>OX336388.2:413177326-423177326 GCA_946902985.2 Meconema thalassinum
CTCTACCTTCCACTACTCCCAGGGCCTCCATGGCCTGTACGCAGTTGGCTTTGCTTTGCTTCGTATATATTAATCTCATGTAATTTTTTTTTCAGGATTAGGGAAAAACCCATTTCATTTGTGTACAATCGTGTTGACCGACTAAAAAGCACCAAACTTTTGTGTTCATAAAATTAGACTAAATTAAGGCAGAAATGTTGAAGCAAAGGGTAACGTAGGAATGAAATAATTGTTGTTGCTTCATTTATGTGTCATTAGCCCTTTGTTTTTGGGTGAGTGTTCAACCTGTCTGATAATCTGAGGTTCTGTGATGATTGTGGTCAAGTGTGTAACTTAGGGTCAGGGATTGGGGTAAGTGTTTCAGCGCTTGTAATAAGGTACCAACCCGGCATTTGCTTGAAATGAGTATGGAGAAAAGTCAGGGGATAACCACATTCAGGATAGCCAGTGTCAACGTCACGGTTTGAAGATCAAACTGTCGCACATTGTTGTTATGGTGAGAGTTATTTTAAGGGGTTGTAACATTGCAGTGTGCAGCAGACGTGAAGCAGGACGTTGTTAGGTAGCCCAGTAGTTCGGGACTCAGTTGAATGTACAGGGTCTTTCATATAAAGTAAGAACGACAAGCGGCAGTTTCGTTATTCGCTGCCGCGGTGGCCTTGGCCGAGCTTGTGGCGCGCCATGCCCCCCTGCTGTACTATTGAAAGCGCGCGCATAGTATTGTACTGTGCCCATTTAGCAAGAAATATGCCAATCACAGTATACCAGCGTAGCTCAATTCGGGATTTCGGGGCAGCGGTAAGTTCCCCCACTCTGTGACTCACATATTTTGGATTAATTAGAGGATACACTTGCAAAAATAACAACAAAATCAACTCCTATTTTAAACACATTTAATTAATAAATTAATGGCGCTACAAACATTTAAACAATTTAATTACTGACCCAAATATCAACTGCTTGTTCCAAATGAACAAGGGATCTCAAAATAAAATAAACAAATATTGTATTCAAAACCTGTGGTTTCCACATAAACCAATAATTCTTACTTAGTCTCACTTCCATAAAGCCCTAACATTAAGTTTACATAACTCTGAGCTCTTTGGCTCCATGCATTTACATTATTATGGTGTCATTCTTGTACACCTCAAACACTAGCTTTTATATTTTCTTATTTCTCAAAAACAAATATATAATTATATTTAAAATTTATGTTAATTATCTAATTCAATGTTTTGGGCATGTCCACACGTTCAGTTGTTATCATTTCTCTTTATTCCACAAATATATTAAGGTAATCAGAAAATCAATTGTGTACTCCAGAGCGTGAAGGTACTTGACACAGTCAAAAAATTATAGTTACTCCCGAACTCAGTTGCCTTCAATCAACTCGTGGAATCCCACGTCCATACATTATTACAATAGGGATTGTTATTTATCTCTTATGTCTTAATAGACCATTATCATATAAGAAACTACGATCTGAACCGGCAAACGAAATATCCATCTTTAAGGACCTCGGTTCAACGCCCGGGTCGTTAACAACTTTAAACACTCCTGGTGTATTCATTTCTCTTTTACAACAGCTTACGAGACTGTCTCTGTTCCTTCTCGCTTTAAGAAAGCTAGTCTCTACTCCTTGGGGTGCGATTTATGACTCGTTAGGGTGGCGGAGACATCCTGTCTGACCCAACATTAGTAGCTTATTTTCAAGGCTTTCAAAACAAACCTTCCCATTCTATCCAGTTCTGGGGAGACCGGGCTTTATTGTACCGTATACATTCAAACAACTATTCTTTGGTTCAAAGACCATTTTCATATCCTTGGCATTTATTAATTATGAGAGGGTCCTCATTGATTGGGAAGATTAATACACATACGACGACGGAGAATTACAGGGGCTTTTATCATAAGAAGATCCTGCATTCGAATCTCTTCAGGTGCCTCGGGAACAAATTCCGTACAGAGGGCTTATACAAAATGCGATTTAGAGTCGGCCGTGGCCCATATGACATACGCTCAATAATACCATATATTAGCTCCCTTTTTAAATACATACACAATGCCTCGTGATACTAATGTCACAAATAGAGGACTTACACAATTATCAATTCACTGCAATCAACTACCCTCCATAAGTAATGTACCAAGTATTTAACCACTACGCGTTCCTAGCGTGACACTTTAATATTATATTTGCGCTCATCATGCGCTAATGCATTATTTTAAGCCGAAAATGTCTTCCCAAGAACTGATAAAATCTCTTTAGTCACAATTCATATTATTTTAATTCACATATTAATCTTTCTGTGGTCGATAAATCGCTCCCTGTTTTAAAATATTCCCTTGAACCTCATCTTTTACACATACGTTAAGGCTTAACGTTCTTATGTTCATATCAATTTATTTGATTTTTATTTAACATTTCCATATTTAATTATTATTATTATTATCTTTATTCTTTATACAAGCTCAAAAGCTATTTCTTTCATATCTCAACTTTACTTTATTTCAATGTCTTTTATGATAATTAATGATATTTCGCTTGCTCTTATGACATTTGTTAAATACATTAACCCTTTATTCACATATTTCCTCTACGGGAATTATTCTTTACATAATTATTCATAATTTCTCTATTTATTTATTATTGTTCAGACCGTGTTCTTGATTATTCAGTATTTATTTCTTTAAAACACATCCCTTTCACTCAAAAACTCCGGTGGATCTGTACACAATCAATTTCTGACACCAAAATAAAAATGAATTTTGTACTCACATATTTTCCAGATCATCCCATGATCTTAAATCTGGTGCGGTGTTTCATTTTTAGGGCCCACTTTGAACTTTTTACACCATATTGAAGGTATTCATCTTACGTAAAAACACTTTTTGACCTATATCTAGAACACTTAATATTGACGACATTTTTATATACTGGTGTGTCCCTTTTGAACACATAATAACACTAAAAATATTATCTAACACACAATCTTGATTATTTTACACTTCACAATTACTCGATCACTAGGCCGTACTTCTGAGCCTATCACACGTGATCTTCTTAAATTCCCGTTTCCAAGGGTGAAATTTATCCGATGTCGGCTTCCTATTCTGAAGAATGCGAAAGTCCCGAAACATCTACTGTTCCCTGGAGTTCAATTCTGCTATTCCTATCCTGGATAACTGGCTATTTATCTAGCTTGAACGGCTTCTCTGTAGATCTGTCTATTGATCCTAACGAAAGTTTATATGGATCGAGGTCTCCTCTAAGACCTATAGATTTAATTTATATCAGATAGCACTTCTCGATTCTAGTACTGTTAGAATTGTTCACCCGCTTTCTGGAGCTAATGTTTATAGTCTCCTATTCTAATTATTTGAACTGTTTTAACACTCCTACGTTTCGAACCGTATTCTGTTCTTCCTTTCTAGGTTGCTTCAATTTAAATAACAGTTTATCTGTCTGGTACGATACTTCCGTACGTTATGATCTGTTCGTTCGAACATTTAACGACCTATCGCCTTTAAGTCCGACGTTCGCAGCCTGCTATGACTATATCTTGCGAATTTTCACTTTAACTTGTATACAGTCGGGCCTAAATCCTATAATTAGGAGTTTCCTAATATTTCACTACGGCGATACTTTTAAAATTTCGTCTTGAATGCTCCTTATGGAGGCAAGCAAGTCGTTACTACTGTGACGCCTGTGGCTATCGGATCTTACTTCTGCGATGTAAAACAGCGTTTCTCCCCTCAAGGAGTACTGGTAGCGGTTATCGATGTAACGCAGAGTTACGTCCCCTCACGGACTGTCGGAATGACTATTTCTACGTCGTGGAGCAGCACTTTCCCTCACGGAATGCTCGTAGGACTGCATGCGATGTGACACAGTGACGTGCCCTCTGGCTGTCTGAATACTGCATTCGGTGCTTATACTTGTTGCGCAGTATGACCTCCCCTGAGGTTCATACGTTTGAAGACTTTGATGCAGCACCTCCGGTCACGGAGTGCTCGTTGTAACTGCATGTGCGATGCGACACAGTGACGTGCCCTCAGGCTGATAATAACTGCATTCGATGTGATACAGCGTTACGCCCCCTCACGGGCTCTCAGAATAACTGCATGCTTGGCTTGGAAACGCCCGAAGCTTTATACTGTTTTACTACAAAAAAATAAGACTCAAGCCTTTTCTGTGGTCAACTTCTAAAATAATGGTGCCACAAATATAAAAATTATACCTTCCGAAAGCTCGTCTTCTCAATGTCAAATGATTTTATTGCACCTAAGAATCGATCGTGCAATTCGGAGATATTAATTAATTTCTCGTCCTCAATTGTGTGGGTGTTGCATTCTTTTTGCTCTCTCCCCTCCACAGAGGCTTAGGTAATTCCCCGATGACGTCGTCTTACGTCGGCAGTTTATTTCTGCACAATTATTACATGGTTTCTCTATACTGAAAAATCTCTCATTCAAAATGATTCACTGTACTGTGCTTGTTTACTCATTATTATGCTCGTAAACGTGTTAATTTTAATTATTCCTCTTCTGGCGCGTATGCGACGTTGTCAATTTCCAGCCACGTCAGCTTGAATTCCGATTCAGGCTTCTCTTTCTAACACGGTGGAAAATTCCACTCAGTTATTAATACTCGTGACCAGCCCTCTCTGAAATGTCGAGTGGGGTGATCTCATCTAAGGAGCATCTGTCCCTAGTCGCTTGCACAATGTTAAGCTATATTCCTGGCTTAAAATCTCTCTCCGTTCCTTTAAGAAACTATACGTTTCTTTCATTTCTTCCTTAAGGACATGGATTCGACCGTCATGGACCCTATGGCCCATGGGTTCATCTCTCCCCTCCTTAGGTAAATACATTTTCGAAAATTTTGAGGAAATTTATTTCAATTTTATTTGTATTTCCTTTCCGTCGAATCCATCATAACGTCATCCGTATTAACTGTTATTTTATTTTCTTAAGGTTCCTTCCACTAATTGTGTAGGTTGGGTATACTCTATCTTTACCCTTTTTTTTCTCCTTTATTACCTTAAAATTTTCCTTTTCAATAAAATCAATTACTTCTTTAAAGTTCCTCTCCTTTCTGGTCTGTGTTTCGGTAGGGTCTTCAAGAGTTCCCATTCATTCATTTATTCCCTAGTGGACGTCTCCACTCAGGCCATAAATCTCTTGTCACGTTCAGTGTTTACAACTCTCTACCCTCGTCTGGCGCGCTTCTCCAAACTCGAGTCAACAGTTGGTTCCCTTTCTTCTTTTCTCAGGTCAGACTACAAATCGGTCTGTTCTTTATTCATTATATTTCTTCAACTTAATGACTTTATGTTAATTATCTTGCGGGTGCAATTAGCTTTACCCGTAATTTACTTCATTACAGTTATCAGACTTCAAGTCTGTTACCCTTCATTTAAAATTTTTAAGAGCTCAGTCTGACTTCACCTGACTCTTTCTAGTTCTCTTCCCTATTCCTCATCTCTCTTTGAGATGGTATTTCAGCACATATTATACTTATTTCTCATATTCTTTGATGGTTGCAAATATCTTTACCCGTTTGTTCCAATGGGATAATTCTCTTCCTTCACCTCATATTGAGATGGCACTTGCCAAGAGTATTTCTTTTTCCTACTCTTCCAATTCTTTAGATTTTCCAAATCTCCTTTCTTTCTCTTCTTTTTATCCTTCCCTTTCTTCTTACGATGCTTCCAGCTGAAATATGCCTGGGCATCCTCTTTCTCCAAGGCATTGTTTATTACTCCTCCTCTTTTCATTGTTTCCATGGGGTATCCAATTCCTGGTACACCAACTATCAATGGCGGTTTTATTCCCTTTGGCTCTTCTTCAGAGACGTCTCCTCTCATTTTTTCATTGCTCCCAACAATCTCATCTTTTTCTTTTAGGGTTTCTTGGCTCTTATTCGCACTTTCCTCTATTTCTCTAGTCTTTCTTTGGCAATCTAGACATTTAATCATTAATTCGAGGATCTGGGCTTTCAATTTTTCCTCTTCTTCCTTTAATGCCCTTTTATTTTCCTGGTCCTGCATTTCTTCGAAGTTTTCCTTTTCCCTTTCTGTGAAATCTTGAACCTCTGTTTCCATCGGTGCTTCATTGATATTTTCTATATTTATTTCCTTTAATTTCTCTATTTCTTCTGGAATTATCATTTCCGTTTCTTCAACTATCAATTCCTTTAGTATCTCCTGTTCCGAGATTATTTCTTGTTTTTCCAGCTCGACCTTTTCATAAAAATGAGTCTCTTCAATTTGGAGCTCATTTTCATTTTGGCTATCCTCCTTTTCTGGAGTTACGATTTCTTCATGAATTTCCATTGGTTTCTCTGGAAGGATCTCCAAGTTTTCTTCAATTTCCCCTGGAGTCATGATGATTTCTATTTCTTGCTCCTCTTCTTTAATCTCAACTTTGGGCTGTTCTGGCACCGTGATTTCCTTTTCTTTTTCACCTTCAGCTTGGGCAACTATTTCATTTGCCTGACGATTTTGCTCCAACATGTATTCCTCATATCTCTTCTGAGCATCCTCTAATATCTCTTGATATTCTGGAATTTTGACCTGTCTTACTTCAGCTAACTCCTGAACGCTAATTATATCTTGTTCCTCATACATGCTCATACTGAAACCTTGCATCTTCTTCCATTCTTCTTTCATATAATCATTTTGTTCCTCAATATATTTCTTCCTTTCGTGCTCTTTATAATCGGTCTTCCACCAAATCTTATCCCATTCTCTTCTCATATCCCATACCTGCTCCATTTTTTCTTCTATTTCCCCCCTGAAACTTCTTATCTGTTCCCAGGGAGCTAGTTCAATTTTCCCTTCTTCCGCCATGCATTTCGCAAATTTCTTTTGTATTTCCCTTAATGACTTTCTAACATGAGGGATTTCCTTATCCAATTCTTCTAATTCCTGTTTGGGTATCTTAAAGTTATTTTTACCTGCCCTCTGACGAAATTCGAGTGTTTTAGTAGTTTCCTTAGACATTCTTTTTCTTAGTTCCTCAATTTCCTCTGTTTTACTTAAGCCTACACATCTTCTATCCCAAAGTTTACTCTTCATCTTGAATTGCTTTAGTCGTATTTCATCAATTTTATCCAAGAATGTTTCTACTTCCTTCCATTCCGCCATTTCTACCTTTTCCTGATCCTGAACGTCAGTACTATCGTTCTTTTCCCCTTCGTTTTCTGAGCCTACCTGGGCCGACATTACTACGTGAGACTTTGTATTTTCCTTATTCTTATCATTATCAATTACATTTTCCCTTGGAATTGGTTTACAAATTTCCTTTTCCTTTCCGAGCTCTAAAGGCTCAACATTTATTACCCCTTTGTCTGCAGACATGTTACCTTCTCTTCGTGTAACTATGTCTCCAGGTGCACGCATGCTTTCTACAGAAACATTTATAATTTCTTTAGTTGGGTACTCTTTCTCACCTGTAGTTTTACTTTTCCCTGGGCTCTCGGCCCTTACATTCTCAGAGAGCCTCCGCCTCTCTTCACTTAACAACATCATATCAAAATACAGTGGGCCTCTAATGCCACCACACTAGTACATGTTTGAGAGATGATACTCCGAATTAATGTGTCCCAATTTTTTTAAAATATTACTTTGGTACGGGTATCCACTTACAACGTACCCTTTTGATAATCTTATTCAATTTCATAAACCTTTATGGAAGTGTTTAAAATTCAAAATTTCGAAAAACCATTTTTTTCAAAAATGAAAATTTTGATTTTTCGAGAAAACTCGGGTTTTCCCTAGGAAAACTCGGCCCTGCGTACTGGGCGCCAAAATCATTAGATGATTTGCTATAAGCCCCACGTTGAAGCCACTACACAAATTAAGCATTGCTAAGGGGATGATAATATATTATATATTCAGGGCTGCTCGGTATGAGTTTCCAGGGACCCATGCGGTCAGTTAATATTTTACGTTGTAGCTTTTCCTATCATTACTTTAATTTTACATGATATGACCGACTTAAGTGTTCCTCTAGTTATTAATCCAGCACAGTATTTATATATCCCCCTGTGCCCATTTAGCAAGAAATATGCCAATCACAGTATACCAGCGTAGCTCAATTCGGGATTTCGGGGCAGCGGTAAGTTCCCCCACTCTGTGACTCACATATTTTGGATTAATTAGAGGATACACTTGCAAAAATAACAACAAAATCAACTCCTATTTTAAACACATTTAATTAATAAATTAATGGCGCTACAAACATTTAAACAATTTAATTACTGACCCAAATATCAACTGCTTGTTCCAAATGAACAAGGGATCTCAAAATAAAATAAACAAATGTTGTATTCAAAACCTGTGGTTTCCACATAAACCAATAATTCTTACTTAGTCTCACTTCCATAAAGCCCTAACATTAAGTTTACATAACTCTGAGCTCTTTGGCTCCATGCATTTACATTATTATGGTGTCATTCTTGTACACCTCAAACACTAGCTTTTATATTTTCTTATTTCTCAAAAACAAATATATAATTATATTTAAAATTTATGTTAATTATCTAATTCAATGTTTTGGGCATGTCCACACGTTCAGTTGTTATCATTTCTCTTTATTCCACAAATATATTAAGGTAATCAGAAAATCAATTGTGTACTCCAGAGCGTGAAGGTACTTGACACAGTCAAAAAATTATAGTTACTCCCGAACTCAGTTGCCTTCAATCAACTCGTGGAATCCCACGTCCATACATTATTACAATAGGGATTGTTATTTATCTCTTATGTCTTAATAGACCATTATCATATAAGAAACTACGATCTGAACCGGCAAACGAAATATCCATCTTTAAGGACCTCGGTTCAACGCCCGGGTCGTTAACAACTTTAAACACTCCTGGTGTATTCATTTCTCTTTTACAACAGCTTACGAGACTGTCTCTGTTCCTTCTCGCTTTAAGAAAGCTAGTCTCTACTCCTTGGGGTGCGATTTATGACTCGTTAGGGTGGCGGAGACATCCTGTCTGACCCAACATTAGTAGCTTATTTTCAAGGCTTTCAAAACAAACCTTCCCATTCTATCCAGTTCTGGGGAGACCGGGCTTTATTGTACCGTATACATTCAAACAACTATTCTTTGGTTCAAAGACCATTTTCATATCCTTGGCATTTATTAATTATGAGAGGGTCCTCATTGATTGGGAAGATTAATACACATACGACGACGGAGAATTACAGGGGCTTTTATCATAAGAAGATCCTGCATTCGAATCTCTTCAGGTGCCTCGGGAACAAATTCCGTACAGAGGGCTTATACAAAATGCGATTTAGAGTCGGCCGTGGCCCATATGACATACGCTCAATAATACCATATATTAGCTCCCTTTTTAAATACATACACAATGCCTCGTGATACTAATGTCACAAATAGAGGACTTACACAATTATCAATTCACTGCAATCAACTACCCTCCATAAGTAATGTACCAAGTATTTAACCACTACGCGTTCCTAGCGTGACACTTTAATATTATATTTGCGCTCATCATGCGCTAATGCATTATTTTAAGCCGAAAATGTCTTCCCAAGAACTGATAAAATCTCTTTAGTCACAATTCATATTATTTTAATTCACATATTAATCTTTCTGTGGTCGATAAATCGCTCCCTGTTTTAAAATATTCCCTTGAACCTCATCTTTTACACATACGTTAAGGCTTAACGTTCTTATGTTCATATCAATTTATTTGATTTTTATTTAACATTTCCATATTTAATTATTATTATTATTATCTTTATTCTTTATACAAGCTCAAAAGCTATTTCTTTCATATCTCAACTTTACTTTATTTCAATGTCTTTTATGATAATTAATGATATTTCGCTTGCTCTTATGACATTTGTTAAATACATTAACCCTTTATTCACATATTTCCTCTACGGGAATTATTCTTTACATAATTATTCATAATTTCTCTATTTATTTATTATTGTTCAGACCGTGTTCTTGATTATTCAGTATTTATTTCTTTAAAACACATCCCTTTCACTCAAAAACTCCGGTGGATCTGTACACAATCAATTTCTGACACCAAAATAAAAATGAATTTTGTACTCACATATTTTCCAGATCATCCCATGATCTTAAATCTGGTGCGGTGTTTCATTTTTAGGGCCCACTTTGAACTTTTTACACCATATTGAAGGTATTCATCTTACGTAAAAACACTTTTTGACCTATATCTAGAACACTTAATATTGACGACATTTTTATATACTGGTGTGTCCCTTTTGAACACATAATAACACTAAAAATATTATCTAACACACAATCTTGATTATTTTACACTTCACAATTACTCGATCACTAGGCCGTACTTCTGAGCCTATCACACGTGATCTTCTTAAATTCCCGTTTCCAAGGGTGAAATTTATCCGATGTCGGCTTCCTATTCTGAAGAATGCGAAAGTCCCGAAACATCTACTGTTCCCTGGAGTTCAATTCTGCTATTCCTATCCTGGATAACTGGCTATTTATCTAGCTTGAACGGCTTCTCTGTAGATCTGTCTATTGATCCTAACGAAAGTTTATATGGATCGAGGTCTCCTCTAAGACCTATAGATTTAATTTATATCAGATAGCACTTCTCGATTCTAGTACTGTTAGAATTGTTCACCCGCTTTCTGGAGCTAATGTTTATAGTCTCCTATTCTAATTATTTGAACTGTTTTAACACTCCTACGTTTCGAACCGTATTCTGTTCTTCCTTTCTAGGTTGCTTCAATTTAAATAACAGTTTATCTGTCTGGTACGATACTTCCGTACGTTATGATCTGTTCGTTCGAACATTTAACGACCTATCGCCTTTAAGTCCGACGTTCGCAGCCTGCTATGACTATATCTTGCGAATTTTCACTTTAACTTGTATACAGTCGGGCCTAAATCCTATAATTAGGAGTTTCCTAATATTTCACTACGGCGATACTTTTAAAATTTCGTCTTGAATGCTCCTTATGGAGGCAAGCAAGTCGTTACTACTGTGACGCCTGTGGCTATCGGATCTTACTTCTGCGATGTAAAACAGCGTTTCTCCCCTCAAGGAGTACTGGTAGCGGTTATCGATGTAACGCAGAGTTACGTCCCCTCACGGACTGTCGGAATGACTATTTCTACGTCGTGGAGCAGCACTTCCCCTCACGGAATGCTCGTAGGACTGCATGCGATGTGACACAGTGACGTGCCCTCTGGCTGTCTGAATACTGCATTCGGTGCTTATACTTGTTGCGCAGTATGACCTCCCCTGAGGTTCATACGTTTGAAGACTTTGATGCAGCACCTCCGGTCACGGAGTGCTCGTTGTAACTGCATGTGCGATGCGACACAGTGACGTGCCCTCAGGCTGATAATAACTGCATTCGATGTGATACAGCGTTACGCCCCCTCACGGGCTCTCAGAATAACTGCATGCTTGGCTTGGAAACGCCCGAAGCTTTATACTGTTTTACTACAAAAAAATAAGACTCAAGCCTTTTCTGTGGTCAACTTCTAAAATAATGGTGCCACAAATATAAAAATTATACCTTCCGAAAGCTCGTCTTCTCAATGTCAAATGATTTTATTGCACCTAAGAATCGATCGTGCAATTCGGAGATATTAATTAATTTCTCGTCCTCAATTGTGTGGGTGTTACATTCTTTTTGCTCTCTCCCCTCCACAGAGGCTTAGGTAATTCCCCGATGACGTCGTCTTACGTCGGCAGTTTATTTCTGCACAATTATTACATGGTTTCTCTATACTGAAAAATCTCTCATTCAAAATGATTCACTGTACTGTGCTTGTTTACTCATTATTATGCTCGTAAACGTGTTAATTTTAATTATTCCTCTTCTGGCGCGTATGCGACGTTGTCAATTTCCAGCCACGTCAGCTTGAATTCCGATTCAGGCTTCTCTTTCTAACACGGTGGAAAATTCCACTCAGTTATTAATACTCGTGACCAGCCCTCTCTGAAATGTCGAGTGGGGTGATCTCATCTAAGGAGCATCTGTCCCTAGTCGCTTGCACAATGTTAAGCTATATTCTTGGCTTAAAATCTCTCTCCGTTCCTTTAAGAAACTATACGTTTCTTTCATTTCTTCCTTAAGGACATGGATTCGACCGTCATGGACCCTATGGCCCATGGGTTCAGTACATACGGGGGCTGGTGAAAATCATTCATGACCACACTGTACCAACGTTACGATAGGCTTTTACAAAGAATTCAAGTGTAAAGTTTTGGACTATCTGCCGTTTAGTCCAAACCAGCACTGAATGATTTTCACCTTTTTCGAGAATTGAAGGTATGGTTCGGCGGCAACGCCTCGCCAAAAAGGAAAAACTTCAGGAGGCTGTCCATACGTACCCACCTCAGGGGCGGCAGAATATTTTGCCGAGGGCATTGGAAAACTGGTGTAACGATACGACAAATATTTCAATCGTTTTGGCGATTATGTTGTTACATACGAATCAAACAAGGAAACATTTAGTAGTAAAATCAGTTTGGTATGTCAATCTGTTATTTTTATACAGTCCATCAGAACTTAAAAAAAACCAGCCCTCCTATGAACTATGCACGCTCTTTCAATGGTACAGAAGGGGGCCATGGCGCGCCACAAGCTCGGCCAAAGCCCGCAGCAGAGAATAACAAAACTGTCGCTTACCGTTCTTACTTTATATGAAAGACCCAGTACTGTACGAAGAAAGTTCCGGTATTATTGATGAGGATCTGATGGGTCGATAGGGTTACAAAGGAAGAGGTACTACGACGAGTCAGAGACGAAAGATGTTTCTGTTTACTGCTAATGAAGAGAAGAGATAGGTAGGTAGGACACCATCTAAGACACCCAGGAATAGCAAGCTTAGTTATGGAAGGAAGGGTTGAGGACAAGAACTGTAGGGGTAGACCAAGGTTAGAATATGTTAAACAGATTGCCTTGGATGTAGGGTAAGGTAGCTATGTAGAGATGAAACGATTAGCTCAGGACAGGGAGGCATGGAGTGCTGCATCAAACCAGTCAAAAGACTGAAGACTCAAGCAACAACAACAACAACAACAACAACAACAAGAACATTTTATTGCACGAACAGATAGTACACCAAGTGACACAAACAATCGCCATAAGAATCCACACCCGTGGCTGGTTCAACGACGAAAGAGCGTAAGCAGAGTGGGAATGACGCATGCGCAGAGTGCCGACGAAGAGAGAGGAGCAGCAGATCGGTGTGCCCGATATCATTCGAGTACAACTCAAGATGGCAGACAGACGTGTACTGACAACGTGATCACCAATGGAAGTGCGTGCTATTATCCGGTATAAATGGGCACGTGGGACTAGTTTGACAGTCATCCATGAAAGAAAAGCCGAAGTTCCTTCCCCCCCCCCCCCCCCGACCCCCCCCCCCCTTGTTTCGGACAAAAATGAGTAAATTATAAGTTAAACAAATCACGTAATATATCTTTCAGATCAAAGTGGGAGTCTCTTCATATCCACGAATGGAAACAACATTGCTAGAGTACTGGGCATGGTGTTAGTGGACAGGTGCATAATGGTGGCTGACGTGGCATCCACACTGCGTATTGGTCTACCCGGGCCCATCACATGCTCAATGCACTCTCTTTCACGACAATGCTGAGGTGGAGCAGGCTGTGCGACAATTCCTTGTAACGCAGGGCACCGATTTTTAACAGAGTGGTTTCTTCAAACTGATTGCATGCCACGACAAGTGTCGCAATATCGGTGGCGACTATGTCGAAAAATAGTTCAAGTTGTATAGTTCATGATGTCAAGATGTATGTCAGTTTGGCAATAAAGGATCCCTGGGAGAGAAAGTGACGAAACTTTTTTTTTTTTTGGAAAGGGAATCTACTCGTTCGCATTCGTCAGCTAGCCTGTATTGAGAAACTTGTCCTTACTCTGTTCCGTTTAAATTCCACGAGGTGACACAGCGACAGAACACTTCCTTTCTACGGATACAACACCTGCTCCCATTGTGCGATACAATACTTTCACTTGTGTTTCAGAATCCTCCGTAAGGTTACGCAATAACACATTATGTTTGTTGTTGATTACTGATTTATTTAGGGGGTTTGAAACATCATTGCCATGTAGCCCCATGTAATTGGGTGTGTGTGAAATATGTCTGATAACCTGTTTTTATTGTGATGGCCGTATTAGTGTGTGTACAGAGGTGTGCAAATTATTAAACTCGACGCCAGTTTCCCTAAATAACATTTATACTCTTCACGGCTTAATGCACTAAATATGTTTGCAAGGTGGTGAAATTACTTCCAATGTTTAATCAAGGGTCTTAATTATATTTTATTTTAAGAAATTCAAAGTAAAATTATTTTTTGAGTTTTTACTAACAGAGGAGCCTTGCTAATGCAACACGCCACACGTTTAGTTTTTATTACTTCACTCTACTTTTCGTGTGGATTTAGAGCAGAGGGCTTCGGAGTCATTTTACTGATGATCTACTCTTGAATTATTCAAAGATTCATGAACTATGGATTTAAATCATCTTAATTAGAGGGCACATTCCAAAGTCAATGAGAAAAAGAAGACGGTCCCAGCTCAGGTATCCCTCGGAATCCCCAATTCTGAAAGTTTCCAGTGCCAATTCCCTATGGGAGAAGGTGTAAGTCCACGGGGGAGAAATCATTACTAAGTAGGGTAATAAAATATATTAAAAGTGGTCTATAAAATGATTTTCAATGAAAGAGTGTGACTGATTTCGATCATTTATTTGATTCTAATAATTTGCACACCTCTGTACTTGTAAGTCAAGTGAAGATTGGGAAGGAGACGGCCGTGGCTTTAAGTTGGGAATTATCCCGGTATTTGCTTGGAGTAGAAGTGGGAAATCAAGAAAAACCACTTCCAAATTTGGATGAGGTGGGAATCAAACCCACCACTACTCATTTTTGGCTCATAAGGCTGAGTGTACCCCGTTCCAGCCCTCAGATCAGATTTTTTTTTTTAGCAGAGCCAGGAATCAAACCCGGACCTCCAGGGCGACAGCCAAGCATGTTAGCTGTTACACCACGAGGTGATCTAACACACTATGTACTGTATTGTTGTCATATTTAGGAGATTGAACACTGTGGATATCACCTCTGTGTACTTAGGTGTGTATAGATTTTGTCTAATAAGCTGTGTTATTGTGATGTAGTGAGAAGAAAGCCGTGGCCTGAGATTATAAACCATCCCGGCATTTTCCTGGAGCAGGAGTGGGGAAAACAGCCACGGTGGCCGAGAGTGCTAATGTGCTACCTCGTGCCCTGCTGACATCGGGAGAGCGTGGGTTCGAATCCCACTTCGGCCGTCCTGAAAATGGTTTTCATGGTTTCCCATTTTCACCACCAGGAAAATGCTGGCACAGTTCCTTTCAACAGGTCAATGGTCAACTTCCTTCCAAAATCCCAAGATAGCGGTCACCTGGGCACGTGTAAATAGTAAAACAAAATCAGTGTGTATGCTCTAATTTATTTATTATATCGTGTTGTGTTGCTTAACTATTTACACGTGCATAGTATTCATAGACCTACGTAGAAGCAAACTTATAACACAACATTATAGGATAACCCTTTTTAATTTGAACACCGGGATTCACTGCGAATGATAAATACTAACACTAAAACGGTTCCCAATATCTGCGAATCTATTGCAGGAATCAAACAGAAATATATATGAAAATAGGCTATTTAGTTCTCCAAGGAACTACTTGTTGATTTTCATCATGAATTCTTTCCTCAAGACCTGTCACAAATGCTACTGGAAGTGATATCGCCTGTACTGGTTAGGTTATAAAACAGTATGTAAGTAGCGGCTTTGGTGGCGTAGTCGGTAGCATGCTGAACTGCTATGTCCAAGATAGCGGGTTCAAACACGGCCGAAGTCGTCGGATATTTTAAGAGCGTTAAAATACTTCAGTATGCCTTTCTTCGGAGAGGAAGTAAAGCCAGCGGGCCCATGTCATAGATTTATGGCATGTAAAAGATCCTTCCACAGACTAAACTTGTGTGAAGCTAAATTTCTAGGTTAGATTTCGTTGGAACGCTCTATCAAAGTTCCAACGTTCACCACTAAGTATCATTGACATCTGGTGGTGATAGTTGGAACTACTTGAAATTGAACTGAACTTGTAGCTCACCCTAATAAGGGTGTCCGCTGGAAGCAGCTACAGCCTCTGGCGAACCGAACATGTCCTCGGAAACTCCCGGCACTAAAAGCTATACGATAAATAAATAATAAAAGTTTGTAAGTTACAGAACTTGATGAAAGTGGAGCTGGCAAAATTAAGTCATATTGAATAAATGACAAAGCGCCTGAAAATAAGATAATGCTGGATGATATGAATAAGAATATTGCTCACAGGATATTTCAAGAATATTTTGAGTTAAAAAAAGTTCCAATATTGTGAAAATTATTAAAACTAGCGGTACCGTGCGAGAACTCTCGCATAATGGGTTGTGTGCGTCCCATGTGTACAGACTACAGTGCTATGCGGACTGTACGTGAAACAGTTCTGCCAGGGGCCATCGTTTCTGTTATTTGTTTAAAAGCACTTTATAAACAAATAAATATATTTCCGTTGACTTTTCAAGAAATGCAAGATTTTTCCTGTACTATTGAGACGATTTGGAAGATTTTGGTACAAACCACACCTTCTAACTCCCTCTGGTTTAGGAGCTTCAGTTTTGTGAAACATACACCTTAGCGTATTATATAATAAGTTTCTGCATGCAAAATATGCATTAGATATTTACAAGAATTGTGTAATGTAATGCATGTTACGATTTACTGTAATGGCAATGCTCGTGAACCCCTGTGCTAGCTGTTAATTGCTTCAGTTTGTTGTTCGCCTCGACAGACTGTACTATGATGACGTCATGTTCGATACAAATGGCGTTATTCTGTGCGGGACGCCATTTGCCTCGGTGGGATAATACTGTACTTTGAGGAGGGGATATTGGGGATAAGTTGGGGATAAGACGCCCTTTGCTTGTCAGAACTCTGTGTCATCCTTCTACGTATTCATAGTGGTGAATCAATGTTTAGTACTTCCTTTATGTAAGCACATATGCTTTTGATTGCCACTAAAAGGTCTTGATACAGATCTCTCTTTATACGGCTCACTGGTCATGAATGAAACCTATATTTTCATGCACGCAAGGCTATGGGCATCTAGTAATGGTAACTATGGATCAAACCACACACAGTTACTATTGTAGCAACAACTAGGGTATCAAAGAGCACAAGGACGACTCGTCCAAACTAGATGAAACAGGATCATAATTTAGTTCCGCCCCTTAAAACAACAATAACTAACTAACTAGGATCAAAATTGACTCTGTATGCCAGGCCATTCTACACCTGGAAATGTGGGTGATTCTGACGAGAGAACGACTTCCATTAAGGGCAGGGGCTTATATACAATTCTTTTTCGGGGGAGGGGGGCAGGCTCTCCTGGAAAATTGTAAGTGCCTACTCTTTTTTTTTTTTTTTTTTTAGCGTATGGCTTTTAGTGCCGGGAGTGTCCGAGGACATGTTCGGCTCGCCAGTTTTGTAGCTGCTTCGAGACGGACACCCAATGGGTGAGCTACAAGTACCGTTGGGGAGGGAAGTTGGGATGTAAGGACGAGGAATTGGAAGGTAGCGGCTGTGGCCTATAGTTAGGGACCAACCCCGGCATTTGCCTGGAAGGAAGATGGGAAACCACAGAAGACCATCTTCAAGGTTGCCGGCGGGGGGATTCGAACCTCCTCGCCTCCCGGATGTGAGCGACTGCCAGCAGTCATGCCGTAACGACCTCGGCTAACTCACCCTACAATTACTGCAAATACAAAACAAGTTGCAAAATACAACACAACACACAATTAATGAATTTTCTATTATGGTCTATGGTGTATGAATGGCAAATACTGTATCTAAATATTTGTCAATTTACTAAGCAGAAAGGTAAACAGTTTTTTTTTACAAGTTTACCGTACTGAGGAATTCACAGTTTTGCCTCCCTAGGCCCTCAGACTAGAATTAAAATTTCTTGGCAGAGCCGGGAATCGAATTCGGACCTCCGGGGCGGCAGCCAAGAATGCTAGCCACTAATAATTTCAATATTAATATTGTTTATAACTTAGCCAATAAGTTAAGATTAGGGTACAACCAAATTTACAATTATTTTATGCACTTACCAAAGCAACTCTTTCTTAATTTTTATTGGCTTTTTCGGGGCGGGGGGCTGGAGTCCCCTTATATACACCCCTGATTAAGGGGGTGAAAATGTTTTCTGCCTTTCTCTTTGTTATTCTTCTTCTTCTTCCTCCGTTGCGGCCAACTAAGGACCACGTCATGTCAACTGTTTCTTCTGCATTTTAATGTTGGCCCAGTACTCTTTCATTCGCAACCGATGTTGCACCTTTCTCTCTGTCGTCCACGCCTTCCCGGTTTTTAGCTTCGGCTTAAGTTGAAAACTCCGATGTTTCTGAAGTTTATCCCTAAGTGGGCCACGCTCCTGGATATCTTCACGTGTAATCCCAGTCTCCAACAGATCTTTCTCTACTTCAATGAACCAGGCCCCCTTTGTCTTTTTCTCACGGAGAAAAGCAAAAATTCTGTTGGATAGCCGTGTTGATTTCATTCGGGTTATATGTCCATAAAAAGAAATCCTCCTTTTCCTCATCACGTCCGTTATTTTCTCTACGTGAGTGTACAACTCGTGGTTGTGGCGTCTTCGGAACTCGCCGTGTTCTTTGACTGGACCCAGGATTTTCCTCAATATCTTCCTTTCCTTGGTCTCCAGTTTTTCCATTATGCCTTTTCTATTCATGGCGAGACATTCCGCTGCATACAAAGCTTCTGGCCGGATCACCGTGCAGTAGTGCTTCAGTTTTGCATTCAGGGATATAGATCTTTTGTTGTACACATTCTTAGTTAGATGGTAAGCCATTTCAATTTTATTCAAGCGTGACGCAAAAGCCTCGTTTTCGGACATTGTAGGGTCTATCCATTCCCCAAGATACTTAAATTTCACAACCCGCTTGATTTTCCCATGATTCACTTCAATATGTTTTGGAGCAGTTTTGATGTTAGTAATAAATTCTGTTTTCTCGAAAGAGATCAGGAGGCCCGCCTTTGCAGCTTGTGTTTGAAGCTGGTTGATCTGTTTCCTGGCCGTATCCAACGAATCTGCAAAAACCGCAAGGTCATCTGCAAAGGCTAGACAGTCAATTGACAGGTTCTTATTCTTGTGACCAAATCTGATTCCATTTTGGACTCCTTCATCACTCATTGTTTTGCGCCACTCACGGATAACTTTCTCAAGAACGCAGTTGAATAATAGAGGCGAGAGACCATCTCCCTGTCGAACTCCTGTCCTTATCTCGAAGGCATTGGAAATCTCGCCTCTAAACTTAACTTTTGAAGTGGTGTTGGTGAGAGTCTGTTGGATGATCGCTCTGGTTTTGTTGTCTAGGCCAAACTCCTTTAGAATCTTAAGTAGGGTAGTCCGATCAATGGAGTCATAAGCTTTCTTTGTTATTATTATTATTATTATTATTATTATTATTTTTATTATTATTTATTGTTTGAAATCATTATCACGGCAAATACCGGCTACATTTTATGTTACAGCCTGGTTCGGCCTTACCAAGGAATCATCTGTACTGAGGTAATTTTGTAGATTACACTGTTCAGAGACTTGGGGAGTGTGATGGCGCGGTGGCGTAGCTACTAGTCTTTCACCCGGACGGCCGGGGTTCGAATTCCGGTGACAGCGGGGTGGAATTTTCACCTGAAAAATCACGTGGCGTCAGGAAGGGCATCCGGCCTTAAATCCCCGGCCAAAGACAAATTGAGCCTGGTAGGCTCCGGCGACCCCAATTAATTGGTAAAAGCCGAAGAAAGTTTATTTCACACTGTTCAGAGACTTCACATTACTCCATGTCGTGCCCGCACTCTTCACGAGTCTCCTTCATTTATAGGATGAGCTCAATTTCCATCTGAATCATCGAGCCTTGCTGAGTGTTCGACCAGGGTATTGTTACTAGGGAACTTCCTGACAATATGGCAGGTGTTGAACAGAACTGCCTTCTGTAGTTCAATATATATCTGCGGATGCACATTCAATATTGATATACTACAGTGGAGAGTTTTGGGTATAACACCAGTACACGATACAATTATTGGGATTGTAGTCACCGACTCAAGTTTCCACATCTGCTTTATCTCAATTGCCAGCTCTGTGTACTTAGATATTTTAGTAGCAGCTGTTGTTTGGATGTTTTGAGTGTTTAGACATGCGATATCTATCAGTAATGCCTCTCGGTGTTCCTTATTGATGACAATGATATCTGGCCGGTTGTTACTGACTGCAACATCTGTCACAACTCCTCTGTCGCAGTAGAGCTTGTGAGTGGCATTTTCGAGTACTGTGGATGGTGTGTATTTCCAATAGGGGACGGAGCTTTGAAGAAGTTTGTACTTCATGGCCAGTTTCTATTATTATAATAATTATTTGTAGTAGTAGTAATAGTATTATTATTACCGGTATTATCGTTATCTATAATTTCTCAAAAATATGTTACAATTCAGAGCAAGATACGTATTTCATAATTAAGTATCATGTCAATCTTACTGCAATTTAAATAGGCTAACAATATGACAAGTACCCAGCTACACTGCCTTCTGTATTCTGACAATCAGGTGTTTCATTTACAGCTCCTCCAGAGCCATTACCAACACCTTTGGAATAACTTCTGTGGAAGAGATCACCGATGGTAAAATTCTCAGGCATTTTAGTCCCCATAGTTTTCGTATTTCTTCAGCCAACTAGTTTGTTCTTTGAGCCTGGGTATTTGGCATAGTTTGACTAAGTGGGACAGCAACTTCTATCAAGTAGGCCCTTTGGTTTCTTTTATTGAGGTAGACAATATTGGCCCGATTGGCCAACATTCTCTAGTCGGTTATTATTATTATTTCTTTCTTTCTTTCTTTCTTTCTTTCTTTCTTTCTTTCTTTCTTTCTTCGTTATGCCCATTCATAGAGCGTGTTGGAACTTGCTAGTTGGCTTGATGACTTTTGCCCTCTTCTTCTCCCAAATTCTCTTCATGAACTTACAGAGTTGCATCTTGCGTTCTTCTGTCCATCTTGAACCAGTCCTGCTTCTAGATTACACCCTAAATGTGTGCTTATTTACAGAGGTTCTGAAGATTTCTCGGGTTTTCATTATGTTCTCCCCCATGTTTTAACTCATTCAAGTCCCCCCTTGTTTCCTCCAGCCAATTTATCCTCGAAGTTTTTGTATTATCTATTGTTGTCCATCCTAAACCTGTGCCCAAAATATGTCAACCGTCTCCTGCGTGCAGTGTTTGTGAAACTGTATGTGAGACTATAGAGGCCTGCAGTTTGTTTCTTGTTCCAAATTCCATTTTCTTGTATAGGGCCGAATATTTTTCTAAGAATTTGTATTTCAATGTTTGCAATTTTTGAATGGCCTCCTAATGTTATGGTTTAGGATGCATATAGAGCTACTGGGAGGACAACAGTTTTATAATGCTTCAATTTTGCATAAGTGACATCATTCTTTTATTGTAATGATTTCACGTTAGTATGAATTATTATTATTAATGTTATAATATTATAGGTTTTACGTCCCTTTTAACTACTCTGGCTTTTAGAGACGCCGGGGTGCCACAATTTTGAGGGGATCTTTAACGTGCCAGTATATCCTACTGACACGGCTCCCTCGCATTTGCGCACCCTCAAATGCCAGCTGACTGCACCAGGATTCGATCCAGCAACCTTGGGAACAAGAGGCGAAAACGTTACCGTCGAGCCACGCAGCCAGTCCTGAATTATTATTATTAGTATTATTATTATTATTATTTATTTATTTATTTATTTATTTATTTTAAGCAAATTCTCCCAATAAATGGAAGACGATATGCAAATAACTCAAACAACCTTTTAGGTTCTTCTTGTTGTTCCAATAGTCTTTCATTCTTTCCGAGAAGGCTTGGTTACGTTCTTCCGACCACTTTGGTCTGTACTGTTTTGGTTGCTCTGATGTAACTTCCCATTTCTTGACTTTGTCTCTGAAGGTGTCCCTCTCTGAACTGTCTGTTGTACTTATGTTTGCGTTTTTCAGGTCCTTTCGAAGTTCTAGCCAAGGTGTTGAGTTCTTGAGTGTGGTTACATAATCTATTATCCTTTTTGTCAATAGGTTTTCTGGTAGTCTAGTGAGATGACCAAAAATTTCATTCGCCTTTCTTAATATCAATTTCGATGTTTGAATACTGTTATTATTTTTCTGATTGATATTAGCCTGCAACCATCTTGGGTATATCTTCCTCCTAAGATTTTCCTAATGATCTTTCTCTCTATTTTATTGATTTCTTCAAGTTCATTTTTATTGTTAAGTGTCAGTTTCGCTTGCGTAAAGAACTATTGGTTGTAGTGCCAAATTTGTGTCTGTTTTGACATATATATTTAGTTGTAGATGTTTTGTACTAACCCTAATGCCTTTTTGACTTTACTTTTTGGAGACGATTTTGTTGTGAGATATTTAGCCTATTTTCAATTTTGAAAAAATAGGCTTATGAGATCACCTTTTGTCCGTGTGTGTGTGCGTGTGTGTGTGAGATTCGTGTGTGTGTCCCCCCTAATAAAATCTAAACGGCTAGAGCAATTTCAATGAAACTCGGTAAGTTCATAGCACTATTCCGGGCGACCGCGACCGTGCCCTTCAAATTTTGTTACGACTCACCAATCAAACATGGCGGCTGTGCGAAATATTTCACCAGCATTCAATATCTCCGAAACTATTAGCGACATTACCCTGACATTTTGTATGGAGATAAAGAGAACTACTATAAGTTCACTTATGTGACCTTTGAAAACCTGGTAACTACAAAACCAACATGGCGGCCACGCGAAGTTGCGACTTTTAAATAGACGTTTCTCGCGATTTAACCAACCAAACGCAATGAAACTTGGTAGAGTATATGTTCATAAACATTGTAATGCACCGACATCTAACTTCGTTCAATTGTTTACATAACCACAAGATGGCGGATGTGCGAATTATTTCACCGGCATTCTATATCTCTGAAACTATTACTGGTATCTCCCTGAAATTTTGTACGGAGATAAAGGGCACTACTGGAAGTCCATCTATAAGTCCTTCAAAAACCGATTAACTACAAAACGAACATGGTGGCCAAGCGAATTTGAAAATGTTAAATAGTCCTTTCTCGCGATTTAATGTTCCAAACGCACTGAAATCTGGTACAGGAAATATTTATACACATTATAATGCACTGGTATCTAATTTAGTTCAATTGTTTACATAACCTCAAGATGGCGGCTATGCGAATTTTAAAATTAAGTTTTTATTTCTTGTGATGTAGTCATGCGATCGAAGTGAAAGTTTGAATAATGAACCTACGTAATAATTTTCCTTTAATGGTACATGACTCTATGGCCTATACATTTAACAATCCAACATGGCGACCATCCGAAATATTTAGACGACTCTGAATATCTACGAATCTATTATAGCAATCAAACTGAATTATATAATGTTCATAGGGGCTATGAACTTAAGTTCACCTATAGGACTTTAAATAACCTAGTGATCACAAATTCAACATGGCGGCGACGCGAAGTATAAATATTCACATGGACGTTTCTCGCAATTTAACCATCCGAGTGCAGTGAAACTTGGTACAGTAAATCCTCATACGAATGGTAATCCACTGGCATCTAATTTATTTCAATTGTTTCCATAACCTCAAGATGGCAGCTGTGCGAAATTTTAAAATCTCCTTGTTACTTCTTGTGTCCTAATTATGCGATTGAAGTTTGAATACTACACGTACACAATAATCTGCATGTAACAGTACATAACTCTAGGACCTTCATATGTAAAATCCAACATGGCGACCATCCGAAATATTTAGTCGGTTCTCAATATCTACGAGTCTATTACAGCACTCAAACTGAAATTGTGTAGCCTATGTTGATAGTGGCAGTTAACATAAGTAGGATATATGAAAATAGGCTGTATAGTTCTTCACGGAACTACTTGTTTCAAGACCTGTTCGCTCGATAAATTCTCTGAGATATTAAATGCGCGGTACCCTGTCGATTATACCGTATTTTGTTTTCAGGCTCGTGATATCTGTCTTTGAACAGAAGAATCTAGTTTTCTTGAACGGCATCTGTAGTCCCACCTTTTCAGCACTTTCTTTAAGTATCTGGAGCTGTTTGGTAGCAGTCTCCTCACCTTCGGTTACTATCGCCAGTTCATCCGCAAAAGCGAGGCAAGGTATGTAGAGGTTGTTTTTCGGAAAGCCCAGTTGGATTGGCTACCAAATTTCTCATTTCTCGAGTTCCTTCTCCCATTCTTCCATAACCTTGTCTAGGACGACGTTGAACAATATAGGAGAGAGTCCAACACTTTGTCACACACTTGTTTGGATGTGGATTGGTTCTGATATCAGCCCCATAAATCTCACCTTACAAGGGAAGTATCAAGTAAGATAGGTCGAAACCTATCTTGAAACTTTGTGTACGCAATCGTTGTACTGCAAGAGGTTAAGCCGGGTTTTTTATTTACACGCTTCAAATGTGATATGTATCAAAGAATACTCAAATACACCCAGTGCACTTTCGAACGAGGTTGGAATGTTAACGGAACGTCCTCATGCCTTAAGGCTAGCTGCGAGAAGGATGTCCGTCTTCAGCTAGGTCCTGTTAGTTACTTAAGAGGTCAAGGCTATTAAACCAATGTATCATTTAAGGGAGTGGAAAATTGTGGTCTTTGATTAATGGTATAAAATTTTGTTATTGGAAATTGTATTTTGCTTTCACCGTTTGAATATCAAATGTGGTATGATGTCGTGTTGTGTGCATGAAGTACAAGCTGTTGTTTCATTTGAGGAGTTTGAGCATCATGGTCATTTAGCCCCGTGTACTTGGGTGTGTGAAGCATTTGTCTGATAACCTGTGTCACTGTAATGTCTGTCTAGTAATAATAATAATAATAATAATAATAATAATGCTATTGGTTGTACATTCCTTTTAACTGCTGCGGCTGTTAGAGACGCCGGGTTGCCGGAATTTATGCCCCGAAGGTAATCATTAACATGCCAGTACATCTACTGACACGGCTCCCTCGCATTCGCGCACCCTCAAATGCCAACTCACTGCGCCTGGATTCGATCCTGCAACTTTGGGAACAGCAAGCGAGAACGTTACCGCTGAGCCACGCAGCCAGTCTGTCTATACTAGTGTGTCTATTTGTAATTGAGGTAGGGTTTCGGTAGGAAGCGGCCGTGGCCTTAAGTTAGGTACCATCCGGCATTTGCCTGGAGTAGAAGTGTGAAAGCAAGAAAAAACACTTACAAGATGGCTGAGATAGGAATCGAACCCACCTCTTCTCAGTTTTGCCTCTCAAGGCTGAGTGCACCCCGTTCCAGCCCTCTAACCAGAATTAAATTTCTTGGCAGAGCCGGGAATCGAACCCTGGCCTCCTTGGTGACAGTCAAAACCTCAAAGATAATATACTTTGATTCGTACGTATGATTGACAACCATAAGCTTTCAGGACGTAGTACAACACTAACATTGTTGCTTGTGCCAAAACCGTCTGAGCAGTATTCACCCAATGGATACGAGCTGGCACAAGCACACATTCACATCCCACCTTGAATCCCCTCGTATAAGAGTTCCTATGATCTACAGAATTATTTCCAGGTCCGTTCCTTTGAAAAATTAACGAGTGACGAATACAACGTTACATGCAACCTATTACATGCCATTTCTTTAAAAAAATGAATGCGTTCCGAATATTATGTTCTATATAGCCCATTCTAGGACCATTTAAAAAGTGAACGAGTTCCAAAGAACCTGTTCTAGGTCCTTTATTTAAATTATGAACGCGTTCCAATTATTATACAGGATAGTGCCCATTCTAGGACCATTTAAAAAGTGAACGAGTTCCAAAGAACCTGTTCTAGGTCCTTTATTTAAATTATGAACGCGTTCCAATTATTATACTGGGTAGTGCCCATTCTAGGACCATTTAAAAAGTGAACGAGTTCCAAAGAACCTGTTCTAGGTCCTTTATTTAAATTACGAACGCGTTCCGATTATTATACTGGATAGTGCCCATTCTAGGACCATTTAAAAAGTGAACGAGTTCCAAAGAACCTGTTCTAGGTCCTTTATTTAAATTATGAACGCGTTCCGATTATTATACTGGATAGAGCCCATTCTAGGTCCTTTATTAAAATTACGAACGCGTTCCGATTATTATACTGGATAGTGCCCATTCTAGGACCATTTAAAAAGTGAACGAGTTCCAAAAAACCTGTTCTAGGTCCTTTATTTAAATTACGAACGCGTTCCGATTATTATACTGGATAGTGCCCATTCTAGGACCATTTAAAAAGTGAACGAGTTCCAAAGAACCTGTTCTAGGTCCTTTATTTAAATTACGAACGCGTTCCGATTATTATACTGGATAGTGCCCATTCTAGGACCATTTAAAAAAATTGAACGAGTTCCAAACAACTTGTTCTGGGTCTTTTCTTTAGAATATGATCGAGTTCAAACAACCTGTTCTAGGTCCTTCCTTTGAGGAATGAACGAGTTCCGAAGAACACATTCTATAGAAATCGTTTTAGAATCTTAAAATTAATGCATTCCGAATATTGAGCTCATTGGTGCCCATTCTAGCGCCATTTTGTTTTGTAAAAATGAACGAGCTTGAAAGAACACATTTCATAGAACTTGTTATTTCCATTTAAGAATGAACCAGTTTCGAAGAACATGTTCAGTGTAACTCGTTCTAGGTCTTTTCCTTAAGAAAATGAGTTCTAAGTAACGTGTTCCATAATGTGTTCCAAGGACCATTCCAATGAGAATATTATTGAGAGATTTCTAACGAACACGTTCAATGGAACGCAGTCCTGCAACACACAAGTAAAAGAATACCCATATTATGTCTAAGTCGTCCACTGACAAGTGTTTTCAAAACTCCCAATAATCTTCTTCGTCATAGATTCCCGCCCCCAGGGGCTCACATCTAGTGGGACGTGGGTTGGTGACTATGGGACCCCAGCTGAGTCCGGCATTGCTTCCACTTACGTGTGCCGGACTCCTCTCCGTCTTCTTACCTGTCGACCTCCCTTGGTCAACTCTTGTTCCTTTCCAACCCCGACGGTATTAGGGTATCCGAGGCCGAGGGAGTCTTTCACTTTCCCGCCTTAATTGGCCCTTGTCTCATCTTTCCTGATCCATCCTTCTTCGAGGGATCAGACCTCTTGATTTTTTTTTCATTATAGGCCTACTTCCTTTTCTCATTAAGATTCCGCATTTTTTGTTAACTGGCTCCCCGTGTATCTAAATTCCCTTCAGCGAATTTTTGGCATCTACACTCCATTATGTAGGTATTTTCAATCTACGTTGCATTTTTTAAGTCTTTTCGATCTAAATTGCATTTTGCGATTATTTTCAACCTCAATTGCATTTTGTAAGGATTGACAAAATAAATTGCTTTTTACTAAGTCTTTCAATATAGGGGCGTGGACGTTTGTGAGCATTTTGAATTTCAATTGCATTTTGTAAGTATTTTCAACCTAAACCGCTTTTTGCAAGTATTTTCAATCTAAATTGCATTTTGTATGGTGGGCATTTTGTAAGTATTTTTATTCTCATTTGTATTTTGTGGGTATTTTGAATCTAGATTACATTTTGTAAGTATTTTCAATTTAAATTGCATTTTGTTAGTATTTACCATCCAAATGAGTAGTTTGAATCTACTATGCATTTTGTAAGCATTTTGCATTTCAATTGAATTTTGAATTTCAGTTGCACTTTGTGAGGATTTTGGATCTGAAGTGGGCGTTTTTCAAGCTAAATTGCATTGTGTATTTTCAATTTCAATTGCATTTTGTAAGTATTTTGAGCGCAAGAATATTCACGTGAGTTCAGTGTCAACCAAGGCTTGAGGCAAGGTGACCCCCCTCTCATGTGTTTTGTTTAACCTAGTATTGGAGAGGCTTATTCGAAATATCACTATAAGTGATAAGGGTACAATGCGCAGTTTCGTTGGATATCAGAGTGAAGCGGCAGGAACACTGTTTAATAGATGTGAAGAGGGCATTTGTTGAATTAGACCAGATGGCTTCAGGAGCTGTGCTGAGGGTGAATAGCACGAAGACAAAGTATATGACCACCGTGAGGCAGGGTGAGGTACCTCAGGAGCTTGTTATTGATAATAATAAGACTTTCGCTAAGACCAGCACTTTCAAGTACCTTGGATCGACTATCACCGAAGGATCTGACTGTCTCGAGGAAATCAATGAGAGACTGCGCTCCGGGAACAGAAGCTACTTCAGTCTCTCCCATCTGCTGCGATCAAGAACGCTATCACGCAGTTGTAAGAAAACTATCTATAAGACAGTCATCCGACCTGTTGTCACCTATGGGTGTGAGACATGGGTGTTGACTAGGAGGAATGAGGATTTGTTGAACAGGTGGGAGAGGAAGGTACTCCGTAAGATCTATGGACCTGTGTGTGATCGTGGAGTGTGGCGCCTCCGCACCAACAAGGAGATCTATGATCTGTATGGGGACCCTACTATCGTCGCAGAGGTCAAGAGTTCCCGGATACGGTGGCTCGCACATGTCGAGCGAATGCCGGAGTCAAGGATTGTGTATCAGGTCTTCCATGAGCGACCCACTGGAAAGCGAGGACGGGGGCGACCGAAAAAGCGCTGGCTGGACGATGTCGAGGAGGATCTTAGGATGCTACGTATCAGAGCTTGGAGGAGGCGTGCACGGGATAGGAAAAGCTGGAAGACTGTGGTGGAGCAGGCCAAGGTCCTTCATGGATGTAGTGCCACGGGGTAAGGTAAGTAAGTATTTTGAACCTCAATTGCATTTTGTACGTATTATCAATCTCATTTGCATTTTGTAAGTATTTTAAATTTCAGTAGAGTCTTTCGACTCTACATTGCATTTTGTACGTATTTTGAACGCAAACTATAGTGCGTATTTTTTCAATATATTCTTTTTGTGAGTATTTTCCTTCTAAACTCCCTTAAGTAAGTATTACCACTCTCTATTTTGTGAAACGTTTCAATCCGAGTTACATTTTGTAAGTATTTTCAGGCTCACTTAATTTTCGTTCTCGTTTCCATTTCACTGTCCTTTTCACTATCACCCAGAATATTAGGGGCCGATAACCTTGATGTTAGGCCCCTTAAAACAACAATTATCATCAACATCATCATCATCATAGATGTTCTAACACACAGCACTTCCAGGGATTCTATTTCGTTGAGGAATATCTGGGAAGAGCGCTGTGTTGGGTGATGGATTGCAACATTAAGTCCAATATAGTTTTATCTTAATCGCCTGCAGCTCCACCTTGACCTGCGAAATATTTCACCATCACGCGATTCGTCCATTAGCACTGTCTACTTCGTTTTATTGACACATGGTCTAATTATATTGAGACAGTAACATATCGGTGGAAATATACCGTGATCTTGGCTATCATCACTGGAGTTCGCTCTCCCGGCCACAGATGTGGCTGATTGTGAACACCACTCTCCCTGACTTTCACGATTATTATCAACGAAATCGAAGGTTTTTGGATGTTTACTACCTAGGTAGCCTCCGTGGCTTAGGCGGCAGCAGGCTGGGTACGTGGTTCAAATCCCGGTCACTCTATGTGAGATTTGTGCTGGACAAAGCGGAGGCAGACAGGTTCTTCTCCGGGGACTCCGGTTTTCCCTGGCACAATCTCATTCCAGCAACACTCTCCACTATCATTTCATGTCATCTGTCATTCATTTAATCATTGCCCCAGGTGAGTGCGACAGGCTTCGGCAGCCGGCACAGTTCATATCCTCACCACTAGATGGGGCTTCATCATTCCATTCCCAGACCCGGTCGGTCGACTGGAAGCAGGCTTGTATCGTGTTGCTTGTATCTATCTCAAGGTCTCTTGTCCAGAGCGAGAGACGTGATACCTGCTCCGTTGCGTCATAATATCATGTGAGACCAGCTGTGACAACGCTACACACGACACAGCTGGTATCAGATACGCGTTTCATGAGACAGTCTCTCGATACAGATCTCAGCGTGTATGGCCCGCTTCCCTTGACGATACAAACCATTTGCGTGCCTTTCGTTGCTCCGCAACCGCGACTTTTCAACGGTTCCCTTCGTTACCTTAATGTTACCCGGAAGAGTCAGTCCATCATCAATGAAATGGTTTCTCATTAATTTATAAAGGTGTGGGACATCTGCAAATACCCATATTCTTTTCTCTGGGACTCGTGGATTGGGGAAACATGTGTGTGTAACATTAAGTTCATTCCACACAGTATGGTTTTTAGCTCCAAGATCAGAAATAACGGCAACTACACTGTACCCAACATCTTCTAGAGAGGCTATTACTTCTTTCAGCAAACCTGCTGTCATTTGCACATCAAAATCATAAAATATTAGCTGTTTCCTCTTAGCAGATAGTCCTCGAACCATGACTACGTGTACATTACTGTGAGGTCCAATAATGCGATCTTCATCTTGATCGTAACATATCCTACTGTCAACGTTCATTTCATCAAATGACAAAACATACACACGCTCCAAGCTGGTAAATCGCCAATCCTTTATTTCTTAAATAAATGTAACACTTTCTGGAAACTGCACGTAGTGCTACTGCTTTGCAGAGGTTTTCCCTGTTCCATTTAGCCTGCTTATAATTTTTTATCAAACACGTAATCTGGTTTTTTGAAAATAGTTTCCCAAGAATATTATGCACTTCAGTTTCCACACGTTTAACTCGCAGGTTGGAACTTCGTCTCAGTTTTGGGCTCTAGGTCTTCAGTTCTTCGTTAAGGTGATTGTTTCTTGTTTGAAGTTCGGAGCACATCTGGACCAATCTGTTGTTCTTCTCTTCCAGAACTTTTATTTGCTTCAATAGCTCCTGTACTTCGCCAGAGGTGGTAAGATTTATCCTCAGTGGAGGTAGATTGATCAAACTTCCTTTTCTTCGGCGACACATTAGCAGGAGACTCCATTGCTCTCTTCCGAACTTCCCTGGAATACAGCCTCTCAGTTCTACTTACATCTGCATGTCCTCCCGAAGACTGTGCATCTGACGCGTGGTCTGTAAATAGTGGTAGGCCTACACTTTCATAACTTGTCCCCGGTAAGCTATTACCATTGTCATTGCTCCCAGGTAGGTTCACTGTTGGTACTGCATATTATTTTAGCGTCTCTTTGTAGGTAAATTTAATAATAATTCAGTCTTCAAGTCCCGAATGTAACTTTCCCCCCGTAAAATGCTGCGAACACGGTAGAAGTCTTAACATTAAAAGGATCTTTCCTTCTGCACTTCAGTACCCAGACCTTTTGTAGCTGTGGATCTTTAGGAAATGAAAGATATACTACATCTGTACCTTTTGTCTTTCTACTGTATGATAGATAGATAGATAGATAGATTTATTTTGTCTGGCAAGATTAGGGCCATTGGGCCCTCTCTTCCATGACAAACACCCTGTCACCGCACACCCTGGCATTTCTAACACTTATTAAACACTTATTAAAACTCGAATACACATACGGTGATCACCTGAATACAAGCATAAACAAACTGTGTGTCGCGCTGCGTGCTCCTACAGTGACGTCATGCGCAAGACGAGGAATAACGAACGGCTATGGCGCATGCGAATCGGGCTCCCCGTGGTAGAAGTCTCCTACTTCTTTTTATCCGTACAATTGTTGGTTCTTTGGTTTGGTTGGTTCCTCAGTTTAGGGGCTGCGACAACGCTGTCATGTAGCCCCGTGTACTTTGGGTGTGTGTAGAATCTGTATGATAACCGGTGTAAATTGTGATGGCTGTAATTCAGGTAAGGACTGCAGACGATCAATTTCAAGTAGTTCCTACTTTTGCTACCAAATGCTACCGTCAACGACACCTAGCTCTGAAATAGGCTACTAGATGCCACCGCAATCGGCACCTGGCGACGAACGTTGAACTTAAGAGCATTAATTAAATCTAACCTACACATTTAGCTTGTACTTAGTGGAAGGTTCTTTTACATGTCGTAAATCTATGGCATGGGCCCGCTGGCTTTACTTCCCCTCCGAAGGAAGGCATATTGAGGGATTTTAACGCTCTTAAAGAATCCGACGACTTCGGCTGGGTTTGAACCCGCGAACTTGGGCATAGAAGCTCAGCATGTTTCCAACTACGCCACCGAAGCCGCTTTTGTATTCTTTGGTTTATCATTACAGTCATTGTTTGGATTATCGACTGTATTCACGTCATTTGATAACAATACTCAACCCCTATGTTGCAGCAATATAAAAAGTTCGGGAATGTGCTATGTTTCATCGGTAACATGACAATATACTTGCGCACACATATATACGCTATGTCTATTCAGGGATGTGCTATCAAGTTACTCTGAGGGTTTAGTATACGTAACCCACTGCAGGAATTCGAACGTAGTCAGGGACAGAGAGTCACTGTTCCATGGAACGACACGTTATTTATTTAGCGTATGGCTTTAGAGATACAATATGTACACAGATGATAATTAGTTTACAAACTATATACTCGTATTTATATCTAGATTGTTTATGTAGGTAATTATTGTCTCTGGTGATCCATGAGCGAAATCAGTGACGCTGCCACTGTACTTCCTTTTTGGACACTGGGTGATGATATGCTGGATGGTCTGCTTAGGGTCACCACAATCGCAGTTAGGTGAAGAAATAATTTTCCATTTATAATGGAAGTCTGCACAGTTGCCATGACCCGTACGAATCCTGTTGAGAGTTGACTATATTTTCCGAGGAAACTCAAATCCAGGTGGAACTGGTTCAAAGGCTTTCATGGCAGGGAAGGCTCGACTGAGGATAAGCCAGGTCCAGTCAGCCATCAATAAACAGAAGTGCTTATCTCGCAACTTGAAATTGAAACATTATACGTCAGTCATAAGGCCAGAAGCCTTATATGCCATGGAGTGTATTTCTTTAAACCGAAGGTGTCTGATGGAGAAGATGGAAATTAGAGAGAGGAGAATTCTCCGAAATATCCTCGGTCCTGTAAAGGTAGATGAAGAATTTCGTAGGCGACATAACTCCGAGCTCTACGAACATATAGGGAAACTATCTGATTGTGCGAGAAAAAAAGAGAATAGCCTTTTATGGCCTTATCGTGAGATAACCTTCCACAAGATTGACCAATCGTTTGCTCAGTTTCTGGCACAATAAGAAGGTTTGTACCACGTGGTTGACGGAAACTGAGATGGATATTAACGAACTGCGAAGATCAGATCTGCATGACATACAGGCTGTGAGGCGTGCTTTGAAGGAAGTCAATGGTTTTCAGGAGAAACCTCAGAAGAAAGGTGCCCCCTGGTTTACTGAAAGAAAGGAGTTATACCGGCAGAAAATGCGTCGAAACTGGGCGAAGGTCAAGATCCTTCAGTTGAATAAACGTGGTCCTTACCTTACCTATCGGCGCTACAGCTCTTGTAGAGCCCGGGCCTTCTCAATCACATCAGTCCACGCTTTACGGTCCAAGGCGAGCCGTCTCCACCCACGAACTCTTAGTTGGCGTAGATCATCCTCTACTTCGTCCAGCCATCTTTTACGTGGTCGACCCTGTCGTCTCTTTCCTTATTATTTATTTATTGGTGCCTTTATTGTGGCGAAGTTAGGGCTCTAGGCCCTCTCTTACACTTAACCACACACAGTGCAACTTACATGAATACTCACATATGTTATTCTTAACCTACCAAACTTAAATACTAGGAAAACCTTAAATACTAGAATAAAATAAAATAAAATAAAATAAAAATTAAATTAAATTAAATTGGCGACTGCGTGATATTAGCTAAGCTATATAATTTAAATGACATACATTTTTAACAAAATTATACTATGGTCATTCACTCACACATTCATACACAAATTGTTCTAGTTGGCCTACGAATTCAAGAGGAAATCTTTACATGCACGTTTGAAAGTTGTAAGGGATGTACAATTTCTGACGTCAGGAGGACAATTATTCCAAATTCTAGTTCCCGACACGAGGAAAGAGTTGCTGAAGGCAGAAGAATGATGTAGAGGAATTGCAATTATAGATCCAGATCGCGTGTGACGATCATGAAAGGAAGAAAGAAAATGAAAATTACAAGAGAGATAGTGAGGAGTACTTTCATTGAGAAGTCGATAGATGAGGGTACATATGTGCAGGTTCCTTTGTTGTTCTACTTTTAGCCAGGAAAGTAGATCATCCTTCCGGATGTCGATGAAATATCTGGCTAGCCGCCCGTTTCTCCTCCAGTTTTTCTAGGTGTCCTGTCCATCGTAGTCTTCCTCTTCTTACTTCCACTGATAGTCGAGGTTCCTCATTCAGGCTATATATCTCTTTATTATATCGTGCGCGCCCGTTTCCATTTTACTGGACGGGTCCATATATTCTTCTAAGAATTTTTCGTTCCCACGTATCCAATGCTTCCTCTCCTCTTTCGGTTATTTATTTATTTAGCTTTTGGAATCACATTGCACAAATACAAATATAGTCCATATAAACATTTACATAATAATCTATACACATCTTCATGGGTGTTTTCAGTGTTATTTATGCAAATAACGTATGCATTTTCTATACTGCTCCGTACATATGTTACCACACCATAAACCTTATCATATGTAGCACGTAAGAGATCGAAACCAGGTATTTTACCTCTTGAGGAGAATTGGTTTACATTCTCAACATGATGTTCTTGAACCGCAAGTACATCAACTCTGTTATCATCCAAGATCTTACGTAAGAGATGGCATTTGGCTGTACTAATGCCTTCGATGTTCAGTTGACACAATCTAATGTTTGGACTCAGATTTCTGTATAGATGGTCATGAAAATGTCCGTTTCTTTGATTTTTTGCCATTTTAGCAATGTGATATATGCCAGGAGATCACAAGGATTATCTGGCTCCAGTAATATTGTTGCTCGTTTAGCACCACCCAGGGGACACGTGCAGGGTAATGTAAGGTTATACCTTCGGACGTGAGCAACGGTGAGTATCCACGTTTCATTACCATGGGTAACAACTGGTCTAATTATTGTACGATATATTCTCTTTTTGATCTTTCGAGAGATCATGCGTGTCTTAAGTACTTTCAGGAGGCTAAAATAACATTGATTTCCTAAACGTGGTCCTAAGTAGGACAAATCGAGAAAAGAAGAAGAAACAGTGAATATGACACATGCTGGCACAAGATCAGCGTCCGACTCTACGATTGATTGAATTTTGTGGATGTGGTGGCAATCTACGTTCGTGTTACAACGGTTTTGCGATCGATTTCTAAGGAGGGCTTTGCTGACAGTTTCCTGAATTGGATTTTCATGGCCGAATGGATGACAAATGGAGACTTTCAGCTATTAGGTGGTTGGCGGCACATGATACTCCTTTTGCCGATGGGGATTAAAACGTCTCCCCAATAGCTCAGTGGTCGCAGCAATGACCTACACAGCCAGAGGCCACGGGTTCGAGTCCTGCATAGATAATAGATTTAAATCTCTACTTTCCATATAAATGACTTATACGGTTTGTACCATTCTATGCCACAAACTAAAAGCTGGAAACCCCATCTATCGTCACTTTCCAGAAGATTTATGAACGTTGCAAAACGTGTATTATGGTTGCTAAAGACATGGTTGGTTAATTGGTTCCTCAGTTTAGGGGATGAGACAACGAGGTCATGCAGCCCCGTGTACTTGGGTGTGTGTAGAATCTGTCTGATAACCGTTGTTAATTGTGATGGCTCTATTAGTGTGTGTTATACGTAATTCAGGTAAGGACTACAAACGATCAATTTCAAGTAGATCCTACTTTTGCTACCAAATGCTACCGTCAACGACATCTAGCTGTGCCACCACAAGCAGCACCTGGCGATGAAAGTTGGAACGTTAGAGCGTTAATCAAATCTAACCCACAAATTTAGTCTGTAGTTAGTGGAAGGTTCTTTTACATGCCATAAATCTATGACATGGGCCCGCCGGCTTTACTTACCCTCCGAAGGAAGGCATACTGAGGGATATTTGACGCTCTTAAAAATCCGATGACCTCGCACAAGTTTGAACCCACAATCTTGTGCATAGAAGCTCAGCATGCTACCAACTACGCCACCAAAGCTACCCCTGCTGAAGACAATTTGTTATTCAATGTTTTCTGATACTGTTCTGGGGCAGATGACCTCGCTGTTCCTCCCCTTAAATAACAATAACTAACTATCTAAGTGATACCGTTCACTGTACGTTTTAGAAATGCCCGTGAACGTGTAACGAGGACACACCAGTACCTTACATTTTATCACTTTCCACTTTCTCTCCTAAGAAATTCTTCTATGATCCCTACTTGCCTCAGCAACATTGGGGTATGGTCATGAACATATAGTAAAGCCTTCATTACTGCCGGCTTGACGTTTCAGTGCTAGGCTAGAGTTTCGTTTACTAAATCGTGACATCACGAACGAAACTCGATTTGTCGTGATATATTGATTTGCATGGCTGCCTGTGATTGGCTAGTTAAAGTGATTTTCCTTCTGACCGCTAGATAAATCTAGGGTAACACTGAAATGTCAAATTGGAAGTAATGATGGCTTTACTTATAGAAAGTATATTCTTACATCATTTAAGGTTTTCGGGAATGACAAGGTAAAGGAAACAGATGAACACGAAAATAACATAGCATATTATCGTTTATTTCTTTACATGATGAGCTATTGTGCACTAAGGTACACGCTATTGTGGACACAGAAAATCAGCAAGTCAACATCTCTTGGTTTGTTAAACCAGTACCGTAGAAAACTCAACCTTTCAATTACAATTTATTCTGTACAACGATAGCATTTTATACTATACAGTGGTATAGTTTCCCAGATGACGCGGCATGCATATCTCATTATTTCATCTTGAAAACATGCATTCATTTGTGCGGTTGTTCTGTATATATCCCCTTAAACCAAGGTGTATATTTTTCAATTTTCTAAATCGATGACTTTTTATATATAATATGAGGTGCATATTTGCATCTTATTTTATTGTTTTGCTTATTAACGACTGAAGACTCCGAGATATTCACTCCAAGTTTTACAATTCCACCTGTAGGCTATTTCTCGGCTAGGTAGCTATTCCAAAATATAATTCTAATACTGTTTAATACTGTTACATTATTAATTTTTATGCATTAATTTATTTATTCAAGTGCTTATTTAATTTAGAACTGTTGATTGTAAGATTTTAATATCACCTTCACGTTTACTTGTACACGCACCTTTACTTTATGTCGTCCAAGTGATTTTATTAATATAACGTAAATTTTTTAAGCATTAGGTAAACACGCATTAAAATTGAGTACAATCTTGTTGACCGACTGGAAAGCATAACATTTTGACTTAACTTTATGTGTATCAACTTTAAACTCAAAGAAACTACTGTAAATTTCAAGCATTTGCACAAAATAACAACCAGTACATGAGTGTTTTCTGTCATTATCTAGGATTTTGAAAAGTTTTGTGCTGTTTGTTGGCGAGAGGTCTCATAGCTTCAATTATCAATTGTTTTCAGGTTGAGTGTAATGAATTCAAATCCCCATAAAAATATTTAAGTCCCCCATGATTGAGCCGAGTTTTCTGGAAGGGAATCTACTGTACTTACCCCTACACCACGATTTATAACAGCGCAATCAGTTCACATGAAAAACAAATTTAACAAACTAACATGTTTTTATCATTTCAAATGATCTTGTCGACTTCATCGTTATGCTTAGCTCTACCGTTATGCGTCACGGTTACGACGTGTATGACGTAATCATGTTGTTCAGTGCATATGCACCGAGTCTGAGTTTACTCCTGGGATCTGGCGTTATGCGATACGGAGATGGTGAGTGTTTGACGTCATGCAGCAGAGTGCAAAGAGTCCTGGGGCTTCGAGCGAAGCGAGAAGCCCTACTGAACCTTTCTAACATGTGTAGCATTTGTAGCATGCGTCATTTGAAATGATATAAAGTCTAGTCTCTCAGATTGACTGTATCTTTTTAATATCCATGCATCATAGTTTCTTATTATTTGAAGGTTACCCTAGATGGCCGCTGACTGTACTTTAATTTGAGATCCATGATTTGTGCTTCAACCCCCTGTATGTTGAGATTTACACACTGTACGTGACGGTACTGCAATGAACTCTAGAGATGGACAGTGAAGTAGGAAAGTCCTGCTATCAGGTAGTTTGATACAGTGCCGACTTGTCATCAAAACTAAGGTATCTCGTTCAGTTGTCATTTTAATCTTGCTAAACACTTGTGCTAGAAAAGTAACTGGAACGTGCGTTCATTACATTGTTTATTAACGGATAGCTAAAATATTATTTGAGTGGGTAAAACTTTTGTAGCCTATGGTTTTTATTTGACATTTTAATCTTTTTTGTTTTGTTTCCAAGTAATATGAAATTAGTGCCAGTATTTTAAAACGTTGAAATAAATAAAATGAAAATTTATTTCAGGGGTAGACAGGCCCAACACTCCGTATAGCGATAGCTGAATCCCGAACTATACCACGCAACCCTCTCTGAGAGCCACTCGCGTGTAATTGAGTTCAATACCATGAGGGTTACTCTCTCTGTGAAGCACGATAATTACGTAATAATCTACACTAAAAGACAGATGACTTTGCTGTTCCACCCTTTAAAACAACAATAATCATCATCATCATCATTAGTCTACACTAAAACTCCCTCCATTCACCTGAGCATGTAAACAGGCCATCTTGTATGCATGACACAATCTTACCGTAACCAACTACTACAGTATATCCCACGTAATTACTGATGAATCTCGGTTATGTCTTCACTGTAATAAAACAAGAAGTTCCGTGAAGAACTATACAGCCTACTTTTCATGCCAATGATTATTCTACAGTATATGAACCAATCTAGAATAATGACAAAATTAAGTTGGTAATATCGAAATATCAAATTAGTTCAAAATATACCTTGTATAATGTAGCCTAATAGAGCACTACAGTTGGCAGCCCTGGTGACTGAATATATTCCTAGTTCCATCTCTTAAGGTACAGAATACAAAATTAGGTTGAAGTCCAATGGACGTTACATGCAGTTAGACACTGGATCTATCAGCACGCGTAAAAGCATGTTGCCAACAATACCATGCGTGTGCTGGTCAGAAATAATCTGAAATATTATGATATCTTGTTGTGCCAATTTTGGATGAAATCCATTTGTTAGTATAGAAGTTACATGTATTTTAAAATTGGACATATCAGCAGGCATAGAATCATGTTGGCAGCACTGCCTTGTATTAATTACTCCAAATTAATCTACAATGTCAGATGCTATACGTGTGCAAAGTATAGAGCTGTTGGCTTGCATACTTTATGATATATTGATATTAGGGTAAAAAAAATATAGACAGCATTTATTAACAGTTGGCAGCCCTGATTGCTCTTAACAATACTTACAGATATTATGTTATGGTACACATAGCACATACGAAATTTGGTTGTAATCCAACTGATAGTATAGAAGTTACATGTATTTAAAAATTGGTACTATCAGCAGGCTTATAATCATGTTGGTAGAACTGACGTATATAAGTTACTCAAAATTAATCTAAAATGTCAGAATATACGTGTGCATAGTTTAAAGCTGTTGGCTTGCATACTTTCTGATATATTGGTATTTGGATAAAAAATAGAGAGAGCAATTATTAACAGTTGGCAGGCCTGGTGGCTCTTAAGAATACGCTCAATCATATCTGTTTATGTACAGATATTACATACAAAATTTGGTTGAAATACAATTGATAGTGTAGAAGTTATATGCATTTAAACATTGGACCTATCAGAAGGCTTAAAATTATTTTGGCAACACTGTCATTGTTGGCCTCCTGAAAATTAAACTGAAATAGTATTATCTGCATGTGTACCAATTTTGGAATAGCTCCCATGCATACCTTGCGAGATATCCAACATGGAGCTCAAATTTCTAGTGCGTTTTTTCAGCAGTTGGTAGCACTGACATCATTTTCAAATATGGACGTGAGATATTCCGGTGCACATCTTTACTCATACTAAATTTGATTTTGATTGCTGCAGCCGTTTAGGAGTTGATAGGTGGGGACACACACACAGCCAGCCAGCCAGACAGACAGACAGACAGACACACATTTTCCCGGATCGATCTCATAAGTCTACGTTTTCCTCATTTTTGCAAAATGTGAAAAGTAGGCTAAAAATAGTGTTGTGTCACTGCCGTTGTTGCCAAAAATGACAGTAGTACAATACCGATTCATAAGTAAAGACGAACATTTTCAATGATGTTTCATTATTTTCTTTTGTTCAATTCTCGAGAACTACAGAGCCTATTTACGTGAAATCCATTTTGATATAAAATTTAGGCTTTGATTTCAGACCTAGCGTCAAGTTTCTTAAGGCGTTCGAAGGCCGTGAATGTGGAGAAATGAATTACTTGTCTAAACATATTGGTACCGTATGTTAGCCTACTTTCGATTTTTGCAAAAAATGAAAGTAGACTTATGAGATCACTACAGGGCCAAAAATTGTGTGTCTGACTGTGTGTGTGTATGTGTGTGGGTGAGTCTGTGTGGGTGTGTGTGTGAGTGTGTGTGTACTCTGAATGTCTGTCCCCCCCCCTATCAATTCGAACACGGTGAAACCGAATTGAACGAAATTTGGTACAGAGGTAGCACTGGCAAAGGGCACCTCAGTGTCATGTTTTATATTGCCGCCATCTTTACCAAAACTTAATGCCGGCCACTCAAATGGTCAAGACGTAATAATGCATTACAACCAAACTAATAATCGGATCTTTACCAAATTTGGTAACAACGTTCCTTCGTGTGAGGCGCGTCTTGTGCCCAAACTACGAGGTCATCAACCGTACCATTTCAGAATGGCGGCCGTGTGAATTATGCAAACTTTATAATCCTTAACATGGGACCCACCAGTTCCGACTATCGAACCAAGAATCGTTTAATCTGTTTGAAACGACGTGGCCCGTTTGAAATTAAAAGTTTATATTTTAATATTATAGTCTAGAAGTGATTTTAAAAAGCTGAGTCGTCTCGGTTATTTGACAAGATGGCAGCTGATCTCTCGTTCTGACCTTTATTTTATTAATTTCAGTATGTTGCATGCAATATAGGCTAGTGGTAACAAATATATGAACTTTCTATGAAATGAACTAGGATTAAAATATACTCCAGTAAAGAAAACGTTTAGTCCAAGTCATAATTTGCTATAACGTGGTATATGTATTGGTTGCTAACGATCTATTAGAGTGTGCACGATTGTCTGAGTGGTCAGCGCGTTAGTCTTTCATCAGGCTGGCCGTGGTTCTAATCCTATCAGAGTTAGACTTTTTTTCATGATTTTTTTTTATATTTATTATTTCTTGAGTACTGAGACGTTATAAAATAAAGCATTATATGGTGCATTTTGAAATGGAAAATTTATATTTAATTAAAACAACATTCGCCACCGGAGTGACGTCTAAGAGTAATTACTTGAACTATGTTATTGGTAACCACAGCCTTGTAGATGCGAGCTATGCTCTCTACCGGCCAGTTAGTGAACCCATGTCTACAGTATAATTGCGAAGGTTATTATTTTTGCCGATAGAGGGTACACATCCCCAAGATAAGGTGCGATTATCACGGCCAACGAGAATGACTGGCTCTGGTGAGTTTTCGTGACGTCAGCAATGTAGTTCTATTGCACCATTGCCTGGTCTTCGTTTTACTGCCGGTGTGGTACCTAGTCATCTTGTCTACATCATTGAACCTGTATAAACGTTGGTATTCATTTATCACTTGTATTCATAGAAGGTATTGATACAAATCGTTAGTCGGTGGGTAGTGTATTCCGCAGATCTCTTCTATAAACGAATTAATTTATGTTCCGCCCCTTGAAACAACAATAAGTTAATGATATCTATACTGTGTTGCAAGATTCTTTGATCTAATTATACTAATGTGCACATAATTTAACTCACAACGAAGGTCACAGAATCTACAACTCGACTTAATGTAGCCTGTTCGTTGCAGCTATTAAAGACACAACGAACCCTTGAATCCTAGTTCGCGTGGATTTTTGTAAGGAGTAACTTCAATAGGCGTAGTTTTGCAAACCTATACAGTATAATTTATAATTTATAATTTATCGTGTTTGAAAACACACGGAACATCTAAACTGAGTCCATTTTATGAAGATTGATATAAAATATTGCATTTCTGCTGCTTATGAATTGCTCTCGACTTAAACGTACAAGCATCATCAAGCAGTACCGGTACATTGCCTACGTCACAGAAGGGTTTGGTTTACGCGCCATGGCCTGTCTTTCTCGTTAGCCGTGCGATTACAAATTAGCTGTGTAATAGTTATATTAAATATGTTTCTCCCAGTGATACGTTTAGAGCAACGAATTTTAATTTATTGTAAGTAGTTGGTGTTAATAAACTGAATACCTACGTTGTTTGGAGTGTTTACTGATGAAATTGCAAAATGCTGGGGTAAATTATTTGAACGCCACTCCTCAAATCCAGTGTGCCAATTTGCACTTCGAATTGGAAGAAATTAGGAGATGATCAAGACAAAGAGTTATAACTATACCCATACATTTAGGAGAAAGTAGGCTATATGTTCTTTCCTGAACATCTTGTTTTATTTATTGACATTGCATTATCGTACTTTAGGCAATATCAGCAGTGATACAGACATATGCGGTTCAATACAGCGAAGGGATCATCACGATCAGTTCATAATTACAGGAGATATGGCAATTTGAATACAATATTCATTAGCGACAATATTGCCCCAGCTGCTATGTCCAGAACAGTCTTCATTCACCCGAACATGCAAACTGACCATCTTGTATTCAAGACACAATCTTACGTAACCAACTACCATATCTGACGTAATTGAATCGGCCATTGTTAGAAGGCACTAAGTCATTTTTGTAAGAATTGAGATAATTGACAAAAACTGTTTCGCTCACTTAATTGTAAAGCATAGTTGCTGTCACGTGTTAAGTATCAGTGTCCGCAATAATACTGTTCTAGAAAGGTCTATTTGAATGGATTTATACTTTTAAGAAGGGAGAAAATAGAAAAAGAAATGTATGACTTAGTTTCCTTTAACAACGAATCAGATCTTTAAAAAGTAGATCACTTTGATGACAAATATACAGATTTATAGATACCAGTATAGCATATTACTATATCTTCAATGCTAGCATTACAGTAGTGGGCAAATAGAAGCAAAAAATTCGGAAACTAAGTCAATGACTTAGTTCTCTTTAACACTGGACGTTAAATTCAGCTAATAGTGATTCAGCATACTGAATGGGCAGACTTAGTTCCTTTTAATATTCGACATTCATACTATACGTATCCAAGGAAATAGCAATTTCGACAAGAATTGACTTAGTGCCTTCTAACAATGACCGATTCAATTACTGATGAACAGGCTGCGGGGTCTTAGTACGTGAGCAATGAAATTAGAAAGCACTGTACTATAGGGCACGTGGAAGCTCCTCCTGCGACCTATGAACACATGTGACGTACAGCGGATAAATGGACTCATCACATGGTTCGTCATCTGTTGTGGACGGGCTGGCAGTTCATAGGGCGTGCGTCATCTCAACTTCTTGCGACACTAATCTGATAGCACTGTTTACGTACTAAGACCCCGCAGCCTGCTGATGAATCACGGTTCTGTTCTCCTGCATGGGCAGTCTAGTGCTCAAGTCTACACAAAATGCACAATCTACTTGGCCTTAGTTATTTAGTTACAGTGGTTATTGAAGTTTTAAGGGGTGGAACAGTAAAGTCATCTGCCCTTACTGTGGCCTTCGCACCTTGTATTATTTTATACAAAAGTAGTTACAAAATTAATGTTTAAGTGAATTACCAATACCAAAAGAAGAAGATGAGGAAGGTTTTGTTAATATCTCTTCGTATTGAAACCATTGATTACATCAACAGATTAAAGCGAAAATGAATAAAACAATATTACCTGATGGCAAAATTTCAAAATGTCGGTTATAACTACACTTGCGATAGTTCCCGAGTCTTCTGATTATCATAATAATACGGTACTGCCATGTATTACAACATAAATCAAAAATTCCAAGAGATGCTGACCTCAATTACTGAATAGAACATTTATTCACCATTATGAAGAGCTTTCATTACCTCGAGTAGTGATGCTTTTACAAAAGTATTTTTAAACAAACTCAGGATAATATTGTAGAAATAAATGCCGTGGGCATATTCATTCTTTCAAAACGTAGGATGTGGTAACATTTGGAGGAAGAAAGTTTTATTTAATTTATCCTAGATGATATTCGACTACAAGCAAAATCGTGATCGATTTTTTCGGCATTTCCTTGCAAAAGTAAATTAATCAAATTGTATTATTCACGAACACTTGGTTACATTGTATTGAAAAGAGAAGGACTGTTTTCGATTTTATCTGGTGATATGGAGAACTGGGATGTGTTTGATATGACACTTCTTTTCTTTTCCATATTTCCACCTTAAACTTAAATCAAGTATGTTTTGTTCCATTCTGAGGGACAATAGCAATTATCCCCATTACATAAGTCCTTTACTTCTTCTTCATATTATTATATATGATTTGCAGCCAATGGCCATAGCAGGGTATTTTAATTGAACGCCCGTAGGCTCCCAGCAAGTTCAATTTCTAGTAGTTTCAACTTTGGTTACCAGATGCCACTGTCACTGACACCTAGCGCTGATCGTTGGAACTTGATAGAGCGTTTCTAACCAAATAAACCTACAAATTTGACTACACACTACCAATTGTAGTGGTAACTTCTTTTACATGCCATAACTCTATGACATGGGCCCGCCGGCTTTACTTCTCCTCCGAGAAGGATTTTAACGATCTTAAAAATCGGATGACTTTGAACCCGCGTACTTGGGCATAGCAGTTTAGAATGCTACCGACTTTGCCACTGAAGCCCCTATTATTTCCTATTACTGCAATTGTTTTTCAATTGTTACAGAGTCTTATTTCACCCCTAAATTGTTGGTTTCAACTGGTCAGAAATTTATTAAAATGTTAGTATTTCAGGTAAACTATAATGAATTCAATATGCTTACCTAATTAAGTCTCGAAAATCTAATCAACTATACACCCACGAGTACAAAGGTCGCCCACACTTCTGCCAACACTGGAAAACATACTGGAAACAGGGTTATCGTTACAGTTCACCACTGGCAACAGCTTGCCACGGTGGGTAAGTGGATAGCGTGTCGGTCTACTAACCCCAAGATTGCAGGTTCGCTCCTGGCCGTGGTAAGTGATTTTTGAAAGGCGGCAAAAATACGACACAATATCATACGATGTTGGCATGTCAAAGAACCCATTTGAATTCAGTAGGCCGTGTTCATAATGGCCAAATTAATCTCGGGAGTTTCCGCCAACACAAAGTTCCTCATTTCTCTACAAGAAAGCGCTATAGTGTTCAAGGAGCTTAGATATCTAACCTCCTTGACTTTCATAGCGATTCAAGGAACAAGGAAATTCGACATGCAAGCTACCCTCTGGGTTTCAAATTACAAAGCTTGCACCCGGCATCCGGGGCCATACGATAATACGTGTATATATAATATATATACCACTGGCAACAAAGACGAAGAATTTTAAGTGGAATACGTTTTTCACCATATATGGTACTTGCTCGCATAATTTGAGACAAATGTGACCATAAACTGTGTCTTAGCTACTAAGCAGTGACGAATGGTGAATGCATGTTCTATCCATGACTAGAATACTCTAGTGACTAGGGACAGTTACTGAGTTTGTGCTAGGACGTGTCCACATTTGCCGCAGAGTTTGGGAGTGTCGGCCGCTATCAGGGCCTGCTGGATGTCGGACAGGCTGGAGCTGCTCATACTTGAGACCATTGTCATCTCGTACTTGCTGCTGTTGTCCAAGGGAGTTTCGTCCACCGAGCGAGACCGCTGTTTCCTCACCACTCCACAGCTGTCATCGCTGAGCTGGGAATCTGAAACAGAAAATCAATCATTGTAATATAATAGTCTGTATGTACATTTTAAATATTTGGTTAATACCTTGTTATCATCTTATATATTAAAATAGTTTTCAAAAAATTCACCCTTTACTAAAACTGAAATATCTCGGGAAGTATTTGCGCTACGACGACGTTTGTTGTCTTAAAATGTAATGCCTGTCACGCACTCTCGATTGATACCCACCTTACTTGATTATATCATTCGAGTATTAAAATAATAACGAATAGTACTTCCTTCAAGGTCTCACGAAAATGGAATATTCGAACGACTTGACGGACATATTGTCGCTAGGCGACGACGACTAACACCGATCATGATATTCAACGCCGCCCCAATAATAAATCGAACTTGATATTAACCGAGCGTTCCCTAATTACGTCATGATATCGTTAACTTCTACCTGCTCCACTCGGGCGCTAATGTCGCATGTAACCATACATGATATCGTTAACTTCTACCTGTTCCACTCGGGCGCTAATGTCGCATGTGCCCATACAATAAGCAGAAGGAGATTCTGTGCACATAATTTAATTAAAACTTCTCAAAGAATGGATTACTTTGAGACTGAAATGCTCATGCACAAACAGCAGCCATTTTGCTAATGACACTGGCATGTCAACATCTCTTTGAATGACAACATTTACTGTATACGAAAGACAACTAATTTCACGAAGATGCCGCTACAGTCGAATGTTGGAACCGCCATTTTGTATTGTGTATCCGATCTTTCAATTATATAGTCTTTGGTCTCACCAGCTACAAATTGTCTTCTTTTCGTTTCATCATTCGTCCTTATAGGTTGTGTGCTCAATCAAAACAATGAATCATATTATAATGAATGTGAGGCGACACTCAATTACAAATGTTATAAAGATTAAAGGTGACGGTAATTGTCTATTCAGGTCATTGGCATATTGTGAGTACAACAATCAGAGTTTATTTATACAGGTTAGAAAGCGAATTGTAAAACACGTTACTGACAATTGGAATAATTATTCTTCCTTCATTGTTGGAAACAGCGATATGTACGAAACTGTTATCAATACGAGCGATGATTACAAAATGTATATGTCTATGAATGGTATTCATGGAGGTCATGTTGATTTAGTTGCCGCTGCTCAAGTTTACAAAATGGATATTGACATAATCACTAATAATAAAACTCATAGGCCTAGTGTAAAAGCAGAAAATACGCCATCAAATAGAATAATTTCTTTACTATACTCTGGGGATGGGTGGAACTGTCATTATGACGTCTTAAATACCGGTATCAGTGCTAACTCAGTTGAGAACGTGGATGCCAAGTCACTCGATACAGTGGCTGATTTACAGTTTCAAACTAAGAGTGGGTTTGCGTGCAGTAAAACCCCAGGATCGTGTGGGAAGCGAACCTCAGAACCAGTTAGCCAGAGACAAAATGTGATTAGAATTAAAGGTGACGGAAATTGTCTGTTCAGGGCATTGGCATATTGTGTGTACAACAGTCAGAGTTTATTTACAAAGGTTAGAAAACGAATTCTTCAACATGTTACAGGCAATTGGAATAAGTATTCTTCCTTTATTGTTGACAACAGCGATATGTACGAAACTGCTATCAATACGAGCGATGATTACAAAATGCATATGTCTATGAATGGTATTCATGGAGGTCATGTTCAGTTAGTTGCCACTGCTCAAGTTTACAAAATGAATATTAACATAGTTACTAATAATAAAACGCATACTGTAAACGCCGAAAATACGCCACCAAATTGAATAATTTCCTTACTGCATTCTGGAGATGGCCGGAACGGTCACTATGACGTCCTAGATATCAGTGCTAACTCAGAGTCAAGTATGGTCGAAAACGTCAATACCAAGAAACAGAAACGAGCACTACGCGACTCAAATCGATATCAGAAACAGATTGTCACAAAACCGTTCTCAGCCACTTATCGATGTGCTATTTTTGATACTATTCCCTACATAGAACCATTATCAATTGGAAGTATGTGTAACATTTGTCACTACTGCTCAGCTGTATACTTTTCAAAATAGAAAAATACAAGTGGTCGCTTTTCTTTTTGTTGTAGCGATGGCAAAGTGAAACTTCCACCATACACAATACTTCCAGAAATTAAGCAGTTGTTTACGAATTGTGACGAAATCAGTAAACATTTTAGGAAAAATGTTCGGCAGTATAACAAAGCGAATTCAGTCAGAAACTTGAAACACTTGAGCCACAGAATTGGGAACAACTCAAAGAAGCAATTCTTGAAACGGCACAGGAAACCATCCCACTGACAAAGTTGAGGCGGCATCCTTGGTGGACTAATGAATGTGACGATGCCATTCACCAAAGGCGGCTTGCCCGGTTGCGATGGAACAAACAGAAGAATGAAGGAAACAGAGAGAGATTCCTGGTCGTGAGAAAGCAGGCTGATAAAACCATACGCGGGATAAAACGAGCATTCCAAAAAAATCAGTTGGCACAGATAGACCAAGATTTCAAAAAGAACAACACCCGTGATTTCTATAAAACCTTCAAGCAAAATCTCAGTAAATACACACCACCCAGTCTTCACTTTAGGAATCCCGATGGGAAACTTGCTTACAATGACAAAGACAACTGTCAGATCCTGGCGAAATACTTTGAGTCCCTTCTCAATTGTGAGGCTCCAACGTCGAAATTTTCCTTTCAGAATAATGTGCTCGTCAATCTAGACTCAAGTTTACCAACTAGGGAAGAAATCAAGCAGATCATTCACTCACTTAAGAACAATAAAGCACCAGGTGAGGATTCAGTAGTTGCCGAACTCTGGAGATACGCAGGTGAAAAACCAGTCGACAAGCTAACGGATATCATCCGGGAGATTTGGGAAAGAGAAACTGCCCAGTGATTGGACATCGGCCCTAATTCATCCCCTGCACAAGAAAGGTGATAAAGCGGACGTAAACAACTATCGTGGCATATCACTCCTCTCGATAACATACAAGATTCTCGTGAAAGCGCTTCAAACGAGAGCGGAAGCACAGCTCGATCAACACCTGGGCGAATACCAAGGTGGATTTCGAAAGGGGCGCTCTTGTGTTGAGCAAATCATGAATCTAAAATCAATTCTATCGTACATGAATCTGAGAAGTAAGAAATTTGTTGTGACTTTTGTTGATTTCAAGAAGGCTTACGACTCGCTGGATCGAAGTACCCTGATCCAGGTTTTAAGAGAATTTGGTTTAGATAATAAGACAAGAGCAATCATTCACCAATCCCTATTGGATACGGCTTCCAAAGTGAAATTCAGGGGAGAGATTTCTGAATCCTTCGCAATACGGACAGGGGTGAGACAGGGAGATGGGCTCTCGCCTCTTTTATTCAACTGTGCTCTTGAGAAAGTTATTCGAGAATGGCGTAAAGCATTGTGTAAGGATGGTATAGAGAATGGGGTCAGAGTAGGTTGTAAGAACAAAAACCTGACAGTCGACTGTTTAGCTTTCGCAGATGATGTTGCAATTTTCTCTAATTCTCTTGACACAGCCACACAACAAATCAATCAATTACAGGTGCAAGCAGCAAAGGCAGGTCTTCAGATTTCGTTTGAGAAAACGCAGTTTATAACGAACTTCAAGTCGGAACCCAGAGAATTTACGGTGAATGGAGGACAAATAACACAGGTAGAGAAATTCAAATACCTGGGTGAATGGATTGAGCCCAACATTCGTGAAAAGGAAGCCTTCGTGGCACGGATTAACAAAATGGACATGGCTTACCATTTAACCAAATACATTTACAAATCACTATCAATGTCTTCCAAGGCCAAACTGAGGCACTTCGTTACCGTTATTCGCCCGGAGGCGTTATATGCATCAGAATGCCTGGCGATGAATAAGAAAGGCCTGGCAGAACAACTCGAAGCCAAAGAGAGGAAGATTCTGAGAAAGATCTTGGGCCCAGTTAAGGAACGAGGAGAGTATAGAAGACGACACAACGATGAACTCTATCTACATGTGGAGAAAATAACGGATACCATTCGCAAAAGAAGACTCTCGTTTTATGGCCATTTAACACGAATGAACTCCGGAAGATTGTCCAATCGAATCCGTGCCTACTTTGTGGGAAAGAAAACCAAAGGGATCTGGTTTAAAGAGGTGGAAAAAGACCTACAAGAACTGAGGATATCACATGAGGACATCTTGGAACGTGACTCTTTGAAGAAGAAACTTGGGGAGATACAGAGTTTTCAGCCAAAACCTATATTGAAAACCGGCAAGAAGTGGACCGAAGAACGAAGGGAAGCAAGCTCACCGAAGAAGAATGCGCGAATACTGGGCCACTGTGAAAGAACGAGGGAAAAGGCAGTTGAAATAACGTGGTCCATAGACGACCGAAACGATAAAAAAAAAAGCTATGTCGTTTGTTTCCTTTGGTGCTACTGCTGAGCTACTACCGAGCCATGGGCCTTACTGTTTCAAAATCAATGGTGTCTTTCATCATAGAATTTCCCCTTTATATGCCAGAAAACAGGAAAACAGTTCATATGGCCAATTATACATATTAGAATTTTCAGAGGCAAATGATTTAAGGCTACTGAATGATGTTAATCACGAACTGAGAGAAGATACCCTCAGTCTTTTAAATCGTTTACTAGATCAGCACAATCCTTACGTGCGCTCTTATAAAACAATGCACGAGAATGTAAGTGAAGAGAAAAAATCAGCTCTAAAAGAAAATCGTCGTCAAATGGAATTGGTAATGCGTTTCTATCACGAACCTTCCTCAGATCCAAGACGTTATAATGACCCCACATGTTCAGAAATTGCTGCTGTATTTGGAACTGTTGATGGAGCCCCACCATCTCATCGACACATTGCAGTATATGAGAGAGAAGGTGGCTTGAAGAATGTTGATTATGCTAGTATGCACTGTGATCCTATGTGTTATACCTTGATTTGGCCTTGCGGAGAGTCTGGTTGGCACATTTCAATGCCAACTGCTGGAGTGAGACAAACTAAAATACGTCATACTGTCACAATGCGTGAGTATATTCTGTACAGAATTGCCATTCGAGGTCTAGGAGCTGAGTTCGATTTCAATCCCCTTATTAACGCTGGTAAATTGACTCAACAGCTATTCGTGGATTACTACTGTCGTATGGAAGGTGACCGGTTAAAATATATACGTCATCAACAAACTAAGTTGCGAGTTGATACATATGCCGGTTTAGCAGACGCTTTCCATGTACGAGCAGGAAATGAAAATCTCAGAGTCGGTCGTATTGTAGTTTTGCCATCTTCTTTTACAGGTAGCCCAAGGAATATGATGCAAAATTATCAGGATGCGATGGCGATAGTGCGGAAGTTTGGAAAGCCAGATTTATTCATTACATTCACCTGTAAAGCGGGCTGGCCATAAATACCTAACAGCATTCATCCTTGGGAAACGGCTAATAATAGGCCTGATATTGTAGTGAGAGTTTTCCATTGCAAAGTAAAGGAATTGCTACGATTGATTAATGTTAAGGAAATTTTCGGTAAAGTAAAAGCATATCTATATACAGTGGAATTTCAAAAACGAGGTCTCCCGCACATCCATTTACTATTAACGTTAACGGAAGATAGTAAGTTTCGAGAAATTTCTGACATTGACAGTGTGGTGTCAGCCGAAATACCAGATCTCAAGGATGAAGCGCTATACGAGTTGGTAAGGCGTCATATGGTGCATGGTCCTTGCGGATCTTTGAATCCTTCTTCAGTCTGTATGAAAGATGGCGTATGCAAGAAAGATTTCCCTAAACAGTTTCAAGAAGAGACCAAAGATAACGCCAATGGTTATCCTTCGTATAGGAGAAGAAATAATGGACGGATTATTTTAAAACAATTCGAGGTATTGACATTGAAATCGATAGTCGATTCATTGTTCCCTACAATCCATTTCTTTTACTTTACTTTCAAGCTCATATTAATGTTGAAATATGCTCGAGTGTTCGGAGTGTTAAATACATCCACAAGTATGTGTATAAAAGTCATGACTGCTGCAATGTTAAAATATGTCCTGAAGGCGAAGCGGTGAACTACGATGAAATTACTTCTTTTCTAAATGCTAGATATGTTGGTCCAACAGAAGCCGCATACAGGATATTTTCATTTCACATGCATGAACAGTCACATTCTATCGTGCGATTACCGGTTCACTTGCCAAACTTGCAAAATATCTATTTTAAAAATGATAACGCTCCTGATATTTTACTTCAAGCACAGTTGCGCAACACGGAATTACAAGCGTGGTTCAAGTTAAATCAAGATTCGCAAGCCAGAAGTCCGTATATATATATCCTGAAACACCAGTACATTACGTCTGGAATAAGAGCAACTGCCAGTGGCAAAAAAGAAAAAATGTTTCAAAAACTATAGGCAGAATGTATAATGTTTCGCCTACAGAAACAGAAAGGTATTATTTACGCCTGTTATTGCTTCACGTCATTGGTGCTACCAGCTTCCAGGATCTACGAACATACAAAACCGTTGTCTATTCTACTTTTAAAGAAACAGTTAAGGAGCGAGGTTTGCTGATTGATGATTCTGAATGGCAGCGTTGTTTGGCAGAAGCGTCACAATTTCAGATGCCTTCTCAGTTACGACAACTGTTTTCTTACATATGTATCTTTCAGACCCCTTCAAATGTAAGACAGTTATGGGACATTTTCAAGAATTCATTATCAGAAGATTATCTGCAGTTTCACGAACCTACCATTGCATATCAGTTCACTCTTATACATATTTCTAATACATTAAAGCTCCATGGTCTTCCCATTACTTCTCTCGAATTGCCAGCTATTATTGATAATTTCCCTCGGACAAATTTACCAATGAATTATCCAAAACGTAATGAGGATCAATTAAGTCCGATGATAAACCAAGCAAATGAAAACCAAACGGCTATAATTACAGAAATTTTGGGGTTAGTACAAAACGGCAATGAAAGGATGAGTAATGCATATTTCATTGACGGTCCAGGGGGCACCGGGAAAACATTTCTTTACCAATGCTTGATTCACAGTTGCACAAATTTGGGGTTAAATGTAGTTTCTGTTGCATGGACTGGTATTGCAGCAAAGTTACTACCTCAGGGGCGCACTGTACACAGCCAGTTCAAGTTACCTCTACATTTACATGAAAGTTCAGTATCGGGAATAAAAGTTAACAGCAAGGAAGCTTTTTATATTCGTTCGGCAAAACTTGTCATTTGGGATTAAGCCCCTATGGCTAATAAGCACGCATTGATGTGTGTAAATGGGCTGCTCGAGGACATCATGAATAACGACGTGCCTTTCGGAGGAAAAATTATCATCTTAGGTGGAGATTTCCGGCAGGTATTGCCTGTTGTGCCTGACGCATCTAGAGCAGCTTCAGTCCAAATGTCAGTAAGGTTCTCTCCTTTGTGGCCATTATTCAAAATTTTTAAACTCAACAAAAATATGCGAGCGGATATAGATCAACGTGACTTTGCAAACTTCTTGATACAAATTGGTAACGGTGAATACCCTCACGTCGGTGGAGAAAATTCAGAATTAGTCGACTTACCACCCTCCATCATTACTAAAACTGATAACATCACTGAAATATATGGAAACGAAGTTTCCACACTGAAAGATATTTCACGCTTTTCAAAAATTGCGATTTTAGCATCTAAAAATGAACACTGTAAAGAAATCAATGACAAAGTTTTAGAGCTAATCCCAGGATCATCAAGAACTTACATCAGTGTGAATAATTTAATTACTGAAGATGAGAGTGAACTTCTACAATTCCCAACAGAATTTTTAGACAGCTTAGACATAAGTGGATTGCCACCTCATATCCTTCGATTAAAAGAAGGCTCTATTGTGATTTTGTTGAGAAATATTAATGTTACCCAAGGTCTGTTGAACGGTACTAGACTGTTGGTTCGGAAGATGCATGACAATTGCTTACACCTGGAAATTATTACTGGCGTAAATGTTGGAAACAATGTTCTACTTCCTCGCCTTCACCTTACGCCATCAGATACTTCTATGCCGTTTTCCTTCAAAAGGAGGCGGTTTCCAGTACGTTTGGCGTTTTGTATAACTATCAATAAAGCTCAAGATCAAACACTAGATCAAGTAGGCATTTATCTACCTCAACCGGTGTTTAGCCACGGACAACTCTATGTCGCACTATCGCGAGCAAAATCCTTTCGTGATGTCAAAGTTCAAATAGAACCAAAAGGCAAGCGAACAGCAAATGTCGTATCGAAGGAAGTACTATTAGAATGTTGAAACGAATGTTGCGGAGGAGCACAGACCTCAGCAAACGGGTCACAGATTAAATAACAATTATACAAGGACGTCCGAATCCCTAATACGATAACTGCCCTGTGGTAATGGTAAAAACGTGCTATTGTCCTACATCGGTGATTACTATCCTACATCCTGTTCTTTCATTCCCTCAGTTCTATAACTAAGATATACTCAATCAAATTTACAGCTTAATAAATATTAATTCCTTCTGTGTGAGTTATCTTTTCATTTCTCATCAATCTCCTTGACTCACTATTCTATCCGTAGTGGTGGAGGCGATAGCTATCTTTACAGAGGTGTGCAAATTATTAGATTCGATGTCAGTTTTCCAAAATTGCATTTTTACTTTTCACGGTTTAATGCACTAAGTAGACCTATGTTTACAAGGCGATGAAATTACTTCAAATGTTTAACCAAGACTCCTAATTATATTTTAATTTAAGAAACTCAAATTAAAATGATTTTTTAGAATTTCCATCTTGCAAATGCAAGATGCCACACGTTTCGTTTTTGTTACTTCACTCTACTTTACGTGTGAATTTAGAGCAGACGGATTTGGGGTCTTTTAACTGATGAACGCTATTGAACTATTCAAAGATTCATGAACTATTCATTGAAATCACCTGACTTAAATTCTAAAGTCAATGAAAAATTGAAAGCGGACCCATCTCACATATCCCTCGGAATCCAATAATCTGAAAGTTTCCAGACGCAATTCCTTATGGGAAAAGGTGTAATTCCACGGGAGAGGTTACACTACTAAGTAGGATAACAAAAGAAGTTGGTCAATAAAATGATTTTGAATAAAAGAAATTATGACTTATTAAAATGATTTTATTTAATTCTATTAATTTGCACACTTTTATAATTATGTTACCCTAGAGTTACGGTGCATCTCTAAATTCAAAAATAAAAGACCCATCTTTTATTTTAAATGTATACCATTGGTATCATAAGTAGACAGATCACCAAATTGTACTGCTGTAGCATTAAATTGTGTGGATATCCCTATCTACTTAGTATAAAGCAAAAGTTCCCAATTCTTGGATGTAACGGGTAATCTCGAGAGCAACTTGGTGGATTTTGATGCGGTTTTAACCATTCTGTGAAGGATTTCTCGATTAAGATGAAGGATTAGGTAGAAAAAAAAATATTTATGACATTTTATGGGTTAACCGTCAAAAATATAGATATACTCTGAGAATTGTTCAGCACGAAAAGTTCTGCAGGAAAGATCGCGACAGCTCCCACATCGACCACTGTAAGTGTTTTTACGTTTTCATTTCTTCAAGCAATCTCCATTCAGTGGAAATTTAAATTACTAGCTTCAGAGTGAGTTTACGAGCTTGCCAGCGACCTATCACCCTACCTTCAGCCAGCATCAAACTGTCGGGTCGTGTCGAGTTAATACTTCAGAGATGATGGATGATAATTGTTGATTTAAGGGGCCTAACATTTAGGTTATCGGCCCCTAATGGTCTGGGTGATAGCGAAAATGACAATGAAGTGGAAACCAGAACGAAAATTAAGTGAGAAGGAAAATACTTACAAAAAGGAACTCAGATTGAAACTACTCACAAAATGGAGAGCGGTAATACTTACAAAAGGGAATTTATAACGAAAATACTCACAAAAGGAATTGTTTGAAAAATACTTACAAAATGCAAATGAGATTGAAAATACGTACAAAATGCAATTGAGGTTCCAAATACTAACAAAATGCAATTGAAATTGTAAATACACAATGCAATTTATATTGAAAAAAGCGCATTTCAGATTCCAAAAAAACACGCAGAGCAATAGAAATTCAAAATTTCGAGCGAGGTGCGGCATGTCACGCGGATGTGAGCCATCGCGGCAACGCTGTACAACTTTCATCGCATCGCCATGTCATTTTATCACGTACAAATACAAACCGATATAAAATTAGTGAATTTATTTGCGTATTTCACAGTCATATAGCATAACCCTTTATTATATAAGGATTACAACGCGACGAAGAACGCAATTTTCCAACCACCACGAGCCGAGAAAAAGTTACATTACAAAAATTATAACAACTTTGTTTCCTGGCCACGCAACATTTTGAAATTTATAAACTAGTTATAAAACATTCTAATGTATACTGTGTTAAAATTTGGATTCGATCTGATGACGGGTTTTTGAGAAACTGATTCTTAAAGTTGACGCATGGTTGAAACACGCTCAGAAACGGGCTCGTTTTGTGTTCCAACTGCGATAAAAAATATTTAAATATAAATTAAAAATGCTAAACCTACATAAACTAACGTAAAATAGAACGACGAAAATGATGATGGTATTGGATTTTATGTAGGTCTATTAGGTACTTCACAAACAACCTTCAAACTCGAGTACACATAATATTTTGGTCAACAGTAACTTAAGACCACGGCTGCCTACTTCTCAATTCTCACATGAATTTCAAATATACACACTACTACAGAAACCACAATAACACAGCCTATCAGACAAACTCTACGTACACCAGTACACGAGGCCAAATGACCACGATGTCCAAGCCCCCTCAAATGAAACAAAAACAACATGATATTTGTTTTATACTCTCCAATAATATTGTTACGTGCCACCCCCCTAGTGGCACTTTTGTTAATTGGATTACGGTGGGTAGAAAACACAACACCAATCACTGCTTTAAAGAGAAGTTAGCTTTATTGCTTGCAGGAAGATACAGCACTCATCAGTAAATACAAGCAATTATTACCTTACTCCAGTTTCCTCACGGCGAGAACACTTCCCCTTTCACTTGTCAGTAAGCCGCAGAAGTTAATCCCTCGTAATGAGGTGGCCCCGTGCGTTGGCTGGAAATATCTGCACTCAGCCTGTCACCGTACTACACACTGTTTCACAATGCACCACAATCACTTCTGTCGCACTGAAAAAAAAACGCACTCGTTCAAGACACAGTTCCTCTGTAGGCTTCTCACTTCCTCGCTGTCAAGAGAATCAGCTTCACTAGGGGTTTCGCAAGTCACCACACTTCTGTCGCTCAGGATAAACGCTCGCACTAGCTCATAAAAACACAACAACAACTAGGAATCTCCGTTTCGCGGGCTTATAGGTCGTGTTCCAAGGACATTTTGTCGTCCTTGGAACACGACCTATAAGCCCGCGAAACGGAGATTCCTATTTCAACGCCGGTCGTGAAAGTCTACATTTTTACAACAACAACTGCTTGACGGGTCGCTCTTATATAGCAGGCCGGTGACTCAATAAATGCTTCTAGACCCATCCAGGGTTCACGGCTTCTCGAGGGTTCCATCGCTGGCTCAGTCACGAATATTCTGGACCATCCCTTTGTCCAGTAGTCCTGTTGCATAAGGCGCACGCAATACACTGAGGGAGAGCAGCCCAGCCCTGGGGCAGATGTGACTCATGCGGCGAGCGATGAAACGAACTCACAGCCGTAACACCATTGTGGTCATCAATACAATAAATCATTGTTTCTTAGTTGTTGAATGTAGTTGGTGTAGGCAAGATGTTCAGCAAAGAACATATAGCCTACCTTCTCCTAAATGTATGGGTATACTTGTAACTTATAACTCTTTGTCCTCACCCCTAAAACAATCACCACCATGTATTTTTTGTTTTCTTTTATATTGATAATTAGCCAGTAAGTATGTGTCTAAATCAATATTATATACTTTCTGATGATTGAATAACAAAACAACTACCTTATTGTAGGCTAATGCATTCACGTTCGTTAATCTCGATATGAAGCCTCCAAACTTAAGAATCCTTCGTTTCAGGTATCTTCCCCTTTAAAAATCAGCCGCGATCACAGTAGGTTGGTGCTGCAACCTAGCAGTGAATTAATTTATATCTTGTGCGCATCTGAGTGTTGAATGGGCAGGCAGTTTAAGGCAATCAGGAGGGATGCGATCCAGCTGGCAGTGCTTAAAGATAATCGTAGCGCGGTCATGGCAAGAAGTTGAAATATTACAAAATTGCAATATTTCAGGAGGCCAAGGATTTACAAAGCGGAATGTTAGGAACAATTACCCACGTAACCCGCAAGAGTACATCACCTTACAGAGGCACTGAGAAGGCTGTGGTTGATGACAGTGTATCTTGTTCTTCTATTCTCCTTTTTCTAATGTCTTCTGTTTATGTGCGATACTGGGGCTGTGATTATTAATAAACGAGTGCATACATTAGCCTCTCCTTTGAGCTAAATAGCATTTCATTTAGTATATGTGGAAAGAGCTCATCCACATAACTTTTAATGAATTCAAGTTAAAAAGGTTAACTGAAGTAGGTTCCGAACCCGAGTCACCTGCGTAAGAGACTAATGCGCTAGCACAGAGCCAAACATGTACATAACATCTCAGTGTTAGATACGTGTTAGTAAATAATGTCTTGAAATAAACGATTTCTTCACTGCAGTACATCTTCATTATAGATCATTTCATACAAAGTTTGTATTATTTCTATCAGTATGCTATATCACATGCAACATACTCAAACTACTGAAATATAGGACAGGCACAAGAGGTCAGCTGCCATCTTATCATGTGACAGAGACGGCTCAGCTCTTTTACGTCACTGATAAAATGTAATGTTATAATATAAAAGTATAATAAATAACGGGTCACGTCCTTTAGGATACCTTGAACCACCCTCGGCTTGATAATTGGAATTGGTGGGTCCTAAGCTATTGATTATAATGGTTGCATAATTCACCCGACCGCCATCTTTAAATGGTAAGGCTGATGACCTTGTAGTTTTGGCACAGGACGCGTCTCATATGAATGTATGCTTTTTCCAAATTTGGTAAAGATCACGATTATAAGTTTGGTCGTAATTTGATGTTACGTTTTGACCATTTGAGTGGCCGCCATTACGTTTTGGTAAAGATGGCGGCAATATAAAACATAACACCAGGGTGCCCTTTGCTAGTGCTACCTCTACATACACACATACACACAATGTTTCCTGTGTAGATCTCATAAGTCTAGTTTCGTTTTTTGCTAAAATCGAAATTAGGCTAAAAACTGTGTTCTTGATCGTTTTTCTCTTAACCCTTCATGACTGATGAAAGAACCCCCATGCATCCTATCTATTACAAGAATCATAGAATTCACAGAGGTGACATGGGTGAGGCAATCGACTGTTTCCCCCACCATGTTCATGATACAAATTAACATTTAGCCCCCGGGATCCTCGGATGTTGTAAAATTACAATAATGACCTTTTGGTAGAGTACGGACGATATGTGGTGAAGCTTCAAGATTGTGGTACAGTATGAGTGAGGGGGAGCCGGAGCGCTGAAGGAGAAACTCCTCATTTAACTGCTCCGAGCTCAAGACGATTGCATGCACAGATATTAAGTCTTAACACGTGATGTCGATAGCACGGCGGGCGACGAGTAACAGCTGACGCTGTTCCCCCACCGACTGGCCGCGTGGCTCAGCGGTAACGTTCTCGCCTCCTGCTCCAAATGTTGCGCAGTCAGCTGGCATTTGAGGGTGCACAAATGCGATGGAGCCGTGTCAGTAGATTTACTGGCATGTTAAGGATCCCCTTCAATACGGCTTCGGTAGCATTCTGAACTGCTATGCCCAAGATCACGGGTTCAAACCCGGCCGAAGTCGTCGTATTCTTAAGAGCGTTAAAAATCCTTCAGTATGCCTTCCTTCGGAAGGGAAGTAAAGCCGGCATGTAAAATAACCTACCACTACAATTGGTAGTGTGTAGCCAAAATTTGTAGGATATTTGGTTAGAACCACTCTATTAAGTTCCAACATTCACCGCTAGGTGTCAGTGACAATGATGTCTGGTAGCCAAAGTTGGAAGTACTCGAAATTGAACTTGTTGGAGGGTTCAATTGTAATGCCATGCTATGGCCATTGGCAGCAATTAAAATATAATAAAGATTCCCTCGAGAAAAAGTCCGGCACCCTGGCGTCTCAAAAATCTGTAGTAGTTAAAAGGGACGTAATAGCAATAGCATTATTATTATAATAATTATTATTATTTCATTCATTTCGTATAGGCCATCTATGGACCGCGTCATTCCAACCGTCTCCTACAAGCTTCGATATTTGCCCAGTACGCCAACATTCGTTCTCGGTGGACTTCCTTCGGTTCCTGGGTACAAATCTTTCCCGTTTTCAGCTTCGGTTTTTCTTGGAAACCTTTGCAAGCTTGAAGTTTTCTTTTGAGTGGGGCGCGCTCCCGAATGTCTGTTGGTGTAATCCCCACTTCTTTCAGATCTTTATCCAGCTCAATGAACCAGGCCCATTTTGTTTTCCTGACATGAAAGTAAGTTATGTTGCGGTTGGTCAGTCTCGCTGGGCTCATTCGTTTCACATGTCCAAAAAATGTTATCCTTCTCTTCCGGATGACGTCACATATCTTCTCCAGATGAATATATAGTTCATGGTTATGCCGTCTTCTGTATTCCCCATTGTCTTTGATGGGACCCAATATCTTTCTCAAAATGTTCCTTTCTTTGCCCTCCAGTTTTTCGACCAAGCCTTTTTTGTTCATCGTGAGGCATTCAGAAGCATACTAGACCTCCGGACGGATGACACTGCAGTAATGTTTTAGTTTTGCGTTGAAGGATATTGACCTTTTCTTATAGATGTCCTTGTTAAATGGTAGGCCATTTCCATTTTACTCATGCGTGATGTGAATGCTTCTTTCTCTGATACATTATTATTATTATTATTATTATTATTATTATTATCATTATTAGTATATGTTACCCCACAACTGAAACGTGGCTTGAAATCTGTCTGCCTACAGCGGTCAGCTTGACTTTGAAGCCTCACCATGTACCATCCGTACTCTATATTTAATTGAGATTTGAGGGGGGGGGGGGGGGGTAAACAATGAATGTGTGTAGACACACCTGCTGCGGCCGTCTCATCGGGCCCCTCCTCCGCCATAAGGGGCAGCTCACCCGCGGGCTCTGAGAGAGGGCGACTTCCTCCCTGGGACACGATCCCGTGCACCAGGTCCATACAGGAATCCAATGAGAACTGCTTCCCGGACATGAGGATCCCGCGAATACGGCGTCTCATGGCTGGAACAGAGCAATACGTCCAGGGATAGAGTCACGTTCACGACGCGGAAGCTAGAGGTAAAGAAAGTGGAATTTGGCGACCCATATTGAAACCTCCCAATGGGCGGAAAATCTTATTTAATACTGGCATAGTTTCTTGACTTACCATGAGGTGAGGGGTGTTCAAATGAAAAGGTACGAAACGATACTGTGTGTACAATTTTTTCGTTATTCAAAAGTAATCACCACAGACCTGTGCACAGGTGTTCCATTGCTTCACTAGCCGCAGGATTCCCTGTTCCCAGAAGTCTTGTGGTTGTGACAGGAGCCAATCCTGTACGGTGTCCTTTAGTTCATCGTTCAATTGGAACCGTTTTCCCTTGAGACGAACCATTAATAGTGACGTGTATTGAGCGACACTCCGTAGCCCACGCAAGTCCATAAGAACAAACAGCATGGACTGCTCACGAAGGGAGTGATTCTGCTCCATGATAACGCTCGCCCACACGTCTCTAACGTCACACAAGGTGTATTGTCCACGTTCAAGTGGGAACAACTTGAGAATCCGCCCTACGACTTCCATCTTTTTGGTCCGTTAAAAAGAAAATCTCAAGGGAAAGCCTTTCCAATCGGACGACGAACTAAAGGACACCGTAGAGGATTGGCTCCCGTCACAACCACAAGACTTCTGGGAACAGGGAATCCTGCGGCTAGTGAAGCAATGGGACACCTGTGCACAGCCTGTGGTGATTACTTTTGAATAACGAATAAATTGCACCCACAGTATCGTTTCGTACCTTTTCATTTGAACACCCTTCATAATTCCCACTCCCTGCGGAGCATAGGGCACCTAGGAATGATTTCTATATGAATCTGTTTGCTGCCAAGTTCTTCACTTCCCTCCAAGTCTCTCTAACTTTCACCGCCTCCTCTTCAATGGTACGTTCTCAGGCCTTCCTTGCTCTTCCTAATTTCCGAGTATCTTAAGGATTCCAGTCTAGAGCTCACCTTTCTACTACATCATTCTGTTTCCGCAGAGTAAGCCCGATCCTCTGTTATATTTGCACTTCTATATGCTGTTGGTTAACCCTTTGCCACAGATCTTCGTTTGGGATTATATCTGGTCATCGTATACCCAGAGGCAGACAACGGTTAATGAATACTTGAAGTTGTTTGCTAAGGGGATTGGTAACTCTCCATGTTTTACATGCATACAATACGACAGGTTTCATATTGGTATTAAAAAGTCTGATTTTCGTCTTCCTGGATTGGATATGTTACGGTTTCTCCAGACTGGATAGAGTACAAAACCCGATTCACGTTTCGTACTCTGCTCTTGACGTCCTCTTCAGCCCCTGCACTTCTCGTTATCACACTTCCCAAGTAAAATGTATCTGCCCCTCCCACAGCGAGGCCAGCCTGAGTCATGAAGATGACCACGAGGCGGCGGGCGGTGCTGAGAACGACCGTGACGTCATCACAGCAGTGCGACATAGCCAGCGCATCGCGTCGCTCAGTCATCATTCGTCATTTAATTCTGGCCTGAGGACTGGAACGGGGTTTACTCACAATGAGCTTTATGAGGCAAAACTGAGAAGAGATGGGCTCTATTCCTTCCTCACCCATCCTAGAAATGGTTTTCCGTGCTTTCCCATTTCTACTTCATGAAAGTGCCGAGATGATTCCTGACATAAGGCCACAACAACAATATCATTCGTCATTTGAAGACTAGTCATGCAGCTTACCAAAGCAGCTAAGAACACATGTAGCAAATATCATAGTGTAAGATATCGTTTCTGCGCCTGCAAAAATTGCTATGTAACAATGCCATTCATTTCCATTCTTTCCCCTAACGTTAGTCACGCCGCGCCGCCCAATCCGGTGTGGATACACAGTGCAACCGAACAATTCACTTTTTTCCCCCCTATAGAAGAACATAGGATAATGAACCTTGCGAGAATGTTAAGAATGACGTAAATTACTATACTGTACGCATGTACAGCTCCCAGTAGTTTATTTTTGTCGGGGGGGGGGGGGGGGGGGGGGGGGTGAATGAACCCACACCCCCGCGTGACAGCCAGCCTTACTACCGTTGCCTCTGACATGCTGTTAGTGCTACATAGTAGAAGAAACAGATAGGGAGTTGAAGATAGGTTTGCTCTTCGAGGCTTAGGGCTTGTCTGATTACATCGTAATTTACCAGGCACCATGGTGAGGAGGTTAAAGGGCTAGGGAAAATCTCCATAGGCAGAAAATAAAGATTGCCTACAGGTAAAACCTGGCATCTTGGTAATATATTTTGTTATTCATTCTTTCGGGGCTTTGCGACATGGTGGTCATGTAGCCCCGTATACTTGGGTGTGTGTAGAATTTTTATGATAACCTGTGCCACTGTGATGTCTGTATTAGTGTTTGTATTTGTAATTGATGAACGATTTTTCTCCATTTGCCTGGAGTAGAAGTGAGGAAACCCCGGAAAACCACTTCCAGGAGAGCTGAGGTAGGAATAGAACCTGCCTCTTCACAGTTTTGCCAACTCTCAGACAAGCATTACATTTCTTTGACAAAGCTGGTAATCGATTTCGGGCCTCTACGGTAATAGCCAAGAATGCTAGCCACTACGCGACGAGGTTGAATCAAGAAAGACAGATGGAAGCACACAATGCAGACAAAATATACTGTAGAATTGATTAGTCAAAATGATTGGAATAATATTCTGAATAAGAACAAATCTTATTTTCGTTTAAAGTATGAAAAAAAAACCTCACCAATTCGTTAACAGAAAATAACCAAACGCTGTGACTGAAACCGTTATTATAAATATGGAATAATTTTATATTCTTGCAAAGCAGTTTTACTGCTGAATATTACACACTGTAAGTAGTGAAAACTATAATGAATGACGTTGAGTGTAATTATTTGTACTCCTCTGTAGAGCGTGGGCTACTTAGTTTACAAAGTAATAGTAATCTATCTAGAACTCTTCCTTTACGTCCAAGTAGCAAGTCGGATGTTAACGGGAGCGTTTGACTCCGCCTGAAGTTGCTAGCTCATGTCGGCTCAGGAGCGCTTGGTTCCGAGCTGGAAATTAGCCAGCTGAGAAGCCTGGATCTGCTGATTTACCCCAGTTGTAGTACAGTACAGTATATGGCTTACCTGGACTGTCCTTGGTCTCCAACTGCCACTTAGAGAAGTAACTACGGGCACAGTCGGTTAGCACACCGTCTCCGTGGTCAAAGATGGCGGCGAAGCTACCATTCACGATCTTCGGTGACATGGGCGAGTTAGCAAGCAACAGACTGGAGCCGAAGTGTTCATTCCGTTGTCGAGTTTCTGGGAACATAAACAAGAATGGGCATGAGTAAGAGAGATAAAACGAAATATATACTGTATATATGCAAACTTTTCAAGTAATTGGCTCAATTTCCACCCCTTAAATCTAACTTGCAAAATAAAATCTTTTGGTATTCCTCTCTGAAAGAGAAGTCATAAGAAAATTACCCCATGCATGTTCAGCAGCATCTTTTTCCTATGTGTTTTAAGACATAGGCATTCTTATAATTCACCAGCTGTTTTACCCGGCGATCCTCAGATAATCTTCTAATATTTAATACAAAGGTATTTATTTAGCTTTTTCACTTACAAGCAACCCGCCCCGGCTTCGCCCGGAAACAGTTACGATTGCATTACGTGATAAGCGCTTCTTTTTTCGATGTCAATGAACTACGGCCTATATCCGTTTTACGTCTCGGCATGATGGGTTAAAAGCACTGACTGGACTATTAATTATATTATCATGGAGATGCATGTGCAACGAATTCTTGTCAGACGTAATTTAAGAATGGCAAGGTGCATGAAACACAAATCCCCCTTCCGTCGAATCTTAACTTGACTGTGTATTTTGCAGATTGAAAAGTTCACAGGCGAAATGAAGAAAAGCCGAGTTGCACTTCCAGGGAAACTCCAAACACAACCACCCTTCACTGAAGTCTTAACTCAACACGACTCGACAGTTTGCTGCTGGCTGTATCTGGGCTAATAGGCTCGCCCGCTAGCTAGGCTGAAACTGGGGTGATAGGCTCGCCCCTAGCTATCTCGTAAACTGCCGCTTCAGTAATATTCATTGGAGATTGTTGGGAGAAATGAAAACGTAAAAACACTTATAGTAGCCGATGTATTGAAGATAGTGATATGCTCTCGTGGACTTTTTTGTAGAACTTTTCATGCTGAACAATATTCGTACACTCATAGTATATTGATATTTTTAACGGTTTGTCCAGCGTAAGCTTACAAAGTGCACGGACGCCAGGTTTCTTTTTTCGATTTTTTCACTGAAATCGTTACTGCTTGGCTTTCTTTGACCATAAATAAATTATTTTCTACAGAAACCTTCCACGAGATATCCTTTACAAAATGGTGAAAACAGCCTTATAATCCATCCAGTGGTTCTCGAGATTACCCGTGACATCCAAGAATCGGGGACTTTGTTTTATACTAAGTAGAGACATGGAAATGGCATGACTGTAATTAGGAGTTGTGGGATGCGACATAGCGTTTCCGATACCCGATGTCCATTTCTGATGAACACCCTTCTCGACCACCCTACCCAAATGCATCGTCATACGTGCGGTACATGAAATGTACTGCTATGGTGCGGAACACGGAGGAGTTGGGTAGAATGATCACATAGACATGAAATACAGGGTGTCACAAAAAGGTACGGTACAAATTGCCGGACACATTCCCCACACGTAGACGAAGAAATTATGTTATATGAACATGGGTCTGGAAACGCTTTGTTTTTAATTTTTATGTTAAACCTCATTGCCTCCAACTCATTACGCATGGGAAACACACAAGAACAGAACGTTAGAATCGTGGGGAACATGCACTCTTGGTTACGTCTGGTTACGTTTTCATTATCGTAGATGCACCGCCAGTAGTTTGTTTTACAAGGCCCCGTTGCCATGCGACTTAACAGATGTGCCTATAGCTGTGCGACAAAACATGTACTTGATACACGATGGAGCACCTCCTCATTTTAGTGCTAATGTCCGTCGGGTTCTAAATAACAGATTTGGTGACAGATGGATAGGTAGAGGTGGACCAATTGCCTGGCCTCCACGCTCTCTGGACCTAAAATCACTGAACTTTATTTGTGAGGGAATTTGAAAGTTCTTGTGTATCGAACCCCAGTACAAGATGTTCAGAGTCTCGGTGTCCGTATTATGGAAGGCTACGACACCATATGCAGTACTCCAGGGATACAGCAGCGCATCCAAGATTCACTACGACGGTGGGTTGATGCATGTATCAATGCGTACGTAGGGCATATTGAACATTTCCTGTGAGAAAGAGTTAATGTGGTATGCTGGTACGTTTTATTATTGTATGTTTCCCATGATAAATGAGTTGGAAACAATGAGGTATAACATGGTAACAAAGAGTTTCCGGACCCATGTTCATATGACATAATTTCTTCGTCTATGTGTGAGGAATGTGTCCTGCAATTTGTGCCGCACCTTTTTTGTTACACCCTGTATATTATTGTATAAATGAGCCGTTCCTTCTTGGGCGGTACAATCGACGTGCACAATGGTGTATCTGCGCAGAGCGAACCTGTGCCTAGTGCAAAAATGAAATAAGCAAAGTCTCTTCGCGCAGTACATGCGTATGAGTTCAATCTCTGTGTTCTTCTGAGGCTGTCAGTCTGTGGACCGTGCAGACAACTTGGTAACGTGAGAGATCCAAGAACAGAAGCCGACAGGATGCTGGGCGGGTGTACCGGAAGAGTCAAGGGTATGTCACGTGATATCATCTAGACTCGCTGTAACATTCTCAGCCACGAATGGCTGGCCCACTTATACTTGGTTGGTTCCTCAGTTCAGGGACTGCGATAACGTGGTCATGTAGCCCCGTGTACTTTGGGTGTGTGGAGAATCTCTCTGATAACCGGTTTTAATTGCGATGGCTGTATTAGTGGGTGTTATCTGTAATTCAGGTAAGGACTGCAGACGATCATTTTCAAGTAGTTCCTACTTTTGCTACCAAATGCTACCGTCAACGACTCCTAGCTGCGAACTTGGCAACTAGATGCCAAAGCAACCAGAACCTGGCGACGAACGTTGGAACCTAATAGAGCGTTAATCAAATCTAACCTACAAATTTAGCTCCACACAATTGTACTGTAGTTAGTGGAAGGTTCTTTTACATTCCATAAATCAATAACATGCGTCCACCGGTTTTGCTTTCCCTCCGAAGGAAGGCATACTGAGGGATTTTAACGCTCTAAAAATCTAACGAATTTGACCCAGTTTGAGCCCGCGATCTTGGTGGCCACTTACAACATTGTATCCATTGCTAAAAGGTAGCTTTCACATGAAATTATGAAATTAGGAGGCTGCGTGTTTTCAAAAGAGCGAAAACCAAAAATATTTTTTAAAATATATTTTATAATGTTACAGAACCAAAAACTTACATTTATTTTCTTGATTATTGGTCTGTTTTGTTTAGAAACGTTATAAGTACAACTTTCAACTTGTCTGTGGTGATGCTTCAAAGAGTGGGAACTAAGTGCACTTGCACTTGTTGCCATCATGTCGGAAATAAGATGATACAAAACAGTCCATTGTTCGCCTCGTTACGTAGTGATCAGCATTCTTGGCTGTCACCGCGGGGGCCCGGGTTCGTTTCCCAGCACTGCCAAGGAATTTAATTCTGGTTTGAGGACTGGAACGGGGTACACTCAGCCTCGTGACGCAAAACTGAGAGGCTGGTTTGACTCCCACCTCAACCATCCTGAAAGTGGTTATTCGTGGTTTCCCACTTCTACTCCAGGCAAATGCTGGAATGGTACTTAACGTAAGGCCATGGCCGCTTCCTACCCAAATCATACCTCAATTGAAAATCCACAGCCTGCTTCCAGTCGACCGACCAGGTGAAGGAATGGAATCAATGAAGCCCCATCTAGCGGCGAGGATATGAACTGTGCTGGCTGCCGAAGCCTGTCGCACTCCCCTGGGGCAATGATTAAATGAATGACAGATGAAATGAAATGGCATTGGAGAGTGTTGCTGGAATGAATTTTTTTACCCGGAGAAAATCCTGTCTGCCTCCACTTTGCCCAGCACAAATCTCACATGGAGTGACCGGGATTTGAACCATGGACCCAGCGATGAGAGGCCGGCATGCTGCCGCCTAAGCCAAGGAGGCTTTCGTACCTCAATTAATGTTAATATAATGTTATTGGTTTTACGTCCCTTTTGAACTACCGTAGCTTTTGGAAACGCTGGGGTGCCGGAATTTTGCCCCAAAGGGGATATTTCATGAGCTAATAAATCTACTCACACGGGTACCTCAATTGCAAATACAAACACTAGTACAGACATCACAGTGACACAGGTTATCAGACACATTCTACACACACCCAAGTACACGGAGCTACATGACCAAGACGTTCCAAAGCCCCAAACGAATCAACAACAATAACAAAACTGTCCACGCGAATACTAGATAGTGAACCCATGTACCATTGGCTCAAAGGGGTCGAATCCATGTATTTTTGTAAAAGGAAGGAAAGAAATATACAGTCTTCAATGGAACATAGAAAGATTTCATGCAAGGATGCTAGCAGAACGTTGTGTAAGAAGCTGGACCCAGGTGGCCAGGAAATGAGATCATGCCTGACTCATTGATAAGGAGCCGGTCACGAGTATAAATAGACGGAGTGGAAAGTTCCAGGCGTATGAGAGAGAAGCACGTTTCGGAAATCGCCCTTACCTTGCAGGAAAATGGCAACCGCGCCGACGTGCCAGAAGAAGAATAATTAGATTCAACCCATTTGGAAGAATAAAATTAAGTAAATAAATACAGCATTGTGAATGATTTCAGAAGAGAGATTTTTTGTGGAGAAAATGCTTTTAATAATAAAATTGTCCAGGAAAGAAGTGCAAACGTAGCCATACGTCATAGGTGGTTTACCGAGGCCCGAGGAGTGGGGAAGTAAAGATCAACAGCAACACCCACACAGCTGAAGACTAAAAATTATTTAATATCTCAGAAATGCACGATCGATTTTCATGGGCAGTGAGGTCATTTTACGTTTAGAAAACGAGCTTTCTGGAGATATAATTTTTATAATTGTGCGACAATTATTTCAAAAGTTGGTCACGAAAAGGACTAGGATTTTATCTTTTTTGACTAAGGAGTATAAAACTCCTGGCAGCACCAAGCCAATCATGCAGTTTCCGATAGCCCAGGGGGCGTCGTAGTGCTACATCACACCGAAGACAGTCTACAAGTATTCCTTGAGGGGAAACGCTGTATCACATCGCATAGACAGTATCCGACAGCCAACAGCGTCGCGGTATCGATAACCAACGTGCATCCGTAAGGAGTAGCCAAGAAGTATTATTACAGTATCGCCGTGTGGAGAATTAGGAAAATCCTAGTTACAGGATTTAGTTCCGACAGTACAAAGTTTACAGTGAAAAATTCAGTAATTACAGTCAAAGCAGGCTGCGAACTTAGAGCCCAGGGCGATAGGTCTTAAATTAAACGACCAAAAGTATCATAACGTATTGAAGTAACGTAACAGCGAGATAAACATTCTATCAACTTTAAAGAACCCGAGTAGGGACGGACAGCACAAGGTTCGCAAAGTATTCTGGAAAGACATGAATTCGAGAACCGAATAAGCGGAAAGGAGAAGGAAACTCTAGACATTGTTTCAAGGAAGCAGACGAACTATTAAAAAGCACTAAGTTACGAGGAGTATTAGTTGCTAGAAATCAATAGGTCACCGATAGATTATCTGGGGGACCGTGGACAGAACAGACTTTCGCTAGACCAACCAATAGGGTCTAGAAAGGAGCCGTTCGAGTCAATAATAATAGCAGATCGTCAGGAAACGGGATTTGAAGGAGTACTATTCCAGGGAGGAAGTAGATGGTTCGAGACTTTCACATTCTAGCAAGATAGGGAGCCGACATTTACTAAATTTCACCCTTGGAGACGGGAGGTCAAGAAATCACGTGTGAAAGGCTTAATAGCAGCCTTAGTGATTAGAATCTGTGAAGTGTAAATATATAAAATTTGTGTTAAAGAGTAATATTTTCAGTGTTTTTATCGTGTATTCAAAACGAATACACCAGTGTATTTTAAAATGTTATCAGTGTTAAATGTATTTGAGTTAAATGTGTGTCAAGATATATCAGTACATGAAATGAATTTGTACAAGATGGTGTAATCACAAAATAGTGGGCAAAAATGAAACATCGCTAGAAAAGGAAGGTCAGGGACCGACCTATAACATGTGAGTAAAGATTTTCATTATGTTTTGTGTTGGGAAGTGTTTGTGTACAATCCACCGGAGTTTGAGATAGAGGGATGTTTCTGAATAACAAATAACAGAATAAGAGCGCGGTCTGAACAAATAAAATTTGAGAAATTATAAATAATTATGTGAAATGAATAAATCCTGTAGAGGAAATGTATGAAATAAAATGTCAGTGTAGTTGACAAATGTTACGAAGGCAAGCGTAATAAATAATAATATTAATAAAAGAAATATAAATAAAGATTAAATTGAAAGATATGAAAGTAAGAGCGTTTGAGCCTCAATAATAGTATAAAGACATGGTGTTAATGCATGTTCTTAAAATATAGCGATTATTGTCAAGGGAAAGGATTAATATAAAAATTGAGATATGGATCAATAGTTGACGTTGAATCTATCAGTTCTTTGGAAGACGCTAGGCCTTAAAATAATGTATAGCGCAATGTAGCGCATTAAAGTAAATTGTCACGCTAGGAAGGCGTTGAGTCTAAATGTACTTGGTAAATTACTTATGAGGGACAGTTGATTGCGGTAATTGAGCCATGATAAAGTCCTCCAATAGTGACGTAGATCACGAGGCTATGTGTGTTATGTTGTATTATAATAGGGAGCAAATGTATGGTATTATGAGCGCAGGTAATATAGGCCACGGCCGACCCTAAGTCGCATTTATGTAAGTCCTCCAGTATGGGAATGGTTCCCGAGGCATGTTAAGAGAGTCGAACCCAGACTCGTCTAGTTGTTGAAGCCCCTAGGTATTCGTCGTTGTATGTGAATTACTCTTACCAATCAATGATGACACTTCATAATTAATAAATGCCAAGGTTACGAAAGTGGTTTATGAACCTAATAATGTTGTTGAAAGTAAATGAAAGAAACGCCAGGGCTACCCAGAGAACTGAAGAAAAGAAAGATCTGTTTTAAAAGCATTGAGTATAGCTGCCACGCGTGGGCAAGGCTGGAGGCTCCCCTCTTAGCCATAAATCTCGCCCAAGTGATTACGGTCCAACTCTTGTTATTGTAAGTGTGCTAGGTCGGGAAAGGACCGTCTGAGAGAAGTAATAATACACCGTGAGTGTTTTAAAAGTGTTAATGACCCGGGATTTGAACCGAGGTCCTTGTAGATGAAAGTACCGCTTGCCAGTTCAGATCGTAGCTTTCTTATGTAATAATGGTCTTATAAGACAAATAAATAAAAATCCCTAATGTAATGTTGTATGGATGTAGGATTCCATGAGTTCAATGAGGATAACTAGATTCCGGAAGTAATCATAGTTTTTGACTTTGTCAAGTAATCTTCGGTACCTCTGGAGTACACAAGTATTTTCCCGATCACTGTAGTGAATTTGTGAAACTTGAGAGAGATGGTAATGTGGAGAACATTGTGGAATGCCCAAACATTTAAGTAGAGAAGTAATATGTACTTTAAATATGATTATATATTTGTTTGATGATAAGAAACTCATAAAATATTTATTGAGGTGTATGAAAGAATGACACCGTTATTATTGGAAAGTATCGAGCCATTAGAGCTCGTGATTATATTGGACTTTAAGATAGATACTTTATGGAAGTGAAAATAATTGTGAGTTGTTGGCTTGAAGGAAACCATGTATTTTATTATAATATTTGTTTGATTTTTATATATTCCTTGTTCACTTTGAACAAGTAGAAGGATTGGTCAATAGTTTATTTGTTTTATTTGTTTGTAGCGCCATAATTTTGGTTAAATAAATGTGTTAAAATAGGAGTTGAATTTGTTTTTATTTTGGAAGTGTATCCTCTATTTAATCCAAAATGTGTAAGTCACAGAGTGGGAAAACATACCATAACCCCGAAAATCCCGAATTGAGCATTGCTGGCATGCTGTGATTTGCATATTTCTTGCTGGAAGGGCACAATAGATACACCATTGTTAAAGGAAGGAATCCTGTCCTACCTCGTAGTGGTACCCTGGGCCTGTTCGCCACCTGTATCACTTCCTCGTACTCCTGTAGTATCTCGTGGGCCGTGGCTCGAACCTCAGCCCAGTCCTTGGTGATGTCATCCACTGTGGTCCGCTGTGACGTGACGGTGAAGCGGATGACGTAGCGATCCTTGAGCGCGGCGGGTACACAGTGAAGACGTCCCCTAGCATTCAGCCTCTTGAGCAGCCTCTCGGTCAGGTCATTGTCTCCTCTGAGGCGAAACACCACCATGCCCAAGTGCCTTGGGGCCGGGATCTCGAACCGCACGTCCGCCATCACCAGCGCCTCAAACTTCTGGGCCAGTCGCACTCCCTAAAACACAATACGATATATGTATCGGTGGCGTAGTTGGTAGCATGCTGAACTGCTGTGCCCATGATAGCGGGTTCAAACCCGGCCGAAGTCATCGGATTTTTAAGAGCGTTGAAAATCTTTCAGTACGCCTTCCTTCGGAGGGGAAGTAAAGCCGGCGGGCCCATGTCATAGATTTATGGCATGTAAAAGATCATTCCACAGACTAAACTTGTGTTAAGCTAAATTGTTAGGTTAGATTTCGTCGGAACGCTCTATCAAAGTTCCAACGTTCAACTCTAGTTATCATTGACATCTAGTAGCGAAGGTTGGAACTACTTGAAATGGAACGGAACTTGTAGCTCCCCCTAAGGGTGTCCACTTGAAGCACCTACAGCCTCAGTTGAGCCGAACATGTCCTCGGACACTCCCGGCCATACGATAAATAAATATGAATCATTGTCAGTGGCGTGACTACAGAGGGTGAACAGGGGGATCAATCCCCCCACCCACCATCCACCTCCCCCACGCCCCCACCCATCCCCCTCTCCCAGAGTCGAATAAGAAAAATATGACATTTGTTGAAGTTTTTAATTTTTAATAAAATCAATCGTCGGACTTATTCTTTCTTTTCATCGTATGGCTTTTAGTGCCGGGTGTGTCCGAAGACATGTTCGGCTCACCAGAGTTAGTAGCTGCTTCTATGCGAACACCCATGGGGTGAGTTACAAGTACCGTCGCGTGTGGAGTGTTATCTGAGGAGGAATGTGTGAATGTAAGGACTAGGAATTGGAAGGTAGCGGCTGTGGCCTATAGTTAGGGACCAACCCCGGCATTTGCTGGAAGGAAGATGGGAAACCACAGAAAACCATCTTCAAGGTTACCGGCGGGGGGATTAAAACCTCCTCGCCTTCCGGATGTGAGCGACAGCCTGCAGCCACGCCGTAACAACCACGGCTATCTCACTCGGTAATCGTCGGATTGATGACAAATGATTGAATTATAAGTTAATACTAATTGAAAAACATTTCTCTTCACGCATTTGAGGTTTTTGCGTTAACCAAACAAAACACTTCAGTTGTTTGCCGGTGAGTGAGTGGTTATAGTGTCGAATTACCAACCCCAAGCTTGTAGGTTCACTCCTGACCATGGTAAGTGGTTTTTGAAAGGCGACAAAAATTCCTGCACGCTTGTCATACGTTGTTGGCATGTCAAAGAACCCATTTGAATTCAGTAGGCCGTGTTCATAATGGCAAGGTTAATCTCGGGATTTTCCGCCAACATATAAAGTTCCTCCTTTCTCTATTAGAAAGCGCTATAGTGTCAAGGAGTTTAGATATCTAACCTCCTTGAATTACATAGCGTTCCAAGAAGCGATAAAATTCGACATGCAAGCTGCCCTCTGGGCACCAATTAACAAAGCTTGCACCCGGCACCCAAGGTCATACGATTTTATTCACACTTAAGTTTACATTATGGTTTATTATTTATTTATTTATTTAGTCGCCTCCGTAGCGTAGCGGTCAGCGTGGTTAACTGCCGCCCCGGAGGTCCTGGGTTCGATTCCCGGCTCTGCCACGAAATTTGAAAAAGCGGTATGAGGGCTGGAACGGGGTCTACTCAGCCTCGGGTGGCCCAAATGAGTAGAGGGGGTTCGATTCCCACCTCAGCCATCCTCGAAGTGGTATCCGTGGTTTCCCACTTCGTCTTCGGGCATATGCCGGGATGGAACCTACTGTAAGGCCACGTCTGCCTCCTTCCCGCTTCCTTGCCTATCCATCCCAAATTTCCCCTCCATTCCAATCCCTCATGAGGCCCCTGTTCGCTTTGCAGGTGAGGCTGCCTGGGCGAGGTGTTGATCACACCTCCTCAGTTGTATCCACTCCGACCAGATGTTCCCAGCTCTAGGACACTGCCCGTAGAGGCGGAAGTGGTGAGTTCCCTCGCTGAGTGCGTGGGTCCACCAACCTGGAGGGTAAACTCGATTTTAAAAATTATAATTTATTTATCGTATGGCTTTTAGTGCCGGGAGTGTCCGAGGACCTGAGTCTGTAGCTGCTTTCAGATGACACCCTTAGCTACAAGTTCCGTTCAATTTCAAGTAGTTCCAACTTTTGCTACCAGATATCAATGATACCTAGTTGTGAACGTTGGAACTTTGATTGAGCGTTCCGACGAAATCTAACCTAACAATATAGCTGCACACAAGTTTAGTCTGTGGAAGGATATTTTACATGCCATAAATCTATGACATGGGACCGCCGACTTTACCTCCCTCCGAAGGAAGGCATACTAAAGGATGTTTAACGCTCTTAAAAAATCCGACGACTTCGGTCGGGTTTGAACCCGCTATCTTGGGCACAGCAGTTCTGCATGCTACCAACTACGCCACCGAAGCCGCTACATTATTTTGTTGAGTGTAGATAGGGATGAAGACAACTGATCTTACCAGGACACGCAAGACTCAATCAGATAAGTAGCCTGTACAATACAACCTGAATTAACCATTTAACTACAATCACATATTCACTCTAAACAACAAGTTTGGAGGTCAATCACCACTTCCAGTATTTTAACAAAACATCACATAGACTACAACTAAGATGGCTTCGGTTGCCTAGTTGGTAGCATGCTGAGCTTCTATGCCCAAGATCGCGGGTTCAAACCCGGCCGAAGTCGTCGGATTTTTTAAAGAGTGTTAAAAATCTGGTTGTAATGAAATGCAGATTAAAGTTGAAGAAACTGTAGAAAAGTCAAAAGCCAAAAAGGTGGGCAATAGACAGACTGAAAGAGAAGGATGTAAACGAAAGTTTCAAGAAGAGTATAAGGGAAGGACTAATGAAAAACCCTAAACAAACTTCAATTGCAGACGAATGGGCACTTTTGAAGAATGAAATAACAAAATCCGCAGAAGAAAACATTGGTAGGAAAGAAAGAATAGGTAGAAAACCGTGGATCACTCAGGATATACTAGAATTGATGGATGAAAGGCGGAAACACAAGAATGTAAGAGATGCAAAGGGGAAAGCAGAATACAGACGTCTGAGAAATGAGGTTAACAAGAAGTGCAAGGAAGCGAAAGAAGAATGGTTTGAAAGAGAAATGTGCAGGTATAGAAAATTGTCTGAAATTAGGAAAAGTAGACACAGCTTATCGAAGGATTAAGAATACTTTTGGGGAAAAGAAGACTAAATGCTGTAATATTAAGGACACAAATGGAAAGCCTCTAACAGATAGGGAGGAAAAGGTTGAGAGATGGAAAGCTTACATAGAGAGTTTGTACAAGGAAAAGGAGATTGAGAATCATGTAATGGAAAGGGAGGAGGAAATTGATGAGGATGCGAAAGGAGATTTAATATTGAGATCAGAATTTGATAGAGCTTTGGAAGACTTAAGCAGGAACAAAGCACCAGGCATAGATGATATACCGATTGAGTTGCTACGCTGCATAGGAGATGAAGGTCTGATCAGGTTATTTCACTTGGCGTGTAGGATTTATGAGACCGGTGAGGTTCCCCCTGATTTCAAGAAGAATGTAATCATCCCTATACCAAAGAAAGTGGGAGCTGACAGATGTGAAGATTACCGTACAATCAGCTTGATTACTCATGCTTCAAAGATCCTGTCTAGAATAATTTACAAGAGGATTGAAAGCCAGATAGAAACGGAGTTGGGTGAAGACCAGTTTGGTTTCAGGAGATATGTAGGAACAAGGGAAGCTGTACTAAGTCTTAGGCTGATTTTGGAAGGTAGAATAAGGAAAGATAAGAGAACGTTCATGGCTTTTGTAGACTTAGAAAAGGCTTTTGATAACGTTGATTGGACTAAATTGTTTGACATTTTGAAATCGATTGGAATAAAGTACAGGGATAGGAGGGTGATAAATAATCTATACAGAAACCAGACAGCAGTCATTCGAGTTGAAGGACATGAGAGAGAATCTGGTATTCAGAAAGGTGTAAGGCAAGGCTGCAACTTATCACCCATACTTTTCAATCTTTACACTGAACAAGCAATGAAGGAAATTAGAGAAAAATTTAAAGTGGGAGTGAAGATTCAAGGAGAAATAATTTCTACTCTGAGATTTGCTGATGACATCGTCATCTTGGACGACAAGCCTGAGGATTTAAATGAGTTTTTGAATGGTATGGACTCCTTATTACGGAAAGAATTCATGATGAAAATTAATAAATGTAAAACAAAAATACTGAAATGCAGCCGAAATAAATCAGAAACCTCTATGGAGATCAAATTGGCAAGTGAAAAGCTGAAGGAAGTAGGATACTTCTGTTACTTAGGAAGCAGAATAACCAGTGATGGACGAAGCAAAGAGGATATAAAAAGTAGGTTGGCTCAGGCAAAGAAAGCATTTCTACAAAAAAGGAATCTGCTGACATCGAATATAGATTTAGGTATTAGGAAGTAATTTTTGAAAGCCTTTGTCTGGAGCGTGGCACTCTATGGAAGTGAAACTTGGACTATTGGTGCAGCAGAAAAGAGGAGAATTGAAGCATTTGAAATGTGGTGTTACAGGAGAATGATGATGATCAGATGGGTAGATAGGGTTACAAACGAAGAGGTATTAAGACGAGTGGGAGAGGAGAGATGTTTCTGGCGACTGCTAATGAACAGAAGAGATAGGTTGGTAGGACACATACTAAGACACCCAGGAATGGCAAGCTTAGTTATGGAAGGAAGGGTCGAGGACAAGAACTGTAGGGGTAGACCAAGGTTAGAATATGTTAAACAGATTGCCTCGGATGTAGGGTGTGGTAGCTATGTAGAGATGAAACGATTAGCTCAGGACAGGGAGGCATGGAGAGCTGCATCAAACCAGTCAAAAGACTGAAGACTCAAACAACAACAATACAAAAATCCCTCAGTATGCCTTCCTTCGGAGGGGAAGTAAAGCCGGCGGGCCAATGTCATAGATTTATGCCATGATTAAGAACCTTCCACTAATTACACTTGTGTGAAGGTAAATTATAGCCTAGGTTATATTTGACTCACGCTCTTAGGTTCCAACGTTCGTCACCAGGAGCCGACTGCAGTGGCATATAGTAACAAAGTTCAGACCTATAGTAGTTTGCCGTTGACGGTGGCGTTTGGAAGCAAACTACTTGAAAATCAAATGTTTGCAGTCCTTACTTGAATGAAAAACAGTTAACGCATACTAATTCAGCCATCACAATTAACACCGGTTATCAGACAGATTCTACACACACCCAAAGTACACGGGACTACATGACCGTGTTGTCGCAGCGCCTAAACTGAGGAACCAACCAACCAAGACTACAACTAACAAATATTGGCGAGTTGAACTATCTCAACTAATACTGCAACTAAAGAAGTGTACATATTGTAAATATGTTCACCCACACTTTCAGACATAAAAAATGTGTAGCCTAAGCGTAATGGATCTGATGATGATCATTTGACGATCGAAACTGGTCATCCAAGTGTATTTATTAATCTCATATCATTTTTTAGAATTATGGAATAACCCATCTCATTTGGGTACAATCGTGTTGACCGACTAGAAAGCATCAAACTTTCACTTACGTTTACTGAAGGAGCAAAATGATCAGCTGTTCAAGGGGTGGCAGTGAGATGGGTGTGGCACTATCTTTCCTCATCCCTTTCCTAAAATACACCACTAATTTTTAGTTGCAATTGTTTTAGTATCCAAGTGTGAGTATCAATTTGAAGAGTTAATAATAATATGTTAAGTTGTATGGCTGTTTAGAGTTAAATTTAAGTTGGGAATAAGAAAGGCAAATGGGGCTTGTGTGCAGCTCTATCCAGTATGGAGAAACCGTAACATATCCAGGAAGATGAAAATCAGACTTTTTAATACCAATGTGAAAGCTGTCCTATTGTATGCATGTGAAACATGGAAAGTTACCAATCCTATCAGCCACCAACTTCAAGTATTCATCAATCGTTGTTTGCGTCGAATTCTGGGTATACGATGGCCAGATATAATCCCAAACGAAGAGCTGTGGCAAATGGCTAACCAACAACCTATAGAAGTCCAAATTAAGCGGAGGAAATGGGGCTGGATTGGGCATACTCTGCGGAAACAGAATGATTCAGTAGAAAGGGGAGCCCTGGAATGGAATCCTCAAGGGGCTCGGAGACGGAGGAGACCAAGGAACACCTGGAAACGCACCATTGAAGAGGTGGCCAGAAAAGCGGGAAAGACTTGGAGGGAAGTGAAGAACTTGGCAACAAACAGAGCCCGATGGAAATCATTCTTGGATGCCCTATGCTCCGCACGGAGCGAAAAGAAATACGTAAAGTATATATCGTCTCGTGAGACGGCTTCTTTGGGATAAGCAAGTTCCTTTAAGATCAAAACTAATACTCTACAAGAGCTTCTTTGTACCTGTTACTACACATAGCTTAGAAACTTGTACCCAATACAAGAGAAATACCAGCAAACTACAGGCGGCGGAGATGAAGTTTTTAAGAACTATGATTCAGAAGACAAGCAAGGAAAAAATATAAAATCATGAGATACGCCATCTTGTTCAATTAGAACAATCTCATAATGAGATCTGTGTTGAAGCCAGGCTGAAATGGTTCGGTCATCTGAAAAGAATGGACACACAAAGAACAGCTAGAATGTGGTTTGAGAAAGAACTGTAAGGCAAGAGACCACGAGGTCGACCAAGGAAGAGATGGATCGACCAGGTTGATCTTGCAGGTTGAGGTCTGGATTTGCAGCAGGTCGTGGAGGGGGAGACATTCTTGGAGAGAAGTAAACGGAGAGCGCTCATTCACCGCACCCGGGAAACTGGAGCCGGTTCATCATGATGATTTTTTTAGCGTATGGCTTTTAGTGCCGGGAGTGTCTGAGGACATGTTCGGCTCGCCAGTTTTGTAGCTTCTTCGAGACGGACACCCAATGGGTGAGCTACAAGTAACGTTGGGAAGGAATGTTGGGATGTAAGGACGAGGAGTCGGAAGGTAGCGGCTGTGGCCTATAGTTAGGGACCAACCCCGGCATTTGCCTGGAAGGAAATGGGAAACCACAGAAGACCATCTTCAAGGTTGCCGGCGGGGGGATTCGAACCTCCTCACCTCACGGATGTGACCGACTGCCAGCAGTCATGCCGTAACGACCACGGCTAACTCACCCGGTATGGGGGCGTGGTGGCGCAGCGGTCAAGCTGTATGCCTCTCACCAAGGCGGACCGGGTTCGATTCCCGGTCACTGCATGTGAGATTTTCGATGTGAAATGCCATGTCCTGTGGTTCGGATTCCACGTAAGACGGAGGTCCCGTGGCTTATGATCGCGAGATTAACGGTCACGTTAAACTACAAGCTTCCTTCCTTTCACCCGGTATGATGATGATGAATGTTGGGGGAATACCAAGGGCAGTTGATTTCACAAAGAAAACTGGAATTGGTAGGAGGTTTTGAAACTTCGGGATCGTATATTTTCTTTCATTGATTATGTTTCATTATGTCCTCACCTCATAGTTCCACCCCTTGAAACCTCAATAACTAACTAACACCTCCAATCCCCCCAAATACAATTTTGACTCAGCTCATCCCCCTTCAGAAGCTAACCTTAGTTACGCCACTGGTGGCGAGTATGTGCAAACAATTGCCAAAGGCTTCAGTTTTATTGGTTGGTTCCTCAGTTTTGGGGCTGCAGCAACGCTGTCAGGTAGCCCCGTGTACTTTGGGTGTTTGTAGAATCTGTCTGTTAACCGGTTTAATTGTGATGGCTGTATTAGTGTGTGTTATCTGTAATTCAGGTAAGGACTGGAGACGATCAATTTCAAGTAGATCCTACTTTTGCTACCAAATGCTACCGTCAACGACACCTAGCTGTGAACTCGGCTACTAGATGCCACCGCATGTGGCGACGAACGTTGGAACTTAAGAGCGTTAATCAAATCTAATCTACAAATTTAGCTTCACACAATTGTATAGTTAGTGGAAGGTTCTTCTTCATGCTATAAATCTATGACATGGGACCACCGCGCCGACTTTACTTCCCCTCTGAAGAAAGGCATACTGAGGGATTTTTAACGCTCTTAAAACATCCGACGACTTCGGCTGGGTTTAAACCCACGATCTTGGACATAGAAGCTCAGCATGCTACCAACTACGCACCGAAGCCGCTCTTGTGTTTTATCATGACGATGTTTGCTTATTATGTTCTACATCTTCCATGTGGAAAAATGAAATGATGAGACGCATATTCCAAGCGCCCACTTTTCTTTTCGTATATTACTTCGAGTGCTTAATTATGGGGAGTGTGATGGCGCAGTGGCTTAGCTGATCGTCTTTCACCCGGACGGCCGGGGTTCGAATCCCGGTGAAGCGGGGTGGAATTTTCACCTGAAAAATCACGTGGCGTCAGGAAGGGCATCCGGCCTTAAATCCCCGGCCAAAACCAAAATGAGCCTGGTTGGCTCCGCTGACCCCAATTAATTGGGAAAAGCCAAAGAAATAAAACTTCGAGTGCTTAATTATAACAAGAAATTCATAGAAAACAAATACAGGATAGAAGTTCAGTTTTAATCAGTGCAGTCTGAAGCACGTCTAACTATCGTCTAGGCCACTCACCTCCCGTATATGTCTTTGAAGTCCCTTGATGCCAAAATTACGGATCACAAACCACAACTTCAGCGCTCGGAATCTCTTGCTTAGCGGGATCTGCCAGTGCTGCGAATGGATACAAACAGTACAACTATGAGTAGTATTGGTATACAATCATTAACACTACAAACACGACGACCACCAGTAAATGTACTGCTTATCAAACTAGGGAAAGGTCATTAATTAGGACAGCTCCTAAAATACGACCAGTCAGAAACGGGTTTTGCCATATTTCTATAAACGTCTGACTGCTTGACAGCTGGCTGGTTAGAAATTCGGCCAACGTCATTTTGAAAATTTTTGATCTGTTATAGATTGTTTGTGTCAACCCCATCGGGAATCAAAATAACCCATTATTCCATTATAAGTGATTTAAAAATGAAAGTACCATCAAATTACAATGCAGTTATTCTTCAACAAATAGCACATCCGCAAAACAGGTTAATTTTGTTGATAATCTATTTATAAAAAGGAAATTAAACCAATAAATAACTAAATAAAAAAATGAATAAATAAAAAATAAGGTAATCAATTAATTAATTAATTAATTAATTAATACGATCGTCGTTTCCTTTCTACATTTCTTCGTACTGTCTCTTCTGACTATTTCTGTTGTTGTAAGTGCACAGTAAAATAGGATTGCTTAGAACTCCCAGCCAATGAATCGTTATGATTTTGTCAAACTAGAAAGTTTAAATAATATACATAACATAAGGGACAGTCCTAAGCTAGCTGTGGGCCTCTGAAATTGAACAGCAATTACAACACTGCTTACTGTCTCCTAATTATTATCCATTAACGATTACCTAAAATAATACTTACCATGTAGTCTATGGCAAGACCTGGAAAACACAGCACAAGTAGACTGAAGAATTCCTGAAGCTTGTACAAAACATTAGAGTCACCAGTGTTCTTACAGATAGAAAAGGATTGCTCTTAATGAAGGACATCCATAGAGGTTCAGGATGTGTTCGAGATAACAATTAAATCCACTGTAGCTCTACAATCTTATTTATGAAGTGACACAATTTCCAGAAATAGAAAATGTACTTCACGTGGATTCTATCTGATGAATGGCACATAAAAGTATATTATCAAAGTTCAGTTTCTTTGAGAGAAGAAAGATTACTCAACAGATGAATACATTTTTGAACCATTCCACCCCAGATTGCACTAAATCACCAGAATATCTTGGTATTTTCGTTGCTCTTGGTACTTATCATTATAAAACAACAAATACATTTCGCAAGGCCCGGGCATGATACCTGCAAATAGAATAATCCTTAATGTGGCTCTACAGTGAAGATACAACCAAACACAGTACCTATATTCTGGTAAAGATCGCATATACTGTAGGTTATTGTGTTGATGATAAGGCCAATATACATATACATAAAGGACTGTTAGACCTTATTAATGTATTTCGTCTAACTTTTATTGAGTACTCTAAGTGCGTTGTTTTTCTCTTTATCGTCTTACAATTTCACTCTCTTATGTATATATTAATTTACACAATTTGATTAATTCATCATTTCCGTGTCCGGTCAACATTTCCAAAAAATTGCAGCTGCGATGGCCTTGTTACTTCCTCTAAAAACATATTCCATTGTGCATGGGTTGTCCAGGAGGGGGCAGATAAGTAGGTGGCTTGGGTATTGTTCAGCTCCACATTCACAAGAGGTGTCTGCGTCTGCTGGAAGGATCCCCCATTTTTTCTGGTTGGTCTTGCATCGAGGGACACCCACTCTTAAGCGGTTGAGGGACCTCCACACAGGATAAGGTAGGTCGGCGCCAGGAGCCAGTTCTTCCTTTGGTGTCATGTCTGTGGGCAGTGAGCTCCTCCATCTGTTAAGACGAGTTGTCTCTGGTGTGCTCTCCAGCGGCGTAGTCCTAGCAAGGAAACTCTTGCGGGATCTGAGGCGAGACCTTGCTGCCTGGTGACCATATAGTGGATGTCGATGGTCATTCTCCTGCTTTGTTTTCTCGGCGTCCGCAGCAGTGGCCCTCCGGATGTTGGGTGGGGCTATTCCAACAATAGGGTATAGTTTGTGCACTGGTGTTGGTTTCAGGCATCCCGAGATTATCCTTGCAGTGTCGTTGACAGCAGTATTAACCTGCTTAGCATGTGCTGAATCGTTCCACACAGGAGCGGTATACTCAGCGGCTGACACACTCAGTGCTAGTCTGGAAGTCCTCAGGATGTGCGGGCTGGCTCCCCAGGTGCTGCCGATCAGCTTCTTGATTATGCCATTGCGAGCACTGACCTTCTGTTTCGTGTTCAGACATTGCTGTCTGTAGGTTAGAGTACGGTCTAGTGTGACACCTAGGTAAACTGGTGTTGGGCAATGTTTCAGTCGCTCACCTTGCCATGTGATATCCAGCTGTCGCCGTGCTTCCCTGTTTCGTAGATGGAACGCACACACTTGTGTCTTATTAGGGTTCGGCTTCAGATAGTTGGCATCATAGTATTTGGAGAGTTCGTCCATCGCTAAAGTCAGCTTTCCTTCCACTTCGAGGATGAGCCCTGAGCAGCTACTGCTATGTCGTCGGCATAGACGAAGAGCCTAGTACTTGCTGGAATTGACTGATCATTTGTGTAGATGTTGTAAACCTGTATTTGCTGATAAAGAAGTAACAGCCTATTCACTACAACTTCGTTATTGAATTGATCGTGTGATGGGTATGATGCCTTTGGCCCTTACCGCGGTTCGAATGTTACACTTAATAGACTATTGAAATGTCGACCTCACGATGCTCGATGTTACTACTGGCATTTCTAGATTTGCCTAATCCAGTTGCTTCCCTTTTCATTATTCATTATTTTCAGGATTAATATTGACTAAACATAAAACATTCTATTTTGTAGAAGTGAAGTAGATCCTTCTGGTTCTAGTATGGATTAATTTTATGCTGAGGTTGTCCTTAAAGGGATTACACGCTCTCTTACCTTATTTAAATCAACGATCCTGTTTAGTAATAGTTGCTCTCTTTTTGCCACTCATGTGAATTTCAGAATTCACATAGGTGAACTTCTAGTAGTTCCCTTTATTACCGTAAAAAATCCAGCGTGATATCGGGAATAGTTTCGGAGATATTGAATGCTGGTGAAATATTTCGCACAGCCGCCATGTTGGATTGGTGAGACGTGACAAAATTTGAAGGGCACGGTCGGGGTCGTCCGGAATAGTGCTACGAACTTACCGAGTTTCATTGAAATCGCTCCAGCTGTTTAGAAGTTTTAGGGGGACAGACACACACCTCACACACACACGCACACACACACGGACAAAAGATGATCTCAAAGCCTATTTTTTTTCAAAATTGAAAATAGGCTAAAAATTTACACAGTGACCCATGCTCAATTATTAATTATTGCACGATGTAAATATTCATTTGTTAAAGTGCACAATTTGTGTTTAATAAAGTTATTTAAAAACTGTGAATGGGAGTAAAAATCTGAAGGACATATTTTGTTTGTTGTATTTCACGTGACTGTCATGGATTGTGGGCGTTACAGCTACAGAGAGGTGACGTACCTGAGTTTTCGTGCTGCAGATAGAGTGGCTCCACGTTGAAGGTGCGATGAAGCGAGCCACTGTTCTTCACCCTACAACAGGTAGACAACTGCACTAAGGTTTGATGTTATAACACTCTTCGTCCTAAACATCTCAACTGCAGTACAAAGCTTTAAGGAGCTCCGGAAAGCCCCAAGTATTCAACATATCGTTCTTGCACCAGATTAATCTACGGGCTTTCTTATTTCTAACGGTATATATATATATATATTTGTGTGTTTGTCTTTGAGTTAGGTAGATTTCATTAGAAAGCTAACTATTGCAATGGGTCCCATGTTTCGACTTCCGGAAAATTTCGACATATCTTCGCGTTTCACATCCCCCAGACCTCAAAACCACCGTCAGTTCAAAAGTTTATATATAATTTATGTATATATATTATACCCTTCCGCGTTCTTCTAGGATGCCGACTCTCACTCGGGTGGTGCTCTGTTCGGGGTGGCTCTATTTTATACTAAACATCCTAGGAATATTGTCACAGGATCACAGGTGGCTTATCTTAAAAATCAGTAGGTCAGAGAACTCCTAATATAAAATAATTTATTTCACAAAAACATCATCTCCCTTTTCTCCCAACCACAGACAAATAAAATAAAATCAACTCCCTTAAATTACTGAAAAACAACAATATCAAAAAAAAAAATGCAAAATAATGTTTCACACTGGCTGAGACCAGGAATAGAAAATAGTCTATTTTACTGCAGTCCACTGCTTCAAGTCCAAGAGTTATTGTCAACAGACTTAATTCAAATAACTATGGCTTAAATAAACCAGCCATTCTTTCACAATAATATTGCGCACTCATTTTTATAACTTGCAAAACTTGTTCTTTGGGAAATCGGACACGTCTATTCGTACAATCATCACCTTTCCTCACAAGAGTCAGATAATGAAGGCAATAGGTTTATTCTAGGTTACGGGCATGTGTGTTTTTATACTTTAAAAACAATTACTTCACTCAGAGCAATAACTCCGTTAATTATGGTAAAATAAACAAGTCAACATACATGAAGCATCAAATAAATACTTCGGCTGCCGGTGCGCCGTGATTATTAATAAACAACAACATCATAATGAATGCACTCCAAAATAATGACAAATATAACCCATCGCTTCCTGAAGCGGCACACCAAAGGAACCCCGGGGAGTTGGACTGCCTCCCTTCATATAATACAATGCCAAACTCGACCTTGTGACAGACGTGCTTTCACCATGCTAACCGGCAGGCCAGCACAACCTTCCCGGCTGCTTTGAGAATTCAGACGGCTAACCAATTTATACCTGCTTCTTAAGACTCCCTTTTACCTGCCTTGGGCTCGAGCAATTCAACCTCTTTCCGACGGAGCTAAAGTGGGCTCTCATCAGCTAATGAATTCAATCATATTACTTACCATTTATATATCGTCGAAGAATGCGGGAATACCACCTCCGCTATTATTTCACTCACCATTATATCATCGAAGAACGCGGGAATACCACATCCGCTTTATTTCTGCTCGACCCAAGATCGACTCTTAGCCTCATCTGAATATCTCATACTACCCTGTAGCCATTCATGTCTTACCACTTGTACCTTCGCGTGATAATCACTTACCACTTTCATTACTCTCATAATTTCATTGTCACTTACCGGTCTTGTCACACTATCGAGTGGTCTTCCCCATTTAGCTTTTACAATTACATTGTGCATAAGCACTATCAAACAAATATTCCCTTGACTGTGCATTCACAAAGATAAATGACATCCAAAAAACAAAACCATATTTAAAAATAACACTTTGATGCTCATATACTTATTACATTATAAACACACAAAATTCTTATTACTGATAAACACACAAATCTACACAACATGCCCGGTACGCCTAAAATATCTATTTTTATCATAACTGCTTATGATCGAGATAGACTTATCCGACCCCAATAATGGGAAACATTATGACCCTCATGCCCCATACAATATTTACTTATCTCTCATATTTCCTGATGCGGTTCTGGTCCATGATATCAGTCTTCTTCAATAGTTGATTCATCTTGATAGGAGGAGAATTTACACACGGTTTTTCTCAAAATTTCACCAAAAACAAAGGTCCACTGTGAATTATTACCATTAACACAATGCACGGTTCTCGTACATGAAGCTCCTATCTCATATAGCTATCATTACTTATTTAGTTCGGCCGACAGTTCGTAGCTTCCTAGAATACTGGTCTAGCTTTTAATAGCGCGTGCGGCTATACCTATCATTACAACTGCGTCATACTGTTATGATATGCACTGTTCTACTTTGCACTCGCGAATACTTAGCGATGTTCAATTTCGGAGGTATGCTAGCTCCTACTTATAACTTGTAACAATGTTAATTATTCCTATGCCTCAACGCAGGTTATCGCGTCCACAGCGTTTATTAAGACTTATAAAACTTGAAAAATGTTAATTTCTGAACGCTCAGGGCACGGGCTTTCGCCTTTGACGATGCCCCAAAGTATACTTATAGAACTTGTAAAAATCTCCGTATTGTCCGAAGGCTCGCGGCACGGACTACCGCCGCTGATGTTGCCCCAGAGTAGACTATCTTCGCTGTGTTTCAATCCATTATTTATACGATTTCTCTTAAAGGGACGTGGAGTAGGGGGTTCTCAGAATTTATTTCCAAAATAATACTCACATGAATATGTGAACTAGCTCCTCAGAACGTCCTCATTCCCAATGTCTCAATGACTCCTTCATATTCAAAATTCGATCGTAGGATCGTTAGATAATGAGCTCCGTAATTTGCTTCATTGTCCCTCAATTTCGGCGGGATTTGATCGCGTCTAGCGTCTCTCACTGCCATTGGTCGTTTCAAATCCACCCCCTGATTTCATTTTAATTCTGGCAAAAATCACAGAATAATCCGATTTAAATTTTGATGATATTTCTGAGAGGCTGGGATCATCCCCTATACGATGGTATAACTCCTGTCTCTGTATCCTAATTACTGCTCTAATTCCTTTCAAATGGGCGGGGTTTATTTGGTAGGTAATCGTTGAGTTTTCTGCATTTGCCCGCGCAGTTGAACGACCTTCGCGCGTTGTCTGGCACATTTGGTGTCCAGATGTGGATTTTCTCTTTCCTGCCACCTTTGTTCGCGCTAGGAGAAAGCTCCTTCAAGTCACGTACGAACCGTCCTTTTGTCCTTCTAGTTTCACAAGCAACTTCCATTCTCACATCGGCTTTGAGACATGACTTAAATTTTGTTGGAATAATATGTGGACTTTATGCTATCAGATATGCATAAAGGTCACAATATATATATATATATATATATATATATATATATATATATATATATATATATATATATTGAACCCGCTGAGCTATGGTTCATGTGATATTTTTTATGACAGAACATTTATGATGGGATGTTGTACCTTTGAACACACCCAGGAAGCCACGTGGAGCTGAGAGCTCACGCGATACTCTTTGAAGTAGCGTTGGATCGCACTTTTGACTTTGGTGAGAACTGCTAATTATTTATCTGAGATCTTATTAATTAATTTTACTCTTTCTCAAGACTCAGAATATTCCATTTCGTCATGCTGCATTATTAAAACATTTTTGAGAATGTTATTTTAGCTTAAGGTAAGGTAATACCCTTGAAGATACGCAAATAGGAACGTAAGTAGTCGCTCAACGACTTCGGTTTGACGACCTACTTCCTTGAGACACCCAGTGCCTTGCACTACGTCTGGAAAATCCGCCCAGTATAGGCGTGTAATTGCATTTGTCCTGCAAGACATAGAAGAATATCCGCTTGTTAGCGTTGAATTGGTTATCAGGTGCCATCGTGCACTGGCATATTGGAAAATACTGGTATTTATGCACAGTGAGCCACAGAAATATATTGAGGATAATTATTGGCAAGTATTAGTGAATTATATAATTTTACCGGAACACCACATTTTAGTACCCACGTGTTTGTGGAGGGCCAAATGCCTTGTGGAAAATATACAGGTAAATGTGTTGCAATTACTTCAAATAAGTGTGATTATAATTGTGTAACATATTTGGATTGCCAGAGTGAAGTTTTTATTTCCAAAACGATGTACATTTTACCGATGCTGCGTGATAGAAAAGTAGCGTCATTTAGCACGTGCAGAGTCATAGAGCAGTGCTAGCTCACGTATCTATTCACATCCACGAAATTAAGGCTGTGTTGTCAATTACTATCAAAGCCTACAATACTTACGATTAACATTATATTTTTGGAAAGTGAAAGAATGAACTTTATAATTTATTTCACCGTTAGCGTGACCAGACTATTCCGCACCATGCTTGAATTAGTCATCATGGGCTAATACCATCCTGGTATGAGGGTGACGTTTCTACGAGAACTAGCATGATGGTGGAGCTTGCAGAACCGAGGACGAGAAGGAAGGAATCCAAGATGCCATTTCCAGGCATATCCATCATATTCACGGAGTTGTCGACAGGGACGAATCGAACCCTGGTCTTTGGAGGAGTCCAGATGGGAATCCTGATGAGGATAATACCGTTCCAGAGATCCAGAGAGGAATTTGTACAACCCTGGTTATTGAATAGAGGGCTGAGTGATAGCTTCTCCATGTCGTGAGTTTTTGAACATCCCTTCTCGTGTTCTAGTTCTGGTGGTATATTAGATTTAATGTAGTTTGTGAATCAACCACACTCTGTGTCAGCCATTTTTCTAGGTAGGGATTGTATCTAGTTTAATTTAATGTCATTTATTTCAGTATAGTGAGACACCCTTGGGTCCGACATTTTGGTTAACCCTGGTGCAGCTTGATGAACGTCGTAGAACGTCAAAGCCTATCTTTTGCTAGATGTGACCGTAGTCATTCGAGGCTATTTTGTACAACCCTGTTTGAGGTGATTTTTCAAGTCTTTGCTGACTTTAGTTATGACAATCAGATGTCATGGTTATTTCTTTAACTGCATTCTTTGCAGCCAGTTCTGATACACCTCTGACTTTCGTTAGAACAGTCGTATCAGTTAGGCAATCGACTGTAATTGCCAGTTTTGTAAATGCATTATATTTTCATTTTGAATAAGCTCAGAAGCTATTCTTGGTCAAGTTTGAACCTAACAATTAGAAGGAATGTTTCGTTGCCTAGCATCGAACTCAGTTCCCAACGTATCATTAAGCAGATCCTTGTATGGAATCTGCGCCACAATTATCATTTTGCTTGTGTCATGTAAGACACGTTTTTATTTTGATGTTGTACTAGCAACTACTGAATTGTATTTTGAGAGCAAAGAGCTCCAGTAATTGTAAGATTACTATCATTTAGACGTCTTTGGTAGAAAGACGGAATTATATTATTCTATTCAGATTTATTGCGTGTTTTTATACACGGACTCTTTAGAGGTTCGTAACCTATGGTATAGTTTTTTTATGAACAGGCCAGATGTATAGTTTTGTATTGATTAAATCGCCGGCCTTGAATAATGTGTGTTTTGTGTCGACCGAACGCAGGAATGTGGTAGCCTGCTGGTGACATAAACTGGTTTTGTAATCCAGTGCCCTTGAGAGCACGCTTCATTTGTTTGTGAAACAAGACTACTTTGACAAGAGACAGAATGCTTGTAGTATTCGCTCTTTCTTTCATTGCAACTTAGCTTATGTAACCCAGTTTTCAACTCTGTCTCAGATCACATGTTTTATAGATTGCTTTTTGTTAGTTGAGCGCACTTCTTGCGTGTACCGTTTTGACGTGTACAATTAGGTCTGGTTTTCTATAGTGAGTTGCAGGCGACCCTGTTAAATGCAGGAATTTATTGTATGAAGGTACTTGTGATTACCTTGTCCGGGAGGGTTCCCGTTGACTAGATGTTATTGGAAGGTAACTGTTGTGGACAGGCCTATCCCAGAGTTATTGAATGCGAGCTTTGCGCCGCTGGTATCCCGTGTTATTGTGTGTCCGAGTTGTTATTGCTCGTTGATCTTATTCCGACTGTTGAGTCGAGGCTTTTTGGTGGAGAATGATCTCAGTGTATACACTCCGTGCCCGAGCTATTGTCAGTATTATTCGCCATAAACCAACGATAAACCTAAACCAACATCTTAATAATAAAACGCATAACTTTGGTAAAACAAAAGCTAACTAATGAATTCTTTCTATCTAACTTTGTTCTGTTGCATTTTGGAACTGTTGGCATAGCCGTGCAGTTGAAGGTAATTTCCTTGTGTGGAAATGACTAGGATAGTTGACACTTTTGTAGCGACCTGAAGCATGCGCGAACCTAGAGTTCGTAGCTTGTGGAGCTCAGGCCATGCGATGTCAGACGTGGTCTCAACTACGCATTCGTCACCGTAATTACACACATTAGATGACTATGGCTTACAAAGATTAAACCAAGGTGTAGGCAGGAATTTAATAAAGATTTGTGTCTATTTCATTACTTATTTATGATGTACAAGTGTGTAAATCCTACATGTTACCTTATTGTGTGCTGATAGCACGTAGTTATTAAGAATAATTAAATGTTTTTCATGGCTGTACACTTAGATTTGTTGTAATTGTTTTCTGTTACGGACGTCATCGCCGTAAATTTTGTTATTAACTGTTAGGACTTAGCTAGATGATTACCGTTAAATGTAAATGTGGAAATGGTATCATCCTAACTTATATTTGTTTTGCTACCCTGTTAAATGTAAATTCTGATATAAGCTTAATCTTGTAACTTGAACTAGGGACTTGCGTCGTACCATTTTCCTAGTGTTGCTGTTGTTGCTTTATCATTGTGAGTTAGATCTGTCGCGAGGTTTTTTTTTTCAGTAACTTCTCAGGTAGGGACCTGCTCTTTATTTTCTTTTGTTTATTAGTTTGCGGACTAGCCGATTATAACCCTCCGAACTAGGCTAGGGGTTTGTGAATTTTAATAAATTTTCACGGTGTTTTACTTAAGTCTGGATGTTTAATTTCTCAGTCTAGTTTTTGAGGTGAACCCTTCCTTAGGCAGTCTATGACCATCGTCACCATGTACCACGATCCCCGTGGACTACAGTGTCTCGTGCCGCTTAGCCTATTAGGAAGTTCACCTAATCCTCACGGTAATTTTATTCGACTTATGGGATGTTAGGAAAGTCATCGTGGTTGTTGACTCGACTAACGGTCTCAATATATATATGTATATCAGTTTCTTGTGGACACGATAACTGCCGTAATTTTGCACCAACCACTTTCAATTTTTTACCGAATATGTATACCTATAAAATCTCGGTTGAGTTCGTTACTGGGCTAAATCGGTCGAAGGGGGTGAAAATGGGGGGCTTTTTTCGAAATAGGGAAATATTGCTATAACTCTCTTAATATGTGAAATATCGAATCCGTTCAAAGTTCATACTATGTGTCGGATAAAGCCTAAAAATTTAAGTTTGAAGAGTTTTTTTTATAGCACCAACCATTGACCAAAGGGGTGGGAGAAAGTGGGTTTTTCGGGAAACATTAATCATGGTTTTTCGGGAAACATTAATCATATCTCTCTTAATAGGCAAAATATCAAAACCGTACAAAATGGACAATATTCCCCTAATAATTACCTAAAACTTTTGGCTGAATGAATTTTTGATATGACCCACCATTACGCCAAGGGATGAGAAAAATGATTTCGGAATTATAAGAAAATGCCAAGAGCTATCAGAGGTTGCCTTGGCAACACTACTAAATTGATGAGGGATGAGCCATCAGACGTTGCCATGACAACGCACTTGCACGAGATCACACTCAGATTTCCATCTGACTACGTGTGAAGCGGCTTCGGTGACGTAACTGGTAGCATGCTGAACTTCTATGCCCAAGGTCGTGGGTTCAAAGCCGGCCGAAGTCGTCGGATTTTCTAAGAGCGCTAAACATCCCTCAGTATGCTTTCCTTTGGAGGGGCAGTTCCAACGTTCGTCGCGAGTTGCTGGTTGCGGTGGCATCTAGTAGCCAAGTTCACAGCAAGGTGTTGTTGACGGTAGTATCTGGTAGCAACATTAAGAACTACTGCTTGAAATTGACCGTCTGCAGTCCTTACCTGAATCAGAGACTAATGCCCGTTGCTCATGGTAAAATGTTTCTTAAAATTTATTTTACAACTAATTTTATAAAAATTTGACGAAAGCAGACTGTGTTGTTCATGGTAAAATTATTTTATAAAATCCGTGGATGTATCGGGATCGCCATCCCCCGATAAACTTCGGAACCAAGAATCAGCTGTTCAACACACATTGGTTTGAGAGTATGACTCCAACAAACAAAGCAAAAATTGGAAAAATTGCTGCTTAAGTTACAATTATATGTCATACAGTGGTAAAAAGGAAGAAAAGAAATGCTAGGGAGTTCTAGACTCGGGAATGGATAAAAAAGAAGAGAAGAGTAGAGGAATGCTGTCCTTGGTCGAAAATGAGTTGAGGTTAGAAGATCAGAATTCATGTAGGAATTTTCTAAGAATAGAGGAAAGCAGTTTTAAAAAACTCCTAGATCTTGTTGGTCCCAAAATTATTCGACAGGACACTAACATGAGGTAAGCCATTTCTCTTGAAATGAGACTGCAAGTGAGTTCGAAGCCCGTTTATCTTCGCCTTCACATCAGCCTGGCTTGTGTTCGGTCGAATTTGTGAAACATATTCGGTGATTGAGATTTCTGCCTCCCTTCTTGCATTTCTATTGTGGTATATGGGCGTTTTAACCTCATACAAACACTGATATTTCTGGTACACGTCCAGTAAAACACTAATAGCTTCCTTAGTCCAGTCGGAGCCTGCCATTTTCGAAGTGTTTGTTTACAAGCGAGCTTCACAATCTTCTACCACGTGGCGCCAGCATCATCTTCATGTCAGCTTCCCTGATTGGTTTGTTTTGTAAAATTATATTTTACGGAATAGAACATGTCCTATTTTATGGAAAGTTTTATCAAAGGTTTTATAAAACTTGAATTTGACCGTGAGCAACATAAATTTTATAAAATTAAATTATTGTACAATAAATTTGAAGGAGAATTTTACCGTGAGCAACGGGCATAATACAGCCATCACAATTCACGCCGTTTATCAGACAGATTCTACACTCAACCAACGTACATGGGGTTACATGACAGCGTTGTCGCAGCCCCTAAACTGAGGAACCAACCAAACTCTCTGCGGGAGATATAATTTTGCGTGAAGAAGTAACAGACAGTTATATAGTTACACATCAGTGTCGAAACCTTGCAAAAGGACAGTGTGACCACAAGTATAAAAATGGACCCCAAATGACAAGAAGGTTACCGTCCCCATAAGACAATAAAATGTTTAAAATATGCATAAAATGACGACAAACAAAGTTAATTATGCTCCAATTATAAAAAACTTTCTCGCAATCAATGAGGTCTGATCCTTCTACGATCCCTCTGCCTATTATAGCCTATCCCCAAGTTTGCCCGGTGAAATCTACCTCCGCCTTCCGGCGTGCCGAGAGGACTTTTTTTTTAAATTTACTATGGATTTCTTAACTTAGATGTTGTTTTGAATTTTTAGCCTACTTTCGATTTTTGCAAAAAATGAAGGTAGATATATGAGATCAACACAGGGCCAAAAATTGTGTGCCTGTCTGTGTGTCTGTGAATGTGTGTGTATGTGTGTATGTGCGTGTACTCTGCATGCCTGCCCCCCCTCCTATCAATTCAAACACGTTGAAACCGAATTAAACGAAATTTGGTACAGAGGTAGCACTAACAAAGGGCACCTCAGTGTCATGTTTTATATTGTCGCCTTCTTGACGGAAACGAAATGGCGGCCACCCAAATGTTCAAAGCTTACATCTAATAACAACTAACCTAATCATCTGATCGCTACCAAATTTTGTAACATCATACCTCCATGTGGGAAGCGTCTTTTTACCAAACGTCAAGGACATCAGCCCAACAGTTCGAAGATGGCGGCCGTGTATGTGTGCAAATTGATCCCCCCTATCAATCCAAAAGCAACGAAACCAAATCGAACCACCTTCCTTTGGGTAGGAAGCTGTTGTTGTTGTTGTTGTTATTGTTTCATTTGAGTTGCATGGGCATCATGGTCATTTAGCCCCGTGTACTTGAGTGAGTGTTGAATTTTGTCTGATAACCTGTGTTACTGTAATGGCTGTATTAGTGTGTGTATATATAATTCAAGTGAGGATTCAATCAATCAAAGCATAATATCCGTATAGCACGTTGTTATTCAACAAGCTACTACAACCAGCATTCAATTATACTCCTTGAAAAAGACAAAAGGAACTACGCCCATGCATTTAGGAGAAAGTACGCTATATGTTCTTTACTAAACATCTTGTTTTTCTTGGTTTCTGCTTTTGTGTTTATTTCACCCAATTGATCAAGGAGATCCAGAAAATATATTTTGATTATCAGTAATATTTTCTTGTGAAAAATGGTTAAAGTAAGACTGAAAGATAGAGCCATCGCAACCTTACTCGTACACTATCCTTATGTCAGTGCTTGTTATACAAACTACTGTATTATCCCATAAAGCCCCGAGGCACCTAACTCATTTTAAGTGTAAAAGTTACATCTACACACACTACCACAGTAACTACAGAATTACTGTAATGGTTATCAGCAGGGAGCGGGGTTTAGTACGTGTGCAACGAAGTAAGAACGCCCAGCGCGGATGCAGATATCCGAGGATATCTGCAAATATTTTCGCCATGCGGGTATAGTTTGCATGGCTGTGCGGATAGCAGATAAGCTGCGGATAATGTTTGGAGTCAATTTGTGGATAGGTTTTAGAATACAATCCGATATTGTCGTTTATCATTTCTAGGACACGGATGTTTATGAGGTAGGGCCCGGATGTTTATGCCGTAAAAAGGTTTAAAAATGCACTTAAAAACTTTCAAAAATGGCTGTAATAAATGACCTAAAAAATCGAAAAATGCACTATAAATGGAGAAAATGATCTTATAACAATAAACTCACCAATATTTTTTTCTAGCACTTAACAAAAGGTTTATGTTCACTTTAGTCTGAGTTGCACTGCTCTGCGAATGTCATTCTGATGTTGTCGAATGTAAATGATCTGCAGTTATATCAGCCAACAAGTTTTTATATCTCGAAAAGTTGCGTTCAACATCAACTGATGTGATCGGAGCGTACTTGAAGTGAGGAAGGTCCTTTGCTGCTGAATCCTCCTCAATCCCATCCATGCAGTAGATTCACCAGAAAGAATGTCTGAGATTTTGCATAATGTTTTATACCCGGTGTTCTTGCCCAGCACTTGTTTCAGTTTTGATGCAATACCCGCAGCAATTTCGCCACAATTGTTGTTAAGACTAGTTTCCACCCGGTTGATTAAGGAAATGGAATCGATATTTAAATATTTTAAATTATCTTTTATCAGCTACTAGCTTCTTCTTAACTCTGAGACACGTAACTCCCTCATATGAACATGACAAAATTGAAAAAAAAAATGACCTCAAAATGCCGCTTTCTCTAAAATAAGACCAAAATAAATCTATCAAACTTTAAAAAAATTCTCTTAAAATGGAAAAGTAGGAAAAAATGTAAAAAGATGCGAAATAAAAATGGCATATTTGAAGACGGGATGGCCCGTCCGGAGTTTCTGTGTACTTTGCATTGTTTTAGACAGCTCAGTAAAATGATGACATGTCATCAACATCCGGGTCCTAATTATGACATACTGTATCATATTTTTCCGTTTATTCTTTTTCTTCATGACAAATTTAAGATGATTTACGCTAATCTCATTCAAACTATGTCATTAAGCATCATTAACACTCCGAACTGCAAAGAGTTGCAATACGGGCTGTATAACATTCATTTGAAATATAGCACGATGCGGATATCCGCAAATATTTTCGCTACGCGGATATAGTTTGCATTGCTGTGCGGATAGCGGATACGCTGCGGATAATCTTTCGAGTAAATTTGCGGATAGTCTTTAGAATACAAACTCACGATAATATTACATATTTGATATGCCAATCTACAGCTTCATGCTTAAAAGAGGAATACTCTAATAGCCTATTGCGTACGAAATATTCAGGCACGTATTGCACTTATACACGAGAAGATCATTTTACTCATATGCTTTCAACTACATTTTATTAAGTACCGTGTGTTTGTAGTATAGATGGACATGACATCCCATCATCATCAATTCTCGCTGCCTTTATTACTATACGTACGAGATATAATGCTGTCAATAAGCTTGTTAGTTCATCGTGGTGACATCATTAACATTCCTCATGTCAGCTACTTCGCCATCTAAGCTATCCTGGAAGATCGGGATCCAGGTTTATCTGTAGATTTATTTCCAACTTGTCACTGAAGCACGTTGGCTGTGATATTGCAACATCAACTATAGCATCATCTATGCGAACATGGGTCCAGAAGCAGAAGGATGATGACTGACTTGGAATTTCCGGCCAAATGTCAATCATTTTCTCCAAGCGTAAGGAGATGTTCACGTAGTGAATGTTACCGCGACCGTAGGTATGAAAATCATTTCACCAACATGGATAAACTATATATTAAAAGAAGTTGAAAATTCAATAGCGCGTGAAACAAAGCTCAAGTCAACGAAATGGCAGACATTTGGTTACGTTTTCAATGGAAACGGAAAGGTGAACGATATAGTGATGTTTTACCTGTAAAAAAGTGTATTCATACTCAGGACACAAATCGGGCACATCATACTTCCTGAGGCACAAGTTCGAAAGTAGCCAAAAAAAAGTATAGACAATTTTTTGTCTAAAGCGGAGGTCAAGGAACCAGAAGTGTCATCCACGTTGAAGTCCCTTGGAATGCCAACTTGAAATTCCTTGCAATGAAGCAAATTGTCAGGAACGACTTTCTTCTCAAATGTCTAAATGTGTTGGTTTAACACGCTATGCTTGATCTAATAAATTAAACATAATATTGAAATATCAGTGGATTTGGATAAAAGTCATGCGGATGTGGGGCGGATGCGAATAAAAACATGCGGATGCGGATAACAGGCGTGCGGATGCGGGGAGGATGCGGATAACAGTCGTGCGGATACGGGGCGGATGCGGATAACGTTTTGTTTATCCGCGCAGGGCTCTACACATGACATAAGGGACGACTTTCTCCTTAAATGTCTAAATGTATTGTTTAATTGTATGTCTACCCCTTATTATTCCCGTTTTCCAACGGGGTCGGGGATGAGATGCGATTGAAGTCTTTGTGACGATGGTTTTTACGGCCGGATGCCCTTCCTGACGCCAACCTCATGAGAGGAGTTAATGAGAGATGAAATGAATGATGGTGAATGAAACTGGGCAAGGATGTGGAAGGAAACGGCCGTGGCCTGTCAGAAGGTACCGTCCCAGCATTTGCCTGGTGTTGAAAATGGGAAACCACGGAAAACCATTTCAAGGACGGCGGTGGGGCTCGTACCCACGCGTCTACCGAGTCAGCAGAGAGTTTGGCCCCATGACCTAATGCTGCGCGTTAGCCAGCGTAGCCACTACTGTCGGTTAAATGTATTGTTTAATACTTTATCTAATTAAAACATTATTGTAATGCCAGTAGATTCATATAAGAAACGTGCGGGTGCAGATAACAGTAGTGCGGATGCGGGGCGGATGCGGATAACAGTCGTGCGGATGCGGATAACGTTTTGCTTATCCGCTTAGGACCCTAACTATAGGGCATGTGAAGGCTCCTCCTTTGACCTTCGGGTGTACCAATGAACACATGTGACGTACAGCAGATAAATGGACTGATCGCATGATTCATCGTCCGTTGTGGACGGGCTGGTATTTCATAGTGCGTGCGTCAGCTCAACCCCGTGTGATACTAATCTGAAAGCACTTTTACATACTAAAACCCCACAGCGTGGTTATCAAACAAATCGAACAAACACCCAAGTGTACGAAGCTAATGACCAAAGTGTTCCAACCTCTAAACTAAACTAATAACAACAACAATTCTGTTAATCTGCTCTAAACAGAGTTTTCATGCTACTCACCACATGGCAGTGCAGTCAAAGTGAACCATCATCCACTTTGAAGGGTTGAAGGCGATGGAATCAGCGAAATGAACCCCATTGAGCCACACTCGGAACTCGGGACAAATGAAGGCTGTGCCTGCGTAAGCTGCGTCCACATGCAGCCACAGTTGCTCTGCCTGACCTGCGAACAGAGTCCATTTAATGAGTGCCATATTTGTTTCTGAAATAAACAGGACTTATGCATCACGGTACTTTTATCATTTTAAATGATCTTGTCGACTTCGTCGTTACGCTGGGGTCTGGCGTTACGTTACGGTGACGGGACGAAATGTACCCAGATGCATTGAGGTGTGTGACGTCATAGTACTGCTTGGTGCATGTGTTCCCCAACAATCTCTACTTCGTTAGTATAAGACCAAAATCCCCGATTCTTGGATGTCACGGGTAATCTCGAGAACCACTGGATGGATTTTGATGCGGTGTTCACCATTCTGTAAAGGATATCTCGGGGAAAGATTCTGAAGAAAATAATTTATGTATGATCAAAGGAAGCCAAGCTGTAACGATTTCAGTCAAAAAGTCGAAAACAAACTTGGCGTCCGTGCGCTTTTTAAGCTTACGCTGGGCAACCCGTTAAAAATATCAATATACTAAGAATTGGTCAGCATGAAAAGTTCTACAAAAAAGTCCGTGAGAGCATATCTCTATCTTCAATACATCGCCCAAGATAAGTGTTTTTAGACTGGATGGAAGGGGCACGTCCCCACGCGCTCTTGTGAGCGTGACGGCATCCCGCGCGCTTGACCATGTTTGCCCTTGGTTTGCACTTGCCGTTCGCGAGTAATTTGAAACAAGATAAGCAAGATAAGTATTATGCAGATAATTTTCTCGCGAGAAGCCTCCATCCTTTCTAGCATTTTTCAGCATTTGTAGCAATTAAAATGATACAAAGTCTAGTCTTTCAGACTGACTGTCACTTTTATGTTATACAGGGTCTTTCACTCAAAGTGGCCGCACGGCCGACGCAGCGCTGCAGGTAGAAGGTCGAGCCAAAGGTCAGACGAGCACATTGCAACACGGAGCTGAGACAGTTGCGACGCAGGATTTGACGAGTAAAGTTGACTTCGTTATTTCGATTATAGCCTATTTTAAGTCACATTTGTTATCAGTTTATAACGGGTGTAGGTGGTTATTGTTTAATTGCTATTGTTTTTCAAAATTTTATAACGTGTTAAAGCCTATTGCTTCAATATTTATTGATGGGGAAGATTGCAAAATAAGGTTTATGCAACAAACCCTCACACTCTAGATGAATTCAAACAAAATATAACCAAAGCAATTGAGGCTATCTCGGTAGATGAACTAGTGCGTGTGAATGAAAATTTCCTTAGACGATGCCAGGGAATGTGTAGTTCCAGGTGGGGGACATTTTCAACCTTCTGTGACAAGTTGAGTAATGATTTTACTTTGATAATGTGTTATTATGTGTGCTTGTTATTTGCATGCGATTCGTACGGGCGCTCTGTCGACCCCAAGCTCAAAGAGTTGCCATGTGCTCGTCCGACCATCCACGCACCGCGCGGCCGGCCCCACTTTGAGTGAAAGACCTTGTATAAAGCTTCCAGTTGGTCAACACAGGTTGTGCCCAATTCCAATAGGCGGTAAAACAGGTGTTTCAACACCCTAAGCTGAAAGAAATATTAAATGTGATATTTATAAAAACAAGATGTTCAGTAAAGAACATATAGCCTACTTTCTCCTAAATGCATGGGTATTGTTATAACTCTTTGTCCTTTTCAAGGAGTATGATTGAATGTTGGTTGTAGTAGCTTGTTGAAATACAACGTGCTATAGGGATATTAAACATGAATATGAGGTGCCCTTTGCTAGTGCTACCTCTGTACCAAATTTCGTTCAATTCGGTTTCGCCGTATTTGAATTGATAGGGGGAATCGATTTGCACACATACTTGGCCACCATCTGCAAACTATTGGGCTGATGTTCTTGCAGTATGGTCAGAATATGTTTCCCACATAAAGATATGGTGTTGCAAAATTTGGTAGAGACTAGATTATTAGGTTGGTCGTAATTACATTTTAGCTTTTAACATTTGGGTGGCCGCGATTACGTTTCCGTCAAGATAGCGGTGATATAAAACATGACACTGAGGTGCCTCTTGCTAGTGCTACCTCTGTACCAAATTTCGTTCATTCGGTTCCACCGTGTTCGAATTAATAGGGGGAATCAATTTTGACATAAAGATGGCCACCATCCGCAAACTATTAGGCTAATGACCTATTAGATTGGTCAAAGGATGCTCCCTCCATAAAGGTATGTTGTTGCAAAGTTTGGTAGAGATCGAATGGTTATGTTAGTCGTAATTTGATTTAAGCTTTAAACATTTGTGTGGCCGCTATTACGTTTCTGTCAATATGGCGGCGATATTAATCATGACAATGCCCTTTGCTAGTGCTATCTCTGTACCAAATTTCGTTCCAATCTGTTTCACCGTGTTTGAATTAATAGGGGGAATCGATTCTGACACAAAGATGGCCGCCATCCGCAAACTATTAGGCGAATGACCTATTAGATTGGTCAAAGGATGCTCCCTCCATAAAGGTATGTAGTTGAAAAATTTGGTTGAGATCGGATGATTAGGTTAATCGTAATTTGATTTAAGCTTTGAACATTCGTGTGGCCGCCATTACGTTCAGTCAAGACGGCGGCGATATAAAACATGACACTGAGGTGCCTTTTGCTAGTGCTACCTCTGTACCAAATTTCGTTCCATTAGGTTCCTCCGTGTTCGAATTAATAGGGGGAATCAATTTTGACATAAAGATGGCCGCCATCCGCAATCTATTAGGCTAATAACCTATTAGATTGGTCAAAGGATGCTCCCTCCAAAAAGGTATGTTGTTGCAAAGTTTGGTAGAGATCGGATGGTTATGTTAGTCGTAATTTAACTTAAGCTTTGAACATTTGTGTGGCCGCCATTACGTTTCTGTCAATATGGCTGCGATATAAAACATGACACTGAGATGCCCTTTGCTAGTGCTACCTCTGTACCAAATTTCGTTCCATTCGGTTTCACCGTGTTTGAATTAATAGGGGGAATTGATTTTCACACAAAGATGGCCGCCATTCGCAAACTATTAGGCTAATGACCTATTCATTTGGTCAAAGGATGCTTCCTCTATAAGGGTATGTTGTTGCAAAATTTGGTAGAGATCGGATGATTAGGTTAGTCGTAATTTGATTTAAGCTTTGAACATTTGTGAGGCGGCCATTACGTTTCCGTCAAGATGGCGGCGATATAAAACATGACACTGAGGTGTCCTTTGCTAGTGCTACCTTTGTACCAAATTTCGTTCAATTCGCATTCACCGTGTTCGAATTGATAGGGGGGGACAGACATTCAGAGTACACACACTCACACACACACAGACACACACACACACAGACACACACACAGACTCACACACACACATACACACACACAGACAGACACACTTTTTTCGCCCTGTGTTGATCTCATAAGTCTACTTTCATTTTTTGCAAAAATCGAAAGTAGGCTAAAAACACGCCTTTATGTGCATAAAAAGGAGGGGGAATAATTAATTGGACGACATGTTTCGATCGTCAAGCGATCATCATTAGATCCTGCTCACTTACGCTTAGATAATATATTTTACACAAGTTTTTACAAACCTTTATAATCTAAAATTAAGATTTAATATTATATAGCCTGTATTACGTCTCATATATGTATAGCATTAAATGATGACACTTTTGTACATAAGTGTAATACATAAGCATTGTACCTTATCTAAGCCTAAGAGAACAGGATCTGACGATGATCGCGTCTTCCATGTAATATTTCTTTCAGGTTAGGGTAAGTAAATACTTCTATAATAGAACTAGGCAACACTGAAGAAATTGCTTCTAATACAGGCATTTGCCTGGTGGTGAAAATGGGACAACACGAAAACCATTGTCTGGACGGCTGAGGTGGGACTCGAACTCAAGCTCTTCCGATGCCAGCTAGCGCTATAGCGCTCTCGATCACCAAGGCCGTGGCCGGTTATTTATGGTCATTATAAAAATCGTTAACATTGTTGTGACATCGCATGATGTACGGGGCTACATGACCACAATATCGCAAAGCCCGTAAGTGAATCAACGACCTTAACAATTTGAAGGTTGGCGACCCTGAATAACATCATTAGTCAGTTACATTGTCATTTCAATTGGCTTGGAAACATGGTGACTTTGAAACATATGTGGCAACAAAGAATACAACCCAGTTTAAAAAGAAATATTACTACAATCCATTATGTTTGTAGAGATGGCGAACAAATGGCAAGGTTACATTGTTAGTAACCTGTTTATGGTGACGCAGACTATAGTTCTAATTTTCTTCGACCATATTGTTTTTATACCACCCCTGTTATTTTTGTTAATTAATTTTAGGGGCTTGGGACACGTTGATTATCAGCCCCGTTTAGTTGGGGGGGTGTTTAACGTGTCTGATAACCTGTACGTATGTAATAACTTTCGTAGTATGTATAGCAGGGCCTTTTTTTTTTCAGGGGGCACGCGGGGGTACGCGTACACCTTAAACATTTGAAAACTGTTTAAGAAAAATTATTGGTACATTTGTATCTTGTCCGGCAAATATAACTTCCGACTTGAAAGTTCATCGCGCTGTTCACAACAGCTAGAGGAGATTTAGAGTAATCCTCGATTTAAATCGATCTATCGAATCAGTTTCTTTTGGTCGGCAACTCGGCACTCCATTCTTATGAGCACGCAGGCTATTGTTTGGAGGCGGGGTAGGTTGTCATTTTGTACGTGAGGTTAGTTTTGAAGAATGAAGAAAATAACAAACTATTTAACATCCACCCTGGCATCGAATAGGCTGAAAGTTACAGTAATTATTCGAACACAAACAATGACCAGACTTTGCAAATTGCCGAAAATTGCAAGATCGTGATGTTTTGTCGACTACAACTGAGAGTACCCATTAAATTACTTTTAGAGAAAAAAAAGCACTGTGTATAACTGTATTAGTAACAGGAATGGGGTAGGTGCCCCGGAACTTGAAATAAGGTACTATTTTCTTGGAGGGAGTGTTGATAAACCCGAAGGAAAAAGAAAGAAATTTCCTCCGTTCTATTGAGGAACATCAAATCATGGATATGTTTCGGTTGCACGTTGATGAGAAAGGTGTATTCATTAAATTAGCTTGAAATTCTTTTAGGTTATTTTCTACCTGTAGACGCAGACGCATTCGTTCATCGGTCGACATGTGCACACTGACCTATAATAGTTACTCTACAGCCGCTTCTCGCCTGGTAGAGGCAGCAATGATATGCGGGTAGTATCTGCTCGCGCCCACTTAGGGGCAAGGTGCGCGGTAGACCGTTACACTTTCAGTGTGTATCGTCAAATGTTTGCTTGATCCGCAGACTAAAATCATGTCCTTATTAAAAACAAACTTGGATAGCCACTGTCAGCACTGGGATTCAAATCTGCCCTCATGGCCGTGGTGCACGATTTAACGAGCACGGCTACGACGCGCAACACCCTATTTATACTTCACACCAATTGGTTCACGTTGAAACAACTACTTGATACATACGGAGAATTGACAGAAAATATTCGAATTTACAGCCACAAATAATATATAGTTGTTGTGGCCTTAAGTTACGAATCATCCCGGCATTTGCCTTGAGTAGAAGGGGGAAACCTCGGAAAACCATTTCCAGGATGGCTAAGGTGGGAATCGAACCCATCCCTTCTCAAGATTGTCTCACGAGGTTGAGTAGATCCCGTTTCAACCCTCAGATCAGAATTAAATGTCTTGGCAGAGCCAGGAATAATAATATACTAAAACATATGACAAACATATGCTCTCACATATTAAATAAGCACATGCTGTAGGCTACATGCACTAACATCTTCTGCAATTGTCTGTTATCCTAAATATGCACTTAACATGTAATACCAAAGCTTTAATAAAATATTTGGCGATATTTTCAACTCTTCAATGGTAATGATTAGGGCTCGGATTTTTAGGTAAATAAATATGTTTTTATGTAAATACATATTTTAAGCATTTTTTTCTATAAATACATAAATTCCCGCTTTTCACTTATTAGCACATAAAAAGACATAATATTTACATTTTTAAAAATCAGTATGCTAGATCTTTCAGTTTATTGCATTTTTGTTCTGTGTTACTTCAACGGGGAAGTACCTGTGAGCTATCTAATCTTCATGCAGAGCGTATGTCAGCTTCATAACTTGTCACCCCGTGCCACTCACTGTGGAAGCCGGTGATTTCCTTGTCCATAGTCATATTGCACCACAGGCTGGACCTACCCCCAGCTACCTGGAACAAATGTCACTCACATGGCACTGTGAAGTGTAAGGCAGTTCTACGATGCCTAAAGTAAGCAAATACAAGTTATCGTCTGCAGCAGTATGTTGCAGAATTTAAAGATCATTTTTCTTCTGATGGGGGCTTTCTGTTCTGCCAACCATGTGGGAAAGCAATAAAGGCTGAACAGCGATCTCAAGTTACACAACACGTCAAGGGCAAGAAAAATATTGCCGCAGTTTCGCACATTCAGAAGAAGTGTTTCGCGATAATCGTCAGTTATTTGTTATGGACAACCTGAAGATGTATCTCGTTGTGTACTGTAATTCTTCAGCAGTCGGTGAGACATAGCATAAATTGCATTCGTGAGTACTGCATATTGTTTATATTCACATTAATAAACTAAATTATAATTAAATATTTTTACTTTTTTGTCACATATTTCAGGTATTTTTAATACATAAAAAATAAATATTTTCCCGAGTTTTAGCACCTAGAAATCCGAGCCCTAGTAATGATGCCGAGGAGGCTCTACAGTACTTACAAATAGGGCCAAGTTCCTGAAGGTTATCGAAGGAGCAAGCCCCTGTGGTACCCAAAGTAGCGCACAGCTGAAACAAACACATGCATCAAACTCATCATCATTTTCATTGAGCTCCTCTGAATAGTATTCAATTCCAAATAAATAAAACAACATATGATGATTTTATAAGAATTGATATGACATTAATTTCATGTATTGATGGTAAATATCGTAATTAAATGTACAAAATCTTAGAATTTGAAGGGACGAGATGGTGCAGTGGTGAAGGTGCCTGCCTAAGACATAATGAAAAAGATCGTCTTGGTCATCTTGGTTTCTCATTGTTGAATCTGAATTGAAAGTAAAATTGTACTAGCGAAGAAATCCTAAACTTGTTTGCAAATGGCAAGCCATGAAGGAAGCTTCGTGTTATTTAAATAATCAGTGTTTTGGCCATTGGTTGTGTACGATATCTGTTAAAATGCAAATTGTATCAATTTTTTCTATTTGTAATTTCAGAAACGCATATTTATGTTCGACGATGTCGAAATTTAAATATTATATATCAGAAAACTGTATCGTAATGAGGGTCATTATAACACTATTTTTTAGCCTACTTTCGATTTTTGCAAAAAATGAAAATAGACTTATGAGATCACTACAGGGCCAAAAATTGTGTGTCTGTCTGTGTGTGTGTATGTGTGTGTGTGAGTCTCTGTGTGTGTGTGTGTGTGTGAGTGTGTGTACTCTGAATGTCTGTCCCCCCTATCAATTCGAACACGGTGAAACCGAATTGAACGAAATTTGGTACAGAGGTAGAACAAGCAAAGGGCACCTCAGTGTCATGTTTTATATCGCCGCCATCTTTACCAAAACTGAATGGCGGCCACTCAAACGTTCAAAACGTAAAATGAAATAGCGACTAACCAAATTATCCGATCTCTACCAAATTTGGTAATAACATACCTTCATATAGGACGCGTCTTGTGACCAAACTACAAGGTCATCCACCGTACCATTTCAGGATGGCGGCCGTGCGAATTATGGAAACTTTATAATCCATATCATGGAACCCACCAGTTCCGATTATCGAGCCGAGAATCGATTTAACTGTTCTAAAGGAAGAGGCACGTTCGAAATTCAACGTTTATTTTCTAATACTATAGTGCAGAAGTGATTTTAAAAAGCTGAGCCGTCTCGGTAAGAAGACAAGATGGCAGCGGATATCTTGTGCCTGACTTATATTTCACTAATTTGAGTATTGCATGCAATGTAGCGTACTGATACAAAATAAATAAACTTTGTATGAAATGCTTTATAAATAAATAATATACTCCACTGATGAAATCGTTTAGTCTAAATCATTATTTGCTAACAAGTTATATGTAAGTCATTTTATATAGCACGATGTTCGTTGGCACAAATGGCTCCGTGGTAAAACGTTGGCCTATCACTCACATGCCTATGGTTCAAACCCCGTCAGAGTAATTCTTTTGCTTGAAATTTTATATATTTATTGTTTTGTAATGATTCAGACGTTTTAAAATTAAGCGTTATATTTTGCATATTACGGTGGAAAATATATATTTAATTAAAACATAATTCACCAGAAGATTTGCTCGAGACATCTAGCAGCCAAAAAGGTAACTGCACGCCGGCCTACTTATTAACTTCAAAATTTTATTGAAAAGTTTCTTCTTATGGCCACTAGAATGCACTCGCCCTGTTAGGGTTATATTGTTCGATACTTCTCCACTAGATGTCACGACTGGTCTACGTGGGACTCCATTGGTTAGTACCGTATACCATTGGCATTCTATGCGCATCGAACTTGAAGAATGGCAAGATGATACTACGATAAATGTTTACTTTTTATTTTAAAGGGTTTGTAACAGCCTATTCGGCGTTATTTGAAAATGTTATTTGAAGTAAAGAACAAAACGATTTCACATAGTAACTGAATTCTAGCCGTTGGTGCTAGTTCAGGTTATTAATTAATACTTTTATTTCAGGCAAATAGCAATCGAAAATATCCACATAGTTTGTATACACACGTCTCTGTAGGGTCATGGAAAGATTTGTTAATTCAATTAGGCTTGTGAAAGCCATGCACAACCAGACGTGTAAAGACATGCCTCAACTCAAAGTTGGATGTTACCCACGGCAGGTCGATTATGTAATAATAACAATAATAATAATTTGCATATTAAGGCTTTCACGGCCCGGATTATTATATAAACAATTCATGCTTTTGGGCTAATGCCGTGTGTATTTTTAATTTAAACCATACGTTTCGGAGAAACCTTGCCTCCTTTTTCAATGGAAATAAACAATGTGGCCAAAGAAAGTATATCAATGAGATTACAAAAAATATAGATAAATTCCTCTGTTCGTCACCAGAGAGCAGCTGCCAGAAATTACTGTATGGACCATGGTGGAACGGCGGACAAAGTAGTAAGTAACCAGAAGGTAAAGGGGTCGGTGTGAAAATATAGAAACTCCTCGAAGAATGAGGAGGGGGGGGGGGGTTAGATGGATATAAGGAAACATAAACAAAAGGGAAGTGTATCTGAACAATACCTAACGTCATACAGTCAACGGCGAAAAAACAGATGGAAACTCCTCCAGTGACGAACAAAGGGATCAAATCCAGGCTCTGAGCCCTAGAGGGAAAATGTACAATTTTAAATATGTGAAGAACAGAGAGACTGAGAGGAACTATCTCCCTAGATCCTTAATAACTGGTAGCCAAGTGTCACTTAGCTGATATCCAGTGTCTCTGTTAAAATTATTGGGATTTTTTCCGAATTTCAACTGCCTCCCTTATAATTCTAGACCAGTTGTGCTTAACAAGGGCAAGCGCATGAGCATCCTTGAAACATACATCGTGCCCTGAAGACAGGGCATGTTCAGCTATAGCTGATTTGTCAGGTTGGTTTAGACGGATGTTCCTTTGATGCTCTTTGATGCGAGTTGCAATGGAACGTTTTGTTTGTCCAATGTAGACTTTTCCGCAAGTACAAGGGACTTCATACACCCCAGGTTGTAGTATTGGAGACAATTTATCTTTGTTTAATGCTAAACGTTGACCAATTTTCGTCATAGTGCCGAAAACTGTTTTCGGCAGAGGAATTTATCTATATTTTTTGTAATCTCATTGATATACTTTCTTTGGCCACATTGTTTATTTCCATTGAAAAAGGAGGCAAGGTTTCTCCGAAACGTATGGTTTAAATTAAAAATACACGCGGCATTAGCCCAAAAGCATGAATTGTTTATATAATAATAATAATGTTATTTGTTTTACGTCCCTTTTAACTACTGCTGCTTTTAGATACGCCGGGGTGCCGGAATTTTGGCCCGAAGGGGATCTTTAACGTGCCAGTAAATATACTGACACGGCTCCCTCGCATTTGTGCACCCTCAAATGCCAGCTGACTGTGCCAGGATACGAACCTGCAACCTAGGGCTCAGCAAGCGAGAACGTTACCGCTGAGCCACGCAGCCAGTCCGGTCGATTATGTCTCCAGATCCATAACATTCTTGAGATACTTCTTATCTATCTTTCTTCAATGATGGTAGTAGTTTTTTTCTAGGTTGTGGCGTTTGGTAGATGTAAATAGTTTCTAAGGTCTTCAACCAAAAGATGATTCTATTATACTCTTTGATAATAACGAGTTATAACTTTACTCATACATTTAGGAGAAAGTAGGCTATATGTTCTTTACTGAACATCTTGTTTCATTATGAAACAGTTTCTCCCACCAATCACAGCTCAAGAAACAGTTGCGTGACCAATTAGGTAAGGATAGCATCGCACCTGCGCTGACTTCAAAGGCCCCCTATTTTAAATTACACTGCGTGGCTCGTGTCATAGTGAGGTATTTGAGGAGGCCATGGCCAAATACAAGGTATCTCTGCGTCCCACGCACTCTTTTCAGCACATAAAACTGGCGAAATATCGACAGATATTTATGAATATTTATGTTCGAACATAAAATAGTTATAACTATCGTCGAACATAAACAGTCGTATGCAACTCGCCTAAATGGTAATAAAGACACTCGTAAGGAAATTATAAAACTCGCTTCGCTCGTTTTATAAACACATTCATGTCTTAATTAATGCCTTTATAGGCTCGTTGCATAATGTACTATTATAGTGTTTGTCACTCATAATAAAATACACACGCAGGTAAAGAAACAGCCCCATACGTTAAGGAAACTTTCATAAGGCTGTGTCCCAAAGCTACATTTCCTGATGTAGCGAACTAGATAGTCCGGATATGACGTCACACGTCGTGTTCGAAAGCTGATTAGCACATAGCAATCAAGTATGTACAGTAGTAGCTAGTGAACGAAAGTGCTTGCTTAATTGTTGACTTGTACAAAGAATTTTCAGATCTAGCTGGTCTTTTAACTTTGACTGTTACTCGAAGAAAAAATGGACACTTCATCAAGAAATGTTAATGACCGGAAACAAAATATTTTCCTAGGCTATTCCGAAAACCTCTTGTCGTCATCACACTGACAGTTATTATTGAATACAACAACGAATTAATCGATACCAAAGTTGTTATAGTGTTGATGGCCGTCACCCCGGAGCCCGGGTTCGATTCTCAGCCCCCCAGGGGCTCACATCTAGTGGGACGTGGGTTGGCGACCACGAGACCCCAGCTGAGTCCGTCATTGCTTCCACTTACTTGTGCCGGGCTCCTCTCCGTCTTCTTTCCTGTCGACATCTCTTGGTCAACTCTTGTTCTTTTCCGACCCCGACGGTATTAGTGTATCCGAGGCCTAGGTAGTATTTCACTTTCCCACCTTAATTGGCCCTTGTCTCATCTTTCCTGATGCCCTCATTCTTCGAGGGGCCAGCCTTCTCTTTCTTTTCATGTTATCTCCTGCCTTCTGCCCAAGGCCCTTAAGGAGGCAGGGTGTATGTAGCCCCACCACTTCTGGTGCACCCTGGATAGTGCTGAACCCTCAGGGGCTCACGGCTGGTGAGTTTGGGAGTTGGCGACCCCGACGGATTCCTGAGCTGGGTCCATTTTGTCCCTTTTTCTTCTGACCTTGGGGTGGGCCCTCTCCTCTTTCCCTTTCCTATCTGCCTTTCCTTCCAAGTCCCTCAATCCTCATTCTTCGAGGGTTGAGGGCATTTCTTTTCTTCCTGTCCTTCATTTGCCTTATCCTTTATTTGGTTACCATTTTTGTTTCTCTTGTATGTAAGTTTGTAGTTAGTATTAGTTATAGTTTTCATACTCATCTCATCTTTCACTATCACGCAAACCATTAGAGGCCGATAACCTAGATGTTAGGCCCCTTAAAACAAGAATTATCATCAATTCATCATCATCATCATGATTCTCGGCTCTACATGGGTGAATGGCTCGGATAATCGGAAAACACGGATAATCCAAAAGCATGTGTTTATTGAAAGAGTAATCCCTTCTATTATTCTTTTAAGAATACAGTACCATATAAAGTAGATTATACTGTAATCATACTAATATATAAAAATGAGATGGTGTGTGTCTGTCTGTGTGTTACTCAATAACGCAAGAACCACTGGTCTGATTTAAATGAAATTTTGCATGGATGTAGCTGATTTACCATGTTTACATATAGAATACTTTTAATTTCGATATTTTGCACTGTTAAATAATGGCGACCATTTTAGTGACGTCACTACACCCTTTGGTTTCAAAATTTCATACTTCCATATCAAATAAAAAGAGAACGCTAAGAAATAGCAAACTTTTGATGGCACATTCGAGATTCAAAATTTAATTTCCTATCTGAAAGGTACTTATCTCCAACGGTTAGCGAGTAAAACCCACATATGTGACGTCACTACACCCTTTGATTTCAAAATTTCATAATTCCATTTCAAATAAAAACAGAACACTAAGAAATATCAAACTTTTGATGCATAAAAAAGATTTAACATTTAATTTGCTATCCAAAAGGTCCTTATCACTTTTCGTGTATCTCCAACGGTTAGTGAGTAAAACCTAAATTTGTGCAATAAAACACGTTCAACACCGAGCGGTGCAGTATATCTCTACGTACATAAAAATTAAAGTTTGTATGTTTTTTTTCGCAATTTCTACGGATATCTGAGTTATTTACGCGTTTCAGACTGTTTTATTATGGATGCGCGCGAAAATAATTTTTTGGTCTGTCTGTTTGTTTGTTTGTTTGTCTGTGGACAACTTTGTTCCCTTATAACTCGAGAACGGCTGGGTGTATCAACGTAAAATTTGGTACGGATATCCATCAGAGGCACGGAACTAATCATTGATGTAACCCTTCTCCGTACCTCTCATAAAAGAGGGCCTACCCCCTTAAAATACATGCTGAAATAGGAGTAGAAGGACGAGACAAAGATCATTTTCAGCCCCTCAATGAGAGAGACAAAACTCGGGGTCCACATTTTAAGGCCCTAAAACCAACCGTTTTAGAGATATTCCCAGAAAATTAATTTCATTTAATAAACTAATGAACGAATTCCAGCCGGTAACCATGGCAACAGATTCTCAGAGGTCCATCTATTGCTGTAAGACGCAATGCAATTCCAATTCATTGGTTTGAAAGTTTGCAAACGGCTAGAAGGTTATCACGGAAAGAAATTAAGCTGTAAAATTCATCAATACGTATAATGCACTTAAGGGGGTCAAGGGGTACACTAGAATTTTTTCACGCGATTTACACCTGCGGGTGTGGTACGGCAGGACTATTATATTCCTATCCCTATATTATATTATTATTATTATTAGTATTATATTATGGCGTACAACGAGGAGACAAAGCCCCTCGGTGCCAGAAACAAAACTTGGGGGCCTCGAAAACTACATTATAAGGCTCTAAAACCAACAGTATCTGAAATATTCCCAGAAAACTAATTTGATTTAATTTAACAAACTACCGAAGGAATGGAAATCGGTAACCATGATAACATTATCTCAAGGGGTGGCATCCAACTTTCCATCTATTTCTGTAAGAAGCAATGTCACTCCATTTATACATTGCCACGGTGGGTGAGTGGATAGCGTGTCGGTCTACTAACCCCAAGATTGCAGGTTCACTCCTGGCCGTGGTAAGTGATTTTTGAAAGGCGGCAGAAATACGACTCGCATGTCATGCGATGTTGGCATGTCAAAGAACCCATTTGAATTCAGTAGGCCGTGTTCATAATGGCAAAATTAATCTCAGCAGTTTCCGCCAACACAAGTTCCTCATTTCTCTACTAGAAAGTGCTATAGTGTTCAAGGTGCTTAGACCCTCCTTGACTTTCATAGTGATTCAAGGAACAACGAAATTTCGACATGCAAGCTACCCTCTGGGTGTCAAATTACGAAGCTTGCACCCGGCACCCGAGGCCATACGATATTATTATTATTATTATTAGGCTATGCCATTTATTACATTTCTGTGAAAGTTTGCAAATGGCTATAAGGTTATCACGGAACCAACGTAGACTGTATAATTCGTCAATGCAATTAAGGGGGTCAAGGGGTAACCTAGAATTTTTTCATGCAATTTCACGTGTGACATATAGTACAGAAAGTCTATTATATCTACAAACAGCAACATTATTTTCAAAAGTTCCGGAATTGAATCAGCATTTTTTGCGGCTTTTAGGAATTTGGGTCATTTGAGGCTAAAGAACCTGAATTTTCATGCACCACAAGCCTTTATAATTAATGAAAGAGGTCTTCCTGTGTATGGGGACCTAACACAATGTAGAGGGTCATTTTTTATATGAGGTGTATTGAGTTTCGTCTACAAGGCTTTCAAATCTATTTCACGTCAGGAAGTACGCGTTAGGTGAATTTAGTTTGAGAGCACATTTTAACTAATCTTTTTTTTTTTGTCGACATACGGGTTCATCGTAAGGATGATTTTGTGTGATACTGTATGGTAGATATACCCATATTTGGATATCTGGGTGATATGTTGTAGACAATAGAATTGTCTGTCTGTCTGTCTGTCTTTCTGTGTATCTTCATGTACGCCTATAAAACGTGTTCGGATGCTTGGTGCATCGTAACATTAGGTATGGTAAACATGAGTCAATACACCAATCATTTATAAAACTCCTCACCGTACTTTTCATACAGTAGAAGGGTGGATATAGGGAAAATCTTCTCAAAATACATGCTAAAATAGGCGAAATATAAAAATTATCCTAGAAGGACGATCAAAGCATGTGTTGGCTCTTCTCATTGTGAGACACAAAATTCGCGAGTCTATAAGGGGTCTCCGATAATCACATTTTAAGGCCCTTAAATTAACAGTGTGTGTGATATTCCCAGAAAACTAACTTCGTTCTGATAAACTTATGAAGGAATGACAAACCGCTAACCATTGCAACAGTAGCTCAATTGATAATGTCTGTTGTTAATATATAACACCGTTCGAAGAACGGGTACTTCTGCTAGTACATTTATAAAGATAACTCACCCACATTATTGTGCTGCCTGTAATGGTCCATATGCTTCCTTACCTCGAGACGTATTTTGCGTGTGGAAATGTCACCATATTCAAACCACCTTTGTCCCATATAATTTAATAGGGTATCTATACACTGTAGAAATATCTTACTGTATAACAACAACTGTTGACCATTTATGTGGATCCCTCAATGGAATGCAGACAGTACTTACCTACCCCCGCTGCACTTTTCTGTTAAAAAACAAGACTGGACAAAGCTAGAAATCGTCGACCTGTCACAATGTACCGTACTAAACATAACTTTCCCCCACCAGGACTATACTGCAAAAATATGTACGAAAAACAAATTCAAACGTATACAATTTACAGTACAGTATGAATTATACATACTTTTTTGTAATATATACTGTATTCTCAAATACTTTTAATTAGGCAAAAACGTGCACGGATAATGGAGAGTAGCCTATACCGTATCGAACTTTAAGAAGTCTCGCACCATTAAAGATGCCAGTGACGTATATGGAAAAAGGAAATAAGAGTAACATTCTGTCATATCAAGTACATTCTGCCCAAATTTCACCATCTCGAGAGATGGTAGAACACCCACACTGAATCATTATTTGGGATGCAGACTTTGTTAAACATCCCCCAAGAGACCAGAGCTCCTCGCTGGTAAACCGCTTGGCCCAATTACACACTGCAGTGCAATTAAGGAAGGCTCAGCAGCACAGCAAGACTCCAGCCAATCAAAGTCAGATACACGACATCGGATTTATTTTCTCCCCACGAGGGCATGAGGCAAACATCACGGTGTCATTTAAATTATCCCTGGGGGATGCTCCAGCACTGGGGGCAAGGCACTCTATGTTCGACTTTCTTCCTCATAGTCCTGCTGCCTGAGTTATGTTTGACTATCCATTTGGAATATACTGTTATAAATGTTATAATGCCCTCCTTATACATGGAAAAATTATTGAATAAATTCATTGTATTTTATAATTAATTCCGAAGAGTTTTACGGAATTGTATATGGGAACCGGGACGTGTGATAGGCTCAAAATTGTCAACTTCTTTTTTAAGCTTAAATAAATCTCCCATATTTCCTGAAGAATTTGGTGTTTCAATTATTGTGCTGAAGTGATATTTGATGCAATAAAATTAGGTTTAAACATAATATTTTAAGGCTATACTGTAGCTACTAGCCAAACATTCTTTTTGTGTTCTCCTCAAGTCATATTTTTTGAAACTTCATGTACCATTTTCTCAGAAACTATCAGATCAATGTATTTGAAACTTGGTAGTCTCTACGACCCTATATAGATCTACTAGTAGAAGTAAATTCATTCAGGTATCTTGTGTAGTTCATGGAGCCCAGCTTGAAAAGCACTGACAATTTTACAGAAAATGTCAGTTTTCAACTAGGATATAAAAAAAGCAACCCAACTCCTGTAAACAAAAGAACAATACTATTACTTCAGTAGCTCAATAATAGTTTAAATATTATGTATGCAAAGTTTGTTGGGTCTGGTTTGAATATTTGCTCAGAAAAGGGGACATGAGTTGAGGGAATTTTTAACAATATATTTCTTTAAGATTGTTTTTGTAATGCTCTCTCTGACACAAAATATTCAACATAGAAGCTTCAAATCCTTTTCAAATCATCATGAAAGTACTCTGAATATACCATAAGAACATTCAAAGGAATATATATTGTAGTTTCTGAGATGTGTAACTAAACACCGGAATCTATGTTTCTATCGATTTACACGTCCCTGATCGCTTTTAAGGTCAACATTTCTTAGTCACGGCCTCCTGTATCTAAATGTTCCTGTTCATCTCCAGACTAGAATATTTGTTATAGCAGGTCGGCCTCGACTCTCTGCGCTTCCAGAATAATAATTTCATCTTCTAGCTGTCGAATTCCAATTTCAGTGTCATGATGATTCTATGACCGTGCTCAATATAAAACTAATGTTAAGCAAATTATCTCACGTAAAGTGAACGTTGCAAATTTTTGGCATTGACTAAAAATGTCGCTTGTTCGTTGCCATTTAGCTTATTCGATACTCTGGATTGTAAGCCCTAAATGAAACAACAATACATCGCTTGGTCCCGCTTTGTTAAAAGGTTCTGTTCTGTGAAGTAAATGTGTGTTTCACAGAAGAAGAGCTTCTTTTTCTCTCTCTCTCTCTTGTCGCCTCGGTGAGGGCTGGTCTGAGGGTAGGAACGGGGTCCATTCAGCCTCGTGAAGCTAAACTGAGAAGAGGTGGGTTTGATTCCCATCCGAGCCATCCTGGAGATAGCTTTCCGTGGTTTCCCACTTCTACTCCATGTAAATTCCGGGATGGTTCCTAACTTAAGGTCATGGCTGCCTCCTTCTCAATCCTCACATGCTTTACGAATATACACACTACTACATTCACCACAACAACACAGGTTGCTAGTCAATTTCTCCACACACCCAAGTACACGGGAATAAATGACCACGATGTCGCAAAGCCCCTTAGTGAATTTACAACAACAACAACAACAACAACATCAATAACAGCTTCTTTCCCTGTCCGTTTCATGCATTCAGGATAGTTCTCAAATTCAGATATGAACGGCAGACACATTGATGATCCATCCATCTTGAAACAAGTAATTCCGTGAAGAACTATACAGCCTATTTTCATATATCCTATTTATGTTAATTGCTTCTATCAACATATACAATTTCAGTTTAATTGCTGTAATAGATTCGTAGATATTGAGAACCGTCTAAATATTTCGGATGATCGCCATGTTGGATTTTTATATATGTAGGACTTAGAGTTATGTACTATTACATGAAGATTATTGTGTAGGTGTAGTATTCAAACTTCAATCGCATGATTAGGACACAAGATATGAAGATCAGATTTTAATAATTCGCACAGCTGCCATCTTGTGTTTATGAAAGTAATTGAAATAAATTAGATGCCAGTGGCTTAAAATTTGTATAAGCATTTACCGTACCAAATTTTACTGCGCTCGATTGTTGAATCGCCAGAAACGTCTATTTCAATATTTATATTTCACATCGCCGCCATGTTGTATTTGTGCTCACCAGGTAATTGAAAGTCCCATAGGTGAACTTGTGTTAATAGCCTCTATCAACATACAAAATTTCAGTTTGATTGTTATCGTAGATTAGTAGATATTGAGAAAAGTCTAAATATTTCGGTTGGTTGCCATGTTGGATTTTTATATATGTAGGCCAGTTATGCACTATTAGATGCCGATTTCAGAGTGGATTCATTATTCAAACGTTCACGTCGATCGCATGATTAATACACAAGATATACAAACTTAATTTAAAAATTACGCACAGTCGCCATCTTGAGTTTATGTGCACAATTGAACTAAATTAGATTCGAGTGCATTACAATGTGTATTAACATTTACTGTACAATATTTCACTGCGTTCAGATGGTTAAATCGCGAGAAAGGTCTATTAAAATATTTCACCTTCGCTTGGCCGCCATGTTCGTTTTGTATTTTACAGTTTTTTAGAAGTCTCATAGATGAACTTCTAGTAGTACTCTTTTCCACCGTACAAAATGTCAGGCTGATATCGGTAATAGTTTCGGAGATATAGAATGCCAGTGAAATATTTCGCTCAGCGGCCATCTTGTGGTTATGTAGACAATTGAACTAAATTCGATTCCAGTGCGTTACAATGTGTTTAAACATTTGCTGCACCAAGTTTCATTGCGTTTGGATGGTTAAATCGCGAGAAAAGTCTATTTAAATGTATAAATTTCGCTTGGCAGCCATGTTCGTTTTGTAGATAACAGGTTTTTGAAAGTCTAATAGATGACCTTTTTATAGTGCCGTTTATCACCGTACAAAATGTCAGGGTGATATCTCTAATAGTTTCGGAGATATAGAATGCCTGCGAAATATTTCGCACAGCCGCCATATCTAGATTATGTCAACAATTGAACTAAATTAGATGCCATTGCATTACAATGTGCATAAACATTTGCTGTACTATGTTTCACTGCGTTTGGATGAATAAATCGCGAGAAAAGTCTATTTAAAAGGTTCAACTTTGCTTGACCGCCATGTTCGTATTGGAGTCAACAGGTTTTTTAAGGTCTCATAAGTAAACTTCTAGTAGTACCCTTAATCACAATACAAAATTTCAGGGTGATATCAGTAATAGTATTGGAGATATAGAATGCCGGTGAAATATTTTGCACAGCCGCCATGTTGGATTGGTGAGACGTAATAAAATTTAAAGGGCACGGTCGTGGTCGACTGAAATAGTATTATGACTTTACCGAGTTTCATTGAAATCGCTCCAGCCGTTTAGAAGTTATTAGGGACACACACACACACACACACACACACGAATCACACACGCACACACAGCCAGACACACGGACAAAAGGTGATCTCATAAGCCTTTTTTTTTTTCATAAAATGAAAATAGGCTAAAAAAAACAGCATTTTTGTTACTTATTGTTCTCGGTTTATTGCCGTGTCTTGTGCGGGGTTTCGCCTTGGAACACCAAGATTGGCACATCAGCGGGCTGTTGGTTGGTTGGTTCCTCAGTTTAGGGGCTGCGACAACGCGGTCATGTAGCCCCGTGTACTTTGGGTGTGTGTAGAATGTGTCAAAACAGTGGGCTCTTGGTGTCCATGCCCGGACCCCCACAGCAGTAGCGAACTGTGCACTACCTCCCTTCTTATGAAGTGCACTTGCGCTTCTTCTTTACTGCGAGAGCTAAACGCTCAAGCGGCCTTTTACCTCCCTATAAAGGCTTCCAAAAAGAAAGCCAATATACTATATTTTTATAATGTTAGTGTTTATCTTACAGGGATGTCAGAAATACAAAAGCCAATGAGTGGTTGTTCTTCAAACAAGTGTTGTCAACTAATTTTGTACTCCAAGAACAATTTACTTTGAGTAATACTTACAAAGAAAGGTATGAGTCCCTTGCCCCTGTCTCTAGCTATCGCCTCTAGTAGACGGTCTCCTCGCAGAGAAAGATTGTCATCACTCTCTATGTACCGCATCTTCACCAAGCCGATGAGGCCGGCCTTCTCCACAGACGAGTGCGCCTGAAACAGAAGGGAAGAGAACTGAAGTCAATAATAATAACACTATTAATAATAATATTAATAACAATCATAAAAGAGAATGAAGCAGATGATCGATGTCGTAGATGAAGCTCAGCGCGGGAAACCATCGATCACATCATCAGTGGCTACGCTAGCTGGCTGGTATAGGGTATACCAAGAGGCACAATGATGTTGCCAAGATCTTACATCAAGAACTTGCTGTAAAATGTGGACTTTTGGATACGAACGTGGTGTACTACATTTACCAGCCTGCCATCGTGCTTGAAAATAAACATAAAATGTATTGGGATGGTCCTATTTTAATTGACCAGAAAATCTTGACCAATGTCTACTTGCCAGACGCTGCTGTCCCACTTAGCCAAAATATGCTAACTACCCAGGCTCAAAGAACAAACTAGTACGCACCGTTGGCTGAAGAAATACGAAAGCTATGGGGACTAAAATGCGTGAGAATTTTACCAGTGGTGATCTCTTCCACGGAAGTTATTCCAAAGGCGTTGTTAATGACTCTGAAGTAACTGCAAATGAAACACCTGATTGCCAGAATAAAGAAGGCAGTGTTGCTGGATACTTGTCATATTGATAAGCTATTTAAATCACAGTAAGATTAACATGATACTTGATTGTGAAATCCGCATCTTGTAGACAGAGTTGTACCATATGCAAGAGAAATTAAGGATAATAATACACCCTTATTTATATTTTAACTCCCGGTTTTATTATCCCTCTCTATATTATTCTGCTAAGTCCCATTAAGGGGCAGATGACCTCGTAGTTCCGCCCCTTAAAACAACAATAACTAGCTAACTAAGGTCCCATTCCAGTTTTGTACCGAAAATAACGTGCCATTAACACCAACCTACACATATGGGGTACCTACCGGTTCAGCATAACCCAATGCGTAAGCGAAACGCACTCACTTACTCTTTAAATGCCTCACAATTAAATAAATACCTTAAAACAAGTATATTTACGATGAAATAATGAATGAATGCAACACGGTAACCATGGTACCAGAAACTCACAGGTCCATCTATTTCTGTAAGACGCAATGCAATTCCAATTATTACATTACTGTGAAAGTTTCAAGACGGTTATAAGGTTATCACGGAACCAAATCAAGCTGTAAAATTCATCAATACATACAGTTTAATGCGCTTAAGAGGGTCAAGGGACACTCTAGAATTTTTTCACGCAATTTTCACGTGTGAGTGTGGTACGAAAGGTCTTTTTCACTCGACTATAAAGGGTCTCCGAAAACCAAATTTAAAGGCCCTTAAATTAACAGTGCCTGTGATATTCCCAGAAAACTAACTTCCCTCTGATATACCTGTGAAGGAATGACAAACCCCTAACCACTGCACCAGTAGCTGAATTGATAAAGCCTGATTATTCATACCAAGGTTAAATCAGTCATTGCATTCATGATTGAGATTTTGCTAAATGTACTCTTTACAACTAGAATATTCGCGGGCGAAGGCGCGACGGGAGATGCTAGTGTTTAATTAAATATGTAATTTTCTCTTAATTTAATTTTTAATGGGCGAGTAAATGTGCTGACAGGGATCTCTTGATATTAAGTATCCTAACAAAATACTGAGGAAATGTGTAAGAATTTGAATGGTCAAACATAGTTGTGTCCAGTGGGCTCATTACCAGAGGAAGCTTGCCACGGTGGGTGAGTGGATAGCGTGTCGGTCTACTAACCCCAAGATTGCAGGTTCGCCCCTGACCGTGGTAAGTGATTTTTGAAAGGCGATACGCATGTCATACGATGTTGGCATGTCAAAGAACCCATTTGAATTCAGTAGGCCGAGTTCATAATGGCAAAATTAATCTCGGGAGTTTCCGTCAGCACAAAGTTCCTCATTTCTCAACTAGAAAGCGCTATTGTGTTCAAGGAGATAGATATCTAACATCTAACCTCCTTGACTTTCATAGTCAAGGAACTACGAAATTCGACATGCAAGCTACCCTCTGGGTGTCAAATAGCAAAGCTTGCACCAGGCACCCGAGGCCATACGATATATTATTATTATTACCAGAGGAAATGAAGAGCCAACTCTTCGAAGTGTACGGTGCATGTGTAATTCTTACCATGGGAGCAAGATTACGACTGGTAGCCTACATACAACACCATTTATTGGAAAATTAGTATAACCAAAGGACACTCATACATACCAGGGGGTAAAATACGTAAGTTCTTAAGTTAACGCGCCTGTAAATTCATTAATTAAGACAGTTGTTGTTGTTGTCGTTCAATAATTATCGAATACAGGCCTACGTTCTCGAAGTTGTATAACCTCTTTTCTATACCGGTATTTCATTTTCGTGCTACATTCATTAGCATTAGCATTACTGATTCTTTCATGGACAGTGTGAGACCGTGGTCATATAGCCGTGTATACTTGGGTGTGTGTCAAATCTGTCTGATAACCTGTGTCATTGTGAAGGCTGTACCAGTGTGTGCATTTGTAACTGCTAGGATTTGGGTAGGATGTGAACGTGGCCGTAATTTAAGTACCATCTTGGCATAGTAGAATTAAATTTCTTGGCGGAGCTGGCAATCAAACGTGGATCTCCGCGGTGACCGCCAAGAATGCTAGTCACTATGTCACAAATGAACATTTTTAAAAAGACAAAAAGGGAGTTTCGTGGTAAAAAGAACACCGCTGTAACTTTTGAAAGTAGGCGGGCTAGTTCTCACCTGGTCCGAACAGTAGGCCACCAGTCGACTGTTGATCTCTGCGTCCTCCAAGTCGGGGTCCTGCTGTTTGTAGCGCCTGATGGCCTCGGTCCTGCCCGCTAAGAGGCACACGAACGTAGCCTCACTGGAGGTGGTCTGGAACACAGTTTGGAAGAAGATACGAGTGCTCGAACCTCAAGGTAGACACTGAACAACAACTATACTATCTTATCTCACCTGTATGACTCCTCCACCCGGACTGTCAGCCCTGGTGTGCAGGAACTCATCCGGCAGCCCGATCATCTTCCCCAGCCAATTCATCACCACGGTCTCCAGTTCCGTACAGGCCGGGCTTGAAGCCTGCAACAAACAGATACATGTACCACTCCCAATATGCCTGTCTGTTAGATTGTCAGCCCGGAGGCTGCTCAGATACTCAGAAAGCATGGCTGTAGGCAGTGGCGTAACTGGGATTTGCTTCTGGAGGGGGATGGGCAAAGTTCAGCGGCTTCGGTGGCGTAGTCGGTAGCATGCTGAGCTTCTATGCCCAAGATTGAGGGTTCAAATCCGGCCGAAATTGTCAGATTTTTTAAGAGCGTTAAAAATCCCTCAGTAGGCCTTCCTTTGGAGAGGAAGTAAAGCCGGCGGGCCCATGTCATAGATTTATGGCATGTAAAAGAACCTTCCACTAACTAAACTTGTGCGAAGCAAATTTTGTTGGCACTGGTTGCGATGGCATCCAGTAGTAGCCAAATTCACAGCTAGGTGTCGTGTACGGTAACATTTGGTAGCGAAAATAGGAACTACTTGAAATTATCGTCTGCTGTCCTTATTTGAATTAAAAGCTGATAACACACACTAATACAATCATCACAATTAACACCGGTTATCAGACAGACTCTACACTCACCCAAAGTACACGGGGCTACATGACCACGTTGTCACAGTCCCTAAACTTAAGAACCAACCACCAACCAACCGAGCTAAGTCGAAATTAAATTGGGGGTTGACGATTCAGACTTAATGAGGCATAATCAGTGAAATCAAATATGTTCGCGAAGTTTTATAACCTCCTTTCTACAAAAGTTTGGTGCTTTTCAGTCGGTCAACACCAATGTACCCTAAATAAGAGCTGGGTTATGCCTAAGTGTAATGGATCTGATGATGATCACTTGACGATCGAAACTAGTCATCCTAGTGTATTTATTAATCTCATGTAATTTATTTCAGGATTAGGGCATAACCCAGCTCTTATTTAGGGTACATTGGTGTTGACCTATTGAAAAGCACCAACTTTTGTTAACTTAGGCAACACTGAAAAATGGCTTCAAACCTCACATCCTCCTTTCTATATTTCATATTCCTGCTACTTACATTAGCTTTTGATTCGTTGTATTTGCACTTATCAATGTGCAAATGCTCAAAAATTAACAATTTTGCTGCTATTAAATTATAAAGTCCAGTTCGCGAACTTATGTGACACTTTCTATTCCTGACATTTAGGAACTGTAGGTTATTAATATACTAGCAACTCGTCCGGGCTTCACCCGGGAAACAGTTATGAATGCAATGTGATAGGCTACTTTTAACCGAGGTCTTATAAGGTTTCCTTGTATACGACATTATTCGTTTTCCCTCCAGCAGTGAACACAAAAGCTACCTCGTAAACTGTCGCCTTGGTTATTGAATGGAGATTATTGGAAGAAATGAAAACGCAAAAACACTTAAGGATGTATTGAAGATGGAGATATGCTCTTGCGGACTTTTTCGCAGAACTTTTCATGCTGAACAATTCTTACACTCATAGTATATAGATATTTTTAATGGTTTGCTCAACGTAAGTTGAAAAAAAAGCGCACGGACGCAGGTTTCTTTTTCGACTTTTTCACTAAAATAGTTACTGCTTGGCTTCCTTCGATCATAAATAAAGTAGAGATTTTCAACTAAAGTTTAATATAAAACAACAATATTAAACTTAACACCACAATATTATTCAATTTCCTCAAAGACACTCACACTCGGAAACTAACAAAACGACAACCGACAGGTGATTTTTGGAAAGGTATGAGGAATGATAGTGCCACATCTATCTCGCTTCCACCCCTCTTGTTCATCAAGTAATGTGTTATTAGGTGGCGTAGTTGGTAGCATTCTCAACTGCTGTTCCCAAGATAGCGGGTTCAAACCCGGCCGAAGTCGTCGGATTTTTAAGAGCGTTAAAATCCTTCAGTATACCTTCCTTCGGAGGGGAAGTAAAGCCTGCGGTCCCATGTCATAGATTTATGGCATGAGAAAGATCCTTCCACTAACTAAAGTTGTGTGAAGCTAAATTTGCAGGTTAGATTTCGTTGTAACGCTCCATCAAAGTTCCAACGTTCACCAGTAGGTGTCAGTGATATCTGGTGGCGAAAGTTGGAACCACTTGAAATTGAACGGAACTTGTAGCTACCCCATGTGTGTCCGCTTGAAGCAGCTACAGCCTCTGGCGAGCCGAACATTTCCTCGGAAACTCTCGGCACTAATAGCTATATGCTAACTAACTAACTAACTAAATAAATAAATAAAATAAATGCTCATCCAGTAATGTGTTATTAGGGTAAAAAATTCACACGAATGAAAATAAATGCTTTCAAATTAGCAAGTATAACGTTACATAATCCATTAATTTATCATCAATTCTAAGATTAGTTATATTCAAAACTAGAAAGGCGCAAATTTCATATTTTTATAATTGCCTCACAGAGCGGGGAACGGTGAGGGGGGGGGGGGGGCGGGAGGGGGAGGGGAGGGGGGGGGGTTGGTTCCCCTGATCACCCGCCGTAGTTACGCCACTGTCTGTAGAGTAGCCTATGTAGGTTGGAAATTCATAATCCTAAGGCAGAGCTAGGGGAGACTTTGCTAACCCCTCAGTACTTGAAATATACTTCTTCTGCAGATTTACCCCAGTGCAAGATACGAGTTCACCTCACCAGTTGTGCAGAGGCAACTATTTAATTTTTCTTTACTTTTACTGTGGATTTCGAAACGACAAATGTTGCAATCTACTGTCGACCAAAATATTATGTGCACTCGAGTTTGAAGGTTGTTTGTGAAGTAACCAATAGACCTACATAATATCCAATGTATGTCTATCCCTTATTATTCCCGTTTTCCAACGGGGTCGGGGATGAGATGCAATGGAAGTCTTTGTGGCGATGATTTTTACGGCCGGATGCCCTTCCTGACGCCAACCTCATGAGAGGAGTTAATGAGAGATGAAATTAATGATGGTGAATGAAACTGGGCAAGGATGTGGAAGGAAGCAGCCGTGGCCTGTCAGACGGTACCGTCCCAGCATTTGCCTGGTGTTGAAAATGGGAAACCACGGAAAACCATTTCAAGGACGGCCGACGGTGGGGCTCGAACCCACGCATCTACCGAGTCAGCAGAGAGCTTGGCCCCATGGCCTAATGCTGAGCTTTAGCCAGCGTAGCCACTACTGTCGGTACCTACATAATATCCAATAACATCATCATTTTCGTCGTTCTATTTTACGTTAGTTCATGTAGGTTTTGAATGTTTAATTTATATTTTAATATTTTTTTTTATCGCAGTTGAAACGCAAAAAGTGCCCGTTTTTAAGCGTTTTTCAACCATGCGTCACATTTAAGGATTATTATCTCACAAATCCGTCATCAGATCGAATCCAAATTTTAACACAATATACATTGGAATGTTATATAACTGGATTATTAATTTCAAAATGTTGTGTGTTCAAGAACGAAAGTTGTTATCATTTTGGTAAGGTAACTTTTTCTCGGCTCGGGGTCGTAGGAAAATGTAGTTCTTGGTTGCGTTGTAATCCTTATACATCAAAAGCTTATGCTGTATGACTGTGAAATACGTAAATTAATTAACTTATTTTATATCGGTTTGTATTTGTACGGGGAATTAAGACATGGTTCACCAGCTAGCCACTCCGGGAAATTCTGTACAGCGTTGCTGATATGGAGCCCATCACTACCGAGCGAGGCATGCCATGAAACATGATTGAGACAATGATAAAATTCTCTCTGTACAATCCATCACGTGATATCTCTCACAGTGTTTCCCACACATATGACAAACACAGTCCGCGCATGGCTCATGGAAACGTATGGTCCTACATCACTTGAGATGGAAACCAAGCACTGAAAATCTGGTTACAAGATGTCTGAGCTGATAATTTGCTTCTTTCCAGTCCGTCGTTATCATGGCATCCGTGGTGTAAAATTCCATCCAAATATCTTTCTTCTTTGCTATGTGTTCTCTTTGAAGGAAGGAAGTAGCGTTTTCGAGCGCAGATCTTCTAAAATCATAGTTTCTTTAGATAGTTTGTAAACTATTCTAGATCTTGTGTACCTGGATACTCCAATGGTGATTTAACCTTTTGCAGCGTCCTTAGGTCGGTTGTCGTCAGCCTATCCCAAGTAATCTCTATCCCATAAGTCAGAATAGGAACAATTTTGTCATCGAATAAAGCCATGGCAGTCTTCAGAGTTAGTCTGTTGAGAAGTTTAGTGTCGTATATTGCTTTTACTGCCGTAGTAGCTCGTAATTGTATGTGTATCCTTTAGGAACGTGCCGTAGTCTGTAGGGTTAAGCCAAGATATCTAAAGTTGTTTACGATTTGGATTTATAATCCCCTATAATTAGGAGGCATACTACAGTTGTTGTTTTTTAGCCTATTTTCAATTTTGAAAAAATAGGCTTATGAGATCACCTTTTGTCCGTGTGTGTGTGCGTGTGTGTGTGTGTGTGTGTGTGTGATTCGTGTGTGGGTCCCCCCCCCCTAATAATATCTAAACGGCAGGAGCGATTTCAATGAAACTCGGAAAGTTCATAGCACTATTCCCGGTGACCTCGACCGTGCCCTTCAAATTTTGTTACGACTCACCAATCCAACATGGCGGCTGTGCGAAATATTTCACCAGCATTCAATATCTCCGAAACTATTACCGATATTACTCTGACATTTTCTATGGTGATAGAGGGAACTACTATAAGTTCACTTATGTGACTTTTGAAAACCTGGTAACTACAAAACGAACATGGCGGCCAAGCGAATTTGCGACTTTTAAATAGACTTTTCTCGCGATTTGACCAACCAAACGCAATGAAACTTGGTACAGTATATGTTTATATACATTGTAATGCACCGACATCTAACTTCGTTCAATTGGTTACATAATCACAAGATGGCGGATGTGCGAAATATTTCACCGGCATTCTATATCTCTGAAACTATTAGCGGTATCTCCCTAAAATTTTGTACTGAGATAAAGGGCACTACTGGAAGTCCATCTATAAGATTTTCAAAAACCGGTTAACTACAAAACGAACATGGCGGCCAAGCGAATTTGAACATTTTAAATAGACCTTTCTCGCGATTTAATGTTCCAAGCGCACTGAAACCTCGTACAGGAAATATTTATACACATTGTAATCCACTGGTATCTAATTTAGTTCAATTGTTTACATAACCTCAAGATGGCGGCAGTGCGAATTTTAAAATTAAGTTTTTATTTCTTGTGATGTAGTCATGCGATCGAAGTGAAAGTTTGAATAATGAACCTACGCAATAATTTTCCTTTAATGGTACATGACTCTATGGCTTATACATTTAACAATCCAACATGGCGACCATCCGAAATATTTAGACGATACTGAATATCTACGAATCTATTTTAGCAATCAAACTGCATTTTTTAATGTTCATGGGGGCTATGAACTTAAGTTCACCTATAGGACTTTAAATAACCTGGTGATCACAAATCCAACATGGCGGTGACGCGAATTATAAATATTCACATGGACGTTTCTCGCAATTTAACCATCCGCGTGCAGTGAAACTTGGTACAGTAAATCTTTATCCGAATGTTAATCCACTGGCATCTAATTTATTTCAATTGTTTCCATAACCTCAAGATGGCAGGTGTGAAATTTTTTTAAATCTCCTTGTTTTTTCTTGTGTCCTAATTATGCGATTGAAGTTTGAATACTACACGTTCACAATAATCTGCATGTAACAGTACATAACTCTAGGACCTACATATATAAAATCCAACATGGCGACCATCCGAAATATTTAGTCGGTTCTCAATATCTACGAATCTATTACAGCAATCAAACTGAAATTGTGTATGTTAAATAGTGGCAATTAACATAAGTAGGATATATGAAAATAGGCTGTATAGTTCTTCACGGAACTACTTGTTTTCTTTTCAGATGGAGCATTCTGACGGTTCGGTGGAGAAGCGTTGTCACGAACGTTTCTTGCCACGCAAAACATGTGATTGCTTCCTCACTTTCGCTTATTTCCACATGCTCTATTTTTTTTAACCCTCCAGGTTGGTGGAACCCACGGACTCAGCGAGGGAGCTCACCACTACCGCCTCTACGGGCAGTGTCCTAGAGCTGGGAACATCGAATCGGAAGGGATACAACTGGTGAGGTGGGATTGACACCTCGCCCAGGCGGCCTCACCTGCAAAGCGAACAGGGGCCTCATGAGGGAAGGTAAGGGATGGTTAGGATGGATAGACAAGAAAGAGGGAAGGAGGCGGCCGTGGCCTTACGGTAGGGACCATCCCGGCATTTGCCCGAAGACGAAGTGGGAAACCACGGAAAACCACTTCGAGGATGGCTGAGGGGGAATCGAACCCCCTCTACTCATTTGGGCCACCCGAGGCTGAGTAGACCCCGTTCCAGTCCTCGTACCACTTTTCAAATTTCGTGGCAGAGCCGGGAATCGAACCCAGGACCTCCGGGGCGGCAGCTAACCATGCTGACCGCTACGCTACGGAGGCGACATGCTCTAATATAATAGAAATATTAACAGGTCTATAGTTTGAAAATAGAAAAAATGCATGCTTCCATTTTCCAGTGCACATTCTAAAAATAAAATTGTAGTCCGTCGAATTCAGAAAATGCCTAAAGCATTTCTCTGGACTAGACAGGTATGCACAGAAATAGCCTATTATAGATTGTTTCCATGAAAATGGAGCCTTCGTGGCTTAGGCGGCAGCATGCCGGACTCTCACCGCTTGGTTCGTGGTTGAAATCCCGGTCACTCCATGTGCGATCAGTGCTGGGCAAAACGGAGGCAGACAGGTTTTTATCCGGGTACTCCGGTTTTCCCTGTCAAAATTTCATTCCAGCAACACTCTCCACTATCATTTCATTTCATCCGTCATTCATTTAATCATTGCCTCAGAGGGGTGCGACAGGCTTCGGCAGCCGTCACAGTTCATATCCTCGCCGCTAGATGGGGGCTTCATTCATTCCATCCCTGACCCGGTCGGTTGACTGGAAGCAGGCTGTGGATTTTCATTTTCCATGAAAATGTCATACCGAGGCGTAAAGTGCCTAATTTCTTTTGTTTATGAATTATGTTTACATATAGTCCCAAACCTCTTATTACAGAAGGAAGTATCGTGGTTCACCCACAAGCACAGATAGTGAAAAAGAATATGACGAAACTTACAAAGTATTAGGTTGTCTGGTACGGAATGTCGTTTTTTAAATTTGGTGTTTTTGGGATAGAATTGGTTTTCTTTTGTTCACCAATGCTATTTACAGGAGGCCATGCCATGTCGTATATTGCGACAATGTATCAGCCATCAGTTGTTGATACACAATCACAAATGGAACATGGAAAATCAAACAGTAGCTGTAGATCTGTACCTCATGAATTGACCCCTGAACAGGCTCAACGAAGAGTGAATATATAAGGTGCGTTCAAAAAGTAACGAGCCGTAGGCTGTAATGCACAATCCGGTGACTACATCGGCTAATCGTGGGGTGTGTAACGAGGTGTGGTTCCGACCAGAGCGTGGAAGGTCACAGCCCGTCGCTAGAGTGCACGCGTGCACGTCACGTGACGATACATAGCGTGCAGCAGCATGCATCAATCGTCCAACGCTGCCAGTCGCATTGCAAAGAGTGACATGGAGGCGTCAACCGAAGAGCAAAGAGGTGTTGTTCGGTTTCTGACAGCGGAAGGAGTAGGGGGAACGGACATTCATCGCTGAATGTCACAAGTGTATGGCGAACACTGCATGTCCCTTGCAAGGGTCAAGGCGTGGCACAAGCGCTTCAGGGAAGGACGGGTGTCGTAAGCTGATGATGTCTGGTCTGGGGCATCCCCCTGCATTCCCGATGACAACGTCCAGCTGGTTGATGCACTCATTACCCAGGACCGCCGAGTGACAGTGAACGCCATAGCCACCGTGGTCGCTCCACGACAATGTACGATCTAATACGGCCAACACAGTCGCGGCACTCCTGCAGAAATTCAAATGGGAGGTTCTCGGTCACCCTCCATACAGTCCAGACCTCTCTCCCTGTGATTACGCCATGTTTGGTCCCCTGAAAATGGCTCTGCGGGGCCAACGATTCACCTCGGACGCCGACGTCCATCGCAGCCCAGGGAATTTTATGAGACAGCCATTCACCGCCTCTTGTCCCAGTGGGATAAGTGCCTCAACAGCCAGGGCCAATACTTCTAACATATAGGTGCTGGCTTCTGTAATTATGCCTCCAGCTCGTTACTTTTTGAACGCACCTTATACGTCGTCAGATTATCGGTAACCCCATTTTGAGACGGAGATATCCAGCATTAGTTTCCAAATTGTGTTCCCTTCTCATACTGCACGAACATCCATGGCAAAAAAAGAACACAACAGGAATTGTGAGGAGTCGAACTGCTATCACATCTAGCATTCAGCCCTAATCTTGAGCCTTCAGATTACAATATTTTTTCGATCCATGGCCTATTTCTTGCGTGGAAGAAATTTCGAAAACCTTGAAGCTGTGGAAGTGGGTCCCGCAGAATTTTTCGCATCAAAACCCATCGACTAGTAGCGTCGTGGGGTATGAGACCTCGCTGAAAGATGGCTTAAGAACAAAGAATCTGATGGTCTCTACTTTGAAGAATAGTTTAATTTATTGTCAGAAAACTTATGAAGTAAAATTTTCTTTAAAAAAATGAGACATCCCCTATACATTTAAATCGCAGCATTTAGCTCGTCTGACAGTCAAATATCAGCTTACCGGTAGTCAACTACGTTGTCTCCCAAGTCTCTAAAAAGGAATTAATAACAACAAATACTTACCCAGGTGAATCCCAAACAGTTGATGGCGTCTGCTAGCATGTCTCCGAGCAAGGAAGGAAAAGAGTTGAGGGCTGGAAAGTACGCGTGCATGTAAGGGCTCTGCCAATGGGTCACCTGGAAAAATCAAGTATTGAATTAGCGTATTGTTGGTTTAGGAAGGTGAATTGAGCTAAAAAAGACATGATCCCAAGCAATTACAATTATTTATACAATAGTCCAACTCTGCAATTTACTCACTACTACTACTACTACTACCACTACTACACGACCGTGAATTGAACTCAAGGACTTAGAGACCGGAGGTGGACACAGCACTACTGTTGTTGTATATTCATTTAGGGACATTGCAACATCGTGCTCTTGGGTGTTTGTGGAATTTGTGTGATCTCTAAACTGCAAGAATACGTGTAAAACAATTTCACTGTACACAAAACACACCTAATAGCTCCAATATTGTCACATTAATCACATAGTCCATTCATATCCTTAAAGCAATAGTCACTTAAGTTTTCCAATTGTATTCTTTTTCCGATAGACCAGTCTGTACTGATGTAAGCGTTGAAATCGCGGAGAAAGTAGCTGCTGGAATGCCGAGGACTCACAACAAAACACAAATTATTTAGGAATGACGTTTTACTGATTTTGACACAATAGGTATGATGGTGAATCCTAAAAAACATCTTGAAGCTATAGTCCGCGGTATTCCTTCAGCTCTTGACACTTAAAACCCAACATCACCACTTCCTTGCTCTTATTAATGTTGAAGTGAAGTAATCGAAATCGCGTGATAAAAATCTGTTGTTGATGTTGTTATAAATTCTTTCAGGGGATTTTCAACATCACCGTCATGTAGCCCCGTGTACTTGGGTGTGTATACAAGTTGTCTGATAACCTGTACCACTGTGATGTCTGTACTAGTTTATGTATTTGTAATGGGGTAGGATTTGGGTAGGAAGCGGTCGTGGCCTTAAGTTAGGAGAAGTGGGGAACCCACGGAAAACAACTTCCAGGATGTCTGAGGTAGTAATTAAACCTGCCTCTTCTCAGTTTTGACTCACGAGGCTGAGTGTAACTCGTTCCAGTCCTTAGACCAGAATTAAAATCTTCGGCAGAGACGGGAATTGAACCCAGGCCTCCGTGGTGACAGCCAAGAATGCTAGCCACTACGCAACTAGGTGGACTAGGAAAGTTTGTGTAAGCACTTATTTTGACAACACTAACATGTTGATAGAAAAAATAACTTCTTGTTATCTGTCTCCATCAGGAGGTTCGTTTGTAAGTTCAGACGGACGGCGACCCCAAAGATATATCGCTCACTTTCTGCAAGGGACACAATTAAAAATTGCTGTTTGTGAGAAACTGCGTTTAACGTTTCAAAGAATTGAATTATAATAGACTGTGAATTATATTGCCATGGTTTTGACATCATATCCAGTTGGAGGTATTACTTGGCCTCAATCACATTTATCAAACACTGACAGAGCTAAAAAGGGTCCATTGTTTTATTTTAGAAAAATTACCCTGCAAATTATTTAGTCCAGCTTAGCAAAAAATAAAAATATAATTGTGCTGATTTAACCAATTGATAAATAATATTTCCCAGCGCCCCATTGCGTTAAGATCTAAGAAACGACAAATTTAGAGTTATGTTACTATTGCAATAAATGCGCGATATATCTAAAGTCATTTCATTCCACCACAGAGCAATTACCCATACGGTGGCGAGTTCCTTCAGATGGTTTCTTCGTCTCTTTGGACCAACGGATTAAATGGTTGCCAGACTAAATTTAGTGAGTTGATCAAGTTTTGAATTAAGGGTTTAATAAGCTGAATAATTTTCACACAAAAAACGTACAATAATTGTAAGAGACTGGGAAATATTATGCATTGATGCATTGAAAAATTGCTTCTCGAGAAAAATACAAAAAATTGGTTATGATTAGAAGACAAATTATATGACTTTTGTGTGAGGGCGTTTGATTACTCTGGTGATCCACCAGGAGTAGGTGGGAATGCATGGTTGTGAGAAAAATTAGTTAAGGCGGTGTTGCGTTATAATTGAGGATAGATGATAAGAGGTGGGAGTGGAAATCTGTAATACGTCCGCAAACCATGTTTACGTTTTCACGCTGAAATGAAGCAACATTCTTTTACTTGGAATAGCAACCATGGGACGCAATCTAAATCTGGCACTGCTTCCTGCACTCGTAATAAGCTCCTATCCTTTATCTTTCCTATACAACTTCCCCTAATCGATTCTTTCTTACCCCAACGATACTGGGGCACCTGACAATTAAGGAATTTTTCATCATCCTTCTTATCATGGTCCTACCCTTGGTGTTTTCGATACCCACATTCTTGGGTCATTCCTTTTTAGTACATGTAACAAAGGACTCTTGTAATGCCCCTTAATATAACAATCACCAGCAAAGTAATATGGTTTCGCTCGTAATTGACAGATCATTAGTGATTTAAAAATGTACTATTATTAATCCCGCAATGATGATCTGAAGGAGAGGAGGAGGAACTGCTACAGAGAACAGAATGGTAATAATCGATGGAGAAGAATGACAACTTTTCAAATACGTAGGTATCGCTTTGTTGACAATCTGCTTTTATGTTCAGAATACTTCATGAAGGATGTTTTTGCGAACTTAAGAAGGGGGGCCTTCCTCATCGTGGATACATGAATTGATATGCATTTGTCGTCTACTTCACAGGAGGTAGAACTAAAAGTAAGAGGAAGAAAACAGAAATCTGGGAGTATTTCTGTACATTTCGCCGTGGAAGATCGATACTGCACAGATCTTGGTCAGAAAATGTGAAGCGCAATGAACAGTGCTCGGTTACCGCCACTAATTCTGGAAAAAGACAAATTTTCATGATCCAAGTGATCATTGAGTCTGCAAATGATGTGACTCTCTCCCCCTTGTTCTTAAAGAACATCTACACAACTCATAATACTGTATCGTGAGGTCCTATCCTCTTTACTTTAGCTATTAGCCCTGCACGGTCAGCTGTATCAAAAGCTTTTAATAAATCAATTGCTACACAATCCATTTGCCCTCCCTTGTCCTCGCACGAAACCAAACTGTTTACTGCCCAACCATGCACTACTGGCATAAATCATTCTCATATTATTTAGCCAAAATTCCCGTTCAAAATATGTATTAAATTGTTTGTTGCAGTAAGCGTCCTTATCCTGTTTTCCCTTTTCCATTCCTCTTATAGTATATCCCTTAAGATCACCGGGCATCACAATATTCACCCACAGGAGGCATCGCCTCTAGCCATAATAACCATATTGATTCGGCGAGGAATAGAGTCCGCAAGATTCTTCATGTAGATCACATCTAGCTGAAGCCACTCACTGATGATTATATCCCTTAGGAGCACTAAATTGTGGGGATGCTCCTTTATAGGTTTCATACTGTTACAAATAGTCACATACATTTTCTATAGGATTAAAATCAGGTGATTTAGTGGGCCATCCGAGGTGCGACAGGATGAAGTTTCTTCATGTATACCACATCAGGTTGAAGGCACTCCTGATAGCAATTGGAACTAGTAGGATCTCCAAATTGTCTGGACACTTAATTTTGCGTTGCACTCACTGTTCCAAATAGAACCCAAACAGTCAAAGTTGGGGGAGTATTTTCGAAAGAGACAAAAGCCACCTCTGGAATTCCACAAGGAAGTGTAGTTGGGCCATTGTTGTTTCTTCTATATATAAACGACCTGGCAGAATATGTTAAATCGGACATCAGACTATTCGCTGACGACTGTGTAATATATAGAAAAGTCAATAATCAAGTTGACACTACGCTCCTCCAACAAGACTTGGAACGTATTGAATGCTGGTATAAGTGCAGAAAAAAGTAAATGCCTGTCTTTTACTTACAGCAGAAAAGGAACAATCGTTGATTATAAATTAGGAAACAAAATTATTCCTCGAGTGGAGTCATGCAGCTATCTCGGGATTGCCATAAATAAAAGGTTACACTGGGGTGAGCACGTTGAGAGCGTTGCTAATAAGGCACAAAAGTCATTATACTTGGTATGAGAAACATGAAAGGTAGCAGTATTCAGGCCAAAGATTTGGCTTACAAATGTCTTGTGAGACCAATTTTGGAATACGCCACGAGTGTGTGGGAGCCCTACCAATCAACTCTAACGAACAAATTGGAGATGGTACTGTACCGTTTTCTATTTTTGGTCTTATTTACGGAACATTTTCCTTTGCGAACCACTGCCGCAAATGACAGGTTTTGACCTAGTTTGGAGTGCGCGAATAGCCATGTGATCATTCGGCTCAGCTGGTGTCTCATCGACAACCTTCGTAAGAGTGTTTCTCTTTTAGGCCGCGAGGAGCGCGGGAGACCTTGATCCTTGCAGTAGTGGGAAGATTGACATTTATATTCGAACATTATATGGAAATAAGGCACAGTTATGATGTCAAATGTATATTGAAGTACGATATTACAGCAGAGAGGCAGTGCTGTCTTGCTTTTATGGAAATAGCCTTTGTAACGTCAAGAATATGGATTTAATATATCGACATATCAGAGATAAATCGTTACGTCATGCGCAGGAGTGACAGCGTGCCAGCTGTGGCCTGCGAGCGAACGCATGCGGGCCACGCACAGATCATTTATAAACTCAGACGAATGTACATCTAAGCAAAGATTCGTATCGCTATGTTGTTTCGGGCAGCGAGAAAAAGTGCCAAGTTATCACAAGTTCACGGCGTGGCCAGTTTATGGTTATACTTCGTGTTGTGACGTATTGGGGCCAATATACATCAAGTTCAGTGTCGAATAAGAACTTGAATTTACAGAGTGCCTGGCATTGTATGCGGGCAATATTCAGTTATAGGAATCCGTCTCATTTCATGTTATTTAAATGCATGTGTAGATGAGAAGCGAAGTGCAGTGATACATTATGGGGATTATGACTGAAGCCTATGCTCACTGAGAAGGTGTCCTTTCTTTTTCTCACACCAAGACTATTGCAATTCAACGTCATGTACATTCCGAGTGAAGATATTTAACCATGTATAGTGAATGAAAACCTGAGGTGTTGGGAGAGATGTCTTCGGTGTGTATAAACATATTAGCCATGTGCGGCTAGGTGGACACCGCTCTCCAGGCAAATGCAGTGGACGTTACGAGTGACTACAATGCTGTCTGCGAAGTGGAACATAGCCTACTCGCGATGCGGGCTATTGGCTTGTGGAACATAAACTTTTGGTAACATGCAGCCGAAAATAACTCAGGCTACCGTCATGTGTCCACCTAATTATCGCGATGTTGCATACGCGCGCGTGATTTATTTTCGGGCCGGGTTGGAACTACTCGAAATTCGAGCTAGGACAATTTCCGAGATGAGGAAGCAGTTCGTTTACCATCAGTGGACTTGGGACATTGGAGTAAGAAATTCCCAGTGCGTTCATTGGAAATTGGAATGGATCCGTGCAGTCCTTCTATACCATGTTGGAATCAGTTGGTGGGCAATCTCACGCTTCATATCGCCTTCGAGAGTCTTCAGCCAGGTAGAGGAATATTTTTTCACGTAGCGTTGCAAAGTAGATAGTCCAGTGAAAACACATTGCCACCTGTTATACATTTTGAGTAATATGACTGTGAAGTGAAGTTTATGCATGACCGTCCCATGGTCTGTGTGACTTCATTTGCAGTGGAGTTTAGGCCTGGTTATTCAGGTGCACTCATTTCATAATATTTTATTATGAATTTATTGTTTATTTTTCAGCTTAATCATTTAATTAATTAAATTCATTAAATGTATTCCGAACTTCTTGATTGTGGAAAACAGATCTACATAGGGAAAGAAATTTACGTTTTTCCCAAGGGGATTTTTTTAGTGGATTTGATATTTTCCATTTTTTTAGTACTTCTTGGTGTTTTTTTTAAATCAAGCTATGGCTTGAGGGGTTGTCGTTCTTTTGTGTTCGACAATTGCGAGATTCGAATTTGCCTATGCGCTCTTGCATTATAATTATTACAATACAGTATAGAATGTGAAGTTTGATCATTCTTTTAGAATGGGGATTTTTTCTCTTGAGAGTGAACGATGTCATACTGGATTCTAATGTGTCAACAGGAGTTAACTTGAGTCGTTACCTGGATACATGCTGTAGACCCAGTCTGATTTTCGTGAATTCTCTTGAGGGGACATTTCTATTTTCGTCTGATAAACTTTAACGTTTGATTTTGTAGCCACGTGTACTTGGATACACCTTGATGATCTTTAAATTAATTAATATTGCTATAACTGAATTTTGATTCAGTCTTTCGAGTTTTTCTTGATTAGAAAGTTGCTTAAGAGTACTATTTGAAGAACAAGAATCTTTGTTGAGATAAATCCCAGGGATTAACTTTAAGAGGAAGCGAATTCTTATGTGACTGTAAATACAACTCTGTAAGGCAATTTTTTTGTAATCCAGTGGACTTGATTAAGTAGCCACTCATGTTAAATTTATGATGCATTGGAATGAGAAAACATAATAGTTAAGAAACACAGCTGAATATATCTGAATACTGGTTATTAAATCAAATAATCACCATGTGGGTGATAATGTGTGAAGAAACGTCAATGGGCGTATAATATATTTACGGTAGTACTCGTTGAAGTACGTTAATGTTATTTATTTATTTATTTATTTATTTATTTATTTATTTATGTTGTGAACATTACAGGAAGCCCCAATTACATTGCTCACTACTAGAATCATATAATATACAACAATATATAAATAGAAAAACAAAAGATACATAAAGAGAATATATAGATAGAGAAACACGTTATAAACAAGAAGAAGAAGAAGAAGAAGAAGAAAAGGAAGGTTAGATATGAGAAGGAAATGGGCTGAATACAGTACAATATACTACAAGACATCTTGCAGTTTATCACAGGACGCTGCAAACTGGTTTTCTGACATACTGAAAATATCTAAGTCAAGATGATGAACTTTATTATAGTGGGATAAAATTCTGTTAATCGGCGAGTTTTTATGGTTGTCTGTGTGAACTCTCGGAATAAAGAAAATGTTTCGGAATCTACTAGGTTTCACAGCTGGTACATATAACGTAATTCTCTCTCGAATTTTAGCGTCGTCAATTTTATTGTTTACTATTTTATAGAGAAAAAGCAGGCCCTGACAATTTCGCCTGTGAGATAGTTTTCTGACATTGAAGGACTGTAATATAAATGTGTACGATTCGTAAGAGGGATAATAGCCAAATCTTTTGTAATATACATATTTTAAGAATTTCTTTTGGATGTTCTCTATAAGCTTATTATGTTTCAATGTGTATGGATTCCATATAACTGAAGCATATTCTAGTTGTGATCTGATGAAGGCATTAAAGAGCAATATTAAAATCCCATAGGAGAAATTAAATGAATTTCTTATTACAAATCCCATGCATTTATGTGCTTTAGAGACAATTTTCTCTATATGTCTTTGAAAATTCAGATCATTGGTAAATACAATTCCCAGATCCTGAACTTCATGAATTTTTAGTAAGCCTTCCCCGTCAATGTCATAGTGAAACTTTATGTAATTTTTTCGCCTAGTAAAATTAATTTGCTTGCATTTACTGATGTTAAATGGCAATTTATTTTCTTTCGTCCATAGGTTTAGTTCATTTAAATCATTTTGAAGTTTGATACAATCGTAAGGGTCACGTATTGATTTATATAATTTTATATCGTCTGCGAATAATAAAATTTCGGAGTGTTGAACTTTATCAGAGATGTCGTTTAAAAATAATAAGAATAGTAATGGTCCTAAGTTAGATCCCTGAGGAACTCCTGAGTTGGTGGGAAATGCTTTGGATAGTTGCGTTTTATATTTCACAACTTGTGTTCTGTTCTTCAGGTATGAAATCAGCAGACGAAACAGTGGTTCAGAAAATTTACACGTTGATAGTTTAGTGATGAGTACGTCATGATCCACTTTGTCAAATGCCTTTTGAAAGTCAGTATATATTACATCTACTTGGCCATTGTGATCTAGCTCCGTGGATATGATGCTAATGAAAGCATAATGTCTAATGCGATTATAAAATATAAACTTTGTGATGTTTGTGATAATGCCCACCTGTATTCAGAAATCGAGGTCATGAGTGACCATTATAATGACAGTATTTCAGTGCAAGGTTATACCAATTTTCGAATGTTTTTGAAAGAACATAGTTTTTGTTCTGTTTTGCATTTCTTGTTACGATTTATTGATAAATTGGTAATTCCAATTATGGATCTAGTTTTTGTCAAGCCTCAGAGTTTGTTTTTTTGTATGGCATCCCCATTTAATTAATTCTTCGGTTGTACTCAATTTATAAGATTTAAGCAAATGTTAGATATGATTCATGATCGATATACTATAAATTCTGGATGAATTTAAATAAGTACATTAATACTGAGAAATTATTGAATCTTTAGTGATTTTGAATTACGAATTTCACGTCTTTTTAGCTTAAGTGCTTGATTGATAAAATAGATTTTGACTACATTGCTAAGGCAATATAATTTATACAATATCAGTTATGACAAAGCACCAATTAGGAGTGCAGAATTACCTGTTTGGGAAGGCATTTACATCTGAGGGTGTAATAATATTAATAATGATTTCGCTGTAAATAGACTAAGTAAATAGATATCTGAATTAATTCGCGTGTTTGGAAATGTTGGAATCGGTGGAAGAACCATAAAGGTGATTTATTTGATTTTTTTGCTTCTTATTGGATCAACTGTTGTTCATATTATTAATAATTTCAATTGAGGGTCAAATGCATTCTTGGTCCATGGGGACTGCTGATGCATTTATTGGCATGATATTAGTGCCTACTTTCTTTGTTTTTGTGTCCAGCCAAGGACATTTTGGTCTGACCTTCTGTCAGATTTTCTTTTTGGAAATAAATATTCTTGTCATTTCTTTTAATCGCGCGATGTGATGATTTACAGAAGTATAAAGAGGTCGCATTAGGAGGGCCACAGCTAGATATTTCTAGAGTTTCCCACACTCCTGAGAGGGTGATTTCCCACGATTCTCGTGTTCTTAGAGCAGTTTGCTGCTATGCTTTGGTCTTGGTTAATGCCACCTCTGTTGCTGCACCCTGATACTCCCTTCCCCTGTTGGTAGGATCTGGGGATTTTTCTGAGCCGGGGGTTTTCAGGTTCTACGATGCAGTTACCATCGAGGGATATCAACAGGTAAAGGGTAGGTATTTTCGGGTACATTACAAAGGAAAGCTACTTGGCAAATTCTCCCAAACTGACAGTGTCTCTGACATGTTAAAGTCATTGGGTTGGGAATCCCTACACAGCAGAAGACATAAAAGAAGACTCCAGGAGATGTACAAAGCATACACAGGGGAGCCGGCCTGGAATGAGTTGCGAAACAGGATGCATGAGCCAGATCATATGGGTAGGAGAGATCACGCTTACAAAATTAGGCCCATCATTCAAAACACAAACTTAGCTAAGTATTCTTTTATAAACAGGGGTATTCAAACATGGAATGAGTTACCTGAAGAATCCTTATAACTATTTCGTAACAGTTTAAAAGTTTTCAAGAAAAGTAACAAGAAGTTCCGTGACGAACTAAAGAGCCTACTTTTCTTAAAATTTAAGATCTATGCCAATGCTTAATCTATATGGATCTATCTAGAATAATGCCGAAATTAAGTTGGTAATATCGAAATTTCTAATTAGTTCGATATACTGTATACCTGGCATAATGTAGCCTAATAGAGAACTACAGTTGGCAGCCCTGGTGAATGAATATATTCTTAGTTCCATCTCTTAAGGTACAGAATACAAAATTTGGTTGAAGTCCAATGCTTAGCATGGACGTTATATTCAGTTAAACATTGGATTTAACAGCGCGCGTAAAGTCATGTTGGCAACAATGACATACATGTATTGGTCAGAATTAATCTGAAATAATATGATCTATTGTTGTGTCAATTTTGAATGAAATCCATTAGTTAGATAGAAGTTACATGCATTTTAAAATTGGATTTATCAGCAGGCTTAGAATCGTGTTGGCAGCACTGACGTATATTAGTTACTCCAAATTAATCTAGAATGCCAGGTACTATACGTGTGCAAAGTTTAGAGCTATTGGCTTGCATACTTTCTGATATATTGATATTAGGGTAACAAAAATAGAGACAGTATTTATTAACAGTTGGCAGCCCTGGTTACTCTTAAGAATCGGGATAGTCATATCTGTTATGGTACACATAGCACACACGAAATTTGGTTGAAATCCAAATGATAGTATAGAAGTTACATGTATTTAAAGTTGGACCTCTCAGCAGGCTTAGAATCATGTTGGTAGCCCTGACGTATATAAGTTACTCCAAATTAATATAGAATGTCAGGTACTATACTTGTGCATAGTTTAAAGCTGTCGGCTTGCATACTTTCTGATAAATTGGTATTTGGATAAAATATATTGAGAGCATTTATTAACTGTTGGCAGCCCTGGTGGATCTTAAAAATACGTTCTTTCATGTCTGTTTATGTACACATAGCACATACGAAATTTGGCTGAAATCCAATTGATAGTGTAGAAGTTATATGCATTTAAAATTTGGACCTATCAGCAGGCGTATATTCATTTTGGCAACACTGCGATGTATGGCCTCCTGGAAATTAAACTGCAATATTATTATCTACTGTATACGTGTGCCAATTTTGAAATAGCTCTTATTCATACCTTCCAAGATATCCAACATGGAGCTCAAATTTCAATTGCGATTTTTCAGCAGTTGGTAGCACTGACATCATTTTCAAATATGGTCGTGAGATATTCAGGTATAGATCTTTACTCCTACCAAGTTTTGTTTCGATTGCTGCAGCCGTTTAGGAGTTGATAGGGGGGGGGGACACACACACACAGACAGATAGACAGACAGACAGAAGGACAGACAGACAGACAGACACACATTTGCCCGATCTCATAAGTCTACTTTTCCCTCATTTTTGCAAAATGTGAAAAGTAGGCTAAAAAATGTTGTATTCAGGGAACACAGAGACATTACGGAGAGAAATTGAGATAACTTATACAGCATGAACATATCTTCTTACCGCCAGGTTTTGGCGAACTGTAATAGTACCTACCAATAAATAAAATAGTCCCACATATTTTCTATGAGATTAGTTAGTTATTGTTGTTTTAAGCGGCGGAACAGCGAGGTCATCTGCCCCTCTTAACACAGATTAAAGCATACAAATTTAGAATTGAATTAAAAGTTAGAGTGGACACCTAAATATAAGAAAAAGACTAAAGATTAAAATACAAAAAAAAAAAAATCTCATAATAAACAAAAATTAAGAACACAAAAATTCCTCACTACAACACTGTCATCAAACCTGTACCGCTATATGCATCTCAATGCCTTATCCTATCCGAGAAATGTTTGCTCGCGAATTTAGAGAGAAAAGAAAGAAAGAAAGAAAGAAAGAAAGAAAGAAAGAAAGAAAGAAAGATCCTACACATCATACTTGGCCCGGACTACAAAAATGGCATCTACATCAGAAAATCCAGGCAAAAAATATACTCTAAGATAGAGAAGATCACGGATACAATGTGAAAACGCCGAGTTTTCTTCTATGGGCATATATGACGGATGATCGACTCCCGATGGACAAAACGTACCTTCAGTATCTTCGACTCAAAACCAAAAACGACGATGCCATGTTAAGTTAACGTTCAGAAAGATCTTAAAGAAATGGGGATACTAGCAGGAGATGCGCAAGACCGACATCTTTATAGAGCAGCCATCAAGACGTTTAGGACCTTCCGGGACGAAAAACGGACAACTGGTGCGAAATGGACTGAAGAACGTCGTGCTAAACACAGTGAGCTAATGAAGACAATGAGGATCAAGCGAAAAAATGAACAAATGCCAGAATGTAAAATGAGGCTTATCGTGGTCCCTAGTTGGCCGATTAGCGAAATTGAATGAATGAATAAACAAAAAATACGTGGAAAACAAAAAAATAAATAAATAGAATTACAAAATAAAACAGGTTATTGGAGTGAATACACAATTGAGAATTTAGATTGCTGGCCCTAACCCATTCTCACTTATAAAGCGGATGACGAGATCAGCAGCCACCGCGTCATCGGCTAATATAAGATCGAGTGTATTCTGCAAACCAAAGGTTCGTAGGTCAGCAAGATCCACACACTCGATTAAAATGTGGGCCACGGTGAAAACGGCTCCACAGGTACAAAGTGAGGGTCTTCCCTTCACATTAAGTACGAGTGGGTGGATCTTGCATTACCTATCCTTAGCCTGCGCAAAATGAAGGACTCCCTCTGTAACCGGAAAGAGCTCCACCACACGCGAGTAGTTTCCTTGATCGCTCTCAGTTTATTGGGCATTGTGTCAGCTAGCCACTGACGCTCCCAGAAAGCCAATACTTGTCAGCGTAACTGAAAGTGAATATCTCTATCGGGTACCTCCATTGGTCGAGGTGGTAATGATACCACCTCTTTTGCAGCTTGATCCACTAACACATTTTCCGCAACCCATGTGGCTTGGAAGCCACAAAATGGTGATTCGAGTGTCAGCGTGGCACAACTCGGCTAGTAGGTCGTGGATTCGCTGCACAAAGGGGTGTTAAGGGAAACGTGAAGCGATTGACTGCAACGAACTCGGAGTCGGTACACACGAGAAAGTGGATTCGAGCATCCTGTAGTGCAAACTGCAGAGCTTCATAGATGGCAAGGAGCTCTGCAGTAAAGACACTACAGGTCCCAGGTGAATAGATTTTGGTATTTGCACCATCAATAACGTAAGCGCAACCCACTCTCTCGTCCACCTTCGAACCATCCGTTTAGAGAATACCAGCGTCCGGAAATTGGTGAACTATGCTGTGGAAATGTTTCCAATAAACTGAAGCATCCGTGTTCACCTTAGGACCTCGGTGTATCAGGGCCATCCACACAGCGCTCCCCGAGCGCTAGAACTCCGGCCGCGCTCTCAGCCAGTGCTCGGAGCGCTTCGGTGGAAGATAGTTTTGATAGTGGTGGGAGGAACTTGGCTGGCTGAGCGCGCAGTCTGCCCGCCGGGCCGCGCCGAATTAAGCAGCCGATTCATCAGTCGCTAGACCAGTCCAATGCGCTTTGTTGACAGTGTGTAAATAAATCAGTTTCACAGTGGTCATGACTGAACATCATGCAAAGAAAAGGAGGAGTGGTGAAGCAGCAGCCTTCAAAGCTGAATGGGAAATTTCATTTTTCTATACAGCTTATATAGGGCATGCCAAATGTTTAGTGTGCCACAGAGATTTATTGTGTTAAAAAACACACAATTTGTTGTTGAATTTTCCTCTCAAATATGTTCACATTTTAGTTTGGATTAAATCACAATTTTCTTTATTTAACACTTGCGTTCGCTTCCTGCACATTCCTTACATCGGAGTACCATTCGATTTGTATATGCTGTATATTTGTTATGGCAAAACAACCCTATCAATATGATGTTAAGAATCCCACAAGAGCCGTCGGCCGCACGACTGTACGTACGTATCTATAGTCATTGCGGTCCGAGCATCGTCCGTCTGTCTCATGTCTCCTCGCTGCCACAGTGTGGTGGTGGTAGGGGAAGGAGCGCTAGTCTGACTACCCAGTGCTCCCCGAGCGCAATGACTGGATGGCCCTGCGGGGTAACCGAATTTCTGGACGTGGGACTTGCCACAAAGGCACCTCGCTAGGTCTTCCGATCATACAGGGACCTACAGTCACTCCCATTTCATACGACAGGCGTTTTCAACCTGGTGTTCGCGAGCACCGCCGTGCTCTTTAAATGAAATTAAGTGCTCTCGTTATACGAGCCAATAAATGCTAGCGAGCACAAGCTCCCCTGAGATCCATTCTTTAATTCAAATTCTGTTGTACGAGCCGGAATAATAATGCTTTCATCACAAATTTTCACAGTCAGAAAATCATCATGTTGGGAAATTGTATTTTTAATCTACAGTAACAACAATTGGACATCCCTGTTGTGAGTAACACGAAAGATGTTGATTCAGATCCATTGTCCACACATAAAGGCTCGGCCACACAGAAAGCGGTCAGTTGCGGTGGGAAGGGATTCAGCGGTCGTCGCGGTGGTCTGCGATATGGGGACGACACATAGGACGCGATACCTATGAGTGAGCGGTCCAGTCTGGTCACTTTCCTGCAGAGAATATGTAGTGTGTTTTCATGTAAAGTATTATTGGATATTATTATTGAGTATGAGCTCGGACGAAGAACAACTCCTTCTCCTATTTGCTTTGCGAAAGAACAAAGAAGAAAAGACAATGTTGAGTGCATGACATCAATAAGAAGAGATAGCAATTTGGAGAATACCACCGCTTGTGTATCGAGCTGGAGTCACATGAAGATAGGTTTTTCAAGTATTTTCTTATGTCGCGAGAATGTTTCTAGGAATTGCACGATTCCAAGCTTCAGCCTTCTTTAAAACATCTTTATAATGTTTGTGTGAACTGTCGAACAAATATGTGTATTTACGCCCAGTTTCAATAAATACTTCAGTTTGGTCACTCTTCACAATCGAAGGCGGGCAATCTGTACATTTGTACAACCGGATCGCGACAAAGACTAGCAGCAGGGGGGTAGTGCCGATTCTGCTTCACTTGGCTTGGCTGTGCCCAAAACACCAACATGGCCACCGCGCGAAGTTGAAACATTTAAATAGACATTTCTTGTAAACCCTTGGTCCCATTTGGACAAATGAGGTGTTGTAGGACTTGGGGTGAAGCCCCATTTTCTATGGACGACTTGTTATATTTATTTTTAAAAAATTGTTTTTGAAAGTAGGCGATAGTTTGAAAACCAAACATGATAGAAGGTTGTGCAATGGCTTAAGCGAACCGTCTCTATGATCTTTATTTTTTATAATGAAACTTTTTTATTTTTTATGTTTTTTTGAAAACACTGAAATTTTAAAATTCTTATATTTTGGAAACTAACAAGTTTACAAAAACGTTTGTTTGACATAAATCAATGACCCCGACCCCCTCTACAGCCAAAATAACTTTCAAGTCTCTAGGACAAAAAAATAAGAGTAGCGGAATGTGGTGCTTCTGCTTCACTCGAGAACCTTCCTTGTCCCACTACTAAGCCTCAGCCATGTTAAATAAGTGGATATATCGCGAACCCATAAGCGAATGTTGACAAATGAGGAGTCGTTGGACACAGAGTGACGTCCTTTTTGCTATGGACCACTCATTATATTTTTAAAATTTTTGGAAAACTCCATTTTGGGGTAAACAAGTGTTTTTTGTGATTTTTGCTGATATCTCTCGAACCAATAAGGATAGAGACTTGTACGAGGTGTCATTCTTTTCGTCGCGTTGCCCTCTTGTCGAGAATGCCTGTGTTGAGTAGGATGAAACCCCCATTTTGGGGTAAAAATGTGATTTTAGACTTTTTGTAATATTTCGCGAACCAACGCTGCTAGGGACATGTACGAGGACTCATAGGACTCGGGGTGACGTCCCCTTTCGAATGTGGAGGTTATTTTTTACAAAAAAATAATTCACAAAGGGCCTAACGCCATACATGTTGAAAGAAAAATGTTTACCTGGTTTTTTTTTTTTATGCAGCGTGGTTGTCAAGACAGGCGGTACCACTGACATGTGTGTTAACGAGCCTGTCGCTACTTATGGTAGCGGTATCCCAATAGAACAATGGCTATTTTGGCAGGACGGTGGGACGGTTTACGACGGTTCGTTTTCCGATATTTGTTGTGGCGAATGGATGAACGCTAATATTCCAAACCGAGTGAAGCGTGTTAGGATTGCTTACCCTAAAGGTGATCTTTAACCTGTTATTAAACGGTTAGGCGAATATTTGAAAATGTGTTACGTGTGCTAGGATTTTTTTTACCCTGAAGGGGATTTTTAACATGCTAGTAAACGGTAATAAGCGAGACTGCTGTCTGGCACAGTAAAAGGTTTTAGAATATGGAAACCTATAACATTTGCTCTACCAAGTCATGTGCATGTACGCAAAGAGCCGAAACGGAAAGGTCATTGGCCTGAAATGTTATAAACTAAATATTGAACTGGGTAAAGTCATGTGTTTTAGGGTGAAAGTATGTGGTTAACATGATCATGTATTGAGGATGGCCGCTTGGTAGTAATTATTATTATTACAGTAAAATGTTTAATAATAATAATAATTATAATAAGACACATATGTTTTCAATGCTAACACACACACAGTCCTGCTCACTGGAGACTGAATAATGCACCTAGCCAGAGGACTTGTGAGAGAGACTGCTGATAAGACAAAAATGTCTACGTCAGCAGGAAGTGTGATATCAGCTTACTTGCCTCGAGGTGGCTAGCAGGTGCGACGTTTAAGCAGCCGCCATGTTGGTTCTGAGACAGTAGGACTACCAATGTATAAGAGGCAGCCATTTTGGTTCTCATTAAAAACATGAAACAAGTATAAGGTACGCGAATCTTATCGAGTTTGAGGAATGTGGAGAGGCGTGGGAACACGTGTGAGAGATACATCACTTCAAGGTCAAAACGCTGAGAAAATGCAACTCTCTCTGTTGCTAGGCTAACTGATAACGATTGCGTTAGTGATGCACTTGCCATTTTAGCAAACGGACGTATACAGTAGAGCTCTGAACTGAACTTTGGAAGAAAAAATCCTTTTATTTTTTGGTAAGTACCTATGAATGATTACTTTAATAATGAAATGCTAATGAACCTTAAATTTGTAGTTATTGATAAGGTAATAAATGATTTTATTTATTTATTTGTTTATTTGTTTGCAGATAACCGGTATATCTTACATGTCTGAGATACAAGAAACCATTGCGCTTTTGGGCCCACTAGAAGGAAACAGTAACAAGCCAGTGCAAGTGAAGGTGAGATTATTTTAGGTAGATTTCATTAGAAAGCTAACTATTGCAATGGGTACCATGTTTCGACTTACGGAACATCTCGACATATCTTCGCGTTTCACATCCCCCAGACCCCAAAACCACCGTCAGTTCAAAAGTTTATATATAATTTATGTATGTATATATATATATATATATATATATATATATATATACTAGCTGACCCGGCAGACGTTGTCCTGCCAATCAAAGAAAGTGTTGTAACTTTGTTCCTTGAAGTGCTTTTGGATACACAATATTTTTTTCAATTTCTGTTAACAGCCTCTAAACTATCGTGAAATGAATTAACTAATCTAGATACATTCGTGGGAGCGTGCACAACAACTCTCCAACGTTTCATCGCAATTGGATAAATGGCATAAAACGCATACGGGATTTTGTTTAAATGATTCGTGCGCTGTCACTCATTTGTTGAATCTACTCGTGCTCTACCTACTGTGAAATTGATTTACTAAGTTAGAAAGCTTCACGTAAGTATACACAACAACTCATCAAAGTTTCATCGGAATCGGATGAATGACATATGAACGTATACGGGATTTTTTTAAACGATTCGCGTGCCGTCACTCATTTGTTGAATCTACTCAAGCGCTACATATTGTAAAATAGATTTACTGAGCTTGAAACCTTCTCTGGAGTGTACTCAATCATTCACCAAGGTTTCATCGCAATCGGATGAATGATATATGACCGCATACGCGACATTGTGGAAACGATTCACGCTCCGTCGCTCATTTGTTGAATCTACTCGTGCGCTACTTATTAAAAACTGGATTTACTAATCCAGAAACCTTTCCTGGAGTGTACACAACAATTCACCAATGTTTCATCGTAATCGGATAAATGGTATATCAACGCATACAGGACTATGTTGAAACGATTCGCGCGCCATCGCACATTTGTTGAATCTACTCGTGCGCTACCTATTGTAAAATGAATTTACTGATCCAGAAACCTTTACTGAAGTGTACACAACAATTCACCAAAGTTTCATCGCAATCGGATAAATGGTATATGGACGCATATGGTACTTTGTTGAAGTGATTCGCGTGCCATCACTCATTTGTTGAATCTACTCATGCGCTACCTATTGTAAAATGGATTTATTAAGCCAGAAACCTTCCGTAGGGTGTACACAACATCTCATCCAAGTTTCATCGTAATCGGACGAATGGTATTTGAACGCATACGGGACCTTATTGAAACGCTTCGCGCGTCGTCGCTCATTTGTTGAATCTACTCGTGCGCAACCTCCTGTGAAATGGATTTACTAAGTTAGAAACCCTCACGTAAGTGTACACAACATCTCACCCAAGTTTCATTGCAATCGGATGAATGGTATATGAACACATACGGGACTTAGTTTAAACGTTCGCACATCGCCGCTCATTTGTAGAATCTACTCGTGAGCTTCCTATTGTAAAATGGATTTACTAATCCAGAAGCCTCCCCTGGAGGGTACACAACATCTCACCCAAGTTTCATCGCTATCGGGCGAATGGTATTTGAACCCATACGGGACCTTGTTGAAACGCTTTGCACGTCGCCGCTCATTTGTTGAAACTACTCGTGCGCGACCTCCTGTGAAATAGATTTACTAAGTTAGAAACCTTCACGTAAGTGTACACAACAACTCATCAAAGATCCATCTCAATCGATGAATGGTATATAAACTTATACGGGATTTTGTTGAAACGCTTCACGCGTCGTCACTCATTTGTTGAATCTAGTCGCGCGCTACCGATTGTAAAATGAATTTACTAAGCCAGAAGCCTTCCCTGGAGTGCACACAACATATCACTCAAGTTTCATCGCTATCGGACGAATGGTATTTGAACGCATCCGGGACCTTGTTGAAACGCTTCGTGCGTCGGCGCTCATTTGTTTAATCTACTCGTGTTTAACCTGCTGTGAAATGGATTTATTATGTTAGAAACCTTCACGTAAGTGTACACAACAACTCATCAAAGTTTCATCTCAATCGATGAATGGTATAAAAACTTATACGGGATTTTGTAGAAACATTTCGCGCGTCGTCGCTCATTTGTTGAATCTACTCGTGCGCTACCTATAGTAAAATGAATTTACTAAGCCAGAAGCCTTCCCTGGAGTGTACACAACATCTCACCCAAGTTTCATCGCTATCGGACGAATGGTATTTGAACGCATACGGGACCTTTTTGAAACGCTTCGCGTGTCGTCGCCCATTTGTTGAATCTAATCGTGCGCTATCTATTGTAAAATGGATTTACTAAGCCAAACACCTTCCCTGGAGTGCACTCAACATCTCACCCAAGTTTCATCGCAATCGGATGAATGGTATATGAACGCATACGGAACTTTGAAACGCTCTAACGTGCAGAGACAAACAGAATTCGACATCACTGCCACCTTTGGTATAAAACACAACTTTCCGCCATGGGCGGAGCACACAAACTATTTTCAAATTCCCATCCCTGGTCGTGGGTAATTCTCTTGGGATAACCATGGTGTAAGAAATACACTTGCAGTTGGTTTAAGACTGCTATGGCTGTGTCATTAGCCAACACATATGTTTGTCCGTAATTTGAAAATACGACTAGTATTGTCAAGATGCGGGTCTGCTCAAACTTAAAGGTATCTATATGAACTTGGGCAAATGGATGGTCGGCTGTGATAGGACCTTGGTTCGGTACTACGATAGGGTGTCTCTCGTATTTGTTTCTTTGGCACAAATTACACTGGTTAATTAAATTCCTGATTTGCTCCTTTAAATGTGGCCAATAGTACTTGGTTCGAAGGTGTTCAAATGTTTCAATGATACCATTGTGGTTAATCGAGTGATATTGTAATATCAGTTGTTTCTGGGTTTCTGAACAATCAATAACTTCTAGAAATTTAGATGCTCTAATAATTAGTAGTTTTGAAGTGAATAACTTCTGGCGTACTCTAATGAATTGAATCTCTAGTGTCACATCATTGAAATAGGCGGCATACCTGTTTGAAGTGTGTATGACTTTAAGAAGGCGTTTTCTTAAATCATCAGTAAGATTTTCTCGTGTTACTATCATAACATGTCGAGTAAATTTCTTGAATAATAACTGCTCAGAGATTTTTGGAAATTCTCCATACTTTACTAATATCTGATTTCGGTTTTGGTTTAAATTCCTCTCTGGGGCGGAGTGTATGTTATGGCGGTAGTTGCACAGGTTGCGACCAGGTGGCTCTACGTGCAGACACACACAGTCCAAAAGGATCACTTTTCACTAAGGCTAGCGGTTTCCATGACAACTGTTTATGACTGTATATTGTGGTTCTCAATTTGTGTGCAAATTGTGGTTCTAAAATTCTAAAATTCCACCTATCTGGTCAAATTGTGAATCTAAACCATACATGGGCCCACCCTAACATTCATACAAAATCTCATCAAAATCGGCCCAGGCGTTTAGGAGGGGTTCAGTCACATACACACGTGTCGAAGAATTATATATATAAAGATATATATATATATATATATCAGTTTCTTGTGGACACGATAACTACCGTAATTTTGCACCAATCACTTTGAATTTTTTACCGAATATGTATATATATAAAATCTCGTTCGAGTTCGTTACTGGGCTAAATCGGTCGAAGGGGGTGAAAATGGGGGGCTTTTTTCGAAGAAGGGAAATATTGCTATAACTATCTTAATATGTGAAATATCGAATCCGTTAAAAGTTCATATTATGTGTCTGACAAAGCCCAAAAATTTATGTTTGAAGAGTTTTTTTATAGCACCAACCATTGACAAAAGGGGTGGGGAAAAATGGTTTTTACGTGAAACATTAATCATATCTCTCTTAATAGGCACAATATCAAAACCGTACAAAATGGACAATATTCCCCTAATAATTACCTAAAACTTTTGTCTGAAAGAATTTTTGATATGACCCACAATTACGCCAAGGGATGAGAAAAATGATTTCGGAATTATAAGAAAATGCCAAGAGCTATCAGAGGTTGCCATGGCAACACTACTAAATTGATGAGGGATGAGCCATCACACGTTGCCATGACAACGTACTTGCACGAGATCAGATTCAGATTTCGATCTGACTAAGTGTGAAGCGGCTTCGGTGACGTAACTGGTAGCATGCTGAACTTCTATGCCCAAGGTCGCGGGTTCAAAGCCGGCCAAAGTCGTCGGATATTCTAAGAGCGTTCAAAATCCCTCAGTATGCTTTCCTTTGGAGGGGAAGTTCCAACGTTCGTTGCGAGTTGCTGGTTGCGGTCGCATCTAGTAGCCAAGTTCACAGCTAGGTGTCGTTGACGGTAGTATCTGGTAGCAACATTAGGAACTACTGCTTGAAATTGACCGTCTTCAGTCCTTACCTGAATTACAGACTAATACAGCCATCAAAATTCACACCGTTTATCAGACAGATTCTACACTCAACCAAAGTACACGGGGTTACATGACCGCGTTGTCGCAGCCCCTAAACTGAGGAACCAACCAAAATCTCTGCGGGAGATATAATTTTGCGCGAAGAAGTAACAGACCGTTACATAGTTACACATCAGTGTCGAAACCTTGCATAAGGACAGTGTGACCACAAGTATAACAAGATGTTCAATAAAGAACATATAGCCTACATACTTCTAAAAGCATGGGTATTGCTATAACTCTTTCTCCTTCTCAAGGAGTGTAATCGAATGTTGGTTGTAGTAGCTTGTTGAAATACAACGTGCTATAGGGATATTAAACATGAATATGAGGTGCCCTTTGCTAGTGCTACCTCTATAAAAAAAAAACATTCAATTCGGTTTCGCCGTGTTTGAATTGATATGGGGAATGGATTTGCACACATACATGGCCGCTATCTGCAAACTATTGGGCTGATGACCTTGTAGTCAGTCATAAGTTGCTTTCCACAAAAAGGCATGTTGTTTCAAAATCTGGTAGAAATCAAATTATTAGGGTGGTCGTAATTTGATTTAAGCTTTTAACATTTGGGTGGCCGTCATTCCGTTTCCGTCAAGATGGTGGCGATATAAAACATGACACTGAGGTGCCCTTTGCTAGTGCTACCTCTGTACCAAATTTCGTTCAATTCTGTTTCACCGTGTTTGAATTGATAGGGGGAATCGATTTGCACACATACTGGCCACCATCTGCAAACTATTGGGCTGATGATCTTGCAGTTTGGTCAGAATATGCTTCCCACATAAGGATATGTTGTTGCAAAATTTGGTAGAGACTAGATTATTAGGTTGGTCGTAATTACATTTTAGCTTTTAACATTTCGGTGGCCGCGATTACGTTTCCGTCAAGATGGCGGCGATATAAAACATGACACTGAGGTGCCCTTTGCTAGTGCTACCTCTGCACCAAATTTCGTTCCATTCGGTTTCATCATGTTCGAATTAATAGGGGGAATCGATTTTCACACAAAGATGGCCGCCATACGCAAACTATTAGGCTAATGACCTATTAGATTGGTGAAAGGATGCTCCCTCTATAAAGGTATGTTGTTGCAAAATTTGATAGAGATCGGATGATTATGTTAGTCGTAATTTGATTTTAGCTTTGAACATTTGTAAGGCCGCCATTACGTTTCTGTCAAGATGGCGGCGATATAAAACATGACACTGAGGTGCCCTTTGCTATTGCTACCTTTGTACCAAATTTCGTTCCATTCGGTTTCAACGTGTTTGAATTAATAGGGGGAATCGATTTTGACACACAGATGGCCGCCATCCACAAACTATTTGGCAAATGACCTATTAATTTGGTCAAAGGATGCTTCCTCCATAAAGGTATGTTGTTGCAAAATTTGGTAGAGATCAGATGATTAGGTTAGTCGTAATTTGATTTAATCTTTGAACATTTGTGTGGCCGCCATTACGTTTCCGTCAAGATGGCGGCGAAATAAAGCATGACACTGAGGTGTCCTTTGCTAGTGCTACCTTTGTACCAAATTTCGTTCAATTCGCGTTCACCGTGTTCGAATTGATAGGGGGGACAGGCATTCAGAGTACACACACTCACACAGACTCACACACACACATACACATACAGAGACAGACACTCTTTTTTTCGCCCTGTGTTGATCTCATAAGTCTACTTTCATTTTTTGCAAAAAACGAAAGTAGGCTAAATATGGACTCCAAATGACATGAAGGTTACCGTCATCATAAGACAATAAAATGGTTAAAATATGCTTAAAATGACGAAAAACAAAGTTAATTAATCTCCAATTATAACAAGATGTTCAGTAAAGAACATATAGTCTACTTCCTCCTAAATGCATGGGTATTGTTATAACTCTTTGTCCTTTTCAAGGAGTATAATTGAATGTTGGTTGTAGTAGCTTGTTGAAATACAACGTGAGGTGCCCTTTGCTAGTGCTACCTCTGTAAAAAATGTCATTCAATTCGGTTTCACCGTGTTTGAATTGATATGGGGAATGGATTTGCATACATACATGGCCGCTATTTGCAAACTATTGGGCTGATGACCTTGTAGTCAGTCATAAGATGCTTTCCACAAAAAGGCATGTTGTTGCAAAATCTGGTCGAGGTCAAATTATTAGGATGGTCGTAATTTGATTTAAGCTTTTAAATTTGGGTGGCCGTCATTCCGTTTCCGTCAAGATGGCGGCGATATAAAACATGACACTGAGGTGCCCTTTGCTAGTGCTACCGCTGTACCAAATTTCATTCAATTCGGTTTCACCGTGTTTGAATTGATAGGGGGAATCGATTTGCACACATACTTGGCCACCATCTGCAAACTATTGGGCTGATGATCTTGCAGTTTGGTCAGAATATGCTTCCCACATAAAGATATGTTGTTGAAAGATTTGGTAGAGACTAGATTATTAGGTTGGTCGTAATTACATTTTAGCTTTTAACATTTGGGTGGCCGCGATTCCTTTTCCGTCAAGATGGCGGTGATATAAAACATGACACTGAGGTGCCCTTTGCTAGTGCTACCTCTGTACCAAATTTCGTTCCATTCGGCTTCACCCTGTTCGAATTGATAGGGGGAATCGATTTTCAAACAAAGATGGCCGCCATCCGCAAACTATTAGGCTAATAACCTATTAGATTAGTCAAAGGTTGCTCCCTCCATAAAAGTATGTTGTTGCAAAATTTGGTAGAGATCGGATGATTATGTTAGTCGTAATTTGATTTAAGCTTTGAACATTTGTGTGGGCACCATTACGTTTTTGTCAAGATGGCGGCGATATAAAACATGACACTGAGGTGCCCTTTGCTAGTGCTACCTCTGTACCAAATTTCGTTCCATTCGGTTTCACCATGTTCGAATTAATAGGGGAATCAATTTTGACACAAAGATGGCCGCCATCTGCAAACTATTAGGCTAATGACCAATTCAATTGGTCAAAAGATGCTTCCTCCATAAAGGTATGTTGTTGCAAAATGTGGTAGAGATCAGATGATTAGGTTAGTCGTAATTTGATTTAAGCTTTGAACATTTGTGTGGCCGCCATTACGTTTCCGTCAAGATGGCGGCGATATAAAAGATGACACTAGGGTGCCCTTTGCTAGTACTACCTCTGTACCAAATTTCGTTCCATTCGGTTTCACCGTGTTCGAATTAATAGGGGGAATTTATTTTCACACAAAGATGGCCGCCATCTGCAAACTATTGGGCTGATGACCTATTAGTTTGGTCAAAGAATGCTCCCCTCACAAAGGTGTGTAGTTGCAAAATTTGGTAGAGATCCGATGATTATGTTAGTCGTAATTTCATTTAAGCTTTGAACATTTCTGTGGCCGCCATTACGTTTCCGTCAATATGGCGGCGATATATAACATGACACTGAGGTGTCCATTGCTAGTGCTTCCTTTGTACCAAATTTCGTTCAATTCGCGTTCACCGTGTTCGAATTGATAGGGGGGACAGACATTCAGAGTACACACACTCACACACACACAGACTCACACACACACCTACAGACACACACAGACAGACACACTTTTTTTCGCCCTGTGTTGATCTCTTAAGTCTATTTTCATTTTTTGCAAAAATCGAAAGTAGGCTAAAAATATTTTCTCGCAATAAATGAGGTCTGATCCTTCTACGAAAACCTGCATATTCTGCCTATTTCCGCCTATCCCCAAGTTTGTCCGGTGAAATCTACCTCCGCCTTCCGGCGTGCCGAGAGGACTTTTTTTAAACTAACTTGTTTCGTGTTTTGTTTGTTTGATATCGTTTTATTTTATTTTATGAAATGCATATATTAACCTGAATTTAGGTATTTATAGCGGTTTATTTTATTTATTTTTAGATACTTGGAAAGAACAGCCTTACCGCCGAAGCTGTTGCTGAAAACACAAGACGCAGTAGAGTGCAACCATTGTTTCCAGGCAGTGAACTATTGAAAACTCAGGTAAGTCTAACTTAAAAATGCTATTCCATTTTACCACTACTGAAAACTCGTAGACAAAACATTCATTACCTGTACATGACTAGGACGATGATTGCTTTCTTGAATAATGGCCATGTATTGACAAACGGTACAAGACTATATTGGTAGTTGACTGGGAAAAGTACAAGGCTATGTCGGATTTTCTAAAATCAAAAAAAATAAATTTAATATATGGGTGGTTCCCTATGGACTCAATAAATATCCACAGGTTTGAACAAGATAATCTGAACAAAATGATATGATATTTATTTTTGTTTATATATTGGTTAAAGGGAAATGTAAATGACTGCAGCTTTATAAAACAAGTAGTTCCGTGAAGAACTATACAGCCTATTTTCATATATCCTGCTCATGTTAATTGCCTCTATCAACATACGAAATGTCAGTTTAATTGCTGTAACAGATTCGTAGATATTGAGAACCGTCGAAATATTTCAGAAGGTCGCCAGGTTGGATTTTTATTTTTGTACTATTACATTATGATTATTGTGTACGTGTGGTATTCAAACTTCAATCGCATGATTAGAACACAAGAAGTAAAAACGAGATTTTAAAATTACGCACAGCAGCCATCTTGTTATTATGCAAACAATTGAAATAAATTAGATGCCAGTGGATCAACATTTGTATAAGCATTTAACGTGCAACGTTTCACGGCACTCGGATAGTTAATTCGCGAGAAACGTCCATTTAAATATTTATACTTCGCGTCACCGCCATGTTGGATTTGTGCTCACCAGGTTACTGAAAGTCCTATAGGTCGACATATGTTCATAGTCTCTATGAACATTTAAAAAAAACAGTTTGGTTGCTGTAAAAGATTCAAAGATATTGAGAACCGTTAAATATTTCGGAAGCTCGCCATTTAGGATTGTTATATGTATCTACCATTCAAGGACAATTATTGCCTAGGTTCATGATTCAAACTTTCACTTCGATCGCATGATTACGACACAAGAAATAAAAACTTAATTTTAAAATTTCGCACAGCCGCCATCTTGAGGTTATGTAAACAATTGAATTAAATTAGATGGCAGTGCATTACAATCTGCAAAATCATTTACTGTACCACATTTCACTGCGCTCAGAGAGTTAAATCACGAGAAAAGTCTATTTAAATATTTAAAATTCGCTTGGTCGCCATGTTCGTTTTGTACTTGACAGGTTTATGAAATATGCACAGGTAAACTTGTATCAGTATCCTTTATCACCGTACAAAATTTCAGGGTGATATCTGTAATAGTTACGGAGATATAGAATGTCAGTGAAATATTTCGCACAGCCGCCATTTTGAGGTTATGTAAACAATTAAACTAAATTAGACTCCAGTGCATTACAATGTTTATAAACATTTCCTGTACCAAGTTTCATTACGTTTGGATAGTTAAATCGCGAGAAAAGTCTATTTAAAAGTCTCAACTTCGCTTGACCGCCATGTTGGTTTTGTAGTCACCAGGTTTTTGAAAGTCTCATAAGTGAACTTCCAGTAGTGCCCTTTATCACCGTACACAATTTCAGGGCGATATCGGTAATAGTTTCGGAGATATTGAATGCTAGTGAAATATTTCGCACAGCCGCCATGTTGGATTGGTGAGACGTAACAAAATTTGCAGGGCACGGTCGAGGTCGCCGGGAATAGTGCTATGAACTTACCGAGTTTCATCGAAATCGCTCCAGCCGTTTAGATTCTATTAGGGGGGACACACACACACCTGACACACACACGCGCACACACAAACACGGACAAAAGGTGATCTCATAAGCCTATTTTTTCAAAATTGAAAATAGGCTAAAAAAGTACATGGGTTATTGTTAGTGCAGGCATACAGTTTATTAGCCTACTTTCGATTTTTGCAAAAAATGAAAGTAGACTTATGAGATCAACACAGGGCGAAAAATTGTGTGTCTGTCTGTCTGTGTGTGTGAATGTGTGTGTGTGTATGTGTGTGTGTGTGTGAGAGTCTGTCTGTGTGTGTGTGTGTGTGTACTCTGAATGTCTGTCCCCCTCTATCAATTCGAACACGGTGAAACCGAATTGAACGAAATTTGGTACAGAGGTAGCACTAGCAAAGGGCACCTCGGAGTCATACTTTATGTCGCCGCCATCTTTACCAAAACAGAATGGCGGCCACTCAAACGTTCAAAACGTAAAATCAAATTACGGCTAAACTAATCATCCGATCTCCACCAAATTTGGTGACAACATACCTTTATATAGGACGCGTCTTTCACCCAAAATTCAAGGTCATCGGCTGTGCCATGTCAGGATGGCGGCCGTGTGAATTATGCAACCATTTTAATCAATAGCTTAAGACCCACCAATTCCGATTATCGAGTCTAGGGTGGTTTAAGCTATCCTGAAGGTCGTGATCCGTTATTTATTATAATTTTTTATTTTTTTTTATTTAGCCAATTTTACCCTCTAGTTTGGTGGTTGCCCCCGGACTCAGCGAGGGAAGTCACCACTACCGCCTCTATGGGCAGTGTCCTGGAGCTGGGAACATCTGGTCGGGATGGATACAACTGGGGAGGTGTGATCAGCACTTCCCCCAGGCGGCCTCACCTGCAAAGCGAACAGGGGCCTCATGAGGGATGGGAAGGGAGGAGAAGATTGTGATGGATAGGCTAGGAAGAGGGAAGGAGGCGGCCGTGGCCTTACAGTAGGTACCATCCCGGCATTTGCCCGAAGACGAAGTGGGAAACCACGGAAAACCACTTCGAGGATGGCTGAGGTGGACCACCCGAGGCTGAGTAGACCCCGTTCCAGTCCTCATACCACTTTTCAAATTTCGTGGCAGAGCCGGGAATCGAACCCAGGACCTCCGGGGCGGCAGCTAACCATGCTGACCGCTACGCTACGGAGGCGACATTATAATTTAATATTATAATATTATACTGTATGAGTGGCTTAAAAGAGCTGAGCCGTCTGTGTCACACGACAAGATGGCAGCTGTCCTCATGTGCCTGTCATATATTTCAGTAGTTTTAGTATGTTGTATGTGATATACCCTACTGATACAATAATATAAACTTTGTATGAAATGATCTTTAATGAAGATGTACTGCAGTGAAGAAATCGTTTATTTAAAGTCATTATTTGCCAACAGGTTGTAACTAATATGTCAGTTAAGAACAACATGATTTAAGGATAGGGTTAGCTCAGGGCTAGCGTGTTAGTCTGTCACGCAGTTGACTGGGGATCGAATACCGCTACGTCCAGTTTTTTTTTCTTGAATTCTTTTACAAATGATTTGCATGTGCTCTTTCCACAGATACTGAATAAGATGTCATTTAGCTCAAAGGAGAGGCTAATGTATACACTAGTTTATTAATAAAATCACAGCCCCAGCATCGCACATAAACAGAAGATATTCGGAAAAGGAGAATAGAAGAACTAGATACACGTTGTCATTAACCACAGCCTTCTTAATGCCTCTGTACGGTGCTGTCCTCTTGTGGGTTATGTGGGTAATATTGTTCCAAACATACCGCTGTGTAAATACCTGGCCTCCTGAAGTATGGCAATACTGGTAGTTCAACTATTAGCCACGATCGCGCTCCGATTACCTTTAAACACTGCCATCAGGATCGCCTCCCTCTTGGCTACTTTAAACTGCCTACTCATTCAACACCCATAGGCCACTGCCATTATAGTACATTACGATGGCAGTGCATAGGCGTACAAGATAAAGATTAATTCACTGATAGGTCGCAGCACCAACGTACTGCGATCGGCGCGGATTTTTAAAGGGGAAGATACCCAAAACGAAAGATTCTTAACTTTGCAGGCTGGCTTAATGTAGAGATTAACGGACGTGAATGCATTACAATAAGTTAGTAGTTTTGTTATTCAATCATCATAAAGTATACAATATTGATTTTGACACTTACTGGCTGATTATCAATATAAAAGAAAACAAACAATACATGGTGGTAGAGGTGATTGTGTTAGGGATGAGGACAAAGAGTCATAAATATACCCATACATTTAGGAGAAAGTAGGCTATATGTTCTTTGCTGAACATCTTGTTTTTAAATATTTTTGATGGTGTTTTTTATTTAATGCCAATTAACATTAAAGTTTAATTTCAAGTATTGATTGATTGATTGATTGATTGAGTGATGAGTTATTTTGTTCGTTTTTTACGTATGGTCATACGCCATTAACATAGTGAACAGACAGTGAAAGAAAGCATACATTGTGGTTTAAAGTGATGTGTGCAACGTTAATAACTTACAATAAGAAAAAGTTTTATTATAACACATGGCGTTAGTACCAAATACAACAACAAGTGAGCAAGTTGGTTTACCACGTGGGTTAAATTTAAAATCAGACCATGATCGTTGGTTAACATTTGAATCCTGGCCTGTAGGCTTTTTGTCGACTCATCAACTTGCAAAAGCCGTTTTTTTTTTTTTACTTGAACCGAGAAGATGTGGTGCGCTGTGTGTTTTGTCGAATTGAACTTTCACACTCGGAAGAAGGGGATGATCCCTTCAGAGACCATTTGCGATGGTCTCCTTGTTGTCCCTACATGCTTGGAAAACAAGTTGGTAATATACCCGTGTATTTATTTTACCGAACCACAAGGCTATTGGCCGCTACTTACGTTGCTGAATCACAAATAAATAATAATAATAATAATGTATTACCAGCCAACAACGGTAGTGTCGATATATGTGGTCCATATGCAATAGACAGTGCTGAATTGGCATGTGGTTTTGAAAAATTGGGAGTTTGCAAGACTAAAGAACTAGCACACCCAGAGTACAGCTCTGTTGAAAAACGTTAAGAATCTTATAAAAATGCTTGGCCGTTAATATGAAAACACCTTACCAAACAGCTAAGTGAAGCTGGATTTTTTATACTGGTGAAGGGGATAAAACAATATCTTTTTATTGTGGATTTGCTTTAAAGGATTGGAAAATGACTGATGACCCTTTTGTGCAACACGCTCGTTGGTTACCTAACTGTAAATACATGGTGTTGCTTAAAGGTCAGGAATTTGTGAACACTATTCGTAAAGAAAACGTGATTGCAGCACAAGACATAAAAGTGTATTTAGAGTTAGAACACGCGGGGCAAGTACATGAGGCTGAAAAAAAGACTTGTCTCACGAACAGATGCAAAAGTGTGACCAACAATTATGTAAAATTTGTTATCAAGATGAACTAGGTGTTGTATTTTTGCCTTGTGGACACATGATAGCATGTTTCAAGTGTGCATTAGAACTTAACACTTGTGCTATATGCAGAAAAGTAGTATCTGCTACAGTTAGGGCATTTCTTGCATAACTAGTATAATTTATTAGCCATGCATAGTGCAAAATCCCTAATTGCACAATATTATTAAAGCTGTTTTAGAGTGTAATAGATATGCTTTTATTTTGTTTATAGACTACTACAATGAATGTTTTGAATGTTGTGGGTCAAACATGTGGCTTAGAGACAAAGAAGCTCAGCGAATTGCCAACGCATATTCCATTCCGCATTATCAAGATTCGGAAATTGAAAACAGCATATGGTGATGGTGTACTTTGTGCATGTGAAAACCTTGAGACATTTCTGTCTACACGGTTTAATGATATGTCGGAGATTGTTTTGATGTAGTCAATAATGCTGTACAACCTGTACACTTAATTTATGAAGTTTTTAAAAACAATAGGTGCATGGTTCGTTTTAATTAAATGAAAAAAAAAATGATAAATAATAATGGAAGATATAAGACATGACAATGGACTGAAAGAAAAATATGTGTATACATAATAATGTTTTAGTGATTAGTATTGTCTTAAAAATATTATCATGAAACCAAAAAAATGTATATAAAGTTTGTAAATAAATGAAAATAATGGTACAATGTTGTTTTATTTTCTACAGAAGTCAGAATATTTAACATTGCAGAGTATACATGATTATGACAATAAAAGGCACACTTAATACAAGTCTTTGCCTTTACGATAGTGTGTTATAGTTTTAAAAACAAAGCTTGTTGTAGATCTTTTTTCTTCCTCGGTGAACAATAGGCATGAAAATATTATTGTCTTTTTTCGGATCATTATCACTATCATTATCATAAGCAGCATGATCTATATCACTATTATTATAAACACCATAATTATCCTCAACATTATCCTCAAAATCACTAAAACCAGTTAAATATTCCTGTTCCTCTTCCTGTTCCTGTTCCTCTTCCTCTTCCTCTTCCTCTTCCTCTAGAGTGTCCTCATGTAGAGTCTGCGTTGCTTTTGATAATGTTAAGGGTGTTTTGAACATTGAATTATTTTCAATAGTAGTATTGTTTTGTAGCACTTGCTTTTTAGCATTTTTATGATTTTCTGTTGACAGCAACAATGTTTCATGTAGTACACTACATTGATGATCACTGACACTTAAAACCTCACTATTTTTACTTTTTAGCTCACTGCGACACTGTTTTGAACGTTGTTTAGAACAACACCAAATAACAGTTCCATTTTTATTGGTTCGTTTCACAATATATGAATATTCTTTATAGAATGCATGAGGCTTACCATACCTAGTCACTGATACTTCCATATCAACTGTCAAGCATAGACTAAGGTCTAGTAAAGACAACATGGTAATAAGAACAATAGTTTAATGTGCGAGCTTATATGGATGCAAATGTGAGAGCAAAAAAAAAGTTGGGAGCAAAAAGTGGGGGCAAAAAGTGTAAGCAAATGTGGGAGCAAATATGAGAGCAAAAAAAAGTAGGAGCAAGTATGGGAGCAAATGTGAAAGCAAAATTGGGAGCAAATATGGGAGCAAAAAAGTAGGAGCAAGTATGAGAGCAAAAAGTGGGAGAAAATGTGAAAGCAAAAGTGGGAGCAAAAAGTGAGAGAAAAAGTGGGAGCAAAAAGTGTAAGCAGAAGTGGGAGAAAATATGAGAGCAAAAAAAGTGGGAGCAAATATGGGAGCAAAAATGGGAGCAAAAATGGGAGCAAAAAAGTGGGAGCAAAAAAGTGTAAACAAAAGTGGGAGCAAACAGGTGTGAGCAAATATGAGAGCAGAAAGTGGGAGCAAATGTGAAAGCAAAGGTGGGAGCAAAAAGTGAGAGCAAAAAGAGCGAGCAAAGGTGGGTGCACAAAGTGGGAGCAAAATGTGTGAGTAAAAAGTGGGGGCAAATGTGGTGCTTTACTAAAACAATCTCACCTAACCTAACCTAACCTCACCTAACTTTTCCTAACCTAACTTTATCCAACCTAACCTAACCTAATTTCACCTAACCTAACCTAACCCAACTTCACCTAACCTAACTTGACCTAACTTCACCTAACCTAACTTCACCTAACCTAGCCTTCCAACTCTCAGATCAAGAATTAAATTCTGGGCATAGTCGAGTTGGAACCCAAAACCTCTGGGGTAACATCCATGTATACTAGCCACTACACCACGAGATGGGCAAATTATCATGCAACACAACACAAAAATAAAAGTTTTCTGTAGTGTAACTCATTGGCTGACAACCATAGTTGAGAATTCACACCCAAGACCTCAGGACTTTTGTTTTGAACATCATCAGAAATATTATTCCATTTACATTTTGCTGCTGCTTATAGTTATAAGAGTTGGCATTAATATGGGAGTAAAAGTGAGAGAGAAAAAAGTGAGAGAAAAAGTGAGAGCAAATGTGAAAGCAAAACGTGGGAGCAAATATGAGAGCAAAAAGTAGGAGCAACCATGGCTGGTTGTTGAGACTTTCAAATCAACTAATACACATGAATTAAATTTTTTATAAAGAGACTTGGGTAATAATAATAATAATAATAATAATAATAACAGTTAAAAAATATGCAAGTGAATTCATTTTTTTAAGGTGGAATTTCCAAAGTACCGTCAACAATAATAATTACATGAACAGTGGGAAATCAAACCCAAGACCTCAGAACTTTTGTTTTCAACATTATCAGGTTAGATTTCGTTGTAACGCTCTATCAAAGTTGCAACGTTCACCACTAGGTATCATTGATATCTGGTAGCGAAAGTTGGATCTACTTAAAATTGAACGGAACGTGTACTTCACCCTCTGGGTGTCCGCTGGAAGCAGCTACTGACTCTGGCGAGCCGAAAATGTCCTCGGACATTCCCAGCACTAAAAGCCATACGATAAATAAATAAATTAATAAATACATTTAAAACAAGAAGTTCCGTGACGAACTAAAGAGCCTACTTTTCTTAAAATTTAAGATTCATGCCAATGATTAAACTATATGGATCTATCTAGAATAATGACGAAATTAAGTTGGTAATATCGAAATTTCTAATTAGTTCGAAATACTGTATACCTGGTGTTGTGTGCTAACATTCTCTCTGGTACCTCATAAGGGAATTCCACATTTACTTAATTACAACGTTTATTATCTTAAAACTAACTGGAACATAAGAGGACAATATACAATAATATAAGACAAGGAGCTCATGAAGTCAATGATATGGCATTACACGGAATGCGCAAGATACCCGACCGTGCTACGGGCGCTGCCGTACGTGGGCACTGGGTGAACTACCGTTAATATAGGGAGCAGCACCGGACATGCCGCCCACCTAATTTGTCAAACAAATTACAAAATTGGTGGCAATTCATAGACAGACTTCTCCAACGCAAGTCTCTAGCAACTAACAACAGAAACTGTACACATACAAAATAAGAAACAAAAAGGAACACAGTACAGAGGTAGTCCTTTAAATGAGCTCGTCAGGGAAAAGACTGATCCTTGTCACTGGCCTTTTATATGACCCTTTGCTTGTCCGCACAGTTACTACACGCACCAAACCACCAATCTCAGGATGAAGCTCTTGAATTATTCCGGTTGGCCATGTGAGGGGGGGGGAGGGGGAGTATTGTCTTCTTTCAGAAGTACCAGCCTTCCTGCTTTGAGGTTGGGTTGATTCTGAAGCCCCTTGGAACGCTGCTGGAGCTGGCCCAAGTAATCAGTTGACCAGCGTTTCCAGATGAGTCGTCGGCACCGCTGGACCAATTGCCATCTTGACAGCCGTGCTGATGGCGCTAAGTGACAATCAGGTTCAGGGAAAGAGACTAAAGGCTCGCCAGTCAAGAAATGACCAGGGGTGAGGAAAGCGTATTCATCAGGACTGTTGGGTATTGCGACGATTGGTCTCGAATTTAAACATGCTTCAATTTGTGTGAGCAGTGTGTTTATTTCTTCAAAGGTTAGCTCAGTGTTAGCGGCAACCTTCTTCAGTTGGGTCTTCACTGTTTTTATACCTGCTTCCCACAGTCCGCCAAAGTGAGGGGAGTGAGGAGGTATGTGATGCCAACGAATTCATTCTTCAGCTGTGAAGTTCAATACTTTCGTTTGATGATCTTCTGTCCGGATGAAGTGTGACAATTCATCTAATTTCCTTCTTGCTCCGGTAAAGAACGAGCCATTGTCACCTACATGTGACTGCAACGGCCACGTCTTGAAATGAATCTTCTTAAGCCGGCAATAAACGCCTCCGTGGATAGATCACTGACGGCCTCAATGTGTACTGCCTTGGTCGCCATGCACACAAACAATGCTATGTAGCATTTCTTCTGAGTTTTACTTCGTGGATTTCCATATTTCACATGCAGTGGACCTCCATAGGCCACACCCCAATGAGAGAATGGCTTGCTAGGGGTCACTCTAGACTTAGGCAATTGTCCCAAGAGTTGACTGGTGTCATTGGTCTTCGCTCTGAAGCATGTTTCACAACTGCGGATCACCTGCCTGATAGCAGATCGGCCATTGGTTATCCACCACCGTTGCCGCAACGAAGCTAAGATAAGTTGGCTTCCTGCGTGCAGAAGTCGTATGTGTTCACTCCAAATAAGCAATTTCGTGACATGATGCTTAGGTGGCAGTATCAAAGGATGTTTTTGTTCAAATGATGCTTCAGCATTCTCTAGCCTGCCGCCCACCCTCAATAGATTTTCATTATCTAGGAAAGGGTGCAGAGTGAGAAGTTTGCTCTGAAGTGACACTGCGTTCTTTTTATGTAAATTATGAATCTCCTGACTGTACGAACAATGCTGAACGATGCGAATGATTTCTGTCAGACTATCGCGAAGTTCGGCAGTAGTCAAAGGTCCATGCCGTCTTGCTGCTGCATCCTGCTTTAGATTGTGAAAAAACCTGAGAATGTAAGCAACTACTCTGTGTAGTTTAGTCCAGTTGGAAAAACGGATGGAAATGTTATCTGCATTGTGATTACTCGCCACGAAACACAATCTTACTCCTCGTTGTTCAGGAATTTCGGTTGGTCGAACAGTGGTAAGTTCAGGCCAGGTTGAAGGATCCGTAATCAGCCAAACGGGCCCCGCCCACCATGCTCGATTGCTTCGAAGTCGATGTGGCTCAGTTCCCCTGGAGATAATATCGGCTGGATTGTCCTGTGATGAGACATGGTTCCAATCTTGCTGAGACGTCAGTTTGTGAATTTCCGACACCCTGTTGGCCACATATGTTTCCCAAGCTGAAGAATTGCCTGAAATCCAGGATAGAACAACAGTGGAGTCTGTCCAATAATATCGTCGACATGAATGTAACTTAAGGGCCTCAATCACCCTTTCCATTAGTCTGCTCAGAAGTAGTGCGCCATTCAACTCCAGTCTTGGTAGCGACACTTTCTTCAAAGGGGCTACTCTAGATTTTGAACAAAGTAAATGAACGGAGATTGTTCCATTGGAGTTGATGCTATGTAGATTAACGCATGCACCGTAGGCTCTTTCTGACGCATCAGCAAACCCGTGAAGTTCAACATTGGCATTCATGCCGTCTGCTGTTACCCTCCGTGGTACTGAATTTCATTTAGTTTAGGGAGCTGCTGATGTATCTGTTTCCATTGTGTCTCAAGTTCTGAGGGCAATTTGCCATCCCAATCCAGGTGTTGTTGCCAAAGAACTTGTATAAACAACTTGCATTGAACAATTACAGGCCCTATGAGTCCCAAAGGATCATAAATGGACGCTACATTGGCCAACACTGATCTCTTTGTCCAAGTCACATTATTGCAGTTGAGGGCCCCCACTGAGAATTGAAATTAGTCACGACTCGAATGCCACAACAAACCAAGAGTTTTTTCGGCGCCATCTTCAAAGGGAAGACTGCATGATACCTGGCTCTCGCGAAGTGTTGATGGGATGGCTTCCAAAATATCAGGATTGTTGGATCGCCATTTACGGATAGGAAATCCTCCGGTTTTCAGGAGCGATGTGAGGTCTTTGTATAATTGGATGGCTTATTCAATGGTATCTGACCCTGTCAAAAGATCATCAACGTAGAAGTCTATTTTGGTAACTTTGGCTGCTGTAGGGTATATGTCTTGGCCATCGAGTGCCACCTGCAGTAAACAACGGGTAGCTAGATAAGGAGCCGCTGAAGTACCATAGGTTACTGTAGTCAATCGGTACATATCCAGTTGTTGATTATGAGAACTGCGCCATAAGATTCTCTGGAAGTCTCGATCTGCTTCATGAATCTGGATCTGTCGGTACATCTTCTCGATATCTGCTGTTAGCGCATACTTGTGTGTACGGAAGCGAAGAACGATCGAGAACAGATCCTGCTGAACAGTTGGCCCAACCAACATCACGTCATTCAGGGAGATCGACGAAGTAGTTTTAGCCGACGCATTGTAGACAACTCTGACCTTGGTAGTACTGCTCGTAGCCTTGATTACCGCGTGATGAGGCATGTAATAAGCAGGTTTCTGCAGGTTACTAGGATCGACAAGTTCCATGTGTCCTAGTTGTAAATATTCGTTCATGAATTTGATATACTCGTTCTTCAGGTCAGGTTGTCGATGCAATTTCCTCTCTATAAAGCCAAAGCTCCTAGTGGCATTGTCAAAGGAGTCTAGTTCTCCTACTCCTTGCCGAAGTGGTAGTCTTACTATGAACCTGCCCGACTCATCGCGCGTGAAGGATTTCTGAAAATGTTCCTCACATTGACTTTCTTCCTTGGAATGGCTACGAGTCGTAAGCTCTTCCTGTTCCCAAAAACGTTCCACCTGTGTGTGCAAGGTTTCAGCCGTGGACAACAATGATGTTGTTCCATTCTTACGTCGTTGAAGTGAGTGAGAGGGGATATATCCAGATAGCACCCACCAAGTTGTGTATTTTGAAGAGTAGGGTAACCATCCCTAGATTGTTGTTCAGGTCTTAAGAGTTCAAATAATATAGTAGCACCTAACAGTAGATCTATCTCTTTGGGTTGGTAGAAATTCGGGTCAGCTAATGGAATGTTGACGGGCAGTTGCCAGTCCTCGTAATCTATTCTAGATGAAGGCAGTGGACCAGTAATCTGACGCAGGACAGAACATACTATATGCCGACTATAAGTACTAACTCTCGACTCTATCTGAAGTTGACAGAAGTAAGAGGATTGAGTCGCTTGCGTGTTGCTGATACCATTTATAGGTATCGAATGACGATTCAGTTTGATACCCAAACGGTCCACTAAGTCTCGAGACACGAAGTTCATCTGTGATGCACTGTCTAATAGTGCTCGACATTGATGCATTTCACCTTTGCTATCCCTAATGTTAACATTGGCAGTTGATAACAATACTTCATTGTGAGGACATGCGCTTCTGACAAAACAATATGCTTGCTGCTGGGATGCATTTAGTACCGGGGTAGCAGTACTGTTCATATTCTGGTGTATATGTAACAATGTGTGGTGACGTTTATTACATGTTCTGCAGTTGCCTGAGTTGCAATTATTGGCTACATGGTCACTTCTCAAGCAATTGAAACAAAGATTATGTTCTCTTACAACACCTACCCGGCTATTTACATCCATGTACTTAAATTTGGGGCATTTATGCAGACTGTGAGATGTCTCACATAGCACACAATAAGGTGACGTGGTGACGAGAGTTCGGTGTGGTCCCCTTGAACTTGTACCATGCTTGACCTCATCTTGGGTTACAGCAGCTGACTTGTTGGACGTGACTATTTCTAAAGTTTGTCAATTGTTTTCCAAGAATTGAATTAAGTCCTTCAAGTTGGCGTGCGTTTCATTTGACGTACCGTTCTCCCATTGCTTCCTGAGATTGAGACTGATTCTCTCCAAAACTAAGTGCGACAGCATGAGGTCATGTAAAGGCGTTTCGATTTTTAAAGCTTCTATGGCATTTAAGTTGCTGCTAAGTTGATTTATTAGCAAACGCAGCTCCTTAAGAGAATCGTGCTTTGCATTAGGGAGTGACAACAATTCCTTGATGTGGAGATCTGATATAAGTCTGGGATTGTGATACCGACTACGAATCAATTCCCAGGCGACCTTGAAGTTATCATGTGAAATTGGTAAATTCTCAATGAGGTGGTGTGGTTCCCCAGACAAGCATGATAGAAGATAATTGTATCTTTGAATGTCTGTGATTGTTTCATTATTGATGATCAGCGCTACAAAGGTGTCATAGAAATGCATGAAATCTTGTAGAGCGCCATTGAACTTGGGTAGTGAAATAGTTGGAAGTTTTAGTGCACAACTATTGCTCATGTTATCACTATTTACAGGCGGAGGTGGGTGTGTATGTTCGGGGCACAACAGCGTTTCCATTTTTTACTTAATATCCAAGCATAAATCATCAAAGGCTGCTCTATCTAGATCATGTGATTCGTTTTCAGCATCATCGATTTCCAATTGTATCTGAATGTCATTATACTCATCCATTAAACTCGCCAATGATTGCTTCCTAACCTTTATATCGTTAAAATTCCCACCTGCAAATTCATTCACGAATGTACTTAAGCGAGTCACGCGAGATTTGATGACTGCTCTTTTCTTTGTCAATACAAGTTTTTGATTGGTATCCATGATGAAGTACAAAGGAAATGTTGAACCAGAATGTACTTACTGATGTAGTTCTGTGCTCTCTAACTCAACCAAGTTAGCTATTTTCATAGATGGTTACGTAGTTCACCTATATCCGGCAATCGGAAGGACCAAAAAATGTTGTGTGCAAACATTCTCTCTGGTAGCTCATAAGGGAATTCCACATTTACTTAATTACGACGTTTATTATCTTAAAACTAACTGGAACATAAGAGGACAATATACAATAATATAAGACAAGGAGCTCATGAAGTCAAAGATATGGCATTATACGGAATGCGCAAGATACCCGACCGTGCTACGGGCGCTGCCGTACGTGGGCACTGGGTGAACTACCGTTAATATAGGGAGCAGCACCGTACACCTGGCATAATGTAGCCTAATAGAGAACTACAGTTGGCAGCCCTGGTGACTGAATATATTCTAGTTCCATCTCTTAAGGTACAGAATACAAAATTTGGTTGAAGTCCAATGGATAGCATAGACGTTTAATGCAGTTAAACATTGGATCCAACAGCGCGCGTAAAATCATGTTGGCAACAATGACATACATGTATTGGTCAGAAATAATCTGAAATAATATGATCTATTGTTGTGTCAATTTTGAATGAAATCCATTAGTTAGTGTAGAAGTTACATGCATTTTAAAATTGGACCTATCAGCAGGCTTAGAATCATGTTGGCAGCACTGGCGTAGGCCTATATTAGTTACTCCAAATTAATCTAGAATGCCAGGTACTATACGTGTGCAAAGTTTAGAGCTATTGGCTTGCATACTTTCTGATATATTGATATTAGGGTAACAAAAATAGAGACAGTATTTATTAACAGTTGGCAGCCCTGGTTACTCTTAAGAATCGGGTTAGTCATATCTGTTATGGTACACATAGCACACACGAAATTTGGTTGAAATCCAAATTATAGTATAGAAGTTACATGTAATTAAAGTTGGAACTCTCAGCAGGCTTAGAATCATGTTCGTAGCATTGACGTATATAAGTTACTCCAAATTAATAGAGAATGTCAGGTACTATACGTGTGCATAGTTTAAAGCTGTCGGCTTGCATACTTTCTGATATATGGGTATTTGGATTTTAAAAAATTGAGAGCATTTATTAACAGTTGGCAGCCCTGGTGGCTCTTAAGAATACGCTCAGTCATATCTGTTTATGTACTCATAGCACATACGAAATTTGGTTGAAATCCAATTGATAGTGTAGAAGTTATATGCATTTAAAAATTTGGACCTATCAGCAGGCTTATAATCATTTTGGCAACACTGCCATGTATGGCCTCCAGAAAATTATACTGCAATATTATTATCTATACGTGTGCCAATTTTGAAATAGCTCCCATTCATACCTTCCAAGATATCCAACATGGAGCTCAAATTTCAATTGCGATTTTTCATCAGTTGGTAGCACTAACATCATTTTCAAATATGGCCGTGAGATATTCAGGTATATATCTTTACTGCTACCAAATTTTGTTTCGATTGCTGCAGCCGTTTAGTAGTTGATAGGGGGGACACACACACAGCCAGACAGACAGACAGACAGAAGGACAGACAGTCAGACACACATTTTCCCGATGTCATAAGTCTACTTTTTCCTCATTTTTGGAAAATGTGAAAAGTAGGCTAAAAATGTTTCAATAAATCTACCCTACTTTTAATAATACCCGGTCCTCAATACCGAGAGCGGCCAAATAAGTACCTGTATCTACTGTATTCTGCAGAACAACGGTTAATAGAAGACAGAGTGTGATTATTGCTTTCTAAATGTCTGCTTGCCGACCGTAAGTCTACTAGAGAGTATGCCATGTCCTGTGGTTCGGATTCCACGTAAAAAGGAGGTCCCGTGGCTCATAATCACAAGATTCACGGTCACGTAAAACTACAATCTTCCTTCCTTCCTTCCTTTTTCTACTAGAGAGTACTGTTGGAGTTATAGCGAAAGACAATTTTCTTTGCTGCGGTGTATCGTCTCCATTATCTGTTCCAGCTGAGTAGAGAGGAAGCCGCTGTGGCTATCAGCTGATGGCCGCCACTGCTGCTTACTGCTTCTTCACTGAGCACCGCAGTGGGAGGGAAGGAATTTAGTCTGCACCTGTTGCGTTCCCCGTCACCAGATTACTCCCTGTTCACTTCTGCCTTCAGTCGCTCGCCACTAGGAGAAGCCAATTTACTGAGAAAATCAACTTGCTCTTGTTGTATCATTTAGGGGCTAACGTTCTTTGCTGTCGCCCCGAAGTTCCGAGCTCGATTTCCAGCTCTGCCAAGAAACATAGGCTAATTCTGGTCTGAGGGCTGGAACGTGTAGTCAGCACTCAGCCTCGTAAGCCAAAATTTACAAGGGAAATATTATGTAAGACAGGTGATAACGTGCGAAAATCACTCTACAGATTGAACTGCAAGGCTCCGAAATCGTAGCTGACATCCTGGTACGCAGGCATGATGGCTGGTGGAGCAGGACATCCCTGCGGCACTCGTTATTGCTGGACGCAGTGCAACACGCCCCCAGCTGACTGGAGCGTGCGGCTGCTTCTCACCGACCTTTAGTACCTGGGCAGTCAGGGCAGTCCCTTCCAAAATTCCCATTGATTCATATACTGTAAGAAATTCGCCACATGATATCGGAGCCTTGCAGTTCAATCTGGAGGCTGATTTTCCACACATTGTCCTCTTACAGTACAACCATTGCGTCCACAAAGTTTCAAGCTAGGTTTCGACCTGTCTTACCTGATGCTTCCCTTGTGAAATGAAACGAGTTCGATTCCCACCTCGACCATCCTAAAAGTGATTTTCCGTGGTTTCCCATCTCTACTCCAGGCAAATGTCGGAATGGTTCCTAACTTAAAGCCACGGTTGTCTCCACCTCAATTACAAATACACAAACTCGTACAGACACCACAATAATTCAGGTTATCAGACAAATACTACCTACACTCAACTACATGAGACTGAAATGACCACAATGCCAAAGTCCCTAAAGTAAAACAATAACAACAACAACATAGTGGTCATTCTGCCCCGTGAACTTGGGTGGACGTGCAATTGTGATAGCTGTACTGCTGTGTGTATTTTTAACTGGGGATAGGAGTTTGGAAGGTGGAGGTTGTGGCCTTAATTTAGGTAGCATCCCGTAATTTGCCTGGAGTAAGAGTGGGAAACCACTGAAGAATGGCTGAGGTAGGAATCGAATTCGCCTCTTCGCAGTTCTACGTCACGAGGCTGAGTGAACACCGTTCCAGCACTCAGATCAGAATATTTTTCTATTTTTCTTGGTAGAGTCGAAAATCGAAGCTGGACCTCCACGGTGACAGCTAGTCACTATGCCACGAGGTGGACATAAGATCTATCGAAAACCTTCCATCTCAGGAGAGCTGTGATCAGTATTTCAATAGACCGTCCTAAACGTATATTCCAAGAAAATAATCTACATAAAGAAATATAAAATGTTACATCCGCATTATTCTCCAATGGGTATTCCGTCTCCCATATTAACCCTTTGACCGCCAACCTCATACGCGGCGTCCGTGCCCTATACTGCCAAGGCCTAATGTGCACATTTTACCTTGCGGTAAATTATACGTAATAACTTCTGTTCAATTTATGTAAATCGGATGAGGTTCTTTTTGGATTGCAGGCAATGCTTCGGGCATTTTATTAATGTATCCTTATTTTATAAATTATATTTTAAATGAAGTGATGATTTAAATAAATATTTCGTTTTCGTCGAAAAAATGGGTTTCATGATCAAAAAAGTCCTCTCGGCACGCCGGAAGGCGGAGGTAGATTTCACCGGACAAACTTGGAGATAGGCGAAAATAGGCAGAATATGCAGGTTTTCGTAGAAGGATCAGACCTCATTTATCGCGTGAAAGTATTTTATAATTGGAGATTAATTAACTTTGTTTTTCTTCATTTTAAACATATTTTAAACATTTTATTGTCTTACGGGGACGGTAACCTTCTTGTCATTTGGAGTCCATTTTTAGCCTATTTTCAATTTTGAAAAAATAGGCTTATGAGATCACCTTTTGTCCGTGTGTGTGTGTGGGTGTGAGGTGTGAGTGTGTCCCCCCCTAATTAAATCTAAACGGCTGGAGCGATTTCAGTGAAACTCAGTAAGTTCATAGCACTATTCCCGGCGACGTCGACCGTGCCCATCGAATTTGATACGTCTCACCAATCCAACATGGCGGCTGTGCGAAATATTTCACTAGCATTCAGTATCTCCGAAACTATAACGGATATCGCCCTGAAATTGTGTACGGTGATAAAGGGTACTACTGGAAGTTCACCTATGAAACTTTCAAAAACCTGGTTACTACATAACCAACATGGCGGCCAAGCGAAGTGGAGACTTTTAAATAGACTTTTTTCGCGATTTAACTATCCAAACGTAATGAAACTTGGTACAGCAAATATTTATACACATTGCAATGCACTGGAGTCTAATTTAGTTCAATTGTTTACATAACCTCAAAGTGGCGGCTGTGCGAAATATTTCACTGATATTCTATATCCCCGAAACTATTACAGATATCACCCTGCAATTTTGTACGGTGATAAAGGGTACTGATACAAGTTTACCTATGTATAATTCATAAACCTGTAAAGTACAAAACGAACATGGCGACCAAGCGAATTTTAAAGATTTAAATAGACTTTTCTCGTGATTTAACTCTCTGAGCGCAGTGAAATGTGGTACAGTAAATGATTTTGCAGATTGTAATGTACTGCCATCTAATTTAATTCAATTGTTTACATAACCTCAAGATGGCGGCTGTGCGAAATTTTAAAATTAAGTTTTTATTTCTTGTGTCGTAATCATGCGATCGAAGTGAAAGTTCGAATAATGAACCTAGGCAATAAGTGACCTTGAATGGTACATAACTCTATGGCCTATACATATAACAATCCTAAATGGCAAGCTTCCGTAATATTTAGACGGTTCTCAATATATATGAATCTTTTACAGCAACCAAACTGAAATTTTTATGTTCATAGAGACTATGAACATATGTTCACCTATAGGACTTTCAGTAACCTGGTGAGCACGAATCCAACATGGCGGCGACGCGAAGTATAAATATTTAAATGGACGTTTCTCGCGAATTAACTATCCGAGTGCCGTGAAACGTTGCACGTTTTAAATGCTTACACAAATGTTGATCCACTGGCTTCTAATTTATTTCAATTGTTTGCATAATCACAAGATGGCTGCTGTGCGTAATTTTAAAATCTCGTTTTTACTTCTTGTGTTCTAATCATGCGATTGAAGTTTGAATACCACACTTACACAATAATCTTAATATAATAGTACAAAAATAAAAATCCAACCTGGCGACCATCTGAAATATTTAGACGGTTCTCAATATCTACGAATCTGATACAGCAATTAAACTGAAATTTTGTATGTTGATAGAGGCAATTAACATGAGCAGGATATATGAAAATAGGCTGTACAGTTCTTCACGGAACTACTTGTTATACTTGTGGTCACACTGTCCTTATGCAAGGTTTCGACACTGATGTGTAACTATGTAACGGTCTGTTACTTCTTCAGGCAAAATTATATCTCCCGCAGAGATGTTGGTTGGTTCCTCAGTTTAGGGGCTGCGACAACGCGGTCATATAACCCCGTGTACTTTGGGTGAGTGTATAATCTGTCTGATAAACGGTGAGAACTGTGATGGCTGTATTAGTCTGTAATTCAGGTAAGGAATGCAGACGCTAAATTTCAAGCAGTAGTTCCTAATGTTGCTACCAGATACTAACGTCAACGCCACCCAGCTGTGAACTTGGCTACTAGATGCCACCTCAATCAGCAACTCGCAACGAACGTTGGAACTTCCCCTCCAAAGGAAAGCTTACTGAGGGATTTTTAGCGCTCTTAGAAAATCCGACGACTTTGGCCGGCTTTGAACCCGCGACCTTGGGCATAGAAGTTCAGCATGCTACCAGTTACGTCACCGAAGCCGCTTCCCACTTAGTCAGATGGAAATCTGAATCTGATCTCGCGCAAGTGCGTTGTCATGGCAACGTCTGATGGTTCATCCCTCATCAATTTAGTAGTGTTGCCATGTCAACCACTGATAGCTCTTGGCATTTTCTTATAATTCCGAAATCATTTTTCTCATCCCTTGGCGCAATGGTGGCTCATATCAAAAATTCTTTCAGACAAACGTTTTAGGTAATTATTAGGGGAATATTGTCCATTTTGTACGGTTTTGATATTGTGCCTATTAACAGAGATATGATTAATGTTTCCCGAAAAAAACACTTTTTCCCACCCCTTTGGTCAATGGTTGGTGCTATCAAAAAAACGTTTCAAACATAAATTTCTGAGCTTTATCCGACACAGTATGAACTTTGAACGGATTCGATATTTCACATATTAAGAGAGATATAGCAATATTTCATTTTTTTGAGAAAAAAAAAGTCCCCCATTTTCATCCCCTTCGACCGATTTAGCCCAGTAACGAACTCGTCCGAGATTTTATGGGTATACATATTCGGTATAAAAAATTCAAAGTGATTGGTGCAAAATTACGGCAGTTATCGTGTCCACAAGAAACTGATATACATATATATACATATATTACATAAATTATATATAAACTTTTGAACTGAGTGGCTTCGGTGGCGTAGTCGGTAGCATGCTGAGCTTCTATGACCAAGATAGCGGGTTCAATCCCGGCCGAAGCCGTCGGATTTTTTAAGAGCGTTAAAAATCCCTCAGTATGCCTTCCTTCGGAGGGGAAGTAAAGCCGGCGGTCCCATGTCATAGATTTATGGCATGTTAAAGATCTTTCCACTAATTACACCTGTGTGAAACTAAATTGGATAGGTTAAGAATGTAAACAACGCTCTTTGGTTGCTACGTTCGTTGCCAAGAGCCGACTGCGGTGGCGTCTAGTAGCTAGTTCTGAACTAGGCCTAGTAGTCGTTGACGGTGGCGTTTGGCGGCAAAAGTAGGAACTATTTGAAAATTCAAAGTTGCAGTCCCTACTTGAATTAAAAAAACAGATACACACACTAATACAGTCATCACAATTAACACCGGTTATCAGACAGATTCTACACTCACCCAAAGTACACGGGGCTACATGACCGCGTTGTCGCAGCCCCTAAATTAAGGAACCAACCAACCAACCAAACTTTTGAACTGACGGTGGTTTTGGGGTCTGGGGGATGTGAAACGCGAAGATATGTCGAAATTTTCCGGAAATCGAAAAAATGGTACCCATTGCAATAGTTAGCTTTCTAATGAAATCTACCTAAAATACTGCCGTCAACGACACCTAGCTGTGAACTTGGCTACTAGATGCCACCTCAATCAGCAACTCGCAACGAACGTTGGAACTTCCCCTCCGAAGGAAAGCAAACTCAGGTTTTTTAGCGCTCTTAGTAAATCCGACGACTTCAGCCGGGTTTGAACCCGCGACCTTGGGCATAGAAGTTCAGCATGCTACCAGTTCCGATACCGAAGTCGCTTCCCACTGACATATGAAAACTGAATGTGATCTCGTGCAGTGGCGTTGTCATAGCAACTGCTGATGGTCATCCCTTATCAATTAAAAGTAAAGTTGTCATGGCAACCTCTCTTGGCACTTGGCATTTTCTTATAATTTAAATCATTTTGTTCACCCCGTGGCGTAATGGTGGGTCATATCAAAAATTCTTTCAGACAAAAGTTTTAGGTAATTATTGGAGGAATATTGTCCATTTTGTGCGGTTTTGATATTGTGCCTATTAACAGAGATATGATTAATGTTTCCCGAAAAACCCACTTTTTCCCTCCCCTTCGGTCAATGGTTGGTGCTATCAAAAACCTTATTTGACATAAATTTTTGGCACTTATCCGACACATATTATGAACTTTGAAGGGATTCGATATTTCATGTATTAAGAGAGTTATAGCGATATTTAACTTTTTCGAAAAAAGCCCCCCATTTTTACCCCCTTTGACCGATTTTGCCCATTAACGAACTCGATCGAGATTTTATAGGGGTACATATTATGTAAAAAATTCAAAGTGATTGGTGCAAAATTACGGCAGTTATCGTGTCCACAAGAAACTGATATATATATATATATATATATATATATACATAAATTATATATAAACTTTTGAACTGACGGTGGTTTTGGGGTCTGGGGGATGTGAAACGCGAAGATATGTCGAAATTTTCCGGAAGTCGAAACATGGGACCCATTGCAATAGTTACCTTTCTAAAGAAATCTACCTAAAACGTTAAGCAAAAAAAATATTTTAGTATCGAAACGGCATTATTCAAGAGAGATGATGTTTATTATGCCACGTATAAAACATTAGAGCTTTGTATACACTATTTTAGTTGCAATAATGTATTTTTTTTATTATTACATGAACGTGAAATTTTCTAATTGTTACATTTTATGCAAATGGTAGCAGATACTGGTTATTTTTAAGTAAAAAATGAATAGTAATGTCTATTTCACACAAACTGAACACTCTTAAACACTTTTGCATGGAAATTATGAGACAAGAAACTATTTACAAATATTTACACATTTTTAGGACGTGCTCTAGCAAATGTGCTTTGGGAGGCACAAAGGGTGTACACCCTTCTTACACTGCTTGCAACTGGTCTTTTTACTTTTACCACCTTGACTTGTACTAATCTTGCTGCACACGGAACAGTTGCGTTCCTTTTTTTTTTTTTCGGTAAAAGGTGAAGGGGTAGCTGAATTCGCGCTTGGTCACCCAGCCAGTCGGCAGCAAGTTCCTCAACTAATGAAATTGTGAAGTCAAGTCTTGATAGGGGGTTTAAAACTTGTTGTATTTAATCTTATATAATGCAATACTACTCCAAAACATGTATTATGAATTATTAAAACGAATAAATAACTTGGAAATTATTTTTTCCGGAACGTCCGATCAATCGGACGTTGGCGGTCAAAGGGTTAATCAAGAGATATGTTAACCAACGAACAACCACTCCGAGGAGGACAAGTGAATACAAGTGAATAACAACTCCTCCCTGCCTTATATCAAATGTTCACAGACAGAATAGGAAGACAAACAAGAATTAAAGAACATTTTGGAGACTGCAACTCCAACAATGGATGCATTTGATATAGCGGAAATTTTGAGAAAAAAGAGATATCATGCAATCCTACTAAATACACAGTAATCTCCCGAGAGTATCAAACAACCATACCAGACATTACAAAGGAGCAACCGAAATTTATAGTTATCATGCCTTCGAGAACGTAGTAGAGGCATGGTGGCGCAGCAGTCAAGCTCTTGGCCTCTCACCACGGCCGACCGGGATCGATTCCCGGTCAATGCATGTGAGATTTTCAATGTGAAATGGTATCCCTGTGGTTCGTATTCCACGTAAAAGGTAGGTCCCGTGGCTCATGTTCGCGAGATTAAGAGTCACGTAAAACTACAGGGCCCAGCTTACAAAGTGCCTGCTAATTTAGTACACCAGGGCCAACCCCCACAGCAGATGCGGCAGAAACTTAAAATGGCGTTTAATTACTTGCCCATGAAAGCCGTTATTCCATCATTTCCTACCACTTTTACACTATTATTATTATTATTATTATTATTATTATTATTATTATTATTATTATTATTATTATTTTATTTATTTTACACGTTACAGGCCTATTAGACCACGCGAAGCAATCATGACTTTTTGTTCTTCCTGTCTTTCCAGTACTCTTTCATTCGTGCACTAAAGGCCCTCTCCCTTTCTTCGGTCCACTTTGGTCTTTGGGATGTAAGTGCAGCTCTCTCTGACAACACTTCCCACTTGTATACTTTATTATTATTATTATTATTATTATTATTATTATTATTATTATTATTATTATTTCCGGTACCATGGTGTTGGTGTGGCGCGCCTGCCTCTCACCCGGACCCTCGAGTTCGATTGCCAGCGCCGTCAGGGATTTTTGAAACTGACGTGAGGGCTGGAACAGGGTTCGCTCAGCCTTGTGAAGAAAATTGAATCGCTGTCTAACTGTGAGGCAGCGCCCAGGTCACGGAAACCAAGATTAACGGCTGGGGGTATCCGACGCGCAGACCATGCGTCACCCTGCCTTTGTAGACCGATGATTATTATTATTATTACTATTTGTATCATTATAATGACCATCATCACTACTCACTCCCGGCATGATGACGGTCTCAATGTCTGCCATGATGTTGTCCCAGGGCTCTGGATCTAGAGGCGCACTGTCTGGTAATAGAGTCCTCATGTACCCTGGCTTCACATCGGGGTACACCCTCCTCTGTCTGATGTGTTGTAGGTAGTCGGCGATGTAGTCCACCATCTCCTTCCCTGTGGACCAACACAAAGTGCTCTTCAAACATGTTTTGATCAGTTCAAGATATATTTATTTTAAAACACAGCAATTTTTTTATGTTTATGCCAGGCTGTTCCAGCCGAGCTGTTCGCCAGGGAGCAGCTGAGTAGTCGTCACCTTGTGTGAGTAAACCAGCAATACGCAATACAGCTCTGCTGTAGGGGCTGCCGTTACTAAGCGGTGGATACATCAAGACTGGCAGGAAGCGCATGGACTTGTACTATGACGTTCACCCTGTGACGTATTGGCTATCACCCCCAGTCCCTCTCCAACCGTGTTCCGAGCATTACTGCTGAGTACTCGCGTATACGCATACTCAAACTCATGGCTTTTGAACAGCCTGGTGTATGTCATGTCACCTCAGGTTTTTATTAAAAATTGAAATATACTTAGATAAAATGTATGTCTCTAGTTCGAACCAGCTTGGTGTCCTAAGCGAAACCCAACACAAGACACGGCACAAACCTAGAGAAATTGCTCAGTTTCAATTCATGGGTCGTGAAAGCTAATATACCATCTTTTTTGGAAGCCTTTATAGGGAGGTGTAAGGCTGCTTGAGCTGTTAGCTCTCGCAGTTAAGAGGCACACGTGCGCTTCAAAAGAAGGGAGGTAGTGCACAGTTCGCTACTCCTGTGGCGGTTCGGGCGGGGAGCACCAAGAGCCCGCTGATGAGCCAGCTTGGTGTCCTTGGCGAAAACCCATACAAGACACGGCATAAACCTAGAAAAATTGCTGAGTTTTAATTCACGGGCCGTGAAAGCCAATATGAGTCGTCCAGTTGCAAAACTCGTTTAATCCACTTGTGAATAAGAATCATTTTCATGAGAAACGTTTCTCTGGACTTTGCCTCCCGTATTTTTTGTGTTTGTTGTTTCTACTTTTTTTTCTTTTTGCTCTGTATTTTCGGTTTTGTGTTCGCTTTGTGCCTTTGCTTTTGAATTTCACTTTTTGCTTTTCTTTCTTGGTTTTGGTTTTGTGTTTGTTTTCTGCTTTTGCTTTTTTGAAATTTTCTTTTTGCTTTGTGTTTCTTGTTTTTTGTTTTCTGATTTTGCTTTTGCTTTTCAATTTTTCTTTTTGCTTGGGGTTTTTGGTTTTGGTTTTATGTTTGTTTTCTGGAAAATCAAAATAAAACAAAACAAAACAAAATAAAATAAAACAGAATAAACAAAACAAAATCAAAATAAACAAAACGAAATAAAACAAAATAAACAAAACAAAACAAAATAAAATAAAACAGAATAAACAAAACAAAATCAAAATAAACAAAACGAAATAAAACAAAATAAACAAAACAAAACAAAATAAAATAAAACAAAATAAACAAAACTAAATCAAAATAAAACAAAACAAAACAAAATAAAACAAAATAAACAAAACAGAATAAAACGAAATAAAATAAAACAAAACAAAATCATAATAAAAAACAAAATTAAATTAAATTAAACAAAATAAAATAAAATACAATAAAATAAAATAATAAAATAAATAATTTTACGACATGATCCTTATTAATAAGTGGATTAAACGAGTTTTGCATTTGGACGACTCATGTATTTATTTTGTTTCCCCTCCAATTAATTATTAAAAGGGGCTCTTAAAAAAACATGCATCGCTATCCAAAGATATTATTACTCACTGAAGTAATATCACCTCAGGTTTTTATTAAAAAATGAAACATACTTAGATAAAATTTATGTCTCTAGTTCGAACCAGCTTGGTGTCCTAAGCGAAACCCCACACAAGACACGGCACTAACCTGCAAGAATTGCTGAGTTTTAATTCACTGGCCGTGAAAGCCAATATAGCATTTATCTCAGTTGTTTTTCAACCAAATACTTTCTAAGTTTTTTTTCACTTCTGAGAGTAGATAACTTTAGAATGTTAACCTATAATGATTTGCAGCTGCAAACAGAGAAAAAAAATATAATTCATTTCTAAAAAATAATTAAAAAATAAGTTGGTTGAGATATTTCTTCTTGGAATTCTATTTCAATATTAATTCTGGGACGGTTCCTATCAATAGGTCCATGGCCGATTTCCTTCCAAAATATCTTCCCTGACCCATCCTGAAAATAAATTGAATGGCCATTGGCTGCATTAATAACATTATTATTCTAATATTCACTCACTCAGACTCACTCAGAAGGCTTCTATGGACACGAAGATCCCGCGCCGATCTCACAAAATGCCTCAACTGAACTATGTCCTGGGCGTGTTCTTGTCAGTCGTCCACATTCAGATGTCAACAAAGTTTGGAGATTTCATTTTTGCAGTAACTTCGTGGTTTTCCTACTGGAATTTTTCCTCTTGGTTCTTTTTTAACGATTTGTAAGACCATCCTACCATCTCCATTCCTTAGTAAATGACCAGCCAATTGAAGTCTTTTGAAGTTAATGATGTTGAGTATTATTCTAATATTGATGAACTAAATAGGTTAACATTGTAAGGTTAGCTATGCTCAGTATGTGAAAATCGTTAGAGAATCTCTCTCTCTCTTTATTCGTTTGGTCGATTCCGACTCTCTGTGACCCCTTGTACTAAACTACGCCAATTTCTTCTGTCCTGCACTGCCTCCCGAAGATTTTCCAAGCTGGAATTTAGTGCTTCTGTGATGCCATCCATCCATCTCATCCTCCCTCTTCTTCTTGTGCTTTCTATCTTCCCCAGCATTAAGGTCTTCCCTAATGAATTGTGTCTTCTCATGATGTGCCCAAAGTAGCTCAGTTTTGTTTCAGGATTAAGCCCTCCAAGGAACACTCTGGTTTAATTTGCTGTAAAACTGACTTATTTGTTCTGTTCGCAGTCCATGGAACTCTAAGAACGTTTCTCCAACACCATAGCTCGAAGGAATCTATTCTACGGCGTTCATCTTTTCTTATGGTCCAGGTCTCACAACCGTACATCACAACTGGAAAAACCATAGCACCTTACTATATGAATCTTTGTTGTTAATGTTATGTCTCTACTCCTTAATATATTGTCCAGATTGAAAATGCCTGTGTACCAAGTAGCAATCGTCTTTCGATTTCATGGCTGCAGTCACCTTCAGCAGAAATCTGTGAGCCAAGATAGTTATAAACAGAGACTATCTCCATTTTTCTCCTCCAACATGCCGTGAATTGACAGTTGTAGTTGACATAATTTTTGTTTTCTTGCCATTCAACATTAGTCCAGCCTTTGAACTTTCCTCTTTCACTTTCAGTAAGAGTATTTGGTTGTAAAATAACTGAGTTAAGTCTTCCTGAATAAACCAATGTTATTATTTTGCTGAATTTTCTTCCGTTACACTTTATATTAATTTTCTATGGTTACCTTTCGGTTCAGAATAAGTTACTTTTTGACATGGTCTTATCACAAAAAGAGAAAACGCACACAAGGGAAGTATCCGAAAAGACAGGTTGAAACCTATTTGGAGACTTTGTGAACGCAATCGTTGCACTATAAGAGAACAACGAGCGGAAAATCAGCCTCCAGATTGAACTGCAAGACTCCGGAATCGTATCCTGGTAGGCAGCCATGACGACTAGCGGAGCTGGACATCCCTGAGGCATTGGTTATTGCTTATTAATGCTGGACGCAGTGCAACACCCCCCCAGATGACTGGAGCGTGCGGCTGCTTCCCACCGGCAATGAGTGCATGGGCTGTCAGGGCTGTCCCTTCTAACATGTAGGCCTACGATACTCGCTACTTGCCATTGATTTATATGAGAGATTTGCCACAATATTTCGGAGGTTTACAGATCAATCTGGAGGCTAAATTTCCGCACGTTGCCCTCTTATAATTAAAGCCCTGTTCGGATGCGGATATCCATAACATTTTTCGTCATGCGGATATATTTTGCATGTCTGTGCGGATAGCGGATAATGTTTGGAGTAAATTTGCAGATAGTTTTTAGAATACAATCAGAACTTCTTTAATATCATTATTATCACTATGATATTATTATGACATATCATATATTTCCGTGATGGTTTTTCATGACAAACGTAAGATGATGATTTAAACAAATCTCAGTCAAATTATGTCAATTAAGCATAATTAACACTCCGAACAGGAAAGAGTAGAAATTCTGGCTGGATAACATTCATTTTAAACAGCACATGACATACGAAGTCTAAGCAAACGACTTTTTCCTCAAATGTCTAAATATATTGCTTTAGTAATTTATGCTTTAACTAATTTTAAATATTATTGTATTGCCAGTAGATTCGGATAACAAACGTGAGAATGCAGATAACAGTCGTGCGATTGCGGGCGGATGCAGATAACAGTCGTGCGATTGCGGGCGGATGCGGATAACAGTCGTGCGATTGCGGGCGGATGCAGATAACAGTCGTGCAGATAAGGGGCGGATGCAGATAACAGTCGTGCAGATAAGGGGCGGATGCGGATAACAGTCGTGCGGATGCGGGGCGGATGCGGATAACAGTCGTGCAGATGTGGGGCGGATGCTGATAACAGTCGTGCAGATGCGGGGCGGATGCGGATAACAGTCGTGCAGATGCGGGGCGGATGCGGATAACAGTCGTGCAGATGCGGGGCGGATGCGGATAACAGTCGTGCGGATGTGGGACGGATGCGGATAACAGTCGTGCAGATGTGGGGCGGATGCGGATAACAGTCGTGCAGATGCGGGGCGGATGCGGATAACAGTCGTGCAGATGCGGGGCGGATGCGGATAACAGTCGTGCAGATGTGGGACGGATGCGGATAACAGCCGTGCGGATGCGGGGCGGATGCAGATAACAGTCGTGCAGATAAGGGGCGGATGCGGATAACAGTCGTGCAGATGCGGGGCGGATGCGGATAACAGTCGCGCGGATGTGGGACGGATGCGGATAACAGCCGTGCGGATGTGGGGCGGATGCAGATAACAGTCGTGCGGATGCAGATAACAGTCGTGCGGATGCGGGGCGGATGCGGATAACAGTCGTGCGGATGTGGGACGGATGCGGATAACAGCCGTGCGGATGTGGGGCGGATGCGGATAACAGCCGTGCGGATGCGGGGCGGATGCAGATAACAGTCGTGCAGATAAGGGGCGGATGCGGATAACAGTCGTGCAGTTGCGGGGCGGATGCAGATAACAGTCGTGCAGATGCGGGGCGGATGCGGATAACAGTCGTGCGAATGTGGTACGGATGCGGATAACAGCCGTGCGGATGCGGGGCGGATGCAGATAACAGTCGTGCAGATAAGGGGCGGATGCGGATAACAGTCGTGCGAATGTGGGACGGATGCGGATAACAGCCGTGCGGATGCGGGGCGGATGCAGATAACAGTCGTGCAGATAAGGGGCGGATGCGCATAACAGTCGTGCAGATGCGGGGCGGATGCGGATAACAGTCGTGCGGATGTGGGACGGATGCGGATAACAGTCGTGCAGATAAGGGGCGGATGCGCATAACAGTCGTGCAGATGCGGGGCGGATGCGGATAACAGTCGTGCGGATGTGGGACGGATGCGGATAACTGCCGTGCGGATGTGGGGCGGATGCGGATAACGTTTAGTTTATCCGCGCAGTACAGTTGTACTTATAGTACAACGATGGCGTCCACAACGTTTCAAGACAGGTTTCGACCTGTCTTACCTGATATCTTCCTCATTAGTATAATGATACCTGATAGTGTACAAGTAGTGTATTTGTTACAGTTCTACAGCCTCCACCTCCACATTCCTCCACAATAGATGGCGGCGACGTGATATCTCTCGAACCCCTGGTTGGATTTTAACAAATGAGGTGTTGTTGAACTCGGGCTGACACCCCCTTTCCAAAGGATAACATATTTCAACCCCAAAATAAAACCTACCCCTACTAGGGGGTGACATTGTATTTTTTTAGAGAATCTCGTTTTCCAAGTGCAACATGTGAGAGTTTGAATGCCAATATGGAATTAAACGTTATTCAACACAATAGACATGTGTACGGTGGATAGCCAATATGAATTAACATGCTTGTTTTTTTGTTTTTACGCATGCCCACTCATAGCTTTTGGAAGAGGGCGGGCTTTTTAAAAGATGGCGGCTGTAGTGTAACCTAACCTAACCCAACCTAACGGGTCCTTGTGGACGAGTCCTTGTGGACAAGTCCTTGTTGACAGGTCCTTGTGGACGAGTCCTTGTTGACGAGTCCTTGTGGACGAGTCCTTATGGACCAGTCCTTGTTGATGAGTCCCTTTGGACTGATCCCTTTGGACCGGTCCCTTTTGACTGGTTCCTACGGACTAGCCCATGAATTTATTTAAATTATGTCAAAGGGCCTAACTACATTTTGCGTGTAAAGCAGTGTGTTGAACTGACGTTGTTCAGCAGTCCCCCACTACTATAATGTTATAACGATATGAAAGGAAAGTGACGATATACATGTGAACACGTGTGAGATGACCTTATTACCGTCCTCCTTGTGAAACAAGTCACATCCTGTTTTGGTTCACACGTGAGAAAATGCAAGTGCATGTGTAATATGACCTAACACACAGGTGCACGTGCACGATAAGAGCTAACAAGTCACAACCTGTTTTGACAGTGGTGGGAATAAGGCTAGGGACATGTACGAGTAGTCAAATTACTCGGGCAGACAACCCCTTTCCTATGGGCAACTTATTTTCACTCCAAAATAAAATCTACCCCTTGTTTTAGATCCCTTATTTGGGGGTGGATCTAAAAGGGAGAGTTGCTGTACTAATTTATGAGTTTGTGCCTAAATAAGGGTAGCTCCCCTTGACAGGGCAAGCTGACCAGTGTAGTGTGTTGTGGTGTGCTAGGAACTAGGGGGCGTTCCTATAAAGACTGTAAATGTGGTTTAAGGGATGTAGCCTTAGCACGCGGGTCGGTGTACTAGTCGCCCAGCCGGCTACTTATTATATAATCACCTTGCTAGTGTCAGCGGTTCGGCACGCGCTTCAATTGAGCACGCTAGCCGCTGTGAGGAATACAAGGACGTCTGAGTTGGCGTTATTACTACGGTGTGTCACGTCCGACTGTGACGGGAGTAAGGAAGGACGTGGGGACGTGAAGAAGAGTGTAGATCAGTAATGCAAGTGTAAGAGACTGACCAAGTGTTTATTGGTCAGCAATGAGTAACTGTTAGTCCCTTTTAAGGGATCTTGTGATGTTATAATGTGAGTACAAACTGTGGGTGTTAGGTTACAAAAATAGGATTCTGAACACTGACTGACTGACTCACCTCGGTTGACACTGTCGTTAGCCTCCGGCTGTCTCGTCGAAGCACTGGTGATGGAGAGATTCTCGTGACCCACTTAAGGCACCTTTTATACCTTTAGCCTCTGTTCTGTCAGCGCGTTGTGGCATAGTTGAACCAGTTTGTAGTATGTCGCTGTGTGTCATAATTACGCAAGGGTTGAGCTGCTTTATGGAGTAGCCAGCTGCCCTTATAGTATTGATGGATATTGGGTAGGCTTTTAAAGGGTTGCCTTTTATGAGATTTAGACAGATGATGGGGGGGATGATCTCTAAGGGGTGCATACCCCTTGGGTATTGTACAAGCCTCTTCCTCCATTTGGTCGCGTCCTCGCGACCGGGAAGGGCACTTGGGGTTGGGATGTTGTCGTAGTAGTTTTTGAATCCCCCTCGTCTCTTCTGGTGGTGGCGTCGTAAGCGTCGTCGTATGGAACGGGTGTCGTCGTGCAGAAGTGTAGGTGTGCGGTCAGCCCGTGTTCAGAGGGGAGGGTTATGGGGTGTACATAGATATATATGTATATAAATTTTACATTGCATGGTGAAATGTGCATTAACATTGTTGAATAAAGAAAATAATTGCTATTGAGGCACAATCGCCATTGCCGTTGTCGGCATAAAAAAGAAAAAAAACATGGTTATACATGGTTACATAGTTGTGCAGGGAGGAAAAACCCAGGGCCGAACGGATGATTGCGTCGTCCGCCCTATCTTGGGGAAAAAGTGCTCCCCGCAATAAAGAAGATAGGAGAGAATAGAAAAAAATGGGTGTTCCAGGGTATAATTTAAAGGAAATATTTAAAATGTATTTATTGGTGTGGGATAAAACGGAACACCCTGACAAATGGGGAAGTTAGAAGAGAGAAAAATGAAAGAAAACAATTCACAGACATTGGTTACGTGTTACCTTAGCAAACGAAACAAAACAAAACAAAAATATAGACATCGTGTACACGTGAACTTGATAAACAGACAAAAATATTATGTTGCGATGCTGACATTTAGGAATTTCCATTGGAATAATTGCCCGTGGGCGCATGAATATGTATGTAGTTTACTCTTTAAAATTATGAACTACAATGACCTTATGTCTACTTAAGCGCGCTAAACCCTTATAATTCTAGTTTTTATTTGGATCCTCGCGTGCACGCTACCTGTTTGTACGTACGCTTGCCGTATCACGGCTGATCCTATACGGCCACCTCTTGGCACGGTTGAGTGGTCGTACCGCTTGCAGTGTATTCTTAATACCTAGTCTGTGAAGCATCCTCTGTGGGTGAATGCTTGCACACTTGGCCATGAGGGTCGCCGCCACATGCCGGTTGCGCCCTCATCGCCGTAAGCTGCGTCGCATTTTGACGCTTCAAGTGTTTTTGTTTTATGTAGATCTGCCAGCAAGCTTGATGCCCCACAGGCATCATTCCCGCTGTGCAGATTATTGACGTGTAGCTGTAAAAAAAAATGTAGTGAGTGTGTAAGTGAGAATGAATGTTAAATGGAGGTTAGTATGCACAGGTATAATACTACAATAAGGGGGCATTAAATAGCATGTTGCTGCTATCTGGCAGCAAAATCATAATTACACGTGTCATATTCTAGGTGACAATGCCTGCAAAAAAAAATGGAGAGGTTAACAAAACATTGAAATTCCCTATTCCATATGCCGCTTCCTGTGGCAGCGTTGCCACAGTCTGAAGCCCCTTTTTACCTGTGAAAAGAATGGCATGGTTATTATTACTCGATATATGGCCGGGCTTACCCTATATGGTGCCGTGACGTCATTTCCTAATGTGTTGTAGTATTGGGCTTACCCTGGCAACGAATTTGGGCCGCCAGGCGCCGAAATTTTACCTCAATATATGTATTAAAAAAAATTGTCTTAAATGTAAGACTATGCTACATTATAATAACTTATCATGAATTATCGGACTTACCCTGATGACGGATTTGTGGGTCATCAGGCGCCGAACGGCGTTCTCTTATACCACTTATTCTACTTATGGTATATATATAAAAAAAAACTACATCTAAGCCGAGAGGGTTGCCTTAATCTATGGCCGAAAGATGCTGTGCTGAATTGCAACAGTGTTCATTAAATTTGCTTAATCCTAGGTTGCGTGTCAAATGCAACCGTCTATAACTAAATTTGGCCTAGGACGATCGCCTGGGGCAATTAAATCCCCAGATCACCACCCGCACGAGCCCCAGAAACACCGGTTGTCTCTAGGGTCGCTAGATTCCGTCCCCTTAAGTCTAGTGTCGACGTCTATTACTAGGATTAATCTATCCGCGGGCGGCTTACGGTGCCACTAAGCTAACCGTTCCGCCCGCTGTAACTTCCTTGTCGTGCTCGTTTTGCCGTTCCGATTAGTCGTAGGTGAGCCGCCCACTTGGCTCCTGTGAGGGGCGCGCAATGCCCCATCTCTTAATGCACTCTGACTGCCCGATGCGTCGTCATTTATGTGGGCATTGGACAGTGTGGTCCAATGGCATAATATTGTCTCCGCCTTAATCGGCCGTCGCAATCTGCTTTCGCAGTGATATTTGCCTCTATGGGCCGCCGTAGTATGCATTTTCGCATTGATATATAAAGTTGCCTCTATGGGCCGCCGTAGTATGCATTTTCGCATTGATATATAAAGTTGCCTCTATGGGCCGCCGTAGTATGCATTTTCGCATTGATATATAAATTTGCCTCTATGGGCCGCCGTAGTATGCTCCAACGCACAGGAGTTTTGCTTCCCGCCATGGAAGTCTTACTTACGTAAATTTAACTAACAGTCTAGTCATAATATGGTCGTCTCTAGGGATAGCTCCCGAGGCCGACGCGGAGTGAGCTATTTCTCCCGCCATTCTCAGAAAGTCTCCCTGCAGGTCTTGGCTTCGACGACCGTGGCTCAAAGTGGGTTTAGCATCCCTTCCTCCCAGGGGCGGTTTATGCGCACCTAGGATTCCAGAGCTTGCCCGACCAGGCCGCGAATGCTTTGACCTTTGGCTAACGCCGGTATCATCAGCCAGGGTGTTTCAGATTCCCTTTTTTTTTTTTTTTTTTTTTTTTTTTTAAATATAGGTGTAACCTGTGTAAAAAGTGTCAAATGTAAAATACTTCCAGTGTGGTGGGCTGGTAAAACCTCTACATACGTAGACTACTTTAGGCTACCTGTGCTATATCAGCTTCTCCAGCGATAATGCTCTTTTTTAACCTTGATGGAGGTGTTAGTAGGGTCTGTGGCGTCAGGTACCCTGTTATTGTGATCTGGGGGTAGTTATCTGTAGAGTGGGTTAAAGCAGGGTAGGAGGAGGTTGCGCACTTCCGAATTCCGCGTTAGTGGCGGCCTGGAACCGGTTTTTGTGCTGGGATGCTCCTACAGTGAGTGGAACGGGGCAGGTAATTCCCGGGGTTGCAAAAAATAAAATAAAAATCCATGCCGGTCTGATATCAATATCCCCTGGTGAATGGATGGGATGTACATGCATGCGTCTGGATATGAGGCGTTTGCACTCATGTATGGATAGGTGTAGGTTGAGGCATAATACTAATATATTTCCCTCTCATGCGGGATGATTTAAATTTAAAAAAAAAATGGTTAGTATTTATTACTTATGGCCTCATCTCTCAGATGGAGATGTGCATTACGCTTAGTTGTTGTTGGCCGATGCACCCCTCTCATTCAGGTGATAGCGGTGGGGCTCAGGGCGTAGCATGCCCTTTCTGTAAACACATGAAGTTTACCAACCCTTATGTATACTTTGTAGTGTAGTGTATCTGTTCTGGTTGTGTTCATGTGTCTGCGTTGTTTATGTTTGGACGTGAAAAGGTTATGGGAAGGGAGTAGAGTGGGACGCTGTTAGCATGTTCTCTTGTCATCCTCCCTTGGTCCATGTTGGTTTTCTATCCGCGCTTTGGGATAGCGAAGCTTCACGACCTACTCTGGTCCGTTATAGGGCTAAGTCCTAGTCGCCTGGAATGATTTGTTTCGGGACTAGGGTCGCAAAAAGAAGTTGTTAAGGGGAGGTCCCGTTTCCTCAAAGTCCCTATGTTCGCCCCTGATTGGTGAGCGCGTTTGTGTGTGTGTGTGTGACTACGCTCCGCTACACCACGCGGACGCCTGGTCTGCTGTAGGGCTAAGTCCTACTGTGTATATTGTGTATGGGTAGGAAGCGCCCGTGGCCTGCCAACGTCTTTACGAACGTGCTACTCTGGGCCTGCGACAAGTTTTGGTCTGTGACGTCTGCTTGTTGATAAATGCTTTCGCAGTGTTGAAAAATGTATAGTGTTATGATTGTTCTGCATTTGTTTATTCATGGTCACTGCCACTACACAATCGCGTTTTGTCATCGACAGTGTTGCAAAGTGGCTAAGTCTGCAAGTCATCAGTTTGTGTGTGTAACTTCAGGCCGGGATTTTATGTAGGTTAACCACTGTTGCGTGTTTTTCTGCACGTATGCCAGTGTGGTCATTGTGTTAAATTCCTGGCGGCCCGATGTGGTAATCCGCCCTGCTACTATTGCCGTTGTGTGGCCATTATTCCGTAAGACCGTTGTCTTACGAAATTTATATGTCTCTGTCTGGAAAGTCCATTTTCCCTGTCAAGTGTATTTCTGGAATTTTATGCCTGTCATTTGGCCGCAGGAATGTAGTATTATCTGTCTAAGCCGTTATATGGGCCAATTTTGGTGTGATTGGAAGGCCGTCTGCTTGTTTTTCCCTGGCGTGCAATTTTCTCTGGGGTTCGAACCCGTGTTCTATGTAATTCTCTGTGTTATATGTCTGCGTTGTTCATGTTCTGCGGGCATTCTGCCTGTATTTTGTTTGTGTTTCTCGTACCGAAAATACCGTTGTTTAGTTAGTTTTCGGTACGAGGTTTTTGTGTGTGGACATGGGTTCGAAGCCGGTTGTCTGTAAAGATTTGGTGGCCATTTCTGTGCCGCCTACACTATGGCAAATGGGCTGTGTGTTTTTCTGTGCGCAACCCCTAGTATACCTTCCTGCGAGGAGTTTGCTTATTTTTGCCCTCTCCTCGTAGTGTAAATTTTGAAGATATAGGGTTCTTAGGTTGGCTATGAATGATTCCGTGCAGTGTGCTTTGGGAACTGTCGTTTGTAAGGCTCGCAGTTTATCACGGAGGTCTGCTTTACTGCTGAGTATGAGGGTGTCGGGTTGCAATGTCTTGCGCGCTCGCTTGTTTATTTGTTCCGATAACGCTGTGTATCCGAACATGTGTTCTTAATCAGCCTGCTTTTCTGTTAGTGCTCTTCGCATTATAAAAAGGCAAGAGGGGAATTTTGTGGTTTAACGTGACCATTTCTAGAGATCGTGTGCCACGGGATTTCCGTTCTACTTGGAATCCAAACCACAGGCCATGGCATTTCACTTCGGAAATCTCATATGCATTGGCCGTCTGCAAAAGAACCTTCCATTGCCTACACTTGTGTCCCCGAGTGTTGTGTTATGTATACCTATGTATAAAATATATATATAGTTTATTTGGCCATTTTTCTTTCTTGGGCTAAATGTGTGAAACAAAAAAAAATTATTTATGCCCCGCTCTGCATTAAGAGAGCACATTGAAAGAAAATGATAGTAGGTGGCGTTAGTCTCTAAAAATTATGTCGTGAGCACTATGTTTTTGAAAAAAAATGGTGATTGGGACCTGAGTGTAGTATTTACCAATTTGGTAACGTGAGTACTACCGTAATCTGGTTACGTCTCAGGGGAATCTACCGACACTGTCTAGTACACCTTAGGAAGGCCATTGCCAGACGTAACTGATACCCTTGTATCCACGTCACGAGCAAAGCCAGTGCACTGTGGGAGTCAAACCTGCCTATCAAAGTAATTGTAACTCACCAAAATGACAGTGTCTCATCCCGGTGTGCAATTGGGCTTTTTAGTTGGTTAAAGCACACCTCCCAAAATTTTTTTTTTTTTTTGAAACTAGTTTGAGATTCTTAATTCTTGCCATGCTTACGGTTTTCGCCCGCAACAAGAGAATCTGTCAAACTGTGGAACCATAACGTAGAACGTCTAGTCATTTCTACTTAGAAAGACTCCCTTAAGCTCTATGCTGTGATTTTATGCCTAAGTTGTGTTCAAAATATCTCTTTCCGGCCTTAAGCCTGATGGGCTTTCACTTGGCTTAGTGATGGCCTGATAGAAAGATGCCATGGTTCCCAAAAAAAAACACAGAAGGATTTAAAATTACTCACTTCTAATTTGGCCATGTTGCCCTGTATATACATAAAATACGAGAAAGAAAAAAAATGCGCAGTTTATGTTTACTATGTAATTGTCGGTCTATTTTCTGATATCTCCCGCGTGAAAGAACTTGTGTGGCCATTTATGATGGGGGAAGTGATGTTATTTTATTTCTTTGGCCTTGGTGGAAGTCGTTATCGTCTTTCGAGCTTCAGTGCTCAGAAAGGTGAAGGGTTTTGCCCTGTTACGATATTATAGGCCTCTGAAATCCATTGAGGTGTTTCTTTGCTGTTTTCCGGCGGAATTTCTAGCAAAGTAAGCCTTGCCCTACTTCCACCGTAGCGCGTGTTTCTAGGTCTAAGTGTACCTGTATTTAAGGGCGTTATTGCGCTTGGCGCTATCTTAGCAGATTTTACGGGAGTGTATGTATGTTTGACTGCGAGGTTTTGTGGGGTGGGTAATAATACCTTTCCTAATCCCCGTGTATTGTATGGTAATGCCTGTTTAATCTGTATGTGCGTGTACCGTGCATCCTGAGGGACTAATGCCGGTGTTCGCCTCCGTTCTGGCAAATTTGCCCTTTGAACTGGCGGTGAGGGCCGCTTAAGTGCCTGTTTTTGTCCTGCCAATGTGGTGTCGTGTAGCCTGTCCGCTTTCTGGCCCGTGGCCACGGCAGACTCCTGCCACTGTGTTAGCCTATCTGTGTGAGTGTATGTAGGCTTTATATGTGGTAGGTCAGGCTCTACGTCGTCGGCCCATGACGAGGTTACCTCCTGTTGTCCCTCTGTCGTATTATGTGTGATTGAAGGTCCTGGCTTCAACTCCCTCTCGTTCATCCGGTCCGAGGGGATTGTTCTAGGCTCTTCCCCTCGGCTTGGCAAAATTGCCTTCCGATCCGGAGCTGGAGGACGTGTGTCTGTGTAGGATGTATTCTTTAGTATGTTGGAGCCTAACCTGGCCGTCTCCTGGACTGTGGCCACGGCGAACTCCTGCCACTGCGTGGCAGTACTTGTCGAGAGGGACATCCTCGCAAATTGTCGAGTTAGCGTATCTACGCTTATGTCCTCTCTCGGCTGGGCTGGTGGCCCTACCATGAACTCAAAAATGGCCTTGTTGGTTTGGAGTTCACGGTATTCGTCCCAAATTTGGGTGTACTGCCTATTGAGGCATATGGCCTGTTTGCAAGTGCTTATGTGCGCATCTTAATCGCGCTGTCCTCTTTCTCTGACGGAGTGTATGGCTGTTTGCCCTGTATTGTCCCGATTTTCTGTTTTGAGTGTCCGTATTTGTGTTTGCCTGATCTGTATGTGCCTTTGGCATCTAGCCAATAATGCTACTAATATTGGCATACCCCTATTACCTTCATGGCTTGCAATCTCTTCATGAGGTGCCATTCTGCCTGAAGTGTATGGGCCTAAAGTAACAATAGAGAGAAAAAAAAAATCTGTGCGTGTTTGCCAGTGTATTCCTATATCTCTCTGGTTCTGTATGGGGCTAGGGGTTGGTTTATCAAGCCTTTCCCTTGTGTAGCTAGTTTAGAGCACCAAAAAAAAAATGGTGCTTTTTGTCTGGGGAAAAAATTTTCTCACTAATCGCTTGGCTTTTTGCGGTACGGAAGGGGTCGTTTTACCTACGAGGGCTCGTTGGTTGAGTCCCTTTTCTCTATGCGTAGGACCCCGCCTCCACCAGTGTTTTAGATCCCTTATTTGGGGGTGGATCTAAAAGGGAGAGTTGCTGTACTAATTTATGAGTTTGTGCCTAAATAAGGGTAGCTCCCCTTGACAGGGCAAGCTGACCAGTGTAGTGTGTTGTGGTGTGCTAGGAACTAGGGGGCGTTCCTATAAAGACTGTAAATGTGGTTTAAGGGATGTAGCCTTAGCACGCGGGTCGGTGTACTAGTCGCCCAGCCGGCTACTTATTATATAATCACCTTGCTAGTGTCAGCGGTTCGGCACGCGCTTCAATTGAGCACGCTAGCCGCTGTGAGGAATACAAGGACGTCTGAGTTGGCGTTATTACTACGGTGTGTCACGTCCGACTGTGACGGGAGTAAGGAAGGACGTGGGGACGTGAAGAAGAGTGTAGATCAGTAATGCAAGTGTAAGAGACTGACCAAGTGTTTATTGGTCAGCAATGAGTAACTGTTAGTCCCTTTTAAGGGATCTTGTGATGTTATAATGTGAGTACAAACTGTGGGTGTTAGGTTACAAAAATAGGATTCTGAACACTGACTGACTGACTCACCTCGGTTGACACTGTCGTTAGCCTCCGGCTGTCTCGTCGAAGCACTGGTGATGGAGAGATTCTCGTGACCCACTTAAGGCACCTTTTATACCTTTAGCCTCTGTTCTGTCAGCGCGTTGTGGCATAGTTGAACCAGTTTGTAGTATGTCGCTGTGTGTCATAATTACGCAAGGGTTGAGCTGCTTTATGGAGTAGCCAGCTGCCCTTATAGTATTGATGGATATTGGGTAGGCTTTTAAAGGGTTGCCTTTTATGAGATTTAGACAGATGATGGGGGGGATGATCTCTAAGGGGTGCATACCCCTTGGGTATTGTACACCCTACTAGGGGGTGAAATAATAATTTTTTGGTAAAAGTCGCTTTCCATGTGCAACATGTGGAAGTTTGTATGCCAATATGAATTTAAACTCGTTCCACATAGAGTGCATGCATACAACTGAATGCCGCTATGATTTATCATTTTTGTTTTTTGTTTTACAAATGCGCAATTGGTTTTTTTTGTAAGAGGGCGGGCTTTTTGAATAATGATTTATAGATACGTATTTTTAACAAATTAACCAAAGATCCAAAAACTATTAGGTCATCGGCTTTTTAATATCTCATGAACTAAGAAGGCTAGGGACTTGTATGAGGGGTCGTTGGACTTGGGGTGACGCCTGTGCACGTGCACGATAAGAGTTAACCTGTTTTGACAGTGGTGGAAATAAGGCTAGAGACATCTACGAGTAGTCAAATTACTCGGGCAGACAACCCCTTCCCTATCGACAACTTATTTCCACTCCAAAATATAATCTACCCCTACTAGGGGGTGAAATATTAATTTTTAGGTAAAAGTCGCTATCCATGTGCAACATGTGGGAGATTGTATGCCAATATGAAATTAAACTCGTTCCACATAAAGTGCATGCATACAACTGAATGCCGCTATGATTTATCATATTTGTTTCTTGTTTTACGAATGCGCAATTGGGGTTTTTGTAGGAGGGCGGGCTTTTTGAATAATGATTTGTAGATACGTTTTTTTAACAAATTAACCAAAGATCCAAAAACTAATAGATCATCGGCTTTTTAATATCTTATGAACTAAGAAGGCTAGGGACTTGTATGAGGGGTCGTTGGACTTGAGGTGACGCCCTGTTTTTGAATGTATTATTCATTCTTTGTCAAAAGGGCCTAACTGCACTTTCGTTAATATCTCGCTAACTAATAGTCCCAGAGGGTCAAGTGAGGTGTCATAGGACATAAAATGGCCAACCCTTCCCCATGACCAATGAATTTACCCAAAAAAAAACGAAACAGCAAGCTCATTGACCTAAGATTTTATCAACTAATAATCAGAGAGGGACAAGTGAGGTGTCATAAGACTCAGGATGGCCAACCCTTTTCCATGACCAATGAATTTACCCAAAATACCCAAAACAGCAAGGTCATTGACCTAAGATTTTATAAACTTATCATTAGAGAGGGTCAAGAGAGGTGTCATAGGACTACGAATGGTTAACCCTTTCCCATGACCAATGAATTTACCCCAAAAATCCAAAACAGCAAGGTCATTGACCTGAGATTTTATAAACTAATAATCGGATATCAACATGTGAGGTGTTATAGGACTTAGAATGGTCAACCCTTTCCCATGGCTAATGAATTTACCCAAATATACCCAATACATCAAGGTCATCGACCTGAGATTTTATAAACTAATTATCGGATATGGACATGTGAAATGTGTACCGTGAGTGATGAAACATAGCTAGGTAGTGAAATAATTATTTTAGGCTACATGTATGGTGACTGACAAGTCTTTCACCATTGGAACTTGTTTTCAGATCAAACTGCAGTACAGAGAGAGTATAGGTTGTAGGTATGGGATAATAAATGACAAATGGTGTATACAAAATCTGATTTATCGATTCAAGAAATAAGAGTAGACAATCTTTAATTGATTGGTTAAAGAGGATAGCTAAAATCCAAAATGGTGACTATATCGAACTAAACTGATCCAAGCTGAATCAAACCCAACTAAACCGAACTCTACCGAACCAAACTTAATCAAAACCAAGCCAATGGTTTAAGTGTAAAAGTTGTGGGTGAATGTGGTCATTGGTAATGTCAGAAAGGAAAGGGATAACGCTCTACCTATAGAGGGTAAGGTAAAGCTAGTGCATGATGCTAATGCACACACACACAAGTACATGAACCACACACAACTAACCTATACTGTTTTTAAGGGTTGACTGTTAAAACTTGCTCAGTGGTTACCAGTGGCGAATTCTCCCATACACCGCATATACCGGCGGTATACCACCCGAGATTTTAAAAATGTAAAAGTATTTTCTTGTCACTTTTTAGACTTGTTCCAGTCATGAAAATTGTCCTTGTCATATATTTTCTGCAGATTGTTGTCAGGAAAGTCGGTGGTCATAGCAACGTACCATACTTATTTTTATTGGTGGTGTACAGTTTTAGTTATGAGTGACTGTACTGAGTTACCGCAAGGGTCTCCCGGTGGCGCTCGCTGGCTCGTCAGAGGGACGAGGGGAAGGAGAGGGGTAGCTTAAGCCCAGCAAATTTCAGCCCGAGGTATCGCGCAAGGACCATGCGGTTCAACTATGCCTAATGCTGATTGGCTGTTTCAAGGGGAATTTGTTGACCAGCAGAGGCTTGCCAGCGCTCAGCCGTTTCAGTTATTTGTTTTGTGTGCGAGACAGTGTCATTGTACGTTTGTTTTAAGTCAGTCTTGAAGTGATTTAGTCAACAGTGAATTAATATAGAAATGTGTAGTGTGAGTGAAGCACCGGAAGTGGATTGTGGGTGCGTCATTGAGGACGTGCTAACCAAGGGATTTAATTTAATTGGATTCCCTCAGAAAGTGGAAATTAAGGAGAAAGGAAGGCCAACTCCTGAACTTCCAAATTTAGTTTCAACTTGTGTAGACCGTAAGCGAGAGTACACTAGACATTTTTGTTCCTCAAACTATTCACGCCATTTAACTGGATGCAAAAAAATTAACAAACTATTCTGCTGGCCTTGTCTCCTTTTCAGTCGTGAAGGAACGGCGTGGTCAAAAGATGGATTTGACAACATTGCTGGTCTTACTAGTAGCTTAAAGAAACATGAAAAAGCGAGGAGTCATATCGCGTGTGCTTTTTCATTGTGTAAATTCGGTACCTCGCGAATAGATGTTCAGTTGAATGCTCAGAAAGCAATGGAGGTCTCAAAGCACAATGAAATGGTAAAAAAGAATAGGCAGGTTTTATCTAGGCTAATAGATGTCGTTTGTCATTTAGGCAAGCAAGAACAGGCACTTGAGGACATGACGAGTCAGACCAGTCACAGAACAGAGGTAACTACATAGAAACCTTAGATTTGCTGAGCACGTATGACCTTTTGCTACATGACCATTTACTTAATTCTACTATATTTCGAGGTACGTCATCTACCATTCAGAACGATTTAATAGAAGCCATTAGAGCTGTAATGGTAGATGCTATTGCGAAGGAACTTGACAGAACAAAATTTGTAGCAATTCTTGTCGATGAATGTTCTGATGTGATTAATAAATCACAGCTCTCCACAATGTTGATAGTGCTGGAGAAGTTCAAGAACGATTCATTGGTTTCACGGGCCTTAGTGCTAACAGGTCGGCTGAGGCTCTGTACGCCCACGTTTCGTCAGTATTAGAAGAGTTCGGATTAGGTAACAAGCTTATAGGACAGACGTACGATGGCGCGAGTGTCATGGCTGGTCATTTAGGAGGACTACAGGCTAGAGTAAAACAAACATTTCCACGAGCGCTGTTCGTTCATTGCTACTGTCATGTGTTGAACTTAGTATTGCAACAGGCAGCTATGGGAATAACAAAATGTCGAGTATTTTTCTTATCTCTTTCCGGAATGTCTAATTTCTTTTCCCATTCTTCCAGGAGAACTGAATACCTCCGAAACTTTGTATAAAAAAAAAATACCGAGAACTGCACCAATACGCTGGAACTTTAACTCGAGACTTGTTAACACAGTTCAAGAGCAGAAAGACAACCTACTCATGTTTTTCGAAAGCTTAGCGGACGATGAAAATAGTGGAAATTGGGAAAACGATGCTATAGTACAGGCTCAAGGATTTTTGTATTTTTTGAAAAAAAATTGATACAGCTTTTCTTCTGAATGTATACTCATTCATTTTCTGCCACACCGATGTTCTTTTTAACATTCTGCAAAACAAGGCTATGGATATTGCTTTCTGCCACTCAAAGATAATAGAGACCAGAGACAGATTAAACAATTTCAGGAGCGAAGGCTTCCAAAATGTCTGGGAAATGACATGTTCTAGCGCAGCCGATGAACCAGCACAGAAGAGAATTAAAGGCAATGGATCACCAGAAGAGAGTTTTAGGAGACTATTCTGTGAAATTCTGGATAATGTCATTTGCCAGATAAATGACAGATTTTGTGATATGGAGCGTTTTAACTTCTTTTCCCTCCTGGATACAGGAAAATTTAGAGAATTTGGCATTTCGTTCCCAAACAAATTGTTTTTAAATCTCTTAGAAAACTACGGGTCAAGTTTCGATCAAGTAGGTCTGAAAAACGAACTGATAGTGCTCTATTCGGCTAATGATCAAGAATTTCACGAGAAATCAGTGGCCGAAATCGTAAGAATTATGAACCGAATGCAGTTAGTTAATGCTATGCCTGAACTGTACAATTTAGCGTGTTTAATACTTACGATACCATCTACTACAGCCTCTGTTGAACGTACCTTCTCAACACTCAAACGAGTGAAGTCACACTGCAGGTCCAGTATGGGTCAAGAGAGACTTACTTCCCTATCAATGATGACAATTGAGAAGCAGCTGCTTTGTTCATTCAGGAAGCACCCAAACGGTAATTTTACTGATGCTGTCACACAAGTGTTCTTGAAGAAATCCAGACGAATGGAACTTACCTTCAAATAGATTAATCCTGGTTTTGTCAGAAGACGGTTGGAATACTGTATAGATATAGAAGTAAGTTATCGCTCGAATTATTTTATTGATTTCGACCAGTTTCTTAGAAGTGCTCTTCACTTTTATTGTATTAATACCTTGGCTATGAATGTTTTAGTAATCTTTGGATATGTCTAACGAAGTGCAAATGGTTTAGAACGTTGTTGTTAATAGGGGCTGATAACCTAGATGTTAGGCCCCTTAAACAACAATTATCATCATTGTTGTTGTTAATAGTTCATTTTAGGGGCTTGTGTTGAACTTGTATAATAAGCTTCTATGATGAACTGAGGTACTATCGCTGCATTTGCCTGAAAATAGTGTAGGAAAACTCAGACAAAAAACACACTCATGGTAGCCTCTGTCGGCGTCGAGATTCGAACCCCTGATATGTGGACTTGCTGCAGCTCCCCATGGCGTGATTTAGCGTGCACGGCTATGCCACGGGGTGTTCTTCGAACGCAACTACAGTTGACCAGTGTCATATTTCCAAGAAAAAAATACACTTGTCTGGAGCGGAGAGAGATAAAGTGGAAGTGCGAAGATGAAAGGAGCCGTTTGTAAGATGTAACCAAAATAAACTGGGGAATGAGGGGATGTGGCAAGTGTTCAGAAGTGAAACAGAAATTCTTTAGGTATATAGACATAATCTTTCTTACAAATTACGGATATGTTTTTCTCCAACTCTAATAATAATAATAATAATAAGAGTCTGAAGGAATTGGATCTTCCGCCGAACATCTACAGGAGTATGCAGCATTCTGTCCTATTGTCCACATGCAATATTGTGCAATCCTTCCTGGCTAGTGAATGAGTTTTAATGAACTCTATATTCTGTATATACATGATATGTATGTACTGTATTATAGTTTGTATTTTAGTTTTTATGTATTGTTGTAAAGCACTTGGTTTAACTTTAGAATAACCCATGTTTGTAGTGGTGAATTGAATAATAAATAATAATAATAATAATAGTCTAATAATAATGACTTATTATTATTGTTATTATTATTATTATTGGGCATATTGATATTGGTTGCCAGGGGTGAGTAAACAGGAAGGGTGCACTTGCGGTATACCAGGTACGGAGACCAGCAGTCGCCACTGGTGGTTACTGGGACAAGAAGGTCGCTACACACAACAAGCGTTAAATACTTGAGGCTAATAATCTACACACACACACACAAACACACACTTGTTCTAAACTAAACTGTCTTGCTGACAGTGCTCACACTGTAGGCAGATGACAGAAATGCTTGGCTAACAGAAATACAATCATTTCCGGTTGTCTAATGTTACCAGCTAACCATTTTGTGCTGCAGTGACGAGCACATGTGCCACTTACACTAGAGATTTTAACTCGATTTCAAGCTCTAAGTCCTAGAACGAATCAAACTAAGAAAGAAGGGCATGGTGGCGCAGTGGTTAAGCTGTTAGCCTTTGACTAAATTGGACTAGGGTTTGATTTCAGGTTAATACGCATGTCATAAACATATAAAAAAGCAGAGATAATGTTTTAAACCGATTACACTCGTCTCTTTTCAAATTATAACTTGGATTACAAATACAAAGGTGGACTGGGTGTGATATACAGTTAATGCTGCCTATCGCACACTAGCTGTAAGGAAGCCATATGTAGAGCTATATGTAGAGAACTACCTAGCGATTTCATGAACTGGTATAGCTATGTCGCATAAACGGTGCAGGATACAATCCAGCAACTACAATTCGTATCTTGTGGAACAGAGAAAATGCACTTTTGCTTTGATGGATAACAAATGTGTGCAGACGAATGACCTACGCGTTAGTCTACCAAGGGGTTATAACCTCGAGGAGGAGGTGTGATTTCTATATTTTATTGTTTAGAGACATGGCTTTTGTAACCAGTAGATTTAATTGATTTAGTATTTTGTAAATATTTATTTTTGTAATTGTAAATAGTTAATTTTTTTAATAGTGGAAACCATTTATTTTTGTAATGGTAAATGTTCAATGTATAATTAAAGTCCTTTGGGATGAGTGTGCATGTCAATTATGTTTTTAGGGACAAATAGAGTGGTTGTGTGTTTGTTCTCAAAGACAGGCATGGTTGTGTGGATGTATGACTACACAGAAAGAGAGAGAGAGAGAGTGTGTAAAACAGCCTTACCTGCAGTAGTAATAGTAGACCTCTATGCTTTGCATACACATAGACAGACTGTACCATCGCCATGGCCAAGCACTCACTTTAACACCATTTACAAAATCTTAAAATGAAAAAATCATGTTTCGCAAATATGAACTTTTGACATAAACAAAATAAAAATTAAATGTGTAAACAACAAATTGGAAAATCCATATTTCCATATCATGAAATTCAAAAACTTTAAACTGACATTTAAAAGAAATGCAAATGGAAAATTGACAAATTGTAATGTGTGAAATGTGAAAATGAACAAAAGGCTATCATTATTTTAAAAAAATAAAAAAAAACATGGTGCTGTATGGTTGAGGTGTGAATCTAACCCTACTTATTTTGGACCACCCGAGACTGAGTATACTTGTTTTAGTCCCCATACCACTTTTAAAATTTTGTGTTAAAGCTAGGAATTGAACCCAAGAGCTTGTAGGGGGAGACCAAGGTTAGAATATGTTAAGCAGATAGTCTTGAATGTAGGGTGTGGTAGCTATATATAGATGAAACGGTTAGCTCGGGACAGGGGGGCATTGAGATCTGCAGCAAACCAGTCAAAAGACTAAAGACTCAAACAACAACATATAAGCTCACCAAAATAATGTTGTGTAACGGTAAATGTTAGTCAACGAACGGTAATGCATTACTAAAACCCATGACACGATACCTAAGAGCTTTTCTAAAATTATTTTAAAATGCCTTTAACCCTATATTAAACACCAAGTTCAAAAGTCTCATAACTGCAATGTTATGGTAAAACAAAACAAAATCTATATTTCAAAACAAGCAAGTGGTTTAATCAATGTATACTGGGTAACGTTTTGTAAGCACTCAAATCCACAAGACTAATTAAATTAGTAACTGTCAGGTTGGTCGAGTATTAAGGTGATTAACTTAAGATCACATTTTCTGTACAAGGAAGCATGGGTTCGAATCCCTTACCTGACATAACTATTGACTTAACATTGCTTGGCTACACTGTATTATTATGATACTCAGTACACAAACCATAGACAGAGTGCATTGTTTAAGGCACTCTCTTTATGAACATAGTCAGAGACTGTTGATGGTTAACAATTGCATTAATAGTGGGACATGGGGATAGCAATTAAGTAAAAACTGCCAATACCCATACAATATTTTTATTCATTTAGTTTTTTTTTTACAATAGATACACATTGAATACAACTTTTTAACTCTTTACCATTGTTTGATATAGATTTTAAACACAACACTTGTTGTAGATCCATTTATAACTTTCTCCAGGTACTCTTGTTCTTAAAAACTGGGGAAGCCGCAATGGTTTTATAGACATTAAACCCTCATCCTCTTATTTTTCATCATCATCATCATTATAAATATTATCTTCATAATTATTATAGTCATTGTCACCATCATTATCATCATCATCATCATCCTCAACATCACTAGAATTATCCAATTCCTTTTTTTTTTCCTTTTCAAAAGGGACCTCTTGAAGAGTCTGTGTTGCTTTTGATAGTGTTACAGGTTTTTTGAACGTTGACAACTGTCCTAACATGACTTTTTGAGGAGATAAATGTTTTTTCACAAGGCACTATGTTGAGTAACACTATGTGTTTGTTGGGCTTGCTTTTTCTTGTTCTTTTGATCATGTTTTGTTAACACTAACGGTGTTTCATTTGGTATACCACATTGATGAGTACCCACACTTAAGACCTCACCATGTTTACTTTTTAGATGACCTAGACATTTTGTTGTTCTTTGTTTTGAACACTGCCGAAATATGATGCCATTCGCATTTTCTCGCTTATAGATATAAGAGTACCCATGATACAGGGCACGTGGTTTACCTTTATTGGTTATAGTATATTCCATAGTAGCCACTGACTTGTATAGTCGATCCGCCTACTACAAAGGTCTGAACACTTGTGGTGAAAGAATGATGTGTGTTGACGTTTTATGCAGGATGATGTTGGTGGCATATGTGGGTGGCTTATGTGGGTGCCTTATGTTGATGACATATGTTGTTGGCTTATTTTGGTGGCTTATGTTGATGGTTTATTGTGGTGGCTTATGTTGGTGGCTTATGTTAGTGGCTTATGTTGATGACATATGTTGGTGACTTATGTTGATAGCTTATGTTGGTGGCTTATGTTGATGACATATGTTGTTGGCTTATGATGGTGACTTATGTTGTTGGTTTATGTTGGTGGCCTATGTTGATGGTTTATGTTAATGGCTTAGGTTAATGTCTTAGGTTGATGGCTTAGGTTGATGGCTTAGGTTGATGGCTTATGTTGGTGGCTTCTGGTGGTGGCTTATGCTGGTGGCTTATGCTAGTAGCTTATGGTGGTGGTTTATGTTGGTGGTTTATGTTGATGGCATATGTTGGTGACTTACGTTGATAGCTTATGTTGGTGGCTTATGTTGATGACATGTTGTTGGCTTATGGTGGTGGCATATGTTGATGGTTTATGCTGGTGGCCTATGTTGATGATTTATGTAAATGACTTAGGTTAATGTCTTGGGTTGGTGGCTTATGTTGGTGGCTTATGGTGGTGGCTTATGGTGGTGGCTTATGTTGATGACATATGTTGGTGACTTATGTTGATGGCTTTTGTTGATGGTTTATGTTGATGGTTTATGTTGGTGGCTTATGTTGATGGCTCTTAATGATTAATGATGATGGTGATGACGATTGTATCACTTTTGGAGAAGCGGAGTGTAGGTATTTGTAGTTGACGCTTGTGGGATACCTGTGCATTGTAATGAGCATAAAGTGATAATGAAGATGTAACATACACTCAGTCTTCAAGCCACAAGAATGAATCATAAAGGATTAAAAACATTCCTCCTCACAAGATGACGTCGGCGCGCAACGACAGTGGAGGAATGTGGAGGAGGGTCTAGAGATTTTTTGTTTTTTGTTTTTGCGCATGCCCATTCATGACTTTTTGTAAGAGGGCGTGCTTTTTAAAGATGGCGGCCGTAGTGTAATCTAACCGAACCTAACCCAACCCATGAGGTGTGATTAAAAAGCATTCCAAGCAGCGCTTGTCGATAGGCAAACCAATAATCAAAGGAGAGTATGTCAGACCTTGAGGCGATAACCCATTTTGATTGATCCCTGTTGATTTGTCCCTTTGAACTGGTCCCTGTTGACTAGCCCCTGTTGACTAGCCCCTGTTGACTAGCCCCTTTGGACAGGTCCTTTTTGAAGGGAGTCATTTTTGACGGGTCCCTGTGGACGGGTCCATGTTGACGGGTCCCTGGACCCTTTGACATAATTTGGATAAATGCATGGGCCAGTCCATAGGGACCGGCGCTCAACACAGGAAGTGCGTGGAAACATACGATTACGTCAGCGAAACTTGAACTGACTTGTCTGTTGTATGAGTATCACTTACAATTTCATCCCCTAGTAGGGGTAGGTTTTATTTTGGAGTGGAATTGAAACTCTAGATGAGATGTTTTGCTGACGTAATCGTATGTTCCCCCGCACTTCCTGCGTCGCACGCGACTGTGCGCGACCCAGGCGCACACGCGCACACGTGGTCACGTGCGACGCAGGAAGTGATAATAATAATGATATGAATAATGATAGCCTTTTGTTCATTTTCACATTCCACACATTACAATTTGTCAATTTTCCATTTGCATTTCTTTTAAATGTCAGTTTAAAGTATTTGAATTTCATGATATGGAAACATGGATTTTCCAATTTGTTGATCACATATTTTATATTTATTTTGTTTATGTGAAAAGCTCATATTTGGGAAACATGATTTTTTCATTTTAAGATTTTGTAAATGGTGTTAAAGTGAGTGCCTGGCCATGGCGATGGTACAGTCTGTCTATGTGTACGCAAAACATAGAGGTCTACTATTACTACTGCAGGTAAGGCTGTTTTTACTCACACTCTCTCTCTCTTTCTGTGTAGTCATACATCCACACAACTATGCCTGTCTTTGAGAACAAACACACAACCACTCTATTTATCCCTAAAAACATCATTGACATGCACACTCATCCCAAAGAACTTGAATTATACATTGAACATTTACCATTACAAAAATAAATGGTTTCCACTATTTACAAAAAATTAACTATTTACAATTACAAAAATAAATATTTACAAAATACTAAATCAATTAAATCTACTGGTTACAAAAGCCATGTCTCTAAACAATAAAATATAGAAATCACACCTCCTCTCAGTGGCGGATCCAGAGGGGGGCACCAGGGGCAAGTGCCCCCTCCGAAAAACCAGTTGTTTGCTACATTGATATTGCCGATAAAAATGATTGTTTCTCCAAACTGCACTGCAAGTAAAATCTTTGCTCTATTGCCTGCATTCATGAATGTGGTCAATGTTTCTTATCATATAGTATGTAATGGCAACACTGTTAATATAATCGCTACATTGACAGTGTTGCAAGTGCAGAGAGATCTTTTAGCAGCCTGCAACTTGTTAAATCATGGCTACGAACGCGAATGACAGAGGAAAGGTTGAATGGCTTGTGTCTGTTATTTGTTCACCGTGATATAACTGTTGACGTTGAAAAAGTTGTAGAACGTTTCTCTAAAGGGGGTGAACGAATGATCGCCTGGATTTTATTTTGTAATAGGCATGTATTTTGCCTGGGATAGTCACCAAATAGAATCCCAATCAGTATTCAATACAATTGTTTTTTGTATTTATATTTATGTGACTAGTAGTGACTCAGTGACTGACAATGTTGGTACTATATACAGTACATATCTTGTAAGATTTGTGTAGTAGACTTGTATATTTTCTTCATATAGTCACTGTGATTGCAAATGTTTTTAATACATATTAGACTGAGTAATGTGCATTACAATGTGAAAATGTACATATTCTGTAGAATTAAAAGTTTTTTTTTACATAATGACAATGACTTGAAACTGAAACCAATAAACCATTTTAATATAATGAATTTCTTGTAGAATTATAAAATCTGGTGGTTGGATGTTATGTGTAGAGTGTGTAGACTAAATAAAAATTTAGTAATTTTATTACATATTTTCTGTTGCTACTCTGAAATCCTAGAGTGCCCCTCCGAGGTGAACCTCTGGATCCGCCACTGCCTCCTCCTCGTGGTTATAACCCCTTGGTAGGCAAATGCGTAGGTCATTCGTCTGCACACATTTGTTATCCATCAAGGCAAAAGTGCACTTTCTCTGTTCCACAAGATACGAATTGTAGTTGCTGGATTGTATCCTGCACCGTTTATGCGACATAGCTATACCAGTTCATGAAATCGATAGGTAGTTCTCTACATATAGCTCTATATATGGCTTCCTTACAGCTAGTGTGCGATAGGCAGCATTAACTGTATATCACACCCAGTCCACCTTTGTATTTGTAATCCAAGTTATAATTTGAAAAGAGACGAGTGTAATCGGTTTAAAACATTATCTCTGCTTTTTTATATGTTTATGACATGCGTATTAACCTGAAATCAAACCCTAGTCCAATTTAGTCAAAGGCTAACAGCTTAACCACTGCGCCACCATGCCCTTCTTTCTTAGTTTGATTCGTTCTAGGACTTAGAGCTTGAAATCGAGTTAAAATCTCTAGTGTAAGTGGCACATGTGCTCGTCACTGCAGCACAAAATGGTTAGCTGGTAACATTAGACAACCGGAAATGATTGTATTTCTGTTAGCCAAGCATTTCTGTCATCTGCCTACAGTGTGAGCACTATCAGCAAGACAGTTTAGTTTAGAACAAGTGTGTGTTTGTGTGTGTGTGTGTGTAGATTATTAGCCTCAAGTATTTAACGCTTGTTGTGTGTAGCGACCATCTTGTCCCAGTAACCACTGAGCAAGTTTTAACAGTCAACCCTTAAAAACAGTATAGGTTAGTTGTGTGTGGTTCATGTACTTGTGTGTGTACATTAGCTTCACGCACTAGCTTCACCTTACCCTCTATAGGTAGAGCGTTATCCCTTTCCTTTCTGACATTACCAATGACCACATTCACCCACAAGTTTTACACTTAAACCATTGGCTTGGTTTTGATTAGGTTTGGTTCGGTTGAGTTCGGTTTAGTTGGGTTTGATTCAGCTTCGATCAGTTTAGTTCGATGTAGTCACCATTTTGTATTTTAGCTATCCTCTTTAACCAATCAATTAAAGACTGTCTACTCTTATTTCTTGAATCGATAAATCAGATTTTGTATACAACATTTGTCATTTATTATCCCATACTTACAACCTATACTCCCTCTGTACTGCAGTTTGATCTGAAAACAAGTTCCAATGGTGAAAGACTTGTCAGTCACCATACATGTAGCCTACAATAATTCTTTCACTACCTAGCTATGTTTCATCACTCGCGGTAAACATTTCACATGTCCATATCCGATAATTAATTTATAAAATCTCAGGTCGATGTCCTTGATGTAATGGGTATTTTTGGGTAAATTCATTAGCCATGGGAAAGGGTTGACCATTCTAAGTCCTATGACACCTCACATGTTGATATCCGATTATTAGTTTATAAAATCTCAGGTCAATGACCTTGCTGTTTTGGAATTTTGGGGTAAATTCATTGGTCATGGGTAAGGGGTAACCATTCGTAGTCCTATGACATCTCACTTGACCCTCTCTAATGATGAAAATGAAAATCCACAGCCTGCTTCCAGTCTCCGACCGGGTCAGGAATGGAATGAATGAAGCCCCCCATCTAGCGGCGAGGATATAAACTGTGCCGGCTGCCGAGGCCTGACGCACTCCTCTAGGGCAATGATTAAATGAATGACAGATGAAATGAAATGATAGTGGAGAGTGTTGCTGGAAAGAAATTTTTTGACAGGGAAAACCGGAGTACCCGGAGAAAAACCTGTCTGCCTCCGTTTTGTCCAGCACAGATCTCACATGGAGTGACCGTGATTTGAACCACGGACCCAGCAGTGAGAGCCCGGCGTGCTGCCGCCTAAGCCACGGAGGCTTCCTCTCTAATGATAAGTTTATAAAATCTTAGGTCAATGACCTTGCTGTTTTGGGTATTTTGGGTACATTCATTGGTCATGGAAAAGGGTTGGCCATCCTGAGTCTTATGACACCTTACTTGTCCCTCTCTGATTATTAGTTGATTAAATCTGAGGTCAATGACCTTGCTGTTTTAGTTTTTGGGGGTAAATTCATTGGTCATGGGGAAGGGTTGGCCATTTTATGTTCTATGACACCTCACTTGACCCTCTGTGATTATTAGTTAGCGAGATATTAACGAAAGTGCAGTTAGGCCCTTTTGACAAAAAATGAATAGTACATTCAAAAACAGGGCGTCACCTCAAGTCCAACGACCCCTCATACAAGTCCCTAGCCTTCTTAGTTCACAAGATATTAAAAAGCCGATGACCTATTAGTTTTTGGATCTTTGGTTAATTTGTTTAAAAAAACGTATCTATAGATTATTATTCAAAAAGCCCGCCCTCTTACAAAAACCCCAATTGCGCATTCGTAAAACAAAAAACAAAAATGATAAATCATAGCGACATTCAGTTGTATGCATGCACTTTATGTGGAACGAGTTTAATTTCATACTGGCATACAAACTCCCACATGTTGCGCGTGGAAAGCGACTTTTACCTTAAAAAAAATTCACCCCCTAGTAGGAGTAGATTTTATTTTGGAGTGGAAATAAGTTGTCCATAGGAAAGGGGTTGTCTGCCCGAGTAATTTGACTACTCGTACATGTCTCTAGCATTATTCCCACCACTGTCAAAACAGGTTGTGACTTGTTAGCTCTTATCGTGCACGTGGACCTGTGTGTTAGGTCATATTACACATGAACTTGCATTTTCTCACGTATGAACCAAAACAGGATGTGACTTGTTTCACAAGGAGGACGGTAATAAGGTCATCTCACACGTGTTCACAAGTATTTCGTCACTTTCCTTTCATATCGTTATCACATTATAGTAGTGGGGGACTGGTGAACGACGTCAGTTCCAACACACTGCTTTACACGCAAAATGTAGTTAGGCCCTTTGACATAATTTAAATAAATTCATGGGCTAGTCCGTAGGAACCAGTCCAAAGGGACCGGTCCAAAGGGATCAGTCCAAAGGGACTCATCAACAAGGACTCGTCCACAAGGACCTGTCAACAAGGACTTGTCCACAAGGACTCGTCCACAAGGACCCGTTAGGTTGGGTTAGGTTAGGTTACACTACAGCCGCCATCTTTTAGAAAGCCCGCCCTCTTACAAAAGCTATGAGTGGGCATGCGTAAGAACAAAAAACAAGCATGTTAATTCATATTGGCTATCCACCGTACACATGTCTATTGTGTTGAATAACGTTTAATTCCATATTGGCATTCAAAGTCTCACATGTTGCACTTGGAAAGCGAGATTCTCTAAAAAATACAATTACACCCCCTAGTAGGGGGTAAGAATAAGGTAAGATTTAAAAGCCGGAGTAGGTTTAAAACATAATATTATTGCCAAGGATATTCAATTCATCTAATGCCATGGTACACAACCCGTGGCCCTCAATGTCAGTTAATGTGGCCCACCGCCCAGTTACCAATGGTTTTAGCGGTTAAAATCGCATGGGAATACCGAGTGTCGTCTCATTATTGTAAGTTAAATTAAGCAAATTATAACAATGTACGATTTCAAAATATGAGAACATTTGAGACATTGTTTGACATATTTCCTCAACCGTTCACTACTGACGTTGCGACAGTGCCAATTAATTTCCACATGAAACTAATTGATCTCCGGTTTGAGTTAGGTTTAGTTCAGTCTTTTAGACTTTAGTAGGGACATTTAGTATATGACTTGAGAAAAGTATGTATTTAATCCCTAAATTGTAATGACATGAAAATGGTTTTATGTTCGACCATGCCGAAATATAAATATTATACGCCAGAAAACGACATCTTACAGAGGGTCTTTATAGTTCAAGTTTCATTATGATACTGCTTCTCCACCAATCAGAGCTCAAAATTTTCATTACGATACAGCTGTTTCACCAATTAGTTAAGGATAGCATCGTACCAGCGCTGACTTGCACGGCCTCCTATTTTAAATTTCACTGCGTGGCTAGTGTCACAGTGGGGTATTCGAGGAGGCCGTGTTCGAATACAAGATATTTTCTGCATCTCATGCGTTCTGTTCAGTAAATGCAACAGACGGAATCTCGACGGGTATTTATGAATATTTATGTTCGAACATAAACTAAAGTTATAATTATCGTCGAACATAAACAGTCGTATGCAACTTGCCTATAATAGTAATTAAGACACTCGCATGGAAATTATAAAACTTGCTTGGCTAATTTTATAAACATACTCGTGTCTTAATTATTGCATAATGTACTATACCAGCACAGTTTACGTCTTCTGGTCGGTTAAATTAATCAGGCAATGGTACAATACATTAGCTATTGAGGTGGGGGCATGCAGCGCCCAAATGGGAAGGTACCTTGCGAATCGCCACATTTGGCACACCCCTGACCTAATGCATGCCTCAACAATGCATTTGCTATTAAATGTCCAAGAGTGTGAACCATTATTGAAACTCGTGATGTATGCTTCAAAACGTGGTCAGGAACAGTAGGAACCCCAGGTTCGATTCTCCTGGTTCTTATGGTTTTTCTTTGTTGTTAATTCATATTAGGGCTAAAAGAGCGTTAAAAATCCTTCAGTATGCCTTCCTTCAGAGGGGAAGTAAAGCCGGCGGTCCCATATCATAGATTTATGGCATGTAAAAGATTCTTCCACTGACTAAACATGTGTGAAGCTAAATTGTTAGGTTAGATTTCGTCAGAACGCTCTATCAAAGTTCCAACGATCACCACTAGGTAGCATTGATATCTGGTAGCGAAGGTTGGAACTACTTGAAATTGAACGGAACTTGTAGCTCACCCTAAGGGGTCCTCTGGAAGCAGCTACAGACTCAGGTGAGCCGAACATGTCCTCGGACACTCCCGGCACTAAAAGCCGTACGATAAATTAAATTAAATTAAAGGGCTTGGGGGTAGTTTTGGTCATCATCCCCGTGAACTTGGGTGAGTGTTGTATATCCCTGATAACCTGTGTTTATGAGGTGACTGTAGTAGTGTGCGTAAGTGTAATTGTTAAGGTGTGGGATGGGGTCAGATCCCCGGAACTTGAAAAGAGGTTGTATCCCAGTGATTGCCAGCAATTGGTGTGGAAAAACCTGCGGAAAACCAAATTCAGGACAGTCGCTGTCAAAGCCTGGATTAGAACCGCTGACCTCCGGACTTGCTGCAGTTCCCAGTTGCGGTCGTGATGAGTGATTTAACGCGCACGGCTGCGCCACGGGGTGAGGTTTATAGGGGGAACAGGTAGTCTTGTAATATGACACTATCAGCAAGTTGTTTTTTGTTTTTTGTTTTGTGTCGCCTCCTGGGAGGCCGAGTGCAGGTCTTTCTAGTGGTTGGTTGGTTCCTCAGTTTAGGGGCTGCGACAACGCGGTCATGTAGCCCCGTGTACTTTGGGTGTGTGTAGAATCTGTCTGATAACCGGTGTTAATTGTGCTTCCTGTAATAGTGTGTGTTATCTGTTTTTTAATTAAAGTAAGGACTGCAGACTTTGAATTTTTCAAATAGTTCCTACTTTTGCCGCCAAACGCCACTGTCGACGACTACTAGTTCAGAATTAGCTACTAGACGCCACCGCAGTCGGCTCCTGGCAACGAACGTAGGAACCTAAGAGCGTTGTTTACATTCTTAACCTGTATATAATTTAGCTTCACACAGGTGTAATTAGTGCAAGGTAATTTAACATGCCATAAATCTATGACATGGGACCGCCTGCTTTACTTCCCCTCCGAAGGAAGGCATATTGCGGGATTTTTAACGCTCTTAAAAAATCCGACGACTTCGGCTGGGTTTGAACCCAAGATCTCGGGCATAGAAGCTCAGCATGCTACCAACTTCGCCACCGAAGCCCCTACTCTTTCTAGTGAACGCCCGTGGGCGACCTGCGCGTGTCTGAATGATGATGAAGTGATGATGAACACGTCACATACACCCAGTCCCCGGGCCAGAGGAGTCAACTCCAGGAGATGAAAATCCCCGATGGCCCGGCCGGGAATCGAACCCGGGACCAATTGGTTTAAAACCTAGCGCGCTAACCAATTCGCCAAGGGGCCGGACAGCAAGAATATGATGAATATGATGTTGGTTTAAGGGGCCTAACATCTAGGTTATCGGCCCCTAATGGTTTGGGTGATCGTTAAGATGGGAATGAAATGTGAACTATAACTAATACTAACTACTAACTTATATACTAGAAGAATAAATGGAAAACAAAAGGAGAATAAGGCAAATAAAGGGCAAGCATAAAAGAAATTCCCTCAACCCTCGAAGAATGCGGATTGAGGGACTTGGAAGGAAGGAGAGCCATGATAGGCAGATAGGAAAGTGAAAGAGGAGAGGGTCCTCCCCAGAGGGAATGGATAAAAGGGAGAAAACCAGACCCTGTTCAGGAATCCCTCGGGGTCGCCAACTCCAGAACTCACCAGGCGTGAGCCCCTGAGGGTGTAGCAATATCTAGGGTACACCAAAGTGGTGGGGCTACATAACCCCTGCCTCCTTGAGGGCCTTGAGCAGAAGGCAGGAGATAACATGAATGGAAAAAGAAGGCTGACCCTCACAGAAGGAGAGTATCAGAAAAGATGAGACAAGGGCCAAATAAGGCGGAAAATGAAGAGACTCCCTAGGCCTCGGACACCCTAATACCGTCGGGGTCGGAAGAGAACAAGGGTTAACCATGTGGTCGACAGGAAAGAAGACGGAGAGGAGCCCGGCACAAGTAAGTGGAAGAAATGCGGTACTCAGCTGGGGCTCCGTGGTCGCCAACCTACGTCCGACTAGATGTGATCCCCTGGGGGAGACAGCAAGAATGTATGGGACCCTAACATAGACATTAAGTATGCTTCGTGACCTCTTAATAGCTGTTACAGCAAGTGTGAACACATCCCGGAGGCACGTCAATGTACTGCTAAGTTGAAGTATGTTATGAACAAGATATCAAATATAGACATCGCAACAATGCAACGGTAGATTTAGAGTAAAAGTATTTGAGAGGTGTAATCATCAACTTCCGAAGAGACCTCATCACTCCACTCCACTGGTAGCTTTGGAAACGAAGATCTGGGTTTGATTCGCGGCTCTGCCGATACATTTTTATTCTAGTCTGAATGCTGGAACTTGGTACACTCAGCCTCGTGAGGCAAAACTGAGAAGGAAGGAAGCTTGCGATCATGAGCCACGGGACCTCCTTTTTACGTGGAATCCGAACCACAGGACATTGAATTTCACTTAAAAAATCCTACATGCATTGACCGGGCATCGAGCCCATTCCACCTTTATGAAAGGATTCACTACTGCAGCATGCTGAGCTTCTATGCTCAAGATAGCGGGTTCAAACCCGGCCAAAGCCGTCGGATTTTTAAGAGCGTTAAAAATCCCTCAGTATGCCTTCCTTCGGAGGGGAAGTAAAGCCTACGGTCCCATGTCATAGATTTATGGCATGTTAAAGAACCTTCCACTAATTACACCTGTGTAAAGCAAAATTGTATAGGTTAAGAATGTAAACAACGCTCTTAGGTTCCTCCGTTCGTTGCCAAGAGCCGACTGCGGTGGCGTCTAGTAGCTAAGTTCTGAACTAGGCCTAGTAGTCGTTGACGGTGGCGTTTGGCGGCAAAAGTAGGAACTATTTGAAAAATTCAAAGTTGCAGTCCTTATTTGAATAATAAGAAAAGACAGATACACACACTAATACAGCCATCACAACTAACACCGTTTATCAGACAGATCCTACACACACCCAAAGTACACGGGGCTACATGACCACGTTGTTGCAGCCCCTAAACTAAGGAACCAACCGACCTTCACCTCTGCGATACGACACAAAACTGAGAATAGGCGGGTTCGATTCCCAACTCAGCCATCCTGGAAGTAGTTTTCGTGGTTTCTCACTTCTACTCCAGGAAAATGCCGGGATGGTTGCTAACCCGAAGCTACGGCTACCTCGTGTAGAATTTGTCTGATAACCTGTGTTATTGTGGTATATTCAGTTATATGTGTATTTGTAAAGGTTTTCTTGAGGATTAGGATGGAGGCGGACATAGCCTCAAGTTAGGAACCATCCTAGCATTTGCCTGGAGTAGAAGTGGGAAACCACGGAAAACCACTTCCAAGATGGCTGAGGTGGCTAGTGACTAGCATTCTTGGCTGTCACTGTGGAGGTCCGGGTTCGATTACGGGTTTTGCCTGGAAATTACATTACTTGTCTAGATATTTCAGTTTTAGTATAAGATGAAATGTGACCTTGGTGAAATGAATATTGGCATTTATTTGAATACGCAGGTGACATAATCAAATAAGTTGGGTCTCAATGGTAAATGCGTCGTTTCTCAAGCTAACAAACGCCATCGTAGCACAATAACTTGTCAAGATATTTCAGTTTTAGTAAAAGGTGAAATTTCTTCCAAATTATTTTAAGATATAATTAAGATTGTTATTATTAATATTATTATTGTTATTATTATTATTCCAACTTTAGTTTTTTAAACTCGAGGTTCCAAGCGGGTCCTGTCGGTTAGATGCTGTCGTTTGGCTGTGCATATATTTAAATGAAGTCTCCGAGACAATCGTGAGTTCATAAAAAGCAGAGGAACCAACTCTATAAAGTAAAGTGAAATATACGAGGGATTCTCAGACCTTCTGTCGGCTAAACAATTGAATGGGCAATATCAGCTGTGTAGATGAGGAAATCCCCTAACGCCTGTATTCCAAGCAATATAATTCTATATAAACTGCTCATAAAGTAGCGGGATCCGAATTGGAACAGAATCCGTCTGGTGAGTGAGTACAGGCGCGACAATAGCACACAACTGTGTCGACAATTTAACATTGCTAAAAGTTTGTGTCTGATAGATTTCTTACAGTAGTTGTTGTTGTTGTTGTTGTTGTTGTTGTTTATTCGTGTAGGGGCTTTGCGAGATCTTTGTCATGTAGCCCTGTGTACTCGGGTATGTGTGAAATCAGTCTGGTAACCTGCCTTATTGTGATGGCTGCAGCAGTGTGTGTATTTGCAATTCAGACTTGGATTGGGAAGGAGATTGCCTTGGCCTTAGGTTAGGATCCATCCCACCATTTGAAAAATGAATGGGAGGAAGCTTGTAGTTTTAAGTGATTGTAAATCATGCGACCAAAGGACCTCCTTACTACTTGGAAACCGAACCACAGAACGTGGTATTCCACTTCAAAAATCGCACATGTGATGACCGGGAATCGAACCTGGTCCAACTTGATGAGAGTCAAGCAGCTTTACCACTGCATAATCACGAACACATTTCGACATTTGACTGGACTAGAAATCCGTAATTACTAAAAACCACTTCTAGGATTGTTGAGGTGGTAATTGAATCTACATGTTCTCAGTTCTGCCTCACAAGGCTGAGGGTACCTCGTTCCAATCCTCAGAACAGAACAGAATTAACCCTTACCGTGTCTTTTCCGGAATATTCCGCTTTAACATATTTGCGTTGGGTGTCGTTTACGATATTACTTATTTATCGTATGGCTTTTAGTGCCGGGAGTGTCCTAAGACATGTTCGGCTCGCCTGAGTCTGTAGCTGCTTCCAGCGGACACACTTAGGGTTAGCTACAAGTTCCGTTCAATTTCAAGTAGTTCCAACTTTCGCCACCAGATAATAATGATACCTAGTGGTGAACGTTGGAACTTTGATAGAGCGTTCTGACGAAATCTAACCTAACAATTTAGCTTCACTCAAGTTTAGTCTGTGGAAGGATCATGTACATGCCATAAATCTATGACATAGGACCGCTGACTTTACTTCCCCTCCGAAGGAAGGCATACTGAAGGATTTTTAACGCTCTTAAAAATCCGATGACTTCGGCCGGGTTTGAACCCGCTATCTTGGGCACAGCAGTTCAGCATGCTACCAACTACGCCACCGAAGCCGGTGTTTACGATATATTCCGCAGACTATCATAAGTTTACATTTAATTACAGTAGGTGGCAGGAAGGTAAACGATTAGACAACCTTTACGAACGCAACTGGAACCGGAAGAGAATACGTGAATCATTTCATTTACATTTTCAGGATTGATGAGGTACTGAATATACTTGAGTTTGAGAGTATCAGCTGATGCACGATGTAAACAATGAAATATCGGGCTCGTACGATAAAGAATATGGCCACAATTTCATATGATTTGGACAAATCGGAAAGTGATATCAAAGACAGTATTGAAGAGATTGAGGGTTTCACATCAAGTGGCAATCAAAGTTATGGGCATGAGAGCAGATATAGTGTAGTATTGTAAGGTTTGCCTACTTTCCGCGATCAAGAGATTGAGGGTTTCACATCAAGTGGCAATCAAAGTTATGGACATGAGAGCAGATATAGTGTAGTATTGTAAGGTTTGCCTACTTTCCGCGATCAAGAGATTGAGGGTTTCACATCAAGTGGCAATCAAAGTTATGGACATGAGAGCAGATATAGTGTAGTATTGTAAGGTTTGCCTACTTTCCGCGATCAAGAGATTGAGGGTTTCACATCAAGTGGCAATCAAAGTTATGGACATGAGAGCAGATATAGTGTAGTATTTTAAGGTTTGCCTACTTTCCGCGATCAAGAGATTGAGGGTTTCACATCAAGTGGCAATCAAAGTTATGGGCATGAGAGCAGATATAGTGTAGTATTGTAAGGTTTGCCTACTTTCCGCGATCAAGAGATTGAGGGTTTCACATCAAGTGGCAATCAAAGTTATGGACATGAGAGCAGATATAGTGTAGTATTGTAAGGTTTGCCTACTTTCCGCGATCAAGAGATTGAGGGTTTCACATCAAGTGGCAATCAAAGTTATGGGCATGAGAGCAGATATAGTGTAGTATTGTAAGGTTTGCCTACTTTCCGCGATCAAGAGATTGAGGGTTTCACATCAAGTGGCAATCAAAGTTATGGGCATGAGAGCAGATATAGTGTAGTATTGTAAGGTTTGCCTACTTTCCGCGATCAAGAGATTGAGGGTTTCACATCAAGTGGCAATCAAAGTTATGGGCATGAGAGCAGATATAGTGTAGTATTGTAAGGTTTGCCTACTTTCCGCGATCAAGAGATTGAGGGTTTCACATCAAGTGGCAATCAAAGTTATGGGCATGAGAGCAGATATAGTGTAGTATTGTAAGGTTTGCCTACTTTCCGCGATCAAGAGATTGAGGGTTTCACATCAAGTGGCAATCAAAGTTATGGACATGAGAGCAGATATAGTGTAGTATTGTAAGGTTTGCCTACTTTCCGCGATCAAGAGATTGAGGGTTTCACATCAAGTGGCAATCAAAGTTATGGGCATGAGAGCAGATATAGTGTAGTATTGTAAGGTTTGCCTACTTTCCGCGATCAAGAGATTGAGGGTTTCACATCAAGTGGCAATCAAAGTTATGGACATGAGAGCAGATATAGTGTAGTATTGTAAGGTTTGCCTACTTTCCGCGATCAAGAGATTGAGGGTTTCACATCAAGTGGCAATCAAAGTTATGGACATGAGAGCAGATATAGTGTAGTATTGTAAGGTTTGCCTACTTTCCGCGATCAAATTCTTTGGTCTTCCTCAATTGATTCTTGTTTTGTACTGTTTTCCTCCTTTCTAATCTTTTTCTAAACAAATAAAATAAGCACTCAAAGACTAGTTCAACATATTTTAGTGGCACTGGAAGGGTTACATTTCTTAGCAGAGCCAGGGATCGAACCCGGACCTCACAAGTGATAGTGAAGAATGCTAGCCACTACACCTCAAAACGGTCACTTGAGGTTTTATTGCCATTAATACCAAGATGATGAGGTTATCTTGTGAACACTAAATGATAGGAGCAGTAGGCCTACATAACGGAATACTTAACTGTACTGTAAATGTACGGTTTATTTTCCTTAAGTACTTTCACTATTGTCATTCTGAAATCGCTTTATCATCTGTTTTCTCTCAATAATTGTAGTGGCTAGCATTATTGGCTGTAACCATGGAGGCCTGGGTTCGATTCCCGACTCTGTCAAGAAATGTAATTCTAGTCTGAGACTGGAACGGGGTATACTCAGCCACGTGAGGCAAAACTGAAAACAGGCGGGTTCGATTCCCTCCTGAGCCATCCTGGAAGTGGTTTTCCGTGGTTTTGCAATTCTACTTCAGGCAATCGCCGAGACTGTTCCTAACTTAAGGCCACGGCTGCCTCCTTCCCAATCCCCATCTGAATGACATATACACACACTACTGCAGACACCACAATGATATAGGTAATCTGCCAAATTTTCTCTCTCTCTGTGTCTGTCTGTCTGCATGTCTGTATCTCTGTCTCTCTCTCTCTCCCTCTCTCAGGAATCAGTCCTTGGCCCTCTTTTATTTTTGTTGTATACCTTTAACATATTTATAATTTTTCAGCATGTCAAATAACATAAGTTTGCTGACAATATTTATGTCTCCACCATTTTCTTACAACACATATCCCCACAGCTATTAAAATTTTGAATGTTGACATAAGAAGACTATCAAACTGGGCGGCTGATCACTATTTACTCCTTAATGCTTCTAAAACACAACTGATTCTGATAGGTAAATTCTAGACCCCCTAACTCTGTCGACATGAGGAATGAATTGCCAACGGTAATCAATGGTTCTGTTACTCCCAAAATCCTTCAGTATGCCTTCCTTCGGAGGGGATGTAAAGCCGGCGGTCCCATGTCATGGATTTATGGCATGTTAAAGAACCTTCCACTAATCACACCTGTGTGAAGCTAAATTATATATACGTTAAACATTTGACTAACGTTCTTAGGTTCCTACGTTCGTCGTCAAGAGTTGGTCGTTGATGGTGGCTTTTGGCGGCAAAAGTAGGAACTACTTTGAAAAATTGAATGTCAGCAGCCTTTACTTGAATTAAAACAGATACACACACTAATACAGCCATCACAATTAACACCGGTTATCAGACAGATTCTACGCACATCCAAATAGTACAGTACAGCTGGAATGATTTCGTTCCAAAAACCGCGCTATGGTTGGCTTTTTGTAAATCTTTAGAAAAGCACAAAAAAGCTTAACACTAAATTTCGGAGTAATTTGTAGTATCATGTTGTCGGAAAACTAAAAAAAATTGAAAAGTGTTTTTCTTTGAATCTACGTATTTTAAAGAATTTTTTTTAAACAAAAAAATGTAGAGGACATTGTCACCTACAATTTGTCTCATTGAGGACATGTCATACGTTTTGAAATGCAGAAGCTAAATGGTGCCAAAGTTTCCAAAAAAGGGTTTTTCACTTTTTGTCCTAGAAAAAAAGTTTTTTTTTTCACAAAAGAGTGAATCAGAAATTTGTTCCTCTAAAAATTGTCTGCAACATGTATTTAGACGTTTGTTTCCTCCGACTTACCGTTCCAAAGTTATAGCGCAACAAATGCAACACTGCGTAGTCAAGGCTACTATTTTTACTGCGGAGAGAGCAGTGGGCATAGTTTAGACCGGGATCGGTGTCGGACAATTTTCACACTTCGGCAGACTATAATTTTGGAACGGTAAGTCGGAGGAAAAAAATGTTTCAATAATTGTTGTAAACAATTTTGAGAGAAACAAATTTCTGATTCGCTCTCTTGAGAACAAAACATTTTTTCTAGGACAAAAAGTGAAAAAAAAGCACTTTTATGGAAACTTTGGCGCCACCTAGCTTCTGCATTTCAAAACGTATGACATGAACTCAATGAGACAAATTGTAGGTGCCAATGTCCTCTATATTTTTTTGTTTAAAACACTTTTCTTTAAAATACGTCGATTCAGAGAAAAACGCTTTTCAATTATTATTATTTTTGAATTTTTCGACAAAATGATCGTGCAAATTATTCTGAAATTTAGAGTTAAGCTGTTCTTGTGCTTTTCTAACGATTTACTAAAAGCCACCCATAGCACGGTTTTTGGAACTAAAGGGGTTTCTTCTGTGCAGCTGTACTGTACTAAAAGTACACGGGGCTACATGACCGCGTTGTCGCAGCCGCTAAACTAAGGAACCAAACAACCAACCTCTTATTCCCCACGCAAGAACAGCTAGCAACTTGGGAATTTTGTTAGCACACTTTCTTGGACAGAACACATAAATCGAACAATAAATAAAGCTGTCTCGATTAAACACCAGCAACGACATAATATTCCATACATGCCGATTTCCATACAAAAATTATTCGTGGAGTCGTTGGTATATCCGGTTTTGGAGTACTACACAATGAATACAAAAAATTGAACGTACCCAAAATGCTTGCGAGTTTTCCAGACCACCCAGCGGGTTCAAACCCGGCCGAAATCGTCGGATTTTAAGAGCGTTAAAATCCCTCAGTATGCCTTCCTTCGGAGGGGAAGTAAAGCCGGCGGTCCCATGTCATAGATTTATGGCATGTTTAAGAACCTTCCACTAATTACACCTGTGTGAAGCTAAATTGTATAGGTTAAACATTTGACAAACGCTCTTAGGTTCTGACGCTCGTCGATCCGACTGCGGTGGCATCTGGTAACGAAGTTCTGAACTAGTTGTCATGGACGGTGGCGTTTGGTTGCAAAAGTAGGAACTACTTGAAGAAATTCAATGTCTGCAGTCCTTACTTGAATTGAAAACAGATAACACTAATACAGCCATCACAATTAACACCGGTTATCAGACAGATTCTACACAAACCCAAAGTACACGGGGCTACATGACCGCGTTGTCGCAGCCCCTAAACTGAGGAACCAACCAACCAGATTCATTCTTGACGTTCGTAAAGAGGAGAACATAACACCATACTACATTCAGCTGCAGTGGCTTAAATTACATGAACGTGGATTGCTGGACATGGCATTATTGACCGTAAATATTCTTAAACAGAAATTCCCATCATATCTCTACGACGGATTTGGTCGTATGGAAACAGTCTATGGCCGAAGAAACAGTTTTACAGAGTTCACAATGCAGATACTTCACCATCTTACTTGTGAATACAATAAATCGTTTAGTAGTGCATCACGCATTTATAATTTGTATAATCTGGATGCGCGTGAGAATTCACATCACTCATTACTCATGAGACACCTTACCGATGTATTGTTAGATGGTTATTAATGATATTTTTAGTTGATTACAGGGTCTTTGCAAGCGCATCACGAGATTTAATACTTAGTTTATTAGGTATTTATATTAAGTATTGTTATTACGTAAATCGTAAGAGATAGATAAATGGGAATATTGAGTTGGATGGTGAACCCCTCAGGGTGGTAGACAGTTTCACTTATTTAGGTAGTGAAATATCCAGTGATGGTAGGATAACAGATGAGATTACCAAGAGGCTGCAAAAAGGAGGAAGTTTTTATCAAACAATAAAACATCTGGTTTGGAATAAAGAATTTCCAGAAAAAGCAAAACTCCTTATGTATAAGACTTATTACTCACCCATTGCCACGAACGGAGCAGAAACATGACAATGACGGCAAAGGACTGGAGCAGACGGCAAGCAGGTGAAATGAGGTTTCTCAGAGCAGTTAAAGGGAAAACAAGATTGGACAGAATAAGAAATGTAGAAATTAGAAATGAACTCTAACACGAAAGTATGAGAGAGGAGTCGAGAAAAAGAGATTACGATGGTATGGACATGCTAAGAGGATGAGAAGGCAAAGGTTACCAAAAATAATAGATTTAAGATCGATGGAAGGAGACCTCGAGGGCGTCCAAGAATGCGCTGGTGTACAGTAGTGATAGTCTGTATAGAGATAAGAGGAGCTAACTGGCATCAAGGGGAGGAAGAAAACTGGTGGGAAGATAGAATAAGATGGAGAGGTCTCGCAAACACCCATACCCGGCAATAGCTGGAACGGGATTTGGATATGTATGTATGTTATTGTTGTTTGAGTATTCAGTCTTTTGACTGGTTTGATGCAGCTCTCCACGCCTCCCTGTCCTGAGCTAATCGTTCCATCTCTACATAGCTACCACACCCTACATCCGAGGCAATCTGTTTAACATATTCTAACCTAGGTCTACCGCTACAGTTCTTGTCCTCGACCCTTCCTTCCATAACTAAGGTTGCTATTCCTGGGTGTCTTAGTATGCGTCCTACCAACCTATCCCTTCTCTTCATTAGGAGTCACCAAAAACATCTCTACTCTCCCACTAGTCTTAATACCTCTTTGTTTGTAACACTATCCACCCATCTGATCTTCATCATTCTCCTGTAACACCACATTTCAAACGCTTCAATTCTCCTCTTTTCTGCTGCACCAATAGTTCAAGTTTCACTTCCATAGAGTACCACGTTCCAGACAAAGGCTTTCAAAAATGACTTCCTAATACCTAAATCTATATTCGATGTCAACAGATTCCTTTTCTGTACAAATGCTTTCCTTGCCGGAGCTAACCTACTTTTTATATCCTCTTTGCTTCGTCCATCACTGGTCTTTTTGCTTCCTAAGTAACAGAAGTCTCCTACTTCCTTTAGTTTTTCACCTGCCAATTTGATGTCCATAGAGGTTTCTGATTTATTTCGGCTGCATTCCAATATTTTTGTTTTACATTTATTAATTTTCATCATGAATTCTTTCCTCAAGACGGGGTCCATACCATTCAAAAACTCATTCAAATCCTCAGGCGTGTCGGCCAAGACGACGATGTCATCAGAAAATCTCAGAGTTGAAATTATGTTATTATGTAATGTGTTCTAATGTTATTTATCTAAAGGAACGGATTGCATGCCACGTGTGGGGCTTATCAGCCCAAAGCACATAATCCTAAAATAAACAATCAAACAGTCAATCAATCTCTCTCTCAATATACCAGGTGAAACAGCTGCCACTAATAATATTGTTTTATGCAGACCAACTAACGCGTGATGTCAGAAAGGTCGATATTTCTCTGTTTGCATCCCCATATGATACTAATGAACTGCAAGCATATCCCGCGAACGATACTCAACGTTATTATTTTCCCTCGAATTAGTCTGGTGGGGCCAGCACTTTTATGCGGTCGTGAAACATGAGCGACATCAGCAACGACCGAAGATTCAATATGTGCGTTCTAAAGAAAGGTACTTCGAAAGATCTATGGACCCGTCTACAATAACATGGAAGGTAAATGGGAGAGAAAAAGACCTGTACCAGAGGTTTGGAAAGCCACACATTGGACGAATATTGGGACTGAGGCGACTACAATGGTTTGGCCACATCTTACGAGCGGACGGATCCCTTCCTAAGCGAGTCCTCCAATCTCAACCTACGGGAAAACCCCCGAGAGGACGCCCAAGAACACGATGGAAGGATCGAGTGACGACGATCCTTCAATAATTGGACCGACAGCCGTGGGGGATGATGCTAGAGACCGTAAAAGATGGAGTGCCATCTGCAGCAAATACCTCTTCTTGTGATTGACAGACTTTCCTTTTATTGGATTTTTGTGTGTTAATAATATTTCTTTTTCCTTTGTAATATTTATTTTGCTTCTGTAATATTTGTAATATTTTATTCTTCTTATTGTCCTTCTGCTGTAGATCTCAAAGGCCCGTTAATGCAATAAATGATTATGATAAATGATGATGATTAGTCTGTAGTCACACCGAGGGAAAAATAATAGTGTTCAGTATCGTTTGCACCATAATGCGTGCAGTGCATTAGTACCATACGGGATGTAAGTAGAGAAATGTTGACTTTCCAGATAACAAAGCTAGTTGGGCTGCATAAAACAATATTATTAGGGGCAGCTGATTCACCTGGTATAATAATACAGACTCATCCTAGTGCACGGGGCTAAATGACCACAATATCCAAGCCCCTTAAATGAAACTATAACATATTTCCTTAAATAATATTAATCCACACAAAGTAGCAAACATAAATACAGTGAACCCACTCTAAAAGAAGACCCCTATAATAGTAATTAAAAAAACGTTACGAGCCTTACAGTAGTCGCATATGATGTGTAACATCTGACATAGACGAGACCTCACGTGGAATTGTTGATACACCGGTATTTTAAACTATTATTGGCACAAATATTAATCTATTGTAAAAGGGAGTGTTTTACAGATATTGTAGTTTATAATACGGAACTTATTTTATTAGATGATTTGTAGCTTCCACCAGCACTAGCCTAAATAAAGAATACGATATGGATCAACTAGATTAATAGACGCGACACCGCACATAACCTTAAATTCATTTTAGATAGGCCAACTTGCGAATAAATGCTTCGTGCACAGCTTGCCCAGTTCCCGGACCTCTTGATTCACAGACCAACACGTACTTTCATATGGATTCTGTTAACATGAGTCATATTGATATGATTAGCAGCAGAGTATCAAGAAGGCAGTGCGAGAACAATCAAGAAGGCAGTGCGATAGTAGAAATATCAAGTAGGCAGTGAAGAAAAAAAAGAGAGTCTTGGAATTGTTATGTATTATTAGTGTGTAAATAAAACAGATTTTTTGTGTTGATGGATGTCCAGGAGGGATACGATCCAGCTGGCAGTGCGTCTTACACACTTCCGTCCGATCCACTTCCGTCCCATTTTTCAAAATCACTCCCACAAAAATATCCAGCAACCGAGTGGAAAGATATTACAGATCAAAAATGTTATTTGTTTGACGTTCCTTTAACTACTGTGGCTTTTAGAGAGCCACCCCTATTAAAAGACTACCTCTCTTAAATACCGATTTTTCTTGGAACCGATTTAAATCCTCATAGGGTCAATGCATTTGTTACCTCCAGTTAAGGATCACCCCTCTCCCCGACTAAAGACCAGGCATTTTCTCAGTCTGACCTCTTTCAAAAGACCCCTTCTCGTCTGCCTTCGCATTGGAGATGGTCATGAGGGTGATGATGTAAACAATGGTTCTGTTGGCACAGGACTGCATCAGCATACAATGTCATTAGAAAAAGTGTTATGTAACGTATGAAAAATACAAAAAACAGCTCTCCTAGAAGATGTTTCGAACCCAGAACAAATTAATGGACTTTCGAACTCACTCAGAGCTATTCTAGAAAGTGAAATTGTAAAAAAAAAATGTGCTAATCTGAAACAGAGATCAATTCGTGACTTTTTTAAATGACAGAGCTCAGAAAATAACTAATTGTAATTAATTTGTACTAAATGTGAACCAATGCAGATGAATTGTAATCAAGTATTGTGTTCCAACTGTACTTTATTAATAATGCAGTATAAAATTATTTTTAATGCTCACCCTATTAAGAGACCACCCCTCTAAAAGACCAGTTTTCCATGGAACCGTCACTAGTCTCTTAATAGAGTTTTCACTGTATAGGCCATTGAAAGTTAAGTACTCACCTCGAATCCTGTACTCGTCAAAATCCATTCCAGTGTTGATCCTTGTTCTCCTGAAACAAGTTTAAGAATCAACATTAAAGTCACGCTATTGGTTATTATTGGTAGAGTCTCTACAATATAAACAAATCATAAACAGAACAGCTGTGTATACCTTCTTTGGAAACAGTGAGAAATCCTGAAATAAACACAACTAAAATGTTTGCATAACGATGAACATAGCGCAAAATGAGCACACATCTGTTTTGAGGCACCATGTTTAACACACGAAATTTCTTTCTCTGTGTATTTTGCAATTTTCTTTCCCGACACAAATGAATTCGTCATGACATTCCTGAAAATGCAGTCTCCCAATATCCCTAGTAAGATATGATGATGATGATGATGATGATGATGATGATAATTGTTGTTTAGAGGGGCCTCACCTAATAAGATATGAGTATGGCGAACAAGGATTATGCAAACACTATTTGATGTGTATATTTAATCGTTAGTTAATATAAGCTATATTTTTAGCCTACTTTCGATTTTTGCAAAAAATGAAAGTAGACTTATGAGATCACTACAGGGCGAAAAAAAAGTGTGTCTGTCTGTGTGTGTGTGAGTCTGTGTGTGTGTGTGTGTATCGCCGCCATCTTGACGGAAACGTAATGGCGGCCACACAAATGTTCAAAGCTTAAATCAAATTACGACTAACCTAATCATCCGATCTCTACCAAATTTTGCAACAACATACCTTTATGGAGGCAGCATCCTTTGACCAAACTAATAGGTCATCGGCCTAATAGTTTGCGGATGGCGGCCATCTTTGTGTGAAAATGGATTGCCCCTATTAATTCGAACACGGTGAAACCGAATGGAACGAAATTTGGTACAGAGGTAGCACTAGGAAAGGCCACCTCAGTGTCATGTTTTATATCACCGCCATCTTGACGGAAACGTAATCGCGGCCACCCAAATGTTAAAGGCTAAAATGTAATTACGACCAACCTAATAATCTAGTCTCTACCAAATTTTGCAACAACAAATCTTTATGTGGGAAGCATATTCTGACCAAACTGCTAGATCATCAGCCCAATAGTTTGCAGATGGTGGCCAAGTATGTGTGCAAATCGTTTTCCCCTATCAATTCAAACACGGTGAAACCGAATTGAACGAAATTTGGTACAGAGGTAGCACTAGCAAAAGGCACCTCAGTGTCATGTTTTATATCGCCGCCATCTTGACGGAAACGGAATGACGGCCCCCCAAATGTTAAAAGCTTAAATCAAATTACGACCATCCTAATAATTTGATCTCTACCAGATTTTGCAACAACATGCCTTTTTGTGGAAAGCATCTTATGACTGACTACAAGGTCATCAGCCCAATAGTTTGCAAATAGCGGCCATGAATGTGTGGAAATCCATTGCCCATATCAATTCAAACACGGTGAAACCGAACTGAATGAAATTATTTACAGAGGTAGCACTAGCAAAGGGCACCTCATATTCATGTTTAATATCCCTATAGCACGTTGTATTTCAACAAGCTACTACAACCAACATTCAATTATACTCCTTGAAAAGGACGAAGAGTTATAACAATACCCATGCATTTAGGAGAAAGTAGGCTATATTTTTTTTACTGAACATCTTGTTGATATGTAGCCTTTCACGGCCAGTAAATTAAATCGGCAATTTTTCTAGGTTTATGCCATGTTTTGTGTGGGGTATCACCTATTAACACCAAGGTTGGTTGTTTGGTTGGTTCCTCAGTATAGGGGCTGCGACATCGCGGTCATTAGCCCCGTGTACTTTGGGTGTGTTTAGAATCGGTCTGATAACCGTTGTTAACTGTGATGACTGTATTAGTGTGTGTTATCTGTTTTAATTCAAGTAATGACTGCAGACATTGACTTTTTCAAGTAGTTCCTACTTTTGCCGCCAAACGCCACCGTCAACGACCAACTAGTTGAGAACTTTGTTACCAGATGCCACCGCAGTCGGCTCTTGACGACGAACGTAGGAACCTAAGAACGTTAGTCAAATGTTTAACCTATATATAATTTAGCTTCACACAGGTGTAATTAGTGGAAGGTTCTTTAACATGCCATAAATCTATGACATGGAATCGCCGTCTTTACTTCCCCTCCGAAGGAAGGCATATTGAGGGATTTTTAACGCTCTTAAAAATCCGACGACTTCGGCCGGGTTTGAACCCACGATCTTGGGCACAGAAGCTCAGCATGCTACCGACTACGCCACCGAAGCCGCCTAGGAACACCAAGCTGGCTCATCAGTGAGCTCATGGTGTCGGAGCCCAGATCCCCACAAGGAGTTAGGGAGGTTTAGGCTGCTTGAGCTTTTAGCTCTTGCACTAAAGAGGAGCAGGTGCGCTTCATAGAATGGGAGGTAGTGCACAGTTCGCTTCTCCAGTGGGTGTCCAAGCACGGGCACCAAGAGCCCGCTGATGAGCCAGCTTGGTGTTCCTTCCTAGGCGAGAATCCACACAAGACGCGGCATCAATCTAGAACAATTGCTGAGTTTTAAGCTGTCTGTTTGGATTGGGTTTTGAAACTTTCATTGTAAGTGTTACCTTCACGATGAACAACCAAATGCAGACCTTTTACTAAAAGGAATGTCTGAATGACTAATTTTGGTGTAAGTGTGCATATTTTAAAATGTAGGCCTATATGGTTAGATCCTTGAAGCCTCCGTGGCTTAGGCGGCAGCACGCCGGCCTCTCACCACTGGGTCCGTGGTTCAAATCCCGGTCACTCCATGTGAGATCTGTGCTGGACAAAACGGAGGCAGACAGGTTTTTCTCCGGGTACTCCGGTTTTCCCTGTCAAAATTTCATTCCAGCAACACTCTCCACTATCATTTCATTTCATCTGTCATTCATTTAATCATTGCCCCAGAGGAGTGCGTCAGGCCTCGGCAGCCGGCACAGTTCATATCCTCGCCGCTAGATGGGGGCTTCATTCGTTCCATTCCTGACCCGGTCGGTGACTGGAAGCAGGCTGTGGATTTTCATATGGTTAGATCCTTCTGAATTAGTTTCTTATGTATATCTTACTCTTATTAGCTGAAAGGCTTCCTGACTTACTAATATTCCCTTTATCGTTCATAGAAATAGCAGAACAACCTGATGCCGGATAGATATTCTAATCTTATAGCTTGTGACAGTTTATAATGCGCATACCATTTTACAAATTTGTCTTTTAATGTAGAATCATTTTTGGAGTAAGTTATTAAATGTTTTGGAATCAGTTATGTTCATTAATGTTGGGTAGAGCTCGTATACTGTGTGGCTGCTCTATGTGACTTATGCACTATGGGAGCTTAGCACTCTGGAACTACTTATTTCTGGATACTGGAAGAGGGTAAGAAAGAAACCAAGACAGGGGGGGGGGGAGAGTATGGAAGGAAGGAGGGAAGGAAGGCAGCCAAACAAGACGAAAGGAAGGAAGAAATGAAGGCAGGAAGGAAAAAAGGCAGGCAGACATGATGGAAGGAAGGAAGAAAGCAAGGCAGGAAGGAAGAAAGGCAGGCAGGCAGACATGACGGAAGGAAGGAAGGAAGAAAGGCAGGCAGGCAGACATGATGGAAGGAAGGAAGAAATCAAGGCAGGAAGGAAGAAGGGCAGGCAGGCAGACATGATGGAAGGAAGGAAGAAATCAAGGCAGGAAGGAAGAAAGGCCAGCAGGCAGACATGATGGAAGGAAGGAAGAAAGCAATGCAGGAAGGAAGAAAGGCAGGCAGACATGACGGAAGGAAGGAAGAAAGCAAGGCAGGAAGGAAGAAAGGCAGGCAGGCAGACATGACGGAAGGAAGGAAGAAAAGAAAGCAGGAAGGAAGAAAGGCAGGCAGACACGACGGAAGGACGGAAGAAATCGAGGCAGGAAGGAAGAAAGGCAGGCAGACATGACGGAAGGAAGGAAGAAATCAAGGCAGGAAGGAAGAAAGGCAGGCTGATATGACGGAAGGAAGGAAGGAAGAAAGGAAGGCAGGATGGAAGAAAGGCAGACACGACGGAAGGAAGGAAGGCAGGAAGGAAGAAAGGCAGGCAGACACTACGGAAGGAAGGAAGAAATCGAGGCAGGAAGGAAGAAAGGCAGGCAGACATGACGGAAGGAAGGAAGGCAGGAAGGAAGGCAGGAAGGAAGAAAGGCAGGCAGACACTACGGAAGGAAGGAAGAAATCGAGGCAGGAAGGAAGAAAGGCAGGCAGACATGACGGAAGGAAGGAAGGAAGAAAGGAAGGCAGGAAGGAAGAAAGGCAGGCAGACACGAAGGATGGAAGGAAGGAATAAATCAAGGCAGGAAGGAAGAAAGACAGGTAGACACATCGGAATGAAGAAAGGAAGGCTGGAAGGGAGAAAGGCAGGCAGACACGACGGAAGGAAGAAAGGCAGGCAGACACGACCGAGCGAAGGCAGGAAGAAAGAAAAGCAGGCAGACATGACGGAAGGAAGGAAGGAAGGCAGGAGGGAAGAAAGACAGGCAGACATGACAGAAGGAAGGAAGATAGGAAGGATGGAAGGAAGAAAGGATGGCAGGAAGGAAGAAAGGCAGGCGGACATGACAGAAGGAAGGCAGAAAGGAAGCAAGGCAGGCTGACACGACGGAAGGAAGGAAGGCAAGAAGAAAGAAAGGCAGGCAGATATGACGAAAGGAATGCAGGAAGAAAGGCGGGCAGGTATGACGAAAGGAAGGTGGCAAGGAAGATAGGCACGACAGAAAGCAGATAGGAAAGGAGGAAGATAGGAAGAAATAAAGGCAGGCATACCGGAAGGAAGGAGGGTAGGAAGGAAGGAAAGAAATTAGGAAGGCAGGCAGAAATGAAGGTTGTCCGATAGGAAGACAGAACGGCAGGCAGGCACGACGAAAGGAATGAGCGAATGAATGAAGGAAGGATGCATGTAGGAGTCTCGATCATAAGCCTCGAGGCCTCCTATTTGAAAGCGTAGGCCACTTTTATTTTTAGTGTGAAGGACACCCCAACATTCACCCTGACCAGTAAACAGGTGGTCTCGAGGAATCTGGTTCCAGGCGGAAAGAAGCTGCGCAGAAGCCCTGTAAGCGGCTGACTTGGCACTTGTGGTCCCCTTACGGCAGGGTCTGCTTGGAACTACACGTGTTGTACTTCCAAAGAGCAGTAGTCTTGTATAACAATTCCTTTTCTGTACATTTTGAATTTTCTGTTGCCATCTTTTGATGAGTGCAACTTTTGTACAATTATTGTCTGTGACACAAGCTAAGGAAAAAGTCGGCCTTTCACTGAAATCTCAGTCTAATTCATGGTCGTGATTATAAGTCATATTGTAAGCTATCTGGGGCCGATAACCTAGATGTTAGGCCCCTTAAAACAACAATTATCATCATCATCATGTAAGCTATCATAGGAATTATACATAATGGAATAACTGGCACTGTTTTCCTCATTGTAATCATACTGCACATATATATATACACCGCGGACAGGCCAACAAGGACCACGCAAATATCACTTCTTTATAGGTCTAGTTTCCTTCTTTCTCTTCCAGAAGTCTTTCATCCTGGTCGACTGTGCAGCTCTTCTTTCAGCAGTCCATTCTCCTCTGTTGAGATTTTTCTTCTCCCCGACAAGAATTTTGAGACCAAAAATTTTTTTTCTGTACTCTATTCGATTTAGACAATCTTCTTCAGTAATTTTGAATTTTTGAAGTTCTTCTTTCATTTGTTTTACATAGCCTCCTTGTCCTTTATAGTTCCAGATTTTATCAAAAATTTGTTTGTTTAACCTTGAGCAATCCATGCGGACCATATGTCCGTAGAACTGAAGTCGCCGTTTTCTGATCATCACTTCAAGGTTGTCGATTTTACTATAAATTTCTGCATTCGATCTCAGTCTATAACCTTCCTGTGTTTTCCTAGGACCATAAATCCTTCTTAAAATTCTTCTTTCTATCTTGAGCAAATTCTCCATTCTGGTTATATTTGTAGTTTCCATGCCGTACAAGATGACTGGTCTAACAACAGTATTAAAATGTCGTAATTTTGCATTGATAGACAGGTTCTTTTTATTGTATATATTTTTTGTACAAAAATTTAATCTTTCCAATTTCCCTTTTTTGTTCTCGATTGCCAATTTATCCGTCCCATTGCTACTAATTATTTCTCCAAGATATTTAAATCGGTCAGTGACCCTGGTGCTCCCATAATTTGTTTTTATCATTTTCTTAGTGTATTTCTGATCACTTGTCATCATCTCTGTTTATACCAACGAAATCTGTAAGCCCGCTTTTTCCGCCGTTTCTTTTAACTGATCAATTTGGTTAATAGCTTCTTGATCTGATTCAGCAAACAACGCTACGTCGTCAGCAAATGCTAAACCTTTGACTCTGAGGTTCTTATTCTTTGTACCAATTTTAGCACTTGAATCGTTCTTCTCCCAAAACGTCCTCATGACTTTATCCAAGACCAAATTGAAAAGCAGTGGTGATAGACTGTCCCCTTGTCTTAGCCCAGTTTTTACCTCGAAGGGCTCGCTAACTTCATTTAAAAATTTGACTCTGGAAATCGTATTAGTTAATGTAAGTTTTATTAAATTTATGGTTTTTTGATCAACTTGGTATTCCTTCAATGTGTCAAAAACAGTATCCCTATCCACTGAATCATACGCTTTCTGAAAATCAACGAATGAGATAAAGATATTCTTTGGCCTGTTGTTGTAATATTTTAATATCAATTTTAAACTAAGAATTTGTTCTGCACACGATCTATTCCTTCTGAAACCTCCTTGGAACTCGCCAAGCTGTGGTTCGATCTGTGGTTCAAGTCTGTTTAAAAGTAATTTGGCAAATATTTTATATGTGACAGACAACAATGAGATCCCCCTATAACTATTGACATCAATTTTTGAGCCTTTTTTATGTAGTGGATGAATTAAGGCGATTAACCAGTCTTCTGGAATTGCTTCCTCAATCCAAATTTTCTGGAATAGATTTGTCGTCGCTATTAAAAATTCATCATCTACAAGCTTCCACATTTCTGCAATTATTCCATCCTTGCCTGAGGCTTTATTGTTTTTAAGTGAGTTGATAATACATTTAACTTCATTTACATCTGGGGGCGTAGAGTCAAAATTTTGTGTTGTAAATTTGAAACTCAACTTGTCTGTCGGTTTTGGACAATTTAACAACTTCTCAAAATACGCAGCCAAGATATCACAATTTTCCTTGTTGTTTAATGCTAGCGTACCATCTTCCCTTTTGAAATTTAAACTCGGCTGAGTGGCTTCGGTGGCGTAGTTGGTAGCATGCTTAACTGCACATATATTATATTTCACGATCTATTTTCTCCTTGTTCTAGATATTTCTTCCCCTATTTGATCTACATCTGCTAAACTAATGATTCTGTATTGAATATTGATTTAATTTATTCATTTTGATTGTTAATGCTTATAATCCTTCTCTAAAGTACAGTTCTTTGCCAAATCAATCATATTAAATAAACTTTATATACTTAACCTAAGAAGCTGAGTGGCTTCGGTGGCGTAGTTGGTAGCATGCTTAACTTGTATGCCCAAGGGCTCGGGTTGAAACCCGACCGAAGTTATTGGAATTTTTAAGAGCGTTAAAAATCCCTCAGTATGCCTTCCTTCGGACGGGAAGTAAAGCCGGCGGGCCTATGTCATAAATTTATGGCACGTAAAAAACCTTCCACTACCTACAATTGATGATGATGATAAATGTTGTTTTAAGGAGCCTAACATTTAGGTTATCGGCCCCTAATGGTTTGGGTGACCGTGAAGATGAAAATGAAATGTAAACTTATAACTAAAACTAACTACTAACTTATATACTAGAAGAAGAAATGGAAAACAAAAGGAGAATAAGGCAAATAAAGGACAGGAGGAAAAGAAATGCCCTCAACCCTAGAAGAATGCGGATTGAGGTACTTGGAAGGAAGGAGAGCCATGAAAGGCAGATAGGAAAGTGAAAGAGAAGAGGGTCCACCCCTCAGGTAAGGGACAAAAAGGGGGATGCCGGACCCAGCTCAGGAATCCCTCGGGGTCGCCAACTCCCGAACTCACCAGCCTTGAGCCCCTGAGGGTGTAGCATTATCTAGGGTGCACCAGAAGTGGTGGGGCTACATACATCCTGCCTCCTTGAGGGCCTTGAGCAGAAGGCAGGAGATAACATGAAAAGAAAAAGAAGGCTGACCCCTCGCAGAAGGAGGGTATCAGAAAAGATGAGACAAGGGCCAATTAGGGCGGGAAATGAAGAGACTCCCTAGGCCTCGGATACCCTAATACCGTCGGGGTCGGAAGAGAACAAGAGTTGACCAAGTCAGGTCGACAGGAAAGAAGTCGGAGAGGAGCCGGCACAAGTAAGTGGAAGCAATGCCGGACTCAGCTGGGGCCCCGTGGTCGCCAACCCACGTCCCACTAGATGTGAGCCCCTGGGGGGTACCTACAATTGTGTGAAGCTAAATGTGTAAGTTAGATTTGATTAACGCTCTATGAGTTCCAACGTTCGGCACCAGATGTCGGTTGTGGTGTCATCTAGTAGCCAAGTTCTTAGCTAGGTGTCGTTGACGGTAGTATTTAGTAGCAAAAGTAGGAACTACTTGAAATTGATCGTCTGCAGACCTTACCTGAATTACAGACAACACACACTAATACAATCAACACAACTAACACCGGCTATAAGACAGATTCTTCACACACCCAAAGTACACGGGGCTACATGACCGCGTTGTCGCAGCCCCTAAACTAAGGAACCAAGCAGAATTAAATTTCTTGGCCGACCCGGTAATCGTACTCAGACCTCCGGCGTATTAGCCAAGAATCCTAGCCGCTTCACCTTGAGGTTGTAAAATACGATTCTAGAGGAATATAAGGGAAGGACTGATGAAGAGCCCTGTAGGAACTTCCAATGCAGAGGAATGAACACTTCTGAAGAATTAAATAACAAAACCTGCAGAGGAAAACATTGGTAGAAAGGAAAGAATAGGTAGAAAACGTTAGGCCACTCAGGATACACTGGAAGGTGGAAGTGCAAGAATGTAAGGAAAGGGGCACAGCAGAATAAAGACGTCTGAAAAATTAGGTTAAGTAGGAAATGAGTAAGTTGTTTGAAAGTGGGAAAGGTAGATATAGCTTATCAAAGGATTAAGAGTACTTTTGGGGACAGGAATATTAGGAACTCAGAGAAATACCTCTTGTCTAAGAGATTGGGAAGAAAAAATAGAGAGATGGAAAGCACACATAGAGAGTTTGTGTAGGGGGTAAGGAGATTGATGAGAATGAGTAAAGAGATTTAATATTGACATACAAGTTTGAAAGGGCACTGGAAGACCTAGTTGCTACGTTACACAGGGGATGAAGGTTTGATCAGGTAATTTCACTTAGTATGGAGGATTTATGGGACAGGTGAGGTGCCCTCTGATTTAAAAGAAAATCTTATAATCCCTATACCGAAGAAAGCAGGATCGGGCAGTTGTGAAAAGTATCGTACAATCACCTTGAACTCTCAGGAACAAAACTCTTGACTAGAATAATTTACTAGAGGATGGTACGACAGATTAAAACCGAGGAGGGTGAAGACCATTTTGTTTTCAGGTGGAATGTAAGAACAGGGGAAGATGTAATAAGCCTTGGTTGATCTTGGAAGGTAGGATGAGGAAAGATAGAGAAGGTTCTTGGCATTTCTAGACATAAACATACTTTTGAAAACGTTGATTGGAGAAAAATGTTTGTCAGTTTGAAAATGGATTGATCTCTTAATATATACAACTAGCTGCGTGGCGCACCGGTAACTTCCTCGTCTGCTGTGTCCAAGGCTGCAGGATCGAATCCTGGCATTTGAGGTTGCGTAAATACGAGACAGCCGTTTCAGTAGATTATTTATTTATTGAATATACATTGCAAGAGGAACCCTATTCCACCGAAGTTGTAGTTTAAGAAATTACAGATTACATACGGTATAAGGCAATTTACAAAGATAATGTAGACTAGCCTAAATGTGCTGTGTGATTGTTAGAAATCGATTCCGTAGATTTACTGGCACGTTAAAGATCTCCTTCGGGGCAAAACTTTGGTACACCGGTGTCTCTAAAAGCCACAGTAGTTAAAAGGAACGTAAAATGAATATTATTATTATTAGTGTTATTGTACCTTAATTTATACAGAAATCACACTGTAGTTATTCGTGTTGAAGGGCATAAGAGGGAAGCTGGTATTCAGAAAAGTTTCAGACAAGGCTCGAACTTATCGTCAATACTTTTAGCCTATTTTCATATATGCTACTTATGTTTATAGCCTCTATCAGCATACACATTTTTAGTTTGATTGCTGTAATAAATTGCTAGATATTGATATTTTATTTGTTGTTGTGTCCTAATCATGCGATTGAAGTTTGAATACTACACCTACACAATAATGTTCATGTAGTAGTACATAAGTCTAAGACCTACATATACAGAAACCCAACATAGCGACCATGCCAAATATTTAGACGGTTCTCAATATCTACTAATCAATTACAGTACAGCAATCAAACACTGAAATTTTGTATGTTGATAGAGGCAATTAACGTAAGTAGGATGTATGAAAATAAGCTGTATAGTTCTTCACGGAACTACTTGTTCATCTATACATTGAAATGATTACAATAATAACCGACAGCAGTGGCTACGCTGGCTAAAGCGCAGCGTTAGGTCATGGGGCCAAGCTCTCTGCTTACTCAGTAGACGCGTGGGTTCGAGCCCCGCCGTCGTCCGTCCTTGAAATGGTTTTCCGTGGTTTCCCATTTTCAACACCAGGCAAATGCTGGGACGGTACCTTCTGACAGACCACGGCCGATTCCTTTCACATCCTTGCCCAGTTTCATTCATCTTCATCCATCCATCTCTCATCCCGACGCGCAGGTCGCCCACGGGCGTCGACTTGAAAGACCTGCACTCGTCCTCTCAGGAGGCCACACGACAAAAAAAAATTACAATAATAATGTGATCGCTACTCTGCTAGGACATAAGGAATATTATCAAACTGAGCGAGAACATCGCAATATTTTTTCCGGTCCCAGTTGGGAATTCGAAACCGCAAGGACAGCGGGAATCTCACCCAACGGTCACAGACAGCTGGAAGTGGTACTGCTCGGGTCCAAGATCTCTGAACTTGCGGGGTGAGGGGAAAGATCAGTGAAGGGTCAGGCGATAAGAGAAGGGTCTGTAAACAGCCCGCCGTGATAACTGGTATTCCCTTCTATTCCAATACTGCTAACATAGGGCCGTTGCTCAAACCACTGTGATGTTACGAATGAGGGATTGAGTCACCGACCAATGTATTTGGTTCTGTACTATGCACGGACCGAGAAACCTCATCACTAGGGCTCGGATTTTTAGGTAAATAAATATGTTTTTATGTAAATACATATTTTAAGCATTTTTTCTATAAATACATAAATTCCCGCTTTTCACTTATTAGCACATAAAAAGACATAATATTTACATTTTTAAAAATCAGTATGCTAGATCTTTCAGTTTATTGCATTTTTGTTCGGTGTTACTTCAACGGGGAAGAACCTGTGAGCTATCTAACCTTCATGCAGAGCGTATGTCAGCTTCATAACTTGTCACCCCGTGCCACTCACTGTGGAAGCCGGTGATTTCCTTGTCCATAGTCCTATTGCACCACATGTTAGACCTACCCCCAGCTACCTGGAACAAATGTCACTCACATGGCACTGTGAAGTGTAAGGCAGTTCTACGATGCCTAAAGTAAAAGCAACTACAAGTTTTCGTCTGCAGCAGTATGTTGCAGAATTTAGAGATCATTTTACTTCTGATGGGGGCCTTCTGCTCTGCCAACCATGTGGGAAAGCAATCAAGGCTGAACAGCGATCTCAAGTTACACAACACGTCAAGAGCAAGAAAGATATTGCCGCAGTTTCGCGCCTTCAGAAGAAGTGTTTCGCGATAATCGTCGGTTATTTGTGATGGACAACCTGAAGATGTATCTCGTTGTGTACTGTAATTCTTCAGCAGTCGGTGAGACATAGCATAAATTGCATTCATGAGTACTGCATATTGTTTATATTCACATTAATAAACTAAATTATAATTAAATATTTTTACTTTTTTGTCCCATATTTCCGGTATTTTTAATACATAAAAAATAAATATTTTCTCGAGTTTTAGAACCTAGAAATCCGAGCCCTACTCATAACTCGTCAAATCCACTACTCATAATCCGCGAAGCACATTCCTCTCAGGTTCACGCAGCTTAGACCCAAGCAGTAGACGCTACCGCACACTTTGCTTCTGCCTAAACAGTTGCGCAAAGATATTGGGGAACAAGTTAGATCTGAACCTTCCGATGCGCATGTGCGTCCAGTTGCATTACGTCATCCCCCTGCCTGGATTCTTTGTCAACCAGTGAGCACATACTTCATCACGCGCTGGTTAGATGTTGCCAAGTAGTCATTATTCGCAACACCTTGGCACGGTACAGATGCTGTCAAGGCAAGCGAAGCACGACTGAGCAGCCCTGTTCTATGACAAGCACGGCAACAAGCTTGCTGTCAGGAGTGTGTGAAGTGGGCGCGCACTCAGTTCATTACCACCAATACCAATGCTATGTCACTGAGAATGCTCCTATTCGATACTTTAGGCTTGCATAATATAACCACGACGAGCAGCGAGCAGCCCCAAACAGTTGTTGCACCAAAGAGGGGAAATCGCATTTGCGCCTAGTGATCCCACTACTTCCCCTCCTAGACGAGACTCCGCCATGACAGGCCAGGTCTAACTTGCCACGCTATACTACCCGCAGCTCATTGTTTCCCTTGGCAACCAGACGTTCCTCGCGTCCTAATCGACCGCTTGCATATACTGCCCGCACTACATTTCTTCTTGCAACAAGTAAGCGAACTTTTCGCCATAATGTGCGAAGTGTTCACAGTGAATACCACGTCTCATCCCAGGTATAATAGGCCTAAACGTAGTTATCACGGGATAAATAATTAAAAAAAAAAAAACAATTACAAATCCGAAAATGTGCATACAAAATCCGTGAATCCGTTTCAAATTCGTTAAAACGGCATCCCTGCACTAATATAAAGTATTTTTTTATCCAGTAGGTGGAATTTTTGATACTCACTCTTGGAGGAGCCTGCCTTGTCCTCGATTGCACCACGACTGGACTTAAGGTGGCCAACGTGCTCATGGGTAGGGCTTCACATACAAGTGTGCCACTTATCACGACCTACATGACCAGCTACCAACAATCAATATCTTATATGAAAACCCTGACAACATACAGCTAACGCAACTTTACGATATTTCTATCAGAAACTTGATTTTGGTATTTCACAGAAGTTGAAGATCTGCAGCGACATAGTCGTGGAGAATATTATGATCTCCTTCCCAAGACACAATTTGTATTCATTAAAGGAAGATATACTATTGTAGGAACAAGATGATGATGATGATGATGGTTGTTGTCTTAAGGGGCCTAACATCTAAGTTATCGGCCCCTAATGGTTTGGGTGATCGTGAAGATGATAGTGCAATTTAACTAACACTAACACTAACACTAACTACTAACTCATATACTAGAAGAAGAAATGGAAGACGAAAGGAGAATAAGACAAATAAAGGACAGGAAGAAAAGAAATGCCCTCAACCCGCGAAGAATGGGGATTGAGGGACTTGGAAGAAAGAAGAGCCATGAAAGGCAGATAGGAAAGTGAAAGAGGAGAGGGTCCGCCCCAGAGGGAATGGATAAAAGGGAGAAAACCGGACCCTGCTCAGGAATCCCTTGGGGTCGCCAACTCCCGAACTCACCAGCCGTGAGCCCCTGAGGGTGTAGCAATATCTAGGGTGCACCAGAAGTGGTGGGGCTACATACAGCCTGCCTCCTTGAGGGCCTTGAGCAGAAGGCAGGAGATAAAAGGAAAAGAAAAAGAAGGGTGACCCCCCCCCCCGCAGAAGGAGAGTATCAGAAAAGATGAGACAAGGGCCAATTAAGGCGGGAAAGGGAGAAACTCCCTAGGCCCCGGATACCCTAATACCGTCAGGGTCGGAAGAGAACAAGAGTTGACCAAGTGAGGTCGACAGGAAAGAAGACGGAGAGGAGCCCGGCACAAATAAGTGGAAGCAATGCCGAACTCAGCTGGGGTCCCGTGGTTGCCAAACCACGTCCCACTAGATGTGATCCCCTGGAGGGGTAGGAACAAGAGAAGCTGTACTAAGTCTTAGGCTGATTTTGGAAGGTGAATAAGGAAAGATAAAATAACGTTCATGGCATTTGTAGACTTAGAAAAGGCTTTTGATAACGTTGATTGGGCTAAATAGTTTTGACATTTTGAATTCGATTGGAATCAAGTACAGGGATAGGAGGGTGATATACAATCTATACAGACGCGACCGTTAATCTTGTGGTTATGAGCCATGGGACCAATTTTTTAGATGGAATATGAACCACAGGACATGGCATTTCACTTTGAAAATCTCACTTGCATTGACCGTGAATCGAACCCAGCCCACAGTGGTGAGAGGCCAACAACTAACATAGTTAAGTGGTTCTCGAGACCACAAGGAGAGGATGATAATATGGCAAGCAAGGGAGAAGGAGGGTGGTGAGCAAGACTTCAGTTACAATCAGCAGAGCTACTTTAGCTCTCAATGAGAGGGACGGGTTCAGGTGACAATAGATGACTATTGTGGACCTAACTGCATGGTCATTAGTCTCTCATTTTGATAGTTATCCAGGTGAGCATTATTTGTTGTTGTTAATTTGTTTAGGGGCTTGGGACATCTTGGCCATCAACCCTGTGTAGTTGGATGTCTGTTGTATTTGTCTGATAACACAGGCCTGCGAAATTTAAGTTTTTGAAAAATACAAGAGAAGTTTTCGCTAATTTTTTGTAATTTTGGTGTGCTTATTTCGAAAATAACCTCCATATTTTTCCATAACGTCAGGATTTTTTTGTAAAATCGTTATCGATATTATGGCTAAAATCGAGAGCAAAAAAAAAATCCCTTGAGTTTAAACTTTTTACATCAAATTATGGTGCAGTTTCTATAAGAAACTAACATAAATATACGATTGACCAAGAGGAACAAAATTATGTATGTAGACATGAACGTTCGAAACTAACAAACAACAAGTAGTTCCGTGAAGAACTATACAGCCTATTTTCATATATCCTACTTATGTTAATTGCCACTATCAACATACACAATTTCTGTTTGATTGCTGTAATAGATTCGTAGATATTAAGAACCGACTAAATATTTCGGATGGTCGCCATGTTGGATTTTATATATGTAGGTCCTTGAGTTATGTACTGTTACATGCAGATTATTGTGAACGTGTAGTATTCAAACTTCAATCGCAAAATTAGGACACAAGAAAAAACAAGGAGATTTAAAAATTTTTCACAGCTGCCATCTTGAGGTTATGGAAACAATTGAAATAAATTAGATGCCAGTGGATTAACATTCGTATAAGGATTTACTGTAACAAGTTTCACTGCACTCGGATGGTTAAATTACGAGAAACGTCCATGTGAATATTTATAATTCGCGTCACCGCCATGTTGGATTTGTGATCACCAGGTTATTTAAGGTCCTATAGGTGAACTTAAGTTCATAGCCCCTATGAACATTAAAAAATGCAGTTTGATTGCTAAAATAGATTCGTAGATATTCAGTATCGTCTAAATATTTCGGATGGTCGCCATGTTGGATTGTTAAATGTATAGGCCATAGAGTCATGTACCATTAAAGGAAAATTATTGCGTAGGTTCATTATTCAAACTTTCACTTCGATCGCATGACTACATCACAAGAAATAAAAACTTAATTTTAAAATTCGCACTGCCGCCATCTTGAGGTTATGTAAACAATTGAACTAAATTAGATACCAGTGGATTACAATGTGTATGAATATTTCCTGTACCAGGTTTCAGTGCGCTTGGAACATTAAATCGCGAGAAAGGTCTATTTAAAATGTTCAAATTCGCTTGGCCGCCATGTTCGTTTTGTAGTTAACCGGTTTTTGAAAGTCTCATAGATGGACTTTCAGTAGTGCCCTTTATCTCCGTACAAAATTTTAGGGAGATACCGCTAATAGTTTCACAGATATAGAATGCCGGTGAAATATTTCGCACATCCGCCATCTTGTGATTATGCAAACAATTGAACGAAGTTAGATGTCGGTGCATTACAATGTATATAAACATATACTGTACCAAGTTTCATTGCGTTTGGTCGGTCAAATCACGAGAAACGTCTATTTAAAAGTCGCAAATTCGCTTGGCCTCCATGTTGGTTTTGTAGTTACCAGGTTTTCAAAAGTCACATAAGTGAACTTATAGCAGTTCCCTCTATCACCATAGAAAATGTCAGGGTAATATCGGTAATAGTTTCGGAGATATTGAATGCTGGTGAAATATTTCGCACAGTCGCCATGTTGGATTGGTGCGTCGTAACAAAATTTGAAGGGCACGGTCGAGGTCGCCGGGAATAGTGCTATGAACTTTCCGAGTTTCATTGAAATCGCTCCTGCCGTTTAGATTTTATTAGGGGGGGACACACACACGAATCACACACACACACACACACACACACACGCACACACACACGGACAAAAGGTGATCTCATAAGCCTATTTTTTCAAAATTGAAAATAGGCTAAAAAAATAGTGTCTATTTAAGTACGTAGTCTTTTCCTTTGAAACTTCTTCTTGACTTTCTTCTACAATATGTTCCATCTCATGTAAATGTTCATAAAAATCCAAGTGCAATTAAATTTTTCAAGGAAACTTGATGTGACAGAACATTTTTATTTAGTACTGTTTTCGAAATACATAAAGTTCAGATATCACTTCCCTCGTATTATTTTAATCGCAGGCCTGTGCAATCTGTATTTGCTGTGATGACGTTAGTAATGTGTGTAACTGTATGACGGACAGATATGAGATAGGTGCCCTGGGACTGGAAATAAAGTACTATTCCAGCTTTTTTCTGGAGTGAGTGTGGAAAATCCCCGGGTAAAATCACAATCAGGATAGCCGCTACCAGCGCCAGGATTCAAACCTGCGACGCCAAAAACTTGCTGCACGGCTACGCCACGGGACGAAAGAAAAGGATCGAACCACGGAAGGTGGACAATGATAAACTCCAGCGGCTTCGGTGGCGTAGTTGGTAGCATGATGAGCTTCTTTGCTCAAGATCGCGGGTTCAAACCCGGCCGAAGTCGTCCGATTTTAAGAGCGTTAAAATCCCTCAGTATACCTTTCTTTGGAGGAGAAGTAAAGCCGGCGGTCCCATTTCATAGATTTATGGCATGTTAAAGAACCTTCCACTAATTACACCTGTGAGAAGCTAAATTATAATATAGGTTAAACTTGCGACAAACGCTCTTAGGTTCCGACGTTCGTCGCCAGGAGCTGACTGCGGTAGCATCTGGTAATCAAGTTCAGAACTAGTTGTCGTTGACGGTGGCATTTGGTAGCTAAAGTAGGAACTACTTGAAAATTGAATGTCTGTAGTCCTTACTTGAATATAAAAACAGATAACACACAGTAATACAGCCATCACAATTAACACCGGTTATCAGACAGATTCTGCACACACCCAAAGTTCACGGGGCTACATGACCGCATTGTCACAGCCCCTAAACTGAGGGAGGAACCAACCAACCAACCTTATGTGTCCCACTTCTCGTTACATGCTTTTACAATCTTTCCGATTCACTCAGTCACGAATCTTTTGACTGAGTTAAGTGAGAACGCATCTACTTCCACTTCCCCCAATGAATTCACAACATGTGGCACGCTATTTGGCAACGGTATTGTTTCCTCTTACTTGATTTTTCTTGTCGACCTTCCTTGATCAAATTTCTTTTCCATGCTCGATGTTCTCATACCCCCTACTTTGAGTGGAGTGATAAAGCAGTGGGAAACCTGCTTGCCTCCCATCATGGGGGTCCAAACTAGATTCTTGGTTATGCTTGTGGAACTGATATCCATCCGCATGTCCGGTAGTTCAGAATCCACGTGGCTGATGCTCGCGAGATTAACGATCACGTAAAAATGTAAGCTTTTTCCATTCTCCTTCCTTTTTTCCTTCCTTCCTAACTTCCTTCCGCCCATCCTTCGTTCCTTCCTCCCTTCCATTCTTCCTTCCTTTCTTCCTTCCTTCCTTCCTTCCTTCCTCCCTTCCTTCCTTCCTTCCTTCCATCCTACCATTCTTCTTTCCTTCCTCCCTTCCCCTTTCCTTATTTCCTTCCTACCTCCTTCCTTCCCCCTTCCTTATTTCCTACCTCCCTTCCTTCCTCCTTCCTTCCTCCCTCTTTCCTTCCTCCTTCCTTCCTTCCTCCGTTCCTTCCTCCTTCCTTCCTTCCTACCTTCCTTCTAACTTCCTTCCTTCCATCCTTGCTCCCTTCCTTCTTCATTCCGTCCTTCTTATCTTCCCTCTAACTCCATTACGTCCTTCCTTCCTTCCTTCCTACCTTCCTTCTAACTACCTTCCTTCCTTCCTTGCTCCATTCCTTCCTTCCTACCTCCCTTCCTTCCTCCCTTCCTTCCTTCCTACCTCCCTTCCGTCCTTCCTTCCTTTCTTCTTCCTTCCTTCCTCCCTTCCTTCCGTCCTTCCTTCCTACCTCCCTTCCTTCCTTCCTCCCTTCCTTCCTTCCTACCTCCCTTTCTTCCTTCCTTTCTTCTTCCATCCTTCCTCCCTTCCTTCCTCCCTCCCTTCCGTCCTTCCTACCTCCCTTCCTTCCTTCCTCCCTTCCTTCCTTCCTTCCTACCGCCCTTCCTTCCTTCCTTTCTTCTTCCTTCCTCCCTCCCTTCCGTCCTTCCTTCCTACCTCCCTTCCTTCTTTCCTCCCTTCCTTCCTCCCTCCCTTCCGTCCTTCCTTCCTTCCTTCCTACCTCCCTTCCTTCCTTCCTTCCTTTCTTCTTCCTTCCTCCCTCCCTTCCGTCCTTCCTTCCTTCCTTCCTACCTCCCTTCCTTCCTTCCTTCCTTTCTTCTTCCTTCCTCCCTCCCTTCCTTCCTTCCTTCCTTCCTACCTCCCTTCCTTCCTTCCTTCCTTTCTTCTTCCTTCCTCCCTCCCTTCCGTCCTTCCTTCCTACCTCCCTTCCATCCTTCCTCCCTTCCTTCCTCCCTCCCTTCCGTCCTTCCTTCCTTCCTACCTCCCTTCCTTTCTCCCTCCCTTCCGTCCTTCCTTTCTTCCTTCCTACCTCCCTTCCTTCCCCCTTCCTCCCGTCCTTCCTTCCTTCCTTCCTACCTCCCTTCCTTCCTTTCTTCTTCCTTCCTTCCTCCCTCCCTTCCGTCCTTCCTTCCTTCCTACCTATCTCCCTTCCTTCCTCCTTTCCTCCCTTCCTCCCTTCCTTCCTCCCTTCCTCCCTTCCTTCCTACCTCCCTCCCTTCCATCCTTCGTCCCTTCCTCCCTTCCTTCCCACCTCCCTCCCTTCCGTCCTTCCTTCCTTCCTTCCTTGCGCCCTCCCTTCTTCATTCCTTCCTTCCTATCTTCCCTCTAACTCCCTTCCGTCCTTCCTTCCTTCCTACCTACCTTCCTCCCTCCCTTCCGTCCTTCCTTCCTTCCTTCTTTCCTTCCTTCCTTCCTTCCTTCCTTCCTTCCCTCCCTCGACACCCTCATTTTAGAGGGGTTGACATTCTTGCATTCTTCTCCTTTTAAAGGTGACCATATATTACGTGGAGATGACTTCTATGTTCCACCCCTTAAATCAATAAAGCCACCCTGAAACGGTTTTCCGTCGTTCCCCACTTCTACTCCAGTCAAATGCTGGAACGGTTGCTAATTTAATGTCACGGCCACCTCTTTCCCAATCCTATCCCCAATTTACAAATACTGTAGACAAATTAGGGCAGTCTTCACAATACCACAGGTTATATCACAAATTCCACACACACATTCAAATACACGGGGCTAAATGACCATGATGTCGCATCCCCTGAGTTCAGTAATAACAACAACAATTAAAACAATAATGACAACGATGCGACGTTAAGACAGAACGTTTTTATACAAACGGCCCCTACCTGGAATCCCAGCCATTCCCGAATGGCACTGTATTTGTCTTGAAAGTAGTTAATAAGGTTAGCTTACTGTTTAACTTTTCTTCTGTCCGGGCTGTGTGAACGGGAATAGCTTGTCCATCTCATTAGCCTGTCCACTGGCGTTTACGTCTCTCAACTAGGCGAGCGAGTTAAACGAGATTAAATGTTAATAGGTCTACCAGGTGTGCAGTAAAGTAGTTCTCAGCCGGTTCGGAAATAATACAGTTAAGTGGCTCAGAAAAAAGTTCGACCATCTCAGTTTATTTCCAAAATAAGACCATTATGTCACATGAGGATCATAATTGTTTAATTCATATACGAGGTGCATCCCGAAAATAAGTTTCCCTATTTAAAATATAAAATATCCCACTCGACACGCTGGAAAGTGGAGGTAGATTTCACCCAGCAATTTGTTGACATCGAATATCGATATAGGTATTAGGAAGTCATTTTTAGAAGCCTTCGTCTGGAGCGTGGCACTCGATGGAAGTGAAGGACTGTTGGTGCTGCAGAAAAGATGAGAACTGAAGCGTTTGAAATGTGGTGTTACAGGAGAATGATGAAGATCATATGGGTAGATAGGGTAACAAATGAAGAGGTATTATGACGAGTGGGAAAGGAGAGATGTTTCTGGCGACTGCTAATGAAGAGAAGAGATAGGTTGGTAGGACACATACTAAGACACCCGGGAATAGCAAGCTTAGTTATGGACGGAAGGGTCGAAGACAAGAACTGTAGGGGTAGACCAAGCTTAGAATATGTTAAACAGATGTAGGGTATGGTAGCTTTGTAGAGATGAAACGACTAGCTGAGTTTTCATAATTAATCTTAGTGCAGAATTGGGCAAACTTATTTCAATAAAGTTGGTACTTTGCCTTTCACGGCTAATGAAACCCCGCACAAAACACTGCGTAAACCTAGAAACGTTGCTGAGTTGTAATTGCTTGGCCCTGAAATTCAATATACAATCATTTTGGAAGCCTTTATAGGGAGGTTAAAGACTGTTTGAGCGTTTAGCTCTCGCAGTTAAGTACCGAAGGTGTTCTAGATAAGAATCGAGGTATCGCGTAGTTTGCTACTCCTTTGGTGGTCCGCAAATGGACCACAAGAGCTCGCTGACGAATCATCCCGGAGTTACTAGGCAAAATCTCGCACAAGACACGCTATAAACTTAGAAAATTTGCTGTGATTAAAACTGATTTTGTTATTATTACTTGGGATGATTAAAGTTTATTTTGTTACTGTTACTGTCTTCCATGACATGGCACGTAGTTTCCGCAATATTACTTACTGCGGGTATGACAATTGCTACGAAGTTTGATGCATTTATAGCATACTGTGTATATGTTTAAATATAGTATGAAGACGTTAAACGATAGGTGTTCAGTATTTAAGAAAGTTTATTTAAATTTTACTGCATAGAAGCTGATATTTATTTCCAATATATAAACGCACTTTCTCACCTACAAAGCGGAGGCAGACAGGTTTTTCTCCGGGTACTCTGGTTTTCCCTGTCACAATTTCATTCCAGCAACAATCTCCAGAATCATTTCATTTCATCTGTCATTCATTTAATCATTGCCCCAGGGGGAGTGTGACAGGCTTCGGCAGCCGGCACAGTTCATATCCTCGCCGCTAGATGGGGGGTTTCATTCATTCAATTCCCTGACCCGGTCGGTCGACTGAAAGCAGGCTGTGGATTTTCACGTTCCTACCTCTGATTAATAACTGGGTGAGTGAAAATGCATGTAGTCTACACATGTAGTTGGTAACATGGAAATAACATAACTACATTTCGAATGTGTGATTATATTGATGATTTAGGCCAGCAAGTACTAAAAGCCGTTCGAAAAATTGGTACTTCAGCTATTTATATATAAACTTTTGAACTGACGGTGATTTTGGGGTCTGGGGGATGTGAAACGGGATATGAAATTTGCGGAAGTCGCAACATGATACCCATTGCAATAGGTAGCTTTCTAATGAAATCTACCTAAAATGAGAACATATGCAAAACTTTATTGGCAACAGGTACAGTAATGTGTCAGCTATTTTTCGACATATGCACCAAACGAATTGCGACACTTGTCATAGCGTTGTATCCACTATTGTAGTCCTGTGTCATAGAAGACTGTCGCCTGCAAATGGAACCACCGTGGGATATTCGTCTCCTGCTCTTCGTCAGTGAGAAAATGCTGACCGGAGAACAGAAATTTCTTGAGGTGCAAGGAAAGGTCCAAATCGCTTGGAGCAAGATGAGGACTGTGCGGTTGATGATCAAACAGCTCCCAACCAAACTTCTTCAGAACAGTTGCTGTCCCGATCTTGCTCCCGGCGATTTCCACCTTTTCTTGCACATTCAGGGAATTTCTGTTCTCCGGTCAGCATGTTCACACTGACGAATATCACACACTGGTTCCATTCACAGGCGACAGACTTCTATGACACAGGACTACTTCAAGCGTTAATATCACACTATGACAAGTGTCTCAATTCGTTTGGTGCCTATGTCGAAAAATAGCTGACACATTACTGTAGCTGTTGCCAGTAAAGGTTTGCATATAACTATGTTCTCTAAAAAACCTTACTTTCTGGATGCATCTCGTAGATATAAATGTGTATGTATAATTAATATTATGAATTCCCTTCCCTTCCCATCCCTCATGAGGCCTCCGTTTGCTTTGCAGGTGACGCCGCCTGGGCGAAGTGCTGATCACACCTCCCCAGTTGTATCCAATCCGACCAAGTGTTCTCAGCTCTAGGACACTGCCTCAGAAGGCGGTGGTGGTGAGTTCCCTCGCTGAGTCCGTGGGAACCACCAACCTGGAGGGTAAAATTGGCCAAAAAAAATATATTATGAACCGTATAAAATCTACAGAGAGGTGCATGTTTGCAATGAATAAACTATTCAGCATTAAACTGTTATCAAGGACATCAAAACTCCGTGTTTATAAGACAATTGTACGACCAGTATTAATATATGGGGCAGAGACATGGGCACTGAGCAAGAGGATGGAGAGGAGAATATTGACCTTTGAAAACAAAGTGTTAAGAAAAATCTACGGGTTGGTATTAGAACAGGGAAACTTCAGAAGAAGAAAAATAATTACGAGCCTTACAGTAGGCGTATATGATGTGTAACATGTTACATGTTATCCCTTGTTAACAGTGAACTCTGTTGGTGATTGAAATAACTACTTGTAAAACTGCAGTGCCAAATCCTGAATGAATGCATATTTTCACACCAAACAACGACAACTTGATGATGATTTATCGTAGGAAGAATATCTTTAATGGGGCCTCCAACCATTGAAGTACTTTGTATGCGATATAGATTCCACATAGCCACATGGCCGACAGTACCTCGAGTGCTTATATTAAATAAGAATACAGCAAAAGTATGAAGATGATATATTGTAGGAATATCTATAATGGGGTCTCCAAACCTTGAGGTAAACCATATGCGATGTTTCCTTTTACACATTTCCGTCCCATTTCCAATCTCCGCCACCACGCGCGCTCATTGTTTCCGTTGCATTGCCGTCCCATTTACGTTTCATTTTTCAGAATCACCCCCACAAGAAATATACAGCAACCGAGTGGAAAGATGTTACACATCAAAAACACAGAAATTCACGCACTGTATAACGAACCGGATGTGATAGCAGTAATAAGGAGGAGAAGGGAAGAAGGGATGGTAAAAAGAGTGCTTGAAGGAAAGCCACAAGGAAAAAGACCCCTCGGTAGACCAAAGTTGAGATGGCAGGATGGAGTCAGGAAAGACCTGGAGGCCCCGGGAGCCAACGAGAATATGGCAGGAGACAGAAAGCAATGGAAGAGGTTAAAGAGTGAGGCCAATTTCGTAAGTAAGTATAATTCATATTTTAGTACGGTATTCTTGGTGAAAAATAGAACAACAATCTGAACTCAAAAGAAAATGTAAACGTATGATATAATCCCGGAGTATATGTATTGAGAAAGGACCATTCACTCCTATACCAAAGAGGTCAGAAATTGTGATATAACAAAATGTACGCCCCACGAAGTATTTAGAACAATTGTTTATTCCATCGTTGCCTACCACTCTTAGCATCACCATGTAGACCCGGGTTTGATTCCCAGCTCTGCCGAGAAATGTAATTCTGGTATGAGTGCTGGAAATAGGTACACTCAGCCTCGTGAGGAAAAACTGAGAAGAGGTAGGTTCGATTCCCACGTCCGCAATCTTTTAATTGGTTTTCTGTGGTTTCCCACTTCTACAACAGGCAAATGCCGAGATAGTTCCTAACTGAAGGTCACGGCCGCCTCCTTCCCTATCCTCATCTAAATTACAAATACACACACTAATACAACCATCACAATGGCACAGGTTATCAGACAAATTCCACACACACCCAAGTACACGAGACTACATGACATGATGTCGCAAATCCCTTCAATTAATCAGCAATAATAATGTTCATTCATTTATAAGCTTGCTCTTGTGAGGCAAATCTGAGAAGAGGTGGGTTCGATTCCTATCTCAGTCATCCTGAAAGTGGTTTTGCGTGATTTCCCACCTGTGCTCCAGTCAAATTCTGGGATGGTTCCTAACGTAAGGCCGCCTCCTTCCCAATCCTATTGCCAATTTCCAAATGCACACACTATAAACCATCGCATTAACACAGGTTATCACACAAATTCCGCGTGCAGCCAAATACACGGAGCTATATGACCACGATGTCGTCGCCGTTAAAAAATAGCAACAACAACATAGGTAGCCCACAGTGAGCATTAATCACAGTATTATAGTCTGGCGCAAGCTGGCGAGCCCAGAATGACATCGCATCGACATACGACGATCAGTTCATGTTGCCAACTCTCAAGCTACATCAAAACTCAGCAATTCTTCTAGGTTTGTGCTGGGCGGGGACACCAAGAGCCCGCTGATGAGCCAGCTTGGTGTCCTAGGCGAAACCCGACACAAGACACGGCACAAACCTAGAAGAATTGCTGAGTTTTAATTCACTGGCCGTGAAAGCCAATAGCCTATACCATCTCAAACTACATTATAAGTGCCAGTTCCAGTATCTGCTAGTTGTTTCCAAACATGGTGACTTTGAAACATAAGTGACATCAGTGAATAGGCCAACAACCCTGATTCAGCCCAACAGAAATTTAAAATCACCTTGTTTGTAGTGATGGGGTACAAATGGTTAGGTTGCATTGTTAGTAGATTGTCTAAAAGAGATAGCTTGCCACGGTGGGTGAGTGCTTATCCTGTCGGATTACTAACCCCAAGCTTGCAGATTCCCTCCTGGCCATGGTAAGTGATTTTTGAAAGGCGGCAAAAATCACGATATGCATGTCATATGATGTTGGCATGTTAAAGAACCCATTCGAATTCAGTAGGCCGTGTTCATAATGGCAAAATTAATCTCGGGATTTTCCGCCAAAACAACGTTCCTCATTTCTCTACTAGAAAGCGCTATAGTGTCAATGAGCTTAGATAGCTAACCTCCTTGACTTTCATAGTGCTTCAAGGAACAACAAAATTCGACATGCAAGCTGCCCTCTTGGTGTCAAGTAACAAAGCTTGCACCCGACACCCGAGGCCATACGATATTATTATCTTATTATAGAACAAAATCCCCGATTCTTTGATGTCACGGGTAATCTCGAGAAGCGCTGGATAGAATTTGTTGCGGTTTTAAACATTCTGTAAATGATATCTCGAGGAAGGCTTGCGTAGAAAATAATTTATTTAGGATCAAAGGAAGCCAGGCAGTAACGATTTCAGTGAAAAAGTCGAAAAAGAAACCTGGCGTCCGTGCGCTTTTTAAGCTTACGCTGGGCAAACCGTCAAAATGTCAATATACTATGAGTGTAACAATTGTTCAGCAAGAAAAGTTCTACAAAAGAAAGTCCGCGACAGCATATCTATATCTTCAATACATCGCCTACTATAAGTGTTTTGAGATTGGATGGATGCAGTGGCGTACCGACGGGGGGGGGGGGTTTAGGGTTTAACCCCCCCCCCCCCCCCCAGATACATTAGTTTACATGACTCCTTATATTGTCCCATCTATCACCTGGAAAATGTTTTGAATTGCTGCCAGTGAAGCTTCTTTAGCCTACCGGTACTCCTTTGTAATATATTTTTAATGTGAACACGTTCTTCACGTGGTAAATGACCTCCACTCAACTCGCAACGAGACTTCTCCAGCTTTGGCGCTAGCTACTGGTTATGGCCTGGGGTAAACACCCTTAAACTACATGTTAAACGGAGCAAGAGGGGCAGATGACCTCGCTGTTCTTCCACTTAAAGCAATAATAACTAACTACACTAGGCGAAATATCAAAATTGTCGTTTTACTGTTAAAGTGTGCGATTGGTAACTATCGTAACGCAGCTTCGTGCTGCTTTAAACGTGCATATCTGTGAACTGCCAGATCGTGAGTCGCACTTTTTTTCCGAGTTTATTTGTAATGCGTAATGGATCAATTTATTATTAAAAAAAACAAGAGTAGATGTTACATGCAACACTGCCATTGCAAGTAGTCCATCTTTAAGAATTGAAAATGAACTTGAAGAATTATCGGCTACTACCAAGCCGGCTACCGACCAAATACATCGAACAGACTTAGGAGGTTATGCTGGCCAACAGGTGTGTTTACAATAAGATTCATGATAATAGCTATTTCTGTAACTGATTTGCATTTCGGTGCTTTACCTATTATGTTATACCGGTATTTGTACGGCCTTGGCCTACGTATGTGTCGGTACATGTTAATTATTTCAATGTTGTGATTTACTTTTTTCTTTAGTTTGATGATTATCTGAAAAATGAACTGTTGGAAAAAGCCTGGACAACTGGAAGCAATTTTAATTTCCCTTTATCGGGTTCAAGGAATCTGAAATTTCAGTTGAACTGGTTATCAGAGTGGAAATGGCCAGTTTATTCTCCTTCAAAGAGCGGAGCCTTTTGTAAATATTGTTCGTTGTTTGCACCGTTGTTGGGAAACAATCTTCATCGCCAGGTAAACTAGTAAAATTTCCTTACATGAACTGGAAAAATGCGAAGGAGGATTTCAAAAAACACCAAGAAACCAAGTATCATATGGCATGTACGGAAAAGGCTGCGAACTTTCTCGCCATATACTAAGGTACAAAACCTGCTGTTGACGTAAGCTTGGATAGGGGTGTTCAATCCAACATATTATGCAACAGGGAGAAACTCATACCAATAATTAAATCTGTGATTTTCCTTGCTCGAATGGGCATTGCTTTCCGTGGTCACAGGGATTCGGGACCTGTAAATTTAGATGAGCCTCTCAAGAAAGGGGAGGGAAATTTCAGGTTTCTTCTCAAGTTTCGAGCAGAAGCTGGTGATACAATGCTAAAGGAACATTTGATGACAGCATCCTTAAATGCATCATACGTAAGCCCACGGATTCAAAATGAAATTATTTCATCTTTGAATGACTTTATATTGAAAAGGTTAGTCGATCAGGTGAGAAAAGCTAAATACTTTTCTGTTCTTGCTGACGAGACCACAGACATCAGCGGTGTGCAGCAAATGTCACTATGTGTCCGTTTCGTTCAAGATAATTCCGTACATGAGGAGTTTCTGCAATTTATTGCTATCAATGATGCTTCTGGGTTAGGCCTTGCGAATATCATATTGTCTGGTTTGAAAAGTGTGGAACTGGATGCAGAATATCTCGTAGGCCAAGGTTATGATGGAGCTTGTGCCATGAGTGGATCCTACAGAGGTGCTCAGGCCATTGTACGAAAACAGTTTCCCAAAGCCCAGTATGTTCACTGTAGTGATCACTGTTTAAACCTGGCCATTTCTGAAGGGTGTAGTATTGCAGAGATTAGGAACTGTATGGGTACAATTGAAAGAGCTTATGCCTTTTTTAGTACTTCACCAAAGAGGCAGGCTGTGTTGACAAATGAAGTTGAAAGTAGGGAAGAGAAACCCCGAGTGAGTAAACTCAAGAAGTTATGTGCAACGAGATGGATTGAAAAGCACGAGTCTGTTCGTTCATACATTGAACTTCTGAAACCGTTATTGTTGGCATTAGAAAAAATAGCAGCATGGGTTGATAAGAAGGCAGCTACAGATGCGCAACTTCTTCTGTGCGCTATCAGCAAATTTGAGTTCTTGATAAGTGTATTTGTCATTCATGAAGCATTTCAAATCACACTTCCTATCAGCAAATACCTTCAAACTGAAAATTTGGATCTCAGTCAAGCAATCAACGCCTCCATGAATGTTAAGAGGTCTCTTGAAGAAATGAGGGCAGATGCAGACGCAAGGTTTTTGTGTGCATATAATTCGGTTTTAGAGTTCTGCAAAGAATTTGGAGTGCCTGTAGTTCAGCCTCGAACTGTTATTCGACAAACGATGAGGAACAAAGTTTCATCTAACGATCCGGAAGAATATTATAGGCGGGTTATTTTCATCCCATTTCTTGAAGAAACTATTTCATCACTTGATGATAAATTTATCTCCCATAAAGAAACTCTTCAGCCATTGCAAACGCTAGTTACCACAACTGAAGACGAACTATCCAACCAAAGCATAGCTGAAGTAGAAAATGTAGCTGAATTTTATGGACTTCCCCTTAATATTAGAGGCGAGCTACTTCTCTGAAAACAAACTCTGAAATCTATTGAAAAGAAGCCCAAGAGTGCTATAGATGCTTTGTCAATATGCAATAAGAACATGTTTCCAGTTATGTATAACCTGCTTGTCATCATGGCTACCTTACCTGTCACAACCTGCTCGTGTGAAAGATCGTTTTCGTCCTTAAAATTCTTGAAGAACTATTTAAGGAATTCAACTTGTGAAGAACGCCTTAATGGATTAGCTTTGATGTTCATTCATGATACTGTTGATGTTTCAATTGAGGAAGTACTGAATGACTTGTCTGTCAAACCTACAAGGCTTGATATACGATTGAAGTAGACTTGTCTAAGTCCTCCAACAAATTCCAGGGCAAATATCTACTTAATCAGATTCTTTGGTTTAGCCCGATTGACAATTTAGACATTTCTTTTTGTCCGTTTGTATCTAGTGCAATATCTATATTGGACTAAACTCTTTTCCGTATTTTTATTAATCTTTTATGTTTTCAATTGTGTTTGTAATATTGTTTAAAGTGCTGGAAAAAAAATAGTTAAAATAGTTTTTGTCCGTTTGTATCTAGTGCAATATCTATATTGGACTAAACTCTTTTCCGTATTTTTATTAATCTTTTATGTTTTCAATTGTGTTTGTAATATTGTTTAAAGTGCTGAAAAAAATAGTTAAAATAGTTTTCATGCAAAGAGAATCATATATATATATATATATTCTTTCATTAGTATAGATCCTTCCTGTGGCGCTCACAAGCGACCGATCGTGCCAAATGAGCATTCAAATGAAAGAGAATAGACATTAGCAGTGACGAATTGCACTCTAATTTCATAAATATCAATAATTTCTTTAAAAATGACTTTAAAAAATGTACGAAGTGTGAGATTTGTCGATACTGTTGCTGTAGGAAAATATGCTCCGTACTTGCTATCCACTTCACATTTTGTACGCTGTGACGCCTGTTTCGTGTCATTTTAACATTATGAGGTCTTTCCTTTATCATTTTGCATGGATTTCAGAAACAGTAAGTCAAAGGAATGAGTACTCAAATCGTATAATTTCAAAAATATCGAATAACTGGTGAGTGTTACAGCTAAGATAAATCAATGGACTCAGCACAATTCGTAGTTCATTGACATTGAAAAAATAGTGCTAATCACGTAATACATGCATAACTGTTCCCGGGCGAAGCCGGGGCGGGTTGCTAGTTATTATCTAAAAGAGTTGGAGACTATAGATTTATCATTTCCAAGTGAGAACTGAAGTGTCTCCATTACTCAGTGGTCAGACCATCGGAGTACAACGCCGAATATTGTGGGTTTGAGCCCTGCATTGGTCAGCTATTTTAATCCTCTACCTTCCATGCACATGCCTTGCACTGTATTGTCCTCTTTTAAAAAACTCGCTCGTCCTCCCTGCTCGGCGTTAGCCACGGACTCTGCGAGGGATCATTCCTCTACCGTCACGAGAATGGTGTCTGGTAGCAGATACAACTGGGGTTGGGGACAGGCCTATCGCCCAGGTGAGTCTAATGAAGGAAGGGATTTTGGAAAGAAATCGGCCGAGGAGCTATTGAAAGTAACCGTCCCAGCATTTGCCTGGAGGTGAAATTGGAAAGCCATGAAAATCATTTCCAGGACGGCCGAGATGCGATTCGAACCAACGCTCTCCCGATCCCAGCGAGGCTCTCGGCCACCGTGACTGGTTATTTGTACAATATGTAGCGGCTTCGGTGGCGTAGTTGGTAGCATGCTGAACTGCTGTTCCCAAGATAGCGGGTTCAAACCCGGCCGAAGTCATCGGATTTTTTAAGAGCGTTAAAATACTTCTGTATGCCTTCCTTCGGAAGATCCTTCTACAGACTAAACATGTGTGAAGCTAAATTTCTAGGTTCGATTTCGTTGGAACGCTCTATCGAAGTTCCAACGTTCACCTATAGGTATCATTGATATCTGGTAGCGAAAGTTGAACTATAAAGTGCGTTCAAAAAGTAACGAGCCGGAGGCTGGAATGCGCAAACCAGTGACGACATCGGCTAATCGTGGCGTGTGTAACGAGGTGTGGTTCCGACCAGAGCGTGGAAGGTCACAGCCCGTCGCTAGAGGGCACGCGTGCACGTCACGTGGCGGTACAAAGCGAGCAGCAGCATGCATCAATCGTCCAACGCTGCCAGTCGCATTGCAAAGAGTGACATGGAGGCGTCAACCGAAGAGCAAAGAGGTGTTGTTCGGTTTCTGACAGCGGAAGGAGTAGGGGGAACGGACATTCATCGCCGAATATCACAAGTGTACGGCGAACACTGCATGTCTCTTGCAAGGGTCAAGGCTTGGCACAAGCGCTTCAGGGAAGGACGGGTGTCGTTAGCCGATGATGCCCGGTCTGGGGCACCCCCCTGAATTACCGATGACAACGTCCAGCTGGTTGATGCACTCATTGCCCAGGACCGCCGAGTGACAGTGAACGCCATAGCCACCGTGGTTGCTCCACGACAATGCACGACCTCATACGGCCAACGCAGTCGCGGCACTCCTGCAGAAATTCAAATAGGAGGTTCTCGGCCACCCTCCGTACAGTACAGACCTCTCTCCCTGTGATTACGCCATGTTTGGTCCCCTGAAAAGGGCTCTGCGGGGCCAACGATTCACCTCGGACGCCGACGTCCAGCTGTACGTGCGGAACTGGTTCACATAGCAGCCCATGGAATTTTATGAGACAGCCATTCACCGCCTCGTGTCACAGTGGGACAAGTGCCTCAACAGCCAGGGCCAATACTTCTTACATACAGGTACTGGTTTCTGTAATTATGCCTCCGGCTCGTTACTTTTTGAACGCACCTTACACTTGAAATTGTACGGAACTTGTAGCTCACCATATGGGTGTCCGCTAGAAGCAGCTACAGACTCTGGCGAGCCGAACATGTCCTTGGATCCTCCCGGCACTAAACGCCATACGATAAGTAAATACATAAATAAATGTACAATACGTGACCTAGTAGTTTTAGGTTTTCATTTGTTATCAATACGAACGCAAGGATTCAATTATTTTTATTACTTTTAAAACGTATTCCTCGATGTAGGTAGAAAGTGGAATGACATTCTACTGTATCTCGGGAACCGTTCCGTCACAAAGGCAGTTTGTCACCATCCCTAAAGTAAGATACATTCTATCACTTGGCAAGCAGCATTGAGACATGGGGGAAAGAGAGAAGTTCCGGTTGGTATTATACATGACAGCGGGAAGCTTTCAGACTCCCTGCATAAACCTAAACATTGCTCAGGTCTGTGAATAATATCACCACCTTCCTCGTAACGTCTCGAAACTACTTGACCTCACTCGAAATGCTCCGCGTTACAGTTGTTACTGTTGATTCGTTTGTGGCAGAGGACACCAACATTTATGTTACCAAGCACTCACTTTTTATTGGTGAGTTAGCCGAGGTCGTTACGGCATGACTGTTGGCAGTCGCTCACATCCGGCAGGCGAGGAGGTTCGAATCCCCCCGCCAGCAACCTTGAAGATGGCCTTCTATGGTTTCCCATCTTCCATCCAGGCAAATGTCGGGGTTGGTCCCTAACTATAGGCCACAGCCGCTACCTTTCCAACTCCTCGTCCTTACATTCAAACTTTCCTCCCCAGACAACACTCCACACGCGACGGTACGTGTAGCTCACCCATTGGGTGTCCGCCTCGAAGCAGCTACAAAACTGGCGAGCCGAACATGTTCTCGGACACTCCCGGCTCTAAAAGCCATACGCCAAGAAAAAAAAGAAAAAACTTTTTTTTATATATTTTTTAATCACCTTTCCTACTAGCTCGGCTTCACCCACGGACTCTGCGAGTGATCATTCCTCTACCGTCGCAAGGATGGTGCATGGGAGCTGGGCACACTTATCTAGGAGATATAACTGGGGATGGTGACAGGCCGATCGCACAGGTGACACTAACTTGGATCTAAGTAAGGAAGGGTAAGGGAAGAGATTTTGGAAGGAAGTCGGCCGTGGACCTATTGAAAGGAACTGTCTCAGCATTTGCCTGGTGGTGAAAATGGGTAAACCACGAAAACCCCTTTTAGGACGGCCGAGGTGGGATTGGAACCCACGCTCTCCCGGTGCCAGGGAGCAGTGAGTAGGGCGTAATGTAATGATTTTTGCCGAAAGAAGGTCACGTATCAAGGCCTAAAAGGTACTTGGTGGACGCGGGTATAATCCGATGAGTATAAACTAACGAGTTATCAGACGTCGGGATTTTCGTTGAGTATGACTATTTTAGTAGACTATCGGGCCCACGCGAGAAATATCGCATGTTCCTAAACCACACTTTTCCCAATAGGTTTATAATGAGAGACTGAAGGAGAAAGGTTGTTATGTTTTTATTTCAACCAAATGATTATACATGTATTTACATTTCAGTTGGAATTCCAAGTTCTACGTTCCCTAACTTAAGAAGGCAATCACTGAAAATTGGATCATCATAACACTCACCGGCTAATCGATATTTATGAAATTATACGATTTGAGTAGGCTACTCATTCCTTTGATATACTGTTTCTGAAATCCACGCAAAATGATAAATGAAATACCTCATAATGTTAAAATGACATGAAACAGGCGTCACAGCGGCCAAAATGTGAAGTGGACAGCAATAATGGAGCGTATTTTCCTACAGCAACAGTATCTGCAAATCGCACACTTCGTACATCTTTTTAAAAGTCATCTTTTAAGGAAATTATAGATATTTATGAAATTAGTGTACAATTCGTCACTGCTAATGTCGATTCACTTTCATTTGAATGCTCATTTGTCACGATAGGTAGCCTGTGAGCGCCGCAGGAGGGATCTATACTACTGAAATAATATATACTAGCGGACCCGTGCGAGAAATCTCGCATGTTTATAAGCCATACTTTCCCCAATAGGTTTATAATGAGGGACTTAAGGAGAAAGGTTGTTATGTTTTTATTTCATCCAAACGATTATAGAACACTATTTACATTTCAGTTAGAATTCCAAGCTCTACGTTCTCTAACTTAAGAAGACAATCACTGAAAATAGGATCATCATAACACTCACCAGTTATTCGATATTTATGAAAGCATCTTGGTCAAGATTTCCTGCTTTATCTTGTCGGCTGAGGAGCCTCTTTCTCCCTTATCAGGACAGCCTCGTTGGAAAACTTCTTCACGCCCCGCTTACAGTGAGGCTCCCTTGTTCCTAAGTGCAACGTTCAGCGTTAAACGCCTTCACACACACACTGCCTGCAGGGCAGTTTTCCCGTTCCTGTGTGAGGCGCTCAGCGCTAAACTCCTTTGCACGTTACCTACAGGGATGCGTTCGCTTTCTTGAGTGGAGCGTCAGCATGAGAGCGTGCTGTGGCTGGTATCTTTCTGTGTGCATTGTATACTGCATCCTTGATCTGATTTTCCATGTTTTCCTGAAGTCGGATTTTGATGTATTGTGTTAGGTCCTCGACCTTATCGGCAAGGCCGGCTATTACCACCCTACAGGATTTATTCATGTCCAGTGTCTCAGGTTTACATATTTCACACAGCCATATCAGTTTCCTGTTCTTTCTTTCAAGGTCTTTGACTTCCTGACCAATGAGGCCAGTACAGTTCTCGGGGTCTTTTCTCTGCACCTATCGCATTCGATTGTGCTGTCTTCATTAGTGCATTGCCTCTGACATATCGGACAGAATTCCTTTTTGTTGCTTCTGGGTGCACTCCGGGCAGGGAAGCATTTTGCTCAAGATTTCCTGCTTTATCTTGTCGGCTAAGGAGCCTCTTTCTCCCTTATCAGGACAGGCCTTGTTGTAAAACTTCTTCACGCCCGCTTACAATGAGTCTTCCTTGTTCCTAAATCCAACGATCAGCGTGGCTGGTTTCTTTCTTTGAAATTTATGAAATTAGAATGCAATTCGTCACTGTTAATGCCATTTGTGTGCTGAGACCATTGATTGACAGATGAGCCGTAACACTCTCCGGTTATTCGATACATTAACTTTCAGTCAGAATTCCAAGTAGTACGTTCCCTAACTTAAGAAGGCAATCACTGAAAATTGGATCATCATAACACCGGTTATTCGATATTTATGAAATTATACGATTTGAGTACCCAATCCATTGATTTACTAATTCTGAAAACCATGGGAAATGATAGAAGATAGAAGAGAGACCTGTAAAAGAATTAATGTTTAATAGTTCTAAGGTTTTAGACGCCGTAACACTCTCCGGTTTTATGATTTAGAGTAGGGCCTACTCAGTCCATTGATTTACTGTTTCTGAAATCCATGCGAAATGATAGATGAAAAACTGTAAGGGAATTAACGATCAATAGCACACTTCTTACAAAAATTGATAGGCCTATGTATGAAATTAGAATGCATTTCGTCACTGCTAATTTATGAGGCCTATATGATGATGATGATAGTTTTAAGGTTTTAGACGACAACTCATAATATTATAGCATGATACAGCAACAGTATTTGCAAAAAGCACACTTCTTACAAAAATCGATATTTATTGAATTAGAATGCAGAAGAAAAACCTGTACCCAATCCATTGATTTTCTGATTCTGAAAACCACATAGCAAAAAGCACAATTCTTACAAAAATCGATATTTATGGAATTAGAATGCAGAAGAAAAACTTGTATCGCGGCATATTAACAAACCTGGAATTTAATAAATCCATTGTTTAGACGGATGAGCTTAAATCATGTGTGTGTTGAGTCCATTGATTGAAAGCTTAGCAGAAACACTCGCCGGTTATACGATTTGAGTACCCAATCCAATGATTTAGCCGACTGATTCTGAAAATCATGGGAAATGATAGAAGATAACCTGTAAAATAATTAACTTAATGTTTAATAGTTCTAAGGTTTTAGACGACGTAACACTCACCGGTTATACGAATAGGGTAAATCCATTGATTTACTGTTCCTGAAAACCATTCGAAATGATCGATATTTATGAAATTAGAATGCAGAAGAAAAACCTGTAAAATAATTAACGTTTAATAGTTTTAGGGGTTCAGACGACAACTCATAATTGCAGCTTGTTAGAGCATTAGTATTTGCAAATCGCACACTTCTTACAAAAAGTTATATTTATGAAATTAGAATGCAATTTGTCACTGCTAATTTTATGAAATGATGCGATTTGAGTACACATTCCTTTGATTTACTGTCCCTGAAATACATGGAAAATGATAAAGGAAAGACCTCAGAATGTTAAAATGACATGAAACAGTCGTCACAGCGGCCAAAATGTAAAGTGGACACCAATTATGGAGCGTATCTTCCTGCAGAAACAGGAACTGCAAATCGCACACTTCGTACAGTTTTTTTAAAGTCATTTTTAGCCTTCTTTCGATTTTTGCAAAAAATGAAAGTAGACTTATGAGATCAACACAGGGCGAAAAAAGTGTGTCTGTCTGTGTGTGAGTCTGTGTGTGTGTGAGTCTGTGTGTGTGTGTGTGTGTCTGTGTGTGTGTGTGTGTCTGTGTGTGTGTGTGTGTGTGTGTGTACTCTGAATGTCTGTCCCCCCCTATCAATTCGAACACGGTGAATGCGAATTGAACGAAATTTGGTACAAAGGTAGCACTAGCAAAGGACACCTCAGTGTCATGTCTTATATCGCCGCCATCTTTACTAAAACTGAATGGCGGCCACTCAAACGTTCAAAACGTAAAATCAAATAACGACTAACCAAATCATCCGATCTCTACCAAATTTGGTAACAACATACCCTCGTATAGGATGCGTCTTGTGACCAAACTACAAGGTCGTCCGCCATACCATTTCAGGATGGCGGCCGTGCGAATTATGCAAACTTTATAATCCATATCATGGGACCCACCAGTTCCGATTATCGAGCCGAGAATCGTTTTAACTGTTCTAAAGGAAGAGGCACGTTCGAAATTAAAAGTTTATTTTGTAATACTATAGTGCAGACGTGATTTTTAAAAGCTGAGCTGATTCAGTAATAAGACAAGATGGCAGCGGATATCTTGTGCCTGACTTATATTTCACTAATTTGAGTATTGCATGCAATATAGCGTACTGATACAAAATAAATAAACTTTGTATGAAATGCTTTATATATAAATAATATACTCCAGTGATGAAATCGTTTAGTATAAATCATTATTTGCTAACAAGTTCTATGTAAGTCATTTTATATAGAACGATATTCGTTGACACAATTAGCTCAGTGGTAGAGCGTTAGCCTATCGCTCAAATGCCTATGGTTCAAACCCGATCAGAGCTAGGTTTTTTGCTTGAAATGTTATATGTTTATTGTTTTGTAATGACTCAGATGTTTTAAAATTAAGCGTTATATTGTGCATATTATGGTGTAAAATATATATTTAATTAAAACATAATTCGCCAGCAGATTTACTCGAGACATCTAGCTGCCAAAAAGGTAACTAGATTAACTTCCAGATTTTATTGAAAAGTTTCTTTTTCTGTCCGCTAGAATGCACTCGCTCTGTTAGGATTATATTGTTCGATATATCACCACTAGATGTCACGACTAGTCTACGTGGGGCTCCATTGATTACTACACCATTGGCATTCTATGCACATCGAATTTGAAGAATGACAAGATGATACTACGATACATTTTTACTTTTTTATTTTAAAGGGTTTGTAACAGCCTATTTTGCGTTACTTGAAAATGTTATTTGAATTCAATTAGGGTTGTGAAAGCCATGCACAACCAGACGTGTAAAGACATGCCCCAACTCAAAGTTGGATGTTGCCCACGGCAGGTCGTATATGTAATAATAATAATAATAATAATAATAATGTTATTGGTTTTACATCCCTTTTAACTACTGCTGCTTTTAGAGACACCGGGGTGCCGGAATTTTGGCCCGAAGGGGGTCTTTAACGTGCCAGTAAATGTACTGACACTGCTCCCTCGCATTTGTGCACCCTCAAATGCCAGCTGACTGCGCCAGGATACGAACCTGCAACCTAGGGCCCAGCAAGCGAGAACGTTACCGCTGAGCCCCGCAGCCAGTCCGGTCGATTATGTCTCCAGATCCATAACATTCTTGATATACTTCTTATCTTTCTTTCTTCAATGATGGTAGTTGTTTTTATCTAGGTTGTGGCGTTTGGTAGAGGTAAATCGTTTCTAAGGTCTTCAACAAAGAATAGTTCTTTTATACTCTTTGATAATAACAACGAGTTATAACTATACTCATACATTTAGGAGAAAGTAGGCTATATGTTCTTTACTGAACATCTTGTTTAAAGAAATTATAGATATTTATGAAATTAGAGTGCAATGCGTCACTGGTAATGTATATTCTCTTTCATTTGAATGCTCATTTTTTACGATCGACCGCTTGTGAGCGCTGCACGAGGGATCTATACTACTGAAATAATATATATGATGATGATTCCCATGAAAGGCGAGAACTTCTTGAGTTCCCCGGTTAAGATAACACTGCGCTAGGGATGTCAAGTTACCTACCATGCTTCTCTAGCTTGTGTGAAAAAGTAAGTCCATAAAATGCGGCTGGTTGTGCAAATAAACCATGATCCTTACAGTATATGAAAATACACTGCTTAAGATTACTTCAAAGTTCAAGATGGTGGCTGAACGAAATAAAATAAAATAAACAGGTTTACTTCGGAGTTAAACTTAATATAATGAACCATTACTATGCAGAAACTAGAAAAAGAGGGAAGAATATAGAGGTTTTTTTTTTCGCATTCAAACTCTTAAACTCACACCTGGTTATCCACATATTTAAGGATTTCATCATGTACAAGCATGATAAGGATGATCGACATAAAAAAATCAACTTAACATTTCTTGACAACATTTCAAAGGAATAAATACCAACTCATTACGTATCATACAATACATTATGAAACGCTTGTTGCTCATTCCATTACTTGGTAGACATTATACCAAAGATTAACCCACTATACAATACGATAAGTGGTTACACCAACATCCATTCCATCTCTCATCCCGACGCGCAGGTCGCCCACGGGCGTCGACTAGAAAGACCAGCACTCGGCCTCTCAGGAGGCTACACGAAAATGAAAGAGACCAACGGGATAACTGTCACAGTTATCAAAAATAATTTTCTTGCAAAATAAATAGTTTAATTACCCGTGTTATAATATATTTCCCGTCAAATGGTTGGCACCTGCAAACGTATAGGCACCACACTTCGCGATACCCTCAAAGATATACATTAAGATCCTAGAGTAATCGTATTCTTATTGCAGCAATTGTACGTCAGATGTCATTCCAAAGGAGAACGTTGGTTTTTTAGCCTATTTTCATTTTATAAAAAAATAGGCTTATGAGATCACCTTTCGTCCGTGTGTCTGTGTGTGTGTGCCCCCCCCCCCCCCCCCCCCAATAAATTCTAAACGGCTGGAGCGACTTCAATGAAACTCGGTAAAATCATAACACCATTTTGGCCGACCCCGACCGTTCCCTTCAAATTTTATTGTGTCTCACCAATCCAACATGGCGGCTGTGCGAAATATTTCACCAGCATTCAGTATCTCCGAAACTATTACCGATATCACCCTGAAATTTTGTACGGTGATAAAGGGCACTACTAGAAGTTCACCTATGTGACTTTCAAAAACCTGGTAATTACACAATCCACATGGAGGCAAAGCAAAGTTGAGACTTTAAAATAGACTTTTCTCGCGATTTAACCATATGGTACAGCAAATGTTTATACACATTGTAATGCACTGGCGTCTAATTTAGTTCAATTGTTTACATAACCTAGAAATGGCGGCTGTGCGAAATATATCACTGGCATTGAATATCTCCGAAACTATTTATGATATCACCCTGATATTTTGTACGGTGATAAAGGGCACTGCTACAAGTTTATCTATGTAACTTTCAAAAACCTGTAAAGTACAAAACGAACATGGCGGCCAAGCGAAGTTGAAACATTTTAATAGATTTTTCTCGTGATTTAACCATCTAAGCGCAGTGAAATGTGGTACAGTAAATGATTATACATATTGTATCTAATTTAGTTCAATTGTTTACATAACCTCAAGATGGCGGCTGGCCAAATTTTAAAAGTAAGTATTTATTCCTTGTGTCGTAATCATGCGATCGAACTGAAAATTTGAATAATGAAGCTACGCAATAATTTTCCTTTAATGGTACATAACTCTATGGCCTATACATATAAAAATCCAAAATGGCGAGCATCCGAAATATTTTGATGGTTCTCAATATCTACGAATCTTTTACGGCAATCAAACTGATTTTTTTTATGTTCATAGAGGCTATGAACATAAGTTCATCTATATGACTTTCAGTAACCTGGTGAGCTCAAATCCAACATGACAGCGACGTGAAGTATAAATTTTTAAATGGATATTTCTCGTGATTTAACCATCCGAGTGCAGTGAAACTTTGCACGTTAATTGCTTATACAAATGATAATATACTGGCATCTAATTTTTTCAATTGTTTTCAAAACCCCAAGATGGCAGATGTGCGAAATTTTAAAATCTCGTTTTTAGCCTACTTTCGATTTTTGCAAAAAATGAAAGTAGACTTATGAGATCAACACAGGGCGAAAAAAATGTGTCTGTCTCTGTGTGTGTGTGTGTGTGTGTGTGTGTGTGTATGTGTGTGTGTGAGTCTGTGTGTGTGTGTGTGTGTGTATGTGTGTGTGTGAGTCTCTCTGTGTGTGTGTGTGTGTGTGTGTGAGTGTCTGTGTGTGTGAGAGTGTGTGTACTCTGAATGTCTGTCCCCCCCTAACAATTCGAACACGGTGAATGCGAATTGAACGAAATTTGGTACAAAGGTAGCACTAGCAAAGGACACCTCAGTGTCATGTTTTATATCGCCGCCATCTTTACTAAAACTGAATGGCGGCCACTCAAACGTTCAAAACGTAAAATCAAATAACGACTAACCAAATCATCCGATCTCTACCAAATTTGGTAACAACATACCTTCGTATAGGATGCGTCTTGTGAGCAAATTACAAGGTCGTCCGCCATACCATTTTAGGATGGCGGCCGTGCGAATTATGCAAACTTTATAATCCATATCATGGGACCCACCAGTTCCGATTATCGAGCCGAGAATCGTTTTAACTGTTCTAAAGGAAGAGGCACGTTCGAAATTAAAAGTTTATTTTGTAATACTAAAGTGCAGACGTGATTTTAAAAAGCTGAGCTGATTCAGTAATAAGACAAGATGGCAGCGGATATCTTGTGCCTGACTTATATTTCACTAATTTGAGTATTGCATGCAATATAGCGTACTGATACAAAATAAATAAACTTTGTATGAAATGCTTTATATATAAATAATATACTCCAGTGATGAAATCGTTTAGTATAAATCATTATTTGCTAACAAGTTCTATGTAAGTCATTTTATATAGAACGATATTCGTTGACACAATTAGCTCAGTGGTAGAGCGTTAGCCTATCGCTCAAATGCCTATGGTTCAAACCCGATCAGAGCTAGGTTTTTTGCTTGAAATGTTATATGTTTATTGTTTTGTAATGGCTCAGATGTTTTAAAATTAAGCGTTATATTGTGCATATTATGGTGTAAAATATATATTTAATTAAAACATAATTTGCCAGCAGATTTACTCGAGACATCTAGCTGCCAAAAAGGTAACTAGATTAACTTCCAGATTTTATTGAAAAGTTTCTTTTTCTGTCCGCTAGAATGCACTCGCTCTGTTAGGATTATATTGTTCGATATTTCACCACTAGATGTCACGACTAGTCTACGTGGGGCTCCATTGATTACTACACCATTGGCATTCTATGCGCATCGAATTTGAAGAATGACAAGATGATACTACGATACATTTTTACTTTTTATTTTAAAGGGTTTGTAACAGCCTATTTTGCGTTACTTGAAAATGTTATTTGAATTCAATTAGGGTTGTGAAAGCCATGCACAACCAGACGTGTAAAGACATGCCTCAACTCAAAGTTGGATGTTGCCCACGGCAGGTCGTATATGTAACAATAATAATAATAATAATAATAATAATAATAATGTTATTGGTTTTACATCCCTTTTAACTACTGCTGCTTTTAGAGACACCGGGGTGCCGGAATTTTGGCCCGAAGGGGATCTTTAACGTGCCAGTAAATATACTGACACGGCTCCCTCGCATTTGTGCACCCTCAAATGCCAGCTGACTGCGCCAGGATACGAACCTGCAACCTAGGGCCCAGCAAGCGAGAACGTTACCGCTGAGCCCCGCAGCCAGTCCGGTCGATTATGTCTCCAGATCCATAACATTCTTGATATACTTCTTATCTTTCTTTCTTCAATGATGGTAGCAGTTTTTATCTAGGTTGTGGCGTTTGGTAGAGGTAAATCGTTTCTAAGGTCTTCAACAAAGAATAGTTCTATTATACTCTTTGATAATAACAACGAGTTATAACTATACTCATACATTTAGGAGAAAGTAGGCTATATGTTCTTTACTGAACATCTTGTTACTTCTTGTGTCCTAACCATGCATTTGAAGTCTAAATACCTCACATACACAATAATAGTACATACATAACAAGAAGTTCCGTGACGAACTAAAGAGCCTACTTTTCTTGAAATTTATGATTCTTGCTAATCTATATAGACCTATCTAGAATAATGACGAAATTAAGTTGGTAATATAGAAATTTCTAATTAGTTCGAAATATACCTGGTATAATGTAGCCTAATAGAGCAGTAGAGTTGGCAACCCTGGTGACTTAATATAGGCTATTGTTAGTTGCATCTCTTAAGGTACAGAATACAAAATTTGGTTGAAGTCCAATTGATAGCATGCACGTTACATGCAGTTAGACCTTGGATTTATCAGCGCGCGTAAAATCATGCTGGCAACAATGTCATGCATGTGTTGGTCAGAGATAATCTGAAATAATATGATCTCGTGTTGCGCCAATTTAGGATGAAATCCATTTGTTAGTATAGAAGTAACATGTATTGTAAAATTGGATCTATAAGCAGGCTTAGAATCATGTTGGCAGCACTGGCGTAGGCCTATATTAGTTACTCCAAATTAATCTAGAATGCCAGGTACTATTCTTGTGCAAAGTCTGGAGTTATTGGCTTGCATACTTTCTGATATATTGATATTAGGGTAACAAAAATAGAGACAGTATTTATTAACAGTTGGCAGCCCTGGTTACTCTTAAGAATTGGCATAGTCATATCTGATATGGTACACATAGCACGCACGAAATTTGGTTGAAATCCAAATGATAGTATAGAAGTTACATGTATTTAAAGTTGGACCTTCAGCAGGCTTATAATCGTGTTGGTAGCACTGACGTATATAAGATACTCCAAATTAATATAGAATGTCAGGTACTATACGTGTGCATAGTTTAAAGCTGTCGGCTTGCATACTTTCTGATATATGGGAATTTGGATTTAAAAAATTGAGATCGTTTATTAACAGTTGGCAGCCCTCGTGGCTCTTAAGAATACGCTCAGTCATATATATCTATGTCCACATAGCACATACGAAATTTGGTTGAAATCCAATTGATAGTGTAGAAGTTATATGCATGTAAAATTTGGACCTATCAGCAGGCTTATAATTATTTTGGCAACACTGCCATGTATGGCCTCCTGGAAATTAAACTGCAATATTATTATCTACACGTGTGCCAATTTTGAAATAGCTCCCATTCATACCTTCCAAGATATCCAACATGGAGCTCAAATTTAAATTGCGATTTTTCAGCAGTTGGTAGCACTGACATCATTTTCGAATATGGCCGTGAGATATTCAGGTATAGATCCTTACTTCCACCAAATTTTGTTCCGATTGCTGCAGCCGTTTAGGAGTTGATAGGGGGACACACACACACAGACAGACAGACAGACAGAAGGACAGGCAGACAGACAGACAGACACACATTTGCCCGATCTCATAGGACTACTTTTTCCTCATTTTTTGCAAAATGTGAAAAGTAGGCCAAAAATCCAACCTGGCGACCATCTGAAATATTTAGACGTTTCTCAATATCTATGAATCTATCACAACAATCAAACTGAAATTTTGTATGTTGATAGAGGCAGTTAACATGAGTAGGATATATGAAAATAGGATGTATAGTTCTTCACGGAACTACTTGTTGTTTTTTTTATCATTTCAAATGATCTTGTCGACTTCGTCGTTATGCTTGGGTTCAACGTTATGCGTTACGGAGACGGAGACGGAAGTGACGTAATGCAGTCGCGCGGGAAGTGACGTCATGCAGCCACGCGGGAAGCAGAAGCTAATGGTTATTGGAGTCTGTTGAAAGAGTCCTGGGGCGTCGAGCGACCTGGGGCTTTAAGCGAAGCATACACAAGAATACAGGGTGACTTCTAAAGAGATATACAAGATGCCATATAAGAATACAGGGTGCCTCCTAAAGAGGTGTGCAGGATGTCAGAGCAAAATACAGTACAAGATGCCAGATAACAATACACGGTGACTCCTAAAGAGATATACATGATGCCAGATAAGAATACAAGGTGACTCTTAAAGAGGTGTACAAAATGGCAGAGAAGAATACAGGGTGAATCCTAAAGAGGTACACAAGATGTCAGACAAGAATACAGGGTGCCTCCTAAAGGGGTGTGCAGGAAGTCAGAGCAAAATACAGTACAAGATGCCAGATAAGAATACAGGGTGACTCATAAAGAGATGTACAAGATGCCAGATAAGAATACAAGGTGACTTTTAAAGAGGTGTACAAGTTGGCAGAGAAGAATACAGGGTGACCCCTAAAGAGGTGCACAAGATGTCAGACAAAATTACAGGGTGACTCCTAAAGAGGTGTACAAGATGTCACACAAGAATACAGGGTGACTCCTAAAGAGATATACAAGATGCCAGATAAGAATACAAGGTGACTCTTAAAGATGTGTACAAGATGGCAGAGAAGAATACTGGGTGACTCCTAAAGAGGTGCACAAGATATCAGACAAGAATACAGGGTGACTCCTAAAGAGGCGTACAAGTTGTCACTCAAGAATACAGGGTGACTTCTAAAGAGATATACAAGATGCCAGATAAGAATACAGGGTGCCTCCTAAAGAGGTGTGCAGGATGTCAGAGCAAATTACAGGGTGACACTTAACGAGGTGTACAGTATGTTAGATTCAATTCAAATACAGGGTGACACTTAACGAGGTGTACAGTGTGTTAGATTCAATTCAAATACAGGGTGACCCTTAAAGAGGTTTGCGAGATATCAGATTCAAATAATGGGTGACTCTTAAAGAGTTGTAAAAGATGTCAGACTCAAATACAGGATGACCCTTAAAGAAGTGCCCGCGCGGGAAGCCTAAGTTAATGGGTAATCGAGTCTGTTGAAAGAATCCTGGGGAGCCCTCCTGAGCCTTTCTAACATGTGTAGCATTTGTAGCATGCGTCATTTGAAATGATAAAACGTCTAGTCTTTCAGACTGACTGTATTTTATTTTATTTTTTGCTCACTTAGTTGGTTGTATACAATATACCAAAGATTAATCCAATTATAAAATTCTTCTAATTGTTGGCACCTAAATATTTATACATGTCTGACATTGCAACAGCCTTTAAGAGTTACCTTAAGATTCTGCATTACTCAGATTCTTCTTGCAGCATTAGCAACGTATTTGGATAAATTACCTAAACTATATTTGATAATCTACATTTTCTGATATTGATTTTGGAATTTCCTGAGAAACACTATAATTATTACAGCTGAGAACAGACTGCTCTCATCCGGACCGCATACGATCCAACTAGATAAGTAACCTGTACAATACAATCTGAAGTGATCATTTAACAGCAATCACATATTTACACTAAGCAAGCAAGCAAATTTGGAGGTCAATCACCACTTTCAGTATCTTAACAAAACATCACATCTAATATATAAAAGTGAAAGTCTGTAATGTATGTATGTATGTATGTATGTGGGTATGTATGCATATTTGTTCCGTATACATATCTACACCGTTCCACCAATCTCAACCAAATTTGGCATACACACAGTTTAGGACCCAGAAGGAACGGCTGGCTACATGAATTTTCTATATTCTTTCTCATTCTTCTGATTTCAGCCTTTTTGCACTCGAGCGAAGGCTAATTAAGTCAGAAAATAAATTGATGAAGTAATGGCAAGGCCGGCCATATCCATGGCAATACTAGCTCAAGTCGAGACACGGCCGACTGGATGCGAGTTACGCTCTCCACTACCGGTATAGAAAATGAGGCTCTTTATATGAAATACCTTTAGTTACTCAACTGGTCACACGGCACTGTCAACCGAGTTCAGCATAACAAAGACTTGACACTATTTGTCAATATAATTTCGGCAATATCAAAATGCAAATTATAACACAAAATGCAATAGCGTGATATTAAATGAGAGAAACTAAACATACCTTTGCACCTTATTAAAATAGAATTCCATTAGGTTCACTCGATTTTTATAAAACTTCATGAACTTTCCTGCTGAGTGGTTAGTACATGAGTTATTTGGAAGCAACCGGTGTTTTGGCTTCCGCAATAATATTCGTAATCGGTGATACCCATTTCTCTGCAAGACACTGGCAAGACCGCTGATGCAGTCAGGTTATTCAGTGGAGAGGATTAGAGTTCTGAGAAATGTAATCCAAACATTTCATACAATAAATTCTGTCCACTGTGAATATAACTTATAGACTTTCAGTTTTCATTGTCGGAAAAGATATTGATTAAATTGTAATTTGATGATGATAGTTGATATTAAAGGGCCTAGCATAGAGGCTATAGGCCTCTTAATTCTTTGGGATGAAATTGAAGAATGGTGATAAAATGAACACTAGAACTAAAAAAATAACTACAACTTACAACCAACTTACGGATTGGGAGAAGAAAAGGACAAAAAATGAAGTAATAAGGGAAATAAAATACAGGTAAAAGAAATGCTCTCAACCCTCAAAAATTTAAAATTGACGGATTTGGTAAGGTGTGCCACGAAAGGCAGATAAGAAGGGAAATATGAGAGAGACTGCCCCAGAATCACTGGAAAAGGATAAAAAACAGATCCAACTCAGGTATCCTTCCAAACTCAACAGCCGTGTGCTCTTGAGGGTGTAGCACCTCCACTGGTGGGGCTGCACACACTCTGCCTCCTGTATGACCTCATTCAGAAGGCAGGAGATATGATGAAAAGAAAAACAAGAGATCTGACCCTTCGAAGAATGAGGGTATCAGGAAAGATGAAACAAGGTCCAATTAAGGCGGGAATTTGAAAGACTCCCTTGACCTCAGACATCCTAATACCGTGAGGGTCGAAAGAGAAAAAGAGTTGACCAAGGGAGGCCGACAGTAAATATGCCGGAGAGGACCCCGGCACAATTAAGTGGAAGCAATCGCGAACTCAGCTGGGGTCCCCTGATCGCTAACCAGCGTCCCACTAGTTGTAAACCCCTGAAGGAGGGGGGGGGGGGGGGTGTTTTCTTTTTTCATAATTTCACCCCTCCCCATGAACCCCTTAAATTTTATTTATGAAAAAAACCTGTCGAACAGCTATTTACTTATTTTTAAGCAGATTTCCCCCCCCCCCCCTGAGTTTGATGAGTGAGTCAGTCAATCAGTTAGGACACTTTCTTTCCTGTTCCCCCCCCCCCGAATTTGGCCCCTCCCCATGGGCCCCTTAAATTGGATTTATGAAAAAACGGTCAAACACCTATTAACTTATTTTTTTTTATGCTGATTTTTAGCCAACTTTCGATTTTTGCAAAAAATGAAAGTAGACTTATGAGATCAACACAGGGCGAAAAAAGTGTGTCTGTCTGTGTGTATGTATGTGTGTGTGTGAGTCTGTGTGTGTGTGTGTATGTGTGTGTATGAGTCTGTGTGTGTGTGTGTCTGTGTGTGTGTGAGTGTGTGTACTCTGAATGTCTGTCCCCCCCTATCAATTCGAACACGGTGAATGCAAATTGAACGAAATTTGGTACAAAGGTAGCACTAGCAAAGGACACCTCAGTGTCATGTTTTATATCGCCGCCATCTTTACTAAAACTGAATGGCGGCCACTCAAACGTTCAAAACGTAAAATCAAATAACGACTAACCAAATCATCCGATCTCTACCAAATTTGGTAACAACATACCTTCGTATAGGATGCGTCTTGTGACCAAATTACAAGGTCGTCCGCCATACCATTTCAGGATGGCGGCCGTGCGAATTATGCAACTTTATAATCCATATCATGGGACCCACCAGTTCGGATTATCGAGCCGAGAATCGTTTTAACTGTTCTAAAGGAAGAGGCACGTTCGAAATTAAAAGTTTATTTTGTAATACTATAGTGCAGACGTGATTTTAAAAAGCTGAACTGATTCAGTAATAAGACAAGATGGCAGCGGATATCTTGTGCCGGACTTATATTTCACTAATTTGAGTATTGCATGCAATATAGCGTACTGATAAAAAATAAATAAACTTTGTATGAAATGCTTTATATATAAATAATATACTCCAGTGATGAAATCGTTTAGTATAACTCATTATTTGCTAACAAGTTCTATGTAAGTCATTTTAAATAGAACGATATTCGTTGACACAATTAGCTCAGTGGTGGAGCGTTAGCCTATCGCTCAAATGCCTATGGTTCAAACCCGATCAGAGCTAGGTTTTTTGCTTGAAATGTTATATGTTTATTGTTTTGTAATGACTCAGATGTTTTAAAATTAAGCGTTATATTGTGCACATTATGGTGTAAAATATATATTTAATTAAAACATAATTCGCCAGCAGATTTACTCGGGACATCTAGCTGCCAAAAAGGTAACTTCCAGATTTTATTGAAAAGTTTCTTCTTCTGGCCGCTAGAATGCACTCGCTCTGTTAGGATTATATTGTTCGATATTTCACCAATAGATGTCACGACTAGTCTACGTGGGGATCCATTGATTACTATACCATTATCATTCTATGCGCATCGAATTTGAAGAATGACAAGATGATACTACGATACATTTTAACTTTTTATTTTAAAGGGTTTGTAACAGCCTATTTTGCGTTATTTGAAAATGTTATTAAGCGTTATATTGTGCACATTATGGTGTAAAATATATATTTAATTAAAACATAATTCGCCAGCAGATTTACTCGAGACATCTAGCTGCCAAAAGGTAACTTCCAGATTTTATTGAAAAGTTTCTTCTTCTGGCCTCTAGAATGCACTCGCTCTGTTAGGATTATATTATCGAAAATATCCACATAGTTTGTATACACACGTCTCTGTAGGGTCATGGAAAGGTTTGTTAATTCAATTAGGGTTGTGAAAGCCATGCACAACCAGACGTGTAAAGACATGCCTCAACTCAAAGTTGGATGTTGCCCACGGCAGGTCGTAATAATAATAATAATAATAATGTTATTGGTTTTACATCCCTTTTAACTACTGCTGATTTTAGAGACACCGGGGTGCCGGAATTTTGGCCCGAAGGGGATCTTTAACGTGCCAGTAAATGTACTGACACGGCTCCCTCGCATTTGTGCACCCTCAAATGCCAGCTGACTGCGCCAGGATACGAACCTGCAACCTAGGGCCCAGCAAGCGAGAACGTTACCGCTGAGCCCCGCAGCCAGTCCGGTCGATTATGTCTCCAGATCCATAACATTCTTGATATACTTCTTATCTTTCTTTCTTCAATGATGGTAGCAGTTTTTATCTAGGTTGTGGCGTTTGGTAGAGGTAAATCGTTTCTAAGGTCTTCAACAAAGAATAGTTCTATTACACTCTTTGATAATAACAACGAGTTATAACTATACTCATACATTTAGGAGAAAGTAGGCTATATGTTCTTTACTGAACATCTTGTTTTTTCCGTTGAGTTTCAAACTCCTCGCCTATGTCGTTTAAGAGATTCATGCTCCGTTAGGAATCCTTCAACCCCCAATTTTCACCCCTTTTACCTCATAATATACACCACATAGAAAAACCCTCAGACACATGTCTTCTTATTTTTAATGATGAGTTTATATGCCGAGTATCACATCTCCCAATGAAACCAATCGGGAGATATTGCTATTCAATGAAATGCAGGTCTACCCCCTTAATACCCCTTTAGAACCTGAATATCCAAAAATCCTTTCTTAGTTGGCGTTTGCGGCCCTCGAGGAAGCTGAACACCAAATTTCATTCCAGTCCGTTCGGTGGTTTCTGAGATTTCGTGATGAATGAGTGAGTGAGTGGTATTTGAGAAATATATAGTACAGTAGTTAATCATGATTTTTAAGTGTAGCGGCAAGAAAAGAAAAGTTTCAGACGAAGATAGATCATTTCAAATAAAATTGACTAATCAGTACTTGCTAATGAAGTAAACAAGAAAGCAGTGTATTTAATTTGCAGTGAAACAGTTTCAATGTTTACGGAGTATAACATAAAGCGACAATACGATACCAAACATGCGTTTTCATATGATAAATTTGAGGGTCGAATTTCGCGATGACAAGGTATCCTAACGTAAAATTAACCTTTCGGGACAACAGTTAATTTCTAAGAGGGTGTCACCTCAAACTGATTCTCTGGTAAGAGCGAGTTTCGCAGTAGCAGAAATTATTGCCAAAAAATGTAAACCATTTCCAGACAGCGAGTTTGTTAAAGAATGCATCGAGAGTGTTGCAGATATTCTTTTTAGCCTACTTTCGATTTTTGCAAAAAATGAAAGTAGACTTATGAGATCCACACAGGGCCAAAAATTGTGTGTCTGTGTGTGTGTGTGTGTGTGTGTGTGTGTGTGAGAGAGAGAGTGCGTGTACTCTGAATCTCTGTCCCCCCCTATCAATTCGAACACGGTGAAACCGAATTGAACGTAATTTGGTGCAGAGGTAGAACAAGCAGAGGGCACCTCAGTGTCAAGTTTTATATCGCCGCCATCTTGATGGAAACGTAATGGCGGCCACCCAAATGTTCAAAGCTTAAATCAAATTACTGCTAATCTAATCATCCGATCTCAACCAAAATTTGCAACAACATATACTTACATGGCGAGCGTCTTTTGACTAAACTACAAACCCAATAGTTAGCAGATGAAGGCCATGTTTTTGTGCAAATCGATTCCCCCTATCAATTCAAACACGGTGAAACCGAATTGAACGAAATTCGGTACAGAGGTAGCACTAGCAAAGGTCACCTCAGCGTCATGTTTTATATCGCCGCCATCTTGACGAAAACGAAATGGCGGCCACCCAAATGTTAAAAGCTTAAATCAAATTACGACCAACCTAATCATCTGATCTCTACCAAATTTTGCAACTTTATACCTTTATGTATGAAAAATCTTTTGACAAAACTACAAGGTCATCAGCCCAATATTTGGCGGATGGCGGCCATGTATGTGTGGAAATCGATTCCCCCTATATATTCAAACACGATGAAACCGAATTAAACAAAATTTGGAACAGAGGTAACACTAGCAAAGGGCACCTCAGTGTCATGTTTTATATTGCCGCCATCTTAACGGAAACGTTAAGGCGGCCACCCAAATGTTAAACGCTTCAATCAAATTACGACGAACCTAATAATCTGATCTCTACCAAATTCTGCAACAGCATACCTTTGTGTGGGAAGCATATTTTGACCACACTGCAATATCATCAGTCCAATAGTTTACAGATGGTGGCGGCCATGTGTGTGTGCAAATATATTCCCCCTATAAATTCAAACACGGGAAACCGAATTGAACTAAATTTGGTACAGAGGTAGCACTAGCAATGAGCACCTCAGTGCCATGTTTTATATCGCCATCATCTTGACGATACGTAATGGCGACCACCCAAATGTTCAAAGCTTAAATCAAATAACGACTAACCTAAGTATCTGATCACTACCAAATTTTGCAACGTTATACCCTTATGTATGAAGAATATTTTGACCGAACTGCAAGGTCATCAGCTCAATAGTTTGCGGATGGCGGCAATGTATGTGTGCAAATCGATTCCCCCTATCTATTTAAACATGGCGAATACTAATTGAACGACATTATTGGTAATGAGGTAGCACTAGCAACGGGCAGTCCGGTGACATGTTTTATTTCGCCGCCATCTTGGCGAAAACGTAATGGCAGCCACCCAAATGTTAAAAGCTTAAATCAAATTACGACGAATCTAATAATTTCATCTCTTCCAAATATTGCAACAACATACCTTTATGTGGGAAGCATCTTTTTACTGAACTACGAGGTCATTAGCCCATTAGTTTGCAGATAGCGGCCATGTTTGAATGCAAATCGATTCCCCATATCAATTCAAACACGGTGAAACCGAATTGAAAGATTCTTTACAGTGGTAGAACTAGCAAAGGGCACCTCATATTCATGTTTAATATCCGTATAACACGTCGTATTTCAACAAACTACTACAACCAACATTCAATTATACTCCATGAAAAGGACAAAGATTTATAACAATACCCATGCATTTAGGAGATAGTAGGCTATATGTTCTTTACTGAACATCTTGTTTTCTGACACATGAGATGCACAGTTTGCAAAATTAAGCTTGTCGCGCCAGACTGTAGCTCGCCGTATTGACGAATTAGCGTCCAATATAGAGAGAACTTTAAAATACCGAGCCACAGATTTCCAGTTCTATTCTCTGACACTTGATGAGAGTAGTGATGCTAGCGATACTGCCTAATTAGCAACTTTCTTAAGGGGAGTTGATAAAGATTTCAGTATTACAGAAGAATTACCTGTTCTGGTCTCTCACTGAAACCTTGAATTGGCTTGGCTAGTAATATACAAATTTATCTTGTGTAATAACAGACGGAGTTCCTGCATTTGCAGGGAAACGATAAGGGTTAGTTAAATTACTGCAAGCAGCGGGAGCTAAAGAAGGACACATTTCTGTAATGCAATATCACTGCTTAATAGCTTACCACGGTGGGTATGTGGCTATCGTGTCGGTCTACCAACCCCAAGCTTGCAGGTTCACTCCTGGCCATAGTAAGTGATTTTTGAAAGGCAACTAAAATCACGACACGCATGTTATACGATGATGGCATGTTAAAGAACCCATTTGAATTCAGTAGGCCGAGTTCATAATGGCAGAATTAATCTCGGGATTTTTCGCCAACACAAAAGTTCCTCCTTTCACTACTGGAAAGCGCTATAGTGTCAAGTAGCTTAGATATCTAACCTCCTTGACTTTCACAGCGCTCCGAGGAACAACAAAATTCGACATGCAAGCTGCTCACTGGGCGTCAAATAACAAAGCTTGCACCCAGCACCCGAGATCAAACGATACACTAAAATAACCTTTGTGCCAAATTCCTAAATTTAGATAGTGTTTTGAAAGTCGTTGTAAGAGTAGTGAATTACACTCGTTCACATGGTTCGCGACATAGAGAATTTCAAAATTTCTTACAAAATCTCGATTCAGAAATTGAAGATATTGTTTATTATACTGAAATAAGACGGCTCAGCCGTGGTAACATGTTGAAGTGAGTATTGATCTGACAGACGAAACACAAACATTTATGGAGGAGAAGGGCAAACCTATTGTTGAATTTAAAGACGCAAAATGGATGTGTGATTTTGCCTCTCTGGTAGACATAAGACAACTGAACCACTTAGTTCACGTCTCCAAGGTAAGAACCAATTGATTACTACTATGTCAGATCCCGTGAATTCCTTTGAAAAAAAAAATGCGACTTTGGGAATCATAAACAAAAAGCAATAATTTTGTGCATTTCCCAGCCCTACAAAACTGTGATGATCAAAATTCTCAAAAGTAAGCAGAAATTATATCAGAATTGAGAACCGAATTCCACGTTAGATTTCAAGATTTCAAGAAGAATGTTATAAGTTTCAATATATTTTCTTCCCATTTCTCCATTAACATTGACGAGGTTCCCGAGGATCTGCAAATGGAGTGTGTTGATTTTCAATGTGCGTCAGACCTAAACAATAAGTTTAACAGTGTCCTATTACTACAATTCTATCTCGACTACTTTCCCAGAGAAAAATATCCGGGCACTAATAGACATGCACTTCGTTTCGTATCACTTTCCGGTAGCACATACTTATGCGCACAAGTGTTCTCTAGGATGAAATGTGTGAAGTGCACAACGAGAAAGCGAATCACCGACAGTCATCTGGAGAGTTCACTTCGAGTTGCTACAACATCAATCAAACCAGATATTGGGCCCTTTTTTCATGAGAAGTAGTGTCATGTGTCGTATTGACAGGTAGAATATTAATTCAATTATTTTAATATAACATTTATATATATAGAGACCATATTTAATTTAATTTTAAAAATAACTTTACTTATGTATGATTAATATTTTCATAAAAATAACATATTAGTTATTTTTTACATTAATTGGTTTATCTAAGAATTTTGATCCTATTTAATTCGGTAAAAAAAACGAATCATGTGGCCCGCAAACCAATTCACCTTAACGACAGTGGCCCTCTTCCAACAAAAGGTTGGACACACCTGCGCTAGATGAAGCTATTCGAATGAGCCGACTCAGATGATAGGGTCATGTGAAGAGAATGGGGGTAATTACCCAAGAGGTTGATGAGTTCGGCTGTGGAGGGCTAGAGAAGTAGAGGAAGACCTAGGAAACGATGAACGATTTTAAAGTGAGAGGTGTAGAAACAGAGGAAGCCGCAATGCCAACTGTCAATAGGGCATCATGGATGCGACTTGTTCGCAAACGGCGCTTTGCAGACTAGACTGGATGTTGAAAGGCCAAACAGTCACACATGTTAATATAACGTATATCGCGTAGGTGTTGAAAATGTACAGACCGCGTTTTAGGAGTACAATTTAATTATATTTTGGGTAATAAATGCATAACCACTCCCTCGGGAGGAAAGATGAATAAGCCCACGTGAGCTAGTATTGCCATAACAATGGCTGAATGTTTATTGATGTTTCTCCTAGCAGAATTGGTTTTTTGAAAATATCTCGAAAACTGTTGGTTCTAAAGGTCTTAAAATGTGGTTTTCGGAGTCCTTGTTTGGGACTTGCCGAGTTTTGTTTCTCGCTTTGTCAGATACTTCTACGGCAAATTTATTTCGCCTATATTAGGCTATGCTAATGCTTCGGTGGCGTACTTGGTAGCATGCTGAACTGCTGTGCTCAAGATAGCGGGTTCAAACCAGGCCGAGGTCGTCGGATTTTTTAAGAGCGTTAAAAATCCTTCAGTATGCCTTCCTTCGGAGGGTAAGTAAAGCCGGCGGTCCCATGTCATAGATTTATGGCATGTAAAAGATCCTTTCACAGACTAAACTTGTATAAAGCAAAATTGTTAGGTTAGATTTCGTTGGAACGCTCTATCAAAGTTCCGACGTTCACCACTAGGTAAAATTGATATCTGGTGGCGAAAGTTGGAACTACTTGAAATTGAACGGAACTTTTAGCTCACCCTAAGGGTGTCCGCTGGAAGCAGCTACAGACTCAGGCGAGCCGAATATGTCCTCGGACACTCCCGGTATTAAAAGCCATACGATAAATAAATAACCATATGCTAATAAGATAGTAGTATCAGTCAACACGGTTATTAATTATTACCATTGTCATAGTGGTTATTATTTACGCATTCTATGCTAATGTGCCAAAAGGCCTAAATCGATGGGATAAATAGGACTGTCAACATGTTAAGCACCATATCCACAGTGTCCTAAAACGTAAATACATGTATACAACATATGGTTCAGAGTGATGAAACGGCATGGATTTGTATGAAGGGCAGACAGACTTTCTGCTTTATGTAGAAGAAGATACAGGTTGGTTGGTTCCTCAGTTTAGGGGCTGCGACAACGCGGTCATATATCCCCATGTACTTTGGGTGTGTGTAGAATCTGTCTGATAACCGGTGTTAATTGTGATGACTGTATTAGTGAGTGTTATCTGTTTTTTAATTCAAGTAAGGACTGCAGGCTTTGAATTTTTCAAATATTTCCAACTTTTGCCGTCAAACACCACCGTCAACGACTACTAGTTCAGAACTTAGCTACTAGACGCCACCGCAGTCGGCTCCTGGCAATGAACGTGGGAACCTAAGAGCGTTGTTTACATTCTTAACCTATATGATTTAGTTTGCATATTAAGGCTTTCACGGCCCGGATTATTATATAAACAATTCATGCTTTTGGGCTAATGCCGTGTGTATTTTTAATTTAAACCATACGTTTCGGAGAAACCTTGCCTCCTTTTTCAATGGAAATAAACAATGTGGCCAAAGAAAGTATATCAATGAGATTACAAAAAAATATAGATGCATTCCTCTGTTCATCTCTGGTGAAAAAGGAGGCAAGGTTTCTCCGAAACGTATGGTTTAAATTAAAAATACACACGGCATTAGCATGAATTGTTTATATGATTTAGCTTCATACAGGTGTAATTAGTGGAAGGTTCTTTAACATGCCATAAATCTATGACATGGGACCGACGGCTTTACTTCTCCTCCGAAGGAAGGTATAGTGAGGGATTTTTAACCTCGGTCGGGTTTGAAGCCGCGATCTTGGGCATAGAAGCTCAGCATGCTACCAACTACGCCACCGAAGCCGCCCAGATAGACTTTCTGCTTTATGGAGAAGAAGATACAAATATCAGCAATAAATCACCCTTAGAATCGTGCTGCCGACATGGGACTTCAACACCGCAAAGAAGAGTGAGGATATATGCAATGCAGTGCATGAGCGCATCTCCGTTCAGTAAGTGCAGCACCTGAATGAAGTTTCGTGGTGTTCCAGCTCCACCCAACCACTACTAATAAAGCTAGAGATTTCCTTTTAAATTCAAAAATAATAATGTTATGATATTAACGACTGTTTTAATTGCTGCAGCTTAGATACGCCGGGGTACTAAAATTAGCTCAGGGACGAATCTTTGACGTGCGAGTAACTCTACTCACACAGATATCTCGCATTTAAGCACCTTGAAAAGTCAATTATTAACTGCGCTGGAGACTTCTGTTACTGAGAAAGCAAAATAACCAGTAATGGACGAAGCAAAGAGGATATAAAAAGTAGGTTAGCTCAGGCAAGGAAAGCATTTCTACAGAATAGGAATCTGTTGACATCGAATATAGATTTAGGAATTAGGAAGTCATTTTTGAAGGCCTTTGTCTGGAGTGTGGCGCTCTATGGAAGTGAAACTTGGACTATTGGTGCAGCAGGAAAGCGGAGAATTGAATTGTTTGAAATGTGATGTTATAGGAGAATGATGATCAGATGGGCTGATATGGTTACAAACGAAGAGGTATTAAGACAAGTGGGAGAGGAGGGATGTTTCTGGCGACTGCTAACGAGAAGAGATAGGTTGGTAGGACATATACTAAAACACCCAGGATAGCAAGCTTAGTTATGGAAGGAAGGGTCGAGGACAAGAACTGTAGGGGTAGACCAAGGTTAGAATATGTTAAACAGATTGCCTCGGATGTAGGGTGTGGTAGCTATATAGAGAGGAAACGATTAGCTCTGGACAGGGAGGCGTGGAGCGCTGCATCAAACCCGTCAATAGACTGAAGACTCAAACAACAACATCAACAACAACCTTGGACAACTTCATAGCGAGGTCTTGCAATCTGGCTTTACAAAATTAAAGTGCCCTTAACAGTTGAAAGACGATACCTTAGCACTTAAGATTCTATCGAATATTCAAGGGGTAGATGACCTCACTACTCCACCTCTTAAAACAACAATAACCAACACTATCGAATAATTGGTTCACTTTGCCGATCTGTTGTGAAAATTTTCAGAAACGTTAAGGAATTCTTTTCATCTTTAAATTGACTGAGAATCATGTGATTTGTTGGGAAAGTAAATGTAGACACTTTACTGATTCAACAAGTGTTACCTGCGTACGGCACTGCTCGTCAGCGGGAGGCGAGGTGACGTCTGGATGCTGTGGTGACGACGTCAGACGTAGCAACAGCGACTGAGCCGACTGGCTGGGGGCGGCATCTCTTATAAAGCTGGACGACGCGACGCCCCCTCCCTCCTGGCTTCACTTCAAAGAGAGAATAGTATTCTGTTTGACTCTTTATTTTTAGATGATTCTCGCTACTCAGAACAAATACACTAGATACATTAAAGCCACAAGAATAATATTTTCGTTAACACCATATTTGAAAAAATAAAATAAAACCTTAAACTCCAGCTAGGTTTTTGTCTGTTGCGGGGATTCACCGAGTAATAACACCCCCTGCCAGGCCCGTTAGGTTAGTGAACTTTGTACTACGTTCCATATACAGTCGAACTTCTATAAGTCGAACTTCCATATCTCGAATTTTCGATATCCGGAAGTAATTTTAATTTCCCAGCGAAGTTCTACACAATTTTTAAGTCATGTTTCTTCTCTAATTCAAAGTCGCATTATTCGAATATTTCAATAACTCGAATATTTCGATAACTTGAATATTTCAATTACTCGAATATTTCGATAACGCGAATATTTCCATAACTCGAATATTTCAATAACTCGAATATTTCAATAACTAGAATATTTCTATAACTCGAATATTTCGGTAACTCGAATATTTCGATAACTCGTATATTTCAATAACTCGAAAATGTCAATAATTCCAATTTTTCAATAACTCGAATATTTCGATGACTCGAATATTTCAGTGCCGTAACTCGAATATTTCAATGACTCGAATATTTCGATAACTCGAATATTTCAGTAACCCGAATATTTCAATAACTCGAATTATACTTTGTTCCCCAGACTTAAAATATGTGTCTTTATTCCGAAGTTGGGGTGAAAATGCAGTTATAATAATAATAATAATAATAATAATAATAATAATAATAATAATAATAATAATAATATCGTATGGCCTCGGGTGCTGGGTGCAAGCTTTGTTATTTGGCACCCAGAGGGTACATTGCATGTCAAATTTCGTTGTTCCTTGAAGCACTATGAATGTCAAGGAAGTTAGATATCTAAGCTCCGTGAACACTATAGCGCTTTCTAGTAGAGAAATGAGGAACTTTGTGTTGGCGGAAACTTCCGAGATTAATGTTGCCATTATGAACACGGCCTACTGAATTCAAATGGGTTCTTTGACATGGCAACATCGTATGACAAGCGCATCGTAATTTTTGCTGCCTTTCAAAAATCACTTACCACGGCCAGGAGCGAACCTGCAAGCTTGGGGTTAGTAGACCGACATGGTAACCACTCATCCACCGTGGCAAGCTAAAATGCAGTTGAATTAGGTGTGTCATGGGGATTACAATATGGATTCAGTTATTTAGGGCACCTCGCACCTCAATAAGTGGGTAAACCCAGCTAACGACAGTATCAACAGTTGACTATTCATGTATTAATGCTAATTGAACCCATTTTTAGCCAATTTTCATAATATGAAAAAATAGGCTTATGAGATCACCTTTTGTCCGTGTGTGTGTGCGTATGTGTCCGTGTGTCTGTGTGTGTCCCCCCCCCCTAATAATTTTTAAACGGCTGGGGCGACTTCAATGAAACTCGGTAAGGTCATAGCACCATTTTGGCCAACCCCGACCGTGGCCTTCAAATTATATTACGTCTCACCAATCCAACATGGCGGATGTGCAAAATATTTCATCAGCATGCAATAGCTCCGAAACTATTACTGACATCACCCTAAAATTTTGTACGGTAATAAGGGGCACTACTACAAGTTTATATTTGTAAGTTTCAAAAACCTGTAGAGTACAAAACGAACATGGCGGCCAAGCAAAGTTGAAACATTTTAATACACTTTTCTCGCGATTTCACCATCTGAGTGGGGTATGGTAATATTTATACATATTGTAATGCACTGGCATCGAATTTAGTTCAATTGTTTGCATAACCTCAAGATAGGGGCTGTGCGAAATTTTTAAATTATGTTTCAATTTCTTGTGTCGTAATCATGCGGTGGAAGTGAAAGTTTGAATAATGAACATACGCAAATAAAAATCCTTTAATGGTGCATAACTCTATGGCCTATACATATAACAATCCAACATGGCGACCATCCCAAATATTTAGACGGTTCTCAATATCTACGAATCTTTTACAGCAATCAAACTGAAATTCTTTATGTTCATAGAGTCTATGAACATAAGTCACCTATAGGACTTTCAATAACCTGGTGGGCACTAATCCAACATGGCGGCGACGCAAAGTATACATATTTAAATGGACGTGTCTCGCGATTTAACCATCCGATTGCAGTGAAACTCGGTACGGTAAATGCTTAGGCTATAGAAATGTTAATCCACTGGCATATACTTTATTTAAATTTAAAAATCTTGTTTTTACTTCTTGTGTTATAATCATGCGATTGAAGTTTGAATACTACTCCTACATAATAATCTTCATGTAATAGTTTATAACTCTAGGACCTACATATATAAAAATCCAACATGGCGACCATCCGAAATATTAGACGGTTCTCAATATCTACGAATCTATTACAATAAAACTGAAATTTTGTTTGTTGATAGAGGCAATTAACATAAGTTGGATATATGAAAACAGGCTTTAGTTCTTCACGGAACTACTTGTTTCATGTATCATATCTCGAATGTTCGATAACTCGAAGTAATTCTTATCTCCAAAAGCACTTCGAGCTATCGAAGTTCGACAGTATTGTTAGAATCTATATATATATAATACGTTAAGGTGTATGTTTCACAAAACTCAAGCTCCTAAACCAGAGGTAGTAAGAAGGTGTGGTTTTTTTTTCTTTCAAAATCTTCAAAATCGTCTCAATAGTACAGGAAAAATCTTGCATTTCTTGAAAAGTCAACGGAAATATATTTATTTGTTTATAAAGTGCTATTAAACAAATAAACAAGACGGTAGCCCCTGGAGAACTGTCGCACGTAAAGCCCGCAAAGCCCTAGCGCCTGGCGGGTAGTCTGTACACATGGGGCGCACACAACCCATTAGAATATGCGAGAGTTCTCGCACAGGTCCGCTAGTTATTATTATTATTAGGCGCTCACTCGTTTTCGAGTAAGATTGTCCTTCTGAAGGTGAGTTCTTAGATGACTGTATAACCCAATCCTGGAAATACCAACTCTTCCACAGTAATGACACACGTTGTTCGGAGCAGCCACTGGCTCTTGAGGGTTGATCCTCCTGTAAATCTCACGCTCTTTCCTCGCATTGTATTTCTCAGTTTCACGTTTTTGCCGATGTTCTTTGAAACATAGGGGACCTTGGTGGACGAGGTGACGCCATGCCACACGATTTGATTCCGTAGTCTTCCATGTGTCCGTGTCAATTTGACATTTGGTTAAATACCGGGTGAGTTAGCCGTGGTCGTTACGGCGTGGCTGCAGGCAGTTGCTCACATCCGGGAGGCGAGGAGGTTCAAATCCCCCCGCCGGCAACCTTGAAGATGGTCTTCTGTGGTTTCCCATCTTCCTTCCAGGCAAATGTCGGGGTTGGTCCCAAACTATAGGCCACAGCCGCTACCTTCCAATTCCTCGTCCTTACATTCAAACTTTCCTCCCCAGAGAACACTCCACACGTGACGGTACTTGTACCTCACCCCATGGGTGTCCGCCTAGAAGCAGCTACAAACTGGCAAGCCGAACATGTCCTCAGACACTCCCGGGACCATAAGCCATACGTTAAAAAATAAATTTAAAAAATGGTTAAATTAGATTTTAGGACATCTTTGAGGCATTTCCGTTGCCCTGCTTGCTTTCTCTAACCGACTTGCAACTAGCAGTACAAGATTTGTTTTGGAATACGTTATTCAGGCATGTGAACAACATGAACTCCCTATCGAAGCTGATACTTTAATATTATAGCCTCAATGCTGATAGGATTAGCTTCCCGGTTGTTTGGTTGGTTCCTCAGTTTAGGGGCTGCGACAACGTGGTCATGTAGCCCCGTGTACTTTGGGTGTATGTAGAATCAGTCTGATATCCGGTGTTAATTGTCATGGCTGTATTAGTGTATGTTACCTGCAATTCAGGTAAGGACTGCAGACGATCAATTTCAAGTAGTTCCTACTTTTGCTACCAAATGCTATCGTCAACGATACCTAGCTGCGGACTTGGTTACTAGATGCCACCACAACCAGCACCTGGCAACGAATTTTGGAACTTTAATGGAGCGTTAATCAAATCAATCCTACAAATTTAGCTTCACACAATTGTAGTTAGTGGAAGGTTATTTTACAGGCCATAAATCTATGACATGGGCCAACCGCCTTTTCTTCCCCTCCGAAGGAAGGCATACTGAGGGATTTTGAACGCTCTTAAAAGAATCCGATGACTTCGTCCGGGTTTGAACCCGCGATATTGGGCATAGAGACTCAGCATGCTACTTACTACGCCACCGAAGCCACCGATTGCCTTCCTGTATGACACTGATATTAGTGCGTTGGTCTTAAACGCTGATGGTACCTTTCCAAACTCCTTAAGGGGAGTCAGCCCTGGGGGAGGGGGGGAGGGGGAGAGGGATTGGGCGAGGAGGAGGGGAAGGGGGAGGGGCGGAAAATATGCACTTTTTTCTCTAAAAATTCTGTGAAGTTTTCTGAACAAAATGATGTATTCTATATAAATCTATTGTAATTTTAAGACATTAAAAACATATTTGAATTAATACTTGATAGGCCTATCTCACTTTACTTTTACTTTAAAAATTATATTGACAAAACTATTTAGTACTGAAACCTGGGAGGTTTTTGTTTTGTAGAGCAAACTCTATTTCGTATGTTGGTATCACTGTCATAACAGTAAAGGCGCTCTCAGATGCATAAAGGAAGAGTAGATGTGTTTGTTGTGAGAGTAATTGTAAGTTTCTATCTATGTCTAACTTTTAAATCCAATTTCTGAAGATTTTTAATTTTCTGCACATTTTATCCATTTTTTCAGGATGTAATTGAGATAGAGACATGAAATTTTCACCATATCTTTATCATGCTGTGTCTGTTATTTGCTACTTAAATTATTCAGCCAAGTGTAAAAGATCATTTAAAATTTCCTTCAAGTGCAGAACATTTTCCCACAAAAATTAACTTAAATTTAAAAAATATATAATTGTGTAACTATCAGCTGTAGATTAACTATTCTAGTGGGGTGAATTAAAATAGGTGCATGCTAATAGTCTATCTGTAAACATTTCATTCTTATGTATTTATTAGTTGCTAATATAATAGGGTATCACGTTTCATGTTTCAACATACAGTAGTTGGTATAGGGCTGGCTGGCTCCCTTGTGTAGGTAGTCCAAGTTTCACAACCACAGAGCAAAGATGGTATTACAACAGCTTGGTGCCCATACGGCTTGTTTGGAGTACTGATAATCATGGTTGTCAAACATCCTTTTTCGCTGATGCCCAAACGCTGCTCTGGCATATTTAAGGCGATATTGGATTTAAGCATCAATGTTAGCATTTGCCGTCCCATATAGGCCTAAAAGTCCCTACACACGTCCCGACACGACTCCCCTACCCAACCAAACAAGGGGGAACTACCACCATCAGTCCAGTTCAGAACAAGCACTTGTGGTGCTAAAGTTTTCTTAAAATGGCTCCATATTTAACACGAAATCAAAAGATAGATGTAGCTTTGTGCGCTGTTATTATTTCAATTTTTTTTTCGTGTGACCTCCTGAGAGGCCGAGTCCAGGTCTTTCTAGTCGACACCCGTGGGCGACCTGCGCGTCGGTATGAGAGATGGAATGGATAAAGGCGAATGAAACTGGGCAAGGATGTGGAAGGAAGCGGCCGTGGCCTGTCAGAAGGTACCGTCCCAGCATTTGCCTGGTGTTGAAAATGGGAAACCACGGAAAACCATTTCAAGGACGACCGACGGTGGGGCTCGAACCCACGCGTCCACCGAGTCAGCAGAGAGCTTGGCCCCATGACCTAACACTGCGCTTTGGCCAGCGTAGCCACTGCCGTCGGTATTATTTCAGATGATAAACTAAGAAGGAAAAGGTGTGGTCAAACACGTGGTTGCAGAAGAGGAAATCTACGCTTTCTTCTGTAAGCAGCTCGCATGATTTCCATTTTTTTTTATAACTCACACTGTAGCATTCATGTCTCTTGTCTCTGTTGGAATAACTCTCATCTTCGACGTCCCATAAACACCGGCACTCTCTCGAACATTCGAGGAACTCGACCATAGTCACTTTTTCCGCGTCCATGTTCGTCAAACGTTAATCGACAAATGAGTCTGAAGGGTCGTTTGGATAGTGAAGTAGGGGCAACTGCCCTACACACGTTCCGACCCGACAGAGAGAATGGTGAGGGATAGGGCGGTTGGATGGTTCTCCCGACACGACCACCATAAACTAGGGTCTGACAGTTTTCACCACCTGACAAGCCTGCACACGATCCAACTTTTGGGTCAACCGCTGTCAGGCCCTAGATTAGGGTGGTCGTGTCAGGACGTGTGTAGGGCCCTTAAAGGGTTATTCACTTAAGACAGTCCTTTCCAAATAGGGCTACCATCAAGCGTGTCGTGAGATTTGTCGTAGGCCTACTTATAAATTCAGGATCGAAAACGAATAAAGAACCTGTGAGAATATAGTTAACTTGCTTCTCCACTTACGGCGGATTAGCCGCGTTAAAAACGACCAGACTTTAAAACTTAAGTGGCACGAGTTAGAATTAGACAGCTCTTGGGTTTCTATTCAACACGAATTTCATCATCTGAGTAAAAGAACCCTCATCCTTTTGCTGCAGTTTTCTGCGGCATACATACATTCGAGGACATACTGTATTGACGTGCAAGCAGGTTCCTGGGTTCACACCAATACACTGACGAGACGTTGTTATGTTCCCGTGCCCACACCCTTAGGATCATTTCCAATGCAGTCTACCTCGGACCTTATTCATTTGATTTTCTAGAAGGAGCTCTTCAGGTGTCCTGTGTTATGTTTATTTCTCAATTCATGCTACCCTACTAGCGAATTGTTACTGGTGGCGGAAGTAGGAACTAATGCACTCCGCCCAGTCACACGCCTGCGATAGACGTACAGTCATCGCCAGCGAAACCACATCGCATGTTATTTGTGTGCATGATTCGTGCTGGGTCGTGCGCAGTGCGGTGTGTTCTCATTGTATGACTGTACATGCGTTCCCGCTCACTGCAGCCATAACGAGGCGAACTAACGTAATGTATTGAGACCGAAAGGCTCATGACCCCATGACCATTTCCGGCTCATCGAAAATTGGTTGCCGAGAAAAAAAAATCCCAAAGAAGCTCAACCACACATCCAACCATGGAACACCAACCTACCAGGGGAAGTCGCCAACTGAAGTAACATATTTATTTAATAGTGAGATTATGAACCACAGGACAATTCAGACAACAAGGGCACTCCAATGATTTTTTTTTCTATAAGTTTCGAGAGTGCTGGTTGTGTAAATGATATGATGGGTTATAAACGGTTAATTTACATAGTCAGGAAACGACTCACGCGGTGCCCGGCCATGAAGAGGAAGAAGCACTAGTCGCCATTACCTAGACAGTACTGTGTCATGTCGTGTGTGAGTGAAAAACGCTGCAACTGGATCTCGGGTAATGGACAGGGTAAGGACGAGTAGTCCATTAATAATACTATTATCGAACAGACTTTTATATTTTGAAAGTGCATTGAAACTGTTATTCGTGACTAGTCGAACTGTAAATTGTCAACATTTTGAAGTGCTATTAACAAACTCGTGTAATTATGGAGTGAGAAAAGTTGTAAAGTCTGTGTAATATGATGCAGATGCGTCAATAAAGTCAGTGGCGGAAATAGAAAGGCAATTTTGAATATCCGCACAGTTTAGAATCAGTGGAAATTTTACAACTATTGTTCCGATAAAATCAGTGATTCAGGCTTCTACAACGTGTAATACTACTACCATCATGGGGGCCTATAACTACACGGAAGCTACCGCCATCCTTATGGCAGGAGGAATGTCCGAGTAAACCATTCAACCATGGGAAGAGCCGATGCCAAATAATACCATGAGGAGAAAGAAACGATGGTTAAGGTCGGTGAGTGAACCGAGGACCAGGTTCAAACCGAGAGCCATCCATCTCATACAACCAACCATGAACGAGTAAGTCAAATAAAACCATTTATGTACGGTAGAATTGTGGTGGATAATTAGCATAAGATATTGGCCGCACGTATTCACACAGTTGGTTATAGGCTGGATTTGTTTTCTTTTTTTTGTAGTTATGTGATTAACTATTATTTCCTGTCGGTCTATTTCTACATGGCAATTTGTAAATATAATGGTTAAGAAAGGCATTGGGAGCACTATGCATGAATAGAAGAAGAACGCCGCGAATGTAACTTCATGTACTTAAGTAAGGTGGAAGTGTGTTATTCTCGAACACACGGTCCTTGGGAAGGTATGGCAGTCGATAGACACGACGGAATGACTACAGTATAATTTGTTTAAGCATTTTTAATACCTCCTACGTATCATTTTAATATATTCAAGTCACTGCAGAAGAGTGACATACAGTATCTATATATTTGGTCTACCTGGAATACAACATTATTCTTTTGTTATGCCAGAAGTGTGGCGTTATTACAATCGTACATCTGAATGTGTGGATTTAGAACTGGTTACAAAGCAAGCGGTGAGCTCAATTGTTTGTCAGCGGGAGAGTGTATTGGGACCTTGAAAACTGTAGTACACACTCGAAGATACCGGCCGCAAGCAAATGCGTCAGTCACATGTCACTTTATACAACAACTAAAGACACACACAAACTCAATACTACACTTAGCGTAGAACTGCACACCAGTATTTTCTCAATGAATTTACACTCCCATAAGGTTAATAAATTTGTTAAGTAAAATGTAACTTGTATTAGATTGAAACCATTATTTAAGAGCTGTAACAGCTGTTCTGGGCAGCCATTAACTTAATTTTGTACAGACCGAAGATGTATCAGACCAGGGCAACGTGTTAGATTGTGATTGGGTAATTTGTTCCACATGAAGACGATGCATTATCGCTCATGGTGATGTTAATTAGGTGACAGGTGATGTTTATACCACTGTCGACCGTTCTATAAGGTGTGTGTTGGGTGACCACACGTATTGGTATTTGTAAACACGAGTCCAGCTGTGACTGGCGTGTATTGAAGTTGAGCGGTGATGCTCATATGAAGATTTTTGATGATGCTGTAGAATCGAGATGACTGATGCTTCTCGAAGTGAAAGTTTATTAATGGGTCTGATTTTGTTCTTCGTGTCTAATGACAATATTAAATACACTTCCTGGAATAAATAATAATAATAATAATAATAAATAATAATAAAAATAATAATAAATAATAATAATAAATAATGATAATAATAATAATGAAATAGTTTTATTTTGAAAGCAATAAATAATTAATAATTAAATAAATAATTAAATAGTTTTGAACTTCAGTTTTTTTGAATAATGTAATTTTTCGTATGTTGTTGTCATGATTCGATCTTCGATTTTTCACCTGAGGGAGATGCTTCTAAATACAATTAGATCAAGCTGACACTCCTTGAATCTTCGAATGTAATTTCTAGGCGAATCCACGGAAGCCTGGACTTTGCAAATGCAACGTCAGACATGACGGTGTTCGCGCTGTTGCCAACCTACATTGACATGCATTCAGATGACAATCGTCTACAAACAGTCGACGATTTGTGTAGGGAGGATGTTGAATATAAGAGTGTATTCTATTGTGTGTTTATGTTTTGTTGACTTGTGTTCCCATTTGTTACTGATGTATTTTTAGTGAACCAAGTGTGTGATAGTTTTTTTTTTCTGCATAGGCGCGTCACGTCTATGATTAACTTTCCGATAGGATCAAATCAGAACATAACTTTAACGTTAAATGTCAGGGATAATACCATCATAGCCTAGTTTCATACACATTGTTTTGCTTTAATTAAATTTCTCATTGTAATTGCTTAGGGCCGAACTTACGTATTATTCCCTTAGTTTGCTGTTTTTTTGTTTTGTTGTATTATAGGACTTCATAAGAGGGTAACTTAGCGTCATTTAGGGACCATTCATCATGTACTCAGGTGAGCGGCTTATCCGATTCTTACCCTCAGAAGTAGGTTAGGGTGCTGTTTCTAAATAAACAAAGAAGGTAACTTAAGACTGGACTTCTTCTTTTTCTTGTTGTTTTTGATGTGCTTTCTTGGGTCAGTTCATAACATTTCCACATCTCACTAACACCGATCGACCCTGAGGTAACTAGTCCCGTGCGGGCTGATTTGAGAATGCACATCTGATCCTTTTAGGGTTGTGGGTTCGGTGGATGGGGGTGTCGAGGGGCCGTTGCGGTCAAGCGGTCTTCCGTCATCCTTGTCTGGCGGTCACATATACCTTATTTTCATGGCGCCCAACGTGGGACCCTTGAAGAGATGTTTATTTCGACGAAGCTGCTTGTTGGGATGTTCTGTTTGTTTACTTGTTGGATTAACGAATTTGGGAAATCGTACCAACGTGTTAAAAGATCATTCTTTTCCATAAGACATTCTAACTGGACAGGGACGAATTGAAAGGTCGTTCTGCCGTTTAGTAGGTCGCACGGCATTCACCTAGTGATATTAGACCGTGGGGTGAGGTACTAGTTACTGGTAAAATTAATTTGAGGATTTTTATATTGCTGTAACCTCATCCGAAGTAAATGTAAATTCATTATTGAAACGATTGTTGTTTTTCTGTAGTAGATTTTAATGGTAATTTAAGTCCAGCCGTACTTTCGATGTTTATTTTAGAATAGCAGGTGTTCCACCACAATTCTACCTCATAACTCTTTGTATATGGTTAATGGTGTCGGTGATTCCCATGTATTCTCCAAATAGTGAATATTTAAATATGGATCAGGAGATACTGAAGGGCATGTTGGCGGAGTTGAGTGCCAACATAAACACTTCCATAAGTGCCAATGTGAACACTATAAATACAAACATGGCACTTATGAACAATGATTTAAATACTAATATGAACACTATTAAGGGTGACATGAACACAGTGAATACTAACATGAACACTGTTAGGGATGACCTAGCTAATGTCAGAACGGAGATGAACGCCGCGTTAGATGCTAATAAAGCAGAGGCGAATGTCAACTTTAATAATATTAATACTACGGTCAACACAGGTAGAGAAGACTTATTAACACTTCGTGGTGACGTGGAAGCAAGTAGGGCAGAGAACACAGCTGTAATTGTTGACGTTAGAGCTGATATACAAATTGTTAGGGCAGAAGCTAATCGTCACTTAATAGCTGCATTTACTGCCATGGGCAGGGATATTAAGGAACAAAGAGAAGAAGTTCGTGCTGATTTAGCTAGAATTTAGAGAGAAGTTGAAGCTGTTAGGAAAGACACTAAAACAAGCACAGACAAAGTGAATTCTAGTCTAGTCACATTAAATGTCAATTTGGATGACGTGAGTGATCGTTTAGAAAAAGCTGTCGATACGTTGAAAACCAGATTAGACAAAAGTCGTCAGGACATGAAAGACGAAATGAACACAAGTCGAGTCGAAGTTAATGCTGCGTTACACCTTATAAAGGAGGACATGAAGAAATCGAATGACGTCGTAGCGACAAAATTGAACAGTTTGGAAATTCGATTTGAGGAAGGCAAAAAATATGTCGAAAGGCTTAAAGCCGAAGTTGGTGTTGTAAATACCGGACTTAACTTGACACGTGGTATAGCTGTCGTGGTTAATTCAAACGTGAAGAAGGCAATGATGACAGTAGAGGCAATTCGAGCCGAAATAACAACGAATACACAGAGTATTCAGGATATCAGGAGAGAATTAACCGAAACTGCTGCAAATCTTAAGAGAAATATGCAAGTTTCAGTTGCGGAACTTAAGGTGGACATAGATATCGTAAAGGGAGATGTGAATGAAACAAACCACAATCTCAACAAAGATTTTTCGTCACTTAAGGGTCATATCAACCTCTTACAGGAGCGTATCGAGAAGGACGTAGACACAATTAAGGGGGATACTCTGAAGAACATACAACAAATAAATGATAGCGCGCAGGAAAATAGCGAAGCTGTTATCAAACAGGTCGAGAACGTTACCAAGCAGGTCAAAGAAATTGACACACGTTTGAGGAGCAAGATCGAACGAATCGAACTCCATGTTGATTCACTTAAGGGAAGTCAAACTTCAAATATAAACACACCAGACATAGAGGAACTGGAAAGCAGGTTGTTAACCAAATTAGAGACACAGGATCGACCTAAACCAGTTGAAAGAGAAACGCCACCGTTGAAGGAACAGGGGACGTACTCCGAATTCAGCGAGGACTTGAATAAGACACACCTGCAATTCAATACACCACAATCCCACAATTCCCAAGGGAGTAACATAATAATAATCCGAACGCAGGAGGAAAAACCTCAGAGATTTTCGGGAACTGGACCGATTACACCCGTAGAATTTTTACGAAATGTTGAAGCATACCTCCGAGATACTATGGTACCACCGGAGAGGCAACTCCGAGTTACGGAGAAACTTTTAGAGGGCAATGCAGCCGTTTGGTATCGTGCGTTCAGCTATTCATTTAGAACATTTGAGGAATTCAAGGACTCATTGCTAAATCACTGTATTGCTGGAGGAATTAATAACGGGAAAATAAAAATTTTTGCCAAAATTTTTATTTTTATCGACGAAGAGGCATATGAGACCGAAAGTCTCATGACCCCATGACCATTTCCGGCTCATCGAAAATTGGTTGCCGAGAAAAAAAATCCCAAAGAAGCTCAACTACACATCCAACCATGGAACACCAACCTACCAGGGGAAGCCGCCAACTGAAGTAACATATTTATTTAATAGTGAGATTATGAACCACAGGACAATTCAGACAAGGGCACTCCAATGATTTTTTTTTCTATAAGTTTCGAGAGTGCTGGTTGTGTAAATGATATGATGGGTTATAAACGGTTAATTTACATAGTCAGGAAACGACTCACGCGGTGCCCGGCCATGAAGAGGAAGAAGCACTAGTCGCCATTACCTAGACAGTACTGTGTCATGTCGTGTGTGAGTGAAAAACGCTGCAACTGGATCTCGGGTAATGGACAGGGTAAGGACGAGTAGTCCATTATTATTACTATTATCGAACAGACTTTTATATTTGGAAAGTGCATTGAAACTGTTATTCGTGACTAGTCGAACTGTAAATTGTCAACATTTTGAAGTGCTATTATCAAACTCGTGTAATTGTGGAGTGAGAAAAGTTGTAAAGTCTGTGTAATATGATGCAGATGCGTCAATAAAGTCAGTGGCGGAAATAGAAAGGCAATTTTGAATATCCGCACAGTTTAGAATCAGTGGAAATTTTACAACTATTGTTCCGATAAAATCAGTGATTCAGGCTTCTACAACATGTAATACTACTACCATCATGGGGGCCTATAACTACACGGAAGCTACCGCCATCCTTATGGCAGGAGGAATGTCCGAGTAAACCATTCAACCATGGGAAGAGCCGATGCCAAATAATACCATGAGGAGAAAGAAACGATGGTTAAGGTCGGTGAGTGAACCGAGGACCAGGTTCAAACCGAGAGCCATCCATCTCATACAACCAACCATGAACGAGTAAGTCAAATAAAACCATTTATGTACGGTAGAATTGTGGTGGATAATTAGCATAAGATATTGGCCGCACGTATTCACACAGTTGGTTATAGGCAGGATTTGGTTTTTTTTTTGGTAGTTATGTGATTAACTATTATTTCCTGTCGGTCTATTTCTACATGGCAATTTGTAAATATAATGGTTAAGAAAGGCATTGGGAGCACTATGCATAAATAGAAGAAGAACGCCGCGAATGTAACTTCATGTACTTAAGTAAGGTGGAAGTGTGTTATTCTCGAACACACGATCCTTGGGAAGGTATGGCAGTCGATAGACACGACGGAATGACTACAGTATAATTTGTTTAAGCATTTTTAATACCTCCTACGTATCATTTTAATATATTCAAGTCACTGCAGAAGAGTGACATACAGTATCTATATCGTTGGTCTACCTGGAATACAACATTATTCTTTTGTTATGCCAGAAGTGTGGCGTTATTACAATCGTACATCTGAATGTGTGGATTTAGAACTGGTTACAAAGCAAGCGGTGAGCTCAATTGTTTGTCAGCGGGAGAGTGTATTGGGACCATGAAAGCTGTAGTAGACACTCGAAGATACCGGCCGCAAGCAAATGCGTCAGTCACATGTCACTTTATACAACAACTAAAGGCACACACAAACTCAATACTACACTTAGCCTAGAACTGCACACCAGTATTTTCTCAATGAATTTACACTCCCATAAGGTTAATAAATTTGTTAAGTAAAATGTAACTTGTATTAGATTGAAACCATTATTTAAGAGCTGTAACAGCTGTTCTGGGCAGCCATTAACTTAATTTTGTACAGACCGAAGATGTATCAGACCAGGGCAACGTGTTAGATTGTGATTGGGTAATTTGTTCCACATGAAGACGATGCATTATCGCTCATGGTGATGTTAATTAGGTGACAGGTGATGTTTATACCACTGTCGACCGTTCTATAAGGTGTGTGTTGGGTGACCACACGTATTGGTATTTGTAAACACGAGTCCAGCTGTGACTGGCGTGTATTGAAGTTGAGCGGTGATGCTCATATGAAGATTTTTGATGATGCTGTAGAATCGAGATGACTGATGCTTCTCGAATTGAGAGTTTATTAATGGGTCTGATTCTGTTCTTCGTGTCTAATGACAATATTAAATACACTTCCTGGAATAAATAATAATAATAATAATAAATATTAATAATAAAAAATAATAATAAATAATAATAATAAATAATGATAATAATAATAATGAAATAGTTTTATTTTGAAAGCAATAAATAATTAATAATTAAATAAATAATTTTATAGTTTTGAACTTCAGTTTTTTTGAATAATGTAATTTTTCGTATGTTGTTGTCATGATTCGATCTTCGATTTTTCACCTGAGGGAGATGCTTCTAAATACAATTAGATCAAGCTGACACTCTTTGAATCTTCGAATGTAATTTCTAGGCGAATCCACGGAAGCCTGGGCTTTGCAAATGCAACGTCAGACATGACGGTGTTCGCGCTGTTGCCAACCTACATTGACATGCATTCAGATGACAATCGTCTACAAACAGTCGACGATTTGTGTAGGGAGGATGTTGAATATAAGAGTGTATTCTATTGTGTGTTTATGTTTTGTTGACTTGTGTTCCCATTTGTTACTGATGTATTTTTAGTGAACCAAGTGTGTGATAGTTTTGTTTTTTTCTGCATAGGCGCGTCACGTCTATGATTAACTTTCCGATAGGATCAAATCAGAACATAACTTTAACGTTAAATGTCAGGGATAATACCATCATAGCCTAGTTTCATACACATTGTTTTGCTTTAATTAAATTTCTCATTGTAATTGCTTAGGGCCGAACTTACGTATTATTCCCTTAGTTTGCTGTTTTTTTGTTTTGTTGTATTATAGGACTTCATAAGAGGGTAACTTAGCGTCATTTAGGGACTATTCATCATGTACTCAGGTTAGCGGCTTATCCGATTCTTACCCTCAGAAGTAGGTTAGGGTGCTGTTTCTAAATAAACAAAGAAGGTAACTTAAGACTGGACTTCTTCTTTTTCTTGTTGTTTTTGATGTGCTTTCTTGGGTCAGTTCATAACATTTCCACATCTCACTAACACCGATCGACCCTGAGGTAACTAGTCCCGTGCGGGCTGATTTGAGAATGCACATCTGATCCTTTTAGGGTTGCGGGTTCGGTGGATGGGGGTGTCGAGGGGCCGTTGCGGTCAAGCGGTCTTCCGACATCCTTGTCTGGCGGGCACAGTATACACAACAGCACCGCTCCACGTCTAGCGGTAACAATTCCCTGGTAGGGTAGTACAGTAGTATGCACTGTACATTCAACCAGTGACAATTAGTATAGCTTTCGTTGTGTTCCTTTGTAGTCGAAGTAATTATTTTATTCCTTTTAAAAACATCCACCCTCCCTGTCTTGTCATGCGTTCGCCTGTCATACACACTTTGCAAACCCATCACATGTGTACGATATGCTTCCATGCCTGGTATCCATTCCGTGGCTGGAATCACACCCAAGAACCGCTTGCCCGACTGCACGCTGTCTGTTGCGGCATGCACAACATCGCACGCTGTTCTTATTGATATCTCAAAAAGTAACTTCCCGATTTTGAAAATACTTACATATTTGAACTTGTATGCAGTTGAACGTTTAGGCCAGCTGTATGAATTTGTACCGTTCCATATAAAAATATGGAGTTAGTATCAATATCTCAGTTATTACTCACCCCATGAGCGTGAGTAGCACATTATTTTACAAGACCCTGGGTATCATTTACGAATATGAAGTCAGAACACAGATATCTTTAATGGTTTAGACGTTATTGTCGTGAAACATCTTAGGTGGAATAGTGAGCCTCCATGGCTTAGGCGGCAGCACGCCGGCCTCTCACCGCTGGGTCCGCGGTTAAAATCCCGGTCACTCCATGTGAGATTTGTGCTGGACAAAACGGAGGCAGACAGGTTTTTCTCCGGGTACTCCGGTTTTCCCTGTCACCATTTCATTCCAGCACCACTCTCCACTATCATTTCATTTCATCTGTTATTCATTTAATCGCTGCCCCAGGGTAGTGCGACAGGCTTCGGCAGCCGGCACAGTTCATATCCTCGCCGCTAGATGGGGGATTCATTCATTCCATTCCATGACCCGGTCGGTCGACTGGACGCAGGCTGTGGATTTTCATTTTCGTGTAACATCTTCGGTTAATAACCCTGTATACTGACACGGCAAAAAGCTTATAATATATGCTGGGGTTTTGTTAGTTGGCCATGGAAGCAAATACTCCATCTTTTCGTTCCTCTACAGATAGGAGGGAGCTCGTAGTTCCCCCCAGCAAAGTACGAGGGCAGATCAAAAAAATAAGTTGGACTTCCCAGTTATGGCCATTTATTACACCACCTATACAACAGCAACACGACTATAACGACATACAATGTAACGTCACTTTTCCACATAGTTTCCAAGACACTCCAAACATTTCTGCGAACGCACAACCAACTTGTCGATGCCGGATGCGTAGAAAGTTCCTCCAGCGTTCTGTAACCACACGGAGACAGCGGCTTTCACCTCCTCATCGGTCAGGAAACGTCGACCACCGAACACCCTTTTGAGCTTACCGAACAGATGAAAGTCACATGGTGCTAGGTCGGGACTGTAGAGTGGGTGTTGCCAGACCTCCCATTGAAACGCTGCAGCAGTTCGCTCGTTTGGCGGGCCTTGTGAGGTGTTGCGTTATCGTGCAACAAAATCATACCGGCGCTCAATTTCCCCCGGCGCTTCTCTTTAATCGCTTTACACAACCGGTGCAACGTTTGACAATACGACCCCGCGTTGATCGTCGTTCCTTTCGGCATGAATTCCACGTGCAGCAAACCCTCCATGTCAAAGAACACTGTCGCTATAACCTTACCGCTCCCCATACACAGCACCAATTTCACGATGAATGTTCGTGCAATTCTTCCTTTTGGCCCATAGGAATCGGATTGTCGCACGCGCCTCATATTTCGAGTGAACGTCCAGTCGACGCGCCATTGCTTTTGGCCGCTATTCACACCATGCAAGACGAGACACCACAGCGACCTACCTAACAGATGTGTGGGCAGTGTCTGTCCCTTTCTCCGCTGTGCCCACGTTTGCGACACACAGCGCGCTGCTGCAGCGCGCTGCTGCAGCGCGTTAGTGCATCTAACTTTTTGATCCACCTTCGTAATTAATGGAATATGTGAAAAATAACCTGAAATAAATTACTTGTGATAAAGATTTATTACGGACTATTAAAGAGGAAGAAGAAGAAGAAATACAGTATACAGGATGAGGCACTTAAAACTTTTTTTCGGAATATTTGGAAAAATTCAAATCGGCTTTTTTTTTTTTTTTTTTTTTTTTTTTTTTTTTTTTTTTTTTTTTAGATAAGAACCTTACAGTAGTCGCATATGATGTGTAACATCTGACATCTTACCTACTATGAAATTGAGATGAGATATATGTGAAGTCATCTGACATGTTATCCTACTCGTACACTACACAGTTTGGACATTCTTAAAATGTTAATTTACGCTCCGTTTTCATACTGGTACTATGATGAATGTATAGATTGAATTGGAGATATGCTACTGTCACACTTGTTTCAACAAACATCACATATTATATTGTAAATTAAGAGGAGGTCGCCTCCGTAGCGTAGCGGTCAGCATGGTTAGCTGCCGCCCCGGAGGTCCTGGGTTCGATTCCCGGCTCTGCCACAAAATTTGAAAAGTGGTATGAGGACTGGAACGGGGTCTACTCAGCCTCGGGTGGCCCAAATGAGTAGAGGGGGTTCGATTCCCACCTCAGCCATCCTCGAAGTGGTTTTCTTTGGTTTCCCACTTCGTCTTCGGGCAAATGCCGGGATGGTACTTACTGTAAGGCCACGGCCGCCTCCTTCCCTCTTCCTAGCCTATCCATACCAATCTTCCATCCCTTCCAATCCCTCATGAGGCCCCTGTTCGCTTTGCAGGTGAGGCCGCCTCGGCGATGTGCTGATCACACCTCCCCAGTTGTATCCCTCCCGACCAGATGTTCCAAGCTCCAGGACACTGCCCATAGAGGCGGTAGTGGTGAGTTCCCTCGCTGAGTCCGTGGGAACCACCAACCTAGAGGGTAAATTGACTAAATGAAAAAAATTAAGAGGAGGAATGAAACCATAGTCACTGGCCTATCTATAACTTATACTACTAGAAATAATGTTCAATACATTCAAATTTCCCAACTTCTGCTTGGTGAAAAATGTTGTAATAATAATTAGATAAATCGTAGTTTCGTGTAGATTCTGTTAAAATGACGCATAATGTTATGATAAGTATCGTTTAAATCGATAATCTGGCAGCAAAATTAATTGGCGGGACTGGGGTTCGAACCTGAGACTTCACGATTCGAAGACCGAGACGTTTTCATCACAGCCATTACAACCACAGATATTTAGGGTAGCCTACAAGACGGTTATTTATTTTCACGTACCGCCATGAAAGGCTAGCCCAGTTCCCGTGCAATGTGGGTTAATATCTGAATAGCCATTGTGCAGAAACATAATACCGGCATTGCCGACTATTTACAATGTTTCATATTAAAGCATATCATCATTTAAATACTGATACGAAGACTTTGACCATGTGGTTTTTGATTCAATCAGTTGACACCAAGTTCGCATAACTTTGCATTCCAAAACAGGTTACTCCGGGAGTTGATGCCCATCACTTTTATCCAGAGATTGAAAAACAGACCCTTAATACATCATAATTGTTTTCAGCAAATATGATATAATGAATATTTTCACACCAAAGAACGACAACTTGAAGATGATTCATTGTTGAAATAGCTGTAATGGGGCCTCTAAGCATTGGCGTAAACCATATGCGATAGTACGTCGTGGTACTAATCTCTGCCACTATGCGCGCTCATTGTTTCCTGTTACACTTTTCCGTCAATCCCACTTCCGTCCCTTTTTTCGAAATCACTCCCACAGAAATATCCACTGCCGGCACTAAAATCCATACGCTAAATGCTGTAAATAAATCCAGCAGCCGAGCAGAAAGATGTTACACATCAAAAAGTTGCAATACACGTTGTTCACCTCGTAGAGGAACATCCAATAACATAAAGTTCGACCCCCCTGCACCACCCCCATGGGCGGGAGGGGGGTGACTTGAAAATCTTAATAGGAACCCCTATTTCTTTTATTGCAGATTTGGATTCTCCGTGAAAAAGCATGTAAGGTTTGTATGAAACATTATTTCTGCTTCATGATAGATGGCGCTGTAATCGGAAAATGAAAATGAGTATGAGTATTGTTGAAAAATGGTATTACCTAAAAAAAAGCACATCAGGTTACAAAAATCAAAGTATTTTTTTTGATATTTTTTTAAATATCATGTGACACGGTCAACCCTGCCGCAATGCATTCTTAGACTACTTTTAGCAATACCCAGTATAACGACTTGGACGTAATAGTAATTTGTTCCTATCGGGGTGCTTGATTTTGGTGATTCCCCTTGCCTCTCACTATCTAGGGGGGCATGATTACAGTGAGACCACTTGCCTCTCACTATCTTGGGGTGCTTGATTACTGTGAGATCACTTGCCTCTCACTATCTAGGCGGGCTTGATTACTGTGAGACCACTTGCCTCTCACTATCTTGGGGTGCTTGATTACTGTGAGATCACTTGCCTCTCACTATCTTGGGGTGCTTGATTACTGTGAGACCACTTGCCTCTCACTATCTTGGGGTGCTTGATGACTGTGAGACCACTTGCCTCTCACCATCTTGGGGTGCTTGATTATGGTGAGACCCCTTGCCTCTCACTATCTTGTGGTGCTTGATTACTGTGAAACCACTTGCCTCTCACTATCTTGGGGTGCTTGATTACCGTGAGACAACTTGCCTCTCACTAACTAGGCGGGCTTGATTACTGTGAGACCACTTGCCTCTCACCATCTTGGGGTGCTTGATTACGGTGCGACCACATGCCTCTCACTAGCTAGGGGGACTTGAATACTGTGAGACAACTTGCCTCTCACTAACTAGGCGGGCTTGATTACTGTGAGACCACTTGCCTCTCACTATCTTGGGGGTGCTTGATTACTGTGAGACCACTTGCCACTCACCATCTAGGCGGGCTTGATTACTGTGAGACCACTTGCCTCTCACTATCTTGGGGGTGCTTGATTACTGTGAGACCACTTGCCTCTCACTATCTTGGGGTGCTTGATTACGGTGAGACCACTTGCCTCTCACTATCTTGGGGTGCTTGATGACTGTGAGACCACTTGCCTCTCACCATCTTGGGGTGCTTGATTACGGTGAGACCCCTTGCCTCTCACTATCTTGTGGTGCTTGATTACTGTGAAACCACTTGCCTCTCACTATCTTGGGGTGCTTGATTACTGTGAGACAACTTGCCTCTCACTAACTAGGCGGGCTTGATTACTGTGAGACCACTTGCCTCTCACCATCTTGGGGTGCTTGATTACGGTGCGACCACTTGCCTCTCACTAGCTAGGGGGACTTGAATACTGTGAGACAACTTGCCTCTCACTAACTAGGCGGGCTTGATTACTGTGAGACCACTTGCCTCTCACCATCTTGGGGCGCTTGATTACGGTGCGACCACTTGCCTCTCACTAGCTAGGGGGCTTGAATACTGTGAGACCACTTGCCTCTCACTATCTTGGGGTGCTTGATTACTGTGAGACCACTTGCCTCTCACCATCTTGGGGTGCTTGATTACTGTGAGACCACTTGCCTCTCACTATCTTGGGGGTGTTTGATTACTGTGAGACCACTTGCCTCTCACCATCTAGGCGGGCTTGATTACTGTGAGACCACTTGCCTCTCACTATCTTGGGGTGCTTGATTACGGTGAGACCACTTGCCTCTCGCCATCTTGGGGTGCTTGATTACTGTGAGATCACTTGCCTCTCACTATCTCAGGGTGCTTGATTACTGTGAGACCACTTGCCTCTCACTAGCTAGGGGGGGCTTGATTACTGTGAGATCACTTGCCTCTCACTATCTTGGGGTGCTTGATTACTGTGAGACCACTTGCCTCTCACCATCTTGGGGTGCTTGATTACTGGGAGACCACTTGCCTCTCACTATCTTGGGGTGCTTGATTACTTTGAGACCACTTGCATCTCACCATCTTGGGGTGCTTGATTACTGTGAGACCACTTGCCTATCACCATCTTGGGGTGCTTGATAACTGTGAGACCACTTGCCTCTCACTATCTAGTGGGGCTTGATTACTCTGAGTCCATTTGCCCCCCACTATCTTAGGGTGCTTGATTACTGTGAGACCACTTGCCTCTCACTATCTCGGGGTGCTTGATTACTGTGAGACCACTTGCCTCTCACTATCTTGGGGGTGCTTGAATACGGTAAGACCACTTGCCTCTCACTAACTTGGGGTGCTTGATTACAGTGAGACCACTTGCCTCTCACTATCTCGGGGTGCTTGATTACTGTGAGATCACTTGCCTCTCACCATCTTGGGGTGCTTGATTACTGTGAGACCACTTGCCTCTCACTATCGAGGGGTTCTTGATTACTGTGAGATCACTTGCCTCTCACCATCTTGGGGTGCTTGATTACTGTGAGACCACTTGCCTCTCACTATCTTAGGGGTGCTTGATTACTGTGAGACCACTTGCCTCTCACTATCTTGGGGTGCTTGATGACTGTGAGACCACTTGCCTCTCACTAACTCGGGGTGCTTGATTACTGTGAGATCACTTGCCTCTCACTATCTTGGGGTGCTTGATTACTGTGAGACCACTTGCCTCTCACTATCTTGGGGTGCTTGATGACTGTGAGACCACTTGCCTCTCACTATCTCGGGGTGCTTGATTACTGTGAGACCACTTGCCTCTCACTATCTAGGGGGGCTTGATTACTGTGAAATCACTTGCCTCTCACTATCTTGGGGAGCTTGATAACTGTGAGACCACTTGCCTCTCACCATCTGGGGGTGCTTGATTACTGTGAGACCACTTGTCTCTCACTATCTAGGGGTGCTTGATTACTGTGAGACCACTTGCCTCTCACTATCTAGGGGGGCTTGATTACTGTGAGATCACTTGCCTCTCACTATCTTGGGGTGCTTGATTACTGTGAGACCACTTGCCTCTCACCATCTTGGGGTGCTTGATTACTGGGAGACCACTTGCCTCTCACTATCTTGGGGTGCTTGATTACTGTGAGACCACTTGCCTCTCACCATCTTGGGGTGCTTGATTACTGTGAGACCACTTGCCTCTCACCATCTTGGGGTGCTTGATAACTGTGAGACCACTTGCCTCTCACCATCTTGGGGTGCTTGATAACTGTGAGACCACTTGCCTCTCACTATCTAGTGGGGCTTGATTACCCTGAGTCCATTTGCCCCCCACTATCTTAGGGTGCTTGATTACTCTGAGTCCATTTGCCTCTCACTATCTTGGGGTGCTTGATTACTCTGAGTCCACTTGCCTCTCACTATATTGGGGTGCTTGATTACTCTGAGTCCACTTGCCTCTCACTATCTTGGGGTGCTTGATTACTCTGAGTCCATTTGCCCCCCCACTATCTTTGGGTGCTTGATTACTCTGAGTCCATTTGCCCCCCACTATCTTAGGGTGCTTGATTACTCTGAGACCACTTGCCTCTCACTATCTTGGGGTGCTTGATTACTCTGAGTCCACTTTCCTCTCACTATATTGGGGTGCTTGATTACTCTGAGTCCACTTGCCTCTCACTATCTTGGGGTGCTTGATTACTCTGAGTCCATTTGCCTCTCACTATCTTGGGGTGCTTGATTACTCTGAGTCCACTTGCCTCTCACTATCTCGGGGTGCTTGATTACTCTGAGTCCACTTGCCTCTCGCTATCTCGGGGTGCTTGATTACTGTGAGACCACTTGCCTCTCACTATCTTGGGGGTGCTTGATTACGGTGAGACCACTTGCCTCTCACTAACTTGGGGTGCTTGATTACAGTGAGACCACTTGCCTCTCACTATCTCGGGGTGCTTGATTACTGTGAGATCACTTGCCTCTCACCATCTTGGGGTGCTTGATTACTGTGAGACCACTTGCCTCTCACTATCGAGGGGTTCTTGATTACTGTGAGATCACTTGCCTCTCACCATCTTGGGGTGCTTGATTACTGTGAGACCACTTGCCTCTCACTATCTAGGGGGGCTTGATTACTGTGAAAACACTTGCCTCTCACTATCTTGGGGAGCTTGATAACTGTGAGACCACTTGCCTCTCACCATCTTGGGGTGCTTGATTACTGTGAGACCACTTGTCTCTCACTATCTAGGGGTGCTTGATTACTGTGAGACCACTTGCCTCTCACTATCTAGGGGGGCTTGATTACTGTGAGATCACTTGCCTCTCACTATCTTGGGGTGCTTGATTACTGTGAGACCACTTGCCTCTCACCATCTTGGGGTGCTTGATTACTGGGAGACCACTTGCCTCTCACTATCTTGGGGTGCTTGATTACTGTGAGACCACTTGCCTCTCACCATCTTGGGGTGCTTGATTACTGTGAGACCACTTGCCTCTCACCATCTTGGGGTGCTTGATAACTGTGAGACCACTTGCCTCTCACCATCTTGGGGTGCTTGATAACTGTGAGACCACTTGCCTCTCACTATCTAGTGGGGCTTGATTACTCTGAGTCCATTTGCCCCCCACTATCTTAGGGTGCTTGATTACTCTGAGTCCATTTGCCTCTCACTATCTTGGGGTGCTTGATTACTCTGAGTCCACTTGCCTCTCACTATATTGGGGTGCTTGATTACTCTGAGTCCACTTGCCTCTCACTATCTTGGGGTGCTTGATTACTCTGAGTCCATTTGCCCCCCACTATCTTAGGGTGCTTGATTACTCTGAGTCCATTTGCCCCCCACTATCTTAGGGTGCTTGATTACTCTGAGACCACTTGCCTCTCACTATCTTGGGGTGCTTGATTACCCTGAGTCCACTTGCCTCTCACTATATTGGGGTGCTTGATTACTCTGAGTCCACTTGCCTCTCACTATCTTGCGGTGCTTGATTACTCTGAGTCCATTTGCCTCTCACTATCTTGGGGTGCTTGATTACTCTGAGTCCACTTGCCTCTCACTATCTCGGGGTGCTTGATTACTCTGAGTCCACTTGCCTCTCGCTATCTCGGGGTGCTTGGTTACAAGGAGATTGTCGATTACAACGCCATCTATCATGAAACGAAAAAAGTTTCATACAAAAGTAACATATTTTTTCACGGAGAATCCTAACCTCCAATAAAAACTAGGGGTTCCTATTTAAGATTTCAAAGTCCCGGGGGAGGGGGGTGCAAGGGGGTCGAGTTTTATGTTAATGAATGTCCCTCTTCGAGGTGAACAACTTTTATTGCTACTTATTTTTAATCCGATTTGTGTATTTCCAAACATTTCGAAAAACCATTTTAAATTCCTCAGGCTGTAGCCTATATAACAATATACAGTATACAAATCGTTAATTTATTTCAGGTTATTTTTCACATTTTCCATTAATTGGAATGCTTTTATGTTGATCGACTGAAAGCTACAATATAACTTTTTATGATCGTCACACGTGACTGTTCCTGTTGGTGCTGGATAGTGTGATGAGGAAGGTAATGGGAGGACGCAAGAGGGGTATTCAATGGGGTATTAATGACAGGCTTGAAGATCTGGATTTCGCAGACGACATTTGTCTTATGGCACAACGGTACCGAGACATAGAAGATAAGCTAGGGAGGTTGCAGAGAGAAGCAGAACGTGTAGGACTGATGATCAACACCAACAAGACCAAAGAGATGAGGATAAGTTCTGACGTCACGACTAGCTTGACAGTCAACGGAAAGGAAATTGAGCGAGTTGAGTCCTTCCTCTAGCTTGGAAGAATTGTCACAAATGATGGGGGAGCAGAGGAAGATATTCGAAGCCGTATCAGGGAGGCAAATGGTGCGTTTGTCCAGCTCTACCCCATCTGGAGAAATATAAACATTTCCAGGAAGACCAAGCTCCGTCTTTTCAATAGCAACGTAAAGTCGATTCTTCTCTACGGCTGTGAAACATGGAAAGTCACAAAACCGATCAACAACCAGCTACATGTGTTCATTAACAGATGTCTGCGTCGCATCATGAATGTGAGGTGGCCGGACATAATCTCAAATGAAGATCTTTGGACCATCACCAATCAACAACCGATTAGCATCCAAATCAAGGAGAGAAAATGGCGCTGGATTGGTCACACAGTAAGGAAGCCGGACGGAGCTATTGAGGGGGTGGCGCTAGACTGGAATCCTCTAGGCGCCAGGAAGCGAAGTCGACCAAAGAAGACCTGGAAGAGGACGATCGAAAATGAAATTGCAGAGGTGGACAAGACCTGGAGTCAAGTGAAGAGAATGGCCAGGAACCGTACTGAGTGGAGAAATTTCGCCAAGGCCCTATGCTCCGGAAGGAGCGACAGGAATTAAGTAAATAAGGAAGTGAAGAATGATTTTATGATGATCGACTGAAAGCTACAATATTAATTTTTATGATCGTCACACGTGATCTGGGAGTGATTTTTCGTGGTTTCCCACTTCTACTCCAGGCAAATGCCAGGATGGTTTCTAACTTAAGGTCACGGCCGCCTCCTTCCCAATCCTCATCAAAGTTACAAAAACACACCTCTGCGGACACCAGAATACACAGGTTATCAGGCAAAATCTACACTCACGCAAGCACACGATGTCCAAGCCCCTCAAATGGAACAACAACATAAACAACATTACTATCTAAGGAAATACAGAAGAGAAGAAGCCTTGCATTTTACGTTCTGTCTCTCATCTAATTCCCACTCGCCTGTTGCTCTTTCTACTGGGCCTGCTCTAAAGAGCGAACGGGGAGTCTAATTGATAGGAAACAGGATTTGTCAAGCACTGTCACGACCACAGACAGAACAATGCTCTCCCACGCAACGAAGAGCGTTATTCTGCAATGAAGATCAAACAGATCCACTTTTCAAATACTTCACTTCAAAATTACGGAACTTCATTCTGCACTCAATAATTCCCAACCGCCAACCTAACTTACAGTATATTTTATAAAGTAACAAGAAGTTCCGTGTCGAACTAAAGAGCCTACTTTTCTCAAAATTAAGATTCATGCCAATGATTAATCTACTGTATAATTTATGGACCTATTTAGAATAATGATGAAATTAAGTTGGTAATATCGAAATTTCTAATTAGTTCGAAATGTACCTTGTATAATGTAGCCTAATAGGGCACAACAGTTGGCAGCCCTGGTGACTGAATATATTCTTAGTTCCATCTCTTAAAGTAACGAATGCACATACAAAATTTGGTTGAAGTCCAATGGATAGCATGGACGTTACAAGCAGTTAGACATTGGATCTAACAGCGCGCGTAAAATCATGTTGGCAGCAATATCATGCATATGTTGGTCAGAAATAATATGAAATATTATGATCTCTTGTTGTGCCAATATTGGATGAAATCCATTTGTTAGTATAGAAGTTACATGTATTTAAAAATTGGACCTATCAGCAGGCTTAGAATCATGTTGGCAACACTGCCATGTATAGCCTCCTGGAAATTAAACTGTGTGCCAATTTTGGAATAGCTCCCGTGCACACCTTCCAAGATATCCAACATGGAGCTCAAATTTCAAGTGCGGATTTTCAGTAGTTGGTAGCACTGACATCATTTTCATATATGAGCTTGAGATATTCAGGTATAGATCTTTACTCATACCAAATTTGGTTTTGATTGCTGCAGTCATTTAGGAGTTGATAGGGGAAAGGGGGGGGGGGGGGACAGACATAAGGACAGACAGACACACATTTGCCCGGATCGATCTCATAAGTCTACTTTTTCCTCATTTTTGCAAATTGTGAAAAGTAGGCTAAAAAAATATGGTATAGATTTCAGTCTTATGAACATCTGTGTAACCAGTACCAATTGTTTTAGCTCAGCGCGTTATGAGCTATCGGCACCGACTCAAGAGACGGTTGTGTTCGAACCCCACCATTGTCTGCCCTTTCATGTGTTTTCTCATTTTCAACCCAAGGAAAATACCGGGATAGTTTCAATAAAAATCTCGTCCTTTTTTGTTGTTGTTACTTATTTTAGGGGCTGCGACATCGTGGTCATACTGCTCCGTGTATTTGCGTGTGTGATAAACTTTTTTTTTTGGGGGGGGGGGGGGGATGGCTGTACTAGTGTGTATATTTGTAAATTGGAGATAGGATTGAGAAGAAGACCTTGAGTTAGGAACCATCCCAGCATTTGCCTGGAGTATCAGTGGGTGGGGGAAACCACAGAAAACCATTTCCAGGATGGCTGAGGTGGGAATTGAACCCTCCTCTTCTCAGTTCTGCATCACGAGACTGAGTGTACCGCGTTACAGCCCTCAGACCACAATTAAAATAACTTGGCAAGCCAAGAATCGAACCCGACTGCCAAGAACTCTAGCCGCTACACCAAGAGATGGTCGTATCGACCTGTTTAAATGATATGCATTAATTTAACCTCCCATTAACTCCCATTATTTCTCCTTAAGGTTTGAGTCCGGAACGGCAACTGACCGTAAAACTATTCGCCACATGAAAACTCGTCTCACTCCATTAACGGAAATGTTCTTCAGTTGGTCCACACAAATTGTACCCAATTAGTTTTGGTGGGCATTAATAGTTATTATAATACGTATATTAATGCAGCCAATGGCCATTTGTTTTATTTACAGGACGGGTCAGGGAAGGGATTTTGGAAACGAACCATCCCGGCATTTTACTGGTGGTGAAAATGGGAAACCACGAAAACAATTTTCAGGAAGGCCAAGTTGGGGTTCGAACCCACGCTCTCCCAATGCCAGCAAGATATGAGTTTGCGCGTTAGCGCTCTCGGCCACCGTGGCCGGTTTAAAACTTATTTTAACACCCTAAGACGGGAAGAATTCCCCACCCAATCTAACTGGGCACAATTCGTGTTGACCGACTGAAAGATATTTCTGATAATAGATTACTTAGACAACACTGAAAATGGCTTCTAGCCTTTCAATCATCTCACGATACCTTAGGAGGCAAGAATAAATTCTGATCTCAAGTGGTTTTCAATGATTTTCCTCTCCTGCAAGCGAATGCCCCGATGGTTCCTAACTTAAAACCACATACACGCTCTTGTACTTTACAAAAATGTGTATGCAGGCTTTGCCATTATCTTGTTGGAGGCCATTTTTCGCCTATTTTCATTATATGAAAAATAGGCTTATGACATCACATTTTGTTCCTGTGTGTGAGTGTGTGTCCCTAATAAAATCGAAATGGCTAGAACGATTTCAATGAAACACCGTAAGGACTTACTATTACCATGTTATACCTCGACCGTGCCTTTCAATATTAATGTTTTTCACTAATCCAACATGGCCGCCGCGCGAAATATTTCACCTCCAATCTATATCTCCGAATGTGTTACTGATATCACCCTCAACTTTTGCATGAGGATAGATAATACGAAGATAAGTTCACTTACTGTATATTACTTTCAAAAACGTTTTGATTACAAAACCAACTTGGCGGCCATTAGAAATTAAAATATTAGAATGGAAATTTCTCGCGATTTGATCACCGGCGTGCAATGAATCTCTGCAAGGTAAATGCTTATACAAGATTTAATCTGTCATATACTTTAATTCAATTGTTTTCATACACTCATGATGACGGTTGTGCAAAATTTTAAATATAAGTCTTTATTTTCTGTGTTCTAATTATGCGATACAAGTAAATGATCCAAAGCAAACTTCATATACTGCTACATAAGTATCTTGCCTACTTATAGAACAATCCAACATAGAGATCATCCGAAAATATTCACCTATTCTCAACATCTATGAATCTATTACAGCAATCAAAATAAAATTTTGTATGTTGATAGAGGCCGTTAAAATAAGTTCGCCTATAAGACTTTCAATAGCCTGATGAGCTCAAAATCAACATGGCGGCTACGCAAATGTTAACTATTTAAATGGAATTATCTCGCGATTTAATCATCCGAGTACTGTGAAACATGGTACGATATATCTTCATGCAAGGTTTAATGTACTAACGTCTAATTCAACTCAATTTTAAGGAGAACTTGAAAATGGCGGCTGTACAAAATTTTTAAAATCAGGTTTTTATTTGTCGTGCCCTAAAGAACTGATAGAAATGTACAGTAGGTTGGTCCTAAATTAAGTACCATTATAATATTCATCTGCTGGCCTATTTCTAAAACAATCCAATATGGCATCCAGGCAATAAATTTCACCGGTTCACAATATCTTCATTTTGCTATTGCTAAAACTGGAACTTATAATATCTACAGTGAAAACTCCAGCTCCGTCGTACCGAAGACCATCTTCTCCGCCTTCGCTAACGTTGAGGACTTGAGGGTTCTGGGTTGATTCTTAGTATGGATCTTCACCTTTGGCCTGCCCAGCAAGAGAGGGCCTACCAGTAGCTATGCTACCGCCGGCATAGCCCAAAGGATCGTTAGACCTCGCAAGCACTCCCACCACGTCAAGATTATGCAACCCCTAGGGAGTGAGATAATGATTTCGGTACTAATATTATAATAGCCCCTCATACGAATACTCTCTTCAGTTTGAAATGTTGGTTGGTTCCTCAGTATAGGAGCTGCAACAACGCGGTCATGTAGCCCCGTGTACTTTGGGTGTGTGTAGAATCTGTATGGTGATAATGGACTATTATGTACATACTGTATATATTATTTTTATTTAAAATCCTGAGAAACACAAATCTAACATGGCGACCAAGTGATTCTTAAATATTTCAAATGACTTCTCTGACGATCTAATCACCCGAGAGCAATGCAACTCATTTAATTAGTTATTGTTGTTTTAAGGGGCGGAATAATGGGTTCACTAGGAAGTCATCTGCCCCTGAAATGCAACTTAGCACAGCGAATCTTTATTCGGGGATTAGTTTAGAGACATATCAAGTTCTATAGTTTTCAAAAATTCAAGATGGCATCAGTTCGAATAGACGAAATTCTAAAGTATTGAATTCAAAAACATCGAAACTATCAAAAGTAAAGCGAAAGATGCATTCGTAATCGGATCAAATTCTTGGTAAACGAATAGCTAAAAATGACAGAAGCGTCATAATTAAACTATTGTTCACTACAACATACTATAGAAATATGATGAAAAAGGTTACTCCACCTCTACATCTACTGTCTACATGATGCAAATCTTCCCAGCTACCTTGTGATGGCTTCCTGATGAACGTGTATATTGGAATACACAACCATTCTTACTCCAAACGACACCTTGGTTCCGAAATGCTGTTGACCCTCCTGGCATCGAACCGGGAAAACGAACTCCTTCCCCCTGCTCGTCCTTCAACGAGTAGTCAGTGGCATCTCTCCCGGACAACCCTTGGATCTCGTTCGTATTTATAGTAAACACCTGCTTTCTTGGTTGAAGACCTCTCCATTTGTAACAGTATTCCATCTCAGAGTGCTATTTGTAGAATTCCCTTCGATCACTTTGTGGCAATGAACAGTACATTTCCTATACATGTTCTACTGCATAGTTACTCATGATATCCGTTTCTGTTCTGTCTGTTACGTTCCTTTAGTAGCTTAGCACTTCATAATGGCAAGTTCATAAAACTACGTATTTATTCCTTATATAGAACAATGTCTTTGTCAAATTGTTTCTCCACTGCGACGTATAATGTATAAGGTTCCACTGTAGATATTGTAAGTTCCAGTTTTAGCAATAGTAAAATGAAGAACAAGCCTGATGAGCCTCACTCATATTACAAAGTCCGAGCTCCTTCTCGTGACTTTACTCTGCGTGTGTATAACACTTGCACGAAGCGCACTTCACTTATTCCCTTTTCCCGTCCGAATGTTCTTTACCAGTTGAATATGAAAATCAATCTGTCGTCTCTTCTCACAACACAAAACTCCCACTGTCAGAGCATAATCCCACTCCTCAGGGTAGTATATCGAAGTCTATAAACGTAAAACAGGAATTTCTGCTAACGCCTTCAACGGAGTGAAAACTTAATAGAACTCGCTTCATAATACAGTGTGTTAATATTCCTAACATATACATGTCGTCCGTCCTCTCTGTAATCTCAGTAATTGATTATTAGTCGCCTTCAGCGTGAAAATTGCGATACATATCGCTCCCTTTCCATTTACGGAGTGTTGACCTTGGCAGTCATCTGCTAGCGTGTGACATAACTGAAAACACGTCTAGCCACATGTAGTTGTTGCGGGATAGTATCAGTTCTCCTTAACCAGCTGTAATCCAGTTTGCGTATACAATATCTCGTACATTCAAAAGATCGCGGCTCTGCGAAAAAATATCCAAACCAAAATTGCTTTAATCTCACTAGGAAAATACTGGTACAGTACCATCCCGACATTTTCTTGGAGTGAAAGTAGAAAACCATGAAAAACATCATCTAGGACTTCTGAGTTGGAAATCGAATGCACCCCTCTCCAGTTGTCCTCTCGAAGCTGAGGGAACACCATTCCAACCCTCAGACCAGAATGAAATTTCTTAGCGGAGATGGAAATCGGGCCTAGGACCTTTGAGAAAGGAGTCTCAATACAAAAGGCGACAAATGAAATTCTATCTACCAACCAGTCAATGGGATAATAGTCAATCGAACAAAAGTACCTCAATTCTCATTCTATGTAGCAAGAGACTCATCTGAAACTCTTAAGCTAGGTCCAGACGGTGCGAGCATATTGAGAAATATGAAGCTAAAATATTGTGACAATTACTTGCTTTGATTAATACGCTGAGAATGCTGCACATTTATCAGAGATAACTGATACAGACAAATGAAGCCACTTTGCGACGAGAGTCATTAGAGAAACAAGTGCTGTGGAGGAGTGATATAAGCGTGCGTCCTTGGGGAAGACTTATCTCGAGGGAGATATAGACTTACAGTGGTGGAAAAAAGTCATCACCTTCTATATTAATCGTTTCATTCTAATGAAAATGATATTATGATTAGCAGTAGCACCCGGCTTCGCCCGGTGGATTTATTCAATTGCTTTATGGATGATAATGAATACTACTACTGAATGTCCGGAGTTTCAAGTGGCCAGTGTTTCTCGCAGGGTTCCAAGGGGTAAGTACGTAAAATTTGGTTCAGATCGGTGAAACGCTGTAGATTTGTGCCAAAGGGCCTAAGTGCAGGGAATGGAGAGGTCTGACCGATATTTCAAGTAGACAGTGTTCCAAAGGGTAAGTATGTAAAGTTTGGTTCAAATCGGTGAAACGGTGCAGATTCGTATAAACAACAGACAAACAGGCAGACAGACAACCCAACATTGAGCTTTATATATATAAATATTAAATTGTTTTCCTTTATATTTTATGTATTGATTAACTGATTCCAAGGTTGCTATTTCCGACTTACCAAATGTCTAATAATTTAAACAATATTTCTTTTAAAAAGACGAAGACATCCAGAATGAAGTCACAATAAAAAAACACTAGAACACCCGTGCTGCTCCGCAGCATTCACTTCAACAATCCTACAGCACTTCTGTCCATATGACATTTGCATGTCTTCATGCCAGTGACCTGAACAGACATTTACGGCACCGTCGCTTTTGGGTAAATGATGAAGTAGACTTGTGAGATCAAATGTGTGGGTGTCTGCCTGTCCTCTGTGTGTGTGTCCCACTATTTACCCAGCGTAAGCTTAAAAGGCGCACGGACGTCAGGTTCCAGGCGCAATTCTGAAAAGCCGAGGTGAACAGATAACTCCAAACACATAAGCTATACTCTTCCCTGAAGTATTAACTCGACACGACTCGACAGTTTGATGCTGTCTGAAGCTAGGGTGATAGGTCGCTCGCAAGCTCGTAAACTCACTCTGAAGCTAGTAATTTAAATTTCCACAGAATGGAGATTGCTTGAAGAAATGAAAACGTAAAAACACTTACAGTGGTCGATGTGGGAGCTGTCGCGGACTTTCTTGCAGAACTTCTCATGCTGAACAATTCTCAGAGTATATCGATATTTTTAACGGTTTACCCAGCGTAAGCTTAAAAGACATATGGACGTTAGGTTTTTCTTCAACTCGATTCACTGAAATCGTAAATACTAGGCTTCTTTTGGTCATAAATAAATGTTTTTCTACCTAATCCTTCATCGAGAAATCCTTTACAGAATGGTGAAAACCGCATCAAAATCCATCAAGTAGCTCTCGAGATTACCCGTTAAATCCAAGCATTGGGAACTTAGATTTATACTAAGTAGATAGAGATATCCACACAATTTAAGGCTACAGCGGTACAATTTGTTCTATCTACTTATGATACCAATGGTATGAATTTAAAATAAAAGATAGGTCTCTTATATTTGAATTTAGAGATGTAACTCTTGGGTAACATATCGAGGTGTGCAAATTAATAGAATTAAATAAAATATTTTTAATTAGTCATAATTTATTTTATTCAAAATCATTTTATTGACCAACTTATTTTGTTGTCCTACTTAGTAGTGTTTCCTCTCCCGTGGAATTACACCTTTTCCCATAAGGAATTTATTTTAAATTCGCTTGGCCACCATTTTGGTTTTGTAGTTAACAGATTCTTAAAAAATCATGTAGATGAACTTATCTTAGTATCCTCTATCATACTAAATTTCAGGGTGATACCAGTAACAGTTTTGGAGACATAGAATGCCGATGAAATATTTCGTGCGGCCGTCATGTTGAATTTGTAAAACGTATTAAAATTTGAAAGGTATGGTCGAGACCGGCCGAGGTAGTAGTAGTATGTCCATACTATGTTTCATTGTAAGTTAATCGCTTAAGCCATTCATATTTTATTAGGGACACACACATACGCACACATACACGCGGGCAATAGGTAATCTCATAAGCCTATATTTCATATAATGAGCAAGAAGTTCCGTAACGAACTAAAGAGCCTACTTTTCTTAAAATTTAAGATTCATGCCAATGATTAATCTATATGGACTTTCTAGAATATAGACGAAATTAAGTAGGTAATATCGAAATTTCTAATTAGTTCGAAATATACCTGGCATAATGTAGCCCAATAGAGCACTATAGTTGGCAGCCCTGGTGACTGAATGTATTCCTAGTTCCATCTCTTAAGGTACAGAATACAAAATTTGGTTGAAGTCTAATGGATAGCATGGACGTTACATGCAGTTAGACATTGGATCTATCAGCACGCGTAAAATCATGTTGGCAACAATGTCACGCATGTGTTGGTCAGAAATAACCTGAAATATCATGATCTATTGTTGTGCCAATTTTGGATGAAATTCATTTGTTAGTATAGAAGTTACATTGATTTTAAAATTGGACCTATCAGCAGGCTTAGAATCATGTCGCAGTACTGACGTATATTAGCTACTCCAAATTAATCTAGAATGTCAGGTACTATACGTGTGCATAGTTCAAAGCTGTCGGCTTGCATACTTTCTGTTATATTCGTATTTTGATAAAAATAGAGAGAGAGCATTTTTAACAGTTGGTATCTTTGGTGGCTCTTAAGAATACGCTCAGTCATATCTGTTTATGTACACATAGTCCATACGAAATTTGTTTGAAATCCAATTGATGGTATAGAAGTTACATGTATTTAAAAATTGTACCTATCAGCAGGCTTTGAATCATTTTGACAACATTGTCATGTACGACCTCTTGAAAATTAAACTGAAATATTATTATCTATATGTGTGCCAATTTTGGAATAGCTCCCATGCATACCTTCCAAGATATCCAACATGAAGCTCAAATTTCAATTGTAGTTTTTAGCAGTTGGTAGCACTGACATCATTATCAAATATGGCCTTTGAGATATTCAGGTATAGATCTTTACTTATACCAAATTTGGTTTTGATAGCTGCAGCCGTTTAGGAGTTGATAGGTGGGGACACACACACACACACAGAAAGACAGACAGAAGGACAGACAGACACACATTTTCCCCGATCGATCTCATAAGTCTACTTTTTCCTGAGAAATGTAGGCTAAAAACACGTACCATAATTATTTTTGTTGCCTTTAACACTGTTTCCTCATTGCCTATATTGTATGTAATAAGAACGAGAACTTTTTAACTTAATTTTTCTGGAGTAGGTGTTAAACCTTCAGCTATGAAATGAAACTCACTCAAACCTTTGTGGATTTAATTAGTCTTTCTATAAAACATTCAAAATATATTATTAGTTTGTACAGAATAAAAATTAAACAATAACTCAATGCTTATTGAAGATTGAAGACCTGGTAGAAGAAGGAAAAAAGGTGGAACTCACAATAAACTCAAGAAAGATCAAGCCCTTATGAACTAACACCAAAAAACTAGATCAATTTGTTTTCAGGGGTGAATATATAGAAGATGTGGATAGTTTCACTTAATTGGGCAGTGTAGTGGACAAAGATGGAGGAACAGCACTGGATCTCTCGCAACGTATTCAAAAACCAAATTGCATATTTGTTCGGCTCTATCCAGTGTGGAAGAACATCAAAATATCTATAAGGACCAAACTCCGCATTTTCCGAAGTAATGTCAAATCCGTTCTATTGTATGGGTCAGAGATTTGGAAGGTGTCTAAAGTAATTACCTCCAGGTTGCAGACCTTTGTCAACCGCTGTTTACGGACCATTCTCAACATCTACTGGCCGGAAGTAATCTCCAACCATGATCTTTGGAGAAGGATAGGGGAAATTGAGTTGGCCATACAAATTGGAAATATCTGTTCCCGAATGAAACAGGGTGTTATTTGTCCGATTGAGTTATGTACATTAACAAATTCACAATGAAATTTGATAAAATGGTCCGGTTAACTCCAAACAGTTGCCAGCGTTTCGCCCCAATGTACCATTGGGCTCTTCAGTTGGTTATAGTAGACCTCTCCAAGACGCGTGGCTAGCAGTGGCGGCTCGCTTATATCGTAGTTGGTGGGGCTGCATGCACATGCATTAACTTACCTTATTTGTAGATCAGCTCCAGGTGCCGAGTCTTGAACGTGACGAATTTTTCGATGACAAGGTTATTGAAATTCGGTATGCTGTTTATCAGACCCTTCTCAATAGACAACATTCCAAGTGCAGTAAGTCTTTCTTGTCCCATGGCATTCCTGAGGTACGTCTTGATCCTCTTGAGGCACGAGAAGCAGCGTTCTGGTTCAGCGGTAGTCATAGGCAGGGTGATAGCGATACGTAACAGTTTAACGACCTCTGTAAATGACGGACCTAAATTTTCAGTGAGAAGGAAACTCAAAAGTTTTACAGCACCACCAATGTTTCGAAATTCTTCTCTTTGATACAATATAGTCAGTTCGGTCCTGAGTTTGTCCGGCTCGAGCATCGGAATGACACGTACGGTAGCTCGTAAGTCTCCTTCCGGAAATGAGTTCTTATGTATCTCAAATTTTTCGTTTTGCAGAAGAGAAGAAAGTACTAAATGGTCAACAAATTGAAACCGCGATGTGACTTGTGTTGATGACGTCACAAACTTCCCTTGCAGCAGCAATACGCGTTTGACTTCCTCCGATCTTCCGTCTCTTTCTAGGTTGTTCACTCTCGTCAGCGTTGTTATCCAAATGGAATGAGTCTCGGACTTTCTGGACAGTTTCAACAAAACTCGAAACGCAGCTACGCACTTTCCCTACATCGATCTGACGACTCTGTAATTGTTGGTACAGAATGTCCACATGAGGCATGATGCAATGAAAGAAACGGAGCCAGAAATTGAATTCTGGATCATCCAGTGTCCGAAGAAGAGAACTAGCTTCGTTAACTGTAATATCACTCGAACGATCTGACTCGACTAGCACAGTGAAACATTCTTCTAGGGCTTCTTTTTTCTCAAACACAGTGTTCACCGTTCTAGCTCGAAAATTCCACCTGGTTGCTCCCGCAGACGGTATTCTCCTGGACACACACGAATCTAAAACTGATGTCCTGTGCGACGATCTCGAAAAGAATGCTGGGATAGCAGACAAATTGGCAAAAAATACTCGAGCTTTTGTATTCTGCTTAGCGGCTCTTTCCATAATCAGGTTCAGCTGATGGGCGTAACAGTGGATAAAAAAGGCATTCATGTATTCGTCCCTGATTCGCTTCTGCACGCCATTTATTGCGCCACTCATCACAGATGCTCCATCGTAGCTCTGGGCAATTAACTTTCCCTTGTTGTCTTTCAATATTATATGTAGCTGAGAAACAATGCATTCATATATTGAACTTGCATCCTGACCAGCTGGCTCAAAAAATCCCCAGAATCTTTCAACTGCTTTGCCTTCATTAGTGCAATATCGCAATACAATCACTAACTGCAACTTCTCAGTGATATCGGTAGTTTCATCGGCAAGAAGAGAAATGAAATCTACATCCTCAATTTCAGCTAAGATTCTTTCACGACATACTTCCAGCATGCAACTAAGCAAGTCATTTTGTATGCTTTTCGATGTTCCTTTGAATGCTGTCGAGCTTTCTAAATGACTCTGAAAACAGGAGTCTAATTCACTCGTGTATTGCACTAAATTTAGAAACACGCCCTTGTTGTCTGAATCGGCTTTCTCATCATGTCCGCGTAGCGCTAACTCATTAAAGCCGCAGAACTTAATACAGTTTATTAACTTTGAAAGTATTTCCCTGTTTCTAGTTACTTCATTGTTATGACGCTCAACCGATTGTTGATATGCCGAACTTAAGCTTTTCTGTACATCCACTTTCCCTAACACTGCAAAATTTACCATGTTATTTAAATGAGTTCCGGAAGATGCGTGTTTCTGAATTTTTTCGCTCAGTTTTCTAAGATCTGTCATTCCCTTTTGAGTCCAGCTGAATTCTCCACCGAACAAAATACATGGAAAACAAAATAAAGCATGCTTTACCTCGCAACCACACAGCCAATCAAATTTCTTATACACGTCAGGATTGAAGCTCCTAGTGTATTGCTTCTGCCTGCTAGTAGAACACTGTTTGATGTCTAATACAGGTGCTGGTCTACCCTTACTCTTTACATCACATTTCTCGTGAAGCGTCAAACTACTAAATTGAAGCGACTGTAAAAATTGCACAGTGTTACTCATTATTCACTTGAAACACAATCACAAGCAAATCACACAACCGTACACAAACTCCAACAGCACGTACTACGGTTGTTGACAAGGGGGTAACTTCCACAGCTTGTGTAGAGCACTGGAGTAACGGATTTTTTTTTCTAAGACTAGTCTGAAATAAATCGGTTTTGTAAGAACAAGGAACATTGCTAGGTATCATTAAAATAGGGCGAAATCTACTGTGAAATAATATGCAAGTATTTGTTAAAAACACGCAAGCATACTACTTTAGAATCTTTAGCTATAATTCGCACGTTGGCAAGACTGATTGTACAAGTGCTTGAAGAAAATAGCGCCAGTAATGGAAATGTTTGAATGCCTCCCTCCTTGCTTTCACTGGCCAAGGGATGGAGATGGACTTAGTTCTGCTAGAACCTAACAGATGCCGTGAGCGCCTACTTCCTGCTTCTACTTATGATTATGTTGCCACTCAGTGATACAAACCTAGCCGTGTTACAGCAAAAGCCGCTGCGATTTAAACTTATCCTTGCGATAGTATTATGATTCTATCTATAATTTATTGCATTAGAATATTAGTTGCTAATTTTCTGAATACGAATTAGGAGCAGTTAACCGCTGCCAGTACATTATATGAGCTGTTTGTAAACTGTATATCCGATTGTTTCCAAAGATGTGTTGGCACTTCGTATCGATGCTGCATGGAGTGCAGCTCCCTAAGAGGCTTTAATGACCTACCTTGGCAATGGGGGAAGTGGATTCAGGAAGTGCGATTTAAGTTCTTAAGCTGCTGCAGATGATGCAGCTGCCGTGGGGGGAAGCGGATTTACAAGCCAGCCTATACTTGCGAAAAATTGTAATCGCCTAGCAGAGATCCGTATAATTATACCGTCACCCCGTTACGTTCAAAGTGTAAATTGATATTGTCAAATACTCTGGGGGGGCTGCAGCTCTGCAGCTCCCCTTCACGGACCGCCACTGGTGGCTAGTACATACTGAGAAGGCCGGTGCAAGGCACAAAATGTCACCACGAGCAGCGCCAGTGTACTATGGAAGTCAAAACTTCCTTTCGTGGTGACATTTTTTTGCCTTGCACCGGCCTTCCCAGTATGTACTAGCCACGCGTCTTGGAGAGGTGTACTATATCCAACTGAAGAGCCCAATGGTACACTGAGGACCATTTTATCAAATTTCATTGTGAATTTGTTAATGGCCATACAAATCAAAAAGCGGAAATGGAAATGGATCGGGTATACATTGAGAAAGGGAAATGAAGCCTTTGAAAGAGAGGCATTGGATTGGAACCTGCAGGGCACAAGGAAGAGAGGGAGACCGTGGCGAGTATCAGTGCACATGGAAACAATGGAAGAAGGCAAGACATGAAGCAAGGTGAAGAGGTTGGCTATCAATTGGACCAGATGGAGATGCTTTGTTGTTGCCGTATGTTCCACGAGGGACAACAGGAATTAAGTCAAAGTAATGCTTAATTAATAAATAATGTGGGAATGTGTGAGATTCATTTTGTAGCTGAAAATTAAACACCCACTTTAAAAAGTAAAAGTCCAAATATGTATTTAAAAAATATGGGAGATATGAGGGAAATGGTAAAGATTAGCACAAAGCACGAACCAAATTTTTAAAACTGAATAATAATAGTTATGATTTGAATTTTGAAAATTTAAAACTTTGCTTCTAATAGCAAGATATGTATGTTTCCTTGGACATGTTTATACTTGGTACACACGATCAATGAGGGGCACGGTAATAATATTAAAATCAATATTATTTTGGCTCCTTAAGCTGTATGTTCCCCCTTAAGGGTTAGAATCAATTACTCAGGAGTAAATGAACATTTAATGCCATGGGCGCCCACAGAATATTTCCATGGGGCGGCAAGTAATATTTTCCATGTCATTACCTACCTGTCACAAGGTGATGATGAGACGTACTCCACCCCGTAATTTTCGTTTCATTTCTTACTTGCTTCGCGATATTCATTATTTGGCTGCTCTGAAATCGTTGGGTACATTATCTTTATGGCATGAATTGAAGGAATAGTTTCTTTTTAGTTCAGAGTTTTCGTCCATAGAAGTTCGGTTTTCTTTGTGAATCATCGTCATAATGTACATTTCTTAAAATGAGGTAAAAGTAGTTGTATCACATGTATTGACAAAAATAAAAATCAAGCAGTTCATTAAAATGCTAATGTTAATCCAGTTCGCCGATTTTCTAAATAACTGGAGATATTTTCAAATACAGCAATCCCAAATTACCGTACTAAGTTAAATAAAAGAGTGGAATTATCCCTACATCTAAATCAGTTAACAATCGGTAACTTCAATTTATGCGATTAACTGATGCGACAATGAACAATCGAAATATTCTCTGGATACCAGGGGGGTGGGCATGGCCCCTCCTTGCTCCCACTGCGGGCGCCCATGTGAAATACAAAAGTGGGAAGAGAGGTGTGTCACACGAGAGACCTTGCTAGTATCTCTTTCAATAAAGAAAGCTTTCTGTCTGAACATTTTGAAATTTTGGCTAAAACTTTGTGTTCATCCCGGATGAGGTACATATTTCTAACATTTATTCCATAATGGAAGGATTTCTGACACACATTTAATTAGGATGATCAATCTGTACATTGTAACTAACTTAACAGATTTCTTGTACTTTTCAGTTGTAGGATGGCATTGCCCTTCTTCACTGCCATGATCATTTGACCCCAGCCTAAGCTTCTCATTCTCCTCGCCGAGACCTCAGATGGCTCACATCAGATCCCCAACTGCTCGCAGCTGTAAATATTGTTCCTCCTTCAGAAACTTGTCAAATCTCTCTGCTTCAGTCTGCAGTCTTGGTCAACGAAGAAAATATTCCAGACTATCTTGAGTCGTTGAATCGCTGAATAGGAGCTCTTAAAAATTATATCTCAGTAACTCAAAAGTATTACAATATCAATTAAGAGTAGACTTGAGCAAGTAGTTAATAAGCCAAGACCTCAAATCACTAATTTCACCTCTGAACTCTTGTTTCACCCCCCTCAATACTCTCCTGCAACAACCCATCCTTCTTATTCAACTCCTCGTTGACTTTCATCACTCTAATTTCTCAGTCATCTCCCAATTACTTGCCTGATTATCTCTCTTACTCTCCTCAAATTTTTCAATCATCTCCCTATGATTTTGCTCTAATCTCCCATTCAACTCCCTATTATTTTATCAAATTTCTCACTCAAGTCCCTACGATTTCTCTGAAATTACATCTCTAATCTATCCATAATATCCAACTGCCTGCTCTGTGTCTCCTGCTTATCATTAGTACTAGGGTTTACCTCCGCTATGCCCCTTACTAATTCAATTTCACTATACTCTGACCTACTCTCATTACTAGCTTCTCTGCATTTTGTCAGTGTTCTCACCACGAACCAGACCACTTCTCAACTTCACATCTAACTCTGACATATTGAAACACACTACTTAAAACTACCCCCAAAATCACTGTCACTTCCCCCAAAATCACTTGCACAACATACACTTACTACCCCTCTACTGATGACCTCTGGTTCTCGATCCCCAAGTCGGGCGCCAAATATAATACAATTTAATGAATAGGATTCCCCACCCCACATTTGTAGTTACAAATGTAAGTGTTTTCTCTCTTTGAAATATATATACAAGGGTTGCTTTTTTAGTTTTGGCAACAATGATGCTGCTTTATGTTGCAACGGTGTTGGACTCTGTCATTGTTACTAAAAGTTGCTAATCTGTATCCCCTCCCTTAGAGCACATGACCTCGTCCATCCCCTCTCCCATTCGTATGCAGTGGCACCTGTTAGATGACTAGTTGTGGGCAAGCGCTCGCGCAAGACTGTCGCAATGTTATCGAAGCAGGAGCAGAGAACGTGGATAATAATTCAGTGCGCTAGGGGTCGCACGGCTCGAGAGTGCAACCAAGGACTGCGGTGCTGCTGCGTTACCTTACAGAACGGTAGCAAGATGGGTTGCAGCCTTTCGAGATGGGCGCGAACTTGTGGAGGACATGCCTCGATCAGATCACCCACCAGTAAGTGATGAAAATGTACAGATGGTGCCCGCGTTAGTGGAGGCGGATCAGAACGTAACACTTCGTGAATAAGCACAAGATACAGGACTGGCGAATTCGACTGTCCTCCACATCCTGAAGGACTGCCTGAAAATTAGGAAAATTCCGTCAAAATGGGTCCCGCATGACTTAATCGACATCAGAAATGGCTTCGATATGACGCTTCTCGTACGCACTTGCAGCGTTATGAGCGCTAAGGAGAGGACTTCTTACAGCATATCATAACCATTATATTAAGAACAAAGTTCCAAATGGTTCCGCCTCGTCAATACTGTTTATTAAAATGTCGTGATACAATCACCTGTCTTTTAACACATGGTACATGTTTCAACGTCTAACACGTATTGACGTCTTCATCAGCCTAAATATTTGGGCAGCACTTAAAACATTCCCTTTATATACTGGGTGTAGTTAAAAATTGTACATAAAAACACACATAGATCACTGTAACACATTAAAAAGTTGTTAAAACATTTTCTTATGTTAAAAGCTTAATAAAATCCTCAGCCGGGCTTGGCAGTCTTTCTTAGTTTATTTCTAATGTTAGCTTCAAAAGCCCCTCTCCTCTTCCGCCCCTATTGTCTTGCTTGTTGCTTCCATGTTGACACACCGTTTCAGTACAGCACTGTCTCCGTCCGATTCAGCACGGCCCTGTTAGCTCATTACCGCATTACATCGTAAGTCTTTATATAACATTTAGGGTTTTTAAAGTATTATTTTATCTACCACTTCTTTCTCTTATACATAGTTTCATTTCTTTCCAGTTGGGAATGGTCACCCCTTGCTTGGGCTTTTGAAGCTAACATTAGAAATAAACCAAGAAAAACTGCCAAGCCCGGCTGAGGATTTTATTAAGCTTTTAACGTAAGAAAATGTTTTAACAACTTTTTAATGTGTTACAGAGATCTATGTGTGTTTTTATGTACAATTTTTAACTACACCCAGTATATAAAGGGAATGTTTTAAGTGCTGCCCAAATATTTAGGCTGATGAAGACGTCAATACGTGTTAGACGTTGAAACATGTACCATGTGTTAAAAGACAGGTGATTGTATCACGACATTTTAATAAACAGTATTGACGAGGCGGAACCATTTGGAACTTTGTTCTTAATATAATTCAGTCAATACGGAAAAAATGTGCGACTCTCAGAGTCAAAAAGAAAAAGAAAAAAAAAAAATCATAACCATTGACGAGACGTGGGCCAAATCTTATAAGCCACAGTTGAAACGCCAATCGAATGAGTGGCGGCACCACGGATCACCACGAAAACAAACAGTTCGACAAACCCCCACCAATGTGAAGGTAATGTTGACTCTTGCTTATGATTGGGATGGTGTCATCATAAAACATACCGTTCCCCCAGGGTAAACCGTTAATGCGGCGTACTATTGTTCGATTCTGCAAGACCGTCTCCTAGCAGCTCCGAGAAGGAAATAGTGACACCACATGGATACTCCGCCCATTGTTCTGCATGACAATGCTAGGGCACACACAGCAGGGATTGTGTCTGCATCGTTGAATCGCTGGAACTGGGAGGTGCTCTATCAACCCCCCTACTCTCCCGACTTAAGTCCCTGCGACTTCGATCTCATCCCGAAGATAAAGGAGCCACTGCGCGGGAACCGCTAGCCTACAATTGGAGATGTTGTGCAGGCTGCCGAGCGCTCTCTTCGCACCATCGATAGATTGGGCAGTGCCAACGGAATCCAACAGCTTCCCCGTCGCTGGGAACACATTGTATGCAGTGCTGGAGACTACATTGAGGGCCTATGAAACTTGGAACCATTTAGGTGTGTTATTTATCAATTTATAACATACCGTAGTTGCCAAAACTTAAAAAGCAACCTATGTATATAAGATATTTTTGTGGGCGCCAGCTTACAAGATTAGGGCTTGTAAACGATTAAACAAATAATATTCGGTAGATCACAGCAGAACTCTCCCTTCTCAAGTCGTAGGATGATACAATCACCAACCAGAATCATTAGATGAGAGGTAAGACTATATACTGTAATCTAATTTAATAACAACTTACTCATGTGGTGAGTACATACAACAAGTGATGGTAGTGGGATCTGTAATAACAGAACCGACTGCAGCTCTGACAAAAATAAAACAAAGACTTTCAAGGTAGCAGCAAACAATCACTCCCTGGGAGAATGGCTTTGGTTTTGGGCTAACTTCCTTTATGGTTGATACATCACAATGCACATTATTTTCTTGATTCTATTCGCTTCTTATATAATTTCTGGCAACTCAATTCCAATCTCCCCATACACATTAGTTGTATTTAACTGTCGCAACAGTCCAAATGTAAATTCCTTCACGGATAAACTTCTTCCAATTTCATCTCCATTATTATATCTCATCTCCCCGAGTAAAAAATTAGAGTAGGCTCTTCCTTTCTTGACCATCTTGTTCCTTAGTTCACCCAATCACCACTACAAAAGTTCCAAAGCCGCAGCAGTCATCTTGCACGTCTTCGTAAAGCTTCTTTAGTTCTGTGTTATTGTAACAGCTTAAGCCGCCATCTTGCACGTTATCTAAAAAAAATTGTTTAGTTCTGTGTTTCTCCACAACATCAGATCCCTCAGTCATAGCACACATCTTGCACGTTATTTATATAAAATCTGTTCGCATCCATTATAATACCATCTCTATAGTTTCTTTACTCCATGCTAGCAAATCAGGGTGCAGGTAATAAGATACTGGTACCAATACAAGTACATCTATGAATCTTCTTAGGAATGCTAAAATTACGTCTCCTTCCATCAGCTCATCGCAATTGCACCAGTTCACCCTTAAACAATTCCTATTATGGTTTCTGGACACATTACATAATGACCAAATATATCTTGTGCTTGACTTTGTGCATCAAAAGTAGGCACGATTTAGTCGATAACAGTCCTATTCCTAACACTTGCCAGCAGTGTTTTGAACATATCAGTGGGTGTGCCCGCTGGCTTTATTCCCTGGGCATTAGGGTGTCTACTTAAAACTATTTGGTAAAACTAGGCCGGAAATTATGTAATGAATAGTGTTGAGGGAGGTTGAGAGGAAGCCTCTAATCCCAGCAGTAAGGCAATTGCACAATGTGTATTCATCTCTTGACATGGCAAGGCCAGATATGAGAATGGCTTAGTGACTCATTTGCTATCGCTATTCTGAGAATATCGCGAGTTGTGTTGATCAACTAAAAAACATCCTATACACACGCAATTTAGCTTGTAGCAACAAATATGATCAGTTTCAAGATTTATTTACATACTTGAGATTCAGTCATTACTGACAGAGTACATAGATACAGTATTCAGCACATATATTGTATCATTTATTGACATTTTTATTATTATCATTCCAGACATAACCTAATCAGAGTAGACCTCATAAAGTCAAACAGAATAGACATAAGAACTCACACATTACACTGTAATCCAATGATGTACCGTAAGCTTTAGATTCCACCTATAGATCACAAACAACAACAATATTACCAGTAGCCTACCATAGATTGATTTCATTATGGAAACTTATCATACCGTACCTAACATTATTCACTCATGGCAAGATATTGAGTACCTACCATATTGTTTTAGTCTGATCTACAGAGATGGAAAGTAATGAATTAAGTTACAAGTACGGTAAAAATAATTAGGCTACCGGTAACTGTAACGATCACTTTCTCAGTATTTACTATATGTATTTGAAACATTTTTACCAAAGGACATTGTGAGGTTTGTTTACCAAAGGAGTAATTTCTACTTGAAATCTAACGCAAGAAACATTTTAATTCTTCCCCATACTCATTACATTTTTCCAGCTCATGCTTCTCCTAACATTGGATGACATAGTGGTACGTTTGTTGACCATGTTCATGGGTTTCAGAATGTTAAATCAATATTTTGCATTGAAATCTGTCCTAAACAGAAAATTCTCATTGCCAGAAACAATCCCTGTTGATGGACCCTTCGATGTCCTGGGACCTAGAAGGGGTCTGACCATCTTGATGTTATTGACTAAATGAGTGGAACGTTTAAATTTTATTTTCCACAGTTTGATTGAATTCCCTCAAACATGATGACATAAAAGCGTTATTTGGACCTGTATTTACCAAATGTCTGAGTAGCCTAAAAGACAAAGTGTACCGCTACAGGTATTGTTCACAATTGGGGTTTGCAAAAAAAAACTTTTTTTTTATAAAGTTACCATAGCTTCCTTGTTGGTTATAGCCTACTAAGAATTTTAGTTTCAAGTTGAATAAAACATATTTAGATTGAATATTGTTTGTAGCCTGTTTAATGATTCCAAGCCTTATTCCAAATTGTCCAATTACCATAATTCATAATCAAAGAGAAATTGTTTTAATGGCCGACACTGACATAATTAGATTTGTAATTGTAACTTAATGACTAAGGTCCTGGATAGTTGTTAAAATATTTTTTATTTAACTTAATAGCAGTGGCTACGTGCAGCTTTGATTGGTTGTGTCATCAATTTAGTTGACAGCACTGTGTCCTTGAAAGGGGGACTCTCGCGCGTGTGGGCTGTAGGCTGTCGAAATCGTCAGTGTGTATTGCGATAGGCGAGCATGTATGTCTTCTGATGTCTAAGGCTCTGAGATAATTTACAAGTTTATTGCTCAGTTAAATGAAGACGAAATTGAATGCTCTTTCTTTTAAATCAATTTTTTGGAGAAAGAATAATAACTAAAGGCCTCTGGCCACCACGGTCTCCCGATTTAACCCCACCAGATTATTTCCTTTGGGGTGCGGCAAATTCTGAGGTATACTAAACTAATCCAAAAACGATTGAGGAACTTAAAGTGAATATCATTAATTTTATGCAGTCCATTCCGCAAGAAACTTTAGTGAAAGTCTTCGACAATATGTGTAGACGTGTTGATGGCTGTCTTCGAACACAAGGACAACACTTACAGCATCTGTTATGAATGGCTGTGGTGAGTACAAAGTATACTGTTTGTTATGATACAAGCGGCAGCCGTGCTGCCAACGTAACTGCTGTAGCTAGCTCTCGCTAGGTGCTGCGGAGAACATTCCCGGACTCACTGTATTTTCTATGTATTTACATATTTTTGCCATTTTTATAAATAAATACTATTCTGGCATATTTACTCATAAGTACATATTTCCTATATTCGATGGTATGTTGTACTCCTTAGATGACTGCTGCCCACAGTTTTGACCCTTGGCAATTCCAGTAATTTACTTCTCTATTTCGTGAATGCACCCTTGTCTCTGTATTGTATTTCAAGACAGGAATTCCCTGGTCATTAAGAATAGCAGGGGGGGGGGGGGGGGAGGGGGGAGTCAACAGTATCTTAATATCTTAAGCTTCCAACAGTCCATACCTTGACAGGAAATTTTACTTGAAAATTACAGTGGTCTGCAAAACTTGTGACTATTGCCAGAGTGCTATGAATGCTCTTTAGAATGAAATTCGAAAACAGCACATACATGATTTCGTATCGCGCATCTGCAGTACAGTAAGATGGATTCGGAAACTGAGGCAAGCCCCAACCTGTTAAGCGGGAACATTGTTTGTACTGTAGACAAGATTATGAATTATTCAAGCAGCTGGAAGTTTCAACTATATTTCGAGTAACTGGAGGACATACATTTGATACAAATTTAAGATCATATTTTGGAAAATAATCACATATCTTTCACTCTTAAGTACATAAATAAATACATATTTCTGAAAAGTTAAGCTCATAATTATCCGGGCCCCGTTAATGACTAATTTCTATAAAAGTATTGTAGTTGATACTTGTAATTGATTACAATTTTCTTCAAGTACTGTCCGCGCATTATATCTCTGCCTCTGACGACCGTTGTATTTCTAAGAATATGAAGTGTCATCGACTTGTCAATTTCTCTACTCCTATTTACGTGACTCTACCCCTCATATTAGGGCTCGGCAGTTTTGACGATAGGGTATACTCGGCCAACTTAGCCTGATGCAGTTAGAACCTGCCAGCACATTTCATTAGTACTTGCCAGACTATTGTCAGTGAATGTAGTAATGCAATACTGTTGAATTATTTTTTGTAGTATTTAATGTGTTAAGCTGGTGTTATTGTTTTAGTTACATTTTTAAGTAAAGTTATAACATAACATAACATAAAGTTAAAAACAAGAAACTGAACAGCCAAAGTAGGGAGATGGTAGCTAATATGCTAAAATTCATGGAAAATGAAGCGGCTTGCGGTGATTTCAATATTTCTGTTAACCAAGCACAAGCTAGGACCACACCGGTCACAGGTGTATCTACTGTAAAAGAACGATGCGTGTTATAAAGAGTGAGTTGGCTGATATTGAGAAAGGAGAATCGAACTCGTTCGCAACTCCCGATAAAACTCGTGCGAGAAGTAATACTGTTACTAATTTGGTCAACTTTGACCAGTGCGTAGTAGTGATTTGAGAAATGTTTTTGCTGAGGCTAGTACAGTCCATAGACCTTTCCTGGCAGTGATGACGTTCGTGACCGGCAGAGATATAATGCGAGCACAGTAATTATTATTTATTCCAATTACTCTTCTTTGGTTCTTTTTCTTTGCTGAATATCAGCCATGATTAAGAAATACAACATGTTGTACTAGGCTACTAATAACTAGCCCGGATGTTGATGACATGTCATCCTTTTACTGAGCTGTCTAAAACAAAGCTGAAGTATATATAAACTCCGTACGGGTTACCCGGGTTCAAATGTGTCATTTTTTATTTTGCATCTTTTTGCATTTTTTGCTATTTTTCCATTTTAAGAGCATATTTTTAAGTTTGGTAGATATTTTTGGTCATATTTTAGAGAAATCGGCCTTTTAAGGTTATTTCTTTTATTTTATTTTTTTAAATTTAGTCATGTCACAGCTTTATATGAGGGAGTTACGTCTCTCAGAGTTAGCAGCAAACGACCTTCCGCGCTTCAATTAGGCATATGCTCTGATCACATCAGTTGATGTTGAACGCAGCTTTTCGAGATATAAAAACTTGTTGGCTGATAACCGCAGATCATTTACATTTGATACCATCAGAATGACATTCGTAGTGCAGTGCAACTCAGACTAAAGTGAACATAAACCTTTTGTTAAATGCTAGAAATCTATTTTGATTGACTTTTCAGATTTAGCGTAATATGCCATTTTTGAAATATTGGCGAGTTTATTATTATAAGATCATTTTCTCCATTTAATAGTGTATTTTTCGAATTTTAGGTCATTTATTACAGTCATTTTTGAAAATTTTAAGTGCATTTTTTTATGTCATCAACATCCGGGCCCTACTAATAAGCATTGCTTTCAAAATAATAAAAGCTATAAAATGACTTCAAGTTTCCATTCCACTGATTATCTCATTCCATCAGTATTCATTTTGTGCTCAGTTTTTTAATTGCATCCATGATCAATAAATTAAATGATTAAATACTGACCCATTAAAGAGTCTTCAATAATTCTAGGCCCAAAATTATAAACTGCCCTTTAGCTGCTCTAATATGGCCTTAAAACCACGAATCATGATGAAAAACATATCTATGCTTAGGCAGATGACCTCAAAGTTCTGCCCCTTAAAACAACAAAAATATCTAAGCTTAAGGGGGGATGTAATCGGAAATGCAAGCTCTTTCTTAAAAAATCATTGCAACCTTAGTTTTTGAGATAAAGGCATGAAATGTTGTGTGTAGATAGATAAATACCTGTAATAAATGAAAAAATATAATTAAAAACCTAGATGTAAGGCATATACATTAATATGAGATATTTAACTGTTATGCCCTTTTTGCATGAAAGCCATACAGGAATTCTAATGATACAATCACTTTGAAATTTTTACTGTATGAAGCTATCACTACAATATGAATACTGAACTAAAATAAATTAAATATGCACATTAGTTTCTTACCTGCAAAATCTTGAACGTATTGTTGCAGAAATAAGACATTTTTTCATCACATAAAACCCTATAAATAAAAATTTTAATAAGTAATGATTGCAATTATAGTTCCATATATTTCACAATGTGTAATGAACAAATACTCAAAAAAATCATAGCTCTGCGGTTTATAGTTTTTGAGAAAAGGCTTCAGATTCTACAAAAAATGTACATTAGAGAAAAACGCATTTAAACATTTGGTTACCATATTGAAATATGAAAAATGCTTATTTGATTTTAAAAATCCTCCATATTCATACTCTTCATCCTCCAATATTCTTTTCTGCCCTCTTCTTTTCTGTCTGGCTTCCAGACATCCCTTTCTCAGCCTTCATGAGTCTATTCTTGTCAATGGTGTTGAACGCCTTTATGGTGAATACTCCTGGATTCACACCAATTATAGGTGATGATGATGATGATAATTGTTGTTTTAAGGGGCCTAACATGAAATTGTTAGGCCCCTTAAACCGATAACTATAAAATTTATACACAATGTAAATTACACTATGTAGATTACAAATAACACGTTTCCAAAAAATCGATTTTTGACACAAAATGCATTACATCCCTCCTTAAGCTCAGACAGTGCTGCCGTATTTTATGAGGATAGAAACTCCAAAACATGCAAACCAGCACTATAATGAGGCATATTAGGCCAGGTGAAGAGTGAGGTAGTTTTATATTGCATCAGTATTAAAAAATAGCCAATGTAGATGTTATAAACATTTCAAATCTGAGTCCTGTTAATGAAGTTATATTTTAACACACATTGAATGATCCTACAGCTGTTAATTATGAAAGAATTTAATATTCATTGAATCAGTAGTACCAGTATAGGATTTTGTACATTTTTATAGGCTACTGTATAAGCACCAGAAAGACTGACAGTAGGATACTATTTTTAAACTAATCTGACTGTTTTTAATTATAAATAGAATTCATCAAAAACCAATAAATTACTAGACACCCTCAGAACTCAAACCTGAGATTTCTCAATCATTTTATGGTGAAAGCAATATCCACAATATTAATGATATCCTTCATTTGATTTTCAGTGTAGGGAAAATAAGCCTCGAATTCCCTAGAACTGCTAATGAATGAAGTGAATAGTGGTGAATAGGGATGTATAGAACTAGCACCGACAGAGCGCACTGTTGTTGTACTGGGTAAGCGCATGGCGCTCTTCATTTGTCTCCTGTGTTCTCATGCCGCTAATATGTACGAATTTAAGTTGTTTAAATTGTTATTTTCGTGACTATGCCGAGCTATTGCAGTGTTCCTCTTTGCAAAAATCAGGGAAGCCCGTTTTCGTTTCACCGATTTCCACAAAATAAAGAAATGAGGAAGAAATGGTCACATGTTATCAGAAGGAAAAATTTCGGTGAGAAAAATCTGACCGAATATATTAAAGTGTGTTTCCATCATTTACAACCCGATGACTTCACGAAAACTGTGATGGATTAGTGTGACTTACAAAGGGAAATAATTCCTTTTTTGTACCTATAAACTGATTAGACATTTCGATAACAACCACTGAATTTATGTGTTTGTATCTGAAGGTGAGAGAGCAAGATAAAAACCGGGCGCTGTTCCATCGCTTTTTCCGTGGACCACGAACACAACAAAAAGAATTATTTAGGAAGAGGCCATACACAAGAAAATTGCCCGATTATCACGATAAGCCTACAAAATCGGAATCTGCAGAAATCATCTCCATTGAAGTCGGGAAGAAATCGTCAATATACACGAAAATATGAAAGTAACATTTCTGACTCCTATTTTCAAAGACATCAATAGGCTACTCGGTCAAATACTTCAAGAATAAATGTCGCAACATTAACAGTCACAAACGTATTATGGTTGGTTTCTTGAAATCAGAATTAATGGTCAACTTCCATCTGGCCGACGGAGAATGTGGTAGCGACTGACTTCTACAGTACATTCTTGAGACATAGTCAGATGAATGGAAACAGTTCGTGGCTCTAAAGCAGGGATTCTCAAACTTTTAAAAAATTGTACCCCCAAGTCCTTTTCCAGAGGTAAGGGAACGATTCTTATTGAGAAATTGCCAAAATTACATAAGAACCAAACGTTGCGATGCATTTTCGAGGTACACATTACCGGTGTCAACTTTCTTTGATTATGTTTACCTTAAAACACGACAGTTTCATGTAAGCTATCAACCTTAAAAACCTTTAAAAAAAAGTGAATATTTAAATCTCTGTTTATGATTTAAGTCTTATGGAGATATATTTATCAATATAGGCCTACAATACTCTAGTAATTGTAATCTTTAGGAAAAAGCATGCTGAATCATATTGATTATTTGAATAATAAAGCGTGTTAGAATTTTGTTATTACCGCTGTAGGCCATTAATTCTTCCTTCCTCCCGCTAGTTTTAGTGTCTCTAGTCCGTAGCTCATTTTGCAGCTGTTTAACGCTTAAACGCTGAAAATCGTCCATAATATATTAGGAGATATACCTATAGAATTAATTAATAAAGTCTTGGAGTAAAATTAAAGAAGATATAATTTACTTTAGCTTAGAAAACTCGGTCACAATTTATACATTCTTCGCAGCTGACTGGGAGAAACATAAGACGATCGCCTTGCGCTTACCCAGTACTACACGAGCGCTATCTGGCGCGAACTTTCTCCCGCTACATCCCTACAGTCAAGCAACTGGTTTGGTATGCGAGACATACTTTTAAGTACCGTATTCAGATAAGTTCAATTATGATGAAATCATCTTACTACCATGTATTACTAAAACACATTAACTAATCCTACATTCATCACTTTGCAAGTCTTTATTTCACTATGTAGCTATGAGATCCTTGTCATTATCACAGCAATGAAGAGGAATGGTAGCAGTAACTGAGACATCACACTTGCAGTAGCATGGCTGGAGAGGGGAGCAAACAAGGCTGCAACAAAACAAATGCCATTAGCTTTAAATAAAACTGAATATCAGGTAAAAAATGTGAAGTTGCACAAGGGTTCCAGGGAGGGTCCCCTCCCCTCCCCCCCTCCCCCCTCCCCCTCCAAAGTCAGTACATGAAGTACTGGATATTAGGTGAAAGCCATCTAATGTTGACCGCAGGGTCTGTTCTAGAAATAGCACAATCTTGGAACAACTGAGAGCAGGAATGTAAGATGAGTAGCTAGGCCTATTGGTGCCTTATAATAATGAAAATCCACAGCCTGCTTCCAGTCGTCCGACCGGGTCAGGGAATAGAATGAATGAAACCTCCATCTAGCGGCGAGGATATGAACTGTGCCGGCTGCCGAAGTCTGTCGCACTCCCCTGAGGCAATGATTAAATGAATGACAGATGAAATGAAATGATAGTGAAGAGTGTTGCTGGAATGAAATGGTGACAGGGAAAGCAGAGTACCCGGAGAAAACCCTGTCTGCCTCCGCTTTGTCCAGCACAAATCTCACATGGAGTAATCGGGATTTGAACCACGACACAGTGGTGAGAGGCCGGTGCGCTGCCGCCTAAGCCACAGAGGCTGCACTTATAATAATAATGTTATTTGTTTTCCGTCCCTTTTAACATCTGCGGCTTTTAGAGACGCCAGGATGCCAGAATTTAGCCCCGAAGGTGATTTTTAACGTGCTGGTAAATCTACTGACACAGCTCCCTCGCATTTGCGCACCCTCAAATGCCAGCTGACTGCGCCAGGATTCGATCCTGCAACCTTGAGCACAGCAAGCGAGAACGTTACTGCTGACTTCAACTGTGAAATATATGTTGAAGGTAGCATTAGAGAATTAGGCATGTGTGGGAACCGGGAAACTGTTGAGTTGTTTGTTTTTTGTGTTGGTTCAAAGGGGTGATAGGAAATGTGATGTGATGTTATCGATTCTCGATGTTCATTTGTCCTTTTGTAACGGTCTTCTTCTCAACAATGCATAACAATAATGCATAAGGTCAACATGGCTTCCTGCTTCCTTTGTAATGATTGTACAGTGCTATGATGTGCAATAAACCCTGATTTGACACTGAAGTGAGATTTATTCACTTACGGTACGTTGAGAACCTGTAGATACGCGGGTAGCGTAAATAATATAATATACCATAACGTAACAGGAAGTTAGATGTGTGGTCAATATAGAAAGCAAAGCAGTTCTTAAGTTCCAACAGATAAAAAAGGAAGGAAGCTTGTAGATTTACGTGACCGTTAATCTTGTTGTTATGAGCCACAGGAACTCTACTTTTATGTGGAATCCCAACCACTTCAAAAAACTCACATGCATTGACGGTGAATCGAACCCGGTCTGCCTTGGTGAGAGGCGAACAGGTTAACCACTGCTCCACCATGCCCTCTTCCAAAAGGTAAATCACATTTTTGAATAAGCAGTACCTGTGGCCTTGGATGAGGTAAGATCTATCGTGAGGTGAAAGCAACTGTTCTTTTAGTTGTAACTACACTTTATCTGGAACACTTTATTTAGATTCAAAGATTTCTAACCAACTTTTATTCACAAACAAATATGTTAGCAACAATTCACAGAATAGTAAAACCAAAGAGTTTTGTACATAGGAACGAAACGTTACCAACCTTAACATTTACAATTTTCTCAACAGCAACACTCTTGGGATGGGTTTTTAATTAGTTTTTACCGGAAAGAGCTGGATGCTAGAGGAGATTGGTAGGATTGGTGGTGGGTAAAGACGTTCTAGATTTATCAGATGTCTGTCAGAGGGGCAACTTATGAGAAGGTAGGGAAGAAATGGAGAATATAGAAATCCTGGCAGACAAGATGGATGACTTGTGCAATCCAGGATGGCACTACGCAACACATGCAGAGTGTCCTAGAAGTCCCGGTACCCCTTCGGCAAAACATTATACTGTATAGTGGAGTACTTACATATAAAAATTATGTATCCAGGGGACCTGTATGTGCACCATCATGGCTTACACAGAGTTCTATCCATCTCCAAGTCCTCATTAACATCGTATGGAGCATCTCAGGGGTTAAGGTACGAAAGGCTCCCTCCACACTTTGGTGCAATTCTTCATTAGTCGTGTACCAATGTTGAGCCCCATGAGACTTGATTATTTCCCATAATGAGTTGTCTAGCATGGTAAGGTCCGGGCTTCGTGGTGGCCATTTCAATGGGGCTGGAGATGTTGGTGAGCCACGGCCGATCCAGCGGCCTTGAAATTGTTCACCTCGCGCACCTAAATAGCAAAATGTGCTGGAACCCCATCCCTTGTCTTTAAGCCGAGGTATTAACCAAGATTGTAACATATGCAAATAAGATTTTCCATTCAAGTACCCATCAAAAATATGATGTGAATACATCCCGACCCATACCATAACATGAGGTGATGAGACTGACGACAACGCTTTTGAGTGCATCAAAGCAGGGATACCAATACAACTATTTAATTCGCCAATTATACAAACTCAATTGTCCATGCCATAATATTATAACAAAATAATAATATGAAACTAGGAGTATGGGGACTTCTCGGACACCCAGTATACAGGTAGTGAATATATGGGTTGCAGGACTAAACTGGGCAAGAGTGACACACATTTCTTCATACATCATTGAACAGGCATTTTGACTAACTTTTGGGCTCAATTATTGTACAGTATAAACATGGTTGACAGTGCTTAGTATTGGGAACGAGTTGATAAGAAATATGAGTAGATGATAAGCAGCAGGAGAAAGGATTATAGCAAGGGTTTCTCACCAGTATCTTGCTCAGTAGTGCTCCATCCAACAAGTCTTTCATCTCTGTTCTCCACAATGAGCCAATCCTCTAAGGGCTTGAAGAAATCGAGCATCGGCCGAGGATCGAGTCGATTAGTGAGACCGCGAGTCATCACCCGAATTACATCGGGCCAGGGACGTGAAGAGCCTAGCACCAGCATTTCCCTGGAAACATACAATGTAATCAGGTTCAGGGACAGATGATGGTACAAAACCACAGTGGGACAAGGATGGCATGAATCTAGTGCCAACATCTCCCTGGCAACACAACACAATCAGGTTCAAGGAACGGAAATGCAGTCAAAAGAATTTGCGGAACATGTTTTGGAAAGTAGGCTGTGCTCCTAAGAACAATAATTCGCACCTAGGCATACAACCAAATAAACCGTTATTTAATACTGTTGAAGTATGCAATAAATCATCGTTGCATTCATGGTCATTTGCACAACAGAAAGGGAAACGTCCAACTGGTGAGGAAAACAGGTGCTCCCCCAAGCATCCAGGGTGTATTTTATCACCGATCGAGAGCTTCAGTATTGTGTACGTCCTCCATTTCATCAATCACAGCTTGACACCTCCTTGGCATGCTCCGTAAAAGTCTACAAGGTCCCTTTGTGGTATCAAATCCACTTCTTCCATGAGGGTCTGTTCGAGGTCTTGGAGAGTCTGTGGTGGAACGGAACAGGACACCACGAACCTGTCAAGCATATCTCACACATGCTCAATGGGGTTAAGGTTGGGACTCACCATTGGCCATTCCAGCACTTGAATATCCAGTTCTAGCAATAAATCTCTTGTGATACCCGCGACATGAGCCCTGGCATTATCATGCATTAGAAGGAACGCAGGTCCAACATTGTATGCAGCAGTCAAGACATGCTGCATCAGGATCTCCTCGATGTACACCACAGCTGTAAGATTACCATGGGCAATGGCAAGATCCGTAAGGCTGTCAATACTAAAGCCACCCCACACCATCACACAACTGTGCCCGAATCTGTCGACTTGCTGGACAACATTTGCCAAGTACTGCTCACCACGGCGTCTCCATACACGTTGATATCCATCACGCTGTGTCAGGGAAAATCTGGACTCATCTGTGAAAAACAGGTCTCCAGTGACAAAGTTGCCAGTTGGCATGGGTACAGGCAAGCGAACTGCATGATGTTGCCGCGTTAAGCTGGGCACCAAAACAGGACTTCTGGTCGTAAGGATACTTCTCATAACCTGTTCCTCATCGTCTGATCAGATACCGTGACTCCAGTGGCCCTCCTTGAGGTCATGTTGCAGTTATCTGGCAGTGGCCTGACGACGACGCAATGCGGAGATGGCCAGATATCAGTCATCCTGTGGGGTCGTACTGCATCACCGACCTTGTCCAACCCACCTTGTGCACCAACCAGTCTCACTGTGCCGATTCCACACGCAATGACTTACAGACAGAGCGACATTGAGGTCTGCGGCAACACGACGTAAAGTCCATCCTTCCTGGAGCAAAGTAACGACCCTTGCGATCTCGTGGCATGTGCTCGGGTGAATACGACTGGAACAACTCACAACTGCAGTCTGTATACCTCACAACGACACTCTGCCACACTGATACACACTTTGTTTGGAGGGGTCATCTGACATTTCAATACATGGCTATGCATCTAGATAGCTCATCATGTTGCTTTGTTCTACCCTGCGTCGCTAAGGTCTCAAGGTATGCTGTGCGACCATTTGTACCCACTGTGTCAAAATTGCCTTCCAATATCAGACGTTACAAAACATGTTCTTCTAATTCTTTTGAACTGTGCATTTGCAAAAATAATAAATACCTTCAATCAATCAACTGACAGTGAAAGAGGACGCAAATATGGTGCACCTGCTTATTATTGTAGATAGCTTTGAAGCCATTTCTTCAGTATTGCTGTACTAGTTATAGGGTCTTGAGTTACCATGATGTATATATCTATGGATTGTTTTGTATTCTTTGGTGGTGATGGAGCGCTAGAGTGGTGAGAACTTGAACTTATATATGAAGTGACAACTCTAGGAATAGCAAAGATGGGATGGACAAGAATGACAACAGAGTGTATGAATGAGGACAAAGGACTTCTTAGAGGTTATAGATGATATGAAATATCGAAACAAATTGAATGCACAGATATGATATATATAATATTTGTTAAAGAAAGTAAAAGTAAAGTTATTCTATATCCTTCGCAGGATCTTTATGCTTATATGGCTGATATTTCAATAAAACTCTTTCGATTATTTTTAACGAATATGAAGAGATGGTAAATGGTGCTACGTGATTTGGAAGTTATATTTTATGGTGACTGGATTAAATGTCACAATCTTTATACATTCCCTGTTCATCATAAAAGTAAGTAGCAACCGTATGAAATATATGTATGTTACGGTAAATCTTTATTGCACTTATTTATTGAAGTGTCTTGGTTGGTGTTGGAAACACACCACCCCTAGGGATGAGAGAATTCTCGTGCGAAGTAATAAAATATTTTCATAGTGAAGTACATATGAAATGGCGCCCTCCCGGATGTTATCGTCTTAGAGATAGCTTTAAATGCATTGCATTGCATTCATCATCATCATCATCATCGTCATCAGGTTACAGTTCCAGTTTCCCGGGTGCTGTTGATAAGTCTCCTCCATTCCATTCTGTTCATAAAGCTTTGCTCTCCAAGATGTCTTCAAGTGTTCTTCCCATAGGTGGGATGTCCATCTTAACATGTCCATCCAACGGGTTCTAGGTCGTCCCACAGGTCGCCTTCCATCCACCTCCCTTTCGAACTTTACTCGGGCTATTCTTGACGGTTCCGTCCTCTTTACATGTCCAAACCACCGTAGTCTAGATATTCTGATCCTGTGTAGAACTGATGTCGTGATCCCAGCCTCCCTCCTTACCTTCTCGTTTCTTATCTTGTCCAATTTGGTGCTTTCAATAGTGGACCTAAGGAACTTCATCTCCGATGCCTGTATTTTTGACATGTCTCTTGTGGTGGTGAGGGAGCAACTTTCTATGCCATAGGTCAATATTGGTGTGAAGTAACTCTTGAAGAGTGTCAACTTTACCTTTCTTGGAACTTTCGCCCTCACCTGCTGGTAGAAAAGGGAACTCTTCTGTATTCTATTGGTGACTTCGTGGACTTTCAAGCCATTTTTCAGTGTTGCCTTAGTAATCAAAAGTTTGGTGCTTTTCAGTCGGTCAACATGAATGTACCCAAAAGAGCTGGTTATGCCCTAATCCTGAAAAAAATTACATGAGATTAATAAATACACTAGGGTGACCAGTTTCGATCGTCAAGCGATCATCATCAGATCCATTACACTTAGGCTGTAAAATCTATGTTTGAAAATACAGGTGAAAATATATACAATTTGTACAATTATTTAGTTGCAGTATTGGTAATGCAACTTATCAGTGTATGCTAGTTGTAGTATATATGATGTTAGGTGGAATGCTAAAATGGTGATAAAAAGCCGGAATTTGTCTGTTTGGAGTGACTATATGGTTGTACATGTCAACTATGGTTGTGCTGTATAGTGCAAGCTATTACTTATCTGGCTGGATGTCTTCCGTTCTGTAACTGTGAGTTCACCTGTATTTTCAAACATAGATCTTACAGCCTAATTGTAATGGATCTGATGATGATCGCTTGACAAACGAAACTGGTCATCCTAGTGTATTTATTAATCTCATGTAATTTTTTTCAGGATTAGGGTACAACCCAACTCTTTTGGGTACATTCGTGTTGACCGACTGAAAAGCACCAAACTTTTGTTTTGCTTTTATTGGTGACTTCATTATTAGCTGGGGGGAGACTACACTACCAAGGTAGGTGAATCTGTCCACACATTCCGGTTGATGGTCTCCTAGTTTAATTATTGTTGCATTATTGACAATTAATTGATATTGCGACTTTTCCGTCGGTCAACACAATATATGGCAATCTCAATTACTGCAAAATCAAGCTGAAAAGAATTGCATGTGATTAAACTAATTTGATCAGACCCCCTTGCAGTGCAATGGCTGCCACCCAGAGGTTCCGGGTTCGATTCCTGGCTCTGCCAAGAATTTAAAAGTTTTCTCATGGTCTGGCATGGGGTTGTAGGAACAGCTTCTCAAGTCACCTAATACGGCCTCCAAGATGTTTGTCACCTCTGGCCAACATAATCACCAGATCTGTCCCCCATACATAATTTTGGTCCAGTCAGCATTAATGGCAACAAATTGCAACAACGCCTCCCATAAGACCAACCCCTCGTCCACGTTGTGGGAGATAGGCAATGGCACAAAGTAGGGGAATGCCTGTAGGGGCGAAGTACGGTGAGGTGTTGTGCCCCAAGACCACTACAGTAGCTGAGAAGGCCCTACAGGAACCCAGAAAAGTGATGGCTAACGGGGCTCTGGTAAAGACCTTAATGATGGCGGCGGCTTAGGAGGAGACCTCCTTTTGGCAAAGCTGGCAACCCTCCATTCTGGGGTTAAGTAAGAATGGTACCACTGCCTTGTGGTGGAGAGGGATCTCCAAAGGCTACAGGAGTCAACCCTAAAAGAAAACAGCCGGCTTAGCAGCTTCAGGTGGCAGCTCCACCACTGAGTTCGGATGCTGTGGGCTAATAACCTGCACATCTTAAATTGATTTATTTATTTATTTATTTATCGTATGATGAATATCTGTACAATCATCATCATCGGCTTTAACTCGAATCCGAGTATAAATCTTCTTCCTTCATTCCAGTTTATGGATGTGTTTACGGTGACTAAAGAGTCAATTTCAGGGCCTGCTTAAATTGGTCCTTGTAGCGCCTCTTAGGACCACCATGAGGTCTGGTGTCATAGCATAACTCACCATATAGCATTTGACGAGGTAATCTCACATCATCCATCTGATGGACATGACCAATCCATCTAAATTGGTGACCTATTATGGATGATTCTATGCTGTTGATTTGAGCCTTTTCCAGAACAGTAATATTGGTAATGCGGTCTTCCCATTTAATCCTCAGGATTGATCGAAGTTTTTGTAGGTGGAAACGCTCAAGCTTCCTAAGATCACGTCGGTAAAGGGTCCACGTTTCACAGCCATACAACAACGTAGAAATGACTACTGCTTTGTACACCATAAGCTTTGTACTCATGGACAGATCTTTATTCATGAAGACCCGGTGCGCTAATCGTCCATATGCTGCATGGGCTGCGCCAATTCTCCTATCCACATCCTGCTCACAGGTACAGCTCACAGAAATGGTGCTGCCCAGGTACGAGAAGTGGTCTACCTGTTCTAATGGCAAATTTGAGATGGAGATATTGAACTGAGGTTGAAAAGCCCTCCATCAAAACGATACTTGACCTCCACACCTGGGATGTTTGTGGGTGAATCATAAAGCATTGCAGCCAAGTACAGTGCAAAAAGCGTTGGAGCCAGTACACATCCTTGTTTCAGTCCATGGGTAATGGGAAATTCATCGGACATCTTATTCTGATGGCAAATCTGACCTGTCATGCCATCATGGAGAGGGCAGTCAGCGACAATGTGATGGATTGACTGTAAGTAGGCACCAAAGTCACAAACTGCAGAGCTAGACCAGCACATCTGCCCTGTCCTGTGTGTATCCGATTTATGATCCTCCATTGGCGTCTGGGAAGATCAAATCCATGTACCCATTCAAAAGGGTTCCCAACTAGTTGTTTGCTGATTACAGAAGAATGCTCCCACTGGACCTTCTAAGAGTCATTCACATTAAAGGATGATACCTCAAGGCTAAATGCTGTGCGCCATGGTGGTTTCCTTGACTTCAAACGTTGATTTATTAAAGAAACTGAAGTGAAACAAAACCGGACGGATTCTTCAATGACGACCTTTAGCCCGAAATGAATTGCAACAACAGATGAAATTACCATGGAACACTATCTCCAAAGGTGGCATCCAACACCTCTATGATCGTCTCTATACACGATAGCAGGAGTGCATGGCATTGCAGCTGGAGGATACTATATGAATGAATGAAAATCCACAGTCTGCTTCCAGTCTCCGACCGGGTCAGGAATGGAATGAATGAAGCCCCCATCTAGCGGCGAGGATATGGACTGTGCCGGCTGCCGAGGCCTGACGCACCCCTCCGGGGCAATGATTAAATGAATGACAGATGAAATGAAATGATAGTGGAGAGTGTTGCTGAAATGATATTTTGACAGGGAAAACTGGAGTACCCGGAGAAAAACCTGTCTGCCTCCGTTTTGTCCAGCACAGATCTCACATGGAGTGACTGGGATTTGAACCACGGACCCAGCGGTGAGAGGCCGGCGTGCTGCCGCCTAAGCCACGGAGGCTTCGTTGGAGGATACTATATGAGATATTGAAATTGTTGTTCAAGACAATCTGTCCATAGGTGTGTGACCCTGCAATACAATTCACAACATATTTAATATTTAAATAAAACTGCAATCGTGTGGAACCATTATTTCAGGGAATTTATTTTTCATTTTCCCCTACTGTAACTCCTGAACATGACAGAAAGATTTTGACTTCCTGAAAACTAAAGTTAATGGCAATAATAGAAGTTAATTTCATGGTCATATGATAGTGCAACCATAAAAAGAGACTGCTTTGACAGCATGCAACTGTGTGTTAAGGAAAATATCCTCGTAGCACAGACATGAATTTCATTTCTATATTTGATATTGAAGGCTTCTTCTGTTTCAGTTTGGCATTAGTGAAAAGCCAGAATTGAAAAACATATCAGCAATAGAAAGAACATTTGCTGTCGGGTTACATTTGCCCTATACTTTTTTAACATCACTTTTCAAATATGTGCCACCAACCTATCATCCCAGAAAGTAGCAAAAATCTATTGATCTATTATTTTGCACAATGAAAGTTATGAATAGGTTTCTTTTCAAGGGCTAAACTGTCTGTATTTTGTAATATTACCATTAGATGGAAGTTCAACATCAGTAAATGAGAGATCCTGTTAACGACCAGGAAAAAGGACAGACCAATGAGTGGGATAACGCTTGGAGGTGGACAGCTGGAGAAGGTGGAAAGTCTCAAGTACTTGGGAAGTATAGTGGAGGAAAATGGGAGAAAGGACAAAGAGATTACGGAACGTGGCAGACAGGCAGAAGCATTTCTGAGAAGCATTAGGAGCTTAGTGTGGAATACATATGTCCCACAAAAAAGCAAGGAAGTGTTATACAGAAGCTACTACATCCCGATACTGACCTATGCATCAGAAACGTGGATAATGAAGAAAAGAGACATAAGCAGAATACAGGCAAGTGAAATGAAGTTCCTGCAAAGTAGGATCGGAGTAACAAAAAGAGACAGGCTGAGGAATGAAAAGGTCAGGGAAATAGTGAAAGAGGAGCCCTTGCAAGGTAGGATCGAGACATCAAGACTGAGGTGGTATGGACACTTAAAGAGAATGGAAGAGAAGAAGATTCCCAAGAGGATATAATTATGAAATGCAGATGCAGAAGAAACGACCAAGGGGTCAGACTTGAGATAGATGGCTGAAAGGAGTGGAGGAATGTGTCAAGAAGAGAGGCGAGGACTGGACCAGAGTGACAGCGGAGAGGTGGTGGGAAGAAAGGACTAAGTGGCGAGGCTTATGTTCCAAACAGACCCAGCCTGGGGCTGGAAACTGTACAAGATGATGGTGATGATGATGACCATTAGATCTGGCCCTAAAAGAACACTCTAAACAGGCTTTTATTTTCAGATAAATCAAACAGGAAATTTTAATGGGGGTTATATTGTAGATACCATAACATATTGCTGGCTAAAGAACTCTATTTACTAAAGCAGTGTATAGTAATTTTCTTCAATAGAAGGGTACTTACTCGATCAGTCGTCCTGCATCTCTTGAACGGTATACATCACAAGTGTGGAGTGGTCCGTAGTGACCAGCTGCCACACACAGAGACTCATACATTTGGAACTGCAGCACCAGGCTCACAAAATACCTGCAAGGTACAGAGAAAATCTTCCAACACTCTTTGTTTTTCTCAATATCAAGCAGAAATCTTATCAACAGCAGGGATGTATATAAGGGGGGTGTTGAGGGGGCTCCAGCCCCCCCCCCCTAAAAAAAGCCAATAAAAATTAAGAAAGTGTTGCTTTGGTAAGAGCATAAAATAATTGTAAATTTGGTTGTACCCTAATCTTAACTTACTGGCTAAGTTATAAACAATATTAAGATTGAAATTATACTAACTCGTGGTGTAGTGGCTAGCATTCTTGGCTGCCGGCCCGGAGGTCCGAATTCGATTCCCGGCTCTACCACCAAGAAATTTTAATTCTAGTCTGAGGGCTGGAACGGGGTACACTCAGCCTTGTGAGGCAAAACTGTGAATTCCACAGTATGGTACTCTTGAGAAATAAATTATCAACTTGTAAAAAAAAAACAACGAAAGAAAAAAGAAACTGTTTAGCGTTCTGCTTAGTAAATTGACAAATATTTCGATATTTGCCATTCATACTCCATAGGCCATAATAGAAAATTCATTAAGTATAAAATTTTATTTGTGTGTTGTGTTGTATTGCCAGTAATAATAAAATTGTAGGCTATATAAACTTTGAATCTTATCTAAAATAATTACACAAAGTTATATGCTCTAAGATATTGGTTGATATTTCTGGATAGTTTCCGGTGACAATTGCCTGAGAATACTCACAATTTTCCAGGATAGTCAGCCCCCCCACTCGACAAAAATTTGTATATACAGTATTAAGCTTTTGTTTTAATAATAAATCAAAAAGTGCCCTGCAATTGTTTGAAATGTTAAGCCATTTATGTACAGTAGCCGAAAAAATAATGAGCATATGGTATTTTATAAGTCTCTTGTTGACAGATGTGGGAGACTATCGAATGTGGTTTATATCCTGAAAACGGTCAGGCTGAATGAAAAATGTTAGCACTACCGGTCCTCTGGGCAATGAAATGGCAGAATTTATTGAATTCAAGTTTATTCTAGCTCTTTTAAACCCATTAAATTTAGGATTAGCGCAGTATACCACACGATAAAACATAGCACAGTTACTAATTATCTTACAATAATGTAAGTCAAAGAATACTCAAAACAAAGACATGCATCTCGAGCGAGATCTGCACATATCAGATGGCAGTAGAGGTCATGAACTGATACTCGTAGAAGAGGAACATTATTCCAAACTAACATGACCAAGAATGACCTCAGGCCTTCTTTAAGTGACTGTATACATGTACTCAAAATCCAGATATTTCATGTCCGAAAACCAAAATAGCTACAGGTTGAAAGAAATGAACAGATTATGATTTAGCTATATCGAAATGTCCACAACCCAAAATATTGGCATTTTTCATGTTGTGGCAATTCTAAGTAGCACATGGTTCGCTCCATTCCACTTTGATATGGAGGGTTTTGGAGAGCATCATTCAGATTTTTTATTGAGAAGTCTTTGCATCAATCATCATCATCATCTTCATTTCCCGTTTCCAGCTTCCTGGGTCGGGTTGTGAATTAAGGACCTCCATCGTTGCCTGTCTCTCCACCACTCCTCTCCTGATTTTAGTACATCTTCGGGTTTTCCTCCCTTCTTTTCTACACACTCCCACACTGCATCTGCCCATCTCTTCCGGGGCCTACCTCGTGGTCTCTTCCCTGTCATCTTTTCACAGAAAGTCTTCTTTGGTACTCTCTCCTCTCCCATTCTCATCATATGTCCATACCACTTTAACTTTGTTGTTTCTATCCTGTCCTGCAGCTTCAATATTCCTGTCCTTTCTCTAATCTCTTCATTTCTAACTCTATCTCTTCTGGTCTTGCCCTCTATAACTCTTAGGAATTTCATCTCTGCGGCTTGTATTCTACTCTCCTCTCTTTTTGTAGTAGTCCACGCTCCAGCTGCGTATGTTAGTATGGGTCTGTAGTAGGTTGAATATAATACTTTTTTGCATTTCTTTGGGACATCTCTGTTCCACACAATACCCCTTACACTCAGGTAAAAACTGATCGCTTGTTGTATTCTCTTTCCAATTTCCTCAGTTATCTTTCCATCTTCTGTGATCACACTTCCCAAATACTTGAAACTTTTAACGACTTCTAGAATTTTGCCATTCAATTCTATCTTTCCTCTTCCTTTCTTCCTTCCTCTTGACATTACCATTGTCTTGCTCTTCTCTGTGCTTACTTTCATCCCAATCATATTCCTTTTTATTTTTTCAATAGATTATGTACAGAATAAAGGCAAACAGAAAAAAAAGGGAAAGAATAAATGAATGAAAGAAAAATCAATATTTAGTTATGAAATCAATACACTGAACATGGAGCTGAAGACAAATATAATGTAACAATTAGTAATGAAATAGGTTAGAAGTTACAATCAGTTAATAATAATAATAATAATAATAATAATAATAATATAATAATGCAGAATATAGGTTACGACCAAATAGAGAGTTATATTTGAAATGTGAAAAATTAACTGATGTAAAGAGAAAGAGAAGATTACAGTTTTTTGGGCACATTTATAGAATGGAAAATAGTAGACTAACTAAACAGATCTTCAACTTATTGACTAGTTACAAATCCAAACCCACATGGTTCATTGAAATCGACAAAGATTTGACAAACACCAGAATTCAGACAGACACAATAGCTAACAGATCACTCTTCAGAGAAGCTATTCAAAAGGCAAAATTTCAAGAAAGGAAAAAACAAACAACTGGCAGAAAGTGGACTCAAGAGGAGAAAGATCGTCACTCTAGAAGGATGAAAGAAATTTGGAAACAACGGAAATTGAATACAATGGACAATAGCCAACGTTGATTCATCGTACCCTCCAAATGGGTTATTCGAAAGTAGAAGAAGAATATCATATGGCTTCGAGTGCAAGATGCAAGCTTTGTCATTTGACACCCAGAGGGCAGCTTGCATGTCGAAATTTGTTGTTCCTTGGAGTGCTATGAAAGTCAAGGAGGTTAGATATCTAAGCTCTTTGACATTATAACACTATCTAGTAGAGAAATGAGGAACTTTTGTGTTGGCGGAAAATCCCAAGATTAATTTTTCCATTATGAACACGGCCGACTGAATTCAAATGGGTTCTTTAATATGCCAACTGTGTATGACATGCGTGTCATGATTTTTGTCGCCTTTCAAAAAAATCGCTTACCACGGCCAGGAGCGAACCTGCAAGCTTGGGGTTGGTAGTCCGACACATTAACCACTCATCCACCATGGCAAGCAGTTAATCACTACCGGTACTGGTATTTATTGATGAACATCTTTTCACTCGGTTGCTGGATATTTTTGTGGGAGTGATTTTGAAAAATGGGAGGGAAGTGGATCGTACGGAAGTGTGTAAGATGCACTGCCAGCTGGATCGTATCCCTCCTGAACATTCATCAACACACAAAAATCTTTTTTTTTTTTTTTACACACTAATAATACATAACAATTCTATGACTCTCTTTTTTCTTCACTGCCTACTTGATATTTCTACTCTTGCACTGCCTTCTTGATTGTTCTCGCACTGCCTTCTTGATTGTTCTCACACTGCCTTCTTGATACTCTGCTGCTAATCATATCAATATCGACAACATGACTCATTTTAACAGAATCCATATGAAATTACGTGTTGGTCTGTGAATCAAGAGGTCCGGGAACTGGGCAAGCTGTGCACATTGCATTTACTCGCAAGTTGGCCTATTTATAAGGAATTTAAGGTTATGAGCGGTGTCGCGTATATTAATCTAGTTGATCCATATCGTATTCTTTAACTAGGCTAGTGCTGGTGGAAGCTACAAATCATGTAATAAAATGAGTTCCGTATTATAAACAACAATATCTGTAAAACACTCCCTTTTACAATAGATTAATATTTGTGCCAATAATATTATAAAATACCGGTGTATCAACAATTTCACGTGAGATTTCTTCTATGTCAGATTTTACACATCATATGCGACTACTGTAAGGCTCGTAAAGTTTGTTGAATAGTACATGACCAAGTTACACAAGCTTCAACATTGCAATGTTAGTGTCAAGACCAATAAAAATACTTTGGGCAATTTGAGTAGAGGCACAAAATCAGATGGCAGTTTTGATATTTTCTGAAAGTTTTATTAAGAAATACCGTACCTAAATTATTGTCACTGCTAAGTTCACCCCATCTCCCTTCTTTAATATAGAGAGCTTTGAAGCTATTTATCAGTGTTTCCTTATTGTTATTGATATTGCAACTTTCAATCAACACAATGTAATCCCAATTACTGGCACATGCAAAAGATAATTACAGGTAATTTAAAGATTATTTTTAAGAGCGTTAAATTCCTAGATAATAAAATCGACACCGGCCACGAAAGTCTACAATCTAAATATAATTCAAGAGTATTATTAATTCACTGTTCACCTGACATAAGGCATATCAGCTGCTATGTGATACTTGGCTCCAGGGTCGAAATCTTGTTCAGAACGTGGGATTGGTGGGATTACACCTTGGTGACGTAGTCGTAGGTCCCACCAGTGTGAGTTCATCTCATCAACACTCCATTTCCCAGCAAACAGCTGCCAGCGCCACTGAAACATTCAGGAAATTCATACACAACAATCAAATTTCAAACCATGAACATTACTTTATGTACAGCTGTATTCTGTTACATTATTTCTCTATTTTTATCTAGTTTCATTCTCAAATTTTGTTCAGTATCTCTACAGTTGATCTTAATATATTGTACAGGTAGATCACTATCATCATCAATCATCATCATCATTTTCCATATCCAACTTTCCGGGTGTGGTAAACAAGTGCTCTCCATTTCTTCCAATCGTACACCATTTCTTCTTTCACATCGTCCCAGTTAAAAAACATTCTTCTCCACCATCTCCTTGGCCTTCCTCTTGGTCTCTTTCCTCTGATGTCCAGTTCAACGTATTTCTTGGCTGTTCTTGTGTTATACATTCTCAATACATTACAGTACTGTAACTGTACAGGTAGATCAGGTATCAAAAGGATATGGCGAGAACAGAGATGGCAGACTTATACCACGCAATCACAACTTTGGTGGGATGTCACTTAATAATATTAACATTTTTATATACATCTTGCACCATAAACATATACACTATCTGATCAAAAATAGCCAAACACCTATCTAAAATTGCTCTTAGACTTATCTGTGTCACATTCCCTATTATTGAATATTAATATGGAGGGGGCCCATCCTTCCTTCTCCTTTATGACGGTTTGAACTCTGCTGGGAACATATTCAATGAGTTGTCAGAATGACTGTGGAGGAATGTGAGAAGGCAATGTTATTGGACGCTGGGGTATGGAGCAAAGTCGATGTTGTAACTCATCCCAAAGATGTTTAATTGGGTTCAGGTTAGGACTCTGGGCAGGCCAGTCCATTTCAGGAATGTTATTGTTCACAAACCATTGCCTCACAGATATAGCTTTAAGACAGGGTGCTTTGTCATGCTGATAAAAACAATCATTGTCTCTGAACTCGTCTTCTACCGTACGGTACACAACTCCTGATGGTTTAAAATGTTTTCATATCCTTCAGCAATTGAGTTTTCATATGCGCAATAAGGGGACCACACCCGAACCTCAAAAAAAAAAAACATACCATAACACGACTTTCACCATACTTCACAGTTGGTACTACACGTGATGGTTGGTGACGTTCTCCAGGCATTCGCTAAACCCAAACCCTTCCATTGGATTGTCACAGGGTGTAGTGTGATTCATCACTCCAAGTCACTCGTTTCCAGTCATCCACTGTCCAGTGGCGTTGTTCTTTACACCCCCTCAAGCTGCGCTTAGCCTTGACTACAGAAATGTTTGGCTTATGAGCAGCCGCTTGACAATTGTACCCAATTTTTTTTACCTCCAGACGCACAGTAATTGTGCTGGCTGGACTGCTGGTAGTACTGTGGAATTTACGAGTAGTTCCATCTGCTAATTTCTAGCAATTTTTTCAACTACCCGATGGTCCTTGCCACTCATTTAATGAAGTCTGCCTGGTCTTGGTTTATCTGCGGTTGTTCCTTTGTGTTTTTACTTCACCATCACATCACCAACAGTCGACTTGGCCAGCTTTAGAAGGGTTTCAATGTCCCTGATGGACTTGTTAATCAGGTGACATCCAATGACTTGTCCATCTTCGATGGCACTGAGCTCACCTGACAGACCCATTCTGCTGTTACTGCTTCTCCACAGGCGAATACCGACTGCGGTCACATTTGCAAGTCTTACTCAACAGACATGACTGCTCCAAAGAGAGCTATGTCCTAAAGCCATTTCAACATTTTCTGTTGATGTTAATTCACATTAGAGGCTTGGGACAGCTTCGGTCATCAGCCCCATGTACTTGGGTGGGTGCTGAACTTACCTGATATCCTGTGTTTCTGAGGTGATTATATTAGGTGTGTTGGGGTCAGGTAGATGTCCCGGGACCCAGCATTTGCCTGGAGGGAGTGTGGAAAAAACACGAAGAAAAAACACACACTCAGAATAGCGTTTGTCAGTACCAGGTAGAACCTCTGATCTCTGGACTTACTGCAGCATCCTGTTTCTGTTGTGGTGAGCGATTTAACATGCACGGCTAAGTCACGGGGTCTGCAGTTTCTATCCTCCAATTATTATTTATAATGTTTATCTGCACATTACTCAGTTACCAGATCCTTATCTTGTTTTACAGTACACTTTCCATTGGTCCAGCTTTTGCCCAATTTGCATATGTGCCTTAACATGTCTGTGGCACCTGACTTAACATTTAGTACCTTTCCACATTCATTATGTTGTGTTTGAGTCTTCAGGCTTTTGACTGGTTCGATGCAGCTCTCCATGCCTCCCTGTCCTGAGCTAATCATTTCATCTCTACATAGCTACCATACCCTACATCCGAGGCAATCTGTTAAACATATTCTAACCTTGGTCTACCCCTACAGCTCATGTCCTCGACCCTTCCTTCCATAATTAAGCTTGCTATTCCTGGGTGTCTTAGTATGAGTCCTACCAACCTATCTCTTCTCTTCATTAGCAGTCGCCAGAAACATCTCTCCTCTCCCACTCGTCTTAATACCTCTTCATTTGTTACCCTATCTACCCATCTGAACTTCATCATTCTCCTGTAACACCACATTTCAAACGCTCCTCTTTTCTGCTGCACCAAAGATCCAAGATTCACTTCCACATTCATTACACTGAGGAAATGCTTTAGTTGCCTCTTTCCATACACTCGAGAAATTTTCCCATACAGGATTGCAACACTGCTTCTTTAATAATAGCAATTCTCCACTTTGCAATTTCTTCTCAACGTCTTTGGAGGTAGGTTTTTCCATTTTACTTGCTACACACAATGTTGACTGTCAAAATATAACAAACATAAAATACACAGCCGTCGCAGCAGGTTTTGATAATCCTACCAGGTTATGACGAGCCCACATAGGCTAGCATTGAACTGAGCTAATGTTTGGGTTTGGACTCATGCGTCAACGTCACGACAGATTACAGTGTGGCTGGTGGTGGAGAATTCAGGCGATCAGGCGATCTATATGTACACCTCTGATTAGTATAGTGGTATTGATTTTGAGGTTTGGGATCGTGTAATGTCGATGAGTGATTCCAGCAACTCTGATTGGTAACCCCTGGTGGATTTTATAAGTTATCATATTTTTACTGAATTAAAGCTCTGAAGTTTAAACCTGATCCTCTACTTACCTGGTCAACAATATATGCAAATGGAAGATAAGCCACTTTCTCTAGAGCAATAGACATCAGGTAGTTGAGAGTTGATTCTGTAACATGAAGAATTGGTACAGTATATTACATTTCCTGTGAATTTGCGAGACGAAAACATCTCCATTGATAGTAAGTTACAATAGTGTACTGTAGAATGGGGCAATACCGGTATAGTGGGGCAATAGCAATCATTTGGCCTGTAGTTTGAAAGTTGAGCTCTCCAGCCAAACCGCGACAATAATAGCGCCGTAACATATTTTAGTAACAAAGGTAACATTATTGCTTACTTGGCTGAGCGCCAAGAATTCGCTCAGTTGTTACCTACAATCGGCTAATGAATGTTGTGAGGAACACATTATTAAGTGCAAATCAAGTTAACGGTGAAAACTTCAGTTGAGGAGATTCACAGGCTGTACAAATACAGGAAGTTAATATCATTAACTATTCCTCAGTTAGTTGGGTATCATATGAACATTTCCGTAAGTTTCTAAGCAATGCCACTTTGAAGTTATAGGGCTTTATATGAAAAGTTGTCTTGTTATAGGGTAATACCGATCATGGTGAGAACATACGTCAAGAAATTTGGGCCTGGTGGAAGGTGCAAATACAACTCAATTTTCCTAGAAAATGCAGTAAAGACTGTGCAACAGGGGAAAATGAGCATCAAGAGAGCATCAGAAGAGTTTGCTGTGCCGTACACAACCCTTAATGACAAGTTAAGGAATAAGTATAAACACAGCTTTAAACAGGGAAGAGAAGAAAACGCTTGTTGAAGGCTTATCGCCAAAACGATTGAAACATTTGTCGTATCGTTACACCAGCTTTCCAATGCCCTCTGCAAAGAATTCTACCACCACTGAGGTGGATACATCTGGACAGTCTCCTGAAGTTCATCCTTTTTGTATAGGCATTGCCACCCAACCATACCTTCAATTCTCGAAAAAGGTGAAAATTTCACGACTGCACTAGATTTTCTCTAAGAATTCAAGTGGGAAGTCTTCGACCATCCGCCATTTAGTGCAAACCAGCACTGAATCGTAACGTTGGCACAGTGCGGTTGTGAATGATTTTCATCTTTTCCGAGAATTGGAGGTATGGTTGGGCGGCAACGCCTAACCAAAGAGGAAGAACTTCAAGAGACTGTCCAGACATACCCACCTCAGTGGTGGCAGAATTTTTTGTAGAGGGCATTGGAAAGCTGGTGTAACGACAAATGTTTCAATCGTTATAGCGATTATGTTCGAACATAAGTACAAAACAAGCCAACATTTAGTAATAAAATCAGTTTCGTATGTCATTCTGTTATTTTTATATAGTCCATCGGACGTTGAAAGAAAAACAGTCCTCGTATTTCAGCAAAATATTGATATCCATCAACAAAACAATAGACATTCTTTACATACTGGTAGCAGTGGGACAGCAACTAATGAGAAAGGCACATTCCAAATGGAGATAAAGATAAACTTCTCTCAACCCTAACATCTATTAGCAGTTTACAGAATTTTAAGTGAAAATTGAAGCCATTTTTTTGGAACATTGCTTCTATTCTATTGAAGAGACGCCTATCTATCACACAATCATTCTGACTAAAGATGTAAATATGCACTCTTGTATGATATGTTAGCCTATATATGCTGTTTTCTATACATACTGTATATTCCCTTATCGCAGTGTGTGAGTAGGCTAATTCATGGTGGCCACTCAAATCAGTCAACGATTTTCCAGGAGTTTTCCAGGAATTTTCCAGGAGTAATTCTCATTTTTTGAGACTTAAAAATAAGCGCGAGTCTGGGGGTGGGGCTTTATCGGTTGCCTACTTCAAGACCAAATAAAGCAGTTGCGTTTGGTTTACTAATACAGATGTTGACAAAAATTACTGGTGATTGCGTTATTGATATGCAAGCCTATACACAAATGATTTAATTGTTGTTTTAAAAAAGCCTTTGTGACTCAAATATCCACTTTAAAAAAAGGAGAAAAGAATGCCGCCGGTTTTATTGCGGTGAAGTTGTCTATACTCAATATGTTTTACAAAAATACTATCGCGTGTTCTCCCACACAGAAACAGGTAGCCTGAGGAAATTTCTTTCGTTAACTATAGAGTGCTCACCCAAAGCAGGAGTATGATTTGAGATGGAAAGATTTTTATAATTAATTAACAGTGGCTATTTTCCAGGGGTTTTCAAATTTTTTGTCATTTTCAAGGAGTTTTCCAGGAGTTTTCCAGACCTAATAAAAATCCAGGAGTTTTCCAGGATTTCCAGGTTTTCCAGGAGTAGTGGCCACCATGTAATGAATGTTTACTTGTTATTTATATCCTCAATCATTTATACAGTATGATGTAATAGGATTAAATATGGTGGTTGGACACTTCTTTGAAAAAGATAAAGCTAGATCTAGAACATGCCTCATTAATGTTCATTGTTGAGTACTTTTGCAGTGTACCCTATCTCAATTATTTATCCGATGTTTTACCCTCTAGTGTGGAGGTTATTTTCAAGGTAGATTACACTAGATGGATTCTCTGTAAAAATGTTCTTCAGTCAATCAACATGTATACAGTTCACGCCACGGTTTTTGGCTGGTCAATCCTAGTTTCGCAGTTGCACAGAGAACAGTCTGCAAGCTTCATGCATGTGCAATTGATACGAGAGTATTCAGTTGTGTGGAAAGCAACTCGTGTATCAATTGCACATGTCTGAGGTTCGCCACCTATCCTCTGTACGACTGCGCAATCTGGGCTCACCGGCCTAAAACTGTGGTGTGAACTGCTGATGATGGTAAATGCAAAAACTGATGAGAGTTTTGCATTGTATAATGTTTTTGCATAATTCACTTACAGAATTCTGCAGCATAAGTTCGAAACACTGAAGTTTGTCGAAGGAAATGCATCAGAATATTGCCAGTTTCTGCATTTTCGAAGCTTTTATCCATCATTAACTTATGTAATCTACTCTGAAAATGTCCTCCACAGTAGAGAGAAAAACGTCGGTTTTAATCAACTGAAAAGCACTTGACAAGAAAACCCAAACATAAACTTTAATAATGATAGTGGCCATAAAAGTCCCAGAATTATCGGAACATACCCTGATCATCTGTTGTGTTAGTGAGAAGACCAATCCTTTGTAAATGTCTGGGATTTCCTGCAAATAATGCCATCGCATCCCCTAATGCCTCATGGAAACCTGCAAGAAAAACAGAAGGCATGATTAGTTTATATGCTCCTCCAAATGTTTATCAGCAATGATAGACAACGAGAATTAAATGAATAAAATAGGCTAAATGTTCATGGAACCAAATATTTTCAAAAGAGAGAACCAATCAATTTCTGTTAATTTGTCCTTTTCAAAAAGTTTCACATGGCTGATTATTGAGGATAATTATCATTCACACAAGTATGCTGCTCCAGGAATAGAAAAAATCTATTCAGCTCTAAGCTACTATGAATTTCCCTTGTCCCATAACAATTACACTCACTAGTAAAGAAATACGGTAATGTGAAACATAATAAAATAATTACAATTCTTATTATGATGATATGGGCATAAAGCTTGGAGGACAGCAGTTTCAGAAACTAGAATGCTTCAAGTACTTGGGAAGCATAATTGAAGAAAAGGGAGGCAATAGGATGAAAATAAAGGAAAGGGGAAGGTGCGCAGATGGATTTTTCAAGAGTGTTAGAAGGATGATACGGAATAATGATGTACCACAAAAATGTTAAGGACACATCTACAAGACCTACTTTGTGCCAATTTTGACATATGGTTCAGAAACATGGGTGATGAAGGAAAGGGACAGGAGTAAAATTGAGCAGTGGAGATGAAGTTCCAGAGGAGTGACAAGAATGGACAGAGTAAGGAATGAGAGAGTCAGAGAGATGGTAAGAGAGGAACCTTTGCAAAATAGAATAGAGCGGTCTGGGCTAGAATTGTATGAACATGTGAGGAGGATGCAAGAGGAGAGGATACCGAAGAAGATGTTTGGAATGGAAATGAAGGGAAGGAGGCCAAGGGGAAGTCCAAGGGACAGATGGACAAAAGGAGTGGAGGAAAGAGGAGTGTGCTGGGACACAGTGAAAGACGAGAGATGGTGGATGGACAGGAAACGATTGAGAAGATTATGTTCCAAGCAGACCCGATCAGCGGTCGTAAACTGCTCAAGATGATGATGATGATGATGATTACTGTATGATGATTATTGAAGCTGCTAATGATCAGTGGGTCTTATGTACCCTCTTTTCAAGTTTTATGTTAACTGCATAATTATATCCTAAGTTATTGATTTTAGCATTTTACTAGTATACCAAGCATATACCAAACGTGATGCGATAGACTAGCACTCTATGGTCTATGCCTAAACAAAAGGAAAATGGAATACATGAAGTCAGACACAACAAGCCCAATAGAAAAGGCAACTCTTATGAAAAATGGTTTGCTAACACCAAGAAGGAACTACAAGAAATGAACATTACTGATCAAGACATCCGCAACAGAATCACTTTCAGAAATAAGATACATTTGAGGAGTTCCTAGAGCTACAAACAGCGACCAAAAAGAAACAACATTGGACAGCTGTAAAGAAAGAAGCTGTGAGCAAGAGAATGAAAAAATACTGGTGCCAAAGAAAACTGAAATCATGAAGAGTTATTTACGAGTTCCTTAGTTGGCAAAAATCGATTATGATGATGAAGTCAAACACACAAGAAAGAGGAACCAACCAAGTAGATGGGGAAGATCTGCCACAAGTGACAAAATTCAAATATCTTGGTTCCACTATCACAAATGATGGGTGCCTTGAATAAGAGGTCAATTTAAGATTCAATGCTGCCTGGATGAAGTGGCGAACAACAACTGGCGTCACTTGCGACTGTAGGGTGAGAGATCTCTTGAAGTCCAAAATCTATTGCACAGTCATCTGCCCTGTCTCATTATATCGATGTGAGTGCTGGCGAACTACAATTGAGGCAGAGCGGTTTTAGGCATTATGGAAGCCAAGATGTTAAGGTGGACAGTGGGTGTCACTAAATTAGACCATGCTTGAAGTGACAAGCACCTGTCCAAGATAAAATAAGTGAGCACAGTTTGCGATGGTTCTGGCATGTCCTGCGGGCAGAAGACGACGCAATTGCACAGACTGGTTACAATCTACAAGTAGTCGCTAAAAGACCATCTTCACGAAGATGTTGAATAAAAGGCAACACAAAGAATGTTGAAATAAACATCCTGGCATATATTCACTTGACCTGAATCAGAGGACCAAATCATGGTGTAATAAATATCCCCAAAACATTACAGTGTCACCTCCAGCCAGCGGCTTTGGTGGCGTTGTCGGTAGCATGCTGAGCTTCGATGCCCTGGGTTGCGGGTTCAAACTTGGCCAAAGTCGTCGGATTTTTTAAGAGCGTTAAAAATCCCTCACTGGAAGTAAAGCCGGCGGGCCCATGTCATAGATATATGGCATGTAAAAGAACCCTCTACTAATTAAACTTGTGTGAAGCAAAATTTGTAGGTTAGGTTTGATTAATGCTCTTAAGTTCCAACGTTCGACACCAGGCACTAGTTGCGATGGCATCCAGTAGTAGCCAAGTTCACAGCTAGGTGTCGTGGATGGTAGCATTTGGTAGTGAAAGTAGGAACTACTTGAAACTACCGTCTGCAGTCCTTACTTGAATTAAAAACAGATAACACACACTAATACAGTCATCACAATTTACACCGGTTATCAGACAGATTCTTCACACACCCAAAGTACACGGGGCTACATAACAGCATTGTCGCAGCCCCTAAACTAAGGAACCAACCATCACTTCCAGCCTGAACTGCACCCTGTGGTTTAAACGCCTCATGGGGTTGTTGGTACACTCGACACCTTGGATCATAAGAAAACATGGAATACTGTAGTTCCTTGTTGCCTTTTGGAATCTATGAAAAATGCTCTTCAGTTGGTAAACATGAAATAGGAAACTTAAAATTAACTTAATTAGGTGTCCCTATTACGTGTTGACTAAATTAAGATTATTTTACATAGTATAGATTCATTTGGAAACAGGCAAAATCACAACTTGAAGGATTACACTACACCCCTCCAGTTGTTTGGCCTATTGAAGGCATGCAGCTTGAAGATTGGCCACACACACTATTTCACTACCATGGTCATATGAAAGTGGTGAACGATCACATAACTGCCTGGTACCAGTGCTACACCATCTACAGCACTCCAAAGCGATTAGTTTTTACTTTTAATGAGATTTTACACAAAGATGTAAAAACAAAATACAAGCAAAACAACTAGCTTCTAGCAGAAATATTAGGAAAGGCTGAGTGAGCTTATGTCGATAAGCAACCCAGGGGCCATATCCAGCCTGCAGAAATATTTTTCATGGCCCTCCATAAAGAAAATAGATCAGTAAAACGTAAAAAATTAAACACATTGACCATGAGGGGCATGATATCAATACAAAAGTTCTTGGCCTGGAGGTTTGCAGTGCGTCTTTAAAAGAAAACTATTATGTTACCATATATTTTTAAATTATTAAAGAAAATGTAATATTTCTAGCATTCCCACATGCGCATAATTGTTTTGGCCCATGAGAGACACGTCCTTGGTGTTTATAAAAATTACAAAGGCATACTGTATCACAATCAATAAAGCTCAAGGAGAAACCATGAAACGTGTTGGTCTCTATTTACATCAACGTTTTCAGTCATGGCCAGTCACAGTTTATGTTGCAATGGCAAGAATGCGATCAAGGAAATAGTTTATAGGAAAATCATTTAGTCATGTTTTGATGGGTTTTAACTAGTTATTATTATTCCTGTAAATTTCCTAACTATGGAAAGCTTTGAAAAAGTACACCTGTACTTACCGTATATTTTACACTAAGATATGTGTAAAATGTGATAAGTTTCCTTTTCCTTAACTTGGGTTTAGCGAACCAACAAGTTTCGGGGCTATCAGCAGCCATGGAAAGTTTTCTATCAAAATACAAGCTCTTTATAGGGAAAGGGGTGAGTATTCATAAAAAAGAATTCAGTTAACACATTTAGCAAATTAATTGATTTTCTGATACAATTTGATAATATTTTTGTAATCTAACGATGGCTCAACTATAAATGTAATTTTCCTGTATAAATATTGAGGGTTCTCCAGCAGGCAATAAATAATAGCCTATGTGAAGCTCCTAATTCCATTAGGTTGGGGGTAAGCTGGATATCCTTTATCCCCTGCCATCCCTTATGTTTATGATATTAATCAACAATAGATCTCCAGGAATCTCAGACCTTTGTCAAATTTAATTGAATAGTGGGAGTTGAGTCCCACAGTGTCTCACCTGGGTTGGTTCCAGTCTGGAATATGACTGGCTGGTCATCGTACTGAAGATAGAACTGAATGTGAGCATCTCATAATGGAGAACCAAGTTTGAGAACATCTGGTCAATGCAAGCTAGCTATTGATGTTTTCTCACCTGGATTGGCTCCGGTCCGGAACACGACTGGCTGGTCAGCATACTGAAGATAGTACTGAATGTGGGCCATCTCATGATGGAGAGCCAATAAATCATCCATGGTCACTGATGTGCATTGCTTGATCCTGAAACAATAGCATAGCAGCCTAATCAACATATCAACAACTTAAAGAGTTTCTAGTCAAAACATAACGAGTTAAAGCAGTGACATGAGAGGGTCTTGATCAGAGCTACCTTTCCAATGGGTAAGTGGATGGGTGGGTTAGAATGGTGAAAGACATGTGAACCCGAGTAATATAACTGTATAGTATTGTATCATTGTTACAGTTTGTGATTACTGGCATGGAGGAGTTTAATTGTATTAAAGCAATGACAGGTATGCAGCACTACTTTGGGATGTATGGACAGATCTCTTTAATCATTGTTTGAACACAGGCCAAATACATGAATCATGGAGACGATCAGTCATAAAAATATCATATAACGGGAAAGGGGACGCATCCAACCCATACTCCTACAGAGGTATTGCACTTGAAAACAATGATTTCAAGATATTTACAAGAGTGATTATGGACCATGTAGTTTAGGAAACAGATCATCTTCTTCCTGGTCAGCAATACGGATTCAGACAACAACGAAGCACTATACATGCAGTTAGCAACCTTGTGGGCGAAATAATACAGGCATTGCGATTTCCAAGAGGACAATATGGTATTACAATTTTATTTAGAAACATTCTATCATAAAAGTCAATATCTTGATGGAATCACTATTTCCGAAGAAACATACCTGACAAACGGGGTGATGCAAGGTGATCCAATTAGCCCAATCCTGCTTAATATTGCCACAGCCGACATACCTGTGAGTATTGTGCATAAGACATCATCATTGCACGTATATGCAGATGACATGGTGCTGAGATCAGCCAATTTAATACGCCAGCAGGAAGCAGTGAACAAGCTGATGGTATGGGCAGATAAAAATTGTCTTCAAATGAACACAGATAAGACCATACGAATGATGTTTAGAAAAGGAGGAAGGCCTACAGAAGACATAAAGATAAGAGAGGAAAATGTTCCAATCATTGGGGCATTCACATATCTCAGAATCACTTTACAAACAACAGGTCACTGCTGCAGACTGCATGTTAAAGGAAAAGTCTCAGCTGCAATCAGAGCAATATATATAATAAAAGACCTACAGAATGTATCAATAAAATCAGCAATGAAACTGTTTCATGCAGTAGTGAGCCCAGTAGCAACTTTTGGGATACAGATTACTGTATATGGGATCACCTAACACTCACTGACCTCCGATCCATTGAAAAGTGAAAGCAAGGTTCCTTAAAAGAGTTCTATGTGTTGGAACAAACACAAAGTCGAGCTGATTTATGAAATGGCCAAAGAGACTTTCTCTATTGAGGATTAGTTTGTCAAGATATACTTAATACCTATACTAACGTATGGACTGGAAGCAGCAACCCTTACTTGACCAACAAACAGTCATCTCCAGTCAGTAGAAATGAAGTTCCTCCGTTCTTGCCTTCAAAAGACAAAAATGGATAAAATAAGAAATGAGGATATCCGACAACAACTGGGATTATAAAGGAGCCTGCTGGAGACACTCGAACTCAAGAGATTGAGATGATAAGGTCACATGAAGAGGATGACTCCCCACAGAATACGTCGAGTGTACTTTGGCCAGAGTGTCCCCGGTAAGAGACCAAGAGGAAAACCTCGCGATGTGTGGGAGAAGCAAATTTATAAGGACCTTGAAGCTAGAGATAAGAACTGGCATCAAATACAAGAACAATAGTTATGGATGGACAGAACAAATTGAAGACAGCCCGGCTTGCTGGAGCGAAGAAACTATGACGATGACCGATGATGAAAGGCAAGGATCCACTCAAAATAGTGCCAAGGTATTTGAAGAGAGGAAACAAAAAAGGGAGGATATATGGTTTGAATTTTATTGTACAGACACCATGTGGGACCGCCACTGGACGGAGGCGAATCAAGAATTAAGGCATGTCATCACAAGTTTAGCGGTCCATGGATATCACCACAAACTATGTGAGATGACACATTTCCATGAAGTAACCAAGGAGTGCGTATGTACATTGTGTGAACGCTAATACATCAAAAGATGCAGAAATAGGAAGAAATCAGTTTTGGAGTATAGTAAGGATTTGTAATGAATCAACACGAAATGTATTTTGGCCATTCGGTTGCAATTAAATTTATTATTAATGACAGGTATGGGAGGGGAGACAGGAGAATCATCTGATTCCCTGAATTCCAGTATTACTCCCTTGGGGAAAGGAATGGTAGGGGGGCAGCAGAGGGAGGTAGTTTATGATTTTATGGTGAAACATGCATTTGAAGTGATCTTGTCGTTGTGGATGCAAGTAGTATTAGGGAGGTATCAGTCAATAGATGTTCAGATATTATGGTGGCTGCACATCCACGTGGCCATTTCTTTTCCACTAGTATTTTATCCTCCCTCTCTTTTTTCCCTCTTCCAGCAAACTCTAAATATGTACTCTTGCCCCCTTCTCCACAGATAAAGAACGTGCCAACCATTTTGGACAACTTGTGATGTCTTACGGTATTTTGTATTTGTATGGTGTTGCTACCTGCCAAGTCACTGCTTACCGATAGACCTTTTAAATTGAGTTTGATAAATTATTTGATCTGTGCCTAAATTACTGATACTGTAGTCCTTTTGGTTGCTTTACATATTTAATCAGTGCCTTACTTACCGATAGTCTTTTTGATTACAGAAGTCCCAGGCAGATGCACTGCAAGTAACTTCTCGGTCCAAGGGCTTCTCCAGCATTGACTGGTGCCAGAACTCAGGAGGCATGGGCTTGAGACCCAACGAGGTGAAGAACTCCTCGGCTGTCTGAAACATTCTATTTAAGACACACAATACTTCAATTATTCAAGCCAGTGTAACACTCTCTGTGAAAAGAACTGTCATTATCAAAAAGTTTCTACAGTCTTTCAAAATTTAACTCTTTCTGTTAGTCATTTAACTCAGGGGTAGCCCTTGCAGTAATGCCAGTCTGCCACGGCACTACCCATGTACACTCTCAATAACATTTTTTATAAAATTTAAATTTCAAGGAAATGGCAAGTATATATAACTTATTCTGCATTCATTTGAATGAGCATGCAAATTGATATAGTTGATGATATTGCCATTTAACAGTCTTGCAACATAGTAGGTACTGTATATAAATAGTTATTTTTTGGATGCTTAATGCTTTAGTATTGTACCAGTAATAGTTACCACACTTTCTAAGTTTTTGACAGGTAATTTGTTTTTTGAGTGCAGTGACTGTTGGTGGGTGTCTTTGTAGGTTTGGCAGTGTTTTGTAGACCTACTTATCTTGTACAGATTTGGATCTGATGATGCTCACTTGACGAGTGAAACATGTCATCTCTTAGTTGCTTGCCAATAGTGGGTGAGTGGTTATCGTGTCGGACTACCAACCAAAGCTTGCAGGTTCGCTCCTGGCCATGGTAAGTGATCTTTGAAAGGCAACAAAAATCACGACACGCATGTCATACGTTGTTGGCATGTTAAAGAGCCCATCTGAATTCAGTAGTCCGTGTTCATAATGGCAAAATTAATCTCGGGATTTTCCGCCAACACAAAAGTTCCTTCTTTCTCTACCAGAAAGCGCTATAGTGTCAAGGAGCTTAGATATCTAACCTCCTTGACTTTCATGGTGCTCCAAGGAACAACAAAATTCGACATGCAAGCTGCCCTCTGGGCACAAATAACAAAGCTTGCACGTGACACCCGAGGCCGCCATACGATATTATTATTTACCTCTTAGTTTTCTCCCACTTCTGTAATCCAAAACAAAAAGCTCATAAATCTTAATCACATGTAATTCTCTTCAGGTTATTTTCTGCATGTCCCAGTAATTACGATTATATTGGGTTGTGTTGTAATATCCATCATGCAAACCGACATGTAGGCCTACTCTGGCGGCACTTTCCTGAATGTGTGAGTCAGAACTCACAGGGATCACCTCCGTGCATAAAACGCTGTACTATTCCTTGTTCCATGTCATCTGATCAAAATAAATGCACCAGGCCACACTTGGGGTTTACCTGCAGTGATTAGTCCGATTCACGTGGTAACCATGAGACTTCCGTGAACTAACTAATAACAAAGTGTCTTCTCACAGATGTTAACTATTTCAATGTTTTGATTGGGCGTCAAGTTATTTGGAACAGGCAGTAGAGGCTGGTTTGGCTTGAGTTTGTTTGCATAGTGTTGGTCTGAGGTAGAGCCAATGGCCATGTGATGCAAGGCTTAAATTCTATCCATTAGAGTTAACCCTTTCCTTCTCAAAGCACCTGAATGTGCCCGGATATGAAAGTCACTGCTCCCTGCTAAAGCGCCCGAAAGTGCCCGCGTATGTTCTTTTCATAATCTGCCTCCAAGATCTACAGAATTAGAATATGTTTAATATATGCCTAGTGGTTCTGAACTTTATGGGAACATTGCAAAGAACACAAAGCTCTATGCTGAGTAACCTATAAACAAGCTCAGTCAGGAAAAGTAGATAGTAACTGGTTCTGAACCAGGGACCTCAGGAAATAAAACAACTGCAAACAATGTAAATATGTGTAGAGTTTGTGAAAACTGTGCAAATACCATTACTGACACATTTTTTGAACTTTGTTTCATAATTGTTTATGTGGCCAGACCATATAGTTTGAAAATTGTCTTTGTGACCAGATTATACGAGGGCAGACTTCAAACCAAGGACCCCAGGTGAGTGAGATTTACTGTGGGTCATTGCAAGACTTGGTAATTCATGTGCAAAATTTAATTTAAATGTATTAAATTTATTATATAGTTCCCATGTTATGTGCAAGAGTTTGTACCCATGTCCACAGTACCATACTTCATATTCTAAAATAATAGGGTGATTTCTGGGGATATCATGCACACTCCGTTGACTCATACCATTAGTTCACACGTGTTTTGTCATTCATATGGACATGTATCTGCTAAGTTTAAACGTTAGTGTCGCACGTTTAGTGAGTATTGTGATAACCGTAATTGTTGGTCAAATGGTCATGCCTAGACACCAATTCACATTGTGCAAACGTGTGTATATCCATAATTCGTATATGAAAAGCAGATAATCTTGTTCTGAAATGAGACGAAAAATTCGAATCAAGTTTCTAGGAAGACCTGTGCCTAATGGCAGTACAATTAGGCGGCTCACTAAACGATTCAAGAAAATAGACTCCGTAAATAACAAAAGAGTTGACAGACGTTCTTTCATCAGAAGATATCAGGTGTGTGTTACAAGAGAGGGAGGACATTTTCAGCATCGCCTATGAGCACTGTAAGTACACATTATTGAACATGTTTGGTAAAAGTGTGAAAGTGCGCGCCAACCACCGGTTGAAATGGGTAGTCACAGCCGGCTTAGCTTGCAGTGTTTATCGGGGCGCACATACAGTAGATAATGACTAAGGTTCGGATGTTAAGGAAAAGTCATATTTTTTTCCTGAGCTCATTTTACCCGAAATCTGAAAAATAAGTTTGAATGACGGGTCCCTGACCACGTTTAAAGCAATTTGATGTTGCCTATAAATGCATATTTTGGCCATTTTTATTGTTTTGGTCATATTTGGTCATATTTTAGTGATATAAGGTCATATCTGGTTATAATTTCAGCATTTTTGTTTAAATTGAGGCGTCGTTAACAAGGTACCGTACGTGTTATCTGTGTCGACTTTCAAACACAGGATTTCCAAATAGTGTAGTAGATATATTTTTCTTTCTTTTCCCGGAACAGGCAGATAGCAGGTTTATACGATCTGATTCCTAGAAGGCGCTCCTTTACGGACATCTTTTAGCACATCTTTCTGGACAAGTTGGATTGCGACACTCTACGCATGAGGTCACGGAACATGACGATAGTGTGCTTCCGCCTTTCAACAGGATGTCACTCGAGTAGATATATTTAGCTTAGAAGCAATTAGCAAACAAGGAAATTGGTTTTTTCCATAAAGGTCCGTATTGAATTTAAATTCCACTAAATGACTTACTCTTATTTCCGTCTTTTCAATACTTGTAATATTATTAGCATTGTTTTGTACTGGTACATGTTTCGAAAAATAATGTTGTTCTTCATCAGCCAGATATACACATTATAAACACTTATGGGCATAAAATACATTGCAAATACACATAGTTCATTAAAAAAATCACTTGTAAAATCGAAATATCATGTCCAATACACTGGAAAATTGTTTTGGCACTTAAGACATTTACTGTAGGATGTTAGTGATACTCTACCTATCCCAAAAATTCATGTCATAATTCATTGATTTTTAGGTCATATTTTATAGTTTTTAGGTCATATTTTATAGTTTTTAGGTCATATTTGCTTCTTTAGGTCTTAAATTTCCAAACCCTAATAATGACCCTGTACTAGTGAATTCAGCTCCTGTGGACTTGTTGGTGTGTCACTAGATGGGACAATGAATTTCTAATATTATTTCAAGGCCATAGCAGCAAAAGCTCTCATAATGCCTTTAAAAACTTAAAATTAAATTACACATATGGAATCTATTAAATAATTCACATGTTTGTCAACTCTTCCTGCAATTTTCATAAAAGAATCTGTGGAGTAAATATAAAATGAGTACATTACCTGAGGGGTGTGTATCCTTGCCGCAACATCTCTGGAGTGACATCAATTGGGACCCTCCTTGGGAATGGCAGGACGAGAGGAGCTAAGTTCTTCCAGTTCTGTGCCCACATGTTACCTGCCACGGTAATAGAATAGAAAAACTCATGAAAACCATTTCTAAAAATCAATTTCAAGGACTTACTGATGTGAAAAGGATGAATGATGAAAGAATGCCGAAACAAGTGATGGCGAGACGGATGACTGGAAAGAGAGGACGAGGAAGACTTAACCCTGGAATGGCACACTGGGGTCTCAGCGACCCTGCGGTAAACAAATTATCGAATAAATCTCTTATATGAAACTGCAGGCTACCGAGTCATGTTTATAAATTGCCTAAGCACCTTGTCACACTCAGATAGTGTCATTCAGATCTGTCAACTGAAGCAAACGTCCATGGGACAAAAGTAAATATAGCTCAGGGTCACGGAAACCCCAGTGTGCCATTTACGGTTGCCTTTTCCTGGTGTGTGCCTTACTGCTGCAGTTCTTGCTATGTGATTAACAAGCTGACACGTGTTTCCTTAGTGCTACAGCCAATTCCAAGGAAGGACTAACAGATTGTTACATTAGGGTGTGCGAAACCATTCTGCCAGAGCCACCGTGCCATGGTATATGTAGATTGCGAAGACTCCTGTGTAGCATTTTGTAACCTCCCGCTAAGGCGAACTATCAGTGATATTAATTTGTAGTGGCTGTTTTATAACTGTTTAATAACTGTACTGTAAACATGTTCCAAAACTTGGCGATAATTGTCCACTGTGCCAGCGAGAAAAACATATTTATGTATCTCTGTAATTTTCAGGCTGTAACTGCCTTTATGTTCGACCTTGACTATTATATGTCAGAAAACTGTACTATAATGAGGCTCATTATAACACTATTTTTCATTATGAAACAGTTTCTCCCACCAATCAGAGCTCAAGAAACAGTTGTTTGACCAATTAGATAATTAGATGCGCTGAGTTCCACGGCCTTCTAATTTAAATTTCATTTGCCTGGCCTAGTGTCATAGTAGGGTAATCAAGGAGGCCATGGTCAAATACAAGGCATTCTCTGCGTCTCATGCGCTCTGTTCAGTAAATAAAACTGGCGAAATCTTGACAGATATTTGTGAATATTTATGTTCGAACATAAAATAGTTATAATAATTATCGTCGAACATAAACAGTCGTATGCAACTCGCCTATAATGGTAATTAAGGCACTCGTATGAAAATTATAAAACTCGCATACGCTCGTTTTATAAAAATACTCGTGTCTTAATTATTGCCATTATAGGCTCGTTGCATAATGTACTATTATTGTAATTATAATTAATTAATTAAAATAGATAAGCACTAGAGCTTATAATAGTCATTTACCTGTGTCCTCTAACTATACAGTAGATAGCCAGAATAAGAACAAGTGGTGAAATTCAAAGGATATGATATTAATGACTGCAATTTGATTGGGTTAGCAGACCCACTGTGCTATTTACGTACGGTATGTGCTTTGTGAGTGTGCCACTCCAGGGCTAAGAGTACGGTGGATGGATTTGATGAAGGACAGCGTGAGAGAACGGAACCTGGAGTGGAGTTCAGTGGTTGAGGAAGGATGGTGGAGTGACAGAGTAAAGTGGAGGGGTGTCATATTTGCTCCGACCCGGCTTAGGCTGAAAAAAGGAAATTGATGATGATGATGATGATGATGATTGATGTGTATTATAGAAAGCTTTTCAGTCAATCAACACAAATTGTGCCCAATTACATTGGGCAAGAAAACAAGTACCATACCGGTATTTAAACATCACTACCTGAAATAAATATTACACAAAATATTTATCTCTAAAATAACACACTTTTAAGTACAGTACAATAAAGTGGGGGTACATAAATAACACTCTTCCAGTGGCATAAGTATGGGCCAAATCATACTAATATATTGTTACGGCTGTGAGTTTGTGTCATCGCTCGCCGCATGAGTCACAACTGCCCCAGGGCTGGGCTGTGCCCTGCCTCGTGTATTGAGTGCGCCTTATGCAACAGGGCTACTAGGACAAAGGGATGGTCCAGCGATGGAAACCTCGAGAAGCCGTGAACCCTGGATGGATCTAGAAGCATTTATTGAGTCACCAGCCTGCTATATAAGTGCGACCTGTCAAGCAGTGGTTGTTGTTGTGTTTTACGAGCGAGTGCGAGCGTTTATCCTGAGCGACAGAAGTGTGGTGACTTGCGAAACCCCTAGTGAAGCTGATTCTCTTGACAGCGAAGGGAGTGAGGAGCTTACAGGGGACTGCCTGTGTTTTGAGCGAGTGTGATTTCACCGAGCGACAGAGGTGATTGTGGTGCATTGTGAAACAGTGTGTAGTACAGTGACAGACTTAGTGCAGCTATTTCCAGCTAGCGTACGGGACCGGACTCATTAGCAGAGGATTAACTATGGTCTGTTGACAAGTGAAAGGAGGCAAGAGCGCTCCATAAGGAAGAGACGTGAGGAAACTGGAGTAAGGTCCTAATTGCTTGTATTTGCTGATGAGTAGTGTATCTTTCTGGCCACAATAAAGTTAATTATTTCTTTAAGCAGTAATTGGTATTGTGCTTTGTACCCACCGTAATCCAGTTAACAAAAGAGCCACTAGGGGGGTGGCACGTAACAACTGGTGTCAGAAGCCAGATTACGAACTAAAGCACAAGCACAACACCTGACGGTCCTGGTTTCAAAACCCGAGCAGGTCATTTTTTTAATTTTCCTGTGAGTGCATGCCCCTTACAAGACAAACATCTAAAATGGAAGAGCAATTCGCAGCATTGCTAGAAAAGTTAAATGGCATGGAAACCAAGATGGAAGACGGCCAGAAGAAGATGGAAGACGGCCAGAAGAAATTAGCCAAGGACCTGAAGGATGACCTGAAGAAGATGGAAGACGGCCAGAAGAAGATGGAGGACGGCCAGAAGAAGTTAGCCGAGGACCTAACTGCCAAACTAGAAGACGGCCAGAAGAAGTTAGCCGAGGACCTAACTGCCAAACTAGAAGACGGCCAGAAGAATTTAGCCGAGGACCTAACTTCTAAATTAGAAGACGGTCAGAATAAGTTAGCAGAGGACCTAACCGCCAAATTTCTGGATGGCCAGAAAAATCTGGAAGAGTGTCTGCTGACGAAATTAGAGGAAAGCCAAAGGAAATTAGAACAGGGCCTACGTGAGGAAGTCGCAGCAGTAAAAGAAGTTCGACGCCTTACAAGTGGAAGTTACCGAGCTGCGCCAACGCCCGCTGATGGGGGTGGAGGAGAAATTCAACGCCTTGCAAGTGGAAGTTGCCGAGTTGTGCCAACGACCGCTGATGGGGGTGGAGGAGAAATTCAACGCCTTACAAGTGGAAGTTGCCGAGCTGTGCCAACGCCCACTGATGGGGGTGGAGGAGAAATTCAACGCTTTACAAAAGGAAGTTGCCGAGCTGCGCCAACGCCCACTGACGGGGGTGGAAGAGAAATTCAACGCTCTACGAGAGGAAGTTGCCGAGCTGCGCCAACGCCCGCCCACCGTTACACCGGGAATATCAGGAACGGGACATAGCAGAGTGACTCCCCCAACCTTCGACGGAAAGGTCCCGTGGAGCACCTACTTACGTCAGTTCGAGGCGGCCTGTTCCATAAATAACTGGAACAACACAGAAAAGGCTACAGCTCTCATTGTAGCGCTGAGAGGTGACGCCCTTAACGTCCTTCAGGCCATCCCGACTGGATCCGAGGACTACGCTTCACTGATCGCCCATATGGAGTCCCGATATGGAGATAGCCATCTTCAGCAGGCCTACCAGATGCAGCTCCGGACCCGGGTACAAAAGAACGCGGAAACCCTGCAGGAGTTCGAGATGGACATCGCACGCCTCGTAAGGCTCGCCTACCCAACAGCGCCGGCCGACTTTCTGGAGCAGATAGCGACGCAGACTTTCACCGACGGGCTACGGGACTCGGACACTCAACAGGCGCTGCGACTCGCGCGCAATAAGACCCTGGCAGATGCGCTGAACCACGCACTTGAGATCGAGACGGCAAAGCAGGTACCTAGAATGCGCGCACGGGTGCGTCCGGTGGACGTCGACGAACCAGCCAAAGCCGACAAGACCAAGCCCCTGGCCGATGAACTGATGGAGGCGCTAGGCCGGTTCTTCAAGAGTCACAGTACCACCAACAAAAACGTAGCCGAAGGACATCCGGAGATGCGGCCCGGAAGAGGACTACCGACCTGCTGGACCTGCCGTAAGAGAGGCCACCTGAGCAAGGACTGCGGTGATCGCCGCCGCCAAGGGTTTCTGTCGGGACAGTCAGTCGTAGGGAAACCGCGAGGCCCAGGAAAGCAAGTATCAGTCAGCCTTGGGGGCAAAGGTTGGCTTGTGACAGTCGTCAAGCCCCGGCAGTCCAAGTTCGTGTGACGAAGTTACGGAGGGACAATAGCAGCCTGATGGTCGACGGAGTCGTCAACGGAGAGAGCTGGCCCATGCTAATCGACACGGGAGCATCGAGGACCATCGTCAGTCCCACCGTGATCCCGAAGTGGAGAGCGCGACCCACACAAAGGAACCTCCAGCTAATAACCGCGACTGGAGAGACCGCACCGGTACATGGCGAAGCATCACTGGAGTTCATCATTGGTCGACGGGCGATAAAGCATCCAGTGCTTGTGGCTGACGTATCAAATGAAGTGATCATCGGACTGGACTTCCTGGACCAGAGCAACATCATCTTGGATCTGAGTACCAACACTCTGCACTTCGGAGGTGAGTAACTTGCTTTTAACCTGCGCACGAGTCCATCACCGCACGACGGGTAAGGCTGAGAGAAGACGTCATCGTTCCCGCCAGAACAGAGGTCAGCGCTGCCATAATCGTCGACGGAACTGCTGAGGGAGTGGCGGCTGTCATCGAGCCAAAATACATGGACATCCAGACAAAAGGATTGCTAGTTGCCAAGACCCTCATCAACACGACGCCTCGGCCGTACGTACGCCTGTCCAACCTGAACGACTACGATATTACGGTTCACCGGGACACCAACCTAGGAGTCTGCGAGCCCGTTACCTGGATTGCCCGCATCACAGACACGACGGACGGACACCTGCAGACGGACAACCGAAGAAGACGCGCCCTGCCAGAAGAACTACAGAAGCTGTACCAAGGATCCCAGGACCATTTAGACGAGGAGCAATCACGCCAACTTCAGGACCTGCTACGCGAATTCCAGGATGTCTTCTCCGTGGGGAGCAAAGACTTCGGCAGGACAAGCTTGGTTCAGCACAGAATCGACGTTGGGGACAGCGCACCGATTAGGGCCCCATTTCGACGTGTCCCGCTCGCCAAGCAAGCCGAAGTCGACCGGATGGTAGAAGAGATGAAGGAGCAAGGGGTGATTGAGCCATCACATAGTCCTTGGAGTTCTCCGGTCGTGCTAGTGAAGAAGAAGGACGGTTCCACCAGGTTCTGCGTGGATTACAGGCGGGTGAATGACATCACGAAGAAGGACAGCTACCCTCTACCCCGGATCGACGACACCCTGGACACCATATCAGGGTCGAGATGGTTCTCCACCTTGGATTTGAAGAGTGGCTACTGGCAGGTGGAGGTCCACCCTAAGGACCGCGAGAAAACTGCGTTCTCTGTGGGCAGCGGGCTCTGGCAGTTCACCGTCATGCCATTCGGTCTGTGCAACGCCCCTGCGACCTTCGAAAGGCTAATGGAGTCCATTCTGAGGGGACTACACTGGAAGGCCTGCCTGGTCTACCTAGACGACGTCATCGTTCTGGGGAGAAGCTTCGAGGAGCACTACAGCAACCTGAAGGAGATCTTGATGAAGCTACGGGCTGCCCAGCTGAAGTTGAGCCCCAAGAAGTGTCAGCTCTTCCAGAAGCGGGTCCAGTACCTTGGGCATATCGTCTCCGAGGAAGGGGTGCGCACCGACCCAGAGAAGACCGCAGCTGTGAGGGAGTGGCCAGTTCCGAAGGACAAGTCCCAACTACGAAGCTTCCTGGGACTCTGCACTTATTACCGTCGCTTCGTGAGAGGATTCGCCGACATCGCCAAACCTTTACATCGACTGACTGAGAAGGACCAACTCTTCACGTGGACAGCAGAATGCCACAGTGCCTTCGAACAACTCAAGCAGGCTCTGTGCACCGCACCTATTCTGGCCTACCCCAGACCTGGAACAAGGTTCATCGTCGATACCGATGTCTGCGACTTTGGCATAGGGGGAATCCTGTCGCAAGTAGTGGACGGCGAGGACAGAGTAGTGGCCTACTTCAGCAAGGCCTTGTCAAAGCCAGAAAGGAACTACTGCGTCACCAGGAAGGAGCTTCTCGCCATCGTGAAGACCATTGAACACTTCCACAAGTACCTGTACGGGCAAGAATTTCTCATCAGGACCGACCATGCATCCCTGCGGTGGCTCCTGAACTTCAAGCAGCCCGAGGGTCAACTCGCGCGGTGGTTAGAGAGGCTTCAACAGTACAACTTTGAGATTCAGCACAGGAAAGGCCAGCTGCATTCTAACGCCGACGCCCTGTCACGAAGACCGTGCCCCGAAGACTGCACCTTCTGTGCCCGAAGGGAGGAGACCACCGGGATACAGTGCCGAAGGACTACTGTGGAACTTCAAGGGAGCTGGAGCCGCGAATCTTTCACGCGGGCACAAGCAGAAGATGATGACCTGGGACTGATAGCCGAATGGAAGAGGGCCTATGTCCCCAGACCCGGGTGGAACATTGTGAGTGACTGCAGCCCAAAGTTTAAGTCCTACTGGGCACAGTGGGACTCGCTGATTGTAAGGGATGGCCTCATCTGCCGTACCTGGGAGAGCACCGACGGGAGGACATCTCGGGAACAAGTCGTCGTTCCAAAGGCTATGACGGAGGAAGTCCTGAAGGAAGTTCATGGAGGATCATCTGGTGGACACCTAGGGATAAAGAAGACCCTGGAGAAACTAAGAGAGCGGTTCTACTGGATCGGATGCCGAACAGACGTGGAGAACCACTGCGCGAGGTGCCACGATTGCGCAGCCAGCAAGGGCCCAGGACGAAGACGACGGGGTCCACTGAAGACCTACAACGTGGGCGGCCCCATGGAGAGAGTGGCCATCGATGTTGCTGGGCCATTCCCGTTAAGCGAGGCAGGGAACAGCTACATATTATTCGTCAGCGACTACTTTACCAAATGGCCGCAGGCGTATGCGCTCCCTAACCAAGAAGCCGCGATGATTGCAGAGACCCTGGTGAAGGAATTCGTCAGCCGGTACGGAGTACCCCTGGAGCTGCACTCCGACCAAGGGAGGAACTTCGAGTCGCAGGTGTTCCAGAACCTATGCCAGCTGCTGGGAATCCGGAAGACAAGGACAACGCCGCTACGCCCTCAGTCCGACGGGATGGTAGAGCGATTCAATCGCACCATCGAGAACCATCTCCGAATAGTCGTCAGCGAGCACCAGAGGGATTGGGACAAACATCTTCCACTATTTCTCCTGGCCTACCGCGCCGCCGTGCATGAAGCCACCGGGTGCACACCAGCCCGGGCCATGTTTGGGAGGGAGCTCCGTGTACCTGTCGATCTTGCCTTCGGCCGACATGGGAATGATCCGATCCCGGTAAGCCAGTATTGTCAAGAACTGGTCGACCAACTGGAGGACGTGCACGCGTTCGCGAGGAGGAAACTGCAGATCGAGACCGACCGAATGAAGATCCGATACGACCAGCAGACGGATGCCGGCGGATTCCACGAGGACGACCTGGTCTGGCTCTTCAACCCATTACGGAAGAAAGGCCTGTCACCCAAACTGCAGAAGTCCTGGGAGGGCCCGTACCGAGTCGTGAAACGGATCAACGATGTCGTCTACAGGATCCAGCAGAGCCACAGGGCGAAGATGAAGATCGTGCATCGAGATCGCCTGGCAGCCTACGGAGGGACACAGACGGAACAATGATTGATCGGGACGATCAGCCTTTTTAGGAAGGGGGTGGTGTTACGGCTGTGAGTTTGTGTCATCGCTCTCCGCATGAGTCACAACTGTCCCAGGGCTGGGCTGTGCCCTGCCTCGTGTATTGCATGCGCCTGATGCAACAGGGCTACTAGGACAAAGGGATGGTCCAGAATATTCGTGATTGAGCCAGCGATGGAAACCTCGAGAAGCCATGAACCCTGGATGGATCTAGAAGCATTTATTGAGTCACCGACCTGCTATATAAGTGCGACCTGTCAAGCAGTGGTTGTTGTGTTTTACGAGCGAGTGCGAGCGTTTATCCTGAGCGACAGAAGTGTGGTGACTTGCGAAACCCCTAGTGAAGCTGATTCTCTTGACAGCGAAGGGAGTGAGGAGCTTACAGGGGACTGCCTGTGTTTTGAGCGAGTGTGATTTCACCGAGTGACAGAGGTGATTGTGGTGCATTGTGAAACAGTGTGTAGTACAGTGACAGACTTAGTGCAGCTATTTCCAGCTAGCGTACGGGACCGGACTCATTAGCAGTGGATTAACTGTGGTCTGTTGACAAGTGAAAGGAGGCAAGAGCGCTCCATAAGGAAGAGACGTGAGGAAACTGGAGTAAGGTCCTAAATGCTTGTATTTGCTGATGAGTAGTGTATCTTTCTGGCCACAATAAAGTTAATTATTTCTTTAAGCAGTAATTGGTGTTGTGCTTTGTACCCTACGTAATCCAGTTAACAAAAGAGCCACTAGGGGGGTGGCACGTAACAATATAAAAATGAGATGGTGTGTGTCTGTCTGTCTGTGTGTTACTCAATAACGCAAGAACCACTGGTCCGATTTAAATGAAATTTTGCATGGATGTAGCTGATTTACCATGTTTACATATAGGATACTTTTAATATCGATATTTTGTACTATTTAGAAATGGCGACAAATTTAATGACGTCACTACACCCTTTGGTTCCAAATTTCATATTTTCATTTCAAATAAAAAGAGAACGCTAAGAAATAGCAAACGTTTGATGCATACACGAGATTTAACATTTAATTTTCTATCCAAAAGGTCATTATCACGTTTCGTGTATCTCCAACGGTTAGCGAGTAAAACCTCAATTTGTGCAATAAAACACGGTCAACACCGAGCGGTGCAGTATATCTCTACGTACATAAAAATTAAAGTTTGTATGTTTTTTTCGCAATTTCTACGGAAATTTGAGTTATTTACGCGTTTCAGACTGTTTTATTATGGATGTGCGCGAAAATAATTTTTTGGTCTGTCTGTTTGTTTGTCTGTGGACAATTTTGTTCCCTTATAACTCGAGAACGGCTGGGTGTATCAACGTAAAATTTGGTACAGATATCCATCAGAGGCACGCCACTAATCATTGATGTAACCCTTCTCCGTACCTCTCATAAAAGAGGGCCTACCCCCTTAAAATACATGCTGAAATAGGAGTAGAAGGACGAGACAAAGATCATTTTCAGTCCCTCAATGTGAGAGACAAAACTCGGGGGCCCCAAAAGGTCCCCGAAATCCACAATTTAAGGCCCTAAAACCAACCATTTTTGAGATATTCCCAGAAAACTAATTTCATTTAATAAACTAATGAACGAATACAAGCCGGGAACCATGGCAACAGATTCTCAGAGGTCCATCTATTGCTGTAAGACGCAATGCAATTCCATTAATTACATTGGTGTGAAAGTTTGCAAACGGCTAGAAGGTTATCACGGAACCAAATTAAGATGTAAAATTCATCAATACGTATAATGCGCTTAAGGGGGTCAAGGGGTACACTAGAATTTTTTCACGCGATTTACACCTGCGGGTGTGGTACGGCAGGTCTATTATATTCCTATCCCTATATTATATTATTATTAGTATTATATTATGGCGTACAACGAGGAGACAAAGCCCCTCGGTGCCAGAAACAAAACTTGGGGGCCTCGAAAACTACATTATAAGGCTCTAAAACCAAGAGTATCTGAAATATTCCCAGAAAACTAATTTAATTTAATTTAACAAACTAATGAAGGAATGGAAATCGGTAACCATGACAACATTATCTCCAGGGGTGGCACCAACTTTCCATCTATTTCTGTAAGAAGCAATATCACTCCATTTATACCTTGCCACGGTGGGTGAGTGGATAGCATGTCGGTCTACTAACCCCAAGATTGCAGGTTCACTCCTGGCCGTGGCACAGGCCGGACGTTTGTTTTAGACGAGTGAAAAATCTTAATGGAAGCCTGGAGGTGAGTTACTACAGTACCTGTGTTGTTATCAGCTGCCCCAAGCGCTCCAATGATTGATAAAGCTGTTTCACACTATTGCTGAAGTATAGTCACTGGCAAATATAATGACGTTCTGTACGTAACTACGTAACGTGTACTTCCGTGTAACACAATACTTCGACGTGGACTGTACTGTCTGCTCAAGACTGGAATTCCATTACATCAGATCGGTGGTGAAAAAAGTGAAGTGATAGGGTGAGAGAGTGACTGTGTACAGGCTCACCCGCAAGCTTGAAGGTCAAGGGCAATCGTCTAAAACAAACGTCCGGCCTGTACGTGATTTTTGAAAGGCGGCAAAAATACGACTCGCATGGCATACGATGTTGGCATGTCAAAAAACCCATTTGAATTCAGTAGGCCGTGTTCATAATGGCAAAATTAACCTCAGGAGTTTCCGCCAACACAAAGTTCCTCATTTCTTTACTAGAAAGCGCTATACTGTTCAAGGAGCTTAGATATCTACCCTCCTTGACTTTCATAGTGATTCAAGGAGCAACGAAATTTCGACATGCAAGCTACCCTCTGGGTGCCAAATTACGAAGCTTGCACCCGGCACCCGAGGCCATACGATATTATTATTAATAATAATGTTATTGGTTTTACGTCCCTTTTAACTACACTGGCTTTTAGAGACGCCGGGGTGCCGGAATTTTGCCCCGAAAGGGATCTTTAACGTGCCAGTAAATCTACTGACACGGCTCCCTCGCATTTGCGCACCCTCAAATGCCAGCTGACTGCGCCAGGTGATATTATTATTATTAGGCTACTCCATTTATTACATTTCTGTGAAAGTTTGCAAATGGCTATAAGGTTATCACGGAACCAATGTAGACTGTATAATTCGTCAATGCAATTAAGGGGGTCAAGGGGTAACCTAGAATTTTTTCATGCAATTTCACGTCCGACATATAGTACAGAAAGTCTATTATATCGACAAACAGAAACATTATTTTCAAAAATTCCTGAATTGAATCAGCATTTTTTGCGGCTTTTAGGAATTTGGGCCATTTGAAGCTAAAGAACCAGAATTTTCATGCACCACAAGCCTTTATAATTTATGAAATGTGTCTTCCTGTGTATGGGGACCTAACACAACGTAGAGGGTCAGTTTTTATGGGACGTGTATTGCGTTTCGTCTACAAGGCTTTCAATTCTATTTCACGTCGGGAAGTACACGTTAGGTGAATTTAGTTTGAGAGCACATTTTAACTAATCTTTTTTTTTGTCGACATACGGGTTCATCGTAAGGATGATTTTGTTTGATACGTATGGTAGATATACGCATATTTGGATATCTGGGTGATATGTTGTAGACAATAGAATTGTCTGTCTGTCTTTCTGTGTATCTTTATGTACGCCTATAAATCGTCTTCGGATGCTTGGTGCTTGATGCATCGTAAAATTAGGTATGGTAAACATGAGTCAATACACCAATCATTTATAAAACTCCTCACCGTACTTTTCATACAGTAGAAGGGTGGATATAGGGAAAAACTTCTCAAAATACTTGTTAAAATAGGTGAAATATAAAAATTATCCTAGAAGGACGATCAAAGCATATGTTGCTTCTCATTGTGAGACACAAAATTCGCGAGTCTATAAGGGGTCTCCGAAAACCACATTTTAAGGCCCTTAAATTAACAGTGTGTGTTTTCCCAGAAAACTAACTTCGGTCTGATTAACTTGTGAAGGAATGACAAGCCGCTAACCATTGCAACAGTAGCTCAATTGATAATGTCTGGTGTTAATATATAACACCGTTCGAAGAACGGGTACTTCTGCTAGTAATTTATAAAAAACGTAATTTCATTAAATTTTTATTTTGGAAAAAAGAAAGCCAATTTTGAGATTGTTTACAAACAATTGGATTGTGTCCTACGTTTATAATTATGAGAACATTTATCATTACTTGTGTAAAATACCTTAATAAGTTTTTGGCCAACCAAAACTCTTCATTTCCAAGCAATGCAAGAGGTTCAAATAAAATTTATCAAATGCTAACGAGATCAAACATGAAAACGTGTAGGTTTGCTTTCATTGATTGTCTTATTTTGCCCCCCATACAAGGCAGAAAGGAAAAACAAACACAGGACCAAAACAGAAAGCAAAAAGCAAAATCAACAAACTAAAATGCAGAAAACAAACTCAAAGCAAAAAGCAAAATTTAAAAAAGCAAAAGGAGATGTTGTAACTTTGGTGGTTTTGATCTTATTTATCAAGTATGCGGTTCTATATATGTAAGGTGCTGCCACCTGCCCTTTATGCTTTCAGTTTTTCTAAAACTCGCGCCATGTTCGCACATGTTTAGTTTGCGCGGTTCCACTATTGCCATCCATGTACATCAGTTCGTTATTATTATTAAACTCACATCAGTTCGCTTTGCTTATATATCTCTGGTTTCCTTATATCCTCTTACAGGTTATGGACCCAGATGCGCGTGACTAAGTGCGTAAATAACAAATCGTAATTATTCGTAAAAAACATGCCAGAAGTTAACCTTAAAAATGAACGCCGGAAGTATTAGGAGAATTGAACCCCTCGGTAAGGATAATTTCGACACGTGGGCCGTGCAGATGCAGGCTATCCACATTACGGGCGATTTGTGGGAATTCGTCGGCGGGAATTCTACGAAACCAGAACCAGCGGCTGGAAATGCAAACGCGGCGGCAATTCAAGAGTGGGACAAGAAGGATCAAAAGGCTCGGTCGCTGATCATTTTGTCGATGTCGCCAAGTGAAATAAAGCAAGTCAAGAATTGTGTCATGGCACGTGATACATGGCAACGACTGAAACAGATCTACCAATCCCAGGGACCGGCTCGGAAGGCGACCTTACTGAAAAGGCTAACCTTACAAATTGGGAGATATGAACATCACCATCAATCCGGAATTGTTGACAGTTATGTGTTTATACAGTCTGACGGCACGGTTCGAGAACTTAAGGTGTGCAATAGAGTCACGTGACAACCTACCGACTCCCGAGGCTCTCCGGACCAAAATCATCGAAGAGGATGACGCACGAAAATCGAGCACACAAGGTGAAATAGCGGGAGCTATGTTCGTCAAGAAGAAGACTGGTCCAGGTAACAAGAACTATAAGAAACAAACACCCAAACTAAACAACAACAGTGAAACAGAAGGAGGCGGATCTGAGTTCCGGTGCTACGTGTGCAAAAAGCAAGGTAATCGAGCCAGCCAGTGCAGATTTAAACAAAGAGATCCATCGAAGAACAAAGGTAAAGACAGTTCTAATACTCAATCGGCAAATTTCACTCGAGAACTATGCTTACAGGCGACGACAACTCAGAGCAGTGACGTACGCAGAATATGGTGCCTCGACAGTGGTGCCACTTCACATATCTGTGGCGACCCTGAGATTTTTTCGAAGATCGATGAGTCACGAAGGGGTGTGGTGAATTTGGCTGATGATTCAACGGCAGAGATCGTGGGAAAAGGCAGTGTTCGCTTATCTACCCGCATTGCGAACGAAGAGATAGATGTCTCTCTCTCAGATGTTTCTCACGTTCCAGACCTCAGGACAAACTTGCTGTCGGTGGGAAAGATCACTGACCGCGGCCACGAGGTGATTTTTGACAAGAAAGGCACAGTCGTCGTGAACGAAAAAGGAGAAGTCTTGATGCGAGCTGAGGGGAAGAATAACCTATATTACGTCAGTGAGAGTCAAGAACGAGCAAATATGGCTGCATCACCCAAAATAATTGATCTAAAATTGCTACACCGTCGGCTCGGACATGTCAACGTGGGCGACATGTTGGTAGCTGTGAGAAAAGGGAGGGTTTCTGGCGTTGAGCTGAGGAATCCATCGACGACTCTGGACTGCAAAGTCTGCCTCGAGGGGAAGATGTCCAGGACGCAGTTTCCAAGAAATCCGATCGACGGTCGGAGCTACTCGATTTGATCCACACGGACGTGTGTGGACCGATGCCGACTCCATCTATGGGAGGTTCAAGGTACCTCTTGGAATTCATCGACGATCACTCTCATTGGTGTGAAGTGAGATTGGTGTGAAGGCAAAATCAGAGGTCTACGAAGCTACCGTCGAGTACGTTACCAGGATGGAGAATCAGAAATGAAAACTAGTAAAGTTGATCCAGTCTGACAACGGCAGGGAATACCTGAATCGAGAGTTCGACAACTACCTGAAGAAGCGCGGAATCACAAGACGCCTCACAGCCCCTCACAACCCCGAACAAAACGGGAAGTCGGAGAGGATGAATAGGACTTTGATGGAGACTGCCAGGTGCATGTTGTTCGACGCTGGATTACCTCACCGCTTCTGGGCGGAAGCAGTGAATACTGCAAATTACATCCGTAATCGCCTGCCATCAAAAAGTATCGGAGGCAAAACACCGTACGAATTGTAGACAGGAGAGATTCCTGACGTCTCACAATTCAGAACGTTTGGAAGCAAGGTTTACTTCCTGGACAGGGATCCCGGAAGAGGGAAACTGGATAAACGAGGCAGAGAAGGCGTGTTCATAGGATACTCCGAAGAAACCAAGGGCTTTCGCATATACTCCTCTGACAAAGACAAAGTTTTGATCAGCCGAGATGTAAAATTCTTCGAGAATGAAAAGCCACTGGAAGAGACTAGGATGGAGCGCCCGGAATCCTCGAAGCTAGATATTTGTTGGGAGCTGTTCTTTGCAGAACCACCGCCGCAATCACCGAGAGAAAAAGATCAACCAGCTGTCGTGGAGGAACCAGTCTCTCAACCCGAAATCGGAGAAGATGATGAACCTTTCTTCGGTTTCGATGTGACGCCAGTGGATGATCATGATAGAACGACTGTCGAAACATCCGATACCACGCCTCAATTGATACAAGGACCTGGTCGACCCAAGATTCTGCGGACTGGAAAAAGGGGAAGACCGAAGAAACTTTTTCAAACAAATCTCCAAGATGTGGAGGAGCAAGAAGAAGACGAGGAGATTTTTCTAGCAGAGATTCCATTCAAGGAGGCAATAACAGGACCAAACTCTAACGAGTGGCATGGTGCCATGGTCATGGAAATGGAATCTATCCTGAGAAACAATACATGGGTGCTGGTGGATCCTCCCCGTGATGCCAAAGTCATCGGATGCCGGATGGTGCTGCGTGACAAACTAAAACCTGATGGAACACTTGAGAAGAGGAAGGCCAGGCTGGTGGCTCAAGGTTTCAACCAGGAGTATGGAATCAACTACTTTGACACGTTCGCACCGGTGGCGCGAATAGAATCAATTCGATTGATGGTTTGTCTCGCTGCCAAGCTCGGTGTAAAAATCAGGTAGTACGATATCACAACGGCTTATCTGTATGGTGACCTAGACGAGGAAATATTCATGAAACAACCGAAGAACTTCAGGGAGATGTTAGAGAGCATTGCGATGTCTGGAACTGACGACGAAACCAAGGAGAAGGCCAAGAACACGCTTCGCCAGTTGCAGGGAGGCGACAAGGTCTGCTTACTACAAAAATCACTGTACGGATTGAAACAGGCCGGTAGAAACTGGTATGCCAAGCTGCGTGAGGTCTTGAGGAAGTGCGGTGCCAAACCAACCGCATCGGATCCGTGTCTATTCCAAATTGGTTCCGGAAATAACATAACTTTGATTGCCGTTTACGTTGACGACATGATGGTGCTGTCAAAATCCAAAAAGACGATCGCCTAGATTTCCAGAGTCCTGAGTAAAAATTTCAAGGTCAAGGACTTAGGATTGGCCAAACACTTCCTAGGCATCGAACTAATCCAGGAGACCGGATGCATAGCCATGCTACAGCAAGGTTACATTGAAGAGCTTCTCCAACGCTACGAGATGGCCGACTGCAACCCTGTAGTCACACCACTCGACCCTGGAACGAAATTGAGCAAAAATGAGAATCCCAGTACTGACGAGTTGAAGTTGCCTTACCGCGAATTGGTAGGCGCGCTGACATATCTGTCAACAACTACACGCCCGGACATTTCGTTCGCTGTCAGCTACCTGGGACAGTTCAACAATTGCTTCGGAGTCGAACATTGGAAAGCTGTCAAGAGAGTGCTGCGGTACTTGAAGGGGACTTCGAACATCGGGCTGATCTATGAAGCAGACACCGAACCGATCCAAGGATTCGTCGACGCCGACTGGGGAAGCTGCCAAGAAGATAGGAGGTCCTACACGGGGTACGTGTTCCTGCTCGGCGGATGACCTACATCGTGGGACTCAAGGAAACAATGAACCGTGGCCCTTAGCACCACGGAGGCCGAGTACATGGCGTTGTCAGAGTGCGCCAAGGAAGCTGTGTACTTACGTCGATTTCTGCTCGAGTTAGGCTTCAAAGACTTAGCCACTATGTTCACCTTTTGTGATAATCAAAGTGCAATTAATTTGGCAAAGAACGCGATGTATCACAGTAGAAGCAAACATATTGATATCAAACATCACTTTGTTCGTAAGTCTTTGAGTGTAAATATTTTGTTTTGAAGCATATCTCTACGAACGATCAAGTTGCTGACTTTCTCACGAAGAGTTTAAGTCGAATGAAACATGAACGTTGCTTGAAGTTTGCTGGTTTGGAGAGTGTAAAGATTGTATGAACCTGTACTTGAGGGAAGTGTTGTAACTTTGGTAGTTTTATTCATATTTATCAAGTATGCGGTTCTGTATATGTAAGGTGCTGCCACCTGCCCTTTATGCTTCAGTTTGTCTACAACTCGCGCCATGTTCGCACATGTTTAGTTTGCGCGGTTCCGCTATTTGCCATCCATGTACATCAGTTCGTTATTATTATTAAACTCACATCAGTTCGCTTTGCTTATATATCTCTGGTTTCCTTATATCCTCTTACAGGAGAAAACAAACACAAAACCAAAAACAGAAAACACAGAGCTAAAACCAAATTGAAAAAACAACAGCAGAAAATAAACACAAAATAAAAATCAAAAAAGCAAAATACAAAAACAAAAGCAAAAACAGAAAGCAAACGCGAACTAAAAACCACAAAGCAAAAACAAAAACTCAGAAAATAACAAACACAAAACCAAAAGTACATTTAGTTGACTCTGTTCATCCCCCTCCCTCCAGAAGCAAATCCTAGTTACGCCGCTGAATGCTTCGATGTTAAAAGGAATGTTAGTTAGTTATTGTCGATTTAAGGGGCGGAACTACGACGTCATCTGCCCCGGGGGGTACATGAAGTATGTTATTTTAGTGATAAATATTTCATATACGGTAAGACTACCGGTAGCCTAATATTTTTTTCAGGTTAGGGCATTTAAATACCATACTTGTTTTCCCATCTATTTGTTTAAAATCTGTGTTGACCGACTGAAAAGCTTTCTATAATACTATAGAACTAGGCAACACTGAATAATAGCTTATAATTAGGGCTCGGATTTGAGCATATTTGCATTTTTTTTCCTGAATAGTACACATTGGAAGAAGCCTTTCGGTGGTATTTTCACCTCTCTGGGACCAACAGAATTGAAATTTATCGAGCATATAAATGCATAAAACCGCGGTTTTCAGACTAGAAGCATATAAATGCATATTCTTGTGGTTTTCGTCCAAATAATTTGTTTTTATTCGAATCCCCCCCCAAATTCGGGCCCTGACCATCCTTAAGGTTTGAAAACAGAAATAATAAAATTATTGAAAAGCCCTCTGGTGCGAATAATAGAACCGCAGGTTTTTAACCTCTAGTGAGGTTGTTTTCGTCATTGAAACTTTTATTGACTGATTTAAGAAAATCATTCAAAGCTGAAAACATAGAAAACAATGTTGTTGTACAGACCAATGCAGATCTACTTCAATAACTCGCCTAATTCTGAATATTTTGTAAATGAACTTTTATAAACTGTAACTTTTATAAGAAAACTTCTCGTATATATACTTGAATGCAAGTATATTGCTGTGTATCTTACATACAATTAGAAAATACAGCTCGTATATAAAGGTATGTTATTGGTTTTTTCGTTTCACTTTCCCTCTATAGTTTTTAACGGTGTTTTTTGAGCATATTCTGCATATTTAACCGCATATAATGGGATTTTCGAGCTTATCTATCGAGCATATAATGTTTTTGAGCATACCTATCGAGCATAAAACACATGGTTTTCGAGCATATCTGGAGATTTTATCGAGCATATCGATCCAAGCCCTACTTATAATATTTCAATGATTGATGTTTAGGATATAGGGCCTAAGTCTGGCCTCAATAGGGAATTGTTATTTGTTGTCAATTTATTTTTAGGCTCCAAACATATTGGTCATCAAGCGTGTGTATAGAATTTGTCTGATAACCTGTAGTGTGGCTGTAAGAGAAAATTAAGACAAACAAGGATAGCTCTTTGTGTAAGATGCTAGTCATGATGGTTTCTGCCCATGAACTCGGAAGGCAATAAAGTATGTCATCGGAAATTATTCTTCATCCAAACAACTTCATAATCCTAAGCCTCAGGACCTCATTTTATGTGGAATCAGAACCACAGGACGTGACATTTCATCTTGAAAATCCCACATGCATTAGGCTAACCAAGAATTGAACCTGGTTCACCTATGTGGGAGGCAAGCAACTTGACCATTGCACTATCATGCTCCTCCTATTTCAGCCCCAGGCAAATACTGGAATAGTGCCTATCTCAAAGGCTAAGTCTACTTCCACCCTCATGGTCCACTCTATAATATGTAATGAACTAAGCTTATTATCATTTTCCAGCCAGCCTCATGGTGTAAGGTCGCTTCACTTCCTGATTCTACCAGAGATTTAAGATCTGATGGGAAGGCTAGAGCGGGATGTCCCCCACCTCATGAGAATAACTCAGTAACTATTTAATATCTCGGGAATGAGAAGCGATGTAATTCCACGTGGCTGACTGTTTCTACGGCCGGATGCCCTTCCTGATGCCAACCTCACGAGAAGAGTTATTGAGAGATGAATTGAATGAAGATAAATGAGAGTTCAATTTCAAGTACGGTAGTTCCAACTTTGGTTACCAAACGCCACTGTCGCCCAGCGGCGAACGTTGGAACTTGATGGACCTACATGCCAGAAATCTATGACATGGGTCTGCCGGCTTTACTTCCCCTCCCTCCAAAGGAAGGCACACTGAAGGATATTAACACTCGTAAAAATCCAATGACTTCAGACTGGTTTTAACCCAGGATCTTGGGAATAGCAGTTCAGCATGCTACTGACTACGCCACCGAAGCTGTTCGAGTACGGTAGCTATTTAATATCAGAAACCTAAAATCAAGGTAATATGGTTGAGGGCGTCATCGCATTGGACGCACATCCCCCATAAGCCACAGGCTGGACGGCAATCACCCATAGGTTAGCGCGATCCTCTGAGTCCCAATTGCGGGATGAGTGTTAGGTTAGGCTGGCTGCATAGTGCAGCAGTAATGTGTGTGCCTAAGGTTGTGAGATTGAATCCAGCACTGGCATTTGAAGGTGATTAAATGCAAGGGAACCATATCAGCAGATTTACTGGCACATTGATCCCCTTTAGGGCAAAATTCTAGCAACCTGGCATCTTTAAAGCTACGGTACAGTAGATAATAGAAAGATGTAAAACCCATGAAGTTGTTATTAGTTACCGGTATTGGTTAGTTTTTAATACCGTACCATTTTATAGTTCAATGCGTATTCTTCATCATCATCATTAACATCAAATTTCAGCTCCAGTCACCTGGGTGCTGTTAACAAGTCCTCGCCACCTTTTCATTTCCATGAATAGTTGGTCTTCATGAGTCATCCAGTCTAGCCCTTTATCCTCAAGATCACCCTTGATTTGGTCCAACAATTTCTTCTTTGGTCTTCCTACTGGTCTTTTTCTTGGGATAATCTTGTTGAAGTAAGCTTTTGGTGTCCTTCGTCTCTCATCCTTTGAAGATGGCCCATACCATCCTAATCGTTGTTTTTGCAGATATTTTGTAGAACTGATATTTATGCCAGCCTCTGTCCTGTTTGTTTCATTTTTTACTTTACTTTACTTTGTCCTTTGAAGCATTGTTCGTATGAACTTCATTTCGGATGCCTGGATCCTACTTTCTTCTCTTCTGGACAGGGTGCATGTTTCTACACCGCAAGTCAGAATTGGGATATACGATGTAGTATGTCTTAAACAGTGTATGCTTACACTTCCTGGGCACCCTTATTATCCCACAGTAGTGTTCTAACTTGCGCATAGAAGGTGGCTGCATTACTAGTTCTATTTGTTACTTCACTGTTTCTGTTGTTATTCTTACTCAGTGTACTACCAAGATATTGAAATTGATCAACAATTTGTAGAGGCTGATTATTCAATAAAATTGTTTTTCCATAACAATAATTCATTTAAGAACACTATTATAATGTAGTATCAGACATACAATACAAACAGAGCTTTCTATGACTTAAATTACATTATTTTGCCAACACTTGAGTTGTTTCGTTTGAGGGGCTTGTACATCATGATCATTTATCCCTGTGTACTTGGGTATGTGTGCATGTAGTCTATGTATGTATGTATGTATGTATGTATGTATGTATGTATGTGTGTAGAATTTGATAACCTGTGATTTTGTGGTGTCTGTAGTAGGCTAGTGTGTGTATTTTTAATTCAGGTGAAGATTGGGAAGAAGGCAGATTTGGCCTTAAGTTAGACAGCATCCCAGCATTTGCCTGGAGTTCAAGTGGGAGGGGGGACACAGAAAACCACTTCCAGGATGGCTAAGGTGGGAATCAAACCCACCGCTTCTCATTTTTGCCTCACGTAAATTTCTTGACAGAGCCGAAATCGAACTCAGACCTTTGGGGCGACAGCCAAGAATGCTAGGCACTACGCCACGAGGCAGACTGTCAACACTTGAAATCTTGTTTTAATGATTATGATCTGCCTTGCCAACATTTAGTTTGTACTTTCGGATTTTTATGACCCTTACCACTGCCAGTTCTCTGTACGTCGCCCAGTGATGCCTTGAAATGGCTGAATCAAAGACTCTCTTTAGGGATGATTTGCAATATTTATAAACAAGGAAGGTTGTTGTTTTGAGCGACAAGAAGAACATATTCGATCTTCTAAGGCATTTAGCAGTTGAATTAATAACAATCATTTTGAAATTTTGCATTCTCAATCTAGCCGCAACACGCACAGTGGTACAATACGTTGTCTGAAACTACTAATTACACTGGTCAACAGCATTCTTGTTACAAACAAGGTGAATGGTGTTCTTAGCTAAGTCGTGGGTGCTGAATTCGAAAATTAAATCCGTTTTCGTCTATCGGGTTCAGTTTTTGTAATGTTGTACCCTCTATCTTTTAAGACCTTAAAAATGCTGCATTTTTGGTTATGTTGGTAGTGATTAATTAAATTGCTTTCAGTTTTATTTTGATGATGTAATTGTTGGAAAACAATCGAAATATATAGCCTATAAGTTACAAGAACGTCCATTCATTATCCTCAGTTCCAAAGTCCACCGCAGAGTACGAATGAGGTGGATAAGTCATGCTCCAACACATTGCAGCACGTTGGTGATTGTTGCATTGTTTATTCACTTTTCTTTAATGCAGCTAATTTCTTTGATTAATTTGTGTACTAACACAGATTGGTTTGTTCTCCTTTTGCCTGATACATGTAATGTAAATGCTGACGCAAGCATTTCCAATAGTATATTTTGCGACGAGCCTATTGGCAACTCAAACTAACACTTGGGGCGCTGCGGTTGGTCTGGATAAGTAGGGTTTAAAATACTCAATAACACGCGTTTGATATGGAACACTTTTTATTTTTCAGTTATAATCAGTAAATGTGGTCTCTAAAGTAATGACAGTGTTATTTTTAATTGTATATATGTATAACTGTGCGATACACGTGATCTAATTTGTGTGTTCCACTGGATTTTTGGTGTCATTTGCATATTATCAAGCATCAGTTTTTATGGTTGATGTAGATCAGCTGATTCAAATTTACACAGGGCTACACTTCGGACATTATTTCGGTACTATTATGCGCAATATAATGTAAATGTCGATCCTGAGTCAACGCCGAGGACATTCAAATAGAGAAATACGGTACATAAACAAATAAATAACACACCGAAGCTGTGCTACTTTTATCATTCCGAGACTAGCATCCACGCAAACCAGACGCCACTGTTCCAAGCTCCGACTTATATCGTGAATTGATGTCAAACTGATGATCCGCCAGCCTTTCCGCCAAGCCTACACCTCATAATCGCTAAGTTCTTCGATATTCGAGCTATTCTACTACGAGTCATATAGGCCTAATTTGCCTCCCCATGGGCACTGTAGAATGAGTGATTCCGCTACCATTCAAATATTCAACACCAAACCCACCTTTTAACCATCCAAATCAAGCAATTCCTATCGCCCCCCGAGTTTTAATACAAGTTAAACTCATCCCTTCTCCCTACCAAGCAGCTAATAATTAATTATTTAATTAATTATTCAAGTAACTTCAATCTTACCAGCGCGCCCATCGTAACAGCTGTTTTTAAACTGAATAACCTTCGCTGGCTTTACGTCGCAGGTCTTCTGTCTGTCTACCTCGACAAGTGTTAGATCCTTCCCGGGGTGGAAATGTATTATTATTAGGTATTAGGTATCATCACATTTCGGCTATTGCTATTTGCATCTTTTGGAAAGTGATGAAAACGTATATCCGCAGCCCTCTTATACATCGACTTACAGCCGTAAACTGAGCAATACACTTTGCTTTTACTCATTTTTCACTCTATCAACGAGTAAAACTTATTACTTATGTATAAAGACACGAACAATTTACCACGATCTGTTAACCAATACAAGAAACCATATACAAACAGTCACCACGTGACAAATGTACCCTACTTGGTAAGTTTCTCATTTTTACCGCTAGATGTCATATCAGATAGCTGGAGTTGCCAATAATGGCAATAATTAAGACACGAGTATGTTAATTTCCATACGAATGTCTTGAAATGAAAATCCACAGCCTGCTTCCAGTCGACCGACCGGGTCAGGGATGGAATGAATGAAGCCCCCATCTAGCGGCGAGGATATGAACTGTGCCAGCTGCCGGAGCCTGTCGTACTCCTCTGAGGCAATGATTAAATAAATGGCAGATGAAATGAAATGATAGTGGAGAGAGTTGCTATAATGAAATTGTTGAAAGGGAAAACCGGAGCACCAGGGAAAAACCTGTCTGCCTCCGTTTCGTCCAGCACAGATCTCACATGGAGTGACCGGGACTTGAACCATGGACTCAGCGGTGAGAGACCAGCGTGCTGCTTCCTAAAGACACACGTATGTTAATTTTCATACGAGTGTCTTCATTACCATTATAGGCGAGTTGCATACGACTCCTTATATTCGACGATAATTATTTTATTATGTTCTAACATAAAAATTCATAAATATCAGTCGAGATTCTGTCAGCTGACTTAAGTGAAGAGCGCATGTTCTGGATTCCCACTAAGGATCAAAGTCCTTCCAAAGCTTTGTTCTTCTTTTGTTTGGGAATTGTGTGGGCTCAGCATTTGCTCTCTGCCAAATAACAAATTCGAAAGCTTTGAAACATTGTTTATCCTGAACTAGCACCAACAGATAGCGCACAGGTACTATGTGGGATCATTTTGTTATTTTGGTCAAATAGCACACAATAGGCTGTTACAAACGATTTAAAATTAAAAAAGTCCTCTCGGCACGCCGGAAGGCGGAGGTAGATTTCACCGGACAAACTTGGGGATAGGCGAAAATAGGCAGAATATGCAGGTTTTCGTAGAAGGATCAGACCTCATTTATTGCGAGAAGGTATTTTATAATTGGAGCTTAATTAACTTGTTTTTTCGTCATTTTATGCTTATTTTAAACATTTTATTGTCTTATGGGGACGGTAACCTTCTTGTCATTTGGGGTCCATTTTTAGCCTATTTTCAATTTTGAAAAAATAGGCTTATGAGATCACCTTTTGTCCGTGTGTGTGTGTGTGTGTGTGTGTGAGAGAGAGAGGTGTGTGTGTGTCCCCCCTAATAAAATCTAAACGGCTGGAGCGATTTCAATGAAACTCGGTAAGTTCATAGCACTATTCCCGGCGACCTCGACCGTGCCCTTCAAATTTTGTTACGTCTCACCAATCCAACATGGCGGCTGTGCGAAATATTTCACTAGCATTCAATATCTCCGAAACTATTACATATATCGCCCTGTTTACGGTGATAAAGGGCTCTACTGGAAGTTCACCTATGAGACTTTCAAAAACCAGGTGACTACAAAACCAACATGGCGGTCAAGCGAAATTGAGACTTTTAAATCGGCATTTCTCGCGATTTAACTTCCCAAACATAATGAAACTTGGTACAGCAAATGTTTATACACATTGTAATGCACTGGAGTCTAATTTAGTTCAATTGTTTACATAACCTCAAAATAGCGGCTGTGCGAAATATTTCACTGACATTCTATATCTCCGAAACTGTTACAGATATCATCATGCAATTTTGTACGGTGATAAAGGGTACTGATACAAGTTTACCTATCTATATTTCATAAACCTGTAAAGTACAAAACGAACATGGCGACCAAGCGAATTTGAAATATTTTAATAGACTTTTCTCGTGATTTAACTCTCTGAGCGCAGTGAAATGTGATACAGTAAATGATTTTGCAGATTGTAATGCACTGCCATCTAATTTAATTCAATTGTTTACATAACCTCAAGATGGCGGCTGAGCGAAATTTTAAAATTAAGTTTTTATTCTTGTGTCGTAATCATGCGATCGAAGTGAAAGTTTGAATAATGAAGCTAGGCAATAATTGTCCTTGAATGGTACATAACTCTATGGCCTATACATATAACAATCCTAAATGGCGAGCTTCCGAAATATTTAGACGGTTCTCAATATCTATGAATTTTTACAGCAAATGTTCATAGAGACTATGAACATATGTTCACCTATAGGACTTTCAGTAACCTGGTGAGCACAAATCCAACATGGCGGCGACGCGAAGTGTAAATATTTAAATGGACGTTTCTCGCGAATTAACTATCCGAGTGCCGTGAAACGTTGCACGTTAAATGCTTATACAAATGTTGATCCACTGGCATGTAATTTATTTCAATTGTTTGCATAATCACAAGATGGCTGGTATGCGTACTTTTAAAATCTCGTTTTTACTTCTTGTCTTCTAATCATGCGATTGAAGTTTGAATACCACACGTACACAATAATCTTAATGTAATAGTACAAATATAAAAATCCATCCTGGCGACCATATGAAATCTTTAGACGGTTCTCAATATCTACGGATCTGTTACAGCAATTAAACTGAAATTTTGTATGTTGACAGAGACAATTAACATGAGCAGGATATATGAAAATAGGCTGTATAGTTCTTCACGGAACTACTTGTTATACTTGTGGTCACACTGTCCTTATGCAAGGTTTCGACACTGATGTGTAACTATGTAACGGTCTGTTACTTCTTCACGCAAAATTATATCTCCCGCAGAGATTTTGGTTGGTTCCTCAGTTTAGGGGCTGCGACAACGCGGTCATGTAACCCCGTGTACTTAGGGATGGCTGTATTAGTCTGTAATTCAGGTAAGGACTGCAGACGGTCAATTTCAAGCAGTAGTTCCTAATGTTGCTACCAGGTACTACCGTCAACGACACCTACCTGTGAACTTGGCTACTAGATGCCACCGCAACCAGCAACTCGCAACGAACGTTGGAACTTCCCCTCCAAAGGAAAGCATACTGAGGGATTTTTAGCGCTCTTAGAAAATCCGACGACTTCGGCCGGCTTTGAACTCGCGACCTTGGGCATTGACATTCAGCATGCTACCAGTTACGTCACCGAAGCCGCTTCACACTTAGTCAGATGGAAATCTGAATCTGATCTCGTGCAAGTGCGTTATCTTGGCAACGTTTGATGGCTCATCCCTCATCAATTAAGTAGTGTTGCCATGGCAACCACTGATAGCTCTTGGCATTTTCTTATAATTCCGAAATCATTTTTCTCATCATAATGGTGGGTCATATCAAAAATTCTTTCAGACAAAAGTTTTAGGTAATTATTAGGGGAATACTGACCATTTTGTACGGTTTTGATATTGTGCCTATTAAGAGAGATATGATTAATGTTTCCCGAAAAATCCACTTTTTCCCACCCCATTGGTCAATGGTTGGTGCTATAAAAAAAACTCCTCAAACATAAATTTTTGGACTTTATCCGACACATAGTATGAACGTTGAACGGATTCGATATTTCACATATTAAGAGAGTTATAGCAATATTTCACTTTTTCGAAAAAAAAAAGCCCCCCATTTTCACCCCCTTCGACTGATTTAGCCCAGTAACGAACTCGACCGAGATTTTATAGGTATACATATTCGGTAAAAAATTCAAAGTGATTGGTGCAAAATTACGGCAGTTATCGTGTCCACAAGAAACTGATATACACACACATATATATATACATAAATTATATATAAACTTTTGAACTGACGGTGGTTTTGGGGTCTGGGGGATGGGAAACGCGAAGATATGTCGAAATTTTCCGGAAGTCGGAACATGGGACCCATTGCAATAGTTAGCTTTCTAATGAAATCTACCTAAATGTATCGTATTATCAACCAGTTATTCTTCAAGTTCGATGCGTATGGAATGTCAGCGGAAGGCAAATCAATAGAGTCCCAAATAGAACAGTCAAGACACCTGGCGGAAAAGTTTCGCATAAGAAATTCCTTTATTGAATAGAGCTGTTTTTTTTTTAGCGTATGGCTTTTAGTGCCGGGAGTGTCCGAGGACATGTTCGGCTCGCCAGTTTGTAGCTACTTCTATGCGGACACCCATGGGGTGAGCTACAAGTACCGTCGCGTGTGGCGTGTTGTCTTGGGAGGAAAGTTTGAATGTAAGTACGAGGAGTTGGAAGGTAGCGGCTGTGGCCTATAGTTAAGGACCAACCCCAGCATTTGCCTGGAAGGAAGATGGGAATCCACAGAAGACCATCTTCGAGGTTGCCGGCGGGGGGATTTGAACCTCCTCGCCTCCCGGATGTGAGTGACTGCCAGCAGCCATGCCGTAACGACCACGGCTAACTCACCCGGTAGCTAGGTTATTGACTTCCGTGGATTTAATGTCATACGCCTGCTTCCTCCATGATATTCTGGTATGTTTAGGTCAACAACAGTATTCACTAAAATTGTCGGCGAAATCGTACGAATGCAATGCCCCGTGTAGAAATTGGAGTTGCGGATATTAAGGTACAGTGCTATTTATTTTGCAATATTCCGCAGTTTGTTTATACAAACATTACGGACGGTGCACACTTCCCATGTCGGTAATTAATACAGGCTATGGTAGAAGGATGGTGTCTTGCAAACTTCTGGACGAAGATTCCTAAATTTCTTGCATATGTCATAGTATTTTCTTGTTACCGTAAAGGTTCGTGCTGATTTTGTCCTTGTGTTTGGGAGTGTAACTACAATGGTTGATCCGATATTCTTTACATTGTCAACTTTCAAATCATGTAATTCATGTCCGACATGTTGCATTTTGAACGCATGTGCGAAGCTATCCTTACCTAATTGGTTATTGAATGAAAATCTTGAGCTCTGATTGGTTGGAGAAACTGTATCATAATGGAAATTCGTATTTTAATGACGCCCATTAAAGTACAGTTTTCTGATATTGTCGAACATAATAGTACATTATGCAACAAGCCTATAATGGCAATAATTAAGACACGAGTGTCCTAATTACCATTATAGGCGAGCTGCATACGACTGTTTATATTCGACGATAATTATAACTATTTTATGTTCGAACATAAATATTCATAAATATTTGTCGAGATTTCGCCAGTTTTATGTACTGAATAGAGCGCATGGACGCATAGAATGCCTTGAATTCGACCATGGCCTCCTAGAATACCCCACAATGACACTAGCGACGCAGTGAAATTTAAAATAAGAGGCCTTGGAAGTCAGCGCAGGTGCGATGCTATCCTTACCTAATTGGTCACACAACTGTTTCTTGAACTCGGATTGGTGGGAGAAACTGTATCATAATGAAAACTTGTACTATAATGAACCTCATTATAGTACAGTTTTCTGACAGTTTTCGCCATGGTCGAACATAAAATCCATTATAACATGGAAATTGAGGCCAATACATAAATTATGAGATTAAATCTGGATTGAGGGACTTAATTACCTTCCAGAAACAGCTTGTTTCGTTTTTGTAACGAAAAAAAAAGGCTTTTTTTTTTTTTTTTTTTAAACCAGTGTTATTTTCAAACTTTGTGAAGTTGGTTAGAAACTAATTGGTGTCTGTTTACCACTGGTACCAATATTAGTACTCACCCAGCAGATGTGCTGGAAGAGGTCCATCTGGTCGAACCTTCTGCGAGCCATAGTGCTCCAAGAGTCGCTTCCTCACGTAGGCATGCAGCTTTCTATAGAGTGGTGCTAGCGAAGCCCACACTTCATTCACTTGATCCTCAAACTGATTGTCTTCATACACGGCTCGCATCTGTTCACCTGCGTCATGAAAGCCTGAAACATTACAATTACGGTACGTGAAACTTCATGCAATGACAGTACTGTATACGAAAGGATTGCTGGAGGCGGGGTAAGTCACTCTTCCTCTCTACTTTTCTCTTTCTAGCTTGATACATATTTGTTGAATTACTCACCATTCCTCATGGCTGCCTCGTTGACTAGCTGCACATATCGCACATACTTAGGTCTCATGGGAGGACCCACAGCATCGTGCCATGACCTCCAGAAGTACAGTTGCTCCTCAAAGTCGCGGGACTGTGCCATGGCTCGGGTTATATCTGCAGAGAAACTAATATCACCATTAGTCTAACTGTTGCCTGAAAACTCCCAATGAGTAAGAAGTAAGAATATTACAGTGGATCAAAATCCAATAGATAGCGAGTCTATATCCTGACTTGTCATATAGTAATCTCTATATACAGGCTGGGTTAGATGTAGCTCCCTAGTTTTAAATGTTCATAAGTTGATTATTGTTGATATTTATTAATGAAAATTGTTTTGTTTTGTTTGTCATGGTACCGTATCCCCGAGAATACCCTGACCTGTAGCCACGGTGGGTGAGTGGTTATCGTGTCGGATTACCAACCCCAAGCTTGCAGGTTCGCTTCTAGCCAAGGTAAGTGATTTTTGAAAGGTGAAAAAAATCACGACACGCATGTCATACGTTGTTGGCATGTTGAAGAACCCATTTGAATTCAGTAGGCCGTGTTCATAATGGCAAAATTAATCTCGGGATTTTCCGCCAACACAAAAGTTCCTCCTTTCTCTACTAGAAAGCGCTATAGTGTCAAGGATCTTAGATATCTAACCTCCTTGACTTCCATAGCGCTCCAACAAAATTCAACATGCAAGCTGCCCTTTGGGCGTAAAATAAAAGCTTGCTCCCGTCACCCAAGGTCATACGATATTATTATTGTTATCCATTGAACGACGAGGTGGCAGGACGCTTGACTGTAAAAGAGCGCGCACAGGTTACTTCGCGGTTTGAAATGTGGCGATCTGGTAGCCTTTGTTCAGCGATGATGGCGAGGTGTCCATTGTGCTAAAATCATTTGGAATTGTCACAGTAAGCTAATGACAACTGGGCCAGTTCGGGATAAACCAAAATGTGGACGACCTTCGGTAGCGAGATCTCCAGAAAATTTAGCGGCAGTGAGGGAGTTATTCACTCGCAATCCTGGTAAAGCAACACGCCAGGCAGCTCGTAAGATTGGAATCAGCAGGCATACTGTGCGTGTTGTGTTTAAGAAGGACCTTGTCTGGAGACCCTGGAAATCCCATTATGTTCAGGAGTTATCGTTGGAGGATTGTCACAGGCGAATTGAATATAGGGAAATTATGCTGCCATGGCATAACGATTGGCTCGGACGGCGAGGAGCACATGAATGGCCTGCTAGAAGTCCCTACCTTACCCCTTGTGACATCTTTTCGTGGGGTTGGGGCAAAGAACAAAGCCACGCACTCTGGACAAATTGGAGGAGAGAATCCGAGATGTCCTCGGAAATGTACATCAGGATTTCCTGCAGAAGTCAATTGATGACATTCCTGGACGTTTACGTCGTTTAGTCGACAACGCAGGAGCATATGTGGAATTATAGTGAGGTATACACATTCTCATGGTCCTGAGAACCGACCAAAACGTGTTCTGTGTGAAAATATTCTTTAACAAAATACGAGTATTTATGGACAATTTAAACTAGGGAGCTATATCTAACCCATCCTGTATATAAAAATGAAAGTTTGTCTGTTTTCTCTGAATTTCCACGGGAACTTGCGTTGTTAACGCATTTCAGACTGTTTCATTGCCATTGCGCGCAAAAACAAAATTTTTGTCTGTCTATTTGTCTGTGTACAACTTTGTACGCTTTTAACTCGAGAACGGCTGGATGGATCGGCGTAAAATTTGGTACATATATCCACCAGAGGCACAACACTAATCATTGATGTAACTCTTCTCCATACCTCTTCATAAAAGAGGAGCTATCCCCTTAGAATACATGCTGAAATAGGCGTAAAAGGACGAGACAAAGCTCATTTAGAGCCCCTCAATGTGAGAAACAAAACTCGGGGTCCCCGAGAACCACTTTTTAAGGACCTAAAATCAACAGTTTCTGAGATATTCCCAGAAAATTAATTTAATTTTTTACTAATGACTGAATACAAGCCCTCATCAGCTCTCACTACCATCATTCATTCATACTTCATATCGGTGATAGACGAGTGAGTTACGCGCACAAGGGAGCTGCGAGATAGGAAATATATTTCACCACCATTCACTCTAATTCGATTCGTTGCGTAATGTGTAGACAGTGTAGACAATGATCAGATGTCAGGCAGCACAAGCAGACAAAATACTTGTATGAAGGATACACGGGAAGAACCAAAGATGAGTGAAATACTCCACTCTGTAACGTTTCTCCTTCTCACTAACTATACAGGGTGTCATTTATGTACTTGAGTACCCTTAATGGGCGTGTAGGGGATGGGTATAGGATCAATTTGAGATAGGGAACCTGGGGTCGTAACGGCCTCCTAACCCCAGAAAACAGGTTTGTTTCAGGCCCTCCACCCCTGTTAAGTAGGCAAGCGCGCCATGTGTAACTCTGTGGTCAGGCACTCTTTCGCTGTCAACGGTCTTGGCGCGACCTCCGCTCAACTCTGCGTTAGCCGAGGGGGTAGCGGCGAGGCCCGGTGCCCCGGTGGTCCCGAGTGTGTTTCTTCTGGGGTGCCATGCCTTCATTTTTTATTTTTCTTTATTTTTTAGAGGGGAAGGAGGGGGCTTAGTCACATGATTAGGTCAAATGACACAGACACGACACCGCACAGACGAGACCGCAGTCTCAGTTCAGATACGAATAACCATAAGGCAATTAATTTACAGAATCAACAGTAGTTAAAAACAATCAACACAGAATAAACACGCACTGTGACTACGCCCCCTCCTATCCCTCTAAAAAATAAAGATAAAGAAAAAGGAAAAGAATGAAGGCATGGCACCCAGGGGAAACGAACCCGGGACTACCAGGGCACCGCGCCTCGCCGCTATCCTCTCAGCTAACGCAGCGTCGGGCGTTGGCCGCGCCAAGACCGTTGACAGCGAAAGAGTGCCTGACCTCAGAGTAACACATGGCGCGCTTGCCTACTTTACAGGATCGGAGGGCCTGAAACAAACTAGTTTTCTGGGGTTAGGAGGCCGTTACGACCCCAGGATACCTATCTCAAATTGATCCTATACCCATCCTCTACACGCCTCTTAAGGGTACTCAAGCACATAAATGACACCCTGTATATCGGAGTGCGTGGGGGTTAAACACCTGTACGATATAGACAGCAGCAATAAACATTCACACCCAACTATACCGGTGACCACATAAAATAAAAAACACTTGAATTCTGGTAAAATGGACATGTATTCTAATACCAGACAAAATATCTACACTTGACAGGATCCTCATCGATACAGACTACCCCAACACTACCTATCATATATACACAGGCACACTTATGACATACATTGATGAACCCTTGGAAGAAGATGATGACTGGTACTTACAGATGCTGGTCTCAGATGTGAAGACTAACACTACTGATTCTGGTATTAATGCTCCCAGAGGATCAGTCCTAATTACTTTTGTCGCAGTTACTAATTGTTTCACACGTATGATTTTCTATTACAAATGTTAAATACTGTAGATTGCTGATTTTCAGAATCCAACGATTTATACTGCTTCGTGGATCTGACTGAATAATAGTGCTCTGAATCCGTTTGGTGGATTATCGCAACTAATTCGCACCTGCGTTGAACAATACTTAGCATATTTTACTAGTATTCATAGATTAACAAATTTCTCGTTATGGCTCTAGAATTACAGTAAACAGATTTAAGCTCTCAATACGTCATGCTTTTTGAGACAGGAAGTCTTGGCGACTTATCTGAAACTAGGCGACTTTTTCCCGAGAGAATAATTCAACCTGCAACTCCGTAATTGAAACTCGGAACACAATAACGTGAGTGTCTGAACTGCTTTCCTTCCTCCTTCAACAACAAATCCAAACTCCTAACAGCTGACTCAATGTATTACCTTAGGCCGAACCTTCAATCACTCCTTGAACACGGAGATACAAAATCGAATCAATCGCTCCTTCACGGAGCCTACCGTAAGAGCAACTACTCCCTACACGGAGTCACAAATAAGAATAATCTTCACTCAGCCGACAAGCGTAAGTAACACTCTTATCCCCTTGGTCCACACATCTTAAAACACGGGTACAGTCAATCCGTAACAATATCTCCAAATAAGGACCTTTCAAAATACACTGAGACACACCTCTCGTATATAGTTGTCAAACCTACTCCTGTCGACTTGCAGCATGAGCCACCGTTGCGCCCGGCCCGCGCGGATAAAACCCGTCGCTCACAATACCTACTTCCTGGTTCCGTGCCATTAACTAGACACTCCAATAAATATTTATACAATATTAAAATATACACTTTTAAACTGACTTCGGATCCTGCTATAAACAATATATTAAATCTAAACAAATTATATGCGAATCATTCACATGACATAGTACACTCCAATATACAATTATTTAACATAAAGCGTCATATAAAAATATATGGACGATTATATCAAATCGTAAGCCCCGAAAGTGAGGGTTCGATCCCTTGTGATTTGGGAAGGTCCAATCCGTGCGTAGTAACATAACCAAACACATTAGTCGGTCACCCACTCACTCATTCGCAACCCTTTACACCACACTGGCTTAGGCAACGGTCCTAGGTTCGCAGTAATAGAATATACAGGAATTCCAGATAATACGGCGGGCTGATGACAGGCCCTTCACCTCCCGCCTCCACATTTTAAGGCCCTAAATTTAACAGTGTCTGTGACATTCCTAGGAAACTAAATTTGCTGTGCTAAACTGATGAAGGAATGACGAGCCATTGCTTGTAATCATTGCAACAGTAGCTCAATTGATAACATCTGGCTATTAATGCCGAGGACCGTTCGAAGAACGGGTACTTCTGCTAGTGATATCTACACATCACCCTCCAGATTAGTCACTTTACAACCAAATGTTTCAAATAGAACCATCAAGTTTTAAATATTTAAGATGAAATTCATGAAGTATCCTTCCACCTAACTTTATTTGAGTCATTTAGTATCAAAACCAGCCAAGTCCAGCTCTGAATAAGGGTTACTACAATTCATTATTCCCATATTTCGAAGCAATAAAGAGTTGCTATTTGATTTAACCCTCCGATAGGCGCGCGTATGCAGCAGATACGGTGAATAGTTTTCATACCCAGCCCCCCCCCCCCCTCCTCCCCGGAAACCTACGACCATGGAAGTTTTCACGCTCGGCTATTCTCCCCTCTCCTCTGGACGAGTCCAGTTTCAAACTTTCAGGTCTCGACTGAACACACTGTTGGAGCTAGAACCTCTACGGTATGTGGCAGATACGCGCGACTTTACTTCTTTTTGTGCTCTGTGGTACTAGAAGTAAATTACACATTGTTGCCATTGCAGTATTTGTAACAGTGATCATTTGTTGGTGCTCATTAGTAGTGATTCCCGTATTTAAAATAATCGCAGTGATAACTATTACGATTTTTAGACATTTGGAGATTATAAGCCATTCTCGTTTTCAGTGTTGCCTACAGAAATTGTATTTTGCTGCTTTTCAGTCGGTCAACGCTTACCACGGTGGGTGAGTGGTTAACGTGTCGGTCTACTAACCCCAAGATTGCAGGTTCGCTCCTGGCCGTGGTAAGTGATTTTTGAAAGGCCACAAAAATTACGACACCATGTCATACGATGTTGGCATGTCAAAGAACCCATTTGAATTCAGTAGGCCGTGTTCATAATGGCAAAATTAATCTCGTGAGATTCCTCCAACACAAAGCTCCTCATTACTCTACTAGAAAGCGCTATAGTGTTCAAGGAGCTTAGATATCTAACCTCCTTGACTTTCATAGTGCTTCAAGGAACAACAAAATTCGACATGCAAGCTACCCTCTGCGTGTCAAATAACAAAGCTTGCACCCGGCATCCGAGGCCATGCGATACTATTATCACCCCTGCGGGGCCAACGATTCACCTCGGACGCCGACGTCCAGCTGTACGTGCGGAACTGGTTCGCATCGCAGCCCAGAGAATTTTATGAGACAGCCATTCACCGCCTTGTGTCACAGTGGGACAAGTGCCTCAACACCCAGGGCCACTACTTCAAACATACAGGTACTGGTTTCTGTAATTATGCCTCCGGCTCGTTACTTTTTGAACGCGCATTATAATAATAAATATTTGTGACTTTGAAGAGGAAATAATCTAGTGCGCTCTGATTAGCAGACCTTACACTCTTTATTAATCTTTTGAATTAATATTGAAACTAAACAATTAAAACAAAAATTAATAATATAGTAATATCGTTTTCTAATAAAAGTGAGTCGCTTTTATAAGATTTAATAAATAATTTAAATATTTGTTACAAACAAATAAATCATTTCTTCTTTCGGAAGAAATATAATTTCCATTAGTTCACATTGTGGAAATCTAAACGGGGTTCCCACACATCACTGTTCTTTTATATCAACAATAATAACAATAAGTTACTAATTTTGTTTAAAATAATTTTTAACCATGTGTTAAAATAACTTTCATTTAGATAAACTTTCAATTGTTTTAATTTCACCCAACTAAAATTATTTACAATGGCTGAGGCAAACTTATTTTCAAAATTTCAGTACGCCCAAATTTAACTGTTACCCGAGTTTAATGGGACTCCATCTTGCAGTCTAGATTACTTCATTGCAAGATGCGACAGTCTTTGAATACGCACAGAAGAGCAGCCGCAACTACCAATTCGAGCATAATCAATGAATTCTTATTTAACGTTGGTAATTGTAAATTGAAAGGTGAAGCCAGTAGCATATTGGATTTGGACGCGAACAGCAGCTACGAAAAATTCAAGGACAAGCTAATTAGGAAATTTGGTGACGTTAAGGACGAGAGACTTTTGGAACAAGAAATTTCAAATTGTTTCCAGAGAAGGAACGAGAGCTATACAGACTATCATGATAAATTAGACGCTCTTGTTCTCCAGTGTAAAAGTCTATGCAAATTAAATTACAGAGACCAAATCTTGGAGTTGAAATTGGCAGAATTAGACGAGCTTTGTCTTAACACATTCATATCAGGTATCTTAGTGCCGTACTGTGCATATTTGCGCTATACCCAAATCGCAGATTTAAGCAGTGCGTTGAGACACTGTAGAATCTGTGACAATGACCGGGCACATGAAAACTATATGGATCAGTTGAGAGGAACACCAAAGTATCCTCCCAACAATACCGTCAGTCAAAAATCATTCATACAGACACCACCTAGGAACAGTCAAACAACACAACCACTAAACCAGGTTTCTCATAATCCATTTGCATATCCGAGGCCACATAACAATTATTTCCCTCAAATGCGACAGTTCTCAAATCAACCAAACCAACAATTTAGAAATCCTAACCCACATCCAAACTTGAGACCTTTTCAGAATTCGAATCCAACAAATTCCAGACCGCAAAACCAACAACATTTTAAACCTACAAACCGACCTTATCATACACCAAATAACATCGGCAGACGATTCACACCAAACAATCAAAGCTACCCAAAGCCTATGTCAGGTGTTTCCACCATTCGAGGAAACGTAAATGCACATGAGGAAGAAGTTAATGAGACAAATAGTAACCCTCTTGTTCACAATTTGCAGTCAGGATATCTTCGGGAAACACAGCCATTTGAAACCACATTCGAATCCACATTCGAACATGAGTTAGAACACGTATTTGAATACGACACTGTTCATCCATCATTTCGAACTCATTTCGAGCATAATTATAAAAATTTTGAACAAGACCAGGATTTTTGGTTCACCCAGCCGTCTCAACCGAAAACCTGAACAATATCAGAAACGCTCCAAAGTTGCCATTTATCTCCCTATTTGGATTCAAAATTCTAATAGACAGTGGTGCTTGCAACTCGATAATGAACCCAAACGTAGCACATGAATATTTCGCAGAATATTTGTTCAAAGAACAATTCCGCATACAGTCTGTCCATTCAGAAACGATAGGTGGAGACAATGTACAGTTCCCTACTTTTTCTGAATACGAAATTAACGAGCCCATAGATTTTTGAGTCATGCAATGGCACGACTATTTCGACGCGTTAATTGGATCAGCTGATTTTGTGAAACTAGGTGCATAAATAGATTATAAATCTAACCTTGTTACTTTAAACAACAAGGACTTACCATTCTATTTCCATTCATACTACAAGCAGATAAATTTTAAACCCTCATTAGATTTTCATAATATTGCCATCTCTGTCAATATCGAACAAGGAGATGTATATATTCCAAAGTTTGAACATGAAGGAATGTTTTTCGCAGATGCAATTTTAAATGCGGAAAACTACCAGGTTATGTATCCTGTAAAAACAGCACTGAAACAAGAATTCAGTAAACCAGTGCTATTGAATCTTTAGAGAATATCGCAATACACCCGCTGGAAATAAATTCAATTTCAGATTGTGATATTCAGGAATATCTCCACACATAGCACATGAATGACCGAGAGAGTAGAGTCATATCGGAATTATGTTCCATATTTTCAGATGTATTTTACTATCCAGGGTGCGATCTAACATTTACTAATACAGTGAAACACTTTATTCGCACCACTGACGAGGATCCAGCATATCAAAGGAACTTTCGATATCCTCCCGCATTAAAGTCAGTACTGAGCGAAGAAGTGGAAAAACTTCTTAAGCAGGGGATGGTTACTCAAAGCGAATCTCCATATTGTAATCCCGTCTGGATTGTGCCCAAGAAGCAAGACGCGTCTGGACAGAAGAAATAGAGACTGGTAATTGATTTCAGACAATTAAATAAGAAGACCATTGAGGACAAATATCCACTTCCTAGAATAGAAAAATCTAGGACTCAGTCAGTATTATTCCACCCTTGACTTCACCCAAGGATTCCATCAGATTGAAATGGATCCCAGATCTGTAGAAAAGACAGCCTTTACTATAGATGATCGGCACCTACAATATTATAGGCTGCCGTTTGGCCTTAAAAATGCTCCAGCCACTTTTCAACGCGTAATGGACAATGTCCTGCGCCCTTTCATTTACAAGTTCTGTTTTGTGTATATCGATGGCATTATCGTGTACAATAAATCCCTAGAGGAACACAGACAACACTTAACCCTTGTAATGCAAAAATTACGAGAGGTTAACCTGAAGATTCAGCTCGATAAGACTGAATTTCTTCACAAAGAAGTAGCCTTTCTAGGCCATGTTGTCTCACAGAACGGAGTAAAACCAAATCCCGAGAAAATCAAAGTAGTAAAAAACTACCCCATTCCCAAGACCACGAGAGAAATTAAATAATTTCTAAGTCTAGCTGGAACTATAGAAAGTTTCTAAAGGACTTTACTAAAACAGCGTATCCTATGACCCGATGCTTGAAAAAGGGATCAAAAATAGATGCAAACAACCCAGAGTACAAATCTGCATTTGAAACTATAAAGACCTTGCTAATAAATGCGCCAGTCATAGCTTGCCCAGATTTTGAGGAACCATTCGTGTTAACCACGGATAGCTCAGACTTCGCATTAGGGGGTGCTCTCACCCAGAAAGGACATACAGTCGCCTACTACTCTAAGACTTTAAATCTCGCAGAGAGAAACTACTCTACTATAGAGAGAGAACTACTTGCCATAGTAGAAAGTAGTAAGCATTTTAAGCCTTACTTATGGGGACGACATTTCACTGTAGAAAGTGATCACTGTCCACTACAATGTCTTTTCACTCTGAAGGATCCCAGCTCGAGACTCTACCGCTGGAAGATCAAATTGGGAGAGTTTGATTTTGACAAAATATGTCAAAGGGAAAACTAATTATGTAGCAGACGCCCATTCACGGATTCAAATTAATGTGAACGAAGAAACTGTTTCCAATGTAGCCATCCCCGGAGATGATACATTCCAATCAGGAAGACCCGATTTTCACCTTGAAAACATCAGGGAAGAATTAAAATCAAACCCGAAAATTAATGAATACGCAGAGAGAGAGGCAAACCAAATAAAAGTTTTGAATGAAAGGAAATCCGATCGAAGGGATTCCACATTTGAGCACCCCTATAAGATAGGTGAAATAGTATATGTTTTGGATCCTCTGACCTGAAACAGAAAATCCAAAAACTTGTATAATGAAGGCACAATATTCAAGATTGAGACAAACAGCGTTTATTGTAAGATGAAAAATGGTAAGACCCATGTCAGAAACTTTGGGGACATAAAACCTAAAAGGAAAATTCTTCCTCTTCCAGATTATGCCATATCATCCGCACAGAGCCCGTGAAAACAGGATTCTATGCTGATCTTATCGGACCTGCTGTAATAATTAATAAATACCACAAATTCATGTTTCATTTCAATTTAACTACTCTAAAAGAGGCATACAAAAATATTGATGATACTGTCTCTAGCTTAGTAATAAAAAGTAATAGTACTTTTCCATATTTAATAAATTAATTAATTGAAATAACTAAAGAAACAAAAAAGGACTTAAATAAATTAATACCAAATATTTCTAATAGAACTAAACGAGGTTTAATTAATGGATTGGATTAGGAAAAGTAAAAAAATCCACCTCTGATAATTTGGACCAAGATGATTTAGATAATTTGCAAAATCAATTAGACATTCTAAAACAAAGCCGTAGTGATGAGATAAAACATATAAATAAATTGGTATATTTTGCAAATTCAATTGCTCAAAAATTCTACGATGAAATGAACCATGTTAGTAACAATATGGAGGTAATTCAAGGTATTCTACAAACAAAAGATTTCAAGATCAGCCTAATGGAAGATTCTCAATAAGTGATAATGTGTATCAACAAATACAACAGAATATTACGAGTGCTTCAAGAAACCATTTCTCTTTCATTTAATGAGATGACCAATGTAAGGTTATTTTCGAGAAAAGATTTGACTAACTTAGTAAAATATTTACTGTCAATTTACCCTGTTAAAAGTATGATTCATTCAGACCAGTACCACCAGTTTGAAAATCTCAAACTATCAAAAACTCAGGTAATTATACTGGATGAAGGAATGATTGTAATTCTTTCCATGCCAATCGAAGATGTAAGTCAATATCAATTATATGAAATAACCCCTGTACCAACTGTTAAAGACACTATACTTATCCCAACTGAAATGTACTATTTGCAAGGACCCACTTCAAAATGGTCCAACACACCCTGTATAAAAATACTCAATCATATGTATGCATATATTATAATATTAGAATCACAAGTTGTAACCTAACAAACACAATTGGATATGAACATGCTTCAAAAAGTAATGAGATAAAAAGATTTCAACCTTTCCTTCGGTAAGACACCTGAGATAATTATGCAAACATGCATAGAAACTCAAAATTCTCTGCAAATCTCTGGCCCACAAGTAATATATTCAAATGAGTCTTGTCCAATTTCTAGTATAGGAATAACATTACATCAACAACCTACCAACTACGTCCATAACTTCCCGATCCTGAATATTCATGATGAACCCATAATAAAGAATGAAATAAGCCTTCTCCATTCCCATCTTGATGTAACAAAGCTGAAATTAGACTTGAAGCCCATTCCCATAACATTATTACAAGGAAGCAATTTATAACCACTTATATGATTTTTGTACTAACTGTAGTATTTATGATTTTGTTTATATTCAGACAAAAATTAAGTAACCTGTGTAAATCTGCAAAACTTAGATGTAAGAAAAATGTAATAATTACTGAGGACAGTAATTTTAAACTAAGGGGGGAGGAGTCATGTGCCCTGCCTAACGACCCACTTAATATTCATAACCAACCCGTGTCTTCCACTAATTTTGGGTTTTAAATGTTATTTTATTATTCTTATTATTCATTGGAAACACAGAGCTGTATTCTGTAGCAACTTGCTTCAAACGTGCAGAGCACATTTTCTGACCAGCAAGCTGGTCAAGCAATTATCTCTCTCAGGTTGGCCGCGCCCCAGGCCAACTTGTTATAAACCTAACAAGGGTACTGTCCATAAGGGCATATCGAAACCCACAATGAAATTTCGTAGAGATGATGAGGAAACCATAAATTGGCGATGTACGGCTGGGAGGCGTGTCCAATAATAAGTAAAATAATGGAAACGAAGAACATTGTCAGATACGAGACATTACATTGACACCGTAGATGAATTGGAAGTAGCCTAGATGGTGAGGCCACATGATAAGAATATCTGAGTATCAACCAGGTAAGAGAATGATAGTTATCAGAACAGGGATAGAAAAGTAGGAGGAGAACTAAAGAATATTTTAAACTTGACCTCAAACTATTTTAAAGCAAATAAAATATAAATAAAGATGTAATTGCTAGTAGCAGATTGTACAGATGCTTGGTTCATTCACAGAATCTTACTGACCGACTGCTATGTGTAAAATGTATGATTACATGTACTGTAGAAGAAGGGAACTTACCTGGGTCAATGACCATGTTGCAGTACAGGTTGATGCGTGTGCCATAAGGACAGATCTCGGAGCGTGCGTAAATATCCTTCATCTCGGACACAACCTGTTGGAGCTGTAGAAAATACATTCACTTGATACAAATGGGTTTATTCATACCAAAGGGCAGGGTTTTGTAAAACACGAGAAATGGGCTGAAATTGGAGACCCAGAAAAATAGATAGTCATCAGTCCCAATTACTTGAGTGTGTGTTGAATTTTGATGGCAACACTGAAAATGGGCTTTCAAAATATCTATGAAATTCAGGGGCTGCCAGTCTTTACACGCTCGGTGTGCCAGCTGCGCTGGACCGAGTGAAGTTGGGTTCGCCTTCGCACCGGACGTAATGTAAACAAACAAACGAACTGCTCTTCCAATGTGTTGATTGTACGAAACATCTACATTTTGTCCACGTGTTTCTCCGCGTACCGGCACTTGAAGATTACGTGCTTAGCATTAGAACATTTTGTTGTTGTTGATTGATGTAGTGATTTTGTGACATCGTGGTCATGTAGCCCCGTGTACTTGGGTGTGTGTATAGAATTTGTCTGATAAACTGTGTAATTGTGATGGCTGTATTAGTGTGTGTATTTGTAATCCAGGTGAGGACTGGGAAGGAGGCGGCCGTGACCTTAATTTAGGAGCCATCCCAGCATTTGCCTGGAGTAGAAGTGGGAAACCACGGAAAACTACTTTTGAGATGGCTGAGATGGGAACCGAACCCACCTCTTCTCATTTTTTCCTCATGAGGCTGAGTGTACCCAGTTCCAGCCCTCAGACCAGAATTAAATTTCTTGGCAGTGCCGGGATTCAAACCCGGACCTCCAGGGCAACATCCAAGAATGCTAGCCGCTACGCCACGTGGTGGCCAGAATCAAAACAATCAGAAATATTGATAAGGTATCATTGGACTCATATTTTATGACAATGCAATTTTGGTCACATTTCTATTTTCCTTATTTTCAATTTGTTTTCCAATATGCTCAATGTTCGGTACGATTGCTTGTGAGACAATCAACCGGAGGCTGTTTCTCAGGTTCCCGTCAGACATCAGAGCGCGATGCCGTGATTGTGTTAGTTTCAAAGCAGAGAAAAAAGTTTCACAGACATACGTTCCTCCAAACATTAAAAACACCTGTGCAATTTTGAATATTCTTGCTACGGTAATTTTGAGTAGAAATTGGGCAAATTTTTCATAGAGCTAAAAATATCCTTGAGTCTAGTGCTACATTGCAAATTTATTAGCTCCATTTGAAACTCATGCGGAACCTCAGTTATAGAGATTGAAAATGGCTTGACAAACAAATCAAAAACAGGTTGAAGTTTTGAAAGTTCCAGAAATCTGGTAGAAAGCTCTTTCAATATAAGGGACAACATACCGCGACCGTTTGACCTTCGACACAGCAAAGGCAGTACGGGAGAGAGTAAGACGAGGAAGCGAGAAAGAGCGAGACTGACATATAGTCTTCCCCCACCATCACTGCAAGGCCGTCCGCGCCAGAAGCACGCTGGAGTGCAGCCCGAGTGCCAGCGCGCCCGAAGTGCTGTTTGGCCACCTCTAATGTAGTTTTAACTGTAATTTGTGGGGTTTAGGAACGGAGTAGGTACCAAACCTGGTATTTATGAGGAGGGAGTGTGGAAAAACCTGGGTGAATCACATGCAGTATGGCTGCTGTCATTGGCAGGTTTCAAACCTATGATCTCCTGACTACCAGCTCCCCCTTGCAGTTATTGTGCGTGACTTAGTAGGTTGGTTATTAAGTTTAGGGGCTGCGACAACGCGGTCATGTAGCCCCGTGTACTTTGGGTGTGTGTAGAATCTGTCTGATAACAGATGTTAAGTGTGATGACTGTATTAGTGTGTGTTAGCTGATTTTTAATTCAAGTAAGGACTGCAGACTTTTGAATTTTTCAAATAGTTCCTACTTTTGCCGCCAAACGCCACCGTCAACGACTACTAGTTCAGCACTTTGCTACCAGACGCCACTGCAGTCGGCTCATCGCAACGAACGTAGGAACCTAAGAGCATTGTTTACATTCTTAACCTATACAATTTAGCTTCACACAGGTGTAATTAGTGGAAGGTTCTTTAACATGGCATAAATCTATGACATGGGGCCGCCGGCTTGACTTCCCCTCCGAAGGAAGGCAAACTGAGGGATTTTTAACGCTCTTAAAAAATCCGACGACTTCGGCCGGATTTGAACCCGCGATCTTGGGCATAGAATCTCAGCATGCTACCGACTACGCCACCGAAGCCACCGTACGTGACTTAACAAGTTATAATTTTAAACATGATGAATGATCACCATAGACAAGTCGAAGGCAGTACTTACAATTGACAAATAAAACCACATCCATGATTCTACCTCTTGGTTCTGTAACCTCATAACTTTCCTTTTTCTTTTTAAGTTTATACCTGGACACAGTCATACCATGGAAGAAAACTATCTGCTTTATCTAATATATTGTTCCGATTGAATTCTTAAAAACAGTCTGCAAGTAACTTCCATCTTCGTTTGTGAAAATTTAAAGTAATGTGCGTCATACCAGTCATTTACAACTTGAATAAATTCTGCAGTTATTTTTTGTTACTGATACTTCCAATGCGGCCCTTATTCCTTGGTTGGTTCCACAGTTTAGGGGCTGCGACAACGCGGTCATGTTGCCCCGTGTACTTTGGGTGTGTGTAGAATCTTTCTGATAACCGGTGTTAATTGCGATGGCTGTATTAGTGTGTGTTATCTGTAATTCAGATAAGGACTGCAGACGATCAATTTCAAGTAGTTCCTACTTTTGCTACCAAATGTTACCGTCAACGACACCTAGCTGGGAATTTTGTTACTAGATGCCACCGCAACCAGTACTTGACGGCGGACGTTGGAACTTTAAGAACGTTAATCAAATCTAACCTATAAATTTAGCTTCACAAAATTGTAGTTGGTGAAAGGTTTCTTTTACATGCCATAAATCTATGACATGGGCCCGCCGGCTATTTACTTCCCCTCCGAAGCTCTTTTTCCTTAAGTAAGTCACTGCATGATTGTGACATTTGACAACAGATGGGCACCAAATTTAAATTTTAGACTGTGATTTTTCCCTGTTTTACACCTAGAAGTTGCAGGGTTATCTTGAAGAAATCTTTCCTCCCACAAGATTTGAATGCACATTTTGTGTTCTCCAGATGGCAGAGTAGTCAATTATTTCTCACAAGCTTTAAAGTATGTGATGCATATGCAAATAGGTGAATATTTTTTGATGTACGGTATAGATGATGATGATGATGATGGTGTGGCCTCCGGAGATGCCGAGTGCAGGTCTTTCTAGTTGACGCCCGTGGGCGACCTGCGCGTCGTAATGAGGATGAAGTGATGATGAAGAAGTCACATACACCCAGTCCCCGAGCCACGGGAGTTAACCCCAGGAGATTAAAATCCCCGATGGCTCGGCCGGGAATCGAACCCGGGGTACTTCGACCCAAAGCCTAGCACGCTAACCATTTAGCCTCGGAGCCGGACACGGTATAGATAATTTCTTCCGAATTAACTAAAAACAATTATTTTTAGTAAAAATCCCCAAACACCTCCAAAGGTTGGCGATTATGATCTATATGATTGCCATCGGAGTGAATACAGGTTTTATATTTTTAGCCTACTTTTCACATTTTGCAAAAATGAGGAAAAAGTAGTCTTATGAGATCGGGCAAATGTGTGTCTGTCTGTCTGTCTGTCTGTCCTTCTGTCTGTCTGTCTGTCTGTCTGGCTATGTGTGTGTCCCCCCCTATCAACTCCTAAACGGCTGCAGCAATCAAAACCAAATTTAGTATGAGTAAAGATGTGCACCGGAATAGCTCACGTCCATATTTGAAAATGATGTCAGTGCTACCAACTGCTGAAAAAACGCACTAGAAATTTGAGCTCCATGTTGGATATCCTGCAAGGTATGCATAGGAGCCATTCCAAAATTGGCACACATGTAGATAATACTATTTCAGTTTAATTTCCAGGAGGCCAACCATGACAGTGTTGCCAAAATAATTTTAAGCCTTCTGATAGGTCCAATGTTTAAATGCATATAACTTCTACACTATCAACTGGATTTCAACCAAATTTTGTATGTAATATCTGTACATAAACAGATATGACTGAGCGTATTCTTAAGAGCCACCAGGGCTGCCAACTGTTAATAATTGCTCTCTCTATTTTTTATATCCAAATACCAATATATCAGAATGTGTGCAAGCCGACAGCTTTAAACTATGCACACGTATAGTACCTGACATGTTTGATTAATTTTGGAGTAACTTATATACGTCAGTTATACCAACATGATTCTAAGCCTGCTGATAGGGCCAATTTTTAAATACATGTAACTTCTATACTATCAGTAGGATTTCGTCCAAATTTCGCATGTGCTATGTGTAACATATCAGATATGACTATAAGTATTCTTCAGTGCAATCAGGGCTGCCAACTGTTAATAAATGCTGTCTATATTTTTTACCCTAATATCAATATATCAGAAAGTATGCAAGCCAACAGCTCTATATTTTGCACACGTATAGCACCTGACATTCTAGATTAATTTGGAGTAATTAATACAAGGCAGTGCTGACAACATGATTCTATGCCTGCTGATATGTCCAATTTTAAAATACATGTAACTTCTATACCAACAAATGGATTTCATCCAAAATTGGCACAACAAGATATAATATTTCAGATTATTTCTGACCAGCACACGCATGGTATTGTTGGCAACATGCTTTTACGCGTGCTGATAGATCCAGAGTCTAACTGCAAGTAACGTCCATTGGACTTCAACCAAATTTTGTATTCTGTACCTTAAGAGATGGAACTAAGAATATATTCAGTCACCAGGGCTGCCAACTGTAGTGCTCTATTAGGCTACATTATACCAGGTATATTTTGAACTAATTAGATATTTCGATATTACCAACTTAATTTCGTCAGTATTCTAGATAGGTTCATATTCTGTAGAATAATCATTGGCATGAAAAGTAGGCTGTATAGTTCTTCACGGAACTTCTTGTTTTTTAAATACGGCTGCTTCGGTGGCGTAGTTTGTAGCACGCTGAGCTTCTGTGCCCAAGGTCGATGGTTCAAACACGGCGAAGTCGTCGGATTTTTTAAGAGCGTTAAAAATCCCTCAGTATGTCTTCCTTCGGAGGGAAAGTAAAGCCGGCGGTCCCATGTCATAAATTTATAGCATGAAAAAGCACCTTGCACTAACTACACTTGTGTGAAGCCAAAATTTGAAGGTTAGATTATTGATAACGCTATATTAGTTCCAATGTTCACCACCAGCTACTAGCTGCCATGGCAACTAGTAGTCAAGTCCACAGCTAGTTGTGGTGGACGTTAGCATTTGGTAGAAAAAGTAGGAAATACTTGAAAATTTCGTCGCCTGCAGTCCTTCCTGAATCACAGATAACACACACTAATACAGCCATCACAATTAACACCGGTTATCAGACAAATTCTACACACCAAAAGTACACGGGGCTACATGACCGCGTTGTCGCAGCCCCTACACTACGGAACCAATCAACCTTTTATAAAAACAACAAAATTCTAGCACCCTTCTCTAAATAAAAGCAAAATCTATACAGGATGTTCCTTGTTGAAGTGGGGCACATCTCCATGGTACCAGAAATCTCTAGTGAGAAATTGTGTGGCGCTAATCGTGTCATCAGTGTCATCCTGTGAAATTCTTTCTCGGAATGATTCTCAACTAAAGAGTAGGTCTAGTCTTTCATTTCTTCAAAAAATTAAATTAATGAGCAGTGAAACCTTTTCAGTGCCATCAGTGACAGGGCAAACAGCCTACTGTCGACCAAAATATTATGTGCACTCGAGTTTGAAGGCTGTTTATGAAGTAACCAATAGACCTATATACAATCCAATAACATCATCATTTTTGTCGTTCTATTTTACGTTAGGTCATGTAGGTTTGTAATTTGTAATTTATAATTTAATATTTCTTATCGCAGTTGAAACACAAAAAGTGCCCGTTCTTAAGCATGTTTCAACCATGCGTCACATTTAAGAATTAATATCTCAAAAACCCGTCATCAGATCGAATCCAAATTTTAACACAATATACATTGGAATAGTTTATAACTGGTTTATTAATTTCAAAATTTTGTGTGCCCAAGAAACAAAGTTGTTATTATTTTTGTAAGGTACCGTTTCCTCGGCGTTGGAAAATGTAGTTCTTGGTCGCGTTGTAATCCTTATACATCAAAAGGTTATGCTGTATGACTGTGAAATACGAAAATTAATTCACTTATTTCATATCGGTTTGTATTCGTACGGGAAAATAAGACATGGTTCAGCAGCTAGCCGATACGGCGAAAGCTGTACAGCGTTGCCAAGATGGAACCCGTCACTTCCTAGCGATGCGCGCCATGACGCGATCTGCGCCAGTCAAAGACGGTTAGCTTGCCGTGTTTATCGGGGCGCACGTAGATAATGACCCTGTACATTAAAATGACTGACTAAATTAAGTTGGACCAAACAAACACACGAATTGATAGGTAGATAAATAAATAAATAAATTAATAAACTAGGAAATCATAGTTATGTGATTCAATGCTGATACCCCGCACAAATATCTCTTTAAATGTGTGTTCCAGCACATATCAATGAATCATATCTTGACTCACTGTTGTATTGTATGGTACATAGCCTAAGAGCTCCCTTATCTAGCTGTGGGCCCACCTTACCCTCGCGTAGGGAATGAATTAACTTCGTAATAAATAAGTCACTTCCCAAAATGGGTACATACCTCATTGAACTTGTCATCTGGCAAGCTTGACCGTCCATCAATAACAAGCATCATGAGCTGTCGACGAGCTACAGGATCTGGAAGCTGCTTCCAAGCGAAGCCTGTAGCTCGTCGCCATGACAGCCTTTGGAACTTGGCGTGCAGTGTCTCCTGTTCCAGCTGCAACCCACAGAACATTGCAGTGAGCCAAGTAAGGAGTAAGGAGTACTGTAAGCAATCCGTCGCAGACAACGCTAGTAATACAATTTCTGGTTTATTTGTAAGGATATAATATTGTGGACCTGCTGGTGAGAAGGGGACTATGGTCTATAACAACAATATGGCAAATCAATCCAATAGCCTACCTTTAAAATGATCGTAAGGAGAAAAGTGTAAAGTTAAACAAAAGCCATATAGCAGGTAACTAAACTTGCGAAAAAGAAGATAAATGATAAAGGATATGCTGGCTACCAGAAGAAGAAAGACCAAAAGGGAAGCAGTGGCAAATTCCATACTGCACATGGACCACTTTCTTCGGCAGGACATTTGACTCCTATAAATATATTTCGGTGAAGAGAGTGCCCAGTCTGACGAACACCTGCTTCACTTATGTATACACAGTGGGCGAGTTCGATTTCACTGGGATACCTGAAAATAATATAGGTGAACTCCTTAGGAATAACAACATAATTTGCCGAATGTTCCCTTCTTTCTTCAACTGTGGTGAATAGTTCACCTTGCGACTACGGTTCACCTCGGTGGTGTTGGTGCTGTGTTGCAGAGTTCACTCTGAAGCACAGCCTTTTCGATCATACACTTTGATATTCGTGTTTCTACTCACCTTGCGTCTACGGTTTGCCTCCGTGGTGTTGGTGCTGTATTGCCAACGAGCAGAATTCACTCTGAAGCACATACTGGAACCTTCTCGATCATACTCTCTGAGAAAGTTTAGCGCTTCACCCAGGTTCGTGTTGGGGCCCTGAAACATACATCATTGAATCGACAAAATAAAGTCACGATTGAAAACTGTCGGGATCAAAGAACATAATTATTTTTGACACGAAATACCATCGTCGAAGAAAAGAGCACCAGAAAAATTAAGTGGAAACGATGGTGGCCTCAGCTTGGGGACTTGGGTTAATTGTTTTATTTCGCGATAATATTTGAAAGGATTTGTGTACTTTTAAAGGTCATTCATGTCATTAATTTTAATACCCTTGAACAGTGCGAGCCTATAGGTATGACGTGTACAGAAGCAATGGAGGTAAAGAAGTTGGTGTTTGAACAGTGCGAACCGATAGGTATAAAAGCGCCATTTTTTCTTGGCCGGTCCAATCTATGTGCGCAATGGTGTATCCGCGCACAGCGAGCCTGTGACCAATGAACATGGAGTGCGCAATGTCCCCTCGTGCAGTGCATGCATATATTGAGTCCAATCTTAGTGTTCTTCAGCTGTCAGTGTTTGGACCATGCAGACCTCCTAACGTGAGAGCGCCAAGAATAGAGGCCGATCACGTGCTGGGCGAGTACATAGATGGCTGTCAAGGGGATGTCATCTGATACTAAAATTCATACGACCAGCCACGAATAGCCCGCCCACTTGTATCTGTTTGTTAAAAAAACTGTTAAATACTGGCGACAAAAACCTTTTGGAAATGGAGAAGAAAACTATTGTGTTTTCCTGTTACTTATCGCATAAACGAAATCTCGTTATTTTGAAATTTCACAATAATGTTCATTCAAGATTTAATCTACTGACATTTAACCTACAGATTCAATTGTTTTTATAACCAAAAGATGGCGACTGTGCGTAATTTTAAATTAGAGTTATCATTTATTTTGTCCTTATCATGTGATCGAAGTGAACTTTACATAATGAACCAACGCAATAATCGTCAGCTACCTCTTTATAAGTGTATGGTCTACATACAGAACAATCCAACATGTCGATCGTCCGAAATAATTCACAGGTTCTCACTATGCTATCTACAAATGTATTTTAGCAATCAAACTGAAATTTAATATGTTGATAAAGGCTATTAAAATAACTTCAAACTATTGGACTTTCAATAAACTGATGAGCACAAAACCAATATGGCGGCAACGGGAAATTTAAATATGTAAATGGATTTTTCTCGCGACTTAATCATCCGAGTGCTGTGAAACACGGCACGGTATATCTTCATACAATGCTTAGTATATTGACGTCTAATTTAATTCAATTTTATGATAACTTAAAAATAACGGCAGTAAATATTTCTCAAATCGCGTTTCTATTTCTCGTGTCTTAATTAAGCTTTAGAAATGTAGTTTGGTAAAATCAATTATCATTAGAATATTCATTTGTTGGCATATAATTCTCGAGCCCAGTATGTAAAACAATTAAACATGGCGTCCGTACAACATATTTCAACGGTTCACAATATCTCCAAAATTATTCAAGCAATCTAACTGAAATTTTTATGGTGATGGAGGACTGTTAGCTTAGTACATCCATCTGACTTTCAAAATCCTGGGAAACATAAAAACAACATGGCCGATTTTGAAATATTTCAAAAGATTTTCCTGGCTATCTAATTAACTTTTGTGTCTGGTTAAACATTATGGTCACCCGGAAACTAAGAACACCGAATCTTTACTCAGAGCTTAGTATAGAGACATTTTACCTAGATGTTAGACCCCTTAAAACAACAATTATCATCATTATCAAGAGACATTTCATGTTCAATCGTTTTCAAAAATGAAAGCTAACATCAGTTTGAAATTTTAAAACCATATTATTTTTTATTTCTCGTATTCAAGCGATTGAAGAGGAGATTCATATGATGGGCTATTATAACAATCATAATCTAATGGCACTAAATTATGTAGCTTGCATTTTGTAAATCATAGAAGCCGTAAATTTTCTTAAATTAATCTCCACTGACTCGTTACATAAAGATGCCATCTCGCGGAAGGAGTCTTAATCACCGATACTAAAAGTTATGTATTCTAGCACATGAATTCTCAATGTAATGGTGATGGTGGAGACATAGGGCATGTACCAAAAGCTATGTAGGCTAGTGCATCCCATGTAAAATCCTGTTAATAGCCGTGAGAGTTTTGAATGGTGATGATGATGATGATGATAATTGTTGTTTTAAGGGGCCTAACATCTAGGTTATCGGCCCCTAATGGTTTGGGTGATCATGAAGATGAAAATAAAATGCAAACTATAACTAAAACCAAATACTAACTTATATACTAGAAGAAGAAATGGAAACAAAAGGAGAATAAGGCAAATAAAGGACAGGAGGAAAAGAAATGCCCTCAACCCTCGAAGAATGCGGACTGAGAGACTAGGAAGAAAAGAGAACCATGAAAGGCAGATAAGAAAGTGAAAGAGGAGAGGGTCCGCCCCAGAGGTAATGGATAAAAGGGGGAAAACCGGACACAGCTCAGGAATCTCTCGGGGTCGCCAACTCCCGAACTCACCAGCCGTGAGCCCCTGAGGGTGTATCAATATCTAGGGTGCACCGAAGTGGTGGGGCTACATACACCATGCCTCCTTGAGGGTCTTGCGTAGAAGGCAGGAGACAACATGAAAAGAAAACGAAGGCTGACCCCTCGCAGAAGGAGGGTATCAGAAAAGATGAGACAAGGGCCAATAAAGGCGGGAAAGGAAGAGACTCCCTAGGACTCGGATACCCTAATACCGTCGGGGTCGGAAGAGAACAAGAGTTGACCAAGTGAGGTCGACAGGAAAGAAGACGGAGAGGAGCCCGGCACAAGTTAGTGGAAGAAAGTCCGGACTCAGCTGGGGCCCCGTGGTCGCCAACCCACGTCCCACTAGACGTGAGCCCCGGGGGGGGGGGGGGAGTTTTGAATGGAAAAGACCAGTAGGATATATGAAAATAGGCTATTTAGTTCTTTTTTTTAATTTACTTTTGTGTCTGGTTAAACACTATGGTCACCCTAACACTGCAGTGGCTGGCTGTAACGTCCCGTTGAAGAAGCGCGTTGTGGAGCTACGCACCGAGGCGTGGCCACTCTCCGTTACCTGCGAGGGTGACCGCCCCCGCCCTTTCACGCACACAGGGAGGGGTCCAGTTGCGCTCCGTTGGGCCAAGAAAAGCCGGAACCAACTTCCGGGACCGCGCCTGCCACACAGAAACTAGAAGAAACACTTATTTCATGTTGACTGTAAAATGAAGAACTCAACTACCTAATGGTGAGCTATTTCCGGTTGTAACTTAACTTTACGTACAGTAGAGCTCGGATGAGTCATTTATTTCATTACAATACACAGGCAAAAAAGCACTTAAACAAGCATCAACATATTTTTATAACGATAGCCAATTAAAATATGATTTTTGTTTTGTTTTTTGATTTTTATATGTATAGTCTACGGCAGGGGTCTCCAAACTACAGCCCGCGAGCACCACCAATGCGACCCGTGATAACATATTTTGATTAGGCTACATTGTAAATTTTACAATGTAAGTAAATCATACAAATTATAATCAGTTGTTTTTATTTAACGACCAATTAAAGAATACAATAATTGACATAATAAAATTGATCAATTTAACTCTTATTGTTTAGCGTATGATGCATACAAGACAGTAATTAACATACAGTATATAAATTTACAAATAAACAATATTCAGCATTAGTGTCCTTCATATGTGGGCTGCATTCAAGAGCTTGTGGAGTGGCTGCATGGAGCTCTACTAAGGTCCCAGAGTACATATACAGGGTGTCTTTTATGTACCTTTGGAGAATGATAGGTCGTGTAGGGAACGGGTATAGAAGTAATTTGAGATAGGAAACTTGGGGTCGGAGTGGCCTCCTTAACCCTTAAAATAAGGGTTGATTCAGGCCCTTCACCGTGTCAGTTGGGCAACCGACCCAAGCCTCTGTTACCTTTCTCAATCCTTTAATTCTTGGCAAGATTCATTTCACTATGTGGCGTTGGCGTAATGGATAGCGTTGCGGTGCGAAAGGCCGGTAGTCCCGGGTTCGATTCCGGACTTGGCATTTTTTTTAAATGTTATTTGTCGTATTTGCACTCTCTTCTCTGACGTAGCACAAGACTGTATCATGTGACTACAATACCAAAAATAACATTAAAAAAAGAATTTGCCCAAGCCCGGAATCGAACCCGGGATTATCGGCCTTTCGCACCGCAACGCTATCCATTACGCCAGCGCCACATGGTGAAATGAATCTTGCCAAGAGTTAAAGAATTGGCAACGGTAATAGAGGCCTGGGTCGGTTGCCCAACTGACAGGGTGGAGGGCCTAAATCAAACCTTATTTTAGGGGTTAAGGAGGCCGCTCCGACCCCAAGTTCCCTATCTCAAATTACTTCTATACCCGTCCCCTACACGACCTATCATTCTCCAAAGGTACATAAAAGACACCCTGTATAGAGGGCATTCCAGCACGATGTGCTTGATGGTTTGCACTTCGTATCCACATTCACAACGAGGAGAGTCTATCCAACCCCACTGATGTAAGGCTGCTCTAGTTCGAGCAGTGCCACATCGAATTCTGTTGAAACAGGACCAGACAGCTCGAGGGAGATGGAATCCAGGTAGTTTGGATGGAATCCAGGTAGTTTGATGGTAGGATCAAGTACATCAATTAGGCCACGACGTGGAGAGGTACACCATTCAACTTTCCATGTATTTCGAGGGTCGAACGGAACTGAAGTAAGTTCCATAGCCGCCTTGTAGGCTGGTTTCTGTGACTTCAACTTGGATGTAGAAGGTTGATTGACGTCTTGGTGGATTGGGAGAACTTCACTATCCATAATTTTGCGTCACAGACGGGAAAGAGCTTGCTGTCTTCTGATGTGAGGAGGAACAATATTACACAGTACAGGTAGCCACTGTGAGGGAGTGCAATGTAGAGTGCCAGAGATAATCCGCATTGTCTGGCGGAGTTGAATATCAACCGGTTGGCAATGGGAGCTGTTTAACCATATGCCTGCACAGTAATCAGCTGGAGAGTATACGACAGCTAAAGTCCTGAGTGGGTTGGCATCAGCGCCCCATGATGTTCCAGCTAACCTAGTTAGTAGGTTATTACGGCTTTTTAATTTTGCTGCTGTTTTTGCAATATGCTGTCTGAAAGTTAATGCCCTGTCCAATATCACTCCTAAATACTTAGGGGAGCCGTTGTACTTCAGATATTGGTTCCCGAACTTCACTCTAGGTTGGCAGTTTGCCTGTAGGTTGTTAAGGTGAAATGTGGTTACCTCAGATTTAGATGGACTTGGTTGAAGCAACCACTTTCTGAAATAAACATTCATCATCGTAAGGTCTTCGCTCAGCAAATCCTCTGCTTCATCAAAAGTGGCGCACAGGACTGTAAGATTTATATCATCCGCATAGATGAATTTACGGGATACCGTTTCTGGCAGATCGTGATTGTATAAGTTAAATATCATAGGGGATAAAACTGAACCCTGAGGTAGACCATTATTGAGTGTATGGAACCTACTCCTGGCACATTCATTTTATACATTTTATTTCTATTTTTTATTTTTTGTCGTATGGCCTCCTCAGAGGCCGAATGCAGGTCTCTCTAGTTGACGCCCGTTGGCGACCTGCACGTCGTAATGAGGATGAAGTGATGATGAAGACGTCACAAACATCCAGTCCCCGAGCCAAGGGAATTACCCCCAGGAGATTAAAATCTCTGATGGCTCGGCCGGGAATCGAACCCGGGGCACGTAGGGCCAAAGCCTAGAGCGCTAACCATTTAGTCACGGCACTTTCATTATGAACTTGGAATATTCTATTACTTAACATGTTGCTGATGAGAGTGACTGTTTTAAGACAAGAGACTATAATAATAATAATATCGTATGGCCTCGGGTGCCTGGTGCAAGCTTTGTTAATTGACACCCAGAGGGTAGCTTGCATGTCGAATTTCATCGTTCCTTTGAACGCTATGAAAGTCAAGGGGTTAGATATCTAAACTCCTTGACACTACAGCGCTTTCAAGTAGAGAATGGAGGAACTTTGTGTTGGCGGAAAATCCCGAGATTAATTTTGCCATTGAACACGGCCTACTGAATTCAAATGGGTTCTTTAACATGCCAACAACGTATGACATGAGTATCGTGATTTTTGTCGCCTTCAAAAATCACTTACCATGGCCAGGGGCGAACCTGCAATCTTGGGGTTGGTAGTCCGACACTATAACCACTCACCCACCGTGGCAAGCAGACAAGAGACTGACATTATGAGTTTGAGGAGAAGTCCTTTCCTCCAGACAGTATCATACGCCACTGAGAGGCCCAGAACGGCAGAAACAGTTTTAAGTTTCTTCTCAAAGCCAAGGCAAGGACTTGGTCAGAGCAGTCTCGTTTTGGGCGGAATCCAGCTTGTTCAACAGGAATCTCTTGCTCACAGGAGCAATTCTATTCAGTAACAGTCTTTCAAGTAATTTGTAGGTGACACTGAGTAAGGCAATTGGCCTGTGACTTTGGGGTAGCTTTGGATCTTTTCCTGGCTTCAGTATTGCAATGATATTGGTATTCTTGAAAGACGATGGAATAAGTCCTGATTGTAGATGGAACTGAAAAAGTTTGCAAGCCATCGTTGGGTAGCTGGACCACATTACTTGAGAAACTTCGGATACACACCATCAAATCCCGCTGCTTTTCCAGTCTGGAGAGCATCCAACCCATGTTGTATCTCTTCTAATGAGAATGGTCGTGAATAAAACAAGTTAGGTTGGGCTCCACGTTTTAACTTGTTGAATTCCAATCGGACATGTCTGCTAAACCTCTTTAACTGTAATTAATGACATGAGTTTTATCCTAAAAACTTAATACGTGTGAAATGCATAGGTGATTCACATAATGAAAGTATTCATTATTATTACTATAATTAATTATATGCATGTAGCTGTTACTTTCCACTGGCAATTGTTTACAGTTCTGGATCAAGTTTACTGTGGAAATTATCAGCAGCGACTTCAAATGCTCATCAGTTAATTTGGATCTGTAAATATTTTTAAATTTTATTTTGGAGAATATTTATTCACACAGAAAAGTTACACAGATAAACATGTAGTAAGTTAGTACCCTTTATCACCGTACACAATTTCAGGGTGTTATCGGAAATAGTTTCGGAGATATTGAATGCTGGGGAAATATTTCACACAGCCGCCATGTTGGATTTGTGAAACGTAGTAAAATTTGAAGAACACGGTCGGGGTCGACCACAATGATGCTATGACCTTACCGAGTTTCATTGAGATTGCTTCAACCGTTTAGAAGTTACTAGAGGGGGACACACACACACAAACACACACACCCATTCGCACACACATACACTCACGGACAAAAAGGTGATCTCATAAGCCTAATTTTTAGCCTACTTTCGATTTTTGCAAAAAATGAAAGTAGACTTATGAGATCAACACAGGGCGAAAAAAGTGTGTCTGTCTGTGTGTGTGTATGTGTGTGTGTGAGTCTGTGTGTGTGTCTGTGTGTGTGTGTGTCTGTGTGTGTGTGAGTGTGTGTACTCTGAATGTCTGTCCCCCCCTATCAATTCGAACACGGTGAATGCGAATTGAACGAAATTTGGTACAAAGGTAGCACTAGCAAAGGACACCTCATTGTCATGTTTTATATCGCCGCCATCTTGACGGAAACGTAATGGCGGCCACACAAATGTTCAAAGCTTAAATCAAATTACGACTAACCTAATCATCCGATCTCTACCAAATTTTGCAACAACATACCTTTATGGGGGGAGCATCCTTTGACCAAACTAATAGGTCATCAGAGTAATAGTTTGCGGATGGCGGCCATCTTTGTGTGAAAATCGATTCCCCCTATTAATTCGAACACGGTGCAACCGAATGGAACGAAATTTGGTACAGAGGTAGTACTAACAAAAGGCACCTCAGTGTCATGTTTTATATCGCCGCCATCTTGACGGAAACGTAATGGCGGCCACACAAATGTTCAAAGCTTAAATCAAATTACGATTAACCTAATCATCCGATCTCTACCAAATTTTGCAACAACATACCCTTATAGAGGAAGCATCCTTTGACCAAATGAATAGGTCATTAGCCTAATAGTTTGCGAATGGCGGCCATCTTTGTGTGAAAATCAATTCCCCCTATTAATTCAAACACGGTGAAACCGAATGGAACGAAATTTGGTACAGAGGTAGCACTAGCAAAGGGCATCTCAGTGTCATGTTTTATATCGCCGCCATATTGACAGAAACGTAATGGCGGCCACACAAATGTTCAAAGCTTAAGTTAAATTACGACTAACATAACCATCCGATCTCTACCAAACTTTGCAACAACATACCTTTTTGGAGGGAGCATCCTTTGACCAATCTAATAGGTTATTAGCCTAATAGTTTGCGGATGGCGGCCATCTTTATGTCAAAATTGATTCCCCCTATTAATTCGAACACGGTGGAACCGAATGAACGAAATTTGGTACAGAGGTAGCACTAGCAAGAGGCACCTCAGTGACATGTTTTATATCACCGCTATCTTGACGGAAACGTAATCGCGGCCACCCAAATGTTAAAAGCTAAAATGTAATTACGACCAACCTAATAATCTAGTCTCTACCAAATTTTGCAACACCATATCTTTATGTGGGAAACATATTCTGACCAAACTGCAAGAACATCAGCCCAATAGTTTGCAGATGGTGGCCAAGTATGTGTGCAAATCGATTCCCCCTATCAATTCAAACATGGCGAAACCGAATTGAACGAAATTTGGTACAGAGGTAGCACTAGCAAAGGGCACCTCATATTCATGTTTAATATCCCTATAGCACGTTGTATTTCAACAAGCTACTACAACCAACATTCAATCATACTCCTTGAAAAGGACAAAGAGTTATAACAATACCCATGCATTTAGGAGAAAGTAGGCTATATGTTCTTTACTGAACATCTTGTTTTTTCATAAAATGAAAATAGGCTAAATAGGAGAAAATACTGAGTCTCCCTGCTACCCGCAGTGAAGAGGTGTTGTACAGCGTCTACTAACTGAGGGCTAGAGAAAATATGACTTTGCTCATCCAGAAGGGCATGCACGTTCTTAAGGGGAAACCTACAGATTATGGAGCCAAACCAATAACGATTTTATTATTATAACTGCGCCTATCATAGATTTTGTACAACAATTACATACATTTCCAAGGAATCATATACATTTTGCTATTATAATATAATAATAATATCGTATGGCCTCGGGTGCTGGGTGCAAGCTTTGTTATTTGACACTTGGAGGGCAGCTTGCATGTCGAATTTCGTCGTTCCTTGGAACGCTATAGGAGTCAATGAGGTTAGATATCTAAGCTCCTTGACACTATAGCGCTTTCTAGTAGAGAATTGAGAAACTTTGTGTTGGCGAAAAATCCCGAGATTAATTTTTGCCATTATGAAGACGGCCTACTGAATTCAAACGGGTTCTTTAACATGCCAACAACGTACGACATGCATGTCGTGATTTTATCACCTTTCAAAAATCACTAACCACGGCCAGGAGTGATGATGATGATGATGATAATTGTTGTTTTAAGGGGCCTAACATCTAGGTTATCGGCCCCTAATGATCTGGATGATAGCGAAAATGAGAATGAAATGGAAACCAGAACGAAAATTATGTGAGACGGAAAATACGTACAAAGAGAACCCCAGATGGAAACAACTCACAATATGGTCTTACAAAAGGAAATTTAGAACGAAAAGATTCACAAAAAGAATAGATTGAAAAAGACCCACAAAACGGAGGCTAGATTCAAAATACGTACAAAGTGCAATGTAGCGTCGAAATACTTACAAAATGCAACTGAAATTCAAAATACTTACAAAATGCAAATGAGATCGAAAATACGTACAAAATGCAATTGAGGTTCAAAATACTTACAAAATGCAATTGAAATTGAAAATACACAATGCAATTCAGATTGAAATATCCCAGTTCCAATCCAAATTATTCACAAAGTGCAATTGAAATTCAAAATACTTACAAAATGCAATTGAAATTGAAAATGCTTACAAAATGTACGGTGGATTCAAACGACTCATGTGGATTAACAATACTTACAAAATGCAATTTAGATTGAAAATACTTGACAAAATGTAATTTAGATTCAAAATGCCCACGAAATGCAATTGAGAATCAAAATATGTGCAAAATGCCCACCAAACAAAATGCAATTTAGATTCAAAATTCGTGCAAAATGCTGTTTTGGTTGAAAATACTTACAAAATGCAATTGAAATTCAAAACACTCACTAAAAGGCCCGGCCACCTGCATTGAAAGACTTACTAAAAAGCAATTTAGATTGTCAATCTTTACAAAATGCAATTGAGGTTGAAAACAATCGCGAGAGGTAATTTAGATCGAAAAAAACTTACAAAATGCAACGTAGATTAAAAATGCCTTAAAAATCGCTAAAAGGGAATTTAGATACACGGTGAACCAAGTAACAAAAACAGTGCGGGAATCTTAAAGAGAAAAGGAAATATAAGGAAAAGAGGAGAGGAGAGGGGAGAGAGGAGAGGGTCCGCCCCAAAGGTAAGGGACAAAAGGAGAAAACGGACCCAGTTCAGGAATCCCTCGTAGTCCCCAACTCCAGAACTCACCAGCCGTGAGCCTTTAAGGGTGTAGCACTATCCAGGGTGCATCAGAAGTGGTGGGGCTACACACAGCCTGCCTCCTTAAGGTCCTTGAGCAGAAGGCAGGAGATATGAAGAGAACAGAAGAGGTCTGACCCCTCGAGGAATGAGGGAACAGAAAAGATGAGAAAAGGGCCAATTAAGGAGGGAAAGTGAAAGACTCCTTAGGCCTCGGATACCCTAATACCGTCGGGGTCGGAAAAGAACAAGAGTTGACCAAGGGAGGTCGATAGAAAAGTTGACAGAGAGGAGCCCGGCACAAGTAAGTGGAAGTAATGCCGAACCCAGCTGGGGCCCTGTGGTCGCCAACGCACGTCCCACTAGTCGTGAGCCCATGGGAGAAAGGTCAGCAAAAAGCAAGAACCAAATTTACGATTTAAATTTTGAAAATGTAAAGCTTCGCTTCTAATATCAAGAGCTGTGTGTTTCCTTTGAATTGCATTGTTATACAGGGTGATTCTTTAGCTGGAGCGGGGCCAGCGGCCGACTGCCAGACGCGCGCATCTTCCGCCAGCCAAACTAGCTCGGTCTGCAGGGTTGCGCGGAGGCGAGTTAACCATGGTCATTAAAGTCAGTCACTCAACTTTCATCAACGTGGGTGTGAAGTGTCAGCGCACATATAATAAGTTAACATAACACCTTCCTGCAAGATTTACTTTAAGAAGCACAGATGTTCTTTTTATTTCTTGGGAGTCTGGATGACCTCACGTCACCAGATAAAGGTTAGAACATACCATTTCACAGAAGATGCTGAAAATGTACTCTTCCAGCTGACAGACAGTAACTTTGGAAGTTACATCGTTACATTATGTAGCTGCTCCTGTACCCCCCTGCGTAATTAATCGAAGCACTGACCTAAGCTCATTTGATGTTTAATTGTGGTGTAATTTAAAATTCAAAGTGTACAGATCAATTACCTGTACTCTAGTGGAGCTGGAGAACAATATACGGCAGCAGATATCCCTCACAACAGAAGGGAATCACAACGATTAAACGCTAATTTATTTACACGGTGCAACGTCTGTCTGTTAGCTGAAGGAGAACACTCTCAGCATCTTCTGTGAAAAGGTAAGTTCTTTAATCATGATTTGCTAGTGAAATTACCATTAATTAATGTACTTTGGAACGGTTTCTACCTGCGGGCAATCATGCCCGAGCTTGCTTGGCTGGCAAAAGGCGTGCGCAAAAGAAAAAGCAAAAGGATCTCCCTGTACAAGATACGAGGGCAGATCAAAAATTAAGTTGCACTTCCCAGTGTTTGCCATTTATTACACCACCTATACAACAGCAACACGTCTATAACGACATACAATGTAACGTCACTTTTCCACATAGTTTCCAAGCGACTCCAAACATTTCTGCGAACGCACAACCAACTTGTCGATGCCGGATGCATAGGAAGTTCCTCCAGCGTTCTGCAACCACACGGAGACAGCGGCCTTCACCTCCTCATCGGTCGGGAACGTCGACCACCTGTCTAATGATCGCATTCACACTGTTGACATTGGCACGGGTCCTGGACGTTGCGGGCCTGCCCTCGCGATATCCGTGCGTCCGGCTTCGAATTGCTGACACCACTTTACGATCCCTTGCCGGGAAATGGCCCGATCCCCATACACAGCACTGATTTCACGATGAATGTCCGTGCAATTCTTCCTTTTGGCCCATGGGAATCGGATTGTCGCACGCACCTCATATTTGGAATGAACGTCCAGTCGACGCACCATTGCATTAGGCCGCTATTCACACCATACAAGACGTGACACCACAGCGACCTGCCGAACAGACGTGTGGGCAGTGTCTGTCCCTTTCTCCGCTAAGTCCACGTTTACGACACACAGCGCGCTGCTGCAGCGCGTTAGTGCAACTAACGTTTTGATCCACCTTCGTATATGACAAGCACGGTTATAATATTAAATTCGTTATTGTTTTGGCTCCTTGAGCTGTATGGGCCCCCTTAACAGGAATCATTAATACCTTTGTAAACTGGCTATTCATACTGATTATTCCTCGCGTTATTAATTATAACATTCTTGGGGGTAGCGCTAACTCGCCACTCCCTTCTAGAACCGCACCTGGGTGATATGCGATGGTGAATTTCTATGTGGCGAGTGGTTTTACGGTTGGATGCCCTTCCAGGCGTCAAGCTTATGAGGAGAGATAATGAGAGGTGTAAAGAATGAAAAATAAAGTATGAAACTGGGCAAGGAGTTGGAAGGAAGTGGCTGTAGCCTATTTGAAGGTACTGTCGCAGCGTTTGTGTGGAGATGAAAATGGAAAACCACAGAATACTATTTAAAGGATGGTAGTAGTGTGACAGATCTTGGATCAGCACAGACACTCCTCATCATCATTTATTATATTATTTTTGTCATCCCATTTTGATATCATGTAATTCGCTGTTTCACTTATTGTCGTCCGCGCCATCACCTTATATTATGTTAATTATAAGTAAAATGGATATGTATATTTTTAAAGTACCGTATGCAAATTTGTCGGAAAGTGCAAAGTTAGGGATTGCAAATAAGCAACCAGGCTAATTGCTGATGGACATGGACTCATTATGAAGCAGTATCAAAACGGTGTATAAGGTCATTGATATAAATTTATTCCTTTCCCTCGGAGTGGCTACATGGCAAGAAGGATTAGTTGAAGGCTGGATGCGCTGTAACTTAGTAGCTCTCGATGTACCTCAACGATGGCATAAAGTAGCGACACGGACTACTGTTGAACTAATGCGATATAGATTGGAAATCGAGTGTGATCTAGATGGCGGTGTACAAACTCTTTGTCCTAAGTTGGTTATGATTTACGTGTCCTTGGATGATTGTTGATATCCATTGAGAGTAATGAAGTATATCTCTGGACATTAGAGATACATGAATAAGTTGATTGTTTTGAAAAATAAGGAAGCTATACTGCAAGTTTGCAGATTATAATAAGGACTACATTGAATTATATAACTACCTCAGTATTTCCCTACATGGTTGTAGCGGAGAGAGAGAAGTTTTGTTGTACGCAAGTGCTGTACACCTCCAGAAGTGATCTAAAATTATATATCGACATATTATTCCCTATCAGATAATAAAAGAAATCACTTACTCCTGCAAAATAGTTCCGAAGCCTTTTAAGGTAAAAGTACATCAAATACAGGGTGTCCCACCTAACTCTGCGACCTCAAATATTATCGAAATGAAACAAGATGTGAACAATCTACTTGCGCAGGAATGTAGCCACGTCAGGGGGTTATACAATGGGAGGATATGCACAATCCAGGAAATTATAACAATACCACTTTTAACGCAAAGTTACCTTTTTTAAATGGAACATACATGTTTTTTCTAGCAAAATCAATAGTAAACATACAATTATTGATAACAGAATTGGTTTCACTTCTCTAAACCTCGTACCTTCTGAAATAACTAAAGTTGTAGGTTAATAACCAACGACAATGGAGTATTAATGTTTGGTGCGGTATCACTGGCAACCGTATTGTAGGTCCCTATTTTTATCAGGACACACTAAACGAACAGCGATATGCATCATTTCTTCAAGACACGTTACCCCTTCTCATGGAGGACGTGGGATTGGAAACTCGTGTATCAATGTGGTTCCAGCATGATGGGTGCCCCGCACATTTCGCACGTGTTGCCAGAGATGTAATGGATAAGAAGTTTCCAAATCGGTGGATAGGACGTGGTGGTCCTGTGAGATGGCCAGCACGGTCCCTCGACTTGACGCCATTAGACTACTTTCTCTGGGGCGCATTGCAAGATAGTCTATCAGGAAGTCCCAACTACAATAGCGAATATGCAACAGCGTATTACTTCGGCGTGTGCGAAAATATCTGTGGAAACACTGGGATCAGTACAACGCTCTGTTGTTCACCGTCTACAGAAGTGCATTGTTGCAAACGGTGGTCACATTGAACATCCGCTGAAGTGACACAGTTTCATCAGTTAATATGTTAATGCTTACTTGTGAATGTCTCTTCCGTGCTGGATGTAATTTAAAAACATGACGTTTCTTTAAGCTATAGGCCACAAGTTTGTTTAGGAAATCGGTAATTGTACATTTTGAACTATGTGTACAGTTCTACACGTTTGTTAAACTTGACAAACAGTGTCTCCATTGCCATCCTCTACAACGTTTGTTATTTCAGAAGTTACGGGGTTTAGAGATGTGAAACCAATTCTGTTATCAATAATTGTATGTTTACTATTGATTTTGCTAGAAAAAACATCTATGTTCCATTTAAAAAAGGTAACTTTGCGTTAAAAGTGGTATTGTTATAATTTCCTGTATTGTGTATATCCTCCCATTGTGTGACCCCCTGACGTGGCTACATTCCTGCGCAAGTAGATTTTTCACATCATGTTTCATTTCGATAATATTTGAGGTCGCAAAGTTAGGTGGAACACCCTGTATATGACACTCCTTGGTTAGCTATACAAAACATGTAATGTTTTAATTTTCAGAATATAGTAACTTTCTTCTCCTTTTCTCTTATTCCGTAGTGTTATTTATCGCTACTCTATATTTATTATTTCATAATAAATTTTGTTTATACGAGGCAAGGGGTGTATTGCCAGAAGCAAGCTCCATTGCCTACATCCTGGGAGGAGAGATCTCGTCTCATCTATATGAGTGGTACCCAACAAATTAACATCTTAATTACCAACACACTTATACCCAACTGTAGGGCATGTTGTTGTTGGTTAACCCATTAAAGAACATCACAGTAGTGGTCTAGTAATCCACGCTATTAGGCCAGATGACCTCGATGTTCCACCTCTTAAAATAACAAACACCACCACCACAACTTGAAACTGTCCCAGAGGTCCATGTTTCATCATCTCATACAAAATCTGTTTGACGGAAAGAAAGTGACACAGTGACCAGAAGGTCCAAGTATGTCACTATTGTATCCGTAGGAAGAGGAGATGGTTTGCTTGCGCCATGCAGGGAGCATCTTGGTGCGCTTGAGTTCTCGTCCGGAACAGCTCGAAGCTCTTATGAAACAACCATTACATCGCATTAACGAGCGCAATTAGCTCCCTACATGGTCGAGTGATACGGTACCTTCCCAATATCCCAACCAGTACACTTCTCAATGATCTAATGGCGCCAGGTGTCTATCAGAGCAAAACTTGCATGCAGTAGAATCTTAAATATCCGTAAATAATAATAATAATAATAATAGTAATAATAATTAGCCTACATTACATTACATTACATTACATTATGCGAACCGGCCAAAACTAAGGACCACACAAATATCATTTCATTTCCTTCTCATAGTTCTTTCTTCCTTTCTCTTCCTCCACACTTACTTTATTCTTTCAGAGTGTTGCGCCTTTCTCTCTGCTGTCCATCTTCCTCCCCTGCGTTCTCTCTTTTCTCCCACAAGAAACTTTATGTTCGAAAGTATTTCTCTGAATTGTGTTCTGTCTCGACAGTCGTCATCTGTAATTTCTAGCCTCCGGAGTTCTTCCTTCATCTGCTTGGTGTAACCCCCTTGGCTCTTCAGATTACATATTTCATCAAAAATTTGTTTATTTATTGTTGTTGGATCCAATCTAACCATATGCCCATAGAAACGTAAACGACTTTTCCTAATTGTTTTTTCCAGGTCTTCCACCCATTCATATAGTTAGTTAGTTAGTTATTGTTGTTTTAAGGGGCGGAACTACGAGGTCATCTGCCCCTCTTAACACAGATTAAAGAATACAAATTTTGAATTGAATTTAAAATTTTGAGGTGGACATCTAAATTTAAAAATACCAAAAATTAATAAAACAAAAACAAACAATTAAATTTAAAAAAAAAAAAAAAAATTATAAACTTAAACAAAAATTACGGAAAAAACAAAACATTATCATTCAAAAACGAACAAGTCGTTGAGTCAAAGTTCACTGGAAAATTTAGATTGCTGGCCCTAACCCACTCTCACTTATAAAGCGGATAACCATTCATATATATCCTTGTTTTATCTTAGTCTGCAGGTTCCCTGCACCACTTTTGGGCCGTAAATCCTCCTCAATATCCTCCTTTCAATCTTCAGAAGCTTTTCCAGGTTCATTAAATTTGCCGTCTCCACACCATATAAGATCACCGTTTTTACCACAGCATTGCAGTGTTGTAGTTTGGCATTAAGGGAGAGGTTCCTTTTGTTGTATATATGTTTAGTGGAGAAGTTGAGTTTTTCTAGTTTAAGTCTTCTGTTTTCCATTGACTCTTTGTCCTGTCCATTGCTGCTAATGATCTCTCCGAGGTATTTAAACTGTTTCGTGACCTTTACCCTCCTACATTTCGTCTTACCGGTTTCCTTCATGTAGTTGTTGGTGCTCATCGTCTCTGTTTATGGAAAAGAGATTTGTAGCCCTGTTTTCCCAGCGATTTTTTTAGTTCCTTTATCTGTAATATTGCTTCCTGTTCCGTTTCAGCTAGAAGTGCCAGATTATCCGCGAAGGCCAGACATCTGGGTTTGATGTTTATATTTTTACTTCCAAGTAAAGCCCCGGAGTCATTGGTTGTCCACAATGTATTCATGATCTTATCTAGAACCACGTTGAACTACATCGGTGATAGGCTGTCTCCCTGCCTCAAACCAGTTTTTAAATCACTTACTCTCCCAGCTTGGCTTCAACCACGGAATCTGCGAGGTATCATTCCTCTACCGTCGCAAGGACGGTGCCTGGTGGCTGAACACACTTTGTCAGCAGATACAACTGGAGATGGTGACAGGCCGATCGTCCAGGTGACCACTAACTTGGATGTTGGTTGGTTCTTAAGTTTAGGGGCAGCGACAACGCGGTCATGTAGCCCCGTGTACTTTGGGTGTGTGTAGAATCTGTCTGATAACCGGTATTAATTGTGATGACTGTATTAGTGTGTGTATCTGTTTTTAATTCAAGTAAGGACTGCAGACAATCAATTTTCAAGTAGTTCCTACTTTTGAAACCAAACGCCACCGTCAATGATTACTAGTTCAGAACTTAGCTACCAGACGTCACCGCAGTCGGCTCTTGGCAACGAACGTAGGAACCTAAGAGCGTTGTTTACATTCTTAACCTATACAATTTAGCTTCACACAAGTGTAATTAGTGGAAGGTTCTTTAACATGACATAAATCTATGACATAGGACAGCCGGCTTTACTTCCTCTCCGAAGGAAGGCATACTGAGGGATTTTAACGCTCTTAAAAAATCCGACGACTTCGGCCGGATTTGAACCCGCGATCTTGGGCATAGAAGCTCAGCATGCTACCGACTACGCCACCAAAGCCGCCTAACATGGGTGTAATTAAGAAAGGGTCAGGGAAAGGATTTTGGAAGGAAGTCTGCCGTGAATCTGTTGACAGGAATCGTTCCAGCATTTATCTGGTGATGAATTGGGAAACCACGAAAACCAATTTCAGGACGGCCGCTCTCCCGATGCCAACGAGGCACGAGCAAGTGCGTTAGCGGTCCTGGTCACTGTGGCCGGTATAATAATAATAATAATAATAATAATAATAATAATAAAAATAATAATAATAATAATAATAATAATAATAATAATAATAATAAATAAAGAAAGAAACAAAAAAAGGATAAATCGAAGAATTAGTAAAAGAGGACTGGAAAGCATTAAGGATAGTTGGCAATACTTGGATACGTGAAAAACTATCACGTGCTCTCAGAAAGAAAATAATTTCTTTTTATGGTCACTTGGTCCGAATGAACCAGGAAAGTTTGACTGAAAAAATATTTTACCATATTGACCAAAAAAAAAACACAAATTAGTTGGTTCATATAAGTGGAGAAAAAAAACAACAAGAAATGAACATTACAAAGGAAGAAATTCTAGAAAGGCTTATATTTAAAAATAAAATTAGAAAATTGGGGGTTTTCATGGAAAAGACAAAAAGTTCTCAACTGTTTTGGACAGATAAAAGAAGAAAAGAACACAGGGAAAGAATGAGGAAGTCAATGCATATGTGAGATTTTCAAAGTGAAATGCCATGTCCTGCGGTTCTGATTCCACGTAACAAGGAGGTACCGTGGCTTATGATCTCGAGATTAACGGTGACGTTAAACTACAATCTTCCTTCTTTAGAATGAGGAAACACTGGTAAAACCTTAAGTCGGAAAAGGAGACAAAATGATGAAGTTATTTCATGAGGTTCATAGATGGTCGCACTCAAAGAAAGAAAGAAAGAAAGAAAGAAAGAAAGAAAGAAAGAAAGAAAGAAAGAAAGAAAGAATTGTTGTTGTTGATTCATTTGAGGGGCTTGGACATCGTGGTCATTTAACCCCGTGAATTTTGGGTGTGTGTTGTTCATTTCTTTTCTGATAACCTGTGTTATTGTGATAGCTGTATTAGTGTGTGTATTTGTAATTTGGGAGACGATTGGCCGTGACCTTAAGTCAGAAACCATCCCGGCATTTGCCTAGAGTAGAAGTGTGAAACCGCGGAAAACCACTTCGAACTCGCATCTTCTCATTTTAGCCTCACGAGGCTGAGTGTACCCCGTTCCAGCCCTCAGACTAGAATTAAATATATTCTGGCTGCGTGGATCAGCGGTAACGTTCTCGCCTGCTGTACCCAATGTTGCAGGATCGAATCCTGGTGCAGTTAGCTGGCATTTGATGATGCGCAAATGCGAGGAAGCCGTGTCAGTATATTTATTGGTACATTAAAGATCCCCTTCGGGACAAAATTCCGGCACCCCAGCGTCTCTAAAAGGTTCAGTAGTTATAAGGGACCTAAAACCAATTACATTATTATTATTATTTTTATTATTATTATTATTATTATTATTATTATTATTATTATTAGAATTAAATTTCTAGATAGAGTCGGGAATCAAACCCGGTCATCCGTGATGACAGCCAAGAGTGCTAGCAACTACTCAACGAGGGGAACTGTTCTGAATTTGTTGTTGTTAATTCATGTAGGGGCTTTCGACATCGTTTATTTAGTTTCATGTAGGCCTACTTGTGTGTGTGTATATAGGATTTGTGTGATAACCTGTGTCATCGTGATATCTGTAGCAGTGTGTGTTTTTGTAATTGGGACTAGGATTGGGAAGAAGGTGGCCGTGGCCATATGTTAGGGATCTTCCCGGCATTTAACTGTAGTAGAAGTGGAAAAACCACGGAAAACCACTTCGAAAATGGCGTTGACAGTCAAGAATGTTACTAGACCTAGTTCGCTGCGAGGTGAGCCTTAATACGATCTTTGAGCTGCGTATATACCGGTGTTAGTAACAAATGTAGCAAAATGCCGACATAAGATTTCAAACACAAAACATTCAGTTTATTGCGGTATAAGTGGATATAGGATATTGTAACGAAAACGAAGTGTGGTATTGTATCTCTAAGCATAAGTGACATTTGTGGATGTAATATTTCCTCCCTAGCAACACGCAACGTTAATAACATAACACAAGCGAGTTTCCTGTGGACACGAAGATTATTATCCACGTGACGCACAAGGTCAGCCTCACGTCAAGGAAAAGTGATTCGCGTGCTCTTTAGGCCGGGTGGGGTCCATTATTCAAACTGGGAGGATGTCAGATAAGCTGAGTGCATCCACAGACGGAACTTGACTTAATTGTTGCCTCACGTAACTTTATTGTCTTCTTTTGTAACGAAGGTCAAGTACAAGGAAGAGTTTTTGCAAATACATCCGCACATTATGACTAACATTAGTAAGCATGTGTCGCAATAGCATTTTATTTTCAATAACTTTTGTACCTCTTATTATATGTTCACAACCATTTTTCATCCAATTAATTGAAATTTCTCACACTAACCTCATAGGTACCCAGCTTAACACCACCATGCACCTAATCACTGGCACAATAAAGTCTACACCCACACATTGTCTACCTATCCTCAGCCACATCCCTCCACCAGATCTTCGACGTAAATCACTCTCCTCAGGGAGTTCATGAAAATAATGGATAACCCACAACTTCCAATACACTGTGACATTGCTGATGTTCGCCTCAATCATCTAAGATCTCGAAATCCATTAACAAGGACTGCACTAGACTTGGATAATACCAACTTCAACTTAACTAAAGAATATCATGGAAGACAGGATACTAGGCCTGGATCAAACTTAACACGCACTGGATCACCGCTGCCACCTGGATTTGAGTTTCTTCAGAAAACATGGTCAACTCTCAACAGGATTCGTACGGGTCATGGCAACTGTGCAGACTTCCATTATAAATGGAAAATTATTTATTCACCTTACTGTGATTGTGGTGACCCTAAGCAGACCATCCAGCATATCATCACCAAGTGCCCTAAAAGAAAGTCACTGATTTCGCTCATGGATCACCAGAGACAATAATTACCTACATAAACAATCTAGATATAAATATATAGTTTGTAAACTAATTATCATCTGTGTACATATTGTATCTCTAAAGCCATACGCTAAATAAATAAATGTTTATGTTTCTGGAAGTTTAGATTATAGTAGGGGATCACTATGCCATGTTTCAAAATTAATCGTTCAGTGACGAATTAGGTGAAGCTAAGTTTGCGCACTATCAATAAATTATTAAAGGTAGAAGTGGTTCATTATTCAAAGTTTCACTCAGTCCAGAAAAATTCCGGGATAGTACCTTATTTCAATTCTCGGGCCACCTACCCCATCCCTGTCCTAAATACAGCTACAGTACATACATACATACATCACACTAGTACAGTCATCACAGAAACACAAGTTATCAGACAAGTTCAACATACACCCAAGTATATGGCGGTGATGACCAAGATGTCCCAAGCCCCTAAAATGAATCGACGACGACAACAACAACAACAACACAAAAGTTTCACTTCATTCGTTTCAATAGGAAACGAGAAATAAAATTATACTTTTCATATTTCGCAAGCGACCATCTTAACGTTTTGTAAAACAGATTGGTTGGTTGGTTGGTTGGTTGGTTCTTAAGTTTAGGGGCTGCGACAACGCGGTCATGTAGCCCCGTGTACTTTGGGTGTGTGTAGAATCTGTCTGATAACCGGTGTTAATTGTGATGACTGTATTAGTGTGTGTTATCTGTTATTTTAATTTAAGTACTGCAACTTAGAATTTTTCAAATAGTTCCAACTTTTGCCGCCAAGCGCCACCGTCAACGACTACTAGGCTAAGTTCACAACTCCTTCATAGTAATAATAATAATAATAATAATAATATTGTATGGCCATACGATATTATTATTATTATTATTATTATTATTATTATTATTATTATTATTATTATTATTATTATTATTATTATTATTATTATTATTATTATGAAGGATGTTCAAATGAAACCCGTTCGAGGTTCCTGAGCTCCGGAATGGGAAAAAAACAAAAGTTGACACGTAAGCCAAATGAAAGAATATTTATTTTAAGCCATTTTATACATTTACGCTTATATTTGTTCAAAAGAAGTCACCCTTGGTATTCAGACAAGCATCCCATTTTTCTATGGGTGGGGAATGCCGACCGTGAAGAATGATTTTGGCTGCTGCTGGAACCAATCCATAACTGCATATTGTGCCATCTTGATCGCATTGTCAATATCTACCCTGAGAGTCTTGGTCACAACCTTTTGCACGATAGCTGACTAGGACGCGGTAAATCCGTTCTTTCCTCACGGTCACCGTGGAACATTAGCTACCAATCCGTGTTTGACAAACACTTTTCGCCGTGGGTTATACAGCAACCATTCTCCAATGAATCTTCACCTACTTGCAACGCCCTGCCGTTAGAAACTAGATTATTGCTCGTCTTGCTTGGACGGGTTCTGATTCGCACCAGCCATGTATTACTACGTGTCTACAACAAAGCCAAGTGTAAGGTAGTATCCGACCACAGCGCATGGCTGATTTACTGAACTCCTCTGCGCATGTATTGTATATTTCCAAACTCAAGCGACAACACATCAGGTAGCGTATTTCGTACGGTTGTCAACTGAACACACCGAGAATTATTAATATCTCCCACGTGTTCCAAACCGTTCCATTATACTTGATCTGTTTTATCATTTCAAATGATCTAGTCGACTTCATCGTTATGCTTTGGTCTACCGTTATGCGTTACGGTTACGGAGAGGAAATGTACTAAGGCTGCACTTGAGCGTATGACGTTATCATGTTGTTCAGTGCATATGCACCGAGTCTGAGTTAACTCCCGGGCTATCGCGTTATGCGATACGGAGACGGAGAGCGTATGACGTCATCATGTTGTTCAGTGCATATGCACCGAGTCTGAGTTTACCCTGGGCTATGGCGTTATGCGATACGGAGGCGGAGAGCGCGAGACGTCATGCAGCAGAGTACACCTCCCGCTCTCCGTTCCCCACGTGGAAAGCCTAAGTTAATGGGTAATGGAGTCTGTTGAAAGAGTCCTGGGGCTTCGAGCGAAGCGAGTTTCTAACTTGTGTAGCATTTGTAGCATGCGTCATTTTAAATGATATAAAGTCTAGTCTTTCAGACTGACTGTATCTTCTACATACAAAGGCTTTTTATCAGAACGTACTTTTTGCACATAACTGTTCCATATTTTTCAGTTGTTACTTATCACAGAAGTCTCAAATTTTTACCATCTGTAGCTTGGCTTGTAAATGAGATTTTAACATAGAGATTTTGTTCTACCTCAAATACATTATTTAAAAAAATGGATCTCAATTTTTTAAACGAAAAATTTGAGATTAGGGGGGAAAATATTATTATGGTCACAAGAGTAGATACACCAAATGCCCGTGTTAAAGTACTAAGAATTGATCACTTATTACGGCAATAAAATTTTATCTAAATCTACCCAGTAGTTTCTGCGAATTAGGAACATGAATGTATTAAATATTAACATTAAGAAGATAGGCCATTGGAACTCTCCTTTTACATGACCTGTGGCACATTATGTTTGGAGACTAAGCAATGCACTAGAGTTTGCCGGTATCCTTATTTCCGTGTTTCTGATATATTTCAATAAGGAAGTAAGCTACTGTAGGTCATTCGTCATTCCATGATGTGAAAACCATGACAGTGACGTGCTTCAGTTCTTCCGCTTAATTTGTAGTCAATGAATATTTTGTTGAACAGTTGCCCCCACGCCATCCTCCGTCGCAGGGTCAACGACTGGTAGTTGGCATTAAGAAAATCCCCGTAATTGACCCTTTAATATTTATAACACCAACCTTCCTAAGAGAAATCGATCTGTAGCAGTCATCTCCAGGGGCAGGACAACAACCGCGTGCAAACCACCCATCGCCTGTCGTGAAGGGTAACTACCGGAGATCGGATTTATATGAAGAAAGGCTTGGAAAATGAGCTAAAAACCAATATTAAAAAACTGGAATTAAGATTACGGTAATTTAGCATGTATGTCAATCTGTTGGTTTTTATCGGTTCGCCATGTGTATGAAATTGGCTCACACTTAATATTGGTTATGTTCTAGATAACTTGTAGAACCCTGGAGTGCTTTGACCCCTGATAAAAATGTGTGTTACGGTTCATAATTTCTAATAAATTGTCATTAGACACTGTTTTGTCTTTTAAATTCATATAGGTATTTGTTACACAGTGGTACACGTAATTTAATAGTCATTAAATTATTTGAATCTGAGAAACAACTAGTTTCGTGAAGAACTAATATATCCAATGTACAGTATTACACCGCCAGACCACGTAGATGCAACCACGCTCAAAAAGCTGGCATCTCATTGACTATGCCATCATCACTACGCAGCGAGACAGTAAAGATGTTTTGATTGCAAAGACAGAACGTACCATTGATTACTGCTGAACTGACCACATATGTGGCACAACGATGGTTCCAACGTTTCAACACTGGAAATTTACCACGTTCTGGAAGACCTAAACTATGGGTTATTGAGAAAAGGTTTTGGAAGAAAATCCACAAAGAAGTACTCGTATGCTGTCAGAAGAACGTGGTGCATCAAAAGATATCATACATCACCAGATTAAGAAACATGGAAAATCAACCTCATGAATCGACACCTGAACAGGCTCAACGTCGAGTGGACATCTATCGTCAGCTATCGTCGGTAACCCCATGGTTGATAGATTTATCAGGAGAATGTGATAAGAAAATGGGTCTATTACCGCAATGCTGACGCCTCGAAACAGTGGTTCAGTCCCCGTCAACCTGCTAAAGTCATTGTTAAAAAGGATCGGTTCGGCCCCAAAGTGGTGTTGTGTGTCTGGTGAAATTTTGAAGGAGTGATTCACTGGGAATTTGTTCCAAATGGGCGTGCAGTCAATGTGGATCTTTATTCTCAACAACTGGAACGAGTTTATGAAATTTTGAGATTAGTTCTCTTGCAGCAGGACCTTTTACTAAACGAACAACCATGGGAAAAAATTCAGGAATTGGGAGGAATCAAACTGCTACCACGTTAGTTAGTTAGTTATTGTTGTTTTAAGGGGCGGAACTACGAGGTCATCTGCCCCTCTTAACACAGATTAAAGAATACAAATTTGGAATTGAATTTAAAATGTAGAAGTGGACACCTAAATTTGAAAAGATCTAAAATTAATAAAACAAAAAATTAAATAAAATAATAATTATTAAAATTAACAACAATTACGTAAAAACAAAAAATTATCATTCAAAAACGAACAAGTCGTTAAGTCAATTTACACTGGAAAATGTAGATTGCTGCCCCTAACCCACTCTCACTTATAAAGCGGATAACGCGATCAGCAGCCACCGCGTCATCGGCTAATATAAGTTTGAGTGTCATCTGCAAAACAAGGTTTCTTCGTAAGTCAGCAAGATCCACACGCTCGGTTAAAATGTGGGCTACGGTGAAAACAGCTCCACAGGTACAAAGAGGGGGTCTTCCCTTCTCATCAGGTACGAGTGGGTGGATCTTGTATGACCTATCCTTAGCCTACACAAAATGACGGACTCTCTCCGTGGCCGGAAAGAGCTCCGCCACACACGAGAAGTTCCTTTGATCGCTCTCAGTTTACTGGGCAGTGGTTCAGCTAGCGACTGACTCTCCCAAAAAGCCAGAACTTGTTGGCGTAACTGAGAGCGAAACTACTACCACATCCAGCATATAGCCCTGATATTGCGTCTTCAGATTACCATCTTTTTAGATCCATGGCTCAGTTCTTAAGGGGAAGAAATTTCAAAAACATTGAAGCTGTGGAAGTGGGTCTCGCAGAATTCTTCACTTGTAAAACCAGAGACTAGTACCGTCGCGGGATAAGAAACCTCGCTGAAAGATGGCTCAAGACCATAGAATCTGATGGTCTCTACTTTGAAAAATAGTTAAATTTCTTTTCAGAAATCTTTCCAAATAAAATGTTCTTTAAGAAACGACATTACTTATGAGACATACCCTGTATACATCGGCTGATTTGTAGTGATGGGGGACATACACGCACAAGAAATAGATCTCATAAGTTTGTATTTCACATGATGAAAATAAGCAAGAATAGTACTCATAATTCCACTGATTTTTAAAGGCAGAACACGTCGATGTTCCGCCTCTTAAAACCATCCACACCACCCCCAAAACCAACATATCACTCACTTTCTGTGCGTCGGTAAGTGAAAGTATGTATTTTATTTCACACTTGGATCCTTTTATTACTGTTTATTTTTTAGCCTACTTTTCTCATTTTGCAACAAGTAATTCCGTGAAGAACTATACAGCCTATTTTCATATATCCTGCCCATGTTAATTGCCTCTATCAACATACAAAATTTCAGTTTAATTGCTGTAACAGATTCGTAGATATTGAGAACCGTCTAAATATTTCAGATGGTCGCCAGGTTGGATTTTTATTTTTGTACTATTACATTAAGATTATTGTGTACGTGCAGTATTCAAACTTCAATCGCATGATTAGAACACAAGAAGTAAAAACGAGATTTTAAAATTACGCACAGCAGCCATCTTGTGATTATGCAAACAATTGAAATAAATTAGATGCCAGTGGATCAACATTTGTGAAAGCATTTAACGTGCAACGTTTCACGGCACTCGGATAGTTAATTCGCGAGAAACGTCCATTTAAATATTTATACTTCGCGTCGCCGCCATGTTGGATTTGTGCTCTCCAGGTTATTGAAATTCCTATAGGTGAACATATGTTCATAGTCTCTATGAACATAAAAAATTTCAGTTTGGTTGCTGTAAAAGATTCATAGATATTGAGAACCGTCTAAATATTTCGGAAGCTCGCCATTTAGGATTGTTAAATGTATAGGCCATAGAGTTATGTACCATTCAAGGACAATTATTGCCTAGGTTCATTATTCAAACTTTCACTTCGATCGCATGATTACGACACAAGAAATTAAAACTTAATTTAATATTTCGCACAGCCGCCATCTTGAGGTTATGTAAACAATTGAATTAAATTAGATGGCAGTGCATTACAATCTGCAAAATCATTTACTGTACCACATTTCACAGCGCTCAGAGAGTTAAATCACGAGAAAAGTCTATTAAAATATTTTAAATTCGCTTGGTCGCCATGTTCGTTTTGTACTTTACAGGTTTATGAAATATACATAGGTAAACTTGTATCAGTACCCTTTATCACCGTACAAAATTGCACCGTGATATCAGTAATAGTTTCGGAGATATAGAATGTCAGTGAAATATTTCGCACAGCCGCCATTTTGAGGTTATGTAAACAATTGAACTAAATTAGACTCCAGTGCATTACAATGTGTATAAACATTTGCTGTACCAAGTTTCATTATATTTGGATAGTTAAATCGCGAGAAAAGTCTATTTAAAAGTCTCAACTTCGCTTGGCCGCCTTGCTGGTTTTGTAGTCACCAGGTTTTTGAAAGTCTCATAGGTGAACTTCTAGTAGTGTCATTTATCACCGTACACAATTTCAGGGCGATATCGGTAATAGTTTCGGAGATATTGAATGCTAGTGAAATATTTCGCACAGCCGCCATGTTGGATCGGTGAGACGTAACAAAATTTGAAGGGCACGGTCGAGGTCGCCGGGAATAGTGCTATGAACTTACGGAGTTTCATTGAAATCGCTCTAGCCGTTTAGATTTTATTAGGGGATACACACACACACACACACCTCACACACACACACACACACACACACACACACACGGACAAAAGGTGATCTCATAAGCCTATTTTTTCAAAATTGAAAATAGGCTAAAAATGAGGAAAAAGTAGATTTATGAGATCGATCCGGGAAAATGTGTGTCTGTGTGTGTGTGTCCCCTATCAACTCCTAAACGGCTGCAGCTATCGAAAAATTTGGTAAGAGCAAAGATCTGTACCTGGATATCTCACGGCCATATTTGAAATTGAAGTCAGTGCTACCAACTGCTGAAAACCACAATTGAAATTTGAGTTCTATGTTGGATATCTCAGAAGTTATGCTTGCGAACGATTCCAAAATTGGCACACGTATAGACAATAACATTCCACATTAATTTTCAGAAGTCCATACATTCCAGTGTTGCGAACATGATTCTAAGCCTGCCAGTTGGTCCAATTTCTAAATGCAAGTAACTTCTATACTATTGATTGGATATCAATCAAATTTCGTATACATTATGTGTACTACAACATATATAACTGTGCATAGTCTAAAGAACCACATGGGCTGCCAACTGTTAATAAATGCTGTCTCTATATTTTAACCCTAACATCAATGTATCAGAAAGAATGCAAACCAACAGCTCGAAACTTCGCACACGTATAGTACCTGACATTCTACCTTAATTTGGTGTAACTTATATACATCAGTGCTGCCAACACGATTCTAAGCCTGCTGTTAAGTCCAGTTTCCAAAAATGCATATAACTTCTATACTGGTTGGTTGGTTCTTACGTTTAGGGGCTGCGACAACGCGGTCATGTAGCCCCGTGTACTTTGGGTGTGTGTAGAATCTGTCTGATAACCGGTGTTAATTGTGATGACTGTATTTGTGTGTGTTATCTGTTTTTTTAAATTTAAGTACTGCAACTAACAAATGGATTTCAACCAAATTTCGTATGTGCTTTGTGTACTATAACAGTTATAACTGTGCGTATTCGTAAGAACCATCAGGCTGCCAACTGTTAATAAATGCTCTCTCTATTTGTTTAAACCTAATATCAATATATCAGAAAGTATGCAAGCGATCAGCTCAAACTTTGCACACGCTTAGTACCTGGCATTCTAGATTAATTTGGAGTAACTAATATATCTCAGTGCTACCAACATGATTGTAAGCTTTCTGATAGTTTCAATATTCAATTACATGTAACTTCTATACTAACAAATGGATTTTATCTAAAATTGGCACTATAATAGATCGTAATATTTCAGATTAATTCTGAGCATCACATACATGATATTGTTCCCAACATGATTTTACGTACACTGATAAATCCAATAACAAATAGCATGTAACGTCCATACTATTCATTAGACTTCAACCAAATTTTGTATGTGCATTCTATATCTTAAGAGATGGAAAGAAGACTATATTCAGAGTCACCAGGGCTGCCACCTGTAGTAAGTTACTCTATTAGGCTACACTATTTCAGGTGTATTTCAAAATTTAGTAGGCCTACTTAGAAATATTAGTATTACCAGCTTGATTTCGTCATTATTCTAGATAGGGCTATATAGATTAGCATGAATCTTAAATTTTAAGAAAAAAAAGGAAGATTGTAGTTTTACGTGACCGTGAATCTTGTGATTATGAGCCACGGGACCTCCTTTTTACGTGGAATCCGAACCACAGGACATGGCATTTCACTTCGAAAATCTCACATGCATTGACCGGGAATCGAACCCGGACCGCCTTGGTGAGAGGCATACAGCTAGACCGCTGAGCCACCACGCCCCTCCAATTTTAAGAAAAGTAGGCTCTTAAGTTCGTCACGGAACTACTTGTTTATAATATTTTTGTTTTGTTTTTGTTGTTAATTCGTTTATGGGGCTAGAGACATATTGAACATTATACTCGTGTACTTGGATGTGTGCTGAATTTTGTCTCATACCCTGTGTTTCTGTGATGACTGTAGTAGTTTATGTAACTCTATTATTAGGGGGAGTGATTGGGATATCATATTTTGATTAATGCAGGCAATGGCCATTTATTTTATATTCAGAACGGGTCAGGAAAGTGATTTTGGAAGTAAATCGGTCGTGGGGCTGTTGAAAGGAACAGCCCGGCATCACCTGGTGGTGAAAATGGGAAACCACGAAATCCATTTTGAGGATGGCTGAGGTGGGAATCGAACCCACGCTCACCCGATGCCAGGGAGGCACGAGTTAGGGCGTAAGTACTCTCGGCCACCGTAGCCAGTGAAATCCTAGCATTCGATGGACGGAGTGTGGAGAAACTAGGAGAAAACCCACACCAAGGATAGCCACTGTCAGCGCCGGGACTCGAACCTCCGATCTCTGGTCTTGCTGGTGCTTCACATCATGGTCGTGGTGAGCGTTTTAACGTGCGTGGCTACTCACAGGGTAGAATATTTTCTTTGACACTAATTTCTATACTTCATAAAATACAAAAAAAAAAAAAAAAAAAAAATCACGAGCCTTACAGTAGTCGCATATGATGTGTAACATGTGACATGTTATCCCTTGTTAACAGTGAACTCTGTTGGTCATTGAAATGACTACTTGTAAAATACCAGTGCCAAATCCTTTCAGCAAATATGATATATTGAATATTTTCACACCATAGAACGACATCTTGAAGATGATTTATTGTAGGAATACCTTTAATGGGGCCTCCAAACCTTGAAGTATTGCGATATACATTCCACATAGTGATATATTTTGGCCGACAGTACCTCGAGTGCTTACATTAAATAATAATAATACAGCAAAAGTATAAAGAGTTAATAAATCATAATTGCTTTCATCAAATGTGATATATTGAATATTTTCACACCATAGAACGACAACTTGAAGATGATTTATTGTAGGAATATCTTAAATGGGGCCTCCAAACGTTGAAGTTAACCGTATGTGATATACATTCCACATAGCCATGTGGCCGACAGTACGTCGTGGTACCAATCTCCGCCACGGTACGCGCTCATTGTTTCCGTTGCATTTCCGTCCCATTTCTTCAAAATCAACCCCACAAAAATTATACAGCAACCGAGTGGAAAGATGTTACACATCAAAAAGTGGGACGTCTGGCTGTTTAATCGATTGAATTAAAGTAACGGGGGGTTTATGTACTTAAAAGTTTAACATTCATGTACCGGTACATTATGATATAATTTATATAACCATAAGTCAATATATAAGAGCCTATGTGGCTTAGGCAGCAGCACGCTGGCCTCTCACCACTGGGTCCGTGGTTCAAAACCCGGTCACTCCACGTGAGATTTGTGCTGGACAAAGCGGAGGCAGACAGGTTTTTCTCCGGGGACTCCGGTTTTCTCTGCCACAAATTGCATTCCAGAAACACTCTCCACTGTCATTTCATTTCATCTGTCATTCATTTAATCATTTCCCCAGGGGAGTGCGACAGGTTTTGGCAGCCGGCACAGTCCATATCCTCGCCGCTAGATGCGAGATTCATTCATTCCATTCCCTGACGCGGTCGGTCGACTGGAAGCAGGCTGTGGATTTTTCAAATCAATATATGTTGTCCTTTAAAACCGTACCGTTTTAGTCACATCGTGACCTTCCTAAGCGTAATTTAGGACATGTAAATATGCAAGAACATACCCTTAATATAAATTTTGCCATAACAGAGGATTCTGTCAAATACTAACCAAAACAGGCTTGTCTTGAACAGAGGATTCCGGCAAAATTTGTATTAAGGGTATGTTCTTGCACATTTACATGTCCTAAATTACGCTGAGGAAGATCACAATGTGACTGAAAACGGTACGGTTTTAAAGGACAACATATATTGACTTACGGTTATATTATAGTACATTATGTAACGAGCCTATAATGGCAATACGAGTGTCTTAATTACCATTATAGGTGAGTTGCATACGACTCTTTATGTTCGACGATAATTGTAACTATTTTATGTTCGAACATAAATATTTATCAATATCTGTCGAGATTTCGCAAGTTTTATGTACTGAACAGAGCGCATGGGACGCACAGAATACCTTGTATTTGACCATGGCCTCCTGCATTACCCCACTATAACACTAGGCAAGCAGTGAAATTTAAAATAGGAAGGCCGTGGAAGTCAGCTCAGCTGCTATGCTATCCTTACCTAATTGGTCACACAACTATTTTTGGAGCTCTGATAGGTGGGAGAAACTGTATCATAATGAAAACTTGTACTATAATGAGCCTCATTATAGTACAGTTTTCTAACATATAATATTTACAATTCGCCATGGTCGAACATAATAGTACATTATGCAACGAGCTTATAATGGCAATAATTAAGACGAGTATGTTTATGAAACGAGCGAAGAGAGTTTTATGTTCGACCCTGACTATTATGTGTCTGAAAACTGTATCATAATGATGGTCATTATAACACTATTATTCATTATGAAACAGTTTCTCCCACCAATCACAGCTCAAGAAACAAATTTTTTGACCAATTAGATAAGGATACCTTCGCGCATGCTCTCAAAATCCAACATGTCTATATAAATTACCGAAAGTGCACCGTCCAAATGTTCGCGTAAATAAACTGGTGAATATGAGACAAGAAATAGCACTGTACCTTAATATACCTAAATCCAATTTCTACTCGGCGCGTTGATTTCAAACGACTACGGTGACAGTTTTGCTGAATACTGGTTCACGATCTGCACATCTGGCATTGAAGCACTTAGAGCGCATGCGTCGGCCGGCCAGAGAGCTTGGAACAGGGAGATGTGCTACCTAGCGCACCACCCGAGCACAAAATTCTAGTTACTGAACATATATTTATGAATATTTATGTTAAAACATGTAATAAAGTTATAATTATCGTCGAACATAAACAGTCGTATGCAACTCGCCTATAATGGTAATTAAGACACTCGTATGGAAATTATAAAACTCGCTAAAGCTCGTTTTATAAAGACACTCGTGTCTTAATTATAGCCATTATAGGCTCGTTGCATAATGTACTATTATAATTTTCATACGAGTGTCTTAATTACCATTGTAGGCGAGTTGCATACGACTGTTTATGTTCGACGATAATTATAACTTTATTTTATTTCATTTTATGTTCGAACAGAAATATTCATCAATATCTGTCGAGATACAGTCACTTGCATTTAGTGATCGGAGTGCAAGCGCCGAGTTTGCTCTCTGTGCTTTTCAAGTTCTCTGACCCACGCATGCGCTCTGTCTGCTTGGCAATGGCATATGTTTACAGCCTGCCGATCTTCACCAGCATTCACTCAAACTGTCACCGAAGTTGTATGAAAGAATGCCCTGTGTAGAAATTGGAGTTCGGGATATTAAGGTGCAGTGCTATTTCTTTTCTCATATTCGCCAGTTTATTTACGCGAACATATGGGACGGTGCACTTTCCATGTCGGTAATTTATATAGAAGGATGCTGTGTTGCAATCTTCTGGACGTAGATTCATAAACTTCTTGCATATGTCATAGTATTTTCTTATTACCTTAAAGGTTCGTGCTGATTTTGTCTTTGTGTTTGGGATTGTAATACAATGGTTGATCCGATATCCAATTTGAACTTTCAAATCATGTAATTCATGTCCGACATGTTGGATTTTGAGCGCATGCTCGATGGTATCCTTAACTAATTGGTCAATGAATGAGCTCTGATTGGCTGCAGACACTGTCTCATAATGAAAAACAGTACTATAATGACCATCATTATGATACAGTTTTCTGACGTATAATATTCACATTTCGACATCGTCGAAGATAAATTTTATTTTAATTACATCATCAATAAGGAATCGGGCTATCATTTTTATGTCATTTTATTCATGTACATCATTTCCTTGTACTAAAACATTTCTTTGTAACTTGGTACGGGCACTTCAAGTTAGCGCCACGGGCGACACCAACCAGAATACCGCACGGTATTACAACAGTGATGTCATTAGTTGCAGTAGGTAGGGCATGTGGCACGACAGAACAAGAAGACGCAGGCATCCTTGAACATTACTGACGAAATGTATTTATCTCGGCAATTTCATACTTGCATTGCTTGAAAAGTACACGTAATGCCCAATAGTTGTGCTGTCAAACAATGGAACACTGATCATCAATGTATTTCTTGATTTTAAAACCGTCCGTATCAAACAACCTTACAGAGAATCGATTTGGTACTGTTCGTAGCAGGCTTATAAGAAGATTAACCTTCAAGCATTCAACGGTCGTTCAAGACAAGCCTGTTTGGGTTAGCTTTTGACAGTGGGATGGACCTTATTTAAAAAAGAAAATCTTTAAATGATCAGAATATATTAAAACGAATCGATTCAAAACTGATATATTTACCGCTAGTCGTAGGCAGCAGGGGCGTATATAAGGGGCCAGCTGTGGGGGCTCCAACCCCCCCCCCCTTCCGCCGAAAAAAGCCAATAAAAAATAAGAAAGTGTTGCTTTGGTAAAAGCATGAAATAATTGTAAATTTGGTTGTACCCTAATCTTAACTTATTGGCTAAGTTATAAACAATATTAAGAATGAAATCAGACTACTCCGTGGTGTAGTGGCTGCCTCCCCCACCCCCCGGAGGTCCGAATTCGATTCCTTGCTCTGCCAAGAAATTTTAATTCTGGTCTGAGGGCTGGAACGGTGTACACTCAGCCTTGTGAGGCAAAACTGAGAATTCCACAGTACGGTACTTTTGAGAAATAAATTATCAATTTGTAAAAAAAAGAACTGTTTACCTTTCTGCTTAATAAATTGACATATACTTAGATATTTGCCATCCATACTCCATAGGCCATAATAGAAAATTCATTAAGTATAACATTTTATTTGTGTGTTGTATTGTAATTTAAAACTTTTTTGGATTGCCACTAATTGTAGGCTATATAAACTTAGAATTTTACAATTAACTCTTTTCTAAAATAATTTCTGGGTATTTTGCGGTGTCAATCCCCTGAGAATACTCACAATTTTCCAGGATGGTCAGCCCCAAGCCGAAAAAAAATTCTGTATACGCCCCTGGTCGTAGGGCTACTTGTACATGTGGTGAAAATGTTGGTACTCCAAATCCCCTGATATAATCCATGTGTATTAATTTTACTCATAGACAAATGTTATCACCCTACTTTTGATTTTGTAAAAAATGGAAGTGCACGTTATGAGATCTACACGGGCCGAATGTATGTAGGCCTACTGTATGTGTCACAACTGTCGCCCCCTATGAATACCCAAAAGGGTGAACCGAATTGAATCAAATTTGGTACAGGGGTAGCACTAGTAAAGGGCGCCTCACTGTCATGTTTTAACGAAAACAAAATGGAGGAGACCCGAGTGTTCAAAGCTTAAATCAAATTAAGACTACACTAATCATCGGATCTCTACCAATTTTTGGAAAGACAAATCTTCATGTGGGAAGCGTCTGAGGCCCAAACTGCCAGATCATTAACCAAATAATTTCAAGGTGATATTGTAATCCATAACTTATGATCCAATTAATAAATGCTCACAGTACCTGGCAGTCAATAAGTATCATATAAGGACCCACTGTTACCAAAGCGTTGACTATATAAGAGTGATCATTACGCGCCGCCGCCATATTGAAACGACTAAACATAATGTTATTGGATTTACGTCCCTTTTAACTACTCTGGCTAAAAGATTGAATACTACACTAATGAAAATTAATAACAAGGCAGGACCATATAATGTGACCTTGTATGGCCGGGCAAAAGAACAGACCTCCTATAAGTTACTTTAAAAATGGCGGCTACCGTGGCCGGTTCAATACTTATTTCAATCCATTCCAGTCGCATTACAATTTCATTTCAGAATTTCCTGTTCGGTAACCTTTACGATTTGCACCCAAATACACGGGGCTAAATGATCACGATGTACGAACCCCTCAAATGAAACAACAACAAAACAAGTCCTATTCTATTTCAATTCATATTCCTTACTAGCAGTAGTGCCCGGCATCGCCCGGTGGATTTATTTGTTTTATGGATGATAATGAACACTACTACAGAACTGGAGCGCTCAAGGATAAGGATAGGAAAGCCCCAACGCTTATTGCAGCTGATAACCTCAGTATACTGCACCAACACCATCGCCCTTATACAGAGGCATACTATTGTCATGATGATAACTGTTTTAAAGGGCATAAGAAATCTTTTTGCACTAATTGCTCCCCGTGACTGCAATTTATAAGCAGCTCGCAATTCTGCACCAGAACACTGGTAGGGGCGACGTGATGCAGCCCGCATTGCCTAGTAACAATAGACTTAGGTATTATAGAGGCTGTTCGGGAGCGCTTGTTCTTCCGACTTACTGAACAAAAATCGATCTTTAAGGTTACCTGAGAGTTGTAGCCTAATGCTACATAGCCTAAACTATTCCTCTTGAATCTGGCTATCATATACAAAAATAATTTTTTGAATCGGACTCTTAGTTCCAGAGATTAGTGCGTTTAAACACACAAACAAACAAACCCTTCAGATTTATTATATTAGTATGGATTGTAACTGATTCAAATTTATAGAAGCTTGAGTGTCGGTGTTTTGTGTTGAACGGGTCCCTGTATCGTGCCTCTCTTACTTAAGTATCCAAAAATACCAACCAACCCACAACGTTGGGTTCAGGAGCTCAAGAGGCGAGAGCCTTACCAGCTGTGCCACAATCACACTCTGAGTACATAATTCTTAAGTCCACCTCGTTGCGTAGTGACTAACATTCTTGATTGTCACCGCGGAGGCCCGGGTTCGATTCCCAGCGAAGAAATTTAATTCTTGTCTGAGAGCTGGAAAGGGGTATACTCAGCCTTGCGAGGCAAAACTGAGGAGAGGCGGGTTCGATTCCTACCTCAGCCATTCTGAAAGTGGTTTTTCCCACATCTACTCCAGGCAAATGCTGGGATGTTAACTAACTTAGGGCCACGTGCGCTTCATACCCAATTCCTACCTCAATTACAAATACACACACTAGTACAGACATTACAGGCTATCAGACACACCCAAGTACACTGGTATATATGACCTATGATGTAACAAAGACCCTAAAGAAGCGGCAAACAAATGTATAGACGCCCGAGTGTCAGTGTTTTGTCTTGAACGGGTCCCTTTATCATGCCAGTAAATCTAATCGCTCGAGCCTATCATACCGATATCCTCAACTACCAAACGACTTATAACTTTGGGTTCAGGAGGCGAGAGCCTTACCAAAAGATCCACACAGTCAGCTTGTCATCATCTCATAATCTGTTAGAGTTACTTAGTGTGTAGGCCTATTAATACCTCAGCTAAATTCAAGTTTCTTTAAATGTAATTTTCGTAGTATGGTTATAGCGATCAATTACTGACTTAGCATATTTTGTATTTGCAACATTGTAGGGGCTTGGGGCACCTACAATTTAGACTATCAGCTCGGATTTGCCTTGTGGAAAATCTAGGGAGAAAATCCACTCTCTGATATGCAAAAATTATGAAAATTAAATGAACTTTGAATTGAAATTAAGCTATAAGTGAAATTAAATCTGGGATGAAATTAAAACTTTAAACTCGAAGTGAAATTAAATATGGGATTAACATGAAACTCTCCGAGTGGAATTCAATATGGAGTGAAACATGATGAGTAAAATGTGAGGAATGAAATGTACGGAGGAAAACCAAGAATTGGGTAGCCACTATCAGCGAGGATTTGGAATTCAGATCTCCGAACGTCAGCTACTCAGTCTATGCGTGGGGAGTGCTTTGGGAAACTCAGACACACTACAATTTAACAGAAGTACACTTACGCAGACTGGGATAGCTTCGAAGGTCCTGGTACTGAATTTGATAGTCTCCAGTAATTCATACCTGTTCACTGCTCGGTTTCTTACAAACTGAATTTCGACGTGCAGTCTTGACAGGAAGTTCAAAGCGTGGATAGCTTCAAGAGCGTTTATTGAGATACCCATCTTCACAGACACTGATCCTCTCATGAATAAACATTTGCATTCTTAAAAGTCAGTGGGTTCCTTACAAGCATTGATATTTACTAGGAAGTCACTGTTACACTGCATACGGGCATAACGGAACTGCAGAGACCGACCCTCATTAGCCTACTCACAGGATCCATAATAATCAACCGAATGTGGTTCTGCCCATTAATAGCATTTCTCCAGGGTCGGGGATGAAGTGAGGTGAGTTCCTATGTAGTGATGAGTTTTACAGTCGGATTCCCTCATGATCTAATGAGAAATGAAATGAAGGAGAAATTAAATAGGGTAAGTAATTGAAAGGAAGTGGCCGTGGATGTTTAGGCTATACCATCCCAGCATTTTCCTGGGAATGAAAATGGCCGACGCAACGGAGGGGTTGAGCCTATTCGTCTTCCAAGTCCGGAGATAGCCTGGCCCCGTGACTTTTCACATCAATGTGTGTTCCCCACAGCATAGCCATGCAGGTTAACTTCCTCATCACAACCGTGATGGGGAATTGCAGGACGTTCGGAGATTGGAGGTTCGAAGCCCGGTGTTGTCAGTGGCTATCATGAGTGTGTTTTTCCCTGTTTTTTTTTTCACCTTTCCGAGGTTGTACTTTATTTCAAATTCCGGAGCACCTATCCCGACCCTAATAATAATTAGCGTTACTCACACTACATCAGTCACCAGAGAAACACAGGTTATCAGACAAATTAGACACACTCAGGTAAACGGGACTGATGATCCCAAGCCCTTAAAACGGATTAACATCGTTAATGCTCGTAGATACAGTAGCCTGGCCCATGATCCACAATCAACTTAGCTTACTACCCAAATAAGCTGTTGATTATTATTAATATTCTTCTTCTTTCTTTCTTTCTTTCTTTCTTTCTTTCTTTCTTTCTTTCTTCTGAGGACCGCGAACCAATTTCAATGTTTAGTCATTTGTTGTTCTTTCTTATTCCTCCAGTGCTCCTTCATCTTTTCGCTGTGAGTCTTCTTTCTCCCTTCCGACCATTTTGAGTCTGTTTTCTTATATTGCCTTCCTTGGAGTCCTTCCATTCCCAATACCTTTTTTTTGAAAATTTCTCTCTCCCACATCTGTCTACAAGAGACTTATAAAATACCATATGCTCATTATTTTTTCACCTTTCCGAGGTGAAATTGAAACAATTCAAACAATTGTAGGGCACTCTTTGATTTCTTCTTTCTTTCTCCCTTAGGATCTTCTGAGGACCACGAACCAATTTCAATGTTTAGTCATTTGTTGTTCTTTCTTCCTCCTCCAATGCTTCTTCATCTTTTCGCTGTGTGTCTCTTCTTTCTCTCTTCCGACCATTTTGAGTCTGTTTTCTTATATTGCCTTCCTTGGAGTCCTTCCATTCCCTATACCTTTCTTTTGAAAATGTCTCTCTCTAGTGGATCTTCTTCTCTTACATTGTTTCTTTCTAAATCGATTTCTTTTTCCAAAGATATTTAAAAATCTGTTTGGTTAACCTGCTATCATTCATTCTATATAAATGTCCGAAAAATAACAATCGCCTCTTCTTTATTGTCTCTGTTATGTTTTCAGTGCTCCGATATATTTCTTCGTTGCTTCTTAATTTCCAAAACTCTGTAGTTCTTAATCGACCAAGAATTTTGCATATATTAATATTAATATCATTATTATTATTATACAGGACCGACAGTAGTGGCTACGCTGGCTAAAGCTCAGCATTAGGTGATGGGGCCAAGCTCTCTGCTGACTCGGTAGACGCGTGGGTTCGAGCCCCACCGTCGGCCGTCCTTGAAATGGTTTTCCGTGGTTTCCCATTTTCAACACCAGGCAAATGCTGGGACGGTACCTTCTGACAGGCCACGGCCGCTTCCTTCCACATCCTTGCCCAGTTTCATTCACCATCTTTCATTTCATCTCTCATTAACTCCTCTCATGAGGTTGGCGTCAGGAAGGGCATCCGGCCGTAAAAACCATCGCCACAAAGACTTCCATCGCATCTCATCCCCGACCCCGTAGGAAAACGGGAATAATAAGGGGTAGACATACATACATTATTATTATACAGGGGTTTTGCGACATCGTCATCATTAAGCCCCATGTACTTGGGTGTGTGTAGAATTTGTCTGATATAATCTACGTCACTGTGATGTCTGTACTAGTGTGTCTATTTGTCATTGAGGTAGGATATGGATAGGAAGCGGTCATGACTTTAAGTTAGGTACCATCCCGGCATTTGCCTGCAGTAGAAGTGAGAAACCACGGTAAACCACTTCCAGGATGGCTGAGGTAGAAATTGAACCCACCTTTTCTCAGTTATGCCTCACGAGGCTGAGTGTACTCCGTTCCAGCCCTCAGACCAGAATGAAATTTCTTGGCAGAGCCGGGAATCGAACCCGTCCCCTGTGGTTACAGCCAAGAAACTACCACATTAACATCAAGTGAAGCAAGCGATCAGCTTCAACTTACTGTCATAACGATTTTCACTTCGCTATTCGTGCCTTGAATGCAGATATTTTAAATTCTCTGACACTATAATAATCCTTTAATAGGGCTTTTTTAAACCTACTCGTCTGGCTGCGTGGCTCAGAGGTAACGTTCTCGCTTGCTGAGCCCAAGGTTGCAGGTTCGAAACCTGGCGCAGTCAGCTGGCATTTGAGGGTGCGCAAATGCGAGGGAGCCGTGTCAGTAGATTTACTGGCACGTTAAAGATCCCCTTCGGGGCAAAATTCCGGCACCCCGGCGTCTCTATAAGCCAGTGTAGTTAAAAGGGACGTAAAACCAATAACATTATTATTATTATTATTATTATTAAACCTACTCAGCAAACTAGAGTACCGTATTCTCATTTACCTACAGTGCATCGAAACCATGTTATTACTTAATTAATAAACGCCGAGCTCAAGACGATTTCATGCACATATTATAAGTATTAAAGTGTGATATCGGTAGCACAGCGGACGACGAGTGACAGCTGTCGCTGTTCTCCCACCACTGAAACGTGGCTGGAAATCTGTCCGCCCAGAATGGTCAGCTTGACCTTGAAGCCTCACCACTTACCGTCTGTACTCTACTCCTGCCAGCATCAAGATGTCTACTCTTCTCAAAGCATCCTCAGTCTTCATACGTTTAACAAGGTAGGTGGGCAAGAAGCCTCCGTGGCTTAGGCGGCAGCACGCCAACCTCTCACCGCTGGGTCCGTGGTTCAAATCCCGGTCAATCCAAGTGAGATTTGTGCTGGACAAAGCGGAGGCAGACAGGTTCTTCTCCGGGTACTCCGGTTTTCCCTGTCACAATTTCATTCCAGTAACACTCTCCACTATCATTTCATTTCATCTCATTTCATTTAATCATTGCCCCAGGGGAGTGCGATAGGTTTCGGCAGCCGGCACGGTTCATATCCTCGCCGCTAGATGGGAGCTTCATTCCATTCCCTGCCTTAGTTGGTCGACTGGAAGCAGGCTGTAGATTTCTATTTCAACAAGGTAGCTGGGCGAAAAACCGCCTATTGAAACAGAAGAATCAATAACTCAAGATACCGTTCAGCAACTGTCATTAAACTTGATAAAAATGGACCTCTATTTGCCTATTTAACAATAATGATGATGATGATTGTTTTAAGGGGTAGAACAGCTAGGTCCCTCTCTTGAACACTCTTGAACAAATAAATTATTCACATCGATAACTTGAAATAGAACTGGGTAAGTGAAAATGATGAAACTCTTCAAGCGGGTATACTCCAAACGAGAATTGGCTGCGTGGCTCAGCGGTGATGTTCTCGCCAGCTCAACCCAAGGACAGTAGGCATTTGAGGGTGCGCACATGTGGGGGAGCCGTGTCAGTAGATTTATTGGCACGTTGAAGACCGCCTTCAGGGCATAATTCCGGCACCCCGGCGTCTCTAAAATCCGCAGTTGTTAAAAGGGCCGTAAAACCAATAACATTATTAGTATCCAAAAGAGATTTACAATGACCCTTTAAATTGCTTACCACGATCGCGATGGGGAGCAGCAGAAAATCCAGAGATCAGAGGTTCGATTCCCGGCGCTGACAGTGACTATCCTGAGTGGGTTTTTCCCCGTTTTTATACGCTTCGGTGGCGTAGTTGGTAGCATGCTGAACTGCTGTGCCCAAGATAGCGGGTTCAAACCCGGCCGAAGTCGTCGGGTTTTTTAAGAGCGTTAAAATCCTTCAGTATGCCTTCCTTCGGAGGGGAATTAAAGCCGGCGGTCCCATGTCATAGATTTATGGCATGTAAAAGATCATTTCACAGACTAAACTTGTGTAAAGCTAAATTGTTAGGTTAGATTTCGTCAGAAGGCTCTATCAAAGTTCCAACGTTCACCACTAGGTATTATTGATATCTGGTGGCGAAAGTTGGTACTACTTGAAAGTGAACGGAACTTGTAGCTCACCTTAATAAGGGTGTCCGCTGGAAGCAGCTACAGACTCAGGCGAGCCGAACATGTTCTCGGACACTCCCGGCACTAAAAGTCATACGATAAATAAATAAATAAATAAATAAATAAATATACCCTCTCCAGGGCAATGCCGGGGTAGTACCTTATTTTATGTTTCGGGTCACCTAACCCATTCCCGAACCTAATAATTAGTTACACACACTACTACAGTCACCATAGAAACACAGGTTATCAGACAAAATGAACACACGCCCAAGTACATGGGGCTCATAATCAAAATGTCCTAAGACCCTAAAATAAATTTGGTTGGTTGGTTGGTTCCTTAGTTTAGGGGCTGTGACAGCGCGGTCATGTAGCCCCGTGTACGTGGGTATGTGTAGAATCTGTCTGATAACCAGTGTTAATTGTGATTAACTGAGTGTGTTATCTGTTTTAATTCGAGTAAGGATTGCAGACAATAATTTGAAGTAGTTTCTACTTTTGCTACCAAATGCTACCGTCCACGACACCTAGCTTGTGGACTTGGCTACTAGATGGCATCGCAGTCAGCACCTTGCGGCGAACGTTGGAACTAATTGAGCGTTATCAATTCTAACCTACACATTTTGACTTCAGACAAGTGTAGTTAGTGGAAGGTTCTTTTTCATGCCATAAATCTATGACATGGGACCGCCGGCTTTACTTCCCCTCCAAAGGAAGGCATACTGAGGGATTTTTAACGCTCTTAAAAAAATCCGACGTCTTCGGCCGGGTTTGAACCCGCGATCTTGGGCATAGAAGCTCAGCATGCTACCAACAACGCTACCGAAGCTGCTAAAAAAATGAATTTACAACAACAACAAGAACGTATTCTACTCAAGCCAATGTTCAGCAGCTCCGTGCGTTTAGAATGTCTGGCGTAAGAACAACATAAATTATTTAACTCTTGAGCTACGAAACTGAATCGAAGTTTGATAATATAAGTAATATTACTTTCCTAAGTCACCAGGTATTTTGTGGATAATTAAAATATAGCCACTACATTGACCATATGCAATATTAAAACCTAGTTTGGTTTGTTGGTAGCATTTCAATTGGAAATCATTTGTCATGTACTGTATATCAAACGTTGGCACAATAGCGTCAAAGCAAAATGTTAAAGCGTTGGGAAACTTGTGAAATTGAAGTTATATGGGTTTTATGCAAGGAAAGAAAAGTGGGCATTTGAGTTCATTTCGCAGCTATTTATCCAAGAAGCAGTCCCAATATCTTTATATTTTAGCCTTGAATAATGGGAAAATCCACATTCTATATCTACATTTTCAAACAAATCTTACAATGACTTGTTAAAATTAAATTGAACCTGTCCGCCTATATAAAAACTATAAATTAATTCAAAATAATAATTTTCAATTCTTACGGCGAAAGCAATGGCACTCTAATCTAAAATGGCCTAATATCACGAGGACACTGTCCACTCGCCGGAATAAATAGGCATTTTCAGAATAATATGAACGGTGTCCTTCCTTGTTTTAGGGGGACATGGTGGCGCAACAGTGAAGCTGTTGGCCTCTCACCACGGCGGACTGGGTTTGATTCCCGGTCAATGCATGTGAGATTTTCAATATGAAATGCCATGTGCTGTGGATTGGAACAACGACCTTCCACCGAGTCGCTCAAAATACGACACAGCGAGCAAAGGTACGATATCCTAATATCCAATTGTGATCTTGAGCAAAGCCGCGCTTAAGAGCTAGTTAAGATATAAAATTGGTCAAAATCACTAGTAAATTCAAAATGTATTGCCAAAAAAACTAATGGTAAATTTAGCTATACGTTGTGACTAAGGCTTGGATGTTTAGGACCTAAAGAAATGAGAAATATGCAGGCAAATATTCCCTAAAAGTACTGAAATATGATCCAAGAAAGGTACGATATGACCTGATATATTTACATGCTTTGTAAAAGAGGGTGTTAATAATGTAGTGAAATGTTATTTTTATTATTAATTCTATATTCAACCCTTAAAAAATGTTAAATTTTACGCTGATTTCATGAAAAGACCTACGATAAAAATGATTTCCTCAAATTTTTATCACAAAATGTTTCAAGAGACTCCCGGAAAGCAGCATAGTCTTCACCTTTTCTCGCGTTAAAAACTGCGACACAAATCACACTTCCTGTGAAAGGGGAAATCAAATGCCCTATAAGTTAAAAATACTACCAAGTTTAGTTACAGTTAAATAGTTTCTGATAGTCTGCAACAATTGGCGAGTTTCTAATTTTTTAGCGCTGCTAATGCACAGAAACTTTGAAGCGGCCAGCGGATACCATACTTTAAGTCCAGCACCTACCCCTAAAATATTACCAAAACATGACCATTGAAACAGTAATCATATATATTATTTCAGTAATATAGACCCCTCCTGCGGCGCACACAAGCGACCGATCGTGAAAAATGGGCATTCAAATGAAAGAGAATATGCATTACCAGTGACGAATAGCACTCTAATTTCATAAATATCTATCATTTCTTTAAAAAATGACTTTAAAAAATGTACGAAGTGTGCGATTTGCAGATACTGTTGCTGTAGGAAGATACGCTCCACAATTGCTGTCCACTTCACATTTTGGCCGCTGTGACGCCTGTTTCATGTCATTTTAACATTCTGAGGTCTTTCCTTTATCATTTGGCATGGATTCCAGATACAGTAATTTAAAAGAATAAGTACCGGTACTCAAATCGTATAATTTCATAAATATCGAATAACCGGTGAGTGCTACGGCTAAGCTGTCAATCAATGGACTCAGCATACAAATGACATTAGCAGTGACGAATTGCATTCTAATTTCATAAATATACATTTTTGTAAGAAGTGTGCGATTTGCAAATACTGTTGCTGTAGGAAAATACGCGACATCATCGCTGTTCAGTTCGTATTTTGGCCGTAGGGACGCCTGAAACGTAAATAGTGTTCTATAATCATTCGGTTCAAATAAAAACATAACAACCTTTCTCCTTAAGTCTCTTATTATAAATCTCTTGGGGAAAGTGTGGCTTATGAACATGCGAGATTTCTCGCACGGGTCCACTAGTATTGATGAAATATGACAATAATTATGAAAATGATCCAAATATGCATTTATATGCGCAATAAAATCCATCTAAAAAGAATCAGGAACATTGAACTCCTGCTTAATTACAGTTTTTAATGAAAATGTAGTCAAGAAAAGAAAGGACATTTCCTAAACATCCTAACCTTAAATATGGTGGTGATTATTGTTTTAAGGGGTGCCATATCGAGGTTATCTGCTCCTAAAGGTTATAACTCTCTTGAATAATTCGTATTTCTTAATAGAGAATTATACAGTTTGCTGTAAAACATTTCAATGTTACCTCGATAAGGTCCGTTGTGCAGAGTCCCACGAGGAGCGCTAGAGTCGCAGCTGTGACGCTCATCAGAAGCATAGTTCACCTTTATCTTGCTCGCACTGTCACCGTCCCAAGACTGCCAAGGGGACAATAGACTGTCTGATGAGATGACACTGCCTTCTAGCTGCTCAGCAGTGCCTAGCCAGAGTACTGGAGGGGGCCATGGAGGAACTGTACTTCCTTAACAGTTTTATTGGGCCATGCGTGACTGCGGAGCGGACTAGCCTTTAGCTGCTGACCTATTTTACAAGGTAACTCCACCAATTATCAAAACATGAAGCGTGTTCTGCACCCTGATATCCGTATGTGCGCAATACTACTCTGTTCTGATTTGAAGAACGACTTTGTCTATCGCCGAATAAGCAGCAATCAAGAAATAAATAAAAGTTTTGAGTTCCTCCTCGATTTTAAGAAACATTGAATAAGTACACAAGAACCTCGTTTATCCGGTCCTCATTAATCCAGATCTCCGGTTTATCCGGATCGAAAATAATAACAAGAAGTTCCGTGACGAACTAAAGAGCCTACTTTTCTTAAAATTTAAGATTCATGCCAATGATTAATCTATACGGATCTATCTAGAATAATGATGAAATTAAGTTGGTAATATAGAAATTTCTAACTAGTTCGTTTACCTGGCATAATGTAGCCTAATGGAGATCTACAGTTGGCAGCCTTGGTGACTGAATATATTCCTAGTTCCATCTCTTAAGGTACAGAATACAAAATTTGGTTGAAGTCCAATGGTTAGCATAGACGTTACATGCAGTTAAACATTGGATCTAACAGCGCGCGTAAAATCATGTAGAAAACAACGACATACATGTATTGGTCAGACATAATCGAAATAATATGATCTTTTGTTGTGTCAATTTTGAATGAAATTCATTAGTTAGTATAGAAGTTACATGCATTTTAAAATTGGACCTATCAGCAGGCTTAGAATCATGTTGGCAGCACTGGCGTAGGCCTATATTAGTTACTCCAAATTAATCTAGAATGCCAGGTACTATACGTGTGCAAAGTTTAGAGCTATTGGCTTGCATACTTTCTGATATATGGGTATTTGGATAAAAAACATTGAGAGCATTTATTAACAGTTGGCAGCCCTGGTGGCTCTTAAGAATACGCTCAGTCATATCTGTTTATGTACACATAGCACATACGAAATTTGGTTGAAATCCAATTGATAGTATAGAAGTTATATGCATTTAAAATGTGGACCTATAATCATTTTGGCAACACTGCCATGTATGGCCTCCTGGAAATTAAACTGCAATATTATTATCTATTCGTGTGCCAATTTTGAAGCAGCTTCCATTCATACCTTCCAAGATATGGAGCTCAAATTTCAATTGCGATTTTTCAGCAGTTGGTAGCACTGACATCATTTTCAAATATGGCCATGAGATATTCAGGTATAGATCTTCACTCCTACCAAATTTTGTTTCGATTGCTGCAGCCGTTTGGGGGTTGATAGGACACACACACACACACACACACACACACACACACACACACACACACACACACAGCCAGACAGAAGGACAGACAGACAGACATTTGCCCGATCTCATAAGTCTAATTTTTCCTCAGTTTTGCAAAATGTGAAAAGTAGGCTAAAAAATAATATTTTTACTGTACAGTATTTCTTTTACGGGGCCGACTCTTCTTAATGTCTTTTCCGCCAAGGATAGTTCAGGACAGGAATTGGAAGTAATTCGGCCACTGTCTATGAAAAGTACCATCCCGGCATTCGCCTGGAATTGAGAACTGATGTTAGTAAAATGTCTTCGTGATCGTGCTGCGTGCAAACGCTATACAAATGTAAAACAGATAAAACTCACACATTATTTTAGTGCATAAAACAGAGTCGTAAATGTAAGAAGAGTGTTCTTACTTTTTTTTGTACAATTGAAAAAGGGTATTACAACTTATGTTAATAGATTATATAACATGTATTTTTAGTTTTTCCGGATTATCCGGATTTTCCATAATACTTATCAATTCCGGTCCCACTTAATCCGGATAAACGAGGTTCTTGTGTTTATGTTATTTATTATTATTATTATTATTATTATTATTATTACTATACATCTTTTAAATCAGTATTTTTAATCAATGTTACGCTCAAAATTGGGAACATCAGGGGACCATCTAATTATTCGAGATGAATATACACAGTTCTCATCATACACAATACGAGTATATACAACGCTAAGGTGTATGTTTCACAAAACGCAAGCTCTTAAATCAGAGGGAGTTAGAAGGTATGGTTTGTGACAAAATCTTCCAAATCCTCTCAATAGCATAGTAAAAATCTTGCATTTCTTGAAAAAGTCAACGGAAATATATTTGTTTAAAAAGTGCGTTTAAACAAATTGACAAGACGAATGCCCCTGAAAGAACAGTGTCACGTCCAACCCGCATAACACTAGAGGCGAGTGGGTGGTATACACATACACGGAGAAAATACTGTACATAGACATTAACCTTTATGAAGATGGTATTAAATATTATCCATGTTGACTGATATTAATCTCAAATTATAAAAGCCGCCTTGTCAAACACTAGAAAGTAGTTTAATAATTAATTATTATGTTCGACGATGTCGAAATGTAAACATTATGTGTCAGAAAACTGTATCATAATGAGGGTCATTATAACACTATTTTTCATTATGAAACAGTATCTCCCACCAATCAGAGCTCAAGAAACAGTTGTGTGACCAATTAGGTAAGGATACCTTCGCGCATGCACTCAAAATCCAACATATTTCTGTGTTGGCAAGCAAAGTGAATGGTCTCTGCTTTCGGAGTGCCTTGACCCCCGCATGCGGTCTGTTCAGTCAGCAAAGCCAGCGCGCCCTGTTCACTAACTGAATTAACTGAATCCCACAGATTTTATGAATATTTATGTTAAAACATATAATGCTGGCGACAAGGCTGTTGATAAGTTAACTGAGATTATTCATGAGATTTGGGAAACGGAGGAACTCCCTAGCAACTGGACCTCAGCTCTACTTCACCCTCTTCATAAGAAGGGTGACCGAATGGATGTGAACAACTACCGTGGAATCTCTCTCCTTACAATAACATACAAGATCCTCTCAAAAGTCCTTCAAAATAGGGCAGAACAACAACTAGATTCCCAATTGGGAGAATATCAAGGAGGGTTCAGGAAAGGACGATCATGTGCTGAACAGATCATGAATCTTAAGTCTATTGTTTCATATCTAAAGCTTAGATCTAAAGATTTTGTGGTGACCTTCGTTGATTTCAAGAAGGCATACGACTCCATTGATCGATTCTCCCTATTTCAAATCCTGAAGGAACTGGGATTGGACAATAAAACAAGAAAAATCATTGAGAAGACCTTGACTAACACCACCTCCAGAGTGAAATTTAGGGGAGAAATTTCAGAAGCTTTTGAAATCAGAACCGGGGTAAGGCAGGGAGACGGATTATCACCTCTGCTTTTCAACTGCGCACTTGAGAAGGTCATCCGAGAATGGCGCAAAGAATTGAACAACAATGGGTTCGTAAATGGAGTCAGATTGGGCTACAAAAATCTGAATCTGACGGTTGATTGCCTAGCCTTCGCAGATGACCTTGCAATTTTTTCAGATTCCCTTGGCACGGCAGCAGTGCAGATCAAGCAACTCAGCACTCAAGCTGCAAAAGCAGGCCTTAAGATCTCCTTTGAGAAAACCTTGTTTATTACTACTAACAATAAACAAGCATCCAAGGAGCTAGACATAGGAGAGGGACGCATTAAGCAAACTCAATCATTCAAATATCTAGGCGAGTGGATAGAACCCAACACATCCGAGAAGGCTGCTTTCGAATCGCGCATCAGAAAAATGGAAATGGCATATCATCTAACAAAGGGTATTTACAACAAGAAATCAATATCCCTAAATGCCAAGCTAAGACACTATCAAACTGTCATCCGCCCAGAGGCTCTATATGCTGCAGAATGCCTTGCAATGCATAGGAAAGGACTTATGGAGAAACTAGAAGCTAAAGAAAGAAAGATTCTCAGGAAAATCTTGGGCCCTGTAAAAGAAAACGATGAATACAGGAGACGGCACAACCACGAGCTCTACACATGTGTAGAAAAAATAACTGATGTGATGAGAAAAAGAAGTATTTCATTTTATGGCCACATTTCACGAATGAGCTCTGTAAGGTTGACAAACAGGATCTTTACATACTTTCTAGAGAAGAAAACAAAGGGGGCATGGTTCACTGAAGTTGACAGAGATTTGAAAGAAATTGGGATTACAAGTGATGATGTACTGGAACGTGTAAAATTTAAGGTGAAACTTACAACTCACCGGAGTTTCCTAGAGAAACCTAAGCTCAAAACAGGCAAGAAGTGGACAGAAGAAAGGAAGCAACAACATGGAGAATTCATGCGGCAGTACTGGGCGAATGTTAAAGCTCAAAGCAGAAACCAGTTGAAATAACGTGGTCCTTAGTTGGCCGTAACGCAAGAAGAAGAAAGTTATAATTATCGTCGAACATAAACAGTCGTATGCAACTCGCCTATAATGGTAATTAAGACACTCGTATGGAAATTATAAAACTCGCTTACGCTAGTTTTATAAACATACTCGTGTCTTAATTATTGCCATTATAGGCTCGTTGCATAATGTACTGTTGTCACATTACAATCCTTGCTTGTTCCACTTTTGATGCACTGTTTCATTATGTTACTTAATTGAATTTCTCAACTTATCATTTCATTAAGTTTGGAATATCACACATCCTATAATTATATAATAACCTAGCAAATATATATTAACCAATTTGAACAGCCGACGGAGATAACCAACAAACAGATTCGAGCTGGTCTATATCCTGAAGCAAACTTTCCCTTGTGAAAAATGTATTGAAATGACGGATATCTCAGGTGGATGTGGTACAAAGTTATCGTTTCATTTACGGTTGGAATATCAATGTCCAAGTATTTCACACATCCTATAATTATTTATTAATTATTTTTTGTGACTTTTCATTTATTGAAATTAATGATTTTTGTAAGGATATAAATTTTGTTTTTGTTTTTTGTTAAGATATTTTGTAAAATTGTTTTCACGCTGACGAAGTTATCATTGATATACCGACAATTTGTTTAAAAAGTACTTTTAAACAAGTAAACAAGAAGCCCGCATAACAGTAAACCCGGGCGTGTGGTTTATACAGTACACATGCAAGTTTCTCACATAGCCTAGGCCCTCTAGTTCCTCTTCTTCTTCTTCTTTCGATTCGGCCATCTAAGGACCACGTCATTTCAACTGTTTCTTGTTGCAAGAGTTTTAACATCCTCCCAGGACTTTCGCATTAGTTCTCGATGCTGTTGTTTCCTTTCTGAAGTCCACTTCTTGTCTGTTGGAAGCTTTGGATTTTCTTGGAAACATCGGTGTGCCGTTAGTTTTTGTTTAAGGGTGGCACGTTCCCAAATATCGTTGCCTGTAATTCCCACTGCTTGTAAATCTTTGTCCACCTCAGGGAACCATTCTCCCTTGGTTTTCTTTTTGAGGAAGTAGGTGAAAATTCTATTTGTCAATCGTGCTGGGTTCATTCTTGTTATATGACAGTAAAAGGCAATTCTCCGTTTCCTCATGGTATCAGTTATTTTTTCCACATGGGTGTAAAGTTCGTGGTTGTGCCGTCTCCTATATTCCCCATTTTCTTTTACCGGACCCAAGATTTTTCTTAGAATTTTTCTTTTCTTCACTTCCAGATTCTCTGTTAGTCCGTTGCGATGCATTGCAAGGCACTCTGCAGCATACAAAGCCTCTGGACGGATGACTGTTTGGTATGTCTTAACGTGGCATTTGTTGATATGGATTTCTTGTTGTAAATGGCCTTAGATTATATGCCATTTCCATTTTCCTGATTCGTGACTCGAAAGCTGCCTTCTCGGAGAAATTGGGGTCCATCCACTCACCCAAATATTTCAACGCTTTCGTTTGCTTGATTTTCCCCTGTCCTACATCCAGCTCTTTTGGCGCTAGCTTGATATTAGTGATGAATTCTGTTTTTTCAAAGGAGATCTTAAGGCCCGTTTTTGCTGCTTGAATCTGAAGTTCATTAATTTGCGCTGCGGCTGGATCGAGGGAATCTGAAAAAATTGCGATGCCCTCTAGTTATTATTATTATTATTTTATTTAAGCGAAAATTCCCCAACAGGAGAGCGATTGAACTTGATAACATGACGTCATTTGGAGGCGTGTCTCCTCCGCTCCTCCCAAAATCTCTTCATTCTCGCGGAATGTTCCCTCTTCCTCTCATCCGTCCACTTTTTTCCAGGTTGTCGTAATGATCTTGGTTCGAACTTAACATTCTTGATTTTCGTCTGGCACTCAGTTCGGTCTTCGAAATTTTGTATACTGATAATTTGTAAGTCTCTTTGTGCCTCTTTAAGCCATTCTGTGCCGCATTTGCTCTGTGTTATGATACTGAGTAGTTTCTTGGGCAATCTGGAGGTGGCCATCCTGTGGATGTGAGTGTAAAATTTGGCTCTGCGTTTTCTAATTTCGTCTGTTATCGTAAGGGTGTTTTGATAGAGTTCAGTACTAGGTCTCCTCATCCAAATGCCGTTTCTGTTGATTGCTCCGTAGATCTTCCGGAGAATTTTTCGTTCCTGCTTTTCCAGTTCCCTAATCTTGGAATGACCATCGATTACTATTGTTTCAGCCGCATATGTTGCTTCTGGAAGAATAACTGTTTTATAATGTCGTAATTTGGCGTTTGTCGAAATGCATTTCTTGTTGTAATGGGCACACGTTAGCCTGTAGGCCTTCTGGAGCTTAGTGATTCTGTTTTCATTGGCGATTCGATTAAGTCCTGAGGGCTGTATAATTTCGCCAAGGTATTTAAAACTGCAGACTTGTGCGATTTTACCGTATTTTGTGTTTAAAGGGGATTTATTTTCTGGCCTTCTCTCCATATATTTGGTCTTGTCGTAAGATATATGTAATCCGGTCTTTTGTGCAATCTCATGGAGCTTTTCCACTGCGTAAGTCGCTTCCGATCTGTTGTCTGCGACAATTGCAATATCGTCCGCGAAAGCGAGACATTTGACTTTAGTTCTGTTCTCTTTTTTAATACCGATTTGAATGCCCTTTACAAGAGGTTCCCATTCCCTAATTATCCTCTCCAGAACCATATTGAAGAGGATTGGGGATAATCCATCCCCCTGTCGGACTCCCGTCTTGATTTCGAAGGGCTCTGATATTTCGCCCAAGAATTTCACTTTGGATATTGTTCCTGTAAGTGTCTGTTCTATGATTTTGCGTGTCTTACGATCGATCCCAAATTCTTCCATGATTTTAAAGAGGGTGTCGCGGTCAACAGAGTCGTATGCTTTTCTGAAGTCGATGAATGCAATCACGGTATTTCTACATTTCCTCATTTGTAAGATCGTCTTTAGGCACCAGATCTGTTCAGCACACGATCGCACTTTTCTGTATCCAGCTTGGTAGTCACCAATGAGTCGATCCATTTGGGGCCCTAACCTGTTATTATTATTATTATTATTATTATTATTATTATTATTATTATTATTATTATTATTTGAGGCATCATTTGACGTAATTGATAGTAAAGGTCGATTTTGAGAGTCTTGTTGCCTTGGTATGGATATAGTTAATTAGTTATTGTTGTTGTTGTTTAAAGGGGTGGAACTACGAGGCCATCTACCCCTCAGGTAACCACATAGGTCCAGGCCTAGATTACATGCGAACTTAAAATATCGCTTTCGAAGAAATATGAATTAAGAAACTTTTTAGGGATATTTGTTGACACTGGATTTTTATGTCGGTTGCACTGACATTTGAGCCTATTTTCATCATATGAAACAGTGGGCTTATGAGATCTCCTTTTGTCCGTGCTGTTGTTGATGTTGATTCTAGTTGGTTGGTTGGTTGCTCAGTTTAGGGGCTGCGACAACGCGGTCATGTAGCCCCGTCTACTTAGGGTGTGTGTAGAATCTGTCTGATAACCGGTGTTAATTGTGGTGACTGTGTGGTGGTGTGTTATCTGCTTTAATTCAAGGAAGGACTGCAGACGATAATTTCAATTAGTTCCTACTTTCGCTACCAAATGCTACCGTCAACGATATCTAGCTGTGAACTTGGCTACTACTAGATGCCATCGCAACCAGTGAATGGTGACGAACGTTGGAACTTAAGAGCATTAATCAAACCTAACCTACACATTTTGCTTCACACAAGTTGAGTTAGTGGAAGGTTCTTTTACAAGCCATAAATCTATGACATGGGCCGACCGGCTTTACTTCACCTCCAAAGGAAGGCATACTGAGGGATTTTAACGCTCTTAAAAAATCCGACGACTTCGGGCGGGTTTGAACTCGTAATCTTGGGCATAGAAGCTCAGATGCTACCAACTACGCCACCGAAGCCGCCGATGTTGTTTCTTTGAGGGGCTTTGTGACATCATGGTCATGTAGCCCCGTGAACTTGACTAAGTCACTATGATATCTGTACTAAGTTAGTGTGTGTGTATTTGTAATTGAGGTAGGATTCGGGTAGGAATCGGCCATAAGTACCAACCCGGCATTTGCCTTCAGTAGAAGTGGGAAACCACGAAAAACCACTTCCAGGATGGCTGACGTAGGAATCAAAACGACCTCTTCTCAGTTTTGCCTCACGAGGCTGAGTGTACCCCATTCCAGCCCTCAGACCAGAATTAAATTTCTTGGCAGAGCCGATAATCGAACCAGGGCCTCCACGGTGACAGCTAAGAATGCTAGCCACTACGCAACGAGGCAGACTTTTGTCAATGGATGTGGGCTCCCGCCCTCCTCCCCCCTTGATAAAATCTAAACGGCTGAAGCAATTTCAATGAAACTCGTAGGTGCATTCCACAATTTTGTCCAATCCCGACCGTGTCCTTCAAATTTAAAAACATTTTACCAATCTAACATGGCGGCCGCGCGAAATATTTCACCGGCATTCTATATCTCGGAAACTATTACAGTTATAAAGCTGAAATTTTGTATAGTGATAGAGAATACCAAGATAAGCTCATCTGTGTGACGCCTAAAAACATGTTAAGTACAAAGCCAACATGGCAGCGACGCGAATTTTAAATATTTATATGGATTTTTCTGGCGTCTTAATTATTCGAGTGCAGTGATACGTAGCACCGTAAATCTTCATACAAGGCTTAATATAATGCCCTCTATTTTATTTCAAGCCCGACCGAAGTCGTTGGATTTTTAAGATCGTTTAAAATCCCTCAGTATGCCTTCCTTCGGAGGAGAAGTAAAGCCGGCTGGCCCAATTCATAGATTTATGGCATATAAAAGAAACTTCCACTAACTAGGCTACACTTCTGTGAAGCTAACATTTGTAGGTTAGATTTGATAACGCTCTTCAAGTTCCATCGTTCTACGCCAGGTGCTGGTTGCGGTGGCATCTCGTATCCAAGTTCACAGCTTGGGGTCGTTGACGGTAGCATTTGGTAGCAAAAGTAGGAACTACTTGAAAATTGATCGTCTGCAGTCCTTGCCTGAATTACAGATAACACACACTAATACAGCCATCACAATTATCACCGGTTATCAGACAGATTCTACACACACCCGAAGTACATGCGGCTACATGACCGCGTTGTCGCAGCCCCTAAACTGTGGAACCAACCTCTATTTTAATTCAATTTCTATGAAAACTTAAAAATGGCGGCTGTACTAAATTTTTACAATCACGTTTATATATTTTCGTGTCTTATAGCTATAGAAATGTACGTTGGTATAATGATTCACGATTATAGTATTCATTTGCTGGCATATAACACAACAGCATAATAACAATCCAACATGGCGTCCATAAGATACATTTCACCGGTTCTCAATATCTCCGAAACTATTTAAGCAACCAAACTTAATATTTTATGGTGTTAGAGGACTGTTAAATAAGGACAAATATGTGACTTTACAAGTCCCGAGAAGCACAAAATCATCATGGCGGCTAAGTGATTTTCAAATATTTAAAATAACTCTTCTGGCAATCTAATCACCCGAGTGCAATGGAACTTGGCACAGCGGAGCTTTATTCAGAGCTTAGTGCAGAGACATATAATGATATTCAATTGTTTACAAAACTTCAAGATGTATCAGTTCGAAATTTTAAAACCTATTTTTATTATTATTCGTACCTTATTTAGGCGATTGTAAAGATGATTCGTATGATGGGCTATGATAACAATTATTATCTAATGGTACTACATTCTGTAGCTTACGTTTCGTAACCATGGAAGCGGTGCATTTGACTTTTCTAAAAACTAATTCCCGTGATTCATTAAAGAAAGATGCCATTTCGCGGGAGGAGTCTTAATCACCGACATTGAAAGCTATATATTCTAGCACATAACTCATTGTAATGATATTGGTGAAGACATGCAGTATTTAGTACATCACATGGAAAGTTTTAATGGAAAAGATTAGAGGGATATATGAGAATAGGCTATTTAGTTATTCACGTAACTACTTGTTAAAATTATTTAAAGATGCTTAGAAGAAAATGAAAATCAACAGCCTGTTTCCAGTCGACCAACCGAATCAGGAATGGAATGATTGAAGCCCCCATCTTGCGGCGAGGATATGAACTGTGCCGGCTACCGAAGCCTGTCGCACTCCTCCGGGGCAAGGATTAAATGAATGACAGATGAAATGGAAGTGGAGAGTGTTGCTGGAATGAAATATGGACAGGAAAAACAGGAGTACCCGAGAAAAACCTGTCGGCCTCCGCTTTGTCCAGAGCAAATCTCACATGGAGTGACCGGGATTTGAACCACGGGCCCAGTGGTGAGAGGCCAGCGTGCTGCCACCTAAGCCACGGAGACTTATGCTTAGAAGAAATATTTGAAATTCTGATAGACTTTCAGTAACTTTGGTAAGTAAGATGTTTCTTATAGCAACATATAAATGTCTCTACCGAACTAGAATGCATAGGTCCAAATGACGAACACTTGTTGCCATGGTGACCACCGGATATCCGTGCTGGTTTATTTGAAAGAAAACAAGATGTTCAGTAAAGAACATATAGCCTACTTTCTCCTAAATGCATGGGTATTGTTATAACTCTTTGTCCTTTTCAAGGAGTGTGATTGAATGTTGGTTGTAGTAGCTTGTTGAAATACAACGTGCTATAGGGATATTAAACATGAATATAAGGTGCCCTTTGCTAGTGCTACCTCTGTACCAAATTTCGTTCATTCGGTTCCACCGTGTTCGAATTAATAGGGGGAATCAATTTTGACATAAAGATGGCCGTCATCCGCAAACTATTAGGCTAATGGCCTATTAGATTGGTCAAAGGATGCTCCCTCCATAAAGGTATGTAGTTGCAAAATTTGGTAGAGATCGGATGATTAGGTTAATCGTAATTTGATTTAAGCTTTGAACATTCGTGTGGCCGCCATTACGTTTCAGTCAAGATGGCGGCGATATAAAACATGACACTGAGGTGCCCTTTGCTAGTGCTACCTCTGTACCAAATTTCGTTCCATTCGGTTCCACCGTGTTCGAATTAATAGGGGGAATTTATTTTCACACAAAGATGGCTGCCATCCGCAAACTATTAGGCTAATGACCTAGTCATTTGATCAAAGGATGCTTCCTCTGTAAAGGTATGTAGTTGCAAAATTTGGTAGAGATCGGATGATTAGGTTAATCGTAATTTGATTTAAACTTTGAACATTCGTGTGGCCGCCATTACGTTTCAGTCAAGATGGCGGCGATATAAAACATGACACTGAGGTGCCCTTTGCTAGTGCTACCTCTGTACCAAATTTCGTTCCATTCGGTTCCACCGTGTTCGAATTAATAGGGGGAATCAATTTTGACATAAAGATGGCCGCCACCCGCAAACAATTAGGCTAATAACCTATTAGATTGGTCAAAGGATGCTCCCTCCATAAAGGAATGTTGTTGCAAAGTTTGGTAGAGATCGGATGGTTATGTTAGTCGTAATTTAACTTAAGCTTTGAACATTTGTGTGGCCGCCATTACGTTTCTGTCAATACGGCGGCGATATAAAACATGACACTGAGATGCCCTTTGCTAGTGCTACCTCTGTACCAAATTTCGTTCCATTCGGTTTCACCGTGTTTGAATTAATAGCGGGAATTTATTTTCACACAAAGATGGCCGCCATCCGCAAAATATTAGGCTAATGACCTAGTCATTTGGTCAAAGGATGCTTCCTCTATAAAGGTATGTTGTTTCAAAATTTGGTAGAGATCGGATGAATAGGTTAATCGTAATTTGATTTAAGCTTTGAACATTTGTGTGGCCGCCATTACGTTTCCTTCAAGATGGCGGCGATATAAAACATGACACTGAGGTGCCTTTTATTAGTACTACCTCTGTACCAAATTTCGTTCCATTCGGTTGCACCGTGTTCGAATTAATAGGGGGAATCGATTTTCACACAAAGATGGCCGCCATCCGCAAACTATTACGCTGCTGACCTACTAGATTTGTCAAAGGATGCTCCCCCCATAAGGTATGTTGTTGCAAAATTTGGTAGAGATCGGATGATTAGATTAGTCGTAATTTGATTTAAGCTTTGAACATTTGTGTGGCCGCCATTACGTTTCCGTCAAGATGGCGGCGATATAAAACATGACACTGAGGTGTCCTTTGCTTGTGCTACCTTTGTACCAAATTTCGTTCAATTCGCATTCACCGTGTTCGAATTGATAGGGGGGGACAGACATTCAGAGTACACACACTCACACACACACAGACACACACACACACACACACACACACAGACTCACACACACACATACACACACACACACAGACTCACACACACACATACACACACACAGACAGACACACTTTTTTCGCCCTGTGTTGATCTCATAAGTCTACTTTCATTTTTTGCAAAAATCGAAAGTAGGCTAAAAAGAAGGAAGGTTGTAGTTTTACCTGACCGTTAATCTCGCGATCACATGCATCGGCATCTCCACTTTTACAAGGAATACGAACCACAGGATAATTCACTTCGCAAATCTCACATGTATTGACCGAGAATCAAAGCCTTGGTGAGACGCATGCAGCTTGACCACTGCACCATCAGTCAGTCAGTTGGTTTGTCCATGCTAATTGCAGATCCCCCCCTGCACAAAAAAACATATCCATGCAAAAATTGATCACAACGCTGAGGTTTCTGGCGGTGATTAGGCACGCTCATCGATTGGACTGGGTAGCTAAGTGTTTGGAGGACCAAGGTTCGAATCCCGGCCCTGAAAATGTTTGATCAAAATATCAAATTACTAAAGATCATCGAATTTTTACCGATAATAATGTTTACAATATTTAAATTATTCATGGTTGTTCCGTATTGATATGCTAAAATGGTTATTAAAAAGAATTATACACCCGCCTGAATCAATACTAAAAATAAATAAATTATTAAACTTGTTCTCAGTACATAATAATAATACTATCGTATGGCCTCGGGTGCCTGGTGCAAGCTTGGTTAATTGACACCCAGAGGGTAGCTTGCATGTCGAATTTCGTCGTTTCCTTTGAACGCCATGAAAGTCAAGGAGGTTAGATATCTAAACTCATTGACACTACAGCGCTTTCAAGTAGAGAATGGAGGAACTTTGTGTTGGCGGAAAATCCCGAGATTAATTTTGTCATTGAACACGGCCTACTGAATTCAAATGGGTTCTTTAACATGCCAACAACGTATGACATGAGTGTCGTGATTTTTGTCGCCTTCAAAAATCACTTACCATGGCCTGGGGCGAACCTGCAATCTTCGGGTTGGTAGTCCGACGCTATAACCACTCACCCACCGCGGCAAGCTTCTCAGTACATGTTTCGGGGATTAACCAAATTGTATCCCCTACATCAGCTAAAAACATATTGAAAATAAAATAAAGCGTAGCACTGTAATATGAAAGGTTATTAAACCTAATATGGTGCAGCATATATTTAGGTCGTAAAAATAATAAAATGAAGTAGTTGGTGACGGTGATCAGCCTGCAGATGCTAATGAAGATGTAAGACAAACAGTAGACACTACATTCACAGTTCCGTATTGAGAAGGTCAAAAGCTTGCGATGACAGACTTGGAATTTCAATACTTCACCTATCGGTGTGTAATTAATGAAGAAGCCTTTATGCTTAAAGATCATTACAGTGCCACGCTTTATTTTGTTTTCAATATGTTTTTAGCTGATGATGGGGATACAATTTGATCAATCCACGAAACATGTACTGTGCCCAAATCCAGTTGCTTAGATTGAAGGGTACAAGCCGTGAGCCTAGATATAAGGGAACAGGCCACGATGATAAGTCCAGATTGGGATGTTAGAATAGCGCGCGCCGAACCTTCTTAGAAGCTTTTCGAAGGTTTTGACAGCCAAGAAGTGGGTAAGTGACGTAGGACTAGAGCATCATATTCGAGGCTATATGTCACTAAATATTTTCCGATGAGATGGAAACATGAAACCTATTGAACCCAACGGTGTTAGGCTGACTGGTGTCGAACGTGGATCTCTGAGATAAATGTGTACAGACTAGAGATACCAGCAAGAAACGAAAACAAATCTTTTGAGGGAGTTTAAGCTATGAAATCCCCTAGAGAAAATACACATTAAATCACTGTTGTGATATGAACAAATTCTGACATTATTTGTTAATATAATGCCTGTTCGCCATCTCTTGATGAATACAGTACTTTTGCATTTGTCAGTTGGCACAGGCTAGAGTAAAAGGTGGCTTTTCACCGATGTCTCAGTCTTACTCATGGCTGTGATTATATGGAAGCTACTGAGGTATGGGTGGTGCTTAGTAATGGCATTCGGGGCGCAGTCAGTGCCTGTGGATGCTGTGAAAGGTTCAACTCATAGGGTTAGGACTACTGTTCTGACTCAGTGAAGAAAGCAATGGCAAACTACCTCACTCCTCTTCTTGCCTAGAACGCCTCAAAATAGCGCTGCCTTGGGTTTTTGTGGGTATCTACTCACATAACGTAACGGCGGTACTTTTTGAGGATCCAACCAGCCTTCGGGCTGACTACCTAACAGACATAATGCAGGAAATAGTAGCAGAATACTGCAGTATTGGGCTGTAGGATACATACAATTCTAGACTTAGCGCAGACAATTTGAAATTTTGACAGTTTGTAAATGACTCTAGAATTGAGGCGTGGTTTCGTGGAGCCATGTCAGTCACTGTGACCTATTTATGCTGTCTGGAACAAGTCAGGACGGTAATATATGGGCGAGTTATTCCCCGTTACAGAATGAAACGTCCAGGGGGATGAGAAGATACCAGAGTAATTTAATGATTACTCGGGAATGGAGTAACTCAGATACATGAGGATTGTACCTATGTAAATGAATGGCCAGGAGGCTAATTATCAAGCCGTTAAACATTGAAATCGAGGCAGATTTAATGTAACGCGCATTGACACCGTAGATATGAGGCCAGCGACAGGATCTGACCATGTCTTCGGGGATGTACCGATGACGCCGCGTGGGGAAGCGCTGGCAAAGGCAATTAATATTAATTAATTGGCCGATCGATCCTCGAGCACACAGACGGATCTGTGATCAGCAAGGAAAAATGAACCATAAAAACGTTATTTCAAGACCAGAAATATACGGAGAGAGGAAATGACGCTGCAAGGAAATTTTCGACCTACTTTTTGTCTCCGAACGCATATAAGGAGTCCAGGAAAGGGACGCGCGGACTTCAGTATGTTGAGTGCTCATCAACATAATAACCATGCAGTAAGGCATGAGTTAATAACGATTAATGTAGTCAGTTGAACCACAGTCTACTATCGGATTTTTTTATTATGGATACTCGAGTTTAGGCCTTAATTACAAGCAAACCAACAGACCTATTTACAAGAGAGTTACACCAATATTTTCCTTGTTTAATTTTGCGTTATACTATATAAGACAATTAATTTCAAGTTTATTAATTATTTATTTATTTGTGGTTGTATGAAAAATTGTCCGTGTTTTTGACGTCTTTTCTAGGAACCGCTCACTTAAAACTATATTCATGGAAAACTACTTCACTGAGGGTAATTACATTTTTATATGCTATAGACACAAGTATTGGTAGTGCAAATCTCAAGTTTGAATTTTTTTAAACTACCCAAAAAAGTTCTTATACTTTTTATGACGTAACGTTTTCTCAGCCGAGGATAAACGTACAGCAGGAAACTTGGTCTCATTTTGAAGCTCTCATTCGTGATTATCGGAAACTACGACCACTTTAAACGTACAGTTTCATGATGAATTTATGAAGAGTAATATTAATAGGAGGTTTTGTGCGTTCTAGCCCCTGCGATTAAAAGCGAGCGGGCTTGTGAAATCCGGAGCAGCGTTGCCACGTTAAATTGCAGTCGTCGCGGCTCGCAACGAGCGAGCACTGCTTTAAGTTTACCTTCTACCTTTTATTTTCTTTCCTCGTACAAATTTCTTTTTCCATCACCTTTTTCACCTAAGGGCTTTGGACCTTCAATGGCAGGTTTAAATATGGTTTGCTTTCTAATTTGGAAATGTTATACTACACATTTTTTACATGGGCTATTTACATTATTTACATATCTTTACAATATTTAATTCAGTCAGTATTCTTCGTCTGAAGAATCGCTGTGTTCCGATGAATCAGAACTGCTGTCACTCATGTTAATTATGACTGGCTCGAAATGAGGGACATTTTCAGACAGGCCATCTATCTACCAGTAGTGGCCTTCAATTATTTTAGCGTGTTTAATACATTGTTTCCAGAGTTCGGGAGTAACGGTACGCAAGGCTTCTCGGCATAAAACATTCTTTGCTTCTATACTTCTACCGTTTTGTAATATGTTAGCAATATTTGTTTTTGCTATTTCTCCTTTAACGTACTGTAAGCCCAAATAAGTTCGATTGGATTGAGCTCGCAATGAGCCACTGGTAACCAAACAAGCTCTACATCCGGTCGAAGTCATTTGGTTAGTTGTTCCAGCTTTCTCACTGGAAGTTTGAAAATAAGGCCTAGCAAGGACAATCAGCTCTGATTTAGTCATCTTGTTGTAAATGCCGACTCCAAGTGGTAGCAATATATTCTTTGATGTTATCCAGGTTATGATGTCAGGTTTCAGCCACAACATGTTCGGGTTTTTATTTGCTGGATCGACCATCGTATGATATGGGGCTTGATCTATAATGACTGCCGACCTTTGACGCAATAAACTCAGCACTTTCGTAAACTATTCTTCGTTATGAGTCGAGTTCATTGCGTTGTGGTAATCACCGCTCCCTTTCTTGCCGATAAAACAATGTTCTGCACCGTCAAGAAATCCTTCTTCACTTCCTACATGAAAAATTAGTATGCGTTTCCCAGCTCCAGACGGTGTCTTGGAACCTCCACGCCATACACAATTTTCCTGAATGTACCCTCCTGTATTGATCATTGTGATGTGGCCAATATTCAGTGAACAGGAAGACTGAAAATAGCCTGTGGACATAGCCAGCTCACTCGCATTCCATTACACAACTGCCCGGAACGAAGGTATCCGGCAACGCTGCACCGGATTTCACAAGCCCGCTCGCTTTTAATCGCACACTCCCGAACGCACAAACCCTCCCATTAATATTACTCTTCATAAATTCGCCATCACACTGCACGTTTACAGTGGTCGTAGTTTCCGATAATCATGAATGAGAGCTTCAAAATGAGACCAAGTTTCCTGCTGAACGTTTATCCTGGGCTGAGAAAACGTTACGTCATAAAAAGTATAAGAACTTTTTTTGGGTAGTTTAAAAAAATTCAAACTTGAGATTTGCACTACCAATACTTGTGCCTATAACATATAAAAATTTCATTACCCTCAGTCGAGTAGTTTTCCATGAATATAGTTTTAAGTGAGCCGTTCCTAGAAAAGACGTCAAAAACACGGACAATTTTTCATCCAACCACAAATAAATAAATAATTAATAAACTTGAAAATAATTGTCTTATATAGTATAACGCAGAATTTAACAAGAAAAATATTGGTGTAGCTCTTTTTTCAATAGGTCTGTTGGTTTGCTTGTAATTAAGGCCTAAACTCGAGTATCCATAATAAAAAATCCGATAGTAGTGCCAAGCGCACGTCACAGGAGTCCAGGAAGGGACGCGCGGACTTCAGTATGTTGAGTGCTCATCAACATAATAACCATGCAGTAAGGCATGAATTAATAACGATTAATGTAGTCAGTTGAACCGTACTTGAGTGCAGAGAGCACGTCACCCGAGTCCAGGAAGGGGATGCGCGGACTTCAGTATGTTAAGTGCAGCACCATAATAGCCTGCAGTAGGGCTTTATTAAGGACAATTAATAAGGACAGTCGTGCCATACTTTTATAGTCGGCATTACGAGTGATTCCTATCGGGTACGCTGGAAATGTACCATGTGATATACAAGGTAGGACAATTGAAAGTGGTAATTGTACAAGCACAATGTACAATGGATGAGCGCAGTATATAAGCTATTGGTTAGACATATAATAGGATGTCGGATTGCGCAGATATAAACAGCTAGGAATCCTTAGACAGAGAATCGAGACTTTTGAACGAGATGCGGATAGCAGTGAATAATAGATCTTCAACGCCTGCATTTCTGATATTCTGCAAGGAAAGGTCAACCATTAAGAAATGTACATAGCGAGCGTGTGATTTTAGTGATGACCATTTCAATATATGTAAAATTAATAGTGTAACAAGTGATATAACGTATTGTGTGTATAAGGAAGCAACAGCTTCGACATGGAGAAGCAAAGTGCAGTGTGTTTTGTAAGGCAAAAATTATGTAAAATGTGTGTGGAAAGTGTAAGAATGCCTTGCTAATTTGCAAATTATGGCGGGCATTACTGGAAGAAATGCGTGGTCGGAGCCACCAGATTAACCAATGTGAGTCCCAAAACCCACGATTTTGTAGTAATTATAGTACACTGTATGTTGAGTGATTTCAAAATTTATAGAATATGCCAATAAGAGCCAATTTTGGGAGGTAGAACCTCGAGATATTAATGTTGTGTTGATTTTAGTCAAGTTGAGATGTCTTTGTACATCATTGAATGGATAATTCGTTACCACTAATGTAAAAATGGCATTTCAGTTATATAGAAAGTTAACGTAACGAACACGGATGTTCGGTTATTGAATATGGTTACGTTGTGTCAGTATGGGAAATGTGTGTCAGTAATAATAATAATAATAATAATAAGAATAAATGAATACACATCAGGGAAAAGTGGTTGAAAGCAAAATTTATATGCTAATTGGAATACGGGCGTATCCAAGCAGTAGTATTATACGTGAAGGGCTAAGTAAAGGAATTTAATATCAGAGTATATTATGATAATGGAAATAAATATGCAAGGATACAGGAACTGGAAGGGTTTAATAGAGAATTGAATTCGCAGCTTAATGAATAAGCTTGTAAGAGTAATTGATAGATTTTATCATACTAATTAAAGGACGGGATCATATCACCATGATCATGGGGGCCAGGTAATCTGATCGACGTGTGAAATCTCGTATAGCCTAGGGCGTACAGAGATATTATTATTTGCCAGAGCGTATTTAGTGAGGAACCCTAGCTCTGAGGATTGCTATGAAATGTTCCGGGTTCGAATCCAGTGGTGTATGGGAGGATAACAATGGACACCTCATCATGACACCTGATATCGACCGAGAACTAGCTATTGAATAAATTCAGCTCCTGGGAGTGAATTTTTGACGGCAGGATGTGCCTGACCGTGTCATTTAACAAGATGCCGGCTATCCCAATTCGACAGGTGTATGATGAATCTCGTTCCTTCATATAATGTAAATAGACCTGTTGGGGCCAGCTATTAATATCCTAAGGTTAGGAATAAATGCATAACAATTCCATACCCTATCTTGCATACAGTTTAGTTAGATCATATGGGATGTGCAGGCCAGTGAGACTGCACTATTGTGTTTAAAGCCACATGCTACTGCTTGGAGATAAAAAAAGAGGGAACATAGCGAGGGACGGAGCAAGTGTTTTGTTACCGCCCGACCCAGACCCATTGTATACAGGAAGAGCCAAGGGAGAGATTTTAAACGACCCTTGGAGGGTGACATTTAGAGTGGAAAGACTTTGAAACCCTGTTTGTAATGGAAGAATCATTGTTGTATTGTATAATGAATTTGTGTGGTTTGAAACACATTGATAATTAAGGATCATTCTGATAACTTAATACTTGGCAAACTTATCAGTTGTTGAACGTTGCATTTTTATACTGACATTGTCGCCTCTTTCCGAAGTTGGACACTAGGTGCCATAGGCTATGCCCTCGCAAGGGTAACATAATATACCATCCGACACAGCGGTAACGGAATCTTTGAAATTGAACTCATGACGGCATACAGTGGGACTACATAAAGGGGAACTGCATACAGTGGAACTACATAAAGGGGAACTGCATAACAGTGGAAATGCAGAAAAGGGTATAATTATAAGTAACAGTGGAGTTGCAAGTAAATATGAGGTGCAACCCATAAATTGGTTAATGCATGGTAGATCATTTTGGTGGGAAGAGAAATACTGAACACAAGTGTACGCATAATGTAAAGTAGGATGTGTTGAGAATAAACAATTAGATTGTGACAGTTTTATGTGTAATTTGCCAGTGCATCAGCGCACTTGAGAATGGATTTGTTGTTAATCTCAAGGTAAATGAATGAATAATCATTTGGATTTACGAGGATAAAGTGCGAATATTAGTGGATTGAAGGAATAATTTTGCATTGTTTTATGTATTATTGTTGGGATTGTGTTTTTGTTTGTGTGAAGCCATGATTTAGAGCTCAATTAAAGTCTTTAGAATAGAGTTGTGCTTTATTATTTTAGAGTTGATACCATTTAGTCTCAGATCAGAAATATGCAACTGCTCAGTGGGTGGACGGTACACGCCTGAGGACTGATGCTAGCTGGTGGCAGAAGCATGTTTTCCATGGAAATTAATAACATGGGTGCAGTATATCAGATTACTGGCACGGACAAGGGAAGAAGAATGATCTTTGATTCAAAGAAATTGATCGAGTGGAAGCCGAGTTATGAGCTGTTTTAGTTTCAGCATTTTCTCCGCGTTGACCTCGAACCGGCCAGCCGAGGAGTATATAAGGGGTGTCTCCCAGGCACATGTGTGTTCACTTCGTCATCAGCACTCCGTTGCTTTGGACGTGCTTCTCTACGTAAGCGCTCTAGCCGCTTAACTCGCGACAATCTACAAACATCGTTACTTTCGCCAAGCACATGGTTGCTTTAATCTTCGATTTACAGCACAAGCTGTGGACTTTGAAATTTTGTACAGTACATGGTTACTGAAAGTGTTAAACATTTCAAGTGAGTTTCGAACTTTTCTACGTTATCACCGTGGTGAAATAAGTCTGTGGCACTTGGTAATTTCTTACCGCTACAACTTGGACATATGATAGACTTTGCCTATATTTCTTTCTACAGTCCACAATCACTTATAGCTGGATTATTTATATCTAACAGTCTAGGGATAAGTTTTAGTCTTGTTCGTTGGACCAGCCAAGATAAGTAAGTAATCTTAATACCATTCTTGCTTATTACAATTCAAAAGCCGATAATGGGAATACAGGTTTGCCTTGTGCGACCTGAAGAGTGAGAAGCTCTGCCCAACCAACTCGACAGAATTCGTAATTGTGCTGAATAAGATTGTGAGCGTACTAGAATACTGATTATATCACGGTTGGGTCATGGTAATTATTTTCAACATGGATCGTTTAAATCAGACCCCTGTCAACTTCACTTCAGCTTTTGAAGCTGCCAACATTTTTCTGCAAGATATTATGAACGCCACTACGTCTGTGTAGACAGCTTGTGGGTATAAAATGGAAATCGATACGAGATTATAAGTACGCGTCCTAATGGGACAGACAACAGGAAGACTGAATAATCTGGTTCAGTCCAGACTTCTAACATCAAGACCTACAAGAATGTCAGCTGAAATTTACATTATTTCTATGCGTAGTTAGTTGGATTTTCTCATATTTTCTACAGTCTTGCCAACACATATTTTTTTCTCTAGTCATCGATATGTTTATTTGCTGTTGAAGTATTTTTCTTTCGAAATTTGAGCTTGGATCTGAGTTGTTTTTACTCAGACTTCAATGATTCGACATTTATGGACGAGCAGAACGAGCATTTATTTTATTTTCTTTTTTTTTTCTTTTTGCTGTCATTAGCCGCCGTAATTTGAGATTTAAGAATTAATCTAAGTTGAGGAATGGATAGTTATCCATTATTTGGAAATCGAGGGTGATATTTCCCGAACAGTTTAATAACTTTAAACCCATTTTTGGTTGAAAATATAATAATAATAATAATAATAATAATAATAATAATAATAATAATAATAATAATAATAATAATAATAATGTGATTTGATAATAATAATTATTTTTCTATTTTCTGAAATAATAATAATAATAAACATTGGTGATTTCTAATAATCATTTTCTGGTTGTATGATTAATGCAGTTGACATTTGGAATCGTATTCTAGATCGGATATTTGTTAATTCCGAAGGTTAGTGGTTAACGCATGCCCACATATGAATAACAGATTAATTCAGTGGAATTATTTCAGGCTTGCATTACATATTAAAGCTTTGAGAAGACACGGAAAGAAGTGAAACGGGAAGCTAAGCATGTATAAAGCAGGGTTTTTGCTAGAGTTTATATAAAATAAAATCATTATGGAGCAACGTCTTTCAAAACGTTTTGCAAATATTAACACAGTGAGGATGTTTCAAACTGATGGTAAAATTATTGTTAATATTGTCGTAAACGCATTGGTGAGGTTTAATGATTTCTGAATCTTCCATTTGTCGTAACAAGCAAAGGCTTGATTATTTTGTATAATTTGGGAAGATGTCATTGTGTGTGTGCAGGAAGTTATATGCCATTCTGAGTGCGCAATTTAAGTCGCAGGAATGAGGTTGTTGTAAAATGGAGCACCAATTATATTATAGGTTGGGTGTCTTTGATGTAGTAATGGAGTCGTTTTAGCCACACTTTCGTCGTAATATAACCACAGGTTATTTTGTTGAACCATCATTATTAATTTACAGTTGATCCACGTGTTTTAAAAATATTTCTAGTAATTGCTTACCCGAAAATTGTTATTGTTCTACTAGTTCCTTTCATTCAGGAAAACTTTACCGTTGTCTAAATTCTGATTACATTCTGTGATTTTTGTCACGTGTGAATCGTATGGGCCGATGCGGTTACTTGAAATTGTTACTTATTAACAACCACTATGAGCTGAAAGGATTTTCAGATCCTATAACAATAATTACACATTTTTGCAAATAAGTTGTTTCATTATAAATATTCTGAATGATATTTCAAATTTCCTAATTAATATTTTCAAGGGATAATTCATTGATTTATTGATTGAATCCATGTGGAATGGAATTTATATTTTTGATAATTATATTTTTGATTGAGTCAAATTTTTGAATAGACTTTGGATTGAGATCTATGATTAAATAGATATTTTCTGTTCTTCGAATCTAAAAATGCTCAAAATCCATGTAAATTATATTGTATTCTATTTATTATGATCAACTTTGTATTTAAACCAACCCTGATATTACTGCATCCTGAAAGTGTTAGTCAAAAATTGCTACGATATTTTTGAGAAAAGAACAGTGAAAAGTGATAAATTTTTCAACAAGTGATAATTTTTCTTATTGATCTTCAACGTGTGAATGCAAAATGATTTAGGGATCAGTATAGACGATTGACTTTGCGCTGATAAAACCCTACCCCTGTATATAATTATGTTGAACGAAGTCAAGAGGACTGATATTTTGACCTCTCGTCACAACTATCTTTCAGTGTTCATGTGTTGGCGACATTGTGTTTTGTGTATATAAACTATGCTTCTCCAGTCATCGTTTGTGCCATTTTGAGCATATTTTTCCTGTCATTTTAAAATGTTTAAACAAAATGAGATAATTTTATGGTATGCAAACCCGTGTCATAAATCCCCTTCTATCCTTATTGTTGCATCGAGCCGAAAATCAGTTAAGCATTTTTTTTTGTTGAGTCTTTGTATTCGACTTTAACCCATCTGGCGCCCCGGGATATTTTGATTCTCATGCTGACTAATTTTTGGTGAAATGCATATGTGGTCGTCCGGACTTCGGTCTAAACGGGCACAGTACTAAGAACAAGTTTAATAATTAATTTATTTTTAGTATTGATTCAGGTGGGTGTATAAATCTTTTTAATAACTATGTTAATAATGGTATTGTAGATAATTCGTTTTAGAGGTTTCAGACGTCTTGGTCATCAGCCTCGTATATTTCGACGTGTGTTTATTTTGTCTGATAACCTGAGTTTCTGTGGTGACTGTAGTCGAGTGTGTAACTGCAATATTTAGGGTCGGGAATGAAGAAGATGCCCCTGGACTTGAATTAAGTACTATGTCAGCCTGAGGCGATAGGGTAACAACTGTTACGGCCAACAGCCCGGCTGAGATAAGTAAGCATATACATAACAGAATTCAAGTGCATGCTCTAATTCTATTTTATTTTATTTATTATATTGTTTTGTAGTACACAACTCAATATTGGATTCTGTAATAGATTTCACCTCAAAATCTGAAAAAAAAAAAACACTTACGATACGTTCTGGTAACAAAGCTTATACAATAATCAATGCTCATGCCCCCACAAATAACTACAATAACAAATATCCACAGATGATAGAAGAATTCTGGGAGGATTTAGAAGAAATCACCAACAGAATCCCCACGAAGCATGTAAAATTATTGCTTGGTGATTTTAATGCACAATTAGGCCGCGAAAGAAAATTCAGAGACACAACAGGAAAACATACAGCGCACCAGAGGACAAACAAAAATGGAGAGAATTTGATAAACTTCTGTAGGAATTTCGACCTCAAAATCATGTCAACACAATTCCAGAAACCTTACAGAAACTATGAACTTGGAAAACTCCAAACAGCAACGACAGCAAACAAGGGACGAACAAAAATCAAAGAATTAGAAAAAGAAGAGAGAAAAATTCTGAGGAAGATCTACGGGCCAGTTCAGAAAGAGGGAATATGGATAAAGAGACCGACAATAGAACTGTACAAGCAGACAGAGACGATTACAAACAACATAAGGAAAAGAAGGGCAAAATTTTATGGACATATACATAGGATGACCGAAGACAGACTGACCAAGAACATTTTTAATATAGTTACGAATAGCACACTAAAAACCAATTGGGTAAAGGAAACCGTGGAAGACCTCAAGAAACTAAACATCTCTACAGAAGGCTTCGCAGACTGGAGCACATATAGAGAAAAACTTAGACAACAGAAGTTTGAGCAAACTCCCAAAGAGAGACAACCGGGAAAGAAGTGGGCGCAGGAGAGAAAGAGGAAGCATTGTGTTTATGAGAGCTTTTGGGGAAAAAGAAGAAAGGGCCAGATTAAAACATGAAAATTGGTTGTGTTGTAACGCTGTCCTTATGTGGAATTAACGAATAAATAAATAAATAAATAAATAAATTGTTTTGTTCTAATTTTTATACACGTGTATAGTACCAGTACTCATACGGAATTCACAAACCCTTATAACGAGATTCAAACTTGGAATCGTATTATAAACTCCAATTAAGCGCACTACATTGTTTTTTGTAGTTAGATAATATATTTGTGTATGAATTTAAACCTCAACACAGTGATCAGGATGAGATGATGACCGCTTGAAGGTCGAAACACGTAATCCGAAAATTGCCCCGTTGATCGTAACTTGGTTGGTTGGTTCCTCAGTTTAGGGGCTGCGACAATGCGGTCATGTAGCCCCGTGTACTTTTGAGTGTGTGTAGAATTTGTCTGGTAACCGGTGTTAATTGTGATGGTAGCATTAGTGTGTCTTATCTGTGATTCAGGTAGAAGGACTGCAGACGATTAATTTTTTCAACTAGTTCCTACTTTTGCCACCAATTGCTACCATCCACGACACCTAGCTGCGGACATGGCTACTAAATGCCATCGCAGTTAGCACCCTGTGGCGAACGTTGGAACTAATAGAGCGTTATCAAACTAACCTACAAATTTTTGCTTCCATAAGTGTAATTAGTGGAAGGTTCTTTTTCATGCCAGAAATCTATGACATGGAACCGCCGGCTTTACATCCCCTCCGAAGGAAGGCATACTGAGGGATTTTTAACGCTCTTAAAAATCCGACAACTTCGGCCGGGTTTGAACCCGCGACCTTGGGCATAGAAGCTCAGCATGCTACCAACTACGCCACCGAAGCCGCATTTGATCATAACTTATACATGTAATTCTTTCCAAGAGCGTTATTTACTTATTATTTATATGGTATATACTGTGCCCATTTGACGAGGATTTTGGAGAGCCACGGACCTTAAATGACCCTTCCGAAACCCTCCTCCAACGAAAAGACATATATGACGGGAAGGAATGCATTCTTGGACTGGGAATGCACAAGGAAACTGTACTTGGGGTTGTCGGGTATAATGAGAGATCAAAACTACCAGTCCAGTGGAATCAAAAAACAACCCCTGGCACTATACAGCCCATGACGGGCTAAGGCCGACCAAGCGACCGCTGCCCAGCCATTCGGCCTGCAGATATTGGGGTGACGCGTGATCAGCGCGTCGGGTCCCCTCAGCCGTTAATCTTGGTTTTCGTGATCAGGGCGCTGTCTCACTGTCAGACAGCTACCCAATTGTCCTCACGAGGCTGAGTGCACCCCGTTCCAATCCTCACGTCAGTTTTAAAATCCCTGACGGAGCCGGGGATCGAACCCGGGGCCTCCTGGTGAGAGGCAGGCGCGCTACCCCAACACCACGGGGAAAACAAAATACAATAAAGAGGCCAGGCTTACATTCAAATTGCACTCGATTTATTCAAAGAGTGGCAGACCCCTAACCTACTTCAGAGAGGTTAAAAACAGGTAATCCGTGCTAATCAGTTCAAATATAAATCTACTCGTCTCCGTGCGAAAAATTCTAAAATTAAGCCTGTCGAATTCCTACTAAAAACGAAGAAATCAACAAATAAGGCTAAGAGAATGACACGTAATTCATCCCTACACAATTACTTCGGAGATTGCAGTAATAATGATAATACATGCCTGGATTTACAACAAAGAAAGATATTTAATTGTTTACAATGCTAATAGTTCGTTAAATTTACTGCACAATAAGTTTGACAACTATGCTATGATGGTGCCATCTCTAACATTTAACGCTACAGTAATTTAAGCTAATACCTTTCGTACGTTAAGTGTAGCAACGATGTAAACGAGAAGCGTTTCATCCAAAATTTATTACCAAGCAAAATCTAAGCACATTCTGAACCTAACAGATTAAATGGAAAAAGCTATCCTAGTGTACAACACAAATTTATTACAAATAACTCTTTAAATTTGCGCAATTGGCGCGACTGACCTGCCTACTCGCAGCTCCACTCTTTGTGAAGTTGGGTCATGAATGTATGGGAGAGAAAATTATGTCGGCGACGGCAAGAGAAATTCATGGCTAATGTTGCATTATCAGAATAACTACCGTGTTTAAACACGGAGTCAACTGATCGTCGCCTCATACTAGGGAATGCTATAAATTGTACTTAAGATGTCGAAGAATAGCAAAATCTAAGCATTCGTCATCTAGGTTTCATTACGTTTAGTGGGTTTATTCATGTTTGCAAATATTTCCTAACACTTCATTTAGGTTTCAGTTTAGATAAAAATCCTGCTATTTGATTATTATAATCTTATTTATTAAAGTCATCTTTTAGTCCTACCAGTTTCTCAGTATTGGTTTAGTGACCATGTTAAACTCGAAAAGTGTGAAAAATTGGTGTAGATCAAACCAACATCAGACTCATAATTGGAAGAAAAACCTCTTTCTAAACCTCCATGTGCACATATAAGTGCTTCCCAATAACACTCGGCCCGTCGGCCATTTGCTCAGTCAACGAGACAAAAATCGTACACGTTACTGGCTCAAATAGTACCAAAAAGCGTACCTTGCAACTAAGGGTAATCAGATCCTACCTCTGTAGTGCGTAATAAATGTAACAATTGTTTTCTCTAGCCTTATACAATTCCAGCCTGTGGACAAGGTTATACTCTGCTGTACAAATCAGCTGTGGATTTTAGTTGTACTCTTAAACGTACTTAAAGTGTGCATGGACTGTGATGTATCAGGAACTTATGCAGTCAAGAAACGTATGTTATAATAAACCTGGGTCTTCCTTACAGTTACAAAATGACCCCTCACATCGAACCCAAGGATACAAGGACTAACTGTACCCAGTGGAATGCATTGGTGGCATTGTTTTTACGGAAACAGGCTCCCTTCGGCGCACTGTTCTCGAGCTCTCAAAAATGTATTTACAATGATAATGGCAAGAACGTTTGTCCCAGGCTCTGGCGAATGATACGGTATAGTGGTGTACTAAATAACTACGTGAAATAAATAGATAAACCCTACCTAAGAATGTGCTATGTAAGGTCTTCTATAACTAAACCTCCCTGCCATGATCGTACATAAAAAGAATCGACTTTCAGTCGGACCCACATGCTTCCTTACACGTCTACAGCGTGTATGCATTGCCTGGTCTCCTTGGCAAGTGCTGCGGCATGGTTATAGTATCCAAGACTCCGTCCTTCCATCAATAAGCGCCATCCGTCGCTATCTCCCTCCATATCGGGATTTTATTCCATAATAGCCTCCATGATAGTTGGAATAATCAGCGTGTCCACGTAGCGTTGAACCAATAACATTAGCTCCATGATGGTGAAAGGTTCGTCGTTTTCACTGAATTTAAATGAGTTGTAACTTTGGTTAACTGAATTCACAGATTCTACACTCATATAGCGGGTTGTTGCAAAGAATGGCCATGTATTCATCCGCTCTCAGACTCGACATAGCAGCTTGTGCCACTAGACTCACTCAAAACTTTTGTGTCATTTAAACACACACTTATTGCTTCAAACTGGAGCGATTTGCTCATGAAAAATTCTCCTCTTAAATACTGGTGAGGGTTATACGAAGAATTATAACGTTCTAGCAATTTGAACAGTTTTCACTCGATCAGCAGCCATGTGCTCACAACTAGGTTCATTTCCGGGCTGACGGAAAAATACCTATTTCACGAATATTATTAATTCACTTAAAATCACAGCTCTTACTAGTTCTGGCAGCTTTACTGCGCCCATTAGCACGGTATTACGCACCCGATGATAATTATCGAACGTGGTATTCGTGGATTCAGACAACAATTATAGACTACGTCTGCACAGGAGCTCACCTGCTATAGAAGTGTGCTCATCAAAATGCCGGATGTTCCGGTCAAGTCACCAGTCAAGGGTGCAACTATAAACATCCTTCGCATTCTCTGCGGGGTTACATCTTCATTTCCTTTTACTAACAAAAATCATATAATTCTCCAGTGCTTCGAAATATGTACAAACATCTTCTAATAAATTCAGTCTCCAAGAAATATAAAAAAAATAACATTGGCGGCGCGGCAACTTGTGGTGCTTCAAATTAGAGTCACTCATACTTTCTCTTTGGGAGTCCTCGATTCATCCACAGAAGTTATACTCTTCATGAGCTATCGATGTCACATTGCAGATGTGAACTCGGGCTCAATACATTGTACCCCGCCCAATCATTGGGCAAATTTGTGTTGACCGACTGGAGAGTTACAACTGACAGTTTGTGTAGGCAACACTGAAAGAATTGTTCCATAACTTTACATTAACCTCGTAAGAAATCTTTCTTTCCTCATTCCGATCAGTGATCACATTACCCCACAATCTGAGTTGGCATATACGAACAGCCTTATCTAACGTACTCAGTTGTAACTTAGCATTTATCTCTTCATTACCTTCCTGTCTTTGCTCTCAACTATTTGTCCCGTCCATTATTCGTGCTTTCCCTATTCAGATGGTAGCTTGCCACGGTGGGTGAGTGGTTATCGTGTCGAATTACTAACCCCAAGTTTGCAGGTTTGCTCCTGGCCGTGATAAGTGATTTTTGAAAGGCGGCAAAAATCACGACACACATGTCATACGATGTTGGCATGGTAAATAATCCATTTGAATTCATTAGGCCGTGTTCATAGTGGCAAAATTAATCTCGGGATTTTCCGCCAACACAAAGTTCCTAATTTCTCTCCTAGAAAGCGCTATAGTGTCAAGGAGCTTAGATATCTAACCTCCTTGACTTTCATAGTGCTTCAAGGAACAACAAAATTCGACATAATCTGCCCTCCGGGTGTCAAATAACAAAGCTTGCACCCGGCACCCGAGGACATACTCAATTATTATTATTATTATTATTATTATAATTATTATTATTATTCAGATGGTGAAAATCTTTTGAAGAGAGTATTGGGGCAAGCTTCATTCAGTTATGAAGAATTGTTTAGTGTGTTGTGTGACTGTAAGGCGACGGTCAATCCAAGGCCCTTAACATAAATGTGTCTGAAGATATTGCAGACTTAAGCCCTCTGACACCAGCCATGTTTCTACAGAGTGTAACGGAGGTGGGCGTTCCTGATTTAGATTATCTGGATCAGTCCAACCTAAGCAAGAGGTACCAGCGGCTCAGTGAAGAATACCTTGGTCAGTTGGTCCAGCAATGTCCAGGGAGAGGACAGTTAAATCTAAAAGTTGGGGATTTATTTCTACTAGAAAACGAGGATAAGAAGAGAACATTCTGGCTTATGGCGCGTGTTGTGGATTTATATCCGGGGAAAGACGGTCATCTTAGAGTTGTCAACGTGAAGACAGCCAATGGGGAGCTCATTCGGCCAGTACAGCTGATCTTTCCTCTTGAATCAGCCGTGCTTTTTGTAACCACTGGAGACGAAGGAGGGACGACCACAGAGGCAGAGTCGCAATTTACGCTGCAGAAGGCGAAGACTACTAGAAGTGGCAGAGATATAAGACTTCACTTAAGATTTTCAGGTATGGAAATTGATAGGTTTTGATTCTATACGTTTCAAATCAAAAGGTAGGAGGATACCGTATTAGAAATTAACACCACTCTAGCACCTTGCGGAGTGAGGACAGAAAATGACGCCTCGAGGCTTTGGTAAGCCAGCCCCGTGGTGTAGGGGTAGCGCACCTGCCTCTCACCCGGAGGCCCCGGGTTCAATTCCCGGCTCCGTCAGGGATTTTAGAAACTGACGTGAGGGTTGGAACGGGGTGCACACAGCCTCGTGAGGAAAATTGAGTAGCTGTCTGACAGCGAGGCAGCGCCCCGGTCATGAAAACCAAGATTAACGGCCGAGGGGACCCGACGCGCTGACCACGTGTCACCCCAATATCTGCAGGCCATATGGCTGGGCAGCGGTCGCTTGGTAGGTCTAGGCCCTTCAAGGGCTGTAGTGCCACAGGGTTAGTTAGGTTAGAGGCTTTGGTAAACCATATTGCATTTGTTAGTTCTTTGGAATCAGTTTTTTTTTCGCTTTGATTTTTAGCCTACTTTCGATTTTTGCAAAAAATGAAAGTAGACTTATGAGATCACTACAGGGCCAAAAATTGTGTGTCTGTCTGTGTGTTTGTGTGAGTCTGTGTGTGTGTGTGAGAGAGAGTGTGTGTACTCTGAATGTCTGTCCCCCCTATCAATTCGAACACGGTGAAACCGAATTGAACGAAATTTGGTACAGAGGTAGAACAAGCAAAGGGCACCTCAGTGTCATGTTTTATATAGCCGCCATCTTTACCAAAACTGAATGGCGGCCACTCAAACGTTCAAAACGTAAAATCAAATAGCGACTAACCAAATTATCCGATCTCTACCAAATTTGGTAACAACATACCTTCATATAGGACGCGTCTTGTGACCAACCTACAAGGTCATCCGCCGTACCATTTCAGGATGGCGGCCGTGCGAATTATGCAAACTTTATAATCCATATCATGGGACCCACCAGTTCCGATTATCGAGCCGAGAATCGATTTAACTGTTCTAAAGGAAGAGGCACGTTCGAAATTAAAAGTTTATTTTGTAATACTCTAGTGCAGAAGTGATTTTAAAAAGCTGAGCCGTCTCGGTAAGAAGAGAAGATGGCAGCGGATATCTTGTGCCTGACTTATATTTCACTAATTTGAGTATTGCATGCAATATAGCGTACTGATACAAAATAAATAAACTTTGTATGAAATGCTTTATAAATAAATAATATACTCCACTGATGAAATCGTTTAGTCTAAATCATTATTTGCTAACAAGTTATATGTAAGTCATTTTATATAGAACGATGTTCGTTGGCACAAATGGCTCCGTGGTAAAGCGTTGGCCTATCACTCATATGCCTATGGTTCTGGTGCATTCTTGGAATACACGGTACCAGAGATTATAATTTTCAATGCTTTTGCATGTTCTTTCCTTCCTCTTTGTCAAACACCAACAGTGATCTTTTGTTCTCTCTTAGGGGTTCAGGTCGCTTATATTTTGTATGAGTCTGTTCCAGATATATATTCTATGACCCACCTAGCGTCATATAACAGCGAATCTCTGAAGCTCTTCAACTCTTCCTCGCGCAAGAGGAATTCCTTCTCCATCTGGCTACCAGATTTTACTGCCATCGCCAGCTGTTATCTCCATGAGCAAGAGAGCTGCGTCTACTCTTTTACTCACCATGCTGCGCTGGTATCATCTGTTGTCAACTCTTTGAAGACCGGCTCAGCAAGAGATCAATTTTTTGTTTTAAAGTTGGCAATGTTTATATGTTCTCCTTTTGTCTCCTACCCCCCACTCTTTTTCCCTTCCTTGGACCTTCCGTGCTCCGTTGAGCAGGTCTCACTTCTCAGTCGGCAGTTGACTCGATCAGTTAAAGCTCCACTCGAGCTAGCCTCCTCAAACCAAGAGGCATACTCTCTTCTACGCCATGTTGGCAAAGTAGTTATCGTCATACAGAACTTCGCCTTCAACATGAAATCAAGATAAGTACCATTTTAAAGGTTTTAACCTCATCTTCATCAATTTTATCTACATGCTTTTATTGATTATTTTATAGACAGCGTGAGATAACTTGTGGGGCGGTAATCATTCTTCGCGGGATTTTCCATGTTGGGCTTTTGTCTAATCAAGCCAATCTTGGTGAAAAGCAGCATTTCTTATGCTTGCAAAATGAGAAATCCTCTCACTACGTGGGATATTATCTAATACCCGCTGTCTATAAATTATAAAGCTAGTTCCTCCGCTGGATTAACTTTGACTCCATTCTTCTATAAAGATCGTTCTGGAACTTTCCAGATCTGGTACTCTATCTGCGAGGCTTGCCGTCAGGTATTTTTCACTCACTTGTGAAAATACTAGTTAAAATGTGGAATCTTCCTTAAATTACTGCAATAGCTAACTTTCGTCCACCGTTGGGATGTTCTATGGCGCATTTAACTGTAATCCACCATTTTCTCCAGCAATAGACTCTCGCCTACCTAGTGCAACCAGTTCTTTCCAGCATTGTAAAAACTTTCTTTCTCATGAACTTTCGAGTTTCTACAGTGAATTTTGCATCAATCTTTACAGACTATAGTGATAATCAGTGCTTGCTCCACTTTTCTACCGCGTCGCGATCGTCCGTTTATATTAAATACGGCCATGAACATTTTTTCCTCCATCCCTATTGCTCTTTCCTAAACCTCTTACTAACAATCTGTAATAAACTTTTAAATTTAGGTCTGTTTCAATAAGGTGTCACTCACGAAGTGCCCTTCCAACTTTGCTAGTTTAACATTAATTAAATTCTGTATAATTACGTGTGTGACACACGATTCAAATTCACATTGTTCCTTTCCTATAATCAGGGAAAACAATTCTTTAAACTCTTAAGCGAGTCATGTTCAGGTTTCACGAAATGGAAACTGTCCCATTTGGCTAGTGATTCCTGCTCAAACTTGGGAAGTCTAGAACCTTCCTTTTCACTTTCCTCAGGTTTCACAGTAAGTGACCTGCCCTCTTTCGTATAATTCCCATATAATAATTCTGTATAAATATAAGAAGTTGTAGGAACTTCTATCTTATTTTTCATGTTTTTATTATTGTTATATTCGAAGTTGTCACTTTCTCTAGAACATTCTCTCAAGAATTTCTTAAGGTACACTCTTTGTACTCCAATTCACGTTCAAACTTTAATTACTTCATTGTTTATTTGTTTAAATCTTATAAAGATTTTAGAAACATGTAAGGTTTCAAACCGCATAAATTGTCAATTGCCTGGAGCAAACGTTTAATGTTAGGAGGTCTGCGACCCCATTTGTTAAACAATTTAAATGAACTATGTTTGTCCAAATTATATTACACGCTTGTTAATTTCCTCAAACTTCTTTGAATTGTTAAATAAATTAAATATTTGTTTTTGGATTCATCATTTCTCTGATACTACAGTTAGGCAAGATCCTGGCTTTCCTAGCTCTTCCTAGGTTTATGCCCTCGTTCATACTCAATAAAGCTTTTACTATCTGTCTGGCCAGACCATCACTCTTCCCCATAGTAGTTTTATATATGCTTGAGAGGGATTATACGAAAGCCACTCTGTTGCAATCCGCCCAAGTTCTATCGGTGTTTCTCGTCAGCTTAGACCAAGTCCTTACTCATTTTAGGTATCCGAAAGCGGATTTTCGGTGGCAACCACCTTTAAGTGTGTTTAAAGCTAAACTTATTAATTTTGTGGGACTCTCCTCCTATTTTTCTATCCTTCTTTTCCAATCCCAAATCTACTTCCTTCTCTTAATCATCTTCCCTTGGTGGGTGGGTTATTCCTCAGCGAATAAACTACCCAAAGTTTGGTCCCAGAAACCCGGGAGAGCCCATTTTTTCTTTTTTCTTAAAAAAAAAGTGTCATTTGACAATACTTTGCAAATTATTAACATCTGCTTTGGATTTTTCAGCTATAACTACATCATGCAAAGCCTGTGAACGGGAAAGAGGCCGCTCCTGTCTCCTTTGGGGTGTCCTGTTCTTTCTACCCATTCGCTGCTGCAAACTTGACAGCATCTCCAAGGTTCAACAGTTTCGTGAGTTGTATTCCAATTTATTCTCTTTATCATGGCTCCTACTGAAAAAGATGAAACTCTCATTGCTAGACGTTCTTCCTATAAAGGGCAACTCACTAGATTCAGAAATTTCATCAGCAAATTAAATCCCGCTGAGTGTGATTTAGACATCTTGACACATCGCCTTAAGTTGTACGAACGGTCTTATGATTATTATGATCAAATTCAAACCGAGATTGAATCCGCTTGCCCAGAACTTCAATCGGATCGGGACGAGGTCGAACCCTTGTACTTTGAAGGGATTGCAAAGGCCCACCAACTGATCCGCAATATCTCAGAACCGGACACTAAGGTCATCAATCCGGCCCAGTTCGCACCCGCTTCAGTTCACGAGAACAAACCGAAACCGTTACTTCCTAAGATAAGCCTACCGCACTTTTCAGGCAAGGAAGGTGAATGGTATTCTTTTTATGAACTTTACTGCTCCCTAATTCATGAAAATACTGAGATCCCTGACATACATAAATTTTACTTCCTCCGTACTTCTTTGGAATGTGAGGCCTTAGCCTTAGTGGAGTCACTGCCTTTAAGCGCAGACAACTACCACATCGCCTTTAATCTCCTTAAAGAGAGATATGGCAATTTACGTTTAAGTGTAGCACGCCACATACGCTGTCTCTTCAGCCTGCCAGCCGTCAAACCTAATGAAGTCACCTCTTTAAGAAACCTGTTGGACTCTATACAGTTGAATGTCAGAGCATTATACCAACTCAAGCAGCCTGTCCAAACATGGGACACCATACTCATTCATCTGGCTACATCAAGATTCGATTTTTCAACTTTAAAGGCTTGGGAAATTGAACTCGCTCGCAAGGAAGAATTTTCCTTCGAACACTTAATCTCGTTTCTTAACAGCCGATGCCAAGTCCTTACAGCACTCGCATTTCAGTGCGAAAAGGTCGAAACGAATCATCAGTCTCACTTTTTGAGAAAAACCTTGCTTTTTCAAAGGGTCATCAGCCCCCATCTGTCGAGAACAAGCAAACCCGTTCTGCTTCTCTCAATCATGCAAGAGAACAAATCAGGCCGCTCAACAAATCGTTAAAATGCACGCTCTGTAAAAAGCTTCACACATTATATTCGTGCAAATCCTTTAAAGAATTGTCTGTCGAAGATCGAAGGAAGTTTGTCTTCAATAGCAAACATTGTTTCAATTGCTTGTCACCTAAGCATTCTTCTTCAAACTGCACGTCATCAAATCTCTGTTTCCATTGTAAAAAACCGCATCATTCTTTATTGCACGTTCACGATAAATCGAGGTCATCAGCACCCGCCTCTTCAAGCTCCATGCAGAGCAGCTCCGAACAAACTAATGCTTCTTCCTGCATTTCCAACGCCGAAACTTTTCATAGTGCGCAAACCCTTTTGACCACTGTACAATTCGAAATCCAAGATAAATTTGGAAATTGGTTTAGAACCCGTGGTCTTCTCGATTCCGCTTCAACTCATAATTTTGTTTCGCAATCGTTGATTAAAAAACTAGGTCTTTCGTCATCGCCTACTTCTATCAATGTGACCGGCATTGACAATTTGAAAACTCAAGTCTTGCAGTCTTCAAAATTGAAAATCAGAGACGTTTGCCAAAGAAACACCAATCTTAATTTAAACTGTCTCATTCTTACCAGTATTGGCAAGGACACTCCAAGTCACTCTATTAATACTTCCGATGTAAACATTCCCTCGCACTTAAGGTTAGCTGATCCTCAGTTTAATGCTCAAGGTCCCATTGATGTACTTTTCAGTGCCAATGTTGTTTGGAAGTGCCTTCGCAAACAAACACGCAAGTTATATTCAACCGTGGTCGCCAGAGACACCGATTTTGGTTGGGTTATTACTGGTGAGATCCAACAACCCAGTGTTCAAACCAAAGCGCAATGTCATTTCGTGACAGCTGACATAAATCTCATTTCTGAAAAAGAGAACGCTCATGTTTCAGATCTCAATATTTTTGAAAAACACTTGCCGAAACGATGTCTCATCGTGAACAACTACGCTACCTCTGTAAGTTGTTTAAATGGTTTTTCCTTCTTCCCGCACAAGATAGCAATTCAAGTTCGCCTTGCTTTGTGTTACTTCGTCTACCTTCTTATGTCATTTTTTATAGCAGTTAATTGCTTAAACTCTTTCTCGAAAACTATCTTCCCCTTGTGTAAAACCATGGCTATCAGTCACCATCACTTTGCTGTAAGCCATGTTTCACTTCTTTCGTTATTTAGGACGGCCACGGCCGGCTCCCTCCTTCCTCACAATTGGAAGCCGCTTTTGAAACCGCTTGAAAATCTGAATTCTCTAACATCAAGAATAACTATTCTTATGCATAACCTTCTTCTCAATGTTCCGGCTTCACTTCCTATTTCGGAAGAATCAAGCTTTTTCCTGTCGAAAATTGTCGGATTCCGTGATCCTCTCAATCATGCGAAATTGATTTCCTACTCTATTTCATATATCTTTAAATTGTTTTTTCACGTCCAAGTTACGTTTGACTGCATGCCATCCAAACTGAATATCTGCTTTAAGTTACAGCTGATTCAACAAGTGTTGTTTGTTTATTCCGAACTGCTTGTTTTTCAAACTTGTTTGTATACAAGCCCGAGGAAGGTCAAGTCACTGTTTATTTCCTGTACGCTTGACAAAGTTCAAAGCATGTTTCTCTTATCTCAACTTTGGCTGATTGCCAACCATTGTCTGGCGAGCCGCTACTGCAAGTACAGAAGCCGTTCACCTACTTCCCAAAATAAACTTGTTCCAGTTAAGGACTCTTTCAGCTATTTATATGCCTTATCTCGTTGTACTATGTGTGTCAAGGCCGCGCTTGCCTGTGTCTTCCACTTACTCATGCTCGTATTCTATAACTGCTTCGATCCTTGTTTCAAAACTTAGTTGCGTATTTCTCACGCGCTCATGTATTTCACTTTGCTTACATATTTTGCGATCTTAATGTTCATTGATGAACAAACTTGTTTTTTCTCGTCGTCACATTCGATGTGTTTTTGCATTTATACTTGTCACGTCACGTTTCTCGCTGACTTAAGTATTTTTCTGAGTAACCCCTTTGATACTCATTATAACTTGAGGTCATTGTTTATGGCTACTCGTTTGTTACCTATGGCGTTCTTGCTTTCTACTCGCATAGTTTCTTTGTTTATTTGGTATATTCTTGTCCTGAATAGATGTACTTGTTTCTATACGCTTTGTTTAAACTTGTCAATTCTCCTTTCGCATCGTATCGCAATCTTTACTAGTGCTTTATTTCTCTCAGCTTCCAGCTATTTTGTGATTGAAAGTGTTGATAATTCTCGCCTTTTAACTCCGCTTTCCAATGACCCTGATGACCTCCTTCCACTTACACCTGGTCACTGTCTTACACGCACTTCTCTCTCTGCCCATCCTCCCCTTCCTAATTCTTTCAGGGATTCTGATTTACCTATCGCTTGGCGTAAACTTGAAGCCCTCCGTAATTCTTTTTGGAAGAGATGGACCTTGGAATATTTAACTTCCTTGCAAAGGAGGCAGAAGTGGTTTCTTTCCAGTCCCATTATTAAAGTGGGGGACTTGGTCTTAGTTAGGGAAGTTTTTCCCCCCTTAGTCTGGATCTTGGGTAGAGTGACCGAGTGTTACCCTGGAAGGGATGGGAGAGTCAGGGTAGTCAGAGTTTTGACCACTAATGGTCAGATCACAAGACTACTTCTCCGCAATTGCTTATTACCTTTAAATGTTTACTTGTTTTTCTTGTTCCCTGTTGTTGTTTTCCCCTCCCAGTATGGTGCATTCTTGGAATACACGGTACCAGAGATTATAATTTTCAATGCTTTTGCATGTTCTTTCCTTCCTCTTTGTCAAACACCAACAGTGATCTTTTGTTCTCTCTTAGGGGTTCAGGTCGCTTATATTTTGTATGAGTCTGTTCCAGATATATATTCTATGACCCACCTAGCGTCATATAACAGCGAATCTCTGAAGCTCTTCAACTCTTCCTCGCGCAAGAGGAATTCCTTCTCCATCTGGCTACCAGATTTTACTGCCATCGCCAGCTGTTATCTCCATGAGCAAGAGAGCTGCGTCTACTCTTTTACTCACCATGCTGCGCTGGTATCATCTGTTGTCAACTCTTTGAAGACCGGCTCAGCAAGAGATCAATTTTTTGTTTTAAAGTTGGCAATGCTTATATGTTCTCCTTTTGTCTCCTACCCCCCACTCTTTTTCCCTTCCTTGGACCTTCCGTGCTCCATTGAGCAGGTCTCACTTCTCAGTCGGCAGTTGACTCGATCAGTTAAAGTTCCACTCGAGCTAGCCTCCTCAAACCAAGAGGCATACTCTCTTCTACGCCATGTTGGCAAAGTAGTTATCGTCATACAGAACTTCGCCTTCAACATGAAATCAAGATAAGTACCATTTTAAAGGTTTTAACCTCATCTTCATCAATTTTATCTACATGCTTTTATTGATTATTTTATAGACAGCGTGAGATTACTTGTGGGGCGTTAATCATTCTTCGCGGGATTTTCCATGTTGGGCTTTTGTCTAATCAAGCCAATCTTGGTGAAAAGCAGCATTTCTTATGCTTGCAAAATGAGAAATCCTCTCACTACATGGGATATTATCTAATACCCGCTGTCTATAAATTATAAAGCTAGTTCCTCCGCTGGATTAACTTTGACTCCATTCTTCTATAAAGATCGTTCTGGAACTTTCCAGATCTGGTACTCTATCTGCGAGGCTTGCCGTCAGGTATTTTTCACTCACTTGTGAAAATACTAGTTAAAATGTGGAATCTTCCTTAAATTACTGCAATAGCTAACTTTCGTCCACCGTTGGGATGTTCTATGGCGCATTTAACTGTAATCCACCATTTTCTCCAGCAATAGACTCTCGCCTACCTAGTGCAACCAGTTCTTTCCAGCATTGTAAAAACTTTCTTTCTCATGAACTTTCGAGTTTCTACAGTGAATTTTGCATCAATCTTTACAGACTATAGTGATAATCAGTGCTTGCTCCACTTTTCTACCGCGTCGCGATCGTCCGTTTATATTAAATACGGCCATGAACATTTTTTCCTCCATCCCTATTGCTCTTTCCTAAACCTCTTACTAACAATCTGTAATAAACTTTTAAATTTAGGTCTGTTTCAATAAGGTGTCACTCACGAAGTGCCATTCCAACTTTGCTAGTTTAACATTAATTAAATTCTGTATAATTACGTGTGTGACACACGATTCAAATTCACATTGTTCCTTTCCTATAATCAGGGAAAACAATTCTTTAAACTCTTAAGCGAGTCATGTTCAGGTTTCACGAAATGGAAACTGTCCCATTTGGCTAGTGATTCCTGCTCAAACTTGGGAAGTCTAGAACCTTCCTTTTCACTTTCCTCAGGTTTCACAGTAAGTGACCTGCCCTCTTTCGTATAATTCCCATATAATAATTCTGTATAAATATAAGAAGTTGTAGGAACTTCTATCTTATTTTTCATGTTTTTATTATTGTTATATTCGAAGTTGTCACTTTCTCTAGAACATTCTCTCAAGAATTTCTTAAGGTACACTCTTTGTACTCCAATTCACGTTCAAACTTTAATTACTTCATTGTTTATTTGTTTAAATCTTATAAAGATTTTAGAAACATGTAAGGTTTCAAACCGCATAAATTGTCAATTGCCTGGAGCAAACGTTTAATGTTAGGAGGTCTGCGACCCCATTTGTTAAACAATTTAAATGAACTATGTTTGTCCAAATTATATTACACGCTTGTTAATTTCCTCAAACTTCTTTGAATTGTTAAATAAATTAAATATTTGTTTTTGGATTCATCATTTCTCTGATACTACAGTTAGGCAAGATCCTGGCTTTCCTAGCTCTTCCTAGGTTTATGCCCTCGTTCATACTCAATAAAACTTTTACTATCTGTCTGGCCAGACCATCACCCTTCCCTATAGTACTTTTATACATGCTTGGGAGGAAATACACTAAAGCCTTTCTCTGGCAAACCGCCAAAGTCTTAGCTGCGGTTCCCGTCAGCTTCGACCAAGCTCGTACCCACTTTAGGTATCCGAGAACGGATTTGCGGTCGCAACCACCTTTAAATGTATTGAAAGTTAAATTCATAACTTTTGTGGGACTCTCCTCCTATTTTTCTATCCTTCTTTTCCAATCCCAAATCTACTTCCTTCTCTTAATCATCTTCCCTTGGAGGGTGGGTTATTCCTCAGCCAATAAACTACCCAGGTTCAAACCCCATCAGAGTTATTCTTTTGCTTGAAATTTTATATATTTATTGTTTTGTAATGATTCAGACGTTTTAAAATTAAGCCTTATATTGTGCATATTACGGGGTAAAATATATATTTAATTAAAACATAATTCACCATCAGATTTGCTCGAGACATCTCGCGGCCAAAAAGGTAACTGCACGCCGGCCTACTTATCAACTTAAAGATTTTATTGAAAAGTTTCTTATGGCCACTAGAATGCACTCGCCCTGTTAGGGTTATATTGTTCGATACTTCTCCACTAGATATCACGACTGGTCTACGTGGGACTCCATTGGTTAGTACCGTATACCATTGGCATTCTATGCGCATCGAACTTGAAGAATAGCAAGATGATACTACGATACATTTTTACTTTTTATTTTAAAGGGTTTGTAACAGCCTATTGTGCGTTATTTGAAAATGTTATTTGAAGTAAAGAGAAGCCTCCGTGGCTTAGGCGGCAGCACGCCGGCCTCTCACCGCTGGGTCCGTGGTTCAAATCCCGGTCACTCCATGTGAGATCTGTGCTGGACAAAACGGAGGCAGACAGGTTTTTCTCCGGGTACTCCGGTTTTCCCTGTCAAAAATTTCATTCCAGCATCACTCTCCACTATCATTTCATTTCATCTGTCATTCATTTAATCATTGCCCCAGAGGAGTGCGTCAGGCCTCGGCAGCCGGCACAGTTCATATCCTCGCCGCTAGATGGGGATTCATTCATTCCATTCCCTGACCCAGTCGGAGACTGGAAGCAGGCTGTGGATTTTCATTTCATTTGAAGTAAAGAACAAAACGATTTCACATAGAAAATGAATTCTAGCCGTTGGTGCTATTTCAGGTTATTAATTAATACTTTTATTTCAGACAAATAGCAATCGAAGATATCCACATAGTTTGTATACACACATATCTGTAGGGTCATGGAAAGATTTGTTAATTCAATTAGGGTTGTGAAAGCCATGCACAACCAAACGTGTAAAGACATGTCTCAACTCAAAGTTGGAGGTTGCCCACGGCAGGTCGATTATGTAATAATAACAATAATAATAATGTTATTTGTTTTACGTCCCTTTTAACTACTGCTGCTTTTAGATACGCCGGGGTGCCGGAATTTTGGCCCGAAGGGGATCTTTAACGTGCCAGTAAATCTACTGACACGGCTCCCTCGCATTTGTGCACCCTCAAATGCCAGCTGACTGCGCCAGGATACGAACCTGCAACCCAGGGCCCAGCAAGCGAGAACGTTACCGCTGAGCCACGCAGCCAGTCCGGTCGATTATGTCTCCAGATCCATAACATTCTTGAGATACTTCTTATCTATCTTTCCTCAATGATGGTAGTAGTTTTTTTCTAGGTTGTGGCGTTTGGTAGAGGTAAATAGTTTCTAAGGTCTTCAACCAAGAAATGATTCTATTATACTCTTTGATAATAACAACGAGTTATAACTATACTCATACATTTAGGAGAAAGTAGGCTATATGTTCTTTACTGAACATCTTGTTTATTATTGGAGAATGAATAGAGTGGAATTGTGAGTGTAAGAGCAAACACAGGGAAGTGATGAATCGGAGAGATATATGAGATAACCTGACTCCACCCAGCACTCACTCTCAAATATTAAGGTCTACATAAATACTGAGTGATATAAGGAGAGTTTCGTAAGTTACCTATATCTATACTAATATTATAAAGCTGAAGACTTTGTGTGTTTGTGTTTAAACGCATTAATCTAAGGAGCTACCAGTCCGATTCAAAAAATTCTTTGTTTTATATGATAGTTAGATTCAAGAGGAATAGTTTCGGCTTTGTAGTATTAGGTTACACCTCTCAGGTAACCTTAAAAATTGATTTTTGTTCAGTAAGACGGTAGAACAAGCGCTCCCGAACAGCTCTATCCGCATGCGCTGGTGTTATAATTAGTGACACGTACACCGTTTCACCGATCCGAACCAAAATTTGTATACTTACCCTTTGGAACCCTGCGAGTAACACTGCCTACGTGAAATTTATGACAGACCAGTCCATTTCCTGCATTTAAGCCCTTTGGCACAAATCTACACATTTTCACCGATCTGAGCCAAAATTTGTATACTTACCCTTTGGAACCGTGCGGGTAACACTGTTTACATGAAATTTCGGACGGACCACTCCATTCCCTGCATTTAGGCCCTTTGGCACAAATCTACACCGTTTCACCAATCTGAACCAAAATTTGTATAATTACCCTTTGGAACCCTGAGAGTAACACTGTCTGCTTGAAATTTCGGACAGACCACTCCATTCCCTGCATTTAGGCCCTTTGGCACAAATATACACCGTTTCACCGATCTGAACCAAATTCTACATCTTACCCTTTGGAACCCGACGTGTAACACTGTCTGCTTGAAATTTCGGACCGACCACTCTATTCCCTGCATTTAAGTCCTTTGGCACAAATCTACACCGTTTCACCTATCTGAACCACATTTTGTATACTTACCCTTTGGAACCCTGCGGGTGACACTGTCCACTTTAAATTTTGGACAGACTACTCCATTCCCTGCATTTAGGCCCTTTATCACAAATCTACACCGTATCTCCTAATTGCACCAAACTTTACATACACTTTGAAACCCTGCTGGTAACACTGTCCACTTGATATTTTGGACAACGCTCTCCATTCCCTACATTTAGAATAACAGACAAAATAGGCTTGAAAACCACGTATTAAGGCCCTAGAACCATTCATGTCCGTAGTAGTTTAACTGTAAGATGTATTTTAATAAGTCTATTGTGGACGGACAGTTCAGGCAGCATCACGTCACCTCTACCAGTGTTCTGGTGCAGAATTGCGAAAATAGTTGCATCTTGCGCTGTTTATAAATTGCAGTCACGGGGGGGGGGGTTATTAGTGCAAAAAGATCTCTTAGGCCCCTTAAAACAGTTATCATCATGAACATATTATGCCTCTGTATAAGTGCAATGGTGTTGGTGCAGTACATTGAAGTTATCAGCTGCAATAAGCGTTGGTGTTTCCAAATTTACCTTCATGTATTCCGAAACTTATCGTTGAGCGCTATGTGGCGATAAATGATGCTATTGCTACCTCAGGAGCTCGGGACAGCCGAAGTTTTGCAAAATGTTCTAATTATTTTCCTACGGCACAATGCGACAAAAGATGACACTATAGGTATCTACATTTCTAACAGCCAATGAGATATAGGCAGTGTCTTTTGTATCATCTTGGCTTACATTATTGCGCGGCGCGAAAGTCTACGATCTAAACAGTGTCTTTTATTTCACTTACTTCTCTTTCTAATCATTTTTTTTAAATTTGTCTGTAAATTACATGTGTCAGTGCTGTAGTTAGAAAATAGCCATTTCCCTAATCATTATTATCATTACGGGAAAATGACCTGAATGTTACGTCCATTATACTGTACTACTTATCACCCCCACTACATCCACCACCACCACCACCACTACAAAAAATTATATTTTTTAAATATTTGTTCCTGTTTGTTTAAGTATCATGTGCCAGTTCTCTAGTAGTATTCATTATCATCCATAAAACAAATAAATCCACCGGGCGAAGCCGGGTACTAGGCCTACTGCTAGTATTATTATATTACTTGAATTAGAGCATGCACATGAATTCTGTTATGTAGGCCTATATGGTTATTCATTTGTAGGCTAAATTTCCTTAGAAACGCTCTATGAAGTTCCAACGTTCGTCGCTAGATGTCAGCGGCTTCGGTGGCGTAGTTGGTAGCATGCTGAACAGCTGTGCCCAAGATAGCGGGTTCAAACCCGGCCAAAGTCGTCAGATTTTTTAAGATCATTAAAAAACCTTCAGTATTCCTTCCTTCGGAGGGGAAGTAAAGCCGGCGGTCCCATGTCATAGATTTATGGCATGTAAAAGATCCTTCCACAGACTAAACTTGTGCGAAGCTAAATTGTTAGGTTAAATTTCGGCGGAACGCTCTATCAAAGTTCCAACGTTCACCTCTAGGTATCATACATATCTGGTAGCGAAAGTTGGAACTACTTGAAATTGAACGGAACTTGTAGCTCACCCTAAGGGTGTCCGCTGGAAGCAGCAACAGACTGAAGCGAGCCAACCATGTCCTCGGACACTCCCGGCCCTGAAAGCCATACGCTAATAAATAATATAACTGACTTCTTTTTGGCAGAATTTAGTAGATCTGAAGTGAGAACTCAGTGCATTGGCTGGCACACACCTTGGCTCTATCTCTTCACTATACTAGCCTACCATCCTGAGACAATACACATCTCAAGTAGGCTACCGTACTTAAAATGGTTCACCTTCTCCAATTTACAGTAGTTACTCGTACCTGACATTCTATTTCCTTCTGTTTCTTCCCTACAGATTTTTTTTGAGATGGTGATTGACATATCACATTCCCTGCATTTCAGTCCAAGTTCTAATGTTAGAGTAGGGGGCTTGGAGGCGCAGTGGTCAAGCTGTTGGCCTCTCACCAAGGTGGACCGGGTATGATTCCCTGTCAATGCATATAAGATTTTTGAAGTGAAATGCCATGTCCTGTGGTTCGGATTCCACGTAAAAAGGAGATCCGGTGGCTCATGCTCGCATGATTAAAGGTCACGTAAAAATAAAGGCTTCCTTCTAACGTTAGCTTGTAAACTTTAATTACAACCAGGTCATTTTCTCAGTTTTGTCTTACAAGGCTGAGTAAATCCCGTTCCAGCCCTCAGACCACAATTAAACTATTAGGCAATGCTAGGAAACGAATCCGAACCTCTGAGAAGACAGCCAAGAAAGCTGGCCGCTACACCACAAAGTGATCGATCAGGTGAGTATAAACACTGTATGTACTACCACTCCGATATGAACCCGCCAACGACAGGTACGCAAAACTAGTTCTTTAGTGAAAATGAAAATCCACAGCCTGCTTCCAGTCGACCGACCGGGTCAGGGAATGGAATGAATAAAGCCCCTATCTAGTGGCGAGGATATGAACTGTGCCAGCTTCTGAAGCCTGTCGCACTCCCCTGGGGCAATGATTAAATGAATGACAGATGAAATGAAATTAGAGTAGAGAATGTCGCTGGAATGAGGGGAGCGTGATGGCGCAGTGGCTTAGCTGCTCGTCTTTCACCCGGACGGCCGGGGTTCGAATCCCGGTGACAGCGGGGTGGAATTTTCACCTGAAAAATCACGTGGCGTCAGGAAGGGCATCCGGCATTAAATCCCCGGCCAAAACCAAAATGAGCCTGGTTGGCTCCGGCGACCCCAATTAATTGGGAAATGACGAAGGAAGAAAATGTCGCTGGAATGAAATTTTGTGACAGGGAAAACCGGAGTAACCGGAGATAAACCTGTCTGACTCCGCTTTGTCCAGGACAAATCTCACATGGAGTGACCGGGATTTGAACCACGGGCCCTGCGGTGAGAGGCCAGCGTGCTGCCACCTAAGCCACGGAGGCTTACTAGTTCTTTAGTATTTTCTTTAATTTGCGAGTCGTGAATTCTGACTGTCACGAGTTATGAATCCATGATAAAGGCCAGAGTGGCCCACACCGTAACGCCCTGAGATAGTTGGTGGTGCTGATAGGTTTTTTAATAAGCAGTGAGGTTGCATGTTTCAGTTCACAGAAAGGAATGTGACGTAAGATACTGTATATGAGAACTCCGACGCGCTCTGCCTACTCTCCACACACAGTCTGATCGCCAAGTGAGGCACTGGGTCATTACTAGTGACAGGGCACACAGAAAAAAAAAAAACTTAAATCGAAGAGTTGGGGTGACGAGGAATCTAATGGCACGAGAAACATGTTCCTATTTCACTACCTCGTGGTGTAGCGGCTAACGGGCTTGGCCGACGACCTGGAGGTCCGTGTTCGATCCTCGGCTGTGTCAAAAGAACAATTCTGGTCTGAGGGCTGGAACAGGGTACACTCAGCCTCGTGCGGCAAAACTGAGAAGAGATGAGTTTGATTCCCATCTCAGCCATCCTGGAAGTGGTTTTCCGTGGTTTCCCCACTTCCACTCCAGGCAAGTGCCACGATGGTTCCTAACTTAAGACCGCAGCCGCCTCATTCCCAATCCTCGCCTGAAGTATAAATACACATACTGCTACAGTGAGATTCTTTTGCTGGAGCGGGTCCGGCGACCGGCTGCGTGCGCCTTACGCCAGCCAACAGAGCTCGGCCCGCGGATAGCGCACAGGCGAGATAACCAGGGTAATTTAAGTCATTGTCACTAAACTTTCATCAACGAGGGTGTGAAATGTCAGCGCACAGATAAGAACGTAACATCAACAACAGCTTCTTGCAAGATATAATTAAAGAAGCACACATGTCTTTTTTATTTCTTGGGAATCTGGATGACCTCACGTCACCAGATAAAGGTTAAAACTTAGCTTTTCACAAAAGATGCTGAAAATGTTCTCCTTCAGCTGACAGACAGTAACTTTGGAAGATACATCGTTACATTATGTAGCTACGCCTGTACCCACCTGCGTGTTTACTGTAATTAATCGAAGCACGGACCTAAGGGCGTTTGATGTTTAATTGTGGGGTAGTTTAAAATAGCCTACAAAGTGTACAGATCAATTACCTGTACTCTGGTGGAGCTGGAGAACAATATACGGCAGCAGATATCCCTCAAAACAGAAGGGAATTACAACGTGTAAACGCTAATTTATTTACACGGTGCAACGTCTGTCTGTCAGCTGAAGGAGAACATTTTCAGCATCTTCTGTGAAGAGGTAAGTTCTTTAATCATGATTTTCTGGTGAATTTACCATTAATTAATGTGCTTTGTTACGGATTCCACCTGCGCGCTATCCGCGTCCCGAGCTCGGTTGGCTGGCGGAAGGCGCGCACGCAAGGCAGCCGGTCGCCGGCCCGCTCCAGCAAAAGAATCTCCCTATACATAATAATGTAATAATTTTATAACAATAATGTTAATGGTTTTACGTCCCTTTTAACAACTGCGGTTATTAGAGACACTGGGGTGCCGGAATTTGCTCCGAAGGGGATCTTTAACGTGTCAGTAAATCTACTGACACGGCTCCCTCGCATTTGCGCAACCTCAAATGCCAACTGGCTACACCAGGATTCGTTCCTGCAACCTTGGGTACAGCAGGCGAGAACGTTACCGCTGAACCACACAGCCAGCCACACACTTTACTACAGACACCACAATAACACAGGTTATCAGATACACCCAAGTACACGGGGCTAAATGACCGTCTCGTCCAAACCCCTCAAATTAAACAGCAAGCTATATATTTAACTAAATACAGTAGCCTACATTCTTTGATGTGTTTGGTAGCCAATATTGAGAGGCCCACGTACACCAGAAAAGTCAGTCAATATCCAAAAGAATATTCTTAAATTAAGAAATATGGCATCGTGCTCATGTAGGGTCTATCTGCATTTTGAAGTTATTGGATTATAAATATTTATAATATTGCATGTAATTACGTAATTTTTTCAAACCTTCCTGGGTGGTGACATACGAGTGAGGTTTGTTTAAGCAGATTATGGGGCAATGATTTGTCTTCGAAAAACAGTGGCGCAGTAAGAACCCTATAAAGTCACAAATATTGCACAAAATATTAAATTGATCATTAGTTAGGAATATCACACCATTTATTTATTTAATCGTGTGAGAAACATATATTACAAACAACAAAAGATAATAAAAGGAGAAACAAGACAACTAAAATTACAACAACAAAAAGGGGGTAAAATCAAGAACTGATACTATAAACATTGTCATTTCCGATAAACATTAAGTTGTGCCACACAAATATGAATTTAATTAAATTAGATTTGGCCTGACCAGTATGCGGCAAGTTCATTCACATGCTTCTGTGATAGCATCAATTTACATTCTGGGCAAGTAGTTGGACACAACCTGCAGACAAGAAGATGGCTCATTGTCTGTTCTTCACCGCAATTACAGAGAGTGGAGTCACAGGCAAAAACCCACTTTTGCATGTTGCTCCTTGTTCTTCCGACTCCTGAGCGCAACCTGTTCAGTGTCTTCCATGTAGGCCAACTTTCTTGGTGACCTGGAGGGAGGCTCTCAGAAGGCATCATCCATCCTACGAGGTGCCTGGATCTGGAACGCCATGAGTCCATTCTGAAGTTCATCGGTGATTCACTAAGGCTTTCTGTGGAGTGGGGAAAGCTTTTCCTTAACTTGAGCCTTTGTGTTGCTGGTTGATACCCATATGAAGTATGGGTTGCCATATTCTGTGCTTTAGATTTCTACAGTCTGGATGCACACTCACGACGAATATCTGGAGGAGGTATACCTGCTAGACAGTAGAGTTTGTCAAGTGGTGTAGATCTCAAGCAGCCTGTAATTAGTCTACAGGTCTCATTTAAGGCGACATCCACTTGATTAGCATGGCTAGATCGACACCAAACAGGTCAGGTGTATTCTGCAGCTGAATAACAAAGGGCTATAGCTGAAGTTCTTAAGATATGAAGATATATCACACCATAAAATGCGTAGACATTAACCATTATGAAAATGGTTTTAAATTAATATCACAGCCATCAGCGACTAAAATCAAAACAAGTGAAAATATACTGTGAATGGATCTTTTACAGTCCCTGCCACAACGAACCAGCGACGTAATCAAAATGCATGAACTGCGGGTGCGGACAGGGTGCCTAAGTTGATATTAACCATCTGACGAATCCTTGCCGACGGCAAATACATGAAGTACGATTTGTCAACAGTGTGACGCAATATGTTTCCCCGGATTAATGCTTAATGGAAGAGCAGTGTTAGTTCTATATTATATATTAGCACAAGCAGCAGATCATCACACAATCTCCTAGTAACAATAACACATGATGTGGAGTGTACATGCCTTCCCTCCTGCCCCACACTTGGCCTCGCGCGCCAAGAGACAGACGTAAACAGTTGACAGCGCTCTCACTTCAGAACGGCAGAGACTCGTCAAACGTGTAATATTCGTTTTATCTTGGTCAGCAGCCATCTAGGATTTCGATGGGTGACCTGAAACTTAAAATAACGTGCAATCCCAACATCTTCCTAGAATGAGTGAAAAGAGCCTGAGAAAAATACACTCATGCGACGTACCTAAACGGAAAAATAGAGGAAGGAAAGAGTTCTTTCTCATCAATCCATTCTAAGCATTCCATTAAATTTTATTACAGGCACTTATAAGAATTTTCTCACAAATTGACTGCTCTTAGAGTCGAGACTCGATTTTGACTCACCAAACGGTTTAAGTACTAGCTACCCAGTCCGATATTGAAGATCACATGACTACGGCGTTATATCGTGCGTTTTATTTAAATTATAAATGTTTACTTTCCTCACTCAGAGCTACACTCTCATGCCAGGTACAGTATCTAAAGAGAAAATTAATAATAATAATGATGTTATTTGTTTTACGTCCCTTTTAACTACTGCGGCTTTTAGAGACGCCGGGTGCCAGAATTTTGCCCTGAAGGGGATCTTTAACGTGCCAGTAAATCTAATGACACGGCTCTCTCCCATTTGCGCACCCTCAAATGCCAGATGACTACGCCAGGATTCAATACTGCAACCCTGGGCACAGCAGCGAGAACGTTACCGCTGAACCACACAACCAGCCAAGAGAAAATGGAGAAGGAGGGATGTATTTTCTCATTAATCCATTCTAACAAATGCATTACAGGCACTTATGAAAATTTACTCTATCACAAAAACTATTTCCTAAACTATTTTCTACTCTCTTTTCTCTGTTAAGGGTGAGGTAGTGCAGGATGCGTCAAACAGTCCAATTTAAGCACGTGCCTAAATGGTTGGCATACAGCTTTTCGCTTAGCCATCCAGTGCCAGCAGCTTCTAGATCATCGGACAACCTCGAATGCTTCCATATACAACTGATCTGTATTTGATGATGTAATCTGTATCTGCTACTTGCTCTTTCAGTGAAGTAGGCGAGGCAGTGTTGAGCAGGGAGGAATGTTCTAGGGGAGTTGGCTTGCTGAAGCGCTGGGACTGCACTGTTGGGCCAAGTGCTGGCACCCTATTCTGGGGCAGAGTTTCTCCAAGTCTTGGACACCACGAACACCAAAAAGAAAAGAACACATCAATTCCTATTCTACAATGATACATACCACTCATATTTTTGGCTTATAGCGAAGGCACATAAGCTACAACCTGGCACTGCTGCCAGTCTGCTAAACGCTGCGATTAACTCAATCTTATAATTAATTAATTAATTAATTAATATTCTTATAATTAAGCATTCTTTTAGTTCTTTACCACGTACATGGTTTATTAATCATAAGAAAAGTGTTTCTTCTTTCTAATTTTTTAATTAAAATATTTTGATTTTTTTTGTTTTCAAAACATTTGTCTGGAGTGTTTTGTTATAGGCTACGGATGCGAAACTTGGATTCTAAGGAAACAGGATATACAACGCCTGGAAGCAGCGGAAATGTGGATGTGGAGAAGGATGCTGAAAGTATGCTGGACGGAGAAAAAGACAACAAACGGGTCCTCAAAGAAGTAGACGAAACTAGAAAATTGATCACTAATATAGAAAAGAGGAAAGCAAAATTAGTTGGCCACACCTTACGTCATAATGAGTTCCTGACCACCATACTGGAAGGAAAAGTTCTGGGGAAGAAAGGAAGAGGAGGACCGCTGAAGGCTCATCTGGATTCTGTGATGCATGGACTTCAATTTAAACAGTATGCTGACTAAAAACGTCCAGCAAGTGAGATACAAATGTGGTTGAAGCGACAAGGCCTTGCCTTTAGATGGTGATGACGACGGACCCCTTATTAATGGGCTCGCGGATCCCTGGGGGTTCGCGGACCACAATTTGAGAAATTATTTTCTAGGGGATGCGCAAGTACTCCTTAAAACCCTGTGGCTGCGACATTGCCAACAACCCTTTCATTGTGCGAGTCTCAGACTGAAAGGCTTATGGAAGTAAGCTACTTGTTTTTTTGAACGGTTGCTTAATTCATTCCGAGTTACGAAGCGGAACACCTTTGACACGGACCACTGTGTATAAGCCTGCACGCCCTTTCTACCGTGGATTATTACTTAATCATTCTACTATTTATCATTGACTTACAAAAACAGTGACATTTCAGTTGGGAATTATGGTGGAAGGCGCTGAGAATAATAACGGTAGATCCCAACCGAAGTTCATCTTGAGTAAAATTACGTTCCTTTTCGTTTCTTCTCATAGCTCAGATTACTTACTTTTACTGAGACCTCATTTCTGAAGGGTTGTAAAATATATTTGACTTTTACCTGTACATTCTCGAACCCTTCCATTTAGTCTAGGTCCTATTCTCTTATAATCTTCTATTCCAATTTATCTTATAGAATTGATAAGAATTTGCTCACGAATTGACCTTCTGTTAGTGTCGAGACTTGAATTTGATTCACCAAATGATTTAACTACTAGCTACCCAGTCTGATATATCCGATGTAGGCCTACTGTAGCCTACATCATGGTTTATTTTTTATTTAGCGTATGGCTTTTAGTGCCGGGAGTGTCGAGGACATATTCGGCTCCCAGAGGCTGTAGCTGATTCAATGCAGACACCCATGGGGTGGTGAGCTACAAGTTCAGTTAAATTTCAAGTAGTTCAAACTATTCGCTACCAGATGTCACTGACATTTAGTGGTGAACGTTGGAACATTGATAGAGCGTTTCAACGAAATCTAACCTGCAAATTTAGCTTCACACAAGTTTAATTAGTGGAAGGTTCTTTTACATATGCCATAAATCTATGACATGCGACCGCCAAGTTTAATTAGTGGAAGGTTCTTTTACATGCCATAAATCTATGACATGAGACCGCCAGCTATACTTCCCCGCCGAAGGAAGGCATACTGTAGGATTTTAATGCTCTTAAAAAAACCGACGACTTCAGTCGGGTTTGAACCCACAATCTTGGGCATAGAAGCTCAGCATGCTACTACGCCACCGAAGCCGCTTATATCATGGTAATAGCTGGCTACTGAGAAAGTGCAAAGAAGAAAATATAAGGCAGTAATTAAATAATTATTATATTTATGTTCGACCATGGTGAAATGTAAATATTATATGTCAGAAAACTGTATTATAATGAGGCTCATTATAGTACAAGTTTTCATTATGATACAGTTTCTCCCACCAATCAGAGCTCAAGAAACAGCTGTGTGACCAATTAGGTAAGGATAGCATCGCATATGAGCTGACTTCCACGGCCTTCCTATTTTAAATTTCACTGCGTGCCTAGTGTCAAAGTGGGGTATTCCAGGAGGCCATGGTCAAATACAAGGTATTCTCTGCGTCCCATGCGCTCTGTTCAGTACATAAAACTGGCGAGATCTCGACAGATACTGGTAAATATATATGTTCGAACATAAAATAGTTATAATTATCGTCAAACATAAACAGTCATATGCATACGAGTGTCTTGATTATCATTATAGGCGAGTTGCAAAATGTACTATTTCACTGATTGATAGAATTTCCCAAAACAGAGGACATTATAAAAGCCACGTTCTAAGGATAGATGACGAAAGAATCCCTAAGTTTACTCTTGAATACCATCCATGAAGAGATGGCAAGAAAACTGAGTTCGAACAGGCGTCACAGTAACACAGACAAATTCTACACATACAAGTAGGCTACACGGGGCCACATGACTACGATATTGCAAAGCCCCCAAATAATCAACAACAACAGAGTTGCAAATAATTGAGAAAATATTTTATATTCTAATAGTTTGACCACGTCTGTAGGCCTAATCTTTGGTACAAGCCAGCGAATATCGTTGCTACAAACACACACAGTAAGATTGCTTCTTTGTCTTTTCGTTCTTCCGGTAAGGTGGAGGTGAATATGCTCATAATGTATTAATTAACTTGCAATCCACCCGGGCTTCAACCGGTATCTTTAACGCTTAAAAGGCGCACGGACGGCAGGTCCCAGACGCAATTCATAAAACCGAAGTGAACAGCGAAACTCCAAACACTCGACAAGACTCGACAGTTTGATGCTGGGGTGATAGGCTCACTCGCTAGCTCCTAAACTCGCTCCGAAGCTAGTAATTTAAATTTCCACTGAATGGAGAGTGTTGTAAGAAATGAAAATGTAAAAACACTTACAGTGGGTGATGTCGCGGACTATTTTGTAGAACTTTTCATACTGAACAATTCTTACACTCATAGGATCTGTCTGTTAGTCAGCCCGGAAGCTGGTTTGATCCTCAAAAAGTACCGCCATAGACAGCGCTATAATAAGGCGTACTAGGTAAGATGAGGAGAGAGGCAGTTTGCCATTGCTTTCCTCGCTGAGTCAGAACAATGACACTGACCCTATGAGGAGAACCTTTCGCAGTACACATAGGCACTAGCTGTGCCCTGAGTCCATTACTAAGCACCATCCATACCTCAGTAGCTTCCATATAATCACAGCCATGCATGAGACTGAGACATCGGTGAAAAGCCACAGTTTACTCTAGCCTATGCCAACAAAGCATGACTTACTCATAGGATATAGATATTTTTAGAGTTTACCCAGCATAAGCTTAAAAGGCGATCGGACGGCAGGTTTTTCTTCGACTCGATTCACTGAAATCGTTTCTGCTCGGCTTCCTTTGGTCATAAATGAATGTCTTTCTACAAAACCTTTCCTCGAGAAATCCTTTACAAGTTTACAGAATGGTGAAAGCCTCATCAAAATACATCCAGTGGTTCTCGAGATTACCCGTTACATCCAAGAATCGGGGACTTAGTCTTATACTATGTATACATTTATTTATGTGTAGTGCTTTTAACAGGTTACAACCTAATTATGATAAATACATACAAAGGGGCGAGGGGGGGGGGGGGGGTTATGAGAAAACCTCAAATCTCGAGTAGGACAATTGCGAAAATAATAACCATCTCTTGACATGAAGCAGTAGGATCAGACATGAACTCGTGGAACGAGAAACGAGACAGCTGAAAATCACCTCAGCACTCCCTCAATAACGCGGGAAGCACATCCTTCTGACATGCTTGTGTCCCAATCAAGCAGCACGTATTGTGTGGTGTATACTCCTAGGAGTAGGGATGTTGGATTCTCTTTAGAGCTATTTTATATTTATTGCTGTATCACTTAAGCTCTACTGGGTTTTTATCGAGTAAGGATGTGCTAAAATGGATTTCTTGCTTTAGGCTAGATTCTAATGTTACTAAATACTTAATTCAAGGGATGTGTTATTTAGTACAATTTACTCCACTATTAGCGATTAAGAACGCAAGGCTGTTCTCCAATTGTATGTCATAGGACGTATCTTTCTTTTCTTTGGTGACAGGGATATGACCTAGTAGTCTCCATAGACTGACTTCCATTACTCCAGGTTAAAAACAGCACATTAAGCAACGAGCCTATAAAGGCAATAATTAAGACACGAGTATGTTTATAAAACGAGCGAAGCGAGTTTTATAATTTCCATACGAGTGTCTTAATTACCATTATAGGCGAGTTGCATACGACTGTTTTTGTTCGACGATAATTATAACTATTTTATGTTCGAACATAAATATTCATAAATATCTGTCAAGATTTCGCCAGTTTTATGTACTGAACAGAGCGCATGGTACGCAGAGAATACCTTGTATTTGACCATGGCCTCCTCAAATACCCCACTATGATACTAGCTACGCGGTGAAATTTAAAATAGGAGGCCGTGGAAGTCAGCGCAGGTACAATGCTATCATTAACTAATTGGTCACACAACTCTGTTTCTTGAGCTCTGATTGGCGAGAGAAACTGTTTCATAATGAAAAACAAGATGTTCAGTAAAGAACATATAGCCTACTGTCTCCTAAATGTATGAGTATAGTTATAACTCGTTGTTATTATCAAAGAGTATAATAGAACTATTCTTTGTTGAAGACCTTAGAAACGATTTACCTCTACCAAACGCCACAACCTAGATAAAAACTGCTACCGTCATTGAAGAAAGAAAGATAAGAAGTATCTAAAGAATGTTATGGATCTGTAGACATAATCGACCGGACTGGCGGCGTGGCTCAGCGGTAACGTTCTCGCTTGCTGGACCGTATGTTTCAGGTTCGTATCCTGGCGCAGTCAGCTGGCATTTGAGGGTGCACAAATGCGAGGGAGCCGTGTTAGTAGATTTACTGGCACGTTAAAGATCCCCTTCAGGGCAAAATTCTGGCACCCGGCGTCTCTAAAAGCCGCAGTAGTTAAAAGGGACGTAAAACCAATAACATTATTATTATTATTATTAATATTATTATTATTACATAATCGGCCTGACGCGGGCAACATCCAACTTTGAGTTGAGGCAAGTCTTTACACGTCTGGCTGCGTATGACTTTCACAACCCTAATTGAATTAACAAATCTTTCCATGACCCTATAGAGACGTGTGTATACCAACTATGTGGATATTTTCGATTGCTATTTGGCTGAAATAAAAGTATTAATTAATATCCTGAACTAGCACCAACGGTAGAGTTCAGATACTATGTGAAATCGTTTTGTTCTTTACTTCAATTAACATTTTCAAATAACGCACAATAGGCTGTTACAAACCCTTTAAAATAAAAAGTAAAAATGTATCGTAGTATCATCTTGTCATTCTTCAAATTCGATGCGCATAGAATGCCAATGGTATAGTAATCAATGGAGCCCCACGTAGACTAGTCATGACATCTAGTGGTGAAATATCGAACAATATAATCCTAACAGAGCGAGTGCATTCTAGCGGCCAGAAGAAGAAACTTTTCAATAAAATCTGGAAGTTAATAAGTAGCGGCGTGCAGTTACCTTTTGGCAGCTAGATGTCTCGAGTAAATCTGCTGGCGAATTATGTTTTAATTAAATATATATTTTGCACCATAATATGCACAATATAACGCTTAATTTTAAAACATCTGAGTCATTACAAAACAATAAACATATAACATTTCAAGCAAAAAAATAGCTCTGATCGGGTTTGAACCATAGGCATTTGAGCGATAGGCTAACGCTCTACCATTGAGCAAATTGTGTCAACGAATATCGTTCTATATAAAATGACTTACATAGAACTTGTTAGCAAATAATGATTTATACTAAACGATTTCATCACTGGAGTATATTATTTATATAAAGCATTTCATACAAAGTTTATTTATTTTGTATCAGTACGCTATATTGCATGCAATACTCAAATTAGTGAAATATAAGTCAGGCACAAGATATCCGCTGCCATCTTGTCTTATTACTGAATCGGCTCAGCTTTTTAAAATCAAGTCTGCACTATAGTATTACAAAATAAACTTTTAATTTCGAACGTGCCTCTTCCTTTAGAACAGTTAAAACGATTCTCGGCTCGATAATCGGAACTGGTGGGTCCCATGATATGGATTATAAAGTTTGCATAATTCGCACGGCCGCCATCCTGAAATGGTATGGCGGACGACCTTGTAGTTTGGTCACAAGACGCATCCTATACGAAGGTATGTTGTTACCAAATTTGGTAGAGATCGGATGATTTGGTTAGTCGTTATTTGATTTTACGTTTTGAACGTTTGAGTGGCCGCCATTCAGTTTTAGTAAAGATGGCGGCGATATAAAACATGACACTGAGGTGTCCTTTGCTAGTGCTACCTTTGTACCAAATTTCGTTCAATTCGCATTCACCGTGTTCGAATTGATAGGGGGGGACAGACATTCAGAGTACACACACTCACACACACAGACTCACACACACACATACACACACACACACACAGACTCACACACACACACATACACACACACAGACAGACACACTTTTTTCGCCCTGTGTTGATCTCATAAGTCTACTTTCATTTTTTGCGAAAATCGAAAGTAGGCTAATAGTGTTATAATGACCCTCATTATGATACAGTATTCTGACATTTAATATTTACATTTCGACATCGTCGAACATAAACATACAGAATGAACACTTCCTTACAGGCTGGACAACACTGCAGAACAGACCGAAATGTCTCAGCATATTAAATATGGTTTCTATCATCAATGCCCCTTGGTACATGCTCTCCCTTGGTTGAGCACCTTCCCATACAATAAACATCAATAAGTTATATAGAAACAAGATGTTCGGGAAAGAACATATAGCCTACTTTCTCCTAAATGTATGGGTATAGTTATAACTCTCTGTCCTTATCATCTCCTAATTTCTTCCTATTTGAAGTGCAAATTGGCACACAGGATTTGAACAGTGGCGTTCAAACCATAGTTTATAATTTACCCCAGCATTTTGCAATTTCATCAGCAAACACTCCAAACACCGACTACTTACAATAATTGAAACTTCGTTGCTCTAATAAGGCCCATCTACAATGCGCAGTCGGCAGTCCGTAGTTGGTAGTCCTCGGTCGGCAGTCGCGATCGACTCCGTGTATACTATAGGCACCATACACAACATGAAGTTGCAGTTGGTAGCTGGCAGTTGGCAGTCGAGAATTTTATCCTTGACTGCCAACTACCCGACTGCAGCAATGTAATAGCCAATCAGAGCAGATCAGAAACTGACGTCACGTTGTTGTTCTGTGTCGTGTACGAATGATATAGAACTAAGTGAAGTAACTTCGCAACCCGTTAATTTATAGGCTAATCTTAAATACACGGTATAACAAAATAATCCATCTCCAAATCATCCATATTGCAAGTTTTGAGATTATCAACAACGCCTCTGTGCACAAGGAATAAACGAATGTTACTGTCTTATTACTCCTAGCTGTCGTTAAGACTGGGTTCACTAACTGGCCGGTATAGAGCGCTGCTCGAATCTATAGTTTCTGCATAGTACAACTGAAGGCTGGAAGATGTCACTCCAGTGGAGAATGTCGTTTTTTTTTAATATATAATTTCCATTGCAAAAAGCACCATATAAAGCTTTATTTTATAACGTCTCAGTACTCAAGAAACAATAAATATAAAAACTAGTCGTGATATCTAGTTGTGAAATTTCGAACAATATAATCCTAACAGAGCGAGTGCATTCTAGCGGCCAGAAGAAGAAACTTTTCAATAAAATCTGTTACCTTTTTGTCAGCTAGATGTCTCGATTAAATCTGCTGGCGAATTATGTTTTAATTAAGTATATGTTTTGCACCGTAATATGCACAATATAACGCTTAATTTTAAAACGTCTGAGTCATTACAAAGCAACAAATATGTAAAATGTCAAGCAAAAAACTAACTCTGATGGGGTTTGAACCATAGGCATATGAATGACAGACTAACGCTTTACCACTGAGCTAATTGTGTCAACGAATATCGTTCTATATAAAATGACTTACATAGAACTTGTTAGCAAATAATGATTTATACTAAACGATTTCATCACTGAAGTATATTATTTATATATAAAGCATTTCATACAAAGTTTATTTATTTTGTTTCAGTACGCTATATTGCATGCAATACTCAAATTAGTGAAATATAAGTCAGGCACAAGATATCCGCTGCCATCTTGTCTTATTAATGAATCAGCTGAGCTTTTTAAAATCACGTCTGCACTATAGTATTACAAAATAAACTTTTAATTTCGTACGTGCCTCTTCCTTTAGAACAGTTAAAACGATTCTCGGCTCGATAATCGGAACTGGTGGGTCCCATGATATGGATTATAAAGTTTGCATAATTCGCACGGCCGCCATCCTGAAATGGTATGGCGGACGACCTTGTAGTTTGGTCACAAGACGCATCCTATACGAAGGTATGTTGTTACCAAATTTGGTAGAGATTGGATGATTTGGTTAGTCGTTATTTGATTTTACGTTTTGAACGTTTGAGTGGCCGCCATTCAGTTTTAGTAAAGATGGCGGCGATATAAAACATGACACTGAGGTGTCCTTTGCTAGTGCTACCTTTGTACCAAATTTCGTTCAATTCGCATTCACCGTGTTCGAATTGATAGGGGGGGACAGACATTCAGAGTACACACACTCACACACACACACACAGACTCACACACACACATACACACACACAGACTCACACACACACATACACACACACAGACAGACACACTTTTTTCGCCCTGTGTTGATCTCATAAGTCTACTTTCATTTTTTGCAAAAATCGAAAGTAGGCTAAAAATAATGAACGGAAAGTTGGCAGTCAATATTATTGAATCGATTAGCTTTCATATCCCTGCAGTTGAATGCTTCCTGTAAAGCACTATACGAGAAGCTGTTTCGCCCTTAGGTTTGCACTTCAGTGCATTATAAAGAGAACATAACATTACTTTTATGATAGTCATTATGTTTTTACGATAGTTTTTCTGACAGGGAAGTAGCAAGTTTCCTGTAATAACACATTGACGTTTCAGAGCTGTTATCCGACGGAAAACGTCTAAATCAATCTTTGGCAATCCGGCTATTTACTTTGTACGGTTCTCAAAGTGTCTTTCTTGTGCATAAACGGTAGATACAACGAAAATTATTTTAAAATCCACATTAATCATAATCAAGATATAAAATAAAACAATACGAGACAATAAAGTAGCTCTGAACAATGGAAGAACAAGTCATAATAATGTCATTGGTTTCACGTCCCTGGTAACTGCTGACTTTTAGAGACGCTGAGGTGCCGTAATTTCGCCCCGAATGATATCATTAACGTGCCAGTAAATCTACAGACACGGCTCCCTCGCATTTATGCACCCTCAAATGCCAACTGACTGCGCCGAGATTCGATCCCGCTATCTTGAGCTCATCAGGGGAGAACGTGTCACGCAGCCAGTCGGAAGAACAAGTCAAGTAAATACTTTTTTTAATCGTATGGCCTTGGGTGCTGGGTGCAAGCTTTGTTAATTGACACCCAGAGGGCAGCTTGCATGTCGAATTTCGTCGTTCCTTTGAACGCTATGAAAGTCAAGGAGGTTAGATATCTAAGCTCCTTGACACTACAGCGCTTTCTAGTAGAGAATGGAGGAACTTTGTGTTGGCGGAAACTCCCGAGATTAATTTTGCAATTGAACACGGCCTACTGAATTTAAATGGGTTATTTAACATGCCAACAACGTATGACATCCATATCGTGATTTTTGTCGCCTTACAAAAATCACTTACCACGGCCAGGGGCGAACCTGCAAGCTTGGGGTTAGTAGACCGATACGTTAACCTCTCACCCACCGTGGCAAGCTAAGTAAATACTGTAAGTTACATACTGAATGTTGCTGTAGTGGGTGTGGGGGAGAGCAGGGCTATAAAATAGAAATGCTAACTTGATACTACTGTACCAGGATAATGTTACGGGAGGAATAACGATGAAAGTACCCAGAAATTCTAGCCCTAGGGCCCTCCGTTGTTCTCTATGGCCCTGTTCAGCCTTGAGAATTCTGCGAATACGGTGAAAAGTCTGTGTACTACATGTTGTTGTTGTTGTTGTTGTTGTTGTTTGAGTGTTCAGTCTTTTGACTGGTTTGATGCAGCACTCCATGCCTCCCTGTCCTGAACTAATCGTTGCATCCCTACATAGCTACCACACCCTACATCCGAGGCAATCTGCTTAACATATTCTCACCTAGGTCTACCCCTACAGTTCTTGTCCTCGACCCTTCCTTCTATAACTAAGCTTGCTATTCCTGGGTATCTTAGTATGTGTCCTACCAACCTATCTCTTCTCTTCATTAGCAGTCGCCAGAAACATCTCTCCTCTCCCACTAGCCTTAATACCTCTTCGTTTGTAACCCTATCTACCCATCTAATCTTCATCATTCTCCTGTAACACCACATTTCAAACGCTTCAATTCTCCTCTTTTCTGCTGCACCAATAGTCCAAGTTTCACTTCCATAGAGTGCCACGCTCCAGACAAAGGCCTTCAAAAATCACTTCCTAATACCTAAATCTATGTTTGATGTCAACAGATTCCTCTTCAGTAGAAATGCTTTCCTTGCCTGAGCTAACCTACTTTTTATATCCTCTTTGCTTCGTCCATCACAGGTTATTTTGCTTCCTAAGTAACTGAAGTCTCCTACTTCCTTTAGTTTTTCACCTGCCAATTTGATGTACTACATAGAAGCAGAAATTAAATTGAATTTTGAAAATACGTAGTGCAGTTGTGTTGAGTTACACAGTGGTATCATCGGCTACTATGTCTAGCCGATGAAGGTTTTAGCGAAACAAACTGGCAAGGTGGGCAGTTAAAAATATTTATAAAACATCGAAGTTGTTGAACTGTCACAGAATTTGAAAATCCACATATAATAATTCCTATGAACAATTTTAGGCATTCTTAGAACAAGTTGCCTACTCAGTTAATCGCCGCTAGAGAATAGATCTCAAAATCTTTCCCTAGGGTGTCTGCTCATGAACTGTACGTATTCCTACATCCCGTTGCTTCTTTTATTACTGACCCACGACGTAGCCGTGCTCGTTAAATCATGCACCACGGCCGTACGGGCAGCTGCAGCAAGTCCAGAGATCATTGGTTCGAGTCCCACCGCTAACAGCGGCTATCCTGTGTGTGATTCTTTCTCAGATTTTTCCACATTCCCTCCAGACAAATGCCGGGATAGTACCTCACTTCAAGTCCCGGGGTGCCTACCCCATCCCTGTCCCTAATACAATTACACACAATACTACAGTCATCACACAAATACAAGCCATCAGACAAATTCAACACACTCAACTACACGGGGATGATATCTAAGATGTCCCAAGTCCCTAAAATGAATTAACACCTTTTGTTACTCGCCACCAAAGTCGTCGGATTTTTTAAGAGCGTTAAAAATCCCTCAGTATGCCTTCCTTCGCAGGGGAAGTAAAGCCGGCGGGCCCATGTCATATATTTATGGCATGTAAAATAAATAACCTTCCACTAACTACAATTGTGTGAAGCTAAATTTAATTAACGCTCTATTAATTTCCAACCTTCGTCACCAGGTGCCAGTTACGATGGCATCTAGTAGTCAAGTTCACAGCTAGGTGTTGTTGACGGTAGCATTTGGTAGCAAAAGTAGGAACTACTTGAAATTGATTGTCTGCAGTCCTTACCTGAATTACAGATAACACACACTAATACAGCCATCACAACTATCACCAGTTATCAGACACATTCTACACACACCCAAAGTACACGGAGCTACATGACCGCGTTGTCGCAGTCCCTAAACTGAGGAACCAACCAACCAACAAAGATATACAGTAGATTTGAGAATACGTAGGCTTCAAATAAGTTTTGTCTAGGGTTTCTGCTCATGATATTGCCTATTATGAATTGTGCGATGGCACAACTATTAAAGTCGATAATGTAGGAGGTACAGTACAAGAAAAGAGCTATCCCGGTCATACGGCACACGACTTAGCACTTGGAAGATCCCTACTAATGAGTTTTGTTACGCAAAGGGAACCATGTGCGACAGTCGCTAAGCTTCAGAAGACCGGATACGGGTCATGGCGTAACACGAGGACAATCTTCTTGATAATTTGTCGGGCATCTTCCGCCAGTCTCAAGTTATGAAAAAAAAAATTGGCAATACTTCAAATCTAATATTAGCTACATCTACACAAATATACAGAGTGTAACGAAATATGTGGGAAAACTCGGGGATTCGATCGAGGACATGACAACAAGCAAAACATGGGAAGGCTCTAGAAGAGCATTTTTTTTCTTGTTGTCAGGTCCTCTATCGCAGCGTTTCCCAAACTGAGGCACGCTGGTACTGCGGCAGTGGTACGCGGTGATGTTACGAAAAATATAAAAAATATTAGATACGTTACGAAAAATATAAAAACATTGATATGTTGCCCGAAGGCTTTAAGGCCTAAGATAAGGAGCAGTTTTATGAATTGAATTGTGATTCAGAGCTAAGGCAAACTTTTTCAAAAATAACTTTTGTGAACATTTGGGTTGAGAGGCGTGCAGACTATCCAGACATAGCTGACAAAGCAGTTAGATTTTGTCTGCCTTTCACTACTTCGTACTTGTGTGAGACTGCATTTTCTTCACTTGTTTATCTCAAGAATAAATACCGGAATAGGCTCCTTACAGTAGAAAACAATCTTCGTTTGAGACTCAGCAATCTTAAACCGGACATTCCTAAGTTGTCTTCTAATCTTCAAGCTCACCCTTCACATTGAAGTTTTTAGTTGACCTTTGGTTTCTATGTTTAATTATTAAGATCTTTTTTTATTAATATTACTTGTACAGCGTAATTTCTGAATCTTTGAATCGAATACTTATTGCAATAAATAATAAAACAACTGGACACACTTTTTATTATTTGAACTTTAACTCTAACAAACACAATTTACAATCCATATTTTGATCGGGTTATAGCTACTATATCTCCCAACCATTTGTATTGGTTTGGCTAGCCCACACGTTGAGCGACAATTGTGACGTTTTCACTTTGCTCCACGTTGAGCGTACAGGTGTAATGTTAATTAATGCCCCATGTTGGTAGCGAATTGTGGCAGTTTTGCTAGCCCTTACGTTGAGCGACAAGCGTAACGGTTTGACTGCCCCTAACTGTCGGGTGATAAATGTAACTGTTTACCTTTGCCTAAGCTATGTTGTTTTAATGGGCGCCAAAACCTCAACGCAATGTTGAAATCTAAATTTGTATTTAACAACGTCTAGCTCTGGCAGAACACCTTCAAGACTCTATTCACTCAGATCGTGGTATGATTTGATCATTAACCCAACAAACAATTGTATCAGGAGAAGGAATTGGTCTATATCTAATGCTACCTACTGAAAGCAAAGATTGCATTGTAAAAGAAATGAATTTATTATATAAAACAAGTATAGCAAAATTAATAATAATAATACGTATAAAATTTAAATTGGAGCGTTGTGATTTTAATATTACCGATAGAAAATTACGTGAAAACGGAGTCTGATAGATTATTGATTTTACTCTTATTCCCAAGCTATGAAGTTACTGAAATATGAAATATAAAACAAAGAGAAATGAGAGATTGCGTATTTCTGCGTTATTCGCGCTTACCACTGGAAATGGCCGAAGCCTTTCCCTCGTACTGGATGATGCTGTGAGCTTCCCACAGTCTCCTGGACGTCGACATCTTTGTCGATATTTGATGATATTCTGGTAGATTAGATAATTCTATGGTCCGTACATCGGACCCAAACACTCGTACAACCACACTGGTTAGGTTTTACAAAAGTTAGTCCTCCACTCCACCGAACATCGGAGCGACTCCCGCGTGCAACCGTACTCGTTAAGTTCTACACAGATAGTCCTCGTTCCACGGAACATCGGAGCGACTCCCGCGTACGACCATACTCGGCAAGTTCTACACAGATTCTCCTCGTTCCACGGCGCGCTGAACGATATATGCACACCTCCGCATCCCCACTCTTCAGCCGACTTCCAGCTTACGTGGTCTCCACTGATTGGCTGCTCCCTACGCGCTAGATCCCCACTCTGGCTCACTACACTCGGCGGGAGGCTGAAGTCGTTTTCCGTTCCATACATCCGCCTTTTCGTTAAGCTTCAACGCAGGATTGCGTCATGCTTCCCGACAAGATTAAGCCTGTACTTGAATTCCCAGTGACTCATGTCTCTCAATACACCCTAACTGACGAAACTCCGTTAAATTCCGTAATCACATAATTTTCTATGATATTGTCGTTCCTAATAATTTGCTTGATAGCGTTTTCTAAGACATAGAAAACCTATCTGTATGCTTATTATTTTTTATAAAATGCTCCGAAAAATACCTTAATAATAATTATAATAAATTAATAATAATAATAAATTAACATAAAATTTATCTTGGCTGAACAATTTGCCGCGTAAATAAATAGAGAATGGCTTCCTACTGACTTATGCCAGTGGCATGAAAACCCCTCGAAAAACACGTTACATATTCGCCTCGGATCATCGGATGATTTACCGTGACGACGGTCCATTATCCGATTATCCCAGACACGTTAATAAACCCCATCCAAAATACATATTACATAAATGAGATCACCCTAAATTACAGATATATACACTCATAATTTTTCTTCACGCACTTTGCGTCAAAGTTTGTTGTCACTATGGATTGCACTTTGCAACCAGTCCAATGTTTTACATATAGAATAGTGTTCCACGGATATTTCCGCCTCTTAAATTTCTCTATGTTGGAGAAATAGACATAATTAATGTGTGTGCACTATGTATTTATGATGTCATATCACACGCATTGAAGGTGTTCTGATATATTTATATCTCCATAGAACTTCCTAATTTCACTGGAGGTCCCTTCCTTATGGTGAAATTTAATCTCACTTATCACTGAGCACACGATCACACTATTGTGGCAGCGCCTCGTGACCATAATACTTAATCTCTCTTTAAAGTAGATTAAATTAATATTGACTTCTGAAAAAAAAAACAGTAAATGCGCATTACATATAACACCAAATATTTCTGTGCCGTAATCGCCCTGTCTTGTTAAGTTCCCGTAGACCATATTCTACTTAATACTAGTTCTCAACACAGACCAGTTCTCCTGACACAAATAATACCTTTGTACAAATTACCTTAAATTACACACTTACAAATCTTACATGGCGAGGCCGTAAACAGAAATCACGTGTGCTGATATGTATGAGTTTCATGAAGGACTGTCTCGCCTTCTGATGGCCCATCTTTTGCCTCGTGGACGCCTTAAGCAAAAATACCCTGTCCAAGCGCTCACCCATCTCTAGGAGGCAAATGGGAATTCACCAGCGCTACCAAATTCTGGCCTTGGTGTATCGAGACATTTTAGTGCTCAAGAGCATCCGACAATCCCGTCATATTTCCCTGTACCTTAAAAACTCTCATTTACTTACATACTACCCCCCTGTGTGACTTCTGATACGCCAGCCTGGAAGACCATCTCCTCCCACGCACCAAATACCACACTTACTCATTTGATAGGCCGGCTCGCCAGCTAAACACACTCACTTTATGACACATATTTTCGTAGACTATGTATATTATACGTCCCGTATAATCTGTTTCCCTTACTATCCTCCAGCACATATGCTGTTTTTCTAATACGTTTGGAAACTATAAATGTTTCTGCGTCACCTGCTTCCAACCTTGCAAGTGGCTCCCTTAAATTAACGTCATCACGTTGCTCTACCTAGCATATTACTCAGTGTCTATAACGATGCCCTGTTGCTACTGTCAACACATGCTAACCCTACTTTCCTCTGGTGTAACACCTCTACTCGACACTCTATGACCTAAAAATGTCACTTCTGACTGACAGAATGACGACTTAGACAGCTTCAAAGTGAACCCTGCCTGATCTAACTTCTGAAAAACTATATCTAAATGACGTAGATGCTCCTCAAAACTGCGTGAACTAATTACCATATCATCTATGTAAATGGTTATAAACTCTCCTGGGTCATCCCCTAATGCGATGTTTAAAGCCCTAATTAAAGCTGCTGAACTACTCTTTAACCCATAAGGTGTTCTACAAAATTGATAAAGGTTATATTTATGACTAAAAGCTGTAAATGGTCTATCTTCGTACATAAGTGGCACTTGCCAAAAACTGGAACTCAAATCTACACAAGTGAAATACTTCTTCCCCTCAAATGTTTGCATTAATTCCTCTATTGACATAGATTTCAGCTGATCTGAACTAATTCTACTGTTAACCAAACGAGCGTCTAAACAAATACGAACTGTGCCGTCGGTCGTGGGTACCGTGATCAAAGAATTAACATATGGACTGTTAGAGTGCTCAATAATCCCATCTTCAAGCATCTGGTTAATTTGTGCCTCAACTGCACTCTGATAAGCGAAAGGTACAGGATATCTATGTCCTGTGAATACTGACCTATCAATAACGTTCAATGAATGTGTATAGCAATTGGCCATACCAATGCGATCCTCAAAAACTCTCCTATTACACAATAACACATCATAGAGCCGAACACACTGTTCATCCTCTATATTTCCCTGAAATGCAGCATCACGTAACGAGTCCTTTAGACTACCGTTCGTAATCACACTGCCCACAAAACATGGAGAACCCCGCTCTACGGCTGGCGATATCTCATTTAAAGTACAAATCACACCTACAATACTACTCCTCTGAATATGGTCATTGAACGCTACTTCTACTTCAGAATCTCCCCATTTAAATTTCAAACTCCCTACATCATAACATAAGTTACCAGACACTCTACTTAGCCACTCTGAAGCCAAGATAACACTGAATACTAAATTTGGAATTACAAGACAAATCTGCTTTTCTATATGATTATTAATTTTAATGTCTACTAAAACTTGCTTAGAAATTACTTTAGACCTCTTCCCAACAGCTGTGATAACAAACGTGCTTTTAATTGGCATCTCCTCAAAATTTACTCCAGTTCCTTTCATTTTATCATAAAATGCACTACTTATGCAACTCTTCATACAACCACTATCAATTAAAACATCTGTGTACGCCTCGGACACGTTAAATTTAACTATGGGGCTCTTACTGACCACTTCCTGAATAATACCTTCATCATTTAGTTCATGTAATAATTCATTTCTTACATTTAGGTCATAGGGTTCCTGTATAATTGTATGGACAGGGCATGCTACAGACTGAGATTCTGACCTTACTTCGCAGCCTGGTTCGCGTTTAAAGAACCGCTACAGCTGGCCGTAGTACTACTAACTACTGAACTGGTCTGGTTGTTCTGGGCTGTGTTGTCATTGTTTGGCTGTATATTACTACCACTAGGGTGTCCTCTTCCTTGACCCCTATTCTGGTTGTAATTATTGTCATTATAATTTCTCCCTTGATTTCCCCTGTAATCATTATTTCTCCCTTGATTTCCCCTGTAATCATTATTCCTCCCTTGATTTCCCCTGAAATCATTGTTCCTCCCTTGATACTGATTACCATAGAATTTCCTCTGTTCTGATTTAGCTGATTATTATCATTATTATTTCTATTTTGAGCTTTTGCCCCTTCGCCACCATTCCCTTGAACTTCCTGATGCCTGGCTTCATTTGGCCTATTATTATTATTACCCTGGTTCCTATTGAAATTGTCCTCATAACCCCCTCTCCCTAGTGCATCAAATGTGCTTAACAAATTTTCTACTTGTGATATAGTCTTTACATTCTGGATACAAGCAGCCTCCTTGATCCTATAGGGAAAGTGCCTAAGTAGCAACCTCACCACATCACTTTCCTCCTTCAAGCCATCCAGATATTTACACACTAATACCTGCCCTAAAAAGTATTCGGTCATGGTGGAGCTTCCTTTAGGGTTATATTTACCACACACTACTCCCTCACGATGCTGCGACTGAATAACCTCATTCCAGAACTTTTCACAGAATTTCATTTTAAAATCATTCATATCAGTAAACTTGTCTCTGTAGACAGCAAACCAATTCCTCGTTTCCCCCACAAACACTTGTTCTAAAATTTCAACTACCTGGCACCACTCAATACTACCATTTTCCAACCTCTCCCCGAATTTATTTTCTATAGTGTTCATGAACTCCATAGGGCACCCCTGTCGATTGCTGAACTTACCCAGTTCTACCTCCCTGTGTGTGCTATTCACAAAAACTGGCCTATTCTGACTATTTTCTTGCCTGATCCTAGCTTTTAATTTTAACTCTAATTCTGCGATTTTCTCCTCAGCCTTCCTCTCAATACTGTTTACTGTTAATTTAATGTTTCCTTCTGATTCTTCTACTTTATCATATAGCTTTGCTTGTTTCTCCTCAATCTTGCTAATGCTCTCTCTATTACTCTCTCTTAAATCATTTACTTCTGCAACTATTTGCGAGTGGACTTTCTCAATTCTACCCCCCAGCTGTTCCTTAACCTCTTTAGTTGATACTTGAATCTTGTCAATTTCTCCCCCCAATTTCTTTTTAACCTGCAGTGTTTCTAATTTAACTAATTCCTTTAAATTTTCAGCCTGTGTGCTGATTCTACTTTCCAACTCCTCCTGTACTTTTCCTAATTTCTTGTCTACATCTGCAATGATCTCTTTAACCTTCTCTTCCATTACTCCTCTGATTTCTCCTCTAATCTGCTCCATTTTCACACTAATTTCCTTACTGTTTTGTTCTAATTTAGCATTTAAAGTTTCAGTACTCTCTCTATTTTCCCTACTGTTTTGTTCTAGTTTAGCGTTGTTTTGCTCTAGTTTTGCATTTAAAGCGTCTGTACTTTCTTTCTTTTCCCTACTGTTTTGTTCTAATTTGGCGTTTAAGGCATCTGTACTTTCTTTATTTTCCCTACTGTTTTGTTCTAATTTTGCATTTTAGGCATCACTACTAACTTTGTTCTGATACATGAACTCGAGAAGTAAAGTTTTTAATTCTGGTTGGCCGCCTACACTCCCTGTTTCAGTATCGGGATTTACCTCCGCCAACCCGGTACTACCATCACTTAACATACTGCTCGTATCATCACTCTCCAGTTGATGACCACTACGTAACCTCATCTGTCTTTCTTTCTCATCCCCCATAATGATATACACTGATACAGACAAATAACCCCCAAAATACAGGCACAGAAATATATACCCTTCTCCTTCCACAAATGTTATTAGGTCTTCATCCCCAAGTTGTCGGCGCCAATTGTAATGGTTTGGCTAGCCCACACGTTGAGCGACAATTGTGACGTTTTCACTTTGCTCCACGTTGAGCGTACAGGTGTAATGTTAATTAATGCCCCATGTTGGTAGCGAATTGTGGCAGTTTTGCTAGCCCTTACGTTGAGCGACAAGTGTAACGGTTTGACTGCCCCTAACTGTCGGGTGATAAATGTAACTGTTTACCTTTGCCTAAGCTATGTTGTTTTAATGGGCGCCAAGACCTCAACGCAATGTTGAAATCTAAATTTGTATTTAACAACGTCTAGCTCTGGCAGAACACCTTCAAGACTCTATTCACTCAGATCGTGGTATGATTTGATCATTAACCCAACAAACAATTGTATCAGGAGAAGGAATTGGTCTATATCTAATGCTACCTACTGAAAGCAAAGATTGCATTGTAAAAGAAATGAATTTATTATATAAAACAAGTATAGCAAAATTAATAATAATAATAATACGTATAAAATTTAAATTGGAGCGTTGTGATTTTAATATTACCGATAGAAAATTACGTGAAAACGGAGTCTGATAGATTATTGATTTTACTCTTATTCCCAAGCTATGAAGTTACTGAAATATGAAATATAAAACAAAGAGAAATGAGAGATTGCGTATTTCTGCGTCATTCGCGCTTACCACTGGAAATGGCCGAAGCCTTTCCCTCGTACTGGATGATGCTGTGAGCTTCCCACAGTCTCCTGGACGTCGACATCTTTGTCGATATTTAATGATATTCTGGTAGATTAGATAATTCTATGGTCCGTACATCGGACCCAAACACTCGTACAACCACACTGGTTAGGTTTTACAAAAGTTAGTCCTCCACTCCACCGAACATCGGAGCGACTCCCGCGTGCAACCGTACTCGTTAAGTTCTACACAGATTCTCCTCGTTCCACGGCGCGCTGAACGATATATGCACACCTCCGCATCCCCACTCTTCAGCCGACTTCCAGCTTACGTGGTCTCCACTGATTGGCTGCTCCCTACGCGCTAGATCCCCACTCTGGCTCACTACACTCGGCGGGAGGCTGAAGTCGTTTTCCGTTCCATACATCCGCTATTTCGTTAAGCTGCAACGCAGGATTGCGTCATGCTTCCCGACAAGATTAAGCCTGTACTTGAATTCCCAGTGACTCATGTCTCTCAATGTACCCTTACTGACGAAACTCCGTTAAATTCCGTAATCACATAATTTTCTATGATATTGTCGTTCATAATAATTTGCTTGATAGTGTTTTCTAAGACATAGAAAACCTATCTGTATGCTTATTATTTTTTATAAAATGCTCCGAAAAATACCTTAATAATAATTATAATAAATTAATAATAATAATAAATTAACATAAAATTCATCTTGGCGGAACAATTTGCCGCGTAAATAAATAGAGAATGGCTTCCTACTGACTTATGCCAGTGGCATGAAAACCCCTCGAAAAACACGTTACACATTAGGTGGTACGCGAGAGATTCTCACCTCTTAAAGTAGTACACACACAAAAAAGTTTGGGAAACACTGCTCTATCCTATCGCATCCCCGGAGCTTTCCCACATATTTAGTTACACCCTTTATAACAAGTAGTTCCGTGAATAACTATACAGCCTATTTTCATATATCCTATTTATGTTAATTGACTCTATCAGCATACAAAATTTCAGTTTGATTGCTGCAATAGATTCGTAGATAATCGACTAAGTATTTCGGATGGTCGCCATGTTGGATTTTATATATGTAGGTCCTAGAGTGATGTACTGTTACATGAAGATTTTTGTGTACGTGTAGCATTCAAACTTCAATCGCATGATTAGGACACAAGAAGTAACAAGGAGATTTTATAATTTCACACAGCTGCCATCTTGTGGGTATGGAAACAATTGAAATAAATTAGATGCCAGTGGATTAACATTCGTATAAGGATTTACTGTACCAAGTTTCACTGTACTCGGATGGTTAAATTGCGAGAAACGTCCATGTGAATATTTATACTTCGCGTCGCCGCCATGTTGGATTTGTGATCACCAGGTTATTTCAAGTCCTATAGGTGAACTTAAGTTCATAGCCCTTATGAAGATTTAAAAAATCAGTTTGATTGCTATAATAGATTTATAGATATTCAGAGACGTCTAAATATTTCGGATGGTCACCATGTTGGATTGTTAAATGTATAGGCCTTAGAGTCATGTACCATTAAAGGAAAATTATTGCGTAGGTTCATTATTCAAACTTTCACTTCAATCGCATGATTACGACACAAGAAATAAAAATTTAATTTTAAAATTCGCAAAGCCGCCATCTTGAGGTTATGTAAACAATTGAACTAAATTAGATACCAGTGCATTACAATGTGAATAAACATTTCCTGTACCAGACTTAATTGCGTTTGGAACATTAAATCGCGATAAAGTTCTATTTAAAATTTTCAAATTCGCTTGGCCGCCATGTTCGTTTTGTAGTTAACCGGTTTTTGAAAGTCGTATAGATGAACTTCCAGTAGCGCCCTTTATCTCCGTACAAAATTTCAGGGTGATACCGCTTATAGTGTCAGAGATAGAGAATGCCGATGAAATATTTCGCACATCCGCCATCTTGTGGTTATGTAAACAATTGAACCACGTTAGATGACGGTGCATTACAATGTGTATAAACATATATTGTACCAAGTTTTATTGCGTTTGGTTGGTTAAATCGCGAGAAACGTCTATTTAAAAAACGCAAATTCGATTGGCCGCCATGTTGGTTTTGTAGTTAGCAGTTTTTCAAATGTCACATAGGTGAAATTCTAGTAGTTTCCTTTATCACCGTAGAAAATTCCAGGGTGATATCGGGAATAGTTTCGGAGATATTGAATGCTGGTGAAATATTTCGCACAGCCGCCATGTTGGATTGGTGAGACGTAACAAAATTTGAAGGGCACGGTCTGGGTCGTCCGGAATAGCGCTATGAACTTACCGAGTTTCATTGAAATCGCTCCAGACGTTTAGAAGTTATTAGGGACACACACACACACATACGGACAAAAGGTGATCTCATAAGCCTACTTTTTCAAAATTGAAAATAGGCTAACAAGATGTTCAGTAAAGAACATGTAACCTACTATCTGTTAATTGTGTGTGTATAGTTATAACTATGGCCCGGATAATTATGTGCCTAACTTTCCAGAAATATGTATTTATTTATGTGCTTAAAAGTGGAAAATATGTGATTAAGTTTTAAAAATATGTTCTTAAATTTGTATGATATTTACGTCCCCAGTTAATCGAAATATAGCTGAAACGTCTAGCTGCTTGATTAATACATAATCCTGTCTACAGTACAAAATGTTCCCGCTTAATAGGCTGGGGCTTGCCTCGGTTTCCGAATCCTATGATACTTACTACAGATAGGCGATACGAAATCATGCATTGCCTGTTTTCTAAAGAGCAGAAGAAAAGGTCACTTCAAAAACTTTCTCAGCACTCTGTCAATACTCAAAATTTCCGCTGACCACTGTAATTTCAAGTAGATTTTCCTGTCAAGGTAAGGACTATTGGAGGCTTTAATGAGACCGATGACTCCAGGCCCCCTTAAACTACTACAATTCAAAGACAAGGGTGCATTCACGAAATGGAGAAGCAAATTACTGGAATTGCCAATGGTCGAAAATGAAGGTAGCAGTCATCTAAGGAATGGGGGTCTACGTTGCTTCACGTCCGTAGGTATAACCTTCAATTACCCTACACGTGTCCCCCGGGTGGTGCTAAGAAAGCAACAGCGATAAGATGAGACCGAACTGTCGGAAAAGACCTCTCGGTCAAAGAAAGAACACGAAGGAAATGTGCGGTCCTTTTCAGGACACACAAGTTCGTAGAATTGGACCATCTCTGCGCATCTGTCAACTGAATATCGAAGGGATAAGTCGAGCGAAATGTGATTATCTTTCCAGGCTCTCGCAGAAATATGCAGTTGATGTCATCGTGCTCCAAGAAACACACACAGCAGACGAACTACAGTTACAGAGTAGAGGTAAAATACCAGGCTTTAAATTGATAGCCTATAACTGCCATCAAAATTACGGCCTTGCAACGTACGTCAAGAATTATATAACAAATTACCAGCCACTCTCAGTAAACTCTGAAAATGAAATTTTTACTACTGCAGTCAAAATTGAAAACTTGACGATAGTTAATGTTTACAAGCCACCAAATACTAATTGGCCTAATCCCCCTCTACCATCTCAACAACATTCTACTATATTCCTTGGCGACTTCAACAGTCATCATCATCTTTTAATTCAGCTCGCTGGTCTCGTGGCTACACCCCAGATCTATGTTTCACAACTCAGCTTCACAATTCACTCACGCAAGTTCGACGAACGGTGCACAACGATTTCCCACATAGTCAACACAGACCTGTTATCTTGGAGGTGGGGATGTCTATACCTGTTATACAATCACATCCTAAACCGAGATGGAACTTCAAGAAAGCCAACTGGACTGAATTTGCAAAGCAAACAGACTCCAATATCAGATGGATCAAACCAACATACAACAACTACAGCAGATTTGTTGGGGTCATTAAAGGTGCAGCCAGGCGATGCATTCCTAGGGGATACCGCAAAGAGTACATCCCTGGTTGGAGTGCAGAGAACGAGGAATTGCTAAGAGAATATGAAGAACATCCTACTTCTGACAATGCAGCAGGTCTCCTCCAATCCCTGGATGAGAGTCGAAGAAAGATCTGGCATGAAACAGTAGAATCCCTAGATTTCACCCACTCTAGCAGGAAAGCCTGGTCTATCATTAGGAAATTAGATTCATCAAACCCTGCAACTAAAAGATCGAAAACTGCCATCAACCTGAATGATTTTGCTAAACATCTAGTATCAGTTTCCAAGAACACAAAAGACAATCAAACCAAAAGGGATATCAAATTACAGTTGAACACCAAGAAAAGAGCAGCCATACAGTCTTCTGAATTCTCCATTGCATTCCAAGAAGAGGAAACTAAAGATGCAATGAAAAGTATGAAACTAGGGAAAGCAGCTGGATTTGACGGAATATACCCTGAATTTCTGGTTCACTGTGGACCAGCTACAGTAAAATGGCTAAACAACTTCCTTTCAAATATCCTGCAAACTGGAAACATCCCACCTCTGATGAAGAAAACAAAAATAATAGCCATACTGAAACCAAATAAAGATCCCACAAAAGTGGAAAACTATCGTCCAATAGCACTTCTAAGTGTCACATACAAGCTTCTTGAGCGCCTGATCTATAATAGAATTTTTGAAACAATCAACAACCACATTCCTATAGAGCAAGCAGGATTCAGACCTGGGAGAAGTTGTAGCGATCAGGTACTTTCTCTCACTACGCACATAGAGAATGGGTATGAGAAGAAATCAATAAGTGTGGCTGCCTTTTTGGATCTGTCAGCGGCCTATGATACTGTTTGGCGAGAAGGACTCCTATTGAAATTTGTGAGTGTTATCCCATGTCGTAAACTTGTGGCCTTACTTAACAATATGCTAAGTAATAGGTACTTTCAGATCTACTCTGATAATGACAGAAGTAGAGTGTTTACATTAAACGATGGTTTACCTCAAGGATCTGTCCTGGCTCCCCTCCTTTTCAGTCTGTACATACACAACTTACCGGAAACATCTTCAAGAAAATTCATTTATGCTGATGACATTTGTTTGGTGACTCAGTGCTCCGAATTTTCTGACGCTGAAACTACTTTATCCGCTGATCTGGAAGCCTTGGGTGTATACTTCAAGAAATGGTGCCTCCACCTAAATCCTCAGAAAACAGTTGTATCTGCATTTCACCTACGCAACAGACAATCTAATTACAAACCAGAAGTCGAATTCAGAGGCCAAGTGTTACCGTACTGCAGTACACCAAAATACTTGGGAATAACACTAGACAGAACTCTGACTTTTAAGCAGCATCTATCAAATGTGGCTGCTAAAGTCAAAACTAGAAATTTCAGAAACTTGCTGGTACATCATGGGGAGCTAATACTCAAGTTCTAAGATCCACAGCTTTAGCCCTATCGTATTCTGTTGCTGAATACTGCTGTCCAACCTGGATCAATAGTGTTCACACTAAGAAGATAGATGTGCAACTCAATCAGGCAATGCGAATAATCACGGGATGTATTCGGAGCACGAACACGCTATGGCTGCCTGTTCTCAGCAACATTCCACCTCCAGCCCTAAGAAGATCAGATGCTCTCCTAAATTTATGGGAAAACATTCAGCAGAATCCCCAGCTACCCATTCATCACGATATTGCACAAGCAGAACATCAACGCTTGAAATCAAGGAAACCACCATGGCGCACAGCAGTCAACCTTGAAGGATCCTCTTTCAATGTTAACAATTCATGGAAAATACAGTGGGAGCAGTCTTCAGTAATCAACAAACATCTAGTTGAGAACCCTTCTAAGCGGATACAAGGATTCGACCTCCCCAGGCGACAGTGGAGGATCATCAACCGGATTCGAACTGGACAAGGCAGATGTGGTTACCTACTGCACAAATGGGGATGGGCTAGCTCTGCAAATTGTGACTGTGGAGCCTCCTTACAGACAATCCTTCACATTGTTGCTGACTGTCCTCTTCGAGCTTTCGAAGGAACGATAATAGACGTCCACCATACATCGAAGGGAGCAGTAGAATGGGTCAAACAACTAGACCTAGAATTATAAAATTGTACGAGCTTGTGACTGCACATTTGTCCATTCATTTTGTATATATATATGTAAAATCCATCTACATGCATTCTTCATACGATAAATAATAATAAAATCTAAGGAATACAACATACCATCAAATATAGGATAATATGTTCTCATGAATAGATACGCCAGAATACAGGCAACTGTGCGGATAGCAGATAAGCTGCGGATAATGTTTGGAGTAAATTTGTGGCTAGTTTTTTGAATACAATCCGAACTTGTTGAATATCATTATTATGACCCGGATGTTTACGACATATATTTTACCGTTATGTTGGTTTTTTTAATGACAAATATAAGTTGATGATTTACGCTAATCTCATTCAAATTATGTCATTAAGCATAATTAACACTCCGAACTGAAAAGGGTTGCAATTCTGCCTAAGAAACATGCATTTGAAACATAGCGCATGACATACATAGCCTCAGGGAACGACTTCTTCCTCAAACGTCTAAATGTGTTGCATTAATATTTTACTAATAGAAAATATTATTGTAATGCTAGTAGATTCGGATAAAAGTCGTGCGGATGCGGATAACAGTCGTGCGGATGCGGGGCGGATGCGGATAACGTTTTGTTTATCCGCATAGGGCTCTACTAATAGGGGATCATTGTGGCGACTTGTTCGTAAACAGAGGCTTGCAGACTAGACTCGACGCTGAAAGGCAAAATATGTATTTATGTATAAAGAAAGTACGTCCATCCACCATCTTAAATGTATGGAATCGTTTATCTTGCGCTATCTGCAAAGAAAGCTGTCTTAAGAAAGTACGTCCATCCACCATCTTGAATGTATGGAATCGTTTATCTTGCGCTATCTGCAAAGAGTAGTCTTCAGAAAGTACGTCAAGCCACCATCTTGAATGTATGGAATCGTTAATCTTGCGCTATCTGCAAAGAAAGCAGTCTTAAAAAGTACGTCCATCCACCATCTTGAATGTATAGAATCGTTTATCTTGCGCTATCTGCAAAGAAAGTAGTCTTCAGAAAGTACGTCAAGCCACCATCTTGAATGTATGGAATCGTTAATCTTGCGCTATCTGCAAAGAAAGCAGTCTTAAAAAGTACGTCCATCCACCATCTTGAATGTATAGAATCGTTTATCTTGCGCTATCTGCAAAGAAAGTAGTCTTCAGAAAGTACGTCCAGCCACCATCTTGAATGTATGGAATCGTTAATCTTGCGCTATCTGCAAAGAAAGCAGTCTTAAGAAAGTACGTCCATCCACCATCTTGAATATATGGGATGGTTCATTTTGCGCTGTCTGCAAAGAAAGTAGTCTTCAGAAAGTACGTCCACCCACCATCTTGAATGTTTGGGATCGTTTATCTTGCGCTATCTGCAAAGAAAGCAGTCTTCAGAAAGTACGTCCAGCCACCATCTTGAACGTATGGAATCGTTTATCTTGCGCTGTCTGCAAAGAAAGCAGTCTTAAGAAAGTACGTCCATCCACCATCTTGAATGTATGGAATCGTTTATCTTGCGCTGTTTGCAAAAAAAAAAAAAGCCGTCGAAATGTGACTTCGTATTTGTCACGTTTCGTCATTGTGTGTGTTTGAGTCTTCAGTCTTTTGACTGGTTTGATGCAGCCCTCCATGTCTCCCTGTCCCAAGCTAATCGTTTCATCTCTACATAGCTACCACACCCTACAGCCGAGGCCATCTGTTTAACATATTCTAATTTTTGTCTACCCCTACATTCTTGTCATCGACCCTTCGTTCCATAACTATGCTTGCTATTCCAGAGTGTCTTAGTAAGTGTTCTACCTACCTATCTCTTCTCTTCATTACCAGTCACCAGAAACATCTCTCCTCTCCCACTCGTCTTAATACCTCTTCATTTGTAACCTTAAGTTATTCATTATCGTTCTATATTTTCAAAATGGCCACAGCACGTTGTATGCAGTGTGTTATTCTTATGACTTATTTCAGCAAGGTCCCTTATAAGGCGCTTCTTTCTTACCAAGTTTCATTTTAATTGCGCAACTTCATTCTGTGTTGGGGAATGAAACAAGGACAATGTATATTTTTATGTAACTTGCCGCTAGAGAGTGTTGTATGTTGTAGTAGCTAATGGAATAAAGGAGTGAAAGTCACGGTGTTGTTCTTCCTAACTTCACGCTATAATATCCCACACTTGGTGCCGAAAACTACGATTTTAAGTGCTAGTGAGAATTACGTCATAGTGGTGAATAGTTTAAACCAGCAGTCTACACTACGGACTAGCATCACACACGAGGAAGAACGACCAACAGTATTGGACCAGCTACCAACCAGCTACATTTGAAGACGCCATTACCTTGCACCATCATACAGATGAGCTATTGAAAATTATACTAACTAATATTACTTTGTGATATCTAGCACACGTCGCCTGCTTATAAAGGCAAAACACATATTGTCAATATCATTTTCATGAAATTGATATTGGGCATTCAAAGCAGTGGTACGGGGCACTGCGTAAAATTCTACAAACACGCAACCCTGGGTACTAACCTTCGTCTGTCTGCGAGATTCAGAAGCTATTGGTCATCACTTTCGCTAACTAATGTATGACATCAGAAATTCGCATGATATGAAATATGCATGAGATCAGCATGACAAAGGAAAGCAATCATATTTATTGGATTAAGTTACGGACGCAGGCCTTCAACTCAACGAGACGACAGCGGCATCTATCAATTTGATACTAATCTCCTATAGAGATCGCTAGTAGCCTAAAATTGTCATCACGAACTCACGCATGCATCTATGAACACAATTTGATACTAATACTGAATTTCCTATAGAGATCGCTAGTAGCCTAAAATTGTCATCACGAACTCACGCATGCACTCTAGGAACAACATTTAGAACTGTGCCTTCGCTTGTTGACTAGTACTGTATTACAATACCCTACCCAATATGTCTAACCCAGACCAGACTTCGCAATTACAGAAACTGAAACGTCTCAGAAAGACGGTAAGAACACTTATTACCAAATTCACTACGGTAATAAACGATGCCCCACCTAGCTCAGAGATCGACTACGAATACAATCAGATTAGACTTCAAGAATCATTAGACCGTCTAACCTCTCTCGATAAACAAATCCACGACTTCCTTCCTGACACCGAGTACAACGTTGACGTCATCACGTGCGAAGAATATACCGATCTTGCCAAGAGAGCTATTCTCAAGGCGACACGCGCCATTGGAGAAAAAACACCTTTTGTCGATAATGTAAGTCTCGCGTCTGCCAAGGACGCCGCTCTGCACCCTCCACCCTTAATGTACACAGTTAAACTTCCTGGGATCAGGTTGGAACCATTCTCAGGAGACGTGGAGAAGTGGTCCCGTTTCAGGGAACAATTCCAATCATCTATTGACGGCAACCATTCCATTTCCAGTATCGATAAACACGTTTTTCTTCGCGGATACTTGGAGGACGAGCCCAAGAACTTGGTCGATGGAATTCCAATCACCGCTGACGCATATGAGAAGACAAAACAAATTCTCATTTCACGGTACGGTGACAAAAACAGAATAATCCAAGCCCATCTGGATTACCTGGAGACTCTACAACCTATATCACACGTCACGCCTAACGCCTTAAACATGACATTCATCGAATGTAACCGGCGGATACAGGCCCTCAGGGCCTTGGGAGAAAATGTTGACGAATACGGTCGTATCCTAGCTCCGAAAATTCTGCGCGCGTTCCCGGAGGACATTGTACGCCGTTGGATTATTTATGCCAAGAGAGAGAATATCACGGAAAGCCACATTACTAAATTGATGCGGTTTTTAAAAGAAGAGGTTGGGGGTGCTCTAACCACACATAAAATCAGAGGAAATCCTATAGCTTCAGCAACCCTTATCCCCACTACAGCTGCACTCCGAATTCACGCCAAATCAAGCAAATCGTCACCAAAAGCGGAGAAGACGATACTTCCATTCTGCGTATTTTGTGACCGACGAGGTCATTGGGATCAAGACTGTAAAACCATAACTACCGTGTATGATCGCATTCAGAAGCTAAAATCGAACAAGCGCTGCTTTCTTTGTTTAAATCAAAGACACATTGTTTCGAACTGCAGCAAGAAAGGTCAAATGCAGTGTGCTACATGTAAGAAGTTACACCATAGATCTATTTGTGATGGAGAACAGAGAAATCCTTCTACTTCGTCATCTCAAACGGCAGTAGGAAAAATAAGCGTAGCAACCTCCGGCTTTACTTACCTAAAGACCGCTCAGGTGTAGATTACAGGACCCACAGGTTTAAGCAAACTTACTCGCTGTGTTCTCGACGCAGGAAGTCAGTCGACCTTCATCTCCAAGTCACTGGTTGACGATCTTCAGCTGGAAGTAATTAGACGGCAAGAACTGACTGTTTGTGCCTTTGAGTCAAACTCTACGAGCTCCAACACTAGACGACTCGTACGCTTCAATATGAAAGGGTTTTGGACTAACACGAGCGTCTCTCTCTATGGTTTCGAAAGTCTTCACGTTCTTTCACCACAACCGTCGGTTCCACAAGACATTACGGCATTGGCACATGCTCGTAAGTTACAGTTAGCTGAACCTAGGACGGATACCCATGAATACTTACCGGTTGAACTCCTTATCGGTAGTGACCACTACTGGAAAATTATCAGAGACAGTCCTCCCTTACGTATCTCCACGTCACTCGTGTTGGTTCCTTCTACCATCGGCTGGATACTCGGTGGGGACCGATCCGGTATGCACGTGAACTCAGCCACAGTCAATTTCATTAACCTCGAGCAGGCTTCTTTCCACTCAGATGAAGACTTCAGAAGATTTTGGGACCTCGAGACTATTGATATAACCCACATACGCCAAAGGATTAAAGAATCCTTGAGGACTTCAAATCATCTTTCCGAATCGAAAAACAGCGGCGCATAGTCTCGTTGCCAAAGAAGCAAGGCATTCTGGAACTACTCCATAATCTACACAATGCCGAGGCGCGTCTGAGCAACCTTCAGAAAAGATTTCAAAGCAATGACGACTTCAACCAGATGTACTGTAGCCAGATGTTCAGCTACATTCACAATCAGCACGTGGAAGAAGTCAACACAGCAAACTCATCCGACGTCATGGTCTACCTTCCTCATCAAGCTGTGAAGGAAGAAAGAAAGAAAGAAAGAAAGAAAGAAAGAAAAATATGGAAAAACCAAGTGGAGAATAGTATTTGTCGCATCATCTCATCAGGCTAAGTCACCCTCTCTTAATGAAATGCTGGAGATGGGACCAAATTTATTGCCAGAGGCTGTGGCAATTCTCCTACGTTTCAGACTTCATCGACAGGGAATCATCAGCGACATACAACAAGCCTTTCTCCAGCTAACCCTGGACAAGAAAGACAGAGACTTGACCAGATTCCTCTGGTACAAAGTGATTCAAGACGATGGAGGACACTTCTACACAACAAATGACATAGTCACTTATCGTTTCACTAGGCTCCCTTTCGGCCTGAACTGCAGTCCTTTCCTCCTCTCAGCAACCATCAGGGAACATGCGGACAAACATACACTCTCCTTTCCTAACGCTGCACCATTAATCAACAGCAACACCTTCATGGACGACATTGTTGTGGGAGCAGCAGATGACAACTTGGCAGTCACCTTGTATTATGAACTCACTGCCTTGATGAAGATAATCAATTTTCCTCTTGCAAAATGGGCAACAAATTCCGATGTATTGAGAGCCGTCTGGAAGACTGAAGGACAAGATACTGCGCTGCAGACTCATGTGCTAGGAATAAACTGGTGCACTTCAAGTGATTCTTTTATGGTGGACACGAAGGAGATCCTTGATAAAATCCCAGAAGGACCAACCACAAAAAGACACTCCCTACTCGCAGGTCACGACATAAGATATGGAGACACCGAAGTTCTGTCCACCACGGTGTCTTATCATGCCAGGCTACAAAGGGAGGCCATTGAAATCCTGAAGCATACTAACAGCTTCAATCTTAAGGAGGAAGCAGAACGTGTGAACAGAGTTTGGCTTCTAGTCCATAATCCCCTCAAGCCTGCCCTCATTGATCGTCGTAGACGAGAAGATGCCACAGAAGAGCAGCCCTGTCCTTGATGCATTACTTTTATGTGGTACGCCGTTGCTATGGTAGCCTCTATGTGTGGGTTGTTGACTATTTATACACACATCAAAAAAAGTTTTGCATCACCTCGGTTCCAAGAGTTCCGGAACCGTTAAATACAAAGGGAATAGAGATCAACACAAACAACATTTCAGCTCGTTTTATTGCTCATGAGACCCACACATTGCATGTTGTACCATCATACAGCTAGACTTTCAGCATTTGTGGTCCAGATTGCAGTACACACCACTACCTCTAATACCCAGTAGCACGTCCTCTTGCATTGATGCATGCCTGTATTCGCCGTGGCATACTATCCACAAGTTCATCAAGACACTGTTGGTCCAAATTGTCCCACTCCTCAACGACAATTCGGCGTAAATCTCTCAGAGTGGTTGGTGGGTCAAGACGTCCATAAACAGCCCTTTTCAACATATCCCAGGCATGTTCGATAGGGTTCATGTCTGGCGAACATGCTGGCCACTGTAGTCGAGCGATGTCGTTATCTTGAAGGAACGCATTCACAAGATGTGCACGATGAGGTCGAGAATTGTCGTCCATGAAGACAAATGCCTCTCCAATATTCTGCCGATATGGTTGCACTATGGGTCGGAGGATGTCATTCAGGTATCGTAAAGCCGTTTCGGAGCCTTCCATGACCACCAGTGGCGTACGTCGGCCCCACATAATGCCACCCCAAAACATCAGGGAACCACCACCTTGCTGCACTCGCTGGACAGTGTGTCTAAGACGTTCAGCCTGACCAGGGTGCCTCCAAACACGTCTCCGACGATTGTCTGGTTGAAGGCATATGCGACACTCATCGGTGAAGAGAACGTGATGCCAATTCCGTGGGGTCCATTCAGCATGTTGTTGGGCCCATCTGTACCGCGCTGCATGGTGTCGGGGTTGCAAAGCTGGACCTCGCCATGGACGTCGGGAGTGAAGTTGCGCATCATGCAGCCTATTGCGCACAGTTTGAGTTGAAACACGACGTCCTGTGGCTGAACGAAACGCATTATTCAACATGGTGGCATTGCTGTCAGGGTTCCTCCGAGCGGCAATCCGTAAGTAGCGGTCATCCACTACAGTAGTAGCCCTTGGGCGGCCTGAGCGAGGCCTGTCATCGACAGTTCCTGTATCTCTGTACCTCCTCCATGTCCGAACAACATCGCTTTGGTTCACTCTGAGACGCCTGGAAACTTCCCTTGTTGAGAGCCCTTCTTGACACAAAGTAACAATGCGGACGCGATCGAACTGCGGTATTGACCTTCTAGGCATGGTAGAACTACAGACAACATGAGCAGCGTACCTTCGTCCTGGTGGAATGACTGGAACTGATCGGCTGTCGTACCCCCTCCGTCTAATAGGCCCTGCTCATGCATGGTTGTTTACATCTTTGAGCAGTTTTAGTGACATCTATGAACAGTCAAAGGGACTGTATCTTGGATACAATATACACAGTCAACGTCTATATGCCGGAGATCTGGGAACCGAGGTGATGCAAAACTTTTTTTGATGTGTGTATATCTTCTGTTTACTTGTTTCACCTCGCTTAAAGGGCCGGTTTCACCACGAGGCCACTTAAACCCTGCTTTGCTAAGGGTGGTTTACGGTTAAGCGATCTTAAGTACGACGGTTAAGGCTGGGTGTTGCACCAACTCGTCTCGTACTTCGCTTAGGTGAACTGAGTTTACGGTGGGAGTCAAAGATCTTCGTTGCGTGAGTAATGCTCCCTGCAGTAAAGAATACGTAGTCTTACCGTTATGCCAACATAATCCCAGCCGTGCTGAATTACTTGCATAACGATCATATGCAATATAAGGAAAGAATGACAACTTAAGTATCTAGAGATCTATTTGAACGCTATTATTGTATTCGCATCATACATATAATATGAAATAATTTCGGCAGTATTGATCCTCCGAGATTGATTTTGTTTGTTATGATGGTCACGGTTATCATTTGTATCTAGCCGTCGCAATAATTTTCCACGATACAGCTGTTCTACTTTTGGGGTTGGCGACCATAAAATAGCCTACATTACTACTTGTAGAAAGAATTGCCTACTGTGTTTGCGAGACGTGAGCATCAGCTGTAGTAGACGCTGGGAAAACCGTTGTTGAAATATAATGCAGTGTATTTTCCTTATCATTACGGTACTTCCTGAACATGTTATTGACTACACCCCACATTGAGATGGTCGCATCTTGCGAAGGTTATGTATTCTTACTTGGTTTTCATTATATCGCTTGTTTATACATACGCATATATTATAGCATTAAGCACATATGGTGCGTATGTTCTAATGATATATATACAGTATGTATACGAATGACACAGCATGTTGTATTGCAAGCATCCACAATAGGCTAGCTCGTCATTGGCTAAGGATTTCTACATCCGTCCCTGGGCTAATATTTAGTTTAACAACCAAAAATGTACATTGCGGTACTGCCTATATAAGGAAGAGTATTTCATTTTACGTTGTCAAAAGCTATGATGCCTGTAGTACAAGCTACCGCGATTTTAGCAACGTGAAGGAAATCCCTGTGGCAGCGCGTATATATTTAATTTGCATCGCAAAATGCACACTATGTATGCTTTATATTATAACGATTCAGTAATTATAAAACAATAAAAGTCAAGCAAAAATTATTCCTCCCCACTGGTAATCGAACCCGGCACTCCGGGCAGGAGTCAGTAATGTTATCCGCTCAACCAAAGATGACGATATACGTTACGGCTTTATCAACAGGTATAGATACTACTGCTTAGCAAATGATCACACGGAAGAAAATATCTCTTCAGTGTATTGTGCCGTCATTATAAACCATTTAATAATAATTTTTTTATTATTTCGTTCACTACGTTATATAACAACACCTCCAGCCTACTGAGATATGGATCAGACACAATGGGGCCGGCCACCATTTCGGCGTATGAGTGAACGGCTTACTATTAAAACCATCCTTGTGTCTTAAACCACCGACCACGGCCGCTTAATCTAAGCCTACTTTAAGCCATTGCTTATGGTCTGGTGCAACGGGCCACATCCTTGAGGATAGTTTAAACCACCCTTAGTTCGTTAAGCGGAACTGGTGAAACCGGCCCTAAATGTAACCTGTGAACATGCTGAACGCAGTTTTCAGCAAAACGTCAGGACAACAAAATGTCCTTAGAACACGGCCTATAAGCCCGCGAAACAGGCATTCCTATTGCAGCTTTTGAAGATCGTCAGCAGCTTTTACGACCCACTTGGCTTGTTCACTCCAGTATCTCTTGTGGGTAAACGATTGTTTCAGGATACTTGGTGCCGGGGAATTGATTGGAATGAACTGTTACCTAACGATCTTGCCGCACACTGGCATGCTTGGATATCTACGCTCTCCTCGCTCTCGCATACCACGCTGGCTCCACACTTCAAATAAAGAAGACACTCAGGTTCATGTGTTTTGCGAAGCTTCAGAGCGAGCTTACGGAGCAGCCTTGTACATTCGCGCAACTAATGAGGACACTATCTCCACTCACCTAGCCTACAGCAAGTCCAGACTAACTCCCGTTAAGAAAGTCACACTGCCACGCCTTGAACTGCTTGCAGCCTTAGTGGGAGCACGGCGTCAACGATATTTTGCAAAAGCAATCAATTTCGACATTTCGCACGCTACTCTATGGATGGACTCCACAGTGACATTGGGTGGGATACGAGGGAATGCAAATAAATGGAAGATCTTCGTCTGCAACCGTGTGACGGAGATCCGGACTTACACAACACCATCACAGTGGAGACACTGCCCCGGATCTGACAACCCTGCAGATCACCTCTCTCGGGGACTTCTTCCTGGTCAGATCCGGTGCTTAGATATATGGTAGCACGGACCTTCCTGGTTAACAAAGGAAGATTCTTACTGGCTTCAGGACGCACCATCGCTTCCATCACTCCCAGAAACAAAGAACACTGTGCAGACTGTCCTTCACGTCGATTTGCCAGAATCGATCATAGACTCCACCCAGTTCAGTTCCTACATGCGCCTTCTATGCGTTACAGCTTGGGTACTTCGTCTGACGCGAATCCTTTGCCACAAATACCACGAAAACGGGGAACTCACTGCTCAATAACTTACTGCGTCGCGTACCTACTGGATAAAGGTCGTGGAGAAAGACTGCTTTCCTGCTGAACTTGGAGCTCTACAATCCAACGTCCCTCTCCCAGTACGATCCAAACTACGATGCTACAACCCCTTTCTAGAAGACGGTGTTCTGCGGCTTGGGGGGCGACTGGAGAGTGCCGACATTACTCACCAGCAGAGGCATCCCATAATTCTCGATGGGGACCATCACTTTACACAACTTATGATCAGAGACACACACATCCGCCTCCATCACTTGGGAGTGCGAATTGTTCTTTCAGACCTTCGGATGACCTTCTGGATACTGCGTGCTCGTCGTGTCATTAAGAAGATACTATATCGCTGCCATCCTTGCAAAATGGCCCGAAATCGTCCCTGTCAAGTACTTGAGGCGCAACTCCCTCCACAGCGTGTCATTCCACAGAAGGCCTTTGCAGTAACAGGCATTGATTTTGCTGGACCGTTATACGTAAGGGAAGGTCATACAAGTAAAAAGTGCTACATCACGCTCTTCACGTGCGCAACGACCCGAGCTCTTCATTTAGAATTTGCCGAGATATGAGCACTGACAAGTTTCTGCAAGCACTGCAGCGGTTTGTGGCGAGACGTGGCATTCCACACACTATCTATTCCGACAATGCCCAGACATTCCACTGTGCAAATCGAGAATTGGCGGAATTATAGGCTACCGTTTCCGATACGAAGACTTGTCAGTACCTATCACGACACAACATCACGTGGAAGTTCATCGCACCACGCGCGGCTTGGTGGGGAGGCTGGTGGGAAAGAATGGTTGGCTCCACCAAGCGAAACTTGCGAAAGGCACTTGGGCGCTCTTCTGTAGATGAAGATGGTTTGCAGACGATACTGACATCTATCGAAGCCGCACTGAACTCCAGACCACTTACCAAAGACGACGACACCAACGTGCTCACCCCAGCTCACTTTCTTGTCGGTGGACAACTCAATGCACTGCCCTCTGGACCTGAACCTCAGCCCGGTTCCCCTATTAAAGAATACAGACTTCAGCAACAACTGGCGGACCATTTCTGGAAACGATGGAGCAAGGAATACCTGCTTCAGCTTCAGAGCTTCCACCAGGTGAAGCAACCGAAAGGGACGTCACCACAACTGACGCTTGGAGACATCGTTCTACTCCAGGACGAGGTGCGGCCTCGACATCTGTGAAGGAAGGCCCGGATTCAGGAGCTGAAACCAGGCAAAGATGGACTTTTCCGGACGGTGATTCTTTCCACGCCAGAGGGGACCCAGATTGCCCGACCTGTCCAGATGGTCATCCCCCTAGAGGTTGACCAGGGTGGGGAGGATGTTGGGGAATGAAACAAGGACAATGTATATATGTAACTTGCCGCTAGAGAGTGTTGCATGTTGTAGTAGCTAATGGAATAAAGGAGTGAAAGTCACGGTGTTGTTCTTCCTAACTTCACGCTATAATATCCCACATTCTGAAAGATTCATTATTACGTTCAATAAATAGTATGCCCAGCCACCATTTTGATAATTTGGAGGAGCTATTATTTTGCTTTGGACATACGATACCACATTTAAGATTCGACCTTATCACTAATTTATTTTGTTGTTATTGTACCTCTAAATCATATAGGCTAGCATTCATTTCCAAATTATGCAAATTCAGGATGGCCGTTGTGCGCTATATTCAGTGTGATGATTTTATTACTGATGCTGTTGTGGCCTCTTAAATAATAGTCCACTTCTACCAAGTTTCGCCTTAATTGTGCGACGACATCCAAAGTTACTCATTTGTATACCTACTTTAATAGTACGCCCAGCCACCATCTAGAATCTATGGAGTCACTGTTCTGTTGCTTTGGGCATATTAAGCAACATATAAGGTTCTAATTTATTACCAAATTTCGTTATTATAGCTCTAGGATAGCCTACCAAAGCTATTGAATTTTCAAGATGGCCATTGTGCACTATATTCAGCGTGATAATCTTTTGACTAACGCAAGTGAGAGCTCTTATATGATACTCACTTCCTGGTTATATTCATCTTAATTATCCAATTCCATTTTGAGTTGTCGATTTTAAAGTTTCATTAGTTCGCGTAGCCGTCATCTTCAATGAATGGAGAGTTAGTTCTTTTGCTTTGGCCACATATTTGGTCCTACCATGTCACTAAATTTCGTTACTATAGTAAAGCCATCATTACTTCCGACTTGACGTTACAGTACTAGGCTAGAGTTTCGTTCACTAAATCGCGACATCGCGAATGACAGCCTGTGATTGGCTAGTTAAAGTGTTTTTCTTCTGGCCGCTACATAACTCGATGGTAAAACTGAAACGTCAAGTTGGAAGTAATGATGGCTTTAGTGTTGAGAGTTATTTATTTTTATACTTAATTATTTCAAGATGGTGACTGCGCGTAATATTAGTTAGTTATTGTTGTTTTAAGGGGCGGAACTACGAGGTAATATTCAGGCCCATATAGTCATAACGTTGGTAACAGAGGGATCTTATATAGAACTGAGTGCCATGAACATTACTTACGGTTCATAGTGCTTGCATGATACACACGGCCTTCATCTTGAAGTTGTTTGGCTGTTAAACTTGCAGTTTGGACGCAAGACGCTCCCTTCATTGAGTCATGTTATGCCAAAATTTGGTATTGATCTGATTATTAGTTTAGTTTTATCGTGTTGTAAACAATTTTTCAGTGTTGCCTTAGTAATCGAAATGTAATGCTTTCAGTCGGTCAACACGATTGTACCCGATTGTAATGGGTGGTTCCCAACTTTTTTTCAGGATTAGGGAACAACCCATTATCGACTGAAAAACATTAAATTTCGATTACTAAGGCAACACTGAAAAATGGCTTCCAACGCGATAGTCAGGCAAATCGCGAAGAGAAAAGATTCAAATTACTCATGAATTTAGACAAGACTATTTGGTTTAACAAAAAATGCATAGAACTGAATCTAACCCCAAAATACGTACCAATAAAAACCGTACCTGAAACACCAGCGGCTACTATGAAGTTAAATGACAGAAAGTAATGCCCTTTATGGCTATTTGAATGAAAGGCAGGACAATTACGTTTCCCGAATTATTTTCTTGAGACACAGGGACATTATGTGAAAACAGGGATATGAATAACCCATGGTGCGAGTGAAAGGGAAAAGAAGCGCAGGGTGGAGTGGGGGTTTAAGGGTGTTAGAGCTAAGTCAGAGCCTCTCAGGATGCATGCGCCGGTGCATTGCGCGACTCAAGGTGCAAAAGACGAAAAGGAAGGAAGCTTGTAGTTGCACGTGACCGTTAATCGAGCGATCATGAGCCACGGGACCTCCTTTTTACATTGAATCTGAACCACAGGACATGGTATTTTACTTAGAAAATCTCACATGCATTGACGGGGAACCGAACCCGGTCCACTTTGATTAAAGGCAAATAGCTTGACCGCTGCGCCACCACGCTGTCACTAGGCAGACCATAGTGCAAACCCCACTCTTGGATTTTGATTTCCCTTATGCATGCAATGAAGACCCATTACATAGCAATATTTTAAGCGATTGATGGTGGTCTAAGGGTTAGCGTCCTTGACACATATTGACGAATCGAAATTTTGGTGCTTCGAATCCCATCACATAAGCCTATTTTTGTTTAATTTTTATGGTTGGTATTCCATTACATACCGGTACTATTTAATTATAATATACAAATACCGGTACGTGTGTGTATTTGTAATTCGGATGACGATTGAGAAGAAGGCGGCCGTGGCCGTAAGTTAGAAACCATCCCAGCATTCGCCTGGAGTAGAAGTGGTAAACCACGGAATACCACCTCAAAGATGGCTGAGGTGGGAATCGAACCCGCCTCTTCTCACTCCAGCCTCACAAGGCTGAGTATGGGCTAACCCGTTCCCGCCCTCAGACCAGAATAAAATTTCTTGCCAGAGTCGGGATTGCTAGCCACTACGCAGTGGAGCGGTCTATATTAAAATAATTGGGAAGGGATTTCACCATTTACTAACACTGAAATATCTTGACAAGTAATTCTGCTACGACTACCTTTGTTAGTTTGAGACATTATGCACGTTAAGCCACATTATTCATTAAGCACCAGCTTACTTGATAACGTGATGTGTGTTTTAAAAATCATTGCACCAAGGTCACACTTCACCCTTTACTAAAACTGAAATACTGTATCTTGTCAAGTAAATGTGCAACGACGACGTTTGTTGGCTTGAGACAGTATGCACGATTTGCACTATCAATCGAGCCACAACTTACTTGATTCTTCCATCCGTGTTTTAAAATAATTGCGAATATTCATCTCACCAAGATCATTCTTCTGGCCAAGATGTGTGCTGGCCGTAGTGAGCTGAGGAGCGAATCAAGTGTTCTGCGGCAAGTATACGCCCAGGAGTCAGCTAGCCTGTCCTGCTGCAACATGCAAGCACTCGGAGGCTGGCTGGCATTTTGATTCAGGATGCATCTTAGAGGTTGCTTGTGCTCTCAGCACGATGATTCATATATGACGAGTCATTAGGGGAGTAGTGAGAGTTCTAACGCACACGGCGTTGCTCGGGCAGTGTTCATGTTGAATAATTAATATCTGGCGAACCCATGATCGGATTTTAACAAATGAGGTGTCGTTGGACTCGAGCTGACGAGGGCTTTGCTATGGACCACGTATTATATTTTTCAAACATTTTTTGAAAATTTTTGTTTTCGAAAATAGGCGATAGTTTGAAAACCAAACATGGTAGTACGTTGTGCCATGGTTCAAATTAAAGGTCTCTATGTCCTTTATTTTCTGTAATAAACCTTTTTATTTTTTATGTTTTTTTAAGTGTAATTTTGAAATTCCTATATTTTGGAAACTGGGAAGTTTACAAAAAGTTTGTTTGACATAAATGAAAGGCCCCTACGCCCTCTACCCCCAAAATAAATTTCAAGTCTCTAGGATAAAAACTTGACAGTAGTGGGGTACAGAGTTCAAGGACTCCCCCTACTATCATATAAACTTTGCCGATACCTCCCGAACGCATGGTCGGATTTTAACGAACGAGGTGTTGTTGGCGTTGGGGTGACGTCCTCTTTGTTATGAATGTGTGTTGGTATTTTTAAAAAAGTTTTGAAAATTCTTGCTTTTTGGATTGGCGCTATTTTGGAAACGGTGAATTTTCGAAAAACGTTTGTTTGACGTTAATGAAAGGTGGGCATGCCTTCTAGGTGGGCAGCAAGTTTCAAGGGTGTAGGAGGAAAAAGAATGATAGCCTACTTTCTCGCGAACATTGGCGATAATTGGCGAGTGGATGGTCGGATTTTAAGAGATGAGGTGTCGTTGGACTCGAGCTGACGTCCTCTTTCCTATAGACCACTCGTTATATTAAAAAAAAATGAAAAATTTTGTTTTTGAAAGTAGGCGATAGTTTGAAAACAAAACATGATAGAACGTTGTGCCATAGTTAAAACGAATGGTCTCTATGACCTTTATTTTTTTATAATAAAACTTTTTATTTTTTTTGAGATTTTTTGTAAACACTCAAACTTTGAATTTTTACTATTTTGGAAACTAGGAATTGTACAAATAAGTTTGTTTGACATAAATGAAAGGTCCCTACCCTCTCGACCATGAAAATGAATTTCAATTCTCTGGGGCAAAAACTATGCATTTTAAAATTTTATTTTTAATTTTTTTTAATAAAAGAGTGTTTGTAGACAGAGAGCCGGTAGCGCTTGATGTATGTTACAACGAGGCTATGACTGGTCATAGTGAATACAGGAAATGGCTATTTGGACGGGGCAGCAGGGCGAAGGAGCGCTTTTTGATATTTTCCTATGACGAGTATTTCAAAAATCCCTCGTGGCGATTTCGATGACCGAGCCCGGAAGAAATGAATTGCTATTTTGGAGGGATGGCGGGGCGGCTTAATATGACGGTTGGTTTTCTGATATTTCCTATGACGGATGGAGGCGAATAATTGAAAAAATGCGTGAAGCATGCTAAGAATTGTTTTACCCCTGAAGGGGATCTTTAACATGCTAGAAAACCGCAATAAGCGAGACCACTGTCTGGCAGAGCGAATGGTTGTAGAATATGGAAACCTATAACATTCGCTCGATCAAGCTATGTGCATGAATGCAAAGAGCCAAAACTGTAAGGTCATTCCCCAAAGATGTTATAAACTAAATATTGAACTGGGTGAAGTGACGTGTTATAGGGTGAAAGTATGTGGTTAACATGGTCATGTATTGTGGATGGCCGCTTGCTAATGATTATTATTATTACAGAAAAATGTTTAAGAATAATAATAATAGTAAGACACGCATATTTTTCAATGCTAACTCACACACAGTCCTACTCACTGGAGACTGAATATTGTACCTAGCCAGAGGCCTCGTGAGAGCTGTTGCTGCTGCTGCTGCTGACGAGGCAAGAATGTCTACGTCAGCAGGAAGTGCGATATCATTTTACTTGCCTCGTGGTGGCTAGCAGGTTTGACGTTTAAGCAGCCGCCAAGTTGGTTCTTATGCAGTAGTACTACCAATGTATAACAAGCAGCCATTTTGGTTCCTTATTAAAAACATGAAACTGGTATAAGGTACGCAAATCTTATGGAGATTGAGGAATGTGGGGAGGCGTGGGAAAATGTGAGAGACAGACATGAGTTCAAGGTCAAAACGCTGAGAAAATGCAACTCTCTCTGTTGCTAAGCAGACTGATAAGAATTGCGTTAGTGATACACTGACAGGACTAGCAAATAGACGTATACAGTAGAGCTGTGGAAGAAAAATCCTTTTATTTTTTGGTAAGTACCTATGAATGATTATTTTAATAATGTCATGCTAATGAACCTTAAATTTGTAGTTATTGATCAGGTAATGAATGATTTTTATTTATTTATTTGCAGATAACCGGTATACCTTAAATGTCTGAGATACAAGAAACCATTGGGCTTTTGGGCCCACTAGAAGGAATTTTTAGCCTACTTTCCACATTTTGAAAAAATGAGGAAAAATTAGACATGAGATCGATCCGGGAAAATGTCTGTCTGTCTGTCCTTCTGTCTGTCTGTGTGTGTGTGTGTGTCCCCCTATCAACTCCTGAACGGCTGCAGCAATCGAAACCAAATTTAGTATGAGTAAAGATGTATACCGGAATATCTCAAGCCCATATTTGAAAATGATATCAGTGCTACCAAATGCTGAAAAAACGCAATCGAAATTTGAGCTCCATGTTGGATATTATGGAAGGTATGCATGGGAGCTATTCCAAAATTGGCACACATGTAGATAATACTATTTCAGTTTAATTTCCAGGAGGCCATACATGACAGTGTTTCCAAAATAATTTAAAGCCTTCTCATAGGTCCGATTTTTAAATGCATATAACTTCTACACTATTAATTGGACTTCAACCAAACTTTTTATGTAATATGTGTACATAAACAGATATGACTGAGTGTATTCTTAAAGCCACCAGGGCTGCCAACTGTTAATAATTGCACCTCTCTATGTTCTTCATTCAAATACCAATATATCTGAAAGTATGCAACCCGACAGCTTTAAATTATGCACACGTATATTACCTGACATTTTAGATTAATTTGGAGTAACTTATATACTTCAGTTCTACCAACATGATTCTAAGCCTGCTGATAGGACCAATTTTTAAATACATGTAACTCCTATACTATTAGTTGGATTTCAACCAAATTTCGTATGTGTTATGTGTAACATAACAGATATGACTATAAGTATTCCTAAGAGCAATCAGGGCTGCCAACTGTTAATAAATGCTGTCTATATTTTTTTACCCTAATATCAATATATCAGAAAGTATGCAAGCCAACAGCCCTATACTTTGCACACGTGTTGCACCTGACACTCTAGATTAATTTGGAGTAATTAATATAAGTCAGTGCTGCCAACATGATTCTATGCTTGCTGATAGGTCCAATTTTAAAATACATGTAACTTCTATACTAACAAATGGATTTCATCCAAAATTGGCACAAGATATCATAATATTTCCGATTACTTCTAACCAGCACACGCATGACAATGTTGCCAACATGCTTTTACGCGTGCTGATAGATCCAATGTCTAACTGCATGTAACGTCCATTGGACTTCAAGCAAATTTTGTATTCTGTAATTAAGAGATGGAACTAAGAATATATTCAGTCACCAGGGCTGCCAACTGTAGTGCTCTATTAGGCTACATTATACCAGGAATATTTTGAACTATATGGACATTTCGATATTACCAACTTAATTTCGTCATTATTCTAGATTGGTTCATTTACTGTAGAATAATCATTGGCATGAAAAGTAGGCTCTTTACTTCGTCACGGAACTTCTTGTTTTTGTTTGATATTATTTTATTTTATGAAATGCATGTATTAACCTGAATTAAGTATTTATAGCGGTTTATTTTATTTATTTTTAGAAACTTGGAAAGAAAAGCCTTACCGCCGTAGCAGTTGCTGAAAACCCGAGACGCAGTAGAGTGCAACCATTGTTTCCAGGCAGTGAACTATTGAAAACTCAGGTAAGTCTAACTTAAAAATGCTATTCCATTTTACCACTACTGAAAACTCGTAGACAAAAAAATCATTATCTGTACATGACTAGGACGATGATTGCTTTCTTGAATAATGGCCATGTATTGACAAACGGTACAGGACTATATTGGTAGTTGACTGGGAAAAGTACAAGGCTATGTTGGATTTTCTGAAAACAAAAACATTAAATTTAATTTATGGGTGGTCCCTATGGACTCAATAAATATCCACAGGTTTGAACAAGATAATCTGAACAAAATGATATGATATTTATTTTTGTTTATATATTGGTTAAAGGGAAATGTATATGACTGCAGCTTTATAAAAAAAAGTACATGGGTTACTGTTAGTGCAGACATACAGTTTATTTTTTAAAATATTTTTGATGGTGTTTTTTATTTAATGCCAATTAACGTTAAAGTTTAATTACAAGTATTGATTGATTGATTGATTGAGTGATGAGTTATTTTGTTTGTATTTTAGGTGTGATCATACGCCATTAAAATAGTGAACAGACAGTGAAAAAAGCATACATTGTGGTATAAACTACTGTGTGCAACGTTAATAACTTACAATAAGAAAAAGTTGTATTATAACACATGGCGTTAGTACCAAATACAACAAGTGAACAAGTTGGTTTACCACGTGGGTTAAATTTAAAATCAGAACATGATAGTTGGTTAACATTTGAATCCTGGCCTGTAGGCTTTTTGTCAACACGTAAACTTGCAAAAGCCGTTTTTTTTTAACTTGAACCGAGAAGATGTGGTGCGCTGTGTGTTTTGTCGTATTGAACTTTCACACTGGGAAGAAGGTGCGATGGTCTCCTTGTTGTCCTTACATGCTTGGAAAACAAGTGGGTAACATACCCGTGTATCCATTTTACCGAACCACAAGGCCATTGGCCGCTACTTACGTTGCTCAATCACAAATAAATAATATTAATAATAATGTATTACCAGCCAACAACGGTAGTGTTGATATATGTGGTCCATATACCATAGACAGTGTTGAATTGGCATGTGCTTTTGAAAAATTGGGAGTTTGCAAGACTAAAGCACTAGCACACCCAGAGTACAGCTCTGTTGAAAAACGTTTAGAATCTTATAAAAATGTTTGGCCATTAATATTCAAACACCTTACCAAACAGCTAAGTGAAGCTGGATTCTTTTATACTGGTGAAAGGGATAAAACAATATGTTTTTATTGTGGATTTGCTTTAAAGGATTGGCAAATTACTAATGACCCTTTTGTGCAACACGCTCGTTGGTTACCTAACTGTAAATACATGGTGTTGCTTAAAGGTCAGGAATTTGTGAACACTATTCGTAAAGAAAACGTGATTGCAGCACAAGACATAAAAGTGCCTTTAGAGTTAGAACACGCGGAGCAAATACATGAGGCTGAAAAAAAAATTGTCTCACGAACAGATACAAAAGTGTGACCAACAATTATGTAAAATTTGTTATCAAGATGAACTAGGTGTTGTATTTTTGCCTTGTGGACACATGATAGCATGTTTCAAGTGTGCATTAGAACTTAACACTTGTGCTATATGCAGAAAAGCAGTTAGGGCATTTCTTGCATAAATAGTAAAATTTATCAGCCATGCATAGTGTAAAATCCCTAATTGCACAATATTATTAAAGCTGTTTTAGAGTGTAATAGATATGCTTTTCTTTTGTTTATAGACTACTACAATGAATGTTTTGAATGATGTGGGTCAAGCATGTGGCTTAGAGACAAAGAAGCTCAGCGAATTGCCAACGCATATTCCATTCCGCATTATCAAGATTCGGAAATTGAAAACAGCATATGGTGATCGTGTACTTTGTGTATGTGAAAACTTTGAGACATTTCTGCCTACAGGTTTAATGATATGTCGGAGAGTCATTTTGATGAAGTCAATAATGCTGTGCAACCTGTACACTTAATTTATGTAGGTTTTAAAAACAATAGGTGCATGGTTCGTTTTAATTAAATGAAAAAAAAAGTGAAATAATAATGGAAAATATAAGTGATGACAATGGACTGAAAGAAAAAAATGTGTATAGAATAATAATGTTTTAGTTTTTAGTATTGTCTTTAAAAAATATTATCATGAAACCAAAAAAATGTATATAAAGTTTGTAAATAAATGCAAAATGATGTTACAATGTTGTTTTATTTTATACAAAGTTAGAATATTTAACATTGCAGAATATACATGATGATGACAATAGATGCACACTTAATACAACTCTTTCTCTCTTTACAATAGTCTGTTATAATTTTTAAACACAAGGCTTGTTGTAGATCTTTTTGTAGCAATGTCCATTCACTGTTGTTTTCAAAAACTGGGGAAGCCGCAATGGTTTTATAGGCATAAAAACCTTTTTTTTTATTACTATTTAGTCATTTTGATCCTCTTGCAATACTACGGTACATTTTTGGCATATCAAGAGCAGATAACCTAGTTGTTCCACTCCTTAAAACGACGACGACAACAACAACAACACTACCTCTAGCATAGTTTGTGATGTTGATGGCTCTTGCGATGTGGAAGATGGATTAAACATAACTTTTAGAACAGGAGTTAAACGTTGCTCATTAAACAATCCACTATTTTGAGTAGCAATATGGTTTTCTTGATTTTTCTCGACGGAAACTGTGTTTCATGCAGTACACTCACTATATTGATGATCACTGACACATAAAACCTCACTATTTTTACTTTTTAGGTCACCACGACAATGCTTGGAACATTGTTTTGAACAACGCCAAATAACAGTTCCATTTTTATTGGTTCGTTTCACAATATACGAATATCCTTTATAGTATGCATAAGGCTTACCATACCTAGTCACTGATATTTCCATGTCAAATGTCAAGCATAGACTAAGCTCTAGTACAGTCAACTTGGTAATAACAATAGTCAACTTGGTAATAACAATAATAGTTTAATGTGAGAGCAAATATGGATCCAAAGAGTTCAGATAAAAGTGGAAGCAAATAAGCAAATATAAGAACCAAGAGTGGGGGTAAAAGTGGTCGCAAAGTGGTAGACCCATTACACAATAATTTTAGCACGACGTAGCTCTTGTTCAATTTATTTGATTTCCCAATCGTGACCGGTATGCCCAGCTTGTTGTAAAGCATGCAAGTGTCGAAGCCGTTGTATTAGCTTACTGGGTTTGTTCCAGTATAAAAATTTACCAAATTAATTTTTAGGTGTAAAGAAAGCATTACCATTATCATCATCATCATCATCATGATCATCATTATCATCATGACCATCATCACTATTACTATATAGTCCTTTTTGATCCTCTTGCAATACCACTTCATTTATAGTCTGCGTTGATTTTGATAGTGTTAAAGGTTTCTTGGACGTTGACATCTGTCTTAACATGACTTTTTGAGGACATGATAAGTCCTTTTGAACAAACACTGCACTTTTTTAGCCGCAATATCGTTTTCTTGAACTTGCTTTTTAGCATTTTGATAATTGTTTGTATACAGCAACCGTGGTTCGTTTGGAGCACTACATTGATGAACACTCACACTTAAAACCTTTCCATTTTTACTTTTCAGTTTGCCTCGACATTTTGTTGACCTCTCTTTTGAGCATCGCCAGAATATTATTCCATTCGCATTCTGACGATTACAGTTATAAGAGTAGCCTTGATAGAGTGCACTTTGCCTACCTTTGTTGGTTGTAGTAAGTTCCAAAGTAGTAACTGACCTGTCAGTACGATGTTCACACTACAAAGGTTACAACTGTTTTGCTGATGGAGTGACCTACCATAAGATTATATATTGGCTTTTTGTGTTGGCTTTTGTATTGGCTTATTTGACAAGTTATTTTTGTCAATGTATTTAGTGGATTTTTTCTTGGAGTTGGAAAGTATTTGAAAGAGAGGGAATATTTAAAGACTTAACCTCAGCTCACTAACCTAACCTAACCTAACTTCACCTAAACTTAACCTAACCTTTCAACTCTCAGATGATAATTAAATTCTGGGCATAGTCGAGTTGGAACCCAAGACCTCAAGGGTAAAAACCAATTATTTTTGGTAGCTTATTTTCATGGCTATCCTATCTTTACCTAACCTAACCTCAGCTCACTCAGGATATCACTAGTAAGTGTTCATATCCTCCGCTATGTGGCATGCTAGTTGTTCAGGTAGTGCTCATATTTACCGCTAGGTTGCGGAAACATACTTTGCGTGTTGCATGTGACTCTTGTGAAGTTTGACCACGTGCAAGACGTGCTTGTATAAGTTCTGTATATAAACTCAATATACAATAAACCAATAAATGTTCAGAACTAACATGTATAGCCAGGTTTAGGGTGTATAGGAGACCCTTAGCAAGAAAGGCTGTCTAACCCACTAGTCTACAGCCTTGTCACACGCAGTAAGCACCTGTTGGCAGGAAATCCTATACCACGTTGTTCATTACATGGCACATAAACAGGCTCTAGATCATGGACTAAAATTGGTTAAAAACGTATGCCTTTAGCCAAGGTCTTTGTTTAAACTTTAACACAAAAGCCAACACATGAAATCATCGTGTGTTAAAGTTTATACAAAGACCTTGGCTAAAGGCATACGGTGATTTATTTTGGGGGTAGAGAGCGTAGGGACCTTTCATTTATGTCAAACAAACTTTTTTTAAACTTCCCAGTTTCCAAAATATAGGAATTTCAAAATTACACTTTTTTCAAAAAACATAAAAAATAAAAAAGTTTTATTACAGAAAATAAAGGACATAGAGACCTTTCGTTTGAACCATGGCACAACGTACTACCATGTTTGGTTTTCAGACTATCGTCTATTTTCGAAAACAAAAATTTTCAACAAATGTTTGAAAAATATAATACGTGGTCCATAGCAAAGCGTCCGTCAGTTCGAGTCCAACGACACCTCATTTGTTAAAATCCGACCATGGGTTCGCCAGATATTAATTATTTAACATGAACACCACCCGAGCAACGCCGTGTGCGTTAGAACACTCACTACTCCCCTACTCGAGTCGGAGACGAACTTAATTACAGATGTTATAATCCTTGAAGCACTAAACAGCCTACTTTTCTTAAAATATAAGATTCAATCCTTATTCCTGCAATTGGATTGATTTAGAGTAATATATTTATCTACATAATTCTGCTGGTAGCACTGCCATTATACGATTTGCTCAAAATATAACTGAAATATTTTGGTGTAATAAAGCAGTGGATTCTGAGATATTGATAGTCTACGGCTCAAATGCTCAGGGAGAGTTAATAGGATGTTGATAGCACTGCTCTATGTGAGAATGTGCGCATATACTGTAGTCTATATGTTATGGCACACACCGTACATACAAAATTTGACAGAAATCCAGCGAAACTTACAGAAGTTACATTCAGTTAAATATGAAAAGCACAAGCGTTCGTAGAATCATTTTGGTAACACTGATATATACAGTGTACGTGTTGCTGAAAATCCATCTGCAAATAGAATTTCAAACTGTTTATGGGAACAGATTCTATGATATTGAGTCCAGGGTTCGAATGTTCTCAGAATGTTACTAGGCAGTTGGTAGACCCGTGGACCCTGTAAATAGGCATGATTATGGCTGCTAAGGCACACATTGCACGTGGAAAAATTATGTATAAGCCCGTAAATTAGTATGGCAGTTGCATGGAGTTGAACATTATAAACGTGCATATATCTTAAGTCTACAATATCTTGACATTACAGTGTGCGAAGTTTTAAGTTTGTTCCGTACGCCTAGCTAGAGACATTGTATCTAAGGTTCAAACGACTTGAAGTTATTAATATCCAGTTGGTAGCTGCGGTGACTCTTATAATAAGCAGTCATATCTAGCCTACTAAAGCATGCATAGCACATACAAACTTGGATGAAATCCATTTGTAGTTATGGACGTTACATGCAGTTAAACATTGAACCAACCAGGACGCGTAGAATCATGTTGGCAGCACTATAATATTTGCTCTATATGTGTGCCAATTTTGGAACAGTTCCCATGAATACATTCTGAGATATCAAACTTAGAGTTAAAATTTCAGTAGCTGGTATCACTGACGTTATTTTCAAATATGGCCTTCAGATGTTATGGTAGAGATCTTCACTCACACCAAATTTGGTTTCGATAGCTGTAGTCGTTTAAGATTTGATAGGGTGGTACACACACAGAGAGAAGGACAGACATACACACATTTGTTCTCATAAGTCTACAATTTCATAATTTTTAGCCTATTTTCATTTATGAAAAAAAAAGGGCTTATGGGATCACATTTTGTCCGTGTGTCTGTCTGTGTGTGCGTGTGTGATAGTGTGTGTCCCCCCTAATAACTTCTAAACAACTGGAGTGATTTCAATGAAACTCGGTAAGTTCATAGCACTATTCTGGACCTTCCCGACCAAGCCCTTCAAATTTTGTTACGTCTCACCAATCCAACATGGCGGCTGTGCGAAATATTTCACCAGCAGTTGGCGCCTGTCATGAGGAATTATAGTATAAGTAACTCTGTATTAGTGCGTGTGAATGAAGTAAACGACCTAGGTATAACAATTACCAACGATGACGGGCTGTCATTTCTAAAACATGTAGATAAGGTGACAAGTAAGGGGTTCAGATTACTAGGTTTTCTGAAGAGAAATTGTAGTGAATTCGCCAATATAGGTTCTCTCAAAATTTTATTTTTAGCATATGTAAGGTCGACTGTTGAATACTGTTGTGAGGTATGGCTGCCTTCTCAGCAATATGCTATTCAGCGGTTAGAGAGAGTGCAGGTGAGATTCATGAAGTGGATCAGCTGTAGGTATATGGGCATTCGACTCTCTACATTGGATTATGAGACCTTCTGTGGAACCATGGGTATGCGGTCTTTGAGGTCTCGCCGCATGTGTGCCAACGCCATGTTTCTATATAAGTGTCTGACCAATAGAATCGACTGTGCGCCCCTTTTGTGTTTGATTCCGCTTCATGTTCCAGGCCGCAATACAAGGCAAAGACTCACTTTCCGGATCCAGAAGTGTAGAACTGTAGCCCATGCCAATTCCTGGTTATTGATGGCGTTGCGCTCTCTAAACCATCTTGATAGCGCTATAGATATATTTTACTCGAAGCCTACGGAAATTCTTAGATCATTGTTGAACTCAAGATCGTAGGTGTTTGTTGTATATATAGTGTGTAATAATTGTTATTTTAATTTAAGTGTATAGAGAACATAGTTTGTAAGCTTGAATCAATGTTTGTTTCTAGGTTAGTTAAATAGTTGCTTTTAAGTAAATTTAATGTTTATTATGTTTTATTACATCATCTGTAATTGGGTGCCTATCCTGTTGATGGTAAATAAATCTATCTATCTATCTATCTATCTATCTATCTATATCTCCGAAACAATTACCCATATCACCCTGGAATATTTTACGGTGATAAAGGGAACGACTGGAAGTTCACCTATGTGACTTTTGAAAACCTGGTAACTACAAAACCAACATGGCAGCCAAGCGAAGTTGCAACTTTTAAATAGACGTTTCTCACGATTTAACCAACCAAACGCAATAAAACTTGGTACAGTATATGTTTATACACATTGTAATGCACCGACATCTAACTTCGTTCAATTGTTTACATAACCACAAGATGGTGGTTGTGCGAAATATTTCACCGGCATTCTATATCTCTGAAACTATTAGCGGTATCACCCTGAAATGTTCTACGGAAATAAAGGGCACTACTGGAAGTTCATTTCTATGACTTTCAAAAACCGGTTAACTACAAAACGAATATGGCGGTCGAGCGAATTTGAAAATTTTAAATAGACTTTTCTCGCGATTTAATGATCCAAACGCAATGAAACTTGATACAGGAAATGTTCATACACATTGCAATGCACTGGTATCTAATTTAGTTCAATTGTTTACATAACCTCAAGATGGCGGCTGTGCGAATTTTAAAATTAAGTTTTTATTTCTTGTGTCGTAATCATGCGATGGAAGTGAAAGTTCCAATAATGCACCTACGCAATAATTTTCCTTTAATGGTACATGGCTCTATGGCCTATACATTTAACAATCCAACATGGTGACCATCCGAAATATTTAGACGTCTCTGAATATCTATAAATCTATTATAGCAATCAAACTGACTTTTTTAATGTTCATAGGGGCTATGAACATAAGTTCACCTATAGGACATTCAATATCCTGGTGATCACAAATCCAACATGGCGGCGACGCGAATTATAAATATTCACATGGTCGTTTCTCGCAATTTAACCAACTGAGTGCAGTGAAACTTGGTACAGTAAATCCTCATACAAATGTTAATCCACTGGCATCTATTTTTTTCATTTGATTCCATAACCACAGATGGCAGCTGTGCGAAACTTTAAAATCTTGTTTTTAATTCTTGTGTCCTAATCATGCGATTGAAGTTTGAATACTACACGTACACAATACTCTTCATGTAACAGTACATAACTCTTAAGACCTACAGATATAAAAATCCATCATGGCGACCATCCGCAATATTTAGTCGGTTCTCAATATCTACGAATCTATTACAGCAATCAAACTGAAATTTAGTATGTTGATAGAGGCAATTAACATAAGTAGGATACATGAAAATAGGCTGTATAATTCTTCACGGAACTACTTGTTCCAAAATATGAAAGGTAGGCTAAAAATGAAAGGCGACGGTACCGTGACTGTCCGTTCAGGTCACAAGTATGAAGACATGCAAATATCATATGCAAAGAAGTTCTGTAGGATTGTTGAAATGGAATGAATGCTGTGGAGCAGCACGTGTCTTCTAGTGTTATTTTAAAATTACTTGAAAGAGGACTCTACGCTGCTCATCAAACATTAACAACGCCACCTAGTCTAGGTGGCACTAGGTGGCGTTGACATTGATCACTCGTTTTTTGCTGAGTGCACGAGGCAATGCAATGTTGTCAAGTCGTTGCAGAGACGAGGTGGTTGAGCGAAGCTCTCCCTCCATTGCGTTAACAATGTTCAAGTTCAAGTAGAGAATGAACGATGCTGCTACATTGAGACTCGGGATGGCAGGACGAATCACGTGTTTCAGAGGAGGCGTGAAGGGACTAAAATGTGTTACTGCGTCGCGGCAGAGACTGGTGTGTCGGTCTCCAAGCCACGAGAACGCTGATTTCAAACGCACCCGTATTTCACGGGCTTTCCTATTCGCATGTCAATATTTATTCAAAAATTCACCCTAATGTTACATTAATACATTCTTTGCGCGATTCAACACTTGGCATTAAAAAGAACATTACATCCACGTACGGATTTTCAACTATATAATAATTATAGATATCTCTTGAAAGAGGGATGGCCGTTTATATTTCATGTTTTTATCGTGGTTTAGTTAATAAATGGGATGGTATTGCCTCTTACAGAGATTGAAACAGAGATTTATGGAATGTTGGATAGATTCATGGTAAGTTGGATTTCACGTCTTGAGCTGCTATTGCCAAGGTTACGGGCTTGCCATTCCTTTGTCAGTTTACCAGAGCGAAACATTTCTGGGAATATCTGACAAACTGTTAGTTTTAGGGCCTTTGTGACCTGCCAAGTATTGTTTCTGACATCGAGGGGCGTAAAATGACCTGTCCGGTCTTTATACGACAACCTCGATAGATTGCCTATATTAGCCTAAGCTGGAGTGCCAAATAGGCTGAAATCAGAAGAATGGGAAAGACTGTCAGAAATGCATGTATTCAGCGATTATTTCTGTGTCCTAAACTATGTAGGCCTACCTATGCAAAATTTGGTTGAGATTGGCGGAACTGTATAGACTTGTATAAAGAACAAATATACATACCTACATAATGACTTTCACTTTTATATGTAAGATTTGGTGGAAATTGGTGGAACGGTGTACATTGGTAAAAAGAACACACACTCATACCCGCATACAGACTCTCATTTATAGATATTGTAAGTCAATAGGAAATATTATTTTGAACCATTATGGTTAATGGCTTCGTGATGTCTTTCAAGGGTATTATCTTAGAATATATCAGACTTTTTATTTATGATACAAGAATTGACTTTTGAAATTTTTGAAAACATGCTTGCCTAAAATGTCTCTGGAAGTGCCTTTTTTGGAATCCTTTCACTTACATTATTACAATCATTTCAGAACAGCACTGCACATCTACTGAATTACTCCTCACCTCTGTTGCATAGAATGTCTGCAGTGTAAGTACTTGTATGAATTGTTAAATGAAACAAAACGCCATACAAATAATAAAATACAGATCATAATAATAGTCGTTCATATTTTGATAGGATGGTTAAGGTGCAACGCAAGGCCAGAACTTGGTAGATGAGGGGGTTCGAACCCTATCGTCAGCCATCCATGAAATGGTTTCTCATAGTTTTTCATTTTCAGCCCCAGGCAAAAGCCAAGATGATACGGTACCATGTGATAGGCCACGGCTGCTTTCTTTTAATTCCTTGATCAGTTTTATTCTTTTCAACTCCCTTCAGAAGATTGGCATCAGGAAGGGCTATAAAAACGATCCATCACATTGCAAATTGTCTCTGACCCCATGTAGTTGTTGTTTGAGTCTTCAGTCTTTCAACTGGTTTGATGCAGCTCTCCATGTTGCCCTGTCCAGAGCTAACAGTTTAATCTCTACATAGCTACCACACCCTACATCCAAGGCAATCTGTTTAACATATTATAACCTTGGTCTACCCCTACAGTTCTTATCCTCGACCCTTCCTTCTATAACTATGTTTGCTACTCCTGGGTGTCTTAGTATGTGTCCTACCAACACGGGCAGCTTCGGTGGCGTAGTTAGTAGCATGCTGTGCTTCTATGCCCAAGGTCGCGGGTTCAAACCCGGCCGAAGTCGTCGAATTATTTAAGAGCGTTAAAATCCCTCAGTATGCCTTCCTTCGGAGGGGAAGTAAAGCCCGCGGGCCCATGTCATAGATGTATGGCATGTAAAAGAACTTTCCGCTAACTAAACTTGTGTGAAGCAAAATTTGTAGGTTAGGTTTGATTAATGCTCTTAAGTTCCAACGTCCGTCACCAGGCGCTGGCTGCGATGGCATCTAGTAGTAGTCAAGTCCACAGCTAGGTGTCGTGGACGGTAGCATTTGGCAGCGAAAGCAGGAACTACTTAAAATTATCGTCTGCAGTCCTTACTTGAATTACGGGGACCTATGATTGAAATATTCAACTTCTACAATTTTGCTGATATCAACACGAAAGGATGACGAAAGCGTAGACTATTTGTACAGTAAATATTACATTTTGTACAAAGTTTCCAGATAATAGGTTGATTCAAACTTCTCTAATTAATTTATTTGTGATATTTTGGTGTGCAAAACTGAAAAAGCTCCTCGCGTCACAATTTTGACTTTTATGACCTCAAAATATGAAAACAGTTTTTCACACATTTATAAAGAAGACTTAGTTAAAAAGAGAATTCCTTTTGAAATATGCATGCCACTAAAAATTTGTGAATTTTTTGTTTTCTGATTTCTGAAAAAATATATATACAGTCATAATCAAATGCATGTCGTGTCATTTCTGATCAATAAATAAAATTCTTTATAAGTGAGCTTAATTAGTCGAACATATCAGTATAACTCCAGAAAGTTTCATGAGAATCAACCAAGAATTGCACCGCAAGGAACTTTTTACAGGAAGCAGAGCACTCAAAAAATGAAAGATGAGAACTAAGCAGGTAAAGTTTTGAATGTACCTGTGTGCTTCAGAATTATCCTGCGCTGTATGTGACACTTTCAGACTTCTTATGCTTCTCTTCCACTGCTATTATCTTCCATTTATGGACTATTCTCTTCTCTCTTTCTTCATCCTTTCTTCTTTTATTGCTCTGGGTGCAATGTTGGTCATCCTGCTGCTTGGCAATCTTCAGTGTGGATAATGTTACTGACCGCCCTCCGACTTTCTGTACGGTTTCAAGTGCTGTTACATATCCCATGTTAAACTGTATAACATCTTTAACAATACCTAATTCCAGTTTACGATATATTGATATTGTAAAAATTAATCCTAGCAATGCTTACAATTTTCTGGTGTAGGCAGCAAGTTTTCAGATGAAAAATGTTAAAATGGACCAGAAAATCGATCTTTTTAAAGAAATTCACGAAATTTCAGTCATCGGTCCCCTTAAAAGAACACATAACACACACTAATACAGTCATCCCAATTAACACCGGTTATCAGACAGATTCTACACACACCAAAAGTACACGGGGCTACATGACCATGTTCTCGCAGCCCCTAAACTAAGGAACCAACTAACAACCTATCTCTTCTCTTCATTAGCAGTCGCTAGAAACATATCTCCTCTCCCACTCATCTTAATACCTCTTCATTCGTAACCCTATCTACCCATCTGATCTTCATCATTCTCCGGCACCACCACATTTCGAACGCTTCAATTCTCCTCTTTTCTGCTGCTCCAACAGTCCAAGTTTCACTTGAATAGAGTGCCACGCTCCAGACAAAGGCCTTCAAAAATGACTTCCTAATACCTAAGTACAGTGCATTTTTTTCTAAAAAACTATTATGGTGTAATGTCAGTTGTAGTCGACAAAACATCACGATCTTCTAATTTTCGGCAATTTGCAGAGTCCGGTTATTAATTTTCGGGCTGATATGTTAAGTGAAACGTTGCATTGGGTTAATTTATTTGTGGTCAATATATCAAGGTGGTAACTACACTTAGTATTTCTAATAATTTTACAATTTATAATTAACTGAAATAAATATAAGCACTGTGGTAGTGTCACATTTTGCTGTCCTGCTTACAGTAAATTCCACACTGGTAAAACAGGCTGCTCACTGCCTCCTTCACGCATCCTCTGCTTGCTTTTCATGTCGGTCGCCAGATGTTTAACCACACACACAAAATAACAACCTACCCCGCCTCCAAACACTAGTCTGCGTGCTTATAAGCACGAGGTGCCGACCAAAAGAAACTGAATTCGATAGATCGATTGTAATCCAAGATTACTCGAAATCTCCTCCAGCTGTTGTAAACAGCGCGTTTAAGCCAGCTGATCGATAAACTTTTAAGTCGGAAGTTATGTTTGCCGGACTAGATACAAATCTACCAATATTTCTTTCTTAAACCGTTTTCAAATGTTTAAGGGGGACGCGTACCCCCGCGTTCCCCCTGAAAAAAAAAAGCACTTCTTAAATCTATTTTCGATGTCAACAGATTACTTTTCTGTAGAAATGCTTTCCTTGCCTGTGCTAACCTACTTTTTATATCCTCTTTGCTTCGTCCATCAGTGGTTATTTTGCTTCCTAATTAGCAGAAGTAACCTACTTCCTTTAGCTTCTCACCTGCCAATTCGACATCCATTCGATTGCATTCCAAGATTTTTGTTTTACATTTATTAATTTTCATCGTGGATTTTCCTCAAGACAGAATACATACCATTTAAAAACTCATTCAAATCCTCTGGTGTGTCGGCTAAGATGACGATGTCATCAGAAAATCTCAGAGTTGAAATTATTTCTCCTTGAATCTTTACTCCCACTTAGAATGTTTCTCCAATTTCCTTCATTGCTTGTTCAATGTACAGATTGAAAAGTATGGGTGACAAGTTGCAACCTTGTCTTACACCTTTCTGAATACCAGCTTCTCTCTCATGTCCTTCCGCTCGAATAACTGCTGTCTGGTTTCTGAATAGATTGTAGAGCACCCTCCTATCCCCGTACTTTATTCCAGTCGTTTTCAAAATGTCAAACTACTTATTCCAATCAACGTTACCAAAACCCTTTTCTAGGTCTACAAATGCCATGAACGTTATCTTATCCTTCCTTATTCTAGCTTCCAAAATCAGCCTAAGACTTAGTACAGCTTCCCTTGTTCTTACATTTCTCTCGAATTAAGCTGGTCTTCACCGAAATCTCTTTTTATATGTTTTTCCATTCTTTTGTAAATTATTCTAGTCAAGATCTTTGAAGCATGAGTGGTCAAGCAGGTTGTACTGTATCCACCAATATCCGCAGCTGGAAAATGGATTGTAGCATCTTGAATTTCCCGGCTAGAAATACCACACAGTGTTACTTGGTGAATACGCTCAGGATAAGGAACAGGATTTACAACCGAATGTGCTATAGAAACTAACTACAGAACAAAAGGTTCTCTAAACTGCTCGGGAATACGAGAATCAAAGAAAATCTCGGGCGTAAGGATATGGATCGGGTCCCTAGGAAAATCTCCACCCTATAGCACATTCCTCTACCATTAAACTACAAAAGACAATGCCAAATTTCTATAAAAAGATAAGGGAAACGTAAATTACGTGCCTGTCATTTATGCAACGACACGAATACACGTAAAAAAATTCAAACACTGAATTAAAAACTTACGTTTGTATAAAACATAAAATTACGTAAATGGTGTTAATTCCAAAATATTTACATGTCCGTTTCCTCAAGAAACCATGAATAAACCATAACAATGCTTTCATAAGCTCAAATAAATCAAAAATAATTAAATTTTGGCAAACAACTGCTGTGTCCTAGATAACGGGAGTTTAACAACAAAAATATTAAATTAATGTCATTATTTAAAAAAATCCTCGCAAAATTAAATGAATTTACCCATGACGCATATCTCCGTCATTACAAAAACTATTTGTTAATCTATACAATCTAACTCCCGTCTCCTATCTTCATAAAATCCTTCCGTAGAAGCGATAAAAATTTCTAACATAAAATTAAATTAAAATTCGCATAACATATTACTATTAAAACACCCTATAAATATTATACACGGTTTATATACTTGATATACATTTATGATGAAGTTCGTCAACTTAAATCTTAAAATGAACTATTTACAATTGGCAAAAATGCCTATTTCCAACTTGAAATATCAACATTAACTGTTTTTCTACTCCTCTCAATTTAATTCTTTTAGAATCCAGAAAATCTTTCACATAACTATGTCTTTATCGGTAACAATGTTGCAATCAGGGATTCTATTATCCATACAGCTAAGTATAGACATACTTTTATTACCTCCACATACTGGTCTGGTCTGTCGTAAAAATAAAAATACTTAATAAAAATAGTTTTCCTTTCCGTCGAATAATTACCTTTAATTTAATGTCTACTTAGAACCATTTAAATAGAACTCAGCTTCAACTATTGAGTCAATCTCAATAACTTCAAAGACTCCTATACAAAAATACTGCCTCTTAACAATTCTTTCTTTCGATGATAAAAATCTTACGTACCTCTGTCTCAACAGATTTCCCTCTAACATATGAAACAATGACATAACTGTGCTCATTGTCATAAATACATGTTCCTCCGTCAATACGGGAATATAATAAATATCTTTCCTAGATATACTTCGCAGTTGCTTCCTCACATTATATAGTATTCTCAAAATACATTACTTCTCGTTACTAAATTCTTATTGCAGTTCCAACACATTTAATAAAAAATATTATAATAAAAATATTGGTTCTTTCGATAAATTATCTTAACAGGTAATATAATAAAATACTATTCCTTCGATAACAATTACATTCATTTCCTAAATAACGTTTTTAATGCCAGCTTCACTCAGCTATTGTACTTCTCTCAAGTATTTCTTGAATCTTTGATTGTTCTACTCTTATGTCGTAGCTTGTATTTACTTCTACTCATATTACAATATTATTTCCATCCATTCTCTATTTCAATATTTATACTGTTCCATATTTTAACATTTGTGAATAATTTAAATAAATATTTACAACCAGATCTGTCGAATAAGTTATTTGACTATAACTTCGTTCAGATCCTCAAAATGGATCATCAACGATCGCATTATTTAATATATACCTCAGTATAATATCCTTGGAACATATTTTCCATTAAACTCCCATCATTACTAAAAATGATCAAATCCATTTCAAAATACAATACACTTTAAATGAAACAAAGTTGATCTAAACAATACAATTTGAGCTAAACGATAAAATCTCCATCAAGTAAATTCGAAATCGCATACAATTCTAAATTCCAAATAGCAATTCTAAATCTCACAAAAATCGCTTACAAATCTGAAAAATCAATGACAATCGAAAATGAAACTTCTACCTAACATACCGATGGAAATATCAAATCGAAAAATAAAAATAAATAACAATTCGAAGATTTAGAAGAATGGCATTAAAATACCAAACTTAAGTTCTCGGATATTCTCAAAAGTTTCTACAATATTCTACAAAATGGGACAACTTCGTTGGTCTATTGACTACCTGGTGTTGAATAGAGCTGACTAGAAGTGGATTTCCCTCGTTGTTCATCAGAAACGGATTGTTTCTGAGAAAACGCCCACTCAAGATGTCGTGTGGGACCCTGCTCGATCTCCTTCGGAAGTCTCCAAACTGCCAGGAACTGGATTCTAACTCTAACATCATCTTGTAGTCGTCCTTTCAGCTTGGCTATCTTCTTAATGAGATGGGAAAGCCCTTTATCTCCTGATTCGCGCTGGGATCACCCGAGCCGCACCCCTTCTGGAATTTCTTCTGTCTTCTTCGCCGCAGTTCAGATAGATATGTGTATCCATCATTGTAGTCGATGAAATGACTTTTGTAGCTGTGGATTTAATTTTCGCAGGAGACTAGATGTTCATCTCCCCCACGGTATTAATATTATGTCATTTCGAATATTCTCGCCATCATCATAGCGTTCCCTGTAGCATTTTAGTAGCACTTTTCCATCACTGTAGATTCAATAGTTTCTTCCCCTCTCAACTTCTGTATATTTGACATGGTGATAAATGCGTAGAATAATTTCTATTACCTTACTCGTTGCTTTAATTAGTTTCGCGTATTTCTTCTTTGTAGTTGCAGAATAAATATAGATATATTTACGCAATCTAATGTGCCGTAATTCTCGTTGCTAATATACTGCATGTAATATTGACTTCTTCAATGATATATCAATGTCTGTCACCCTCTGGGTGTCAAATGACAAAGCTTGCACCCGGCACCCTAGGCCATACGATATTATTATTAGTGGGCACGTCCACTCTCGACGAAGTCGTGAATAATAAGAGCCACGATCTAAGTCGCTTGTACCCCACTCCGACAATAAAGTTGGCGTCCCCTCATAAAAAAACGTGCCTATATGGCGCGTTAATAGCGAATATGATATTATTCCACAATTAAGCATTTAATCAGCTGCAAATATCAATAAATACGTCTTATTTATTAATTAACAACTTCTCTGATGTTTCGAAGTGTTAATATATCGCTGGTAATTAGATATGCTAATAGCGCTAATTGCTTTCTTCTCAGTAACGCCTCTTCCTATTGGCTATCACTGCCACGCGTTTGGCTCGTGCCCCCTCTACTTGCTTGCGATCACAATTCCTTCGAACGCATCCCCGACATAGGTCATGTGCGAGATCGAAAGTCTTCGGCTGGTTTCACGAAGTCAGACAAAGCCTAGCTCCTTCCGAGCCGTCCTGTTTGTCACGTGTAAGCTGGGAATTACTTGATTGGCCGCGCTGGGTTAACTAGTTAACTGAGCGAGATGTAACAACCTGTTTTTGGCTTCTTTCCAGACACTGTTTTATTTAGCATTGGTTAACTTTCAAGTGGTAGAATATTTCCAACCACAAATACGCGTAGAGTACGGTAAACTTCACATCTGTCAGCTCCTGTTTTCTTCGGTATAGGGATGATAACATTCTTGTTGAAATCAGAGGGTACCTCACCTGTCCTATAAATCCTGAACACCAAGTGAAATAACCTGATCAGACCTTCAACACCTATGCAGCTTAGCAACTCAATCGGTATATCATCTATGCCTGGTGCTTTGTTCCTGCTTGAGTCTTCCAATGCTCTGTCAAATTCTGATACCAATATTAAATCTTCATTCTCATCCTCTTCAATCTCCTGTTCCCTTTCCATAACACGATTCTCAATCTCCTTTCCCTTATACAAACACTCTATGTAAGCATTCCATCTCTCAACCTATCCTTCCCTATCTGTTAGTGGTTTTCCATCAGAGTCCTTTCCCCAAAAGTACTCTTAACCCTTCGATAAGCTGTATCTACCTTTCAGAATTTCAGACAATTTTCTATACCTGCATATTTCACTTTCAGCCATTCTTCTTTTGCTTCTTTGCACTTCTTGTTAGCCTCATTTTTCAGACGTCTGTATTCTGCTTTTCCCCTTTCATCTCTTTCATTCTTGTGCTTCCATTTTTCGTCCATTAATTCTAGTATATCCTGCGTGATCCACGGTTTTCTACCTATTCTTTCTTCCTACCAATGTTTTCTTCTGCGGATTTTGTTATTTCATTCTTCAAGAGTGCCCATTCCTCTGAAATTGTGGCTTGTTCAGGGTTATTCATTAGTCCTTCCTTTATTCTAGTCTTGAATCGTTTGTTCACGTCCTTCTATTTCAGTCTGACTATTGCCCACCTTTTTGGCTTTTGACTTTTCTTCAAGTTATGTCTGTATTTCATAACAACCAGATTGTGGTCAGAGTTTATGTCAGCACCGGCATATGTTTTGCAATCCAAAATCTGGTTTTGAAATCTTTGCTTGACCATAATGAAGTCGATTTGGTAACGCCCTGTATCTCCTGGTCTCATCTGTGTGTATATTGTATTGCCCTCAACAGTGCCTCTACCAGTTGTATTGCCTCCACCGCTTGTATTGTGTCTTAAGGGGTGAGTTTCTTGGCTTAGCGTGAGGTCCATAATGTCGATTATTCAGGTCCGAATTGACGTAACTATAACTTTGAAAGAATAATAAAATTTCCGCCTTTCAATACTATTTATTGCTAATTACTTACAGGGACATGTTTCGAGGGCTAACACTCCCCCTTTATCAGCCTGTCCAACAAAACTTCAAAGGAAAACTTTCCTTGTATAAGCACATACAAATCACATGAAGAATAATGAAAATGTTCTCCAATCCATCAATTACAATTCCCGCTCGACGCTCCAAAGAAGATCTTCTTAATGGATTACTAAGGCCTATGCGCACCAAAACTTCTGAATTGGGCCGGTGCTGCGGGCCGCTGCCCCCACTGCGTCATCGCGAGACCACTCTAGTCCCCATGTTGCTCCCGGCAAACATCAAGGCGGAGAAGTTTTGGTGCGCATAGGCCTTAGTAATCCATTAAGAAGATCTTTGGAGCGTCGAGCGGGAATTGTAATTGATGGATTGGAGAACATTTTCATTATTCTTCGTGTGATTTGTATGTGCTTATACAAGGAAAGTTTTCCTTTGAAGTTTTGTTGGACAGGCTGATGAAGGGGGAGTGTTAGCCCTCGAAACATGTCCCTGTAAGTAATTAGCAATAAACAGTATTGAAAGGCGGAAATTTTATTATTCTTTCAAAGTTAGCGTGAGGTGGTTAGGGATCGTGTTAAACCGTGCTTCCTTCGGGCCAATCCCGGTGATCCCTGCACTTGTATGGCCTTCGGGGGTGTAACTCTGGTAAGGGCGGTTCTTGGCGTTGAGTGTATAGCGGATGGTTTGGAGGGCAATACCCGAGTGTGATTGTACTGTAAGAGTGGCGTATGTGTGAAGTTGAAGGTCAGCCGCTGGCCTTGTCTCAGTGAGTGAGTAGAGAACTGCTGACTTGGCGCTCGACAGAGAATCAAGTCGGCAGGACTGCGTGTGTGTGTGTGTAAGGAAATGGCTACTCGTAGAGCGCCGTGGGTTAAGAGTTCGATGAGAGGACGTTTAATAATGCAAAGAGTCAATTAGAGTGTGTAATGGTGGCTTTATTCCACAAGAGTGGAGAGTGTGGATCACTACAGGGCTTCTAGAGACGCAGGATTTAATAAAATGAAGTGAAATTAGATGAGAGGCGATTACAAAGCAATTGAGGTGTGTAGTTGAAAGGACAAGTCCAAAGAAAGTAACCTTAGAGCAACACTCACCAGATTGTAGATTGCAGAGCGACGTCGAGCAGCGCCGCGCCGAGATAACCCGGTCAAGTTAGCCCAAAAAATAGGGGTAAGGTTACAAAAATTCGCATAGAGCTGAAAATTTGTACTAATGGTCTAAACACCATTATAAATGAAATGTGAAAAGTCCCCATCGGTCCGACAAAGGCAAGAAAAAAAAATATTCAAGGTCAAAGTTCCCAAATATGTTTTTTTTTCGTTTTTCAGCCAAACGGTAAGTTTTATCATAAAAATAGATCAGACTAAAATTGTAGATCATGCCATTATCTATAAGAATTGTCTTCTTACTTTTTATCCTAAGAGTCGCCGTTTTTTGAGATATAACGATTCAAAAAGTTGAAAAAGTTGTATTCTTCATAATATGCACACGTTTCAACGCCACCTGTGATGTAGTGTACTTGGCATTTTTTCGGTAGGCCTATTCCACTATCTAATGTGATCCTATTTAATTCAATAATATTTAATCATATATATTATTTCAGTAGTATAGAACCCTCCTCCGGCGCTTACAAGAGACCGATCGTGACAAATGAGCATTCTAATGAAAGAGAATAGACATTAGCAGTGACGAATTGCACTCTAATTTCGTAAATATCTATACTTTTCTTAAAAAGTGACTTTCAAAAAAATGTAAGAAGTGTGCGATTTGCATATACTGTTGCAGTAGGCAAATACGCTCCATAATTGCTAACCACTTCACATTTTAACCGCTGTGACGCCTGTTTCATGTCTTTTTTAACATCTGAGGTATTTCCTTTATCATTGTTCATGGATTTTAGAAACAGTAAATCAAAGAAATGAATACTCAAATCGTATAATTTCATAAATATCGAATAACCGGTGAGTGTTATGATGATCTAATTTTCAGTGATTGCCTTCTTATGTTAGGGAACGTAGAACTTGAAATTCTAATTGAAATATAAATAGTGTTCAATAATCATTTGGTTGAAATAAAATCATAACAACCTTTCTCCTTAAGTCTCTCATTATAAACCTATTGGGGAAAGTATGGTTTATGAACGTGCGAGATTTCTCGCACGGGTCCGTTAGTAATAAAAAATGGTACTATTGGAAATGATGAAAGCGGTGTGAATTTTAAGAAATTGGGGGAAATTATTCGGAATCATCTAATATTTCTGCTTCCTCATGCTCTTGTTCTTCTTCTTCTTCTTCTTCTTGCTCCTCTTCTTCTTCTTCTTCCCGCTGGGTGCAGGTAAATTGTCCTAACAGCTATGAATCAGATGTCTCCTCGCTGATATCGTATGAACACTCTTCTGATGGCAATCAACATTGGAGCATGACTGGCCTTGAAAACTGGTACCTGCTAATGAACAAAATAATCCAACTTTTTTGCAGCCGCATGTAGCATTACATCTCTTTTTTACAATTGCTGATGTCCTGATAATTGAAAGAGAAATAGAACAGTTCAACTTGACAAATACAACTACTGTGGTTGGTGAAGACGTTTACTTACTGCTCGAACTCCAACCGAAGAATTTGCAATTGTTAAAAGGGATGTAATGCTAAATGCGGCTGCAAAAAAGTTGGATTATTTTGTTCATTAGCATGTGCCAGTTGTCAAGGCCAGTCATGCTCCAATGTTGATTGCCATCAGAAGAGTGTTCATACGATATCAGCGAGGAGACATCTGATTCATAGCTGTTAGGACAATTTACCTGCACCCAGCAGGAAGAAGAAGAGGAAGAAGAAGAAGAGCAGAAAGAGGAGGAACAAGAAGAAAAAGATGAACAAGAACATGAGGATGCAGAAATATTAGATGATTCCGAATAATTTACCCCAATTTCTTCAAATTCACACCGCTTTCATAATTTCCAATAGTACCATTTGTTATTATTAAATAATGAATTGCTGTTCGTTAGTCTCGCTAAAACTCGAGAACGGCTGGACCGATTTGGCTAATTTTGGTCTTGAATTATTTGTGGAAGTCCAGAGAAGGTTTAAAAGATGAATAAATATGAAAGTTGTAGCGCACGAGTAGATTCAACAAATGAGTGACGGCACGCGAATCACTTAAACAAATTCCCGTATGCGTTCATATACCATTCATCCGATTGCTATTAAACTTTGGTTGTATTGTTGTGCACACTCCAGGAAAGGTTTCTGACTTAGTAAATCCTTTTTACAATAGGTAGCGCACGAGTAGATTCAACAAATGAGTAACGGCGCGCGTATCGTTTAAAAAATGCCATACGCGTTCATATACCATTCATGCGATTGGAATGAAATTTGGAGAAATGCTGTTTCCACTACCACAAAGATTTCTGATTAAGTAAATCCATTTTACAATTGGTAGCGCACGAGTTTATTATTTTAAAGAGTGACAGCACAGGAATCGTTTCAACCAAGTCCCGTATGCGTTCATATACCATTCATTTCATTGCGATGAAACTTTGGTGAGCTGTTGAGAACGCTCCCATGATTATTTTGAGATAGTAAATCAATTTTACAATAGTTTAGAGGTGGTTAACGGAAAAAGAAAAAAATATTGGGAATCCAAACGCACTTCTACAATAGTACATTATGCAACGAGCCTATAATGGCTATAACTAAGACACGAGTATTTTTATAAAACGAGCGTATGCGAGTTTTATAATTTCCATACGAGTGTCTTAATTACCATTATAGGCGATTTGCATACGACTGTTTATGTTCGACGATAATTATAACTTTATTATATGTTTTAACATAAATATTCATAAATATATGTTCAGTCACTAGAATGTTGTGATCGGGTGCTGCGGTGAGTAGTATATCTCTGTTTTCCAAGCTCTCTGGACAACCGACGCATGCGCTCTGTGTGCTTCAATGCCATATGTGCAGATTGTGTATTCAGTAAAACTGTCACCGAAGTCGTTTCAATACAACGCGCTGTGTAGAAATTGGGTTTGAGGACATTAAGGTACAGTGCTATTTCTTGTCTCATATTCACAAGTTTATTTACGCGAACATATGGACGGTGCACTTTCGGTAATTTATATAGACATGTTGGAATTTGGGCACATGTGCGAAGGTATCCTTATCTAATTGGCCACACAACTGTTTCTTGAGCTATGATTGGTGGGAGAAACTGTTTCATAATGAAAAATAGTGTTATAATGAGCCTCATTATGATACAGTTTTCTGACACATAATAGTTAGGGTCGAACATAAACAAAGTTACAACGCCAGCTGTACCCGATTTGGCTAATTTTGGTCCTGAATTATTTGTGGAAGTCCAGAGAAGGTTTAAAAGGTGAATAAATATGAAAGTTGTTAACTATCTTTCAGATTATTTTTATGTAGATTGATAAATTTTAAGTTTTGTCTCAAATTAAATTTCTGAACGCAACCATAATATTTGACATTTGACAATCAACTATATGTAGATTGATAAATCTTAAGTTTCGTCACAAATTAAATTTCTGAACGCAAACATAATATTTGACATTTGACAATCAACTAGAACTTTCTTTACTTCGGAGTTCCTTTGTGATAGTGACATTTCAAGTTATGTGCACTTTTTTTTTGTTGATCTTTTGTGATAGTGACACTTTACTGATAAGTGCGCGAGAACTTTTCTCACTTTGATTAATTACAATTTACCATGCCGAGGTCGTCGCAGTCAATCAAATGTGCGAAGAGCTACCTCACGTGCTAACCGCACTGATGACCAGAGAGAGACAGATCAAGAAAATAGTCGTATTGCTATGTCAGAATTGCGTTATTTAGTAGTGACAATGAAGTAGATAGGCTTAGAATGCAACGAGTTCGTGCACATCAAACACAACAACAGCGAGCACGACATAATGAAATTGAGCGATTCCGCAGACGTAGTGCTCCTGTGATTTTGGAACGAGCTGCATTCCACTATGATCCGACAATAGATTATTGTGCCGACAAATCGTTAACAATTGGGGAAATGACAATAATTTGTAAATATTGTAAGGCGTTAAAATACAGTGGTGAATCTACTGGATTATGTTGTGCTGGAGGCAAAGTAAAATTGCCACAATTGGTCCCACCACCAGATCCTTTACGCTCTTTAGTTTCTGGGATTGGAAATGATTCTAAGCACTTCTTGGCCAACATTCAGAAATATAACAGCTGTTTCCAGATGACATCGTTTGGCGCTACACATATTATACAGGACAATTTCATGCCCACTTTCAAGGTATTACACCATAATATTTTTTTATAATATTCAAGTTTGTATTAAAATATATATCGGAAATAATTACTGGACATATCTTTAAAAATTACAGATACAAGGACAAATGTATCACTTACTGGGGGCGCTGTTACCACTACCAGATGCAGATCATCAATTAAAAAAAAAAATGGGCAATTCAGATGCAGAAGTTGATAAGCGTTGTGCTCACAATCCAACAGTGAAGAGAACCATTGTCCAAGAATTACAAATGTTTCTTCATCAGAACAACAATTTAGTAAACATGTTCAAAATAGCATTGGATCGGATGCCATCTGACAGCCATAATGTTGTCATTCGAGCTGACCAAACACCTGCCGGTGAACACACAAGGAGGTTTAATTCACCTACCATTGACGAAGTGGCTGTTGTCATTGTGGGAGAAAATTTACAATCTAGAGATGTTGTGCTTCATCGTCGGAATAATGATTTAAAACGTGTATCTGAAACACACAGGACTTCTGATGCGTTACAATATCCTTTGATCTTCTGGCAGGGGGAAGATGGATACCATTTTAATATCAAAATGGTAAATCAAGTAACAGGTAACTAGATTGAACAAGATTAAATAATATTTTTAAATTCAATTCATCTAAGTAACAAATTAAAAATTTGTCATTTTTGATTGCAGGTGCTGAAACCAACAAAAAAGTCAGTGCTATGAATTTCTATTTATACAGACTCATGATCCGTGAAGGTGAAGTAAATCATATTTTGATGTGTCGACGACGTTTTCATCAGTTTGCCGTTGACATGTATGTCAAAATTGAGACTGAACGATTGACATACATCCGTTTGAACCAACCACAGCTTCGATCAGAGGAATGCATTCATCTCCGCGATGATATAAATGCCGATGACAATGTGAATAATGTGGGAAGAATGACAATTTTGCCAGCTACTTACATAGGAAGCCCGCGCCACATGCACGAATATGCTCAGGATGCTATATCATATGTTAGGCATTATGGCCGCCCAGACTTATTTGTTACATTCACCTGTAACCCACAATGGTCCGAAATCAAGAGGGAATTGCTACATAGCCAAAAACCAGTTGATAGACGTGACATCACTGCCAGAGTTTTTAAACAAAAATTAAAATCTCTCAGGAATTTCTTCATAAAGCATCGCGTGTATGTATATGTTGGATGTACTCTGTAGAATGGCAAAAGCATGGTCTGCCACATGCGCACATTTTAGTCTGGTTAGAGGACAAAATAAGGCCAGATGAGACTGATTCTATAATTTCAGCTGAAATTCCTGATGATACTGTTGACCCAAAATTGCATGCAGTAGTTACCAAACACATGATACATGGACCTTGCGGAGTTTTCAACTACAATTCACCCTGTATGGTCGACGGCAAGTGTTCCAAGCGATACCCAAGAGACCTGATTGCTGAAACCATAACGGGAAATGATGGATACCCATTGTATTGTCGGCGATCAGTTGCGGACAATGGACGATCGGCAGTTGTGAAGGCAAGAGGACAAAATGTCGATGTAGACAATCGTTGGATTGTGCCATACTCGCCAATATTGTCCAAAGCTTTTGAGACTCACATCAATGTGGAATATTGTAACTCTGTGAAGTCGATAAAGTACATGTTAACAAAGGTAGCGATATGGCCGTCTTCGCTGTAACCAATGCAAATGACGAAGTATCACAGTGCCAAATGGGTCGCTATGTAAGTAGCAACGAAGCAATTTGGCGTATCTTTTCATTTGCGATCCATGAAAGACACCCTACAGTAGTCCATTTGGCAGTCCATTTAGAAAATTGTCAACGAGTTTATTTTAATGAATCGAACGCGGCAGACAGAGTGGCACATCCACTGTCGACAAGATTAACAAGTTTCTTCACAGTCTGTCAAACTAATGATTTTGCTCGCACTTTGCTGTATGCTGACATGCCACGCTATTACACATTGAATGCATCATCGAAATCGTTTCAGGGTCGAAAACGAGGAACACCAGTTGAAGGACATCCAAATGTATTTGATTCAGACGCTCTGGGTCGTATCTACACAGTACATCCAAATAACGATGAATGTTATTATTTGCGGTTGTTGTTGGTGAATGTTCGTGGTCCGATATCGTTTAAACAACTGAGAACAGTCAAAGGACAGCTGTGTGCGACTTACCGTGAGGCATGTCAACTATTACATTTACTCGAGAACGATTCGCTCAAGGATTACGATATCTTCATCGCCGCATCAAATTCGTACATTGTTTGCGATTATCATATCGACATGTTTACCCTCGAATCCAAAAGATTTGTGGGTTAAGTATAGAGATGACATGTCTGAGGATGTTTTGCATCGTGTGCGCCGTCAAACTTTGAATCCTACACTACAAATGACTGCAGAAATTTACAATGAGTCATTGATCATGATAGAAGATATGTGTTCATTGATGGCAAATAAAGTATTGTCGTGTTTGGGAATGACAGCACCCAACCGTCGTATGCACGATGCATTAAACCACGAGTTGCAAAGACAACAACAGTACGACATTGAAGCATTGGCCGAAACAGTTCGTACAAATGTTCCACAATTAAATCAACAACAAAGAATTGCGTACGACAATTTGATAGAAGCTGTGAACAGTGGATCTGGTGGAATTTATTTCCTTGATGCTCCTGGAGGAACCGGAAAACCGTTCTTAATTTCATTGCTTTTGACGAGGATCAGATCGCGAAATGATGTAGCTCTAGCGTTGGCTTCATCTGGAATAGCTGCGACTCTGCTAGAAGGCGGGCGAACTGCACAATCTGCATTGAAATTACCATTAAACATGCAAATCAACGCTACACCAATTTGCAACATCGCCAAAAATAGCGCAATGGCCAAGATCCTACAGGTATACAAATTGATTGTTTGGGATGAATGCACAATGGCCCATAAGAGGTCACTTGAGGCACTGGACAGAACGTTGAAAGATCTTCGTGACAACCATAATATTTTTGGTGGGGCCATGATTCTGTTGTCAGGTGATTTTCGTCAGACCCTTCCAGTTATTCTCCGATCAACTGTTGCTGATGAACTAAACGCATGTCTGAAATCATCGAATTTGTGGCGGTACGTAAAGACACTCCAATTAACAACTAACATGCGGGTATTTTTGCAACAAGATGAAACTGCAAATGTGTTTACGAAGCAGTTGTTAGACATTGGAAATAATAAAGTCGCAGTGGACACCTCGAACGGATTCATCACATTACCCACAGATTTCTGTCACATCACAGACTCAAAAGAGCGTGTTCAGCGTGTTTTTCCAGATATAGCGCAACAGTTCAATAACCATAATTGGCTGGGTGAACGAGCAATATTGGCGGCGAAAAATAAAGATGTCGAGGATCTCAATGCGACCATTCAGAATTTTCTTCCGGGACAGTTGGTTTCCTTCAAATCAGTCGACACCGTTATGAACCAGGATGACGTAGTCAACTATCCCACGGAGTTTTTAAATTCACTGGAATTGCCTGGATTACCACCTCACAATTTACAGTTAAGAGTGGGATCAGTTGTCATCATGCTGCGTAACATTAATCAACCTCGACTGTGCAATGGAACAAGACTGGATGTGAAAAAGGTGATGAATAACGTCATTGAGGCAACAATCATAAAAGGAAAATACAAAGGAGAGGATGTCTTGATCCCGCGTATACCGATGATTCCTACGGATTTACCATTCGATTTTAAACGTTTACAATTTCCAGTAAGTCCGACCTTTGCGATGGCCATAAATAAATCGCAAGGCCAGTCGTTGGAAGTTTGCGGAATCAACTTGGAGTTTCCCTGTTTCGCGCATGGACAATTATACGTCGCGTGTTCGCGCGTCGGAAAACCGTCATCTTTGTTTATTTACGCACCACAAAACAAAACAAAAATATAGTTTATCAGAAAGCTTTAAATTGATTAACATACTGTATCATAACTGTGTGTGTCTGTCAATATCAAATTGAAACCTTATAAATAGTCAGTATTTCAGGAAAACTCTGTTTTGTAAGTAAGCAACATCATGTGTAATTAATCGAAAATAATAATAAAACTTCATTCATACCGAGCATTTTTTATTAATTATGGATTACTTTTGTTTGTTTTAAGTTTATTTTATACAAAATATAGGTCTATTATTTATCGATTGAGGCAGTACGAAGTCTGCCGGATCAGCTAGTTATTAAATATAATTGAATTAAACAGGATCACAATAGATAGTGGAATAGACCTACCGGGGATACCACGTTAAAAAAAACGCGCCAAGTACACTACCTCACAGGTGGCGTGGAAACGTGAGCATATTATGAAGAATACAACTCTTTCAACTTTTTGAATCGTTATACATCTCAAAAACGGTGACTCTTAGGGGAAAAAGTGTTGAGACACTTTTTGTAGATAATGGCATGCTCTACAATTTTAGTCTGATCTAATTTTATGATAAAACTTACCGTTTGGCTGAAAAACGCAAAAACCCCATATCTGCGAACTTTCACCCTGAATAATTTTTTTGCCGTTGTCGGATCGATGGGGACTTTTCACATTTCATTTATAATGGAGTTTCGACCATTAGTACAAATTTTCAGCCCTATGCGAATTTTTGTAACCTTGCATGTCTAACTTGACCGGGCTAAGAGGTTCCCCCAAGAGAGATCCCCTCCTCTTCGAAGCTGCTCTATTTATCGTAATTCTGGTCGTGTCGAAATCTTAGTCAGCGTTTGTGGGTGTTGATGTGTTCTAGATGGCTCGGTATTTGTTTTGTGTTGAAATGTTTCTTCATGTGTGTAAGGTTTGCCAGGCTAGTGTAGTTGTTGCTGTTGTTTTCCTTATGGTTATGGCGTGAAAAGGGGGTGGTTATGCCCTGTGGGGGGTGCGGAGCATAACAATATTCTTCTATTGTGGTTCTTGAATGAGGCGTTAGCTATGACCAACTCATGCTCGGTACAGAATTCCATTAGCCTGCTTCCTCGATCATTCCTTTCACCTGATCCGAATTCTCCTACTATATTCCCCTTCTCTTCCTTTTCCTACCACAGGATTCCAAACTCCTATTACTATAACATTTTCATCACCCTTGACATAGGCCTACCTCAGAATTTCATCTATTTTTGTGTAGACCTTTTCAACATCTTCATCATCAGCTTGACTGGTATGCATATAGACTTGTACCACTGTGGTGCACTTTGGTTTTGTATTGCTTTTTGCTACAATAATCCGTTCACTATATTGCTCATAATATTCTACCCGCTGTCCAAGTTTCCTAGTCAATACGAGACCAATCCCTGCTTGGCCATTATTTGATTTAGTGCTAATGATCCTATAGTCTTCTGACCAAACGTCCTGATCTTCCTGCCAGCGCATTTCACTAATTCCAACCAAATCCAACCGAAACCTATCCATTTCCCTTTCCACGTTTTCTAACCTTCCATTGCCTATCAGACTTCTAACATTCCGCACTCCAATCAGTAGAATATCAGATTTCCTCTTTGTCACTTCAGTGATGTTAACCCCCTCTCGAGTAGTCCCCACCCGGAGATCCGAATGGGGGAGTAGTTTACCAACGGATTGAAATTTTACAAGAGGGGAGGCCATCATCACATGTAAATGTAGTTATGCATAGAGAGGTGACCCCATTTAAATGGGAATAATAGGTAAACATTGTATACCTACATACATTTTCACTTACAATTAGTTTAATATCTGCAAGTCAGGGGCCGGAACAGCGAGGTCATCTGCCCATTACATAACTTAGGGGTAATATATGAACTGCAGCAAAGAGCAATCACAGTGCCAGTATTTACATGATCACTGAAGAAGGTTAAGAATTGTGCTAATGAGAATAAAGATAATAATATCCAGCACCTATCGCATCCATATTTCATATCTACGGGGTAGCATACTAAATAATAAATGTTTGTTTTTGTCGTCCGTTATGTGTACATATACCATTCATCCGATTGCGATCAAATTTTGGTGAGTTGTTGTGCATACTCCCAGTATGGTTATAGGCATAGTAAATCCAATTTACAATAGATAGCACGCGAGTAGTTTCAAAAATTAATGTTGGCGATACGTTCATATACCATTCATCCGATTGCAATGGAACTTAGGTGAATTGTTGTGTACACTCCTGCAAAGGATTTTGACATAGTAAATTCATATTACAATTGGTAGCTCACGAGTAGATTCAACAAATGAGTTACAGCACGCGATTTCTTCAACAAAGTCCCGTATGCGCTCATGAACCATTCACACGATTGCGATTAAACCTTGGTGAGTTGTTGAGCACGCTCCCACAAATGTTTCTGAGATAGTAAATATACCCCTATACCCTATATATACAGTATATTATAATTGTGAAAGTTTGTTACCTCTTCACGCTAAAACGGCTGGACGGATTTAGATGGTTGGTTGGTTCTTAAGTTTAGGGGCTGCGACAACGCGGTCATGTAGCCCCGTGTACTTTGGGTGCGTGTAGAATCTGTCTGATAACCGGTGACAATATTGTGATGACTGTATTAGTGTGTGTTATCTGTTTTTTAATTCAAGTAAGGACTGCAGACTTTGCATTTTTCAAATAGTTCCTATTTTTCCCGCCAAATGCCTCCGTCAACTACTAGTTCAGAACTTAGCTACTAGACGCCACCGCAGTCGTCTCCTGGCAACCAACGTAGGGATCTAAGAGCGTTGTTTACATTCTTAACCTATCCAATTTAGCTTCACACAGGTCTAATTAGTGGAAGGTTCTTTAACATGCCATAAATCTATGACATGGGACCGCCGGCTTTACTTCCCCTCCGAAGGAAGGCATACTGAGGGATTTCTAACGCTCTTAAAAAATCCGACGGCTTTGGCCGGGTTTTAACCCACTATCTTGGGCATAGAAGCTCAGCATGCTATCGACTACGCCACCGAAGCCGCCAATGGATTTAGATGAAATTTGAAATGGAGATAGCTTATACCTTGGATTAACATATGCTGTCTTTCATTAATATACATAAAGCTCAATGTTCGTAGTTAGGCCCTTAAGCACAAATCTACACCGTTTCACCGATCTGGACCAAATTTTACATACTTACCCTCGGAAACCCGACAAGTAACTTAATACTGTCCACTTCAAATTTCAAGCAACCCTCTCCATTCCCTGCATTTATGCCATTTGGCACAAATCTACACCGTTTCACTGATCTGAACCAAAATTTACGTACTCACACTTTGAAACACGACGAGTAACACTGTGCGCTTGAAATTACGGACAGCCCGCAGCATTCCCTACATTTAGGCTCTTTGGGACAAATCTACACCGTTTAACCAAACATAACCAAATTTTACGTACTTAGCGTTTGGATTCCTGCAGGTAGCACTTACCTCTTGAAATTTCGGACAGCCCCCTCCATTTCCTACATTTAAGCCCTTTTACGTACTTATCTTTTGGAACACTGTGGATTACGCTGATAGGTTATACCCTGGATTAACACATAGGCTGCCTTTCATCCATATATATTTAAAGCTCAAAGTTCGTAGTTAAGCCCTTCGGCAAAACATTTTCACCATTTCACCGATCTGGACCAAATTTTACATACTTACCCTCTGAAACCCGACAACAGACCTCCCCAATCCCTGCATTTAGGCCTTTGGCACAAATCTACACAGTTTCACCGGTCTGAACCAAACTTTACGTACTTACACTTTGGAACCCGACGAATAACACTGTCCACTTGAAATTTTGGACAGCCCACTGCATTCTCTACATTTTGGCCTTTGGCACAAATCTACACCGTTTCACCGATCTGAACCAAATTATCCGTACTTACCCTGCAGATATATTACACATGGAACGATACAATAATATATTGGCAAATCTAAGTTGAAGGAACTGTTGTTCAGAATTGCCCATTAGGAACGAGGAGCTAGGCCACCTGCGCCTTATTTCTGTGGACGACAGGAGAGTTGAACGCTCTGACATGTCCCATGCCCAGCGTTTAGACTTCACAGATCCGTGGTGCCAGGATTCGATCTGCACCGAGGGAGGTCCAATCTCCACAGAAATTATGATATCGTAGACTTCCGAAAAGCCTAAATATTTTCTAGAGCCATGAATTTTCCGCCGTTCCGATAAACCAATTCACTTTCTCTATTATTAAGAAACGCCTTTATAGTTAGAATGGTTACATATTTTTAGGAGTAATTTTTCCTTGTAGTCAAATTAGACTTGCAGCTGAGGTGCAATCCTCAATGTTTCATTTTTATATTGCAGTAAATAATATGGGAAGTCTTACCCCATTCATAACGCAGCAGATTTACGACAGAGAATATGCATTAATAATTTTTCTTCTGCATGACAGAATATATTTTTCTAATAATAATAATAATAATAATAATAGATATTTCTATGAATTAATATTGATGAATGCTGAATTCTATGAATAGCTATGGAAGTAATATTCCTTAATAATGATATACATGAAAGACTATGATAAAAGTGTTGAATAATGATTAAACAATTAATTGTTCATATACAATTTGAGAGCTTACGATCTGTTATCTTATAGGGTATTGATAAATGAAGCTTAATTGATGTTGTTTTGTGCCAATGCACTTTGTGAAAATAGTTAAATGAGGCGTTGATCCTCGTGTTGGGTGGATATTGCGGGAGTCGTACCCTGATCCACAGAAAGCTGTATGCTGTTTAATAAGAAATAAAATGGGAGTTGCGGGAGTTAGATCCTGTCCCATAATGCTTCAATGTGTTCCAAATCCTAAAGATTTCCCCTGGGATAGATCTCATGCTAACACAGTATTTACTGCTACCTCGCATGTGGTTGTCTGTTCACTCCAGGTGTACAGACGGGCACAGTAAATTTATACAAAACCATTTTTTTTCCATGGACAACTGTAGGCTATGTGGCGTATCCAGACAACAAAATCGTTATGGCTCAGCAAAACATGCAAAACCAAAAACGTAATTTTAAAAGGTGTTCACAACTTTCTCAGCTTTATGGATTTCCTATTTTGCGGCTCATACTAATATACTGTAGGCATCAGAATTTTCCTTATTCAAATAGACCCACCCAGCCGAGATTGCTGAAATAGAATAGACGAATATTATCAACAATAATGCATCATCCCCATTGCCTTCATCGCGTGCGAAACCGCGGGTACCTGCTAGCTTTACAATAGTTTAAAGGCAGTTATCGGAAAAAAACAAAAAATATTGTGTATCCAAAAGCACTTCAACAAACAAAGTTACAACGCCAACACTTTCTTTGATTGCCATTGCAATGCTTGCCGGGTACAGCTAGTTAATAATAAATTACTATAATTACAAATGAAGAGAAAATAAGGTAAAACAGATCAAGGGCTCGGCTCGAGCGATGAATACTCATATGTTTCACTTGTACATCACTATCGTTTATATACTGTATACCTTTATAATAAAATTCTGTACGTGTGTACGTCACTAAAATCCTCCTAAACGGCTGGACCGATTTTGATGAATTTTAATGCATGTTGGAGTGGATCCCTGTACGGTGCAATTTTTGAACCACAATATAAAGACAAAAAACTGTCGTCATGGAAACCGCAAGCCTTAGTGAAAACTCAAGTCTTTGGACTGTTTGTGTCTATACGTTGGCGCAACCTGGTTGCAAATTGTGTTACTGCCGCTACACCTTATACTCTGCCCGTGGCGATATCTGGTGTCAAACTGTGTTACTGCCACCCTCGGAGTTTAGGTTGCTACGGTTGAAAACAGTCCGGAAATCTCACATGTCAGCCGGAACGCGTTGTTGTTGCTGGCGAGTCCTTTTGCGTGCGATCAAAATCTTGGTTGAATATGTACAAAGAACAGATAGCCTAATACCCGTTTGTAAAAAAAAACACTAGCCTTAGTGATTTTTTCTGCACGTTGGAGGCATCTGGTGGCAAACTGTGTTACTACCGTCATGCCTTCGACTCTGCCCATGTCGGAGTCTGGTGGCAAACTGTGTTACTGCCGCCACACCAGCTCAACGAACGCCTTCGAGCTAATGCATTGAGACAATGACAGACGCGTCAATGAGCCGCAGACGCACACAGAGCACATGAACGACTGCGCCTGCAAGTACATCGCGCATTGTCACGTGAATCACTTCTCCGCCCTGCATTCGAATAAGAGTCGGACATCGACTATTCGTCACATTCACAAATTGTTACGGGCGCTATAGAGAAAGAATGCTAACACTGCCATGCATTCAAATACAAAGGTGAATCGGCCGGTTTCTGCTGCGCGTCTTGAAAATTTGTACTGCCACCATTGAATTCGCCGCCAGAACCATTGAAAACACTATTGGCTAGAGTGACACCTCCATCAAAATTGTTTTTGCGTAAAATTCCTAAATTCAATTCTTGCTTCCAAATTACATCATTTGGAGCAACAAGAATCGTTCAAAATGATGGTGGTCGCAATTGAAATGATTTGAGTTGTTTTCTTTAAAAATCAATGTCAAATGTCTCTTAGTACTTAGTTCATCGAAAATTATTCAAATGTGTTCGATGAACCCGTTCTATATATTCGGGCAGGACAACGTATGCCGGGTCCACTAGTACCATATAATTATAATATTAGCAATTCCCCTTGAGAAAAGTGCATTCAACAGCTTACCTTTTATGTGGAGGCTTGACAGCCACTGGTTTTACTATCTAGATTTACTACTAGGCTACAAGCGGATTCGGTGACGTAGTTGGTAGCATGCTGAACTGCTATGGCCAAGATAGCGGGTTCAAACCCAGCCGAAGTCATCGGATTTTTTAACAGCGTTAAAATCCTTCAGTATGCCTTCCATCGGAGAAGTAAAGCCGGCGGTCCCATGTCATAGATTTATGGCATGTAAAAGATCCTCCCACAGACCAAACTTGTGTGGAGCTAAATTTCTAGGTTAGATTTCGTTGTAACGCTCTATCAAAGTACCAACGTTCACCACTAGGTATCATTGATATCTGGTAGCGAAAGTTGGAACTACTTGAAATTGAACGGAACTTCAACCCTAGGGGTGTCCGCTTGAAGCAGCTACAGCCTCTGGCGAGCCGAACATGTCCTCGGACACTCCCGGCACTAAAAGCCATACGATAAATAAAGAAATAGGCTACCTATATCCCCCTTCAGCGAAGTTTAGAACAGCTGTTGATAGAACTGACCAAGACGTGGGAGAAGAACAACAACACACATCTGTACACATTTCAAAAAGTTCTGTATTTCAAAATCAAAAAGACACCTCAACAAGAGACACAAAATTGCCTATTGCTACACTCATCAAATATACCGGTAAATGTCATTTAAAAATAGTGTACCATATGAGGTACGGTATACACCAAGCAGAATACTGCCTTTGCAATTAAATAAAACATAAACGTCTCAAGACAACTGGTACCAAGATAATATTGTATAAAACTTAATGAGCGAATCATTTAAATTCTAATGACACTGAGGTCCTCAGTACACTACTGTACTTTCCTGATGAAAATACTGTATTTACAAAACTATAATTTCATACATTTCACACCAGCTACATATTCAAATCCATTGTAAATTTGAGGAAGAAAAAAGGTATTGCAGAGCGACTAATGGGTCATCAGAGATACAATCCTTATATCAATAGGTGACTCCAAAACTCCTTATATGCTAGTGTTGGAGCCTGACTTATGGTTTATTAGAATCATAAGATTGAAATCAAAGTTATATTGTTATCCCGTGAGTTGCTCTACAATGCCCTCTTAATCTAAGACTTGGAACTGTGCCACAGTCTGACAGAGGCCATGGTAGAGTAAGCAGCTACCACATCTGCTCAGCATGTAGGAGATTTTGGTTCAAAATCTGATGGCAATCTCATTTTTAAGTCATACTCAACAATGCCAATCACTGTTCAAAGCAGTACTAAACCAACTCCATAGGTAAGTATTGGGCTTATAAGAAGGTAGCTTCCCAAGCGATACAGAGTTCTAACTCATGATCCCAAGATCATGGATTTGACTTCTGGCAGAGGATGTCAACATTTTGAAGGGAAAGAAAAATCAATGGCACTATGAATCATACAATGCTGGCTGGCAAAAGTCCTCTTTTATCACACTTGGTGATTACAAGACAAAGTTAAAAAACTGAGCCACAGGTCACCCATTAGGGGTCAGGTTTTTCTGCTAGATAACAGTGCAAACAGAACATCAACCTTGGTGAATAAATTGCCTAGACGGTACAGCCTCAAACGATCTACACCAGGTAGCTATGGTATATTATCATTATTATTAAATAATGAACGCTTCAGCTATAAGGTCATGTATTGTACCTAGGTACAGTAGTACAAGCCATACATTTGGAAGGTACAGAATTACAGCTAATGCAAGACTCTACCTTTCACTTATATAACATATACATGAGCCAATAACTGAAAGCATCAATTTGTCATCAATGCAATCATCTCCAGTCCCATGGCTAATTGGTTAGCATGCTAATCTTTGGCTCCAAGGGTCGCGAGTTCGATTCTCAGCTGATTAGATCGTCTGGCTCGAGGACAGAGAGTTTGTGATATATTCATCATTCATTTCATCATTATGACGTCCAGGACACCCATCGGCATCAAACCAAATTTGTAGTCAAATTCAATGTTTGATTAAGCGGACAAAAAATTAAATCAGTGTGTGTGCATGTGAGTTTCTCTTGTGGGCACACCCTGGCAAGTTCCGCACTTTCCTTTTGTCTTCACCTTTCCACAGTAATGTATTTTGTGAACTACAGTACAGTACGGTATATGACAAATAATGTTGTGTGATGTAAGTGATGTTATTTTAACCCTACTTCATACATGCCATTTTGCACACAATAAGGGATTTGCATAATCCAACAAACAAAACAAAATAACAGGCACATTTCATTGGACTGACTTACTCACTCAGAAGGCTTCTATGGACACGAAGATCCCGCGCCAATCTCACAAAATATGTCTTGGGCGAGTTCTTGCCAGGTGTCCACATTCAGATGTCTACAAATTTTGAAGATATAACTTTTTCCAGGAATTTCGAGGTTTCCTACTGGTCTTTTTCCTCTTGGTTCTTCTTAAAGATTTTTAAGATCTTCCTATCATCTCCCATCCTTGGTAAATGACCAGCCCATTGAAGTCTTCTGGAGTTAATGATGTTGAGTATTGGTCCTTGCTGTGATAGCGAGTGTATGTCTTTATTTGATCGTTTCATCTAGCTTTGAGATGCGGGGCCAAATATTTTCCTATACACTTTATGTTTGAAAACCTGCAACTGGTGTTCTTCCTGTTTTGTTAAACTCCATGATTCTGCACCAGAAGTTAGAACTGGCATAATTATGGTTTTGTATATTTATCAATTTTGTATTTCTCGTCAAAAATGTGGATCCCAATAAAAACTGCAGAGAGTAGTAGGCCTACAGTTTTTTAGCATTGGACTTACACGATGGCTATTTATATTAACACACATCTGGCCATGTACAGAAGACATTCCTCACAAACACTCATTTTATACAACATTTACCACAACACTAAGAAATATCAGGGCATGTATCAAATACATTTCTCAGACGAGAACTCGTATCATAGTTCGTTATTCCATATTGTTTACTTAGTCAAGGTTTATTCAGTACTAGTTTTGCTACCAGGTGGCAGCTTTGATTGCTTTCCGCAGAGCACTGTTTTCTTTTCACGCCGGGCATGACATGATCTCTCTCCTCAGTGCTATCTGGTGGCCATAGTTAGATCCTCTGACCATGTTTTAGGGCTGTGTGTTACACAAGTATGTGGGTTAAGTTATTTTGGTCTAAGTGTAGGTCGCCAAATGTCTCTAAGTATCCCCCTGTTAATATTGGCTGGAAGGCACAGCAATACTATAGTTTCAGTCATGGGCTATATAACAACTATCGAGTTCTTTTTAAGTTCGGCAGTGCCAAAGTTGATATTATGTTCAGTAGGACTTTGGCTTGTCATTATGTACCCAGAATGCTATTTCAACCTGCTTTTTATAGTCCTCCTAGTCTGTCCTAGGCACACCTGAACCCATTTGATGCGAACACTGTAGGTTCCAGGTTGCTTGGGACCGGATCTTTCACACTGCACACCAACTGTCTTATTTCTTTGGAGGTTGGAACTTGGTAAAACTATTCCTCTTTTAGGATATGGACAACATTGTTAGTAACAGCATGGGCATATGGCAACACTGCAGTAGCTGTGAATCTGCTTTTTTGAGTAACCATTATCTTTGAAAGCTCCTCACAGAATGTCTCTATCTTATCCTAGATGTACAGGATCAACTACTCTCTCTGCTCGGTTGACTAGTGTGCAAGAACATCTGGTAATTGTTGTGAAATATTATGTGAACGGGTTTTCTGTTATCTATTAGTATGGATAGGTTTACTGTACACTGTATGCTTCGAAAGATCTTGAGTGGTCTCAGTTAATTTGCTGTTTTCCTCAAAAAGCAATATTTTAATTTCATTGTGGGGTTTGAAGCCATTTCTCAGTGTTGCCTTGTAAACAAAAGTTTGGTGCTTTTCAGTCGGTCAACACGAATGTACTCAATAGAGCTGGGTTATGCCCTTATCCTGAAAAATAAATTACATGAGATTAATAAATACACTAGGATGACCAGTTTCGATCGTCAAGCGATCATCATCAGATCTATAACACCTGAACAATAGTGCTGCTAAACTACAGACTAGGAACATCCTCCTCCACAAACTCGCTGGTTCAACATGGGGAGATTCAGGCGCTTAAAATCAAAATCACCACCAGTTCAGATGGCACAGTTGCTCATCAGCAGAAGCTATAATGGAAAAGCAGAATGGCAATCTGTTTGGAACGGCACAGCTCCGAAGGAGTGGCAGCCATTATTTAATATCAAGCACCCTCCGGCTGGTTTTGATCTCCCACGAAGAACTTGGGTTGCCCTCAACAGAATCCGAACCAAGCACGGGCGATGTGGCCCACTGCTTCATAAGTGGGGCACACGAACTTCCCCCAGCTGTGACTGTGGTGCAGTGAATCAAACCATCCACCATATTGTAGCAGAATGTACGAGGAGGGCGTACTCTGGATCAATGGACGACTTTCCGGTGACATCTACTCAGGCCATACAGTGGCTAGCCGAACTGGACATACAGCTGTGAAATCTGTAGGGCTAAGTTGACAGTTGTAATGGTTTGCTCCCGTTTTTGTATATATATATATATATATATGTATATATGTAAATAGTATATCGTTTTTGTGTACAATGCCATAAGCATAAATAAATAAAACAGATCTATTACACTTAGGCAGTAAAATCTAGGTTTGAAAATACAGGTGAAAATATATACAATTATTTAGTTGCAGTATTGGTAATGCAACTTGTCAGTGAATACCAGTTGTAGTATATATGATGTTAGGTGGAATGCTAAAATGGAGATAGAAATCCGGAATTTGCCTGTTTGGAGTAACTGCAGTGAGTTCCTCTCATGACTCGTCCGGCCAGCGCACCGAGCTTATCTCCCGTTGACTCAGCACTCCCCTCTCGGCATGCATAGCAATAAGAACAGAACAGCACTTGGCTCACTTTATCCGTGCATGACATGAGATAACAATTAAAATGAAGAAAGGAAGAATTAATGAACTATGGTCGTACCTTATGACAGGAGATGTTCTAATCTTTCTGAGATTTCATTTACTTTTTCCTCATTAAGTACACGTTTTTTAACACTTCGCTTCTTATCGAGTAAAGAACCAGTTCCTCTCAATTTGTTTACGAGATTCCGCACGGTATCTGTATGTGGAGAGCGTACACCTGGAAAATGTGTTATGAAACGTCTAACGACTTCCCTGAGACTCTGATTTCACATAATTATCGTACTTAAATACCCTTTCCTCTACCGTGTGGAGGAATTTATGAGAATTATACCCCAAGTAACACTTCACAACTCGAGAACAGTTGGAGCGACAGATCAACACTAACTTAATACACGTTATAAGCACGGACCAGAACTGGGAAGTGCGCGCTGTGTAACAGGAAGTGATCAGTCAACGCGAGGCAGATAAGCTCGATGCGCTGGCCGGACGAGTTATGAGAGGAACTCGCTGTATATGGTTGTAAAAGTCAAATATGGTTGTGCTGTATAGTGCAAGCTATTACTTATCTGGCTGGATGTCTTCCGTTCTGTAACTGCAGTGACGGTCGACTGAATTGGAATGTTGCCTCACTGAGCTGGTTCCCCCCCCCCCCCCCCGTGTTCCTATGAGTTGTTCTGTAGTCAATGCATGTATAATTGTGACATGTTACCAAATATAGATAAGATGTATGTTGTTGGATTCAGGAAGGTCTTCAACTATTGAAGACCGTGGAACATCCCCTGCCACGCGTAGACAATTAGCCATTCATACTAAGCGTCTTTTGGGGGCGTCCCGGCACCTTTAATACTGCCGCGAATGCCGGCCTTGGTTTATTGGAGAAAAAGGTGCATCGTACTCTCTCATCCAGATAACATTTACCAATTTAAAAACCCCTATTCCTCCCCCCCCCCTTTTTTTATCTAGCTTGGCTGTATCGCTAAGTTGTGTCTTGTTTTCGACAGGGTGTGTTTTTTAATAGAGTGAAGAGGGGTGAGCTCTCCATAAAAGTGCGTTCATTTAGATTGTTAGGATTGTTTCTTTCGGCTAGTTGTATCTCGATTGCTTCCTTTATGCCAAGAGCTCTGCCTTTCGATTCGTGATGAATCATTTTTAGGTGCATTTCAATGTTAGTGAAGCTGTGCCCCGCGTCACACATGTGTTCGCATACGGCTGAATGTGTTCCGTATCTTATCGCATTCCTATTTTCATTGTAACGTGTATCTACTCGTCTTGCACTCCGTCCGATGTAATTAGCTTGACAACCAGTGTCTTGGCAAGTAATAGACCCCTGACTTTGAATACGGGTCATGTTTATTTAGATGACTATTTTTTAGGTGCCTACCGGTTGTGTTGTTCGTTGTGAATGCTATTTTTATGCCTTGCTTATTGAATAGATGAGTGATTTTATGTGTGTTTGCATTCACATAGTTGAAGCGCGCAAATTCTTTCTAATTACTGTCCCATACCTGCCAACTTTCAAAAATAGAAATCCAGAAGATCCCAAAGCGCAAAAAATTAACGCGTACATGCGTCGCAAGGTCTTAAAAATAGCGAGAAAAGACTACAGGGAAAGAGATTACAAACTCTTGGTGATGTGAGACTGTCTAATTCATTGTGCCAGTTTCCAAAAATTCTGAAGACTGATGATATCGTTTCTTACTTGAATTCATCACGAAAACACTAAATCGCACAAAAATGTGTCACACAATTGAACGAATACGAGTACAGCAAGCACCGCTTAAAACCAAGCTTTCCCGCTTACAAACAGTCGAAGCACAAAGAGTAATATAAATGCAGCGATAATCAGCGAGACAGGATTATCGATAAACTTTACAGGGTGTCTACTGTAAGGATGAAGTAAAAATTAGTTACTTTTTAGCTACCTTTTAATTCAGGATACGTCTGCGGTCGGCAACCATAGAAGCTCATTGGGCGGTGAAGGAAAAGAACAATGAACTGTGTTTAAAGCAGAGAATAAGATTCACATATGGTGTCATAAAAATTTAGATAAAAATAAATAATGGATATTTAATATCAAATGAGTAGATTCAGCAAATCTGCCGTCTAGTGTACAAGAAGTTATGATAACCAAGAAGTTGCTCTGATCTTGGCCGTTTGGGGAGATTTCCTTTATCCCCGCGGTAGACCACGAAGAAATATATGAGGCACGTGATCGTCACTGAATTATGTCTTCGCAGTCAGGTACGGAGAAATATCGAGGCGTTACACGATCGGCGCTGATCCGTTTGACGCGATTCGTAGGTAGTTTTTAGATAAAACACGGAGAAAAATCGCGACTACATAATCTGTCACTTTTAGTCGTTCGACGAGATTTCTATTGTCCTTTGAGGAAGGGCACGGAAAAATATGGTAAGTTATTATTACGCAATCGGCACCGCTTGCTGTCCATTTGACAATACGGAGATATACGCGATGTATCGCAATCGCTGCCGCTCTCGGTCGTTTTACGAGATTCACGTTGTCCTCGCGGTTGCACAATGAGAACGCGATATTATGCAATCGGCACCGCATCCGGCCGTTCAACGATTGTCTACCTGTCTATCTGTCTTGGCAGAATGGCGGAGGCGAGCTCGAGGTTGGGCATGGTTAAAATTCACGAGCAGTTATGGACATGTTGTATGATCGGCGCCGTGATTCCCGCAGTCCTCGAGGACACAAGTTCGCGGCCGGGCACGAGTTTTATAATTTTACGCAACTGGCGTCGATCGTGGTCCGTTTGACGAGATTCCCGCAGGCAAGTCGTGCTGTCAGGCGCCCGTCTTGAGGATGTGACTTTGGAGGATGAACGTTCGAAGTAGGTATCGGTTATTATGAATTATTCAGAGGGGATTGCACGATTAATCCGACAAGAGGGCTCATTTTCTTTCGAATTCAAATTGTACAAGTTTTCGAGATACCGGTAACCGGTTGATTATATATCCAATGGAACCATAGTTCGAAGGAAAAATAGACATATAACTGAGTTTCGAAATAACCACACTTGATGGCGCAAATTCACTAGACGGATAGATTTTTAAAATATAGTCTATGTATTTCGAAGCATTTTTGCGATAATGTTTTGAAACGGTATAATTTCACAGATTGCGACAATAAATTATTTCGCGTTATTTCTGGACTTCAATTTGAGATACACAAATTTAGAGACCAATATCATAAATGAGAGGTTTCTGTTGAGTTTCGGTAGTTATCGCGAATAAAAATCTCGCAAAAAGTCAGGTTTCCAATAAATACAGAAAAATATTTCGGACAAAACTAAACTCTTCTTGATGCCGAAAATAAACGTTGAACCGATGTATACAGTACCATTGAAGGTATCCTCAGTATGCATTTCCTTGAGATCGTGCACGAGGATATATAGCTTGCGCAATCGGCGCCGCTTGCGTGAAACTCGCTTCATCGCATCTGCGAGCCTAGCGGCGCGGGTTTAAATGATTTTAACAGACCTCGGCGAATTTTCGTTACCTCCAACTATCCAGACATAATAATTAGCTACTTTTTCGTTACCGGTCGACACCCTGAGTCTTATCAGTCGATTTTCAGTCGAATTTTAACACTCGCACCTCGGATTAGGAGCTATTATCGAAAATCAAAACTGAAATGCGATTTGGATGCAGAGAACGGAAAAAAGCTAGGGAGTTGAAAATCCGAAAAAAACTATGTTCATCCGGAAAACCAGAAAACACCCCCAAAATCCGGAAACCTTCCGGGAAAACCGGAAAACTTGGCAGGTATGCTGTCCGGTTTTGGAATAGTTTTATCTTTATTTTTATGTTTGACAACAATTTGGTCTATTTTGCTTGGCGGGAAATTGTTTTCCTTTGCTATTTGTTTAATGGTTCTTATTTCCTTATTATAATTGTCTTTTGACATGGGTATGTTTAAAGCCCTGTGCACCATTGAATTGAACCCCGCTAATTTATGCGTACTGGGGTGATTAGACTGACTGTCGATTGCATGCGAGGTTTGTGTGGCTTTCCGTAATATGGAATATGAAAGCTCGTAGTCTTTACGTTAAATAGTTATGTCGAGATAATTTATTTTTCGATCTGTTTCGGATTCCTTAGTGAATTTCATTGAGTGGTGTAGGCTATTAATGGATTGGAGACCTGTTTCTTCGCTTGTTAATTCAGTATCGTAGATGCAAATTACATCTACGTATCTTTTCCATATTACTATTCCCTTTGTTGAAGTATTTTCTAAACACGCATTTTCTAGTGCATTAATGAAGATTTCAGCGATTAGCCCGCTTAGTGGTGACCCCATTGCAAGGCCTTCTGTTTGTGTGTACATTTTATTGTTGAATTGAAACACGTTTTGGCTGAGAACGACCCTCAGTAATCTCACAATCTCTTCAGTTTCTTTTGCCGAATTGTTAAGTTATTTTCGAAAGCGCTGATTGCTTCAGTAATAGGAATATTGGTGTACATGTTAGTTATATCGAAGGATACTAGCCTCAAGCTAGGTTTCATTGTAGGATGTCCAATGCTGTTACTACGTAGTTCCGTTGTGTTCTTTACAGAGTTGTTTTTGTCGTTGGAAAGCCGGTGTTTTTAAGATTTTTAGTAACTCTTTGCTGATTTTGTAATTAGGGTAATTCCTACAATTGACTATTGGTCTCATTGGGCACTCCTTTTTGTGTATTTTAGGTTGTCTCCTCAATGACGGTATTTTCGGGTTCATGTTTATTAGATTTGATTTTTCGGCTTTGGCCAATATGTATCCTGTTTCTTTTATCGCACTCTTTATTTGTTTTTGGAATTTGTTGGTGAGGTCTTTTGCTATTTCCTTGATTTCGTTGTTGTTTAGGAATTCGACTGTTTATTCAATGTATTCTGTTTTGTTCAAAGTTACTGTGGTGTTCCCCTTATCTGCTTTTGTTATGATTAAGTCATGTTCTTTTATTTTTTGTTTCAATGACTTTATTTCCTTTAGTTGTTTGTTGCTTTGATTGTTATTGCTTTCGCCCTCTCGTTTGAGGATTTTTTGGCTTCGTTGGTGGGGAGATTTTTGGTTAATTCCCTGTCTTCTGCTGGAAGCTTGCGACTGGCTACCCCAAGATCTGTGATTAACTGTTTTATGTTGTGGTTCGTGTGGGCGTCTGTGCAGTTGTATTTGAAACCTTTGTCTAACATATTCATTTCATCCGGAGAGTGTGCACTCATTTCACCAAAGTTTCATTGCAATCGGATGAATGGTATATGAACGCATAAAAGACGAACAAACATTATTTTTATAAATATATATTAGATTTGACATATCGTACTTTTCTTTAGAGTAAAATGTGTTTCGTACCGTGTTTTAATTTGATGTATTTTTAAAATGAAATGTTTTACATAAGTATTTTGAGATAGTATGTGAAGAAATGAATGAAAATTAGCCTGAAGAACAGCTCCATTTGAGCCCAGAACAGGTACCGATTTCAAAAGAAACAAAAGACATTTTATTGACAGGGCGGAAGAAACATTACACTTTATTCGTTGTGAATAAATTAAGTTAAATACTCACGGTGATACTAATATTTTCTGCAACCTAAAAACAGAGAAATATTACCAACAAGTTCTGATCTAAGAAGAAAATTGGACAGTTCATGCATAACGTGAAAGATCAGGTCCCATCCACTGAGCAACCTGAGGTCTAGTGTTTCATGCATCAAATGTGATCAGGTCTACACAGGACACAATAGAACTGTAAAATGCAGGTTGGAAGGGCATGCTTTATACAAAAGGCATGAGAAACTTCAGTCCTACGGGTCATAACATCAACTTTGACAATGCTGCTGTTAAAAAGAATCAAATCTAGTTATACCTTGACTGAAACTCTGGTATTACAGTGCCATCAAGCCACTCAAGTAACATTTGGCAACCTTAACTGAGACCAAAAGAACATAATCCTTACACTGGTGCAACACGGAACACTAACACATCAACAGAGGATATCTGACAGCGCTGAGGAGAAAGCCCGTGATATCACGTCTCCTGTGAGAAGAAGCCAGTGCATTGCAGAAAGCACTTACAACTGATCACCCGAACAAGTTGCCACACAGTAGCGAAACTTTTAGCAAATTAAAGAATATTATGTAATATACCAATTAAATTAGTGTCATAGAAATATTCTTATCACATGAACACAGCTCAGACCGTATACCACTCACAAGAAACTTTGCTTGATTTTGAATCAATTTATGAAAATCACAAAAGCTCACATATTTCAAGATGTAGGCTACTATTTTCAAAATATTGTACTTACTGATTGAAGTGATATGCTCTTTCTTCTGTTCACTAATAGTTCAAGACAGAAAAATTATCTCTGAATTAACATTATGTTCAGGTATTAAACAGTAAATGTTATTGTACAGATAGCCAATCATAAATTGCCGCATGGAAAATATCGAAGTCCTGTTCGGATATCATCTTGCTTGGACGTGGCTGTACAGTTGCAACAAATCTGATAGACTTCGATCTTTGTTCAACGACATGTTCGTGACAAAATGCAACTATCAGTACACAGTGCCACTATGCAGATATCAGAACAAAAGAGAAGAATGATATGCAATTAATAAGAAACCACCCAAATGCGTGAAGTGAGGGACACGTCCCAAGTGACGATGGATGAGAAGCGCTTAACAGAGTGGCTGTGTTAGCGTGGATGAAATGTGTGACGTTCGTAACCCGGACCACCGTGGTTCAAATATTGGTCTGTGCAATTAGTTTTGTATTGATGGCCTGTTATACCATTGTGGAACCCCACGATACTGGACGCCTTTTAAGTTTTACAACGATATATTCCAATAAACCATTCGTTAATTGCCACTGGGTCTATGATAGCTGTTATAGACATGCATGTGATGTTGGAAATATCACAATTTTATGAGCGTTCTGCAGACTGCCAGTTAGCTCAGGGGAAGAGGCAGTGCATGAAACAGAGAACCGGGGTTCGAATCCTACTCGCGGTGTTTATTTTCTAAACAAAATGTTTCATGAACGAAGTACGTGTTTGATTCTATACAAAGGGAAATCTGGCTTAATGAATTTGCTTACAGTTAGTCCTGAAAAGGACTGTTGTAAGCACTTCTTCAATACCTCGTTCAGTATCCACCGGCTTCGACAACTTGCTGTAGCCGACGTGGCATTGACTGAACTAGATTTCTGAAGTACTGTTCATCAAGGGCAATCTCCTCCCATACTCCCAACATAATCTCCCACATTGCACCCTACGAACAAGGGGTAGGGTGAAGCCAGTTTTCCCTGATATGGCGTTTCCACTTTGCCCACACATGCTCAATGGGATTCAAGTCTGGAGTTGGGGGGACCCAGATGAGCAGTTCAATGGAGTCCTGCTCAGAAAACCAGCCCTGAACACTCCTGTTCATGTGGATTGGAGAGTTGTCTTACACGAACTGAAGTACTGCATGTGGATAGCGCTCTCTCACACTCAGAATCATAATATTCTGCAAGATGTGCAAATATTGGTCCAATGTGAGATTTCCATCTATCCGATGAAGCACTCCTGCCCAATCAGACGACATCCACCCCTACCACGACACAGATATGCGACCACTACGTGTGCGCTCAGCCACATACCGTTTCTCGTATCGGGTTCCACGTGGCCTGTAACCAAGAACCGGTCTGACCTTGGCCGAACTGAAACATGTCTCGTCACAGAAGATGACCTTATCCCAATTACAAGGTAATTCCAGCTCAGCAAAGGCCACCGGTCGACTATATGTAGGTCGGAGAGACATTCGTTGATTGCAGGGTTTTTGCAAGCAATTCCTGCTTCTCGTAATCGTCTACGGGTCGTGGATGGACATACACGAAAATTGGTCGTCTGCGATAAGCTCTACCGAGTTTAAGAACGGATTTTCCTGCGAAGTTGTAACTAAATGGTAGTCTTCTTCTATAGTAGAAACCTGCTGTAAACCAGTGCCCGGTAGACGACCAATCCTCCCTGACACCCACCACTGCTGTATCCATTTTTGAGCAGATCTAGGTGGAATACATCAGATTGCTGCCTCACGCACACTCAAGAGATGCGACATTTCATGATTGTTTATCTGTTTATCTTTGTGACAAAAATAAGGATTTAGTAGAAACCTTACTGGCTAAAATTGCACAACTTTTGAAAGGTTACATTCATTTTCCCAATTTTTTGTCTGTTCAGCCCTCACATTTCGTAATTCCCCTAAATGGTTAACGGTCCATGAAATCTGGAGCATATAGCAACCCTACAAATAATTCTAATTATCAATTTGCAAAATACAGTAATGCTATATCTGAGGACCTAGGGTAAAGTGATTTTTTAAATGCTATAAAGCACAAATTGCAAGAAAACTTACTTAATCGACTTGCAGATGATCTCGATGTTCGTCTCCTTAAAACAACACTCACAACCACCACAGATATAGCATAATTATTTTACAGGAACTTCTTATCGAGAAAATGCTGGTTGTATTTTACTATTACATTGAGAAGGTTGATCATACGAGAGGATGCCAAACAGCTTTTCTTTTCTTTTGATGCCCTTCGTTCTAGGGGGTCGATCGTGATGGCGGACGTGGTATGCAAGACTTGCACTCTGAATAAATCGCTGACCACACAATGTACAGGCATGAGGGCGCTCCCCAGTGTGTCTTAACTTGTGGGTCTTAAGCGTATGGTTTCTAAAGAAGGTAAGCCCACAAATATCGCATGAAAATGGACGCTCATCTGTATGTTTCCTCGTGTGACACTGTAAGGTGTACTTCTTAGCAAATGTTTGTCCACAAACTGTACACAAAAAGGGCTTGTCTCCTGAATGAGTCATCTTGTGTATCCGTAAATTAGCTTGGTTAGAATACACTTTTCCACACACATCACAAACACAGGATTCAAAATCTGTGACGCGCCGTCTGTACGGTTTTCGAGGCTTGTCAGGATTAGAGTCGTGTCTAGTACGTTCGTGGGTACTCAAAGCTCCACGTGTGGCGAACGCCTTTCCACAGACAGAACAGATATTTGTTCTCTCACCGGTGTGAGTGACGCGATGATTCTTTAAAGTAAAGTTACGATCGAATGACTGCCCACATATATCACAAATGAAGGGACGTTCACCTGTATGTTTACGATGATGTGTCTTCAAACTATCGTTTTTTGCAAACGCCTTGCCACAAGTCACACAAGCAAATGGCTTAAGACCGCTATGAGTAGCAGAGTGAGCTTTTAAACTTGCCTTTGTGGAGAAGGCTTTGTTACAAGTTGCACAAACATAATTTCGCTCCCCAGTATGAACAGTTTCATGGCATTTTAAAGCACTCCTGCTTCTAAATCTTTTTCCACATGTCAAACATTCAAACAAAGATTTTACTTCACTTAACGAAGACTGCGTCCGACCCATTTCATGAAAAACTTGGAGGTGATTATGCAAGGAAGTATCAGATTGGAAACTTTTCCCACAAAGATCACAGTGCTTCATTTGTTGCTTTTTCTCACAAGAGTGCACCTTCGATACACACTCCATCTCAACCTCCTGGCAACACTTAGTGCAAATGAATGAGCATTTATCAGAATGGGTTTTCTTATGTAGCTCCAACTCCATATTCGAGTTAAGCCCTTTCCCACAAAGTATACAACAAAATAAGTTATTTCCATTCACATGGATTTGAACATGGTTACGCAATTCCTTCAGGGCTGCAAATGTTTTACCACAATCATCACAGGAAAATGTCTTATCTGCGCTATGCATACGTAAGTGAGCCACAATACTCCGCTTACGCGTAAACGTTGCCTTACAGACATTGCACTCAAACTTCCTGGCACAGTCTTTCCCACCAGGCTTTTCCCCCACTTGCACACCAATTTTTGAGTCACTTTTATGAAACATTTCATCCTTTATATTCACACAATTCAATACAGGCCCACCATCCTGCTCACACTCATACAAATGCACATCATCTCTATTGTCACAGTCACTTACTTCAGAATCACAGTTCCTCTCTATGTTTCCATGAATTACACTTTTCCCTGACATTTGAAAATTTGCGTTGTTTTGCATATCCTTTCTTAACAATAGTGGACGAGTCTCTTTGAGTTCTTTAATACGAGTCTTATTAATCCTGCTGGCAAAGACTAATCCTAGATTGTCATTAACAGGGTTATAAGGAGAACCTTCAGAATTTTTCACAATATCTTGCAAAGGCATTTCAACATTCACTTGAAATTCATTTACAGGAGTTTTAATACCATTTTGAATTATACCAGCATCTGTCTTAAAATGATCGCCTAACCCTCTTTGGTTCTTCAATCCCATACTACAACTTTTGCTGGTATTACATACATTGCAAAAAGTACCAGGTAATGATGATGCCGCCAAGCCATCTGTATCTACACCAGTACTGACGATTAGTCTTGGCTTGTACCGACTTTCAAGATCATGTGTGTCTGTTGACACAGTTTTACTGAATTTGAATCTCTGCTCATATCTGTAGAATTCGTAATGTGCCTCCAAATCACTAGTATCCACTGCAACTGTCTTTCTTAACAGATAACCATTCCTTTGTACTAAGCAAATATCTAAGTCACTGGTGTCAACGGAAACTGTTCGCACTTCATCACTATTCTTAATACAAGCATCGAATGGGTGAATTTCCACCATAATCTCCTTAAAACCTATTCGATTCATTCTATCAATTTGAGGCAATACTGTATTTTATTCTATTCCAACTTCATATTCGAGTTAAGCCAGTTGCTGGCCCCTGAAAAAAGAAAAGAAGAAAAGCTTTATTATGCACAATGGATATATTGAGTCACTGCAAAATGATTAAAATCAGTAGTCTAGCCATTCCCATTAACTAAAACTAGATGGTCAGCAAAGAACATATAGTCTACTTTCTCCTAAATGTATGGGTACATAGTTATAACTCTTTGTCCTTATCACCTCCTATTTTCTTCCTATTCAAAGTGCAAAATTACACACAACAGTATGACATACTGGATTTGAGCAGAGACGTTCAAACCATAGTTTATAATTTACCCCAGCATTTTACAATTTCATCAGCAAACACTCAAAACAACGTAGAAATTCAGTATATTAACACCGACTACTTACTATAATTTGAAACTGAAACAAAACTTCGTTGGTATCACTGGGAGAAACACATTTAATAAACCTACTGCACAGCTAATTTGTAATCGCGTCTATCCTTGGGGGTGAGTGCGTTCTGACGGCAACAAGAGGAAATTTTTCAATTACACCGTATGCATGGATTCACTAACTGGGAATGTCAAGGCCGGTATAGAGCGCAGCTCGCATCTAGTAGACCGTGGTTAGCGCACGCATAGTTCAACTGGTTGCTAGTAGATGTCACTCGTGCAAAACCGGTGGAGAACTTTGTTTTAATTAAATATATATTTTCCATAGCAAAATGCACACCATAAAGCTCAATTTTATAATGTCTCAGTACTTAACAATAAATATGAAAAAAAAATCAAGCAAAAAATTACAACTCTGATAGGTTTTAAACCCCTGCCAACCGTGTGAAAGGCCAAAACTCTAACCGCAGAGCCAAACGTGTCCACCGAAGTTTAACGTTATCAATCAATTGCAGTTTTACGTGACCGTTAATCTCGAATCCAAAGCCACGGGACCTCCTTTTTACGTGGAATCCGAACCACAGGACATGGCATTTCACTTTGAAAATCTCACATACATTGACCAAGAATCGAACCAAGTCCACCATGGTGAGAGGCCAACAGCTTGACCGCTGCGCCACCACGCCCCCCAATCGATTTACATACGTCTTGGCAAATAATGTCTTGGACCAAACGATTTCTTCACTGGAGTATATATTCATTGTAATCCATTTCATACAAAATTTATACTATTTCTATCAGTAGGCTATTGCATGCAACATACTCAAATTAGTGAAATATAGGTCAGCACGAGATATCAGCTGTCATCTTGTCTTGTAACAGAGACGGCTCAGCTCTTTACAGTCACTTCTGCATTATAATATTATTACCTAATTTCGAACGGGTCACGTCCTTTAGAACAGTTTAAACCATTCTCGTATTCTGGTAGGTCGTATGTTATGCATTATAAAGCATGCATAATTCATACGGCCGCGTTCCTGAAATGGCACGGCTGATGATCTCGTAGTTTGAGCGCAAGACGCGCCCCACATGAAGGTATGTTTTTACCAAATTTGGTAAAGATCTGATGATTAGTTTGGTCGTAATTTTATTTTAAGTTATGACCATTTCAGTGGCCACCATTAAGTTTTGGTAAAGATGGCGGCAATATAAAATATGACACTGAGGTGCTCTTTGCTAGTGCTACCTCTGTAGCAAATTTCGTTCAATTCGGTTTCGTCGTGTTTGAATTGATAGGGAGGGGGGGGGGGGCAGATATATATACACACACACACAGACTTTTGGCCCGTGTAGATCTCGTAAGTCTACTTTCATTTTTACCGCGTTGTCGCGGCCCCTAAACTGAGGAACCAACCAACCATTACTTAGGCTTATTAATATCCTAATTCCGACGGGAAATTGTTATCACGAGCCGTTACAAATTAAAAAGAAGACATTTGGTGAAAGCTGTCATTCTACAACATTTATTTATTTCAAAATACACGACAATGACTAAAAACAACAGGAGAAGAGAAGTGATATATAGGCCTAGAGGGAATCTTGGGCTATGTCCCAAATCTCAAGATGATAACTATTAAAAACACTAGTCGGCAATCAAGCAAGCATTTTCGTTTCATTAGTTACTACAGACTTGATTGCTATGTGCTCAGCAGCTTGTGACGTCACATCCGGAATATTAGTTGACTATCTAGTTCACTGCGGCTGAAAATGTAGCTTTGGGACACATCCTTAATTTCCAAGCGCTATAATTGAAAAAAGTAGGCTATTATAGTAGATTTCAGCATAATATGAAAAATTCCCTTGTTGGGCATTAACTTCTAAGCTCTTTTGATTTTCAATATTCTAGGCATATACAAACTTGAGCAACTTCCATACCTTTCTTTTCTGCAGACAGATATGTACCCTACTATAATTTTAGTCTACATACATGAGTTAGTTATGGTTGTTTTAAGGGGCGGAACAGCGAGGTCATCTGCCTCTATGCATACAACAATAAACAAAGGGTTGTTCCATTAAAAGATGGAGATGAAGCCTTTCTTTTATACAGAGAGTAAATTTTGCTTATTCAGGTCTGGATTTGGGCAACATTTTAATTTTTCCACTGTAACTTCAATTTATCACTAAATTTCATTCTGAAGTTTGACTCTAATGAAGTGAGTTTGTTGCAACAAAAATTACTCTTCCAAAGAATTTTTTTCTTTTTATTATTATAATGAACACATACGATCTGCAAGGTACGTAATATGTAACTCATATCCAGAGTTGGGCAGTGTAGAAAGTTTGGTTAAGATAACATTTAATTTAACATGTATTTAAAATACGTATCTTCGATACTTTTGTATATTGTATTTAAAATACATTTTGGAAACTGTATTTTGTATCTGTATCGAAAATACTATTCATGAGTAGTTTTTATTTCCAAATACGCAAAATACAATGAAAAAATTCATTGTTTTGGGCGATTTTTAGTTCAATCCTGCATTATCTTCCTATCTCATCACTTACGTTAATTGCTAGACATGACACAGGCAAGTTTCAGAACAATACAACTGTTCCAGCATCACACCATCCTTGAGAGACTGTGTGCAATGCTATTTATTTATGATGCATTTAGAACAAGATCTCGTGAGGAATGTGTGCCGGATGCTCTGTTTTCTGGTTGGTTAAACTTGGAAAATTTTCCAACCAGTAGCCTTAAGCTACCAAGTATGAGATTCCTAAATGTAAGTAGTTATCTTAACCTGTTCACTAGAATTCTCCGAAATTCCCGGAAGTTTTCTCATAAGGGCTGTACAAAATGCGGCAAGTTGTTGTTCCATTTGAGGAACTTGGACATCGTGGTCATTTACAGTGGTCCCGTGTACTTGATTGTGCGTGGAATTTGTATAATAACCTGTTATTGTGGATCTGTTAGTAGTAGTAGTAGTATGTGTAATTTAGGTGAGGATTAGGAAGTAGGTGACCGTGGCCTTAATTTAGGAACCATCCCGACTTTTGTCTGGAGTAGAAGTGGGAGAACCACAGAAAATCACTTCGAGGATTCTCAGTTTTGCCTACATAAGCTGAATATACCCCACTCCAGCCCTCAGGCCACGATTAAATTTCTTGGCAGAGATGGTAATCGAACCCGGACCCCAGGGATGAGAGTCATGAATACTAGCCACTGCGCTACGAGCCGCCGAAAAATAAGTATAAACCAAACTCCGTGGCACTACAGCCCTACCAAGCGACCGCTGCCAGCCATTTGGCCTGCAGATTGTGGTTTTAATGATGTCGTACTCACATTTGTTTGGCACATTTATTAAGAGGGAATGGCATACACATTTTATAAGAAGAAATAGTGAGGAATTCTGACAAGGAGACCAACAATAATGAAAAAACAAAAAAAGTCAGACATAAAATATATACAAGTAAAGGTTCTCTTTTCGTCGGAGATAAAACATATACAAGTAAAAGTTATTCCCGCTAGATGTCTCCGCCATATACTCCCTCCCCAGTGACAACGGAGAGATATCGTGATGGGAATCGAACAGTTCTTCTAGAACGGGTGTAGGACTATTTCAGTTGAGTCTGTGGGATGCAGATGTCCCTATGAATCTGCTGTTGGCTACTGGCACAAGTTGTGGTAGCTGTGCCAGTGTATTCACTATTTAGTAGAAATGCTGGTTTAAGTCTATCAATACAAATAGTCTCTTCAACATGGTTGGTAATAACCACAAAGTGTTTGTCGGAGCGAGATATTGCACGGAATGGTCCATCGTAGATTGGCTGCAAGGGTTTACGATGAGAGTCATGCCGGATGAACACATGAGAAGAACGCAACAGTTCAGGACGTATAAATGTTCTTTTAACAGCATGATGTTTTGGTTGGACTAGGCGTAAGGATTGAACATGCTGTTTGAGCTTGAGGACGAAAGCAGGAAGGTCTGTCGGTGGTGATTCTTCAAAGAAGTCAGCTGGTAGGCGAATAGGCTCTCCATAAATGACTGCAGCTGAGGAGGAATTTAGGTGAGGTATGATGAGTGATCTGAGGCCTAGCAGGACTGTTGGAAGTTGGGGTACCTAGCTGTTGGTTAACTGAGTCCGAAGTGCGCCCTTGAGCTGGCGGTACCAACGTTCTATTTTCCCATTTGCTGCAGTATGGTAAGCTGTCGTTTGAATGTGGTGTATGCCCAGTATTTTCATCAGATGACTGAATAACGAGCAGTCAAACTGCTTGCCACGGTCAGTTGTGATGACGGCTGGTACACCAAATCTAGCTATCCAAAAGAATAGGATGGCATGAGCTACTGATTCTGCAGTTATGTCCTTTAATGGTATAGCCTCTGGCCAACTTGAAAATCGATCGATGATTGTAAGGATATATGTATATCCTTCAGATGGTGGAAGGGGGCCAACAATATCCGCATGTATGTGAAAGAAGCGTCGTTCCACTGGATCATATGTATTAATTGCACTGTTGGTATGTCTGGTAACCTTGGAGCGCTGGCAGGCTATGCAGCATCTTGTCCAGAGTTTGACATCTGCCTTGAGTGATGGCCATACATATCTTTTTTGTAGAAGTGTGGTAGATGCTTTAATTCCTGGGTGCGTCATATTATGAAGCATTTCAAATGCAAGCTTGCGGAATTGGATAGGTAAATATGGCCGCACCTCTCCTGTTGAAACATCAGTGGCTAGTTCTGCTCCCGATGGTAAATTGATGGTCTTGAATTGAAGAGATGTGGTAGTTGATTGTAGCAGAGCGTGTAGTTCTTCATCGGATGCCTGTGCTTTAGTTAAATCATCCAATGACAATTGTGATGTAATAAAGATAGATGAGATGCGGGAGAAAAAATCTGCTGGAATGTTATCCTTTCCCGGAAGATACTTCAAGTCAGTTGTAAATTGGCCTATAAAATCCAACTGTCGGAGTTGCCGTGGAGATGCTTTATCTAGGCACTGCTGAAATGCGAACGTTAGAGGTTTGTGGTCTGTAAAAAGTGTAAAGTTTCTACATTCCAATAAATGGCGGAAGTACTTTATTGCAGAATAGGCAGCGAGAAGCTCAAGATCATATGTGCTGTACCTTTTTTGTGTGTCATTTAGAGTCTTTGAGAAAAATGCAAGAGGTTCTGCTGTACCATCACGGATTTGATGCAGTGAGGCTCCAATCGAAAAGTCGGAAGCGTCAACCGTCAATGCCAATGGTAGATCACTTGAGGGATGTGCAAGTAGGGTAGCATCAGCAATTTGTTTCTTGAGGTTGTTAAAAGCTTGAACAGCCTCTGGTGCCCATTTAACTGCTCTGCGGTCACGCTTGCGTGTGTCCTTACATAGGCTGAAGAGGCTCTGCTGGGTCTTTGCCGCATTGGGAAGTGACCGACGATCCTAGGAATCGTCTTAGATCAACGTTTGTACTAGGTTGTGGATATGAAAGGATAGCTTCAACTCGATCAGGTAATGGTTTGATTCCAATAGACGTGAATATCTATGACTTTAGTCATTTTTCTAAGTTTTCCCGTATTGATTTTGATATGTTCTGCAAATGTGGCCCACGTTTCGAAATTTTGTACATTTTTAATTTTTTTTATTCTTTAAGCATTTTATACTCATGTGTTTTAATCATCTTGACGATGTAAAAATGTTTTACAAATTTTTATTGAGAGACCAAACATTAGACTGTTTTAGGATAATTTGTTAGTGATTTTGACTGAAGAAGGCTCACAGAGCCGAAACGTGTCTCAAAATGTATATTGACATCAAGTGATATATAAAAAGATAATTTTGTATTGTAAAGTGGACATTGCATAACATACCCTGTAGACGTAACAGAGTACCCTAAGAAGGAAAGTTCAGAGGCCCCAAAAATACATTTGGACAGGTTTACATTGATAGAATATTTATCTAGGTGTTCCAGAAGCAATTTCAGTTGAATCTCATGCTCCTGCTCATCGACAGACGCTATGAGAATGTCATCAAGGTAGCAGAAAACAAAGTCTAAATCTCTCAAAATGACGTCGATATACCTTTGAAATGATTGTGCTGCATTGCAAAGCCCAAATGGAAGTTTAAGAAATTCAAATAGGTCGAAAGGAGTGATGACAGCAGTTTTAGGTATATCCTCTTCAGCAGGGCCGGTCTTAGGGGTGTGCGACATGTGCGGTCGCACAGGGCGCCAACGGTTTGGGGGGCGCCGAAGGCGTTCCCCAAAGATAGGCAAATTTCGATTTATTTCCTATTGAACAAATGGCAAGATAGGTAAATGCGAGTTCGTCAAATAAATAAGGAAATCAGTTTTAAAAAAAAGTTCAACCGGTGTTATCTCTCACGACTGAAAACCCTACGCGCACCTTAGACCGTAACGGACCCAAGTTAAACGCAGTGAAATAGTGATTAGCAAACACTATATCTTTCTCTCCCTTGCCTTGCCTTTTCACTATCGCGGAAACGCAAACCGGCTAGACTCCCGGGCCCGGGACGAACCAAATCGCCCTTCGGCAGCGCTCGGGCATTTCCGTGACGTATTTCGGTTCGGTTCGCTGTTGTAGCAGAGCTATGCAAGGCGAAGGAGAGAGATAGAAAGCGAGGAGGCAGGGAGAGTGGACAGTGAGTTTGGAGAAAGGGTGCGGAGTCAGAGAAAGAAATCATAACAAACGGCATGTGTGGCTGGGCGAAGTCTGCGTCGACCCGCTCGTAGATGGCAGGACGAATTAGCACAATACACGTGTTATGGCCCTTGATAATTGTCGTTCATTCGAGTGCGTGGTGAGGATGGTGTTAAGTCGGGACGAAGAAGCCCTAGAACAATGGCCTCCTCCGGTAAAGCTAATGGAGCAGCAAACAAAATACGAAGATTTCAGCATGCAGAATAAGACAAGAAGGCAGCAGAAGCTTTTAAAAATTTCGTTCGACCTTCAACATCAATAGACGGGAGATCTTCTCAAACAAATCCTACTGATCAGTCCATTAATGTGCCGATCTGATCATTAATACTTTGACAGAAATGGGGTTAAAGCTAGAAGACCCTAGAGGTCAAGTCTTTGACAACGCTGTGAATATGAAAGGTAAACATAAAGAAGTTCAAGCTCGCATTGTAAAACAGTTCCCGTGCGCAAAATATGTTCCATGTGGAAAGCTGCTTTTGCAAGTTCAAGCAACGATCCTTGAGTGGACTGCTAACTTTAATAGACCCAGGCAGTGCCTTTTGATCGTACAAAAATCCCCAGGTATCGGAATGCTCTTTAAAGAAAGAGAATCTCTTCCTTACGGACTTTAAAGCTACTGTTAGGAGTTTGTCAAAGAAACTTTTTTTGAAGAGTTGTAGCTTCACTTGTTTGCGCTTAACCTTAGCCTGAGCTTCAGCCTCTGTCAGCTCTGGCTCCGACTCTGACTCAGAACTGTCACTCTCAGTACCTGACTTGATGACTCGGTCCTAGTCCGAGTCATCTTCCTCAATCAACCGTTTTGTGGGTCTAGTCTTCCTTTTCCGTCTACCTTCTTCGACCTCAAGAGACTCAGACCCAATGATTTCTTTAGCCGAAGTTATAGCGCTTTCATAGCCTTCTTGGGAATATTTTTCAAGATACGCGATACAACCTTCCGCGAAAGAAGACGCCTTTTGTATATCAATTGCTTCTGCTTGCATGGCTTTGCTAACTATGTTTACTTGAAACAAAAGGTCGTGCCATACTACAACAGCAACGACAAACTCGAATGCCACAATTGTTTTCGCCGAGTATTCATCTTCATGGCGTAGCCCCGAATCAAAAGCAGGATTCTCCATGGCCTTTAAGACTGCCACTACCCCATGCGTATCGTAGCTAAGAGGCTTCACTGCATATATGCGACACTCCAGCGAGTGTCGCTCAAATATTTTAGAGTCAAAATACAAATGTGAGCCAACAAAATAGACCACCGGCCAGGAGACGACGAAAATAAAACATATATGCGTTGAATAATGCCAAATAGAGTAACGCAGTAAGGACAGCATTCGGCTGAGTCTGATAAAACTAGTTTTAAGGAATGGCTACCACATGGAACATATTTTGCGCACGGGAACTGTTTTACAATGCGAGCTTGAACTTCTTTATGTTTACCTTTCATATTCACAGCGTTGTCAAAGACTTGACCTCTAGGGTCTTCTAGCTTTAAATGTGCTTTGTCTTGGTATGTGAAATGGTGCCAACATAATGAACTATCTGGTCGATATTGGCGATAAGGTGATCTAGGTCTAGATCGAGATCTCGTTCGATGACGGGTTGTATGTGGGTTCGAAATCAGACTGTTTATAGATAACGTAAGTTGTTCTATCCTGTCCACCTGCTGCATAGGAGGTTCTGCGGCGGGTTGGCGAGATTGAATCACCGATAAAAATTGCGAGGGGTTTGAGAAATCTAAAATTCTATCAGCTAATGCGGCCAGGTTGTCTCGAGTATCGTTGCAGGATGCTAGTATCGATATTAAATTAACTGGGAGTCGTTGCAGAAAGATTGTGTGTAGAAAATCATCCTTGACCTGTGTCCCCGCAAGGGCGCACATTTCTCGTAAAAGCTGGCTTGGCTTTTTGTCTCCTAAGTCAAGCTCTGTGAGTAATTTCGTCACCTTCCGTCCTTCTGATTCTTCAAATTCAGCTATTAACCGGGCCTTCAGGTCTAAGAAAGGCGTATTCGAAAGTGGTCTTACTAAAAAATCACTTATAAGTTCGGCAACTTCTGGCTCCAGTGAGCCGATAACATAGTTGAACTTCGTAAGCTCTTGTGTGATGTTAGCTGTAGCAAATTGGGCCTCGATCTGCAGTAGCCAAACCTTAACATTTTTCCGCCAAATTGGTGGGATTTTAATTGACACTCGTGAAATTTCAGGTTCGTTATGAGATGTAGGCATACCTGATAGCGTCGCATCGGTTGGTGTGTTGCCCGTGCGAGGCATGGTCAATGTCGTTATTTTATTACACGATAATTTAACATTCACTCAAATATCACGTCGGGGTCACCACTGTGGTTTTAATGATGTCGTACTCACATTTGTTTGGCACATTTATTAAGAGGGAATGACATACACATTTTATAAGAAGAACTAGTGAGGAATTCTGACTAGGAGACCAACAATAATGAAAAAACAAAAAAAGTCAGAGATAAAATATATACATGTAAACTCTCTTTTCGTCAGAGATAAAACATATACAGGTAAAAGTTATTCCCGCTAGCTGTCTCCGCCACAAAATAATGGGGTGACGCGTGGTCAACGCATCGGGTCCCCTAGGCCGTTATTCTTGGTCTACATGACCGGGGCACTGCCTCACTGTCACGGCAGCTACTTAATTGTTCTCACGAAGCTGAGAGCACCCTGTTCAAGCCCTCACGTCAGTGAGGGAATCGAACCCGGGGCCTCCGGGAGCGAGGCAGACGCGCTACCCCAACACCACGGGGTCGGCTCCAAAAAAATAAGTATGGCGGTTATTATTGGTAGGCCTAAATCTTGATCATAAGCCCCATGTATTTGTGTTTGTTAATTTGTCTGATAACCTGTGTTTATGTGGTGTCTGTAATAGTTTGCGTGGCTGTATTTATTATGGTCTAAAAATTAGCAGATGCCCCAGGACTTGAAATATGTTGCCATTCCGGCATGTGCCTAGACGGAGAGTGGAAAAAATCTAGCAAACACCAAACCGAGAATGGCCGCTGTCAGTGCCAGAATTCGAAATTCGAATCTCTTCAATTGCCTTGGATAGTTGTCTACGTAAACAAAGGATAATATTAAAAATAATCAAATGTATGTCTACCCCTTATTATTCCCAGTTCAATGGGGTCAGGGATAGGTTGCAATTGTTTTTTACTTTCCTGTGGTAGGTGATTTTACGGCCGGATGCCTTACCTGACGCCAACCTCATGAGAGAAGATATTGAGATATGAAATGAGTGAGGGTGAATGTAACTAGGCAAGGCATTGGAAGGAAGCGGCCGTGAGGTGCTTCTATATAGAACGGAACCTCGCAGTCGCCGCCTGACGGTCGGACACCACAGTGTGTAGGTATCTGTTGAGCAAGGCGCTAGCAGCAGTGTAGCGCCCAATTAGTTGAACACATTTGCACTTTTTAACGTATTTAATAATCATTACTAATGAATTTCTGAGTAGTTGCTGAAAATGTTCTCCTTCATTTTCTAAACACACATCGCACCAACGTAGGAAGTTTTGGTACACTCGCTGTAATTCATCCTCACTGATATTTCGTATAGGTGCAGTTATTTTGTTCTCGAGACCCTCCCAAGTACTCGGATTGTTTCTGTATACATTTTACTTTAGTTCCCCCCACAAGTAAAATCGCACGGTGCTTAAACTAGCGACACATTAATTGACAGCCTGTATGGAAGTGTTTAACACATGAACTCAAAAAAGGTTCCTGACACCAACAGAAGGAAAAACTGTCATATGTACAGGTGTCACAGAATCCTTTGTTTCCTCGGGAGGGACTGTTGAACAAATTGGTACACTGATAACACTTCACCACACACAGCTCACAACAAGTGCTCGAAATGTCCTCCTCTTGCGTCGAGACATGCATCATGGACTGCCGGACCTGTTCAAAGAATCTTGGCTGGTGTCGAATGGTGTCGCAGGCGTCCGGGATACGTCCATGAAGAGTTTCCACATCCGGGATGGCTACGGCATACACCTATTGTTTCAGGTGCCCCCACAGATAAAGGTCTAACAGATTGAGGTCTGGCGACCATGCAGGCCATGGAACGGACCTCCTCTGCCCAACCATCTGTCCTGGAAGATCTCCGTCAGTACAGCGCGAAAAAGGTGACCAAAGTGTGCAGGAGCCCCACCCTGCATCCACCACATACGTTGTATTGGCAGGGGCACATCGTCGTGCAGTAAGTCTGGAAGGGCGTTCTGGATAAATTCTCTATAGACAGCACCTGTAAGCCGTGCTGGTAGAACATATAGATCTACCATTCACCTTCAATGCCAGCTCACACATTAATCCTAAACTGGTGCTGATGGCGAGCCTGAACTACAGCGCAAGGATCACGATCCGCCCATACCTGTTGGTTGTGAAAATTGGTAATACCATACCTGCCAACCTTCGGAAGTCAAAAATAGGAAGATCTTTTTTAAATTATAGATTTCATCATGCGCAGTATACCGTGGCGTGGGCGAAAAAGGGTACAAAAAAGACCTGCGTGTCTTTATTGGCAAAGTATGAATTCAGCATAAAATTCACAAAAATGTAAACAATCATCAATCATCGAGTAATATGTATGGCCAATATTTAAACGTAATAGAACAAAATTGTGTGTTTAAAGAAAATGCATACTGTACCAATTTTGCAAATCGGTACATGTTCATCTTATCTTCGAGACGCCGCAGGAGCTCCAGGTCTGGCCAGATTATCATGAGAGCATACACCAGGGCTCTTCTGAGAATTCCATTCACCAAGTTGGCGCCTGGCTACTGGTGAAATGGGATCGCCTAGCCTTTTCTGCCATGATTTGTGCCCTTGTGTGTGCTGTCACCTAAAGGTTTATCGTAAATGGAAAAGAGGGATAAGTCAAGCTTTGATCCGTGAACTTTTGAAAGGTGAACATTTCCTGTCAGTTTCATTCGCCAAGCCTTCTGCCAGGATTTGTGCCTTTGTGTGTCCTGTCACTTATAGGCTTATCGTGATAGACACTTGTAAAGGGAGATAAATCGAGCTTTGTGTCTGCAAACATTGGAAAAGCGAACATTTACTGTCAGCTTCATTCGCCAAGCTCTTATTCTGAGAAAAATCTTACAAAGGACATTGTGTAACGCCTCGACTCCTAGAAGGTTTCTACGCAGTAGCCTGTATGGGGAGATATTCTATAGTACCCACTCAAGACCTTGAACTCTGGCTTTGTTTTGGCCGGTTGAGCGACTGGTCGCAGTTGGTACTACTGGAGGGTTGTGGTGGGGGATACGCTGGAATATACAAGGGTGGAATCTGTGACTCGAGAGACAGTACGAGTGGAAGGTTGGTGACGGAAGGACTTAAAGGCGATCGCCTCCGGGGGAACTAAGCCAGCTCCTCCGGAGGGCTGAAATACACCAGGTGGTATCAACTAAATTTGTTAGAAGGGGCAACCGTTCGGTGGAACATTAAACTGTGTCATTTGACTATGAATTTTACATGCCATGTGTCAAATGGCGATTCTGGACTGATATTTCTAGAATTGCGATTGTTAGTTAATAAGTATATTTTGCTAAGTTTTTTTGGATATGCAGATTCGTTTGATTGGCATTAGATTCAGGGAGGGTAAAAGGTTTTAACTTTGGTCAGAAAGGCTGCTGAAGACGGTAAGTCAAAGCAGGCTTTCGGACCGGCTTAGTCATATTAAACGGCTTTTAAGTTGCTTATGTAACATTGTTTTGGAAGTGGCACAGAGTCTAACTTCATGTTGTTATTCCTTTAGTTTTGTCGTCAGGGGAATCATTCTAATCAAATTCATTTCTATCACAAATGTAGGTGTGTGTAATCTTGCCAAGCGGGCAAGTGTCTGGTTTGTTTAGGTTAAGTGATTCATTGGTGTTTAATTAGATCATATTTGTCAGATGGTTAATTTTAGTGGTGGAAGGTTTATCTTGTAATTTGTTTGATCTTAATGTTCAATACATGTTAGCTATTTTGATTTGTCATATTATTTATTGCATGAAGTCACTAGGAAGATTATTCCCCTTTTCATTTTTCATCTTTGGCAGGGTCAATTTAATACGGCCTGCTGAGGTACGCATCCAGCGTTCCACTCAACAAGCTGGTCTTGACATTGTTTTCGTCCCGCCTGGTCTCTTTTCCTAAATCAAATGAGGGTGTTCTTGAAAACCAAGCAAATCGGAACATTCGCTCCTAGGTTTTTTTTTTTTGCTGTGAACTCAGCTGACCTAGCGAGTAATTAAATTAGGCCTTTCCTGTGTGTTATCATTTATTAATTTCTGATGTGGTAATATCATGTTAATAAAGCATTTTTGATATGCTAATTTTATTATCACATCTTGGGTTATCGAATAGGGAATGGGGGGATGAGAGCACTGTTACAGTGGTAGCAGTGAGCGTGGTTTGTTCTGTGATCTTGCCATTAGCAAATAATCTTTCCTGCTGACTGATTGCAGTAATTAATTAAAATTAAATTCCGCAGTAATTAATTAAAATTAAATTCAGTAACTTAATTAATGTAGATTGGGTCCTCCTTACTAATGTTTCTTCTTTCCAATAGGTAGGCTAGTTATTAGAGCAGAACCTAATACATGTTGTGATTTGATTTCATGTAAAATAACCTGCTGTGTACATCGAGGACCAAATGAGAAATTCATATCGTCAGCTGTTAGACGTGAAGATCGCTGTAAGTGACAGTCAAGAGTGCGCTGAACGAAATTCAGGACTGCTGTAATAATAATGGCCGTGCTGCGTTGCCAGATTGACGAGTTGACCGGCCGAATGAATTTCACACGTGGTGAGTTTTGATATACTGTTTGTATGGTTTTGGGGTGGGGGTAAATTCATTCTGTTCTTGTAGGAAATAGTCCAGCTCAATTTTACTGCGCCTGTGCTAAAGTACACCTCGGGAAGTGTTGTTTTGACTAAATTGTGTCACGTGTTTGGGAAAAATAAAATGTTTGTCTGGTGGAAGTAGTGTTGGTAAAATTAAAATTATTGACGTTTTAAATTTTCTTGAAAATAGGCTGAAATTGATAAACTTGTATTTCCAGTAAGAATAACTTAGTGTCTGTTTTGATGTGCGTTTAGTGCACGCCTGTTGGATCACGTAGTGATTTTGAACTATCATGGCGGCGACTGTGACAAGTTATTATTTTATACAACTGATGTCAGTGAAAATGTGAATTTCGTGTGTGAGTTTATCATCAGCAGGTTCCTTGGGGTAAATCTGTAATTATTCTTAATAATTGTTAGTGGTGTAAGGCTGAAATTCTGCAATTCGCTGTGCAAAATACGTGTGAGGTATTATTGGTAGTTGTCAGCTGTTCGTTAGGCCAAACATTTCAAGTTTTGTTGTCATTTCTTTAGCTGGGGGTTAATTATTTCGCTGTTGGTAGTTCTGTCAAATTAAATTGGACTGTGGGAGTATTAAAATTTGGTGTTGTCAACATATTCTGTGTTAAATTAATTCCGGAAAATGGTCGAATTGCTGTCTATATGTGCGTTCGGTAATTGTGTTTTGAATGATGTTAAGTGTCGAATTGCGTGTGTCCTAATTAAGTATAAATGAATCAGGTGAGTGTTTATGTATGTATGATTTATGTTTAAGTTTGCTTAGTAATTGGGGGGAGAGTAAATAGTCTTGTTGTGACATGGGGATTTTAAGGTTAGATTGTCATCTAAATTGGTCAAGTATTAAATGGCTTTAATATTCAGTATCTTAGTGTGTGTTCGTTGAGTGACTTACTAAGTGGGATGTTTCTGGGAGGCATTCACCTTCATGGTCGCATCTCATTTAGGGTGTAAATAAATATTTTCCCCCGATTCGTGTCTTTCGTTTTAGGACGTATTTATACTATGTAAGGAGAACGTGTGATTTCAGGGCTACAACTACGGGTTGTTTTATCAGGTCCTCACGTGAGTTGATACTCCGTTGGCGTTATAGTGTCTTGACGATCCGAAAACTAACATACTGGTGTAAATGGGGAATTTAGAGTTGGTCAGGGAAGGGAGCACGTATGTCTGGTGGAGGTATGAATGTATTTCTGTGGTTGATTGTGTTCAGGATGAAAGAGTGTGTGTGATGCGATTTTTATTGCTGTACTGACTAGGGATCGAACTGGTTTTCCTTTGATGTCAAATTTATTTTCTTCTGTAGTTCTTCTAATTTTTTTTTCCTCCTGTTGATTGAATGAATTACTCATGTGTGAAAGAATTGATGTAAGTTTGCAATTTGAATTTGGGTGGGAGTAATTGAGGCCTAATTGCCAGTAACGTAAGATGGATTATTATTAATTTTATATTAGTTGTATTAGTTGCATTTTGAAAATGGACCTATTATGCAGATGTGCTTCGTATGGGGGATCTACTGTCAGGAGTCCATTTAATTTGGGGTGTGAGTACCATCTTGATTGGGCCCGGGCAGGGTGTATATAGTATTTGCCCGAGTCGAGTGACTGTAGGTATGGGACTTCGTTATCTCGGTGAAAGGCGAATTATTTTTTTGGGGGGTATTTAGAGGCCACTCGTCCAGTTTGTATGGAGAGTCGAGCCACAATTGTTGAGCTGTCGGTAAGTGTTTCTATACCATAGGGTATTTTGTGTTCATGATATCTGTACGATTGCTAATTTGCATAATTGAATGTAATGGGTTATTGTCGTGGGTGGTAAAATCTTATAATGAGATGTTTGAGAAGGATGTGTGATGGATGAATGTTAGGAACTGGAGTCCTGTGTTCGAGTTCCAGTGATGAAGTTGCTAACTCTGGGAATACTTGTTGATTTTTGGTATATAAAAAAAAAAATTTGGTAGTTCGGTTGGTGAAAGTTTTCCTTTAGGGAGATATCCTGCGGTGGCATGCTGAGTTGTCGTTGTATGTCAGCTGCTGTGTTCAATAGTCTGATTTTGAGATTTTTGGGAGGTTGCAATGCTTCGTTTGCGATGGCATTGAAATAGGCTGGTTCGTTAGTTATTCATAACTTGCAGTTTCTTGCTGTTAGGCGGCTAGGTTATTCTATTGTGGTCACATTTCTGAAGGGTTGTAGGTTCGTGAGATTTCATGTAGACTCCCGTTAGCTTGGGTGTGTTCACTTCACAATCAGCTGTTGTAGGCGTTCATGCATATTTTGATATTTTGATTCTGGAGTTTTCACTTGAGGGTGCTTCAGTGCATTAGTTGGTTAGTTATTTATAACTTGCAGCCTTGATCTGTTAGACCGCTAGGGTCTCTGTTGTAGTCTCAACTCTGAAAAGTTCTGGGTTCGTTAAAATTTTGTGTAGCCCCGTCACCTTGGGTGTGTGTGAGGTCGGCTGTTGCCACCGGATGTTCTGATCGATTGTGAGCCTTAGTGACAGTTAGTGTCCTGGGTAGTTACTGGAGTAATCATCTTGGGTGGTAAATAAATTTAAATTCTCTGAGTAATAGAGTGTTGATAGCTTGGCAGTTTTTTTTTGTGCGAGGTTCCAATGTGGTTAGGTGCGAGCTGGATTTATGGATTTATTTTGAAGATTTTAATTGCTTCGTGCCTTTTGAAATGTAACATCGGTCATTTCTGTGACTTGTAATTCTGAATAAATTAGTTTTGATATTCTGGGAGGAATTTTATTGGCGTTAGAATTTGGGGAGATACAGACACGTGTTGTTAGTCAAGGAGGTTGTGAGTTTTGAGATTTTAAGTAGCTTCGTGAAGTTAATGTTTTAAGAACGTTTTGATGACAGTGGTGCGTTGAAGCATCATGGGTTCGATTTGAGTGTGGTCATGAAATGTCACCCGGTATTTGGATGGTGAATATTAATGGTAGGTGACACACGTTGTTAGTTGGAGACGTCTGTGGTAACGCCACGTAGAGAAATTTTCGGGGTTGTGATTGTCTGTGTTGTGTGATTGGAAGGTGAACCACGAGCACTAGGGTGTGTGTGATGCTTGGTGGGTGCCCTACCTTGTGTCGAATGTGTATCTATGTTTTGGTAATGTGTTGTACTGTCATCTTCTGAGGCGGCCGTGCCTTTGTGGGGGAAGATGTTAATTACCCTCTGTGGGGTCGTGTGTTGATCCGGAGGGGGAGCTCAGGTACCGAGCTGATTATGTCGTGATGGCCAGGGTTTGGTGGCGCAAGAGTGATTTTCCTCCCGGTGTCATAAGGGAGAGGACCTGTCATGTGAAGGACAGGGCGGTGTTTGTTTGTGTACTGTGTGAATGACAGTGCATACTGTTTTAATAATTCACGTCAGGTTATGAACTGCAGTCCTCGTGCTGTTTTCCTGGTTCGCTAGTTGTCCTATGGAATTTAGGGTTATTTATGTTTTGTGTTGTCACCGGGAACATTGCCCGTTGGCAGATATGGAGTGGGAGAAATATCGGGGTGACAGCCCGATGGAATTAAGGGCATTCTTATTATTAAAGTGTGAATGTGTGTGTGAATTATGTGGGTGACGTGGTTTTTCCTTATTTTGTTTGTCTTGCTGCTAGTGTGCTTGCGTGATAGGATGTTGTGGTCTCTGTTCCTCCTGTCCTTGGAGGCCACTGAGGGCAGTGTGGGTCAGGAACATGTAAAATTGAGCAAGACATGTAATTTGTGTTTGTGTGCATATCAAAACGAGCTCTGTGTGATGCCTTCAGTGGGGTAGGTAATTTTGTAATGTATTTAAATTGAGCTATACCACGGGCGGTATAATAAATGTAGTTTTATGGAATGCCCCGTGCGGCATGTTAATGTAATTGTCATTGTGAATTTTGGAAATAGTTACGTGCTGTCCTGATTTCGTGAAGTCGCAGAAAAATGGTCCTTCGGTTTTGTTAAGGTAAATTCATTTTGAGAAATTGTTTAAAATTTTTGGTGGGCAAGTTTGTAGGTGCCTTTGATTTGCGAATTCTAAAGAAAAATTCTGGGTTCTGTACACCTTAGTTAAATTTTAGTTATTCTTGCTAAGTATTGTAGTGAATTTTCAATTAAGCTTGTTAACGTCAGTCATATCGTATAGTTGGTTGCCCCTTTCGTGTGATTTTAATACTTCAGTGGACCTTTAATTATGCCTTGAACAATATCTCCTTGCGTAGAACCTTGTTTGAAGCCTCAAGTATCCCTTGTGACATGAAAGACTCTTAAGTGAACTTCGATGGGACACTAATGCTTCGTGTAAATTTTTTTTTTATCCTTCCTGGGATAACTTCGGCTGTTTGGGCTGGTTGACTGGCCTGGAACGATTGTTCCCTCTAAGGGAACTGTATTTGGACCATACGCTGCTGTTCTGATGTGTGTTTCAGTGGTCACTATGTGGGACGTGTACTACCAATCTGGGCCCAGTTTGGAGGTCCCATCTAGGTCCCATGGCATCATTCTACCCGAGGAGATCTACTTCAAGGTCCGCTGGCGGAGATTGGAGTAGCCTCTTCAGCTGCCAAGATACCAGCTGGACACCATCACCCTGTTCATCATCCCCCCATCGTCTTCCTTTGGAGGAGGAGGATGTACCAATTTTGCAAATCGGTACATGTTCATCTTATCTTCGAGACGCCGCAGGAGCTCCAGGTCTGGCCAGATTATCATGAGAGCATACACCAGGGCTCTTCTGAGAATTCCATTCACCAAGTTGGCGCCTGGCTACTGGTGAAATGGGATCGCCTAGCCTTTTCTGCCATGATTTGTGCCCTTGTGTGTGCTGTCACCTAAAGGTTTATCGTAAATGGAAAAGAGGGATAAGTCAAGCTTTGATCCGTGAACTTTTGAAAGGTGAACATTTCCTGTCAGTTTCATTCGCCAAGCCTTCTGCCAGGATTTGTGCCTTTGTGTGTCCTGTCACTTATAGGCTTATCGTGATACACTTGTAAAGGGAGATAAATCGAGCTTTGTGTCTGCAAACATTGGAAAAGCGAACATTTACTGTCAGCTTCATTCGCCAAGCTCTTATTCTGAGAAAAATCTTACAAAGGACATTGTGTAACGCCTCGACTCCTAGAAGGTTTCTACGCAGTAGCCTGTATGGGGAGATATTCTATAGTACCCACTCAAGACCTTGAACTCTGGCTTTGTTTTGGCCGGTTGAGCGACTGGTCGCAGTTGGTACTACTGGAGGGTTGTGGTGGGGGATACGCTGGAATATACAAGGGTGGAATCTGTGACTCGAGAGACAGTACGAGTGGAAGGTTGGTGACGGAAGGACTTAAAGGCGATCGCCTCCGGGGGAACTAAGCCAGCTCCTCCGGAGGGCTGAAATACACCAGGTGGTATCAACTAAATTTGTTAGAAGGGGCAACCGTTCGGTGGAACATTAAACTGTGTCATTTGACTATGAATTTTACATGCCATGTGTCGAATGGCGATTCTGGACTGATATTTCTAGAATTACGATTGTTAGTTAATAAGTATATTTTGCTAAGTTTTTTTGGATATGCAGATTCGTTTGATTGGCATTAGATTCAGGGAGGGTAAAAGGTTTTAACTTTGGTCAGAAAGGCTGCTGAAGACGGTAAGTCAAAGCAGGCTTTCGGACCGGCTTAGTCATATTAAACGGCTTTTAAGTTGCTTATGTAACATTGTTTTGGAAGTGGCACAGAGTCTAACTTCATGTGGTTATTCCTTTAGTTTTGTCGTCAGGGGAATCATTCTAATCAAATTCATTTCTATCACAAATGTAGGTGTGTGTAATCTTGCCAAGCGGGCAAGTGTCTGGTTTGTTTAGGTTAAGTGATTCATTGGTGTTTAATTAGATCATATTTGTCAGATGGTTAATTTTAGTGGTGGAAGGTTTATCTTGTAATTTGTTTGATCTTAATGTTCAATACATGTTAGCTATTTTGATTTGTCATATTATTTATTGCATGAAGTCACTAGGAAGATTATTCCCCTTTTCATTTTTCATCTTTGGCAGGGTCAATTTAATACGGCCTGCTGAGGTACGCATCCAGCGTTCCACTCAACAAGCTGGTCTTGACATTGTTTTCGTCCCGCCTGGTCTCTTTTCCTAAATCAAATGAGGGTGTTCTTGAAAACCAAGCAAATCGGAACATTCGCTCCTAGGTTTTTTTTTTTTTTTTGCTGTGAACCCAGCTGACCTAGCGAGTAATTAAATTAGGCCTTTCCTGTGTGTTATCATTTATTAATTTCTGATGTGGTAATATCATGTTAATAAAGCATTTTTGATATGCTAATTTTATTATCACATCTTGGGTTATCGAATAGGGAAGGGGGGGATGAGAGCACTGTTACACATACAATCATTCTGATGGATTACACTTCGCATTCGCTACCACATAGCCTATACACGTTTTGTCAGACTTAAGTTAATTACTATGGACAACATTACTTACCTAATTATGATTAGGTGATGTATATACATGTGGATGGTAATCTTGAGACTGCTTACTGATTTAATGCAGATCTTGTAGCCGACTTTGCTCTATTCAAAAATGCCCTGTCATACTGCTGCTAGTAGCAATTTCCACTTAGGCTTGATTTAAACACTAACAGTTTGTTGAGGTTTTCGTAATTCAGAGATGATCGGAATAGTGTCCTTATCTTCTTCACCTGGCTAAACAATCTCTCACATTCAACGTTGCTGAGTGGGATTGTTAATATTGACAGCATTACTCAAGCTACTCTGTCATATTTCAGACACCCATCTCCACCTTGTATATCCCCTATTGCAGACCAAGAACAATCTACTCTTTTTCCTTCCAATATAGAAGATGGCAAATCCTCCATTTGGAGAGCACAAAACTGGCATTGTAATGCGTTCATTGCTTGGTGCTCATCTTCACAGTCTTTTGTTTTTGTCAACATAATTGGAAACTTAGAGATATAATACTTCACGGCACTAAAGGAAGCAGAAAGCTTATCTGTGCCACTTGAGCATTAACAGAAAACTCACTGTCCAAATTAAATTTATGAATAATATAATCAGAGGCTGCAGTGAAGTAGTTCCTGACATGCAAATAAAAGACCTTCTCCTCAGGAGCCAGATTTTCTACACAACTAGATGATGTTGAACCAATTACCAAATCATCATCAGCTTTCTGATTCTCTCTTGTGTGATAGACCACTTCTAAAATTGTGCAATATTTCTTTATGGCCACTGGCTTAACAAACCTACAGAGAATTTCTGTCAGCAAATCAATCAGTATGGATCTTAGGACATGGATGTGAGGTGCTTGCGATTGAATAACTTTGTTATACTTTTCAAATGTAGGGATGGCAAATGCCAGAAACAAGCAAAATGCCTCATTTAACTTAGATGACAGAAAAAGAAATAGTCTCTCCTGTCTTGAAATACCAACAGTTTGACTTGGTTCCGTCACTTTTTTCCTTACAGACGGAGAAGAAGAACTGCTCTCCAACTTCCTTTTGCCAATGATAACACGTGCCTGATCTTTTACTCTGTTGTTCACACTAACACCAAATTCCAATTCTGCAGGCTTATCTCCATCTGCCTTTACTTTGGGAATTTGGAAATACATGAGAGAAGTGTTTGTGCCAGTGGACTGGTTCACCTCATCCTTAAAAAAACTCAGCAGTGACTTCCACTGTGAATCAGTCTATCTAAGCATTTACCCAAGGACAACCATCGCGTGCACACATGCTTCAGTATTTTCCTAACATCAGTTTGCTAAAGAGCTTGATATAACTTCAGATGATCTTTCCTCTTGTAGATTTTGTTTAAATAATAATATCAATCATTATCTCACAAATTTTCACAGGAAGGGAATCAGCACCTTTCTCAGCAGCCAGATGAATTAAATGGCATGGGCATCCTACATCAATGATGTTTTTACACTGCTCTTTTAATTTCGCAGCAACACCATTTTTCCTCCCTATCATAGCACTAAAATCTATACAGTTTGCCGTTGAAATAGCATGTCTTTCCAGAAGACGCAGAAGCAAATTACCAATGTTAGCACCAGTCGAGTCACCTTCCAAATTTTCCATGGATACCAAACGATTTTCAATCATCTTCGATTCCTTGTTGAAAAATGACACGACGACAGGATACAGCTTACTATCTCTATCATTGCTACCATCAGTGGAGATCGCGAAAGGCCCATATTTTAAAATATTAATAATTTTTGAATCGGCGTCACGTGCCATTTTATGAACAATGGCGGATATTTTTGTCCTCCCACAGGCATATTTCTTCGCAATTTCCGAATCCGGGAACATTTTTCTAAACAATTGTCCCACGTGATCGGAACATGATAAAGAGAGGTTATTTTCTACGATGAACGCCATGAACAAACATTCTGCTCGAATGGTAGCATTGTCTTCATTCCCGTGAACAAAAAACGTACCTAATTTTTTGTTCTTCTGTAAACAACCAGCACTGTCCTTGTGTTTTAGAGTGTTGCTGTGAGATACAATGTCAGTTTTTCCACCATGAGAAATATTTATATCGTAACCACACACGGAACAAAGAGCAAAATGGTTTCCTCTACTAGATTGTACAGTGAATGGGAATTCAGTTTTATAGCCTTCTTTGAACACTTGGAGATAACGTTTCTGATGTTTTGTCACCATAACGTGACGAGAGAAACTTAAAACACACGACACGAAACAATCATCGACACAACTCGTTGAAATAATTATCTACCGACGCACTAAACGTGACGCTAGCAGAGTATAAACACGTGGCGTCAAACGGATCAAGTCACAATCGCCGCGCGTAGCGTACAAGTTTCAATCCCATACTGCATAGTCACCTGGCCAGCCTCGACTAATCTGCGCAGGCTTGACACCTGTTTGTCCGTAAAATACCACCAATCAGTATGCGGTAGGCCGATCAGCTGACTCACCATTCTGAGATCGCAGGCAGCTATGGAGCTCACTGCCAAGCGAGAAACTTACACAAAAATCCAAGGTTACGCAAATTACAAAAGCAATTACGACTTACGAGAGAATCTACTTGAGAATGGAAATTATTCGCAGTTCCGTTTTCTTTTACAATATATCACTGGGGTCCGAAATTCGGAAGAAATAATAGTAATTAAGAAGATCGGAAGACGAGGTGAAAATTCGGAAAGTTTCCGAATAAATCGGAAGGGTTGGCAGGTATGTAAATACCATACCGCCTAAACGTTGCCTCGTCTGTGAACAATACGGACGAGAGAAGCAATAGATTGGCCGTTTGTGCTACAAACGTGAATCACAATTCTACGCCCAGTAGTTTACTCTTTATGTTATTTTAAATTTAATTATTTGAAAGAGGGCACTACACTTGATCATTAATCACTAATTCCTTGCCGCTGCAGAGCCTGCAGAGTGCACGAGCCAATGCAATGTTGCCAAGTCGTTGCTCAACGACGAGGCGGGTGAGCAAAGCTCTCTCTCCATTACGTTAGCATTATGTTCCTACGTTCAAGTCCAAGCAGAGAGTGAACGATGTTGCTACATCGGGACGTGGAGAGGCAGGACGTGTCATGTGTTCCAGAGGAGACGTGAAGGAACTAAAATGCAGTACAGCGTCATGGCAGAGACAGATGTGTCGGGCTCTACCTTCCTTCGTTATCATTAATTTCTGAAGGACTGAATCCCTTTCTCTTCTTTGCACTTGTATCGGATGCTATATTGTCGGAACCACCCAGTAATGAAGAAAACCAGCACTGTTCATTTTGGTTGCAACGAGTAGCTAGGGAATTAAATGTCATCCCCCCGCATAGCTCCACTTGCCACGGATAAGGCTAAGGTACTCCAGGAGGCACCAGGTATTTGAGGTGGGTTACTTGGGACTACTTGCTCAGCAGCCACACATCACTCGCCATGCATACACAGGGGAGGTAGGGTAACACTTCGAGAGTGAGAACCAAGTACAAAACTACTTAAATTCACCTAAATACATTTGTGTAATGGTGTGGAAATGATATCCTAATAGGTGTTTACTCCTCCGCTGTCTATAACCCGCCCACCATCAATTTTTTATAACACAATATTTACTGTATACATGTAGTGAAATTTTAGTTGTGTCGGCCATTGTGGGAATGATTTATAGGATAAATAAAATGTTGCCAACCCCACACATACGGTACCATGTGGAGTTTGTTTTATGCTTCACTCGCTCCATTCGCATCGATCGCTTCGTTGTGTTTCTAAGGTTTAAACGATGCGTCCATGTTAAATTCTGTGTGTTAATAAGGCTTTACATACAAAAACAAACCTAATCTGCTCGCTCCACTTTGTAAACCAAAAGTTTCTCACTAACCATGACCTGTGTCGTGTATTTTGTGTACCATACATTGGCAACAGGAAGTGACATCTCAATAACATCTCAATAATCAATGCGGAGCAGTTGAGCAACGACAAGCAATGACAATTATTGCCCTCGTTGAATGAACAAAAATTTAACTACTTAAATCACATATTTACATAATTTAGCACATATTTCCTGCTCGGGTCTAAGCTCCATGAATCTGAGAGGAATGTGGATCGCGGACTATGAGAAGTGATGGTGACGAGTGATGAGGTTTCTCGGTCCGTGCGTAGTAACAGAACCAAATACATTAATCGGTGACTCACTCACTCAGTCGCAACACCACAGTGGATTGAGCAATGGCCGTATGTTAGCAGTATTGGAATAGAAAGGAATACCACATATCATGGCGGGCTGTTGACAGATTCTTCTCCTCTCGCCTGACCCTTCCCTGCCCCATCCCCTCACCCCGCAAGTTCACAGAGCTTGGACCCGAGCAGTACATTAGCCAAGTGAAATTGTAGGATCTTGGTTCAATCTCTCCCAAAGAATTACCGGATATAGTGGTGCAATGGCCAAGCAGCTTGCCTCTTGCCAATTCGACCCCATTGGATTCCCGGTCAATGTATGTGATATTTTCAAAGTGAAATATCACTTGATGAAATATACCGTATATATACACCGCAGACAGGCCAACAAGGACCACGCAAATATCACTTCTTTATAGGTCTAGTTTCCTTCTTTCTCTTCAAGTCTTTCATCCTGGTCGACTGCGCAGCTCTTCTTTCAGCAGTCCATTCTCCTGTGTTGAGATTCTTTTTCTCCCCGACAAGAATTTTGAGGCCATTTTTTTTTTTTTATCTGTACTCTATTCGATTTAGACAATCTTCTTCAGTAATTTTGAATTTTTGAAGTTCTTCTTTCATTTGTTTTACATAGCCTCCTTGCCCTTTATACTTCCAGATTTTATCAAAAATTTGTTTCTTTAACCTTGAGCAATTCATGAGGACCATATGCCCGTAGAACTGAAGTCACCGTTTTCTTATCATCACTTCAAGGTTGTCGATTTTACTATAAATTTCTGCATTGGATCTTAGTCTATAACCTTCCTGTGTTTTCCTAGGACCATAAATCCTTCTTAAAATTCTTCTTTCTATCTTGAGCAAATTCTCCATTCCGGTTATATTTGTAGTTTCCATGCCGTACAAGATGACTGGTCTAACAACTGTATTAAAATGTCGTAATTTTGCATTTATAGACAGTTTTTTTTAATTGTATATATTTTTGTACAAAAATTTAAACTTTTCAATTTTCCCTTTTTTGTTCTCAATTGCCAATTTATCCATCCCATTGATACTAATTATTTCTCCAAGATATTTAAATCGGTCAGTGACCCTGATGCTCCCATAATATTTTCTTTATCATTTTCTTAGTATATTTCTGATCACTTGTCATCATCTCTGTTTTTACCAACAAAATCTGTAAGCCCGCTTTTTCCGCCGTTTCTTTTAACTGATCAATTTGGTTAATAGCTTCTTGTTCTGATTCAGCAAACAATGCTACGTCGTCAGCAAATGCTAAACTTTTGACTTTGAGGTTCTGATTCTTTGCACCAATTTTAGCACTTGAATCGTTCTTCTCCCAAAACGTCCTCATGACTTTATCCAAGACCAAATTGGAAAGCAGTGGTGATAGACTGTCCCCTTGTCTTAGCCCAGTTTTTACCTCGAAGGGCTCACTAACTTAATTTAAAAATTTGACTCTGGAAATCGTATTAGTTAATGTAAGTTTTATTAAATTTATGGTTTTTGATCAACTTGGTATTTCTTCAATGTGTCAAAAACAGATAAAGATATTCTTTGGCCTGTTGTTGTAATATTTTAATATCAATTTTAAACTATACTTATATAACTTTTCCGTCAATCAATATTGATACATATTTCAGGTCAGTAGTGACCAGGGTTACTAATTATCAGTATTGATTGACGGAAAAGTTACAAGTATAATTCATCAATTAATATTGTCAATACGGACCAAAAAATTAATTCGAGTGAAATATCACATCCTGCGGTTCGGATACCAGGAAAAATTGGAGGTCCCATGGCTCATTATCACGATATTAATGGTCATGTAGAACTACAAGCTTCCTCCCTTGCCATGCACACACACATTCATATGGAAGAGACTACATGACGAGGCTTAGAAGATGACTTGACAGCAGAACTAATAAAATTAAGAAGGTAGATTAATTCTGACTGAGACCAGAACGTGGCTTTTACACTTGCATCAGACATCATCGTGGCTTTTATATACCTTGTTTCATCTTCTGGGGGACATTAGCAATTCAAATTAGTAACCCTGGTCATTACTGCACCTGAAATATGCGCTAAAATACATAAATGTGTGCTTTTATTGCTATTTTAACCACGGCAGCCATGTTCCGACAGTGCATGATTCTCATTCAACTGTCAACATGGCGCACACATAGTTGCCAACATGTGGGATATAAAATATGGTAGCGCTGCAATGACGTATCACTCCCTCATAACTTTTCTAAAGTACAAAAATTAACCAAAATATCTGTAATAATGGTCAGGAAAAAATCTGGAGATGATGTAGTAATAGATGTTTACTCCTCCGCTGTCTATAACCCACCCGCAGTCCCAAATAGGATCACGACTTATATAGATGAAATTCCAGCTGTGTCTGCCATTTTCGCCATTAATTATGTACTAGTACAGTACTGCCAACTGCGCACTTACGGTACTACTTTGTATATGCACGGTACTGTGAAACAAAATAGTGCCGAATTCACTTGACAGTGTGCCGAGTTTGAACGTGAATACTGTTCTACATACAAAACAAACCTAACCTGGGGCGTACGCCCCAGACCCCGTTGCTTGTAGTGCAATCAGTAATTCTCGTCCAGACAGTCATCTAACCAAGTAGCGATTAATGGTTTCGTCCTGACAGTCGTCTAACCAAGTAGCAACCAAGGGTTTAGTCCAGACACCCATTTTAGTTCATCAGTATTTTGCGTCCCGACAGTCGCCAAACCTCGCTACAGGAGATTGCGGTAAAGTGAAGTTGGCACCATTGCCTCATACAAGCATTATTTACAAATACAAATAAGACACAAAAGCCCAATAATTGTATTTCTTCATGTAATTTACAACGTTACGTATGTCACCTGGTGTATCGGTCATGTTGGCAACTACTGAAGTCAATGTGTGTGCCTCGTGATGAGCGCTCGCTGCGGCAGTTTCACATACTAAATATGCTGGCAAACATGGCTGCGAATGTTAAATAAACAATAAAAACACATGGGCTATTTACGTGATTTAGCACATATATCCAGTGCAGTCAGTGCAGAAGTGATCAAGGTTAGTAGTTAAATTGATAATGTCCCCCTTAAAGATGAAATAAGGTATGAAAATGATATATTGTCGAAATGGAAGCGAAAAGGAAAAGAGTGATACGTTGTGCAGAACTAATCAAAATACATCACACTAATTAGGCCTAAAGATATTAACTTAATTGTTCACTTCACCAGAACCGGAACCAAACCAGAACATGGTAGATTATTGAACATATATCATTCACATACCTTTCTGGGAGTCATTAGGAATTGAAAATACTGTCAAATATCACTTTTGCACATTGAAAATACTGTCAAATATCACTAATATTGCTTAAATGAAGGTTTTCATTTGTAGCTTATTCAACGACGGCAAATGTTTGTGGCGGTCATATTGCGTTGCCAACATGTCCGATACAAAATACACCAGACGACACACGTAACTTTGTAATTATGTGAAAATAGAAATTAATTGGCAAAAACATTGGCCTGGATACAGTTTATTGATGCATGACAAAACCCAGAGGTGTTTATATTAGGTAACACGGCCCGCAGGTCACGCTACTTAACAATTACACAGGCCTACAAAAAAAAAAGATTTTTTTTGGTGCCGGGGATTTTGTAACTGATTTTAGGTACACTTGGGTCGTTGAATCTAAATATGAAATCAGTTTTCCTCTATCACCTCTATTTGTTCAGATCTGTGTTGTTTTTATGTGCAGTTTTACACGAAATGTGCAGTTCTAACTCCATTTTGTGCAATTCTCAAACGTCAGTCTGTGCCTATAGGATAACAGAGGCAAAACAGACCACTGGGTTAGAAAAGAGTGACATAAGAGAGAATACATGGATGTTGGGGGGAAAAATGTTGAACGAGAGAAAATCATCTGTCTTCCACTTCATATCAAGGTGGACCTTATGAAGCAGTTTGTGAAGACTCTTGATAAGAACGGATCATGCTTTGCATTTATGGGAAATAAAATGCCTCATTTGAGTATGGAAAAACTTGACGCAGGGATATTTGTTGGCCCACAAATAAGACAACTCATTATGGATCCTGACTTCGTAAATTCGATGAATGAATCTGAGCTAAAAACCTGGACTTTATTTGTGTCAGTTGTAAAACATTTTCTAGGCAAACCCAAAGCTGAAAACTATGTTGAACTGGTAAACGAGATGCTTAACAGTTTCAAATCTCTTGGGTGCAACATGAGTAACTTATTAAGGTGCACTACCTAGGTATTTACACAGCCACTTAGCCCGTTTTCCTGAAAATTTAGCAGACAACAGTGAGGAAAAAGGTGAACAATTTCACCAGGATATTAAAACTGGGGAGGACCGCTACCAAGGAAGATGGGACATACTCATGATGGCAGATTACTGCTTGAGCTTAAAACGGGACTGTTCCAAAATACATTCAAGAATGTCACGGAAAAGAAGCTTCCGAAGTGTCCAGTGACTGGTTGGTTTCATTCATGACTTTTTCCTCTTTGTATATAATAATATTTGTATAATATAATAATGAAAATTCCGTGTCTCGTTGTGTAATGTATTTTTCACAAAAATACCATATCCCAGAAACTAGAGCTGCTAGGCAAAAACTAATGCCATATTTGAATTCAGGGCATCAAATTCATATAAAATCAGCTTAAAAAGCCCCTGCACCAAAATCACTGTTGACCAGTGATTGGTCTAGGCGGAAACTATTGGTCGCCGGATGCGATATAGTACCAAATGCGTGGGGTTGGCAATACTGTACATGATGCTAAAAATGGCGGACACCTCTACCTAAGGAAACGATAAGTTAGAAACAAGTTTAGAAGGTCAAATGCACGATAACCCCAGTGTGCATGACAAGAACCAGGAGTGTGTATATATGGCGAATGAAGTCCGCAGGCTAAAACCATTGTCAAAACCCATTGGATTGGACAAAACGAAGGTTAGAATGGTCGGGTTGAGGTGCGGCCTTGGCTGCGGGAAGGTTTCGGGGCACTGTTGATGACACATTAGGCTGAAACCATTGATCTGGACAAGTTAGGCTGTAACCATTGTCAAGAAACCACTGGAATGGACGTGCTGTAACCATTGACAAAAGCACTGTTCCATTCATTTGAACCCCTCACAGAACGCTACCTAGACCGCCTATACAATAGCAGACCTAGGTGGGGTTTCATTGGAGTTGGCAATACTGTACTTGTGCATAATTCACGCGGATAACGGCACACATAGCTGGAATTATACTATAGGCTATAAGTCGTGATCTAAACCCCCTTTAGATGGCGGGTGGGTTATGGTCAGTGGAGGAGTCATAATCAATTAACTTACTATATCATTTCCTGATTTATTTTTCATCATTTGAAAAGATATTTTGGCTAATTTCAGTACTTAAGAAAATTGTATTGCACGTTCGTGTCTCATTCAGTGTTGCTGTAGATAGTATAAGAAAAGAGGAAAGAAACCTCTCAAGTAACTCGGTGGACACATTGTTCGTCTGGCTTAACCTGAAGCAAATTCAGCATCAGGATGACCCTGAGCTGGCACCTTGGGGTCAACAAACACACAAGCTAAAGGACTTGGTGTCCCTGGTGGGCGATACATAGACTACCATTACTAGGCAGCCGGGATCGATCGATTTAGGTGGAAATCGAAACCACCTCTTCTCAGTTCTGCCCCCGCATGGCTTAGTGTACCCTGTTCCAGCACAGACTAAAATTACATTTCTTGACAGAGCCGGAAATCGAACCCAGACCTCACGAGTGACAGCAAGGACGCCGCGAGGCTGACGTTGTTTTAAGCGTGCTGGCTTATTGTAACAATCCCCCAAGAAGTACCAGTTTCGAAGGTGATATCAAGATTAAAGGTATAATCAATTTACTGTCTGCAAAGTCAAGTAGAACTTTACACAAAATGTAATTATGGGCAAAGATGGTATCAAAGAATATAGGGGTATAGACTATATCGAGAAAATTAATTATTAGCCTACATCTTAATTTTCCCCTATTCGCTAAAGGCGAACATTACAAAAGCTACGAAGAAATCTCAACCTTAAATGTGGTGTAGTTGGAAACTAAAATATTGAAAAAGCGAATATATTTGTTACTAACCTAAAGGTTTCATCTTCATTTCTTGAAGTTTGGTACGACAACAAGATTAGAATGGACTGTAAAGTGAGATAAACATTGTTCTGAGGAGAACTTCGGTTTCTCCATGGGTAGATTATTGCCATAATATTAGTCCCAGCTGGCTTGATCATGTAGAGGCCTAACACCAAATTCTTCTTGTCTTCTTCATTCACACTCAGGCCTTAAACAAGTAATTTTTTCGTATATTACATGATCCTAGGTAATGCAAACGTAATGTTTTCGAAACGGCCGTCACCGCACGCACGCATGACGGCGACGGTTCACCATGGATCCGCGAGAGAGCAGCCTACCCATATTCATTGATTGTAACCTGTCGATTATGCTTCAAGATAATATTGCGTAAAGTTATTAAACGCAATACAGTGATTTAATTTTGAAATGTAATCAACAGCAGAAATGTCCAACGTCTGTGCGGTAACATTTTTCCGCAACTCTAACCTCACCGGACACAACAGCTTATTCCGGTTTCCTCCGGGACTGGAGCGGTAAGTACAAACACCGAACATTACAATTGAATGATTTTGGTTCTAATAAACATGAAATACCAGTCCCTCAGATACCTATCCACTAATAATTCACAAAATCCTCATTCCTATTCAAGATGCAGTGACTGGGTCAAGGCCTGTAATCGGGAGAATTTGCTGGAATACGGACTAAATCTACACAAGCATCTATAGACGGCGATGTATAGGCCTAGGGTGTGTAGCCTTCATTTCTCTTGGTAATGTTTTACCTCACAAATGAGGGCAGTTCTAGTATGAGATTACTCCCTAATACCCTACCAATATTAATTAAATATCTACCCTAGGGAAGATATGGTTTACTTTAAAGTGTAAATTTTCTAACCTCTCTTTCTAGTCAAATGTTTTTCCGACTGAAGTTATTTTTTTTTTCTAACGAAGGCTAACTTGTTAAGCTGCATCTCTTTACATGGAATTAAGTGATTTACTTTCAAGCTGAAATGCTCCGATGGTCGATTGGGCTGACCCGATTTGACCACGCAAGGAACACAGACGTCCGGCGAAGATTTGATGTAGCACCAATAGTCGAGAAGGTTAGGGAGGCTCGTCTACGCTGGTACGGTCACGTCATGAGAAGACAGAACAACTCAGTTGCAAAAACAGCACTCCACATCCACCCAGGTGGAACAAGACCTCCAAAGCGGTGGACTGACTACATCAGGGCTGACATGCACGCTGTTGGTCTAACACCAGAAGATGTCAACGGCAGAAAGAAGTGGAGGAGATATAGCAAAATAGCAGACCCCGCAAGGGATTAATGCTAGGAAGAAGAAGACTTTCAAGCTGCAATGCAGATCACGTTGAGAATTTGCTCCCTCATCTACTGTATGGGACTTTGGTTCTATTCCCGATGGATGAGTGCTGTGAAAGTTGGATTGTCCTGGCTACGGTACGTCTCAAAACTCACGAGCTAAAAATAGTAGCAAATAGTATCAAAACTCACAACTACAAACTAGTAGCTAAATTAACATTCAAATCAGTCTCAAAATTCACAGCTCCAGAGATCACGTGCCTGCAATGACCACAGGAGGGACTGTGTCGCAAAAAACTTGCTTTGTGCTACAGGCCCACCTCCTGATGAGAGGTGTCAATTACAAGAGGGCACGCAATTTCAGCTGTCGCTAACAATGGACCTTTTTGCACAATTCCGAATAAATTTTCAAGTATCTACAGTCGTTATATGGGTAGGATGGGAATTTATCCATCTGCTCTGGCTCGTGAGTTTTGAGACTGATTCTGATAAAGAAATCAGTTAGAACCTACTCTTACTAATCCTCTTCTTGGAATTCGTGAGTTTTGATACTCGTGAGTTCTGAGATGACACGATTGTCCTGCACCCAAAGCTATAATCTCACCATTGTTGAAAACAGACTTAAGGTATTCGACACACTAACTTACAGTCTCTCAGAATTGTTAATAGCGTTGCTTTCAGCGACAAACTAGGTTATCAATCTTCTCAGTAGACCTGGGCGTGGCCGTAAGAGTGTGTGGCTTAAAAAGCATGGCTGTTAACCATGGTGTTTCTATCTCATCGCTATATTACAATGCAATTAATTTAAATTACATCTCTGAGACCACTAAAAAATTGTCCATCCATGTAAATGATCAGCACACTCTGGAGTGTCTCATAAGCTGGCAAGTGACCTTACTTGTGTGAGACTCCACTCTTGTACCATTATTATTTATTCATTTTCAAATAAGACAGATCTATATTGCTCAACTGGCAAGAGGCTATCTCAATCTATAAAGCCTACATTGATTGTTCCTCATGTATCCTTAGAAGTGAAGAAAAATCATCGCTACGATTGGTGCTGAAAGTACAGAAGTATTCAGGCATTCTGTTAGTGGGTGTCCAAAAGATAATATATGAGCCTTTTGTAAGTGTCTTCAATACAAGCCTACTGCCTATCCAATATTTTTTCTATTATTTAAAGTACTCATGATGGTTCCGTATTGATGTACTAAGTTAAATAGTTTTTAACAAAAATTATACAACCACCTTAATCAATACATAAACGAAAATAATTATTATTAGGGTTGCTCCTGGTACATGTTTCAGGGATTAATTAACAACAATTTTTATCCCCTTCATCAGCCAATACAAAAACATGAAGAAAATAATGAAGTAGCGTGACACTTAAAAATAAATGGTTATTAGACTTAATATGGTGCACCATATAAGTAGGTTGCAGAAAAATATTTTGAAGTATAGAGCAAAATTAAAAAGTTCATATGATCTGTCCACTGGCTCTCTTCGTATATCTTCGTTTATATTTGATGGCTGAATACTATCACCGTCACAAACTTTTTAATTTTGCTCTATACTTTAAATATTTTTCTACAACCTACTTATTGGCAACTCAAACTAACACTTGGGGCACTGCGGTCGGTCTGGATAAGTAGAGTAAAAATACTCATTAACACGCGTTTGATATGGAACACATTTTATTTTTCGGTTATAATCAGTAAATGTGGTCCCTAAAATAATGACAGTGTTATTTTTAATTGTATATATGTATAACTGTGCGATACACGTGATCTAATTTGTGTGTTCCACTGGATTTTATGTGTCAATTGCATATTATCAAGCATCGGTTGTCTGTGGTATTTGTTTTTGAGCAGTTCGAGTCATGGCGCTGTTACGTTTAAACGCTATATTTGAGTTTGCTCTCTGTACCATACACTCTAGAAATTATTTGCTGCTTGGTAAGGCGAAGGGATGAGTTTAACTTGTATTAAAGCTCGGGGACCAGCCCCGTGGTGTTGGGGTAGCGCGCCTGCCTCTCACACGGAGGCCCCGGGTTCGATTCCCGGCTCCGTCACGGATTTTAAAACTGACGTGAGGGTTGGAACGAGGTGCACTCAGCCTCGTGAGGACAATTGAGTGAGGCTGCGCCCCGATCACGAAAACCAAGATTAACGGCCGAGGGGACCCGATGCGCTGATCACGCGTCACCCCAACATCTGCAGGCTAAATGGCTGGGCAGCGGTCGCTTGGTCGGCCTTAGACCCTCATGGGTTGTATAGTGCCAGGGGTTGACTATTAAAGCTCGGGGGACACAGGAATTGCTTGATTTGGATGATTAGCAGATGGGTTTGGCGTTGAATATCGGACTGGTAGCAGGTTCTCGCAGAGTAGATATTTACCCTGCGAAGTCAAATTAGGCCTATATGACTCGTAGTGGAATTGCTCGGATATCGCAGAGCGAGGTGATGGCGGTTGGTAGGGTTATTGGAAATGAACTAGGGATTGGGGAAGGATACCTGACTGATGAAGCTTGGCTGTCTAGGTGCGGCTTGGCTCGGCGTAACAATGAACAACCCATCCTGTGTTGCCCGTATTTATTTGGTATCGTCACCTTTCGGCTATTGAATTTTACATCTTTTGGAAAGTGATGAAAACGTATATCCGCAGCCCTCTTATACATCGACTTGCAGCCGTAAACTGAGCAATATACTTTGCTTTTACTCATTTTACACTCTATCAACGAGTAAAACTTAAGTTATTACTTATGTATAAAGACACGAAGAATTTACCACGATCTGCTTACGAATACAAGAAACCATATACAAACAGTCACCACGTGACAAATGTACCCTACTTGGTAAGTTTCTCATTTTTACCGCTAGATGTCATATCAGATAGCTGGAGTTGCCAATAGGCTATGGTGCACCATATTAAGTCTAATTACCATTTATTTATAAGTGCCACGCTACTTCATAATTTTCTTCATGTTTTTCTATTGGCTGATGAAGGGGATAAAAAATGTTGTTAATTAATCCCTGATGTACCAGGAGCAACTCTAATAATAATTATTTTCGTTTATGTATTGATTAAGGCGGTTGTATAATTTTTGTTAAAAACTATCCAATATTTTACCTAAAATTTGGTTTCAAATACTATTTTAAATCTCAAAAGAATGGTTTTAAAATTTTCAGTTGCCTTACAAGTCATAGCAACAGATTTCAATGTTTGCATTAAGCTACATATCCAAACTTGTTCAGGAGTTCCTCCAATAATAATGGTCAATTTGCAAGAGCCCACTCACATCCTATTCTATTGCTAGGCAAGGAATTAACCCTTCTTGCAGATATAGGCTAATGTGTTGAATTCTAGCGTAAAGTTTCATGTGATTCGAGCAAAAGGTTCAGAATTGGGTATAAATGTTTATCACAAGTGTCCAGTAAGCCTTTCAAGATACGAGTGCCATCTGCACATAAAGTGTTAGATAGAGTTTACATCTAGCGGTAAAAATGAGAAACTTACCAAGTAGGGTACATATTTTTCTTTTGAAAATTGTATATTCAATGCCAAGGTAAGGTTATAATTGCTTTGGAGAGGAGTTTCGACTCCCATAGTGCACTGGCTGTGTTCGTGACGTGGATACACATGTATCAAATACGTCTTGCAATGGCCTTCCCAGTGTGTACTAGACAGTGTCTTGGTGAGGTGTGCTTTAACCAACTGAAGAGCCCAATTGCACACCGGGGCGAAACACTGTCATTTTGTTGAGTTATGCCGGAACATTTAGCACTATTTGTGTTTAAATATATAGTGGCTCAACGGACAATACATATTTTTCTTTTGAAAATTGTATATTCAATGCCAAGGTAAGGTTATAATTGCTTTGGAGAGGAGTTTCGACTCCCATAGTGCACTGGCTTTGCTCGTGACGTGGATACACATGTATCAAATACGTCTTGCAATGGCCTTCCCAGTGTGTACTAGACAGTGTCTTGGTGAGGTGTGCTTTAACCAACTGAAGAGCCCAATTGCACACCGGGGCGAAACACTGTCATTTTGTTGAGTTATGCCGGAACATTTAGCACTATTTGTGTTTAAATATATAGTGGCTCAACGGACAATACATATTTTTCTTTTGAAAATTGTATATTCAATGCCAAGGTAAGGTTATAATTGCTTTGGAGAGGAGTTTCGACTCCCATAGTGCACTGGCTTTGCTCGTGACGTGGATACACATGTATCAAATACGTCTTGCAATGGCCTTCCCAGTGTGTACTAGACAGTGTCTTGGTGAGGTGTGCTTTAACCAACCGAAGAGCCCAATTGCACACCGGGGCGAAACACTGTCATTTTGTTGAGTTATGCCGGAACATTTAGCACTATTTGTGTTTAAATATATAGTGGCTCAACGGACAATACATATTTTTCTTTTGAAAATTGTATATTCAATGCCAAGGTAAGGTTATAATTGCTTTGGAGAGGAGTTTCGACTCCCATAGTGCACTGGCTTTGCTCGTGACGTGGATACACATGTATCAAATACGTCTTGCAATGGCCTTCCCAGTGTGTACTAGACAGTGTCTTGGTGAGGTGTGCTTTAACCAACCGAAGAGCCCAATTGCACACCGGGGCAAAACACTGTCATTTTGTTGAGTTATGCCGGAACATTTAGCACTATTTGTGTTTAAATATATAGTGGCTCAACGGACAATACATATTTTTCTTTTGAAAATTGTATATTCAATGCCAAGGTAAGGTTATAATTGCTTTGGAGAGGAGTTTCGACTCCCATAGTGCACTGGCTTTGCTCGTGACGTGGATACACATGTATCAAATACGTCTTGCAATGGCCTTCCCAGTGTGTACTAGACAGTGTCTTGGTGAGGTGTGCTTTAACCAACTGAAGAGCCCAATTGCACACCGGGGCGAAACACTGTCATTTTGTTCAGTTATGCCGGAACATTTAGCACTATTTGTGTTTAAATATATAGTGGCTCAACGGACAATACATATTTTTCTTTTGAAAATTGTATATTCAATGCCAAGGTAAGGTTATAATTGCTTTGGAGAGGAGTTTCGACTCCCATAGTGCACTGGCTTTGCTCGTGACGTGGATACACATGTATCAAATACGTCTTGCAATGGCCTTCCCAGTGTGTACTAGACAGTGTCTTGGTGAGGTGTGCTTTAACCAACTGAAGAGCCCAATTGCACACCGGGGCGAAACACTGTCATTTTGTTGAGTTATGCCGGAACATTTAGCACTATTTGTGTTTAAATATATAGTGGCTCAACGGACAATGCATATTTTTCTTTTGAAAATTGTATATGACACAAGTAGAAAAAGAATAGTTACCACCTCGGCCACTGAAACACTTATGGCACATTACTATAGGGTTGAGAGGTTGAGAGTGTCAATGTGCAACATGCTTTTTACTGTTGGATGCTCCACCTGACACCAACCTCATTGGAAAACTGGGTATGGATTGGTGTTTTTTTTTTTTTATGTGTAACATCTTTCCGCTCGGTTGTTGGATAGTTTTGTGGGGGTGATTTTGAAAATCGGGGACGGAAGTGGATCGGAACGATCGAGCTGGCAGTGGTGGATCAAACGGAAGTATGCACTGCCCGCTCGATCGATCAAACGGAAGTGTACTAGCTGGCCGTGGTGGACAACGGAAGTATGCACTGCCCGCTCGATCGATCAAACGGAAGTGTACTAGCTGGCAGTGGTGGACAACGGAAGTATGCACTGCCTGCTCGATCGATCGAATGGTAGTGTGCCCTAGCTGGCAGCGGTGGATCGAACGGAAGTATAAGACGAAATGCCAACTCGATCGATCGATCCAGCTGGCACTGCTAAGAGAAACAATCAGCGCGCGGTGTCGAAAATTGATACCATGACGCTCTCTCGGCCATGTGGAATGTATATGACGTACTGAACGGAAAACGCTCATGCGAACTCTGGTGTCAAGTGATTTAAACAAATGACATGGTACATGTTCGAAGTCTTCGTATCAGTATTTAAATTGTAAAATGCCTTAATATCAAACATTGTAAGTAGTCGGCATTGCATTGGCATAAGGCATTTTAAACTCAATGTCACTCAGGAACATTATCGAAACAAGCAAAATATAAATGAAACTTAATTCCGTAATGCAGTATTATTGGAACGTGGAAATAAGTCACCATCTTGTGCACAATATTAGCGTAGTCGAAATAGCCGTGGGGTTATTGCGTATGACTGTGAATCTAGAGATCTTGGGTTCGAATCCTGGGCGGGGTAGATATTTTTGCTACCAGATTATCATTTTAAACGATATTTATCATATCAATATGACTCATTTTAACAGAATCCATATGAAATTACATGTTGGTCTGTGAATGAAGAGGACCTGTTCATAAGGAATTTAAGGTTATGAGCGGTGTCGCGTCTATTAATCTAGTTTATCCAAATTGTATTCTTTATTTAGGCTAGTGCTGGTGGAAGGTACAAATCATCTAATAAAATGAGTTCCGTATTATAAACTACAATATCTGTAAAACACTCCCTTTTACAATAGATTAATATTTGTGCCAATAATACTATAAAATACCGGTGTATCAACAATTTCACGTGAGGTTTCTTCTATGTCAGATGTTACACATCATATGCGACTACTGTAAGCCTCGTAATTTTTTTTTTTTTTAAACATGTGTTACGGACTGAGTGGTTAATGACGTACTAAAACTGTAACAGCTGATGAATTGGATCCAAAACATGTCCCACTACTAGCACGTACATCAGTTAGCCTGTTCATTTAAGTGTTGATTAGGTGGAAATATTTATACGATATCTTAAAATCTAAAGTTTAATCTTCACTCACCAGAGGAGTTAGTTAGAGATGAATAATGAAACTGGGCAATGGACTGGAAGTGACTGTGGCCTATTAGAAGGAAAAGTCCTTGCAGTTCTCTGGAGTTGGAACAGAATAATCATTTAAATCATCAGATTTGGTCCACCTCCTGGTGTAGCGGCTAGCTGTCTTGACTGTCGCCCTGGAGTTCCATGTTCGATACCCAACTCTGTCAAGAAATTCAATTCTGGTGTGAGGGCTGGAACAGGGTACACTCAGCCTCGTGAGGCGAAACCGAGAGGAGGTAGGTTCGGTTCCCACCTCAGCTATCCTCGAAGTGGTTTTCTGTGGTTCCCCACTTCTATTCTGGGTAAATGCTCGATCGCTGCTTTCCCAATCCTCACCTTAATTACAAATACAGTACATGCACTATTACAGACACCACAGTATGTTTGGTTATCAGGCAAATTCCACACACTCAAGTACACAGGGCTAAATGACCACAATGTCCAAGCCCTGCAAATGAAACAACAATGAGATAAGACCTCTATAATTCTAGATTAAATACATTCAGTGAGTTGCTAACAAAATCCTAGGTGATAATCAGTCACTCCTGATAAAAGCTAATAGTGTATGCCTCCTCCTATGCTGCCAGTAGGTGCTATATCGACTAAATGATGGTTGAAAGCAGATATTTTATACAGTCACTGTTTCCCCTCCCTGTCGGGTGAAAATATAAAGAGTGAAGATTGAACTTCTGCTTCAATCTTGCATTTTCAGTGGAGGTAAGCCCTAAAATATTACAGTACCAACAAGATGTTCAATAAAGAACATATAGCCTACTTTCTCCTAAATGCATGGGTATTGTTATAACTCTTTGTCCTGTTCAAGGAGTATAATTGAATGTTGGTTGCAGTAGCTTGTTGAAATAGAAAGTGCTATAGGGATATTAAACATGAATATGAGGTGCCCTTTGCTAGTGCTACCTCTGTACAAAATTTCGTTCAATTCGGTTTCACCGTGTTTGAATTGATAGGGGGAATCGATTTGCACACTTACTTGGCCACCATCTGCAAACTATTGGGCTGATGTTCTTGCAGTTTGGTCAGAATATGTTTCCCACATAAAGATATGGTGTTGCAAAATTTGGTAGAGACTAGATTATTAGGTTGGTCGTAATTACATTTTACCTTTTAACATTTGGGTGGCCGCGATTAAGTTTCCGCCAAGATAGTGGTGATATAAAACATGACACTGAGGTGCCCCTTGCTAGTGCTACCTCTGTACCAAATTTCGTTCATTCGGTTCCACCGTGTTCGAATTAATAGGGGGAATCAATTTTGACATAAAGATGGCCGCCATCCGCAAACTATTAGGCGAATGACCTATTAGATTGGTCAAAGGATGCTCCCTCCTTAAAGGTACGTAGTTGCAAAATTTGGTAGAGATCGGATGATTAGGTTAATCGTAATTTGATTTAAGCTTTGAACATTCGTGTGGCCGCCAATAAGTTTCAGTCAAGATGGCGGCGATATAAAACATGACACTGAGGTGCCCTTTGCTAGTGCTACCTCTGTACCAAATTTCGTTCCATTCGGTTCCACCGTGTTCGAATTAATAGGGGGAATCAATTTTGACATAAAGATGGCCGCCATCCGCAAACTATTAGGCTAATAACCTATTAGATTGGTCAAAGGATGCTCCCTCCATAAAGGTATGTTGTTGCAAAGTTTGGTAGAGATCGGATGGTTATGTTAGTCGTAATTTAATTTAAGCTTTGAACATTTGTGTGGCCGCCATTACGTTTCTGTCAATATGGCGGCGATATAAAACATGACACTGAGATGCCCCTTGCTAGTGCTACCTCTGTACCAAATTTCGTTCCTTTCGGTTTCACCGTGTTTGAATTAATAGGGGGAATTGATTTTCACACAAAGATGACCACCATCCGCAAACTATTAGGCTAATGACCTATTCATTTGGTCAAGGAATGCTTCCTCTATAAGGGTATGTTGTTGCAAAATTTGGTAGAGATCGGATGATTAGGTTAATCGTAATTTGATTTAACCTTTGAACATTTGTGTGGCCGCCATTACGTTTCCGTCAAGATGGCGGCGATATAAAACATGACACTGAGGTGCCTTTTGTTAGTACTACCTCTGTACCAAATTTCGTTCCATTCGGTTGCACCGTGTTCGAATTAATAGGGGGAATCGATTTTCACACAAAGATGGCCGCCATCCGCAAACTATTAGGCTGATGACCTATTAGTTTGGTCAAAGGATGCTCCCCCCATAAAGGTATGTTGTTGCAAAATTTGGTGAGATCGGTTGATTAGGTTAGTCGTAATTTGATTTAAGCTTTGAACATTTGTGTGGCCGCCATTACGTTTCCGTCAAGATGGCGGCGATATAAAACATGACACTGAGGTGCCTTTTGTTAGTACTACCTCTGTACCAAATTTCGTTCCATTCGGTTGCACCGTGTTCGAATTAATAGGGGGAATCGATTTTCACAGAAAGATGGCCGCCATCCGCAAACTATTACGCTGATGACCTATTAGATTGGTCAAAGGATGCTCCCTCCATAAAGGTATGTAGTTGCTACATTTGGTAGAGATCGGATGATTAGGTTAATCGTAATTTGATTTAAGCTTTGAACATTCGTGTGGCCGCCATTACGTTTCAGTCAAGATGGCGGAGATATAAAACATGACACTGAGGTGCCCTTCGCTAGTGCTACCTCTGTACCAAATTTCGTTCCATTCGGTTCCACCGTGTTCGAATTAATAGGGGGAATCAATTTTGACATAAAGATGGCCGCCATCCGCAAACTATTAGGCTAATAACCTATTAGATTGGTCAAAGGATGCTCCCTCCCTAAAGGTATGTTGTTGCAAAGTTTGGTAGAGATCGGATGGTTATGTTAGTCGTAATTTAACTTAAGCTTTGAACATTTGTGTGGCCGCCATTACGTTTCTGTCAATATGGCGGCGATATTAAACATGACACTGAGATGCCCTTTGCTAGTGCTACCTCTGTACCAAATTTCTTTCCAGTCGGTTTCACCGTGTTTGAATTAATAGGGGGAATTGATTTTCACACAAAGATGGCCGCCATCCGCAAACTATTACGCTGATGACCTATTAGTTTGGTCAAAGGATGCTCCCCCCATAAAGGTATGTTGTTGCAAAATTTGGTAGAGATCGGATGATTAGGTTAGTCGTAATTTGATTTAAGCTTTGAACATTTGTGTGGCCGCCATTACGTTTCCGTCAAGATGGCGGCAATATAAAACATGACACTGAGGTGCCTTTTGTTAGTACTACCTCTGTACCAAATTTCGTTCCATTCGGTTGCACCATGTTCGAATTAATAGGGGGAATCGATTTTCACACAAAGATGGCCGCCATCCGCAAACTATTACGCAGATGACCTATTGGTTTGGTCAAAGGATGCTCCCCCCATAAGGGTATGTTGTTGCTTAATTTGGTAGAGATCGGATGATTAGGTTAGTCGTAATTTGATTTAAGCTTTGAACATTTGTGTGGCCGCCATTACGTTTCCGTCAAGATGGCGGCGATATAAAACATGACACTGAGGTGTCCTTTGCTAGTGCTACCTTTGTACCAAATTTCGTTCAATTCGCATTCACCGTGTTCGAATTGATAGGGGGGGACAGACATTCAGAATACACACACTCACACACACACAGACACACACACACACACACACACAGAGACTCACACACACACATACACACACACACACAGAGACTCACACACACACACATACACACACACAGACAGACACACACTTTTTTCGCCCTGTGTTGATCTCATAAGTCTACTTTCATTTTTTGCAAAAATCGAAAGTAGGCTAACAAATGGTACGTTCTCTCTTTACAAATTTATGTATATCAGTATACAATAATTTTCTCATTGTGTTCTTAAACTATGAGTTTACATTTTCCCCCTATATAGATCAACCAACTACATCTGGTATAGGAAACCATATTCCTCCTCAAGTAACTTCACAGACCATGATATGTGAGAATGAAAAGTGTGAAGATCAAACTTCTGCTCCCAATCACACATTTTTCAGTGACGATAAGCTTTCACTCTTTCAGAATATTACAGTAGTACTTACCTCCTTCCAACCTTCAAATTTGTGTTATGTCATTAAAGCTCCTTTTACTGTTCTTCAGATCAGTCTCCTCTTCCTGATGACCCGTTCCTTATTGATTTCCCGGAGTTGATGGACTGTACACCCATACACAGTTACACCACGCAAACATCTAAGGTCTTGACATCCAATACTCCAAGGAAGAGGAAGCTGCGCACACAGATTCTCTCCCTAAAGAGAAAGCTGCATAGTCAGGTTCTCTGCCTGAAGAGGAGGGTCAAAGACTTGAAATATAAGGTCAAATCCCTGGAAAAATCGAGGCTCAAGACCGTAACACTTGAGGAGTTTAAGGTGTTGTGTGATACTTTCCTTCCAAAGGAATGTGCCAATTTTGTAAAACAACAGGCAGATATGCATAATAAGAAAGGAAAAGAAGTAAGATACACCCAGGAATTCCTCCAAGTCTGATTGAAACTATATTTCTTAGGACCGAAAGCTTATCAAGGTTTAAGCAATATCTTCCAATTGTCTTCAAGGAGAACTCGAAGTCGAGTCACTGAAGATCTACATTTCAAGCCTGGCTTGCATGACTCAGTCTTTGAAGCACTGAAGGAAAAAGTGGACACTTTTGACGATATAAATAAAAACTGTGCTCTCTGCCTGGATGAGATGTCAATTAAGGCAGATTTATTTTATGAGAGAGGGGAGGATGAAGTCATAGGCTTTAAGGACTGTGGAGAAAGTAAAATGTTCATACCTAAACGGAATGTTGTCTTCATGATAAGGGGGATATATCAAAATTGGAAACAACCTATAGAATATTTCTTTGTACACTTCACATGCTCCCCATCAAAATTGCAAGAACTAGATGAAAAGGCAATCTTGAAGTTGTATGCCATTGGCTTAAAAGTCAGGATAATGATCAATGACATGGGATGAACAAATATCAAAGTCAGCAATCGACTGAATATTACTCCAAGTAATCCAGTTTTCAAAGTTTTAAGAGAGGATATTATTTACATGTTCGATGTTCCACATTTGATTAAAGCAACGAGGAACAACTTGGAAAAAATTACCTTCCATTTTAATGGATTTTATTTATTTAGTGTATGGCCCATACAATCAAGTTATATACAGAAATAAATTATATACAGTGAAATCTCTCTATAACGGACACCCTTGGGACCGTAAATACTGTCTGCTAAAGAGGGGTGTCCACTATACAGAGGGTTTGAGAAAATGATTGCAATTTAGCACATGTACTTGTGCAGTATGTGTACTTACATGAAAACGTAGGGTTACGCGTGGTAGAACAGTCCAGTTTCGTCCACATTTAAAATGTTTTCCGGCGAATAGCCGTCAGTGATGGAAGGCAATTATTCTTCCCAGCTTGAAACATTATCCATATCAATAGTGGAGGATTCTCCACAAATTGCTCTAAATTTTATATCGTGGCGCTTTGAGAAATTCTCGAGCCAGCCGTTCGAGGCTTTGAAATCTCCGATACCTAATTCTGCTGCAAAATCCAATGCTTTGGCTTGTATCATTGGTCCGGACACAGGGACGTTCTGACTTCTTATTTTGCTGAACCACCCTATCACTGACCTATAAATAACAGCACCATTACCACTTTGAAACTGTCTAATTTGCAGCTCATTACCATTAAGACGCCATACCTTAATTATCTCTTCTTGTTTTTTCACAATTCCTGCTCCCTGTGTCTTTCCAATCTTAAACACTTCACATGGTTTCCGTACACCATATTTCTCACCTTTGTGATAATCAACGATGTCTACTTTCTCTCTTAAAGTTAAACTTTTACTAGGAGCCATTTTCAGATCCATTCACTTGCTACTGTAACTCACTGATCCTACAATAGATTTAAGAAGTTTCACGGTAAAACTGGCCAGATAGTGAAAGTATGAATTCCCTTATCCCGACCATTTCAAGTTCAAGAGAACAATAAAACGATACCGTTAGGCCTAGGCTTATTTTTGGAGCATTGCAGAAGATAGGGAATGGGAAGGTCAGCGCTAACTGGCTTCCAGGAAGCACAGGATATGTCGAAAGTACATTAACACAACAGAGTGTATATACAAGACTAATAGACCTGCAGAGATGCGATTTCTTTTCAAAACAAGTGTCCGCTAAGAGAGCTTGGTTGTTTTTTTAAATGCGGCCGGGGTGTCAGTGTCCGTATAAGAGAGATTATTTACCAATATAATTAATAGGGGTTTGGTCACAGGCCTAGAAAATCGTCCTTTATAAAGGGGTGTCCGCTTTAGAGGAGTGTCCTTTAAGAGAGGTTTCACTGTACATATTGACATAACAAGAAAACAACGAACAATAAAAGACACCTTCCAATTGAATGCTAAGATCATTGATCCACTGTATTGTCTCTGGAGTTGCCATCAAAAAATCCTCTTGGCTGCCTGTGTATGACTGCGTTTCACATTCGCTCACAATATGGTGGATGATCTGTCGCAATGCTCCGCAGTCATATGCAGCTGTCGGCAACTTGTTCCACTTAAACAGCCTGACTCTGCACCTACCATGGCCTGTTCTTATTCTATTCAGGGCAGTCCATGTTTTACGTGGTAGCTGGAATCCACTTGGAAGTTTGGCACCCGAGAACATACTGTGTAGGTGCATCTCCGTTGCTGCTTCCCACTGTCTATTCCACTTTGTAGTTGGGTCGTAGCCTCCAGCAACCATGTCAGAGGTGTTACGTAGAGCTGATGGAATGAATGTAATCTGTATTGATTAAGAGTGGGTAGATCTTCATGTACAGATAGATCAGGATTGCTTAAGATTTTAGTGAATCCCTTGATTAGAGCAGTGGATCTGGGTAAATCAGATGGCATTATTCCAGACAAAAGCGGTAGCCAATGAATTGGTGTGGACCGAATTGCGCCAGTTATTGTGCGCATAGTGGAATTCAGCTATCAATAAGTCTTGTGTGATGACTGTTCACCCATACGTACTAAGCACTTGAATACATCAAGCCTAAGGTTGAAGACCGTAAAAAAAAAAAAAAAAAAATTGCTGAAGTACCCCAGGTGGTTCCACAAAGCTTATGGATGATGTTATTATGCGTTTTTAGTTTCTGTGTGGAATTCAACGTCATGGAAACATATTGAAAACTTCTGCAAGAAGGACAAAGTTTTATCAAACAGATTGGCTCCAAAACTAACAGATGCCCCATATACATCCATCTAATTTAGAAAAAATGAAGGTGTGTTTAGCTGTCCAAGTACTGAGCTCTACTGTTGCAGCTGGAATGCCAACATAAGGCGGCTTCGGTGGCGTAGTCGGTAGCATGCTGAGCTTCTATGCCCAAGATAGCGGGTTCAAACCCGGCCGAAGCCGTCGGATTTTTTAAGAGCGTTAAAAATCCCTCAGTATGCCTTCCTTTGGAGGGGAAGTAAAGCCGGCGGTCCCATGTCATAGATTTATGGCATGTTAAAGAACCTTCCACTAATTGCACCTGTGTGAAGCTAAATTGGATAGGTTGAGAATGTAAACAACGCTCTTAGGTTTCTATGTTCGTTGCCAAGAGCCGACTGCGGTGGCGTCTAGTAGCTAAGTTCTGAACTTGGCCTAGTAGTCGTTGACGGTGGCGCTTGGCGGAAAAAGTAGGAGCTATTTGAAAAATTCTAAGTTGCAGTACTTAAATTAAAAATCAGATAACACACACTAATACAGTCATCACAATTAACACCGGTTATCAGACAGATTCTACACACACCCAAAGTACATGGGGCTACATGACCGCGTTGTCGCAGCCCCTAAACTTAAGAACCAACCAATGTCAACATACCTCAGCATGAATGAACTACCTCCTGATGCCATAGTAACAATCGAACTTATAGAGAAATTTGACAAAGTCTATGACATCTTAAATTCATTAACTACAAGGGATGTTAAAGAATTCAACCAGACATTCAAAGGTCTTCCTTACCAGATAGAATTTCTGAAGGAAATGATCCATTTCCTACATGAAATAAAAGTATTTAATCAAAATGGCAACAACATTACTAATGGAATTAAATCACTAAAATGTTGGAAAATCTCTCTAAATTCTATATTAATATTATGGGCCGAACTACAGATTGCTGGATTTGATTACCTTCTAACTCGGCGACTTAATCCGGATGTAGTAGAAAATTTATTTGGCTGCATACGGCAACAGAGTGGAAATTCTGTAAATCCCACATCCATACAGTTCAAGAGAGTTTTCAAGAAAATATTTTGTATGAACTTCTTCCACTCACCAAATCAGAACTATCACCTGAATTTGATGGATTTTTGAGAGTGAAACTGCTAAACACAAGGACGTAAGACGAAGAACCTGTACTGGCAACTGATGATAAGGAAGTGGAAAGCATTAAGGTCAGTGTCAAAGACTATGATTATCCGGTTGGCAAAATGGAGAAGAACTCTATAAGGTATACCTGTGATTACCTAATCAAAAAATGTCTCAAAGATCACTCCTGCAACAACTGTGAATCTTTTGCTAGGGACCATTCAGAATACATTGGATGAAACAACTTTGTTATCAGACGTACATGCCAAATGATAAATTCTTTTTCTATATTCTTGAATTCTCCACCAATGGTATCCTTACCTTGACGCGGTGGTGGAGCTTGCGTGGTCAAATGATCCTGAGAGCTATGCCGGCGGTAGCTTAGCTACTGGTAGGGTCTCCCAAGCCGGACAGGTCGAAGGTGATGATCCAGACTAAACGGGATACTCTGGCCCTCCAGGTTGGGGGTTGGACGTGGGGCTAACAACCCCACACCATAAAAAAGAACCTGTTACGAAACAAGGACAATTGCCTCGGAAGGACGGATTTAACAGAAGACAACCTCGGCCTGGATTACGGAAAAGAGATTTGTATATTGCGACATGGAATGTAAGAACGATGTTGAGACCAGGAAAGATGAATGAAATAGGAGAAGAGATAACTAAATTTAATTTAGACATTGTAGCGTTACAAGAGGTAAGATGGCAAGGACAAGGAAGGATAGATAAAAGGGAATATTCACTATTGTATAGTGGTCCAAATAGCAGAACAGGACAACATGGTACAGGATTTATGGTATCCAAGTCAGTAAGGAATAGTATTATGGAATATGAAGCCATAAATGAAAGATTTTGTAAATTGCGCATTAAAGGAAGATTCAGGAACATATCCATATTGTCAGTGTATGCACCAACTGAAGAGAAAGATGAGGATGAGAAGGAAGAGTTCTATGAACAATTGGGACAGATATGCTGTGAGATACAGAGATACGATACATTGATAATAATGGGTGACTTTAACGCAAAGATTGGGAAGGATCTACTGATGAGATGTGCAGGGAAACATACACTCCATGATGTTAGTAACCAGAATGGCACACTACTTGGGCATTTTGCCATCAGGAACAATATGGTGATCAAAAGCACATGTTTCCCACATAAACGAATCCATCTAGGTACTTGGAAGGCTCCTGATTCTACAACCGTGAATCAAATAGACCATGTGTTAATCAATGCAAGATACTCTTCGTCAATTATAGATGTGCGGAGTTGTAGAGGACCAAATTGTGATTCAGATCACTATCTAGTCAAAGCAGTACTTAGAGAAAAGCTGGCTAAAACGAAAACAGAATCTGAAACCTGGAAGAACAGTATAAATGTTGAAAGACTAGGAGATGAAAGAATTAAGGAGGAATATCAGAGAGAAATACAAAAGAAATTAGAAGAAGAAAAAGAGAGAGATGATCTCAATGAAGAGTGTAAGAAAATAGAGGAAGTAGTTAAACTGGCTGCAGAAGAAATAATCGGAAAGAGGCAGCAAACCCGGAATGAATGGTTTGATCAGGAGTGTAGGGAAGCAATAGAAGAGAAGAATAGAGCAAGAGAAAAGATGATCTTGAGAGAAACAAGAAGCAACTGTGAACATTATAGGCAACTGAGGTTGAATGCCAACAAAGTATGTAGAAGAAATAAAAAGGAACACATAAAGAAGCAATTTATAGAAATAGAAGAATTAAACCAGGGAAGTGAAGTAAGAAAATTCTATGCGGCAATTGGTAAAATGGGGAAAGGTTTCCAACCTAGGGAAAGAAGATGCAAGGATAGACAAGGGATGATACTGAATGATGAGAACAAAGTGTTAGATAGATGGTCTGAACACTTGAAGGAACTTCTAAGTGAAAGTGTAGAGCCAGAAATTGAACAACATATGCAACAAAACGAGAGACAAGAAGTAATTAGATCAGAATAAGAGAATGAGAATGCAAGTATTACGAGTCCTACAGAATCAGAGAATGAGAATGCAAGTATTATGAGTCCTACAAGATTTGAAGTGGCAAATGTAATGAAGAAAATGAAAAACAACAAATCACCAGGGGAAGACAGTATAGTAGCAGAAATGATAAAATATGGAGGAGTGGCATTGGAAGATAGAATACATAAACTATTGGAAAGAATATGGGAAGAAGAGAACATGCCAGATGGATGGAGGGGAGGAATAATATGTCCTATATTTAAGAAAGGAGATCAACTAGCATGTGAGAATTACAGAGGAATTACTCTATTGAATGTTATTTACAAGATCCTATCAGGTATCCTGAAAGAAAGAATGAAGATATTTTCAGAAGAAATTCTGAGTGAATATCAGTGTGGTTTTAGACCCAACCGGAGTACAACGGATCAAATCTTTGTAATTAGGCAGATGATGGAAAAGTTTTATGAACATGATATTGACCTCCATATGCTCTTTATAGATTTTAAACAAGCTTTCGACAGTGTATGTAGAGAAAGACTATATGAATTACTAGGAGAAATGAGGATACCTGGAAAGATAATCCGGCTAATAAGGATGACACTAGATAACACATGGGCACGAGTGAAAAATGGAAATAAGCTGAGTGAACCCTTTACAATTAATATGGGTGTAAAACAAGGAGATGGATTGTCTGCAGTACTGTTTAACCTTGTACTACATAAAGCAATCAGTAAAGTGGACCAGGGAGACACTATTTTTAACAAATCAAGTCAGATCTGTGCTTATGCAGATGATGTAGTGATCATAGCAAGAGAGAAGCGTACACTGAAAAGAGTATATTTAGAATTAGAGAAAGAGGCTACAAATATTGGGTTATTAGTGAATGAGAGTAAAACTAAGAGCATGGTAATGTCCACATCTAACACAAGAAGAGCCCCACATGATATTAAAATAGGCGATAAGACATTTGAGGGTGTGACACAATTTAAGTATCTAGGAGTACTTATTAACAACCAGTGTGATATGACAAACTGTATTAAAGATCGATTACAGGCTGGAAACAGAGCATACTATGCAAACATCAAGATACTCAGGATTCAACTTATATCGCGAACAACCAAAATGAAGATATATAAGACAATGATAAGACCAGTAGTGACCTATGGCTCCGAAGCTTGGACATTAACTATGGATGATGAGAATACTGTGAAGTGTTTTGAAAGGAAAATACTGCAAAGAATATATGGCCCTGTTAGAGAGGAAGATGGATGGAGAATACGATATAACCATGAACTACACGAATTGATTGGAAAACAAGATATCGTAAAGTTTATAAAGGCACAGAGAATCCAATGGTTGGGACATATAGAGAGGATGCCGGAGAGCCAGATGCCCAAGAGAATGTTGAAAGGCAGGCTATTCTCCAGGAGGAGGAAAGGACGTCCTAAGAAGAGATGGTTGGATGGTGTGACTGCAGACCTCGTCGCAATGGGAGTGAGAGGATGGAGGAGCAAGGCGATGGATAGACCAACATGGAGAGCAGTTGTCCAAGAGGCCAAAACCCACCCCGGGTTGTAGCGCCATGGAGTAAGTAAGTAGTAAGTATATTCTTGAATTGGAGCAAATTTTTTAGGAAAATTTTGTAAAACTGGTCCTGCAAGTGAAAACATTATCAAAATGTATAGACCAGTACAAACTAACATCATTTGTTTTGCTAGTATAGTTGCAATTTAAAAAACACAAATCCTTCATGCCTCACATCATGACAATTTTGAAAGGAACTCAAGATAATATGTATGGATATGAGTAAATGGAGTATTTGGAACGAGATTATGGCAAGGTTGTGGAGTTTAATGATGATACTTTTTCTTATACCACTGCTGAATTTATGGAGCCAGTAGGTTTTTTTGAGATAACTAAGGGAAGGTGTTTTGCCAGATGCAAAGACATGGTACTATGGAGGTTCAACAGCATGTTGCGAATGAGGGTTTTCCATGAATTTGGAAGCTTGTTAACAATATGTGGGTTCTAAACACCTCATTAGAGTTGGAACCACACAACCAAATCTAGCATTTATTTTCAGATACTTGCCTCATTCGATGGCTGCCACAAGGACAAAGTGTGATACACAATATTATTTGTAGTTTAACACGTTCAAAATGTCTCACAACCACTCACCAAAGAAACTGGTAACAATAACTTGTTGGGAGATTCCTCACAGTAAATGTTGGAAGTGCCCTCCACCAGCAAACACACTACTGTACTCGTTTCACCATATTCCATGACATTCTGTGAAGTGTATCTTCACCAATGTTGTTTATTTCGTGTCTAATGACCTCACGTAGTTCAACAGTTGTCCAAGGTCTATTTGGTTACACTCTGCCTTTTAAATACCCCCATAAGAAAAAGTCCAGCGAGGTTAGGTCAGGTGATCGATAAGGGAGGGGGGGCCAAACATTTTTGAGATTATTCAGTCACCAAAAAAACTGGTTACAAGTTGCATGGAAGCGTTAGACATATGACACGTTGCTCCTTCTTGTTGAAAATGACCTTCTGTCAATTCGACGTCATCCAGCTCCTCCACAAATGTTGGACAGAGGAGCACATGCACAGAAACAATCAACAAACTTGCCAATGGGCAGTGGTACAGATTCTCCCAGAGCCACTGAGATCCTTAAAACAAATTTCCCGTTTCTGTGAGCTTTCAGAGGGTAATTATGACCCATTAAAGTGGTTCAGGTTTATATGGATTGCTCTGTAGTTAGTACTATGCTAGGTCATAAGGTTCTAACTTCATGTGGTTATTTCTCTTAGTTCAAGAACTACTGTTTGAAATGGCATCATTTATTTCATCCACACACACACTATTATGCAAAGATATCTTCCATAAAAATCCTGACCCTACTAATTCCATTGTATCTTGGTGAGGTTGGTAATGGGCAATTCTGACAATCTATTCTGAGGATCCAAATTGCAGTGTACAGAGGTTGTCTGACATGGTGGCCTAATTGTTCACTAGTGCCTTTTGGTCTGTTTGGACCATCAAGGTAGCTGCAATGTCTGGTGCAGTATCATATTATTACTACTTGAACCATAGGCTTAAACTGTTCACCTATGGGAACAGGAAGATTAGGTTCTCCGTAGTTGCTGACTCGTGAGGCCATAGCCAGGTGGTGGTCAGCCTGATGTTTGTTGTTTGATTTAGGGGGTTGGACATAATGTGAGTAGAATCTGTCTGATAACCTATGTTACTGATGTGTCTACTGTAGTGTATTTGCAACTGAGGCTGCGATTGGACAGGAGCCGGTTGTGACCTTTTGTTAGGACCTCCCTGGCATTTGCCTGAAGTAAAAGTGGAAAGTGGGAAAAACACTTTTTGGATGACCAAGCTGGAAATCAAACCTGCCTTACAAGGGTGAATGTATCCTGTTCCAACTCTCAGACAAAAAATATTAATTTTTTGGCAGAGAATCAAAATCAAACCTCAGGGGTGAAGGTCAAGAATGCTAGCACACCATTGGGCATGTATATTATGACAACCAGGACATCAGGGAGTGATAGCCAAGAAAGCTAGCCACTACACCATGAAGGGTGTCAGACCGATGTATTGGAGATGAGATAATTAATGCATGCAATTGCACACAAGACTCCTACAAAGCCTCCCTCTTCTCCAATCCGCATCTCACCCTGCTAAGTGACAGGCCACCGAGTGATACGGTCACTATTGGCTATGCTTTGTAGAGTATAATGTTTATTTAATCGTATGGTGAGTACAACAAGGAATTCATAAGTCCAGGTCCAAGTTCTTCAACCACACAGCAGCACTTTCTGATAGATGAAACAGGTTGCTGGGGCTTCTGGAGAAGGCATTAAGAGGGCAACGCAGAATGACATGGTCCAAGGTCTGCTCCTCTTCACAGCATTCACACATTGGAGAATCCATCCAGCCCCACTTATGGCGCAAGAAATTACAGCGCCCATGCCCAGTTCTCCTCCCCCATGGTCTGTTACCTTGACGTGGTGGGGAGGCTTGTGTGTTTCAGTGATCCCGAGAGCAATGCCGGCGGGAGCTTCGGCTCCTGGCAGGGTCACCCATGTCGGTAAGGTCGAGGGTGAGAGACCAGACTAAATGACTGACTACACCATGATGGTGGGCAGCAGCGTCATCAGTAGATTATTTCCAGGCGGAGCTGTAATTCAGTGGTACGGTTGGAAAACTGCGGGGGCTCGTTTTCAGTCCTTAAGGTGGCAGCCCTACCAGAAAACTAGGAAGCTGTGGGCTAATAACTCGCACTCTCCGAAATTGTTTATTAAAGAAACTGAAAAGAATGAAAACCGGACGGATCTCATGTTGACAACTTTCGGCACGAAAAGGAAGACACGAATAGGTTTCTGGAATGTGAGGACTCTGGGTGAGAGTAGTAGGCTGAGGCAGGTGACCAGAGAAATGATCTCGTATAAACTTGATATACTTGGGCTCAGTGAGATAAGATGGCCAGATTTTGGTGAGATAAAAACTTATGAAGGACTTACCCTCATATACTCTGGGAGGAGCGAGGAGAATGCGGAACGCAGAGATGGAGTTGGTCTTTTGCTTACTGAACATGCAAAGAAAAGCCTTATAAGTTGGCAACCCATTTTCGAGCGAATATTATCAGCACGATTTAAGACTCGCATTCGCAATGTTACGATTATACAATGCTATGCACCCACGGAACCATCAGAAGAAGAACTTAAAGAAGCATTCTACTCCCTTCTACATGAGACAGTAAAGAAAAGCAGTAAGAGAGATGTGATTATAATAATGGGAGACCTTAATGCTAAGGTAGGAGAGAACAACGAGGGACTAGAACATGTGATGGGTGTACATGGCTTTGGGGATAGGAATGGAAATGGGGAAAAGTTCACAAACTTCTGTGCTAGCCATGACCTTGTTACTGGAGGTACTTTGTTTCCTCATAAGAGGTGTCATAAGATCACGTGGATTTCCCCTGATCATGACACTGAGAACCAAATTGACCACATCGCAGTGAGTAGGAGATTCAGGAGATCGCTCACCGATGTTCGGAATAAGAGAGGAGCTGATGCTAGCAGTGATCACCACCTTATGCTGGCTGAGTTCAAGATGAAGATCATGGTGGCAAAGAAGAGGTGTGAAAAACACAGCAAGAGATTTGATGTGAGGAAGTTGAAGGAGGAGAAGGTCAGAGATGAATTTAAATTGGAGCTAAGAAATCGTTTTCAGGTACTCCAATCTGATACAGCAGAAACTGATATTGAATCTTCCTGGAGTAATGTAAAGAACATCATCCTTGATACAAGTGAAATAGTCCTGGGAAAGAGCAATCCTCTCAAGAAGGATTGGATGTCAGAACAAACTTGGGAGGCAATAAGTCATAGGAAAATGATTAAGGAGAGGTTGAATATGTGTAAGACTCGACATCAGAAAGCAAAAGTGCAAGCAGAATACACGGTCGTTGACAAAGAAGTCAAAAAGAGTGTGAAAAGAGATAAGAGTAATTGGATCGATGAGATGGCGAAGAAGGCAGAAGATGCTGCATCAAAAGGTGACAGCAGAGAAATGTACCGCATCACAAAAGTGCTGTCCAAGAAAAGTTTCCGAAAGAACCAGCCCATAAAAGACAAACAGGGAAATTTACTCACAACTCAAGAAGAACAACAAGAACGGTGTAGGGAATACTTCACCGAAATTTTTAATGTTGATCGAGGGATTAATGAACACCACGAAGAGAGGAATGATGAACCTGATAATTCTGATCCAAATATTCTTTTGCACAGTCCAACTTGTGCTGAAATCAAAGAAGCCTTGCTACAACTGAAGAATGGAAAAGCCCCCGGTGTCGACAACATTTCGCCAGATGTCCTCAAGATAGACATGGACACCACAGCTAATATCCTGAAGCCATTGATGGAAAAGATCTGGTTTGAAGAGAAGCTGCCTGCGGAATGGAAGAAAGGTGTGATTGTTAAAATCCCAAAGAAGGGTGACTTGACGAATTGTAACAACTGGAGAGGTATTACCTTACTATCCGTACCAAGCAAAGTATTTCTCAGGATAATCTTGAATCGCGTTAAGAAGTCTATCGAGTCGAAGTTGAGGAAAGAACAAGCTGGATTTAGGGAACACCGTAGTTGTGTGGACTTAATTAACACTTTACGGATTATTGTGGAGCAGAGTAACGAATGGCAAGCAGCACTGTACATCACATTTATAGATTTTGAGAAGGCCTTTGATTCCATTAATAGGAAGGTCATGTGGGAGACCTTAAAGGAATATGGTATACCAAGTAAAATAGTTAACATTATACGAGAGATGTATTCTGGTTATGAATGTCAAGTCCTGCATGAGGGTCAGCTATCCCAGCCATTGGCCATCCAGACTGGAGTACGACAAGGATGTATACTTTCTCCCACTTTGTTCCTGATTGTTCTTGATAATACTCTTACGAAGGTGGGGAGAGGAAGGAAGAGAGGGATACAGTGGCGACTTCGAGACAGGTTGGAGGATCTTGATTTTGCTGATGACATCTGTATGCTAGCACAGCGCTTTAGAGACATAGAGGGAAAACTGGCAAACTTAGAACTTGAAGCTGCTAAGGTTGGACTTAAGATAAACCCAAAGAAGACAAAGGAGCTGAGAGTGAACTCCACAGTACAGGCTGGTCTCACTGTGGGAGGTGTAGATGTAGAACAGATGGATACATTTGTTTACTTGGGAAGCGTGGTAACGAGAAGTGGAGGGGCTGAGGAGGATGTCAAGAGCAGAATAAGAAAGGCAAATGGGGCTTTTGTGCAGCTCTATCCAGTATGGAGAAACCGTAACATATCCAGGAAGACGAAAATCAGACTTTTTAATACCAATGTGAAAGCTGTCCTATTGTATGCATGTGAAACATGGAAAGTTACCAATCCTATCAGCCACCAACTTCAAGTATTCATCAATCGTTGTCTGCGTCGAATTCTGGGTATACGATGGCCAGATATAATCCCAAACGAAGAGCTGTGGCAAAGGGCTAACCAACAACCTATAGAAGTCCAAATTAAACGGAGGAAATGGGGCTGGATTGGGCATACTCGGCGGAAACAGAATGATGCAGTAGAAAGGAGAGCTCTGGACTGGAATCCTCAAGGGGCTCGGAGACGGGGAAGACCAAGGAACACCTGGAAACGCACCATTGAAGAGGAGGCCAGAAAAGCGGGAAAGACTTGGATGGAAGTGAAGAACTTGGCAACACACAGAGCCCGATGGAAATCATTCTTGAATGCCCTATGCTCCGCACGGAGCGAAAGGAAATAAGTCAAGTAAGTCATGCCCAGTTCTCAGTCTGTTGAGGCGACACTATAGTTTTTTTGGGAGGTCAAATCCATTAATTTTCAGAGTTGGATTTATCTCATGGGCATTAGTACCAGATGTTGAATTTGACCACTCTTCCTGCCAGCTCCGGTTTAGGTTAAAATTGTCCCTCAAGAGTCGGCCGGCCAATACACTTGCTGGTCTCCTAGATCAAAGTCGTTGTGGCGATGGGTAACAAAATTCCTGGTGAACTGGTAAAGAGGGAGATGACCGGATCTTGTTTGCTCCTCTCAGCAGAGCTTCCTTTCTCCTCAGGTGGGGTGGTGGGATATGGCTAAGAACGGGTAGCCAGTGGCGAGGTGTTAGACTTGACAGTACCAGTTATACAGCGCATGGTTTCATTCAACTTCGTATCTACTTTATGCACATGTGCACTTTCCAGCCATACAGGGGCACAGTATTCCGCTGCAGAGTAGACAAGACTAATACCCGTTAATCGTAAACAGTCAGCCCAGGCTCCCCATGAATGTTGTATCATACAGACCAAACTCTGCTTTAAATAAAATTATCAGTATAATGCATTACCATCATATACTTCATCACAGGTACTTTATCTTGATCATAGTCAAATAGGAAAGCTAACAAGGAGTAGAATAATGCCAACTTATGATTTAACAGATGGAAAGCAATGACTTAAAAGGTAAGACCCCCTTAGAAACTAAAAAAAAAAAATTGCAAGATTCCAGAATTTTTGGTTTTAGTTGATACCCTACATCAGACTTCCTCATGGCAAGAGGATTGAGGATGGTAAGAAGTAGTTTATGATTTTGATGATGAGACAGTCATTGAGAAATTCTTGTCCTCTCCTCCAATGATGAAAGTTGAAATTCTGGAATCTTGTAACTTTTTTTGTGTACGTTTCCATAGTGGTCTTACTTGATAAGTCACTTTGTTTTATCGTGATACAAGCAGTATCAATAAATTGCACTACTAAAATGAAACAACTGCTTTTAGAGATCTTTTTAAAACTGTACACTGCATTTTTCAACATCTTACTAAAATGGAGATCAGAGAGTCTATTTCAATTAAATATTATAAGGTACCGGTAATGGAAATCATTAATTGCTTCTTTGCACCAACAAGTTATATGACAGAAACGAAGTACTTATGAAAGTTGAACTGTCTATTGTTATTATGCTTGCCAGTGCTTACAAATAATTACTTAATACTGGTACCTGGCTAGTTGTCACAATTCTTTATAAAAAATGTTTCAAATGCTTTTAATAAATAGGCCTACCATCATTTTGCAATGAAAGAACTGAGCAGTATTGTTGTTCTCATTGATTTATATAATTCTTTATAAAAATGTTTCAAGTGCTTTTAATAAATAACATCATTTTGTAATGAAAGAACTGAGCAGTATTGTTGTTCTCATTGATTTATGTATCTTAAAATTCAAATTGATTTTTACTCATCATAGGAGTTAATTAGAGATGAATGAAACTGGGGCCTGGTAATGGCTGTGGTTATTAGAAGGAAAAGTCCCAGCAGCTTTCTGGAGTTGAAACAGAAAATCATTTCAAGGAAAAGCCACTTGTCTCGGGCGTTAGCCTGTTTACACTGTCTTGCACTTTAAAGCACTAAGCAAATGGGGTTGGTTGTGTATCAAGTTAAATGTGTCTTCTTTGGCAGAAATATTCAATACTGTACAAGGAAATTTTAAGATAAGATCTCAATAGCTATAGATTTTATAAATTCAGTGAGTTGATAACAAAATCCTCATGATAAAACCACTTGATATGCCTTAAAAATGACATAGTTTCAATGCTTCATCCTACGATGCCAGTACATGCCATATTCACATGGCTGATTAATATAACCCCTGGCACTACAGCCCTTGAAGGGCCTAAGCCTGCCAAGCGATTGCTGCCCAGCCATTTGGCTTGCAGATATTGGGGTGATGCGTGGTCAGCGCATCGGGACCCCTCGGCCGTTAATCTTGGTTTTCATGACTGGGGCGCTGCCTCACTGTTAGACAACTACTCATTTGTCCTCACGAGGCTGAGTGCACCCTGTTCCAGCCCTCACGTCAGTTTCTAAGATCCCTGACGGAGCCGGGCATCGAATCCGGGGCCTCCGGGTTAGAGACAGGCGCGCTATCCCAACACCACGGGGCCGGCTATGGCTGACTAAACGTGACTAAACGATGGTTAAAAGCACTGAATGAAAGAGTGACACGAACTCATTTGAAATGGTTTGGCCATGTCAAACTAATGGACTCTGGTAGAACAGCAAAACATTGGCTTCAGACAATGGTGGTTGGAAAAAGACCGATAGGAAGACCTAGGAAGAGATGGCTGGACCAAGTGAAAGAGGATATAGGAACAAGAGTAGTCAACTGGGTTAGGTCCTAAGAGAAGAGTGGTACATGGACAGACAGAAGTGGAGAGTGCTCTTATACCACACCCAGGCAACAGGAGTGGATAACCGATGATGATTTCGCAAAGTCACTGTCTACCCTCAGGCCAGGTGTAAATGAAAAGTGTTGAGATCAAACTTCTGCTCCCAATATCACATTTTTAAGTGGTGGCAAGCCCTAAAATACTGCAGTACCCATGTCAGTTTATCTTAATTCTCTCATGCTCTTTAAATTCTTAAATAATGAGTTTACATTTTTCCTCTATATTGTCCAACCAGCCACATCTGGTAAAGGCCACCATATTCTTCCTCAAGTAACTTCACAGACTATGCTATGAGAGAATGATTAGTGTCAAGATCGAACTGCACAGAAATAAGTGGCCTTGCGGCGCAACACATAACGAAATTGAGGGGCAGGAACATGTCATATCAATCTGCAACAACCGTTCTTGAAATGGTTTCTCTATGTGGTTTCAAAGTTTTAGCTCCAGCCACAGATGCTTCCATCCAATTCTTTTCCCAGTTTCATTCATTGTATCTCTCATTAACTATTCTGGTGAGGCTGGCATGAGGAAGGGCACCCGGCCGTAAAAACCATTCACCACATTTTAAAAAAATCATCTTAGTTCAATCCCAACCACGTAGAAACGGCAATAGTATGGGCTGGAAATAATAATAATGATGATAAAGCACCATTAGACTTCTGAGACATCTCTTGCCTCTGCTAATTAGTTAGTTAGTTAGTTATTGTTGTTTTAAGGGGCGGAACTACGAGGTCATCTGCCCCTCTTAACATAGATTAAAGAATACAAATTTTGAATTGAATTTAAAATTTTGAGGTGGACATCTGAATTTAAAAAGACCAAAAATTAATAAAACAAAAACAAAAAATTAAATAAAAATAAAAATTATGAAAATAAACAAAAATAACGGAAAAACATAACATTATCATTCAAAAACGAACAAGTCGTTGAGTCAATGTTCACTGGAAAATTTAGATTGCTGGCCCTAACTCACTCTCACTTATAAAGCGGATAACGCGATCAGCAGCCACCGCGTCATCGGCTAATATAAGTTTGAGTGTCATCTGCAAACCAAGGTGTCTGGCTGCATGGCTCAGGGGTAACGTTCTCGCTTGCTGAGCCCAAGGTTGCAGGTTCAAAACCTGGCGCAGTCAGCTGGCATTTGAGGGTGCGCAAATGCGAGGGTGCCGTGTCAGTACATTTACTGGCACGTTAAAGATCCCCTTCGGGGCAAAATTCCGGCACCCCGGCGTTTCTAAAAGCCAGGGTAGTTAAAAGGGACGTAAAACCAATAACCTTATTATCATCTGCAAACCAAGGTTTCTTCGTAAGTCAGCAAGATCCACACACTCGGTGAAAATGTGGGCCACGGTGGCTAATTACAGTAGGTTGCTCGGTAGGCTGCCTCTCCATCATTCATGTCTATCATTTCCAGCAGGCATTCTTATTCTGACATCTTACGAAACAGAAATAGATGAAGGTAACTTCCTCGTGCAATTAATCGCTATCTAAGTTTTAGTAACTACTGTAATTAGTATGACCATATCAATGATTTATGTGTATCTGTTTAACTTACACTGCTTAAATGCCAATGACGACATGAGAAAAATAGCTATCGTAGGTCATGGTCGATCGAAAGTAGGCCTACTGATTATTGACGAGAATAAAAACTCGGCCAGTATCAACGTATGATTGTTGTTTCAACACATAATTTTAACAAGTGTACGAAGCTTAAAAATCAAAATGCATGAACCTTTGGAACAATACAGAAGAGCAACTACGTGTGATAGAATTCGAGAGCTTACTATCATTTAATGTTATAGAATAACGACGTTGTGTTAGGAGCTGTACTTACCTTTCCCAGTTGATTAGCCTTCACTCTCGGGTCTACCTTAAACACTATTGGAAACACTGCCGGCGATAAAAGAATATATCCAATTTCTTCTAAGGGATGATCTAATGATAGTGCCTTGAGAGCTTGTAGGTAGCTATTGAATGTATTGATGAATTCCCTAAGATCACTGACCGATTCATTTTGCACAGGCCTAATATTCAAGATTTCCCTGATGTAGTTTGAAGTTATAGCTTTCTTATTTTCAAATCTACTGCAAAGCAATTCCCAGGCTATATTGCCATCAGAAGTTGGAAGATGTTGTATTAATAGCTTGGCTCTGCCTTGAACTGAACTAAGGAGATAGTGAAACTTTTGAATTGTTCCCAAACTATTATTGTTGTGTACAAGCAATTTGTAATTATCAGCAAATGGGATCCAATGTTCATAATTTCCACTGAATGTAGGAAGTTTAATTGTTGTAGTTTTATATTCGTGACTTAATTTACGCTATTGGACTTTGAAGTCAATATCTTCTATTTCAAGTTCTGTTTGAACTGCATCATACTTTGATTCGAGTCCCAGGATTGCAAATTAATGTTGGTTTCTTGATTGAGTTGTTCAACGTAATGTTTAATTCTTGTGATTCTACTCTTTAATTAATAGATTTATTACAGCCAATGGCCAATATATACAGTATATAAATACATTTTAAATTCCTTCACTATAACTCATGATAGATCTTGATCTTTTCGAACAGTCCCGTAGATAATATCTCCCGCATTGCTTATCACAGAATTCACAAAAGCAGTGTTCGTCCTGTGAATGAAAAGACTTTATTTTGCATATCAGATGATGGAACCCATGTACAGCAAAACGAGTCACCGTGTGCCTGAGTGTGTAGTTGGTTTGAGTCCATTCTACTCTTTAAACTTCCACGTTCTCTAATATTGTTTGCTTTTTTGATCCATTATAATGCTGAATAGTCCTAAGCACACAAAAGAAGGAGTTGATCTGACCTGTTATAGTTGCTTCTTGCTAGTTGAAATCACTGCCATCCGTGCCCGTGATGGACCAAAAAATGTTGAGGTATGAAGGTGTACCTTCTAGTGGACTGTATAGGCGCATAAATCATACGGAAGACAGCTTATTCAAATACGTATTCATATTAATAACAAGGAAACAAACACAACACTACACGACATGATGGCTGCACATTGTTAAAGATATGCAGAGAATACAAACAAGTCAAAGATAAAATACCAGTTCACAAAGAGAATACATACCATCTCGTGGTGAAATATGGAACTAAAATAAAGGTAACTGATGAGAGCTGAACAACTCATCATCATCATCTTGCACAGTTTCCAGCCACTGGCCGGGTCTGTTTGGAACACAAGCCTCTCCAACGTCTTCTGTCTTCCCACCATCTCTCAGCCTCCACCCTTGTCCAGTCTTCTCCTCTCTTCTTCATGCTTTCTTCCACCCCCTTCAGCCACCTGTCTCTCGGTCTCTTTCCTTCCCACTTCGTCTCGTGTATCCTCCTGGGTATCCTCTTCTCCTCCATTTGTTTTACATGTCCATACCATCTAAGTCTAGATTTCTCTATACCATCCTGTAATGGTTCCTCCTTCATTAATTCTCTAGTCCTCTCATTTCTTATTCTGTCCATCTTTGTAGCTCCAATACTGCTTCTCAAGAACCTCATCTCACTGGCCTGTATTTTGCTCTTCTCCCTTTCTTGAAAACCCAGGTCTCCGAGGCATACGTCAGGATAGGGACATAGTACGTCCGATATATGATCTTTTTGCTGTTCTGAGGGACATCCTTGCTCCATAACATGCTTCTCACACTCCTCCGGAATGCTTTTGCCTGTCTCCCCCGCTCATTTATTTCTCTATCGTTTCTTCCATTATCTTGTATCAGGCTTCCCAGATACTTGAAATAGGCTTGCGCATAATAGTTCGCGGCTGGGAGCGATCAGTTTAGTTCGCAGCTCCTTAGCGAACTAGTTCGCTCTTTTAGTTCGTTAGGTCCCATCTCGAATTCCCTGTAAGACAGATCGTTCGCTCGCCGTGCTGCTGACACTGCACGCGCTCTTTGTTCGTTATAGCAGTCTGTCACCACTGATGACTCGTCACCAGTGATTGCTCATTCACATTGCTCTCGTTTCAAGCAATACTGTAGGCAACTGTAACAGTTAATATGCAGTTCGTGTATTAGATATCGACATGTTGCGTGTGTAGTAATGTGTTTTACCTTTTGATATTCGAAGATAAAAAAATACAAAAATATGAGTATTGAAACATTAGTGAAATTCCTTATTCCTTCCTTATTTCCTTTTATTCCTTTTAGGAACATAGGGTAGCTACAAACTTCTTCCATCTCACTCTATTGTTGGCCATCCTTTTAATTAGGGTCCATGTCTTTCCTTCTGAGAAAACTTCTCTTTCTATTGTTTATAAAGCCAAAAGTCGTCATTTTTTTATCATCAGGGGCGGATCTAGGGGAGGGCGAGGAGGGCGACCGCCCAGGGCCCCGCGGTCCGCGAGGCCCCGCGCCATGGATTGTTTTAAATTTAATTGATTCATTTTTTGTACTTTTCAAACTTTCGAACTAATGTATAATTCATATTATTTTATCAGTGCAGCTATGACCTCCCGTGCCCGTGTAGCAAGTTTAGATTTCAGTGAAATGATAGAAGACTTCAGCCGGGAAAAAAGTCGCAAAGTAATATTTTAATATTTCATAGTTTACATAATCTTCTTCAATGGGACTTAAAGGTTTCTTTCATATTATTAAAATAATGTACTGTAGTGTATTCAAAATATTGTAACTATTCTTTATTTTCTTCTTCTTCTTTCTTCGATTCGGCCAACTAGGGACCACGTCAGTTCAACTGTCTCTTCTTCCGAGCTTTAACTACCGCCCAGTGTTTCCGCATTCGTCTCCGGTGTTGTTCTTTTCTCTCTTGGGACCACACCTTCCCTGTATCCATTTGATTTGATTTTTATTATTTCCTATTGTTGTGGGCCCCACCTTATCATATCGCCCAGAGCCCCGCAAGGCCTGGATCCGCCACTGTTTATCATTAGTGAAATACCGGTACCGTACCTAAAAGAATAACAGTATGGACGATGTGTTCGTAGAAGCATACACTTATTATTCTCTTTATTTTTTCTCTCGCGTGGGGCCGATAACCTAGACGTTAGGCCCCTTAAACAACAATTACCATCATCATTTTTCGCGTGTATCGGCGCGTCACCATCCGATTCCATTTCCTACTTGTCACTAGGTGATGATAAGACGTACCCCCGCCCGCCGGAATTTTCATTTCTTACTTGCTTCGTGATATTCATTATTTGGCTGCTCTGAAACCGTTGGGTACATTATCTTTATGGCATGAATGGGAGGAATAGGGTTTTTTAGTTCAGAGTTTTTGTCCATAGAAGTTCGCTTTTCTTTGTGAAGCATCGTCATAATGTTCATTTCTTAAAAACAGGTAAAAGTAGTTGTATCACCATGTATCGAGAAAAATAAATATCAACTAGTTCATTCAAATGGTAATGTTAATCCAGTTCGCCGATTTTCTAAATAATTGGACATATTTTCAAATAATCCAAAATGACTAAGTTAAATAAAACTGTGGAATTATCTCCACATCTACATCAGTTAAATATCAGTAACTTATATTTATGAACCGCCACTGTATTACATTACACATATAAGGTAGTTACTACTATTAGCGTGTTAGTTCGCTAAGGAGCTGCGAACTAAACTGATCGCTCCCAGCCGCGAACTGTTATGCGCAAGCCTACTAGTAGTGTGTTACACTGTTATTATAATAAACCAACATTGAACAATCGCCGTGCCAAAACTTGACAATCTTGCCACTAACAATAGATACACTCAATCAACTGAACTGACTGAACGAAACAAAGCGCATGCGATTGTGCAATGAGTGGTGATGTGACGAGCTACGGCGGACCCGCGCTCTCGCGCTCTTACAAGTCGGTCAGCGGGAAAAGAGCGAACGAACTAACAAGCGAGCGATCTGGGAACTAGTTCGGTAGTTCGTCTGAGGGACCCGCTCTTCCGAACTAGTTCGTTCGCGAACTACACAAGACTAACTTGAAACTCTCCAATTTCTTCAGCTGTTCCCCACCAATTGTTATTCCCATTGTGGTTCTTTCCTTCTTCCTTGTTGTGATCACCATTTCACTCTTATTTATGCTGAATTTCATCCCATATCCTTATATTATTCCTTCCCATACGTCCAACCGTTCCTGTACCTCCTCCTCCTTGTTTCCCCAAATCATCAAATCATCTGCAAACACCATTGCTTTCATCTTTCCTTCCCCAATTACTTGTGTCACTCAGGTCATTATGTCATCCATCACCACAATGAAAAGTAACGGTGACTGTGCACTTCCTTGTTTCAGGCCGTTTCTCTGTTCCAACCAGTCCGATCTCTCTCCTCCCACTTTCACACAGCTCATGCTTCCCTTGTACATCTCCTTTATCCTCCTTATAGTCCATTTTTCTACTCCTCTGAACAACTACCAAGTCCAAAAATGGCAAGGTACTGAAAAGAGACCCGAGGAATGGGGATGGAGAACATCAAAGAATCATTTAGTGCCACTCACCTCCATGAAGCCCCCTGTCCAAGATTCCTTGCTGAAATATATCTCATGCAAATGTAAGAAAGGCTGTCGAGGAAACTGTGGCTGCAGGAAGGCAGGCTTGTATTGCTCCCGAATTTGCCTGAATTGTGAAGAGAGCTGCGACAACATAGCGCAACCTGATCTGGGCGATCCTGACCTGGATGATGTCGACATGGACGATCCTAGAGAGAGGTCGTTACAAGGTACCCACTTAATTATACATACATTTTGTTGATTATATGTTAATGTTTCGTATTAATTATTTCCTTGATAACCTTCAAAGTATCTACGAGTAGTTCAATTTCAGTATCCTTCATTTAGTTGACTAATGTGTTTTCAACAGGTGAACAAAGAACATGCAGTGATGAAGAAAGTGAAATGGACGTGTACGATGTGCAGCCTGGACCCTCAGGAATATAGAGATCTAGGGTTTCAAGAGGTTTTTTGCTTCTAATGTAGACTTATTCCAAAAACACATAATTGTAACTTAGTTTCATGTAACATAAAATTAACTTTTTGTTATAATATAAAATAAACTTTTTTATACTAAGTTAAACAACAAATTTAAAAAAGAAGAATCATTTCTCTAATTGCATTATATTACTTGAGGCTGAGGGTTGAGAAGAATGGGAGTAAAAAACGACTCAGCGAATGGATTATAGCGTGTGCTACCCTTTTATACCATTTTATATTCGTACATATACTATCTACGTCTGACTCAGCTCTCATCACTTCCTACATGGATAATGTTATGAATTCAATGCCTGCTAGGGCCGAAACTATTATTCTGAGAGAAAAGCTGTAAGAGACGAATTTGTTGGTTATTTCATCTACTTTATTTTAGTACAAAATGATGTTCATCTGAAAACGAATATTTAGCAAGTTATAAGCAAAACACGAGGAAAAAAGCACAAATTTGGTAGTTTTTTTCATTTTTCCCGAACTTGTTTGTGGTGACAAAGTGGCAACCCAAAATTGAAAAATTCTCTCCAACTTTCCAGAGAGCACTAACAAAGGACTGTACTATAGGCCCTATTATTAATTTATCTGAGTATGATATTGTCAACAGTATTCCTTATTGACAGAGCTACAGTTTTACAATTATTGTGGTACATGTAATTTTTCTTAGAAGTATTAGAGTCCAAATTTTTACTAAAATATCGAGAGATAAAAACACTTTTCATTCTCAAGAAAGGACTATAGGAGTCCTTATGGTTGTTTTACAATTTAAGCATATTTTTTTAAACCACAGGTTAAGAATTATTTTGCTTCCCCCTGCTCTTGCACATACCTCCCCCAGCCCTCTCCTGTCCAAAAACAGGTATGCATACTCATCTTTACCGTTCTGATGACTGGCTTGAAGGTTTGCTACATGTTGGTCTGAAGAATGCCACTTTTTTCTTTGTTCACCACCTGTATAACGTGGTAAATATGAATTTCTCACCGTGTGCAACTGGGCTTACCTATATCCTGCTGTACACATTAAGAATTATTCTACTCATACCACTCACCCCCACCCCTGTCCCAAACAGATATTCATATTCTTTTTTAACTTTCATAGGTTTTTGGCTGAATTAGAATTTTAATCCGTTCTGGTAAATGTTTATTTATTTATTTATTATTTATTTATTGGTGCCTTTATTGTGGCGAAGTTAGGGCTCTAGGCCCTCTCTTACACTTAACCACACACAGTGCAACTTACATGAATACTCTCATATGTTATTCTTAACCTACCAAACTTAAATACTAGGAAAACCTTAAATACTAGAATAAAATAAAATACAATACAATAAAATAAAATAAAATTGTTTTGTAAATTAAGATTTTTTTGTTAAACACTCATTAAGAATACTGTAGGCCTAACCCTATTTCACCTGGTCGCACATATACCCCTCTCTTTATAACTTTAACTTTGAGAGGTCTATATTGCTAGGCGCTCGAGTCAGCCGGGAAAGCGGTGCGCAGAACCGAACGCTACCATTACGTCATGCCTCACTTCCATCCCTCCAATCACAGTCAGTCTGTCTTGAGAATCTGAGCTAGTGTGTTGTCAGAAAAACGAAGTGATTATATTGTAATATTTAAAGATCCAGTGGAAGCGATTGCGTACATTTTGAATGCTATGGAAGCAGAGGGGCTGCCCATGTAGCATTTGGCCGTTTAATGCACAGAGTCTTCATGAATAAAGACCTACAGATGCATACCAAACTCATGGTGTACAAAGCTGTCGTCATCTCAACGCTACTGTATGGCTGTGAAACTTGGACACTCTATCGCCGTGATATCAAGAAACTTGAGCGTTTCCACCAACAAAAGATGAGATACATCTTGAATATCAAGTGGGAGGACTACGTGACCAACACTGCAGTTCTCGAGAGAGCGCATCTCAATAGCATTGAGACAACTATCATCGCTCATCAACTGAGATGGTTAGGCCATGTTCACCGTATGAGTGATACCAGGCTTCCACGTCAATTCCTTTATGGTGAACTTTGCTCCGACACTAGACCTCATGGGGCCCCTTTGAAGCGTTTTAAACACCAGTTTTTGTTTTTGTTTTTTTGTCGTGTAGCCTCCTGAGAGGCTGAGTGCAGGTCTTTCTAGTCGACGCCCGTGGGCGACCTGCGCGTCAGGATGAGAGATGGAATGGTTGAAGATGAATGAAGCTGGGCAAGGATGTGGAAGGAAGCGGCCATGGCCTGTCAGAAGGTACTGTCCCAGCATTTGCCTGGTGTTGAAAATGGGAAACCACGGAAAACCATTTCAAGGACAGCCGACGGTGGGGCTCGAACCCATGCGTCTACCGAGTCAGCAGAGAGCTTGGCCCACTGACCTAACGCAGCGCTTTAGCCCGCGTAGCCACTACTGTCGGTTAAAGACCAGTTAAAACACATCATGACGACGACTGGTATAGACATTCACTCATGGGAAACATCTGCTGCGGTCCGTTTACTGTGGCGGAACACTACATCAACGGCTGTCAACTTCTTTGAGGAAGAACGTCGCAGACATGAAGAGGCCAAGCGACAAGCAAGAAAGCTTCGTCAATTACAACCCTGCCCTCCCCCGACCATTGAGTGCAATTTATGTGGGCGCATGTTTTATGCCAGGATTGGCCTGTTTAGTCATCAGAAGCACATCCACAAGCTGGTCTGAAAAGCTCTATGCAGGAAGAAGTATGTTTAGTCGGAATCGAGTTACAGCTGATGATGATGGAAGCAGAGGGAAGTAAACGACAGGTTGTGCATAGGCAAGCTCGAGAAATAGTTTACAAAGTGTACGAATACTTTGAAATTCTAAAGCAGCCTGAAAGAGACGGGCTTGATGAGGTAAGCGACGATGTTGCCACACCGCAGGAACTCATGGCAGCAGCCTGTGGTGTGGGGACTCAGACATGGTGCACTTGTTGCAACAGTCGGCATGTATCTCTGTCTCTCTCTGCGCAAATCCCAGAGAGCCGGCCGCCTTCCCGACTGACGCAAGCTTTTTTTTCTAGGTTTGTTGATATGACAGTGGAATTATACATTTAGTGTTGATACATACAATTTATTATACCATATGTGAATATAACTGTTACACATTACCGTCTACCACAAAACACCAGCTTGTTCATTCTACACTCACGACTACAGAACAATATAGCTCATAGCTCACGACTGACTGACGACCCTCACAACAGCCGCCGACACAAGAAAAATAATACACAGCACTCAACACACGGGCAATTTAAATCAAATCCACATCTGTGTGAGATACTGACAATACATATACCAACATAATATGTCTCGACCTGCTTTGAAGAATATTAAACAAGTGGTTATTTTGTAAATGAAGTATGTATTTTTGTTCACTAATCATCTATTTAATTGTGTGCTTTTTTTTGTTTTTTTTAGGCTTATGCATATTTACACACATATGTGAGTTGATAATGAAAATGTTGAATACCAATTACCATATTTCTGGATCTTTATTCTTAGTCATTTCCCATTTTTTTCTTCTTTCCTGTAAATGTTATTTTTCAATGTACGTATGGCTTGTATATTTTGCCGGTATAGTTATCGTGCATGGTGCCTTTGGTCTAAGAAGAAAAATGAACAATCAGGCTGCAATATATTTTATGTTGGGGTATATTCCTAGCCATTTTCAGTATCAAATTACTATGATGCTTTGAAATATGTATTTCAGCGTAAGTTCTGTTTAGTTTACCGTTCGCCTAAATGTACTTGTATCTTGTTGCACATACGTACATCATCCTCACTTACGTATACGTCAAACTTGCCTCCTTGACGTACACTACCAGGCGTAACTCGTGGCACCAAAAACCGCACTTTATTCATTTACAGTCGGCATTCCAGTATTTTAATAATATAATATCGTATGCAGTAGCGGCTGGCCCATAAGGACTCCAGGACGGTGTTCATCCTAGAGAACGAAAAGGGATTTTCATTTTCTCTTGATATTTTAAGTCAAAAATTGAACTCTAATAATGCTAAGAAAATTACATGTCAAAGTAAAAATGTAGCTCTATCAATCAGGAAGACTGTGTTTGGTGGTATCATGCTCAGCGCGCAGCTCACTGGTCGGTATGGAGTTACGGACTCTGGGCTTTCCGCCCTAAGATTGTGCCCGGGCGAGGGGATTGAGACGTAAGGGGAGTACGGAGACTGGCGCGCTTGTGGGCTGCCAGAGGGGTAATCTGTGGACGCGGTGTGCGGGAAGTTGTCTTTAAGCCGGGCAGAGTCCGAATAGCTCTGTAGCACCGTTATTTATGTCATCTCCCCTCGCTACTCTACTAGCATGCGCCCAGCCGGGGAATCACCACATTAGCAAATAAAGTAAATGAATGAATAAATCAAATCTTCATGGTTGCATATAATAAAATTTAAATGTAAATAACAATAATCCATGAGCAGCATGGCCTTTGTTTATCTTTGAAGACAAAAAATATATAATTATATTTAAGTGAAGCATCTTGCGAGCCTCCGTGGCTTAGGCGACAGCACGCGGGCCTCTCACCGCTGGGTCCGTGGCTCAAATCCCGGTCACTCCATGTGAGATCTGTGCTGGACAAAACGGAGGCAGACAGTTTTTTCTCCGGGTACTCCGGTTTTCCCTGTCAAAATTTCATTCCAGCAACACTCTCCACTATCATTTCATTTGTCATTCATTTAATCATTGCCCCAGAGGAGTGCGACAGGCTTCGGCAGCCGGCACATTTCCTATCCTCGCCGCTAGATAGGGGCTTCATTCATTCCATTCCTGACCCAGCCGGAGACTGGAAGCAGGCTGTGGGTTTTCATTTAGGTGTTGCATCTGAGAACAGGAATCTCGATTCATTTTGCAATGGTGAAGTATAACACGGACCTCTGGCTAGCATCCTGTGGTTAGTGAAGAGGTTGGCACCAGTGAGCTATTTCGCTTTCGTACTGAAGGGTCTGGAGTGCGGTGGTAATATTCAGCAGTTGTAATCTCTCTGATGGTGATAATTAATCTGTAAATCATTAAGTAGTGTTTTTTTTTTTAAATTTACCGGTGCGACTGTGGTTTGGAAGTGCTTGTGCCGAAAGTGATATTCTCGTGATGTCTCTATAATTGTAATAATAATAATAATAGTAAATTGCTTTTTTAATTCTTGTTACGGCTGTGCTCTAGAGATGAAACTCCTTAAGGCTTGATTGTCTTTTTATGCTTACGTCTAAGTGTGATTAAGTATGTCTTATTTTCAAAATTAATTCTGTGGACGCTATTTTAAAAACGGTAGCGGAAAACTTTCACTTGAGAGTAATTTTCACATCAGGTTCACAGTGTTGTTACCCTATGAAATCATTGTTGTAATACCGGTACCAAATGATAAAAACAGCTTTAGGATCTGACATCAAGAATATCGAGTTGCGATATTTTCATTGCATATAAAAGTAACTTGATTCTAGGCCTACTGGTACTCTTTTTTTCCTCTGTCAGCTTATAAAAAAGGTGCGGGAAAAATACTGTGATCGCCCTCCCAGCCTAACAGTATGTCGGCCGCCACTGATCGTATGGCCTCGGGTGCCTGGTGAAAGCTTTGTTAATTGACACCCAGAGGGTACCTTGCATGTCGAACTTCGTCGTTCCTTTGAACGCTATGAATGTCAAGGAGGTTAGATATCTAAACTCCTTGACACTACAGCGCTTTCAAGTAGAGAATGGAGGAACTTTGTGTTGGTGGAAAACCCCGAGATTAATTTTGCCATTGAACACGGCCTACTGAATTCAAATGGGTTCTTTAACATGCCAACAACGTATGACATGAGTATCGTGATTACCTAGAGTTCAATGGTTTTGACAGACATCAGCGTTCATCATTCGCAATACATACCGGTATATGCTTCCAGAGCTGTAATGAAGAGCCAAATCGTCTACATACAGCGATGGAATTACCGTGGGCCTAGTGGTAGAAACAATGCTGTTTATGGAAATCGCGAACATGATAACACTCAACACAGAACCCTGAGTAACTCCATTTTCCTGGGTATAATATGGCGATAATATCCTACCGACTCTTACTCGGAGGAGTCGGGCGGACATAAAATTCGCAATGAAGATCGGTAGATTTCCTCGGAGTCCCTATTCGTGAACGGTGAAAGGATCCCGTAGCGCCATGTGGTGTAGTAAGCTTTATCAAGATCAAAGAAAACCGTGACTAAGTGCTCCTTCTGGAAAAACGCATTTTGCATAGCGGTCTCAAGTCGCACCAGATGGTCGGTGGTGGACCTATGAGAGCAAACACCACACTGGTACTCAGACAAGAGGCTTCTCTCCTCCAAGAACCATACCAACTGACGGTTAACCATCTTCTCCAGCAGCTTATATAGGCAATTCGTCAGACAAATAATGACATGCCACCTATGACTTAACTTCATTGATCTGAACATAATATAGGTTATAAAATTGCATTACATACTACACGACGACTTTATATATGACAGTTACGTAAAAGAAGACAAAACCATACACTAATTGACAAGTTAAGTGGAACTATGCCATAATTCCACTACAAAGGTCCTGTTTTTGATGTTTTCAAAACGTTTCGATGAATGTAGAATTGCCACCTATCCACATTGGGCATTCTCTCAAATTCTTATAAGATTTATACCGAATTCTCCATCCTTTACAACACTGTTATTCTATGTCGACGTAATAACTGGTTGGCACCTATCCAAATTTAAACTCCGTATTTGAAGAAGATTTAGCTTACTCGTTCAAGCACTGAGCTGAATTATTTATTGATTTTTGGCACTTGATTTTTAAATGATTTATTTGTTTATACAACACAGTTATTTCATATCGACATAATAACTGGTTGGCACCTATCCAAATTTAAACTCCATATTTGAAGAAGATTTAGCTTACTCGTTCAAGCGCTGAGCTGAAATTTATTTAATGATTTTTGGCACTTGATTTCTAAATGATTTATTTGTGTATATTTTAAAATTTTTATTACAAAGCTTGATATTTATTTACACTTACCATTAATATTTCTTATTTTCTAACTGCATTTTTGAAAAATTATTGTAAGAGACCAATATTGAATTTTATTTTATTTAATATTGCATTGTAAGGATATCCATTTTAGTACTATATTTCACTTTATTACAGTTTTTATCTTTAACATTTCACTTCTTATTTAGATTTAAGTACATATATATTATTTCATTTTAGTTCTTAATTGATTTTCATTTATTTTAAGCTGAAGATGACCTCATCGTAAAGTCGAAATATGTCCAATATATAAAAATATATATTTGTTGAGTATTGATTCGGCATATAATTTTAAACTTTTAATTCAGACAAATGAGTTTATAGCTGCTGGCAAGCTTGGGATCCTTTCCAGCCTTGGGAATCGGTATCACGCTCCCCTCTCGCCATTGAGATGGAAACTCCCCTTCAATCCAAATACGATTTAAGAGGAGCAACAGTTGTTTTACACAAAGATGTTACAACATTTGTTTATGGACGTTATCCGGTCCAGGAGATGTATCCCTGCAGAGTGCAAGCGCACTGCACAGCTCCCATTCGGAGAATGGTACATTGTAAAACTGCGAAGCAGCAGTGGCAAACGACAAGGGGTGAGCCTTTGGTCTGTGAGTCATTTCCTCTGAAAATTAGCGAGTCTGAAGAAGGGTGTTAAGAGTCAAAACTTAGCAATAAGCTAGAGTAGTGTTAGGCAATTATGTGTAAGTCAAACATGCTATTGAAACATTAAAATCGGTAATCCCAAATATAAGTGAGAATTTTTCATGATATTTGCCTGGGAACTCACTTATCTAAGGCAACGTTATGCATAGCTGCCATCTCCAAGATATAAAAATACAGTTAAAATTGTTTACCATTATCTAATACAGCTAAAAATATGAAAATGGGCAAGGTAGTAGGTAGGACTACGTATAAGAAAATTGGTAAACGAAAAGTTTCGTGTGCCAATATATCATGTGTCCCTCCCTACATGATCGTAATATTTGACGCTGAAATCTGACCACCCAAGATGAGCTGAATTATACTTTGGAATGTGAACAGAAGATACAAATGATATACCGTCTTCTATAGGGGCATCTTGATTTAAAATATCCATGCAATTAGAGAAAGTTGTTTCAAAACCTACTAAATATTGCCTATGTAATTTTTATTTTGAGCCATTTCATAACTGATTTCATAGGAATCCTGAAATGTTTAAGTGGCTTTTTTACCTGAATAAGAGTATACTTCGAGTAATGTTATGGATTTCATCCGTTCATATGGTGTACGGGTTACATACAAAACATTTTCTGAAAAATCAAAATGTACTTGCCAGAAAGACAATTCTATACACCATGTACAGTGAATGATATCCAGTCACTTTCTGAAGACATTCAACTTGTCAACTCACAGAAAAAATAAGCTTACCTGTTTATGTTACCGGTATTGCATTTGGCAGTGTATCTTTAAGATTAAGTCAAACCAACACAATTACAACATTATCTCTGAAGGACTTCTTCTTCCTTCGTTACAGCCAACTAAGGACCACTTCATGTCAACTGTTTCTTCTGCATTTTAATGTTGGTCGAGTACTCTTTCATTCACAATCGATGTTGCACCTTCCTCTCTGTCGTCCTCGCCTTCCCGGTTTTTAGTTTTGGCTTGTTGAAAACTCAGATGTTTTTTGAAGTTTTTCCCTAAGTGGGCCACGCTCCCGGATATCTTCACATGTTATCCCAATCTCCAACAGATCTTTCTCTACATCACTGAACCAGGCCCCCTTTGTCTTTTTCTCATGGAGAAAAGCAAAAATTCGGTTTGATAGCCATGTGGATTTCATTCGGGTTATATGTCCATAAAAAGAAATCCTCATTTCCCTCATCACGTCAGTTATTTTCTCTACGTGTGTGTTCAACTCTTGGTTCTGAAGGACTTCATTATTATTGGTTTTATTACAGTCGAATTCGTACTTTTGAAATTCTGAAAACTTTTTACACACTTCGTGGACAATCCTATATAATGCTAAGCTTAATTGTCTAATTCGAAATTTTGAATAATTCCATTTTTGGTAGGTCCCTTCAACTTCAAGTTAATCAAGTTCGACTCTATTGTTATTATTATTATTTGTTATTGCTGTGCATTATTGATCCACACTTTGGAATTTCAAAGCAGTAATTTTAATTGATAGTGGTTGCTGATTGATCATTTGGTCAAAGTCACTACTGAAAACTGAAGTTAGCCTATTCACTTTCATTTCTTTTTAATATACGGTACGGTACTCATCCATAATTTTTATTAAGTTGGCAGAATTGATTCCTGTTTTTTTAAATATTTTCTCCTATTAAAAGTGTTCCAACATATCCCCGACAACATAGCAGTGCCATTTTCTACATTTGTTCATTTCTATAAAAGGAAGATATTTCTATTATCTGCATCTGTATAAAATGTGTATTAATATGTTTCAGAATGTTTTCAAATATAAATAGATTCATAATGCAAATGAGGGCATAGTCCTCGGAAGCAAATATATAATATAAAACTACCATTCAAATTATGAAGCCTTCCTACACAAAGAGAAGCAGACACATATTCTGCAAAAAGAAAGAAATAACCAAAAATTTAAAATGATGAAACACTAATCCAATCCCTTCTCTCCAACACTCATAAACTCACTGCTACTCACTAATCCAATCAAAATTTCTTGTTTAATTCACACTGACTAGTTTCTTAAACTTCAGAACATTTGGAGACATTGGGCTGAAAATGTCCTCAGGCAAACGGTTCCTTTCTCTTCCCCTCTCCCCATAAGGGAATATTTGTCCTAGTTATTATTCCATATTATTGCATTGACTAAGATTAACTTTACGGGAATGATCAATTCGTCCCCTATGTATACCCACCATTCCAAATCTCCCACGAATATCTTCCCATGCATTCTTATTGTAAACCAATAATAAATTCTGATCCAAACAATAATGTTGTAATATATTTATTACATATGTGTAATTTAAATAATAGTACATAAATAAATACATACATGCATCATGTAAACAAATAATTGTATAAATCAGGCTATTTTCAATACTGCTGTCACACACTGGCTCAAGTGGCTGATACATCCTTTCAATCTTTCCTTGTTTGTTAATATCGTTAATTCATGGTCGAAGCATACCTCCACGAATACTATCAATGTTTTTGCTTCTTCTTTCTTCGTTTATGTCTCTTCTTGACCTGCGTAGCATTATTACTCTTTTTGTGACGCTGTTCAGTTGCACTCCTAGGTGTTAATATTTTATATTGGGAAGATATTTGTTGCCTGCGATTCTGTTTCTGCTCCTCTAATAAGTATTCATCAGAATCTTTTCTATCTCTAGTATGGGGAAAATGATTTTCATTGTCTAACTGTGATAGAGAAGTCGAGTCTTTCACAGTTCCATGGTGTCTCCTATAACGTCTGTGGGGGCTATGAAAGTAACTATCATCCTTTTTATATCTGTTTCGCGAGAGGCCATAACCAGGAAAACCATCCCAAACTTGAAGTGGTTCATTATCATAAAAATTGTCACCTACTTGACGAGATTCTCTATTTTTCCAATCAGTCAAGGGACCATTATTTGAGGAAGTTTTATTTATAGGGTGATCCATCTTCAAGTAATTGGATCTATAGTTTCTGTAACCTTTTAGGCTTGGAAAGGATTCTGCTTGATTTATTTGTCCAGCAGAATCAACAAAGTTATTCATATTATTGTTTAAAAGTTTTCCATTGAAATTTGAGGCCGAGTCTTGATTCAGTGACCCTATACTGTACAGAAAACGATTAGCAAAGCTACTGCCTGTGTTTGTTGAATTTTCGTTGAGTCCCAAGCTTTCCAATTGGTTTCTAATTGAGGCTCTATCAGCTTTGTCCTTCAATATTAGCGGTCCTTGAAAATCATGACTTGGATTTGCTACACCAGAATAATCATAGAGAGATTGTAGTTTACCTTTATTTTGAGCTTTTCGTGCTGATTGAAATGCAGGAAAATTTTCTTCAGAGATAAATTGTGATTTTTTAGAAATACTTGGTGAAGGTAATTGGAATTCACTTATTCTAGTACGATGGCCCGCATTGTGATTGTCGGATGGAATCTGATCATGTCCTTCCAATAGTTTTGATAATTTTTCAAGTGTAGTAGAGTTCGATTGTTCTGGCCTTAAACCCTTGCGTTGATATTCTGGCAAGCCAACCATGGTGCGTAAAGTGTTGAGATTTGTAATTAAGTTATCATATATTTCTGAAACTTTAACTTTTTCCTTGCCAGATAAATTTTCATATTCGTGTATAAGTTTTTGTAGTAAGGAAACTTTCTTTATAATTGATTGAGGATCAGGAGGAAGTGTGTTATAGCGCTCAGCTGTATAAAAGGGATGGACATTAAGTGGAGGTTTATTGTGAGCAGGGGGAGTATGATGATGTTGATGGAATAAGAAGCTATCTTTTCCTTCCTTATCTCCTTCCTCTAAATCATCCTCCGATTTGTCTAACATCCACATCAAAAAAGATTTTAAATCAGGTGTTAACTTGGTACAAGCATTATCTTTGACTTCTTGTTGGGCTAAATTTTCTAATATCTGCATAACTCTTTTCATCATCTCCTCATTCTTATGTCGGTTTATTTCTTCTTGTAGTTCTCTTTGTTTATTTATGTCTGTGCATTTGGCATGATCAGTTGAAAGAACAAAGTGCTTTTGTAGTTCTCCTTGTTCCTGTTCTTTCTTCAATATTGCATCTACAATTTTTCGTGCCAGATTACCGGACATTGCTTCCTGAAGTTGGGATTCATCTTCCTCATGAGATGGTTGATTAGGACAAGGCTTTTTTGGTATTGCTAGGAAATTAGGAAATGCATCATTGTGGTGTTCTATGGGTGTATATACCCCAGATTTTTCCGATTTTCTTCCCTTACATTGAGCATCGCGACTAAATCTCTCATGTTGTGAAAGGTGCAATTGTTCATCACTTAAATGTGATCTAATGGGAGTAGAAATTTTGTTGCTTGAAGCCGAAGCAAAATTCAGAATGAATTGCTCATTATGATCTTCATCAGTATTGTCATTAAATTGTGAAATTGAGCTATCTAAAGCATTTCGCAACTCTCTTTTATGACTGTTACTGCCTTGCATAATATTCTGGCCTTTCCATCCTGTAATTGTATCATCATTGTATTGATATGGCTTAAATATTCCATTTTGTTCTATGACATTTCTTTGATCTTCTATCATGATATTACCGCTGCCTTTTCCTGAGCTTAAAAATTCATACTTTTTGTTGGCAATATTATCATCTAATGCATTTGTATTATCTGGCTCAATTTCTTCAACATCTTCCAGTTTATACTTGTGCTTTTCAGGATTATAGGTATTAGAGACACCTAATGGGGTACCACCTCTAATCATTGAACTTGTATCTGTATAGTGATCATTTACTGGATTTTGTTCACTGTTAGGTAACTGCACTATTTCACTCTCTTTCAGCACATATTCAATAGCACTTTCACTTTCAGTATTTGCTTCATCTTTCAATGTATTTTGACATTTAGAATGGTCTGGAATGATGGAAGAAGCTCCTTGATCCTTAGTTTCTAAATGCTGTAATGCATTGTTACTGGCTAAACCATCTGGGGATGCATGAAGTACTGTTTGCTTCCTTTCCATTTTTCCATTGTCCCTGTGCTCATCTCTGTAATTTATGGCCTCTTCCTTTGTCTGTTCATAGTCGTAATATTTTCCCTTCTCTGTCAAACCATGTGGTGTTTGTATCCGTGAGTTGCTCATTTTAGTTTGGAAATGTGCTCCATAATTGTTTCTTTCAAAATTCCCCTTTAATGGAGTAGGCCTTATCATAGTACTGGTGCCAGTAAAATTCTCTGTTTTCATGGGATATTCTCCACCATGCTTTAGAGGAATTTTATGCCTCCTAATTGCTGCTTTTTCATTTTGGTACCCTGTTGATAGTGTCTCGGTTCCCATAGGTATGACACTATTTACATCTATTTTATCTTTCGCTGAAACCTCTTCATTGGTTGGAATCACCCTTAACCTTCCTGTAACACCACCATGTTTTCCTACTTTGGCATTTTGTTTTGAAGTCACATTATTTTCACCCAATTCTCTACCAACAGGTGTATTATCATTAATTTGGTTCACTTCAGCGTTTGTCTTTTCTGTTCCCATATTCGGCCAATTTGTACCCGATTTGTCTTTTCTATTTCCAGTTTTCGTTATATCTTGGCATTGCTGTTCTAAAAAGTTATTTTTAGGACTGTCAGCATTACTTCCCTGTGGAATGCCAAAAATTCTACTCCTCTGACTTTGCATGGGTGGTTTTTCATATTCTGGTGTTCTATGTCTCACAGTGGGTGTTTCATATTCTAACTTTTGTCTCTGACTTTGTATCGTAGGTTTATCGTATCCAGGCGTTTTAAGTCTTTCAAATGTTGGTAGTTTTCTATTGTAAACTAATGAGTGACCACTTTTGTCTACTTCCATTTCATTTAACTCTTTCTTTGTAGCACCTTGATGAGGATAGGTACCCGTAGTACTATAATGTTTGATTTTAATATCTTTTATGGCTGAATCATTGATATTCTCTGTCCTTATACAACTGTTCTCTTTCCCCTGGTTTATAGTCTGAGGCTCATCACTTTTCCCCCCTTTAGCATTGTTAAATATTAACTGATCTTGACCTCCGTTTATTGAATCATAACTTTTATAAAATTTATGCGCATTATGGTCTTCTTTTTTTATACTTTCATACAAATTTTGACTATTCTGTAATAACTTCTCATCGCCTCTGTTTTGATTTCGAAGATCATCATAATTGTTCTCTTTTGAAATACCATGAGTTTGTTTAAAATAATGATCTAGCTTTGTAATACCAAGTTTCTCATCACGAAGAATGGCAGAATCTTGCGTGGGCGCTGTGGTCATTTTCCGGTTAATTTGATAGTCAATAGAGGCAGCCACAGAGTCTTCATATTTTACATTATTTCCCTCGACTTGTTTATGTACAACTTGATCATTATTCCCTAATGGTTTCTTCCTACTGAGACCTTCTCTTCCTTGATTTGGATCTACAGTATCATCATTCTTTTCAGAGTACATATTGTCTTGAACTTGATTCCCTTGATGAGACGTGACTGAATTCTCATTTCTCTCGGTATTACTTGTTTTAGGATTCTCAAATCTTTGATTTTGAAGAGCATCAACACGAGGGCCAATATTTGCTTCCTTTTGGTCTAGAGGTTCATGAGGTTTAATTCCTTGAGAGTTTGTTCTTTCATTACTTGGAGTTAGAGAGTACTCATTTTTTTTTTCTGCAACACTCATACTTTGTTGATTTTGACTCATGTCTTTATACTTTTTTCCCATGGCAATAGTAGAATTTTGGTTTCTTTGGTCATAATTATCATTTTCATTCTGCTGAACTGGATTTAAGCTCCCAAATACTTTTATTTCATAGCTTGGTGCTCTATCGCTTTGATTTAACGAGCCATGAGTTTTCAAGACACTGAGATCCTCTTTTCCTTTATTGTGATCTACAGCATCATCATGCTTATCAGAGTACATATTGCCTTCAATTTGTTTCCCTTCATTTTGATCCTGGCTTTTGAATATATATATTTTGTCTGTGGCTCTACTCAAAGTATTGACTTGTTGATAGGTGTTTACAGGAACTTCATTCCTCTGATCTATCACTCCACTTGGTTTGGAATAATCACTTGGATCCATAGTCAGAGAGACAGGATTTACAAATGAACTCATTTGGATATCTTTACTTATAGAGCGATTTAAATCACTTTCTCCTAAAACTCCATCCTTATTAAAAGTAGGTAGTTCTTGATTTGGCTCACCGTCGTTTCTTTCCACACTACCTATTATAGCCCCTGAGTCATATTCAGGATTTATAAGAGGTACGGTAGACATAATCATGTTGGCAACTGGAATACGAAATTTTAGATGTGATGATCTCTTTTGGAAGAGAGTCGCAGGTTCTGTTGCTTCAGTGCCATATATCCCACTTGTAAGATGGTTTTCAGGTTGACTACTTGTGCTGAGGTCAATAAAACATGAATACAACTGTGGGTCCACTTTTGTAGCTTCATTCATAATGTTATATTCTGTATGTGGATTCAATCCGCTGCTTTCAGGTGTTTGACTGGGATTCATTGCATCTCCATAAAAGTTCATTCTTTTCAAAATTCCCATTCCTGAGCTTTTGTTATTACTATACAATTCTGGTTGCAGAGTGCTTACGCCAGGCGCAAATACTCTATCATTAAAATATTTATTTTCAAACCTCCGTTGGTCTGCCTCCTCGCCGTTGTCTATAGCATGTTCTGGATTAACAAATTGAAACCCCTCATTAGATGGAAATGCCTCTTCAGGAAGAATTTTCTTTCCACCTATTTCTCGACTGATCAGGCTTAGATTATGATCACTATCATAATCTTGTGATCTCCTGATTTGAAATTTCGAGTTTTCTTCAGACTTATTTGCATTCAGTCCTGTGCAAAGACCACTTCCCTCATGACTGAAAAGTTCTTGAATTTCTTGAGAATATCGAGCATCACTAGGTGTTTGTTGAATAATGCTACTTGGGGATTCTTCCATCCTCCCAATTGTGTTTTGATTTAAGTTATCATTTATAAACCTTTTGTAAGTTCCTGTAAAATCCTGTATACTCCTTTCTTCACGAAAATTACATTGGCTCTTGCCTTCCAATTGCTGCAAATGTAGAGAGGGTATTGGAGGTGTGATAGTCGGAGAAATACCGTCACTATTAATTAAAAGTGCAGGATCATCCGATAAAGCTACATTTTCTTCAACATTGTGATTCGTATAGACAAACTTGCTATTCACATCGATTAAATTTTTGAGATTTGATTCCAGCTCCTGTTCCTTCCTTTTCTTCTCTCTGTCACATTCAGCTTTTGAGAGAAATTTGCCTGAAAAATCAATACTGTCATTTTCAGCTCGGCTTGCATTCAATTTCTTTAATAGAATGTTCTCAAATAATGGGGATATCTGGTTATCTTGATTGTCAGCAACAAACTCGCTCATTTCCTGTAAATCATTGTCGGGAATGGACCTTTTATATTCTAGTTTTGGTGTGTCATAATCATCAGTACTGAGCTCTACGAGCTCTTTTTCATTTCGCTTAACTAAAATACCATCTTCTGAAAATGTATTTACTGACTGTAATGATGGCAAGTCAGTTTTCCTAGATTTATCATGATCATAATTTATCTCATAACCATTTGGCTTGATGTTTGTTGCCAAAGGATTTGAAGTTTCATGAACAAATTTCATTTCATGTGACCTAGCTGCTTCTCTTGCATATTTGTTGATATCACCAATATTTGAAGTTTCATGTTCATATTTTTCCTCATAATAATCATCTCCAGGATGTTGTTCATGGAGATTGTTTGCTTTAATCTCTGATTCTTTGATTGCTCTGGAACGAATAGTTGCCTCAAATTCATCAGATAATTTCATTACTCCACCATTGTTCCTATTAATAGTTTCACTGTTTACGTCCAGTTTGTTTTCAGTTTCTTTTGATGCCGTAGCTTTATGTTCGTCTTTAGCTTGTGATGCATTTTCAACAATTTTAACCATTTTAATACCTGTTTCATTTTGATTTTTGGCAGAATTGCTGGCCTGAAGTCTCTGGGTTAGTGATTCAACTGTCTTGGAAGAAGGTATATTGTTATCTTGTACTGATTTAGCATCATTAAATAAAGGAAACTGCAATGAACCAGCACCTGAAGAACTAGAAACATTATTTGCTGCTGTTTCAAATGTGTTATCGAGAGTCAAGGAATGTATTTTGTTCAGTTGTGTGGTACTATTAAATGCAGAGCTAGCTGACGAATTCATACTTGGTAAGTCATTGGTAACTGAATCCAAAGAAGGATAGGAGTTTAACATATTTCCAGTCAGGTGATAATTTAAATTATCAACTGAAGAACCAGCAAGTAAAGGATGACTTGGTATGGAAGGGAGTGAAAACATATTGGTTCCAGGATGACCTGCATTTAAATTTTCAATTTGTGGCTTGCTAACCTCATTTCCTAACAGTGGATCACTGATGTTGAAAGTATTGTTAGTGGACAATATATCAGCAGAATGTTTGCTAGGCAGAGTATTGCTTCGTAAACCTTCTGAAGAAAAAAGTGGATCATACGATATACTGTTTAATTCGGTATAACCAACTATAGGACTTTCATGCAGAGTACTGTTAGAGGAAGAACCAGAAATTCCCTCACTATGAGATGAAAAAGGATCATTTTGTTCTGTATTTTCAATTGGTATAAACATATATGTTAATGATTGGTTTTCATATGTTGGAAATGCACCATTGGATGATGATCTTGCTGATACTCCACCTGTAGGAAAGAAAATAGAATCCTGAGGACCAGAACTATGAAATTCCTTTTCAATGGATGACGGAAATGATCCTGGGTACGAATTAGCCTCTGTCAACGTACTACCAAACTGAGAATTTGTGTCTAACAACTTATTAGAATATTCTTCGAAAGATGGAGACCTGGCAGCAAATAAGCTATCATAATAACTAATTTTAGGTGCTACTCTAATGGCTCCATCCACACTATCGTTAACTAGATAATTCACTAAATTGTCACTGTCTTCATTTATATTAGCATCCAGATTTACCTCATTTGGTCCAATGAACCTAACATTACTTTTATGCTTTCTTAATATTCTCTTCAGCTTAGTCGCTTCCCTTCTTCGTCTTGTATTTCGGTCGTATTTTTCCTCAGTAAATACTGGTTCTTGATCATCATAATCCTCACCAAATTCATTGTAAGAAGTCCTTTGGTTTCGAATACCACGTTTTAAATGGTATTGTAAATTGTTATTGTATTTCTCATACTGAACATCTTCATCAGAGTTTGGGCCTTCTTCTTCAGATATGTTGCTAATATCATTTGGAACTGGACCAGTAAAACGTTCATTCAATAATTTTCGATTTGATACGGTAATTGATTTAATATATTGCCTTGAAGGGTGCTGCTTTAATGTTCTCTTCTTTGGCGAAACATGTGCAATCTGATCTGCAGGTTGATTTGAAGCATTCTTTAACCAGAGCAGTTCCTGTTGAGCACTAAGTACATTGTGAAGAAATGTATTTAGAGCATGGCAGTTTGATTCGCCATGGGAGCCTTTCTGCAGGAAATAAAATCAAAACATACAAATGAAAAATGAAGAATTTTATACACTAAAACACTTCAACATATGTTAATTTATATATATGGGACATTTTTTTTAATACATGTGTGCAACTACACGTTTCAAGCTGCAACAAGTTACAGCATTTACTCTCATCCTCGGGCAGGTATGAGAGTAGTCTACCGTCTCTCTCCTATCCCCTCCACCGTCCCTATCAACTGAGCTTTCCCTGAGATTTCTTTTATATTCCGTAACTTGAAACTTGTTTCTAGTGTCGGGGCTACCAAAACGTAGTTCGTTGTATTTCATTCTAAAGCAAGTTGTCTGTAATATGGAAAACCTTCGCAGGATTATAAAAAATACAATGTTGCCACCTATATAGCAGTGAGTGACAACCTCCAGTATGATTAATTCACAAAGGAAACATTGAGATTGGGGCATATAACCTCACTAATCTACCCCTTAAAACAGTATTGCGCAACCTTCTTCTACTCGCCTAACAGTATAAATTAACTATGACTCAACATGGCACACAGAATGGTATACCTTTCAAAAACGCACATGACACTATTAATAAAACTGCATAATGTAATCAGCCTGTTATTTCTCCCGAGGAATTATTACTTTTTAGACTTCTCAATCTTCTAGTAGTCGTCAGTTGGTGTGGCTCACAATACCAAAACGCTAGCCTGTAGGCTACATAGGTCACTGCAAGGTATGAATCTCACAAGTAGTGTCAATATAGGCCTACTGCATGAGATTGAATCTCCACTCTTAATAAAATTTACTGTCTGGTGGTTTCAAGTAAAAAAAAGAAGTAGTCCTGTGAAGAACTAAAGCCTATTTTATTATATCCTTATGTTAATTGCCTCTATCAACATATAGAATTTCAGTTTGATTGCTGTAATAAATTCGTAGATATTGAGAAACGTCGGATATTATGGATGGTCACCATGTTGGATTTTTATATATGTACATCTTAGAGTAATGCACTATTACATGAAGATTATTGTGTACTTGTAGTATTCAAACTTCAATCCCACAATTAGGACACAAGAATTAAAAACGAGATTTTAAAATTTCGCACAGCTGCCACCTTGTGGTTATGAAAACAATTGAAATAAATCAGATGCCAGTGGATTAACATTTCTATAAGCATATAACGCGCAAAGTTTCACTGCACTCGGATGGTTAAATCGCGAGAAATGTCCATTTAAATATTTATACTTCGCGTCGCCGCCATGTTGTATTTGTGCTCACCAGGTTATTGAAAGTCTTATAGCCTCTATGAACATTAAAGAATTCAGTTTTATTGCTGTGAAAGATTCGTAGATATTGAGAACCGTCTAAATATTTTGGATGCTCGCCATGTTGGTGGGAGAGTTTAAAATAGTGTCATGGCCGCCGCGTGAGTCCAAGCTGATATAGCTGTAACCCATGGTCGGATTTTGACAAATAAGGTGTAGTTGGACTCGGGGTGATGCCCCCTTTCCTATGGACAACTTATTTCCCCCCCCCCCATTAAAAACCTACCCCTACTAGGGGGTGAAAGTGTAATTTCATAGTAAACGTTGCATTGCACATACAGCATGCATGAGGTTCAATGCTAATATGAAATTAAACGTTGTTCCACACAAAACACGTATGTATGGTTGGATGCCGCTATGATTTAACTTTTTTGTTTTTACGCATGCGCACTTGTTTTTTTTTGTAAGAGAGCGGGCTTTTTGAATAATGATTTATGGATGATTTTTTTAATTTAACCAAAAGATCCAAAACTCATAGGTCATTGGCGTTTTAATATCTCATGAACCAATAAGGCTAGGGACTTGTATAAGAGATCGTTGAACTTGGGGAGATGCTCTGTTTATGAATGTGTTATTCATTTTTGTCAAAAGGGCCTAACTACACTTTTGTTATTATTTCGCAAACCGATAAGGCTAGGGACTTGTATGAGGGGTCATTGGAGTTGAGATAATGCACTGTTTTTGAATAATTTTTAATTTTTGTCAAAAGGGCCTAACTGTACTTTTGTTAATATTTCGCGAACCAATAAGTCTAGAGGTGTGTATGAGGTGTCCAAAGACTTAGGGTGATGTCCTCTTTTGAATGTTGTATTTATTTTTCCAAAAGCATTTTTACAAAGGGCCTAACGGCATACATGTTGAAAAAAATTAATGAAGAGTGGTAGTAGACAGAGAGACGGTACCGGTTATGTGCATGTGTTTAAACGAGCCTGTTGCTGGCCATGGTGGCCACGCCCCTAAAATTCAATGGATATTTCAAGTGGACAGCTGAGCGGCATAAGATGGTTCGTTTTCTAATATTTTTTATGGCAGACTGATTGACTGAAATAATCCAAAACTGCTACGTCATTGACCTGAGATTTTATAAACCAATAATCAGGTTTGGACATATGAGGTGTCCTAGGACTTGACATGACATTATCTTTGCTATGGTGCACACATTGACTCAAATATCCCAAAACTGATAGATCCTTGACTTGAGATTTTATAAACTAATAATGGGATTTGGATACATGAGGTGTCCTAGGACTTGACATGACGCCCTCTTTTTTTATGGCTTATGATTTTTTCTAAAAGACTCTAAACGACAATTTCATGGACTTTTGTTTATATTAATATATTGCAAACCCATAATCATACTAATATATAAAAATGAGATGGTATGTGTCTGTCTGTCTGTGTGTGTGATACTCAATGACGCAAGAACCACTGGTCTGATTTAAATGAAATTTTGCATGGATGTAGCTGATTTACCAGGTTTACATAAAGGATAATTTTGATTTTGATATTTTGCACTATGAAAAAATGGCGACCATTTTAGTGACGTCACTACACCCTTTGGTTTCAAAATTTAATATTTCCATATCAAATAAAGAGAGAACGCTAAGAAATAGCAAATTTTGATGCACATACGAGCTTTAAAATTTAATTTCCTATCCTAAAGGTCCTCATCGCTTTTCGTGTATCTCCTACGGTTAGCGAGTAAAACCCACATTTGTGACGTCGCTACACCCTTTGGTTTCAAAATTTCATATTTCCATTTCAAATAAAAAGAGAACGCTAAGAAATAGCAAACTTTTGGTGGCATACACGAGCTTTAACATTTAATTTTCTATCCGAAAGGTCCTTATCACTTTTCGTGTATCTCCAACGGTTAGCGAGTAAATCCTAAATTTGTTCAATAAAACACGGTCAACACCGAGCGGTGCAGTATATCTCTCTCTATATATAAAAATGAAAGTTTTTCTGTTTTTTCCTGAGTTTCTACGGAAATTTGAGTTATTTACGCGTTTCAGACTGTTTTATGATGGATGCGCGCGAAAATATTTTTTGTCTGACTGTCTGTTTGTTTGTCTGTGGACAAATTTGTTCCCTTATAACTCGAGAACGGCTGGGTGTATCAACGTAAAATTTGGTACAGATATCCATCAGAGGCACGACACTAATCATTGATGTAACTCTTCTCCGTACCTCTCATAAAAGGGGGCCTACCCCCTTTAGATACATGCTAAAATAGGCGTAGAAGGACGAGACAAAGCTCATCTTCAGCCCCTCAATGTGAGAGACAAAACTCGGGGACCCGAAAACCACACTTTAATGCCCTAAAACCAACCGTTTTTTTTATAGCGGGTTCAAACCCGGCCGAAGCCGTCGGATTTTTTAAGAGCGTTGAAAATCCCTCAGTATGCCTTCCTTCGGAGGGGAAGTAAAGCCGGCGGTCCCATGTCATAGATTTATGGCATGTTAAAAATCCTTCCACTAATTAAACCTGTGTGAAGCTAAATTGGATAGGTTAAGAATGTAAACAACGCTCTTAGGTTTCTACGTTCGTTGCCAAGAGCCGACTGCGGTGGCGTCTAGTAGCTAATTTCTGAAATTGGCCTAGTAGTCGTTGACGGTGGCGCTTGGCGGCAAAAGTAGGAACTACTTGAAAAATTCTAAGTTCCAGACTGTACTTAAATTAAAAAACAGATAACACACACTAATACAGTCATCACAATTAACACCGGTTATCAGACAGATTCTACACACACCCAAAGTACACGGGGCTACATGACCACGTTGTCGCAGCCCCTAAACTTAAGAACCAACCAACCAACCGTTTTTGAGATATTCCCAGTAAAGTAATATCATTTATGTTCGACCCTGACTATTATGTATCTGAAAACTGTATCATAATGAGACTCATTATAACATTATTTTTCATTATGATACAGTTTCTCCCACCAATCAGAGCTCAAGAAACAGTCGTTTGACCAATTAGATGCGCTGAGTACCACGGCCTTCTAATGTAAATCACACTGCCTTTCCTAGTGTAATAGTAGAGTAATCGAGGTGGCCATGGTCAAATACAAGGCATTCCCTGCGTCTCATGCGCTCTGTTTAGTACATAAAACTGGCGAAATCTCGACAGATATTTATGAATATTTATCTTCGAACATAAAATAGTTATAATAATTATAGTCGAACATAAACAGTCGTATGCAACTCGCCTATAATGGTAATTAAGACACTCGTATGGAAATTATAAAACTCGCATACGCTCGTTTTATAAAAAATACTCGTGTCTTAATTATAGCCATTATAGGCTCGTTGCATAATCTATATATTTAAAACACTAAGCTGTTTTTTGTACACACGAGATTGTGAGAACGACTTAACCTATTGGCTTCGTAAGACATTCTAACGAAAGCTCTTGGCATGCAGATTTGCAGAGTTTCTTTAAAATAAACAAATATGTTACCATATATTTTTAAATTTATAAACAAAACTGCAAAATTATTGGCTCAGGCGCATGCGCAGTATCACGTTGGTTAATGACAGACATGGCGGACGTCCACCGCGTTTTAATGTAATAGTTATTATTATAAGAATTATAAAGGAGGGGAATATTGATTATGAAGTTTCCACGATATATAAGGAATGGAATTATAATAGACGGGAAATGTAGAAGAACTTACACATACTGTTGAGTGTGTATAATGTTTATGTAACACAATATTGCGTCCATTTTCCAGTTGATTGGTGGCTCAATGCTAGAGTTGCGAAGTTGAAAATTATGCAGTGTGAAATGGAGAGGGTTCGATTCCTACCTCCGACAGGTTTTTTTACTTTCCGTAATCTTATTTCTTGCAATTGGTATTACGTAGCCAAATCATACTTAACATTTAAAATTCCCCTAATGTAACGAATTCTCCTTAATAAAGAAAAAGATAATATTTGTAGCTCCCGCGCTTGCGCACAATGGCTTTATTTTACATGAGCGAAATGGCGCATCCCACCGCTTCTTACTGAGATTTTTGTTTATGAGAATTAAAAAGGGCCCCGAATATTGTTTATGATGTTTCCACAATATACATTGAAAGAGAATTATAAAATAAGGGAGGTATTTAAGAACTTAAACAGTCAGTTGAGTGAGTATGTATGTTTAAGTATTGTAATATTGCATGCCATTTACATTGTCTAGGTGGCTCAGGGCCTGCGCTGGACTCAGCGAATTTCATTATGCATTATTTAGAGAGTTCGAGTCCCACCTCAGACATGAATTTTTATTTCCCAATTATTCTTTCTTGCTGTTGGTGTCGCATTGTCTAAACATATTTTACTTTTATTATTCCCATTAGGTAAGGAATTCCCCACGATTTACGTTGGCATACTTCTGAATTATTAAATTAAAATGGCCGCAATCGCTTCCGCCATGAGAGAATTGGCGACCATAATTAATTTGATGGACTCGGACATCGTGGTAATAATGTTCTCTGATAACCTGTGTTATTGTGATGTCTATATTGATGTGTGCATTTGTAATTAAGTTGGGGAATGGGGAGTTGACGACCGAGACTTTAAGTTAGGATCCATCCCGGTATTTGCCTGGAGTGGAAATGGGAAACCACGGAAAACCACATCCAAGATTACTGAGATGGGAATCGAATCTTGCTATTCTTAATTTTGCCACAAGAGTGCGCCCCGTTCCAGCCCTCACACCAGAATTAAATTTCTTGGCAGAGCAGGGATTGAACCCGTAATCCGGGATGATAGCTCAGAATGTAGTCTTAAGACTGGGCTTCCCTGTGTTAATATGATTTTTGACATGCACTGAACATATAATTCTAAAACTCCCTCCATTACGGCGGCTGGCGAAGTGATTCTATGCTCCCTCACATAATTTATTGTCATGGAAATGCAAAGGATTGTACCTACAACAGGTGATGGAAATGGCTTATTTAGAGCAGTTTCGTGCTGTTTATTTCAAAACGAAGAACTTCTTCCTGAGCTGCGTTTGCAAGCAAATTGTAAAAATAGTTGCAGGCAGGGATAATAATAATGATTTTATTTTTAGCGATCAGTCTCATCGCATTCTCATCAGCAACCAACTTGAGAATGAAAGCCTCTAAACTTCATTGTATCAGTGAATATTATTGTTTATTGATTATTTGTTTAGAGTACATAACAATGAATCTATCCATGCTGTGGATTTTTTCAATAGAAGTATTATTTGCCATTTAATATTTGGCGGCTGCGTTGATGCAGGCCACTATAGTGTTATTGAATATGACATTAATTTGGGGAGAAATGCTACTATAAATAAACCCATTTGACGAAAAAAAACCATTAGCCGCATTAAAATGGGAAATCGGAAGAAAATACGAAGCCACCTTTAAAATCCAATATAAATATGCCATTTCAGAAACAATCCCAGAGTATATGCTATACAGTGTAGGGTCCTTAACGAACAAATGTAAACATTGTTCTGCACAGTATTTCTCTTGCGAGAAATCTACGCTTGGTTACTTTGACCTTTGCTGTTGTAAAGGTAAAATTGATCTGACTAAATATAAAATATTGGACAGGCTGCAACAATTTTTCACTGGAGATGATATCTCGAGCAATTTCCGAAATAAAAATCGGCAGTACAACAATGCCATGAACTTCGTTTCATTCGGTACCGGTACCAATGTTACTGTGCCAGATGCATACGGTCCATATTGTTTTAAAATGTATGGATTTGCAAATCATCGCATTTCTTCGTTATATTCCAAAATTATAAGCGACGGTTCTTGCGACCAGTTGTATATATTAGATTCTCCAGAAGCTAATCGAGTCAGATCTGCAAATCAAGTGAATTCTTGCAAAACTCCTACATTTAACATTCAAAATCCAGCTGACGATATTCGATGAGCTCGGCTCATAGTTTGGCATGGAGCCCCAATGGCAAACATTCATTCTTTCATGTGTGTGAATCTACTTCTAAGAGATAGTTAACGACATTATTCCTTTTTGCGGGAAAGTTATTCTTCATGGTGACTTCAGATCTGTTGCACGCTTCTCGCCAAACAGTTATTCACAATTATATTAAATACTCTTCTCTCTGGCCTTTCTCCAAAATACGCCACTTACTTAAAGACACGCGATTGAAACCAGGTGAAATGGAATTTTCTGATTATATGCTACATGTTAACGGCGACAACTTCTCTATGGATGGTGATAATCAAGTGTTACTGAATTACCTGCCAAACTTGCAACGCATGAGGATACAGTGCCTGAAACATTTACTTCTGCGAAGGATATAATAAATTTCTCGAAAGTTCGCATTTTTACACGAATGGTTGGTTCCTTAGTTTAAGGGCTGCAAAATGCGGTCATGTAGCCCCGTGTACTTTGGGTGTATGCGTAGAATCTGTCTGATGTATTGTATGTCTACCCCTTATTATTCCCGTTTTTCCAACGGGGTCGGGGATGAGATGCGATGGAAGTAATTGTGGCGGTGGTTTTTATGGCCGGATGCCCTTCCTGACGCCAACCTCATGAGAGGAGTTAATGAGAGATGAAATGAATGATGGTGAATGAAACTGGGCAAGGATGTGGAAGGAAGCGGCCGTGGCCTTTCAGAAGGTACTGTCCCAGCATTTGCCTGGTGTTGAAAATGGGAAACCACGGAAAACCATTTCAAGGACAGCCGACGGTGGGGCTCGAACCCACGCGTCTACCGAGTCAACAGAGAGCTTGGTCCCATGACCTAACGCTGCGCTTTAGCCAGCTGAGCCACCACTGTCGGTGCGTAGAATCTGTCTGATAACCGGTGTTAATAATGAGATGGCTGTATTAGTGTGTGTTATCTGTGATTCAGGTAAGGACTGAAGACGATCTAATTTTCAAGTACAGTAGTTCCCACTTTTGCTACCAAATGCTACCGTCCACGACACCTAGCTGCGGACTTGACTACTAGATGCCATCGTAGCCAGCACCTGGCGCCGAACTCTGGAACTAATATAGCGTTATCAAATAATCTAACCAACAAATTTTGGCTTCACACAAATGAACTGTAGTTAGTGGAAGATTCTTTTTCATGTCATAAATCTAAGGCATATGACCGCCGGATTTACTTCCCCTCCGAAGGAAGGCATACTGAGGGATTCTTACACAAAAAAAAATGAACAATGTAATGAAATCAACTTATAAGTCATTGACCTTCTATCCAGTAACTTAGTTCCAAAAAAAATACTGTACACGAGCATTAACAGATTAAATACTGAAGATGAAAGATTGCACTGTCGACATTACAACATACTGCTGGCCATGACTGAAAACTTGATGAGGAAAATTGAGACCTATACGTTTATTTCAGTTTCCTGCATAGTTCTTGAATTTCTTGGAATTAAATTATGTGCCTCCACATAGTCCAAACGCTTGATTCATAGTTTTGCTCCTTAAGAAATCTGAACGTTTCCCAAGGGCTCCTAAATGCAACCATATTGCTTGGATTTGGAAATAATAAGTGCAGTTAAAATTAGGCAGAGAGGCCTAATCCTTCGACTTGATTTAACACCATCCGAAAAAACACTACCATTTTTTAAGAGGCAACATTTTCCAATTCGCTTGGCATACTTTATCACAATCAATACTCAAGGGGAAACTCTGCAACGTATAGGTCTCAATATTTACCTCATCGCGTTTTCAGTCATGGCCAGCAGTATGTTGCAACGTCGAGAGTGCAATCTTTTGACGCCCTTAAAGTTTCAACAGTGCCTAAAAGTAATCGTACAAAGAATATATATAAGAACATCCCTGGGTAAATATTTTCCCATTGGTCGTCATGTTTTGACGGGTTTCATGTACTATTAATAAACTAATGAACGAATGCAAGCCGGTAACCATGGCAACAGATTCTCAGAGGTCCATCTATTGCTGAAAGACGCAATGCAATTCCATTAATTACATTAGTGTGAAAGTTTACAAACGGCTAGAAGGTTACACGGAACCAAATTACGCTGTAAAATTCATCAATACGTATAATGAGCTTAAGGGAGTCAAGAGGTACTTAAGAATTTTTTCACGCGATTTACACCTGCGGGTATGGTACGATAGGTCTATTATATTCCTATCCCTATATTATATTATTATTAGTAGTATTATATTATGGCGTACAACGACGAAACAAGGCCCGTCGGTGCCAGAAACAAAACTCGGGGGCCGTAAAGGGTCCTCGAAAACTACATTATAAGGCTCTAAATCCAACAGTTTCTGAGATATTCCCAGAAAACTAATTTAATTTAATTTAACAAACTAATGAAGGAATGCAAATCGGTAACTATGACAACAATATCTCAAGGGGTGGCATCCAAATTTCCATCTATTTATGGTTGGTTGGTTCCTCAGTTTAGGGGCAGCGACAACGTGGTCATGTAGCCCCGTGTACTTGGGGTGTGTGTAGAATCTGTCTGATAACCGGTGTTAATTGTGATGGGTGTATTAGTGTGTGTTTATGTATTTTTAAATTCAAGTAGGGACTGCAACTTTGAATATTTCAAATAGTTCCTACTTTTGCAACCTAACGCCACCGTCAACGACCACTAGGCCTAGTTCAGAACTTAGCTACTAGACGCACCGCAATCGGCTCTTGGCAACGAACGTAGAAACCTAAGAGCGTTGTTTACATTCTTAACCTATACAATTTGGTTTCACACAGGTGTAATTAGTGGAAGGTTTTTTAACATGCCATAAATCTATGACATGGGACCGCCGGCTTTACTTCCCCTCCGAAGGAAGGCATACTGAGGGATTTTTAACACTTTTAAAAAATCCGACGGCTTCGGCCGGGTTTGAACCCGCTATCTTGGACATAGAAGCTCAGCATGCTACCAACTACGCCACCGAAGCCGCTCATCTATTTCTGTAATAAACAATGTCACTCCATTTATTACATTTCTGTGAAAGTTTGCAAATGGCTATTAGGTTATCATGGAACCAACGTAGACTGTATAATTCATCAATGCATTTAAGGGGGTCAAGGGGTAACCTAGAATTCTTTCATGCAATTTTCATGTGCGATATATAGTGCAGAAGGTCTATTATATCTCCAAACAGCAACATTATTTTCAAAAATTCCTGAATTGAATCAGCATTTTTTGCGGCTTTTAGGAATTTGGGCCATTTGAGGCTAAAGAACCTGAATTTTCATGCACCATAAGCCTTTATAATTCATGAAAGGGGTCTTCCTGTGTATTGGGACCTAACACAACGTAGAGGGTCACTTTTTATGTGACGTGTGTGGCGTTTCGTCTACAAGGCTTTCAATTATATTTCACGTCAGGAAGTACACATTAGGTGAATTTAATTTGAGAGCACATTTTAACTAATCTTTTTTTTTTTTTTTGTCGACATACGGGTTCATCGTAAGGATGATTTTGTTTAATACTGTGTGATAGATGTACCCATATTTGGATATCTGGGTGATATGTTGTAGACAATAGAATTGTCTGTCTGTCTTTCTGTGTATCTTTATGTACGCCTATAACTCGTGTTCGGATGATTGGTGCATTGTAAAATTAGGTATGGTAACCATGAGAGTCAATACACCATTCATTTATGAAACTTTTCACCGTACTTTTCATACAGTAGAAGGGTGGATATAGGGAAAAACTTCTCAAAATACATGCTAAAATAGGCGAAATATAAAAATTATCCTAGAAGGACGACCAAGGCATATGTGCGCTTCTCAATGTGAGCCACAAAATTCTGGAGTCTATAAAGGGTCTCCGAAAACAACATTTTAAGGCCCTTAAATTAACAGTGTGTGTGATATTCCCAGAATACTAACTTCGTCCTGATAAACTATGAAGGAATCAGTGGCGTATGCTGGACCAAAAGTATGGGTGTGCTGTTAAAAAATATACAGTTGATCTATGGCCTCACAGAAATCTTACAAGTGACATATCGGGTCTTCTTCCCCCCTTCGGCTTTTCCCAATTAATTGGGGTCGCCGGAGCCAACCAGGCTCATTTTGGTTTTGGCCGGGGATTTAAGGCCGGATGCCCTTCCTGACACCACGTGATTTTCCAGGTGAAAATTCCACCCCGCTGTCACCGGGATTCGAACCCCGGCCGTCCGGGTGAAAGGCGAGAAGCTAAGCCACTGCGCCATCACGCTCCCCAAGTGACATATCGGGTACATTTCATAAATTTAGTAATTAAACCCACGTAGGCCTACCTCTTTCATTTAAACATCAACTGTATTCTTCTCTCTTGAGAAGAGAACTTCTCAATCACAGCATTATAAAACGAGTCTTTGTCCTTCATCTTGTGTACTAACTCCTTTTCGATTGATAACTAACTTAAGTTACTCAGTCTTTCTTGTGCTTGAGTGCTTCGTAGGTAAGTCTTGATTCTTCTTAATGCAGAAAACGAACGTTCCACAGAGCTTGTGGTACAAGGAATGGTTGGTATTAATTTAGCAAGTTTATGAACTTCAACACATCCAGAAGCGAGGTTATTTCATGCATAAAACTAACAGAGGCAAAGCCGTGATGTAAAATTCCACCTAATTGGTGCTACTTTGAGTAATTTCTTTCGCACAAATTCTTGCAACGCATGTGTCCTTTTAGATGATTTAGAAAAGAAAGCAGAGAGTTCAGTCAATGTTTGGAAAAATATTCCTGCATTCTTTAATCACCGATACACTCTGCTGGAGAACAAGATTTAGAACATGGGCATAACAGTGGGTGAATATTGCGTTTGGATCGGCCGATAAGACTTCAGATTGTAAGCCATTCACATGACCGCTCAATACAGAAGCCCCATCGTAAGTCTAACCCACTAGTTTAATGGAAATTCTAAATTCACTTACTACTTGTTCCACATGAGCAAATAAACCATTTGCTGTTCTATCAGCACTAACATCTACGAAGCCCAAGAATCTTTCATAGACAGTGCTCCCCTTTACATAGCGGAGAACTGTAGATAGTTGAGATTTATTCTCAATATCTGACGTTCCATCCAGCATTATAGCTACAAATGAAACGGAGTTAATTTCATTTTTTCTTTCTTATTTTACTACGTCAGAAATAGCTCTTATGATATCATTTTGAATCATGGGAGAAGTTCCTCGAAATACTGTGGAGAATTTAGATGACTTTCTAAAAAATATTGTTTTTAAAGATTCAAAAATTCTAAAAAATTGCCTTTGTAGAAAGAGCCATCTGATTCGTCAGTCCCCGTAGAGGGAGATCCTGGTTAGCTAGGAGGCAAATAGCATCAATAATTCGTATTAATATGGCTGTATTTTTATTTACCTCTTCGTTGTGTTTACTGGTATCAATTCTACGTTGATCATCAAGTAAAGTATTAATTCGCTGTCTGCCGAAAAGTCTTGATTTCAGAAAATATTGGACATGGGTTTGAGATTTTGAATGTTTCTGTTGTGCACTAGACAAGTGATTTAGGTCAGCAAACCCATGCTTACTCCAAACATCAATTTTGATAGAAAACAATAAGCATGGCCAACAAAATAATCTGTTAGAAGTTTCACAACCCGCTAACCAGTCTACATTTTCATACTGTGAAATAGAAAAATGTCTAATGTATTGTTCACTTGTTGTTTTATATTGTCGCACTAAATTCGGAAGTGGCGGAGTAGGCCTACCCTTACTCACAATATCCAATTTCTCTTCTAATGTACGAAGAGGGAATGGTTTTTGCAAGAGATCTACAACAGTATACATTTCCAAGCACAGGTGTCAACTCGGAAGATCCACACTAGGCCTATCTTGCACTGACACACAAATAAAAACTCCAATCAAACCTAAACACAGCACCGTACTTATGTTATACGAGCATGAGCTGAGCTGCTGGCTTGCCGCACGACCTGGCCGCTTGTGAATCTCGAGTTCCCCCTCCCCACCAGTTGCGCGCGCAGGCAAGAACAGCGGTATTTTGAAACAAAGCTGTCCGGAAGCAGGGACAGCACAGCCGAGCACCAGAGCCATGCAGAACACAGGCCGGGAGCTGGTGGCCGCAGCAGCCAATTGACTGGTTTCCTCGTCATTCTGGCGAGTATGTACTCTTCCAGCCAGCAGACATTTGAGATTTAAATGGTAATAAATTGAATATATTCTTGAATCATATGTAGTCAACTTCTAATGAGGAAGAGTGATAAAAAAAAAGACAAAACACAAATTTATAGGGTGTCCAGTGGACACCTTGAACACCCGCAATATACGCCTCTGGAAGGAATGACAAACCGCTAATCATTGCAACAGTAGCTAAAGTGATAATGTCTGGTGTTAACACCGAACATCGTTCGAAGAACGGATACTTCTGCTAGTGTTAGATGCTTATAGTGAGTGATGAAACCTAGCTAGGTAGAGAAAATAAGTAGACTATTGTAAGCTACATGTATTGAGACTGACACGACTTTGACTATTGGAACTTGTTTTCAGACCAGACTGTAGTACAGAGGGAGTGTAGGTTGCAGGCATAACATGACAAACGGTGTACACAAAATGTGATTTATCGATCCACGAATTAAGTGCAGACTATCTTTAATTTGATTGGTTAAAGAGGGTAGCTGAGAGAACAAAATGGTGACTATACTGAACTAAACCAAACCAAATTCAAACAGTAGGGGAGCAAGGCCGATTCTGCTCCCCCACCACCACCACCTTCACCACCACTACTCCCAATGCGACCCGTGGTCGGAGATTCACGAATGAGGTGTTGTTGGACTCGAGCTGACGGGTGCTTCCCTATGGACCACTCCTTATCTTTTTTATTTCTTTTGAACATTTTTGTTTTTGAAAGTAGGCGATAGTTTGAAAACCAAACATGATATAACGTTGTGCCAAGGTTCAAACCAATGGTCTTTATGTCCTTTATATTCTAAAATAAAACTTTTTTATTTTTGATGTTTTTTTGAAAACAGTCCAATTTTGAAATTCCTATATTTTGGAAACTAGGAATTTTACAAAAAAGTTTGTTTGACGTAAATGAATGGTCCCTACCCCCTCTACCTCCAAAACAAATGTTAAGTCTCTAGGATAAAAACTTGACAGTAGTGGGATGACAGCGGTTCTGCGCCACCCCCTACTTTCATATAAACGTTGCCGATATCTCCCGAACGCATGATCGTATTTTAACGAACGAGGTGTTGTTGGCGTTGGGGTGACGTCCTCTTTGCTAAGAATGTTTTTTTTTTTGAAAATATTATTTTATTTGATTGGTGCCATTTCGGAAACGGTGAATTTTGGAAAAAAGTTTGTTTGACGTTAATGAAAGGTGGCTATGCCCTCTAGGTGGATAGCAAGTTTCAAGTGTGTAGGAAAAAAATGATAGCCTACTTTCTCGCAAACATTGACGATAATTCGCAAACGCCTGATCGGATTTTAACAAATGAGGTGTCGTTGGAGTCGAGCTGATGGGCGCTCCGCTTTGGACCACGTATTATATTTTTCAATTTAAAAAAATGTTTTTGAAAGAAGGCGATAGTTTGAAAACCAAACATGATAGAACGTTGTGCCATAGTTGAAACGAATGGTCTCTATGAGCTTTATTTTTTATAATCATACTTTTTTTAGATTTTTGAAAACACTCAAATTTTGATTTTTTATATTTTGGAAACTAGGAATTCTACAAAAATATTTGTTTGACATAAATGAAAGGTCCCTACCCCCTCTACCATGAAAATAAATGTCAAGTCTCTAGGACAAAAACTATGCATTTTGAAACTTTTTACCTGTTTTTTTTTTAATAAAGATTGTTTGTAGACAGAGAGCCGGTAGCACTTGGCGTATGTTACAACGAGGCTATGACTGGCCATGGTGAATACAGGAAATGGCTATTTCGAGGGGTCGACAAAAAGATAGAACGAGGGCTCGCTTTTTTCAGATATTTCCTATGACGAATATTTCAGAAATCCCTCATGGCGATTTCGATGACCGTGCCCGGAAGAAATGAATTGCTATTTTCGCGGGATGGCGGGGCAGCTTATGACGGTTGGTTTTGTGATATTTCCTATGACGGATGGAGGCGAATAATTGAAAATGCGTGAAGCATGCTATTTGTTTAACCCCTGAATGGGATCTTTAACATGCTAGTAAACAGTAATAAGCGAGACCACTGCCTGGCACAGCAAATGGTTGAAGAATATGGACACCTATAACATTCGCTCGACCAAGTCATTGCATGTATGCAAAGAGCCAAAACGGTAAGGTCATTGGCCTGAGATGTTATAAACTAAATATTGAGCTGGGTGAAGTGACGTGGTATGTGGTTAACATGATGATGTATTGAGGATGGCCACTTGCTAGTAATTATTATTACAGTAAAATATTTAATAATAATAATAATACTAAGACACACATGTTTTCAATGCTAACACACAGAGTTGTGCTGGCTGGAGACTCAATACTGTACCTAGCAAGAGGCCTTGTGAGAGCTGTTGTTGCTGATAAGGCTGGAATGCGCATGCAGGCAGGAAGCGCAGTGTCGAGTTACTTGCCTCGTGGTGGCTAGCAGGTGCGAAGTTTAAGCAGAGACCGCCATTTTGGTTCTTATGCAGTAGCACTACCAATGTATAAGAGGCAGTCATTTTGGTTCCTTATTAAAAACATGAAACTAGTATAAGGTACACGAATCATATGGTGCTTCAGGAATGTGGAGAGGCGTGGGAACATGTGAGAAAGAGAAACAGACAACCATTCAAGGTCAAAACGCTGAGAAAATGCTACTCTCTCTGTTGCTAAGCAGACTGATAAGGTTTGTGTTAGTAATACACTGACAGGACCAGGAAATAGACGTATACAGTAGAGCTGTGAACTGAACTTGGGAAGAAAAAAAATCATTTTATTTTTTGGTAAGTGCCTATGAATAATTATTTTAATAATGTAATGCTAATGAATCTTAAATTTGTAGTTATTGATTAGGTAATTAATGATTTTATTTATTTATTTATATATTTATTTGTTTGCAGACAACCGGTATACCTTATATGTCTGAGAGAGAAGAAACCATTGTACTTTTGAGCCCACTAGAAGGAAACAGCAAGAAGCCAGTACAAGTCAAGGTGAGATTTTTTTAAACTAAATTGTTTCATTTTTGTTCGATATTTTATTTTTATGAAATGCATGTATTAACCTGAATTTAGGTATTTATAGCGGTATATTTTATGTATTTTTAGAAACTTAGAAAGAAAAGCCTTACCGCCGTAGCAGTCGCTGAAAACCCGAGACGCACTAGAGCGAAACCATTGCCAAAGAGTGAACTATTTAAAACTGAGGTAAGCCTAACTTAAAATGCTATTCCATTTTACCACTACTGAAAACCACTAAACAAAAAAAAAATCATTACCTGTACATGACTGGGACGATGATTGCTTTATTGATTAATGGCTATGTATTGGCAAATGGTACAATACCATATTGGTTGTTGACTGGGAAAAGTACAAGGCCATGTTGGATTTTCTAAAGACAAAAAGTTTAATTTAATTTATGGGTGGTTCCCTATGGACTCAACGAATATCGACAGGTTTGAACATGATATTCTGAACAAACAGACATGACATTCATTTTTGTTTATATATTGGTTAAAGGGGGTGTAAATGACTGCAGCTTTATTAAAAAAATAAGTACATGGGTTACTGTTAGTGCCGACATACAATTTATTATTAAATATTTTTGATGATGTTTTTTTCATTTAATGTCAATTAACGTTAAACGTTTATTTATAAATATTGATTGATTCATTGATTGATTGATTGAGTGATGGATTATTTTGTTTGTTTTTAGGTGTGGTCATGTGCCCATTAACATAGTGAACAGACAGTGAACAAGCATACATAGTGCTTTAAAATACTCTGTGCTCTTGTGCAACGTTACTAACTTGCAATAAAAAATGTTTTATTATAACACATGGCGTTAGTACCAAATACCACAAGTGAGCAAGTCGGTTTACCACGTGGATTAAATTTAAAAGCAGAAAACGATCGTTGGTTAACATTTGAATCCTGGCCTGTAGGCTTTTTGTCGACACATAAACTTGCTGGAGCTGGCTTTTATTACTTGAACCGAGAAGATGTTGCGCGCTGTGTGTTTTGTCGTATTGAACTTGCACACTAGGAAGAAGGGGTTGATCCCTTTAGGGACCATTTGCGATGGTCTCCTTGTTGTCCTTACACGCTTGGGAAACAAGTGTGTAACTTACCCGTGTATCCATTTTACCGAACCACAAGGCCATTGGCCTCTACCTACGTTGCTCAGTCACAAATAAATAATAATAATGACGTATTACCAGCCAACAACGGTAGTGTCGATATATGTGGTCCATATGTCATAGACAGTGTTAAATTGGCATGTGCTTTTGAAAAATTGGGAGTTTGCAAGACTAAAGCATTAGCACACCCAGAGTACAGCTCTGTTGAAAAACGTTTAGAATCTTATAAAAATGTTTGGCCATTAATATTAAAACACCTTACAAAACAGCTAAGTGAAGCTGTTTTTTATACTGGTGAAGAGAATAAAACAATATGTTTTCATTGTGGATTTGCTTTAAAGGATTGGCAAATGACTGTTGGCCCTTTTTTGGAACACGCTCGTTGGTTACCTATCTAATCTACAGATTAACGGTCACGTTAAACTGCAAGCTTCCTTTTTTTTTTGGTTACCTATCTGTCAATACATGGTGTTGCTTAAAGGTCAAGAATTTGTGAACACTATTCTTAAACAAAACGTGATTGCAGCACAAGAGATAAAAGTGCCTTTAGAGTTTGAACACGCGGAGCAAATACATGAGGCTGAAAAAAAAAAGATTTCTCTTATGAACAGATACAAAAGTGGGACCAACAATTATGTAAAATTTGTTATGAAGATGAACTAGGCGTTGTATTTTTGCCTTGTGGACAAATGATGGCATGTGTCAAGTGTGCATTTGAACTTAACACTTGTGCTATATGCAGAAAAGTAGTATCTGCTACAGTTAGGACATTTCTTGCATAAATAGTATAATTTATTAGCAATGCATAGTGCAAAATACCTAATTGCACAATATTATTAAAGCTGTTTTAGAGTGTAATAGATATGCTTTTCTTTTGTTTAGGGCCGATAACCTAGATGTTAGGCCCCTTAAAACAACAATTATCATCATCATCATTTTTTGTTTATAGACTACTACAATGAATGTTTTGAATGCTGTGGGACAAGCATGTGGCTTAGAGACAAAGAAGCTCAGCGAATTACCAACACATATTCCATTCCGGATTATCAAGATTCGGAAATTGAAAACAGCATATGGTGATCGTGTACTTTGTGTATGCGAAAATTTTGAGACATTTCTGCCTACACGGTATAATGATATGACGGAGAGTGTTTTTGATGAAGTGAATAATGCTGTGCAACCTGTACACTTAATTTATGAAGGTTTTAAAAACAATAGGTGCATGGTCCGATTTAAATAAATTAAAAAAAAACAAATGTGAAATAATAATGGAAAAAATATAAGTGATGGCAATAGACTGAAAGAAAAAAATATGATACAGTTTGTAAATAAATGCAAACGATGTTACAATGCTGTTTTTTTTACAAAGTTACAATATTTAACATTGCAGAGTATACATGATTATGACAATAAATGCATACTTAATACAAGTCTTTGCATTTACGATAGTGTGTTATAGTTTTATAAACAAAGCTTGTTGTAGATCTTTTTTCCACGGCAAACAATAGGTATAAAAACGTCATTATCACTATTATAATCATAAGCAGCTTGATTATTATTACCCTCAACAGTATCTTCAACATCACTAAAACCAGTTAAATATTCCTGTTCCTCTTCCAAACCTCTTCCTCTTCCTCTTCCTCTACAGTGTCCTCGTGTAGAGTCTGCGTGGCTTTTGATAATGTTAAGGGTTTTTTGAACGTTGAATTATTTTCAGCAGCAGTATTGTTTTCTAGCACTCGCTTTTTAGAATTTTCGTGATTTTCTGTTGACAGCAACAATGTTTCATGCAGTACACTACATTGATGATCACTGACACTCAAAACCTCACTATTTTTACTTTTTAGCTCACTGCGACATTGTTTTGAACGTTGTTTTGAACAACGCCAAATAACAGTTCCATTTTTATTGGTTCGTTTCACAATATATGAATATCCTTTATAGAATGCATGAGGCTTACCATACCTAGTCACGGATACGTCCATGTCAACTGTCAAGCATAGACTAAGCTCTAGTAAAGACAACTTGACAATAAGAACAATATTTTAATGTGGGAGCATATATGGGTGCAAATGTGGGAAGAAAAAAAAGTGGGAGCAAATGTGTGAGCAAAAAGTGGAAACAAAAAGGTGGGAGCTCAAATAATAAACTTAGTTATTACCTAACCTAACCTAACTTCACCTAACCTAACCTAACTTTACCTAACCTAACCTAACTTCACCTAACCTAACCTAATTTAACCTAACCTAACTTCAAAGTGGAAGCAAATGTGGGAGAGAAAAAGTGTGAGCAAAAAAAGAGGAGGCAAATGTGGCAGCAAAAAGTGGGAGCAAAATTTGGGAACAAATGTGTGAGCAAAAAAAAAAAAAACAACAAGTGAGAGTAAATATGGAAAGCAAAAGAAAATGTGGGAGCACAAAAAATAAACTTAGTTATAACCTAACTTAACTTCACCTAACCTAACCTAACTTCACCTAACCTAACCTAACTTTACCTAACCTAACTTAACTTAACCTAACCTAACCTAACTTCAAAGAGGAAGCAAATGTGGGAGCAAAAAGTGTGAGCAAAAAGAGAGGGAGCAAATGTGGCAGCAAAAAGTGGGAGCAAATGTGTGAAAAAAAAACAACAAACAAACAAGTGAGAGTAAATATGGAAAGCAAAAGAAAAAGTGGGAGCAAATGTGGGAGCACAAATAATAAACTTAGTTATAATCTAACCTAACTTCAGCTAACCTAACCTCACCTAACTTGACCTAACCTAACTTCACCCAACCTAACCTAACTTAACCTAACCTAACTTCACCTAATCTAACCTAGCCTAACTTGAAAGTGAGAGGAAATGTGGAAGCAAAAAAGTGGGAGCAACAAGAGGGAGCAATTGTGGGAGCAAAAAAGTGGGAGCAAAAAGTAGGAGCAAAAAGTGGGAGCAAAAAGTGGGGAGCAAAAAGTGGAAGCAAATATGTGGGAGCAGAAAGTGGGAACAAATGTGGGAGCAACCATGACTGGTTGTTAAGACTTTTATATCAACCAATGCACTTGAGTTAAATTTTAGTAGAGTAATCTGAGTAATAATAATAATAATATTAATAATAATAATAATAACTCCGCCAGTGCCGGTTGCAAGCCCGGGGCCTCATCTCGCAAGTGGAGAGGAAGGAGGAGCAGGAGGAGTATCAACCTCGTAAAAAAACCAGGGTCCATCTGGCTGCGGATGGTAGCACCCTGTCATAGGGCCCCTACCTAGGGTTACTAGGCGAAACTGGTCAACGGTCTCAAAGGCGGAAGAGGAAACAAAGTATTTCCCAACGGCGGAGAGAGCGGAAGAACCTAGTGGAGTAAACCACGAAAAAACAATCATTTCGGACTCACAATCCGATCTTACTTTGGAAGATAATTCCTCCCCTAACAAATCACAACTTTATTTTCAGAATGGAAAGTCCGCTGAAAGAAAGCACTACCCCAGGTGGTAGCTCGAAAGAGAAATCCACCATTGCGTTATGCAATGCATCGGGACCTAGGGTTCTGGGGAGTCCCAACAACTGCAACAAAGACGAGTCGGAGCGTCTTGAAATACCTTCCAAGCTGAGATTTAAACATAAGTACTTCATTGGGACCATAAATGTTAACTCGCTCCTCAAAGTAGGAAAGCAAAAAGAACTTGAAAAGCTTTTAGACAAGAATCAAATCCAGATCCTAGCTGTGCAAGAGACCAGATTCTTAGACAAGAATGTTGTGGACACTGAACACTACAGAGTATTTAAAGGAAAGCCAGCAATAAAAATAATGGGAAACATGCCTCTACTAGGGACTGCCTTTTACGTAAACAAAAAGATAGTGACTAGTGTCACAGAATTCACATCGAAATCTGAAAGGCTATCGCTACTTACATTCAAGTGTAAAAACAAGAAGTACACGCTTATCAACTGCCATGCTCCCATTAATGAAGACAACAAAAAGAATCCACAGAAGGTGGACGATTTCTGGGATCTCTTAGACACTGAAATCTTGCAGATACCCGAGAAAAACATAAAAATTCTCCTCGGAGATTTTAATGCACAAATAGGAAAAGAGAGAAAATACAGGGACATCGTGGGAGATTACCCAGCGCATAGGAGGACAAACAGAAATGGTGAAAGGCTCATAAGACTCTGCAGAGCATTCCAGTTTAGAATAATGTCAACAAATTTCAGGAAACTCCCAAGAAAAGCGAAAACCTGGGTATCCCCGAATCCAAATTTAGGGGAATTCCAACTGGACCATGTAGCGATATCAAGGAAAAACGCAAAAGAGGTAATGAATGTCAAGGTGATTAGAAACGGTGACTTCGATTCAGACCACTACCTTTCCAAAGCCAAAATCCGCTTCCTTCCGCTACGACAAAAGAGAGACCCACCTAGAATAACCAAATATAACATGAGCAAATTGAATATTTCCCACGACATTGTTAAGAACTTTAGGGAAGAAATCCGCAGCACCAAAAAGGAAAGTTGGCAACAACTCTGTACAGGAATCAATGACGCCGCAAAGAAGACACTGGGGTTGGCAAAGAGGAAAAGAGAAATCTGGTGGAACGAACACTGCGATGTAGCTCTCAGTAAGAGGTCTGAGGAATGGAGAAGATGGAAATCTTCTGGAAAAAGGGAACACTTGGAACAATTCAGACAACAGAGGAAAGAAACATCCAGAATTTTCCGTAGGACCAAGCGATCTTTTGAAGCAGCACAGTTAGAAAATCTTCAGAGCAACTTCGTTAAACACAACTCCAGAGACTTTTACCAGACATTCAAAAACAAACTTAAGGGTTACCAAGCCCCAAGTATGAGTTTTAGAAATGAGCAGGGAAAAATTGGACTGAACAACCATGAAAACTGCGAAATACTAGCTGGATACTTTCAAGATCTTTTGAAATGTCCAACCCCCACTTCTAGATTAGAAATAGCAGACTCACCAGCAAACTCAAAAGAGGATGCACCACCAACAAAAGAAGAGATCAGGGATGTCATCAAGAACCTAAAGAACAACAAAGCAAGTGGAGAAGATTCGATAACAGCAGAAATGATTAAATGGGCTGAGCCAGAAATTCTAGACGACCTTCACAGAATCCTTGGTGCAGTCTGGGAAACCGAGAAAATTCCAGAAGAATGGAAAACAGCGCTGATCCATCCGCTCCACAAGAAAGGGGATAAGCAAGACGTGAACAACTACAGAGGTGTGTCCCTCCTTTCAATTGCTTATAAAATTCTCTCCAAGATTCTTCTAAACAGAATAGAAGATACGCTGGACAAACAACTAGGCGAGTACCAAGGAGGGTTTAGGAAAGGACGCTCCTGTGTTGAGCAGATCTTCAACTTGAAATCAATAATCCGTCACAGACTGCTGAGTAATAAGAAAATTGTGGTATCCTTCATAGACTTTAAAAATGCATTTGATTCAGTGGACAGAGAGACCTTAGACAGGATCCTAAGGGAATTTGGAATCAAAACCAAACTAGCAAATGTAGTCAAAGAGACCCTAACAAACACAACTTCCAGGGTGAAGTTCATGGGAGAGCTTTCTCGGTCGTTCGAATTTAAGACAGGAGTCAGGCAAGGGGATGGCCTATCACCAATCCTTTTCAACTGTGTCCTAGAGAAGGTTGTGAGAATTTGGAACTCGGAATTGGAGAGTCGAGGAATAAACCCAATCTGCCTCGGGAGGAAGTCGGTAGGAATTAAAGTCAACTGCCTGGCGTTTGCAGATGATTTTGCAGTACTATCGGAAACCACGGAAGAAGCAGTCATACAAATCAACCTCTTGGAAAAGATCGCTAGCCAAACAGGACTAAGGATATCAGTTGAAAAGACAAAATTTATGACAAATGACAAACATGGACCAAAGTTCCTTGACACGGAGATAGGACGGATTGAAAGGGTAAAAAAGTTCAAGTACCTAGGAGAGACTATACAGGAGAATGGGTTAGGAAAAGCAGCTGTTGGAGATCGAATTATAAAAATGGAAAGAGCGTATGGATTAACAAAAAATATCTACAACAAAAAGTGCATCTCCTGGAATGCCAAAATAAGGCATTATAACACTGTCGTAAAAACAGAGTGCCTCTTTGCCAGTGAATGCCTCTCGATGAACTATAGCCTCGAAAAGCTAGAAGTCATGGAAAGGAGAATTCTTAGAAAAATCATGGGTGCAGTTCAGACTGAAGATGGATGGAGACTGAGAAGCAACGGAGAAGTCTACCAGAACGTGGAAAGAATCTCCGCGTCTATGCGGAAGAGAAGGCTGACATTCCTCGGACATCTCTATAGAATGAACGACCATAGATTAACTAAACAAATATTCGACTATCTCTGGAAGAAAAAGACCACCACAACATGGATTAAGGAAGTTAGGAAAGATTTAGAAAAGTTAAACATCACAGAATCTCAAATGCTAGAAAGAAATGTATTTAAGAGCAAAGTGAACAATCTGGAAGGGTTTCAAGATGAAGGAAGACCTAAGAGAAGTGGACGAACTTGGACAGAAGACCAAAGAAAAAATGCCAGTGAACGCATGAAGGAATATTGGAGACAGAGGAAACTCCAGGCAAAGAATAAGAAATAAAGTTGTTGCGTGATCCTAAGTGGTCAATTCGCGTGAAAAAAAAAAATAATAATAAAATTTTAAAAAATGTTTTGATATTTTTCAAAGTTGAATTCTCAAAGTACTGTCAAGAATAATAATTAGATGAAACAGATTCAGAGAATTCTAGAGTACTTTAAGTTTAATCATTGGCTAGGAGTGATATAGAGCTAGCTAACCTAACTTAACCCCAGCTCACCTAATTTACTAGTCTTGCGCATAATAGTTCGCGTCTGGGAGCGATCAGTTTAGTTCGCAGCTCCTTAGCGAACTAGTTCACTCTTTTAGTTCGTTAGCTCCCATCTCGAAGACAGATCGTTCGCTCGCCTTGCTACTGCCACTGCACGCGCTCTTTGTTTGTAATAGCATTCTGTCACCACTCTTTACTCGTCACCACTGATTGCTCATTCACATTGCTCTCGTTTCAAGCAATACTGTAGGCTACTGTAATTAACAGTTACTATGCTCGCTGCACGTGCAGGTCGTGTGTTAGATATTGACAAGTTGCGTGTGTAGTAATGTGTTTTACATTTTGATATTCGAAGATAAAAAATACAAATATATGAGTATTGAAACATAGTGAAATTCCTTATTCCTTCCTTATTTCCTTTTATTCCTTGTAGGAACATAGGGTAGCTACCAACTTCTTCCATCTCACTGTATTGTTGGCCATCATTTTAATTAGGGTCCATGTCTTTCCTTCTGAGAAAACTTCTCTTTCTATTGTTTATAAAGCCAAAAGTCGTCATTCGTTTAACATTAGTGAAATACCGGTACCGTACCTAAAAGAAAAACAGTATGGACGATGTGTTCGTAGAAGCATACACTTATTATTCTCTTTATTTTTCCTCGCGTTGGGCTGATAACCTAGATGTTAGGCCCCTTAAAACAACAATTATCATAATCATTTTTCGCGTATATCGATCGGCGCGTCACCATCCGATTCCATTTCCTACTTGTCACTAGGTAATGATAAGACGTACCCCCCACCGCAATTTTCGTTTCATTTCTTACTTGCTTCGTGATATTCATTATTCGGCTGCTCTGAAACCGTTGGGTACATTATAGTTATGGCATGAATGGGAGGAATAGGTTTTTTAGTTCAGAGGTTTTGTCCATAGAAATTCGCATTTCTTTGTGAATCATCGTCATAATGTTGATTTCTTAAAAACAGGTAAAAGTAGTTGTATCACCATGTATGACAAAAATAAATATCAACCAGTTCATTAAAATGGTGAAGCCTCCGTGGCTTAGGCGGCAGCACGTCGGCCTCTCACCGCTGGGTCCGTGGTTCAAATCCCGGTCACTCCGTGTGAGATCTGTGCTGGACAAAACGGAGGCAGACAGGTTTTTCTCCGGGTACTCCGGTTTTCCCTGTCACAATTTAATTCCAGCAACACTCTCCACTATCATTTCATTTCATCTGTCATTCATTTAATCATTGCCCCAGAGGAGTGCGTCAGGCCTCGGCAGCCGGCACAGTCCATATCCTCGCCGCTAGATGGGGGCTTCATTCATTCCATTCCTGACCCGGTCGGAGACTGGAAGCAGGCTGTGGATTTTCATTTCATTAAAATGGTAATGTTAATCCAGTTCGCCGATTTTCTAAATAATTGGACATATTTTCAAATAATCCAAAATGACTAAGTTAAATAAAACTGTGGAATTGTCTCCACATCTAAATAAGTTAACTATCAGTAACTTCAATTTATGAACCGCCACTGTATTACATTACAAATATATGGTAGTTATTACCTATTAGCGTGTTAGCACTAGTAATTTGTGTGTTATACTGTTATTATTATAAATCAACATTGAACAATCGCCGCGCCAAAACTTGTCAATCTTGTCACTAAAAATAGATACACTCAATCAACTGAAATGACTTAACGAAAGAAAGCGCATGTGATTGTGCAATGAGTGGTGACGTGACGAGCTACGGCGGACCCGCGCTCTCGCGCTGTTACAAGTCGGTCAGCGGAAAAAGATCGAACGAACTAACGAGCGAGGGACCTGGGAACTAGTTCGGTAGTTCGTCTGTGGGACCCGCTCCTCCGAACTAGTTCGATCGCGAACTACACAAGACTATAATTTACCCTAACTTCACCTACGCTATTGTTATACAAGTTGTGACTTGCTTTGAGACTGGCTATGACGTCAAAGATGAATGGTGGTGGGAGGCTGGACATAACTTTTTTTTAAACAAAAATATTTACCTTTTTTGCCAGCCTCCCACCACCATTCATCTGTGTGTCAAAAAAGGCAAATATTTTTTGTTTAATAAAAAGTTATGTCCAGCCTCCCACCACCATTCATCTGTGTGGAAAAGAAGGCAAATATTTTTTGTTTAATAAAAAGTTATGTCCAGCCTCCTACCACCATTCATCTGTGACGTCATAGCCAGTCTCAAAGCAAGTCACAACTTGTATAGCATTAGTTTAGGTGAAGTTAGGTTAAATTAGGTGAGCTGGGGTTAAGTTAGGTTAGCTAGCTCTACATCACTCCTAGCCAATGATTAAATTAAAAGTACTCTAGAATTCTCTGAATCTGTTTCATGTAATTATTATTCTTGACAGTACTTTGAAAATTCAACCTTGAAAAATATCAATACATTTTTTTAAATTTTATTATTATTATTAATAATAACATTATTATTACTCAGATTACTCTACTAAAATTTAATTTATGTGCATTGGTTGATATAAAAGTCTTAACAACCAGTCATGGTTGCTCCCACTTTATGCTCCCACATTTGTTCCTACTTATTGCTCCCACATGTTTGCTCTCACATTTGCTCCCACTTTTTGCTCCCCACTTTTTGCTCCCACTTGTTTGCTCCCACATTTGTTCCCTCTTATTGCTCCCACATTTTCTCCCACTTTTTGCTCCCACTTTTTGCTCCCACTTTTTGCTCCCACTTTTGTGCTCCCACAATTGCTCCCTCTTGTTGCTCCCTCATTTGCACCCACCTTTTGCTTCCACATTTGCTCTCACTTTCAAGTTAGGTTAGGTTAGGTGAAGTTAGGTTAGGTTAGGTTAAGTTAAGTTAGGTTAGGTGAAGTTAGGTTAGGTTAGGTTATAACTAAGTTTATTATTTGTGCTCCCACATTTGCTCCCACTTTTCCTTTTGCTTTTCATATTTATTCTCACTTGTTTTTTTGCTCACACATTTGCTGCCCCTTTTTGCTGCCACATTTGCTCCCTCTTTTTTGCTCACACTTTTTTGCTCCCAAATTTGCTTCCACTTTGAAGTTAGGTTAGGTTAAGTTAAGTTAGGTTAGGTGAAGTTAGGTTAAGTTAGATTAGGTAAAGTTCGGTTAGGTTAGGTGAAGTTAGGTTAGGCTAGGTGAAGTTAGGTTAGGTAAGGTTATAACTAAGTTTATTATTTGTGCTCCCACATTTGCTCCCACCTTTTGCTTCCTCTTTTTGCTCACACATTTGCTCCCACTTTTTTTTCTTCCCACATTTGCACCCATATATGCTCCCACATTAAAATATTGTTCTTATTGTCAAGTTGTCTTGACTAGAGCTTAGTCTATGCTTGACAGTTGACATGGAAGTATCAGTGATTAGGTATGGTAAGCCTCATGCATTCTATAAAGGATATTCATATATTGTGAAACGAACCAATAAAAATGGAACTGTTGTTTGGCGTTGTTCAAAACAACGTTCAAAACAATGTCGCAGTGAGCTAAAAAGTAAAAATAGTGAGGTTTTGAGTGTCAGTGATCATCAATGTAGTGTACTGCATGAAACATTGTTGCTGTCAACTGAAAATCATAAAAATGCTAAAAAGCGAGTGCTAGAAAACAATACTTCTGCTGAAAATAATTCAACGTTCAAAAAACCCTTAACATTATCAAAAGCCACGCAGACTCTACATGAGGACACTGTAGAGGAAGAGGAAGAGGAACAGGAATATTTAACTGGTTTTAGTGATGTTGAAGATAATGTTGAGGATAATAATAATCAAGCTGCTTATGATTATAATAGTGATAATGACGTTTTTATACCTATTGTTTGCCATTGAAAAAAGATCTACAACAAGCTTTGTTTTTAAAACTATAACACACTATCGTAAAGGCAAAGACTTGTATTAAGTATGCATTTACTGTCATAATCATGTATACTCTGCAATGTTAAATATTGTAACTTTGTAAAAAAAACAGCATTGTAACATCGTTTGCATTTATTTACAAATTGTATATACATTTTAGTGGTTTCATCATAATATTTTTAAAGACAATACTAAAACTAAAACATTATTATTCTATACACATATTTTTTTCTTTCAGACTATTGTCATCACTTATATTTTTCCATTGTTATTTCACATTTGTTTTTTTAATTTATTTAAAACGGACCATGCACCTATTGTTTTTAAAACCTTCATAAATTAAGTGTACAGGTTGAACAGCATTATTCATTTCATCAAAAACACTCTCCGTCATATCATTAAACCGTGTAGGCAGAAATGTCTCAAATTTTTCGCATACACAAAGTACACGATCACCATATGCTGTTTTCAATTTCCTAATCTTGATAATCCGGAATGGAATATGTGTTGGCAATTCGCTGAGCTTCTTTGTCTCTAAGCCACATGCTTGTCCCACAGCATTCAAAACATTCATTGTAGTAGTCTTTAAACAAAAGATGATAATGATGATGATGATAATTGTTGTTTTAAGGAGCCTAACATCTAGGTTATCCGCCCTAAACAAACGAAAAGCATACCTATTACACTCTAAAACAGCTTTAATAATATTGTGCAATTAGGTATTTTGCACTATGCATTGCTAATAAATTATACTATTTATGCAAGAAATGCCCTAACTGTAGCAGATACTACTTTTCTGCATATAGCACAAGTGTTAAATTCTAATGCACACTTGACACATGCTATCATGACTGTCCACAAGGCAAAAATACAACACCTAGTTCATCTTCATAACAAATTTTACATAATTGTTGGTCACACTTTTATATCTGTTTATAAGACAAGTCTTTTATTTTTCAGCCTCATGTATTTGCTCCGCGTGTTCAAACTCTAAAGGCACTTTTATCTCTTGTGCTGCAATCACGTTTTGTTTAAGAATAGTGTTCACAAATTCCTGACCTTTAAGCAACACCATGTATTGACAGATAGGTAGTTAGTTATTAGTTAGTTATTGTTGTTTTAAGGGGCGGAACTACGAGGTCATCTGCCCCTCTTAACACAGATTAAAGAATACAAATTTTGAATTGAATTTAAAATTTTGAGGTGGACATCTAAATTTAAAAATACCAAAAATTAATAAAACAAAAACAAACAATTAAATTTAAAAAAAAAAATATAAACTTAAACAAAAATTACGGAAAAAACAAAACATTATCATTCAAAAACGAACAAGTCGTTGAGTCAAAGTTCACTGGAAAATTTAGATTGCTGGCCCTAACCCACTCTCACTTATAAAGCGGATAACGCGATCAGCAGCCACCGCGTCATCGGCTAATATAAGTTTGAGTGTCGTCTGCAAACCAAGGTTTCTTCGTAAGTCAGCAAGATCCACACACTCGGTGAAAATGTGGGCCACGGTGAAAACGGCTCCACAGGTACAAAGTGGGGGGTCTTCCCTTCTCATTAGGTACGAGTGGGTGGATCTTGTATGACCTATCCTTAGCCTACACAAAATGACGGACTCTCTCCGGGTCCGGAAGGAGCTCCGCCAAACGCGAGTAGTTCCCTTGATCGCTCTCAGTTTACTGGGCAGTGGGTCAGCTAGCCACTGACTCTCCCAAAAAGCCAGAACTTGTAGGCGTAACTGAGAGCGAATATCTCTAGCGGGTACCTCCATTTGTCGAGGTGGTAGTGATACCGCCTCTTTTGCAGCTTGATCTGCTAACTCATTTCCCGCAATTCCCATGTGGCTTGGAAGCCACAGAAAGGTGATTCGAGTGTCAGCGTGGCACAGCCCGGCTAGTAGGTCGTGGATTCGCTGCACTAGGGGGTGTTGCGGGAAACATGTAGCAATTGACTGCAACGAACTCAAAGAGTCGGTACACACGAGAAAGTGGATTCGAGCATCCTGTAGTGCAAACTGCAGAGCTTCATAGATGGCAACGAGCTCCGCAGTAAACACACTACAGGCCTCAGGCAAAGAGATCTTGGTATTTGCACCATCAATAACGTAAGCACAACCCACCTTCTCGTCCACCTTCGAACCATCCGTGTATAGAATGCCAGCGTCCGGAAATTGGTGAACTATGCTGTGGAACTGCCTCCGGTAAATGGAGGCATCCGTGTTCACCTTAGGACCTCGGTGCAGATCTAACCGAATTTCCGGACGCGGGACTTGCCACGGAGGCACCTCGCTAGATGTCCGGATCATACAGGGACCTACAGCCACTCTTATTTCGGTACACGAGCTATCAAGTCTAATACCAACCGGCCGAGTGGCACGAGGCCGGTTGGCGTACCCCTGGTGGTTTTGGGTACCGAAGAGAGCTTGATAGGTCGGGTGTTGCGGCATTTGACGCACATTGGCAGCATATGCTAAAAGCATATGTTGGCGTCTATAATTTAAAGGTGGAACACCCGATTCGGCGAGTAGGCTGGGTATCGGGCTGGTCCGGAAGGCACCGGTAGCCAGCCTAACGCCACTATGGTGGATACTGTCCAGCATTTTCAAGGTTGCCGGCCTTGCTGAACCGTATGCCGCAGAACCATAGTCTAGCCGGGACAGGACGAGGGCTTGGTAGAACCGTAGCAGCACCGCACGGTCAGCCCCCCACGTAGTGCCACTAAGAAACCTGAGCATGTTCAGTTTCCTGAGACATGTCATTTTCAATTGCCGTATATGGTGCTGCCACGTTAACTTGCTGTCAAAATGGAGCCCCAGGAAGCGATAAGTGTCAACCACCGGCAACGCAGCATCCCTGAGATGTAGTTCAGGGTGTAAATGTAACCTCCGTAGCCGACAAAAATGGACGACGGAGGTTTTCGCTGCTGAAAAACGAAAACCCCGGTCGTGAGCCCACCTGTCGACCCGGTTGATGGCTAGCTGCAATTGCCGTTCCACGACTGCCATACTTCCAGAGCTGTAATGCAGGGCTAAATCGTCTACATACAGCGATGGAACTACCGCGGACCCGGCGGCGGCAACAATGCCATTAATGGCAATCGCGAACAAGGTGACACTCAGCACTGAACCCTGAGGAACTCCATTTTCTTGGGTATAGTACTGCGATAATGTCCTACCGACCCTTACACGGAAGAGTCGGACGGACATGAAATTCGCAATGAAAGTCGGTAAGTTACCACGGAGTCCCCACTTGTGAAGGGTGGAAAGGATCCCGTAGCGCCATGTGGTGTCGTAGGCTTTCTCGAGGTCAAAGAAAACCGTGACTAGGTGCTGCTTCCGGAAAAAAGCCTCCTGTATGGCGCTCTCAAGTCGCACCAGATGGTCAGTGGTGGACCTATGAGAGCGAAATCCACATTGGTACTCAGACAGGAGACCTTTATCCTCCAAGAACCACACCAGTCGACGGTTCACCATCTTTTCGAGCAGCTTACATAGGCCATTTGTCAAACAAATGGGCCTATAGCTGCTTACAAACTTGGGATCCTTTCCAGCCTTAGGAATCGGTATCACGATCCCCTCTCGCCATTGAGATGGAAACTCCCCTTCAATCCATATACGATTGAAGAGGATCAACAGTTCTTTCATACTGGATTCGCACAGATGTTTTAACATTTGATTATGTATGTTATCCGGTCCAGGAGCCGTATCCCTGCACAGTGCAAGCGCACTTCGCAGTTCCCATTCAGAGAATGGTACATTATAGGACTCCGAAGCAGCAGTGGCAAAGGACAAGGGGTGAGTCTCTGCCTCCCGCTTCAGAGTCAGAAATGTAGGATCGTAACTCCCGGAGCAGGATACATCGGAGAAGTGCGAGCCAATGCTGTTGGCAATGGCGAGATGGTCCGTGATGATGTCCCCATTGATGGACACTCCGGGTATCGATAGTGATGTCGAGAGTCCGGAGATCCGACGAAGCTTAGTCCACACTTGAGATGAAGGAGTATGCGCCGTCATGGACGACACATACTTTTCCCACGTCGTTTTCTTACTCTCCCGAATCAGATATCGGGCTCTAGCACGCATCCTTCTGAAGGTGATAAGGTTGGCCATAGTGTTTTGCCTCCGATAGCATTTGAAAGCACGTCGACGATCTTTAATGGCTGCTGCAATCTCGGCTGTCCACCAAGGGACAAGCTTCCGGCGTGAGTTGCCGGATGAGGAAGGTATTGTTTCCTCAGCAGCAGTCAAAATACCATTCGTTATGTGAATGGTATGATCGTCGACACTCTCAAAGGTATCTTCGGCAAACACCGCACGTGCCGTGAAAGTTGGCCAATCAGCCCGACGGAGAAGCCATCGACTTGGTAACTCGATGGCTCTCTGGTTCGGAAGAGTAACGATAATTGGAAAATGGTCACTATTACAAAGGTCATCGTGTACACCCCACTGTAGCAGGGGAACCAGCGCACGACTGCACAGGGTAATATCGATACTTGAATAAGTACCGTGTGCAATAGAGAAGTGCGTAGGCTCCCCTGTGTTCAACAGACACAGGTCCAGCCGCCTGATCAGCCTCTCAAAATCTCTCCCTTTACCGCTAGTAGTAGCGGAGCCCCAGATGGTGTTGTGGGCATTAACATCTCCCAGAAGGAGAAAAGGAGGGGGGAGCTGAGAGACTAGATCCACCAGCTGGTCGTAATCCGGCCGAGAATCAGGTGGGATGTACACGTTACATACTGTTGCCATTACTGGCAACGAAGTACGAACTGCAACTGCCTCTAGCTGAGTACGCAACGGCACCTCTTCACTAAAGAGGCTAGAGTGGACGAGAGTGCAGACGCCACCAGCGGCCACAGCTCCGTCCATCCGGTCTTTAGAGAAGAGTCTGAAGTGACGCATTGTTGTCTCATGTCCAGGACGAAACCTGGATTCCTGAAGACAGACAATGGTTGCCGAAAACGAAGATATTAATTGTCGTAACTCAGCGAGATGAACAGAATAGCTATTACAGTTCCATTGTAATAGTGCCATGGTGTGGACTTAAGAAGAAGTGGGTCTTCTACTTATGCTTGACCGTTTGCCACCCTTCCCCATCTCTAGTTGGAGATGATGGGGCAGGAGAGCACACCTCAATCTCCACATCTCCGTCCGAAGACGAAGAAAATGGAGCGGGCGCTCTCTTGGGTTGCGCACGGTCGTCGTCGGACCTCACGGGTCTCGCCCTTGGGGAAGAGCGAGAGCGGTGTCGAGGGACTTTCTCCCGGTCCGAAGACTGGGTGTCTGTCCCCGACACGCCCCGAAGAGACTTCTTCTTGGATCGGCGCCGACGTGTGTTTGGGGAAGTAGATGGTCCCTTCCCCACAGACGCCGGGTCCTTATAAAACAAGGTCGCTCCTGCTGGCACCGCTCCACTGGTAGTGGTGGGAGCGGGATGGCTAGCAGATACGTGAGCAGCCCTGCCTTTAGGAGAGGAAGAGAAACGGCGCTGAACCGCTCCCCTCTCCTCCGCCGATCTATTTTCTTTTCTATAGGGGAGTTCCTCCATACGGACGGGCTTGGCTTCAGCAGGCTTCGCTCCCTTGGTGGTAGTGGGAGCGGAAAGGCCAGCAGAGACAGTAGCCACCCCGTCAGCAGGAGGGCGAGAGAGACGGCGACGAACCGTCTCCCTCTTCTCCACTATCTTTGTCTTATCAGATGGGCTGGATGACGATCCAGCCCCGGTCGCAGAAGTCTTCTTTGCCTCGTTGGCAGGGGAAGACTTCTTCTCCGACCGTTTCGGAGAGGAAGATGACTTCTCCTCCGATTGCGCCGGTTTAGATGGTATAACCGGCGCCTTTTTCACAATGGCCGAAGAAGGTTGTTTAACCTTCTTCGGGCTGACAGGTCTCGCTTGGACAGCGAGGGGAGACTTTACGATCTCAGAGAAGTTCGTCGTCGAGGGTACAGCACGGGGAACGAAAGTGGCAGGGGTGATAGGTTGCGTCACCTTAGCCGCGAAAGATACCGGAAATTCGGGTGCAGTCATATCACGGTATCTCTTTCGAGCGTCGTGATATGAAAGCCGATCCAATGTTCTGATTTCTTGGATCTTGGCTTCCTTGCAGAACTCAGGGCACTGCTTCGACCGCGGAGAGTGACTTCCTTGGCAGTTAGGACACGTCGGGGGAGGCGTACAACCCACACCGTCATGTGTCCCCTTGCCACACTCTCTACACACCGCCTTGGCAGTGCACCTGGCAGAAACATGACCGAATTTCTGGCAATTGTAGCAGCGCATAGGTGGAGGGATGTACGGTCTAACGTCGCAATGGTACGACGTGACCTTCACCTGCCTAGGCACTACATCACCCTCAAAATGAAGAATGAAAGCGCCAGTATCGACGCTATCATTTCCAATTTTCCGGGTGATGCGCCTAATCCTGGTGACGCCTCGCTTCCCCAGATCCCGCATCAATTCCGCGTCGCTGTTTAAAATGAGGTCGCGATGGAATATAACTCCACGGACCTCATTTAGCGTATTGTGCTTCTCAACCTTAACGGGAATTTCGCCGAAATGCGTGCATTCCAGCAACGCTTCGGTTTGCTGCCGGTCAACGGTATGCAGCAGGAGCTGCCCGTTCCGGAGCTTGGAAATCCCGTTAAGGTCGCGATATTTCCCCTCGATTTCCTCTGAAAATAGGATCGATTTTACCTGTTTAAAATCTCCCCCGTCTGTCCTGGTAGCTACCAGGTAGCGAGGAGACCTGTCAACAGGGAACTTCTTATTAAATGCCTCATCCCAAGGCGTATACACCTTGGGATTCGGTCTACACTCCAGAGACGGCTTTTTAAGGGTGCCACCCTGTACAGGTGTCCGTGATCGTTTACTACGCATCCCGGACGAAATCCTCCCCGAATACTGCCCACTCCGAACGGGGGCTATCACTGTGGGCGCCACCCAGCCAAGGCAATACCTACCTGGCATAGCAGATATTGCCCGGGGTCCCAGTGCCTCGAACAGGCACTTCCCCCTCGGCATGCACAGGATTTATTCAGCTCCAGTATTCAGCCATGCAGGGACCTTCGTTGTAAGGCGGATACTACTGTAGGGTACATGGCGCACCCACCTGACGGGATGGGGCATACCGTCTAGGCTTTCTGGCCAGATGGCCAAGCTGGTGGCCCTTCCCCTAACAGCACGCATGTTTATTTCTATTGGTCAAACCAGAGCTGGGACCAGAAAACCAAAATTGACCTTTATAAGGCCCCCTCTAAGTCGCCTTTTACGACAGGCAGGGGATACCGTGGATGAATTCTGCCCTCCCCATCCACAGGGGGTCTGAACAAATCAAAACTGGCAAGTTATTCGGCCATGTCGGCCCTATTAGTCGCCTCCTACGACAGGCAGGGCATACCGTGGGTGTATTCTAACCCGCACCCACACGGGGGGACAGATAGGTAACCAACGAGCGTGTTCCAAAAAAAGGGCCATCAGTCATTTGCCAATCCTTTAAAGCAAATCCACAATGAAAACATATTGTTTTATTCTCTTCACCAGTATAAAAAAAAAACAGCTTCACTTAGCTGTTTTGCAAGGTGTTTTAATATTAATGGCCAAACATTTTTATAAGATTCTAAACGTTTTTCAACAGAGCTGTACTCTGGGTGTGCTAATGCTTTAGTCTTGCAAACTCGAAATTTTTCAAAAGCACATGCCAATTCAACACTGTCTGTGACATATGGACCACATATATCGACACTACCGTTGTTAGCTGATAATACATCATTATTATTATTTATTTATGATTGAGCAACGTAAGTAGCGGCCAATGGCCATGTGGTTCGGTAAAATGGATACACGGGTATGGTTACCCACTTGTTTTCCAAGCATGTAAGGACAACAAGGAGACCATCGCAAATGGTCTCTAAAGGGATCATCCCCTTCTTCCCAGGGTGAAAGTTCAATACGACTAAACACACAGCGCACAACATCTTCTCGGTTCAAGTAATAAAAGTCAGCTCCAGCAAGTTTATGTGTCGACAAAAAGCTTACAGGCCAGGATTCAAATGTTAACCAACGATCGTTTTCTGATTTTAAATTTAATCCACGTGGTAAACCGACTTGCTCACTTGTTGTAGTATTTGGTACTAACGCCATGTGTTATAATAAAACTTTTTTTATTGCAAGTTATTAACGTTGCACAAGAGCACAGAGTATTTTAAAGCACAATGCATGCTTGTTCACTATCAGTTCACTATCTGTTCACTACGTTAATGGGCGCATGACCACACCTAAAACAAACAAAATAACCCATCACTCAATCAATCAGTCAATGAATCAATGAATCAATATTTATAAATAAACGTTTAACGTTAATTGACATTAAATGAAAAAACATCATCAAAAATATTTAATAAGAAACTGTATGTCGGCACTAACAGTAACCCATGTACTTATTTTCTTTTGTTTTATAAAGCTGCAGTCATTTACAACCCCCTTTAACCAATATATATATAAAATTAATGTCATGTCAGTTTGTTTAGATTATCATGTTCAAACCCGTCGATATTCGTTGAGTCCATAGGAAACCACCCATAAATTAAAATTAACTTTTTGTTTTTAGAAAATCCAACATGGCCTTGTACTTTTCCTAGTCAACAACCAATATGGTCTTGTACCGTTTGCCAATACATAGCCATTAATCAATAAAGCAATCATCGTCCCAGCAATGAACAGGTAATGATTTTATTTGTTTAGTGGTTTTCAGTAGTGGTAAAATGGAATAGCATTTTAAGTTAGGCTTACCTCAGTATTAAATAGTTCACTCTTTGGCAATGGTTTCGCTCTAGTGCGTCTCGGGTTTTCAGCGACTGCTACGGCGGTAAGGCTTTTCTTTCCAAGTTTCTAAAGATACATAAAATAAACCGCTATTAATACCTAAATTCAGGTTAATACATGCATTTCATAAAAATAAAATATCGAACACAAATGAAACAAATTCGTTTGACTTGTACTGGCTTCTTGCTGTTTCCTTGTAGTGGGCTCAAAAGTGCAATGGTTTCTTCTCTCTCAGACATGTAAGGTATACAAATAAATAAATAAATAAATAAAAACATAATTAATTACCTGATCAATAACTACAAATTTAAGGTTCATTAGCATTACATTATTAAAATAATTATTCATAGGTACTTACCAAAAAATAAAATGATTTTTTTCTTTCTAAGTTCAGTTCACAGCTCTACTGTATACGTCTATTTCCTGGTCCTGTCAGTGTATTACTAACACACACCTTATCAGTCTGCTTAGCAACAGAGAGAGTTGCATTTTCTCAGCGTTTTGACTTAGAATGGTTGTCTCTTTCTCACATGATCCCACGCCTCTCCACATTCCTGAAGCACCATATGATTTGTGAACCTTATACTAGTTTCATGTTTTTAATAAGGAACCAAAATGACTGCCTCTTATACATTGGTAGTGCTACTGCATAAGAACCAAAATGGCGGTCTCTGCTTAAACGTCGCACCTGCTAGCCACCACGAGGCAAGTAACTCGACACTGCGCTCCCTGCCTGCATGGGCATTCCAGCCTTATCAGCAACAACAGCTCTCACAAGGCCTTTTGCTAGGCACAGTATTGAGTCTGCAGCCAGCACAACTCTGTGTGTTAGCATTGAAAACATGTGTGTCTTATTATCATTATTATTATTATTAAATATTTTACTGTGATAATAATTACTAGCAAGCGGCCATCCTCAATACATCATCATGTTAACCACATACTTTCACCATATAACACATCACTTCACCCAGTTCAATATTAGTTTATAACATCTCAGGCCAATGACCTTACCGTTTTGGCTCTTTGCATGCCTGCAATGTCTTGGTCGAGAGAATGTTATAGGTTTCCATATTCTTCAACCATTTGCTGTGCCAGACAGTGGTCTCGCTTATTACCGTTCACTAGCATGTTAAAGATCCCCTTCAGGGGTAAAAAATATTAGCATGCTTCACGCATTTTCAATTATTCGCCTCCATCCGTCATAGGAAATATCACAAAACCAACCGTCATAAGCTGCCCCGCCATCCCGCGAAAATAGCAATTCATTTCTTCCGGGCACGGTCATCGAAATCGCCATGAGGGATTTTTGAAATATTCGTCATAGGAAATATCTGAAAAAAAGCGACCCCTCGTTCTATCTTTTTGTCGACCCCTCGAAATAGCCATTTCCTCTATTCACCATGGCCAGTCATAGCCTCGTTGTAACATACGTCAAGCGCTACTGGCTCTCTGTCTACAAACAATCTTTATAAAAAAAAACAGGTAAAAAGGTTTCAAAATGCATAGTGTTTGTCCTAGAGACTTGACATTTATTTTCGTGGTAGAGGGGGCAGGGAACTTTCATTTATGTCAAACAAACATTTTTGTAGAATACCTAGTTTCCAAAACATAAAAATCAAAATTTGAGTGTTTGCAAAACATTTCAAAAAATAAAAAGTTTTATTATAGAAAATAAAGGTCATAGAGACCATTCGTTTCAGCTATGGCACAACGTTCTATCATGTTTGGTTTTCAAACTATCGCCTTCTTTCAAAAACAAAATTTAAAAAATGAAAAATATAATACGTGGTGCAAAGCAAAGCGCCCGTCAGCTCGAGTCCAACGACACCTCATTTGTTAAAATCCGATCAGGCGTTCGCGAATTATCGTCAATGTTTGCGAGAAAGTAGGCTATCATTTTTTTTTGCCCTACACACTTGAAACTTGCTATCCACCTAGAGGGCATAGCCACCTTTCATTTACGTCAAACAAACTTTTTTTTTACAAAATTCACCGTTTCTAAAATAGTGCCAATCCAAAAAACAAACATTTTCAAAAAAAAAAAACCAACACACATTCTTAGCAAAGAGGACGTCACCCCAACGCCAACATCAGCTCGTTCGTTAAAATACGAACATGCGTTCGGGAGATATCGGCAACGTTTATATGAAAGTAGGGGATGGCGCAGAACCGCTGTCATCCCACTACTGTCAAGTTTTTATCTTAGAGACTTAAAATTTATTTTGGGAGTAGAGGGGGTAGGGACCATTCATTTACGTCAAACAAACATTTTTGTAAAATTCCTAGTTTCCAAAATATAGGAATTTCAAAATTGGACTGTTTTCATAAAAACATCAAAAATAAAAGTTTTATTTTAAAATATAAAGGACATAAAGACCATTGGTTTGAACCTTGGCACAACGTTCTATCATGTTTGGTTTTCAAACTATCGCCTACTTTCAAAAACAAAAATTTTCAAAAAAAAATTGAAAAATATAACGAGTGCAACAACACCTCATTCGTGAATTTCCGACCACGGGTTCGGGAGTTATCGGTTCACATGGGGAGTAGTGGGGGGCGGGGGGGGGGGGCAAAATCGGCCTTGCACCCCTACTTCAAACCCAACCAAACCAAACTTAACTAAACCAAACTCTAATCGAGAAGAAGCCAAGGGTTTTAAGTGTAAAACGTGTGGGTGGATGCTGTCATTGGTGATGTCCAAAGGAAAGGGATAACGCTCTACCTTTAGAGGGTAAGGTAAAGCTAGCGCATGGTGCTAATATACACACCCAAGTACATGGAGCACACACAACTATCCCATGCTGTTTTTATGGGTTGACTGTTAAAACTTGCTCAGTGGTTATTGGGCAACATGGTCGCTACACACAACAAGCTATAAGTACTTGAAGCTAATAATTTATGCAGATACTCACAACAAACTAAGCTAAACTGTCTTGCTGACAGTGCTCAGACAGTAGGCAGATAACATAAATGCTTTGCTAACAGAAATACAATCATTTCCGGTTGTCTAATGTTACCAGCTAACCATTTTGTGCTACAGTGGCGAGCACTTGCGCCTCTTACACTGGAGATATTAACTTAATTTCCAGCTTTGAGACCTAGAACGAATCAAATTAAGAATCAAGGGCATAGTGGCGCAGTGGTTAAGCCGTTTCACTAAGATACACTAGGCTTTGATTTCAGGTTAATGTGCATGTCATAAACATATAAAAGAGATAGAGAAAATGTTAAAACCCGATTACACTTGTCTCTTTTCAAATTATTACTTGGATTACAAATAGAAAGTTGGACTGGGTTCGATATACAGTTAATGCTCCTTATCGCACACTAGACTGTAAGGAAGCAGAAAGAGCTAAAGGTGTAGGTAGAGCAGTTGTAAAATCGCCATGAGTATTCAACTACCTAGTGGTTTTATGAACTGGCAAAGCTATGTCGCATTCAGAGTGCAGGATACAATCCAGCAACTATAATTTGTATCTTGTGGAACAAAGAAAACACACTCTTAAATCCCGACCCAGGAATGTCTGCCGCGACGCAGTTACGCACTTCAATTCGTTCACACCTCCTCTGGTACACGTGACACGAGCTGACTCCCCGAGTCCCGATGTAGCAACATCGTTCATTCTCTGCTTGGTCTTGGCCGTGATAACATAATGCATCGCATTCTAGACGAGAGCTTCGCTCACCCGCTCGTCATTGTGCAACGACTTGGCAACATTACATTGGCTCCCCAAATCAGCAGCGGCTAGTATCGAAGCAGTTTACTCTTTATTTTTAAAATAACATAAAAAGTAAACTACTGGGCATAGAATTGTGATTCAAGTTTCTATATACTCAGTAAAATGCTGCCTTTCATCCTTCTTTTATGTAGAAACCGTATCTGGTCAAACTTGACCCCTCGGTGCGCGTGATATTTCGTTTCGATGACGCGTGACGTGAGCCGTCAGCCTCCCACTGTTCTGAAGCCTCGCCTGCCCGGTCATGTCGCGGCAGAAACCGCTGGGTCGGGCTATACCTCGATGAATAACAAACGTGTGCAGACGAATGACCTACGCATTGTCCTACCATGGGGTTATGACCATGAGGAAGAGATGTGATTATTTTTGTGTTTTATTGTTTGGAGACATGGCTTTTTCTAACTAGTAGATTTAATATTTTGTATTTTGTAAATATTTGATCCTGAGGAGGAATAAAAGTGCGGTTCTGGCGCAGGGGCTAATGGGCAAGATGGCCGCTGCGCGCAACCAGCCCTATGTTATTCTTATGGAGGGGTCATTCAGAGCTGGCGCAGTGGCTAATGGGAAAAATGGCCGCCACGCCCTGGGACCGTGAATGACGTCACAGGGAGAGGTCGGCCGTGTAGTTGCTAAATGGAATATTTATTATTAATATTATTATTATTAGGTAATTGTTAATTGATCATGTGCAATCCAGACCAGCTTTATATTGTCAACCACTTGGTGTAGTGGCTAGCATTCTTGACCGTTACTGCGAAGGCCCGGGTTCGATTCCTGGCTCTGCCAAGAAATTTAATTTCTGGTCTCACGAGTGGAACGGGGTACACTCAGTCTTGTAAGGCAAAAGTGAGAAAAGGCGGGTTTTAATCCATACCTCTGCCTTTCAGCCTAACCCAACTTCATTTAACCTCACCTAACCTAACCTAAACTAACCTAAACTCACCTCACCTAACCTAACCTAACCTAACTTCAAAATGAGAGCAAATATGAGAGCAAATGTGGCAGCACAAATAATAAACTTAGTTATAACCTAACATTACCTAACCTTACCTAACCTAACCTAACCTAACCTAACTTCAAAGTCAGAGCAAACATCATAGGAAATGTAAGAGCACACATAATAACCTAACCTAACCTAAAAGTGCGAGCAAAAAAAAAAAAAAAAAAAAAAGAGAGAGCAAAAAGTGTGAGCAAAATAGTGAGAGCAAATGTGAGAGCACAAATAATAAACTTAGTTATAACCTAACCTAACCTAACCTAACATAACCTAACTTCAGAGTGTGAGCGAATATGGAAGCAAAAAGTGTGAGCAAAAAGTGAGAGCAAAAAGTGGGAGCAAAAATGTGGGAGCAAAAAAGTGGGAGCATAAAGTGGAAGCAAAAATGTGGGAGCAAAAAGTGGGAGCAAAAAAGTGGGGAACAAAATGAGGGAGTAAAAAAGTGGGAGCAAAAAGTAGGGGCTAAAAGGTGAGGAGCAAAAAGTGGGAGCAAAAAAGTAAGAGCAAATGGGAGAGCACAAATAATAAACTTAGTTATAACCTAACCTAACCTAACCCACAGAAACCTCATTTAAAGAAATAAGATTTTACAAATTAACATTTTACATTTCAACATTTTTGATTTTTTCATTTTACATTTTTTAGATTTTACATTTTTGATTTTTTTGTATTTTAGATTTTAGTTTTTTTAGATTTTACATTTTAAATTTAAGATTTTTTGATTTTAGATTTTACATTTTACATTTTCCGAAAAGAGTAAACTACAAGGTCACATACCTAACCTCACTAAACCTAACTTTACCAAACCTAACTTAAGCTAATGCAAAGGCTAATGCACATACACAAAGTATATAAGGGCACATGCAACTATCCTTATGCTAGTCTTGTAGGCTACTGTACAACATGATCACTACCCCAACCGGGTATATTTTTTTCATTTTGTTGTTTACGCACTTTTCAATTTTCCAATTTTCCATTTTCAGTTTTTTTTAATGTCAGTTTTAAGTTCTTCAATTTCATAATATGGAAACATGGATTTTGCATTTTGTTGTTTACACATTTATCAATTACACAATTTCCCATTTACAGTTTTTAAAATGTCAGTTTAAAGTTTTTTCTATTTTATCAATATGGAAACATGGATTTTCCAAATTGGGTTTTACATCTTTATTTTGCATTAGGAGTGGAGATAGGTGGGTAGTAATTAAAAATGTACAAGCAGTGACCATACAATATTTTTTATTTTAAATACATGTACACTATTTACACATAATACATTTATATATAAATTCTTTTTTGTTATAAATTGTACAGTTGTTTTTATTTTGTTTTCAATTTTATTTATTTTTTGATTATGAATACCATTTTTTTCTTTTTGTGTTTTTCTATTTTTGCAGTGCTATTGTTTTAATTTTTTAAATTGATTTGTTTTATGTATTTGCTAGGCTCATGCAGAGGATTTTGATATTCAAAACTTAAATCTTTAAGCATGGTCAATGATTGAGTAATGACCTTAGGCTTATGTATCCCTACCATTAGCATCAATCACTCTTTTATCATCACCAGTACACAAAGCAATTTTGTTTAGTCTTATAGATGATATGTCATGTTGTTTAGAAGCGATAATGTTCATTGCTATTCTTTTCACATTGTTTTTCATGACACAATCCTTATAATCTTGAAAGCTTATACAATTTTTGACAACACCTCTGCTAATACCTTTAATCTTTTTGATTTCTTTACCATTTATGTCTAAAGCATACATTTTAGCTCTAAGTCCAACAAATGCTATTATAATTTGTCCACAAGCCTCGTCTTTAAATTTCCCCATCGTTTTCTTGTTTGATGTAGAGTAACATATGTGATTAGTAGGATAATCTGATGTGTCCAGGTGTTCTAGGAAATCCAACTTGTCTTGATATACATCTGGGGTGTTAACCAAATAAATGAACGAGTCAGTATCCATATACATGAGTTTAAGATTGTCCATGCCATAATAGGGTAGCAGGACATCATAGTGGTGGGAATACATGAGAGTTTTAGAAATATCCAGTATACACATTCCAATATATATAGGTTTATTGAATACAATGTTACGTTTAGCCATGTGGAAAGCAGCTAGGTTAGGACCATAAATTGTTCTGTCAATAAATGTCGGCTTTGCTATTAGCTTTTCTGCCTTTTTGCTGTCAGTCACAAGACGTATGTCTTTTCTTTTACGGATATTTTCCATTGTTTTTCCAAAAATGGCGTTGTTGAATAATTTGTACAGATTTTTCTCAAAATCATTTTTGGCTTGTTTTCGAAGGTCGTTATTAAAATGAACGTATGCCTTTAACCAAGGTCTTTGCTTAAACTTTAACACACGATGGATTTTTATCAATTTTATTCCATGATCTAAAGCCTGTTTTAATGCCATGTAGTGAACAACATATCGCCTTCGATTTCCAAGATGAGGAATTAGTTTTTTCAGAGACGAATCCTTAGGTTGTGTACACTCTGGTAGGAAAGGTAAATCGTTGTGTAGATCATGAAGGTCAGATGGGTAAACAACATCAACGTCTAGAATGTATGCTACAGGATCGTCTTCCTTTAGTTTTTCTAGATCAACAGTATCTGGAGAAACCCACTGAAATCCACCATAAGGAAGGGAGTGTCACATAGCCCACCCGTATTGGTTGTTGGCATCATCGTAGGTAATAAACTGCGATGGTTTCTCAGAATCATAGGTTTCCATGTATTTATTGTTAGCTTCAGCATACCGATGAGACACTTGGAATATGCCTCCACGTATTCCAGACTCGATTAGAAGAATCTGATCGTAATCCTGTAGCAATTCCAGTTCAATTCCTGTGTAAAGGAGCATTGCCTCGAAACTTAAACCAGGCGAAGAAAAAAAGTGTGCAGCATCCACTCGGTGTGTTTCTAGTGTTTTGTTTCTAAACGTTTCAAAGCTGTCTGCAAGAAGGAGTACATCTGAAGTTAGGTAGAGGTCACTATATTCCCCTAGAGTTTTAATGTTGAACTGTTTCCAGACATTTTTGGCATGTTCATAGTCTTCTTGACTAACATTTTCTTGACTTAATTTGTTAAAGAATACCTCTTTTGGAGGTAAACACGTTTCACTTAACTTTTCCCATGAGTCAATGTAGTCATACCAAATTCCCCTTTACGAGTCATGAGCATTGCATTTTCTTTTCCAAAGTACTTGTCTGTTTCAGGGTATAATGTTAAGTTGGAAACTAAGTTTTCCAAACTACTCGGCATTAACCGAAACGTGTCCACAAATCTAAGCTTAACATTTCCTACATATTTGGTAAAGGAAATGTACTTTTCTTTGGAGTTAGCGATAACATCCACTCTCTCAGTAGTACATCCCAATTGCTTTACAATGAAATTTGCATCGTAACCACTCATATTATGTAGAAACACACGAAAGGGGTTACGTGTTTTACACCTCAAATTACAGTTATTGTGAGCACTTCCACGGTATTCCCCTGTAATATGGCAGTGGTCTCGAAATGTCCAGTCCTATTTGGTAAATGGGTTTTGACACACATAACTGGTTTCAGAACATCGAAACTCTGCTTCATGATCCTGAGTTAAGGCATTTGGAACATTTAAGCTGTAAAGACGATCGATTTCATTAGCTATTGAGATCAAAGAGTCCATAAACTTTTCTGCAGCGTCAGGACCACGATAAATAACAGGTTGGCTTGGAAGGTTTGTCTTTATGTGTTCGACAGCTGGTGAGGGTTTAACGTATATACCAAAGCTCATGGGAACATGACTCTGGTATGGAACTGTATAACTCGCCTCAGGATTAGGTAGACATGTTTGATTGGGTAACAGTATACTTTCAAAATCTGCATAGATAACGTAAGGTATTCTCAGCATTTTTTCAACATTTAAGAATTTGACAATGCAGTTTTTAACAGGCATTTCAACCCTAGCAATGTCATGCTGGACACACAAAGCTCTATGATCTTTCAATTTTTCCATTCCTTGTTGTCCATATCGATTATCAAAGTGTGTAAAACACCGTTTACACGTATATATCTTATGTTAATAGCGGGTAATCTGATGTCTTACTAGTTTATCAAAATCTTTGATAAAGACGTAGTGGTTCTGGCCGGATGATGAACTTAGCAGAAGGAGGTCGCGATGGTCTTGCAGCTCTTGATCCACAACCTTCAGAGGGAACAATTTGTTGTCTTGTTCCAGTCCAAATACATTAATGGATATATCGTTGGCTTTTTCAAATTTGGGAATGTCAGCTAGTAATGTAGGGAATGATATTACAGAAAAATCATACTTGTTTTCCAGGTCCTTGTATTTTCTAATGCGTTGAGCATCCTTTTTAACCAGTTTTGCTAAAATGGCATACATAAAACACTTTTCATCATTCAAATTTTCATGATTAATGCAGGCTTTTCTTGCTTTTATAGCCGCTGGTAATAGAATATATGTGCTGCCACGCAAGGGATTGTACTTATTTATTTTCAATCGTACTCCTTCCAAAGCCCAATTACTGCCTTTTAGCTCCGATTCTTCCATTTCCGTAGTTAACTTTGTAAATATTGTTTCCAAGAAACTACTCAAGTCTGTTACTAAAAATAGGGCCTGATTTCGTGTTTTAAAAGCACGATCTGTAATTTCATTGGTAGATGTATGTATGAATCTACATTCAGCCACAAGATTAACTTTTATCGACTTGTGCATTGCTAGTTCTTTCTGCATAGCTTGTATTATTTGCTGTTTGGACTCTTTAAGATATGAATTTAAATCCTTGCACGTATCGCAACGAATGAAATAGGATTTAAGTCGACCTTGAAAAGATGCCTCATATTCAATAAGTCCATTTTTGTCAGGGACCAATGACAGTAGGTAATGTTTTGTAGGCTCAGATTTTTGTATTTTAGCTGCCGACACAACATTACAACATTCTTCATGACGACGTCCATTGTAGGCATTGTTGAATTTATTGCCACACGTTTTACACTCATGAAATTCACCACACGATACTTCATGTCGCTTCCTATGATAGTCTCGAAGAAAAGTCTTTCTACACACTTTACACATATAGCTAGGAATGGCTTCTTCTATTATGAATGTTGATTTCTGCAAACAGCTGCTTACTGCGTATCACAAGGCTAGAGGTTGGTCGGTGAGACGGTCTTTCACGATCACCGTGAGAGGTAGTAGTCAACTGGTGATATTCTTGTGAAGGGTCCTCTAATGTGCCCCTAGTCTAGACCAACAGCTCTTTACAGTGTATGACAAGGCTGTAGACTGGACAGTGAGACGGTCTTTCACGATGTGAGCACTGTAACAAGTAGTAGTCAACTGATTATATACTTGCTAAGGGTTCTCTAATATACAATAGTCAAGACCAACAGCTACTTACTGAGTAGTACAAGGCTGTACAATAGTTGTTTCGACAGTCTTTCACGATGTGGTCACTGTGAATGGTGGTAGTCAACTGATGATATTCTTGATAAGGGTCCTCTAATATACCCCTGGTTAAGGGTAACAGCTGCTCACTGCTTATGACAAGGCTAAAGACTGGTTGTTTCAACGGTCTTTCACAATGTAAACACTGTGACAGGTAGTAGTCAACTGAAAATATTCTTATGGCCTACTCAAGTTTATCAGGTACTTACTGCATATCAAAAGGCTGTACACTCATGTGTGTTAGGCACTCTTTCTTGCTAAGGACCCCAATATTCCCTACACAAGGCTATACATGTTAGTTCTAAACACTTAGTGGTTAATTGTTTATTCAATTTTTGTACAAAGCTTATACAAGCACGTTTTTCATGAGGTAAAACTTTGTTAAATAGCTGCATGCGAAACGCAAAGTATGTTTCCGCTATCTAGCGGTGACTATGAGTACTAGTTGAACGACCAGCATGCTACCTAGCGCTCCATTTCAACACTCGCTCACTGAACGACCAGCATGCTATCTAGCGGTCGATATCAATACTCACTCAACTACCAGCCTGCTACCTATCGGTCAATATAACAACTCACTCAACTACCAGCATGCTACTTGGCTTTTTGGTCAGTTTTTTTGTTGGCTTTTTTGTTGGCTTTTGTTGGCTTTTTTTGGCTTTTGTTGGCTTTTGTATTAGCTCTTTCATATTTGCTCTTGCTTGTTGGGGCTTATTTGGTCTTGGAAAGTATGTCAGTCCATTTTATGGCTGCATAATGCTTACAGCCATGTTTGTAAGCAGCAGCAGCAGCAACAACAACAACAACAACAATTCACAAAATTCCTAAAAATCCAAAGTACTCTAAGGTTTATCAATGACTCTCAACTCTTACACTTACCTCTATCCCATGCCTAGTCAAAAAAATAGTGTATTTTTCAAATTTTTCAAAAAATATTTGGAATGTAGGCTATATCATTAAACTAAAAATCCTGAAAAGACATATGTTAACTCCAACACTCTCAGTCCAAAAATAGTGTATTTTTCAAATTTTCCAAAACATATTCCCGAAATGGGTTATATTTCCAAAATTAAAAAGTTAACATAAATGTTTGTTTGACATAAATGAATGGCCTTGGCCGCCTCTACCACCGTACCAAGTCCCAGGTCTCTAGGACAAAAAATAAAAATTTTAAAATGGGTTTTATTTCCAAAATTAGGAATTTTACAAAATCATTTGTCTGACGTAAATCAATGGTCTTTACCCCCTCTACCCCCGCACTAAGTCTCATGTCTCTAGGACAACAAAAATAAAATTTTGAAAATGGGCTATATTTCCAAAATTAGGAATTTTACATACAAGTTTGTTTCACATAAATCAATGGTCATTACCTCTTCTAGCACCATACCACATTTCAAGTTTCTAGGACAAAACATAATTAATTTTGAAAATAGGTCACTATTTTGGAAACTGGGAATTCTACAAAAAAGTTTGTTTGACATAAATGAAAGGTCCCTATGCCCTCTACCTGTAAACCAAGTTCCAGGTCTGTATGACAAAAATGAAAAAGTTCAATTGGGAAAGTAGGCGATTTTCATAAAACCAAACATTCTAAAAAGTGTTCTATGGACTTAAAAGAATGGCCCCCATGTCCTTTATTTTTTATAATAAAACGTTTTATTTTTAACATTTTTTTGAAAAAAGTTCAATTTTGAATATTTTATATTTTGGAAACTAAAGAGTTTACAAAAAATGTTGTTTGACATAAATGAATGTCCCTAACCCCATCTACCACCAAAATAAATTTCAAGTCGCTAGGACAAAAAATAACAGTAGTGGAGTAGTAGGGGTTATAACGTACACGGTGGTGCTCGGCTACGCTGATTTTGTGGATATCTTTGCGAACCCATGATCGAGAGAGCGTCAGCCTGAATAATTTGATATGTTGCATGTCAAATTCCGATCATGGGTTCGCGAGATATCCACTTATTAACATGAACGCCACCCGAGCAACTTTTATTTTTGTCCTAGAGACCTGGGACTTGGTACGGTGGTAGAGGGGGACAAGGCCATTCATTTATGTCAAACAAACATTTATGTAAACTTTTTAATTTTGGAAATATAACCCATTTTGGAAATAAGTTTTGGAAAATTTGAAAAATACACTATTTTTGGACTGACGGTGGTATAGATGTAGGTGTTGGAGTTAACATATGTCTTTTCAGGATTTTTAGTTTAATGATATAGCCTACTTTCCAAATCTTTTTTGAAAAATTTGAAAAATACACTATTTTTTTGACTAGGCATGAGATAGAGGTAAGTGTAAGAGTTGAGAGTCATTGATAAACCTTAGAGTACTTTGGATTTTTAGGATATTTGGGGTGTTGATGTTGTTGTTGTTGCTGCTGCTGCTTACAAACATGGCTGTAAGCATTATGCAGCCATAAAATGGACTGACATACTTTCCAAGACCAAATAAGCCCCAACAAGCAAGAGCAAATATGAAAGAGCTAATACAAAAGCCAAAAATAAAGCCAACAAAAAACTGACCAAAAAAGCCACGTAGCATGCTGGTAGTTGAGTGAGTTGTTATATTGATCGATAGGTAGCAGGCTGGTAGTTGAGTGAGTATTGATATCGACCGCTAGATAGCATGCTGGTCGTTCAGTGAGCGAGTGTTGAAATGGAGCGCTAGGTAGCATGCTGGTCGTTCAAGTAGTTCTCATAGTCATCGCCAGATAGCGGAAACATACTTTGCGTGTCGCATATAGCTATTTAACAAAGTTTTACCTCATGAAAAACGTGCTTGTATAAGCTTTGCACAAAAATTCAATATACAATTAACCACTAAGTGTTTAGAACTAACATGTATAGCCTTGTGTAGGGAATATTGGGGTCCTTAGCAAGAAAGAGTGCCTAACACACATGAGTGTACAGCCTTTTGATATGCAGTAAGTACCTGATAAACTTGAGTAGGCCATAAGAATATTTTCAGTTGACTACTACCTGTCACAGTGTTTACATTGTGAAAGACCGTTGAAACAACCAGTCTTTAGCCTTGTCATAAGCAGTGAGCAGCTGTTACCCTTAACCAGGGGTATATTAGAGGACCCTTATCAAGAATATCATCAGCTGACTACCACCATTCACAGTGACCACATCGTGAAAGACTGTCGAAACAACTATTGTACAGCCTTGTACTACTCAGTAAGTAGCTGTTGGTCTTGACTATTGTATATTAGAGAACCCTTAGCAAGTATATAATCAGTTGACTACTACTTGTTACAGTGCTCACATCGTGAAAGACCGTCTCACTGTCCAGTCTACAGCCTTGTCATACGCTGTAAAGAGCTGTTGGTCTAGACTAGGGGTACATTAGAGGACCCTTCACAAGAATATCACCAGTTGACTACTACCTCTCACGGTGTTCACATCGTGAAAGACCGTCTCACCGACCAACCTCTAGCCTTGTGATACGCAGTAAGCAGCTTTGCAGAAATCATCATTCATAATAGAAGAAGCCATTCCTAGCTATATGTGTAAAGAGTGTGGAAAGACTTTTCTTCGAGACTATCGTAGGAAGCGACATGAAGTATCGTGTGGTGAATTCCATGAGTGTAAAACGTGTGGCAATAAATTCAACAATGCCTACAATGGACGTCGTCATGAAGAATGTTGTAATGTTGTGTCGGCAGCTAAAAGACAAAAATCTGAGCCTACAAAACTTTACCTACTGTCATTGGTCGCTGACGAAAATTGACTTATTGAATATGAGATATCTTTTCAAGGTCGACTTAAATCCTATTTCATTCGTTGCGATACGTGCAAGGATTTAAATTCATACCTTAAAGAGTCCAAACAGCAAATAATACAAGCTATGCAGAAAGAACTAGCAATGCACAAGTCGATAAAAGTTAATCTTGTGGCTGAATGTAGATTCATACATACATCTACCAATGAAATTACAGATCGTGCTTTTAAAACACGAAATCAGGCCCTATTTTTGGAAACAGACTTGAGTAGTTTCTTGGAAACACAATTTACAAAGTTAACTACGGAAATGGAAGAATCGGAGCTAAAAGGCAGTAATTGGGCTTTGTTAGCAGTGGAAGGAGTACGATTGAAAATAAATAAGTACAATCCCTTGCGTGGCAGCACATATATTCCATTACCAGCAGCTATAAAAGCAAGAAAAGTCTGCATTAATCCTGAAAATTTGAATGATGAAAAGTGTTTTATGTATGCCATTTTAGCAAAACTGGTTAAAAAGGATGACAACGCATTAGTAAATACAAGGACCTGGAAAACAAGTATGATTTTTCTGTAATATCATTCCCTACATTACTAGCTGACATTCCCAAATTTGAAAAAGCCAACGATATATCCATTAATGTATTTGGATTGGAACAAGACAACAAATTGTTCCCTCTGAAGGTTGTGGATCAAGAGCTGCAAGACCATCGCGACCTCCTTCTGCTAAGTTCATCATCCGGCCAGAACCACTACGTCTTTATCAAAGATTTTGATAAACTAGTAAGACATCAAATTACCCGCTATGAACATAAGATATATACGTGTAAACGGTGTTTTACACACTTTGATAATCGATATGGACAGCAAGGAATGGAAAAATTGAAAGAACAAACAGCTTTGTGTGTCCAGCATGACATTGCTAGGATTGAAATGCCCATTAAAAACCTCATTGTCAAATTCTTAAATGTTGAAAAAATGCTGAGAATACCTTACGTTATCTATGCAGATTTTGAAAGTATACTGTTACCCTATCAAACATGCCTGCCTAATCCTGAGGCAAGTTATACAGTTCCATACCAGAGTCATGTTCCCATGAGCTTTGGTATGTACGTTAAACCCTCACCAGCTGTGGAACACATAAAGACAAACCTTCCAAGCCAACCTGTTATTTATCGTGGTCCTGACGCTGCAGATTAGTTTATGGACTCTTTGATCTCAATAGCTAATGAAATCGATCGCCTTTACAGCTTAAATGTTCCAAATGCCTTAACTCAGGATCATGAAGCAGAGTTTCGATGTTCTGAAACCTGTTATTTGTGTCAAAACCCATTTACCAAAGAGGACTGGAAATTTCGAGACCACTGCCATATTACAGGGGAATACCGTGGAAGTGCTCACAATAACTGTAATTTGAGGTGTAAAACACGTAACCCCTTTCGTGTGTTTCTACATAATATGAGTGGTTACGATGCAAATTTCATTGTAAAGCAATTGGGATGTACTACTGAGAGAGTGGATGTTATCGCTAACTCCAAAGAAAAGTACATTTCCTTTACCAAATATGTAGGAAATGTTAAGCTTAGATTTGTGGACACGTTTCGGTTAATGCCGAGTAGTTTGGAAAACTTAGTTTCCAACTTAACATTATACCCTGAAACAGACAAGTACTTTGGAAAAGAAAATGCAATGCTCATGACTCGTAAAGGCGTATTTTGTTATGACTACATTGACTCATGGGAAAAGTTAAGTGAAACGTGTTTACTTCCAAAAGAGGCATTCTTTAACAAATGAAGTCAAGAAAATCTTAGTCAAGAAGACTATGAACATGCCAAAAATGTCTGGAGACAGTTCGACATTAAAACTCTAGGGGAATATAGTGACCTCTACCTAACTTCAGATGTACTCCTTCTTGCAGACAGCTTTGAAACGTTTAGAAACAAAGCACTAGAAACACACCGAGTGGATGCTGCACACTTTTTTACTTCGCCTGGTTTAAATTTCGAGGCAATGCTCCTTTACACAGGAATTGAACTGGAATTGCTACAGGATTACGATCAGATTCTTCTAATCGAGTCTGGAATACGTGGAGGCATATTCCAAGTGTCTCATCGGTATGCTGAAGTTAACAATAAATACATGGAAACCTATGATTCTGAGAAACCATCGCAGTTTATTACCTACGATGATGCCAGTAGTAAGTGTTTCCTAGACTCCAAATATTGCATCATCATGACCAGAAATTGCGTAATCCTGATGACGTCGTGGGTCCTTTGAGCGACCACGTGGTCCAGGAGCGGGGCATGTGCACTGCACGTGTTAGCGTGGGAAGGGGGTGACCTCTTGGCTTGTTTATGTGATGGTGATAAAAAGTTAATGGGTGTTGACGGCATGGGGGTTGTTTATTAGGATGGTAACTCGAAATTCAGACTCCTCTTCCACTCCTACAGGGGAGTTTCTTGGTTCGATTCTGTGTTTTGTTATTTAATTCCCGGGACAGCCTGTGTATCATGGTTATTAAGTATTGATTGATTATTGAATTATATTTTGGTAATTTTCCAAGGAAGTGTAGAGAGTCTTGTGTGTCATAACTTTTGAATGAGAGTGTACGGTGAGGCACTCGACATAGCCGGATCGCTACCAGACATGTGGTGTGCAGCTGTTCCGTTTTTGCTCGCGCCGTGCGGCAAGCCATGAGAGCAGCCAGCGCATGTAGTGCATGGTTGTCGTTAAAGTTTTTGCTCGCGCAAGCTAAATAAGTAATCCGATGTTGTAATGCCACACTCTGTTTAAGTACGACATATATTACCACAGCGTGGGAGTGGAGTTGTGTTACTCCTTCTCGCTATGTTATGTCTGTTTAATTTAAATGATGTTAACATTTTTTGTGTTCTGGCTTGCTTCATGATCTCAATCTGGTTAAAGTGTTTTATATGACATGTATAACTTTGAGTGTGTGAAATGAATTTCGATCTGTTTGTTTTTAGATTCACAGACGTCATTAGTCAAGTCTGTAATTTTTAATGCGAGAACGAGATTGGATGTCGGTTCCCAGAGCTCCATGTGAAAATGTTTAAAATAGCTTTTTGCAGTTTGATATTCGCAATATATAAGAGCACATAGCTATGAAGTAACACTTAGTTTCAAAGCAACTCAGTTAACAATCAACATGACCATGTATGGAAGTTTTTTAGTTAAGCTCCAGCAGCTCTATGAGATAAAATCTCTGAGAGAGCAATCAGAGAGGCTGGGGCTAAACTTCGCAGTGAGCGCGTTCAAAGTGGAAGAGGACGTTTGGTTCAACGGGCTTACCAATCTTCAGCAGGACATGTATAATTGCGAGTTATTGGAAATAATTCGAGACCGCCAGCATTGCAGAGAGTTGACGGCGGATGGCGTAACCCCCCACATATTGGGGGTGATCATTCAGCGGCTGGAATCAATCGACTCCGACAGTATCGAGCTGCTCGATTTTCCACCGCTGGAGGAAGAGAGTGTGGGGGGTGAAGATCGTATGGATGCCGAAGAAGGTGGAGAAGAAGAAGAAGAAGAAGAAGTCCAAATGATTAATTAAATGGACGTTGGACAGTGGGTGTTTAAAAAAAAAAAAAATAATAATAATAATAATTTGTGTGGTGTAAATCTTTTTTAAAAATATATTTATTTGATCATTTGTGGTTTACATTAATTATATAATATGAATTAGTGAAAAATGATATGATCTTCGTTCTTAAAGTGGTAAGTAGTTCTTTTTCCAACAAGCTGCAGAGAGAATTGAAGATGCTGTGTTGTTTGCAGAGTGGAATATGCTGGTCTTGTGCACGGGGTAAGTACAATCATTCTTTTCTTTCTTGCGTGTGTTGGTTTTAGTGAGCTGAAAAATATATATAGAGACACATTAATAATAATAATAATAATAATAATAATAATAATAATAATAATAATAATAATAATATCTTTTGTGAGGAATAAAAAATAAAAATAAAAAAAACTTACACTGTTCTAATTATAAGATATTTTTGTTGGGGATCCAAGAGTTGTGAGTTGAATCGAATCCAAGCCAAGATACGAAGGCTCGGGTTCCTTTTCTACGTAGTACTTTGTCGACTAAGTAAATATTAGGATGTTTTGTTCGTTGTAACTCTGCTTCGTAGAACGCACCAAATATTGGGATATTTTTATTATCTTTTAAAAGATATGTTCGTGGATTAGTATTTTGAACTTTATAAATTGTAAATAATTCTGTTGTCCAATTAGCTTCGTACCCTTTACTGAAGTGTTTCTTGATTTTTGATATTCTTACAATGTCGCCGATTTTATATTTTGGTTTTCTTAAAGTTTCATTATATTGTGTTGGCAAGCGGGGTGGATTGTTTCTTTTCACATCATTAGGTTTCATGCCAATGCTGCGATGTATTTTGTGATTATACTTTACTAGTAACTCAGGCAAAATATGTACCCATCGGTAAGAACCTCGTGTTGTGAATTCTTTCCACATCGATTCCTTAAGAGTTCGATTAAATCTTTCTATCACACTCGCTTTAATGGAGCTGCCAGTGGAATAATGCTTTAGATTTTGTTTCTGAGACCATGTTTTGAATTCACTGTTATAAAATTCCGTTCCTCGATCGGTGTGAAAATAATTGGGCAATCTTTTACTTTGAGAATAAACAAATTTTAAGCTTTTCACAATCTCACTTCCTTTTTTGGTTTTAAGAGGAATTGCCCATGCATATTTCGAGTAAACGTCAATAATGGTTAATAAATATTTAAATCCATTATTCCATTTTGCAAGTTTGGACATGTCCACAAGGTCAGCTTCATGGAGGTCATCGATTCCTTTGCTAATAACACGTCGTCTTTTAAACTTTTTTCTAAGCGGTGCGTGAAGTTCTTTTGCAATTTCTCGTCTGATTTCGTTCATAGTTATTTTCCAAACAATGTTTTATAACATACTGTGCATTGTTTTACAAACGTTGGAATTTTTATTCAATATATCCAGCATTTCTTAGTTCTTCTTCTATTGCAAAGATTTCGCTGTCTAGTCCTGTGTGACCTGCAGCTTTCGATGCAATTAATTTTTTAAGTCTTGATACCAATTTGTTTGGTTCATTCCAGTGAACGAATTCAATATTGTTTCCGCCTTCAAATTTCCAAATGGCTTGTGGCGCGATGTGTTTTTTTTTGACCATATCCAGTATGCATTGTAGTATTTGCTTCTTCATTTTCATCTGCTGTTTTTATAATTCTATCTATGTCTTCAGTGAGAAGGGGTTCAATTATATGTCTATACTTATAAGATTGCGTTCCTCTTGGAGCTGCATTGCTTGTATAATTTCTTTTGTGCACGTTTGAAACATTTAATAATTTCAAATATGAACTTAAATCACTCCTATCTATTAGAGTGGGGTCTGGTACTTTCCTTTGAATCAATTCAAGTAGACCTTCTGTAATAGGAAATTTTTCACCGCCAACTTTTATCCACTTTTTATCGAAGAAAACTCGTTCGCGTCCCAAGTATTGTTTATCATTTCTTATCGTTATACCAAATGTTCTATCCACGTTTTGTTTAATGAACGGATCAAAGTAGCGGTTAAGTAGTGAAATTATTTTGATGCTATCTCCATCTTCTTCGTCTGAAGTAGCAGTGGATTCAGAATCGTTATATTTTCCTTTTCTTTTTCGATTTTCTTTATTTTGAGTCGACGTATTAGCAATAGCTACAAGTTGATTTAATGAACTTGTTACTGGTTTAAAGTTAGTCTCTATATCTAATTCTTTTCGTCTAACATCATCTTGAAGTGAAAGATACTTGTCTTTAACATCTTTTTTTAAGCGAGAAAGTTTATCCTTTACTCGACTTTCAGCTTTAATCTTTGAGCTCTTCTCCATGACTAAACGGAAATTGTGGTTGTTTTACTTATTTATAGTATATTCAAAATCGATTTGAAGAGGAAGATCATCAGTTTTATGTTTTTTCGGGTCTCTAAGTCGAAACTGAATTTCATCTTGCTCTTCAACGACAATATCACTGCCATCCAGTTCAATCTCTTGACGTATATTTAAAATTGCATACACAATTGGAGATCTTGGTGAAACAAAAATTGGTTTTAATACACCTTTGTAGGGAAGTTGGTACTGTATGTTATGATTATGAAGCGTGTATACTGGTGAATGGATTGATGGTGTGTTGGAGAATTTCAGAATAAATTTCGATAAGTTCTTTTTCTTTACTTCATCTTTTAATATACCATATTCTTCTTTGGATGCAGTAAAACTTTCGAGTGGTTCTTTGTTAACCATTTGCTCAATTTTTTCCAGTTCAGTTTTTAACTTGTTATATTCTTCTTTGGATTCAGCAGCATAACTTTCAAGATCTTCTTTTTTAACAATATTGAGATTGTTAGCAACACCCTCAATACGAGTTTGTAAATTGCTTAAAATTTCTTTTAGTTGATTAACTTCAGTTCGTGACGCAGCATAGTGTTCTACAAACCGTTTATTTGTCACGTCTTGGTCGTTAACAGGGAACTCAACATTTGTTTGTTTTTGATGTTGTAGATTGTTTACAGTTTGTTTCAATTGATCAAATTCACGTTGGGGAGCGGCATATTGTTCAACAAACGTCTTATTTGCAACATCGTTATCGTATATGGGATTGTTTACGTGAGTAATTCGTCTACTCATCATATTTAAAGTTCCACCATCGTCTACGTTTAAAACGTTTTGTTTATTAAATTTAGCGATTAAGTCTTCTAGATCTTTTCGAGAGGCAGCAAAGTTTTCTAAGTAATATTTGTTTATTGCATCTAACGAATCTATTGGTTGAGATATGTTTGTTATTCTTCTATTTAACATATCTACAGTTTCATTATCTCTGTTTATATTCAAAAGAGATTTTCTAATTTCATCGAGTTCATTTGTTACATGAGTTTTAAGAAAAGAATACGTTACCGCATCTTGATTTTGAATTGGATCTTTAACATTTCTTATTCTTTTGTTACCCAAGTCGAGAGTATCTTGATCATACGGAAAGTGATCTTCTGAAAATTCTCGCACTAAACCATGAATGAATTCTACTCGTTGTAACACTTCGGTTATTCGGGTCTCAAGATATTTTTTTATATTCGATGTATGTTGCTGCATTGCAATAAGGTTTACTGCATCATTTGCAGATGATGGTAAAGCTAAGCCCGCGAGACGTTTGTTTTGAAAGTCAAGTTCTTTTTTCTCTATTTTACAAATTGAAAAAATTAAACCTTTAAGCTCGTTAAAGTTTCGTTGTATGTCTTCTTTAGACTCGATTTTATTTAGCTCATTTAATAACTTCACTACATAACCTTTGTTGCATGCATCTTCAACATGTATTGGCATTCCAACATTTTTTAACCGTTTGCCGTTAATACTTAGATGTCCGTCGCTTGTTGTTGTTGTTAGTTGATTTCCATATTGCACTAGCTTATCATCAACATATGATTTAGTTGCAATATCATGTCGTGAAGTCGGTCGTCCGATAGACACATTATTGGTTTTGTTAAACGATGTCATAGTTAAGTTGTTAACCACGCAAAAGCTATAACACGAATGGCCATTTACCTCTTTTTGAAGTCATATTTATAACTGAAAATAAACATCAAAACCATTGCGATATCGACCATTTTGTAAATCGCTATCTTTATCGATAACCAAAAAACCAAACTTAGAGTTTTGCCAACAATACGAACAAATATCAAAGAACTGTTCATAGCTCATATCTGTATTTACATGATCGTTATATACGTGACGCAAGTTTGTTCCGTCTTGTTTAAAAAGAATTAAAAAATTAGCGTTATCTCTAATTAGATGTTTAGGTATACAAGAATATGTTTGACAAAGATAAAATACGTCAACGTCGTGATGACGACCTCTACTGAAATAATCTTTCATGTGTTGTTGTTTATTGCTGGCTACATCATCAAAAACAAATATAGAGTTTTTTCTAGCCATTTCTGGAGGCATTACTTCATCATTATCGGAAAAAAAATCACTTTTTATTTCTTTTATGGAGTCCAAAAACTTTTTTAATTCAACATATTTACTTTGAGCAAGTGATTTAGAATAAATATAAACGTTTTCAAAACGAACTCCATTTTTGTGGCATAATAAATTTAGCATTACGTTTGTTTTGCCACAGTTCGATGGACCGCAAATGATACATCGAATTGTGTTCGGTAGTAAAACACCATGCTTTCTTTTTTCACTTTTACTCTGGTTTTCAGCATTAGTAAATGAAATTACTGGTAGAGTGTTTGACTGCTTAACAAACTTCAACATGTCTACGTTTACGTCTGAGAATGCACACTGCACAAAAAATCACATCACATCAACATATATTGCTTCCACACGTATCATAACTTGTATTATGTGGAATAATAGTAGGATTTTCAGGATTTAAATCAACGTTGCCGACGTAAAACCCTCTTATATATGGACAATATGGCGCCCATTTTTCATGATCATTTAAAGGATTATCGTTTTCCCTCCAATTTTCAATTTCAATCTTACAGAATATACATTTCACCTTATCACCATGTCCAGTATAATAAAACCCTGCTGGTGCTAAACAAAATTCGTTTGGACAGGGAAGAGGCCAATTTTGAAAAGTTTTAAGTCTTTCATATTCGCATTTCAATTCTATGCTAGGAGAAATATTGTTTACGTAGGGGCAAGAAAAAGCCCATTTCTTATGTTCTTCAAACGGATCATCATCTTCTTCCCAATAACTAAGTTGCAGATTACAGAAAGCACACCTAACCATATCCTTATATCCAAAATAGAAAAATCCTGCAGCTGCTAACCATGCAGTGTTCGTAAAACTGTCTGAAGACCAGGTCTTAAATGTTTTTAGCCGATCTCTTTCAGATTTTAAATTCATTTCTTTTTGACTCAATATCATTTGCATTAACTGTTTTTTGGAATACTTTACACAATTAAAATACTTCATGATGCTGGTTTACTTCACAAAGAAAAGATGTTCACCACACAAAGCTAAATGCGAACTGACATGAATCAACAAAACACGTTGGCTAATATGCACGTGTTGGGTTGGCCGAGCGGTCTAAGGCGTTAGACTTAAGATCTAATTTTCAGAAATTGAAAGCGAGGGTTCGAATCCCTCACCTGACAATATTATTATTATTATTATTATTATTATTATTATTATTATTATTATTATTTTATTTACATGTAGAGTGAGGAGGTAATTGATCATTAATAAGAACTTTCATATGAAATGGTACAAAAGACATTTTTTTTTCTTCTTTATTCATTTAGAATTACAATTAATACAATTTTATTTCTCTTGAAGTAATCTCATTCTTTTTTAGTTGTCCAGATGAGTGTGGCTGTGTTGAGATGATCTTCTTCTTTTTAGTTGTCCAGATGATTATTTTCTGTAGACAAAAAAAAAGATACACTGTGTTAAAAAGCAAACTAAAAACAAAATATGTATAGCTGTCAACTACAGTAGTAGATCTAAATTAATCACCTTTTATAGATAGCGATTACAGTTGTCACATTTGCAGCGAAGATGAAACAGTTGAAATTTCCTCTTTAGATGATCTGGTAGATGTTCCCACTCTAGACGAATTCGTTGTGGTTCATATATAGTCAGCACGTTTATAGGAAAGTAGTTCCAATCAAACTTATTAAAACCTCGAAGTCCACTGTTTCGAAACTTGTTTATTATCGAACACACGATTTTCATGATGCCATCAGAAGAATTTAACCAATGTTGAACAGCATTGACGTTGAATTTAGCACAACTATTGCTTCCCATTGCTAGAGATGGTAAATGTTTTGGACAATCTGTAGGTAAACGATGGCTATGCCTCAACATTAGGTCTGACATTCCATCAATCGTATTAAGATCGAATAATGAGTCTGGGGAAAGTGCTTTTAGTGCAAACAAAGAAAATTCCTGTGGCAAATTATATACAACTAAATAATCATATTTATTCTTAATAGACTCAAAAAAAGAAGAAAGAGTTTTTTCACAATATGCTGCAACCCATGTGATCACGGGGCTGAATGAAGGTATATTGCCGTTATTTAACATACAGTAAGCAAGTTCCAAACTGCCGTTTGGTAGCTTGCGAATGTCTGCAACTATTGGTTGCTTCTTATTCCACGTGCCAGCATCAGTAGAAGGAGAGTTTGTTGTTGTCAATTCCATGATTGCAACTAAAGTGAGAATACTTGTTTACTTGCTTGCTTATAACTTAGCAAATATTGGTTTAGATAATTACTTCATTCGTTAATGGTCTGTAAGATATTTGACGATCATGAATAAGAACACAATAAAGAGTTGTATCTTCAGGTATATTCTCACTTGTCTCGATTTCAATTCGCACATCGACTGAAGATGTCTTCACTGCTTCCACTTGTTCGAGACAATTAATTACAATAATAGGACAAAGAGACTTAAATTCATCTCGTGAAACCAGAGTCTCTGAACGAACATCATCGATCTGATAATATACATTACGAAATTTAACAAACATGTCATACAACTCGCTGTAGTCATTTATGGCAATTTCAGAAGTTGGCATTTCATAGGGATAAAAAATTGAATTTAAAAAAACTCTTATAGATTTAATGTTGCAATGGTCGAAATAGGAAGAGCATGTGTTTAGTAAATTTCTTCTAGTTTGAAAACCTAATAAAAATTGACGCGGTTTTTGAGTTTCAGAAGTTGTCATTACAGTCCAACTATATTTAGTTGTTCTAGGAAGAGAAGGCAAGACGTGAACATCCCACGATCGATAACCAACCTGAATGGGAATATTTTTCTGCATTAGTTTTAATCTTTTAATTTGTTCTTCGTCTGATAATAATAAAACAGGAATTTTTAGATAAACTTTAAATAACTTGACCTTAGAAAGATCGTTTTCGGTTGTCGATTGCAACGCACGTGCGTCACTTGACGATCGGAGAAGTATTACCTCATGCTTGCAGTTTAAAATCGGCTTTCTGTAATCCTCTGCTATTCCTAACAGGTTGCTTAAAGGAAGTATTATATGAAAACGTTTTGTGTTACTATCAACAATATTTGCTTCACTTGCTGGCGTTGTTAAAGAGGGAAAATAACCAGCATTTTGTAAAGCTGTATATTCGTTTTTTGAATATGATGCAAAGGTTTTTATAGAACTTGTTATACCTAGATGGCGTGTACGATCAATTTCTTTACCATTTAACGTGATGCGAATTTCGCTAAAAAGATTAGCCCCAAAATTTTGGTCAGGATGCGCTGTAGTAGAAGCAGCTGGATTTATGTTAGAAGTAATAATTTGACCTTCTAAGTGAAGAACACCTTCTGATAATAAAACTATGTTTTCTTCATTTTGAATCGGTATTCGAATTTCATCATTATTTTCGAATTTATTAGCTGAATAAGGTTGATAAACTCTTTCTTCTCGTCGCACAACTCTGTTGTCAACCTCTCTTTTATCTGTTATGTTAAACATGCTAAACATGTTAACAGCTTCAACTATAGATAGAAACTAAATAAGATTAACAATTGCATATATATTTATATTGAAATTAAAGTACGCGATAGCCTAAAGACTGTAAGAATTGTTTGTTGTTACTCGATAACTGTTTCTTAGATTTCAAGGTGCGATGTCGTTGTTTGTTTTTTTTTACAAATTTTAGCTGATTGATTTATATTATTTTTTCGAATCAGAGTCGACTTCTTTTTTTTCAAACTTTGAGTATTATATAGTATAACCATATTTGTGATTGTTTTCTAGTATGCTTACTCAAGTAGAATGAAAACATAACAGTATTTCATTACTTTATATAGCAAGATATCGTGCTGGACGAATAATTAATTCTACAGTTAAATCTTCATCTTGCAAATCAATGAGCTGTTGAAGATGATCTTCAAGTTGCACAGATACATGTTGAATAAGCTTGGTGTTCATGGGCAAAAAATTAATCGTTGTTGGTTGTACAACAATCGGGTAACCAGCAGGAACATGAGCTTTAAAATTATATAAAGAGTGTGTTGGTTTATGGTTCAAATAAGAACTCGTACCAAGCACAAGGTTGCAACATACTCGAATACTATTAACAGTGTTAATTTTAATCATATATTCAGAATGATGAGTTGTGTTTGCCTTGAACTTTCTATGAGAAAAGCCTAACAAATCTGCAATAGAATCTGCAACACCAAAATCTATAGCAAACACTTTCGAATGTAGTTTACAATGATAAAAGACTTTATCATAATTAATATAAAATGATGGGAATTTGTCTTTGTCGCCTAATAAATGTTCAACTAATAATTCATTAATCTTTTCACTTAATTGTTTTAACGTATAGCTAGCATTGGGTATTATTAAAATCGCTCTATCCGCTTCGTTCAACTTTATAGCCAAAATGTTATTATTCTCGTTAATTGCAACTTCATTATCGATTCTATTTCGATGAATTTCAATTTCTCTTTTATTCTCTTTAGGGTAAACTTTCTTTTCAATACCTAAAGGCCCTGCTACACTGTTGGCTACAGTGAAATCAATATTAAACGGGGAAGACAAAACGAGACGGTTGTCTCTTTTTCCATCTATATCCTCTTCCACATACAATTTTGTTTTTTCTAAATGTTCTGGTATAAGTTTCGACAATGAGTGATAACTAAGTAAATCATCAAAAGCTGAGGCTAGATCTTCAAATTCATAAATACCCGGTGGTACCACTAAATCAATTGATAAAAAATTAGTAAAATGAATGCGAAATTTATTATTTCTGTTGGTAACATTTCGAATAGAATTAGATGTATACAATCCTGCAAGTCCTATTTCAAAAAACTCTGCTCCTACAAGATGAATCGGGTTCTCCAATGTAACATCAATCTTCGAGCCTTTACCTTCAAGAGTTATCCGTCTTTCGAAAGCCATCTTTGAAATGTTTAAAGACGGTCTGTGTTTCCCTTATTTATACAATACAAGAAGACTAAACATAAATGTCCACAAATCGAAGAAGTAATCGATTGATATGAATGAAAATTATATTGTAGATAGCAATTTTTAAGATATGTTAAAATTTCTAATGGTGGTCTTAAATTACCAATACTATCAAAATAATGCACATATTTACAATGTTTACTGAAAGCTACCCAATGTGAACCGGATTTATCCATCGGTTCAAGGTTAACAATACAGTTTTCATTTTTTCGAGGATATCTTGGTAACGTATCTCGCATAAAGACTCCTCTAAAATTTGGAATCTTTAATTGATGTGCGTATTTAGCTAAATCGAAATTACTTAATGCTTTATTTGGTATTTGGTTAATTATCTTTTGTATGCAGGAGGATTTAAATAAATGCCTTGACCTCCTTTTCCTCGCATTGCTTCTATCATTCGATTGTGTCTTTTCATTTCTTTTAGTTCTTCTTGAGCAGCTTTCGCCTTGTTTATAGCAGACGCCACCCCTGCTGCTCCGCCTGCTAGACCCCCCAAGCCCGACAAGGCTGCAAATATCGGAAGTAGGGGTAAAATACCACCTTGCTTTTTCGATGTTCTTCTTTTTTTTAATCTTTTCTTGTTTTTTTTTTTATTATTTAAGTTTCGCTTACCTCCTCCAATCTTAGACTTAGCTTTCATGATGCCACCCACTGTTAGTGCAGCCGCTCTCTCTCCAAATGATGCGTCACGGGATTTTACACGAGACCAAGCTTTTGAAGCTAAAATTTCATCAGCCTCTCTTCTTTTGTTTGAATCTTTATGCTTTGCGTAAGCAATGTCGTGCTCTTTGCACGCTTTATCTAATATATTTATTCCTGGATCACCACGGCTCAATCGCTTTTCTAATTTTGTTCCTGGTCCACAATATTCATATCCCGGGATGTGTAATTCCACGGGTAAATTATCAATAGTTTTATTAAGTACACGACTGATTAATGATCCACTTCCTGTTCGTTTATATTGAGTGGTAGAGTTGCTCCTCTTACAACGCACCATTACTAAATGATATGTAATATAAAGTAATTATACATATATAATTATATTTCTGGAAAATGGGAATGGTGGGGGGAGGTGTTTTTTTTTTTTTTTTTTTTAAATAATACACACAAAATTTGGGTTATTATTTATTCTTTTTTCATAAGCAAAGGAACACACAAAAATTAGTATTATTACCAGCATAAAAGTGTGTGTGTGAAAGAAATAAAGTAAGTGAGATGAACTGCTTTAATCTCAATTTGTTTCTAATCATTTTTCAGAGAAAAATGACCAAACGGTAAAGTATCAATTCCGTTTTCAGTTATGTGTCTTTTATCTTCGTTTGATGAAATTGCCAACTTATTTTGCCGAACAGTAAATACAGAATGAGATTTTGAAATTATACAAACTTGAACTTTGTTGACTTTTTCTCTGTTATAAAGACACTTTCGATACTCATCAATATTCATACTTTTACTCACACTCTTCTTAATGCCTTTAGCCTTACACAAGCTATTCATTTCATCACACAATTTTATTGCATACATTTTGGGTCGTAACCCCACAAATTCTTCAACAATCCTTCCAGCATTTTCATCTTTCATTAAACCAATTTCACCTTTATTTTGTCTCACAATGCCAAAAGGATTGTTTGTTTCATAGTTTCCAGTATCAAACAAATTTGAATGTTGTTTCATGAACTCATAAATATCATAATAGAATATATACATAAAACTATCGGTGTCTGTGTATAACAACCTCACATTTGATTCAGGATTTGCTAAAATAACATTGTAATGAAAGTCATTCATTTTACATTTAGACAAATCTAATATAGATGCACCAACATATACTGGTTGATTGTGAAAAATCTTTAGTCTACTCATCTCGATGACCATACATTGTTCATCGAATATAATTCTATGTTTAAAATTAGCCTTAGCTATTAAAGACCTAGCACCACGAGCTCCATGCCATTTGGTGACCCATTTGATGTCCCTTAACTTCCTCACATTCATCAGTGAACGACCAAAAATTGCATTATTCATCAATTTATAAAAATTATTTTCAAAATCATTTTTGGCTTGTTTTCGTTTCTCTGTGTTCACATCAATATATGGTTTTAGCCATTGGCTCTGATTGAATTCAATTATTCTGTGAATACGATCTAATTTCATTCCTAGTTGAATACATTGCTTTAACAATCTATAATGCAAAACATAACGTTCTTTATTATCTAGGGTAGCCATTAGCTTTGTCAACTTTTCGGGGCATAGAGGGTAATCTGAATGTTTGTCATGTAACTCTTGAGGATAAGTCAAATCTACTTCCAAAATATATCCAATTTCTGAAGTATCATCAATAGTTAAAACATCAAAGCCTTCAACATTTGCAATCCATTTAAAGCCACCCGTTGGAAGATATTCCATCATCGCATATCCATACAAATTATTAACGTCAAAGTACATTATGTAGGACTCTTGCTTTTTCTCATCATAAGTTTTCATATACTTATTATTAGCAATCGCATGTCGTGTTATACACTGAACATTTCCTCCTCGAATAGATCGTTCAAAAAAGTGTAACATATCAATATCTTGAAGCAATTCAAGTTGAACGTTGGTTATCTTTTTCATAGCACACCAAGACATAGATGGAGCAGTGTAAAAATGAGCTGCATCAATGCCATAAGTTTCCATGCCATTCGATCTAAAATTTTCAAAGACATCTGCCAAAAGAAGTGTGTCAACTTTTAAATACAAATCTGCGTATTCTCCTAATGTTTGACAGGAAAACGTTTCCCACACCGATTGAGCAAACTCATACTCTTCATTCGATATTGTTTGATCATTAAGGCTGCTATAAAACTTGGATATTTCAGGTAATTTAGTTTCGTTAAGAACATCCATACTCGTGACGTATTCATAGGGAAACACACCTTTTCTCGCAGTAAGTCGAAACTGAGCATCATCATTAAAATAACGTCGAGTTATTTGCTTTGAATCTTCGCTTAACGAAGATGAACATTGATCTAGTGAACAGGACAAGAAATTATATGTATCGAAAAATCTTAACTGAATGAATCCATTCTTAGTCCGTACATACTTTGTAAACCCTTTATAACGTTCCATATTCATCGCTAACAATTTTATATGACCAGGATTATGTATCACCTCTCCATCTTGTTTCTCGCGAATTTCTTTAATTATAAAATGTCCATCATAGGCTGTTAGATTATGAAATGCTATCGGCAAAACCTTTGTTACTTTGTAATTTAAATTACAACTATTGTGTGCGCTTCCTCTATATTTTCCAGTTAAGTGACAATGATCGCGTACTTTGACTTCATTAACTGCAATCGGTTTCTCGCAAATGTGACACATTTTACTTGACAAAAATAATCTTTCTTCATTTTCGGTCATCTTTATCATTGGCTTAACCGTTAAGTAATATGTTTGAAGTTTATCCACAATACTATAAAGTTCATTTACAAACAATTCAATGCAATTATTTCCCCTAAAGAGCTTGAAACTGCACAATTCACTATCGAAATTACAATGAAGGTATAAAGAAATGCTGTAAGGAATATGTTTATGTGTTAAAGTAGAGTTATGAATGTCACTATTTGGAAAACAGGAGGAAATTGGAGACAAGACGCATTCAGTGTCTGCATATATTATAAATGGAACTGTATCTTTAACTCGGAATTCTGTAAAATTAACAAATCTTTGTTCATCAGTCGGCATTATGCTTTTTGCAACAGGAAACTGTTTACAGTCTGCAAAGTGAACATTTAACTCATCCTCAAGAAAATAATATGACAAACAACGTCTACATATATAAATCTTTCTCTGAGTGCTAGTGAGGCTTGAACGCACAAGGCGAGCAAGATTTCTAATTAAACAAAAGTGATAACTTTCACTGTTTCCAATCTGCAACATCAATAAGTCTACACTCCTTTCATATACTTTATCTGATACATACAAAGGTACAATAGTAAAAGTTTTTTTTCCTTTTACTTCGTTTGTTCCCATACATACCCAATTGTTTTCATCATATTGTGCTCCAAACACATTTACAGAAATATTGTTTTGGTTTTCAAACTTGTTTAAATATTTCATTTCCATCGGAATTGGAATACCATCTAAATTTAAAACATCTCTGTAATTAGGATAGGAAGAAAGATGATTCACGTTTCGAGTTTTTGGATACAAACCAGCAACCACACTCCACGCAAAACAAGCTTCCTTTGTATCATACAAATTTAGCACTGCATTTTTATTGACTATTACGTCAGGCAATCTACTAGTATTGGACATTCCTACTCGAAATCCAACATATTTATTTATATTAATTCTCAAACTATGAATTTTTTCTAAAGCCCACCCAGAACCATTTGCTTCAAATTCGCTCATTTTTGTCAATGTACCTTCAATGATATTCTTATTATAAAATTCATTTAAATCAGTATACTCGAAAACTACCTCATTTTTGATAGCAAAATATTTTGTTTCTGATATGTCGCGAAGCATGTATTGTGCACACAAAACTGAATTCACCTTTAAAGCTTGTACAGTTAACGCTTTCTTAACATACTTTGTAAACCAAATATTAGCATTCGCTAAAAATTCGCGAGGATCCAAAAACTCATTCTTAACATTTGATACTGCAAGTGTGTACACTCTAGAATTGAATGCCGTTTCAATTAACTCACAGCTCAAGAAAGATTCATCCTTTATTTGAATTGTAATTTCTTTGAAATTCACAGCTTGTTGCAATATGTGCTCACTAATAACTCTCCAACATTCAATCAACTCATCACTGTTCTCAATCAACTCGGTTTGAGTGTTTTCCCCGATTTGGTATGATACTGAAATAGCACCGTTTAGTTCACTTCGAAAATTAGAAACACTTTCAAATGCATTGTCCAATTGGTTTCTTATATTTTCACTGTTATTATGTAATACAATATCGATCTTTCTACGTTTGCTAGGAGGCGAGGTCATTGTTGCTGTTGTCTAAGCAAATGTCCAATTTGCACTAAAGTTAATACACCACCAACAGTTGGTGTACCATCACTGATGTCTAAGCATACGTCCAATTTGCACTATTGTTAATACACCACCAGCAGTTGCTGTAACATCGGTTTACCATAAACCTATAATCTTTTAAAGTATATTCAAGCCATTGTGACAAATTACTGCCAGTAATCTCCAATGAACAATGAACAGCCTCAAAAGGAAATTCATCCTGAAGTTTACCAAGCAAATTGTTTCTATACACATTCAATTTTGTTACATCGTAACACGTCATGGAAAATTCGATTTTGAAAACTTCATCAAATGTATTGTATCCGAAGAAACAAATAAAATGTTCATCTTCACATAATTCTTTCAATAGATATCTTAGAACTGTTTCTGTCACCTCTCGCTGACTATCCTCTGATTTGCTAACATTGGTAACGTAGACTGAAAATGTTGAAATTCCACTCGAAGATGTCCATTTGTTAAAACAAGCTTCTTTCTCATTACGACTCACCTCGTTATCATCTTCTTCCTCTTCTTCCGGTTGTTGAAAGCATACACGATGATACTCTATTAGCGGGTGTGATCGATGTTCAGTTCCACTCAGGAAATTAACAGTTTTCCACTTCATTATGCTGGTTGTTTTATTAGTTTTTTAGATAATCTGAAAAATTAAACAAATTAAGAAATAATTAGCAACTAAATATATATCAATCGTTATATCAATCAATACATAATATATAATCCAATACTCACCAAAACATGTCGATGTGAGCGGTTCTTCAACCCAAAATACACCGTCATCAGTTTGCCTTCGAGTACTGTTTCAAAATGACTTGATGTGAGCGGTTCTTCACCCCCAAATACACCAGCATCAGTGTGCCTCCCATTGAGTTTAGTTCATCGATCTCGGATGCGCTTAATTTTGAAAATACTGCTGGTAGAAATACACTTGTTACTTCATCTTCAATGTTAATGTCCACCTCTATTTTTCTTCCAAACCTCGTCTGTACGGGGCGAATAATTTGGACCGCATATGGTAAATCAATGACTAGTTCTGCTAGTTTCTTATTAGAATACTCAGTACAAGATGATAAGTTATTGAACTTCGTTAGAGCTTCCATCACACAATTTGTTCCTCGTCGTTGACTTTCTTTATTTCTTTCACACACACACTCTTCGCGCAAAAGTAGAAGTTAAACTCTTCCATGCACTCGTCCATTTATATATCCTTCACCCCCACCCACACTCCAGAAACCATATGCTGCAAACTAGCTTCTATCGCAAACATTTCTTTTTTTCCACTATTGCTTAAAGAAGTCAAAGATTACATTCTTAACCAATGACGTTAAAGGTCAACTCTGTCTCACGCGAACACCGCAGACGAGATCAATCACACTGCTGCACATGGTCAAACTTGCACGGGTGTCAAATGATGGTTAGCATCCTAAGCAAAAACAATAACAGCTGCACACCACATGTGTGGATGGGAACCGCCTCTCCGCTCAGCCCACCCGACGCGACCAAAAAAAAAAAAAACATAACAGCTGCACACCACATGTGCGGATCGCTGGCAGTGGCACACATGCTCACACTCGCATAGGTGTCAGATGACAGTTAGCATCCTAATAAACAACCCCCATGACGTCAACACCCATTAACTTTTTATCAACATCGCACAAATAAGCCAAAAGGTCAACCCCTTCCCACGCTAACACGTGCAGTGCACATGTTCGCTCCTGGACCACGTGCTCGCTCTAAGGACCCATGACGTCATCTCATGACGTCATCAGCATTACGCAATTTCTGGTCATGATGATGCAATATTTGGAGTCTAGGAAACACTTACTACTGATGCCAACAAACAATACGGGTGGGCTATGTGACACTCCCTTCCTTATGGTGGATTTCAGTGGGTTTCTCCAGATACTGTTGATCTAGAAAAACTACAGGAAGACGATCCTGTAGCATACATTCTAGACGTTGATGTTTTTTACCCATCTGACCTTCATGATCTACACAACGATTTACCTTTCCTACCAGAGTGTACACAACCTAAGGATTCGTCTCTGAAAAAACTAATTCCTCATCTTGGAAATCGAAGGCGATATGTTGTTCACTACATGGCATTAAAACAGGCTTTAGATCATGGAATAAAATTGATAAAAATCCATCGTGTGTTAAAGTTTAAGCAAAGACCTTGGTTAAAGGCATACGTTCATTTTAATAACGACCTTCGAAAACAAGCCAAAAATGATTTTGAGAAAAATCTGTACAAATTATTCAACAACGCCATTTTTGGAAAAACAATGGAAAATATCCGTAAAAGAAAAGACATACGTCTTGTGACTGACAGCAAAAAGGCAGAAAAGCTAATAGCAAAGCCGACATTTATTGACAGAACAATTTATGGTCCTAACCTAGCTGCTTTCCACATGGCTAAACGTAACATTGTATTCAATAAACCTATATATATTGGAATGTGTATACTGGATATTTCTAAAACTCTCATGTATTCCCACCACTATGATGTGCTGCTACCCTATTATGGCATGGACAATCTTAAACTAATGTATATGGATACTGACTCGTTCATTTATTTGGTTAACACCCCAGATGTATATCAAGACAAGTTGGATTTCCTAGAACACCTGGACACATCAGATTATCCTACTAATCACATATGTTACTCTACATCAAACAAGAAAACGATGGGGACATTTAAAGACGAGGCTTGTGGACAAATTATAATAGCATTTGTTGGACTTAGAGCTAAAATGTATGCTTTAGACATAAATGGTAAAGAAATCAAAAAGATTAAAGGTATTATCAGAGGTGTTGTCAAAAATTGTATAAGCTTTCAAGATTATAAGGATTGTGTCATGAAAAACAATGTGAAAAGAATAGCAATGAACATTATCGCTTCTAAACAACATGACATATCATCTATAAGACTAAACAAAATTGCTTTGTGTACTGGTGATGATAAAAGAGTGATTGATGCTAATGGTAGGGATATATATGCCTAAGGTCATTACTCAATCATTGACCATGCTTAAAGATTTAAGTTTTGAATATCAAAATCCTCTGCATGAGCCTAGCAAATACATAAAACAAATCAATTTAAAAAATTAAAACAATAGCACTGCAAAAATAGAAAAACACAAAAAGAAAAAAATGGTATTCATAATCAAAAAATAAATAAAATAGAAAACAAAATAAAAAAACTGTACAATTTATGACAAAAAAAAGAATATATATAAAAATGTATTATGTGTAAATAGTGTACATGTATTTAAAATAAAAAATATTGTATGGTCACTGCTTGTACATTTTTAATTACTACCCACCTATCTCCACTCCTAATGCAAAATAAAGATGTAAAATCCAATTTGGAAAAACCATGTTTCCATATTGATAAAATAGAAAAAACTTTAAACTGACATTTTAAAAACTGTAAATGGGAAATTGTGTAATTGATAAATGTGTAAACAACAAAATGCAAAATCCATGTTTCCATATTATGAAATTGAAAAACTTAAAACTGACATAAAAAAACTGAAAATGGAAAATTGGAAAATTGATAAATGTGTAAACAACAAAATGCAAATTCCATGTTTCCATATTATGAAATTGTAAAACTTAAACCTGACATTTAAAAAAAAACTGAAAATGGGAAATTGGAAAATTGACAAATGCGTAAACAACAAAATGAAAAAAAAAATTACCCGGTTGGGGTTGTGATCATGTTGTACAGTAGCCTATAAGACTAGCATAAGGATAGTTGCATGTGCCCTTACATACTTTGTGTATGTGCATTAGCCTTTGGATTAGCTTAAGTTAGGTTTGGTAAAGTTAGGTTTAGTGAGGTTAGGTATGTGACCTTGTAGTTGACTCTTTTCGGAAAATGTAAAATGTAAAATCTAAAATCAAAAAATCTTAAATTTAAAATGTACAATCTAAAAAAATCTAAAATACAAAAAAATCAAAAATGTAAAATCTAAAAAATGTAAAATTAAAAAATCAAAAATCTAAAATGTAAAATGTTAAAATGTAAAATCTAATTTCTTTAAATGAGGTTTCTGTGGGTTAGGTTAGGTTAGGTTAGGTTATAACTGAGTTTATTATTTGTGCTCTCCCATTTGCTCTTACTTTTTTGCTCCCACTTTTTGCTCCTCACCTTTTTGCCCCCACTTTTTGCTCCCACTTTTTTACTCCCTCTTTTTGCTCCCCACTTTTTTGCTCCCACTTTTTGCTCCCACATTTGTGCTCCCACTTTTTGCTCTCACTTTTTTGCTCCCACTTTTTGATCACACATTTTGCTCACACTTTTTGCTTCCATAATTGCTCACACTTTGAAGTTAGGTTATGTTAGGTTAGGTTAGGTTAGGTTAGGTTAGGTGAAGTTAGGTTAGGTTAGGTTAGGTTATAACTAAGTTTATTATTTGTGCTCTCACATTTGCTCTCACTTTTTTGCTCACACTTTTTGCTCTCATTTTTTTTTCTCGCACTTTTAAGTTAGGTTAGTTTAGGTTAGGTTAGGTTATTATGCGTGCTCTCACATTTGCTCTGATGTTTGCTCTGACTTTGAAGTTAGGTTAGGTTAGGTTAGGTAAGGTTAGGTAATGTTAGGTTAGGTTAGGTTATAACTAAGTTTATTATTTGTGCTGTCACATTTGCTCTCATTTTGAAGTTAGGTTAGGTTAATTTAGGTTAGGTTAGGTTAGGTGAGGTGAGTTAAGGTTAGTTTAGGTTAGATTAGGTGAGGTTAAATGAAGTTGGGTTAGGCTGAAAGGCAGAGGTATGAATTAAAACCCGCCTTTTCTCACTTTTGCCTTACAAGACTGAGTGTACCCCGTTCCACTCGTGAGACCAGAAATTAAATTTCTTGGCAGAGACAGGAATCGAACCCGGGCCTTCGCAGTAACGGTCAAGAATGCTAGCCACTACACCAAGTGGTTGACAATATAATGCTGGTCTGGATTGCACATGATCAATTAATAATTACCTAATAATAATAATAATAATAATAATAATAATAATAAATATTCCGTTTAGCAACTACACGGCCGACCTCTCCCTGTGACGTCATTCACGGTCCCAGGGCGTGGCGGCCCTTTTACCCATTAGCCACTGCGGCAGAACCGCTCTTTTATTCCTACTATCCTGTAATTGTTAATATTGTTTTTTTTTGTAATGTTAAATGTTAAATTTAGAACTAAAAGTTATTTGGACTGAGTGTGCATGTTATGAATGTTCTTTGGTAATAAATAGCGCGGTTGTGTTTGTTTCGAAGGACAGGTATGGTTGTGTGAATGTATGACTATATAGAGAAAGAGAGAGACAGAGAGAGAGAGAGAAAGCTTGTGTGTGGGTAGCATTCATTGTTTGATCATAGCAAATACAGTGAGGTAGGATGTGGAGGGGAAAATTAACACTTATATATGAATGGTAAATAGTAATTTTGTTTTTTTAACCTTTTTTTTCTTTCTTCAAATGCAGTGGTAGATAGGTGTTATTTTGTAAAACAGTCTTACTTGCAGTAGTAATTAGCCTCTACGTTTCTGCAAACACATAGACAGCCTGCACTATCGCCATGGGCAAGCACTTGCATTAAGATCATTTACAAAAACTTAAAATGAAAAAAATCATGTTTCGAAAATATGAACTTTTGACATATACAAGATACAGTCATCACAATTAACACCGGTTATCAGACAGATTCTACCCACACCCAAAGTACACGGGGCTACATGACCGCGTTGTCGCAGCCCCTAAACTTAAGAACCAACCAACCAACTACAAGATGAAAAACATGTTTAAACAGCAAAATTGAAAATCTGTGTTTCCATATTGACAAAATTTACAAACTTTAAACTGATATTTAAAAAATGTAAATGGGAAAATGACAAATGTTTAAACAACAAAATGGAAAATCCAAGTTTCCATATCATGAAATTCAAAAACTTCAAACAGACATTTTAAAAAGTGTAAATGGAAAATTGACAATTGGCAATGCGTGAAATGTGAAAATAAACAAGTAGTTCCGTGAAGAACTATACAGCCTATTTTCATATATCCTGCTCACGTTAATTGCCTCTATCAACATACAAAATTTCAGTTTAATTGCTGTAAGAGATTCGTAGATATTGAGAACCGTCTAAATATTTCAGATGGTCGCCAGGTTGGAATTTTATTTTGGTACTATTATATTAAGATTATTGTGTACGTGTGGTATTCAAACTTCAATCGCATGATTAGAACACAAGAAGTAAAAACGAGATTTTAAAATTACGCACAGCAGCCATCTTCTGATTATACAAACAATTGAAATAAATTAAATGCCAGTGGATCAACATGTGTGTAAGCATTTAACGTGCAACGTTTCACGGCACTCGGATAGTTAATTCGCGAGAAACGTCCATTTAAATATTTATACTTCGCGTCGCCGCCATGTTGGATTGCTGCTCACCAGGATACTGAAAGTCCTATAGGTGAACATATGTTCATAGTCTCTATGAACATACAAATTTCAGTTTGGTTGCTGTAAAAGATTCATAGATATTGAGAACCGTCTAAATATTTCGGAAGCTCGCCATTTAGGATTGTTATATGTATAGGCCATAGAGTTATGTACCATTCAAGGACACTTATTGCCTAGGTTCATTATTCAAACTTTCACTTCGATCGCATGATTACGACACAAGAAATAAAAACTTAATTTTAAAATTTCGCACAGCCGCCATCTTGAGGTTATGTAAACAATTGAATTAAATTAGATGGCAGTACATTACAATCTGCAAAATCATTTACTGTACCACATTTCACTGCGCTCAGAGAGTTAACTCACGAGAAAAGTCTATTAAAATATTTCAAATTCGCTTGGTCGCCATGTTCGTTTTGTACTTTACAGGTTTATGAGTTATACATAGGTAAACTTGTATCAGTACCCTTTATCACCGTACAAAATTGCAGGGTGATATCTGTAATAGTTTCGGAGATATAGAATGTCAGTGAAATATTTCGCACGGCCGCCATTTTGAGGTTAAGTAAACAATTGAACTTAATTAGACTCCAGTGCATTGCAATGTGTATAAACATTTGCTTACCAAGTTTCATTACGTTTGGATAGTTAAATCGCGAGAAAGGTCTGTTAAAAGTCTCAAATTCGCTTGGCCGCCATGTTGTTTTTGTAGTCACCAGGGTTTTGAAAGTCTCATAGGTGAACATCTAGTAGTGCCCTTTATCACCGTACACAATTTCAGGGCGATATCGGTAATAGTTTCGGAGATATTGAATGCTAGTAAAATATTTCGCACAGCCGCCATGTTGGATTGGTGAGATGTAACAAAATTTCAAGGGCACGGTTGAGGTCGCCGCGAATAGTGCTATGAACTTACCGAGTTTCACTGAAATCACTCCAGCCGTTTAGATTTTATTAGGGGGACACACACACCTCACACACACACACACACACACACGGACAAAAGGTGATCTCATAAGCCTATTTTTTCAAAATTGAAAATAGGCTAAAAATGAACAAATTGCTATCATTATTTTAAAAATTAAAAATAAAGCATCGTGCAGTTCCCATTCAGAGAATGGTACATTGTAGGACTCCGAAGCAGCAGTGGCAAAGGACAAGGAGTTAGCCTCTGCCTCCCACTTCAGAGTCAGAAATGTAGGATCATAACTCCCAGACTAGGATACATCAGAAAAGTGCGATCCAATACTGTTGGCAATGGCGAGATGGTCCGTGATGATTTCTGCATTGATGGATACTCCGGGTATCGACAATGATGTCGGGAGTCCGGAGATCCGACGAAGCTTAGTCCACACTTGAGATGAAGGCGTATGCGCCGTCATAGACGTCACATACTTTTCCCACGTCGTTTTCTTACTCTCCCGAATCAGATATCGGGCTCTAGCACGCATCCTTTTGAAGGTGATAAGGTTGGCCCTTGTGTTTTGCCTCCTATAGCATTTGAAAGCACGTCGACGATCTTTAATGGCTGCTGCGATCTCGGCTGTCCACCAAGGGACAAGCTTCCGGCGTGAGTTGCCGGATGAGGAAGGTATTGTTTCCTCAGCAGCAGCCAAAATACCATTCGTTATGTGAATGGTATGATCGTCGACACTCTCAAAGGTATCTTCGGCAAACACCGCACGTGCCGTGAAAGTTGGCCAATCAGCCCGACGGAGAAGCCATCGACTTGGTAATTCGATGGCTCTCGGGTTCGGAAGAGTAACGATAATCGGGAATTGGTCACTATTACAAAGGTCGTCGTGTACACCCCACTGTAGCAGGGGAAGCAGCACACGACTGCACAAGGTGATGTCGACACTTGAATAAGTGCCATGTGCAATAGAGAAGTGCGTAGGTTCCCCTGTGTTCAACAAACACAGGTCCAGCCGCCTGATCAGTCTCTCAAAATCTCTCCCCCTGCAGCTAGTGGTAGCGGAGCCCCAGATGGTGTTGTGGGCATTAACATCTCCCATAAGGAGAAAAGTAGGGGGGGGGAGCTGAGAGACTTTCACTAAAGAGGCTAGAGTAGACGAGAATGCAGACGCCACCGGCGGCCACAGCTCCGTCCACTCGGTCTTTAGAGAAGAGTTTGAAGTGACGCATTGTTATCTCATGTCCAGGATGAAACCTGGATTCCTGAAGACAGGCAAAGTAGTGTGGTAAGGGGGGAGCTGGACCACTTCTTATTGAGCCACCCTCGTATTTGCCCCGAACTTGATATCTCGCTAACCAAACATGGGATTAGAACATACAGGGTGTCCTAGCACTGCTAGTAATGCCCCCTACTTTCCTATAGGCTCTTTATTTGATTAAAAGACCAAAACTAAAAGGTCATTCGCGAGTAGTGGGGTAGTGTTGGTTTCCTGAAGTCGCGCTCGTGCTTGAATATGTATGCCTATGTTGGGAAAGGGTTATGTGGTGGGGGAGGAGTAGGGTCGAGTGAGGGGTCGTTTAGATGGTATTTTTTCCGCTCTAGATGATGGTGAGGTTATTTTTTAAAAATGGATGGAATTGGGAAACGCCATTTGGGGTAAACATGTTGTTTTTTGACATTTTGGCGATGAATGTTTTTTTATACGCATGCGCACTTGAGGAGTTTTGTAAGAGGGCGGGCTTTTTAAATGATGATTTATCAATGAGTGTTTTTTTAATACGTATTTAAATAAACCAAAAAAAAACTAATAGGTCATCGGCTTTTTTACTATCTCGCTAACCAATAATCGGATTTAAACCTATGAGGTGTCGTAGGACTCGTGGTGAACTCTCCTTTTCTATCGAAGGGGTATATCCACCCCAAAATAAAAACTACCCTTACCCGGGGGATGAAATAGTAATTTATTTTTGTATACCTACGAACTTGGCGGTTTTTGTAAAAGAGCGGGCTTTTTAAATAATGATTTATCAATGAGTGTTTTTAATATGTATTGAAATAAACCAAAAAAACTAATAGGTCATCGGCTTTTTACTATCTCGCTAACCAATAATCGGATTTAAACATATGAGGTGTCGTAGGACTCGTGGTGAAATCCCCTTTTCTATGGACGGGGTATATTCACTCCAAAATAAAAACTACCCTTACCCGGGGGATGAAATAGTAATTTATTTTTTGTACGCCTGCGCATTTGGGGTTTTTGTAAAAGAGCGGGCTTTTTAAATGATGATTTATAAATGAATGTTTTTTAATATGTATTGAAATAAACCCCAAAAAACTAATAGGTCATCGGCTTTTTACACTCTCGCTAACCAATAATCAGATTTAAACCTATGAGGTGTCGTAGGACTCGTGGTGAACTCTCCTTTTCTATGGACGGGGTATATTCACTCTAAAATAAAAACTACCCTTACCCGGGGGTTGAAATAGTAATATTTTTTGTATGTGCGCGCACGGACGGCTTTTGTCAAAAGGATTTAACTACACGTTTGTTAATATTTTCTGAACCCCTCATGGGATTTTGCCATAGGCAGTATTCTAACCCTGGGGGGTGACGCCCCGTTTTTGAATGTAGGATTCATTTTTGTTAAAAGGACCTAACGACACTTTTGTTCATATCTCGCGAACCAATCATGCTAGGGACTTGTATGAGGGGTCCTAGCACTTGGGGCAACATTCCCTGTTTGGGGGTGAAACTACCCCCTAAAATTGAAAAATCCATATCTTGGAAACGAAGAACCCTAAAATTAGGTGTGATAGCTTAAAAAATAGGGGATGATATGGGCTTTTACCTCGATGGATCATTTCACCCCTAAAACAGTAAATAGTCATGTTATGGGGAAAAAACGTGTTAAACACCTAAAAATGATAAATGAACCTAAAATATTTTGTTTTTGATGAAAAATAGCAGGGGGGTGAAACTACCCCCCAAAATTGAAAAATCCATATCTCGGAAACGAAGAAGCCTAAAATTAGGTGTGATAGCTTAAAAAATAGGGTATGATATGGGCTTTTACCTCGATTGATCATTTCACCCCTAAAACAGTAAATAGTCATGTTATGGGGAAAAACGTGTTAAACACCTAAAAATGATAAATGAACCTAAGATCTTTTGTTTTTGATGAAAAATAGCAGGGGGTGAAACTACCCCCCAAAATTGAAAAATCCATATCTTGGAAACGAAGAAGCCTAAAATTAGGTGTGATAGCTTAAAAAATAGGGGATGATTAGGGCTTTTACCTCAATTGATCATTTCACCTCTAAAACAGTAAATAGTCATGTTATGAGGAAAAAATGTGTTATACACCTAAAAGCATAAGCATCTTTGTGAAACCATGCTTTAATGGACATGTGTATGGAGGATGATTGTTATTATTATTATTATTATTAGGTAATTATGGATTAATGTGTGTATAGATAACTAACCTGTGGGGAGCGTGATGGCGCAGGTGCTTAGCTGCTCGTCTTTACCCGGACGGCTGGGGTTCAAATCCCGGTGACAGCGGGGGTTGGAATTTTCACTCGAAAAATCACGTGGCGTCAGGAAGGGCATTCGGCCTTAAATCCCGGGCCAAAACCAAAATGAGCCTGGTTGGCTCCGGCGACTCAAACTAATTGGGAAAAGAAGAAGAAAGAAAGGTAACTCACCAGTAATAGTAAACATTGGTTGGAGGTGTTGAAGAAGTCAGAATGGCCAACCCTTGCCATGGTTCACGAATGGACCCCAAAAAAGTTTTATCTGTCAAGACTCAGTCTACCCTGTTGCAGCCTTTAGAAAAAAAAAATCGAACCGGGGCCTCTGTGGTCACAGTGGACTTTTATTCATGATGCTTTTTAAACAAACGTAGGCTTGTCTACTACCGCTGGCTTGAATCTGCACAGAGACACTGGCTTTGGTTTGCGTAGTGTGCCATGCTGATAACAGCACAGCGACCTTGTCAGTAAGTTTCATATTACTCATTTGCTTGATAGCGGACGTGCTCTGCACATGACTAGATCGTTGTTAGGTTTGACAAAGGCTTAGTGAACCTTATGGCAACCTTGAAATGAATGTCATGGTATAGTCGGGGTTGGAAGCCAAGACCTTAGGGTTGACAACCAAGTAGGTTAACCACTACACGGTGAGATGGTCAAATAATAATGTAACAGAACATATAGAAACGTTTTCTATAGTTTAACGAATTGGCATACCATGAGAGGTGTAGGTAATGGAAATTGAATCCTTAGCTGATGATTATACTACTTTCCATGCGCACGTATAAGCTATCATGTTAGAAAAAGAATGGTATGGCTTGTTTTAAACGGAGAATAATAATTGTGTTTACTGTGAAACACAAATCTGAATTTAAAATAATTAATTTAAAATAATTAATTTAAAATTAACTAATTTAAAATTAGTTTAGTACGCTGAAGTTAAAATGAATAATGATCGCGTTACAGACAGCCAGTTTCAAAGCCATGAGAACTAAGTGAACAAAGTATAAAATTCATGAGCCAGTGAGGAATTCAACATGCTGTCCTTTGGACAAGAGAGAAGCGTTCTACAGCGACCCTCAATGGTTTGGGTCATCGTAAAGATGAAAATTAAATCTAAGCTACTACACGCTTATATACTAGAAGAAGAAATGGAAAACAATTGGTCAAATAAAGGACAGACGGAATAAAAAATGGCCCTCAACCCTCAAGCATAAGGATTGAGGGAGTTGGAAGGAAGGAGAGCCATGAAAGGCATATAAAAAGTATACTAGGAGTGGCTTTGCCCCAGAGGTAATGGATAAAGAGGAGGAAAACTGGACTCAGCTCAGAAATCCCTTGGGGTCACCAACTTCCAAACTGATCAGCCCTTGAGGGTGTAGCCATATGCAGAGTGCACAGCAAGTGGTGGGGCTAAATACACCCTACCTTCTTGAGGGGGCTTGGGCAAAAGACAGGGAATAGCATGAAAATAAAAAAGCAAGGCTGCCTCCTCACACTAGTAGGATATCAGAAAAAATAAATAAACCAGGGCCAATAAAGTTGCAAAAGGAAGAGACTCCCTAGGGCTCGGATACCCTAATCATGTTGGGGTCGGTAGAGAACAAGAGTTGAGCAAGTGTGGTCGACAGGAAATAAGACAGAGAGGAGCCTAGCACAAGTTAGTGGAAGCAATGACGGTCTCAGCTGGGACTCCGTGATCGTCAACCTACATGACACTAGATATGACGCCCAGGGGTGGAATTAAAGACCTCTTTTGTTTTTTATCACTGGCTTTTAAGAACGCTAACACATGGCATGCCTTATAATGCAATACTGGTCCTAGGGTATGCAAAATTGTATTAGAAACTCAGCTAATAATAGTGTGCTTGCCCATGATTTACCTTAAATTTTCCTAAAATCCACTACATTTTCCGCAAATTGACCAAATGACACAACATTCCAGCAAAATTCAACAAATGACTACCAGATTTATTGAAATTCCATTGATTTACCTAAGCATGGTTTAAACTACCTCAAATTCATATAAAATTAGACGAATATAGATGAAAATTCACTAAAATTTACCGAATTTAGCCAAGTGGTGTACAAACCATGAAATTTATCCAATTTTTATTAAAATTGACTACATGTACTCGAAAATTCCATAATATTCCCTTTACATGTATGCTTTTTGTTGTTGTTGTTGTTGTTGTTGTTTCGTTTACCACACTCCCTGTAGACAATCACCTCAACATGACTTTCTCCTAGACTAGGAGCTTTACATTCGACATGATAGCTGAGTTTCATTTCCCATAAACTTGTCTCTGAGGTGGGTGTCAGGGAAAGGCATACAGCTGTAAAAACCACACTCTCACGTAGACTTTCATAACCTCTTACGTTGAGGTTCCTTACACTAACGACATTAAATGATTGAACGGTTTCCTTTTCACAATTCCTGTCTATACATTCCTCTTTAAGGTTGCAAGATGTTTGCAAGATTCCTAAAATGCAATTAAATGTAATAAATACCTTAAGATGGTTTCATTTGTTTAATGATATGGTGTTGATGATGGATATATACGTTAAGACTAATTTTTGTTAGGTCTTGACTGGCCTTGCAATTAGAAATTGACAAACCAAACATGGGTTATCTACCAGGGGAACACTTTGACCTCTATGTTGGTTATTGACCAGTAAGTACAGTTCTAGTAATGAGACAGAAATCCAACACAAACAATGAGCGCGCAATGCGGCGGAGATTGGTACCACGATGTACAGTCGGTTATGTAGCTATGTGGAATGCACATCACATATGGTTTACTTGAAGGTTTGGAGATTCCATTAAAGATATTTCTACAATAAACCACTTTCAAATGGTCATTCGTTGGTGTGAAAATATTTATTATATGGTATTTTATGAAAACAATTATGATTTATAAAAAAAAATATATGTTTACTGTATTCTTATTTAATGTAAGCACTGGAGGCACTATCGACCAACATACAGCACTATCTGGAATGTATATTGCATACTTGAAGGTTTGGTGATCCCATTAAAGGTATTCCTACAATAAATGATTTTTAAGTTGTCGTTCTATGGCGTGAAAATATTTAATATACGATATTTGCTAAAAGGATTTACCAGTGGAATTATTTTACAAGTAGTTATTTTAATGACCAACAGAGTTCACTGTTAAGAAGGTAGAGCCCTATGTGGAATGTAGGATAACATGTTATACATGATACGTGACAACTGTAAGGCTTGTGATTTTTAAGATGCCTTTAACCCTATATTAAACACTCAGTTTGCAATACCGATAACTGCAATGTTACTGAAAAAAAATTGAAACAAAACAAAAATCAGCATTGAAAAACCAAAAAGTGGTTGAGCATATATACAGTGGGGAAAAGAAAAGTTTTGTAAACACTAATGTCCAACAAGACTAATTAAATCAGTAACTGTCAGGGTGGCCGAGTGGTTAAGGCGTTTGACTTAAGATCAACTTTCCAAATATATAAGGAAGCAAGGGTTCGAATCCCTTCCCTGACATAACTATTGCTTGAACATGCAAGAAAACAAGAAATATACACAAACTATGTTTATCAATTTAATCATTTTTTTTTACAAGAGATAGACACACAGAATACAGCTCTTTTTGTTTATCATTTCTTTTAAACATAACACTTGTTGAAAATTATTTTTTAGGGGATGGGGGGTGTTGCTACGTTGACCCATTACACGATAATAGCAGCTTTACGAAGTTCATTTTCTATATTTAATAGCTCTTTCTCATAACCAATATGACCAAGCTGTTTACAGGCATGCAAGAGCTGTAGACGTTCGACTAATATATTAGGATCGTTCCATTTACTATTTTTTATGAATGGTTTCAGAATCTCGGGAAGCAGTTCATCATTATCACCATCATTATGATTATCATCCTCATTATTATAATCATTTTCATAATGATGATCATTATCGTCGTTATCATTACCATGATAATTTCCACCTGTGTCCACAGTCTGTTCAATGGTTTGAGTTGTCTTTGATAGTGTTGAAAGCTTCTTTTTAGATGTGCTAGAATGCTTTAACATTGTTATGTTATTTTTACCACTATTACCTTTCCCCACTAACTTTTTGATGGGGTATATTGTCTCTGATAGGGTTGAGGGCTTTTGAGATGTGGGTGCATGTCTGATCATGGGTTTCACAGGAGGTGTTAAAGGTTTCTCATTAAACAACTCGCTAACAGCATGAGTGCGTTGTAGTGTATTAATCTTGAGGTTAATATTATCTTGAGCAGTACTATCTTTCTCTTGGACTTGGTTTCTTGCTTTGGTTTGGGTTTTCCTTACATTTAGACTAGCGTGATTATTAAGTTTACATTCATGATTGTTTGAAGAAAGTACGTCCAATTCTTTTGTTTTAAGCATTCCTCGACACTGTTTCGATCGTTGCTTTGAACAGCGCCAAATAACAGTTCCATTTTTATTGCTTCGTTTCACAATATATGAATATCCTTTATAGTATGCATAAGGCTTACCATACCTAGTCACTGATACTTCCATATCAACTGTCAAGCACAAACTAATCTCTAGTAAAGACAACTTGGTAATAACAACAATAGTTTAATGTGGGAGCATATATACATGCAAAAAGTGGGAGCAAAGGTGGGGGGTAAAAAGTGGGAGCAAAAGTGGTAGCAAATGTGGGAGAAAAAAATAACTGTGAGCAAAAAGTGGGAGCAAATATGGGATCAAATGTGGGAGCAAAGCAAATATAAAAAAAAGTGGGAGCAAATATGCTAACAAATATGTCAACAAATATACCAGCAAAAGTAAATACACAAGTCAAGATAGATTAAAGTGCAAAGAAAATATGAAAGCAAATATGAGAGCAAAAAGGGTGATTTTCTAAAACAACTAGACATAACAAACTTAGTCATAACCTAACCTCTCCTAACCTAACCTCACCTCACCTAACCTAACCTAACCTCACCTCACCTAACTTCACCTAACCTAACCTAACCTAACCTAACCTATCCTAACCTAACCTAACCTAAACTAACCTCACCTAACCTAACCTCACCTCACCTAACTTCACCTAACCTAACCTAACCTAACTTCACCTAACCTAACTTGAGTGAACTTTACCTAACCTAACCCATCATAACTTCACCTAACCTAACTTTACCTAATCTAACTTCACCTAACCTAACTTTCAACTCTCAGATCAAAATTAAATTCTAGGCATAGTTGAGTTGGAAGCCAAGACTTCAGGGATAACACACAAGTATACTAGCCACTACACCGCAAAATAGGCAAATTATCATGCAACACAACATAAAGTAAAAGTTTCCTGTAGTGTAACTCATTGGCTGTCAACCATAGTTTGGGAATTCAAACCCAAGACCTCAGGACTTTTGTTTTGAACATTATCAGAAATATTATTCCATTTACATTTTGCTGCTGCTGCTTATAGTTATAAGAGTTGGCATTAATATGGAAAGCAAAAAAAAAAAAAAATGTGGGAGCAAAAAGTGGGAGAAAACGTGTAAGCAGAAGTGGGAGCAAATATGGGAGCAGAAAGTGGGAGCAAATGTGAAAGCAAAAGTGGGAGCAAAAAGAGCAAGCAAAAGTGAGTGCACAAAGTATGAGCAAAATGTGTGAGTAAAAAGTGGGGGGGCAAATGTGGTGTTTTACTAAAACAATCTCCCCTAACCTAACCTAAACTAACTTCACCCAACCTAATTTCACCTAACCTAACTTCACCTAACCTAACCTTCTAACTCTCAGATCAAAAATTAAATTCTGGCCATAGTCGAGTTGGAACCCAAAACCTCTGGGATAACACTCAAGTATACTAGCCACTACATCGCGAAATGGGCAAATTATCATGCAACACATCACAAAAATAAAAAGTTTTCTGTAGTGTAACTCATTGGCTGACAATCATAGTTGAGAATTCAAACCCAAGACCTCAGGACTTTTGTTTTGAACATTATCAGAAATATTATTCCATTTACATTTTGCTGTTGCTTATAGTTATAAGAGTTGGCATTAATATGGGAGCAAAAGTAAAAGCAAAAAGTGGGTGCAAGCATGGCTGGTTGTAGAGACTTTCATATCAACAAATACACATAAATTAAATTTTAGTAAAGTGACTTGGCTGATAATAATAATAATATTAACAGTTTAAAAAAATTCAAGGGGATTGATGTTTTTTCAGGATGTAATTTCCAAAGTACTGTCAAGAATAATAATTACATGAACAGATTCCAAGAACTCTAGAGTGCTTTTAAGGTTAATGATTGGCTAGGAGTGAGATAGAGCTAGCTAACCTAAGTTAACCTCAGCTCAGTAAACCTAACCTTGTCACATGGCATGTTCTACAAGTATAGACTTGCTTTGAGACTGGCTATGACGTCACAGATGAATGGCGGTGGGAGGCTGGCAAAAAGGAAAATGTTTTTGGGTAATAAAAAGTCACGTCCAGCCTCCCACCGCCATTCATCTGTGACGTCATAGCCAGTCTCAAAGCAAGTCTATACTTGTAGAACATGCCATGTGACAAGGTTAGGTTTACTGAGCTGAGGTTAACTTAGGTTAGCTAGCTCTATCTCACTCCTAGCCAATCATTAACCTTAAAAGCACTCTAGAGTTCTTGGAATCTGTTCATGTAATTATTATTCTTGACAGTACTTTGGAAATTACATCCTGAAAAAACATCAATCCCCTTGAATTTTTTTAAACTGTTAATATTATTATTATTATCAGCCAAGTCACTTTACTAAAATTTAATTTATGTGTATTTGTTGATATGAAAGTCTCTACAACCAGCCATGCTTGCACCCACTTTTTGCTTTTACTTTTGCTCCCATATTAATGCCAACTCTTATAACTATAAGCAACAGCAAAATGTAAATGGAATAATATTTCTGATAATGTTCAAAACAAAAGTCCTGAGGTCTTGGGTTTGAATTCTCAACTATGATTGTCAGCCAATGAGTTACACTACAGAAAACTTTTTATTTTTGTGATGTGTTGCATGATAATTTGCCCATTTCGCGATGTAGTGGCTAGTATACTTGAGTGTTATCCCAGAGGTTTTGGGTTCCAACTCGACTATGGCCAGAATTTAATTTTTGATCTGAGAGTTGGAAGGTTAGGTTAGGTGAAGTTAGGTTAGGTGAAATTAGGTTGGGTGAAGTTAGTTTAGGTTAGGTTAGGGGAGATTGTTTTAGTAAAACACCACATTTGCCCCCCCCACTTTTTACTCACACATTTTGCTCATACTTTGTGCACTCACTTTTGCTTGCTCTTTTTGCTCCCACTTTTGCTTTCACATTTGCTCCCACTTTCTGCTCCCATATTTGCTCCCACTTCTGCTTACACGTTTTCTCCCACTTTTTGCTCCCACATTTTTTTTTTTTTGCTTTCCATATTAATGCCAACTCTTATAACTATAAGCAGCAGCAGCAAAATGTAAATGGAATAATATTTCTGATAATGTTCAAAACAAAAGTCCTGAGGTCTTGGGTTTGAATTCCCAAACTATGGTTGACAGCCAATGAGTTACACTACAGGAAACTTTTACTTTATGTTGTGTTGCATGATAATTTGCCTATTTTTCGGTGTAGTGGCTAGTATACTTGTGTGTTATCCCTGAAGTCTTGGCTTCCAACTCAACTATGCCTAGAATTTAATTTTGATCTGAGAGTTGAAAGTTAGGTTAGGTGAAGTTAGATTAGGTAAAGTTAGGTTAGGTGAAGTTATGATGGGTTAGGTTAGGTAAAGTTCACTCAAGTTAGGTTAGGTGAAGTTAGGTTAGGTTAGGTTAGGTGAAGTTAGGTGAGGTGAGGTTAGGTTAGGTGAGGTTAGTTTAGGTTAGGTTAGGTTAGGATAGGTTAGGTTAGGTTAGGTTAGGTTAGGTGAAGTTAGGTGAGGTGAGGTTAGGTTAGGTTAGGTGAGGTGAGGTTAGGTTAGGAGAGGTTAGGTTATGACTAAGTTTGTTATGTCTAGTTGTTTTAGAAAATCACCCTTTTTGCTCTCATATTTGCTTTCATATTTTCTTTGCACTTTAATCTATCTTGACTTGTGTATTTACTTTTGCTGGTATATTTGTTGACATATTTGTTAGCATATTTGCTCCCACTTTTTTTTATATTTGCTTTGCTCCCACATTTGATCCCATATTTGCTCCCACTTTTTGCTCACAGTTATTTTTTTCTCCCACATTTGCTACCACTTTTGCTCCCACTTTTTACCCCCCACCTTTGCTCCCACTTTTTGCATGTATATATGCTCCCACATTAAACTATTGTTGTTATTACCAAGTTGTCTTTACTAGAGATTAGTTTGTGCTTGACAGTTGATATGGAAGTATCAGTGACTAGGTATGGTAAGCCTTATGCATACTATAAAGGATATTCATATATTGTGAAACGAAGCAATAAAAATGGAACTGTTATTTGGCGCTGTTCAAAGCAACGATCGAAACAGTGTCGAGGAATGCTTAAAACAAAAGAATTGGACGTACTTTCTTCAAACAATCATGAATGTAAACTTAATAATCACGCTAGTCTAAATGTAAGGAAAACCCAAACCAAAGCAAGAAACCAAGTCCAAGAGAAAGATAGTACTGCTCAAGATAATATTAACCTCAAGATTAATACACTACAACGCACTCATGCTGTTAGCGAGTTGTTTAATGAGAAACCTTTAACACCTCCTGTGAAACCCATGATCAGACATGCACCCACATCTCAAAAGCCCTCAACCCTATCAGAGACAATATACCCCATCAAAAAGTTAGTGGGGAAAGGTAATAGTGGTAAAAATAACATAACAATGTTAAAGCATTCTAGCACATCTAAAAAGAAGCTTTCAACACTATCAAAGACAACTCAAACCATTGAACAGACTGTGGACACAGGTGGAAATTATCATGGTAATGATAACGACGATAATGATCATCATTATGAAAATGATTATAATAATGAGGATGATAATCATAATGATGGTGATAATGATGAACTGCTTCCCGAGATTCTGAAACCATTCATAAAAAATAGTAAATGGAACGATCCTAATATATTAGTCGAACGTCTACAGCTCTTGCATGCCTGTAAACAGCTTGGTCATATTGGTTATGAGAAAGAGCTATTAAATATAGAAAATGAACTTCGTAAAGCTGCTATTATCGTGTAATGGGTCAACGTAGCAACACCCCCCATCCCCTAAAAAATAATTTTCAACAAGTGTTATGTTTAAAAGAAATGATAAACAAAAAGAGCTGTATTCTGTGTGTCTATCTCTTGTAAAAAAAAATGATTAAATTGATAAACATAGTTTGTGTATATTTCTTGTTTTCTTGCATGTTCAAGCAATAGTTATGTCAGGGAAGGGATTCGAACCCTTGCTTCCTTATATATTTGGAAAGTTGATCTTAAGTCAAACGCCTTAACCACTCGGCCACCCTGACAGTTACTGATTTAATTAGTCTTGTTGGACATTAGTGTTTACAAAACTTTTCTTTTCCCCACTGTATATATGCTCAACCACTTTTTGGTTTTTCAATGCTGATTTTTGTTTTGTTTCAATTTTTTTTCAGTAACATTGCAGTTATCGGTATTGCAAACTGAGTGTTTAATATAGGGTTAAAGGCATCTTAAAAATCACAAGCCTTACAGTTGTCACGTATCATGTATAACATGTTATCCTACATTCCACATAGGGCTCTACCTTCTTAACAGTGAACTCTGTTGGTCATTAAAATAACTACTTGTAAAATAATTCCACTGGTAAATCCTTTTAGCAAATATCGTATATTAAATATTTTCACGCCATAGAACGACAACTTAAAAATCATTTATTGTAGGAATACCTTTAATGGGATCACCAAACCTTCAAGTATGCAATATACATTCCAGATAGTGCTGTATGTTGGTCGATAGTGCCTCCAGTGCTTACATTAAATAAGAATACAGTAAACATATATTTTTTTTTATAAATCATAATTGTTTTCATAAAATACCATATAATAAATATTTTCACACCAACGAATGACCATTTGAAAGTGGTTTATTGTAGAAATATCTTTAATGGAATCTCCAAACCTTCAAGTAAACCATATGTGATGTGCATTCCACATAGCTACATAACCGACTGTACATCGTGGTACCAATCTCCGCCGCATTGCGCGCTCATTGTTTGTGTTGGATTTCTGTCTCATTACTAGAACTGTACTTACTGGTCAATAACCAACATAGAGGTCAAAGTGTTCCCCTGGTAGATAACCCATGTTTGGTTTGTCAATTTCTAATTGCAAGGCCAGTCAAGACCTAACAAAAATTAGTCTTAACGTATATATCCATCATCAACACCATATCATTAAACAAATGAAACCATCTTAAGGTATTTATTACATTTAATTGCATTTTAGGAATCTTGCAAACATCTTGCAACCTTAAAGAGGAATGTATAGACAGGAATTGTGAAAAGGAAACCGTTCAATCATTTAATGTCGTTAGTGTAAGGAACCTCAACGTAAGAGGTTATGAAAGTCTACGTGAGAGTGTGGTTTTTACAGCTGTATGCCTTTCCCTGACACCCACCTCAGAGACAAGTTTATGGGAAATGAAACTCAGCTATCATGTCGAATGTAAAGCTCCTAGTCTAGGAGAAAGTCATGTTGAGGTGATTGTCTACAGGGAGTGTGGTAAACGAAACAACAACAACAACAACAACAACAACAAAAAGCATACATGTAAAGGGAATATTATGGAATTTTCGAGTACATGTAGTCAATTTTAATAAAAATTGGATAAATTTCATGGTTTGTACACCACTTGGCTAAATTCGGTAAATTTTAGTGAATTTTCATCTATATTCGTCTAATTTTATATGAATTTGAGGTAGTTTAAACCATGCTTAGGTAAATCAATGGAATTTCAATAAATCTGGTAGTCATTTGTTGAATTTTGCTGGAATGTTGTGTCATTTGGTCAATTTGCGGAAAATGTAGTGGATTTTAGGAAAATTTAAGGTAAATCATGGGCAAGCACACTATTATTAGCTGAGTTTCTAATACAATTTTGCATACCCTAGGACCAGTATTGCATTATAAGGCATGCCATGTGTTAGCGTTCTTAAAAGCCAGTGATAAAAAACAAAAGAGGTCTTTAATTCCACCCCTGGGCGTCATATCTAGTGTCATGTAGGTTGACGATCACGGAGTCCCAGCTGAGACCGTCATTGCTTCCACTAACTTGTGCTAGGCTCCTCTCTGTCTTATTTCCTGTCGACCACACTTGCTCAACTCTTGTTCTCTACCGACCCCAACATGATTAGGGTATCCGAGCCCTAGGGAGTCTCTTCCTTTTGCAACTTTATTGGCCCTGGTTTATTTATTTTTTCTGATATCCTACTAGTGTGAGGAGGCAGCCTTGCTTTTTTATTTTCATGCTATTCCCTGTCTTTTGCCCAAGCCCCCTCAAGAAGGTAGGGTGTATTTAGCCCCACCACTTGCTGTGCACTCTGCATATGGCTACACCCTCAAGGGCTGATCAGTTTGGAAGTTGGTGACCCCAAGGGATTTCTGAGCTGAGTCCAGTTTTCCTCCTCTTTATCCATTACCTCTGGGGCAAAGCCACTCCTAGTATACTTTTTATATGCCTTTCATGGCTCTCCTTCCTTCCAACTCCCTCAATCCTTATGCTTGAGGGTTGAGGGCCATTTTTTATTCCGTCTGTCCTTTATTTGACCAATTGTTTTCCATTTCTTCTTCTAGTATATAAGCGTGTAGTAGCTTAGATTTAATTTTCATCTTTACGATGACCCAAACCATTGAGGGTCGCTGTAGAACGCTTCTCTCTTGTCCAAAGGACAGCATGTTGAATTCCTCACTGGCTCATGAATTTTATACTTTGTTCACTTAGTTCTCATGGCTTTGAAACTGGCTGTCTGTAACGCGATCATTATTCATTTTAACTTCAGCGTACTAAACTAATTTTAAATTAGTTAATTTTAAATTAATTATTTTAAATTAATTATTTTAAATTCAGATTTGTGTTTCACAGTAAACACAATTATTATTCTCCGTTTAAAACAAGCCATACCATTCTTTTTCTAACATGATAGCTTATACGTGCGCATGGAAAGTAGTATAATCATCAGCTAAGGATTCAATTTCCATTACCTACACCTCTCATGGTATGCCAATTCGTTAAACTATAGAAAACGTTTCTATATGTTCTGTTACATTATTATTTGACCATCTCACCGTGTAGTGGTTAACCTACTTGGTTGTCAACCCTAAGGTCTTGGCTTCCAACCCCGACTATACCATGACATTCATTTCAAGGTTGCCATAAGGTTCACTAAGCCTTTGTCAAACCTAACAACGATCTAGTCATGTGCAGAGCACGTCCGCTATCAAGCAAATGAGTAATATGAAACTTACTGACAAGGTCGCTGTGCTGTTATCAGCATGGCACACTACGCAAACCAAAGCCAGTGTCTCTGTGCAGATTCAAGCCAGCGGTAGTAGACAAGCCTACGTTTGTTTAAAAAGCATCATGAATAAAAGTCCACTGTGACCACAGAGGCCCCGGTTCGATTTTTTTTTTCTTAAGGCTGCAACAGGGTAGACTGAGTCTTGACAGATAAAATTTTTTGGGGTCCATTCGTGAACCATGGCAAGGGTTGGCCATTCTGACTTCTTCAACACCTCCAACCAATGTTTACTATTACTGGTGAGTTACCTTTCTTTCTTCTTCTTTTCCCAATTAGTTTGAGTCGCCGGAGCCAACCAGGCTCATTTTGGTTTTGGCCCGGGATTTAAGGCCGAATGCCCTTCCTGACGCCACGTGATTTTTCGAGTGAAAATTCCAACCCCCGCTGTCACCGGGATTTGAACCCCAGCCGTCCGGGTAAAGACGAGCAGCTAAGCACCTGCGCCATCACGCTCCCCACAGGTTAGTTATCTATACACACATTAATCCATAATTACCTAATAATAATAATAATAATAACAATCATCCTCCATACACATGTCCATTAAAGCATGGTTTCACAAAGATGCTTATGCTTTTAGGTGTATAACACATTTTTTCCTCATAACATGACTATTTACTGTTTTAGAGGTGAAATGATCAATTGAGGTAAAAGCCCTAATCATCCCCTATTTTTTAAGCTATCACACCTAATTTTAGGCTTCTTCGTTTCCAAGATATGGATTTTTCAATTTTGGGGGGTAGTTTCACCCCCTGCTATTTTTCATCAAAAACAAAAGATCTTAGGTTCATTTATCATTTTTAGGTGTTTAACACGTTTTTCCCCATAACATGACTATTTACTGTTTTAGGGGTGAAATGATCAATCGAGGTAAAAGCCCATATCATACCCTATTTTTTAAGCTATCACACCTAATTTTAGGCTTCTTCGTTTCCGAGATATGGATTTTTCAATTTTGGGGGGTAGTTTCACCCCCCTGCTATTTTTCATCAAAAACAAAATATTTTAGGTTCATTTATCATTTTTAGGTGTTTAACACGTTTTTTCCCCATAACATGACTATTTACTGTTTTAGGGGTGAAATGATCCATCGAGGTAAAAGCCCATATCATCCCCTATTTTTTAAGCTATCACACCTAATTTTAGGGTTCTTCGTTTCCAAGATATGGATTTTTCAATTTTAGGGGGTAGTTTCACCCCCAAACAGGGAATGTTGCCCCAAGTGCTAGGACCCCTCATACAAGTCCCTAGCATGATTGGTTCGCGAGATATGAACAAAAGTGTCGTTAGGTCCTTTTAACAAAAATGAATCCTACATTCAAAAACGGGGCGTCACCCCCCAGGGTTAGAATACTGCCTATGGCAAAATCCCATGAGGGGTTCAGAAAATATTAACAAACGTGTAGTTAAATCCTTTTGACAAAAGCCGTCCGTGCGCGCACATACAAAAAATATTACTATTTCAACCCCCGGGTAAGGGTAGTTTTTATTTTAGAGTGAATATACCCCGTCCATAGAAAAGGAGAGTTCACCACGAGTCCTACGACACCTCATAGGTTTAAATCTGATTATTGGTTAGCGAGAGTGTAAAAAGCCGATGACCTATTAGTTTTTTGGGGTTTATTTCAATACATATTAAAAAACATTCATTTATAAATCATCATTTAAAAAGCCCGCTCTTTTACAAAAACCCCAAATGCGCAGGCGTACAAAAAATAAATTACTATTTCATCCCCCGGGTAAGGGTAGTTTTTATTTTGGAGTGAATATACCCCGTCCATAGAAAAGGGGATTTCACCACGAGTCCTACGACACCTCATATGTTTAAATCCGATTATTGGTTAGCGAGATAGTAAAAAGCCGATGACCTATTAGTTTTTTTGGTTTATTTCAATACATATTAAAAACACTCATTGATAAATCATTATTTAAAAAGCCCGCTCTTTTACAAAAACCGCCAAGTTCGTAGGTATACAAAAATAAATTACTATTTCATCCCCCGGGTAAGGGTAGTTTTTATTTTGGGGTGGATATACCCCTTCGATAGAAAAGGAGAGTTCACCACGAGTCCTACGACACCTCATAGGTTTAAATCCGATTATTGGTTAGCGAGATAGTAAAAAAGCCGATGACCTATTAGTTTTTTTTGGTTTATTTAAATACGTATTAAAAAAACACTCATTGATAAATCATCATTTAAAAAGCCCGCCCTCTTACAAAACTCCTCAAGTGCGCATGCGTATAAAAAACATTCATCGCCAAAATGTCAAAAAACAACATGTTTACCCCAAATGGCGTTTCCCAATTCCATCCATTTTTAAAAAATAACCTCACCATCATCTAGAGCGGAAAAAATACCATCTAAACGACCCCTCACTCGACCCTACTCCTCCCCCACCACATAACCCTTTCCCAACATAGGCATACATATTCAAGCACGAGCGCGACTTCAGGAAACCAACACTACCCCACTACTCGCGAATGACCTTTTAGTTTTGGTCTTTTAATCAAATAAAGAGCCTATAGGAAAGTAGGGGGCATTACTAGCAGTGCTAGGACACCCTGTATGTTCTAATCCCATGTTTGGTTAGCGAGATATCAAGTTCGGGGCAAATACGAGGGTGGCTCAATAAGAAGTGGTCCAGCTCCCCCCTTACCACACTACTAGGCAATGATTGCCGTAAACTGAGAAATTAATTGGCGTACTTCAACGAGATGTCTAAAATAGCTATTACAGTTCCATTGTAATAGTGCCATAGTGTGGACTTAAGTAGAGGATAGTCATCTACGTATTCTTAACCGAACCGTTTGCCTACCATCCCTATCATTAGGAGGAGATGGTAGGGTAGGAGAGCACTCCTCAATCTCCACATCTCCGTCGGAGGACGAAGAAAATGGAGCGAATGCTCTCTGGGTTGGCGCGCGTTTATCGCCGGACTTTCCGGGTCTCGCTTTTGGTGAAGAGTGAGAGCGGTGATGAGGGACCTTATTCCGGTCTGACGACTGGGAGTCCGTCCCCGGCACGTACCGACTCTTCTTTTTCCTAGCCCGGCGTTCACGTCTATTTGGGGACGTAGTTGGGCCCTTCCCCCCTGATGTCACCTCCTTGCAAAACAATGCAGCACTTGCTGGCACCGCTCCACTGATGGTGTTGGAAGCGGGGATGCCAGTATGCGACTGTGCCATCTTGTTTGCAGGAGGGCAGGAGAGACGGCGTATTACCTTGTCTCTCCTCTCCGCCGGCTTTGCTTTCGTTTTAGACGGGCTGGTAGATGCTCCAGCCCTGGTCAGCGAAAATTTCTTCTCCATGCGAGTCGGAGAAGGTTTCTTCACTGACCTTTTCGGAGAAGTGTCCTTCTCCGATGGCTCCTGTTTGGTTGGTTTAACAGGTGCATTAGAATTGAGGGGCGAAGAAGGTCACGGGACCTTCTTCGTGCTGGGTTTTAGTCGCGGTTGGTTTACCTGTTGCTACCGAACTGACATTTGGTGTTGCTCTGAGAGGTATCACTTGAGGTGCGATGACTGCAGGTTTTATTGCTGGAGTAGAGGCAGATACATATGAGGCTGAAAATTGAGGAGCATTCATTTCACGAAACTTCTTTCTAGCATCGTAATATGAAAGTCCTTCCAGTGTCTTCAGCTCCTGAATCTTGGATTCCTTGATGAATTCTGGACAATCCTTCGATTTAGGAGCGTGGAAGTCCGAGCAGTTAGTGCACGCAGGTGGAGGTGAGCACTTCTCACCTTCGTGAACAGCCTTCCCGTAATCCTTGCACACAGCATTTGATGTGCAGCGGGAAGACACGTTTCCGAACTTCTGACATTGGTAGCATCGCATCGGTGGTGGCATTTAAGCCCTGACATCACAGCGATAGGATGTCACTTTAACCTGCTTAGGTAGAACGGACCCCTCGAAATGGAGTATAAAGGCGCCCGTGCCTACCTTATCATCGACGATCTTCCTGGTGATTGGTCGGATCTTGGTGACCCCACGTTTCTTCAAGTTACTCAACAGTTCATCATCGGAATTCAGAAAGAGATCACGATGGAAGATTACTCCACGGATCTCGTTCAGCGTCGAGTGCTTTTCGATCTTGACTGGGATCGCACCGAAATGGTCGCATTTCAGCAACTTTTCGGTTTGATCACCACCAGTGGTCTTCAATAAAAGCTAACCGTTGCGTAGCTTTGGGATCCCGTCAAGGTCACCGTATTTATCTTCGATTTCCTCAGAGAACACGATAGATTTCACCATGTGAAACGTAACCCCGTCAGTTCTGGTAGCTACCAGATAACGAGGAACATTGTCAACCGGGAAACTTTTCAAAAATGCTTCATCCCAAGGTGTATAGACCCACCTTGGGATGGTTTACAACTACAAGAGATGGCTTTTTGAGGGGGCCACCGTGTTCAGTTGTCCGTGAGCGCTTAGTAGGCATCCCGGACGAAATCCTCCCCGAATACTGCCCACTCCGAACGGGAGCCATCACTGTGGGCGCCACCCAGCCAAGGCAATACCTACCTGGCATAGCAGGTATTGCCCGGGGTCCCAGTGTCTCGAATAGGCACTTCCCCCTCGGCATGCACAGTGATTTATACAGCTCTCAGTATTCGGCCATGCAGGGACCTTCGTTGTAAGGCGGATACTACTGAAAGGGTACATGTCGGGATGGCCAAGTTGGTGGCCCTTCCCCTAACAGCATGCATGTTTAATTCTATAGGTCAAACCAAAACTGGGACCAGAAATCCAAAATCGACCTTTTACGAATAATTTCCCCCAATTTCTTAAAATTCACACCGCTTTCATCATTTCCATTAGTGTTATTTTTTATTATTCAATATTAGTGAAGTAAACAGGATCACAATAGATACCTTAGTGGAATAGGCCTACCGGGGAAACCACGTTTAAAAAAACGCGCCAAGTACACTACCTCACAGGTGACGTGGAAACGTGTGCATATTATGAAGAATACAACTTTTTGAATCGTTATATCTCAAAAAACAGTGATTCATAGGAGAAAAAGTGTTGAGACAATTTTTATAGATAATTGCATGATATACAATTGTAGTTAGATCTATTTTTATGATGAAACTTAACTTTTGGCTGAAAAACGCAATATATATATATTTGTGTACTTTGACCTTGAATATTTTTTTAAATTTATTTTTGCCGTTGTCGGACCGATGGGGACTTTTCACATTTCATTTATAATGGTGTTAAGACCATTGGTACAAATTTTCTGCGCTATGCGAATTTTGGTTTCTTTGCATGTCTTACTTGACCGGGCTATAGCCAGTGCTTCACCCCATTCACTCGTCAATTAGTGTGGCGCACGTTACCAACTATTTGAACTACAACTGATAACAACTGATGAGCAACAAACGTCAGTCGGAGACGATACTGTTTCCTATATTTGATTAGTATTTTGGTGTGGATTTCAGCACGCTCTTTAAATTCAACTAGAAAATGACTTCCACGCCAGGCAGCATTGTGCAGCGGGTTGAATTTTGGATTATTTTTGAAATTTAGTTATTGAAGTAAATTCTGGATCAGTCACTAAGCTCGCATAACCACACAAAAAAACCTATATAAATCGTTACCACAATTGTAAAATACTGTAGTTTAACTGCAAAACGTCAGTACAACAGTACGAACGAATATCAATTTTGACTACGTGTATAAAATAATAATTCTTGCGAATTCTCTACATTCTAAGGCATTTCTTTAGTCATTTTTACAAATTTACAATTTTGCCATGGTGGACATGAGTTTTATTGTTTGTTGTTGTTTATTCATTTGAGGGGCTGGGAACAACGTGGTCATTAGCCCCGTGTCTTATTTCAAAACTTGTCTTCATGTGTGAATATGGTTTACTCTGATTCATATTTCCCTGATTTCAAAGCCTTTAAAAAAAGAATTGTTAAGGCACTAGTCTTTCCCATAGCTACATATGGTTGCGAAAGCTGGACCATAAGGAAACGAGATAGGAAGTATATTGATGCTTTTGAGCTCTGGTGTTGGAGAAGGATACTGCGTATTCCTTGGACAGCCAAGAAGACAAATGTATGGGTGATCCAACAAATCAAACGAGATCTGTCTCTTGAAGCATTGATAATACGATTACAGCTGTCATATTTTGGACACATTATGAGGCGTTCTGATTCATTGGAAAAGACAATTATGCTTGGAAATGTGGAAGGGTATCGGAGACGAGGGCGGCCAGCATTGACATGGATCGACTCTATCAAATCCAACATGAATATGTTAGTGAAGGATCTGAAGTATATGGCTGAAGACCGAATCATATGGAGACTGTCCATTCATGCAGTCGCTAGGAGTCGACGCCGACTTGATGGCACCTGATCATCATCAATTATGTTTTTACTGATTGTTTACATCGAACATACTTCTTTGAACATGGAAGGATAACTTTTTGAAGCAAACTAACAGCAAAGTTCGATTGCTTTAAAATCAGGTAAACATGGGAGAATAGCCCTTTGGAGCAACTAACAGCAAAGATCCATTGAGTGCATTCAAATAAGGTAACTATGAATCAGAGGAAACTTTATAGAAATTACTTTAGTTGAGTAAAGCTTCCCGTAATGTGGTCATAACTGTATAAGATTTGAAAATAAGACCTAAGTCGGAATTCCAACCCAAATCTCGTACAGTCAAATATAATTTGAAGTGAGTGCTGGTTGTGGCGGGACCGCGATGGTATAACCGGCTAAACCATTGGCGAATTCTCCCATGCATCGCATGTACCGGAGGTATATCACCTAGGATTAAAAAGTAAATATGGTTTCTCGACATTTTCAAGACTTATAAATAGAAATGCTGACATGATAATCGTGTTTGCTATTATTCAGGATCCAAATGTTGATGTTACGGAAGTCGGCACTCATAGCAGAGTAACATACTAATGTTTATTTTGGTTGCACACGTTTCGTTATGAACGACTGCACTTGAGTAGTCTATACCGCTGATGGGATCGTCAAATGCATGCAGTCTCGCGCTAAGACGTTGAAGGTCAAGTAGGCCTATTGCTGAAAGGTTGTATCAAAAATAAGGAAATTTTTACTCTGTTAACCAAAGGAGGCATACCAGCTACTCATCCACTTAAGTTACAGGTGAGACAGTTGCGTTTGTTTGAAGTGCATTCGTCGTGAAGTGATTTAGTAAAAAGTGAAGTACTGGTAATTGAATAACTAGTATAAGTGAAGCACTGGAGATGGGTGGTGGGACGTATTAGTAAAAGGAATCAATTTCATTGGATTTCCTCAGAAAGTAAACTATAAAGAGAAAGGAAGGCTGATTACTGAGCTCCCGACTTTAGTTTCAGCGTGTGTAGACCGTAAGCGAGAGTTGGTGTTGTTAATCCATTTTAGGGGCTTGGGACATCTTGGACATTAGCCACGTGTGGGTAGATTATTAGCTTTTGGCGGCTTCGGTGGCGTAGTTGGTAGCATGCTGAGCTTCTATGCCCAAGATAGCGGGTTCCAACCCGGCCGAAGCCGTCGGATTTTTTAAGAGCGTTAAAAATTCCTCAGTATGCCTTCCTTCGGAGGGGAAGTAAAGCCGGCGGTCCCATGTCATAGATTTATGGCATGTTAAAGATCTTTCCACTAATTACAGCTGTGTGAAACTAAATTGGATAGGTTAAGAATGTAAACAACGCTCTTAGGTTGCTACGTTCGTTGCCAAGAGCCGACTGCGGTGGCGTCTAGTAGCTAGTTCTGAACTAGGCCTTGTAGTCGTTGACAGTGGCGTTTGGCGGCAAAAGTAGGAACTATTTGAAAATTCAAAGTTGCAGTCCCTACTTGAATTAAAAAAACAGATACACACACAAATACAGTCATCACAATTAACACCGGTTATCAGACAGATTCTACACACACCCAAAGTACACGGGGCTACATGACCGCGTTGTCGCAGCCCCTAAACTAAGGAACCAACCAACCAACCAGATTATTAGCTTAGGAATAACCTAACCCCCAAGGGAAGATGATAAAGAAAAGGAAGTGGAATAGGAATCTCTGTTTCGCGGGCTTATAGGTCGTGTTCCAAGGACATTTTGTCGTCCTGACGTTTCGCTGATTACTGCGTTCAGCATGTTCACAGGTTACATTAAGCGAGGGAAAACAAGTAAACAGAAGATACAGTATATAAATAGTCAACAACCCACACATAGAGGCTACCATAGCAACGGCGTACCACATAAAAGTAATGCATTAAGGACAGCGCTGCTCGTCTGTTGCATCTTCACGTCTACGACGGTCAATAAGGGCAGGCTTGAGGGGATTAAGGACTGGAAGCCAAGCTCTGTTCACACGTTCTGCTCAGATCAGGCACTCTTACAGCTGCACTACCGCATCAGCAGCACACTCTCATATCAGGACTGGGAAAATGTAGATCGTATCACCTTCTACTCTATGCGTTCAACATTTGAACAGTCTAGCATCCGGCAGAAGAAAATGTTTGAGCGGTTACAGAGAGATCAACCCGCGCCGGTTGTTGCGCCTACGCTGGACATCTCACGGATAATTGTTAACCTGACCAATCGCCACCTGTCAGAGGGGGAAATCTCTATACTAGCGAAAGGAGGAAATTACGCAGTGACCCCTCCTTCGATTCCCGTGGAAGACATTGTCGCCAATATTGAAGCGGCAATCCGTGAGTTACCATCTGAGCAAGCAGATGAAATCCGTCATGAAGCCTCACGTATAATCAAGAAGGCACCGGCACCGCAGAGTAACCTCACGCCTCAGGAGAGGAAGGCTATAAAGACTCTCAAAATGGACGAGAGCATAATTATTCTTCCTGCGGACAAAGGGAACGCAACGGTTATCTTGGACATGGACGACTACACTGCCAAGGTTTCGGAACTTTTAGACCCGGGTACCTACCGCAAACTACTGAGAGATCCTACCAACCGGATTCTTCGTGAAACAAACGGCCTGATCAAGGTATCTTCACTACCTGAAAACGTAAAGAAGGGAACCACCAGAAGTGAAGCTTTACCACCAAGACTTTATGGCTTACCTAAGATACATAAAGATAATGTTCCTCTTCGTCCTATCGTGAGTGCTATTGGATCACCAACTTATAGCATTGCCAAACATTTAGCTACCTTACTTCAACCACATATCGGCGGTACACAGTCGTTCGTCAAAGATTCCGGCCATTTCATTGAAAAATTGAAAACTATTCAACTAGAAGCTGGTGACTTACTAGTAAGTTTTGACGTGGTCTCTCTTTTCACGAAAGTACCTATACCGGCAGCCCTGGAGTACATCGCACGGATTTTTCCTGATGATATCACCGCCTTATTCCGCCACTGCCTCACCGCTAGCTATTTCCTGTGGAAGGGTGATTTCTATGAACAAATTGATGGGGTCGCCATGGGCAGTCCCCTGAGTCCGGTGATCGCCAATTTCTTCATGGAACAATTTGAACAAATAGCACTAGAGACCGCACCTTTGAAACCTAAAGTGTGGCTACGATACGTGGACGATACTTTTGTAATATGGGGCCATGGTAAAGATCAAGTAAATCTGTTTTTACAACATCTTAACAGCCAGAACTCTAACATTCAGTTTAGCATGGAATTAGAAAATGAACAGAAAATCGCTTTTCTCGACGTTATGGTAACGAAGACCGCTGATCTAACCTTGGGACATACAGTTTACCGTAAGCCGACCCATACTGACCGATATCTACATAAGACGTCCAACCACCACCCACGACAGAAATACGGAATGATAAAAACACTGGCTGACCGCGCGAAAAGAATTTGTGAAAAGCAGTGCCTAAAACAAGAAATTGTACACCTCAACGAGGCCTTACGCGCCAATGGGTACAGCCAGAAAGATATCCAGCGAGCACTGCATCCGAGACGTCCAACTACAAGGGTAATTGGAGACAAACAGCCCCTGGCTAGAGCTTTTCTTCCATATATAAAAAAGGTCACGGACAGAATAGGGAGGCTACTCGAGTCCCATGATATAAAGACCATATACAGGCCTACACGAAAAATTAAGGACATGTTTAGGTCCGCTAAAGATAAGTGACATCCTCATACCGCGGCAGGGGTTTATAAAATCCCATGTGATTGTGGCCAAGTATATATTGGAACAACGAAAAGAAGTATTGCCACTCGCCTCAAGGAGCACGAACGACACAGCCGGCTGGGACAAACAGATAAATCCACTGTAGCAGCACACTCACTACTTGCAGGTCACGATATAAGATATGGAGACACCGAAGTTCTGTCCACCACGGTGTCTTATCATGCCAGGCTACAAAGGGAGGCCATTGAAATCCTGAAGCATACTAACAGCTTCAATCTTAAGGAGGAAGCAGAACGTGTGAACAGAGCTTGGCTTCCAGTCCTTAATCCCCTCAAGCCTGCCCTTATTGACCGTCGTAGACGAGAAGATGCAACAGACGAGCAGCCCTGTCCTTAATGCATTACTTTTATGTGGTACGCCGTTGCTATGGTAGCCTCTATGTGTGGGTTGTTGACTATTTATATATCTTCTGTTTACTTGTTTTCCCTCGCTTAATGTAACCTGTGAACATGCTGAACGCAGTATTCAGCGAAACGTCAGGACGACAAAATGTCCTTGGAACACGACCTATAAGCCCGCGAAACAGTGATTCCTATTTCAACGCCGGTCGTGAAAGTCTAAATTTTTACTTAATTCGCCTCTACGGGGAGGAAATATCACACTTAGTTCGTGGCTTTGAGAGGTTAAGGAAGAAAAAGTCGCAACTTCTGTCATCACTCGCGTTTCTTCTTCGATGCCGAGACACAGGTATGATTCCCAAGTTTATTAAAATGAAGAGACCACTAACCTCAGTTAGAGCCCATAGAATATATGATCGAACTGAACGTTCCCTATTACGTGAACGCATAAGTTTTGAACGTAAGGGGCTCGCTACTACAGATCAGGCACTCTTACAGCTGCACTACCGCATCAGCAGCACACTCTCATATCAGGACTGGGAAAATGTAGATCGCATCACCTTCTACTCTATGCGTTCAACATTTGAACAGTCTAGCATACGGCAGAAGAAAAAGTTTGAGTGGTTACAGAGAGATCAACCCGCGCCGGTAGTTGCGCCTACGCTGGACATCTCACGGATAATTGTTAACCTGACCAATCGCCACCTGTCAGAGGGGGAAATCTCTATACTAGCGAAAGGAGGAAATTACGCAGTGACCCCTCCTTCGATTCCCGTGGAAGACATTGTCGCCAATATTGAAGCGGCAATCCGTGAGTTACCATCTGAGCGAGCAGATGAAATCCGTCATGAAGCCTCACGTATAATCAAGAAGGCACCGGCACCGCAGAGTAACCTCACGTCTCAGGAGAGGAAGGCTATAAAGACTCTCAAAATGGACGAGAGCATAATTATTCTTCCTGCAGACAAAGGGAACGCAACGGTTATCTTGGACATGGACGACTACACTGCCAAGGTTTTGGAACTTTTAGACCCGGGTACCTACCGCAAACTACTGAGAGATCCTACCAACCGGATTCTTCGTGAAACAAACGGCCTGATCAAGGTATCTTCACTACCTGAAAACGTAAAGAAGGGAACCACCAGAAGTGAAGCTTTACCACCAAGACTTTATGGCTTACCTAAGATACATAAAGATAATGTTCCTCTTCGTCCTATCGTGAGTGCTATTGGATCACCAACTTATAGCATTGCCAAACATTTAGCTACCTTACTTCAACCACATATCGGCGGTACACAGTCGTTCGTCAAAGATTCCGGCCATTTCATTGAAAAAATTGAAAACTATTCAACTAGAAGCTGGTGACTTACTAGTAAGTTTTGACGTGGTCTCTCTTTTCACGAAAGTACCTATACAGGCAGCCCTGGAGTACATCGCACGGATTTTTCCTGATGATATCACCGCCTTATTCCGCCACTGCCTCACCGCTAGCTATTTCCTGTGGAAGGGTGATTTCTATGAACAAATTGATGGGGTCGCCATGGGCAGTCCCCTGAGTCCGGTGATCGCCAATTTCTTCATGGAACAATTTGAACAAATAGCACTAGAGACCGCACCTTTGAAACCTAAAGTGTGGCTACGATACGTGGACGATACTTTTGTAATATGGGGCCATGGTAAAGATCAATTAAATCTGTGTTTACAACATCTTAACAGCCAGAACTCTAACATTCAGTTTACCATGGAGTTAGAAAATGAACAGAAAATCGCTTTTCTCGACGTTATGGTAACGAAGACCGCTGATCTAACCTTGGGACATACAGTTTACCGTAAGCCGACCCATACTGACCGATATCTACATAAGACGTCCAACCACCACCCACGACAGAAATACGGAATGATAAAAACACTGGCTGACCGCGCGAAAAGAATTTGTGAAAAGCAGTGCCTAAAACAAGAAATTGTACACCTCAACGAGGCCTTACGCGCCAATGGGTACAGCCAGAAAGATATCCAGCGAGCACTGCATCCGAGACGTCCAACTACAAGGGTAATTGGAGACAAACAGCCCCTGGCTAGAGCTTTTCTTCCATATATAAAAAAGGTCACGGACAGAATAGGGAGGCTACTCGAGTCCCATGATATAAAGACCATATACAGGCCTACACGAAAAATTAAGGACATGTTTAGGTCCGCTAAAGATAAGCGACATCCTCATACCGCGGCTGGGGTTTATAAAATCCCATGTGATTGTGGCCAAGTATATATTGGAACAACGAAAAGAAGTATTGCCACTCGCCTCAAGGAGCACGAACGACACAGCCGGCTGGGACAAACAGATAAATCCACTGTAGCAGCACACTCACTACTTGCAGGTCACGATATAAGATATGGAGACACCGAAGTTCTGTCCACCACGGTGTCTTATCATGCCAGGCTACAAAGGGAGGCCATTGAAATCCTGAAGCATACTAACAGCTTCAATCTTAAGGAGGAAGCAGAACGTGTGAACAGAGCTTGGCTTCCAGTCCTCAATCCCCTCAAGCCTGCCCTTATTGACCGTCGTAGACGAGAAGATGCAACAGACGAGCAGCCCTGTCCTTAATGCATTACTTTTATGTGGTACACCGTTGCTATGGTAGCCTCTATGTGTGGGTTGTTGACTATTTATATATCTTCTGTTTACTTGTTTTCCCTCGCTTAATGTAACCTGTGAACATGCTGAACGCAGTATTCAGCGAAACGTCAGGACGACAAAATGTCCTTATAACACGACCTATAAGCCCGCGAAACAGAGATTCCTATTTCAACGCCGGTCGTGAAAGTCTAAATTTTTACTTAAAAGGAAGTGGGTTTCGAACTGGAGAAAAAGGATGGAGAAATAGGACGAGAGTCCTACAGAAGTTACAAGTTTAACTTTAAATATACTCAAAGGCAGCTGCCACTGCAAATCCGCTCTCCGATATCTAAAGTGGGTAGGGACCTGGGCAAAGCTAACGGGAAACGCAGCTGGAACTTGGGTTGTTTGCAAGGAAATTACTTTAGTGTATTCCCTCTCAAGCATACATATGCCTACTATGGGGAAGGGTGGTGGTCTGGCAAGACAAAGAGTAACGGATTTATTGTGTATCTGTTCAAAGGAGTTTGTTTCTAAACAGGTAATTTGAAGAATGCAAATAATTTGAATCAGCTTTGATATTTTAGTTTTTGAAATTGTAGAATTTCTAAAGAGCGACCGAATGCTTCCAAGAAGGATAGGGGTAAAGCAATTATACCCTTGAGAATAATTTTGGTAAGTGTACCAATAGTTGCATTTAGAAATGGCTAAGCTTTTACCCAGCAAGGCGCCGACTAAAAGTTTAGACAATGAGAAACACTTATATTTTGAAAAACCAACCATAAGTGTTAGAGAGAATCTCCACAAGCAGGAAGCTGGCGTAGCGAGCTATGCTTGCCTTACTGGCCAGTTAGAATTAGCTATTAAAGCTAAGAGAGACTTTACTAAGTTACCAACTAAGAGTTCTTGCTCAAATGCAACAAGAGGTGAAAACCCTATCAATAGATTTATTTTTATTGAATAGGAAGAGTCAAGGAAGACAGGATCTTGCCTAACCGTTATGTTAGAGAAATGATAAAGCCAAAAACAAATATTTAATTTATTTAACAATGCAAAAGGAAGAAGTTTTTGTAACAAATATATAATTTTGATTTTTTATAAACAATTGGGGTCGCAGACCTCCGAAAACATCTAAAGCTTGCGCCAGGCAATTGATAATTCTTTAGGTTTTAAACCTTTTATATGCTTTAAAATCTTCGTAAGATTTTGAAATGACGAAGATAAATAAAGGAAAAATTCAAAGATAACTGACGTAATTAAAGTTAGACAATAAATCAAGTACAAGGTGTGTACTTTAAGGATTTCTAGATAGGTATCTTAGAAAGAATAACAACTTCGAAAGTAACAACAACAAAAAGCAGGAAGAATAAAATAGAAGTTTCTATAACTTCTTATATTCATACTGAACAACGCTTAATGATTATACATAGGAGATTATACAAATAGTCACTTATTGTGAAACCTGAAGAGAACAATCGAAAGGAAGTTTCTAGAACTCCTATGTTTAAGTAGGGATCACGAGAAAAATGGGGCAAGTTTCCCTTTCGTGAAACCTAGAGATATCTCACTTTTGAGTAGAAAGAATTGGATTCCCTCATTAGAAGGGAGAAACAATATAATTTAAGACGTGTACTAGACACGAAGTTTTACACACATTAATTCGTTATACATGTGGCAAATAAAGAGAGGGCACTTATGTAGAGTGACACTTCATTGAAAAAAGACCTAAAGTAACAATTTTATTATTTTGGTTTGTTAGTAAAGGGTTTGGGAAAGATCAAATGGGATCGTGGAAAAGTGTTCATGGCCGTATTTATTTTACACGGACGAGCGCGATGCGGATGAAAGGTTGAACAAGCACTGTTTTCAACGTGTATTTGGGTGGGTGTTCAATTTGTCTGATAAATTGTGTTTCAGCGGTGACTGTAGAAATGGTTGTAGGTGTAATTGTTAGGGTCGGGGATGAGGTAGGTGCCTTGAGACTTAAAATAAGGTATTATCTAGGCATTTTCCTGTAGGGAGTGTGGAAGAAACCAGGAGAAAACTACGAGGATAGCCGCTGTCAGTGCTAGGATTCCAACTTCCGATCTCTGAACTTCTTCAATTCCCCATCGCAGTCGTGGCGAGCGATTTAAAGCGTACGGCTACGCCGCGGGGTGTAAGCGAGTGCACAGAGCTCTGTAACAATCTAGAGCCGATGTTTTCTCTGCAAACTTTCTATTATGATTTATGCTGTATATTTCAATAAGGATTCTGAAGTCGTACATAAATTCATTTTTTCACTATTAAAGGTGAATCTTTCTGCTAAGTGAGCCACGTATTGAGCCCGTAAGTCTCATGCCTGGTGATATTATAACTTCTATGGAATGTGTATTGCAATCTACACCTGCCAGAATGAGCCATCAAGAAATCGAACCCGACCTACTTGCTTAACATGACTTCAGTCGTCAACGACACTCCCACTTTCTGAAACACATGGTTATATTTTCAACCTGAGGATCTGTTGAATGAAATTATTACGCTGGATAAGCATTATAACTTACAATTGGATAAATTGTAGTATTTTTCATGGTTATGTATTGGTATTTACATCGCAGGTATGCGAATACGGGACATCGGACATTACATGACTAGGATACCACTTTCGAACTAGATACTCATCTTCGAGGAGACGTGACAAAAACCACGAGTTTTGTGCTCCCAAATGGAGTCACGCTTTTGTGAGTCCTGAATTTTCGATATATGAAACCGCACAGTAAAGGAGTGCAGAGTATTTTGAGTGTACAGTGTAATCATTATAACGTGCTGTTATACGCTGTGTTAAGAATATTACACAAACTGTGACTACGGTGATATTTTCTGCCATTTATGAATTTGTGAAAGCAGTCGAACCTTAGCTACATTGAACAACGAGGTGAGCATAAGTGCTATTATTACTCACTGAATCGTCATGAACTGTTTATGCTCAGCAGCATACTTTATGTACTGTGATTTTGAATAACTGTGTAAATAAGAGGGCTGTGGTTCGCCGTGATATTGAGTGATTTGTTTAAAAGTTGTAAATTCTGTGTGACGACACCACCCACGTGTCTATAGAAGCTGTGGCAGACATTTATGGGCATTTTGTAACAGTCTGCGCTTGTGTATAGCCAGTGATTGATTTGAAAGTATTATTAGAATCAGTGAAAATTCCACCGAAACCATCATGCAAATTTCATACGAGCACGAGGAGCCAAATACTACCCATTCTGAAGATCTGATTGTGATGGATTAAAATCCACCCATGGCGAGGGAGCGGCTGAAGTTTGAGCCCACATAACGGAAAGATGGAAGCGATGGGTTATCGCAGAGCCGAGGATCGAGTTCAGGTCTTGTCCAATGGCCGTAGCTCGAAGGTACGGATAAATCCAGCACGCTGATTATGTGAGTCTTTACAAATTCCTATATATTAAGGGTGAAATTTCATGTTGATTAGGTTAATGCCGCACTATAACAACCAGCCTGGGTAGGACTATATTTTAAGATGTGTTCAACTTTATTTGCCAAGTTTTCTTGTCAGATTACTATCAGATCAATACTGTTAAATGACGACGAGCGCCATGAGTACACTCAAAGCAACATGGATCAGTAGGAGATGCTTTAAACCCCTTCACACTCGTGTTTTGTAAATAATTTCTCCTTACGATGCAGCAGGACTGCCATCAAAATGCTTTATTGTTACATTGAAGACACTGGTCGTGTCATTTGCAGGTGTGAGGTGCTACACTGTCGCTTTTGGAACATTATATTTATGGCTTAGCTCTGACGCAACTACTATTACCTTTCCAAGAGTTTTTGGGAATGCTTGAGAGCAAACGTACGACTTTGGAAGTCTTGAATGCAATCAAATACTTGGCCGTATCATTTGACGGCACATAAGGGGACAGTGATGTTGGTTATTATATTATTTTGGGGCTTAAGAAGCTCACCATTGGTTATAAACATCCCTAAGATTACCTGAGTGGATGGTACACGAGTTACGAACATGTGTTTAAGGAAGCACGCACTGCAGTTGTTGCTGCCGAGGTTAGGCAAAATACTCAATTGGAGTGGAAGCAGTTCGGTTTAGTCTTCTTTGATAAAAACTTATATTTTCACGAGTGTGGTAGGGATTTTAGCCACAGTTTAACTACAGCGATATTATGTGAGTAGTGGTTTTGGGGGGATTCCGCAGCCACCGCCACCGCTCCACCGCCAAGATGGCGGTGACGCGATATTTCGCGAACCCATAGTCGGATTTTAACAAACGAGGTGTCGTTGAACTCAGGTTGACACCCCCTTTCCTATGAACATTTTATTTCCACCCCAAAATAAAACCTACACCTAATAGGGGGTGGAATTGTATTTGTTTAGAAAATCTCGCTTTCAGGTGCGACATGTGGGAGTTTGAATGCTAATATGAAATTAAACGTTGTTCCACACAAGAGACATGGAGACATGTGTAAGGTGGAAAGCCACTATGATTTAGCATGCTTGTTTTTTGCTTTTACGCATGCGCACTCATGGCTTTTGTAAGCGGGCGAGCTTTTTAAAGATGGTGGCTGTAGTCTAACCTAACCTAACCCAACCCTCGAGGGGTGATTAAAAAGTATCCCAAGCGGCGCTTGTCGATAGGCAAACCAATAATAAAAGAGGAGCATGTCAGGTTTTGAGGCGAGAGCCCATGTCATTGTTGACGTGTCCCTGTGGAGAGTCCTTGTTGACGGGTCCCTGTTGACAGGTCATTGTTGACAGGTCATTGTTATCGGGTCATTGTTGACGGGTCCTTGTGGACGGGTCCTTGTGGACGGGTCCTTGTGGACGAGTCCCTGTGGACGGGTCCCTGTTGACGGGTCCCTTTTGACTGATCCCTTTGGACCGGTCCCTTTGGACTGGTCCCTAATGTTATGATGAAATTGAACGTTGTTTCACATGAAACGCATGTAAAGAGCCGATTGCTACTATGAATTAACATGTTTGTTTTTTGTTTTTACGCATGAGCGGTTGGGGTGTTAGTAAGAGGGAGGACTTTTGAATAGTGATTTATAGATGAGTTATGTATTAAAAAAATAACCAAAAGATCCAAAACTAATAGGTCATCGGCTTCATGAACCAATAAGGCTAGGGACTTGTATGTGGAGTCGTTTGACTTGGGATGACGCCCTGTTTTGAATGTATTATTCATTTTTTTCAAAAGGGCCTAACTGCACTTTCGTTAATATCTCGCTAACTAATAATCAGAGAGTGTCAAGTGAGGTGTCATAGGACTCAGGATGGGCCAACCCTTTTCCATGGCCTACAAATTTACCCAAAAGACTCAAAACAGCAAGGCCATTAACCTAAGATTTTATAAACTAATCATCGGAGAGGGTCAAGTGAGGTGTCATAGGACTTAGAATGGTTAACTCTTTCCTATGACCAATGAATTTACCTCAAAAATCAAAAACAGCCAGGCCATCATCCTAAGATTTTAAAAACTAATCATCGGAGAGTGTCAAGTGAGGTGTCATAGGACTTAGAATGGTTACCCCTTTCCCACGACCAATGAATTTACCTCAAAAATCCAAAACAGCAAGGTCATTGACCTGAGATTATATAAACTAATAATCGGATATCAACATGTGAGGTGTCGTAGGACTTACAATGGTCAACTCTTTCCCATGGCCAATGAATTTATCCAAAATACTCAATACATGAAGGTCATCGACCTGAGATTTTATAAACCAATAATCGGATACGAACATGTGAGATGTTTACCATGAGTGATGAAACATAGCTAGGTAGAGAAATAATTAGTGTAGACTTGACTGATTAGTCTTTCACCATTGGAACTTGTTTTCAGATCAAACTGCAGTACAGTGACAGTATAGGTTGCAGGTATGGGTTAATATATGACAAACGGTGTACACAAAATCTGTTTTATCGATTCAAGAATTAAGAGTAGACTGTCTTTAATTGATTGGTTAAAGAGGATAGCTGAAAAAAACAAAATGGTGACTACACCGAACTAAACCAAAAACTAACCCCCCTCCCCCCCCCCCCCAAAAAAAAAACCCGAACCAAACCTAATCGAAAACAAGCCAAGGGTTTAAGTGTAAAATGTGAGGGTGGATGTGGTCATTGGTTATGTCAAAAAGGAAAGGGATAACGCTCTATCTATACAGGATAAGGTCAAGCTAGTGCATGGTGTTAATGCACACACCCAAGTACATGAACCACACACAACCATCCTATGCTGTCTTTATGGGTTGACTGTTAAAACTTGTTACTTGGACAAGATGGTCGCTACACAAAACAAGCTTTCAATACTCGAGACTAATAATCTATACACACACACTCGCTTGTTCTAAACTAAAGTGTCTTGCTGGCAGTGCTCACACAGTAGGGAAATGACAGAAATGCTTGACTAACAGAAATACAATTTTTTTCGGTTGACTAATGTTACCAGCTAACCATTTTGAACTGCAGTGGCGAGCACATGTGCCTCTTGCACTGGAGATCTTAACTCGATTTCCAGCTCCAAGGCCTAGAACGAATCAAACTAAGAAATAAGGGTATGGTGGTGCAGAGGTTAAGCTGTTAGCCTTTCACTAAGGTAGACTAGGGTTTGATTTTAGGTTAATATGCATGTCATAAACGTATATAAAAAGCAGAGATAATGTTCAAAACTGATTACACTTGTCTCTTTTCAAATTATTACTTGATTACAAATACAAAGGTGGACTGGGTTTGATATACAGTTAATGCTGCCTATCGCACACTAGACTGTAAGAAAGCCAAACAAGCAAAAGAGGTAGGTAGAGCAGTGGTAAAATTGCTATGTGTAGAGAACTACCTAACGATTTTATGAACTGGCAAAGCTATGTGGCATAAACAGTGCAGGATACAATCCAGCAACCATAATTTGTATCTTGTGGAACAGAGAAAACACACAGAGAGAGAGATAGAGAAAGCTTGTGTATGTGTGGGTAGCATTGATTGTTTGACCAGAGCAAATACGGTGAGGTAGGGTGGGGAGAGGGAAAATTAACACTTATATATGAATGGGAAATAGTATTTTTGTTTTTTAAATAGTTTTTTTTTTCAAATGCAGTGGTAGATAGACGTTATCTTGTAAAACACTCTTACTTGCAGTAGTAATAAGCCTCTACGTTTCTGCTAACACATAGACAGACTGTACTATTGCCATGGTCAAGCACACGCATTAAGATAATTTACAAAAACATTAAATGAAAAATAAAATATCTTGTTTTGGATATATCATTTTTCAACATACCGGTACACAAAATAAATAAAAAATGTGTAAACAGGAAAATGGAAAATCCATGTTTCCATATCATGAAATTGAAAAGCTTCAAACTGACATTTAAAAAAATGCAAATGGGAAATTGACAAATTGCAATTTGTGAAATGTGAAAATGAACAAATGGCTATCATTATTTTAAAACATTAAAAAACATGGTAATCTATGGTTGAGGTGTGAATTAAACCCTCCCTATTTATTTGAACCATCCGAGACTGAGTAGACTAGTTTTAGTTGTCATACCACTTTTAAAAGTTTGTGTTAAAGCTAGGAATTGAACCCAAGAGCTTGTAGGGGAGATCAAAGGTTAGAATATGTTAAACAGATAGCCTTTGAGGTAGGGTGTGGTAGCTATATAGAGATGAAACAATTAGCTCGGGACAGGGAGGCATGGAGATCTGCATCAAACCAGTCAAAAGACTGACGACTCAAACAACAACATGTAGAGCTCACCAAAATAATGTTTTGTATCGGTAAATGTTAGTCAACGAAGAGTAATGCATTACTAAAACCCATGACACGATACCTAAGAGCTTTTCTAAAATTATTTTAAAATGCCTTTAACCCTATATTAAACACCCAGTTCACAAGACTCATAATTGCGATGTTATGGTAAAACAAATAAAAATCTATATTTCAAAACAAGCAAGTGGTTTAGTCAATGTATACTGGAGAAAGTTTTATAAACACTCAAGTCCACAAAACTAATTAAATTAGTAACTGTCAGTAAGTCTCGATATGCAAGTGGATCGAAAAGGACTAGATAGTAATAGACAAAAGAGAGTTGTATTTTGTATATAACTATTGTACAAGTACTTACATTAAATAAATAAAAATAGTGTATGGGTATTGTCTACTTTTCTTAATTGCTATCCCCATGTCCCACTATTAATGTAATTGTTAACCATCAACAGTCTCTGGCTATGTTCGGAAAGAGAGTGGCCTTAAACAATACACTCTATGGTTTGTGTGCTGAGTATCATAATAACACAGTGTGGCCAAGCCATGTTGAGGCAATCGTTATATCAGGTAAGGGATTCGAACCCTTGCTTTCTTGTACAGAAAATTTGAACTTAAGTCGAACACCTTAACCACTCGGTCAACCTGACAGTTACTAATTTAATTAGTTTTGTGGACTTGAGAGTTTATAAAACTTTCTCCAGTATACATTGACTAAACCACTTGCTTGTTTTGAAATATAGATTTTTGTTTGTTTTACCATAACATCGCAGTTATGAGTCTTGTGAACTGGGTGTTTAATATAGGGTTAAAGGCATTTTAAAATAAATTTAGAAAAGCTCTTAGGTATCGTGTCATGGGTTTTAGTAATGCATTACTCTTCGTTGACTAACATTTACCGTTACACAACATTATTTTGGTGAGCTCTACATGTTGTTGTTTGAGTCGGTAGTCTTTTGACTGGTTTGATGCAGATCTCCATGCCTCCCTGTCCAGAGCTAATTGTTTCATCTCTATATAGCTACCACACCCTACCTCAAAGGCTATGTGTTTAACATATTCTAACCTTTGATCTCCCCTACAAGCTCTTGGGTTCAATTCCTAGCTTTAACACAAACTTTTAAAAGTGGTATGACAACTAAAACTAGTCTACTCAGTCTCGGGTGGTTCAAATAAGTAGAGAGGGTTTAATTCACACCTAAACCATAGAATACCATGTTTTTTAATGTTTTAAAATAATGATAGCCATTTGTTCATTTTCACATTTCACAAATTGCTATTTGTCAATTTTCCATTTGCATTTTTTTAATGTCAGTTTGAAATTTTTCAATTTCATGGTATGGAAACATGGATTTTCCATTTTCATGTTTACACATTTGTCAATTTCCCATTTATATATATTGTTTTAAATGTCAGTTTAAAGGTTTTAAATGTTGTCAATATGGAAACATGGATTTTCCATTTTCCTGTTTACACATTTTTTATTTATTTTGTGTACCAGTATGTTGAAAAATGATATTTCCAAAACAAGATTTTTCATTTTTCATTTTATGTTTTTGTAAATGATCTTATGCGAGTGCTTGACCATGGCAACAGTACAGTCTGTCTATGTGTTAGCAGAAACGTAGAGGCTTATTGGTACTGCAAGTAAGAGTGTTTTACAAAATAACGTCTATCTACCACTGCATTTGAAAAAAAAAACTATTGAAAAAAACAAATATACTATTTACCATTCATATAAAAGTGCTAATTTTCCCGCTCCCCACCCTACCTCACCGTATTTGCTCGGGTCAAACAATCAATGCTACCCACACATACACAAGCTTTCTCTATCTCTCTCTCTGTGTGTTTTCTCTGTTCCACAAGATACAAATTATGGTTGCTGGATTGTATCCTGCACTGTTTATGCCACATAGCTTTGCCAGTTCATAAAATCGTTAGGTAGTTCTCTACACATAGCAATTTTACCACTGCTCTACCTACCTCTTTTGCTTGTTTGGCTTTCTTACAGTCTAGTGTGCGATAGGCAGCATTAACTGTATATCAAACCCAGTCCACCTTTGTATTTGTAATCAAGTAATAATTTGAAAAGAGACAAGTGTAATCAGTTTTAAACATTATCTCTGCTTTTTTATATATGTTTATGACATGCATATTAACCTAAAATCAAACCCTAGTCTACCTTAGTGAAAGGCTAACAGCTTAACCACTGCGCCACCATACCCTTATTTTTTAGTTTGATTCGTTCTAGTACTTGGAGCTGGAAATCGAGTTAAGATCTCCAGTGCAAGAAGCACATGTGCTCGCCACTGCAGCACAAAATGGTTAGCTGGTATCATTAGACAACCGAAAATGATTGTATTTCTGTTAGCCAAGCATTTCTGTAATTTGCCTTCTGTGTGAGCACTGCCAGAAAAACAGTTTAGTTTAGAACAAGTGAGTGTGTGTGTAGATTATTAGCCTCGAGTATTTAAAGCTTGTTGTGTATAGCGACCATCTTGTCCAAGTAACAAGTTTTAACACTCAACCTATAAAAACAGCATAGGATGGTTGTGTGTGGTTCATGTACTTGGGTGTGTGCATTAACACCATGCACTAGCTTTACCTTATCCTGTATAGGTAGAGCGTTATCCTTTTCATTTTTGACATCACCAATGACCACATCCACCCACACATTTTACACTTAAACCCTTGGCTTGTTTTCGATTAGGTTTGGTTCGTTTTCTTAGGGGGGGGGGGGGTGAGTTAGGTTTTGGTTTAGTTTGGTGTAGTCACCATTTTGTTTTTTCAGCTATCCTCTTTAACTAATCAATTAAAGACAGTCTACTCTTAATTCTTGAATCGATAAAACAGATTTTGTGTACACCGTTTGTCATATATTAACCCATACCTGTAACCTATACTCTCTCTGTACTGCAGCTTGATCTGAAAACAAGTTCCAATGGTGAAAGACTAATCAGTCAAGCCTACACTAATTCTTTCTCTACCTATCACTCATGGTAAACATCTCACATGTTCGTATCCGATTATTAGTTTATAAAATCTCAGGTCGATGACCTTCATGTATTGAGTATTTTGGATAAATTCATTGGCCATGGGAAAGAGTTGACCATTGTAAGTCCTACGATACCTCACATGTTGATATCCGACTATTAGTTTATAGAATCTCAGGTCAATGACCTTGCTGTTTTGGATTTTTGAGGTAAATTCATTGGTCATGGGAGAGGGTTAACCATTCTAAGTCCTATGACACCTCACTTGACACTCTCCGATGATTAGTTTATAAAATCTTAGGTTGATGGCCTTGCTGTTTTGGATTTTTGAGGTAAATGCATTGGTCATGGGAAAGAGTTAACCATTCTAAGTCCTATGACACCTCACTTGACCCTCTCCGATGATTAGTTTATAAAATCTTAGGTTAATGGCCTTGCTGTTTTGAGTCTTTTGGGTAAATTTGTAGGCCATGGAAAAGGGTTGGCCCATCCTGAGTCTTATGACACCTCACTTGAGCCTCTCTGATTATTAGTTAGAGAGATATTAACGAAAGTGCAGTTAGGCCCTTTTGACAAAAGTAAATAATACATTCAAAACAGGGCGTCATCCCAAGTCCAACGACCCCACATACAAGACCCTAGCCTTATTGGTTCATGAGATATTAAAAAGCCGATGACCTATTAGTTTTGGATCTTTTGGTTATTTTTTTAATACATAACTCATCTATAAATCACTATTCAAAAGTCCTCCCTCTTACAAACACCCCAACCGCTCATGCGTAAAAACAAAAAACAAACATGTTAATTCATAGTAGCGATCGGCTCTTCACATGCGTTTCATGTGGAACAACGTTTAATTTCATCATAGCATTAAGGACCAGTCCAAAGGGACCGGTCCAAAGGATCAGTCAAAAGGGACCCGTCAACAGGGACTCGTCTACAAGGACCCGTCCACAAGGACCCGTCAACAATGACCCGTCAACAATGACTTGTCAACAATGACCTGTCAACAGGGACCCGTCAACAAGGACCCGTCCACAGGGACTCGTCAACAATGACAGGGGCTCTCGCCTCAAAGCCTGACATGCTCCTCTTTTATTATTGGTTTGCCTATCGACAAATGCCGCTTGGAATACTTTTTAATCACCCCTCGAGGGTTGGGTTAGGTTAGGTTAGACTACAGCCACCATCTATAAAAAGCTCGCCCTCTTACAAAAGCCATGAGTGCACATGCGTAAAAACAAAAAACAAGCATGTTAAATCATAGTGGCTTTCCGCCGTACACATGTCTTTTGTGTGGAATAACGTTTAATTTCATATTAGCATTCAAACTCCCACATGTCGCACTTGAAAAGCGAGATTTTCTAAAAAATTTCAATTTCACCCCCTATTAGGGTTAGGTTTTATTTTGGTGTGGAAATAAAATGTTCATAGGAAAGGGGGTGTCAACCTGAGTTCAACGACACCTCATTTGCTAAAATTTGTTAAAATCCGACCATGGGTTCGCGAAATATCGCGCCACCGCCATCTTGGCGGTGGAGTGGTGGCGGTGGCTGCGGAATTCCAAAAAAAACCCACTACTTATGTGTGTATGATTGAGGCATGAGCTTGCCTATAGGACTGTAATTTGTATTGCTCATGGTATTAGAATGTGAACTGCGAAGTGGGTGTTATTTGGCAAATTGATGTGTGACTGGACACGCCATGCAATGAACGTAACGGACGCCAGCTGTGAGCGCGACAGTAACTTGTTTCTCCCGGCATGCAACGTATATGAGGCGACTACATATGACTGAGAGTTAGACTATAAGCTAGCCATGTGAAATTATGATACTGAGGAGAGGTCGCTATTTAGAATTATGTTATTTATTAAACGAGACATTCACGTCATATTTTGGGGCTATGTTTAGCCGAGTTTAACGCACATTTGGTGTGAGTTTGAATGTAAGCATTAAATGTAGGAAATCCCTTCACGTTAGTGTGAGTTTATGAGACCAAACCATGTATAAAGTAAGCAACCATGTTGTTTTGTGCCTTGAGATTATTGAATGATGGGATATATGATGATCACCCACATTGGTTTTTGCCGGTAATGAAGTTTGCCCTTTCAACTCATTAGCCGAAGGTTTAGCGAGCCTGGAGAGCTAATTTTAGCGTGTGTTATTGTGTTGCCTGTTGGGGGTAATATTTTCATCGAGTGGGCATCCACATGGCAGTGTTTTTGCTGTTGTTTTCGTCGAGTGTCACGAGTGTCACCTAATTAAATTACACAATAGGGGGTAAAAGTTGAAATAATATTGAAAATAAATCATGAGCATAATTCTTTTAAAATACGTTTCTAAACCGAACCACTAACTAAGATGCTGAATGGATCTAAACTTGAAATTATATTTTTATTAAATGACCGACACTATGGAACAGCTGATTTATGTACAATTGATTTGACCGAGCAGACACGTTTTGAGACTACGTTGCCAATGCCACGGAAACTCTGTAAGGCGTGGACATTAGGTGACAAAGTGACTTAAGTCACAGTTTTAACTGTGCTGTCACCACCCTAATTTCACTCACATAGATGACTATCGGACGCAGAGAGCGATCTGATGAGCGTAGGCAGGAGTGTAAATAATCAATGTGTACTAGTTTAAGAGTGTATGATTTTACTACCTTGTATCCTGTATGTAATAGTTTATTTCTTTTCTTTTATAGTGCTTGCTTGTTATTTAGCTTTGATTTTTCTACGTCACGGATGCTTATCATCCCGTGTTAACTTCATATAGGATTAGCTAACAGATTAACGTAAATTTAAACGCTAGAAGTGACACCATCGTAACGTAGACTATTTCTATTTTTGCTTTAAATGTAAATGAACCTAGCCTTGTGAACAAGTTAAATGTTTTGCTCTGCTGTAAATTCGTTGACTGTGATTATTTATTCGTATTTTTAACTGATATTTTCCTGTATTTGCTTAGGGTGCAATTTACGTATCACATTCTTAGCTGGTTAACTTTTGTGTAAGGAGGACTTCGAGAGGGCTTAACTTGAGTTCAGTTTAGGGGATTTACTTATTTATTTTTATTGCTTGCGGACTAGCCGAGATTTGTAACCGTCTGAAGTAGTATTTTAAAAATAAATTGTTTACGAATTATACCTAAATTTGGACTACTTATTTCTAGCTTTGTGTTTTTTTTTTGGGTGGAGGGGAGTGTTTTCCTCGGTCTCGTCTGTGACTTTTTCCTCGCCTACCTAATCGCCTTGAGCTATTAGTCTCGTGCTGGAGCTAGTCTGAGGACGCACCCGTACCTCTCGGTGTGTGGGTTCTGAGGATAAGGAAACCAGTAAGATCACTTGCGGCAGATATCCCCTGGCGACCTTGTCTAATGGGCACAATATAGGCCTATATATCAAAATGGAACAAAGAAGGACCTGCCTGAATGCAAGAAAGTACCTAGGTACATGACCTTCCCTTAAAAGATCTCGTATGTCTAAAAGTAGCAGTCGCCTACCTTGCGTGGAACTGACATGCAGTAGTGGCAATGCATATTTCTCTCCATAAATGTTCTTACCTGTGACTAAGTTTTCAGCTATTATTAGAATGATATTTACTCGACAGTCTAGCAATTCTCTTTTGCCCGATGATCATTCAGTTTAAGCCTATTTTGATCTCATACGTGCAGGGCAGAGAATACCGAAATCTATAGAAGTCCAGAACCAAGTCGCTAAAGTACTGTCGCACCACATTGATTAGCCGTCTGAGCCGCTGTACCGATACTATGTTTCAATGAAATTCCTACCAACATCATTAAACTCACGCATTTAAAAGAAAATTCTCGTCCTCATGAAATATTTGTCCTATTTCTTTGCCTCGCACATTTTGAATGCCGTAAGCAGAGCAAGAGAAGCAATTCATTCGGTTACTATACATTTATTAAATATGAAGCAAATGTTGTCGATCTTACTTGAAAATAGAAAACTTTCTTGATTTTCAACATCGTTATTTACTCAATCTCGTAGCGTACACTTATAAAAACTATATGATAAATTTCAGTGTCATTCGTTGTGTTTGTCCGTCAGTAGCCTATGTCTGGATTTGCCATTGGAATGTTTGCACTGTTCTTGATGAAATTTAGGATACCGGTAGTGTTATAATAATTACATGTACTGTGCATCATAGTAGGACATTATACAGCACGATAATATTTCTCGGCGTGATGAAAGGAAGGAGGGAAGGGGTATTAAACTTAATTTTCACCTAACTTTAGTGCGTGGAACATTGTACTGGATTAAATGGCTGGAAGAGAAATATGTAGACCTTTTTAATATCATGTAGTGGGCGAGGCCGGTAATAATCAACATTCATAGCGCTTTTAACTTATATTTCATAGGCAAACATATTTTGGATGATGTGAATGATGCTTCTGTCATTTACAGGAAAAAGAAGTTAGGGTATTTAAAATTTCATACATTTTCAGCGAAATACAGTAATCATAAGAGCTGGCTGCTTGGCTCAGCGGTAACGTTCTCGCTTGCTAAGCCCAATGTTGCAGGTTCGTATCCTGGCGCAGTCAGCTGGGATTTGAGGATGCGCAAATGCGAGGGAGCCGTTTTCAGTAGATTTACTGGCACATGAAAGATCCCCTTCGGGGCAAAATTCCAGCACCCCGGTGTCTCTAAAAGCCATAGTAGTTAAAAGGGACGTAAAACCAATAACATTATTTAGTAATCATAAGACCCAATTGACTGTACCAATAACTACTGTATTAATATTGTTATTACTTCAGATCAATTTGTAACACATTTTCTTCCAAAAGCGAGGGACTGGTCCCCACGAGGAAGTGGTCAGCAGTAAGGGGCTCGTTATTATAAAGTTCAGTGACCTACTTATGAAGTTTCTCTGAAAGTACAGGGTATTTCGAAATGGAGAAGGCTTTCAACCATAGTTCGTATAACGTTCACCGGGAGCAATATTATTTACCGAAAGAGGCATTATTTTAGTTTATTCAGGCCCTGATTCAGGGCATGATTACCTAATACAATTTCCAAAAAAAAACATTATTCTGTAAAATACAAGATGACATCACCTGCACGTTCATGTTTCTTATTACAAGGAATATAAAACTTTCACGTAGACAACAAAAATGGGCCACCATCGATAAGTCCCAACAAATATCAGAGACGTCCAAAGAAAACATACAGTACATCTACCCCAATTCCCGACTCTGCTAATTCAAGTTTCACACAATACTACGGCCCCATAGAAACATAGGTTATCTGACAATTTAAATGCATACCCAAACGCATACACCAAGCTGGCTCATCAGCAGGCTCTTGGTGTTCTCGCCCGGACGCAGGTGCGCCTCATATAAAGGGAGGTAGCGCGCAGTTCGCTACTCCTGTAGGGGTCTGGGCGGGGACACCAAAGGCTTGGTTCCTAGACGAAACCCCACACAAGATACGGCACGAACCTAGAAAAAATGCTGAGTTTTGATTCACTGGCCGTGAAAACCATCTTTTTGGAAGCCATCATAGTGAGGTTATGGCTGCTTGAGCTTTTAGTTCTCGAAGTAAAGAGGCGTAGGTGTGCCTCATATAAATGGAGGTAGCTCGCAGTTCGCTACTCCTGCGGGGGGTCCGGGCGGGGACACCAAAGGCTTGGTTCCTAGACGAAACCCCACACAAGACACGGCACGAACATAGAATAAGTGCTGAGTTTTGATTCACTGGCCGTGAAAACCAATATACCATCTTTTTGGAAGCCTTCATAGGGAGGTTATAGCTGCTTGAGCTGTAGTTCTCGCAGTAAAGAGGCGCAGGTGCGCCTCATATAAAGGGAGGTAGCGCGCAGTTCACTACTCCTGTGGGGGTCCAGGCGGGGACACCAAGAGCCCACTGATGAGCCAGCTTCGTGTCCTAGGCGAAACCCCACACAAGATGCGGCACGAACCTAGAAAAATTGCTGAGTTTTGATTCACTGGCCGTGAAAACCAATATTCCATCTTTTTGGAAGCCATCATAGTGAGGTTATGGCTGCTTGAGCCTTTAGTTCTCGAAGTAAAGAGGCGTAGGTGTGCCTCGTATAGGTGGAGGTAGCTCGCAGTTCGCTACTCCTGTGGGGGTCCGGGCGGGGACACCAAGAGCCTGCTGATGAGCCTGCTTGGTGTCCTAGGCGAAACCCCACACATGATACGGCACGAACCTAGAAAAATTGCTGAGTTTTGATTCAATGGCCGCGAAAACCAATATACCATCTTTTTGGAAGCCTTCATAGGGAGGTTATGGCTGCTTGAGCTTTTAGTTCTCGCAGTAAAGAGGCGCAGGTGCGCCTCATATAAAGGGAGGTAGCGCGCAGTTCGCTACTCCAGTGGGGGTCCGGGCGTGGTCACTAAGAGCCCGCTGATGAGCCAGCTTGGTGTCCTAGGCGAAACCCCATACAAGACACGGCACGAACCTAGAAAAACTGCTGAGTTTTGATCAGAATATACTGTAGCTTAATTGTACCAGATTCATAATTTTGATTTACACAGGGAATTTACCACCTTGTAGTTGGATGATACTGATAACTTCTGTAATGTTATTTTTCAAGTGTCATAAACAACACCCTGGAATCTTTTGTTAATTAATAGGTTACAAAAAGTCACCGAACACTGTGTTGATGAATTTACAAAAGACTGCCCAAGTTGAGGCAAATAGAAAGGCAATGATATAACTATTACATATGGCGCCACAATGTGGAACAAGAAAATGAGAAGACACTACAAACATAATCTGTTCATATTGGATCATTCCAGTACAAACAGTAAAATATATATTGTTAGGGTAGATTTGAGCTTATTTCAGGGGTATGCCAACTGATGACAATCTGAGTTAAGGATCCAGGGTAATCAGACAGAATTTAAGAATAATGGAAGGAATGGATTTGTGCAGTAGTCATGTGCGGCCTGAGGAGTGAAGAAGGAGAGGAGCTGACTATAGGAAGTTTGGAAAGCCCAGTCACTAACGAGCAAGACAATATTGCAGGTAGGAACACTAACAATAACGCGGGGAATGAACTTTGGCTTGCTTCAACTTCTTATGAGCAAGATGACAGAGCTTAGTGAAGCTCAGAGTAAAGAAATTAAAGGACAAGTAGGTGAGATTAAGGAGCATGTAAAATCAGTTGAAGAGTCGTTCAATCCGAAGGTAGAATTAGTAAATCAACAAATTGTTTCAGTTAAACGGTCGGTCAATCAGCTGACAGAATCAATAAGTCAGCAAATTCATCAGTTAATCGGCAGGTAGCTTCTATTAATGAGACAATGCACGAACAAAATAAGGTCATGAATGCTAAGATAGATACCTCGAGAAGGAGATACAGGATCAAAAGACTGTGATCAATAGCAGGTTAGAAACCATGAATGAAGAATTAAGTTATACGATTGGCAAGCAAGGTGTCGAGTTAGGAGCTGAAATGTGTAGCACTAAGGAGAGTTTGAAATCTAAGATAGTTGTGGAAACTCGGCAGATCGGTCAAGGTCAGGAGATTGGTAGCATTAGGACTGGGATTATTATTATTATTATTATTATTATTATTATTATATATAATTGCAAATGAGGGTGATTCCCCGGTGGCAAATTATACAAATACAGAAAAGTACCAACAATAACATCAAACAGAATATACACAATTCGCAATTTAGGAACTATAGGAATTACATCGTAGTATTTACACAAAATTTCAATCTTCTCTTAAACACATCAATATGTTTGGGGAAAGGCTCTAAGACTGAGGCAGGTAATGAGTTCCAATTATCAATACCACGGCTAATGAATGAATATTTCCCATAATTTGTACGCTGTGGTCGGACCTTAACTTTATATGGGTGATCTGCCCTGCTCAGGTAGGTGGGATTTCCCAGATGTTTGCTTAGTTCTCCCTATGCTGGCTGATTAGTGTTAGTATTCAACATAGCGTATAGTCTGGATTTCGTCCTCCTATCTCCCAGGGATCCCCACCCTAGTTTTTCTATCATTTTAGTTGCACTACTTCTAGGATTAAAATCGTTGAGCACAAACCTACCAGCCTTCCTTTGTACTATCTCCAGCTCATTGATGAGCCCTACCTGATATGGCTCCCAAACCGCTGAGCCGTATTCCAAGATTGGCCTCACCAGGTTCAAATATCCTAATTCTTTTGCGGTAGAGCTACTGCCTTTTAATACTCGCATTACAAAATGAAGTGATTTGTACGCTTTAGAGACGACACAACCTACATGAGTACTCCATTTCATATCATTCCTTACATGGATGCCCAGGTATTTGCGCGAGTCTTCTTCCACAAGTATTTCTGAGCCGATATTATATTGAAAATCATGCCTTCGCCCTCTCCCAATTCTCATGAGACTACATTTACTCGTATTTATCTTCATTTTGTAATCAAGCACCCATTTATGAACCAGGTTGAGGTCAGTTTGCAACTGAGCGTTGTCTTGTGATGTTTGAATTTTTCGGTATATTGCACAATCATCCGCAAACAGTCGGCAGTCACTTTGAATCCCATTCGGTAGGTCGTTAATAAGTGACAGAAATAACAGTGGCCCAATCACACTACCCTGAGGGACACCTGACGTTATCAAAATGTCCTCCGAGAATACATTACCCATTTTAACCTTTTGCGAGCGACCAGTCAAGAACTCTTGAATCCATAAAATTACTCTTTTATCAATCTTCGTTGTCGCTAATTTACGGAGTAGTATTTCATGTGGGATGACATCAAATACCGTCGCAAAATCTATACTTACAGCGTCAACTTGCCCCCCCCCCTCCCCCCCCCTCCCCCCTCCTCCCCCTCCCTCCCCTGTCTAGCGAGTCATTAAATCCTGAAAGAGTGATAACATTTGGCTCTCACACGAGTACCCTTGTCTAAATCCGTGTTGCCTCCCATTAAGCCATGATAACTTTCCCCGCTGTTCCCTTTAAGTAATCAGAAATAAGATGCTCCATCAGTTTACATATGATGGATGTGAGGCTAACAGGCCTATAGTTTCCCATTACCAATCTGTTCCCTCCCTTGAATATTGGAACTATCGTAGCTCTTTTCCAGTCTATGGGTATTTGTGTGTTATTAATTGATACATTAAACAGCACACCCAAGTATCGCCCAATGGCTGTACCTCCCAGTTTTAGCACATCTCCACATATTGTCCGGGCCTTTCGATATATTTCTACGTAGCTTTTTAATTCTTGCCAGAATCAACGATTGGTTTATTCGGAAAGGTGGGCTATCCGAATCATAGTTAAGGTCCAACACACAGCTATTAAATCCATTAAACACACTACCATACCATATATGTAATTCATTAGCAATTGCCAGTTTTTCAGTAATTAATATACCATCTCCGGACATTATCATAGACAAATCATTGGAATTTCCCTTCTGTCTTCTAAAGTAACTATAAAAAAATCCACCCTTCACTCCCTCCCGCAATTAAGTTTTGCATGTAATTATCGTGAGCAGCCTTCTTTTTGAGGGCTAGCTTTTTCAATAATAATTTAAACTTGAGCATATGCTCGTAACTATCGTGTCGTTTGTTATAAGCTTTCCTTAATTTCCTTTTGAGTCCCCTGATTTCCATTGTTAGTACGCTGCAATTAGTCCTAAAAACGGCCTAACCTCAACATCCAAAGTAAAAGTTTCCCTCCAAGTCCAACTTGTTCTATACAGTTCACATGTTCTTCGGTAAAAAGTCTCACCATTTTGAGCGTCGGGTTTGGTGGGAAAGGGGGAAAGGGGGAGGGGGGGGCAGAAATTGGTAAATATGTAGTTTTTATCAGTTTTTCTTACAAATACAGTGAAACCCCGTTATAATACCCCCACTTATTACGCTATCCCGTTACGCTCTCTTTGTAAGGACCCTGGACGGTTTGTATATAAAACTGCATAATTTTACCCTATTATAACGCTTCCATATCCCGCTTGTAGCGCTTATTTCGTGTCGAGAAAAAGAGGGAAAATTCCGTATAATGTTTAATAGCACTGCATTGGAGATGTTTGAAAAGGCGTGTTGAAATACAGTACTTGTTGGTGTCCCTGTACTGGAGTAGATGAACGGAATTCCCCATCCTAAGTGAAGAAACCCTCCGGCCAAGAGTGTCGAAATTTTAACTAACGACTTGCCTTTCCTTGAAAGGGATTTAACACTGATTTGTCAATACAGCTCATTTCTGTCTCTTCTTATTAGTCATTTTCTGAATTCGTGTCAGTGCAGTTGTGAATTTTGTAGTGCAAAATGGCAAAGCATAAATCTTTTTCTATAAGTGAAAAATTAAAAATTCTTAGTAAGTACGACGAAAATTCTACTCTGAATCAAAAAGATTTTTGTGAATCTGTGGGTATCCCTTCATCCACCTTGAGAACATTAATAAAAAAATAGGCACGCTATTACCGAGGCAGCGAAGGGTGGTTGCAAACGTAAAAAAGTGAGAACTGGAAAATATGAAGACGTTGAGGAAATTCTTATTGAATGGATTCACCAATCCCGGGAGGCTATAATCCCATTAAGCGGCCCAATCATACAAGAAAAAGCACGGGAAATAGCAGGCAAATTAAACTGTACAGACTTTAGTGCTTCGAATGGTTGGCTTGATAGATTCAAACAAGGGAATGACATAGTGTATCGTCAAGTGTGTGTTGAATCAGAGTCAGTTAGGGACAGTGATGTTAAGGACTGGCAAAGTGAAGTGCTACCTACACTTACTAAAAATATGCACCGCGCGATGTGTTTAATGCGGATGAATTCGGCTTATTTTTTAAATGTCCGACAAGTCATATGTGTGCAAGGGGGAGAAGTGTCACGGTGGGAAATTAAGCAAAGAAAGGGTAACTGTGCTTGTTGCTGCAAATGCTGATGGATCTGAAAAATTGCCTGTGTTAATGTTGGGGAAGTCAGCTAGACCCCGATGTTTTAAAAACATTAAACGTCTTCCGTGTGAATATAAAAATCAAGCACGTGCCTGGATGACTAGTGACTTGTTTGTTAATTGGCTCAAAGAAATGGACCAAAAAATGGTAAAAGCCAATCGCAAAATCCTACTTTTTGTCGACAATTGTCCAGCTCATCCGAAAAATGTGAACCTGAAAAATGTAGAACTAGCATTCCTGCCTCCCAACACAACCAGCAAACTCCAACCAATGGACCAGGGGGTGATAAAAGTGCTCAAGCATTTCTATCGAAAGTGTGTTGTTCTGTGCGATATCTGCAATGCCAGGCGCGGATTCAGGGGGGGGGGGGGGGGGTCACGGGGTTATGACCCCCTCCCCAAACGGAGACCAAATTTTTTTGCAAACTCAAAAAACGAAAACACAATAACCAGACAAATAAAACTTAACGAGTTTTAACTGAAAAATAGTGTTTCATTTTATTCAATACTGGAAATATCTTTATTGCAATTATTATGTTCTGTTACAACTGTATATACTTACAACTTCATACCTGTTCTATAAAAACGATTATTTGTATAACAAAATCAACTCGTCTATTTTGTTTAGCAAACCTTGTGATTACCGAATCGATGTCTATAGTGATGGTACGATGAATGTGCAGCAATGCACGGATAGGAATTAGGGGCTTTTTTCGCACCAAAAATGTTTGCCGACGTCCAAACTGCAAGCTTGGTTGGCAATTTAAGCTGTGACTTTCTCCCTTTGTCGGTACCAACTCGACTTGCCGAAACTGTAACGTACCTTCATACTTTTCTCGAAGCTCGATGTAAAAGTCGCAAAACACGCCGTTGCAATTTGTACGAATATTTTTGGTGCGCTAAACGCATCAAATTTCTATCCATGTAGCTTGCAAAAAAAAATTGGTCTGGTTTTGTACGTTTGGTTATTTTGTGATTGCGTTGTTAGTGATACCATTTTTCTTAACAATTTCGATTCTGTGACCCCCCCCCCCCCTCAAAGCCAAACTCTAGATCCGCGCCTGTGCAGTGCATCGACAGTGGAGCCGAAAACCGCATCAGCTTATTGGACGCAATGAATTTCATCTCCGCTGCTTGGGAAGGGATCGAAGCGCAGGCCATCGCCAATTGCTTTAATAAAGCAGGATTTTTAAGGTAAGATTCTCTCCACAATCATTTCATTTCATTTTTCAATCGTTAATCATTGTCCCGGAGTGCGACAGGCCTCACCAACCGAACAAATTCCTTTCCTCAGCGCTAGTTACGAGCTTCGCTCTTCCTATTCCTGATCCGGTCGGTTGACTTGAAATACAGTATGCTGTGAATTTCCAGTTTCTGCAAACATTTTCGTTTCGCCAGGGGATTAATTTGCATTTTTTATTTTTTTAGGGACACGGTGTAACACCCAGTGACACAAATGTCCCTGTAACAACTGAAAATGACGAGGACTGGGCTGGGAGATGTTAACTTCGAAGATTTTGTGTCAATTGACAATGGTCTTGTAACTACGGAAATCCGCGATGTCGACGACATGGTTGCAGATCATGTTGTCCAAGATGAATACAGCAGTACAGAAATTGAATCTGCGGATGGAAATGTCCCCACACGAAATGAAGTTCTCGGAGCAATACATCTGCTTCGAAATTACATACAGGATATTCCTAGCGGCGTATCAAGTGATGTGAGCAGGTACTTAAACCGCGTAGAAAATGTGATCATTCACAGCGATAGTACACACAGTCGACAAGGATCAATTACAGACTTTTTTAATACGAAGCGAGATAAAATGTGCCTACAGTAATGAATAATAACATGTTGTACTGTAATAATAGTAATAACACAGTAATAATAAAATACAGTACTGTATATTACTGAAATATTGTTTCCAAATTGTTTTCCCACCTCAGAAATCATTTCCCGTCCATAGCGCTATCCCGCTTATTACGCGTTTCAACCTCGGTCCCTTGAAGGGCGTAATAACGGGGTTTTACTGTATGCGGTTTAGCGTAAAAGTGTCATATATAAAAATGAGCTACATTAACTTTAGAACAAAAAAAAGGTCCCATGCATAATCTTGCGTAAGTGAACGGTTCCAGAGTTACGGAGGGTGCGAAAGTAGCAATTTTTCGTATTGTTACGTGTTGCCCCTAGTGGCAAGTTCGTTAACTGGATTCCGGTGGGTGAAAGCACAACACAATTGTTCCTTTAACGAAATATTAGCTTTATTGCAGGCCAGGAAAATACACCACACAATAAGCACTGAATCTCTCTTCAAAAGACACTATTAGTCACTATAGCTTCCACACTTAGCCTACTTTCACATTACTGTCCTCGCTATGAATACCTGCAACTCTGCCTTGTACACAAACTACAGTTATTTACGATAGCCAGTCACTCACCACTACACACTGCTTCGCTGTCCGCTAGCTGGGGAACAGCCCACTGCGTTTCGCAATTCACCACAATATCTCTGTCGCACTAGGTAAGTACACCCTCCTCAAAACTCAGTCCCTCCGTATGATTCACACTTCCTCGCAGTCTGGAGAATCAGCCTCACTTGGGTTTCGTAACTTCGCACATCACGTCGCCACACTACTGTCGCACAGGTAAAAGCACGCACTAGCTCAAAAACACTGTCCCTCCCTCGCTGGTGAGGCCGCTTTATATAGGGAGGGTGGTGACTCAATGGACGTTTCCAGAGTAGGAGAGTTCACGGCACCTCCCAGGTACGCCGGGAACATTCCAGACCATGTCTTTGTTCGCACTGCGCAAGTAGCCAGCCGACAGAGACCTGAGGTAGCCTCAGGCGGCTGTGAGTCACGCGAGAGGGAATGAAGCAACCCCGCTCTCGTAACACCATCCTCTTCCTAAGAAGGCTGATCGTCCCGATCAGTCATTGGTCCGTCTGTGTCCCTCCGTAGGCTGCCAGGCGATCTCGATGAACGATCTTCATCTTCGCCCTCGGGCTCCTCTGGATCCTGTAGACGTCATCGTTGATCCGTTTCACGACTCGGTACGGGCCCTCCCAGGACTTCTGCAGTTTGGGTGACAAGCCTTTTCTCCGTAATGGGTTGAAGAGCCAGACTAGGTCGTCCTTGTGCAATCCGCCGGCATCCGTCTGCTGGTCGTATCGGGTCTTCATTCGGTCGGTCTCGATCCGCCGTCTCCTCCTTGCGAACGCGTGCACGTCTTCCAGTCGGTTGACCAGTTCTTGACAAATCTGGCTTGCCGGGACCGGATCGTCCCCAGGTCGGCCGAAGGCAAGGTCGACAGGTAGACGGAGTTCCCTTCCAAACATGGTCTGGGCTAGTGCGCACTCGGTGGCCTCATGCATGGCGGCGCGGTAGGCCAGGAGAAATAGTGGAAGGTGTCTGTCCCAATCCCTCTGGTGCTCGCTGACGACTATCCGGAGATGGTTCTCGATGGTGCGATTGAATCGCTCTACCATTCCATCGGACTGGGGGTGTAGCGGCGTCGTCCTTGTCTTCCGTATTCCCAGCAGCTGGCATAAGTTCTGGAACACCTGCGACTCGAAGTTCCTCCCTTGGTCGGAGAGCAGCTCCAAGGGTACTCCGTACCGGCTGACGAATTCCTTCACCAGGGTCTCTGCGATCGTCGCGGCTTCTTGGTTAGGAAGTGCATACGACTCTGGCCATTTGGTGAAGTCGTCGCTGACGACCAATATGTAACGGTTCCCTGCCTCGCTCAACGGGAATGGCCCAGCAACATCGATGGCCACTCTCTCCATGGGCCGCCCACGTTGTAGGTCTTCAGTGGGCCCCGTCGTCTTCGTCCTGGACCCTTGCTGGCTGCGCAATCGTGGCACCTCGCACAGTGGTTCTCCACGTCTGCTCGGCATCCGATCCAGTAGAACCGCTCTCTCAGCTTCTCCAGAGTCTTCTTTATCCCTAGGTGTCCACCAGATGATCCTCCATGGACTTCCTTGAGGACTTCATCCGTCATAGCCTTTGGAACGACGACTTGTTTCCGAGATGTCTTCCCGTCGGTGCTCTCCCAGGAACGGCAGATGAGGCCATCCCTTACAATCAGCGAGTCCCACTGCGCCCTGTAGGACTTGAACTTTGGACTGCAGTCGCTCACAATGTTCCACCCGGGTCTGGGAACATAGGCCCTCTTCCATTCGGCTCAGTCCCAGGTCATCATCTTCTGCTTGTGCCCGCGTGAAAGATTCGCGGCTCCAGCTCCCTTGAAGTTCCACGGTAGTCCTTCGGCACTGTATCCCGGTGTTCTCCTCCCTTCTGGCACAGAAGGTGCAGTCTTCGGGGCACGTCGGCGTTAGAATGCAGTTGGCCTTTCCTGTGCTGGATCCCAAAGTTGAACTGTTGAAGCCTTTCTAACCACCTCGTGAGTTGACCCTCGGGCTGCTTGAAGATCAGGAGCCACCGCAGGGATGCATGGTCGGTCCTGATGAGAAATTCTTGCCCGTACAGGTACTTGTGGAAGTGTTCAATGGTCTTCACGATGGCGAGCAGTTCCTTCCTGTTGGCGCAGTAGTTCCTCTCTGGCTTTGACAAGGCTTTGTTGAAGTAGGCCACTACTCTCTCCTCGCCGTCCACTACTTGCGACAGGATTCCCCTATACCAAAGACGCTGGCATCGGTATCGACGATGAACCTTGTTCCAGGTCTGGGGTTGGCCAGAATAGGTGCGGTGCACAGAGCCTGCTTGAGTTGTTCGAAGGCACTGTGGCATTCAGCTGTCCACGTGAAGAGTTGGTCCTTCTCAGTCAGTCGATGCAGTGGTTTGGCGATGTCGGCAAATCCTCTCACGAAGCGACGGTAATAGGTGCAGAGTCCCAGGAAGCTTCGTAGTTGGGACTTGTCCTTCGGAACTGGCCACTCCCTCACAGCTGCGGTCTTCTCTGGGTCGGTGCGCACCCCTTCCTCGGAGACGATATGCCCAAGGTACTGTACCCAATATCTTATCGAGGCTATCGGATACGCTAGCTGTAGTTGGATTTAGTTACTGAGAAGAAAACGTTGCGCTGAGATCGCATCAGTGACGTTGAGAGAAATGACGTAGGCGACTAGGGAAGAAGAAGTCACTACCCATCGAACGCACGGAATCACGGGAGAAGTACTGGATATTTATGAAAATTTATCGGAAATGAAGTCTTATTTAACCTCAGAAGAGAAAGGAATTATATGGAATATTAATCATAACAACATTAGAAAAGGTGTATAACTCCTTAATTGAGTATTACGGCTTGATAACAGAGGATAGGCCGAGGTTAAATGTCTGACGTCAGAGAGAGAACGAAATTAGGGGCTACCCTCACTTCAGCGGAGGGGAAGCGAGTCACATGTTTGGCGAGGTGAGTGATCGCAGCACACAGTGACAAGAAATCAGTCTTCTATTACATTCTGCTCAAGTAGCAAGTCAAGAGTGTGACAGTATCCAATAGAGTGCAGTGCAGTAATTATTATCTGCCTGGCAGGATCGCTTCGTAAGTTAGCATTGTGACTTCGAAAAGCACGACGCAGTTGAGTAGGCTGACCGGAGATTGTGTCGCGATGGCTGTGAACGGGACGGAGGGGGCCGGTGATAGAAAGCAGTCTAGTTTGAACAGTGGAGTTGCGTTAACATATGTTTCAGATAGCAACGCTTTTACCAGCTCATAACTTACAGCAGAAATAAGCAGTAGTTCACTGGGAATAACGAAAATTATTACGGCAGTATTCACAACGAATAGTAGCATAGAACAGCAATACAATGAGGCTAGTGGTAAGCCTTGTGATACACTCATATATTGGAGCAGAACTTGTCAAGCATTGGGCGACATTTTGTGACACTTTAGTGGTCATCTAATGGAACATTGTATTCTGACATTTTCACGTTTACGATATTTGGACTTAGACTTTCAGCAGTCCAGATACTCATTGCTTTTACAATTTATACACATTCAATGGATAATCAGACGAACTTAAAGTTATTTTACCGATATTATGGCATGCAAAATGATGTGTTCCAACGGAGCATCTTTAAAGCGATCCTGGGGCAACTTACACATTGCTGCATTATGCAAAATGGGACTTTGGATTTCATGCACTTTATGTAACAGCGATATGTGCATTAAATGACTTTAGTTCATGAACACTTATGGAAATAATTAACACATCGAACACAGATACAGGGTGTCTAGTGAACATATACACATTCTGAAATTATATTTTTTTTCATCGATGCAATTCATTGGTAGTGAACAAGAACGTTATCAGCGAATGTCAATTAACGATTTTATATTGAACAGTGGCGTAACACATCCGAGAATAGAATGAGGTACCCATTCGAATTGAACTTTTGCGGGGATTATTGGACAATATCCGTGGTGGATATCCTTCGTTCTACCATGTGGGGCTAGGCGTATGAAGAGACGTGATGGCATCGCAGAGTGACGGATTCGATTCCTATTAAGGAGAACGACTACATCATGATGTGCATTTGGATGGAGCCAAATGCATTTCCAGTGGCAAATACGACGATTTCGCCGATCTTTCGAGAAAACTGTTGCGTACACTTGAATTATCGCCGATCTTGGAATAAATTATTTAACATCTGGAATATGAAGGTATTGTAAGAGCTATGACATTACTGATATGATTTTCTAGCACGACACTGGGCACACTAGTATATCTTTAGGAGTGTTATTTACCACATGGCTTGAATATTGTCTTACTTCCTTTTGAGGAGTTTGCTAAAATATGGTGTTATCATATGAGATGGCAGACACATTTATCCGACTTTTTCGCTGTTTATTGACTTTATTAAGCAGGAGTTTGATCTTTATTTTTCTTAAGTGATAGCATTTTTGATCACGTTGATTTTTATCGAGTATTTCGAAACTCGAGATCTGCAGTCGGGTAGTTTAGATTGTTGTCAGCTTATTGCATACTAGCGAGTATGTGGAATTTATCAGTAGGGATTTTTCCTTTATTGGATTGTTTTTGAGATGTGGAATTTAATTCGCTCTTGCAAATCAGTATCGCTTTTATGAGACGAGTAGAATATTGTTGATTCTAATCATGTGCACTCACTCATTAGTCTACGTAGACGGGGCCTGTTACCTAGAGTAGCTGTGTGGTGTTTGATCGCCTTACCAGTCGATATAGGAATTTACCATCTTAGTCTACGTAGACGGAGCCTGTTACCTTGAGTAGCTGTGTGGTGTTGATCGCCTTACCCGTCGCTATAGGAATACCATTTTATCATCCGAGTGCAATTGTGATCGTAAGAGAATTAAACCATATTTTACCAGTCAAATATTAGTTGATCTTTGTTCAGTAATTCAGAAATAAATGTCAGCAGGGTTACATTTCGTAATTCTTGTATTGCCAATCCAATAGTTTGTTGCATTATTATTTTGAGAGTACAGTCGTTTAATATTTAATGTTTGATACTCTTTTGTGAGTGAGTTTATACCTTTGATAAGGATTTCAAGTAATTGAGTCTTTTACGACGAGTTATTTCTTATTAGAAATTTATTACAGGCAGATGATGAACAGATATTATGAATATGAGTTAATATAACATGTGGGTGTTCTTTTTGAAGTAAATTTTGTGGATCTTAACAGAGATTTTGTACTCTGAATTAACCAAATCTTGGATTGGTTTACTATTACTTTGGTAATTTTTCTTATTGTTTGAGAAGTTGTCTGGACTTGGTAATACTGACTACAGTTCTTGTAGGTCAGATTTATCAACCGTCTGAAGCCAGTTATAATTTTTGTGGATCATTCTATATGACGAGTTAAGGTATTTTTTGGCCAAAGGTTGTGAGGTTGCCAGAAGAGGTTTATAATATTGCCAATGCGAATTTTTGATGCAGACATGAGGTCGTCGATCCCAGTCTAGCATATTTCTGAAGTTCATTCTGTGCGCTGAATAATTGTGGTGTTATGTGAAATAATAATGATGTTCAAATGTGAAATTTGATGAAGTGAATTTAAATGGTAAAGTTTTGGATGGTGAGGTCCAACGTGATTTAGTGGAGGCAACGTATTTTTGGCATGGCAATTGAGTATATTAAGGGTATAGCCTGGAACTGGTGGATTTTTAGGCAACGTTTGGTAACCGATCTTAAAGATTTTCTGGAAGTTTTATAATCCAAGATTCTCTAATAATCATAATAATTTATGGAATTATTATCTGAAGTTTAAACATATTAATAATCTGACCTGATAAATAAAATAATAATAATAATTGATTAAATAAACTGATGAATAGATGAATAAAATGATAATTAATTAAAAGAGTTGATAATTAAAATATAATTATAATACATTTAAATAAGTTGAAGTAACCTAAATAAGCTGATGGAATTTAAATTAATTTAAATAAGCTGTTGACCTACAATAAAATTAAATAAGTTGATGAATTATAATTTAAATCGATGAATTAAATTCAAATGAGATGATGAAAGAAAATTAGATGAGATGATCTGCAGATGATTTAATGAAATGATGAATATAATAATTATTTGAATGATCTGATGCCGGGGTAGAGGGTAGATGTCCTTCTTCGTGACGTCGTTCACCCACCTGTAGTCCACGCAGAACCTGGTGGAGCCGTCCTTCTTCTTCACTAGCACGACCGGAGAGCTCCAAGACTATGTGATGGCTCAATCACCCCCTGCTCCTTCATTTCTTCCACCATCCGGTCGACTTCAGTTTGCTTGGCGAGCGGGACACGTCGGAATGGGGCCCTAATCGGTGCGCTGCCCCTAACGTCGATTCTGTGCTGGACCAAGCTTGTCCTGCCGAAGTCTTTGCTCCCCACGGAGAAGACATCCTGGAATTCACGTAGTAGGCCCGAAGTTGGCGTGATTGTTCCTCGTCCAGATGGTCCTGGGATCCTTGGTTCAGCTTCTGTAGTTCTTCTGGCAAGGGCGCCTCATCTTCGGTTGTCCGTCTGCAGGTGTCCGTCCGTCGTGTCTGTGATGCGGGCAATCCAGGTAACGGGCTCGCAGACTCCTAGGTTGGTGTCCCGGTGAACCGTAATGTCGTAGTCGTTCAAGTTTGACAGGCGGACGTACGACCGAGACGTCGTGTTGATGAGGGTCTTGGCAATTAGTAATCCTTTTGTCTGGATGTCCTCATATTTTGGCTCGATGACAGCCGCCACTCCCTCAGCAGTTCCGTCGACAATTACGGCAGCGTTGACCTCCGTCCTGGCGGGAACGATGACGTCCTCTCTCAGCCTTACTCGTCGTGCGGTGACGGCCTCGTGTGCTGGTTGCAAATCAAGTTCTTCACCTCCGTAGCGGAAAGTGTTGGTGCTCAGGTCCAAGATGATGTTGTTCAGTCCGATGATCACATCGTTTGCTACATCAGCCACGAGCACTGGATGCTTCACCGCCCGCCGACCAATGACGAACTCCAGTGATGCTTCGCCATGTACCGGTGCAGTCTCTCCAGTCGCGGTTATTAGCTGGAGGTTCCTTTGTGTGGGTTGCACTCTCCACTTTGGGATCACGGTGGGATTGACGATGGTCCTCGACGCTCCCGTGTCCATCAGCATGGGCCAGCTCACTCCATTGACGACTCCGTCGACCATGAGGCTGCTATTGTCCCTCCTCAACTTCGTCACACGAACTTGGTCTGTCGGGGCTTGACGACTGTCTCAAGCCAACCTTTGCCCCCCAAGGCTGGCGAATACTCGTTTCCCTGGGCCGCACGGTTTTCAGATGACGGATACCCTCGGCGGTGGTGATCACCGCAGTCCTTCCTCAGATGGCCTTTATTGCCGCAGGTCCAGCAGGTCGGTAGTCCTCTTCCGGACCGCCTCTCCGGGAGTCTTTCGGCTGCGCCGTTGTTGGTGGCGCTGCAACTATTGAAGAAACGGCCTAGCGCCTCCATCAATTCATCGGCCAGGGGCTTAGTCTCGTTGGTTTTGGCCGGTTCGTCGACGTCCACTTGACGCACCCGCGCGTGCATTCTAGATGCCTGTTTTGCCGTCTCGAACTCAAGTGCGTGGCTCAGCCCATCTGCAAGGGTCTTATTGCGCGCGAGTCGCAGCGCCTGTTGAGTGTCCGAGTTCCGTAGCCCGTCGGTGAAGGTCTGCGTCACAATCTGTTCCAGAAAGTCGGCCGGCGCTGTTGGATAGGCGAGCCTTATGAGGCGTGTGACGTCCATCTCGAACTCCTGCAGGGTTTCCGCATTCATTTGTACCCGGGTCCGGAGTTGCATCTGGTAGGCCTGCTGAAGATGGCTGTCTCCATATCGGGACTGCATATGGGCGATTAGTGAAGCGTAGTCCTGGGATCCAGTCGGTATGGCCTGAAGGACGTTAAGGGCGTCCCCTCTCAGCGCTACAATGAGAGCTGTAGCCTATTCCGTGCTGTTCCAGTTGTTTATGGAACAGGCCGCCTCGAACTGACGCAAGTAAGTGCTTCACGGTTCTTTTCCGTCGAAGGTTGGGGGCGTCACTCTGCTCTGTCCCGTCCCTGATATTCCCGGTGTACCTTTGGGCGGGCATCGGCGCAGCTCGGCAACTTCCTTCTGTAGAGCGTTGAATTTCTCTTCCATCCCCGTCGGCGGGCGTTGGCGCAGCTCAGCAATTTCCTTTTGTAAAGCGTTGAATTTCTCTTCCACCCCCGTCAGCGGACGTTGGCGCAGCACGGCAACTTCCTTTTGTAAGGCGTCGAACTTCTTTTCTACTGCTGTGAATTCCTCACGTAGACCCTGTTCTAATTTCCTTTGACTTTCCTCTAATTTCGTCAACAGACCTCTTCCAGATTTTTCTGGCCATCCAGAAATTTGGCGGTTAGGTCCTCTGCTAACTTATTCTGGCTGTGCTCCATCTTCCTCTAATTTGGAAGTAATGTCTTCGGCTAACTTATTCTGACCGTCTTCTAATTTAGAACTTAGGTCCTTGGCTAAATTATTCTGGCCGTCTTCTAATTTGGAAGTTAGGTCCTCAGTTAAATTCTTCTGATCGTCTTCCATCGTCTTCTGGCCGGCCTCCATCTTGGTTTCCATGCCACTTAACTTTTCTAGCAGTAGTTGTAATTGTGCATCCATTTTAGCTGTTTGTCTTGTGAAGGGCATGCACTTACAGGAGAATTAGTAAACTGTGGTAAAATGACCTGCACGGGTTCTTGAAACCAGGGCATTCAGGTGTTGTGCTTGGCTTCGTAATGCGGCTTCTGACACCAGATGTTACGTGTTGCCCCTAGTGGCAAGTTCGTTAACTGGATTACGGTGGGTGAAAGCACAACACAATTGTTCCTTTAACGAAATATTAGCTTTAATGCAGGCCAAGAAAATACACCACACAATAAGCACTGAATCTCACTTCATAAGACACTACTAGTCACTATAGCTTCCACACTTAGCCTACTTTCACGCTACTGTCCTCGCTATTAATACCTGCAACTCTGCCTTGTACACAAACTACAGTTATTTACGATAGCCAGTCACTCACCACTACACACTGCTTCGCTGTCCGCTGGCTAGGGAACAACCCACTGCGTTTCGCAATTCACCACAATATCTCTGTCGCACTAGGTAAGTACACACTCCTCAAAACTCAGTCCCTCCGTATGATTCACACTGCCTCGCTGTCTGGATAATCAGCCTCACTTGGGTTTCGTAACTTCGCACGTCACGTCGCCACAGGTAAAAACACGCACTAGCTCAAAAACACAGTCCCTCCCTCGCTGGTGAGGCCGCTTTATATAGGGAGGGTGGTGACTCAATGGACGTTTCCAGAGTAGGAGAGTTCACGGCTCCTCCTGAGCGTTCCATCACCAGGTACGCCGGGAACATTCCAGACCATGTCTTTGTTCCCGCTGCGCAAGTATCCGGCCGACAGAGACCAGAGGTAGCCTCAGGCGGCTGTGAGTCACGCGAGAGGGAATGAAGCAACCCCTTTCTCGTAACAGTATTATGTTAGAATTTTTGGGAAAATGAAATTATGACTACTATGTAAACAGAAATAACTAAACAATTTTATTAAAAAGTAATATTGTACAATAGTATTGTAGTCCAAAAGAGGCTGAGGCACCACAAAGGGTTAGAATCGTAAAAATACTGGGAACAAAACCCGTTTTAGTACAAGCGCGACCGCCAGGTGAGCGTACCGTCTCTTCAGAGCAGCACGTAGAGCTACGAGGGGCAAGGCAGAAAATAAATTGCAAGGACTTGCAAACTTTGGCTTGAGGAACATAATCCGTTTTCTAAAACACCGGAACTCTCTTCCTTATCAACAGTGGTTGTAGCAGATGAAAATGTGAACTGTGATAAAGCGTTTGAAGTTGGAACACTAGCCTTGAAAGAGATTGGAAACAAAACATTCAATGAGATACACTTGAAAAGAAAGTTGGCTGTTGAGTCTCTAGTCTCTAGAACCGTCTATGACAATTAACAACAACACTGTATGTGTGAACCCTAACACACTATTACATCGGATGGTGTGCACAGTAAGAAGTGATGAGAGACTTGAAGAAATATTTCAATTTGAATTATGTGCTTATCCTCCATCCCTCTTCGACGAATCTGGCTTGATGAGGAAGGGAAGCAAATCTTCAAAGGTGACTGTTTCGGGTCCAGATTCAAATGAATCATCAATCACCCCAGATTTAGAGAAAGTGTCCTACACCATTGATTGAGGTCACCTCCTTCATCGTGTTGTGTGGCGACGCCCTGCTACCTTCAGACAGATTTGCGAGCAATACACATATTACATAATTACCCATTATGGGCCAGCAACTGTTGTTTTTGATAGATACGAGCAAGAAAACACAAAAGATGAAGAACACTTACGCAGATCACGTTCTACCACTGACATTGAAGTGAAAGTAGAAGACTCAATCCTTGTAAATATCAATCAAAGTGAATTTCTAGCTAACGCTAAAAACAAAATGGACCTTATTTCTCTCCTTACAGTGCACTTGCAAAGAGGTGTTGCGCAGTTCATCAAGCATCGGGTGACGCTGACTTATTTAAAGTTTAACAGCGATTGATGAAGCGTAATTGGTGACGACACGGACTTACTAATCTTGTTGACTGTCCACGCACCCTCAGAGAAAAAATTGAAAATGGTGATACCAAAGAAAGGCAATCAGCAGGAAAAAGTGTAGACTATTTCCAGTGGCGGCGCGTTCTATATGTTCAGTGGTTCAGTGAACCCCCTAAAAATATATAACTCTTAGTAAAATGGTTAATCAAGTGCGTATTTCTTTAATTACATATGCAAATTTGTGCTCGGAGGGATAATTTTGACATCGACACTCGGTTGCTCTCCGGAACCAGCGAAAATGTTCAATTTCTGGAACGCTGGCGCGCGAAAGGTTACATTTCTGGATCGCTCGCGCGCGGCGGTCGGACGTAGGGAGAGAGCGATGGGCGCGGGGTCGTGTGAGGCAAGGGGGGTAAGCCGGGGACAAAGCTAAACTATCGCTGGTGAAAGGACCAGCTCAAGCCAGCGCTAGACACGATCTACCTAGAACCACCCCGAAGTTAGCCGATGCAGCGCTGGCCGATGTATTGTCTCTAAGCGTGCGGTTTAAGATTTGCCTGTTATGGTACGTTTTGAAGGGATTTTAATTTCACGATTTTGCGTTTTAGATATAATTAACCGCAATGAACCAGAATATTTTGGTAACTACGATTTGTATAACATCAATAGGGGTACGTAGCCTATGTTTATGTAATTAATGTAAACTTTTAATTATTTAGAAGTGCTCATAAAGGCAAAACACGTCAAGATAAGAACATAAATAACAGTCTGTCTAACACGTTCTTGAAGCATTGTTTATTTCTGACCCGTCAGTTCAACCACCTCCGGAACAGTACCTTAGCGAATATCTTCTCAAGTCTGTGTTTATCGAAGTGCTCTATTGTATCTGACGATCGTTATCACGGTGTGTGGCGGTGTCTTGATGCATGTGTCGTGTATTCATCAGTGTGAAAATGAATACCGTTCGGTTTCTTCTAGAGAATACCTTTCCAACACTTAGTATAGAAGAAAAGTGCAAAATAAAGCAGCTTGGCGGACCCCTTCCCTCCCTGAACATTATTCAGAAGCAAACTAGTAGAGGTAAGGATTTTTGTAGAACATTTAAGCCACAGATTTATGAGAGGAATACTTGGCTATGTGGTTGCGATACCATTAATAGGCTTTTCTGTTTCCCTTGCTTGCTTTTTGCTAAGGGTAGGGACACGAATTGGACAAAAACAGGGGTATCAGATCTCAGCCATTTAACACAAAAGATCAATAAGCACGAAGCATCTATTACACATAAGAGTGCATGTTTAGATCTTTCAGTTCTGGGGAAAACAGATATTAGGCAGCAGCTAAGTAGCGCTTTTAGAAGGAATATTGAGAGGCATAATGATAGTGTCAGAAAAGATAGGTACGTGCTCTCAAAGATCATTGACTGCGTGAAATTCTGTGGTGAATTTAAACTTATTTTGAGAGGTAATGACGAAACATTTGATTCAAACCATCCAGGCGTATTCAGAGGACTCATTAATTTTACTTCGGCATTGGATACCGTCGTTAGGGGTCATTTCAACAGTGCTACAGTCTTCAAGGGTACGTCGAAGGACATTCAAAATGACATTCTGGAATGTATGTTGCATGTGTGTCGCGAGAATATTTTAGCTGAAGTAGCTACTGCAGACTTCGTCTCCCTGATAGCAGATGAAACATCTGATGTGTCTTCAAAGTGTCAGTTAGTCATTGTACTTCGATATGTATTAGTTAATGGGAAGCCTGTTGAAAGGTTCTGGACGTTTTTTAAACCCAGCAGGAAACGACGACTGCTCATTAGCCGATTGTATAAAAGAGGTCCTCACTCACGTAGTTGGAGAACACAAAGAAAAAGTAGTCTCCCGAAGTTACGATGGTGCCAATGTTATGAGTGGCCGACACTCCGTAGTACAAACAATTGTCAGACAAGACTACCCATTTGCTTACTTTGTGCATTGTTACGCCCATCAATTGAATTTAATTCTGGCTCAGGCTGCTAGCCACAACAAAAAAGTGCGATTGTTCTTTGCCACCATTGGAGAGATTCCAGCATTTTTTTTCTCATTCGCCTCAGAGAGTGGGCATTCTTGATGAGGTTGTGGGCAGATGAGTTCCGCAGGGCGCGGCTACTAGATGGAACTTTAAATCAAGTTGTGTTCTTACATTGCATGAGCATAAGGATGCAATAATGGAATGCTTGGAGAAAATAGAAGACACGAGCAGACAAACAGCTACTATGAACCAAGCACATGGACTGCGTCTGAAAATACAACAGCCAACGTTTAATTTTTGGTTAGAGTTATTTTACAGTGGTATGCCTCACGTGGACATTATATACAACCAATTACAAAAGCGTTCTGCTAACCCTGTATCAGTGCGAAATGCAGTAAGCTCCTTCGAAACTGCAATTTTGAAAGGAAGGGACAATGTTGACAGTTTCGTTGTGGAGGGAAATTTAGAAGACAACAGAGGGAAAAGAAGATGCGAAAATAGTTATTACTCGAGGAACATTGCGGCGAAGGAGGTGTGTGACGTGATTATAAATCACAGCAAAGAGAGATTCAACTTCTCCAACCACTTACTGGGCTCCACCTTCTTTGACCACCAATTCTTCCCATCCTTCCAAAATAATTTTCCAGAGGTGAATCTTACGTATGTTATAGAATCCTATCCCTTTCTTGATAAAAGTAAACTGAAAACCGAACTGCAGGTGATTTATTCAAGAAGTGATTTTAAAGAAATGAAAGATGAAACTGACTTCATTGCTTTTTTTGATAGAGAACAATCTCAAGGAACCTTTCGGAGAAGTGATGAAACTTTTGAAATTAATTATTACTGTGCCCATGACTACTTTTGAAGAAGAAATATATTTTTCCACTTTAAAGTGGATTAAGAGGAATACAATGTATGAAGATGACTGTCTGCTCTTGCTATGTTGTCCATCGAGAAGGAGATGACTCATAAATTAGTCGATTTTAATGAGAGAGTAATTGACTTATTCGACGCCAGGAAGGAAAGGAGGATGGATTTCCTGTACACACAGACGACAGCTGTTATACAAACGCCAACAACGTCTTCAACATCAGACGAAACTGGATCAGCGTAAGGTAATTACACCTTATATTCTCTGTCTTTCATTTCTCATAGTTTTGGTTACTTCTTCGAGCTGCACTCGTGTGTCTTCAAAGGAAATTCACCTTTCTAGTCACGCAATGTCACTATTTTACGTCTATGTAAACATCAAGTAACATTAAATTTGGCCACGTTATTTTTCAAAGTAGTGAACCCCCAGATGTTTCCACGCGCCGCCACTGAGTATTTCTGACATTCAGCGAGGCATTGGGGATATGAAAGGTGTACCCTTAGCAATATACACCTTCACAGGATGTGATACTGTATCAGATATCTACAAGAAGGGGAAAATTAAACCGCATGGGAAAGTGCAAGTCAACATAGCTCTTCGTACGAAACATCTAGTCTTCAACGACCCCAGTGCAGTGGCTAACGCTGGAAAGCATTTCCTTCTTGCGATGTTTGGAGCCATGAACACTGAAGATCTAGATTGTTTTCGCTATCAGTGTTACTTGCAGGCTATTGCAAAGCAGCCTATACATTCATTGTTCAAGTTGGCTGCACTTCCCCCCACTTCGGCAGCTTCCAGGCAGCTTTCATTTAGAACTACCACCAGGTGCAGCAGTGGCTGAATGAGAAGAAGAATCCGCTCGAGTGGGTGTGGTAGAAGATTGGCGAACACCTGAGACCAATTACAACAGCACGTCCTGCAGCTCCCCAGGAATCACTTTCCCTCATAGTGTGCGCTTACAAAGACGAATGCGTCCGTAGTTGCGAGTGCAGAAAGAGTGGTCTAAACTGCTCGAGCATATGCGGTAATTTCTCTGGCCTAGGATGTGATAACAGGGACACGGACATCATAGATGAAGATCCAGAAGAGAAAAGTGCTTTGTTTGAAGAGGACTGAATACTGATGAATAGCATACTTTACATTAATTTAAGGTCGCATTTAACATTCTACATTTTTATTAGTTTTAATAGTTCAGAGTGGGTTTCTGAGTCTGGGCGGGGACACCAAGAGCCCACTGATGAGCCAGCTTGGTGTCCTATGCGAAACCTCACACAAGACACGGCACAAACCTAGGAAAATTGCTGAGTTCGAAATATTTTAACTGCTTCGACGGAGTCAAATATTGGAGTGTCACTGTATCTAATATTTAGTTCAACACCGGAGTGGTCACTAATTCCAGGAACTTTCATACAACTAATATACAGCGCCACAGGTCGTACTAAATAAATATCTAAAGTAGTATTCCCCCTCGTGGGGAAATCAACCACCTGGGAGAAACTCCCCTCCCTAACTAGCTTGTTTGCTGCAAGTTGAGCCTGGCTGCCGCTAATTGAAACATCGGACCAGTTCGAACTTGGAAAATTTCGTGTTTTCTAAGATTGACCATTTATTATGAGGAGGCCAAACAATATATACAGAACAATACAGATCATTGCGCCGCAATAACGGCTCTAGTCCGCTCGAGTAATCGATAACTGAGTCTCTGGTGTTGTGTATGTGTTACCAACTGTTGAGGATGAAATTTCTTTAAAACATACATTTCTGAGGGTTCGAATACACAACATTTCCTCCCTCTTTTAAATTGAACTTGTTATGTCTATGGTGAAAATCTTAATGGTGGGCGGCGTTTGCGTGTAGACATGCGCGGTTTATCTGGAGTTGCTGGTGTTGGTGTTCGGTTTCCACGGATCACTTGTGGCATCCTCTCGGCTGGTACTGCGGTAGCTGGTGCTGGGAAGAACCGAACACGTCGTGGCCTAGGTGGAATTTCGGTAGGTTCATCGCTGGTCGGTTCCTGGTTCTCTGTGTTTGGCCGTATTCCTGGAAATGGCCTAATTTGGTCGATGTGGCGCTTTATTAGTTTCTCCCGGTAGTTGATATCATAGTGAAGATCTCCAATGCGTGCTGCGATGGTACCGGGGACCCACTTGTCCAGGTTCGGGTTGCCAGAGGGGAAGTAGACTGACTGACCTGCTTCGAAGGTGCGGAATGTAGAGTCCATTTCTGCTTTCTGTTTTTCGCAGACTCTAGTGCGAACGTCTTCGGGTCTCGCTAGGTTGAGACGTGTCCGAAGCTCTCGTCCCAGGAATAGTTGAGATGGAGATTGTCCGGTGGTCGAGTGCGGCGCTCTTCTAAATTGGCGAAGGAACTCGTTCAGGTTTGTCTGCAGAGTTCCTTTGGTTGTTTTCATCGCGTAGAGGGCATCCTTGACTGTTTGGACATACCGTTCTGCTTGGCCATTAGTTGATGGATGGTATGGTGCTGTAAGCTTGTGGTACTTCACACCACTGTTCTGCAGGAAGGCCTTGAATTCTTCTGAGATGAACAGCCTGCCATTGTCTGAAATGACGGTGACTGGGGTGCCGTGCGCTGTGAACAGGTCATCCATCAAGGAGATTGTTGCTGCAGCTGTCGTGGTGGTTGTTGTCTTGACCTCGAGGCACTTGCTTTAGGCGTCTACAACAATCAGAAGCATGCTGTCAGCTACTGGGCCCGCGTAGTCGATGTGAATGCGTTCCCACGGTGCCTTCGGGTACTCCCAGTGATGCTCGCGGAACTTGGGTGGAGAGTGCGCATGGGTTGCGCATGTGGTGCAGGACTTTGCGAGCTTTTCTATGTCGGAGTCGATTCCTGGCCAAAACACAAAGGAACGTGCCATTCCCTTCATTTTGACGATCCCCAGGTGAGCTGCATGGAGTTCGTTGAGGATAGCATCTCGCAGTGCAGGAGGGACCACTACTCTGTGCTCGAACATCAAGCAGTTGGCGGCGAGCGTGTATTTTACCTCGGGTGCCTTGAAGTCGTGGCGGGTGAGATCTTGGCCTCCTTTCAGAAGTTTGACAATTCTACCGAGATCAGGGTCCTTCCTCGTCTCTCGTGCGATGGCTTCGTATTTGATGGGTAACTGCTGCGTCTGGTGAACTGTAAAAAAATCAAAGTCGTCATAATCCTCCGTTTCCTCCCTCTGTTGCGAGATTGAGTTTTGGATCCTGTTGACGGTCGATGGTAACGGTGCTCTAGAGCAGTAGTCAGCGTTGGCGTTTTGCTTCGATGTTTTAAAAACCACAGTGTAGTTAAAGTGTGCGAGGTAGTCGGCATAATTGGCCATGGGACTAATGCACAGGACTGGTAGAGACTTCTCTGGATGTAGGATCTGCGTCAGGGGCTTGTGATCCGTGATTAGCGTGAAGTGTCGAGCGTACAGATAGTTGAAAAACTTTTGTACTGCCCAAACGATGGCGAGCGCTTCCTTGTCGATCTGGGGGTACCTTTGCTCCGTACATGACATTGTCCGACTTGCATATGCGATAGGCCGTTCTAGTCCGTTGCGGAGCCGGTGAGACAGCACTGCGCCGAGACCGGTTTTGCTGGCGTCCCTTGCCAGCAAAAGTGGTAGTGTTGGATCGTACTGCATAAGGACCTGCGGTGAGGTTAGAGCGTCCTTGATGTCCTGGTAGGCCCTGTCGCCGTCTGGTATCCATATGAGAGGTTCCTTCAACAGCATGTCTCTGAGTGGCCGATCTCTCGTTGACAGGTTATGGATGAAGGCTCTGTAGTATGTCGCTTTACCCAAAAACAGCTGGAGTTCCTCTGGAGTCGTTGGTTTCGGCGCGTCCCGTACGGCTTGGATGTGCGCATCAGACTTATGAATGCCTGAAGCATCGATCTTGTGGCCAAGAGCTTCCAGGACAGGTTATGCAAAGTTGCATTTTGCTCGGTTGAGCTTGAGACCGTGTTGGCGAAAGCGCTCTAGTACCACGGTGAGGGCCTCCATCAGATTGACAAAACTATCGGCAAAAACAATGGTGTCGTCAAAGAAACGCACAACATTTGGGAGTTTCTGCAAAACCGTGTCCATTCGCCGTTGCCAGATAGCGGGGATGTTGGCTGCTCCGTAGACAGCACGAGTTGGACGGATCAGGCCATGGGTTGGAGTGTTGAGCGTGAGGGCTTGGCTAAACTCATCATCGACCTCGAGATGAGTGTATGCGTCTGTGACGTCCAGGTGACAGAAGAGGGTGGCACCACGCAATTGGTTGAACAAGTATTCCACTTTCGGAGTCGGGTGTTCATCAATGATGATCCGCGGGTTGAGAGTAGGTTTGTAGTTTCCCGTGACTCTCAACTTGCCGTTCTTCTTCACAACGACATGAGTTGTTGACGCCCACTCTGAGTAGTCTACCCTCTTGTAGAAACCAGATGCGATTTTTGCGTCGATTTCTTTGACATAGGCATCTCGCAGGGCTACAGGAATGTCACGTGCTTGGGAGAAGATTGGGGTGGCGCCATCCTTCAGGTGCATCTTCACTGGTGGGCCTGACAGCTTCCCGGGGGTATCACTGAAGACATCATGGTAGTGGTTGAGGGTGGCGTCAAGTTCCTTTTGCTGGTTCACGGACAGAGACTGTTTGACGGAGAGTTGGTGGAACGGTTCTGGTTTTCCAAAAAGCTGCTCGAAATTGATCTCTCGCACAAACTCAGAGATCCACTCTCGACCAAGGAGTGTCTCGAATTCATCGTCGACGATGTAGAGGTCGAGGTTCCTGGAGATGGTGCCAATGGTGGCGGTGACTGGTGTCTTCCCGATGAGTTAATACGGTGGCCAGAGTAGCTCGCAAAAATACGATCAACCTTCTGTAAAACACAATTTGGTTTGATCATACCTAACCTCAGTTTACTCATCATCGAACAGGGGGCACCGGTGTCAAGTTCCATCTTGATGGTGGTTCCCTCTATGATGACATCTATCAACTGCTTCCCTGGAGACTGCATTGTTCCGATGACCTCAACTTTGTTGAAATGATGTATGACATCAACGCTGTCAGCTGGTTGTTCTCCTTCGGTCACGTGATTTGTATTCCGCTTCTTTGGTTTGGACCTACAAACTTTAGCAATGTGACCTTTCTTGCCACATGTCCGGCATTCAGCGTTGAGGAACCTGCGCTGACTGCGTGGAGTTCCTCACCACACCCAGCGCACAACGATTGGTTACTTGATGTCCCCTGACTTGCTGGATGCAATCCTTGTTGAGGCCTTGATTGGTCGGATTTCTGTTGACAATTGGCCGATATCCCACGTTGCCATTGGTTGCCACCCCTCCGCGACTGTGGCTTTTCGAAGCCTATCCGATTGGTTGAATCGGATTTTGAGGTTATATTCGAATTCTTAACCTCGTCAGCAGTGTTCCGGGTGGCTTCGAGTGCGCAGGCTATCTCGTACGCAGCAGTGAAGCTCTCCGGTTTCTTGGCAATAATTTCGTCACACATGTCCCTCGATTCCAAACCTTTAAGCAGTTGCTCAATTAGCATGCGGTCTAAAAAGTCTCCGTACTCACAGTGTGTTGCTGCTTGTCTTAATCTGAGAGTGAAGCTGGCGATCGCCTCCCCTGCTCTCTGCATGACGTTCCGGAATTTTGTGATCTCTGCATATTTGTTACGGCTGGCGTCGAAATGGTTCGACAATCTTGACTGGATTTCGCTGTATGAGAGAGTTTCCGGGTCGACGGGACTCACTAGAATCTTCAAAGCTTCGTTAAGTTCGGCGCCCATGTAGACACGTGCGTACTGCGCGTGTTCGTTTTCCGGGACCTTACTTAGACCGAGCGCCCATGTGAACCGCGTGAAATAGTCCCCTATGGTGGTCCCATCGGCGGCGTGGTATGCTGACATTGAGAATTGTGGTGGTCTAGGCCGTCCCGGTGACATCGGCTCATTCCCGATGCCGCCTAGCCAAACAATATATACAGAACAATACAGATCATTGCGCCGCAATAACGGCTCTAGTCAGCTCGAGTAATCGATAACTGAGTCTCTGGTGGTGTGTTTGTGTTACCAACTGTTGAGGATGAAATTTCTTTAAAACATACATTTCTGAAGGTTCGAATACACAACAGAAAATTTAAATTCCCGGAAATTATAATATTCTTTTCCATAGCTTTACCCGTACAGGTGATGTCATAAAGAGTATCCAGTAGCGAGAAATTGTCCTTCGGTGCTCGATACGCCCCTATCCCCTGAAGAGAGTTGAATTTTGCTTCATCCATGATTTCTACACATAACAGCTCATGATTAATATTGGATCATTTTAAGCAACTTGAGATGTCCCTACGAACACAAATAAATAAACCACCACCTCTCTTACCTAGGTCTCTTCTATACATTACGTAAGTGCGCTGAATTATTTCATTGCTATTTACATCTTCATATAGCCATGATTCAGTAGCTATGACAACGTCCGGTGAATATGTCCCTACTAGATTCCAAAATTCTATTATTTTATTCCCTATACTCTGAAAACTAACCTGCAGCAATCTTAGAGTCTTACCTCTATTTCGAAGTTTCTTCAATCGCTTCTCCCGCTCGTTACGGCAGCCTTCCTCCGGTCCAACTCCACCACACGAATGCCGGCAGGATTCGATTACTCTCTCATGTAGATTCCCCAGGTTGTAGGCACCTCGTCGATTCAAATGTAGCCCCTATCGAGGGAAGTCACGGTCCCCGATGGTCGATAATAGGGAAAAAGTAGGACAGTTAATTAGGTCTAGGTGTGATGAAATGTGTAACACTGTAGGGAGCAATGAAAGGGAATGCTTGGGTAGGATAGGTGTCGTGGAATAGAAGTTGGGGGATATCGAAGACCATAGGATTGAGAAGATGACAATCAATGAAAGGAATGAAAGGCTACAGGAAGAGCTGAAGAGAATAGAAGAAAGAACGGAGGAGGGGACACGTAGGATAAGAAGAGAAGTGAGAGACAGGCCAATGAGCTCAATAGGAGTAATGTTGCATAGACTATATTACCAGGATCCCGGTCTATCTTAATTTAATTCCTGGCAATACAATCCCATGGAGTTCTTAAATTCAGTAGTAAAGACGTTCAGTCAAGATTTGCAGGATGATACTATTGACTGGGAAACGGTGTTATGCATCTTCTTATCTAATTCCTTTTAAGGGGACGTTAAGTCATGATCGGCGACGCCGAATCCAGGTCAAACAGTGAACCAAACTCTTTACATCGAAGTCTTGAAACGTTTGCGACAAGCAATTCGACGTCGCCGCCCTGATTTGTGGCATTCTCAGCATTGGTTCTTACTGCATGACAATGCAAGACACCATACTGCTTTATCTGTTACCGAGTATCTGGCCAGACATTCTGTTATTGCTATCCCACAATCGCCATATTCCCCGGCCTCTCCCCTTGCGTTATTTTCTTGTCTCCGCGAGTGAAAAGGCGACTGAAAGAAAATATCCATCAAGATATCGCAGACATCCAACGGGCTGTGACAAATGAGCTTACAAGCATCAATTTCCCTTCTTGCTTCCAATATCTCCAGAAACGTTGGCAATTGTGTATAGATAGCAAAGGGGACTACTTCGAAAGGTGCTAGGTAACCTTCGAACGATCAACATCGTCGCGCGTCATAACCTCTCTCGTGAGCATGTTATTCATTCCGTAACTTTCCTAGTAAAGAGAGTTCTGACTGGTCGTCTAGCTTTTGTAATTCTATACATTTATTAGGTTATTAGTATTTAATCCACACTAGTTCCAATACCGTACTGTTTTCTTCTAAATGCGATCTTCACTCGAGGTTAATATACAGCATCAAATTCTTCACTGGAATCACATTTCATTAACATCTTCTAGTCGGTTGGTTTAGGGGCTGCGACAACGTGTTCATGTAGCCCCGTGTACTTTGTGTGTGTGTAGAATCTGTCTGATAACCGGTGTTAATTGTGATGATTGTATTAGTGTGTGTTATCTGTTTTTAATTCAAGTAAGGACTGCAGGCATTGAATTTCAAGTAGTTCCCACATTTGCCGCCAAACGCCACCGTCAACGACTGCAAGTTGAGAACTTGGCTACTAGGCGCCACTGCAGTCGGCTCCTGGCGAAGAACGTAGGAACCTAATTAGAGCGTTGTTTAACCTATAATTAATTTAACTTCACACAGGGGTAATTAGTGGAATGTTCTTTAACATGCCATAAATCTATGACATTGGACCGCCGGCTTTACTCCCCTCCGAAGGAAGGCATACTGAGGGATTTTTAATCAGGTACTTGTAATGACTTAATCTTACTGTATAGTCCTGAAGATCACGTCGACGTCACCAAAATTTTGAAAATAACTCTAAATTCAACTAAATTTTGAATACTGATGGTATCTTACGACCATATTTTATTTGGACTCTAATACAATGATCAATAAAAACAAAACATTAACTAAAGCCGTCAAGGCACAACATTTACAACAGATGGTGAGATGGCCGAGGTCAGTAATCAGCTGAGGAACAAGGAAGGATGATAAACATTGGGACAAGCCAATGAGTGGATTTTCTTTATAGTACTAAATTTGAATGTTTTACAAGTCGGCGATACGGTGTTGCTTAACGTTCCTTTTCCTTCATCAGCTCAAAATAAAGAAATGCACACATTATTTTAGTTGTTTAAGGATCCTTTCTCTGTCGCAAAATATATTGTAGTGTGTTCCTTTAGTCTAACGGACCATGTTGGTGGATCGATTGGTACACATAATGTTAAAACTTTAAAGAGGTATTACTACAACCAAGAGCATGGATGTTAAACAAGTACAATCATCATAACTTTCATGACAGGCTAGGCTTGAATAGAGTGACGAAGAGACCTCAGGGTCTAGTGCAGTGAAGTGAACGCAAGGGTGCACTAGTTATAGATAAAGTGCCTACAAAGTTGCACCAAATAAAAGTAAAGTGCGTCAACAGTGCAAAATTACACCGACATCTGAAATTTTATATACGGTATAGGAGATAAGGACACAAATATTTAAGTATGAATTTGAGAAACTGTGAAAGTAGGAGATATATGGACACAATGGACATTTCGATATGCATTTGCGAGAGGTAGGACGATGGTACACTGTTTGCAGACGATAGCAGAAATGTGTTGAGAAAGTTGGCGACTATTTAGGAAAGTAGGTCAAAGAAGTAATTTCATTTGTGATTTGCTTTGTTTTGTTATCCATTAAATCATTTTGGGGAAAAATGATTGTGCGTTTCATTCCGATCTGCCCTCGTATAATTTATCAAGGGATCTATCATTTTATTACACTGTGTGTATCATCTTAATTACGTCAACATGCATTATATCATTCTATTTGTTAGTACGTCATAATTTGTTTAAATAATGCGAGGAATTTGCCTGTTAGCATAGCAAGTTTCACATTTAATATATTGCCGTGTGTCAGACAGATCTCTAGTTCGGTAGATGTGCAAGAGTATTGAAATAATGAGCAGTTTAGTACCAGGACAGTACACTCATTATTACCGAAAATAATGGTGGCCAGTACGATGTTAATGACAAAGGACAACAGAACGTTCTAGTTGAATATTTAAACTAAGCATCACGTTTGTATGCGAAAGGTTCAGCGCTGGTCAGATGGCTGGAGAGGTAGTATTGTCACGTTATTAGTTAGTTATTGTTGCTGTAAGAGGCGGGACAGCTAGGTCATCAGCCCAAGCTTTGTCACGTGGAAGGACTGAAAGAATGTAAGAGTGAGCTGATGGGAGCCTCGAACAACTACTACTACGACTTCACTACCTTTGAGTTGCATTTAGTTGGAACGTTACTATATCAGTCTGAGCCGTTACTTTGGTCATTGATAGCCACAAGGAAACTTTGTTAGTCAGCTTTGTGCTGTAAAGTAAATTGGAATGCAAAGCAAGTCCATTGTTCTCGCTTATTTCATTGAACATGTTCGAGCAAGTTGCTAGAATCGGAGGTACGTAAATAAGGCCATTCATTGAGCGCGGCTATTCATGCTTCGTAGAAGATCGATATCACTGTGTGAAATCAGGTATGCAGGAAGTAACAAAAGTCTTACAGCTACTGGTAGGAGGAAATCTATCGGAAAATTATTCCAGTATCCTTAGGCAGGATTGGGAACTATCACGTTTCCACGAAGGCATTTGCCATCAGCTACGTGAGTTAAACAACTATATTCAAGATCTTCTCGACAGAGTGTATGTCACAAGTTCAGGCCACTGTCATATTACTGTTAGGGAAGTTGAATACTTGTAAATGTAAATTTCTTATCTTACGTGTTTAACCGGGAGTGGTAACGTGGATTTTATAACGTCAATAGCAACGTGGGATGTCCCTTCACCCCCATCAGTTTCCCATCTTCTGTGTCACTGGATTGAACACTAAATTATATTTTCATAAATAAACCATAAGATAGGTTTTAGCAGTGAATTTGACGACAATACAACGTATGGTATGTCTTTGGCACATCAACAAACAGATACAAATCACTGATACAACAATAATTCAGTTTCTTTGTCATACACAGGACCACTTATTCTCCTCAAAACTTTTCTCTGAAATCCGTCGAGCATCCTTTCATCAGTTTCCGTCGAGGGTCATGTTTCTGAAGCATAAGTGAGGACTGGTCTGACAAGGGTTCACACCTAATACCATGTCAAATTTCACAAACGTTATGTCAACAATGAAGCGTGTACCACGACTTCAACAGCTCACCCAAGTAGAATGAATTATTTATCTACTTTTCCAAATGTCACAACTACTAATTGGACATGTAATGTTACACCAATGGAGCAACCAACTAACTCAACTTATTGGTCTACCATACCCAACGTTTCGACAGCTAGAGGAACATATAATACCGTGCCTAAGACTCAACCGAGACGACTTAATTATGAAGCACCGATCTTCACACCAATAAGACCCCAGCAAAACAGCAACGTGATGATAATACGTTTCAGAGAAGAGCAACCTGCTCATTTTTCGGGGACAGGCTCAGGATTGATGGACAGGCCAGTACTTGGTTTAGAGATTTCCGGTGTTCTTTTACCGGTTATCGAGATTTCCGAGAAGCACTACTACGAACAAGCGATATAGCGCAAGGCATAAGGGCCGAAATGTATACGAAACACTATAGTGCGAACCAACCTACGCGCTATGCAAATTATTTTAATGCAACTCGCTAGACTCATATGTTTACAGCCACCCTTGTCAGAACAAGAACTAATTCACACGATAATTCGACAATACCCTGCTGACATTCAACGTATTCTGATAGCGGCAAACGCAGTCACATTTGTTGCATGTGACCAATTACTGATGGTTGGTTCCTCAGTTTAGGGGCTGCGACAACGCGGTCATGTAACCCCATATAACTTACTTTGGGTGTGTGTAGAATCTGTTTGATAACCGGTGTTAATTGTGATGACTGTATAAGTGTGTGTTATCTGTTTTCAATTCAAGTGAGGACTGGAGACATTGAATTTTTCAAGTAGTTCCTACTTATGCCGCCAACGCCACTGTCAACGACTACTAGTTCAGAACTTGATTACCAGATGCCACCGCAGTCGGCACCTGGTGACGAACGTCGGAACCTAAGAGCGTTTGTCGAATGTTTAACCTATGTATAATTTAGCTTCACACAGGTGTAATTAGAGGAAGTTTCTTTAACATGCCATAAATCTATGACATGGGACTGCCGGCTTTACTTCCCCTCCGAAGGAAGGCATACTGAGGGATTTTTAGACCAATTACTGAGAAGACTGGATCCAGTAATGAACAATTTGTAATACATAGACCGCGAGGTGAACCTCGAAATGAGACTAGGCAAGTTAACTTAACCACTTTTGACAAAATCAGCCAAACAGCGGAACCGTCAACCAGTATAGCAGCACCATATCAGAGAAATCATATTCGACCAGACCGGAGACAATGGAACTGGCGGCCCAAAACATGCAGTCCAACAATCAGGGATATTGGCAACGTCGTTTCAGTAATAATAGAAACAATGAAGACCGTCGTCACGGGACCAACGGACGAGCGAACGATAGTCAACACCGAACGCAACCGTCTGGTCAAATACGACGTGACTACAGGTACGGTGGAGGATACAATAGAGACAGAGACCCCAGGTACCAAATTGATAGAGATTGGCGTGGGAGAGCTCGGGAGAGTGCCGAGTATAATCAACAGCTACGTAATAGAGAGGCGAGAGACTCAGCTCAAACGCCGAGGGACTCTAACCAAACGCCGAGGGACCCGAAGAGTACTCCCAAGTTGAAGTTTCAAGGAAAAGATCGGAGAAAACAGGAGGTGACAGCCGACATCCACTACATATCACCAGAGATGAGTACAACAGGATCACGGATAGGATGGACCGTGCCATAAGGGACATGAATCGCCGACTAGAAGATCCAGATGATGAAGATGTATACTTCGATCTCTTTGAAGAAGCTTAGAGAGAGCTAGATAGATGAGAAGATTCTTTGAACGAACGACGAATGACGATCGACGAACCACCACTCCTGAAGATAGAAAAGCTCAAGAAATATCACCGAAAATGAACTGGTTATCAGAGTAAATAAAAGTTCAATCCCTACATTTTAATTTAAAGCGACGAGGAGGTAAATGAGCCAGTATTTGCTCACATCGGTGATGGTTCTTGAGACAATATATTTCTACTATTTTACTTCTTCCCTTGGAAAAGAGTTTAAAAGAAAATAGTTTCCCCCTGGATTTGACTTTCTGTAAGCTAACGCAACCTGTTGGCCAACGATTTAATTTTCAACCCAAGTGTGGCTACTGCAGCGTATTCTGGTAGCTCGCTGAGAACTACTGGCTGCGTATTTTGGTCACCGAACAGCTGATGGCGCATCTCTTATTACTAACTTGCCGTGAATAATCTTTGATTGGTAGTTGGTTAGTTAGTTATTGTTGTTTTAAGGGGCGGAACTACGAGGTCTTCTGCCCCTCTTTGATTGGTAACCAATGACTACAGATATCTTTGTTGGAAGAACAATGGGATTCTGTTTCTGACCTTCATGGAGTGAACACGTAAGGAACTTCTCATCTGAAAGGTTTCGAGCTCGAGTAGCTTTTAGCTACCCTGACACTGCTCATCGTCTCATATGCCACCTAAAAGACGACATCAGACTACAGAATCTATTTGATAGAGATTTATTTTCTACACGGTTATATTTAAGTAATTATGTAAAAACAGTGATCTCAATTTAAGGTACGTTTCTTCTTAGACATAGGATAAAATTGGTTACTGAAAATATTGTATTCGTGAATGAGTGTAATTGGAGAATGAGTGACGTTTGCATGATGGAGCATGTTGGCATATGGACTGCATGTCTGATTGGTAAATGGGAGACAATGTCTGTACTCATCACTTGGCTTATTTGGGTTCGTTGTAATTATATTACAACTGTGATGTGTTTACTTTCATTGTGGCGTAAAATCTGGTTTGATTTTCGTTTAGGTAGATATGTGTTGACTAAACATTTAATTTTTGGAAGTTGGTAGTTCTGACTACTAGTTGTTTATGTCGACCATATGATTCTGGGAAGCAAGATGTTATTAGTTCTTCTATTATGTTGTGGGTTATCTTTGTTTTCACGTAAGTAACCAGTTTTATCCATCTGTATTTTAGGCATATGATTTGTTTTGGTGGGGTTGTTTATTTTATCTTAAGCCAGTCCGGACATTTCTGTCTGCGATGATCTGGTGATCATCTTGACTTTGACGAGACATGTTTCTAGCCTTAAAAATGTATTACTTAAAGCTTAATTCCCCCCCCTTGTCTCGTCAAGTAGAATGCTTTTATTTAAAGTCTGCGTTGTATATCTTCGATGTAACAATTGTCCTTACCTTCCTAGTGGTAGGTTGGCTTGGTACGAGTTAGCATAGTTTTCTCTTAATTAATTATTGGGATTGTTTTTGATTAAAAACATTTGTTTTGGAACTCCATATTGGAAAATGGAAATTAACAGTCACGTTTGGATCGAGCTCCGATCTTAGTAATGAAAATTAAGGATTTACTTCGTGATTAAGGGTATCATTTATGTCAGTCTAGGATGATGGTCATTGGTTGACTTTTTACATATATTATTATTAACCTCTACGTGTTGACGGAAATTAATTGATGGGGATATGGGATATCCTGATGGACTTGCACCTTATAATTTAAAGTGGATCAGTTTCCTCGTTCTCTAAGGATGCATGTAGTTTGTCATTAGCTGGTAAGTCTGGCATATGTTAATGTACTTCTATATTTTGTTAAATAATAATTGTTACGTACCAAAAGAAACCTACATGACTTGTGTCCATCATTTAAGGGTTCTTAGTTCAGATGCTCTCAATGTTTATGGATCTCTGGGTTATTTAGTATGGGTAGCACTACCTTCCACGGTTGTTGGTGTTTAATTTAATTTGACTTGGTCGCGTCGAAACACGCCGGATGAGTCAGTTCTGAGGGCATGTTTATTTGACAGCTAGCTAACGCTGTACGTACCCAAGAAGGCTCCAACTAGAAATACTCTTTGACTCTGCAGAGATCTCATAAATATTTTTCCTAGTCAATTATAATTAAATCTACGATTTGCAAACTTTGGATACCGTATTTATCATTCTTCATTCTGCATCATTTACCATGTTCTAATGGTTTAAACAACGATTTGTTATGTAATGTAAAGGTATTTCCTCGCAGACACGCGAACGGAATTTAATAAGTCTCTACACAACTTCAATTTTGTCGAAGCCGGAACTTTGCTTGCAACGAGGAAGTTATACCCTATTGAGCGTCGGTGTGAATGCACGTATAATAGGAGGCTGTGGCGAGACCACACTGTAGGACGAAGTCGTCTGAAGTTAGGTGACTAAAAATAGTCACATCGTCTTTTTGAGTTAGTTAGTTAGTTAGTTAGTTATTGTTGTTTTAAGGGGCGGAACTACGAAGTCATCTGCCCCTCTTAACACAGATTAAAGAATACAAATTTTGAATTGAATTTAAAATTTTGAGGTGGACATCTAAATTTCAAAAGACCAAAAATTAATAAAACAAAAACAAACAATTAAATAAAAAATAAAAAATTATAAAAATTAACAAAAATTACGGAAAAAAACAAAACATTATCATTCAAAAACGAACAAGTCGTTGAGTCAATGTTCACTGGAAAATTTATATTGCTGGCCCTAACCCACTCTCACTTATAAAGCGGATAACGCGATCAGCAGCCACCACGTCATCGGCTAATATAAGTTTGAGTGTCGTCTGCAAACCAAGGTTTCTTCGTAAGTCAGCAAGATCCACACACTCGGTGAAAATGTGGGCCACGGTGAATACGGCTCCACAGGTACAAAGTGGGGGGTCTTCCCTTCTCATTAGGTATGAGTGGGTGGATCGTGTATGACCTATCCTTAGCCTACACAAAATGACGGACTCCCTCCGGACCCGGAAGGAGCTCCGCCACACGCGAGTAGTTCCCTTGATCGCACTCAGTTTACTGGGCAGTGGGTCAGCTAGCCACTGACTCTCCCAAAAAGCCAGAACTTGTAGGCGTAACTGAGAGCGAATATTTCTAGCGGGTACCTCCATTGGTCGAGGTGGTAGTGATACCGCCTCTTTTGCAGCTTGATCCGCTAACTCATTTCCCGCAATTCCCATGTGGCTTGGAAGCCACAGAAAGGTGATTCGAGTGTCAGCGTGGCACAGCCCGGCTAGTAGGTCATGGATTCGCTGCACTAGGGGGTGTTGCGGGAAACATGTAGCAATTGACTGCAACGAACTCAAAGAGTCGGTACACACGAGAAAGTGGATTCGTGCATCCTGTAGTGCAAACTGCAGAGCTTCATAGATGGCAACGAGCTCCGCAGTAAACACACTACAGGCCTCAGGCAAAGAGATCTTGGTATTTGCACCATCAATAACGTAAGCACCTGTGAGAGTGCAAGTATTAATTTGTTACCGTGTAATACACGAGAGACGATCCAACATGAAATTTAAACTCAATTGTGCATATTTGATATTTTCCTAATTAGCACGTTACAATTTTCAGCTACCACGTTGTAGGAAATAATTTATCGAACAGTGAAATTAAGCTAAGCGTTAATTATAAAGCACCACGTTATCCGTGAGAACGCGATATTCATCGTCAGTAAACTGCGCCGAGTGAGTGCGTGAATTTCATGAACAAGATTGCTCTGATTCGTCGCGATAAAGTGTTTGCAAGTACTAGAAGCTGTGTATCAGATGCACAAGGCATCATAAATTCAGTGGGAGGCATAAAGTCAATTTTGCCACCAGTCTGCACCAGTGTAAAAGCTGTGTTGCAAATATCAAATTTATGCCACTTAAATTCAGTGAGTTATACGAATTTTCATCATTCCGCCATGCTACAATTTAACCACGTGAAAGCAACTATTCATCATGTCTTCATGATGGTGATTATAGCCTAAGCTAATCCAATGAGGGGGATGCCGTGAACATAACTTCATTATGAATTCGAAGAAGAGGAAGAAATAATGGCAGGCTCTTAAGCCACATGGAATGTTAAATTTTTCCCTTCTATCCTGGAGTTGATAAACCCCTCAATGCTTAGGAAATGGATGAGGTGAACAACAGACCACAGTGAGTCCTGAATGTAATTCCTCTGGCTTGTAAAGGTAAATGGATTTGGGGTGGATTAGTTGTAGCAACCGTAACTGATGACAATCATATAGGTAGGATTTCTGTAGAATTATATTTTCTGTGTCATAAGCTTCTACACATTTGTTTCAAGCTTATTGGTGAGTCACCAAATGGCGATCATACGCCGGTGCATTTGTAAATAAGTGTTTTCCAATATTAGGAATTATTCAGATTTTTCCTCAGTTCAGAGAGTCATTTTTCAGCCTATAAATGCTGCATATTTGGTGGGTAGTGCAATTCCACGTGTTCATTATCTGACACTCAATTTATTAATTCTTTTCACGCCAATGAGGGGCGTATCATTTAATGAGGAAGTGTTACTCATTCAAATTTTTCAATGGATTTATGTTATGCATTTATATGTGATTCAGAATACCACCAGATTCGAGTAGAATCTTATATAAGTGTAATGAGAAGAGCAGTTGTATAAAATAAATAATAAACATAGCCTAGATAATCCCATAAGGGCAAAGGCCTCCTGCGAACAGGGATGTGCTCTGGTTTAAACTCGTTAGGCGAGCAAGTCCTAAGGAGTTGTGAACAAGTTTTTTACTCCACTTGCTACACTTCACTAACACTACATTTCACTTCGCTTTACGTGCGTTGTTTGGCTTGTAACAGGTTGCAGATGTGTATCTTTCATGTCATAGGTGTGCTGTCTACCAGCTCTCCTTCTCTTCCCTTCTTATAGTTCCATTCTCGTCTCTCCCTTGCTATCCTCGTCCAGTGTTTGCCTGTCTTCCTTACGATTGAGTCATCCCAGCGGGTTCTCTGTCTACCCACGTTCCTTCTTCCTATCCTGGGGTCCCATACCGTTAGCTTGTGTGCCCATCGATCGTCTTTCATTCTGGCCACGTGGCCTCCCCACTTCCATTTTAGCCTGTCAGCTGTTGTCATAGCATCTTTCATGGCAGTTCTTCTTATCTCCTCGTTTCGTAATCTGTCCCTCAAGGAAAGTTGAAGGATCTTCCGTTCCATTTTGCGTTGACATACCCGGATTGTTTGCCTTTGCTTCTCTGTTAAAGCAGTACCGGTATTACACACTTTTCTAGCACTTCTGACTTTAGAGTTATTTTCTGGGATTTGTCCATCAATACAAATTTTAAGGACCAGGACTTCTTCCATGCTTGTCCAACTCGTCTCTTGATTTCCTTCTCCTGGGAGCAGTCAAATGACAGGTTTTGTCCAAGATAGACGTATTCCTGTGTGTACGCTAGTGGTTTGCCATTGATGAGGATTTGTACTTCCAGTGAGTTGGTCATCAGTTTTGTTTTTAGGGGGTTCATAGATAGACCTACTTCTTTGCTAACAGTGTCCAGGTCCGCTAGCATTTGTTCCAAGTCTGTTGCCGATTTTGCTAGCAGTGCAATATCGTCTGCGAACCGTAAGTGTGTCAGCCTTTCCCCGTTTATTTCAATGCCGTATTTGTTGACCCATTCCAACTTCCTAAATTGGTTCTCCAGTAGGCATGTGAACAACTTTGGTGAGAGGGGGTCGCCTTGTTTCACGCCTCTCTCTAAGTTGATGTTCGCACCCTCCCTCTCCGTTCTTACCCTCGCTTGGCAGCCTTCGTAGAGCTTTTCCAGTAGTCTGACATATCTCTGTTGTATGCCTTGGCTTCTCAATGCCTCTAGCACACAACTATGCTCCACAGAATCGAAGGCTTTGTTATAGTCTACGAATGCAATGTATAGTTCGAGATTAAATTCCTGCGTTTTTTTTTTCAAGAGCTGGTTCATTGCTTGCAGGTGGTCAAGTGTGCTAAAGCCTATCCTAAAACCGGCTTGTTCCATTGCCTGGTTTTCATCTAGTAGTTTAGACAGCCAACTCCAATTCCAGACTACACTAATTGTATCATTTTAAACAACGCTTGAAGGTTCAAGTGTTGTAATCCTTATGTTTATTTTGTGCCCAGTGTAAGCACACTGACATTATTCAAACTCAACCGCAGTGGTGAGATATCTTCCAAAGCAGTTAGGATGAGCGGAACATCTGTGTTTCCGTACTCTTTGCACTACAGAAGCAGTTATATCTTTGTACATATTTAATAATGGCCAACATTATTACACGACGAACACTTTATTTTATACTCATGCATAATTGTAAGGGTCACAAGTGGACATTGAAATGTGAACCTGATTTTACAAAACTTTAAAGACTTTGCCCCCGTGCAATGAATTCACATGCAGTGAGGAACACTCAGTGAGCCACTGTGGAAGCACGTGCGCTCAAGAGCAAACAGAACCCGTTTTATACAAAATTACCCATAGTTCCAGTGTTTCAGATAGCGAGACCATGACTATTGATCGACTTGTTTCATACACATTTTTGTAAGGAATTCTTTCCGAGCTATGCCTGATGGACGCTCGAGCATAACTAGGTCAGAGCAGCTGACTGCGCTGCATTGGTATAGGGTGACCAATAAGTCACATGTTTTGATATTTCGCTAATGTTGTAAGCGACTAATATTTATTAATTCCATGATTTACATATGATTAGAGTTTCATATTTGATGGACCAGACCTTGTATCAGGCTATTTAATATTTTATTGTTATTGTTATGTCCGTGCTTAGACACGAGGAGTGTTGCACTCTTATATTTGTAAATTCCGGCAATATAGAGCTTTGCGCCAGACTGACCGAGGTATTCTTGCAAGCTGAGAGCCCCAAAGGTTGTTGTTGTTGTCCGAGCCTGTTAGTAACTCGTGTATTTGTGGTGACAGTTATTGTCACGTACTAGTTTTCTAAGTACCACTCAGGTAGCTTATCTTTTTTAAGGCCTTGTGTCATATGGTCATTCGTCATAAAAAATGAACTAAACCAACGATGTAAACTACCCTTAAATCATGAATCTCATTACCGTAAATCTACAAGGCTAATATGCTTATTACATTATTGTGAGTTAATTCTTGACCTAATTTGCCTACAGCTGACCAACGCATTGTGCTTATTAGTATTTCCTCATAGAAAGTGTAGAAAGCTAACACTATTTTTTGACTGACTGAGATCATTGGCAACCCAATAGTTTGTAATTCGGGGGCCGCAGTGACCTCATGTGATGTTAGACACAGTCTTTACTGTGCATTCACAAACCTAATCGTACACGTTAGATGACGATTCGTAGCAAACAGCTTTCTAATCTGTGCACGCGAGATTTGTAAATAATAATATTATAGTGTTCTGTATTTATTCATGTGTGTGATACCCTGTTGTCTTAGTGCCATGCATTTCATTATTTGTCATTGTTACCAGATGGTTAACGAATGTTATGCTTAGGCATGATTGTCATCTTAGATTTGTGATAGTTTATTTTTCTTACGACGCTTCTCGTCGCAGTTGATCGTCATATAGGACTTAGCTAGATTAGGTAACCTTTAAATGTAAATACGGAAGTGGCACCAGTATAATTTAGTTTTGCGGTCGTATTTCCGACTTTTCTTTCATGATGTTCCCATCTTAAATCATCATTTGTGCCTGTATCTTCAATCGGGGTTTATTTTCGTACCACATTCCAAGCTTTGTTATTGCTTTCTTTTATATAAGTAAGATTTACCTTCAATTAGGAATGGTTTTTTAAATTAATAGCTTTGCGGACTAGCTGATTTAAACCCTCCGATAGTAGGCCAGGGATTTGTTCCATGAACAAATTATTCATGTAGAATTTTACTTAAGCCTGGATGTTTTATTTATAGCTTTGCCTTTTAAGGGCGTATTTCTTTGGGTGTCTATGACATTTTCTTCCGTTTTTTTTACCTGATTCTACGGGAAGGAGACCTCGTGCCTGCTATCCTCACGAGTGCATCCGATCCTCTCAGGTCGTGTGTTTGATAGATGGGGTTATCTGGAAGGCCACATTACGGTTGGTGGTGACCAGATAATCTCCTCCAACGGGAACAGTATGTGTAGACGGATCCTCAGGCGACTTTATAACGATAAGGACTTTGCCGACTTGACTACGCTTAGCTATCACGAACATGGTGACATAGGGATCGTGTCTAAAGCTAGATTATTCGGTCGGCCATTTGGGTTCTTGATAAAGAGGATGGGGTTATAGAATCCGGGCGGCCATGTTGTTTCTTTACGGAAACATGTTATCCCACCAGAAACGGTTACGTTATCCAGGTACCATATCTAAGAGACTGTTATTTTTATTTAATTAATTATTTATTTATTTATTGTTAGTATTACCTGTTGGGCCAACTAAAGAACCACATTATTTCAACTGTTTTATTTGAAATTTAAAATTAGTCAAGTATTCATTTATTCGTAAACGGTGTAAGTGTAATGGATCTGATGATCGCTTGACGATCGAAACTGGTCATCCTAGTGAATGTATTAATCGCATGTAATTTATTTCAGGATTCGGGCATAACCAAGCTCTTTTGGGTATACTCGTGTTGACCGACTGAAAAGCACTAAACTCTTGTTCGTAAACGGTGTTGTTCATTTCTCTCTTTTGCCCAAGATGTTTTTTGTTTAAAGCATAGGCTTAGGTTGGAAACTCAGATGCTTGACCAAACATATACCAAGATTTACCTAAAATTACCAATTTTTCTAAAACATCTCGAAATTCTAAAGAGCATTACAAAATTATTTAAATAACACAAACATTCTTTAAATCCTATAATTCTTAACAACTCTAGACAAGGGGTGGAACACCCAATTCGGCGAGTAGGCTGGGAATCGGGCTGGTCCGGAAGGCACCGGTAGCCAGCCTAATGCCAATATGGTGGATACTGTCCAGCATTATCAAGGTAGCCGGCCTTGATCAACCATATGCCGCAGAACCATAGTCTAGCCGGGACAAGACGAGGGCTTGGTAAAACCGTAGCAACACCACCCGGTTAGCTCCCCACGTAGTGCCACTAAGAAACTTGAGCATGTCCAGTTTCTTAAGACACGTCGTTTTTAGTTGCCATGTATGGTGCTGCCACGTTAATTTGCGGTCAAATTGGAGCCCTAGGAAGCCATAAGCTTAAACCACCGGCAATTCAACATATCCCTGAGATGTAGTTCAGGGAGTATATATAGCCTCCGGAGCCGACAAAAATGGACGACGGAGGTTTTCGCTGCTGAAAAACGAAAACCTCGGTCATAAGCCCACCTGTCGACACAGTTAACAGCTAGTTGCAATTGCCGTTCCACGATTGCCATACTTCCAGAGCTGTAATGTAGAGCTAAATCGTCCGCATACAGTGTTGGAAATACCGTGGACCCGGCGGTGGCAACAATGCCGTATATGGCAACCGCGAACAAGGTGATACTCTGCACAGAACTCTGAGGTACTCCATTTTCCTGTGTGTATATTTGCGACAATTTCCTACCCTCCCTTACATGGAAGAGCCAGAAGGACATGAAATTCACAATAAATATCGGTATATTACCACGGAGTCCCCACTCGTGAAGGGTGGAAAGGATCCCATGTGGTGTCGTACGCTTTTTCAAGGTTCAAGAAAACCGTGGAATCTCAAGTAGCACCACATGGTCGGTGGTGGATCTATGAGAGTGAAATCCACTCTGGTACTCAGATAGGAGACCTCCCTCTTCCAAGAAATTCACCAGTTGACGGTTTACAATCTTCTCCAACAGCTTACACAGGCCATTTGTCAGAAAAATGGGTCTATATATGCTGACATGCTTGGAATCCTTTCCAGCCTTGGGAATCGGTATCACGATCCCCTCTCGACTTTGAGATGGAAACTCCCCTTCAATCCTTATACGATTGAGTCAACAGTTGTTTTAAACTGGAATCCCACAGCTGTTTCAATATTTGATTATGGACGTTATCCGGGCAAGGAGCCGTATCCCTGCACAGTGCAAGCGCTGAGAAGGGTACATTGTAGGACTCCGAAGCAGCAGTGGTAAAGGGCAAGGGGTTAGCCTCTGCCTCCCGCATCAGAGCCACAAATATAGGATCGTATATCCCAGAGCAGGATACATCTGAGAAGTGCGACCCAATATAGTGCGGTGCAATTAGACCCAAACCTCAACATCCAAAGTAAAAGTTTCCCTTCAGCTCCAAATTGTTCTATACAGTCCACATGTTGTTTGTTCGGTAAAAAGTCTCACCATTTTCAGCGTCGGGTTTGGGGGGGGGGGGGGGGGGGGGGGGGGGGGGGGGGGGGCAGAATTTGGTAAATTAGTAGTTTTTATCAATTTTTCTTAAATATTTCGAAAAATATACGGTTTAGCGCAAAATGTGTCATATACAAAAATAATTTACATTAAATTATGAACAAAAAAGGTCCTATGCATAATCTTGCTAAAGTGAACGGTTCGAGAGTTGCGAAGGGTGTAAAAGTGGACTTTTTTCGTATTTTTTGTTATTTTGGAAAGAATATGACATTATCACTAAGGAAACTAATTTTGTTTATACAGGATTTTGTTTTGTAAAACAAATACCGATTTTATTGACCGGTGGTATACAAAACAAAAGTTTGTTGCTTTTCAGTCAGTCAACGCTAATGTATCCAAAAGATTTGGGTAATACCCTAATCCTGAAAAAAATTAATGAGATTAATAAATACATACCATCTCATTGAACTATTTTGGGTACATTCGTGTTGACCGACTGAAAAGCACCAAACTTTTGTTTACCAAGGCAACACTGGCAACATAATGACCGGTGGTATGTTAGTAATAAGCCCTTGAAGGAACGTCAACCTCACCACCTTCTCAAGGGGCGCTACTTTTTAAGGGAAATGAGGCGTCTACAGGCCTAAGCCATATAAACCTGTAATACGGAGAAACCCACTCTGAGCTATTAAAACTAATAAAAATGTAGAATGTTAAATGCGACCTTAAATTAATCTAAAGTAGGCTATTCATCAGTATGCAGGCCTCTTCAAACAAAGCACTTTCACATTCTAGATCTTCGTCTATGATGTTCGTGTCCCTGTTATCACATCCGAAGGCCTGAGCAATTACCGCGTATGCTCGAGCAGTTTAGACCACTCTTTCCGCACTCGCAATTACGGCCGCATTCGTCTTTCCAAGCGCACACTATGAGGGAAAGTAATTCCTGGGGAGCTGCAGGACGTGCTGTAGAAATTTATTGGTCTCGGGTGTTCGCCAATCTTCTTCCACCCCCACTCGAGCGGATTCTTCTTCTTACTAAGCCACTGCTGCACCTGGTTCTACATGAATGCTGCCTGGAAGCTGCCGAAGTGGGGGGAAGTGCAGCCAACTTGAACAATGATTGTATAGGCTGCTTTGCAATAGCCTGCAAGTAACACTGGTGGCGAAAACAATCTTGATCTTCAGTATTTTTGGCTATAAACATCGCAAGAAGGAAATGCTTTCCAGCGTCAGCCACTGCACTGGGGTCAGCTTTGGGGTCGTTGAAGACTAGAAGTTTCGTACGAAGAGCTATGTTAGCTTGCACTTTCCCAAACGGCGTAATTTTCATTGAACCAAAAAGTTTGTATACAGCGTGTCACCGCCATTTAGATCAGTCTTGATTTCCAATCTTTATATCTCATTAGTTCGACAGTAGTCCGTGTCGCTACTTGATGCCTTCATTGGTATCGAGAGCAGTCAAATTACAGCGAATCCAACCTTCAGTTAATCCTTCTGCCGCGTAGGCAATCCGAGGGAATCCCATACAAAGGAATAAATGTATATCAATAACCTTCATCTCATACACAGTAGCCCAAGCCCATCAGTCAATAGCCTGGATGCTTTTTTGTAATCCCTAAGTTGGCACTTTCCGACTAATTCACATCATCTAAAAATATACATATCCCTTTTACTTATGATTAACATCATATATGAGGTACTGGCGCAGACGACAATAAGTGATACTGTGAATTGCTTGATATCAAAATGAGATGATTAAATTGATATAATGATTAATTATGAGGAGAGCCTGTGCAGATCCAAGATCTGTCACAGTATAACCACATAGTTGGCACAGTATACTAAAGACGAACAATAAAAAATGACAGCAGAACTTCACTAGAAATAACAAACGCATTCAATGGGTCTCCCAATACGAATGAGGGAAAGAGAGTAGATGAGATAGTGTGTACGTGGGAGGGGCAGGCAGCCGGTGCTGGGTGGAGGTGGTCGACCGGCCCCTTACGCACGGCTTTGTACTGGCGGCGGCACCTGTACTAAACCGGTTTTTGTTCCCAGTATTTTTACGCTTCTAACCCTTTGTGGTACCTCAGCCTCTTTTGGACTACAATACTATTGTACAATATTACTTTTTAATAAAATTGTTTTGTTATTTCTGTTTACATAGTAGTTATAACTTAATTTCATTTTTCCAGAAAATCTAACAAAATACGAAAAATTGCTACTTTCGCACCCTCCGTAACTCTGGAACCGTTCACTTTAGGAAGATTATGCATGGGACCTTGTTTGTTCGCAATTTAATGTAGATTATTTTTGTAAATGTCACATTTTGCGCTAAACCGAATACTTTTCGAAATATTTAAGAAAAATTGATAAAACTACTAATTTACAAACTTCTGAACCCCCCCAACCCGACGCTCAAAATTGTGAGACTTTTTACCGAACAACATGTGGACCGTATAGAACAATTTGGGCTTGGAGGGAAACTTTTACTTTGGATGTTGAGGTTCGGCCGTTTTTAGTACTAATTGCACCGTACTAATACTGTGAGCAATGGCGAGATGGTCCATGATGATGTCTCCGTTGATGGAGACTCCGGGTATTGACAATGATGTCGAGAGTGCGGAGATCCGACGAAGCTTAGTCCACACTTTTGATGAAGGAATATGTGCCGTCATGGATGACACATACTTTCCCCATGTCGTTTTCTTACTCTCCCGAATCAGATATCGGTCTCTAGCACGCATTCTTTTAAAGGTGATAATTTTTGCCGTGGTGTTTTGCCTCCGATAGCACTTGAAAGCACGTCGACGATCTTTAATGGCTGCTGCAATCTCGGCTGTCCACCAAGAGACAAGCTTCCGGTGGGAGTTGCCAGAGGAAGAAAGTATTGTGTCCTCTGCCGTAACCAAAATACCATTCGCTATGTGAATGGTATGATCATCGATTCGGCAAAAACCGCACGTGCTATGAATGTTGGCCAATCAGCCCGACGGAGAAGCCATCAACTTGGTAACTCGATGGCTTTCTGTTTCTGAAGAGTAACAATAATCGGGAAATGGTCACTATTACGAAGGTCGTCGTGCACACCCCACTGTAGCGGGGGAACCAGCTCACGACTGCACAAGGAGTTGTCCACACTTGCAAAAGTGTCGTGTGCAACAGAAAAGTGCCTAGGTTCTCCTGTGTTCAACAGACACTGGTCCAGCCGCCTGATCAGTCTCTCAAAATCTCTCCCTCTACCTAGTCAGCAGAGAGCTTGGCCCCATGTCCTGACGCTGCGCTTTAGCTAGCGTAGCCACTGCTGTCGGTATAAACCTCTAGTGATTTTGTTGTTTCTGCAGCTACTGTAAGCATATCTAGAAGAGCTCTGTAATTAATATTTTAAGGAAATGCATTGTTAAGCAAGTTATTTGTTTCATTTTTTTGAAAGTTAAGTCAAATTCCATACGGGCATGGCGACGTTGGAATGATTCTGTAACATGGGAAAGGGATTTAAAGGTGGTTATTTAAGAGGAGTATACGTGCAAAATAGAGAAACTTGTTATGATGTTTTTTAAACTGAAAGTGGTTCAGTTGTGAAGGAGGGATACGTGATTATGTGAAGATTTATGCCACATTCATTGGAAAGGAAAGGTGTATTTATGAAGAAGATTATGCGTATTTTGGCAGTTATAACTAGGGATCGGATTTTTAGGTAAATAAATATTTTTTTTATGTAAATACATATTTTAAGCATTTTTACTATAAGTACATAAATACCTGCTTTTCACTTATTAGCGCATAAAAACATAGTATTTACATTTTTAAATCAGTATGCTAGATCATTCAGTTTATTGCATTTTTGTTCTGTGTTACTTCAACGGGGAAGAACCTGTGAGCTATCTAATCTTTATGCAGAGCGTATGTCAGCTTGCAACTGTGTTATTCTTAACGTGTCGCCCCGTGCCACTCACTGTGGAAGCCGGGAATTTCCTTGTCCATAGCCTTATTGCACCATGTGCTAGACCTTCCCCTCCCCAAGCTACTTGGAACCAGTGTCACTCACATGTAGTTCATTTCTGGCACTGTGAAGTGTAAGGCAGTTCAACGATGCCTAAAGTAAGAACAACTACAAGTCTGTTGCAGAATTAAAAGATTAATTTACTTCTGATGGGGGCGTTCTGTTCTGCCAACCATGTGGGAAAGCAATCAAGGCTCAACAGTGATCTCAAGTTACACGACACGTCAAGGGCAAGAATCATATTGCCGCAGTTTCATCGTCGGTCATTTGTGATGAACAACCTGACGATGTATCTGGTTGTGTATTGTAATGCTTCAGCAGTCAGTGAGACATAGCTTAAATTGCATTCGTGACTACTGCATATTGTTTATATTCACGTTAATAAACTAAATTATAATTAATATTTTTATTTTTTGTCACACATTTCAGGTATTTTTAATACATAAAAAATAAATATTTTCCCGATTTTTAGCACCTAAAAATCCGAGCCCTAGTTATAACAACTATAGATTTTGAGGAGAGTAAATGCACGAATGAGGAAATTGTCCTGTAATAACATTTATCGTCATTGATTTTATTTTTATTCTTGATTTAGGCAATTTGCCTGAACTATACTTCATTGTACGGTTTCAAAGACCCCAATTAAGACTGAAATGAGAAGAGGGAGAGCGACTAAAGTCAGCAGTTTTCTTCGCATAAAAGTTTGGTGTGAGTTATAGAAGTGAAAGTGGAGTTCTTGTAAGAATGGAAAGGCTTGAAATAAGCATAATGTTGTAAATAGATGTACTGATTTGTGTAGAGTTAGGGAATATTGACGGCAAGCTATGTCCCATTGCGTTCAAGTGTGTTTATTTTTGTGTAAAATAGAATGGAGTTAAAATGTATATATTAACAAATAAAAATGTGTTTAGAAAAGGTCAATTACGTCTACGGTTAGGAATTTAGGAAATATAAGGGTTTTGATATTGTTTTTTAACTCCAATGAAAATAGAAGTCAAGGTGACTGTCCAGGAAATGTGAGGAGCTGCATTTCAGAAGTTTTTAAGTTAGATAACATAGTTATATCTTGTTCAGGAGTTTGTATTTTACTTTATTTTATTCTTCGATAATTTCTCTTAGGAAGGTTTTCATTCATTAGATCGTCTTAGACAATAAATGTGGGACACGAGGATTTTCGTTTGTCCACTGTTTTTATAGAAACCAAGCGTTATTGATTGATAATAATTAAAGTGAGATTATGCTATGGAATTAAAGATAGGCGCCTATTTTAAATTATTTTTCAACCCATTTGCCCCGAGAAGCGCAAGTTTCTCACTCTACCCTTGTTAATTTTGTCTTTATTCGGTAGTGCAATGTCATTATAGGAAGAAATCTATGTATCCCGATTAATCCCATGTGCCAGGCATTTCTTTCAGTTGTTTATCTAGCAGGGGCCACGAAGAAGCTGCGATCCGTCCATCTGGATACTGGCAGGTGGTTTTTAAAAGAGTACAATACGTAACAATGAATCGAGCTCCATTGATCTGGTATTCACTAATGTGAAATAACCTACATTAAATCACGCTCACAAGGGATCATAAGAGATGCTACCAGAAAAAAGTTATCAGCTGCTTGAAAAACGTTTCGGTCTCTTTTATTTTTACTGTCGAAATATGTTGCGGAACTTGCTGCTAGGGTTATTTTCCCCAGATGTTGCAAAATAATACAGTTTCGTCGGTTTTAAAAACTTGTCTCCAAATCCCCACACAAAACGGTTCAAAGCAACACTCTTCACACTTTTGTGACGAACATATTCGTTGGAACGAGAACTTGACACAGTCAATCTACGTCTTACAAATTTTGCAGACCACTGTAATTTCGGGTAACTTTTCCCATGAAGTACGGACTAGTGGAGGGGCAAATGAGACTTAAAAATGAATCCCAGTCGGCTCCACCCCCTCCTGTCCTTCATACCAGGGAGATACCTTACTTGAAATAAAATACAGAGACAAAGGTGCACTGTCAAAACAGAGAATCCAATTTCTAGAATTGTCAATGACCGAAAATTTTGGCAGGAGACACCTAAGAAGTAGAACTTACCGCTGATTATAGGAAATGTGTGCTGATGAATTAATAAGCCAAACTATGTACGGTATCTCTACTTAGTATAAAACTAAGGCCCCGATTCTTGGATGTTACGGGTAATCTCGAGAACCACTGGATGGATTTTGATGCGGTTTTCACCATTCTCTAAAGGATACCTCGAGGAAGGTTTCTGTAGAAGATAATTTATTTATGACCAACGGAAGCCAAGCAGTTACGATTTCAGTGAGAACGTTGAAAACAAAACCTAGCGTCCGTGCGCTTTTTAAGCTTACGCTGGGCAAACCGTTATAAATATCTATATAATGTGAGTGTAAAAATTGTTCAGCATGCAAAGTTCTACAAAAACGTCCGTGACAGCATATTTCTATCTTCAATACATCGCCCACTATAAGTGTTTTACGTTTTCATTTCTTCCAACTATCTTCATTCAGTTAGGCTACTAGCTTTGAGACAGTTTACGAGCTTCTGGCTGTCGAGTCGTGTCAAGACTTCAGAGAAGAGTGGATGTGTTAGGAGTTTCCCTGGAAGTGCAACTCGGCTTTTATTTACTTCGCCTGTGAACTTTTCGTAGCGCAGAATACACACTCAAGTTTAGATTGGACGGAAGGGTGATTTGTGATTCATGCACCTCGCCATTCTTAAATTATGTCTAACAAGAATTCGTTGCACATGCTATCTCTACGATAATATAATTAATAGTCCAGTCAGTGATTTTAACCCATTTGACGAGACGGAAAAAGGATTTAGGTTCATTGAAATCGAAAAAAATACGCTTGTCGCGTAACCATGAAACTGAGCAACAAATAATTTCTCGATTGTCACAGGAGAGAGAGAAAGAATTCACAAAGACAAAGGTAGTCTTAAAAATCCCTCAGTATGCCTTCCTACGGAGGGGAAGTAAAGCCGGCGGTCCCATATTATAGATTTATGGCATGTTAAAGAACCTTCCACTAATTGCACAGTCTGTGTGAAGCTGAATTGGATTGGTTAAGAATGTAAACAACGCTCTTAAGTTTCTACGTTCGTTGCCAAGAGCCGACTGCGGTGGCGTCTAGTAGCTAAGTTCTGAACTTGGCCTAGTAGTCGTTGACGGTGGCGCTTGGCGGCAAAAGTAGGAACTATTTGAAAAATTCTAAGTTGCATTACTTAAATAAAAAACAGATAACACACACTAATACAGTCATCACAATCAACACAGGTTATCAGACAGATTCTACACACACCCAAAGTACACGGCGCTACATGACTGCGTTGTCGCAGCCCCTAAACTTAAGAATCAACCAACCAACAAAGGGAGTCATCCCGAAAGTTCCTGTGACACAGGGAAGAAATGTTCATGGTTTGTGGTTCTATAAAGTGAAATCTGCTATAATGAAATATGATTCCTCCATAAATTATATAAATGATGCTTCAGTTTCCGGGCGAAGCCGGGGTGGATTGCTAGTTTAATAATTATAAAATCAGCAAAAATATGTGAATTAAAATATTTAATCACATAACTATCCGGACCGTAGGCTATTCATTATCATCAAGCACATAAGAATAAAAACTTCATTCCTTTTGAGTAGCCCAAAAAGTAAAGTCAGCAAAAGATTACAGAAACAAGATTGTCGAGAAAAATTAACCGGAATCGAGGAAGACTAGAATGTCGATTATAACAGCACACCACGTTGAAATCATAAATAAAGCGGCAACCTCACAGCAACTTAGGTAGGCCTAGTATGGGATGATCAGATTTGTGGTGCATGGTTTCCATCACCTGATCTGTGATCATGAAAATATCATTTACCAAGCCCAACGTGAAAATGTAAGAGATGTGGTGAAATCTGCGATATATATCATTCGATGTGATGTAGGCAGAGAAACGAATCGGGGATTAAGTTGTGCACTTCAGAGATCTGACTTTATTGAAAAACTAGAGGCGAAACAATGTAAGTAGACTTTCAACAAATGACTTCATTACGTATAAGAATGTTCCGCTACAGAATGTATCACATTTCAAGTACTTGGGAATCACTTTTCAGACAAGAGGAGATGTCTATAGACTACTCGTCTAGGAAAGAGTCGCCGCGGCAAAGATTGCAATTCACACTATAAGGAATCTCAGACAGAAACCAATAGAAACTTCATTCGTTTTGAGTAGCCCAAAAAGTAAAGTCAGCAGAAGATTACAGAAACAATCATAATTTATGGACTAGAGACAATTTGGTTACATCTGACGAAGAGAAATTTGGAAGAAATAGAAAGTGTCAAATCCACTTTCCTGAAAAGAACATTGTGCCTGTCGAAATTCACACGGTCTCGCTTCACCTACGTGCTAGCAAGAGAGCAATTTTTCATCGAAGATCTTCGCCTTAACCTATTGCTACTATCAACCACCGCCTACATAGAACTTGCAGGCTACAAGAACTCAATGCAAAACGGCAAGACATATGGCCAACGTTCTTTTCAACAGATGCCATGACTCAAGTTGGATATGAACAACGGCATGTAGTGACGCGATACGCCGTGCATGGTCCACCACCGGATATGCCAGACTGCGAATTTCCACGACCCGGACGATAACTGCAGGTGTAAACTGTGTGGGACAACCTGTGACCGTTATCACCTGCTTTTGTGCTCCAAATGGAAAGTCTCGTTGACAGATTTCTGCAATGACTGAATGTGAGGTTATGGTTATTGTATGCACGGTCGTGTATATATTTCTTTTGTCAGTTATTTGCACTTATTAAATTATTATAATGAATACGCTAATCTCTGTAAAAATTTTGTACAGATATTTAAATGACCATTGGCTGCAATAAACATTTCATTCATAATTAACGATTTATTAGCGATAATATGACTTTTGTGAAACAGTGTTTAGGGATTTTTTAAACGTGGCGTAGCCTATTTTGGGTCTCATTGTATGGTATGGTAATAAAATACTTTCATATATTGCATTTTTATTATTATTATTGAGAACCGACAGCAGTGGCTCAGCTGGCTAAAGCGCAGCGTTAGGTCATAGGGCCAAGCTCTCTGCTGACTCGGTAGACGCGTGGGTTCGAGCCCCACCGTCGGCCGACCTTGAAATGGTTTTCCGTGGTTTCCCATTTTCAACACCAGGCAAATGCTGGGACGGTACCTCCTGAAAGGCCACGGCCGCTTCCTTCCACATCCTTAACCAGTTTCATTCATCTTCATCCATTCCATCTCTCATCCCGACGCGCAGGTCGCCCACGGGCGTCGAATAGAAAGACCTGCACTCGGCGTCTGAGGAGGCCACACGACAAAAAAAAAAAAAAAATATTATTGAGAAACTCTCAGACCTTGAACACCATATCACTGAAATATCAATACTTTGTGTTACCTTTATACCATCGTTTAAATGAATCATTCCAGTGAAGGAGCGATCTAAGTTTTAATAGTCATTGAAAAGAACTTACAGATCCCGATTCTGTGGATGCAAATTCCACGTTCTCGTCCAAAGTCATCACTGTAGATAACACGGTGCAGAGACATAGTACTAACTTGCCTGACCAGCTGGTGAAACTATGGCAAGAATAGAGACTGTTACTACACCTGTAAGGAACGTTAACCATAGAACACAATCTTAAGCAGGAAAGAAACTTACATAAAAGGCGTCATGGCACTTCATAGTAACGATATGTGTGTGGTGGATTCAGGATCATAATCATATTTAATACCACACTTTATGGTTATTGCACTTAAACTAATTGAACTGCACTCCATGTTTCCATCAACATAGCTGTAAAGGTAGCAGCAAAGGACAAACAATTATTTGACGTGCTGATTTCTCAGCAGTATCTCCGCACAATTATAAATAAAGGCTGTTAAAAAGGAATATTTATTTCGATAAAAACCTCAACAGGTATAGAATATCATCTCTGATGTGCGTATGTAACAATGCTGTAACCTTCATAGCAAAGAACAAAAGTAATCTAAATAAAATGCCAACAGCGTACAGAAATGAGATTTTTGGCAATTTTAGTCAATCTCTCTGTACTTTGGATCGCGTTCCTCTCTGGTTGAAGTCCAAGGAGATTGAACAATGATGTCATGCCATGGAGGAAGAAACTAGATGAGTTGTATGGAGCTAGGCTAGTTCGTATAAAGCCAAGCGCCAAGCTCTACTTTAAGTGGCCGTGACCTGGTGTAACTTGTATGTCTTCGATGCTTGGAAAACTGACCACTAAATCTATCGCCTTAAATTATTTCAATAAACCGTGTGCGCAAATCTAACATTGTCAAATATCAATCGTTCAATGATTACTGTATAGTAGGCCTACGTAAGGAAGTACGCCAAGTTCTTAGACCTCAAACAAATTGGCGTCGTACTCTACCGGTACCTAAAAGTTTAGGGTATTTCTTTATGCTAATATGCACTTCTTTTCCAAGTTTGATAATTACAGGTACTGATTTTAAGCTGGTCTTAAATGTATACGAACAATGAATGAGAATATATTACGAAACCGGTTGTACTCGGACTTAAGCCTAAAAAGATATTCCCGCCTCGTTGCGTAGTGGCTAACCTTCTTGGCTGTCACCGCGGATCCCCGGGTTCGATTCCCGGCTCTGCCAAGAAGTTCAATTCTGGTCTGAGGGCTGGAACGGGATACACTCAGCCTCATAAGGCAAAACTGAGAAGAGGCGGGTTCGATTCCCACCTCAGCCATCCTGGGAGTGGTTTTCCGTGGTTTCCCACTTCTATTCCAGGCAAATGCCGGGATGGCACCTAACTTAGGGTCATGCCGCTTCCTATCCAAATCCTCCCTTAATTATAAATACACACACGAGTACAGACATCACAGTTTCTCTTTCTTCGGCCTTTCCCAGTTAATTAGGGTCGCCGGAGCCAACCAGGCTCATTTTAGTTTTGGCTGGGGATTTAAGGCCGGATGCCCTTCCTGACGCCACGTGATTTTTCAGGTGAAAATTCCACCCCGCTGTCACCGGAATTCGTCGCAAAGCCCCTAAAATGATCAACAACAACAAAAACATACACATATTAAAAGAAAGTTACGGTGCTCCAGAACCAAAACATAGATTAATGGATATGATTTTATTCGCATATTTTAAGTACCTCCTTTGACTTGTGCATATAATTTTGGTGATGAATACAAAAAGTTATGTTTTGCTATACTTAACTTAAGTTGATATAAAATAGAGTGATTCGCTATAATGCTTCTGTTTTCATACTCGTGATTTACAACTTGAATTATATTTCTATGCATGTAACCTAATTGTTATATAAACCCATCATCATCATAGTTTTGCTGATTTTACAATAGTGGACCATTAGTGTCAATCTACAGTACATCTGTTGGCAGCAATGGTGTGATCAACTCCTGTCAAAACACAATAGTGCACTACTCACAATAGATATCGCCCTGGTCGAACACATGTGCTGCCGTCTATAGAGGAACGCGAAAAGGTCGAATCTTCACTTCCTAGTATTATTCTTCCATGACACCGTTATCCAGCCTCGGTGTATTGAATCCAATAGAATAGTAATCAAGCGCTCTCTGCGTTGTTGGGTCCTCCGGGAGATGGCGTTGTCTTCTGATCGCATTCTAATTGACATAGAACAGGGTGAGTTAGAAAAGGCGTCCAAGCTGATAGAAAACAGTCTACAGGCTGCACAAATTAAAGTCATCTTGCGTAGTAGAACGTCTCAACCCTGGTTTGACTCCACCTGCTACGAGAGGAGAAGGCAGGTTTTAGATCTCTTACATATAACACGGGCTGATCCATCGTCACTTAATCTACAGAAATATACTTCGAAGCCTGAAAAATCGATTGGGATTATTTCCAATCTTTCCTCAAATCTACCGTTGCTGGTAATCCCAGCATTCGCTGCGAGGACGACATAGACGTCCACGTTGAGAAGTTTACTCAATCCCTCCTACAGGCCGCCCAATCCGCAGCTATCGGACCCAAATTACACAAGCCCCTCTCCATTCCCCCTACTCTTCAGGCTCTCATCAAGCAGAAGAATATGGTCAGGTGGAGGTGGCAAGTCACCCGTGATCTTCGCATTAAGCAAGAGTGGTATGGTTTTCATAGACAGGTCCAATCAACCATGACTAATATTGGCAAAAAACTTTGGCAAAATAAACTTGATAACATGGCAGGAAATTCTAAATCCCTGTTCGGTATAGCTAGAAAGCTGCTTAAGTTAGAACTGGCATTCCACCATTACACGGAGTACGTGGAATGGTATTCACTAACTTGGACAAAGCTAACGCCCTGGCGGATACCTTCCAAAGAGCCTGTGAGCCAAACCGCGAACCTTGTAACGACGACTTCGTTGATCTCGTACGTCATGATCTTCGTGGTGGCTTTCAAGGGGATCTCCCCCGGGGCTTTAGATTTGTCTCCCCGACCGAACTGCTCAAACTCATCAAGAAACTCAAGACTCGTAAGGCCCCCAGACCTGACGAGATCGCTGCTCAGTACCTTAAAAACCTTAGTAAAAACGCTTTAACTTGCTTAGTCAAAATCTTCAACTCCATTTACCGCTATGGGTATTTTCCTGCAGCCTGGAAAGTTGCAAAAGTCATCATGATCAAGAAGCCCAACACTGACGGTACCTTCCCTCAGAACTATAGGCCGATCAGTCTACTCTCCATAATCTCTAAACCAGAGGTGGGCACAATTTGGCTCATTGAGCAGCGCTCCCGCTCCGTCAGGAGAAAGAGCCGAGTATGCGCTCTCACCGAAGTAGCTGCTTGCACAGCTTGCGGCCCTGTTTGTCGTGCATTAGATGATTAGATTATGGTGCTACGTACATACGCTTAATTATATTTATTTTATTAGGTTCTGTGCAGGAAACATAAATAATTGCTTTGACAGCTGAGAAGTACACACTCCTTTGCCCACTACCGATAGTCCTGAAAATTCAATAAGCCAACCTAAGAACTTGTTTAGAACACAAGGAACGAAAACTTGCTCTAGGAGTACAGAAATAAATAAATACATGAATAAATATAATTCACTATAAACAAAACATAGGCCTATGTGTTCTTATCTGAACTGTCATTCTACAGATGAGGAAGTGTGCGTATCCTTTCGCTGAAGCAGACGGGTTACATTTGGAGCAATCGATCTTGCACTTGCAATTCGAAGAACGGCAGTGAGATGTGCGTCCGAGTGGTTCTTCGTGGAGACTTATTTATCTTCATTAGACAGAACAGTTTCTCACGCAGATATGTTGAACCAAACATTGATAGAAGTTTGGCAGTCATTTTGTGCATGTTGGGAAATCTGTTTGCGAAAACTGTTCATAAAAATGTGCTAAGCTTGTTCGTGATTCATATTTAGCGTATAGCTGTACACATAATATAGGCCTACTCAGCCCGGTACAATGCTGTACCCACAGATTACCTACTACTACTACCTATGCTTGCGCCTTGACTGCGCATATTGCCATCTAGTCGTTCCAGCACGAACTATTAGCGAGCAGTCAGCTGGTCCCGGCTGCGAGATTGCAATTTCTAGTTCACTTTTAGCATTGGAGAAGAACACGGCTTCCTAATTGGCTATTCTGACAAAACACGACTGTAGCATGGGCTGTGATTAGTCAGCGATGTTATAGGGTGGAGCCTATCAGCGATGTCGTTCCAGGTTTGAAAAAAATATGTAGAACTCCCGCTGTTTTAACTGAGTATTTTTAGGTACCCGTATAAATTGTAATGCGCCATGTAATAGTTGCATGATCATTGTTCCAAGCGATAAGTGTTTCCGTATCTTCTTAAGTCAAGAAGAATCATTAGGCCCTACCAGAATGTTTTTCATCGACTAGCTCATTCACTCTGTACGAACGCGGAAGTAGCTTATCATCCACTCCCGATCAAGGATTGTATGTACAGTACATGGGAGGTGGCTCAAAATATTTAATTTCCGACGGCCTGAAGGGCATGAATGGCAACCACGGGGCCGAAAGATGAGCTCGCCATTCACCACATTTCTTGACTTAAGAAGATATGGAAATATTTATGGCCTAGGAACAATTATCATGCAACTATTGCCAGGCGCGTTATAATTTATGAAGGTACCAGGAAAATACGAAGTTAAAACAGTGGGAGTTCTACATATTTAGTTCAAACCTGGAACTCTATAGGCCTAACTACACTGACTAATCACAGCCCTTGCTGCATTCGTGTTTCGTCGGAACAGCCAATCAAGAAGCCGTATCGCTCTCTAATGATAAAAGTGAACTAGAAAATGCAATCTCGCGTCCCGGCTCCTTGGCTCCGCTCGCGCTCATGTAGTTGGCTCCAGGAGCTGCGCTCTCTCATTGCTCACCTATGCTCTAAACTATTCGAGATGACCCTGCTTTCCAGGCTGAACACCTACATTTCAAATGTTATCAACGATGAGCAGTTCGGATTCCGCCAAGGCCATTCCACTCTACATCAACTTTTAAGGCTTATAGAAGTCATAACGCGCGCCTTTAACGAGAACCGTATGACAGGAGTTTGCTTTTTGGATATTGGTTGTGCTTTTGATAAAGTCTGGCACAGCGGTTTGCTGTACAAGATGAAGCACAATTGATTCCCAGATCATCTACTCAAGGTCATTGATTCCTATCTCAGGAAAAGGAAATTCTATGTCCAGCTGGCTGACGATAAATCCTCCATGAGAAGGATTAAGGCCGGCGTGCCTCAAGGTAGTGTCATAGCCCCAGCCCTTTTTAACATTTATGTCTCTGACATTCCCAGAATTGACGCTACCAGTCTCCAGCTTTATGCAGACGACACTGCAATCACCACCACCTCCTGGCGTGGTCATAGAGTTCAATCCAAACTCCAAGCGGCATTACGCACCTTAGAAACCTGGCTAAGGAATTGAAGAATCAAGATTAATGTTAGTAAATGTTCTGCCACACTGTTTACCAAGAAACGCAAATATACAGAAGTCCAGGATCTCAACTTCTTTGGCGAGGTAATCAGGTGGCAACCTGCAACTAAATACCTGGGAGTTCGCTGGATCAAGGCCTTACTTTCGCTCAGGAGGTTACTCAGCGCGCTAACAAAGCGAAAGCGATCCAAGCGCAGCTCTGGCCTTTAATTAAAGCCCAGAGCTCTCTAGACGAATCCAGCAAGCTCTTGTCTTACAGCACCCTTGTGCGCCCTGTGATGGAATATGCCAGCCCTGTTTGGGGTTACGCAGCTATCTCAACTCTCAAGAAACTTCAGGTTGTACAGAACCGAGCCTTACGTACGATATCAGGTGCCCCCTGGTACGTTCGCAATGCTCAGCTACACACTGACTACAACCTCTCGACCATCAATCAGAGGATTCACCGACGGGCAGTTAAAATGTACAGAACATCTACATTCAGCACAAACCCTCTCATCAACAGTTTGGGTGATTACCGAGCTAGGGGGTGCCGCCACAAGCGCCCCCGCATCATTATAGAATAAATCTTATCTTAATCATGCTACTATAGCACCTTTATTTTTCTTCAAAACCGATATCTTCACTTTCCGATTTTCACTTTCACGAATTTCTCACTTCTACTATCCTTTTAAACTTCTGTATTTCTAATGTCTCAGTACACCAGGTCACATTCTGGCCAACCAGACCAAAGGTAATCACCCAAACCCCCCGCATTCAATTGTAGTCGGTCGGTCGAAACTATTTGTCAGAGCTCTCAAGGCCTTCGGGCCGATAGGCTATAAATTCACGCAACGAAACCGGCGAACCGGTTTCGTTTGCTTGGGTCCTGTCCTGTCCTGTGACTTCGAAGCTTTAAAGCCAAGAACTCCTAAGTTTTCACATTCTATTCCAGTGCAGTTGTGGGAACATCATTCATTTCCTGCAGATACTGACCAGGGGCTCCATTCGCAACTTACCACCACTGATCCCTCGGCATATTACGGAAGATTACGGAAGAAGAGGTTAGAAACAGAGTGCTAGGTCTGAAGAACCATAAGGCTGCAGATCCAGAGCAGATTTTTAATGAACATCTAAAGGAAGCTTTACCGTACATGGCCACTTTATGGACTGTATTATTTAATAAATGCATAGAGACGAGTACGATCTCACACACCTGGAGAAAGGTTTCTCTGAAGATTCCTTATAAAGGAAAAGGAAGTCTCTAGTCTCCTACAGAGGAATTGCCATAGAAAATACGGTATTCAAAGTCTTCAGTAAGATTATATGTGATCGTCTGACTGAAGTGACTTTAGATTGGATTCCGGACCAGCAATTCCGATTCGGGAATGGTCGGTCTACCTTACACGCTGTGTCAAACCTTATGGTAGACATTTAGGAGACCCTTAATCAGTGCGGAGGCAAGATTCACGTTATTTTCATCGACTTTCTGAACCGAGGAATACTCCTGATGAAATTGCAGTTTATGCTCGGAAGAGACCACTACCTGACAAGAGTACTAACTAGCATACTTCATCACAATGAGGTTATCATAAAAGGCAATTTACAGTCATCTCGACCCATCAGCCAAACGAACAGTGCTCTTCAGGGAGACCCACCTAGCCCACTACTTTCCAATCTTGCTACAGCGGACGTTGCTCAGATCTTTGGTTGCCTACTATCGACCAAAATAGTATGTGCACTCGAGTTTGAAGGTTGTTACTGAAGTAACCAACAGACCTACATAAAATCCAATGACATCATCACTTTCGTCGTTCTATTTTACGTTAGTTCATGTAGGTTTGGAATTTTTAATTTATATTTTAATATTTTTTATTGCACTCGAAACACAAAAAGTGATGGTTTTTAAGCGTGTTTCAACCATGCGTCACATTTATGAATTATTATCTCACAAACCCGTCATCAGATCGAATCCAAATTTTAACACAATATACATTGGAATGTTATATAACTGGTTTATTAATTTCAAATATTTTTGTGTTCAAGAACGAAAGTTGTTATCTCTTTTATAAGGTAACTTTTTCTCGGCTCGGGGTCGTTGGAAAATGCAGTTCTTGGTTGCGTTTTAATCCTTATACATCAAAAAGTTATGCTGTATGTCTGTGAAATACGTAAATGAATTCACTTATTTTGTAACGGTTCGTATTTGTACGGGGAATTAAGACATGGTTCACCAGCTAGCCGCTCCGGGAAATGCTGTACAGCGTTCCTGATATGAAGCCCATCACTTCCGATGGAGCCCATCTTGGCAACGCTGTACAGCTTTCACCGGAGCGGTTAACTGGTGAACCATGTCTTAATTCCCCGTACAAATACAAACCGATATAAAATAAGTGAATTAATTTACGTATTTCACAATCATACAGCATACCTTTTTGATGTATAAGGATTACAACGCGACCAAGAACTACATTTTCAAACCACCCCGAGCCGAGGAAAAGTTACCTTACAAAAATGATAACAACTTTGTTTCTTGGACACACAAAATTTTAACATTAATAAACCAGTTATACAACTTTCCAATGTATATTGGATTCGATTTGATGACGGGTTTATGAGATAATAATTATTATATGTGACGCATGGTTGAAACACGCTTAAAAACGGGCACTTTTTGTGTTCCAACTGCGATAAAAAATATTAAAATATAAATTAAAAATTCCAAACCTACATGAACTAACGTAAAATAGAACGACGAAAATGGTGATGTCATTGGATTTTAGGTAGGTCTATTGGTTACTTCACAAACAACCTTCAAACTCGAGTACACATAATATTTTGGTCGACAGTAGGTAGTCATATCTCCCTGTATGTATATGCAGTTGATATGGCATTGGCCTGACCTCACCAAACCTTGCAGACCTTCAGCTGTGTATGGACCGTCTGATGCTATGGATGGCAGACAATGAACCCCAGCTGAACGAGGTTAAAACAGTCCACATGGTTTTTAAGAAAAGGGGAAGGTCAGCAATCGGGGATCGACTTTTATACAAGGAGAGAAACGTACCTATTTTGAAAGTTAATTCCTTCAACTACCTCGAAGTGAGTTTTCAGACATCTGGTAAATCGTTCACCCTTCATGTGAAGAGAAGACCGAGTGCTGCAGTCATAACCATGAATGAAATACAGTTCCTGCGCAGACTATCCGTGCAGGCTGCAATGAAGGTAGCGTATGATGTATTTTTTAAAATTTTTACTAATGGCTATTTGCTGCAATTAATCTATTGATTTATACTGTCATTCCACGTCGCTAGGAGTCACTGCTATCCCGACAGAAGTTTTTCATGCAGGAATCCAGCGCAGCGTGACAAATCGCAAGTGTGACCACCCACCTCGCAGTCTCGCAGCGGGACTGTGTGAAATCCCACGATAAAAATGCACAACACTGACTTAAAACAGGATCGGCCACACACAGCGTGACTTACCACAGCGGGACAACGAACAAGGCGCGTTTTCAAGGGATGTTTGCCAAATAGCCAAAGTGTACACTTTTGCACTCTCACTCGGAAGTGAGTGGTGGTGTTCTAAATACGATCTAGTGCAAGTGTACGAACCGAGTGCATAGCGACATTTTCGAAGGTGCAGACCATTGAACTGTAGGTACTACCTACTACTCGGTTCGTTCACTCAGTGTAGGCTCTGTGATGTCGCCATTTTAACAGAACTTCGGTATTCTCACTTGACATGATTAATTGTGTATTTCAGACGATAAAAAGAGGAATACTTATATTTAATTGTAAGTACAGAGTCATTGAAAAAGGTTGCAACAATTTCAAAAAATCATATCTCCCGTTGTAAGTGAGATAAATTAATAATTCGATCTGAAAACTAATCACGAACTCATCAAGTTTTAGTTTTAGATATGACTGTACTCCTCCCGTGACCATCTGCCGATGCGCAGATTGAGTGCGCGACAGGAAGCTGCCATGCCGGTCCTATTCGATGGCCAGTGGCCACCTAGAAGCCCCGACTTGACACGGTTACGTCTCAAAACTCACGAGTCTCAAAACTCACCAGCTATAAATAGTAACAAATAGTATCAAAACTCACGACTACAAACTAGTAGCTGAATAACATTCTAATTTGTCTCAAAACTCACGACTCCTGAGAGCAAGTATGAGCTGTACGGTGACTCACATTGCCCTTCAACCCATGTTTGTCCACCCAATTTTAGAATGAGATTTCGTTTGTATTGTTTTAACAGGAATCATCAACCTACTTCAGACCAAATTCTCCATGTAACACTGATTTTTGTTGTCAGTCATTCTGCTTTCTGTCATTAAGCAGGCCTTAAAATCTTCATTGGGATCATGAAGGTCGTTATTTTGTGTTGGGATACAAAGCGACAGTCAATGGTCATTAGCAAAACAATTGAAGGGCGCCTAATGAGCACGTGAAATGCTCATATCTGCCAACCCTATCAAGTGTGTTGGTCCTGTACAGAAACAAATGACGAGCCGCTTATTCGACAATAATTAGACTAATAATAATAATAATGTTATTGGTTGTACGTCCCTTTTAACTATTGCGGCTTTTAGAGATGCCGGGGTGCCGGAATTTTCCGCAGTTCTGGCTGGCGCTAACAATGGACCTTTTCCCATTCAAAGAAGAACTGGCTTGGCTCGTGAGTTTTGAGACTGGACCAGGTACAGAAACCGGTTAGAACCTACTTTTACCAACCTTCATCTTGAAATTCGTGAATTTTGAGACTCGTGAGTTTTGAGACTCGTGAGTATTGAGACGACACGCTTGACACCCCTAGACTTCTTTTTATGGGGATTTTTTTATGGATTCAGTGAACCGGTCAGAGACAGAAACAAGCGACCGAGACAGACGACAGAGTTGCGAAACCGAGACAGGTCGCTTTTGATCTGCTCCCCATTCAACCATATGAAGTACATTTGAGAGCGCGAGACGGAGACAGGCGACACAGATCGGCGACCGAGATGAACAGTAGGAGACCGCTCTCAGAGCAGTTGTGTCTCGCGACAAGCGTCTTATGAAGTGATAAAGGCAGGCTGCACACCGGTACGACGCGACATATGTCGTAAGACAAGTGCGGTACGCGATAATTCAATTATCATAATTGTATCAGAAGATAGACATCGCTCGTGCACGTTCAATCTATTGGGAAATGAGCCAAAAGGTGCACACCAGTACGACTACGACATCTATCGAAAGACATGTGTATTAAGCGACACGCTCTGCTAGTCTCTTCGCCGCAGTATCGTACGACATTTCAGGTAGTAAACATGAATAAAAGTGGAGCAAACAAGGTTGAAGATATAACATTCTTAATTTCTTTCATTAATAGTGTTGAAAAGTATCCTTGTTTATGTTTATGAAAGAGTACAGTAAATCAGAGGTGACGAGTTTGGCCTGGAGGGCAATTGCAGTTGAATTTAAAGACACAGATTCTAGCCATCCATGGCTTTCACCAGAAGTTATGTAGCAATAGGAAATTTCATCTACCTAACGAAAACTGCTTGTGGTCACTCTGTGGAAAATGCTGCGGAAAATATCATATTGTGTTGTGTTTAAAATGGACCAAAAGCATACCTCAAATTAGCAAAGAATTGTTTGATGTAACTTACATATTGTATATTGTATAAGCCCTTTCGCGTGCTATTCCTATTAATAATAATAAAGACACAGGTTAGTGACCTAGTGACTAACATAGATTTTATCTACCAGTGTCAAGTATCGGCTACAATTAATTTAATTATGGTTTACACTAGCAAATTTCCATTGAATGGGGATTGCTCCTCCTGGCTTTAAAAAGTAATTCAGTAGTCTATTTCGCATTCTTATGCCTGGTGATCTAGTAGTATTATCCACTTCGTTATTGGCTAATATGGGCACATCGTCACATGATTTAAAATCAGTCTCATCATAGCGCTTTCCTTCTCGTAAACGGGTAAAATTATGCAAGACGCATGCTGCATTCACGATGTTCACTACACACTGCTCGTTAGAAGAAATTGGTCGCTCAAATACACGAAATTTTGATGTCAACATTCCAAATGCGCATTCCACGCTTTTTCTAGCTCTAGACAACCGAAAATTGAAAATTCTTTTTGCATCTGTCAACACTCTTCTGGGAGACGGTCGCATAAAGTATGGCAACAAAGGCAAGGCTTCGCCACCGATGACGTAGTGGGGAAATAGACTAATATTCTCATCACCCGGCAAATGAGTAATAAAAATTGAAAACTGTCGGGGCTCATCCTATAAAATTCCTTGAATTTTTCTTCGTGTTGAGATAACCCTCTTGCAACTACTGCGGAACTGTGTCATACATTCATGATGTTATACGGATGTACCCAATACTTTCTTCTCTGCTTTAATACAAATACATCGCGACTACGTCATCTTCACTCGACGAGCTCATTATTGAAACTCACTAGGAAGTGCGTCATGCAGAGATCGCATCGCTCTGGTGTGCAGCAAAGTTATCTTACGACAATTATCGCGTGCCGCGCTTACCTTACGACATATATCGTGTCGTACCGGTGTGCAGCCTGCCAAAATGTCGGAAATAAAATGTACTTAATCAAACTGCTTACGATTTAATCTCAAGTAACTCCTGAACTTTTCTTCTTCTAAATATAAATGATTCTTTTTTAACAAACAGAAAGATCCTTCTTCGCGTCTGGTTTTGAACATTGAACTCATAGGTTTTCTTGGTTTCTTTCGCAACAAATAACACAGCAACACATCATCGTCTTCTTCCTCTTCGAGAAACCTTATCATTAGAATAATTTTCGTAACCATTTTTCAAAGAATATTGTTACGGCTGTGAGTTTGTGTCATCACTCGCCGCACGAGTCACAACTGCCCCAGGGCTGGGCTGGGCTGTGGCCGCCTCCCGTATTGCGCGCGCCTTATGCAACAGGGCTACTACAGACAAAGGGACAGTCCAGAAGATTCGTGACTGGACCAGCGGTGGAAACCTCGAGAAGCCGTGGACTCTGGATGGATCTAGAACCATTTATTGAGTCACCGGCCTGCTATATAAGAGTGACCCGTGAAGCAGTTGTGGTTGTGTTTTACGAGCTAGTGTGAGCGTTTATTCTGAGCGACAGAAGTGTGGTGACTTGCGAAACCCCTAGTGTAGCGGCGAAGTGAGGAACATACAGGGGACTGCCGTGTTCTGAGTAAGTGTGCTTTCACTGAGTGTCAGATATTGTGGTGTCGAAATTAAGTGACATTGTTTCTCCCAGCTGGTGAACAGCGCGCAGCAAGTGCTCGTAAGTACTGTAGTAGGCGCACATTAGAAAGAAGTTGCATGTAGTTCTGTCAGGGCCACTAGGCTCATTAGCGGCAGGATTAACTTCTGTGGTTTGTTGACAAGTGGAAGGGCCAAGAGCGCTCAAGGAAGTGACTTGACGAAACTGGAGTAAGGCTCCTAATTGCTTGTATTTGCTGATTCGTGTAATTTTCTGGCCACAATAAAGTTAATTATTTCTTTAAGCAGTAATTGGTGTTGTGCTTTGTACCCCACCGTAATCCAGTTAACAAAAGTGCCACTAGGGGGGTGGCACGTAACAACTGGTGTCAGAAGCCGGATTACGAACTCAAGCACAACACCTGACGGTCCTGGTTTCAAAACCCGAGCAGGTCAATTTTTTTAAAATTTTCCTGTGAGTGCATGCCCTTTACAAGGCAAACAACTAAAATGGAGGCGCAATTGGCAGCATTGCTAGAAAAGTTAAATGGCATAGAAGACGGCCAGAAGAATTTAACCAAGAAGCTAACTTGCAAATTAGAAGACGGCCAGAAGAAGATGGAAGACGGTCAAAATAAGTTAGCGGAGGACCTGAAGAAGATGGAGGACGGCCAGAAGAAGATGAAAGACGGCCAGAAGAAGTTAGCCGAGGACCTAACTGCTAAATTAGAAGATGGCCAGAAGAATTTAACCAAGAAGATAGAGGACGGCCAGAAGAAGATGGAAGACGGGCAGAATGAGTTAGCACAGGACTTGAAGAAATTAGAACTGGGTCTGCGTGAGGAAGTCACGGCAGTGGAAAAGAAGTTCGACGCCTTAAAAGAAGAAGTTGCTGAACTACGCCGAGGCCCGCTGACGGGGGTGGAAGAGAGATTTAACGCTCTACAGAAGGAATTTGCTGAGCTGCGCCGACACCCGCCGACAGGGATGGAAGATAGATTCAAAGCCCTACAAGAGGAAGTCGCCGAGCTGCGCCGACGCCCGCCGACCGGGGTGGATGAGAGAGTCAAAGCCCTACAAGAGGAAGTTGCCGAACTGCGCCAACGCCCACTCACGGGGGTGGAAGAGAAAGTCAACGCTCTTCAAGAGGAAGTTGCCGAGCTGCGCCGACGCCCGCCCACAGGTACACCGGGGACACCAGGAACGGGGCAGAGCAGAGTGACGCCCCCAACCTTCGACGGAAAGGTCCCGTGGAGCACCTATTTACGTCAGTTCGAGGCAGCCTGTTCCATAAACAACTGGAACAGCACGGAAAAGGCTACAGCTCTCATTGTAGTGCTGAGAGGGGACGCCCTTAACGTCCTTCAGGCCATCCCGACTGGATCCCAGGACTACGCTTCACTGATCGCCCATATGGAGTCCCGATATGGGGATAGCCATCTTCAGCAGGCCTACCAGATGCAGCTCCGGACCCGGGTACAAAAGAACGCGGAAACCCTGCAGGAGTTCGAGATGGACATCGCACGCCTCGTAAGGCTAGCCTACCCAACAGCGTCGGCCGACTTTCTGGAGCAGATTGCGACGCAAACCTTCACCGACGGACTACGGGACTCGGACACTCAACAGGCGCTGCGACTCGCGCGCAATAAGACCCTGGCAGATGCGCTGAGCCACGCACATGAGTTTGAGACGGCGAAACAGGCATCTAGAATGCACGCGCGGGTGCGTCAAGTGGACGTCGACGAACCAGTAAAAACCAGCGAGACCAAGCCCCTGGCCGACGAATTAATGGAGGCGCTAAGCCGTTTCTTCGATAGTCGCGGTACCACCAGCAAAAACGTAGCCGAAGGACATCCGGAGAGGCGGCCCGGAAGAGGACTACCGACCTGCTGGACCTGCCGTAAGAGAGGCCACCTGAGCAAGGACTGCGGTGATCGCCGCCGCCAAGGGTTTCCGTCGGGACAGTCAGTCGTAGGGAAACCGCGCGGCCCAGGAAAGCAAGTATCAGCCAGCCTAGGGGGGCAAAGGTTGGCTTGTGACAGTCGTCAAGCCCCGGCAGTCCAAGTTCGTGTGACGCAGTTACGGAGGGATAATAGCAGCCTGATGGTCGACGGAGTCGTCAACGGAGAGAGCTGGCCCATGCTAATCGACACGGGAGCATCGAGGACCATCGTCAGTCCCACCGTGATCCCGAAGTGGAGAGTGCAACCCACACAAAGGAACCTCCAGCTAATAACCGCGACCGGAGAGACCGCACCGGTACACGGCGAAGCATCACTGGAGTTCGTCATTGGTCGACGGGCGATAAAGCATCCAGTGCTTGTGGCTGACGTATCAAATGAAGTGATCGTCGGACTGGACTTCCTGGACCAGAACAACAACATCTTGGATCTGAGTACCAACACTCTGCACTTCGGAGGTGAGGAACTTGCTTTGCAACCAGCACACGAGGCCGTCACCGCACGACGAGTAAGGCTGAGAGAGGACGTCATCGTTCCCGCCAGGACGGAGGTCAGCGCTGCCGTAATTGTCGACGGAACTGCTGAGGGAGTGGCGACTGTTATCGAGCCAAAATATGAGGACATCCAGACAAAAGGATTGCTAGTTGCCAAGACTCTCATCAACACGACGTCTCGGCCGTACGTCCGCCTGTCCAACCTGAACGACTACGACATTACGGTTCACCGGGGCACCAACCTAGGAGTCTGCGAGCCCGTTACCTGGATTGCCCGCATCACAGATACGGCGGACGGACACCTGCAGACGGACAACCGAAGAAGACGCGCCCTGCCAGAAGAACTACAGAAGCTGTACCAAGGATCCCAGGACCATCTAGACGAGGAACAATCACGCCAACTTCAGGACCTGCTACGCGAATTCCAGGATGTCTTCTCCGTGGGGAGCAAAGACTTCGGCAGGACAAGCTTGGTCCAGCACAGAATCGACGTTGGGGACAGCGCACCGATTAGGGCCCCATTCCGACGTGTCCCGCTCGCCAAGCAAGCCGAAGTCGACCGGATGGTAGAAGAGATGAAGGAGCAAGGGGTGATCGAGCCATCACATAGTCTTTGGAGTTCTCCGGTCGTGCTTGTGAAGAAGAAGGACGGTACCACCAGGTTCTGCGTGGACTACAGACGGGTGAACGACGTCACGAAGAAGGACAGCTACCCTCTACCCCGGATCGACGACACGCTGGACACCATATCAGGGTCAAGATGGTTCTCCACCTTGGATTTGAAGAGTGGCTACTGGCAGGTGGAGGTCCACCCTAAGGACCGCGAGAAAACGGCGTTCTCTGTGGGCAGCGGGCTCTGGCAGTTCACCGTCATGCCATTCGGTCTCTGCAACGCCCCTGCGACCTTCGAAAGGCTAATGGAGTCCATTCTGAGGGGACTACACTGGAAGACCTGCCTGGTATACCTAGACGACGTCATCGTTCTGGGAAGGAGCTTCGAGGAGCACTACAGCAATCTGAAGGAGATCTTGTTGAAGCTACGGGCTGCCCAGCTGAAGTTGAGCCCCAAGAAGTGTCAGCTCTTCCAGAAGCGGGTCCAGTACCTTGGGCATATCGTCTCCGAGGAAGGGGTGCGCACCGACCCAGAGAAGACCGCAGCTGTGAGGGAGTGGCCAGTTCCGAAGGACAAGTCCCAACTACGAAGCTTCCTGGGACTCTGCACTTATTACCGTCGCTTCGTGAGAGGATTCGCCGACATCGCCAAACCTTTACATCGACTGACTGAGAAGGACCAACTCTTCACGTGGACAGCAGAATGCCACAGTGCCTTCGAACAACTCAAGCAGGCTCTGTGCACCGCGCCTATTCTGGCCTACCCCAGACCTGGAACAAGGTTCATCGTCGATACCGATGCCAGCGACTTTGGCATAGGGGGAATCCTGTCGCAGGTAGTGGACGGCGAGGAGAGAGTAGTGGCCTACTTCAGCAAGGCCTTGTCAAAGCCAGAAAGGAACTACTGCGTCACCAGGAAGGAGCTGCTCGCCATCGTGAAGACCATTGAACACTTCCACAAGTACCTGTACGGGCAAGAATTTCTCATCAGGACCGACCATGCATCCCTGCGGTGGCTCCTGAACTTCAAGCAGCCCGAGGGTCAACTCGCGCGGTGGTTAGAGAGGCTTCGACAGTACAACTTTGAGATTCAGCACAGGAAAGGCCAACTGCATTCTAACGCCGACGCCCTGTCACGAAGACCGTGCCCCGAAGACTGCACCTTCTGTGCCCGAAGGGAGGAGAACACCGGGATACTGTGCCGACGGACTACTGTGGAACTTCAAGGGAACTGGAGCCGCGAATCTTTCACGCGGGCACAAGCAGAGGATGATGACCTGGGACTGATAGCCGAATGGAAGAGGGCCTGTGTCCCCAGACCCGGGTGGAACATTGTGAGTGACTGCAGCCCAAAGTTTAAGTCCTACTGGGCACAGTGGGACTCGCTGATTGTAAGGGATGGCCTCATCTGCCGTACCTGGGAGAGCACCGACGGGAAGACATCTCGGGAACAAGTCGTCGTTCCAAAGGCTATGACGGAGGAAGTCCTGAAGGAAGTTCATGGAGGATCATCTGGTGGACACCTAGGGATAAAGAAGACCCTGGAGAAGCTGAGAGAGCGGTTCTACTGGATCGGATGCCGAACAGACGTGGAGAACCACTGCGCGAGGTGCCACGATTGCGCAGCCAGCAAGGGCCCAGGACGAAGACGACGGGGTCCACTGAAGACCTACAACGTGGGCGGCCCCATGGAGAGAGTGGCCATCGATGTTGCTGGGCCATTCCCGTTAATCGAGGCAGGGAACCGCTACATATTAGTCGTCAGCGACTACTTAACCAAATGGCCGGAGGCGTATGCGCTCCCTAACCAAGAAGCCGCGACGATTGCAGAGACCCTGGTGAAAGAATTCGTCAGCCGGTACGGAGTACCCCTGGAGCTGCACTCCGACCAAGGGAGGAACTTCGAGTCGCAGGTGTTCCAGAACCTATGCCAGCTGCTGGGAATCCGGAAGACAAGGACGACGCCGCTACACCCTCAGTCCGACGGGATGGTAGAGCGATTCAATCGCACCATCGAGAACCATCTCCGAATAGTCGTCAGCGAGCACCAGAGGGATTGGGACAAACATCTTCCACTATTTCTCCTGGCCTACCGCGCCGCCGTGCATGAAGCCACCGGGTGCACACCAGCCCGGGCCATGTTTGGGAGGGAGCTCCGTCTACCTGTCGATCTTGCCTTCGGCCGACCTGGGAATGATCCGATCCCGGTAAGCCAGTATTGTCAAGAACTGGTCGACCAACTGGAGGGCGTGCACGCATTCGCGAGGAGGAAACTGCGGATCGAGACCGACCGAATGAAGACCCGATACGACCAGCAGACGGATGCCGGCGGATTCCACGAGGACGACCTGGTCTGGCTCTTCAACCCATTACGGAAGAAAGGCCTGTCACCCAAACTTCAGAAGTCCTGGGAGGGCCCGTACCGAGTCGTGAAACGGATCAACGATGTCGTCTACAGGATCCAGCGGAACCCGAGGGCGAAGATGAAGATCATGCATCGAGATCGCCTGGTAGCCTACGGAGGGACACAGACGGACCTATGATTGATCGGGACGATCAGCCTTTTTAGGAAGGGGGTGGTGTTACGGCTGTGAGTTTGTGTCATCACTCGCCGCATGAGTCACAACTGCCCCAGGGCTGGGCTGGGCTGTGGCCGCCTCCCGTATTGCGCGCGCCTTATGCAACAGGGCTACTACAGACAAAGGGATAGTCCAGAAGATTCGTGACTGGACCAGCGGTGGAAACCTCGAGAAGCCGTGGACTCTGGATGGATCTAGAACCATTTATTGAGTCACCGGCCTGCTATATAAGAGTGACCCGTGAAGCAGTTGTGGTTGTGTTTTACGAGCTAGTGTGAGCGTTTATTCTGAGCGACAGAAGTGTGGTGACTTGCGAAACCCCTAGTGTAGCGGCGAAGTGAGGAACATACAGGGGACTGCCGTGTTCTGAGTAAGTGTGCTTTCACTGAGTGTCAGATATTGTGGTGTCGAAATTAAGTGACATTGTTTCTCCCAGCTGGTGAACAGCGCGCAGCAAGTGCTCGTAAGTACTGTAGTAGGCGCACATTAGAAAGAAGTTGCATGTAGTTCTGTCAGGGCCACTAGGCTCATTAGCGGCAGGATTAACTTCTGTGGTTTGTTGACAAGTGGAAGGGCCAAGAGCGCTCAAGGAAGTGACTTGACGAAACTGGAGTAAGGCTCCTAATTGCTTGTATTTGCTGATTCGTGTAATTTTCTGGCCACAATAAAGTTAATTATTTCTTTAAGCAGTAATTGGTGTTGTGCTTTGTACCCCACCGTAATCCAGTTAACAAAAGTGCCACTAGGGGGGTGGCACGTAACAATATGTTCACGCACATCGCAATAAACATCTACTGTATGTCTAGGCGTGGCGTCAGTCTCGGTCGTCATCAAATTATGTGAGTGGCGACACGTTGACTTGTCTCCGTCTCTCGTCGCTGTCTCTCTCGTGTGCAGCCAAATGGTACCTTAAGACAACGCATCACTGCTGCTACAATCACGCCTGAGATGATCCAGCGCACTTGGGCCAAAATCGACTATCGACTGGATGTTTGTAGAGCAACCAAGGGAGCGTACATAGAAACATTATCAGGTATGAGAAGTAAACTTTTGAGTTGGTGAATTTAACAAAATATACTCGTTTTAATATCGCAAATAGTTCCAGAGCTATGATTGTTTTAAATTGCTGCAATCTTTTTCGATGACCCTGTATTTATCCTTTATAATAGCGGTGATTGTTATTTTTAACATTGGCTACTTGCAATGTTAGCTTGCCACGGTGGGTGAGTGGTTATAGTGTCGAACTACCAACCCCAAGATTGCAGGTTCGCCCCTGGCCATGGTAAGTGATTTTTGAAGGCGACAAAAATCACGATACTCATGTCATACGTTGTTGGCATGTTAAAGAACCCATTTGAATTCAGTAGGCCGTGTTCATTGGCAAAATTAATCTCGGGATTTTCCGCCAACACAAAGTTCCTCCATTCTCTACTTGAAAGCGCTGTAGTGTCAAAGAGTTTAGATATCTAACCTCCTTGACTTTCATAGCGTTCAAAGGAACGACGAAATTCGACATGCAAGCTACCCTCTGGGTGTCAATTAACAAAGCTTGCACCAGGCACCCGAGGCCATACGATATTATTATTATTATTATTATTATTATTATTACTTGCAATGTTGAATGAAATTTGTTAGTAGACTAGTGTTCCATAACCTGCGAGGTTAACCAAACTTTCCATGGCCTTTCAAACATTTACTCATAATGTTTTCCTTTTTATTTTCTAGGGTCGATGACTGAGTATCTACGTTGAAAAACAGAAACATCTTTTTCAAAACGGATTTTGTTTCTCACGGATGTGATGTGATTTGGCAAATTTGAACAGTCAGCATCCATATAAATTGCAAGATAAGTGAGAATATCAGATTTCTGATTACCGGTAATAATAATAATTGTTCTTTTAATGGTCTCGGGTGCCGGTTACAAGCTTTGTTAATTGACGCCCAGAGGGCAGCTTGCATGTCGAATTGTAGCCTATCGCTCCTTGGAGCGATATGAAAGTCAGGGAGGTTAGATATCTAAGCTCCTTGACACTATAGCGATTTCTAGTAGAGAATGGAGGAACTTTTTGTGTTGGCGGAAAATCCCGAGATTAATTTTGCCATTATGAACACAGCCTACTGAATTCAAATGGGTTCTTTAACATGCCAACAACGTGTGGCATGCGTACCGTGATTTTTGTCGCCTTTCAAAAGTCACTTACCATGGCCGGGAGTGAACCTGCTAGCTTGGGTTGGTAGTTCGAACACGATAACCACTCACCCACCGTGGCAAGCATAATAATAATAATAATAATAATAAATAAACTGGGTTAGGCAATTAGGTTGGTTTATATAGCAAGAACCAATTAATTACTGTGATTATGCTAGTTGCACTTAACGTCGGGCGATTGGATGCAACAATTTGTGGTCATCAGTGTGCGAAGTATGTTTAGCCAGCTTACCACTCCTGAAAATAACTTCGATATTCCTCCCCATAAAATAACAGTTGGTTATTCCTGCGAGTGAATGAGTCTTGTTATAAGTGTTAGTATCTACTTAAATGAGGAATCCCATGTAGGCCTACTTCAATCTCTACAAACTAGCTCCACATTCTACTTGTGATGGAGAAACGCATTTTATATCACCTCCATCTGTTTTCCTTAGGCCTACTGTACGATCATTTCAGTAGCTTAATATTACTACCGGTACTTATATTCTTACTGCCCCAAATAGCCTATGCAACATGTCTTAATGCTACTGTTTTTAAAATTGAGTGTTAGCTTACATTGGTGTTTCTCTAAATCAGGGATGCCTACAACCCCAAACCGTGACACTTCTTCCGGTTTATGAACAGCATACTCTTGAAGTAAAATCTACCCAGTGTATATCATCCCTAGAAACCCGGTGTATTTTAAGTAACAAATTTGGAGAAAATTCATATTAACGTTATCCCACACCATTATTCTTGGGGGTAACATGTTGTGGGCCTAATTGGCAAGCGTTTACCGTGCGTGCTAATTATTAACAGAACATAGTTTCATCAATTTTTTGCTCATGATACTCTCTACTTTCTGGCTACCAGAATTCAATATAAAGTCATTGCGAAAATGGAATAGATCATACCAAGCAAACGGATTGTTCAGATTGTGTAGGTTGGTTGCTTGGTTGGTTCCTTAGTTTAGTGGCTGCGACAACGTGGTCATGTAGCCCCGTGTACTTTGGGTGTGTGCAGAATCTGTCTGATAACCGGTGTTAATTGTGATGTCTGTATTAGTGTGTGTTATTTGTTTTTAATTCAAGAAAGACTGCAAACATTGAATTTCAAGTAGTTCCTACTTTTGCCGCAAAACGCCACCGTCAACAACTACTAGTTCAGAACTTGGCTACTAGACGCCACCCCAGTCGGCTCCTGGCAACGAACGTAGGAACCTTAAGAGCGTTGCTTAACCTATAAGTTAATACTTTAGCTTCACACAGGTGTAATTAGTGGAAGGATCTTTAACATGCCATAAATCTATGACATGGGACCGCTGGCTTTACTAGATCTTGTTTCATTCTGTGATCTATGTCTGTACACCAGTGACTTGTATCCCTAAACAAATTAGAGATGTTAACACGAAGATATTCGCAAGTCATGTGGTAGGTCCACCACGACTGCACTAGCAATTGTTGAATGTCTCTTCTAAACACTCCACACTACCGTGGTGGAGCACTATCGTACTGTGTTCAGTAGTCCAGCTTGTGATTATGGAAGTACAAACTCCTGCGACACATTGTGTATGCTGTCCCATTGTGGCCATTATGTTTATCTTCACTGCCTATTAGCTGAAGTACCGGTATGGAAACTTACATCCGTCCCGCTCATGTTGCAAAAAATTTCTGAGAGAGCATCAAATTTGAAAGAAAATTAATCCTCTGAAATTGCTGAGAATTATATACTTTGACATCTTGGGCCTAATGGTTTACTTCTGACATAACCTTGTGGATGCGCCCGTAATGGACAGAGATTAGGTGACTGTTATTCAATATTAGGGAAATATATTTTTGTGAACATTTCGCACCCCTGCAAGAAGACTGACACAAGTCAAAAACACACAGTTCTGAGATAATGAGCTTCAAAGTTTTTAAATTGCTGTAATTAATTCAAATGAATTGCCATTTTTTCAATATTTTGTCGAATTGGCCCTCATGTATTGGATTTTATTTTAAGCATACCGATATAAAGCTAACTTAGAAGAAGTTGCCTATTATGCATATTTATTGAGTTGTGGCACTCTTTCGCCATGATCTAATAGCGGAAACTCGGCCGTAAAAGCATGCGCTCGCCTGGAGACAGCGATCACAGTGCTATCTCTTGGTGCGAGTTGACAGCATTACTCGCCTTGCCACCCACAGCTAGCATTTTTGAGTGCGCACCGACCGAAATTGCATTGTGAAGCTAACATTATGTCTTGGCTTGATATTTAGGCAGCAAATAATTTAAAGATTAGTGTTAAAAGAAACAAAAGATACTTGGTTCTGTACAATTTATATCGAATTCTAAAAAATACTGCATTATTCATGACATGGTATTGGTGTGGGTTACTGAAGTCTGGAATATGCCCATTCATACCCGTAAGCATTTACACTTATTGATGTGTTACTTTTCGTAATTTAACACTTCCTATGTTTACATACGATTCAGAAGAATCATTTGTCTTATTCACAAATACCTTTATGAAGACTGCAAAATATCTGCTAGCCAACAACAGAATACAGTTCTTGCATACTCCCTCCGGTGTGGCACATTCACTCGTAAGTAAATTAACCATCTTGATTTTAACCCCATGCGTGCTTTCAATCAAAAAGTTACTACCTTGGGATGGGGAAGGCAAACTGTTGACTGTTACTGTCCTTAAGGCACTGCGAAACTAGAGGCATCAGGTGTTACACACGGTCGACTCTAGAAAGGTCGGAAGGTTCAACCTGACAACACGGTAGCTACGGCTATTGTCAGTCATACTTCGTCACGAGCACCTGAACTGAAACAGCTGTTTGTTAGCAAGAGATGCGACAAAAACTACCGAATTAATATTGGGCAAACATAATGTACATGTTTAGCAAGTCTCAGCCTTCCGACCTGTCTAGAGTCGACCCTGGTGTTACATTATTACCTCCTTTCCCTCTTATGATCGAAAATGCATTCTCAATACAGTCTTGAGTCAACCTTCGAGTAAACAGAAAGGCGGAGGTGAATTACAAACGCGCAACAAGGAAGTAGTGATAACCCAACTCACAGCAGGTGTAGTTTATACTGGTAACGCAGTGACAAGCAATGAGCGGGTTAGTTACTTCTCTGGCTAAGTCCTGAGACACGGTGAAGTTTCAGTCCCAATATGTTGGCCAGTGAGGGGGAAGCCTATACTAATCCTAGCTAGAGTGTCACGGTGCTAAACTAGCCCGCCTACCAGCCGTGACACCTAGTAGACTAGAAGTTCTTGGAGCAAGAAGCAGGTTCCACTACTCTATAGTTTATCTCTGCGCAGCTTGATTAGGCCTGTAGGTAACATAGCGTAGTAGCTCGTAAACGTGGAAACGTGGCGATAGCGAGGACCAGACTATGTAGAAAGGCTGGCTAGGCTGGCGGAATATCAGTTGACTTCACTTGGTGATCTATAACTCGAATAGGATAGCCTTGGTGTCCACAGCAGCTATGTCAGATTCTAGAGCTCACTCCTAAGGAATGGTCTCCCTTGCGGGAAACACCCTGACCGTCTGTGTAACTAAAGGCTATGACCTATCCAGTTCCAAACGTTGAATACGGCAGCAAGCTGGTATAATCTGAAGTGCCGGAGAATTGATGTTGTTGTTGTATTTTTAGCGACTTATTCGTCACGAAGTTCTACCAAATATAAAATAGCTTGTGTCACTTTGTTGTTTATAATTATTACAGCCATATATGGCGCAAATACTCCCCGTACCAACCATTACAATTGGATAATTAGATCATCCATAGGTCAATAATTTCTTTTAATTGTTTGGTTGGAGCTCACGGTTGTAAATCAGCTGGTCTTACGTTGCCAACTCGGACCGCTAGGCGGTGCTGGGGAGCGCTGTCTCCTGTTTTGGCGAGGAGTTTCCGCTATCTAATGCAGGTTTTACGGTCTGTTACATACTGTATTGTAGTTGTGGCACTCTTTCACTAAGTTATACAGCATGTTTTACAAGCAATTATTATGCAAGTTACGGAAAGAATTGGATTACAAATACAATGTCATCTGTGAATATTTTTCTTGATGTGATATATATATATATATATGGCAGTCGTTTCATTCCGCCGCATGGCTATTGCCCCTGCGGCGGCGGGCCCCCTTAGACGGTTTCGCCGTCTCTTCGGGCCAGGGCGTTAAGGTCTTTGGGAGAGGTGGAAATTTTGGTGGTGGGTGAGTTTGGTTTTGGGATTTGGAAGAAATCTTGATGTGAGAGCATGTTTACAAGTAACTGTTTTTAGAAATATGAAGTTGCATTCTTACAAATTCATTTTGTGGGTTCACGAAATTACTACCTGAAAGAAAGGAACATTGCTTTAATTACTTGCGTACCATTTTCCAGATCTTTACGTTCAAAGCATGGTCAAATTAAATTAATTTACTATACGTTCTTTCACATTTTCTTCAGGGTGCACTCTGTTGTTTCTCCAATACAGAACGTTTTAGTCCTTGGTAGTAGGAATTGTATTGACAAGGAATCAAACTAGCCGATGTTCGAAGACTAATTTGGTTCTCTTCCCTCTTCTTCAAAGTTACAAAACGCTATGACTATGTTGCCTTTTTTAATAACATTTATTTTGATGGCGTTGGTTAAGTTATGTATTTAATTGATAACATCGTAATAGCATTGGGAATATTGGATCACCCACAAGATTGTCATAATCTGCATCGACACTATTCACAGCCATTGTCCCTATAAGACGATCAAATCAGACATTAACTTACTAATTTCGAACAGTTATGACATCCATATTTCCTGACTTTGAAGCCAAGCCATTATTATCACTGTGATAGAAGCTATTGTCTTGAGGATCAATAGGCTTAGATGGTTAGGACGTGTGGAAATAATGCCTGAAGAGAGAAAATATACAATTTCTTGCAGAGTCGGGAATCGAACCCGGCAGAGAGACATGCGATTCCTTATCTTAAATTCAGAAATAGCGTAGAGAAGAACTCTGATTGTGATGCTAATGTTGTTCATCCTTGTTTAAATTTGGAGGGATTCGCTCTTTGAGGCTAGAGAAAACAGATCATGTCGTACCTTTCACGAAGCATAAGTAGCCGTAGCCTTATCTAGCATCATAAGACATGCTTGCTTGTGTGAAAGTCGATCTAAAATCTTCCATTTCTTCATTAACAGCCACATTTTGACTTGTGGCACTATTTCTCATGTGACTTACTAACAATCCAACTGCTCATCTAAATACTGCCACAACACAAATTGTGGCAGTTTAGAAACAGAGAGCTGCATTTTATGGACAGTGTGTATACTGCCTTACAATCTTATATATAAAAGTGAAAGTCTGTATGTGGGTATGTATGTATGTATGTGGGTCTGTTCCGTATACAAATCTACACCGTACCACCAATCTCAACCAAATTTTGCATACATATAGTTTAGGATCCAGAAGGAACCGCTGGCTACATGAATTTTCGATAGTCTTTCTCATTCTTCTGATTTCGGCCCTTTTGCACTCAAGCACAGGCTAATCAAATCATAAAATATACTCATGAAGGAATGGCAAGCCAGATAGTTTCCATGGCAACATAGCTCAAGTCGAGACACGGCCGACTGGATGCCAGTTCTGCTCTGCACTACCGGTATAGAAAAAGAGGATCTTTACTTGAAATCCCGTTAGTTACTCAACTACTCACACAGCACTGTCAACCGAGTTTAGCATAACAAAGACTTGACACTATCATCTACTATATATATTTGTGAAATACCACTCACTCATTCATTCATCACGAAATCTGAGAAACCACCGACGGATTGGAATGAAATTTGGTATGCAGCTTCCCAAAGGGCCGCAAATGCCCCCTAAGATAGGATTTTTGGATATTCAGGTTCTAAAGGGGTGTTAAGGGGGTTGACCTGCATTTCATTGAATTTCAATATCTCCCGATTGGTTTCATTGGGGGATGTGATACTCGGCACGTAAACTCATCATTAAAAATAAGAAGACACGAGTCTGAGGGTTTTTCGATGTGGTGTATATTATGAGGTGAAAGGGGTGAAAAGTGGGGATGGAAAGATTCCTAACGGAGCGTGTATCTCTTAAACGACATAGGTGAGGAGTTTGAAACTCAGCGGAAAACAATCAGCATACAAAATACGTAAATATGTGTTTGACCGTTTATTCATAAATCCAATTTAAGGGGCCCATGGGGAGGGGTGAAATTCTGGGGGGGGGACAGGAAGAAAGTGTCCTAACTGATTGACTGACTCACTCACTCATCAAACTCAGGGGGGAAAAACTGCTTTAAAGTAAGTAAATAGCTGTTCGACAGTTTTTTTTTATTAAATCAAATTTAAGGGGTTCATGGGGAGGGGTGAAATTCTGAAAAAAGAAAATTGAAAGATAATGTCCTGCCTGACTCACTCACTCACTCACTCACACACTCATCATCGCCCAGCCAAAATTATTGAAGTTAGAAACATGACAGTTTGGGGATATGTTCATTGTATGTCAAAACCGTCTACTAAGGGAGGATTTTCGGATATTCAGGTTCTGAAGGGGTCTTAAGGGGGTTAAACCTGCATTCCATTGAATAACAATATCTCCCGATTGGTTTCATTGGGGGATATGATACACGACATATAAACTCATCATTAAAAAGGAAGAAGACACGTCTCTGAGGGGTTTTCGATGTGGTGTATATTATAAGGTGAAAGGGGTGAAAAGTAAGAATTGAAAGATTCCTAACGGAGCGTGTATCTCTTAAACGACATAGGCGAGGAGTTTGAAACTCAGCGGAAAAAATCAGCAAAAAAAAAAAAAAAAAAGTAAATATGTGTTTGACCGTTTTTTCATAAATCCAATTTAAGGGGCCCATGGGGAGGGGTGAAATTCTGGGGGGAGGGGGGGAAACAAGAAATAAAGTGTCCTAACTGATTGACTGACTGACTCACTCATCAAACTCAGGGGGGAGGGGGAACTGCTTTAAAGTAAGTTAATAGCTGTTCGACAGTTTTTTTGATCAATCATATTGAAGGGGTTCATCGGGAGGGATGAAATTCTGAAGGAAAAAATGAAAGAAAATGTCCTGACTCATTCACTCATGATCGCCCAGTCAAAAATATTGAAGTTGGAACCATGGCATTCTGGGGATATGTTCGTTGTATCTCAAAACCGTACACTAAGGGAGGATTTTTGGATATTCAGGCTCTAAAGGGGTCTTAAGGGGGTTAAACCTGCATTTCATTGAATAACAATATCTCACGAGTGGTTTCATCTGTGGATGTGATACTCGGCATATAAACTAATCATTAAAAATAAGCAGACATGTGTCTAAGGGTTTTTCGATGTGGTGTATTATTATGAGGTGAAAGGGGTGAAAATTGGGGGTTGAAGGATTCCTAACGGAGCGTGTAGGCCTATCTCTTAAACGACATAGGCGAGAAATTTGAAACTCAGCGAAAAAAAATCAGCTAAAAAATTAAGTAAATCGGTGTTCGACCGTTTTTTCATAAATTAATTTAAAGGTCCAATGGGGTGGGGTGAAATTCTGGGGGGGAAAAGGAGAGAAAGTGTCCTGACTGACTGACTAACTCACTCATCAAACTCAGGGGAAACAGACAGCTAAAAAAATAACTTAATAGGTGTTCAAGCGTTTTTTCATCAATCCAATTTAAGGGGCCCATGGGGAGGGGTGTAATTCTGGTAAAAATAATTGAAAGAAAATGTCCTGTCTGACTCACTCACTCATCGCGCCCAGCGAAAACTATTAATGTTGGAAAAATGAAATTTTGGGAATATGTTCGCTGTATGTCAAAACGTCAACTAAAGAATGATTTTTATTTATTCGGGTTTTAAAGAGATGTTAAGGGGGTAAACGTGCATTTCATTGAATAACGATATCTCATGAGTTGTTTCTTTGGGGATGTGATATTCGGTATATAAACTAATCATTAAAAATAATCAGACATATATCTAAAGGTTTATCGATGTCGTGTATATTATGAGATGAAAGGGGTGAAAATTGGGGATTGAGGGATTCTTAACGGAGCGTGTATCTCTTAAACGACATAGGCGAGAAGTTTGAAATTCGGCGGGATAAAACAGCATAAAATACAAGTAAATATGTGTTCGACCGTTTTTTCATAAATCCAATTTAAGGGGCCCTTGGAGAGGGGTGAAATTCTGGGGTGATAAAACAGGAAAGAAAGTGTCCTAACTGATTGACTCACTTACTCACTCATCAAACTCAGGGGGAAATCAGCTTTAAATAAGTAAATAGGTGTTCGACCATTTGTTTCATAAATCCAATTTAAGGGGTTCATGTGGAGGGGTGAAATTATCATATATAAATGAAATAAAATGTCCTGACTGACTCACTCACTCATCATCGCCCAGCCAAAATTATTGAAGTTGGAAACATGAAATTTTGGGGATATGTTCGTTTTATGTCGAAAACATCCAATAAGGTAAGAGTTTTGAATATTCAGGTTCTAAATAGGTGTTAAGGGGGTAAACGTGCATTTCATTGAATAACAATATCTCACGAGTGGTTTCATTTGGGGATTGATACTTGGCATATATACTAATCATTAAAAATAAGCTGACACATGTCTAATGGTTTTTCGATATAGTGTATATTATGAGGTGAAAGGGATGAAAAGTGGGGGTTGAAAGATTCTTAATGGAGCGTGTATCTCTTAAACGACATAGGCGAGGAGTTTGAAACTCGGAGGAAATCAATCAGCTTAAAAATAAATAAATAAATAAATAAATAAATAAATAAATAAATAAATAAATAAATAAATAAATAAAATAAATAGGTGTTCGACCGTCTTTTCAAAAATCCAATTTAAGGGGCCTATGGGGAGGGGTGAAATTCTGGAAGAAAAACGTCCACTAAGGAAGGATTTTTGGATGTTCGCTCTCATCGACCAACCAAAACTATTAATGTTAGAAGAGTGATATTTTGAGGATATGTTTGTCGTGTGTCGAAAAGATCTACTAAGGAGGGATTTTTGGATATTCAGGTTCTAAAGGGGTGTTAATGGGGTTAAACCTGCATTTCATTGAATAACAATATGACACGACTATGACGCGAGCGAAGCGAGACTAAAAATGAGATGGTGTGTGTGTGTCTGTGTATTACTCAATCACGCAAGTACCACTGGTCCGATTTACATGAATTTTACATGGAAGTAGCTGATTTACCTGGTTAACATACAGGTTACTTTTGATTTCAATACTTTGCACTTTTAAAGATGGCGACCATTTTAGTGACGTCACTCTACCCTTTGGTTTTAAACTTTCATATTTCCATTTCAAATAAAAAGAGAACGCTAAGAAATAGCAAACTTTTGATGGCATGTACGAGGTTAAAAATTGCATTTTCTATCCGAAATGTATCTCCAACCGTTAGCGAGTAAAACCTAAATGTGTGCTATAAAACACGGTCAAGGCAGAGCGGTGTAGTTGGACAAAATGTTCCATCCTTAATCTCCCTCTGCGCAGCACCTCGCCTATCCCCTGTTTTAACTGTCACCTTCACATTTTGATTTATTTACGACCCGTAGCGAAGCACGGGTACTTCAGCTAGTGTCAAATAATAGTGGGGGTGAAGCTGATTCCTGCCCGTGGTGCCCCTGCTAAGGTAGTTGGAATTATATTTCCATTACCGAACTGAACGTCAGCAATCCAGAAGCAAATCAAAGAATGGTGAAAATTAATATAAACCGGCCCTTTTCAGCGCCAAAACTGACAATCATCTCTGTCAATATTGAAGGTCTTTCATCAACCAAGGAAGAGTTATTAAGCCAGATATGCCATGATCAGAAATGTGATTTACTATGTATTCAGGAAACCCACCGAGACTTGACTCTCCACCGTCCAAAAATCAAGGGTATGAGCCTAATAGTTGAACATCCTCATCGACATTATGGCAGCATTATCTTTGCCAAACCTAATATTCAGATCGTCTCCACAGGAATTTCCATTGTAGATGACACCGAAATTCTTACAGTAGAGCTTAGCAACTGTTCTGTAACATCAGTTTATAAGCCCCCAGGTACTGTATTTAAATTTGTAGAACCCAGCAACTTCCAGCATCAATCTGTGAAGTTTGTTGTTGGTGATTTCAACAGCCGTAACACAATATGGGGTTACTCAACTACCGATGAAAGTGGTGAGGCCGTGGCTGAATGGGCAGACTCATATGATCTCAACTTATTGCATGATAACAAACTTCCAGCATCTTTCAACAGTGCAAGATGGAGGCGTGGATATAATCCCGATATGATATTTGTGAGTGAAAACATATCTCATTTATCAATAAAATCAGTGGGTCAAGCTATTCCTCACACGCAACACCGGCCTATTATATGCCAGATTTATGCTGCCATTCGACCACAGTCAGTTCCTTTCCGACGTAGATACAATTTTAAGAAGGCTGATTGGGAGAAATTTACCATTTCTCTAGATGAGAATATTCTAAATATTGAGCCAGTTCCTGAATTATATGACGACTTTGTAAATATCGTGAAGTATTGTTCCCGTGTTTCAATTCCCCGAGGCTGCAGAGCACAATATATAAAAGGTCTGACTTCGGAAACTGAGGAACTTTTGAAAAACTATCTTGACCTCTTTGATAATGACCCATTTGGTAACGATACCCTTCAAGCTGGGGAAGATCTTTTAACAGCGATTTCCAAGAACAGGAACGATGCATGGTGCCAATTGATGGAGGAGACGGATCTAAGTAAGAGTAGTCAGAAAGCCTGGAGACTCCTTAAGTACCTGAGTTGTGATCCAACAACAAAAGAGGGACACAAAAATATAACAGCTAATCAGATTGCTCGTCAGCTCGTGGAAAATGGTAAATCTGACCATCCATTACGCAGGTCAGATCATAAAATTGCTCGGTCAGAAGAACTCGAGATTAGTCAACTTATGCAACCTTTTTGCATGGCAGAACTGACGGCAGCCATTGATAGTTGTAAGATCGGCAAGGCAGCAGGAGTAGATGATATCAGATTAGAGCAGATCAAACACTTTGGGGAACGAGCAAGAGAATGGGTCCTAGCTTTCTTCAACAACTGTTTGATATCCTGCAATTTCCCAAAAACCTGGAGGAAATCACGAGTCATACCGATTCTGAAACCTGGTAAAATGTCAACTGAACCTCAAAACTACAGGCCAATATCCTTGTTGTGTCACCTGCTTAAAATCTTTGAACGAATGTTACTGAACCGCCTAGTTCATGTCGTAGAGCCTGCTCTCATACAACAACAAGCAGGCTTCAGACCAGGGAAAAGTTGTACATCCCAGATCCTTAACCTCACTCAATTCATTGAGGATGGCTTTGAAACACGGAATATCACGGGAGTAGCTTTTATCGATTTGACCGCTGCCTATGACACTGTCAATCATCGTGCTTTGTTACAGAAGATTTATGGAATCACGAAGGATTACAGTTTCACAAAACTTATTGAAAGTTTCCTTCAAAACAGGAGATTTTATGTGGAATTCCAAGGACAGCGCAGTCGATGGAGACGTCAAAGAAATGGCTTACCTCAAGGTAGTGTTCTATCACCAATGTTGTTTAACGTCTACACTAACGACCAACCACTTCCAAGGAACACTAGAAGTTTTCTTTATGCCGACGATCTAGCATTAGCTTGTCAGGGGAAATCCTTCGAAGATGTTGAAGCTCATTTAACACAAGCATTGACTGAGTTGGATGTCTATTACTATGATAATCAACTTCGTCCAAATCCATCAAAAACTCAGTTGTGTGCATTTCATCTGAAGCACAAGCAGGCTCGTCGTGAACTTAACGTCTCTTGGCAAGGAACACGCTTAGTTAACACTTCTCATCCAAAATATCTGGGAGTTACCCTCGATCGTACTCTGACCTACAAACAGCATTGCCGGAATACCAGACTAAAGGTGGAAGCTAGGAATAACATCCTACGTAAGATCACTGGTAGCACCTGGGGCTCTCAACCATCAACCTTGAGAACGACAGCGCTTGCAACATGTTACAGTGTTGCAGAATATGCATGTCCAGTGTGGTACAAATCCACCCATGCAAATAATGTTAACAAGGCGCTTAATGAAACATGTAGGCTTATTACAGGTTGTTTGAAGCCTACACCTCTTGCAAAACTTTACCAGCTTGCAGGGATAGCACCACCGGATATACGTCGTGAGGTAGCAGCCAATGAAGAGAGAGCTAAACAGGTTAATCAGTTTTCCCATCCGTTGTACGGTTATGTACCAGCCACCCGTAGGTTGAAGTCCAGGAGAAGTTTCCTCAACGCCACTGCAGTCTTGCTAACTACACCAGCTACAGCTAGAAAACAATTGTGGACTTCTCGGCTTGGGAATAACTCTCTATGGGATCACCCTTCGGAAAGCCTCCCACCTGGACATGATCAGAAATGGATCGTGTGGAGGGCACTTAATCGTCTCCGTTCTGCTGTTGGAAGATCTAAGGATAACTTGCAGAAATGGCACTTCCCCGTCGACTCCACCAACTGCGACTGCGGTATGCCCCATACCATGGAGCATCTACTGAATTGTCCGCTGTGCCCTGCCACTTGTACAGCAGAAGATCTTTTACTAGCAACTTCCAATGCTATACAGGTTGCACATTTTTGGTTGACCGTGGTTTGAAAAGACATTGTGTGTTGTATGGTTTACTTTTTTTTTTTTTGTAAATATGTATGTAATTTTAGTGTAATCCAGTATTTTGTTTGCTTCTGACACGAATAAATAAATAAATGTCAAATAATAAATTTAGACTTGTGGTAGTCTTGGAACCGAAAAAGGACACAGTAAACTATTCCAAGTCATATATAACTCAAAATCGACAATTTTTGACTTGTGGCAGTCTTCTTGCAGGGGTACGATTTATTCTGATTATTGATTTTATTCTCGATTGAATCGCCCTGTATCTAGGTATAACTCGCCTAATCTCAAGCCTGGCACATCCGTTGATGCCATGGTTATCATTAGAAGTGCTTGCACTATGGTGCAACTGCTTCATGCTTGGCTTGTGCGTTCTCCATTCTCTTCATCTAAGTGCATACAGTATTCGTTTATAGAAGGGAGAGACCAGGGGATACATTAACAAAAATCTTCCCCTGTATCCTGCACTCGGTTGAACCACTACCACACAGGAGCACATAATCATTTGGAATCTGCACAGGCTTTTTACCTTGTGGATGCATAATTTAACTTGTTACAATAGAGTATGTAAGTATTCCTGTCTGTTACCCAACTACACATCGCAACAAAAGTTTTCAATTGTATAGATTTGATTATATTGACTGCATATAACAACTCAGTGATGTACATGCTGTTAGAAAACGTAGTTTGGAAATATTCCGTACCGGTACCCTATTGTCCTAGGCTCCAACAATATGGTATACATCGTAGAGCAGCGGCTAGCATTCTTGGCTGTCGTCTCAGAAGTCTGGATTCGATTATCTGCTTTGCCAATAAATTTTATTCTGGTCTGAGGCTGGAACAGGATACACTCGGCCTCATGAAGCAAAACTGAGATGAGGTGGGTTCGATTCCCACCTCATACATCCCGGAAGTGTTTTTCCGTGGTTTCCTAATTCAACTCCATACAAATGCTAGGATGGTTCCTAACTTAAGGCCACTGCCGCTTCCTTCCCAATCCTCACATGAATTACAAATACACACACTAATACAGCCATCAGACTTTTTTATATATTGTGCCCAATTAGACACGGCAGACTGGCATCGAACTCGGGTCTTATCAAAGAAGACCAGGCCCATGATTCTGCCTGGAATCGAATCATTGATCTCTGAGGGGGGACAGCTACAGGGAACCCGAAGAGCAATGAGTTATATCTGCATATAATCATAAAAGCAGGATTTCACGGCTAGAATGGGAATATCATAGCTTTTAAGGTGGATCGTTGCAAGAAAATACAAAGCCCAAGTACGTTTTAGAAGCCTGAATGCTAGAAAGCAAACCAGCTTGACAGTTAACAAATCGGAGTTAGCGAAGGGACGTATTTAGGTGACGCCAAGGAACTAATTTTCGTCTGGACCGCAGGAACAGCTCAAGATTAATTACTCTGGAATCCACCGGCTCACAAGGCATAAGAGTAGAGAGGGGGCAGTCGCCCACAGAAATTAATTGATTACAGCCAATTGGAGCATTGAAATGAAATAAAACTTACACCCAGGTGAATATATTTTAGGAAAGATAATTTAGGAGTGTTCGCACGCCTAAATTAAAGCCTACATCTATAAACGAGCCTCTGAACAGACTGCTTCCGCTCGGGAGGAAGGTTTTGGAGACCAGCAGAGGGGGAAGTACCAGGATAGCGTCATGACGCCATGGTAGAAGGCAATTAATTGTAATTAATTGGCCGAAGCGAACGCTTGTACGCGAGTGATTTTGGGACCTCCACACTTAGACAAACGAGAGTTATACTTCACTTTGTCTGGAAATGTATTATTTCAGGAAGGGAGTCGGTCCCAAATGTCCAGTGGACTATGTTTCACAAGAAAGCCTTATATAGGGGAAGCTTCGGAGGGAAGTTAGTTCGTCTTCAGTTCGTCTTGGCTCAACACGTGAACTAACACGCTGCCAGATCACGCAAGAAAGTCCGCGAAATTATAAAGTATCGACGCTCAAATGTATTTGGAGAACAATGGAAGCGCACCATGCAGCTTCTTAACAGTAATTATGCATCGTGTAAGATTTAGTCTACAGCTGACGTTTAATCAACAACATACGCAAGTATAAATTCAGTACAGCGTAGGGATAATTTAGGATGTTTATAGACAACGAACATACCAGGAGGTATTGTCATAGTTAAAAATGACACATTATTGTCAGGATCACTACAGTTGTGGGAGCCTGGAAGGCGTCACAAATAGTCGTGACAGAGGACTGAACAGAATTACAGTAGAGGTGATATAAACTGCAGGTGACGGTAATCGAACGCACGCACACGCAAGATAGACTTTCATGGAGACCAGCGGTTGTCAGGAGTTAGCTGCATCGCATCTCTGAGGTCAGGCGATAGTTGGAGTCCAATCAAGGATCCATGTGTGAAATAGTGCGGGAATTGTATATCAAGTTATATCACAGTGATTTTTAAAAGTGGTTATGTATGTGGTAAAATAATATGTATTGTGTCAAAGTGAAAAAAGCCAGTAATGGAAAATATGATTATCATGTGTGAAGTGTATACCATGTGCCGTGTGATAGATATCATGATGGCTTAAGCTAAGCATCATGGTAGGCTCGTGGCTGGCGTGCTGGACTAACCCCGTAAAAATGAAAGTGAGTACAAATTTAAAATGTTGATATGATTAAATAGTTCACCATACAACGAAGCATCAGTCTAAGATTAAGAATTAACATTCATTTATGTACGAGCTCACATCCTTCGTATTTTGGTAAAATATGGCTTGGAGGATGATTTGTTTACGGCCATTTCGGCGTAAGACAATGATGAAAGTAACGGTAACGTTTAATAATAATAATAATAATAATAATAATCTGGGGTCGGTAACAGTTATTAATAAATAATGGGCATGTCAGGCCTAGAGTACGTGCAAAGTGTGTCATGTCTAACGTAAGAGCACTGTGTTATTGTAAACAGTAAGAAAGAAACGTAAAATATCGAGATAATGAGACTTTTTCAGTGTCATTGATTTGTTGAATGAATGTTTATTATGGTAAATTCTACAGGGTTGTATTTGAGAACCATTAAGGTAGTTAATATAAGCCAGTAAATTTATACTTGTTTTGGGAGCTACATAAAGCTTTGGCTTATGAGTAATTGCAGAGAGGACGTGAGTGCTTTAATAATTGAGTCATCTATAAGAAGTATTGTTTGAGCCGCGTACAGCGAGCAAGTAACGTAGAATCAAGAGATTTACGTCAATAAGTTGCGGGGATCATCCAAACATAGCTTGCGCGTTAGGCGAATCTAGTCGGCTAAATCTTCGATATTTACGAGATAGTATCGCCTTGGAGCATACTTGTATTATTCGCAGCGAGTGGGACAGAGGCTGTCTGTATCCACCGTTTTGCAGAATTGTTGCCACTAGGGATAACTATTAGAGACCCTGTGTGAGCCCATGTATTAATTGATCTGCCCTCAGAGGTAAGACTAACGGTTCGTCGTATGGGAAACGCCGATTTCCTCTTGTTATGGGCAGCTGCACCAGTGAGAGAACTTTGACACTCACTTGAGATGCGCGCCAGAAGCCACTAATGTCGCCACAGAACGGCAAAGCTATTACATGATCCATCCCCTGCCATGAATATTAATTAGGAGCCGAGTTGAGCCCATTATACTCTAAATGTAGGTGTTAAATAATTAGAATGACTCAATTACTAGAGACACAACCCACTCAGGGTACCTCCAGTGTAACTGCACAAGTAAACAAACTTGACCTTGCAAGGAGCCAGATGGGGTGGCATGAAGGCCACTAGACCGGCGGCCATCTTTCTCAGGCAGCCGAAACTAATTTATTGTCCGCTTGGAAAGGAGGTCTGTTGACCTGATCCTTTTATTTTAAAAGCGTAGTGGGACACTGAAGAATCTCGATATTTCGAAAAGTAATTAAGATATGATTGTTGTGATGATGCCAATTGAATTAAATGCTTTATTTCCACACACATACCATGTTGGATCGCTGTGATCGGATAATATTTGGCCCAGTTATTCTCTGAGGAGGAACACTGCACCAAATACATATAGGCATCTTTGTAAAGTGTATTTGCCCAGTTTACACTAATTTATTCATACGGGTAGAGAAATTTTAATGACATGACACGTTTGTAACGATAATGTTTTGACCAGACCCAGAAAATCGTTGTATGGTGAAGCTATAAAACATTTCTATCCATGTGTATTTTGGAAGGGAAAACGTACCACTTCAGCGTTTCAAATTGATGGGAAAAAGAATACGAGTCGCACGACTCAACACTTATTAATTAAGGCATAAGATAATGAATTAATGTTACTGAAAGTAAATGCCCTGTAAAAAACGGATAAATGTTTAATAATTGCAGATTTAATGTCATTTAAATATAATTTGTGTTTATTGTGTTGTGATATTCCAGTTTGTGTTAAATTGTGCCACGTGAAGAACACTATGGACACTCGCAAATGTCAGAGAGTATCGATAATAGGATGTTTTGAATAGACTTGAGTGCGGTGAAGCACTAATTTTAAGGAGAGACTCACAGATAACTTTGATTTTTGTTGTGGGAAGTAAATGTAAAGTATCTTTTGTTTGTGTTTTATGTTGTATAGCCATGATTTTCTATAATTAAATGTTATATTTAGGAATATGCTGTTTCTTTCAAGTAGAGTAGTTACCTGACAGACTCAAATCCTGAGCATGTGATCGTATGGTGGGCATGAATGTCCCATACCTCGAAAGACCGTGAGTTAGCTGGGATACGAACACATGTTCCATATGATGACGATAGGGTACATGGAGGACATGTTATTGTACTAGGATTGAGTCACAGGTACTACTAAAAGTCGGCCAAGATATTAATGGTAGAGGCAAGTATAACAGAAAAATTAGGACATATTAGGAAAAGGCCGCGTCCCATTGTTAATAAGCCTTCACGTTAAAATAAATATTGATAATCCTCCATAAGACATGCTTAAATGTAACCTGTTACCATCGAGGCCAAACCACCTCTTTATTTATCATGGCGCCCAGAGACGTGATGGCTTATGGGATTCAGAAAACCCCATGATAATAGTATGGTTTCCATGGGGGAAAACCATAATAGTATTTTTTCCTCAAACTATGTTTGAGAGATTGTGAGTCTTTTTAGGTGATACTCAAACATTAGACACTGTTGTCAGACGAGTGAATATACGGACGGGTACGAGGGTCTAAACCCATTCCATAGGTGGTTACAGAACTGTGCTAAAATGGATGTTGTTGTTGTCGTGACATCGGAATTCTTTTCCCAATATAACGCGCCAGCATGCTCAGCTACGGCCGGCCTGTATCTCAAGATAAGAAATATGGGATGGCTGGTACTGAGGGGGTACTTAAGTGTATCGCGGAGTTAAAAGAACATTTTGATACTACTCATGCCAAGAGTAGGGAAGATGCTAAAGCATTTCAAGAAGAAATAGCGGGTAGTTTGGATACAGTAAATAATCAGTTGGAGTCTAATCAAACTGAAATGAGCCAGATGTTGGCTACAGTAAATACTCAGTTAGAGACTAATCAAACTGAAATGAACACTAGATTAGAGACCAATCAAACCGAGGTAGGCCAGATGTTGGCTACGGTAAACACTCAGTTAGATTCAAATCTATTAAAGGTCAATAAAAAAATTGATGATGTTAAAGAATCTATTAAGCAAGAGGTAACTAAAAATATTGTTAGCGTGGTTTCAGAGATGCAAGCAAATAACGACAAACGCTTTGAGTCAATAGAGGTAAAACTCGAGAATAATCTGCAAGCGTGCAGAGAATCACAACGTGAGATTGATGATAGCTTAAACAATATGTCCGTAGAGCTTAAAGATATTCAAAATCAGAACGAAGCGAATACTAAGCGACAACAAGAGCAATTTAATACGTTCACTCAGACAGTGGATCAAAGGCTTGAAGACAGCGACGGGAAATGGAATAATCGTATGGCAGGCTACGCAAAAGCTGTAGACGAAGCATTAAGGAAGCAGGATCAGAATATCCTTGACCAATGCAAGGAGATCAGTGAAATAAAAACTTCCGCTAAAGAAAATAAGGGAATAATCTCAAACATGAGAACGCAGGTTGGAAAGGTTCAAAAAGAGTTAGAACAAACTCAAAACGATCTAGCAGTCATTCATAAAAGGCAAGATGAGGACCAGGGTGAAATTACCAAAATAAGGACCGAAATCTCCAATATGCACGGTCACATCCAGAAAGAGGTTACAGGCTTACGAGAAGAATCGGAACTTCGAGAGGGCTTGAAAACTGAAGCCAGCGATAAAACGCTTGCCGAGGTAAGGCAAAGTCTAGCGGGGGAAATTTCCCATATGAAAGAGAGCCTTAAAGATAACAAGGAGAAAGTCTTCTCTATGGCAGAGAAAAACCGGGATCTCTTGGAAAAAATAGAACGAGAGGTGTTAGCTCGTTTAGAAAGAGCGGAAAACAGGCACAGCCAAATGGAAACTAGAATGATCGCACATGAGGAGTCTATATTGCGAAATCCGAGATCTAATGATGGAAGCATATATGAAAATAGAAGAAATAGATGGGCAGATATAGAGATACAGCCCACTCCGAAGAATACAGCCATGCCAAGTGACAGCCCGTATACCACGCCTGGTATACCTATTGCTATGTCCACACCGCATGAAAATGCTGTACAAAATCAGATAGTCACTGTTGTGAGGGCTAGTGACGAGAAACCGAGAAAGTATTCTGGGAGTAACTCAAATATGACACCCAAATACTGGCTCAAAGAGGTTTCCGAGTACTTGAATGACGCGAAGGTACTGCCAGAGCGAAGATTAAGAGCTATCGAAAAACTGACTGAGGGTTAATGCGCCTTATGGTTCAGAAGTTTTCGTTACACGTTTGACACCGTTGACGAATTTCGCCAGGCGTTTTTAAGCAGGTACTGGGATGCAAATATACAACAGAATCTCAGGTTGGACTTGTACTCCAGACGCTATAGTACAAATAATCCAACGAAATATGCTGATTTTTTATAGCACAATTATGCCGTTTTCGGGAGCTTGACGAAGCCCCTAGAGAGCTAGATCTGTGTATAGCGATAGCCAAGCAATTACCATACGAAGTGCAACGACTATTAATTTCGGCAAACGCCAAGACAGCGACTGAAATGGAGGAAGTGCTTAGACAGCTCGATCTCACCACAGCGCAGCATACGAGGCAGAGTCGGAACACGGAACAAGTCCACATGACTAGTACACCAACTGAATCGACTAGGGTGCAGACTAAAAGTAAGTCTACTAGCACAGAAAATGAGAAGTCGGACTGGCAACGAGAAGAAAGGGAAAACCAGAATTGGAGGCCAGCATACAGAGGGAGATCGAACCGCGGATACCGAGGAAGAAGAACCTGGAATCAGCGCGATACAAGAAACCAACAGCCTGATAACAGGAGGAATTACGGCCGAAATGGGAATAACCGAAAATGGAGATCCCAAGAACAGAGTCGCGGGTTCGACGAAGAAGCGGAAGAACGTTATCATGCATCACTAAGATATCCCTTAGCTGACCGACGGTACTTACAAGTACCACCTATTTCTTTGTCTCATAACCCTTGATGTTCAACGACTAGCACCTCTGGAGGCCTTTAGTATTTTAGAGGAATGCTAATTTCATAAGGAAAAGGGATTTTTTGCCGTTGGCTAACCTGCCGTTGACAAGGCAGGCGATAGAAACTTCCGTTTCTATGGTTACAACATGCTTTGAAAATGTGATGTTGTTATTGATGTTTATGTGATTTATAACTGCACGAGACTTTGTGAATGAGTGATTCGCCTTGAAGTTGGCATTTCTACTTGTGTTTTACCTACGTTATAACTGAATTGAGAGGTTGATTTTTGTGAGGATGGACTTTGACTGAACTGGACTCCTGAGTACCGACGGTCTACGAGAAGGCACACCGTATATATCAACATAACCTTCCTATCACCTCTGTAGTCCTGCTAACTCTAGACAATGTGTTGGATATTTTAGTGTTTTCTTTCGTTATGGCAAATGTTTTGAGTGATTACCAACTTTTAGAACTTCTAGACACAGAAATTGAACTGGATAATCACAGTGACACTGATATTCAGGAAGATGATGACAAATTTGGACAGAATCTGTTGCCACTTGCTGATAAACCGGCATCTGATATTTTCAATTTGGTTTTTAATGCTGAAATAACTAAAATTTGACAGATAGTAGGAGAAATTGAGTCAGGAATGGGGTAAGGGAAGAATAATATGTTTTGACAATTATTTTACTTCTATAGACCTGTCAGAGAAGCTGAAGGCTGAAAACGCTCTAGCATGTGGTACAATAAGAGTAAACAGGAAAGGTATTCCACAGAATATGACAGGTGACAAAAAATTGTCTCGAGGTGAGAGTGATTTTAGGATTTCAAACACTGGCCTAGGATTCTTCAAATGGAAAGACACAAAGACCGTTGCTTTTGCATCCAACTACCATGGCACGGATCAAGCCTTCCCTTCTAGGAAACTAAAGGATGGCACGAAGAAAGATGTGACTTGTCCAGTTATTGCTTTTGACTAAAACTCTCACCTAGGAGGTGTTGATATGGCAGACCGACTTAGAACAGTATATGGACTTGATCGAAGGTGTAAGAAGTGGTGGCAGAGGCTCTTTCGGGGGCTATTGGAAATATCATTCATCAATTCATATGTGTTTTCCTGTGATATGAATGGGAAACTTTCACTGAAACAGTTTTACAGGGATTATTGGCTGTCACTGAACCAAAGAAGATAACTCCTAAGAGGTAGTCTAGTGCTGAATGCAAACTTACAAGTAACAAGAGACGAGGGAGGAACTTCTCTGTCCCTAAAGATGTCAGGCTGGAGAACAAAGGCATCCACTGGCCTGTTTTCATAGATGAATGTGAATATGTGAATTTTGTATTCTTCAACAGATACAGTCTCGTCCCTACAGTAAATGTAGTCACTGTAATGTACATTTATGCTGCAATGAACGAAAGAACTGCTTTACTGCCTATCATGATGTAAATGCTTAGTGGCATGAAACTGTGATAGTCCCAGTAGCTTTCAGGGCAGAATCTTTCTGTGAGTTTTGGAGTGTCTGTGCTGACATTATGGAATGAAGTAGGCTATATCCTGTTATATTTCGGAATTAATTATTATGTTTTACATGCTTTCTATTATAATATTATGTTTTTGAAGAGGGACATTAGTTCCCGAACAGAGGAACATTTTATGACATGCTTCACCATACATAATAGTTTGTTGTTGTTGTTTGAGTCTTCAGTCTTTTGACTGGTTTGATGCAGCTCTCCATGCCTCCCTGTCCTGAGCTAATCGTTTCATCTCTACATAGCTACCACACCCTACATCCGAGGCAATCTGTTTAACATATTCTAACCTTGGTCTACCCCTACAGTTCTTGTCCTCGACCCTTCCTTCCATAACTAAGCTTGCTATTCCTGGGTGTCTTAGTATGTGTCCTACCAACCTATCTCTTCTCTTCATTAGCAGTCGCCAGAAACATCTCTCCTCTCCCACTCGTCTTAATACCTCTTTGTTTGTAACCCTATCTACCCATCTGATCTTCATCATTCTCCTGTAACACCACATTTCAAATGCTTCAATTCTCCTCTTTTCTGCTGCACCAATAGTCCAAGTTTCACTTCCATAGAGCGCCACGCTCCAGACAAAGGCTTTCAAAAATGACTTCCTAATACCTAAATCTATATTCGATGTCAGCAGATTCCGTTTTTGTAGAAATGCTTTTCTTGCCTGAGCCAACCTACTTTTTATATCCTCTTTGCTTCGTCCATCACTGGTTATTCTGCTTCCTAAGTAACAGAAGTCTCCTACTTCCTTCAGCTTTTCACCTGCCAATTTGATCTCCATAGAGGTTTCTGATTTATTTCGGCTGCATTCCAGTATTTTTGTTTTACATTTATTAATTTTCATCATGAATTCTTTCCGTAAGACGGAGTCCATACCATTCAAAAACTCATTCAAATCTTCAGGCTTGTCGGCCAAGATGACGATATCATCAGCAAATCTCAGAGTTGAAATTATTTCTCCTTGAATCTTCACTCCCACTTTAAATTTTTCTCTAATTTCCTTCATTGCTTGTTCAATGTAAAGATTGAAAAGTATGGGTGATAAGTTGCAGCCTTGCCTTACACCTTTCTGAATACCAGCTTCTCTCTCATGTCCTTCAACTCGAATGACTGCTGTTTGGTTTCTGTATAGATTGTATATCACCCTCCTATCCCTGTACTTTATTCCAATCGATTTCAAAATGTCAAACAATTTAGTCCAATCAACGTTATCAAAAGCCTTTTCTAAGTCTACAAAAGCCATGAACGTTCTCTTATCTTTCCTTATTCTACCTTCCAAAATCAGCCTAAGACTTAGTACAGCTTCCCTTGTTCCTACATTTCTCCTGAAACCAAACTGGTCTTCACCCAACTCCGTTTCTATCTGGCTCTCAATCCTCTTGTAAATTATTCTAGACAGGATCTTTGAAGCATGAGTAATCAAGCTGATTGTACGGTAATCTTCACATCTGTCAGCTCCCACTTTCTTTGGTATAGGGATGATTACATTCTTCTTGAAATCAGGGGGTACCTCACCTGTCTCATAAATCCTACACACCAAGTGAAATAACCTGATCAGACCTTCATCTCCTATGCAGCGTAGCAACTCAATCGGTATATCATCTATGCCTGGTGCTTTGTTCCTGCTTAAGTCTTCCAAAGCTCTATCAAATTCAGATCTCAATATTAAATCTCCTTTCGCATCCTCATAAATTTCCTCCTCCCTTTCCATTACATGATTCTCAATAGTTTGTTATAGTAAATAAATAACATATTAAAGTTATTATTCATCAGTATTATTTCTCAGGTAAGTCAGATGCAGTCTGGCTATTTGTACTGGAGAAAGTGTTCTACAAAATGCAAAACGTAATTGGATAACTTTCTGGGAGGAGATTTCTCATTATGTAATAAGAGTTAAGTCCAAATGTTGAATCGACCTACGTAGGGACCAACGGTACTCTGAAGTACCATGTCCCAAAAACACTGATTTTGAGAACATAATTTTAAAAAAGTATGATATTCTCTTTAGTTACCTCCTTTCTTGCCAATTTACATTAGCCAACTATGATAAAAATGGTTTAGCACATCCATGGTCAGCTAAGGGATATATGGAGGAGCGTGGAGACGACAATAGAAAATCGCAAGTGCATTGGGATGAAGCGATTAAGAATAGAAGGTCACCCGACATCTATAAGGATGATGACGGAGCCAAGAGTCTGGAACTTCAGCAGTACGAAGACAGACAGAAGAACTCCACAAAGAATGAAGCAATGAAAAAAAAACCACCGAAATTAAATGACCAAATAGGAGAGATAAATGCAGGGTGGAGTACAGTGAATGTGATTAACTGGATTGCTAAACCTGAGGAACTCATTGAAGACCAAGATGAAGGGCCGGTCAATGTAAGAAGGGAACTACCCATTATAATTGTAAACATCGCAGGCATGAAGATAAGGAGTCTTCTAGACACGGGCTCGACGGTATGTCTAATTACCCAGGCGTTATATAATGAAATCCAAAGTAAAATCCACGTATTGAAAATACCTATTTCAAGCGTGAAGATAAAAGGCGTGATACCAGATAAAGTAATGATATGCAGATACCAAGTATTTTTAGGTTTACAGATAGGGAACTCTATGTTTTCACAGAGCTTCCTACTTGTGAATAAGCTGCCTTTTAACATCATTGTTGGCATGGATTTCATAAGAGTATATAAGGTCATAATAGATCTCTCACCAGACATTGTTATGTTTCGCGTAAGTGAGGAAAAGGAAAATTTAGAGCTCTCATTAAAACACAGTGAAACGAGACCAGAAGATTACGTATGGCATACATACGGAGATATGACTGGGGATGCAGTATTGACAACAGAATACATCGAGGGAGAGTTGGCAACACTGGCCGCAGACATTGAAAAGGACCTCGAACCACAATTCAAAGAATGCCTGGGAGAAAAGATAGAGGAAGCTAAAATTGGTCCAGAGCATAAGCAAATGTTAAGGGAACTGCTATTTGAATACAAAGGAGTCTTCGATTCGAGACCTGGCCGGATCAAGAATTTCCAATATGCGTTCCAAGTTAGTGACTGGACACCATTCAGACAAAAGCCTTATCCTGTAGCCGAGAAACATTATTTAAAGGTCATGGAAGCAATACAGGAGATGCTGGAGGCGGGCGTGATCGTAAAGACGGCCACATCTTATGTCAGCCCACTGGTAGTTGTACCTAAACAGGACGGAAGTGTGAGGATATGCCTGGACCTGAGGAATTTGAATTCCAAGGTCATACCGGAATTTGACCAAGTGCCACCCATAAAGGAGATCCTCAGAAGGTTCAAAGGAAAGACTGTATTCTCAAATCTTGACATCACAGCAAGTTTTCACCATCTTGCACTGGAGGAGAAAACAAGCTTATTAACTGGGTTTTTATTCGATCAGCATACATACTCATTCGTGCGTCTCCCATTTGGCCTGAAAACAGCGGGTTCAGCGTTGATACGAGCGCTTGATCGAAACCTGTCTGAAGAAGTAAAAGCAACAACCATAAGCTATGTAGATGATATACTACTGACATCTGAAACAGTCGTAGAACACATCAGAGATCTACGCAAGCTGTTGGATGACCTAAGTCAGGCTAACTTTAAGGGCAATCTAAAGAAATCTAACTTTGGTCAGAGAGAAGTTAAATTCCTAGGCCATGTAATAGATGCGCAAGGAGTTAGGCCAAATCCGGGAAAATTGGAGGTCATTAAACATTTCCCGAGACCAACGAAGGTGAAGAACGTCAGGCACTATCTAGGCGTTATTGGATTCTTTTCGAGCCATTGCCCGAAGTATACCGAGACCGTAGCACCACTCCAAGATTTACTGAAGAAAGGGGAAAGGTGGCGATGGACGGAAAAATGCGAGGAAGCCTTCGTGAAATCTAAACAGATGCTTTTAGATTATGTTAAATTGGGATATCCAGACTACACCCAGAAATTTATTATCCAGACTGACGCATCACTTATAGGCATTGGGGCGATGCTCTACCAGGAAAATGTGGACAGGCCAGAAGAGAAAACTTATATTGCATTCATAAGCAGAAGGTTGAAACCTAATGAAAAGAACTATACGGTCACGGAGATTGAATTACTCGCAATACTGTATGCCTTACAGTATTGGCGAAAAACGATTTATGGTTTCAGAATAGTATTGAGAACGGACCATAAAGCCCTAACATTCCTGTTGAAAACTGACTTGTCAAGTCAAAGACTGACGAGGTGGTCCTTGTATATACAGCAATTTCAAGTGGAAATCGAGTATTGCCCGGGGAAGGACAATATCATACCTGACTTCCTAAGCAGATACCCGACAGCCGATGAAGAGGAAGCTCTAGCTATCGACATAGAAGATAGAGACCAGAAGACCTTAGATGATCTAAGGAACATCACCGTTTTTCAACGTGAAGATCCCTGGATACGGTTAATGATTAATTACTTCGAGGGAAAGCTTGTCAGAGGAACTCCGATGTATATAGAAGCCGAGGCACTATCAACGGAATATTTATGGTTTAACCAGATGCTACACAAATGGAGCGATGCAGATCACACTCGACCCATGATTGTTATACCGCCAGCGTTGCAGAGAAGGCTAGTATGGTTGGCACACAGAGCTTTTGGCCACCCCGGCGTAGACAAATCTGTTGCCCTGCTGAAAGAAGCATTTATTTGGCCAAAACTTAGAGATACAGTCAGGAATACAATCAGGACATGCGATATTTGCCAACGAGTAAAGCCTAACTCGTATTTAATGAGGCAAAAACCAATACCACTCTTACCAGAGAAGCCATGTCAGCTTCTGGCACTGGATAATTTCGGCCCGCTTCCGAGAGCTAGAAGGGGAAATAGACACATCCTAGTTGCACTAGACGTGTTTTCTAAAATGGTAGTCCTATGTCCAATTCAGAAGACCAGTACGAAACAGGTACTTAAAAGGCTGAAGGAAAGAGTCATTCCTATACTAGGGCAGCCGGAAAACATATTGTCTGATCATGGGAGCTGTTTTACCAGCGTAGAATTTCGCAGGGAGTTGGAAAATCTGGGAATAAGACAGATTTTGTCCACAGTTCGACACCCGGAGTCGAACAGCGCTGAAAGAGTGATGAGAGAATTGCAGAAATACATGAAAATATACTGCTCTACAGAAAACTGGAAGTGGATAGACGTACTAGAAATTATCGAGTATTGTATTAACAATACAGTGCATGAAGCGACAGGAGAAGTGCCCGTGAGCCTACATCTTGATAGAAGACCGGAGAGGCCATGGAACAACGTCATTCGGACACTTGTAGATGCACAGCCTGGACGCGAGTTGAGGATCCAGAGAACATTCAAGTATCTCAAGAAACAAGCGGACAGACGGCAGCGAAGGAATAGAAGGAAACGCTACCACAGGCCACTACTCGTAGGAGAATACGTCTTATTGAAAAATCCAGGTAGTTCAGATCCAGAGAGCAGAAAATACAAAAAGTTCCAACATAATTATCACGGACCCTACCTGATTATAAGGGACTTGCAAAATAATGCCTACAGAATCAAAGATAAAGAAACAGGCAGAGAAGTTGTAGTAAACGCCGCGAACTTAAAATTATATAGTCCGCCAGAGGAATATGAAACAATAGAAGAGCAAGCCATTCACACCCAAATGGACAGGGAGTCATTATATATGCACGCGGAGAGTCTTGAGAAAAGCCCGCACCAGGGAGAAAGAAAGCGAGACAGCAAGCTCGTAGACCCAAGGGAGACGAGGGATGAATGCAGCCGTCAGTTGGAAGAATTTAACAACCAGTTGTGTGAGGCAGCAGTAGAGCTCCAAGAAATGAATGAACAGCTAAGGGCGCAGAACGAGGAAATACGAGACGGCAGACGTAGTGGAGTGGGGGAACGAGACATCCCACTGCCCGGGAGTACTGACCGCTTAAAGTAAACACTGTACGGAGTCGATGCCATCTGAAGGCCCGAAAGAATTCACTTGTAAAATGAATTTTCCGAGCTTAGCGAGGGAAAGATGTGCCCAATTAGACACGGCAGGCTGGCATCGAACTCGGGTCTTATCAAAGCAGACCAGGCCCATGATTCTGCCCGGAATCGAATCATTGATCTCTGAGGGGGAACAGCTACAGGGAACCCGAAGAGCAATGAGTTATATCTGCATATAATCATAATAGCAGGATTTCACGGCTAGAATGGGAATATAATAGCTTTTAAGGTGGATCTTTGCAAGAAAATACAAAGCCCATGTACGTTTTAGAAGCCTGAATGCTAGAAAGCAAACCAGCTTGACAGTTGACAAATCGGAGTTAACGAAGGGGCGTATTTAGGTGACGCCAAGGAACTAATTTTCGTCTGGACCGCAGGAACAGCTCAAGATTAATGACTCTGGGATCCACCGGCTCACAAGGCATAAGAGTAGAGAGGGGGCAGTCGCCCACAGAAATTAATTGATTACAGCCAATTGAAGCATTGAAATGAAATAAAACTTACACCCAGGTGAATATATTTTAGGAAAGATAATTTAGGAGTGTTCGCACGCCTAAATTAAAGCCTACATCTATAAACGAGCCTCTGAACAGACTGCTTCCGCTCGGGAGGAAGGTTTTGGAGACCAGCAGAGGGGGAAGTACCAGGATAGCGTCATGACGCCATGGTAGAAGGCAATTAATTGTAATTAATTGGCCGAAGCGAACGCTTGCACGCGAGTGATTTTGGGACCTCCACACTTAGACAAACGAGAGTTATACTTCACTTTGTCTGGAAATGTATTATTTCAGGAAGGGAGTCGGTCCCGAATGTCCAGTGGACTATGTTTCACAAGAAAGCCTTATATAGGGGAAGCTTCGCAGGGAAGTTAGTTCGTCTTCAGTTCGTCTTGGCTCAACACGTGAACTAACACGCTGCCAGATCACGCAAGAAAGTCCGCGAAATTATAAAGTATCGACGCTCAAATGTATTTGGAGAACAATGGAAGCGCACCATGCAGCTTCTTAACAGTAATTATGCATCGTGTAAGATTTAGTCTACAGCTGACGTTTAATCAACAACATACGCAAGCATAAATTCAGTACAGCGTAGGGATAATTTAGGATGTTTATAGACAACGAACATACCAGGAGGTATTGTCATAGTTAAAAATGACACATTATTGTCAGGATCACTACAGTTGTGGGAGCCTGGAAGGCGTCACAAATAGTCGTGACAGAGGACTGAACAGAATTGCAGTAGAGGTGATATAAACTGCAGGTGACGGTAATCGAACGCACGCACACGCAAGATAGACTTTCATGGAGACCAGCGGTTGTCAGGAGTTAGCTGCATCGCATCTCTGAGGTCAGGCGATAGTTGGAGTCCAATCAAGGATCCATATGTGAAATAGTGCGGGAATTGTATATAAAGTTATATCACAGTGATTTTTAAAAGTGTTTATGTATGTGGTAAAATAATATGTATTGTGTCAAAGTGAGAAAAGCCAGTGATGGAAAATATGATAATCATGTGTGAAGTGTTTACCATGTGTCGTGTGATAGATATCATGATGGCTTAAGCTAAGCATCATGGTAGGCTCATGGCTGGCGTGCTGGACTAACCCCGTAAAAATTAAAGTGAGTACAAATTTAATATGTTGATATGATTAAATAGTTCACCATACAACGAAGTATCACTCTAAGACTAAGAATTAACATTCATTTATGTACGAGCTCACACCCCTCGTATTTTGGTAAAATATGGATTGGAGGATGATTTGTTTACGGCCATTTCGGCGTAAGACAATGATGAAAGTAACGGTAACGTTTAATAATAATAATAATAATAATAATAATAATAATAATAATAATAATAATAATAATAATAATAATTATCAGGGGTCGGTAACAGCAATGAATAAATAATGGGCATGCCAGGCCTAGAGTACGTGCAAAGTGTGTCATGTCTAACGTAAGAGTACTGTGTTATTGTAAACAGTAAGAAAGAAACGTAAAATATCGAGATAATGAGACTTTTTCAGTGTCATTGAATTGTTGAATGAATGTTTATTATGGTAAATTCTACAGGGTTGTATTTGAGAACCATTAAGGTAGTTAATATAAGCCAGTAAATTTATACTTGTTTTGGGAGCTACATAGAGCTTTGGCTTATGAGTAATTGCAGAGAGGACGTGAGTGCTTTAATAATTGAGTCATCTATAAGAAGTATTGTTTGAGCCGCGTACAGCGAGCAAGTAACGTAGAATCAAGAGATTTACGTCAATAAGTTGCGGGGATCATCCAAACATAGCTTGCGCGTTAGGCGAATCTAGTCGGCTAAATCTTCGATATTTACGAGATAGTATCGCCTTGGAGCATACTTGTATTATTCGCAGCGAGTGGGACAGAGGCTGTCTGTATCCACCGTTTTGCGGAATGTTGCCACTAGGGATAACTATTAGAGACCCTGTGTGAGCCCATGTATTAATTGATCTGCCCTCAGAGGTAAGACTAATGGTTCGTCGTATGGGAAACGCCGATTTCCTCTTGTTATGGGCAGCTGCACCAGTGAGAGAACTTTGACACTCACTTGAGATGCGCGCCAGAAGCCACTAATGTCGCCACAGAACGGCAAAGCTATTACATGATCCATCCCCTGCCATGAATATTAATTAGGAGCCGAGTTGAGCCCATTATACTCTAAATGTAGGTGTTAAATAATTAGAATGACTCAATTACTAGAGACACAACCCACTCAGGGTACCTCCAGTGTAACTGCCCAAGTAAACAAACTTGACCTTGCAAGGAGCCAGATGGGGTGGCATGAAGGCCACTAGACCGGCGGCCATCTTTCTCAGGCAGCCGAAACTAATTTATTGTCCGCTTGGAAAGGAGGTCTGTTGACCTGATCCTTTTATTTTAAAAGCGTAGTGGGACACTGAAGAATCTCGATATTTCGAAAAGTAATTAAGATATGATTGTTGTGATGATGCCAATTGAATTAAATGCTTTATTTCCACACACATACCATGTAGGATCGCTGTGATCGGATAATATTTGGCCCAGTTATTCTCTGAGGAGGAACACTACACCAAATAAATATAGGCATCTTTGTAAAGTGTATTTGCCCAGTTTACACTAATTTATTCATACGGGTAGAGAAATTTTAATGACATGACACGTTTGTAACGATAATGTTTTGACCAGACCCAGAAAATCGTTGTATGGGGAAGCTATAAAACATTTCTCTCCATGTGTATTTTGGAAGGGAAAACGTACCACTTCAGCGTTTCAAATTGATGGGAAAAAGAATACGAGTCGCACGACACAACACTTATTAATGAAGGCATAAGATAATGAATTAATGTTACTGAAATAAATGCCCCGTAAAAAACGGATAAATGTTTAATAATTGCAGATTTAATGTCATTTAAATATAATTTGTGTTCATTGTGTTGTGATATTCCAGTTTGTGTTAAATTGTGCCACGTGAAGAACACTATGGACACTCGCAAATGTCAGAGAGTATCAATAATAGGATGTTTTGAATAGACTTGAGTGCGGTGAAGCACTAATTTTAAGGAGAGACTCACAGATAACTTTGATTTTTGTTGTGGGAAGTAAATGTAAAGTATCTTTTGTTTGTGTTTTATGTTGTATAGCCATGATTTTCTATCATTAAATGTTATATTTAGGAATATGCTGTTTCAAGTAGAGTAGTTACCTGACAGACTCAAATCCTGAGCATGTGATCGTATGGTGGGCATGAATGTCCCATACCTCGAAAGACCGTGAGTTAGCTGGGATACGAACACATGTTCCATATGATGACGATTGGGTACAATATATACACACAAAAGAATATGGGGCTAAATGACCACAATGTCCAAGCTCCTCCAATGAAACAACAATATGGTATGACTACGCTCTATGCCAGTGTTCCAAACTTTTGTTGAGGTGCATATATAACAATTTTTCCTTAGGTTATGACTGCATAATTTTTAATTACCTAATTTGGCTAATCTCTGTCTTTACATTGACAGGTGAGGAGTGCAGTATAGAATTTGTCAAGGAAGCTTATAATAAGCCCCATTATATTCTCAACTCCTTGACAACATACGTACTCTCCCATCCATTCAGCAACCCTGTCGATGCCATCTGCCTCCAGGACAGGATCTACACCAAGGCTGAAGAAATGGGTGATCTCTCTTTCAGAATTGCTGCAATATACATGAAAAGAAGGCCTGTTTGCCATCTCTTGATGAATGCAGTACATTTGTATTTGTCTGTTGGCACAGGCTAGAGTAAAATGTGGCTTTTCACCGATGTCTCAGTCTCACTCATGGCTGTGATTATATGGAAGCTACTGAGGTATGGGTGGTGGTTAGTAATGACATTCAGGGCACAGTCACTGCCTGTGGATGCTGTGAAAGGTTCTACTCATAGGGTTAGTTCTGCTGTTCTGACTCAGTGAGGAAAGCAATGGCAAAGTACCTCACTCCTCATCTTGCCTTCTACGCATCAATATAGCGCTGTCTTGGGTTTTGTGGGTATCTACCCACATAACCTAACGGCGGTGCTTTTTGAGGATCCAACCAGCCTTCGGGCTGACTACCTAACAGACAGACATAAAAAGAAAACAAAATGTGTAATATGGAAGTCAAAGGTTGTACCGAAGAGAAATAAAATTTAATTTCGAAAACATATCTGCACACTTAACATTAATTTAATTTGTTTCAACCTTTTATTCCTAAATAGTACATTATGCAACGAGCCTGTAATGGCAATAATTAAGACACGAGTATGTTTATAAAACGAGCGTATGCGAGTTTTATAATTTTCATACGACTGTTTATGTTCGACGATTATTATTATAACTATTTTATGTTCGAACATAAATATTCATAAATATCTGTCGAGATTTCGCCAGTTTTATGTACTGAACAGAGCACATGGGACGCACAGAATACCTTGTATTTGACCATGGCCTCCTCGATTACCCCACTATGACACTAGGCCACGCAGTGAAATTTAAATTAGAAGGCCTTGGAACTCAGCGCAGGTGCGATGCTATCCTCACCTCATTGGTCAAACAACTGTTTCTTGAGCTCTGATTGGTGGGAGAATCTGTTTCATAATGAAAAATAGTGTTATAATGACCCTCGTTATGACACAGTTTTCTGAGATATAATGTTTACATTTCGACGTCGTCGAACATAAAGTATTTATAAACTGTAAAAATTGCAACATTATAGACTTAACTGCATGTGGTACATCACAATTTTGCATAATAGACCTGCCTGTTTTTATACAACATGATGTGCCAGATATTGTACCAGTGCTGCTGCCTGATTTAGACACGCGGCGCATCGGTACCGTTTTCGCCTGCTGTCCCCAAGGTTGCAGGATCGAATCCTAGCTCAGTCAGTTGGTATTTGAGAGTGCTTAAATGAGAGGGAGTCGTATCACAGATTTACTGGCATGTTAAAAATATCATTTTTGGTGGAAATTCTGGCACCCTGGTGTCTCTAAAAACTGCAGTAGGTAAAAGGGACGTAAAACCAATAACATTATTATTATTTGATTTAGGATGTTCCAAGAATGAAGCATGACTGTCCCGATATACTACTGTAGAGCTTTTTTTTTAAACAAAACACTAGAATAGTTTTCAGTGCTGAGGAGTGGAGGTATCTATTTTTAGAAGCTACCTAATGATGGATGTAAGTTACTCTATGCCTTTTGAAAAAATACTTTTTCTAAACCTGTTTGAATTACATTGTTCTTCTAGGACAACGGCGATAACAGAAAAGCATTCCTGTGTGTATACGAGTCAGTGTCTCAATGCATCTCTCATCCTAAGTGCTGCATTTCATATGCACTGATTTGTCATCCTTGGGGCTAGGACCTAGTCAGAATACAGTTAATCTAAAATGAGGAAAAAGAAGCAACATACCACGCTAGAATGTGAATGCATGCTGCTCGATTTGAAATTGACTCAACCTGCTCTTTCTAGGATGAAATGAAAGCTAGGATAGCACTTGGACAACTCACCAGAGTTGTGACTTAGCTGCCATTGTGAGTGTATATTTGTCATGTCTAATAATTAAGTTATTCACTACTGTAGATGTGAAAATACTCTCTATATAAAACAGGCTTAACGCAGGCACAGTGCTCACTGGTTCAGTGAAACTCTTAGAAAAATAGCAGTAAGAAGGGAAACAAGATGTTCAGTAAAGAACATATAGCCTACTTTCTCCTAAATGTATGAGTATAGTTATAACTCGTTGTTATTATCAAAGAGTATAATAGAACTATTCTTTGTTGAAGACCTTAGAAACGATTTACCTCTACCAAACGCCACAACCTAGATAAAAACTGCTACCATCATTGAAGAAAGAAAGATAAGAAGTATATCAAGAATGTTATGGATCTGGAGACATAATCGACCGGACTGGCGGCGTGGCTCAGCGGTAACGTTCTCGCTTGCTGGGCCCTAGGTTGCAGGTTCGTATCCTGGCGCAGTCAGCTGGCATTTGAGGGTGCACAAATGCGAGGGAGCCGTGTCAGTACATTTACTGGCACGTTAAAGATCCCCTTCGGGCCAAAATTCCGGCACCCCGGTGTCTCTAAAATCAGCAGTAGTTAAAAGGGATGTAAAACCAATAACAGTATTATTATTATTATTATTATTACGACCTGCCGTGGGCAACATCCAACTTTGAGTTGAGGCATGTCTTTACACGTCTGGTTGTGCATGGCTTTCACAACCCTAATTGAATTAACAAATCTTTCCATGACCCTACAGAGACGTGTGTATACAAACTATGTGGATATTTTCGATAATATAATCCTAACAGAGCGAGTGCATTCTAGCGGCCAGAAGAAGAAACTTTTCAATAAAATCTGGAAGTTACCTTTTTGGCAGCTAGATGTCTCGAGTAAATCTGCTGGCGAATTATGTTTTAATTAAATATATATTTTACACCATAATGTGCACAATATAACGCTTAATAACATTTTCAAGTAACGCAAAATAGGCTGTTACAAACCCTTTAAAATAAAAAGTTAAAATGTATCGTAGTATCATCTTGTCATTCTTCAAATTCGATGTGCATAGAATGATAATGGTATAGTAATCAATGGATCCCCACGTAGACTAGTCGTGACATCTATTGGTGAAATATCGAACAATATAATCCTAACAGAGCGGGTGCATTCTAGCGGCCAGAAGAAGAAACTTTTCAATAAAATCTGGAAGTTACCTTTTTGGCAGCTAGATGTCCCGAGTAAATCTGCTGGCGAATTATGTTTTAATTAAATATATATTTTACACCATAATGTGCACAATATAACGCTTAATTTTAAAACATCTGAGTCATTACAAAACAATAAACATATAACATTTCAAGCAAAAAACCTAGCTCTGATCGGGTTTGAACCATAGGCATTTGAGCGATAGGCTAACGCTCTACCACTGAGCTAATTGTGTCAACGAATATCGTTCTATTTAAAATGACTTACATAGAACTTGTTAGCAAATAATGATTTATACTAAACGATTTCATCACTGGAGTATATTATTTATATATAAAGCATTTCATACAAAGTTTATTTTTTTTATCAGTACGCTATATTGCATGCAATACTCAAATTAGTGAAATATAAGTCCGGCACAAGATATTCGCTGCCATCTTGTCTTATTACTGAATCAGTTCAGCTTTTTAAAATCACGTCTGCACTATAGTATTACAAAATAAACTTTTAATTTCGAACGTGCCTCTTCCTTTAGAACAGTTAAAACGATTCTCGGCTCGATAATCGGAACTGGTGGGTCCCATGATATGGATTATAAAGTTTGCATAATTCGCACGGCCGCCATCCTGAAATGGTATGGCGGACGACCTTGTAATTTGGTCACAAGACGCATCCTATACGAAGGTATGTTGTTACCAAATTTGGTAGAGATCGGATGATTTGGTTAGTCGTTATTTGATTTTACGTTTTGAACGTTTAGTGGCCGCCATTCAGTTTTAGTAAAGATGGCGGCGATATAAAACATGACACTGAGGTGTCCTTTGCTAGTGCTACCTTTATACCAAATTTCGTTCAATTTGCATTCACCGTGTTCGAATTGATAGGGGGGGACAGACATTCAGAGTACACACACTCACACACACACACACACACACACACAGACTCACACACACACATACACACACACACACAGACTCACACACACACATACACACACACAGACAGACACACTTTTTTCGCCCTGTGTTGATCTCATAAGTCTACTTTCATTTTTTGCAAAAATCGAAAGCAGGCTATAAATACAATAAAAGTACTAATTTGAAAATGTTATTTATGACGAGCTAGTCCTTTTATTTCTTGCCATTACTTGTGTGCACAACGGAATTCATGGCTTCTGTAGTAGCGTATAGTACCACACTTCACGCAGTCAATACGATGCAGGAGTTATACCACACGTCGTAGTTACCATGTTTCGACGAACTGGGAAACAACTTTTATCGCAGGTAAGAATACAGATAGGCCAGGCGACAGGTCGAAAAAAAAAGCCTCAATAAGGAAATAATTAGTGTAAAGCTGGAAATTGCTTTAATCGCTTTTATTTTGACCCAGATATTACTCTCCCAAGTTTTCCCCCTCGAGCGAAGTCGGCGTTGGCCCTTCTGGCTCTAAGAAGGTGCCATTTTTCGTTATTTTTGCAATTATCTCCCAAACCATCAACTTTATCAAAAAAATGCCTATTATAAAAATAAACTATAGTAAATTTTCTACAAAAATGTTCCCTACCTTTTGTCTCTAATGTGAACCGTTACGATGCTACGACCATTCAAATTGGAGCCCTTTTTGATTCTTGCGGAAAAGCTATGGAAATGATATACCATATCAAAGTTTCTACATATTATAAAATATTTGTCAGCATTCCAGGTGCACAAGCTATTAACTTGTTACAAGTATAACAGCTTTTCAATGTAAACAGCTGTGGCCTCAAATTCTCCGTCATCGCTTTCATCGTCCGTATCGGTACATTTTTCCGACGTCACAGGGCGCTCAAGATTAACATCGATGTCTCCGTCACAATCATCCATATCATCTTCCTGGGCAGCATTTGTACATGACCGTCTCATACAATTCATGCAGATTCTGGAGCATCGGAGGCCCGTTTTCCTGCAACCACACGCTGCGTTACATCCTTCCGAACATTTGCTGGACACTGTGTTTAGAAGCGTTTGTGGCGCCGGATCCCTCGTAGGTATGGGAGCCAAACCACATTGAGAATTTTTCCAGCCCCAATCCAGTGGATTTGTATCATTTCCATACCATGTTTGGTTTTGATGATATGTTCTTAAAGAGTGCTCACGTGCCGCTGATTCGGTGGGAGGTAAGCTTGCGAGATTAAATCGATGTTTGCTTAGAGATTTTGCAAACAGTTGGAACCGCAACACATTCAGGGTATTTCGCGTGGTTTTGTTGTCAAAAAGCCCAGCCAAAACCAACTGGCCCGCTTTGTCAATTTCATCGGGGTTTGCGTCCACGTCTCGGAAAACCCTAACAGCTGTCTGCAGTTCTTCATTACTCTTCAGCAGTGTTACGAATTTCATTTTGCCCTGCCTGTGAAACGAAGACGTTATATCGCACCCACTAAACGCATGCAAAAAGAGGATGTTTTCTTGCACACATGGCGGGAGATTGAAACTTGTTGTGCAAAATAGTTGTTGTTTGGTTGAACCTTTGCCGGGTTTCATAAAATATATTTTCGTGGAGGGTGGCACACAAGCCGCCAAGATGACCAGGATATCTATATCTTCAGCCACTATGACTGAATTGTCGGGCCGAGATAACTCGAGTGGGGTGGTAACGATGAGCACATCGGCATCTTCTGGAGCTTGTCTGGTTTCGATTCCTTCGCTTTCGAATTTGACGCGCAACAAGTCGATCAATCTTCGTTTGTTTGTGTCATTAGACAAAAAGTTTGCTTGTGGCATAGGTGCCGTCATGGACTCATTAAAAAAAACATTAGCAGCATCATGCTTGTGCGATCGTCGAAGACGTTCAACGGACTTGGTACTGCGAGCTGCTGGGTCGTCAGGATACCCATCGAAAATAATGACACTATTTTTGAAGTATCTTTTAACGTAATTCACATATTTGGCACTAATGTCGACAAAAGTATCGGTTTGGTGCCAAATTACACGGTGCAGAAGATATCCTCCGTCGAGAACATGATGTAGGTCCTCAAATATGGGCTCATCGGTAACAGGATCGAATAATTTATAGAATACAGACTTTTGCGTCTATGCATTCCCGCTTCATCAAAGATCGCAGCCGGATAAGGAGCTAGTTCAAATTGGAAATATTGTTTCAATTCTGCATCGGATTTCTTTGCAAGGCAAATGCTTTGGAAAAGCACGAGAGGATCAACAGGAATATCCGCGTTGCGGATTTTTATTTTCGAATTTACCGCGCGGAGAGGCATCACGCGATTTTTTCTAAGGAACTTCACATCGTGAAAATTGTTGCCGGTTATGCCTTTTTGTGCTGCTATTCCAATTTCATAGGCCATATGACAAGTGATTTGTCCATCCCCGACAACTCCTGTGCTTAACGAAACAACGTGTTGTCCACGAGGAAAGGGATCGTGAGTTGATAACCATCCAACAGATTTTCTCAACTCCGCATCATCCCGCGAGATCCGCGCACACCGTGCATCCACATGCTGTTCTGTAGACGAAAACTCAATATTGCAAAATGATACTAATGGTAGGTACTTTGCCACAGCTGTTTACATTGAAAAGCTGTTATACTTGTAACAAGTTAACAGCTTGTGCAGCTGGAATGCTGACAAATATTTAAAAAATGTGGAAACGTTGATATGGCATATCATTTCCATAGCTTTTCTGCAAGAATCAAAAAGGGCTCCACTTTGAATGGTCTTAGCATCGTAACGGTTCACATTAGAGACAAAAGGTAGGGGACATTTTTGTAGGACATTTACTCTAGATTATTTTTTATAATAGGTATTTTGTTGTTTAAGTTGAAGGTTTGGGAGATATTTGCAAAAAATTGAAAAATGGTACCTTCTTAGGGCCAGAAGGGCCAACGCCGACTTCGCTCGAGGGGGAAAACTTGGGAGAGTAATATCTGGGTCCAAATAAAGCGATTAAAGCAATTTCGAGCTTTCCACTAATTATTTCCTTATTGAACTACCTGTCGCCTGGCCTAAGACTCTTACAACCATGAAGTGTGTGGAATTGTCCGCAAGTTGTTATTGCAGGTTTATTAAATTGAGTATTAAACTAAGAGGAACACATACGATATGCTCTTGATTTTGGAAGCTGCACCAGAACATTCCAGAAATTAATTATTCTCAAGCTAGTAGTTTTAACGTGGCCTTAAATGTTATGATTGGTCAGGGATGTGGTGCAGTCTATAAGGCCCCATGCCTACTACATGCAAGTTGCGAGATTGGATCCTGGCATGAAGGAGGCCTGTGTCTGTATATTTACTGACATTTTGAAGAACCCCTCCAGGGGATAATTCTGGCACCCTGGGTTCTCAAACCAAAGCTATCAAATTTTACATTTTTCAGCCGTAGGATCTCCTTTTATGTCGACCATGCATTAATTAGGAATTGAGCCTGGTTTGCCTTGGTGAGAAACAAGCAACTAGAACACTAAGCAAACATACAGCTCCCCTCACACTAAAATTAGACATCTTATCGATTATACTAAATTATGTAACAGATTCAAGGCAGGTGGCTAAAAGATTTTATGACAGCTATTTTTCAGTGTGCATTATTGCGCTTCAAGGGATTTGTTTTTTAAAACCAGATGTAATTTCATTACTCTAGTTTTTTTGATGAACTGTTGTCTCTGGTGTCGTTTCTGAAGATTTCTCTAACAGTATCCTTCCTTATTTTGAAAAGTAAAAGCAGGAATTCTCTCGAATGCTTAGGTGCATCATTTTATCGTAACGAGCAAAGGAGGTCAGCTTGCAGAATGTTGATATTAAAATCAAGGTGATCTATGACTAGTTATTTAACTTATGTACTGTTCAGTGTCGTGGTGAGATGTGCCATACCAATCGATGAGCCCAATGGGGCACTAGGGTGAAACACTGACAGCTTAATGAGAAGTCACAGTATTTCTTGGGGGTTATTTTAAATACTATTGATCACAGCCAGTTCCAGGGAAGGTTACACTATACCATCTGTTGTTTAGGCGTACGGTATTACAAGATGCCTTACATCAAAGGGGAAGTAGCCTACGTTTCCAACTAACATGTTATTGAGCAGCGAGAGCTAACAATTTAAGACGCATGGAAAATACAAGTTCCATACATTTTGTGCGCAAATCCTTTGTTGAATTACAGGAGTGCACCCCAGTATTGCTTTGTATACCCTATTTTTGGTTTAGGAAGTCTAGGTGATAGTGAAACTATCAACTATCAACCCGTGTGTAGAACTGGCTATTGGTCACTAAACAATGCTAGCTGATACAGTAGCAGCTGTCAATCGGAATGTATTTGTCCTGGGCATTAATACGTATATCGAATGCATTATACAACCGGATGCTCCTACAGCACTGTTAGATAATGAAAATATTCACAAAACTTTAAATAACACCAAATGTTGGGAATATTCTCTGGCTTTGAATGCATATAAAACAGCAGACAAATTAATTAAAGCTTGGCCCGTGATGACATTTGCAAATCATCTTCTATGATCTTGCGTTGGTTACGTAGAACTGGTGGGCAAGTTTTAAATAACTATTACGCTGCCTGCGTAATGGAGGAACACACTACTGCCTACCAATCTAGCAAATCCCCCACCAATTGAATGTAAGGTATTTTTAGGTAGATCCAATATTTGCTTTGACGATGTGGGAAATACTGAAAAGTATGCTCTAAATGAGATATTCTTTGAAAAGATAGATAGTTTGTAGCTTTTCAATAAGGAACAAGAATGTAGAATGATTTGGGAAGTGAGGTAAATAACGTATAAATAAAGCAAGAAAAAATAAGAAAAAACGAACAATTAGGTGACCCCGATGTGATCTCGTGAAAATGAGTAACGCAGAACAAACACCATTAAGTGTCACGCCGACATCCGAAACCAAGCTTGAAGTCGACAAGGAAAGCGTCAAATTACCTCCTTTTTTGGGTTGAAAAAGCCAGAGATTTGGTTTTGTCAAGCGAAAGCGCAATTTATTATCGCCGGGATAACTACTTAGGCAACAAAATTCAACTACCTTGTTGCCCAGTTGGAATCGAGATTTGTCGAGAATATTTGGGATCTAGTGAAAATTGCAGAAGTTAATAAATATTATCTGGCAAAAGATAGACTGTTAAGAAGAACGGCAAATAAAGAAGCTAGTAAGCGAGCTCGAACTTGGTGATATGAAACCAAGTCAGTTACTTAGGAAAATGAAAGGTTATGGTGGAACGAATGTTTCAGATAAAATTTTGAAAACTCTCTGGCTACATAAATTACCCAACAATATTAGGAGTATACTAAGTATTTCTGACGAGAATGTTAAAAATATGGCCCAGATGGCTGACCGTATGTTCGAGATGCGAGCTGTTGATGAGGTGCAAACTACCCTGCACAACCAGTACCATCAACTTCCACACTTTCTGATCAAGAACTCTTGTTGAGAATAGAAGAAATAGAAAGGGAGATTAGTCGAAGCAGAAGTCACAGTAGGCATAGATCTCGCAATAGAAGTAAAAGTAGGCCCAAATTTGATAAAAATGGCAAATATTGTTACTATCACTTCCGTTTTGGGAACCATTGCAAACCAGAAAAAAAATGTGCCATCTTTCCAGTGAACAAAATCAGGAAAACTAGATGAGGCGGACACAATAGCGGCTAACTGTTCCGCCACAACGACGAAGAACAATCAACGCAGCAGATAACGCAACAACGGAGTTATTATTTAATGGAATGCCTTCCATATGCAAAGCAATGGCGATGCATTGCTACTCACAATATACAACACACTAATAAAATCACGCAAGTGTTGCCACGTGCCATCGTCAGGCTGACCGGTAGGCGTACTTCGGTAAGATGTTCTTATAGCAACATATGCTTGCCACGGTGGGTGAGTGGTTAACGTGTCGGTCTACTAATCCCTAGCTTACAGGTTCGCTCCTGTCCATGGTAAGTGATTTTTGAAAGGCGGTAAAAATTACGACACGTATGTCATACGATGTTGGCATGGACAAAGAACCCATTTGAGTTCAGTAGGCCGTGTTCATAGTGGAAAAATTAATATCGGGAGTTTCCCGCCAACACAAAGTTCCTCATTTCTCTACTAGAAAGCGCTGTAGTGTTCAAGGAGCTTAGATATCTAACCTCCTTGACTTTCATAGTGCTTCAAGGAACAACGAAATTTGACATGCAAGCTACCCTCTGGCTGTCAAATAAGAAAGCCTGCACCCAGCTCCCGAGGCCATACGATATTATTATTATTATTATTATTATAGCAACATATAGGCTAGATGTCGGGGATAGCAGTGACGCCTTGCGACAATACTTAATAATTTATTATAGCCTACATGGAAAATTATATAACATACTGTCATTCCACGTCGCTAGGCATCACTGCTATCCCCGACATCTGTTTTTCACGCAGAAATCTAGCGTGACCAAAGAACTGTATATTAGGTACTAGAGTTCAAAGAGCGTGACAAATCGCAAGTGTGGCCACTTCGCAGGTCGTTCAGCTGCGCGAAAAAGTCCCACTGCGGGAAATCACGCAAGTGTGGCCGTAGCATGAACAATATATTAGTTGGCCATTCCACACGGCCCTAATTAAAATTTTTAGCGGTTTTCGTATTCATAACTGCTTTTGTTTAGATTCAAGTGAAGTTCCCACAATTCCCTGCAAGAGCACGTCAAGCGTTCAGGTAAGGATTAACAGCGGATGCGTGCACTAGCTCGCTCTGTCAGCTATACAAATTACTAGTACCTTGGAATGCTTCCTGCGTGCTAGGCTATAATTATGTTAGATAGGAACTTTTCGGAGATGTAGGGCGCGGGTGTTTTAAATTGAACAGTCCAAATATGTTTGAGCCTCTTCCACATGGCTCATAATAATCATAGGCTATAGCCCCATCTACCTCGCCAGTCATTTGGGTGATCTACTCTTCAATTTTGACGTTTTGCCTGAACTGCCTCCTAGCAGAGAAACCGGAACTCTATTGGGTGGCCTAATGCTATGATTTAATTTACTTTAGTGGTTTCAGTACCGTAGTTGGTAGCATGCTGAACTGCTGTGCCCAAGATAGCGGGTTCAAACCCGGCCGAAGTCATCGGATCTTTTAAGAGCGTTATAAATCCTTCAGTATTCCTTCCTTCGGAGGGGAAGTAAAGCCGGTGGTCCCATGTCATAGATTTATGGCATGTAAAAGATCCTGCCACAGACTAAACTTGTGTGAAGCAAATTTGTTAGGTTAGATTTCGTCGGAACGCTCTATCAAAGTTCCAACTTTCACCACTAGGTATCATTGATATCTGGTGGTGAAAGTGGCAACTACTTGAAATTCAACGGAACTTGTAACTCATCCTAAGGGTGTCCGCTGGAAGCAGCTACAGACTCAGGCGAGTCGAACATATCCTCGGACACTCCCGGCAATAATAGCCATATGATAAATAGATAAATAAATAAAATTTACTTTGCCGGGGATGAAGCTGGTTCCTGCACGTGGTGTCCCTGCATAGGTACTTGCACTAGAGTCCAAGTACTGAACTGAACGTCAGCAATCCAGAAGCACTTATGAGCTCAAAGATGAGCTTAAATAAACGGTTCTTTTCAGAACCTACTCTGACAGTTATATCAGTGAATATCGAAGGAATTTCAATACCTAAACAACAGCTGCTACACAAACTATGCCATGAACAGAAGTGTGATGTCCTATGCATACAAGAAACTCATAGAAATTCCCTGCAGAGACGACCGAAAATACCTGGTATGAAGTTAGCGGCTGAAGTACCCCATGCTGCATATGCTGCATATGGAAGTGCTATTTTCGTCTAACCAGGAATCCAAGTCATGAGTCCCCATTGGACATACGAGAATAGCATTGAGATTATAACCTTGGAGCTTAGTATCTGTGTGATCACCTCACTGTACAAGCCACCTTCAGAGAAATTATTTTTTGTTCCTCCGAAAAACTTTGATTCGAGGATTTACCTGTAGTAATAGGGGATTTTAACAGCCATAGTCATGCTTGGGGATACACACATGAGGATGAAAACGGTGAAGCCGTTCTATCATGGGCCGAAACCAACTAACTACCTCTCCCTCATTCATGATAGAAACTACCTCCATCCTTAAATAGTGGAAAGTGACAACGAGGATACAACCCTGATCTCCTTTTTGTAAGTGAAAACGTAGCACAACAATGCCATAAATCATTGTTCTCCTATCCCCTGCACTCAACACAGACCAATAATGTGTCGACTTCTCCCCATCATAAGATCCCAAGAAACTGGTTTCAGAAGAAATTCCCCGAAATGCTGGACAATAAAGTTCAAACAATCAGGCCTGTACCTGATGAGTACGAACATTTTGTTGAGCATATTTCATTCTGCTCGCTAGCATGGATCCCTAGAGTTTGCAGGACGAATTATCTTCAGGGCGTGACTTCAGAAACAGCTGTATTGCTCGAGGAATATTATACCCAAAATGATCAAAACCCATTTGGTGAAGAAACCTCTCAATCAGCTAGATCCGTTCTCTCCTCAATCTCTGAGGCAAAAAGGTTACAGTGGGAAAAATTGATGGCAGACTGTGGTAAAGACAGGAGCAGCCAAGAGGCTTGGAGACTTCTAAAACACTTGAATAATGACCCTTCACAGGCAAATATGCATGCAAATGTTCGAGCTGATCAAATTGCGCGTCAGCAACTAGAAAATGGGAAACCACCGTATCCAACCAAGTCTGGTATGAAGATATTTGAGAGACAACTTGACCAAGAATCTACTACTTTGCTACGACCTTTTACTCAGACCGAGTTAGATCTTGTTCTGAGTAAATGTAAAAATGGGAAAGCTGCAGGCCTTGATGATATAAGAGTTGAGCAGATAAAGAACTTTGGGTCGACAACAAAGTGCTGGTTAAGAGAACTGATGAACAACTGTGTCCAGTCTTGTAAGATTCCTAAACTTTGGGGGAAAGCCAAAGTTATAGTCATTCGTAAGCCAGGCAAGGATCAGGATGACCCAAAAAGTTACTGTCCTATATCACTCCTATGCCATTTGTATAAAGTTCTTGAAAGATTCGTCTTAGATGGAATAACGGAGAAACTAGAGGCAGTCTACATTCCACAGCAGGCTGGATTCAGATCAGGGGAGAGTTGCACATCTCAAGTGTTCAAACTAACACAGTACATTGAAGATGGATTTGAAAGGAAAGAGATTACAGGAGCTGTATTTATATATAGATCTAACAGCGTCTTATGACACAGTTTATCACAGACGACTTACTGTGAAACTGTATAATGCTACCAAAGATTACCAACTAGCTTGCTTCATAAGGAATCTCCTTGAAAATAGAAGATTCCTTGTTGAATTTCAAGGACAAAGAAGCAGATGGCAATCGCAGAAGAACGGTTTACCCCAGGGAAGTGTGCTTGCTCCAGCGTTGATCAACATTCATACCAATGAGGCAATGACCAACCTTTACCCAAGGGAACGCAGAGCTTCATCTATGCAGATGAATGTGCCATCACTGCCAAAGATCATTATTTTGAAACTGTTGAAAAGAAACTGACGATGGCATTAACAGAATTGTCTGCTTACTACAGGGGGAACCAACTGAGACCAAATCCCAGTAAAACGCAGACTTGCGCTTTTCACCTTAGAAACAGACAGGCAGCTAGAACCCTCAAAATTACATGGGAAGGAACCACACTAGAACACTGTAAGGTACATCTCAAAAGTATCTAGGAATCACCCCTGATCATGCTTTAACTTACAGGAGGCATTGCTTGAATACCAAACAAAAAGTGGCAGCCAGAAACAAAATTATGAGGAAGCTAACAGGCACAACATGGGGAGCAAACCCTAGCACTGTAAGAACCTCTTGCCTTGCACTGTGTTACTCTGCCGGGGTATATGCAAGCCCAGTGTGGTTTAAATCTAGTCACGCTAATATAGTAGATGTTGCTCTTAACGACACTTGTCTCATCACCGGATGCTCAAAACCCACTCCTCTGGACAAGCTCTACAGCCTCCCTGGTATTGCACCTCCCGACATCCGTATAGAAGTAGCGGCAAAAAGTGAAAGAAAAAGGCGCAAATTTCTCAAGCACACCCTTTATATTGATACCAACCAGCAAATCCACGACTAAAATCAAGGAAAAGCTTCCTCAGAACAACAGAGGCTCTTGTCGGGACACCACAGCAATCCCGAACTGATCTATGGCGCGCAAGGTTTAACAGCCCTGAGGGTTGGCTCTCACCATGTGAAAAGTTACCCACAGGCTACACAGAGAAATGGATCACAAGGAGATCGCTCAACAGACTACGGTCAGGAATTACTAAATGCAAGAGTACTTTAATGAAATGGGGTTACAATGAGGAGTCGCCGCTGTGTGAATGTGGTGTAATGCAGGCTTCCTCCCACCTGTTCCAGAGTAGCCACTGACCAACAACTTGCACATTGAAAGACTTGGTATGCCCAAGATAGCGGGTTCAAACCCGGCCGAAGCCGTCGGATTTTTTAAGAGCGTTAAAATCCCTCAGTATGCCTTCCTTCGGAGGGGAAGTAAAGCCGGCGGTCCCATGTCATAGATTTATGGCATGTTAAAGATCTTTCCACTAATTACACCTGTGTGAAACTAAATTGGATAGGTTAAGAATGTAAACAACGCTCTTTGGTTGCTACGTTCGTTGCCAAGAGCCGACTGCGGTGGCGTCTAGTAGCTAGTTCTGAACTAGGCCTAGTAGTCGTTGACGGTGGCGTTTGGCGGCAAAAGTAGGAACTATTTGAAAATTCAAAGTTGCAGTCCCTACTTGAATTAAAAAAACAGATACACACACTAATACAGTCATCACAATTAACACCGGTTATCAGACAGATTCTACACTCACCCAAAGTACACGGGGCTACATGACCGCGTTGTCGCAGCCCCTAAACTAAGGAACCAACCAACCAACCAAAGACTTGGTACGTGCAACACCAAATGTAATATAGGTTGCTAACTTCTGGGCGGCAGCAGTGTAAATGAACTGTCAAGTGATGTAAATATGTTAATATTTTCCTGTAAATATTATGCATTATTGTCCATATTAACTTCATTTATTGCAAGTGCTTTTGACACGAATAAATAAATAAAATCAGCTTTGCCTATGTAACGGGAGTGTTCTAGGTGAGCTTTGTGTTGCCGCCACAAGAATGCAGCAGGGACTGAAGAGGTCCAGGCAAGGAGTAATGAAAAGAAGCCCCAACGGCCAGGATGTGAAGCTACGAGTTACTCCTGCGCTAGTGCTCATAGCATTGCGTTAGTCCCATAAGAATACCGTGCAAATAATGGCATATCAATTTTTTAACACTCACGAGCAATACATCTGGAGCGTGTAAGTAAAGTTGTCACCAGAGTGCAGCCTGACTAGAACGGGTCCAATACGTAATATGGCTAAAATACTGGCCCTAATGCGCTTTCGTGAACACTGCTGTTGCACCACTTCCGGTAGGGTTATGTATGACGAGAACATAAACCGTATGCCGTATTGTCTACAAGCACGGCCAACGAGAAATACTGGCCCTGGTGCGCTGCGCTTTCGTGACGTCAGCAATGTAGTGCTGTTGCACCACTTCCGGTAGGGTTATATATGACGGAAACATAAACCGTATTGTCTACAAGATGCTGAAATCACAGAATACTTAACCCATATCATATCAGAAAACACGCTGTAAAAGCATTGACCCAACACAACCATGGCTTCTGGCAAAACATACATGGTACAGTAATTACAACTCAAGTCTTACACTGATCAATCTTATGAAGTCCAATACTTAGCCACAATTTACTTATTTATTCATTACCGGTACTCTAAGTAGAACCAGTATATCACGTATCTTTAATCATTGTAGTTGATCACAAGGTAATACTTTACAGGAGTATGTTATCCTTCCCTGGCGGTTGCTTGTTAATTGTGTGGAATTACTTGACGGTTACAAAGCGTTCGGGAAGGTTATGAAAAGCTATGAATTGTGCCAGACAATGTATGCATGTATAACTCTTATAGTTGAACGATATAGCACACAAATACATAAATGTATCAAACGTGTTTGTATTAGAAAAATATTCACGAACATAATATTCTATGGTCTTCGTCTTACTGCAGTGTGGTAGTCATCTTGTCTTCATCATTGAATCTGTAGCCTATAAATGCTGGTATTCATTTACCACTTGTCTTCATAGAAGGTATTGATATGAGTCGTTAGTCGGTGGTGAGTGTATTCCGCAGATCTCTTCTATAAACCTATTAATTTCTGTTCCGCCCCTTAAAACAACAATAACTAACTTAAGTAATACTTTCACTGCAAGTTTATTTTATCTAATTATACTCATGTCACTGCTCATGTCCACATAAGTTACTCACAACGAAGGTCACAGGCTCTACAACTCAACTTACTGTACTCGTTGTAGCTATTTGAGACACAACAAATCCTTGAATCCTAGTTCGAGTGGATATTTGTTACGAGTAACTTCAACATGTAAATAGGCTATCTATAGCTGGCGTAGTTTTGTAAACCTACACAGTAGAATTTATCGTGCTTGAAAACCCACGGAACATCTAAACTGGGTCCATTTCAAGAAGATTGATATAAAATATCGCATTTCTGCTGCTTATGAACTGCTCTCGACTTAAACGTACAAGCACTACATTGCCTACGTCACAAAAGGATTAGGTTTACGCGCCATGGCCTGTCCTTCTCGTTGGCCGTGGTCTACAAGATACTGAAATCACAGAATACTTAACCCATATCATATCAGAAAACACGCTGTAAAAAGCATTGATCCAACACAACCATGGCTTCTGTCAAAACATGCATGGTAATTACAAGTCTTACACTGGTCAATCTTATGAAGTCCAATACTTAGCCACAATTTACTTATTTATTCATTACTCTTAAGTAGAACCAGTAGATCACTAAACTTATCTTTAATCGTTGTAGTTGATCACAAGGTAATACTTTTCAGGAGTATGTTATCTTTCCCTGGCGGTTGCTTGTTATGTGGAATTACTTGACGATTACAAAGCGTTCAGGAAGGAATAGCAGTGGCGGGATTAATCTCCTCTCCTTGACCGCTAGGAGTTAATTCATACGGCACGTCAAAAAGACTTAGGATATTGTCAGGGTTAAGCTTCAATAATGTAGATTTTTGTTTCTTTTAAGTCGGTTTACCCTCCAGGGTTGGCTTTTCCCTCTGACTCAGAGAGGCATCCCTCAATTACTGCCTCCAGGACATCGGGTCGGGCGATACAACTGGGGAGCATCTCGCCCAGGCGGCCTCACCTGCAAAGCGAACAGTGGCCTTATGAGGGATGGGAAGATTGGGAGGGATAGGCAAGGAAGAGGGAAGGAGGCGGCCGTGGCCTTACATTAGGTACTGTACCCGTATTCTCATGGACGATACCTGTTGAAATCCAATGACACAAATGGATTGTAGAATCTGGAATTACCCGGCTAGAAAAACACCCAAAAAACCAACCAACATAATCAACCAGGAATAGGGATACACAGAAATATAAGAATGCGTTAAGAGAAACCAATGGAAGCCGAAAAATGAACTAGCTCAGAAAGAAGAACTCGAGAATCAATAGAAAAATCTCGTGGTGGAAGACTTACTTTGGGAAAATATCAACCACTGGCTTTCCTATCACATCCTTGAATTAATATAAATCACCACACCGGAAATAATTTAAAATAAAAGATAAATTTATTCATTGAAGACAAACGAAGTATGAATATTATCACTCAAAAATTTCAACGAAAATAGTACGTTGATAATTATATTCTTTTCCATGCAAATCCTGCATTCGACGTTACTGATTGAGACTGTGTGGAAATCACACTAAACTATTCATTGAACTTAGATTTACCCTAATGTATACATATAATTATACCTCAAAGTTATTTACAGTACCCCCCCCCCAGGGGCTCACATCTAGTGTGACGTGGTTTGGCGACCACGGGGCCCCATCTGAGTCCGGCATTGCTTCCACTTGTACCGGGCTCCTCTCCGTCTTCTTTCCTGTCAACTCTTATTCTCTTCCGACCCCGACGGTATTAGGGTATCCGAGGACTAGGGAGTCTCTTCCTTTCCCGCCTTAATTGGCCCTTATCTTTTCTGATACCCTCCTTGGTTGGTTGGTTAGTTAGTTTAGGGGCTGCGACAACGCGATCATGTAGCCCCGTGTACTGTGGGTATGTGTAGAATCTGTCTGATAACCGGTGTTAATTGTGATGACTGTATTAGTATGTGTATCTGTTTTAATTCAAGTAAGGACTGCAAACATTCAATTTTTCCAATTAGTTCCTACTTTTGCCGCCAAACGCCACCGTCAACGACCAACTAGTTCAGAACTTAGTTACCAGATGCCACCGCAGTCGGTCCTTGACGACGAACGTAGGAACCTAAGAACGTTAGACAAATGTTTAACCTATATACAATTTAGCTTCACACAGGTGTAATTAGTGGAAGGTTCTTTAACGTGCCATAAATCTATGATATGGGACCACCGGATTTACTTCCCCTCCGATGGAAGGCATACTGAGGGATGTTTAACGTTCTTAAAAAATCCGACGACTTCGGCCGGGTTTGAACCCGCGATCTTGGGCATAGAAGCTCAGCATGCTACCAACTACCCCACCGAAGCCGCTGATACCCTCCTGCGAGGGGTCAGCCTTCTTTTTTTTTCATGTTATCTCCTGCCTTCTGCTCAAGGCCCTCAAGGAGGCAGGGTGTATGTAGCCCCACCACTTCTGGTGCACTCTAGATATTGCTACACCCTCAGGGTTTTACGGCTGGTGAGTTCGGGAGTTGGCGACCACGAGGGATTCCTGGGCTGGGTCCGGTTTTCCCCCTTTTATCCATTATCTCTGGAGCGGACCCTCTCCTCTTTCACTTTTCTATCTGCCTTTCATGACTCTCCTTCCTTCCAAGTCCCTCAATCCGCATTCTTCGAGGTTTGAGGGCATTTCTTTTCCTCCTGTCCTTTATTTGCCTTATTCTCCTTTTGTTTCCCATTTCTTCTTCTAGTATATAAGTTAGTAGTTAGTTTTAGTTATAGTTTACATTTCATTATCATCTTCACGATCACCCAAACCATTAGGGTCCGATAACCTAGATGTTAGGCCCCTTAAAACAATAATCATCATCATCATCATCATCATATTTACAGTATTGGGCGTATCTGAATTCATGTTAGATTTACGTCATCCATATATGCTCATTTCATTAGCATTAATTTCATATGTATTGCTTTGTCAAATCCAGTCCTATTCGACAAGCAATTAAGCTCTGCAAACGTAAATCGTAATATTCGTGCTTAATATTAAATGGTTATATTCCAAGAATATCTTTGTAAGTATTACTTAGGCCTACGATTAGTAACACTTATTCAACATGATCCACATTTTAATCAGTACATTCCTTCACTTCAAATTTCAATCTTTAAAATTTATTCGTGGTTTAACATATTCCTACATAAGATTTCTAATAATATCCCTCGTGCTCAATCACGATTAAAGAAAATAATTACATCATAATTAATTCATCAACTCTCATAGTACTTGTATTATAGCTCGTTATTCATCAGTAATATTACCATTCTCACTCTAATTCACATTACTTTATATATCACTCCAACATTTCTCAAAATAATCGACGAAGTCATATTACCACATTATAATTCCATTCACCCACTTGTTGAATCATCTTAATACAACAGTTATTTAATATCAGTATGCTGTAAATTCATTTATGTTCGACGATGTCGAAATGTAAATATTATATCTCAGAAAACTGTGTCATAATGAGGGTCATTATAACACTATTTTTCATTATGAAACAGATTCTCCCACCAATCAGAGCTCAAGAAACAGTTGTTTGACCATTTAGGCGAGGAGAGCATCGCACCTGCGCTGAGTTCCAAGGCCTTCTAATTTAAATTTCACTGCGTTGCCTAGTGTCATCGTGGGGGTAATCGAGGAGGCCATGGTCAAATACAAGGTATTCTGTGCGTCCCATGCGCTCTGTTCAGTACATAAAACTGGCGAAATCACGACAGATATTTATGAATATTTATGTTCGAACATAAAATAGTTATAATAATAATCGTCGAACATAAACAGTCGTATGGAAATTATAAAACTCGCAAACGCTCGTTTTATAAACATACTCGTGTCTTAATTATTGTCATTATAGGCTCGTTGCATAATGTACTATTACCACTTCAAAATTTCTTAAATATCAATTCTGCATTACGAATTGTTATATAATAATATTCGAATGATATTTATGAACATTCTACAGAGATCATTCACGAATATTTTGAATATTTGTTAAGAATAAGCTACGTTGCAATTGAAGAGATTATGTTTAAACTATTCGAAATAATTTTCTTAGTAAAATTCTTAACCCTCTCGTAAGAGTAATAAAACTTTTATTATTCAAAATTATACTATTAAAAACAGTGAATATTAATGTTGGTAAGGCTCAAAACAATTCAATTTCCAAAACTGAAACTTTCCAGACTTTTCAAGAAGTTCGATCAATCCTACACCATGGAATTTATTTCAAATGTTAATTGAATTTAATAGGAAACCATTGGAAATGATCAACTCAAGAAGTTGCTAGCAAAGATCTCAGATCAATGAAAAACAGAAAAACTGAGATGATTCTTAACCATGAAATCATGACCTTAAATGTCATTCAAAATGTTAAGTCCTCTCAAGAAGAAAAAGGTAGTAAAAATATTAATGTGGAATTCAAAAATCTCATAATGTTCAAAACTGAGCTTCAAATCGAGGTGTTATTTCAATAACCAACAATCTCTTCAATTGCAACGTAGCTTATTCATAACAAATATTCAAAATATTCGTGAATGATCTCTGTAGAATGTTCATAAATATCATTCGAATATACATTCTTCTTATATACGCAATCTTCTAGTATACGCAATCTTCTCTCTATCGCATAATCTTCTTAACTAATAAAAATCTTCATAACGAAATGCCAAATGAAAATAGACGAGATTCTAAAGTTTTGAATTCAAAAATACCAAAAATACCAAAAGTAACGCGTAAGATGCATTCGTAATCGAATCAAAATCTTTGGTAGATGAATAGCAAAAAAAATTACAGAAGTGTCATGATTATACTATTGTTCACTCAACACTCTATAAAAATATGATGAAAAAGGTTACTCCACAAACAACTATGTTCTACTGTCTACATAATAGAAATCTTCCCAGATACCTTGTGATGGCTTCCTGATGAACGTGTATATTGGAATGCACAACCATTCCTACTCCAAACGTCACCTTGGTTCGAAATACTGTTGACCCTCCTGGCATCGAACTGGGGAAGCGAGCTGCGTCTTCCCTGCTCGTCCTTCCTCGAACAGCCAATAGCATCTCTCCTGGACAACTCGCGGCTCTCGTTCGTTGCGATAGTGGACAGCTGCTCTCTTCTTGGTTGAAGGTCTCCATTCGTAACAGTATCCATTTCATAGTGCTATTTGTAGAACTTCCTTCGCCATCTTTAAGGTTGATAACAGTACATTTCTTATACGTGTTCACTCCGTAGTTACTCATGATATCCATTCTGTTCCGTCTGTTACGTTCCTTTAATCATTTAGCTATTTCCCGTATTAAGTTGCTTGTGTAACCAATACCTACTAATGAATTTTTCACACATTTTTCACTAATATTTCATTAAACTATTTACCGACAGTAGTGGCTACGCTGGCTAAAGCTCAGCATTAGGTCATGGGGCCAAGCTCTCTGCTGACTCGGTAGACGCGTGGGTTCGAGCCCCTCCGTCGGCCGTCCTTGAAATGGTTTTCCGTGGTTTCCCATTTTCAACACCAGGCAAATGCTGGGACGGTACCTTCTGACAGGCCAGGGCCGCTTCCTTCCACATCCTTGCCCAGTTTCATTCACCATCATTCATTTCATCTCTCATTAACTCCTCTCATGAGGTTGGCGTCAGGAAGGGCATCCGGCCGTAAAAATCATCGCCACAAAGACTTCCTTCGCATCTCATCCCCGACCCCGTTGGAAAACGGGAATAATAAGGGGTAGACATACAATACATACATTTCATTAAACTATTTCAGATGCCTAGGAAGTGGTGTGTGCCTGACTGTAAATCAAAATATGGCAGCACTATTAAAATAACTGGTTACCATATATCACTCGGTTTTGATTACTACAGCGAGGTGGAATTTCAGTGCCTAGTAATTTAGTTTTGGTATATATCTTCATGTGGCCTCTATATTCCAGTACATTATGAACTGTACTCAGCTGGCAAGTGCCTTTATGTAGATTTCATTAGAAAGCTACCTATTTTTAAATGAAGTGACCAGTGGAGCATTATTGCTAGACTGTCAGCATTATGCTTGGAGCCCTATAGTGACTATGATGAGAGCATGTCTGGACAAAAAGTGAAGAATTTATTATCAAAGATCGTAAGAATAGTCTTAAATATTTTTTCTGAGCGCGTCAATGACGGCAGTGAGCATAGCAGCAATAAAATGAAACTTCATACATTGGACATTGAGGTACAGTAAAACCTTTTATTATTACCTTATCGGGAATCCATAGCATGATAATGTGTATCCTTTATTTGTGATATTTGCGTGTAGATATAGCGGACGTTATTTTCTGTTGTATTTTCGGAAACATTTGGCGTCAAAATCTATGTGTTTACGCAGTGTTAGCAATTACCATGTGCTTTCGCTAGGCCTCCCAGATGACAGATGGGCGGTGTTGCCAAACTTTATGACACGGCTTGAGAATTGTAGACGGCGATGCTATTATGGTTCCGTGCTTTCTATTTTTCTTTCTTCTTTCTAGTGATTGGCCCTTCTTTCTATGAATATAACCCTGTGTGTTGTGTTCGAGTCTTCAGTCTTTTGTCTGGTTTGCTGTAGGTCTCCATGCCTCTCTGTCTTGAGTCAATCGTTTCATCTCTACATACCTACCACACCTTACATCCGAGGCAATCTGTTTATCATATTTTAACCTTGATTTTCATCATGAATTCCTTCCTGGACACGGATGTCCATTCCATTTAAAAACTCATTCAAATCCTTTAATAATAATAATATTTATTGCAGCCTGTGGCCATGTTTTTGACGTATACATTTCGTACACTAATTACTAATTGATGAGGATGCGAAAGGAGATTTAATATTGAGATCAGAATTTGATAGAGCTTTGGAAGACTTAAGCAGGAACAAAGCACCAGGCATAGATGATATACCGATTGAGTTGCTACGCTGCATAGGAGATGAAGGTCTGATCAGGTTATTTCACTTGGTGTGTAGGATTTATGAGACAGGTGAGGTACCCCCTGATTTCAAGAAGAATGTAATCATCCCTATACCAAAGAAAGTGGGAGCTGACAGATGTGAAGATTACCGTACAATCAGCTTGATTACTCATGCTTCAAAGATCCTGTCTAGAATAATTTACAAGAGGATTGAAAGCCAGATAGAAACGGAGTTGGGTGAAGACCAGTTTGGTTTCAGGAGAAATGTAGGAACAAGGGAAGCTGTACTAAGTCTTAGGCTGATTTTAGAAGGTAGAATAAGGAAAGATAAGAGAACGTTCATGGCTTTTGTAGACTTAGAAAAGGCTTTTGATAACGTTGATTGGACTAAATTGTTTGACATTTTGAAATCAATTGGAATAAAGTACAGGGATAGGAGGGTGATATACAATCTGTACAGAAACCAGACAGCAGTCATTCGAGTTGAAGGACATGCGAGAGAAGCTGGTATTCATAAAGGTGTAAGGCAAGGCTCCAACTTATCACCCATACTTTTCAATCTTTACATTGAACAAGCAATGAAGGAAATTAGAGAAAAAATTAAAGTGGGAGTGAAGATTCAAGGAGAAATAATTTCAAATCTGAGATTTGCTGATGACATCGTCATCTTGGCCGACAAGCCTGAGGATTTGAATGAGTTTTTGAATGGTATGGACTCCGTCTTCCGGAAAGAATTCATGATGAAAATAAATAAATGTAAAACAAAAATACTGGAATGCAGCCGAAATAAATCGGAAACCTCTATGGAGATCAAATTGGCAGGTGAAAAGCTGAAGGAAGTAGGAGACTTCTGTTACTTAGGAAGCAGAATAACCAGTGATGGACGAAGCAAAGAGGATATTAAAAGTAGGTTGGCTCAGGCAAAGAAAGCATTTCTACAAAAAAGGAATCTGCTGACATCGAATATAGATTTAGGTATTAGGAAGTCATTTTTGAAAGCCTTTGTCTGGAGCGTGGCGCTCTATGGAAGTGAAACTTGGACTATTGGTGCAGCAGAAAAGAGGAGAATTGAAGCATTTGAAATGTGGTGTTACAGGAGAATGATGAAGATCAGATGGGTAGATAGGTTTACAAACAAAGAGGTATTAAGACGAGTGGGAGAGGAGAGATGTTTCTGGCGACTGCTAATGAAGAGAAGAGATAGGTTGGTAGGACACATACTAAGACACCCAGGAATAGCAAGCTTAGTTATGGAAGGAAGGGTCGAGGACAAAAACTGTAGGGGTAGACCAAGGTTAGAATATGTTAAACAGATTGCCTCCGATGTAGGGTGTCGGAGCTATGTAGAGATGAAACGATTAGCTCAGGACAGGGAGGCATGGAGAGCTGCATCAAACCAGTCAAAAGACTGAAGACTCAAACAACAACACAATTACTAATTATTGTAATAATTCAAATACTGTCTGTGCTGTATGCCACTATCGACATGGTTCGTTTTGGGCAAGAAACGATATGGTACATTTCACATACATTCCCACATAGTTCACAAATGCAATTTCCATCTGGATCATGGAACACCTTCCTGGAGCAGATCTTGTGGTGAAACCCATGTACCGCAAGTCTTGTCACGACATGTCGCATTTCACAGAATGGATGCATCCATCTTCTGTCCAACATCGCATTTGACGTGTAGAATTCACTGAGTATGTCCTGTTTTTTATTCTGTAGATCTTGCAGCAGTTTTCTGTAATTGTCTGAAATTGGCAGTAGTAGTAACATTTGTAGGTCTTCTATTAAAAATGTTTCTCTAGCAAGCTCGTATACAAGTATAGACTCGGTTGCCTTTGCTACAACAAGGACTCTTTCGAGAAATCGAGATTTTACTTTTCTATTTCATCTAACTGTCTGTAGGCAAGAAATTCTCATATTAACTCAAAGCGGGCAGTACCTTTGTTCGAAAAAGTGCCATTGCTTTCTCAAGTGATATTAGGGTAATATTTCTGATGGCATTTATAGCTTTTATTGCAGCGGCTGTTTTTGATCTTATATGCAGTTGAAAACTTTTTCCTGTAACCTGTAGGGTGAAGCCTAGGTATTTGAAATTTGACGACTTTTAGTTTTTTCCTTTAATGAATCGGCTAAGATTATTATTATTATTATTATTATTATTGCCTTTATTGGTGGCGCAGTTAGGGCTCTTGGCCCTCTCTTACACCTAACCACATTTTATACAATACAATAAACATATTATGGCGACAAAATTAAACAATAATAATTGACATTGATAATGACTTTCACACTCTCATTCACTCATCCAGTCACACTTGTGTCGGTCAGCAGTGTTCAGCAGGCTGCCCCAGCAGGTAGTCTTGAATTTAAATAGTGAGGTGGTGCCCCTGACACTGGCTGGAAGGGTATTCCACAGCCTAGACCCCACCACATGAAAAGAGTTGTTGTATATAGAGGAGCGATGAATAGGAATGGAGAGGGAAGAACCAGAGCGTGTATTATTACCATGGAATGAAGACAAGTACTTGAATTTATTTGATAAGTATAGTGGTCTATCGTCAGACAATAATCGGTAAATCTGGACAAGAATGTGATATGATCGACGTAGTTCAGGTTTCAGCCTGGAAAGAGCGCAATAATAGGGAGTGATATGTTTATCATAGCTCAGATCGTATGCAAGAGTTGAGAGCTCGTTGCCAAGTTTCAAAGTTAATGTTTTGGTTGCATCTACAAGAATAACGTCACAGTAGTCAAGAATAGGAAGTATTAGTGTCTGTATTGAGAATATTTTCCAAGTCGTTGATGGTCAGCGTTGATAGTTTCAATTGTCAATGGAATGTCATTTGTCTTGCAGTGGGAGTATATTTGCAAATCATCTGCATATAGGTGATATTTGCAATTATTCAAATTAGATGAGATGTCGTTGATATATAGTGCAAAAAGCAATGGTCCTAGTACACTACCCTGTGGAGCGCCTGGATTTCTGCTTAGCCACTGAGAAGTTTTAGGATTGTCACCAGTTTTTGGTCCAATGCGTGTCTAATGTCGTCAGTCACTTTGAGTAATGCTGTTGACGTGCTATGTCCCTTCTTGAAACCTGATTGCAGAGGGTCTAAAAGAGAACGGCTATTAAAATATTCAAGTACTTGCTCATGAATCAGACGCTCGAGGGCTTTTGAAAGTGCAGGTAGAATGGATATTGGCCGATAGTCAGATGGAAATAAAGGTTCGGTTTTCTTAGGAATAGGGATGGCATTGGCTTGTTTCCATAGGGAGGGAAATGTGTTAGTTGTAAGACTATGGTTGAATATGTGAGTAATAATTGGTAGAACGGCACCGATGATATTATGTATGAAGGATATGGGAATATCATCAACTCCTCTCGCTTTTGATTTTATGGAATACTAGCTGAAGTACCCGTGCTTCGCTACGCGTCATAAATAAATTAAAATGTGAAGGTGACAGTTAAAACAGGGGATAGGCGAGGTGCTGCGCAGAGGGAGATTAAGGATGGAACATTTTGTCCAACTACACCGCTCGGCGTTGACCGTGTATTATAGCACAAATTTAGGTTTTACTCGCTAACCGTTGGAGATACCCTTCGGATAGAAAATGTAATTTTAAACCTCGTATATGCCATCAAAAGTTTGCTATTTCTTAGCGTTCTCTTTTTATTTCAAATGGAAACATGAAAGTTTGAAACCAAAGGGTGTAGTGACGTCACTAAAATGGTCGCCATCTTTAAATAGTGCAAAGTATTGAAATCAAAAGAAACCTATATGTTAACCAGGTAAATCAACTACTTCCATGTAAAATTCATGTAAATCGGACCAGTGGTACTTGCGTGATTGAGTAATACACAGACACACACCATCTCATTTTTAGCCTCGCTTCGCTCGCGTCATAGTCGTGTCATATCCAATGAAATGCAGGTTTAACCCCGTTAACACCCCTTTAGAACCTGAATATCCAAAAATCCCTCCTTAGTAGACGTTTTCGACACACAACAAACATATCCCCAAAATATCATTCTTCTAACTTTAATAGTTTTGGTTGGTCGATGAGAGTGAACATCCAAAAATCCTTCCTTAGTGGACGTTTTTCTCCCAGGATTTCACCCCTCCCCATAGGCCCCTTAAATTGCATTTATGAAAAAAAAAACGGTCGAACATCTATTTATTCTATGTATTTATTTATTTTAAAGCTGATTGATTTCCTTCGAGTTTCAAACTCCTCGCCTATGTCGTTTAAGAGATACACGCTCCGTTAGGAATCTTTCAACCCCCACTTTTCATCCCTTTCATCTCATAATATACACTATATCGAAATACCATTAGACATGTGTCAGCTTATTTTTAATGATTAGTATATATGCCAAGTATCATATCCCCAAATGAAACCACTCGTGAGATATTGTTATTCAATGAAATGCACATTTACCCCCTTAGCACCTCTTTAGAACCTGAATATCCCAAACTCTTTCCTTAGTGGACGTTTTCGACATACAACGAACATATCCCCAAAATTTCATGTTTCTAACTTCAATAATTTTGACTGGGCGATGATGAGTGAGTGAGTCAGTCAGGACATTTTCTTTCATTTATTTTTGATAATTTCACCCCTCCCCATGAACCCCTTAAATTGGATTTATGGAACAAACGGTCGAACACCTATTTGCTTATTTAAATCTGTTTTCTCCCTGAGTTTGATGAGTGAGTAAGTGAGTCAATCAGTTAGGACACTTTCTTTCCTGTTTTTTTTTCTCCAGAATTTCACCCCTCTCCAAGGGCCCCTTAAATTGGATTTATGAAAAAACGGTCGAACACCTATTTACTTGTATTTTAAGCTGTTATTTCCCGCCGAATTTCAAACTTCTCGCCTATGTCGTTTCAGAGATACACGCTCCGTTAAGAATCCCTCAACCCCCAATTTTCACCCCTTTCACCTCATAATATACACCACATCGATAAACACGTAGACATATGTCTATGGCGGCTGAGTAAGAGTGGCGTGTTGTTCAGCTCCCGAACTTTGTGTATTATTTTGTGTACTAATCTAAATATTTTGCAACTACAGCAAAGAAAAGTCTTCCTTTTAATTACTTTGACAAACTGAGTGTGCGTTGCTTAATCAGTGTACCATCGTTTATCCGTGTAATCGTTGTTTACTGAAGTGAGCTGTGTCACCAAGGAACATGCCGACCTGCGCCTTCTGTGACAAGGAGCTGGGGAAGATGAAGGTACAGTGTGTAGCGTGTGAAAAGTGGAACCATACGAAATGCATGGAAGAAAGAAATGGCGAGTGTTGTGTGAAAGCTGCGCCGAGTTATTCATTGGAGAATATCGTAAAACTCCTATTAGAAATGCAGGCAGAAATCAGGGAGATGAAGCAACAACAACAATCTCGGGAGCAGGACCTCACAAAATCTCTGAACTTTTGCCATGAGGGAGTAGATGAAAATGCGAAGAGTATCAAACAGCACGATACTCATCTGAAGGAAATCTCGCAGCAGGTTCTATCCCTACAACAAGAGAACACTGATCTCAGGGCCCGTGTGAAGACATTGGAGACTCGCCTCTCGGATGGAGAGCAGTATTCACGCCGTAACACTGTGGAGATATTTGGGGTCCCTGAAACTAAAAATGAAGACGTGCTCGAGACCGTTAAAGCCGTTGGCAGGGCAATGGACATGAACATTGACAATCTGATGGTGGACGCTTGTCATCGCTTGCCTAAGCGACCAGATCAGCCTCATGGTGGAATCATCGTGAAATTTGTCCGGCGGTTCGACAAGGAAGACTTCATGTTTCGAAGGCGTGTGAAGCGTAACCTGTCCACCAAGCACATGGGGCTTTCTGGAGACAACATAATCTATATAAATGAAAGTCTGTCACCTGAGAAGAAGAAACTGCTGGCTCTATCGCGGAACTTCAAGAGGGAACACGGCTACAAGTTCTTATGGGTACGTAACGGTGTGATAAAACTCAGGAAGAGTGAGGGGTCAAATATTTATATCATAAATGACAGTAATGATCTCAGGAAGCTATCATAATTCGTGACAACCCGTAAGGTCTCATTTGAATTACCTTGTAAGGTCTATAGTGATTGTACACTGAGAGTACTGGAGGGTCACTGTCAGATTATTTCTGGGCAGTTTCTTGAGCCTTTCTCTTCCCTTGCCCCATTGTTTCGCCTAACGGAAATCCCTACTAATGGCCTAGCCTCACTGCAGGTGCCTCTCTTCTCATTTAAGTAAAATGTCTTCTTCTTATAAATCGCTAAATTTATATTATCAAAATTGTAGGGGTTTGAGAACTAAAACTACTCAGTTTTATACAAATATGACCAGCGAGAGCTACGGTATAGTGGTTTTAACAGAATCTTGGCTTATTTCGTCAATCTATTCGTCTGAACTCTTTGATGAGAGGTATGCTGTATTTAGAAATGATCGTGACGAAAATATAACCGGCAAGAGGCTAGGAGGGGGTGTAGTGCTCGCTGTCCATAACAAGTATAAAGCTGTGGAGATTGACCTGGGTCTGGAAACGGAAGTCCTTTGTGTGAAACTCTTCATAGACAACTATTTTACCATAGTTATCTGTTCTGTTTACTTTCCGCCGGAGTCGAAGGCAGAGAAATACGAGGAATTTTACACAAGTATAGAATCGAACTCACTCATAAGCAACAATCCTGTTCTTATTTTGGGAGACTTTAACATTCCAGAAATAACCCCAACATTTGATTTAAAAACAGGATCTCGGCTTTCTACCTCCTTAAATAATTTTATAAATATGATGAACTTGAAAAGTTTTAATAATATCGTGAATGTGAATAATAGAACACTTGATCTAGTACTGTCCACCATCTCCTCTATTGCTGTCAATAGAGAGGAACAACCCCTTGTACCGGAAGACAATAATCATCCCCCCTTAAACATTAATGTACGATACTGGCAGAGAGAAGTTAGACACAATATTCACCAAACTCATACATACAATTTTAAAAAGGCTAATTTCGAACAACTTTATATAAAATTACAAGAAGTGGATTGGAGTGTTCTCTCGCAATTTTCCCATGTAGACGAGGCGGTAGATAATTTTTATTCCCGTTTCTATCAGGCTCTGGATTCTAGTGTACCTGTAAGCACTAGTAAGAGGACCAAACTGTATCCATGCTGGTTTAATTTTGATATAATAAAAAAACATCCGAAGAAAATCTTACCATCGAAAGAAAATGCGTAGGGAACAGGCCAACAAGGACTTTCATTGCGAAAAGTTTAAAGAGCTCAGGAAAATTCTAAAACGTGATATTCAATCCGCCTACCGGCAATACGTACGTAATGTCGAAAATGCAATCGGAGAGGACACGAATCGCCTCTGGGCATTTATTCGACACAAGAAACGATCCCCGGCAATTCCCGTAATGAAAATTAATGGGGAAATATTAGAAAATGATAGGCAGATAGTCAACGGTTTTGCAGATTATTTCTCATCGGTTTATTCCAAGGAATGCGCCAAGTATGACAATTTAGGTGCAAGTGACCAGGACATACACCCATTGCTTGATGTACTGGATTCTAAACAGATTAGTATTTCTGATGTTAAGAATGCGATACTAAAAATAAATCAAAAGAAAGCCGCTGGCCCAGACCTAATTCCTCCATACATAATCAAAGGCTGTGCAGAGGTGCTGGCCTATCCTTTAACTATAATATTTAATATAGCCATTCAAACTGGTACTTTTCCCAGTCGTTGGAAAATTACCAGGGTAAGTCCCATACATAAGTCTGGACATAAGTCTGATTTTGATAATTACAGACCCGTGGCAATACTGTCAGCCATTGCAAAGCTCTTTGAACAATTGTTATATCAGCATATATTTCAGCACGTACAGTACATTATAAGTGACTTTCAACATGGGTTCATGCCTAAAAGATCAACAGTAACTAATCTAATGGAGTTTACTCACAAAGTATCAGCAGCAATGGACAAAGGAAGTCAAGTTGATGTAATTTATACAGATTATGCGAAGGCATTCGATAAGGTAGATCATGATATCCTCTTAAATAAGTTAGCATATTATGGCTTCTCTTACAATTTGCTGAAGTTGTTCACCTCATATCTCAGTGAACGAAAACAGTTTGTTGCTTGCAATGGATGTGAATCCTATTCATACTATGCCCGATCAGGCGTCCCACAAGGTTCAAACCTAGGCCCTCTATTATTCTTACTGCTTATCAATGATCTTACAAGGTGTATTAAATATTCGAACGTTTTGTTATTCGTGGACGACGTCAACATTTTTAGAAATATTAAGACAGAGCAGGGCTGTCAATTACTACAAGTAGATCTCAATAATGTGGCATCCTGGAGTAAATTAAATCGCTTGAACCTTAACATAAAGAAATGCTCAGTTATGAAGTTTACTAGAAACAAATTCCAGGTGATGTTTCGGTACCGGATATTGGATGCGTATCTCACTATTAACAATTCTATCAAAGACCTAGGAGTCCATTTTGATTCAAAGCTAACAATTTCATTGCACACTCATGAAATGGTAGCTAGTGCTTATAAAATGCTAGGCTTTATAAGAAGAAATTCTAAAGATTTCGTCAACCCAAAAAGTATAAAATTATTGTTCAATCATTTTGTTAGAAGCAGATTAGAATATGCATCCAGCATCTGGAATCCCTGGTACTTGAACCACATTAGTGAAATTGAAATGGTTCAGAATAAATTCCTAAGATATCTGCAGTATAAAATGACGGGTATTTATCCGAAATATGATAGCTATGGAAATCTTCTAAGTTACCTGAATTATACATCTCTGGCTAACAGACGAAAGATTGCAATTCTTGTTTTTGTCTTCAAAGTATTCAATAACCTTTTGTATAGTCCGTATTTAATATCACAGTTTAATTTACGTGTCCCACCTCCATCAACTCGACCTAAGTTTATTACATTTTACTGCCCAAGAACTAGAACTGAACAGCATAAACATTCCCCAATAATAAGTGCTATTCAATTATACAATGAACATTCAATAGCAAACAACCTCGACTTATTCAGTTACACATATAGTTCCTTTGTTTCTGCCTGCTGTGCGATCACATGAACTCGTACATTCCACCTACCAATTACCTGCACAGTATTATTATATTTTCGTATTTAGTTGTAGAATTAATTTGCATTACAATCTCAGCATTATGTCTGTCAATTATATTATAATTTGATAGAATTGTGTAACCAAATGTACATGTGTTTCTTTTTATTAGGCATATGCCTGTTAGAAGCACAATAAATCCAAATAAATAAATAATAATAATAATAATAATTATTATTATTTTTAATGATTAGTTTATATACGGTACCGAATATCACACCCCCAAAGAAACAACTCATGAGATATCGTTATTCAATGAAATGCACGTTTACCCCCTTAACACCTCTTTAAAACCCGAATAAACAAAAATCATTCATTAGTTGACGTTTTCGACATACAGCGAACATATTCCCAAAATGTCATGTTTCCAACTTTAATAGTTTTCGCTGAGCGTGATGAGTGATTGAGTCAGACAGGACATTTTCTTTCAATAATTTTTATCAGAATTTCACCTTTCCCCATGGGCCCCTTAAATTGAATTGATGAAAAAACGCTTGAACACCTATTAATTATTTTTTAAGCTGTCTTTTTACCCTGAGTTTGATGAGTGAGTGAGTTAGTCAGTCAGTTAGGACACTTTCTCTCCTTTTCTCCCCCAGAATTTCACCCCACCCCATTGGCCCCTTAAATTAATTTAGGAAAAAAAACGGTCGAACACCGATTTACTTACTTTTTAAGCTGATTTTTTTTCGCTGAGTTTCAAATTTCACGCCTATGTCGTTTAAGAGATAGGCCTACACGCTCCATTAGGAATCCTTCAACCCCCACTTTTCACCCCTTTCACCTCATAATAATACACCACATCGAAAAACCCTTAGACACATGTCTGCTTATTTATAATGATTAGTTTATATGCCGAGTATCACATCCACAAATGAAACAATGAAACCACTCGTGAGATATTGTTATTCAATGAAATGCAGGTTCAACCCCCTTAAGACCCCTTTAGAACCTGAATATCCAAAAATCCACCCTTAGTGTACGGTTTTGACATACAACAAACATATACCCGAAATGCCATGTTTCCAACTACAATATTTTTGGCTGGGCGATGATGAGTGAGTGAATGAGTCAGGACATTTTCTTTCAATTTTTTTTCTTCAGAATTTCATCCCTCCCGATGAACCCCTTCAATTTGATTGATCAAAAACACTGTCGAAAAGCTATTTACTTACATTAAAGCAGTTTTTCCCCCCTGAGTTTGATGAGTGAGTCAGTCAGTCAGTCAATCAGTAAGGACACTTTCTTTCCTGTTCCCCCCCCCGAATTATTTCACACCTCCCCATGGGCCCCTTAAATTGGATTTATGAGAAAACGGTCAAACACATGTTTACTTATTTTTTATGCTGATTTTTTTCCGCTGAGTTTCAAACTCCTCGCCTATGTCGTTTAAGAGATACACGCTCCGTTAGGAATCTTTCAATCCCCACTTTTCACCCCTTTCACCTCATAATGTACACCACATCGAAAAACCCTCAGACACGTGTCTTCTTATTTTTAATGATGAGGTTATATGCCGAGTATCACATCCCCCAATGAAACCAATCGGGAGATAATGCTATTCAATGAAATGCAGGTCTACCCCCTTAACACCCCCTTTAGAACCTGAATATCCTTTCTTAGTGGGCATTTGCGGCCCTTGAGGAAGCCGCATACCAAATTTCATTCCTATCCGTTCGGTGGTTTCTGAGATTTCGTGATGAATGAATAAGTGAGTGAGTGAGTGAGTGGTATTTGACAAATATATAGTAGATTGTGTCAAGTCTTTGTTATGCTAAACTCGGTTGACAGTGCTGTGTGAGCAGTTGAGTAACTAACGGTATTTGAAGTAAAGATCCTCATTTTCTATACCGATAGTGCAGGACGCAACTGGCATCCAGTCGGCCGTGTCTCGACTTGAGCTATGTTGCCATGGAAACTATCTGCCTTGCCATTCCTTCATGAGTATATTTTATGATTTGTTTAGCCTGTGCTTGAGTGCAAAAGGGCCGAAATCAGAAGAATGAGAAAGACTATCAAAAATTCATGTAGCCAGTGGCTCCTTCTGGGTCCTCAACTAAGTGTATGCAAAATTTGGTTGAGATTGGTGGAACGGTGTAGATTTGTATACGGAAGAGATCCACCCACCCACATACCCACATACAGACTTTCACTTTTATATATAAGATAGTACCGTTTTACTTTGTCTGCCGTAAACGGATGGAAAGTGGTCAGGTAGTGCGTGAAAAGGATCATGGGGTGTTGAATTAGTTGGTACTCTCTCCTCAGTGAAATATTCATTTAACTCATCAAGTGGTATGTCTGGTACATGTGTCTGTTGGTGCTGTTTGCCTATACCTAGATAACGCATATTATTCCAGGCATTCCTTGTATTCATCTTCTTTGTCACGTTTTGTATTTAGGATAATTTGGCGATTCTTACGAGCTGCTTAATACGATTTCTAAGCACACGATAATTTTCAAAATCAGTTTCGTCACGGATACGTTTAAAACGCCGGAACAGTGCATCACGCTGTGCCATCATACTTTTAATGTTTTCATTTAACCATGGGCATGCTGGGCGAGTAACTTTGATCGTATGTTTTAGGGGCATGTTTGTCATACAGACTAATTATAAGAGAATTTAACTTGTTTACTTTTGCGTCAATGTTATCTAAGAGTAATATGTCATTCCAGGGAAGGTTGTATGCGTCATGTTTTAAGTCATCCATATTGTTACGGCTGTGAATTTGTTCTATCGCTCGTCGCATGAGTCACAACTGCCCCAGGGCTGGGCTGTGCTCTGCCTCAGTGTATTGCATGCGCCTTATGCAACAGGTCTACTAGGACCAAGGGATGGTCCAGAATATTCGTGACCCAGCCAGCGATGGAAGCCGTGAACCCTGGATGGGTCTAGAAGCATTTATTGAGTCACCGGCCTGCTATATAAGAGCGACCTGTCAAGCAGTGTTTGTGTGTTTTACGAGCTAGTGCGAGCGTTTATCCTGAGTGACAGAAGTGTGGTGACTTGCGAAACCCCTAGTGAAGCCGTTTCTCATGACAGCGAGGGAGTGAGAAGCATACAGGGGACTGCCTGTGTTTTTTAACGAGTGTGATTTCACTGAGCGACAGAGGTATTGTGGCGGAGTGCCGTGCGAGTTACGAAATCCAGTGACATTGTTTCCCAGCTCGTGGGCAGCGAAGCAGCGTGTAGCAGATTATCGTAAGTAACTGTAGTTTGTGTACATAAGGGAGAGGTGCAGGTAGTTTCTGTCAAGGCCACCGGACTCATTAGCACGGATTAACTTCTGTGGTTTGTTGACAAGTGAAAGGGGGCAAGAGCTCTCCATAAGGAAGAGACAAGAGGAAACTGGAGTAAGGCTCTAATTGTTTGTATTTGCTGTTGAGTGGTGTATCTTTCTGGCCGCAATAAAGTTAATTATATTTCTTTAAAGGAACAATCTGTGTTGTGCTTCAACCCACCGTAATCCAGTTAACAAAAGTGCCACTAGGGGGTGGCACGTAACAACTGAAGTCAGAAGCCGGATTACGAACTCAAGCACAACACCTGACGGTCCTGGTTTCGAAACCCGAGCAGGTAATTTTCTCTAATTTTCCTGTGAGTGCATGCCCTTTACAAGACAAACAACTAAAATGGAGGCGCAATTGGCAGCATTGCTAGAAAAGTTAAGTGGCATGGAAACCAAAATGGAGGCCGGCCAGAAGAAGATGGAAGACGGCCAGAAGAAGATGGAGGACGGCCAGAAGAATTTAACCAAGGACCTAACTGCCAAATTAGAAGACGGCCAGAAGAAGATGGAAAACGGTCAAAATAAGTTAGCGGGGGACCTGAAGAAGATGGAAGACAGCCAGAAAAGTTTAGCCGAGGACCTAACTTCCAAATTAGAAGACGGTCAGAATAAGCTAGCAGAGGACCTAACCACCAAATTTCTGGATGGCCAGAAAAATCTGGAAGAGTGTCTGCTGACGAAATTACAGGAAAGTCAAAAGAAATTGGAACAGGGTCTGTGTAAAGAAGTCAACACCGTCTGCCAGGGCCTACGTGAGGACGTCACAGCAGTAGAAAAGTAGTTTGACGCCTTACAAGAGGAAGTTGCCGAACTGCGCCAACGCCCACTGACGGGGGTGGAAGAGAAATTCAACGCTTTACCAAGGGAAATTGCTGAGCTGAACCAAAGCCCGTCGACGGGGATGGAAGCGAGATTCAACGCTCTTCAAGAGGAAGTTGCCGAGCTGCGCCAACGCCCGCCCACAGGTACACCGGGAATATCAGGAACGGGACAGAGCAGAGTGACGCCCCCAACCTTCGACGGAAAGGTCCCGTGGAGCACCTATTTACGTCAGTTCGAGGCAGCCTGTTTCATAAACAACTGGAACAGCACGGAAAAGGCTACAGCTCTCATTGTAGTGCTGAGAGGGGACGCCCTTAACGTCCTTCAGGCCATCCCGACTGGATCCCAGGACTACGCTTCACTAATCGCCCATATGGAGTCCCGATATGGAGATAGCCATCTTCAGCAGGCCTACCAGATGCAGCTCCGGACCCGGGTACAAAAGAACGCGGAAACCCTGCAGGAGTTCGAGATGGACATCGCACGTCTCCTAAGGCTTGCCTACCCAACAGCGCCAGCCGAATTTCTGGAGCAGATAGCGACGCAGACCTTCACCGACGGGCTACGGGACTCGGACACTCAACAGGCGCTGCGACTCGCGCGCAATAAGACACTGGCAGATGCGCTGAGCCACGCACTTGAGTTCGAGACGGCAAAACAGGCATCCAGAATGCACGCGCGGGTGCGTCAAGTGGACGTCGACGATCCAGTAAAAACCAACGAGACCAAGCCCTTGGCTGACGAATTAATGGAGGCGCTAAGCCGTTTCTTCGATAGTCGCGGCACCACCAGCAACGACACAGCCGGAAGGCAACCGGAGAGGCGGCCCGGAAGAGGACTACCGACCTGCTGGACCTGCGGTAAGAAAGGCCACCTGAGCAAGGACTGCGGTGATTGCCACCGCCGAGGGTATCCGACAGGAGATCAGTCGTCTGAATACCGCGCGACCCAGGGAAACGACTATTAGCCAGCCTTGGGGGGCAAAGGTTGGCTTGTGACAGTCGTCAAGCCCCGGCAGTCCAAGTTCGTGTGACGAAGTTACGGAGGGACAATAGCAGCCTGATGGTCGACGGAGTCGTCAACGGAGAGAGCTGGCCCATGCTAATCGACACGGGAGCATCGAGGACCATCGTCAGTCCCACCGTGATCCCGAAGTGGAGAGTGCGACCCACACAAAGGAACCTCCAGCTAATAACCGCGACCGGTGAGACCGCACCGGTACATGGCGAAGCATCACTGGAGTTCGTCATTGGTCGACGGGCGATAAAGCATATAGTGGTTGTGGCTGACGTATCAAATGAAGTGATCATCGGACTGGACTTCCTGGACCAGAAAAACATCATCTTGGATCTGAGTACCAACACTCTGCACTTCGGAGGTGAGGAACTTGCTTTGCAACCAGCACACGAGGCCGACGCCGCATGACGAGTAAGGCTGAGAGAGGACGTCATCGTTCCCGCCAGGACGGAAGTCAGCGCTGCCGTAATTGTCGACGGATCAGCTGAGGGAGTGGCGGCTGTCATCGAGCCAAAATATGAGGACATCCAGACAAAAGGATTGCTAATTGCCAAGACCCTCATCAATACGACGTCTCGGCCGTACGTCCGCCTGTCCAACCTGAACGACTACGACATTACGGTTCACCGGGACACCAACCTAGGAGTCTGCGAGCCCGTTACCTGGATTGCCCGCATCACAGACACGACGGACGGACACCTGCGGACGGACAACCGAAGAAGACGCGCCCTGCCAGAAGAACTACAGAAGCTGTACCAACGATCCCGGGACCATTTAGACGAGGAGCAATCACGCCAACTTCAGGACCTGCTACGCGAATTCCAGGATGTCTTCTCCGTGGGGAGCAAAGATTTCGGTAGGACAAGCTTGGTACAGCACAGAATCGACGTTGGGGGCAGCGCACCGATTAGGGCCCCATTCCGACGTGTCCCGCTCGCCAAGCAAGCTGAAGTCGACCGGATGGTAGAAGAGATGAAGGAGCAAGGAGTGATCGAGCCATCACATAGTCCTTGGAGTTCTCCGGTCGTGCTAGTGAAGAAGAAGGACTGTTCCACCAGGTTCTGTGTGGATTACAGGCGGGTGAATGACGTCACGAAAAAGGACAGCTACCCTCTACCCCGGATCGACGACACCCTGGACACCATATCAGGGTCAAGATCGTTCTCCACCTTGGATTTGAAGAGTGGCTATTGGCAGGTGGAGGTCCACCCTAAGGACCGCGAGAAAACTGCGTTCTCTGTGGGCAGCGGGCTCTGGCAGTTCACCGTCATGCCATTCGTTCTGTGCAACGCACCTGCAACCTTCGAAAGGCTGATGGAGTCCATTCTGAGGGGACTACACTGGAAGACCTGCCTGGTCTACCTAGACGACGTCATCGTTCTGGGAAGAAGCTTCGAGGAGCACTACAGCAACCTGAAGGAGATCTTGATGAAGCTACGGGATGCCCAGCTGAAGTTGAGCCCCAAGAAGTGTCAACTCTTCCAGAAGTAGGTCCAGTACCTTGGGCATATCGTCTCCGAGGAAGGGGTGCGCACCGACCCAGAGAAGACTGCAGCTGTGAGGGAGTGGCCAGTTACGAAGGACAAGTCCCAACTACGAAGCTTCCTGGGACTCTGCACTTATTACCAACGCTTCGTGAGAGGATTCTCCGACATCGCCAAACCACTGCATCGACTGACTGAGAAGGACCAACTCTTCACGTGGACAGCAGAATGCCACAGTGCCTTCCTCGATTCAATTTTATTTATTTATTTATTTATTTATTTATTTAAACCAAGTCTACTTGTTAATTGTCACTTTAACTCAGAGAGTCATATCGTGACATACAGACAATAAACACATAGATAACATGAATTTACAGTATGGCGTTAGATAATTAAACCAAATGTCCATTCGGCATTTCATAGCTTCCTTGTTATTTCAAAACTTAATAATGTTTTGCAGTAGTTATCTTCATTCACAATATCACTGGGCAACTTTTCTGATGGAAACTGCACAAAGATCTTTCTTAATCATAAATGTGGACACAGTGTTCTTCATTTTTTGACAGTTCTCCATGGGAGACACCTCACAGAAAGAATTACTTTTATTTCCCTATCGAGCCCTTACTGACTGTAAGAGTCTGATAAGTTTTGTGGTAAGGAAAAAAACCCATCAAACTCACAGGCAAAATCTACAGACAGCAATATGTGGCTGTACGGTAGTAATCGTATAGGCTACCTAGTTAATACAGATAGGCTCTCCTAGGCTTTAACAAGATTTATAGCTTAGGAAGCCATCTCCTGTACTTGAATGCTTAATTTACATGCATCTTTGTTCTGAATCTCATCCGACGCTTTCTTATTCCACATTGCCCTGATGGTATTAAAATATTTTGCTAATTGACCTGCTTTCCCCCATTCCCTTTTTAGTAATTTAATTAAAATGTGATACTCATTTTCATTTTCTATTCTGTTTAGATCTGCTTTGTCTACAAACTTTGCTCTTATCATTTTAATTTCCTTGCATTCCCTGATCAGGTGCGCCGCACCCATAACCTTCCCACAAAACAGGCAAATGTCCTCTTTTCCTACTTCTCTCAACGCTTTGTTCTTATACACCCCCATTAACCACCAAATTATCCCTCTCATTTCTCTTTTCATTAGGCATTGAGGCTTTATGCTCATAAAGTTCCTTATTTCGCAGAACTCCGTTAAGGTTCTCCTACTGGTGCACTCTTCCCTTAGCACCTGCAACTCAACGTCATTAACCCTTCTGCACACTTTTTTACACACCCTACCTTCCTCTCTTTGTAAGTCCCTATCCCATAGATAACCCATTCCTAATCTTTCCAGTACACTTCTTACCCCGTCCACCCAGTAGCCCTCTTGCTGATGCTTCATTTGGTGCAGGTAGGCTACCTTAAGCATTTCCCCCCCTCCACCTGCTTTTAAACGAATCCAAGACTTTATGACCCTTTTTATGATATGTTGTCTAATGCTTACATCCTCACACAACATTCTCGCTCCACAATTCGCCGTGCAACTAGGTAGCCCCAAAATTATCTTGGCAAACCTACTTACAATACTGTCCAGGGTTTTCGTTCCTTCCTCTAAACCCCATACTTCCACTCCATAGAGTGGTCTTGAAACGGTGAGTGCGTTGAACACATTCTTATACACTTTGTAGTCAAGATTTGGTAACCTACGCTCTAACACTTTAACATTCGCCAATGCCGCTAGCCCTTTCGATTTTGCCCTTTTAATTTGTTCGGTCCATTTACCATTACTCGCCATTATCGTCCCTAGATACTCAAGTTTTTTCACCGTCTCTAACTGAGACCCATACATGACCCACTTTTCATTCTTAGCCAGTTTAACTCCCTTTTTGCAGACCATAACTTTGGTCTTACTCGGGTTAATTTTTAAGTTCCAGTCCTCACAGTATCTCACAATCTCGTCAATACTATATTGCATATTATAGGGTGTTAGAGCAAGCAGAAGGATGTCATCAGCGAAAGCTAGGCCCGGGATATCATAATTGTCCAAGCAAGGGTTGGACCGTTGCTCAAAGCCCTTTGACTCGAAAATATCGTTGATAAATAGCAAAAAAAAAGCACCGGGGATAATTTGCATCCCTGTTTTAGTCCTATATTAGACGTTATCTCTCCTACAATTACATCATCTTTAGTTTTAATTGCACATTTCACTTCGGAATACACATTCTCAATTGCTCGTATCATTTTATGTGACACCCCGATTTTTCCCAGTTTAGCCATGACAGCTCCCCTGCTCACTGAATCAAACGCCTTCTCCAAATCAATAGCTGTGATATACAGCTTACCTCTTTTCCTTCTTATGTACTTGTCCAACACCGTTTTAACCACCATTATATTGTCACTGGTCCTCATTCCTTTTCTGAACCCTGTCTGGAGTCTCGAGAACACCGAACAGCCCTCTGCCCATGCTATTAAACGCTTGGATAAGACCCCGGTGTACATTTTGCTCAAATTATCAAGCAAAGTTATGCCTCTATAGTTGCCTGGGTCTAGTTTGTCCCCACGCTTCTTATATATTGGACAAATTATCCCCTCCTGCCACAACCTTGGAAATCTACCTCCTTCAAAGATTTTGTTAAAGATTTTTACCAAGCTGTCCATCATGAACCTATTGCTACTCAACTCTTGCCAAAATTCATTTGTTATCCCCGAAATAGCACATGACTTCCCTCCTTTACTTTTTGTCATTACTTCCTTAATTTCCTCTATCGATATGACTTGGTCCAGCATAGGCAGAGTGGCCTCCAGCCCCCTCGGGACGCCAAACTCATCCCTCTTCCTCCAATTATCTTCAGCATTTAACAGATTCTCATAATATGCAATCCATATTTCATCACTAATAGAGCTCCCCCCACCACTTCTGCTCCCCCTACAGTAAGACTTTATTTATCCTGCTCCACACTTTGCTACAGTCGTTAGCTTTAGAATCCTTATTTAGTGCTGTTGCTTCCTTACCCTGCCATTCATCTTTCATTTTACTGAGCAGTTCCCTATATTCTTTCCTTAGACGACAAAATTCTACTCTCATCGTATCATCCCCTCCTCTCTTGTATAACTTCAGTGCCCTAATAACTTCGGTTTTCTTCCTTCTACAAGATTCATCGTACCATCCTTTAATTCTCCCTAATTTTCCCCTAGCCTTCACGCGCATTTTCCGCCCGGCCATCATAATTGCATTCTCAATCATACGTATTACCCCTTCAATTTCATCATTACTGATCATTAAACTTATTCCTACCTTTATCAGCTCAAAATTTTCTCCCTGGAAGTAGTTCTGGAACTCTCTGCAGTTTTCCTCCCTCCATCTGAATCTATTCACTTTTCTCTCTATAGCTTTAACTTGTGGGTTCCCTTTTGATTTTGTCACCGCTCCCTGCATGTTGACGACAATTGGTAGGTGGTGTGATTCCCCCCATTCTTCAACAGTGAACCTCTTAATTAGGGCTAGTGCTCCTCTGGAACATATTGCTAAATCTATTACACTTCCTCCAATCTCTGTTATATACGTCAGGTTACCTTCTTCATCCCCCACACAGACACCATTTAATATATATAGCTCTTCTGCACCACATAGTTCCAAAATCTTTTCTCCGTTCTTGTTACATTCCTTGTATTTGCTGTGCCTATCCCCACATACGACCTCGGCAACCCCCTTGCTGTAAAGGGGCTTTCTGTCTGCAACCCTCGCATTGAAGTCCCCTAAAAGCACAATCTCTGCCTCTTCATATATATTTTGAATTCTGTTTATTTCAATAGCTAACTCATCGAAAAAGCTTTCTCTTGCATACGGGGAATTCTCCGGAGGGTTGCAGACAAAGCCGAAACATACCGTTCCTTTCCCCCTCCCCCTAATATCTGCTTTTACCCACACTACTTCTTCCAGTTCTGAACTAATAAATTCTGATAATTCCCTCACCTCTTCTTTAATTAAAACAACAATTCCCCCTGGGAACCTACCGGTGCGAGCTTTCCTAATCTTAGGTTTTGTATATATATTGAAGCCATCTAATTTAACCTCGCAACCTACAGGGAGCCAACTCTCAACAAATCCTACAATCTGCATATCTTCTATTAGGGTCAAAACTACATCGTTGCCTCTCTTATTTAAAAAACCCTCTATATTTACGCTAGCAATATTCCAGTTTAGTTATTTTTTTACCCCTACCCTCCTCGCTGGCGGTAGCTTTACTTCTAGTAACTCTAGCTTTCTCTAACTCTAGTATACTGCCACCTGGAGAAGAAATGACCTCCTTCTCCACATTAAACTGCTCTGTCAAGGTTTTCTTGCCCCAAAGTTCTTTTAAACTAGTAACTCGTTGTTTGCCAGTCTCACCTTTCTGCAAACCACGCACTTGTCCTGTGTTCCTGGCGCTGACGTTAGTCGTTCCTGCTCGCGCCACTTCCGTGTTGGACTTGGAGGTCGATGCTCTCTGTTGAATCATCACCGCACTTTCCTCTGAACCGACAACTGATTCCACCTGGCTGCTAGGTCTAACTGTCTCCTGTTGTTGTTGCTTCTCCATATCCTGGAGTTGTGTCACTGTCCAAATCCGATCCCAGTTGTTGCCGCTAACCGCCAGTCTATTACCTTTTACATAAGCCTTGAGACCAGAGCTCCTTGCCTTCCTTAAATGAAACTGCAAGGTCCGTTGCTCGCTTGCCTCTTCTTTACTCATTTCTCTCCTTACCCATATCCTCTCCCCTTTCAGGTTCTTTGTGTTCGCCAGAATTCTGTGAGCCATCAGCGAAGAAACTAATGACACTTTCACGGGCCTCGTGCCCCTTCCTCGTCCTATCCTGGTCACATTGTCAATCTCTGAGACTCCAATGTTTATCCGCATGCCTTCACTAATCACTCGGAGCACCTTGGATGTTAGATCCTCGGTGCTTTCCTTGGCATCTTCCTTTATTCCGTAAATGAAGACGTTTTTCTTTCTCTCATCCAGCTTGGTCTTCCTTAATTCATTTACCTCCACCTCTAATATCTTCACCTTTTCTCTCAGGTCTTTTATCTCTCTACTATTCTCGGCCAGCCTTTCTGTCACTATTCCCATCTCTTCTCTTATACATGTCTTCATCTCCTTGAATTCCTTACATTGCTCACGAAGAATGTCCCGGATCTGGTCATTTTGTGACACTTCCTTTACAATTTCCCTTATTTTTTCAATATCTTGCCATCCCAGCTGACCAGGCCCTGGGTTTGACTCCACTCCTCCAATTAATAGTAGCGTCGCCACAACCAGCGCTACCATCCCCATCGCCAAAACCCCCATCTGTTCAGTGACGTTGCCCACTATCACCTTCCCGATACCGAAATCGCACTTCACTCTAGCCTGCCAGCGGCCGATGACCGCCCGGTACTGCTGAATAGCGATTCCCATTCTTCCTTACACTTCACTGCACGTCTGTTCACCTTGCTTGCTTGGTTGAAACTGCCACAGTGCCTTCGAACAACTCAAGCAGGCTCTGTGCACCGCAGCTATTCTGGCCTACCCCAGACCTGGAACAAGGTTCATCGTCGATACCGATGCCAGCGACTTTGGTATAGGGGGAATCCTGTCGCAAATAGTGGACGGCGAGGAGAGAGTAGTGGCCTACTTCAGCAAAGCCTTGTCAAACCAGAGAGGAACTACTGCGTCACCCGGAAGGAACTGCTCGCCATCGTGAAGACCATCGAACACTTCCACAAGTACCTGTACGGGCAAGAATTTCTCATCAAGACCGACCATGCGTCCCTGCGATGGCTCCTGAACTTCAAACAGCCCGAGGGTCAACTCGCGCGGTGGATAGAGAGGCTTCAACAGTACAACTTTGAGATCCAGCACAGGAAAGGCCAACTGCATTCTAACGCCGACGCCCTGTCACGAAGACCGTGCCCCGAGGACTGCACCTTCTGTACCAGAAGAGAGGAGAACACCGGGATACAGTGCCGAAGGACTACCGTGGAACTTCATGGGAGCTGGAGCCGCGAATCTTTCACGTGGTTACAAGCAGAAGATGATGACCTGGGACTGATAGCCGAATGGAAGAGGGCCTGTGTTCCCAGACCCGGGTGGAACATTGTGAGCGACTGCAGTCCAAAGTTTAAGTCCTACTGGGCGCAGTGGGACTCGCTGATTGTAAGGGATGGCCTCATCTGCCGGACCTGGGAGAGCACCGACGGGAAGACATCTCGGGAACAAGTCGTTGTACCAAAGGCTATGACTGAGGAAGTCCTGAAGGAAGTCCATGGAGGATCATCTGGTGGACACCTAGGGATAAAGTAGACCCTGGAGAAGCTGAGAGAGCGGTTCTACTGGATCGGATGCCGAACTGACGTGGAGAACCACTGCGCGAGGTGCCACGATTGCGTAGCCAGCAAGGGCCCAGGACGAAGACGACGGGGTCCACTGAAGACCTACAACGTGGGCGGCCCCATGGAGAGAGTGGCCATCGATGTTGCTGGGCCATTCCTGTTAAGCGAGGCAGGGAACGGCTACATATTGGTCGTCAGCGACTACTTTACCAAATGGCCGGAGGCGTATGCGCTCCCTAACCAAGAAGCCGCGACGATCGCAGAGACCCTGGTGAAGGAATTCGTCAGCCGGTACGGAGTAACCCTGGAGCTGCACTCCGATCAAGGGAGGAACTTCGAGTCGCAGGTGTTCCAGAACCTAAGCCAGCTGCTGGGAATCCGGAAGACAAGGACAACGCCGCTACACCCTCAGTCCGACGGGATGGTAGAGCGATTCAATCGCACCATCGAGAACCATCTCCGAATAGTCGTCAGCGAGCACCAGAGGGATTGGGACAAACATCTTCCACTATTTCTCCTGGCCTACCGCGCCGCCGTGCATGAAGCCACCGGGTGCACACCAGCCCGGGCCATGTTTGGGAGGGAGCTCCGTCTACCTGTCGATCTTGCCTTCGGCCGACCTGGGAATGATCCGGTCCCGGTAAGCCAGTATTGTCAAGAACTGGTCGACCAACTGGAGGACGTGCACGCGTTCGCGAGGAGGAAACTGCGGATCGAGACCGACCGAATGAAGAACCGATACGACCAACAGACGGATGCCGGCGGATTCCACGAGGACGACCTGGTCTGGCTCTTCAACCCATTACGGAAGAAAGGCCTGTCACCCAAACTGCAGAAGTCCTGGGAGGGCCCGTACCGAGTCGTGAAACGGATCAACGATGTCGTCTACAGGATCCAGCGGAGCCCGAGGGCGAAGTTGAAGATCGTGCATCGAGATCGCCTGGCAGCCTACGGAGGGACACAGACGGACCAATGATTGATCGGGACGATCAACTTTTTAGGAAGGGGGTGGTGTTACGGCTGTGAGTTTCTTTTATCGCTCGCCGCATGAGTCACAACTGCCCCAGGCCTGGGCTGTGCTCTGCCTCAGTGTATTGCATGCGCCTTATGCAACAGGTCTATTAGGACAAAGGGATGGTCCAGAATATTCGTGACCCAGCCAGCGATGGAAGCCGTGAACCCTGGATGGGTCTAGAAGCATTTATTGAGTCACCGGCCTGCTATATAAGAGCGACCTGTCAAGCAGTGTTTGTGTGTTTTACGAGCTAGTGCGAGCGTTTATCCTGAGCGACAGAAGTGTGGTGACTTGCGAAACCCCTAGTGAAGCCGTTTCTCTTGACAGCGAGGGAGTGAGAAGCATACAGGGGACTGCCTGTGTTTTGAGCGATTGTGAATTCACTGAGCGACAGAGGTATTTTGGCGGAGTGCCATGCGAGTTACGAAATACAGTGACATTGTTTCCCAGCTCGTGGGCAGCGAAGCAGCGTGTAGCAGGTTATCGTAAGTAACTGTAGTTTGTGTACATAAGGGAGAGGTGCAGGTAGTTTCTGTCAAGGCCACCGGACTCATTAGCACGGATTAACTTCTGTGGTTTGTTGACAAGTGAAAGGGGGCAAGAGCTCTCCATAAGGAAGAGACAAGAGGAAACTGGAGTAAGGCTCTAATTGCTTGTATTTGCTGTTGAGTGGTGTATCTTTCTGGCCGCAATAAAGTTAATTATATTTCTTTAAAGGAACACTCTGTGTAGTGCTTCAAACCACCGTAATCCAGTTAACAAAAGTGCCACTAGGTGGGTGGCACGTAACAATATTAATATTTTTCATGTTTCCAGTGATAATATATTTAGGTGTGTACTTAGGCACACGTAGGGAGTACGATAGGTAAATTAGGTCATGGGTGGACATAGATGGTACGGGTATTTGCCAGAAAGTTTCAACTCTGTCGAGATTGCTTGTCACAAGATGGTCAATGAGTGTATGTGATTATTATTTATCAGAGTAAATGTGGTTTGTAGGTTCCAGGGGAAGATTAGTCATGTCGCAGGAAGAGAACAGGTTTTGTAATTGTTTGATCTCGTACGTCTGTTTCAGTAAATTTGTATTGTAGTCACCTACGGCTATTACGTGTTCGTAGCTTGGAAGTAAGTCGAGCAAGCGGTTTTCAAATTCACTCATGTTTGTTATTCTTGGCAGCTTATATTCAACAGCTACCAGAGTCTTTTGTTGGCCAACAATTACATCAACAAACATGAATTCCGGTCCTGGTTGTGTGCTAAGTGTTGATACACATATTACCCGTCTTTTGAAGTCGCTTCTACAGTACATGGCAACCCCGCCTGCTCGCCTCCCATCATTTCTGTCATGACGTTCCAGCGAGTACCGATTTAGTTCTACTATGCTAGACGGGATGTCAGGTTTTAATCAACTTTCACTTATACAGAGGATATGGATATTGTTTTCGTTTATTATTGTCTGTATTTCGTCGTGATGCGCGACCAGTGACAGAGCATTTATATGGCAACATTGTAATGAATGCTTGGATGAGAAAAGTGCCTGTTTTAGTAGAAAGCCAGTGTTGTAAGGCGAGGGAGAGTGTTGGTGTGGGCTAGGCTGGCCAAGGTCAGTTAGCTCATTCATGCAATAGGCCTCGTGCGAATGAAGCCGTTTGGTACTTGTGGCGCCCCTAGCGGCGAGGAAAGGCGAAGCTAGTCGGGAGAGTAGCGAACGCACGTAGTAGGCAATCGTTAGTCTGAGCAGCATTTCCATTAATACGAGTAAGCGGATATGTGTTCAACAGGCAAAATAACTACAGTTATCTGCGTGGGGTTTGAGGTTGTGAAATGGGACCCGGCTTATTTCAGGGATTCTACCGTAATGAAAGGACAGCAGTTGAATGACAGTCACCATATTTTTCACGTAGAAGAAAGATCAGGAGAAATATCTGGCCTGTGTTTACCTGAGACAAACATTAATAAATCACCGTATGTGGTGAAGATAAAAGTAAGTTTTGTTGCATACTTCCATTTATTAATACATTGTAACTGCGTTGTAAGTTTCTAAGTAATAATATGAAACATGATCACCATGTAATTCTCATGAAATTAGACCTTATTCTCCTTTCAAAACACAATAGCCTACTCTATAAAGGATATTAACTATTAACACATTTTCTGTTTACAATTTATGTTCAGGTAGACTCGGACAGATGTCTGGTATCTGGGAACTGTCAATGTAAGGCAGGCTTGTCAGAAAGGTGCAAACACATTGCTGCCTTGTGTTTATTTGTAAATAGTGAGAGAGACATTTCCAAAACTACGCGCTTGCAAGAATGGGAAAAACCAATGCGTGCTCGAGAACAGTTATATGCGAAAGGTGAAAAGATAGGGAACTTATTCGAGAATTAAGCACGCCGTAGCACCACTGAACTAGCTGCAAGGGAGATTCAAAGCAGAAGCGAAATGTATGACTTAGTAAGACATGTAGATTGTGCCTTCTCCAAGATTTTAAAAGTTGGATGTGAAAGTGAAAACTACGTAATCTGCAAATCCATTACATACATTTTAGTAGATAAGGCAGCTGATCTTAGTGAAAATGAAGCTTCATTTCAATTTCTTTCTGAGCTAGAGAGCCAAAACATTCGTGATGTATACAGGTGTTACGTAGTTCGGAGTTTATTAAATAACAAGTTAACTCTAATTCCGGTAAACTACCTCAACATGTTGCCTGTAAATGTACGAATATTCTACAACAATCATGTGAAAGTAACAACAATACAGAGACACGAGATCGCTGTTGAGACAAGACTTCAGTCAAAATGCCCCACATGGTTCCAGGAAAGAAAGTTGCGCATTTCTGCAAGTCAGCAGGCACACAGGATTATGACATGGAAATCAGCTGATTATGACCAACTTGCAAGATCTCTTCTCGTTGATAGAGTACTGAACACCTCAGCTGTGAGGTATGGAAGAGAGAATGAACATGTGGCTATTCGGCAATATTCCATGTTTAATAATAATTCGTCTGTGCGCCACCTTGGACTGTGTATTAAAAAGGAACAACCGTGGTTATGCTGCAGTCCAGACGGGATTGTACCTTCTTCATGTGGATACACATTATTGGAAGTCAAATGTCCTTTCTCGTGCAGAGAAAGAGCAATTATACAAGACGGCGAATGTGGTGTGCCTTATCTGTACGAAGCTGATCAAGGAGGAGTCGGGATTAAGGAAACGCATGTATATTACACGCAGGTACAGGTCTCCATGTACATATTAAATATAACTTCCTGTGATTTATTTATTTACTCACCAAAGGGAAGTGTCAACGTAAACATTTGTAGAAATGAAAAGTTCCTTTCTGCTATCATTCCCGCCTTAGAAAAGTTTTATTTCCTAAATTATCTGCCATTGGTGTGTGGGACTGCACATTAGCATGGGTATCTTACAGAATTCAGCCTTAAATTTGCAACAGGGATACTGAATATTGAAGGATTCTTAATTTTTACCAGTCATGTAACATGCCTGGCCCTTACTAAAACACCAAAATTGTAATTAAAATTAGTTTAAAAAATAGTAAAAAACTAATAAAAAACTAGTTCTTAACAATGTAATATATTATTAATTCTAATAATAATTTCAGTACAATGTGAATGTCATTAAAATTAATCATTCATCTTAATTAGTGGAGGACTAAAATTTACTAGAACTCCGGCAATGTGTACAATTTTATCAATATGTGGTAATAAATCAACTGTAACTTTGCTACTCAATATTTTGTATAGTTTCATTCTTTGTATAGCCCTTTCAACATGAATGCGAACAGATGCTATGTTGTAAGTAGTATCCACTTCTTCCACTGTTAATTGCCGGTCAAATGCAAAAGGAGGCATCACCATTATAGCATCTTTGTTTTCAATACACTTCCTTATTTATGGAAATCCTTTGTCACACATTACAGTATCGCCTGCCTGAATATAATCAAGTACACCAGAATTAACTGTAATGTAACTATCTGTTGCTCTCCCACCATAACACTTTGATAGGAAACAGATAAATCCTGACGGCGTTATTGCAACAATAAATTTCACTGTGAACGAATTTTTATAATGTGAAAACATCATAATTCTTTTCCTAACACTTCCTGGTCTTTCACACGGTATTTCACTACAGTCTAGTATGCAGGTGCATTTTTCAAAATGCTTTTTAAACGCAGGAGGCATTGTACTTTCAATACTAGACATATGGGGCCAGAATATCCAGTCCTTTGTTTTTACGTACAAATGGTGAAGTATAAACTTGAACGTTGCGGAAACTGTTGTTCTATGACACCTGAACAGGACGCCAATGGCAGCAAAACTTATTGCAAGCTTCATCTTCATTAAAAACAGAAGTAACATATTTTCTTTGCGTAATTTGCAGTTGTGATGCAAAGTCGGTAGCAGGGATAAAAGGATATGAAACACTGCAAATTTTACGCCAGCTATTTCACGGAGATGTTTTTCATTTTCCTTCACTGTTTCATATCCAGAAAATGATTGTCCCCATTCACTGAAATCTGTTCCGGTATTTGCGTCTATTTTCAATAAATTGTCTATCATTGTCTGATTGTTAACTGGTATTGGGAGGTTAGTTTGGATACCTACATCATTATTTTCTAATGAGCAAAACATAATATTCAAACTGTTTATCTTATTGGTCTGGGATGCAAAATTTGCCTGTGTACTTGCGTCAGTAACTGAACAGACATTCCGCTGTGTTGCCAATGCCATGCCTTAATTTTCTTCTTTTGTAACGCTCAGCAATTATGTTCTCTTGTAATTCACCTTTACTGTTTGAATTTGGTGTCAGAAATAATCTAGGTACATACCCAGGGCTGTCAGGATCTCTTGAGGGCATTCCGTTTACAAAATGACGGCTGCAAATACGAGAATTGTTTGTAGGTGTCCATGGTTTTCCATTCTTCGTGTCTCGTTTCAAAGATGCTATCCATGCTTTCCTTCTGATCACATGTTGTTTGTCATTGGGAAACTTAAAAAAACTTAGTTCCAGAAGGAGAGTTTCTGTACGTAAAATTACACCCTACTACGGAACAATTGTTGTTACTTTTAGAACTAGTGGAACCACAATCAGTTTCGTACATTATATTACAGAAGATAGAAGCTAACGACAACGCAAACTGCATGCAACAACACAGCAAGCAAGCGCAAATCTCCCGATGAGGAATGCCATGCTTGCCGACAGAGCGCAGCACAGTTCATTCGCACGAGGCCTATAGCTCAACTGGGTAACGGGAGATATATCTTAAAATAGAAGAAACCTACCTGGACCTCCCGCTGAACACTGCTGACCGCAACCAACGCACACACACATACACACACACACTTAATACTAAACTTGTCTAATATAAACATTACGCACATGTTCATTTCACTTTACTCTGATATCCCGCATTTGCTGCACGTTTTCCAGATCCCTAAATGTGGTGACGGTCTTCTTAGTTCCATCAGGGAGGTGGATTAAAAGGCGGCCGTCCTGGGTCCAGACTCGTGTGGGTCCGAAGTGATCTCTCGCTGCATTTAGGATAGTTTTCCGGGTTTTTGTGAGGGATTCAGTAATAAGAATCTTGGTTCCCTTTAGGAGGCGCTTGGACTTCCAGATGCGATCTCGCTCGTGGTAGCGGAGGAATTTTACATTAATAGGGCGTTTCCCAGTGGCTACCACTTCAGCTGCTATTCGCTGCGGCCACCCAATCCTGTGGCATCTATCCAGGCTCTCCATATGGAGGTCCACGTTCAACTTCGTCTTGATTATGTCCCTCACCTTCTCGTACACATCTTCCTCAGTGTCCTCAACGATCCCGTGGATGAGAAGGCAGTTTCTCCGGCTGTATTGCTCTCCTTCTGTCCAGCAGCTCCTCGTGGTGGTCAAGTCTCCACTCCAGCTTGATCAGTTCTTCTTTAAGCACAGCCAGTTCGGAGGTGACAGTGCTTCGGAACTCAAGAAAATCACGAGTAAGCGAGTCTAGGGAGTCTTGACCCGGGTTGGCAGCACTGTTCAACAACTGAAGGCATGCTTCAAAGTCTGCCATCGTTGCCTCAACAACATTTACACGTTTGTTCACCTTTTGGATTGACATAATGATGTAGAAAATGTTCAGGCACGTACTTCACACACTAAGTTACTTGGTCGCTCACTTTCAGGCCGGAAATTGCGGTTAAAAACTGCAGTTTGCGTGGGATAAAGTGGAGCACTCCTACAGGCTTCCTATGCCAGCCACCATCTTATGCATGACAATGCCATCAGAAAATCTCAGAGTTGAAATTATTTTGAATCTTTACGCCTACTTTAAATATTTCTCTAATTTCCTTCATTGCTTGTTCAGTGTGTAGATTGAAAAGTATGGGTGATAAGTTGCAGCTTTGCCTTATACCTTTCTGAATGCCAGCTTCTCTCATGTCCTTGGACTCGAATAACTGCCGTCTGTTTTCTGTATAGATTTGTAGATCCCCTCCCCCACCCTTGCACTTTATTCCAATCTTTTTCAGAATGTCAAACAACTTACTCCAATCAACGTTATCAAAAGCCTTTCTAAGTCTACAGATGCAATGAACGTTCTGTTATTTTTCCTCATTCTACCTTCCAAAATCAGTCCAAGATTTAGCACAGCCACCCTTGTTCCTATGTTTCTCCTGAAATCAAACTGGTCGTCACCCAACTTGGTCTCTATCTGTCTTTCCATCATCTTATAAATTATTCTGGTCAGGATCTTTGAAGCATGAGTGATCAAGCTGATTATAATCTTCACATGTCAGCTCCTGTTTTCTTCAATATAGAGATGATAACATTCTTCCTAAAATCAGAGGGTAACTCACCAACCTCATAAATCCTACATACCAAGTAAAATAACCTGATGAAACCTTCATCACCTATGCAACGTTGCAACTCAGTCGGTATATCATGCTGCTTAAGTCTTCTCTATGAAATTCTGATCTCAATATTAAATCTCCTTTCTCATCCTCATCAATTTCCTCTCCCCTTTCCATGATTCTCAATATCCTTACCCGTATACAAACACTGTATGTAAGCTTCAATCTCTCAACCTCTTCTTCTCTATCTGTTAGAGGTTCTCCATCTGATTGTGACTTATTAATATTACAGGACTAATTAGTCTTTCTTTCCCCAAAAGTACTTAATCCTTCGATAAGGGGTATCTATTTTTCCTACTTTCAGACAATTTACTATACTAGCACATATCACTTTCAATCATTCTTCTATCGTTGTCTTGCCCTTCAGACGTCTGTATTCGCTTTCCCCCTTCCATCTCTTGTATTTTCGTGCATCCGCCTTTCAGCCATTAATTCTAGTAAATCTTGAGCGATCCACTGTTTTCTACTTATTCTTTCCTATCAATGTTTCCTACTGCGACTTTTGTTATTTCATTCTTCAAAAGTGCCCATTCCTCTGCATTTGAAGTTTGTTCAGGGTTTTTCGTTAGTCCTTCCATTATAATCGTCATGAATCTTTCGTCCTTCACTTTCAGTTTGTATATTGCCAACCTTTTTGGCGTTTGACTTTTCTTCAGTTTCTTCAGCTTTTATATGCATTTCATTACAACCATATCGTAGTCAGAGCTCAGGTAGTCTATCTCCAGAAAATGTTTTGCAATCCAAACTGAGGTTTCGGAATCTCTGTTTGACCATAATTAAGTCGATTTGGAAACGTCTGTATCTCCTGGGCTCATCCATGTGTATATTCTTCTAGTGTGGCTATTGAATAAGGTGTTAGCTGCTATGACCAACTCGAACTCGGTGCAGAATTCCATCAGCCTACTTCCTCGATCATTCCTTTCACTGAATCAGAATTCTCCTACTACAGTATCTTCACTTGTCTTCCGTTTCCCATCACAGCATTCCAATCTCCCATTACTAAAGCATTTTCGTCGCCCTTGACATACCTCAGAATTTAATCTACAATATTTCTTCGTAGACTTTTTCAACTTCATCATCAGTTTGGCTGGTATAACATACACTAGTGCGGTGTTGTACAGTGGTGTAACATAGTGCGGTGTATTGAACTAGGCAGAATACGTACACGTACTACTGTGGTGCACATAGGTTTTGTATTGATTTTAGCTACAATAGTCAGTCCACTATATTGCTCATAATATTCCACCCACTATCCATGTTTCTTAGTCAATATGAGACCTACCCCCCGCGTAGCCGTTGTTTGATTTCGTGCTAATGATCCTGTCAAAAAATCCTGTTATTTCTGCCAGCGCACTTCCCTAATCGCAACAAATCCAACCTCAACCTATACATTTCACTTTCTAGGTATTCTAACCTTCCACTGCCATTCAGATTTCTAACATTCCACGCTCTGTTCCGTAAAATATCAGATTTCATCTTTGTCAGCACTGTGATGTCAATCCCCTCTCAAGTAGTGACGCAGAGATCCGAACGGATGACTAGTTTACCTCCAGATTTGATTTTTACAAGAGAGGAGTCCATCATCACATGTATATATGCATAGAGAGGTGCATATTCTCGGGAAGAACATTAGTTCTGTAGTTCCAGTAGTAGCTCTCAGCCGTGCAGCAGTACTCAGCTTAGCCATTAGTTGGCTAATGTTATCAATGTCTTCACCGTCTATATGACAACTAAAGAACTGGTTTATTCTGAACGGCTACTACTCCCCTAGATAGTAATAAATTAAGTTACATTCACCAAGTTGCCCAGCTATACACTGGAATATGTAACCAACTGTATGACAGTGCACTATGTTACCCTACTGTATGACATTGCACTATGTTACACCACTGTTCGACACCGCACTGCTGTATTTTATACCACTGTATGATACCGCACTACAGCATGTTATACCACTGGAATTTAGCCCTAAAGTATGAAAATGTAGTGGTACTGGTGTAGGCTATAGTATAGCCATTCTGCTATATATAACCAGCGTGTGTTTGTTGTTGACCGAGTTTCCTTATTCCATAAACTGAAACACAGTAAAAATGTAGGCTACTACAAGGCCCTTGGACCTCTGGTTTAGCAAATACAACCAAGATGGTCACGGTGAAGCCCTAGCTGTTCCTGTCATTCCTTTTATAGCCGAGGCATTTTAGGATTTAAGGTTGAAAAAATCATGTAAATCTAATTTTCTGAGAATTTGACAATTTGACCCTGGGGAACAACATACTAAAATTCTCCAAGCTTCCTTGTTTTCCAGGCCTAGAAACCTAGAATTCCAGGATATTCCTGGAGCGCCCGTAAAAACCGAATCGTTTATCCAAAATTGGCAAAGTATGGTATCAAATGAAAGAGGAGAACATGCAGGTTCTAAACAACGTATGAAAAGCAACATTCGGTCACTTCCGGTCGATAAAAAAACAAAAAACGCGCAAAATCAATTTTTTAAATTTTGTTTTCAATCAACGCGGTTTTAAGTGACCAAAACATGCGGTTAAAGGAAAACAAGCTAATCTGAACGAAAGAGCATGTTTTTAGCTTTCTATAAGTGTCTTTTGTTTGTTCGTACGTCTAATAAAGCACGAGCTACAGCCAGAATAAGTTGAACGCCACGTTGAGTTGGTTACGCGACGCCCATGTAAAATTCATAAAACGACGCAAGATTTCCTAAATGAATAACAAAGACCGACAAAAAACACACTCACATGTACAGTTGATAACATGCGTTTTAATGGACATTTGGTTTGTGGTTTTAACAGCGACAATTATAAAAATAAAAATAAAATAACATTTGTGAAATTAAAAATATATTTGGTGCAATATTGTACATGTAGGGTCGACTAATGTCCTACGTCGGTGTCTATGGCTGACACGGCCTCCTTCTGGAAAGTAAAAAGAAAATTAATAGCTCTTTTTCGCGAAATCGTTCAAATGATTACAATGACAGAATTATGTATAAAAAATATAAATAAGTCCTAGGCTTATAGACACATAAAAGCATGTTGAAACATGAAATCTATAATCTAAATGTTACAGCAACAGCTGATATATTTCGTTGCCGTGGTACTGCATTCCGAGGTAAAGTAGGGGCTGGTGTAGACATCATAACATCACCCATGTTGTAAAACGTCCCGTGTCCGGTCTGCGTGCGCACATTAACGCCAGTGTTATCAAAGGAATATTGAACAAATTCTTTGTTCGGTTCTGTTTCGGCAAGCTGTTCTTCGCCTGTGTCATTTTAACTGGTCGTGAAAGCTATTACGTTATTCTCGTAACAAAGAACCTCGTTGTAGGACACATAGCTTTCTGGCATACCTTCCCTTGCGCGACAAAGCAAATGTGAATTGTGCAATTTCAGTTGGCTCGAAATCCGTTAAATTTCATCATTTAAGACTTTATCAATGAGTGTAAGGCGCCTCCGTAGCGCCACGAAATTTGAAAAGTGGTATGAGGACTGAAACGGGGTCTACTCAGCCTCGGGTGGTCCAAATGAGTAGAGGGGGTTCAATTCTCGCCTCAGCCATCCTCGAAGTGGATTTAAAGGTTCTTAACATAAAACGTGTCGCCTCCGTAGCGTAGCGGTCAGCATGGTTAGCTGCCGCCCCGGAGGTCCTGGGTTCGATTCCCGGCTCTGCCACGAAATTTGAAAAGTGGTATGAGGACTGGAACGGGGTGTACTCAGCCTCGGGTGGTCCAAATGATTAGAGGGGGTTCGATTCCCACCTCAGCCATCCTCGAAGTGGTTTTCCGTGGTTTCCCACTTTGTCTTCGGACAAATGCCGGGATGGTACCTACTGTAAGGCCACGGCCGCCTCCTTCCCTCTTCCTCGCCTATCCATCCTCATCTTCCATCCCTCCCCATCCCTCATGAGGCCCCTGTTCGCTTTGCAGGTGAGGCCGCCTGGGCGAAGTGCTGATCACACCTCCCCAGTTGTATCCATCCCAAGCAGATGTTCCAGGCTCCAGGACACTGCCCATAGAGGCGGTAGTGGTGAGTTCCCTCACTGAGTCCGTGGGAACCACCAACCTAGAGGGTAATTTTTTCTAAATAAAAAAAATACATAAAACGCAATACCACATTTTCACACAACCTTCTTCACTGTACTTTTATAGTAGGCCTATATCGCAACGTACCACCAATACACGTTAAACTCAACAACACAATAGCAACAACAAGCCTTCCCTTGCACAGCGTAAGCCGCAGCCCAGGAGCAGCAACGAGCATTCGACCCAACAATGTACACGACGCGACGGCGCTACAAACTTAATTCGGTGTTCAATTTATTCTAGCTGTAGCTCGTACACTATTAGACGTACAAACAAACAAAAGACACTTCTGGAAAGCTAAAAACATGCTCTTTCGTTCTATTTAGCTTATTTTCCTTTAACCCCATGTTTTGGCCACTTAAAAGCGCGTTGATTGATAGACAATATTTAAAAAAATAAATTTTTGCGCGTTCCTTTGTTTTTATTCGACCGAAAGTGACCGAATGTTGTTTTTCTTGGGTTTTTTAGAACCTGCATGTTTTCCTCTTTCATTTGATACCATACTTTGTCAATTTTGGATAAACGATTCGGTTTCTGTGGGCGCTCCAGGAATATCCTGAAATTCCAGGTTTCCAGGCCTGGAAAACAAGGAAGCCGGCATCGGAAGCTTGGAGAATTTTAGTATGTTGTTCCCCAGGGTCAAATTATCAAATTCTGAGAAAATTAGCTTTACATGATTTTTTTCTAGGTTTTGACGATTTTTAGACTAAAATGCCTGGGCTATTACTCCTGTGCCGGGTTTCTCTTTCATCTTTACAGTTGAATCCTCTCGTTCTCGATCGTCCCCCTGACGATATTGGTTAAGGAGCCTAAGGAGTCTTTAATTTTCCCAACTTTCATTGGCTTACTCATTGCTCTTTCCCAATACCGTACCCTCATTTTCTTTTTCAATGGGGATGGAACTCTTTTCTTGTCTTCAAAATATTCGTACAAGTATATTGCGAGGGACAGATACAGTTCACGCCACGGTTTTTGGCCTGTCAGCTACGGTTTCCCAGCCGCACAGAGAACAGTCGGTGAGCCTCAGACATTTGCAATTTGCAATAACTGCACAACTGACAACTCACATAGCCTATCAATTGTAGATGTCTGAGGCTCACCGACTGCTCTTTATACGACTGCAAAACCGGAGCTGACCGGCCAAAAACCGTTGCATGAACTGTAACATTGAATGTTTCAGTCCTCAAAACAACTATCACCACCCAGGGTCGGCTGCACCTTATGTGCTGAAGTGCTGCAGTACAATGTTTTATTTTAAACTTAATTACTTTAATAATATTATCAACAATCAAATATAGTGCATTAAAAAGATATCAGTAAAATGATTGGAAATATATCAACTCCTCTCACAACGAGGAATCGAGTCATGTGCTCTATTCCATGTACGACACTGGCTGTGTAGATTGCAGCTCAGCGAGAATTTCTACGTTTATTGCCTGCAAACATGAACTCGGCCTTATGCGCATGCGTGCCCACCTCTTCCGTTGCGCTGTTGCGACAACAACCAATGCCACAGACCAAGACATCACAGCAATTCTTCGTTCGAGCACACAGCGGCAGCACTAGTTAGTTAGTTAGTTATTGTTGTTTTAAGGGGCGGAACAACGAGGTAATCTGCCCCTCTTAACACAGATTAAAGAATACAAATTTGGAAATGAATTTAAAATTTAGAGGTGGACACCTAAATTTGAAAAGATCTGAAATTAATTAAACAAAAAATTAAATAAAAGTAATAATTATAAAAATTAACAAAAATTACGGGGGGGGGAATTATCATTCAAGAACGAACAAGTCGTTGAGTCAATTTACACTGGAAATTTTAGATTGCTGGCCTTAGCCCACTCGCACTTATAAAGCGGATAACGCGATCAGCAGCCACCGCGTCATCGGCTAATATAAGTTTGAGTGTCATCTGCAAACCAAGGTTTCTTCGTAAGTCAGCAAGATCCACACACTCGGTTAAAATGTGGGCCACGGTGAAAACGGGTCCACAGGTACAAAGTGGGGGTCTTCCCTTCTCATTAGGTACGAGTGGGTGGATCTTGTATGACCTATCCTTGGCCTCCTGGTCACACGAAATGAGAACTTACCAGGTGGCTCCTTCTACTCTGCGGTAGCATTTTAGAGGGAATCGCTCAAAGCAAACGGTGGAAAAAGTAGAGGAAGCCATCAGCTGTTCCCGCCAGAACGTCTTTTAACACTCCCAACTTACCTATCCTATAGCCACATTTTGTAAATCGATGTTCAGTACGGAAAACTCAGTGAAGATTCTCTGAAGTGTTACTGAGTGAGTGTTTCCATAAATTATTTTTATTCTCTGGAGGGGGGATGGGTTACAGCACACAACTAATTATCTGCACCAGCCGCCACTGTAACCACCACCACGCTCGAAAGACTTATACGCAAATATTAAAATCTTTCAACCGCTGTCTTTCACGCATGTAAAATATTGATTCTTCTTCTTCTTCTTCTTCTTCTTTCGTTTCTCCCTCTTTAGGGTACGTTGAATCAATCATTTCCCTGGACGCTGTTCTTTCCGTAGAGCCCAGTATTTCTTCAGTCTTTCCTATCTTCTTTTCCTCTCTTCTTCCGAGATAATGGGTTTGGATTTTTAGTGTAGTTCTGTCTTGGAACCTTATATTTTCGTCTTTAGTAATTAATTTGGCTGTTCGATCGAGAAAATGACGTTTCTGTCATTTACAATTCTACTAGGTCTTTTTCAATTTCTTTAAACCAGTTGGGTTTTGTTTTACGATTACGAAAAAAGTAAAGGATTTGTTTCGTTAATCTATTAGAATCCATTCTCAGAAGATGACCGTAAAAATTTATCCTCCTTTTTCGCATGGTATCTGAGAGTTTTTCAATTTTCTGGTAGAGAGTTTCATTCCTAATGTACCGTTATCCTGAAATTTTGGTCGTATAATTTTTCTTAAAATTTTCCTTTCATTCAGCTCGAGTTTTTCCATTTGGCCCTTAAAATTTATAGTTAGTGTTTCTGCTGCGTACTGTGCCCATTTACGATGTCGTGGTCCGGCGTGAGTTTAAAGAGAGCGCGCTCGTGACGTCAGCGAGTCAAGGTCTAGCTGCCAACTCAACGCAAGCTTTGAACCGGCCTCATGTTCCACGTGTAGCTAGCGGATATTGAAGGCATATTCGTTATAAGCTTTTATTATAGAAGAAACTTATCTCAACGCTTCAGTATTGTACGGGGAGTAATATGTTTGCTTACTCAGGATATTCTATTGGAAATTACAAACCTTCTGGAGGGTTCTACGAACATAGCATTACGTAATGCGAGTTGAATGATCGATATGCGCCCGTGAGACGGTATAAAAACCGGCCTTGACACAGGTCAAGTACACAGTCGGACATAGTCTGACCCGTCATCGAACCACGAAGTGTGTGTGTGTCACCGATATAGTTGAATACGACGTCAGTAAGAGCGAGTGCTCCTTCGAACTAGGCAATTAGTGCGACGTTACCCTGTCCGTTTGGACATAGTCTAGGTGCGACGTTGGTGGTGAACATAGCCATAATTTACAGTGCTTCGAACTTATAATTCTGCACCTGATAGAACACTTCAAGACATCAAAATGTATGTGACTGTGAAGAACTGGGACCACATCATAAGTTACCAATCGAACATTTGCAAAAGCTAACAGGCTACCCTCACAACTTATAGTTTTATACGGGGAAATATCAGGCCAGATTCCACCTATTTTCACAAAGACATTATCACCTGGAATTATTTTTATTTGCCTGTCCCGTCAGACCAGGGGGTCATACCAGTGAACTCCATTATTAAACATGAACATTACTAGCAGCATGCCTTATGCGCATGGATACCAGTCCCAAGATAGGATAATTTCATTACCCCAGTCCATGGAGATGACTAGCGGCTAGAAGGCAGGATGTGAGGAGACGAGACCAGGATGTCCTTAGGAACGAGGAATAAAGCCTCCTGCGGCTGAGGTCCGTAGGCCAAGCAGAATGCTGCATCATACCCCAATGCCCTGCGTTTCAACTTCTCAGGTCCGTGGTGCGTGGAGTCGACCTGCACCGGAGGAGTTGAACGAGACATCATGCCCCATGTTAAACTTTTCAGATCCGTGGTGCGTGGAGTTGATCTGCATCGAGGGAGGTTTGATAGCCACGGAAACATGATAACGTAGACTTCCGCAAGCTTAAACATTTCAGAGAGCCATGAATATTCCTCCGTTCTGATAGACCAATTCACCTTCTTTATTAAGTAACTCTTGTACAGTTAGAATGGTTGCATATTTTTAGGCGTAATTTTTCCGTATGGTCAGAGTAGACTTGCAGCCGAGGTGCAATCCTCAATGTTTCATTTTTGCAGTAAATAATATGAAGATTCCTATCCTAATTCATAAAGCAGCAGATTTTCAATGATTAGATGCATTAAATAATTTTTATTCTGCATGACAGAAAAATATGATGTCCCATAATAATAATAGTAATAAGAAGAAATATTTTTCTGAATAAATAATAATAATAATCTTGAATTCTATAAATAACAAGCTGTACCCGGCATGCGTTGCAATGCCAATCAAAGAAAGTGTTGGCGTTGAAATTCTGTTTATTGAAGTGCTTTTGGATACTACACAATATGTTTTTCAATTTCCGTTAACTGCCGCTAAGCTATCGTAAAATGGATTTACTAATTTAGAATCATTCGTGGGAGCGTACACAGCAACTTTCCAAAGTTTCACCGCAATCGGATGAATAGCTTATGAACGTACACGGGATTTTGTTCAAACGATTCGTGCGCTGTCATTCATTTGTTGAATCTAGTCGTGCGCTACCTATTGTGAAATGGATTTACTAAGTCGAAACCCTTCCCTGGCGTGTACACAATAACTCACCAAGGTTTCATCGCAATCGAAGAAGGGTATATGAAGGCATGGGGGATTTTGTTGAAACGCTACGCGCGTCGACGCCCATTTGTTGCATCTACTCGTGCGCTACATACTGTGAAATGGATTTACTAAGTCGAAAACGTTCCCTGGCTTGTACACAATAACTCATCAATGTTTCATCGCAATCGGATGAATGGTATGTGAACGCAAACCGGATTTTGTTTAATCGATTCGCGCCCCGTCTCTCATTTGTTGAATATAGTCGTGAGCTACCTATTGTAAAATGGATTTACTAAGCCTGAAACCTTCCATGGAGTGTACTCAACGATTCACCAAAGTTTCATCGCAATCGGATGAAAGGTATATGAACGCATACGGGTCTTTGTTAAAACAATTCACGTGCCATCGCTCATTTGTTAAATCTACTCGTGCGCTACCTACTGTAAAATATATTTACTAAGTTAGAAACCGTCACGTATGTGTCCACAACATCTCACCCAAGTTTCATCGCTATCGGTCTAATTGTATTTGAAGACATAGGGGACTATGTTGAAACGCTCCGCGTGTCGTCGCTCATTTGTCGAATCTACTCGTGTGCTACCTACTGTGAAATGTATTTACTAAGCCAGAAAACTTCCTTGGAGTGTCCACCATATTTCACCCAAGTTTCGCCGCTAACTATCGAATGGTATATGACTTTATACGGGACTTAGTTGAAACGCTTCGCGCGTCGTCCCTCGTTTGTTGAATCTACTTATGCGCTGCCTATTGTAAAGTGGATGTACTAAGCCAGAAACCTTCCCTAAAGTGTACACAACATCTCACCAAGTTTCATAGCTATCACACGAATGGTATATGAATGTATACGGGACTTTGTTAAAACGCTTCGCGTCTCGTCGCTCATTTGTTTATTCTACTCTTGCGCTACGTATTGTAATATGGATTTACTAAGCCAGAAACCTTCCCTGGAATGTACACAACATCTCACCCAAGTCTCATCGCAATCGGATGAATGGTATATGAACGCATACGGGACGTTGTCGAACGCTTCGCGCGTCGTCACTCATTTGTTGAATATAAACGTGCTCTTCGTATTGTAAAATGGATTTACTAAGCCAGAGACCTTTCCTGGAGTGTACACAGCAATTCACCAAAGTTTTAGCACTATCAGACGAATGGTATATGACCTTATACGGGACTTTGTTGAAACGCTTCGCTCGTCGTCGCTCATTTGTTGAATCTACTTGTGCGCTACCAATTGTAAAATGGATGTACTAAGCCAGAAAACTTCCCTGGAGTGTACAAAACATCTCACCCAAGTTTCATCGCTATCGGATGAATGGTATATGACCTTATACGGGACTTTGTTGAAACGCTTCGCGCGTCGTCGCTCATTTGTTGATTATACTCATGCTCTACCTATTGTTAAATGTATTTACTAAGCTAGAAACCTTTCCTGGAGTGCACACATCATCTCACCCTAGTTTCATCGCTATCGGACGATTGGTATATGAACGCATACGTGACTTTGTTGACACGCATCGCGCGTCGTAGCTCATTTGTTGAATCTACTCGTGTGCTGCCAATTGTAAAGTGGATTTACTAAGACAGACACCTTCCCTACAGTGTACACAACACCTCACCCAAGTTTCATCGCTATCGGACGAATGGTATATGAACACATACGGGACTTTGTTGAAACGCTTCGCGCATCGTCGCTCATTTGTTGAATCTACTCATGCGCTACGTATTGTAAAATGGATTTACTAAGTCAGAAACCTTCCTTGGAGTGTACTCAACACCTCATCCAAGTTTCATCGCGATCGGATGAATGTTATGTGAACGCATAGGAGACATACCCACAGACAGACCCACAGACCCACAAACTATCACGTAACATTGATTTATATATGTATAGATGATGGAAGTGATATTCCAAATGAATAATAGCCATGAAAGCTACTGATAAAATATTTTATAATAATTACAGTTGATATCCATTTAAATGCTTAATATTTGTTATCTTTTAGGATGTTGAGAATAGAAGTTAAAAGCTAAGGCACTTTGTAAAAGTTGTTTAAAGAGGCCTAGATCCTCGTGTTGAGTGGAGATTAGAGGAGTTGTATCCGAAATCCACCGAAAGTCGTATGCATTGATAAAAAATAAAATGAGAGTTGAGGGAATTGTCTCCTGTCCCATAATGCTTCTGTGTATTCCAAATCCTAAAGATTTCCCTGTGATGTGATAGCTCAATTTATTATGGATTATTACAATCAATATTGTCATGCAAATTTTATGGTCATATGAATTCATGGTCATTGCATTAGATCTTTAAAGTTATGAAGGAATATGTCTAGCTAACTCCATGAAACCAGATATTATTATTATTATTATTGTTCTCAATTGTCTGCTATAAAATTAACTACTCTGCCCAAATAATAGTCATCATGACATTTTGACATAACTGCGTTAAGAAGTGTGTTTATTAAATAATTGAATGAAGAATCGCGTGTGAACTAATCCGAGCTAATGTCAGAACTAACTATGCAACATAATAGGGAAAAAATATTTTATGTCATCTCGACTTGTATAAATTAAAGAATGAAGTGTAATTCATAAACATAGTCAAGATATGGACAATTTTAAATACGACTATGGTTTATTTCCATATAAGAGAGACATAAAATCTGCTACTCAATGCGTGTGCTATTTTTGTGCTTCTGCAAGAATGCAGGAATTTATTTGTTTGAATTGGTTCGTCTTGAAACATGGTCTTCAATTCTCAATTGCATGTAATGTCTTTCCTTATTCCTTTACGAGCGGCATGAGCACAATGTTGGTAGTTATCGCCCAAACCTAGAACGCCCTGAGAGAGATCTCGAGCTAACACTGTGTTCACTGCTGTCTCGCATGTGGTTGTCTGTCGCTCCAGGTGCGCAGACGGGCACAGTACAGTGCTTCTGGCTTAATCACTGTCTTGTAATGTTTAATTTTGGACCCCCATGATAAGGATTTTTTATTGTATGTATCATTTGTTAATTGGAAGGCCAGTTCAAGCTTAATTTTCCTGGATTCCATTGCTATACGTTCCCCAGCATTCCAACTAATCCATTCTCCGAGATATTTGAACTCTTGTACTATTTCAATTTTTTGTTCTATTGTATTTAATTCGGAGAATTTAATGCCATATTCCTGTCTAATTATGGAATGTAACGCAAATAATATGAAATTCCACCGACATTGAATGGCACAAGCTTTCCCGCCCATTTCTGTTTCTTTCACTCCTTTCGGGGGTAGAAATTTAAAAACCAAATTAAACCCTTCAACCCATCATAGAAAGGGACCTTAATTTTACATTTCTATGTTTTCTGGTTCAAATGAACTTGAGAAACGTTCGACCCTCCCTCGCCCCATTTTCAGGTCGGGTTCGCAAAATCTTATCTCATGCCTAGAGCTTATCAGAAAACTTTTACGCTAATTTTCACATTTCTGAAGTTGGTCCAACGAAATTTGAAGTATGGCGATATAGCCGAATGAATGCTCAGCGTTGCCGCACACTTTTTCGGCTCTCCTTTCACTGAAACCACATTTACCACGAAGTCTTGATCTATGATGATAATGATTGTTTTAAGGGGGTGGAACAGCGAGGTCATCTACCCTTATCACAATATAATCCTAATTAAGAATAGTTCGTGATATAGATATCTACCTGTTCTTTTCGTGTTAAACCTGATGTTGAACTACAATGAAATCAATCGTTATTTGAAAAATAAATAATAATAATAATAATAATAATGTCGTATGGCTTCGGGTGCCGGGTAGAAGCTTGGTTATTAATTTGACACCCAGAGGGTAGCTTGCATGTCGAGTTTCGTTGTTCCTTGAAGCTCTATGACAGTCAAGGAGGTTAGATATCTAAGGTCAAGGAGGTTAGATATCTAAGCTCCTTGAACACTATAGCGCTTTCTAGTAGAGAAATGAGGAACTTTGTGTTGGCGGAAACTCCCGAGATTAATTTTGCCATTATAAACACGGCCTACTGAATTCAAATGGGTTCTTTGACATGCCAACGTCGTATGACATGCGTGTCTGTGATTTTTGCCGCCTTTCAAAAAAAAAAAACACCTACCACGGCCAGGAGCAAACCTGCAAGCTAGGGGTTAGTAAACCGACACGTTAACCACTCACCCACCGTGGCAAGCTGAGAAATAAATAATAAACATGATAGTAATAGTAATAATAATAATAATAATGAATATATGAATAAATTAAATAATTAATAAATAAATAAATGTAAACGGAGAGTAGTTTCTTCGCAATCTTTAATCCAATATTTAGTAATGTCAGCCCATACATCAAATCATTATGCTGCCTCTTGGTTCAAAGCCGACATTGTCATCGTGTGTGCACTTTGTAGGGGTGAAGATTTTTGATATAGAGGCTAGTCGTTAGTCAAGATAGGAACAAATGCTGGTGTTACTTTCTTATTCAAGATCGGTACAAATACTGGTATTTCTTCTTTAGCCAAAGTCAGGGTGCTTAAGGATGGTCTTTCAGCAGGGGTTCCGATGCAAACCTTAGCCATCACATAATTGTAGCTTTAGATGTCGTGGGGCCGAGGGTGAACCCTCTGATATTTGTAAAATAACTCATTTTTAGCAGCTGTCGGTTTGTAAGTTTTGAATTTGTAATATTTTCTTATTGGTTGGCCTGGAGCAGAGTCGTCGCCCAAATCCATTCCGTAATAGTCTTCTTTTTCAGAGCCATCTTTGATTTCTTTTTGGTCATTTTCTCCTAGATTATTTGATGGATAATTCATACCCGGGTAGTCAATATCTTCATCATTACTTGGGCCCCGATTGCGGCAACTAGCCATCCTATCTACAGCTTGGCTCCAGGGCCATTGCCAGATGCTGGCCTCTGCCGCGGAGGTATTTGATAGGTTGTCTGGAGACATGTCCCTGGAAAGATAATCAGATATTTTTTTCAATTGTGGTGATGGTCATCTCAAATGAAGACTACTTATCGCTTATGCCATGCTTCTTTGTGTTTACCACTGCGAACAAAATATTGTATTAAATTTAGTTTTATTTGGCCAATTGATTGAGCGTCATTTGTTGTTGATTCATTTGGAGGTTTTCAACATCATGGTCATCAACCCGTGTGTGAGTGGAATCTGTCTCCCAACCGCACCAGTAATGGATGTACTGTGAATTCATTTACAATTAAGGCAAGGATATGGAAGGAGGTAGATATGACCTTAAGTTAGATACCATCCAAAAATTGTACTGAAATAGATGAGGAAACCAATCAAAACCCAAAACCATTTCCAGTAGGTCCTATAGCAGTGTCAGTCAGAGCACCCAGGAGGCGGCTCAGCAACCTATGTTTCTATATAGTATATTTATTAACAGTGGCCATGAAACGAGGTTTTTATTTTAAACACTGGTGGTGGTTGAGCGAGACTGCAGGACGACAACACAGCGAGTCTAGAGAAATCGTTCAGCTGCTATTTGGATTCGAACCCATTTCATTTATTGCACGAGTACCTGCAATAAGATCATCTGATGCGAATATAGCATCAGATTAATTTGAAGCCATCCTATCGATAGATCAATACATATTAAACTTAAACGATGTTTTGTTCATAGTGGTACACAGCAATACGATATCCCTTTCCATTGGACGTCCCACGTAGACGATAAATGGTCCTTATTTGAAATGACTCTACTACTCAACGGGTGCACTTGAATGGACAAGAGATCTTGATTATTTTGGAGTGAGAAATAAGCTACACCCAAACCCCAGAAATCCGAAGTAATTGGGGCCGTTGCCTGTTCGGATTTGCTGAAAAATACGGACGTGGTACGTCCTGTAAACTGAACATAAATGTTTCGTTGTACATGCCGCCCGATGTTTCATAGTGGTGAGAAAATGGCTTCATGTGCTACTGACCTTGGCTGCACGTGAAATGTGCGTTACAAACATATTTATTTATCGTATGGCTTAACGTGCCGGGAGTGTCCGAGGACATGTTCGGCTCGCCTGAGTCTGTAGCTGCTTCCAGCGGACACCCTTAGAGGGTGCTACAAGTTCCGTTCAATTTCAAGTAGTTCCAACTTTCGCTACCAGATATCAATGATACCTAGTGGTGAACGTTGGAACTTTGATAGAGCGTTCCTACGAAATATAATCTAACAATTTAGCTTCACACATGTTTAGTCTGTGGAAGGATCTTTTACATGCCATAAATCTATGGCATTGGACCGCCGGCTTTACTTCCCCTTCGAAGGAAGGCATACTGAAGGATTTTAACGCTCTTAAAAAAATCCGACGACTTCGGCCGGGTTTGAACCCGCTATCTTGGGCACAGCAGTTCAGCATACTGCCAACTATGCCACCGAAGCCGCTGCTACAAATATAGAAACTACAGTTCTACGAGTACAAACATGCCTATTAGTCTTTAGATTCTAGTCAGTTACCGGTACCTTGCGATTGTGGTGTTAGTTATTGTTGTTTTAAGGGGTGGAACTAAGAGGTCATCTGCCCCCGATTGTGGTGTAGTGAGTTTGTCTACTCTGTTATTGTTTCCACCCGCTGGTTGCGTGCGTAATACTGTACTGTACACATTTTTATCAAGTTTCAGTAGAAAGTTCATTCGGGTATGAATGCTCATTAGACTGTTTATGTAAGTCACTGAAGCGAAATAATCTATATTTTCATCAACTCATTATTTCTTTTTAATATTTTATAGAATCAATCTTAACTTAAGTAAGAAGGTGCTTTCAGCTATTGTCAAGGGCTATTCTAAAATCTCCTTTGAGAATTGTTACAGAAACGTACAACCAGTGCTTGATTTGCAAACAAAGAGGTCCCGGTACTGTGGGCTATCGGGTGGTGAGGGGAGGGGGGTCATTATGGAATATTGAAATAGAGTTCTAAAAACGATATTTTCTGAACACCTTTAAAAATTAATCAGCGGACAAAATAGCAATCTAATTTTGATTGCAATTTGAAATTTAATCGAGACTGCAGTAGCAACATTTTTCTTACCATAGCCGTTGGTCTATATTAAATTTTCATGTAGGTCAACTAGGCTACCATTCAAACAATATACATTATTTTCAATTTCCTTTTACGTAATTTAAAAAAATTAAATACATTCGGCTCGAAAATACACACATGTTACTTTTACTTCTTGTTTTATAATTTTGTATTTACAGTTTTCTGAAATAATTATCCAGTCAAAGACCAAGTTGACCTTGACTTACAACTAACGTATATTTTTTTTATTATTTAGTCAATTTACCCTCTAGGTTGGTTGTTCCCACGGACTCAGCGAGGGAACTCACCACTACCGCCCCTATGGGCAGTGTCCTGGAGCTTGGAACATCTGGTCGGGATGGATACAACTGGGGAGGTGTGATCAGCACTTCGCCCAGGCGGCCTCACCTGCAAAGCGAACAGGGGCCTCATGAGGGATGGGAAGGGATGGAAGATTGGGATGGATAGGCGAGGAAGAGGGAAGGAGGCGGCCGTGGCCTTACAGTAGGTACCATCCCGGCATTTGCCCGAAGACCAAGTGGGAAACCACGGAAAACCACTTCGAGGATGGCTGAGGTGGGAATCGAACCCCCTCTACTCATTTGGACCACCCGAGGCTGAGTAGACCCCGTTCCAGTCCTCATACCACTTTTCAAATTTCGTGGCAGAGCCGGGAATCGAACCCAGGACCTCCGGGGCGGCAGCTAACCATGCTGACCGCTACGCTACGGAGGCGACACAACTAACGTACAACAGTTCTAAAAAGTACAACCAGTGCTTGATTTGCAAACAAAGAGGTCCCGGTACTGTGGGCTATCGGGTGGTGAAGGGGAGGGGAGGGAGTATGTTATATTTTCGACTTGTCCCCTAATCAGAGGTTTCGGTACGGCGTACCGGTGCGTACCGTCACAAATCTAGCCCTGCGTACAACCGTCACACGTGTGTTCATACTGACCTCAGCAGCAACAAGACGGACTTGCCCTCTCTCATCGGCCTGTTAGGTGACTGTTCCTTATGGTTCGCCTGAGACTTTCGCCAATCACGCTCCGGAAATCCAGCCCCTTGAGGTCACCTACGTCCCGAACATTCAATCATGCTGTAAAATGCCAAGCTTCTTGAGGCTTGTTGTCTTGTTCCGTCTACGAGCCCGCCAGAGGGTGCACTCACCAACACCATACATTCCTTCACCGACGCCGGTGGGCGTCGCTCTACTTTGTCTCATCACGGCCACTGCCATCTCCTTCTAGTCACCCCAAGCCAGTGGGTCTACATGCCGAAGTTAGGACTGTCTTCACAGACGCTTGGAGGACTCACTATGTAAGTCTAATACCTCATACTGACACGCCATTGTGGTTCTGCAAGTCGTCGCCAGGCGTATGTTCACTTAAGATGCACGGAGACGTGACTCAGTACCAACCCCATCTATCACGCCAGTAAGAAAAGACAGGAGGCGTCCATTCTTCTTTCGCCTTGCTGCTTTTATTCGAACATCACAGCCACTGCCGACCCCTTCATAAGATTTGCCGCAGTTCAACTCGCCGAGGCCACTACCGTCTCTATTCAGCTACGCAGCTAACATGAAGGTCAACTGGTGGTAATTAGGGCAACCTGAGCTAGCTAAACCATCCCCATCAGTTTGAAAGAACTGGCCATTCTTCTTCTAGATTTCACCCACTACTCAGAAATTCGAAACATCGGCATCTCCCGAATACTTAAGATAATAGCTGCAGTAGTAAATGTAAATAAGACTTTTAATTTGGACTTAAAGGTATCTAACCTCTTAGTACTTAACGTCAATTATTCAAGCATTGTTTAGCGTATTTTCCTCCAAGGGATTCTGCACAGTCAGATCTATCCAACTTGTAATCATATCATTAATTTCTGCACATTAGCTTCGGCAATCTTCGTAATCCGTGCTTCAGCACTGCATATTTGATTCAAGAACATCTGGTGCTCTTTATTGCAACACTTTTATTAGAGTCTAGGCCTACCTCAAATATAGCAATATTACTTCTAGACACGCTAAATTCTTTACTTTAGCTTCACCTCATCTATTGTTGATTCATTTATTAAAGAAAATAACATTATAATGATTGCCAAACGAACTCTTAGTGGCTTTTGATTAAATAAACTCTTGAAAATTCTTCTGTTCTTAATGAACCTAAAGTCGTTCCTTATGATCACTCCTTACTTATTGTGCCACACAGTTCTTCAATCCACCTTTCATTCTACTTTTCGAGTTTGGGCTCGTCCCTTCCTCCTTCGTCTGCTCTTCTGGAGTTACCTTCAAATTACTCCAATTTGTAATTCTGCATGTATCACACGGGAAGTTGTTTGTACTTACTTTGCCACGGTTATAGACGCAAATTGCATTGCATTCAGGATACACCATATTCGCACTTTAATAAGGAAATTATCGAAGTTTTAACTTAGAAGCAGCAAACTAACAAACCATTAGTCGCCATGTTGGAAAGGACAATGGCCAGGCAATAGTGCCTACTTCACTCTCACTTCACCGCACTAACCTGGTTGATTGGTTGGTTGGTTCCTTAGTTTAGGGGCTGCGACAACGCGGTCATGTAGGTCGTGTACTTTGGGCGTGTGTAGAAAGAATCTGTCTGATAACCGGTGTTAATTGTGATGGCTGTATTAGTGTGTGTTGTCTGTTTTCAATTCAAGTAAGGACAGCAGACAATGAATTTTTTCAAGTAGTTCCTACTTGGCCAAACGCCAACGTCAACGACAACTAGTTCAGAACTAGGTTACTAGATGCCACCGCAGTCGGCTCCTGGCGACGAACGTTGGAACCTAAGAGCGTTAGTCAAAAGTTTAACCTATAATTTAGCTTCACACAGGTGTAATTAGTGGAAGGTTCTTAACATGCCATAAATCTATGACATGGGACCACCGGTTTTACTTCCCCTCGGAAGGAAGGCATACTGAGGGATTTTAACGCTCTTAAAAAATCCGACGACTTCGGCCGGGTTTGAACCCGCGAACTTCGGCATAGATGCTCAGCATGCTACCAACTACGCCACCGAAGCCGACAAGCACTAACCTGAAGCTACTAACTGTACTTACCCACACTCTCTTGAAACCACAGACTAGACGAAACTACTATTGGTCAGCCAAGGTTAGGGTAGGTGGATACTAAAAGCTTTGGTCTGCTGTGGTTAGGGTAGATGATATTAAAACCATTGGTCTATGAAGTTCCAATATGCGGAGCGAGCGGAACGTAAGGATTAGACCCACTCGATACGCGGTGGTTATGATTGCTATTATCCCCTAACCCTTGATATTCATACCCGCTTCACTGTTGTCGATAGTGACATAAGCGACTACATGTTTCATACTGAGCACTAATTCATGCGGTCTAGCGCCAATCGTAATCAGGTTGACAACTCCGGAGAAAAAGCATTAACACCAACTAACGACAAACAGCTTAGCTCTTTTGTTTCTATCATGTTACCGGTCTCTATACTTTTTAGCCTATTTTCAATTTTGAAAAAATAGGCTTATGAGATCACCTTTTGTCCGTGTGTGTGTGCGTGTGTGTGTGATTCGTGTGTGTGTGTCCCCCCTAATAAAATCTAAACGGCTGGAGCGATTTCAATGAAACTCGGTATGTTCATAGCACTATTCCCGGCGACCTCGACCGTGCCCTTCAAATTTTGTTACGTCTCCCCAATGCAAAATGGCGGCTGTACGAAATATTTCACTAGCATTCAATATCTCCGAAACTATTACCGATATCGCCCTGAAATTGTGTACGGTGATAAAGGGTACTACTAGAAGTTCACCTATGAGACTTCCAAAAACCTGGTGACTACAAAACCAACATGGCGGTCAAGCGAAGTTAAGACTTTTAAATAGACTTTTCTCGCGATTTAACTATCCACACGTAATGAAACTTGGTACAGCAAATGTTTATACACATTGTAATGCACTGAAGTCTAATTTAGTTCAATTGTTTACATAACTTCAAAATGGCGGCTGTGCGAAATATTTCACTGACATTCTATATCTCCGAAACTATTACAGATATCACCCTGCAATTTAGTACGGTGATAAAGGGTACTGATACAAGTTTACCTATGTATATTTCATAAACTTGTAAAGTAGAAAACGAACATGGCGACCAAGCGAAGTTGAGACTTTTAAATAGACTTTTCTCACGATTTAACCATCCAAACGTAATGAAACTAGGTACAGCAAGTGTTTATACACATAGTAATGCACTGGAGTCTAATTTAGTTCAATTGTTTACATAACCTCAAAATGGCGGCTGTGCGAAATATTTCACTGACATTCTATATCTCCGAAACTATTACAGATATTACCCTGCAATTTTGTACGGTGATAAAGGGTACTGGTACAAGTTTATCTATGTATACTTCATAAACTTGTAAAGTAAAAAACGAACATGGCGACCAAGCGAATTTGAAATATTTTAATAGACTTTTCTCGTGATTTAACTCTCTGAGCGCAGTGAAATGTGGTACAGTAAATGATTTTGCAGATTGTAATGCACTGCCATCTAATTTAAATCAATTGTTTACATAACGTCAATATGGCGGCTGTGCGAAATTTTTAAATTCAGTTTTTATTTCTTGTGTCGTAATCATGCGATCGAAGTGAAAGTTTGAATAATGAACCTAGGCAATAATTGTCCTTGAATGGTACATAATTCTATGGCCTATACATATAACAATTCTAAATGGCGAGCTTCCGAAATATTTAGACGGTTCTCAATATCTATGAATCTTTTACAGCAACCAAACTGATTTTTTTTATGTTCATAGAGACTATGAATATATGTTCACCTATAGGACTTTCATTTACCTGGTGAGCACAAATCCAACATGGCGGCGACGCGAAGTATAAATATTTAAATGGACGATTCTCGCGAATTAACTATCCGAGTGCTGTGAAACGTTGCACGTTAAATGCTTATACAAATGTTGATCCACTGGCATCTAATTTATTTCAATTGTTTGCATAATCACAACATGGCTGCTGTGCGTAATTTTAAAATCTCGTCTTTACTTCGTGTTCTAATCATGCGATTGAAGTTTGAATACCACACGTACACAATAATCTTAATGTAATAGTACAAAAATAAAAATCCAACCTGGCGACAATCTGAAATATTTAGACGGTTCTCAATATCTACGAATCTGTTCCAGCAATTAAACTGAAATTTTGTATGTTGATAGAGGCAATTAACATGAGCAGGATATATGAAAATAGGCTGTATAGTTCTTTACGGAACTACTTGTTTTTTGTGATTTTCATGGTGGCTCGCCCCGTGAACTAAACGAGTTCTCTGGAAATAATGTAGGATTTGCCATTTTGAAATGTATTTTTCTGATTTTGGCACTAAAATAGGCAACATATCGAAGTTGTAGAAAGACCGGACACAGCTCATTTTATGGCTCTCGGTGCGAAAAACAATAGTTGGACCCCGAAAATCACAAGTCAGTGCCCTAGAGATAACCGTTTCCGAGATAGTTCTAAATCACTCCCCGCTCTTCCATTCTGATCAAGGAATGGCCAGTCATCTCCATGGTAACACCAGTTCGTGGGATCCCAATTTCATCTTCCCATCTAGCTCTGTAAGAAAAGAAAATATAAACTTAAAAATAAACTGTCATAATGCCGCATATAAAGATCCAACCTCTAATATTTGGCAGAAAAATACGGTAAAGGATAATGTGATTCAAACATGCGTAATTTCATTTTTGCTCGATCCGAGTGGAAACCAAGAAAACTATGAAAACTACAACAACTGTACATTGTATACAGGGTGTCTTTTATGTACCTTTGGAGAATGATAGGTTGTGTAGGGAACGGGTATAGAAGTAATTTGAGATAGGGAACTTGGGGTCGGAGACTTTATAGAGCCTGGTAAAATAATGTACCACTTTTTTATATAAAATATATGATTTATGCTTCTTGGTACAACTAGGTACTGCACCCGAATTCTCCAATCAGCACCTATATCCGCTGAGATGAAAAGGATTGCAGACTCACAAATACCCAGCTCAAAATATCTTACCGTGGCTTGCTAAGTAAGAATTGGGAATTCTAGGATCACATAGTGCATATTTAAATAGCACCAACTGAACAGCTACATACTTCTACTATTATTTACATTTAATAGTGAATTCTAGAAACTCCAATCTCGAGGGGTGTTAAGGTCTAACTATAGTGGGCACCTGTAGCTATCCAGCAGTGCCATTTACGAAGATTATCGAATGAGTAAGCGATCAGTTAAAATAAAATTGACTGAGTCACTGAAAAGTGCCAGCCGTTTATTCACTAAGGAACGATACATGAAATGTCCCTATCGCAAATAATCTGACCTAGTGTCCCATTTGACACTACAAAAATTTAACACAAAACAAAAATCAAACTGACAATAACTATGTCCTGAAATAGAAATAAATTTGGAGAATTCGGCACTCTATTTGAGCCCTTATTCCTCCCAAGAATAAATCTTGTGCATAAATGTGCACCTCAATAAACATGAAAATGATTTACAAAATATCCAACCCTTGTGAAATTCCTTTGAACTTTCACGACGAAAAAAAATCAAATTATGAAACGACGTTAGCTTTAGACATTGCCCTAGTCTATACAGTTTCGTTTCATTTTCTTGAACCGTAGTTCCAAATCTAAAATTGTAATGGTGAAAATGTTAACTATCAAGTATTAATTATGAAGCTTATGTGCAAATGTACAACGATTTGTGATCAGCACAAATTATGATTTCTTACATGAAATTAATTTAATTTTCCTTCCATCACGATTTCTAATAAATCTTTATGATTTTTCTTTCACAATCACCACGCCTTCCTAGGTTAAAGTATTTAATATAAGTCGTTGGAAAATGAGCATTCTTGCCGAATGGTAAAGTTTAGCACTGCTCTGATCTCCTAACTGGTGATAATTCCGATAATGTAATTCATTGCAAGACTATCAGTTACGTAAAAATAGTGGATTCTAAAAGTGCTTGGCATTATTTTCTCATTCAACACTTCTCTTTCAAAAATTACACACATTGTTGCTCTACTTTCCTTACATACTGTACAGACACTTGCCTCGATGCAATATAATATTTTCACACTACCTGTGAACAAACTGGGAAAACATTTACTGTACACTATGCCTCCTTATTCAATAAAACGTAATTTCATCTACGTTCATCACCTTGCACGGAATTCTACTATATCATCCCTTTCAATTGCATTTTATGGTATAATGCATAACTCTTACAAAACTTCTACTATCCTGATACATTTATTCCTCGTGCTACAACATTTCAAACTTCAACTACGTCTGTACAGCTTTTTAAATATCTTGTATGAAGATTTTATTTACCTTATTCCACGTATAAATTTCGTTGTGATAATACCGTAACTAATAATTTGACTAGTCTGCAAGAATTCAAAGAAATAAAAATACGAACATATCCTCTCCTTCTGGTATTTCAAAAACTCTGAATATAATTCAATTAAATCTATATTGGCTTATTTTACAGACACCTCGACTTATAAAATGTCGCCAGTCATTTCCTTTCGTTATTTAATTACATGTTCTGATCAATGAAGTTCCAAGGTTTCCTTCATGAAATATAAATTTATTAAAAATATAGAGCCTTTTTAATGCTCTAATTAAATCCTTAATTCACCAATGTGAATGTTCTCTTAACATTTCTTAATTGGAAATATAGTTTAATCCATTATTCTACTAACAGTATAATTTCAAATAACTATCTGCCTTGTCAACTACAAATGTCATTTATTATAAATTGGATTTATTTGTTAAAAGTCTATCATTTATTAACAATTGATTGTCGTGTAATTAGGCATTAATTGCACGCTGTAAGTTTGTAATTGGAATTGAAACTTGAATCAACATCGTAAGTTTCGATTATACCCGTCTTTTCCCTGAAAATACCGATTTTCTTATCCTACAATGCCGTATCTAGATTTATCAATGCTTGTTCCATCTCACTATAAAATACAGATATAGATAACGTTGCGCACATTTAAAGCTTATTTAATGAATTTACGATCTACTATCTGACATGTGAAAAATGGTTATTTGCTCATAAAACGTCAAAGTGACTTAAATCTGGATGAAAAAGTGGCAATAAAAAGAATTTAACGGATTTGAAGAATCTACAAAAAATTTTAATAATTATAATAACAAAAATGTTGGTCAATCACCGAATGAAACACTGAAAAGAAACTACTACTACAAACATGGATTATATAAACTGACAGCTTCAGCTACCTTATGTTGAACGACGAGATTCTTGGAGTACTTGCTATTAGCAAGCAGAGTTCCGCTCGAAACCTCCAAAGACAGCTGTGGCCCCCACCTGTGGTCGGGAAACTGGGTCAATGGCCAGCGTGATGACCTCGCCTCGCGTTCCTGGCATCTCCTCGATTTGTTGGCTGTTCTTCAGCGTATCTTGATGAATTTTGATGTTGCTTCTCAATGCTGCTTTACAAGCGCATTTGGTTTGCTCCGAATATCGTTCCATTGTAGTTTGTAAGAGCATTTCAAGATGTGAGTGAAATCTCTTGCCGTATAGTAGTTCCATTCGTAGTTTAAGGGTGTCGCGTGGTTGGTTCACCGCGATCTCCATCCATGTCAAAGTATTCTGGACTTCATTGTAGATACTGCGTTTCTGTTTCCCTACATTAATGCAATTAGCAGTACATCACTATTAGGTTAAAGAGTGAACCAATGATGTCTCCCCTTTGCCTGACTGTAACTTGCATTTTTGATACTGGTATTTGTAGTGTAATACCACCGTCGAATACTGCTTTGAAGTATAGAGTATAGGCTGCAGTAAGATTATCGTCGTGTAGATATATCAGTTTTAAACTGTGGCTGCAGGATATACTTCCGTCCTCCTGTAGTAAACTGAGCCGTATGAATGAACTGCTTGCACGCTGTGTGTGTAGTGGACAGCTGCAAGTCTGTCTAGCAATGCTCGCCTGCATGGTGAGAGCTCTGCTTTCACGCAGATTTCACTGCCTTCTGAAGCCTCGCATTTCACTTGTTATACGTTGCACTGTTATACGAAGTTTCTTCCCAGACTAGGTCTTGCCTCTACCTGGTCAAGGTATAGAGTGAATACGAGCGATTCCCTGCTAGTCTCAGGATCTCTCTTCAAGTCTCCCCCACTCTTTCTCCTTCTGTGACGCGACTGCTAACCTCCCCAGGCTGTTGTCACATGTTGTTACCTCTCCTCCCATGTGACGACACACTACCTTCTCCGGATGTGCGATCCGCGCTTCCAGCGATGTCGGCCTGTCCATTCCAATAATTCACCTATTTATTGTTTAAATAATTTCTAAATTTCCATCCTTTCTTCCGACCTTTTATAAATGTTACTAGTACTTGCTTGACATAATTAAATACTCATCCTGAGTATAAAATCTTTAGATCTTCGATTTTATTTATTCTGAATAATTTCATTCCGTCATTTCTCAAATTTGCGGGTTTTTGTTCTCATCTCGTCTGAGTCATGGTCTTGGCCATAAATAAATTCGGGCGCAGTACCAGTTGCATGGTATCATGAACTATCATTTGTGGAAGGTGCTGCCATCTAGTATTAGGATCTCGACCTTGCTGCACGCTCTACAGAGACATGTGATTGCATGAGTGGTACATATTCGTAACATGACCATTTGGATGCTCGCTTGTGAACGTGTGTTTGTGCTGTTCTCAAATTTTCAACTGGATTAGGAAGAAACCGAATGATTTATTGCAATTTCAAGGTATATGCTGAGTTGTTTAGATGTACAATTACACATAAATGTATAAACTGATGTGCTAAAGCTTGCCAAAATAAAATTATTTACATATAAATATGGGAAAACACTTAACCTCAAATTTGAATTCAGTTATATTACCCACTTTCACAACAAAACTAGGAGAGAAAGATACTTAGTTTAGGTGATAATAGTAAAGTCACACCCTTACCTGTGTGTGTGTGCATATTTACCACATGGAATTAATAGCCAAAATATACCGTAATGGGATGAAATTTGTAAAACTATGCCATGGTGGGTTTTATTTTCTAGGCGATGAAGGGTCTCACTTCAAGTGAGTTAGAAGACCTTTTGATCTACATCTCTGAAAATCATGCACATGATGATGATGCTGATGATGGTATTCCAATAAAACCATCCCGTTCCCCATGTAAGAGGCAAAGCATCAGTGAGAACATGCCTTGTAACTCAGAAGTGATGTTTGTTTGTAGATATGGATTTGCATGATGAAAACTGTCCATGTATCTTGATTTTCTAATTCATTTGGACATAAAATGGTAACTTTCTATCCTTTTGCACCGCATTGGAAGAATCTGATGACGATTTCTCGTTTAATGATTCTGCAGTCGATCCAAACTATATGCCAACTAAGTTACTAGTGACAGAACAAAAACGGCAGCGATTGTCATACCCGAGACGTCATCAGAATCAGAGGAAGATGATCCCTTTGCCAAGCAGATAATAATATCCATGGACCAAATGTGGTGCAATGCCTAACAATGTAAAAACCCTTGTGAATTTCAGGTGAATGTGAAAATGTTAGCTTTTTGTATTGTAGGTTTCTATTAAGAACAAAGTTCCAAATGGTTCCGCCTCGTCAATACTGTTTATTAAAATGTCGTGATACAATCACCTGTCTTTTAATACATGGAATACATGGTACATGTTTCGACGTCTGACACTTATTGACGTCTTCATCAGCCTAAATATTTGGGCAGCACTTAAAACATTCCCTTTATCACGACATTTTAATAAACAGTATTGACGAGGCGGAACCATTTGGAACTTTGTTCTTAATATAATTCAGTCAATACGGAAAAAATGTGCGACTCTCAAAGTCAAAAATATTGTAGGTTTCTGTAAAATTTCTCAATAAAATTGTGCAATGATCAGTTATGTTGTATTTCTTACACGTATTAGATTTATTTTATGTTGTTTGAACACACGTGTCATAGAGGACTTATCAATTATTGTAAGACTTTGAGAAGAGTGAAGTGGTACATTATTGTACCATGCCCACATTACAAATTACATGTCCGTTATAGGGCACTGGTACAATAATGTACCACCCAATATGGCAGCCTAAATAATAAAAATAAATTACAAAACCAAAATATATGGAGAGCTTGAATCGTACTAAGTCATAAAAACACAAGAAAACAATTTAAAAATTTCAATTTGACTTCTGCCCTTTAAGGGGTTAACCACTAAAATAAGGGTTGATTCAGGCCCTCCACCCTGTAAGTTAGGCAACCGACCCAAGCCTATATTACCTTTCTCAATTCTTTAACTCTTGGCAAGATTCATTTCACCATGTGGCGCTGGAGTAATGGATAGCGTTGCGGTGCGAAAGGCCGGTAGTCCCGGGTTCGATTCCGGGCTCGGGCAATTTTTTTAAATGTTATTTTAGGTGCAAGGATTTTAAGCTTGATACCTTCGGTAAATTAAACCGATCGTTGTGCACTTCGTAGCATTAAATTGTTTAAGTCCGTTATTACGTTTAAATAACGTTGAGAAAGAGAAAGTAAGGTTTAGCTAGGCTATGCATGCTTAGCTTAATTTTTGCCGTAGGTTTGTTCTCTAAAACTGTATGACTGCACTCTCTTCTCTGCCGTAGCACCAGACTATATCATGTGACTACAATACGACAAATCGTATCCATTGAAATCGTTCCAGCCGTTTAGAAATAAATGTAAATATTTCGGATGGTCGCCATTTTTAATTGTTATATGTACGAGCCATAGAGTTATGTACCATTACAGGAAAATTGTTGCGTAGCTTCATTATTCAAACTTTCACTTAGATCGCATGGTTACGACACAAGAAATAAAAACTTAGGGATTTTAAAATTTCGCACAGCCGACATCTTGAGGTTATGTAAACAATTGAACTAAATTAGATGCCAGTGCATTACAATGTGTATACATATCTACTGTACCATATTTCACTGCGCTCAGATAGTTAAATCGAGAGAAAAGTCTATTAAAATGATCCAACTTCGGTTGGCTGCCATGTTCAGTTTGTACTTTACAGGTATTTGAAAGTCACATAGATGAACTTGTAGTAGTGCCCTTTATCACCGTACAAAATTTCAGGGAGATATCAGTAATAGTTTCGGAGATATAGAACGCCGGTGAATATTTCGCACAGCCACCATCTTGAGGTTATGTAAACAATTGAACTAAATTAGAAGCCAGTGTATTTTAATATGTATATACATTTGCTGTACCAAGTTTCATTGCGTTTGGATGGTTAAATCGCGAAAAAAGTTTATTTAAAAGTCACAACTTTGGTTGGCAGCCATGTTGGTTTTGTAGTTACCAGGTTTTCGAAAGTCTCATAGGTGAACTTCTAGTAGTACCCTTTATCACCGTAGAACAATTCAGGGTGATATCGGTAATAGTTTCGGAGATATTGAATTCTGGTGAAATATTTCGCACAGCCGCCATGTTGGAATGGTGAGACGTAATAAAATTTAAAGGGCATGGTCGGGGTCGCCCTGGATAGTGCTATGAACTTACCGAGTTCTATTGAAATCGTTCCAGCCATTTAGAAGTTATTAGGGGGACACACAAAAATCCATCACACCCACACGCACACACGACAGACACACGGACAAAAGGTGATCTCATGAGCCTATTTTTTCATTAATGAAAATAGGCTAATAATGAAGGAATGTAGGCCGGTAACCATGACAGCAGTATCTTACGAGGTGACGTCTAACTTTCCATCTATTTCTGCAAGAAGCAATGCCACTCCATTTATTACATTTCTGTGAAAGTTTGCAAATGGCTCTTAGGTTATCGCGAGGCGGCTTCGGTGGTGTAGTTAGTAGCATGCTGAGCTTCTATGCCCAAGGTCACGGGTTCAAACTCGGCCGAAGTCGTCGGATTTTTTTAAGAGCGTCAAAAATCCCTCAGTATGCCTTTCTTCGGAGGTGAAGTAAAGCCGGCGGTCTCATGCCATAGATTTATGGCATGAAAAAGAACCTTCCACTAACTACACTTGTGTGAAGACAAAATTTGTAGGTTAGAATTGATAACGCTCTATTAGTTCCAACGTTCGCCGCCAGGTGCTGACTGCGATGCCATCTAGTAGGCAAGTCCGCAAGCTAGGTGTCGTGGACTGTAGCATTTGGTAGCAAAAGTAGGAATTACTTGAAATTACTATCTGCAGTCCTTACTGAATTTAGTTTGAGAGCACATTTTAACTATTTTTTTTATCGACAAACGGGTTCATCGTAAGAATGATTTTGTTTGATACTGTGTGATTGATATATATATCCATATTTGGACATCTGGGTGATATGTTGCAGTCAATGGATTTGTCTGTCTGCCTATAACTCGTGTTCGGATGCTTGGAGGAACGTAAAATTAGGTATGGTATCCATGCGAATCAATACACCAATCCTTTATAAACTCCTCATAGGTGGGTATAAGGAAAAACTTTTCAAAATAGGCGACCGAGGAGCATTCAGAAACAAAATTAGGAATACAAAATTTATAGTACCTGAAAAAAAAGAAGACGGGAACATTGTGGACATAACAAAGGAAACAGGAACACAGTCAAAGGATGAAGAGATTTTGGGAAGAGGAAGAAGGGAAATACGTGAAAATTGTGTCATCGTGAGATTTGTGAGTTCAAAGACAATACATAAGGGCAAAAATGATGTAATAATAATATTAATAATAATAGTACGGTATGCACCCGAATTCCGCATAGTCATAGCCTATATCCGCTGAGATGGAAAAGGATTGTAGGGAGGTCGATACCCAGCCAGATAAACCAACACTACCCTACTAGGATAATGACTAGGAAACCCTCGATACATACCGGCCATGCAACAGCACTACTGATTAGTTACACATTTACTGGAAATAAAAGACCCATAACATGATGGTAGGACGAGAATCTCGGATCTCGGGCGTGAACGGTGAAAGTTGAGTCTACGTGAATTCTAGTAACTAATTCGCAGTATTATCGCATGTCGATTGTAAAATGAAATGGTGATCAGATTTATAAAAAACGAGCATGCAAACAAAAATAATGCCTGGGATTTATTACTAAAAATTACAAAACAATAAACTCCCTATCACCAATAAAAATAAAAGCAAGTTAAAATAAATTATCTCACACATCAGATAGTCCTTCTATCTGCGCTTTAAATGTTCATAAACAATGTCATTACAGAAATGTAATTATTTAAGAAATTATTAAAATGTTTACGCATTTAATAATCACCCTGTGACTCTGTCACTGAAGCAGTCTGATCAGCATCAGCTGTTCAAGCATCAAAATTTAAATTAACAATGTAAAAACCCTAAATTATACACATACGTGTGTAAAACGTGAATATATATAATAATAATAATATTAATTAAATATCAGTGAAATATATACATTATATACAATTGTCCATGTTCAACACGGTATTAAAAATAATATTCGCACTATCAGTCGCGATCTGACAGTCCTACAGTGTCTCTGTTTTAAAAAACAGTTCTATGAACAATGTTTCACACAACAATGAATTTTCAGGTATCTCTGGTAACTTGTCATAATTAGTAAAGCTTGTATATCGAACACTGAAGTTAAATATAGCTTAGAATATATCGTGTCAATGAATAAAATCCAATAAGATAAAGAGCGATGCGAAACTACTTAAAAATCTCTAAACACTTCGTGGATTATATACCGATACTCTCTGACATGAACAATACAAATATTAACCCTTATGTCAGCGCTTTTTACACATACTGTAACAATTCGTTGCTCCACATGGCAATACATTTCCTTCTCTCATAACACGGTGAACAATATTCATCAATTGCGTCTGCTACGCTCCAAACATAATATACTTCTTTCTTTTCATTACTACCAACAATCTTCAATACTCCGCACGGCATTACTTCAATAAGAAACCCATCTTGCTACAGACTTGTAGAAGAATCAGTGACTTTACTAGGTAAATACGCAATTGTATACTACCGTTCAGAGTGCACTCCTAACTTTATCTCTCCTCTAAATTATTTAACCTCGTGCATCTTTAACAACAATTACATGTTTGTTCACTACAATTCACCTCATACCATATTACTTATTTCTTTCAATAGCGCTTTTCGTTCACTTAGTTCCATAATAGATTGTTTTTCCACGTTACCAAATATTAACAATACTAACTCGTAGTTCGCTCATCTTGACTAGTTAATAAATATAAATACATATCCTCGTGCATCTGGTGTACATTTAAATAAATGAATTATTCATATATAAGCTTGTTTTAAGACATACTAGACTTCAGGTAGACTAACAAATCTCCTGGTCTATCATTTCAGTTTAACAATGTTTCCAATAAAATTGTTAATAACTATAGGCATCATTTGACCCCAATTGTCACTAACATGATACTATTTTATAGTGTATTTTCATAATAACAATAGTCCAATACTATATCACCTCGTAGTTCCGCCCCTTAAAACAACAATAACTAACTAACTAACTAACTATATCAATGTCAAATAAATAGTATTCCGCAATTGGAATTTTATAACTTCCATATTGTTATAAATAAATGTTTCAGTTATATTCTGACATAATAATGTCTGTTCAACAATGTTACAGCATTTTACAATAATGCTTTCCTTTACAATAATGCAATATAATTATACAAATGTATTCTGTCGCTGTTACGCATTTATAACTATCAATAACAATCTTAACGTTCAAAATGTTCATACAATTGGAAAGTATTTTCAATGAAATATGTTACTATCGAAGCATTTCCTTCGAAATATGTTGTTATCGAAGCATTCCCTTATAAAACGAGTTTCGTTCGAAAGTGAGCATGTTAAAACGATTCCTTCAAAATATATAAGAAACGAAATATCTAAAGTCAAAAATGAATGAAATTACGTCTGAAATGACACACGTAGACGTAGCAAAGAATTACAGTGAATCTCTAAAATTTAGCTACCATAAACATAGGATAAAGATAAGAATATCTACAATGAAGTTGATCACCCCTCGATAATTTCAAATACTACTGCAAAACTACATATCTTAGAACATTCAGTTTTTCTACCTTTTTGATGGCTTCTGGTGTCGTGAATACCTTCATAAGATGGATTCGATGTTCCGCTGGAACTGCGTGAGCACGTCGTCTGCCTTGGAAACCAGTTTCTCTCGGGCGTGTGCGAGTCAGCTGAGCGCTCCCCCGTCTAGGTCGTGATACGGACACCTATGGTCCCGCTCGACTGTGACAGCTAACGGCAAGTCTTCTTGGTTCACGGTCAGCGACCTGGAAACTGCATCTCTTGGTCCAATCGACTGCTAGCGTTCGTCTTCTTCTTTTCTCCGTGTAGCAGAGTGGCATCATCAATGCAGATCTGAATGTCCTGGGTTGACATCTCCTCCTGATGGTAATAGACTTCTCACTTGTAATATTGGAAGTCATCTCAGAATTCTGTATGTTGTTAAGCAGTTGTAGATTTATCGATTCCCGGCCTTCTAAGTCACTCTGAATCTCCAATCCATGGTATAGACTAACCTCCTCCCATTAGTTGCTCATAATAATCTTCTCAGTAATCGTTGAAAAAGTTCGTCCTCCCTGACTCAGGTTCATAGCGGTCATCTTGACTATGATGTTGTAACGTAGAATATTTAATGTAGCAATAATGTAGCTGTAGTAAGCAATACTGTTGGTTATCGCTTCGCTGTAGAATAATGCTATTTTAGCGACGTCTTCTCCTTATAATTTTGATACAGATAAATGCCTTTCTCTTCTGTATCTAGTGCATTTACACTTCGCCGGCTCCTCGTATCTCTTCCTCGGCGAGTGATCGATCTCTAGACGGTACTGCCTCGTCTGTCATACGTACTTCTTTATCGTGGAAAAGTGCTCTGTTGGACGCGTGACTGAATACGTCCGCTCGGTTCAAGAAGCTGAGTAAGAGTCCTCGCTTCCCTCTCCGCGATAGCGCGCGTGCCAAAACTAGCCTGTCCTGCTAGCCTCGCGCGGATGCATTTAAATAGAAATATACTCATAGTTTCTCTCCTAGCCAATAATTTATATTTCTATTTAACCAAATAAATTCCATATTGTATTCCACCTTTAGAAGTGTTTATTTCGCTTTATATAATCCAAATTTATATAAAAGCGATTCCCACAAAATTTATGTGCCTCAATCTGATTGGCTGTTGAAATATCGTGATAGAAGCTCCTGGATCAAGCCTCTTATCAACGGGTCGTGTGCATAATTTGTTATTGTCGCCTTGACTAACCAAAACTGGTTTTCTGCTAGCTAGCATGAAGCCTTGTACAATTTCCAGCCTCGAATGATCTAACACTTCCCTAGTTAAAATCAGGGGCGTGGTGGCTCAGCGGTCTAGCTGTATGCCTCTCACCAAGGCGGTCCGGGTTCGATTCCCGGTCAATGCATGTGAGATTTTCGAAGTGAAATGCCATGTCCTGTGGTTCGGATTCCACGTAAAAAGGAGGTCCCGTGGCTCATAATCACAAGATTCACGGTCACGTAAAACTACAATCTTCCTTCCTTCCTAGTTAAAATCTCATTCACCAGAATATTTCCAAATAATAATTCCATAAAATGCTCCAAAATTTTCCAAAATAGTTTCCTTATGCATCATTCACTTCCCAAAATGCATATATAAATATTAAATTGTTTTAATTCCATATATCCAATTTTTCTCTCCCATGGTTCACAAGTCGGTTCGAACCTCGGCTCAGTCAAAGTCTTAAGCTGGGCTGAATTCGAGTTCAGTACCTTCCTTCTAATATTTAGGAGAAATTATTGTACCATCTGGTTTGGACAGGAAAGCTAATTTAGAAAGAGCTACCAAACTCCAGAAAGCATACCGAATAATATGGAATCACTATAATAAAAGAGTGATGTCACGAAATGCAAAATCTACGGCACTACCAGACAGTTGTTCTTCCGGAAGTATTGCACGCCTCGGAAACTATATCTCTAGGAGGCCACTCTCAAATTGGTGAATCGAAATCCAGGAACGTAAAATCCTCAGGAAAATATATGGCCCCGTTTATGTTAATGGTATATGGATTAAAAGGAAAACCACAGACTTGTACACAGTAATCAATAAGTACACAGATACCGTGCGTAAGATACGATTGCAATTTTATGGTCACATCTGCAGAATGGACAACACCAGATATGCAAAAAACTGCTTGATATAATTAATTAAAAGAAGGTCAAAATCAGTTGGTTAGAAGAAATCAAACAGGACTTAAAGGACATAAACATTACAGAAGATATCTTCATGAATCTCAAGACTTTTGGAGCTCTAGTTACAAACCACTCTTTCACCGAAAATACTAAAAAGACCACTGGAAAAAAAAATTGCCGTTGTGTGGAGGTTGCACAATATACTACCATTGAGGTTGTACGTCTGTGCTCGTGTTTGCACAAAATATTGCACATCCTTCAATATTGCCTACACACGATTCAAGTTATTGCGCAGACAAAATTATTGCACAATATTATTGAACGTCTAGGGGGTAACCGTCAAAATATTAATAATAACACGCACTAACACGCACAAGAAGTACCCCGTGTTATTTTGTCATAAATATCTTACTTCTTTCAAGGGGCAGATGACCTCGTAGTTCCGCCCCTTAAAACAACAATAACTAACTTACTGCTTTCAGGTTAGTGCATGTAAATAGCCTACTTGTTTTCCCGCCTAATGTAATAGGGCCAGGGGTGTACATACAATATTTTTTCCGGGGTGGGGCTGGCTATCCTGGAAAATTGTGAGTACTATCAGGGGATTGTCACCGCAAAATTCCCAGAAATATCAACCAATTTCTTAGAGCATATAACTTTGTGTAATTATTTTAGATAAGATTCAAAGTTTATATAGCCTACAATTACCGTACTGGCAATACAAAAAAAAAGTTGTAAAATACAACACAACACACAAATAAAATGTTATACTTAATTTTCTATTATGATCTATGGAGTATGAATGGCAAATATCGAAATATTTGTCAATTTACTAAGCAGAAAGGTAAACCGTTTTTATTTTTTTACAAGTTGATAACTTATTTCTCAAAAGTACCGTACTGTCGAATTCACAGTTTTGCCTCACAAGGCCGAGTGTATCCCGTTCCAGCCCTCAGACTAGAATTAAAATTTCTTGGCAGAACCAGGAATCGAATTCGGACTAGGATACAACAAAATTTACAATTATTTTATGCTCTTTCCGAAGCAACATTTTCTTAATTTTAATTGGATTTTTTTCGGGGGGGGGGGGGGGGGGAGTATGGATCCCCCCTCAGCACCCCCTGAAGAGGGCACAATTAGTGTTGACCAACTGGAAAGCTTTCTTTAATAGAAATAGGCAACGCTGAAAAATGGCTTCTATCACTTCAACTTACTGTAAGTTAGTTATCATACCGGCATTTGCCTGTTGTTGAAGTGGGAAACCACGGAAAACAACTTCCAAGATGACTGAGAATGACACGCTTCTTCTCAGTTTTTCCTCACGAGGCTGAGTGTACCTCGTTTCAACCCTCAGACCAGAATTAAATTCCTTGGCAGAGCCGGGAATCGAACTCAGACCTCCACGATGACAGCCAAGAATGCTAGCCACTACGAAACGAGGGGGACCAGAGTATTACGCTAAGCACCACTCACCTTGAGTTGTCTTTCCTAGGGTAGTTATAGGGTATCGCAAATATGGTGACGCTCATAAGAACCATAATTAGCGCTCGCTCATAAACTTTCCCTCGAAACATTTTTTCCCCGAAAATGTTTGAAAGCGAGAGTAACCATGGTTACGATCATAGTGGTCCGTATTGATTGTAATAATTAACAATTAAAACACAGGTGTTCCACCGTACTAATATTGTAATTGGACGTAATTGTGAGATAATTTTTGTTTAGTTAAGTTATTTCAGTTTTAAGGGGCGAAACAGCGAGGTCATCACCGGGTGAGTTAGCCGTGGTCGTTACGGCGTGGCTGTAGGAAGTCGCTCACATCCGGGAGGCGAGGAGGTTCGAATCCCCCCGCCGGCAACCTTGAAGATGGCCTTCTGTGGTTTCCCATCTTCCTTCCGGGCAAATGCCGAGGCTGGTCCCTAACTATAGGCCACAGCCGCTACCTTCCAATTCCTCGTCCTTACAATCACACTTTCCTCCCCAGACAACACTCCACACGTGACGGTACTTATAGCTCACCTCATGGGTGTCCGCATAGAAGCAGCTACAAACTCTGGCGAGCCGAACATGTCCTCGGACACTCCCGGCGCTAAAAGCCATACTATAAAAAACGAGGTCATCTGCCCCAATTGTGAGATAATTACCCATACATGTTTCAGAATAATTTTTCTACGTGTTCAGAGGGAAGCTTTAATAGGTTTTAAACAACAATAACAACAACTATTGAATTTGTATATCAATAAATGACAACTTTCAAACAAAAAACGAACAAAAAGTCACTAATAAACAGCCAGCTTAATTAATCTTAAAGATTATAAACAAGGAAATTGTTTCGAAGTATGTCTAAATATCCAATAATGTAGTAAATTTATGTCTATAGATGGTTTTTGTACCGGTTCGGTACATTGAGAGTTCATCTCCTGTGGCCCACCCATCTACAGGAAGAAGTGTTTCTCCACTGATGGCGGCGTGGCGACAACGAGTGAAGAACTCCAGTGTTTATTTGGCTTAAGAAAATTCATCAAATTTAAAAAAATAAAACTTTTTTGTAAAAATTGATGAATTTTCTTGAGTCCAAATAAATACTGGAGTCCTTCACTCATTGTCGCCACGCCGCCATTAGTGGCGTACCACTTCTTCCTGTAGTAGGGTGGGCCACAGGAGATGAACTCTTAATGTACCGAACCGGTACAGTTTTCTTGGGGAAAATAACTGCAAACAACGAACATAATGAAGAAACAAGGTGGAACTCAAACAGATGTTATGAATTACAAACTCATACAAAGGGGCAGATGACCTCGTAGTTCCGACCTTTAAAACAACAATAACTACTACTAAACTCATACAAACGACCAAGAACTTCCAATTGAATCCATTGGGAGCATTGTTGATATTATCCCACATTCTGTTTCCTCTGCAATAAGAATGTAATATGTTGCTGCAGAACTATTTTAAGCTCCATATTGCAATTTACAAGATGCAGCATTGAGGTTTAACGCCAAACTAAAAGCTGAGGTTAGTAAATAACCCAACATAGCCTATCGTCTACTGCATTGATCATCGTCCAGAGTAGGCTTCATGCTAAAAAATAAAAAATAATAAAAAAAGCATAAAAAAGGGAAAGCAAAGCAGAACGCCATTTTGGTTGGTTGGTTCCTCAATTTAGGGGCTGCGACAACGCGGTCATGTAGCCCCGTGTACTCTGGGTATGTGTAGAATCTGTCCGATCACCAGTGTTAATTGCGATGACTGTATTAGTGTGTGTTATCTGGTTTTTTTAAATTCAAGTAAGGACTGCAGACTTTGAATTTTTCAAATAGTTTCTACTTTTGCCGCCAAACGCCACCGTCTACGACTACTAGTTCAGAACTTAGCTACTAGACGCCACCGCAGTCGGCACTTGGCAACGAACGTAGGAACCTAAGAGCGTTGATTACATTCTTAACCTATATAATTTAGCTTAACACAAGTGTAATTAGTGGAAGGTTCTTTGTTGTTGTGGTTTGAGTCTTCAGTCTTTTGACTGGTTTTTGCAGCTCTACATGCCTCCCTGTTCTGAGCTAATCGTTTCATCTCTACATAACTACCACACCCTACATCCGAGGCAATCTGTTTAACATATTCTAACCTTGGTCTACCCCTACAGTTCTTGTCCTCAACCCTTCCTTCCACAACTAAGCTTGCTATTCCTGGGTGTCTTAGTATGTGTCCTACCAACCTATCTCTTCTCTTCATTAGCAGTCGCCAGAAACATCTCTCCTCTCCCACTAGTCCCAATACCTCTTCGTTTGTAACTCTATCTACCCATCTGATCTTCATCATTCTCCTGTAACACCATATTTCAAACGCTTCAATTCTCCTCTTTTCTGCTGCACCAATAGTCCCAGTTTCACTTCCATAGAGTGCCACGCTCCAGACAAAGGCCTTCAAAAATGACTTCCTAATACCTAAATCTACATATATTCGAAAGCAACAGATTCCTTTTCTGAAGAAATGCTTTCCTTGCCTGAGCTAACCTACTTTTTATATCCTCTTTGCTTCGTCCATCATTTGGTTGGTCATTTGGCCTAAGTCTTAAAATGCTCTGTCAAATTCTGATCTCAATATTTTGCTTCCTAAGTAACAGAATTCTCCAACTTCCTTTAGCTTTTCACCTGCCAATTTGATGTCCATAGAGGTTTCTGATTTATTTCGGCTGCATTCCAATATATTTGTTTTACATTTATTAATTTTCATAATGAATTGTTTCCGTAAGACGAAGTCCATACCATTCAAAAACTCATTCAAATCCTCAGCCGTGTCGGCCAAGATGACTATGTCATCGGCAAGTCTCAGAGTTGAAATTATTTCTCCTTGAATCTTCACTCCCACTTTACATTTTTCTCCAATTTCCTTCATTGCTTGTTTAATGTAAAGATTGAAAAGTATGGGTGACAAGTTGCAGCCTTGCCTTACACCTTTCTGAATACCAGCTTCTCTCTCATGTCCTTCAGCTCGAATGACTGCTGTCTGGTTTCTGTATAGATTGTAGATCACCCTCCTATCCCTGTACTTTATTCCAATCCTTTTCAAAATGTCAAACAATTTAGTCCAATCAACGTTATCAAAAGCCTTTTCTAAGTCTACAAATGCCATGAACTTTCTCTTATCTTTCCTTATTCTACCTTCCAAAATCAGCCTAAGACTCAGTACAGTTTCCCTTGTTCCTACATTTCTCCTGAAACCAAACTGGTCTTCACCCAACTCCGTTTCTATCTGGCTTTTTATCCTCTTGTAAATTATTATAGACAGGATCTTTGAATCATGAGTAATCAAGCTGATTGTACGGTAATCTTCATATCTGTCAGCTCCTACTTTCTTCGGTATAGGGATGATAACATTCTTCTTGAAATCAGAGGGTACCTCACCTGTCTCATAAATCCTACACACCAAGTGATATGCCCTGATCAGACCTTCATCTCCTATTTAGCGTAGCAACTCAATCGGTATATCATCTATGCCTGGTGCTTTGTTCCTGCCTAAGTCTTCCAATGCTCTGTCAAATTCTGATCTCAATATTAAATCTCCTTTCGCATCATCATCAATTTCCTCCTCCCTTTCCATTACATGCTTCTCAATCTCCTTTCCCTTATACTAACACTCTATGTAAGCTTTCCATCTCTCAACCTTTTCTTCCCTATCTGTTAGAGGCTTTCCATTTATGTCCTTCAGGGGTGGATCTAGGGGAGGGCGAGGAGGGCGACCGCCCAAGGCCCCGCGGTCCTGGGGGTCCCGCGCCATGTATTGTTTCAAATTTAATTGATTAATTAATTATACTTTTCAAACTAATTTATAAATCATACTCTTTTTTCAGTGCAGCTATGACCTCTCGTGGCCGTTTAGCAAGTTTAGATTTTAGTGAAATTATGGAAGACTTCAGCCGGGAAAAAAGTCGCAAAGTAATATTTTAATATTTTATAGTTTACATAATCTTCGTCAAAGGAACTTAAAGGTTTATTTCATATTATTAAACAAGAAGTTCCGTGACGAACTAAAGAGCCTACTTTTCTTAAAATTTAAGATTCATGCCAATGCTTAATCTATATGGATCTATCTAGAATAATAATGAAATTAAGTTCGTAATATCGACATTTCTAATTAGTTCGAAATATACCTGACATAATGAAGCGTAATAGAGCACTACAGTTGGCAGCCCTGGCGACTAAATATATTCTTAGTTCCATCTCTTAGGGTACAGAATACAAAATTTGGTTGAAGTCCAATCGATAGCATGGACGTTACATGCAGTTAAACATTGTATCTATCAGTGCGCGTAAAATCATGTCATGCATGTATTCGTCAGAAATAATCTGAAATAATAAGATCTATTGTTTTGCCAATTTTGTACGAAATCCATTAGTTAGTATAAAAGTTACATGCATTTTAAAATTGGACCTATCAGCAGACTTAGAACAATGTTGGCAGCACCGACATATATTAGTTACACCAAATTAATCTAGAATTCCAGGTAGCCTACTATACGTGTGCAATGTTTAGAGCTATTGGCTTGCATACTTTGTGATATATTGATTTAAGGGTAACAAAAATAGAGACAGCATTTATTAATAGTTGGCAGCCCTGGTTGCTCTTAAGAATACGCATAGTCATATCTGTTATGGTACACATAGCACATACGAAATGTGGTTGCAATCCAAATGATAGTATATAAGTTACATGTATTTAAAGTTGGACCTCTCAGTAGGCTGAGAATCATGTTGGTAGCACTGACGTATACAAGTTACTCCAAATTAATCTAGAATGTCAGGTACTAAACGTGTGCATAGTTTAAAGCTGTCGGCTTGCATACTTTCTGATATATTGGTATTTGGATAAAATAAATTGAGAGCATTTATTAACAGTTGGCAGCCCTGGTGGCTCTTAAGAATGTGCTCAGTTATATATGTTTACGTACACATAGGACATGCGAAATATGGTTGAATTCCAATTGATAGTGCAGAAGTTACATGCATTTAAAAATTGGACCTATCAGCAGGCATAGAATCATTTTTGCAACAGTGCCATGAATGGCCTCCTGGAAATTAAACTGAAATATTATTATCTATACAGTACCCAACTGGGGATGGTACAAGAGCCGAACTTCAGATCTTTGAGATGTAAAGATGCAGTTTATGTCACACCGAGAAGTGGACATAGCAGAGGGTTACGTCAGCCATGCATGAATCACGCCTCACAGCTGCCTTATTAAGACCAATTTAAAGGAGTAATAAATATATTCATCAGTGGCAGGAGCCGAGACATATAAACAGGATAAGAATAATTCTGCATACTCATAAGCGATAAAGCCACGTGCAAGAAGTCATTAAAAGTCTTAATATAAGCGAGTCTTAATCGAATTTATGGCAGCATAACTGTCAAAGTAAAGGGACCAACGCAGCATTAATTGCGATATGAGAGTCAGGGAGACTCCCAAACAAATGTTAATCAGTATTAGGGAGTACCACGACAGAGGAGAAACACTATAGTCAGATAGCAAGCGTATAGACACACGTAGGGACTATACCTTTTAGTAGGTTGTCAACCATGAAAGCTGACGTGGAGAACATTTGCAAAGTCAACGTTACGTCATTGATAGTTAAAACGCAAGGATACGGGAGTTAAATAAAGTCATCCGCCGGCCCCGTAAGGAGGATAATAATCATTTTAATTAATTATAAATAAACGTGTGATTGAAAATAACTCCGCACGAAATTAATGCTAGAATTAGCATATTCTACAGCAGCACACAAAATATCAAGCAGGTGGAAGCCCAGGTAGAAAAAATAAGCTCCGCATTGAATATGGGGACTACATTTTTGTAGATTTGAATAAAGAGGCTGGGACGAAGCAAAGGCATACAGTAGCAGTTCAGTTTTAGACAGGCCCAGAGAGGCTCTGCGTGGTTTCACACAGTACACAGTATATAGTACGCAGTAAGCAGTAGGAAGTATCACAGTCCGCCTGGGCGGAAGTTCTTCGTCAAGTTGATAAAAACTCACCGCACTCCTGAATGGAGATGTCGCGTCGAGTCACTCAGTTCGTTACCGACCGCTAAAGTGGATAGTGTTAAGTCAAGTTAACAAATCATCAGTATCCACAGTGACGGAATATGGTGGTTATTAGACAGCCATTAGACAGAAACAATTAAGAACGCAGGAATATTTCACTGTTAGCTCAACTAAAAGTTCGAGTGTGCGTAGTAACATTATACGTCACATCATAAAGTACTGTTTTTTAAAATCATCATTAAAGCGCTTGCGCTGGACCAAAGAGAAATTAACTTTCCACAGAAGTCGCGACGAAAATAAGTTTCACCGCGCCGAGTTAAAGAACATTACTTCAGCCTGAAAGCACAGGTCCAGATCAGTAAATACTCTACGTGGAAATCATCGCTCCGAGACTATAGACAGGTCTTCGTAAAAATCAAGTGAAGTAAAGTGACCACATTATTAAGAATCAGGCATCAGAACGGAATCCAGAAGTTCAAGTAAAGGGACACGGGTTCGATACATATAGCGTATTCAGTGAACTTTAGTGAAGCTACAGTGTGTCCAACAGAGACGTAGCCAGAAAAAAAATTCTCATAAGAGAAAGAAAATAAATCTCGTCGCAGTATAAAAAAAGACAGTTTACGGTCAAGAATTAGGAGGATCTCAGTTTGGATGGACTGCCATATAAGCGTAGGGGCAAGTGGAGGACACTTAATCGCTAATAGAAACGATAAGGGAAGCCGAGTAAAAACTAAATCCGGTGTAGGACTAGAAGCTGTTCGAACTAATTACACGTCCGATGCAGGGTCTTGGGATCTCATCGAGGTGTCGATCGCCGACAGGAAGTGCCGAAGATCACTGAGATATGGTGAAGAAAGTGCAGTGTAAATAATGTAAAAGAAATATATATATATATATTTAGTGTTAAATATAGTGTTTTTAAAGAGTGATAATGTATTTAATTGTATGTGAGGGCCCATTGTGCCTAAGTGAAATGCAGTTAACGAAAGAAAGTGCCATGGAAAAGTGCTAGATATGTATTTAGATGGACGAACCCGTCTGAGAATGAAACGAGAGCAGCACACGGGTGAGTTATGATTTTTCATTAATTTTGCAGCTGTACTATGAACTGACCCAGTAGAATCGATCGTGTCTGGGGAGTTTAACGATTGATTCACTGGGTAGTTGAATGCACTAAATGATTGAAATGTGGGGATAATAATAATTGTTAACCACGAGGATGACCTCGTAGAAATAAAATATAAATGGGATCAGTAAATATAAAGTAATGGAACCCCGAGAAATGAAATGTTAAGAAATAAATAACTTGAAAGAAGGAATCGAAATAATAACTTAGAATTGCTTAACATTTTGCCACAGTAAAATTAAGTTATGAAATAAACATGCACCATATTGAAATTGTTAAAAGTCAAAGAATAAGTTAAAATAAAAATAGTTTGATTTTATACCATATAATCAAATGGTAACATAACTAAGCGTTATAATGAAATAATTGAAAATTTGAAATAATAATAACGATTATCGAGTTGCTACACTCTAAAATAAAGTTGTGGTTAAAATCGTAATGAGGAACTCAAATAATAAAATGGAACAGAATAAGTAATATTTTGACTATTGTTGTCATAATAATCAATTTATAAATCTCTAAGGTAAAGGGTGGAACGAAACACCTAAAGAGTGAAAATGTTATATTGCAGGCTACCAGGCCAAAATTATAAGAATCAGGTAATAGGGAGACCGAGGTCTCACCGCTATAAAATAAGGTTTTTATACAAGGGATTAAGTAAATCACGAATATCCAAGCAAAGTTTTGTTGCCGATAAGGCCAAATATTGAAATAAGTTTAGCTTGAAGCTAATAAATATGCGTTACTCAGGATATATTTATGCGGGAGATGGAGAGTATCGTCGAAATATCGAGGATGAAGGATTCCCATTAAAGTATTATTGTCGTATGAAACGTCGTGTTGTATCATGGAGGTGAAATTCCCACTAAAGTATTGCCGTATTGAAGCGTTGTAAATGATAGTTACATGTGAGTCCCGCCGAATGGATATTGTTCCTGGCCTGGCATTGTTATAATAAAGTATTGTAGGCAAAAATCGTCGAAATGAAGTGTCGTATGTGAAATATACAAGTAAGTCCGTTGGATGGATCGAGATCCCCGACCAGGCGTTGTTAAAATAAAAGGTTGAAATAAGACGTCATACAAGTTATTATTAAGGTTGTTGTACTCAACTATTATACATCCTCTCCGAAATAAGTAACCAATATCCTGAAAACACGAAATATTAATGATAATAATAATGTAATAAGGAAGCAGGTATTTGCATAAGAATTGAAGCTTGGATGATCATATGTTTGAAAGAAAATAACCATAGGTTTAAAAGCAGGACGATCCACGAGACGTCATAAATCAAGTAAAGTGTCGAGGGGAAGGAGGCAGCCAGCCAGTACTGACATACCCTAGTGAATGAATGAAAGAGACCATATAACGGGTTCTGTGGTCAAGTAGGGTCTAACAAAGACTAATAATAAAGAAGCCATTGTATGAAAGTTTTTATTAAAAGGTGCAAGCTGAAAATAGCCTATAAAATCATAATGCTGAGATTGAGAAAATTATCCAGAGTATACGTTCGAAGTGTTTATATAGATTTTTATGGATTTTTTCAAATATTTGTATTGTTGATAAAAAGGATTCCTTCTTTAAAAAGAATTAAATAACGGGTTATGAAACAATGAATTTTAATATGAATAAAGATCCCATTATGATAAATAACACAGTGCATGGTACAATGCTGAAGCATATCACCTGATGCATGGAGGAGTAACTGGTGGAGTAAGGGTTTGACCACGATATAAAGGTCATGTTTGTAAGACATTGTATTGTATTTTAATTACCTAAGGCTTTGTGAAGAGTCGTTGTTTGAGTCAAGGAACTTAATAACTTATAAATGAGTAAAGCTATGAACAAATATAGGATAAAGAGAGCCTTGAAAGGCATATAAGTAATGTGAACATCCAAAGCCTTAGATGGATTATGTGACTAAAATGATAGGCGCGCTCGACGCCTAAGTGAAACAAACTTAAAAATAATAGATAAATGAAAAAAGTGGTTAGGATAAGCAAGACAAAAGGACTCAAAGATTTCACAGAATAATGGAATGACATTGTAATAAATTCTAGTGAGTCTAAACAGTGAATCTTTCTCACTTGAAAGGAAAATACCGAGTGAAGGTTGATTTTGAATAATGATTATTTTTGTAATGATATTTTCGTTAGTAAATAAATAGTTTGCATTGTAATGTTGAGTTTTTGATCCATCCTTGTGAACCTTAAGTATTCCATATCTGAATGTGCAGTCATATTGTGGAGGGAACGTAACGCGCCTCGATGCCGGAGTAGCTAAGCAGAGTTATGACTAATCATTCTCCGTATAAACGGGCACATGGGGGGGGGGTGCATATAATGCGTGCTGGACATGGATACTAGATCACAGGAAAAGTCGGTCAAATTAAAGATAAAGTAAAGTTTAAGATAAGGAATAGTTAAATGACCGCAGCACGCCGTTACGAAAATAAATGTGAAAAAGACGCACCCCTAGTTCATTTTTATGGCGCCCAACGTGGGGATACAGGCAGTAAAAACCACCCCTAAGTGGTTTTCCAAAAACTTGTTTTTTGCCGTTGTCTTGCGGAAGGTGACCAAATGGTACAACCCCGGTGCCAGCAGTGGGGAGTAGTTCATTTTTATGGCACCCAGGAATTTGAGGCGGGTTTTTCTAGAGGAAAAAACAGAGAGAAATACTCGATTTTTCCGATTTTATTGTGTGGAAATTTTCGATAATTTTCGAATTATGATTTCAAAATGTCTTGCTTAAAGTTTGTTAAAGGTTTTGAAGGAGGGGCGTGTGAACGGATTCGTAAGCGTACACACCCGTTGAACACTTCACCTCAAAAATAAACGAATAATACAAGCATGTCAGTTCAAGCCCAGATTTACTTTGTGTGCATGGTTCATTCTTGGATGGTAGTAGCCCATATTTTCTCAACTAGTTGGAAAAAGAATGGCTATGAGTGAGGAGATAAAGAATCTCCTGAACGTATTAAGGGGCGATGCAGAGAAAAATGCTTTAAAATTAAAAGAGAGCGTTAATGAAGCTGTGGAATTGACGCTTCAAAATAAACTTCAAGAAAATAGGGAAGTTTTAAACAATGAACTTAAAGAAAATGGGGATTAAAGTAAAAAGGACTTGGAAGCCATAGACTTTAAGCTCCAAGAAAATATCAGTAAGGGTAGGATCGAATGTCAACAGAATTTTAAAGCAATGGACATTAGACTAAGCGAAATAAATAATAAAGTTGACGCCGTACAGGCAAATGTAAATGATAGTATTTTGAAAATACAGGAAAGTGTTGATAGGTACTGTTAAAAATTATGTAACCCATATCTCAGGCGAACAGACAGAAGCTAAGTCGCGCTTAAATGAGATCGACGTGAAAATTAACGGTATCCAAACCGAAACAAGAGAGCAAATAGATAGCCAATTCAAAGAGATAGAGAAATCGTGCAAGGATACGTTAGATCTTAAATTAGAAGTGAATAAGTTCCATTTCCAGGAATTTAAGAACGATGTAACTAAGCAACTTGCGAACAATGTCAAACAATGCGAAAATTCCACACAAGAGTTAAAAAGGGAAATTAATGATTTGTCAAAAAGAATCCAAGAAAGTGATGAGCAATGGAAGTTCGATATGAACAAAATAAATCAAAGAATAGATATACAAGCAAAGGAATATAGAGAGTATGTAGATCAAAGTGTAGAGGAACAGGATAAAACATGGGAAAACACGTTAGGTAAACGAATAGAACCCATACAGTCACAAATAAAAATACAGGGAGAAATTGTCGAGAAACAGGGTGAACATATCGAAAGGCAACAGTCCCAAATTGAAGGAATCCAAGATAATATACATCCTTTGAAAATCAATATAAGGGAAACAAATAAGAGAGTAGAACAAAACCAGGGAGACCTAGCAAGGATAAAGAAGACCCAGGAGAAAACCCAAGGGGAAGTAAAATCCATAAGACATGATCTTACAGAAGTAGAGAAATGCGTAAAGCAAAATTTAGAAAAATGCAAAAGAGGAGGTAGAAACAAGAGTACAAGTTAAAATTGAAGAGAAAGAACAACAGATCCTTGAAACCAAGAAGGAAATGAAGGAAGAATTTGAAATAATCAAGGGAAACTTGAAAGGAAAACAATAGGAAATAGGAAGAAGAACTGAGGACAAGGAAGATCGTATAAATAAAATAGCACAAGAATCATTTGCTAGGTTCGAAAGACTCGAAGAAAGGGTTAATCAAAGTGAAACGAGAATGGTTGCTATAGAAAGAATTAGCGGGAGAGGTCATAAGTCAAATTGGGGGAGTACAGAGGACTTGAGAGACAAATTGGGAGAAACGGAACACAAACATATTTAAGAACTACCCAGAAGGGGAAATTCAATTCAGAAAGCCAGGGCAACTTATATTCACGTCTACGCCTTTTAATAATAACATAAATAATGAAGCCCAGAACCAGGTGATAACAATTATTAGATCAGACTCTGATAAACCCAGAAAGTTTTCAGGAAACGTGTCTTCTATGACGCCGAAATATTGGGTAAAGGAGGTATTTGAATACCTAAAGGACACACGAGTTGCACCTGAACGTCAATTAAGATCAATTGAAAAGTTAATGGATGGCGATTGTTTAACATGGTTTAGAAGTTTTAGGTATACTTTCGACACCGTAGACGAGTTCAAAGTTGCATTTTTAAAAAGATATTGGGCAGCAGACGTCCAGCAAAATTTAAGGCTTGATCTCTATTCCAAAAAGTATAGTACGAATACGCCTACGCGCTATTCCGAATATTTCACTGCACAGCTGAGCAAATTTAGAGAATTAGACTGCGCACCGTCAGAAAATGACTTATGTCTGGCAATAACGAAGCAGTTACCTTTTGAAATACAAAGATTTATAATCTCATCAAATGCGAAGACAGCAATTGAAGTAGAAAGCATCTTACGCCAATTAGACATGACTACTGCACATATGTCTCCACGACAACACAGGACAGTTGAACATGCGCACGTAACTGAAGCCCAGACCAAAAAATTTGAAAGGTCAAGAAATGGCAAAGCAACGGGTACGGAGGAAATCAGGATTGAACGAAATACCCCAGGATATGACCCGAGTGAACAGAACACACCTTATAGGAAAAACTATAAAGGAAATTATAAGGGTAACTACAAAGGAAATTATAGCCCAGGTAATAACAAAAATAAAGGATACTATGGGTCGAGACCCTGGGATCAGAAGGGATTACCAAATGAAAGGCCATATCAGGCAAGAAAGGGGAACCCAAATTACTATAGAAATACTCAGCAAAGAGATAATGACATTGATTATCAGGCTGAAATTGAAGAACGAAGAGTAATAACCCAGAGGTATTACGATGAAAGACGAGATGAATATAATCAGCATCCTAAAGTCAAATGGAGTATTGCAATGGAAAGAAGAACCTCGCCAGATATTCATGATGCAAGAGGAGCACAGAGCTTTGAAATACAGGAACATAATCAGAGATCCCAGCGTGAGGGTCCTGATGAAAAAAAAACACCAAAATTGGAAGGGTTAGAAAGAGATAAAAATGGAGGATAGAATACTATTCAAGTAGTAAATTGGATTGAAAGGCCCGAGGAACTAATAGAGGAAATAAGAGAAGGACCAGTCGCTATAAAAAGAGAGCTACCGATAATATTAACAAGAGTGGAGGGTACTCTAGTTCGAAGCTTGTTAGATACAGGATCAACGGTTTGCTTAGTAACCCAAGCACTAGTAAATGAATTAGAGAAAAAGGGGGAAAGTACTAAAGATACGTATATCAGCAATTAAAATAAAGGGAATAATTCCAGAAAAGAGTTTAGTTTGCAAATATCAAGTGTTCTTAGAATTGCAAATAGGAAATTTATTGTTGTCTCAAAGCTTTTTGTTAGTGAACAATCTACCGTAAAACATAATTTTGGGCATTTATTTTATAAGAGAACATAAAGTCGTGATCGACTTGTCCCAGAATTGCATTAAATTTAAAAGTGAAGAACAGAACTCCGAAATTGATATCTCATCACAGAAGGCAGAACCTAGAGAGGGCGAACAAATCTGGCATATAGAAGAGGAGAATTACAGGAATGTAACGGAAGAAGAAATTTTATTCCTAGAAAAGGAATTTAGTACACTTACTGCAAATATCGAAAAGGAAGCAGAAGTCGAATTTGAAGAATGCCTTAAAGAAAAGCTAGAAGAAGCTAAGATGTCAGCAGAAGACAAAGAGACTTTGAAGAAAATAATTATAGACAAGAGAAATGCATTCGATTCTAAGCCAGGGAAGATTAAAAATTTCAAGTATGCCTTCCAAGTAAATGACTGGACGCCATTCCATCAAAAACCTTATCCAGTAGCCGAAAAACATTTCAAACAAACAAAAGAAGCACTTCAAAAGATGTTGGAAGATGGGGTGATAGAGAAAATAGCTACACCTTATGTAAGCCCATTGCTAGTGGTAAACAAACCAGGTGGATCAGTGAGAGTATGCTTGGATGCCAGGAATTTAAACTCAAGGATAATTCCAGAAAATGATGCAGCACCTCCGATTAAAGAAATTTTGAGAAAATTTCAAGGGAAAAATATATTTACAAATATTGATTTAACGAGTTCTTACCACCATTTGGAGTTGGAAGACAAAACAAGCCCAATAACAGGATTTCAATTTGAACAACAAACTATGTGCTTTCGAAGGTTACCATTCGGATTGAAAACGGCAGGGTCAGCGTTAATTAGAGCGTTAGACAGGAAAATTTCTGAAGATGTAAAAGCTTGTACAATTAGATATGTTGATGACATCTTATTAACATCAGAATCTATGGAAGAACACTTAGAAAATTTGAGTAAATTACTAAAGGATTTGGAGCATGCTAATTTTAAAGTAAACCTCAAGAAATCAAATTTTTGCCAAAGGCAAGTGACATTTTTGGGTCACGTGATCGACCAATACGGAGTCAGGCCAAACCCATGTAAATTAGAATCAAAGAAGAATTTTCCTAGGTAAACCAAAGTCAAAAATGTAAGACAGCCATTGTCCTGCGTACACAAGTACAGTTTCACCTTTGCAAGATTTGCTTAACAAAAGAGGAAAGTGGAAATGGACTGAGGAATGTGAAGAAGCTTTCAAGAAGGCAAAATACATGTTACTGAATTCCGTGAAATTAGGATACCCGGATTTATCATTCAAACAGATGCTTCTCAGATAGGCGTAGGAGCCATGTTATATCAAGAAACTAAAGAGCAAACAATTAGAAGAAATTATTTAGCATTCGCCTCAAGAAGGTTGAAGCCCCATGAGAAGAACTACACCATTAGTGAAATCGAACTTCTTGCAGTATTGTACGCGCTACAATATTGGCGTAAGATAGTGTATGGATTTCCGATTGTATTACGGACAGACCATAAGGCGTTGACATTTCTAATGAAAACGGACTTATCAAGCCAGCGGTTAATGCGATGGGCATTATATATACAACAGTATGATGTGGAAATTGAATACTGTCCTGGAAAAGAGAATATTGTTCAGGACTTTCTAAGTAGAAATCCATGCAACAGTGAAGAGGCATGTACAATTCAGATAGATACTAAAGATCAAGAAGCAATTGAGGAATTGAAAAGAATTGAGGAAAAACAAAAACAAGACCCATGGATGAGGATGTTGATAAGCTACGTCGAGGGAAATCTTGATAGAGCATCACCCGCGTTCATTGAGGCAGAAAGAATAGCTTCTGATTACAGTTATTTTAATGGGATCCTACACAAATTTGCAGATACAGACCACACTCGTTTAAGGATTATTGTGCCTGCAGACATGCAGAGAAAATTAGTTTGGTTATTGCATAGATCATTCGGACATATGGGAGTCGATAAGACAGTCAACATGTTCAGGAAGCATTCACATGGCCAAGATTGAGAGATACGGTGAGATACACTATAAAAACTTGTGACACATGCCAGAGAATAAAGCCAAATTCTTTCCTAATGAGGCAAAAACCAATTCCGCTTTTGCCGGAAATACCGTGTCAGATTTTGTCAGTGGACAATTTAGGTCCACTACCAAAAGAAAGAAGAGGTAACAGACATATTATAGTATCCAAAGACGTTTTCACAAAGATGGTTGTGTTATGTCCAATACAGAAAACATCAACAAAACAGATTGTCAGGAGATAGAAGGAACGAGTAATCCCAGTTCTAGGTAAACCAGAAAATCTACTTTCAGACCATGGAAGTTGCTTTAAAAGTGTAGAGTTTCGCCGAGAATTAGAAAATTTGGAAATTCAGCAGATCTTATCAAGCATAAGACATCCAGAGGCAAACCCAGTCGAAAGAGTGATGAGGGAAGTGCAAAAATACTGCAAAATTTATTGTTCGGAGGGGAACTGGAAATGCATTGTTATTTTGCCAACCATTGAATTTTGCATCAATAATACAGTTCATGAAGCAACAGGGGAGGTACCTGTTAGGTTGCATTTGGATAAGAAGCCAGAAAGGCCATGGGATCAAATTTTACCCACCTTTACTAATGCTCAAGTAGGAAGCGAACAAAGAATTAGGAGGACATATGAACATTTGAAGGCCCAAGCTGATAAAAGGCAGATAATAAATCGAAACAAAAGGTATCACAGGCCATTGGTTGAAGGAGAATTAGTACTAGTGAAGCGACCAGCTATGTCAGATCCTGAGAATCGCGTATACAAAAAGTTCAGGAAATATTATCATGGGCCGTATCGAATAATTGACTTGACTTAATTCCTATGTCCCCACTCGGAGCAAAGGGCAGCAACAAAATTCCTCCACTGATTTCTTCTCCCAGCCAGCCTCTGCAGGTCTGCCCAGGATTTGCCAGTCGCCTTCCTCTCCTCCTCTGTTCGTTGTTCTCCAAAGTCCTTCCAACGTACTTCACTCAATCCTAGAATGTCTAACTGGTAGTTTCTCATTTCTGCGCAGACCTGCTTTAGCCTGCCTGTTTGGCGTAAAGTTCTTATATTCCAGCATCCAGTTTTCGTAATAATTTTCATGCCAAAAATCGTCAACTGTTTATCAGTCTGGTTATTTTCTGTTGCAGTTTCAGTAATCGAGTAAGTTCAGATTTGTGAGTGATTGGCCCACTGCAACCTATCATGGTGGAGGGGCTGCCTCCTCACTGCGTCCATGCTCACAGATGTGGAGTTAGATGTTCAACTCTTCTCTAGTTTGGTTCTCCAGAGTGGGACGAGATATCCGCTCCAACCCTCCTCCTTTTTCAGCCGGGCTTGGGAACGGCCTTGGCGGAATTATATCGAATAATTAAGGACCTTAAAATAACGCATATAAGGTACTGCCCCCGTAATTGAATTATATAGAGACCACGGTGGCTATTTTGGAAAATATAGCGAAAGTTATGGCTGTCATAGTTATGACGTGGGTAGTCATGACGTAAGCACGGATGACGCAGTACGTTATGCCAGCAGGCTACTTGAGCTGAGATTCTCAGTGACGTCAGCAATTTATTCGAGAAGGATCCGAGATCTACGACGCAGTCGCGAGAAACGTGGAATTCTGCTGAGGAAGAAATTATGCTATTGGAGGGGAGACTTAAACCAATGAACGATAGTCTTAGGAAGACGGAGATTGCTGAAACTATGGTATTTTTATTACTTTTTGGAATGCAGAATTGTGGAAATCCATTTGCAGTAGAGGCATTGTTCTGGAATTTTGGTGAAATTTATTTTCAGTTTTTGAATTATGAAAATCCGTCATGTATTGACGAAGTTGGAACTTCTAGCGATGACGCAGTAACACGCGATGGAAGGGATAGATACGCCCCTCATGAAGTTCATAAAAGGCCTTGCGCAGAAGAGAGGAGCCTCATTCCTCATTCTCACATTATAAATCAGTCGTCAGATTTCAAATAAGCATTTCAGTGAAACGTCGAGTGAATGAGTAGTGAAAAAGTCGTCTTTGTAACGCGTGGCGAAGCCACTAGTCGAACATACAAGCAGTGCAGGTTTACTGTGAAGTAAATCTAGGTGAAGTTGAAACGACACTTAAAACGCTTCTACAAGATTAGCTGTGAACAGTTAGCGGTCGCTTATTAGCTAATTCTCTTGTGCATCACTACAGTAAGGACTGTAGAAAAGCTGAACAATTTCGAAGAAGTATTTTGGAAGTTATTGACAAAATTAGACGACTGACAAAAGTGATTTTCTCGCCACAGGAGAAACACTTTGTATAGCCAGACTCAACGCTACGGCTGACAGGGCTAGTGAAATAGGAAGACTTCAGATTGCTTTTGTGATACAACACTGCAGTATAATGGAGCAATTTAATAAGGCAGTTTGTTCTTCTAATACTATTACCGAAGAGATTATGGAAGGCTAAAGGACTTAATGCAATTGGGACATATTTCAACGGAGTAAAATAGCAACATGGAACTTCGCTAATTGCTATTCCATACAAGCGAACATGTGGTGAACAAACCATCTACACCCATGTTTCGTGAGTAAAGGCTGAATACTATCAAACAGCAATAGAAATGATTTCATACTTTCTGAATATGAATATTTCTTCGGAAATTTATACAAAAAACTTCATGGCGATTATCAACTGGAACTTCAGGGATTTTTCAAGAGAGGTCAGGGTTGTCCCGACTCACAAAGAAGATTATTGCCGGAAGGATGTCGTTCGTCTTCGTGAAGCAGTTCGATTCTCCGATGGTGCTGTTTCTGGTTTCGAGGATGGAGCTCAGCTTTAACTTGGTGAAATGGATTCATCAACAGTCTTCTTTGGGGAATTTTCCTCTGGAACGTCAATCGGCAGATAAGGTAGTCGTGAACGTTTATTGTTTTTGAGTTTCTTAGCAATGTTTGAGCAACTATTTTTCCCATATTTTTGTCCTCATGTATTTTTGCCCGATATTCTTGTTTGAGATTCCTATTCTCAGTACATCTTGATGAGTTATTCCTTTTTCAACGTTTTTATTAAGACATTGTTATGTCATGGGCATAGTTAAATGATTTTGAATCAGTTGAGACTGATATTTAGATTTTTCAGTAATTTGCTTATTTTTGTAGTCACGATTTGACTGTAAGTTAATGATTTTTATGGCAGATTTAAATTCAGACAGCGTGTCACTTTATTAAAGTAATTCTACCCCAGTTTAATTACTTTGACCAATTTTCTGTCATCATCAAGAAGGAAGAACATTTAAATGATTTTAGAGCGTTAAAATCCAGTACGTTGTCGACGATCTTGGAAATACTAGTCGGTATTTGAATTGATTGCAACACAGACATTTATCGTCGATCATGAACGACCATTGCATCTTAGGCAATTTTGTGAAAGATGAACATTAATTATGAATTATTGAATGCATTAAATTCGTGAAACTTGTGTTAGTTTTTTTTTCTCATATAGAGATTTATATAATGATGTTTGCATTCCCCAGTCTAATTGGATTCTATTAGACTATTTTGCAATTAGTCGCACTTTGTTTGATGATAGTATTTATACTACAATTCTTTTAAGATGTTAATCTTAAATTTTGATAGACCAGACAGGCGTATATAAGCGTATTCACTATTAAATTTGTTTGTGATTGGCAAATTTTTATTTCATTTCGATTCATGAATGAAATCCACGAAGTTTAAATGACAACAGTTTTGAAACAATTATTGATATAAGAATTTTTAAGTGGAACTATGAATGTATAATCGATAGTGCAGCGGACATGTTGAAAGTCGCTGACGTATAATGCCCTTAAATAAATGAAGGAGATTCCCACAGTAATTAATGATGATAAAGATTGTATTAGGGGAGTTTTTTTGTAAATGCTGTGGAAGTTTTAATGCCATATAGATTAATATATGATGAATTTTGGGCTATTTTGAATGCAGTTTGTGCATTATTTTGTAAGCGAAGGATTTTCCGCTAGAGTGTATTGTCATAGTTCGTTGAAAATTTATCAAGTGAATTTACTGTTATAATTAACCAGAGTTTTGAAAGAATTTGAGATAAGATTTTGAATGAAGATTGCCGTCACAAATAATTAAATTTATTACAACCTTTATTAAACCAGATTGTGACATTTACATGTATAACTAACCTTCATTGGTCGATTATATTAAACACGATTTTGAATTTACCAATCGGATAAAACATGTGGTTCAATGTATTTCTTAAATTAATTATTTAAATAATTTAAATGTTGATATTGTAAATAATAAATGTAAATATCTTTGACAATAATGTGGAACGAAAGTAATGTTAAAGGCGTATTTAAAATTTTTGTAATTATTTTCGACAATATTATAAACAATTTCTAATTGTTATAAATAATTTATGTGATTTTGTTATAAACATTTAAGAGTGTGTTTTACCCTCTAAACTATGCTTTTTAAACATTTGGATGATAACTTAACAAGTTTAAGGATAGTTAAAATAATCCAGTGGGATGGAAGTTAAGCATTTGAAAGATTTGCGTCAATATGTATGAGTTGTCTTGTAGACATTTAAAGATTTAAAAGGAGCTGAATTCTTACGCAAGTGTGGTGTGAGGAGTGCGCCCCATTTGACGGGCATGCGTCAGGTTGAGGAGTAGACCAGCTGGCTCGACATCTGGTTACAAGCGGGTGAGGTCGATACTCCGGCCTTGTGCCTATTAATAAAGGTGTTATGTTTATTGAAAGAAACCAAATGCTTTATATATGTCGTACCCTGACTTCCTCATCCAATCCAAGTGTGTTTTAAAATGTTACGTTATTTTGAGCTCAAGGGAGCTAACATATTGTTTGATAAATTTGCAAGTCCTTTAGGAGGACGTAGTCAGATTGACATGGGCTACTGATAGCCACGTTTATTTTGTTGAGTTGTGAAAATCATACTCTTTATTTGAAAATAAAGCTTTTGTACAGTTCAAAGTTCTTGCCGTCGTTCTGGTTCATTTTTAAATGTCATGGTGAAGGTTATTGTGAGAGCATACTTTAAGGATCCTGTTGTCAACCCAATCCCCGAGATATTTATAAGAGGTAAGTAAAAGTAAGTATGAAACCCCGTCTATTTTGGTGTGTTCCACAATAATTTTTCTTGGTAACTTCTGTGTTCAAACCTCGGTAGTATCTGTCAGTGCCATTTTCATTGATGTAGCTGAGCTGGTGCGATTGATTGTTGGCAATCCGATTGAGGGGGCGGATATCTGACAGCCTACTATCCGGGTAAACGGGGACAGAAGGATTGGCGCCCAACGTGGGGCTGAGTCAATAGAAGGATTGGCGCACCTAAAACGTTGGGGCTCGATTCAACATAACTGGATCACCAGGTTGAACGCCAGTAGGAATGGCAAACCTAAAACGTGTGGTTCGATTAGACTCAAATAAAGAGGTTGATTCTTTGTTAGATGTCTAGGCCAATTGTAGAATTTAAGAGAGTGATTATATAGGAATTAAATGTTGTATTGTAGTAGGAAAATTACACTCAGAAAAGATCAGATCTTATACGACTTGAGAAAGGTTAAATGGGCTGGAAACTTAGAAAAATCGCCTATGATCTGGAATCTTATTTTATTTGACCGGCTTATGACATTTTAGTCATATTAAAGATAAAATTAAATTATTTGGATTGTAAATGTAAAATTATTTGTGATAGGATATTTTAAAATGAGCCAGGGAAATTTGAACATGTGCTTGATCAAAATTATATATGGTGAAAAGTGTTGCTCAAATGTTGTTATTTTGCTCTTTTGATGTATGTCCCTACAGCAGTCTAATTTTTGAATAATATTGTAATGGCAGATGAAAGTTTGAAGATGATGTTAGCGGAGATGTCTGCTAATATGAAGCAGATGAGTGAGAGTATGAAGGAGATGGAAGCTAGGAATACTAGTCGAATGGAGGAGAATGCTAGTAATTTGTCTGCTAATTTGAAAGCAAGAATGGAGGAGAATGCTAGTAATTTGTCTGCTAACTTGAAAGCTAGCATGGATGAAAGTTTGAAGGGTCTCCAGACCAGTTCTATTAACTTAGAGGATAATATGTCGCGTTTACAGATTAATACCCAAGGAATTGAGAATACTGTAACTGACATCCGCTCAGACGTGTCCAATGTTAAAATAGATGTGTCTAATATGCATAAAAATGTTGCCGATGTTAAAATAGATGTTGCTAATGTGCATAAAGATCTCACAATGTTGAATTTAGATGTTGCTAATGTCCGTAGTGATATTTCTTGTGCTAGGGCTGAGGTAGTTGTTGTCAAAAATGATGTTGCGACTGTCCAAGACAAGGTTGAGGAAGTCCAAAGAGGAATCCAAAATGTTAGAACTGATGTGTCCAATGTTCAGGTTGATATTAATAACATTCATTCGGATGTAAACGAGATTCAAAGTGACATAAATAAAATTCAAGTAGAGGTCAACACAGTTTTCGTAGACGTTGCTAAAGTCCAAACTGATGTAAATAAAGTCAGGGAAGAGATAGAAAATTCGAAAACTCTTTGTACACGTAATATAAGTGCATTAACGACTAGGCTAGTTGATGAGTCAGTTAGAACGACAGCGTCTTTAGAAGGTTTAAAGTTTGATGTAGAGGTCATGAGAACCCAAGTATTAGACCATAATAAAGTATTGAAAGAGGATATTGAATTAGACATAGCAGAAATGTTAACGGCAAATGTAGAAATATGGAAAGAAGAGTGGATTAGGTCAAGTGGGGAACATGTAACCCAAATTCAGGATCGTATTGAAAGGAAACTTGCCAGTATTCAAATTGATATTAACAATGAAGTAGTACAGATTAGGAAAGATTTAAGCGTCAGGATGGATTCGCTATCCGAAAGACAAGTTGAAGATAGGACAAAATTAGATAAGGATGTGCAAACATTAAAATCTGCATTAGAGGAACAGATTCATAAAGTTGTCTCTGATGTGAATGAAACGACGAATAAACTGCAGAATTTGAAGTTAGGAGAGGCTAATTTAATGGAGACCTACAAAGAAGAGTTAATCAAGAAAGTCTTAACGGAAATCACTGACAAGGACACAGTAGGCTTGGCTTGCGAAACCAGTAGGAATTATGCCAGAAGATATAACCTAGATCCAGAAGAGAGAGACGTGACTCCTGAAGAACGTATATCCAGATTCAGGGAGGAAGATGACGAGAGGAATATGGAACCTGAGTGGAACTATAGAGATAGTGGGAAAAACTACCCGGATTCATATCCGAGGAACGTAACGGTCATCAGGAATTTTGAGGATAAACCGCAGAAATTCAGTAACACGGATAGTTTGACACCTATCGAATATGTAAGGAACCTCAAAGATTATTTCATCGAAGCTCACATTCCCAGAGTGAGAGAGATGAAGATAGTGGAGAGATATTTGATTGGAGGACCCCTCGAATGGTTTCGCGCATTTAGATACACATTCAGTAACTTTGACGAGTTTGCAGAGGCATTAATCAAACGATTTTGGTCCATAGAAGCGCAGAATTCGTTAAGAGCGGAGGTGTATTCAAGAAAATACTCCGGTACTCTTCCAACGCGGTACGCTGATTTCTTTACGAGTCAATTATCCCGCATGAGATTTTTACAACCCCCATTGTCCACGGAGCAACTTATTGATGCGATTTCTCGTATGCTGCCAGTTGAGGTGAGAAGACTAATAATTTCGTCCAACATCAGGGATTTAACCAGCATGGATGAATTACTGAGGAGGTTAGACTACACAAGTCCAATGCCTAACGTGGTGCAGAAAGGTCAAAGGCAGGAGTATAAAGAAATAAATACTGTATATATGGACCAAGTCCAACAAACTGACAAGCCAGATGAGGAGAAAACTGACAATGTAGGTCCTCACAGGAATAATCAGTTTCGAAATAACAGATCGCAAGGTTACCGACCGTATCAACAGAGAAGAGGCTGGAACTATAACCGAGGAAATTACAATGGAAGAGGCAGATATTATAACAATAATGGTTATAACTGAAATTATAACAGGAATAACCAGAGCCAAAACAAAAATCAGAATCCTCAAGGTCAGGTTATGACACCCGATCAGTATCAGGAAAGAGAGAAGGAAAGCCAGCAATACCTGAAAGAATTACGGGAAAAAGAAGCAGACAACCAAAAGAAAAGGCAGGATGTTATAATCGATCCTGGGCCTTCTACGAGCCAGCAGAATTTTGAGGTCGGTAACACAAAAAAAAAAACGCCGATTTCTCAACGTCAGTAAGAACCTGTAAATACATTGCCACACCACACCTGATTACGATTAATGAGATATATGAAGTGACTGATGAAGATTTGCTAGAAGAGAGGGGTATCGTGAAAGAGGAAAGATCATACTAGAGTAAGCCAGTAATAATTCAATTTCGTGTTCAAGGGAGTTGAGGTACTTGCAACACTGAGTTTAAAAACAATTTGCAACTGTTTTTAAAACGTGGTGAGAGGATAATGCCCCCGTAATTGAATTATATAGAGACCACGGTGGCTATTTTGGAAAATATAGCGAAAGTTATGGCTGTCATAGTTATGACGTGGGTAGTCATGACGTAAGCACGGATGACGCAGTACGTTATGCCAGCAGGCTACTTGAGCTGAGATTCTCAGTGACGTCAGCAATTTATTCGAGAAGGATCCGAGATCTACGACGCAGTCGCGAGAAACGTGGAATTCTGCTGAGGAAGAAATTATGCTATTGGAGGGGAGACTTAAACCAATGAACGATAGTCTTAGGAAGACGGAGATTGCTGAAACTATGGTATTTTTATTACTTTTTGGAATGCAGAATTGTGGAAATCCATTTGCAGTAGAGGCATTGTTCTGGAATTTTGGTGAAATTTAAAACGCTTCTACAAGATTAGCTGTGAACAGTTAGCGGTCGCTTATTAGCTAATTCTCTTGTGCATCACTACAGTAAGGACTGTAGAAAAGCTGAACAATTTCGAAGAAGTATTTTGGAAGTTATTGACAAAATTAGACGACTGACAAAAGTGATTTTCTCGCCACAGGAGAAACACTTTGTATAGCCAGACTCAACGCTACGGCTGACAGGGCTAGTGAAATAGGAAGACTTCAGATTGCTTTTGTGACACAACACTGCAGTATAATGGAGCAATTTAATAAGGCAGTTTGTTCTTCTAATACTATTACCGAAGAGATTATGGAAGGCTAAAGGACTTAATGCAATTGGGACATATTTCAACGGAGTAAAATAGCAACATGGAACTTCGCTAATTGCTATTCCATACAAGCGAACATGTGGTGAACAAACCATCTACACCCATGTTTCGTGAGTAAAGGCTGAATACTATCAAACAGCAATAGAAATGATTTCATACTTTCTGAATATGAATATTTCTTCGGAAATTTATACAAAAAACTTCATGGCGATTATCAACTGGAACTTCAGGGATTTTTCAAGAGAGGTCAGGGTTGTCCAGACTCACAAAGAAGATTATTGCCGGAAGGATGTCGTTCGTCTTCGTGAAGCAGTTCGATTCTCCGATGGTGCTGTTTCTGGTTTCGAGGATGGAGCTCAGCTTTAACTTGGTGAAATGGATTCATCAACAGTCTTCTTTGGGGAATTTTCCTCTGGAACGTCAATCGGCAGATAAGGTAGTCGTGAACGTTTATTGTTTTTGAGTTTCTTAGCAATGTTTGAGCAACTATTTTTCCCATATTTTTGTCCTCATGTATTTTTGCCCGATATTCTTGTTTGAGATTCCTATTCTCAGTACATCTTGATGAGTTATTCCTTTTTCAACGTTTTTATTAAGACATTGTTATGTCATGGGCATAGTTAAATGATTTTGAATCAGTTGAGACTGATATTTAGATTTTTCAGTAATTTGCTTATTTTTGTAGTCACGATTTGACTGTAAGTTAATGATTTTTATGGCAGATTTAAATTCAGACAGCGTGTCACTTTATTAAAGTAATTCTACCCCAGTTTAATTACTTTGACCAATTTTCTGTCATCATCAAGAAGGAAGAACATTTAAATGATTTTAGAGCGTTAAAATCCAGTACGTTGTCGACGATCTTGGAAATACTAGTCGGTATTTGAATTGATTGCAACACAGACATTTATCGTCGATCATGAACGACCATTGCATCTTAGGCAATTTTGTGAAAGATGAACATTAATTATGAATTATTGAATGCATTAAATTCGTGAAACTTGTGTTAGTTTTTTTTTCTCATATAGAGATTTATATAATGATGTTTGCATTCCCCAGTCTAATTGGATTCTATTAGACTATTTTGCAATTAGTCGCACTTTGTTTGATGATAGTATTTATACTACAATTCTTTTAAGATGTTAATCTTAAATTTTGATAGACCAGACAGGCGTATATAAGCGTATTCACTATTAAATTTGTTTGTGATTGGCAAATTTTTATTTCATTTCGATTCATGAATGAAATCCACGAAGTTTAAATGACAACAGTTTTGAAACAATTATTGATATAAGAATTTTTAAGTGGAACTATGAATGTATAATCGATAGTGCAGCGGACATGTTGAAAGTCGCTGACGTATAATGCCCTTAAATAAATGAAGGAGATTCCCACAGTAATTAATGATGATAAAGATTGTATTAGGGGAGTTTTTTTGTAAATGCTGTGGAAGTTTTAATGCCATATAGATTAATATATGATGAATTTTGGGCTATTTTGAATGCAGTTTGTGCATTATTTTGTAAGCGAAGGATTTTCCGCTAGAGTGTATTGTCATAGTTCGTTGAAAATTTATCAAGTGAATTTACTGTTATAATTAACCAGAGTTTTGAAAGAATTTGAGATAAGATTTTGAATGAAGATTGCCGTCACAAATAATTAAATTTATTACAACCTTTATTAAACCAGATTGTGACATTTACATGTATAACTAACCTTCATTGGTCGATTATATTAAACACGATTTTGAATTTACCAATCGGATAAAACATGTGGTTCAATGTATTTCTTAAATTAATTATTTAAATAATTTAAATGTTGATATTGTAAATAATAAATGTAAATATCTTTGACAATAATGTGGAACGAAAGTAATGTTAAAGGCGTATTTAAAATTTTTGTAATTATTTTCGACAATATTATAAACAATTTCTAATTGTTATAAATAATTTATGTGATTTTGTTATAAACATTTAAGAGTGTGTTTTACCCTCTAAACTATGCTTTTTAAACATTTGGATGATAACTTAACAAGTTTAAGGATAGTTAAAATAATCCAGTGGGATGGAAGTTAAGCATTTGAAAGATTTGCGTCAATATGTATGAGTTGTCTTGTAGACATTTAAAGATTTAAAAGGAGCTGAATTCTTACGCAAGTGTGGTGTGAGGAGTGCGCCCCATTTGACGGGCATGCGTCAGGTTGAGGAGTAGACCAGCTGGCTCGACATCTGGTTACAAGCGGGTGAGGTCGATACTCCGGCCTTGTGCCTATTAATAAAGGTGTTATGTTTATTGAAAGAAACCAAATGCTTTATATATGTCGTACCCTGACTTCCTCATCCAATCCAAGTGTGTTTTAAAATGTTACGTTATTTTGAGCTCAAGGGAGCTAACATATTGTTTGATAAATTTGCAAGTCCTTTAGGAGGACGTAGTCAGATTGACATGGGCTACTGATAGCCACGTTTATTTTGTTGAGTTGTGAAAATCATACTCTTTATTTGAAAATAAAGCTTTTGTACAGTTCAAAGTTCTTGCCGTCGTTCTGGTTCATTTTTAAATGTCATGGTGAAGGTTATTGTGAGAGCATACTTTAAGGATCCTGTTGTCAACCCAATCCCCGAGATATTTATAAGAGGTAAGTAAAAGTAAGTATGAAACCCCGTCTATTTTGGTGTGTTCCACAATAATTTTTCTTGGTAACTTCTGTGTTCAAACCTCGGTAGTATCTGTCAGTGCCATTTTCATTGATGTAGCTGAGCAGGTGCGATTGATTGTTGGCAATCCGATTGAGGGGGCGGATATCTGACAGCCTACTATCCGGGTAAACGGGGACAGTACAACATACTGAAACGGATCACAAGATGATCATGAATGTGGCAAATTTAAAAGTTTACCATCCTCCAGAAGAATACGAGAAAGAAATCCAAGCATTGCTAACCCAAGTAGAAAATAACATTGAGGAAGAAAGAGAAAAGAGATGGAAGCAATTAGAGTGCGAATAAGATCTAAAGGAAACGTATGAAGAAATGAAAGAATTGATCAGACACATCGAGAAAGAGAATGGGGAGTTGAGAGAAAAGGGTGATAGGCTCAGAAAATTTATGGAAATGACAAATTTGAATTGAGACGGATAAGGACAGGCCCAACCCGATGATTAATTGATGATATGTCTGTAGGAATAAGACTGGAAAGAGAGAAGGATAAGAAAGGAAAGCACTGTTGAAACGGGTAAGGACAGATCAAACCCAGGCGATGACGGAACTGAGCCAGCCAGAAAATATAAAGGAATTTTAAACAATAAGAGAAAATTTAGAAATTTGATAAATAAATTTCTTCAGCTTTTCAAAAAATGTATTTACCTTTAAAGGAGGAATTGTACCCAACTGGGGTTGGTACAAGAGCCGAACTTCAGATCTTTGAGATGTAAAGATGCAGTTTATGTCACACCGAGAAGTGGACATAGCAGAGGGTTACGTCAGCCATGCATAAATCACGCCTCACAGCTGCCTTATTAAGACCAATTTAAAGGAGTAATAAATATATTCATCAGTGGCAGGAGCCGAGACATATAAACAGGATAAGAATAATTCTGCATACTCATAAGCGATAAAGCCACGTGCAAGAAGTCATTAAAAATCTTAATATAAGCGAGTCTTAATCGAATTTATGGCAGCATAACTGTCAAAGTAAAGGGACCAACGCAGCATTAATTGCGATATGAGAGTCAGAGAGACTCCCAAACAAATGTTAATCAGTATTAGGGAGTACCACGACAGAGGAGAAACACTATAGTCAGATAGCAAGCGTATAGACACACGTAGGGACTATACCTTTTAGTAGGTTGTCAACCATGAAAGCTGACATGGAGAACATTTGCAAAGTCAACGTTACGTCATTGATAGATAAAACGCAAGGATACGGGAGTTAAATAAAGTCATCCGCCGGCCCCGTAAGGAGGATAATAATCATTTTAATTAATTATAAATAAACGTGTGATTGAAAATAACTCCGCACGAAATTAATGCTAGAATTAGCATATTCTACAGCAGCACACAAAATATCAAGCAGGTGGAAGCCCAGGTAGAAAAAATAAGCTCCGCATTGAATATGGGGACTACATTTTTGTAGATTTGAATAAAGAGGCTGGGACGAAGCAAAGGCATACAGTAGCAGTTCAGTTTTAGACAGGCCCAGAGAGGCTCTGCGTGGTTTCACACAGTACACAGTATATAGTACGCAGTAAGCAGTAGGAAGTATCACAGTCCGCCTGGGCGGAAGTTCTTCGTCAAGTTGATAAAAACTCACCGCAGTCCTGTATGGAGATGTCGCGTCGAGTCACTCAGTTCGTTACCGACCGCTAAAGTGGATCGTGTGAAGTCAAGTTAACAAATCATCAGTATCCACGGTGACGGAATATGGTGGTTATTAGACAGCCATTAGACAGAAACAATTAAAAACGCAGGAATATTTCAAAGTTAGTTCAACAAAAAGTTCGAGTGTGCGTAGTAACATTATACGATACATCATAAAGTACTGTTTTTTTAATGATCATTAAAGCGCTTGCGCTAGACCAATAAAAATTAACTTTACACGGAAGTGCGACGAAAATAAGTTGCACCGCGCCAAGTTAAAGAACATTACTTCAGCCTGAAAGCACAGGTCCAGATCAGTAAATACGCTACATGGAAATCATCGGTCCGAGACTATAGACAGGTCTTCGTAAAAATCAAGTGAAGTAAAGTGACCACATTATTAAGAATCAGGCATCAGAACGGAATCCAGAAGTTCAAGTAAAGGGACACGGGTTCGATACATATAGTGTATTCAGTGAACTTTAGTGAAGCTACAGTGTGTCCAACAGAGACGTAGCCAGAAAAAACATTCTCATAAGAGAAAGAAAATAAATCTCGTCGCAGTATAAAAAACGACAGATTACGGTCAAGAATTAGGAGGATCGCAGGTTCGATAGACTACCATATAAGCGTAGGGGCAAGTGAAGTACACTTAATCGCTTATAGAAATGATAAGGGAAGCCGAGATAGACTGTTAAAAGCAGAGTAGAGACTAAATTCGGTGTAGGACTAGAAGCAGTTTGAGGTAATTACACGTCCGATGCAGGTTCTTGGGATCTCATCGAGGCGTCGATCGCCGACAGGAAGTGCCGAAGATCACTGAGATATGGTGAAGAAAGTGCAGTGTAAATAATGTAAAATAAATATATATTTTAGTGTTAAATATAGTGCTTCTAAAGAGTGATAATGTATCTAAATGATGTGAGGGCCGATTGTGCCTAAGTGAAATGCAGTTAACGAAAGAAAGTGCCATGGAAAAGTGCTGGATATGTATTTAGATGGACGAACCCTTCTGAGAATGAAACGAGAGGAGCACACGGGTGTTATGATTTTTCATTAAATTTGCAGCTTTACTATGCACTGACCCAGTAGAATCGATCGTGACTGGGGAGTTTAACGATTGATTCACTGGGTAGTTGAATGCACTAAATGATTGAAATGTGGGGATAATAATAATTGATAACCACGAGGATGACCCCGTAGAAATAAAATGTAAATGGGATCAGTAAATATAAAGTAATGGAAACCCGAGGAATGAAATGATAAGTAAAAAATAACTTGAAAGAAGGAATCGAAATAATAACTTAAAATGGCTTAAAATTTTGCCACAGTAAAATTAAGTTATGAAATAAATATGTACCATATTGAAATTGTTAAAAGTCAAAGAATAAGTTAAAATAAAAATAGATTGATTTTATACCATATGATCGGTAAAATAACTAAGCGTTATAATGAAATAATTGAAAATTTGAAATAATAATAATAATAATAATAATAATAATAATAAAAATAACGATTATCGAGTTGTTACACTCTAAAATAAAATTGTGCTTAAAAATCGTAATGAGGAACTCAAATAATAAAATGGAACAGAATAAGTAATATTTTGACGTATTGTTGTCACAATAATCAATTTATAAATCTCTAAAGTAAAGGGTGGAACGAAACACCTAAAGAGTGAAATTGTTATATTGCAGGCTACCAGGCCAAAATTGTTAGAATCAGGTAATAGGGAGACCGAGGTCTCACCGCTATAAAATACGGTTTTATACAAGGGAAGCCTCCGTGGCTTAGGCGGCAGCACGCCAGCCTCTCACCGCTGGGTCCGTGGTTCAAATCCCGGTCACTCCATGTGAGATCTGTGCTGGACAAAACGGAGGCAGACAGGTTTTTCTCCGGGTACTCCGGTTTTCCCTGTCAAAATTTCATTCCAGCAACACTCTCCACTATCATTTCATTTCATCTGTCATTCATTTAATCATTGCCCCAGAGGAGTGCGTCAGGCCTCGGCAGCCGGCACAGTTCATATCCTCGCCGCTAGATGGGGGCTTCATTCATTCCATTCCTGACCCGGTCGGAGACTGGAAGCAGGCTGTGGATTTTCATTTTTTTCACAAGGGATTAAGTAAATCACGAATATCCAAGTAAAGTTGTGTTGCCGATAAGGCCAAATAATGAATTAAGTTAGTTTGAAGCTAATAAATATGCGTTAATCAGGATATATTTATTCGGGAGATGGAGAGTATCGTCGAAATATCGTGGATGAAGGATTCCCATTAAAGTATTATTGTCGTATGAAACGTCGTGTTGTATCAATGTTGTGAAATTCCCACTAAAGTATTGCCGTATTGAAGCGTCGTAAATGATAGTTACATGTGAGTCCCGCCGAATGGATATTGTTCCTGGCCTGGCATTGTTATAATAAAGTATTGTAGGCAAAAATCGTCGAAATGAAGTGTCGTATGTGAAATATACAAGTCCGTTGGATGGATAGAGATCCCCGACCAGGCGTTGTTAAAATAAAGGGTTGAAATAAGACGTCATACAAGTTATTATTAAGGTTGTTGTAATCAACTATTATACATCCTCTCCGAAATAAGTGACCAATATCCTGAAAACACGAAATATTAATGATAATAATGTAATAAGGAAGCAGGTATTTGCATAAGAATTGAAGCTTGGATGATCATACGTTTGAAAGAAAATAACCATAGGTTTAAAAGCAGGACGATCCACGAGACGTCATAAATCAAGTAAAGTGTCGAAGCGAAGGAGGCAGCCAGCCAGTACTGACTTACCCTAGTGAATGATTGAAAGAGACCATTTAACGAGTTCCTAGGTCAAGTAGGGTCTAACAAAGACTAATAATAAAGATGCCATTGTATGAACGTTTTTATTAAAAGGTGCAAGCTCAAAATAACTTATAAAATCATAATGCTGAGATTGAGACAATTCTCCAGAGTATACGTTCGAAGTGTTTCTATAGATTTTGACGGATTTTGTCAAATATTTTTAGTGTTGATAAAAAGGATTCCTTCTTCAAAAACTATGAAAGAATGGGTTATGAAACAATGAAGTTTAATATGAATAAAGATCCCACTATGATAAATAACACAGTGCATGGTACAATGCTGAAGCAAATCGCCTGATGCATGGAAGAGTAACTGGTGGAGTAAGGGTTCGACCACGATATAAAGGTCATGTTTGTAAGACATTGTATTGTATTTTAAATACCCAAGGCTTTGTGAAGAGTTGCTGTTAAAGTCAAGGAACTTAATAACTTATAAATGAGTAAAGCTATGAACAAATATAGGATAAAGAGAGCCTTGAAAGGCATATATAAGTAATGTGAACATCCAAAGCCTTAGATGAATTATGTGACTAAAGTGATAGGCGCGCTCGACGCTTTAGTGAAACAAACTTAAAAATAATAGATAAATGATAAAAGTGGTTAGGTTAAGCAAGACAAAAGGACTCAAAGATTTCACAGAATAATTGAATGACATTGTAATAAATTCTAGTGAGTCTAAACAGTGAATCTTTCTCACTTGAAAGGAAAATACCGAGTGAAGGTTGATTTTGAATAATGATTATTTTTGAAATGATATTTTTCTTTAGAAAATAAATAGTTTGCATTGTAATGTTGAGTTTTTGATCTATCCTTGCGAACCTTAAGTATTCCATATCTGAATGTGCAGTCATATTGTGGGGGGAACGTAACGCGCCTCGATGCCGGAGTAGCTAAGCCGAGTTATGACTAATCATTCTCCCTATATACGGGCACAATGCGTGTGTCAATTTTGAAATAGCTCCCATTCATACCTTCCAAGATATCCAAGATGGAGCTCCAATTTCAATTGCGATTTTTCAGCAGTTGGTAGCACTGACATTATTTTCAAATACGGCATTGAGATATTCAGGTATAGATTGCTGCAGCCGTTTAGGAGTTGATAGGGGGGATACACACACAGACAGACAGACAGACAGACAGAAGTACAGACAGACAGACACACATTTGCCCGGATCGATCTCATAAGTCTACTTTTTCCTCATGTTTGCAAAATGTGAAAAGTAGGCTAAAATATGTACTGTAGTGTTTTCAAAATATTGTAACCATTCTTTTTATTATCGAATTTATGATTATTATTATTATTTATTATTATTACAAAACTATTCTCCATTTGATTTGATATTTTTAAATATTCTAATGTTGTGGGCCCCAACTTATCATATCGCCCAGGGCCCAGCAAGGCCTGATCCGCCACTGATGTCCTTAATATTACAACACTTAGTCTTTCTTTCCCCAAAAGTATTCTTAATCCTTCGATAAGCTGTGTCTACTTTTCCTAATTTCCGACAATTTTCTATACCTACACATTTCTCTTTCAACCATTTTTCTCTCGCTTCCTTGCACTTCTTGTTAACCTCATTTCTCAGACGTCTGTATTCTGCTTTCCCCTTTTCATCTCTTACATTCTTGTGTTTCCGCCTTTTGTCCATCAATTCTAGTATATCCTGTGTGATCCACGGTTTTCTACCTATTCTTTCTTTCCTACCAATATTTTTTCTGCAGATTTTGTTATTTCATTCTTCAAAAGTGCCCATTCGTCTGCAATTGAAGTTTGTTTAGGGGTTTTCATTAGTCCTTCCCTTATACTCTTCTTGAATCTTTCGTTTACATCCTTCTCTTTCAGTCTGTCTATTGCCCATCTTTTTGGCTTTTGACTTTTCTTCAGTTTCATCAACTTTAATCTGCATTTCATAACAACCAAATTGTGGTCAGAGTTTATGTCAGCACCGGGATATGTTTTACAATCCAAAATCTGGTTTCGAAATCTCTGCTTGACCATAATGAAGTCGATTTGGTAACGCCCTGTATCTCCTGGTCTCATCCATGTGTATATTCTTCTATTGTGGTTATTGAATAAGGTGTTAGCTATGACCAACTCATGCTCGGTGCAGAATTCCATCAGCCTGCTTCCTCGATCATTCCTTTCACCTAATCCGAAATCTCCTACTATCTTCCCTTCTCTTCCTTTTCCTACCACAGCATTCCAATATCCCATTACTATATCATTTTCATCACCCTTGGTATACCTCAGAATTTCATCTATTTCTTCATAGACCTTTTCAACATCCTCATCATCAGCTTGACTGGTAGGCATATAGACTTGTACTACTGTGGTGTACGTAGGTTTTGTATTGCTTTTTGCTACAATAATCCGTTCACTATATTGCTCGTAATATTCCACCCACTGTCCAAGTTTCCTACTCAATATGAGACCAACCCCTGCTTGGCCATTGTTTGATTTAGTGCTAATGACCCTATAGCCTCCTGAGCAAAAGTCCTGTTCTTCCTGCCAGCGCATTTCACTATTCCCAACCAAGTCCAACCTCAACCTATCCATTTCCCTTTCCAAGTTTTCTAATCTTCCACTTCCTAGCAGACTTCTGACATTCCACGCTCCGATCCGTAGAATATCAGATTTCCTCTTTGTCACTTCTGTGATGTTAACCCTCTCTCGAGAAGTCCACACCCGGAGATCCGAACGGGGGACTAGCTTACCTCCGGATTGGAATTTTACAAGGGAGGAGGCCATCATCACATGTAATTATGCATAGAGAGGTGCATATCCTCGGGAAGAGCATTACGGCTGTAGTTTCCCGTTGCTTTCAGCCGTGTAGCAGAACGCAGTGTAGCCATTAGTTGGCTTATATTATCAATATCATGATGATGATGATGATAATTTGTGTTTTAATGAGCCTAACATCTAGGTCATCCGCTCCTAATGGTTTGGGTGATCGTGAAGATGATAATGAAATGTAAACTATTTATAACTAAAACTAACTACTAGAAGAAATGAAAAAAAAAAGGTTGGCGACCACAGGGCCCCAGCTGAGTCCGGCATTGTTTCCACTTGCTTGTGCTGGGCTCCTCTCCGTCTTCTTTCCAATCGACCTCACTTGGCTTGTTCTCTTCCGACCCCGACGGTATTAGGGTATCCAAGGCCTAGGGAGTCTTTTCCTTTCCCGCCTTACTTGGCCCTTGTCTCATCTTTTCTGATACGGTACCCTCCTTCTGCGAGGGGTCAGCCTTCTTTTTCTTTTCTTGTTATCCACTCTTCTGCTCAAGGCCCTCAAGGTGGCAGGGTGTATGTAGCCCCACCACTTGTGGTGCACCCTGGATATTGCTACACCCTCAGGGGCTCACGGCTAGTGGGTTCGGGAGTTGGCGACCCCGAGGGATTCCTGAGCTGGGTCCGGTTTTCTCCCCTTTTCTTCATTACCTCTGGGGCGGACCCTCTCCTCTTTCACTTGCCTATCTGCCTTTCATGGCTCTCCTTCCTTCCAAGCCCTCAATCCGCATTCTTCAAGGATTGAGGGCATTTCTTGTCCTCCTGTCCTTTATTTGCTTTATTCTCCTTTTGTTTTCCATTTCTTATTCTAGTATATTAGTTAGTAGTTAGTTTTAGTTTACTTTTCATTATCTTCACGATCACCCAAACCATTAGGGGCCGATAACCTAGATATTAGGCCCCTTAAAACAACAATTATCATCATCATCATATAATAAATTATGGTAAGCGATTATTAACTTCACTGTGGCATTATTTAACATGGCATTTAATTAGTTGTTTGTTTAGTCATGGCAAATTCTATCACAAATCACAATTTCCGTTTATTATTACATGTCGTATTATGCTATATTTGCAGTGGCGGTTCTAGAAGCTTAAATCTGGGGGGAGCCCAGACATTTTCCCTGATCGATCTCATTAGTTTACTTTTTACTCATTTTTGCAAAATGAGAAAAGTAGGCTAAAAACTATCATTGGTAAAAAATAGCATATTTCACTGTCACATAAATGTATTCTTCTGTTTCCACTCTGGGCAAACTGATTCACTATATCAGAAGGGTCGTGAAGAAATTTTCCACTTAATTCTCTTTCAATTGAAAGAATTGCGAGAATGGAATGCCTCTTTGTTGCCACTGTTGCTCTTAAATAGGGTTTTATTCGTTTCACGACAGAGAAACTGCGCTCAGCAGAAGCAGATGACACAGGAAGAGTCAGCATCAACTTGAAAAATAATAGTAGCTGTGGAAAAGCAACTTCCATTTTCAGAAGTTCAGAAAAAAAGAATGAGGAAGTGTTTGGATATTTGCCTCTAAATACATTCTTAGCTAAACTGATTTCAGTCTGTAGCACCTTACGGTCTGTGAAGATTAGATTTTACTTTTTACAGAACGTGAGAATATAGCCTATATATTCAAAATTTCAAAAGTTTTCACTTCTTGGGTTACAGGCATCCATTGCATTGCACACAGAATCATTTTCAGTAAATCTACGCAGTAACTCTTCTACCATGTTGTCTAATATTTCAAAAAGATTTATTTTACATGTCTCTGATATTGTGATATTTTACTCTTCTTTCTCCGCAGAGACTGGCGTTAATAAAACGTAGTCTGAAAAGTTCTTTGGAATACTTGAGACTCTAGATTGTTTATAAACTTTCACGCCTAACGACTGAACAGAGACACATGTAACCGCCCATAGTTCCTTAAAATAAACATCATTTCGTTTTTCTTGCAACGATTTTACAAGACCATAGATCAATGTATGTGCCCCTCCGAAGTCCACATGTTTTTGTTGTAAGAACATAGAGGCTCCATTGGCAAGCTCTAGAATATCAGAAAAGATTTGTAACACAAACATCACCTTCACTTTACAAAGCTGTTTCAACAAACCTTTTGCTTCTGCTGCCTCTTTCTTGTTACCTGACTTTGAAAAATACTCTAGAGCTGCTTTAACTGAAGCAAAACGTTTCTGAAAATACATTACTCCTCTATATTTACATACCCATCGCGTGTCACTTTGAAGAGGTATCTCTAAAACACGTTCTCCTGGATGAAGATCACTCTGTATCTCAACAAACTTTTGGTGTCTTACAGTAGATACAGACTGAAAAGCATAAATTGCTTTCAGTAAACCAAAAGTGTCCCCTACCACGTCTACAAACTGGCTTTGAAACGTCCACCAAAATTAAATTTAAGCGATATGCATAACAATGCACATAAACACACGGGTTATTGACCTTTTGTCGCAATAAACGTTGCACACCGTTTATCTTCCCTGACATAACCGCGGCTCCATCATATGCTTGTCCAATGCACTTACATGGATCGAAATCCCCTGAAACATGGTACTCTAAAGCTGAATTAGCTATATTTTCTGCATTCAGTTGAGACAAATGTATAAAACCAATGAAACGCTCCTCTATAGAATTTTGTCCCACATATCTGACACATACGGACATCTGTTCCACTTTACTAACAACTTAAGCTTCGTCCAGGATTAAGGAAACATAACCATTGTTAATTTTTTCGTCTCTCCTCCAATATGTTCAACTATTATATTAGCTGAGATATCAAGAAATTCATTTTGAGAATCTTAAGATGAGTATGTTGCATTCTTTTGTAGACTGTTTACATTCTCCCTTGTGCTATCACTTTCTAGTTTAATTACATTTAACATTTCATCAAAATTCCCTTTATTATTAACACTGTCATCATCCGAAACTGTTTGGCGACGGCCTCTAAGCCCAATGTCTTGCCGAACACAAAGTAATGCGACTCAGGCCATTGTTGCCACAGCTGAGCGGTTACGCAATATAACCAGAGGTTTCACGCTTAGCTTCGAAATTACTGTGCCGCTACGTTCACTTTCCAGAAAACTGTTTAACTTTACTATTGAAGATTGATAACATTCACTATCAGCATGCTTTGCACGTTTTTCTCATATTCTTTTCCAATTGCAAAATCCAGATTTAGTGAAAACATGTTCAGCATTGCTTGAATCAGATTGAACGAAATGACGACACAGAAAACAGCATCTTTGTCCTCCGAGTATTCAATAAATGTATACCTATCAAACCATTTACTGTTAAAACTTCTGTTCTTATTGTATAGTAACGTTTGTTTATAAACTGATTTACGGGGTTGGCATGGACCATCATAGATCGATGCACTGATATAAAATGGTACTGGTTCGTCTATATTAGAAACAGTTGCACTCACATTTTTGTCACAGAGTTGGGGAGATATCGATGCACTTGTATCGCGTGGAGGTTTGTCTACATTGGAAACTTCTGAACTTGCTGTCATAAAGTTGGAAAAGAGTTTAATACTCCTGGTGTATGCACTACGCATTTTAAAAATATTATATTTATACACGATTTCAATTGTGTGTTTAAATTACATACAATAAAATAAATAAATCTTGACATTGAAAGAAAAATTAACTTAATTAAATGCATTAGTTTGTTTTATATCAGATAAATTATATCGGTAAATTATCAATTTATTTAGTAACCAAGGAATTTTAAAATAATTATTTCACTAAAACTGGGGGGGGCCCGGGCCCCCCCCAGCCCAGGGCTAGAACCGCCTCTGTATATTTGGTTTCTCATTTCACGCTTTCATGTTTGTATTTTAATGAACACGCTATATTTATGTCGTCTGGTTAATGTGGTAGCCTTCCACAGTACCCTCTATCACAATTTATCACTCTATTAAATACCACCGAAGCTCCATAATTCGTCGCTGAACCTTCTATCTGTCATGAAATTGCACATCATGAACTATAATAGCCTACCTAACAAGTATTTGAAACACTCATACACTTCAAAATTCACATTATCGCACCCGGAAAAGTCATCAATTATTATGCCTAACTTGCCATCGTAACTAAATATGCCCTTGACCTAACATACTGCTCCACTGACATTAACCTGACTTCTCCAGCAGGGCCTCACATCTAGTGGGACGTGGGTTGGCGACTACGGGACGCCAGCTGAGTTCGGCATTGCTTCCACTTGTGCCGGGCTCCTCTCCGTCGTCTTTCCTGTCGACCTCTCTTGGTCAACTCGTTCTCTTCCGACCCCGACGGTATTAGGGTACCCGAGGCCTCGGGAGTTTCTTCCTTTCCCGCCTTCATTGGCCCTTCCCTCATCTTTCCTGATCCCTAATTCTTCGAGGGATCAGCCTTCTTTTCATTTCCTCTTCTCTTTAAGATTCCCGCCATGTTTTTATGAATTGGCTCCCGGTGTCTCTAAATTACATGTTGTGAGTTTTATTTAACTCAACCACATTTAGTAAGTTTTTTCAATCTACATTGCACTTTGTAAGTATTTTCGATCTAAACTCCATTTTGTAAGTATTTTCAATCTCAATTGCATTTTGTAAGTACAGTATTTTGAATCGCGGGCTTCCACATATTGGGAGTATTTTGAATCTACCATACATTATGTAAGCATTTTCAAATTCAATTGCATTTTGTAAGTATTTTGAATTTCAATTGCACTTTGTGAGTATTTTGAATCTGAACCGGCCATTTTCAATCTCGCTTGCATTGTGTATTTTCAATTCCAATTGCATTTTGTAAGTATTTTGAACCTCAATTGCATTTTGTACGTATTTTCAATTTCAAGTGCATTTTGTAAATATTTTGAATTTCAATTGCATTTTGTTGAGTATTTAGAATCTACATTGCATTTTGTAAGTATTTTGAACCTAAACTACATTTTGTGCCTATTTTTCAATCTAAATTCCTTTTGAGAGTATTTTCCTTCTAAATTACCTTTACCTTTTGTAAGTCCATTACTCACTTTGTGAGTCATTTCAATCTGAGTTCCATTTTGTAAGTCTTTTCAGTCCAGCTTGATTTTCGTTCTGGTTTCCATTTCACTGTCATTTTCGCTATCACCCAGACCATTAGGGGCCGATAACCCAGATGTTAGGCCCCTTAAAACAACAATTATCATCATCATCATTAACCTGCCTTCAATAAATTGCAAGATTCATTATCTCCTTTCCCCTGTGCCTAATTTTACATGCGCTGGGATTGGTATGATTTCGTTCTTCTCCCTTGACCAGTTGTATGCAGGGTGCTCACGTTTGAACTACTTTGACTCACGACCACTGCGCCGAAACTAGCGTTCGTGAGATGTCGGATGAGGTCGGGTCAAGTTTGGAACGGATTCAATTCCCTATATCGCTTGACCTCAGTTCGCCAGCCAGCGTTTAATTGTTAGGCGTGTCTTTTCTCGTGCATAAATGAAAATGAAAATCCACAGCCTGCTTCCAGTCGACCGACCGGGTCAGGGAATGGAATGAATGAAGCCCCAATCTAGCGGCGAGGGTATGAACTGTGCCGGCGGCCAAGACCTGTCGCACTCCCCTGGGGCAATGGTTACATGAATGACTGATGAAATGAAATGACAGTGGAGAGTGTTGCTGGAATGAAATTGTGACAGGGAAAACCAGAGTACCAGGAGAAAAACCTGTCTGCCTCCATTTTTTTCAGCACAAATCTCACATGGACTGACCGGGATTTGAACCACGGACCCGGCGGTGAGAGGCCGGCGTGCTGCCGCCTTAGCCACGGAGGCTTCTCGTGCATAAATAATGGTGATAATTTTGTTTGCTTTTGTTGTTAATTATGATGTAATTTAATGATGTCGGATAGTGACATTATTACTAATGAGTTACCCAATATGGTACTTAATCGAATTATAGTTAAGTACAACGATACGTAGGCCTATGTAGTTTTTTAACATGAGTAAATAGGTCAGGTGAGGCAAAATTAGATACCGATACTTTCTAATTTCCCACATCATGTGGAAAATAATGGTAACTCTTGCAGTGTACGGTGGCCGCCGCCATCAAAATCCGGAAAACTTTCTATAGGAATAGGTAGACCTAATGTGACGAAGATACAGGAGTTGAACATTTCATCGCTAGAGGGTATTATTGCATGTTTTAAGCAGTGCCAATATAATATTGTTGACATGCTACAGTGACTGGCTGAGTGGCTCAGCGGTAACGTTCTCGCCTGTTGTGCCCAAGTTTGCAGAATCGAATTCTGACACAGTCAGTTGGCATTTTAGGGTGCACAAATGTGAGGGAACCGTGTCAGTAGAATTATTGGCACTCTTAAGATCCCCCTCGGGGCAAAATTTCGGAACCCCGGCGTCTCTAAAAGCCGCAGTAGTTAAAAGGGACGTAAATCCAATAACATTATTAGCCTATTATTAGTATTCTTTGGTAGATGCATTCCGACGACTCTATTTTTGATCCCCGCGCTGTTCACAAAATTAATATCGACTCATGTCGGAAAAATTATTTAGAACATCGTTGATAACGCAGACCTAGAAGAAACTGATAGTCGTAGTAAAGGATTTAATTAAAAAATGCGAGTGATTAAGTGCCACCACCGATATATGGGCCAACGCAAGCAAAACATGCGCACTCCTCAGCTTTAAATTTAATTTTATCGTTTAACACCTACACTACGTCGGAAAGTTATATTAGGTGCAACTGCGCTAGAATAAAATCATACCAGCCAATACAGTACATCGAACAAAAGCTCACAGAGATGGTTAATGAATGGAATCAAAGCGGCAATATTTTTCTGATGTTGCGTGACAATGCGCCAAATATGATAAAATGTGCCATACGTGAGCACTAATGAGTCTATAGGTAGTGTATCACACACACTGCAATCTCTACTTACTCGTTAGTATAAAACAAAGTCCCCGATTATTGGATGTCACGGGTAATCTCGACAACCACTGGATGAATTTTGATGCGCTTTTCACCATTGTTTAAAGGATATCCCGAGGAAGGTTTCTGTAGAATATAATTTATTTATGATCAAAGGAAGCCAAGCAGTAACGATTTCAGTGAAAAAGTAGAAAAGATAAACCTGGCGTCCGTGTACTTTTTAAGCTTACGCTGGGCAAACCGTGAAACATATCAATATACTGAGAATGTAAGAATTGTTCAGCATGAAACGTTCCACAAAGACGTCCGGGAGAGCATTTCTCTATCTTTAATACGTTTTCATTTCTTCCAACAGTCTCCATTCAATTACTAAGGCGACAGTTTACGAGCTAGTTAGGGGCAAGCATATCACCCCAGTTATAGCCTAGATAGCGGGCGAGCCTATTACCCCAGATACAGCCAGCAGCAAACTGTCGAGTCGTGTTGAGTTAAGACTTCAGAGAAGAGTGGTTGTGTTTGTAGTTTCCCTGGAAGTACAACTCGGCTTTTCTTCATTTCGCCTGTGAACCTTTTGTTTCGCAAAATACACAGTCAAGTTAAGATTGGACGGAAGGGCGATTTGTGTTTCATGCATCTCTCCATTCTTAAATTACGTCTGACAAGAATTCGTTGCACATGCATCTCCATGATAATATAATTAACAGTCCAGTCAGTGATTTTAACCCATAATGTCGAGACGGAAAACGGATATAGGTCGTAGTTCATTGACATAGAAAAGAAAGCACTTATCACGTAATGCATTCATAACTGTTCCCGGGCGAAGCCGGGGCGGGTTGCTAGTTGAGGATAAAACATTACCTGTATGTATATTTAAACAAGAAATTCTCTAATGTTAAAGGACATCCTTCCCTGATGGCTGCGACATTACTCGACCCAAGATTTAAATCGAAATAGGCTACCTTACTTCCGACGAAGTAGACATTGCAATGTCCGAAATCATAGGATTTTTGAAGGGGCATAACGATTGTGAAGTGGTAGACAGAGACACTGTGCCTTTATCTTCGGCAGAACCAATCCTGCCCGTAACCAATATTCATCAGGAAAAAGAAAGTCCACGAGACGTCTCTGATGAGTTGCAAACAGACACAATAGAATGTTCCAGAATCAAACTTCAGTGTTTAAACAGAGCATCCAGTGTTATCTGTAGGAACCACAGTTATAACGCAATGCTGACACATACTCATATTGGAACTTGAATGCATATCCTACTCTAAGAAAAGCAGTGTTAAAGTACCTTTCTGCTCCATCTACTAGCGTTCCTAGTGAACGGGTGTTCAGAGCCGCTGAACAAATTTACGCAGACCATCGAAGTAATTAACTCGGTAAAATAGCGGAGAAACCATTTTTCATTGCTTACAATATATAACTTTTAACCCTCCGTTAGTCGCGCTGCGTCGGATAGCCCCGTGGATTTGTTTCAGTTTTCATATTTTGCTACCAAATGAACTTGCATTGCTATTGACTTACGCCATCCTGTGCCATACCTTAGTCAGTATTTTGATGAATTGTCAGTCTCATGACAACTCCTCAAACATGGGAGAAGTTATCTGATACCTCATTAGGGGCTATTGAAAACGGCGTGCTAACTCATGTTACACATTGTCACAGCTACCAAACATCGTTACTCGTGGAGAATACTGAGGACAAGTTATAATTATTTAAATTTAACAATATACCTTTGTTTCTTCAACAGTGGCGTATTTAAAACTAATTTTGGAGACATTTTTGGAGAGGAAATTCCTATGTCCTCTCTCCGTAAAGTCTCTCACACGCTCTTCTATTGACACGTCTACATAACAAAATATCGTAAGATATCCAAGAATTTCGCAGCTGATTTTGTTCATCGTGATGGGACACCTTTCCCCAATTGCCGAATTCAGAATTGCCCCCACGTTAGACTCATCGTTGTGAAAATAGGTTACGACAGGACAGTATTGAAGAAGTTACTTGCTATTCTAATTTACTTAAGTACGAATTTTGAATTTAAATATGATAATGCATTATTCGATGTTGCAGATATTGTGTTCTTTTATTATTTATTTGAAGTCAAATTTGATTTGTAAGATATTTTCTCGTAGCCATTCTGTATATTTGTCATGTATGAATAAATATATAGCCTTCAAAACTACAATAAAATAGCAAAATAGCAATAGCATGGGGCCGCCATACTCGGCGCGACAAATGACGTTATAAAATGGCGCACACCTAACGGAGGGTTAATTATGATTACTAGAACTACCGGGACGTTTTATCCAACTCTTTACTAACGATTAGATAGTTAATTCCTATTTAACTTAAATATGAGAGTTAATGCGTGACAGATATGCCTGAAACATAATCCAAGAAGTTCGGTTATGCCGATGACTGGGCTCTTGCAGCGAGTCACATATATATTGAAATTACAGAGAACATGTTAAGTATGGACCTATCAACTGTTGGTAACTACTTTCGAAAATGGAGGATTCAGCCAAGCGCATCCAAAACGGGAGTGTCCTCATTCCATCTTAATAACAGATTAGCCAATAAAAAACTGTGCATATTCTTTCAAAACAGGCCAATTTCACACAATAGCCACCCAAAATATCTGGGAGTTACTCTAGATAGGACCCTTAGTTTTAAAGAACATCTTTCTAGAACGGCTGCTAAAATTAGAACAAGAAACAACATCTTACAAAAGCTGTGTGGTACTACATGGGGGTCATCAGCTTCAACACCCAGAACTTCAGCTCTTGGACTAGTTTATCCTGTGGCTGAGTACTGTGCCTCAGTTAGGCTGGACAGCGCTCATCTCAGACTCGTTGATGCTCAACTTAATCATACCATGCAGACAATCACGGGAACGATCAGAAGTACCCCAACATTTTGGCTGCCTGTACTTAGTCATATTGCGCCTCCAACCTTGAGGCGTGAGAAAAGACTTCTCAAGGAATATAAACATATATGCAACAACCCTCATCTTCCTGTGCATGCCGACTTTCCTGCCATCCACAAAAACAGACTTCCCCCAGGGGCTCACATCCAGTGGAACGTGGGTAGCTGAGTCCGGCATTGTTTCCACTTACTTGTGCCAGGCTCCTCTCCGTCTTCTTTCCTGTCGACCCCCCTTGGTCAACTCTTGTTCTTTTCCGATCCCGACGGTATTAGGGTATCCGAGGCCTAGGGAGTCTTTCACTTTTCCACCGTAATTGGCCCTTGTCTCATCTTTCGTGATCCCTCTTTCTTCGAGGGGTCAGACCTCTTGTTTTCTTTTTATTATATTTCCTTTTCTTTTAAGATTCCCGCACTGTTTTTGTTAATTGGCTCCCCGTGTATATAAATTCTCTTTAGCGAATCTTTTGCCTCTGCACTCCATTTTGTAGTTATTTTCAATCTACGTTGCATTTTGCAAGTCTTTTCGTTCTAAATTGCATTTTGCGAGTATTTTCAACCTCAATTGCATTTTGTAAGGATTGACAATCTAAATTGCTTTTTAGTAAGTCTTTCAATTTAGGGTCTGGGACTTTTGTGAGTATTTTGAATTTCAATTGCATTTTGTAAGTATTTCAACCTAAACCGCTTTTTGCAAGTATTTTCAATTAAATTGCATTTTGTATGGTGGGTGTTCCTTTCTCTCCCGGAACGATTCCTGGTACCATGCGGTGGCCAGGAGATGCTCGCTGGTTATATATGTTCAGGTTAGCAGAATTCAAAAATAATACGTTACACACACACATTAATATTTAAACTATATATTTACACATATATCACAACTAAATACACTAGCTGTAGCCGTGATGGCCACGATTTAATTCGGTCCCTTTCAAGCCGCGCCATGCATGTCCTGATGTAAGTCAGCCATGTGCTGCATGCCTCGAGCAGCCTCGAGTCGCCCCAGGTCACATGATCACGCGGCCGGCCGACTAACCCCGAGACAGGGCGTCAAGGAAGTGCTGCCGAGACCAACGCAGCGGAACACTGTGTAACTACCAACATACCGCCACACCTAAATGTATCGCATTTAACAACTGCAAGAAAATGATTGATTTACATGAATCAACAGTGGTAATTTAAAGTTCTTTCACCACCAGTCCGTATGGATCCCTGAATACAAAACACACACAAACCCCAACCAACAACTTAGGAACAACAAGATGTTCAGCAAAGAACATATAGCCTACTTTCTCCAAAATGTATGGGTATCTTTATGACTCTTTGTCCTCATCCCTAAAACAATCACCCCAACCACAATGTATTGTTTGTTTTCTTTTATATTGATAATAAGCCAGTAAGTGTCAAGATCAATATTATATACTTTATGATGATTGAATAACAAAACTACTAACTTATTGTAATGCATTCACGTCCGTTAATCTCTATATTAAGCCAGCCTGCAAAATTAAGAATCTTCCGCCCCAATCACAGTAGGTGGTGCTGCGACCTATCAGTGAATTAATCTTTATCTTATACGCCTATGCACTGCCATCGTAATGTACTACGATGGCAGTGTTCTATGGGTGTTGAATGAGTAGGCAGTTTAAAGTAGCCAAGAGGGAGGCGATCCAGCTGGCAGTGTTTAAAGGTATTCGGAGCGCGATCGTGGCTAATAGTTGAACTACCAGTATTACAAAATTGCCATACTTCAGGAGGCCAGCTCAGGCATTTACACAGCGTTATGTTTGGAACAATATTACCCACATAACCCACAAGAGGACAGCACCGTACAGAGGCATTAAGAAGGCTGTGGTTAATGACAACGTGTATCTAGTTCTTCTATTCTCCTTTTTCTAATGTCTTCTGTTTATGTGCGATGCTGGGACTGTGATTTTATTAATATACGAGTGTATACTTTATCCTCTCCTTTGAGCTAAATGACATTTTATTCAGTATCTGTGGAAAAAGCTCGTGCACATCATTTGTAAAAGAATTCAAGAAAAAACAAACCTAACTGTAGCAGTACTCGATCCCCAGTCAACTGCGTGTCAGACTAACATGCTAGCCCAGAGCTAACCGTATCCATGACGTCAGGTGTTCTTAACTGACATATTAGATACAAACTGTTGGCAAATAATGACTTTAAATAAACGATTTCTTCACTGCAGTACATCTTCATTAAAGATCATTTCATACAAAGTTTATATTATTGTATCAGTACGGTATATCACATACAACATACTAAAACTACTGAAATATAAGACAGGCACATGAGGACAGCTGCCACCTTGTCGTGTGACACAAACGGCTCAGCTCTTTTAAGCCACTCATACTGTATAATATTATAATATTAAATTATAATAAATAACGGATCACGACCTTCAGGATAGCTTAAACCCCCCTAGGCTCGATAATCGGAATTGGTGGGTCTTAAGCTATTTATTAAAATGGTTGCATAATTCACACGGCCGCCATCCTGAAATGGCATGGCCGATGACCTTGAATTTTGGGTGAAAGACGCGTCCTATATAAAGGTATGTTGTCACCAAATTTGGTAGAGATCGGATGATTAGTTTAGCCGTAATTTGATTTTACGTTTTGAACATTTGAGTGGCCGCCATTCTGTTTTGGTAAAGATGGCGGCGATATAAAGTATGACACTGAGGTGTCCTTTACTAGTGCTACCTCTGTACCAAATTTCGTTCAATTCGGTTTCACCGTGTTCGAATTGATAGGGGGGGACAGACATTCAGAGTACACACACTCACACACACACAGACACACACACACACACACACACAGACTCACACACACACACACACACACACACACACAGACTCACACACACACATACACACACACAGACAGACACACTTTTTTCGCCCTGTGTTGATCTCATAAGTCTACTTTCATTTTTTGCAAAAATCGAAAGTAGGCTAAAAATGCACAGCCTATAGTAATGACAATGAAATGAACATATTAAATCATACAATAAGAAGGTTCAACACTATACACAAACAATAAAAGACACTGGTCAAAATTGAACTCTTGCGACACAAGAATAAAGTAATTAACTAAACCACAAGATGACACTGAAAGTAATTGCACATATCAGTCTTGAATTGGCAATGGACATAGTTTATGTACAGAACGCTTCAAAATTCCACTGCTGGTACGAATGGTGACTGCACGCACTCGTCCATCCTTCCCAGGATATGTTTCCTCGACCGTTGCAAGCCTCCAAGAAAGAGGAGGAGTGTTGTCGTCCTTAACCAACACGACAGTTCCAGGCTGAAGGTTAGGCTGACTCGTCAACCATTTCTGCCGCTGTTGCAAGCTATTAAGATAGTCATTAGACCATTGTCTCCAAAACTTCTGCTGCAGCGCTTGAATGTAGCGCCACCTGGAAGTATTACAGTGCACACCATCTCTAAGGTCAGGTTCAGGGAAGGATAACAGGGGAGCACCTATTAGAAAGTGGCCAGGAGTTAAGTATGATGGTTCATCAGGGTCGTCCGATAGACTAACGAGCGGTTGTGAGTTCAGGCATGCTTCTATTTGGCAAAGTAGGGTGTACATCTCGTCATACGTCAAGCAAGCATTGCCAGCTGTTCTTCTTAAATGGTGTTTCATGGATTTAACTCCAGCTTCCCACAAACCACCGAAGTGTGGCGAATCAGGAGGAATGAAATGCCAAGTGAATCCTTCTTGGGCTGCGTTGTTCAGCATTTCTATATTCCACTGCTCGGACTGGTGTACTCTCAACAATTCATGTCTAGCCCCTACAAAGTTAGTAGCATTATCACTGTATAGATTTGTACACCTTCCCCTCCTGGCTGCAAATTTCCGTAAGGCGGCGATGAAAGCCTGTGTAGTCAAGTCACGAACCAATTCCAAGTGTATCGCCTTGGTGCAAAGGCAAACGAACAACGCTACATAGCATTTTACCTTGACCTTGCTCCTGGTTGCACCCTGTTTAATGTACAGCGGGCCAGCGTAGTCAACTCCCGTGTTCAAGAATGGCCGTGATGGAGTCACTCGAGGAGATGGTAGCTGTCCCATGAGTTGAGTGGCTGTAGTGGCTCGTAGTCTAAAACACTTCAAACACTTGTGAATGACAGTCCATATCACTTTCTTTATGCTTACTATCCAATATCTGGACCTAAGTGAAGCCGTTACATGATTAGCACCAGCACGTAGCAGACGAACATGCTCATCAGCCATAATCAACTGGGTTACATTGTGACGCTGAGGTAATATGATCTGGTGCCTTTCTGCAAATGGTTTCAACGAGTTTTGTAGGCGATCACCTACTCGTAATAAGTCGTTCCCGTCTAAGAAGGGGTTCAGATTTCTTATTGTACTTTGCTGTGAAACCGATGAGTTTGACTTCAACTCGCCTATTTCCCGTGCGAATGTCACACGTTGAGCAAGCTTGATACACGTCTGAAGTCCAGTCTCAAGCTCTTCTGCAGATAGTGGTCCCGTTTTTCTTACGTTGTGTCTTCTGGAATTGGACATAAATCTGTTGCAATAAGCCATTACTCTCTGTAGGCGACGGAGGGATGAGAACCTCGTCGTGATTTCGTCTGATGGAGTAGCACTAACTAGACATTGCACCGTATCCCTTCTTTCTGGAAGTTCACCTGCAGAGTCGTTCGAGTCCCTAGTGGGCCAGCTACTTAAATCTTGTAGTAATCATGCTGGACCATGCCACCACTGTTGATTGCACTGCAGGCTGAGTGGTCCTTCTCCCCTTGAAAGAATATCGGAAGGGTTATCTTCTGACATCACATGACCCCACTTGGCTCTTCCAGTCAATTGCTGTATCTCGGAGACACGGTTGGCGACGAACGTTTTCCATTTTGTTGGTTCAGCTGCAAGCCACGATAGTACAATTGTCGAGTCAGTCCACAAGAACATGTAGTCAATTTTCAGGTTTAAGGTGTTGGTAGTCTTATCAACCAGACGTGCCAACAAAAGAGCTACACACAGTTCTAACCTAGGTAAGGACTGTTGTTTCAGAGGAGCCACTCTGGATTTTGAACATACCAACTTTACTGAAACTTCCCCGTGTTGGTTGGTGCTTCGAATGTAAACACACGCTCCATAGGCCCGTTCAGAAGCGTCTGAGAAGCCATGAACTTGTATGAGGATCACCCTTCCCGTAGAGAGAATCAACCTGTCGACATAAATGTTATTTAGAGCTGGAAGATCAGTGAAGATTTTGATCCAGCCTTCAAGTAACGGATATGGTAGTGGTTCATCCCATCCTAATTTTTCTTGCCATAATTGTTGCATGAAAATTTTACACCTCACAATTACTGGTCCTATCAGCCCGAGGAGATCAAATTTAGAAGCTATAATTGAAAGTACCTTCCGTTTTGTGGGGCTTCCTCTGTTCTCCTTGATGTGGACATCAAACTGGAACTTGTCAAGAATGGGAGGCCATAGTAATCCTAGCGTTCTGATGTTGTCTTCCTTATCAAATCGTAGTGGTAACTGTGATTCTCTGAGTTCTTTAGGTATAGTCTCAAATACAGCCGCGTGATTCGACGTCCACTTGCGGAGCGGGAACCCTCCTCGTTGCAGCAATTCTTGTAGTTCTCCTCGTAGCTGTATAGCATTTTCCACAGTGTCGCTACCACACAATACATCGTCCATGTAAAAATCCCGTTTCAATACGCGAGATGCTGTGGGAAACGCATGTGCTTCTTCTTCAGCCAGCTGGGTTAGACATCTTGTGGCTAGGAAGGGCGCTGAGGAAGTACCGTATATTACAGTCTTTAGTTGGTATGTGAGTAGAAGCTCAGATGGATGTTTTCGCCACAGTATGCGCTGTAAGTTAACATCTTCGTCTCTACTCTGATCTGACGGTACATTTTTGTAACGTCTGCCGTCATCGCAATCTGATGAGTACGAAACCTTGTCACAATTGATAGCAGATCTTGTTGAACGGTAGGTCCCACCGCGAGAGTGTCATTAAGCGGAACGCCGTTGTCAGTTTTGCAGGAAGCATCGAATACAACTCGTGTTTTAGTAGTGGTACTCTCAGCCTTCAATACTGCATGATGAGGGAGATAGCGGCATGCTTCTTCGTCCTTGCTTATATCTGGAGCCAACTTCATATGACCCAGGTTCTCATACTCCTCCATGAATCTCACGTAATCTGCACGCAGATCAGGTCTCTTCTCGAATCTCTGTTCCAGTAGTCTGAATAGTTTCTCCGCTATTTTGTAAGATTTTCCAAGTTGTGGACTTTCTTCCCTTGTAGGTAATCTTACACTGATATGTCCGCTGTCGTCCCGCCTGGTGTGAGTTGTGAAATGCTCCTCGCAATACTGCTCTTCCTTGGTTAAGTTGGTTCTTCTAGTTGTCACTTCTTCTATCGACCAGAATTTTTCCGTCTTCCTGTCGAGGTCATCGTCCTGTCTGAGGAAAAATGATGAAGTGGGTGGTGCTTCCGCCTTCTTACTGGTCCGATCGTGGGATTTTATGGGACCTGAAAGTATCCATCCCAGGGCGGTATTCTTCAAAATGGGTAATTCATCGCAATTTTTCCGCCACCCTTCTCGCAACAGCTGCATGAAAATCTCTGCACCGATGAGCATATCTACTGGTCCCGGCTCGTTGAAGTGAGGATCCGCTAATGTGATATCTTTAGGTAGGTTCCACGATTTACAATCAACATAGTTTGCCGGAATATTGCCTGTTATGCGAGGGAGTATAGAACATGTGATAGTTTCAAAATTGGACACGTTAGAACTGATACGAACATCAACACTTTGAGATGCAGTGACCGCAGTGTTATTTATACCACTAATTGGAATACAGCTTCTGTGTCGTTGCAACTTAAGCTTACTTGCAAGTGACTCAGTTATAAAATGAGACTGTGATCCATTGTCGAGTAGCGCTCGGCACTGGTGAACTCTACCATTGTTGTCTGCCACTCCTATTACTGCAGTAGACAGCATTATTTGTGACTGTGGCTTGAATTTAAGTGTGCAGTAACTTGCCTTACTATGCCCTCCTTCGTCTTCTCGAATACCTCTACCAGCTGGGGCATCCCTGTCTGTAGTCGTTTGACTGCTTGTGGGAATGTCGAAATGAATTAGGGTATGATGTCTGCCTTGGCATCTCTTACACCTATCAGATTTGCATATGCTGACATTATGATGTCTAAAACAGTTAAAGCACAGATCCTTCCTTTTGACAAAATCATACCGTTGTCTTACGCTAGCCTTCAGAAACCCCTCACACCGATGTACCGGGTGATCTGCATCACAAAAATCACACTTCCCCCTTGTAGATACGTATGAGCTAACTCGACCTGGATTGACATTGTTCCTCGCATGTTGATTCTTGGGTGGATTTGCGGTGTTCCCCCTTTGTTCCCATGTTGCCATCATTAGCTCCAACACTTGTGCCCTCTCTTCCAAAAACGTGGATACCTCAGTGAGTCTTGGAAAATTATCGCTGCGAGCCTTCATATCGTACTCTTTACGGGTAGCGGGATCTAACTTATCTAACATCAGCTGCTGAAGTAAGACTTCATGTAGCGGCACTGAAAGGTTGAGATTTTGAATAGCATTCAAATTGATTACTAAGTGGTTGTTCAATTTCCTAAGATCAGATGCTGTGTCTTTGTGACAAGTAGGTAACGACAACAGAGCCTTGATGTGTTGTGTTGCTATCAATTTTCTGTTGTTGTACCTCTTGCACACGATTTCCCAAGCTACTGGAAAGTTAGGGTTAGAAATAGGGATATTTTGAATCAATTGGTGAGGTTCACCCTTAAGTGCGGACAGTAGATAGAGGAAACGTTGGATGTTTGATAGTTTTAAATTATGAACAATTAATGCCTGAAAGGTGTCCGGGAAATGTGTCCACGTCTCATATTGTCCATGAAATGTAGGGAGGTTAATGACGGACAATCGTACCTCCAAGGAAGCATGTTGTGAATTACCGCAAGAATGCTGAGATAATTGATCGTTATTCTGCTCTGAAGTTATGCTCCGATCTATAAGTGTAGTCATTTTGGCTTCTAAATCATAATAGTTTTCTTCGAACTGTTCCCTATCCTGTTCATGGGTTTCACTATTTTCGCTGTCATTAATTTCAAGCTTACATTGGACATACTTATATTCTTCCCAGAGTGAAGGCAATTGCTTCAGCCTGCTACGTAATGTATTAATATCGGAGCCTGCCACAAACTTGTCTGCATATTTACTGATACGTGTCAGTGACCCTTTAATGACTGCTCGTTGTTTCACCAACAGGTTTTTCTCACTAGACTCCATGATAAGTTAGGAAAAGGAAAGAAATACAAGGATTGACTGACCTCGGTATACTGCTATGATGTGCACTTATCTTATAATCCTTTGTGTCCTCCCCATCGTGTACAGCATGCCGCCGGGATGATGTTGCACGTGCTCCAATATTCTCGCCACAGGTTGTCCGCACTCGGAAAGTATACTCAAATGCACCGGAGGACCACGTAATATTTTAGCATTACGACACTTTCACAAATCCGGCCCGGTATGACCATGTTCCTTTCTCTCCCGGAACGATTCCTGGTACCATGCGGTGGCCAGGAGATGCTCGCTGGTTATGTACGTTCAGGTTAGCAGAATTCAAAAAAAGTACGTTACACACACATTAATATTTAAACACATATATCACAGGTAGCCGTGATGGCTACGATTTAATTCGGTCCCTTTCAAGCCGCGCCATGCTTGTCCTGATGTAAGTCAGCCATGTGCTGCATGCCTCGAGCAGCCTCGAGTCGCCCCAGGTCACATGATCACGCGGCCGGCCGACTAACCCCGAGACAGGGCGTCAAGGAAGTGCTGTCGAGAGCAACGCAGCGGAGCACTGAGTAACTACCAACAGTGGGCATTTTGGAAGTATTTTGATTCTCAATTGCATTTTGGGGTATTTTGAATCTAAATTACATTTTGTAAGTATTTTCAATCTTAATTGCATTTTGTAAGTATTGTCCATCCAAATGAGTAGTTTGAATCTACCATACATTTTGTAAGCAATTTCAATTTCAATTGCCTTTTATAAGCATTTTGAATTTCAATGCATTTTGTAAGTATTTCGACTCTACATTGCATTTTGTACGTATTTTGGGGCGTATTTTATCTATCTATTCCTTTTGTGAGTACTACCACTCTCCATTTTCTGATCATTTCAACCTGAGTTCCATTTTGTAAATATTTTCAGTCTCACTTAATTTTCGTTCTGGTTTCCATTTCATTGTCATTTTCGCTATCACCCAGACCATTAGGGTCTAGACGTTAGGCCCCTTAAAACAACAATCATCATCATCATCATCATCATCATCATCATCATCATCATCAGAAACAGACTTCGCTCTCGTCATCCACCGTTGAAGACTGCTCGAATAATCGATGAAAGCAACTTTAACTTGCTTGATCGTTGGAATGCAATGTGGAATTCATCTGCTCCTCCAGAGCAGGTTAGCATGCCGTGTATTACGACCAAACCACCAGGATTTGAACTAAATCGGAAAATGTGGTCTTCCTTAAACAGAGTAAGGACCAACTGTGGCAGATGTGCAGATTTGATGCATAAATGGGACAAAGTTCAATCTCCAAAATGTGCTTGCTGTGCAGAAAGGCAAACAATTCAACATATCATCAAATCTTGTCCAATGCCAGCCTTCCCCGGAAACTATTCTGAGTTCCTGTTGGCCACTGATCGAGTTGTTGACTACCTGCGGACATTGAAAGTTTCATTATGACCTATTTCTGTATAGTGAATAGTAAATATTGTTATCTTGTTATACTTGTTTATTGTTCCATGATATGATGATAGCCAAACACTAAATAAATAGTAAATCAAGCAGCAGTGGGTAAACTCATATACTTGCCTACATGTACCACACCTGGCATTAGTTATGTACTGATTGTAGTAAGTCAATTCAAAAAGACCCAAAGATTAGAAACTGGAACGATGTTACTCATATAGTGAGATATCTGAAGGGTACCAAAGATTTAAAAATTATCTACCAAAATATTGACCCGAAGATTGAGATGTATTGCGATTCTGACTACAATAGGGTGGAAGGAGAGAGATGTCGTTAAACTGGTAGGTGGACCAGTTTCTTGATTACAAATAAAACTGTGATGGCTTTGTCTACTGCCGAAGCAGAATATTATGCAATGTGTGAGGTAGCGAAAGAAGTATTATGGCTGAAAATATTTCTAAAGGAACTAAAATTGTTGGAACTTGCAGAAGGTCCTACGGTAATTTAACCAAAGTGCCATAATGTATGCAAAAAATTCATAAAATTCTAAACATAGACATACGATATTGCTTTGTTGAACAGCTTGTTAAGAGAAAAAAAGTTGTGTACATGTATGTTAAGTCAGCAGATAACATTGCAGATGTATTTACCGAACCATTGGGAGGTGTTAAGACCTTAGTGGGTAAAATAGAGTTGGTTTAAAGTAAAAAGAAATATGAAGATTTTTTAAAATTGTTAAGTTAAGGAGAAGTGTTAAAACTGTTTATGACTCTAGTAGTAGTAATTAAACAATTTTTGACTCGCTTTGTGCAAGGTAACTAGAACTCTTCTTTGCTTTGTGTGTGATGGAGTGCCATGTCTTTGAGAGAGCGCTATATGTATAAGTGTTGAGTTCGATAATAAACTAGGCTAAAACGTAAAAGGACTGTGTTATACTTACTAATATATTTTTAGGGGTTTTATTTATTTGGTGCCTAACCACCAATTTTTAGGCGTTAAGTTTCCTAACTTAACTCTCCAACCTGTACTTCACAACAACTGAGGTGATTCAGAGCCTACGGAAGATTAGACCACATGCGGCGACCGGCCCAGATGATGTTCCCGGACGGATCCTGCTGCAGTGTACGGAAGCATTAGCGCCCTCTCTGTGTGCGTTATTCAACCTGTCTATCAACCAAGGTTCTGTTCCGTGTGAGTGGAAATGTGCTAACGTGGTGCCAATATATAAGCAAGGTGACAGAGAAGATGTTGCAAATTACAGACCGGTGTGTCTAACATCTATAATTTGTAAATGTATGGAGCGGCTAGTAGCAAACAGTGTGCTGGAATTCCTACGGGAGAACAATCTGCTCGATCCAAATCAGCACGGTTTTCTTCCGGGTCGTTCTTGCACTACTCTATTGACAAAGGTCATTGATGAGTTTCAGTTCTACTTGAATCAGCCAGAAGTGAAACAAGTGGACTGTATTGCACTGGATTGGGCTAAGGTCTTCGATCAAGTGTCTCATGAAAGACTTTTGTTAAAGCTACAGCAGCTTAACATACGGGGTAGCTTACATGCATGGGTGAGGTCATTCCTAGAGGGTCGAACACAGTGCGTGGTGTACGGAGGAGCTCGATCGCAGGCTGCTCAAGTTACTTCTGGAGTGATTCAGGGCTCTGTGATCGGACCTCTTCTCTTCACTATATATGTGCTCGATCTTCCTGGTTGTGTCACCTCATCAATGTCACTATATGCAGATGACACCGTGCTATACAGGGGCATTAAATGTGAAGAAGATCCCTCTGTCTTAAATCAGATCTGGACAACTTATCGCTGTGGTGTTCTGTGAATAATTTAAATATAAATGTACAAAAATGTAAATACATAAGAATAACCAGGTCACAAAAACCCATTGAGAATGAATACAAAATTATGAACAGTGTCATCCCACAGTACACAAACTTAAAGCTATTAGGGGTAACAATCTCCGACACCCTGAATTGGAACATTCAAAGTGAAGTGGCAAGATGTAAGGCCACCAAAGTTCTGGGTTTCTTGTACAGAAACATGAGAGGTTGTAAACCTAGAGCCTTCAGGATGGCTTACACATGCATGGTCCGTCCAATATTAACGTACGGCTTACCTGCTTGGCATCCCACTACAGCGGAAAACATAAACAAGCTCCAGCGTGTACAGCGCCGCGCAGAGAGGCTAATAGATCGTTATTCCCCTTCCCCTTTGTCAAAATTTCCATCTATAGAGGCAACAGCCAAACAAATTGATCTAATTTTTCTTAAAAAATCCCTTACAAGTTCCATTAATATTGACCCTTTTTGCCGACTGTCATTGGCATATCGCTCAGTTCGGAGAGGACGAGGTGTAACCCTCGTTCCGCCCTTCGCACGTAGCAATGCTTACCTGACAGGTTTCTACGGCCGCTCTGCGCGGTTATGGAACGCGCTGCCAGGGGATGCCAAGATCTTGCCTCTTCGGAAATTCAAGCCGTACGTAAAAAGGTACATTGTATAAATAAACGTATGTATGAGTGATTGATTGTCTCGCTGAATGAATGAATGAATATCTGAATGGAATGAATGAATGAATGTATCGAGTGATTGAGGTTATGAAAGTGCGTGCGTGAGAGAGTGAGTGAACAGGAAAATGTACTATGTCAATATTCTAAATATGTAAATACTGCAAATATCTTTGTAAAACTTGTAAATATTGTTAAAACAAATGTAGATGTAAGCTGTGCCTGTGGAGCATGAAATATGTATGTGGGGCTTGCCCTTTTTCACTAGGCCTTCCATACTTCGTGTACGATTTATGGTAAATAAATAATAATAATAATAATAATAACTATGTGTTTGGTGAGGTGTGTTCGACGCCTCAATTATTAGGGGGTTAAATTGGTGGTTGACACCAAGTGTTTGGGTATTAATTTATTTAGGATATTCGCTAAACGGAAGGGTGGCATACAAGGTAGGAGCGAATGAGCTTAAGTGCGGAGAGAGAGAGAGAGAACTAACAGACTGCTGTCTAAGCGTGCTCGCTGAACTAAATGTTGACAGCTGTCGTACGAGGTTACAATGGCAGGCGAGATAACAATAGAGCCGACGCAGCGAAACCGTGTCGTGCTGGGTAATAACAGTTGTTTGAAGTAGGTGTTTAAGGAATGTGATAAATGCAACAAAATAACTTTTAAAAGAATGTAAGAGATTCAATTGTAATTTTGTAGTGAAAGGGTGTGCAGCTTCGCTAGTTTTAACTATGGCGAAGTAAAAGTACAGTGATGGATGATTAAAGAATTATAGGTTTGGTGTGGGAAGGAATTGTATCTGAGATCAACTCTGTGAGAAGTACACTCACCTATTCGGCTGGTCGCTCGGGCAGGGCCTCCGGCGTAGATGGCTGATGACAGGTAGAGACAGACCCCGTTCCTAATTGTAGGCGTGTATTTATTAGAAATGGCATACTGCGTCAGGGAATCAGCATACTCTTGTTCCACTTTGGGGTTATAACCTGCTATTGCTCTTAGGAAGTAGCCGGTTAGGTTTAGAGTGTAATGGCCTGATGGTTTGTTGGTGTTGCTGCTTCTTTCTATGTTTTGTGTATAAGATGGGTGAAGAGTGGTGAAGGGCGTTGGTTACACCCTGTAGGAACCCTAGGGTGTAACACTATGTACTATATAACAAAAAGAGAGCAGTTTATTTTGTTCGATTACTGGCAGTTGTGTGTATCATCATCATCTTGAACAGTTTCCAGCCACTGGCCGGGTCTGTTTGGAACATAAGTCTCTCCATCGTCTTCTGTCTTCCCACCATCTCTCCGTCACCACCTTGGTCCAGTCTTCTCCGTTCTTTCGCATGCAGTCCTCCACACCCTTCAGCCACTTATCTCTTGGCCTTCCTCTTGGTCTTTTTCCCTCTATTTTCATCTCGTGTATCTTCCTGGGTATCTTCCTCCCATCCATTCGCTTAACATGCCCATACCATTTAAGCCGTTTTAGCTCCAGTGTTCTTTAACTTGTACACATCAGACCTCCCTTTAACGCAGTCGAGAAAATTCATTTATGCAGATGATTTGGCTTTGGCAACTCAACAAAGAACTCTTGAGAAGAGCGAACAAATTCTTTCCTCAGATCTAAGCATTATGAATGAATATTTCAAGAAATGGAGACTAACACCGAATCCTAGTAAGCCTGAAGTTAGTTGTTTCCATTTAAACAACAGGTTGGCAAATACAAAGCTGAATGTCATCTTTAATGAGAAAGTCCTCCATCATCAACATTTTCCAAAATATTTAGGCGTTACTCTCGATAGGACTTTGTTCTTCAAGAAGCACCTGCAGAATACTGCAGCAAAACTAAGATCACGCAATAACATCTTGCAGAAGTTATGTGGAACCACATGGGGATCTACAGCAACAACATTACGATCTTCTGCTTTAGGACTTGTCTATTCAGCTGCTGAATACTGTGCTCCAGTGTGGCTTAACAGTCCACATGTGAAGCAGATGGATGTCCAATTGAATTCGGTGATGAGGATAATATCAGGTTGCATCAGGACCACTCCTCTGTACTGGCTTTCACCTCTAAGTCATATTGCACCACCTGACTTACGTAGACAGAACTCTCTCTTGAGGGAATATCAAAAGATTATTTCCACTCCAAAGCTTCCTATTCATTGTGACATACCTACAGTAAAGATAAGTCACTTGAAATCCCGTCGACCACCCATCCTAACAGCGGAATATCTACAATTAAATACTTTTCAGATTGAGAACAAGTGGTATGAGGTATGGAATAATTTATTCCATGAGAAATATGGAAACTTCATTGATCCTATCAAGAAACCAGCTGGCATGGAACTACCACGCCATACATGGAAATCACTCAACAGGATTCGAACGGGACATGGGGTCTGAGCAGACAGCTTATTCAAGTGAAATAAGGCTTCCTCACCTCAGTGCGACTGTGGTTTTGAAAGACAGACCATCCAACATATCGTGGAGGACTGCAGCCTTCGAGCCTATAATGGGAACCTGAAAGACTTTCATGATGCAACGCAGACTGCTCTAGATTGGATTTCAAATTTAAATCTTACCTTGTAAATCTGAACATTTTATCTATTGAATATGTGTCTCCTCATTCAAAATTTATTTTAATATTTATTGATCTTTTAGGCTAAATACTAATGTATATGTTTAATGTGTTCTTTAGCTTGTAATTATGTAACCATGCCAAAAGGTAAATAAATAAATACCATTTAAGCCTTTATTCCTGTATCCTATCCTGTAATGCTCCCTTCTTGACTAATTCTCTGATCTTATTTCTTAACCTGTCCACCTTTGTCACTCCAATACTGCTTCTCAAGAATTTCATCTCACTAGCCTGTATTCTGCTTCGCTCCCTTCCTTTCATAACCCAGGTCTCTGAGGCATACGTCAGGATTGGAACGTAGTATGTCCTATATATGACCCTTTTGCTGTGAGGGACATGCTTACTCCATACCAGACTCCTCACACTTTTCCTGAATAATTCTGCTTGCCTACCCCGCTCATTTATTTCTCTGTCGTTTCTTCCATTTTATTGTATCATGCTTCCCAGATACATGAAACTCTCTACTTTCCTCAATTCTTCCCCACCAAATGTTATTCCCATTGTGACTCTCTCCTTCTTCCTGGTTGTGATCATCCACTCGCTTTTGCTTATGATAAACTTCATCCCATATCCATGTACTATTTCTTCCCATACATCGAACTGCTCCTGCACTTCCTCCTCCTTGTTTCCCCAGATCATCAAATCATCTGCAAACGCCATTACTTTCATCCTTCTTTCGCCAATCATTTCCGCCACTCTGGTCATTATATCATCCATCACTACAATGAAGAGTAGCGGTGAAAGTGTACTTCCTTGCCTCAAGCCATTCTTCTGTTCCAGCCAATCTGATCTCTCTCCTACTTTCCCACAGCTTATATTTCCATTGTATATTTCCCTTATCCTCCATATAGTCTGCTTTCCTACTCCTCTCTTCTCCAAAGCCTTCCATACCTTACTTCTACGTACACTATCATATGCTTCTACAATGTCCTGGAAGGTCATCAGTAGGTCTATTCCGTATTCATAATGTTTTTCCTGCAACTATCTTACAGCAAAAATTAGATCTACTGTGGACTTTCCTGCTCTGAAGCCATGTTGTTCTTCTCTCATCTTTCCTTCTATTTTTGCCCGAATTCTCTTTTCCAAAACTTTCTCAAAGATCTTCGCACAATGGCTCATCAATGTAATCCCCGGATCATTCTTGCACTCCTATCTGCTACCTTTCTTAAAGATTGGGACAATTATTCCCTTCTTCCAGTCCTCAAGGGTCCTCCTCTCTTTCCATACAGCCCTCATTACTCGATATAGCCATTGCATCCCCACCTCTCCTGCCGCTCTCAGCATCTCTACACATATCTTGTCCAGACCTGGTGCCTTCCCTCCTTTCATCTTCCTCACTGCGTCCACCACTTCCCTCCGTGTTAAGTCCTTTTCTGTTCCTGGTGACTCCCCTCCTTTCATCTTCCTCACAGCATCCTCCTCTTCCCTCCATGTTAAGTCCTCTTCTGTTCCCAGTTCCTCTATTTCTTCATCAGGGTCGCCATTCGGGTTCAGGAGTTCTTCAAAGTACTCCCTCCACATGATCTTGAGTTCATCCTTATTCCCTACTTCTCGACCACTTTTGTTCACCATTCGAACGTAGTCCTCATATCATTCCTCCTCTTACTTTTAACCATCCCGTATAGGACCTTTTTCGTACTTTACTATCCTCCTCCATAATCCTTGTCCACTTTTCCATCCACGTTCCTCTCTCCTCAGCCACCACTCTTTTCACTTCCTTCTTTCGTATTCGGTATTCCATTCTTGTATCTTGTGTATATGCATTGTTTAATTAGCTAAACAGGACATGCTCTCCCCGTCGTCTTCATAGTGTAAGCGGTTGCGTTGTAGACTTTGAGTTTATTATTCAGAGCTGGAAGAAGTTCGAATCCCACTTCGGTTATGCTTTTGTTTTTATTTCCGTATTATTCTTTCTTGGTACCGTATTAAACATGTATGATCTTCTATCATTTCATTGTCATAAACATATTTTATATTCATATGGATGAAAGTTTGTGAGTGTGGAGAGAGAGGAAAACTCGGAAACAAACCGCCTTTGAGGGATACGGAAGGTAGAGTTCGGCTGTTTCCTTCCACTTTAACGATGCTTTATATAGTGGAGTAGTCAGATTTTAGCATTTAACATAATTCCTTGTTATGGGTAAGTTAGTTAACATTTAAGGTGTTTCTAATGTGACTTCTATCTATAGATAGTTTGTATGGGTGCTCAGCACCTCAAGATTCTTTCACATGTAAATTTATGTATTTATTTATTTATTTATTTACAGCCTCCAACAAAATAAAATTCCAGTTACTGGAGACTGACCAATATTAAACAACTAGCAGGTACCCGCGGCTTCGCTCGCGTCATAGTTATGCCATATTGTTATTCAATGAAATGCAGGTGTAACCCCGTTAACACCCCTTTAGAACCTGAATATCCAAAAATCCCTCTTTAGTAGACGTTTTCGACACACAACAAACATACCCCCAAAATATAATTCTTCTAACTTTAATAGTTTTGGTTGGTCGATGAGAGTGAATATCCAAAAATCCTTCCTTAGTGGACGTTTTTCTTCCAGAATTTCACCCCTCCCCATGGGCCCCTTAAATTGGATTGATGAGAAAACGGTCGAATACCTATTTATTTAATTATTTATTTATTTATTTATTATTAAGCTGATTGTTTTCCTCTGAGTTTCAAACTCCTCGCCTATGTCGTTTAAGAGATGCACGCTCTGTTATGAATCCTTCAACCCCCACTTTTCACCCCGTTCACCCATAATATACACCACATCGAAAAACCATTAGACATGTGTCAGCTTATTTTTAATGGTCAGTTTATATGCCAAGTATCACATCCCCAAATGAAACCACTCGTGAGATATTATTATTCAATGAAATGCACGTTTATCCCCTTAACACCCCTTTAGAACCTGAATATCCAAAAATCTTTCCTTAGTGGATGTTTTCGACATACAACGAACATATTCCAAAAAAATCATGTTTCTAACTTCAATAATTTTGGCTGGGCGATGATGAGTGAGTGAGTCAGTCAGGACATTTTCTTTCATTTATTTTTGAGAATTTCACCCCTACCACTTAAATGGGATTTATGAAAAAAAAACCGGTCGAACACCTATTTACTTATCTTTAAGCTGTTATTTTCCCGCTGAATTTCAAACTTCTCGCTAATGTTGTTTAAGAGATACACGCTGCGTTAAGAATCCTTCAACCCACAATTTTCACCCCTTTGACCTCATAATATACACCATATCGATAAACCCTTAGACATAAGTCTGCTTATTTTTATTGATTAATTTATATGCTGAATATCACATCCCCAAATTAAACAACTCGTGAGATATTGTTCATCAATGAAATGCAAGTTTAACCCCCTTAACACCCTTTCAGAACATGAATATCCAAAAATGCATCCTTAGTGGACGTTTTTGACATACAACGAACATATCCCCAAAATTGCAAGTTTCTAACTGCAATAGGTTTGGCTGGGGGATGATGAGTGAATATCCAAAAATCCTTCCTTATTGGACTTCATTCCCCAGAACATCACCCCTCCCCATGGGCCCCTTAAATAGGATTTATCAAAAAATGGTCGACCATTTATTTACTTATTTTTCAAGCTGATTTTTCCCCCTGAGTTTCATACATTATGCCTCTGTCTTTTAAGAGATACTTGCTCCGTTAAGAATCCTTCAACCCCCACTTTTCACCCATTTCATCTCATAATATACACTACATCGAAACACCCTTAGACACGTGTCTTCTTATTCTTAATGATGAGTTTATTTGCCGAGTATCGCATCCCCCAAGGAAACCAATTGGGAATATTGTTATTCAATTAAATGCAGGTCTACCCCCTTAATACCCCTTAAGAACCTGAATATCCAAAAATCCTTCCTTAGTGGACGTTTTCGACATACAACGAACATAAACCCGAAATTTCATGTTTCTAACTTCAATAATTTTGGCTGGGCGATGATGAGTGAGTGAGTCAGGACAATTTCTTTCATTTATTTTTCCGAATTTCACCCCTCTCATGAACCCCTTAAATTGGATTTATGGAAAAAAAAACCGGTCAAACACCTATTTACTTAATTTTAAGCTGTTATTCCCCCCTGAGTTTGATGAGTGAGTGAGTTAATCAGTTAGAACAATTTCTTTCCTGTTTTTTTCCCCCCAGAATTTCACCCCTCTCCAAGGGCTCCTTAAATTCGATTTGTGGAAAAACGGTCGAACACATATTTACTTATATTTTAAGCTGTTTCTTTTAGCTGAATTTCAAACTTCTCGCCTATGTCGTTTAAGAGATACACGCTCCGTTAGGAATCCTTAAACCCCCACTTTTCACCCCTTTCACCTTATAATATACATCACATCGAAAAACACTTAGACACACGTCTGCTTATTTTTAGCCTATTTTCAATTTTGAAAAAATAGGCTTATGAGATCACCTTTTGTCCGTGTGTGTGTGCGTGTGCGTGTGTGATTCGTGTGTGTGTCCCCCCCTAATAAAATCTAAACGGCAGGAGCGATTTCAATGAAACTCGGAAAGTTCATAGCACTATTCCCGGCGACCTCGACCGTGCCCTTCAAATTTTGTTACGACTCACCAATCCAACATGGCGGCTGTGCGAAATATTTCACCAGCATTCAATATCTCCGAAACTATTACCGATATTACCCTGACATTTTCCATGGTGATAGAGGGAACTACTATAAGTTCACTTATGTGACGTTTGAAAACCTGGTAACTACAAAACCAACATGGTGGCCAAGCGAATTTGCGACTTTCAAATAGACGTTTCTCGCGATTTGACCAACCAAACGCAATGAAACTTGGTACAGTATATGTTTATATACATTGTAATGCACCGACATCTAACTTCGTTCAATTGTTTACATAATCACAAGATGGCGGATGTGCGAAATATTTCACCGGCATTCTATATCTCTGAAACTATTAGCGGTATCTCCCAAAAATTTTGTACGGAGATAAAGGGCACTACTGGAAGTCCATCTATAAGATTTTTAAAAACCGGTTAACTACAAAACGAACATGGCGGCCAAGCGAATTTGAACATTTTAAATAGACCTTTCTCGCGATTTAATGTTCCAAGCGCACTGAAACCTGGTACAGGAAATATTTATACACATTGTAATCCACTGGTATCTAATTTAGTTCAATTGTTTATATAACCTCAAGATGGCGGCAGTGCGAATTTTAAAATTAAGTTTTTATTTCTTGTGATGTAGTCATGCGATCGAAGTGAAAGTTTGAATAATGAACCTACGCAATAATTTTCCTTTAATGGTACATGACTCTATGGCCTATACATTTAACAATCCAACATGGCGACCATCCGAAATATTTAGACGATACTGAAAATCTACGAATCTATTTTAGCAATCAAACTGCATTTTTAATGTTCATAGGGGCTGTGAACTTAAGTTCACCTATAGGACTTTAAATAACCTGGTGATCACAAATCCAACATGGCGGTGACGCGAATTATAAATATTCACATGGACGTTTCTCGTAATTTAACCATCCGCGTGCAGTGAAACTTGGTACAGTAAATCTTTATCCGAATGTTAATCCACTGGCATCTAATTTATTTCAATTGTTTCCATAACCTCAAGATGGCAGCTGTGATTTTTTTTAAATCTCCTTGTTTTTTCTTGTGTCCTAATTATGCGATTGAAGTTTGAATACTACACGTTCACAATAATCTGCATGTAACAGTACATAACTCTAGGACCTACATATATAAAATCCAGCATGGCGACCATCCAAAATATTTAGTCGGTTCTCAATATCTACGAATCTATTACAGCAATCAAACTGAAATTTTGTATGTTGATAGTGGCAATTAACATAAGTAGGATATATGAAAATAGGCTGTATAGTTCTTCACGGAACTACTTGTTAATGATTAGTTTATATGCCGAGTATCACATCCACAAAATAATGAAACCACTCGTGAGTTATTGTTAATCAATAAAATGCAGGTTTAACCCCCTTAAGACCCCTTTAGAACCTGAATATCAGAAAATCCTCCCTTTGAGTACGGTTTTGACATACAACGAACATATCCCCAAAATGTCATGTTTCTAACTTCAATAATTTTGGCTGGGCGATGATGAGTGAGCGAGTGAGTGAGTGAGTGAGTGAGTGGGTCAGGACATTTTCTTTCATTTTTTCCCCAGAATTTCACCCCTCCCCATGAACCTCTTAAATTGGATTTATGAAAAACTGTCAAACACTTATTTACTTACTTTTAAGCAGTTTATTCTCCCTGAGTTTGAGGAGTGAGTGAGACAGTCAATCAGTTAGGACACTTTCTTTCCTGTTTCTCCCTCCCCCCAGAATTTCACCCCTCCCCATGGGCCCCTTAAATTGGATTTATGACAAAAAAAAACGGTCGAACACCTATTTACTTATCCTTTAAGCTGATTTTTTTTCGCTTAGTTTCAAACTCCTTGCCTATATCGTTTAAGAGATACACGCTCCGTTAGGAATCCATCAACCCCCACGTTTCACCCCTTTTACCTAATAATATACACCACATCGAAAAACCCTCAGACACATGTCTCCTTATTTTTAATGATGAGTTTATATGCCGAGTATCACATCCCCCAATGAAACCAATCGGGAGTTATTGTTATTCAATGAAATGCAGGTTTAACCCCCTTAAGACCCCTTTAGAACCTGAATATCCGAAAATCCTCCCTTAATGAACGGTTTTGACATACAATGATCATATCCCCAAAATGTCATGTTTCTAACTTCAATAATTTTGGCTGGGCGATGGTGAGTGAGTCAGGACTTTTTCTTTCAATTTTCTTTTTTCAGAATTTCACCCCTCCCAATGAACCCCTTAAATTGGATTTATGAAAAAACTGTCGAACACCTATTTACTTATTTTTAGCAGTTATTTTCCCTCTGAGTTTGATGAGTGAGTCTGTCAATCAATCAGTTAGGACACATCCTTTCCTGTTTCCCCCCCCCCCCCAGAATTTCACCCCTCCTCATGGGCCCCTTAAATTGGATTTATGAAAAAAAAACCGGTCAAACACCTATTTACTTATTTTTTAAGCTGATTTTTTTCCGAGGAGTTTCAAGCACCTCGCCTATGTCGTTTAAGAGATACACGCTCCGTTAGGAATCCTTCAACACCCACTTTTCACCCCTTTCACCTCATAATATACACCACATCGAAAAACCCTCAGACACGTGTCTTCTTATTTTTAATGATGAGTTTATATGCTGAGTATCACATCCCTCAAATAAACCAATCAAGAGATATTGTTATTCAATGAAATGCAGGTGTACCCCCTTAACACACCTTTAGAACCTGAATATCCAAAAATCCTTCCTTAGTGGGCGTTTTCGACTTACAACGACATATCCCCAAAATTTCATGTTTTTAACTTTAATAGTTTTGGCTGGGCGATGATGAGTCAGTCAGTCAGTCAGTCAGGACACTTGTTAGCCTATTTTCAATTTTGAAAAAATAGGCTTATGAGATCACCTTTTGTCCGTGTGTGTGTGTGTGTGAGGTGTGTGTGTGTGTCCCCTAATAAAATCTAAACGGCTGGAGCGATTTCAATGAAACTCGGTAAGTTCATAGCACTATTCCGGGCGACCCCGACGGTGCCCTTCAAATTTTGTTACGACTCACCAATCCAACATGGCGGCTGTGCGAAATATTTCACCAGCATTCAATATCTCCGAAACTATTACCGATATTACCCTGACATTTTCTATGGTGATAGAGGGAACTACTATAAGTTCACTTATTATGTGACTTTTGAAAACCTGGTAACTACAAAACCAACATGGCGGCCACGTGAATTTGCGACATTTAAATAGACATTTCTCGCGATTTAACCAACCAAACGCAATAAAACTTGGTACAGTATATGTTTATACACATTGTAATGCACCGACATCTAATATCGTTCAATTGTTTACATAACCACAAGATGGCGGATGTGCGAAATATTTCACCGGCATTCTATATCTCGGAAACTATTAGCGTTATCACCCTGAAATTTTGTACGGAGATAAAGGGCACTATTGGAAGTTCATCTATAAGACTTTCAAAAACCGGTTAACTACGAACCGAACATGGTGACCAAGCGAATTTGAAAATTTTAAATAGACCTTTCTCCTGATTAATGTTCCAAACGCAAAGAAATCTGGTACAGGAAATGTTTATAAACATTGTAATGCACTGGTATCTAATTTAGTTCAATTGTTTACATAACCAGAAGATGGCGGCTGTGCGAATTTTAAAATTAAGTTTTTATTTCTTGTGTCGTAATCATTCTATCGAAGTGAAAGTTTGAATAATGAACCTACGTAATGTGCCCATTCAGCATGAAATATGCAAATCACAGTATGCCAGCAATGCTCAAATCGGGATTATCGGGGTTATGGTATGTTCTCCCACTCTGTGACTTACACATTTTGGATTAAATAGAGGATACACTTCCAAAATAATAAACCAAATCAACTCCTACTATAAAACATTTAATTACTCAAATATATGGCGCTACAACAAATTAAACAAATACAATACTGACCCATAATTCTAACTTGTTCAGGGTGAACAAGGAATACATAATAAAACAAAGGTTAAATCATAATAAATGGCTTTTCATAAACCAACAAACTCATATTACTTTTCACTTCCATATAGTGTCCTTTTAAAATTCAATAAAATCAAGAGCTCCAATAGGCTCGATACTTTTTATATACACTCTGTTATTCTTTTACAACACATCACTTCCTATTATATGAGTATCTTATAATCAAAAAAATATATAATTCTTATTAAAGTACTGTTACTCCTTTACTTACATTTTTGGGCTTTCACAATGTTCTCAGGTCACCATCTCTCTTTCAAGTCAACAATTCATTACCGTGATTGGGAAACATTTGCGTACTCCCGAGTTACAGAAGACTACTTGAACAAGTCAAAAATTAAGATCACTCCCGGAAACTAATTGTCTTCACTAAACTCGTGAATCACTACATCATAATTATAACATTAGGGATTTCTCATTATTTGTCTTAAAAGACCATTATCTCATAAGAAAGCAACGATCTGAACTGGCAAGCGGTAACCTTCATCTAAAAGAACCTCGGTTCGAAGACCGGGTCGTTAAAACAAACTCTAAACACTCTTTATTATAACTTCAAACAGACGGCTCTCCAGAACTACCACAACACATCAATTGTAAGGGTCTGGCCTGGGCCACTTAGCGTGATTTATTGCCGGGAGCAGGAACTTCATGGTCTCACTCACAAGAGACAGGCTACCCTCAGCTTTACACAGCTGTTTCTTAAATGCAGTTCTTTGAACAGGCAAGGCTTTCATTCTACTTATTTTAACAACATTATTTAGGTTCACTAGACCCATTCTCTTAACCTCGGCATTTATTAATTATGAAGTGTCCTCATTGGCGGGTAAGAATAATTCAATACAACAACAACTATTTAGGGGCTTCAACATAGACGAATCTGGGTTCGTTTCTTTCAAATGCCTCGGGAACCATATCCCATACTGGAGGACTTACAACATTCGCGAATTAGGGCGGCCTTTGCCTTGAACCAGCGCTCATAATACAATAAATAGCACCCTTCTTCAATACAATACACACACGGCCTCGTGATCACATCACTATTTAGAGGACTTACCATAGCTCAATTACCACGACTAACTGCCCCTCATAATTAGTCTTACCGAGTATATTTAGGTTCAACGCCTTCCTAGCGTGACAAATTACTTCAGTGCGCTACATTGCGCTATTACTTTACTGCCAAGTTGCCTTCAACGAACTGATAATTCAAAATCAACATTTGATTGTACATCTCAATTTTATATTAATCCTCTCCCGAGACAATAATCGCTTTACCTTAAGAACATGTGTTCACAACATGTATTAATTCTTTTAAAGGAGCTCATAAGCTACTACTTTTCATATAATTCATCATAATATTCCTTCAATTATATCATTATTATTATTATTACGCTTGCTTTCACATATTTAAATCATTTATCAAATTCACTGATATTTTATTTCATACATTTCCCACATGGGATTTATTTATTTCATATAATTATTTTTACTTTCTCAATTTTTAATCGTTCAGATCGCGCTATTATTCTGTTATTTGTTATTCAGAAACATCCCTATTCTTTCGTTCTCAGGTGGATTGTACGCAAACCCTCCCAACACATAACATAATGAAATGGTTACTCACATGATATTACGGTCTCCGACCGAATTCTCCAGCGATGTTTCATTTTTGCCCACTCAATGTGTTTAAGCCATCTTCATTAATCCCATTTCACACAATGACACTTCTTGATACACATACACATTATTTACCTTAAACACTGGTAACATATTGAATACAATTTTGTATTCTTTTATCATACAAAAATAAATTCACTAAAAATTATTACACTAAAATAAATTTTACACTGCTTTTAAATCACTGAGGCTTTGATTTTTGCCTTACACACGTGATTTCTTTCTTCCCCATTTCCAAGGGTGACACTCTTAGACGTCGGCTCCCTAATCTGGCAAGATGATGAAAGTCTCGATCAATCTACCCCTCCCTGGAACGGCTATTCTTCAGATCCGGTTTTCTGACTATCGGCTTCTATTTTTAGTAGCTCGAAGTCGTTTCTTTCTAGACACTATTTAGTTTGTCTAGAGAAAGTCTGTCCTGTTTACAGCCTCTCGAATACTTTATCGGTGACCTTCCTATTTCCCTAGCATATACTGCTATTCCTTAGTTTCGTAGCTTATTGCTTATTACTGTTCGCTTGTCTCTTGTAGACAACGTTTTGGATTAAATTCTCACTTCTTATTATTCTGCGCTCTAGTTCCTATCTTTTCGGTACACTAGGCGTTACTTATTTCGTCCGACCCTGATCGGGTTCCTTAACTTTGTTAGAAATGTTTGTTTCACTATCGTTGGTACTTCAAAACGTTACGATACTTTCTGTCGTTTAACTGAACTGTTATTTGTATCGCATGTTCTTTAAGTTCGCAGCCTAACTTTGACTGTAATACGGAACTTTCACTATAAAGACTGACGCTTGCTGAACTAAATCCTGTACTAGGATTTTACTAAGTTTTCACACGGCGATACTATTATGATACTTCTCGGCCACTCCCCTACGGGTGTTCTTTGGTGATACAGCGTATCACGACCTCTCGAGGTCTAGTAAGTACTGCATGATTATACTTTTCTCCTATACTCGGAGTTCACTGGTAACTAGTCTTGTATTCGATGCTCCATCGTGCAGCGTCTCGGCGCTCACGGAATAACTGCATCTGATGATCTGCGAAACACTACCGTGCCCTCAGGCACCTATGGTAGACTGAATATAATGTTCTTTAGCCCTTTTTGGGCCCACTTTGGCATAATGACTACGTATATTTACTCGTACTGACGATCTGGACACTGTGATGCAGCGCCTCCCCACGAGGTCTGCTGTAAACTGCATTAACGATGTGATGTAGCGTCACGTCCCCTGGACGGACTAAAACTGCATGATTGGTCTGGCTCTGCCAGGGCTTTTATACAAATCGGCGACAAAAAGATAAAATCCTCGTTTTTTTCATAACTAACTTTTGAAGCAATAGTCGCATACTTTTGAAAATTATATATCTGGAAAGCTTATTTTCTAAACGTAAACTGACTTCTTTGCACATGAAAATCGATCGTACAATTCTGAGATATTAAATAAATTTTGCTCTTCAGATACGTGGGTGTTGCAGTTGATTTTTACTCCCTACCACCTCGGGTCTCGGGGAACTTTTAACTACGTCATGCTGCGTTTGCACTTCTTTCCTGTGCAATTATTATAACCCTTTTCACCACACAAAAATCTCCATTCCAAAATGATTCACAATGATATATTCCTTCTGTTAATTATATGTTCGCAAATGGCTTAAATCTAATTATTCCTCTTCTTGCACAACTGCGAGGTTGCCATTTTATTGCTGTGTAAGATCAATTTCCGAAACCTCTTCTCGCTTACACACAGCGGAAAGTTTTTAATTCTATTTAGAGCCATGATCGGCTCCCTATCGATGCGTCACGTATGATATCATTTCCTGGGGCCACCTGGACTCTTATTCTTGCACAACATTATACCAGTCCTCTACATAAAATCTTTCTAAGTTCTACTAAAGACTGTATTTTTCCTCTCTTCTTTTACCAATAAAACATGGATTCGACCCCTTGAACCAATGGTACATGGGTACAGTAATAATTTTCCTTTAATGGTACATGACTATGGCCTATACATTTAACAATCCAACATGGTGACCATCCGAAATATTTAGACGGCTCTGAATATCTACGAATCTGTTATAGCAATCAAACTGATTTTTTTATGTTCATAGGGGCTATGAACTTAAGTTCACCTATAGGACTTTAAATAATCTGGTGATCACAAATTCAACATGGCGGCGACGCGAAGTATAAATATTCACATGGTCGTTTCTCGTAATTTAACCATCCGAGTGCAGTGAAACTTGGTACAGTAAATCCTTATACGAATGTTAATACACCGGCATGTAATTTATTCAATTGTTACCATAACCACAAGATGGCAGCTGTGCGAAATTTTAAAATCTCTTTGTTACTTCTTGTGTCCTAACCATGCGATTGAAGTTTGAATGCTGCACGTATACAATAATCTTCATGTAACAGTACATAACTCCAGGACCTACATATATAAAATCCAACATGGCGACCATCAGAAATATTTTTTCGGTTCTCAATATCTACGAATTTGTTACAGCAATCAAACTGAAATTTTGTATGTTGATAGTGGCAATTAACATAAGTCGGATATATGAAAATAGGCTGTATAGTTCTTCACGGAACTACTTGTTTTTATATAAGAGAAGATATATATATATATATATATATATATAAAAGCATGGGTCCTAGTGGAAAATAATTCTATCACCCGAAACCAAAAATGCATGGGACGAAAAAAACATCAAAATATCATGTTGGTTTCGGACCCTAAAAGACGTGAAAAATATAATAAAAGTATTAAAAAAAACTATTTTTTGAAATTTCATTCGAATCAATTTTATGTCTTTCTTGGGACTTAGAAAATTCCTACCAAAAAGTACAAAATCATTAATAACTCCGTAAGTATTCGTCGTATGATGAAATAGCAAGAGACAAAAAAGATGTAATGTGGTATTGTCTACAACATAGGCCATGTATAATTTTACACTCAGACATATTACGTTTCCCCCCTCCCCCATAATTTCACCCCTCCCCATGGGCCCCTTAAATTGGATTTATGAAACAAGATGTTCAGTAAAGAACATATAGCCTACTTTCTCCTAAATGTATGAGTATAGTTATAACTCGTTGTTATTATCAAAGAGTATAATAGAACTATTCTTTGTTGAAGACCTTAGAAACGATTTACCTCTACCAAACGCCACAACCTAGATAAAAACTGCTACCATCATTGAAGAAAGAAAGATAAGAAGTATATCAAGAATGTTATGGATCTGGAGACATAATCGACCGGACTGGCTGCGTGGCTCAGCGGTAACGTTCTCGCTTGCTGGGCCCTAGGTTGCAGGTTCGTATCCTGGCGCAGTCAGCTGGCATTTGAGGGTGCACAAATGCGAGGGAGCCGTGTCAGTACATTTACTGGCACGTTAAAGATCCCCTTCGGGCCAACATTCCGGCACCCCGGTGTCTCTAAAAGCAGCAGTAGTTAAAAGGGATGTAAAACCAATAACATTATTATTATTATTATTATTATTACATATACGACCTGCCGTGGGCAACATCCAACTTTGAGTTGAGGCATGTCTTTACACGTCTGGTTGTGCATGGCTTTCACAACCCTAATTGAATTAACAAATCTTTCCATGACCCTACAGAGACGTGTGTATACAAACTATGTGGATATTTTCGATTGCTATTTGCCTGAAATAAAAGTAGTAATTAATAACCTGAACTAACACCATCGGCTTGAATTCAGTTACTATGTGAAATCGGTTTGTTCTTTACTTCAAATAACATTTTCAAGTAACGCAAAATAGGCTGTTACAAACCCTTTAAAATAAAAAGTAAAAATGTATCGTAGTATCATCTTGTCATTCTTCAAATTCGATGCGCATAGAATGCCAATGGTATAGTAATCAATGGAGCCCCACGTAGACTAGTCGTGACATCTAGTGGTGAAATATCGAGCAATATAATCCTAACAGAGCGAGTGCATTCTAGCGGCCAGAAGAAGAAACTTTTCAATAAAATCTGGAAGTTAATAAGTAGGTCGTCGTGCAGTTACCTTTTTGGCAGCTAGATGTCTCGAGTAAATCTGCTGGCGAATTATGTTTTAATTAAATACTAGATGAAACCCGTCAAAACATGACGGACAATGGAAATATATATTTACTGAAGAAGCTTCTTATATAAGTTACATTCTTTGTACGATTACTTTTTATCACTATTGCAACTTAAAGGGCGTCAAAGGATAGCACTCTCAACATTGCAACATAATGCTGGTCATGACTGAAAACGTGATGAGGTAAAGAGCCCAATACGTTCCAGAGATTCTCTTTGAGCTTGATTGATTGTGATAAAGTAGGCCGAGCGAATAAGATATTGTTGCCTATTAAAAGAAAATGTACTGTACCTGCAAGTGTTTTATCGGAAGGTGTTAAATCAAGTCGTAGGATTTGAGCTCTCTGCCTAATATTACTACACCTATTATATCCGAATCCAAGCAATTTCTTACATATTTCTTACAATTTATATATTTCCATATATGAGTCCTTGGGAAACGTTCAGATTTCTAAGGAGCATAACTATGGCTCAAACGTTCGGAGTATGTGGAAGCGAATCACTTAATTCCAAGGAATTGAAGAATTCTATAATAGGGAAATGAAGTAGCTGGCTTTCATCTTCAGTATCCAATTTGTTAACGCTGATGTATGTGTTTGAACTACTGGACATAAGTTGAATGACTTTTAAATGAATATCATTACATTGTTGCAAATTGGCAAATACATGTATTATATATTCCAGCAGATCAATTTTACCATCACAACAGTAAAGGCCAAAATAACCACGCGTAGATTTTACGCAAGAGAAATACAATTTAGAACAATGTTTACATTTGATCGTCAAAGACCCTACACTGTACTGCATAATATCTGGAATTTTGTTTCTGAAATGGCCCATTTATATTGGACTTTAAATGTGGCTTCGTATTATTCAATAACACTATAGTGTCCTGCAATAACGGAGCCGCTAAATATTAAATGGCAAATAATACTTCCATTGCCGAAATCAACTGCGTAGTTAGACTCAGTACTATAAACAAATAATCATTAAACAATTGTCTTATAAAAAGAAGTTCAACATGACCGTCCAGAGACTTTCATACTCAAGTTGGTTGGTGAGGAGAATGCGATGAGACTGATCGCTTAAAATAAATTCCTTATAATTGTTCCTGCCAACGAATTTTTTTGCAATAGCTTGAAAACGCAGCTCAGAATGACGTTCTTCATTTTGTTATAAACAGTACAAAACTGCTCTAAATAAGCAATTTCCATCACCTGTTATAGGTTATGGCGGTACATTTTGCAGGGGAACATAGAATCACTTCGCCAGCTACTGGAATGACCATAGGCCTATACTCAATACTCACTTCGGCAGTCACCCTAATGGAGGCAGTTTTTGAATTCTATGTCCCGTGCATGTCAAAAATCGTATTAACACATGGAAGCCCACCCATTCTTGGCTATCGCCTCGGAGACCCGGGTTACATTTCCTGCTCTGCCAAGAAATTTAATTCTGGTCTGAGGGCAAAAACGGGGCACATTCAGTCTCTTGAGGTATAACTAAGAAGAGGAAGGTTTGATTCCCACCTCGACAATCTTGGATGTGGTTTTTCGTGGTTTCCCACTTCCACTCAAGGCAAATACCGGGATGGTTCCTTACTTAAGGCCTTGGCCGTCTCTTTGCCATTTCCCACCTTAATTACAAATACACACATTATGCAGCCATCACAATAACGCAGGTTATCAGAGAAAATTTTACACATACACACCAAAGTTCGCGGGGCTGAGTGACCACGACGTCGGAGCCCTTCAAATGAATTATGTTTGCCAAGTGTCTCTCGTGGCGCAAGCAATTGTGGACACGCGCGGGTGCCTGGAAAACTTCTTTTTTCTTTAATAATTTAAGAGTATATCAACGATGCATAATTATAACTTTTAGTCTAGGACGCTAATAACTTGACCTCCGAAGCATTGGGAAGAATTGCAATATTGAGGTACATAAACAACATAGCCTATAGATAACTGTCAGTTAATGTTCTTCAACATTTCCCTTCTTAAATATTCCCCTCCTTTATAATTCTCCATCACGTGAAAACGCGCCATGTCTTGTGTTTTAAATATAGCGATGCAATGGTGCTGCCATCTGTTGTCAGTTAAAGGAAATATGTGGGCGAGGTACTGCCATCTGTTGTCAGTTAATGGAACTGATTGCAGATATTCGAACGGCGTATTGAGGACAACAGTTAGCTCTCTTGATCACATGCTGTAATGCAATGGTAAAACGGAAATAAAACATATTGAGAGGGAATGTAGAAATATGTATCTTTAACTGACATAAAACCTTACTAATACTCCTTGATTAAACAATATTTCAGTGGTAAAAAAAGCTGCCGAATGATGGGATCGAACCTGTGCTCCTTGGAACCAACGTCAGTCGCCTTAACCACATAGCTACTCGCGCACTCCGATTCGGCAGCAGACTAAAGCATTCACTACATTCAAAAGCCGCTGTCTGAAGGAAATAATCCATTTCATTATAAAAAAAAAAACAATGTTGCACATTCGTATACGTTCATACTGTTATTATATTTTATAGTCAGAACTTGGCTAATGTATGATTTCAATTACATGGAAACTTATTAAATAACTTACGTTTTAATGGACTTCTCACCGCCATTTTGTCATGAGCCCAAGCGGATTGTGCGCATGCGTGAGGGATAAAACAAAAATCACCTTACTGTTTTAAATATATAGATATATTTTACACCACAATATGCACAATATAACGCTTGATTTTAAAACATCTGAGTCATTACAAAACAATAAACATATAACATTTCAAGCAAAAAACGTAGCTCTGATCGGGTTTGAACCATAGGCATTTGAGCGATAGGCTAACGCTCTACCACTGAGCTAATTGTTTCAACGAATATCGTTCTATATAAAATGACTTACATAGAACTTGTTAGCAAATAATGATTTATACTAAACGATTTCATCACTGGAGTATATTGTTTATATATAAAGCATTTCATACAAAGTTTATTTATTTTGTATCAGTACGCTATATTGCATGCAATACTCAAATTAGTGAAATATAAGTCAGGCACAAGATATCCGCTGCCATCTTGTCTTATTACTGAATCAGCTCAGCTTTTTAAAATCACGTCTGCACTATAGTATTACAAAATAAACTTTTAATTTCGAACGTGCCTCTTCCTTTAGAACAGTTAAAACGATTCTCGGCTCGATAATCGGAACTGGTGGGTCCCATGATATGGATTATAAAGTTTGCATAATTCGCACGGCCGCCATCCTGAAATGGTATGGCGGACGACCTTGTAGTTTGGTCACAAGACGCATCCTATACGAAGGTATGTTGTTACCAAATTTGGTAGAGATCGGATGATTTGGTTAGTCGTTATTTGATTTTACGTTTTGAACGTTTGAGTGGCCGCCATTCAGTTTTAGTAAAGATGGCGGCGATATAAAACATGACACTGAGGTGTCCTTTGCTAGTGCTACCTTTGTACCAAATTTCGTTCAATTCGCATTCACCGTGTTCGAATTGATAGGGGGGGACAGACATTCAGAGTACACACACTCACACACACACACACATTTTTTGCAAAAATCGAAAGTAGGCTAAAAACGGTCAAACACCTATTTACTTATTTTTTATGCTGATTTTTTCCCGCTGAGTTCCAAACTCCTGGCCTATGTCGTTTAAGGGATACACGCTCCGTTAGGAATCCTTCAACCCCCACTTTTCACCCCTTTCACCTCATAATATACACCACATCGAAAAACCCTCAGACACATGTCTTCTTATTTTTAATGATGAGTTTATATGCCGAGTATCACATCCCCCAATGAAACCAATCGGGAGATATTGCTATTCAATGAAATGCAGGTCTACCCCCTTAACACCCCTTTAGAACCTGAATATCCAAAAATCCTTTCTTAGTGGGCGTTTGCGGCCCTTGAGGAAGCTGCATACCAAATTTCATTCCAATCCGTTCGGTGGTTTCTGAGATTTCGTGATGAATGAATCAGTCAGTGAGGGAGTGAGTGAGTGAGTGGTATTTGAGCTTTATATAGTAGATTACATGTTGGTATTACAAAACACATACAATAATAACACAGTGCATTCAATACTCAAAATAATGACTAGATAAAGATAAACTGATCTTAAACATTACATTAAATAGAAAAGAAAATTCACAAATACTATGTGACTAATCAAACTAATAACTTGATGGAGTTAAAGCAAACTTAAGTTAAATTAGGAACATTAAATCCATAAATATTTGGTGATTAATCAGATCAAAAAGCTAGATAAACTAAACTTAAGTTAGAAGATGAGATTCATAAATACACTGCTTGAAAATTGCAAAGGAACAGGTGACTATTGCCCAGGAACGATGGACAAATGTGAAGGAACAACCGACCAAAGAGAGTAAAAGGCATTGGAGAGGGTGGGACGTGTTATCTGCAGCGAAAAGGAAAAGACATCTCACTCCTTGTCAAATAACTTCAGATCTTGCAACCACTACCGGTACATGTTTATCTGCCAGAACCATTTTGCAGCGAACCAGGCTGACTGGGCAAAATTTTCAACGGAGCTGGATAAGTGCATTCGCTGGATCCCTCCATCTCATAAGAACTACCATCGCTTCATCGGTGCAGTAACTGCTACGGCTGAAAAGTGTATGCCAAGAGGATACCGGCAAGAATATATCCCAGATTGGAACGATGAAAGTGAAACACTGTATCAACCCTTCCAGCAAAGTGGTGACCCAGAGATAGCTACAGAACTTTTGACCAGCTTGGACTTATCTTGGAGGCAGAAATGGACAGAAACAGTTGAAAGTATGGACTTCAGCCACTCAAGCAGGAAAGCATGGAGTCTTTTGAGAAGATTGGGAGGAAGTGGGCCAGCATGCAGAAAACCTTCAGAAGTAACACCTGACCAAATTGCTTCCCACATCATTACCACATCAAGAGTGCCTTCCGACAAGAAACATACCAAACACATTAGACGGTAGATTCATGATCTAAAAAAGACAACATCTCCCTCATCTGAATATTCACGACCCTTCACAGTTTTAGGCATTGATTTAGGACTGAAGGACCTCAAACCTTTGAAGTCACCTGATTTCGATGGTATCCATCCAGAATTCCTGAATCATATGAGAGGATATGCTAAGAAAAGGCTGGCTCACTGACATCCTGCTGACTGGTCAACTTCCATTGAAGTTCAAGAAGGTAGAGATAATTTCTATTCTGAAACCTGGCAAACCCAGCAACATGGTAGAGAGCTATTGGCCCATCGCCCTTCTTAGCTACTGCTGCAAACTTTTTGAAAGGTTGATATATAACAGAATAAGTAGCGCAATCCTAGAGCATATTCCAGTTGAACAGGCAGGCTTCAAACCAGGGCGTGGCTGCTGCGACCAAGTATTGTCTCTTAGATCCTTCATAGAGGCAGGATATCAAATAAAGCTGAAAACATCTGCAGCATTTGTTGATCTTACAGCTGCCTTGGACACTGTGTGGAGGGTAGGTCATATCTAGAAATGTCTTCTTATCATACCATGCAAAACGATGGCTCAACTGGTTAACAACATGTTAAGTGATCGGAAGTTCCAAGTAATCACTGGAAGCAAGATGAGCAAGGCAGTGGCGTACGCAAAGGGGGGGGGGGGTCACGGGGGTCATGACCCCCCCCCCCCCCATAAAAAAATAAATATCTGCATCTAGGAATTCGCCCGTATTTATTGCCTTTAATGCCGTAAAAGTTGACCGAAGTAAAAAACGAATTTTACAAGTGATATTGGTATAATGAGTGCGGAACGGACGGAGAACTACGAGAAGTGCTCATGCCCTACCTTACCGTCTTTGGCCATTCCTGAATTTAGCCGTAATCCTCTGCGAACTATCTGTTCCCTCCCGCTCCCTTCGACAGCAACACGGCGCGCCCTCTAGTGTCGCTCTGCCTGCACCATCTCCCCTCCACATCCTACTTTCCCGCCAGCAACGGCAGTGACAAGAGAGAGCAGTACAATGCAAATTCAAATGTAAACAGTGTGTGATGTGTGATGATTTTGTGTAGTGAAAGTAGCTTTGTACTTTGTAGTGTCAGTGACATGTAACATTCTGTTAAAAAGACCTTTGCATATTAGTGAAAAGTGCATTTGAGTTTGAGTTGTTGAGCGAGAAGCAGAGAGCAACGTAAAAAAAATCACTGTGACTGTCGGCAAACTGTTGACGAATCCGGACGACAGATTTGATTTGTGTTGTGTTTTTGGCTGAGCTGTGCTCTTGTTATACGTGAGGTTAAGCACGCCAGGGATTTTCCTACAAAATGGTGAGTTTTGAATTCAATTCAGCCTTTGTGGGTTTCGTGTTGGTTGAACTGTGCCATGCTGCCATCAATGTGAAATCATAACATCAACAGCCTCTACACCATCGTCGCTGATCATGCAACTCGCTGTTTACTTTGGTGATTTGTGCCCAATTTGCCGTATGAAAAAAAAAAAACACGTTTGATTAGGTTCACCTCCCGCGAAAAAGGGGTCGTATACGTCGCAGGTACGCTACGATACCGTGCACGTGGGCGTATACGATACCATTTATTTTGTATTTTTCGCAGTATGTAGGCTAATTTAATTTTTTCTTGAATTACCCTAGGCCTTTTGGGCGCTTTTCAATGTCGGTGGCTGATACAAAAGTTTTTCTTCAATTTATTTATATTTGTTTATGAGCAAAGAACATGAACATCAATGATTTCAAATTTAATATTTGATCTTCGAGGTAGCCAAAAATCGGTTTAAAGTAAAGATTCTTTATATTAGCTCTATGGTTAATTATTTAATTATCTCCAAAATGTCTTTATTTCAGAACAACCTTTATAGTATAGCTACAGTTGATTGGTCTTACTTTGGTACTTTTCTGAGCGTTAAACTTTGGCAGGTCTACTTGTAAAATGTAGAATTTACAACAGGTTTTTTTTTTGTGATTTTATCGTAAGGTGTACCAATACATTATAAAAATAATCGTTAGAAAAGCAAATGGTATAGGCCCAATTAAAATTTGTCATGCCAAATACATCGATGGTGGTTGTGGTGCAGCTTAGCTGCTGTTACATTGTTTTCAATTGTTTATTTTTGTGGTGGGGGATGAACGGGTGATTTTGTTCTTTTTTTTAATCAAAATTGTTTCCTTTGGGGGCTGGGGGACGAACGGGTGATTTTGTACTTTTGTTTTTCTATCAAAATTGTTTCTTTTTGAGGGTGGGGGACAAACGGGTGATTTTGTTCTTTTGTTCATTGTTTCCTTTGTCCTGGTGCAGGATGGGGATGGCGTTCCTTCGTGTCCAGAAAGCTCGACTGGTGTTGGTGGTGAATTTCTGCGCACCAACAATACTGTTCCTGCAACGGCTCCAATTTCTACTCCCTCTACTGCTCCTGTCTCTGGTGTTGGTATAAAACGGTGTACCGTTAGGACCATTGATAGTTTTTTCTCCAAACAAGGTAAGATCACGGTTGAGCCTGAAGCTGCTGGCGTAAATTCGCCGTCTTTAATATCTGAGCAGCCATCCAATTCAGGCAGCAGTACACTTAACCAAGAAAGTACTAGCAACAATGTGGAGGGTTTCAGCAGTCCACCAGCCACTGTTACTTTATCTGCCGACCCTGTCAATGCATACGCATGGGATGTTGGGAATTTCGTGGGCCAGCCCGGTGTAACAGATTTTGAAAAATGTCAGCTATTAGAGAGACCGTGGACTCCACCGAAGGATTATGCATTTCCGCACTGTGTTATTAAGAAAAAGGGAAAAGAAACGAGGAAGTTTGCACAGAGATCTCACCTCGACAGATATTTTTCGCTAGTTCTCTCCCATAAAGATAAAGGCTTGTATTGTAAATATTGTGTACTTTTCGTCGCTGGAGAATGCGGAGGTTATCACTGCAACACCAGTCTGAAACGCTTAGTCCGACAACCATTGACAATGTTTGACGACCTATTGGGTGAAAAGGGAGCACTCTGCTCTCATGAGCGGACTCAGTATCACAGAAAGGCAGTTGAAGCTGGTAAAAACTTCCTTCTATCCTACCACAACCCTTCGTTGGAGGTAATTAATCAGCAATCTTCTCAGCGTGAAATGCAAGTACGCGAAAACAGAGAACGACTCAGGCCTATATTGAGTACAATCCTTCTGTGTGGCCGTCAGAACATACCGCTCCGTGGCCACAGAGATCACGGTTTATTATTACCACAGTCTTCAAAATCGGGAGAAAATGACCAGGACCAGGCTGCTAATTTAGGGGAGGAAGAGAAGTCTGTGGCTAAAGAAGGAAACTTCAGAGCTTTGCTTCGTTTTAGAATAGAAGCAGGAGATGAAAAGTTGTTGAAACACTTAGAAAATTCTGGCGCAAATGCTACTTACATCAGTCCCAGAACGCAAAATGAGTTAATAGACTGTTGCAAGGAAGAAATTCAAGAGGTGATTCTAGGTAGAGTGAGAGAGGCGGGGCCATATTCAATAATTTTCGACGAAACCACCGATTGCTCCCATATCGAGCAGCTCAGCCTGTCTTTCCGCTACTTGTATGGGAATTCAATTAGAGAAGATTTTGTCACTTTTGCTGACGCATATGAATCGATTCGCCCTGAAGATGTAGACGAAAAGGGTGAACGCCGACTGACGGGTATCGCTCTTGCTCATGTCGTGGAGGACCTTCTTTTAAAGCATTCTATTGATATATTAATGATGGTTGGAACAGGCACTGACAATTGCGCTGTTATGTCTTCAAATGTGAAGGGAGCAGTTCAAGAATTATTCAAGAAGGCGGTGAACGCAAGACGATGTCCCTGTAGTAATCATGCCCTAAACAACGGCCTGTCAAAGTGTTCGAAAGTTGTTTCTTGCCGCAACACTACCGGAATTATGCAGAGAATTATTGCTTTTGCAAATATGTCTGCAAAGAGACATCTGGTTTTTAAACAAGAACTTGGCGACAAAGCTTTAAAGGGATTGTGTGAAACACGTTGGAGTGAGAAACACGACGGGCATTTGCAGTTTCAGGAAAACCTACCCAAAATTGCAAGAGCCTTGGAGAAAATCTCCTTGTGGCATGACCGAAAAACATCTGCCGACGCCTACTGTTTACTCCAGGCGATCAAAACTACAGATTTCGTGATTTCCATGGTGTGCATTTGCGATGTTTTAGGTAAGAAAAAAATGACATATTACTTACATATGATAATTTTGTTTGTTTATTTACTTTAAGATGTTTTTTTAATCTAACACTAATACCATTGTTCAATATTTTAATCGTTGTTCCGGTGGTATTTGTTTCAGGAATTACAAAGTCGCTTAGCAAATATCTTCAAACTCCATCGCTCGATTTAAAAACGGCATCGGATTTGGTTAAAGATACAACGCAGACCTTGGAAAAAAAAACGACAAGAAGTGGACAAAAAATTCATCCAGCTCTTTGCCCGAGCTCAAGCTATTGCACAGGAACTGGGGATGGAATTATCACGACCTGGCACAATTGTGCATCAAATTCACCGTGACAACCCACCAGCTGACAACGTGGAAGAGTTCTTCCAAAAATCTATTTACATCCCTTTGCTTGATGAGGTCATTTCGGATTTGAAACGACGGTTTTCGGATGAAGTGCTAAAAGCGTTCAACCTAAATGTATTTATGCCGCCATTTACGAATTGTGACGAAAATACTGAACTACTAGTCAAGAGTGTAGCTGAGACGTACCAACACTTTCTCAAAGTACCAGTACAATCCGTGCAACATGAGTTTGAACTTTGGGTACAAAAGTGGGCAAGGGAGTCGAATGAAAATATCTCCAAAGCAAGTGTTGTCAGTATCATTGGACAATGTGACTGGGATATTTATCCGTCAATAAACACTTTGCTGAGAATTTTGGCAACTTTGCCAATAAGTGTAGCAACTGCAGAAAGATCTTTTTCGACCTTACGGCGGTTGAAAACATGGTTGAGAAGTCGTATGGGAGAAGAGCGTCTAACGGGTTTAGCACTCATGCATGTACACGAAGACATCGAGGTAGACGTAGAAAAAGTAATAACAAGATATGGGAAGAAGAGTGTGTGGCGCCGCGAATTTGTCGTTTAAAATTAGTTTTATCGCTGTCAGCACACTTTAGCTTTTAGCTAAGTTGATTCACTGTCCGTGAATTTTAAACTTTTGTAGGCCTAAAAAGAGACTGTGTTTGTGAAAGAACTTTTTTTTCATGTTTATGCATATTAAACGTATTTTAATATCTTTGTTCGGAGAAATTTGTGTATTTACTAGCTTAACTACTTGGCATAACCACAGCCCCCCCCCTCCCGTGGAGAACTTGGCCCTGTTCATGCACATGACCCCCCCCCCCCAAATGAAAGTCTGGGTACGCCACTGGAGCAAGGAGAGGAAGCTAAACAACGGGTTTCCCCAAGGATCAGTTCTCTCACCATTATTGTTCAACTTATACCTCTCTGACCTTCCTGACACTTCATCCAGAAAATTCTGCCGACGACTTGACTCTACCTGTACAAGATCAGGCAATGTAAACAACTGAAGAGATTCTTAGCAAAGACTTGTCTATAATGGCAATTAACTTCAAAATCTGGAGACTTCAACCCAGTGTGCGTAAAACAGAAGTGTCTTGCTTCCATTTAAATAATCGTTTGGCGAGCGTGAAACTGAATGTAAGTTTCGGAGGCAGAATTCTTCGTCATAATTGGAACCGAAAATACCTTGGCGTCATCTTAGACTGTACACTATCCTTCAAACAACACCTCCTGAACTTAGCACAAAAGTTGAGAACACGAAACAACATCCTCCATAAACTATGTGGAACTACCTGGGGATCTTCAGCAACCACCTTGCGATCTTCAGCCTTGGGTTTGGTGTATTCAAGTGCTGAGTATCGTGCACCTGTTTGGTTGAACAGGCTTGTTGACACCCGACTTAATACCACCATGCACACAATGCCTGGCACAATCACATCTACTCCAGTTCATTGGCTTCCACTGCTAACCGGTATAATGCCACCTGATCTATGCCGATCTAATGCCCTTATGAAGGAATTCCATAAGATCTCCAGGAATCCTAGTCTACCCGCGCATAATGACCTGCCACTTTTGAATCTTAAAAGACTAAAATCACGCCACCCAACTCTGCGTGATGCTGCTGACATGGATGCTAAGGATTTTAAATCTCTTGAAGAATGGAAAGGTCGGTGGGAAGCAGCAACAGATATGCGCCTGCATACCTTCTTCTCAGGTCCCAGATTTCCAAGTGGATTCCGCCTATCATCCAAGACCCGGACTGCCCTGAACAGAATCAGAACAGGACATGGTCGGTGCAGAGACGCTCTCCACAAGTGGAAAAAGCTACCTAATCCAGACTCTGACTGCGGAGCTCCACACCAGACTGTTCATCACATTGTCGGAGAATGCAAGATTCAAGCTTATCACGGTGATGAAGCGGACTTCCTGTTGGTAACCCCAGATGCTGTATGCTGGTTTGAAAATCTCGATATTCAGTTGTGAAACACAAATTACTTTTTTTCTCTTCTGTAAATATGTATATATATACAGGGTGCCAGGGAATGTTCTCCGCAGTGCCTACATGCTTCTGAGAGAGATAGCGTCACCACTTACGTTGGCAGCATGGCAGTCGTTTGCATCGAAACAAACAAACAGTAAACTTTGTACTCACCACAGCCATTCATAACATACTGTTGCACTCTTCCAATAATCTAACTATACACACTGACAATTTTGACAGCCCACTGCCCATACATGTGGCATTCACCCTATCAAGGGCACTGTGCTGCCAACTAAACTGATGATGCTACCTCTCGCAGCTGCACGTAGCCGCTGAGGAGAACATTTCCTGGCGCCCTGTATATTACTAATAATGTCTGTATAAGCCATACGCTAAATAATTGTCTGTGAATATTCCTCTCTAGCAATATCTCCGTTCCTTAGCAATTGTCAAGCAGTGTATTTGGTGACTATTCAAACAAAAAGCTAGATAAAATTAAGTTAAGATGAAATTGACAAATGTTTGGTGATTAATAAAACTAAAAACTAGATAAAGTTGAACTAAAGTTAAATAGAGTAAACAAAAATTAAATTCATAAATGGTGATACTCACTTGATGTTCACATTTGTGCAGAAAGTCTACAGTAGATTTGACTAAACAATAGGGTACATACCACAATTACATAAAGTATATAGATTTCAACATATTATACATACATTTTTTTTGGAATTATTCAGCAAGAAATCTTGATCCACTTTTCCACACATAATTTCTTAGGCAATGATAACACTAGCTTTTACTGCATCCTGAAACAACCCTTGCAAAATATAATAATTCTGTGCAAAATATAACATAAAATAAATGTTCGTACACTACACTGGACTTTAAAAGTTTGCAAATATTATGAACTGTATGGCAGTAACAGTGAAAGTTTAAAGAAATGGTTGCATTTATATAGAGCTGTGCCTGATCATCTTCGTCCGTTGGGTAATCTGTCATTGAGGGGCTAAAGTGTTAGTATGTACAGCGCTGAACTTGAGAAAGCAGGCTGCGTTATTGCCCTGCTACTGTATTACCGGTACATCACAAGATTTAATGTATTTTTTCCAAAGTTCATCATTTGAATAAAAATAATTAATGTAACATTTCTTTCGGGTTAAGGAGTGTTAAATATTTGTAATCCCCCGCCTAATATAATTGGACACAATTGTGTTGACCAACTGAAAAGCATTCTATGATAGATTACTAGGCAACACTTAATATATAGCTTCTTCTTTCTCTTTACATCATTCCCACTCCTATGTGGGGTCGATGTTTCTGACAGCCCACCTCCATTTAACCCGGTCATGCACATCCTCTTCCGACAACTGTTTTTCTCTGAGGTCCTCCTGTACACATTCCATCCATCTTCGTTTAGGTCTACCTCGCATTCTCACTCCCTGTGTTTGCATGTCTAGCATCTTCCGCCCCACGTAGGATTCCTCCCTTCTTCTCACATGCCTGTACCATTGAAGTCGCTTTTCTAGTATCTTCTTAGATATTTCCACAACCTTCAATGTTCCTCTTATTTTGTCATTTTCCTCCCTATCACGCTTAGTCACTCCATTCATCTACCTGCCATGTCCTGTGGTTCGGATTCCACGTAAAAAGGAGGTCCCGTGGCTCCTGATCTCAAGATTAACGGTCACGTAAAACTACAAGCTTCCTTCCTTTTCATCCACCTGAACATTTTCATTTCCGTGACGTCAAGCCTGTTTGTGTGTGTTTTCCGTGCTGGCCATGTTTCAGAGCCATACAGCAATGCTGGTCTTACGACTGCAATGCTACCAATCAATCGAACGATCATTAACTAATAATAATTATTGGTTATGTCCATTTGGGACAAATCTAAAAAAAATCCATAAATAATAATTTAAAGAAAACCACCAGGTCGCACCACTAGTCACGGGCTAAGCAAGGTACAGTCAACACTTTATCCGGCGCAGGGTGCAAAGTCCCTAAAAATTCTAGCTTCATCAGAACAGATGGATTTTAATTGCTACAGATTTCAGAAATACTTTCATAATCTGAGCTGATAAATGTAGGCTTTTATAAATGCCTGCAAAAAATTTAAAAAAATACTTAGTCAGGCAATAAGTGAATAAGCTGGAGCAAAGATTCAATCGTAGCAGTGGGAATGAAATAATTCAGAAGTGGGAAACCTCAGTAAACCACTTCTAGGGCTGCTGAAGTGGGAATCAAACCCATTACTTCTCAGTTTTGCTTCTGTGCTGCTGAGTGCACCCTGTTCTAACCCTCAGACCAGAATTATTTTTCTTGGCAGAGTCGGGAATCAGGATCTTTGGATCTGGAGTCCCAATATGTACCCTGAAATTACATAAGGTGGCTGCACTATACAGTACAATATGGGAGAACGTTCACTGACTGTTGCGAATGTGCTTCTGTAATTTTGTGAATGTATTTCTGTAATTAAATTTGTTTTTTGTAAGTTGGCACCCTTGGGGCGTCGATGAGCAAGATGGAACAGGTTTTGAGTAACTGAATGTAATGGCTGGATAGTGATGCTCCTTGTTGTGTACAATAAAAGTGATTGTTCTTGAATTGTAGACATGAGTTGAAGAATTGATTTGTAACATTTTGGCGACCATTGACAGGATTGTATTGAAAAAGTTGGTTTGGTAAACAATTTCCCTGTTTTGTTTTGTTTTGGATTTGTTGCCTTGCAATGGCCACGATTGAAAAGTTGAAAAAGAAGAGAAGTGCCTATCGGGCAAGTGCGACGAAAGCTATTGGAGCGGTCGGAGTTGAAGCCGATTTCCAAAAATTACGTGTGAAAATAAATACTCTCCGAACAATTGCGGATACCTTAAAAGAATTGGACGAAAGCATCTTGAACGAGTTGTTGAATGTTGACGGAAACGAGGATGCCTGTATCGAAGAAACAATGCACTGTGTTACCGTTCAAGAAGATCTTCTGCAAGCACTTCTTGAAGCCGAGGATAAAGTGGAAGGATTAAAACCTAGTGTTGCCAGTTGTGTTGATGCAGGAGATAATTTCAGCGTACAGAGCAACGTGGCTTCGGCGTCGTCAACCATGTCGTCAGAGAGGTTAAGGCTACCGAAAATCACGCTTGAGGTATTCGACTTGGGTCCAGGTAACTGGATAAAATTTTGGACACAATTTCAAAGGATTCATGAGGATTCTAACATTACGAATGTTGATAAGTTTAGTTACTTGAAAATGTCACTGAAGGGACAGGCTAGGAAGTTAGTTGACAGTTATCCACACACAAGTGAGAATTATGTTAAAGTCTTGGAACATTTAAAGAATCGTTTTGGTAAAGATGAGATGGTTATAAATTGTATGTATAAAGATTTGTTGTAATTGGTTCGCTCGGATTTATCTGTGACTGACCTGTATGATAATATAAGTACTAAGTTGAGATCCCTAGAAACATTAGGCATGAATTCTGATAGGGCAGCAATCTTAGTTCCACTCATTGAAGAATGTCTCCCCATCGATGTTTTGAAAATATGGGAAAGAAGAGCAGCAGAAGAGGACGATGATAGTGGTAATAAAATTGATAAACTTTTGTGTTTTCTGGGCAAAGAAGCCGAGAGTGAACAAAGACTGCGTAATCATGCTAAGGTGAATGAGGTTGATAAATTCACTGCGCCCAGAACAGAGCCAACAGCAGCAGCTCTCGTTTCTTTCACTCCTACTGTCAGGCAGAATCGGGTAAGTTATCAGCAAACAGGACGGCCACACAAAGTAACCCTAACCTGTTTGTTTTGTAATGAGAACCATCCCTCTTACAAGTGTTCTAAAGAAATGTCGGTTGAGGACCGTCGTAAAACTGTAAAAGAAAAACGAGCTTGTTTTGCATGCTTGCAGGGAGGTCACTCGAGACAGCAGTGTAGGAAAAGAATAGATTGTGGTAAATGTAAAGGGAGGCACTATGATATCATGTGTGTTGGTGAACCCAGCAGAACAGCATCGTTATTTGCAGGGCCTAGTGGAACTGTCATTTTAAAAACATTAGTAGCACAATTGCGTGGTGTCACTGTTCGAATATTACTTGATACTGCTTCACACCGCAGTTATATTTCGGAAGCTATCTGTGAAAAATTGGGTTTGATCGAATGTGGTCGTGAAAATATTTGTCATATGCTGTTTGGTGGGAGTGTGTCATCTGAAATATCACATCCAATTCATGAAATTGAACTAACTAGCTTACAGGGTGATAACAGTTTTGTTCTTAAGGCACTTAGGGAGAAGAAGATTTGTGGTTTGATACCACCTGTGAATGATCCGCATTTGTTACGGAAGGTGGCTGCACATGGTATTACATTGACAGATGATGGAGTTAACCGACCTATTGATGTGTTGTTAGGAGCTGATGTTATGGGCGAACTTGTTACAGGTGTGAAATGTATTGACTCTAAGCTGTTTGCATTTGAGACGAAGCTTGGATGGTGTCTCCTGGGTACCGCAGAGAGGCAAGAGGTAAGCTGTATGACAAACTTTGTGACCTCTTTGCTCAATTTACACCGTCCTTTATGGGACTTAGAAGTTATTGGAATTGAGAAACAGACAGAAACAAAAAGGTCGGACATAGATGATAGATGTTTGCGAAATTTTGAAGACACAATTCGTTTCGAAGGTGAAAACTGTCGGTATGTAGTAACATTGCCCTGTATTGATGAGCACCCCCCTCTTCCCACTAATCGTGAAATAGCTGAAAGTCGTCTGAAATCAACAGTAAGCCGTTTAGATAACAATGGACTCTATGATGCGTATGATACTGTTTTTAAACAATGGGAAACAGATGGGATTATTGAAATAACATCTGATGAAAACATAGGGCACTTTCTACCTCACAGACCAGTTATAAATTATGGGAAAACAACTAAAATCCGCCCAGTCTTTGATGCATCGGCGAAAAGTATTGGAAACGTCTCTCTAAATGATTGTTTAGCAACGGGACCCAACTTGATTGCTAGTATCGTACCTATCCTATTACGTTTCAGGTTACAGGAGGTCGGTGTTGTGGGAGACATAAAACAGGCTTTCTTAATGATTGGACTGAACCCTGAGGATCGAGAAAAGTTAAAATTCTTGTGGTGGCGTGATGGGCATATTATAACGCTGCGTCACTGTCGTGTAGTTTTTGGAGTTGTGTGTAGCCCATTTTTGCTGAATGCCACCATCACTCATCATTTGAATACTCTAAGTGGTGACTTAGTTGAAAGACTGAAAAATTCCTTTTACATGGATGATTGCCTTTGTTCATTTCAGTCCCTGAGTGATGCCAAGGAATTTGTGTCCGAAGCTACAAATGTCATGTCTCAAGCCAGTTTCCAACTCCGTGGGTGGGTTTTGTCAGGAGATGATGTGACACAAAATGTCTTAGGTGTCAAATGGCATGCTTTAGATGATCTGTTGGGATGCAACTTTAGCTTCGATCCAAAAGAGAAAATCAATGAATTAACTAAGAAGAAATTGCTGTCGATTATAAGCAGGGTGTTTGATCCATTGGGTTTGTTATTGGCACCTTTACTCCATCTGAAAATTGCATTGCAAATGGCATTTAAGCTCAAACTACACTGGGACACACCCCTTCCAAAAGAAATTCAAATGAAGTGCTCGCAGTGGCTTACTGAAGTTGATTTGATTGACAGCATTGTGGTGCCTAGATGTTTAAGAGGTGTCTCTGACACAGCTTGTTTACATGTATTCAGTGATGCCAGTCTCCTTGGACTGGGCACTTGTGCCTTTATGAGGTATGAAAACAAAGATGGCTTTAATGTTCGATTTGTTTTAGCTAAGTCCAGAGTTGCACCAATGGAAGACATGTCAATCCCTCGTAAAGAGCTTGTAGCGGCAACACTTGCAGCAAGGCTTGGTTCTGTTATTAGTAAATCGACTAATATTTCCAACATTGTGTACTGGTCTGATTCCATGATTGTTCTTTACTGGATCAAGAAAGGTGAATGGAAGACCTTTGTTGGAAACCGGGTAAAGGAAATCCACCAGTTGACGTCACCCGAGCAGTGGCGATTTGTTCCTGGCGATTGTAATCCTGCTGATATACTCAGCCGAGGATACTTGTTGTCCGAATTTGTTGCATCAAAATGGTGGGAGGGTCCTCAATGGCTCCTAGAGAATGAGAACAAGTGGTTAACTGTGAAAATAGCCCCTACAGAAGAGGAATCGAAGAAAACGGCTGTTAGTTTGTACAACACAGACGATGTAAGAGAAAACATGTTCACACACTTTGCTTCTTTCTCGAAAAATGTGCGTGTTGTTGGCTGGATCTACCGATTTCTTGAGAAAGCTAGTGGGAAAAGTTCAAACTGCGGAGAGGAGTTGACTGGCAAAGAAGTACGACATGCTGAATTAAAATTAGTACGGTGGATTCAGAGTAGTTACCCTCTAGATGTAAATAATTTCAACATTAAAACTGATGATGATGGCTTGATTCGAGTTCGTACTAAAATATTATCTGACGAGTTCACACCCATGTTCAAGGAACCCATTTTACTACCTCAGTGTGAACTAGTGGAGTCCATGGTGGTAGAATGTCATGAGAAAATGCACCATGCTGGAGCAAGTACTGTGTTAGGAGCCCTGAGAGAAGAATACTGGATAGTCAGAGGTAGACGATTAGCCCGACGTGTTGTTAGTAAATGTGTTCGTTGTCTTAGGCACAAAGCCCAACCAGTGAGAACGCCACCTGTCGGGTTACCTAATAACCGTGTAAATCTTGGAAAGGTGTTCCAAGTATGCGGAGTCGATTTGGCTGGACCTCTTTTCATAAAAGATGGTACTAGGGTTTGTATTGCCTTGTTCACCTGTGCTGTATACCGTGCAGTCCATCTTGAAGTGGTAGAGTCGCTCTCTACAGAATCGTTTTTACATGCTCTTCGAAGAATGATTGCCAGACGAGGCAGAATCACAACTATGTATAGTGATAACGGTACTAACTTTGTAGGAGTTTGGAATCTCATTAAGCAGACTACAGTTGAACGTGAATTGAAAATTCAGTGGCTATTTAATGTTCCCACAGGTGCTTGGTGGGGTGGATTTTTTGAGCGGCTTATTGGGGTGATGAAAAGACTGTTGAAAATATCCCTTGGTCGTGCGTTATTAAATCTTTGTGAACTAATGACCTTGATTACCGAGATTGAGGCTATTATGAATGCGCGTCCTATTACCTACATGTCTGAAGATGTTAATGAGTTGAGACCAATAAAGCCTGCTATGTTTTTGCAGGAGCAGTTTGAGACAAAGGTGCCTGATCTTGACGAAGTGGATGAAAAGGGTCTTTCTGCTAGGGTGAAATATGTAGCCGAGGTTAGGATAAACCTAAAAGAACGTTTTCGTCAGGAATACCTAGGGTCTCTGATGTTAAACACTGCTAAGTCTTCTAAGAATGTCAGGGTGGGAGATGTTGTATGGGTTGTGTCTGACCAAAAGAAAAGAATTGATTGGGAATTGGCTCGAGTGCTTGAGATATTCCCTGGTAAAGATGGAGTAACTAGAGTGGCAAAGGTAAAAACAGTTAAGAGTGAGTTGTTGCGACCAGTCCAACGTTTGTGCTTGATGGAGATTGGATCTCCTTATGAAAATAGTGATGGTTCTTTGTGTGGTCCCAATGCTGTTGACTTGGTGCCTGATTGTGACTCTAGTAACCCCCCTCAAGTAGTTGAGAGTGAAGCTGTTGCTCTGACAAGAAGGGGCAGGGTTGTTAAAAGACCAACCAAACTGAATTTGTAAATATTTGTTAATTCCATGTTTATTCCTAGGTTTTGTATTATTTTGTGCTTTTAGTTGAAGCCTACCATTTCAAGGTGGGAGAATGTTGCGAATGTGCTTCTGTAATTTTGTGAATGTATTTCTGTAATTAAATTTGTTTTTTGTAAGTTGGCACCCTTGGGGCGTCGATGAGCAAGATGGAACAGGTTTTGAGTAACTGAATGTAATGGCTGGATAGTGATGCTCCTTGTTGTGTACAATAAAAGTGATTGTTCTTGAATTGTAGACATGAGTTGAAGAATTGATTTGTAACACTGACCATTCAAACTGACGAGGCCAGCAATTCAAAGATGCTCTCCTCATTCGCTAGTTGTATCTTTAAAAACTAGTGCTGATATTCAATCACAGAATGTCAAAATTGCAACTTTGTTAATGTATAGAGCAAGCATAAAATATCTCTTAAAATGCTGAAGATTGTACAGCTAACAAATAATTTCTTTTCAAATCCAGAAATGTATCAAAGAACTCTACTATTGTAAAATTGTTAATTTTACCAAATCATTAATCTTTCCATTCATTTCTCTTCAATCTGCTTAAAAATAAATACTTCAATTCTGCAGTGAAAAATCTCAACCAATCTTCCATCATCAAGCACAACTACTCAGCACGATAACCAACATAAAAGGACAAAGACAGGCACGATGATTTAAAACAATAAAACATATCATCGTATCTAAGAGAGAAATTTGGCACTACAAGCAAAACTGGTTTTCCATTATGAAATGACAAGAAATTGACAATATCACAAAATAACACTTTGTGAAAGTAGAACAAGATTGATAATTTCAAGAAAGAAATGAAACTGAATGAAAACTGAAACTGCTGGGCACAATGGAAAAGGTTACTAGTAGGACACAATTCACAGACGAATTTAATGAGGAAAGTTTAACATTATATATCTGTGGTTATCAACCTTTGTCACTCCAGAGTGCATATACTGTAGACTAAATACAACATTGTACAACAAACAACACTCAATACTATTATACAAACTGGCATCACTGCTGTCTGATGTACTAGGTAGTTTCAATTGTTCAAATGTTAGAAATTTTACAGAGAAAGAAATGGTTGAAGTTTAAAACTACAGTATAGCAAAATGTAAGAGTGACTCGAGGGAATTGATTCAGTCTTGCATTGAGAATGAAAAATGAAACATTATAACTTAAACTTTAGGAAAAAAATATACAGTAGATCAAGATTTCTTAACTATAACATAATAATAATAATAATAATAATAATAATAATAATAATAATGATATATATTAGCCTACTTTCGATTTTTGCAAAAAATGAAAGTAGACTTATGTGATCACTACAGGGCGAAAAACAGTGTGTCTGTCTGTGTGTATGCGTATGTGTGTGTGTGAGTCTGTGTGTGTGTGTATATGTGTGTGTGAGTGTGTGTACTCTGAATGTCTGTCCCCCCCTATCAATTCGAACACGGTGAGCGCAAATTGAACGAAATTTGGTACAAAGATAGCACTAGCAAAGGACACCTCAGTGTCATGTTTTATATCGCCGCCATCTTGACGGAAACGTAATGGCGGCCACACAAATGTTCAAAGCTTAAATCAAATTACGACTAACCTAATCATCCGATCTCTACCAAATTTTGCAACAACATACCTTTATGGGGGCAGCATCCTTTGACCAAACTAATAGGTCATCAGCCTAATAGTTTGCGGATGGCGGCCATCTTTGTGTGAAAATCGATTGCCCCTATTAATTCGAACACGGTGAAACCGAATGGAACGAAATTTGGTACAGAGGTAGTACTAGCAAAGGACACTCCAGTGTCATGTTTTATATCGCCACCATCTAGACGGAAACGTAATGGCGGCCACACAAATGTTCAAAGCTTAAATCAAATTACGACTAACCTAATCATCCGATCTCTACCAAATTTTGCAACAACATACCTTTATGTGGGCAGCATCCTTTGACCAAATAAGTAGGTCATCAGCATAATAGTTTGCGGATGGCGGCCATCTTTGTGTGAAAATCGATTGCCCCTATTCATTCGAACACGGTGAAACCGAATGGAACGAAATTTGGTACAGAGGTAGTACTAGCAAAGGACACTCCAGTGTCATGTTTTATATCGCCACCATCTTGACGGAAACGTAATGGCGGCCACACAAATGTTCAAAGCTTAAATCAAATTACGACTAACCTAATCATCCGATCTCTACCAAATTTTGCAACAACATACCTTTATGGGGGCAGCATCCTTTGACCAAACTAATAGGTCATCAGCCTAATAGTTTGCGGATGGCGGCCATCTTTGTGTGAAAATCGATTGCCCCTATTAATTCGAACACGGTGAAACCGAATGGAACGAAATTTGGTACAGAGGTAGTACTAGCAAAGGGAACCCCAGTGTCATGTTTATATCGCCGCCATCTTGACGGAAACGTAATGGCGGCCACACAAATGTTCAAAGCTTAAATCAAATTACGACTAACCTAATCATCCGATCTCTACCAAATTTTTCAACAACGTACCCTTATAGAGGAAGCATCCTTTGACCAAATGAATAGGCCATTAGCCTAATAGTTTGCGGATGGCGGCCATCTTTGTGTGAAAATCAATTCCCCCAATTAATTCAAACACGGTGAAACCGAATGGAACGAAATTTGGTACAGAGGTAGCACTAGCAAAGGACATCTCAGTGTCATGTTTTATATCGCCGCCATATTGACGGAAACGTAATGGCGGCCACCCAAATGTTCAAAGCTTAAATCAAATTACGACTAACCTAATCATCCGATCTCTACCAAATTTTGCAACAACATACCTTTATGAAGGGAGCATCCTTTGACAAATCTAATAGGTCATTAGCCTAATAGTTTGCGGATGGCGGCATTCTTTGTGTCAAAATCGATTACCCCTATTAATTCGAACACAGTGAAACCGGATGGAATGAAATTTGGTACAGAGGTAGCACTAGCACCTCAGTGTCATGCTTTATATCACCGCCATCTTGACGGAAACGTAATGGCGGCCACACAAATGTTCAAAGCTTAAATCAAATTACGACTAACCTAATCATCCGACCTCTACCAAATTTTGCAACAACATACCTTTTGGAGGAAGCATCCTTTGACAAATCTAATAGGTCATTACCCTAATAGTTTGCGGATGGCGGCCATCTTTGTGTCAAAATCGATTACCCCTATTAATTCGAACACGGTGAAACCGAATGGAACGAAATTTGGTACAGAGGTAGCACTAGCAAAGGGCACCTCAGTGTCATGTTTTATATCGCCGCCATCTTGACGGAAACGTAATGGCGGCCACACAAATATTCAAAGCTTAAATCAAATTACGATTAACCTAATCATCCGAGCTCTACCAAATTTTGCATCAACATACCATTATGGAGGGAGCATCCTTTGACCAAACTAATAGGTCATTAGCCTAATATTTTGCGGATGGCGGCCATCTTTGTGTGAAAATCGATTCCCCCTATTAATTCGAACACGGTGAAACCGAATGGAACGAAATTTGGTACAGAGGTAGCACTAGAAAAGGCGACCTCAGTGTCATGTTTTATATCACCGCCATCTTGACGGAAACGTAATCGCAGCCACCCTAATGTTAAAGGCTAAAATGTAATTAAGACCAACCTAATAATCTAGTCTCTACCAAATTTTGCAACAACAAATCTTTATGTGGGAAGCATATTCTGACCAAACTGCTAGATCATCAGCCCAATAGTTTGCAGATGGTGGCCAAGTATGTGTGCAAATCGATTCCCCCTATCAATTCAAACACGGTGAAACCGAATTGAACAAAATTTGGTACAGAGGTAGCACTAGCAAAAGGCACCTCAGTGTCATGTTTTATATCGCCGCCATCTTGACGGAAACGGAATGACGGACACCCAAATGTTAAAAGCTTATATCAAATTTCGTCCATCCTAATAATTTGATCTCTACCGGATTTTGCAACAACATGCCTTTTTGTGGAAAGCATCTTATGACTGACTACAAGGTCATCAGCCCAATAGTTTGCAAATAGCGGCCATGTATGTGTGCAAATCCATTCCCCAGATCAATTCAAACACGGTGAAACCGAATTGAATGAATTTTTTTACAGAGGTAGCACTAGCAAAGGGCACCTCATATTCATGTTTAATATCCCTATAGCACGTTGTATTTCAACAAGCTACTACAACCAACTTTCAATTATACTCCTTGAAAAGGACAAAGAGTTATAACAATACCCATGCATTTAGGAGAAAGTAGGCTATATGTTCTTTACTGAACATCTTGTTTTTATTTATTTTTTACTAAAAAATAAAATAAATAAAAAAAATAAAAAATATGATGATGCTAATGACAAAAACAAATGAACATGAAATTAGCAAGCAAATTAAAAGCAACAAACACACATTTGAAGGGTCTGTTACCCCTAACAGTCTTTCTATAGGTAGATTCACCATTGATAGCAGCAGACTTTACATTTTTGGTAGTTTGATGCGTATGTTAACAACGCTTTTGAGTCTTGGAATTTTCGTACATTTTAGGAATATTATTTTTAAATACAGTTATATCCTTCTTAACATTGAAATATAATCACACTGGACAAAAAATAGACTTTTAAAATGAATGGAAAAGTAAATTCGTGTAACAGACCTCATGCAAATCTTTGAAACGGACACCATTTGGGGATTTGCAAGTCGATGGAACCTACAACAGAAGTGACACATCCACAGTAACTGTCTCTGAGCACTTGTTTGCAGCAAGGTGGTTAGCCATGTACGTATCTTCTACTGTCTGAAGACACGTTTGACTGTACTGAGTGACACAACAGCAAAGTCAGCCACCTCTATGTCATTAAGACCACCCCAAAGTGATTATTCCTTTCCGGCAGTCCGTAACATCCTTGTTGAACTCTGGGAGTTATACATGGTTCCGTATTGACAAAATGTGATTATGCAATATAAACAGTTCGCTTCTGCCCAGTCAATACTGTGTATTTTTATTTGAAGAAGTCACACCTGGTACATGTTTAGACACCTAAGACGCTTGTTGGTGTCTTCATCAGCCAGACAATATTGAGCAGTACTAAGACATCGACATGAAGAAAACGAATGCGTTTTTTTTCTTTCATATTTTACGCCCTCATTGGAGCACTTTAATCAATACAAATACAATTACGTCTAACAACGGTATTTGGAGATTAGCGATTTAACTTCAGCTTCTTCTGTACCCAAAATTTTATAAAGATAAAAAACACATAAAAAGAAGGACATACATGCATAAAAATACAGAAAAAATACATAAAACACGTGAGAAACCAATTGGTTAAAACCAAGTCAAAAAGGCTTCAAATGGGGCTAAACCAGGCTGGTTTCTCATGTGTTTTATGTATTTTATCTGTACATTTTATGCATGATATGTTCTTCTTTTCATGTGTGTTTTTTATCTTTATAAAGCTTGCCATGATGGGTGAGTGGTTAACGTGTTCGATTACTAACCCGAAGCTTGCAGGTTTGCTCCTGGCCGTAGTAAGTGATTTTTGAAAGGCGGCAAAAATTACGACTCGCATGTCATACGATGCTGGCATGTCTTAAGAACCCATTTGAATTCAGTAGGCTGTGTTCATAATGCAAAATTAATCTCGGGAGTTTCCGCCAACACAAAGTTTCTCATTTCTCTACTAGAAAGCGCGATAGTGTTCAAGGAGCTTAGATATCTAACCTCCTTGACATTCATAGTGCTTCAAGGAACAACGAAATTCGACATGCAAGCTGCCCTCTGGGTGTCACATAACAAAGCTTGCACCCGGCACCCCAGGCCATAAGTTATTATTATTATATTATCTTTATAAAACCAACTTTATTTTCTTCATGTCAATGTCTTAGTGCTGCACAATATTGTCTGGCTGATGAAGACACCAATAAGCGTCTTAGGTGTCGAAACATGTACCAGGTGTGACGAGTGAATAACTTGTTCATAGCTTGCCACGGTGGGTGAGTGGATAGCGTGTCGGTCTACTAACCCCAAGATTGCAGGTTCGCCCCTGGCCGTGGTAAGTGATTTTTGAAAGGCGGCAAAAATACGATACGCATGTCATACGATGTTGGCATGTCAAAGAACCCATTTGAATTCAGTAGGCCGAGTTCATAATGGCAAAATTAATCTCGGGAGTTTCCGCCAACACAAAGTTCCTCATTTCTCTACTAGAAAGCACTATAATGTTCAAGGAGCTTAGATATCTATTATCTAACCTCCTTGACTTTCATAGTGATTCAAGGAACAACGAAATTCGACATGCAAGCTACCCTCTGGGTGTCAAATTACAAAGCTTGCACCAGGCACACGAGGCCATACGATATTATTATTATTAACTTGTTCATATAAAAATAAACAGTATTGACTGGGTGGAAGCAAATTGTTTATATTGCTTAATCACATCCTTGTTGTATCCCATACTGCAAGACACTGAACACACTCCTGGCAATTACAAAATAGTGTAGGCCATGTACCTTATAATCTACTAATTCGTGTCTGGATATCACAATCATGACTAGCACAAATTATCCACATGACCTTATGTTTTGTTTGTTATTGAAGTGTGTGCTTATTTAGAAAATAGACCTACTTTATTAGGTCTGTTTCTTGAGTTTATTCAAATGGGGATATTTTATTTCCAAATCCCATCTCTTGTGTACTGAAAGATCTTCTGTGACTTTGATATCTAAGGGTATCCTCAGATTTAGGCCATTATTTATCTTGTGTTTGGAATTCTTCTAAATTCAAACATGCAACTCTATGGCAAAGATGATGTACTTCTGCATCTAGAATGAAATAAATTACAGAATAAATTTAATTGGTATTAATATGTAAAGAACACTGCCAGTTGAGAATAAGAGTAAAATGTTGCTTACTTATTTTTTCCTTTCTTCCTAGTTTGCAAACTCATGGTTGTGTAAGCCAATCAACGTGACTTTAGCACAGAGAGGTGGTTCACCTCTGAGAAAGACATCATTCCTTTTTGTACCCTTGTTCACTTTCTTATCTTGATATCCAGCTTAGCACCACATAAGGTGTTCTTTCTTGTTAGGTTGTCACTCTTTTTTTTTTTTTCTTGCTGTGCTGGCATACCCAATACTTGTGGTAAAGAAACCTAAAAAAGGGAAAAATCAACAAATAATTAACACATTGATTGGAATAAATTGACATTTTGAAAAAAGATTGGAATTAAGTACAGGGATAGGAGAGTTGGTTGGTTCCTAAGTTTAGGGGGTGCGACAACGCAGTCATGTAGCCCCGTGTACTTTGGGTGTGTATAGAATCTGTCTGATAACCGGTGTTAAATGTGGTGTCTGTATTAGTGTGTGTTATTTGTTTTTAAATTCAAGTAAGGACTGCAGACTTTTGAATTTTTCAAATAGTTCAAACTTTTGCCGCCATACGCCACCGTCAACGACTACTGGTTCAGAACTTAGCTACCAGACGCCACCGCAGTCGGCTCTTGACAACGAACGTAGGAACCTAAGAGCGTTGTTTACATTCTTAAACTATACAATTTATCTTCAGACAGGTGTAATTAGTGGAAGGTTCTTTAACATGCCATAAATCTATGACATGGGACCGCCGGCGTAACTTTCTCTCCGAAGGAAAGCATACTGAGGGATTTTTAACGCTCTTAAAAATCTGACGACTTCGGCCGGATTTGAACCCGCGATCTTGGGCAAAGAAAGGATAGGAGGGTGATCTATAATCTATACAGAAACTAGAGAGCAGTTATTTGAGCCGAAGGACATGAGAGAGAAGCTGGTATTTAGAAAGGTGTAAGGCAAGGCTACAACTTATCACCCATAATTTTCATTCTGTACATTGAACAAGCAGCAGAGGAAATTAGAGGATTATGTAAAGTAGGAGTGAAGATTCAAGGAGATATAATTCCAGCTCTGAGATTTGCTGATGACATTGTCATCTTAGCTGATTCACCAGAGGATTGAATGTGTTAGGTAGATTTCATTCGAAAGCTGACTATTGCAAGGGGTACTGCACTCGAAATCATGTCTAGGAGAGAGGAGAAGACAGGATGAGGTATGAACCAAGGACCACATCAGAAAAATGGCATATTTTAAATTTGGAATTTTCGACTAAATTAGCAATCCAGATGGAAGAGACCGTTAATACAAGCATTTGGGAAAATTTTCGTCCGAAGAAATATTTTTATTTCATGTATAATGGAGATTTTAAGATTTGGTAAATTTTAACCATGAGTGAATGATAGAGATACTGTTCTGGAAAGTCGACACTTTTAACGAGGTGCGCGGCGAGAAACAAGTTTTTGATGCGAGGGGAGAGCGAAGGTGGACTTGAGGTCAGACACACGCCAGTATCAAGAGTGGGGGAAGCCAACGCGTGGCAGAAGCGCGCCACTTTAAGGCGAAAACCAATTGGAAAATAGTTTGAATACAAAGGAAGGAACAAATATTAAAATCTTTACTTTAATATTTTATAAGAGTGTTGCACATTGAATTCACCAGCAGAGAAAAAGAAATTTAATTGGCAAAACAGATTTTAAATTGAAAGACTGAGAGAGAAGTTATGTATGAATTTGTTAATATTCGTAGCGGTTGGAGGTTAGTTGATCAGATTTACGAGGGAAATCTAACCGAGGAGGCTAGGAGACGCTAGCAGACGAGGCTCTTTCTACATGGACCGTCGAGAAGACAAGACGTATATTGCATTTACTCTTCAGAAGTATTAGACAAAGGTTTTGTGAACTGGAGACTTCAAGATGAAACAAGTAGTAATGGAAACGAACAATTAATATTACAAGTCAACAGTATTGAGAAAAGTTATTCATCATATACTAGAAGAAGAAATCTACGACGATAGAAAACGCTGCAAGTTACAAACTGAACATCGAACACGTAACTACGCAGAACGAAAGTCTGAAAAAGGGAGACTTAAACCATTGGCAATTCAACAATCTAGACAAGAATGATTAAGAATGTAGGTCGAAGGGGAGAACTACGACTACAAACAATTGCCCAGTGAGAATGATGTTTTAAATTCACCATGATGGGAAGATAGCACTTTACTGAACCGGTGAGATTCAGAAATGACCAGGATGACATAGCAGTATGCATAGCGAACTGCAGACCACCGCAGTTTTCGCTAACATAACGTTGCAAGCTACTACAAGGGAATTTCACGACATGGAGGTGGGTTTTTAGCCTATTTTCAATGAAACTCGGTAAGTTCATAGCACTATTCCCGGTGACCTCGACCGTGCCCTTCAAATTTTGTTACGTCTCACCAATCCAACATGGCGGCTGTGCGAAATATTTCACTAGCATTCAATATCTCCGAAACTATTACCGATATCGCCCTGAAATTGTGTACGGTGATAAAGGGCACTACTAGAAGTTCACCTATGAGACTTTCAAAAACCTGGTGACTACAAAACCAACATGGCGGTCAAGCGAAATTGATAATTTTAAATTGACATTTCTCGCGATTTAACTATCCAAACGTAATGAAACTTGGTACAGCAAATGCTTATATACATTGTAATGCACTGGAGTCTAATTTAGTTCAATTGTTTACATAACCTCAAAATGGCGGCTGTGCGAAATATTTCACTGACATTCTATATCTCCGAAACTATTACCGATATCATCATGCAATTTTGTACGGTGATAGAGGATACTGATACAAGTTTACCTATGTATATTCCATAAACCTGTAAAGTACAAAACAAACAAGGCGACCAAGCGAATTTCAAATATTTTAATAGACTTTTCTCGTGATTTAGCTCTCTGAGCGCAGTGAAATGTGGTACAGTAAATGATTTTGCAGATTGTAATGCACTGCCATCTAATTTAATTCAATTGTTTACATAACCTCAAGATGGCGGCTGTGCGAAATTTTAAAATTAAGTTTTTATTCTTGTGTCGTAATCATGCGATCGAAGTGAAAGTTTGAATAATGAAGCTAGGCAATAATTGTCATTGAATGGTACATAACTCTATGGCATATACATATAACAATCCTAAATGGCGAGCTTCCGAAATATTTAGACGGTTCTCAATATCTATGAATCTTTTACAGCAACCAAACTGAAGGTTTTTATGTTCATAGAGACTATGAACATATGTTCACCTATAGGACTTTCAGTAACCTGGTGAGCACAAATCCAACATGGCGGCGACGCGAAGTATAAATATTGAAATGGACGTTTCTCGCGAATTAACTATCTGAGTGCCGTGAAACGTTGCACGTTAAATGCTTATACAAATGTTGATCCACTGGCATGTAATTTATTTCAATTGTTTGCATAATCACACGATGGCTGGTGTGCGTACTTTTAAAATCCACTTTTTACTTCTTGTGTTCTAATCATGCGATTGAAGTTTGAATGCCACACGTACACAATAATCTAAATGTAATAGTACAAAAATAAAAATCCATCCTGGCGACCATATGAAATATTTAGACGGTTCTCAATATCTACGAATCTGTTACAGCAATTAAACTGACATTTTGTATGTTGATAGAGACAATTAACATGAGCAGGATATATGAAAATAGGCTGTATAGTTCTTCACGGAACTACTTGTAATATATAAGATTACGACCAACCTAATCATTTGATCTCTACCAAATTTTGGAACAACGTACATTTTTGTGGGAAGCATCTGTTGACTGAACTACAATGTCATCAGCCCAATAGTCTGCAGATATCGGCCATTTATGAGTGCAAATCGATTCTCCATATCAATTCAAACACGGTGAAACCAAATTGTTTTTTTTTTTTTTTACAGAGGCAGCACCAGCAAAAGGCACCTGATATTCATGTTTAATATCCGTATAGCACGTTGTATTTCAACAAGCTACTACAACCAACATTCAATTATACTCCTTGAAAAGGACAAAGAGTTATAACAATACCCATGCATTTAGGAGAAAGTAGGCTATATGCTCTTTACTGAGCATCTTGTTCATGATGGAAAGGACTATGCAAACTACCGACTTCAAAGAACATCTAGATCTGAGAAGAAGAAGACGAGCGGATGCGTGATGGAGACGACAAGGAACCCAGGACTGATGGACGCGAGGCCAGCAGAGCAGAGGCGAGGTCGTGTCATCATCTTCACGAGAGAAGTGGGTCACGAGCGGGAAACCAGCTGATAACCTGTTTTCGAGACAGCACACCAGGTCGTTCAACCGTACTGCAGTCCACCCAAGGCCGAGATGACATAACACAGCCAGACTGGATCAGCACGCAGCATTCCAGAAACCATATGGTGACGTTACGAGGACACCGGAGTCATCAGGTCTGTCACCAACGATCTCGGAAAGAAGGTAGAAAGTGCATTTTCCATATCTGTAGTTAGACTTTGTTTACGTTATTCCAGAATATTGACCAACATATTTGCATTTATTAACCTATGTTATTATTGTCTTGAAAGTTTTAGTAAATTTTTAGTAATTGCGATAGTTATTTTCATACGTCATTTGGACGTATTTTGAAGTCTTGATTGATGATATTAGACATCGTTACTATTTTTCATTGTCATTTTTAGAGCGTTAAAATTTTACTTACGAACGATTTTGTTGCGATTGCGAACGTATATTCCGTAGATTTTTGTAACATTGGAGAACTTAGCAGATTTGATGATATATTAGAGAATTTTGTATATTGGTGGAAATATTGAAGAGCGATAATATATATGTATTGAAACAAGAGTAATGAAGCACAACTTTGTGAGAAATAAATAAGTAATGTATCAGAGAAAGAATATAGTCATGTGTTTGAAGAAAGTAAATAGTTTATTACTTGAAGTGAGAAAAGGGAGGACAGAGAATCCTATAAGTGAAAGAGTTTATTCATTTCAGAAGCGAAATAAGATGTTTAGAACGATATAGTTAACAGAAGTATTCTATATTGGCATTGAGGTAACTCTTGTATGCAAGTAATGTAATGACATTGTAAAACCCAGAATTTTGATGTACGGAAAGGATGCGATAGTTGAATGCATAACTGAACGAGAAACGTTATTATAAAATGTTATGGATATATATTTATCATGAAACGATATTGTAAGATGGAAGGAGAGATATAAATATTTATTATGAACATAAACGTGAGTAATTGAGGGAAGGTTATTGTTTTTTATAACAGACACAAGCAGACTTGAAATTCAGAATTAAGCGATAAATTGCAACAAGGAGATATGTGAAGCGAAGGAGGAAGTATGTGGAAAGTATAGCACGAGATGTATAATCGATAGAGGAGTTTGTAAGAGGTAATGAGACGTATTCATGAACGTTATTACAGTTGTAATTTCTAGTAGGAATACTAAATATCATACTTTGATGAAAGTAGTTGATATGGAACGGTAGAAGATTGTGAACGTGCTAAGAGAAGGAAGGTTGATGAAATGCATTTGTATTGATGAAGGCGTAACTAAAGACGCGATAATATGCAACGTGAGTAATTGAAGAAAGGTTCTGTAATATTTTGTGGTGAGCAAGAGAAGTCATATGTTGTATTTGGAGGAGATAGGAGTGTGGGAGTGAGGATTCATGCCACACACACTCCATTTTTGGTTGAAGAGCTTATCTGAACAGTCGTGCATTGTTAGTTTGTTTTATTATTAATTATTGAATACCAGAGTTGTACACTAAAGTGATGAAATATTAACTTCACTGTTCGTATTGTTCAGCCCAAGGGTCGGGACGACCCTAGGACCTGAAACGCCAACACACCCCTTCATCTTTCACCTATAAACTACCCCTTACAGGCTGTAAGCCTCGTACACTTCCTTAACACAGGCAGGCGCAGCGATCTAGCTGTCAGCCAAGCTTACGTCACTCATAAACAAATACACTATCGCCGGAATCTGGAACACCAACAGTGACGAAACGCAAAGTCAGCAGCTCGGGAGACCTTAAAAGGTAGACCCCATAAAAGCCCAATGTCTATTCGCGGCCGTCGGCTCTGCATCTCCGGTTCCAGCTCCAGCACCACCAGGTGAGAATAGAGTTCGCTCAGATCTCCTTATAACTTACGCATTTGTACTTTATCACCCAAACCCCCACTTGTACTTGTACACATTGTTTTACACCTGTCCACTAGTAAAAGGGACAGCAGATCACCATAACTGAACAAATAAACACTTGGTCAGTAAACACACATCTTATACTTATTTCATTTAGCTTTACATCCTCACACCCAGCCTGCCCTCAGCCCTAGTTGCCCCTGACCGTGAACGCCAGGAATTGCTCCGTCAGGAATTCCATTGTATTTGAGTAGCAATCAGACAGCAGCGGCCAAGTGCCGACTCCGCATATGAGCTCGCTATCGCTCGTTCACACTTAATTGGTAAACTAAGTTAATAGCTCTCTATTAAACGTTCATCCCTTAACGAGTAGACGCACCCCATAGGAACACACCCCATTATATTTCATCCTAAAACAGACACTTACACTATTGTCCGTCCAGAGTTAAGAGTGTACTACGGGCTCTTATGGGCTTTTACATTTAGCGGACTACCCCAGAATTGATGACTTCGAAGTCTTTAAAACTGGATTTTCGCTATGTTATTTAATAGGTTAATAGTCATGGGTGGAGAGTACATGATCCTCAGCATTCACTTAATGATATGTAATTCTTACATTCTTGATATGCAACATGATTTTCTAATGTATCTGAGAGCAGTGTCTGCGCGGTGGATGGAACAGCGCGCACGCTGTAGTACGTGTCTTAGTTCTCCACTGAACGCACGAGTCCAGAACTCGCCAAGATATTTGAAACAGTGTTGGAGTGTAGAGATCGTTTTGTGTAATATAAAAATAATTTTGATTTAGGTATAAGTGGCATTAAATATATGGCTGATATCCGTTTGCGAAACGTAAACCCGGGGAAATTTTAAGGCGCAGAGAACGACAGATAGTTTGTAACGTCTACAATTATATAAAGACCAAGAATCAGGAGAAAAGTGCTGCTGTACGTTTGTAAAAAACCCGTGATATATTATTATTATTAACTATTCACCTGCAATAATATGCGTAACAGAACTTTCATGCAGTTAAATACGCGATTTGAGCCGAATGAGAAGCGTGTAGTTTTGTGTAAAATAAACCGCTAAGGCTCATTATGAAATAGATAATATTTGTTTTGAGAAATATTTTAAAGAACAGATTGTCGCAAATTTCCCACATCAGTCTGTAGTATTTGCCATTCATTGTCCAATGTACGTTGTGCCACTGAATTTTTTGTTTACTTTCTTTCATCTATCTATACCGAGCTCGATAGCTGCAGTCGACAGTATCCAGTATTCGGGAGATAGTGGGTTCGAACCCCACTGTCGGCAGCCGTGAAGATGGTTTTCCGTGGTTTCCCATTTTCACACCAGGAAAATGCTGGGGCTGTACCTTAATTAAGGTCACGGCCACTTCCTTCCCACCCCTAGCCCTTTCCTGTCCCATCGTCGCCATAACACCTATCTGTGTCGGTGCGACGTAAAGCACCTTGTAAAGAGAAATCTTTCATCTACGCGTGTAATAATATGTGAATTATCATATAAGAACAAAATTACTTGTTATTTCCGGGTACTCTCTTCGCCTCTGCAGATGAAAGTGACTCACTGGGATCCGTGTAGGTTTCGTTGCGACAGACGATTTGTATCCTGTCACTGACCTAGGCTGACCTTGGAGAATATATCGCCATATTACGTATTAAACTTGATCCGTATCTAACGGATGCCTCAGGTTAGCTTTCGTGTCATTTCAATTGTTTTGTCATAGCCATACCGTACGTAACTAAAATTCCAATGTAAATAAATAGTAAATTGTCGCAGTATTTATAATCCGTTCTAAGCATTATGTAAATCAATTACTATCCTCGGCTCCCCCACTCCTTAAGGGAATAAGTCAGTCTTTATCTTTATTAAAAACTGTTCATCCAAATTCTGTTATTCTTACGGGAATTTTAGTAAAAGGTTGCAGATAATAATGACGCGAAGGATCGAAATTTCGTCGGGATGAAGAGCTCGCTGATACTCAGTCCGGCAGCGGGCTGTACTACTCGTGTGGAGTGCTGTACAATAGCTGCCCTTCTACACTCGCTAGACGTGGCAACGCTTGTGCCATAAGAGCCCGTAGTACACTCTTAACTCTGGACGGACAATAGTAGTTTACCCAAATACGGGAAACTGCACCTTTCGGAAACCACCCCTAAAATTATACATCTACACATCCCTGTTTATCCCTCCCCCAACACCGGGATAGAACAGTATTTATGATTCACATGGAATTGACACACAAACACCTATTTTGACTAGTTTATTGTGTGAGATACGCAGAAAGTTGGTGATACACGTAAAGAAAGATGATAAGACAGGAGGAAAGTGATGAGATGAACTCTAATGAATTAGAGACAGTTGTTTTATATCGTGCGGGACGCGATCATGTATAAAATGTAAATACGTTATTATCTTAGTATTAATTATTGCTTTTATTATATTTAGGAACATAAGATTTAAATTTGAAGACTTTAACGATTGTATTATGTAGGGAGTATATTTGTGGCGATGAGCGTTAAAGCCTAATTTTAGTAAACAGGTAGGACAGGCACTACTGTCATTAATTAAACTCTGTGTTTATTTAAATATTATTAAGCAAGAGATATTTGTTGCAATAGTATAAAGATGCAAGGAAGACTCTTATTATCGCATCAGGCCTAAGTGAGGCACAAATAATTATTTTATTTTATTCTTGGTGAAGGGAACATAATTTTTGTCATGTGATATTTTATTATTAATAAATGGCAAGAACATTTTATTCTTGCTGAGTTTTTTAGAACTGTTTCTTTGATTCAATGCTTAATTACACTAGAACGATACCACTAGCTAGATGCAGGCAGATGATCGACGACTTATCTTAACGCCCGAGAGCCGAGTTGCTCGTTAATGCTCTACTTTTATTTTGTTTATATTTTCTGTACTGTATGCAACTAGTTAGTAGTATAGTTAGAGATGTATCTATGTGTTCCTAGGGTTCCCTAGTCATCAGTCCGGTGAGAGTTGTTCAACTCATAGCCGGGTGTTGACATTCTCACGATCCTTTTACCATCTGTGCGGATTTGGGACTGTGCTCTAGAGGAATTCGGGCGCAGTACCATGTTTCGACTTCCGGAAAATTTCGACATATCTTCGCGTTTCTCATCCCCTAGACCACGAAACCACCGTCAGTTCAAAAGTTTATATATAATTTATGTATATATGTATCTAACTATCCATCTATACTGTATATATATATATAATCACTTCCTTGTGGACACGGTAACTACAGAAATTTTGCACCAATCACTTTGAATTTTTTACATAATATGTATCCGTTTAAAATGTTGCTCGAGTTCGTTAATGGGCAAAATGGGTCGAAGGGGGTGAAAATGGGGGGCTTTTTTCGAAAAAGGGAAATATCGCTATAACTCTCCTAATATGTGAAATATCGAGTCCATTCAAAGTTCATACTATGTGTCGGATAAGTGCCAAAAATGTATGCTTAAAAAGTTTTTTGATAGCACCAACCATTGACTAAAGGGGTGGAAAAAGGTGGGGTTTTCGGGAAACATTAATCAATCTCTCTTAATAGGCACAATATCAAAACCGTACAAAATGGAACATATTCCCCTAATAATTACCTAAAACTTTTGTCTGAAAGAATTTTTGATATGACCCACCATTTCGCCAAGGGATGAGATAAAAGGTTTCGGAATTAGAAGAAAATGCCAAGTGCCATCAGAAGTTACCATAACAACGCTTCTAAATTTATGAGGGATGAGCTATCAGAGGCTGACTTGACAACTACATTGCACGAGATCACCATCTGACTCTGTAGGAAGCGGCTTCGGTAACGTAACTGGTATGCCCAAGGTCGCGGTTCAAAGGCGGCCAAAGTCGTAGGATTTTCTAAGAGCGCTAAAAATCCCTCAGCATGCTTTCCTTCGGAGGGGACGCCAAATGACAAAAAGGTTACCGTCCCTATAAGACAATAATATGTTAAACATATGCATATAAAGACGAAAAAAAGTTCATTAAGCTCTAATTACATTGTAAAATACTTTCTCGCAATAAATGAGGTCTGATCCTTCTACGAAAACCCGCATATTTTGCCTATTATAGCCGATACCCTAGTTTGCCCGGTGAAATCTACCTGCGCCTTCCGGCGTGCCGAGAGGATTTTATTTTTTAAATGGCATGGATTCCGTCTTGAGGTAGGGATTCATGATGAAAATAAATAAATAAATACTGTATCTCATCTCATGTATCCAATACGTAGTGTCCCCGTTAACCGGCAGTGAATCGGATGACCCGGCGAAAACATCGCAACTCATGCCGATAACACAAGACATATATCAGATAAAGAACAGAAATGATTGAGGTCTGGGTTTGAATATATAAAAAAAAAATGCCGGTGGATACGAGAACTCAAGTAGTCTCAGGGGTGGTTAACAGAATATAGGTGTAACAGGTTAAACCAACCCACTCCCAAACCTAAATCAAAGCAATAGCACAACAGGGATCAGAAGATAAGCAAAAATAATAAGATAAAATAAGCATCCGTTTATTGGCAACTCATCGACCAACACATAAAAATAGAAATCCCTAAAGCCTGTCTTGCCTCGGAGATTCGGTCTAAATTAAAGCTCGATGTGGATCGATGCAAAAGAAAAATATTTAAAGTCCAAATAAAAAAAAAAGGTTTAAATGGTCAACGAATCTCCTCGGTCCTATCCTTGGATATAAATAAAATTAGCAGATCCTCGAAGAAAATAAAATAAAAACAAAACAGGTAAGATTCGGTCATATTTGACTATGTGATCCATTAAACACCCTGAATGTCCGTCAGGTGGTGTTTCCAGTCTATCACAAACACACTCACTTGAGATTATGATTAAAGAAAAATCTATAAAAAAGATGTATCTTGCCTCGGTGTAAAAGTATAGATCTCCATTCTAACTAGTGCAACCAATGAGAAAAGTAATTAACTATATCACCAATTACTAACAGTAATTATTGCCGTAGCAATATTGGTATAGCTTGACCACTAAATCAAGATTAAATTCACTATTTTTAATTATACAACTTGTTATCTACATTCTTTCAAATAGAAGAATAAATTTTATTAGTAGAATACCCATGCTATCCAAATCCATCAGACACTCATCTCAGGTCTATGTCTCTCAAATATTGTGATATCCAAATTATTTTGCAAGTTATTTCAGAGTCTCATTACCCTTATTACTCATAATGTTGCAACAAATGTGCATCCCTCATTATCATTTGTACAAAATTCAAATTTTAGGTTTCAATAATATGTGACAACTAAGTGATTCTGTTTCTTCCCATTCGATGGTTAGTTTGTAATATAGTCCACTTGATTAAATGCAAAGTGATTAGACTATCATTTATATGCTTATATCAATGCTTAATTTACAATCATTTGCCTATACTTTACGCAGTCATGCCGTTTTGAATGATCTCACACCAATAATGATTGTTATAAGTAATATATATCTTTTTTATATTCACCACGTGTTTCATTATTCTACTATCTTTATTTTTTTATTCAACACCAAGATTAATCTTCAAACCATTGTCGGATCGTTCACGGCATATGTGAATTATCACCTTAAATTATTCTCTTATTTTTTTAATCTCTTTTCTTTTTTAAAATAAACACACCAACTTCACAATTTTAGTGCAGATAAATGTATAATTATTACTCTATAATCATTATGGCTTCCCTTCGATCACATAATTGGCCTGTATAAATTATAATATAATGTACGCCTGACTGTAAGCAATGTCAAAATGTAAAAACGTTCAAGCAAAAATAGCAAAACGTGCCTGAAATAAATCAAATTCCCAAAGCAAAGAGTATGGGAGAAGAAATATATGAAAGTATAGAACTGATAATCAAGCTTAGCAAATCATAATAATATCCGCCAATATCCGAAGTTAAGATCTAAGAATTTAAACCTAAATTTCAAATTTGTTACAGGCATCTAGCATATTTCATCGAAAATACAGTCGAATAGACTATCAAGTATTCGACAAAATCTATAGGCTTGCTCCCATGAAGTTCCAACGTCCAAAAATAGCAAAATCCTATCATCCGAATTTGAGATGGATTTATAGAATATCCGAAAAATATTGACTGGATCGTAGAATAAGGCAATGTGGGTTAAGTCCTTCCAACATCCAATAACCTATCCATGTGAAATATTACATCAGATGTCCTTCGTAGACGTAGAATAAATCTGGCTATTAATGATAATAATAATCTTCAATCAATCAAATAATTCACCCCTGATTTGCTTAATCCAATACCATCACCATCTTATCTAAATTCAATTCTACTTCCAATTCAATATTAGCTCAATTCCATGATATAGAGTAATACTGAGTAGTCAGACCACTCAGTACTAAATGAAGAAATATTCTGGCTCACCAACCCGAAGAACTAAGAAAGGATGGTACAATGTTAGCAGGCCTACGTTCCTGGTGTGAAGAATTTCCAGATCCAGTGAAGAAATCCCCATCTTCATCCAGTACCATCCGCCCCCATGTCCGAAGCTGCAGGAACCCATCTTCTTCCGTCTTCTTCCAAAATTCTTGCAGGAACCGAACCCGGGACCTACCAGCCCCATGGTGGATATCTCCATCTCCCTTGATGTAATCATCATGGTGCTCTCATGGCCTCATTCTCACTCCATCTCGTTCCCTTATGTATCGGCTCAGTGCTCCATATTTTCAGTAAATATTTCCATTTCCAAATTTGTCACAGACACTTCAATAGCACCAGTTGGAAAATGCCCTAATTCCATTCTGGAAATTACAAGTCCTTGCGCCAAGCACTGTTCATATTGGAACACGACTCTTTCTATCCACTAGTCTTCACAGCTGTATATTGGCAGTCAGTTGAAAGCATTCACAGCTATTCAAGAAATTCGTTTGCATCCTCACGTCACACAATGCATTAGCGGGTCGTCTTACGATGGCAAGTGCTCGAGTGTTCCCGAACGTTCGTTCATACAAGAAGCCGTAATGTAGCCCGCTTGTAAGGTTAATTATTTCGTTTTTCAAGCCAAAAGCATTTTCATAATTATGGACACAAAACTCGGCCGTCAAATCTTTCGATTGCGCACGGTTACTTCGGCGATATGTAATTGTAGGGTCTTTCATAGACCATTACAATCCACTCCCGATACACTGTGATATAGCACTCACGGTTCTCCGCAAACACGACTGGGTATAAAGTCACTCACGTACATCACAACGCAGTACTGTATCGTACGCGCACCACAAGCATCTGCCTGCCTGTCTCGACCTGACAAGTTGCCAGATGCACGACTTTAGCACGTGGTCAGAGACAGCGCGCTCTGCCGGGGATAGAATACAGATACGCCTGACGCCACTCAACCTGTTGGCCGCGCACCCAGCGACGACGTACAGCGCTGGCGGAGTTGCCAAACCGCGCTATTATGGGGGACTATGTTGGGCACATACTCCCCTCTCCCCGGAAAATAAGCGAGTTAATAACATAAGCCTATTTTAATTCTCTTCATTATGTCGCCAATCATGTGCCAAACATATCCTGCTCGTTCTTCAACAGTAGTATCTCTTAAGGCTGGCAGCATTATACTTTCCTATCCTTGCTCCAGATCTTATATCTCTGATGTCATAGCAATTGTTTCCATATGTCTCATGGACTAGGTATGGCCCAAAAAATAGCCTTGCAAATTTGCCGTAAATCTTCAGTGGTAGGTTGGATGATACGGTTCTGCGTATTAACACTCGATCTCCGACAAGTAAAGGTTGACTATATTTCCCTCTTTCGTTCCTTCTGTTCCTCTTTTCCGCTTGTGTCTGAAGTCTTTCGCTGGCCAATTGGATTCTCCTCTCCATGTTGGGTTCTACAACAGGTGGTGTTTTGACAATGTGATCCCAGGGTCTTACTGGTTTGACATTGAATTGGTGTACCTTGTGTGCTTTCATGTACTGTTGCATTAAGCAAAATTCCAAAATTGGTAAAACATCCATCCACTGATCATGTTTATGGTGGCAATACAACCTGCAAAATTTCCCAATTTCCGCCATGACCCTTTCCAATGGATTTCCCTCAGGATGGCGAATGGAATTCAATATGTGCTTGACGGCAAGTCTGATCATGGCTTGATAAAATTCAGCAGAGGTGAATTGGGTTCCATGATCGGAAAGAATGTAAGTAGGCTTACCCATGGTAGGAAATATACCCTTCTCAAGCCTATTGATCACATAACGTGACTTAGCCTTCTGAATGGGGATGAACATTACATATTTCGTGAAGACGTCCATAGTAACAAGGATGAACTGGTTTCCCCTTTTTGATTTAGGGATAAATATCAGTAGAATGGTAATATAGGCTTTGGTCTTTCCTTCAAGAAATGCGAAGCAAATTTACTTCTTTGGCAATCATCACATTTTCTTAAAATATTTCTTGCAGACGTTCGCATCCCCTTCCACGTGAATTTCTCTTGTAGCACATGGATGGTTTTGTCAATACCACCATGTCCTATGGCCCTATGCGCCAACCAAACAACACGTTCAACTAGGTTCGGTGGTAAAACTGCCTTTAACATGAGATGATCTACATCCACAAATTTGCATACCACTTCTTCCACTATGACATAATCGTTAGACACTCTAGCAGTTGTTTCATATTCTGGATCGATATTGCTCATGCGTCCCTTCAAAAATCTATGCATCATTCTCAAAGGAGTATGCCTCTTCTGTGACTGCGGTAGTTTCTTAAGCTTCTCTAAAGTTTCCTGATCTTCTTGGATGATTTCTACTTGATGTACTTGCATTTCCTCTGTCGGGTTTCTACTCAAAACGTCGCCTAAGAAGTTGTCCTTGCCCGGTTGGTGCACAATGGACACATCAAATTGTTGGAGAAACAAAGTCCAACGGGCTACCCTGTCACTAGCTAGCTCTGTTTTAGCATAAACTGTAATGTTTGATGATCGGTGATTATGACAGTTTTATGTCCTAGCAATATCTTCTTCCAACTCTGTAATGCATAAATAATTGCTAATGCCTCTATTTCCGTGGTAGTGTAGTTCCTTTCTGGTTCTCGTAACTTTCTACTGAAGAATGCAAGATAGTGACGCTCTTGCTTGTCATCTATCTGAAATAACACGGCGCTGATGCCAACGCGTGAAGCGTCTGATTCTAAATAGAACGTTCTTTCGAAATCCGGGTATTCAAGTTTAATATTATCTATCAACATAGTTTTTGCATTAACAAAGGCCTCTTCAGATTTCTCATCCCATTTCCATTTGTTGTTTTTCTTTAAGCGATCTTGTAGTGGTGCCATCGTCTCTGAGTACATGGGACAATGTGCCGTAAAGAATTGGCACATTCCCAGGAATTGCCTAATCTGTTTGACCTTCCGTGTTCTGGGAAAACTCTTGATCGCCTCAATCTTATCAGGATTACGTCGATACCAATTTCCATCAATTACATGTCCCAAAAACCTAATCTCCTTATGGCAAAAATGACATTTATTTAAGTTGACCTTGAAACATGCTTCCCGTAGGTTCTCAAATAGTTTACGAAGATGTTCTACATGTTCCTCCATGGTTGTCGATGCTATAATTAGATCATCGATATAACATAATACGTTTCCTTTCACTTCTTCCTTCAGATTCTTGTCCAATGCTCTGACCATTGCAGGACCACTATTCTTCACTCCAAACGGTAGTCTTTTGAAAACGTAGGTAATGCCGTTATACATGAATCCAGTATATCGTTTGCTCTCCTCTGACAAACGTATATGGTAATAAGAAGCTGTAAGATCTATTGTCAAGAATATGGTCTTTCCCTTAAATCGTCTGAGCAGTTCCCTAATCTTGGGAGGCCTGTCATATTCTGGCAAAATTCTCTTGTTGAGGCTTCTGGCGTCTAGACAAATTCTAAGCCTGCCATCCTGTTTCTTAACAACAGCCAGAGGATTGAGATATGGGGTAGCCATCTTCTGAATAAGGTTGTCCTCTTCCATGGTTTTAATGGCTTTGCCTACCTCCTCATTCCACTTCTCTGGAATCGGGTAAAGCTTCCCCTCGAATGGTGACTCATCTTCCAGTCGTATCTGGTATTCGAAATTGCTAATAAGACCAGGTTTCTCATCGAAGATGTCTTGAAATTCCGATATTAATTCGTCAAATTTCTTCCGGATGTGTGGTTCTAGTGTTTCATTCTTTACATATGGTAACCTCTCTGCTTCTACCTCCGTCTCATTTACCATTTTGTCTAAGGTGTTCCATCCAGGTAATTCTTGGCTATGTGATATATCAATTTCCTCATTCCATTTCCCTTCTTTCCTCGGAAAGTTGCTAGCCCTGCTTGTAAATCAATTACTATTCCATGTTCTGTCAAAAATTCCGCACCTAGAATCACGTCGAACTTAATATCCTTTGGCACTATGAAGACGTGTTCAAAATTTATGTTGGCTATAGCGATGTTAATCAATGCTTGAAATTTGCAGTTAATAGAACGGTTAGGAATCACTCCTCTAACCTTCATTCCGGATGCAGGTAATATAGTAATGTCTTCTGTCAACCGGATATTCTCAAAACACGCCTCATATATGATACTGACCATGGCTCCTGTATCCAGCAATGTCTTAAATTTTCGTCCTCCAACATGTACATCAATCATTGGTAGTTCAGTTCTCTCTCTCCTAACGGGATTCTCCTCGTCGTAAATGAGGTCTTCATCTACAATTCTCTGTACCGCGATGATCTCGATGATAGGTTTGGAATTACTGGGATCTACTGTGTCTGGTGATTTATATTTGACCTTTTTTTTGCTTGCGAGCCACTTATACTAGGCCCTGGGTCTACGTTCTTTTGCCCTTGCTGCTGCTGAGTTGCTTCCCTCATCTGCTGCAAGTATGCTTGACTTTCTGCATGTCTCTCTTCCAAATTCACGTGATTGTCCCGAGGTTCATCTCTGTTCCACTGCCTATTATAGGTTTGAAATCTACCTCTTCCTTGGTTCCAAGAGTTTCTTCCCTTTATATCCCTGGGTCTGTACGTTTGTGAATTGAGTTGCTGCTGTTGGTTCGCATAGTATGGCCTTCCACCTTGGTTCCATCTCCTATCTCGTTGATTATGTCCACGATTCTCATAACGTCCTCTCCAATCTCCTGTATCCTGGAATATTCTTCTTTGTGGTGGTTCGGTCTGTATTTTCCGGTCTGTCATGACTAGATTCGCCTCCTGGTGCTCTGATCTAGTGTTTCTCGCGTGCATTAAAGAACTGGTGTGATCTAATTTCCAAAGAATTTCGTCACATGTCTTCAAACTATTCGCCCCAGATGCTATAAGTGTCCTCTGAACTTCTACTGGAAATTGCCTCCTTATCGCCTGAATCATCTCCTCTTCGGGTAATGGAGGTTCTAAATATTGTAACCTGGCTAACTTCGTTGTAATATACCCCGCATACTGCATCGGGCTAGATGTGGAATATTTCCTGGAGTAAAGTTCTGATCTGATGCTAAGTTGGTCTTCCGAACTCCAGAAATGCTTAAGGAATGCCTTAGCAAACTCCTCGTAATTCGAAAAGGTGCATCTGAAAGCTCTAAACCAGGTCAGCGCTTGATTCTCTAACGATCTTTCAATAACCCTTATCTCGCGTTCACTTGGGATCCGATTTTCATCCAGATAATCCCTGAGATCTCGTAGGAACTCAATTGGGGTGATAACTCCCACAACACTAAGCTTTTTTGGTTTTTCCTATTGAGTCCTAATGATAGTTACAGGACTAGCCCCATTAAATCCTCTAGGTGTCGAATCCATATCTCCCCATCGTTTCTCCTGGTTAATCTCTGGTGAGTTAATTTCCATCGTTTGAACCGGACTATTCATCTGTAAGAAGCTTTCCATACGCGTAATGCGGTCTAGGTGATTCCCTTCTAGTATATTTATGTTATCATTGGCTGAAGAAATCGCCCCATCTATTTGTGTGATATTAGTATTGATTGCGTCCCATTTACTTTCTATCTTCCCTGTTTTCTCATCCATGCGTTTTCGATTTGCATCCACCTCTTGTGCTAATGTGCCAACATTTTCCTCTATCTTATGGACTTTCGTCTCTACTTTTCCTACTTGTTCCGTTAATTCCTTTCGAATGCTGACAGTAGTTTCATTTAACTCTTTCCTTGCTTCCACTATCTCATGTTGGTATTCCCCTTTAAGCTTGTCTACGTGAGCGGTTATATCAGATCCCAATACTTTGAGGTTTTCATCCAACCGTTTTTCTAAGGTCCTGACGTGTGTATTCAATGCTTCCATGTCTTTCTCTACACCTTTCTGAATTTTCTGTATGCCCTCTATTAAATTGTCCTGCATAGTGGCCTTCAATGCATCAAGTTTTGCGTCTATGCTACTATCCGTTTCCTTTTGACTGTTGGTTATACGCTCTCCTAACTTGATTACATCTGCCTGTGTTTTTAACGCCTGATTAGCTGCCTCATTTCGGTTTTGGTTAAATTTCTTGTCCAATTCATCATGATTTTGTTGGATACTATGATTAAGTCTACCCTCTAATTCCATTTGACCTTGCTTAAAGTCGCCTCATAAATCCTCATGACCCTTCTTTAAATCAGTTTTCAAATCAGCTAACAGCTGCCTCAACTCTTCCATATAAGACATGTCAATAAGTACAATAAGACAATACAACATAAGGGAACCGTCAAGAGTGACCACACCAAGATTGCACCATACTAATATCAATGAGCTGCATAAATGGATCCTTATCCAATTCTACGCAATTGGATCATTAAACAAAGAACGAATGGAGATCAAAAACACCAATCCAAAAGGAAAAAGAACTTCTGATTCTGTTGCCTATGTCATAGAAACTAGGAACAATCTCATTACCAAAGGTAATTAGACCTTCACACAAGAAAAATCATTAGCCTTCCATTCAAATACCTCGTGCGGTAATCCAATTTACTTGAGCCACTCAAATGCAAGTGCCAACGAAAAAACAACCCACACTGGCTGTCAAATTACATTAAAAAACACATATAATTGCTACACCATCGTGTGGTACGATTTCTCAAGTTGAGGCTCTGCACGCTGGGCGCCATTTTATATGTCCCCATTAACCGGCAGTGAATCGGATGACCCGGCGAAAACATCGCAACTCATGCCGATAACACAAGACATATATAAGATAAAGAACAGAAATGATTGAGGTCTGGGTTTGAATATAAAAAAAAATAATAATAATGCCGGTGGATACGAGAACTCAAGTAGACTCAGGGGTGGTTAACAGGATATAGGTGTAACAGGTTAAATCAACCCACTCCCAAACCTAAATCAAAGCAATAGCACAACAGGGATCAGAAGATAAGCAAAAATAATAAGATAAAATAAGCATCCGTTTATTGGCAACTCATCGACCAACACATAAAAATAGAAATCCCTAAAGCCTGTCTTGCCTAGGAGATTCGGTCTAAATTAAAGCTTGAACAGGATCGATGCAAAAGAAAAATATTTAAAGTCCAAATAAAAACAATAAGGTTTAAATGGACAACGAATCTCCTCGGTCCTATCCTTGGATATAAATAAAATTAGCAGATCCTCGAAGAAAATAAAATGAAATAAAAACAGGTTAGATTCGGTCATATTTGACTATGTGATCCATTAAACACCCTGAATGTCCGTCAGGTGGTGTTTCCTGTCTATCACAAACACACTCACTTGAGATTATGATTAAAGAAAAATGTTTAAAAAAGATGTATCTTGCCTCGGTGTAAAAGTATAGATCTCCATTCTAACTAGTGCAACCAATGAGAAAAGTAATTAACTATATCATCAATTATTAACAGTAATTATTGCCGTAGCAATATTGGTCTAGCTTGACCACTAAATCAAGATTAAATTCACTATTTACAATTATACAACTTGTTATCTACATTCTTTCAAATAGAAGAATACATTTTATTAGTAGAATAACCATGCTTTCCAAATCTATCAGACACTCATCTCAGGTCTATGTCTCAAATATTATGATATCCAAATTATTTTGCAAGTTATTTCAGAGTCTCATTACCCTTATTACTCATAATGTTGCAACAAATATGCATCCCTCATTATCATTTGTACAAAATTCAAATTTTATGTTTCAATAATGTGTGACAACTAAGTGATTCTGTTTCTTCCCATTCGATGGTTAGTTTGTAATATAGTCCACTTGATTAAATGCGAAGTGATTAGACTATCATTTCTTTGCTTATGTATGTATGTCTACCACTTATTATTCCCGTTTTTCCAACGGGGTCGGGGATGAGATGCGATGGAAGTCTTAGTGGCGATGGTTTTTACGGCCGGATGCCCTTCCTGATGCCAACCTCATGAGAGGAGTTAATGAGAGATGAAATGAATGATGGTGAATGAAACTGGGCAAGGATGTGGAAGGAAGCGGCCGTGGCTTGTCAGAAGGTACCGTCCCAGCATTTGCCTGGTGTTGAAAATGGGAAACCACGGAAAACCATTTCAAGGACAGCCGACGGTGGGGCTCGAACCCACGCGTCTACCGAGTCAGCAGAGAGCTTGGCCCCTTGACCTAACGCAGCGCTTTAGCCCGCGTAGCCACTACTGTCGGTTTATATGCTTATAAAAGAAAATCCACAGCCTGCTTCCAGTCTCCGACCAGGTCAGGAATGGAATGAATGAAGCCCCCATCTAGCGGCGAGGATATGAACTGTGCCGGCTGCCGAGGCCGGACGCACTCCTCTGGGGCAATGATTAAATGAATGACAGATGAAATGAAATGGTAGTGGAGAGTGTTGCTGGAATGAAATGTTGACAGGGAAAACCGGAGTACCCGGAGAAAAACCTGTCTGCCTCCGTTTTGTCCAGCACAGATCTCACATGGAGTGACCGGGATTTGAACCACGGACCCAGCGGTGAGAGGCCGGCGTGCTGCCGCCTAAGCCACGGAGGCTTCGGTTTATATGCTTATATCAATGCTTAATTTACAATCATTTGCCTATACTTTACGTAGTCATGCCGTTTTGAATGATTTCACACCAATAATGATTATTATAAGTAATATATATCTATTTTTATATTCACCACGTGTTTCATTATTCTACTATCTTTCTTTTTTTTATTAAACACCAAGATTAATCTTCAAACCATTGTCGGATCGTTCACAGCATATGTGAATTATCACCTTAAATTATTCCCTTATTTTTTTAAAATCTCTTTCCTTTCTTAAAAAAATACACCAACTTCACAGTTTTAGTGCAGATAAATGTATAATTATTACCCTATAATCATTATGGCTTCCCTTCGATCACATAATTGGCCTGTATAAATTTTAATATAATGTAGGCCTGACTGTAAGCAATGTCAAAATGTAAAAACGTTCAAGCAAAAATAGCAAAATGTGCCTGAAATAAATCAAATCCCCAAACCAAAGAGTATGGGAGAAGAAATATATGAAAGTATAGAACTGATAATCAAGCTTAGCAAATCATAATAATATCCGCCAATATCCGAAGTTAAGATCTAAGAATTTAAACCTAAATTTCAAATTTGTTACAGGCATCTAGCATATTCCATCGAAAATACAGTCGAATAGACTATCAAGTATTCGACAAAAACTATAGGCTTGCTCCCATGAAGTTCCAACGTCCAAAAATAGCAAAATCCTATCATCCGAATTTGAGATGGATTTATAGAATATCCGAAAAATATTGATTGGATCGTAGAATAAGGCAATGTGGGTTAAGTCCTTCCAACATCCAATAGCCTATCCATGTGAAATATTACATCAGATATCCTTCGTAGACGTAGAATAAATCTGGCTATTAATGATAATAATAATCTTCAATCAATCAAATAATTCACCCCTGATTTGCTTAATCCAATACCATCACCATCTTATCTAAATTCAATTCTACTTCCAATTCAATATTAGCTCAATTCCATGATATAGAGTAATACTGAGTAGTCAGACCACTTACTACTAAATGAAGAAATATTCTGGCTCACCAACCCGAAGAACTAAGAAAGGATGGTACAATGTTAGCAGGCCTATGTTCCTGGTGTGAAGAATTTCCAGACCCAGTGAAGAATTCCACATCTTCATCCAGTACCATCCGCCCCCAAGTCCGAAGCTGCAGGAACCCATCTTCTTCCGTCTTCTTCCAAAATTCTTGCAGGAACCGAACCCGTGACCTACCAGTCCCATGGTGGCTATCTCCATCTCCCTCGATGTAATCATCATGGTGTTCTCATGGCCTCATTCTGGCGTGGCTATCACTCCATCTCGTTCCCTTATGTATCGGCTCAGTGCTCCATATTTTCAGTAAATATTTCCATTTCCAAATTTGTCACAGACACTTCAATAGCACCAGTTGGAAAATGCCCTAATTCCATTCTGGAAATTACAAGTCCTTGCGCCAAGCACTGTTCATATTGGAACACGACTCTTTCTATCAACTAGTCTTCACAGCTGTATATTGGCAGTCAGTTGAAAGCATTCACAGCTATTCATGAAATTCGTTTGCATCCTCAAGTCACACAATGCATTAGCGGGTCGTCCTACGATGGCAAGTGCTCGAGTGTTCCCGAACGTTCGTTCATACAAGATGCCGTAATGTAGCCCGCTTGTAAGGTTAATTATTTCGTTTTTCAAGCCAAAAGCATTTTCATAATTATGCACACAAAACTCGGCCGTCAAATATTTTGATTGTGCACGGTAACTTCGGCGATATGTAATTGTAGGGTCTTTCATAGACTATTACAATCCACTCCCGATACACAGTGATATAGCACTCACGGTTCTCCGCAAACACGACCGGGTATAAAGTCACTCACGTACATCACGACGCATTACTGACTGTATCGGACACGCACCACATGATCCTTGCCACAAGCATCTGCCTGCCTGTCTCGACCTGACAAGTTGCCAGATGCAAGACTTTAGCATATAAAGTCACTCACGTACATCACAACGCAGTACTGTATCGTACGCGCACCACAAGCAGCTGCCTGCCTGGCTCGACCTGACAAGTTGCCTGATGCAAGACTTTAGCACGTGGTCAGAGACCGTGCGCTCTGCCGGGGATAGAATACAGATACGCCTGACGGCACTCAACCTGGTGGCCGCGCACCCAGCGATGACGTACAGCGCTGGCGGAGTTGCCAAACCGAGTTATTATGGGGGACTATGTTGGGCACAGTAGATATCATGGGAATAATACCGTAAATAAATGAATAAATAAATTAAAACAATGCAAATCTCGAAATGAAAACCATGAAAATGGCAGCCCTACTCTAGGAGAATTATCAAGCGTCTTGATTTCATACACGGAAAAATTTGGTATGAAACTAATGATATTTCATAGGAGAGATTCTTGGACAGGAGTTCCAACTGAATAGGTATCATCAGTTGATTAGCTTGCCATGGTAGGTGAGTGGTCTACGTGTCGGTCTACTAACCCCAAGCTTGCAGGTTCACTCCTGATGGTGGTAGGAGATTTTTGAAAGGTGGCAAAAATTACGACACCATGTCATACGATGTTGGCATGTCAAAGAACCCATTTGAATTCAGTAGGCCGTGTTCATAATGGCAAAATTAATCTCGGGAATTTCCACCAACACAAAGTTCCTCATTTCTCTACTAGAAAGCGCTATAGTGTTTAAGGAGCTTAGATATCTAACCTCCTTGACTTTCATAGTGCTTCAAGGAACAACAAAATTCGACATGCAAGCTACCCTTTGGGTGTCAACAAAGCTTGCACCCGGCACCCGAGGCCATACGATATTATTATTTTTATTATCAGTTGATTTAGGTACTTGTTGACTGTATTTAGTGGCATGTTATATACCACGCAGTGACATGTCGGCCGTAATTTCATAACTCCACTTTTCCCCACACTGTAAACAATGGAGATGTGGCAACATCACAATAGTGGATAGTAACCCGGTAACTGTGCCCCATGCAAGGCTGAGGGCCAGATAGTTAAGCCCCAGAGGTTTCTGGTAGGCGTGAGATATGGCAGGAAAAGAGATTCTCCTTTTCCGCATTGTATCTATTATTGATTTACTCTCTCGGTATACCACTTCATTCGGCAGCAATCAAATCAATTGAAAACAAGGTTTGAAATAATAACATTTTGCAGACGGCAAAAGAAAAGTGTATTTTTTTTTCTTTCATATTTTACGCCCTCATTGGAACACTTGAATCAATACAAATACAATTAAGTCTAACAACGGTATTTGGAGATTAGCGATTCAGCTTCAGCTTCTTCTGTACCCAAAATTTCTTCATTCTATCTGACCTGGCTGCCCTTTGTTCATCTGTGATGGTGTAGTTTTTCCGTTCTAATGTAGTTAATGTGAATCGGAAGTATTTATTCCTTAAAATATTCTTCTCTTCTCTATTTTTAATTTGGAGCTTCGTTAAATTAATTCATCTTAATCATGCTGGATCTCTTTGAACCGGTTATTCTTTGTTTTAGTCTTCCAGAAGTAACTAAACAGCTGTTTTATCAGTCTGGTTTCTGGTAGGTGTGAGATATGGCAGAAAAAAAAAGAGATTCTCCTTTTCCGCATTGTATCTATTATTGATTCACTCTCTCGATATATCGCTTCATTCGGCAGCAATCTCCATTGGCCATTTACTTGATGTTTTTGTTAATAATTGTTCTGATGATTCTTCTGTCTGCTTTCTGCAGTTTGTCAGTTGTTGATTTGATGTTCAACTTGATGAGTGTTTCACTACCATACGTTGCCTCGGATTTAACAATGGAATTGTAATGCCGAAATTTGGCATTCATTGAGAGAGATTTCCTTTTGTAGGTTAGCCAGGTGATTCGTTGTGCTTGTTTCAGTTTGGATGTTGTACTGTCTATCGATGGTTTCTCGTTTGAGTTCCAGGTGATTATCTCCCCAAGATATTTGAACTTATTCACAATCTTAATTTGTTTACTATTGTTTAGTTGAAATGTTGGTGTGTCAATTCTGAAGTTCGGCATCATTTCAGTCTTTTCATATGAAATTTGTAGACCAATAAAGTTTATTTTATTTAAGATGAAAACCAAATAACAAGCAAAATGAGGTTGATAATGGGGATAATATGAAGAAAGACCAGTAAATGTAGTCTTATGAGAATAGGGAGAGGGCGAAGGCATGATTTTTTAAAATATAATATCGGCTTCGAAATACTTGCAAAAGAAGGCTTGTGCAATTACTTGGAGATGCATGTAAGGAATAATATGAAATGGAGTACAGTACCCATGTGGGTTGTGTCATCTCCAAAGCTTACAAATCACTTCGTTTTGTAATGAGAGTGTTAAAGGGCAGTAGATCCACCGCAAAAGAATTAGGATATTTGAACCTGGTGAGGTCAAGCTTGGAATACGGCTCAGCGGTTTGGGACCCATATCAGGTAGGGCTCATAAATGAGCTGGAGATAGTACAAAGGAAGGCTGTTTGGTTTGTGCTCAACGATTTTAATCCTAGAAGTAGATTAACTCGAACGATAGAAAACCTACAGTGGGAATCTCTGGAAGAAAGAACGAAATCCAGACTATACACTATGTTTAACACACTAATCAACCAGCATTGGGAGAACTAAGCAAATGTCTGGAAAATCCAACATTCCTGAGCTGGGGGGATTCATCTGCACAAAATTAAGGGACGACTGCAGCGTACAAATTATGGGATATTTTCTTCCATTAATCGTGGTATGGGTGAGAGTGAAAGACAAGCAACACAAATGTTGAAAGATCTAGATAAAATTTGTAAAATGAAAATGAAAATAAATAAGAAAAGAAAATGTATGGTCATAGGTGGAAAAGGCAAAAAAATAACAAAACAAGTAGTTCCGTGAAGAACTATACAGCCTATTTTCATATATCCTACTTATGTTAATTGCCTCTATCAACATACAAAATTTCAGTTTGTTTGCTGTAATAGATTCGTAGATATTGAGAACCGACTAAATATTGCGGATGGTCGCCATGTTGGATTTTTATATATGTAGGTCTTAGAGTTATGTACGGTTACATGAAGATTATTGTGTACGTGTAGTATTCAAACTAATAAAACTATCAATTCTCCGTCTTTTCAATACAATATTAATAGTCTATTTATAAAGTTGGGTACATGTTTCGCACAAACGTTAGTGCTTCCTCAGCCCAAATATGCATTAAGACATAAACAAATATTACGCACTTATCCTGCGTAATATTTGTTTATGTCTTAATGCATATTTGGGCTGAGGAAGCACTAACGTTTGTGCGAAACATGTACCCAATTGTATAAATAGACTATTAATATTGTATTGAAAAGACATAAACAAATATTACGCAGGATAAGTGCGTAATATTTGTTTATGTCTTAATGCATATTTGGGCTGAGGAAGCACTACCGTTTGTGCGAAACATGTACCCAATTGTATAAATAGACTATTAATATTGTATTGAAAAGACGGAGAATTGATAGTTTTATTAGTAAACATATTCAATACGGACCTGAAATGGATAATATTATTCTAGTATTCAAACTTCAATCGCATGATTAGGACACAAGAAGTAACAAGGAGATTTTAAAATTTCACACAGCTGCCATCTTGTGGTTATGGGAACAATTGAAAAAAATTAGATGCCAGTTGATTAACATTTTTATAAGGATTTACTGTACCAAGTGTCACTGCACTCGGATGGTTAAATTGCGAGAAACGACCATGTGAATATTTATACTTCGCGTCGCCGCCATGTTGGATTTGTGATCACCAGGTTATTGCAAGTCCTATAGGTGAACTTATGTTCATAGCCCCTATGAACATGAAAAAAATCAGTTTGATTGCTGTAATAAATTCGTAGATATTGAGATCCATCTAAATATTTCGGATGGTCGCCATGTTGGATTGTTATATGTATAGGCCATAAAGTCATGTACCATTAAAGGAAAATTATTGCATAGGTTCATTATTCAGACTTTCACTTCGATCACATGATTACGACACAAGAAATAAAACTTAATTTTAAAATTCGCACAGCCGCCATCCTGAGGTTATGTAAACAATTGAACTAAATTAGATCCCAGTGCATTACAATGTGTATAAACATTTCCTGCACCAGGTTTCATTGCGTTTGGATCATTAAATTGCAAGAAAGGTCTATTTAAAATTTTCAACTTCGCTTGGCCGCCATATCCGTTTTGTAGTTAACCGGTTTTTAAAAGTCTTATAGATGAACTTCCAGTAGGGCCCTTTATCTCGGTACAAAATTTTAGGGTGATACCGCAAATAGTTTCAGAGATATAGAATGCCGATGAAAAATGTTGCACAGCCGCCATCTTGAGGTTATGTAAACAATTGAACGAAGTTAGATGTTGGTGCATTACAATGTGTATAAACATATGCTGAACCAAGCTTCATTGCGTTTGATTGGTTAAATCACGAGAAACATCTATTTAAAAGTCGCAACTTCGCTTGGCCGCCATGTTGGTTTTGTAGTTACCAGGTTTTAAAAGTCACATAGGTGAACTTCTAGTAGTTCCTTTTTTTTAACCGAACAAAATTCCAGGGTGATATCGGTAATAGTTTCGGAGATATTGAATGCCGGTGAAATATTTCGCACAGCCGCCATGTTGGATTGGTGAGACGTAACAAAATTTGAAGGGCACGGTCGGGGTCGTCCAGAATAGTGCTATGAACTTACAGAGTTTCATTGAAATCGCTCCAGCCGTTTAGAAGTTATTAGGGACACACACACACACATGCACACACGGACAAAAGGTGATCTCATAAGCTTATTTGTTCATAAATCAAAATAGGCTAAAAATCATAGGATGAAATTGAACAAGTATATAGTTTCAAATAACTAAGAAGTTGGGTTACACAAGAAATGATATGCACTAAAGAAATAAAAAAAAGGATTGCTATAGCAAAAGAGGCCTCAGTAAGAAAATAAAATTATTTTGTGGAGCAATGAAAGTAAGCCTAAGGAAGAAATTAATGAAATGTGTTGTTTGGAGTGTAGCTATGTATGGAGTGGAAACTTGGACGCTTAGGAAAGAAGACGAGAGAAAAGTAGAGGCTTTCGAAATGATGGAGGGAATAAGTCGGAAGGGCAAACTGAGAAATGAGGAAGTATTAAAGAATGTAGGAGAAGAAAGAATGATGCTAAAGAAGATAGGAAAAGAAAAATGAATTGGATTGGACACTGCATAAGAGGAGATGGTTTGTGAAAAGTGCATTAGAAGGGACAGTCCAAGGGAAATTCCGAAAGGAAGAAGAAGGTTTCAGATGCTGGATTCCATCAAGATTGATAAATCTTATGAGCTGATGAAACATGCTGCTAAAGACTGGATAAGGTGGAGAGACCGACCATGAAGAAACCTGCCATCAGGCAGATAAACTGATGATGAATCGTGGTATTGATAATTGGAACTCATTACCTGCCACAGTATTAGAGCCTTTCCCCAAACATATTGATTTGTTTAAGAGAAGACTGAAATTTTGTGTAAATACTCCGATGTAATTACTATAGTTGGCGGACAGTGGTGTTGGGGTAGCATACCTGCCTCACACCCAGACGCCCCGGGTTCGATCCCGGCTCCAATAGGGATTTTAGAAACTGACGCGAGGGCTGGAAAGGGGTGCACTCAGCCTCATGAGGTCAATTGAGTAGCTGTCTGACAGCGAGGCAGCGACCCGGTCACGAAAACCAAGATTAACGGCCGAGGGGATCCGATGTGCTGACCCAGCGTCACCCCAATATCTGCAGGCCAAAAGGCTGGGTAGCGGTCGCTTGGTAGGCCTAGGCCCTTCATGGGCTGTAGTTATTAATTACCATAATTGCCAAATCACGAATTGTGTACATTAAGTGTGTTTGATATAATTGTTGCTAACTTACTGTAATTGTACAATTTAGGACTACCCCATTTGCAAATAAAGTTAAAAAAATAAAACTAGTGATAGGAAACCAAAATTAAACTTGGGGCAAAATTACATGTACAGGCAGCTGAGCAAGAACAACAAAATGAATGTTACCTTAAGGAAGTAAATGATCCCTTAAGACAGAAAAACAAACAAATAAATAAATAAATACACAAATACTGGTAAATTGAATGATAATTTCCAGAAAGCAAACTGAGAGAAATTTGTGATGCAAGAGGTTTTGTATTTCATATGTTGCATGTTTAGTAAGTGTGTCATTTTCAAGTAAGGTTATGTGAGTTTGTATTATCCATGTTTTTCAGTTGCATTAACACAAATATTTACTGTATATTGTATGGTAACATAAGTCTTTTGAGTGGAAAGAGTTAAAAGAAGACAGTACTCACCTTCGAGGTTCGACCCGCCTTGCAATTACATTCCATCTTGTTAATGTATATTTTTCATACAGTCCCAAAAAGACATTAGCTTCATCTTCACTGTTAACATTACAGCGTAATATAACAATATTCTCTTCATTTCTCTCTAATGCACATTTAAAATTTGTGTTTGCATGAATGGAATCCATCACTTCATTTATATCCACCGTTTTCCATAGATCCTGCAACATACAAATTAAAATCCATGTTTATTTTGCTTCTTAAAAAAACGTTTTTTTTTAATGAATGAGTATCTAAGGTACTATTACTAGTACTGGTAGTAATATATAAATCAGTTCAAATTTTGGAATATGCAGATGATATCAATATAATTGCAAGAAAACCAAGAGCAATGAGAGAAGCTTTCACTAGCTTTGAAAAAGCAGCAAGAAAAATGAATCTACAGATAAATGAAGAGAAAACTAAGTATATGCCCGTAACCAAGAAAGAATAACCTAGTGGCTCCACATACATAGAAATTGATTCGTATAAATTTGATGTTGTGCGTAGCTTTACCTATCTTGGATCAGAAGTTAATTCCAAGAACAATGTTAGCTCTGAAATCCAAAAGCGTATACTGTCTGCTAACAAGTGTTATCATGATCTCAGAAAGCATCTGAAGTCAAAGCTGTTGTTCAGGAAAACTAAAGTCCTAATGTATAAAGTTTTAGTAAAGCCTGTATTAACATAATTATGGTGCTGAGACCTGGACACTCTCAAAATCTAATGAAAGACAACTTGGTATATTTGAAAGAAAGATTTTGAGGCAAATTTTGGGCCAGTGTAGGAAAATGGTGAATGGAGAAGAAGATATAACCATGAACTGTATGATTTATATAATGAACCAGATATTGCAAAATGTATAAAGATCAGAAGGTTGGAGTGGGCAGGACATGTGCTGCATGCTAATGACAGAATGATAAAGAGGATATTGAATGCAATCCTAGAAGGAACCCGGAAAGTCGGAAGACCAAAGCTAAGGAGGGAAGATGGAGTGACAGAGGATGTAAAGACAATTGGAATCAAGAATTGGAGGAGCTCAGCACTTAACTGGAAGGAATGGGGAGAACTACTTCAGAAGGCCAAGGCCCACAGAGGGCTATTGTGCCAGTGATGATGATGATGGTAGTAGTATTACCATTATTGACTAGTTAAAGAAAGCTTTCAAGTCAGTCAACACAAATTGTGCCTACGGTAATTACATTAGGCGAGAAAACAAGAATTTTTATACCCTAACCTGAAAGAAATATTACATAAGAAATTTATCAAATAATAACACGTCTTTATGCAAAATTGGTGTTGACCGACTGGAAAGCTATCTTTAATAGAACCAGGCAACACTGAAAAATGGCTTTCATCACTTCAAATATTGGCCTGCCCCGTGGTGTTGGGGTAGCGCGCCTGCCTCTCACCCAGAGGCCCTGGGTTCGATTCCCGGCTCCATCAGGGATTTTAAAACTGACGTGAGGGTTGGAACGGGGTGCACTCAGCCTCGTGAGGACAATTGAGTAGCTATCAGACAGTGAGTCAGCGCCCCGATCATGAAAACCAAGATTAACGGCCGAGGGGACCTGATGCGCTGATCACGCGTCACCCGAATATTTGTAGGCCAAATGGCTGGGCAGCGGTCGCTTGGTCGGCCTAGGCCCTTCATGGGCTGTATAGTGCCAGGGGTTTGACTTCAAATATTGGCTAGCCTAATGGCCGTGTAGCCTAGTCGGTAGAGGCGCTGACCTAACTGAAAGCGAGTGGGTTCGATTCCCACCCACATAGTAGATTTTAGAAACAGAACTACCACTTTCAGAAACACAAAAGACCCTGTGGTTTACTAATTATTAATAGAATTTTATTGCATGGCCTCACTAAGTTAGAACACGTTTCCAATGACAGCATCAGAAAACAGTTTGGAGTTGCACCGATCCAAGACAAGATGCGTGAGAGCCGACTTCGGTGGTTTGGGCATGTTTTACAGGTCGATGATGACTCTATTGCCAAGACGGGATACACACTTGAAGTCGTTGGCAGAAGACCTAAAGGACGACCTAAACAACGTTGGGCTGATACGCTTCATAAAGACCTCCAAAGCGTGAACATCCATCCAGATGCAGCCCGAGACAGAGCGAAATGGAGACAACGGACTCATGTAGCGGACCCCGCAGGCGCGCGGGACAAACGCTGAAGGAAAAGAAGAAGAAAATAATTTTATTGAATATATTTGCATATTAATTTATTTATTTATCGTATGGCTTTTAGTGCCTGGAGTGTCCGAGGATATGTTCGGCTCGCCTGAGTCTGTAGCTGCTTCCAGGGGACACCCTTAGGGTGAGCTACAAGTTCCGTTCAATTTCAAGTAGTTCCAACTTTCGCCACCTGATATCAATGATACCTAGTGGTGAACGTTGGAACTTTGATAGAGCGTTCCGACGAAATCTAACCTAACAATTTAGCTTCACACAAGTTTAGTCTGTGGAAGGATCTTTTAAATGCCATAAATCTATGACTAGGGACCGCCGGCTTTACTTCCCCTCCGAAGGAAGGCATACTGAAGGATTTTTAACACTCTTAAAAAATCTGACGACTTCGGCCGGGTTTGAACCCGCTATCTTGGGCACAGCAGTTCAGCATGCTTCCGACTATGCCACCGAAGCCGCATATTTCCATATAATATATTTTATACAGAAAGTAGAAAGTAGTAGAAGTAGTAGAAAGTAGGATCATGTTCAATTTACATAAAGTCCTCTCGGCACGCCGGAAGGCGGAGCTAGATTTCACCGGACAAACTTGGGGATAGGCGAAAATAGGCAGAATATGCAGGTTTTCGTAGAAGGATCAGACCTCATTTATTGTGAGAAAGTATTTTATAATTGGAGCTTAATTAACTTTGTTTTTCGTCATTTTATGCATATTTTAAACATTTTATTATCTTATGGGGACGGTAACCTTCTTGTCATTTGGGGTCCATTTTTATACTTGTGGTCACACTGTCCTTATGCAAGGTTTCGACACCGATGTGTAACTATGTAACGGTATGTTACTTCTTCACGCAAAATTATATTTCCCGCAGAGATTTTGGTTGGTTCCTCAGTTTAGGGGCTGCGACAACGCGGTCATGTAACCCCGTGTACTTTGGGTGAGTGTAGAATCTGTCTGATAAACGGTGTGAATTGTGATGGCTGTATTAGTCTGTAACTCAGGTAAGGACTGCAGACGGTCAATTTCAAGCAGTAGTTCCTAATGTTGCTACCAGATACTACCATCAACGACACCTAGCTGTGAACTTGGTTACTAGATGCCACCGCAACCAGCAACTCGCAACGAACGTTGGAACTTCCCCTCCAAAGGAAAGCATACTGAGGGTTTTTTAGCGCTCTTAGAAAATCCGACGACTTCGGCCGGCTTTGAACCCGCGACCTTGGGCATAGAAGTTCAGCATGCTACCAGTTACGTCACCGAAGGCGCTTCACACGTAGTCAGATGGAAATCTGAATCTGATATCGAGCAAGTGCGTTGTCATGGCAACGTCCGATGGCTCAACCGTCATCAATTTAGTAGTGTTGCCATGGCAACCTCTGATAGCTCTTGGCATTTTCTTATAATTCCGAAATCATTTTTCTCATCCCTTGGCGTAATGGTGGGTCATATCAAAAATTCTTTCAGACAAAAGTTTTAGGTAATTATTAGGGGAATATTGTCCATTGTGTACGGTTTTGATATTGTGCCTATTAAGAGCGATATGATTAATGTTTCCCAAAAAAACCCACTTTTTCCCACCCCTTTCGTCAATGGTTGGTGCTATAAAAAAAACTCTTCAAACATAAATTTTTGGGCTTTATCCGACACATAGTATGAACTTTGAAGGGATTCGATATTTCACATATTAAGAGAGTTATGGCAATATTTGACTTTTTCGAAAAAAGCCCCCCATTTTCACCCCCTTCGACCGATTTAGCCCAGTAACGAACTCGACCGAGATTTTATAGGTATACATATTCGGTAAAAAATTCAAAGTGATTGGTGCAAAATTGCGGCAGTTATCGTGTCCACCAAAAACTGATATACATATATATATATACATACATAAATTATATATAAACTTTTGAACTGACGGTGGTTTTGGGGTCTGGGGGATGTGAAACGCGAAGATATGTCGAAATTTTTCGGAAGTCGAAACATGGTACCCATTGCAATAGTTAGCTTTCTAATGAAATCTACCTAAACATACTGAATGTTCAGTCTTGTGCATAGTGGGACAGAGGTAATGTTCTTAGTGTGCACTCAAGCAGGTGACACGGTGGACAGTGTACAGTAGACCACACAGTCACTGGATGGTTCATGAAAGCCTTTCTTATTACAAATGCAATGATGAAATCCATGTATTACGCCTCTCATGTAGATGTGGCGTAGCTCGAAGTTTGCTTCTTACCATTCTTGGTTGACATGGCCGGGATTTGGTAGAACTCTGTTTTCAGGAGTTGTTCCTCGAGGAATCTTGTGGAGGTTGATGGGGTTGATTCCAGGTTGTGGATAGTCATTAGATCTTCAATTAAGGATCTAGTACCTGCTAGCTGGTATGCAAGTCAGGTTGGCCCGAATTTGGATATGCAGAGAGCTCGTTTTACATATCTGGCCTTGGCTCTGTTGACACACTTCAGGTTTTTGTGGCTTACGTGTGGCCTCATCATCTCGAGGGCATATGACACCACCACGACTTTTAGTTTGAATAGTGCCATTGTGGTTCTGAAGGAGAGGGTTTTAAGATTTCGGATCTCCATTGCGGCCTTTATCGCGGCAACAGTTTTGTCCTCTATGTATCTGGTGGAAGTCAATCTGGAGACCTGTAGGGTCACTCCTAAGTATTTGAAGGGGTTTACAATTTCCAACGTTTGATTTCCGGAGGTGAAAATGTCCTTGGACGATAGTTTCCCTACCTTGCGAAACTTCATAATCTTGCTTTTGTCCTGGTTTATCTGCATGTCGTCTTATGACCACTTCTCTAGTCTGTTGAGTGCTTAATGGAGTTTACTCAGCCTACAACAGAAATGAGCAAAGATAGCCAGGTATGGAGCTGACAACTCCATCCCATCTAGTGCCGATGTCACGTAGGGTGGGGGCCTCTACATTCCAATGTACAAAGGGCCTCCATGGCTGTATGGGGTTGGCTTTGCATTGCTAGTAGTGTAGGGATAGCATGCTTGCCTCTCACATGAGAGGCCCCGAATTTGATTCCAAGCTCTGTCAGAGATATAAGTTCAGAAGGATGGAACGGGGTGCACTCAGTTTTGTGAGGATAATTTTTTGAGTAGCTGCTTGAAATGAGACATATTGGACTATGGCCTGAAACCACTGAAATAAGGCTGAGGTGTTGTCATGCTCGCCACATGGCCCTATAATCCTGGGCGTCAGCTGGCCTTCAATTCGCGTGGTCCTTTGAGGTCCAAACATAAGGCTACCTTAAGGGATGTCAATCTGCCCATGTTGCTTGGCAGACGCGTATAAGCTCGGCTCCTCAGTGAAAGTGAATTAGAAGGTGTTATTGTGTAGGCACATTGAAAATAAGTGGTACACGTGTGAGTAATGCAATAAGTGTAAACTGTGTTAAGTTATTTTGTGTGTTAACTCCGTAGTTATATAGTAAATATCTAACTTAATCAAGATGACCAGAGGCAAGGGCAAGCGCGCCTCCTGTGACGCCAACTTAGTTGAGGAGGCCGTAAATAAGGTGTTCAACGAGACTCTCAGTTCGGATAAGTTCCTCAATACAATTATCTCTGCCATATCTGAGAGAGTGACTAAACTTGTCGTCAAACAACTGGAGAAGTCACTCCAGTTCAATACGGACGTGGTGTCAGATCTCACCAAAAAGCTTGAGAGTCGCGATAGTGAAATACGAGCCCTTAGAAACGAGCTCGAAGAAAAGTATGACTCCCTAGAACAATATAGCAGGAGATCCAACATCAGGATTTTTGGCGTGTACGAAAGAGCCGAAGAAAATTCTGATGAACTAGCTCTAAACATCTTTAGTGATATCGGCGCAAGTGTTAACCTGCATAATATTGACAGGAGCCATCGAGTTGGACCTAAATCCCCGGGAAAAACGCGGCCTATTATTGTGAAATTTGTGTCATTCCGTACCAGGCAGGAGGTGTTTCTCAAAAAAAGAATGCTTAAATGTAGAAAGGTGACAATTCGCGAAGATCTCACCTCCACCAGGCTGGCCATTTTGAAGACTGCAATTTCTCGTTTCTCTGTTAGAAATTGTTGGAGTTCGCAGGGCGATATCCTTATCAAGCAACCGGATGGTAGCAAGATTAGGATTAACCGCATGTGTGACCTACCACCAAACTAGTTAGAAACTGTAGTCAAAGAACATTCACCTAGCTGACAGCGGCCACTGTATGTTACTTTAGTTCTAATTAATATTAGTTCACCTGTATAGTGTAATCTTAGTCTTAGTTCAGTATAGTACAATTTGGTTAGTTTAGTTTTCATTTCCCAAGTTGGCAAACCTAGTATGTGGGTCTACGACCTCTGACAGCAGCTCGGTACAGCTTACCCCCTGCAGTGAAAGGAATTCCACCCGTCCCACCCCTCTCTCACCGTGGCCTTGTGAAGGTGACAGAGTGCCAGAAGTAGCTCCAGGGAACAATGACTCCACCCCAGCCCGTGATTAGCTATTCGAAAAACTGTTACTTCATCCGACAGGTCTTCACATAGCGCACGTAAATGTACAGTCCTTATCGGCACATTTTCATGAACTAGAACTTATTATACCTGATGTATTCCATATTTGCTTGATGATTGAGACATGGTTATCGCCACTCCATCTTTCAAAATCATTTAACTTGTCCGGCTACACACTATTACGCAACGACCGCGTAGGAAAGGAAGGAGGTGGGGTAGGAGCTTTTGTTAAGACGAACTTAAATCCTAAAATCCTAGCATGCTCAGATAGCCAGTACAATAGAAGACCCGAATTTATGTTATTCGAAATAGAGACCGCCCATCAAAAGTGTGCTGTCTGCGTTGTTTACAAGGCACCTTCACTGGGTCATTTAGAGGACGTAGAGAACGCGTTACTACGCATCCTGCCTCTTTACTAGCAAGTAATAGTCATGGGCGATTTCAATACCAATATAGGGGATAATACCAACGCTGAAACTCGGCAACTCTTGAATATGCTCGCGTCACGTGACATGAAAATATTAGACTTACTACCAACACATCACACACGCTCATCACACACGACAATTGACCTGATATCAGTAAAGAACACAGACAAAGTGCTTCAATACGGGCAAACATCTGTACCTGGAATTTCTGCCCACGACGTAATCTACTTGTCCTACTCTTTAAAATATAAGAAGACCAAACCAAGGACCATCACGTACAGAGACCTCTCTAAAATTGACACGCCATCCTTGATAGAAGACGCTCTCAATGTACCATGGCATGACATACTGAATATTCACAATATAGATGATAAAGTACACAAAATGAACGACTACTTGACAGGACTATATGATAAACATGCTCCAGTGAAAACTGTTCGAGCGACGCGACCTCCAGCACCCTGGCTCAGCACGGAACTGAAAGAACTAATGGCTAAGCGAGATTCTGCGCACAGAAAGTTTAAGAAATTACCCATGCAACAGAATTATGATGACTTTAAAAAGCTCCGAAACAGAACATCCCAAGCAGTACGTAACGCTCGAACCAGGCATGCTCACAACTTGCTCGGGCGTAATATCAAACCCTCTGCGGCGTGGAATGAACTAAGAAACATGGGAATAGGCAAAGAAAAAAAATGACAACCCCATTAATCTACCTCTTGACACACTCAATGACTATTTTACTAGTACAGGACATTCTGTCAACCCAGACATAAAACACAGAACTCTCACCAACAACTACAACACCCCCACCCCCAACAGAGAAAAATTCTACTTCTCGCATGTTACCCCGTCACAAGTCAGACGTGCCATTCTTAGAATCAAATCAAAATCGAAAGGGATCGACAATATAGAAATATTCAAACGAATCATTGACATTATACTTCCCACAATTACACACATATTCAACTACTCGTTAATGACCGGTACGTCCCCATCGCTATGGAAAGCGGCTATAGTCATTCCAATCCCTGAAAACACACAAGCCAAAAACGTGAGCGACTATCGCCCAGTGAGCATATTATCTGCCATCTCCAAATCTCTCGAATTTATCGTGTATGAACAACTCTCCTGCTATTTGCAAGCGCACAACATCCTTGATGAGCACCAATCTGGCTTCCGGAAAAATCACAGCACTACTACGGCACTACTTAAGGTCACAGATGACATAAGAAAGGCTATGGACATTGGGCAAGCAACAATCTTAGCACTGCTTGATTTCAGCAAAGCATTTGATTCTGTTGATCATGATATATTACTCTCTAGCCTATTCAAAATTCATCTCTCTATGAACAATATCCAATGGATGGACTCATATCTACACGGGCGCCAACAGCGCATTAAAAGTAACTCAAATCAAATATCATCTTGGCGCTCAGTGGTGACAGGAGTCCCTCAAGTCTCAGTTCTAGGACCCCTTCTCTTCTCGATCTACATAAATGATATCACTTCATCTATAACTAAATGCAAATATCACTTATAGGCTGACGATGTACAACTCTATCTGCATGCTGCACCAGAAAGACTATCGCAAGCAATCAAAGCTTTCAATGAGGACTTAACTGAAATTTGTAATTGGTCCAATTCACATGGACTACGACTCAATGAAACAAAAACTCAAGCTTTCATAATCTCCCACCCAAAAATTCTCTGTAAAATAAAAAATAATCCCACCCTACCAAACTTAAGCTTGCGCGACTCCCCAATCGAATTCCGAGAATCAGTCAAAGATCTGGGCGCGATTATTGACGAACATCTCTCTTGGACGCAGCAAGTCCACAACGTCTCTAGAAAAGTATTTTCCGCACTGAATTCATTGAGACGATTTGGGAATATTTTCTCTCGCGTGTTAAAAGAACGACTTGTTTCCTCCCTAGTACTGCCTCATTTTGACTATTGTGATGTGGTATACAATGACCTGTCTGCTACTCTTAAAAACAAACTCCAACTAGCACAAAATGCCTGTGTACGCTACATATGCAACTTACGGTACTATGACCACGTCACCCCTGCGTAAGAACAACTCAGCTGGTTGCGACTAAATCAACGCCGCGATCTTCATTCTTTATGTCTTTTCCAACAAATACTCTTAAGAGCCGGCCGGAGTGGGAACGGATTTCGCCTTTCATTTCAAAAGCTCGCCACTAGGTTCGCTGTTGCTGTCGACTGCAGCTAGCTCCACTGGTAGTTTCATCGAGGGTGCCTAGAGGGCAGTGAGGGAGGCTCAAGGCCGTTCGATTCGATCCTATCCTCTCCTCCAGTCATGACGAATAGAAATATTATTTCTATTATTCTTCATGCTCCAGTGTCTGTGTCACGCCAAAGTACCTTCAGAACATTGCGACCAGAATGTTCGTAGTGAAAGTCTGTATACAATCAACTGAACAGTCAAGGTATCCCCTGATTCAGTGAGTGAGTGGGTTCGAACCCCTCTGTCGGTCGTCCTTCAAAAGGTTTTGAGTGATTTCCTATTTTCAACCCCATTATTATGCATATTATATATTACCTTCAAAGAACGATAGTGTGTAAAGTATTGTTCATAGTAGTTTTAAATGACGACTGGGAGAAGAAATAAGGATATCATATTAATATAAACACAACTTATAGCCACAAATTGTTTATTTATTTTAAATAGACACTGAATTAGTAATCAGATCTACATACATACATACATTTTCCTAAGCTGGTCAGCTGAATTTAGTCTAACTTATAGTCGTCGACAGACTGTGTGTACGCGGGTAAATGTGATGAAACGATATAGGCTATAAAACTCATTTTGACATTTTTGAAAGACTTAAAATATCAATTTTCGTAATTGGGGAACCCCGAAATCATCTCCCCGGTCAAAATTAGCCGCGCCTGGTTTCCGAACTATTTCTCATGAGTAGGGCTAGGATTTTTATGTAAATGCATATTGTTTCCCTTTCCTTATACACAACTAAAAATGATAAATGTCCATGAATTAGAACCTTAGCTATCATATAATTATATGTTGTTATATATTTTACATATTTGATCATTTTCTTTTTTGTCGTGTGGCCTGATGAGCGGCCGAGTGCAGGTCTTTCCAGTCGACGCCCGTGGGTCACCTGCGTGTCGGAATGAAAGATGAGATGAATGGATGAAAGTGGGTAAGGATGAGGAAGGAAGCGGCCAAGGCCTGTAGAAAGTACCGTCCCAGCATTTGTGGAGTTGAAAATGGGGAAACACGGAAAACCATTCAAGGACGGCCGACGGTGGGGCTCGAACCCACGTCTACCAAGTCAGCAGAGAGCTTGGCCCCACAGCCTAACGCTGCGCTTTAGCGAGCGTAGCCGTGGTGGCTATATACTGTGCCCGTTTAGACCGGAGTCCGCACGACCACATATGCATTTTACCAATAATCAGTCAGCACGAGAATCAAAATATCCCGGAGCGCCAGATGGGTTAAAGCAAATCGCAAAAACGACATCAAATGAAAAAAATGCTTAACTGATCTTTGGCTCAATGCAACAATAAGGATAAGGATAGAAGGAGATTCAACTGGGCATAACACATCATGTAAAATTATCTCAGTTTATTTTGAAGTTAAAATTGACTGCAAAGATGCTCAAAGCAGCATCATCCACGTGTGGCGATCCACACTCTTATTTACATAATATACAGAAATTTTCCAAACACATTTGACAATCTTTTTTTGGAAACACAAGTCTGATTAATAGTCCTGTAGACTGTGTTCCAAAATTATTTATGATTAATTCCAGTTCAAATTTAATTGTCTCTACTGAAAATATCGTAGATCACTGTTTGAATTTTTACATAATATTAACACTCGTAGAATAACTGTTCATAGAATTTTTAACTTTCACTTATTTTTCCAGTTTCAAAAATATATAGTCGAAAAATATTATTTTTCATTGAATCAACACACATTATTTACACATATTAACAACATCATCTGAAAAGTATTTGACCTTGAGCATAGCATCGAAGAACTGTGCAAAGCACAACAAAAATTAATTGTTCTTCTGACATTAAACATTCGAGAAGTGACTCGATTAGGAACTTCAAGTTCCTAACAAAATACATGATTTCTGAATCATCAACTTGATCACTAAATTGTTGAACCATTCAACTATTCAATTTTCCACTTAGAATCATTATTATGAAAAAATATTTATATTCTTGGCCATTTTAGTAACCTTCACAACTTGCAATTCTTTGACAGAATGCGGAAATAAGAATTGTAGCTTCATAATAAATTCATTTAGTTCATGGCACTAGGATTGAAAATATCCTTCAAATTATTCGTGGTTAAAGAATTATTTTTAATTGGCAGTGGCCCATTCTATTATTTGTGTAAGAACACAATATTACAACAACAACAACGGCAAAGGTCTTCCTCTGAAGAAGAATAAACTACTATCATGACAAATCCGGGTTCTAGCAAAATCAAAGTCTAAATGGAATTCGTAAACAAGGTTGAAATAAGAACTGATGGTTTTAAGAAATAACCTTCGGGTCATTCGTACGACGAAATGTGTAGTTCCAATACTCCTTCTATAAACCTGAGCCATCGAACCTGCTATTTGATTGATGCTCGAAAAAAACCTCTTCATTCCTGCGACTTAAACATGCGCACCTGGGAATGGCATTTCAACTACTCCACACATATAAATTTTCTTCCCAAAATTTATACAATAAATCAAGCCTCTGCTTGTTATCAACACTGGAAGATTAATAAACTTACAAGTTTATTTTATTATACCATTCAGTTCAACCCGTGAATTTACCATACTTATGAAAATCTTTATTTCACTTTCGAGTGTATTTACGTCATGATTTTATATAAATACAAAAATATCCTATTTGATACAAATATCATTTGCTTCCCGTTTCATGCCTCTCCGTGTTATCTGAAAAATATACTTTGCTCATTGCAAATATTAACTGTTCAACCAGAACTGAAATGTTGGTTGAATGCGGGCTTGCGCTGACCACTCTCCTTCGGAAAATCTCCTGTTCCAAACTAGAAATGATTAAACTACTTCATAGGCTCTCTCTCAATACATATGATTATTATAAAGTATAATATCCAAAAATTATTTAGAAAAATTATGAAAATTATTATTATTATCCGTGGATTATTATTATTTGTTATATTATTTTAAATATGTTTAATTATCATCTCATTATGTGAGAATCCACATGTTCGAATCTTCGAATATGGAAAAAAATATCCATTCCTCAACAAAAATAATTTAACTCAACCTTCACATCGACGGTTTTCCGTGATATCCCTAAAATATGAAATATTCAAATAAATGCTCGGTCATCAATCCTAAACTGTTCTGAGTGCTGAAAATACTCAGAATAACTGTAACAAGTCTTGCGTAAATCAATGCAAGATTTAAATACGTTGAAAAATAAATGTGTTGGTCATCTGCAGAAAAATAGTTTGTTCCAATTAGCTAGGCATAATATAATTCAAATGTGGCTTACATTTCTTGATGGTCTTGATGCGTAGTAAACCTGGTCTGTACCAGATCTATCCATAGACATGCCCTATCGGACAAGCATGTATAATCCTTGTATCGGCCGCCATTATATACCCACAATCCGTCTAGTCAGACATAGTGGTAGTATCTCTTGACGTTTGAATTAACTGTTGTTCCATTTTAATATGGGCTTCTATCAAAGCCATAACAGTTTGCTTAAATGGGGTCAGATCTAAGTGATCTATTCTTAGATATGTCAGTTGTAACATAACTCACGGTAATCTTATCAATACAAGAAGACACTGACAGTCTAACCAATCAACGGCTGTTCTGAAGATCGTTCCCTGGGCATGGCTTCACACCATCTACCATGCGCTAAGCAACCTGTAGTTTCCCTTGCGTAGACTAATGAACACCACCGTGATCGACTGGTCTTCAATGTACTGATAGATCGAAGTGGTTAACAAGTTACCGTTATGATAACTGACTGAAATGGACTTAAACATCCAAGTATTAGGTTATTACTGGACTGTGACAAAGTACTAATTCTAGACAAAGTCTAGCATATGTCCATGTAGAAATATAAATATTTCCACCAGTGTCTGTAGAAAAATTCAATCACCTCAGTGATTCTCCCTGCCGGAAACTTACTAAGTTCCACTTCGTAGCGCAGCACTTATGTGACTATCACAACTTTGAAAATAACTTCTGCGTAGATCCGGCAACCATGTGCCTTGGCTCAGCGTAGCAGCAACTTGCTAGGCAAGTGCTTGTGTTGGAATGAGCTCCTGATGCCTGGGCCAGCCGGCTTTTATTCAAAGCTGTCAGGGTCACGCTGCATCAGCTGATATCTGGAAATCCTCATATCTCTGGTATCCCTGGTCCGATTTACTTGATACTAATTGCATTCTCTTTCATTTGGCCGTGCCAGTAATCTGATCCAAGTCTCAACTCCATGGTTAACTATTTAATCAATAAATAGCCTCGACCTCTGCTATTACTCGCTACGTCACTTGACATGCTCTTAGCGGTATATTCTTTCTAATTCCTTCTCGAAGCAATGTAGCGCGATATTCAAATATCTCAACTTTCAAAAGCAGCTACAGCCTTTCCCTTGATATCTAGGTGTCTGAATCTTGGAATGCCCATTCCTAGAGTTGGGCACAATACGTGTTGGTATATTTTATCAGCATTTTTTACTTTTTATGTAAAATTACATATACCGTCTCTTACTGTGATTGAAAAAAAGTATTTTTTCGCAAATGAAATAAACGGTAATTCAAAACAGTTAGGTATAACAATATTTGTCCAGTAGAAACTCAGGTACATGAAACGGATTTTCCAAGCTATTCATAACCTGCCGAGAAAGGGCAAGGGAAGAATTCCAAGTAAGATATTAGTGAAGATAAGGGGATGGGAATTCGCATCACACATTGCCGGAGACTCATCGGCGGGATTTGGTTCATTTCAATTGTCCAGTGAATGCCTGAGACTCAACTTTTCAACGTTGATCATAAAGGCTACTAGCCTATATTTCCTCCCACCTCGCAAACAAAAAGTGACTCTGACAATACTTATTGTGGAGTTCGAACGCATTTTCTCATACATAATCATGGAATTTATTTAAATTTGCTATAATATGAACATGCTTAATTAATTAGTGTACCACCCTTTATTTTGCAAAAAAAAAGAATAAAATGAAGAATCTACAAGCAATATCATGTGCAATGTATATGATTTATATAAAAATTAAATCAATATTACATACCGGTATTTCAAATTTTTTAATGTAATATTACATAGAAGAAATGGAAGAACGCAGATGCCCCATGTGGAACCACCTGTCATCACAGCGGCAAATTGTGTGCCTCCCGCATTGGGCTGTATAGTCACCTCCGATCTCACCAATGAGACATTCCGGATTGAAAGGCCAATCTACTCGATACGAATGTTTGCTATGATGATGATAGATATTACATTAAAATCCTAGCCTTACTCATCAGTATATTGCCAAAATGGATCCAACTATGACATTTTAACGCATGATAACCTAGAAAGTCATCTCGAAATGGACATCTTAATTATTATGAGGTAACCCGTAGTGAAATTCTCACTCCGATACTTACGATGAATATATGGGACACAAGAGGGTAGCAGATCCTGACGTTATTCTTCCATATTTGATAAAAAGATCCGGGAAAAAATAGCTTATCCTCTTGATATTAAATTTAATTTATCGATCAAGTCTTCGATATTTCCAGAGAAATGGAAACTTACTCAAGTCAGTCACAAGTCGGGTAAGATCTCACTAATTCTTACCTATCGAACAGTACCGGTAGTTGATATGTTTGCCCCAAACAAACTTTACGAGCAAACACTTCATGAACACATAATTATTCAGGCATACATGCCATTTTATTCACGATTCATAACACGGATTCATCCCTCGATGATCAACAATAACCAATTTTCACGAATCAGAAGTCATCTGGTTTGGATTAAAGGATAACAAGCCGATGTAATATATACAGATTATTGGCAGAGTTAACCATCACGTAGCCTACAACTTACGAAAATGTCATATTACGGATCATACTTACAGTATGTAAGAGGCAACACTTTGTATCATAGAGAAACGATCCATTCACCCTCTGGTGTTACCCTGGGATCGAATCTTGTGCCTCTGTAATTTTTATCTTAATTAACCATCTCCGGGATGCCAATATATCATTATTATTATTATTATTTGCTATTGACGTGTAATCGTTTAAATACATTTATTCGTTATGGGATTGTATGCTGCTCCAAAAGATGAAGAAAAAATAAATTGGAACAAAACAAATTATTTAGATTTATAAGTGTCATCCGATTGCATTTACACGAAAACACACAAATTTTGATAGAAAACACCACCATTTCCTATGTATTTCCCATCTCAAGTCATCTAGGTTTATGGTAGGTTATACTTTGATAAAAAAAAAGTTATCCTTTTCTCACCGTATTGATCGAATTTTTGAGATATATTCAAAATGCTGGGATATATAAGAAGATGCACATTTTATTTTAGGAACCTGTACATTGCTAAAGAATATATAATGCATTCGTATGAAGTAGACTTGAATTTGGCTCAATAGTTTGGAACCCAAGCCTCCGTGGCTTAGGCGGCAGCACGCTGGCCTCTCACCGCTGGGTCCGTGAATCAAATCCCGGTCATTCCATGTGAGATCTGTGCTGGACAAAACGGAGGCAGACAGGTTTTTCTCCGGGTACTCCGGTTTTTCCTGTCAAAATTTCATTCCAGCAACACTCTCCACTATCATTTCATTTGTCATTCATTTAATCATTGCCCCAGAGGAGTGCGTCAGGCCTCGGCAGCCGGCACAGTTCATATCCTCGCCGCTAGATAGGGGCTTCATTCATTCCATTCCTGACCCGGTCGGAGACTGGAAGCAGGCTGTGGATTTTCAGTTTGGAACCCAAGATGTGCGAATGCTGACGATAGACTTGAATCGATAAAAAATAAATTCCCTATATTCTTGGAATACAAAAGAACAAATGTATATCCTAAATATGCTAAGCGGGAATGTGGTGGACCAGTGGTGTGGTCAAGCTGTTGGCCTCTCACCACAGCGGACCGGGTTCGGTTCCCGGTCAATGCATGTGAGATTTTCAAAGTGAAACGCCATGTCCAGTGGTTCGGATTCCACGTAAAAAGGAGGTGCCGTGGCAATTGATCGCGAGATTGATGGTAACATAAACTACACAATTCTTTTAAAAATGCTAAGCATAATTTCCTACTGGAACTTTTTCTTTAAAGACTTTAGAGAAAAGTAGGCAGGTTATTACATTTAAATAATTCGATAACATCTTTGATAGACCTTATTTGTCATCTGAATTTGAACTATATGTTCCTTCGCGGTCAATAAGACCGAAACGTATAACATCCCACTGGCCAAGAACCAATACAGAGTAACATAAACATTCGCCTGTATCCAACACATTCAATATCTACCAAAAAAAAAAAAAAAACATGCACACATTTCAATATATCAGACAGCACCTTTTGTTCATTTGTATTGTAGAGAAATCACTTAATATCATACACTCCTTATCAGTGACTTGTAACATAATTTCAAGTACGATACTTACTAGAATAATATTTAGTCATACGTATTATAAGTATCATTTTATATTAGTGTAAGAAAAATATTAAAAATATTAAGTGTAATTCATATTGTTATTTCTCATAATTAGGTTGTAACCTGTTAGAAGAACTACAAATAAACAAACAAATAATTATAAATAAATAAATAAACAAACAAATTAGTTTAATGAAATTCAGGCCCACTTTAGTGATGGTTACTAACTAGTGATTGCTTGCTACTCATATAATAATTACTGTAACTTGAAAAGAACAGTAAGAAGGAAGGAAGATTGTAGTTTTACGTGACCGTGAATCTTGTGATTATGAGCCACGGGACCTCCTTTTTACGTGGAATCCGAACCACAGGACATGGCATTTCACTTCGAAAATCTCACATGCATTGACCGGGAATCGAACCCGGACCGCCTTGGTGAGAGGCATACAGCTAGACCGCTGAGCCACCACGCCCCGAAAAGAACAGTAGTCGCTACATCATATTTAGACTGACAAAGCAACATTTTATTTACAATCCACCTCGTGGCGTAGTGGCTAGTCTTCTTAGCTGTCAACGCATAGGTCCAGGTTTGGGAGCTGAGGGCTGGAATGGGATACACTGAGGCTTGTGAGGCAGAACTGGGAAGAGAAGGGTTACATTCTTACTTCAGCCATCCTGGAAGTTGTTTCATCACTTATGCTTCAGGCAAATGCTGGGATGGTATCTAAGGCCTCGGCCGCCGCATATACAAAACCCGACCCAAATACAAATACACACCCTAATACAACCATCACAATAACACAGGTTATTAGACACATTATATACACACACCCAAGTGCACGCGGCTACATGACCACCATGTCCCAAAGCTCCTAAACGAATCACCACCTCCAACAACAACAACAACAACAGCAACAACTCTATTTACAGTACAACAATGGCATAATCTTGAAAGTAGCCTATACTATATTACAGACATGTTATAAAGAACTAAAAAGCTCATAATCAACACTGGAACTACAAAAGACCTGTAGGCCATACACCATAATATGATGATCTAGAATGCAGCCGATTGTAATCAGGGGCGGATCTAGGGGAGGGTGAGGAGGGCGACCGCCCAGGTCCCCGCGATCCGGGGGGGGGGGGGGGGGGGGGGCTGCGTCATGGATTGTTTTAAATTTCATTGATTAATTATTTATTCGTTAATTCCCCATAAAGAGAGCGTTATAACACAATCAATTTTCATGTTTAATTCTGGCCCTTTCTTCTTTTTTTCCCAAAAACCTCTCATACACACACTATGCTTCCTCTGACTCTCCTCCCTCCACTTCTTTCCCGGTTGTCTCTCTTTGGGAGTCTGCTCAAACATCTGTTGTCTAAGTCTAATTGATTAATTAATTATACTTTTCAAACTAATTTATAATTCATATTCTTTTTTCAGTGCAGCTATGACCTCCCGTGACCGTTTAGCAAGTATAGATTTCAGTGAAATGATGGAAGACTTCATCCGAGAAAAAGAGTCGCAAACTAATATTTTAATATTTCATAGTTTACATAATCTTCTTCAAGAGGACTTACGGGTTTCTTTCGTATTATTAAAAGAATGTACCGTAGTGTATTCAAAATATTGTAACTATTCTTTATTTTATTATTATTACAAAACCATTTGATTTGATATTTTTTATATTTTCTATTGTTGAGGGCCCAACCGTATCATATCGCCCAGGGCCCCGCAAGGCCTGGATCCGGCACTGATTGTAATGAAGCGACTGACAGCACCTGGACATGAGCTGATTTCATCACTTCCTGGCATGAGATTACCATCTCTCAGAAGCCGGCTCTGTCTTCTTTCACCCTGTTTCAAGGACACGACTTTGCGACGATGCGGTATCTGACGGTAATTGCCTGAACTACCAGCACCTCGACACGGCTAGCATTAGCAACTCAATATGCTTACATTTTCTAAAATCACGATTAAACATATACGGAGTTCTTAATTTGAAAATATGTTTCAGTAGCACAATAGAGAAAACTATAAGCTGTCTTGCAGTGGAGTTTGTTTCTGTTTTCAACATCATCTGAAGGCATTGAAGAGGTTAAGAAAATTGCAGTTCAGAACTCTATTTTATATGGAGAATTGTGATTTTAACTACACTTTTTATAACTATCATTCTATTCCTGTTCGATATGCTTTTGCACTGATGAAAAGTGTATAAAATACTACAGGGTGCTGTAGAAACAAAATAATTTTACCTTGTCCCGTTTCTTTATAAATCGTTTCACAAACTTTTGTCCCATGTTACAACAAGAGCTGGGCTGGCGGCCGGCCGTCCCAACTCAAGCCGGCTCTTAAGTTCCTCTCCAGCTTACCTGCAATCTCAGTTTCACTGCCTCTCACACGAACATAGTCTTGGTACACGGTCAAAAAATGATTCACTCAGGCTCATACCTATACACCGTACGGTACGCTACACTAACTCCTTCGTAGTTTCTACTGCACGACTGTGGAACAACCTGCCACGCTCTGTCAGAGGAGCAACCCCGTCTAGCTTCAGGCAGCAATGCCAGCTGTACATATCACAAAAGAAATGAAAGCTGAACTCAACACATCAAATATTTGAATCCTTATGCTGAGTTATATTCGTGTTTCTAATTTACATTTTATTTATTTTCTGTTTAGTTACCTAAATGTTTTCTTACATCCTTTTAAATGCGCATTGCAAAATCAATATTAGGCTATAGTAATAACTCATCCATGATGCTTATCATCATTATCAACGTCATCACATCATCATCAGGTTCTGTTTTATTAGTGTTTGTGTTTCCCTATTATTTCCTTACTTTAGCTACAATTAACTAATTACAATAATTTTTCCTACGCCACGCTTACCTGCCATTATATGTATTGTGATCGGATCTGAAATGTATTCCTGTTAGATTTAAGTACCATTGGTAAGTTCTGCAAATAATGTAATAATGTATTAATTGTAAAATCTGGTTAGATGGAAGAGAGGGCCCAATGGCCCTAATCTTGCCAGACAAAATAAAGCTATCTATCTATCTATCACTATTATAACTACTGTGTTTCCACCCATTCTCTATTCAGAGTTTCTATCACATAAGTTACTTTTCTTGCAAGGGCAGATGACCTCACTGTTCTGCCCCTTAAAACAATAATAACTACTTATCACATACTTTATTTTCACCATTTTAAGTTTTATTCGAAAGTACTCTATATTCCATGTATCTCCTATAAACTGTTTGAAGCCATTTTTCAGTGTTGCCTTAGTAATGGAAATTTGATGTTTTCAGTTGGACAACACAATTGTACCCAATTGTATTGGGCGTTTTCCTAATCTTGAAAGATCTTTTACATGAGATTAACAAACACATTTGGAGACCAGTTTTGATCATCAAGCGATCATCATCAGATCCATTACACTAATGGCCGAGTGCACCAACCTCGGTATTCATCAGTCTTTACGAAACCGTGGTAAAACTTTTACCGTGGTATTGTCGTAAAAGCAGTGCACCATTACTATCGCTCGGTTTCGTTACCGCGGTATCTTGACGCTTGCTTTTCTCGCGATTATTCCCCTCGGAAGAAATTCGTTAATTTCGATAGTCACTTGTCTTCAGTTTATCCAGACGGCCAGCAGATGGCAGTGATCGTTTCGACAGTCACTTGTCTGCCATACTGTTTACATTTTGTCTCAATGCGAGTAATCAGCTGTGCAAAACAATGGAAAATAAAATGATGAAACGTACTAGAGCTCCCAATTTCAGCCCTCATGAAAATTTCTTGTTGCTGGATTTGGCTGAAAAATATAAATCGATAATAGAAAATAAAAAGACGGATGGCGTGACAATAATTATCTTAAGTAAAATGTTAATTACAGTACGTCTGGTAACTTGTCCTGGATTATCATCATTCCTGAGATCCAGATGCACAGCAGGAATTTGTAAATTGCCTTCTTCTTCCTCTTCTTGGAGTAATTCATGATTAATTTCAGGGCCATCAGGAGGCTCTATTTCTTGAGCTGCAATGGCAATGTTGTGAAGCACAGCTGTGGCAACAATAATGTTTGACATGTTTTGTATGTTGCATCGAAATCCTAAAGACATGGAAGGGAACCTTCTTTTCCATACACCATATTGCCTCTCGACAACATTTCTTGTGGCAATATGAGCGCTGTTATGCCGTCGTTTTGCTGCGGAGGTGGGATTTTGAATAGGTGTAAGGAGGAAGGATTTACATGTGTAACCTCCATCACCCAAAATATAACCATTAGCTATTTCTCTCGTTTCGAGACGCGCTATCAGCCGAGATTCGTGAAATATGGTGCTATCGTGAGCCGAACCTGGCCATCTGGCTACTATATCTCTTATCATGAGGTTCGAATCGCTCACAGTTAGCAGTTTAGAGAGAAATAGCCTTTCCTGTTTCTAAATACCTCCCCATTTTCACCTCCGGGAGACTGTATTCTCACATGAGTGCAGTCCAGCGCACCCAATACACCAGGGAACCCAGCTATTCTGTGGAAGCCTTCCATAACCTTTCTTTGTTCCCATTGGGAAGTGGTAGTTTAATAAACTGTGGCGATAACGAGGCAACTACATTAGAAACCTTGTGTATTATGCGGCATGCTGTTGTTCTGTCAACATCACACACGTCACCGATCACTCCCTGAAATGCCCCAGTTGCATAGAACCGCAGTGCTATAAGAAGACTATTTCTAGGCGATATCGGATAGTTTCTCCCAGTAGGGAATTCCAATTGTTCACCAATTATGTCCAAAATATAACTTATACTGTCTCTTTCCACAATCAAAATCTTCTCTGGAATGAAGCATCGCTTAGTTCTTCGAATAAATCTCGCCTCTCTTCTATAACCCTCCCTTCATTCCTTTCAAATTGAGTAAGATACTCGAGATATAACCTGTAGTTGTTAAGCTCCATTTTGGAATCTTTACCACAGAATACAAATAAATAAAACTTTACCACGGTTTTCTTAGATAACCGCTCCCTTACGGGCGGTAAACATTTTACCGCGGTAAAACTCGAAACCGAGCTTGGTGCAACAGAAATACGACTTTACCTCGGTAAACTAGGAAGTTTACCGCGGTATTCTCTTTACCGAGGTTGGTGCACTCGGGCATAAGGCTATTAAATCTATGTCTACAAGTATCGATGATAGTATTTACTATATGTATACTTATTCAGGTTGCAGTAGTAGTTATACTAACACAACACTAGTTTACTATTGACTTGTAGACATAGATTTAATAGCCTAAGTGTAATACAAATACCAAAATACTCAAACCAATAATTATATTAATTAGGCATTCAAATTCTATGACAGGACCAGTCTGTGTAAATAAGGCTAGCTTTAAAATTCTTTCAAAATTTGCTACAAAAATTTAACTTACTATAACTATGGAGAGTAGAGAATTTCAATAATAAAATACAATTATTGCAGTGAGGGAAATAAAATATTCAAGTGGGAATTTAATAACGGGAACAAACAAATACCTTAACACAGCAAATTCTTCTAGGTGTTACGGCATGTCTGTTGGGTTTTGCCCACCTGTACCGTTGGGCTCATGAAGTCGGTACACTTGTCTAGACCCTACCCATGAAGGCCCATCATTTTGGTGCCTCCAGAGGGAGCTAAGATATACCAAAGGAACAAATGTTTGAAAATGATAGCCGTGCTTGTTGGTGAAACATCAGATATCAACAAGTGATTTACACGGCCTAATAACCTGCAAAAACTTGGGATGTAGGAGAACTAATTAATTGGAAGAGGAAATGGAATGTTTAACAAGAAATCTTCAATTCTCCCCCAATGCACTTCAAAGATGGGACATAGACAATAGTTGCTATCCCACACAGGGTCTAGAGAAGGTGTACTGACAAGCCCAATCAGTACATCTGGGTGAACCCCAACAGACCTATAAAAACAATTTGCTGTATTAATACCCTGGCCATGTGAGCCAAAACGTTCCAACCAAATACCTGGTCATCTTCTTCAAATAAATCTGTAGGATCCTCTTCAACCGCTGAATTATCTGGTGTTTCATTTCATGTTGCATAAATTATTTGATCAGGCGTATTATTCACCAACACCACGTGATTATATGTTTGAAACTGCATTTCTGGTACCGGTACCTAAAATATTGTAACATAAATTCAACATGCAAGTATAGAGTAATAAGCAAAACAAAGGTGAAAGGAAATGGAATGGTTATAAATGGGGAATTATCATTTATTTACCAATTTTATTTTCCCTGAGTGTTGCTCTTGTATTACTATATTTTCCCCTGGACTACCTACTGGGGTACTACCAAGACCCATAGTCAGTGAGTGCTATTGACTCGCCTTGTCACAGCCTGGAAAAATATCTTCCTGAACTATTACAACCATACGTAGGACAAACGTCTCACCACATAAAGAATTTAACTCACTTCAGGCAAGAATTAAAGACAATTACATTCCAACCAGAAGACATCTTTGTGAATTTTGATGTGGTGCCACTTTTTTAACAAGGTTCCACTTAATAAAAACATAAGTCACGTCCTGCCTGATATTACTGCTCTCTTCCACCACTGCCTTACTACGACATCTTTTCAATGGAACAACCCTCTTTATAAGCAAATAGATGGAGTAGTTATGGGCAGTACTTTAAATGCAGTAGTCAGAATTATTTTTCAAAAAATATTTGAAGCCAAGGCTCTACAGATCGCAATAAAAGAAAACTCTAGATGGTTCCGCTACGTAGATGATACGTTCATGATATGGAAGAATGGCATAGAATCTCAAAACAGAAATTCTCAGTCATCGAAACCCAATCCCAATATTAAATTCATCATGGAACAAGATTCAAACCATTGCCTTCCATTTCTTGATGTGTGGGTAATCAGGAATAAAGAGCGCAGCCTGTCACATCAGGTCTATTGGACACCTACCCACACCGACAGATATTTACATCTAAATGAAATACCAATGGGTATTTAATAAATTTCTTACATCTTAGTCAATAAAAATAAATTAATATTAATGAAATATACCAGTTACGGCCATATTATGGCCTTCTTCAGCAATGTTTTAAAAAGAAAAGAAACTACTGTAATTACTAGCAAAGCTTTGTTAATATTTTACTTGGATTTTCTATAAAAAATAAAAAATAAAAGATACGAGCCTTACAGGAGTCGCATATGATGTGTAACATCTGACATGTTATCTTACTATGAAATTGAGATGAAATATATGTGAAGTCAATTATTTTCGGCTGTTCTCCTCCAGTTTTAAGTTCTTTCTCATGTTTCTTTTGTCGATAATTTAGCATATATTCTGCTCAGGATTTACCCATCTCTACAAATCTCAAAATCATGAAAAAAAGGGAGTCAGCCCAAATCCTACAACACCTCATACAAGTCCCTAGCATTATTGGTTCGCAAAATATTAAAAAGCCGATGACCCTTTAGTTTTGGGTCCTTTGGTTAAATTAAGAGGGGGATAGAAAAACGGAGGGCGTCATCCCGACTTCAAGGACACCGCATACAAGTCCCTTGCATTATTGGTTCGAGAGATATTAAAAAGCCGATGACCTATTAATTTTGGGTCCTTTGGTTAAATTAAGGGGACAATAGGAAAACGCGGGGTGTCACCCCAAGTCCTAGGACACCCCTAGTTAAGAAGAGATGTAAAATTGTAGAAAACTCCAGTGCCAAATCCTGACCGGTGCGCATGCTCGAGGTATGTCGTACCAATGATTTATTGTAGGAATATCATTAATGGGGCCTCCAAACCTTGAAGTAAACCGTATGCAAAAGTATGAAGATTAATAAATCATAATATTGTTTTCAGGCAATATGATATAATGAGTATTTTCACACCAAAGAACGACATCTTGAAGATGATTTATTGTAGGAATATCTTTAATGGGACCTCCAAAGCTTGAAGTAAACCATATGCGATATGCATTCCACAAAGGGCTGTATGTTGGCCGACAGTACGTTGTGGTACCAATCTCCGCCACCATGCGCACCCATTGTTTCCTCTTACACATTTTCGTCCCTTTTCCAAAATCACTCCCACAAAAAATATCCTGCAACTGAGTGGAAAGATGTTACACATCAAAAATTATAAAAATAGTTAAAGACAGATCTGTAACAAATGTGGGCTTTACTTTGATGTTAACCCTACAAGAGCCAATGCTATTTTCTGTAGTGCCAGGTGTATGCTCGTATGCTGAAAACCTATTATCATAAACTTCTCAAGGCAATGCCTTATCTCCGCCACCATTGTTCTCAGGTCTTCAGCACCTCGTTTCATTTCATTGTAGGAACCATAATGAAGAGTTAGTGTGATGTCCTGCAGGAAAACTTTTCTCGGTCGACCTCGGCCCTTCTACCCTGTGATTTTTACTTCCAGGAGATTAGTTAGGAAAGAGTTATGTCACAAGATGTGGCCTGTTAATTTAGCTTTTCTTTTATGGATCGTTGGTCTCACTTCTCTTTTCCGTTGAATTTATTGCAGGATGCTGATGTTAGTCCTCTTTGCAATCCATTTAAGCTGTAATATTCTCCGCCAGACCCACATCTCAAACGCTTCAAGTTGCTTCTAATCCTGGCCTCTGATTGTCCAAGATTCTCATCCATACAGAAGCACACTCCACACAAAGGACATGACAAATTTCTTTTTAATTGCAATATCCAAATTTGCATTAATCAAAATATATTTGTTATTATTGAACACCGGTACCTGTTTTGCGAGTGCTATCTGCCTTCTAATCTCTTTACTACACCTGTTGTCATTGGTGATTAGACTTCCCAAATAAGAGAAACTGGTGTCTTGTTCCACTATCTTGTCAGCAAGCTTAATGTTTGTGTGAATACTCTCAGGATGTTTATTCACAACTAACACCTTGGTCTTCCTAGCATTAATGTTCAAACGTAACTGTGACAGTGCTGATGACAATACATTTAACATTCCAGACAACATCTTCTCGGAGTCATCTACAATTGATATGCCATCTGCAAATCTAATACATTGAATATTATGCCCATTTATGTATACTCCTTTCGTATTGGCTTCTTCAATGAATACGTTCAAGAGGTTCGGTGAGAGAGAGCAGCCCTGTTTCACACCCTTTCTGATTTTTGCTGTCTGAATACATTCTCCGATATCGACCATCGTGATCTGTCTTCCATAGAGTTTCAGTATCATCCTCCGGTCTTTGCAGTCCAACCCTATATTTTAAGAATTTTGAATAATATGTTCCAACTAACGTTATTGAAAGCCTTTTCGATGCCTACAAATGCCACGTATGTATTTCTATTCATCTTCAACCTCCTTTCCTGTTGTCATTGGTGATTAGACTTCCCAAATAAGAGAAACTGGTGTCTTGTTCCACTATCTTGTCAGCAAGCTTAATGTTTGTGTGAATACTCTCAGGATGTTTATTCACAACTAACACCTTGGTCTTCCTAGCATTAATGTTCAAACGTAACTGTGACAGTGCTGATGACAATACATTTAACATTCCAGACAACATCTTCTCGGAGTCATCTACAATTGATATGTCATCTGCAAATCTAATACATTGAATATTATGCCCATTTATGTATACTCCTTTCGTATTGGCTTCTTCAATGAATACGTTCAAGAGGTTCGGTGAGAGAGAGCAGCCCTGTTTCACACCCTTTCTGATTTTTGCTGTCTGAATACATTCTCCGATATCGACCATCGTGATCTGTCTCCATAGAGTTTCAGTATCATCCTCCGGTCTTTGCAGTCCAACCCTATATTTTAAGAATTTTGAATAATATGTTCCAACTAACGTTATTGAAAGCCTTTTCGATGCCTACAAACGCCACGTATGTATTTCTATTCATCTTCAACCTCCTTTCCAAAATTGGGGTACGTCCAAGCAATCGCGCCAAGACATAGAAAAATTTCGAATAGGGCACTTTCCCACCACAGAATATCAAGAAACATATGTATTGAAATGAAATCCGTTGAGAAATCTGCTGTAAATGGAGAAATATTGCTGTAATTTATAAGAAATGTACCACTTGTCACATGCAATGAAGATGCAGCGCCATGTTTGAAAAACGCAGGTCGCAGTCATCTGTTCATCACCACGAGGCAAAGAACTTAACGAGAAAGAGGAAACACTCACTCGCAGATCGAATGTATATTTTCTGCTAGAGCTGAGAGAGCGGACCAAACAGGCAACTGAAACATATGTCGACTGACATAAAATGTCTGACAATTCGATAGTTCGACAAGTTTCCGTTTCTCAAAGCATGATAATTCGGCAAATATGTCGTGACATATTGTCAGAAATCTGTTTCATAAAGTTGTAATGCCGACAGGTAGAAATCTGACAAATATGTCATATATGTCACCCGTTTATCTTTATGAAGTAATGAATATGTCAGCCGCTGTTGTACAATTGTCAAATTGTCATCGAAAACTCGACAGGCGCCTCGTTGCATGTCGATTATTACCATAACCTATCTTTTACGTATCTCGGTGCGTTTGGAAGTCTCCCGTTACGTTAATAGCCTACAGTGTTGTTAGAATCGTTAAAATGGAGCGATTAAAAAGCGGGAGTAGTAGAGAGTGATTAAGATCAGTGACGTACGTAGGATTTCTTTCTGGGGGGTTTCATTCATACAGCTGCAGTAGGCCTAAGGTAGTAGTACATTATTAAAATGATATTTCGATTATTATTCATAAATTTGACAGTAAACCGTGCTGCAATATTACAGGACATCAAATTAAAACCTACCGGTACTGTTATTTGGTGGAAAACGACTTACACTCTATCTTGTCAGACCCTCGGCGATTGCTCAACGCAGACGTAAGTTATGTTATGCCATGGTCCGTCTCACTTTTTATGTGACTACGCCTCCATCACCCGTAGAAAAAGAAAAAAAAAAGATCACTGCATAACAGCTCGGAAAATGACCATTCGCTATTGAACACCGGTCGGGGAAGCCTACATCAATACACGTTCTAGTGGTTATATTGTTCGAATTTCAATTATTATTGTTGTATTTCTAACGCACTTTAAGTTAATACGAAAATAACCTATAATAAATGTGCTTAGAGCAGAATTACGATATTTTCTTGCCCGTATGTCTTCAACCCACCATTCCCGATCCGTCTTTTTTTTGAAATATTTATTATTTTTATTAAAGAATCATAATTACTGGTACTGTATTATTCGTAAATGTTAGCCTCCAAGTCCATGAATCGGTGTCTTACGCAACAATTGACAGAAATGCATTATAAACAGCAGTCAAAGAAAACTAACAATGTGACGGCAATTGGTGCAAGCGGGCGACGAATATACGAAAAATCCTAAGACATCGTACCGAGGACTGGGGCAAAAACACATTTTTTAATACGTAATTTTTTCTAAAGCGAATATTTTCGATATTGAGAGTTTCCTAGTGTTTGAGTAGAGTATGAGGTCAGGTACAGTGCTCTTGTTGATTACATTTACCAAAATGTATAAGGTGTTTAAATTATCTTGACGAAATCTGTCTTAACATGACGACCATTGGTGCATTTACCTTATAGGCTATTCGTGATTGTCAGAAAGGTAAATGGTTGACCTGTAATGTATTATTAGACGCTGTAATGATAATCACATTTATGCAGTCAAGTTTGTAAATATATAGTAATTTTGCACAGTATGTGCGTGTTTCTTCAAATAAATGAATATTTTAATAAATAGTAAATCCTTTATTATGATTATCTCGCGTTGAACAGTTCATGTAAATCGATAGTTATTGTACATTATCGATTCTCGGAACTATCGAAGTGTACATAACCTCGACAGGTGGATTTGACAATTTATCGAGGTTATAAAAGGGGGTTTGTGACAGGCGTAAATTGTACAATATTTCTCCTGTCACACAATGACATATTGTCAGATAGAAGTGTTCCCAAAGGGCGTTATGTGTGACTTTTCGCACAGCCATTGTAACAAACGTCTCCATACTATTTTTATGAACACAATACCGTAACTTTCTGACTTACACGGCGCAAATTCAAATTTATGAGTAAGTACGTGTGGGGGGAATCGAACCCTCGTTCCTCAAAGGCGTTATGTGTGACTTTTCGCACAGCCAATGTAACAAACGTCTCCATACTATTTCTATGAACACAATACCGTAACTTTCTGGGTTACAAGCCGCAAATTCGAATTTATGAGTAATTACATGGGAGGAGAATCGAACCCCCCTCTCCCAATGGCGTTAGGTGTGAATCTTCACACATCCAATGTAACAAGCGTCTCCAAGCTATTCATATGAACACAATACCGTAACATTCTGGGTTACACGCCACAAATTCGAATTTATGAGTAAGTACTTGTGAGGGGAATCGAACCCTCGTTCCCCATGGGCGTTATGTGTGACTTTTCGCACAGCCAATGTAACAAACGTCTCCATGCTATTTTTATGAACACAATACCGTTAAGATTCTGGGTTACACGCCGCAAATTCTAAATTATGAGTAAGTACATGTGAGGGGAATCGAACCCTCGTTCCTTAAGGGCGTTAGGTGCGACCTTTGGCACAGCCAATGTAAGTAACGTCTCCATACTATTTTTATGAACACAATACCGTATTTTCCTGGGTTACACGCCACAAATTCGAATTTATGAGTAAGTACTTGTGAGGGGAATCGAACCCTTGTTCCTCAAGGGCATTATGTGTGACTTTTGGCACAGCCAATGTAAGTAAGGTCTCCATGCTATTTTTATGAACACAATACCGTATTTTTCTGGGTTACACGCCACAAATTCGAATTTATGAGTAAGTACTTGTGAGGGGAATCGAACCCTTGTTCCTCAAGGGCGTTATGTGTGACTTTTGGCACAGCCAATGTAAGTAAGGACTCCATGCTATTTTTATGAACACAATACCGTACCTTTCTGGGTAACACGCCGTAAATTCGAAATTATGAGTAAGTACTTGTGAGGGGAATCGAACCCTCGTTCCTTAAGGGCGTTAGGTGTGACTTTTCGCACAGCCAATTTAAGTCTGGTCTCCATACTACTTTTATGAACACAATACCGTAACTTACTGGGTAACACGCCGCAATTCGAATTTATGAGTAAGTACATGTGAGGGGAATTGAACCCTCGTTCCCAGGGCGTTATGGGTGACTTTTCGCACAGCCAATGTAACAAAAGTCTCCATGCTATTTTTATGAACACAATACCGTAACATTCTGGGTAACACGCCGCAAATTCGAAATTATGAGTAAGTACTTGTGAGGGGAATCGAACCCTCGTTCCTTAAGGGCGTTAGGTGTGACTTTTGGCACAGCCAATGTAAGTAACGTCTCCATACTATTTTTATGAACACAATACCGTAACTTTCTGGGTTACACGCCACAAATTCGAATTTATGAATAAGTACTTGTGAGGGGAATAGAACCCTCGTTCCTTCAGGGCGTTAGGTGTGACTTTTGGCACAGCCAATGTAAGTAACGTCTCCATACTATTTTTATGAACACAATACCGTATTTTTCTGGGTTACACGCCACAAATTCGAATTTATGAGTAAGTACTTGTGAGGGGAATCGAACCTCCGTTCCTTAAGGGCGTTAGGTGTGACTTTTCGCACAGCCAATGTAACAAATACCTCCATGCTATTTTTATGAACTCATTACCGTAAATTTCATGGTTACGCGCCGCAAATTCGAATTTATGAGTAAGTACATGTGAGGGGAATTGAACCCTCGTTCCCAGGGCGTTATGGGTGACTTTTCGCACAGCCAATGTAACAAAAGTCTCCATGCTATTTTTATGAACACATTACCGTAACATTCTGGGTAACACGCCGCAAATTCGAAATTATGAGTAAGTACTTGTGAGGGGAATCGAACCCTCGTTCCTTAAGGGCGTAAGGTGTGACCTTTGGCACAGCCAATGTAAGTAACGTCTCCATACTATATTTATGAACACAATACCGTAACTTTCTGGGTAACACGCCGCAAATTCGAAATTATGAGTAAGTACTTGTGAGGGGAATCGAACCCTCGTTCCTTAAGGGCGTTAGGTGTGACTTTTGGCACAGCCAATGTAAGTAACGTCTCCATACTATTTTTATGAACACAATACCGTACCTTTCTGGGTAACACGCCGTAAATTCGAAATTATGAGTAAGTACTTGTGAGGGGAATCGAACCCTCGTTCCTTAAGGGCGTTAGGTGTGACTTTTCGCACAGCCAATGTAAGTCTGGTCTCCATACTACTTTTATGAACACAATACCGTAACTTACTGGGTAACACGCCGCAAATTCGAATTTATGAATAAGTACATGTGAGGGGAATTGAACCCTCGTTCCCAGGGCGTTATGGGTGACTTTTCGCACAGCCAATGTAACAAAAGTCTCCATGGTATTTTTATGAACACAATACCGTAACATTCTGGGTAACACGCCGTAAATTCGAAATTATGAGTAAGTACTTGTGAGGGGAATCGAACCCTCGTTCCTTAAGGGCGTAAGGTGTGACCTTTGGCACAGCCAATGTAAGTAACGTCTCCATACTATATTTATGAACACAATACCGTAACTTTCTGGGTAACACGCCGCAAATTCGAAATTATGAGTAAGTACTTGTGAGGAGAATCGAACCCTCGTTCCTTAAGGGCGTTAGGTGTGACTTTTGGCACAGCCAATGTAAGTAACGTCTCCATACTATTTTTATGAACACAATACCGTAACTTTCTGGGTTACACGCCACAAATTCGAATTTATGAATAAGTACTTGTGAGGGGAATAGAACCCTCGTTCCTTAAGGGCGTTAGGTGTGACTTTTGGCACAGCCAATGTAAGTAACGTCTCCATACTATTTTTATGAACACAATACCGTATTTTTCTGGGTTACACGCCACAAATTCGAATTTATGAGTAAGTACTTGTGAGGGGAATCGAACCTTCGTTCCTTAAGGGCGTTAGGTGTGACTTTTCGCACAGCCAATGTAACAAATACCTCCATGCTATTTTTATGAACTCATTACCGTAAATTTCATGGTTACGCGCCGCAAATTCGAATTTATGAGTAAGTTCATATGAGGGGAATCGAACCCTCGTTCCTCAAGGGCGTTAGGTGTGACTTTTCGCACAGCCAATGTAAGTAACGTCTCCATACTATATTTATGAACATAATACCGTAACGTTCTGGGTAACACGCCGCAAATTCGAAATTATAAGTACTTGTGAGGGGAATCGAACCCTCGTTCCTTAAGGGCGTTAGGTGTGACTTTAGGCACAGCCAATGTAAGTCTGGTCTCCATACTACTTTTATGAACACAATACCGTACATTTCTGGGTTACACGCTGCAAATTCGAATTTATGAGTAAGTACTTGTGAGGGGAATCGAACCCTCGTTCCTCAAAGGTGTTATGGGTGACTTTTGGCACAGCCAATGTACGTAACGTCTCCATACTATTTTTATGAAGTCAATACCGTATTTTTCTGGTTAACACGCCACAAATTCGAATTTATGTGTAAGTACTTGAGGGGAATCGAACCCTCGTTCCTTAAGAGCGTTAGGTGTGAATTTTCGCACAGCCAATGTAAGTCTGGTCTCCATACTACTTTTATGAACACAATACCGTAACTTACTGGGTAACACGCCGCAAATTCGAATTTATGAGGAAGTACATGTGAGGGGAATCGAACCCTCGTTCCCAGGGCGTTATGGGTGACTTTTCGCACAGCCAAAGTAACAAACGTCTCCATGCTATTTTTATGAACACAATACCGTAAGATTCTGGGTTACACGCCACAAATTCGAATTTATGAGTAAGTACTTGAGGGGAATCGAACCCTCGTTCCTTAAGGGCGTTAGGTGTGACTTTTCGCACAGCCAATGTAAGTCTGGTCTCCATAGTACTTTTATGAACACAATACCGTAACTTACTGGGTAACACGCCGCAAATTCGAATTTATGAGTAAGTACATGTGAGGGGAATCGAGCCCTCGTTCCCAGGGCGTTATGGGTGACCTTTCGCACTGCCAAAGTAACAAACGTCTCCATGCTATTTTTATGAACACAATACCGTAAGATTCTGGATTACACGCCACAAATTCGAATTTATGAGTAAGTACTTGAGGGGAATCGAACCCTCGTTCCTTAAGGGCGTTAGGTGTGACTTTTCGCACAGCCAATGTAAGTCTGGTCTCCATACTACTTTTATCAACACAATACCGTAACTTTCTGGGCAACACGCCGCAAATTCGAAATTATGAGTAAGTACTTGTGAGGGGAATCGAACCCTCGTTCCTTAAGGGCGTTAGGTGTGATTTTTGGCACAGCCAATGTAAGTAACGTTTCCATACTATTTTTATGAACACAATACCGTAGCTTTCTGGGTTACACGCCACAAATTCGAATTTATGAGTAAGTACTTGTGAGGGGAATAGAACCCTCGTTGCTCAAGGGCGTTAGGTGTAACTTTTCACACAGCCAATGTAACAAATGCTTCCATGCTATTTTTATGAACACAATACCGTAACTTTCTGGGCAACACGCCGCAAATTCGAAATTATGAGTAAGTACTTGTGAGGGGAATCGAACCCTCGTTCCTTAAGGGCGTTAGGTGTGATTTTTGGCACAGCCAATGTAAGTAACGTCTCCATACTATTTTTATGAACACAATACCGTAGCTTTCTGGGTTACACGCCACAAATTCGAATTTATGAGTAAGTACTTGTGAGGGGAATAGAACCCTCGTTGCTCAAGGGCGTTAGGTGTAACTTTTCACACAGCCAATGTAACAAATGCTTCCATGCTATTTTTATGAACACAATACCGTAAATGTTTGGGTTACACGCCGCAAATTCGAATTTATGAGTAAGTACTTGTGAAGGGAATCGAACCCACGTTCCTTAAGGGCGTTAGGTGTGACTTTTGGCACAGCCAATGTAAGTAACGTCTCCATACTATATTTATGAAAACAATACCGTAACTTTCTGGGTAACACGCCGCAAATTCGAAATTATGAGTAAGTACTTGTGAAGGGAATCGAACCCACGTTCCTTAAGGGCGTTAGGTGTGACTTTTCGCACAGCCAATGTAAGTAACGTCTTCATACTATATTTATGAACACAATACCGTAACTTTCTGGGTTACACGCCGCAAATTCGAATTTATGAGTAAGTACTTGAGAGGGGAATACTAATTAAGTCAACACAACACCGTTCGAATCCGGTTCATATATATAGCAAATTCGATTAGTCCACTCAGTACATGGGAGGGGAATCGAATCCCGAACTTTAAGGGAGCTAGCGGTGACTTTTCGCATATCCAAAGCCATAAACATCTTAATACTAATTAAATCAACACAACACCGTTCGAATACGGGTCATATATCGCAAATTCAATTATTCCACTTAGTACAAGGGAAGGGAATCGAATCCCGAACTTCAAGGGAGCTAGCGGTGACTTTTCGCATATCCAATGCAAGAAACGTCTTAATGCTAATTTAATCAACACAACACCGTTCGAATCCAGGCCATACATCGCAAATTGGATTAGTCCACTTAGTACAAGGGAAGGGAATCGAATCCCGAACTTCAAGGGAGCTAGCGGTGACTTTTCGCATATCCAAAGCAAGAAACGTCTTCATACTATTTTAATCAACACAACACCGTACGAATCCGGGTCACACATAGCAAATTCGATTTTACAATTTATGTAGGCCCTCCTCTTTTCCCCGGAATTGGGACCGGCACTCGGGAGCACTCCGTGAGTTGTCGGAGTTCAACCAAGAGGTAGAGTTACCTAACCTAAAGTTAAACCTAATTAGCCTAATTAAATATACAAATACAAAATCATTACATTCACAGCTTACTTGCTAAACACAGAAAAGCTACAAATTACAGCTAGGCCTAGATATATTTACATTTTGTATTCACAGCTTAACTTATAATTTAGAATATCACACTTAAATAATAATAATAATAATAATAATAATAATAATAAATCAAATAACAAATTTTAGCATGCAACAGGCAAATATTAATTATAATGTACGGTAACACAAAAATATAGCCTAGCCTATATACCGGAGAGTGTCTGGATGAAAACTACTGCTTGTACAGCAAGCAAGGAGGTCTTTTCCTCTTGTTTACTGAACACCTGCACAAGAAAAACAAACCGAATTGAGAAAACTCCTTCATTAATTTCACTCGGTACCCTTAATGTATAAGCGCTACTTACGGTATCGTTCAGCAATCTGCTCTAGGAGATTATCATAAGCCTGCTTGTCAGTTTTTCCATACACTTCCATCCACATAAACTGGTCTATGTGCTCATGAAGTAATCTGGAGTTCATGACCCCAAGTTTCCTCGCGAACCGTTTTAACTTCGACCAGTAACCTTCAACTTGATTTGTGCACGTCCCAGTTACGGGGTCCACAAAGTACCTAGAGTGATTTACAGTTTTGTGAACATATGGAGAGGCTCCTCCCATAGTCCCAAGGTTACTGTAGCCTGCCCAACAGTCAGTCCATATTTCCGTTCCGGGTAGAATATGCCGCAGAATATGGTATTCCAATGTTCGGGCCCTTCTATTAGCCACATATATAACCATACCCCTTTTGAGGGAACAATCATATATGCCGAAAATCCACTGCTGTGGGACGGCTCTCCCTACATTGTGCTTCCTTTTTGTGATGACACTTTCATCTAATTGGACGATAGTTCCAGGACCACCAAACTGAAATAGATGATTATTGTTAGTCAATTTCCAGGAACAAATATCCCGGCAATACCGAAATTGTTGCAGGGCAGTGTTTTTGGACACCCCTATGGCACTCGCTGCCAGCGACACACTACTCTTCGCTGCAAAGAGCCATAATAAAGAAAAAAATTCAGTCATAGATAATTTGGTATCTTTAAGGAAAGTGCCCTCAGACAGACTCCTATATTTCCTGCAGCTTTCGCACTTTAAGTAAGTCCCTAGAAATGTACCTTGTCTCCTGTAAAAAGTGCAATCACCACGGCAATTCTGCGCTTTGCAACGAGGATTCGTAGGCAAAAGTCTTAAATTCTGCAATTTTCCTACAGTTGTTGCATCATCACACGCGAAATAATGAACAATATCTATCATACACCCAACCTCCATGGCGGAGCCTACCGGTGCATATTATATAGGCAACATTTTGTATATTTCAGTTTTTTCTTGTCATAATGGAGAGCTATAGAGTATTGTGTTGTGTTTAATTTTGTATATTAGCATAGCTGCTCGGAGATCTGCACTTATGCTGAGGGGAAAAATTTTACTTCTGATGTACAGATCTTTTACTGGAGTGCAGTAAGGAAGGTTAAATATGTTTCTAATAGCCCTATTCTGAATAGTCATTAAATCATTCAGTGTGGATTTCCTGCAGTGAGCCCAAATAACATTTAAATATTGGAGCTTGCTATGTACAAGTGAACAGTAGATTTGTTTTGCAAGGTTTAGGGGAATAAGATACCGAAGTTTCCTTAGGATACCTACTATAGGTGAGAGTTTCTTAGAAATTCGTTCAACGTGTTCAGTCCAGGTCAGGTGTTTGTCGATGATTAGACCTAAATACTTTGCCTGATTAACCTCTTTTATTTCAATATTATTTTTATATATTTTGTCATGTGTGATTTCTTTCATGCTTTGCTTTGAAATTACCATGTAATTGGTCTTCTGTAGGTTCATTGTTAATTTATTGGCCTGGAACCATTGTGAGAGAGTATTTATATCTTGTTGCACATTTTGTATGATTTCAATTATGTCTTTCCCAGTGTAGAAGATATTTGTATCATCTGCATACAATTTGATATGCCCTCTCAAATTACATTCCACAATATCATTTATATAAATTAAGAATAATGTAGGTCCAAGTATAGATCCTTGTGGAACTCCATGAGTTATATATTTTCCAGAACTTATGCATTTATTCAAAACTACATGCTGCTTTCTTCCAATAAGGTAGCTTTGGAACCATTTTAGTGCTATACCTCAGACACCAGCATTTTCTAATTTTGATAACAGTATTTTATGATCTACTGTATCAAAGGCTTTTGTGAGATCAATAAATAACCCAACTGCCATATTATTTTTGTCAATAGTTTCTTGTAGCATTGTTATTAGGTCAATAGTTGCTGCCTCAGTACTAGAATTTTCCCTGAATCCATATTGCATATTATGAAAGAATGTATTCTTGTTCAGAAATGAAAGCAATCTTGTTTTTACCACTTCTTTCAGAATTTTTGAAACTACCGATAAAATAGAAACATGTCTATAATTATTTGGATTTCTTTTGTCACCACCCTTAAATATAGGAACTACTTTGGCCTCTTTTAAGTCATATGGTATCATGCCAGTAACTAAGGACTCATTAATCATTTCAACCAAGATTTTAATAAATGATTGCATATTGTTTTTAATGAAATTTGTCTTGATCCTATCTAAACCACAGCTCTTTTTATTCTTTAAATTTGTGATGATGGACTTGACCTTTGCTTCATCCGTTGGATATAAGTAGAGAGAATTTGACTGATTGTGGTCCTTACTGAGGATTTCCTTCTGTTCAGGAATAGCTTTTGCTAGACTTCCAGCAATGTTTGTGAAGAACAAGTTAAATGATTCACATAGCTCTTGATTGTCTGTGATAATTTTGTTGTCTATTTCAAGTGAAGTGCATGTCTCAACTGTTGGTTTTTTGTTGTGTATAATTTCTTTGATAGTCTCCCAAGTTTTATTACGATTGTTTCCATATGTTCTGAATTTTTCTGAGTAGTAATTTGACTTTAGTCTTCTTTTTAAGTTTGTTACATTATTCCGGCATCTACAGTATTCTTGGTTCATATCATGATTATTTCTGTGAAGGGGATTTTTGAGCTTTGCATGCAGAGTGTCTCGTTATTTTATAAGTGTAAGGAGTTCAGCTGTGACCCATGGTAAGTTAGTAGTCTGTCTTTTATTGTTAGTATTGTTTGTTATTTTTCTTTGGCTATGCCTGTTCCTTAGATTCAATTGTTTGATGAAAGAGTTATATAGAGTGTTAACAGTACTATCTGCATCATTATGGGAATCTGCATTTATAGATATATTAGTTTCAGGAGTGTGTTGCCTATCCCAAGAGTCCTCGTGTGTTGTTGATTTTGTCGACTTATGTGACGGAGTGTACGTGCTATACTTGGTCTTGGAAATATTAAGAATTAATATACTGTGATCACTAATATCATTGCTGACATTTGATATTTTATAACTTAATTCTGAATGGTTTAGTGACACGTGATCTATTAAGGTAGCTGCAGTGTCACAAAGTCGTGTAGCATATTTAGTGTTGCACTGTTTAAAACCATAGCATGCTAGCTAGGATATCAATGTTGGTATCTCCGAGGAATATGCATAATTTATTGTTTATCTGGCTAAGAAAACTTTCAAATGAATTTAAGAAGGGTATGGCATTGCTTCTATTGGGGTTATATGCTGCAATAATATCAATGCTTTTATATATTGGCCTATTACTTTTAACATCATCTCTGAATACCTCAATCCACATCATACTATGATTCATTTCACACTTTCTTTTAACATTCACTTTCCATTTGTGTGATACATAAATACCCAGACCCCCACCAACTTTGTCATCTCTATGAGCAAACACGCTTGTGAAATTGTTGAAGTTATAAATATCTGCCTCATTACTTTTCACCCAGGTTTCTGTAACTACCAATACATCTATCTGACCTATCATCTGCATGAGAATTTCAATGTCATCAAGCTTATTCCGAATACTTCTGCTATTAATGTACACACACCTAACCTCTCCACCTAATTCTAATGAGTTTATGCATGCACTTATATTAGAGTCCTGTTGCATGAAATCATCCAAACAGTTGTACTTATGTTCACTGCACTGTACTTCACCTAGGTGTCCACTTGTAGTCAGTAGTCACAATTTAATTAACACCAGAATGTTACACAATGTGCATACACAACTGACACTACTACATAGGCTACATACACCATCTTAATGCACTGGAATCCTCATCTAAAAAACGAACCCAGTTTAGTCTGTTTCAGTTTATCTTTAGTAATAATGTTTCTCAGTACAAAATGCTCCACAAGTTGGTAGGCCTCATCTTTCAATAAGTAGAATGTTTTTATGATATCCAGAGCTCCCAAGACAGCTGATTAGGTTGGTATGTCTGGATTTGGAATAGGCTCTTGTTGTAAATCACCTTCCTCTTCTGATTCAACATAGTTTATGTTGTCACAAACAATGATATTGCTATCAGGCAGTTCACCACACACCAACACATTTTTGTCTGTAACAATATAGTCCTAAAACTGACATGCGACATCAAGTGGAGAGGAGACGAGTTTACAAATGTCCGGTTCATCGATGTTGGTATATCACTCTCACTTTCTGTGCAACAGTTATGAAAGCCAGCGTACCTGAAACACACAGCTATAGCATCCGCAGATATGCCCTCCCAAGAAACAGAAACTGTGACAGTGTTGATGGCTTTCAAAACATTCCTTTTGAAGGCTTATTCACTTTGGCCTTCATAGGGGTGTGCCAACCACCATGGTGTGGAATCTGTGTTTCAAAAGTCAAAATACTCCTTGATCAATTGTTTGTTATACATTAGTGCAGTCTGATGGCTAAAACACCAGCTCAATGTTAAGCTAAGAAGCAAAGGGATGAGCAGCACAATAGTCAACAAAAATAATAATTTTCCTGTTCTTTGCTGCCATCTTTGAATTGACAGAATAATTGCTGAGTTTTAAACCTAGATGAATTGCTGAGAATAAAATCATTGTTTAAAAGTGCCTCTGTCATCCATGCCTTTGTGTTGGCCTCATAAGTGCATGGGATGTTTTGTATGAGGACGGGCAGATTTACTAATTATGAAGTGCTACATCTTACCATTTTCATCTTCATTGGATCATAATAGCCGGCCCCGTGGTGTTGGGGTAGCGCGCCTGCCTCTCACCCGGAGGCCCCGGGTTCGATCTCCGGCTCCGTCAGGGATTTTAAAACTGACGTGAGGGTTGGAACGGGGTGCACTCGGCCTCGTGAGGACAATTGAGTAGCTGTCTGACAGTGAGACAGCACCCCGATCACGAATACCAAGATTAACGGCCGAGGGGACCCGACGCGCTGATCACGCGTCACCCCAATATCTGCAGGCCAAATGGCTGGGCAGCGGTCGCTTGGTCGGCCTTAGCCCGTCATGGGCTGGATAGTGCCAGGGGTTGACTTTTTTTTATTGGATCATAATAGCAAGGTCAGACATTCTTTGCCCTTCATGGCAACCGATTCATCAGCATTGTAAACATCTCTCGGTTTGTATTGCTTTATGATTTTGATGATAATTGGATTTATTTATTATTAGTCATTGATAAATCTCTTAAAGGGCAAAGGCCTCCTGCTAGCAGGGTGATCACTTTCGTGACAGTATGATGTTTGTATTTGTTCTTAGCGACAGCCCTGTTTGACTGTTCACCTTTTTTCTTCCCGAAAATTTCCAAACAAATTAATATGATGAACACTTTATTGTTTTATTAATGTATTAATTTATATATAGTTAGCTTATTTTTCTAAAGTTCTCACCTTGAGTGTTCAAGTCACTCGCTCTCTCAAGCTTCCATACTCCCAGCATACAGGACATCTACTGGCTTGATTTTCTGCCTGTTGAGTGTCAGTGTCGAGTGACGTCACCGTGACCTTCGTCTAGCCAATAGCAGGACTCGTGGGTCTAGCGGTCCTTTCCGTCTAGATGCTTCCATGACCACCGTATATAAGACGCTACTTGCTGGCGTTCATCATCATTCAGATCTACGCAGAATTCTGATCAGATCGTCATTCTGATCACCTCATCACTTCTGATCAACGCTGCCACACCTCATGGCACTATTCCCAGTCGCTGCTTCACCTCGCTGCTACGTCACGAGGCCTCCTCTCTGACACATTGCTTCAGATGGCAGGAATTGCCAGCCGCAGCACACTGCAAGTTTCACCTTAGATGGTGTATCTCAACTTAAACTTCGAGGCAGCAGCAGTCTTCCTGGCTGCAACCAATGACGACTTATACTCAGTCACCGCCTGGACGCTACAAGTGTCAAACCTTCACCAGAAGGGAAAATAAGAGTTGAATATTCATATTTACGGAAGATGCATCTTGAGGCCATGAGCGCCTCCCCCAGAAGAAACTGTGGAGGACTTTTTAAACAGTATTAGGCTAGCTGGAACTTTTATGGAGCTGGCTCAACCAATTTGGAAGATAAGTTCAAACTTTATGAAGAATTGAATTTTTACTCTTATCATACATTTCCTCTTTTTTATGGTTCTTTTATTATTATGCATATTATATTTCAATTCCAATTTCTCTCAAATCAAGGCAAGCCTGATCATTGTTTTTTCATTAATCAGGGTTCTGTCACCAGACCCTCTCAATTTGTTAAAATTTACCACTAATCAATTTCTGCTTAAATCATTTGTGTGCATTTATTGTGCACTTTAATGTTATTATTTAAAGAAAATTGTTGTCTAAATAAATATTATTTATACCTTGTTATCTAAACTTTGGTTTTCTGGTGATGTACTTTTATGCCCATTGCACCGCACCGCTTCAGTCTATTCGCTGTTTTACAGTAGCTATTTTGACCAGGCTCACGCCTGACGCGTTCTCCCTTTATGGGAAAGATTAGGGCAGATCTTTTAACCACAGGGTAACTCTGACATATTTCATCAGGTGTATCTTCAGTGATACAAGGGACTGGTGAAAATGAAAATCCACAGCCTGCTTCCAGTCTCCGACCGGGTCAGGAATGGAATGAATGAAGCCCCCAACTAGCGGCGAGGATATGACCTGTGCCGGCTGCCGAGGCCTGACGCACACAAGGGACTGGTCCAGCTATAAAATTGATGTCTGGTATTTGTGGGTGAGGGAATTCAGTGTTGAATACTTCACTAAAATACTCTCGCCAACGGTGCAGAATCATCTTGCTATCGTGAAGTCGTCGACCATTCTTATCCTTCACACACATATATTGTTCTATATCCTGACCTGCTCTACACCAAGCTCGGGCTAGTCGCTAGATAATTTTGTCCCCGTCTTTAGTTGTCAGTTGATCATATAAATGTTGGTAGTGATCTACTTTAGCCTCAGCAACTGCTCTTTTTGCCTCCTTCTTGGTGGCTTTGTACTTCATAAGATTCTCCTCAGCTGGGGATGTTTGCAACTGTTTAAAAGCTGCTTTTTTCATGCACCATTTCCTGTACTTTGTCTGTCCACAACCACGTCTGTTTATCAATTCTGCGTGTACCTGGCTGTGTTACACCAAGCTCAGATTGGGCTATACTAGTTACGCAGTTGTTGAATGGTGCCCAAGTATAATCCGTATTAGCAGAATCAACAGGAGGGAACACAATCTTCTCACTGAATGCCACTTTATGATCTTGTAGCTTCCACCATTTGATTTTGGCATGACCTTTCATATAGGGGTTTCTTATGTAACATTGGGAAATCTCGACTGCGGAGTAATACTAGTAGTACTGAACAATTTGCACTCCTATGCATCTTCCTCACTAATGATCAGATTGTATTAAATATATTTGCACAGTTAGAACTTGGACTTGGCTCATATTAGCCCGAAGATTAAACTACGCTGGAAATGAGTCTCAGGATGTTTCGAACAGACAGTTTCGACGACAGTCCTCCACGAATTTCATTGACTTGCCACTATCATCCACCGCCTCCCAATCATCGATTGGAACTTGTCTGACCATCTAGTCTTTGGAGGGCCAGAGTTTCTTCTTGCATCTATGGGCTCCCACACCGTAGTTGAGCTGGCCCACCTCGTGTGATCCAATCTCAGTACATGGCCTGCCCATGTCCACTTCAGTTTTCCGGCCCTCGTGATGACATCCTCTAGCCCTGTCATCTTCCTGATTTCCTCATTTCTAATTCTGTTCTTTAATGCAATGTTTAAGAGTTTTCTCTCCATTTTCCTCTGGCACACTTCTATAATTGAGGCTTTCTTCTTAGTTAATGACAATGTTTGTGCTTCATAAAGGAGAAGAGGAAGAACTCGTGAGTCCATTATTCATCGTAAGTTCATAAGGCAATGCTCTCTGCCATTCGATATGAAGAACAGGCTCCATAATTTTTACCATGCTGATGGTATCCACCTGTTGATTTCCTTGTCCATATTTTGATGAAACGATAATGACTGGCCTAGATAGACATATTCTACTTCTTCTAGGGGCAGATGACCTTGTAGTTCCGCCCCTTAAAACAACAATAACTAACTAACTCTACTTCTTCTCCTTTCACGATGAGTTTCTTTGCTTCATGATTAGTCATAACTTTTGTCTTGCTGGGATTAAGGCTCAAGCCCACTTCGTTGCTTTTCTCTTGCAGATATTTTAGCATTTATACAGCCTCAAACTCAACTTTGCAAACAGGATCACATCTTCGGTGAATCATAAGGTTGTCAGCCTCTTTACATTGTGATTCCATATTTGTGGCCCCATATTAACTTCCAAAATATTTCCTTTAAAACGCTCGTAAACAGTTCAGGTGATAATGGGTCACCTTGCCTTAAGCCTTACTGTAGATACTGTAGAACAGTTCGCCTTCTTTTTCTATTCTGATTTTTGCCTAGCTGTTTTAATACAGTTTTGAAAGCACCTGCAAGTACTTCGTGGGAATCCCTTGTTTGTGTAGTGCTTACACGGCGCATGGCTTTCACATAATATACAAATGCTATGTATGAATCACCATCACTATTATCTGCATCATGGTTTGTAGGTAATTTGCTGTTGAGTGTCCTGATTGGAATCCGACTTGCTCTGTAGGCTGATTTTCATCCAGAGTGCTCGTATTTTGGCAAAGTATAATTTTCGAGAATAGCTTGTATAAATTGGACATAAGACTCACTGGTTACGATCATAAATAGCCACTTTCCTGAGGAAATTCAAATGAGAAGTTTATGGGGAGCTGCACTGCATCTCGGAAAATGGCAGTCACCGCAGAGCAGATATTGTTGCCATTGACAGGAAGTACAGGAGAGGTTTGATCCTGGACCCCATAGTATGAATGGAAGTGGACATTCAACAAGCGGAACGAGTAAACGAGGAGAAAGAGGCTATTTACTGGCCATGCATACCTCACCTGAGTAAGAGATATAATCAACCTGAAAATACATGGAAAGTGAAAGGTCTCTTTTTTGCAGCTCAGGGAACATCCTTCAAGTTCGTTGTGAAGATTCTTAAAGAACTTGGCATCATTGAAAATGAGCTTTAAAAAATCTGCTTTTGCATATTGAGAGCCTCAATTTACATGTTACATAATCATTTATATGGTGAATCATAATGAAATGTATATCGTAGAGCCAATAATGAACCTATAATTATGTTATTCTGGATCTTTAAGGTCTCCCGGAATGCCAGGCAGGTGTCTTTGTGGAAATATATATAGGTACTGTCTATTTACAGTAAAAAGGGTATTTACAAATGAGGAACGCCTGAGAAGATTAGAGCGAATGAAAAGCTACTGGGCGACTCGGAAAGGAAACTTACTGAAGAAGAGGACCAAGAAATGACTGACTGAAGTGGTCCAATGAGGCCTTAAAAGCAGAAGAGGAAGAAGAAGAAGTACTGTCTATTACCTTTCTTAAATAATAGGATGATGATGTTTGCTGTCCACTGTTTTGGGATTTCATCCCTAGAAAGAATTATATTAAACATTTCAGTTACTGACAAAACAAGTTCCTCTGTTCCTATTTTCAAGAGTTCATTGTAAATACCATCATCTCCAGGGCTCTTTCCAAGTTTCAAATCTGAGATCGCTGCTCTGGAAGAATGGGCAACACTTTGTCTATTCAGATGAATTTCTGCAAGATCTACTACCGGTAACTCTTTTGTTGGCATGGAATATAACGATCTCTGGAAATCAGTTGCACATTCCATCAAATTATCTCTCTTTGTCACTTTCTCTCCTCTCTTATTTTGCATAGCTTACTTGGTATTCATTTTCTCCCTTCACTCAGTTCATTTCTAACTATTTTCACCAATTTTGTTGGGTCGATAACGTCCTATATAAGTTTCTGCTAGTAGCACCTCAAATCATTTCTGATTTCTCTTTTCGTTAATTTGTTGAGCTCTGAGTATTGCATCCTCTTTAATGGGATTCGTCTCTTGATTGCAGCAGTTTTTCATCCATGAGTCTTAGTGTTTTCACTCAGTTTGCTTCTCCTTTTAGACATTCTATTGTGGGGAACTGATACCATGGCTGCTTCATTAATTGAATTTTCCAAAGTGTCGTACACTTCTTGAATCTCAGTAGCACTCGTAGCGGTCTCTCCGAGAGACTCTTACATAATTCTTCTTTGTAGGATGTAACATTTAAATTGCTGATTCTCTGGGTTTCACACTTATTCCTACTCCATTTCTCAATGTCACCTTCACATGGACCATCCTGTGGGTTAGATAGTAGTCATTAATTGCATTTTCATCCTCACTCGCCAATTCATCAGATACTGTATGGAGAGCGATAACATGTCCATCACTACATTGAGAGTCGCACAGTATTAATTTAAGAGTCAGCTTGCCACAGTGGGTGAGTGGTTATCTAACCTCCTTGACTTTCAAAGCGCTCCAAGGAACAACAAAATTCTACATGCAAGCTGCCCTCTGGGCGTAAAATAACAAAGCTTGCACCCGGCATCCGAGGCCATCGATATTATTACTATATTATAATTTAAGAGCCAAATTTTATGCCTTGGCATTTAGCATTGGGCCAAATATCAGAATTCCAGAGGGCCATTTCTGGCTAAACCACTCAAAAAGTGTTGTCTCCAGATCACCATGATCCGTGCTACATAGTTTTTTGTTTCAGGAGGGAAAATTTCCCATCAAAATGCTGTTTGTCTTTGTTCTTCAGAATAGCGAACATAGTTGAAGATGTTGAACTGTAGCACCTGCCAAGTTTACTTTTACTAAAGTTGACTTGCTCATAAGCCTGTATAAATTCGAACTTCGTAGCCGAATCCAACAATTTTCTTTTGCCACCAGTAGACATCTTAAACTTAGAAAAAGAGAAAAGTAAAAGATATGGACCACTTAAAAACAAAACTTGCAAAGACAAAAGCTTGAGTTCACAGTGTAAAAGGGTGCCAGAATCAAAGTTGCTAAGAGAGTTTTACAGCAAATAACAGGGCCTACTGTGAATTCATTATAAATAGAGAAATATTCAGAATAAATTTATTTACATCATTAGGTCTAAAGGGAATTTTAAAAAGTCATGAAATCCATGCTTAGGCCTATAGATAAGTTTTAATACTGTACTGTATGTCTGTTAAAGATATTTAATACTTGCCAGAGCTTGCATGAGCGGCCACACAGGGAAATTATGACCAACTTGACCTTCAAACCTTCTACTGCACCTGCGGGCTGCAGCAATATTGGTTACATTTAACTAAGGACTAACACAAACTCATCATCATCATCGGCTTTAACTCGAATCCGAGTATAAATCTTCTTCCTTCAGTCCAGTCTGTGGATGTGTTTACGGTGACTGAAGAGTCCAATCCTGGCATGGAACAAGCGACCACACAAGTCACATAGTATTGCTGGAGGAGGACGTGGTTGGGCTGCTCGAAGTTTCCTAGCTTGACGCTTGGCCTCTTCATGTGTGCGTCGATCCCTTTCAAACGTCTTTACAGTATCCGAGATGGTACGGCGCCAAGTTGGGCGGTCTTCAGCCAGCATGTCCCAGGTTTGTGAATCAAGACCTGTCAATTTCAGGGTCTGCTTAAATTGGTCCTTGTAGCGCCTCTTAGGACCACCATGAGGTCTGGTGCCATAGCATAACTCACCATATAGCATTTGACGAGGTAATCTCACATCATCCATCCGATGGACATGACCAATCCATCTAAATTGGTGACCTATAATGGATGATTCTATGCTGTTGATTTGAGCCTTTTCCAGAACAGCAATATTGGTAATGCGGTCTTCCCATTTAATCCTCAGGATTGATCGAAGTTTTTGTAGGTGGAAACGCTCAAGCTTCCTAAGATCACGTCGGTAAAGGGTCTACGTTTCACAACCATACAACAATGTAGAAATGACTACTGCTTTGTACACCATAAGCTTTGTACTCATAGACAGATCTTTATTCATGAAGACCCGGTGCGCTAATCGTCCATACGCTGCGTGGGCTGCGCCAATTCTCTTATCCACATCCTGCTCACAGGTACAGCTCACAGAGATGGTACTGCCCAGGTACGAGAAGTGGTCAACCTGTTCTAATGGCAAATTTGAGATGGAGATATTGAACTGAGGAAGATGTGTGCCTGGTGAAGGTTGTGCCAAGACTTTAGTCTTATTGACATTTATGGTAAGACCAAAGCGATCACATGCACTTTTGTAACAATTAACTGACTCTTGCAGCTCTTCTGGTGTGAGAGTTGGTGACACAGCATCATCTGCATACAACATGTTAGTAACCTTAGTAACCTGAGTTTTCCTCAAGGAGCGGAGACGAGTTAGGTTGAAAAGCCCTCCATCAAAACGATACTTGACCTCCACACCTGGGATGTTTGTGGGTGAATCATAAAGCATTGCAGCCAAGTACAGCGCAAAAAGCGTTGGAGCCAGTACACATCCTTGTTTCAGTCCATGGGTAATGGGAAATTCATCGGACATCTTATTCTGATGGCAAACCTGACCTGTCATGCCATCATGGAGAGCCTTGATTAGATCTACAAAACGCTGAGGGCAACCAAACCGCTTCAGCACTGCCCACATGGCTGGTCTTGGAACCGAATCAAATGCCTTTTCCAAGTCATAAAAGACTAAGAAGAGTGGATTCTGTTGTTCTCTACATTTTTCTTGTAGCTGCCTCACACAGAAAATCAAGTCAATTGTACTTCTGGAAGTTCTAAATCCGCATTGTGACTCTGGGAGGATCTTCTCAGAGATAACCTTGAGGCGATTAAGTAGAATTCTTGCAAGAATCTTCCCCACAATTGATAGCAGTGATATACCACGGTAGTTGCCACAAACACTGCGATCACCCTTTTTAAAGATAGTGACGATAGTGGCATTCTTTAGGTCTCCAGGTACCTTTCTTGATTCCCATATTCTGAGGATAAGGATGAAAATTTTTGTTTTGAGGGAATGACCTCCGGCTTGAATTAGTTCCAGAGGGATGTTATCTGGGCCAGGTGCTTTTCTGGGATTCAATTGGGTGAGAGCTGCACTGAATTCATGATAAGTAGGAGGTACAGCCAACCACAGTTGTTCAGGTTGTTGCGGCACATCACAGAGGAAGTCTTCAGCAGCTTCTGATGGACGATTTAGGAGATTGGAGAAGTGCTCCTTCCAGCGTTCCAAGATTTCTTGACTATCAGTAAAGGTAGTAGAATTATCAGCGCTTTTCAGTGTACCTGATGATGAGCGAGATGGACCATATATTTCCTTGAGTACGGCATAGAAGTTCCTCAAGTCTCGAGCATCCGATAGTCTCTGCAGTTCCTGAGCCTTCTGTTGCCACCAAGTATTTTTAATCTGCCTTATCTGCGTCTGGCATTTACCCTTGAGTTCCAGTAGTTTATCTCTCTTTGTGTTGGAAGTTGGGTCTTGTAGATGGGCAAGATAGGCATTCCTTTTGGCATTGATGAGAGACAGAATTTCCTCATTGTTGTCATCAAACCAGTCTTGTCTTTTCCGCACTATAAAACCAATGGTTTCCTCAGCTGACTGTGTGATAATCTTCTGTAATGTGGCCCATTCTTGCTGAATATCATTTGTTACTGGGTTTTCTGATAACTGGGTGACGATCCTGTTTCCAAAATGTTTGTACATGGATTCATCCTGAAGTTTGGATGTATTGAACTTCTTTCTTGGCAAATTTTTGATGTTCCTAGGTGGTTTAGGTCTGATGGATATCCTGAGCTTACATATGAGAAGTTTATGATCTGTCCAACAATCGTCTATATTCCTTGCTGTTCTGGTAATAAGAGTGTCCTTCTTATCACATTGCCGGGTAATGATATAGTCAAGAATGTGCCAATGTTTGGAACGAGGATGCATCCACGTGGTTTTGAAGCGGTCAGGTAGCTGGAACTGCGTGTTGGTAATGAAAAGTTCGTGTTCTGCACAAAGACCAAGAAGCAACAGTCCATTGGGATTGCATTTTCCAAGTCCCTGTTTGCCCATCACATTATTCCATAGCCTGTAATCTTTCCCAACTCTGGCATTGAAGTCACCGAGGAGCAAGAGTTTATCTGCAGATGGTACCTTGGAGATGATTTCACTTAGCTGATTATAGAACTGAGACTTTACTTCATCATCAGAATCTAAGGTAGGAGCATAGGCAGAGATGAGTGTCATAAAGGAACCTCCTGAGAGTGGTATGCGGAGAGTCATGAGCCTTTCGCTGATTGCAATGGGCGTAAGTTGGTGATAATTTACCAGTTTGGTCTTCACAGCGAAGCCCACACCATGAATACGACATTCACCCTCCTCCTTTCCTTTCCAGAAGATGGTATATCCTGTTCCAGATTCAGTAATCTTGCCTTCAGAAGACAGCCTAGTTTCACTGAGAGCTGCAATGTCAACGTTGAGTCTTGATAACTCATGGGTTACGAGAGCTGACCTTCTCTCAGGTCTAATGTTATTGTCCAAATCAAGCAAGGTTCTGATGTTCCATGATCCAATAATCAATTTGTGATTCTTTGCTGTTTTTGAGTTTCGACCGCATGAGGGGTGACCTGCTGAGTGCGGTTGCCCAGCCGGACCAAGATTGTGACTTCCGATGTTTAGCCCACCTTTTCTAGGGCCTTCCCCATGTGGGGTGGGCAGCGGTGATCCTAAATAGGCCTGCCCAAACACAGATGCAGGACCGAATTCCTGAGTAGTCACAGTGTCTCCGGAAGACGACCATCACACATCTGCTGCCAACGTGCAGGTCCGAACTAGGGGCTTCCAGTTACACCCATAACCTGCCCCCACCATCCATATCCCATCGCCGTTGGACTTTAGAAAATAAGTGACTGATGGAAGAATTGCCACTGGCGTGTATTTGTTTAGGGTGGATCACAACTTGCCAGGTAGTGACCCACTCACTATGATCTCGGAGTCGTGTCCTGCGGCACATATGAAATGAGACATGCAAGACCAGACACAGAGACTGCAACGAACTGCCGCAGACTCAAAATATTACTGAGGTGCGCCTTCATAGCCAATTCGTCTGGCATGGCCTCTTCCGCCTTCACGACCGTTGGGAACCATAAAAGTAATGGATTCTTCTTCCGCCCGCTTTGCCGTTGGGCCTAAACACATGTGCCCCATCCGCCAGCTCCGCCGTACCGAAGTTCATCTTCTCCGCCTTCACTGCCGTTGAGGTCTTCACTCGTAACCCTGAGCTGGGACCCTTACCAGATGATACACACCGGGCCAGTGTGCTCTGGGACTCACATAGGCAGGGGCGCCACTCCCTGGGTAGGGCTACCTCCGAAGAGGGTCCCTACCTGCTACCTGGGAAATAACACAAACTACCACAAATAACAAGGCCTACTGTGAGTCACTGAATTAATTATAAATAGTGAAATATTTAGAATAAATAATATAATCCTACAAAGAGAAAAAAAAAATATATATACACAAATCAAAAAAAGTTTTGCATCACCTCGGTTCCAAGAGTTCCGGAACCGTTAAATACAAAGGGAATAGAGATCAACACAAACACCATTTCAGCTCGTTTTATTGCTCATGAGACCCACACATTGCATGTTGTACCATCATACAGCTAGACTTTCAGCATTTGTGGTCCAGATTGCAGTACACACCACTACCTCTAATACCCAGTAGCACGTCCTCTTGCATTGATGCATATTCGCCGTGGCATACTATCCACAAGTTCATCAAGACACTGTTGGTCCAAATTGTCCCACTCCTCAACGACAATTCGGCGTAAATCTCTCAGAGTGGTTGGTGGGTCAAGACGTCCATAAACAGCCCTTTTCAACATATCCCAGGCATGTTCGATAGGGTTCATGTCTGGCGAATATGCTGGCCACTGTAGTCGAGCGATGTCGTTATCTTGAAGGAACGCATTCACAAGATGTGCACGATGAGGTCGAGAATTGTCGTCCATGAAGACAAATGCCTCTCCAATATTCTGCCGATATGGTTGCACTATGGGTCGGAGGATGTCATTCAGGTATCGTAAAGCCGTTTCGGAGCCTTCCATGACCACCAGTGGCGTACGTCGGCCCCACATAATGCCACCCCAAAACATCAGGGAACCACCACCTTGCTGCACTCGCTGGACAGTGTGTCTAAGACGTTCAGCCTGACCAGGGTGCCTCCAAACACGTCTCCGACGATTGTCTGGTTGAAGGCATATGCGACACTCATCGGTGAAGAGAACGTGATGCCAATTCCGTGGGGTCCATTCAGCATGTTGTTGGGCCCATCTGTACCGCGCTGCATGGTGTCGGGGTTGCAAAGCTGGACCTCGCCATGGACGTCGGGAGTGAAGTTGCGCATCATGCAGCCTATTGCGCACAGTTTGAGTTGAAACACGACGTCCTGTGGCTGAACGAAACGCATTATTCAACATGGTGGCATTGCTGTCAGGGTTCCTCCGAGCGGCAATCCGTAAGTAGCGGTCATCCACTACAGTAGTAGCCCTTGGGCGGCCTGAGCGAGGCCTGTCATCGACAGTTCCTGTATCTCTGTACCTCCTCCATGTCCGAACAACATCGCTTTGGTTCACTCTGAGACGCCTGGAAACTTCCCTTGTTGAGAGCCCTTCTTGACACAAAGTAACAATGCGGACGCGATCGAACTGCGGTATTGACCTTCTAGGCATGAGCAGCGTACCTTCGTCCTGGTGGAATGACTGGAACTGATCGGCTGTCGTACCCCCTCCGTCTAATAGGCCCTGCTCATGCATGGTTGTTTACATCTTTGAGCAGTTTTAGTGACATCTATGAACAGTCAAAGGGACGGTATCTTGGATACAATATACACAGTCAACGTCTATATGCCGGAGATCTGGGAACCGAGGTGATGCAAAACTTTTTTTGATGTGTGTGTGTATATATATATTGAACCCTTATTGATCTTTGATAAATAAGTATTCATATTTATTATTATTATTACTACGGCCCAGGCAGCACATAAGGAAGTCGACTTGGATATTAGGGAGGCCAGCATTTCGTAATGATTGCAACAGAAGCTGAGTTGGTAGCTATTCCTGGGGGACGGCCAGAATTAGTCGAGTTCAAGGCCAAATTGTGCAACTACTGTACCAAAATTGGAGACATAAAGGAAGAATCACGAGGTCCTCTCAACGAACATACGATTGAATCAGCCAATCGCAAGAGACCAAGCCGTGACCACGAGGTGGACGGCGTCAGTAGTAAAAAGCGCGCGGAAGTGTATATCTAAGGAACCGCCGAACGGATTAATCTCCGCTCGAGTAATTTGAGACGTTGGATTTATTTGGAGAAGAATGACACTAGCCCCATCTTTGTGAGACAAAAACTCTGGAAGTTTTTATCCGACTCCACCCCACTCCTCCGCCCTTGTCAGTTTCTCATAAATAGTCTGGCCTGACGCCAATCTAAGTACTTAACGTGTGGAGCCTTCAGAGGCATACTCCACAACAGTTTGAAGTGTGATTTTTGACGCTCGAATTTATCGGAGTACTTAACGTGTGGAGCCTTCAGAGGCATAGTCCACGCCAGTTTGAAGTGTGATTTTGACGCTCGAATTAATCTAAGTACTATTCTTGTGGAGCCTTCAGAGGTATACTCCACGCCAGTTCAAAAATGTGATTTTTACGCTCTAAAATCAGTGAAGCTAATTTATTTTCTGAGCTCTGGGAAGCTAAAGTCGCAGCGTTTGCAGTATCGAATTTTAAAAGCTATTATACATTTTGTTCTAAAATCAACTAAGTTGTGTGATCTAAATATTTCACGCCAGCGCGTGATAAACTGTAACATTCTTTTAAAGACGACGAGTTCAACTTTAAGGGGGAAGTATCGTATCACCCTAATTAGCGCTTACCAGAACCGAAGTCCGCAAGACGGGACGGAAATACCGGACGAGATAGCGACTGCGAGTGCAGCCAGGATTTTGAACTTGTTAACGAGCCAGTGGCGCGGACTCGAGATGTATATTTTATGTATAAATTGTGTGTATTGTATGTGTGTTTTTATAGTGCGTATGTGCGATATAATTAGGGCCAGTCTTCGCTATTAATCGCAGTAGGACAATTGTGGGTGAACTGAGTAGCCTGCAAGCGATTATAGATAGGCAAATATTTAACATTGAACTTTTCTGCCAAGGAGTCGAGACCAAGATGATCAGCACGTGGTTTGAAGTTGGGATGAGCTTCAAGAAATCAACGCAGACGACTACTATGGAGTGCTAAATTGTCCATAGGGCAATGGGTTGAGGAGGATGTCCTTAGTCCTACATGCAAAAGCGGTGATGTACTAAAATTGGATTATTTCAATTATGTAGTTAGATTTGGCCGGGGAACTTTGTAAATAGTCATGTTTTTCTTTCTTGTTTTATAGCTGTTTTTCTTGTACCGACACTATATGTTTAAATGTCCGTTGGCGCGTGGCCAAAGTGTTTGTTGATATTTTGATTTTTTTCTTGAGTCATGTGTAATGTACGCGGCGTGCGTGCGTGATTTTTATCCTTGCAATTGCGGAACCCGTTACATTCGATAAATGGTGCTTTATTAACGTTAATATTTGAAATAGGAATGGGAGGAAATGATTGTAAAATATTTTGCTGAACAGGTTATTATTCATGTTAGGGTAGCCGAGTGCACCAACTTAAAAGTAATTGTAGAACACCTTCGTTCTAATTTTGATAGATTTTTCTTGAGTCCTTTTCAGGTGACTAGTCACGGCATAGAACGATGGCGCCAGCATGTGGATATTATTTGTGTCTTTATTTCAGGGTCTGTCACAACCCATACGTGTGATTAAGTGTGTGTTGATGTGTCTAGTGTGTGTTGATTCTACGTGAGGAGGGGGTAGTTGTCCTACCGCCCTTATATATATTTTTGCTGCTGTTGTATTTTTAGATGGAAAGACAGAGTGCTCTTGGGAGACTGCTGATTCTTGTCCATATGTTTTTCTGACACACACGTATTATTGTGCTTTGGGGCACATTTCTTCGAGGTTCGACCCCATGTCCTGGGAGGTCGAGGTTATTGACACGTGGGTTGACAGACATGCAGAGTTCCACAAACCGCCCGTTTTGCCTGTGACTTATTTTGATAGGCAGTCCTATTTGTCCGACTGAACCCTGTAAGCTTTCATGTAGCAAACCCGTTCATTGTGATGGCTAATTTTTAAGCCATAATTAATTGGGGAGTTCGCCATGTGTGTAACGGATTGTTGTACCTTGTATGGATAAGAATATTGTGATTAACGTAAATGTTGGCTGTTTGCCTATTGCTTTGTTGATGACTCGATTTCATGTAATTTTGTTTGTCACACCCGTTTGGTGTAGTGGTAGAGTATTTGTAAATTTTGACAGCGGTCATTTGAGTATTTTTCTATTGGTCACGTGTTAATGTACTTGTGTTGATTTGTATGAGAAGTCCTAAGTTTTTAGGCAGTAAAAGTTGCTACGGCAATTCAAGTCCAATTTCACACGGAAATTTTGTGTTTGTTTATAGTAGATTTAGGAAGTGTCGGTTTAATTTAAGTATTGTAGTTGTGTTCCCTTGTGTCGGTCTAGCTCTAGGAAATGCGGATTCGTTGTTTGAAGGGTCATTCTGGATGATAACGAATCACGCATTCAAAGTACACATCGTGATGCATGTAGAACGGCGTACGCACTTATATGGTCACTTTTGGTATTCGTTTTATTTAAGGACACTTGGTCCAGGTAATTAATCTCTCCAGAGATATCGCCTAAGTTTTTGGCATTTTATTAAGCGGGAGTCAATTGGGAGTTTTTGTTGTTAATTGTTTATGTGTAAATATGGTGATTTGTTATTAAATTCAGTTGTTTTAACCCTGGCTTCACTCTTTCCTGCATGTTATTTTGTTATATGTTACCCTGCAAGTTAATGAAGCGCCCTGACAGCAACTTACGAATATGACCTGTTACGCCCCGAATCTGAGTCTCATATGCTTCTTTGCAAGGGTTCATAAAACAAAAATGGCTGCCCAAGTGGGGATTGTTGTTGTTGTTGCTTCGCTGATCTCATATTTATTTCGTTGAGAAATGATGCCAGGTCAAGCGGACATGTAAATTCAGTAAATGGAGGCGATGTTGTACCGCCATGTGCATTAGTAAAATCACTGAGTTCCTAAAGTTAGAAATATTGAACAAGGTTAGAATTTGATTTGGTATTTGTTATAAACTTGTTCTGGCGCCCACATTAAAATTAGAAATTTGCATTATTAATGAACTCAGTCAAAGCAGGAAGATGTTGCCTTATATTTGACATTTAATTGACTTCGGTTAATTGGTGTTTCGTAAATTCTGTTGGTTAGGAATTTAAAAGCAGATCACTAGGGGTTATTTTGTTGTTTGGGAATAAATGTCATTGTATTCAGTAAATTTTGTTACTGAAATGTTCATTAAATTAGAGCCAGTAATATTTAAATGTGTGACATGTATGTGCGTATAGGGCTGAAACCTTAGCCCATAACCCTGTTTTTCTCTGAATATATTTGTGTGTGTGAAATGGCGATCGTTGATGAAATTAAGGCATTGTTAGAACAGATGTCGATCCAAATGTCCGCGAAAACGGAGGAACAATTAGAACAGATGTCCGCGAAAACGAAAGAACAATTAGTGCAGATGTCCGTAAAGACGGAAGAACAATTAAAAGAACAATTAGAAGCTCAGCGTGAGCATAGTGAAAAACAATTACTTGATATGAGCGGTAACATTTCGGTCCAGTTAGAAGTCCAGAAATTAGACACTGACAAACAATTCAATGAACTAAACCACAAATTGTCACAACAGGCGGTAACACAAACCGAACAGTTAGGAAAAATCACGAATGATATTAATCAGAGCGTTCAAAAAGTAGAGAAACTGGCAGGCGAGGTTGCGGAAAACAACATCAAACAGTTAGGCGAAATGAAGAAATTGGAGGCGAAATTTGATAACAAATTAGTACAATTTGACGAGATGGTGGCAGATAAACTCAAGCAGATAGAGGCAGCATGTGTCAGTAACACCGCGGGAGTGAAGAAAACCCAAGAGAAACTACAGCAGCAAATTAATTCGGTAGATAACAACGTGCTGGAATTAATAAAGGAAATAGATAAAGTCGAAGTTAAGGCTGAAACCGAGCGGATACACTTGCGGGAAAATTTAGAGGAGCAATTAGGCAGAACACAAGAGATCATAAGAAAAGAGATGGAAGGCCAGCTAATAAACACACAAGAGGTCATAAGACAAGAAGTAGGGGAGCAGCTCGTCAAAACTCAGGATAATTTGGAAGAACAACTAGTAAAAACGCAGGAACGGATACGTGAAGAGCTAGAGAAAAATCAGGAGAGGAACGAGGAGAAAATAAATAGCTTAAAAAGTAGGATCCGGCGAGATTGGGACCAGCAGGCTCATGCGAATAAGGAAGACAGGCTGGCAGTTTTAAAGCGAATGCAGGCACTGGAGGAAAATATGAAGTCGAAATTACAGGAACATTCAGAATTAATCATAAAAAACGAGATTAGATCGTTAGAGAATGCGACATTATTTTCAAACGAAAATATTCCGGAAAAGCAAACAAGTATTGGAAGTCCGGCAGGTTCGAAGTTGGCTGAGGACACGAGTCGGGGTCAAAGTCCCAGACTAACGACTAATGCATTCCAGCAGTACAGGGGGGAGACTTCAACTCCGCAACCGAACTTGGCACCAGCCCAAGTCATCCAAGTCATTCGGGGTAATGATTTTAAGCCCGATAAGTTTAAAGAACATTCAGGAACCACTCCCAAAGCATTTCTACGGCAATTAACTGACTACTTTAATGACCAACACATCGGCCCGGAGAAACAATTAAGACTGGTGGAGAAATTTTTAGAAGGACCTAGCCTGACCTGGTTTTTAAGTTTCAAGTACACGTTTACAGACATGAATCAATTCCGCGAGGCGTTTTTGAAGAAGTTTTGGAGTCCTTCGTTACAACAGGGGTTAAGAATGGACCTGTACACGCGCAAATACCACAGTACACATCCAACCCGTTTTTCAGAATTCTTCAGTCAGCAATTGGTAAAATTCAGGGATTTTGATGACCCGCCTAGCGAGCCGAATATGGTTCTAACCATCGGAAAACAACTCCCAATGCATATCCAACAATTATTAGTCGCAGGAAATATTCAGACCGCAGTCCAAGCCGAAGAATTACTCAGACACTTAGATGAGACGAGTATGGTAAGCCCACAGACAGGAAGAAGGAATTTGGAATGTGTCAACACGGCAGAGGTAGTTCAGGGACTCCAAAATAACCACGGCCAGGGGAACCAAAGTAAGACACAGTCCACAGGGACACAGTTCACGCCAAGAAGACAAGATTTTGACGGCCGAAACCAGTTCCATAACAACAATCAGAATTATCAGAATAACCGCGGGAGATATCATCAGAATAACCAAAATCAAAATAATCAGTGGACGTACCAGCGGGAATACACGAATTGGAGGGGAAACCAGAGACAAGGTAGACCTTACCAAAGAAATGGAGATGGTAGATGGAGTAACGGCAGGGACTATCGCCAAGAAAACAGAAGAGATTATAGGAATAACTGGGACGAACGATATATTGAATCCCGTAAATACTTGGATCAATTAAGTAATGAAGAAGCGGAGAAGGAGAAGTGGGGGCGTGCCATGGCGAACAGACAGAGCCCAGACAACCATCAAGGAGAAGGAGCAGAGAGTTTACTGAGGCAACAGGAGCGACAGAATGATAACCGGCGAAACACATCTAATGGGGCCCGGGATAAAAAAAAAACCCAAATGAACTGAAAGGAGACAGGCTAAAAACGGAGATCGCCAGGGAGCAGGAAGAGATGATAGTGGCCAATATAGAAGAGTGGGTAGCATTCCCAGACGACTGCCTGGAGGAAGTGGTGAAGAACCGTGAAAATGTTATCAGACAGCTACCAATTATTTACGCGCATATTGGAGGTATGAGGGTGAGATGTTTGATTGATACAGGTAGCCAGGTGAGCTTAGTCACTGAAATTTTGATAAAAGAAATAGCAAGAAAACCGCTAATGAAAGTCAGAGGTGTCATTCCTGACAAAACTATGAATTGTAAACAGCAAGCATTTCTAGATCTGGAAATATTGAACCATACTTTTTCACAAACATTCATTGTTATTCCAAAGATGAACTACAATATAATTTTAGGAGCCAATTTCATCTGCGATTTTTATGCTGTAATTGATTTACATAACAACACTGTAAGCTTCAAACAAGTAGAAGGATTGGATCATGTGGGTTTAAATATGGAAGAGAATCCGCTGGAGAGAGAGGCCAATACTTGGGTTGTTGAGGAATGCACTAATGAGGCCGGAGATAAGATCTTGAGGGGAGAGCAAGTTAACCAGACAGCAGTGCTAGAAATTGACAGCCGAGATATTTCGCAGGAACTTTGGGTGCATTTGGCGGAAGAAGAAATGGGCGGAACCAAATTCGAAATTCTACTTCAGGAGCGACTTAAGGAAGCCATCGTAGGGGAATCTGATAGAAGAAGATTGGAAGAAATTTTAAGATTACATAGAGGAGCTTTTGACACCGTACCTGGGAAAGTTTTAAATTTTCAATATGCGATGCAGGTAACAGATTGGACCCCATTTAAAAGTAAATTGTACCCGATCCCAGAGAAGCATTTTTCTCAGGTGAATGACATTATTACTAACTTATTAGATTCTGGCATGATAAGGAAAGCTGCAACTCCTTATCTGAATGCAATATTGGCTGTGACCAAGCCAAACGGATCAATTAGGCTATGCCTAGACGCGCGAGTTTTAAATAGCAAACTGCTAGTTGAGCACGACCAAGCACCGAGGATCAAAGATGTTTTGAAAGGCTTCCGCGGGAAGAAGATATACTCAAGTGTTGATTTGACGAATAGTTTCCACCATCTTGAACTTGAAGAAAAATCCCAACTGTTGACGGGATTTTTATTCGATAATCAAAGTTATATCTGGTGTCGAATGCCCTTTGGCGTGAAAACTGCGGGATGTGCACTCATTAGAGCACTCGATAGAAATCTGACTGAGGAGGTCAAGAACTTCACCACGAGATATGTTGATGACATATTAATCGCTTCTGAGACAATGGAAGAACACTTGATAAATTTAAATAAACTGCTGGACAACCTGAGAACCATGAACTTCAAGATCAACTTAAAAAAGTCACATTTTTGCCAGAGCGAAATTTTATATCTGGGACATATAATTGATGTCGAGGGCGTGCGGCCTAATCCAGCCAAGATTGATGCTATTAAGAAATTTCCCACACCTACCAAAGTCAAACATGTTAGAGCATTTTTGGGAGTGACAGGTTTCTTCAAAGAAAATTGCCCTGGTTACACAGAAACAGTAGCGCCTATGCAGGAGATGTTGAAGAAAGCGAATCGATGGTCGTGAAACGAGGAGTGCGACAGGTCTTTTAAAGCAACGAAGGATTTATTGGAAAACTGTGTGAAACTTGGATATCCGGATTTTGAGAAACAATTTATCATTCAAGCAGATGCTTCGTTAATTGGGATTGGTGCTATGCTGTACCAAGAGGACGCTGAAGAACCCAAGAAGAAATCCTATTTGGCATTTACGAGTCGTAAATTACGGAAACATGAGAGGAACTACACAGTTACGGAACTTGAGCTACTAGCAATTCTATATTCTCTCCAACAGTGGCGCAAGATGATCTATGGTTATTCCATCATTGTTAGAACCGACCACCATGCACTGACATTTTTATTTAAGACAACAATAGCAAGTGAGAGAGTTACGCGCTGGTCCATCTACATACAGCAGTTTGACATCACAATAGAGCATTGTCCTGGGAAATTGAACGTCATACCAGATGCCTTGAGTAGAAACCCTGAGGACGGAAACGAAGTAACAGCGGAAGTTCACAATATTACCTTGACACCTAAGGCTCGTGAGTTTTTGGCAAGATTGAAGGATATTCGGAAGGAGCAAGAAGCTGACCCATGGATGATGATGATGATAAAATTCTATAGGAAGGAGTTACAACCAAATTCACCGGAGTACCGGGAAGCCAGTGCTAAACAAGCGAGATTTCACTACTTGAATAACTTGTTACATAAGTACGTGGATGAGCATCATACTAAACTGCGGATCTTAGTTCCAGCATCACTACAGAGGGGATTAACTTGGCATGTTCACGAGAGCCTAGCACATATCGGCACGGATAAGACTGAAGCTACGATAGGGGAGACCTTTACTTGGCCCAAGATGAGATTCACCATTGTTGAAGTAATTAGAACGTGTGACGCTTGTCAGCGCACAAAGCCGAACAACTTTATTCTGAAACAACCTCCAAGACCACTATTACCGCAGAAACCATGCGAGATGCTCGCGATTGATTGCTTTGGTCCTTTAGTAAAAGGAAAGCGTGGATGCCGACACCTCTTGGTATGTTTCGATGTATTTTCGAAGATGGTCGTGCTATGTCCTATTCAGAAGACGACATCAAGACAAGTCCTTAGTCGAATTAAGAACAAAGTCATTCCGATGCTTGGGAAGCCGGAATCCATTCTATCAGATCACGGTACCTATTTCACAAGCAATGTTTTTAGGCAAGGTTTGGAGAGCCTAGGAATAAAACACATATTTTCAAGTATTCGTCATCCTTGTGGAAATCCGAGCGAAAGAACAATTCGCTGTGTCGCTAAATACTACAGAGTAATGATTCCTAACGAACACAATAAATGGGTAGACAAAGTAGGGGAAATTGAGATGTGCATGAACACTACTAAGCACGAGTCGACGGGTCAAGTCCCACTGATTGTACACCACAACAGGTTGCCGGAAAGAACTTGGGACAAGATCATTCCTTGCCCAAGGGATCCATTATTAGCGCATGATGTGCGAATCCAGCGAACGAGGGAGCACATGAGGAACCAAGCGGACCGAAGGCTGAGACGGTACCGAGGAAAGAAGTTTCACCGAGAGTTACAAGAACAAGAATTAGTGCTGGTTCGTAGACCACCAATCTCCGACCCTAAGAACAAAGTCTTCGCCAAGTTCTGTCCAAAATTCATTGGCCCGTTCCGGGTAATTAAGAATCTGGGTAACAATGCCTACAGATTAGAAGAAGTGAGCACTGGTGCAAAATCTGTTTTTAATAGCGCCAATTTGAAACCGTACTACAGAAGGGAACCATTTGATGATTAGGAAAGATGATATGTGCAGAATCTGTATTGCAAAATTTTTTTTTTTTTTTAAAGCAAACACTCAAATCCACGGGGAGCGCGTGAGTACGCACTTTGTTTGTAAACAACGAGCAGCTGAGACGACGGGAGTGGCAACTACGTGAGGAGAAGGGGGAGACTTAGTGAAAATATGAATGACATTCCAGCGAGAAGGGAGCACACTAATTGAGTCAGAGGGGCATACACTCGAGCAGCTGAGTGAGATTTAAAGAGATGTGTTGTTACTACAGTGGATTTTGTTTTTGAAATCCAAACCAATAAATTGTTTCGAATTTCAAAACCTTGCTGAGGATAAATGAACCCTTATTGATCTTTGATAAATAAGTATTCATATTTATTATTATTATTACTACGGCCCAGGCAGCATATAAGGAAGTCGACTTGGATATTAGGGAGGCCAGCATTTCGTAATGATTGCAACAGAAGCTGAGTTGGTAGCTATTCCTGGGGGACGGCCAGAATTAGTCGAGTTCAAGGCCAAATTGTGCAACTACTGTACCAAAATTGGAGACATAAAGGAAGAATCACGAGGTCCTCTCAACGAACATACGATTGAATCAGCCAATCGCAAGAGACCAAGCCGTGACCACGAGGTGGACGGCGTCAGTAGTAAAAAGCGCGCGGAAGTGTATATCTAAGGAACCGCCGAACGGATTAATCTCCGCTCGAGTAATTTGAGACGTTGGATTTATTTGGAGAAGAATAACACTAGCCCCATCTTTGTGAGACAAAAACTCTGGAAGTTTTTATCCGACTCCACCCCACTCCTCCGCCCTTGTCAGTTTCTCATAAATAGTCTGGCCTGACGCCAATCTAAGTACTTAACGTGTGGAGCCTTCAGAGGCATACTCCACGCCAGTTTGAAGTGTGATTTTTGACGCTCGAATTTATCGGAGTACTTAACGTGTGGAGCCTTCAGAGGCATAGTCCACGCCAGTTTGAAGTGTGATTTTGACGCTCGAATTAATCTAAGTACTATTCTTGTGGAGCCTTCAGAGGTATACTCCACGCCAGTTCAAAAATGTGATTTTTACACTCTAAAATCAGTGAAGCTAATTTATTTTCTGAGCTCTGGGAAGCTAAAGTCGCAGCGTTTGCAGTATCGAATTTTAAAAGCTATTATACATTTTGTTCTAAAATCAACTAAGTTGTGTGATCTAAATATTTCACGCCAGCGCGTGATAAACTGTAACATTCTTTTAAAGACGACGAGTTCAACTTTAAGGGGGAAGTATCGTATCACCCTAATTAGCGCTTACCAGAACCGAAGTCCGCAAGACGGGACGGAAATACCGGACGAGATAGCGACTGCGAGTGCAGCCAGGATTTTGAACTTGTTAACGAGCCAGTGGCGCGGACTCGAGATGTATATTTTATGTATAAATTGTGTGTATTGTATGTGTGTTTTTATAGTGCGTATGTGCGATATAATTAGGGCCAGTCTTCGCTATTAATCGCAGTAGGACAATTGTGGGTGAACTGAGTAGCCTGCAAGCGATTATAGATAGGCAAATATTTAACATTGAACTTTTCTGCCAAGGAGTCGAGACCAAGATGATCAGCACGTGGTTTGAAGTTGGGATGAGCTTCAAGAAATCAACGCAGACGACTACTATGGAGTGCTAAATTGTCCATAGGGCAATGGGTTGAGGAGGATGTCCTTAGTCCTACATGCAAAAGCGGTGATGTACTAAAATTGGATTATTTCAATTATGTAGTTAGATTTGGCCGGGGAACTTTGTAAATAGTCATGTTTTTCTTTCTTGTTTTATAGCTGTTTTTCTTGTACCGACACTATATGTTTAAATGTCCGTTGGCGCGTGGCCAAAGTGTTTGTTGATATTTTGATTTTTTTCTTGAGTCATGTGTAATGTACGCGGCGTGCGTGCGTGATTTTTATCCTTGCAATTGCGGAACCCGTTACATTCGATAAATGGTGCTTTATTAACGTTAATATTTGAAATAGGAATGGGAGGAAATGATTGTAAAACATTTTGCTGAACAGGTTATTATTCATGTTAGGGTAGCCGAGTGCACCAACTTAAAAGTAATTGTAGAACACCTTCGTTCTAATTTTGATAGATTTTTCTTGAGTCCTTTTCAGGTGACTAGTCACGGCATAGAACGATGGCGCCAGCATGTGGATATTATTTGTGTCTTTATTTCAGGGTCTGTCACAACCCATACGTGTGATTAAGTGTGTGTTGATGTGTCTAGTGTGTGTTGATTCTACGTGAGGAGGGGGTAGTTGTCCTACCGCCCTTATATATATTTTTGCTGCTGTTGTATTTTTAGATGGAAAGACAGAGTGCTCTTGGGAGACTGCTGATTCTTGTCCATATGTTTTTCTGACACACACGTATTATTGTGCTTTGGGGCACATTTCTTCGAGGTTCGACCCCATGTCCTGGGAGGTCGAGGTTATTGACACGTGGGTTGACAGACATGCAGAGTTCCACAAACCGCCCGTTTTGCCTGTGACTTATTTTGATAGGCAGTCCTATTTGTCCGACTGAACCCTGTAAGCTTTCATGTAGCAAACCCGTTCATTGTGATGGCTAATTTTTAAGCCATAATTAATTGGGGAGTTCGCCATGTGTGTAACGGATTGTTGTACCTTGTATGGATAAGAATATTGTGATTAACGTAAATGTTGGCTGTTTGCCTATTGCTTTGTTGATGACTCGATTTCATGTAATTTTGTTTGTCACACCCGTTTGGTGTAGTGGTAGAGTATTTGTAAATTTTGACAGCGGTCATTTGAGTATTTTTCTATTGGTCACGTGTTAATGTACTTGTGTTGATTTGTATGAGAAGTCCTAAGTTTTTAGGCAGTAAAAGTTGCTACGGCAATTCAAGTCCAATTTCACACGGAAATTTTGTGTTTGTTTATAGTAGATTTAGGAAGTGTCGGTTTAATTTAAGTATTGTAGTTGTGTTCCCTTGTGTCGGTCTAGCTCTAGGAAATGCGGATTCGTTGTTTGAAGGGTCATTCTGGATGATAACGAATCACGCATTCAAAGTACACATCGTGATGCATGTAGAACGGCGTACGCACTTATATGGTCACTTTTGGTATTCGTTTTATTTAAGGACACTTGGTCCAGGTAATTAATCTCTCCAGAGATATCGCCTAAGTTTTTGGCATTTTATTAAGCGGGAGTCAATTGGGAGTTTTTGTTGTTAATTGTTTATGTGTAAATATGGTGATTTGTTATTAAATTCAGTTGTTTTAACCCTGGCTTCACTCTTTCCTGCATGTTATTTTGTTATATGTTACCCTGCAAGTTAATGAAGCGCCCTGACAGCAACTTACGAATATGACCTGTTACGCCCCGAATCTGAGTCTCATATGCTTCTTTGCAAGGGTTCAATATATATATATCCAGGATATATGCATATTTGTTATATATTTAATATTTACGGTATTTGCAAAAAAAGAAAAATGATAACAGAATCACTCGTAATAACGAATGGATTAACTAGGAGGCTCTCATTAAGACCAAACTATTTGACAGCATTTAGCATATACAATTTGATCATGCATTAAAAACTGACACTGTAACAAACTCTTCATTTTAGCCCATACTCGGATATTTCCTGTACTTATAATGTGATACAATTATTTTTCTATGATTTAAGTCAGGTACAGAATTTCTAGCACTGTGGCCAGAATTTTCCCTTGACTAGAATGCTGGCCAAAACTGGCTAGTTAGCGAGCAGGGGAGGTTACTTGAACCTTCAAGGACACACATTCCCTCTTTATTTGTCCACCCTCATACGCTGGCAGCATTTTAATTCTTAGGACATGAGAAGAGTGGTACATGGGCAGACAGAAGTGGAGAGCGGTCGTATATCACACCCGGGCAACTGAAGTGGATAACCAATGATGATGATGAGGACATGGCATCATTGGGTCCTTCATAACTTACAAGGGAAGTCTCTGAACCGGGGAATCACGAATCCTGATGGAACTTTTCAGATACGTTGCGTGAGCCCAACTGGGCAGAACCGTGAAGAAAAATCTTTCGGAAATTAACTTCCCCTTGTACTAGATGAAAAAATAAGATTTACAGATTTAAATTGGCGCGCCAGCGACGTGAGCTTCAATGGCTGCGTCAGAGGTTGCTTCCCAACTGTACTATAGTTTGTGGCCTACGGCGTACAATCACCGAATGAGAGGCAACAGACGGTGAGTGTCCCATGCATTGCATAATGAATGGTAACTTTGGAAAAGTTATATGTTGACAGGAGGAAAAGTATGGAAAGGTCTCTCAGCATTCAAGAACAGGACCTATTGGACAGTTTGGATAGTATGTTGATAGTTTTGTGCCTATCTGGTTTTCTGGCGTTCGTCTCTTGTAACAAATGTGTTTATTTGTTGTGCTTATTGATATTTACGGGTATCATACCTGGTTTTTTTTTTTACTTTTAAAATCGCACATTTTTCCGTATTGACAGAATGTAATAATAAACCTGGTTGTATAAAAAACAGTACTATGAACGTGGACACCTATATATTGTAAAGATGCAGCATTAATGTCGCATGCCGCAGCGCAGCTTGGGAGGGCAGTCGTTTCGAACGTGATCATTTGAGCCACCAATCAAGCGTGAGGCACACTCCCGCTTAGCCAGCGCGCACAGTTCAAAATTGTTGTATTTACTGCCGTCTACGGTGGGTAGGAGTTAATTTCCGAAAGATTTTTCTTCACGGTTCTGCCTAGTTGGGCTCACGCAACGTATCTGCCAAGTTCTAGCAGGATCCGCGATTCCCCGGTTCAGAGATTTCCCTTGTTAGTTCATAAAAAACAAAATTCAAACCAAACCCCGTGGCACTAAAGCCTAGGATCCAGGACCAAGGGCTACCAAGAGACCGCTGTCCAGCCATTAGGCCTGCAGATTATGGGGTGACACGTTGTCAGCGCGTTGGGCCCCCTCGGCCATTAATCTTACTCTCTGTGACCGGGGCGCTGCCTCACTGTCAGACAGCTACTCAATTGGCCTCACGAGGCTGAGTGCAACTCGTTCCAGCCCTCACATCAGTTTCTAAAATCCTTGATGGTGCCGGAAATCGAACCCAGGGCTTCTGGGTGCGACACAGGCTTGCTACCCCAACACCACGGGGCCGGCGTATAACTTAGTTTATAGCCTTCATAATACATTATCACCACAAAAATGATCAAACAGAAAGTACAAGAGTTGCATATTCAAACTACTGAGAAAAGAAAATCCTATGATGTTTCTTAGTAACAAATAAGTATGATAATTTCAGTTAGAAAATTAACTATGAGTTTAAGACAATACCTGGGGTTCATGCTGTTCGAATAACATTGCTTGTGGCTGCTGTACTGTTAAATCAGCATATGTTGCATCTGGCTGCTGTACTGTTAAATCAGCATATGTTGCATCTGGCTGCTGTACAGTTAAATCAGCATATGTTGCATCTGGCTGCTGTACAGTTAAATCAGCATATGTTGCATCTGGCTGCTGTACAGTTGTATCAACATTTGTTGCAGCCGGCAGCTGTACTGTCATATCAGCATATGTTGCATCTTGCTGATGTACTGTTGAATCAGCATATGTTGCATCTGGCTGATGTACTGTTGAATCAGCATACGTTGCAGCTGGCTGCTGTACTGTCATATCAGCATATGTCGCATCTGGCTGCTGTACCGGTACTGTTGAATCAGCATATGTTGCATCTGGCTGCTGTGCAGTTGAATCAGCATACGTTGCATCTGGCTGCTGTACCAGTACTGTTGAATCAGCATATGTTGCATCTGGCTGCTGCACAGCTGAATCAGCATATGTTGCATCTGGCTGCTGTACAGTTGTATCAGCATTTGTTGCAGCTGGCTGCTGTATTGTAATATCAGCATATGTTGCATCTGGCTGATGTGCTGTTGAATCAGCATATGTAGCATCTGGCTGATGTACTGTTGAATCAGCATATGTTGCAGCTGGCTGCTGTACTGTCATATCAGCATATGTTGCATCTGGCTGCTGTACCGGTACTGTTGAATCAGCATACGTTGCATCTGACTGATGTACCGGTACTGTTAAATCAGCATATGTTGCATCTGGCTGCTGTACTGTTATATCAGCATATGTTGCATCTGGCTGCTGTACTGTTATATCAGCATATGTTGCATCTGACTGCTGTACCGGTACTCTCAAATCAGCACATGTTGCATCTGGCTGCTGTACTGTTATATCAGCATATGTTGCATCTGGCTGCTGTACTGTTATATCAGCATATGTTGCATCTGACTGCTGTACCGGTACTCTCAAATCAGCACATGTTGCATCTGGCTCCTGTACTGTTATATCAGCATATGTTGCATCTGGCTGCTGTACCGTTATATCAGTGTATGTTGCATCTGACTGCTGTACCGGTACCCTTAAATCAGCATATGTTGCATCTGGCTGCTGTACTGTTGTATTAGCATATGTTACATCTGGCTGCTGTACTATTAAATCAGAATATGTTGGTTCATTGTTCGCTGCCACCACGTAATAGCTGTTTAGCTGGACTAGATTTCCCTGAAATATTACATTACACAGCCAATTAACAAATTAATACCAAGTAAAACATGGAACTATGTGTAGAATAGGATAAGCAGATGAAAAGTAATGTGTTACCAAGCATAAAAACAATTGAAAACATTCACAACAAGGCTATCACAGATGCAAAATTTTAAGAATCCATTAGTGGAAAGCAGAAAGTAAAGGTGAATCAAATACATTTTTAGCCTACTTTCGATTTTTGCAAAAAATGAAAGACTTATGAGATCACTACAGGGCCAAAAATTGTGTGTCTGTCTGTGTGTGTGAGTCTGTGTGTGTGTGTGAGTCTGTGTGTGTGTGTACTCTGAATGTCTGTCCCCCCCTATCAATTCGAACACGGTGAAACCGAATTGACCGAAATTTGGTACAGAGGTAGCACTGGCAAAGGGCACCTCAGTGTCATGTTTTATATTGCCGCCATCTTTACCAAAACTTAATGGCGGCCACTCAAATGGTCAAAACGTAATAATGCATTACAACCAAACTAATAATCGGATCTTTACCAAATTTGGTAACAACGTTCCTTCATATGAGGCGCGTCTTGTGCCCAAACTACAAGGTCATCAACCGTACCATTTCAGAATGGCGGCCGTGTGAATTATGCAAACTTTATAATCCATAACATGGGACCCACCAGTTCCGACTATCGAACCAAGAATCGTTTAATCTGTTTGAAACGACGTGGCCCTTTTGAAATTAAAAGTTTATATTTTAATATTATAGTCTAGAAGTGATTTTAAAAAGCTGAGTCGTCTCAGTTATTTGACAAGATGGCAGCTGTTCTCTCGTTCTGACCTTTATTTTATTAATTTCAGTATGTTGCATGCAATATAGGCTAGTGGTAACAAATATATGAACTTTCTATGAAATGAACTCGGTTTAAAATATACTCCAGTAAAGAAAACGTTTAGTCCAAGTCATGATTTGCTATAACATGGTATATGTATTGGTTCCTAACGATCTATTATAGTGTGCACGATTGGCTGAGTGGTCAGCGCGTTAGTCTTTCATCAGGCTGGCCTTGGTTCAAATCCTATCAGAGTTAGACTTTTTTCTTGATTTTTTTAATATTTATTATTTCTTGAGTACTGAGACGTTATAAAATAAAGCATTATATGGTGCATTTTGAAATGGAAAATATATATTTAATTAAAACAACATTCACCACCGGAGTGACATCTAAGAGTAATTACTTGAACTATGTTATTGGTAACCACAGCCTTCTAGATGCGAGCTATGCTCTCTACCGGCCAGTTAGTGAACCCATGTCTACAGTATAATTGCGAAGGTTATTATTTTTGCCGATAGAGGGTACACACCCCCAAGATAAGGCGCGATTATCACTGCCAACGAGAATGACTGGCTCTGGTGAGTTTTCGTGACGTCAGCAAAGTAGTTCTGTTGCACCATTGCCTGGTCTTCGTTTTACTGCCGGTGTGGTACCTAGTCATCTTGTCTACATCATTGAACCTGTATAAACGTTGGTATTCATTTATCACTTGTCTTCATAGAAGGTATTGATACAAGTCGTTAGTCGGTGGGTAGTGTATTCCGCAGATCTCTTCTATAAACGAATTAATTTTTGTTCCGCCCCTTGAAACAACAATAAGTTAATGATATCTATACTGTGCTGCAAGATTCTTTGATCTAATTATACTAATGTGCACATAATTTAACTCACAACGAAGGTCACAGAATCTACAACTCGACTTAATGTAGCCTGTTCGTTGCAGCTATTAAAGACACAACGAACCCTTGAATCCTAGTTCTCGTGGATTTTTGTAAGGAGTAACTTCAATAGGCGTAGTTTTGCAAACCTATACAGTATAATTTATCGTGTTTGAAAACAAACGGAACATCTAAACTGCGTCCATTTTATGAAGATTGATATAAAATATTGCATTTCTGCTGCTTATGAATTGCTCTCGACTTAAACGTACAAGCATCATCAAGCAGTACCGGTACATTGCCTACGTCACAGAAGGGTTTGGTTTACGCGCCATGGCCTGTCTTTCTCGTTAGCCGTGCGCGATTACAAATTAGCTGTGTAATAGTTATATTAAATATGTTTCTCCCAGTGATACGTTTAGAGCAACGAAGTTTAAATTATTGTAAGTAGTCGGTGTTAATAAACTGAATACCTACGTTGTTTGGAGTGTTTACTGATGAAATTGCAAAATGCTGGGGTAAATTATTTGAACGCCACTCCTCAAATCCAGTGTGCCAATTTGCACTTCGAATTGGAAGAAATTAGGAGATGATAAAGACAAAGAGTTATAACTATACCCATACATTTAGGAGAAAGCAGGCTATATGTTCGTTCCTGAACATCTTGTTTGTATATATGATGTCTCCTCACTGAGCTTGTTCGCACTTGGTAAGTTGCCAATTTTCATAAGTTTGCCCCTATTTTGTATTAAATCTTTCCGTGATAGCTTCCCTACTGGAATACTAACCCATAGGGGCTCAGAACAGTGATTTATCAGTTCTAATCTGGCTGTTTTATTTCTGTGTATGACACTGTGATAACAATACAAGATGAGTCTATGAACTTTAAGTTGTAGTTCATATTCTATTCCTCTATGTAAAAATTCAGACTTTCACGACCGGCGTTGAAATAGGAGTCTCTGTTTCGCGGGCTGTTAACAGAAGATATATATCTTCTGTTAATTTCTTTTACCTTGTTTAATGTAACCTGTGAATCTGCTGAAAGCAGTCTTCAGCGAAACGTCAGGACGACAAAATGTCCTCAGAACACGGCCTATAAGCCCGCGAAACAGAGATTCCTATTCCTCTATGTTTACAAAATAATTCTGTTTTAGTAAAGTAGGAGATAAGCTTAGTTATTTTTGGCAGCAAGAAATATGACAGCTGCAGACATGCATTGCCAGTTTTGTGCAGTTCGATGAGTAGTATAATTGGGTGATATTGTTGAAGGGTCGGCAGGAGAAAATGAACTCTCACCACCTATCTGTAGCCAGCAACAATATGATGCATGTGTTAGTTGCTAGAATCCATTAAGCCAAGTGATTCACAAGTCCAACACTGCGAGTCTAATATTTCCATGTTTCAAAAGTCAGTTCTGTGCACATTGTATTTGTAAATGAGGACTTCATTGCAGGTTGCAGATACTGTGTAAGGTTTTCAGAAGTTTGTCATATGATACGACAAATGTTTAAATAAACACAGACAATAAGTGTGGCACAATAGAGATAAAGATGTGCAGAATCTGATAAAAAGTAAATTAGAAATATATTTGACTATCCAGTCTTAATTGGAAAATGGTATAATATTTACTTAATTAACACACCTAGAAGAAAGACCTTTCTCCACAATAAATTCAATATCTTCAAATATGCACTTGGAAATTAAAGGGGAAAAGAATAAATGTAATGGTACCGGTACGTAACTTAAAGAAATATAGCAAATATAAGTTATAAAATGTACCAAAAAGTCTAATTAAGTACCAGTTCTTAAAAAGCCTTTTGATTCTTTGACTAGGCACAAAATTACATACATATGTACGTTTTCATTTGAGACTGTTTTCCCTTTCAGCATACAATCTAGTCTGAAAAGCTCTGTTTGCGAACAAGTCGCCTCCACGACCCCCTATTAGCAGTTGGCACTGCGGCCTCCTCTGCTACTACACATCTCACTTTGAAATCATTCAAAACTGTATCTAACTATCACTCCTAGGTCTACCTCTGCTTCTCTTACCCTCTACAGCCGAACTCATTAACCTCTTTGGTAACCTTTGCTCCTCCATTATCTTTACGTGACCCCACCATCTGAGTCGACTCATATGAACAGTTTTATCTAACATATTCATTTCTAACTTAGCCTTTATCTCTTAATTATGAGTACGGTACCTTCCTGCCATTGCTCCCATCTATTTGTCCCAGCAATCATTCGTGCTAGCGACATATCAGTTACCTCGAGCTTATTGATCAGATATCCTGAATCTACCCAGATGTCACTTCTATGCAGCAAGGTCAGTCTAAATACTGAACGATGTAGGGAGAGTTTCGACTAGCAACCCGACCCGGCTTCGCCCGGGAACAGTTATGAATACATTATGTGATAAGCGCTTTTTTTTTCCAATGTCAATGAACAACGACCAACATCCGTTTTACGTCTCGGCATGATGGGTTAAAATCATTGACTGGACTACGGTATTAATTATATTATCATGAAGATACATGTGCAACAAATTCTTGTCAGACGTAATTTAAGAATGGCGAGGGGCATGAAACACAAATCCCCCTTCCGTCCAATCTTAACTTGACTGTGAATTTTACGGAATGAAAAGTTCACAGGCGAAATGAAGAAAAGCCGTCCAATCTTAACTTGACTGTGTTTCACAGGTGAAATGAAGAAAACCCAAGTTGCACTTCCAGGGAAACTCCAAACACAACCACCCTTCTCAGAAGTCTTAACTCAATGGTTTGCTGCTTGCAGTATCTGGGGCAATAGGTTCGCCCGCTAGCTAGGCTGTAACAGGGATGATAGACTCGCCCTTAGCTAGCTCGTAAACTGTCACCTCAGTAGTTGAATGGACATGCTTGGAAGAAATTAAAACGTAAAAACACTTACATTGGGCAATGTATTGAAGATAGACATATGCTCTCACGACTTTTTCGTACAACTTTTCATGCTGAACAATTCTTACACTCATAGTATTTAGATATTTTTAATGGTTTGCCCAGCGTAAGCTTACAAAGCGCTCGGACGCCAGGTTTTTTTTCCCTTCAACTTTTCCACTGAAATCGTTACTGCTCGGCTTCCTTTGATCATAAATAAATTATTTTCTACAGAAATTATCCTCGAGATATCCTTTACAGAATGGTGAAACCACATCAAAATCCATCCAGTGGTTCTCGAGTTTACCCATAACATCCAAGAATCGGGGATTTTGTTTTATACTAAGTAGAGATTGTAGATCACAACTGAAAACTCGCTGCATCAGCTTTTCTACACCTCGACCCTATTTCTTTCCCCATACCACCATCCTGAGAAAATACACAGCCTAAGTACCGTACTTAAAATGTTCCACCTGCTCCAATTTTGTTCCTCCTAACTGGCATCACTTTAAATGCCTATTTTATGAAAAATAAATTCTTTAACATCCGGGCTTCAGATATTATGAATATCATTCACCTATCACAAATAGCTTTTCAGCTACAATGTAACATCTTGTATATACAAATGAATACCAACTACTTCAATTAAATTTCCTTTGATGACTACTAAGAAATAATGGGTACCAAGTAATGAAACTTGTACCTCACCAAAATGCCCAATACAATTTAATTTACCTAGATGTGGACATATTATGAGTTGAATGGTTACTAATTATAATATGAAAATACTTACCGGTACAGCATAAGATGCTTCCATTCCATTTGGTACCGATAGGCATACTGGCTCATAATTTATGATATGTTGTTCAGCCATAATATTCAGGAATATGGTCGCCTACAAGGACAAAGAGAGAATAAAAAAATACACTAGTGGAAACATCTCTTGAAAGTAAACCAATGGACAATAAATAACAAAAGGAACTTAAGTGCTGTTTAAAATGCTTGTTACTAGATATCGTAACTATCTACATTTCTGTATTGCAACATTGAGATACAATGTCACATGATGGACACTATGTTACACTTTAGTTAGTTTAGTTTTCTAACCTTTGCAACCAGATTCACTGTCTCATAAAAACTTTGTCAGCTGACGATGAAACTTAATGATGTGTTTGTTTGATTTTAATGTCTGCTCACCAATGCTGTTAAATGGTTGTGCTGGATTTCTTGTGACACCTTAAGTCAGTGAATCAAAGTTCAGAGCCACATCATAGATGAAATTTATTCTATGGAATAAATGATCCCTGGAGAGTAAATTACAATAAAACCACCATTTAAAATATGTACCAAAGAGTTAGCAAAATCTTGTGGCTGATTTGAAGCCTCTAATCAGAACAGTCAATTATCCCTCACTAATTGCAAATGAACCCAGTATGGATAGTGATAATAAAGGAGAATGCTGGGCCAATTCATGCTGATGTAACAGCAGTTGTCAACAATGCTTAAATCTGGCTTGGTTATTCGGCAATAATATTTCAAAATAGTGGGGTTTGTTGATGTAATTTAATTTGATATTGGCTACTCGTTCCTAGTTTTGCATCTTATTAAAGAAGATGCAGGGATTATAGGCATATCTGGATGAGAGTAATGTAACTTCTTGGAAGGTAGAAGCCAAAAATCTCACATTGGTGGGTTACGGTATTTGAACAATTAGGGTGGGAAGGGGCGTTCCTTAGGGCAGTAAATTGGGGCCTTTGTTCCAATGTATGTTAATGACATAGGAGTAAACTTATCTTAAGGGACTGTGGAATGTGTATATGTATGAAGCTAAATAACTAATTTCTGAAAGATTTAAGTCTAGGGATACACATCGTATCTGAATTAAATTTAAATATTTTTTGATAAAGATAAGTTTTTTTTTGAGACGTTTCGGCCATCAATGGATTACAATGTTCTTCACTCATATGATCACTGTAATGCTTGTTTTCTTGTCTGCCAGTAGATCTTCATTCTTGATGAATGTTGAGTGTTTAGGAGTATTTTAATTAATTTATTTTCCTTTATTAATACCATACTCTGTTTGTTTTGATTTTGCTTGGACATAAATAGGCCAGTGGAGTATTTTAAATTACTTTGTTCTTTCAAGTGAGTTATTAAAAATCCATAGTTGTAGATTCTCCCACCAGGGCAATGTGCCCTAGTTGCAGATATTTATTGTATGGCATACTCGGTCTATATAGCCTACAATGAAATATTCAAGACAAGATAAATTAATAGTCAATTGACTGTGGTGTCCCTTGGTACATATATATTGCATCACCACTGTAGGATCTCAGATGTTGTACGTTAGTGATGTTCATAGGTTCAAACATAAGTTACCCTACACGTGACCCCTTGATGGTGGTAAGCAACAACATTTTACTGGCAACCAATCTATCCCTATGAACTTCTGGCTACAGACAATTCTTTTCAAGCCTAACATGTTAGAATTTGTCAATTGGACATAGAAGTTATAAGCAAATTATATTTAAAAACAAAAATGGTTATAACTTTCTTTATCAAATATTTACTGGTCACTGGTATAAATGAAAATAAAAACACAAGAAAGAATAAAGAGGCTTTTATTTCATTTTTCTTCAAACAATTTACATTTTAATAGGCCATTGTTTATAACAAAAACATACTATTACAAAATTCTTATTGTTGTCATAAAACGTAAGTTCCGGTTATCAATTTTTTAATAAGAAACTATTTCTCAGTAAAGGAAGACCACAGATATTTAAATTTTGAATCATTTTAAATGTCTGAAATACCATTCTTAAAATATTAGATGAAAACATGGATTAATGTGTAATTTTTATTGAATAGAAAAATGATGCATAGCATTATACAACACCATATGCAAAGGTGTTGCCATGTTCAACAGAGTCTTTTAGGATAGATGAAACTTCAGCTGGGGATTTTCCACAGGTTGGTAAAGAGGATTATCTGATTATGCATAAATTCTTTTATCTTACCACTAAAAACTTTTGTAAATATTTAGTCCCAATTAAAAATGATGATGAAAGAATGTAATACAATAGATATTTCCAACTGCTGAGGGTTAATATGAGCTTAACTTGGATGATTTAGGTACGGTATTTAAGTATTTGACACAGTATCATGATACTTTGATATCTAAATTTCAGTATTATGGCATTAAGGATATTGAATTAGCACCGTATCAAATTGTTCATATCTTATAAACAGAAGGCAGACAGTAAGCAACCACTTCAAAAGTTACGTTTAGAGGTGAGATTTCCAATGCCTTCGAGATAAGGACGGGAGTTCGACAGGGAGATGGTCTCTCACCTCTACTATTCAACTGCGTTCTTGAGAAAGTTATCCGTGAGTGGCGCAAAACAATGAGTGATGAAGGAGTCCGAAATGGAATCAGACTTGGTCACAAGAATAAGAACCTATCAATTGACTGTCTTGCCTTTGCAGATGACCTTGCGGTGTTCGCGGATTCGTTGGATACGGCCAGGAAACAAATCAACCAGCTCCAAACACAAGCTGCAAAGGCGGGCTCCTGATCTCTTTCGAGAAAACAGAATTTATTACTAACATCAAAACGGCTCCAAAACATATTGAAGTGAATCATGGGAAAATCAAGCGGGTTGTGGAATTTAAGTATCTTGGGGAATGGATAGACCCTACAATGTCCGTAAACGAGGTTTTTCGTCATGCTTGAATAAAATTGAAATGGCTTACCATCTAACTAAGAATGTGTACAACAAAAGATCTATATCCCTGAATGCAAAACTGAAGCACTACTGCACGGTCATCCGGCCAGAAGCTTTGTATGCAGCGGAATGTCTCTCCATGAATAGAAAAGGCATAATGGAAAAACTGGAGACAAAGGAAAGAAAGATATTGAGGAAAATCCTGGGTCCAGTCAAAGAACACGGCGAGTTCCGTGGATGCCACAACCACGAGTTGTACACTCACGTAGAGAAAATAACCGACGTGATGAGGAAAAGGAGGATTTCCTTTTATGGACATATAACCCGAATTAAATCAACACGGCTATCCAACAGAATTTTTGCTTTTCTTCGTGAGAAAAAGACAAAGGGGGCCTGGTTCAGTGAAGTAGAGAAAGATCTGTTGGAGACTGGGATAACACGTAAAGATATCCAGGAGCGTGGCCCACTTAGGGAAAAACTTCAGAAACATCAGAGTTTTCAACTTAAGCCGAAGCTAAAAACCAGGAAGGTGTGGACGACGGAGAGAAAGATGCAACATCGATTGCTAATGAAGGAGTACTGGGCCAACATTAAAATGCAGAAAAAACAGTTGACATGACGTGGTCCTTAGTTGGCCGTAACGAAGGAAGAAGAAGAAGGCAGACAGTATTAGTGGATAATCAGAGATCTCAATGGCTATGGACAAGGAAATCCCCGGCTTCCACAGCGAGTGGCACGGGATGACAAGTTAAGAATAACACAGCTGCAAGCTGACATACGCTCTACATGAAGATTCGATAGCTCACAGGTTCTTCCCCGTTGAAGTAACACAGAACAAAAATGCAATAAACTGAAAGATCTATCATACTGATTCAAAAAAATGTAAATATTATGTCTTTTTATGTGCTAATAAGTGAAAAGCAGGAATTTATGTATTTATAGAAAAATGCTTAATATGTATTTACACACAAAAAAATATTTATTTACCTAAAATCCGAGCCATAGTTGTTATCTATATGTGCCAATTTTGGAATAGTTCGCATGCATACCTTCTGAGATATCCAACATAGAGCTCAAATTTCAATTGTGATTTTTCAGCAGTTGGTAGCTCTGACGCCAATTTCGAATATGGCCATGAGATATTAAGGTATAGATCTTTACTCTTACCAAATTTGGTTTAGATAGCTGAAGCCGTTTAGGAGTTGATGTGGGGGGGAGACGACACACACAGACAGACACACATTTTTCCGGATCGATCTCATAAGTCTACTTTTTCCTCATTTTTGCAAAATGAGAAAAGTTGGCTAAAAAGCATACTGGTATAACAGCCTGCCAAGAGCAAAAATCTGGGAATGCCTTGAGAGGAAAAATGTGTTCAGGACCCTGATTGAGAAAGTTTAGATGTTATATCGGAGGAGTATCAGCTGTGTTCGCATAGGCTATGGAGAAAGTGAATGGTTCGAGACCAAACGAGGAGTTCAACAGGGGAGTGCTTTGTCTCCATTGCTCTTCGCACAGTGTGGGTGCGGGGTAGAATACATCCACGGTATCCCCTGCCTGTCGTAAAAGGCGACTAATAGGGGGATCTAATTAAGGTTGTTTTCGACTTCCGGTCCCATTTTTTGTTTGACCCTAAGAAATAAACGTGCATGCTGCTTGGGGAAGGGCCACCAACTTGGCCATCTGGCCAGAAAGCCTAGACGGTATTCCCCATCCCATCAGGTGGGTGCGCCATGTACCCTTGCAGTAGTATCCGCCTGACAACGGAGGTCCCTGCACAGCCGAATACTAGCGCCGAACATATCACTGTGCATGCCGAGGGGTATGTGCCTGTTCAAGGCACTAGGATTAAAGGCAATACTTACTATCGCCAGGTAGGTATTGCCTTGGCTGGGTGGTGCCCACAGTGGTGGCCCTCGTTCGGAGTAGATAGAATTCGGGGAGGATGTTTCCGGGGTGACGCGTAAGCGCCCCAATAACATCACACAGGGTGGCACCCTTAAAAAGCTGTCTCTTGAGTGTTGAGCTAATCCCAAGGTGTATACGCCTTGGGATGAAGCCTTTAATCGAAGATTCCCCGTTGACAAGTCTCCTCGCTTCCTGGTAGCTACCAGGAGAGACGGGGGTGATTTTAAGCTGGTAAAATCTAATCTTTTCTGAGGAAATCGAGGGGAAATTTGGTGAATTACGCTGGATTTCCAAGCTCCGGAACGGACAGCTGTTCCTGCACACCGTTCACCGGAAGCAACCGAAGCGTTGCTGGCATGCACGTAGTTCGGCGAAATTCCCGTTAAGGTCTCAAAACATGAAACGCTGAATGAGGTCCGTGGAGTCATCTTCCATAGTGACCTCATTTTAAATAGCAATGCAGAATTGCTGCGGGATCTGGGGAAGAGAGGCGTCACCAAGATTAGGCGCATCACTCGAAAGATACCGGCGCTATTATTCTCCAATTTGAGGGAGATGTGGTACCTAAGCAGGTGAAGGTCACATCGTACCACTGCGATGTTCGACCTTACATTCCTCCACCTATGCGCTGCGATCAATGCCAGAAATTCTGGCATGTTTCAGCCAGGTGCACCGCCAAGGCCATGTGTAGAGAGTGTGGCAAGGGGATACATACGGGTGAGAGGTGTACGCCTCCCCCGATATGTCCTAACTGCCAAGGAAGCCACTCTGCACGATCGAAGCAGTGCCCTGAGTTCTGTAAAGAAGCAAAAATTTAAGAAATAAGGACTCTTTAGGCCTATAGGCCTTCATATCACGACGCTCGAAAGAGGTACCGTGATATGAAGTCCTCGAATTTCGGGTATCGTTTGCAGCTACTGCGACGCCCTCATTCACCCCTGCTGTCACAGTTCCCAGTGTAGTACCCTCGACGTCCGTCAATTCAGCAATTTTAAAATCACCCCTCACTGTACGAGCGAAAATTGTCAGCCCGAAGTAAGTTCCACAACCTTCTTCTGCCCCGGAAAAGAAGGTGCCGGTTATACCAACAAGGGTGGCACTCTAAAATTACCGCCTCTTGAGTGTTGGGCTAATCCCAAGGTGCATACGCCTTGGAATGCAGCCTTTAATCAACGATTCCCCGTTGACAAGTTTCCTCGCTACCTGCTAGCTACCAGGTCGACGAACAAGTCTTCCCCAGCTAAAGGGGGAAAGAAGACTTCGCCGAACGGGGCTGGACCTTCTCCCAGCCCATGTGATACGAAAAAGATAGGGGAGAAGAGGGAGATTGGGCGCCGCCGTCTCTCTCATCTTTCTGCTGATGGGATGGCTCCTGCATCTGCCGGCCCTCTCGCTCCCACGAACACCAAGGGAGCGAAGCCGGCGGAAGCCAAGCCCGTTAGCATCAAGGAACTCCCCTACAGAAAGGAACGTGCGCCGGCGGAGGGAGGAGGAACGGTTCATCGACGTCACTCTTCCTCTCCTGCAAACAAGGCAGCTCTACAATCAGCTCACTTCCCCGCTCCCACTATCATCAGTGGAGCGGTGCCAGCAGGAGCTGCATTGTTTTGCAAGGTGGAGACCTCCCAAAACAGACGTCAACGCCAGTCGCGAAGAAAGAATGTTCGGGACGTGTCAGGGACGGACATCCAGTCCTCGGACCGGGAGAAAGTCCCCCGACACCGCTCTACCCCAAGAGCGAGAGTAGGAAAGTCGGAAGAAAACCTCACACCACCCAAGAGAGCACCCCCTCCATTTTCTTTGTCTTCGGACGGAGATGTGGAGATTGAGATGTGCTCCCCTCCCCCATCATCTTCACCTAGAGATGGGGAAGGGTGGCAAATGGTCAAGTGTAAGTAGAAGACCAACTTCTACTAAGTCCACACTATGGCACTATTACAATGGAACTGTAATAGCTATTCTGGTCATCTCGCTGAGTTACGTCAACTAATATCTTCGTTTTCGGCAACCATTGTCTATCTTCAGGAATCCAAGTTTCGTCCTGGACATGAGATAACAATGCGTCACTTCAAATTCATCTCTAAAGACCGGGTGGATGGAGCTGTGGCTACCGGTGGCGTCTGCACTGTCGTCTACTCTAGCCTCTTTAGTGAAGAGGTGCCGCTGGTTACTCAGCTAGAAGCAGTTGCAGTTCGTACTTTGTTGTCAGTAATGGCAACAGTATGTAACGTGTACGCCTGATTCTCAACTGGATTACAACCAGCTGGTGGATCTAGTCTCTCAGCTTCCCCCTCCTTTTCTCCTTCTGGGAGATGTTAATGCCCACAACACCATCTGGGGCTCCGCCACCACTAGCAGTAGAGGGAGAGATTTTGAGGGACTGATCAAATGGCTGGACCTGTGTTTGTTGAACACAAGGGAACCTACACTCTTCTCTATTGCACACGGTATTTATTCAAGTGTCGATATCACCATGTGCAGTCGTGGGCTGGTGCCCCTGCTACAGTGGGGTGTACACGACGACCTTTGTAATAGTGACCATTTCCCGATTATCGTTACTCTTCCGAACCAGAGAGCCATCGAATTACCAAGTCGATGCCTTCTCCGTCGGGCTGATTGCCCACTTTCACAGCACATGGGGTTTTTGGCGAAGGTACATTTAAGAGTGTCGATGATCATACCATTCACATAACGAATGGTAATTTGGCTGCGGCAGAGGAAGCAATTCCTTCCTCATCCGGCAACTCTCGCCGGAAGCTTGTACCTTGGTGGACAGCCGAGATTGCAGCAGCCATTAAAGATTGTCGACTTGCTTTCAAATGCTATCGTAGGCAAAACACCATGGCCAACCTTATCACCTTCAAAAGGATGCGTGTTAGAACCCGATATCTGATTTGGGAGAGTAAGAAAACGACGTGGGAAAAGTATGTGTCGTCCATGACGGCACATACTCCTTCATCACAAGTGTGGACTAAGCTTCGTTGAATTTCCGTACTCCTGACATCTTTGACGATACCCGGAGTTTCCAACAACGGAGAAATCATCACAGACCATCTCGCCATTGCCAACAGTATTGGATCGCACTTTTCTGATGTATCCTGGTCTGGGAGTTATGATCCTACATTTCTGACTCTGAAGTGGGAGGCAGAGGCAGTGCGCTTGCACTGTGCAGTGATACGGCTCCTGGAGCGGATAACTTACATAATCAAATGTTGAAACATCTGTGCGAATCCAGTATAAAACAACTGTTGGTTCTCTTCAATCGTATATGGATTGAAGGGGAGTTTCCATCTCAATGGCGAGAGGAGATTGTGATACCGATTCCCAAGGCTAGAAAGGACCCCAAGTTTGTCGGCAGGCATAGGCCCATTTGTCTGACAAATGGCCCATGTAAGCTGCTGGAAAAGATGGTAAATCGTCGACTGGTGTGGTTCCTGGAGGAGAGAGGCCTGCTGTCTGAGTACCAGTGTGTGTTCGGCTCTCATAGGTCCACCACCAACCATCTGGTGCGGCTTAAGAGTGCCATACAGGAGGCATTTCTCCAAAAGCAGCACCGTCACGGTTTTCTTTGACCTCGAGAATGCCTACGACACTACATGGCGCTACGGTATCCTTCCCACCCTTCATGAGTGGGGACTCCATGGTAATCTACAGACTTTCATTGCGAATTTCATGTCCGTCCGACTCTTCCGAGTAAGGGTCGGTAGGACATTATCGCAATAATATACCCAAGAAAATGGAGTTCCTTGGGGTTCTGTGCTGAGTGTCACCTTGTTCGCGATTGCCATAATCAGCATTGTTGCCGCCGCTGGGTCTACGGTAGTTACATCACGGTATGAAGACAATTTAGCTCTGCATTACAGCTCTGGAAGTATGGCAATCGTGGAACGGCAATTACAGCTAGCTATTAACCGGGTCGACAGGTGGGTTCACGAACGAGGTTATTCGTTTTTCAGCAGTGAAAACCTCCGTTGTCCATTTTTGTCGGCTCCGGAGGCTACGTTTACACACTGAACTACATCTCAGGGACGCTGCGTTGCCGTTGGTTGACCTATCGCTACCTGGGACTCCATTTTGACAGCAAATTAACGTGGCAGCAACATATACGGCAACTGAAAACGGCGTGTCTCAGGAAACTGAACATGCTCAAGTTTCTTAGTGGCACAACGTGGGGGCTGACCGTGCGGAGCTGCTACGGTTCTACCGAGCCCTCGTCCTGTCCCGGCTAGACTATGGTTCTGCGGCATACGGTTCAGCAAGGTCGGCAACCTTGAAAATACTGGACAGTATTCACCATAGTGGCGTTAGGTTGGCTACCGGTGCCTTCCGGACCAGCCCGATACCCAGCCTACTCGCCGAATCGGGTGTTCCACCTCTAAATTATAGATGCCAACATATGCTAGGCAACATATGCTTCTAGCATATGCTGCCAATGTGCGTCAAATGACGCAACATCCGAGCTATCAAGCTCTCTTCAGTACCTAATTCCACCAGAGGTACGCCAAGCAGCCTCGTGCCACTCGACCGGTTGGTATTAGACTCGATAGCTCGTGTACTGAAATAGGAGTGTTTGTAGGTCCCTGCATGATCCAGACACTTAGCGAGGTGCCTCCGTGGCAAGTCCCGCGTTCGGAAATTCGGTTAGATCCACACAGAGGTCCTAAGGTGAACACCACAGCATAGTTCACCGATTTCCGGATGCTGGTATTCTATACACGGATTGTTCGAAGGTGGACGAGAAAGTGGGTTGTGCGGCTGCGATCTGCGCCAGTCAGAGCCGGCTTAGCTTCCCGTGTTTACTCGCGTGCACATATATAATGACCCATACCAAGATATCTTAGACTGAGGCATGTAGTGTGTTTACTGCGGAGCTCTTGCCATCTATGAAGCTCTGCAGTTCGCACTACAGGATGCACGAATCCACTTTCTTGTGTGTATCGACTCTCTGAGTTCGTTGCAGTCAATTGCTACATGTTTACCGCAACACCCCCTAGTGCAGCAAATCCACGACCTGATAGCCGGGTTGTACCACGCTGACACTTGAATCACCTATCTTTGGCTTCCAAGCCACATGGGAATTGCGGGAAATGAGTTGGCGGATCAAGCTGCAAAAGAGGTGGTATCACTACCACCTCGACCAATGGAGGTACCCGCTATAGATATTCGCTCTCAGTTACGCCGACAAGTACTGGCATTTTAGGAGCGTCAGTGGCTAGCTGACCCAATACCCAGTAAATTGAGAGCGATCAAGGGAACTATTCGCGTGTGGTGGAGCTCTTTCCGGTCACGGAGGGAGTCCGTAATTTTGTGTAGGCTAAGGTTAGGTCAAACATGATCCACCCACTCGTACCTAATGAGAAGGGAAGTCCCACTTTGTACCTGTGGAGCCGTTTTCACCGGGGCCCACATTTTAACAGAGTGTGTGGATCATGCTGACTTACGAAGAAACCTTGGTTTGCAGACGACACTCAAACTTATATTAGCCGATGACGCGGTGGCTGCTGATCGTGTTATCTGCTTTATAAGTGAGAGTGGGTTAGGGCCAGCAATCTAAATTTTCCAGTGTGCATTGACTCAAAGGCTTGTTCTTTTTGAATGCCGAATTTTTGTTTTTTCGTACATTTTGTTTATATTACAATTATTAGTTTTATTTAACTTTTTGTTTTATTAATTTTCAGTCTTTTCAAATTTAGTTGGCCACCTCTAAATTTTAAATTCCATTCCAAATTTATATACTTAAATCTGTGTTAAGCGGGGCAGATGACCTCGTAGTTCTGCCCCTTAAAACAAGAATAACTAACTAAGCATTGCTCTTCATCATTGTGATGGACGATATCTTGACACAGTTGAAGGAACAACATGGACCAGAATTAAATGCAATGGTCTTCGCCAATGATGTCATGATCTGGCGAGATGAAAAGGAAGTGCAAGAAAAACTGATTATATGGAAGCACTACTTTGAAGAGTTTGGTCTCGAAGTCAGTGAATTTAAGACTGCAGCCATGAAAGTCAGCAGACATGGAGGCAATACAGATTTACAGCTGAATGGAAGATCTCTAGAGAATATTTTACAATTCCAGTATCTGGGCAACACGATCAACTGTAAAAATTCAACTTGAAGTGAAGTCCTAAACCGAACGCATAAATCTGCCCAATTCTACAACCAAATAACATATCTCCTGTGGGATAATCAAGTACCCCTTAAGGCAAAACCAACCATCTTCAATACATACTACATTCCAATCTTGACAGAACGAGAAAACAATCAGTTTCAAGCTACTGAAATGAAATTTGTTCAATCCATGCTAAGACAGACAAAAAGAAAAGACTAGATAAGGAATGAAACAAATAGAATGGAAGCAGGTTTGAAATTTAGTCTGTTGGTAAAATTATGAAGTCGTCTAAGTTGGTATGGTCATGTACAGATGATGATGATGATGATAATTGTTGTTTTAAGGGGCCTAACATCGAGGTTATCGGCCCCTAGTGGTTTGGGTGATCGTGAAGATGATAATGAAAATATGTAAAGTAAAACTAAATCTAACTACTAACTTATATATTAGAAGAAGAAATGGAAAACAAAAGGAGAATAAGGCAAAGGACAGGAGGAAAAGAAATGCCCTCAACACCAAAAAATTCGGATTGAGGGACTTGGAAGGATGGAGAGCCATGAGAGGCAGATAGGAAAGTGATAGAGATAGAGGAGGTCCGCCCCAGAGGTAATGGATAAAAGGGGGAAAACAGGACCCAGCTCAGGAAACCTTCGGGGTCGCCAACTCCCGAACTCACCAGCCGTGAGCCCCTGAAGGTGTAGCAATATCCAGGGTGCACCAGAAGTGGTGGGGCTACATACACCCTGCCTCCTTGAGGGCCTTGAGCAGAAGGCAGGAGATAACATGAAAAGAAAAAGAAGGCTGACCCCTAGCAGAAGGAGGGTATCAGAAAATATGAGACAAGGGCCAATTAAGGCGGGAAAGGAAGAGACTTCCTAGGCCTCGGATACCCTAATACCGTCAGGGTAGGAAGAGAACAAGTGTTGACCAAGTGAGGTCGACAGGAAAAAAGACGGAGAGGAGCCTGGCACAAGTAAGTGGAAGCAATGCCAGACTCAGCTGTGACCCCCTGGGGGGTCATGCACAGCGGATGGATGGTACAAGATCTCTAAAAAGCACACTAAAAAGACCTATTGGTAGACCGAGGAGATGGATCGATGTGGTTATGGAGGACATCTCCATAAGTGGTCTTCAGTGGGATAGAATCCAAGAGGAGGAACTGTATAAGGATAGAGGAAGGTGGAAGAGGCTCGTCACCAGCACCCGGGAAACTGGAGCTGGTACTTGATGGTGATGATGATGAACCTGAGTTATTGTGGTAGCTGTATTAATGTGTTTATTTGTAATTCAGGTGAGGATTAGGAAGGAAGCGTCTGTGGACTTATGTTAGGAACCATCCTGGCATTCGTCTGTAGTAGATGTGGAAAACAATGGAAAACCATTTCCAGAATGGCTAAGATGGGAATTCGAACACACCTCTTCAGAGGCGGCTGGTGACACTGGACTCAAGGACGCCGCCCTCCCACCCTCCTCATCAGCCCCAATGTTCTCTCTCCACGCACCTAATGTTTTCCCATCGTGACAAAATGTGTGCAGTTCCTCTCCTTGTCGGCAGAGCGCACCAGATGCTCCTGAGGACTCATGAGAAATTGCCCGCGTTGTAATTTACGTTGCCATGACAACGATTGCCTCCAGTTATCCCCCATCCATCCTCTCACGTGCTACGTCACGAAGTGTGTGGACTCAGTCAGTTTGAGTCCCATTCAGCCACTGGATAGCTTCCCTCCTGGCGCGCTAGGAAGCAGCATCAAGTCTCTGTGGCAGACAAGTTTTGTATTGATGTTAATGGCGGAGTTGGAATGTATTCTGAATGATTTTATAAAGGTGTACTGCTGCGTGCCCTTTTGTAAATCAGAACTGGGCAAGTTAGAATACCGGGGAATCTCATTTAATGAGATACAATCCGACAAATCATTGCGTGAGAAGTGGTTACATGGGATTTCCAGAGAAGGTGACAAGAGAGCAAGCAAATGGTTACCTTCTGATATTTGTTGCTTGTAGTCTTCATTTTCTTCCTGAGAGCTTTAGATCACATAAATTATTATCAAATTGGTTACAACTAGTGGGATGTGGGCTGGCGACTATGGGACCCCAGCTGAGTTTCCTTGAGCTGAGCTCCTCTCTTATATCTTTCACGTCAACTCTTACCCCAACGTTATTAGGGTATCGGAGGCCTTAATTGGCTCTTGTCTTTTTATTTCCTGATGCCCTAATTTTTGTAGGATCAGACCTCATTTTGTCCTTTTTTTATGCCTTCGGTAAGAGGCCCTAAAGGAGGTAGGGTGTGTGTTGTCCCACCATTCACGGTGCTCCTTAGATATCGATACACCCTCAATGATGGAGATAATTGTTGTCTAAATGGGTGAACTATCTACGTCATCTACCCTTAGTGGTTTAGGTGATGGTGAGAAATTATGATGAAATGAAATCTACAGCTAGATTTAACTAATTACTGACTTACAACTAACTTATGTACTAGAAGAAGAAAACGACAATAATAAAAGAAAGAAACGTATAAGGAAAATAAATGACGGAAAAGAAATGCCCTTTATCTTCGAAGGGCAGATGACCTTCCTGTTCATCCCCTTAAAACAAGAATCAATCTTCGAAGAATGACTATTGAGGTACTTGGAAACTACTAGAGCCATTAAAGGCAGGTAGAAAAGGGAAAGAGGAGAGGGTCCACCCCAAAGACAATGCAAAAAGGGGAAAATTGATCTCTCTCTGGAACCCATCACGATCGCCAACTCCCGAGCTCAAAAGCTGAGCTCTTGAAGGTGTAGCCCTGTCCAGGGTGCACCACGTGTGGTGGAGCTTCACACACTCTGCCTCCTTTAGGGCCTTGTGTAGAAGGCATTAGATGTTATGAAACTAAAAGAATAGGGCTGATCCCTGGAAGAATGAGGGTATCAGCATAATGGCTTGCCTCGCTCGGAAGTGATGGGCTCCATCACAGCAACGCTGTACAGCTTTTACGGAGCGGGTAGGTGGTGAACGATGTGTTATTTCCGCCTACATATACAAACCGATATAAAATAAGTGAGTTAATTTACGTATTGCACAGTCACACAGCATAACGTTTTGATGTATAAGATTACATCGCGACCAAGAACTACATTTTCTAACCACCCTGAGCCGAGAAAAAGTTACCTTACAAAAATGATAACTTTTTTTCTTGGACACGCAAAATTTTGAAATTATTAAACCAGTTATACAACATTCCAATGTATATTGTGTTAAAATTTGGATTTGATCTGATGACGGGTTTTTGAGATAATAATTCTTAAATGTGACGCATGGTTGAAACACGCTTAAAAACATGCACTTTTTGTGATCCAACTGCGACAAAAAATATTAAAATATAAATTAAAAATTCCAAACCTACATGAGTTAACGTGCAATAGAATGACGAAAATGATGATGTTATTGGTTTTTATGTAGGTCTATTGGTTACTTCACAAACAACCTTCAAACTCGAGTGCACATAATACTTTGGTCGACAGTAGTTGTGAACCCTGGCGGTGGGGATACACCCTCAAGGGCTCATGGTTAGTGAGCTTGGGAATTGGCGACCCTGTTGGATTCCTGAGCTGGGTCCGGTTTTCTTCTTTTTCCAGTGACTGGGAGCAAATATTTTTAATGCCTTTGTTATTTCTTTAAAAACAGTAGTGTCTAATCCAAACGAAATAAGGAAATCAAGGTACAAAAATATGTGAGAAGAAAAAATCCAATTCATGAATGAAATCATCTCTGTCAATTACTGGAAAAGCATCACAAAAAAGGTTGAGTCCCCCCCTCCGTAAAATTCACGAGCCGCCACTACACCTCTTCTCAGGAGGCTGAGTGTACACCTTTCCAGCACTGAGAACAGAATTACATTTCTTGACAGAGCCGGGGATCAAACCCGGACCTCCGGGGCAACAGCCAAGAATGCTAGCAGCCACACTAGGAGGTGGTCGATACTGTATTCTATCTTACACTTCGCAAACTCAAAGTGATGTCTGTGAACTGTTATCCTCTACAGTTTCGGAACAAAATTTATGGCTCTATATACAATTTTTTTTTGGGGGGGGGGGGGGGTGACTTTCCTGGAAAAAATTGTGAGTACGGTATTCTCAGGGAATTGCCACCGCAAAATACCCAGAAATATCAACCTATATCTTTGAGCATATAACTTTGTGTAATTATTTTAGATAAGAGTTAATTGTAAAAATCTAAGTTTATATAGCCTACAATTAGTGGCAATACAAAAGAGTTGTAAAATAGAACACAATACACAAATAAAATTTTATACTAATGACTTTTCTATTATGGCCTATGGAGTATGATTGGCAAATATCTAAATGTTTGTCAATTTATGAAGCAGAAAGGTAAACAGTTTTTATTTTTACAATTTGATAATTTATATCTCAAAAGTACCAAAGGGCTTACTGTGGAATTCTCAGTTTTGCCTCACAAGGCCGAGTGTACCCCGTTCCAGCCCTTAGACCAGAATTAAAATTTCTTGCCAGAGCCATGAATTGAATTCGGACCTCCGGAGTGACAGCCAAGAATGCTACCCACTACACCATGAAGTAGTCTAATTTCAATCTTAATATTGTTTTCAACTTAGCCAATAAGTTAAGATTAGGGTACAACCAAATTTACTATTATTTCATGTTTTTACCAAAGTACCGTAACTCTTTCTAAATTTTTATTGGCTTCTTGCTTTTATTTGTGTGTTGTGTTGTATTTTACACCTTTTTTGTATTGCCACTAATTGTAGCCTAGGCTATATAAACTTAGAATTTTACAATTAACTCTTTCGACTGGAGCCCCCACAGATCCTCCCTTATATACGCCCCTGGGTCATTACCATTATACGGTACCAGTACCGTACCCAACAATTAAAAACACTTCTTCCCAAGCCAGTATAAATAAGGGTAGAGTAGTAATTTCAAAAGATTGTTTCTGGCTGGGAAGCAACGAATCAGACTTTTGCATGGCCCTTCCACATAATTCCAGTACCCTCCAAACATATCAATAGGCCAGCTTGAGAAGACTATAATCTGCAAAACAACTCATTTTACATTACCTACCGTTTTCATTTTCCGCGAGGGAAACACCGGCTTTACCGAGCAACTTTCAAAAATACAATAAGAATGGATACTATGTCATTCCCGGCTATGAATGTGTGTTTTTGGTCGAAGTGTGCGCGCTGCATTTCAATTTCCCATTTAGAGAAAGACTTACAATAAGGTATAACAAGGGAAAGAAAATGACTCAATTTAATAAAATGGATTTTTGTTCCTATTTTACCAAATCAAAACGTTACCAGAAAAAACTATAGGCCTAAGTATGTCTAGCTATCCTGGTCCCATAACATATTATCTAGTCCGTGTCCTCAGGTTCGGTTCCTTAAAGAGTTTGAAACTTAAGTTCCGTCTCATTTTACATACTGTTACAAGCAATGACATTTAAACACAGATTAGAGCAACTACTTGATAAATTAAGGAGAAGAATATTGTTAAAATGAGACTGGATAAATTCTAGCGCGCTATTTTCAAGCAGAATTTACAATGCTCTCCACCGAGATTCTTTGTTCCAATTCCTGCAAAATTCGAGTTCAGTTTTGAGTAAAACTCACGTAGGGGTAATTGAAATGCGGAAACTTCACAAAATCGGCTGCTCTCTCGAGTCCAAATCTTCTGAAGGGAATGTCTACTTTTAATCGATCCTGTCAGTGCTGTCAGCCATAGACTGTTTCAAGGATCATGGAACTGCGTGTTTACGCGGTAATTGTTATGTTAATTAATATGATTGAAATTAATACAACACTGAGCTTATGAATATAACTATAAATATACTTTCAACTTGTTTTCCTGAGGTCTTCGCACCAAAGATGTTATAAGAGGTCCTTGCATTCAACAAGTATGCATGCAAAACGCTCGCCGTTGTCACTTGCATGGACTTCTTGCTTCTACTAACGCTAACGCGAGGGGAGAAATCCCACATGCCAATTTTTACTTTTCGAGTGATGATAGATAGATAGATAGATAGATTTTTATTAATTCCATTTGATCAAATACATGCATTCAATACATTTTTGATATAGGACACGTCAGAATTTACATGCATAAAATAAAAGAACTAACAGGTATATATTACTAAGATTATAACTATTTATAACTTATTATAATAGCAAATCTTAATAGATACAATCTTATTGCACAACTATTTACACCTCACTCTATTATCATAATATGAAAACTTAATTCTATAAGTACAACAACATACAGCTAGGTATTAAAATTAAATTTAAAAAGTAAAATATAGTTATAGATTCCATCACTCCTATACGCTAAAATATTCAACTACTGAGTAAAAACAATGGCACTGCAGATAAGCTTTCAACATTCTATCAAAGGTTTTTATTTTTGGGGCCAGTTTTATATACTGGGGTAGTTTATTGTATAATTTAACTCCAGTGTGAAAAGTTCCTTTTTGATATATGCTTGTGTGTGTGTGTGAAATATGAATGTTTTGATTTTGTCTTGTGTTATGCCTATGAACATCATTGTTTGTTTTAAGAAAAACATCTTTATTCATTAAATTCTTTTTAAAAAACATAATACTTTCAAAGATATATATGCAGGGCAGTGGGAGAATGTTTAAATCTTTAAACAGAGGTCTACATGATTCTCTAGAGTTTACATTTGCCATAATTCTAATCGCTCTCTTTTGTATCCTAAACGTGCTTAGTACATCTGGCGACATACCCCAAAATATGATCCCATATCTTAAGTATGAATGGAAATAAGCAAAATAAGTATTTCTTAATGTGTGTATGCTAGTGCAGGTTTTCAAAATACGTAACGCAAAGCACATCGAGTTCAGTTTAGTATTCAGATATTGTATATGTTTATTCCATTTCAAGTCTTGTTGTATCCATAGTCCTAAAAACTTTGTTTCTGATTTATTTTCTATTTGATGACCATTTAATGTTATATTGGGCATCGCAGGATGGAGTGATGTGTGTTGGATGAGTAATAAGTTGTCATGTTTAGGACATCGTGTAACTGGTATATAGTTTTATCACCTGATAACCAACATAATAATTCAAGCACTTGGTAAATTTTATTTCCGAAGGGAGATTTTACTTGTTTCTATGTAGGCCTACCCAGTGGCATATGCAGGATTTCCTTCTGGGGGGTTTCATTAATATAATAGGGTAATTGTGTACATTACCGGTATTTAAGGGACAGATGGCCTTGCTGTTCCGCCCCTTAAAACGACAGTCATCATCATAATTAAAATGATATTTCGATTAATATTTCGACACAATAAAAAATGAAAAGAAATTCTCAAAAATATGGAAAATAGTAACTAAATATTGAGACTGAAACGATGCAGTGGTAACATCATGACCATAGTTACGTGGTTGCTTAAAATATTGATATGTGAGAGAAAAATAATGTTTTGCTCTCTGTGTTCCTCCTGCAATTGCTATTGACTCTCAAAATCTGCCTATCTTGATTATTTTATCTGTATCATTAATTGGAATAAATTGCAGAAACTCCTCTTTTACTGAATTATCATTAAGGAAACAGGCACACACAATTAAAGCAACCCGAAGCGACGTGAAAAAAGTTACGGATCGCACACTACAACAGCAAAACTGATCCATGGGTAGCTCCAACAGTGCGAGTAAAGTGCAGGACATTTACTAAGTGAGGAACGTGACCACACCTAAAGTATATACGGGAGTTAAGACGCCTAACAAGCGATACCGTAAAACAGGTAATAGATGGGACAATACGAGGCACGTCCAGAAAGTAAGTTCCGTTTGGTAATAAAATTAAATTGTGTACAGATACAGAAAAATTATTTATTGCACAACATTCTACACCTCTTAAACTACTATTCCACATAACTGCTGAACTTTTGCAGGCATTTGTCATAGCGTGGCGCAAGTTTTTGGATGTCTTCTTCATAGAAGTTTGCCGCCTGTGTCTTCAACCAGTTGGAAAGATCATTTTCCGAGGTGTCAAGATTTGTTTCGGCTTAACCTTTGCTGGGGATGAAGTGTGCCTCCATTCCATTGATTGTCGCTTACTTTCAGGGGTGTCGTAAGAAACCCAAGTTTCATCTCCTGTGACTATCTGTGTCAGAAATTCTTCGCCGCCTTCATTGTAACGGGTCAAAAACTGAAATGCACTACCCATCCATTTTGTTTTTTGTTGCTCCGTAAGAATCATTGGTACCCAACGTCGGCAAAGTTTACGAAAGTTCAGTTTTTCGGTAACAATTTCATGAATTAGTGATCGTGAGATTTGGGGGAAATTCCATAGCGAGAGCACTAATTGTAAACCTGTGGTTTTCCCGGATCTTGTCATCAATCGCGTGAACCATTTCTTCTGTAACCGCTGCAGCGGAATGTACAACTAGTTGAAGACACAGGCGGCACACGTCTATGAAGAAGATATACAAAAACTCGTGCCACGCTACGACAAATGCCTGCAACATTTCGGCAGTTATGTGGAAAAGTAGTTTAAGGGATGTAGAATTTTGTGCAATAAATAATTTTTCTGTATCTGTACACAATTTAATGTTATTACCAAACGGAACTTACTTTCTGGACATACCTCGTATATAGATTCAAGTAAAGGAATATCTCGGGGGGGGGGTTCATCCCTGGCGCATGGGTATTTTTGATCCCAGGCTTAGATAATGCTCTATATTTTCGTTTTGGTCAGCCCTCATTTCCTGTCGCTTACTGTACCTTCCGTTCTAGCCTTGAACTTCACACTGCAAAAGTAACAAGTGCATAGCATTTGTAACACTCAAGTGATTTCTCTATTATTTACGGTCGGGTAAGATTTACCCATGGCGCCAGTCCTCTTTTGACAATTTTCGGCTTACGTTAGTCAGGGCAATCTGTAAAAAATAAGGGAGAAAATCCAACTATTTTTTTTTGTGCATCACAATCACATTGCTCACGTACTTGTTGGTCTATGTTTAGGGTCTAGGGACACGTTGGTCATCAGCTCCTTTGTTAAAGGAAAATGAAGATGACTGCTTTACCACCACTATCAAGGCCAATTATTCTGTTACGAAAATTATTGTCATTTTTCTGCAAGTTAAAGTTGAAAAATATAAATAAACCTCATTTTGAACTGGTACCGTAAGTTAATAGTTCATAGGAAGACACCAGGTGTAAAATTACGGTACTTCATTAAATTCCTTACGACTAAGACACACACTACCCGGGTTGAAATGACCTGGCGCTAGTCCTCTTGTTAAACGTTTTCACGCCAGTTATCAAGGGTTAAAGATATAAGAAAAAAATCCATTGGGATTTCTTTCCACCCCCTAATATTCTGTCCAATCATGGCTAGGCCTAGTGTTTTTTTTAAATTTATCCACTATACAGCATACAAGGAAATATAAATGTTAAAACTTTCGGGAGAGGCTTGGAGCCCAAGAACCCACCTTTCATGGTATCCCTGACAAAAATATAAAACGGCAGCTGAGGACGAAGCGACAGTAAAGCGGCACTTAAGTTTTAAGTGTTAGGTGGTAGTAAGGAGGGAAATTAGGTGGCAAATACAGGAATAATGTTTCAAGATGGTACCGTATCTAAGTGGGAGCTTAATGGCAGGCTACTAAAAGGGGTAAATATGGTGGCATATGAGGAACAACCTCTTAGTTGGTAGTAAACAGCACCTAAAGGTTACTAGAGGGTAAATGAGGTGGCAAATTAAGAACAATGACTAAGGTGGTATTTTAGTGATACAAAGGATATTAGGAACAATATCTAAGGTGGTATTTAAGTGGCACATAGGCTACATGATATAGGTTGTATTTAGAAACAATTTCTAAGGTGTTACTGTACTGGCACCGTATTTAAGAGGCACATAACAGTACTGGTATATGATGCTAAGGGAGTAGTAAGTTGTCATATTTAGGACATTTAAGTGGTAGTAAGTTAAGTGAAAATGAGGAGGTAAATTAGGAACAACTTCTAATGTGGTGTTTTTTCTTCTTGTGTTCGATCTAGGCCACCATGGACCACGGAGTAACAACTACGGTATCTTGGATCGTCTTTTCCCTCCACTGGCATTGATCTTCTGTCAATACAGCTTCATTTGGTGGCTCATCTCCTTCCTTATTTCCTCTGAAAAGATCACTTTTGAAGATTTCTTCTTTCTCCTCCGAAACACACAACTCTATTGGAACGCAAGAAAGCTGATGGATTGGAATCCGGGCTAACCATAAGAAACAAAAACAACAACAACAACACATCTGAAATCTGATACTAATTGTCGAAAGTAGTTCCTGTCTTGAGTACCCTATATTTCTGACTGATTGCCATTCTCTCCATATCAGTATGCATCTCCAGAAACCACCTGGGAACAATCCTTTTCCCTTCAAAATGTGCAGGAGTTTTCGAGTCGGTCTTTCTTGATTCAAACATAGGAGATGTCCATAGAATTGTATTCGTCTCTTCTTCATCTACTCTATAATTCCCTCAATTTCTCTGTTAGGTCTCAATCTCTATCTTTGATCTACATATCTAGGTCCAAGAATCTTGCGGTATCACTTGTCTAATTATAATTTGATTTTTTTTTTGTAGGTCCCTACAACTTCAAATTATTAAAGTCCCACTGTATTATTAAATATATCAGGAAATGTTTCTACAGGAAAATTTGTTTAGAATTAATTTTGAAAATTCATGTAACTTACTGTGTGTGTGAATGTGGAAGTTCATGACTGTTGAGATATGAGAAAGGAATGATCGAGGAAGCAGGCTGATGGAATTCTGCACCGAGTATGAGTTGTTCATAGCTAATACTTTATTCAATAACCACAATAGAAGAATATACACAGGGATGAGACCAGGAGGTACAGGGCATTACCAAATCGACTTCATTATGGTCAAGTAGAGATTTCGAAACCAGAATTTGGATTGTAAAACATATCCCAGTGCTGACATAAACTCTGACCACAATCTGATTGTTATGAAATGCAGATTAACATTGAAGAAACTGAAGAAAAGTCAAAAGCCAAAAAGGTGGGCAATAGAGAGACTGAAAGAGAAGGATGTAAATGAAAGATTCAAGAGGAGTATAAAGGAAGGACTACGTAAAACCCTAAACAAACTTCAATTGCAGAAGAATGAGCACTTTTGAAGAATGAAATAACAAAATCCGCAGAAGAAAACATTGGTAGGAAAGAAAGAATCACTCAGGATATACTAGAATTAATGGATGAAAGGCGGAAACACAAGAATGTAAGAGATGAAAAGGGGAAAGCAGAATACAGACGTCTGAGAAAAGAGGTTACAAGAAGTGCAAGGAAGCAAAAGAAGAATGGTTGAAAGAGAAATGTGCTGGTATAGAAAATTGTCTGAAATTAGGAAAAGTAGACACAGCTTATAGAAGGATTAAGAATACTTTTGGGGAAAAGAAGACTTAGTGCTGTAATATATAAGACACATATGGACAGCCTCGAAGAGATAGGGAAGAAAAGGTTGAGAGTTGGAAAGCTTACATAGAGTGTTTGTGTAAAGGAAAGGAGATTGCGATTCATGTAATGGAAAGGGAAGAGGAAATTGATGAGGATGCAAAAGGAGATTTAATATTGAGAGTAGAATTTGACAGAGCATTGGACGACCTAAGCAGGAACAAAGAACCAGGCATAGATGATATACCGATTGAGTTGCTACGCTGCATAGGTGATGATGGTCTGATCAGGTTTTTTCACTTGGTGTGTAGGATTTATGAGACAGGTGAGGTACCCTCTGATTTCAAGAAGAATGTTATCATCCTTATACCGAAGAAAGTAGGAGCTGACAGATGTGAAGATTACCGTACAATATGCTTGATTACTCATGCTTCAAAGATCCTGTCTAGAATAATTTATAAGAGGATGGAAAGCCAGATAAAAACGGAGTTGGGTGAAGACCAGTTTGGTTTCAGGAGAAATGTAGGAATATGGGAAGCTGTACTAAGTCTTGGGTTTTCTTTGGAAGGTAGAATAAGGAAAGATAAGATAATGTTTATGGCATTTATAGACTTAGAAAAGGCTTTTGATAATGTTAATTGGGCTAAATTGTTTGACATTTTGAAAACAATTGGAACAAAGTACAGGGATAGGAGGGTGATCTACAATCTGTACAGAAACCAGACAGCAGTCATTCGAGCTGAAGAACATGAGAGAGAAGCTGGTATTCAGACAGGTGTAAGGTAAGGCTGCAACTTATCTTATCACCCATACATTTCAATCTTCTCATTGAACAAGCAATGAAGGAAACTGAAGAAAAATTTAAAGTGGTATTGAAGATTCAAGGATAAATAATTTCAATTCTGAGATTTTCTGATGACATCGTCATTTTCGCCGACATGCCTGTGTATTTGAACGAGTTTTTGTATGGTATGGACTCCGTCTTGAGGAAATAATTCACGATGAAAATTAATAAATGTAAACAAAAATATTGGAATGCAGCCGAAATAAATCAGAAATCAGGTGAAAAGCTGTAGGAGACATCTGTTACTTAGGAAGCAAAATAACCAGTGATGGACGAAGCAAAGCGGATATAAAAAGTTGGTTGGCTCAGGCAAGGAAAGCATTTCTACAAAATAGGAATCTGTTGACATCGAATACGGCATAGATTTTCGTATTAGGAAGTAATTTTTGAAAGCCTTTGTCTGGAGCGTGGCACTCTATGAAAGTGAAACTTGGACTGTTGGCGCAGCAGAAAAGAGGAGAATTGAAATGTGGTGTTACTGGAGAATGATGAAGATCAGATGGGTAGATAGGGTTGCTAACGAAGAGGTATTAAGACGAGTGGTAGAGAAGTGATGTTTCTGGCAACTGCCAATGAAGAGAAGAGATAGGTTGGTAGGACACATACTAAGACACCCAGGAATAGCAAGCTTAGTTATGGAGGGGAGGGTCAAGGACAAGAACTGCAGGGGTAGACCAAGGTTAGAATATGTTAAACAGATTGCCTCGGATGTAGGGTGTGATCTATGTAGAGATGAAACGATTGGCTCAGGACAGGGAGGCATGGAGAGCTGAATCAAGCCAGTCAAAAGACTGAAGACTCAAACAACAACAGAGATATTTTTATGCAGTTTGTTGCAGCATATGTGTGTTTGGTAGTTACGAGCCTTCTTGTGTGATACAAACCAGACATCATGGAGGGGCAGATGTCCTCGAAGTTCTGTCCCTTAAAAGAACAATCACCACTACCACCACCCGATGTCTTGGATATGGCACAAAATATTGGCGAGGAACTAGCACCATCACCAGATGTCTTGGATATGCCACAGAATATTGGAGAGGAATCAGAAATACCTCAGGATCCTTTTGAAACTTTTGCTGCTGTGAGTACCTTCACATTTGATATTCCTTGTGAAGCCTTTCACTAGCCTGAGAATAATGGACTTTATAATACCATACTGATAATTATTATAGGAACAGTTGAGTAGTTACATTGAGGTTGTCAGATTTCAAGAATGGAAAAACGGAACACACATCCCAAAACATTTCAAAAAAATCAAGGTTGTTAAATGTTGTAATAAATAATACACATATGTATTAAATAAGCATTACATAATCAATTACACAAAATTGAAACTAGATATTGCTGACATATCATATAGGTCTATGACACCAGCAACTTACAAATGCTTTTCATTTGTACGACCCTTTGCAAGGAATTTTATTTGTAAGAAACTTCTGATAAATTTACTACAATTTTCATGATAATAATAATATGTGAACAATTCTTGTTTTATCAAACTTATTAGAGGTTTTAAAGCGGCAATGAAATGTAACGCTCGTTTAAATGTAACTCAACTGATTTATTTAACACAAAATACATGAACTGTTTAAATACGTTGTGCCGTGAACAGATCATAAAACGAACTGTTTAAAAGTTAGTTGAGGGCGCTAGTTGCGTCTATCGATCAGGATGGAGGTCGATACTGGCAGGTGCCGATCTCTCCAACACTTCCCCTCGACCAACAGCCGGAGTCATCCTGGTGCATGTGGTCTCAAGCCAAGGCTTTGAGCACATTTCTCGTGCTTGGGCCTTGACAATCCTTTTGTCAATATGTCGGCAGGCATCTCATCCGTTGGAGTGTACCCCACCGAAACCACCTTTTTGGCCTCGGCATCTCGGACGAAATGGTGCCTGATGTCGATGTGCTTCGTCCGTGAATGAAACATAGGATTCGACGTCAGCTTCTGCGCACCTACATTGTCGTTCTTCACTGGGACAACATCTATCGGTTTTCCGAAGTCTTTCAGGAGTTTCCTCATGTGTAGAGCTTCCTTGGTTGCTTCTGTCAAGGCCTCCGTCGACGACAGGGCCACAGTAGGCTGCTTCCTGGACTCCCAACTCACTGCAGCGCCGCCTAGTGTGAACGCGTATCCGGTGTACGATTTTCGATCCACCAGGCAGCTTCTCCAGTCAGCGTCCACGTTCATCACCGCTGGATTTGGAGTACATGAGGCCGAGATCACGTGTGTTAGCGAGGTATCGCAAGACACGTTTTGCAGCCTTCCAGTGCTGCTGCCCGTGACAGTTGTTGAACTGAGAGAGAGAACTGACTGCATGGGATATGTCCGGCCTCGTTCCCACTGACAGGTACATTAGAGCTCCTATCAACTGTCGGTAGGGGACGCTCTCTGCTTGTTCGCCAGGGTTCACGTCTTCCTTCTGCAGCTTCGTACCTGGATCAATGGGAGTGCTGACAGGCCTGCACTCTGCCATTCCGAATCTCTCCAGCCGATACGGGGAAAGCTGTACAGCGTTGCCGAGATGGAGCCCATCACGCGTCATGGCGGGCCTCACTCGGAAGTGATGGGCATAACTCTTCTTGGAGCAGTCATATCTCTTGAGCACAACTTGAATATGTGACTGCAGTCAGGATTTGAATCGGAATCATCTGTTGTCAGGGCTGGTGCATTTAGTCACTTTTGTCAATGCAACCACACTCTGACTGTGAATTCACGACTGCAATTCTTGGAATCTATAGGTGGATCACAGCAGGCCACCATCACTGTATGATAGGCTGGCATAGGCCTGTGTTATAGATATGTCATTGCCAAAGTGAAACTTTATTTATTCCCACTCGATGGTTAGAACACTGGTGCACAATGCCGGAGATCGTAGGTTCAAAACCTGCTGGGGTCAGACATTTTAATTTTTTATCTTCCATCTACATGATTTGTACCATATGTGCATTAAATGACCTAATAGCTAAAAGCCTTCATCTGTTATTATTGCTGTTGTAAAAGTCAAAGTCTTGGAATCTACAATACTGTGAAAGGTTTAATATTTCTTTTGTTTTTGTTTCACATTTGTTTTATCAGTGCTATGATATTATTTTTGTCCTTGTTTTTGATAGCAATTAGCAGCATTCTGTTCCATGAGGAGATGAGTTTCAGGTAAAAGAAAAGAGAAAAATATTAAATTAGGAGTAATAGCCTTTTAACTTCTTAATATCAAGATTAAGAACACACGGATTACCAAGTGGGGTACAAATGTACCCAAACAGAATATTGTGTATTTTTCCATATTTTATTTAAAAAAATCAATTATTGTTAACTTAATACAGACAAAATTAATCATGTTTATGATGTGAAATACTTTCACTGTCATCATGAGGCCTAAGTCACCCTGAACAACTTTTGTATATTTTTTTTAGATTTAGCATCTGAATGTTCCTTAAAAGGAAAGCACAAGATCTGAGCTGTCAGTTGTAGCTCTTCAGTAACTGACTGTCTGAATGTAACTGGCAGTCTGTATAGGCAACACTGAAAGAATGGCTTCAAAACTTTACACAAGAACGGAGTACATTTATTATCTGGGTTTCCCGTCTTTCTTGTTTGCATATATATTTCACAATCTAATGATGAAAATTCTTTCCACCATACTTTTCTCCACTAGGTGGGTTCTCATAAGTATTTCAATTCATTTACCACGTCAGTCAAGTACTCCCGAACAGGACTTGTATTTTGTTCCAGGTTTTTGTGTCTGAATGTTCCTTTGCTTGCATTATCGTGATATTCAGCATTGTTTATTTAACAATGTAACAGTGTATGAAAAATCTACAAAAATGTTAATGCATATAATAATAAAAAATTACAAATGGGGTACCCTTGTACCCCACTTGGTATTAAGAAGGTTAAACTCTTCTCTTAATGGCCCGTGTATAATGAATTGAAAGCTACATTTTCAATTCTTACTCTGTCTATTTTTAATGATTCTTCTATTCCTATCTTTTTTTTTTTTCAGAACAGAAAATGGTGGTTGTAACTTTATGCAGAAACACTTGTATATTGGCAAGATGTTTGTTATCTATCCAGTTATAGGTTGTATCTCAGACACTATGTAAGTAATGACTCTGTTGCAAGATGTATCCTTCCTTTTACAGGAAAATGAATCAGAGAAATATATCAACACAGTTGGATATGCTAGGAAAGGGCAAGGAGTTTTGTATCATATTGTTCCAGAGGTCGGAAATGAAACATCCTTGACATCTGAGGAGTATGTGTTGGGGGTAAGTGTATAAATATTCTCATAAGTCTGCTTTGAATTTCATATAACAATGGGAATTTGGAAAGAAATGTGTTTTTGCTTTATGCTCAAATATTTGTTGTTGTGCACCATATGGAAATTGTGTGTTTTCATATTCTCTTTCTTCTTTGTATTTGAGTGCAGCTTCTACTCTCGATGCCATGCCGATTGCTTCATTTAAGGTTAGTTCTGCCCATTGAAAAAGCCATGTTTGATAACTGACATCTTGCATACCTTTAGGTTGCAGTAACGACATGCTCATAAAGGCATGCTCTACAACTGCAGGAGGGAGTTGAAGATTGCAGATCAAAAGTTTGAATCTGAGCTCCTGTAGTGATCATCCTGAGTGTGGTTTTCCCTGGGGTTTCTGCAATCCCTCCAGGCAAATGCCAGGATGGTACATAAGTTGAAGTCCTGGACCATCTTCCCCAATCTCAAATCCTAATATTTACAATTACATTACCACAAAAACACTGGTTATTAGACTAATTGAATACACAACTACACTGAGCTGCCCCAGATGTCCCGAGCTCATAAAATGAATTGTCAACAACAATCTCGCATACCACAAACCAGCTGATTACAAATCATTCTAACACCCCGCTAAAACCACAGTCAGATGCCAATTGTCACGCTCAAGTACTGATTGACCAACCTTTTTGTTGCAGTGTTGAAATCTGAGATATACTTCTATCTCATTCACCTATGATTTGACCATTACATTCCACTGCATTTATTTCTTCTCTTAAAGTGCCTTGTCCTCGTAGAGCATTGGCAATCAATTACATGATTTGCTTCTTGTTCATTGCTATTCTGAATAACTGGACTTAGTCCAGACCAACCATTGACTCAAATTTTTCGGCTATGATGTTCTTGGGTATCTCCTACCATGTTTTCCATTTATTTCACCTTGGAATATTATCAGTAGTAGATGCTATTGTTTTGTGTCATATGACCAAAAAATCTTCTTCTGTGTTGTTAAGAATATCAGTCTTTATTCATCCTGTGTACACCTTTCAGGTTGGTAACCTGATATGTCCAAGATATCTTGAGCATCTGTCATAAACCCACATCTCAAAAGCTTGCAGCCTTTTGCACCATGCATCAGCCAGTGTCCATGCTCCAGCACCATACAATAGGATACTGAACATATAATTTAAAGTAAATGGGTGCTTAGTGTGATTGTCAAGTCAGAACTTGTCAGAACTTTCTTAAATTTGTGAAAGAGAGTTCTTGCGTGTTCTATATTTTTTTTCATGAGAGGTACTGTACATCTTTTGATTGAATTGGCATTGAGGGTATTTATCCTCTAGAGATATGAGACAAATAGTTTGTAGATGGATTTTTTAAATATTATGTTTCCGATACGACTACGTCATTTGTAAGGTAAATGTTCAATATCATTTCTTTTTGTAACATTTCTGAAGGGCTTAACTGAAGGTCCTCATGTGTGTACCTCAGTTCTTGATTGATATACTGTATTAAGGCCAGATGTTTCATCGACTTAGAAGTTGGGTTATAGGAGATTTGATTTATTTATCCTTTTTTTAGTGGCCTGTAATAATTGTTAAGTCAGCACATATGTTGAGGTTATTGAAATCCTCCAATGGTACAGATATACGAGTATATTGTGTAAGTTGGCGGCCCTTGTGAGTGGATCTTAGTTCATTAACACATTATTTTTCTTGCATGTCAAGTGTACAGTGACTTGCATCCCAATTATTGGTGAATAGTATAGGAAATACCATGTTTCATACCAAAATATAGTTATTTTTTAAATTAATTCCTTACAGAAGGTCAATTTCTTGATGAAAGAAATATATGGGCTTTTCTGAACGAATGTGATGCCGACCTGACCGCAGGGGAAGGTCATGAGATCGCATTTACTAATGATGGTGTTCTATCTGTACACAATGATGCTGACGGTGATATTAATGAAGGTGCAAATCCGAATATGAGTGCATAGTGAACGTAATGTCGATAGTGAGCAACAAGCGAACAGTAGGCATATTGAAGTGCCAGGAGCAGCACTTTTCTGTACTAAGACACACGATATGAAATGGAAACATAAATCTATGATTTCACAGACTCTATGCAGGGAAGGAATTCTCTTATTAGACTACGATGTAGAAAAGGGTTTACTAGATTCGTTCTTAGAACATCTGCCTCTTAGTTTCTGGGAACAACACACAGAGCAAACTAACCTGTATTCTGTTCCAAGACATAACTTGAAATCTGTTAACACCACTCCAGAGGAAATGATTTGTTTGGCTGGTGTACACACGGTAATGGGTGTGTTGGGTTATCCACAATCTAAAATGTATTGACAATATGATACTAAGGTACCAATCATTTGTAAATGTATGTCTAGGGATAGATTTTTTGAACTCAGAAATTTTATGCAATTTGTGGACAACCAAGGGGAGCGTGAGGAGGCACATTGGAAGGTGAAACCATTTCTTGACTGTGAAAGTGAAGTGTTTATCATTGCCATGGTCGACACATGTGTCAATTGATGAACAGATGGTTCCCTTTTCAGGGAAGTGTGGTTTTTGACACTATGCCCCATTGAAACTGAATCCATTAGGATTTAAAAAGATCATATTAACTGCACCAGACGGGGCTGGTTCTAGATTTTATGTTTTACACTAGGGCAGGTACTGTGACAAGTGAAGACCAGAAGGAATATGGGCTTGGTGCTGCTGTTGTTAAGATTTTGATGGAAAGCATCCCACAAGACAAAGAACACTGTGTTTACTCTGATCGATATTTTACGTTAAATCATTAGACTGTCCGCTATACCTAACAGGGACTGTAATAAAAAATAGGGTAGGCTCAGTAGCAGAAAAGTTAAAAACTGATAAGGAACTGAAGTGGGGAGAATGGGATGAATGGGTGAGGGAAGATGACAAGATGTGCATTGTTAAGTGGAAAGACATAAGTGTGTTGTGTTACTGTCCTCATGTGTTGGTAGTGAACCCCATACAACATACAAAAGATGCTGTTAAGAAACAATATTTTTTTGTAGTTTGTGGGAATAATAAATAAATCAAATCTCCTATAACCAAACTTCTAAGTTGATGGGTGGATAGTGCCTTCCTTATTCCAAAGCCATATTTGAAGCCAGATTGTGTGTCTGTGAGGTGTTCTTCACACTAATGGTTTATTCTACTTCTTCAGGGTGTATTATATATAGTAGCATGCTCAGTTGCACAATGGCTTATCACACACTGAAAAATGCCCAAGTTTCATCAGTGTCATTTATTATGGATATCAGTAATGTTAAAATCAAATAATTTAACCCACAAAGACCATGCAAACTGATGTGTGATGTCAACTGGATGAATGTTTGATGATGCAATAACAGGTGTATTCCCATTTGTACCATCATTCTCTGCTCGAGGATGTTTCTATGTGCTGGTACACTTTTTGTACACCGTTTACAAAACTATTATCACGAAATAGTGTATTTTGTAGTGTAGCCAAATTCTTCCTCATAATCTTGGTAGGACTTGTGCCTGTCGGCATCCATAAAAGCATCTGTTGTTTACTCATATTGTCCATAACAATCTACGCCAAAGTTCTTATTATTCCACACCCCTTCATAAGTTTATATTTTTTGACTTGTTTTCCTTGACAATATAGAATTTGTAGACTGAGATGCTGTTGAAAACAGCCACTTATTGTTGTACTTGTTTCACATCTACAACAAAAGGATACTTCATGGGTGAATTGCAAGCAATCGACCAGCAGGGATTTCAAAAGATTTGAAATGATAGGTTTCGGCAGGTAGGAAATTAGGTAGGAAAATATGTGAGTGGCCACAGTTACTATTGAAATGTTTATTTGCAATAGAATTCTAGAAATTCAACAATTAACAAACGTATTATAAAAAAATGTGGTTTAATAAATGAGATTAATTATAAGAGACCTCACGACAAAATACCTTAAAAGTGAAGCTAAGACTGAAGATTTAATTTGACTAGGAATAACTTTGTAAAAGGCACCAGATAGCCATGCAAGTTTTAAGTGCGAAAGCACTGATGACTAAAGCACTTGGCAAAGCTCGAAGCTGAATTAAGATTTTTTTAAAAGTTGGTTGGGTCTAACCTAGCAGAAGCCCTTGAAAGTGATAACGGCCAAAATAAACGAAGTTTCAATTGATGATTATGGTAATGATTTAGTAAATTAAGTAAAAAATTTCTTTTTCAAGCCCTTATTAAATATTTAAAATTGCTTGAAAAGAGAAACCCTAAACACTTATCTTTGAATGAAGCCGTTGATAGTTTCTTGAAGACTAAAAGTGGTATATTATCCAAGTGATGTGCTTATCAAATAGTTTGTTAATATTTGGTCTTGGTGAAAACAATATTTAAAATTTGTAATTCTGATTGTTTCTGCTGTTCAGTTTTCTTAGTTGTGGCAATTTGCTATTCACCCAATATTCACTCCCCTTGTGTTCTGCATACACCCACACTCCCTGCTGTCCCTTAAGTTTCACCTATGCTTACAATTCAGATGCCAGCCCTGTGGTGTTGGGGTAGCATGCATGCCTCTCACCCAGAGACCCCGGGTTCGGTTTCAGGCCCCGTCAGGGATTTTAGAAACTGATGAGAGCTGGAATGGGTGCACTCAGCCTCGTGAGGGTAGTTGAGTAGCTGTCTTGACAGTGAGGCAGTGCCCTGATTATGGAAATAAAAACCGGCCAAAACTGACCTTGTGTCACCCCGCAATCTGTAGGCCGAATGGCTGGGCAACAGTTGCTTGGCAGGCCAGGGCTCTTCATTGGCTGTGGTTCTATAGAATTTGATTTACAATTCATGTGCGGATGCAGTGGCACATTAGCCAACCTTACAATATTTTGAGACAACACATTTTCTTGTGGATAACATTCTTCTAATGAGGAATCTATGCCCTTCGAGGTTCTGAATGCAGTTTGTGCTTATTACCTCCCGAAAACATTATACTAAAAATATATTCAACACAACATTAGCTGCTAAGTTACATTGTCGGAGTGAACATAAGCGATCAATGCGGTGAACTCTTCTTCATTCGCTGCTCCTGGTACAAGCTGAAATAGTGTTGGAACCAATATTGAGTACCGGTACTCTGATGATCACCATTTTGCAAAATGCAGTTCCTACCACCCATAAAATGTGTTCCTACTATGAAATAGAATGCTTCCTGTACCACCCGTTTGTCAACTTTCAATTGTCCTTCTGTATGCCAAGTAAGCTGTTAGTAACTAAAGATGTCTTGAATACATTCTTGTTAATAGTGCATTGAATGGTACTAATAACAAACTGTATTTGCAACCTTGAAGGTTGATAGGTTCATCATCAGATGCCCTCATCTGTGTAATATATACAGCAGTTCTAAGCCTGATGCATTTTCTCGTCAAATTTTCTACATTTCATGAATTGAATGAATTCACAACTTTAATATTGGAATGATATATGTGTAAATAATAATTTGACCAGAAAAATATAGCCTATATACTGTATTTTTCATTTTTAGGGAACTCAGTCAAAGGATGATATTGCTGAAGTTGAAGACAAAAGTAGGCAGGATGTTTTAAAAATCATATCAACGGTTGGAAACAGAATATCTTCAAAAACAGAGAACCATGTGGAAGGGGTAAGTGTGGGAATGAAGTTTCATGTTGAAATATTACAAATTTCACTTAGTTATTTCCAATTGTTATGAGTTTAAATTCCCTTTATCAATCATGTACCTACAAGTATTCAACCTTAGTAAGAGCTAGGACATGTCTGATCATCTGAGCAGTAAATTTTCTCATGTGATTTCTTTATTGCTACATGATTCTTTGGTAGCATTAAACCGTCGTGCATATATCGAGTGAGACTCTCAAACTTAAGGATTGATGGATATATGCATTTGAAAAAATAAAACCACATTTTTTACATGTATAATTAGGAAGTATTGTTGTTAATTCATTTTAGGGATTGATACATCTTGTTCAACAGCCCCAGGAAAGATAACATGATTTATTATTATTGCTGAATTTTTCAAGGTACAGTTTTCTAGAATTGATCTACCACATCTTTTGCTAAAAGTAACTGATATCATGAGACGATCCCCTATTGGTACTGTACTTGTTTCCATGACATAGAGATGAGCGATGACTCGGCTAAAATCCATCGCACACCATCAGGAACAGAATACACATCGTATATCTTAAAAATTATTTATGCTTTGGAATTTAGCTTGGAAATATACATATTTAGTGTGGTACTTCAAGATCTTGAAATCTTAGGATGTATTGGGATTGTATTTAGATGTTTTTTTTATCAAACTATATTAACCAAAGCATAAATCTACTCATCTAGCCAAATATTAAGGTACTCGTACCCACAAATAAAATCTCCACAATAGGAACACTCTCAAAACAGCAATCTAAAAAAATTACTACCCTGTTCAAAATCATCTAATGCTCATCAAGAAATGATAGGTTTGTTGTATTAAAATGTTTATTCTTGATGATACATGGAAGTATTTCAATATAAGTAGGTTCTATTCTAACCTAATTTTCAAATTAACTACTTGCTAACCCATTTGTCTGGTTCTTATTAAATTTGTTAGAAATGTACCATACTGTGAAAAGTTTTCAAGGCTAAGGCCACAATTTCATCAGCTGAATATTTTTAAGAAGGCAGTTGCTTGTATCTCTTTTGTTTTGACTCTCTGGTGATGGATCTTGGATGTCGCATGTCTAGACGGTCCGATAGCCATGATGGGATCCACAGATATTTGTAGTCCCATTCCTGGTCGTTATCATCTTCTTCAGCCAGGTAGTCATGATCCCTGGTGTTAATAGAACTACTCTTGTCAGCCGCACCATCCTCGGGGTTGCCCGAGTTGCAGTTCTCATCTCCAGAGATGATGTAATAGCTCCTGGAGATATTGTATTTCTTCTTTGACTATGCAGGGGGTAGATATCCTTTTGTGTCTGGTTCTGGCTTTTCCGGAGTAAACAATATCCAGTATTGTTGTAAAGTGTCGTGGATATGACTGCCTAGAAGGAAATGATGAAGTCAGCTTTGCCTGGGTGTGTGTGTGACCACTCTATGAGGCTTGACTGGGCTACCCAATTCCTCTTCAATGTGTGGTAGAACACATGATACTATCGCTGCTGTGCCAGCCTGTACTCCTTAGTTCATCTGTGTTGGCTATATTTTGAAAACTACTTTTACCTACTGTTTTAACATTCACACACTTTGTATTCAACTTAGTTTTGATTGTCTCATGAAGCCAGATTAAAAATCAATTGATTTTCTTTAATCCTGTGGTATATTTGTGATTATCTGGTATGCATTCCTGATTTTACATGCTTCTAATTTTGCTCGGATGCCTAGATGACTTTGTTGTACTGAACTAGTGAATTTTTTCACTCATTCAACTATTGTAGTTAGTAATATTGTAGCACGTCTATGGAAGGTTGATAAGTAAGAAAGAAAACTATATACTAAACCAACTTTGGAATAACTACTTAGTTTCTATGGATACCACTTTTTAACTGCAGATTATTTTGGTAGTTTTTGTGTTTTTGAACTTATAAATAAATTTATTTCTTAATTTTCCATAGAGTGTGGAAGATGATAGCAGTAATGAAGAGGATAGAGCACGTGGACCTTTTTCGTACACGTAAGTGATCACCTTGTAGTGGAATGTAGTCAGGAGTTCAGGCATAGTAAATAGTAAATTATTGAACGAAGTGGCTCATAACTAAAGAGTGTTCGACCTTGGGCCTCCCTCACAGCTTGCTCGATAAACACCCGCATATACTAGCTAGACAGTTTCTCTTTCATTGTGAATTTGTGGCCTTGCTTGTTGTTTCATTTAAGACAAGGTTCCACTGACGCTTGTAATAGCACATGTTAAATCCCCGTGCAATGTGAAGTGCAACCAGGACTCCAAATTGATCCCGATTTCCTTGTTGTGGTCTAAAGCTACACTGGTTTTCATCCATTTTATTCTCAGCTTATGATTGAACTCTCCTTTCTAAAATGCCTGAGTACATTTTCCTTGGAACACTTATCATAGAAATGTGTTTATAATTGTTGCGATCATTCCTGTTACCTTGCTTATAAATTGGGAAAAATGCTGCTTTTGTCCAGTCTGAGGGTACCTTTCCGTAATCCCATGCCAATTCGATTCTCCGTTTGCAATCATTTCTTCTCTGCTTTGCCACTATTCTTTACCATTTTTGGACAAATTTCATTTGCTCCTGCCGCTTTGTGATATTGTAGTTTATTTACCACCCTCTCTACTTTCTGAACCATGATCGTGTTCCCATCCTCATTCTCCTTCTGCATAATCTGAAAATATCTTATATTGCCAGATACGTTTTCTTGCCATCTCCCCGTTGCTTTCTTTGGATCAGCAATGAGTTTCCCAAATCTATCCAAAACACTGCTGACTTCTCTTTTCCCTCAATTTCTAAGATTCTTTTTAATACTTTAAAATACCTTCCTGTCACCTGGCCTAACATTTCCAGTTTATTTTCAAATTCTTCCTGTGATTTCCTTTTCAACTCTATTGTTATCAGTTGTGTTCTTTTCAATTAAATAAAGCTCTCTGTCTGCTGGATTCCTTGTTGGAAGCCACTTCGGTAAGCCTTCTTTTTATTTTTAGAAGCCAAATTCACTCTGTCACTCTGCCAGGATATGTGCTTTTTCTTGTCTTTACACCCTGTTGTCCCAAGATATGCCTTTGCTACTTCTAATATTGCATCCATGTATTCTGACCACTGTTTCAATGTCCTGAAATTCTTCACCATCTACTCCTTTGGAGTTTCTGTCCAATCATTTCCATGTATTTGTGGAGATTTTCAGTCCTAATCTAACTGCAGACAGACCTCACTTTCTGAATTTTTTGTTCAATTCACAGCAGATTTGTTTGTGATCTGTTTCATTAATAATTCCCCAGAGTACACTCAATTCCTTGTCATTTTCCTAAATTGAATGTCAGTAATGTATTATTGAGCTGGTTCCTCTGCCATATCTGGTGTATGTGTGAATCTGATTATCCTTGGAGAATGGGTTTGCGATACCTACACTCTCAACCAAACTGAACACTAGTTCCTCCAATTGAAAATTCGTAAGCAATTTGATTCCTTTTACTGTATTTACAAACATAACTGACAGATATTTATTTCGATTTATCTCCATGCCAACTGTCCAGTTTTGGATCATAACCAAATCCCTTTGCAATCATTGATATTCATAATTCTTCTTTCTCTCACAGACTCTCTCTCTACAGTTATGTAACAATGTCATCAGCAAGTAACCTTACTTGAGATGTTATGTTTACTCCTGTATCATTTACATACAGTAGAGATAACAATGGCCCCAATTTAGTACTCTGAGGTATGCCCTTTCCACTCTATTCTGTTCTGGTAATGGTCCCCCAATTTAAATCTTTTGATTTCTACCCTTCTAGAAAATTATCACCCATTACACTCAAGAATATAACATCAGTGTGAGGAGACATAATTTGGCTTCAAAAATTGTTTTAGAATGAGGTAGGTAGTATTCAGTCTTGATCCAGTGATGTCATGATGTCAGTGTTTTCACTTATTTCATCGATTAAAGAAAAGTGTAGTACATCAGCATGGTATGCATATGGATAATGTTCACAAGATTAAGCTTGATGGACATGACATTTGAATTACTGGAAATGTATACATGAATCAGAGAGCAGTCTTGGGAGTAGATGGAAAGTGTCCAGAAGAAATTGAAATGGGGGAAATAAGTTCACCAAGGCTGTTTTTTCTCACTTTTGCTCTTTAACATTTTTTTTTTTTTCATTGTATTGAATTATTGTAAGGTAAATAAATATGGAAATCATTTTTAAATGCTTTTGTTGTTTATCAGAAATTCACCTGTGTCATATCATGAGCATATTTTATTTGTGGTGCTAATTAATTTTGAGTTTACAATTTTATCATATGTAGTGACTGCTACAAAATGCTAAATTTTTGTAATCAATTTGCTACAAAATGCTTTTTTTTTCTTTCAAAATTAAAGTGCTACTGAATCAAATTTGCTATTTACTTATATGTTTAGAGTTTGCAGTTGAGACAGAGCTAGCAAGGGAGGTCAAACATTTATACTAAAAATATTAATACGAGCCATCTAGCTTTTAGGGATGGTGAAAATAAGATTTTGGGAGTTTGATTGGCTCTAAGGGCATTGGAGAGGTGGACTTTGTAGGTTTACATAGAACAAATATCGGTCGAGGGAATAAGGATATTCGTTTAGGCATAAACTTGGTTAACTATGCTATGGAAGCTGATAAGCCAGGGAGAAATATTATTGTGTGAGGTAATTTTTGTATGCCAAAGGTAGACTGGAAAGATAGGGAAGATTTTTGTGAGCATTATCAATGATTAAAATGGGAAGGAGGCTTTGTTGTTAAAGAAAGTACAGCTTGTTGGATGTGAGTTTGGTTAAGCCAGAAGATATTTGGGTAAAATAGGAGGTGGTTGTTGGCATAAATGACTACAGTGTGGAGGTTGATCAGCATATTGAGAGGGAGTTGAAGAGAGGCAAGGTATTATAAAGCTGTTAAAGATGTATAGGAACTTATTCGGCTGGTAATTTCAATCAGTGAATAAAGCAGTGTTTAAACTGTGATTTTCTGCAGGAAAGTCTAAGAACAATATTAATATATTGTGAAAAATTATGTATCTTATTTCAAAGTGTGATGGGAACTATGTATCCTATTTATTACAATAAAATTGTAAGGAAATTAAAGAGGAAATGTAGATTAGGAAGAGACAAAATTAAGAAGGGGTTGGGCAGCTACTTTAACTTAACAGGCTAAGAAGGAAGCTAAGAATGATTCCATGAGGAGATTGATTATAAAGGGGAAGGAGGAATTACTGTGGGAAAGGGGAATTTTAATTGGGGAAAGCGCATCATGTCGATAGTTAAGATGGCATACTAGTTTCTACACGTGATAATGCAGGAGTTAAAAGTTGCTAGTAAGGAGATTAGGGAGAGGGCTTATCTGTCTGTAGTAAGTCCTCAACTTGAATGTGTGCAGCAGTTGCACTGTATGGGTTCCATAGCAATCGTAGTTGCTAAGTGAATTAGAAGAGGTGCAAGGGAAGGCCACCAAGGATGTAATGGGATACCTCAAGTGGACAAGCAATGTGAGTGAAATGGTTTAGGTTGGGAATGTTTGGCTGATTAATGCTCTAAAGCAGATTCGGGGGTATGTTTTTTGCCTATATGGGAGAAAATGCTTGGGAAATTAGAAATGGTGTGCGTACATATGGGCCGATTTGAACATGCTTGTAAATTAAAACTAAGGCACTTTTTGGGAAAGGATATTTTAAGTCCTGTGCCTCCAAATGTTTGGAGTTTTAGAAAGCTAGTCAGACAGTGTCAACTGAACAAGAAGTTGTGTTTACATTAGAGCATAGCAGTATTTTAAGTTGGTTGGAGGGATGTGTTAGGATTAATATTTTATCATTTTTAAAATTAGTGTTTTTATTTGTTTCTACAGATAACTTAATATTTGTGCTTATGTTTTAAGTAGTAAATGTATTGTAATTTTACCACCAGAGACTAAGCTTTAATTTGTAAAAAAATCTGTATCTTAACATTACTAGAGCTATGGCCATGTGTAAAAAGCCTGTCACAAATAACAGGAATTAGATCACTACAAAAAAACTGGAAAATACTGCCTACCTTAGTTTTCATCTGGATGCAAGTTTGAACATTACCACAGAAATAAAGATAAGAATGGAGAGATCCGGAGCTTCCTTTGAAATTGAAAATGTCCTACAAGAGAAATACGGAATACTGTAAATGTAAAATTGAAACCAATGCTCATGTGATGCTACATCTTTTTAATATAAATAAACTCTTTGGAGTAGAGAGTAGACAAACCCATGATAATGGTGGTTATTGTTTTAAGGGGTGGAATAGTGAGGCTTTCGGCCCCTGACAAAGATACATGTATCTTGAGGCATATAAGATGTGGATCTACGGCACTGGTTCTTAACCGGTGGTTCACGAGTACCTCGGGAGTGGTCCACGGGAGAAAAGGGTCCACCAGCACGTATAAGAAAGGTTGCCAATAAATGGGGATTTCGAAAACGATGTGCGTTGAACGAGAATCGTCCGAATGTATTCACAGCGATGACTATCAGGTTTTGAATTGAAATTTCTTTGAAATAGGTGTTATTGAGGAAAGGTTACAACTGACGAGGTGTATTGGGGGGAGGAGGGGTGTACATCATTCAATTTCAGGCTGAGTGGTCCACAGACTTCTACGGTTTCAGAACCACTGATCTACAGTCATCTGCTTATGTCTGGGTTGATAAAAATGAAAATGATGAGGTGTTGAGCTGCATGCAAAAGACATGGGAGATCACTTAAACCATGAAAAATGTGAATATTGGATTAGTTTGACCATGTGATGGAGCATCCTAAAATATATCTTGTATTGGACATTATCAAGGGAAATATCAGAAGCAAGCAAGGTTCTGACAGGAGAAGAACTTATTGGCTCAAAAATTTCGACACAGGCATAAGCCCAATTACGTTCCTTGGCATATCAAGTTCAAAAATACCAAATATATCAATGAAAGGAAAACAGAGAAATGAAGGAGCACACAATTGAAGAACAAAAAGAAATGCTACAATGAATCTGTGAAACTATACACCATAGAATAGAAAACGAAACTATACAAATAGTATAAAGAAAACTCCGCTACTGCCGGTCGCAAGTCCGGGGCCTCATTTCGCATGTGATGAGTAAGGAGGAGCGGGAGGTGTATCAACCTCGTAAAAAAACCAGGGTCCATCTGGCTCCAGATGGTAGCACCCTGTCATAGGGCCCCTACCTAGGGTTACTAGGCGAAACCTGGTCAACGGTCTCAAAGGCGGAAGACGAATTTCATTTCCCAACGGCTGAGAGGGCGGAAGAACCTAGTGGAGTCAACCACGAAAAATAAATAAATTAATTCAGACTGTCAGTCTGATTTTAAAATCCAAGAGCGACTGTTCCCATATTGGGCGGCCTTTGGTCAGCGTCTGTCTCCATATTAGGGGCGGCTGTAAATAATCCTCCGGAGTTAACAACCTCGGTTGTGAAAATGGTGGCTCTAGAAGTCACCTCCAAAACTAAAAGAATTATCAATCATGGAGCGGTGTGATGTGAAACTATTTACCTCAGGTGGTCAATCCACAAGCAGACATTCGGATTCTGGGGAGTCTGCAATGTCACACAAAGACGAGTCGGAGTGTCTTGGAACTTCGAACACAATAAAATACAGGAAAATAAACTACCTAGCCACTTTCAATGCAAATTCACTTTTGAAAGTGGGGAAACTTAAGACTCTAACAGACGCACTAAATGAACATAGAATTATCATAACGGCTGTGCAAGAGGCCAGATTCCTAGATGAGAACAGCTTTGAATCGGGAGGATTCAGGATACTCAAGGGGAAACCAGGGGCCGGAGTAATGAAGAATGTTCCTCATCTTGGGACAGGATTCATAGTTGACAAGAAAATACTAGACTCCATCATAAGCTTCGAGTCCACCTCTGAAAGGCTATCCACACTCACGTTCAAGTCGACCAACAAAGTTTATACAATTGTGAATATTCATGCCCCTATAAACATCGACAACAAAAAGGATAAGGTAAAAGTAGAACTTTTCTGGGATAAACTAGACGATACGATCCAGACGATCCCAGACAAAAATAACGTCATCCTTTTAGGGGATTTTAACGCCCAAGTGGGGAGAGAAAAGAAGTTCAGGCATATAGTGGGATACTACCCGGCACATAACAGAACGAACCAAAATGGTATCAGGCTCATTGAATTATGTCAGGCTCATAACTTGGTCTTAAAATCGACTAGCTTTAAGAAACTGCCGAGAAAACAGAAGACATGGATATCACCTAATCCCCTCCTCGGAGAATTCCAGTTGGACCATGTTGCAATAAAGCGGAAGTTTCATAAGGAATTTCAAAATGTTAGGGTTCTCCGAGGAGCTAACCTTGACTCAGACCACTACTTGTCAAAAGTTAAACTGAAGATTATTCCTAGGAGTAACTTTCAAAGGTACAACCGTATACGAAGAAGATATGATCCAAACAAAATTAAGGAGAACATGGAAGAATGGGACTCATTAACCTGAGACCTAGAAGGCCTGGACTGGAGGCAGATGGAGAAGAGTCTTCTAACCAAGGCAGAACAACTTGCTCCTGTTACAAAGACGAAGAAGCATAGATGGTGGAACAACGAGTGTGATAGACTACTTGATCTGAGGAAGAAGGCGTGGCACGTTTGGCAAACCAAAAAGGACGAGAGTACCTGGCAACACTTTGTGGAAACCAGGAATATGGTGTCCAAGGGGATCAAGAAAGTAAAGAAGAAGCACGGCGACCAACTACTCAGGAAGATAAATGATGACTTTGCGAAGAACAATATGAGAAACTATTATCGGGTGTTCAAGGAAAACCTAAGCAGATATGACCCCCCCCATCTCTCCAACTTCAGGACGAAAACGGATACGTGGCGTATAGTAACAGGGGTAACTGTAAAATTCTAGCCGGCTACTTTAAAGAACTCCTAAATTGCGATGAACCACTCAAAAGATGTCTTTCGATTGAGGACCAAAATCGTCTCCCAATCATGATTCTAAACCCCCGTCTGTAAGAGAGATTCAGAAGATACTGACTCGTATGGAAAATTTCAAGGCATCTGGAGAAAATCAGATAACAGCTGAATTATGGAAGTATGCCAGTGAAGATGCGATTGGCTCACTCCAAAAGCTTTTTGAGGAGATATGGAAGACAGAGATCATTCAAGTGGAATGGAAAATGGCCCTGATACACCCTCTTCACAAAAAAGGTTCGAAATCGGATCCTAGCAATTACCGAGGGATCTCACTGCTGGACGTGACATACAAGATATTTTCAAGAGCGTTATTAGAAAGAGCAGAACCACAGTTGGACTGCCAACTTGGGGAGTATCAAGCAGGGTTTAGAAAGGGGAGATCTTGCGCTGAACAAATTTTAAATCTCAGAAACATTATAGCGTACCAGAAGCAGAGGGCGAAACCGTATATAGTGACCTTTGTAGACTTCCAAAAAGCTTACGATTCCATCGACAGAGAGTCGTTGCTCAATATTTTGGAAGAGTTTGGCCTGGACAGGAAAACCCTAGTCCTCATAAAGGAGACGCTCACGAATACGTCCTCTAAAGTTAGATTCATGGGCGAACTGTCTGTACCATTTGAGATCAGAACAGGCGTCCGGCAGGGGGATGGTCTCTCCCCCCTGTTGTTCAACTGTGCACTTGAAAAAGTTATGAGAGAATGGAATGCGAAAACACGAGGGGGAATACGTCTAGGAACAAAAAACAAAGGAATCACGATTAAATGTTTGGTCTTTGCTGACGACTTGGCGCTGCTCGCAGAAACATGGGAGGAAACCAAAGAACAAATCACAGAATTACAAGAGATGGCGCGGAAAATAGGACTTAAAATTTCCTTAGAAAAAACGAAAATTATGTCAAATAGTTTGGATGTGCCCAAGAGAGTTACAGTAGGAGCTAATAAAATCGAGGTGGTTAATAGTTTCAAATACTTAGGAGAATTGATCGACTGTAATAACCTTGAAGGAAAAACAATGGAGGCAGGAAGAATCAAAATGGAACTAGCCTTCCAGAAAACAAAAAATACATACAATAAGAAAACCCTCTCCTAGAATACTAAAATCAGGCATTATAACACCGTAATTAAGCCAGAGGCACTCTTTGCAGCAGAAACACTAGTCTTGAGGAGACAAGGGCAAATGGAAAAATTGGAAATCAAAGAGAGAAAATTTTTGAGGGAGATCATAGGTCCTAAATTCCAAAATAACAAACAAGTTTTCTATAGGAACGACACTCTGTATGTGAAGTCGGAGAGAATGTCAGATACCATACGGAAAAGGAGGATTGATTTCTATGGACACATCTACCGGATGAATCCTGCCCGATTAACCAAGAAAATCTTTGACTTCTTTTCCAAAAAGAAGATCAAACCTAATTGGTTTACGGAAGTGGAAAAGGACCTGCGAGAGCTTCAGATTACTGAAATCATGTTGATGAATGGTACAGCCAAAACCGTGACCAAAGACAACACCAAGAAGTTCCAAGCCAGAGCCGTCTCCAGAAAACCGATGCAGATATCACAAGAGGAAAGAAAGAGGAGATCAGAGAGAATGAAGAAGTATTGGGAGAAAAGGAGAGCACAAGCATCTAAGAAGTGATTGATCTGACGTACCCCAAAGTGGGTGATTCGAGAAGAAGAAGAAAGAAAAATGTGAACTTATAAAGAAAGAAGAAAGAAACGAGAGAGAAAAGCATACCCAGTATTCCAGGAAAAAGGAATTCAATAACAAATTACAATTTATAAACACCTGCCTTCACCTGCTTATTGAATGAGTTAGTACCAGCAAATATTTGGATTTTAAAAATTAATTTGTGATTTGGTGCACAATTTTCAAAAAAATTGTTGAGTGATGAATAGAAGAAATCAACAGCAAATCAACATTTTTTGAGTGAATACAGGAAATTCCAATCAAAGTCCCGTATGTTACAATAAAGCCTTAAAAATAATCCTTTTTGAAGTTCTAATATTCACGATTAATTCTAGTACTCTTTAGTGCGTGATGTAAGGCTTCAGGTACCAAAGGGAATTCTCCATGCTTCAAATCAATTCGAATATTATCTTAAATCAAATCTAATGTCTTGAAATTTCAATTTGGAATACTGTTATGTACTGTGCCCTTTCGTAAAAGAAATATGCAAATCCCTATCCAGCTGCTCAGTCTTATCTCTTTGCGGGCATAGAACGTCCTCCCACTGAGTGATTCACACATTATAGGATCACGCTTAGGATAACATATCACTGAAATGAAATTCAAAATCCTACTAATAAAACTATTTAATTCACAAAATTTGGCGCTACAAGAAATAAAACAACTGAAATCAACATCATACTTGTTCTAATGAACAAGGAATAATACAAAAAAATCAATAATTTAGGTTCCATTGAACCCCAAAACAAAAATTTAGTTTCACTTCCATTTAGCAACATTAAAACTTTCACAAAAACGAGCTCTAAAAGTCTCGGCTAATTTTATTACATGATTCTATGTTTAAGAAACATATTAAATATTCCAAATTTGAATATATTAAAAAGAAATCTGAGTTAATTACCATTCAATGGTATCAACAATTACCATTTATTTGGGTACCACATGACATTCGTAACATACCATCTCTCTCTTCAACACTACCAAAATGCATTTATCTTCGGAAATCTCATGTACCACAAGCGTTAAAGACTACTGATTTAATCAATTCGATATAGACTCCCAGCTAATTCGATATCCTCAACAATTACTTGGGAACAAATACATTTATCATGCAACAATGCGCAGGGATTTTCATTATTATCTCAATTGACAATTTCTAATTATTCATGAAGTGCGGATCTATAATACAACGGCAAGGATAAATTATCAATATAAAACACGGTACAGGTTACCGTTCCATAAAAAGGTTTATTACTTCAGAGTGCAGACATGGTCTGTCTCTGTCTTGACCTACCCTAACCAACCTCCATTAAGAAAACGCCGATACATTACGGTTTAATTTATGACCTGGGGGAGAAGTCAATGCTCCCTCCTTCTTCAACTGGACTTCAAACACCGCTTTCAAACAAGCGTGAACAGAACTTGGAAAGGTTACACATCACATTAATATAACAACATTATTCTGAGGTTCCAAGGACCTATTACTATAGCTCAGGAATGATTATAATTTCGGAGTTTTAACACTGGGAAGTAAGAATTCAAAACCAATCATAATTAAGGGTCTTCCGACGTAAGAGACTATCTGGTTCGATTCTCTGGCCTGCCTCTAGGACACTTCCATTCTTGAGGTCTTAGGGCTAATTCCATAGAGCGAGGGCATTTCACCACTCCTCCTAACAATAATAAAAGCAACTGGGAAAAGGTATTCGCACTCAATTCCATGCTTGACAACAATATATAGCACCCTTTTTAAAAGTTTGTCACAGCAAACGCATACACAATCAATTACTTCACACAGCTGGTCCCCGCAATTATAATTCCTGGCATTATCTTCACTGCAATTTTTTAGCGTGACCATTTATTATTTAGCGCTCAAAGGCGACAATCAATACATTCGTGATGCCTTCCAAAGTTTAATAATTGTTTTCAACGTAATTCATTTTATCTTCGTCCATAAATAACCGATTTGCCTTTTATTAAGTCTCGACTTTTCATTTCCAAGAACACAACTGGTTCTATAATTATCATTATTATTTCTTTAGCACACTACGGCTCATACTTGAATTATTACTTCAACAATTAATTTATTCATTACATTATTTTTATTATTTTTAGCACACTACGGCTCATATTTGAATATTATTTCCATACATTTATGTTACATTTTCCTTTTTATATTATCCTGTATGCCTTTTAGATAACATTATTCCTTTTATATTCACAAGTATTCCACTGAATACGATTTCATTTGATTAACAAAACATTTTAGCAATTTTCATATTAGATTCCACACCTATTATTTTCACACAGTTTTATATCCCTGCATTTCCAATACTGGAGAATACTTCTCCGTGGCCATCATTTCTACTTGAGATTTCCGAATCCAAAACACATAATAAATTTGGGTGTTACTTACATGGTTTATCCGGCCCCATTGTCCGAATTCCAGTGGAACGACATCCAGCCCACATCAAATTTCTTACTTCAACATTATGATACACACACTTACACTTATTAATTTGCCCTCTGATGTTACACATTTTAAAATTTATATGAGGGTTTTCAAATATTTTCACTACACTAAAAAAAAAAGATTATAACTTCACTTAATATTATATTTACACACACAGAATTTCACTTTTTGGGTAACAAACATACGTGAATTCTTTCTTCACCAATCGGGCCGATAACCTAGATGTTAGGCCCCTTAAAACAACAATTATCAACATCATTCTTTCTTCACCAAATGCCAGGGGTGCAAATTTCGACGTTGCCTTCTACCTTCTACTCTGAAGTTGACAGTCTCGTACGAAATTGAAACCTCCTTGGATAAAAAGTTCCCTCCTAGTTCTGGTGTTTAATTTATCGGCATTTCCAATACTGCACGATAAAGTAGTCTTTTCCAGTTCGCAATTGTCTATCTGGGAAAACGATATATTTTTACGCTTAGCCCTGAAGTCGCTCTACTGCGCTTTTCCAATTGTTTATATGATATTATGCGTCGAAACTCAATTCGGACGGCTATTGTCTAAAATCTGTGGAGTATTTCTATGAAGCTCCACGTGGCTACGGATATCTCTTTGTGGATTCCTAATACTATCGCCACTGTGTTACCCTAATCTCCTCAATCAGGAAAATTAGGTATTAACTAAATGTTTTACCCGACCGTGGTATACTTAACGCACTGGAAAAACGTCTTTAGAGTATCTACTCTTTGCTGATGTCTCGTATACTTTTGAGATACTATGTTCTCACTTCGAATACTAGTGTCAGGGCTTCAAGTACCCTCGCCGGCTACCGTATATGTTCGCACACTGTTTATAGCTTGGCATATCACCGTAGACTATTATACTTTTTCGAGGTTCTAAATTGTACTTTTCCTTTGAAAAGAACTTCAACGATTTAGAGCGCGTCGACACTGAATAAAGCTGGACAGTACTTCGATTTAGAGTACTTCCGCGTCGTGATACAGGTTCGAGTCCTCCTGTGCTGACAGGCAGCACGACCAATACGAGGTCTGTTGCTTTACTGCATTTACTGTTGGTACTTGTCGAACAGTATAGCTTCCTCTGAAGTTCGTTGTATGCTGAATTATTGTTGATTCATCGTGCAGCGCCTCTGCGCTCACGGAAACTGAATGCGATGTGATGTAGCCTAACGCCCCCTGGGCTGTCGGAAACTGCATGTGCTGTGATGCAGCACCTTTGTACGAGGTCTGTTGTAAACTACATTCGATAAAGTGATGCGGCGTGACCCTCACGGTCTGCCTTAAACTGCATGCTCTTGCTTGGGCTAAAGGCTCTTATATCTGATTCTGGCAAAAATAAATAATTTTCTCTTCTTCCTCACCACCAATTTCCAAAATAATCGTCGTACTGTACCCGTATTACCTACCAATACCTGTTGAATCCCTGGATAATAGCTGGATCGTAGAACCTGAAAAATCCCCGGCTAGAAAAACCCCCAAGTTCTACCAACAGACACAGGGATAATAGGGCCACTCGAATACCTAACAGGATGTATTAAGACTGACCAAGGCTCAGAGAAAGAAAAGACTAGCTCAAAACACAAGAATTCTTCAAAAGGAAGAAAGAATCTCAAAGGTGTGGTAAACCCTAAAATACCCAGCGATGGCCCCCTTAATACACCCTTCCATCACCTCTATAAAGCATCACGCAATAATTAAAACCAAATAATAAATTAGTTTATTGCTAGAATAAACATGACAAGAAATATAAATTTTGTCGATACCACGACCAATCAAAAATCTCATTAATTATACTGGATTGTCTTTCAGCTATGGAATATGGGAAAGGCTTCCAAAATGAATTACCCATTATCTCAACTAACTTTTAGTTCTTTCAAAAATAAGGTATAATAATAATAATAATAATCGATCCCATAGGATAGGCACACACACAAAAAAAATTATATGAATTGAATAAATTGGATTCATTTCGGTTCATTAACTGAATGAACATCTTACACAAAAATTCCCTGATTATAACCAATAATCTTACACGACATTTTCAATAGCATTATATGGTCTTGTTATTTAACGATGAAATTAATATGGCATATTTACAGAATATACAAAATTCTAGAATAATTTCGATTTTTCTCCTCCCACTGACTTAATGTCGCGACATTCACTTCTGATTAAAATTGTTTAATTGTTTCACTTCTAATTTCAGGGTATTTCTGCCGAACAGTTATGTTAAGCAAAAATTAATCATAGATTCAGCATTAAATAGTTATCGGTGATCCTTGTTAAACATACATGTTATGGCAAAGTCGTTAAAATTTTACTGGAAATATTGAACTGGATATCCACTCAAGAGTCTTAACAATAATGCTCAGAAAAATATTAATCTTCACACAGGCATAATAACAGCGATCAAGTCACCTATGACAAAATCTTAACCATACTAGGTTAAATACAACGCCTCTCTGGGTTGAAACCTCATTCAATCTAATCTTGATTGGCACACGTTGCTCAATCTTCAACAAAAAAATTTGCTTCGCAAAGCACTGTATCAAAATACGTAAACACAAGAGCATTATTCCTGATACATGCCTCTTAAAATCTAACATGCACCTATAATTGGAGCCTTACTGTTTTAAATCCACAATTATGAAAATCAGCTGTTTATAATAAAAGCCTGAACTCGTGCTCAGAAAAATAATTTGATTCTGTAACAGATTATTAATAAAGCCTAGTGGATTCCAGAAATACTCCACCTATTTTTAGAAAACTTGCCTTACCTTGATGTATTACAATATTCATAGTTCTTAAACGTATGACTTATAGTAAGTCATTCCTGGGATTATCCTCGCAAATTTGGATGTCGTTCAAATACCCTCTATAGAAAAACTATTGCACCAAAGGCAATGATATCAATTTAATCCAGTGTTAACTTCATAAAAGGAGAAAAGTATAACACTCCCAACCACTCAAAACTGAGGTTGTAAAAGCGATTTATAAAAATAAATCCAATCTCAAAAAAAGATCTTCCCTGAATTTCCCGAACGCGAAAATGTCGGTGGATTAGTCCTACAGCATGGATCTAGGTTAACTACAGAGGCTAAGCGACTAATGACCCATTAGTCAATCCACTTCGAAAATCACGCTCAGAAAATACAAGTTAAATCTGTTAATAAAGTGAAGAAAAATAGTCTAAAAGCTCGAAGTGACAATCAGAATAACAGGATCCGAAAACTTCCTAATATCTTTATAATAATAAGGAAAGAAAAATTCTCCTCAAAGAATAAGATAATCCAAGCGAAAGTGCTTAAAGAACAATGCACTAGAATATGTAAAACTCAGTCAGAGTTCTCAATGCCGCTTTAAAAAATTGCGTTACTAAAATATTCTTACACAAAAATCTGGAGATCTTCCTCCTACAGTGACTTCTCGACAAATAAGGATGAGCATATCAGTTTAAATACTGTAAAATACTATTGAAATTTTAAATTTATCAATCAAAATACAAAAAGGATGCACTCATTTGTATGAGTCAAAATCCTGGCATCATAGGTCAGCTTCGAAATAGGCATTGAACCTGCACTTTCTACTCAACCATTTAATCTACAAAAATCAAAATATGGCAATGTATGATTGTTCACATGTCCACGCTACACTACTGTAACAGGTTGAAGTAATCTGTACCTTTGGCGAATCTGGATGAGGAAAAAAAGGATATCGTTGGCCATACTAGGCTCCAGACCAACACAAAACATGTCGGACTCCAACTGGATCTCCAGAGAACGAACCATGGTCCTCCTAGGCTCGAACATCTCCAGACCGGTCGACAGATCCCAATATATCCTGGCGATATCTTTCCACACGCATTAGAATACCGATGGCTGAACCGCAAACAGTTTATCAACTCGTCACGAAGCGAGAGTGAACTCGAACAGCTGCTAAATATTTCCAATATAAAAATGCGGATGTGACCCAGTTCACACGAGTCCACGCGGCCCCTTGCATTACGAAACTCGCTTGTACACTTCATGGTAAATGAATGTTGCTGCAAAACTGTTCCCGCTACCACTCTGCTAATGCAGTATTCCTATTGTAATCTAGCCTACCATCGTAATGGATATAGGCTTCATTGTATTCCTTCCCTCTGATACCTTGCTTAAGAATGTGCTTTTTTTTAAGAAGTATAGCCACTGTGAAAAGTTTGAATCAGCTCTAGGCTGCATTTTCAAGAAGGTTTACAAGCAGAGTGTTACGACATAATACACCCGAGCTGGCGGTCGGGATTATGAAAGTATTCTTCCGCATGGTCCGTTAGTGGCGGCAGACACACGGTCGCAAAGATAAACATAATACATGTTTAAAACCATGTCTGATCCCCATTAAGCAAGTCTCTACTCCACGTAGAATGCTGAACGAACCAGCGTATAAACTTCGGCACGCTCACACGTTTTGAAAATCCCGTTAACTGGCGACTTCACTTTCACTTTTGCCAGGGTTATTACTGCACGTTGTCAGTTTCACAAGTACCGGCTCTCCACACGAGGTCGCTTGAGCAAGACATCCGCTTCCCCCACTCCTCTATACGCCACGAGTCGATATAAATATATCGCAGTCGAAGTATAATCACTAGTGACTTAACAGATCTTCTTCTGTTTTTCATACTTGCTTTGTAATATCTTTCTGCCATGGAAATATGCATACAGACATAAATAACTGCTTACATATAGCGCTAAATATACTTTAATTCGTATCAATCATTCTCAGGTGAATCGATCGATATAATGTTAGACAATGTCAACAAGATTATTATCGATGACCTTCGGGCTTCTCGTCGGAAATACGAGCTCTACCGATCCATTCTTGATAGCAGAACTTTTGCTTGCTGTAGACCAGCTGTTATGATAGACTTCAGTGGCTAGCTTGAAGGTTACAGGGCGTTCCAAAATACTGTATCTATATCTGTACTTAAGACCTTTAGGAATAATGGTGCAGTACGATGTTAAAAAATATCTCTGGAAAGCTGAGGTTTTAAACGTCTCAATGGCATCTAAGTTTCCAGGAATCGATCGTACAAATCTTTAATATTAATTAAAATGTTCTCTTCAGATGTGTGGGTAGTTTATTCTTGTTGTCTCCCACCATCAGCTTCTGGTTCGGGAATCCACCGACTACGTAATGATGAGTTTGCATTTCTTTTCTGCATAACTTCTATGAACTTGATCCATTCTAAAATATCTCATTCCCTGGATAATCATTACTGGTGGAGTCCTTTCTTTACTTTAATGCCTGCAAATGGCTTAATTTCAATTATTTCTCTTATTTCCAGGCCCCTCCTCTCATGTGGTGCTGCCATTTTATTGATGACTCGGGGCTATTTCCGAAACTTCATTCTCACTCGTACATGGAAGTTTCCATTGATCTAATTTTATCGCGTGCGTAACCCGCTCTAAGGTGACTGTTCAAATGACATCACCGGGCAGCCGTGGCCTAGTAATGTCTGGTTGCACAACTTGGCTCTGCCTCACGCAATCTTATGCAGTATTTGCTTCTCAATTCTTTATAATTCCCTTCTAAAGCCTGCATCAATTCTCTTTTTTCTTCGAAATACAAGGATATGAGTTCGATACTGAACCTCTCCCATGGGTTCAGTACATTATGGAGTATGAAGTAATATGGGTTGCTGCAGTTATTCATTGGTCAAGGAAGAGGTGATAGAATACTGCAAGGAATAAGTTTTAAAAAAATTAGAGGAAGGGATAATTGCCAGTTAATATCGAATTACTGCAAAAGCTCATATTTGTAAATAAAATTGCATGTTACAAGTTACCCTACATAAATTTCATCTTGTTAGCATCTGAAATGCAATGATGTTGATGTATATAAATGAGATTAGTGTTGTAGAGAGTCGAATGCCTTAATCACTAGTGTGTTGTGTGGTGGTTAACATTATTGGCTGCCACCAAGAGGCCCTAATTCAATTATCAGCTGTGCCATGAATTTTAATTCTGATTTGAGATACTGGAACAGCATCAATAATGTGCCAGTCACCCAAGCCTTACATAATTCTAGTGAGGCCACACAAGTTTATTTAACCACTAGGCTGTTAAAGCACACAATGAAAGTTATTCACAATATATTCTCTAATATTGTAAACAACATCAGGGTGTATGGATATTCTTATGCTAATTCTTAACTTTTTCAGTTCCGAGGACTCAAAATCGACCATATCCGTGACTGCTCCATCTAACTTCCATAAAATTCAGGGGATCGACACCGACCAAGATCAGGATCGGGGAGGGACTTTTTCTTGCGATATGTGTGATGGAACTTTCTCTCGGCAGTCAAACATGAAGCAGCATCTCTTGGCTTGTGGTGCAGGGAGTGGTCGATTTTCTTGCAATGTATGTTGCAAGACCTTCAGCCGCATGGAACATCTGAATAGACACATGCTCTCGCACACTGGGAACCAACCATTCAAGTGCTCTATATGCAATATAGGCTTTGCACGCCGGGAGCGGTTAGACAGCCATATGCTAACACACACACTTAATAACGAAACGGAGCATCCTTGTTCATCATGTGATAGATCTTTAAAGTACGCGCAGCTTTTACCCAACACTTCAAAAAAATTCACTCCGGGGTTACTAGTCCCTTTAAGTGTCCAGAGTGCTCCAAAGGATTTTGGCGCATTGAAGGACTTAACAAACACATGCTAGTACATAGTTTAAAAAAGGACGTCACATGTACGACTTGCATGAAGACATTCTCTTCGCGATCGCAACTAAATACTCATTCCTTGATTCACATGAATGACCTATTCCTCGTGTGTAGTGTATGCCGAAAAACATTCTTGTCGCGTGAAGACCTGGATAAACACATGTCCATTCACGCTAATAATAGGATACATGCGTGTGCAGTTTGTGCCAAGGCATTTAACACAGTGACTCATCTAAATAGGCACATGCACGTTCATACCGGTGTTAAACTGTTTTCTTGCCATATCTGCAATAAGGGCTTTACTCAGCGGGATAAGCTTAAACACCACCTCATCGCTCATTCCGGAGTAAGACCACATTCCTGTAACATGTGTGGGAAGTCCTTTATTCGCCGAGAGCATCTCAATAGACATATTACAATTCATACAGGGGAACGTAAGCATTTCTGTCCTCAATGCGATAAATCGTTCGTTCAGGTTGGAGGTTTAAAGAGGCATGTCTTGAAACATTTCGGGCAGGCAAGTCAAGTTCAATCCACTTCCCCTGAAGATAATCCGCAGGGAGTAGTACCTTAATTAGTCATGCGCTGGCTGCGTGGCTCAGCGGTAACGTTCTCGCTTGCTGGGCCCAAGGTTGCATGATCGAATCCTGGCACAGCCAGTTGGCATTTGAGGATGCGCAAATGCGAGGGAGCCATGCTAGTAGATTTACTGGCACGTTAAAGATCCCATTCGGGGCAAAATTTCGGCACCCCGGCGTCTCTAAGAGCCGCAATTGTTAAAAGGGACGTAAGACCAATGCTCAGCATGTAAATATGGGAAAATTTTTGCCAATGAGTAAGAAGAAATACTTTTATATACGGTACTTTCCTAAACTCTTAGATTTGTATTTATCTTCAGGACGATTCACGTGTACAGTTCACCTTACAAATTTGGTCCTTAAAATGAACGTAAAACTGGACTTTCACTAGTCTGGCACTTCGCTGCAAAACTGTTTCTGACACAAGGAATAAAATATCAACCATTTGCTCCCTCCTGCCCATACATTTACTTTCAAGTGAATATGAATAATTTCTGAAGGGCTGTAATCTTACATTTTGACATTTCAAAGATGATAAAGATTTTTTGGTGATTTTTTTCTCATAGAATTCTTTATTATTAATATCATTTTTATTATGTAATCCAATATTTAAAATAATGCTAGTATTGATTGATTTTGCTTGGACTGTAATGGGCCTTTTACATTCAGAAGTTGAATGTTTAAATACTTATTGTGGATCCTGACACCTGAGCATCATCTTCAAATTCCAGAGTAATAATAATAATAATAATGATTAATTTGAAACCATGATATTAAATAAGAAAAAAGGATAAAGATGAATTGGGAGAGGGGAAAATCTAACATAATTTAGTGTTCTCTATCTATTAAGGTGACTTGAAGTTAAAAATTCCAGTAGTGATGGAATTATAATTTTTGATGTGTAACATCTTTCCACTCGGTATCTGGATATTTTTGTGGCAATCGGTAGCTGGACATTTTTGTGGGAGTGATTTTGGAAAAGGGACGGAAGTGCATGGGACGGAAACAATGAGCGTGCGTGGTGGCGGAGATCGGTACAATGACATACTGTAGGCCATGTGAATATGTGGAATGTAAATCGCATACGGTTTACCTCAAGGTTTGGATGCCCCATTAAATAAATTCCTACAATAAATCATCTTCAAGTTGTTCTTCGATGTGAAAATATTCATTATATCATATTTCCTGAAAACAATTACGATTTATTAAATCTTCATACATTTGCTCTATTGTTATTTAATGTAAGCACTCGATACCTCGAGTGCTATATCGAATCAACAAACACTCCAAACAACGTAGGAATTCGGTATATTAACACCGACTACTAACAATAATTGAATTTTCGTTGGTCTAAACGTACCACTGGGAGAAACGCACTTAATATACCTACTGCACTCCTAATTTTTAATCGCGCCTATACTTGGCAGTGCGCTATATCGGCAAAAAGAGGCCATTTTCAATAACACCGCTGGCATGGGTTCACTAACTGGCCGGTATAAAGCGCAGCTCGCATCAAGTAGGCAGTGGATTGCTCCCGCATACAGTTGCAGGTATATGGCACTACTGCAGATGCATTGGAGAACTTTGTTTTAATTTAATATATATCTTCCATTGCAAAATCCACAATATTAACACTCAATTATATAACGCCTCAGCACTCAAAAAATTATTTAATGTAAGCACTTGAGGTACTGTCGGCAGCCCCATTGTGTTGGGGTAGTGCACCTGCCTCTCACCCGGAGGCCCCAGGTTTGATTCCCGGCTCCGTCAGGGATTTAAAATTGACGTGAGAGTTGGAACGGGGTCCACTCAGCCTCGTGAGGACAATTGAGTAGCAGTCTGACAGTGAGGCAGCGCCCCAGTCACGAAAACCAAGATTAACGGCCGAGGAGACCCGATGCGCTGATCAGGCGTCACCCCAATATCTGCAGGCCAAATGGCTGGACAGCGGTCGCTTGGTCGGCCTAGGCCCTTCATGGGCTGTATAGTGCCAGGGGTTGACTTTTTGTTGTTGTTGTTGACTCAAGGTACTGTCGGCCAAATTACAGCACTGTGTGTAATGTATATAGCATACGGTTTAATTCAAGGTTTGGAGGCCCCATTAAAGAAATTCCTACAATAAATCATCTTCAAGTTGTCATTCTTTGGTGTGAAAATATTCATTAGATCATATTTGCTGAATTTGTCTGGCTGCGTGGCTCAGGGGTAACGTTCTCGCTTGCTGAGCCCAAGGTTGCAGGTTCGAAACCTGGCGCAGTCAGCTGGCATTTGAGGGTGCGCAAATGCGAGGGAGCCGTGTCAGTACATTTACTGGCACGTTAAAGATCCCCTTCGGGGCAAAATTCCGGCACCCCGGCGTCTCTAAAAGCCAGTGTAGTTAAAAGGGACGTAAAACCAATAACATTATTATTATATTTGCTGAAAGGATTTGGCACAGGAGTTTTACAAGTAGCGTGCGGTGGCAGAGATTGGTACCACGATAGACTGTTGGCCATGGGCCATGTGGCTATGTGGAATGTAAATCGCATACGGCTTATCTCAAGGTTTGGAGGCCCCATTACAGATATTCCTACATTAAATCATCTTCAAACTGTCGTTCTTTGGTGTGAAAATATTCATTATTTCATATTTGCTGAAAACAATTATAATTTATTAAATCTTACTACTTTTCCTGTATTCTTATTTAATGTAAGCACTCGAGGTACTGTCGGCCAAAATACAGCACTAGACTATTATATCATATTTGCTGAAAGGATTTGTCACTGGAGTTTTACAAGTAGTTAATGCAGAAATAATAGTAATGAGTACTTACCGATGGTAATAACACGAAGGAATCCTTCATGTTTGCTGGCACAAGGTAGCACTATGAGTTCATTCTTTAGAAAAAAAATGCGAATAAGTAATATGGAATTATTCGAATAACATGTCAGATGTTACACATCATATGTGACTACTGTAAGGCTCGTAATTTTTTAAATTAATGGAAACCTATAGTGATTGGAATACATTCACCAGTTTAAACCAATTGCCCTGAGACTGTTTGCAATAAGTTAAACTTACCAATATACCTGCCAACTTAATGATTTTTACATTTTTCAATTTACAGACTTTCATTGTTTTGCGGTTGTGCTTACAAACTATATATTTTTTATTCTATTCACCAAGATCTTTTTCAAATTGGCACTAAGATGAGCTTCTTCTGGCCACCAATAGAATTTGTGTGTCTGGTGTCTGTTCCCTGATAGTTGCTTTTCAATCCTTGTCACTTGTTATCAATATTGTTTTTGTTGAGAAATTGATTAATTTAACAGTTTTCTTTATCACCAGTTTCAAATCTGAAGATTTGGAATAACATGAACTATGTCTGTGGTGTATATTGCATTATAGTTGTGTGGTTCAGCGATAATCATGAGGAAACAAGTTCTGTAAGATGTTTATGAAAACCATTTGTTTGGAATTACTGTGTTATCTGAAATCTTTGAAAGGAAATAAATTTGCACTTTGTACCATGTGTGCTTGTGATATTAGCATTGCATGTTGTGGCAAGTGTGAGTGAGCTGACTATGTTGTGCTAATTATGTTGATAATTTGAAGTTTAAGGGAGAATACATGAAAATAATATTTTGCTGCGAAAGCTGGAGAAGGAAACCATAGAGTAATCAGAGTTGGAGTGTTTACTTCCTTCTTGGTGGAACACAACATGCCATTGAATTCAGCAGACTGTGCAGAATCAGAAAGGTGGTGAAGATTTGGTTATTTGATAGTCAAATCTTGAACTTAGTTAAGGAGTTACTATATGAGAAATCTTTTGTTTTTCTCATCAGTCAGACCACTGCCGGCTGGATCGCAACACTCCTGGTTGCTTTAAACTGCCTGCCCATTCGACGATTACAGCATTGGTTTGGGCGTACAACCTCGTTTCCAAATAAAGGCGCTAGGAAGCAGCACCAAGGCACTGTGGCAGACATAAGTTTTGTATTGATGTTAATGGAGCAGTTGTGTTTGGAATGTATTCTGAATGATTTTATAATGCTGTACTGCTGCATGTCCTTTTGTAAATCAGAACAGGGCAAGTTAGAATACCGGGGAATCTCATTTCATGAGATACCATTGGACAATTCACTGCGTGGGATGTGGTTACGTGCAATTTCCAGAGAAGGTGACGCAGGGGAAGCAAATAAACAAATAAATTAATACATGCCGGTACATGAATGAATGATTGAGTAAATACGTGAGACAATAAATATGTAAGTAAATAAATATGTAAGTAGGTAAATATGCAAGTAAGTAAATAAATAATTTAAGAAATACTGTATGTAAGTAAATAAATAAGTGAATAAATAAGCAATAAATAAGTAAACAAATAAATAAGAAAATAAATAATTAAATAAATAAATGTGTAAGTAAATAAATACGTGAATAAATAAGCAAATAAGTAAATAAATAAGTTAACAAATAAATAAGAAAATAAATAAATAAGTAAACAAATAAATAATAAAATAAATAATTAAATAAATAAATGTGTAAATAAATAGGTAAATAAATATGTAAATAAATAAGCAAACAAGTAAATAATTAAACAAATAAATAAGAAAATAAATAATTAAATAAATAAGTAAAAAAATAAGAAAATAAATAATTAAATAAATAAATGTGTAAGTAAATAAATATTTAAGTAAATAAACAAACAAGTAAATAAATAAGTAAATAAGCAAATAAATAAGTAAATAAATAAGTAAATCAATAGATAAGAAAATAAATAAGTTAATAAATAATTAAATAGATAAATATGTAAATAAAGAAGTAAATAAAAAATATGTAAATAAATAATTAAATAAATACATATGTAAGTAAATGAGTAAATAAATATATACGTGGATAAATAAATGAGTAAATAAATAAGTAAGCAAGTAAATAAGAAAATAAATAATTAAATACATAAATATGTAAGTCAATAAACAAATAAGTAAGTAAATAAATAAGCAAATAAATAAGAAAATACATAATTAAATACATAAACATGTAAGTAAATAAACAAATAAGTAAATAAATACGTAAATAAATAAATAAGCAAATAAATAAGTAAAGAAATAAGAAAATAAATAAATTTGTAAGTAAAAAAATAAACAATCTGTCCAAAAAATCTGTAAAAATGTATAATACAGCCATCACAATAAGACGGGTTATCAGACAAATTCACCTCACACCCAAGTACATGGGGCTACATGACCACGATGTCGCAAAGCCCCTAAATAAATCATCCTCCCATTTTTCGGGGTCCGGAGGCATTTCTTTTCCCTGTCTTTTATTCTTTTCATCTCGCCAAGTATGTAAGTTAGATTTAAGTCAGTTAGGAGTAGTTATATTTTTATTATCGTCTGCATAATTACGGGAAAATGAGCTAGACATTTCGCCCCTTAAAAACAATCGCCTCCACCACATGTATTTTTGCTTTCCTTTATACTGAAAATTTGCCCGTAAGTATGTGTCTGAATACTTTTAGATGTTAGAATAACAAAGGAACTAACTTAGTGTAATGTTTTCACGTCCGTCAATCTCAATATTAAGCCTCCAAACATAACAATACTTCATTTCAGGTATCTTCCCCTTTAAAAAGCCACGGCAATCTCAGTGCCTTGGTGCTGCACCTAGCGGTGAATTAATGCATATATCTTGTACGCCTGCGAGTGTCGAATGGACAGGCAGTTTAAAGCAACCAGGAGTGTTGCGATCCACCCGGCAGTGGCCAGACACAATTTTTCACCCTGTGATTACATGATTAACATGCCGTGCTAAAACATGCACAGGTTGTTAAATATTGTGGAGGCCATGAGCGAAGAGCTCTTTGGAGAGTTCTTTGTTTCTTTACTCTGTGCTAGTTTTGTGTACTATTCTTTCTGTGAGCATAAAAGGTTTGCAAGAAGGAATAAAAGTTTTCCTAGTCGCCAGTACGGTTACATGAAGATTATTGTGTACGTGTAGTATTCAAACTAATAAAACTATCAATTCTCCGTCTTTTCAATACAATATTAATAGTCTATTTATAAAATTGGAAACATGTACCCAATTGTATAAATAGACTATTAATATTGTATTGAAAAGACATAAACAAATATTACGCAGGATAAGTGCGTAATATTTGTTTATGTCTTAATGCATATTTGGGCTGAGGAAGCACTAACGTTTGTGCGAAACATGTACCCAATTGTATAAATAGGCCTGTTTGCCATCTCATGATAAATACAGTACATTTGCATTTGTCAGTTGGCACAGGCTAGAGTAAAAGGTGGCTTTTCACCGATGTCTCAGTCTCACTCATGGCTGTGATTATATGGAAGCTACTGAGGTATGGGTGGTGCTTAGTAATGGCATTCAGGGCACAGTCAGTGCCTGTGAATGCTGTGAAAGGTTCTACTCATAGGGTTAGGACTACTGTTCTGACTCAGTGAGGAAAGCAATGACAAACTACCTCACTCCTCTTCTTGCCTAGAACGCCTCAATATAGCGCTGCCTTGGGTTTTTGTGGGTATCTACCCACATAACGTAACGGCGGTGCTTTTTGAGGATCCAACCAGCCTTCGGGCTGACTACCTAACAGACAGTCGCCAGCATCAAATATAATTTATTATTATATTATAATACTTCATCCCAGTACCTAAATTGGTGACCCTGACGTGATGTCATGCAACGGAGAAGAAATACCAGGTCAGTCATTACAGATACGACCAGTGTCTCAAAACGACACGGAGATAGCCCGTGTCGCAGTAAAAATTCCTCCTATCTGGCGCAAAAACGTCAAGGTTTGGGCCATGCAAATAGAAGCGCTGTTTGCTATAGCAGGGATAACGGCCGAACTTACCAAATTCAATCATGTGATAGGTGCGTTAGATGCCGATGTAGCTGAATTAATATCTGATTTTCTGTGCAACCCCCTGTCCAATACGCCTTTCTCCGACTTGAAAAAACGGCTTGTCCAAGAGTTCGAAGAATCGGAGGGACGTAAAGTTAACAAGCTTCTGACGGAATTAGACTTAGGAGACAAGAAACCGTCCCAATTGCTTAGGGAAATGAGAAATTTGACTGGAACACAAGTTAAGGACGATTTCTTACGCACGATATTTATCCAGCGGCTACCCGTCAATGTGCGTTCTATATTAGCGTCAAGTAGTGATATGTTGGACAATTTGGCAATAATGGCTGACAGAATAATGGAACTTTCAGCTCCCACACACAACATATACAGTACCCAAGCCACGCAGCAAAGTTTTAGAGACCAACCTAACCTCAACTTCGAAACAGACAGACTTTCACGCCTTGAAGCGCAGATTTCTCAGTTAACTTTAAGTGTGAACGAACTGAGAACTAGATCTCATTCTAGATCGCGAGACTCAAGGTCACGTTCCAAAACACCAACAAGTAGATATAACCCAAACAAATCATTTTGCTGGTATCATTTTAAGTTTGGAGATAGAGCTAAGAAATGCACTAGCCCTTGCTCCTATCGTTGCAACGTCAGTGTGCCGGAAAACTAGCTCGCTCCCCACTGGACGCGGCATGTGATCGGAGCTTGGTATCGCGCCGCTTGTTTATTATTGATAAATTAACTGGCTACAAATTCCTCATAGATTCAGGAGCTGATATCTCCGTATTCCCTACTTCTTTCAAGGAACAAGGGCATGTGTCAAAAAGGCAACTGTATGCAGCCAATGGCAGTCCAATCAAAACATATGGTGAGCGACTTCTCAAACTAGATTTAGGTTTACGCAGAAATTTCTGTTGGAATTTTCTGATAGCAGAAGTACAAACACCTATAATTGGTGCCGATTTTATCCACAATTTCAACCTGCTAATCGACCTGAAAAACAGATGTGTCATAGGCAGTACGACTAACCTCTCATACCAGCTACCTTGATCAAAACAGAAGTGATTGAATCACTCCATACCATCCCTCCAGATCAAAAGTACCGTACGCTGAAATTATCAAAGAGTTCCCTGATCTCCTGAAAGAACGAATCAATTTTTCAAGTCCTCATCCCAGTGTGATGCATCGCATCATAACAACTGGACATCCAGTCTCAGCTAAGGCACGGCGATTACCACCAAAGAAACTTGCAGCTGCCAAGGCAGAATTTCAGCAGATGATCGATATGGGAATCTGTCGACCTTCGAACAGCTGTTGGGCAAGTCCTCTCCACCTCGTACCCAAAAGAGATGGATCTTGGCGTCCTTGTGGTGATTATCGGGCATTGAACAACATCACTCAACCTGATCGCTACCCAATACCCAATATACAAGACTTCAACAGTCAGCTGGATGGAAGAAAAGTATTTTCCAAGATCGATCTCCTACGCGCATACCATCACATACCAGTTCATCCTGACGACATTCCGAAGACTGCAGTAATAACCCCCTTCGGACTGTTTGAATTTGTTTCCCTACCGTTTGGATTACGCAATGCAGCACAGACCTTTCAAAGATATATGGATAACATTCTGCGCGATTTTGATTTCACCTACTGCTACATCGATGATATACTCATAGCTTCCTCCAGTGAAGATGAACATAAACGACACCTGTATTTATTATTTGGGCGCCTCAGTCAGTTCAATATTAACATCAATATTAGCAAATGCATCTTTGGAGTGACAGAAGTGCCATTTCTTGGTTACCTGATCTCTGCCAATGGTATCCTTCCATTGCCAGATCGCGTACAAACAATCAAAGACTGTCCTCTCCCGGAAACAATCCAAGACTTGCGTCGTTTCTTAGGACTAATCAACTTCTATCGTCGAGCACTTCCTCATGCAGCCGATATGCAGGCTAAACTCTTTGACATCACTCACGGAGCAAAGAAGAACGACAAAAGTAAAATTACTTGGACAATTGAACTTCGAACGATATACTCAGATTTGAAGACCAGTCTTGTTAATGCAACTCTTCTCGCACATCCTTCCTATGAACTACCGTTGGTTTTGATGGTTGACGCTTCTGACTTTGCTATGGGTGCTTCACTTCACCAAGTTAGAGATGTTCTCCAACCCTTATTTTTCTTTTCAAAGAAACTCAGCGAGACACAGAAGAACTACTCGACTTATGACAGAGAACTTCTTGCTGTGTATTCAGCTGTCAAACATTTCAAACATATGCTAGAAGGTAGAGAATTCCCAATCTACACGGATCATAAACCTTTGACATTTATGTTTAATCAACGACCCAACAGACCCCTCGGCAACTACGCCACATGAGCTTTATAGGGCAGTTCACTACTGACATTAGGTATGTGGAAGGAACAAATAACTCGGCTGCTGACGCTTGTTCTCGAATTTCTTCCATCAGTATTCCTTTACGCTTTACTACGGAGGAGATTACCAAAGCTCAAGCTACAGATGAGGAATTGAAACATCTGAAGCAATCAAGGGCATGTTCTCTGAAATTCCAGGTGTTTCCTGTACCCAATAACCATGAACTTATCTGTGACAATTCCATCGGCAAGCTCAGACCAATCATCCCTACTGCATTTCGTCATCGCATATTTGAGTCCATCCACAACCTGTCACATCCTGGGGTAAAAGGATCGATCAAACTCATCCAACAACGATACGTATGGCCGTCGATGAAAAAGGATATCTAGTTATGGGCATCATCATGCGTCCCTTGCCAGCGAGCTAAAGTCTGGCATCATACACAAAGCGCTATCGGCCTATATGAGCAAGTGACAGAACGATTCAGCCATGTCAACATTGACATTGTTGGACCTCTTCCATCATCCCAAGGTTACTCATATGTACCCACCATGATCGACCGGTTCTCACGGTGGCCTGAAGCAGTTCCAATAAAAGACAACAACAAAATGGCGGATATGATAGAAAGCAGATTGGAAAGTGCTCTTACATACATAGTGAATATCACGGAAGTAGGAGGCTACTTGAAGAAGGAAATGAAGGATGGCATGCTGAAAGCGGTAAGTGAGATAAGAAACTGCTGCAAAATGTTGAAATCAAATGTATTAGAAATAAATCCAGAAAAGGAGGATCACAACATGAGGTTACGGTTGACAACCAGAGAGATGTAAACAAGGGAGAAGATAGTCAAATCATTGAACAACTAACAACATCTACTGATGCAGAGAATGAAGCTACGAGTGGCAATGACAAACGGCGCTGCCAGAGGACGACATCTAACGGAGAGGAAGAAAGTTTTAATAACAACCAGCAGATAGTGTCGCCTATCAGAGAGAAAGCGAACAAGACACCCACTGAGGTAGGGCAGGATGTCACCAATAATAGTCATAGAGAGCGCCAGAAGTTGGTGGGATATAAAGGAATAGACGCAGTGGAAGAAACAGACAGACACCAGCAAGGAGCGCCTTCTACTAGCGGTGTACATGAACCAAATAGTAATAAGCAAAGAGTTTTAAGCAGTACCATACCACTACAGACACGTACTGGAGGGAAGTATAACGAACAAAGCGCAGAGATAGGTCGAGCGCTAGAAGACAAACTTACAGAAACAATAGCACATCAAATGCAGACAATGATGGAGGACATCACTAGTAATATAAAAAAAATGATAAGAGATGAAATTGAAATTAAAGATAAACTTGAAATAGGATCCCATCTAGGAAATAAAAAATCAAAACAATCAATTCCGTATCGCTTCGATAGGAACATAGGAACTCAATCAGAATTGACTCCCACAGAAAATAATGTGGAAAACAATGTAAAAGAATTAGTTTCCCACCAATAACTGGCAACCCTTCACAAGTTCATAATCAAGAAACACCAAAGTACATTACAGCCGAAGAGAAATGGACGGAAGTCATAGGCAGGAAACAAAGACAACTACCACGACATCAAGCATCTATAACAGGCACAGGAACGGAAGACGTAAACCTACAAGCAGTAGAAAAGATGGCCTGGATATTTATAGGAAGAGTGCAACAGGAAACCACAGCCGAGTCCATAAAGAAATTCCTCATCAAAAAGGAAATTATAGAAGAAATTATATGCGAAGAATTCTTAACGAAATTTGATACAAAGTATTTCAAAGTGGGAATTCCCTTTAAATACTTGGAAAGAATAAATAAAGAAGACTTTTGGCCAGCAAACATCACCGTAAGACGTTTTCGGCTTTTTCGGAGGAATGCAAGGATACAACCAGAATAAAACAGATGAGTGGTGTATGAGTAACTTAAAAAATGGAGAATATGTGAGAAAAGACAACTTACAAATAATGTTATGGAACATTGAAGGTTTGAAGAACGCACTAAGCTCAGCACCCAAAGATTGCCCGAGTGGATACGACGCAGTATTATTAACAGAAACATTTCTCACAGATCATTGGCAACACGCAGAATATTACTGTATACATCTTCAAGCGCAACAAGGAGAAAGGGGAAGACATGCAGGTGGAATTACTATCCTATTAAAGCCATGGTTGACGCCAATAATCTCAGAAATTAAATTAGATCACTCTCTGCTAATTGAACCACAATACATCACCATTATTACCTGTTACTTTCAACCGTATACAACGGCCATGGAGATAATAGATGAAGTAGGGCAACTAATAACATTGAGTAGGCACGACATCCCTCTAATCCTAGCCGGAGACTTAAATTGTAGGCTGGATGTACAAAACTATAAAACAACATTAGTAATGGAAAAAATGCAGGAAGATGGCTTACACCTTCTGAATAACCACAACATACCTACATATATATGCCATAATGGGAAAAGTGCGATAGACGTTGCGCTTATAAGAGGTCACATAAAAGGAGTAATAGCTCCACTATTGGCAGCAGATCATACATCTATAAGAAAGCATATTCCTTTGAAAATAGTAATACAGGGAGACTGGTGTACAACAAAGAGGCAAAGTAAACAGCTCTTATCAAGGAAGATAGACTGTGGGAAAGTAGAAGGTAGACCCGACCTTATTAAGAAAATAGAAACACTAACAGAAGATTCAAGACTAGATGAAGCAGTACAAGCCCTTGAAGAACTCCTAATACAAGCCACAGCCCCTAGGAAAGATCGAAAGGCAAAACAATGGTTCGACCAGGAATGCTACCTATCTAAAAAAGACGTATTGGGGGCCTTACACCAGCTAAGGACGAATTGCGAGAGTCTTCTTTTCCTTCAAGAATATAACAAGAAAAGAAGTGACTACAAGACACTGATACGTGAAAAGAAAAGGACATTCTGGGAAGCGGAAGGAAAAAGAATCGTGGAAGAGGCCAAGAATGACCCATACATCGCACTACGCCCTAGGAAACAGGCACAGACACACTATATCAATATGCAAGAATGGACGACACACTTTAACGATCTACTCAACAGGGCAGGAATAACAAACATACCGGAAAACATAAAAGGAACTGACCAAACAACGACATTGGAATGGACTCCACTAACAACAAAAGAAGTTCAAAATATAATCGCAAGCATAAAGAAAAGCAAAGCTGCTGGACCAGACAACATATTCGGTGAATACATAAAATACACGGCACACCTTCTATTACCAATATGGACGAAATTATATAATAAATGCATCGAGACGGCATCAATACCAGAGAGATGGAGACAGTCTACCATAAAAGTTCTCTATAAAGGCAAAGGTGACCCATATGATACAAATATGTACAGAGGTATCGCACTGGAGAACATTCCGTTCAAGATATTCACTAAATTAATAACAGAAAGAATCACAGAAGAAATAGATGTACAACTACCAGAAACACAATTTGGATTCAGGAAAGGAAGGTCAACTCTTACTGCAATAAAACTATTATTAAATAACATTTGGCAAGTCATGGAAAGAAAAGAAAAATTTTACGCAGTATTTATAGACTTCACAAAAGCATTTGATCGCATAAACCGTGATCTTGTGAAACTGAAGCTGGAAAAAGCTCTAGATAGAGATAATGTATGGACAAGAATTATACATACGGTACTACATTGGAACAACATAAGAATCTCGGATAATATATCACTCTCTGATCCGATAATTCAAACGAATGGAGTTCTACAGGGTGACCCAATAAGCCCCTTGCTCTTCATCCTAGCAACGGAAGACATAATGAGAATAACTCAAAATACAGATATTGTATCATATGCGTACGCTGATGACATTGTGATCGGATCACATAACATCATAAAACTACAAAACATTCTAAAAGACATGGAGGAATGGTGCACTGAATATAATTTTGACATCAACACATCTAAGACACAAATGATGGTGTTTCGACAAGGAGGAAAGGTACCGACCGGAACAGAAATTTTCATACAGGAAAAAAGAATAAATATAGTAAAATAATTCAAATACCTAGGCATCACTCTACAAACAAGTGCAAAATGCTTTACAAAACATGTGACAGAAAAAATTACACAAGCGGTTCGGGCGATGCACGATATAAGATATATAAGAACACTCAACCTCGAGACAGCAATGGCATTATTTAAAAATAAAATAATGCCAATATTGACATACGGAATAGAAATCATATGGCCTTTCCTCACTGAAAAGAATCTATCACCACTTGAAAGTGTTAAAGCATTATACATTAAAAAAGCTATTGGAGTTTCCAAGACGACCAAATCTCGGCTAGTCTACCTCCTCGCGCGAGAAACATTCCTAATTGAAGACTTTAGAACGCTTCTAATATTACCTAGCACAATAGGTGCGGAAAACCTATTAACGACTCTCAGAAGGAAGAGAGAAGAAATCCCACTGGAATTTTATGGAACGGGGGCCATGGTTGACCGGGCGTGGACATCTGCTAGCTTTGAAATGAGGCACATGTTCACACGCCTGGCAGTTCATGGTTTTCACCATTTGATTTGTACAAACAAAGCATACCATGATCCGGATGACACATGTGTATGTCAACTATGCGGACACACATGTGAACGCTACCATATTGAAAAATGCAGCAAAAGAATAAAGTCCATAAAAGACTATGCTACCCAAGGCGCAGGTGCGCAAACATAGTGTATTTAAATGTATTTAATGGCTGTTTAGCTGCAATAAAAGTATTATTAATAAAAGACATTACCGCAGAAACAATTGCATCCACCATACTCTTAAACTGGATTGCCCGTTTTGGAGTTCCCAATACAATCACTACTGATCGTGGACGACAATTTGACTATGAACTCTTCAGATGTCTCACGCAATCACTTGGCGTCCAACATATCAAACTACAGCATACCACCCGGCAGCAAACGGGATGATTGAACGCTGGCATCGGCAATTGAAATCATTTCTGAAAGCTCACCTAACAAGCGACTGGGTCCCCAAACTTCCATTAGTTCTGCTAGGACTGAGATCCTACATCATCCCCAATCACAACGCAACTCCAGTAGAGATGACCTATGGAACACCAATTAAACTACCTTCAGACTTCTTCAATGGACCTTCAAATACAGAAGATATTCCAACTTTCTTATACAAGCTGAAAGAACAACCCAGGACACTTCAACCTGTGCAATCAGAGCACCACTCTGGCAACAAGATATTTGTTCACCCGGAACTAATGAAGTGTGAATACGTGTTTATTCGGCAGGATGGATACCGACGCCCTCTGCAACCAATGTACAACTGACCATATCGTGTGCAGTCAAGGAATAACAAACATTTCAATATTGAGACCCCATCAGCACAGTATAGTAACCATACAGTAAGGACACATCAGGCCTTTACCATGTAAATTTTTCGTCATGGTTTTGAATCGGCCGGTTCCGGAAGCACCGCACGCACGCACGCATGGCGGCGACGGTTCACCATGTATCCGCGAGAGAGCAGTCTACCCGTATTCATTGAGTGCGGCCTGTCGATTTTGTCTGAAGAAAACATTGTTTGTAATTATTAAAATCAACTCAGAAATATAATTTTGCATTTTAACCAATGGCAGAAATGTGGGAAACCAACATCTGTGCGGTAATTTATTGCGCAGTTCTTGTCACACTGGACATAACAGCATTCCGGTTTCTCGTGCATTGGAGCGGTAAATACAAATATCACACGTTTCATCGAATAATTCTGGTTTTAATATCCATGAGATGTCAGTCCCTCAAACACCTATCCATTAATTCACAAATTCCTCATTCCTAATCCAGATATAATGACTGGATAAAGGCCTGTAATCAGGAGGATTTACTGGCAAACGTGGCAAATCTACACGCCAATATATAGGGTATGTAGCCTTTATTTCTCAAAGGAAGTGTTTTAAACCACAAGGAGAGCAGTGCTAGGCTGAGATTAGGTAATATTGCCCAACAAACATTAAATCTCCACCCTAGAGAAGCTATTGTCTCCTTTAATGTGTCCGTTTTCTAACCCCACTTAGCCTAGGAGGTAAATGGTTTCCTGACTGAAGTTAGTTGATGTGTTTTATTAACTGTAATTTGTTAAGCTGCAGCCCTTTACAGTGAATTAAGAGCTTTAATTACAAGCTACAATGCAAATCGGATTTAACATTTGCTCCCTCACCTATGGGACTTTGTGCTATTCCTGAAGAGTTCTGGAGAAGTTTGGATTGTCGTGTACCCAAAGCTACAATCCCATGAAATGACAAGGTACTCCAGTCCATCAAAATTGTAAATAGTGTTGCTTTCAGAGACAAACTATTGAGGTTAGCAACCCCTCACTACGCTCTGCATGGCATTAAGGCTGTGTGACTTAAAAACCAGGGCTGTTAACCTTGATGTTCCTAACTCATAGACATATCACAATGCCCTTAATTTTATTTAATTCTGTGAGACCACTAAAAGTTTGCCCACCCATGTAAATGATAAGCCCACCCAATTTCTTCTCAAGTGATACCTCCCTCTCATTCCACACACGCCCAAATACACGGGGATATATGACCACGATGTCTCAGCCCTTAAAATAAGCAACAACGACTGTATCTTCGATACACACTGATCAAATTCCTGGATACTTCTATACTTTCAGCAATGATCCTAGGGATGATTTTTCTTCACTATGTCACATGCAGAACATGGTACCACTAAAGCAATACTGTATAGGTCCATGTTATTTGAAAATGAATACCGGTACATAATAATCATACAAGAGTGGAGCCTTGCATAAGTGAGGAGATGTAACACCAAACTCTGGGTGTCAACAAGCCTTGCACTTATATCACTCGGGAATTGAGAAATTGGGTGGGCTTATTGTGTGATAATCTTTGTTACTGTGGTGGCTGTACTAGTGTGTGTATTTGTAAATAGGGGATAGGATTGGGAAGGAGGTGGCTGTGCCCTTAAGTTAACAACCATCCCTGCATTTGCCTTGAGTAGGGAAACCACTTCCAGGATGGCCGAGGTGGGAATCAAACCCTCCTCTTCTCAGTTTTGCCTCACGAGGCTGACTGTAACCCATTCCAGCCCTAAGGCCAGAATCAAAATTTCTTGGCAAAGCCGGGAGTCAAACCCAGACCTACGGGGGTGACAGCCAAGAAAGCTATCTGCTGCACCACGAGGTGGTCTCGCGAAAATGTAATGTCTTGGTCATAAATATATTCTATATAAATCTACATGAAAATAGCCTACTCCCTATCCAAACATTTTCATAAATTTAAGTTTCATATACCATTTTAAAGCTCAATGGTTTTAAAATTTACAGTTATCTTAAGTCATAGCAACAGATTTCAATGTTTACATTAAGCCACATTGTTCAAACCTGTTCAGGGATGTCGGAAATTCCTCAGATAATGGCAAGCTGCAACTCACATCCTATTCTATTGTTGGGCAAGGACTTGATTCTCATCATTGCAGAAATAATCTGTTTAATACTAGCTGTAAACATGGCCAAGGTTTCATGTGATACAAGCTAAAGGTGTAGAATTTGGTATAAATGTTTATCTCAAGTATCCAGTACCAGTACCTCTATGTCAATGTTGCATAGGCATTGTGCTTGCTACACTTGTCATAGTATGTGGTACGGTATAAATTTCAGAATGTGCATCAATTTTAATTTCTACCGTTTGATTATTCATATTTTTGTGGGGGTCAGGAATCGTATGGTTTGTGAAGTGATGCTTAGGAAAAGTTGTCTCCTTTCTTTTTAAGGATGTGTGAAGGACAGAGTGGTGTGTCTTTATAATGACATACTAAAATTGTAATGGCTGATGAAGGATGTAATTAATATCCAGAACATGTCCTACTATTTGCACATTATTTATTCATTTAAGGGTTGATTAGGCAGAAAGATTTACAGAAGATTACAATTCAAGAAATATTATACTCATCAGAGTTAATTAGAGATGAATGAAACTGGGCAAGGTACTGGAAAAGCCTGTGACCTATTAAAAGGAAAGGTCCCGGCAGATTTCCCCTATATTGTTCAACCAGCCACATCTGGTTACGACCACTATATTCTTCCTGAAGTAACTCCACAGAGAGAATGAAAAGTGTCAAGAACAAACTTCTGCTTGCAATCGCACATTTTTCTGCATTACAGTATTACTTACTTGTTTACATGGTTTATGTAGAATCAACTCGTACAAATATTACAGTGAATTCTATGTCTGTGCCCCATCATATCCATAGTACCGTACCTAGAAGAATTTGCAGTAATTTATTTTCTGGCCATGAAAGCCTAAACATTCCAACTCAAACAGGCATATTTTTCTGCAAATGTTTGGGTATTCTGATATATTTTCATGGAAACATTTGACTTTTTTTTTTAAGAAACATTATTTTTTCCTGTTTTCAATTTTCAGAGGTGAAGCTCACCAATTTTGTGACTACATCCTGAAGTTGGTTGGCCTAGAAGCCTAGAGTATATAAAATATGGTAGCGAGTGTTTAATCGTAAAGAGGTTTTCTCAATAGTGATTTTTAATGCCCTGGCATTGTCATTGAGGAGCAAATTTAACTTCCTAAATACTGTAACATTTAAGTTGGTCTAACACGAAAGAAATTTAATAATACTATACCTGTAAGGTTTTAGCTACCTACTAAGAAAATTAATGTGCAATTTTTGAATGGAGCTACCTAGGCAAATCTTTACACCAAAAACCAACATATTGTTTATCGCTACCTTTTAGTGGAGAAACTAGAATTCATGTCAGATAACCTGCAGCTTCTGTGACTGATAACTATAGTTTTGTCTTGTTGTCAACAAATGTGATAGACAGGTCTGAAGCAGTTCATTATTTCAAAAACTGACTCTCTCTATCAGAAATCAAATCAGTGATTTGAGATCATGGCGATATCAGGAATGTTTGTTTATTGCATTACAACAAAGGATTTGGAAGTAATCTCATAAAGCAATAACTTCTAAATCAAAATAACTTACAATTTTATTGTTGGACAGCCAAAGGACTTAACATAATCCTCCATGGTTTTAGACAGGTGCAACGATCCATTAGTTCTGGGTTATCCCATCCCGTTAGAAAATGGAAGGATTGGGGTTTGAGGCCTAAGGATGTTGTACAACATTAACTGCAAATCACATCACCACACTGAAGACCTGGTTTGTGAAATAAGTTGGTTCATGTCCCTTCACCTGTCATTTCAAGTTAGCTTCCTTGTTTCTCATCTCAAAATGCTGAGATGGTGGCTTTCCCATAGACCACAGTCACTTCCCCATTCCTTTCTTAGCCTCTTCTACTTTCCATCTACGTTGAGGCTGCATGGATGATCCTTTTCTCTAGAATGAAAGGGCTCCATGACACTGTCAATTATGACGATAAAGACTTTGGGAGTGAAGTACGGGGATAAAAGAAATATTCATATCCAAGAAATAAAAATAGCCAAACATATAAGCCCATTGTTTCCACAGCTACTGCCATGGTCTAGAAGTAAGCATAGCTGCCTTCTAACTGGTTGGCCCAGTTTTGAATCCTGGTTTTGCCAAGGAGAATTTAAATTTTGGCCTGTAGTCATGTGTACTTGGATGTGTGTATCATTTGTCTCATAAACTGCCTTATTGTGATGGCTGTATTAGTGTGTGCATTTATAATTTTAGGTGAGGATAGGGAAGGAGACGACTATGGCCTTACGTTAGGGGTAGCTTACCGTCTCGGCATTTACCTGCAGTAGAAGTGGAAAACCAAGGAAAACCACTTACAAGATGGCCGAGATGGGAATCAAATCACCTCTTCTCAGTTTTGCCTCACAAAGCTGAGTGTATCCCGTTCCAGCCCTCAGACCAGAATGCTAGTTGCTACACCACGAGGTGATCTAAGTGAAAAGGGATGGATTCTAATCCACCTCTTGGTCCTAATAGAAGTGAATTTCTATGGTTTCTAATTCCCCTTCCCCCCTCCCAGAATGCTCCATGCACCAAACATTCCATCTTCAAATTATTTTGCATGCCCAATTAAATGGAGTAATATAGCTCGGGTGGTGTTGGGGTAGCGCGCCTGCCTCGCATCAGGAGACCTCGGGTTCGATTCCAGGCTCCGTCAGGGATTTCAGAAACCGGCGTGAGGGCTGGAACTGGGTGTACACAGCCTCGCAAGGACAATTGAATAGCTGTCTGACAATGAGGCAGCGCCACGCTCATGGAGACCAAGATTAACGGCCGAGGGGACCCGAGGCGCTCACCACGCGTCACCACATAATCTGCAGGCCAAATGGCTGGGTGGCGATCGCTTAGTAGGCCTAGGCCCTTCATGGACTGTAGTGCCACGGGGTTTGTTTGTTTGTTTGTTTCGTTTTAATGGTAGTTCGGAGACTACGGTTTCAATAGTCTTCTTAGAATGTACAGTATATGGGTGTTAACTTTAAAAATACCCGCACGAGTCTCTCTGGAGGACTCACACATTATTACTATTACGTAAACATATCTTGCATAAGAATCATGGCCCTATTAATAATATAGTTCATCGTATCTTGGTGAGAAAAATACCTTACCTGTATGTGCATTTGCTCAAAGAACTTTTTCTTTTCTGAATTTTTATTCCATACATATTATTATTATTTTTAAAATTAATATTAGGCATCCACCTATAAATTTTAACTCAACTAAAATTTGTATTATTTTGTGTTAAGAGGGACAGATGACCTTGCTGTTCCGCCCCATAAATAACAATAAATATCCATACTATGTGTGATGTTAATGAGCAATTCTGAGAATATTTACAGCAGATCTAGATTGCAGTCATGGACCACCTTGTGGCGTAATGACTACCATTCTTGGCTGTTGCCCCAGAGGTCTGGGTTTGATTCCCGGCTCTGCCAAGGAATGTAATTCTGGTCTAAGGGCTGCAACAGGGCACACTCAGTCTCGTGAGGCACAACTGAGAAGAGGAGGGTTTGATTCCCACCTCAGCCATCTTGGAAGTGGTCTTCCGAGATTTCCCACTTCTTCTGCAGGCAAATGCTGTAATGGTTCCTAAGTTAAAGCCAATGCCGCCTCCTTACCAATCCTCACCGGAATTGCAAATACACATACTCAGACAGGCATCACAATAACACAGGTTATCAATCAAAATTCCACACACGTCCAAGTACACGGGGCTAAATGACCACGATGTCCAGGCCCCTGAAATGAAACAACAGATTGCAGTCGATGTACAGAAGTTGTCTAACATGGTGGCCAGATCGCTCCTTAGTGCCTCTTGGTCTATTGGAATGGCTGTAACATCCGGCGCATTATACCATAGTCGAACTGTTCCTCTATTGGAGCACGAAGATTGGGATTCTCTGCCGTCACTGTCTCATGAAGCCATAGCCAGGTGGCTATGCTAATGCTTGTTGTTTCATGTAGGAGGTTGTACATCATGGTCGTCAGCCCTGTGTACTTGGGCGTGAGAAGAAACCCATACAACAGGAGCAATCGAGTGTGGCAACGGGTGGGTGAGAGATTTCACAAGCTCTTCATCCAGGAACGCCTCCAACAGCAAGGAAATTGTCATGTTTTGTGGTGGGATCATGTTTGGTCGACGTACGCCTCTAATTCCTATCCACGGTAACATGACCGGTCTGGTATACAGAGACAACATCCTCAAACCTGTCGTTACAGGATTCGCTGCCACAATGGGTGAGGGCTTTACACTAGTGGACGATAATGCTCATCGAGCTAGGGTGGTCATCAGTTCCTTCAGATGCAAGGCATACTGAGAATGGAGTGGCCTGCATATTCTGCGGACATGAACAGTATCGAACATCCATGGGAAAAGATTAAGAGTGCAGTTTCGCACTGTCCCAATCCTCTAACAAACAAACAAACAAACAAACATTCAGCAACTGATTGAAGCTGCTTTCAAAGAGTGGGATAATCTGCCCCAAACCCGGTTGGTTCGTAGTTCGGTATGCCTCTTAGTCGGCAAGCATGCCTTAGGGCTCGTGGTGGCCATACATGGTATTGATATGCCCCAACTAGAAAAAGATTGCCACTTTTGTTAAGCTTTTAGTGTTTGTCTCTTTTGCACAACATATTGTGTGTTGTTTTTCTTTGTATGCCATTACATACTACCTTACCAGGGAATTGTTACTGCTAGACGTGGAGCACGGCTGTTGTGTATACATTACGTCAGCTCGCCTCGCTATGGCTGCCGCGAGCGGTTGCTGGCCAAGAGGGGGAACGCATGCACAGTCGTACAATGAGAACACACAGCACAGCGCACGACCCAGCACGAATCATGCACACAAATGACATGCGATGAGGTTTCTCTGGCGACAACTGCACGTCTATCGCAGGAGTGTGGCTGGGCGGAGTGCATTAGTTCCGATTTCCGCCACCGGTAACAATTCGCTGGTAGGATAGTACACATAGCAAAACACTAAATCCCAATATGCAAAACCTTTTTTGGAGTACTGTTCAAGTTACAAACACTGCTAGTCACCATAACACTCTAGGGGCAGATGACCTCGAAGTTCCGCCCCTTAAAACAACAATTACATTACATTCACCACAACACTGATTATCAAATACCATGCACACACAAGTACACGGGTCATAGACCAAAGAGGTCCTAATTGGAACTATAATAATATATACAGTACCGGTATGTCAAAAAATATGGTTATATAAATGACTCCAGATTATAGCTTACCAAGAGACATACATAGGCCTACTTTGAACCGGCCTTGGTGGCCGAGAGCGCTAATGTGCTATCTCGTGCCTCGCTGGCATCGGGAGAGCGTGAGTTCGAATCCCACCTCTACCGTCCTGAAAATGGTTTTCGTGGTTTACCATTTTCACTACCAGGCAAATGCCGGGACGGTTCCTTTCAATAAATCCACGGCCAATTTCCCTCCAATATCCCTTCCCTGACCCGTCCTGAAAAGAAGAGTACATGGCCATTGGCTGCATTAATAAAATTATACATACTTTGAAACTTTAGTTTTTAAAATAAGACTGCTGTTACGACTTGAAACTGAATCCCAGCACTCTGCGCAGAGTGTGAACTGATAACACCACGATAGCCCTTTGTTAACTCTTGGGCCTAGTAACTGAAACTATGGCATGTAGTTAGGCCTCCTAATGACCAGTATTAATTCTGCTATGATGTACATGTCGCTTACAGGTACCAACTGGAAAGACCTGCCCCAGGCCTCTCCAAAAGCAACACAGCATTATGAGCCTAACATTTCTCTCATCCAGGTGTAAAAACCATCCATCGCATGGAAAACTCATCCTACATTATCTCCATTTCTGCAGAATGGGGAGAATAAGGAGTTGACATACCACTGACAAGTAAAAAGTGCGGTGCGGATAGATGGCAACTTATTAGTCGTGACGAGGTTAAAGTTAGGTCTGATTGGTGTTAAGCTATGGTTAGAGCAAGTTTAGGACTGAGCGTTTTACTTGATTGATTGGCGACACCATTGCACATAGTGTTATTTACCAGTTATATTACTTTATTACATTCACTAGCGACAGAAAGCAAAGCAAACTTGTAGCTTCACGTGGCTCTCGTGATCATAAGCCACAGAACCTTTCTTTTTTATATTTGGAATTTGAACCACGGGATGCAACTCTGGAATTCTAACATGCATTAACCAAGAATCAAAACCCAGTCCAAAACTATAATATGACGACTTTAGGATCTCCGAATGGAGATCTGGGTGTGACCTTGGCTTCTAGGATTAAAGAAGCAGGCCTCTGTACGAAGGGTGGTTGGCCGGTTTACTTACTGTAAGCCCTGAGCTTGTATTTCAGCTTTACTTTACTTATTTTTAGGCCATCTGTAGGCTAAACAAAACAATCTACCAGTAAATGTATAGTCTATTTGTTGAATCTGAAAGCTACTTGTTGCTCCTATAATAGGCATACAAAGACGTGGAACTAATAAAGGTAATGAAAAGAGATTCCTTAGCACATGACTTACAGTACCGGTATTGAATTCTTCTTGGAACACAAGATAATGAACGGAAGTGTGAGTAGGCTAAGAAATAAGGAGTAAGAAGTAGCCTAGGCATATCATGAAATGTGAAAATAACACTGCATAATAAGGCTGTCCCCACCCATCAACATGACTTTTTATTGACTAAATAAATTCCCGGGTATTTACGTTAGGAAGCTAAGAACATTAAAAATTAACACTTATTTACAGTTTCTGTAGAAAACTTGAATTGCATTATCTCAGACTACAAAAGTTTAAGAAACAAAATCCACATTTCCCCCACACTTTTCAATATATCGTGTGTTAATTTAATCATTAAAAACATATCATAACCTTTCATCGTCACGATGCAATCACAATGCGACACCACAGGACTGGAGGAGGAATGTGGTGTTAAACATTAAATTCCACACTTCTTAGAATTAAAACACAGTAGTATTAACACTTTCTATTTTCTTGTTATTTATTTTCCTAAAACATCTGATTATAATGAGAGCTAGTGTGTTGAAATAGAGTTAAATAAATGACATAAAATATACATTCATCAATCAGCTGTTTATCATGTGGTTGTCCATAAGTGGTGCTACCTAGCGGCTTACAGGTGTATTGGTGCTCCCCCTTATCAATTGTTTTTTTGAAAATCCGTTCTTCCGGTTTTGCCGAAGTGTCCATACTGTATGGTTACTATACTGTGCCATCAGGCTCACAAACAGTGTCCATAGATCGACTTAGGGCCGGGTTCACCAACGCAGCGTTAACAGGCCGTCACTAAATACGTTGTTAACTTTAACATCGACATTAAGCTCGTTGGCGTTTCACGAGCACATTCGCCCATTGGCATTAGCAAACGAAGTGTTATGCTTAAGGGCTGTACAAACGTCATTGAAAGATGATGATCGTGGCGGTATTTGTTTATTCTTTGGTGTAATCAAGCAGGCCGTTAACTGAAAAAGCTTAAAAGTTACAAACTCCTTGGTTAAAAACAAACATTGCTGTTGAGCAAAAGAGCAAGAAGAGTCGGGGGCTGTGAAATTTTCGTTGAATAAAAGAAACATAAGTATCCACCCTTGTCTACTCGGTGGATGAGTATCGTGAAATCATTGAAAATAAGAGGACTGATGCTGTAACGTTTAGGTAGCCTTTTATTAAATTAAATTAACTAGGATGTTTTATAACGTAATGCATCACACGATATTACACGTAAAAAGAAATAAGAGGACTGATGTTGTGACGTCTAGGTAGTCATTTATTAAATTAACTACATGTGCTACACCGTAATGCATCATTACACATTAATAAGGAATGGTGCATAGGCCTAGGCTATCTTACTTATCAGATGGGAATTCCAGGTTAGGTTCTGTCATGTGTAGAACATTCAACACAGAAGGTTTTTGACAACCGAAATCTCATGATAAATTCTGTGTCGTCGCAATCATTCTAGTAATTCCTTCGTTATTTATAAGTTAGTGGTCGAAGAAAATCTAGCATGTCTTCAAAAACATCGTCATCGTTCAGAATAAAGTTTAATGCACGACTATTCCGGCTTTGACCGCACGCCATTTTGGATCTGAATGCTACGTAAATCGACCGTCAAGTCGTTAATTCCATGTTGACAGAGCAATTAGTTTTGACGGCTTGTTAGGGAAGCTAATGGATTGTTATAGTTTGGTGAACCATGACATTTCGGTAATCGTCCGTCAACGGCCTTAATTGGTTTGTTAACATTTTGACAAACCGTGGTGAACCCGGCCCTCAAGCCAGCATTCCTTCTTAAGGAACCCCAATCAACGTCAACAACGGACACTGCCGCAACATCTCCACCTCCGGATCCAGCTACTCCTCTGAAACATCCTGAGCCTCGTCCCAGTGTCACCACAAGAGTTGGCAGACGAGTGACATTCCCTCGTCGCTTCCTTAGCGTTACCACTGGGGAGGGAGTGTGTGGAGGCCATGAGCGAAGAGCTCTTTGGAGAACTTAGAGTTCTTTGTTTCTTTACTCTGTGCTAGTTTTGTGTACTATTCTTTCTGTGAGCATAAAAGGTTTGCAAGAAGGAATAAAAGTTTTCCTAGTCGCCAGCATCAAATATAATTTATTATTATATTATAATACTTCATCCCAGTACCTAAAATATGACAACATTGAAGAGCACTATTTTCTTCTTGCATCCATTTCTGCAGTTAACTTTCGAAATTATTTAGGCCGATCTTCAATTTATTTGTTTCTTGCTAATAGCAGCTTACCTCATCCATCTCTCTGTACACAAGCATCACTCACTACACTATACATAGGTTACCGGTACACAACTTTCCATCAAATACCAGTATTATTTTTGTGTTTCCTTACATGCCGGCCCCCTGGTGTTGGGGTAGCGCGCCTGCCTCTCACCCGGAGGCCCCGGGTTCGATCCCCGGCTCCGTCATGGATTTTAAAACAGACGTGAGGGTTGGAACGGGGTGCACTCAGTCTCGTGAGGACAATTGAGTAGCTATCTGACAGTGAGACAGCGCCCCGATCACGAATACCAAGATTAACGGCCGAGGGGACCCGACCAACACCTTCTAATACTCCAGGCCACAACACAAGACTTATGACGTCACGGCACTAGGCTGACGGTCAAAGCGGCAGCTGACTCGAGACGGGGCTACATTACTACGTATGTAAGTATTTGCAGATAACATCTCTTTGTAGCGACAAATTTTAACGTCCGAAAAGGCTTTATGTATGGCCTAACATGTTTTTCACGAGATTGTTTCGTATCTATTACACTGAAAACCATTTGCATTCTTCGACTTTGTTAAGGGAATACACATAGAAGATGCAAATGGGAAAATGATCCCTTAACAGAATACTTCGCGTAATAAGTGGCCTACCAGACATGGAGATAAGTTGAATTATTATAATTATCTGCGCGGTACTTGAGACAACTAAATGTAGCCTACTTTAATGAACGGGAAGGGGGAAGGAATTGACGTGTATATGAGGAAAAATGTATTTTCTGCATAACTATTAACAAATAAATTACAGTACGGTAATAAAACTACCCCAATAGTAGGGGAGAGTGTTGTTCCTTGGAACGTTTGTACCTTGGAACAGTTGCATTATCTTTGATCTTAGTAAACATTCTTTGGAATAGCTGTGTTGAGTTCATTACTTTGCCACCCTAGGCAGCACTGTTTGTCAGGTGGCATCCATTATGGCTTCAGTTCCAAGTTATTTAAGTATTAAGCATTTTGGTACTTGAAAGTATTTTTCAAGTGATACCAAATCGGCATATAAGTAGTTCTCACAGGCAAATGAGATTCCTTCAATTTTTACACTAGGTTAGTATGTAAATGGACTAACTTATACACAGGTTACATTTTTGTTCTACCTAACCTATAAAAAGAAATTCATGTTTTTCTCTGAAATGACTACATCATGTACCTTGGAACACGCATTCCTATTGTACCTTGGAACATGTTCCAAGGTACAACAGGTGTTCCAAGGTACATTACAAGGTACACTATGTTCTCCTAAATGCTACTTTGAAACTTTATTTTGATCTTATTCTGTATTGACTGAATCCAACTCAGTATTAATAGATCTGGACACAATAATCTGAAGTTATCCACATAGTAAGGGCTATTCATGTTTTTTTAGCGTATGGCTTTTAGTGCCGGGAGTGTCCGAGGACATGTTCGGCTCGCCAGTTTTTGTAGCTGCTTCAAGGTGGACACCCAATGGGTGAGCTACATGTACCGTCGCGTGTGGAGTGTTGTCTGGGGAGGAAAGTGTGAATGGAAGGTCGAGGAATTGGAAGGTAGCGGCTGTGGCCTATAGTTAGGGACCAACCCCGGCATTCGCCTGGAACGAAGATGGGAAACCACAGAAAACCATCTTCAAGGTTGCCGGCGGGGGGATTCGAACCACCTCGCCTCCCGGATGTGAGCGACTGCCAGCAATCATGCCGTAACGACCACGGCTAACTCACCCGGTATTCAATTGGTAAAATACATGAATATGAAAAATTTTGTTCCTAGTATAAAATTCCGTTTTTAAAGAGACCGGGTGACACTAAAAACTTCATCTTTGACAAGGATACACTATATAACATTCCCAAGGAAGACTTATTAATGAAATTGCCTCAGCCAAATGTCTGATGGCACCCAGCGACGAAAGAAACAGATGCACTTTGAAATAGACTTCATAACTTCCAGGTACAACGTTCGCTGAAACAAATCTTTGCTTGATTGCGCTGTTGCTATATTATGAAGGAAAACTGATAACGGAACTAGTTTAATCTGATTCTTTTTATTGTCATATTAATAGTCATTCGCATCAAATTGTTAAGTCATTTTTTAGAGTCTGTAATGAGAGAATAATTCTGTGTCCAGTGACACAACATGCTTAATATTATGTATACATGTACAGATGAATAACCATGGCATTCCTTGCAAAGAATAAATATTTTTGTCATATTCAACAATTCTGTCATAATTGTTAAACTTGTTCCAAGGTACATGACAGTGTTGTACCTTGGAACATGTTGCAGAGTTCAAAAAAATAAAATAAAACTAATATCTGACACTGAACACAATGCAAACTGCATAAAAATAAGTGCAAAGACTTATATTAATGGGGAATAATATGTAGGATTCACGAAATTCAAACCAAAAAATAAAAAAATAAATGTCAAAACTTTTCCAAGGTACAACACTGTCCCCTACACATGGTAATTTACAATACCTAATAAGTATTCTTCTTGTACAATCATTAAGTGTGTGATTGGTAGGCTTCTTATAACATACATGTGATATTTATATTCACGTATTTTCATGCGTGAGGGGATATTGGTTTCGCTAGAACGAATGCAAATTTCTCCACGAAATCCAGTCATTTCAACAGAATTAACACGAAATAAGGTAACTTTTAACTCTGGTCACTACAGCAAATGAACACTATTGACCATGCAAAAACGTCCCGATAGTTTTACTTGAGGTTAGCGACATATTTTCTTCCAAGTGTTAGCAATTTGAAGATCATCAAATTTATAATTGGGTAATATGTAGGCTAATAACAAAGTCATGGAACTATCTACAACATGTCGCGAAATTAACAATAAGAGATCATGACAGAATCTGGATATTATTCCAAGCCTTATAACAATTGTGTATCAACAATATTGATGTTCATGAACAGTACATCTCATGACACTCAGTGGCCTAGAATACCAAGCAGATACACCACAATGTTGAAACTAATCATGTAAAACTACCTTATTATTATTGGTAAATAACCAGGGTGTCTACCACTACAGAACATCTTAATAGAATTCCTGTATTTTCTCTGATATTTCCATGTATGAGACAATCCCCTACGATACATTGCTGGAGTGTTTAGTAAAGGAATGGAAAACTTATAGGTATTATTTCTAAAAATAAAAATAAAATAAAAAAAAAACATTTGTACACTACCGGTAAGTTAAATGATTGATTAAAATTTTATGGACCGTATTCTTAGTTATACTAAGATGGTACTGCGCCCGAATTCTCCAATCAGCACCTATATCCTCTGCACTGTAAAGGATTGCAGACACGTAACTACCCAACTCACAAACTTACCATTGTCTGCTAAGTAAAATTGGGAATTCTAGGATCATACAGGGTATATTTATATTTAAAAAAATAGTACTACCAGCCTAGGTACAAATTTCTACTAGCATTTACATTTAAGCAATTCGAGAAACTCCGATCTCGAGGGGTGATTAGGTCTGTCTATAGTGAGCGCCTGTATCCTACCTAGCAGTACTATTTTCGGCGTTGACAAAATGAAAACGATGTCAGCTAAGATAAAATTGGCTAATTCGCTAAAAAGCGCCAGCCGTTTATTGTGCTATGGAAATACACACATGTCCCTGATGTATATCGATAATTAGTGTCTACCTGATACTACAAGAAAAATGACAATTTAAGATAAACTAAAAACGTGGCATTTATACATAATGTCCAGAAAATAAAGGTTGGAGAATTCGGTACTCCACTGATTCCTTCTTCTCTCATCGAATTCCTTTGCTATTACAAAAATTAAACACAACATTTATTACAAACGATAAACTCGAGTGGAGTTCCTCAGAACCTCCACTGAAATATGAAAAATTCTGAAACGGCGTGATTTCAAACATTACCCTATATTATACATTGCGTTTCATATTTGAACCGTAGTTCCACATCTAAATATGCAAGATCAAAATTTACTCAGTATTAAATATATATTCACATGTACAATGATTTGTGATTCGCACAAATATTAACTTAACTGCGTTGAAATGATTTACTTTCCTTTAATATACATGAGTCTTTACTACTCAAACTGTAACGTATTTTTCGTGGGGTTTTATGCAACTGGCATAAGTCAGTAGGAAGCCATTCTATATTTATTTACGCGGCAAATTGTTCAGCCAAGATAATTTTTCATGTTAATTTATTATTATTATTATTAATTTATTATAATTATTATTAAGGTATTTTCGGAGCATTTTATAAAAATTATTAGCATTCAGATAGGTTTTCTATATCTTAGAAAACGCTATCAAGCAAATTATTACGAACGACGATATCATAGAAAATTATCTGATTACGGAATTTTACGGAGTTTTTGTCAGTTAGGGTATTTGAGAGAGATGACTCACTGGGATTTCAAGTACACGCTGAATCTTGTCGAGGAGCATGACGCAATCTTGGGTCGCAAGGTCTAGAAAAGGCGAATTGTGGAAACGGAAATCGACTTCTCCCTCCCGCGGAGTGTAATGAGGAAGGAGTGGGGATCTAGCGCGTAGGGTGCAGCCAATCAGTGGCGACGACGTAAGCTAGATGTCGGTACCATGGTGGGGGAGCCAACAGGTGCATATATCGTTCGACGCGCCGTGAAACAAGAACAATCAGTGTAGTTCTTGCCGAGTGTGGATATACGCGGGAATCGCTCCGATGTTCCGTGGAAGAGGACTATCTGTGAAATACTTGAGGTGTACGGTCGCAAGTGCGTGTCGCTCCGATGTTCAGTGGAGTTAGCGACGAACTTTTGTAAAACTTGGTTGTACGAGTGTTTGGGTCCGAGGTACGGACCATAGAATTATCTAATCTACCAGAATATCATCAAATTCCGACGGAGATGACGACGTCCAGGAGACTGTGGGAAGCTCACAACATCTTCAAGAACGAGGGAAATGCTTTGGCAATTTCCAGTGGTAAGCGCCAATGACGCAGACATACGCAATCTCTCATTTTCTTTGTTCTACATTTCATATTTCAGTAACTTCATAGCTTGGAAATAAGAGTAAAATCAATTTATCAGACTCCGTTTTCACGTAATTTTCTATCGGTAATATTCAAATCACAACGCTCCAATTTAAATTTTATACTTATTATTATTAATTTTGCTATTCTTGTTTTATATAATAAATTCATTTCTTTTACAATGCAATCTTTGCTTTCAGTAGGTAGCATTAGATATAGACCAATTCCTTCTCCTGATACAATTGTTTGTTGGGTTAATGATCAAATCATACCACGATCTGAGTGAATAGAGTCTTGAAGGTGTTCTGCCAGAGCTAGACGTTGTTAAATACAAATTTAGATTTCAACATTGCGTTGAGGTCTTGGCGCCCATTAAAACAACATAGCTTAGGCAAAGGTAAACAGTTACATTTCTCACCCAACAGTTAGGAGCTAGCAAAACGTCTCATTTGTACGCTCAACGTGGAGCAAAGTAAATAACGTTTCACTTGTCGCCGACAACTTGGGGATGAAAACCTAATAACATTTGTGGAAGGAGAAGGGTATATATTTCTGTGCCTGTATTTTGGGGGTTATTTGTCTGTATCAGTGTATATCATTATGGGGGATGAGAAAGAAAGACAGATGAGGTTACGTAGTGGTCATCAACGGGAGAGTGATGATACGAGCAGTATGTCGAGTGATGGTAGTACCGGGGTAGCGGAGGTAAATCCCGATACTGAAACAGGGAGTGTAGGCGGCCAACCAGAATTAAAAACTTTACTTCTCGAGTTTATGTATCAGAACAAAGTTAGTAGTGATGCCTTAAATGCAAAGTTAGAACAGAATAACGCTAAATTAGAACAAAACAGTAGGGAAAATAAAGAAAGTACAGAAGCTTTAAATGCAAAGTTAGAACAGAATAACGCTAAACTAGAACAAAACAGTAGGGAAAATAAAGAAAGTACAGAAGCTTTAAATGCAAAGTTAGAACAGAATAACGCTAAACTAGAACAAAACAGTAGGGAAAATAAAGAAAGTACAAAAGCTTTAAATGCAAAGTTAGAACAGAATAACGCTAAACTAGAACAAAACAGTAGGGAAAATAAAGAAAGTACAGAAGCTTTAAATGCAAAATTAGAACAGAATAACGCTAAACTAGAACAAAACAGTAGGGAAAATAAAGAGAGTAATAGGGAATTGAGCGATAGTTTAAACGCCAGATTAGAACAAAACAGTAGGGAAATGAGTGACAAATTCGAACTGATTAGAGGTGAGATCCGGGGGGTGATGGAAGAAAAGGCTAAAGAGATTATTGCAGATGTAGACAGAAAATTAGGAAAAGTACAGGAGGAGTTGGAAATTAGAATCAGTACACAGGCTGAAAATTTAAAAGAACTAGTGCAACTGGAAACACAGCAGGTCAAAAAGCAATTGGGGGGAGAAATTGACAAAATTCAGGTGGCTACTAAAGAGGTTAAGGAACAGCTGGGGGGTAGAATTGAGAAAGTCCACTCACAAATAGTTGCAGAAGTAAATGATTTAAGAGAGAGTAATAAAGAGAGCATTAGCAAGATTGAGGAGAAACAAGCAAAGCTATATGATAAAGTAGAAGAATCAGAAGGAAACATTAAATTAACAGTAAACAGTATTGAGAGGAAGGCTGAGGAGAAAATCGCAGAATTAGAGTTAAAATTAAAAGCTAGGATCAGGCAAGAAAATAGTCAGAATAGGCCAGTTTTTGTGAATAGCACACACAGGGAGGTAGAACTGGGTAAGTTCAGCAATCGACAGGGGTGCCCAATGGAGTTCATGAACACTATAGAAAATAAATTCGGGGAGAGGTTGGAAAATGGTAGTATTGAGTGGTGCCAGGTAGTTGAAATTTTAGAACAAGTGTTTGTGGGGGAAACGAGGAATTGGTTTGCTGTCTACAGAGACAAGTTTACTGATATGAATGATTTTAAAATAAAATTCTGTGAAAAGTTCTGGAATGAGGTTATTCAGTCGCAGCATCGTGAGGGAGTAGTGTGTGGTAAATATAACCCTAAAGGAAGCTCCACCATGACCGAATACTTTTTAGGGCAGGTATTAGTGTGTAAATATCTGGATGGCTTGAAGGAGGAAAGTGATGTGGTAAGGTTGCTACTTAGGCACTTTCCCTATAGGATCAAGGAGGCTGCTTGTATCCAGAATGTAAAGACTATATCACAAGTAGAAAGTTTGTTAAGCACATTTGATGCACTAGGGAGAGGGGGTTATGAGGACAATTTCAATAGGAACCAGGGTAATAATAATAATAGACCTAATGAAGCCAGGCATCAGGAAGTTCAAGGGAACGGTGGCGAAGGGGCCAATGCTCAAAATAGAAATAATAATAATCAGCTAAATCAGAACAGAGGAAATGGCTATGGTAATCAGTATCAAGGGAGGAACAATGATTACAGGGGAAATCAAGGGAGAAACAATGATTTCAGGGGAAATCAAGGGAGAAATTATAATGACAATAATTACAACCAGAATAGGGGTCAAGGAAGAGGACAGCCTAGTGGTAGTAATATACAGCCAAACAATGACAACACAACTCAGAACAACCAGACCAGTGCAGTAGTAACTAGTACTACGGCCAGCTGTAGCGGTTCTTTAAACGCGAACCAGGCTGCGAAGTAAGGTCAGAATCTCAGTCTGAAGCATGCCCTGTCCATACAATTATACAGGAACCCTATGACCTAAATGTAAGAAATGAATTATTACATGAACTAAATGATGAAGGTATTATTCAGGAAGTGGTTAGTAAGAGCCCCATAGTTAAATTTAACGTGTCTGAGGCGTACACAGATGTTTTAATTGATAGTGGTTGTATGAAGAGTTGCATAAGTAGTGCATTTTATGATAAAATGAAAGGAACTGGAGTAAATTTTGAGGAGATGTCAATTAAAAGCACTTTTGTTATCACAGCTGTTGGGAAGAGGTCTAAAGTAATTTCTAAGCAAGTTTTAGTAGACATTAAAATTAATAATCATGTAGAGAAGCAGATTTGTCTTGTAATTCCAAATTTAGTATTCAGTGTTATCTTGGGTTCAGAGTGGCTAAGTAGAGTGTCTGGTAACTTATGTTATGATGTAGGGAGTTTGAAATTTAAATGGGGAGATTCTGAAGTAGAAGTAGCGTTCAATGACCATATTCAGAGGAGTAGTATTGTAGGTGTGATTTGTACTTTAAATGAGATATCGCCAGCCGTAGAGCGGGGTTCTCCATGTTTTGTGGGCAGTGTGATTACGAACGGAAGTCTAGAGGACTCGTTACGTGAGGCTGCATTTCAGGGAAATATAGAGGATGAACAGTGTGTTCGGCTCTATGATGTGTTATTGTGTAATAGGAGAGTTTTTGACGATCGCATTGGTATGGCCAATTGCTATACACATTCATTGAACGTTATTGATAGGTCAGTATTCACAGGACATAGATATCCTGTACCTTTCGCTTATCAGAGTGCAGTTGAGGCACAAATTAATCAGATGCTTGAAGATGGGATTATTGAGCACTCTAACAGTCCATATGTTAATTCTTTGATCACGGTACCCTAGACCGACGGCACTGTTCGTATTTGTTTAGACGCTCGTTTGGTTAACAGTAGAATTAGTTCAGATCAGCTGAAATCTATGCCAATAGAGGAATTAATGCAAACATTTGAGGGGAAGAAGTATTTCACTTGTGTAGATTTGAGTTCCAGTTTTTGGCAAGTGCCACTTATGTACGAAGATAGACCATTTACAGCTTTTAGTCATAAATATAACCTTTATCAATTTTGTAGAACACCTTATGGGTTAAAGAGTAGTTCAGCAGCTTTAATTAGGGCTTTAAACATCGCATTAGGGGATGACACAGGAGAGTTTGTAACCATTTACATAGATGATATGGTAATTAGTTCACGCAGTTTTGAGGAGCATCTATGTCATTTAGATATAGTTTTTCAGAAGTTAGATCAGGCAGGGTTCACTTTGAAGCTGTCTAAGTCGTCATTCTGTCAGTCAGAAGTGACATTTTTAGGTCATAGAGTGTCGATTAGAGGTGTAACACCAGAGGAAAGTAGGGTTAGCATGTGTGGACAGTAGCAACAGGGCATCGTTACTGACACTGAGAAATAGGCTAGTAGAGCAACGTGATGACGTTCATTTAAAGGGAGCCACTTGCAAGGTTGGAAGCAGGTGACGCAGAAACATTTATAGTTTCCAAACGTATTGGAAAAACAGCATATGTGCTGGAGAATAGTGAGGGAAACAGATTATACGGGACGTATAATATACATAGTCTACGAAAATATGTGTCATAAAGTGAGTGTGTTTAGCTAGCGAGCCAGCCTATCAAATGAGTAAGTGTGGTGTCTGGTGCGTGGAAGATCTGGTCTTAAGGCAGGCGTATCAGAAGTCACACAGGGGGGTAGTATGTAAGTAAATGAGAGTTTTTAAGGTACAGGGAAATATGACGGGATTGTCGGATGCTGTTGAGCACTAAATTGTCTCGATGCACCAAGGCCATTTTGGCAGCGCTGATGGGTTCCCATTTATCTCCAAGAGATGGGGGAGCGCTTGAATAGGGCTTGTTAGCTTAAGGCGTCCACGAGATAAAAGATGGGCCATCAGAATGCCAGACAGTCCTTCATGAAACTCATACATATCAGCACACGTGATTTCTGTTTACGGCCTCGCCATGTAAGATTTGTAAGTGTGTAATTTAAGATAATTTGTACAATGGTATTATTTGTGTGAGGAGAAATGGTCTGTGTTGAGAACTAGTATTAAGTAGAATATGGTTAACGGGAACTTAACAAGACAGGGCGATTACGGCACAGAAATATTTGGTGTTATATGTAATGCGCATTTACTGTTTTTTTTTTCAGAAGTCAATATTCATTTAATCTACTTTAAAGAGAGATTAAGTATTATGGTCACGAGGCGCTGCCACAGTAGTGTGATCGTGTGCTCAGTGATAAGTGGAATTAAATGTCACCATAAGGAGGGGACCTCCAGTGAAATTAGGGAGTTCTATGGTGATATAAATATATCTGAACACCTTCAATGCGTGTGATATGACATCATAAATACATAGTGCTCACACATTAATTATGTCTATTTCTCCAACATAGAGAAATTTGAGAGGCGGAAATATCCGTGGAACACTATTCCATATGTAAAACATTGGACTGGTTGCAAAGTGCAATCCATAGTGACAACAAACTTTGACGCAAAGTGCGTGAAGAAAAAATATGAGTGTATATATCTGTAATTTAGGGTGATTTCGTTTATGTAATATGTATTTTGGATGGGGTTTATTAACGTGTCTGGGATAATCGGATAATGGACCGTCGTCACGGTAAATCATCCGATGATCCGAGGCGAATATGTAACGTATTTTTCGTGGGGTTTTATGCAACTGGCATAAGTCAGTAGGAAGCCATTCTATATTTATTTACGCGGCAAATTGTTCAGCCAAGATAATTTTTCATGTTAATTTATTATTATTATTATTAATTTATTATAATTATTATTAAGGTATTTTCGGAGCATTTTATAAAAATTATTAGCATTCAGATAGGTTTTCTATGTCTTAGAAAACGCTATCAAGCAAATTATTACGAACGACGATATCATAGAAAATTATCTGATTACGGAATTTTACGGAGTTTTTGTCAGTTAGGGTATTTGAGAGAGATGACTCACTGGGATTTCAAGTACACGCTGAATCTTGTCGAGGAGCATGACGCAATCTTGGGTCGCAAGGTCTAGAAAAGGCGAATTGTGGAAACGGAAATCGACTTCTCCCTCCCGCGGAGTGTAATGAGGAAGGAGTGGGGATCTAGCGCGTAGGGTGCAGCCAATCAGTGGCGACGACGTAAGCTAGATGTCGGTACCATGGTGGGGGAGCCAACAGGTGCATATATCGTTCGACGCGCCGTGAAACAAGAACAATCAGTGTAGTTCTTGCCGAGTGTGGATATACGCGGGAATCGCTCCGATGTTCCGTGGAAGAGGACTATCTGTGAAATACTTGAGGTGTACGGTCGCAAGTGCGTGTCGCTCCGATGTTCAGTGGAGTTAGCGACGAACTTTTGTAAAACTTGGTTGTACGAGTGTTTGGGTCCGAGGTACGGACCATAGAATTATCTAATCTACCAGAATATCATCAAATTCCGACGGAGATGACGACGTCCAGGAGACTGTGGGAAGCTCACAACATCTTCAAGAACGAGGGAAATGCTTTGGCAATTTCCAGTGGTAAGCGCCAATGACGCAGAAATACGCAATCTCTCATTTTCTTTGTTCTACATTTCATATTTCAGTAACTTCATAGCTTGGAAATAAGAGTAAAATCAATTTATCAGACTCCGTTTTCACGTAATTTTCTATCGGTAATATTCAAATCACAACGCTCCAATTTAAATTTTATACTTATTATTATTAATTTTGCTATTCTTGTTTTATATAATAAATTCATTTCTTTTACAATGCAATCTTTGCTTTCAGTAGGTAGCATTAGATATAGACCAATTCCTTCTCCTGATACAATTGTTTGTTGGGTTAATGATCAAATCATACCACGATCTGAGTGAATAGAGTCTTGAAGGTGTTCTGCCAGAGCTAGACGTTGTTAAATACAAATTTAGATTTCAACATTGCGTTGAGGTCTTGGCGCCCATTAAAACAACATAGCTTAGGCAAAGGTAAACAGTTACATTTCTCACCCAACAGTTAGGAGCTAGCAAAACGTCTCATTTGTACGCTCAACGTGGAGCAAAGTAAATAACGTTTCAAAACTTCCTGAACAAACACCGTAACTTTATCGGTTGAAAGTATAAATACTTGTCTAAATCAAGAGAACATAGGTGACAAACGTTTAAGTTCCGCACAGCTCTTACTTTGTTTTCTCCCATTTGATTATTAAATTTCGAAAAATTCGTGAAATTCTTTGCTCGACTTACATTTTCTTTGATAAACGTGAATATTCGAAGTGCATGGCATTTTACCTTCATTCCACACTTCCGTTCCAAAATTATACGACAATCACATTATTTCTTAAACACCCTGTACAGAACTTGCCTCAAATGCAATTAAACGATGTCACATTCGCTGTGATCAATACTAGGAAACATGACTCCTCAGTCTCCTTTTGTGAAAATACGTAACTCATTTACGTCTACGATTCCTTTCTTGCACGGTATTCCAAATCTAAACCCCCTTCAGTGCATTTTCTCAATCAATGCAAAGAAAATCAGTAACTCTATTAAATATCCACTACCATTGTGAATATTGTTCAAGAAACAAACTTTAACAAACTCCTCTATTCTTATACAAAATTTCCTCGTGCCTATAAATTCAAATCTTTAATTACTTTCTGTACAGTTACTTTTATATCACCCTGTGATTTAACTTTCTTAACTCCTTTTCACGTATTTAAATTCAGTTATTACATTATTGTAACTTTCAAAGAATTGTCAGCAAGAATTCATATTTAAAAATGATATAAGTGTGTCCTATCTTCCTGTGAATACAAATTTCTGAATTTAATTCAGTTAAGTCCAGCTGATTTATTTTCAGACAATGGGTAGACTTATCTAAATTGCCCTGTCTCTTCCAGTGAATACAATAAAGTCTTAGCTATCTTCGTGAAATATTTTGTTTAATACATTTTATCTAGGCTTTTTAATGCTCTAAATGTTTTATTTGACACATATAAAGGTTCTTGGAGCATCCTTGTTACTAGGAAATGTGGTTTATTACGTTTACAGCATAGTTCTACATAACTATCTGTTTCATTACAATGAATCTGGTATTTATTGATTTAATTGTCTATATCAATTATTTAGACTATCTTTTACCAGATTTTGTGTCGTGTAACAATCCATTATTGCACACAGTTGCTTTATAATAAATTTCTGACACTCGAATCAACATCTTGAGTTGTCGAAATTTATTTGACATTTCGTGACATAGCTTTTTAAATATACGGTACTTAAGATGTTCAATATACGTTCCAACGCTGCGCATAAAACAGATTTATTTAATTTAACGCAAGTATCAATAATTCTAAACGACTTTATAATGAACTGATTTAACGTTGACAACAGCAATTCGCTAATAAAATTTCGTCCAAATGACTGAAATTTTCAATGAAAATGACTCCTAAGAAAATACTGATATACTGGATTAAAATCTACACAATTTTAAATAAAATGACAGAATTATACGGTTGGGCAATTTGGATAAACACAGAACATGACTACAATTCTACTAAATATATTTCAATCTCTTCACTATCTTGAGCTGGCGACGATCTCTGCTGTAATATGCCTTGTCTGGCCAGACAAATACACACATCAAAAAAAGTTTTGCATCACCTCGGTTCCCAGATCTCCGGCATATAGACGTTGACTGTGTATATTGTATCCAAGATACAGTCCCTTTGACTGTTCATAGATGTCACTAAAACTGCTCAAAGATGTAAACAACCATGCATGAGCAGGGCCTATTAGACGGAGGGGGTACGACAGCCGATCAGTTCCAGTCATTCCACCAGGACGAAGGTACGCTGCTCATGTTGTCTGTAGTTCTACCATGCCTAGAAGGTCAATACCGCAGTTCGATCGCGTCCGCATTGTTACTTTGTGTCAAGAAGGGCTCTCAACAAGGGAAGTTTCCAGGCGTCTCAGAGTGAACCAAAGCGATGTTGTTCGGACATGGAGGAGGTACAAAGATACAGGAACTGTCGATGACAGGCCTCGCTCAGGCCGCCCAAGGGCTACTACTGTAGTGGATGACCGCTACTTACGGATTGCCGCTCGGAGGAACCCTGACAGCAATGCCACCATGTTGAATAATGCGTTTCGTTCAGCCACAGGACGTCGTGTTTCAACTCAAACTGTGCGCAATAGGCTGCATGATGCGCAACTTCACTCCCGACGTCCATGGCGAGGTCCAGCTTTGCAACCCCGACACCATGCAGCGCGGTACAGATGGGCCCAACAACATGCTGAATGGACCCCACGGAATTGGCATCACGTTCTCTTCACCGATGAGTGTCGCATATGCCTTCAACCAGACAATCGTCGGAGACGTGTTTGGAGGCACCCTGGTCAGGCTGAACGTCTTAGACACACTGTCCAGCGAGTGCAGCAAGGTGGTGGTTCCCTGATGTTTTGGGGTGGCATTATGTGGGGCCGACGTACGCCACTGGTGGTCATGGAAGGCTCCGAAACGGCTTTACGATACCTGAATGACATCCTCCGACCCATAGTGCAACCATATCGGCAGAATATTGGAGAGGCATTTGTCTTCATGGACGACAATTCTCGACCTCATCGTGCACATCTTGTGAATGCGTTCCTTCAAGATAACGACATCGCTCGACTACAGTGGCCAGCATGTTCGCCAGACATGAACCCTATCGAACATGCCTGGGATATGTTGAAAAGGGCTGTTTATGGACGTCTTGACCCACCAACCACTCTGAGAGATTTACGCCGAATTGTCGTTGAGGAGTGGGACAATTTGGACCAACAGTGTCTTGATGAACTTGTGGATAGTATGCCACGACGAATACAGGCATGCATCAATGCAAGAGGACGTGCTACTGGGTATTAGAGGTAGTGGTGTGTACTGCAATCTGGACCACAAATGCTGAAAGTCTAGCTGTATGATGGTACAACATGCAATGTGTGGGTCTCATGAGCAATAAAACGAGCTGAAATGTTGTTTGTGTTGATCTCTATTCCCTTTGTATTTAAAGGTTCCGGAACTCTTGGAACCGAGGTGATGCAAAACTTTTTTTGATGTGTGTATGTTTGAGCACAACGCCCACAGCTGCGAGAACCGGTTGTGGCGAGGCCTGCTGGATAACCTCACAGTGGGACAAGGTCGATGACATAACTGGGTTAGCGACCTCTCCGTGTACAGCAAGTCTCTCCCCCACTCCTTCACTCGACTCCCGCATGTCGTTCGGATCTTCTGACGTTACCACTTCACTACGCCGGCATCGCTTCTTAAGGTTGAAATTCGATTGTTCTATAAGTGTCTTTGAGAGTATACTGGATGTATATGAACTCGTGTTATGAAGTATAGATTTGTTCTGCATTTCTGCGCATCGCGTAGATGTTCGACTGCGCCATCCATGTTGTGGAATTCTGGATTCAACTTGACATTTCTGTAGTCTCTACTTCCCTATAATGTGCATCTTAGCACGAAGTCATAATCAGATTAATGATTAAACCTACATAACTTCCCCGTCGCCAATTTAAAAACTGCATTGTGTATAGCTTCCAAGGATGAGCCGAATTGTATGAGTAATATAGCTCTTTTCCTGAAGTGAATTGTTTGCATTTATCTGCGTGAGATGTGTAGTAGCTTCGTATCGAAATACTGAAGTAACAAGCTGTGTTTCAAATACTCCACAGACTTGCTGTATGAAGCTTCTCTAAATGTGAGTGCAAATGAACTCAGTCTCGTTCCGATAAGTGTGTTACAAAATCACCGGCCTACATGCTGTGCTGGTCTCAGTCAGAATGTCGCTTGCTTCACAGCCTTCTGACTCCGCGCTCCTTTTCTCCACTTTCGTTATGCGTGGCACTGTCCAAGAAACAACTCGTTTCTACACTGGCGGTCTTGTTCAGACCCGATCTGAATTAGGAATGACCGCTCATTCTTGCTCACCGTGTACGGCAAGTTTATCGCGTTTCCGCCCCTCTCGTGGTGTGACGTAGTTCCACAGACTACCCCTCACTCGCTATGTCATCAACCTTGGTCACTTCTCCTCCTTCATGACGTTACACTCACTTCTCGTGGTGTGACGCATTCTTACAATGTAGGGCTCCCTACATTCAGATAATAAATACACAACCATATTTAAATAGTTCCTTCTTTCCTTCCGGCCTTCCGTAATTGTTTATATTAATAATGATGCATGGTATTACACTCTATTTCAGCTTAGGTTTTCCATATCTCACAAATTTTTAAGGAATAAGAGATTTTAATTCGTTCTTTTATTTTTCCTGCGTCCCAGTTCGTATCCCGTCTGGATCTTAGTATTGGCCTTAAATAAATTTGGGCGCAGTACGATATTCACAGAGTATAATAAAATGTAGAACTGTAAAGAAATACTAAACTAGAAAAATAATTTCGAAAATTATAGTCAGAACATTGATATTAATTCTAACAATGAAGCAAAGAAGTTAAAAAATATACTATCGGAATAAAATAAAAACTTACTCAAAAATCTATGCATGATGAACTTAAATATATGAAACAAACTTATGTTGTGCATAGTATTTTGCATAGTGATAGGCCTATGTGCATTGTGCTTACAACTGTGTCACATACTCAGTCACTTTAGGAACAGTTAAATACAAAGATTAATAAGAATTGCTTCTATCTACAAACATGGAATGATTAGTTTGCAACCTGGAAAAAAAGGATCAATGCCGTCGATATCTCTCAATTTTCCCCCAAGTTTTTGAAAAGAAAAAAAGAAAATCTAATGATTTACAGAATAGCAGACACCCTAGAATATGCACATTTTATGGGAAGTGCAAAAATAGAGAAATTCATAAAGGCTACTTATTCTTGAAAAATTAAAAATGTGAGCTAACTTATATTTTCCATCAATGTATTTTCCAAAATTAATCAAAAATAAAAACAAATTCAGTGGAAAATTATCATCATAAAACAACATATCTTAACAATCATACTGTATTTACAATGACAAAACTAGATTATTATAAAACAGTCTGTTTTCAAGGTCTTCTAGTCTTTCATCACCACACTCTATTGAAGCAGAAGCTGAAGATAGTTTAGCAGGACAGTTAGTTAAGTATTGATGGTACAGCCTCTTGCTTTAGATGACGTTTGTCAAGAGACATAGAATACTTTTTCCCATTTTTGCTGTCGTACCATTAACTGTGTCGAAGAATATCTTCTTCATTGAAGTGGAGTTCACATACCTTAAAATCATAATAAACTGTCTTAGTAGTTATAATCATACCCAAGCATTAGAGTCATCTCAAGCCAAATACACACAGTCCTCATCCTAATGCTATCAACCTATCACATAATTACAATTTTGGTATTTTTTCAACTGAATGGAAGTACAGAATAAAGGTGTTCACAGAATTTTAACTGCCCATGTTCCTCAATTATATTGCAGAGGTACCAATATCGAAGGAAAATAAATTAGAACATTTTGCAATACAGGTGAGAAGTAATATGCATACTTTTTCCACCTTTTTGAGGTACATAGGCCTACTAAGCTTCATGGAAAGCAAAAAATAGCACCCTTTTATATAAAAAGGACCCATTAGAAAAACAACCCATAGTTATCATAGTACAATAACTCTTATAAAGTTATAATTTTCAAATTTCTGAACAGAGACACTGTGGGACCTCTTAACATGGTGGAGGCTTAAGAAATAACCTTAATAAGCAGGTTATACTTGTTTATAATTTTCAATCAATGTGGGATCTCTGCACCAATAGGAAATGTATTAATTAAATAGGCTATACCAGCTGTTTTACTCAGCATTTCCTGACTGACAAATTTCCCATCTAAGATTTGAACAGCAAATAGGTATGAATAGGTTAGTGAAATATTTCAAAGAGTATCCTGCAGTTCTGAAGGGGACAGAAATAAAGAGCTTTAGCTTGTAGGTAACCAGAGTGATCAAGAGAAGGATAATAGAGGGCACTAAGTTCATAAAATTGCAGTAGGTTGGTCACCGAGGAATCAGTGGTAAAAAATATAATGTTGTGTTGGTAAAATACTACCAGAGATAGTGGAAAACAATGCAAAAACTTGCCAATAAAGTGTACAGGTATTTGCCCATACACTGAAATATGATTTTAAAAATGAAGCAATGATGTCTATTCCCATTTGATGTGTAATTGGGGATTTTGCCTCCACCAAGCCTTAAGACTATGAGAATGCATACCCTGACATTGCTCAGACATTGGGGAAGTGTTACATAATGACAGTGCCTGCTAACGATGACTTTGTGACTGCTAAAATAAATAATATTTAAGATTTTGAACTAAAAATAGAAAAGCAAAACAGCATGACTGAAGTGTATTTGTTCCCATTTCACTTAGGGAATTGGGCATCATGGTTATTGATCCTGTGTTCATGGGTTTATGGCATGTGTTATTTTGGTGTATAGTGTGTGTATTTGTAATACAGGCTCTGATTGGGAAGGAGGCAGCCATGCCTTAAGTTAGGAACCATCCCAGTATTTGCCTGGAGTTGAAATGGGTAAACCACTTCTACGATGGCTCAGGTGGGAATTAAACCCACTTAAATTTCTTGGTGGAGCTGGGAATTGAAGCCAGACCTACAGGGTGATCGTCGTCGTCAGCTTTAACTCGTTTCCGAGTATACATCTTCTTCCAAAACAGTCTAAAATAATCTAAGGTTGAGGTCTGTGGGCATGTTTGCGGTGACTGAACAGCCCAATGCGTGCATAAAACAAACGTCCTCACAGATCACACAGAACTGTTGGTGGAGGGCGTGGCTGTACTGCACGGAGCTGTCGTGCTTGTTGCTTAGCCTTAACAATTCTACGACGTTCTTCTTCAAACATTTTGACAGCAGTCGGGATGGTCTGGCGCCAAGTTGAACGGTCTTTAACAAGCTGGTCCCAGGTTTGTGGATTGAGTCCTGTCAACTTCATATTCTACTTAAATTGGTCCTTGTAACGTCTCTTAGGGCCTCCATGAGGTCTGGTGTCGGAGGTGAGTTCACCATACAGAACCTGGCATGGTAGTCTCGTATCATCCATCCGATGGACATGTCCAATCCATCTAAGTTGATGACCAATGATGGATGATTCTATACTATTAGCAAGCGCTTTCTCATGAACATCAAGATTGGTGATGTGGTCTTCCCACTTTATCTTAAGGATGGATCGAAGTTTCTGTTGATGGAAGCGCTCAAGCTTTCGGAAGTCATGTCGATAGAGGGTCCAGGTTTCACAGCCATAAAACAATGTTGAGATGACCACAGCTTGGTACACCATGAGCTTCGTCTTCACGGTCAGATCTATATTCAAGAAGACCCGGTGCGATAGTCGCCCAAATGCCGCATGGGCAGCACCGATTCTCTTCTCAACATCCTGCCCACAATTGCCGTGTACAGATAGCAGACTGCTCAGATACGAGAAGTGGTCTACCTGCTCCAATGGAGTATCTGAGATAGAAATGTTGAAGTGCGGAAGGGAAGTGCCTGGTGAGGGTTGTGCCAGAACCTTGGTCTTCTGAACATTAATGGTGAGACCAAAACGTTCACATGCATTCTTGTAGCAATTAACAGTCTGTTGCAACTCCACTGGCGTGAGTGTAGGCGATGCCGCATAATCTGCATACAACATATTGGTTATCTTCGTAACCTGAGTTAGCTTCTTGGAGCGAAATCGAGCTAGGTTGAAGGGCCCTCCATCAAATCGGTACCTGACATCTACACCTGGGATGTTTGTGGGCGATTTATAGAGCATAGCAGCCAAATACAATGCAAACAGTGTTGGAGCAAGTACGCAGCCTTGTTTCAGTCCATGAGTGATAGGAAATTCGATAGAGATGTTATTTTGCTGACAAACCTGACCAGTCATGCCATCATGGAGAGCTTGGATTAGATCAACAAAGCGTCGAGGACAGCCAAAGCGTTGTAGCACCGCCCACATAAAAGATCTTGGAACTGAGTCAAAGGCCTTTTCCAGATCATAAAAGACTAAGAAGAGTGGATTCTGTTGCTCATTACATTTTTCTTGTAGTTGTCTTACCCAGAAAATCAAGTCAGTTGTGCTTCTGGAAGATCGAAATCCACACTGGGGCTCGGGGAGGATCTTTTCTGAGATAACATGAAGGCGGTTAAGTAAAATTCTGGCGAGAATTTTACCCACAGTAGATAGTAGCGATATACCGCGATAGTTGCCACAAACACTACGATCACCTTTCTTGAAGATTGTGATGATAGTGGCGTTCTTTAGATCACCAGGTACTTCTCCTAATTCCCAAATTTTGAGAATAAGAGTGAACATCCGCGTTTTGAGGGACTGACCTCCAGCTTGAATTAATTCCAGTGGGATGTTATCTGGGCCAGGTGCCTTTCTTGGTTTCATTTGATTGAGAGCTACACTGAATTCCGTGTAAGAAGGAGGTACAGCCATCCATGGTTGTTCAGGATATTTCGGCACATCACGAAGGAAGTCCTCAGCAGCTGTTGAAGGACGATTTAGAAGGACGGAGAAATGTTCCTTCCAACGCTCTAAGATATCATGGCTGTCAGTAAGAGTGGCAGAGTTGTCAGCCCTTTTTAGTGTACCTGATGAAGAACGAAGTGGGCCATGTATCTCTTTAATCCCTGCATAGAAGTTCCTCAGATCACGAGTATCAGATAGCCTCTGAAGTTCCTCAGCTTTCCGCTGCCACCAAGTATTCTTTATCTCTCTTATTTGTGTCTGACACTTACTCTTGAGTTCTAAATACAGAGCTTTCTTCGTATTTGAGGATGGGTCTTGAAGATGAGATAGATAGGCTTCCCTTTTGATGTTGATGAGACGCAAAATTTCTTCGTTGTTGTCATCAAACCAGTCTTGACTTTTCTACTTTACCAAATCAATGGTTTCTTCAGCTGACTTTGTGATTATCTACCTCAGATTGGTCCATTCTTCTCGAATGTCACTTGTTTTAACTGGATGATCTGATAGCTGGGCATTGATCATATTCTCAAAGTTTGTGGAAATAGATTCATCCTGAAGTTTGGAGGTGTTAAACTTTCCTCTGGATGGGGTTTGGAAACGCCTTGGTGGTTTTGGGCTGATGGATATCCTGAGTTTACAGATGAGAAGTTTGTGATCCGTCCAACAATCGTCAATATTCCTTGCTGTTTTGGTAATAAGTATGTCCTTCTTATCACATTGTCGGGTAATGACGTAATCAAGGATGTGCCAATGCTTAGAACGTGGATGCATCCACGTGGTCTTGAAGCGGTCAGGTAATCGGAATTGAGTGTTGGTGATGAAGAGTTCATGTTCTGCACAAAGACCAAGAAGAAGAAGAAGTCCATTGGGATTACAGGTTCCAAGACCTTGTTTACCCATCACATTTTGCCATAGCCGGTTATCTTTCCCAACTCTTGCATTGAAATCACCAAGGAGTAAGAGCTTATCTGTGTACCTTGGAGATGATTGTGCCAAGCTGGTCATAGAACTGGCCCTTAACTTCATCATCGGCCTTCAACGTTGGAGCATAGGCAGAAATGAGAGTCATGAATGAACCTCCAGAGAGTGGAATGCGGAGAGTCATAAGTCTTTCGCTGATTGCAGTGGGAGTAATTTGGAAATCATTAACTAGCTTGGTCTTTACAGCGAATCCTACACCATGAATACGATGTTCTCCCTCCTCCTTTCCCTTCCAGAAGATGGTATAACCTGATCCAAACTCAGTAATTTTTCCTTCAGTGGACAACCTGGTTTCACTGAGAGCAGCGATGTCAATGTTGAGTCTGGATAATTCATGAGTAATAAGAGCCGTTCTTCTTTCAGGCCTGTCGTTATCTTTTAAGTCAAGCAAAGTTCTGACGTTCCATGTTCCAATGATAAAATTATGTGTCCTTATTGACTTGGTAGTTTTTGTTTTTCGACCGCATGAGTGGTGACCTGCTGGGTGCGGCCGCCCAGCCGGACAGTAGATGTGACTTCCGATGTTTAGCCCACCTTTTCTAGGGCCTTCCCCATGTGGGGTGAGCAGCGGTAATCCTAAACAGGCCTGCTCAAACACAGATGCAGGACCGAACTCCTGAGTAGCCACATAGTCCCAGGAAGACGACTATCACACATCTGCTGCCAACGTGCAGGTCCGAACTAGGGGCTTCCAGTTACACCCATAACCTGCCCCCACCATCCATATCCCATCGCCGTTGGACTTTAGAAAATAAGTGACTGATGGAAGAATTGCCACTGGCGTGTATTTGTTTAGGGTGGATCACAACTTGCCAGGAAGTGACCCACTCACTATGATCTCGGAGTCGTGTCCTGCGGCACATATGAAATGAGACATGCAAGACCAGACACAGAGACTGCAACGAACTGCCGCAGACTCAAAATATTACTGAGGTGCGCCTTCACAGCCAATTCGTCTGGCATGGCCTCTTCCGCCTTCACGACCGTTGGGAACCATAAAAGTAATGGATTCTTCTTCCGCCCGCTTTGCCGTTGGGCCTAAACACAATCATGTGCTCCATCCACCAGCTCCGCCGTACCGAAGTTCATCTTCTCCGCCTTCACTGCCGTTGAGGTCTTCACTCGTAACCCTGAGCTGGGACCCTTACCAGATGATACACACCGGGCCAGTGCGCTCTGGGACTCACATAGGCAGGGGCGCCATTCCCTGGGTAGGGCTACCTCCGAAGAGGGTCCCTACCTGCTACCAGGGTGATAATACAGTATGGTAGCCACTACACCATGAGGTGGCGAGAAGTTTGTAATTACATTTCAAGCAAACATATCATGATTTGAAGGTTCTTTTCTAAATTTGTATCTCATTATCCTTAAACAATATTTTAAAATGTATGCATTTGAGGGCAATTGGTAGCTTTAAAAGCTTGTGAGAAAATTGCTGAAAATGAGAAATAATTGAAGGATGGTAGGCCTATTTAACAAAATTAACAAGATCAGGAGATTAACCTTCATTTAACTTGCCACTCATCTCTCTTAGACAAGGTTGAGGATGCTCCACTGCTCCATTTTACAGAATGTGTTAGGATATTTAGGGTGTGTCAGCAGTAATATATATTTACCCCACTAAGGTAATACCAAACCACCTCAGAAAAGTACCAGGGGTGAGGAGAATACATATAAATGATAACTTACTTAACCCCCTGCAATCACTCTTATGTGTCATCATGGCATTTGAAAAACCTGTATTCAAGGAGCCGAGTTAAGTCAAAGCTACATTATCACAATACCCTGACCTTTTAGCTGTGTAAAAGCTAAAAAATATTACAAAGTCAGCATAGCACATTAAATAGCCCATCTCCACAGCTTGTTTATAACATATTCAGTTTAACTTATTTGTGTGGTAGTGTTGTTATTATTATATTGCATTCCAAGGCAAACAAATCACCAGGTCTCCACTGTACATGGGGTCGAAATAAATTTTAATTTTTTGTAGGACTATAAGTTAGCTATTTATATTTTTCTCACATTGATTCCTGTTTACAAAACTGGAAAAGTTTAAATCAGACAGCTCCTATTCCCAAAGCTATCCGACCAGTGCCGGATTAAGACTTACACTGGCCCTAGGCAATTGTTAATTTGAGGCCCCTTTTTCCCTTTTTTTCAACCCCCCCCCTCCCCTTTTATAAAAAGTCAATCATAACTTTGAAAGAGATTTTATTTACAAATTTACAAACAATAATGAATAGGCTACAATTTAGATCATATGTACATTTTCAGAAAAACTGTTTTCTGCATTTTGTTTCGCAGAAAGTTTCAATAACATCATCGAAGGTGATTTTCCTTAAGAGCGTTAAAATCCCTCAGTATGCCTTTCTTCGGAGGGGAAGTAAAGCCGGCGGTCCCATGTCGTAGATTTATGACATGTTAAAGAACCTTCCACTAATTACACCTGTGTGAAGCTAAATTATATAGGTTAAACATCTGACAAACACTGTTAGGTTCCGACGTTCGTCGCCAGGAGCTGACTGCGGTGGCATCTGGTAATCAAGTTCTGAACTAGTAGTCGTTGACGGTGGCATTTGGCGGCAAAAGTAGGAACTACTTGAAAAAATTCAATGTCGGCAGTCCTTACTTGAATTGAAAACAGATAATACACACTAATACAGTCTTCACAATTAACACCGGTTAACAGACAGATTCTACACACACACCCAAAGTACACGGGGCTGCATGACCGCGTTGTCGCAGCCCCTAAATTGAGGAACCAACCAACCGATTTTCCTTAAAATGCCTAATTCTATGCAGAGAAGACTTAAGATGTCCGGTCGTTCTTGTCGCATAGTAGCTCTTCGAGGCACTTGAATTCGTTTCAACTGTGAAAAAGAACGTTCCTCAGTACAGTTCGTTATCATTGAAGTAAAGAAAAATAATCGGAGAGCTATTTCTACATTCGGAAATACATTTGCCAATTGGTCTTTCATTAAAATCTCATACAACTGACTATGAGATTTTTCGGCAGCGGTGTATCTGTTGTTTATATAAGAATGAAAATGTTTCAGTTCAGCTGAAAATTATTCCAAATCATTATCAAAAAAAAGCCAACCAAATTGTTGACCGCTTCACAGAGTTATTCATCGCTCATTGAAATATTATTTAAAAATTCAAATTTCTTGGAAACGTCCATATATACTTTTGCCCTTTATTTTCTATTTTGACGTTGAGTTTATCGATGATTCCGAGGAAACCTGTTATTCTGAAATTCTCACGAGGCGAAAATTCGACTTCAGGAGCGCCTCCGTCATTCGGTTGTTTTTTTCTTCTACGCGATGATTTTTTTAGAATACGATACATCAGGTAACAATTTCTTAGCCTTTTCCTCCAAAATATCGAACTTATCACGAAAATTGCCTTTCGTCTAAATTTTTATACAAGGCAATTTTATGAAACGAATCATAAACCGCGTTCGTTGCATTAGCATGTGCTTCCCAGCACGTATCTGACAATGATTTCAAATATTTTGCGTTTTTGATATGATTTTTCAACACGCCTCAACGGTGAGGGTTTGCATAAAAGAAGTTATACAGTACAATGATTGCATTATCAAAAAAAATCAACTGCGTAAAAACAGCATTTAACAGCAGTTTGTCCAACTAAATCGAGGGAATGTGTACCGCAAGGAACATAAATCGCATATTTATTCAATCCTAATATTTTGGCGTGCAGACCCTGATACTTTCCAGGCATTTATGGTGCGTTGTCATAGGACTGTCCTCTACAATCTTGAATTTCCAAACTGCATTCTTCAGTGACGAAGTTCACAGTTTGAGCTTTCAAACTTTCGCCAGTATGACCTTCTGTTTAAAGAAAAGATATAAACCTTTCAACTGGTTTGTGATCTTTTGGTGAAACATACCGGAGCACAACTGACAATTTGATCTATATGCGATACATCGGGAGTTGAATCAACGGAAAGGCTGTAATATAGAGCTAGAGACACCTCTTCTGAAATATATGATCTATTTTTTTTTGCCCATGATGTTTATTAACTCTTCGCAGATCGTTTTGGATAAATACGAAGGAACATCCTTTCCAGCATTTCCGTATCGTACAATATGATCCCGCAAAAATGGATCAAACTGCCCAAGAAGTTCAAGTATACCTAAATAATTCCCATTATCCGGCTTTCCAAAGTGCTCGTTCGTACCTCGGAATGACAATCCTCATTCTGCTAGAGTGATAACAGCAACTACTCGTTTTATAACATCACGCCAATAGTTTTTCATCAAGTAGTCCATTTCTGAATAAATCTGGCAAATTTTCATGTTTCCGTTTTTCCAGGTGATTTAGCACACTCTCCCGATGATTCAAATTCTTCTCATGCTGCTGTAAATGAATTCCGTCGTTCTTCCAATCACCATACCCTTCACGCGCAAGTCTGTTCGATTTTTCTGGTGGCAAAAATAACTTGCAAAAAAAAAAAGCAATAGACTCGTGCTGAAAATGAACAAAAAATATTATTATAATTTGAGAACAAAAATGAATTAAACGGTATTCAAGACATAAAACCCGTAACTGAAATGTTAACCCTTTTAATCTGGAGAATGGCGGCTTCGGTGGCGTAGTTGGTAGCATGCTGAGCTTCTATGCCCAAGATAGCGGGTTCAAACCCGGCCGAAGCCGTCGGATTTTTAAGAGCGTTAAAAATCCCTCAGTATGCCTTCCTTCGGAGGGGAAGTAAAGCCGGCGGTCCCATGTCATAGATTTATGGCATGTTAAAGAACTTTCCACTAATTACACCTGTGTGAAACTAAATTGTATAGGTTAAGAATGTAAACAACGCTCTTAGGTTGCTACGTTCGTTGCCAAGAGCCGACTGCGGTGGCGTCTAGTAGCTAAGTTCTGAATTAGTCCTAGTAGTCGTTGACGGTGGCGTTTGGCGGCAAAAGTAGGAACTACTTGAAATTAAATGTCTGCAGTCCTCACTTGAATTGAAAACAGATAACACACACTATTACAGTCATCACAATTAACACTGGTTATCAGACAGATTCTACACACACCCAAAGTACACGGGGCTACATGACCGCGTTGTCGCAGCCCCTAAACTAAGGAACCAACCAACTTAGTCTGGAGAATAAAAAGTAGCATCGTACCTCTCCAAAAACGATGTATTTCGATCATTTATTGATCATAAAAATTTGATTCGTTTTGGTAAGATAGAAATATTCGAAATTGTTGTTGCAAGATTTGATTTGCCACATGTGAAGTTAAATAAAAGCGTTTATAATTATAATATAATAATAATAATAAATGAAACGAATACGATTGACTAAAATTCCGAAAAAAGCAAACTGATCAACAAAAATTATCTAAAAATGTGATCTTATTCTTGTCAAAAATTCTGAAGTCTTGATTGCGTTTAAATATACTGTGCGTGATACGCTTGTTGTTGATAATTTGGACCAAGCTACCAGAAGTGCATATGGTGCTCAAAAATACCGCGTTGTTACACATAAGGGAGAACGTATTGAAGTCTGGAAACGAATACAATTGAACTATAATTCCAAAAACAGAAACATTAAAAAATAAACTTAATTTACAATCGTTTTTGATAAAAACAGCATAACATTTCAAAAACTGTCAATGTATCATGAATACATGAAGGGCCCATTGTTAATCAAAGCTTACCTTACGCAGATGAATAAATGAGCCAATTCTCGTTTTGTATTCTCTCCATTCGGTTTCTTTCCAAAGAATACATTTTGGGAGCAATATCTTGACGTTGATTCCTTTATCATATCGACGCGTGGACGATTCAAACGGTCCAGTCAAATTTTTGACAATTTGACGGACCATTTGTAACCCAAAACTGAATGTCTTCACTGGTTAATTTTCCCCAATGTCCTGGATCAGTGAAATGGTTCAAATCTTTGGCACCTGGTTGTCCAGCTTCATTTTCATCCTCGGAAGAAGAACTGGATGTTCGAGACCTTGAAATGACCGGATCATTATCCGGGTCTTCTGCGTGACCAGTGTTCGTTTTGTTTTGCTCCTTTCATCCATCGCTAGTGGCAGATCCTTGATTCCGATGAATTTGAAGAGGTTTCAGTCCGAAGAAAAGATTAAGTCAGTGTTGGCACTTTCTTTGACACCACACTTTCTCGGTAATTTTTGTCTTTCGCAAGTTTTCTTTTTTGTGGACCACTCGAATATGTACGTGAAGACATTTTTGAGTTGGGGTTTTAATTCAATCCGATACACAGATAAAACTGTTCATCGAGCACTAACGAATTAAAATTGTCGATCACAAAACCGTCGATTTGAAGTCTGAACTCAAGCAGAAGCGCGTTACTTGTTTCCAATATTACTCTGCAGACCAGAATGCCAGCATTTGGAAAAACTCCTTCCGAGCTTAGGCCTATCTATGGCTAATAATGTGGAGGAGATGGGGGGGGGGGGGGGGGACTTATCAGTTAATTCAAATAGTCATGGCATTTTGGGAATGTTGGAACCCGACCGTGGGAGTATCAATTAATTGCTTCCAATCCTAAAACACTAGAGCGAACAGAAAGTTAAAATTTCGATTGACTTGGAATGTGCCAAACAATAGTTAAGTTATTTATGAATTGGAAGTATAATTAGAAGATAAAGTTTTTGGAAAAAGCCTGGGCAGAGAGAATTTACGAACAGCACTTTACGAAGTATAAACCAAGAAATTAAACTGTAAAATTAGAACTGTAATTCTAAGTCACATATTTTTAGGTAACTAATTTATTTGACTTTTTTCCACAAAAAAAATATCCAAATTTTTTATTCCATTTTTGGTGGGATTTTTTTCATTTGTTGGGGGCCCTTTTGAGACGGGGGCCCCAGGCAATTGCCTATTGTGCCTTACGGTTAATCCAGCACTGTATCCGACAATGATGCTGTCATGAAAGGAAATGCCCTTAAATACAGCCTAGTATATCTCAAAAGGAAGCTGGATGACACATAAGATGATTGCAGAGGGTAACATAAGTTATCATTTATATGTATTCTCCTCACCTCTGGTACTTTTCTGAGGTGGTTTGGTATTATCTCTGTAGGGTAAATTGTAACTTTGATATTCTGCTCTTCATCATTTAACCTAACCAACCTTCCCCATAACAGTTGTCATTTCAATTAGGGTTAAATAAGAGTTCTAATTGCTTAATGACCTTTCAATAGTGTTTTATCCCTTTGTTGGGGGTGGGATAAACAGAGTAGTGTAGATATGTTAATTTTAAGGGCTGTTTCCGAATGAGGGTAGTTTCCCGTAATTGGTGAAGACTACCAGTGTAGTGTGTTGGTGTGAGAACTTAATCTAATGGGGGCGTCCCTACAGGATGTGTTTACCTGCTAGGGGATGAGTGTCTAAGTGTGGGCTGCTAATCTAGCCTGCCAATTAAGTAGAGTGAGCGATTCAGCGAGCGTGCAGAGTTGGTGACTTGTCACTCGGCAGTCGGGCCGCTTGCTCGAGTACAATAGAATTCCTGACGATGCAGTTCCTGGTCTCCACGGTCAGGGGCAATTATGACTAAGGTCAGGTTGGGTGTAAGGATGTAAAATGGGGTGTAATTAGTAATAAACGTGTGTGTTTACTGACCAAGTATTTATTGGCCAGTAGCTGTGATGTGATGTCCCTTTTGGGAGTTAAACAGATATAAAATGAAGTACAAGTTGTAAAGTGCACAAATGTTTAGGGTAGGTGTTTACAAAGATAAGGAATCTGAGCACACGGCTAGATCTCACCTGGTGAAGAGCTGGAACGGACCTCGTCGGGGCAGGGCCGCTGGCCAAGAACAGATAATGGGGCTCTTCCGGGCCTAGCCTTTAAGGCCTTCCCCCACTGCCTGGTCAGCGTTTCCTCACTGCTGCTGCTCCAGTTACTGTGTTTGTGTTTGTATTATGTAAGCGTGGCTGTCAGCAGTAGCCTATGCCGGGCCTGCTTGTGTTTGAAGAAGTACATGAGGCTTATGGTATGCCTATGAGGGTGGTTTTGATGAAAGATGGAGGGATGGGTCTTAGGGGGTACTGCCCCCGGGCTGTACAATAGATTAAGTGTATAACCAAATTATAAGCTTACCTTTGAATTTTGTGTTAGGTCTACTTGAAAATCTTCCCGATGTATCCATTTGGACCGATGATCGTCTCAGGGAAGCGAAAAGACTGTAACTTTGGACCCTCTATCATAATTTCCTCTGCATCTCGGGAAACAACACTTATATAAACACCATCTTGAATATAATATATAATAAGTTACGAAATCGTTCATAACGGCAAAAATACATTATAAATCTGGCCCACAAAACACAACCAATCTAACAAGACAGCCATTACTGTTTACCATAATAATCAGTGGTGCCAATGTGAAAACTTCCTTTGTGCACTACCTACATAGATAAATAGTACTGCATCTTAGTGACTATCGATTATTAATCGAATATTTTACTATAATGGACATTATTTACTCCTGAAAAATCAGTATCTTGTATAGGTTAGAGATAAAGACAATTCACTGGACGTGGTGTTGAATCTTAGAAGTTGGTACTTGTGATATTTCGATAGTTCCAACTTTTGCCACCTACAATGAACTGCTTGAGTCGCAGAATTTCGTGTACTGAACCATTGCCTACTCGTGTGACGTCATATCCCAAAACTGAAGCTGGTTGTGCTGCTTGGAGTATTAGAAGGTGTTGACCCGACGCGCTGATCACGCGCCACCCCAATATCTGCAGGCCAAATGGCTGGGCAGCGGTCGCTTGGTCGGCCTTAGCCCATCATGGGCTGTATAGTGCCAGGGGTTGACTTTTTGTTTTTGTTTTTGTTTGATTAATTCACAAACCTAGAGGAGTACAAACAAGTAGTGCTGTCCCACATGGAACACTCATGTCATCTGGTGTCTGAAGGAAGGAAGGAAGGAAGCTTGTAGTTTAACGTGACCGTTAATCTTGAGATCATGAGCCACGGGACCTCCTTTTTACGTGGAATCCGAACCACAGGACATGGCATTTCACTTCGAAAATCTCACATGCATTGACCGGGAATCGAACCCGGACCGCCTTGGTGAGAGGCATACAGCTAGACCGCTGAGCCACCACGCCCCCCATCTGGTGTCTGTGGATAGGCTCATGAAAAAACAAGATGTTCAGCAAAGAACATATAGCCTACTTTCTCCTAAATGTATGGGTATCTTTATGACTCTTTGTCCTCATCCCTAAAACAATCACCCCAACCACAATGTATTGTTTGTTTTCTTTTATATTGATAATAAGCCAGTAAGTGTCAAGATCAATATTATATACTTTATGATGATTGAATAACAAAACTACTAACTTATTGTAATGCATTCACGTCCGTTAATCTCTATATTAAGCCAGCCTGCAAAATTAAGAATCTTCCGCCCCAATCACAGTAGGTGGTGCTGCGACCTATCAGTGAATTAATCTTTATCTTGTACGCCTATGCACTGCCATCGTAATGTACTACGATGGCAGTGTTCTATGGGTGTTGAATGAGTAGGCAGTTTAAAGTAGCCAAGAGGGAGGCGATCCAGCTGGCAGTGTTTAAAGGTATTCGGAGCGCGGTCGTGGCTAATAGTTGAACTACCAGTATTACAAAATTGCCATACTTCAGGAGGCCAGCTCAGGCATTTACACAGCGTTATGTTTGGAACAATATTACCCACATAACCCACAAGAGGACAGCACCGTACAGAGGCATTAAGAAGGCTGTGGTTAATGACAACGTGTATCTAGTTCTTCTATTCTCCTTTTTCTAATGTCTTCTGTTTATGTGCGATGCTGGGACTGTGATTTTATTAATATACGAGTGTATACTTTATCCTCTCCTTTGAGCTAAATGACATTTTATTCAGTATCTGTGGGAAAAGCTCGTGCACATCATTTGTAAAAGAATTCAAGAAAAAAAAAACCTAACTGTAGCAGTACTCGATCCCCAGTCAACTGCGTGTCAGACTAACATGCTAGCCCAGAGCTAACCGTATCCATGACGTCAGTTGTTCTTAACTGACATATTAGATACAAACTGTTGGCAAATAATGACTTTAAATAAACGATTTCTTCACTGCAGTACATCTTCATTAAAGATCATTTCATACAAAGTTTATATTATTGTATCAGTACGGTATATCACATACAACATACTAAAACTACTGAAATATAAGACAGGCACATGAGGACAGCTGCCATCTTGTCGTGTGACACAAACAGCTCAGCTCTTTTAAGCCACTCGTACTGTATAATATTATAATATTAAATTATAATAAATAACGGATCACGACCTTCAGGATAGCTTAAACCCCCCTAGGCTCGATAATCGGAATTGGTGGGTCTTAAGCTATTTATTAAAATGGTTGCATAATTCACACGGCCGCCATCCTGAAATGGCATGGCCGATGACCTTGAATTTTGGGTGAAAGACGCGTCCTATATAAAGGTATGTTGTCACCAAATTTGGTAGAGATCGGATGATTAGTTTAGCCGTAATTTGATTTTACGTTTTGAACATTTGAGTGGCCGCCATTCTGTTTTAGTAAAGATGGCGGCGATATAAAGTATGACACTGAGGTGTCCTTTACTAGTGCTACCTCTGTACCAAATTTCGTTCAATTCGGTTTCACCGTGTTCGAATTGATAGGGGGGGACAGACATTCAGAGTACACACACTCACACACACACAGACACACACACACACACACACAGACTCACACACACACATACACACACACACACAGACTCACACACACACATACACACACACAGACAGACACACTTTTTTCGCCCTGTGTTGATCTCATAAGTCTACTTTCATTTTTTGCAAAAATCGAAAGTAGGCTAAAAAAAAAGGTCCTGGTTAGTAGGTCACATATGTTGTTAATTCTTCTAAACTAGACTTGGAATATCTTGGTTATCACACTCATATACCAAACTTGGATTTGTTTGCTAACCTATGAGTATGTGGTGTCTAGTAGTGACTTTTACAGATAGTGATTGTACTAAAACTATGTGTTAAATGGGTAGGCCTATATGTTAGTTAAGTTTATATAACTGTCTTTCATCTTTCATGTAGCCTAATTCTTTACATTGGATCAGGTGTAACATTCTTTGCATTTTAATAAACCTAAATGACCTAATATTGTGATCATTTTCCTCCCTGTTAATGTTATTGATGCAATCCATGGTCAGAGTTGTGACATTGTAACAATAATAAATGAAAACACTTCTGCTAAAGAATCTTAAACTTAATTTCATAAGCGAATGAGCATCACAAAGAAAGAGTGTGTTAAACGAAACTGAACACGTATTAACCAAAGCCGAAAAATCAAAATTAATAAACATGAATCGAAATTACCGTCCTTAAGAGGAATACCAAAAATACACTAAAAGGAAGGCCCAATAAGACCAATAGTTAATTGCAGGAATGCACCAAATTAAAAAAATCAGTAAGGAATTACAGAAAATTTAAAATACCGCATAACCATCAACAAAAACAACTCGGTTATGAACACATCAGAACTAGTAACTGCATTAAATATGGTACAAATGAAACCTAGCTTGCGGCTAGTATCGTTCGATATAACAATATTCAAATAAATAAAGCCAACGTTGTAATCGGAAACAATTTAAAGACAAACAACTCGATAAAAGAAACTGAAGAGATCGCGATATTACTGAGAGTCGTTATCAATCAAAACGAGTTCCAATTCGATAAGAAAATATACTTGCAAACAGAGGTTTTAGCCATGGGATCACCGCTAAGTGGGCTAATAGCCGACATTTTCATAAACACACTGGAAAATGAGTTCTTAGAAAATATTTCGACAAAGGGAATAGTAGACCTACTGTGGAAAATATAAGTAGATGTAATATGCGTCAATGACAATCACTCCAACCATCCGAATAATCAAGCAAATAGCTAAAGAAAATAATTTTCCACCCGGTAAAATAGATCTAATTGTATCCAGGCACAGAAATAAAACAACTCAAAAGCCGGACAATAATGAGAACAAATTTGCGCGGTTAATTACGTGAATGTGAACACATACTAAATCAGGAAATAAGGCATTAAAATAGCATTCACAACAAACCACACAACTGGAAAGCATCTGCACAACAGTGTAAAATAATAACGTATGGCCTCGGTGCTGGGTGCAAGCATTAATAATTGACGCCCAGGGGGCAGCTTGCATGTCGAATTTTATCTCTCCTTGGAGCGCTATGAAAGTCGAGGAGTTAGATATCTAAGCTCCTTGACACTATAGTGCTTACTAGCAGAGAAAGGAGGAACTGTTTGTGTTGGCGGAAAATGCTGAGATTAATTTTGCCATTATTAACATGGCCTACTGAATTCAAATGGATTCTCTAACAAGCCAAACACGTATGACATGCGTACCGTGATTTTTGTCGCCTTTCAAAAATCACTTACCCGGCCAGAAGCGAACCTGCACGATTTGGGTTGGTAGTCCGACACGATAACCACTCTCCCACCGTGGCAAGCTGCACAACAGTAATTTAAATAAACAACATCCGTACTGAAAGTCATTTCAATAACGTGCCAAGAGACAGGCTGCCATTGGCCAATGTGGTAGAGAAATGTACACACAATAAAATGAACACTGAAATGCGATACAATACGGGACACACTCAGCCGTATACAAACACATGTACACCGCGGAACACAGATTCACTAACATTGAAACTGACTTAAAAATCATACATCACGAACCGAAAATTATTACAATAGCATGGGCTGTTACGATAACATTTTAAATTTGATCAAAGAGCCCTTGATATAAATGGAGATACACGTAGCTAAAATAAACAACACTTATAATTTAAAAGAACACATTCATGGATAAATCACCCCCTCTTTACACTACTAGATAACACTAACGTGGGGAACGAAAGACAACATAACTTTGCAGCCAGGCTAGATAGGGGAGCAACAAGGGTTAACACGATATTAGACTAGGATGTACTTTGTACCTCATCTTCAATAAACCAAGGCTGGCAGTATTAAAATTTCCATGACATCATCAATAGACCGGGTGCGCTTAAAGGGGCTGTTTAACTTACGCGTGGCAAGAATGAAAATTGGCCATTAATAGTTGAAGATGTTCGGAATACAATAACATATCCATATTAGGATGATCTAGACTTGATAGCACACACATGTTACAATGCTGGACGAACACAGAGAGGAGTGCAGGGGAATGGTCAAGGAGGATAAGAGAAGACGTGACAACACAGGAAATTCCTTCCAGTTCAATGCAGGCAGTGTTGAGAGCAGTGGCGGCTCGTAGATGAAAAATCAGGTGAAGAGCGAAACTCTAATTTCAGCAGTGCTTGATTGCTTTCGTGAATATTGTTTTTTTTCGTATTTTAAAGGTAAAATATCTACTCGGTCGTCCTGAAAATGATTTTTGTGACTTCTCATTTTCACCACCAGGCATATGCTGGGATGGTTCCTTTCAATAGGTCCACGGCCGATTTCCTTCCAAAATCCCTTCCTTGACCCGCCCTGCAAAGAAAATGCATGGCCAGTGCCTGCATTAATAGAATTAATATAATCCCTTAAAGTTCCCACGAGTTACAGTAAAGTTTAAAGTTCATAGGAACTCTTTTCCAGAGGTTATGACGAGAGTGAGACCTCAAGTATAGAACAACTCCAAATACAAGCCTATTTAAAGTCACATTCTCATTATATCTAACTCCATATACAGTGCTTGCAGAAAGTTTAGGGACAGGCCTAAATTTCGATTGATGCACATTTGTCCCAAAAGTAACAGCATTTCAGTTATTGTTTTTTATTATGTTATTAGACATCTATATGAGGGGTTTTCATTAAAAAGTTCGCTGCTCTAGCTCTAATACTTTTGGAGATGGAATGTTTTACCTTTTTGTAAACAGGGCAAAAAAGCCTGTTTTTCCTACTAATGAAATGTTTTCGTTTTCAAAAACTGCTAATCCTACAACTATGAAATCTTTACTGCTGTTTTACTACAGTATATCAATCATAAACATAAAAATACAACCTAGGTAAAGAAATTACTACTCATTTGATGGCCTCACAAATAAACTTTCTTCCCCGGTAATTTTGGCGGCAAAATTGGTCAATTTCGTTCCATGATAACTTCCGATTGGCAACATTTCGAGAAAGTACCCACAGCCGATCCATCACAAACAAGACACGGAGAAAACAACTGCGTAGTCAGAATAGCTCGAAGTGTTTCCAATCGGAAGTTATCGCGAAACGAAATTGACCAATTTTGCCGCCAAAATTACCGTACAGGGGAAGAAAGTTTGTTTGAGAGGCGACCAAATAAGTAGTATATTTTCCAAGGTTGTTATTTTTATGATTGCTATATAGTAGAAAAACAGCAGTAAAAAAGTTCATAGCAGTAGGACTAGCAGTTTTTGAGAAAGAAAACATTTTAGTAAGAAAAACAGTTTTTTAGCCTTGTTTACAAAAAAAACATTCCGCCTCCAAAAGTATTAGATCTAGAGGAGCGAAATTGTAAACGAAAACCCCTCATTTAGATGACTAATAATATCAAGTAAAACAATGACTGAAATGGTGTTACTTTAGGGACAAATGTGCATCAAACGAAATTTAGACATGTCCCTAAACTTTCTGCAAGCACTGTAGTCTTGCATTTTCCCTCAAGGCGTCAGATAACGTGGTAGTGTTTTTTTGAGTGTTTTAATCTGTAACTGGCACTTCAAATGTTCCTCTCTGTCTTTGTGTTTGTTCAACCCGCGCGTAGGCCTACTGTTTTGGAAATCACCGAAACTTGTTGATTCCACACACCACATTTGTTACTAAAAAGTAAGCGAGGCTAACAGAACAGGCTGTTTTTAAGAATACATTTACTGCACAAGCATGTGAACTGCTCGAACCAAGATCCCTTGAAATGAAGGCTATAACATTTGCCGGGTTTCTTAATATCTTTTTAGTACACAGTTCTATTAATTAATTTGGCCGTCCACAATTTAATAACTCCCCTTCTTCGTCTTTCCACCTACTGAAGGGAATTTCTAATAAAAGTAATACCGTGTCTTTCACTGGAAATATTATTACACTAAAAGCCATCAGCTTTCATCAACAACAGGGTAAGTAACGTAATAAATAAATATTATTTATTGGGAAAATAAATACAAGCTTCAGCATAAAAGAAAAGAAGCCTGACGCAACGCCAACTTTCAACAACTGGACTTGACGTATTGGTAATGACGTCACACCCGATGTCAGGTTGCCATGGCAACGAGACGAAGTGGCTGACGTAAACACGTTACTTCGTCTCCTGCAGATTCTCCTCCAAGTTACGACAGCACAATCTAGAGACAGGGAGTTCAACTGACACAAGGCCGTCATAGAGCCTCGCCAGTAGGTAATCTGTGGTCCTCGCTTGCGTACCTTCTAGCAACGGACTGTAGAAATAACAGTACACTATAAAAAATACACGATAAAATAGCGCAATACAACTGCAACATTTTCATTTAAATAAGAAAATATAATGTTTATCTTACGAGATGGCTAGTGAAGAGGCTCTTCACTCCCTTCACCTGAATAGCCGCTACTGGTTGAGAGGAGTTTCTCGGGACCGGGCCACACATCGCTCAAATCAGCTAACAATAAGTTGACAGTCCACTCCAACCATTTGATAACAATCACATAATCACAAGGGTGGAAGACATGAACTGAAGGAGTAGACTAAGGTTAGAATATGTTACGTAGATTGCTTTGGATGTAAAGTGTAATAGTTCTCGCCTCCTGTGCCCCCCCCCCCCCCCCGCAAAAAAAGACTGAGACGTCGGTCAAAAGCCACAGTTTGCTCTAGCATGTGCCATGAGACAAAAGTGAAAGGAAAATGCATTAAGAGTGAGCAATAGGCCATGCTGACATGCAAATAAACAGAAAATACTGAACGTTCATTAAATGTGAATGAGTGAAATACCCATGTTTGTCAGTTTGTACCTTAATGACTCCCCTTCCGGGGTTTTGCTCCCCATGGATTTGGATCCGCAGGAAGGCGATGCTGGAGATTTTTTGGCCACGCCCAGCCCATTGTCCAGGGAATTTCTCGTTGAATAGGTCACGCACTAAAGGGCGAAGTGCACAGTATCCACACCTCAATCCTTAGACCCAAGGGGCTCCCAACTAGAGAAATGTAGGCAGGTGATCTCGTGACTGCAGTTGCTTCCCTATTCCTTGTGCCAGGATCCTTTCTTTCAACTCCCTGGGTCAACCATTTTTTTATTACGACCATGACGGTATTTTGGTATCTAAGACTTAGGATGCTCGATTTTCCTATTCAAGTCTTTTCCTTTCTACTAATATTCTCATGCTTTGAGAGATTCCCCGCCTATTTTAAGATCCAGTGGTGTAGCCGTGCGCGTTAAATTGCTCACCATGACCACGATGGGGAGCTGCAAGAAATCCGGTGATCGGAGGTTCGAATCCCGGCGATGACAGTGGCTATCCTGAGTGTGGTTTATCCTCGGGTTTTCTACACTCCATCCTGGTAAATTCTGGGATAGTACCTTATTTCGAGCCCCGGCTTTGAGAGCGGCTATCCTGAGTGTGGTTTTACCTTGGTTTTTCTACATTCCATCCAGGCTAATTCCGGGATAGTACCGGTACCTTACTTCGATTCCCGGCGTTGACAGCGGGGTTATATGAACACGATGTCGCAAAGCCGGTAAATGAATCAGAAACAAGCACAACTGAAGTAGACTAAGCAAGCAAAATTAGCCCGCAAAGAGTGTGGCCTAACTAGAGGCGAGGGGGGATCAATGCCCCCCGAGAGGCAAATAATCAAAATATGAAATTCGTATGTTTTTAGACTACTTTCGATTTTTGCAAAAAATGAAAGTAGACTTATGAGATCAACACAGGGCCAAAACTTGTGTGTCTGTCTGTGTGTCTGTGACTGTGCATGTGTGTGTATGTGTGTGTATGTGTGTGCGTGTGCACTCTGCATGTCTGTCCCTCCCTATCAATTCAAACACGGTGAAACCGAATTGAAAGAAATTTGGTACAGAGAAAGCACTAGCAAAGGGCACCTCAGTGCCCAGTTTTATATCGCCGCCGTCTTGACGGAAACGTAATGGCGACCACCCAAATCAAATTACGATAAGCTAATCATCTGATATCTACCAAGTTTTGCAACAACATACCCTTATCTGGGAAGCGTCTTTTGACGAAACTACAAGGTCATCAGCCCAAAAGTTTGAAGATGGCGGCCGTGTATGAGTGCAAATCGATACCCCCTATCAATTCAAACCCAACGAAACCAAATCGAACCATCCTTGGTACAGAGGTTGTACTAGCAAGGGACAACTCAGTGTCATGTTGTATATCGCCGCCATCATAACAAAATTAAATGGCACTCAACCAAGTGTTCTGAGCTTAAATCAAATTACAACTAAAGTAATCATCCGATCTCTACCAAATTTTTCAACAATGTATTGTAATGTGGGAAGCGTCTTTTACCCAAACTACAAGGTCTTCTGCCAAATAGTTTCATGACGGCGGATGTATGAATCATGCAAGTATTATAGCCAAACCGTAACTTACGATTCAACAAGGTCTGGCCTTACCAAATACGCTCAACGTACATAGGGAGGTTTAAACTGTCCTCAAGGAGGGGACCGGTAGGATATTAGAATTTTAAAATGCAATATTATTCCGCATTAGTGATTAATAGTTCAGACTGATCGTGCAGTACCGTGCTTTTCCATGCCGTCCCGTTGCCAAAAAAAAAAAAAAGGCGGCTATTTGCTGCTCGTAAATGCATATACTGCGTAACTTCGTAATTTTATATCATTTTAGGATTGTACTGAACAAAATAATACATATTTAGTATTAAATGGGTTATAAAATCGGCAAAAAACGGTAATGAAATCGTTCATTGCAAGACAAAATATTCTAGGCAGTTTTACTAAAGCTTTTATGAACCCAATGTTAGTACTGCACGGTGAAGCGTAATGGAAGTGTGTCTGTGCCGGAGGTTCGTGGTTCATATCCCTACGGGTTCAAGTATTTTTACTTCGTTTTTTTGTTTTTATTGATTTATAACTGCCCACACGTTATAATGTTGAGCATATAGTGTGTATTTGCAGTCGAAAATATTATACGAGGCACGTCCAGAAAGTAAGTTCCGTTTGGTAATAAAATTAAATTGTGTACAGACACAGAAAAATTATTTATTGCACAACATTCTACACCTCTTAAACTACTTTTCCACATAACTGCCGAACTTTTGCAGGCATTTGTCATAGCGTGGCATAAGTTTTTGGATACCTTCTTCATAGAAGTTTGCCGCCGACCGTAAACGAGAGTGAAGACTCCCCCGTAAGATATCCTACCGTTTGGCCACCACTGTTAGGCAAATTGCGTATGTGGTCAGGAGAACTCCTAAACATACGCAGTTATCCTGGTAAGCACGCAATTTGCCTAACAGTGGTAGCCAAACGGTAGGATATCTTACAGGGGAGTCTTCACTCTCGTTTACGGTCCGCGGCTAACTTCTACGAAGAAGGTATCCAAAAACTTGTGCCACGCTATGTCAAATGCCTGCAAAAGTTCGGCAGTTATGTGGAAAAGTAGTTTAAGAGGTGTAGAATGTTGTGCAATAAATAATTTTTCTGTATCTGTACATCATTTAATTTTAATTTCCAAACGGAACTTACTTTCTGGACGTGTCTCGTATATATGCTGTACTTATAACACTACATATTTCAACACTCGACTACAGCGATTAAATTTCTTCGTCCTTGATCCGCGGTAGGGTCTATTGTTGTTGTTGTTTTTGTGGCAACACGGTGTTTTAGCCCCGTGCACTTGGGTGTGTGTAGAAGTTGTCTGATAACCTGTGCCACTGTGATGTCTGTAGCCTTACTAGTGTGTGTACTTTTATACGAGGAAGGATTTGGGTAGGAAGCTGTTGTTGTTGTTTCATTTCAGGTGCATGGACATCATGGTCATTTTGTCCCGTGTACTTGGGTGAGTGTTGAATTTTGTCTGATTGTCAGTGTTATTGTGATGGCTGTGTTAGTGTGTGTATATATATAATTCAGGTGAGGATTCAATCAAACAACGTATAATATCCGTATAACACGTTGTATTTCAACAAACTATTACAACCAACTTTCAATTATACTCCTTGAAAAGGACAAAGAGTTACAACTAAACGCATGCATTTAGGAGAAAGTAGGCTGTATGTTCTTTACTGAAAGTATTTATTTCTTTCACTCGTGTAAAATATTTTGCGTTACCTTAATAATACTTACTGAATGAACAAAATGGCCAGCTGTTCAGTTAGCCAGAGAGTTGGATGTGTGGTACTATCTTTCCTCATCCCATTCCCAAAATACACCACTTGTTACTTAGTATCCCAGTGTGAGTGCCATTTTGGAAAGTAAGTAAAATTGTGGTGTTAAGTTGTATTGTTGTTTTATGTTGAGCTTTATTGTTACAAACTGTAGTTTATCATAATTATACAATTCGGGGAATAGAAAGATTGCTAATTTTTCGAGCATTTGTATACTGATACGTGCAAATACAACGTATCAAATTATAATGAATGTCTGTCTGTTAGGTAGTCAGCCCGAAGGCTGGTTGGGTCCTCAAGAAGTACCGCCGTTAGGTTATGTGGTATAATATCCACAACAACTAAGGCAGCACTACAGTGAGGTGTACTAGGCAAGATGAGGTAGTTTGCCATTGCTTTCCTCACTGAGTCAGAACTGCAGTACTAACGCTATGAGTAGAACCTTTAACTGCATCCACAGGCACTGACTCTGCCCTGAATGTCATTACTAACACCACTCCTACCTCAGTAGCTTCCATATAATCGCAACCATGGGCGAGGCTGAGACATCGCTGAAAATTCACAGTTTACTCTAGCTTGTGCCAACAGACATATGCAAATGTACCGTACTGCATTCATCGAGAGATGGCAAATAGGCCATAATGAATGTAACAGTATAAAATATAGATAGGAGGTTTTAAAACTTCGGGATCTTATATTTGATTTCACCGATTACCGTATGTCTCATTATGTACTAGCCCTCAACCCTCAATGTAATTTTGCCTTAGCTCATCCCCCTTCCAGAAGCAAATCCTAGTTACGCCACTGTCCCACATGAGGAGAGCGAAGTTTGTGGAAGCATATTTATAATAATTTCACAGTTGAATACATTCTATTTCATTAAAACCATTAAAACAACTATCAACCTTTCGGTGTCAAACACTCCGATGCTTGAACATGAGCGCACTAGCTGCAATGTGCATTGAAAACGCGATCAGCAACACATTAATTCCACTAATTGTTAGCATTGAATGTGTCAAATCCAATACCATCAAAGAAATTGAAAGCAGAGAGAGAGAGATAGAATCTCGCATGATCATTTTTACAATATTGCGATCCGAAAACTAAACACTGGAAACAAAACCACTTTAAAAAGAGCTGTTTCAATCTGCGTCGATGAAACACCAGTGACAGACGGGTACTTGTTTCAATAATTCATTACACTGAAACACACTTGTGTATGTGACACTTTTGATACACGGATGTTGATATGTGAGTATCCCATATCTACGCATCACCATGGAATCTACTTCCGCTCCAGACCACTCATATGATGTACGGTCTTCAGTCTTCAGACTGGTTTGATGCAGCCCTCCATGCCTTCCTGTCATGAGCTAATCGTTTCATCTCTACATAGCTACAACGCTCTACATCCGAGGCAATCTGTTTAATATATTCTAACCTCGGTCTACCCCTACTGTTCTCATCCTCGACCCTTCCTTCTATAACTAAGTTTGCTATTCCTGGGTGTCTTATTACGTCTCCTACCAACCTATCTCTTCTCTTCATTAGCAGTTGCCAGAAACATCTCTCCTCTCCCACTCGTCTTAATACCTCTTCATTAGTAACCCTATCTACCCATCTGATCTTCATAATTCTCCTGTAACACCACATTTCAAACGCTTCAATTCTCTTCTTTTCTGCTGCACCAATAGTCCAAGTTTCATTTCCATATAGCGCCACGCTCCAGATTTAGGCTTTCAAAAATGACTTCCTAATACGTAAGGGTATATTCGAGGTCAACAGATTCCTTTTCTGTAGAAATGCTTTCCTTGCCTGTGCTAACCTACTTTTTATATCCTCTTTGCTTCGTCCATCACTGGTTATTTTGGTTCTCAAGTAACAAGTCACCTACTTCCTTTAGCTGTTTAATGCCAATACTAAATGGATCCACAGCAGGGCCCTGCAGTGGGTGAGGCAAAACAGTGCTAGCGAGAAATTTACTCGAACTGGCGAAGCGCAGCTCTACCCTGCCCATTTCTGAGCAGTGCAGCACGGCAGCACACAAGCACTGCCCTGCAGCGTTTAGTCTCACGGGCACTGTTCATTTTACCGGGAACTGTACTGAGGGCACACCCTGGCCACTAGGCGCTCTAGAGCCAACACTTTGTCATGAGCGTGTGGTCTGTCTTGCTCATGATGTATTTTGTGCATGCGGAGGACAAAAATAGCATAGTGGGAGAGTCACGCTGGGAGGCGTATAAAACATGACATACATTCTTCTTGTTGGTCGTAGTTCGATTTCGAACGTCGTGACTCTTCACGCAATTCCGTTAACAATACCTCGCCATACAGCGCGGTATTCTGCTGTGTGCATTGATTTCTTGGTTGGTCGGTTCCTCAGTTTAGGGGCTGCGACAACGCGGTCATGTAGCCCCGTGTACTTTGGGTGTGCGTAGAATCTATCTGATAACCGGTGCTAATTGTGATGGCTGTATTAGTGTGTGTTATCTGTTTTTAATTCAAGTAAGGACTGCACACATTCGATTTTCAAGTAGTTCCAACTTTTGCTACCAAACGCCACCGTCAAAAAACAATAGTTCTGAACTTGGTTACTAAATGCCACCGCAGTCGGCACCTGGCGACGAACGTTGGAACCTAAGAGCGTTAGTCAAATCTAACCTGTAATTTAGCTTTACACAAGTGTAATTTGTGGAAGGTTCTTTATCATGCCATAAATCTATGACATGGGACCGCCGGCTTTACTCCCCCCCCCCCCCCCCCGAAGGAAGGCTTACTGAAGGATTTTGATTTCTGAAGTGGCAGAGTACTCATACACTTTATCAGGTCAAGGTAGCGGTTTTGGGCGCGTCCCCTCAACTTTACCCTGGATGATACACTTCTCAATGCCGTCTCGCCGGATAACATGGCCGAAATATCTCAACATTTGCCTTTGGATGTTTAGGAGTAAGCGTGCTTTAGGAGCAATCTTTAGCTCCTTCAGAATAGATTCATGTGTTCTTCTTGTTACCCACGATATTCGTAGCATTTCCTCGATAACACGTCATCTCGAAGGCTTCGATTCTCCTACGGCATGCAGCATTTATGGTCCAGGACTCAGAGCCATACGTGACGATAGGAAATACCAAAGCTTGAACCAGTCGCTTCTTTGTTTCCTTGGTAATATGATGATCTTTTCATATTCTTGTCAGACTAGACAGTGCTTTCTTAGCCATACCTATTCTTCTTTTAGTTTCTCCTTCACAGTTTCCGTTAGTGGAAATGCGAACTCCTAGGTAGACTATTTCTTCCTAGAGATCGCTATCTCGTATTAGCTGGAAGAGACCAGGTAATGCAAGTATACATAAATACATACAAACATTTGGCCTGTTTAGATCTCATAAATGTACTTTATTTCTTTTTACAAAAATCGAAAGTAGGTTAAAAACAGTTAAAATTTTCTACCAACATAATTGTAATGCCAAAATAAATGCCCATACAAAAGTTTTCTTGGTTAGCGTGATTACTTTTGCGAGTTAATATAATCTAATATATAAAAGTGAAAGTCTGTAAGTATGTATGTATGTATGTATGTATGAATGTATGTATGCATGCATGTATATTTGTTCCGTATACAAATCTACACCGTTCCACCAATCACAACCACATTTTGCATACACATAGTTCAGGACCCAGAAGAAACCACTGGCTACATGAATTTTCGATAGTCTTTCTCATTCTTCTGATTGCGGCCTTTTGGCACTCGAGCAAGGGCTAATAAAGTCAGAAAATTAACTGATAATGGAATGGCAAGGCCGGTCGTTTCCATGGCAACAGTAGCTCAAGACGTGAATACCAAGTATCTATTTATTTCTGTAATAAGAGACCATGCCACTACATTTCCTCCACGACAATAGCATTTCAAAGTATGACCACCAGGTTTCCATCTATCTCTGTAAGAGGCCATGGCACTCCATTTTTTCCACGGCAACAGTAAGTCAAGACATGAACACCAGGTTTCCATCTATCTATGTAAGAGGCCATGGCACTCTATTTTCTATCCAAACCACGATAAGAACATTAGGAATCTGAACGCCATAAAGATCTGAATACGTCTTTTTTAATGTTATTTTAAAATGTTATTAACAGGAATCATTGTAAAGAATCGAAATTAAGAAACAACAGCTGGAGATATCATCACGAAACTTAATATTAAGATTACATGAGCTTAAATAATTATGTTGTTGAATAATTTAGAGGCTTTTCAATATCATAATCATATAGCCCCATAAACTTGAGTGTGTATGGAACTTTTCGGATAATATGTGTTACTGTGATGGCTGTAGTGGTGTGTGCATTTGTAATTCAAAATGAGGATTGGAAAGGAGGTTGCTGTGGCCTTCAGTTAGGAACTATCGCAGTATTTGCTTCGAGTAGAAGTGGGAAACCACGGAAAACAATTACCAAGTTTTGCCTGTGGCCTTCAGTTAGGAACTAACCCGGTATTAGCTTCGAGTAGAATTGGGAAACCACGGAAAACAATTACCAAGTTTTGCCTGTGGCCTTCAGTTAGGAACTAACCCGGTGTTAGCTTCGAGTAGAATTGGGAAACCACGGAAAACAATTACCAAGTTTTGCCTCGGGAGACACAGTGTATCCCATTCCAGCTCTCAAACCAGAAGTAAAATTAGAATTAGAATTGGACCTCCAAGGCGAAAGCCGAGAATGTTAGCCGCGAATACACGTGGTCGTCTAAATAATTTTTGCATTTTATGTATAATTTTATTGAATCTTTATTCTTTAGGGCACAGAAACCTATGTGACTTTAGATTCTAATTTTATACTCTTGATACCGATGCTGTTACGGCAGATTTAAAATCTTTACCTTATGACGAAAGGTATAACGTGGAATATATTGTATGTAATATCTACTAGAATTGAAGTGATATACACCCCGTTAAGGTGTGTTCTACTACTGATATGTTGACGTTTATGTTTTATTAGTCATGCTGCATTCTTTTTTATTGTTGTCAGTGCTTATCTCTACAAGCTGTCTTTTTTATTACAAATCAGAAATACAGTATCTCTTGTGTGATATTGCAGATTGTTCTATGAATAGTATTTGCCTTTTTCGGGTTACATTGTAATTGGTAATTACCATGCTCTATAACTATGCTAATTTGTAATTGAACCGGATGTAAAAATATGAAATTAGTTGATAACAGGGTAATAATATAAACTACTATCGTTCCCATTTCCCCCCCTATGTTTCTGTATTTATATTATCCATTTTAGTGATTGCTGACAAAAGTTATCGAATAGCCTAATGTTATAATTGTCATGAGTTCTAATCACACTGGATTCCACTATAGAAATTTAGAGATTATTATATATTGAGTTTAGAGAATTTATTTCTTATCTTACGAAATACTTTAGAGGCTAAGAAAGTCCAATGTGTTCAGAATCTAAGCAACGTATTTAACATTATACTGGGATTATTCGTCGCTTAATTTATTTTAACTTGATGTGAATGAGATCATACGCATATCAATTATTCTTACAGCAATAATGTTCCTTAAAATGCTGCTACGAGTATAGTACACACTGACCTACGTACAGGAATAAGCCATTTTTCATTATTCACGTAATTGTGGGGGATTCAAAATCATAAGTATATTTGACTCCACAATGATGACTTTATCTTCCAATCATTGAATAATTTAAATATCATTTCCTATCGAGAAGGTAGTTGCTATATTTGAAAAAAAAAAAGGGATAATTATGTGAACACTGTTCTAAGACGTCTTAATTTCCCCATTTAAACAAAAAATAGCACTATCAGGAAAGTAATTTTGTGACTGAGTTCTCGAGAAATTGTGTATAATTTATACATGCCTTTTTACTATTTGGTCTGCTACGTTATTGTATTCCACGGTACTTTTCGACCGACTAGGTTTACAGTGAGTTAATATTGCACTTGAGTAACATCAGAGTCGAGGAGAACTTAAGTTCTAAACTCACTTAGGGACAAAATGAATATACTCGGCGAAATATATGTGCATGTATCTTTCCATAACATATAAATATACCTCCTAGGCAACCCCGGGTACAATAGCAAGTATTCATTAAGACTGGCCACGTTTTTCTACATGTGAAGTGGGAACAGCTGCTCTAGCACAAAGGATTTGTGGGTATTCCAGGATGAGTTGAAGGGACGTGGAAGGGATACATACCACGTCATTCGCAAGGGATGCCTATTCGAAGCAGCATTTGACCGTTGGTTTCCAGAGAAGCAGGTAGTGTTTCTTGGCATGATGGGTGATTTTTTCTAACATACGATAAAGAAGATCATAATGTCGGGCGTGAAGGACGACAGTCCGCCTGATGATTTATATATTTCAATCACATTAGTAGTACAGTAACTTATATGAATTGAAAGAAAAAATATAGCACCCGAAGCGTGACTCGAACTAGCGTCCCAACGATTACTGTGCCCGAACCTTACCGGGTGAGCCACGCGTCCTGCTCAAACGTGGTAACATTTTTACTGGATACGAAGCGCTCGGAAAACTTCGAAGTCGATTTTCTCGAGAATTTATGAATATGGCATCGAACGGCTTTGGGAAATTATTGTTCGAGGTCTGAACTTTCCGTACCCGAAGCGGGAAAAATTACAAAAATCCTATTGCCGTAGGGTCCCCTAGTTGTGCCTTGAGGCCATTATTCAGCACCACATATACACAGGGTCATTATCTATGTGCGCCCCGATAAACACGGCAAGCTAAGCCGGCTTTGACTGACGCAGATCGCGGGTGCGCGTACACGGTTCAACCGGTGGTGGCGCGCACTTTTTACACTTTTACCAAACATGTTCAATAATCTGTACTTACAGTGCTCATAGCCGATGCTGAAAATGTCCTCCCTTTCTTGTAACACACACCTGACATCATCTGATGAAAGAAATGACAACAATCTCATCTAACTTTTGTTCTGTAAGAACACAACGTTGTATGTTAACTTTTTATTAGCCTACTTTTCACATTTTGCAATAATGAGGAAAAAGTAGACTTATGAGATCGATCCGGGAAAATGTGTGTCTGTCTGTCTGTCTGTCTGTCCTTCTGTCTGTCCTTCTGTCTGGCTGTGTCTGTGTGTCCCCCCTATCAACTCCTAAACGGCTGCAGAAATCGAAACCAAATTTATTATGAGTAAAGATGTATACCGCAATATCTCACGTCCATATTTGAAAATGATGTCAGTGCTACCAACTGCTGAAAAAACGCACTAGAAATTTGAGCTACATGTTGGATATCTTGGAAAGTATGCATGGGAGCTATTCCAAAATTGGCACACATGTAGATAACACTATTTCAGTTTAATTTCCAGGATGCCATACATGACAGTGTTGCCAAAATAATTTTAAGCCTTCCGATAGGTCCAATTTTAAATGCCTATAACTTCTACACTTTCAATTGGATTTCAACCACATTTTGTATGTAATATCTGTACATAAACAGATATGACTGAGCGTATTGTTAAGAGCCACCAGAGCCGCCAACTGCTAATAATTGCTCTCTCTATTCTTTTATCCAAATTCCAATATAGCACAAAGTATGCAAGCCGACAGCTTTAAACTATGCACACGTATAGTACCTGACATTTTAGATTAATTTTGGAGTAACTTATATACTTCAGTTCTACCAACATGATTCTAAGCCTGCTGATAGGGCCAATTTTTAAATACATGTAACTTCTATAGTATCAGTTGGATTTCAACCAAATTTCGTATGTGCTATGTGTAACATAACAGATAGGACTATATGTATTCTTAAGAGCAATCAGGGCTGCCAACTGTTAATAAATGCTGTCTATATTTTTTTAACCTAATATCAATATATCAGGAAGTATGCAAGCCAACAGCCCTATACTTTGCACACGTATAGCACCTGCCATTCTAGATTAATTTGGAGTAATTAATATAAGTTATTGCTGCCAACATGATTCTATGCCTGCTGATAGGTCCAATTTTAAAATACACGTAACTTCTATACTAACAAATGGATTTCGTCCAAAATTTGCACAACAAGATATCATAATATTTCAGATTAGACTATTTCTGACCAGCACACGCATGATAATGTTGCCAATATGCTTTTACGCATGCTGGTAGATCCAATGTCTAACTGCATGTAACGTCCATTGGACTTCAACCAATTTTTTAAATTCTGTACCTTAAGAGATGGTACTGCCCCCGTAATTGAATTATATAGAGACCACGGTGGCTATATTGGAAATTATAAAGAAAGTTATGGCTGTCATAGTTATGACGTGGGTAGTCATGACGTAAGCACGGATAACGCAGACGTTATGCCAGCAGGCTACTTGAGCTGAGATTCTCAGTGACGTCAGCATTTATTCGAGAAGGATCCGAGATTTACGACGCAGTCGCAGGAAACGTGGAATTCTGCTGAGGAAGAAATTATGCTATTGGAGGGGAGGCTCGAACCAATGAACGATAGTCTAAAGGAAGACGGAGATTGCTGAAACTATGGTATTTTTTTACTTTTTGGAATGCAGAATTGTGGAAATCCATTTGCAGTAGAGGCATTGTTCTGGAATTTTGGTGAAATTTATTTTCAGTTTTTGAATTTTGAAAATCCGTCATGTATTGACGAAGTTGGAACTTCGAGCGATGACGCAGTAACACGCTATGGAAGGGATAGATACGCCCCTCATGAAGTTTATAAAAGGCCTTGCGCAGAAGAGAGGGGTCTCATTCTCAATCGTCTGATAGCTCAATCGTCAGATCTCAAATAGTCATTTCGGTGAAACGTCGAGTGAGATTAGTAGTAAGAGTCGTCTTTATAACGCGTGGTGAAGCCACTGCATTAAACGAGAGTCGAGCATACAAGCAGTGCAAGTTTACTGTGAGTAAATCTAGGTGAAGTTAAAACGCACATTATAACACGTCTACAAGATTAGCTATGAACAGTTAGCGGTCGCCTACAAGCTAATTCTATTGTGCATTGCTACAGTAAGGAGTGTAGAAAAGTTGAACAATTTCGAGGAATTATTTTGGAAGATATTGGCAATTTTAGACGACTGACAAAAGTGATTTTCTCGCCACCTGAGAAGCACTTTGTATCGCCAGAATCTACGCCACGGCTGACACGGCTAGTAAAATAGGGAGACTTCAGATTGCTTTTGTGACACAGCGCTACAGTATTATGGAGCAGTTTAATATGGCAGTTTGTTCTTCTATTACCATAACCGAAGAGAAGATGGAAGGCTAAAGGACTTTAATGCAATTGGGACATATTTCAACGGAGTAAGATAGCAGCATGGAACTTCGCTAATTGCCATTCCATACAAGCGAACATGTGGTGAATAACCATCTACACCCATGTTTCGTGGTTCAACGCTGAATACTATCAAACAGCAATGGAAATGATTTCATACTTACTGAATATGAATATTTCTTCGGAAATTACTACAAAAACTTCATGGCGATTTTCTACTGGAACTTCAGGGATTTTTCAAGAGAGGTCAGGGTTGTCCCGACTCACAAAGAAGATTATTGCCGGAAGGATGTCGTTCGTCTTCACGGAGCAGTGCAATTTCCGGAGGAGGAAGCAGTTCGATTCTCCGAGGGTGCTGTTTCTTGTTTCGAGGATGGAGCTCAGCTTTAACTTGGTGAAATGGATCCATCAGCAGTCTTCTTTGGGGAATTTTCCTCTGGAACGTCAATCGGCAGATAAGGTAGTCGTGAACGTTTATTGTTGTATTTGAGTTTCTTAGCAATGTTTGAGCAACCATTTTCCCATATTTTTGTCCTCATGTATTTTGCTATATATTCTTGTTTGAGATTCCTATTCTCAGTACACCTTGATGAGTTATGCCTTTTTCGACGATTTATTAAGACATTGTTATGTCATGGGCATAGTTAAACGATTTTGGATCAGTTGAGACTGATATTTAGATTTTTCAGTAATTTGCTTATTTTGTAGTCACGATTTGACTGTAAGTTAATGATTTTTATGGCAGATTTAAATTCAGACAGCGTGTCACTTTATTAAAGTAATTCTACCCCAGTTTAATTACTTTGACCAATTTTCTGCCATCATCAAGAAGGAAGAACATTTAAATGATTTTAGAGCGTTAAAATCCATTACGTTGTCGACGATCTTGGAAATACTAGTCGTTATTTGAATTGATTGCAACACAGATATTTATCGTCAGTTATGAACGATCATTGCATCATAGACCATTTTGTGAAAGATGAACTTTAATTATGAATTATTGAATGCATTAAAGTCGTGAACTTTTGTTAGGAGTTTTTTCTCATTTAGAGATTTATATAATGATGTTTGCATTCCCAGTCTAATTGGATTCTATTCGACTATTTTGCAGTTTAGTCGCACTTTGTTTGATGATAGTATTTTTATACTACAAATCTTTGAAGATGTTAATCTTAAATTTTGATAGACCAGACAGGCGTATATAAGCGTATTCACTATTAAATTTATTTGTGATTGGCAAATTTTTACTTCATTTCGATTCATGAATGAAATCCACGAAGGTTAAATGACAACAGTTTTGAAACTATTAATGATTATAAGAATTTTTAAGTGGAACTATGAATGTATAATCGCTAGTGCAGCGGACGTGTTGAAAGTCGCTGATGTATAATGCCCTTGAATAAATGGAGGAGATTCCCACAGTAATTAATGATAAAGAATTTGTTAGTGGAGGTTTTTGTAAGTTCTGTGGAAGATTTTGATGCCATATATATTAATATATGATGAATTTTGGGCCTAATTTTAATGCAGTTAATGCATTATTTTGTAAGCGAAGTATTTTCCGCTGGAGTGTATTGTCATAGTTCGTTGAAAATTAATCAAGTGAATTTACTGTTATAATTAACAAGAGTTTTGAAAGAATTTGAGATAAGATTTTGAATGAAGATTACCGTCACAAATAATTATAATTATTACAACCTTTATTAAACCAGATTGTGACATTAACATGTATAACTAACCTTTATTGGTCGATTATATTGACACGATTATGAAATTACCAACCGGATGAACAAGTGGTTAAATGTATTTCTTAAATTAATAATTTGAATAATTTAAATGTTAATTTTGTAAATAATGATGTAAATATCTTTGACAATAATGTGGAACGAAAGTAATGTTCGAGTCGTGTTTAAAATTTTTGTAATTATCTTCGACAATATTATAAACAATTTCTAATTGTTATAAATAATTTATGAGTTTTTGTTATAAACATTTAAGAGTGTGTTTTATACTCTAAACTATACTTATTAAACATTTGGATGATAACTTAACAAGTTTAGGGATTGTCAGAATAATCCAGTGGTATGTGAGTAAAGCATTTGAAAGATTTGCGTCAATATATATGAGTTGTCTTGCAGACATTTAAAGCTGTTGAGAGGGAGCTGAATTCTTACGCAGTGTGGCGTGACAAGTGAGCCCCATTTGACAAGTGTGCGTCAGGTTGAAGGGTAGATCGCAGCTGGTCAGACAACTGGTTATCAGCGGGCGAGGTCGTTCACATTGAGGCCTAGTGCCTATAAATACAAGTGTCATGTTTATTAAAAGAAACCAAATGCTCTATATATGTGTCTCGTCCTGACTTCCTTATCCAATCCAAATGTGTTTTGAATGTTACGTTATTTTGAGCTCATGGGAGCTAACATATTGTTTGATAACTGTGCAAGTCCTTTAGGAGGACATAGTCAGATTGACATGGGCTACTGATAGCCACATTTATTTTGTTGAGTTGTTAAAATCATACCCTTTATTTGAAATAAAAGCTTTTGTACAGTTCAAAGTTCTCGTCTTCGTTCTGGTTCATTTTTAAATGTCATGGTGAAGGTTATTGTGGGAGCATACTTTAGAGATCCTGTTGTCAACCCAATCCCCGAGATAATTTTTAAGAGGTAAGTAAAGGTAAGTATGAACCCCCGTCTATTTTGGTGTGTTCCACAATAATTTCTTGGTAACTTCTGTGCTCAAACCTCGGTAGTATCTGTCAGTGCCATTTTCATTGGTGCAGCTGAGCCGGTGCGATTGATTGTTGGCAATCCGATTGAGGGGGCGGATATCTGACAGCCTACTATCCGGGTAAACGGGGACAGAAGGATTGGCACACCTAAAACGTGGGGCTGGTTCAACATAAGTGGATCACCAGGTTGAACGCCAGTAGGATTGGCAAACCTAAAACGTGTGGCTTGATTAGACTCAAATAAAGAGGTTGATTCTTTGTTAGATGTCTTGGCCAATTGTAGAATTTAAGAGTGTGATTATATAGGAATTAAATGTTGTATTGTATTAGGAAAATTACACTCAGAAAAGATCAGATCTTATACAACTTGAGAGAGGTTAAATAGGCTGGAAACTTAGGAAAAATCGCCTATGATCTGGAATCTTATTTTATTTGACCGGCTTATGACATTTTAGTCATATTAAAGATAAAATTAAATTATTTGGATTGTAAATGTAAATTATTTGTGTTAGGATATTTTAAAATGAGCCAGGGAAATTTGAACATGTGCTTGAGTTTGTTTCAACATGAAGTGTCTTCGAAGGTTAATTATAAGGTAGTTATAAGTTAGATTTAAGACAGAAAATTGATCAAATTTATATGGTGAAAGTGTTGCTCAAATGTTGTTATTTTGCTCTTTTGATGTATGTCCCTACATCAGTCTAATTTTTGAATAATATTGTAATGGCAGATGAAAGTTTGAGGATGATGTTAGAGGAGATGTCTGCTAATATGAAGCAGATGATGGAGGAGAATGCTAGTAATTTGTCTGCTAATTTGAAAGCTAGCATGAATGAAAGTATGAAGGAGAATGCTAGTCGAATGGAGCAGAATGCTAGTAATTTGAAAGCTAGCATGGATGAAAGTTTGAAAGCTATTCAGACCAGTTCTGCTAACTTAGAGGATAATATGTCGCGTTTACAGATTAATACCCAAGGAATTGAGAATACTGTAACTGACATGCGCACAGATGTGTCCAATGTGCATAAAAATGTTGCTGATGTTAAAATAGATATTTCTAAGGTACAGAAAGATCTTACAATGCTGAATCTAGATGTAGCTAATGTCCGAGGTGATATTTCTTGTGCTAGGGCTGAGGTAGTTGTTGTTAAAAATGATGTTGCGACTGTCCAAGACAAGGTTGAGGAAGTCCAAAGAGAAATCCAAAATGTTAGAACTGATGTATCCAATGTTCAGGTTGATATTAATAACATTCATTCGGATGTAAATGAGGTGCAAAGTGACATAACTAAGATTCAAGTAGAAGTCAACACAGTTTTCGTAGATATTACTAGAGTCCAAACTGATGTAAATAAAGTCAGGGAAGAGATAGAAAATTCGAAAACCCTTTGTACACGTAATATAAGTGCATTAACGACTAGATTAGTTGATGAGTCAGTTAGAACGACAGCGTCTTTAGCAGGTTCAAAGTATGATGTAGAGGTCATGAGAACCCAAGTATTAGACCATAATAAAGTATTGAAAGAAGATATCGAAGTAGACATAGCAGAAATGTTAACGGCAAATGTAGCAGTATGGAAAGACGAGTGGAATAAGTCAAGTGGGGAACATGTAACCCAAATTCAGGAACGTATTGAAAGGAAACTTGCCAGTACTCAAATTGATATTAACAATGAAGTAGTACAGATTAGGAAAGATTTAAGCGTCAGGATGGATTCGCTATCCGAAAGACAAGTCGAAGATAGAACACAATTAGATCAGGATGTGCAAGCATTAAAATCTGCATTAGAGGAACAGATTCATAAAGTTGTCTCTGATGTGAATGAAACGACGAGCAAACTGCAGAATTTGAAATTAGGAGAGGCTAATTTGATGGAGACCTACAAAGAAGAGTTAATCAAGAAAGTCTTAACGGAAATCACTGACAAGGATACAGAAGGCTTGGCTTGCGAAACCAATAGGAATTATGCCAGAAGATATAACCTAGATCCAGAAGAGAGAGACGTGACTCCTGAAGAACGTATATCCAGATTCAGGGAGGAGGATGACGAGAGGAATATGGAACCTGAGTGGAACTATCGAGATAGTGGGAAAAACTACCCGGATTCATATCCGAGGAACGTGACGGTCATCAGGAATTTTGAAGACAAACCGCAAAAATTCAGTAACACTGATAGTTTGACACCTATAGAATATGTAAGGAACCTCAAAGATTATTTCATCGAAGCTCACATTCCCAGAGAGAGATGAAGATAGTGGAGAGATTTTTGATTGGAGGACCCCTCGAATGGTTTTGCGCATTTAGATACACATTCAGTAACTTTGACGAGTTCGCAGAGGCATTAATCAAACGATTTTGGTCCATAGAAGCGCAGAATTCGTTAAGAGCGGAGGTGTATTCAAGAAAATACTCAGGTACTCTTCCAACGCGGTACGCTGATTTCTTTACGAGTCAATTGTCCCGCTTGAGATTTTTGCAACCCCTATTGTCAACGGAGCAATTAATTGATGCGATTTCTCGTATGCTACCTGTGGAGGTGAGGAGACTAATTATTTCGTCAAACATCAGGGATTTGACCAGCATGGATGAATTACTGAGGAGGTTAGACTACACAAGTCCAATGCCTAACGTGGTACAGAAAGGTCAAAGGCATGACTTCAAAGAAATAAATACGGTATATATGGACCAAGTCCAACAAACCGACAAGCCAGATGAAGAGAAAACTGACAATGTAGGTCCTCACAGAAATAATCAGTTTCGAAATAACAGATCGCAAGGTTACCGACCGTATCAACAGAGAAGAGGCTGGAACTATAACCGAGGAAATTAAAACAATGGAAGAGGCAGATATTACAACAATAATGGTTATAACAGAAATTATAATAGGAATAACCAGAGCCAAAACAGAAATCAGAATCCTCAAGGTCAGGTTATGACACCCGATCAGTATCAGGAAAGAGAGAAGGAAAGCCAGCAATACCTGAAAGAATTACGGGAAAAAGAAGCCAACAACCAAAAGAAAAGGCAGGATGTTGTAATCGATCCTGGACCTTCTACGAGCCAGCAGAACTTAGAAAATAGAAATACTGGACAGAAGAGAAAGTAGAGAGGAGAGAATGCATTTAACCACACACAACCCAGAGTAGAAGAGATTTATGATTAAGGAACATAGAGGAAATATCATACTAGAGTAAGCCAGTAATAATTCAATTTCGTGTTCAAGAGAGTTGAGGTACTTGTAACACTGAGTTTAAAAACAATTTGCAACTGTTTTTAAAACGTGGTGAGGGGAGAATGCCCCCGTAATTGAATTATATAGAGACCACGGTGGCTATATTGGAAATTATAAAGAAAGTTATGGCTGTCATAGTTATGACGTGGGTAGTCATGACGTAAGCACGGATAACGCAGACGTTATGCCAGCAGGCTACTTGAGCTGAGATTCTCAGTGACGTCAGCATTTATTCGAGAAGGATCCGAGATTTACGACACAGTCGCAGGAAACGTGGAATTCTGCTGAGGAAGAAATTATGCTATTGGAGGGGAGGCTCGAACCAATGAACGATAGTCTAAAGGAAGACGGAGATTGCTGAAACTATGGTATTTTTTTACTTTTTGGAATGCAGAATTGTGGAAATCCATTTGCAGTAGAGGCATTGTTCTGGAATTTTGGTGAAATTTATTTTCGGTTTTTGAATTTTGAAAATCCGTCATGTATTGACGAAGTTGGAACTTCGAGCGATGACGCAGTAACACGCTATGGAAGGGATAGATACGCCCCTCATGAAGTTTATAAAAGGCCTTGCGCAGAAGAGAGGAGTCTCATTCTCAATCGTCTGATAGCTCAATCGTCAGATCTCAAATAGTCATTTCGGTGAAACGTCGAGTGAGATTAGTAGTAAGAGTCGTCTTTATAACGCGTGGTGAAGCCACTGCATTAAACGAGAGTCGAGCATACAAGCAGTGCAAGTTTACTGTGAGTAAATCTAGGTGAAGTTAAAACGCACATTATAACACGTCTACAAGATTAGCTATGAACAGTTAGCGGTCGCCTACAAGCTAATTCTATTGTGCATTGCTACAGTAAGGAGTGTAGAAAAGTTGAACAATTTCGAGGAATTATTTTGGAAGATATTGGCAATTTTAGACGACTGACAAAAGTGATTTTCTCGCCACCTGAGAAGCACTTTGTATCGCCAGAATCTACGCCACGGCTGACACGGCTAGTAAAATAGGGAGACTTCAGATTGCTTTTGTGACACAGCGCTACAGTATTATGGAGCAGTTTAATATGGCAGTTTGTTCTTCTATTACCATAACCGAAGAGAAGATGGAAGGCTAAAGGACTTTAATGCAATTGGGACATATTTCAACGGAGTAAGATAGCAGCATGGAACTTCGCTAATTGCCATTCCATACAAGCGAACATGTGGTGAATAACCATCTACACCCATGTTTCGTGGTTCAACGCTGAATACTATCAAACAGCAATGGAAATGATTTCATACTTACTGAATATGAATATTTCTTCGGAAATTACTACAAAAACTTCATGGCGATTTTCTACTGGAACTTCAGGGATTTTTCAAGAGAGGTCAGGGTTGTCCCGACTCACAAAGAAGATTATTGCCGGAAGGATGTCGTTCGTCTTCACGGAGCAGTGCAATTTCCGGAGGAGGAAGCAGTTCGATTCTCCGAGGGTGCTGTTTCTTGTTTCGAGGATGGAGCTCAGCTTTAACTTGGTGAAATGGATCCATCAGCAGTCTTCTTTGGGGAATTTTCCTCTGGAACGTCAATCGGCAGATAAGGTAGTCGTGAACGTTTATTGTTGTATTTGAGTTTCTTAGCAATGTTTGAGCAACCATTTTCCCATATTTTTGTCCTCATGTATTTTGCTATATATTCTTGTTTGAGATTCCTATTCTCAGTACACCTTGATGAGTTATGCCTTTTTCGACGATTTATTAAGACATTGTTATGTCATGGGCATAGTTAAACGATTTTGGATCAGTTGAGACTGATATTTAGATTTTTCAGTAATTTGCTTATTTTGTAGTCACGATTTGACTGTAAGTTAATGATTTTTATGGCAGATTTAAATTCAGACAGCGTGTCACTTTATTAAAGTAATTCTACCCCAGTTTAATTACTTTGACCAATTTTCTGTCATCATCAAGAAGGAAGAACATTTAAATGATTTTAGAGCGTTAAAATCCATTACGTTGTCGACGATCTTGGAAATACTAGTCGTTATTTGAATTGATTGCAACACAGACATTTATCGTCAGTTATGAACGATCATTGCATCATAGACCATTTTGTGAAAGATGAACTTTAATTATGAATTATTGAATGCATTAAAGTCGTGAACTTTTGTTAGGAGTTTTTTCTCATTTAGAGATTTATATAATGATGTTTGCATTCCCAGTCTAATTGGATTCTATTCGACTATTTTGCAGTTTAGTCGCACTTTGTTTGATGATAGTATTTTTATACTACAATTCTTTGAAGATGTTAATCTTAAATTTTGATAGACCAGACAGGCGTATATAAGCGTATTCACTATTAAATTTATTTGTGATTGGCAAATTTTTACTTCATTTCGATTCATGAATGAAATCCACGAAGGTTAAATGACAACAGTTTTGAAACTATTAATGATTATAAGAATTTTTAAGTGGAACTATGAATGTATAATCGCTAGTGCAGCGGACGTGTTGAAAGTCGCTGATGTATAATGCCCTTGAATAAATGGAGGAGGTTCCCACAGTAATTAATGATAAAGAATTTGTTAGTGGAGGTTTTTGTAAGTTCTGTGGAAGATTTTGATGCCATATATATTAATATATGATGAATTTTGGGCCTAATTTTAATGCAGTTAATGCATTATTTTGTAAGCGAAGTATTTTCCGCTGGAGTGTATTGTCATAGTTCGTTGAAAATTAATCAAGTGAATTTACTGTTATAATTAACAAGAGTTTTGAAAGAATTTGAGATAAGATTTTGAATGAGGATTACCGTCACAAATAATTATAATTATTACAACCTTTATTAAACCAGATTGTGACATTAACATGTATAACTAACCTTTATTGGTCGATTATATTGACACGATTATGAAATTACCAACCGGATGAACATGTGGTTAAATGTATTTCTTAAATTAATAATTTGAATAATTTAAATGTTAATTTTGTAAATAATGATGTAAATATCTTTGACAATAATGTGGAACGAAAGTAATGTTAGAGTCGTGTTTAAAATTTTTGTAATTATCTTCGACAATATTATAAACAATTTCTAATTGTTATAAATAATTTATGAGTTTTTGTTATAAACATTTAAGAGTGTGTTTTATACTCTAAACTATACTTATTAAACATTTGGATGATAACTTAACAAGTTTAGGGATTGTCAGAATAATCCAGTGGTATGTGAGTAAAGCATTTGAAAGATTTGCGTCAATATATATGAGTTGTCTTGCAGACATTTAAAGCTGTTGAGAGGGAGCTGAATTCTTACGCAGTGTGGCGTGACAAGTGAGCCCCATTTGACAAGTGTGCGTCAGGTTGAAGGGTAGATCGCAGCTGGTCAGACAACTGGTTATCAGCGGGCGAGGTCGTTCACATTGAGGCCTAGTGCCTATAAATACAAGTGTCATGTTTATTAAAAGAAACCAAATGCTCTATATATGTGTCTCGTCCTGACTTCCTTATCCAATCCAAATGTGTTTTGAATGTTACGTTATTTTGAGCTCATGGGAGCTAACATATTGTTTGATAACTGTGCAAGTCCTTTAGGAGGACATAGTCAGATTGACATGGGCTACTGATAGCCACATTTATTTTGTTGAGTTGTTAAAATCATACCCTTTATTTGAAATAAAAGCTTTTGTACAGTTCAAAGTTCTCGTCTTCGTTCTGGTTCATTTTTAAATGTCATGGTGAAGGTTATTGTGGGAGCATACTTTAGAGATCCTGTTGTCAACCCAATCCCCGAGATAATTTTTAAGAGGTAAGTAAAGGTAAGTATGAACCCCCGTCTATTTTGGTGTGTTCCACAATAATTTCTTGGTAACTTCTGTGCTCAAACCTCGGTAGTATCTGTCAGTGCCATTTTCATTGGTGCAGCTGAGCCGGTGCGATTGATTGTTGGCAATCCGATTGAGGGGGCGGATATCTGACAGCCTACTATCCGGGTAAACGGGGACAGTACTAAGAATATATTCAGTCACCAGGGCTGCCAACTGTAATGCTCTATTAGGCTACATTATACTAGGTATATTTCGAACTAATTAGACATTTCGATATTACCAACTTAATTTCGTCATTTTTCTAGATAGGTTCATATACTGTAGAATAATCATTGGCATGGAAAGTAGGCTCTTTAGTTCGTCACGGAACTTCTTGTTATTTACGGAGCCGGTTGTCTTGAATCGTTTAGCGAGGCTCTTAATTATTGTACTGGCATTAGGCATACTCACTAAACGTGCAACACTAACGTCTAAGCTTTGCAGATACACGTCCATATAAATGACAAAACACGTGTGAACTAACGATATGAGGCAGCGGAGCCCGCCAACCACTGGCTGAACCATGTACGCGCGCCTGCGATCTGCGCCAGTCAAAGCCAGCTTAGCTTGCCATGTTTATCGAGGCGCACATAGACACTGTAACAATAGCTTCCTTACAATCACAGCCATGAATAAGGCTGAGACATCGGTGGAAAGCCAAATTTTACTCTAGACAAATATACTGCATTCATCAAGAGATGGCAAACAGGCTAGGTTTTAGGTGTGAAGGAATAAAACTTCGCGCGTGAATTAAAGCTTTTTGGACATAGGTTACTACTTAGGCTATCTCCAAATGGGCGGCTTCGGTGGCGTAGTTGGTAGCATGCTGAGCTTCTATGCCCGGCCGAAGCCTTCGGATTTTTTAAGAGCGTTAAAAATCCCTCAGTATGCCTTCTTTCGGAGGGGAAGTAAAGCCGGCGGTCCCATGTCATAGATTTATGGCATGTTAAATAACCTTCCACTAATTACACCTGTGTGAAGCTAAATTGGATAGGTTAAGAATGTAAACAACGCTCTTAGGTTTCTACGTTCGTTGCCAAGAGCCGACTGCGGTGGCGTCTAGTAGCTAAGTTCTGAACTAGGCCTAGTAGTCGTTGACGGTGGCGTTTGACGGCAAATTAGGAACTATTTGAAAAATTCTAAGTTGCAGTCTGCACTTAAATAAAAAAAACAGATACACACACTAATACAGCCATCACAATTAACGCCGGTTATCAGACAGATTCAACACACACCCAGAGTACACGGGGCTACATGACCTCGTTGTCGCAGCCCCTAAACTGAGGAACCAACCAACCAACTATCTCCAAATGTGGTTAGTTCTGAACATGCAATCTAAGATAGTGGTGTTCCACATAAAATAGTGTAAAAACACAATTTCACTGTGCACCAACAACAAATAACTGCCACGTTTTAAAATGTATCACATAGTCCTTTCATCGTCATCATCTTCATTTCCCCTTTTCCAGCTGAGACTGGGTGGGGGCAAATATGGTTCCTCTCCACTTTGTTCTGTCGTTCCACCATTCCTCTTCTGACACGGTATTCCAATCCAGGTTCCGTTTTCCACCGACTCCATCCAACGCATTCTTGACCTTCCTTGTCCTCTCTTCCCTGTCATCCGTCGTTCCAGTGCTCGTCTTGGTAGCCTTACTTCATTCATCCGTTTGACATGTCCAAACCATCTCAATCTGTTTTGCTCCAGTTTGTAATTTAGAGTCTGTACTCCCAGTTCTTTCCGTATAACTTCATTTCTCACTCTGTCTCTCCTCGTTTTCTAGACCATACTTCTCAGGAATCTCATCTCAGCTGCCAGTACTCTGCTCTCATCCCTCTTAGTCATTGTCCAAGTTTCTGCTGCATATGTCATTATAAGAACATAATATGCTTTGTACATAACTTATTTAGCCTTAATTGGTACGTATATCCTTGTTCCATACTAGTCCCCGTACCTGTTGGTAGAAAGCACTCCCGAGTTGTATTCTTCTGCTAATTTCCAAATCTAGTCTTCCATCTTCAGTCAGTTCATTTCCCAAGTATTTGAAGTGTTTCACCACTTCCAATTCCTTATCTCCTACTTTGATTACTCCTTTTCCTTCTTTCTTACCTCTACTCGTCACCACTGTTTTACTATTCTCCACATTTATCTTCAATGCCTATTGCTCAATTATTTTCATTTATTACGTCTAACTGTTCTTGTACCTCCATCTCATCCTCGCCCCAGATCACAACATCGTCTGCAAACAACATTACCTTCATCTATGCCCTACTATAGTCTGTCATTGCTGCCTTCATGATGCAATCCAGTACCATTAAGAACAATAATGGTGACAACACACTTCCTTGCTTTAGTCCAGTTTCAATTTTAAACCATTCCGATGTCCCGACTCTAGTCTTCACACTACTGTAGCAATCCATGCACATTCCTTTTATCATGTCTCTCAGTTCCTTGCCTATCCCCCTATTTGTCAAGCTTTCCCAAACTTATGTTCTAGGGATGCTATCATAGGCCTTTTCTAGATCAATAAAAGTCATTACCATATCCTTCCCATATTCCCAACTCTTTTCAATGTTCTGTCTCTGAATGAAAATGGGTTCCACTGTTGACCTGCCCCCTCTAAATCCAAACTGCTCCTCCTCTATTTGGCTTTCTACCTTTACTCTAATTCCTTTATAATTCTTTAACCAATACTTTTGTTGTCGCTTATTTTAGGGCCTGCGACATCGTGGTCATATAGCCCCGTGTATACAGGGTGTTTCCAAATTCCCATTACAGACTTTGAGGGCTTGAAGTGGGGACCAAGATGGTTACATTTAGCATTGGAACTTGGGTGCGGAAACGTACCGTGTTCGCGCTACCATTAAAAAAACACCACAGCACACGTTCAAATCTCCCCCATTTTCGGCGCCACTGACTAGAGTACGTACGTCATTAAACGTTCACCTGATGTCCCATATCCTCTAGTGGTTTCTTGACTTTCCATAACTTCTTCAACGAAATCTGACGGGTGCCACGTACTTGGTAATCCTTGAAGACGTACTGCAGAGTTCTTAGACGATGTGCCACTGCATGCGCGTCAAAACATGTGGTTTCAGCACCACCTCATTTTTCACTTGTGGTACGAGATCATCTGCACCACAGATTTCGACAACAGTGGATAGGTCGTGGTAGCCCGAGTGCTTGGCCTGCACGTTCAACCAACTTGACACCGCTAGACGTGTTGGGTCACGTGAATACCTTGATTTACGAGACTTCTGTGGAATCCGAGGAAGAGAGGAAGACCTTCTGACACGGTTTCTGGCTGCGGCAGATGTTGGAGAACCAGGGATTGGTGATCGTGTGTACCAGAACATGGTACGGAGGTACCGTGCCTGTGTTGATGTCTGTGGTCATCACATCGAGCCTCACCTGTAATTGGACCCAGACGACAAGCAGCAGGAGTCGGACAGAACGCCAAGTATGCGGAAGTTATGAACGTGTGCTGTAGTGTTTTTTTGTGGATAGCGAGAATACGGTATGTTTCTGGACACAAGTTCCTATGCTAAACTTAACCGTCGCAGTTTCCATGATGGTTCCGTATTGACGTACTAAATCGTTTTTAACAACAATTATACATCCGCCTTAGTCAATACTTCAAACGAAAGGAAATATAATTAGATTTGCTCCTGGTACGTATGGTGAAGTATTGTGGTCTCATTTTTTCAAATTCAAGCTTTGACCTGTATTTTGGAGCGGATATGTGAATGAACTGTCCACTGGTTTTCTACGTTTATCTTCGCTTGTGTTTGATGACTGAATACCATCACCGTTTCATATTTTTTAAGTTTTGTTCAATATTTTTCTGTCATTTGTTTTTTGAGTGCTACGCTATTTTATAACTTTATTCAGATATTAATCTCGGCTGATGAAGGGGATAAAAGCTATTAATCCCTGAAACATGTACCAGGAGCAAATCTAATAATATTTCCTTTCGTTTAAGTATTGACTAAGGCGGATGTATAATTGTTTTTAAAAACTATTAACTGTCTTAGTCCCCACTACTAATCCTAAAAGTCTGTAATGGGAATTTAGAAACACCCTGTATTTGGGTGCAAAGAAGGGAAGATTGTAGGTTTACGTGACCGTGAATCTTGTGATTTAAGAGCCATGGCATGGGTCCTCCATTTTAGCCTATTTTCATTTATGAAAAGAATAGGCTCATGAGATCACCTTTAGTCCGTGTCTGTGTCCCTCCGGGGCAGATTACCTCGTAGTTCCGCCCCTTAAAACAACAATAACTAATATAATAACTATTTCCCCCCCCCCTAATAAAATCTAAACGGCTAGAGCGATTTTAATGAAACTCGGTAAGGTCATAAAATAAAATTCCCTGGCACTACAGCCCGTGAAGGGCCTAGGCCTACCAAGCGACCGCTGCTCAGCCATTTGGCCTGCAGATATTGGGGTGACGAGTGATCAGCGCATCGGGTCCCCGCGGCTGTTAATCTTGGTTTTCGTGATCGGGGCGCTGTCTCACTGTCAGACAGCTACTCAATTGTCCTCACGAGGCTGAGTGCACCCTGTTACAGCCCTCACGTCAGTTTCTAAAATCCCTGACAGAGCCGGGAATCGAACCCGGGGCCTCCGGGTGAGAGGCAGGCGCGCTACCCCAACACCACGGGGCCGGCTCGGTAAGGTCATAGTACTATTTTATCTGATCCCCGACCGTGCCCTCAAATATTATTACGTCTCACCAATCCAACATGGCGGCTGTGCGAAATATTTCACTGGCATTCTATATCTCCGAAACTATTACTGATATCACCCTGAAATGTTGCATGGTAATAAAGGGCACTACTAGAAGCACACCTATGTGACTTTCAAGAACCTGTTAAGTACAAAACGAACATGGCGGCCAAGCGAAGTTGAAACATTTAAATATACTTTTCTCACGATTTAACCGTCGGAGTGCAGTGAAACCTGGTACAGTAAATGTTTATATACATTTTAATGCACTGGCATCTAATTTAGTTCTATTGTTTACATAACCTCAGGATGGTGGCTGTCCGAAATTTTAAAATTAAGTTTTTATTTCATGTGTCCTAATCATGCGATCGAAGTCAACGTTTTTTTTTTTTTTTAAGCGTATGGCTTTTAGTGCCGGGAGTGCCCGAGGACATGTTCGGCTCGCCAGTTTTGTAGCTGCTTCGAGACGGACACCCAATGGGTGAGCTACGAGTACCGTTGGGGAGGGAAGTTGGAAGGGAAGGGCGAGGAGTTGGAAGGTAGCGGCTGTGGCCTATAGTGAGGGACCAACCCCGGCATTTGCCTGGAAGGAAGATGGGAAACCACAGAAGACCACCTTCAAGGTTGCCGGCGGGGGGATTCGAACCTCCTCGCCTCCCGGATGTGAGCGACTGCCATTAGTCATGCCGTAACCACCACGGCTAACTCACCCGGTAACGTTTAAATAATGAACCAACAAAATAATCGTCATCTAGAAGTATATAACTCTATGGCCTATATATATAAATTTCAACATGGCGACCATCCTAAATAATTAGATGGTTCTCAATATCTACCAATTTATGACAGCAATCAAACGAAAATTTTGTATGTTCACCTGCGGGACTTTCATTAACCGGTTGAGCACAAATCCACCATGGTGGTGACGCGAAATTTAAATGTTTAAATTGACGTTTCTCGCGATTTAACCATTCGTGCGCAGTGAAGCTTGGTACAGTAACTGCTTATACACATTTTAATCTACTGACATCTAATTTACTTCAATTGTTTTATAACCTCAAGATGGCAGCTGTGCGAAATTTTAAAATCTCGTCTTTATTTCTTGTGTCGTAATCATGCGATTGAAGTTTGAATAATACATCTACGTAATAATCTCCATGTAATAGTTCATAACTCTGTGGCATACATATGTAAAAATTCAACATGACGACTATCCGCAATATTTAGACGGTTCTCAATAACTACGAATCTAACAGCCATCGAACTGAAATTTGAATGTTGATAGAGGCAATTGACATAGGTAGGGTGTATAAAAATATGCAATTTAGTTCTTCGTGGAACTACCGTACTTGTTTTATGTGGAATCCGAACCACAAGACATGACATTTCACATCGAAAATTTCTAATTCATTGACCAGGAATCGAACCCGTTCCACCTTGGTGAGAGGCCAACAGCTTGACCGGTAAGCCACCACGCCCCCTATATTTGGGTGTGTGTGGAATTTGTGTGATAACCTGTGTTATTGTGATGGCAGCACTAATGTGTGTACAGTATTTGTAAATCGGGGATATGATTGGGAACGAGGCGGTTGTGTCCTTAAGTTAGGAACTATCCCAGCATTTTCGTGGTGTAAAAGCAAGAAACCACGGAAAATCACTTCCTGGATGGCTGAGGTAGGAATCGAACCCATCTTTTGTCAGTTTTACCTCACGAGGCTAAGTTTACCCTGTTTTAGTCGTCAGACCAGAATTAAATTGACTCTCTGTGAGTTTCAGCCGTAACGTTCTCGCCTGCTGGCCCCAAGAAAGCGGGATCAAATCCCAGCCCAGTCGGTTGGCATTTGAGAGTGCTTAAATATGAAGTAGTCTTGCCAGTAGATTTACTGGCAAGTTAAAGAACGCTTTCGAGAAAAATCCTGGTACCCCGGCGTCTCTAAAAGCCGCAGTAGCCAAAAGGGACGTGAAAACCATTATATTATTATAGATTTTTTTTGGCAGAGCCGGGAATTGAACCCTGACCTCTGGGATGACAGCCAAGAATGCAAGCCACGAGGTGATCTACGTAGGGGGACTTGAAATGAAACAGACCTACACTAGTGTCCAAAAGTTAGCATAATTACTAAACGGGGCCATACCGCCTGATAGGAATGTCAGACGGATTGCTGAACGAACGGAAGCTGAATCACACACCATATGTCACACAACTTGTCCTAAAATGTAGTGTCAGAAAGGTTCTGATAGCTAAGGTAGCCTACACCGTTGACAACAACTAACAAAACTTGGCAATGTCTTCCACAACAAAATATGCTGTTAATAGGGTGAAAGGTTATCCCTAACGGCCACACATGCTTCGCAGCGACGTGGCATATCAGATGGTCCAAGAGCTCTTGTGGCAGTCGATCCCATTCCTACGAAAGGGCAATGCAAAGGTCTTGGAGGGGATGCAATTCACCTCCCCAATGCATCCCAGGCATGTTCTATAGGATTCAGATCTGCAGACCTCGCTGGCCAGTCCATGCAATGGATGTCTTCTCCAGCCAGAAATTCATCCACCAGAGCAGCGTGGTGCGGTCGGGCATTATTGTCTGGACCAACCGCACCTCTGAAAAGTCGAACATGTGGTCTCAGTACCTCATCTCTATATCTCCGAGCGTTCACAGTGTTCCTCGGACCACCCTGAAGATGTGCAGGTCCGTACGGCCATACAACATGATGCCGCCCCACACCATGACGCCACCACCACCACCACACTGGTCCCGTTCCACGATGCTCCTGTGGTTGTATCGGCTACCCGGTTCTCTCCAGATTAATGTGCGACGGGAATCGTTCTGCAAACTGAAGCGGGATTCATCTGCGAAGAGCACATTCCTCCATTTATTCATGGTTCAGTTTCGACGTTGATGGCTTCACATTAAACGGGCCCGTGTCTGTGCTGGAGTGAGTGGGACGCACACCGCTGGACATCTGGCAAACAACCCTGCTGTTCTGAGCCTCCGGTACACAGTTTGCCGGGAAACGGCAACCCCTAAGGCGGCTGCTAGCTCCGCCGACAATTGTCTTGCAGATGCAATCCGATTTCGTCGGTCGGTTAAGGCCAGATATCGGTCCTGCTGTAGGGTGGTTACTCTTGGTCGACCTGGTACTGGCCTACGACTAACATCTCCTGTGTTTCGAAATCGTCTCAAAAGCATGAAAATTACACTTTGTGGCACATTCAAGGATACGGCGACTTCGGTCTGTGTCTGACCTGCTTCCAGGCTGCCGAGTATTCTACCCAGAAAAACGGGGCCCAAATGGCGACGTTGTGCCATTATGTTGTCACGTTCACCACGAGGCTACACTCCGCACATTATAACGGAGCAAACACGACTGAGGGAATATGGGGCGCAGGCACTGCCAGTGTTTACCTTGCGGTTACACCCCTAGTCAAAGCAGGAAATACTCCTTTCCTATACAGAGCGAACACGTAAGGTTGGTAGGTGCATATTTCGTGCGATTTGCGGTCTATTTCCTGTTGCCCTGCTTATTCGTGCTTAACTTTTTGACACTAGTGTATTTTGAAGTCGAGAACAATGACGAACTTTATTTCCTGTGTTAAGTGACACTGGGAGAAACGTGAAGAGGGTTGTGAAGTCAGATGTTTTACTGCGTCCCATCAACAGTTTACAGACAAAAGTAATCTTAGTGAGTGGGAGAGTGCTGCTACAAGGACAGAATGAGAAACCTGAGAAGAGGGCTTCTTCAACCAATTACTAGCCGAGAGTAGCTGGAGAAAGACATTCCTCTCCTGTAACAACTCCTATTACTTTTTCGGTTCATTATTGTCTAACTGATTGCAGTCTCTCAGGACTATAAGAAATGATTTGTTTCCTTTCCTCCCTTCAATTATGTTCAAATTAGAGCATACATCCCCGCACAAAGCTATCCTTCTTATTAAGAGGATTATTTTGAGAAAGCAGCAAAAACATGATAATGGCCGAATCTATTTTCTGCTACACACGAGGGACGTTTCATATTCATTTAGAACAGTTACACCCCAGTAAATATGCCCAGGTTCTCGAAGTGGTCTGACCACCTCTTGGCGCAGTGGCTAGCATTTTTGGTTATCACCTCCGAGGTTCGGGTTCGATTCCTAGCTCTGACAAGAAAATAAATTCTTGCTCTAGAACCTCATGAGACAGAACTGAGGAGATGTGGGTTCGATTCCCATCTCACCCATCCTAGAAGTGGTTTTCCGTGGTTTCTCACTTCCACCTCCAGGATGGCTAAGGTCACAGCCACCTCCTTTTCATTTATAGTCAGAATTAGAAATTCACAAACTACCACCGACATCACAGTAACACAGGTTATTAGATAAGATCCTACAGACACGGAACTAAATGATCACGATGTCGGAAACTCCTAAATTAATTAACAACAACAACGCGGTGTTGCAACTTCTGTGGGCGCTCCTGGAACCACATTTTCGGAGCATGCCACATCCAGTCCTGGGCAGCTGTTTGCAGTTCGTCGTGATTATCAAGGTTATGTCTTCATAGATGTTTCTTCAAGCCCAAATCAGGGGGTATTCAGAAGGGGACAAATCAGGTGAACACGGTGGTTTGTAGCATTTAGAAGCCCATATCAGCGGTGGTGATACTCGTGTGAGGTCAAGTGTTGTGCTGCAGGGGCACACTAAGTGAAGGCTTCCCTCCTCCCACTCGTTTTAGGAGCGTAGAATTCAAATGAATTAACTATCATATTTTTGTTACCCTACCCTATGAATCCATCAATGATGGGCAGCCAAAGTGACTATTAAACCTATCTAAGTGGCTTCGGTGGCGTAGTTGGTAGCATGCTGAGCTTCTATGCCCAAGATCGCGGGTTCTAACCCGGCCGAAGTCGTCGGATTTTTTAAGAGCGTTACGAATCCCTCAGTATGCCTTCCTTCGGAGGGGAAGTAAAGCCGGCGGTCCCATCTCATAGATTTATGGCATGTTAAAGAACCTTCCACTAATTACACCTGTGTGAAGCTAAATGATATATAGGTTAAACATTCGGCAAACGCTCTTAGGTTCCAACGTTAGTCGCCAGGAGGCGACTGCGGTGGCATCTGGTAATCAAGTTCTGAATTAGTAGTCGTTGACGGTGGCCGTTGGCGGCAAAAGTAGGAACTACTTGAAAGAATTCAGTATCTGCAGTCCTCACTTGAATTGAAAACAGATAACACTCAATAATACGGTCATCACAATTAACACCGGTTATCAGACAGATTCTACACACACCCAAAGTACACGGGGCTACATGACTGCGTTGTCTCAGCCCCTAAACTGAGGAACCAACCAACCAAACCTATCTAAAATCGTATGAAATAGAAAATTAAAATTATGTAGTTTCAGAACCGAAAGAGATTTGTTTCTATTCTCTATTCGCATTGTAAGTAGCCTACTGCCTTCGACTTGTTTATGGTGATCGCACACGCTTCAATGAGAGGGAAATAAGTGCGCTTGTACTTATTACGATTAAATTTAAATGATTTTCAGTCGGTCAACACGATTGTACCCAAATTGTAATATGTGTTGTTCCCTAAACCTGAATGAAATTACACGAGAGTAATTATTACACTTGGATGACCAGTTTTGATCGTCAAGCGATCATTATCGGATCCATTACACTCAGGCTCCCCATGAGTTCATAACTAGCGGGACGTGGATTGGCGACTACGAGACCCCAACTTGCACTTATAATACAGTACTGCTCTGAGCTCGTGATCCCTGCAAGGAATGTGCTCGCACCACCTGCGTCACGTCAGCGGACAGCCTGACAAGGGCTACTACTGGTTATGTGAAGAACAGCCCAAGTTCATCCACATAAACGGGAGAACAGCATCAGGCTTAAGGCCTGGACAAAATAACTTCCTTAAGAGAAGCTTAGACTGAAAGGATTGGGCTGAGGAAATGCGGCCTGGTTCTTTCACTGCCTTACTGAACATTGAGAGTAAATACAATATTTTTATTTATATGGTGAAACGTGCAAACACATTAATAAATAAGTTTTAATTAAAAAAATAATTAAGTTGGCCCGCCTGGGGCAATTGCAAATGTTCATTGATTTCAATTAGGTTGGCACAACCGTGTGCTAATAGACAAAAGTTAATTCTGCTTGATGCACACACAAGTTTAATATATTATTGCACTTGCTAGCAAAAACACTTAAAACGAAGATTATTAAAACAATAATAAAAAAGGCACAAACTTATCTTTGGTGGCGATGTCTAGAAAGCATACTGACGGAGACTGCCGTGGCCAACACTTGATTTTGGAGCAGTAAAATTTGGGATGTCCAGCATCAGGAAAATGACCTTGCTAGGGCGATCTTCTTCTTCTTCACCAACGTTGTACATTGTTTACCATCCTTAGGTTTGATGTTATTTCTCGAATGCCAAATAACATGGCATTTTATAACTGCGATTTGGCGCAGCGTCTTGCGGTTGGAGTGAAGTGCAGAATGCACTTTCTCAGTGCAGAAGTTCCCTGCTGTTGCGTTGCATGGTAGTTTCAACCATGAAATGTAGCTTGGGCCTGAAGCTTAGAATGCCCCGGAGAAGGGTGGAAGGCACGAATGCCGATCGCAGAATGAAGAATGCCGCTGAAGAAGGCCGCAGAAAGTTGAAGAAGGAATGACGATGGGGAGCAAAACGCCGCCACTTAAATAATGGCACCAGAGAAGCATCTGGAAGACTACAGGCTGGCGGGCGATGATTGGCCAGGGCGTAGCTGTGACGTCAGTCAGGCAGGAAGGCAGCAAGCAAGGCGACACCCCTTTCAGTAAGTGAGCGTATGCTGGAGGCGAATGACCTTAAACACGCTGAGGTAAGAGTCTTAGATATATAGCGAGAGAACACTAGTAATAGACAATATAATATTAACAGAAATGAATGAATAAATAAATATGGCTCGTTCGATGGTCTCGGAAAACAATAAGCAATGACGGGCAAATGCAGCAGTTAAATAACAGAACATATAGAGAAGTTAAACATCACGAAAGTGATCAACTACTACTACTAACGGTGCAGGAAACATTTCCTTACCAGATGAAGATGTTCACAGTGGAGTTGCTAGTTCAGACTCACATACAGATTGAGCTTCACTGGAAACCGTGTTGTCAGAAGAACTAGAAACATCGCTATCACTCGAATCACTGCCGGTGTATATTGGTACAATGCCACCTGCGCGCCCAATGCTTTCATAACAGCATTCGGAAACGTTTCCTTGTCTCGCACTCAACAGCGCTCTCGCTCACACACTCACTCCACTCTACTTTCCCTCCCTCAACCTTCCCCACCCGCCAGGTATCATGAGCTGGGAGCCGTACTGTATTTATGCCGGACTCTTCTCTGTCATCTTTTCATGTCGACCTTCCTTGGTCAACTCTTTTTCTCTTCCGACCCCGATGGTATTAGGGTATCCTGATACCTCATTCCTCGAGGAGTCAGACCTCTTCTTTTGATTTCACGGTATTACCTGCCTTCTGCTCAAGGCTGCTACTCTTTCCCTTTCCTATGTGCCTTTCATGGCTCTACTCCTTTCCGAGTCCCTAAATCCCCATTCCTTGAGTCTTGAGGGCATTTCTTTTCCCTGTCGTTTATATCCCTCTTTTTAAATTATATCTTTTATTGTCCTTTTCGTCTTCTAGTAAGTTACGTAAGTTAGTTGTTGAGTCTATAGTTAGTTTTGGTTGTGGGTTTCTTATTTCCATCTTCATCCAAACCATTAGGGACCGATAACCTAGATGTTAAGCCCCTTAAAACAGTAATTATCATCATCATGATAACAAAGCATTGAGGTGTTGACCAAAGGAAAAGAGGCACCATAAAGCTAACTACAGATTGTAGTTCACCTGACGTCATCCAATTAAGGCGGAAGTACAGTTATAGTTCCCTTACTTTCCTGGTTAACGAGCGGCGACTCAAACGTAAGGCAGTGGCACGCGCCATTGTTCGCTACTGACCAATAGCTGACAGTTGTTGACCAATAGAATGCAACTCTATCACTACACGTGGACTCTTAAGACCCACCTTGGTGGCTACCTTGTGTCTCCGCCAGGTATCAGTGCCCAATGTTGCACATAGTTCTGTCCAGTCTAGCTGCTTGCCCTCAGTGGCTACGGTGGAAATTTGCCTCACGCTGGGAAAGCCTTGGCCCCAGGTGCCATGGAATATAAACATACCCGCCGAGCTAGATTTCAAAGGCGAGCCGCACGTTAACCAGGAAAGTGTGGCGACTATACCGGCAGTTATCTCTGCTCTTTCCCCATGCCACTCCCCCGGTGTACTACTGCAGCGTAAAACATTTACCACGCTGAGAGTGTCTGTGTCTTATTGTGAGAACCTACTGTCACGCGCGTTTATGATCTCAGATAGAGAAGTATTCGGCCCGCTCCCTGCACCGCTCTATACCCCTCTCCTACCGCTGAGCTCTGAAGGTCAAGTGCATAGCGCCGGTTTATTGTACAGTGTGTTAGGAAACTCTCTCTCGGCAGTGATACGATTCCGACTGCCATTCGCCTCGTCAGGTGGCTTTGAGTGCAAGCGCTGCAGCCGGCTCCAGTTTGTGTGTACTCCAGTGTACTGCATTACAGTGTTTCTATCTTTAGCAAGGAAATACCCAAGGTTGCAGGTTCGTATCCTGGCGCAGTCAGCTTGCATTTGAGGGTGCGCAAATGCGAGGGAGCGGTGTCTCTAAGAGCCAGAGTAGTTAAAAGGGACGTAAAACCAATAACATTATTATTATTATTTAGCAAGGAAAAAATGACCATTCTGACAATAGAAACACTGTGTTTTAAAAAATAGTGTTTGACATATATTCTCATACTGTAGTCATGTCATGTTATTATAATTACCGTAGGGACCCGTGTCAGTAGATTTACTGGCACGTTAAAGATCCCCTTCGGGGCAACATTCCGGCACCCCGGCGTCTCTAAACGCCACAGTAGTTAAAAGGGACGTAAAACCACTAACATTATTATTATAATTACCGTAGTTTTTCAGATAGAAAAATTAGTTCTGAAGCAGTCTGGTAACGATTCATTTTCATATCAGTATATCTTAAAGTAAATGCGTCAGCTTCGTTAGCATTCTTGGCTGTCACCACGGTGGATCGGGTTCGATTCCATGCTCTGTCAAGACATTTAATTCTAGCCTGAGGTATGGAACGGGGTACATTCAGCCTCGTGGGACAAAAAGAGGTGGGTTAAATTCCTGCCTCAGCATCCTGGAAGTAGTTATCCGTGGTTTATCTCTTCTATTTCAGGCAAATGTCGGGCAAAACTCGAGGCCACGATCACTTTCTACCCAACTCCTACCTCGATGACAAGTTCACACACTAGTACAGACATAACAGTGGCAATTTATCACACAATATTATGGTGGTGTTTGAAGCCATTTTAAGTTTACATCTCATGTAATTTTGTTTTTCAGGATTAGGGATTAACCCATCACAATTGGGTCCAATCGTGTTGACCGACTGGAAAACATCACCTTTCGTTATCAGACAACTTCTACACACCCGCAAGTAGGCTTACACGGTAGGCTCCATGACCACGATGTCGGAAAGGCCTTAGAGGATCAACAGCAGCATTATGTAAATACAATCGTTGATTTGTTTGTATATTTGCGGTATATTTAAACCAAAGGAATGTTTGAAATAAATCAAAATAATCAAATTAAGAAGTGAGGCGGTCATTACACATAATCACTCAAAAATATTGATAATAATAATAATAATAATAATAATAATAATAATGATATCGTATGGCCTTGGGTGCCAGGTGCAAGCTCGTAATTTGACACCCAGAGGGTAGCTTGCATGTTGAATTTCGTTGTTCCTTTAATCACTATGAAAGTCAAGGAGGGTAGATATCTAAGCTCCTTGAACACTATAGCGCTTTCTAGTAGAGAAATGAGGAACTTAATGTTGGCGGAAACTCCCGAGATTAATTTTGCCATTATGAACACGGCCTACTAAATTCAAATGGGTTCTTTGACATACCAACATCGTATGACATGCGTGTCATATTTTTGCCACCTTTCAAAAATCACTTACCACGGACAGGAGCGAACCGCAATCTTGGAGTTAGTAGACCGACACGCTATCCACTCACCCACCGTGGCAAGTAAAAATATTGATGTCAATGGATTATACACACTCATATACTGTATAGTTAGTGTTGCAAAAAGTCCCAGACCGACTCAATTCAAAATATCAGCCCAGCTACCTTTATGGTGCTGAATGCTGGCCTGCTACAAAGCTGTAATGAAAACAAGGATGCTTCGTTGGATCTCTGGTGTAACACTGCATGACCACATTACCAGGACATACGGTGTGGCACCGATCACAGAAGACATGTGGAAGAGTCGTCTACGGTGCTATGGGCAAAAGACGACACAATTCCTATAAGTGGATTATAGCTGGAGGTAGAAGACAAACGGCTGAGATGACTACCGAGACAGCGTTGGTTAGACTCCCTTCATACAGACCTAAACATCGCAGGTCTCCACCCAGATCAAGCATCTGACCGCGCCAAGTAGCGACAAAAATCCAGAGTAGTGGCCCGTTCATTGCACGGGACAGACATTGAGAAAGAAGGAGAAGATACAGTATATAGCCTAGTTAGTGTTTCATATAATTGCTTATGTATTGAAATACAATAATGTACATTTTCTTTGTACTGGACAATGGTGTTTATGGTTGTTTTCTGAATAAAAATACTCTTAGATTATGGAGGAAGAAGTGTGATAATTATCCACTAATCAATGCGGCAGAAAGAAGTGTAGTGGCTAGTATTCTTGACTGTCACTCCTCAGGTCCAGATTAGCGTCCCAGTTCTACCAAGACAATTAATTGAGGTCTTACTGCTGAATTGAGGTACACTCAGCCCCGTGAGGTAGAACTGAGAAGAGGTGGGTTTGATTCCCACCACAACCATCCGAGAAGTGCTTTTCCGTGGTATCCACTTCTATGTCAGGCAAATGGCCGCAAGGTTCCTAACTCTAGGCCAGGGCTGCTTCCTTCCCAATCCACGCCTCAGTTACCAATACATACACCATAATGACAAGCTTATCAGACAAGCTACATACACCGAAATTGCATGTGGCTAAAATGGCCACGATGTCCAAGTCCTTCAATGAAAAAAAAAACAGTAGGGATGAAGAAGATCTTGGAGCGTAGCTGCTTGCCTTACACCCAGACGACCGAGGTTCAAATCCCGGTGAAAGATATGGTGTGGGACTTTCATCTAAATATCACGTGGTGACAGGTAGGACATCTGGCCTTAAGCTCCGAGCAAAATAAAACAGTCCAGGTTGGATCTGACAACCCTAAATAATTGGGATGAGCGGAAGAAAGACGATCATTCACTCATCTATTTGCTGTCTGTTAGCTCTCCTTCCTTGTCTTCATCTACCATAATCTACGTCAATCTTGGCTAACTTCTCTTGTTAGCATGTTGGAACAGATGTGACACTCGCGGTATTCTTCAAGTTGAATTTAGCGTCATTTGTCCGCCTCGCAACACCACTCTGCGCCAAACTGCAATATGTAGTAAGAAGACTGTGTTTCATTATAAACGATTAGCTACTCCACAGTGGATATGAGTTTCTTTTAACTCGTGGTTACACCAACTTTGCTGGCATTTAACCCTTCATACGGGGCTGGATAATTTATAGAAATAAAAATAAAAATTATAAAAAATCAGTAAACATAGAAATTAAGATGATAAAATTATCAAATTAAATAAAAATTTAAATGAATATTATAAGGAATAAGATTAAGATTAGAATTTAATATATAATATAATATAATATAATATAATATAATATAATATAATATAATATAATATAATATAATATAATATAATATAATATAAAAATGAATGTTCGTTTGTTCGTCTTTTATGCGTTCATAAACCATTCATCAGATTGCGATCAAATTTTGGTGAGTTGTTGTAAACACTTCCGGGATGGTTATAGGCATAGTTAATCCAATTTACAATAGAGAGCGCGCGAGTAGTTTAAACAAATGAGTGTTGGCTATGCGTTCATATACAATTCAACCGATTGCGATCAAATTTTGGTGAGTTCATGTGCACACTTCCGGGAAAGTTATAGGCATAGTAAATCCAATTTGCGATAGATGGCGCACGAGTAGTTTCAACAAAATGGCGTGCGATTCGTTTCAACAAAGACCACATGCGTTCATATACCATTCATCCCATTGCGATTAAACTTGGGTGAGATGTTGTGTACACTCCAGGGAGGGTTTCTGGCTTAGTGAATCCATTTTAGAATAGGTAGCGCACGAGTAGATTCAACAAATGGGCGACGACGCGTGAAAAGTTTTAACTAAGTCCCGTATGCGTGCATATACCACTCGTCCGATAGCGATAAAACTTGGGTGAGATGTTGTGTACACTTCAGGGAAGGTTTCTAACTTAGTAAATGCATTTTACAATAGGTGGCGAACGAGTAGATTTAACAAATAAGCGACGACGTGCGAAGCGTTTCAACAAAGTACCGTATGCGTTCATATACCATTCGTCCGATAGTGAAGAAACTTAGGTGAGATGTTGTGTATACATCAGGGAGGGTTTCTGGCTTAGATCACCCACTTTTCAATAGGTAGCGCACGAGTAGATTCAACAAATGAGCGACAACGCGCGAAGCGTTTCAACGAAGTCCCATATGCGTTCATATACCATTCGTGCAAAACCGATGAAACTTGGGTACAATTTTGTGTACACATCAGGAAAGGTGTCTGGCTTAGTACATGCATTTCACGATAGGTAGCGCACGAGTTTATTCAACAAATGAGTGACGGCACGTGAATCGTTTCAAGCGAGTACCGTATGCGTTCATATACCATTCATCCGATTGCGATGAAACTTTGGTGAATTGTCATGTGCACTGCAAGAAAGTTTTCTGGCTTAGTAAATCCATTTTACAATAGGTAGCGTACGAGTAGATTCAACAAATGGGCGATGGTGCGCGAATCATTTCAACAAAGTCCCGTATGCGTTCATATACTATTCATTCGATTGCAATGAAACTTTGGTGAATTGTTGTGTACACTCCAGGGAAGGTGTCTGGCTTAGTACATGCATTTCACGATAGGTACCACACGAGTAGATTCAAGAAATGAACGACGGCACGAGAATCGTTTCAAAAGAGTTCCATATGCGTTCATATACTATTCATCCGAATGCGATGAGACTTTGGTGAATCGTTGAGTGCACTCCTGGAAAAGTTTCAGGCTTAGTAAATTTATTTTACAATAGGTAGCGTACGAGTAGATTCAACAAATGAGTGACTGCACACGTATCGTTTAAACATAATCCCGTATGCGTTCATATGCCATTCATCCGATTGCGATGAAACTTTGATGAGTTGTTGTGTACACGCCAGGGAAGGTTTTCGACTTAGTAATTCCATGTTACAATTGGTAGTGTACGACTAGATACAACAAATGAGTGACGACGCGCGAAGCGTTTCAACAAAATCCCGTATGCGTTCATATACCATTCATTGATTGCGATGAAACTTTGTTTAGTTGTTGTGTACACTTACGTGAAGTTTTCTAACTTAGTAAATCTATTTCACAGTAGGTAGCGCTAGAGTAAATTTTAAAAATAAGTGACAGCGCACGAATCGTTTAAACAAATAACCGTATGCGTTCATATCCCAATCATCCGATTGCGATGAAACTTTGGTGAATTTTTGTGCACGCTCCCACGAATGTTTCTAAATTAGTTAATTCATTTTACGATAGTTTAGAGGCAGTTAACCGAAATTGAAAAGAGATTGTTTCCAAAAGCACTTCAAGAAACAAACTTACAACGCCAACATTTTCTTTGATTGGCATTGCAACGCATGCCGGGTTCAGCTAGTAATGTAATATAATATAATATAATATAATATAATATAATATAATATAATATAATATAATATAATATAATATAATATAATATAATATAATATAATATAATATAATATAATATAATATAATATAATATAATATGTGATGTGATAAAAACAAGATTAAAATGAATATTTAAATAATAAAGATAAAAATTAAATTAAATTAAATTAAAAAGAATTAAAACTATTACAAATCAAGATTAAATTAATTAAATTAACTTAAAATAATTAAAATCAAAATAAAAATACTTATAAAGGCCTCGTTTAACAAACACGTATGGACCCATTGTGCCTTTTTCCAGATTTTCGGAATCCATTCTTCGGTATAATGTTCGTGCCCTAATTCCATTGCACCTTTCTGCCTTCCAGAATAGTATTGCCTTTGTTTTCAGCTTTGTTACATCTTCTCTTAAATTATCCTCTGCCCACTGAGCTCTTTTTACTCTGCCCTTACTTTTGTAAATTTTTATTTCTGAAAATAATATAATTGAATGGGTGATTGATAAAAGGGACCTGAGTCACCAAATTGGTCGTTTGGATTTAGTGGCAGATTCGAATTGGTTGAGGGTAGATACACATTTGAGTGTCAAAACGGTCCTAATGTCGACCTTCCATCGTGGTGTACCACACCATATGTTTTTAGATTTGATTGTAAGAAGGGACCTCAGTCATTGGCTCACGCCCGTTTTAATTTTGTTCTTTGGTATCGTACAGTACCGTGTTTTGGTTTGTGAAAGTTACAATATATTTTGTTTGGCGCAGTGATTTATTGTGGCAGAGGTAAAGAAATTATGATTTGATTGTTAAAAGGCACCCAAGTCATATTATAAAGAAATATTTTCTCCTTGAAAAATATTGCAACAGTCATGGAGCAGTGTGCCCTACATTCCATACCCAGTTAACTATATCCTCAAAAAATCTCTACTTCTTCGGTGCAAAATTCAGAGGACAGGACAGTCTTTTGTGTTTTTCTCAGAACTGTCCATAAGTGACTTAGGTACCTTTTAAGAATCACCCATTTGTATATAGTAACAATGATGTTGAGAATGAAACCAATAAAATAAATTAGGTATTTTAAGAATCACGAGATTATAAAATAATCTAATAAAATACCGGTATCCTCTGAATAGTTTAAATGTTTCCAGACCGCTATTAAAATATGATATTAATGGGGCATTTCTACCGGATTGCTATGCGGAATCTCTCCCAACTGTCAGGTAGAGATGCCGTACCCTCATGTTGTTGTACCCAAGGTTAGCATGGCCGAAAATAATGTTACGTGCCACCCCCCTAGTGGCAATTTTGTCAACTGGATTACGGTGGGTTGAAGCACAACACAAGATTGTTCCTTTAAATGAAATAATTAACTTTATTGCGGCCAGAACATACACCACTCATCAGCAAATTCAAGCAATTATTACCTTACTCCAGTTTCCTCAAGTCTCTTCCTTATGGAGAGCTCTTGACCTCTTTCACTTGTCAACAGTTAATCATCTCGCTAATGAGTCTGTTGGCCTTGACAGAACTACCTGCACCTCTTCCTCATGTACACCAACTACAGTTACTTACGATATTCCGCTACACGCTATTTCGCTGTCCACAAGCTGGGGGAAACAATGCCACTGGATTTCGTAACTCGCACGGCACTTCGTCACCACACTTCTGTCGCTCAGGAAAGACGCTCGCACTAGCTCGTAAAACACACACCCACAGAAAAACTCGGTTCCCTCACTGTTGAAGCCGCTTATATAGCAGGCTGGTGACTCACTGGATTCTAGAATCGTCCAGGACACACGGCTTCTAGAGATTTCCTTCACTGGCTGGGTCACGAATATTCTGGACCATCCCTTTCACTTCGCAGTCCGTTGCGTAACGCGCACGTAATACACTGAGGCTGAGCACACACAGCCTGGGGGCAGCTGTGACTCTACGCGGCGAGGCGACAAAACAAACTCACAGCCGTAACAATAAGCTTACCATCTACTACTTGGGGCTTAGGCTACTATAATGTTTTACACTTTATTTTTTGTACGTCCGGGTATGGTTCACATACCAATTTTAAAGGTGGTGACTTGTAACTAGTGTCTTGTTCCACCGTTTGGTAGCAGCACACGCACAGAGGCCAACGAATTCACTCGCCATAGCCGACTTCATGGCTAGGCTTGTGACTGTTGATGAGACATGGCTCCATTACCATGAGCCACAAGCGAAACAACAATCGATGTAATGGAAGCATAGCGACAGTCCACCGCCAAAGAAATGTCGAACAGTGCCATCAATTGGCAAGCGAATGGCGACAGTGCTCTGCTGAAACCGCCACCATATTCTCCCGACTTGGCACCAAGTGATTATCACCTGCGTGGTGGCCGTTTTGCAGAACTGGACACAACTGTCAAGGCATGGGTACGAAGCACTCCGGAAGAATGGTTTCAGGAAGGTCTGGAGAGACTGACACATCGATGGCAAAAGTGCATAATAGACGTAACAACTGATGTGTAATGTACTTCATTTGGGTAGAAAATAATAAAGTGTAAAACAAAATACAGTACCGTAGTGCGCCCTTCGTATATTAACGGTTAAGACTTCTTCTACACTAAAACGGCTGATTTACAGTAAGCATTTTTGTGTACGCTTCTGCACATATTCCCGGCTCCGTCAGGGATTTTAGAAACTGACGTAAGGACTGGAACGGGGTGCACTCAGGACAATTGAATCGATTATTTCAGAAAGCAGTCAAGTGCCAAAAAATGAGTTAATGACAGAATATGTTACTAGGAGGGTATACGCATATGGTAGTGCTGAAACCAGGCAAGAAACGTCCTCCTATAATCGTCAGGCATTACGTTGAATTTCGTATTTAGTTCAGAAACCTGTTAAATGATACCACTTGGCTGGTTTCTGCACTAAACTGCTGGTACATTTTGTGATGCGCGCCGCACCTTGCCGGTTGGCGCTGCTGCTCTGAATCTAGAATTTCTGCTGAAAAGATATCTTGCTCCTCGCTTACCCACCTGGATGGTCTACCCTTCAGGAAAAGTAAGTTTATAAATATGATTTATTAGGCATATTTACCAAATTATTAGTTAGAGTTACATGTAACTTTTTTCTTTGATTCAAAAGCGTATCAAAATTTTAAATATTATATTGTAGTCTGAATATTTCTGTACACTGTTGGTCTGAGCCCTACGTAATTCTTTGTTATTGATTGTTATAGGTGCCCATCAATGTCAAGAAGATACGAGACCTAAATACCCTCAAACCTTACCTGATGGGATATGAACACTTTTATGACAGCATTTTACAATGCTCAACTACAGAGACAGAATGTGGTGAGGAGTTTGTTTATGAGGATTGATTACCTCCTGTCATGATGAGCAGGCATTGCTGATTTCATCCTTGTAATAATTATTTTTATATCAGCAATGTAGTCTAAACCTAATTAAAATACGTTCTTTTTCCACAAATATGTGTCTTATGCCGAAATCCTTCGAGAATTATCCCATAGAAATATGTTTGCAACACTCGTTTATTGCAGAAATCAGTTAAATGGAAATTTTTTCAGATTTTTTTACAGCAAAGTTAATAAGCACAAAATATTGAGTATCCGTCTGACAGTGGGGCAGCGCCCCGATCACGAAAACCAAGATTAACGGCCGAGGGGACCCGATGCGCTGATCTTGTTTTTTGCATAATTCGCACGGCCGCCATCCTGAAATGGTACGGCGGATGACCTTGTAGTTCGGTCACAAGACGCGTCCTATATGAAGGTATGTTATTACCAAATTTGGTAGAGATCGGATAATTTGGTTAGTCGCTATTTGATTTTACGTTTTGAACGTTTGAGTGGCCGCCATTCAGATTTGGTAAAGATGGCGGCGATATAAAACACGACACTGAGGTGCCCTTTCCTTGTTCTACCTCTGTACCAAATTTCGTTCAATTCGGTTTCACCGTGTTCGAATTGATAGGGGGGGGGGGGTGACAGACATTCAGAGTACACACACTCTCTCACACACACACACACACACACACAGACTCACACACACACACATACACACACACAGACAGACACACAATTTTTGGCCCTGTAGTGATCTCATAAGTCTACTTTCATTTTTTGCAAAAATCGAAAGTAGGCTAATAAGGCCCTTATTGTTGCGTAACATGTAGTAAGTTAATTTTATATTACTAGCGGATCCGTGCGAGAAATCTCCCATGTTCATAAACCACACTTTCCCTTATAGGTTTATAATGAGAGACTTAAGGAGAAGTTTTTATGGTTTTATTTCAACCAAATGTCATTTGTGTGCTGAGACCATTGATTGACAGTGTACCTGTAAGTGAATTAACGTTTAATAATTTGGACATGAAACAGGCGTCCTTACGGCCAAAATGCCAATTTCCCTACAGCAACAGTATTTGCAAATCACACACTTCTTACAAAAATTGATATTTATGAAATTAGAATGTAATTCGTTACTATTAATGGCATTTGTGTTCTGAGTCCATTGATTTATAGCTTATCTGTAACACTCACCGGGTTTTCGATATAAATTTATGAAATTATACGATTTGCGTACTCATCCCTTTGATTTAGTGTTTCTGAAATCCATGCAAAGTGAAAAGGAAAGACCTCAGAATGTTAAAATGACATGAAACAGGCGTCACAGTGGTCAAAATGTGAAGTGGACAGCAATTATGGAGCGTATTTTCCTACAGCAACAGTATCTGAAAATTGCACACTTCGTACATTTTTTAAAGTAATTCTTTAAAGAAATTATAGATATTTATGAAATTAGAGTGAAATTCGTCACTTCTAATGTGTATTCTCATTCATTTAAATGCTCATTTGTAACGATCGGTCGCTTGTGAGCGCCGCAGGAGGGATCTATACTACTGAAATAATATATATGATGACATTCCTTCTTTTCTTCTGTGGTTTATGGAGTGTTGGAATTTTAGTTTGATTTTGATTTTTGAGGGATAGTGTGAGAGTCTAATTTCCCACTTCTGAAACAGAAGAGAAGAAAGAGAGAGAAGGACCATGCCATGATATTCCTATCATTCCACCTCGTTGCGTAGTGGCTAGCATTCTTGCCTGTCACAATGGAGGCCCGATTCCCAGGCTGATTCCCGGCTCTGCCAATACATTTAATTCTGCTCCGAGGGCTGGAACGGGGTACACTCAACCTCGTGAGGCAAAACTGGGAAGAGGTTGGCTCGATTCCTAACTCAATTATCCTAAAAGTGGTTTTCCGTGGTTTCCCTCTTCTACTCCAGGCACATGCCGGGATGGAAACTAACTTAAGGCAACGGCCGCTTCCTACCCAAATCCTACCTGAATTGCAAATACACACACTAGTACAGATATCACAGTGACACAGAGATTATCAGGCGAAATCTATACATACCCAAGTACACGGGGCCACATGAGCACGATGTCGCAAAGCCCCCAAAAGTATCACTAAGATTAAGATGATGATGATGATTCCTAGCAACAATTCTTGAAAACAAATCCAAACAAAATATCAGCCATATAGAAGGGGACATGAATATGGCAATCGATCCCGTCAGTAGAAGTTTGGCGACTTGGCTGAATTTTTCTTTCACCCAGTCTTGCTGTAACGTTGTATTGTAATCCTCATTTGTTTCAATGTGGTTAATTTTCTCTTAGATATTTATCATTATGGTATTTGAAGCCATTTTTCAGTGTTGCCTTAGTAATCGAAATTTAATATTTTTCAGTCGGTCAATAAGATTGTACCCAATTGTAAAGGGTGGTACCTTATTCTTGAAGAATACAATTACAATTGCTACAAGCCCTGACACCCGATGACAAAGTCAAACGCTTTGAATTTTCGGCGCGGTTGCTACAGCTTATGGAAGAGGATGCGTTCTGTGAGAAACTTGTTTTCAGTGATGAAGCAACATTTTTTCTTAATGGTGAAGTGAACAGACACAATGTACGAATCTGGGCGGTAGAGAATCCTCACGCATTCGTGCAGCACATTCGCAATTCACCAAAAGTTAACGTGTTTTGTGCAATCTCACGGTTTAAAGTTTACGGCCCCTTTTTCTTCTGCGAAAAAAAAAAAAAAAAATAAAAAAAAAAAAAACGTTACAGGACACGTGTATCTGGACATGCTGGAAAATTGGCTCATGCCACAACTGGAGACCGACAGCGCCGACTTCATCTTTCAACAGGATGGTGCTCCACCGCACTTCCACCATGATGTTCGGCATTTTTTAAACAGGAGATTGGAAAACCGATGGATCGGTCGTGGTGGAGATCATGATCAGCAACTCATGTCATGGCCTCCACGCTCTCCCAACTTAACCCCATGCGATTTCTTTCTGTGGGGTTATGTGAAAGATTCAGTGTTTAAACCTCCTCTACCAAGAAACGTGCCAGAACTGCGAGCTCGCATCAACGATGCTTTCGAACTCATTGATGGGGACATGCTGCGCCGAGTGTGGGAGGAACTTGATTATCGGCTTGATGTCTGCCAAATCACTAAAGGGGCACTTATCGAACATTTGTGAATGCCTAAAAAAAACTTTTTGAGTTTTTGTATGTGTGTGTAAAGCATTGTTAAAATATCTCAAATAATAAAGTTATTGTAGAGCTGTGAAATCGCTTCAATCATTTGTAATAACCCTGTATTTCTTCAAGAATAAGGTAATTACACGAGATTAATAAATACTCTTGAATGACGAACAGTTACGATCGTTAAGCGATCATCATCAGATCCTATACTATTGTTGCGTGCCACCCCCTAGTGGCACTTTTGTTAACTGGATTACGGTGGGGGGTACAAAGCACAATACCAATTACTGCTTAAAGAAATAATTAACTTTATTGTGGCCAGAAAATACAGCACTCTTCAGTAAATACAAGCAATTAGGAGCCTTATTCCAGTTTCCTCAAGTCTCTTCCTAGAGCGCTCTTGGCCCTTCCACTTGTCAACAGATCACAGAAGTTAATCCGTCCTAATGAGTACGGTGGCCTTGACAGAAACTACCTGCTCCTCTCCTTTATGTTCACCGACCACAATTACTTACGATCACTTGCTGCAGGCTATTTCGCTGTCCACAAGCTGGAGAAACAATGTCACTGGATTTCGTAACTCGCACAGCACTTCGTCACCACACTTCTGTCGCACAAGATAATCGCTCGCACTAGCTCGTAAAACACAACAACAACCACTGCTTGACGGGTCACTCTTATATAGCAGGCCGGTGACTCAATAAATACTTCTAGATCCATCCAGGGTCCACGGCTTCTCGAGGTTTCCATCGCTGGTCCAGTCACGAATATTCTGGACTATCCCTTTGTCCTAGTAGCCCTGTTGCATAAGGCGCGCGCAATACAGGAGGGAGGGCACAGCCCAGCCCTGGGGCAGTTGTGACTCATGCGGCGAGTGATGACACAAACTCACAGCCGTAACACCACCCCCTTCCTAAAAAGGCTGATCGTCCCGATCAATCATTGGTCTGTCTGTGTCCCTCCGTAGGCTGCCAGGCGATCTCGATGCACTATCTTCATCTTCGCCCTCGGGCTCCGCTGGATCCTGTAGACGACATCGTTGATCCGTTTCACGACTCGGTACGGGCCCTCCCAGGACTTCTGAAGTTTGGGTGACAGGCCTTTCTTCCGTAATGGGTTGAAGAGCCAGACCAGGTCGTCCTCGTGGAATCCGCCGGCATCCGTCTGCTGGTCGTATCGGGTCTTCATTCGGTCGGTCTCGATCCGCAGTTTCCTCCTCGCGAACGCGTGCACGTCCTCCAGTTGGTCGACCAGTTCTTGACAATACTGGCTTACCGGGATCGGATCATTCCCAGGTCGGCCGAAGGCAAGATCGACAGGTAGACGGAGCTCCCTCCCAAACATGGCCCGGGCTGGTGTGCACCCGGTGGCTTCATGCACGGCGGCGCGGTAGGCCAGGAGAAATAGTGGAAGATGTTTGTCCCAATCCCTCTGGTGCTCGCTGACGACTATTCGGAGATGGTTCTCGATGGTGCGATTGAATCGCTCTACCATCCCGTCGGACTGAGGGTGTAGCGGCGTTGTCCTTGTCTTCCGGATTCCCAGCAGCTGGCATAGGTTCTGGAACACCTGCGACTCGAAGTTCCTCCCTTGGTCGGAGACAGCTCCAGGGGTACTCCGTACCGGCTGACGAATTCCTTCACCAGGGTCTCCGCAATCGTCGCGGCTTCTTGGTTAGAGAGCGCATACGCCTCCGGCCATTTGGTAAAGTAGTCGCTGACGACTAATATGTAGCGGTTCCCTGCCTCGCTTAACGGGAATGGCCCAGCAACATCGATGGCCACTCTCACCATGGAGCCGCCCACGTTATAGGTCTTCAGTGGACCCCGTCGTCTACGTCCTGGGCCCTTGCTGGCTGCACAATCGTGGCACCTCGCGCAGTGGTTCTCCACGTCAGTTCGACATCCGGTCCAGTAGAACCGCTCTCTCAGCTTCTCCAGGGTCTTCTTTATCCCTAGGTGTCCACCAGATGATCCTCCATGGACTTCCTTCAGGACTTCCTCCGTCATAGCCTTTGGAACGACGACTTGTTCCCGAGATGTCTTCCCGTCGGTGCTCTCCCAAGTACGGCATATGAGGCCATCCCTCACAACCAGCGAGTCCCACTGCGCCCAGTAGGACTTAAACTTTGGGTTGCAGTCACTCACAATGTTCCACCCGGGACTGGGGACACAGGCCCTCTTCCATTCGGCTATCAGTCCCAGGTCATCATCTTCTGCTTGTGCCCGCGTGAAAGATTCGCGGCTCCAGCTCCCTTGAAGTTCCACGGTAGTCCTTCGGCACTGTATCCCGGTGTTCTCCTCCCTTCGGGCACAGAAGGTGCAGTCTTCGGGGCACGGTCTTCGTGACAGGGCGTCGGCGTTAGAATGCAGTTGGCCTTTCCTGTGCTGAATCTCAAAGTTGTACTGTTGAAGCCTCTCTAACCAACGCGCGAGTCGACCCTCGGGCTGCTTGAAGTTCAGGAGCCACCGCAGGGATGCATGGTCGGTCCTGATGAGAAATTCTTGCCCGTACAGGTACTTGTGGAAGTGTTCAATGGTCTTCACGATGGCGAGCAGCTCCTTCCTGGTGACGCAGTAGTTCCTTTCTGGCTTTGACAAGGCCTTGCTGAAGTAGGCCACTACTCTCTCCTCGCCGTCCACTACTTGCGACAGGATTCCCCCTATACCAAAGTCGCTGGCATCGGTATCGACGATGAACCTTGTTCCAGGTCTGGGGTAGGCCAGAATAGGCGCGGTGCACAGAGCCTGCTTGAGTTGTTCGAAGGCACTGTGGCATTCTGCTGTCCACGTGAAGAGTTTGTCCTTCTCAGTCAGTCGATGTAAAGGTTTGGCGATGTCGGCGAATCCTCTCACGAAGCGACGGTAATAAGTGCAGAGTCCCAGGAAGCTTCGTAGTTGGGACTTGTCCTTCGGAACTGGCCACTCCCTCACAGCGGCGGTCTTCTCTGGGTCGGTGCGCACCCCTTCCTCGGAGACGATATGCCCAAGGTACTGGACCCGCTTCTGGAAGAGCTGACACTTCTTGGGACTCAACTTCAGCTGGGCAGCCCGTAGCTTCAACAAGATCTCCTTCAGGTTGATGTAGTGCTCCTCGAAGCTTCTCCCCAGAACGATGACGTCGTCTAGGTAGACCAGGCAGGTCTTCCAGTGTAGTCCCCTCAGAATGGACTCCATTAGCCTTTCGAAGGTCGCAGGGGCGTTGCACAGACCGAATGGCATGACGGTGAACTGCCAGAGCCCGCTGCCCACAGAGAACGCAGTTTTCTCGCGGTCCTTAGGGTGGACCTCCACCTGCCAGTAGCCACTCTTCAAATCCAAGGTGGAGAACCATCTCGACCCTGATATGGTGTCCAGGGTGTCGTCGATCCTGGGTAGAGGGTAGCTGTCCTTCTTCGTGACGTCATTCACCCGTCTGTAATCCACACAGAACCTGGTGGAACCGTTGATCTTCTTCACTAGCACGACCGGAGAACTCCAAGGACTATGTGATGGCTCGATCACCCCCTTGCTTCTTCATCTCTTCTACCATCCGGTCGACTTCGGCTTGCTTGGCGAGCGGGACACGTCGGAATGGGGCCCTAATCGGTGCGCTGTCCCCAACGTCGATTCTGTGCTGAACCAAGCTTGTCCTGCCGAAGTCTTTGCTCCCCACGGAGAAGACGTCCTGGAATTCGCGTAGCAGGTCCTGAAGTTGGCGTGATTGTTCCTCGTCTAAATGGTCCTGGGATCCTTGGTACAGCTTCTGTAGTTCTTCTGGCAGTGTGCGACTTCTTCGGTTGTCCGTCTGCAGGTGTCCGTCCGTCGTATCTGTGATGCGGGTAATCCAGGTAACGGGCTCGCAGACTCCTAGGTTGGTGTCCCGGTGAACAGTAATGTCGTAGTCGTTCAGGTTGTACAGGCGGACGTACGGCCGAGACGTCGTGTTGATGAGAGTCTTGGCAACTAGCAATCCTTTTGTCTGGATGTCCTCATATTTTGGCTCAATTACAGCCGCTACTCCCTCAGCAGTTCCGTCGACAATTACGGCAGCGCTGACCTCCGTCCTGGCGGGAACGATGACGTCTTCTCTCAGCCTTACTCGTCGTGCGGTGATGGACTCGTGCGCAGGTTGCAAAGCAAGTTCCTCACCTCCGAAGTGCAGAGTGTTGGTACTCAGATCCAAGATGATGTTGTTCTGGTCCAGGAAGTCCAGTCCGATGATCACTTCATTTGATACGTCAGCCACAATCACTGGATGCTTTATCGCCCGTCGACCAATGACAAACTCCAGTGATGCTTCGCCATGTACCGGTGCGGTCTCTCCGGTCGCGGTTATTAGCTGGAGGTTCCTTTGTGTGGGTTGCACTCTCCACTTCGGGATTACGGTGGGACTGACGATGGTCCTCGATGCTCCCGTGTCGATTAGCATGGGCCAGCTCTCTCCGTTGACGACTCCGTCGACCATCAGGCTGCTATTGTCCCTCCGTAACTTCGTCACACGAACCTGGACTGCCGGGGCTTGACGACTGTCACAAGCCAACCTTTGCCCCCAAGGCTGGCTAATACTCGTTTCCCTGGGTCGCGCGGTTTTCAGACGACTGATTTCTCGACGGATACCCTCGGCGGCGGCGATCACCGCAGTCCTTGCTCAGGTGGCCTTTCTTACCGCAGGTCCAGCAGGTCGGTAGTCCTCTTCCGGGCCGCCTCTCCGGTTGCCTTCCGGCTGTGTCGTTGCTGGTGGTGCCGCGACAATCGAAGAAACGGCTTAGCGCCTCCATTAATTCGTCGGCCAGGGGCTTGGTCTCGTTGGTTTTTACTGGTTCGTTGACGTCCACTTGACGCACCCGCGCGTGCATTCTGGATGCCTGTTTTGCCGTCTCGAACTCAAGTGCGTGGCTCAGCGCATCTGTCAGGGTCTTATTGCGCGCAAGTCGCAGCGCCTGTTGAGTGTCCTAGTCCCGTAGCCCGTCGGTGAAAGTCTGCGTCGCTATCTGCTCCAGAAAGTCGGCCGGCGCTGTTGGGTAGGCGAGCCTTACGAGACGTGCGATGTCCATCTCGAACTCCTGCACGGTTTCCGCGTTCTTTTGTACCCGGGTCCGGAGCTGCATCTGGTAGGCCTGCTGAAGATGGCTATCTCCATATCGGGACTCCATATGGGCGATTAGTGACGCGTAGTCCTGGGATCCAGTCGGGATGGCCTGAAGGACATTAAGGGCGTCCCCTCTCAGCGATACAATGAGAGCTGTAGCCTTTTCCGTGCTGTTCCAGTTGTTTATTGAACAGGCTGCCTCGAACTGACGTAAATAGGTGCTCCACGGGACCTTTCCGTCGAAGGTTGGGGGCGTCACTCTGCTCTGTCCCGTTCCTGATATTCCCGGTGTACCTGTGGGCGGGCGTCGGCGCAGCTCGGCAACTTCCTCTTAAAGAGCGTTGAATCTCGCTTCCATCCCCGTCCACGGGCGTTGGTTCAGCTCAGAAATTTCCTTTTGTAAAGCGTTGAATTTTTCTTCCACCCCCGCCAGTGGGCGTTGGCGCAGTTCGGCAACTTCCTCTTGTAAGGGGTCGAACTTCTTTTCTACTGCTGTGACTTCCTCACGTAGGCCCTGGCAGACGGTGTTGACTTCCTGACGCAGACCCTGTTCCAATTTCTTTTGACTTTCCTGTAATTTCACCAGCAGACACTCTTCCAGATTTTTCTGGCCATCCAGAAATTTGGCGGTTGGGTCCTCTGCTAGCTTATTCTGACCGTCTTCTAATTTGGAAGTTAGGTCCTCGGCTAAACTTTTCTGGCTGTCTTCCATCTTCTTCAGGTCCTCCGCTAACTTATTTTGGCCGTCTTCCATCTTCTTCTGGCCGTCTTCTAATTTGGCAGTTAGCTCCTTGGTTAAATTCTTCTGGCCGTCTTCTATGCCATTTAACTTTTCTAGCAATGCTGCCAATTGCGCCTCCATTTTAGTTGTTTGCCTTGTAAAGGGCATGCACTCAAAGGAAAATTAGAGAAAATGACCTGCTCGGGTTTTGAAACCAGGACCGTCAGGTGTTGTGCTTGAGTTCGTAATCCCACTTCTGACACCAGTTGTTGCGTGCCACCCCCTAGTGGCACTTTTGTTAACTGGATTACGGTGGGGGTACAAAGCACAACACCAATTACTGCTTAAAGAAATAATTAACTTTATTGTGGCCAGAAAATACAGCACTCTTCAGTAAATACAAGCAATTAGGAGCCTTATTCCAGTTTCCTCAAGTCTCTTCCTAGAGCGCTCTTGGCCCTTCCACTTGTCAACAGATCACAGAAGTTAATCCGTCCTAATGAGTACGGTGGCCTTGACAGAAACTACCTGCTCCTCTCCTTTATGTTCACCGACCACAATTACTTACGATCACTTGCTGCAGGCTATTTCGCTGTCCACAAGCTGGAGAAACAATGTCACTGGATTTCGTAACTCGCACAGCACTTCGTCATTACACTTCTGTCGCACAAGATAATCGCTCGCACTAGCTCGTAAAACACAACAACAACCACTGCTTGACGGGTCACTCTTATATAGCAGGCCGGTGACTCAATAAATACTTCTAGATCCATCCAGGGTCCACGGCTTCTCGAGGTTTCCATCGCTGGTCCAGTCACGAATATTCTGGACTATCCCTTTGTCCTAGTAGCCCTGTTGCATAAGGCGCGCGCAATACAGGAGGCAGGGCACAGCCCAGCCCTGGGGCAGTTGTGACTCATGCGGCGAGTGATGACACAAACTCACAGCCGTAACACTATTATATATATATTTATAAGTGTGGATTACAGTATTTGTAATATATACACATTCAGTAGTGATTATACTAGCACAACGTGTCAAGATATGTGACTTTTTGTAGAGATACTGATAGTTGTGATTGACTTTCAAATTTGTTTGTTTAGTGTGATTATGTGATTGTTGTTAAATGGTGTGGTTATTGTGTACTGTGCACTTAGCTGCCAGATTGTTGTGTGATCCGTTTCCATGTAGGTGTTGTCTCTGCCGTTGTCTGCACTGGACTTATTAATTAGCCTACTTTTCACATTTTTTAAAAATGAGGAAAAAGTAGTCTCTGTCCTTCTGTCTGTCTGTCTCTGTGTGTGTGTGTCCCCTATCTACTTCTAAACGGCTGCAGCAATCGAAACAAAATTTAGTATGAGTAAAGATCTATACATGAATATCTCAAGGCCACGTTTGAAAATGACGTCAGTGCTACCAACTGCTGAAAAATCGCAATTGAAATTTCAGCTCCATGTTGGATATCATGGAAGGTAGGCATGGCAACCACTCCAAAACTGGCACACATTGACTTTGCATATTCTTAAGAGCCACCAGGGCTACCAACTGTTAATAATGCTCTCTATATTTTCTTGTCCTAATACCAATATATCAGAAAGTATGCAAACCAAGAGCTCGAAACTTAGCACACGTATAGTACATGACCTTTTACATTAATTTTGAGTACCTAGTATATGTCAGTGCTGCCAGCATGATTCTAAGCTTGTTGATAAGTCCAAATTTTAAGTGCATGTAACTTCTATACTAAAAAATGGATTTCAACCAAATTTCATATGTGATTTGTGTACCATAACTGATATGGATATGCGTACTCTTGAGAGCCAACAGGGCTGTCAACTGTAAATAAATGATCTCTCTATTTTTACCCTGATATCTATAAATCAGAAACTATGCAAGCTAACAGCTCTAAACTTTGCATACGTTTAGCACCTAACATTCTAAATTAATTTGGGGCAACTAATATACGTCAGTGCTGCCAACATGATCTAAGTCCAGTTTTTAAACACATGTAACTTCTATACTAACAAATGGAATTCATCCAAAATTGGCACAATAATCATTCATTCATGTTCTCAATCCGTAGATTGGTCGGCAGCAATCCTCCTCTTCCATTATTCCCTGTCACCAGTCAGTTTCTTCATGTCTCTGTATGAATGGACATTAACATCTGTTATGATCTGTTTGATGTATTGCAGTCTCGGTCGCCCTCTTCCCCTCTTGCCCCGAATTTTGCCATCTAACACAGTAACCATAAAGTCATTGTGGCGATAAAGATGTCCTATCAGTTGGTCTCGCCGTTTCCGTTTTGTTTTGAGAAATGCTCTCTTTTCATTAATGTTTTTTAGCACTTCGTCATTCGTCACTCTTGCGGTCCATAGAACTTTTCCCATCCGCCGCCAACACCACATTTCAAAAGCTGCAAGTCCTTTTTTATCAGCACATCCCATTGTCCAAGCTTCCGAGCCATACAAGTCTACACTCCACACATAACATTTTATAAATTTAGTCCTGGTCTCAATAGATATATTCTTTGAAGTCGGAAGGGATTTTTTGCTGTTAAATGCAATTTTGGCTTGGGCCATTCTAGCTTGAATATCAGTTGAACTTTTTCCAGTGGAAGTAATTTTACTCCCTAGATAGGTGAAAGTGTTAACTTGCTTAAATAGAGCACCAGCTATGTGAATAGCTGCATTAAGTTGTTCTCTAGCGCATACCATTATTTCCGTCTTTTAATATTGATTTTCATATTATATTTTTCATGTAGAATCCTGTTCATTTCCGTGAGTGCATGTTGCAGTTTCTCTTCACTGGTTTCCAGGACTACTATGTCGTCTTGACTGCTACTCCGTTGATCTTAACTCCTCTCATAACTGTCTTACATTCCTCGATGCCTTTCTCAATATATAAGTTGAAAAGTGCAGGCGATAAGCTGCATCCCTGTCTAACTCCTTTGTGAATACAAGCTTCTTGCACTACTCCACATATGTCCACAATGCTTTTTTTGGTTTTTATAAAGTTCATAGATTATCCGTCTATCTCTGTAATCCAAGCCAATATTAGTTATAATTTCCATGAGAATATTCCAATTCACTTTATCGAATGCTTTTTCAAGGTCCACAAAGGCAATGTAAAGTGGTTTCTTTATATCCATCATTTTATCAATTATTTCTAGAATTAGTAATATGGCTTCCCTTGTTCCTCTGTTCTGCCTAAAGCCAAATTGATCTTCATTCAGATTTTGTTCTATTTTGCTTTTTATTCGTCTGTGAATTATTTTAGTCAATATTTTTGATGCATGCGATAAGATGCCAAGGGTACGATGTTCCTCTCATTTCAGTGTTTCCTGTTTCTTTGGCACAATAATAGATCATAATATTTTAGAGTACTTCTTAAATTGTAAGTTCGTCACGGAACTATTTGCTCGGTTCCAAGCTCTGTGAACTTGCGGGATGAAGAGCAGAAGCAGGGTAGGAGCAGGCGAGAATTGAGAAGCCTGTCGACAGCCCGTTGTGTTACCTGACATTCTCATCTATTCCAATCAGAGGCAGCTCCAGTCCCACACAAGGGGTAGTGCCAAGTAAAAAAATATGAAAATATTGGTATTTTCATAACAGTAACCTATATCTGAGCAGGGTTCGATTTCCGATGTACCGTATATATATGACCTACACTAATCTTGATAGTCAACATTTCACATCGGGACTTGCCGAATATAATATATACGATAAGAAAATATATAGAAATATATAAAAGAAACTTTTTCAGCACTCAACCATTCACTCACTAATAGCCTACAACACAAACTCAATGTTTGACTCTTTAACACCTTGACTCACTAAAAATAACCACGAACCGTTAACAAGAACTGAAGATAGACTAGACTACAAATAGGAATTCGCGCGATTTCATCCAAGCCTGACAGTTGCAGATGGTTTATCAACCATAAATATTTAGCTACCGAGAGTAATCCGTGAACCCTTAACATGTAGGCCTACGGTAGTCACGATCTTACTTTTTTTTTTCTCTTTTATTCATTCTCTTAGTTATTCACTTTACCAAATAAGGAATTAATAAATACATACATATTATTTTCACTATTTATTACGGCAAGTTTAAATTTCATAGAGAAATCGAGAATTAATGCTCTTTATGTGAGAGCGATTGGTTGTCAGTTTGTGTCAACCAACGCCCCACCCCACCAATAACCAATGAGTCAAATTACTTCCAGCCAATCAGACCATTGGCCCACACCCTCTTCTCTTTGTGACAGCTTGTGACAGGTATGTCGCTGGCCCAGTACCTCGTAATGGCCGATAGGTAGCATTGCACTTCACTTTCAGTACCGCTTTGAGCCATACTCGATTCGGCACGGAGACCAGCATATTTCCTCATAGCGAGTGACGAGAGAGGCTACGGAAAAGATCGTAAATTGGACTGCGCATGCGTCAACCGTGCCGTATAGACCGCGGCTCAAGATATCACTCGGGCGAAGATGGACTCAATGATCATACTTTACGGACGGAATATTTTAACTACAAAGCAATTTGAAACTAATTAAATACCGGTATTAAACGTAGGCGTTCGAAATTATTCTTCCAGGACTATGAATAATTTATTTTCTCTTAGAGGGCAGTGCCATGGCACGGTGGCACTACGCCTAGAACCGCCCCTGATTCCAATACTGCTAACATGGGTCTTTTCTGAAACCAGTGTGGCGTTGGGAATGAGTGACTGAGTCACCGCCTTCTGTTACTACGCAAGGACCGAGAAACCGCATCACTCGTCACCGCCACTACTAATTGTCAGCGATGCAAATTCCTCTCAGGTCCACGCAGCTTAGACTAGAGCAGTACTTGTTTATTTATTTATTAATCTCATGTAGTATTTTTTCAGGGTTAGGGTACCACCCAATACAATTGGGTGCAATCGTGTTGACCGACTGAAAACCATTTAATTTCGATATTTATAATGTAAAACATCGAGAGACAACGTAGTAAATAGCAACTGTTTTATTCCTGTTTCCATGTCCATAAATAGCAATCAGAACGAAAATATTCCACATGAGTATACAGTACTGCAATTGAATTATCCTCACGTTTAGACTTCTCACACCCTAGAGCACTCTAAGAGAATTATTTATGTACACATTAAAATGTCACTGTGAAAGAGCTTCCACATTATGAACGTCCAACACTGCACCATAATCACATTACTCCCGCGCTGGCACGCAGGTTAAATGGCGCTCGTCAGGTTAGCTAAATATTTTAATTCCATTAAAGTAGACGCTAAGCTCAACGTGTGGCCGTGAATAACAAGATGCTCGCCCCAAGCTGAAAAACAAAGAGTAGTACGCCATGATTGAATGGAAGTTGCCTAAGGACATGCGGTGCCATAAGTCTTGCTCTAAAACTTTCGTGTTTAGTCTATTACTGTATTGTGTTGGATTCATTTTTCAGTGTTGCCTTAGTAAATCAAAATGTTATGTTTTTCAATCAGCCAACACGATTGTACACTATTGTAATGGGTGTATCCCAAATCCTGAAATAAATTTACATGAAATTAATAAATACACTTGGGGGCGTGGTGGTGCAGCGGTCAAGCTGTTGGCCTCTCACCAAGGTGGATTGGGTTCGATTCCAAGGCAATGCATGTGAGATTTTCGAAGTGGAATGCCATGTCCTGTGGTTCGGATTCGACGTAGAAAGGAGGTCCCGTGGCTCATAATCACAAAATTCACGGTCACGTAAAACTACAATCTTCTTTCCTTCCAATAAGTGCACTTGGATAAATGACGCTCGTCAGGTTAGCTAATTATTTTAATTCTATCCAAGTGTATTTATCGATCACTGCGATACGCTTTGCTCTATACTTCGTAGATCGACGTACCTTAATGTTCTGTGATATATTATTTGCAAATAATACTCTCGGTGTTGCTCCTACTCATACCAGAGTAACCCGCGGGTCCGCAGAACTAGATTTATCAATTTCTCACTATTCGGAGCACTTTCAATAAATATTTCCTTTGTCGCCCAGACCTTAGGTCGACTGTCATGGGCTGCCGTCCATAATAGCGTGAATAGAACTGTCCTAGGTCTGTGTATGGCCCTGCTATATATGCATTTTAACGCCGGCCCTTCAACGGGCTGTGGCCTCTGACCCGTATTTCCGTGGAAAACATTTTAAAAGTTTGAGACTAATGTTTTCTAAAAGTAGATGATAGTCAGGTTTGATTGATGTTACCGGATTTGCAATCTGATCGATGAATTTCATGTAAAACGATTAGCGTCCGTTTTTAATGGCATAAAATATAATTCCCCTGTTCAATCTCGATATCCATGACTGGCCCTGCACAGGGAATAAGGTACTCGGCCTGCTGTGTAAGCAATTCATTTGATCAATTAATCTTAATCAATTTAATTAGCTTATATATTTTTCTTATATTTAGATAAATGGATATCTATTTAGCATTTGTTTTTTTTATTTAGCATGTTACTAGGGGAAAGGGTTGTGTCCTGATTGCGGTCATTCCAGATTGCGTTCACCTCATTAGCAGTCCAGATTGCGGTCACTTTCATTTTAGGAAGAACTATAAACATTCCAGCGTCGAGATTGCGATCACTTTTCTTGGGAGACCGCTCCTTGGTTCTTGGTTCTTCCCGACTGATAACCAGGGGAAACTGATATTTCACTACCTAACCAAAGAATACAGTTCAGTGTTCAGGTGAGCACACCCCATAAAACTTCGCTTAAAAAAATCAAGACCCCTCCCAATCTGACGGCACCTCGTAAATCAATGATTATAACATTTTCAGTCTTAAGAATAGAAACGTTTCAGGGTCGGGATCAACGACCTTCAATTTCAACAAATTTGTTGTAACGGGAAATGTTATACTTACAGGGTATAATTTTTAATTTCTGCCCCTCTTCTCCCATTTGAGGCGCGAGATATCTATTTTTATAATAGGTTGGCCTACTGTATATCGTGAAAAACATTCTTTTCATTACCTCGAAAAATTCGTCTCGTAACAAGTGATTTGTTCTGCGTTTGATTCTAAATCTCCTTTGTATTCAATGTTTGTCCGCGCTCCCTCCTACACACAAAATCAAACATTTGAAGTTTTAGGTTTATTAACATTCCAGATTTGAAATCTGTGACTTTTGATAAGTCAAAATCAATAAGTTCACTGTCAAAACTACTCAAATTATAAGATGGTATTTTTGAAGGAAGCTTTCCCCCTACCTTGCCCTCAGTGTAGTGTATCAGGACCAAAGAGAATTGACACATGACATGTACCTCAACATTGGCAAGAGGGAAGTGAAAGGTGAGGAAATCCCCAGGGGAGTTACAACCAGACCGGTCTCCCAAGAAAAGTGATCGCATTCTGGACGCTGGAATGTTTATAGCTCTTCCCTAAAATGAAAGTGATCGCAATCTGGTTGCTGGAATGTTTATAGCTCTTCCCTAAAATGAAAGTGACCGCAATCTGGACTACTAATGAGGTGAACGCAATCTGGAAGGACCGCAATCAGGAAGACACCGGGGAAAGGTATGGGTCACGTGGCGCCCACATCTCCTCCTACTTGCTCCAGTGGTTCCTGTGTAGGAATTTTCCTCTGTGTCTCTCTGAGGTAAGGCCCATTGAGTGCGGTGACGGGATCTGTGTGTTTTTTTTAGCGTATGGCTTTTAGTGCCGGGAGTGTCCGAGGACATGTTCGGCTCGCCAGTTTTGTAGCTGCTTCGAGACGGACACCCAATGGGTGAGCTACAAGTACCGTTGCATGTGGAGTGTTGTCTGGGGAGGAAAGTTTGAATGTAAGGACGAGTAGTTGGAAGGTAGCGGCTGTGGCCTATAGTTAGGGACCAACCCCGGCATTTGCCTGGAAAGAAGATGGGAAACCACAGAAGACCATCTTCAAGGTTGCCGGCGGGGGGATTCGAACCTCCTCGCCTCCCGGATGTGAGCGACTGCCAGCAGTCATGCCGTAACGACCACGGCTAACTCACCCGGTGCGGGATCTGGTGAGCCCCATAAGAGAATGAAAGAAGTCTCCTTGCTCCGCGTCATCTGAGTATTCAACTCAACTACGCATTACAATTTCTTCGCCATGAAACCATGCCAATTAGGTTTCAATAATGGAGAGTGTATTGTTCATTGCGACCATCACTTTGATACATGCAATTCCCTAATAGCCTGGTTACTGAAAATCCTGGGAAAGTTTTAAGAAGTAAAATTACAAGACCATAAAATAAATAAGAAAGCTCAACGTTAACTTGAAAAATTCGATAGCGGGTTCAAACCCGGCCAAAGCCGTCGGATTTTTTAAGAGCGTTAAAAATCCCTCAGTATGCCTTCCTTCGGAGGGGAAGTAAAGCCGGCGGTCCCATGTCATAGATTTATGGCATGTTAAAGAACCTTCCACTAATTACACCTGTGTGAAGCTAAATTGTATAGGTTAAGAATGTAAACAACGCTCTTAGGTTCCTACGCTCGTGGCCAAGAGCCGACGCGGTGGCGTCTAGTAGCTAAGTTCTGAACTAGGCATAGTAGTCGTTGACGGTGGCGTTTGGCGCAAAAGTAGGAACTATTTGAAAAATTCAAAGTTGCAGTCCTTACTTGAATTAAAAAACAGATACACACACTAATACAGCCATCACAATTAACACCGGTTATCAGACAGATTCTACACACACCCAAAGTACACGGGGCTACATGACCGCGTTGTCGCAGCCCCTAAACTGAGGAACCAACCAACCTAACTTGAAAAATTACAGTATGTCAAAGAAACGTAGAAATAAATAAATTACTGTTAAAATTAGGAACTAAATAGGAGCTAAGTGATACTGGTTAATATTATGATATTGAGGCACAGAACAGCTTTAAAAACTCCAACAATTTATTATTTTACCTTCCCGAGGAGTACCGGTACTTCTGGATGGCTCTGAACCCGATGGACATCCTCTGTCAATGCGTCCCAGTATCTGTTAAATAGCACACCTACATGAGTGAACAGGGCTGATGATCAAATATTTCCCAAGCACCTAATTTGAGTAGCAACAACAACTATTACTATGCGTATGACTCATCAACCATTCTGAGCCTTGTAGGTACCTGGTAGCAAGCATCTTGACTAAGACAGAGAAGCAATCTCATTTTCGAACCGGAGACACGTGTACTAATCTAATAGTCTTATATCCTCCATTCCTTCAGACCCTCGGAAATTGAATCTCTACGGCTACTAACACGGTTGACTGTTTTCTTTTACCTCCCGTCGAGGTGGAATTGGCAAGAAGAAAGTCTGATAAAAGTTCAGAACTTCGCAGGGACTCTTCCTTTCATTTAAGGCACTTCGACTGTCAACACCATGCCACCACAAAGCTATAATACCGTCATTTAGAAAACAATAGTTGATGCAGAAGACAATTTTCCCACATTTCTTTGTAAATGGTGACACTATTTTGAAATATCTACGTTGATCCCTTCCAGTGGGTTGATTTACTCTATTATTTCGTATTCATTTTTCGTCGGGCACTCGGATTTCAGAGGCCATAATTTCATTATGTTTTGCAAGACGTTTTCGATAAAACAATTCCCAAACGTTAAACTGTTATAAACAGTAGCTTGTTGCTGTTAATTTATTCAAGGGTCATGGAACATTTTAATCAACATCCCCGTGCACTTGGGTGTGAATTTAGTTTGTCTGTTTGAGAGTTTCTGTGGCGACTTTAGGAGTGTACATATCAGTACGTTTTAGGGTCGGGATGAGGTAGGTGCCCTGGGATTTGAAATAAGTAGGCTTACTATCCTGGCATTTTCCTGGGGAAGGTGGAAAGACAGGGAGATGATGATGATAATTGTTGTTTTAAGGGGCCTAACATCTAGGTTATCGGCCCCAAGACAGGGAGAAGAAACACATTCAGGATAACCGCTTTCAGCGCCAGGATTCAAACCTCTGATCTCCAGACATGCTGCAGCTCCCAATCGCTGTCGTGGTGTGTGATTTAACACGCACCGCTACGTCGCGTTGTACAAATATACATTAGCAGATTTAATGGCAATAACTCATTTTAGGGAGCGTGATGGCGCAGTGGCTTAGCTGCTCGTCTTTCACCCGGACGGCCGGGGTTCGAATCCCGGTGACAGCGGGGTGGAATTTTCACCTGAAAAATCACGTGGCGTCAGGAAGGGCATCCGGCCTTAAATCCCCGGCCAAAACCAAAATGAGCCTGGTTGGCTCCGGCGACCCCAATTAATTGGAAAAAGCCGCAGAAAAAGAAGAAGAATGGCAAAAACTCATTACTGTAGGGGAAATGTCAGCTGAAATATTTAACCTTTCCATATTTAATTACTAACGTTTTAAAGTACGGTATATAATATGAATAAGTTTTTAAAAATTGACCAATAATTTAACAATGATGACGTCGAATCTCTTCAAATAATGTTTACCACTCATTGAAAAATCCTTTACCAAATATTTCCATTTAGTAAATGGATTTTCGAACTCTGAATGCGCAAATGCACGCAAAATATCCTGCTACATCAAGTGATTTGAGCAGGTCCTGGCAGAAACCCCAAAACAACCCATCACCCTGACTATGGCGAGATTGAAACCCTTGGACATGTGCTTGGATTCTGTCGCAAGGCAACATTACTTACTAAGGAATACGGGACAACACTGGGTGAGGTCGGCTCAGGCATGTGAGCTGTGTGAATCAGGTTGGCAAGTCCATGAAGAGGTATTCTTATTGCTGGTGACTCTAAAGAATACGCATAGGCATAGCTATTATGGTACACAAAGCACATACGAAATGAGGTTGAAATGTGGAAGTTACATGCATATAAATATTTGACCTATTAGCACGCGTAAAATCATTCTGGCAACACTGTCATATATGCGCTCCTGAAAAATAACATGAAATATTATTATCTACTTTATATGCGTGCCAGTTTTGGAATAGCTCCATTGCATACTTTCAGAGATATCCAGCATAGAGCTCGATCTTCAATTGTGATTTTTTATCAGTTGGTAGCACTGATATAATTTTCAAATATAGTCATAAGATATTCAGGTATATATCTGTATTCATACCAAATTTTGTTACGATAGCTGCAGCCGTTCAGGAGTTGATAGGGACACACTCATATACACACTCGCACATGAAAAGTAGGCTAATAATAGGAAATGGGAAATATTTAGGTATCAGAGGGTAGAGAAATGCGGCACACATATGACGTCAACAGCACGGACATGTAGGTGATTATAAAAATCTGGCCATAAGATGCACAAATAGTGTTATTTATTTTTTATTTATCGTATGGCATACATGAAAACTATTTACAATTTGACATCAAGTTCCGAAACGTAATGAAGTGCCTGTGGTGTCCCTAGGAAGAAGTCGCTGAAGTCACCACTGTATGATGTTTGTGGGCATTCCTGAACTAGGTGCCGAACAGTCTGTCTTTCAGCACCGCACTCGCAACATGACGAAGACATTTTCCTCCACTTGTACAGGAGATCGCCGCATACACCGTGATTGGTCCGGATTCTATTTAATTTTGACCAGGTCTTTCTAGGCTGAGTGAACCCTGGCACCTGCTCAGTTATGCATGGCATTACTGTACTCTCTGGAGGGGCAAACGAATTCCAATCAGAAGACCATCTCTCAGTCAGGTTGAATTTGTTAGTTGCAAGATTCTCCGCTGTGCAGATAGGTGGATGTCTTGAACGTAATCGTTTCACATGTAGATCACCAATGTCTCCATGGATTGGTAGTTGTTTGTTGGTCTGGATCTTTCTATATTCTCTTATCAAAATGTTGCATCGCCGCAAATGAGGTGGTGGGATTTGGCTGAGAATAGGAAGTCATTGTGTAGGAGTTGACATAATTGTTCCTGTTATCGTGCGCATGGTGTTATTCAATTGTACATCTATTAATCTTACATGCGGACTATTTATCCACACAGGAGCGCAATACTCAGCAACAGAATTGCATTGGCACCCCAAGTGGTGTCACATAATTTCCGTAAGATGTTGTTTCTTGTCTTAATTTTCGCAGAAGTCATTCGTAGGTGGTCTTTGAATGACAATGTTCTATCCAGTGTTATACCCAAATACTTGGGATGTCTGTTATGGCGAAGGAGGATGTTATTGAAGTAAACCGTAAGTTCCCTTGTTGCCATTTTATTGTTCATGTGGAAGCAAGCAACTTCGGTCTTAGTTGTGCTTGGCTGAAGTCTCCATTTGCGAAAATAATCTCCCAGTTCAGAAAGATCATTTGTCAGCGTCTCTTCTGTACTTTCGAAACATGGATCTCTAGTGTAAACCATGCAAATGGAAGATAGAGAATTAATATAGGCCTATCAGACCTATGCGGGACTTGACCTCGCGACTTAGGGCAATGCACGCAGATGTTCTTGATTACCGAGGTATTGGAGGAATTTTAATTGTCACTTGGCAATGGTACATCTATGATGCTGGCCTGTGCCAACCTTTCATACTGTGAATCAGCTCAGTGATCAAGAACATTAGCGCAAAAAGTCGGAGGTCGTTGGTTTGACTCGCACATGGGTAATACGTTAATTCTATACCTTCCATCTACATTACTTGTACTAGTCTATTTGTGTATTGCATGTTTCAGTTTTTCCTTTTTATATTATCTTCCAGAATGTTTGCATTCTATATAGGCCTACACCCAAGTACACGGGGCAACATGTCCACGATGTTGCAAAGCCTTTAAACAATAATAATAACTAGCGTACCCGTGCGAGAACTCTCGCATAATGGGTTCCGTGCCCCCCATGTGTAAAGACTACCCGCTCGGCTCTAGTGCTCTTCAGGCTGTACGCGACACAGTTCTGCCAGGGGCTATCGTCTTGTTTATTTGTTTAAAAGCACTTTCGATACAAACCACACCTTCTAACTCCCTCTGGTTTAGGAGCTTGAGTTTTGTGAAATACACCCCTTAGCGTATTATATAATAAGATAATAATAATCGTCAACATCATCATCATCATCATCATCATCAACACATTTTGATGTAAAACCCGGGCATAAACAACACTCAGTAAGGCCACTGTTAATGATAATACTCTAACCTTCGATCTCCGGATTTTCAGCTTCTCCTTACAGTTGTGGTAAGTGAATTAGCTTTTTGTTGTTAATTCATTTAAGGGGCTTGGGACATCTCGGTCATCAGCCTCGTGCAGTTGGCTGGGTGTTGATTTTGCCTGATTACCTGTATTTTTTAGCCCACTTTCGATTTTTGCAAAAAATGAAAGTAGACTTTGAGATCAACACAGGGCGAAAAATTGTGTGTCTGTCTGTGTGTGTGCGTGTGTATGTGTGTGTGTGAGTCTGTGTGTGAGTGTGTGTACTCTGAATGTCTGTACCCCCTATCAATTCGAACACGGTGAAACCGAATTCAACGAAATTTGGTACAGAGGTAGCACTAGCAAAGGGCACCTCAGTGTCATGTCTTATATCGCCGCCATCTTGACGGAAACGTAATGGTGGCCACCCAAATGTTAAAAGCTTAAATCAAATTACGACCAGCCTGATCATCTGATCTGTACCAATTTTGGCAACATTATACCTATATGTATGTACAATTTTTTTGACCAAACGGCAAGGTCATCAGCCCAATAATTTGCGGATGGTGGCCATGTATGTGTGCAAATCGATTACCACTATCTATTCAAACACGGTGAAACCGAATTGAACAAAATTTGGTACAGAGGTAGCACTAGCAAAGGGCACCTGATATGTATGTATAATATCCGTACAACACGTAGTATTTCAACAAGCTACTACAACCAACATTGAATTATACTCCTTGAAAAGGACAAAGAGTTGTAACAATACCCATGCATTTAGGAGAAAGTAGACTATATGTTCTTTACTGAAAATCTTGTTTAAATGACTGTAGTAGTGTGAGTAGCTGTATTAGGCACAGGGATGGGGTAGGTGCCCCGGGACTATAAATAAGGTACTACGGTATCTCGTTTTCTTTGTATGAAGAGAGTGTGGAAAAACGCAGTGAGAGCAGCTGCAATAAGTTCGGAAATCGAAGGTTTGAACCACAGCGCTGACAGTGGCTATCGGAGTGTGGTTTATCTCGGGTATTCCCACACTCACTCCAAGGAAATGCCGAGATAGTTTCTTACTTAGAGTTATGGGGCACCTACCCTATCCCTATCCCTAATAAAGTAACATACACAACGACAGTCATCGTAGTAAGAGCCTACAGGTTATCAGATATGTACCACACCCACCTAACTACACGGGGATGATGACCAAAATGTCCCAAGCCCTCTAATGAATGATTAACAACAACATACGTGCAGCACACTGCAACTCTGTCTCTTGATCTAGCGAGTGTTCCGAACTTTGATGACCAATTTCTTTAAAATTTGTATTCTTTAGATAGGGACTTAGGGACCGTTTAACCTCCAGCAATCTCGCAAAAGAGTGTTTTTCTCTGTTGGTAACATAATTTAGCGACGTCTTGGTGTTGTTTTCAATATCTGAGTTGACAACACTGCTTACAACCTTTCCGACAGCCCTGGTTACACATTCCGTGCCAAATCAGATGTTCATCGAGACAGTGGAGAAGCCTCCGTGGCTTAGGCGGCAGCACGCCGGTCACTCACCGCTGGGTCCGTGGTTCAAATCCCGGTCTCTCCATGTGAGATCTGTGCTGGACAAAACGGAGGCAGGCAGGTTTTTCTCCGGGTACTCCGGTTTTCCCTGTCAAAATTTCATTCCAGCAACACTCTCCACTATCATTTCATTTCATCTGTCATTCATTTAATCATTGCCCCAGAGGAGTGCGTCAGGCCTCGGCAGCCGGCACAGTTCATATCCTCGCCGCTAGGTAGGGGCTTCATTCATTCCATTCCTGACCCGGTCGGAGACTGGAAGCAGGCTGTGGATTTTCATTCATCGAGACAGTGGAGAAAATCATAGTTTCAATTTTAACCTGCTCTCACATCAGCAGCATGTCTAAGTACAACCTACGAGGTAATTGATAATTTGACCGTCTCCATCAAACAACTCTAGTGTAAACTATGGAATATTGACAGGTAGATGAACGGAGTTGACAGTAAAAGATTAGTTTTCAACACACACACAATATCGTGTGTGTTAATTGTGAATGCAGTCCATTAAAATGTTAATGTACCCATACCGTAGCAGAGAGCCCGCGAACTCCCTTGGGTGTGCCCCATGGTCTCAATCAAGCGCGCAATGAAAAAACCTTGTTCTTTTTCATTTTCACGCTCAAATAAATAATGTAATTCTCAGGACAAAGCGATTATAAAAAACACTACAAGATTTTTTTTATTGGAGGCACTTTCATCACCAGAACGAAAATATATTATTTGTTACAGGGCATTAACCCGTTGATTCCTACGCCCGTCTGTAGGCGGTCCACGACAACTTTTAGAAACCGTAATTCTAACTTTTATTCGGTGGTGTAGTTGGTGGCATGCTGAGCTTTATGCTCAAGATGGCCGAAGTTGTCGGATTTTTTATGAGCGTTAAAAATCCCTCAGTGTACCTTCCTTCGGTGGGGAAGTAGATTTATCATAGTCATAGATTTATGGCAATAACTGCAATTGTGCGAAGATAAATTTGTAAGTTAGATTTGATTGACGCTCTCAAGTTCCAACGTTCACCGCCAGGTGCCGGTTGCAAGTTCACAGCTAGTTGTCGTTGACGGTAGCATTTGGTAGCAAAAGTAGGACTATTTGAAATTGATCGTCTGCACTTCTTACTTGAATTACAGATAACACACACTAATACAGCCGGGGAGCGTGGTGGCGCAGTGGCTTAGCTGCTCGTCTTTCACCCGGACGGCCGGGGTTCGAATCCTGGTGAGAGCGGGGTGGAATTTCAACTGAAATATCACGTGGCGTCAGGAAGGGCATCCGGCCTTAAATCCCCGACCAAAAACAAAATGAGCCTGGTTGGCTCCCGTGACCCCAATTAACTGGGAAAAGCCGAAAGAAGTTAGTATTTTTTACACACTAATACAGTCATCACAATTAAAATCGGTTAAGAGCATTTCTACAAGTAGTTCCGTGAAGAACTATACAGCCTATTTTCATATATTCTACTTATGTTAATTGCCTCTATCTACATACAAAATTTCAGTTTGATTGCTGTAATAGATTCGTAGATATTGAGAACCGACTAAATATTTCGGACGGTCGCCATGTTGGATTTTATATATGTAGGTCCTAGAGTTATGTACTGTTACATGAAGATTATTGTGTACGTGTAGCATTCAAACTTCAATCGCATGATTAGGACACAGGAAGTAACAAAGGAGATTTTAAAATTTCGCACAGCTGCCATCATGTGGTTATGGAAACAATTGAAATAAATTAGATGCCAGTGGTTTAACATTCGTATAAGGATTTACTGTACCAAGTTTCACTGCACTCGGATGGTTAAATTGCGAGAAACGTCCATGTGAATATTTATACTCCGCGTCGCCGCCATGTTGGATTTGTGATCACCAGGTTATTTACAGTCCTATAGGTGAACTTAAGTTCATAGCCCCTATGAACATAAAAAAATCAGATTGATTGCGATAATAGATTCGTAGATATTCAGAGCCGTCTAAATATTTCGGATGGTCGCCATGTTGGATTGTTAAATGTATAGGCCATATAGTCATGCACCGTTAAAGGCAAATTATTGCGTAGATTCATTATTCAATTTTTCTCATCGATCGCATGATTACGACACAAGAAATAAAAACTTAATTTTAAAATTTGCAAAGCCGCCATCTTGAGGTTATGTAAACAATTGAACTAAATTAGATACCAGTGTTATAAACATTTCCTGTACCAGATTTCATTGCGGTTGGAACATTAAATCGCAAGAAAGGTCTATTTAAAATTTTCAAATTTGCTTGGCCGCCATGTTCGTTTTGTAGTTAACCGGTTTTTGAAAGTCTTATAGATGAACTTCCAGTAGTGCCCTTTATCTCCGTACAAAGTTTCAGGGTGATACCGCTAATAGTTTCAGAGATATAGAATGCCGGTGAAATATTTCGCACATCCGCCATCTTGTGGTTATGTACACAATTGAACCAAGTTAGATTTCGGTTCATTACAATGTGTATAAACATATACTGTATCAAGTTTTATTGCCTTTGGTTGGTTAAATCGCGAGAAACGTCTATTTAAAAGTCGCAAATTCGCGTGGCCACCATGATGGTTTTGTAATTACCAGTTTTTCAAAAGTCACATAGGTGAACTTCTAGTAGTTGTCTTTATCACCGTAAAAAATTCCAGGGTGATATCGGTAATAGTTTCGGAGATATTGAATCCTGGTGAAATATTTCGCACAGCCGCCATGTTTGATTGGTGAGACGTAACAAAATTTGAAGGGCACGGTCGGGGTCGTCCGGAATAGTGCTATGAACTTACCGAGTTTCGTTGAAATCGCTTCAGCCGTTTAGAAATTATTAGGGGACACACACACACACACTCCTCACACACTCACACACGCACACACACACGGACAAAAGGTGATCTCATAAGCCTATTTTTTCAAAATTGAAAATAGGCTAAAAATATAATCTGTTGACATCGAATATAGATTTAGGTATTGGGAAGTCATCTTTGAAAGCCTTTGTCTGGACCGTGGCACTCTATGGAAGTGAAACTTGGTCTATTGGTGCAGCAGAAAAGAGAAGAATTGAAGAGTTTGAAATGTGGAGTTACAGGATAATGATGAAGATCAGATGGGTAGTTAGGGTTACTAACAAAGAGGTAATAAGACGAGTGTGAGAGGAGAGATGATTCTGGCGACTGCTAATGAAGAGAAGGGATAGGTGGTAGGACACATACTAAGGCACCCAGGAATAACAAGCTTAGTTATGGAAGGAAGGGTCGAGAACAAAAACTGTAGGGGAAGACCAAGGTTAGAATATTGTTACGGCTGTGAGTTTGTTTCGTCGCCTCGCCGCATGAGTCACAGCTGCCTGGGCTGTGCTCTGCCTCAGTGTATTAAGTGCGCCCTACGCAACGGGCTGCGCGGACAAAGGGATGGTCCAGAATATTCGTGACCCAGCCAGTGATGGAAATCTCGAGAAGCCGTGAATCCTGGATGGGTCTAGAAGCATTTATTGAGTCACCAGCCTGCTATATAAGAGCGACCTGGCAAGCGAGGTGGACAGTGTTTTTCGAGCTAGTGCGAGCTTTTACCTAAGCGACAGTTGTTGGTGACGTGACTTGCGAAACCCTAGTGAAGCTGATTCTCTTGATACCGAAGGAGTGTGAAGCCTACGGAGAAACTGTGTCTTGAGCGAGTGTGTTTTCTAGTGCTGCAGAGGTTAGTGTGGAGAATTGCGAAAGCACCGGGGGCTGTTTCCCTAGCCAGCGGACAGCGAAGCAGAGTGTAGTGGTGAGTGACCGGCTATCGTAAATAACTGTAGCTTGCGTATTCAAGGAAGTGTTGCAGGTAGTTCTATCGAGGCCACCGGTCCCATTAGGAGGGATTAACTTCTGTGGCTTATTGACAAGTGAAAGGCAAGTGTTCCCTACGAGAGGAAACTAGAGTGAGATACTAATTGCTTATATTTGCTATTTGTGTGGTCATTCTGGCCCGCAATACAGCTAATACGTTTCTTTAAAGGAACAATTTGTGTTGTGCTTTCTACCCACCGTAATCCAGTTAACGGAAGTGCCACTAGGGGATGGCACGTTCCAACTGGTGTCAGAAGCCGGATTACGAACTGAAGCACAAGCACAACACCTGAAGGTCCTGGTTTCTAAACCCGAGCAGGTCATTTTACCACAGTTCTCTAATTTTCCTGTGAGTGCATGCCCTTTACAAGACAAACAACTAAAATGGAAGCGCAATTGGCAGCATTGCCAGGAAAGTTAAGTGGCATGGAAACCAAGTTAGAAGACGGCCAGAAGAATTTAACCAAGGACCTAACTGCCAAACTAGAAGACGGCCAGAAGAAGATGGAAGACGGTCAAAATAGGCTAGTGGAGGACCTGAAGAAGATAGAGGACGGCCAGAAGAAGATGGAAGACGGGCAGAATAAGTTAGCACAGGACCTGAAGAAATTAGAATTGGGTCTGCGTGAGGAAGTCACGGCAGTGGAAAAGAAGTTCGACGCCTTACAAGAAGAAGTTGCCGAGCTACACCGACGCCCGCTGAGGGGGGTGGAAGAGAGATTCAACGCTCTACAAAAGGAATTTGCTGAGCTGCGCCGACATCCGCCGACAGGGATGGAAGAGAGATGCAAAGCCATACAAGAGGAAGTCGCCGAGCTGCGCCGACGCCCGCCGACGGGGGTGGATGAGAGAATCAAAGCTCTATAAGAGGAAGTTGCCGAGCTGCGCCAACGCCCGCCCACCGTTACACCGGGAATATCAGGAACGGGACAGAGTATAGTGACGCCCCCAGCCTTCGACGGAATGGTCCCGTGGAGTACCTACTTACGTCAGTTCGAGGCAGCCTGTTCCATAAACAACTGGAACAGCACGGAGAAAGCTACAGCTCTCATTGTAGCGCTGAGAGGGGACGCCCTTAACGTCCTTCAGGCCATCCTGACTGGATCCCAGGACTACGCTTCACTAATCGCCCATATGGAGTCCCGATATGGAGATAGCCATCTTCAGCAGGCCTACCAGATGCTGCTCCGGACCCGGGGAAAAACACGCGGAAACCTGCAGGAGTTCGAGAAGGACATCGCACAACTCGTAAGGCTCGCCTATCCAACAGCGCCGGCCGACTTTCTGGAACAGACTGCGACGCAGACCTTCACAGACGGGCTACGGGACTCGGACACTCAACAGGCGCTGCGACTTGCGCACAATAAGACCTTGGCAGATGCGCGGAGCCACGCACTCGAGTTCGAGACGGCAAAGCAGGTATCTAGAATGCGCGCGCGGGTGCGTCAAGCGGACGTCGGCGAACCAGCAAAAACCAACAAGACCAAGCCCCTGGCCGACGAATTGATGGAGGCGCTAAGCCGTTTCTTCGATAGTCGCGGCACGACCAGCAACGACACAGCCGGAAGACAACCGGAGAGGCGGCCCGGAAGAGGACTACCGACCTGCTGGACCTGCGGTAAGAAAGGCCACCTGAGCAAAGACTGAGGTGATCGCCGCCGCCGAGGGTATCCGACGGGAAATCAGTCGTCTGAAAACCGCGCGGCCCAGGGAAACGAGTATTAGCCAGCCTTGGGGGGCAAAGGTTGGCCTGTGACAGTCGTCAAGCCCCGGCAGTCCAAGTTCGTGTGACGAAGTTACGGAGGGACAATAGCAGCCTGATTGTCGACGGAGTCGTCACCGGAGTGAGCTGGCCCATGATGATCGACACGGGAGCGTCGAGGACCATCGTCAATCCCACCGTGATCCCGAAGTGGAGAGTGCAACACACACAAAGGAACCTCCAGCTAATTACCGCAACCGGAGAGACCGCACCGGTACATGGCGAAGCATCACTGGAGTTCGTCATTGGTCGACGGGCGGTAAAGCATCCAGTGCTTGTGGCTGACGTATCAAACGAAGTGATCATCGGACTGGACTTCTTGGAACAGAACGACATCATCTTGGACCTGAGTACCAACACTCTGCACTTTGGAGGTGAGGAACTTGCTTTGCAACCAGCACACGAGGCCGTCACCGCACGACGAGTAAGGCTGAGAGAGGACATCATCGTTCCCGCCAGGACGGAAGTCAGCGCTGCCATAATTGTCGACGGAACTGCTGAGGGAGTGGCGGCTATCATCGAGCCAAAATATGAGGACATCCAGACAAAAGGATTGCTAATTGCCAACACTCTCATCAACACGACGTCTCGGCCGTACCTCCGCCTGTCCAACCTGAACGACTACGACATTACGGTTCACCGGGACACCAACCTAGGAGTCTGCGAGCCCGTTACCTGCATTGCCCGCATCACAGACACGACGTACGGACACCTGCAGACGGACAACCGAAGAAGACGCGCCCTGCCAGAAGAAATACAGAACCTGTACCAAGGATCCCAGGACAATTTAGACGAGGAACAATCACGCCAACTTCGGGACCTGCTACATGAATTCCAGGATGTCTTCTCCGTGGGGAGCAAAGACTTCGGCAGGACAAGCTTGGTCCAGCACAGAACCGACGTTGGGGACAGCGCACCGATTAGGGCCCCATTCTGACGTGTCCCGCTCGCCAAGCAAGCCGAAGTCGACCGGATGGTAGAAGAGATGAAGGAACAAGGAGTGATCGAGCCATCACATAGTCCTTTGAGTTCTCCGGTCGTGCTAGTGAAGAAGAAGGACGGTTCCACCAGGTTCTGCGTGGATTACAGGCGGGTGAATGACGTCACGAAGAAGGACAGTTACCCTCTACCCTGGATGGACGACACCCTGGACACCATATCAGGGTCAAGATGGTTCTCCATCTTGGATTTGAAGAGTGGCTACTGGCAGGTGGAGGTCCACCCTAAGGACCGCGAGAAAACTGCGTTCTCTGAGGGCAGCGGGCCTCTGGCAGTTCACCGTCATGCCATTCGGTCTGTGAAACGCCCCTGTGACCTTCGAAAGGCTAATGGAGTCCATTCTGAGTGGACTACACTGGAAGACCTGCCTGGTCTACCTAGACGACGTCATCGTTCTGGGGAGGAGCTTCGAGGAGCGCTACAGCAACCTGAAGGAGATCTTGATGAAGCTACGGGCTGCCCAGCTGAATTTGAGCCCCAAGAAGTGTCAGCTCTTCCAGAAGCAGGTCCAGTACCTTGGGCATATCGTCTCCGAAGAAGGGGTGCGCACCGACCCAGAGAAGACCGCAGCTGTGAGGGAGTGGCCTGTTCCGAAGAACAAAACCCAAGTACGAAGCTTCCAGGGACTCTGCACTTATTACCGTCGCTTCGTGAGAGGATTCGCCGACATCACCAAACCACTGCATCGACTTACTGAGAAGGACCAACTCTTCACGTGGACAGCAGGATGCCACAGTGCCTTCGAACAACTCAAGCAGGCTCTGTGCACCGCACCAATTCTGGCCTACCCCAGACCTGGAACAAGGTTCATCGTCGATACCGATGCCAGCGACTTTGGTATAGGGGGAATCCTGTCGCAAGTAGTGGACGGCGAGGAGAGAGTAGTGGCCTACTTCAGCAAAGCCTTGTCAGAGCCAGAAAGGAACTACTGCGTCACCAGGAAGGAGCTGCTCGCCATCGTGAAGCCCATTGAACACTTCCACAACTACCTGTACCGGCAAGAATTTCTCATCAGGACCGACCATGCATCCCTGCGGTGGCTCCTGAACTTCAAGCAGCCCGAGGATCAACTCTTGCGGTGGTTAGAGAGGCTTCAACAGTACAACTTTGAGATCCAGCACAGGAAAGGCCAACTGCATTCTAACGCCGACGCCCTGTCTCGAAGACCGTGCCCCGAAGACTGCACCTTCTGTGCCCGAAGGGAGAACACCGGGATACAGTGCCGAAGGACTACCGTGGAAATTCAAGGGAGCTGGAGCCGCGAATCTTTCACGCGGGCGCAAGAGGAAGATGATGACCTGGGACTGATAGCCGAATGGAAGAGGGCCTGTGTCCCCAGACCCGAGTGGAACGTTGTGAGTGACTGCAGCCCAAAGTTTCAGTCCTATTGGGTGCAGTGGGACTCGCTGGTTGTAAGGGATGGCCTCATCTGCCGTACCTGGGAGAGCACCTACGGGAAGACATCTCGGGAACAAGTCGTCGTTCCAAAGGCTATGACGGAGGAAGTCCTGAAGGAAGTCCATGGAGGATCATCTGGTGGACACCTAGGGATAAATAAGAGCCTGGAGAAGCTGAGAGAGCGGGTCTACTGGATCGGATGCTGAACAGACGTGAAGGACCACTGCGCGAGGTGCCACGATAGCGCAGCCAGCAAGGGCCCGGGAAGAAGACGACGGGGTCCAATGAAGACCTACAACGTGGGCGGCCCCATGGAGAGAGTGGCCTTCGATGTTGCTGGGCCATTCCCGTTGAGCGAGGCAGGGAACCGCTACATATTGGTCGTCAGCGACTACTTCACCAAATGGCCAGAGGCGTATGCGCTCCCTAACCAAGAAGCCGCGACGATTACAGAGACCCTGGTGAAGGAATTCGTCAGCCGGTACGGAGTACCCCTGGAGCTGCACTCCAACCAAGGGAGGAACTTCGAGTCGCAGGTGTTCCAGAACCAATGCCGGCCGCTGGGGATCCGGAAGACAATGACGACGCCGCTACAATCAGTCCCACGGGACGGTAGAGCGATTCAATCGCACCATCGAGAACCATCTCCGAATAGTCGTCAGTGAGCACCAGAGGGATTGGGACTAACATCTTCCACTATTTCTCCTGGCCTACCGCGCCGCCGTGCACGAAGCCATCGGGTGCACACCAGACCGGGCCATGTTTGGGAGGGAACTCCGTCTACTTGTCGATCTTGCCTTCGGCCGACCTGGGAATGATCCGGTCCCGGTAAGCCAGTATTGTCAAGAACTGGTCGACCAACTGGAGGACGTGCACGCGTTCGCGAGGAGGAGACTGCGGATCGAGACCGACGGAATGAAGACCCGATACGACCAGCAGACGGATGTCGGTGGATTCCACGAGGACGACCTGGTCTGGCTCTTCAACCCATTACGGAAGAAAGGCCTGTCACCCAAACTGCAGAAGTCCTGGGAGGGCCCGTACCGAGTCGTGGAACGGATCAGCGATGTCGTCTACAGGATCCAGCGGAGCCCGAGGGCGAAGATGAAGATCGTGCATCGAGATCGCCTGGCAGCCTACGGAGGGACACAGACGGACCAATGATTGATCGGGACGATAAGCCTTTTAGGAAGGTGGGGATGTCACGGCTGTGAGTTTGTTTCGTCGCCTCGCCGCATGAGTCACACTGCCCCGGGCTGTGCTCTGCCTCAGTGTATTACGTGCGCCTTACGAAACGGGCTGCGCGGACAAAGGGATGGTCCAGAATATTCGTGACCCAGCCAGTGATGGAAATCTCGAGAAGCCGTGAATCTTGGATGGGTCTAGAAGCATTTATTGAGACACCAGCCTGCTATATAAGAGCGACCTGGCAAGCGAGTTGGACAGTGTTTTTCGAGCTAGTGCGAGCTTTTACCTGAGCGACAGTTGTTGGTGACGTGACTTGCTAAACCCTAGTGAAGCTGATTCTCTGGACAGCGAAGGAGTGTGAAGCCTACGGAGAAACTGTGTCTTGAGCGAGTGTGTTTTCCAGTGCAGCAGAGGTTAGTGTGGAGAATTGCGAAAGCACCGGTGGCTGTTTCCCTAGCCAGCGGACAGCGAAGCAGAGTGTAGTGGTGAGTGACCGGCTATCGTAAATACCTGTAGCTTGCGTATTCAAGGAAGTGTTGCATGTAGTTCTATCGAGGCCACCGGTCCCAATCGGAGGGATTAACTTCTGTGGCTTATTGACTAGTGAAAGGCAAGTGTTCCCTACGAGAGGAAACTAGAGTGAGATACTAATTGCTTATATTTGCTATTTGTGTGGTGTATCTTTCTGTCCCTCAATAAAGCTAATACGTTTCTTTAAAGGAACAATTTGTGTTGTGCTTTCTACCCACCGTAATCCAGTTAACGGAAGTGCCACTAGGGGGTGGCACGTTACAATATGTTAAACAGATTGCCTCGGATGTAGGGTGTGGTAGCTATGTGGAGATGAAACGATTAGCTCAGGACATTGAGGCATGGAGATCTGCATCAAATCAGTAAAAAGACTGAAGACTCAAATAACAACATCAGACAGATTCTGCACACGCCTAAAGTATATGGGGCTACATGACTGCTATGTCGCAGCCCCTAAACGGAAGAAGCAACCAACCAGCCGACTTATCGGGGAGGTCTTAAAATATCTTTAGGTTTAGGGTCTTTAGTAGGTGGCTTCGGTGGCGTAGTTGGTAGCATGATGAGCTTCTATGCCCAAGATCGTGGGTTCAACCCCGGCCGAAGTCGTCGGATATTTTAAGAGCGTTTAAATCCTATAGCATGGCTTCCTTCGGAGGGAAAGTAAAGCCGCCGGGCCCGTATCATAGATTTATGGCATGAAAAAGATTTTACAACTACAATTGGTCGCTAAATTTGTAGGTTAATTGGCTAGAAACGCTCTATCAAGTTCTAACGTTCGCCTCTGGGTGTTAGTGACGTCTGGTAGCCAAAGTTGCAACTACTTGAAAATGAACTTGCCCAGTTTTATTCATCTTCATTTATTTCATCTCAATCACACACGACGGTACTTGTAGCTTACTCCATGGGTGTCCGCATAGAAGCAGCTGCAAACTCTGGCGAGCCGAACATGTCCTCGGACACTCCCGGCATGAATAGCCAAACGCTAAATAAATAAATCTTCTTTTGGGCCCTTTACCTGAAATGAAGATAGAAGCGTAAGTAGGAAAAACATTGTCTCAAAAGAAGATTTTGATTAAACTTAAACCTATAGATATTTTAAGACCCCCCAGATAAGTCAAAAATGTCCGGCTCCTACCTTCCGTTTTACATGCGAATGAAAACATTCAGCACTGGGGTTGCAAACAGGTAACTCAGCACTTAAAGGGTTAATATTTAAAATAATATTTTTCAGAATGAAGGGAATTGTACTATAAATACCCTTTTCTCAACAGTCACTGATCAGAATAAGTCAAAGTTGTCGTAAGGCAAAAAACTCAAGTCTTAATTTATCATTTTCTTTCATAAACTCCTTCTGCGCTGGGAATGGTTACGCCAGGACCTCAGTTCTCTTCCAAGCCTTAGACCGCAAATAGCCACACTATGCAATGCTTGACGCGAACTCAGTATGTTTCTCGCGTGCGAGGTAGAAGCGAGCAAATAACTCTTTTACACTGCAATTCAGCAATTCATTAATTAAATAATTTATCACATACGGCTTTTGGGGAGGCCTGGTACAGATCGTTTGAGTTGACATCCGTAGTTGACCTGCGCGTCGCGGTGAGGAAGAAATGTATGAATATGTCGTCACAAACACTCAGTCTCCAAACGCGGGGAATTAAACTTTGAATATTATATTTTCCACTGCCCGGACCATAATCAAAATCTGGATCCTTCAGGCCAAAATATATAATTCTAACCACTTAATCACAGGGCTGGGAAATTTTAATATAATTAATACAAGTTACCAATTTCTGTAGTTGTAATTTAATAATTTGGAACAATTGGACACATGCCATTTACATCATTAAACCTAAATTTGTAGCAGATTTCAAGTTCAGATGTTTACTATTAGTTACCTAACATGTGTTCGCGTGTTTTGTTTTTGTTTTCTTTTTGTTAGAAAAGCATCATCATACATTTATACTGCATACTGTTAACCTGATAGAAGCCTTATTTTTGCGCTGTCTTAGTAATCGACATTTGATATTTTACAGTCGGTCAACACGATTGTACCCAATTCCCTAATCCTGAAGGAAATTTACATGCAATTAAAAATACACTTGGATGACCAGTTTCGATCGTTGAAATTTTTCATGTAATTTTTTTTTGAGGATTTGGGAATTACAATTGGGTACAATCGTGTTGACCGACTGAAAAAAATTGCCGATACATCAGGAGTTAAGAATGGACTTCTGCTTTTCCAAAGCTCCTATTAGTGTAGGCAAACTTATCTACTGAGCAGTATGTATCTGTTCACCCTGTGTAATGCAATCAAAGCGATGTAGTCAAGTTAATCTAATGTGACTCAAGGTATTGTTCGTGTTGATTCGAGAGCGCTATTATTGTGGTCACTGAGATGTGTGTGGAGGGAAGCCGACATGCAGGCGCCGTTGGTCAGCCTGAGATATGCTCATGTGACACTAATGACGTGATAACCGGAGGAGCACTTCTCGCAATGGAGTTCATTCTCGTGTGACAAGTGGCCGCTTGGCGAGCTGTCAACAACTGTGTATTGCATTGTGTCACCAACATGAGTTCATTAGGGTTTGGAAGTTCGTGACCTGAAGACTATTGGGAATACATGCAGAAATGTATTCCAAACCTCGAAAATATGGTGACGTGATATATAGATAACACTTGTTATATAGAGTGTCTAAAAATTGAGCTACCGCTGGCCAGTTAGGAAATATCTGTGCAAATCTGAAGTCACAATATTCATCACAGCATTGTTGGAGGAACAGTGAGACCGGGAATATTCTCCGCAGCGTCTACATGCGTCTGCGAGAGCTAGCTACAGCAGTTACGTTGGTACCACGGCTGCCGCTTGCATCATCTCTACTTAGTATAAAACAAAGTCTCCGTTTCTTGGATGTTACTGGTAAACTCAAGAACCACTCGATAGATTTTGATGCGGTTTTCACCATTCTGTAAAGGATATATCGAGTATGATTTCTGTAGAAAATAATTTATTTATGATCAAAGCAAGTCGAGCAGTAACGATTTTAGTGGAATAGTCGATAAAAAAACCTGTCGTCCGAGCGCTTTGTAAGCTTACGCTGGTCAAACCGTTAAAAATATCTAAATACTATGAGTGTAAGAATTGTTCAGCATGAAACGTTCTACAAAAAAGTCCGCGAGAGCATATGTCTATCTTCCATACATCGCCCACTATAAGGGAACAACTGAAGCTTGTCTCTTACAGCTTTATGTGCTGTCGACTTGGAGATTCCTGTTTGTTGAGCTAATTTTCGTGTTGATTTACTTGGGCTTCGCAGCATTATATCGGAGATTTCATCAAGTTTTTCTTCTGTTAAAAGCGTAGGCCTGCCTGTTCCCGGTACATCGTGAACTGAGCCAGTCACACGAAATTTACTTAACAAATCCCGAATGGTATCACAGTTTGGACACTTTGAATTAGGAAACCACGCCTGAAATCTTAATTTTACATTTTCTGTAAACCGATCGCCTTCGCGAAAAACGTATTCCACAAAAAAAAAAAAAACCTCTCTCTTCAGTAGTATAAATTACCGCCTGCATAATGTTGCACTCGCTCGCGCGCTTATCGCGATGCACGTCGGCAGCTCACACGGGGAAGTGCCGCTTTGAAGGACACAGTGCAGTGCAGCCAACTAAAACTCATGACTCAACTACTCAAAGCTGCACGTACCCACTGTGGAGAACATTCTCGGGCGCCCTGTATTACACTATTTCATATGACCGTTTGACAACGGGCATGAACCTGGCTTTAAAGAATCTTGTAGCGATGTTAAGTAGATTAATACTGCCTTTTAAATACAGGGTTATTCAAAAAGAAGGTACAGATTTCAAACAATTATTTCTTACAAACTACAAAAGATAGAAACACAATTCCAACGTTCCTGGAAAGATAAAATTTGAATTTTCACTTCTTTATGCATTCAATACGTGTTACACGACAAATATCAAAACGGTGACTCATTTCTTGCCACACACGAATCAGCTGGTCTTTAGTTATTGAATTCACAGCTTCAACAATTCTATGTCGCAGACTTTCAACAGCGTCAGGTATAGGGGGGATAAAACACGGTCTTTTACTTAACCCCACAGATAAATATCACACGGAGTGAGGTCTGGGACATGGGAGGCCACCGGCGATGAAGTTGATCTTCTGTTCCTCCTCTTCCAATCCAACGTCCTGGAATGGTGTCATTCAGGTAAGGTTGGACGTGGAATAACCAGTTTTGACGCATGTCTAGTAGGTAGTCCTGTAACAGTTATCTCCGTGAAGAAGAAAAGTCCATGAACTTCGTTTACAGATATGGCACAGAAGACGTTAATCTTCGGTGAATCTCGTTCATGTTCAATAATTGCCATATAATTTTCACTTCGCCAAATTCTAACGTTATGGCATTTAAATGTACCAGAGAGATGAAAAGTAGATTCATCAGAAATAAATAATAATTCACCTTTTACACTTTTGTTCGTCCAGGAACGTTGAAATTATGGTTCTACCCTTTGTAGTTTGGACGAAATAAATGTTTAAAATCTGTTCCTTCTTTTTGAAATACCCTGTATACTAATATGTCTATATACAATGAGGGCCTTCTCTATAGAACGGAGCCTCACTGGAGTCGTGTGGCGGATGGAGAGCATTGAGTCAGTGCCAGGTAACTAGCATTGCTGATTACACAGGAGCGGGTCAGAAAACTCCGGATGCTGGTATACCATTCATTGTATACGGGACTGGAACGATAACTTAGTTGTGACAATTAAGAGTTGTAGTAAAGTACTGTAGCCTACATCGTATCCCGTGAACATGGTTAGGTATGGAACAAAACATCGAATTATCCTAGTGGGAATTTTATCAAGGAGAAGTCTTACTGTAAATATGTTCGTACTTTTCACGTCCGTAGGTTTACACGTGACTCCTGTGTGGTGCTAAGCGAGCAGCAGCGAACAGGCGACCGTACATATTACTCTACCGGTCAAGATACAATAATGAACATGGAATATATATAACCAAAGATCTGCCAGTAACAACGATGTCTGAACTTGATCGATTTAAATAGCTGCTTCTGTTTGGCTTTTTAAAGCAGCAAGCCGTTAAAACTTCAAGTTGGAGATTATATTTATTGGAGTGCCCTTGTGTGAAGTAATTGTCTTTAAATATAAATTTAAGCAATATATGTTTGTTTTGTTGCTTTAAAATGTGTAAAACCAAATTAATATCATAACCTTGGAATACTTTGTCAGTTGTTGAAAAAGGGGAAATTCCAAAGAGATGTTTGCAGGCTTACAATTAAATTGGCATTCCTAGTGATGGTCGTAGGGACCATAAGAAATGACAAATAATAATAATAATAATAATAATATTAATAATAATAATAATTATTATTATTAAAATAATCATAATAATAAGAATAAGCCTCCGTGGCTTAGGCGGCAGCATGCCGGCCTCTCACCGCTGGGTCCGTGGTTCAAATCCCGGTCACTCCATGTGAGATCTGTGCTGGACAAAACGGAGGCAGACAGGTTTTTCTCCGGGTTCTCCGGTTTTCCCTGTCACAATTTCATTCCAGCAACACTCTCCACCATCATTTCATTTCATCTGTCATTCATTTAATCATTGCCCCAGAGGAGTGCGTCAGGCCTCGGCAGCCGGCACAGTTCATATCCTCGCCGCTAGATAGGGGCTCCATTCATTCCATCCCTGACCCGGTCGGAGACTGGAAGCAGGCTGTGGATTTTCATAATAATAAGAATAATAATAACTATGATACTAAAAGCAATAATAATGATGCTTCTTCCACCTTAATAATTATCTTATATTCTTATGCCTTGTGGCATATGCGTCTTAATTCTACCTATATGGAAAAGTAACCTTTGGTTCCTTCCTAAAAATATGAACTTACTTAACTAACTGCTTTCCTCAGAGGTAGGTAACTCGTTGTTCCTCCCTTAAAAATAATAACGGCTTATTTAACTAATTTCTTACAAGTAAAATAAGAAGAACAATCTATATATTTCACAATTTAAAACATATTGTCAATTACAAATTATTAAGAGACATCTACCATGCTCTAGTCCAGTCAGTTCTTACATATGGTATTCTTGCCTGGGGAGGCGCCTATGAAAATGTACTAACAAGTGTTCAGATAGTGCAGAATCTCATACTGCGAATAATGTTGAAGAAATATAGATCAGATCCGACTATGAGACTGTATGCTGAGACAAGGTTCCTCAACATTAAACAATTGTATGCTTTTGAAATATATACAGTAAATACATTTTTAAAGATAGATATAGAATTCAATTTGTTAGTCACGGGTTTGTAACCAGAAGTATTGCAGATAATCACTCTATTTTATATGAACCTAAGTTAAGTATAGCCAAAAGTAACTTTCTGTATTTCTCACCAAAATTATATAACATTCTCCCAATTAAATTAAAAGAATTTAAAGGAAATCATGCAAACCTGAAGATGCATATAAAACATTTTCTCAGAGAAAACAAAATTAAAATGGAAAATAAAATTATTTGGGCCTACAAGTTTATGCAAACGCAAATTAAATGTTCCTTCTTATTCATTATCTTTTAGTGTATACATCATTTACATAGAACGTGTTATTCGGCTAAGTCATTATACAATTTTTTGAAATAGTAATAAATGATATGCTTGCCACACAAGGTTGCACCTTTTAGTGGCATATATGATAACATGTCCTGCTCTGTATGAATTTGATATCCTATTTCGACCTGTCTTTATCATATTGTAACAATATAATTTAATAATTGTAAATTTACAGGTTAATCAATGAGTAGGAAAGGAAATTCATAAAATGTGTACAGTTATTCTGAATTTTGTAAAATGTATGTATTTGTAACGATTTAATAAATAATAATAATAATAATAATAATAATAATAATATTTTTTTTACAGTGTAATCTATTCGGTGCAGATATTAATAATACAATATCCGTGATGCTAATAATTATACAGTGGTGTATCAATAATATTCATAGTCATAATAATAATAATAATAATAATAATAATAATAATAATAATAATAATAAACAATAGAGTAGCGATAATAGGAATGACTAATGTAGAAGAAATGCCTAGTTAGCAAAATGGTGCCACTGTCATTTCATTTCATCTGTCATTCATTTAATCATTGCCCCAGAGGAGTGCGTCAGGCCTCGGCAGCCGGCACAGTTCATATCCTCGCCGCTAGATGGGGGCTTCATTCATTCCATTCCTGACCCGGTCGGAGACTGGAAGCAGGCTGTGGATTTTCATTCATATGTGTAATTTGGGTTGGTTTTGCGTTGCCGAGTCTCTAGTATATCTGTATTGTTGTCTGTTTTAACAATTTGTAATGTATTGTGAAGTTCAGTGGTTTCCCACTTGTACTACAAGAACATGTCTTTCCCTATTTCCCGCTGTCTTACAGCCTGGCAGTACTGAAACTTGTCGTGCAACCTTTACGTGTTCCTTTTATGTGCTGTGTGTTTTAACTGTGTGTTCCGTATACTTTGGTGTTGTCATTGTGTCCGCGTGACGGCGAACGTTAGTAGGGTAGTGAGGCCGATTTTACTTCACTCCAGAACCCTCCTTGCCCCACTACTAAGCCTCAGCCATGTTAAATATCTCTCGAACGCATGGTCCGATTTTGACAAATGAGGTGTCGTTGGACTCGAGCTGACGTCCTCTTTCCTATGGACCATTCGTTATTTTTTTTTCGAAAATAGGCGATAGATTGAAAACCAAACAGGATAGAACGTTGTGCCATAGCTCAAACGAATGGTCTTTATGACCTTTATTTTCTATAATACAACATTTTTACTTTTTATGTTTTTTTGAAAACACTCGAATTTTGAAAATCCTATATTTTGGAAACTAGGAACTCTACAAAAAAATTGTTTGACGTAAATCAATCGTCCCTACCCCCTCTACACCGAAAATAAATTTCAAGTCTCTAGAATGAAAACCTGTTAGTAGTGTGGTAACACGGGTTCTGTCTCACTTAGCAAGTGGTGAGCCCCTGCGACCTTGGAATGGAAGGAGTCAGGCTAGGAGGGCGTGCTTGGATTCGTTTTTTTTTCGTCTCGTTGCGCTCTTTACGGGAATGTCGGTGTCGAAAAGGTGAAAATCTGGAAACATGGGTTTTTCGGGGCAAAAACGTGATTTTAGACTTTTTGCTATATCTCGCGAACCAATCATGCTAGAGGCGTGTACGAGGGGTCCAAGGACTCGGGCTGACGTCCTCTTTGCTATGGACCCTGTATGATATTTTTTTTTGTAAATGTTTGTTTTTGAACGTAGGCGATGGTTTGAAAACGAAACCTGATAGAACGTTGTGCCATAGTTGAAACGAATGGCCTTTATTTTCTTTATATTTTTATAATAAAAAATATATTTTTTTACATTTTTTTGAAAACACTGACATTTTGAAAATGCTATATTTTGGAAACTAGGAATTATACAAAAAAGTTTGTTTGACATTAATGATAGGTCCCTACCCCCTCTACCAGGAAAATAGATTTCAAGTCTCTAGGGCAAAAAAACTAGGCATGTTAATTTTTTTTTATAAAGAGTGTAGACAGAGAGCCGGTAGCGCTTGGCGTGTGTTTCAGCGAGGCTATGACCGACCATGGTGAATACCGGAAATGGCTATTTCGAGGGGGCGATGCATGGCCAAACGAGGGGTCGCTTTTCGATATTTTCTTATGACGAACCAATGAAGGTGAATATTTCGAAAAACCATTATGGTGATCTTTAAAATAGGTTAGTAAACACTGACCAGTAACCAAATAAAATTCATAATGCTATGAGACGAATGAGACTAGCAGCCAGAATGAAAAAAACAGAATATCTGCTCGAGAGGCCTGCCAGAAGCTTGGCTGGCTGGGTGACAGGATGTGACATGTTATCGCGTTTCAGGAATGTGGTCAGAGCTGACAACATTGCTGTAAGATGATAACAGGTTGCAACCATTTGACAACTCTGTAAAAAGTGATAACGGCCAGCCAGATTAGCAGACAGCGGTGGGCAGGGCCCCCACAGATTGCGTGAGCGGAAAGGAGGGAAACCTCTACACAACAGGAAATCACATGACCACTGCAGAGTGGTGAGGGGGCGGGGCCAGAGAGCCGGGGGAGACGTGAGGGGCAGAGTAGAGAACCCATGACAGCCAATAGCTGAACGAGTTGTATGTCAACATAGAGTAAAAGAGTGAGAGGTGGGTGTGGAGAGAGAAAGAGAAACATATATGAACATGCACAAAGCGTGCAGCGCCATACACAGAGCTCTCGTACACACGATTCAATAAAATAAATACATAAATAAAAAAGTGCACAGGTTCATACAACATGTAATTTATTGATCCAAGAATTAAACGTAGAGTTAAATCCTAACCATTTGACATAGAGTTTATTTCCTTTTTGTTTCAACACTTTTTCCACAAGATAACGCTGAGGAAATGCTGTTTTCTGAAGTTCATGGAGATAAAATCTACCTTTTATGGGTTGGTGGTTGAGGTCCTCGAGTAAATAGGTGACTGGAGTGTCCAAGTTGACTTGACGAATTCGAAATAGTTCAGTCCCCCACTGAGGCGTGTAGCCCTTATTGAAGGCAGACTTAAATTTGCTCACACGAACAAAATCCCCAATTTTCAGTCGGTGACGTTTAGGATCGGCTGCTTTTATGGGGTTAAACAGTTTATCCAATCGCTGAATATTTTTAGTCACGAGGCGTGGCTTGGTCCCAATCGTTCTATGTTTGGTGTCATTGTAACGTGATACTAGCACTGGTAACATGTCCAACCAGCGATACGTGCCCTGAGCGGTAAACGCTTTCCACATATGGGTTTTCAATGTTCGGTTGAACCGCTCGACCACACTGGCTTTGAGATTGTTGTACGTGGTGTAATGGTGAATATCCTTAGATTTGAGAAAACTGGAGTAATCCTTGTTGAAAAATTCTTTCCCCTGGTCAGTTTGTAGCAACTGAGGTTAACGTTTGGAGTGTTCAATAATATGTTGAAAGGCCTTGGTAACTAGTGGACCAGACTTGCGACGCACAGGTTCAACAAAGGCCATTTTGGAATAGACATCTATTTTACAATAGGTAGTGCACGGGTAGTTTCTAAAAATGAGTTACGGCGCACGAGTCGATTCAACAAAGTTCCGTTTGCGTTCATATACCATTCATCCGATTGCGATTGAACTTCAATTGTTTGGTTTTCAAATGCAGTGGTAGATAGTCGTTATTTTGTAAAACATTCTTACTTGCAGTAGTAATAAGACTCTATGGTTCCGCTAACACATAGATAGACTGTATTATTGCCATGGTCAAGCACTCACATTAAGATCATTTACAAAATCATAAAATGAAAAATAAAAAATCTTGTTTTGGAAATATCGTTTTTCAACATACACAAAATAAATATATGAAAAATTTGTAAACAGCAAAATGGAAAATCCATGGTCAAGCACTCACATTAAGATCATTTACAAAATCATAAAATGAAAAATAAAAAATCTTGTTTTGGAAATATCGATTTTTTTCAACATACACAAAATAAATATATAAAAAATTTGTAAACAGCAAAATGGAAAATCCATGTTTCCATATAGACAAAATTTAAAAACCTTATACGGACATTTAAGAAAATATATGCAAATGGGAAATTGACAAATGTGTAAATATGAAAATGGAAAAATCCATGTTTCCATATCATGAAATTGAAAACATCAAACTGTCATTTAAAAAAATGCACATGGAAAATTGACAAATTGCAATGTGTGAAATGTGAAATTGAACAAATGGCTACCATTATTTAAAAAAAAAGAACATGGTGCTCTATGGTTGAGGTGTGAATCAAACCCTCTCTACTTATTTGGACCACCCGAGACTGAGTAGACTAGTTTTAGTTGTCATACCACTTTTAAAAGTTTGTGTTAAATCTAGGAATTGAACCCAAGAGCTTGTAGGGGAGATCCAAGGTTATAATATGTTAAACAGATAGCCTTGAATGTAGGGTGTGGTAGCTATATAGAGATGAGACGTTTCGCTCGGGGCAGGGAGGCGTGGAGATCTGCATCAAACCAGTCAAAAGACTGACGACTCAAACAACAACATGTAGAGCTCACCAAAATAATGTTGTGTAACGGTAAATGTTAGTCAACGAACAGTAATGCATTACTAAAACCCATGACACGATACCTAAGAGCTCTTCTAAAATTATTTTAAAATGCCTTTAACCCTATATTAAACACCCAGTTCACAAGACTCATAACTGCAATGTTATGGTCAAACAAAACAAAATCTATATTTCAAAACAAACAAGTGGTTTAGTCAATGTATACTGGAAAAAGTTTTATAAACACTCAAGTCCACAAAAATAATTAAATTAGTAACAGTCAGGTTGACCGAGTGGTTATGGTGTTTGACTTAAGTTCAAATTTTCTGTACAAGAAAACAAGGGTTCGAATCCCTTACCTGATATAACTATTGCCTCAACATGGCTTGACCACACTGTATTATTGTGTACTCGGTACACAAACCATAAATAGAGTGTATTGTTTAAGGTCACTCTATTTGCGAACATAGTCAGAGACTGTTGATGGTTAACAATTGCATTAATAGTGGGACATGGGGATAGCAATTAAGAAAAAGAGACAATACCCATACACTATTTTTATTTATTTAATGTAAGTACTTGTACAATAGTTATATACAAACTACAACTCTCTTTTGTCTATTACTATCTAGTCCTTTTCGATCCACTTGCATATCAAGGGCAGATGACTTTGTAGTTCAGCCCCTTCAAACAACAACAACACTACTTCTTGCATAGTCTGTGATGTTGATGACTCTTGAGGCGGGGAAGATGGATACAACATAACTTTTACAACAGGGGTTAAACGTTGCTCAACAAACAATGCACTATTTTGAGTAGCAACTTTTTTCTCTTGTACTAACTTTTTAGCATTCTGATGATTTTTTGTCAACACCATTAGTGTTTTGTCTGGAGCACTACATTGATGATCACTTACACTTAAAACCACACCATTTCTACTTTTCATATTGCCTCGACATTTTGTTGACCTCTGTTTTGAGCATCGCCAGAATATTATTCCTTTTACATTTTGTCGTCTATAGTTATAAGAGTAGCCTTTATAGAGTACACGTTGTTTACCTCGGTTAGTTGTAGTAAGTTCCATAGTAGTAACTAACCTGTTTGTATGATTTGCACACTACAAAGGTTATCTCTGTTCTGGTAATAGAATTATTTAGCGTTGGCTTTTATATTTAATACGTACAGTTTAAAGTGATAGAAAAGTGGAAGAAACGTGGTAGCAAAGTGGTAGACAATTGGTAACATAGTGGTATAAAAGTGGTAGCAAAGTGGTAGAAAATTGGTAGAAAAGTGGAAGAAAGGTAGTAGAAAAGTGGTAGCAAAGTGGTAGAAAAGTGGTAGCAAACTAGAAAAGTGGTAGAAAAGTGGCAGAAAAGTAGTAGAAAAGTGGTAGCAAAGTGGTAGAAAAGTGGTAGCAAACTAGAAAAGTGGTAGCAAAGTGGTAGCAAAGTGGTAGAAAATATTACGTGTATTGTTAAGAAATAGTTTAAGCGGTTACATGGATTCATTACACTATAATTTTAGCATCACGAAGCTCATTTTCTATATCCAAAATTTCTTCCTCATATTTAGTATGATCAGCCTGTTTACAGGTATGCTAGTACTGAAGCCGCTGGATTAGCTTACTGGGATTGTTCCAGTAAACAAATTTAACATACGATTTTTTTGGGTGTAAACCATTATCATCATCATCATCATCATCATTATCATCATAATCATCATCATCATCATCATGGTTATCATCATCAATATAATTATCATCAATATAATCATCATCACTATTACTATCTAATCCTTTTTGTTCATCTTGCAATGCAACAACCTTTGGCATAGTTTGTGTTGTCTTTGATAGTGTTAGAGGTTTCTTAGACGTTAACGACTGTCCTAACATGTCTTTTTCAGGAGATAATAAATGCTCTTTAACAAACAAAGCACTATCTTGAGCCACACTATTTTTTTCTTGGTCTTGCGTTTTTTTACCTTGGTTAGAGTATTTTGTCCATTTAAATGAGTATTATTTTGAGATTTACAATGATGATCGATTGAAATAAGTATGTTGGAGCCTTTTGTCTTAATCATTCCTCGACACTTTTTAGATCGTTGTTTCGAACAGCACCAAATAACAGTTCCATTTTTATTAGTTCTTTTTACAATATATGCATATCCTTTATAGTAAGCACATGGCTTACCATAGCTAGTCGTTGATACTTCCATGTCAACTGTTAAGCATAAACTAATCTCTAGTAAAGTTAACTCGATAATAAAAATGATTGTTTGTAGTATGTGCAGTTTAAAGTAAGAGCAAAAGTGAGAGTCAAATGGTATAAAAGTGTTAGCAAAGTGGTGGAAGAGTGGTAGCAGTTTATAGTAGTCATGATCTTTTTTACTAGAATGTGATTTGAGTAAATGTAATTTCTAATCCTTAGCAGTGAGTAGTCAGTTAGTCATGGTTCAGACAAGCGTAAACAGTTCTCCAATGAATCAGAGATCAAGATTTTCATTATGAAACAGTTGTGTAACCAATTAGGTATCGGTACTTGATAGCTTCACACATGAACAAAAATTCCAACATATCTGACTTGAATTACATGATTTGAAAGTTGACAAAGAATATCCAATCAACCATTGTAGTTACAATGTCAAACACGCAAAGACAAAATCAGCATGAACTTTTAAGTTACAGGAAAATTCTATGAAATAGACTATGCAGGAAATTTGGAAATACACTTCAGAAGTTTGCAACACCATCCTTCTTGGATAATTGGATAACCTATGGACTGGCCCATGCAATTATCCAAATTATGTCAAAGGGTCCGGTCCAAAGGGATCAGCCAAAAGGACCTGTCCACAGGGACCCGTCAAAAATGACTCCATTCAAAAAGGGCCCGTCCAAAAGGGGCTAGTCAACAGGGACCAGTCCAAAGGGACAAATCAACAGGGATCAATGAAAAGTGGGAAGCGCGTCATGTAAGTCGTTGCGCGCCGCCGCCGTGGGAATATAAGCGTTTATCAGCAGTCTCCGGCAATGTTCGGGAGAGTATCCTTGAAAAGTAGCTGAAACTCGGTAGTCGAAAGCATAGCTTGACCCGTTTCTTACCTATATGACAAGGTTAGGTTAGGTAAATTTAGGTTAAGTTAGGTGAGCTGAGGTTAAGTCTTAAAATATTCCCTCTCTTATGTGTTCAAAGCCGATTCACCCTGAACAGTCAGCCAAAACTTTAAATATGTATATATCATTACATAAAGAAGTAAAGCAAACTTAATTAATTATGAATGGCGTTTTTTTGTTACTGTTCAATGTAGACAGAATATGTGCATTAAATGATAGACTCAACACAAAATGTTTTGATTGTTGACTTGTGTTATTGATAAATTGGTTTAATGTTAGGGGCAGTGCACACTTTCCATGTCAATAATTTATATAGGCTAGAAGGATGGTGTTGCAAACTTCTGATGTGTATTTCCAAATTTCCTGCATAGTCTATTTCATAGAATTTTCCTGTAACTTAAAAATTCATGCTGATTTTGTCTTTGTGTGTTTGACATTGTAACTTCAATGGTTGATTGGATATTCTTTGTCAACTTTCAAATCATGTAATTCAAGTCAGATATGTTGGAATTTTTGTTCATGTGTGAAGCTATCAAGTACCGATACCTAATTGGTTACACAACTGTTTCATAATGAAAATCTTGATCTCTGATTCAGTGGAGAACTGTTTACGCTTGTCTGAACCAAGACTAACTGACTACTCACTGCTAAGGATTAGAAATTACATTTACTCAAATCACATTCTAGTAAAAAAGATCATGACTACTATAAACTGCTACCACTCTTCCACCACTTTGCTAACACTTTTATACCATTTGACTCTCACTTTTGCTCTTACTTTAAACTGCACATACTACAAACAATCATTTTTATTATCGAGTTAACTTTACTAGAGATTAGTTTATGCTTAACAGTTGACATGGAAGTATCAACGACTAGCTATGGTAAGCCATGTGCTTACTATAAAGGATATGCATATATTGTAAAAAGAACTAATAAAAATGGAACTGTTATTTGGTGCTGTTCGAAACAACGATCTAAAAAGTGTCGAGGAATGATTAAGACAAAAGGCTCCAACATACTTATTTCAATCGATCATCATTGTAAATCTCAAAATAATACTCATTTAAATGGACAAAATACTCTAACCAAGGTAAAAAAGCAAGACCAAGGAAAAAATAGTGTGGCTCAAGATAGTGCTTTATTTGTTAAAGAGCATTTATTATCTCCTGAAAAGACATGTTAGGACAGTCGTTAACGTCTAAGAAACCTCTAACACTATCAAAGACAACACAAACTATGCCAAAGGTTGTTGCATTGCAAGATGAACAAAAAGGATTAGATAGTAATAGTGATGATGATTATATTGATGATAATTATATTGATGATGATAACCATGATGATGATGATGATTATGATGATAATGATGATGATGATGATAATGGTTTACACCCAAAAAAAATCATATGTTAAATTTGTTTACTGGAACAATCCCAGTAAGCTAATCCAGCGGCTTCAGTACTTGCATACCTGTAAACAGGCTGGTCATACTAAATATGAGGAAGAACTTTTGGATATAGAAAATGAGCTTCGTGATGCTAAAATTATAGTGTAATGAATCCATGTAACCGCTTAAACTATTTCTTAACAATACATGTAATATTTTCTACCACTTTGCTACCACTTTGCTACCACTTTTCTAGTTTGCTACCACTTTTCTACCACTTTGCTACCACTTTTCTACTATTTTTCTGTCACTTTTCTAGTTTGCTACCACTTTTCTACCACTTTGCTACCACTTTTCTACTACTTTTCTTCCACTTTTCTACCACTTTTCTACCACTTTGCTACCACTTTTATACCACTATGTTACCAATTGTCTACCACTTTGCTACCACGTTTCTACCACTTTTCTATCACTTTAAACTGTACGTATTAAATATAAAAGCCAACGCTAAATAATTCTATTACCAGAACAGAGATAACCATTGTAGTGTGCAAATCATACTAACAGGTTAGTTACTACTATGGAACTTACTACAACTAACCGAGGTAAACAACGTGTACTCTATAAAGGCTACTCTTATAACTATAGACGACAAAATGTGAAAGGAATAATATTCTGGCGATGCTCAAAACAGAGGTCAACAAAATGTCGAGGCAATATGAAAAGCAGAAATGGTGTGGTTTTAAGTGTAAGTGATCATCAATGTAGTGCTCCAGACAAAACACTAATGGTGTTGACAAAAAATCATCAGAATGCTAAAAAGTTAGTACAAGAGAAAACAGTTGCTACTCAAAATAGTGCATTGTTTGTTGAGCAACGTTTAACCCCTGTTGTAAACGTTATGTTGTATCCATCTTCCACGCCTCAAGAGTCATCAACATCACAGACTATGCAAGAAGTAGTGTTGTTGTTGTTTGAAGGGGCTGAACTACAAAGTCATCTGCCCTTGATATGCAAGTGGATCGAAAAGGACTAGATAGTAATAGACAAAAGAGAGTTGTAGTTTGTATATAACTATTGTACAAGTACTTACATTAAATAAATAAAAATAGTGTATGGGTATTGTCTGTTTTTCTTAATTGCTATCCCTATGTCCCACTATTAATGCAATTGTTAACCATCAACAGTCTCTGACTATGTTCGCAAAGAGAGTGACCTTAAACAATACACTCTATTTATGGTTTGTGTACCGAGTACACAATAATACAGTGTGGTCAAGCCATGTTGAGGCAATAGTTATATCAGGTAAGGGATTCGAACCCTTGCTTTCTTGTACAGAAAATTTGAACTTAAGTCAATCACCATAACCACTCGGTCAACCTGACTGTTACTAATTTAATTATTTTTGTGGACTTGAGTGTTTATAAAACTTTTTCCAGTATACATTGACTAAACCACTTGTTTGTTTTGAAATATAGATTTTGTTTTGTTTGACCATAACATTGCAGTTATGAGTCTTGTGAACTGGGTGTTAAATATAGGGTTAAAGGCATTTTAAAATAATTTTAGAAAAGCTCTTAGGTATCGTGTCATGGGTTTTAGTAATGCATTACTGTTCGTTGACTAACATTTACCGTTACACAACATTATTTTGGTGAGCTCTACATGTTGTTGTTTGAGTCGTCAGTCTTTTGACTGGTTTGATGCAGATCTCCATGCCTCCCTGCCCCGGGCGAAACGTCTCATCTCTATATAGCTACCACACCCTACATTCAAGGCTATCTGTTTAACATATTATAACCTTGGATCTCCCCTACAAGCTCTTGGGTTCAATTCCTAGATTTAACACAAACTTTTAAAAGTGGTATGACAACTAAAACTAGTCTACTAAGTCTCGGTTGGTCCAAATAAGTAGAGAGGGTTTGATTCACACCTCAACCATAGAGCACCATGTTCTTTTTTTTTTAAATAATGGTAGCCATTTGTTCAATTTCACATTTCACACATTGCAATTTGTCAATTTTCCATTTGCATTTTTTTAAATGACAGTTTGATGTTTTTTAATTTCATGATATGGAAACATGGATTTTTCCATTTTCATATTTACACATTTGTCAATTTCCCATTTGCATATATTTTCTTAAATGTCCGTATAAGGTTTTTAAATTTTGTCTATATGGAAACATGGATTTTCCATTTTGCTGTTTACAAATTTGTTATATATTTATTTTGTGTATGTTGAAAAAAATCGATATTTCCAAAACAAGATTTTTTATTTTTCATTTTATGATTTTGTAAATGATCTTAATGTGAGTGCTTGACCATGGATTTTCCATTTTGCTGTTTACAAATTTTTCATATATTTATTTTGTGTATGTTGAAAAACGATATTTCCAAAACAAGATTTTTTATTTTTCATTTTATGATTTTGTAAATGATTTTAATGTGAGTGCTTGACCATGGCAATAATACAGTCTATCTATGTGTTAGTGGAACCATAGAGTCTTATAACTACTGCAAGTAAGAATGTTTTACAAAATAACGACTATCTACCACTGCATTTGAAAACCAAACAATTGAAGTTCAATCGCAATCGGATGAATGGTATATGAACGCAAAAGGAACTTTGTTGAATCGACTCGTGCGCCGTAACTCATTTGTAGAAACTACTCGTGCGCTACCTATTGTAAAATAGATGTCTATTCCAAAATGGCCTGTGTTGAACCTGTGCGTCGCAAGTCTGGTCCACTAGTTACCAAGGCCTTTCAACATATTATTCAACACTCCAAACGTCAACCTCAGTTGCTACAAACTGACCAGTGGAAAGAATTTTTCAACAAGGATTTCCCCAGTTTTCTCAAATCTAAGGATATTCACCATTACACCACGTACAGCAATCTTAAAGCCAGTGTGGTCGAGCGGTTCAACCGAACATTGAAAACCCATATGCGGAAAGCGTTTACCGCTCAGGGCACGTATCGCTGGTTGGACATGTTACCAGAGCTAGTATCACGTTACAATGACACCAAACATAGAACGATTGGGACCAAGCCACGCCTCGTGACTAAAAATATTCAGCGATTGGATAAACTGTTTAACCCCATAAAAACAGCCGATCCTAAACGTCACCGACTGAAAATTGGGGATTTTGTTCGTGTGAGCAAATTTAAGCCTGCCTTCAATAAGGGCTACACGCCTCAGTGGGGGACTGAACTATTTCGAATTCGTCAAGTCAACTTGGACACTCCAGTCACCTATTTACTCGAGGACCTCAACCACCAACCCATAAAAGGTAGATTTTATCTCCATGAACTTCAGAAAACAGCATTTCCTCAGCATTATCTTGTGGAAAAAGTGTTGAAACAAAAAGGAAATAAACTCTATGTCAAATGGTTAGGATTTAACTCTACGTTTAATTCTTGGATCAATAAATTACATGTTGTATGAACCTGTGCACTTTTTTATTTATGTATTTATTTTATTGAATCGTGTGTACGAGAGCTCTGTGTATGGCGCTCCACGCTTTGTGCATGTTCATATATGTTTCTCTTTCTCTCTCCACACCCACCTCTCACTCGTTTACTCTATGTTGACATACAACTCGTTCAGCTATTGGCTGTCATGGGTTCTCTACTCTGCCCCTCACGTCTCCCCCGGCTCTCTGGCCCCGCCCCCTCACCACTCTGCAGTGGTCATGTGATTTCCTGTTGTGTAGAGGTTCCCTCCTTTCCGCTCACGCACTCTGTGGGGGCCCTGCCCACCGCTGTCTGCTAATCTGGCTGGCCGTTATCACTTTTTACAGAGTTGTCAAATGGTTGCAACCTGTTATCATCTTACAGCAATGTTGTCAGCTCTGACCACATTCCTGAAACGCGATAACATGTCACATCCTGTCACCCAGCCAGCCAAGCTTCTGGCAGGCCTCTCGAGCAGATATTCTGTTTTTTTCATTCTGGCTGCTAGTCTCATTCGTCTCATAGCATTATGAATTTTATTTGGTTACTGGTCAGTGTTTACTAACCTATTTTAAAGATCACCATAATGGTTTTTCGAAATATTCACCTTCATTGGTTCGTCATAAGAAAATATCGAAAAGCGACCCCTCGTTTGGCCATGCATCGCCCCCTCGAAATAGCCATTTCCGGTATTCACCATGGTCGGTCATAGCCTCGTTGAAACACACGCCAAGCGCTACCGGCTCTCTGTCTACACTCTTTATAAAAAAAAATTAACATGCCTAGTTTTTTTGCCCTAGAGACTTGAAATCTATTTTCCTGGTAGAGGGGGTAGGGACCTATCATTAATGTCAAACAAACTTTTTTGTATAATTCCTAGTTTCCAAAATATAGCATTTTCAAAATTTCAGTGTTTTCAAAAAAATGTAAAAAAATATATTTTTATTACAAAAATATAAAGAAAATAAAGGCCATTCGTTTCAACTATGGCACAACGTTCTATCAGGTTTCGTTTTCAAACCATCGCCTACGTTCAAAAACAAACATTTTCAAAAAAATCATACAGGGTCCATAGCAATGAGGACGTCAGCCCGAGTCCTTGGACCTCTCGTACACGCCTCTAGCATGATTGGTTCGCGAGATATAGCAAAAAATCTAAAATCACGTTTTTGCCACGAAAAACCCATGTTTCCAGATTTTCACCTTTTCGACACCGACATTCCCGTAAAGAGCGCTACGAGACGAAAAAAACAAATCCAAGCACGCCCTCCTAGCATGACTCCTTCCATTCCAAGGTCGCAGGGGCTCACCACTTTCTAAGTGAGACAGAACCCGTGTTACCACACTACTAACAGGTTTTCATTCTAGAGACTTGAAATTTATTTTCGGGGTAGAGGGGGTAGGGACCATTGATTTACGTCAAACAATTTTTTTTGTAGAGTTCCTAGTTTCCAAAATATAGGATTTTCAAAATTCGAGTGTTTTCAAAAAAACATAAAAAGTAAAAAAGTTTTATTAGAGACAATAAAGGTCATAAAGACCATTCGTTTGAGCTATGGCACAACGTTCTATCCTGTTTGGTTTTCAATCTATCGCCTATTTTCGAAAACAAAAATTTTAAAAAAAATATAACGAATGGTCCATAGGAAAGAGGACGTCAGCTCGTGTCCAACGACACCTCATTTGTCAAAATCGGACCATGCGTGTGTGAGATATTTAACATGGCTGAGGCTTAGTTGTGGGGCAAGGAGATTTCTGGAGTGAAGTAGAATCGGCCTCACTACCCTACTAACGTTGTTTAATTGTCCGTGTGCCGTGCGTGTTTAATGGTTTATTGTTGCGTTTTCTTGTTGCTTTCATTGTTAAGTGTTTTCGTATTATAGGGGTAGTGCCGAAGCTCCCCTTACACTATTCCTGGTCCCTGTGATGAGTGGAATCATGGTCCTGAGTATGTGATGTTTATGTCTGTTGTAGAACATATCTGCTGTAAGAATTACCTATTCCAAAAAATTGCTTCGTTATGTCTTACGTTAATTAATCAAAATATATAATTTACAGTTCTCAAACGGGAACTTTGGTTTGAAAAACTACTGGATCATGTGTTTAATAAAAAATCGTCCGACACGTGACTGCCATTTATAGTTTTTGTTAACTGACTGTCCATTTTGCATTAGATGATAATATGGGCCCTAGGGTAGGTAAGGTTTAATGAAACCACACTATCGCCATAGGTGATAGGCCCTACGCGTAGGCTAAATGAAGGAATGATTCCTAATTGCAGGTAAAGCGATTAACACTACAATACTACACAATGTCAGTACGCCCTGCTACGTAGGCTAATGAAGGTCCCTAGGGTAGGTCAAGGCGCTTGACACCACTCTACAACCTTAAGTTATTGGCCCCACTTACGTAGACTAAGATGAGGTGCGTGGATTGGAACTAACTAGAATTGTTCAGTCAGATATCAATGATATGTGTGCCAAAGCGGCTTAATTTGTAAAAAAAAAGATCCATTTGAAAATAAAATGAAAAACATCCTAAGGAAGACCTGTTGTGTTGTTTCTAAGTGTTTCGGTAGTGTGAAGTAGGTTTTGTACATAGCGTCCATATTTTTTAGATCATGTCGGCATTTGTGCGGATGCCCTACACGGCTATACGTATATGGATTCGTGTACCATGTCTTGTATGTGTGCATCCCATTGTGAGCCTGTTGTCAACCTGTTAGTGAATGGACACGCATCTGAATGCCTTAAGAATGTGTGTAAATGTCTGTTTTATTGAGTATATGTTTTTTTATCATGTATTTCTGCAGTGGTGTGCCTTAACTGTCGATTGATCGTATAGTTTACTAGATGCAGGCCCGATGTGGCCTGACACTTTGTTGTCCCCTGTGACTGAGTTACTAACGCCCTGCAATCGTATGTAGTTTTTGTCCGCAGTTGACGCGTGCCTGAGTGACGAGTTTGCTGAGTTGTGTCTAGGCATTGTGTTTCACTTCCTGCTCGCGGTTGTATAATGCATGTAGGTCAGCATACTGCCTCGCTGTTGAAATCTGTCTGTGAAACATATGGTTGCCCCTACCAGTGTTTAAGTGAAATGCGTTTGATTATGAATGTTAATCTGCCCTCCCTGTTTGCTACTCTATACAGTTATTTGTTTTTCCTACGGGTCCCCGCGCACTTGGGTGTGACAAATGGTAATTTGTTTCCGCTGTCCGTTATCTTGTACAGTTAATTGTTTCCCGTATGGATCCCCGTGCAGTTGGGTGTGAAAGCTAATTAGTTTTGTTTTGTAGGCACAGCTATAGTGGTTTGTCCCTTACTGGGTGCAGTATAAAATACAAAAATACAATACATTTACAATACACACACATATATATATATATATACATGATACAACACTGTAAATTAACGCTCTGCAATATCCTATCTCCACTCCGATGAAAATGGCTATTGTTGTGCACTAATTCTACATATATATATACACCTTACATATGGATATTATTGTATGTTAGGGGTTGTGTCTGTGTCTTTGTAACCTGTGTAATTGTGTTGTCTGTGACCCGTGTTAAAGTCCCTGTTCTGGGGGATGGACTTTACTGAAAGTGTAGCCATGGTCCCTGTGCTAAAGTAAATGCTGGCTCTGTAAGGTAATGTGTTGTATGGTCTAAGTGTGAGGGTAGTTTCCCTAACTCGGCTTATCTGCAAGAGGGAGGTACGCCCGGAGTCGCTTGAACCTTTAATGGTGTGATTCCGTTGCAAGTCAAGTTTGTATTTCAAATTGGAACGGCTTAAGGCTTTACTAAATGGTTTTTGTTGTTCCCTTTTCTAGATTTAACGGGAGGATTAAATTACTGTATTGGGATTGGCTTGACTTGTTTCGCTATTGGGAGGTTAATTGAAAAAGAAAAAAATTCGCTTGGTTAATTAGTTTGCTTCAGGGTCGCTTTAAGCCTGTTCGATATATTTGGCCTAACCTAGTCCGGCTACCAAATTGATTTGGCGGTCAGGGCCGGTATCCAGCGATTGTGTATGTGTTTGGGGCTAGGGAGGGTGGGGAATTGAATTTGAATGTCAGGTTACTTGATGTTTTTTCTCAATTTGGGGCGCTTGGCTGAAAAAGGTTGTATGTGGTCGTAGTTGCTAGACTTTTTGTATAAGCCTTAAAATTCAACTACCCCGCGTCTCCACCAATTTTGTTATGGTTTGAAAGGACCTTAACAATGTGTTATGGGTATACCCGGTGGCGTCACCAATTTTGTTATGGTTTGAACTTAATGTACCCGGTGCCAACACCAATGTTGTTATGGTTTGAATGACCGTAACAGTGTTTGGTTTGAGTTTACCCTAACTGTGTGTTTAAGGGGGTTTGGCCCGAGGGCTGAGCTGAGACGTTTTCGAAGGACTCAATCCGACGCCTCTAGCTATTTTGTTTAGTCCTGGGGTTGTTAACTAAAAGGTAAGTTTAACTGATTTTAGGGCGAAACGAGAGTCTGCAGTGTTGTGTGCAAGAGAGCTAAGTGCAGAGAGTGCAGGCAAGCTACCGCCAGCAAGTGTCAGCCCGATCTTAGCGCTGACGTCTGTTTATAACGTAGGGGGACAATGACCGTACATTAATCGGTCAGTATGGCGTGGTGGTCTAGGAATAGCAGGCGGATGGCCAGTGTTAAAGCAAGGTTTAAAGAAATGTAATGAAATAATCTGAAAGAATGTGAATGCTTTTAATTTACTGTTTGTTGTGCAGACTCGCTATTTGAATAGTAGCGGAGTAAAATTCTACTAATGGATTTAGCGATTACAAGTTTTACAGGTTAGGATGTTAGAGAGGAGCTGTTTCAGGAAACCAAAAAAGTACACTCACCGATCCTGCTGGGCGGTCTGGCACTTCGGTGTGGCATAGCGACGAGACGGCGTGACGAAGACAATGACGGTGTCGGGACAATGACGAGACAGTGACCCCGGATCCTGGGGTGGCGGACTATTTATTAGAACTGTTGGTGCAGCGTCAGAACATGAGCAAGTTCCTGGGCTACTTAGTGAAGTTGTAAGGAAGTCCACACATTCCTGGTGTCGTTTACCTTTCGGAAGTTTTCGAGGATTGCAACATGTGTAAGGGGTTCGTTCGTCAGGTTGATTATAATTGTAGAAGGTTGTTGTTGTTGTTGCTTCCTCTATGTATAGGTGTGAGATTGGTGTGAAGAATACTGAGTAGGGGGCTGATATGGGGTAGGTACACCCTGTAGGGACCTCAGGGTATAACAATATGCTATTGTGTATACTATTTATTCCGTGGAAAATTACATATTGTATCTGTAAAACCATACGCTGATTAAATAAATAAATAAGCACCATACGATTTTTACTTGTTAGGGAATCTCAAGCAAAAGGTATCCAGGAAAAATCCGCGTACTCTGGAGGCTCTCGAGAACGAAATAACTGCATGTAAGTGAGGATGAATTACAGCGAGTGTACCAAAAAATCCTACGTTGGTCCAATGTGTGTTAAGAAAATGAAGGACAGCATTTGCTGCAAATACTCTGAAATTCATGTAAGTAATATTGATTATTAAATACGTTATATTGTGTAGAACTAGTTGGCGCTACGCTCCTGCTAGCGCCAGTGCCTTGCTCGACAGTTGGCTAGTCCCAGTGACACATGCTGTCACGCGGCTCACAGTGGGGCCTAAAGGGGAAAAATGGCAAAAATTATATGAACGGTATATTAGTAACGTAAGTGACAGAAACACATTACTTTAACAAAATAACAGCTTCATTTATTGTACATACCTAATTAACACTGCATATAGATGCTTTTAGTCACAATATGAACTGTTACCACTGGCTCACTTCCACACTCAGAGTTAATGTTTGGTGGCAGCAACATTTCTAAAACGTCTTTATCGAAAGAAGACTTTCTTGTGTGTGTACTTCATCCATGCTTGGAGATATATGGGTCCGATGCAATCAGGAGCCTATTAAGCACATCGTGATTCGTCTTCGCTCGGCACATTTTTATTGAGAAAGGTTCTTTATACTTGTTGAACACTTTATTGCTGGCTTAAAGAATGTATTATACAGCAGAGATACGCAAATATTCGCAACATGTTACAGGTGTTATTATAATACAGCTATCTTGAGTAGCAGAAAGAAACTTAAAATTATAGCCCGGACGTGCCCGGAACCTTACTGAAATCATAGGAATGTAACTATGAACTATATTACAGTGCATACCTCCAGGTGACGATTCCAATGTGGTTACTATTTCTGAGGAGAACACAGAATGGATGGTAACAACTTGAAGACACAGCACTCGCGCCGATTATTAACTACAGTACTCATTGAGTCGCGTGGGGCTGACGTGGCAGTTCAGACTTCCACAGCGAGGGGTCATCGTCATCATTGGCTATCACTCGCGAACGAGTATAAAATTGTCTTCCAAATCATTCATTGGTGGGTTCTCAGGTGACTGTAGAGACCAATCCTCGAGCCACAAACTCTTCCACACTGGTGGCAAGTTTTATCATCACCTAGGTGCTGAGGGTTGTGTCTTCTCGTAAACTCCCGTTCTTTACGAGCAATTCGTGTCAGAGCCTCGGAACTCCGGCGGTTCTACTCGAAACGTAGAGTGCCATTGTGGAGGACGAGTCGACGCTATGCCAGACGGTCAGCTGCTGTTGTCTCCTAATTTGGGATGTTAATCGAGCATTTCTTCATGTTTGACTTTAAATCATCCATGAATCTCTTCCTCTGTCCTCCCCGATGCTGCTTGCCACTTTTTAGTTGAGCATACATAATTTCTTTAGGAAGGCGAGTATCTGGCATGCGAAGGGCATGACCAGTCCGCCTCAGTTGACGTTTCAGGATCATAGCTTCCACGCTGGTAGTGCTAGCGTCTTCCAGGACACTGATGTTTGTTCGTCGACCTTGCCAGCTGATTTTAAGGATCCTCCTCAGACAACGTTGTTGGTACTTCTCTAAGCATTTTATGTGCCTTCTGTAGGGAGTCCAGCATTCACATCCATAAAGAAGTGTTGGTATTACAATAGCTTGATATACATGGAGCTTTGTCCGAGTGTTGACATCTTCATTGTCGAAGACCCTCTTTCGCAATCGACCGAAAGCTGCACTTGCGCAATTCAAGCGGTGTTGGATTTCTTCATCAATATTGTTACATCATTTCCTAATCGACATATGATGCAAGTGGTATTCTACAGTATGGAAACCGAACAGTTGACTAAGAAGTCCGGGATTTGATTTTTTGATTTTTTTGCCAGCTTTTCCCAGCAAGGGTCCACTGTGCGGCGCCTGCAAGGTTCCGTTCAATAGGAATGACCCTCACTGTATTATGTCTGTACCTAGCAGTTGGCTTCATCCTACTATAAGGAGCTCGCTCTATTTTGGAGGTATTTTCCAGTGCGGGATATAAAATTGGAAGATGGCTTCTACTATCGATTCTTACTCCCAGGTCCATCTGTTTGTGAGTAACCTAATTTACCTACACTATTGTATTGGCTGACAGATTTTTCAATAATGGGTCTACGAGAGACTTTCTGACGGAGATGATCCTCGATGGGCTTTTTCTGTAGATGCTTTGATGAGAAGAGCTACATACTTCATTATATTATTTCATCATGAATTTCTAGTCAGTCATATCCATTTTCTGTTGTTCATATCGTTAATAATATGAATGTGTAAATCATATCCTTTTCTATAAATAATTAAATTTAATTTTCGTTGAATATTCAAAGTGTTCTCATTAAGCTGAGAAATTCTCACAGTCATTAAGAACATATGAGCTCACACGACAGTAGGGGAGTAAGGAGAATTCTGCTTCACTCTTGAACCCTCGTTGCCCCACTACTAAGCCTCAGCCATGTTAAAATAATTAATATCTCTCGAACGCATAGTCCGATTTTGACAAATGAGGTGTCGTTGGACTCGAGCAGACGTCCTCTTTCCTCTGGACCACTCGTTATATTTTTGATTTTTTTGATAATTTTTGTTTTCGAAAGTAGGTGATAGATTGAAAACCAAACATGATAGAATGTTGTGCCATGGCTCAAACGAACGGTATCAATGTCCTTTAATTTTTATAATAAAACTTTTTAATTTTTTATGTTTTTTGAAATAAGTGTAATTTTGAAATTCTTATATTTTGGAAACTAAAGAATTTACAAAAAAATTTGTTTGACATAAATTAATGGCCCTGACCCCCTCTACCCGCAAAAAAAAATTCAAGCCTCTAGGACCAAAACTGTGCAGTAGTAGTGTGAATTAGACAGTTCTACTTTCCCCCATACTTTCATATAAACTTTGCCGATATCTCCCGAACGCGTGGTCGGATATTAACGAACGAGGTATTGTTGGCGTTGGGATAACGTTCTCTTGGCAAAGAATGTGTGTTGGCATTAAAAAAAATTTGCAAAATTTTTGTTTTTTGGATTGTCGCTATTTTGGAAACGGTGAATTGGAAAAAAGTTTGTTTGACGTTAATGAAAGGTGGGTATGCCCTCTAGGCGGATATGAAGTTTCAAGGGTGTAGGAGGAAAACAAATGATAGCCTACTTTCTCGCGAACATTGGTGATCATTGGCGAACGGATGGTCGGATTTTAACAAATGAGATGTCGTTGGACTCGAGCTGACGTCTCCTTTCCTATAGACTACTTGTTATATTTTTAAATATTTTTTGAAAAATGTTGTTTTGGAACGTAGGCAATAGTTTGAAAACCTAACATGATAGAATGTTATGCCATAGTTGAAACGAATGGTATCTATGACCTTTATTTTCTTATAATAAAAAGTTTTATATTTTGAGATTTTTTGAAAACACTTAAATTTTGAATTTTTACTATTTTGTAAACTAACACGTTGACAAATAAGTTTGTTTGACATAAATGAAAGGTCCCTACCCCCTCTACCGTGAAAATAAATGTCAAGTCTCTAGGACAAGAACTATGCATTTTAATTTAATTTTTAATTTAATTTTTTTAATAAAAGAGTGTAGACAGAGAGCCGGTAGCGCTTGACGTATGTTACAACGAGGCTATGACTGAGCATGGTGAATACAGGAAATGGCTATTTCGACGGGGGGCGATGTATGGCAAAACGAGGGGTCGCTTTTCGATAATTTCCTATGACAGATGACAGATGAATGAAGGCGAATATTTTGAAATGTGACAAGCATGCTAAGATTTTTTACCCCTGAAGGGGATCTTTAACGTTTTAGTTAACGGTGATGAGCAAGATCGCTCTCTGACACAACAGAGGGTTGTAGGATATGACCAAGTGATTGTTAGAATTTGGCGATCTCGGTGACCGTGCCCGGAAGAAATGAATTGCTATTTTGGTGGGATGGCGGGGCAGCTTATGACGGTTGGTTTTGTGATATTTCCTATGACGGATAGAGGCTAATATTTGAAAATGTGTTAAGTGTGCTAGGAATTTTTTACCCCTGAGGGGATCTTTAACATGCTAGTAAACGGTAATACTCAAAAGACGACGCACAAAAGACGTTTGTGTCGTCTTAAATCCTTACACGTATCACAATGTATACAATAGGATTTAAGACGACACTCAAAACACGTTTCATATTCATTGAAAAGTCCGTTATTATTAGGAACCATTTTCTGCCAACAGGTGCTTACTGCTTATGGCAAGGCTTTACACTCCTGGGTTAGTCAGTCTTTCTTGCTAAGGATCCTCTAGATACCCTAGACAAGGCTATACATGTTAGTTCTGAACACTTAGTGTTAATTGTATGTTAAACTTATATGCACAACTTATACAAGCACGTTTTGCATGCAGTCAAACTTTGTAAGATAGTTACATACAACACGCAAAGTATGTTTCCGCTACCTAGCGGTGGATATGAGTACTCACTGGTGATATCGGAGATGAGCTGATTTGCTCACACATTTGCTCCCATATTTGCCCCCCATATTAACTCCCATATTGGCTCCCACATTTGTCCCCATATTTGCTCCCACTTTTTGCCCCCATATTGAATCCCACATTTGCTCCCATATTTGCTCCCACTTTTGCTCTCATATTGGCTCTCATATTGGCTCCCATATTGGCTCCCACATTTGCTCCCAATGTTTTTGCTCCCCATATTAACGCCAACTCTTATAACTATAAGCAGCAGCAAAATCTAAATGGAATAATATTTCTGATAATGTCGAAACAAAAGTCCTGAGGTCTTGAGTTTGAATTCTTAACTATGGTTGTCAGCCAATGAGTTACACTACAGAAAACTTTTATTTTTGTGTTGTGTTGCATGATAATTTGCCCATCTCGCGGTGTAGTGGCTAGTATACTTGGATGTTATCCCAGAGGTTTTGGGTTCCAACTCGACTATGCCCAGAATTTAATTCTTGATCTGAGAGTTGGAAGATTAGGTTAGGTGAAGTTAGGTCAAGTTAGGTTAGGTGAAGTTAGGTCAAGTTAGGTTAGGTGAAGTTGGGTTAGGTTAGGTTAGGTGAAGTTAGGTTAGGTTAGGTTGGATAAAGTTAGGTTAGGAAAAGTCAGGTTAGGTTAGGTTAGGTTAGGTGAGATTGTTTTAGTAAAACACCACATTTGCCCCCACGTTTTACTCACACATTTTGCTCCCACTTTGTGCACCCACTTTTGCTCGCTCTTTTTTTGCTGTCACATTTTGCTCCCTCTTTTGCTTTCACATTTGCTCCCATATTCTGCTCTCATATTTGCTCACACTGGTTTGCTCCCACGTTTGTTTACACTTTTTTTGCTCCCACTTTTTTCTCCCACTTTTTGCTCCCACTTTTTTGCTCCCATATTTGCTCCCACTTTTTTGCTCCATTATTTTCTCCCACTTTTGCTTACACTTTTTTGCTCCCACTTTTTTCTCACTTTTTGCTCCCACTTTTGCTTTCACATTTGCTCCCACTTTTTGCTCCCATACTTGCTCCTACGTTTTTTGCTCTCATATTTGCTCCCACTTTTGCTTTCACATTTGCTCCCACTTTTTGCTCCCATACTTGCTCCTACTTTTTTTTTGCTCTCATATTTGCTCCCTCTTTTGCTTTCACTTTTTGCTCCCACTTTTTGCTCCCACATTTGCATCCCTATATGCTCGCACATTAAACTATTGTTGTTATTACCAAGTTGTCTTTACTAGAGCTTAGTCTATGCTTGACAGTTGATATGGAAGTATCAGTGACTAGGTATGGTAAGCCTCATGCATTCTATAAAGGATATTCATATATTGTGAAACGAACCAATAAAAATGGAACTGTTATTTGGCGTTGTACTAAAGAACGTTCAAAACAATGTCGCAGTGAGCTAAAAAGTAAGAATAGTGAGATTTTAAGTGTCAGTGATCATCAATGTAATGTACTACATGAAACATTGTTGCTGTCAACAAAAAATCATAAAAATGCCAAAAAGCAAGTGCTACAAAACAATACTAGTATTGAAAATAATTCAATGTTCAAACAAGATGTTCAGTAAAGAACATATAACCTACTTTCTCCTAAATGCATGGGTATTGTTATAACTCTTTGTCCTTTTCAAGGAGTATAATTGAATGTTGGTTGTAGTAGCTTGTTGAAATACAACGTGCTATAGGGATATTAAACATGAATATGAGGTGCCCTTTGCTAGTGCTACCTCTGTAAAAAAAATCATTCAATTCGGTTTCACCGTGTTTGAATTGATCTGGGGAATGGATTTGCACACATACATGGCCGCTATTTGCAAACTATTGGGCTGATGACCTTGTAGTCAGTCATAAGATGCTTTCCACAAAAAGGCATGTAGTTGCAAAATCCGGTAGAGATCAAATTATTATGATGGTCGAAATTTGATTTAAGCTTTTAACATTTGGGTGGCCGTCATTCCGTTTCCGTCAAGATGGTGGCGATATAAAACATGACACTGAGGTGCCTTTTGCTAGTGCTACCTCTGTACCAAATTTCGTTCAATTCGGTTTCACCGTGTTTGAATTGATAGGGGGAATCGATTTGCACACATACTTGGCCACCATCTGCAAACTATTGGGCTGATGATCTAGCAGTTTGGTCAGAATATGCTTCCCACATAAAGATTTGTTGTTGCAAAATTTGGTAGAGACTAGATTATTAGGTTGTTCGTAATTACATTTTAACCTTTAACATTTGGGTGGCCGCGATTACGTTTCCGTCAAGATGGCGGTGATATAAAACATGACACTGAGGTGGCCTTTTCTAGTGCTACCTCTGTACCAAATTTCGTTCCATTCGGTTTCACCGTGTTCGAATTAATAGGGGGAATCGATTTTCACACAAAGATGGCCGCCATCCGCAAAATATTAGGCTAATGACCTATTAGTTTGGTCAAAGGATGCTCCCTCCATAATGGTATGTTGATGCAAAATTTGGTAGAGATCGGATGATTAGGTTAGTAGTAATTTGATTTAAGCTTTGAACATTTGTGTGGCCGCCATTACGTTTCCGTCAAGATGGCGGCGATATAAAACATGACACTGGGGTGCCCTTTGCTAGTGCTACCTCTGTACCAAATTTCATTCCATTCGGTTTCACCGTGTTCGAATTAATAGGGGTAGGCTAATCGATTTTGACACAAAGATGGCTGCCATCCGCAAACTATTAGGCTAATGACCTATTAGATTTGTCAAAGGATGCTACCTCCACAAAGGTATGTTGTTGCAAAATTTGGTAGAGATCGGATTATTAGGTTAGTCGTAATTTGATTTAAGCTTTGAACATTTATGTGGCCGCCATTACGTTTCCGTCAAGATGGCTGCGATATAAAACATGACACTGGGGTGCCCTTTGCTAGTACTACCTCTGTACCAAATTTCGTTCCATTCGGTTTCACCGTGTTCGAATTAATAGGGCAATCGATTTTCACACAAAGATGGCCGCCATCCGCAAACTATTAGGTTGATGACCTATTAGTTCGGTCAAAGGATGCTGCCCCCATAATGGTATGTTGTTGCAAAATTTGGTAGAGATCGGATGATTAGGTTAGTCGTAATTTGATTTAAGCTTTGAACATTTGTGTGGCCGCCATTACGTTTCCGTCAAGATAGCGGCGATATAAAACATGACACTGAGGTGTCCTTTGCTAGTGCTACCTTTGTACCAAATTTCGTTCAATTTGCGCTCACCGTGTTCGAATTGATGGGGGGGGGGGCAGACATTCAGAGTACACACACTCACACACACACACACACACACACACAGACTCACACACATACACACACAGACTCACACACTTTTTTTTCGCCCTGTAGTGATCTCATAAGTCTACTTTCATTTTTTGCAAAAATCGAAAGTAGGCTAAAAACCCTTAACATTATCGAAAGCCTCCCAGACTCTATATGAGGACACTGTAGAGGAAGAGGAAGTGGAAGAGGAAGAGGAAGAGGAAGAGGAAGAGGAAGAGGAAGAGGAACAGGAACCGGAAGAGGAACAGGAATATTTAACTGGTTTTAGTAATGTTGAGGATAATGTAGAGGATAATTATGGTGATTATAATAATAGTGATATAGATCATGCTGCTTATGATTATGATAGTGATAATGATTCGAAACAAGACAATAACGTTTTCATGCCTATTGTTCACCGTGGAAGAAAAAAGATCTACAACAAGCTTTGTTTTTAAAACTATAACACACTATCGTAAAGGCAAAGACTTGTATTAAGTGTGCATTTTACTGTCATAATCATGTATACTCTGCAATGTTAAATATTCTAACTTTGTATATAATAAAACAACATTGTAACATCATTTTGCATTTATTTACAAACTTTATATACATTTATTTTGGTTTCATGATAATATTTTTAAGACAATACTAAAAACTAAAACATTATTATTCTATACATAGATTTTTTTCTTTCAGTCCATTGTCCTCACATATATTTTCCATTATTAATTCACATTTGTGTTTTTTATTTAATTAAAACGAACCATGCACCTATTGTTTTTAAAACCTTCATAAATTAAGTGTACAGGTTGTACAGCATTATTCACTTCATCAAAAGCACTCTCCGACATATCATTAAACCGTTTAGGCAGAAATGTCTCAAAATTTTCGCATACACAAAGCACACGATCACCATGTGCTGTTTTCAATTTCCGAATCTTGATAATGCGGAATGGAATATGCGTTGGCAATTCGCTGAGCTTCTTCGTCTCTAAGCCACATGATTGTCCCACAGCATTCAAAACATTCATTGTAGTAGTCTATAAACAAAACAAAAGCATAGCTTGTAATAATATTGTGCAATTAGGGATTTTGCACTATGCATTGCTAATAAATTATACTAGTTATGCAAGAAATGCCCTAACTGTAGCAGATACTACTTTTCTGCATATAGCACAAGTGCTAAGTTCTAATGCACACTTGCCACAGGCTATCATGTGTCCACAAGGCAAAAATACAACACCTAGTTCATCTTGATAACAAATTTTACATAATTGTTGGTCACACTTTTGCATCTGTTCGTAAAACAAGTCTTTTCTTTCAGCCTCATGTATTTGCTCCGCGTGTTCTAACTCAAAAGGCTCTTGTATGTCTTGTGCTACAATCACGTTTTCTTTACGAATAGTGTTCACAAATTCCTGACCTTTAAGCAACACCATGTATTTACAGTTAGGTAACCAACGAGCGTGTTGCACAAAAGGGTCATCAGTCATTTGCCAATCCTTTAAAGTGAATCCACAATAAAAACATATTGTTTTATCCCCTTCACCAGTATAAAAAAAATCCAGCTTCATTTAGCTGTTTGGTAAGGTGTTTTAATATTAATGGTCAAACATTTTTATAAGATTCTAAACGTTTTTCAACAGAGCTGTACTCTGGGTGTGCTAGTGCTTTAGTCTTGAAAACTCCCAATTTTTCAAAAGCACACGCCAATTCAACACTGTCTATGGCTTATGGACCACATATATCGACACTACCGTTGTTGGCTGGTAATACATCTTTATTATTATTTATTTGTGATTCAGAAAAGTACGTAGCGGCCAATGGCCTTGTGGTTCGGTAAAATGAATACACTTGTAGGTTACCGACTTGTTTTCCAAGCATGTAAGGACAACAAGTAGACCATCGCAAATGGTCTCTAAAGGGATCATCCCCTTCTTCCCAGTGTGAAAGTTCAATACGACAAAACACACAGCGTACCACATCTTCTCGGTTCAAGTAAAAAACAAGATGTTCAGTAAAGAACATATAGCCTACTTTCTCTTAAATGTATGAGTATAGTTATAACTCGTTGTTATTATCAAAGAGTATAATAGAACTATTCTTTGTTGAAGACCTTAGAAACGATTTTCCTCTACCAAACTCCACAACCTAGATAAAAACTGCTACCATCATTGAAGAAAGAAAGATAAGAAGTATCTAAAGAATGTTATGGATCTGGAGACATAATCGACCGGACTGGCGGCGTGGCTCAGCGGTAACGTTCTGGCTTGCTGGACCGTATGTTTCAGGTTCGAATCCTGGCGCAGTCAGCTGGCATTTGAGGGTGCACAAATGCGAGGGAGCCGTGTTAGTAGATTTACTGGCACGTTAAAGATCCCCTTCGGGACAAAATTCCGGCACCCCGGCGTCTCTAAAAGCAACAGTAGTTAAAAGGGACGTAAAACCAATAACATTATTATTATTATTATTATTATTATTACATAATCGGCATGACGCGGGCAACATCCAACTTTGAGTTGAGGCATGTCTTTACACGTCTGGCTGCGTATGACTTTCACAACCCTAATTGAATTAACAAATCTTTCCATGACCCTACAGAGACGTGTGTATACCAACTATGTGGATATTTTCGATTGCTATTTGGCTGAAATAAAAGTATTAATTAATATCCTGAACTAGCACCAACGGTAGAGTTCAGATACTATGTGAAATCGTTTTGTTCTTTACTTCAATTAACATTTTCAAATAACGCACAATAGGCTGTTACAAACCCTTTAAAATAAAAAGTAAAAATGTATCGTAGTATCGTCTTGTCATTCTTCAAATTCGATGCGCATAGAATGCCAATGGTATAGTAATCAACGGAGCCCCACGTAGACTAGTCGTGACATTTAGTGGTGAAATATCGAACAATATAATCCTAACAGAGCGAGTGCATTCTAGCGGCCAGAAGAAGAAACTTTTCAATAAAATCTGGAAGTTAATAAGTAGGTCTGCGTGCAGTTACCTTTTTGGCAGCTAGATGTCTCGAGTAAATCTGCTGGCGAATTATGTTTTAATTAAATATATATTTTACACCATAATATGCACAATATAACGCTTAATTTTAAAACATCTGAGTCATTACAAAACAATAAACATATAACATTTCAAGCAAAAAACCTAGCTCTGATCGGGTTTGAACCATAGGCATTTGAGCGACAGGCTAACGCTCTACCACTGAGCTAATTGTGTCAACGAATATCGTTCTATATAAAATGACTTACATAGAACTTGTTAGCAAATAATGATTTATACTAAACGATTTCATCACTGGATGCAATACTCAAATTAGTGAAATATAAGTCAGGCACAAGATATCCGCTGCCATCTTGTCTCATTACTGAATCGGCTCAGCTTTTTAAAATCACGTCTGCACTATAGTATTACAAAATAAACTTTTAATTTCGAACGTGCCTCTTCCTTTAGAACAGTTAAAACGATTCTCGGCTCGATAATCGGAACTGGTGGGTCCCATGATATGGATTATAAAGTTTGCATAATTCGCACGGCCGCCATCCTGAAATGGTATGGCGGACGACCTTGTAGTTTGGTCACAAGACGCATCCTATACGAAGGTACGTTGTTACCAAATTTGGTAGAGATCGGATGATTTGGTTAGTCGTTATTTGATTTTACGTTTTGAACGTTTGAGTGGCCGCCATTCAGTTTTAGTAAAGATGGCGGCGATATAAAACATGACACTGAGGTGTCCTTTGCTAGTGTTACCTTTGTACCAAATTTCGTTCAATTCGCATTCACTGTGTTCGAATTGATAGGGGGGGGGACAGACATTCAGAGTACACACACTCACACACACACAGACACACACACACACACACAGACTCACACACACACATACACACACACACACAGACTCACACACACACATACACACACACAGACAGACACACTTTTTTCGCCCTGTGTTGATCTCATAAGTCTACTTTCATTTTTTGCAAAAATCGAATGTAGGCTAAAAACGGCTTTTGCAAGTTTATGTGTCGACAAAAAGCCTACAGGCCAGGATTCAAATGTTAACCAACGATCATGTTCTGATTTTAAATTTAACCCACGTGGTAAACCAACTTGCTCACTTGTTGTATTTGGTACTAACGCCATGTGTTATAATAAAACTTTTTATTGCAAGTTATTAATGTTGCACAAGAGCACAGAGTACTTTAAAGCATAATGTATGCTTGTTCACTGTCTGTTCACTACGTTAATGGCGCATGACCACACCTAAAAACAAACAAAATAACCCATCACTCAATCAATCAATCAATCAATCAATCAATCAATACTTGTAATTAAACTTTAACGTTAATTGACATTAATATATCAAAACACCATTAAAAATAAACTGTATGTTGGCAGTAACAGTAACCCATGCACTTATTTCCTTTTTATAAAGCTTTAGTGATTTACATCCCCCTTTAACCAATATATAAACAAAAATGAATGTCATGTCAGTTTGTTCAGTTTATCGTGTTCAAACCTGTGGATATTTGTTGAGTCCATAGGGAACCAGCCATAAATTAATTTTTGTTTTTGTTTTTAGAAAATCCAATATGGCCTTGTACTTTTCCCAGTCAACAACCAATATAGTCTTGTACCTTTTGTCAATACATGGCCATTATTCAAGAAAGCAATCATTGTACCAGTCATGTACAGGTAATGAATATTTTTTTGTCTATGGTTTTTCATTAGCGGTAAAATGGAATAGCATTTTTAAGTTAGACTTACCTGAGTTTTCAATAGTTCACTGCCTGGAAACAATGGTTTCACTCTACTGCTTCTTGGGTTTTCAGCAACTGCTACAGTGGTAAGGCTTTTCTTTCCAAGTTTCTAAAAATAAATAAAATAAACCGCTATAAATACCTAAATTCAAGTTAATACATGCATTTCATAAAATAATATCAAACAAAAAAAATGAAACAAATCAGTTTAAAAAAATAATCTCACCTTCACTTGCACTGGCTTGTTACTGTTTCCTTCTAGTGGGCCCAAATGTGCAATGGTTTCTTGTATCTCTGACATGTAAGGTATACCGGTTATCTACAAACAAATAAATACATAAAAATCATTAATTACCTAATCAATAACTACAAATTTAAGGTTCATTAGCATGACATTATTAAAATAATCATTCTTAGGTACTTACCAAAAAAATAAAAGGATTGTTCTTCCAAAGTTCAGTTCAGAGCTCTACTGTATACGTCCGTGTGCTAAAATGGCATGTGCATGACTAACGCAATCGTTATCAGTTAGCCTAGCAACAGAGAGAGTTGCATTTCCTCAGCGTTTTAACCTTGAAATGTTGTCTCTCTCACACGTGTTGCCACGCCTCTACACATTTCTCAATCTGAATAAGATTCGTGTACCTTACACTAGTTTCATGTTTTTAATAAGGAACCAAAATGGCTGCCTCTTATACATCGGTAGTACGGCTGTCTAGGAACCAAAATGGCGGTCTCTTTGTTTAAACGCCAGACCTCCTAGGCTCTACCAGGTCTGTTTAAACGACAGACCTGCTAGCCTCTACCAGCCAAGTAACATGACCCTTTACTTCCTGCCCACGTAGACATTCTTGTGTTAACAGCAGTCGCTTTGATAAGACCTGGCCAGGTCGTGGATTGAGTGCAAGCAAGCAACACAATTCGGTAGCATTCAAAACGTGTGTGTCTTATTATCATTATTATTATTATTATTAAACATTTTACTGTAATAATAATTACTAGCAAGCGGCCATCCTCAATACATGATCATGTTATCCACATACTTTCATCCTAAAACACATGACTTTACCCAGTTCAATATTTAGTTTATAACATTTCAAGCCAATGACCTTAAATGTTATAGGTTTCCATATTCTAAAACCATTTACTGTGCCAGACAGCAGTCTCGCTTATTACCGTTTACTAGCATGTTAAAGATCCCCTCAGGGGTAAAGAATTCCTAGCACACTTAACACATTTTCAAATATTAGCCTCTATCCGTCATAGGAAATATCACAAAACCAACCGTCATAAGCTGCCCCGCCATCCCACCAAAATAGCAATTCATTTCTTCCGGGCACGGTCACCAAGATCGCCAACGTCTAAGAATCACTTGGTCATATCCTACAACCGTCTGTTGTGTCAGAGAGCGATCTCGCTCATCACCGTTAACTAAAACGTTAAAGATCCCCTTCAGGGGTAAACAATCTTAGCATGCTTGTCACATTTCAAAATATTCGCCTTCATTCATCTGTCATAGGAAAATATCGAAAAGCGACCCCTCGTTTTGCCATACATCGCCCCCAGTCGAAATAGCCATTTCCTGTATTCACCATGCTCAGTCATAGCCTCGTTGTAACATACGTCAAGCGCTACCGGCTCTCTGCCTACACTCTTTAATTAAAAAAATAAAAATAAAAATAAAATTAAAATGCATAGTTATTGTCCTAGAGACTTGACATTTATTTTCATGGTAGAGGGGGTAGGGACCTTTCATTTATGTCAAACAAACTTATTTGTCAACGTGTTAGTTTCCAAAATAGTAAAAATTCAAAATTTAAGTGTTTTCAAAAATATCTCAAAATATAAAACGTTTTACTATGAAAATATAAAGGTCATAGAGACCATTCGTTTCGACTATGGCATAACATTTTATATGAAAGTAGGGGGGAAAGTAGAACTGTCCAATTCACACTACTACTGCACAGTTTTAGTTCTAGAGGCTTGAAATTTATTTTGCCGGTAGAGGGGGTCAGGGCCATTCATTTACGTCAAACAAATTTTTTTGTAAACTCTTTAGTTTCGAAAATATAAGAATTTAAAAATTACACTTTTTCAAAAAAACATAAAAATTAAAACGTTTTATTATAAAAAATAAAGGACATAGAGACCGTTCGTTTGAGCCATGGCACAACATTCTATCATGTTTGGTTTTCAAGCTATCACCTACTTTCGAAAACAAAAATTTTCAAACAATTTTTGAAAAATATAACGAGTGGTCTATAGGAAAGAGGACGTCAGCTCGAGTCCAACGACACCTCATTTGTTAAAATCCGACCATCCGTTCGCCAATGATCACCAATGTTCGCGAGAAAGTAAGCTATCATTGTTTTCCCTCCTACACCCTTGAAACTTGCTGTCCGCCTAGAGGGCATACCCACCTTTCATTAACGTCAAACAAACTTTTTTCCAATTCACCGTTTCCAAAATAGCGCCAATTCAAAAAACAAAAATTTTCAATTTTTTTTAATACCAACACACATTCTTAGCCAAGAGAACGTCATCCCAACGCCAACAATACCTCGTTCGTTAAAATCCGACCACGCGTTCGGAAGATATCGGCAAAGTTTTTATGAAAGTAGGGGGAAAGTAGAACTGTCCAATTCACACTACTTCTGCACAGTTTTAGTTCTAGAGGCTTGAAATTTATTTTGCGGGTAGAGGGGGTCAGGGCCATTCATTTATGTCAAACAAATATTTTTGGAAACTCTTTAGTTTCCAAAATATAAGAATTTCAAAATTACACTAAAAAACATAAAAAATTAAAATGTTTTATTATAAAAAATAAAGGACATAGAGACCATTCGTTTGAGCCATGGCACAACATTGTATCATGTTTGGTTTTCAAACTATCACCTACTTTCGAAAACAAAAATTTTCATTTTTTTTTCAAAAATATAAAGAGTGGTCCATAGGAAAGAGGACGTCAGCTCGAGTCCAACGACACCTCATTTGTCAAAATCGGACCATGCGTTCGAGAGATATGAATTATTTTGTCATGGCTGTGGCTTAGTAGTGGGGCAAGGAGGGTTCTCGAGTGAAGCAGAATTCTCCTCACTCGCCTACTCACGACTTCAACATGAGAATGGGTTACATCTGGTTCGCTGGTCATGATCGCAAATTCTAGAAATATTAACGATCAATCGTTGACGATCATTGTGACAAAATCTCCAGCTTTCACCTGTGGAGTATATAGTTTAATTACACACCCAAAGCAGAGAAACCTGTGTGACGTGCATTATTGTCTGTCAATGAACATCTATATTTACAGTAGCTACTTTCTTTAAGTTTCACACATGAATGTCAAACCAAACACGTGCAACATTCATGAGACACGTCTCTGTATCTACTGCTGCATTGAGCAGACGTCACAAGTTCTACAGATACCGGCGTTTAGCTATGCACTTGAGATTGGGAGCTCAGCGGCAGGAGAGGGGTGTAGAGCAGCGCGGGGAGCGGGCTGAATACTTCCCTATCTGAGAACATTGACGCACGTGACAGTAGGTTCTCTCAGACACAAGCTGCGTGGCAAATGTTTTACGCTGCGTTATTATACTGGGGGAGTGGGATGATGAAGTGCAGAACTAACTGCTGGTAACCGTAGAGTCGACATAGGTAACTCGAGTTGCCAAGTCTTGTCAGGCCAGACTGATGACAGGAGATATCATTGCCTCAATCCATTTCAAACGATAATAGTTCACAAATCGTAATTGACAGATTGAGTAATGGTGGCAAGCTTCAATCAATCTAATGTTATTCAGGGGGATGTTCCATAGCGCGAGACGGTCAATGCCATTAACCGCCTGACTAAAATCCATGATGATGAAGTGCATATTGTAAGATATGATCAACTCAACTTTAGTGTTTGACTATGCGGTTTTAATAAGAAAATACTATCAGTCAACACGGATATTAATTATTACTATTGTCATAATGATCAATGTTTACGCATTTTAACAAAACTTAAGTCATCTAACCTCAACGCTGTCATGACTGGTGGGAGAAAAAGACCCGTTGCAAATTCAGTGGTGTAGTTATTATTTTTAAGACGAGCACTTGTGGACCACAGAATATCATGAAAGTCGCTGCAACCACTCGTAAAATAGTAAGTTTGTATGCTCTTTTTCTATAAAAGTGCTCGTCTGATTTTCAAAATACGCTTACACTGCTGAATTATCTAATAAGGAACTGCTAGCCACAGAAACCAATGCGTACGTCAACTGGAGTGTCTACCAGCCAAGTTGTTGTTTTTTTTTTCATTTGAGGGACTTGGACATCGCGGTCATTTAGCCCTGTGTTCTTGGGTGTGTGTAAAATTTTGTTTAATGATCTGTGTTATTGTGATGACTGTATTAGTGTGTGTATTTGTAATTGAAGTGAGGATTGGGAAGGAGGCGATTGTGGCCATAAAGTACGGAATCATCCCGGCATTTACCTGGAGAGACGTGGCAAACCACGGAAAACGATTTCCAGGTTAACTGAGGTGGTAATCCAACTCAACTCTCTGCAGTTTTGCCTCACGAGGCTGAGTGTACTCCGTTTCAGTCCTCAGACCAGAATTCAATTTCTTGGCAGATCAGGTATTCGAACCCGGACCTCCAGTAGGACATTTACCAGCCAAGAAGACGTTTCTGGACCTAGATTCAATATCTCATATTGATCCTTGAGCCCGCCGCCAGCATCACTGTACGTCTCTATCATTATCATGGAAACACTCTGTCAGAGCTCTAATCTTCCATGATCAAATATTAACATGTAATACCATTATTAGCCTTCTTTCGATTTTTGCAAAAAATGAAAGCAGACTTATGAGATCTACACAGGGCCAAAGTTGTGTGTCTGTCTGTCTGTGTGTGTGTGTGAATGTGTGTACTCTGAATGTCTGTCCCCTCCTATCAATTCGAACACGGTGAAACCGAATTCAACGACATTGGGTACAGAGGTAGAACTAGCAAAGGGCACCTCAATTTCATGTTTTATATCGCCGCCATCTTGACGGATACGTAATGGCGGCCACTCAAATGTTCAAAGCTAAAATCAAATTACGACCAACTTAATAATCCGATCTCTACCAAGTTTTGTAACAACATACCTCTATCAAGGACGCATATTTTGACCAAACTGCAAAATCATCAGCCCAATATTTTGTGGATGGCGGCCATGTATGTGTGCAAATCGATTCCCGCTATCAATTCAAACACGTTGAAACCGAATTGAACTAAATTTGGTACAGGGGTAGCACTAGCAAAGGACACCTCAGTGCATGTTTTATATCGCCGCCATCTTGACGAAAACGTAATGGCGGCCACCCAAATGTTAAAAGCTTAAATCAAATTACGACCAAACTAATAATCTGATATCTACCAAATTTTGCAACGTTATACCTTTATGTATGAAGAATCTTTTGACTGAACTACAAGGTCATCAACCCAATTATTTGCGGATGGTGGCCGTGTGTGTGTGCAAATCGATTCCCCCTATCTATTAAAACACGGTGAAACCGAATTGAACAAAATTTGGTACAGAGGTAGCACTAGCAAAGGGCAACTCAGTGTCATATATTATATTGCCACCATCTTAATGGAAACGTAATGGCGGCCACCCAAATGTTAAAAACTTAAATCAAATTACGACCAACCTAATAATCTGATCTCTACCAAATTTTGTAACAAGATACCTTTATGGGGGAAGCATACCTTGAACAAACGACAAGATCATCAGCCCTATAGTTTGCAGATGGCGGCCATGTATGTGTGCAAATAGATTCCCCTATCAATTCAAATACGATAAATTCGAATTGAACGTAATTTGGTGCAGAGGTAGCACTAGCAAAGGGCACCTCACCGTCATGTTTTATACCACCGCCATCTTGACGAAAACGTAATGGCGGCCACCCAAATGTAAAAAGCTTGAATAAAATTACACCCAAACTAATCATCTGATCTCTACGAAATTTTTCAACATTATACCTTTATGTATAAATAATCATTTGAGCAAACTACAAGGTCATCAGCCCAATAATTTGCGAATGGCGGCCATGTATGTGTGCAAATCTATTCCCCCTATCTTTTCAAACACGGTGAAAACGAATTGAACTCAATTTGGTACAGAGGTAGCACAAGCGAAGGGCACCTAAGTGTCATGTTTTATATCGCCACCATCTTGACGGAAACGTAATGATCTCTACCAAATTTTGCAAGAATATACCTTTATGTGAGAAGCGTTCTTTGACCAAGCTACAAGGTCATCAGTCCAATAGGATGCATATGGCGGTCATGTATGTGTGCAGACCAATTCCCCCTATCAATTGATACAAGGAAAATCGAATTGAACGAACTTTGGTACAGAGGTAGCACTAGCTAGGGCATCTCACTGTCATGTTTTATATCGCCACCAACTTGACGGAAACGGAATGGCGACCACCCAAATATTAAAAGCTTAAATCAAATTATGACCAACCTAATCATTTGATCTGTACCAAATTTTGCAACAACATACCTTTCTGTGGGAAGCATCTTTTGACTGAACTACAAGGTCATCAGCCCAATAGTTTGCAGATAGCGGCCATGAATGTGTGCAAATCGATTCCCCATATCAATTCAAACGCTGTAAAACCGATTTCTTTTTACAGAGATACTACTAGCAGAGGGCACCTCATATTCATGTTTAATATCCGTATAGTACGTTGTATTTCAACAAGCTACTACAACCAACATTCAATTATACTCCTTGAAAAGGACACAGGGTTATAACAATACCCATGCATTTAGGAGAAAGTAGGCTATATGTTCTTTACTGAACATCTTGTTTATAATAAGCAATTTCTCAGCAAAGTGAATATACAGTGATATTTTCACATCTAAAGCATTTGGATCATGAAATATACGTTCTTCCAACATTCAAATGATAAATTTACATAGCACATATACATCGGTTCCACAACAATGGAGAAATATTTATCATATAAATCAAATTTCTTAACAGTTGAAAGCCGTACGGAAATAACGGAGTAAGTCCGTTTTTGTCAGAAGTAAGTTTATGCATTCTGGTGGTCAGCCATCGTTAATACAGATCAGTTGAAATTAACTAAAGTGGAATGTCACCGAGATACCGAGGTTTTTATTTTTAGTGGAAACTGAAAGAACGTCCCATATCCTCTCACCTTTTTCATAAGTTGTTATTTTTTTACATGTACTTCCTTTAATAGAAATACATTTAGCATAAAACTATATTGCCTACCCTCAATTGGGGTGTTTTAAGTATTTCTTGTTAGTGTTGAAAGTTAAATTTCGCTCTCCTGGAAAATTTACAGAATGTGACTTACGCCGTTTTTCCCGTGGAATCTTCAGATCTGATTTTAGTATTTTCAAATTATTTAGGCAGAAAACATTTTAGAAATGTTATAGAATCTCACCTCTATTATAAATTTAATGTTTACTTGTTGAACTATTTCTCTCGACAAAACTCAGAAAATTATGGTTTTGTCTCTATCATATAATTTTACGAACTTTCAAATTCATACTTACTTCTATTAAATAAATAGTAGTTATAAATTGCTGATGAAGGTCATAATGTGACCGAAAACGGCACTTTAGAACATTATTAATAATTTTATTGACTAAAGGTATATTTTCGTTGTCTCTAAAACTTCGTCAATAACGATCATTTTCTAGACATGGTTATTTTCCTTTATTTATTTATAAAATCATAAAACGTAACGAAAACAAATTATAAAACTCTTACCCTAACAAGTATCGCACCCCAAATCTTTCAATCCGCAGTCCAACACGTTACCATTTCACCCTCGGATGCTTACACATTATAGGAAGATATAACGTGTAAACGTTTTGCGTTGGACACTTACCACTGCCTGCTCGATCGCATGCTCAGGCCACTTGACCATCATGCGTTACAGTGTGCTTTGATTTGGCACAGCGTAAGAATAAAGAATGGTTATAAATTGTGATACAGAGGGCCTTGACAAGAGTCGTGCGGTGGCCTGAGTGAGTCTGAGTTTTCCTATTAAACCAAGGTGGTCAACGTTTCAAACACTTGCTACCCTGAATATACAGAGTACCATGCTTTAGTTGTACAGATCATTATGTCGTCGTCCAATCTGTCTACGTACCATCGGATAAAAACGGTCCTTTTCAGGACCAAATAAAAGCCACTCGTTGGAACAGGTTGATACGAGTATGCATCCACTATAAACGACATAAAGCAAAAATATAAAAATGTACTAGCTCGTGGTTAGAACATGCTACCTAAGAGCTGACATGACTACAGAAATGCTTGATTTAGCCACCATAGCTATTTAGAGCCATGGTTTACTGCTGGCACGTATTGAATCTACATTCGTTGACACTTCCTTTCCAAACGTAAGGTGTGGTTATTCGAAGCTGTGATCGTTTTAAACATGCATTATATTTGAGGTCATTGAAATAACACTGCCACTAATAATTTCAACTATATTCCCGAGCTTGAACTTGACGGTAAAGTTGTACTAAAGCCGTAAAGAAGCTGGTACTAATATTTTTAGGATGACTATGATATACGCGTTGGTTGGGTTGCCTTCCCCCAAAGAAATAAGGGGCTGGTGGACCACTTTGCATTATATTTTCAAAACTATTTATGGACGAAGAAATAAATATTCATGGTATTTTACTTATAATTATATATTAATCAATACAGTTAATATCATACATTCTACTAGCATGGTAAATGCTATTGCTTTTTACTGTATTATCCATACAAATGTATTGCTACGGACACGTTGAGAGCTTGCAGAACATTGAAGGTAAGTCATATAAACACCATTCAATTTGACTACAGATTTCCACAACACATCGCTCTTCTGCATATCGTCTTACTGAAGTGTACATGTTGACAAATAGAGCAAGCGACCGTGTAAGTTTCCCGTCAGTATCAGCTTATTGTTCTGTAAGTCTATTGTCTGTTAGAATAAGCTCTCCTTGTTTCTATGCTCCAGCTTACATACGAGGTAATATGAGCACAGAGGTGTAATTCATTGCATTACAAGGTGATTCTTGCGTGAATAAACTGAAAACAACAGAGCTTCTGCAGGCATTATGATGTACTAAATAAAGGTCTGAGGAAATTTCCAGTGGCGGCTAGTGAAGAGGTTGCAGTGTTGCACAACGACCAGAATTTTCTGAGCGGTAAAAATAGAGCTTTGAAAAGTAAGCATTAAACTTTGTCAATGATATCTTCTCACTTTAAGTGCTTACGAATCAAATTTCTATCTTTTACCTTCCGTCGGTCGCATGTGTAATCTATAAGAATGATAAAAGCGTGCCTTTTACCAGCGTCATTATTGAGCGAGAGATTTGCTAGCCCCACATTACCAGTACATGCTTGTCTCTCTATCAACTTCGATTCCCGCTGGTCTACTTCCTGGTGTGTCGGCCTAGCATTCTTGGCTATCATCCCGATTCCCAGCTCCACCAAGAAATTTAAATTTTGGTGTTAGGGCTGGGATGGGGTACACTCAGCCTCGTGAGACAAAACTGAGAAGAAGAGGGTTAGATTCCCACCTCAGCCATCCTGGTAGTGGTATTTCGTTGTTTTCCCTATTTACACTGAAAGGAAATCCCGGGATTGTTCCTAACTTAAGAACACGGACGCCTCCTTCCCAATCATATCCCCAATTTAGAAATACACACACTAGAACAGTCATCACAATAACACAGATTATCACACAAAATCCACACACATCCAATAATACACGGTGATATATGACTGCGATTTCGCAATCCCTAAAATGAGCAACAACAACAAAGACAACAAATTTCTGCCAATGCCTCGCAAAGCATTTGTGCAGTAATGGTGTGTGTTGCTGGGAGTTTTTATATCAGATGGATACATTGCGACCGCTGCTATCAACCATTTACTGTATTTTATGACATGATTGTTAGAAAAAGTACATTTAAATGAAGAAAGCAAATCTTTATAAAGTAAACTTTCTGTTGAACAGGTGGATTTTTTGGATAAAATTTTGTATTTATCCCGGATGGGGTGTTTAGTGACCATATCACCCTCAGTTTAATTTTTGTCTGTTTGTCTGTTTGCAACAGTTATTATAAACTAGCGCAAATTGTCAAGATTTTAATTAATAATTAATTTAATATCGTATGGCCTCGGGTGCCTGGTGCAAGCTTTGCTATTTGACACCCAGAGGGTAGCTTGCATGTCGAATTTCGTAGTTCCTTGACTATGAAAGTCAAGGAGGTTAGATGTTAGATATCTAATCTCCTTGAACACAATAGCGCTTTCTAGTAGAGAAATGAGGAACTTTGTGCTGGCGGAAACTCCCGAGATTAATTTTGCCATTATGAACTCGGCCTACTGAATTCAAATGGGTTCTTTGACATGCCAACATCGTATGACATGCGTATCGTATTTTTGCCACCTTTCAAAAATCACTTACCACGGTCAGGGGCGAACCTGCAATCTTGGGGTTAGTAGACCGACACGCTATCCACTCACCCACCGTGGCAAGCTATTGTCAAGATTTGTTAGTTATATGTGATACTTTTATTAAGATAGTGGTGATTCACCTTGAAGTTTGCTTGCTTAGTGTGATATCTGTGTTTGAATTGTTATTAAATGGTCAGGCTAGAGTGGATTGGATTGTGAACTTAGCTGGTTGTTTGAGCGATGTGCGGTCTGTTCTCGAGCAGCTGCTACCAACCATTGTCTACACTGAACTGGAAAGAATTTCATGTTCGGTCTCGTTATCTCTTTCCCTACTTGGCCTTTCCACGCATTCTTAACTGCTGTCTATGTTTGTCCGGCCATGAAACAAATGTTATGCTGCCAAGTCTAGATCATCCTAATATGAGTCGTCCATTTGCAAAACTAGTTTAATCCACATGTAAATAAGCATCATGTCGTAAAATGATTTATTTAATTACTTTATTTTCTTTTACTTTGTTTTATTATTTTGTTTTGTTTTGTTTTGTTTTATTTTGTTTTATTTTGTTTTTATTTTGGTTTGTTTTGTTTTATTCCATTTTGTTTTGTTTTATTTTGATTTTCCAGAAAACAAACACAAAACAAAAACACGAAGCAAAAAGCAAAATTCATAAACAAAGCAAAAGCAGAAAACAAGAAACAAGAAACACAGAGCAAATAGCAAAATTAATCAAAAAACAAAAGCAGAAAACAACCATAAAACCAAAACCAAGACAGAAAAGCAAAAAGTGAAATTCAAAAGCAAAAGCACAAAGCAAATACAAAACCAAAAACCAAAAATACAAAGTAAAAAGTAGAAAACAACAAACACAAAAGATACGTGAGGCAAAGTCCAGAGAAACGTTTCTCATGAAAATAATTCTTATTCACAAGTGGATTAAACGAGCTTTGCAACTCAACGACTCATATGGTGTGTGTTACTGAATTCTGGACATCTTCAACTATTAAAGGCACATTTCATTCTTGCCACGTGGAAGCTTAACAGTCCTCTCTAAGCACACACGGACTACTAAGAATGTCTTGGATTCTTTAATACTGCCGTCAATGCCAGCCTTGGTTTATTGAAGATACTGTATGTGCAAAGTACATTCTAAACCATTAACATGTTTCCCTTGCTGCCCTATTATCTAGCTTGGCTGCAACGTTATGTTGTTCCTCGTTTCCTAAGGGTGGTGTTTTCTAGTACTGTAAATATAGGTGAATTCTCCACCATGAATGTGTGTTCGTTTAGATTGTTAGGGTTGTTTCTTTTAGCTAAGTGTATCTAGATGGCTTCCTTTATGTCAAGGGCTCTTCCATTCAGTTCGTGATAAGTTATATAATTTTTAAGTGAGTTACAATGCTAGTGAATCTGTGCCTCACTTCATACATGTGCTCGCGTAGGGCCGAATGTGTCGCGTATTTTATCGCATTCGTGTGTTCTTTGCATCGCGTGTCCATTCGTCTACCACTTTGGTCAATGCAATTTGCCTAACACAATGTGTTATCGAGTATATCCCTGACTTTCAGTACGGGTCCTGTTTATTTAAATTACCGTACTGTTGTGCAAGTGCTTGCCGGTTGTATTGTTTATTGTAAATGCTATTTCAAAGCCTTGTTTCCTGAATAAATGGGTAATTTTGTATGATTTTGCGTTCACGTAATTAAACCGCGTGAATTTGTTTTCATGGTTGCATGCTTGTAGGTGGCTCCCAGTATTATCAGTAGTAATCAATAGAGGATATCAACTTAACAGTACTTTTAATAATTCGTCATGGTTTACTGTAACAAACTTTAGAGTATTTGAGAGGACATAAGACAAAGAATTTTATTATCCTGTTGGAAGCCATATTTCAGTGCTGCTTCAGTAAACGAAATTTAAATACATTTCTATCGATCAACACAATGTATCGAACTGTAATGGGTGTTATTCTCCAAAACTGGGAAAATGGATCATATAATACAGTAACTCAGATCACTAGTTTTGATCTTCAAGTTATCATCATCAGATCAAAACGCTGCAAGTTTTCTAGGTTTGTACCATGTCTTGTGTGGGGTTTCACCTAGGACACCAAGCTGACTCATCAGCGGGCTCTTGGTGTCCCCGCCTGGACGCCCACAGGCGTAGCGAACTGCGCGCTACTTCCCTTTATATAGAGTGCAACTGCACCACTTTACTGCGAGAACTAAAAGCTCAAGCAGCCTTAACCTCCCTATGAAGGCTTCCAAAAAGATGGGGAGTCCGGGCGGGGACACCAAGAGCCCGCCGATGAGCCAGTTCGGTGTCCTAGGCGAAACCCCACACAAGACACGGCAAAACCCTAGAAAAATTGCGGAGTTTTAATTCACTGGCCGTGAAAGCCAATATATACCCTCTTTTAGGAAGCCTTCATAGGGAGGTTAAGGCTGCTTGAGCTTTTAGTTCTCGCAGTAAAGTGGTGCAGTTGCACTCTATATAAAGGGAGGTAGCGCGCAGTTCGCTGCTCCTGTGGGGGTCAGGGCGGGGACACCAAGAGCCCGCCGATGAGCCAGCTTGTTGTCCTAGGCGAACCCCGACACAAAACACGGCACAAACCTAGAAAAGTTGCTGAGTTTTAATTCACTGGCCGTGAAAGCCAATATACCATCATCAGATCACTTACACTCCAGCTATTAAAACGTTTCAATGATGATGAGCTGATGATGATCACTTGAAGATTGAAACTAGTAATCCGATTGTATTTATTAATCTCATATATTTTCTTCAGGTTTAGGGAATAACAACCATTACAATTAGGCACAATCGTGTTGACCCACTGAAAAGCATTTACATCTCGATTACACAGAATTTATTGTGTTGTATTTGATAGAGGAGAGTGGAAGTTAAGAAACAATAATCACATTATGTAAAATTCCCTACAGGGAAAATATTGGCGGGTTCATAAAATCTGGCGACGCTGGCTAACACATTAAAATATAGAAAGACACTAAAACACCTAAGCTACGGGGTTATATTTATATATCATCATCGTCGCGCGGTGATTTTCCACTCGCCTGGAGCAATTTCAATGAAACTCGGTAAGTACATAGTACTATTTTGTTCAACCCCGACCGTGCCTTTTGAATTTTAATACGTTCCTCCAATCCAACACAAATAGCCCAGTTTAATAATAATAATAATAATAATAATAATAATAATAATAATAATAATAATAATAAATACAGTGCGAGCCCTGACATCTCACAAACTACAAAGAGATAGCAGTAAATATAAGAACTGTCCTCGTATAGACATTGCGAGGGAAAGCAATGTGGGGATATATATTTTTAGTCAATTTTACCCTCCAGGTTGGTGGTTCCCACGTTCTCAGCGGGGGAACTCACCACTACCGCCTTTCCAGGCAGTGTCCTAGAGCTGAGAACACTTGGTCGGTTTGGATACAACTGGGGAGGTGTGATCAGCTCTTCGCCCAGGCGGCTTCACCTGCAGAGCGAACAGGGGCCTCATGAGAGATGGGAAGGGAAGGGAAGATTGGGATGGATAGGCAAGGAAGGGGGGAAGGAGGCGGCCGTGGACTTATAGTGGGTACTGTACCATTATACTCATATTGTTATGATGTATAGTGCAGTTTGAAGTATATGTTGAAGATCGGCGCGATCCACAAGTTGCAAACCGAAGCAGGAGTCGGCCGCTTGATTACGGTATTTTCCGAGGATCGACGTGCACGCACGAAGCCAGGCGGATATGATTACAACATGGCGACCATTGACCCAGTTTATTGATCGGTCACAAGGATTACATTTTTATCAGCAATAAGAAGAAAAGAGAATAACATGCAAGATTTGCAACATAATACGAGACCCTGGAACAGAGAATAATGTGTATTTTGTTATCTATACATGTTTAGTATCTGTCAGAGACCTTATAAATTATGATTTACATCCACCAATGAGAGATCAGTTCGATTACTGTCACGTCTGAGTGGGGGTAGCGTGAAGCTAGGTGGATGGACACACAGTCAGCTGTGAGCAGATAACCCTACGGAGCGCTTGAGAACATATATCTTTGTGAAGCTTGAGAACGCGTTTCGTTATTGCAATGTGACGCGAGGTTTATATCAAACACTTTAAAGTGTATGCAGAGCTAGTGTCGAAGGACTCTGTTCGTTTTCACGAGATGCAATCTATACCACTACTGTAACGGATCGGTAAACAAGATGGGGAATAAATTAACATAAAATGAATGAAATGAAAATGAGACAAAATTAAAATATGCACTTTTGTTCTGTACTTACCTTTGGAGTACACTAAAAATGATATGATTTGAGCGCCAGACTAATTAGATAGTCAAATGAAGGGGATTGCACAGCTACTCATTTGCAGAAAACAAGATATCTTACCCCCGGTCGAAGAGAAACCGTAGTACTCAAACTGATTCAGCATTATGAAGGATAGTTGGGTTTGCCTTATATAATATTACTAACTACTATAAATGAGGGTCCTGACATTGACTTAAATGAATTTAATGAATCTAGGTAACAAATATAAAAAGAAAAACACAATAAGAATAGTTACAAATTTGAATTTAAAGAAAATTTACTGCGGCTCAACAGATAATGTATAATGAATGGATTTAACTAAAGATGAACACAAGCTTGATTTTACATGGCCTGAGAGACGTGAGATAAATCATGATCTTCGCTCACCTCTTGAAGTATTGTCATATATATATATATATATATATATATATATATATATATATATAATATGACTGATGTCCTCGTTGATCCGTCCCGTAGTTGACATGTTGTAGTACTTCCTGCATGATGCCTCGCTAATATTTTCCTCTGAATGTATAATGTTGGGTGGTCGATGCTCAGGGAACGACGGTTTGATGGCGACTCCCAACTCACGTTAAACTGACTCCCAGTACGTAGGACTACTGGAGTGACTGAATGAATAATAATAAGTGTTCTTCCTCTTGCTTGAGCTACCGTATTTATAACATCTTCAAGTTTTTGTCGATAATATGGCTCTTAAAGTCCACCCTTTCAATTAGACACAGTCTATAAGTCACTGCTCCTTCACGAACAATACTCATCAGGAATACTGACATTTTCATTATAGAATATGCCATGTCTTCAGTTATTTCGACACAGCTGCCAGGGTTTCTTACATTCATTTGGGGGTGCGAATGTTTCTTAAAGTCCAACCCTTTCAATTAGACAAAGTCTATAAGTCACTGCTCCTTAACGAACAATACTCATCAGAACTACTGACATTTCCATTATAGAATAATGTCATTTCTTAAGTTATTTATCCACAGCAGCAAGTGTTTCTTACATTCATTTGGGGTTGAGAATAGATTTACCACTACCGGCACTAATAGTGACCGGAAACCGTATCGCCTTTGTCATGCGCTATGACCTTCTTCAGGAAATAACATCTATTGTAGAAATGCGAGCTAATCTGTCACTTCCCACGTCTCTCTGACAACTAAATTTACAACCATTCGTAAATGAAAATCTGTTCAGAATGATTTGAGCTGCTTACAGACAGATAAAATCTTGTTGCATGGAATACTACTTAATAAAAAATTAATATATATAAATATAACGAAAAAGATTAATTATTATAAATATAAAAGCTTGGGGATCGAATCGTTACACTACAAGGGTAAAGCAACATTAGAAACTGTAATTTCAATACAGCAAGCTGCCTAACATCACAGTGAACTTTGGTTTTGAAAAGCAGTCTCTGTTTTCATTGCATTGATGTCGAGTGCGCAGCAATGTTATTGAACTCTAAACACTATTCCTCATCGCGAACAGACATATTCTTAATCAAGATGTCAAGAGGAATAATTTTAGTTCTGTTCATTTCTTTTATAATGGCAGGCTAAATAACGCAGCAGCATGAACGCTACTAGACCGGCATTGTATCGAACATTTCAATGAACTATCGCCATGGCCCCAGTGATGACTGATTCTGATTGTGTGACCACTTGTGTCTATCTCATTAGTAATCATGAATACTATTCGCATGGGCAGTCATTCGTCTTTCGTTCATTAATATTTCGGCCCGATATGAAGAACGCGACCCTACTGAGAAACGAACTGTGTACTGGAAGTTGTTGGAGACGTGAAGTAGCGATTTCTGACTATTTACCCAGGATGGTTAATAGCCTTCTGAACCGGGAAGAACGTGCGGATTGGAGAAGGTGCACCCTGGTTCGATTCCCGACGACCTGGGGAATGCTAGTTACAGCTACATATGGAAAAGGTGTGATATGCAGGGCGTATCAATACTCGCTCTTGGAATTTCATCTATCAACAAGATACAGCTTACACAACTTCATCTCTCGTAGCTAAGTGTAGATATTTCAATGTTAATTTACGCCATTTTTTTTTTTTGCATATTAATATTTTTGAGTAGTATGTCGGATTGTGGAATTTAGGCTTGACGTTTTAATCATGTCAGCTTGTATTTAAGTATGTTTAAGTAGATTTCATCTTAAATTCAGTAGTATTTCATGAAGCTTTCTTAGGGTAGTGAAGAGGACATCGATAGTCATTTTGTGATTCAGTGTAGTTTATCAACGTGGTGAGCTCTTTATTATGTCAATCTGTGACATTCTTCGCATCGTTAGCTTGTGTTTCTGTTGGGCTACATTTTCCTACTGCATTTTCGAACTTTATACATCCGAGTGTTTGGTTTATGAATAGAAGACTGATTTTGATAGCAAGTTTTGAGTTTTGTGAAGTTTTATTTTATATTTATATAGAGGAGTTCGATTTCTCGCTTTTGTTAGGAACCATTCTTTGTGTTGTTGAAGGATAGAGGCTGGTAATGTTTTCTAACCAGACAATTGTGCTAATTGTTATGATTACCATGTCCGGTGGTGTAGAGACATTACTTTGTTTGTCGAATTCATCCGTGCAGGGGTGTACCGAACATTGGCTTGATTAACTTTCTCTTTATTTGTATTTAACTTGTTTTCATGTTAGCCTCTCGCGTGAAGGCACAGTTGAGATCCTTGGTCGAAGGAATTTATCATTGTTTTTGATTGTCGTCATTTGACTATAATATATCTCTGAAACATCATTCACTTTTTTAACCAGCGTATATCCCAAATTTAATAAATGTATAAATACATTCTGATTAAGGAGAGTCGATGCTATTGCAATCTCTCATAGCATAGGTATTAATTCTAAAAGGATATTTTGTTATTGAGAAAATCCAACCAACATCATTGAAAACTAATGTAAACTATGTATAAATTTAAACAACGATGTAGTAACAACAATTATCGGCTGAGAATGAAATACGTCATTAAGCAATGAGGGTGATCCAGTTACGTTAAAATATGTATGATTATAATAAATTAATTTTGAATGGAGTACTCAAGGGAGTACATATGTATAAGAGTAGAGCCGCGTGTATGCAGTGAAAGGATGAAATAAATATTAAGATATTTCATGGAAACTAACCCATGATAATTGTGATTGAGTAGTCAAATATAAGTTGACTTATTTTCAAGTCTAATTCAGCGTTGTACAACAAGCATTTTGTTGTTGCTTAGAAGCATGCTAACTACAAAGTAAAACATTAAAACATGTATTAAATGATGTCAACCTTAATATTCTGGATTTAATCACCATGCTGACGAGGGTGTTATAGTTATCCTGATCAGTTATTTTGGTGAATGCAATAATTATTAAAGTGATAGATTACCTCTATTAAGCTTTGTCACCTGGTTGGAAAGGACCAATTTAAACAATTTCGAATCTATTAAAGGAAATTAATGATCTTATTGTAATGGAAGAATGTTAAACTGAGGCTTGCGAAATAAAAAGAAACACACACTTGGAGTGTGCCATTCAATATATATATATATATATTCCAATGTAGATTTTGTACATGAATGATATTGCTAGCTGTAGGATTAGTAATGACCTACCCAAATGCGGAATTAATTTTCAATAAGACTTTTGAGGCATTGCTTGTGCCATAGTAGGGTATTATCTTAAAGAGTGTTTAACATTTTTTTAATGGAGAATACAGTGTGTCTAGTAATGACTGGAAGTTGTATTCAGGTCACTGTGATTTGAGCTTCCGGTTGAAGCTGCAATTGCTTTTCATTTCTTGTAATATTATTATAGCAATTTCTGCTATAATGATTTTGTGAATAAATTTGAAGAATTTTATTTTAATTCTTTTAGAGTGGTATTTTATAGCTGCGATAGGGAGTCACGTTAAGGAAACCATCGCAGGCATTTCAGTATAATTCCACGCTTTGGAGATTATGTTTTTTCTCGTTCTTGTGTTCTACCGAGCTAGATTTTTCTTTTGTTGCTATGGTTTTTCTTGACGTTCCCTCAGTTAGTTGATCCTTGTGCCCCATAATCCCCGTCTCTTGTTGAGTGGAATCTGGGGTTTATTTAGTCGGGGTTTTCAGGTTCTGCAATCCAGCAACCAACGAGGGATATCAACAAGCTGACGGTAGGTATTTCGGGTACAGTACCGTCCCGGCATTTGCGCAAATACGAAGTGGGAAACCACGGAAAACCACTTCGAGGATGGCTGAGGTGGGAATCGAACCCCCGCTACTCATTTAGACCACCCGAGGCTGAGTAGACCCCGTTCCAGTCCTCATACCACTTTTCAAATTTCGTGGCAGAGCCGGGAATCGAACCCAGGCCCTCCGGGGCGGCAGCTAACCACGCTGACCGCTACGCTACGGAGGCGACTGGGGATATAATACTTGTTAAAATAGCGCGGCGCAAATCAATGACATTGCCCAAGCCAACATATATTCCAACATCGACGCTTTGTTTGCACTGCCATCATGCAGAAATACTAAGCTCTATTGAGTGATATGAGGGTATGGCTGAGATTTACGTAATTTGTCTTACGATTCGGAGTGGAGTAGACAGTTTCGACCCATCAAAAGTTTGTTTTGCTGCCCTAAGAATCGACCAGCGATTTCGAGATGAGGCGGCCGGACATTTTACCACTTCCCCACTGAGGAAGTTTGGGCTGCAGCAAGCTGACATTACTGATCTCTTCTCGAACAAGACAGCAGCCATGCTACTCTCGCCTCGCTTGCCACAACCAGTGCATGTGCCAGCTGCCAGACATTGTCAAATTAAACATGGTCGTTAGCATGGCGTACCCAAGCATTAATTCAGCTGTCCGCTCTCTGTCGTAATGTGCTGGTAACGGAGTTTATAAAGGAGACCTCTGTCCCACAATGTCAGAATAATTGCAAGCACTCTCGTCCGGTAGGCCTAGTCCTCAACTCTTGGGGAAACTACAGCAGCGCAAACTCTTCGGAGAGAGCTGCTGGGATCAGCAATTTCCAGTGAGATATATTTCTTTTTGTATAAATAAAATTCTTATACGAGGTTATTCAAATTGATCACAGTGATAAAATACCATATATGAGAAAACCTTCTTGTCACTGTAGTTGTATTAGCTAATGAGTTATCTAGTTTAGTATTTTATATGGCCTATTCAAGATGGTTGTTGCGCGTAGATTTCCATCGGTGTCTCTAAAGGTTGGCAAGTACTGATTAAATGAATCATCCTAGCACTAGCTTGCCACGGTGGGTGAGTGGATAGCGTGTCGGCCTACTAACCCCAAGATTGCAGGTTCGCTCCTGGCCGTGGTAAGTGATTTTTGAAAGGCGGCAAAAATACGACACGCATGTCATACGATGTTTGCATGTCAAATAACCCATTTGAATTCAGTAGGCCGTGTTCATAATGGCTAAATTAATCTCGGGATTTTCCGCCAACACAAAGTTCCTCATTTCTCTACTAGAAAGCGCTATAGTGTTCAAGGAACTTAGATATCTAACCTCCTTGATATTCATAGTGATTCAAGGTAGAACGAAATTCGACATGCAAGCTACCCTCTGGGTGTCAAATTACAAAGCTTGCACTCGGCACCCGAGGCCAAACGATATTATTATTATTAGGTCTATTATTATCCTAGCACTCTTGGCTGTTCGCCGCAAGAGCCCGGGTTCGATATCCGGCTCTGCTAAGAAATTGAATTGTGGTCTGAGGGCTGGAACGGGGTACACTCAGCCTCGTGAGGAAAAATTGAGAAGAGGCAGGTTCGATTGCTACCTCAGCCATCCTGGAAATAGTTTTCCATAGTTTCCCACTTCTACTCCAGGCAAATGCTGGGATGGTACTTAACCTAAGGCCACAGCCTACCTCAATTACAAATACATAGACTAGCACAGACATCACAGTGACACAGGTTATCCGACATGTTCTACACTCACCCAAGTACACGGGGATACATGATCATGGTGTCAAAAAATATCTCAATAAATCAACAACAACAACAACAAATTAATAATCGGATCACTGCTTTATTTAGATCTTCTGCCCATCCCCACTGAAGAGTTTCATTCCCAAAAACTTACGATGAAATTAACAAAAATTAACATTTTAGCCCATTCCAAATTTTTGATCAAATATTATCTCAGTTATGCTTATCAAAAATATAAAAAGCTTTGAATCCATTCTCACCGTTGCCAAATTAGCAAATCATTGATAACTATTCATTCGGTCAACACGTATTTACTCTATATTTACGTAAAAAATAAATTTGATTATTATTTTTTGCGCAAATTACATGTTGCGTTCAAAAAGCATTAATCATCAGATCTAGGTTAATCAAATGATATATAAGGCAACTAATTAGCACTACCAAGCACTACAAAACTCCACGATTCTACGCAAAAATAGGTCCGGTTCCTCGCCAGTATTTCGTGAATGTGCGCTGGCTACTACTAATGCTGAGATTTGCTTTGACGAAAAGCCTCAGAAGGAGAACTATGGACACAAACACGTATGGGGCACCCCTTAAAACAACAATAACTAACTAAAAAAAAGAGTGATAGTCTGAAAGACTTTATATCATTTTAAATGCTACAAATGCTGAAAAATGCTGGGTGAACGCCTCATGATCATGCAGCGAACTGCGTGAACTCAAACTCCATTAGCAAGTGCAAACCAAGGTCAAAGGAGGTAGCTGGCTGAATGACGTCACGCTCACCGGAGCACGCGGGGGAAGGAGGAAGCTCAAGCGGTACTATGACGTCACACACCTCAGTGCATTCTCGGTACATTTCGTCCCGTGGCCATAACGTAACGCCAGACCTCAGCGTAACGACGAAGCAGTATTTGTCCATGAATACTGTGTTCAAAATGGTAATCTGAATGTTTTCAGCTCCTGGTGATGTAATATTAACCACTGCTGCTTGCGCTCAAGGTAGAAAGCACAAAATACAAACTTTTCATATTCCGACTCACATCAGGCTTAGGTAGTTATTGAATGATCTGATGCAAGAAGGGGGTAACACCATTTTACAATTTGTTTGAAGATAAACATCAAACTGATTAATATCTTGCATAATAATAACTTAAATAGTTCTGTGATATATATTATCATTTCAAATGATCTTGTCGACTTCATCGTTATGCTTGAGTCTAACGTTATGCGTTACGGAGACGGCGACCGCGTGACGTCATGCAGCCGCGCGGGAAGCCTAAGTTAATGGGTAATGGATGGCGAGTGCGTGACGTCATGCAACCACGCGGGAAGCCAGAGTTAATAGGTAATGGACGGCGAGTGCGTGACGTCATGCAGTCACGCGGGAAGCCTAAGTTAATGTGTAATGGAGTCTGTTGAAAGAGTCCTGGGGTGTCGAGCGACCTGGGGCTTCGAGCGAAGCGAGAAGGCAGTTGTAGCATGCATCATTTGAAATGATATAAAGTCTAGTCTTTCAGACTGACTGTAACTTTTTTGAAGCATTTTCTCTAAGGTAGTAATGCAAGGCTACAATTTGAAAATACTGATCGATTATTTGTTTCTTTTTTTTAAGTCAATTTTACCCTCCAGGTTGGCTTTTTCCACGGACTCAGCGAGAGATCCCACCATTACCGCCGCCGGGCAGTGTCCTGGAGTTAGGAACATCTGGTCGGGGGGGGGGGGATTCAACTGGAGGGGTGGGATCAGCACCTCGCCCAGGTGGCCTCACCTGCAAAGCGAACAGGGGCTTCATGAGAGATTGGAAAGGAGGGGAAGATTGAGAGGGATAGGCAAGGAAGAGGGGAGGAGGCGGCCGTGACCTTACATTAGGGACCATTCCGGCATTTTCCCGAAGACGAAGTGGGGAAACCACAGAAAGCCACTTTCCAGGAAGGCTGAGTTGGGAATCGAACCCCCTCTACTCATTTGGGCCACCCAAGGCTGAGTAGACCCCGTTCCAGACCTCATACCACTTTTCAAGTTTCGTAGCAGAGCCGGGAATCGAACCCAGGACCTCAGGGGTGGCAGCTAATCACGCCGACCACTACGCAACAGAGGTGAAAAAATTATTTATATTAAACAAAAGAAAGAACCATGGCACCACAGCCCATGATGGGCCTTATACTACCAAGTGACCACTTCCCAGCCATTCGGCCTGAAGATTGAGGGGAGATGCGTGGTCAGCCAGTCGGGGCCCCTCAGCGTCCCGATTGGTTATCCTGCCTCACTCTCAGACAGCTACTCAATTGTCCTCACGAGGCTGAGTGCATCCCTCACGCCAGTTTCTAAAATCCGTGACAGTGCTGGGAATCGAACCCGGGGTGAGAGACAGTCGCGCTACCCCAACACTACGGTGCCGATTTATTTGTATTATTCGTACATTAACAAGAAGTTCCGTGACGAACTAAAGAGCCTACTTTTCTTAAAATTTAATATTCATGCCAATGATTAATCTATATGGATCTATCTAGAATAATTGCGAAATTAAGTTGGTAATATCGAAATTTCTAATTAGTTCGAAATACTGTATACCTGGCATAATGTAACCTAATAGAGAACTACAGTTGGCAGCCCTGGTGACTGAATATATTCTTAGTTCCATTTCTTAAGGTACATAATACAACATTTGATTGAAGCCCAATGGATAGCATGGACGTCACATGGAGTTAAACATTGGATCTAACAGCGCGCGTAAAATCAAGCTGGCAACAATGACAAACATGTATTGTTCACAAATAATCTGAAATAATATGATCTATTGTTGTGTCAATTTTGAATGAAATCCATTAGTTAGTATAGAAGTTACATGCATTTTAAAATTGGACCTATCAGCAGGCTTAGGAACATGTTGGCAGCACTGGTGTAGTTACTCCAAATTAATCTAGAATGCTAGGTACTATACGTCTGCAAAGTTTAGAGCTATTGGCTTGCATACTTTCTGATATATTGTTATTAGGGTAACAAAAGAATAGACAGTATTTACTAACAGTTGGCAGCCCTGGTTACTCAGAATCGGCATAGTCATATCTGTTATGGTACACATAGCACACACGAACTTTGGTTGAAATCCAAATGATAGTATAGAAGTTACATGTATTTAAAGTTGGACCTCTCAGCAGGCTTAGAATCATGTTGGTAGCACTGACGTATATAAGTTACTCCAAATTAATATAGAATGTCAGGTACTATACGTGTGCATAGTTTAGAGCTGTCGGCTTGCATACTTTCGGATATATGGGTATTTGGATCAAAAACATTGAGAGCATTTATTAACAGTTGGCAGCCCTGGTGGCTCTTAGGAATACGCTCAGTCATATCTGTTTATGTACACATAGCACATACGAAATTTGGTTGAAATGCAATTGATAGTGTAGAAGTTATATGCATTTACAATTTGGAACTATCAGCAGGCCTATAAACATTTTGGCAACACTGCCATGTATGGCCTCCTGGAATTTAAACTGCAATATTATTATCTATACGTCTGCCAATTTTGAAATAGCTCCCATTCATATATTCCAAGATATCCAACATTGAGCTCAAATTTCAATTGCGATTTTTCAGCAGTTGGTAGCACTGACATCATTTTCAAATATGGCCGTGAGATATTCAGGTATAGATGTGGGACACCACACGGAAAACCAGTTCCTAGTTGGCTGAGGTGGGAATTGAACTTTTTTCTTCTCAATTTTACCTCAGGAGGCTGAGTGAACTCTATTTCAGCTGTCAGTGAAAATGAAAATCCACAGCCTGCTTCCAGTCTCCGACCGGGTCAGGAATGGAATGAATAAAGCCCCCATCTAGCGGCGAGGATATGAACTGTGCCGGCTGCCGAAGCCTGTCGCACTCCTCTGGGGCAATGATTAAATGAATGACAGATGAAATGAAATGATATTGGAGAGTGTTGCAGGAATGTAATTTGGACATGAAAAACCGGAGTACCCGGAGAAAAACCTGTCTGCCTCCGTTTTGTCCAGCACAGATCTCACATGGAGTGACCGGGATTTGAACCACGGACCCAGCGGTGAGAGACCAGCGTGCTGCCACCTAAGCCACGGAGGCTCTTCAGCTGTCAGTCCAGAATGTAATTTCTTGAATTTGAACCTGGGGCTCCGGGGCGACAGTCAAGAATGCTAGCCGCTACACAACTACAGTTCATGCCACGGCTTTTGGCCGGTCAGCCCCGATTGCGCAGTCGTACAGAGGACAGGTGGCGAACCTCAGGCATGTGCAATCGATACACGAGTTGATTTCCACACAACTCAAAACTCATGCATCAATTGTACTTGCGTGAGGCTTGCACACTGTCTTCTGTACGACTGTGAAATCGGGACTGACCGGTCAAAAACCGTGGCATGAACTGTATGTGGTTCCACTTATAATAGTTTGAGGCGTTCCATCATACGAACTTTCCCCCAGGGGCTCACATCTAGTGGGAAGTGGGTTGGCGACCCCCAGCTGAGTCCGGTATTGCTTCAACTTACTTGTACCGGGCTCTTCTCTGTTATATTTCCTCTCGACCTACCTTGGTCAACTCTTGTTCTTTTCCGACCCCGATAGTATTAGGGTATCTGAGGCCTAGGGAGTCTTTCACTATTTCGCCTTAATTGGCCCTTGTCTCATCTTTCCTGATCCCCCATTCTTCGAGGGGTTAGACCTCTTCTTTTCTTTTATTGTATCTTCTGCCCTCTGCTCAAGGCCCTTAAGGGGACAGGGTGTGTGTAGCCCCACCACTTATGGTGCATCCAGGATGGTGCTACACCCTCAAGGGCTCACGTCTAGTGAGTTCAGGCGTTGGTGATCCCGAGGGCTTCCTGAGCTGGATCTGGTTTTTCTTCTTCCATTGCCCTTGGGGCGGGCTCTTTCCTCTCTGCCTTACTAGGCAATCCTTCCTTCCAAGTCCCTCAATTCTCATTCTTCGACGGTTGAGGGCATTTCCTTTCCTCCTGTCTTTTATTTATATTCTTCTCCTTTGTTATCCATTTCCTCTTCTAGTTTGTAAGAGAGTGGTATGGTTTAGTTGTCAGTTTCATTTGATCATCTTTCATTTTCACCATCACCCAAACCATTAGGGGCCGATAACCTAGATGTTAGGCACCTTAAAACAACAATCATCATCACCATACGAACAGCTAGAAAATGGGATCCTCTATTTTACATGCCATTGATATCTTCTAATTTAAATTCCTCCACATTTTACCAATTTGCTTTATCACTTGATAGAGCCTCCGTGGCTTAGGCGGCAGCTCGTCGGCCTCTCACCGCTGGGCCCGTGGTTCAAATCCCGGTCACTCCATGTGAGATCTGTGCTGGACAAAACGGAGGCAGACAGGTTTTTCTCCGGGTACTCCGGTTTTCCCTGTCACAATTTCATTCCAGCAACACTCTCCACTATCATTTCATTTCATCTGTCATGCATTTAATCATTGCCTCAGAGGAGTGCGTCAGGCTTCGGCAGCCGGCACACTTCATATCCTCGCCGCTAGATGGGGGCTTCATTCATTCCATTCCTGACCCGGTCGGAGACTGGAAGCAGGCTGTGGATTTTCATTTTCTTTATCACTTGAGTATGTATGGCTCTATTATGAACGGACTCGAGACAGCGGTTTAGTGGGTATCAACTTGTCTACACCACTTCCAGCCATGCGAGAGGCCAAGGGTGACAGGACTGACCAAAAGGCTCTTCTTGCCTCTACTGTAGCTTCACAGTGGTTTGCGCTCGAAAGCCGAGTATGTCAGCTGTGCTCACAGCAGGAGTGAAAAACGATTGCGAGTAAACAGCTGCACTGCCTTGGTGATTGTGTAACTCCCATTTTAAATTGAGTGAGTGATGATTCTCCAACCTGAAGAGTCTGTTGATTTCAGTGGCAGTGTATCTAGTATAACACAAGGCACTTGGCTAGCATAGAAGTTTTTTATAATTTAGGGTCTTGGACATCGTGGTCATCAACACCGTGTGTTTGGGTGTGAGTAGAATATGTCTGATCAGGGGCGCACCCAGGGGAGGGGGGGGGGGGGCTTTGGGGGCTTAAGCCCCCTCAAAAAATCTGGGAACACTTTAAAAACATTGATGATATCTTTCAAGAAAATTGATTGCATAACGGGCTCCAGAATGTTAAGTGTTGGAACGTTGGAACATTTTGCGATTTTCTAATGGTTTAAAATAGAATTATGTTAGGCCTATATTTATGCAACACTTGAGTGATAATAATATATATTGTAAACACAACACGATCGGATATTTCCGGCCGTTGTCGTAACTATGCTCGGAGCAAGATGCGCGTGGGACAGCGGTGAAAATTTCTTTCTGTGTCAGGCGTCAAGGCAGTAGTGGTGTTTGTAAAATTTGATTCGTTCATTGTTGTTGTGTTTGTATTTTCTATTGGCTATTGGTGATCGTAGTGTGTACAATTGGACTAGTAGTAATGGGAGACAAAAGAAATTCAAACATGCAAAACTACTTTAAACCGTTAAAAATCAATAAATATGACGTGGTTAGTGTTAGTGAATGTGGGAATCCTTCAACGAGTAAGGAACTGTTAACAAGGACTGCAAGCATAGAAAAACAGCCAATTTGTTAGTCAGAGGAGGGCTCAGAGGCAAATGTGAGCAGGCCTAAGGCCGTTGTAAGGATTTGGACATTGGTTTATATAAAATCAAAGTGTTGATAGGCAATGAAAAGTTCAAAGTTTTGAATGACAAATGGGTTCCTCAGAGCAACTTTAACTTTCATTTTAGATTGCATGGGAACCAACAACGAAAATTTTCATTTTCATGGCTAAAGAAATATACCTGGCTTTCGTATTCCGGAATTGAAGACCCTGCATACTGTGTCCATTGTATGTTTTTTTCAAAAAAAGAAGTAAGAGTAACGCTCAACGTACTGGACAACTTGTTGAAGAAGGTTTTTGTAACTGAAAAAAAAAGCACTAGAAAAGTTTCAAAAACATGCAAACTCGCAGTATCATGAAGACTCATGTGTAAGCGAGCTAACTTTAAAAGAGTTATGGACTGCCGAATGAAACCGATTGACAAAACTCTTGATAAAGGAAAAGACGTCCAAGCCCAAAATAATGTGAAAAGAATAATTCCAATAACAGAAACTATTATTTTGTGCGGCAGGCAAAATATCGCCCTTAGGGGCCAAAGAGATTATGCTCAATTTCAAATCGACAGCAAACCATTTGAAAATGAGGGGAACATAAGAGCTTTGCTCAGAGCTAGAATTGAATCAGGTGACAACAATTTGAAAGATCACTTTGGGTCATGTGACAAAAATGCGACCTATATAATTTGGAATTTTCAAAATCAAGTCGTCGATGCTTCTAACCAAATAATAACTGAAAAAATAGCAAGTAAAGTAAAAGAAACTAAGTTTTTTAGTGTTCTCGCAGATGAAACATCTCATATTTCAACTGATGAACAGTTTTCTTTGTGTTTACGTTATATAACGCCAAATACTTTAAATGGTTATGAAATATGTGAGCAATTTTTTAAGTTCATGCCTCTAACCTCTACTACGGGTAGCGTATTGGCAAAAACATTGATTAAAGGTCTTGAAGACAGTAATATAGACATAAATAACCTACGTGGCCAGGGGTACGATGGGGCGGCTGCCATGAGTGCAAAGTTTAAAGGGGCTCAAGCGTGCATCCAAGAAGCTCACCCCACAGCAATATACGTGCATTGCGCTTCTCATAGCCTTAACATGGCATTGTCGACCACGTCTGAGGTTGTATCAATCAGGAACTGCTTTGGAATAGTGGAGAAGTTGTGGAATTTTTTTAACAATCCTAAAAGACAAGCAGTTTTAAAACAGTGCATTGAATCTGAGGTAAATCTTGAAACCAACAAGGAAAAACTCCTGCAGCTTTGTCCAACGAGATGGGTACAAATCCACGATGCTATTTTTTGTTATGAAAGAACTGCTGGAACCTCTTCAAGTAACGTTAGAGGAGATTAAAAACTGGAATGATGGGGAATCTTCTTCAGGAGCTCTAATACTACTAAACTCCTTATGTTAAGGTGAATTTATAATTTCTCTCATGGCATCAGAAAAACTGCTTGGTTACACAGTAAACCTAAGCAAAAAGCTTCAGGGAACTGGTTTATATTTATCGTCTGCAATTACACACGCTGAAACTGTGATTGAAAGCTTAAAATCTCTAAGAAAAAATGCAGATCAAGAATTTCACTCGTTGTTTGAAGAAGCTACCAAAATTGCTAATAACTGCGCTTCAATAACTTTGATGCCTCGAACAGCTGGAAGACATCTGAATAGAAGCAAAATACCAGCAGAAACACCAGAATTATACTATAAAAGATCTGTTTTCATCCCTTGGATTGACTCTTTGATTATTACATTGGAATCTCGATTCATCAAGCATAAATACTTATTAAAGAGTTTTGAGTGCTTACTGCCATCAGCCAATGCATCACATACACATAAAGAAACCTCCCAAGTAAAAATGCCACTTGATTTCTTACAGCTGTGTAATTTTTATAAGAATGACGTAATTTGAAAGTGGAGGAAACAACAAAGGCCTGCTTATGGCTGAGTTTGAACTGTGGCACAAGAGCTTCAAGACCCACGCTAATATCCCTAAAACCGCAATCGATGTTTTGAATCTATGTGGCAAGGACTTGTTTCCTAATATCCACACATTGTTCAGAATTTTGTGTACCATCTCTGTGACTACAAGCACTGCTGAGAGGTCATTTTCTACACTACGTCGGCTGAAAACATATCTTAGGAATACCATGGGTGCAGACAGGCTGACTGGACTAGCAGCACTGAATATTCAGTGGGAAATTGAAGTCACCAGTACAGAGGTAGTTTCCGTTTTGAAAAAAAATCTGCTAGGCGGCTGGATTTTGTTCTGTGAAATTTGAGTTTCCACTTTATTCAAACAACGTTAATGTTAATTCATCAATACATGATTTGCATTCAACTATTTGTTTAAACTTGCATTCAGCCTGTGTAATTATTCTCAACTTGAAATTCTAGAAATGCTTCAGATTTTTTATTATAATGTTAGTTATTAAGGAAAATTAAAATAACTTATATATTTTCACGTACATTACATAAAATATTTGTTACAATCCATAACACTATGGTATACAATTACATCTCGTAATTTTTAAAATGTAATTTTTAGTTCCAATTAAATTTACATCTTCAAAATCAAAATGTTATTATTAATTTCCTAACACCTATACCGTACTAGTTCTTGGTATAAACAACTCAAAACTTAGTAAATGATTGCAGATAATTGATGTTACACATCAATCTGACGATCCTGGTAGCTGGATATATAGTTATGATAATAGTGAGCAGAGCAATCCAGTCGTTATCACTCTGATAGTGATCAAAAGTTAATTCTTGATAAAAATCATGCAGTTCCTTTTTATTACTTGTATAACCTTAGCTCAATGGTACTGTAACTAAAATTTGTATAAAACCAATGCACATTTTGTTTAAATAATCTCCATTCCAATAGCATATTTTGTATTGGTTTTAACAGAGCATTCTACAGTATGTTTGATCTTATAGAATATCTTTTTATGCATATGATCTCAATTATACATATTTACATACAAGAATAATAATGGACACATTCTCTTTCCATAGCTGAAATCATGTTATTGAGGAAAGCCCCCTCCAAACCAAAAGTCTGGGTGCGCCCCTGTGTCTGATAACCTGAGTTACGGTGGTGTCTGTTCTAATGTGTGTTTGATCCGCCCCGTTGCAAAGTGGCTAGCATTTTTGTCTGTCACCGCGGAGGCCCGGGTTCGATTTTCGGCTCTGCCAAGAAATTTAATTGTGGTCTGAGGGCTGGAGCAGGGTGCACTCAGCCTCATACGACATAAATTGAGAAGGGGGGGTTTAGTTTCCTACCCCAGTCATCCTGGAAGTGGTTCTCCATGGTTCCTCACTTCTACTCCAGACAAATGTCGGGATGGTACCAAACGTAAGGCCACGCCCGCTTCCTACCCAAATCCTACCTCGATTACATCGATTACACACACTAGTACAGACATCACAGTGATACAGTTTATCAGACAAATTCTACACACACCCAAGTACACATCACTACTACACCACCACGGAGTCGAAACACCCGTATAACAACACTTAACTCTTAACCCTGGAATGTATTGTTGTATTTGAGGCTAAGTTTGGGAAGGTGGTGGCGGTGGAAGTTACTTAGAATCCATCCCGGTATTTACCTTGAGTAGAAATGGGAAACTACAAGAAAAAACAACAAGTAGTTCCATGAAGAACTAAATAGCCTATTTTCATATAGAGTATCCTACTTATATTAATTGCCTCTATCAACATACAAACTTCAATCGCACACAAGAACACAAGAAATAAAAACGAGATATTAAAATTTCACACAGCCGCCATATTGAGGAAATGAAAACAATGGAAATAAATTAAATATCAGTGGATTAACATTTTTATAAGCATTTACCATACCAAGTTTCACTGCACACAGATGATTAAATTGCGGGAAACGTTCATTTAAATATTTACATTTTGTGTCGCCACCGTGTTGGATTTATTCTCAACAGGTTTTTGAAAGTCACATAGATGAACGTTTAGTAGTGCCCTTTATTACCGTACAAAATTTCAGAGTGATACTAGTAATAGTTTAGGAGATATAGGATACAGGTGAAATATTTCGCACTGCCACCATGTTGGATTGGTGAGATGTAATACAATTTTAAGGGAACGGTCGGGGTCAGACAAAATAGTACTATGTCCTTACCGAATTTCATTGGAATTGCTCCAGCTGTTTGGATTTCATTAGGGACGCACATACAAACAAAAGTTTCATAAGCCTATTTATTCATAAATGAAAATAGGCTAATAATTCGAGGATGACTAAGGAGAGAATCAAACCCACCTCTTCTCAGTTTTACCTCACAAGACTGGATGTATCGCGTTCCAATCCTCATACGAGAATTACATTTCTTGACAGAATCGCTAATCGAATCCATGCCTCAGGGGTGACAGCGAAGAATGCTAGCTACGACACCACAAGAAGGTGCAGGATGTCTGATGAGTGCTATTCAATCCGGAGTTCCCAATAGCATACAAGCTCAGCAGTAACAAGCTTCAAATTAGTCTATTTAATACTTTCCCCATAAAGATTCTCCAAAGTTTATCAGTTTTACGTGGGCGGCATATACATCTCTGGTTTCGCGTAACTCACCACAAAATGGTCCGGCCTCAGAGAAATCTGGTTTGCTGAACTGCTTCCGCCCTATTGCAGCGTGTATACGGGGAACACTTGCAAGTACAGCCTGTTCCGATTCAACACGGAACTGTAAAATGGGTTGCCTAACCACCCGCAATCAGCTTGAAATTTGCTCGCAGCGCGCTAGCGACGGGGCTGAGTTCGATTTCACTGATTGCCGCCTTCTTATGCAGCATTGCAAAGTATTTTGCTCTTTCAAAATATATTTACACAGACTTCACAATAAGTATGAACTTGTTATTTTAGGATTCTTTTAACCCTGCAGTGCTCGCGCGGCGTCTGACAGACGCCACACAATTTTATTTTTGTAATTGAAAGGAAACTTCCAAGGCCACTGACAGGAAATTCCATCAACCTTTCAAGTAACTATTCATAACCAACGTAATAATGCCTCAGCGTGCCAGTGTTAGTCGAGCGCGTGTGGTGGTGAGTCATTGTTACACGAGTGTGTACGGAGTCTGACAGACGCCACGCGACCTTCGCTGCGATAAAGTAAGTACTCGTTCTGAAGTATTCTCTTCAAAATTTTTACCGTAATTATTCTTCATGGTGTCATATTGCATGGCTTCTTGATGAGGTCCATGACAACTCGTCACGAGCATCGTTATATTTTCACGTTTTTCACGTTTTTAGAACTGAAAATGAGTGGAAAGGAGAGGAGATATACCGGTATCCTCAATCGTCTTGATGATAGATCGATTGTGCAGAGTTTGCTTGAGGAAGATGATTGTGAAGATGATGATGATGATGAAGGTGCATTGAACAGTGATAAGGAGGAAGATATTCTAGAATCCAGGAGTGAAAGTACCGACACAGAACAAGACGTAGACAGTAGTGATGAACCAGGGGAAAATGAAAGTCATAGTGGTTGTTTCGTAAGGCGATATAAGTTTCTAAGTGGCGTAAGGCTAATCCTCCTAGAAATGTTCGAACCCGCCGAGAAAATATCGTCAGACATTTACCTGGTGTGAAAGGTGTTGTGAAGCTAGCTAAGACTCCTAAAGAACGCTGGGAATTATTCAATAAATTATAAATGTGCTTCGTTAGTTGCTTTTATATCAATATAAAAGATTATTTTTTCAAAATGCCCTGAAATTAATTTAAATCGTTAATCACAACTTGGTATAGCAGAAATGCCTCTGAAACGAAATGGTGTCTCCCAGACGCCACGCGACCTTCTTTGATGTAAAATACTGCGCGAGCACTGCAGGGTTAATGGCTTTTGCAGAGCATTTCTATGAAATAAAATTTTATTTTACAACATTGTTTATTACAACACAATATAGTTTTTGTGTTGTATTTCATTTACAACACAATTTATTGCCTTTTAACCCAATACCACAAAACCAGATACAATTTGGAAATGATTTGTTACAACATTGTAATCAGTCTTCGATGCGACTAAAAAAAGTTAATTATCATAGACGTTACATTTACTGCAAATGGACATTTACATAAGGTGTTCGAAGTGGCGTCCATCATTTTCCAAGCAGAGGGCCACTCGTCGCATCAAGTTCTCTCTTGCGTTCGACAACATCTGAGGAGTAATTTTGGGTTAAATAGCAATGAATTGTGTTGTAAATAAAATACAAAACAAAAATACATTGTGTTGTAATAAACTATGTTGTAAACAAATTTTATTTTATAGAAATGCTCTGCAAAAGCCATTAAAAGAAGCGTAAAATAACAAGTTCTGAAACAGAAATCGTTCAAACTTATTGTGAAGCCTGTGTAAATATATTTCGAAAGAGCAAAATACTTTGCAATGCTGCAGAACAAGGCGGCAATCAGTGAAATCGAACTCAGCCGCGTCGCTAGCGCGCTAAGAGCAGATTTCAAGCCGATTACGGGTGGGTAGGCAACCCATTTGACAGTTCCGTGTTGAATCGGAACAGGCTGTACAGTAGATAGTACGGCGCAGAAGGGCCACCTGGTAAGTAGGCTACAGTGGTTGTCTGACGTGGTGACTCGAGAGCCGATCTAGTCCTTTAAGCGTAGGCTTTTGCGGCCGGTGCCTAGTTTAAGGAAGGAAGGAAGGAAAGAAGGAAGGAAGGAAGGAAGGAAGGAGGGAAGCCTTTAGTTTTACGTGGCCGTTAATAATGCAATCATGAGCCACGGGACCTCCTTTGTATGTGGAATCCGAACAACAGGGACTTGGCATTTCACTTCGAAAATATCACATGCATTGACCGGGAATTGAACCTGGTCCACCTTGGGGAGAGGCCAACAGCTTGACCGCTGCACCACCAGGTGCCTACTGTCGACCAAAGTATTATGTGTACACAAGTTTGAAGGTTGTTTGTTAAGTAACCAATAGACCTTCATAAAATCCAATACCATCAACATTTTCGTCGTTCTATTTTACGTTAGTTCATGTAGGTTTGGATTTTTAAATTTATATTTTAATATTTTTATCGCAGTTGGAACACAAAAAGTGCACGTTTTTAAGCGTGTTTCAACCATGCGTCACATTTAAGAATTATTATCTCAAAAGCCCGTCATCAGATCGAATCCAAATTTTAACACAATATACAATGTTGTATAACTGGTTTATTAATTGCAAAATTGTGTGTGTCCAAGAAACAAAGTTGTTATCATTGATGTAAGGTAACTTTTTCTCGGCTCGGGGTGGTAGGAAAATGTAGTTCTTGGTTGCGTTGTAATCGTTATACATCAAAAAGTTCTGCTGTATGACTGTGAAATACGTAACTCAATTCACTTATTTTATATCGGTTTGTATTTGTACGAGGAAATAACACATGGTTCACCAGCTAGCCACTCCCGGAAAAGCTGTACAGCGTTGCAGAAATGGTGCCCACACGCATCATGGCGCGTCTCGCTCGGAAGTGATTTTATGTAGGTCTATTGGTTACTTCACAAACAACCTTCAAACTCGAGTGCACATAATACTTTGGTCGAGAGTAGTTTATCATCTAGGCTACTGTAGGTCTCGCTCTCTTGGTGTGTTAGGACGGCCATGGTAGCATAAATGTGCGGCGTGGTATCTGTGTTTAAAACTTAGCCATAAATCGGTCTGCTACGGAAGCACGAAGATCGGATCTCCGGGTATGGTCACTGACTCGTGAAGTCACAGCTAGTTTGATCGAATTGTTGGCGGTGCGATAGTATACGCTCATGCTTGCGGTGAAAACACTGCTTCTCTTTCTTCTTCTCTGCGCGTCTCGCTCCCGTTAAGTGGGGAAAGCCACTGCATTCAAGATGCCAACCTGCGGAAACTGACCTTTACGAATATTAGCACGGGCAGCATTTCAATCCAAAAACCTCTTAATAACTCACTTTATTAAACTCAGCAAATTTTCTAGGTTTATTACCGTGCCCTGTGCGGGGTTTTACCTAAGAACTCCAAGTTAAGCTCATCCGTGGGCTCTTGGTGTCCGTGCCCGGACCTTCACAGGAGTAGCGAACTGTGCACTACCTCTGTTCTTATGAAGTTTAATTCCTTGGCCGTGAAAGTCAATATACTATCTTTTTGGAAGCCTCTATAGGCCTTTCTAGGGAGGTGAAAGGCTGCTTGAGCTTTTAGTTCTCGCAGTAAACAATCGCAGATGCGGTTCATAAGAAGGGAAGTAGTGTAGAAAAGATCACGGACGCCATTCCTAAGAGAAGGATAGTTTTCTATGGCCACATTGCTCGTATGAGTTCTACAAGATTGAGCAATAGGATCTTCAGTAAAAAAAAACAACAAAAAAAAAAACAAGGAGACGTTGTTCATCGAGGTAGAAAAAGTCCTGCGTGAAGTGGGGATAACACAGGAGGATATCCAGAAATGTGTTCCACTAAAGTTGAAACTCCAAGAACATCATGGTTTCAAAGAAAAGCCAAAACTAAAAACTGGAAAGACATGAACTGAAGCGAGGAAGGAACAGCATAGGAAACGAATGCGGGAATACTGGGCGAACGTTAAGGCCCAGGCGCAAAAACATGGGAAAGCACAGTTGAAATAGCGTGGTCCGTAGATGGCCGAAACGACAGCTAGAAGAAGAATAAAATAATAATAACTGCTGGGGTTGAAAGTAAAGGAATGTGGCTTTGATCTATGCCGAGTCGCATGTGTTCCATGCGACATTTGGTAGATTTACCGACAGGTTATTGATCCCTTCTGCGCCCCCCCCCCCCCTCCCACAAGTGTTACTAAAGACATAATAGTACAATGTAACGTTGAACCCATAACATTATTATTGTTATTATTAGTGCAGAATAGGAATATTATTGTGTAAGTTATGAGTTTGGAATTTACATTAGTGTGTGAATCGTCTAAATGTTATTAACATTCTACTCTATGTTTAGTGCCAATGCTATAAACGTCACCTTTTCCTATGTGTTTGCAAGGGAAGATTAAGACCGTTTACAACCATGTCGTTTATGTTGAGAAGACAGAAATCTTGCTTTGTCATAACCTGCATATTATTGTCTTTCATGGAGTCATTGACTCTTGAAATATACGCTACATCTTTCATATATTGCTAATAGGGATACATTTAAGGCAATGGTTGGTAAACCTGTGATCTAGAACATTTCCATATTTATAATGTGCAGTCACATTATAATTTTATCCTCTTCTTGAAAGAGAACATTTATTTGAAGTGAAGCATTTCTTAATGTTTGCACATTCTCTTCGTTCGTTATTGTCTATTCAGTAGCAAGTAACAACAGACAGCTTCATTGCCTCTTTCAGGGCATTATCTATTGTTTCATGCATGCCTTACTTTACTGTAAATATTCACGTCTCTTCAGTTGTAGAAGATAATTTGGTCTCAGTAATAACTTAATGGAATTCATTTGAGTCGGATAAATGTTTATCACTAGCAAATATCAATGAGTGAGAACTGAGTTAAGGTCATTCATTACAGCTGAGAGAATATCATTACTTATATCATTTATATGGCGATAACAGATCCTATAAAACAGCACCTGTGAGAAATCACAATGCAATTGATACGTAAAATATTACAAGCTTTAGTGAAGGTTGATACTCTTCCACACGTTTCTGAACCCACTAGAACAAGCAAAACAAAACAACAACAAAAACAAAGAATTGTATTCTATTGTTTACAACTTCAAGCCGAAGGTACTTTCTTGGATTAATAAAGATTTACCTACCGCCCGTGGTGGCCCTGGCATCGGGAGAGCGTGGGTTCGAATCCCACCTCGGCCGTCCTGAAAATTTGTTTTCGTTGTTTCCCATGTTCACTACCAGGCAAATGCTGGGACAGTTCCTTTCAATAGTTCCACGGCTAAGTTCGTTTCATAATCCCTACCGTGACCCGTCCTGAAAAGAAAAATACATGGCCATTGGCTGCATTAATAAAATTATATATAAAAAAAAAGATTTACCTACGGGAAACCAAATATGCTTTATTCTGTACTAGCTGATTTACCCGGCGTTGCCCGGGAGGTGTATTTACTTGTTATAGAAAGATATATGCCAATATATTTAGCAATGTATATTCACTTTGCCTCTAAGTGAGTTTAAAACATAGTTATCCAGGGCTCTGAAGTTAATCAAGTGCAATATTAACTCACTGTAAATCCAGGCGAAAAGTACTGTGGAGTACATTAACGTAGTAGAGAATGCATTAATAACAAAAAGGGCTGTATATGCACATTTCTCAAGGATCTAGTCTGACAATTACAGTACTTCCTGATAGTCTTTATCTTTGTTGTAATGGGTGTAACTTAGACGTTTTGTTCACATAGAGCTCTTTGATTTTTAAATTATTGCATCCACTTTTTTGAAAGGAAACAATATTTAAATTATTCAATGTTTGGAATATAAAGTCATCATTCTGGAGTCAAATATACTTACGATTTTTAACCCCGCACAAATGGTGTGATTAATGAGAAATGGCTTATTCATGTACATAAGGCAGTGTGTAGGCTACTATAGCTGCATATTAGGGAACAGTATTGCTGTATTTCCATGCCTATTATCTCATATTGGGCGGCTTTGGTGGCGTATTTGGTAGCATGCTGAGTTTCTATACCTAAGGTCGCGGGTTCAAACCCGGCCAAAGTCATCGGATTTTTAAGAGCGTTAAAAGTCCCTCAGTATGCCTTCCTTCGGAGGGGAAGTAAAGCCAGTGGGCCCATGTCATAGACTTATGTGGTGTAAAAGAACCTTCCATTAACTACACTCGTGTGAAGGTAAAATTTGTAGTTTAAAATTGATTAACGCTATTAAGTTCCAACGTTCACCGTCAGGTTGTGGTAGCGGTGGTACCTTTTAACCAAGTTTGCAGCTAGGTGTCGTTGACGGTAGCATTTGGTAGCAAAAGTAGGAACTACTTAAAACTGACTATCTGTAGTCCTTACCTGAATTACATATAACACACAATAATACAGCCATCACAATTAACACTGGTTATCAGGCAGATTCTACACACATCCAAAGTACACGGGGCTGCATGACCGCGTTGTCTCAGCCCCTAAACAAACAGAGGAGCCATCCAACCTATCCTACCTAGTTAAAGTAAATGCAACAACGTATAATCCCAGTTTAATGTTAAATACGATGCATTGATTGAGAACACATTGGGCTTCTTTAGCCCCTAAAATATTTCGTAACATAAGAAATATATTCTCTAAATCCATATCGTAATGATCACTAAAATGCTATAGCGGAGTTCAGGGAATTCGTGATAACTACACCATTACGCAATATCATTCTTCAGTAAGCACTAAAATGGCTAAGACATAGGAAATCAGCAAAATGTGGGATGAACACCCATTTTATTTGAAGAAATAATAGATCATATATATCATCGCCGTCTGCTATGCTCGAACGCCTTCCCATTCAGCGCGAGTTGTGTGCTAAGCAGCGAACATCGCCTACTTGTCGATCTTGCCGACAGGAGCGCTGCTAAGCTGAACCGATTGTGAGCTTGTCCAAGCGCGTAATATTCCGCTTACGTCTCTAATTTTAATATCTAACACCTTTGTTATTTGTCACTTGAGTTGTGTAATGTGAGAAGTGCAGTGGTGTTCACTAAGTGTTGATATTTTGTGTTACTTACAGTAGTTAGAGCATTTTCACTACGACTCCATAATTTTGTCATGCCTATGGAATATACAGACAGGTATGTTTATTTAATTTAAATACCTATCTTACGTTGTGCCGACGTATTATCTTGTTATGTATAGTCTCTAGAACATGCATCAGTATTCTGTATTGTGTTAGCTGATAATCATGTCGAAGAGAAGTAATAGCCTACTTTTAATTGTCGTAGGTGATTGTTAGCCACGATGGTATACTGCTGTGTTCCATACTGCAAGAGTAAGAGAGGGAAAGTAAAAGGCATTTCGTTTTATGAATTCCCGTGTGATGCAGAATTAAGACAGAAATGGCTTAACAATATTTCTCGAGACAATTTTGTACCGAATTTTGAGTCAAAAACTTCTCACGTATGTGGGCGGCATTTTCTTGAGTCTGATTATCGCCCAGGGCTGAAAATAAAGAAATTGAAGGACAGTGTCTTCCCCACGGTATTCGACGATTATCCTGCACATAAAGTACCGAAACCAACTATTGAACCCATGTGCCATAGGGTCCATGGAGGTCGAATCCATGCATTTGGGGAAGAAATGAAAGAAACGTACAGTTTCTAATGTAACTTAAAGAAAGATCCAGCTAGGATGCTAGCCTAAGGTTGTGCAACCAACGAGGACCAGGTGTTCGAGAGATGAGCTCACCCCTCTTGACATTCAGAAGGGAGCTAGTCATGAGTATTAATAACCGAGTGGAAAGTTCCCAAGATTAAACAAGGAAGCCTGACTCGGAAATCGACCTTACGTTGCTGGAAAATGACAACACCGCTTACGCGCCAGAAGAGGAATAATTAAATTTAACCCGTTTACGAGTATAATAATGAGTAAACAAGTACTGTACGGTGAATCATTTTGAATGAGAGATTTTTGTGTGAAGAAGAACCCTTTAATAATTGCACAGGAGAAAACTGCAAACGCAAGTGGACGTCATCGGGGAATTACCAAGGCTGGTGTAGGGGGGAGAAAGCAAAAGAACAGCAACACCCACACAATTGAGGACGAGAAATTAATTAATATCTCCGAATTGCACGATCGATTCTTAGGTGCAATGAGATTATTTGACATTGAGAAGACGAGCTTTCGGAAGGTATAATTTTTATAATTGTGCAACCATTATTTTAGAAGTTGGCCACAGAAAGGGCTAGAGTCTTATCTTTTTGTAGCGAAAAGGTATAAAGCTTCGGGCTTCACCAAGTCAATCATGCAGTTATTCTGACAACCCGTGAGGGGATGTTACTACGCATCAGTACAAGCAGGTCCAAATAACCCAAGGGGGGCATTGCTACGCATCAGTATTCAAACAGCCGTGTGGGGCGTCACTCTGCGTCACATCGAAGACAGTTACTAGTACTCCTTGAGGGGAGAAACGCTGTATTACACCGCAGAAGTAATATCCGATAGCCATAGGCGTCGCAGTATTAACAACTTGCTTGCCTCCATAAGGAGTGGTAAAGAAGAAATTTAAAGTATCGCCGTATTGAAAGATTAGGAAAATCCTAGTTACAGGATTTAGGCCCGACAGTAAACAAGTTATAGTGAAAAGTTCGTAAGATATAGTCAGAGCAGGCTGCGAACGTCGGACTTAAGGCGATAGGTCGTTAAATAGACGAACGAATATATCATAACGTACGGGAGTACCGTAACAGAAAGATAAACTGTTATTTAAATTAAAGAACCCAAAAAGGGAAGAACAGAATAAGGTTCGGAACGTATTTCAGAAACGTAGGAGTGCTATAACCGATCAAATAAAGAAGAACGGAGACTATAAACATTATCTCCAGAAAACAGGCGAACTATTCTAAAAGTACTAGACTCGAGAAGTACTAGCTGCTATAAACTAAATCCATAGGTCATCGAGAGGTTATTGAGGAGACCTCGATCCGAATAGACTTTCGCTAGGATCGATAAGCCAGATCTACAAAGAAGCCGTTCAAGCTAGATAAATAGCCGGTCATCCAGGATAGGAGTAGAAGAATTTGGATTCCAGGGAACAGTAGATGTTTCGAGACTTTCGTATTCTGCAGGATAGGAAGCCGACATTGAATAAATTTCACCCTTGGAAACGGGAAATTAAGAGGTCACGTGTGATAGGCTCAGAAATACGGCCTAGTGATCAAGAATTGTGAAGTGTAAATTGATCAAGATTGTGTGTTAAATTAATATTTTTTAGTGTTTATTGTGTGTTCTCAAGAGACACACCAGTGTATAAAAATGTCGTCAATGTTAAGTGTCTTAAATATGTGTCAAGAAGTGTTTGTACATAAGATGAATTTCTTTAATATGGAGTAAAAGTTCAAAGTGGGCCCAAAATGAAACACCGCACAAGAATAAAGATCATGGGACGATCTTAAAAACATGTGAGTACTGAATTTCATTCTATTTTGGTGTCAGGAAATGGTTGTGTACAGATCCACCGGAGTTTTTGAGTAAAAGGGATGTGTTTTAATAAATAAATACTGAATATATAAGAACGCGGTCTGAACAATAATAGAAATTTGAGAAATTAAAAATAATTATGTAAAGAATAAATCCCGTAGAGGAAATATGTGAATAAAATGTTAATGTATTTAACGAATGTCATAAGAGCAAGCGAAATATCAGTAATTATCATGAAAGATATTCAAATAAAGTAAATTTGAGATATGAAAAGAAATAGCTTTTGAGCTTGTGTAAAGAATAAAGATAATAATAATAACCAAAAAAGGAAATATTAAATAAAGATCAAATTAATTGATGTGAATAAAAGAGCGTTAGAGCCTTAATAAAAAGTATAGACATGATGTTTAAATGCATGTTCTTGAAAGAGAGAAAGTTATTGCAAAAGGAAAGAATAATATAAAAATTGAAATGTGTATCAATTGCTAATATGATATTATCAGTTCTTTGGATGACGCTAGGCTTAAAATATATAGCGCAAAAGGAGCGCCATTAAAGTAAAATGTCACGCTAGGAACGCGTAAAAGTTAATGTACTTGGTGAATTATTTATGAGAGGTAGTTGATTGTCGCGAATTGAGATTTGGTATAAGTCCTCTATTTGTGACGTAGTATCACGAGGCATTGTGTATGTATTTGAAAGGGAGCAAATGTATGGTATTGAGCGTAGGTCTATTTAGCCGTTGGCTGACCCTAAATCGCATTGTGTATAGTCCTCTATAAGGGAAAGGTTCCCGAGGCATGTGAAGAGATTCGAACTCAGAATCCTCTTATTTTGAAAGCCCCTTTATTATTCGTCGTTAACTGCTCTTCCACAATCAATGAGGACCTTTCATAATTAATAAACGCCAAGATTATGAATGTGGTTTATAAGCCCAATAATATTGCTGATTGTTCACGGAAAGTAAAAGGCCAGGTCTCCACCAAGAATTGAGAATGGAAAGTTTGTGTTTGTAAAGCATTTAAAGAGGGCTCTAGCTCGGGCCAGACGGGAAGGATCCCGCATCGTCATAAATAACTATCATGTTTCACAGCCAGACCCTCGGGGAAGGAGGGGTGTTTGGAGGTCGTTTTGTAAAGAGTAATGAATACACCAGGAGTGTTTAAAGTTGTTAACGACCCGGGCGTTGAACCGAGGTCCTTGTAGAATGATATTTCCGCTTGCCTGTTCAGATCGTAGTTTCTTATGTGATAATGGTCTTATAAGACATAAGAGATAAATAACAATCCCTATTGTAATGTGGTACGGAAGTAGGATTCCACGAGTTAATTGAAGGCAACTAGGTTTCGGGAGTAACTATAGTTTTTTTGACTATGTCAAGTATCTTCATACTCTGGAGTACACATGAAATTTCCTGATTACCTTAATATATTTGTGAAAATAAAGAGAGATGATAACAGCTGAATGTGTGAACATGCCCAAAATATTGAGTTAGATAATTAACATATAATTTTAAATGTAATTATACATTGGTTTTGAGGATTAAGAAAATATAAAAAGTAGTATTTGAGGTGTACAAAGAATGACACCATTATTATGTAAAGCATGGAGCTAAAAGAGCTCGGAATTATATAAAACTTACAGTTGATGCTTTATGGAAGTAAAACTAAGTAGGAATTGTTGGTTTATATGGAAACCATATGTTTTAATACAATATTTGTTTTATTATATTTGTGATTCCTTGTTCATTTGGAACAAGTAGATGATTATGGGTCAGTAATTAAATTGTTAAAGTGTTTGTAGCGCCATTAATTTTATTAATTAAATGTGTTAAAAATAGGAGTTGATTTTGTTGTTATTTTTGCAAGTGTATCCTCTTATTAATCCAAAATATGTGAGTCACAGAGTGGGGGAACTTACCACTGCCCCGAAAATTTCGAATTGAGCTACGCTGGTATACTGTGATTGGCATATTTCTTGCTAAAAGGGCACATGGGGGGGGGGCATATAAGTAATGTGCTGGATTAATAACTAGAGGAACACTTAAGACGGTCATATCATGTAAAGTAAAGCAATGATAGAAGTAGCTACAACATAAAATACTAACTGACTGCATGGGTCCCTGGAAACTCATACCGAGCAGCCCTGAATTATATTATCAACCCCCCTAGCAAACATTTCATGGCGCCCAGTACGCAGGGCTGAGTTTTCCTAGGGAAAACCCGAGTTTTTCTCGAAAAATCAAAATTTTCATTTTTTGAAAAAAAAAAAAGTTTTTTCGAAATTTTGAATACTTCCATAAAGGTTTATGAAATTGAATAAAAGTATCAAAAGGGTACGTTGTAGTAAAATACCCGTACCAAAGTAAATTTTTAAAGAAATTGGGACACAATGGTTCAGAGTATCATCTCTCAAGCATGTACTAGTGTGGTGGCATGTGTGGCCCACTGTATTCTCATAAGATGGCATTGAGTGAATAAGTGCAACGGCTCTTGGAGGCTATAAACAATAAGTTGGATAGCCAACAGACTGAAAATAAAGAAGAGTTCAAGTCCCTAAATGAGAGTTTGAATAAGTTGGATAGCCAACAGACTGAAAATAACCAAAAGTTAGGATCCATGAATCAAAGTTTAGATTCACTAAAAACTGATAGTGCTAATATGGGAACTAAATTAGAAACTATCGAAGCTAACTGTGTAGATATGAACAATGAAGTAAAGGCTGAGATAGATAAAATAAATGACAAGTTCCAAGGTTTTGACACTACGTTTGGGGACAAGTTAACTGAGTTAAAAGGGGAAATCGCAAGTGAGATTAAAAAGGAAAATGAAGAATTTAATTTAGGATTGCAAGCCAAATTAGATACTTTGAACAAAAGCATGGGAGAGTCCCAAACTAGGTGTCAAGAAAATTTTGAGAATTTGGAAACTAAATTAATTGGCATAGAAACAAAGGGTGATGCATGTGAAAAGAAACTTGTAACCCAGGTGTGCAGGAACATTTAGAAGCTCAGATAAAATCTAACAGCGATATTTGTGAACGTTCCCGGAATGAGATAAAAGAAAGTTTTAAGAAATTAGGAGAAGAATTTAAATGGGTAAAGGACAAAGTAGGAGAACTCGAGGGAAAAGTCGATGGAGTTCAAACCGAAGTAACTGAGATGAAAAATCAAAATAAACAGGATGTTAAGGGTATGAAAGATCAGATTGATCATTTTACTAGGCAGGTAGATGATAACTGGAAGACGTACGAAACGAAAATAGATAAAAGTTTAGGTCTATATGAGGAGCATCTCCAGAATGAAAGAAAACAACGAGAGAAAGAAAATAAGGATAACACCCATAAGATAGATGAAATAAGTCAGGGTATTAATGATGTTCAGGGAACCATCGGAACATTAAAGATCCAAGTAGGAAAAACTCATACTGAAGTTAACCAGGTCCAAAATGAAGTAAAACTGATTAAAGATGACTTATCGGAAGTGTCTAAGAAAACTGAGGAAAAGCTGGAAGGAATTAAGGGAGAGATGGAGAAGAAGATAAAGGAAATACGAAAAGGCCTGGATACCATAGGTGACGTTAAGCCAGAAATTATAGACCAAAGGGTCATGATCTTTAAGAAAGAGGTAGAAGACCAACTAAATGAATTCAGGGATAGTTACAGGGATGAGAAATTCCAATCCAAAAAGGCAGAGGAAGATAGTAAAAGGAATCAAGAAAGAATTCAGAATGAATTAAGATCCCGATTGGAGAGGACTGAACATAAGAATAGTCAAATGGAAATCCAACTCATGGCTAATGAAGAAAGTGCCCGAAGGGAAAGGAAGTTAGAATTTGAGAATCAGGAGGAGTTTCCAAAGACAGGATGGGTAGATTCCCGTGAACAAGGTACAGATACGGAGAGGGACTTAGGAGGGGAGAGCCCTTATAAGAACCCAGGATATCCGATGGCGATGTCAACCCCGTACATGAATCAGACAAATGGCCAGATAATAAACATTATTAAATCCAATGAGGACAGACCAGTAAAGTTTACGGGTAATAACATGTCTATTACTCCAAAATACTGGTTAAAGGAAGTTGCAGAGTATTTAAACGAGATGAAGGTTCCTCAGGATCGGAGACTGAGAGCTATTGAAAAACTGTTAGCAGGTGATTGTCTCACCTGGTTCAGAAGCTTCAGGTACACCTTTGATACGGTGGAAGGCTTTAGGGAAGCATTTTTAAAACGATATTGGGCAGCAGACGTCCAAGAGAATTTAAGGCTAGATCTGTACTCTAGGAAGTACACCACCAATGCACCAACTAAATACTCGGAATTTTTCACCGCTCAGCTGTGTAAATTCCGCGAACTGGATATTGCTCCGGCAGAAAACGACCTGTGTGCCGCCATTGCAAGACAACTTCCGTATGAGATTCAGAGGCTGTTAATCTCATCCAAAGCCAGAAGTGCTGTGGAAGTGGAGAGTGTATTACGTCAGTTAGATATGACGAATTCGCACGTAACTCCTCGGCATCAAAGACAGACTGAGCAAGTACACATGGCCAGCAGTCAGGAAACTGGAGAAAAACCAGCGACCAGGAATCAGTCCACCAGCACGGATACCCAAGGACTAGGTCGAGAGTATGGGCACCAGGAGCCTATAAGGATACAGCCATGTTACAGAGGAGGATATCGAGGAAGAAATCCTAGGAATACAGGTTATAGGCAACAAGAGAGCCGACCCTATAACAATAACCATCAAAGGCAAGAAAACAGAAAGAAATGGGAGAATTATCCCAGGAGGAATGTAAGGCCAGAGGATAGGGATGATGAATATCGGGCCGAAATAGAAGAAAGATATCAGGAAAGTCTTCGATATATGAACGAACGACCAGATGAACCTGATAGGCAAAAAGTCCGTTGGAGTGAGGCAATTAAGAACCGGAAATCACCCGACCGACTAGACGGAGCTCAAAGCTTGGAACTACAAGCTCAGTTAAAGAATGAGGGAAAAGGGAGCCCTCAGGATAAAAAAAAACTCCAAATTTAAATTGTCAAAAGTGGAAACATACCAGGAGCTGGGAGGAGGTAGAAATTGTGAATTGGATAGCCAGACCAGATGAGCTAATTAACGAGGATGTGGAAGGAATCCCACCTGTTAAAAGAGAACTACCTATAATTATGCTTAGAATAGAAGGATTACTGGTCAGAGCATTGATTGATACCGGATCCACAATAAGTCTAATTACACAAACCCTTCTAAATGAACTGGAAACAAGGGGCCGAGTATTAAAGATTCCCACATCAAGTGTAAAGATTAAGGGGATTATCCCTGAAAAATCTTTAACATGCAAATTTCAGGTATACATTGATCTGATCATGGGTAACGCTGAAATTTCGCAGTGCTTTTTGCTGGTAAATCAATTACCGTATAATGTCATATTAGGTATTGATTTTATCCGTGAGAACAAGGTCATTATAGACCTAGCGCAAAACTGCATTAGAGTTCAAAGAGAGGATGTGGATGAGCAAAACATTAACCTACAGGAACAGGATGCGAAAATAGGAGAACAGGTATGGCATATGGAAGAAGTGATTGAGGAAGGTTATAAGGACATAGAAAAGATATTTGAAGTCCTCAACATAGAACTCGAAGATAATTTGGAAACTGAGTTCGAGACCAACCTGTCAGGAAAAGTGGAGGAAGCTAAAGCCAGCCTCGAAAATAAGGAACAGTTAAAGAAATTATTATTGAATTATAGGGACGTATTTGATTCCAAGCCAGGGAAGATTGAAAATTTTAAATACGCGTTCCAAGTCAATGATTGGGCACCGTTTAAACAAAAACCATACCCGGTTGCGGAAAAACATTACCCACAAACCAAGAAAACACTGCAGGAGATGATGAATGCAGGTGTTATAGAAAAGATGGCGACACCATATGTTAGTCCATTAGTGATTGTGAGTAAACCGGATGGCTCAGTAAGGGTGTGTCTAGATGCCAGAAATTTAAATGCAAAAATCATACCAGAAAATGATTCGGCACCACCCATAAAAGAAATACTGAGGAAGTTCAAAGGCAAGAAGATTTTTACAAATATTGACATGACTTCTTCGTATCATCACCTCGAACTGGAAGAGAAAACCAGCTTGTTGACTGGATTTCAGTTCGACCAACAAACATATTGTTTTAGAAGATGTCCGTTTGGATTGAAGACCGCGGGATCTGCATTAATAAGAGCGCTTGATCGAAACCTGTCAGAGGAAGTGAAAGATTGCACTATCCGATACGTGGATGATATTTTGCTTACCTCGGAGAACATTGAGGAACATTTAGAAAATTTGAAGAAATTATTGGAAGACTTAAGAAGGGCAAATTTTAAAATAAATTTAAAGAAGTCGAATTTTTGTCAAAGACAAGTGACATTTTTAGGGCATGTGATTGATAAGGATGGTGTTAAACCAAATCCATGCAAATTGGAATCGATAAGGGATTTTCCAAGGCCTTTGAAGGTAAAGAACGTTCGCCAGTTTTTGGGATTGATTGGGTTCTTCTCAGGGCATTGTCCATCATACACCAAAACTGTTGCACCACTACAGGACCTTCTGAAGAAGGGGGGCAAGTGGAAATGGACGGAGGAAGCAGAAAAAGCATTCGTAGAGGCCAAGGAGATGCTCTTAAATTACGTGAAGCTAGGATATCCTGATTTTAATCAGAGATTTATCATTCAAACAGACGCATCCCAGATTGGAATAGGGGCAATGCTATATCAGGAAAACCCGGAAAACCCTGATAATAAAAACTATCTAGCTTTCACAAGTAGGAGACTGAAACCACACGAGAAAAATTATACGATCAGCGAAATCGAGCTGTTAGCGATATTGCACGCGTTGCAATATTGGCGGAAGATCGTATATGGGTTTCAGGTCATTCTAAGAACGGATCATAAAGCCTTAACCTTTTTGATGAAGACTGATTTATCCAGTCAAAGGTTGATGCGTTGGGCTTTATACATCCAACAGTTTGACGTCAAGATAGAGTACTGCCCAGGAAAAGAAAATATAGTTCCAGATTACTTAAGTAGACAGCCAGAGTCCATAGAAGAGGAAGTAATGGCTATAGATTTGGAAGACAGGGATCAGCGTACTCTTAATGAGCTAAGAAGCATTAGTCAATGACAACGGGAGGATCCATGGATGAACATGCTCATATCTTTCCTTGAGGGAAGCTTGATAAGGGGAACACCAGCGTACACGGAAGCTAATAAGATAGCTCAAGACTACACGTTTTATAATGGATTATTATATAAGTTTGTAGACTCTGACCATACAAAATTAAGGATTGTTGTACCTGCAATTTTGCAGAGGAAAATAGTATGGTTAGCCCATAGATCGTTCGGACATATGGGAGTCGACAAAACAGTCTCGATGCTGAAAGAAGCATTTGTATGGCCGAGACTGAGAGAAACTGTAAGGGACACGCTAAAGACATGTGATCTATGTCAAAGGATCAAACCTAATGCATTTCTGATGAGACAGAAGCCTATACCATTGTTGCCCGAAAGGCCCGGCCAAATCATATCTATTGATAATTTTGGACCTTTGCCAAAGGCAAGAAGAGGAAATCGACACATAATGGTGGCTATGGATGTCTTCACTAAAATGGTTGTCCTTGCTCCCATACAGAAGACTAGTACCAAACAGGTGTTGAAACGACTCAAAGAAAAAGTGATACCGATTCTGGGGAAACCTGAGAATTTGTTGTCGGATCACGGCAGTTGTTTCACCAGTGTAGAGTTCAGACGAGAATTAGAAAGACTTGGAATACGTCAGATTTTGTCAAGTATTCGCCATCCTGAGGCAAACCCTGTAGAAGGAGTGATGAGGGAGACGGCCAAGTACTGTAGAATATATTCTGCCGAAGAAAATTGGAAGTGGATAGATATATTGGATATTATCGAATTTTGTATAAATAATACAATCCATGAATCCACAGGAGATATACCCATAACGTTACATCGGAATGAGCAACCAGAAAGACCTTGGAGTCTGGTAATTCCTAGGCCAGCAGACGCTCAGCCTGGAAGAGATGTACTTATTCGAAGAGCCTTTGAGCATCTAAAAGCTCAAGCCGACAGGAGGCAGAGAAGAAATAGGCATAAGAGGTATCATCGACCATTATTAGCAGGAGAAATGGTGTTAGTAAAAAGACCAGCCATTTCGGATCCAGGGAACCGTGTGTACAAGAAGTTCCAGAAAATGTACCACGGACCGTATCAAATAATCAGAGATTTGAGGAATAACGCATATAGAATTCGGCACTGTGAAACGGATCACGAAGTGACCATGAATTCAGCAAATTTGAAATTATATTACCCTCCCGAAGATTTCGATGAAGCAAATGAACAAGCCCTGGTTATGGAAACATTTAGAGATGAATCCGCTTTTGACATAAACGAGAATAAGGAAGAAATAGAAAATAGAGCTCAAGCATTCGAGTGCGAATGCGAATTGGAGAAATTGTATTGGGAAATTAAAGAAATAATTGAATTTATTGAAGAAGAAAATTCCAATTTAAGAAAGGAAAATGATGAAATAAGGAAACGGGTAGGGATAGACCACACCCGTAAAGAAGAATGAGGTTCTGGGGACTTAAAGTCCAGACAAGAAAAGGAGAAAGAAAGGGTAGGGACAGCGCATACCCGACCTACACAATCACCGGATACGACTTAAAAGAAGTAAAAACAACAGTAGATACGGATGACGTTATGATGGCTTCGACGAATAAAGAAAGATAAAATTAATTGAAATAAATTTCCTCAAAACATTTTTTTTCCTCGAAAATTTATTTACCTAAGGAGAGGAGAGATGAACCCATGTGCCATAGGGTCCATGGAGGTCGAATCCATGCATTTGGGGAAGAAATGAAAGAAACGTACAGTTTCTAATGTAACTTAAAGAAAGATCCAGCTAGGATGCTAGCCTAAGGTTGTGCAACCAACGAGGACCAGGTGTTCGAGAGATGAGCTCACCCCTCTTGACATTCAGAAGGGAGCTAGTCATGAGTATTAATAACCGAGTGGAAAGTTCCCAAGATTAAACAAGGAAGCCTGACTCGGAAATCGACCTTACGTTGCTGGAAAATGACAACACCGCTTACGCGCCAGAAGAGGAATAATTAAATTTAACCCGTTTACGAGTATAATAATGAGTAAACAAGTACTGTACGGTGAATCATTTTGAATGAGAGATTTTTGTGTGAAGAAGAACCCTTTAATAATTGCACAGGAGAAAACTGCAAACGCAAGTGGACGTCATCGGGGAATTACCAAGGCTGGTGTAGGGGGGAGAAAGCAAAAGAACAGCAACACCCACACAATTGAGGACGAGAAATTAATTAATATCTCCGAATTGCACGATCAATTCTTAGGTGCAATGAGATTATTTGACATTGAGAAGACGAGCTTTCGGAAGGTATAATTTTTATAATTGTGCAACCATTATTTTAGAAGTTGGCCACAGAAAGGGCTAGAGTCTTATCTTTTTGTAGCGAAAAGGTATAAAGCTTCGGGCTTCACCAAGCCAATCATGCAGTTATTCTGACAACCCGTGAGGGGATGTTACTACGCATCAGTACAAGCAGGTCCAAATAGCCCAAGGGGGGCATTGCTACGCATCAGTATTCAAACAGCCGTGTGGGGCGTCACTCTGCGTCACATCGAAGACAGTTACTAGTACTCCTTGAGGGGAGAAACGCTGTATTACACCGCAGAAGTAATATCCGATAGCCATAGGCGTCGCAGTATTAACAACTTGCTTGCCTCCATAAGGAGTGGTAAAGAAGAAATTTAAAGTATCGCCGTATTGAAAGATTAGGAAAATCCTAGTTACAGGATTTAGGCCCGACAGTAAACAAGTTATAGTGAAAAGTTCGTAAGATATAGTCAGAGCAGGCTGCGAACGTCGGACTTAAGGCGATAGGTCGTTAAATAGACGAACGAATATATCATAACGTACGGGAGTACCGTAACAGAAAGATAAACTGTTATTTAATTAAAGAACCCAAAAAGGGAAGAACAGAATAAGGTTCGGAACGTATTTCAGAAACGTAGGAGTGCTATAACCGATCAAATAAAGAAGAACGGAGACTATAAACATTATCTCCAGAAAACAGGCGAACTATTCTAAAAGTACTAGACTCGAGAAGTACTAGCTGCTATAAACTAAATCCATAGGTCATCGAGAGGTTATTGAGGAGACCTCGATCCGAATAGACTTTCGCTAGGATCGATAAGCCAGATCTACAAAGAAGCCGTTCAAGCTAGATAAATAGCCGGTCATCCAGGATAGGAGTAGAAGAATTTGGATTCCAGGGAACAGTAGATGTTTCGAGACTTTCGTATTCTGCAGGATAGGAAGCCGACATTGAATAAATTTCACCCTTGGAAACGGGAAATTAAGAGGTCACGTGTGATAGGCTCAGAAATACGGCCTAGTGATCAAGAATTGTGAAGTGTAAATTGATCAAGATTGTGTGTTAAATTAATATTTTTTAGTGTTTATTGTGTGTTCTCAAGAGACACACCAGTGTATAAAAATGTCGTCAATGTTAAGTGTCTTAAATATGTGTCAAGAAGTGTTTGTACATCAGATGAATTTCTTTAATATGGAGTAAAAGTTCAAAGTGGGCCCAAAATGAAACACCGCACAAGAATAAAGATCATGGGACGATCTTAAAAACATGTGAGTACTGAATTTCATTCTCTTTTGGTGTCAGGAAATGGTTGTGTACAGATCCACCGGAGTTTTTGAGTAAAAGGGATGTGTTTTAATAAATAAATACTGAATATATAAGAACGCGGTCTGAACAATAATAGAAATTTGAGAAATTAAAAATAATTATGTAAAGAATAAATCCCGTAGAGGAAATATGTGAATAAAATGTTAATGTATTTAACGAATGTCATAAGAGCAAGCGAAATATCAGTAATTATCATGAAAGATATTTAAATAAAGTAAATTTGAGATATGAAAAGAAATAGCTTTTGAGCTTGTGTAAAGAATAAAGATAATAATAATAACCAAAAAAGGAAATATTAAATAAAGATCAAATTAATTGATGTGAATAAAAGAGCGTTAGAGCCTTAATAAAAAGTATAGACATGATGTTTAAATGCATGTTCTTGAAAGAGAGAAAGTTATTGCAAAAGGAAAGAATAATATAAAAATTGAAATGTGTATCAATTGTTAATATGATATTATCAGTTCTTTGGATGACGCTAGGCTTAAAATATATAGCGCAAAAGGAGCGCCATTAAAGTAAAATGTCACGCTAGGAACGCGTAAAAGTTAATGTACTTGGTGAATTATTTATGAGAGGTAGTTGATTGTCGCGAATTGAGATTTGGTATAAGTCCTCTATTTGTGACGTAGTATCACGAGGCATTGTGTATGTATTTGAAAGGGAGCAAATGTATGGTATTGAGCGTAGGTCTATTTAGCCGTTGGCTGACCCTAAATCGCATTGTGTATAGTCCTCTATAAGGGAAAGGTTCCCGAGGCATGTGAAGAGATTCGAACTCAGAATCCTCTTATTTTGAAAGCCCCTTTATTATTCGTCGTTAGTTGCTCTTCCACAATCAATGAGGACCTTTCATAATTAATAAACGCCAAGATTATGAATGTGGTTTATAAGCCCAATAATATTGCTGATTGTTCACGGAAAGTAAAAGGCCAGGTCTCCACCAAGAATTGAGAATGGAAAGTTTGTGTTTGTAAAGCATTTAAAGAGGGCTCTAGCTCGGGCCAGACGGGAAGGATCCCGCATAGTCATAAATAACTATCATGTTTCACAGCCAGACCCTCGGGGAAGGAGGGGTGTTTGGAGGTCGTTTTGTAAAGAGTAATGAATACACCAGGAGTGTTTAAAGTTGTTAACGACCCGGGCGTTGAACCGAGGTCCTTGTAGATTGATATTTCCGCTTGCCTGTTCAGATCGTAGTTTCTTATGCGATAATGGTCTTATAAGACATAAGAGATAAATAACAATCCCTATTGTAATGTGGTACGGAAGTAGGATTCCACGAGTTAATTGAAGGCAACTAGGTTTCGGGAGTAACTATAGTTTTTTTTTTGACTATGTCAAGTATCTTCATACTCTGGAGTACACATGAAATTTCCTGATTACCTTAATATATTTGTGAAAATAAAGAGAGATGATAACAGCTGAATGTGTGAACATGCCCAAAATATTGAGTTAGATAATTAACATATAATTTTAAATGTAATTATACATTGGTTTTGAGGATTAAGAAAATATAAAAAGTAGTATTTGAGGTGTACAAAGAATGACACCATTATTATGTAAAGCATGGAGCTAAAAGAGCTCGGAATTATATAAAACTTACAGTTGATGCTTTATGGAAGTAAAACTAAGTAGGAATTGTTGGTTTATATGGAAACCATATGTTTTAATACAATATTTGTTTTATTATATTTGTGATTCCTTGTTCATTTGGAACAAGTAGATGATTATGGGTCAGTAATTAAATTGTTAAAGTGTTTGTAGCGCCATTAATTTTTTAAATTAAATGTGTTAAAATAGGAGTTGATTTTGTTGTTATTTTTGCAAGTGTATCCTCTTATTAATCCAAAATATGTGAGTCACAGAGTGGGGGAACTTACCACTGCCCCGAAAATTCCGAATTGAGCTACGCTGGTATACTGTGATTGGCATATTTCTTGCTAAAAGGGCACACTATAGAGAGAAGAAAACTCATGAAATATGACGGAAACCATGGCAAGAAAAGAAAGCGAGATAACGACACCGTGGGAAATTTTCACGATAATAATGACGTCTCGCCCATAGCCAACGTGACCTATTTAACTAAGGGAGTTGAATCAGTTGATATCCCTTACGATGGCCAAGTTTCTGAATTGCGAGGTCATGGTAACAAGTCTGTTGAAGTTCAGACAGATAGTCACGCACGTAATAAATTCTCTGACGATGGAAGACATTAAACCTTCACTTAGAGCAAAACTTTGGCGTGCCAATAATAAAATTAAATAATTGGAAATGGAACTAGAATCCCAAAAGAAACATGATGATGATATGATGATGATAATTGTTGTTTTAAGGGGCCTAACATCTAGGTTATCGGCCCCAAGCCAAAAGAAACAACTACACCAGTATGATAATCAATAACTTACCATGCATCTTTACAATCTATCTAAATATTAACGAGCGTGACCCTTCCAATTCCAAATGTTCATTCATTTTAGAGCAAATTGTGAACTATAACAAGAAATCACCCAGATAGACAGAAGATTCAGTAAAGCAATGTGTAATATGGGAATTAATTTCACCTAAGGGATACAATTTCGCCAGAATTAATTAATTTAAATACCATCGAAGAGCACACTTAGCCGTTACATAGGGGACACTTCATGTGAAACAGGAGTAACAGACTTAGTGAAAAACAGACTTCTGCTCGAGTCTGAAAGGCTGAACGAATTCAAAAAAATGTTCTCTCTAATTATTGATGAGATGTCAATCAAGCAGCAATTGCAGTACGACAAGAAACTCTACACACTTTTCGGTCGACAGGGCACCTCTACCACTGCCATCGTAATGTACAAGCCGTAAGGCTCCTACTGTGACGTCACGCCTAGGGTCGTTATAGTCGCAGCAGCAGTCAGATAGCTCCCTTCACACGCAGTCTCTTCAAACCTAATATAAATTACGCTCCCGCTTCAAGACGTTGAAAAATATCAATGCTATTTAGGGCTGATTGGTACTTTCATCCGTTACCACTACATACGCCTAATTATCGCTCCGCTTGTTCGAATCCGGCCGATGTAGCTAGCATTTTTAGAGTGATCATATGGTACAGTGCCGGTACATTTACTAGGACGTTGAAACACACAAACAGGGCTAAATTGCAGTATTTTGACGTCGAGAATAAGATCTATTCTTGGCCATTTTCTCGTTGTTCACCGCTTTGAAAAGATTTATGGTAGATGCCTGAGAATACCCCACATCACTCTTGGCTATTAGCAGATCACGTCCTAAACTGCTCGTGGATGACAAAGCACAATGTAACCTATCTCTAACTGTAATCAATGCACAGGCCACCCTCGAGGTGACTTAAACAGGGCCTATCCTAACACCACTTATTTTCTATGACTCAATCTAACTTATTTCTTGCATCAGGAATTTACAATGGGTTGTAATTTTGAAATCAGGTATCAAGAACCTACAGTACATACACTAGGTGCTAACAATCCCATTAATGTAAATACAGAAGCCTACACAAATGCTGCCACGAAAACATTACCATATTCACTTGAGCTTGATCGAGAGACCATTCTCACAAATCATGTAACTTGGACTGACTTCAGTAGATACTGAATACTGGATATCGCTTCTCTGATTTACATACGGTAAGTAACTTAACCTCAGCATTATCATATTAGAAATGTTTCCAGTCCTAGCATAGGCTGAAGTTTGGGAACTTCTTACAATAATTGAAACCATATTAACTAACAACCTACCATCAAGGTGATTAGCTCTTCTATACCGAAGAATGGTATCTTACTTTCAGGGAAATGTTAACACACACTCTTGTATTCCCCGTAATGTACCTACGGTACCAATAATTTCTAGGAATGTTGTGTATGCATTGCTTTCTTAAATTGTCGTGGTAGGGAAGGAGAAGCAAGCCACATTATCATTTCTTTCATAATACCGGTAGTTGCTATAAACAAACTTTTGGCATACCTGCGACCTGGGAAGGAGGTTTCCTGAACTAACAACATTTTATTACCATCCAAAAAACCTTGTATGAGTCGAAATAATAAGTGATATAGAGGTCCTAACTAAAACATAACCTTCTGTGTGATGACAAACATGCAACACAAAATTTGCGTAGATACAATAACCTACCTACAAAATGAACATTTGTTTCAGAAAATAAATAATCCTCATTCCAGATGACGTAAGTAGAAGCGTCTCAAGTATCACTTTTCACGCGGATACTCATTCATAAAAGATATAAACAACACAGCACAAAGCAAAATGGTCGCCATCTCTACCCCCTACCGATCAGCTGATCAATCGTTGAGAGTCGCTGCATGATGGCCTGTACATTACGATGGCAGTGCCTCTACTCATGCCGACGCTCTCAGGTGTGAAAACAGTTCCAACCCGTCAGTTGCAAAAGAAAATCGGACGGTTCTTGCGAACAACCTACTGTGCTTCCTGATATGTGGCTTATCTACCACTTACAGAATTCCTGCGGCATATTTCTTCTCTACAAGACTTTCGGGATTGGAACTTTACACTCTAACTCTGTCAGTAATAAAAGAGGTGGAAACTTGTGGCTTTGTGGTTTTAAGATTAGTTACTGACAATCATAAAACTAATGTAAATATGATGAGAAGACTGTCGAGTGGAAAATAAATAAAGCCACAGATATGCCATCCTGAAAATCAAAACAGGCCTTTATTTCTGGCTTTCGATCAGTGTCACATTTTAAAGAATGTAAGAAACAGTCTCCTAGAAAAGACCATGGCCGATGGACATGAAGAAATATCTGTTAACTGGAGAGTATGTAGAAAATGTATATAAACTGCAGTCCAAGGAAATAATCAAACCCGTCCCCTTCCTTACAAGAAAGCATGTTGCACCGACCAACTTTGAGAAAATGAACGTAAAAAGGGCAAAAGAAGTATTTTCTACGGAAGTCATAACTGCTTTGGAATGCCTGAAGGACAATTCTTCTCATTTTAAAGCACAAGCCTTTCAGAACTGCAGTGCAACTAATACTTTTTTAAAAGTAATTAAGAAATGGTTTGGAATTCACGATGTAAGTAGTACAAACCTTAGTCAACATCGCGATAAAATGCATTTCTTCGACATGAGCGACGAGGGACTTTCATGGTTAGAAGAGGAATTTCCGTCGTATCTAGCTAAGATCAAGGAATCGAGTCATGAAAAGGCCATGGGATTTATGAGTAAAGAAACTTATGAAGCTATTCTACTGACTACTTCTTCGACAGTTCTGTGTGTACGTTATCTTCTGTCTTCTGGATTTCATTTCGTACTGACAAGAGCATTCAACAGTGACTCCATAGAGAACTTCATTCGCAAATTGAGACATATCTCGGGAAGCAATGACATGCTAGATTGTAGGGCTGTAATATTCAGCTTGAACCGAATATTGAAAACTTGATTTTATTCCCTCTCATCCCATACACGAAGAAACAAAGAAGGCCTAGCGAACATGGTTATATCCAGTAAGGACCTGCAGAGACCTGAGATAGAGCAGACTTCTATTCTTGATTCAGTCAAGAGTATATTAAACAACCTCAGTGAACCACCACGTAAGTCGAAATTTTACAGTATTTATTATAAATATTTTATTACATTAAAACATCATTTGAACACATTTATTAATTACATAAACTTTCAGGTCTTGGATTTGTCACAATGGAACAAGCATCGATGACGTACATCGGAGGATTTATAGTGCAACAAGTCCAAAAGGAAATTCAGTGTGAACTATGTTATCAGCTGGTTGGAAGAAGGAAATTAGCTCCCCACTGACGGATTTAATTTACAAGAACGACACTTCTGATAAGCTGCATTATCCGAGTGAACAACCAGTGTGGATTATGACAACAATTGTTCAGTTCGTGTGTGCTGTTGCAAAGTTTACGTCCACCCGAATATGTGAACACGTGTCTGCAATTGTTCTGCCTGCTTTGAGTAAGTCCCCCTTGAGGATGTGCGAATTATCGTCTGACAGCGGCAACAAGGAAGTGCTAAGTAAGTTGATTGGCAAAATTGCAATACCAGCATTTATTGATAAGGTCGCGTGTGAAATGACAGATCGATTTGAACATGTTAAATATCTGAACACAAAGCCAACAATTCGGAAGATTCATCGAGTTTAGATGACAACAACAGATACGAGCGACTGGAGTATCAGCTTGCTAGCGCTGCGAGGTAAGTGGTGAAGCATTTTAGTACTCCTGCATGTTCTCTGTTTGGAGTGAAGTGGGGAGGCGTTAGAGCATAGCAGACGGCGATGTATATATGTACAAAGAACAGCACTCGTTTGTCAATAACCCAAGTGTTGTCATGGCTAACGCTAGCCTTAGTCAACACTTTATTTATATCCTCTTTGGTCAACACTAATATCTTTGGATTGTCTCTGTCCATTGCGGTACCTGGTGTCATTCTGTGTTACCACTGCCACATCAGTTCTAGTGGCAAATTGTGTTACTACCGCCGTAGCTACTGTTTGGTCCTTATCATCCAAAATCTAATCACAAAGAAAATAATGCTACTTTAAGAATAATCTGCAATAGTATGTCGAATGCAGGGTTTGCCAATGTATTTCTTTTTAAATTTCATTTCCCTATTACGACCCCTGTTGATAAAAGAGATACGGTTTCAGATTTGTATTGCGTTCAGATTTCTAATGTTTTTATCGTACTTTAGATAATAAATGGTGTGGCCACTGCCTGCTGGATTGCATCCCTCCTGGCTGCTTTAAACTGACTGCCCAATAAAATATTACAGTATTGGTTTATGCGTACAACCTCGTTTCCATACATAGGCGCTGTGTCCGCAGCTTTTTCAAGTCACTGTTACAGACATTTGTTTTGTATAGATGTTAATGGTGAAGTTGCGTTTTAGGTAGATTTCTTTAGAAAGCTAACTATTGCAATGGGTCCCATGTTTCGACTTCCGGAAAATTTCGACATATCTTCGCGTTTCACATCCCCCAGACCCCAAAACCACCGTCAGTTCAAAAGTTTATATATAATTTATGTATGTATATATATATATATATATATATCAGTTTCTTGTGGACACGATAACTGCCGTAATTTTGCACCAATCACTTTGAATTTTTTACATAATATGTATCCCTATAAAATCTCGGTCGAGTTGGTTAATGGGCAAAATCGGTCGAAGGGGGTGAAAATGGGGGGGGGGGGGCTTTTTTCGAAAAATTGAAATTTCGCTATAACTCTCTTAATACGCGAAATATCGAATCCATTCAAAGTTCATAATATGTGTGGGATAAGTGCCAACAATTTATGTCAAATAAGTTTTTTGATAGCACCAACCATTGACCAAAGGGGTGGAAAAAAGTGGGTTTTTCGGGAAACATTAATCATATCTCTCTTAATAGGCACAATATCAAAACCGTACAAAATGGACAACATTCTCCTAATAATTACCTAAAACTTTTGTCTGAAAGAATTGTTGATATGACCCACCATTATGCCAAGGGATGAGAAAAATGATTTCGGAATTATAAGAAAATGCCAAGAGCTATTAGAGGTTGCCATGGCAACACTACTAAATTGATGAGGGATGAGCCGTTGCCATGACAACGCACTTGCACGAGATCAGATTCAGTATTTCCATCTGGCTAAGCCGGCCCCGTGGTGTTGGGGTAGCGCGCCTGCCTCTCACCCGGAGTCCCCGGGTTCGATCCCCGGCTCCGTCAGGGATTTTAAAACTGACGTGAGGGTTGGAACGGGGTGCACTCAGCCTCTTGAGGACAATTGAGTAGCTGTCTGACAGTGAGACAGCACCCCGATCACGAATACCAATATTAACGGCCGAGGGGACCTGACGCGCTGATCACGTGTCACCCCAATATCTGCAGGCCAAATGGCTGGGCAGCGGTCGCTTGGTCGGCCTTAGCCCGTCATGGGCTGGTTGGTGCCAGGGGTTGACTTTGACATCTGACTAAGTGGGAAGCGGGTTCGGTGACGTAACTGGTAGCATGCAGAATGTCTATGCCCAAGGTCGCGGTTTCAAAGCCGGCAGAAGTCGTCGGATTTTCTAAGAGCGCTAAAAATCCCTCAGTATGCTTTCCTTTGGAGGGGAAGTTCCAACGTTCGTTACGAGTTGCTGGTTGGGGTGGCATCTAGTAGCCAAGTTCACAGCTAGGTGTCATTGACGGTAGTACCTGGTAGCAACATTAGGAACTACTGCTTGAAATTGACCGTCTGCAGTCCTTACCTGAATTACAGACTAATACATCCATTACAATTCACACCGTTTATCAGACAGATTCTACACTCACCCAAAGTGCACGGGGTTAGATGACCACGTTGTCGCAGCCCCTAAACTGAGGAACCAACCAGAGGTAGATTTCATTAGAAAGCTAACTATTGCAATGGGTAGGCTACCATGTTTCGACTTCCGGAAAATTTCGACATATCTTCGCGTTTCACATCCCCCAGACCCCAAAACCACCGTCAGTTCAAAAGTATATATATATCAGTTTCTTGTGGACACGATAACTGCCGTAATTTTTCACCAATCACTTTTTACCGAATATGTATACCTATAAAATCTCGGTCGAGTTCGTTACTGGGCTAAACCGGTAGAAGGGGGTGAAAATGGGGGGCTTTTTTCGAAAAAGTGAAATATTGCTATAACTCTCTTAATATATGAAATATCGAATCCGTTCAACGTTCATACTATGTGTCGGATAAAGCCCAAAAATTTATGTTTGAAGAGTTTTTTTTATATCACCAACCATTGACCAAAGGGGTGGGAAAAGTGGGATTTTCGGGAAACATTAATTATATCTCTCTTAATAGGCACAATATCAAAACCGTACGAAATGGACAATATTCCCTTAATAATTACCTAAAACTTTTGTCTGAAAGAATTTTTGATATGACCCACCATTATGCCAAGGGAAAAGAAAAATGATTTCGGAATTATAAGAAAATGCCAAGAGCTATCAGAGGTTGCCATGGCAACACTACTAAATTGATGAGGGATGAGCCATCAGACGTTGCCATGACAACGCACTTGCACGAGATCAGATTCAGTATTTTCATCTAAGTGGGAAGCGGCTTCGGTGACGTAACTAGTAGCATGCAGAATGTCTATGCCCAAGGTCGCGGTTTCAAAGCCGGCCGAAGTCGTCGGATTTTCTAAGAGAGATAAAATCCCTCAGTATGCTTTCCTTTGGAGGGGATGTTCCAACGTTCGTTGCGAGTTGCTGGTTAGGGTGGCATCTAGTAGCCAAGTTCACAGCTAGGTGTCGTTGACGGTAGTACCTGGTAGCAACATTAGGAACTACTGCTTGAAATTGACCGTCTGCAGTCCTTACCTGAATTAAGACTACTACAGCCATTACAATTCACACCGTTTATCAGACAGATTCTACACTCACCCAAAGTACACGGTGTTAGATGACCGCGTTGTCGCAGTCCCTAATCTGAGGAACCAACCAGAGGTAGATTTCATTAGAAAGCTAACTATTGCAATGGGTACCATGTTTCGACTTCCGGAAAATTTCGACATATCTTCGCGTTTCACATCCCCCAGACCATAAAACCACCGTCAGTTCAAAAGTTTATATATAATTTATGTATGTATATGTGTATATATATATATATATATATATGCATATCAGTTTCTTGTGGACACGATAACTGCCGTAATTTTGCACCAATCACTTTGAATATTTTACCGAATATATATACCTATAAAATCTCGGTCGAGTTCGTTAATGGGCTAAATCGGTCGAAGGGGGTGAAAATGGGGGGCTTTTTTTTTTCGAAAAAGTGAAATATTGCTATAACTCTCTTAATATGTGAAATATCGAATCCGTTCAACGTTCATACTATGTGTCGGATAAAGCCCAAACATTTATGTTTGAAGAGCTTTTTTTATAGCACCAACCATTGACCAAAGGGGTGGGAAAAAGTGGGTTTTTCGGGAAACATTAATCATATCTCTCTTAATAGGCACAATCTCAAAACCGTACGAAATGGACAATATTCCCCTAATAATTACCTAAAATTTTGTCTTAAAGAATTTTTGATATGACCCACCATTATGCCAAGGGATGAGAAAAATGATTTCGGAATTATAAGAAAATGCCAAGAGCTATCAGTGCTTGCCATGGCAACTCTACTAAATTGATGAGGGATGAGCCATCAGACGTTGCCAATATAACGCACTTGCACGAGATCATATTCAGAATTCCATCTGACTTAAGTGTGAAGCGGCTTCGGTGACGTAACTGGTAGCAAGCATGCTGAATGTCTATGCCCAAGGTCGCGAGTTCAAAGCCGGCCGAAGTCGTCGGATTTTCTAAGAGCGCTAAAAATCCCTCAGTATGCTTTCCTTTGGAGGGGAAATTCCAACGTTCGTTGCGAGTTGCTGGCTGCGATGGCATCTAGTAGCCAAGTTCACAGGTAGGTGTCGTTGACGGTAGTACCTGGTAGCAACATTAGGAACTACTGCTTGAAATTGACGGTCTGCAGTCCTTACCTGAATTACAGACTAATACAGCCATCCCTAAGTACACGGGGTCACATGACCGCGTTGTCGCAGCCCCTAAACTGAGGAACCAACCAAAATCACTGTGGGAGATATAATTTTGCGTGAAGAAGTAACAGACCGTTACATAGTTACACATCAGTGTCGAAACCTTGCATAAGGACAGTGTGACCACAAGTATAAAAATGGACCCCAAATGACAAGAAGGTTACCGTTCCCATAAGACAATAAAATGTTTAAAATAAGCATAAAATGACGAAAAACAAAGTTAATTAAGCTCCAATTATAAAATACCTTCTCGCAATAAATGAGGTCTGATCCTTCTACGAAAACCTGCATATTCTGCCTATTTTCGCCTATCCACAAGTTTGTCCGGTGAAATCTACCTCCGCCTTCCGGCGTGCCGAGAGGACTTTTGTATTTTTTGATGGCATATTGATGTGTGTGCTTTTGTAAATCAGAACAGGTCAAGTTTGAATGCCGAGGAATCTCATTTCATGAGTTACCATCGGACAATTCACTGGACTTATAAATACACACTAATACAGCCATCACAATAAGACGGGTTATCAGACAAATTCAACACACAGCCAAGTACACGGGGCTACATGAGCACGATGTTCCAAAGCCCCTAAATTAATCAACATCCCTTTCTTCGGCGGCCGGAGGCATTTCATTTTCCTGTCTTTTATTTCCCTTATTTTTTTAGCCTACTTTCGATTTTTGCAAAAAATGAAAGTAGACTTATGAGATCAACATAGGGCGAAAAAAAGTGTGTCTGTCTGTGTGTGTGTATGTGTGTGTGTGAGTCTGTGTGTGTGTGTGTGTGTGTGTGTGAGTGTGTGTACTCTGAATGTCTGCCCCCCCCCCCCCCCTATCAATTCGAACACGGTGAACGCGAATTGAACGAAATTTGGTACAAAGGTAGCACTTGCAAAGGACACCTCAGTGCCATGTTTTATATCGCCGCCATCTTGACGGAAACGTAATGGCGGCCACACAAATGTTCAAAGCTGAAATCAAATTATGACTAACCTAATCATCCGATCTCTACCAAATTTTGCAACAACATACCATTATAGGGGGAGCATCCTTTGACCAAACTAATATGTCATCAGCCTAATAGTTTGCGGATGGCGGCCATCTTTGTGTGAAAATCGATTCCCCCTATTAATTCGGGCATGGTGAAACCGAATGAAACAAAATTTGGTACAGAGGTACCACTTGAAAAGGGCACCTCAGTGTCATATTTTATATCGCCGCCATCTTGACGGAAACGTAATGGTGGCCACACAAATGTTCAAAGCTTAAATCAAATTACGATTAACCTAATCATCCGATCTCTACCAAATTTTGCAACAACATACCTGTATGGAGGAAGCATGCTTTGACCAAATTAATAGGTCATCAGCCTAATAGTTTGCGAATGGCGGCCATCTTTGTGTCAAAATCGATTCCCCCTATTAATTCAAACACGGTTAAACCGAATGGAACGAAATTTGGTACAGAGGTAGCACTAGCAAAGGGCACCTCAGTGTCATGTCTTATATCGCCGCCATCTTGACGGAAACGTAATGGCGGCCACACAAATGTTCAAAGCTTAAATCCAATTACGACTAACCTAATCATCCGATCCCTACCAAATTTTGCAACAACATACCTTTATGGAGGGAGCATCCTTTGACCAATCTAATAGGTCATTAGCCTAATAGTTTGCGGATGGCGGCCATCTTTGTGTGAAAATCGTTTCCCCCCATTAATTCGGGCACGGTGAAACCGTATGGAACGAAATTTGGTACTGAGGTAGTACTAGCAATGGGCACCTCAGTGTCATGTTTTATATCGCCGCCATCTTGACGGAAACGTAATGGCGGCCACACAAATGTTCAAAGCTTAAATCAAATTACGACTAACCTAATTATCCGATCTCTACCAAATTTTGCAACAACATACCTTTATAAAGGAAGCATCCTTTGACCAAATTAATAGGTCATTCGCTTATTAGTTTGCGGATGGCGGCCATCTTCGTGTGTAAATTGATTCCCCCTGTTAATTCAAACACGGTGAAACCGAATGGAACGATATTTGGTACAGAGGTAACACTAGCAAAGGGCGCCTCAGCGTCATGTTTTATATAGCCGCCATCTTGACGGAAACGTAATGATGGCCACCCAAATGTTAAAAGCTTAATTCAAATTACGACCATCCTAATAATTTGATCTCTACCAGATTTTGCATCAACGTGCCTTTTTGTGGAAAGCATCTTATGACTGACTACAAGGTCATCAGCCCAATAGTTTGCAAATAACGGCCATGTAGGTGTGCAAATCCATTCCCCATATCAATGCAAACTCGGTGAAACCGAATTGAATGAATTTTTTTACAGAGGTAGAACTAGCAAAGGGCACCTCATATTCATGTTTAATATCCCTATAGCACATTGTATTTCAACAAGCTACTACAACCAACATTCAATTATACTCCTTGAAAAGGACAAAGTGTTATAACAATACCCATGCATTTAGGAGAAAGTAGGCTATATGTTCTTTACTGAACATCTTGTTTCTTTTCATATCGTCTAGTATGTAAGTTAAATTTAAATTATTTTGAAGTAGTTGTATTTTTTTAATCATCCCTATCGTATAATTACGGGAAAATGAGCTAGACACTTTGCTCCTTGAAAACAATCACCTCCACCACCATGTATGTTTCGCTTTCCTTTAAATTGAAAATATGCCCGTAAGTATGTGTCTAAATGAATATCATGTTTGCAACCGCATTGCCCACCAACAGCTGAAAGTGACCTTCTGCCAGCAAAGAGTTAAGCACAAATTCAGCCCTAGTATCTGGCACCACCTTGGACCGTTCCTTAACCTTCAAGAAACACTTGGAATACACAGGCCAAAAACTAAATTAGCGGAACAATATCATGAAGAAATTGGCTGGCACATCATGGGGTGCTGATGCAACTTCACTACGCACGACTGCCCTCTCCATGGTTTATCCTGTAGCAGAGTATTGTGCCCCAGTGTGGCACGGTAGTGCTCATACTAAAAAGATCGATGTTCATCTGAATGAAAGTATGAGAGTCATAACAGGTACACTGAGATCCACCCCCAACTCCCTGGCTAAACACTATCAGTATCATATCACCTCCAGACCTAAGACGACAGGAAGCAACAGTACGTGAGTGGAGAAAGGTACATCAACAAAATCACCTACAGGATCTCCCAATTCATGAAGTGCTTAATGATCTTTCCTCCAGTCGTCTTAGATCAAGGAACCCAATATGGCATAACATACCTGACATTAATTGCACGGAACAATGGCGCCAAAACTGGAAGTCTACTCCTGTGAGACATCAAGGTATTCTAGATCCTACTATAAGACTTCCGGGATTTAACCTGAAGAGAAACCAGTGGGTAAAGTTAAATCGCCTAAGAACAGGTCACGCCAGATGTAACGCCATGCTACATAAATGGGGACTTCATGATTCTCCTGCCTGTGACTGCGGAGCTCCTCTTCACACCGTAGAGCATATTATTCAATAATGTCCGATGAGGAAGTATGCTGGCTCACCTCAAGATGTTATTTCTGCTGCATCTCCCTTCCTGGACTGGCGTCAACAACTGGACATCTCGTTGTGAATGCGAACGCAACCTATGTTCTTGTGATTTATATACTGTACATAATATTTACTTATTTATATATACATTTGTTATATTGTAATTCATCTAGTTGCTAGCCACACGATAAATAATAAATAAATATCATAATGTCCATAATGTAGAATTTTGAGCTTATGCTGTGTTTTATTTAATCAAACTCGACTCGTTTCGAAAGAAACTATGTCTTTCTTCATCAGGAATAAACGGAAATACGACTAAATTGTTGCTAAGAGAAAGTAACAAAGAAACTAATAAAGGTGCCCTAAGATGGACGCCATTTTAGCCCCATGTTAGGGACAACGAAAAGCAGCAGTGTATTACTTTCTAAGGGTTCTGATAATAGGTAGCCAGGACACACTGAGAATGTAGCCGGTGTCGCGGTTGAAATTATCTGGGTGTTTACGTATTACAACCGCCTCCCTGATGATTCTGGGACGATATTGCTTTATACGGGCAAGAACATCCACTCCTTGGAACATGACATCATGGCCAGGTGTTAAAGCATGATCAGCAACAGCTGATTTATCAGGTTGAATGAGCCTGATACATCTATTATGTTCCTTAATGCGAGTACATATCGTTCTCGAAGTCTGCCCGATATAAGCCTTGCCACAAGTACAGGGACCTCTGTAGATACCCACTGCTGCTTTTCGTTGTCCCTAACATGGGGCTATAATGGCGTCCATTTTAAGGCACCTTTTTTAGTTTCTTTGTTGCTTTATCTTAGCAACAATTTAGTCGTATTTCCATTTATTCCTGATAAAGACAAACATGGTTTCTTTCAAAACTCGTCGAGTTTGATTAAATAAAACACGGCATAAGCCCAAAATTCTACATTATCGATAGTGTCACGGGCTGTGAACGTCTAAATGATAAATATCATATTCTTTATGCTGATTGAATAACAAAAGAACTAACCTAGTGCCATGTTTTCGCGTTTTTTCGATCTCGATATTAAGCCTCCAAAGTTAAAAACCCTTCGTTTCAGGTATCGTCCCCTTAAAATGCCGCGGAAGGTTGGCGCTGCAACCTAGTGGTTAATTAATATACAGTATATCCAGTACGCGTCTGAGTGTTGAATGGGCAGGCAGTTTAAAGCAGCCAGGAGTGATGCGATCCAGCTGGCAGTGAAAATGCCGCGGCGATCACAGTGGCTTGATGCTGCAACCTATCTTGTGCTAAATGGACAGGCAGTTCAGCTTTGAGGGATGCGATCTAGCTGGCAGTGGGTGTAGCATGGTCTCTCACCGAAATAGATAGAAACTTGGTGGCCCCGTCTTGAGCTAGTGTTGCCATGGAGAAGGCCAGCCTTGCCATTATTTTATCAGTATATTTTCTGACTTCATTTGCCTTTGCTCGAGTGCAAAAAGGCCGAAATCAGAAGAATGAGAAAGACTATAGAAAATTCATGTAGCCAGTGGTTCCTTCTGGGTCCTAAACTATGTGTATGCAAAATATGGTTGAGATTGGTGGAACGGTGTAGATTTGTATACGGAACCAACCCACATACATACATACATACATACATATATACATACATACATACATACATACAGACTTTCACTTTTATATATTAGATTGATATGAAATATATCATATTTAATTCAATATTTGTGCTTATTGACAAATGTACTAACAAATACACAATGGTATTAAGAGTGATCCACCAAACGTCTGATCTGATTTCTGAACATAGTTAAGTAGGAAAGAAGAAAGAAAGTAAGGCAATAAGGAAGGAAGAATAAGGAAGGAAGAAAAGAAGGAAGGAAGGACGGGAGGAATAAGGAGGAAAGAATAAGGAAGGAGGGTAGGAAGGAAGGAAGAAAGGAAGGGAGGAAGAAAAGAAGGAAGGAAGGACGGGAGGAATAAGGAAGGAAGAATAATAAGGAAGGAGGGTAGGAAGGAAGGAAGGAAGGAAGGAAGAAAACAAGGGAGGAAGGACGGGAGGAATAAGGAAGGAAGAATAATAAGGAAGGAGGGTAGGAAGGAAGAAGAAAGGAAGGGAGGAAGAAAAGAAGGACGGGAGGAATAAGGAAGAAAGAATAAGGAAGGAAGGAGGGTAGGAAGGAAGGAAAGAAGGAAGGGAGGAAGAAAAGAAGGAAGGAAGGACGGGAGGAATAAGGAAGAAAGAATAAGGAAGGAAGGAGGGAAGGAAGGAAGGAAGAAAAGAAGGGAGGAAGAAAATAAGGAAGGAAGGACGGGAGGAATAAGGAAGAAAGAATAAGGAAGGAGGGTAGGAAGGAAGGAAGGAAGAAAGGAAGGGAGGAATAAAAGAAGGAAGGAAGGACGGGAGGAATAAGGAAGAAAGAATAAGGAAGGAAGGAGGGTAGGAAGGAAGGAAGAAAAGAAGGGAGGAAGAAAATAAGGAAGGAAGGACGGGAGGAATAAGGAAGAAAGAATAAGGAAGGAGGGTAGGAAGGAAGGAAGGAAGAAAGGAAGGGAGGAAGAAAAGAAGGAAGGAAGGACGGGAGGAATAAGGAAGGAAGAATAATAAGGAAGGAGGGTAGGAAGGAAGGAAGAAAGGAAGGGAGGAAGAAAAGAAGGAAGGAAGGACGGGAGGAATAAGGAAGGAAGAATAATAAGGAAGGAGGGTAGGAAGGAAGGAAGAAAGGAAGGGAGGAAGGAAGGAAGGAAGGAAGGGGGGAAGCTTGTAGTTTTACGTGACTGATAACCTTGCGATCATAAGATGTGGAATCTCCTTTTTACGTAGAGTCCGAGCCGGGTATCGAACCCAAGCCATCTTGATAAGAGGCTTTGTTGACTTCTACCACCAACCATCTCTACCTCTTCAGTTCTCCTCTATCTTGTATCCTCCACATGACTGCTCATTCTTCTTGGAGGCAAGCAGTCCCCCCACTTTTAGTTGACTTATACGACTTGTGGCCACTAATTAAATATATTTCGAAAATGCAGGAAATCTTCCTTTTGACCAAAACGATCTTCACTTGAGCTGTGCCTCATTTGAGAGACACATTTCAACGCTATGCGTAGGAAATGCTAGGCATAGCATATTGTAAATTATCACAGGGGACGTACTCACCTGAATATTTAATTTTTAATAAACTGTGTATCACGAATGGAGTAAAGTAATTATTACTGGGTAGAACTGCTGTATTTAAGTTCATAAGGCAACTGTCGACAAGCGAAACAAATGCGTATGACGCAGTCAAATTGGGCTCATGACTCCATGCTTTATCTCCATATGAATTAATGAACAGTGCAGAACTAATATTGCGTGGTGATGTTGATGAAGTATAGGGTGAGCAACAGAAGTCTTCACCATTTCAATTAGTTACAATTCCTTTCTAGAAATAATACTTCAAACTAAATATTTAAACTGTTAATTTTATTTCTTCTTCCTCTTCTTCAGCTTTCCCCATTACTTAGGAGTCACTGAACCTTATTCGCCTTTTCCACTCTTTTCTATCCTGCACATGTCCCTCGCCCAATCTCTTCTCTTTCATGTCATCCTTGACCCAATCCAACCATCACCTTTTCGGTCGTCCTCTGCCTGTTGTGCCCTTCACCTGACTGTTCGTTCTTCTTCCAACATATCCTTATCTCTTCTCATGCTTATACCAATGGAGACTTCTCTTCCATTTTCACCTCCTCGCACAGTGTGTCGAATCCCATATCTAGGTGGAAAAAAATCACTGTCGCAAATGGCTCATTCGATAGTGAACAAACCAGATGGTGACCTTCGGTCTTCATTTCCGCTCTTTGTTGCGTAGGAGGGAGGTTATAGGTGCTGAAACGTCTTCCTGGCAGTTATCAGGTCATTAGTTAGGAGGTGTCGGAGTGAACCGAACGTTGTGATTCTAGTGAGTTCAACGAGGTGTTGTCTTCTGCGTCTCATGGAATAGTGAAAAGAGGTAGGCCCTATGTGTTCGCACTTTTATGCGTAATACAAGCTTTCCGCACTAAATACATTATTTACTTTATGAGTGCCTCACAGTGCCACTTTACGTTAAACGTCATTCGATAGGAAATGTATTGCAGATTCAGGATCTGTAGTGGTTTGGTTGCGCACGAATGTGCATGATGGTTTATTTTCTTATTTTCAGTGACTATGTGGGCATTACCGTGAGAAGAATTTTTCAACGCGTGGTGGTCTTGTCGTAAATAGGAGCGTACAGACGTCAAATTTCAATATGTTATGAATAAATTTGATCCTACAACTCTTGCTTACACACAGGTGCAGGAGCTAATAAACAAAATTTAGTTGATATCTCATAATATTAACAAAAATGGCAGAGTGCAGGAAGAACAATGCCACGTAGTCTGCATAGGTAATCTACCTATGGAAGCTATTGAGTTACTTAATGACCCCCAAGGAACTTTGACACCAAATGATGAAGACCAGTATAGCAATGACTACGATGCTCTGGACTCTACAGAAGAATCAGGTGACGAATGCACATTAGACAGTTTGTTATTATTAAGGGGAATGCGATTAATGAGAACATTACTTGACGAATGGACGTTTTCTTTTTAATTGCAATAGGAGAAGTAGGCTTAATATTCAATATATGTTGTCTTTATTTCCATGCTTTTCTAGAGAAATAATATTGTTTTCGTGTGTTAAGTATGTTTAATAAAACTACGTCATTAACAGGACTGTAAAATGACATTTTATTATAAAGAAATTGTTTGTATGATTTTGACGAATATTTTTTTTATTTGTAGAAAATAAAATTATTTTTTGTGCATATTTCGTTGTTATATGTTTAATAACAATTTAATATACTTTTTTAAATCTGGATGATCGCCAACTGGATACAGTGACTTCGTCTATTCCCTCAAATAAGGTGTAACAAGAATACTTGACTGAAAGTCTCATTGTTATTCATATTTTATCCAGTTTTAAATAGTATGCTTACCACTGTCATAAACTATCATATACACAACCGAATCGTGATTTTTACTATCAACAATGGATGATTCTTGTTGTGTTGCATTCGGTCATTTTTGACACCTCGCCTTACCCCTCACCCCTATATATTTACCCCCGATGATCGTACACTTTAGACGATGCCAGAAATGAATTCAGCGACCTCGAAAACGGTATATTGCCAACTTTTAATAGAATCCCACCACTATTAACGAAGTTATTAATTTTTTCCACCTAGAATTGGGATTCGACACACTGTGCCTCGTTGCGTAGTGGCTAGCACTCTTGCCTGTCACCGAGGAGGCCCGGGTTCGATTTCCGACTCTGCCAAGAAACTGAATTCTGGTTTGAGGGCTGGAACGGGGTACACTCAGCCTCGTGAGGCAAAACTGAGAAGAGGTGGGTTCGATTCCTACCTCAGCCAACCTGGAAGTCGTTTTCGGTGGTTTACACCTTCTACTTCAAATGAATGCCGGGATGGTTCCTAAATTAAGGTCACGGTCGTCTCCTTTCCAATCATCATCTGAATTAGAACTACACACACTAATACAGCCATCACAATAACACAGGTTATCAGACAAATTCCACACACACTCAAGTATACGGGGCTACATGACCACGATGTCGCAAAGTCCCTAAATGAATGAACAACTTCAAACTACTCTTCCAATTTCTTAGAGATCCTTACCATCTGTGGTTGGGTAACAGACATTCTCATCACGTGGTCAGATCATCCCAAATGGGCTTTCTAGTATTGTTGGCAATGGTAATGGTATCCAACATTGTCCTAATAGTGGTGTTCCCTACGGGTCTTCTTTTCGATTTGTCTCTACTATCTCATTTCAGCAGCTTGTAGCCTGCTCAGGTGCCGAGTGCCTAGCGTGCAGGATTCGCAACTATAGGTATGTTAGTATTGGCACATAGACTGATTAATATATTGCCACCTTGGTTTCCTTACAATACCAATTCGAGAATATACACTGACGGTGTCCATTATTTTCCACCTAGAATTGGGATTCGATACACTGTGCCTCGTTGCGTAGTGGCTAGCACTCTTGCCTGTCACTTCAAATAGTAGCTGAGACAGTCATCCAACTTCACTTAGTCTAGTTGCCTTGCGCCACACTGTGCTGTCAACTACCGGCACTCAGCAGGAATTTAAAATAAAAACCATTACACTTGTTGCTTATTCTGTCCATCTTTGTAGCTCCAATACTGCTTCTCAAGAACCTCATCTCACTGGACGTACTATGTCCCTAACCTGACTTATGCCTCGAAGGAACCATTACAGGATGGTATAGAGCAATCTAGGCTTAGATGGTATGGACATGTAAAACGAATGGAAGAGAAGAGGATACCCAGGAGGTTACACGAGACGAAGTGGAAAGGAAAGAGACCGAGAGGAAGACCGAGGGACAGGTGGCTGAAGGGAGTGGAAGAAAGCGTGAAGAAGAGAGGTGAAGAGATGGTGGGGAGACAGAAGACGTTGGAGAGGCTTGTGTTCCAAACGGAATCGGCCAGTGGCTGGAAACTGTGAGTAGTGTATTTGTAGGGGTTCGAGGCCCTCCTCCTCCTCACCCTCCTCACAAAATGATGGCCGTAGATTAACTTAACCTAGCCTAACCTAACAAGATGGCGGTCATAGCTTAACTTGACCTAGCCTAACCTGACAAGATGGCGGCAGTAGGTTAACTTAACCTAGTCTAACCTAACAAAATGGCGGCCGTAGCTCAACTTAAGGGCCTAACTACACTTTTGTTGATATTTCCTGAACCCATGGTCGGATTTTGACGAATGAGGTGTCATTGAACTCGCGTTGACACCCCCTTTCCAATGGATAACATATTTCCACCTCAAAATAAAACCTACCCCTACTAGGGGGTGAAATTGTATTTGTTTAGAAAATCTCGCTTTTCAAGTGCAACATGTGACAGTTTGAATGCCAATATGGAATTAAACGTTGTTCCACATAAGAGACATGTGTACGGTGGAAAGCCACTATGAATTAACATGCTTGTTTTTTGTTTTTTACGCATGCCCACTCATAGCTTTTGTAAGAGGACGGGCTTTTTGAAGATGGCGGCTGTAGTGTAACCTAACCTAACCCAACCCACGAGGGGTGATCAAAAAGTATTTCAAGTGACGCTTGTCGATAGACAAACCAATAATTAAAGAGGGGCATTTCAGGCCTTGAGTTAAGAGCCCCTTTTGATTGACCCCTGTTGATTTGTCCCTTAGGACTGACCCCTGTTGACTAGCCCCTTTGGACGGGTCCTTGTTGACGGGTCTCTGTTGACGGGTCCTTGTTGACAGGTCCTTGTTGACGAGTCCTTGTTGTCGGGTTCCTTTTGACGGGTCCCTTTGGACCGGTCCCTATCGACTGGCCCATGCATTTATCCAAATTATGTCAAAGGGCCTAACTACATTTGTGTGTAAAGCAGTGTGTTGAACTGACGTTGTTCACCAGCCCTCACTACTACAATCTGATAACGATATGAAAGGAAAGTGACGAAATACATGTGAACACGTGCGAGATGACATTATTACTGGGCCGATAACCTAGATGTTAGGCCCCTTAAAACAACAATTATCATCATCATCATCATTATTACTGGCCCCGTTGTGAAAACCACATGTAAGCTAACAAGCCACATTCTGTTTTGGTTTTGTACGTGAGAAAATGCATGTTCATGTGTAATATGACTTAACACACAGGTGTTCACCTGTGCACGTGCACGATAAGAGCTAACAAGTCAGATTCTGTTTGATTCGTTCGTAGCGTTAGGGCTAATGCACACACCCTAGTACACGAGGCACATGCAATTTGAGGACAGGTCAAGGGACCTAAGTGCGAAACTTGGTGGATGGATGTGTTCTAACGAGTCATTTGTAGTTGAAGGAGAATAATACATGTTCTTAAAATGTTAAAACTGAAGAGATTGTACGTGCAGTAAGACATCTTGTTCCTTCCGGTGTCATGTTGCTGACATGGCAGAGAGCGCACAGTTCTGTTGCTATGACTAACGCTGCAGTAATTTGAAACCGCAGGTGTTCATCAAGACAATGGGTGATGATCATGCAAGGTTAGCAGTCATTGGATATTACACAGGTGTTCCTTCCAGTGTCATGTTGCTGACATGGCAGAGAGCATACAGTTCTGTTGATATGACTAACGCTGCAGTAATTAAAAACCGGAGGTGTTCATCTTGACAATGGATAATGCAAAGTCAGCAGTCATTGGATATTACACAGGTGTTCCTTTTACACTTTGGTCTCTCAGCTGTACTGGGAAAGGAATTTCAATGATCTGCAAAAAACTGCTGACACGAGCGATGAGATTTTATATAAGAGAGGTGTCATATATTTCCCTACTGTCAGTCTTTATCATCAGAGAGGGTCAACTGAAGTGTCACAGGACTTAGAATGGTTAACGCTTTTCCATGACTAATGAATTTACCCCAAAAATCCAAAACAGCAAGGTCACTGACCTGAGATTTTATAAACTAAGAATCGGATATCACCATGTGAGGTGTCATAGGACTTAGAATGGTCTCCATTTCCCATAACCAATGATTTTCCCAAAATACCCAATACATCAAGGTCATGGACCTGAGATTTTATAAACTAATAAGCGGATACGAACATGTGAGATGTTTACAATGAGTGATGAATCATAGCTAGTTAGAGAAAGAATTATTTTAGGCTACATGTATGGTGACAGACAAGTCTTTCACCATTGGAACTTGTTTTCAGATCAAACTGCAGTGCAGAGAGAGTGTAGGTTGCAGGTATGGGTTAAAAATGACAAACGGTGTACACAAAATCTGATTTATCGATTCAAGGATTAAGAGCAGACTTTCTTTAATTGATTGGTTAAAGAGGATAGCTAAAACACAAAATGGTGACTACATCGAACTAAACTGATCCAAGCTGAATCAAACCCAACTAAACCGAAACAAACCTAATCAAAAACTTGTAGGTGGATATGGAAAGGGAAATGGATAACGCTCTACCTATAGAGGGTAAGGTAAAGCTAGTGCATGGTGCTAATGCACACACCCAAGTACATGAACCTCACACAACTATCCTATGCTGTTTTTATGGGTTGACTGTTAAAACTTGCTCAGTGGTTACTGGGACAAGATGGTCGCTCCACACATCAAGCTTTAAATACTTGAGGCTAATAATCTGTTCTAAACTAAACTGTCTTGCTGGCAGTGCTTACACAGTAGGCAGATGACAGAAATGCTTGGCTAACAGAAATACAATCATTTCGGGTTGTCTAATGTTACCAGCTAACCGTTTTGTGCTGCAGTGGCGAGCACATGTACCTCTTGCACCAGAGATTTTAACTCGTTTTCCAGCTTCAAGACCTAGAACAAATCAAACTAAGAAAGTAGGACATCGTGGCGCAGTGGTTAAGCTGTTGGCCTTTCACTAAGGTGAACTAGGGTTTGATTTCAGGTTAATATGTATGTTATAAACATATAAAAAGCAGAGATAATGTTTAAAACCGATTACACTTGTCTCTTTTTAATTTATTACTTGGATTACAAATACAAGGGCGGACTGGGTTTGATATACAGTTAATGCTACCTATCACAAACTAGACTGTAAGAAAGCCAAGTGAGCAAAAGGCGTAGGTAGAGCAGTGGTAAAATCGCTATATGTAGAGAACTACTAGCAGTTTTATGAACTGACAAATCTATGTCACATAAACAATGCAGGTTACAATCCAGCAACCATAATTTGTATCTTGTGCAACAGAGAAAATGCACTTAATGGATAACAAATGTGTGCAGACGAATGACCAACGCATTAGCCTACTATGGGGTTATAACCACGAGGAGGAGGTGTGATTTCTATATTTTATTGTTTAGTGACATGGCTTTTTGTAACCAGTAGATTTAGTAGATTTAGTATTTTGTAAATATTCATTTTTGATACTGTAAATAGTTAATTTTTGTAAATAGTGGATTCCATTTTTTTGTAATGGTAAATGTTAAATGTATAACTAAACGTTCTTTGGGATGAGTGTGCAGGTTAATGATGTTTCTGGAGATAAATAGAGTGGTTGTGTTTGTTCTTAAAGACAGGCATGGTTGTGTGTGAATGTATGACTACACAGAAAGAGAGAGAGAGAGAGAGTGTGTAAAACAGCCTTACCTGCAGTAGTAGTAGTAGTAGTAGTAGTAGTAGTAGTAGACCTCTATGTTTTGCAAACACATAGACAGACTGTACCATCGCCATCGTCAAGCACTCACTTTAACACCATTTACAAAAACTTAAAATGAAAAAATCAATGTTTCGCAAATATGAACTTTCGACATACCGTATACAAAATAAAAAATAAAATGTGTAAACAACAAATTGGAAAATCCATGCTTTCATATGATGAAATTCAAAAACTTCAAACTGACATTTAAAAAAAATGCAAAGGAAAATTGGCAAATTTCAATGTGTGAAATGTAAAAATGAACAAATGGCTATCATTATTTTAAAGGAAGTGGTTTAGTCAATGTATACTGGAAAAAGTTTTATAAACACTCAAGTCCACAAGACTAATTAAATTAGTAAACTACCAGGTTTGGCCGAGTGGTTAAGGTGTTTGACTTAAGATCAAATTTCCTGTACAAGGAAGCAAGGGTTCGGATCCCTTATCTAACATAACTATTGCCTTAACATGACTTGATCACACTGTATTATTATGATACTCGGTACACAAACCATGAATGGATTGCATTGTTTAAGACCACTCTCTTTCCGAACATAGTCAGAGGCTGTTGATGGTTAACAATTGGAATAATAGTGGGACATGGGGTTAGCAATTAAGAAAAACAGACAATACCCATACACTATTTTTATTTATTTAATGTAAGTACTTGTACAATAGTTATATAGAAAATACAACTTTCTTTTGTCTATTACTATCTAGTCCTTTTCAATCCACTTGCATATCAAGGTCAGATGACTTTGTAGTTCAGCCCTTAAAACAACAACCTCTTGCATAGTATGTGATGTTGAGGACTCTTGAGACGTGGAAGATGGATTAAACATAACTTTTACAACAGGGGTTAAATGTTGCTCAATAAACAATGCACTATTTTGAGTAGCAGCATCTTTCTCTTGTACTAACTCTTTAGCATTCTGATGATTTTTTGTCAACACTAGTGTTATGTCTGGAGCACTACATTGATGATCACTCACACTTATAACCACACCATTTCTACTTTCCATGTCGCCTCGACATCTTGTTGACCTCTGTTTTGAGCATCGCCAGAATATTATTCCTTTTACATTTTGTCGTCTATAATTATAGGAGTAGCCTTTATAAAGTACACGTTGTTTACCTCGGTTAATTGTAGTAAGTTCCATAGTAGCAACTAACCTGTTAGTATGATTTGCACACTACAAAGGTTATAACTGTTCTGGTAATATAATCATTTAGCGTTGGCTTTTATATTTAATATGTACAGTTTGAAATGACAGCAAAAGTGAGAGCAAAGTGGTAGAAAATATTACATGTATTGTTAAGACATAGTTTAAACGGTTATTTGATTCCATTACATAATAATTTTGGCATGACGAAGCTCATTTTCTATATTCAACAGTTCTTCCTCATATTTAGTATGACCAGCCTATTTACAGGCCTGCAAGTGCTGAAGCCGCTGGATTAGCTTACTGGGATTGTTCCAATAAATAAATTTAACAAATGACTTTTTAGGGGTAAACAGAGCATTACCATTACCATTATCTTTATCATCATCATCCTCAACATCTTTATCACTATTATTATAATCACCATCATTGCGATCAACATTATCCTCAACATCACTAAAACTATTCAATTCCTTTTGTTTCTTTTCCAAAGAGACCTCTCCCATAGTCTGTGTTGACTTTGATAGTGTTGAGGGTTTCTTAGACGTTGACAACTGTCCTAACATGACTTTTTGAGGACATGATAAGTACTTTTGAACACACACTGCACTATCTTGAGTAGCAATATCGTTTTCTTGAACTTGCTTTTTAACATTTTCATGATTTTTTTTGTAAACATCAACCGTGGTTTGTTTGGAGCACTACATTGATGAACACTCACACTTAAAACCTTTCCATTTTTACTTTTTAGATTGCCTCGACATTTTGTTGACCTCTCTTTCGAGCATCACCAGAATATTATTCCATTCACATTCTGACGATTATAGTTATAAGAGTAGCCTTGATAGAATGCCCGTTGCCTACCTTTGTTGGTTGTAGAAAGTTCCATAGTAGTAACTGACCTGTCAGTATGATGTTCACACTACAAAGGTTACAACTGTTCTGGTGATAGAGTGACTTACCATAAGCTTATATATTGACTTATGCTTTGGCTTTTATGTTGGCTTATGTATTGGCTTTTGTGTCGGCTTTTTGTATTGGCTTGCGTATTGGCTTTTGTGTTGGCTTACATATCGGCTTTTGTGTTGGCTTATTTGACAAGTTATTTTTCTACAGATGCATGTACTAAAACGTATGTTGATATATACAGCTTACGACGTATCAAAGGAGATTATGGCATGCAAAATAAACGATGGCTTGTGTGTTGGCTTTTATGTTGGCTTATGTATTGGCTTTTGTGTTTGCTTTTGCGTTGGCTTTTGTATTGGCTTATGTATTGGCTTTTGTGTTGGCTTATATCGGCTTTTTATGTGTTGGCTTATTTGACAAGTTATTTTTGTCAATGTATTTAGTGAAATTTTTTCTTGGGTTTGGAAAGTATCTCAAAGAAAGGAAATATTTAAAGACTTAACCTCAGCACACCTAACATGACCTAACTTTGCCTAACTTAATCTTGTCACGTGACATGTTCTACAAGTTTAGACTTGCTTTAGGACTGGCTAAGACGTCACACTTAGCTCACCAAACCATAGACCCATGGCAAGAGAGTGATGAACCTATGCAAGAACATCAGCGCTGGTCACCCACCTGCCCCTACCTGAGCAGAATGGAGGTGGGAAATATACCCTGTCATTTAAGCTATCCCTCACTGGTGCCTCTAAGTGATGAAAAAACAAGTTACGATACGTGTGGACTTTATGTTGTTAATGATGCTTCGGTGAGCAGCTCATCGTCAAAAACATCCAGTTTAGAGACATTGGGACATCATCGGTGCTATGAACGTTACAAACACAAAATACTATATTGTTGCGTGAGTTGGTATCGTCCCTACCCCAAAATGACTAAAGCTTGTAAGACGTGTTATGCTAATAAAATTATGTAATAAAAATTGGTTGTTGTTGTTAATATTATTTCTCATGTACCCTGTCCTTCCCTAACCTCAATAGTGACTAGTCAGTGATTTTTTTATTTTTTTACTAGAATGGAATGTAAATCAATGCCATGGGTACACCTTACTGGACAATCGTTAATCTGTGGTCAGTTGGACTTGATCCAGACAAGAGTGAACATGTTGCGTACACTAATTGTTGACTGTCAAGTGTTTAAAATTGAAGATAACAAATGTATATTTAAATAAGTGGCCATCATTGATTGTTCCACTTTTTGGATATCGCAAGCTACCCATTTGATGTTTAAACCACCCTATGCGTTTGATTTGTTGTGTGATAAAGACCGTAAACAAACCCAGTGGATTGAAACTCATATGCAACTAGAGTGGAATCAAGGAACCATTTCATATAAGCACCTGGACATAGTCATGAAAGCCCACTTGTCTTCTGCCCATGTGGTATTTGTGAAAGGTAGTGAAAACGTCATTGGCTACAACCATTTTTAGCGTCCTACTGCCAATGTATCGATTTAATGGACTTGGTCTGTCCCTCGCTGCAAACACTCATGGACCGCTGCCCCTGTGACAATATAACCCATAAAGCCTTGGCACAGGTGTGGCAATTGTTTCATCGGCAATTGTTTCACCAATGCCTGCTGGGAGTTGTTAAATAAAATTAAAACTCTAGGTTTACCTGTGAATGACACCAGTGAGATTCCTACAAGCGACGTGTTAACATCGATGTGTTACCATGGAGAAAGGGGATGCTACCTGTTACGTGCAAAGCCCGTCCCAACATTTTTATTATGCGTCTATCTTGATGTATTGGTATCTTCGCCTTTTAAAGTGCCCGCTAAGATGCCTTGGTTTGGCTAATGAACTTGAGGTGACAGCATCTCTCGGCTCCTCGGGCTGGAGTTGTGTCTTCTGCCGCAAGAGTGAGACTTTGGTGCCTTATGATCCCGTCTCATCGTGACATATTTGAGAAAAAGTATATTATTCTACGTCATTAAACAAAAGACTATATATGCATCATGCCGCCAAAACAATTAATGGTGTCGTGTGAATATTATTTGGTTATTCACATTGTCGTAATATGTGGCTCAATTTGATTGGTCCAATTTAAATAAACCTGGTGCATGTTGGGCGGCCTTCTTCGCGATTGACCTCCATCTTGTGAATTTTAGTTGTTACTGATTGCTGGTAGAAGAAGTACGCACATTGTGGACCTCATCAGGGTCCCCGCTAACTTGGGAATATATCCCAATATTTGATGATACATGAAGAATTATCTGTGCAACTATCATCTGTGATAATCGTGAAAGTATTTTCTTGGGCCTTAATATGGAAATGCGATGTTTGGTGTGCTTCTCTTCGACGGCGGTTGGCAGGCATCTCATATTTTATTTTATTTTTGGTGATATAAATCCTTTAAGGATATCTAAGTAGTGTTGTAAAAATTAGTGTCTCCCCAAAAGTCTTTATTAAGGTATGTTTTGGCATTTTATTTATTTTAAATTTTTGGAGCTCCATATTTTTCATTGTGTACTGAGTGTTTTGTTTTTGTTCTGAAGGTTGACTTTGGCCTAGATATCTCACCTCTGAATATGTAAAATTTTGTGAAACAATATTAGTCCGGGGAACACTTCTGTTTTTCTTCTAATTTTATTATTTGGCGTCTGGCTAAGGCATTTTCTTCTTATTATATTCTTGTACTGACCAGACGAATCTATTAACACTAGGCCTAATTTTGATCATTAGTCGGTCGGTTTTGTTTGATCCGTTGCCTTTTAAAATCTATTTGATCTCGTAATGTCTAGAGTTTGTTTATATCTTTCTGTTTTCTCACTGGAGAAGATTTTTTAAATGTAAAATTAGGCGTTTGACATAAATACGTGCTGATATACCTTCAACTGTTCTTGGTCGCCATGGTATCTTGTTGACAGAGGTGCATTGTGGGTTTTTGTTTCTGGCGTGTGTTTGAAGTGCACGTTCATGGGCCATGGTGATGTTGTTTAACTTATTTTGGTTTTAAATTATCCTTTGGTTTCCTTTTTTTTTGGAGTTTTCTCTTTGTACTCCTGCGTTATTCTTTCGGTACCTTGTTTATGGTAAAATGTTGCACTATTTACTTTTTTTTTGATTCTCCAAGGCCCTCATGGTTCAGTTGGGAGTATGTCAGGTACATTTTATGTGTTAATTTTTTTTTGTGGCTTGTCATTCTCTGACCACAGGTAATTGTTAATTGATATCGACCTTAAATTTTTTTAAAATCTACAGTGAGAATTCTAGCTGAGTTTTTTTTAAATTTAATGCTGGCTGATGCATGTTCTGTTCTCTGGTGGAGGTGTTCTTTTAAACTTAACATTAAATTTTCTTTTAAAGCAAGCTACTGTTGTTGCATCATTTCGTCGGTGGCAGTTCTGTTGGATATCGGGTTTTTTTTCTGTAGACGAACCTGTGGGTCTTCTCCTTCTCCACCTTCTTCCTCCTTTAGGTGTTCTTCTGTTGGGGCATGTCTACTGGCGGTGAGTTGCTGTTAGCGAGGCGGACCTCTAAAGAAAGGTAAGTAGGCCCATCCACCCTGGCCACACCCCGTGTCACTACCGATAAAGCCATTGGCAAATTCTTTGTGTGTAAAAAGGAACTAGACAGTTTTACCAAAGAAGAATTATTGGCTCTTCCAAAATCTTTCATTTATTATGTGGCAGCAAATGCAGTGAAAGAAATCTGGCATCATGTACCAAAATCATGGACTTAAGACCCTGTGTTAAGTGAATTGCAACCATGTACGGATTATGATCACCATAAGCAAGTGGCTATGGCAAAAATACCATCTATGCGACAGTGCGCCACTTGCCAGCTGGTCAAACTGTATCACGGTCTTAAAAGTCCGCGTAAAGACTTTGTTACTTCATTCCACGGGTGTGATGGAGAAAAAAAGCAGCAACAACAAACATCATCCACAGAGGAGAAGGAAGATCAAACCTTTTTACCATGTATGGAAAAGGATATGCCAGACCTGTACTGGCAATGGCGTCATTGACAAAGTAATTCAATACTTGACTTTCGAAATCTGCCTACCTGGTTATTATTTGTGTGGTCCTGGAACTTGTCTTGAAGAACCTTTGCAGCTTGGTGATATACCTATTAATCCTTTGGATCAAGCATGTAAAGAGCATGACCTTTCTTATCACCTCAGTCATCCTGCATTAAGACGTGTGGCGTATAAAGTATCGTTGAAAAGCTAAACAACGTTTGGCATCCTGTAATGTCTCAGTGGGAGAGAGATTGGCAGCCCTCATTGTGATTAGTGCTATCAAAGGAAAGTTAATGATGAGTGGACATGAGCATTGAAAAGGATTGAGGAATTGGAATTTCTTTGTATTCTATTTTGTAAAGCCCTATTTGTTGTGAAATAAAAACAAGGTTTACAAGGTCACAATGTCTTTTAATTTTAAAAATGGTGATAGCCATTTCATTTTTTCACACATGAATATTTACAATTTCCACTTTACATTTTTTACATTCACTTTGTTTAGTTCACACATTTGGTATATTTATTTGTTGTGAAATAAAAATAAGGTTTACCAGATCACAACGTCTTTTAATTAAAAAAAGGGTGATAGCCATTTCATTTTTCACACATGGATATTTACAATTTCCACTTTTCATTTTTTATATTCCCCTTGTTTAGTTCACACATTCTGTACATTTTTTAAAATCTTTTTCGTAATATAAAAAAGCAAACATTTTACACTAAAATGTATTACTTATCTTAGTTTTACTAAACTACAGTAGCCTAACATTATACATTCTACTTACAGTTTTTACAAAAACATATTACAGTATAAAACACACTACAAATATTACAATATAGTGATCATTAGACTTAAGTAAAGTAATAGTCGTCAATGCGACTGTTTCCCCAAGCAAGAGTATCAAATGTGTTGGGTATAATGAATCGTTTGTTGTCTTCATTACTTAAAGCAACTTTGTTCAGCAAATTGGTATGTAGCTGATGATTTTTACTTTTAAATACACACATTTTCTTATATAATACAGGTGGGTTACTAATTATACAGTTTTTATAATCACTTATATCTAACTCTTTACTAACAACATTCTCTTTCACTCCTTTCTAATTTTTTTACTACTACATCATCAATTGTCATATAGCTGTATGATTTAGATTTTGTGCCTACAAAGGTGTCTATAACAACACCAGCACATTCATCCTTAAATTTCCCAAGAACCTTTTTGTTTACTAGAGGTAAATGGTAAATATTATCCTCGGGATAGTCACTTGTATCAAACCTATTTAGCTCAGTTTTGATATCCTCATAAAAATCATCAGTTTTAAACTCATAAATAAAAGAATCTGTGTCTGTGTAGAGTAATTTAGCATTATCATGATAGTTTTTCTTTACATAATCATAGTGAAATTCATACATAAATGTTTTTGACAATTCCAGAATGGTGTAACCCACATATATGGGTTTGTTGTAAGTTACTTTAAGACGATTCTTTTGTATTACAACTAAATCCTCATGAATAATTGAACAGCTATGAAAGTTAGGCTTGCTTATTAAGTTTCTAGCACCATACCTTCTACCATCATTCTCCCACTTTGTTATCAGCTTTACATCAACTCGCTTATCAACATTCTCCATAGTATTTCCAAAAACACTATTATTCATGAGTTTATAAAAATCTTTTTCAAACGCGTTTGTTGACTGTGTTCTTAAATTATTGTTTAGATCAATATATGGTTTGAGCCATGCTGACTGTTTAAATTCTAATACGCGATGAATTTTAGTTAATTTCAATCCATGCTGTAGACACTGTTTCAAGTTTTGATAATGTATTACATATTTGTATTTATCATTCAAATTAGCAATTAACATTTTCGTTCGTGATGTGATGTACGGGGATTTCATATTCTCAGAAAAAAATGCTAAATCATTATGTTCATCATTTAACTCTTTAGGGTACACAAGATTTACCTCTAAAATATATCCTTTATCATCGTTATCGTTTAGAGTGTTAACATGTAAGACATCAATTTCAGGATGTGTCAGCAAGCGACATTTTTCAGTGGTAGATATTGACTCATAGCCCAAACGTATTGGTTATTTGCATCAAGATAGACAATATACTTTGACTCTTCACAAGGGTTGTAGCTAGGCATGTATTTACTATTCGCTTTAGAATATCGCCCACTACATTGGCTTAATCCACCTCGAATTGATGATTTTATAAAATGAATCATGTCTATGTCAGTCATCAATTCTAAATTTACTTTTGTTTTTTTCAATATTGAACTGAAACTTAACCCAGGAGCAGTAAAATACTGACAAGGATCAAGGTCATAAATTTTCATACAAACATTCCAGAAATTTTCAAAAACATCTGCTAATAACAACACATCTGTCTTTAAATATATGTCTGAAAATTCACCTAAAGTTTGAATGTCAAACTGTGTCCATACACGTTGTGCATGTAAATATTCCTGATCACTGATATGACTTGTGTTTAGAGAACTGTAAAATGCATCTTTTGGTGGTAAAGAACACTCCTCAAGACGTTCCACACAGTTAATATATTGATACGCGAATATACCTTTTTGACGAATCAAATTAAAATCATCTTTTTAGGAAAGACACGTTGAATTTCACGAAACTGATCTGATTTTAAATTTCTAGCAAACTTATCAAGACTACTTGGCATAAAGCGGAATGAATCTAAAAAACGCAGTTTTATAGTTTTCTTATTGTCAGTTTTGATGTATTTTGTGAACGATATGTATTGATCCTTATTATTTGCAATCACATCAATTTTCACATCTGAAGCTCCAAAGTCTTTAACGATAAAGTGGTTATCGTATTTGCTACCGTTATGTAGAATGACTGGAATGAATTTACTTGCTCTATAATTTAAATTACATTCTTGGTGAGCAGCACCTCGATATTTTCCTGTTTATTTATTTATTTATTTAATCGTATGGATAATTACATAAAAATAAATCACAAATCCAAGTTCAAGTTTTGGAGCCATTCCACAGTACATTCTCGAAGATGAAACAGATCACTAGGGCTCCCGGAGTAGGCGTGTAGAGGGCAGCGCTGGATGATATGGTCCATGGTCTGTTCCTCCTCATTGCATTGACACAATGGGGAATCTATCCAACTCCACTTATGGCATAGGTAATTGTAACGGCCGTGCCTGGTTCTCAGTCTATTGAGGCGACACCATAATTTTCTAGGAAGGTCAAATCCTTGTATTTTCACCGTTGGGTTGATCTCCTGGGCACTAGTTCCAGACGTTGAGTTTGACCATTCGTCCTGCCAGCATTGGTTTAGGTTGAATCGATTTGCCAGAAGTTGGTCGGCCAATAAACTGGTTGGTCTCCTCGAATGAAGTCGCTTCGGTGGTGGGTGGCAGTATTCCTGGTGTATTGGTAATGAGGGAGAAGCATAGATCTTCTTTGCTTCTCTGATCAGAGCTTCCTTCCTCCTCAGGTGAGGTGGTGGAATGTGGCTGAGTACTGGTAGCCAGTGGCGAGGGGTTGATTTTATGGTGCCGGTTATGCAACGCATAGTGTCATTCAGCTTGGTATCCACTTTATGCACATGTGCACTTTCCAACCATACTGGAGCACAGTATTCCGCTGCAGAATAGACTAGACTGATACCCGTTAATCTTAAGCAGTCCGCCGTGGCTCCCCATGAACTACCGCAAAGCTTGTTCAGGATGTTATTTCTGGTGGAAATTTTGTAAGAGAGCTTGGTGAGGTGTTCTTTGTAGCTCTGGGTTCGGTCCAGCGTGACACCTAGGTATTTCGGGAATGGGTTGTATTTCAGTTTTCACCACGAAATACAACATTTGGCTTGTAGTTTGCTAGTCGGTTGGCAAGATGGAAGCAAGAAACCTCTGTCTTGGACATACTTGGGATCAGTCGCCAGGACTTGAAGAACGTTGACATTTTCTCCAGATCGGTTGTAAGAGTGCCTTCTGCATCTTCAAAAGTTCTGCTTTGAGCTACCAGTGCAATGTCATCTGCGTAAATAAACTTAGTAGCTGTTGTTGGTGGCAAGTCATGAATGTACAGATTGAATGGAACTGGGGCCAAAACTGATCCTTGGGGTAGACCATTATTTAGTTTCCTTTTGCGACTTTTAGCATCATCTAGAAATACTACGAACTCTCTTTCACAAAGCATGTTAGAGATAAGATTTGCAATTTCCAAACAGGGGATAGCTTCCAGCACTTTGAGGATCAGTCCATGTCGCCAGATAGTATCATATGCGCTAGTCAGGTCGATAAAGACAGCTGTTGATTTTAGCTTCTTTTGAAACCCTGCTTCAATGTGAGTGGTGAGGGCCAAGACTTGATCAGTACAGCTTCGGTTTTTCCTGAATCCAGCTTGTTCTGGTGGGGTTACAGCTTCAATGAGTGGTGCTATCCTGGCAAGAAGGACTCGTTCTAAAAGTTTATAAATGCAGCTAAGAAGTGCTATTGGACGGTAGTTTTCAGGTCTCTGCTCCGACTTGCCAGGTTTAAGAAGGGCGATCACCTTTGACCGTTTTCCTGTTAAATGGTCATGATTGCGAACCCTGTCCATATATAAACATTCACCACATATAAAACAATTAGTTTCAGTTTCAAAACTAATTTGCTGTGTTGATGTTAGTGGTTCCATTGGAATGATAGTATTTAAAATAGAGGATATACGGATAGCATCTTTTTCAAGTCTTTCCATAAAAACTTTAGGTGCATCAGGTCCTCTATAGAGCTCAAACGTATTTAACGAGTCATCATAACTACATGTAATATAATATGCAATGCTAAAAGGTTCATGAATGAGAGTGGTGTTGGTAAAAGGTTTGGTTGGATTCAATGAGCATGTATTAAATGGTTTTAGCAAAGCCTCAAAGTCAGCATATATAACAAATGGTAGTCGAGCCAATACGTAAGCCAACAAAAGGCAATACATAAGCCAACGCAAAAGCCAACACAAAAGCCAATACATAAGCCTACATAAAAGCCAACACAAAAGTCAACACATAAGCCAACACAAAAGCCAACACAAAAGCCATCACTAGGATAGATGTTAGATTAGATGGGGTTAGGTTAGGTTAAGATATGTTACATTAGGTTAGGTGAGCTATGTGTTTTAGCTATACTAGCATTCTTAGGGAATATTTAACATTTTAATATTTTACTCGTTTTATATTGTAAATTATTAACAGTTAGGAGTGAATTGTTTAAGGCCACTCTCTTTCTAAACATAGTTTCCTGGAACTCTTCGCTCTTCACAATGATAGCACTTGAAATATCTTGGAACATATCACTGATATTAGTTGATTCGCTAACAATTTTGTTTTTTGTATTAAAAGATTTGATATCAGTAATTTCACCTTCACTCCCAGTTTTTACATATAGCCCAAAGAGTTCAAAATTCATTTTAAATGTTTTACGCTCTACTAAAACATTATCTACCAAGCTAAACACACTAGGTTGAACAGTCTTTAAAATGTTTCAATACTTTGAGTTTTTCTTCACTATAAAGGCTGTAAGTAGCAATTCGACTTTTAAATGCACTGCCAATTTGCTGAATATTTCCAGATTTTTTAGCCTACTTTTCACATTTTGCAAAAATGAGGAAAAAGTAGACTTATGAGATCGATCCGGGAAAATGTGTGTCTGTCTGTCTGGCTGGCTGGCTGTGTGTGTGTCCCCCCCTATCAACTCCTAAACGGCTGCAGCAATCAAAACCAAATTTAGTATGAGTAAAGATGTGCACCGGAATAGCTCACGTCCATATTTGAAAATGATGTCAGTGCTACCAACTGCTGAAAAAACGCACTAGAAATTTGAGCTCCATGTTGGATATCTTGCAAGGTATGCATGGGAGCTGTTCCAAAATTGACACACATGTAGATAATACTATTTCAGTTTAATTTCCAGGAGGCCAACCATGACAGTGTTGCCAAAATAATTTTAAGCCTTCTGATAGGTCCAATGTTTAAATGCATATAACATCTACACTATCAATTGGATTTCAACCAAATTTTGTATGTAATATCTGTACATAATAAGATATGACTGAGCGTATTCTTAAGAGCCACCAGGGCTGCCAACTGTTAATAATTGCTCTCTCTATTTTTTTAAATCCAAATACCAATATATCAGAAAGTATGCAAGCCAACAGCTTTAAACTATGCACTCGTATATTCTGACAATTTAGATTAATTTGGAGTAACTTATATACGTCAGTTCTACCAACATGATTATAAGCCTGCTGATAGTACCAATTTTTTAATACATGTAACTTCTATACTATCAGTTGGATTTCAACCAAATTTCGTATGTGCTATGTGTACCATAACAGATATGACTATAAGTATTGTTAAGAGCAATCAGGGCTGCCAACTGTTAATAAATGCTGTCTATATTCTTTTTACCCTAATATCAATATATCAGAAAGTATGCAACCAACAGCTCTATACTTTGCACACGTATAGCACCTGACATTCTAGATTAATTTGGAGTAATTAATACAAGGCAGTGCTGCCAACATGATTCTATGCCTGCTGATATGTCTAACTTTAAAATACATGTAACTTCTATACTAACAAATGGATTTCATCCAAAATTGGCACAACAAGATACCATAACAATTCAGATTATTTCTGACCAGCACACGCATGGTGTTGTTGGCAACATGCTTTTACGCGTGCTGATAGATCCAGTGTCTAACTGCATGTAACGTCCATTGGACTTCAACCAAATTTTGTATTATGTACCTTAAGAGGCGGAACTAAGAATATATTCTGTCACCAGGGCTGCCAACTGTAGTTCTCTATTAGGCTACATTATACCAGGTATATTTTGAACTAATTTGATATTTCGATATTACCAACTTAATTTCGACATTATTCTAGATAGGTTCATATACTGTTGAATAATCATTGGCATGAATAGTAGGCTGTATAGTTCTTCACGGAACTTCTTGTTTTTCATGACAAGCATTATTTTTATGATTAATACTGCGCAAATGTCCCTGCATCATTGAAAAAGGCATATCAATATTACATACATCACAATGCGTCATCGAAGGTTCACTATTCATTTTTCTCTTTGTTGCACAACTATTTTCACAATCTTGAGAACGTTTACGCTTTTGAACATTTTTTTAGAACAGTCACCCCCTACTTTATCACATTTGTTTAAAGGTTCCGTGCTAGTTGATGGTTTTACATATTTCAATTCCTGTTGTTTATCATGCACTTCAACGATGTGGAATTGATATTGCTTTACACCAGAAAAACCAAGATCACAAACTGTACACGAAAAAGGTGATGAACTGACATGCTTTAAATGTACATGCCGTCCAAGATTATCCTGTCGGTTAAATGTCATAGCACAATGACTGCACACAAACAGTTTAATGTTATGTTTAGCATTTGCGTGCCGTTGAAGGTTGTCAGGTCTTGAGAACTGTTTCTTACAGTCACCACACTTGAACATAATGATTATCAAATCACTTTCCAAATTACCTATAAAAGAAGGAAATCATAAATGTTAATAAAAGATAAAACAATAGTACATTATGCAACGAGCCTATAATGGCTATAATTAAGACACGAGTATTTTTATAAAACGAGCGTATGCGAGTTTTATAATTTCCATACGAGTGTCTTAATTACCATTATAGGCGAGTTGCATACGACTGTTTACGTTCGACGATAATTACAACTTTATAATATGTTTTAACATAAATATTCATAAATATCTGTTAAGTCACTAGAATGTTGTGATCGGGTGCTGCGGTGGGTAGTATATCTCTGTTTTCCAAGCTCTCTGGACAACCGACGCATGCGCTCTGTGTGCTTCAATTCCATATGTTCAGGTTGTGCACCAGTATTCAGTAAAACTGTCACTGAAGTCGTTTCAAAACAACGCGCTGTGTAGAAATTTGTTTTGGGGATATTAAGGTACAGTGCTATTTCTTGTCTCATATTCGCCAGTTTATTTACGCGAACATATGGACGGTGCGTATTCCATGTCGGTAATTTATTATAGTTCGATGTAGTGTTTATGTCCGACATGTTGGATTTTGAGCGCATGCGCGAAGGTATCGTTACCTAATTGGTCAATGAACGAGCTCTGATTGGCTGGAGAAACTGTATCGTAATGAAAAACGGTGTTATAATGACCATCATTATGATAAAGTTTTCTGACACATAATAGTGAGGGTCGAACATAAAGTAAAATATAAATAGTTTAATTACATTCCAGTCAATGGTTATAGCAGGGTATTTAAATCGATCATCTGTGAACTCCTACCAAGTCTAATTTCATGTAGTTCTAACTGGGGGTTACTATATACCACTGTCACTGACACCTAGCGGTGAACATTGGAACATGATAGAGTCGTAGAAACCGGCGGTCGTCAATTAAGTGAGCTAAGTGTGGCGTCATAGCCAGTCTTAAAGCAAGTCTAAACTTGTAGAACATGTCACGTTATAGAAACCAGCGGCCGCCTGTTACGTGAGCTAAGTGTGACGTCATAGCCAGTCTTAAAGCAAGTCTGAACTTGTAGAACATGTCACGTGATAGAAACCAGCGGCCGCCTGTTAGGTGAGCTAAGCGTGACGTCATAGCCAGTCTTACAGCAAGTCTAAACTTGTAGAACATGTCACGTGATAGAAACCAGCGGCCGCCAGTTATGTGAGCTATGTGTGACGTCATAGCCAGTCGTAAAACTAGTCTAAACTTTTAGAACATGTCGCGTGATAGAAACCAGTGGTCACCAGTTATGTGAGCTAAGTGTGACGTCATAGCCAGTCTTAAAGCAATCTTAAAGCAAGTCTTAACTTGTAAAACATTTTAGGTGACAAGGTTAAGTTAGGTAAAGTTCGGTTATGTTAGGTGAACTGAAGTTAAGTCTTTAAATATTCCCTCTGTCACTGACACCTAGCAACGAATATTCGGACTTAATAGAGCGGTAATCAAAATCTAACCTACAAATTTAGCTTTACACACCATGGTCATGTAGTTCCAACTTCCACTACCAAATATACCATTGTAACTGACATCAAGTGGTGAACATAGGAAAATATCGCTCTAGCTGTTTAAAAGTTATTAGAGGGGTACTTACCTTAAATAATTTATCAACTGCTGTCACTGACTGAACAGATTGTAGGAATCTGTTAACCTACAGGTACCCAATTATCTGTAAAACAAATAAATCAATCAATAAATAAATACATTCCAATCAATATCTTCAACATCAATTAGTAATAAGAGACTGCAATCCATTAATAATAAGTACTTACCTTGCAAAATAATTTTCTACCGAAAGGCTTTTTACAACTCTTGAGCAGTAATAGAGCACCGTTCACTCAAAGCGAGTAATAAAGACCGACGGTAGGGAAATATATGACACCTCTCTTATATAAACTCTCATCGCTCGTGTCAGCAGTTTTTTGCAGATCATTGAAATTCCTTTCCCAGTACAGCTGAGAGACCAAAGTGTAAAAGGAACACCTGTGTAATATCCAATGACTGCTGACTTTGCATTATCCATTGTCAAGATGAACACCTCCGGTTTTTAATTACTGCAGCGTTAGTCATATCAACAGAACTGTATGCTCTCTGCCATGTCAGCAACATGACACCGGAAGGAACACCTGTGTAATATCCAATGACTGCTAACCTTGCATGATCATCACCCATTGCCTTGATGAACACCTGTGGTTTCAAATTACTGCAGCGTTAGTCATAGCAACAGAACTGTGCGCTCTCTGCCATGTCAGCAACATGAAACCGCAAGGAACAAGACGTCTTACTGCACGTACAATCTCTTCAGTTTTAACATTTTAAGAACATGTATTATTCTCCTTCAACTACAAATGACTCGTTAGAACATATCCATCCACCAAGTTTCGCACTTAGGTCCCTTGACCTGTCCTCAAATTGCATGTGCCTCGTGTACTAGGGTGTGTGCATTAGCCCTAACGCTACGAACGAATCAAACAGAATCTGACTTGTTAGCTCTTATCGTGCACGTGCACAGGTGAACACCTGTGTGTTAAGTCATATTACACATGAACATGCATTTTCTCACGTACAAAACCAAAACAGAATGTGGCTTGTTAGCTTACATGTGGTTTTCACAACGGGGCCAGTAATAATGTCATCTCGCACGTGTTCACATGTATTTCGTTACTTTCCTTTCATATCTTTATCAGATTGTAGTAGTGAGGGCTGGTGAACAACGTCAGTTCAACACACTGCTTTACACACAAATGTAGTTAGGCCCTTTGACATAATTTGGATAAATGCATGGGCCAGTCGATAGGGACCGGTCCAAAGGGACCCGTCAAAAGGAACCCGACAACAAGGACTCGTCAACAAGGACCCGTCAACAGAGACCCGTCAACAAGGACCCGTCCAAAGGGGCTAGTCAACAGGGGTCAGTCCTAAGGGACAAATCAACAGGGGTCAATCAAAAGGGGCTCTCAACTCAAGGCCTGAAATGCCCCTCTTTAATTATTGGTTTGTCTATCGACAAGCGTCACTTGAAATACTTTTTGATCACCCCTCGTGGGTTGGGTTAGGTTAGGTTACACTACATCCGCCATCTTCAAAAAGCCCGTCCTCTTACAAAAGCTATGAGTGGGCATGCGTAAAAAACAAAAAACAAGCATGTTAATTCATAGTGGCTTTCCACCGTACACATGTCTCTTATGTGGAACAACGTTTAATTCCATATTGGCATTCAAACTGTCACATGTTGCACTTGAAAAGCGAGATTTTCTAAAAAAATACAATTTCAACCCCTAGTAGGGGTAGGTTTTATTTTTAAGGTGGAAATATGTTATCCATTGGAAAGGGGGTGTCAACGCGAGTTCAATGACACCTCATTCGTCAAAATCCGACCATGGGTTCAGGAAATATCAACAAAAGTGTAGTTAGGCCCTTAAGTTGAGCTACGGCCGCCATTTTGTTAGGTTAGACTAGGTTAAGTTAACCTACTGCCGCCATCTTGTCAGGTTAGGCTAGGTCAAGTTAAGCTATGACCGCCATCTTGTTAGGTTAGGCTAGGATAAGTTAATCTACGGCCATCATCTTGTGAGGAGGGTGAGGAGGAGGATGGCCTCGAACCCCTACAAATACACTACTACTGTGCAAGATGGTGATTATGATGATGGCACTTGTTGCTCGAACACCGCCATTTAATAACCTTGAATTGTTATCACAAAAGGCTCATATGAGGCCTATCTCTCGATAGTTCAAATAAAATGAGACTTGAAACAAGATTTAGCTATTAATCGCGAACAAGAAGTCACATGACGTAGATGATAAACAATGTGTAAGGTATGATCAAAAAGTTTTCTTTTGTCGGCTGTAGAGTCCAGAATCGATATGAGCATTGAGGTACTCATCCCACCCACGCACCAGGTTGAAGATCATCGTGTCCTGCTTCGAGAATAAGTCTGTAACTGCCTGATGCGCATTCTCGTCCGACAGGAATCTTCAACCTTTTAAGGCCTTATTTAAGGGGCTGAAGGCGTGAGAATCTAATGGGGAGAGATCAGGACTATAAGGCGGTTGCTCGAGTGTCTCCCACATGAGTTGGTGTACCATCTGGGTTACAAATCTTGCGGTATGGGGACGTGCGTTATCATGAAGCAGAAGCACCCCATTACGCAGTTTCCCGGACGTTTCACTTTAGTTCCACGCCGCAATTTCTCCAGTGTTGCGCAGTACCGTTCCCCAGTGATGGAGACCCCAGGTTCTTTGAAATCAATAAGCAATGGTCCCCGGTAAACGAAGAACAGGGTGAGAATCACCTTTCCATCGGATGGTCGGCTCTTGAACTTCTTGCGACGAGGTGACGGTGGATGTCATCACTGCTTTCGATTCCGGTTCCCAGTTGTGTCACCAGCTTTCGTCGCCTGCAACAATGTGCTCCAGTAACGTGTCGTCTTCAACACTGAAACACATCAGGTGCTACAGCCATCCTGTCTGCGTTTTGTTCGGCTTTCAACGCCCGGGGTATAGCTGCAGCGAAGCCCTTAAACGGGAACTTTTCGATCACGTCTTATATAATTGGGCTCACTATAGCTGAGTAATAAAAACAAGATGTTCAGTAAAGAACATATAGCCTACTTCCTCCTAAATGTATGAGTACCGGTATAGTTATAACTCTTTGTCCTTATCAAAGAGTATAATATAATCATTTCTTGGTTGAAGACCTTAGAAAGTATTTACCTCTACCAAACACAAGAACCTCGGGGGAAAAAAAACTACTACCATCATTGAAGAAAGAAAGAAAGAGAAGAAATGTCTCAAGAATTTGATGGATCTGGAGACATAATCGACCGGACTGGCTGCGTGGCTCAGCGGTAACGTTCACGCTTGCTGGGCCCTAGGTTGCAGGTTCGTATCCTGGCGCAGTCAGCTGGCATTTGAGGGTGCGCAAATGCGACGGAGCCGTGTCAGTAGATTTACTGGCACGTTAAAGAGCCCCTTCGAAGCAAAATTCCGGCACCCCGGCGTCTCTAAACGCCACAGTCGTTAAAAGGGACGTAAAACCAATAACATTATTATTATTACATAATCGACCGGACGTGGGCAACATCCAACTTTGAGTTGAGGCATGTGTTTACACGTCTGGCTGTGCATGGCTTTCACCACCTTAATTGTAATAACAAATCTCTCCATGACCCTACAGTGACGTGTGTATACCAACTATGTGGACAAGCATGAGAACGCTACCACTTAGAGTTCTGTAGTAAAAGAAAACAATCAATCAAAGACTATGAAATTCAAATCCCCAGAGTGCAATTTCAGTGTAGGCTACCTGTTCATTCTTTATTTTCGATTGCTATTTGGCTGCAATAAAAGTATTAATTAATATCCTGAACTAGCACCAACTGCTAGAGTTCACGTACTATGTGAGATCGTTTTGTTCTTTAGTTCAAATAACATTTTCAAATAACACACAATAGGCTGTTACAAACCCTTTAAAATAAAAAATAAAAATGTATCGTATTATCAACTTGTTCTTCAAATTCGATGCGTATAGAATGCCAATGGTATGCTAATCAATGGAGTCCCACGTAGACCAGTCGTGATATCTAGTGGAGAAATATCGAGCAAGATAATCCTAAAAGGGCGAGTGCATTCTAGCGACCATAAAAAGAAACTTTTCAATTAAAGCTGTAAGTTAATCTGTGGGCCGGAGCGCAGTTCGTAACCAGTTGGCCATGATAATTCACCTGATTGCTGTTAGATGTCTCGTGCAGGTCCACTGGCGAATTTTGTTTTAATTAAATATATATTTTCCATTGTAATATGCACAATATAACACTTAATTTTAAAACGTCTGAGTCATTACAAAACAATAAATATAAAACTATTCAAACAAAAAAAAACTCTGTTAAGATTTGAACCCTAGCCATACGAGTGAGAGGCCAACGTTTTACCATGCAGCCAAACATGTCAACGAACATTGGCCGACATCAAATGACTTACATGCAATGTGTTAGCAAATAATGATTTAGACTAAACGATTTCCTCAGTGGAGTATATTATTTACATATAAAGCATTGCATTCAAAGTTTATATAAGGGGCAGATGACCTCGTAGTTCCGACCCTTAAAACAACAATAACTAACTAAAGTTTATATATTTTCTATCAGTAGACTAGGCTATATTGCATGCAATACTCAAACTAGTGAAATATAGGTCAGGCACAAGATATCAGCTGCCATCTTGCCTTGTAACTGAGACGGCTCAGCCTTTTAAAAATCACTTCTGCAGTATAATATTACAATATAAACTTTTAATTTCGAACGGTACACGTCCTTTAGAACAGTTAAAACGATTCTCGGTTTTATAATCGGATCTGGTGGGTCCCGTGATGTGGATTATAAAGTTTGCATAATTCACACGGCCGCCATACTGAAATTGTAGGGCGGATGACCTTGTAGGTTGGGCACAAGACGTATCTCATATGAAGGTATGTTTTTACCAAATTTTATTGAGATCGGATGATTTGTTTAGTCGTTATTTGATTCTAGGTTTTGAACGTTTGAGTGGCCGCCATTCAGTTTTGGTAAAGATGGCGGCGGCATAAAACATGACACTGAGGTGCCCTTTGCTAGTGCTACCTGTGAACCAAATTTCGTTGAATTAGGTTTCAGCGTGTTTGAATTGATAGGGGGTGGGGTGTGGCGGGCAGACATTCAGAATACACACACATACACACATACGCACACTAGTCCAGTCAATAGAGGCTCAAAATGGGTGTTCACCTTACATCAGATGCGGGATCGTTTTTTATTTTTTGATGTTGTTTAGGACCATTAGGTAGTTACTAATCCAAGTTTCCGTCATCCTCCCCCGCTTGCTTCGTCCGCCATCTTGAAAAAAACTGTCAGAAATCGGCACTTTTTCAGTTTTTGGCCTCTAGCTCATTCCCAGTTCATTTGTTTGAAGATATGTTTAAATACGAAAATGTAGATTACTAAATTTGCAACAATTTTTTTTTGTAGGACCAAGCGTATTCGAGCTACGAGAAGGCGAAAATGGGCGAAAATTGGCATTCGGCATATTTTTCACTTTCGCTCCACTTTCCATCGCAAAAACAGGGGGAAGAATTGATCTCAGCGAAAGGTTTATTGAATGAAAGTTGTAGACAATTTAATTTCCTTTTAAACCCCTGTATAAAAAAAACCAATTACGAGCAATGGTTAGGAATGGGGGTAAATTTAAGAAAACTATAGGAAATAGGTTTTTTGAGATTCAGCCCTGGAGCGCCCTGTTGGTGAAAGTTTATCGTTTACATTATATTACAACCATGTTTTCAACACAGCAGTGCCTCTAAATATTACTTGAACCATTTTTGTATAAATGTAACCACACACGCATATTGTTTTTGTTTTATTCAGTTGATGTTCGTACCTCCAGTGTTCACATCGGGTTTAGTCCACGTGCTTGGAAAGAGTTTTCCTGTGGAGTGAGTTGTAGTGGTGAAGGATGGCTTCTTCATCCCAAGCATCGGACAGTGAGTGCTTCATATGCGGGAAGAGTTTGGACGAAGGAGTTGTTATTACTGTGAAGAAGAAAGGAGTTCAGATTCTATTAAGCGCAAGTGTTCGAAGGGGGCGAAACGACCACTGCCAGATTTTGAAGAAAAGAGATGAAATTAAAGTTCAAAATGCCTGCTCAAAGAATTACACCGATCCAAGACGGATAGACGTAGCTCTACGCTCAGAATCCCCTACACCTGTACCATCTTAAAAGCTAAGGTCAGTAAGTGAGGCGTTTATTTTCAAGGGCCATTGCTTTCTATGTGCGGAAAAAATTGAAGAGGATTATATGAAAAAAAACAAAAACAGAAAAAGCTTCCCAGAATTTCTCAAAATCCAGTTCGCTTGGTGGAGAAGATGGAGATAAGGGACAACTTGTTGCTAGCAGCTCGGGCACGCGGAGATGAGGGGGCTCAACAAATAATTAATCGTGTTCCCCCAGACTTAGATCTTATTGCTGCTGACAGTACCACGATGCTTGTATGAAAAAGTTGTACCGACTACCGAGAGCTGGGAGAGGGGCTTGAGGATACAGAACACACCCCAGAGTTGATGAAGCAATGGAATGTGTGTATGCTTTTCTGGAATGAAACAAAGAAGAATGCCAATTATCATTTGATCAATTGATGGGGGCCCTTAAGGAAGGATGTGAACTTGACCGGAGAACAGTAAAATCCCGTTTGCTGAAAAAGTACGAGGATGACATCATTCGTTGAAACAGGCAATAAATCGACGGTCTGTTTCAAAAATACTGGTTATAAAATATTGAATGACACTTGATATGCCAATATAAAATCGAATGCTTAGGAAGAAAGAATGAGAGTGGTGAAAGCAGCTGCAGATATACCGTAATTACCGAGGATATTCGCTCCCGTGTGTACAATACCACTGACTATCCACCCTGTGATAAATTTTTGAACAGTATCGAGTCAGACATTCCACCAACGTTATTGTCAATGGTCTAAATAATTGTGCTAAAAACAAACAAGGAAGTTAAGATAAATGGAAGAGGATCAGTATTGCCATTTCCCATGCAATCATTGCTGCTGCACGTCCTCGGTCGTTTGGATCCCGTAAGAAGGAAGGAGAGCATCAGCTCTGGTGTAGTTGGAAGTAAGCAGGTGAACTGCTACAAGGCTCAGCAAGTCGGTATGGCTGGACTCTCAAGCATAGTGGGAACAACCTTCGGTGAAGTGTCCTTCAAAAAGAAAGACAAAGTGATATCTTTAGTAGCTGACAAGAACATCTTGAAAGTTGGGGAGAAGAATATTGCTGTGGACCCACTCACACTCTATCACAGGATGTGCATAGCAAAAACAACCCAGGACGACCTTGAGGAATACCTCTCTCATGAGCTTGCACCGTACCCTATGTCTTTGTTCAACGAGGATGTCATGCACAAGGGCAAAAAGTCTGCTTGATATGCAGCGTTCACACCCATAGATTTCGAGCATCTCTCAAATCACCTCAATGTCATCGCTGGTGGGCATCTGCTGCACAAAGTTGTGTGGAATCGAAATTCGACTTTTGGAAAAATTTGTGCCGATTATATCAAGTACCGGTACATCCACCAGCATTATAGGACAGTGGTGATGGTCATCTTCGACGGGTACCCAGACAATCATCTCATGAGTACCAAGAATGCTGAAAGAGCAAGAAGGCGCAAGCTGATCGCCTCAGCAGATGTGATATTTGATGAAGCCACAGTCAACAAAAACTCCTCAAGACAAATTTCTGTCCAATGAGAGCAATAAAAACGATGTGTTGCCCTCCTCAGAACAACACTTGAAGCGTCCAACGTCATGAACAAGCAAGCTGAAGAGGATGCTGACGTGCTCATTGTGACCAATGCAACATCGATGGCTTCTTCGTACGACGTTGTAATTATTGTGGGGTAAGACATCGATTTATTAGCCAATCTCCCTGGGACAGCAAATACGATGAACAACGTATACCTTAAAAAAAACAGGAAGAGGCAATTCACCTGACGTCATGTACTCCCCCTCATCATTTATATACGACTTCGCCGAGAACCTGCTGCTCATCCACGCCATCAGCGGGTGTGACACAACGCCCAACATTTATGGATTCGGAAAAAACAAATTTCGTTCCCAGTTCCGGAGGAATCCATTATTGTTGGAGATAAGTGATGTCGTCATGGACCCAGCAGCCACATTAGAGGACATCTCCAAAGTAGGAGAGCAAATATTGGTCGTCCTCCATGGGGAGAAATCACTTTCTGACCTCCGACACACAAAATTTGTTGCCACCACGACAAACTTGAACCTGGAAAAGCTGCTCCCAATCTCCGATGCAGCGCGATACCACTCCTTGGGGGTATACCACCAAGTGACGTCCTGAATGAGCAGGAAGAAAGACCCGATCATCTTTGGCTGGACAAGAGGAAGCAGAGGCTTGATTTCGACAACAAACACCAGAGACGCTGCTCCTCGGACCCTGCTGAAGACGGTATCATGCAGGTGTGTCACCGGCTGTTCCGCCGCATGTGGATGCAGAAACGCCGGTATGCATTGCTCCACTTTCTGCAAATTCTGCTGCGGCGGAAAGTCCTGCGACAACCGTCATTTGATAGTCGCTGACGAGGAAGAGGAAAACATCGACGACCCATCCATACCATTCGACGAAGACCCTGCCGAAGAGTCAACCCTCGCGACCGCCCCCTTGCGAAACGTCTCCGGTTACTGTAGCAAGGCCCCCCCCCCCCATATATTTTAAAGTTTTTATTTTAGTGTGTTCATTATTCCCTAATAATTAATATGTAAATATTTAATATATAAAACGCATTGTAATGTAATCTATATTTTGTAAATACACACTAACTTTCTTAAATGAATGGGTACCGTAACGAATTTGTTCTCTCCCATCTATTCATATTTATACAAAAATGGTTCAAATATTATTTATATGCACGGCTGTGTTCAGAAAATAGTTGTAATATAATAACATCGAAAAACCTTTACCAACACGGCGCTCCAGGGCTGAATCACAAAAAACGCATTTCCTCTAGGTTTCTTAAATTTACCCCCACTCCTACCCATTGCTCCTAATTGATATTTTTGATACACGAGCTTCAAAGGAAATTAAATTATGTACAACTTTCATTCAATAAACCTTTTGCTGAGATCCTTCTTCTCCCTGTTTTTGCGATGAAAAGTGGAGCGAAAGTGAAAAATTCGCCGAGTCGCCAATTTTCGCCCTTTTCGCCTTCTCGTATCTCGAATACGCTTGGTCCTACAAAAAAACTTCCGAATCAAAGTTGTTGTAAATGTAGTAATCTACATTTTCTTATTTGGACATATATTCAAACAAATTAACTGGGAATGAGCTAGAGGCCAACAACTGAAAAAAGTGCCGATTTCAGACAGTTTTTTCAAGAAGGCGGACGAAGCAAGGGGGGGGGGGGGGGGAGGGGAGAGGATGACGAAAACTTGGATTAATAACTACCTAAGGGTCCTAACAACATCAAAAAATAAAAAACGATCCCGCATCTGATGTAGGGTGAAATTCGTTTATTGACTGGACTACACACTCTCACTTGCAAAATCGAAAATAGGAGAATACCCATTACGGGATAAACACGGGGCAAAATGTGACAGACTTCTCTTACGAGAGTTACAATACAGTATAATAAGTGATACCGACGCTACGGGGACAGAAGCGAAAGGTGCTGTCTCTCAAATGTCAACACTGATGTTTATCATGTCTGTAGCGCTTCAGGAGGCGACTATATTGGGGGATGTTGAACTGGAGGGGCAACTTCATCCGAAGTTTGTAACAACGAAGAGAAAATATAACAGTTCAACGAGGCAATGTCACTCTGTTCTATGTCGCCCACCAGTGGCTTGTCCAATACGGTCCGCCTGATACAGAGAAGATTAATGAATCGCGATACGAAGCATATTAAATCTTTAAAGCAACATGTGCCAGCTTTGTCTGGAATTTACAATAAATAATTAACCAATATCAAAATGATATCTCAGTCACATGCATTGACGTAGACGGTTCAAAAAATTAACTTCGTGCAATGCAGGAGGTGACATGCAAAAGTGAACATGTCCACCAAATGCAGTTTTTCACAATCAACAAAAAACGTACCTTGGCCTTAATTTGAATCAAAATAACAAATTGAAATGCAAACAAATTCATTTTCGTTACTATTATCATTAGGTGATTATCGCCATTTTTTTAAAGAATTTTGGAAAATGATTAGTTATGCCCACGAACCTACTACGGTGTCGTAGCAGGCGGAGAGGTGATACTCCGACGTGGCGCGTCCCAGTCCTCACCGGCTTGCCGGTGGACTTGAGCAAAATAAAATAGCTCTCGCGGACCAAACACACATCAACCTATACGGTTAACAACCGCAGTTGTAACTCGGAGCTTGCTCTATACAAGGTTGACTACCTTTGAAAGTCAAACATGGAAGGAAATCTTTAAAGGAATAATCCACCTAGACTGCATTCGGATACGGTGGGCAGTCACCTGAAAGATACCCTAGATGAGTCGGAGCATCTAAAAATATCCCCGACAGATAGAAAACCCATATTTAGACTGAAGATAGGACAGATAAACTATATAGAAACACACAATATAAATTCCATCATACAGCCAGGAAAACTCAATATTTTGACAGACGAAATGGATCGCAAAGGGATTCTAATAACCGGGCTTCAAGAAATGAGAAACACCGATCAGGAACCAATAGAATCACAAGAGTATAGAATTTACAAGGGAATACCAGGAAAAAGAGTAATGAAGCAATGTTCACAATTCGGAACAGGATTTGTAGTCAATCTCAAAATAATTGAATCCATCATAGAATTTAAAGCATTATACCCTAGGCTCTCGACACTAACTCTAAAAGCTGCAAATAGAATATATACCATTCTAATTGCCCATGCCCCAACTAATGATAAAAATAATAAGAAAGAACACAAAGATGATGTGGAGGGATTTTGGGAGCTTTTAGATCAGACAGCAACAAACATAAATCCACCAACATTTTAATTGGAGACTTTAATGCCCAGTTAGGAAAGGAAAAAAGATATAGAGACATAATAGGAAAATGGCCAGCCCAGAGAAGAACAAACAGGGATGGCATAAGACTGGTGGAATTTTGCAGGAACCATGATATGATCTCCAAATCAACTTACTTCAAGAGAAGACCAAATAAACTCAAAACTTGGATACATCCAGACTGGAAAAAAGGTGAATGGCAACTTGATCATGTTTGTATGGATAAGAGCTATCACAGGGAGATCTACAATGTGAAAGTTCTGAGAGGAACAGATACTGGATCGGATCATTACATGATAAAGATTAAAATTATATCTACAACGTTGACAAAGAAAAAACTCACCTAAAAAAGAAGAGAACATACGACCCTCATAAACTAATAAATAACAAGGGATACAAAGAACGAACTAGATATATTAAAATAACAGATGATCTAGAGGAAATAGTTCCCGAATTGAAACAAATAGCTGAACAAGTAGCCCCAATAAATCCAAGGAAGAAACACCAATGGTGGAACGATGAGTGTGATAATACAGTGGAAGATAGACATCAAGCCTGGTTACGGTATCAGAGTCAAGAAACAGATGAATCACACTTGGATCTCATAAAACAAAGGAAGATAACTCAAAAAATAATACGTGGGGTTAAACGGCTATACCAAAAGGATATACTTCTGATGATCGAAACAAATAGCGCGAAAACAAACTCAAGAGATTACTACAAAATTTTTAGCAAACAACTACAAAGATATGAACCTCGAACATTAATCTTAAAAGACAAAAATGGCGAGTTAGCTCATAGTTATAAAAGAAATACAGACATTTTAGCAGAAACATTTAACAAGTTGCTAAGTTGTGAAGATCCACCAGAACTGCTTCAAATAAATACATACACCACTATTAAAACACCATAAGAAAACATAAATCCACCCACAATCCAAGAAGTCTACAAAGCTCTGAGAGAGCTCAAAAATTACAAAGCGAGTGGAGATCAATCATTTGCAGAATTGTGGAAATATGCAGCAGAACCAGTAAAGATTTCATTACACCAATGCATAGTGAACATTTGGATCAAAGAAGAACTGCCAGACCATTGGACTACAGCTATAATACACCCATTACACAAGAAAGGAGAAAAATCAAATCCGGACAACTATCGAGGAATTTCCCTTTTGGATATCACATATAAAATCATGTCACGAATTCTATATAATCGTTGTAAAGATCAATTAGAACTGGAAATAGGAGAACATCAAGGTGGATTTCGGCCATGGCGAAGCTGCCCTGAAGAGATAATCACCTTAAAATTAGTAATGGACTACTACAAACGTAGACAAAAAAACAGCAAGTCATAACCTTAGTAGACTTCCAAAAAGCTTATGATTGAATACATAGATCTTCATTGCTGAAAATACTAAGGAATTTCGGACTTCATCCCAAATTAATAAAAATTATAAAACTAACTCGAACAAACACCAAATCTAAAGTAAAATTCAGAGGAGAAATATCTGAACCGTTTACGATTAAAACAGGATTAAGACAAGGAGATGGTTTATCGCCTCTACTTTTCAATATTGTGCTTTGGAATATGTAATGAGGGAATGGTACAGGGAAAATCCTAGGAGCATAAGAATTGGAACCAAGAAAGATCAAATAGACTTAAATTGCTTGGGATTCGCAGATGACTTAGCGTTACTGACTAATAATATTCAAGAAGCCAGAAATCAAATAATAAGTCTACAAAATATAGCACAAAAAATTGGACTTCAGATATCATTTGAAAAGACAGAGATAATGGTAGTAAATCCACTTGTAATCAATAACATAACAGTAAATAACATGAAAGTTAAAATAGTGAAGCAATTTAAATACTTAGGAGAAATTATAACTTGGATGAGAAACCTGCATGGCAAGAAAGAACTAATAAAATGATAAAAGCCCAAAAATTAACATGGTCTACATATAAAAGAAAATGTCCATCAATCGCTACAAAATTTAAACATTACATGACGGTGGTTCAACCAGAGGTGACATATGGAAGTGAAACTCTTTTTAAAGTTACTCAGAAAAACAGAATCGACAAAATTTTAAAAGTAGAAAGAAGAATAGCTAGAACATGCATAAATAAAAAATGTCAGAAAGATGGACAGTGGCGGATAGTACCAAATGAAGTGGTATACAGAGAACTGGAGCCCATCACTGATACTATTCGGAAGAAACGGCTTTCTCTTTTTGGTCACATCATGAGGACACCAGAAACCAGGTTATCTAGAAAAATTGTAGTGAAACTTCGGAATATGAAACAACAAGTAGGATGGATTAAGGAAATTAGAGAAGATATGAAAGAATTAGAAATAACCTTGGATGACTTGCAAAACAAAAATAAAAAAATAAAAAAAACTGAGAGATATAAAAATAAGATTTCAGGGTAAAATAGACAAACGTAATACAGTAAAAAGGGTATTTACAGATGAGGAACGCCTGAGAAGATCAGAGTGAATGAAAAGCTACTGGGCGACTCGGAAAGGAAACTTACTGAAGAAGAGGACCGAAAAATGATTGACTGAAGTGGTCCAATGAGGCCGTAAAAGCAGAAGAAGAAGAAGAAGAAGTTTAGTTATGCAAGCAATAGCAGAACTAAACAGAAGTAACATTTATAATAAAACAAAATCCTATTATTACTAAAAATGTTGCATCTGAAACTATTATAATTGGTGTCAAATCTCGAAAAAAAAAAAAAAAGATCGAAAAACACGAAAATCTTAGGACCAAAGTGTGAAAATGGAATTTGGATGAAAGAGAAATCACATGAAATTTAACAAGTTACAGCAAAAATCTCAGATACCATAAGGAAATGGCGGTTACAGTTTTACGGAAACCTATATAGAATGGATAATAATAGGCACACAATGACAATTTTCAACCTAACCTTATCAATGAAAATCAAATCAACAGGCTAAAATAGATCAGTGAAGATATAAATGACATTTGCTGTCACGAAACCATTAAAGACGGAACAAAATTCAGAACATTAATAATTAATGTTCTGAATTATTCAGAAACACAAATTTTCTGAATGGCCCACCCGACAAAATACAGGATGGACATAATAGCGTAAAAGGGGACACACGGAGAGCATGAAGAGATATTGGAAAGAGAAGAAGAAAAGGGCTAATAAGTTCAATCGTGCTCCCTAGTTGGGCACAATGAATCCAAACAAAATATTGCTATATAAACCAGAAATATACAACTCTAAAAAATAATTGACAACGATCATAAAATGATAATAAGGTTTTCACTTCATTGACACCACAAATCAATATTAAAACAAGTAGTTCCGTGCAGAACTATACTGCCTATTTTCATATATATTCTACTTATGTCAATTGCCTCTATCTACATACAAAATTTCAGTTTGATTTCTGTAATAGATTCGTAGATATTGAGAACTGACTAAATATTTCGGATGATCGCCATGTTGGATTTTATATATGTAGGTCCTAGAGTTATGTACTGTTATATGAATATTATTGTGTACGTGTAGCATTCAAACTTCAATCGCATGATTAGGACACAAGAAGTAACAAGGATATTTTAAAATTTCGCACAGCTGCCATCTTTTGGTTATGGAAACAATTGAAATAAATTAGATGTGAGTGGATTAACATTCGTATAAGGATTTACTGTTCCAAGTTTCACTGCACTCGGATGGTTAAATTGGGAGAAACGTCCATGTGAACATTTATATTTCACGTCGCCGCCATGTTGGATTTGTGATCACGAGGTTATTTAAAGTCCTATAGGTGAACTTAAGTTCATAGCCCCTATAAACATAAAAAAATCAGTTTGATCGCTATGATAGATTCGTAGATATTCAGAGCCGTCTAAATATTTCGGATGGTCGCCATGTTGGATTGTTAAATGTACAGGCCATAGAGTCATGTACCATTAAAGGAAAATTTTTGCGTAGGTTCATTATTCAAATTTTCACATCGATCGCATGATTAAGACACAAGAAATAAAATCTTAATTTTAAAATTCACAAAGCCGCCATCTTGAGGTTATGTAAACAATTGAACTAAATTAGATACCAGTGTTTTACAATGTGTATAAACATTTCCTGTACCAGATTTCATTGCGTTTGGAACATTAAATCGCGAGAAAGGTCTATTTAAAATGTTCAAACTCGCTTGGCCGCCATGTTCGTTTTGTAGTTAACCAGTTTTTGAAAGTCTTATAGATAAACTTCCAGTAGTGCTCTTTATCTCCGTAAAAATTTCAGGGTGATACCGCTAATAGTTTCAGAGATATAGAATGCCGGTGAAATATTTCGCACATCCACCATCTTATGGTTATGTAAACAATTGAACCAAGTTAGATGTCAGTGCATTACAATGTGTATGAACATATATTGTACCAAGTTTCATTGCGTTTGGTTGGTTAAATCGCGAGAAACGTCTATTTAAAAGTCGCAAATTCGCGTGGCCGCCATGTTGGTTTTGTAGTTACCAGTTTTTCAAAAGTCACATAGGTGAACTTCTAGCAGTTCCCTTTATTACCGCAAGAAATTCCAGGGTGATATCGGTAATAGTTTCGGAGATATTGAATGCTGGTGAAATATTTCGCACAGCCGCCATGTTGGATTGGCGAGACGTAACAAAATTTGAAGAGCACGGTCGGGGTTGTCCGGAATAGTGCTATGAACTTACCGAGTTTCATTGAAATCGCTCCAGCCGTTTAGATGTTATTAGGGGGGACACACACACTCCTCTCTCACAGACACACACACACACACGGACAAAAGGTGATCTCATAAGCCTATTTTTTCAAAATTGAAAATAGGCTAAAAAGCATAATTAAGTATAATTTATATAACACACAAATCACAATTTAAAAGTAAGATATTCAATGATAATCAATGTAATATTGTATTACAGGATTTCCATATACAAAATAAATTTTGCTATTTAATCAATTATAACCCTTTATTTACAAGATTTATTTTAAATAAAAGCACTAGATGACCAGTGCAATAAACGCATCATATTTGTCATAAATAACCCTTTCTGAGTTACTCCTGTGCAGAGCATATTTCGTCAGGGATAAATACGAAGTTTCAGTCGAACTTTTAAGGTATTCAGATAGAGAGCTTGCTTTATTTACAGGCCTGGTGATAGTGCAAAAAACAACGGCATCGCTCTTCCTCTCCTTGAACCTCGGATGTGTGGCTCTAGAAATAAGTTAGTAATAGCACAGCATCTCGTGATAAAAAGTTCATCCAGGCTAGGTGGCGTTACAAATGACTGACCATGACCGTAACTCGATACAAAGGGTCACTTTTTATGACCAGATTCTCAGCTGCATACGACTTTGAAGCCTTCTGATTATCTTTTACCAAGTGCCTTTTCGCTTCGCCTCTGGTCACCATAGGAAATCCATGACCACAATGGTGATCATCCATCACTGCAGTATTTGAGGTAAATATTTCTCTCAAAATAAAAGAGGCCTTATTGAAAAGAGAGTCGTATACGGGGAGGTTCTCTCAGTACGGACCCCACACTGGTATCTAGAAAAAAATATTTAGGTCATTGTTTGAAAATTTGTGTAGTTCTTACGGCCAGATGCCCTTTCTAATGTCTACCCCATGAGAGAAATTAATGAGAGTTTAAAATGAAGATGAATAAAATGGATGCAAAGTTGGAAGGAGCAGCCATAGTCTCAATACCACTACTACTAGTACTACAACTACTACCATCCCCACGGCGTTAATTAGCACTCCACAACCATGAAGGTGAGCTGCAGAGCGTTAGGATATCGTAGGTTCAAATCCAGGTGTTGACAGTTGCTATTCCGAGCGTGGTTTCTCACCGCGTTTTCCATACTATCTGCAGGCAAATAATAGGGCAGTGCTCTGTTTCATGTCCCGGGAAACCTACCCCATCCCGGCCTTATTAATTTCAGCTACACCCACCACTATAGTCACAACAGAAACAAAGATTTAAGACACATTGAACACACACTCAAATACACGGGGCTCATGACCAAAGATATCCCAAGCCCCTAATACGAATTAACAACTACAACTACCACCACTACTACTTTTACTACCACACGGTATTCTGTGGTATCGGGGTACGTATTGAGACTGCATTCTCAAAGATCCTGTGGTCGAATCCCAGCTCTGGCAACAAGTTCATTCTAGTCTGAGAATTGGGACGGAGTACATTCAGCATCGTGAGGCAAAACTGATAAGAGGCGGGTTCGATTGCCTCCTCGGTCGTCCTGGAAGTGATCTTTTTTTCATTTATTTCCCCATTCCTATTTCAGGCCAATTTTGGGATGGTTCCTAACTTAATGTCACTTCAACACAGGTTATCAAACAAATTTTACACACACCCAAGTACCATCTAAAATGAAATAATGAGAATAATAATAATAATCCCTGATGATTATTCCTTCTCTTGGGATCCTATATACCAGGCGTTCTCAGCCTGCTCGCTAGCACAAGCTCCCCTGAGATGCATTCTTCAATTAAAATTCCGTTGCGCGAACCGGAATAATAGTGTTTCCATCACAAGTTTTGACAGTCTGAAATTTTATCATTTTGTGACATAGTATTTTTTAATCCACAGTAACATTAATTGGACATCCCTCTTTTATGAGTAAAACAAGAGATGATGTTTCGACTCGATGTCAACACGTAACTGTATCTTAGGCAGTTGCAGCATCCCTGGTGAGAGATAGGAAACGGAAAGACACGCGCATGCTTACTGCAGTTTATAATTATTATTTATTTATTTATTTATTTATTTATTTATTTTAAGTGAATTTTCCCAATAAATGGAATACGTTAAGCAAATAACTCAATCAACTTTTTAGGTTCTTCTTGTTGTTCCAATAGGCTTTCATTCTTTCCGAGAAGGCTTGTTTACGTACTTCTGACCACTTTGGTCTGTATTGATTTTGTTTTGGTTGCTCTGATGTAACTTCCCATTGTTTAGTTAATGTCTGAAGGTGTCTCTGAAATGTCTGTTGAACTCATGTTTGCGTTTTTGAGGTCCTTCCAAAGTTATTCTAGCCAAGGAGTTGAGTTCTTGAGTGTGGTTACATAATCTATTATCCTTTTTGTCAATCGATTTTCTGTTAGTCTAGTGAGATGAACAAAGAATTTAATTTGTCTTTTCTTAAGATCAAACTCGATGATTTAATACTGTTGTGTTGTTTATATTTATTGTAGCCTGTAAACATCTTGGGTATATCCTGCTCCAAAGAATTTCCTAATAATCTTCCTCTCTACTTTTTTGATTTCCTCTAGTTCATGTTTATTGTTAAGTGACGGAGTTTCGCTTGCGTAAAGGACTGTTGGTTTTGTGACTGTGTTGTATTACCAAACTTTGTCTGTTTTGACATATATATTCTTCTTCTTATTTAATTGTATCGGCCTGCTGCGGACCACGTCATTTCAACTGTCTTCTCTGGGCTTTGATCTTCGCCCAGTGCTCCTTCATACGTTGCCGGTGTTGCTCTTTTCTTTCTTCACTCACACCTTTCCCGTCTTCAACTTTGTTTCTTCTTGAAAACCCTGGTGGTCGTTTAGTTTCTTCCTGAGGGGATTGCGATGTTGAATATCTTCACAAGTAGGGAAGCAGTGGGGGTTCTGACTCAAATACCGTTATTTATGCAAATTAGGGGGGCGTGGCAAGGTCAAAGACCTTGAGGTAGGTCATGATCAATGACCTTGAGGTAGGTCATTGACCCCCAAGGTCGCCGGGACCCCGGAAGGTAAACAAACCTTGGAGGGTCCAGGAAGCGGTTTGAGGGGGAGTGGGTGGAGGGGGAGGAGTGGGGGGATGGGGAGGGGGAGGGGGAGGGGGTGGTGGCGAGGGTGGGGGATGAGGGGGGAGGATGGAAGAGGCTCTGCACGAGACCCTCCTAGACCCAGTCTCTCTGTTGGACTGAGCGCCTTCTCTGTTATTATCCTGGGCTATATAGCTTTGCTTTATGCCCGATGAGATCCGAGTGTTGCCGAAGGTTTCCGAATCCTTGGTTGTGAATGAATTGTCAGAGAATTGAACGGTCAACTGGTGTGTGTGTGTGACGTCACAGCAGATTACGGGATGTGAGGTAGGTCATGAACGGGAGTGTTTTGAATGGAAAACATTAGTGTAACTGGTGTGTGTGTGACGTCACAGCAGATTACGGGATGTGAGGTAGGTCATGAACGGGAGTGTTTTGAATGGAAAACATGAATGGCGGTGGTTGGTGGTGGTTGTTGAACCCTGACGTGGTAGGTTGGTTAGGTGTGAATGGGTCTGAGAGACAAACAAGATGGGGTTGAAGGCGCTCAATGGTAAACAAACATCGATGCGTGGGTGGATGTTTAATGAACATAGGTGTTTATGTGAATGAATAAACAGATTTGAACGGTTAACCTGTGTGTGACGTCACATGGGATGACTAATCCTGAGATTGACAACGGGTTGTATGGTAGGTCATGTCTGGGAATGACCTTACGGTGATTGAGAGGGTGGGGGACAAATGATGAGGTAAACGTGTTTGAAACATGAATGGAGATGGATGGTGGGTGTTGAACTCTGGCTTGCTTGGTAGGTTGAATGTAAAAACAAATAAAACCAGAAGCAAAAAAAGTAAAATTATGTTTTATGTTGTGAACTGTTACTACAACTATTGTGCCTTTTATCACCAGCTTCTTCTTCCTCTTCATCTTCCTCTTCATCATCTTCTTCTTCTTCTTCTTCACCTCTCCCACGCCCTTCCATCGCTGTCATTAAAGCAGCAAAAAACCCCACCAAAACTGGATCATTTCCAAAGCTAAAAAAAAATGTATACAATAAAGAGTACAACAAAATTGTTTTATAACGCTTGTTTATCTAAATATTGTATTGTGAATTGCTGGGAGTGTGTGAGAGCAAGTACAGCTCACCTAAGTCTGCAGCAGCTTCCAGCGTTTGCCCTTAGGGTGAGCTACATGTTCTGTTCATATTTAAGTAGTTCCAAAATTTTGCTACTAGATATTAATGATACCTAGTGGTGAATGATGGAACTTGTTTTGACAAAATCTAACCTGTCAATTTAGCTTCACACAAGTTTAGTCTGTGGACGGATCTTTTACATGTCATAAAGTGAGAACATGGAACCGCTGGCTTTACTCCCCCTCCAAAGGAAGGCATACTGAAGGATTTTTAACACACTTAAAAAAAATCTGACTTCCTTCCCAATCCTTTTTTTTATTAATACATTCATCGCAATAACACAGGTTATCAGACAAATTCTACTCACACCCAAGTAAACAATGGCTACAAAAGGAGGTAACTACGCTCAGCATTTCTAATCAATTTGAAGAAGAAAAAAACACCGCTTGCTTCCAGTATTTGACCAGATCAGGAATGGAATGAATTAAGCCCCATCTAGCGGCGAGAATAAGATCTGTGTTGGCTGCCAAAGCCTGTCTCACTTTTGTGAGTCAATGATTAAATGAATGACAGATGAAATGAAATGATAGTGGAGGGTGTTGTCGGAAGAAAATTTTGACAGGGAAAACTGGTGTTCCCAGAGAAAAACCTGTCTGCTTTTGGTTTGCCCAGCACAGATCTAACATAAAGTGACTGGAATTGAACCACGCACCCAGCGGCGAGAGACTGGCGTGCTGCTACATAAGGCTTTAGTAAATAAAGTAAATAAATAATACTTACATTAACACATCAAGAGTCGAATCCTCATCGTTGTCTTCTTCATCCAGCCCCATAGTTTCCTTGGTCTCTTTGGCAGACATTGCAGCGAATGATATGTTTTGAAAAGGAACAACCTCTATTTATACTGTGTTTTCTGGTGAAAGGCGGTTAAATTAGGAGTGTTTAAGGTAGTTGTGCAGGGTTATACAGTGTGGAGCTATTTCTGGTGAAAGGAAGGTCAGTAACGATTCCTGTATTAATGCAGGGTATTGCCGTGTGGAGGTCATTATTGTGTGAAAGGAACGGTAATCCAGGGGCGTTTCCTGTATTTGTAGGGGGTATAAATAGGGAGCAGAATTGAAATGAAAGTAGAGTTAACTGCGAGCTTACAGCGTTCACACCAGATTGCAATTGGATCCTTGTCTATCAGGTAATATTCAACATACTTAAGTATATAACTTTAAAGTATATCCTAGTGTATATATTTGACTATGTGCTACTGGGAGACTAACTCAGCCTGATGGTTTACAAAATAAGTGATTGTACTGCATATTACAGTACTTGTAAATGCTGAGATTGTAGGTTTAAATCCACATGAAGATGTTAGAATTTTAATGGTATAATGGCCTATTGACAAAGCTGCTTTAAAAGTTAGACAGTATGAATCAGACAAGCAATAATTACATCAAGGATGAAACAAGCAGAATTCATTGCATGTAATAAGATTGGTTTTAACGTGACATGCAACATAATCCATTAGCTGCCTGGAATATATTAAATGAATGCAGCTCAATTATATAATTACTGTTATTATCCAATTAAATGTTGCAGATTTCACTGCATAGCCCGCGGGATAAATACTGTGCTAGACACAAACAGGGAAGAGATGGTGAACTCTTATGTATTGCAGAGGTGAAGGATATATTTATCATTAGCACCTAGACATGTATGCACTTCTATACTTAGAAGATCAAGTACCCTATTTAGTTAAGGACATTTAAATCATCACCTCCCGACCATGTAGCTCCCATGCACTTGGGTGTATTGAACAGGTAAATTGTTTAAGCAACCTGCCCCGGCTTCGCCCGGGAACAGATATAATATACAAACAACCCGACCCGGCTTCGCCCGGGAACAGTTATGTTATACCAGAAACCCGACCCGGCTTCGCCCGGGAACAGTTATATTATACCAGAAGCCTGCACCGGCTTCGCTCGAGAACAGTTAAATTATACAAGCAATCTGCCCCGGCTTTGCCCGGGAACAGTTAAATTATACAAGCAATCCGCCCCTGCTTCGCCCGGGAACAGTTATATATTATACTAGAAACCCGCTCCGGCTTCGCCCGGGGGACAGTTTAATTATACAAGCAATCCACCCCGGCTTCACCCGGGATCAGATATATATATTATACTAGAAACCCGATCCGGCTTCGCCCGGGGGACAGTTAAATTATACAAAAAATATCCGCCTCGGCTTCACCCGAGAACAGTTAAATTATACAAGCATCTGCCCCAGCTTCGCCCGGAAACAGTTATAGATCATACTAGAAAAACGCTCCGGCTTCGCCCGGGAACAGTTATATATTATTCTAGAAACCCGCTCTGGCTTCTCCCGGGAACAGTTAAATTATAGAAGCAATCTGCTCCGGCTTCACCCGTGAACAGTTATATATTATACTAGAAACCCGCTCCGGCTTCACCCGAGAACAGTTAAATTATACAAGCAATCTGCCCCAGCTTCGCCCGGAAACAGTTATAGATTATACTAGAAAACCGCTCCGGCTTCGCCCGGGTACAGTTATATATTATTCTAGAAACCTGCTCTGGCTTCTCCCGGGAACAGTTAAATTATAGAAGCAATCTGCTCCGGCTTCACCCGTGAACAGTTATATATTATACTAGAAACCCGCTCCGGCTTCGCCCGGTAACAGTTAAATTATACAATCAGTTTGCCTCGGCTTCGCCCGGGAACAGTTAAATTATACAAGCAATCTGCCCCGGCTTTGCCCGGGAACAGTTAAATTATACAAGCAATCCGCCCCTGCTTCGCCCGGGAACAGTTATATATTATACTATAAACCCCCTCCGGCTTCGCCCGGGGGACAGTTAAATTATACAAGCAATCCACCCCGGCTTCACCCGGGATCAGATATATATATTATACTAGAAACCCGATCCGGCTTCGCCCGGGGGACAGTTAAATTATACAAAAAATATCCGCCTCGGCTTCACCCGAGAACAGTTAAATTATACAAGCAATCTGCCCCAGCTTCGCCCGGAAACAGTTATAGATTATACTAGAAAACCGCTCCGGCTTCACCCGAGAACAGTTATATATTATACTAGAAACCCGCTCCGCCTTCGTCCGGGGGACAGTTAAATTATACAAGCAGTTTGCCTCGGCTTCGCCCGGGAACAGTTAAATTATACAAGCAGTTTGCCCCGGCTTTGCCCGGGAACAGTTAAATTATACAAGCAATCTGCCCCGGCTTCACCCAAGTACAGTCATATATTATACTAGAAACCCGCTCCGGCTTCGCCCGGGAGACGGTTAAATTATACAAGCAATCCAACCCGGCTTTGTCCGGGAACAGTTAAATTATACAAGCAATCCGCCCCGGCTTCGCCCGGGGACAGTTACATATTATACTAACCCCCTCCCCGGCTTTGCCCGGGGAACAGTTAAATTATACAACCAATCTGCCCCTGGCTTCGTCCGTGAACAGTTATATTATTCAAGCAACCTTCTCCGGCTTCACCCGGGAACAGTTATATTATACAAGCACCACGCCTCGGCTTCAACCGGGAACAGTTATATTATACAAGCACCCCGCCTCGCCTTCACTCGTGAACTTTTATATTGACAACCCGCCCCTGCTTTGCCCGGGAACAGAGAGCAAACCCCATTCCAACCTTAAGACCAGAATTAATTTTATTTACAGAACAAACCAGACCTCCACAGTAACAGTTGAGAATGCTAACTGCTATGTATTGCTGAGTGAAAGGACATTTAGATCATCAGCTCCAGGTCATGTACCCTATTTACTTAAGGACATTTAAATCATCAGCTCCTGATCATGTAGCCCCCATGCACCTGGGTGTATAACTTGTTTGATAACCTGTGTTCTTGTAATGGATTGAGGAGAAGTAGGAAAATGGTGAACGCAAGCTGCTGACAATTAAATTAGTGGCTAGCGATAATGGGTGTGTAGAAGGGTTTTGATAACTTGTGTGTGTATGTATATACATATTTGCTATTGGCTTAGGTATACTAAAACACTATTATTGATATAAAATTCGATTTCAGAATGTCGGAAATAAAAAATGCGAATTCCATAGGGAAAGATGCTGGACCAGAGACTAAACGACTACAGGATCTGCAGGTAAATGAGTCTTATTTGGTAACTGCTGTTCGTCGAGTCAAGACCAAATTTGGCGAACGTATTCTTTGCGAACTGGAGAACTTTGCAGTATTTCTACCGTCGAGATTCAAGGAACTCAGCGAGGAAGATGTAACCGATCTCAACAAAGGGACCATCTATTTAAAATATTTGGGACTGGAAAATAAAAGATGTCTGGTGGAATTCATAGAAGAAAAAAATAAAATTTAAAATTAGTTTATGTAAAAACGGAATTTGCAGGGAAAATAAACTTTGGTTCACTCTCTCTGCAAACCGTTTAGTTTTTGTAATTGTTAAGTACTAAGGGACATCATGTCGCCACCGATACAAAGTTGGCAAGATGTGGATAGTTGTTTCAATAACAATATATGTAGTACTAAAGTCAATAATGATGCAAACATTTTAGATCTCAATGAATATTTAAACACTAGTTACAACATTTTTCAAAACAAAATACAAGACTGTTTAAGAGAACATGTAGCGTTAAAGGTTAACGCTGAATTATTACGTGACTTTGCTATTTTGAAAAAAGGTGAGGAGATCATACAGCCAATCTATTTACACACACACATGACTAAATTATACCGCACTGATAATATACACAGTTGGTATAGTAAAAACATTGTTGATAAACTCACAACACGCTTTGCTGAGTTTCAAGAATTAGAAAGTGGCAAATCGCTGGAAGCTATCAATCATCTTAAAATTAATGTATGCACCTTTGATCCCATAAATAGTGGGTCATCTCATGTTAATTTGCCTAAACAGTTGGAAAACCGTCACGCAGTTATCAATGTGGATAATAATGGTGTTTTCTGCTTTATTTGGTCCCTGGCTGCTGGGTTATGTTCTGCAAGTAAAAATGTTCACAGAATGGGCAAATATCACCAGAAATTTATGGAATTAATGATCAGTCTAAATTTAGCAGACATAGAATTCCCAATGGACCTCAACGCCATTTCTCGTTTTGAATCTAAAAATCTGCTTTACTCCATTAATGTATACGGAGTTGAAGGGGACAAAGTTATTGGGCCACTCTATGTGACAATGGAAAAAAAGAAAAGCATTTTAATTTATTGTACATTGAAGGCGAATTGTGCAACCATTATTGTTATATCAAAGATCTTTCCAGACTAGTTCGTTCACAAGTTACAAAGAGTAAAAATAGGGTATATATATGTGATCGCTGTTTGCAATATTTTACTAGCAATCAAAAGTTGACAGCCCATACTATTGATTGCATTACACAACCAGCTGTAAAAATTACATTCCCAGAAAAGGATAAAGCCAGTATGAAATTTCAAAATGTGTCTCGTCAAGAACCGCTTCCATTTACAGTATATGCAGATTTTGAATGTTTAACCACACCCATTGACACATGTAACCCGGATCCAGCACGCCCGTACACTCAACAAGTACAGCAAAATGTGCCATTCAGTTGTGCTCTAAACGTGATTTGCTCATATGACCCTTCGCTTTCTTACTTCAAATCTTATCGCGATGCAAATGCTGCTGCTTGGTTTTTAAATGAATTGGACGCCTTGGCAGATCGGGTGTACAATATCCTGGATAACCCAATTCCGCTTCAAATGTTGGATTCAGACGAGGTGGCTTTTGCAACAGCAACCACTTGCCACATTTGTCAAAAACCAATAGCACCTTGTGACACGCCGGTGAGAGATCATAATCGGTACACTGGCAAATTTAGAGGAGCGGCTCATAGTGCATGTAATTTGGCCTATAAAAGAGCACGCTATATTTCTTGTTTCTTACACAACATGTCTCGGTATGACAGTCATCTAATTATTAAGGAATTTGTTAACCTTGAAAACCAAAAGTTTACTTTAATTCCACAAAATCATGAAAATTTTATTTCGTTTACAAAATGGCGAAATGGAATTAGTATACGATTTTTAGATTCGTATAGATTCCTCGCATCATCATTGGATGCGCTTGTTCAAGGGCTTCACCCAAACAATTTGCATTCTGTACTGTCCCCGATAATCCGGATAGTAGGCTGTCAGATATCCGCCCCCTCAATCGGATTGCCAATAATCACATGCACCGGCACAGCTACATCAATGAAAATGGCATTGACAGATACTACCGAGATTAGAGCACAGTAGTTAACAAGAAATTATTGTGGAACACACCAAAATATTCGGGGGTTCATACTTACCTTTACTTACCTCTTCAAATTAATCTCGGGTCTGGGTTGTCAACTGGATCACTTAAAGTATGCCCTCACAATAACCTCCACCATGATATTTAAAGTGAACCAAAACGGAAACAAGAAACTTTAAACTGTACAATAATTTATTTCACATAAAGGGAATGATTCTAACAAAAAGTCAACAAAATAAACGTGGCAATCAGAAGCCATTGTCAACATAATCATGTCTTCCTGTAGGACTTGTAAACATTACATACAAAATCTTAGCTCTCACTAGCTTATAAGAACGTAATAATCATAATACACTTGGAATGGATAAGGGAGTTGGGACGAGACATATAGCAATTGTTTTCCTTTTAATAAACATCACACTTTTATTAATAGCCGCAAGGCTACTACGTAGGCGACCTTGGCCTCTAACAACCAGTTGTCTGGCCAGCTGCGATCCACCCTGCATCATGTCGCATGCCAACCTCGTCAAATGGACTCACCTGTCCAGCCAACGTTAGCATGTGCTAGTTACATCAGAGCCTAGCTCCTTCTCAAAACACTTTAAATGTCCTCAACTCAACTCAAATATTATCACGCAAATCTTTTAAATGCTCCATTCACATATCACTGGATTACTCTAATAATCCCAAAACTTGTTCAATGGTATAATCCAAATGTTTATATAGCGTTGTATAGAGTATAATAACAAAACGCTAATGTTTATAACAAACTGCTCATAAATATTTATAACAATTTAAATTGTTTATGAGATTGTCAAACGACAATTTAAAAATTTATACACGCCTCTATTAATTCCTTTCATTCCAAATTATTATTAAAGATATTTACAAAATTATTTACAATAATTTATATTAATTTTAGAAATACATTAAACCACACGTTTATCCGGTTGATAATTACTCAAATCGGGTTAATATAATCGACCAATGAAGGTTAGTTATATTTAAATGTTATATTCAGGTTTAATAAGGTTTAACAATTATTATTATTATTATTTGTGACGGTAACCTCCATTCAAAATCGTTATCTCAAATTATTTAAACACTCTTGTTAATTATAACAGTAACTTCACATGATTAATTTTCAAAGGACCTGGACAATACACTCAGCGGAAAAATACCTCGCTCCAAAACGCACAAAATTGCATAACAATAGGCCCAGAATTCATCATATATCTCAATATATATGGCATCAAAATCTTCCACAATACATTCAAAAAACCTCCACTTACAAATTCTTCAACATCATTAATTACTGTGGGAACCTCCTTCGCTTATTCAAGGGCATTATTCATCAGCGACTTTTACACGTCCACTGAACTAACGATTATACATCCATAGTTCCTCTTTAAAATTCTTATATTCATTAATTGTGTCAAACTGTTATTATATTTAACCTTCGTGGGTTTCATTCATGAATCGATATGAAGTAAAAATTTGCCAATCACAAATAAATTTAATAGCAAATACGATTAGACACGCCTCCCTGGTCTATCAAAAATTGAGATTAATATCTTCAAAGTAACGCAGTATAAAAATACTATCTTCAATCAAAGTTCATCTAAACTGCATAAATAATCGAATAGAATACAATTAGACTTTGGAATGCAAACATTATTGTTCCATTTTATAATCGAGAAAAACTCCTATCAAATGTTCATTACTATAGTGTATTCAATAAATTGTAATCAAAGTTCAAGTTTCATAAAATTGTCTATAATGCAATGGTATTTCATAACTGACGATAAATGTCTGTGTTGCAATCATGTTCATAAAACGACTAGTATTTCCAAGATCGTCGATACAGTAATAGATTTTAACGCTCTAAAATATTTTAATTATTCTTCTTTCTTGATGATGACAGAAAATTGGTTAAAGTAATTAACTGAATAGAATTGCTTTGATAAAATGACACGCTGTCTGAATTCAAGTCTGCCATAGAAAATCGTTAACTCTACAGTCAAATCGTGACTACAAAAAAAATATGCAAATTACTGAAAGTATATATATTTATCAGTCTCAACTGATCCAAAATTATTTAAATATGCCAATGACATAACAATGTCTTAATAAATCGTCGAAAAAGGCATAACTCATCAATGTGTACTGAGTAAAGAAATATCAAGCAAGAAAATGGGACAAAATATATGGAACAGAGAATATGGGAAAAATTGTTGCTCAGACATCGCTAAATGGCTCAAATAAAACAAGAAACGTTCACGACTACCTTATCTGTTGATTGACGTTCCAGAGGAAAGTTTCCAAAGAAGACTGCTGATGGTTCCATTTTACCAGCGTGAAGATGTGCTCCGACCTCGAACCTGGAACCAGCGCCCTCGGAGAATAGAACTGCTTCCTCCTCCGGAAATTGCACTGCTCCGTGTAGACGATAGACATCCTTCTGGCAAAACTCTTCTTTGTGAGCCGGGTCCACCCTGGCCTCTCTTGAAAGTTCCCTGAAGTTCTGGCAAAACTCTTCTTTGTGAGCCGGGTCTACCCTGGCCTCTCTTGATAGTTCCTTGAAGTTCTGGTAGAAATTCGCAATGAAGTTTATTGCAATTACTTCCGCAGAAATATTCATAGTTGTAGAGTATGAAACTATTTCCACTGCCATTTGATATAATTCAGCGTTGGACCACGATGCATGAGTGTAGTTGGATGTTCACTACATGCTCGCTTGTGTAGAATGGCGATTAACGAAGTTCCATGCTGCTATTTCACTCCATTGATATATGTCCCAATTGCATTAAAGTCCTTAGCCTTCCATCTCCATTTCCGTTATAATAGTTGAAAGTACTGCCTGATTATACTGTTCCATATTAGAATGTAGCGTTGTATCACCAAATGCAATATGTAGTATCACCGTTGCAATACACGTGTCAGCCGTAGCGTAGAATGTGGTGTTATAAAAGTGCTTCTCAGGTGGCGAGAAAATCACTTTTGTCTGCCGTCTTAAAATGCCAATATCTTCCAAATTATAATCGTGAAAATGTTCAACTTTACTACACACGTTAATACTGTTATGCACAATAGAATTAGCATACAGGCAATAGTTAACTGTTGGTGTATAATCTTGTAGACTCCTTTATGTGTGCGTTTCAACTTCGCCTAGTTTCAATCACCGTAAAATGGTACTGCTGCACTGCTCCGTGCTCGTTCGATGCGGTGGGCTTTACCACGCACGCTAAAAACGACTTGCTTCACTGTAATCACTCGAAGTCTGACCAACTCAGAAAAACGACTATATGTCCTCAGAAATATGAGACACATGAGAAATCTATGAGATATGAGAGCTTCTCACTGCTGTGCAAGACCTTTTATCAACTTCTTAAGGGGCGTATCCATCCCTTCCATAGCTTGTTCCTCCGTCATCGCTAGAAGTTCTAACTTTGGTAATACTTGACGGATTTTCAAATTTCAAAAATTCAAAATTAATTTCTCCAAAATTCCAAATCAATGCCATAACTGAAAATGGATTTCCACAATTCTGCATTCCAAAAGTAATAAAATATAGTAGTTTCAGTAATCTCCGTCTCCCTCCAAACTATCATTCATTGGTTCGAGCTTTTCCTCCAATCGCGTAACTTCTTCCTTAGGACAATTCCATGTTTCCTGCGACTGCGTCGTAAATCTCAGATCTTTCTCGAACAAATCATGACGTCACCAAGAATCTCAGCTCAATCAGCCTACTTGCATGGAGTCTGCGTCATCCGTGCCTACGTCATAAATATCCACGTCACAACTATGACAACCATAACTTTATTCATATTTGCCAATACAGCCACCGTGGTCTCAATATAATTCAATTTACGGGGGCATTCTCCCTTCACCACGTTTTAAAAACAGTTGCAAATTGTTTTTAAACTCTGTGTTATAAGTATCTCAATTCACTTGAACACGAAATTGAATTATTATTGGCTTACTCTTGTATGATATTTCCTCTATGTTCCTTAATCATAAGTCTCTTCTACTCTGGGTTGTGTGTGGCTAATGCATTCTCTCCTCTCTACTTTCTCTTCTGTCCTGTATTCCTGTTTTCCAAGTTCTGCTGACTTGTAGAGGGACCAGGACCGATCACTACATAATGTCTTTTCTTTTGGTTTTCAGCTTCCTTCTCTCGTAATTCCTTTAAATACTCCTGACTTTCTTTCTCTCTTTCTTGATACTTGTCGGGTGTCATAACCTGACCTTGAGAATTCTGATTTCGATTCTGGTAATTTCTATTGTAGTTCCTATTGTAGCCCTGGTTATTGTAGTATCTACCTCTTCCATTATTATAATTCCCTCTATTGTTGTTCCAGCCTCTTCTTTGCTGATATGGACGGTAACCTTGTGATCTGTTGCGAAAATGATTGTTCCTATGAGGACCTACATTTTCAGTTTTCTCTTCATCCGGCTTGTCAGTTTGCTGAACTTGATCCATATAGACTGTATTAATGTCTTTGAATTCGTGCCTCTGACCTTTCTGTACCACATTTGGCATTGGACTCGTGAAGTCAAGCCTTCTCAATAGCTCGTCCATGCTGGTCAAATCCCTGATGTTTGACGATATGATAAGTCTTCTCACCTCCACAGGCAGCATACGAGAAATCGCATCTATCAACTGCTCTGTCGACAATGGGGGTTGCAAAAATCTCAAGCCTGATAACTGGCTCGTGAAGAAATCAGCGTACCGTGTTGGAAGAGTACCTGAATACTTCCTCGAGTATACCTCAGCTCTTAATGAATTCTGCGCTTCTATGGACCAGAATCGTTTTATCAGTGCCTCTGCAAATTCGTCGAAATTACCGAAAGTGTAGCGAAATGCGCAGAACCATTCGAGGGGTCCTCCAGCTAGAAATCTTTCTACTATTCTCATCTCTCTTTCTCTGGGAATGTGAGCTTCAATGAAATAGTCTTTCAGGTTCCTGATATATTCTATCGGTGTTAGACTATCAGTATTACTGAATTTTTGAGGTTTGTCCTCAAAGTTTCGGATGACTGTCACATTTCTCGGATATGGATCCATGTAATTCTTCCCACTATCACGATATCTCCATTCAGGTTCAATATTCCTATCCTCATCTTCTTCCCGGAATCTGGATATACGTTCCTCAGGACTAATATCTCTCCCTTCTGTAGCGAGGTTACATCTTCTGACGTAATTCCTATCATCTTCGCAAGTTAATTCTTCTGGATCCTTATCTGTGATTTCCGTGATGACTTTCCTAATTAACTCTTATTTATAGGTTTCCATCATTCTAGCTTCTCCTAGTTTCAAATTCTGAAGTTTGCTCGTAGTTTCATTAACATCAGAGACAACTTTATGAATTTGTTCCTCTAACGCGGTTTTTAATGCTTGCACGTCCTGACCTATTTGAGTTCTATCCTCTACCTGCTTTTCGGATAGCGAATCCATCCTTATACTCAAATCTTTTCTAATTTGAACTACTTCATTATTAATGTCTACTTGTGTACTGGCAAGTTTCTTTCAATTCGTTCCTGAATTTGATTGACATGTTCCCCACTTGACCTGTTCCATTCATCTTTCCAAACCGTTACATTTGCAGTTAACATTTCCGCAATATCTACTTCAATGTCTTCCTTAAGTAAACGATTATGATCTAAGACTTGGGTTCTCATGACCTCTACATCATACTTTAAACCAGCTAAAGAAGCTGTTGTCCTAACAGACTCGTCAACTAACCTAGTTGTTAAAGCACTAATGTTACGAGTACAAAGCGTTTTTGAAGTTTCAATTTCTTCTCTTACTTTGTTAACATCAGTTTGTACTTTGGCAATGTCTACAAAAACAGTGTTAACTTCTACTTGTATCTTAGTGATATCGCTTTGCATCTCATTTATATCAGAATGAATATTATTAATGTCTACTTGAACGTTTGACACATCGGTTCTGACATTTTTAATCTCTCTTTGAACCTCTTCTACTTTATCTTGTACAGTAGCAACATCATTCCTAACAACAATTACTTCAGCTCTAGCACAGGAAATATCACCCCGGACATTAGCAACATCTAGATTCAACATAGTAAGATCTTTCTGTACTTTAGAAACATCAGTCTTAACCTCTGAAACATCTTTATGCACATTGGACACGTCTGTGCGCATGTCAGTTACAGTATTCTCGATTCCCTGGGTACTGATCTGTAAACGCGACACATTATTTTCTAAGTTTGCAGAACTGGTCTGAAGAACTTTCAAACTTTCATCCAGCCTAATAGACAAATTAGCAGACAAATTACTAGCATTCTCCTCCATTCGACTAGTATTCCTAGCTTCCATCTCCTTCATACTTTCATCCGTGCTAGCTTTCAAATTAGCAGACAAATTGTTGGACATCTCCTCCAACATCTTCCTAATACTCTCATCTGCACTCTCAATATTATTTCAATAATAGACTGCTTTAGGGACATACATCAAACAGATCAAAATAACAACATCTGAGCAACATCTTTCACCATATATAAGTTTGAGCAATTTTCTGTCTTAAATCTAACTTATAATTACCTTATAATTAACTTTCGTAGACACTTCATGTTAAAATAAACTCAAGCAAATGTTCAAATTTCTTTGGTTCATTTTAAAATATCCTAACACAAATAATTTACATTTACAATCCAAATAATTTAATTTTATCTTTAATATGACTAAACATGTCATAAGCCGGTCAAATAAAATGAGACTCCAGATCATAGGCGATTTTTCTAAGTTTCCAGCGTATTTAACCTCTCTCAAGTTGTATAAGATCTGATCTTTTCTGAGTGTAATTTTCCTAATACAACACAACATTTAATCCCTATATAATCACACTCTCAAATTCTACAATTGGCCAAGACATCTAACAAAGAATCAACCTCTTTATTTGAGTCTTCACAATCCCATTGACATCGATAACTTGGTAATCCAATGTTATTCGAGCACTCCACAAAATTGCGGTGCCAATTCTACTGCAATAACTTGGTAATCCAATGTTATTCAGTCGATCGAGCCCCACGAAATTGCGGCGCCAATCCTACTGTCCCCGATAATCCGGATAGTAGGCTGTCAGATATCCGCCCCCTCAATCGGATTGCCAATAATCACACGCACCGGCACAGCTACATCAATGAAAATGGCACTGACAGATACTACCGAGATTAGAGCACAGTAGTTAACAAGAAATTATTGTGGAACACACCAACATATACGGGGGTTCATACTTACCTTTACTTACCTCTTCAAATTAATCTCGGGTCTGGGTTGTCAACTGGATCACTTAAAGTATGCCCTCACAATAACCTCCACCATGATATTTAAAGTGAACCAAAACGGAAACAAGAAACTTTAAACTGTACAATAATTTATTACACATAAAGGGAATGATTCTAACAAAAATTCAACAAAATAAACGTGGCAATCAGAAGCCATTGTCAACATAATCATGTCCTCCTGTAGGACTTGTAAACATTACATACAAAATCTTAGCTCTCACTAGCTTATAAGAACGTAATAATCATAATACACTTGGAATGGATAAGGGAGTTGGGACGAGACATATAGCAATTGTTTTCCTTTTAATAAACATCACACTTTTATTAATAGCCTCAAGGCTACTACGTAGGCGACCTTGGCCTCTAACAACCAGTTGTCTGGCCAGCTGCGATCCACCCTGCATCATGTCGCATGCCAACCTCGTCAAATGGACTCACCTGTCCAGCCAACGTTAGCATGTGCTAGTTACATCAGAGCCTAGCTCCTTCTCAAAACACTTTAAATGTCCTCAACTCAACTCAAATATTATCACGCAAATCTTTTAAATGCTCCATTCACATATCACTGGATTACTCTAATAATCCCAAAACTTGTTCAATGGTATAATCCAAATGTTTATATAGCGTTGTTTAGAGTATAATAACAAAACGCTAATGTTTATAACTGCTCATAAATATTTATAACAATTTAAATTGTTTATAAGATTGTCAAACGACAATTGAAAAATTTATACACGCCTCTATTAATTCCTTTCATTCCAAATTATTATTAAAGATATTTACAAAATTATTTACAATAATTTATATTAATTTTAGAAATACATTAAACCACACGTTTATCCGGTTGATAATTACTCAAATCGGGTTAATATAATCGACCAATGAAGGTTAGTTATATTTAAATGTTATATTCAGGTTTAATAAGGTTTAATAATTATTATTATTATTATTTGTGACGGTAACCTCCATTCAAAATCGTTATCTCAAATTATTTAAACACTCTTGTTAATTATAACAGTAACTTCACATGATTAATTTTCAAAGGACCTGGACAATACACTCAGCGGAAAAATACCTCGCTCCAAAACGCACAAAATTGCATAACAATAGGCCCAGAATTCATCATATATCTCAATATATATGGCATCAAAATCTTCCACAATACATTCAAAAAACCTCCACTTACAAATTCTTCAACATCATTAATTACTGTGGGAACCTCCTTCGCTTATTCAAGGGCATTATTCATCAGCGACTTTTACACGTCCACTGAACTAACGATTATACATCCATAGTTCCTCTTTAAAATTCTTATATTCATTAATGGTGTCAAACTGTTATTATATTTAACCTTCGTGGGTTTCATTCTTGAATCGATATGAAGTAAAAATTTGCCAATCACAAATAAATTTAATAGCAAATACGATTAGACACGCCTCCCTGGTCTATCAAAAATTGAGATTAATATCTTCAAAGTAACGCAGTATAAAAATACTATCTTCAATCAAAGTTCATCTAAACTGCATAAATAATCGAATAGAATACAATTAGACTTTGGAATGCAAACATTATTGTTCCATTTTATAATCGAGAAAAACTCCTATCAAATGTTCATTACTATAGTGTATTCAATAAATTGTAATCAAAGTTCAAGTTTCATAAAATTGTCTATAATGCAATGGTATTTCATAACTGACGATAAATGTCTGTGTTGCAATCATGTTCATAAAACGACTAGTATTTCCAAGATCGTCGATACAGTAATAGATTTTAACGCTCTAAAATCTTTTAATTATTCTTCTTTCTTGATGATGACAGAAAATTGGTCAAAGTAATTAACTGAATAGAATTGCTTTGATAAAATGACACGCTGTCTGAATTCAAGTCTGCCATAGAAAATCGTTAACTTTACAGTCAAATCGTGACTACAAAAAAAATATGCAAATTACTGAAAGTATATATATTTATCAGTCTCAACTAATCCAAAATTATTTAAATATGCCAATGACATAACAATGTCTTAATAAATCGTCGAAAAAGGCATAACTCATCAAAGTGTACTGAGTACATAAATATCAAGCAAGAAAATGGGGCAAAATATATGGAACAGAAAATATGGGAAAAATTGTTGCTCAGACATCGCTAAATGGCTAAAATAAAACAAGAAACGTTCACGACTACCTTATCTGTTGATTGAAGTTCCAGAGGAAAGTTTCCAAAGAAGACTGCTGAAGGTTCCATTTTACCAGCGTAAAGATATGCTCCGACCTCGAACCTGGAACCAGCGCCCTCGGAGAATAGAACTGCTTCCTCCTCCGGAAATTGCACTGCTCCGTGTAGACGATAGACATCCTTCTGGCAAAACTCTTCTTTGTGAGCCGGGTCCACCCTGGCCTCTCTTGAAAGTTCCCTGAAGTTCTGGCAAAACTCTTCTTTGTGAGCCGGGTCCACCCTGGCCTCTCTTGATAGTTCCCTGAAGTTCTGGTAGAAATTCGCAATGAAGTGTATTGCAATTACTTCCGCAGAAATATTCATAGTTGTAGAGTATGAAACTATTTCCACTGCCATTTGATATAATTCAGCGTTGGACCACGATGCATGAGTGTAGTTGGATGTTCACTACATGCTCGCTTGTGTAGAATGGCGATTAACGAAGTTCCATGCTGCTATTTCACTCCATTGATATATGTCCCAATTGCATTAAAGTCCTTAGCCTTCCATCTCCATTTCCGTTATAATTGTTGAAAGTACTGCCTGATTATACTGTTCCATATTAGAATGTAGCGTTGTATCACCAAATGCAACATGTAGTATCACAGTTGCAATACACGTGTCAGCCGAAGCGTAGAATGTGGTGTTATAAAAGTGCTTCTCAGGTGGCGAGAAAATCACTTTTGTCTGCCGTCTTAAAATGCCAATATCTTCCAAATTATAATCGTGAAAATGTTCAACTTTACTACACACGTTAATACTGTTATGCACAATAGAATTAGCATACAGGCAATAGTTAACTGTTGGTGTATAATCTTGTAGACTCCTTTATGTGTGCGTTTCAACTTCGCCTAGTTTCAATCACCGTAAAATGGTACTGCTGCACTGCTCCGTGCTCGTTCGATGCGGTGGGCTTTACCACGCACGCTAAAAACGACTTGCTTCACTGTAATCACTCGAAGTCTGACCAACTCAGAAAAACGACTATATGTCCTCAGAAATATGAGACACATGAGATATCTATGAGATATGAGAGCTTCTCACTGCTGTGCAAGACCTTTTATCAACTTCTTAAGGGGCGTATCCATCCCTTCCATAGCTTGTTCCTCCGTCATCGCTAGAAGTTCTAACTTTGGCAATACTTGACGGATTTTCAAATTTCAAAAATTCAAAATTAATTTCTCCAAAATTCCAAATCAATGCCATAACTGAAAATGGATTTCCACAATTCTGCATTCCAAAAGTAATAAAATATAGTAGTTTCAGTAATCTCCGTCTCCCTCCAAACTATCATTCATTGGTTCGAGCTTTTCCTCCAATCGCGTAACTTCTTCCTTAGGACAATTCCATGTTTCCTGCGACTGCGTCGTAAATCTCAGATCTTTCTCGAACAAATCATGACGTCACCAAGAATCTCAGCTCAATCAGCCTACTTGCATGGAGTCTGCGTCATCCGTGCCTACGTCATAAATATCCACGTCACAACTATGACAACCATAACTTTATTCATATTTGCCAATACAGCCACCGTGGTCTCAATATAATTCAATTTACGGGGGCATTCTCCCTTCACCACGTTTTAAAAACAGTTGCAAATTGTTTTTAAACTCTGTGTTATAAGTATCTCAATTCACTTGAACACGAAATTGAATTATTATTGGCTTACTCTTGTATGATATTTCCTCTATGTTCCTTAATCATAAGTCTCTTCTACTCTGGGTTGTGTGTGGCTAATGCATTCTCTCCTCTCTACTTTCTCTTCTGTCCTGTATTCCTGTTTTCCAAGTTCTGCTGACTTGTAGAGGGACCAGGATCGATCACTACATCCTGTCTTTTCTTTTGGTTTTCAGCTTCCTTCTCTCGTAATTCCTTTAAATACTGCTGACTTTCTTTCTCTCTTTCTTGATACTTGTCGGGTGTCATAACCTGACCTTGAGAATTCTGATTTCGATTCTGGTAATTTCTATTGTAGTTCCTATTGTAGCCCTGGTTATTGTAGTATCTACCTCTTCCATTATTATAATTCCCTCTATTGTTGTTCCAGCCTCTTCTTTGCTGATATGGACGGTAACCTTGTGATCTGTTGCGAAAATGATTGTTCCTATGAGGACCTACATTTTCAGTTTTCTCTTCATCCGGCTTGTCAGTTTGCTGAACTTGATCCATATAGACTGTATTAATGTCTTTGAATTCGTGCCTCTGACCTTTCTGTACCACATTTGGCATTGGACTCGTGAAGTCAAGCCTTCTCAATAGCTCGTCCATGCTGGTCAAATCCCTGATGTTTGACGATATGATAAGTCTTCTCACCTCCACAGGCAGCATACGAGAAATCGCATCTATCAACTGCTCTGTCGACAATGGGGGTTGCAAAAATCTCAAGCCTGATAACTGGCTCGTGAAGAAATCAGCGTACCGTGTTGGAAGAGTACCTGAATACTTCCTCGAGTATACCTCAGCTCTTAATGAATTCTGCGCTTCTATGGACCAGAATCGTTTTATCAGTGCCTCTGCAAATTCGTCGAAATTACCGAAAGTGTAGCGAAATGCGCTGAACCATTCAAGGGGTCCTCCAGCTAGAAATCTTTCTACTATTCTCATCTCTCTTTCTCTGGGAATGTGAGCTTCAATGAAATAGTCTTTCAGGTTCCTGATATATTCTATCGGTGTTAGACTATCAGTATTACTGAATTTTTGAGGTTTGTCCTCAAAGTTTCGGATGACTGTCACATTTCTCGGATATGGATCCATGTAATTCTTCCCACTATCACGATATCTCCATTCAGGTTCAATATTCCTATCCTCATCTTCTTCCCGGAATCTGGATATACGTTCCTCAGGACTAATATCTCTCCCTTCTGTAGCGAGGTTACATCTTCTGACGTAATTCCTATCATCTTCGCAAGTTAATTCTTCTGGATCCTTATCTGTGATTTCCGTGATGACTTTCCTAATTAACTCTTCTTTATAGGTTTCCCCCATGCTAGCTTCTCCTAGTTTCAAATTCTGAAGTTTGCTCGTAGTTTCATTAACATCAGAGACAACTTTATGAATTTGTTCCTCTAACGCGGTTTTTAATGCTTGCACGTCCTGACCTATTTGAGTTCTATCCTCTACCTGCTTTTCGGATAGCGAATCCATCCTTATACTCAAATCTTTTCTAATTTGAACTACTTCATTATTAATGTCTACTTGTGTACTGGCAAGTTTCTTTCAATTCGTTCCTGAATTTGATTGACATGTTCCCCACTTGACCTGTTCCATTCATCTTTCCAAACCGTTACATTTGCAGTTAACATTTCCGCAATATCTACTTCAATGTCTTCCTTAAGTAAACGATTATGATCTAAGACTTGGGTTCTCATGACCTCTACATCATACTTTAAACCAGCTAAAGAAGCTGTTGTCCTAACAGACTCGTCAACTAACCTAGTTGTTAAAGCACTAATGTTACGAGTACAAAGCGTTTTTGAAGTTTCAATTTCTTCTCTTACTTTGTTAACATCAGTTTGTACTTTGGCAATATCTACAAAAACAGTGTTAACTTCTACTTGTATCTTAGTGATATCGCTTTGCATCTCATTTACATCAGAATGAATATTATTAATGTCTACTTGAACGTTTGACACATCGGTTCTGACATTTTTAATCTCTCTTTGAACCTCTTCTACTTTATCTTGTACAGTAGCAACATCATTCCTAACAACAATTACTTCAGCTCTAGCACAGGAAATATCACCCCGGACATTAGCAACATCTAGATTCAACATAGTAAGATCTTTCTGTACTTTAGAAACATCAGTCTTAACCTCTGAAACATCTTTATGCACATTGGACACGTCTGTGCGCATGTCAGTTACAGTATTCTCGATTCCCTGGGTACTGATCTGTAAACGCGACACATTATTTTCTAAGTTTGCAGAACTGGTCTGAAGAACTTTCAAACTTTCATCCAGCCTAATAGACAAATTAGCAGACAAATTACTAGCATTCTTCTCCATTCGACTAGTATTCCTAGCTTCCATCTCCTTCATACTTTCATCCATGCTAGCTTTCAAATTAGCAGACAAATTGTTGGACATCTCCTCCAACATCTTCCTAATACTCTCATCTGCCATCTCAATATTATTTCAATAATAGACTGCTTTAGGGACATACATCAAACAGAGCAAAATAACAACATCTGAGCAACATCTTTCACCATATATAAGTTTGAGCAATTTTCTGTCTTAAATCTAACTTATAATTACCTTATAATTAACTTTCGTAGACACTTCATGTTGAAATAAACTCAAGCAAATGTTCAAATTTCTTTGGTTCATTTTAAAATATCCTAACACAAATATTTTACATTTACAATCCAAATAATTTAATTTTATCTTTAATATGACTAAACATGTCATAAGCCGGTCAAATAAAATGAGACTCCAGATCATAGGCGATTTTTCTAAGTTTCCAGCGTATTTAACCTCTCTCAAGTTGTATAAGATCTGATCTTTTCTGAGTGTAATTTTCCTAATACAACACAACATTTAATCCCTATATAATCACACTATCAAATTCTACAATTGGCCAAGACATCTAACAAAGAATCAACCTCTTTATTTGAGTCTTCACAATCCCATTGACATCGATAACTTGGTAATCCAATGTTATTCGAGCACTCCACAAAATTGCGGTGCCAATTCTACTGCAATAACTTGGTAATCCAATGTTATTCAGTCGATCGAGCCCCACGAAATTGCGGCGCCAATCCTACTGTCCCCGATAATCCGGATAGTAGGCTGTCAGATATCCGCCCCCTCAATCGGATTGCCAATAATCACACGCACCGGCACAGCTACATCAATGAAAATGGCACTGACAGATACTACCGAGATTTGAGCACAGTAGTTAACAAGAAATTATTGTGGAACACACCAAAATATACGGGGGTTCATACTTACCTTTACTTACCTCTTCAAATTAATCTCGGGTCTGGGTTGTCAACTGGATCACTTAAAGTATGCCCTCACAATAACCTCCACCATGATATTTAAAGTGAACCAAAACGGAAACAAGAAACTTTAAACTGTACAATAATTTATTACACATAAAGGGAATGATTCTAACAAAAATTCAACAAAATAAACGTGGCAATCAGAAGCCATTGTCAACATAATCATGTCCTCCTGTAGGACTTGTAAACATTACATACAAAATCTTAGCTCTCACTAGCTTATAAGAACGTAATAATCATAATACACTTGGAATGGATAAGGGAGTTGGGACGAGACATATAGCAATTGTTTTCCTTTTAATAAACATCACACTTTTATTAATAGCCGCAAGGCTACTACGTAGGCGACCTTGGCCTCTAACAACCAGTTGTCTGGCCAGCTGCGATCCACCCTGCATCATGTCGCATGCCAACCTCGTCAAATGGACTCACCTGTCCAGCCAACGTTAGCATGTGCTAGTTACATCAGAGCCTAGCTCCTTCTCAAAACACTTTAAATGTCCTCAACTCAACTCAAATATTATCACGCAAATCTTTTAAATGCTCCATTCACATATCACTGGATTACTCTAATAATCCCAAAACTTGTTCAATGGTATAATCCAAATGTTTATATAGCGTTGTTTAGAGTATAATAACAAAACGCTAATGTTTATAACAAACTGCTCATAAATATTTATAACAATTTAAGTTGTTTATAAGATTGTCAAACGACAATTGAAAAATTTATACACGCCTCTATTAATTCCTTTCATTCCAAATTATTATTAAAGATATTTACAAAATTATTTACAATAATTTATATTAATTTTAGAAATACATTAAACCACACGTTTATCCGGTTGATAATTACTCAAATCGGGTTAATATAATCGACCAATGAAGGTTAGTTATATTTAAATGTTATATTCAGGTTTAATAAGGTTTAATAATTATTATTATTATTTGTGACGGTAACCTCCATTCAAAATCGTTATCTCAAATTATTTAAACACTCTTGTTAATTATAACAGTAACTTCACATGATTAATTTTCAAAGGACCTGGACAATACACTCAGCGGAAAAATACCTCGCTCCAAAACGCACAAAATTGCATAACAATAGGCCCAGAATTCATCATATATCTCAATATATATGGCATCAAAATCTTCCACAATACATTCAAAAAACCTCCACTTACAAATTCTTCAACATCATTAATTACTGTGGGAACCTCCTTCGCTTATTCAAGGGCCTTATTCATCAGCGACTTTTACACGTCCACTGAACTAACGATTATACATCCATAGTTCCTCTTTAAAATTCTTATATTCATTAATTGTGTCAAACTGTTATTATATTTAACCTTCGTGGGTTTCATTCATGAATCGATATGAAGTAAAAATTTGCCAATCACAAATAAATTTAATAGCAAATACGATTAGACACGCCTCCCTGGTCTATCAAAAATTGAGATTAATATCTTCAAAGTAACGCAGTGTAAAAATACTATCTTCAATCAAAGTTCATCTAAACTGCATAAATAATCGAATAGAATACAATTAGACTTTGGAATGCAAACATTATTGTTCCATTTTATAATCGAGAAAACTCCTATCAAATGTTCATTACTATAGTGTATTCAATAAATTGTAATCAAAGTTCAAGTTTCATAAAATTGTCTATAATGCAATGGTATTTCATAACTGACGATAAATGTCTGTGTTGCAATCATGTTCATAAAACGACTAGTATTTCCAAGATCGTCGATACAGTAATAGATTTTAACGCTCTAAAATCTTTTAATTATTCTTCTTTCTTGATGATGACAGAAAATTGGTCAAAGTAATTAACTGAAAAGAATTGCTTTGATAAAATGACACGCTATCTGAATTCTAGTCTGCCATAGAAAATCGTTAACTTTACAGTCAACATTGTGGTGTTTGAAGCCATATTTTCAGTGTTGCCTTAGTAAACAAGAGTTTAGTGCTTTTCAGTCGGTCAACACGAATGTACCCAAAAGAGATGGGTTATGCCCTAATCCTGAAATAATTCTTTACAGTCAAATCGTGACTACAAAAAAAATATGCAAATTACTGAAAGTATTGTGCCCATTTAGCAAGAAATATGCCAATCACAGTATACCAGCGTAGCTCAATTCGGGATTTCGGGGCAGCGGTAAGTTCCCCCACTCTGTGACTCACATATTTTGGATTAATTAGAGGATACACTTGCAAAAATAACAACAAAATCAACTCCTATTTAAACACATTTAATTAATAAAATTAATGGCGCTACAAAACATTTAACAATTTAATTACTGACCCAAATATCAACTGCTTGTTCCAAATGAACAAGGGATCACAAATATAAACAAATATTATATTCAAACCTGTGGTTTCCACATAAACCAGCAATTCTTACTTAGTCTCACTTCCATAAAGCACTAACATTAAGTTTACATAACTCCGAGCCCTTTGGCTCCATGCATTTACATTATTACGGTGTCATTCTTGTACACCTCAAACACTAGCTTTTATATTTTCTTATTTCTCAAAACAAATATATAATTATATTTAAAAATCTAGGTTAATTATCTAACTCAATATTTTGGGCATGTCCACACATTCAGTTGTTATCATCTCTCTTTATTTCACAAATATATTAAGGTAATCAGAAAATCAATTGTGTACTCCAGAGCGTGAAGGTACTTGACACAGTCAAAAAACTATAGTTACTCCCGAACTCAGTTGCCTTCAATCAACTCGTGGAATCCCACGTCCATACATTATTACAATAGGGATTGTTATTTATCTCTTATGTCTTAATAGACCATTATCATATAAGAAACTACGATCTGAACCGGCAAACGAAATATCCATCTTTAAGGACCTCGGTTCAACGCCCGGGTCGTTAACAACTTTAAACACTCCTGGTGTATTTATTTCTCTTTCTAACAGCTTACGAGACGGTCTCTATTCCCCCTCGCTTTAAAAGAGCTAGTCTCTGCTACATGGGGTGCGATTTATGACCTGTTAGGGTGGCGGAGACATCCTGTCTGACCCAACATTAGTAGCTTATTTTCAAGGCTTTCAAAACAAACCTTCCCATTCTATCCAGTTCTGGGGAGACCGGGCTTTACTGTACCGTAACATTCAAACAACTATTCTTTGGTTCAAAGACCATTTCCGTATCCTTGGCATTTATTAATTATGAGAGGGTCCTCATTGATTGGGAAGATTAAATCCACATACGACGACGGAGAATTACAGGGGCTTTTATCATAAGAAGATCCTGCATTCGAATCTCTTCAGGTGCCTCGGGAACCAATCCCTACAGAGGACTTATACAAAATGCGATTTAGAGTCGGCCGTGGCCCATATGACATACGCTCAATAATACCATATATTAGCTCCCTTTTTAAATACATACACAATGCCTCGTGATACTAATATCACAACTAGAGGACTTACACAATTATCAATTCACTGCAATCAACTACCCTCCATAAGTAATGTACCAAGTATTTAACCACTACGCTTTCCTAGCGTGACACTTTAATATTATATTTGCGCTCATTATGCGCTATGCATTATTTTAAGCCGAAAATGTCTTCCCAAGAACTGATAAAATCTCTTTAGTAACCATTCATATTATTTTTATTCACATATTAATCTTTCCGTGGTCGATAAATCGCTCCCTGTTTTAAAATATTCCATTGAACCTCATCTCTTACACATACGTTAAGGCTTAACGTTCTTATGTTCATATCAATTTGTTTGATTTTTATTTAACATTTCCATATTTAATTATTATTATTATTTTTATTCTTTATACAAGCTCAAAATCTATTTCTTTCATATCTCAACTTAACTTTATTTCAATGTCTTTCATGATAATTAAATGATATTTCGCTTGCTCTTATGACATTTGTTAAATACATTAACCCTTTATTCACATATTACCTCTACGGGATTTATTCTTTACATAATGATTTATAATTTCTCAATTTATTTTATTATTGTTCAGACCGTGTTCTTGATTATTCAGTATTTATTCATTAAAACACATCCCTTTCACTCAAAAACTCCGGTGAGTTGGTACACAATCAATTTCTGACACCAAAATAAAAATGAATTTTGTACTCACATATTTTCCAGATCATCCCTGATCTTAAATCTGGTGCGGTGTTTCATTTTTGGGCCCACTTTGAACTTTTTACACCATATTAAAGGTATTCATCTTACGTAAAAACACAAATAAACATATATCTAACACACTTAATATTGACGACATTTTTATATACTGATGTGTCCCTTTTGAACACATAATAAACACTAAAAATATTATTTAACACACAATCTGGATTATTTTACACTTCACAACGATCACTAGGCCGTGTTTCTGAGCCTCTCACACGTGATCTTCTTAAATTCCCGTTTCCAAGGGTGGAATTTATCCGATGTCAGCTTCCTATTCTGAAGAATGCGAAAGTCCTGGAACATCTACGGTTCCCTGGAGTTCAATTCTGCTATCCCTATCCTGGATAATCGGCTATTTATCTAGCTTGAACGGCTTCTTTGTAGATCTGTCTATCGATCCTAACGAAAGTCTATATGGATCGAGGTCTCCTCTAAGACCTATAGAATTAGTTTATAGCAGCTAGCACTTCTCGATTCTAGTACTATTAGAATTGTTCGCCTGCTTTCTGGAGCTAATGTTTATAGTCTCCTATTCTATTTATCTGAACTGTTTTAACACTCCTACGTTCGAACCTTATTCTGTTCTTCCTTTTTAGGTTTCTTCAATTTAAATAACAGTTTATCTGTCTGGTACGATACTTCCGTACGTTATGATCTATTCGTTCGTACATTTAACGACCTATCGCCTTTAAGTCCGACGTTCGCAGCCTGCTATGACTATATCTTGCGAATTTTCACTTTAACTTGTATACAGTCGGGCCTAAATCCTATAATTAGGATTTTCCTAATATTTCACTACGGCGATACTTTAAAATTTTGTCTTGACTGCTCCTTATGGAGGCAAGCAAGTCGTTACTACTGTGACGCCTGTGGCTATTGGATCTTACTTCGGCGGTATAAAACAGCGTTTCTCCCCTCAAGGAGTACTGGTAGCTGTTATCGATGTGACGCAGAGTTACGTCCCTTCACGGACTGTCGGAATGACTTCTTCTACGTCGTGGAGCAGCACTTCCCCTCACGGAATGCTCGTAGGACTGCCTGTGCTGATATAACTTCACGTCCTCCTGGACGGATTCGTGATGCGTGATGCGTGGCGATACCCTCGGGCCGTTCGAATACTGCATGATTGGCTTGGAAACGCCCGAAGCTTTATACTGTTTTACTACAAAAAAATAAGACTCTAGCCTTTTCTGTGGTCAACTTCTAAAATAATGGTGCCACAAATATAAAAATTATACCTTCCGAAAGCTCGTCTTCTCAATGTCAAATGATCTTATTGCACCTAAGAATCGATCGTGCAATTCGGAGATATTAATTAATTTCTCGTCCTCAATTGTGTGGGTGTTGCATTCTTTTTGCTCTCTCCCCTCCACAGAGGCTTAAGTAATTCCCAAATGACGTCGTCTTACGTCGGCAGTTTATTTCTGCACAGTTATTACATGGTTTCTCTATACTAAAAAATCTCTCATTCAAAATGATTCACTGTACTGTGCTTGTTTACTCATTATTATGCTCGTAAACGTGTTAATTTTAATTATTCCTCTTCTGGTGCATATGCGGCGTTGTCAAAATCCAGCAACGTCAGCTTGAATTCCGATTCAGGCTTCTCTTTCTATCACGGTGGAAAATTCCACTCAGTTATTAATACTCGTGACCAGCCCTCTCTGAAATGTCAAGTGGGGTGATCTCATCTAAGGAACATCTGTCCCTAGTCGCTTGCACAATGTTAAGCTATATTCCTGGCTTAAAATCTCTCTCCGTTCCTTTAAGAAACTATACTTTTCTTTCATTTCTTCCTTAAGGACATGGATTCGACCGTCATGGACCCTATGGCCCATGGGTTCATCTCTCCCCTCCTTAGGTAAATAAATTTTCGAAAATTTTGAGGAAATTTATTTCAATTTAATTTTGTATTTCTTTATTCGTCGAAACCATAATAGCGTCATCCGTATTTACTGTTGTTTTTACTTCTTTTAAGTCGTATCCGGTAATTGTGTAGGTCGGGTATGCTCTGTCCCTACCCTTTCTTTCTTTCTTTATATGTCTGGACTTTAAGTTCCCAGAACCTCATTCTCCCTTACGGGTTTGGTCTATCCCTACCCGTTTCCTTATTTCATCATTTTCTTTTCTTAAATTGGAATTTTCTTCTTCAATAAATTCAATTATTTCTTTAATTTCCCAATATACTTTCTCCAATTCGCATTCGCACTCGAATGCTTGAGCTCTATTTTCTATTCCTTCCTTATTCTTGTTCATGTCAAAAGCGGATTCATCTCTAAATGTGTCCATGACCAGGGCTTGTTCATTTTCTTCATCAAAATCTTCGGGAGGGTAATATAATTTCAAATTTGCTGAATTCATAGTCACTTCGTGATCTGTTTCACAGTGCCGAATTCTATATGCGTTATTCCTCAAATCTCTGATTATCTGATATGGTCCGTGGTACATTTTCTGGAACTTCTTGTACACACGGTTCCCTGGATCCGAAATGGCTGGTCTTTTCACTAACACCATTTCTCCTGCTAATAATGGTCGATGATACCTCTTATGCCTATTTCTTCTCTGCCTCCTGTCGGCTTGAGCTTTTAGATGCTCAAAGGCTCTCCTAATTCGTACATCTCTTCCCGGCTGAGCGTCTGCTGGCCTAGGAATTACCAGATTCCAAGGTCTTTCTGGTTGCTCATTCCGATGTAACGTTATGGGTATCTCTCCGGTGGATTCATGGATTGTATTATTTATACAAAATTCAATAATATCCAAAATATCTATCCACTTCCAATTTTCTTCGGCACAGTATATTCTACAATACTTGGCCGTTTCTCTCATAACTCTCTCTACAGGGTTTGCCTCAGGATGGCGAATACTTGACAAAATTTGACGTATTCCAAGTCTTTCTAATTCTCGTCTGAACTCTACACTGGTGAAACAACTGCCGTGATCCGACAACAAATTCTCAGGTTTCCCCAGAATCGGTATCACTTTTTCTTTAAGTCGTTTTAACACCTGTTTGGTACTAGTCTTCTGTATGGGAGCAAGGACAACCATTTTAGTGAAGACATCCATGGCCACCATTATGTGTCGATTTCCTCTTCTTGCCTTTGGCAAAGGTCCAAAATTATCAATAGATATGATTTGGCCGGGCCTTTCGGGCAACAATGGTATAGGCTTCTGTCTCATCAGAAATGCATTAGGTTTAATCCTTTGACATAAATCACATGTCTTTAGCGTGTCCCTTACAGTTTCTCTCAGTCTCGGCCATATAAATGCTTCTTTCAGCATCGAGACTGTTTTGTCGACTCCCATATGTCCGAACGATCTATGGGCTAACCATACTATTTTCCTCTGCAAAATTGCAGGTACAACAATCCTTAATTTCGTATGGTCAGAGTCCACAAACTTATATAATAACCCATTATAAAACGTGTAGTCTTGTGCTATCTTCTCAGCTTCAGTGTACGCTGGTGTTCCTCTTATCAAGCTTCCCTCAAGGAATGATATGAGCATGTTCATCCATGGATCCTCCCGTTGTCTTTGACTAATGCTTCTTAACTCATTAAGAGTACGCTGATCCCTGTCTTCCAAATCTATAGCCATTACTTCCTCTTCTATGGACTTTGGCTGTCTACTTAAGTAGTCTGGAACTATGTTTTCCTTTCCTGGGCAGTACTCTATCTTGACATCAAATTGTTGAATATATAAAGCCCAACGCATCAACCTTTGACTGGATAAATCAGTCTTCATCAAAAAGGTTAAGGCTTTATGATCCGTCCTTAGAATGACCTGAAACCCATATACGATCTTCCGCCAATATTGCAACGCGTGCAATATCGCTAACAGCTCGATCTCGCTGATCGTATAATTTTTCTCGTGTGGTTTCAGTCTCCTACTTGTGAAAGCTAGATAGTTCTTCTTATCAGGGTTTTCCGGGTTCTCCTGATATAGCATTGCCCCTATTCCAATCTGGGATGCGTCTGTCTGAATAATAAATTTCTGATTAAAATCAGGATATCCTAGCTTCACGTAATTTAAGAGCATTTCCTTGGCCTCCACGAATGCTTTTTCTGCTTCCTCCGTCCATTTCCACTTGCCCCCCTTCTTCAGAAGGTCCTGTAGTGGTGCAACAGTTTTGGTGTATGATGGACAATGTCCTGAGAAGAACCCAATCAATCCCAAAAACTGGCGAACGTTCTTCACTTTCAAAGGCCTTGGAAAATCCCTTATCGATTCCAATTTGCATGGATTTGGTTTAACACCATCCTTGTCAATCACATGCCCTAAAAATGTCACTTGCCTTTGACAGAAGTTCGACTTCTTTAAATTTATCTTAAAATTTGCCCTTCTTAGGTCTTCTAATAATTTCTTCAAATTAACTAAATGTTCCTCAATGTTCTCCGAGGTAAGCAAAATGTCATCTACGTATCGGATAGTGCACTCTTTCACTTCCTCGGACAGGTTTCGATCCAGCGCTCTTATTAATGCGGATCCTGCAGTCTTTAATCCAAACGGACATCTTCTAAAGCAGTATGTTTGTTGATCGAACTGAAATCCAGTCAACAAGCTGGTTTTCTCTTCCAGTTCGAGATGATGATACGAAGAAGTCATGTCAATATTCGTAAAAATCTTCTTGCCTTTAAACTTCCTCAGTATTTCTTTTATGGGTGGTGCCGAATCATTTTCTGGTATGATTTTTGCATTTAGATTTCTGGCATCTAAACACACCCTTACTGAGCCATCCGGTTTACTCACAATCACTAATGGACTAACATATGGTGTCGCCATCTTTTCTATAACCCCTGCATTCATCATCTCCTGCAGTGTCTTCTTGGTTTGTGGGTAATGTTTTTCCGCAACCGGGTATGGTTTTTGTTTGAACGGTGCCCAATCGTTGACTTGGAACGCGTATTTAAAATTTTCAATCTTCCCTGGCTTGGAATCAAATACGTCCCTATAATCCAATAATAATTTCTTTAACTGTTCCTTAATTTCGAGGCTGACTTTAGCTTCCTCCACTTTTCCTGACAGGTTGGTCTCGAACTCATTTTCCACATTATCTTCGAGTTCTATGTTGAGGACTTCAAATATTTTTTCTATGTCCTTATAATCTTCCTCAATCACTTCTTCCATATGCCATACCTGTTCTGCTATTTTCGCATCCTGATCCTGTAGGTTAATGTTTTGCTCATCCACATCCTCTCTTTGAATTCTAATGCAGTTTTGCGCTAGGTCTATAATGACCTTGTTCTCACGGATAAAATCAATACCTAATATGACATTATACGGTAATTGATTTACCAGCAAAAAGCACTGCGAAATTTCAGCGTTACCCATGATTAAATCAATGTATACCTGAAATTTACATGTCAAAGATTTTTCAGGGATAATTCCCTTAATCTTTACACTTGATGTGGGAATCTTTAGTACTCGGCCCCTTGTTTCCAATTCATTTAAAAGGGTTTGTGTAATTAAACTTATTGTGGATCCAGTATCAATCAATGCTCTGACCAGTAATCCTTCTATCCTAAGCATAATTATAGGTAGTTCTCTTTTGACAGGTGGGATTCCTTCCACATCCTCGCTAATTAGTTCATCTGGTCTAGCTATCCAATTTACAATTTCTACCTCCTCCCAGCTCCTGGTATGTTTCCACTTTTGACAATTTAAATTTGGAGTTTTTTTTATCCTGAGGGCTCCCTTTTCCCTCATTCTTTAGCTGAGCTTGTAGTTCCAAGCTTTGAGCTCCGTCTAGTCGGTCGGGTGATTTCCGGTTCTTGATTGCCTCACTCCAACGGACTTTTTGCCTATCAGGTTCATCTGGTCTTTCGTTCATATAACGAAGACTCTCCTGATATCTTTCTTCTATTTCGGCCCGATATTCATCATCCCTATCGTCTGGCCTTACATTTCTCCTGGGATAATTCTCCCATTTCTTTCTGTTGTCCGGCCTTTGCTGGTTATTGTTATAGGGGCGGCTTTCCTGTTGCCTATAACCCGTCGTTCTAGGATTTCTTCCTCGATATCCTCCCCGGTAATATGGCTGTATCCTTCTAGGCTCCTGGTGCCCATACTCTCGATCTCGTCCTTGAGTATCCGTACTGGTGGACTGATTCCTGGTCGCTGGTTTTTCTCCAGTTTCCTGACTGCTGGCCATGTGTACTTGCTCAGTTTGTCTCTGATGCCGAGGTGTTACGTGCGAAGTCGTCATATCTAACTGACGTAATACGCTTTCCACTTCCACAGCACTTCTGGCTTTGGATGAGATTAGCAGCCTCTGAATCTCATATGGAAGCTGTCTTGCAATGGCAGCACACAGGTCGTTTTCTGCCGGAGCAATATCCAGTTCGCGGAATTTACACAGCTGAGCGGTGAAAAATTCCGAGTATTTAGTAGGTGCATTGGTGCTGTACTTCCTAGAGTACAGATCTAGCCTTAAGTTTTCTTGGACATCTGCTGCCCAATATCGCTTTAAAAATGCTTCCCTAAAGCCTTCCACCGTATCAAAAGTGTATCTGAAGCTTCTGAACCAGGTGAGACAATCACCTGCCAACAGCTTTTCAATAGCTCTCAGTCTCCGATCCTGAGGAACCTTCATTTCATTTAGATACTCTGCCACTTCTTTTAGCCAGTATTTTGGAGTAATAGACATGTTATTACCCGTAAACTTTACTGGTCTATCCTCATTGGATTTAATAATGTTTATTATTTGGCCATTTGTCTGATTCGTGTACGGGGTTTACATCGCCATTGGATATCCTGGGATCTTATAAGGGCTCTCCCCTCCTAAGTCCCTCTCCGTATCTGTGCCTTGTTCACGGGAATCTACCCATCCTGTCTTTGGAAACTCCTCCTGATTTTCGAATTCTAACTTCCTTTCTCTTCGGGCACTTTCTTCATTTGCCATGAGTTGGATTTCCATTTGACTATTCTTAAGTTCCGTCCTCTCCAATCGGGATCTTAATTCATTATGAATTCTTTCTTGATTCATTTTAATATCTTCCTCTATCTTTTTGAGTTGGAATTTCTCATCCCTGAAGCTATCCCTAAATCCATTTATTTGGTCTTCTACCTCTTTCTTAATGATCTTAGCATGTTGGTCTATAATTTCTGGCTTAACATCACCTATGGTCTCCAGGCCTTCTCGTATCTCCTTTATTTGCTTCTCCACTTCTTTTCGTCCTTTGACCATATCTATTTTCATTCCTTCAAGCCTTCCCTCAGTTTTCTCTTGACTCTTATACAATTTCATCATTTCATCTTGGACCTGACTAATTTCCTTATTGGTTTTTCCTACATGAACCTTTAATGTTCCGATGGTTTCCTGAACCTCAATAATACCCTGACTTATTTCATTTATTTTATGGGTACTTTCCTTACTTTCGTTCTCTCGTTGTTTTCGTTCACTCTGGAGATGCCCCTCGTATACACCTAATCTTTGATCTATTTTCGTTTCGTATGTCTTCAGATTCTCATCTACCTGCCCGGTAAAATGATCAATTTGATCTTTCATCTCCTTAACATCCTTTAGATTTTGATTTTTCATCTCAGTTACTTCAGTCTGAACTACACCGATTTTGTTCTCGAGGATCCCTACTTTCTCTTCAACCCCTTCAAATCTATCTCCTAGCTTATTCACGCTTTGTTTTATTTCATCCCGGGATGCCTTACAAATATCGCTGTTGGATTTTATCTGAGCTTCTAACTTTTTCTGCACACCTTGGATCTGGGTTACAAGTTTATTTTCACACTCATCACCCTTTGTTTCTATGTTAATTAATTTAGTTTCTATAGAACCAAACTTATTTTCCATGGTACCAATTTTACCCTCAATACTTTTAAAATGATTTTGACATTTATCTTGGGAATCTATCATATTTGTGTTCATAATATCTAATTGGGCTTGCAATCCGGAATGGAATCCTTTATTTTCCTCTCTAATCTCACTTGCGATTTCCCCTTTTAACTCAGTTAACTTGTCCCCAAACATGGTGTCAAAACCTTGGAACTTGTTATTTATTTTATCTATCTCAGCCTTTACTTCATTGTTCATTGTTACACAGTTAGCCTCGATAGCTTCTAACTTAGTTTCCATGGTATTACTTTTAACTTCGATATTATCTAATTTAGTGCCCATATTAGCACTATCAGTTTTTATTGACTCCAAACTTTCAGTTATGGATCCTAATCTTTCTTTGTTTTCAGTCTGTTGGCTATCCAACTTATTTAAACTCTTATTTATGGATTCGAACACTTCGTTATTTTCATCCTTTTGGAGACCCAATGTATTGTCTATTGTTCCCAATTTATTGTTTATGGCCTCCAACTTCTCATTGCTATCGGCTTTGATAGCCTCCAAAAGCCGTTGCATCTCTTCACTTAATGCCATCTGATGAGAATACAGTGGGCCACAAATGCCACCACACTAGTACATGCTTGAGAGATGATACTCTGAATCCGTGTGTCCCAATTTCTTCAAAACTTTACTTTGGTACGGGTATTCACTTACACCGTACCCTTTTACTATTTTTTATTCAATTTCATAAAACCTTTATGGAAGTATTTAAAATTCAAAATTTCGAAAAACCATTTTTTTTAAATGAAAATTTTGATTTTTTGAGAAAAACTCGGGTTTTCCCTAGGAAAACTCAGCCCTGCGTACTGGGCGCCATAAAAAGATATTGTGGTTTGCTAGGGGGGGTTGATAATATATAATATATCAGGGCTGCTCGGTATGAGTTTCCAGGGACCCATGCGGTCAGTTAATATTTTACGTTGTAGCTATTCCTATTATTATTTTAATTTTACATGATATGACCGACTTAAGTGTTCCTCTAGTTATTAATCCAGCACAGTATTTATATATCCCCCTGTGCCCATTTAGCAAGAAATATGCCAATCACAGTATACCAGCGTAGCTCATTTCGGGATTTCGGGGCAGCGGTAAGTTCCCCCACTCTGTGACTCACATATTTTGGATTAATTAGAGGATACACTTGCAAAAATAACAACAAAATCAACTCCTATTTAAACACATTTAATTAATAAAATTAATGGCTCTACAAAACATTTAACAATTTAATTACTGACCCAAATATCAACTGCTTGTTCCAAATGAACAAGGGATCACAAATATAAACAAATATTATATTCAAACCTGTGGTTTCCACATAAACCAGCAATTCTTACTTAGTCTCACTTCCATAAAGCACTAACATTAAGTTTACATAACTCCGAGCCCTTTGGCTCCATGCATTTACATTATTACGGTGTCATTCTTGTACACCTCAAACACTAGCTTTTATATTTTCTTATTTCTCAAAACAAATATATAATTATATTTAAAAATCTAGGTTAATTATCTAACTCAATATTTTGGGCATGTCCACACATTCAGTTGTTATCATCTCTCTTTATTTCACAAATATATTAAGGTAATCAGAAAATCAATTGTGTACTCCAGAGCGTGAAGGTACTTGACACAGTAAAAAAACTATAGTTACTCCCGAACTCAGTTGCCTTCAATCAACTCGTGGAATCCCACGTCCATACATTATTACAATAGGGATTGTTATTTATCTCTTATGTCTTAATAGACCATTATCATATAAGAAACTACGATCTGAACCGGCAAACGAAATATCCATCTTTAAGGACCTCGGTTCAACGCCCGGGTCGTTAACAACTTTAAACACTCCTGGTGTATTTATTTCTCTTTCTAACAGCTTACGAGACGGTCTCTATTCCCCCTCGCTTTAAAAGAGCTAGTCTCTGCTACATGGGGTGCGATTTATGACCTGTTAGGGTGGCGGAGACATCCTGTCTGACCCAACATTAGTAGCTTATTTTCAAGGCTTTCAAAACAAACCTTCCCATTCTATCCAGTTCTGGGGAGACCGGGCTTTACTGTACCGTAACATTCAAACAACTATTCTTTGGTTCAAAGACCATTTCCGTATCCTTGGCATTTATTAATTATGAGAGGGTCCTCATTGATTGGGAAGATTAAATCCACATACGACGACGGAGAATTACAGGGGCTTTTATCATAAGAAGATCCTGCATTCGAATCTCTTCAGGTGCCTCGGGAACCAATCCCTACAGAGGACTTATACAAAATGCGATTTAGAGTCGGCCGTGGCCCATATGACATACGCTCAATAATACCATATATTAGCTCCCTTTTTAAATACATACACAATGCCTCGTGATACTAATATCACAACTAGAGGACTTACACAATTATCAATTCACTGCAATCAACTACCCTCCATAAGTAATGTACCAAGTATTTAACCACTACGCTTTCCTAGCGTGACACTTTAATATTATATTTGCGCTCATTATGCGCTATGCATTATTTTAAGCCGAAAATGTCTTCCCAAGAACTGATAAAATCTCTTTAGTAACCATTCATATTATTTTTATTCACATATTAATCTTTCCGTGGTCGATAAATCGCTCCCTGTTTTAAAATATTCCATTGAACCTCATCTCTTACACATACGTTAAGGCTTAACGTTCTTATGTTCATATCAATTTGTTTGATTTTTATTTAACATTTCCATATTTAATTATTATTATTATTTTTATTCTTTATACAAGCTCAAAATCTATTTCTTTCATATCTCAACTTAACTTTATTTCAATGTCTTTCATGATAATTAAATGATATTTCGCTTGCTCTTATGACATTTGTTAAATACATTAACCCTTTATTCACATATTACCTCTACGGGATTTATTCTTTACATAATGATTTATAATTTCTCAATTTATTTTATTATTGTTCAGACCGTGTTCTTGATTATTCAGTATTTATTCATTAAAACACATCCCTTTCACTCAAAAACTCCGGTGAGTTGGTACACAATCAATTTCTGACACCAAAATAAAAATGAATTTTGTACTCACATATTTTCCAGATCATCCCTGATCTTAAATCTGGTGCGGTGTTTCATTTTTGGGCCCACTTTGAACTTTTTACACCATATTAAAGGTATTCATCTTACGTAAAAACACAAATAAACATATATCTAACACACTTAATATTGACGACATTTTTATATACTGATGTGTCCCTTTTGAACACATAATAAACACTAAAAATATTATTTAACACACAATCTGGATTATTTTACACTTCACAACGATCACTAGGCCGTGTTTCTGAGCCTCTCACACGTGATCTTCTTAAATTCCCGTTTCCAAGGGTGGAATTTATCCGATGTCAGCTTCCTATTCTGAAGAATGCGAAAGTCCTGGAACATCTACGGTTCCCTGGAGTTCAATTCTGCTATCCCTATCCTGGATAATCGGCTATTTATCTAGCTTGAACGGCTTCTTTGTAGATCTGTCTATCGATCCTAACGAAAGTCTATATGGATCGAGGTCTCCTCTAAGACCTATAGAATTAGTTTATAGCAGCTAGCACTTCTCGATTCTAGTACTATTAGAATTGTTCGCCTGCTTTCTGGAGCTAATGTTTATAGTCTCCTATTCTATTTATCTGAACTGTTTTAACACTCCTACGTTCGAACCTTATTCTGTTCTTCCTTTTTAGGTTTCTTCAATTTAAATAACAGTTTATCTGTCTGGTACGATACTTCCGTACGTTATGATCTATTCGTTCGTACATTTAACGACCTATCGCCTTTAAGTCCGACGTTCGCAGCCTGCTATGACTATATCTTGCGAATTTTCACTTTAACTTGTATACAGTCGGGCCTAAATCCTATAATTAGGATTTTCCTAATATTTCACTACGGCGATACTTTAAAATTTTGTCTTGACTGCTCCTTATGGAGGCAAGCAAGTCGTTACTACTGTGACGCCTGTGGCTATTGGATCTTACTTCGGCGGTATAAAACAGCGTTTCTCCCCTCAAGGAGTACTGGTAGCTGTTATCGATGTGACGCAGAGTTACGTCCCTTCACGGACTGTCGGAATGACTTCTTCTACGTCGTGGAGCAGCACTTCCCCTCACGGAATGCTCGTAGGACTGCCTGTGCTGATATAACTTCACGTCCTCCTGGACGGATTCGTGATGCGTGATGCGTGGCGATACCCTCGGGCCGTTCGAATACTGCATGATTGGCTTGGAAACGCCCGAAGCTTTATACTGTTTTACTACAAAAAAATAAGACTCTAGCCTTTTCTGTGGTCAACTTCTAAAATAATGGTGCCACAAATATAAAAATTATACCTTCCGAAAGCTCGTCTTCTCAATGTCAAATGATCTTATTGCACCTAAGAATCGATCGTGCAATTCGGAGATATTAATTAATTTCTCGTCCTCAATTGTGTGGGTGTTGCATTCTTTTTGCTCTCTCCCCTCCACAGAGGCTTAAGTAATTCCCAAATGACGTCGTCTTACGTCGGCAGTTTATTTCTGCACAGTTATTACATGGTTTCTCTATACTAAAAAATCTCTCATTCAAAATGATTCACTGTACTGTGCTTGTTTACTCATTATTATGCTCGTAAACGTGTTAATTTTAATTATTCCTCTTCTGGTGCATATGCGGCGTTGTCAAAATCCAGCAACGTCAGCTTGAATTCCGATTCAGGCTTCTCTTTCTATCACGGTGGAAAATTCCACTCAGTTATTAATACTCGTGACCAGCCCTCTCTGAAATGTCAAGTGGGGTGATCTCATCTAAGGAACATCTGTCCCTAGTCGCTTGCACAATGTTAAGCTATATTCCTGGCTTAAAATCTCTCTCCGTTCCTTTAAGAAACTATACTTTTCTTTCATTTCTTCCTTAAGGACATGGATTCGACCGTCATGGACCCTATGGCCCATGGGTTCATCTCTCCCCTCCTTAGGTAAATAAATTTTCGAAAATTTTGAGGAAATTTATTTCAATTTAATTTTGTATTTCTTTATTCGTCGAAACCATAATAGCGTCATCCGTATTTACTGTTGTTTTTACTTCTTTTAAGTCGTATCCGGTAATTGTGTAGGTCGGGTATGCTCTGTCCCTACCCTTTCTTTCTTTCTTTATATGTCTGGACTTTAAGTTCCCAGAACCTCATTCTCCCTTACGGGTTTGGTCTATCCCTACCCGTTTCCTTATTTCATCATTTTCTTTTCTTAAATTGGAATTTTCTTCTTCAATAAATTCAATTATTTCTTTAATTTCCCAATATACTTTCTCCAATTCGCATTCGCACTCGAATGCTTGAGCTCTATTTTCTATTCCTTCCTTATTCTTGTTCATGTCAAAAGCGGATTCATCTCTAAATGTGTCCATGACCAGGGCTTGTTCATTTTCTTCATCAAAATCTTCGGGAGGGTAATATAATTTCAAATTTGCTGAATTCATAGTCACTTCGTGATCTGTTTCACAGTGCCGAATTCTATATGCGTTATTCCTCAAATCTCTGATTATCTGATATGGTCCGTGGTACATTTTCTGGAACTTCTTGTACACACGGTTCCCTGGATCCGAAATGGCTGGTCTTTTCACTAACACCATTTCTCCTGCTAATAATGGTCGATGATACCTCTTATGCCTATTTCTTCTCTGCCTCCTGTCGGCTTGAGCTTTTAGATGCTCAAAGGCTCTCCTAATTCGTACATCTCTTCCCGGCTGAGCGTCTGCTGGCCTAGGAATTACCAGATTCCAAGGTCTTTCTGGTTGCTCATTCCGATGTAACGTTATGGGTATCTCTCCGGTGGATTCATGGATTGTATTATTTATACAAAATTCAATAATATCCAAAATATCTATCCACTTCCAATTTTCTTCGGCACAGTATATTCTACAATACTTGGCCGTTTCTCTCATAACTCTCTCTACAGGGTTTGCCTCAGGATGGCGAATACTTGACAAAATTTGACGTATTCCAAGTCTTTCTAATTCTCGTCTGAACTCTACACTGGTGAAACAACTGCCGTGATCCGACAACAAATTCTCAGGTTTCCCCAGAATCGGTATCACTTTTTCTTTAAGTCGTTTTAACACCTGTTTGGTACTAGTCTTCTGTATGGGAGCAAGGACAACCATTTTAGTGAAGACATCCATGGCCACCATTATGTGTCGATTTCCTCTTCTTGCCTTTGGCAAAGGTCCAAAATTATCAATAGATATGATTTGGCCGGGCCTTTCGGGCAACAATGGTATAGGCTTCTGTCTCATCAGAAATGCATTAGGTTTAATCCTTTGACATAAATCACATGTCTTTAGCGTGTCCCTTACAGTTTCTCTCAGTCTCGGCCATATAAATGCTTCTTTCAGCATCGAGACTGTTTTGTCGACTCCCATATGTCCGAACGATCTATGGGCTAACCATACTATTTTCCTCTGCAAAATTGCAGGTACAACAATCCTTAATTTCGTATGGTCAGAGTCCACAAACTTATATAATAACCCATTATAAAACGTGTAGTCTTGTGCTATCTTCTCAGCTTCAGTGTACGCTGGTGTTCCTCTTATCAAGCTTCCCTCAAGGAATGATATGAGCATGTTCATCCATGGATCCTCCCGTTGTCTTTGACTAATGCTTCTTAACTCATTAAGAGTACGCTGATCCCTGTCTTCCAAATCTATAGCCATTACTTCCTCTTCTATGGACTTTGGCTGTCTACTTAAGTAGTCTGGAACTATGTTTTCCTTTCCTGGGCAGTACTCTATCTTGACATCAAATTGTTGAATATATAAAGCCCAACGCATCAACCTTTGACTGGATAAATCAGTCTTCATCAAAAAGGTTAAGGCTTTATGATCCGTCCTTAGAATGACCTGAAACCCATATACGATCTTCCGCCAATATTGCAACGCGTGCAATATCGCTAACAGCTCGATCTCGCTGATCGTATAATTTTTCTCGTGTGGTTTCAGTCTCCTACTTGTGAAAGCTAGATAGTTCTTCTTATCAGGGTTTTCCGGGTTCTCCTGATATAGCATTGCCCCTATTCCAATCTGGGATGCGTCTGTCTGAATAATAAATTTCTGATTAAAATCAGGATATCCTAGCTTCACGTAATTTAAGAGCATTTCCTTGGCCTCCACGAATGCTTTTTCTGCTTCCTCCGTCCATTTCCACTTGCCCCCCTTCTTCAGAAGGTCCTGTAGTGGTGCAACAGTTTTGGTGTATGATGGACAATGTCCTGAGAAGAACCCAATCAATCCCAAAAACTGGCGAACGTTCTTCACTTTCAAAGGCCTTGGAAAATCCCTTATCGATTCCAATTTGCATGGATTTGGTTTAACACCATCCTTGTCAATCACATGCCCTAAAAATGTCACTTGCCTTTGACAGAAGTTCGACTTCTTTAAATTTATCTTAAAATTTGCCCTTCTTAGGTCTTCTAATAATTTCTTCAAATTAACTAAATGTTCCTCAATGTTCTCCGAGGTAAGCAAAATGTCATCTACGTATCGGATAGTGCACTCTTTCACTTCCTCGGACAGGTTTCGATCCAGCGCTCTTATTAATGCGGATCCTGCAGTCTTTAATCCAAACGGACATCTTCTAAAGCAGTATGTTTGTTGATCGAACTGAAATCCAGTCAACAAGCTGGTTTTCTCTTCCAGTTCGAGATGATGATACGAAGAAGTCATGTCAATATTCGTAAAAATCTTCTTGCCTTTAAACTTCCTCAGTATTTCTTTTATGGGTGGTGCCGAATCATTTTCTGGTATGATTTTTGCATTTAGATTTCTGGCATCTAAACACACCCTTACTGAGCCATCCGGTTTACTCACAATCACTAATGGACTAACATATGGTGTCGCCATCTTTTCTATAACCCCTGCATTCATCATCTCCTGCAGTGTCTTCTTGGTTTGTGGGTAATGTTTTTCCGCAACCGGGTATGGTTTTTGTTTGAACGGTGCCCAATCGTTGACTTGGAACGCGTATTTAAAATTTTCAATCTTCCCTGGCTTGGAATCAAATACGTCCCTATAATCCAATAATAATTTCTTTAACTGTTCCTTAATTTCGAGGCTGACTTTAGCTTCCTCCACTTTTCCTGACAGGTTGGTCTCGAACTCATTTTCCACATTATCTTCGAGTTCTATGTTGAGGACTTCAAATATTTTTTCTATGTCCTTATAATCTTCCTCAATCACTTCTTCCATATGCCATACCTGTTCTGCTATTTTCGCATCCTGATCCTGTAGGTTAATGTTTTGCTCATCCACATCCTCTCTTTGAATTCTAATGCAGTTTTGCGCTAGGTCTATAATGACCTTGTTCTCACGGATAAAATCAATACCTAATATGACATTATACGGTAATTGATTTACCAGCAAAAAGCACTGCGAAATTTCAGCGTTACCCATGATTAAATCAATGTATACCTGAAATTTACATGTCAAAGATTTTTCAGGGATAATTCCCTTAATCTTTACACTTGATGTGGGAATCTTTAGTACTCGGCCCCTTGTTTCCAATTCATTTAAAAGGGTTTGTGTAATTAAACTTATTGTGGATCCAGTATCAATCAATGCTCTGACCAGTAATCCTTCTATCCTAAGCATAATTATAGGTAGTTCTCTTTTGACAGGTGGGATTCCTTCCACATCCTCGCTAATTAGTTCATCTGGTCTAGCTATCCAATTTACAATTTCTACCTCCTCCCAGCTCCTGGTATGTTTCCACTTTTGACAATTTAAATTTGGAGTTTTTTTTATCCTGAGGGCTCCCTTTTCCCTCATTCTTTAGCTGAGCTTGTAGTTCCAAGCTTTGAGCTCCGTCTAGTCGGTCGGGTGATTTCCGGTTCTTGATTGCCTCACTCCAACGGACTTTTTGCCTATCAGGTTCATCTGGTCTTTCGTTCATATAACGAAGACTCTCCTGATATCTTTCTTCTATTTCGGCCCGATATTCATCATCCCTATCGTCTGGCCTTACATTTCTCCTGGGATAATTCTCCCATTTCTTTCTGTTGTCCGGCCTTTGCTGGTTATTGTTATAGGGGCGGCTTTCCTGTTGCCTATAACCCGTCGTTCTAGGATTTCTTCCTCGATATCCTCCCCGGTAATATGGCTGTATCCTTCTAGGCTCCTGGTGCCCATACTCTCGATCTCGTCCTTGAGTATCCGTACTGGTGGACTGATTCCTGGTCGCTGGTTTTTCTCCAGTTTCCTGACTGCTGGCCATGTGTACTTGCTCAGTTTGTCTCTGATGCCGAGGTGTTACGTGCGAAGTCGTCATATCTAACTGACGTAATACGCTTTCCACTTCCACAGCACTTCTGGCTTTGGATGAGATTAGCAGCCTCTGAATCTCATATGGAAGCTGTCTTGCAATGGCAGCACACAGGTCGTTTTCTGCCGGAGCAATATCCAGTTCGCGGAATTTACACAGCTGAGCGGTGAAAAATTCCGAGTATTTAGTAGGTGCATTGGTGCTGTACTTCCTAGAGTACAGATCTAGCCTTAAGTTTTCTTGGACATCTGCTGCCCAATATCGCTTTAAAAATGCTTCCCTAAAGCCTTCCACCGTATCAAAAGTGTATCTGAAGCTTCTGAACCAGGTGAGACAATCACCTGCCAACAGCTTTTCAATAGCTCTCAGTCTCCGATCCTGAGGAACCTTCATTTCATTTAGATACTCTGCCACTTCTTTTAGCCAGTATTTTGGAGTAATAGACATGTTATTACCCGTAAACTTTACTGGTCTATCCTCATTGGATTTAATAATGTTTATTATTTGGCCATTTGTCTGATTCGTGTACGGGGTTTACATCGCCATTGGATATCCTGGGATCTTATAAGGGCTCTCCCCTCCTAAGTCCCTCTCCGTATCTGTGCCTTGTTCACGGGAATCTACCCATCCTGTCTTTGGAAACTCCTCCTGATTTTCGAATTCTAACTTCCTTTCTCTTCGGGCACTTTCTTCATTTGCCATGAGTTGGATTTCCATTTGACTATTCTTAAGTTCCGTCCTCTCCAATCGGGATCTTAATTCATTATGAATTCTTTCTTGATTCATTTTAATATCTTCCTCTATCTTTTTGAGTTGGAATTTCTCATCCCTGAAGCTATCCCTAAATCCATTTATTTGGTCTTCTACCTCTTTCTTAATGATCTTAGCATGTTGGTCTATAATTTCTGGCTTAACATCACCTATGGTCTCCAGGCCTTCTCGTATCTCCTTTATTTGCTTCTCCACTTCTTTTCGTCCTTTGACCATATCTATTTTCATTCCTTCAAGCCTTCCCTCAGTTTTCTCTTGACTCTTATACAATTTCATCATTTCATCTTGGACCTGACTAATTTCCTTATTGGTTTTTCCTACATGAACCTTTAATGTTCCGATGGTTTCCTGAACCTCAATAATACCCTGACTTATTTCATTTATTTTATGGGTACTTTCCTTACTTTCGTTCTCTCGTTGTTTTCGTTCACTCTGGAGATGCCCCTCGTATACACCTAATCTTTGATCTATTTTCGTTTCGTATGTCTTCAGATTCTCATCTACCTGCCCGGTAAAATGATCAATTTGATCTTTCATCTCCTTAACATCCTTTAGATTTTGATTTTTCATCTCAGTTACTTCAGTCTGAACTACACCGATTTTGTTCTCGAGGATCCCTACTTTCTCTTCAACCCCTTCAAATCTATCTCCTAGCTTATTCACGCTTTGTTTTATTTCATCCCGGGATGCCTTACAAATATCGCTGTTGGATTTTATCTGAGCTTCTAACTTTTTCTGCACACCTTGGATCTGGGTTACAAGTTTATTTTCACACTCATCACCCTTTGTTTCTATGTTAATTAATTTAGTTTCTATAGAACCAAACTTATTTTCCATGGTACCAATTTTACCCTCAATACTTTTAAAATGATTTTGACATTTATCTTGGGAATCTATCATATTTGTGTTCATAATATCTAATTGGGCTTGCAATCCGGAATGGAATCCTTTATTTTCCTCTCTAATCTCACTTGCGATTTCCCCTTTTAACTCAGTTAACTTGTCCCCAAACATGGTGTCAAAACCTTGGAACTTGTTATTTATTTTATCTATCTCAGCCTTTACTTCATTGTTCATTGTTACACAGTTAGCCTCGATAGCTTCTAACTTAGTTTCCATGGTATTACTTTTAACTTCGATATTATCTAATTTAGTGCCCATATTAGCACTATCAGTTTTTATTGACTCCAAACTTTCAGTTATGGATCCTAATCTTTCTTTGTTTTCAGTCTGTTGGCTATCCAACTTATTTAAACTCTTATTTATGGATTCGAACACTTCGTTATTTTCATCCTTTTGGAGACCCAATGTATTGTCTATTGTTCCCAATTTATTGTTTATGGCCTCCAACTTCTCATTGCTATCGGCTTTGATAGCCTCCAAAAGCCGTTGCATCTCTTCACTTAATGCCATCTGATGAGAATACAGTGGGCCACAAATGCCACCACACTAGTACATGCTTGAGAGATGATACTCTGAATCCGTGTGTCCCAATTTCTTCAAAACTTTACTTTGGTACGGGTATTCACTTACACCGTACCCTTTTACTATTTTTTATTCAATTTCATAAAACCTTTATGGAAGTATTTAAAATTCAAAATTTCGAAAAACCATTTTTTTTTTAAATGAAAATTTTGATTTTTTGAGAAAAACTCGGGTTTTCCCTAGGAAAACTCATCCCTGCGTACTGGGCGCCATAAAAAGATATTGTGGTTTGCTAGGGGGGGTTGATAATATATAATATATCAGGGCTGCTCGGTATGAGTTTCCAGGGACCCATGCGGTCAGTTAATATTTTACGTTGTAGCTATTCCTATTATTATTTTAATTTTACATGATATGACCGACTTAAGTGTTCCTCTAGTTATTAATCCAGCACAGTATTTATATATCCCCCTGTGCCCATTTAGCAAGAAATATGCCAATCACAGTATACCAGCGTAGCTCATTTCGGGATTTCGGGGCAGCGGTAAGTTCCCCCACTCTGTGACTCACATATTTTGGATTAATTAGAGGATACACTTGCAAAAATAACAACAAAATCAACTCCTATTTAAACACATTTAATTAATAAAATTAATGGCTCTACAAAACATTTAACAATTTAATTACTGACCCAAATATCAACTGCTTGTTCCAAATGAACAAGGGATCACAAATATAAACAAATATTATATTCAAACCTGTGGTTTCCACATAAACCAGCAATTCTTACTTAGTCTCACTTCCATAAAGCACTAACATTAAGTTTACATAACTCCGAGCCCTTTGGCTCCATGCATTTACATTATTACGGTGTCATTCTTGTACACCTCAAACACTAGCTTTTATATTTTCTTATTTCTCAAAACAAATATATAATTATATTTAAAAATCTAGGTTAATTATCTAACTCAATATTTTGGGCATGTCCACACATTCAGTTGTTATCATCTCTCTTTATTTCACAAATATATTAAGGTAATCAGAAAATCAATTGTGTACTCCAGAGCGTGAAGGTACTTGACACAGTAAAAAAACTATAGTTACTCCCGAACTCAGTTGCCTTCAATCAACTCGTGGAATCCCACGTCCATACATTATTACAATAGGGATTGTTATTTATCTCTTATGTCTTAATAGACCATTATCATATAAGAAACTACGATCTGAACCGGCAAACGAAATATCCATCTTTAAGGACCTCGGTTCAACGCCCGGGTCGTTAACAACTTTAAACACTCCTGGTGTATTTATTTCTCTTTCTAACAGCTTACGAGACGGTCTCTATTCCCCCTCGCTTTAAAAGAGCTAGTCTCTGCTACATGGGGTGCGATTTATGACCTGTTAGGGTGGCGGAGACATCCTGTCTGACCCAACATTAGTAGCTTATTTTCAAGGCTTTCAAAACAAACCTTCCCATTCTATCCAGTTCTGGGGAGACCGGGCTTTACTGTACCGTAACATTCAAACAACTATTCTTTGGTTCAAAGACCATTTCCGTATCCTTGGCATTTATTAATTATGAGAGGGTCCTCATTGATTGGGAAGATTAAATCCACATACGACGACGGAGAATTACAGGGGCTTTTATCATAAGAAGATCCTGCATTCGAATCTCTTCAGGTGCCTCGGGAACCAATCCCTACAGAGGACTTATACAAAATGCGATTTAGAGTCGGCCGTGGCCCATATGACATACGCTCAATAATACCATATATTAGCTCCCTTTTTAAATACATACACAATGCCTCGTGATACTAATATCACAACTAGAGGACTTACACAATTATCAATTCACTGCAATCAACTACCCTCCATAAGTAATGTACCAAGTATTTAACCACTACGCTTTCCTAGCGTGACACTTTAATATTATATTTGCGCTCATTATGCGCTATGCATTATTTTAAGCCGAAAATGTCTTCCCAAGAACTGATAAAATCTCTTTAGTAACCATTCATATTATTTTTATTCACATATTAATCTTTCCGTGGTCGATAAATCGCTCCCTGTTTTAAAATATTCCATTGAACCTCATCTCTTACACATACGTTAAGGCTTAACGTTCTTATGTTCATATCAATTTGTTTGATTTTTATTTAACATTTCCATATTTAATTATTATTATTATTTTTATTCTTTATACAAGCTCAAAATCTATTTCTTTCATATCTCAACTTAACTTTATTTCAATGTCTTTCATGATAATTAAATGATATTTCGCTTGCTCTTATGACATTTGTTAAATACATTAACCCTTTATTCACATATTACCTCTACGGGATTTATTCTTTACATAATGATTTATAATTTCTCAATTTATTTTATTATTGTTCAGACCGTGTTCTTGATTATTCAGTATTTATTCATTAAAACACATCCCTTTCACTCAAAAACTCCGGTGAGTTGGTACACAATCAATTTCTGACACCAAAATAAAAATGAATTTTGTACTCACATATTTTCCAGATCATCCCTGATCTTAAATCTGGTGCGGTGTTTCATTTTTGGGCCCACTTTGAACTTTTTACACCATATTAAAGGTATTCATCTTACGTAAAAACACAAATAAACATATATCTAACACACTTAATATTGACGACATTTTTATATACTGATGTGTCCCTTTTGAACACATAATAAACACTAAAAATATTATTTAACACACAATCTGGATTATTTTACACTTCACAACGATCACTAGGCCGTGTTTCTGAGCCTCTCACACGTGATCTTCTTAAATTCCCGTTTCCAAGGGTGGAATTTATCCGATGTCAGCTTCCTATTCTGAAGAATGCGAAAGTCCTGGAACATCTACGGTTCCCTGGAGTTCAATTCTGCTATCCCTATCCTGGATAATCGGCTATTTATCTAGCTTGAACGGCTTCTTTGTAGATCTGTCTATCGATCCTAACGAAAGTCTATATGGATCGAGGTCTCCTCTAAGACCTATAGAATTAGTTTATAGCAGCTAGCACTTCTCGATTCTAGTACTATTAGAATTGTTCGCCTGCTTTCTGGAGCTAATGTTTATAGTCTCCTATTCTATTTATCTGAACTGTTTTAACACTCCTACGTTCGAACCTTATTCTGTTCTTCCTTTTTAGGTTTCTTCAATTTAAATAACAGTTTATCTGTCTGGTACGATACTTCCGTACGTTATGATCTATTCGTTCGTACATTTAACGACCTATCGCCTTTAAGTCCGACGTTCGCAGCCTGCTATGACTATATCTTGCGAATTTTCACTTTAACTTGTATACAGTCGGGCCTAAATCCTATAATTAGGATTTTCCTAATATTTCACTACGGCGATACTTTAAAATTTTGTCTTGACTGCTCCTTATGGAGGCAAGCAAGTCGTTACTACTGTGACGCCTGTGGCTATTGGATCTTACTTCGGCGGTATAAAACAGCGTTTCTCCCCTCAAGGAGTACTGGTAGCTGTTATCGATGTGACGCAGAGTTACGTCCCTTCACGGACTGTCGGAATGACTTCTTCTACGTCGTGGAGCAGCACTTCCCCTCACGGAATGCTCGTAGGACTGCCTGTGCTGATATAACTTCACGTCCTCCTGGACGGATTCGTGATGCGTGATGCGTGGCGATACCCTCGGGCCGTTCGAATACTGCATGATTGGCTTGGAAACGCCCGAAGCTTTATACTGTTTTACTACAAAAAAATAAGACTCTAGCCTTTTCTGTGGTCAACTTCTAAAATAATGGTGCCACAAATATAAAAATTATACCTTCCGAAAGCTCGTCTTCTCAATGTCAAATGATCTTATTGCACCTAAGAATCGATCGTGCAATTCGGAGATATTAATTAATTTCTCGTCCTCAATTGTGTGGGTGTTGCATTCTTTTTGCTCTCTCCCCTCCACAGAGGCTTAGGTAATTCCCAAATGACGTCGTCTTACGTCGGCAGTTTATTTCTGCACAGTTATTACATGGTTTCTCTATAATAAAAAATCTCTCATTCTTAATGATTCACCGTACTGTGCTTGTTTACTCATTATTATGCTCGTAAACGTGTTAATTTTAATTATTCCTCTTCTGGTGCATATGCGGCGTTGTCAAAATCCAGCAACGTCAGCTTGAATTCCGATTCAGGCTTCTCTTTCTATCACGGTGGAAAATTCCACTCAGTTATTAATACTCGTGACCAGCCCTCTCTGAAATGTCAAGTGGGGTGATCTCATCTAAGGAACATCTGTCCCTAGTCGCTTGCACAATGTTAAGCTATATTCCTGGCTTAAAATCTCTCTCCGTTCCTTTAAGAAACTATACTTTTCTTTCATTTCTTCCTTAAGGACATGGATTCGACCGTCATGGACCCTATGGCCCATGGGTTCAGTATATATATTTATCAGTCTCAACTGATCCAAAATTATTTAAATATGCCAATGACGTAACAATGTCTTAATAAATCGTCGAAAAAGGCATAACTCATCAAAGTGTACTGAGTACAGAAATATCAAGCAAGAAAATGGGGCAAAATATATGGAACAGAAAATATGGGAAAAATTGTTGCTCAGTCATCGCTAAATGGCTCAAATAAAACAAGAAACGTTCACGACTACCTTATCTGTTGATTGAAGTACCAGAGGAATGTTTCCAAAGAAGACTGCTGATGGTTCCATTTTACCAGCGTAAAGATGTGCTCCGACCTCGAACCTGGAACCAGCGCCCTCGGAGAATAGAACTGCTTCCTCCTCCGGAAATTGCACTGCTCCATGTAGACGATAGACATCCTTCTGGCAAAACTCTTCTTTGTGAGCCGGGTCCACCCTGGCCTCTCTTGAAAGTTCCCTGAAATTCTGGCAAAACTCTTCTTTGTGAGCCGGGTCCACCCTGGCCTCTCTTGATAGTTCCCTGCAGTTCTGGTAGAAATTCGCCATGAAGTTTATTGCAATTACTTCCGCAGAAATATTCATAGTTGTAGAGTATGAAACTATTTCCACTGCCATTTGATATAATTCAGCGTTGAACCACGATGCATGAGTGTAGTTGGATGTTCACTACATGCTCGCTTGTGTAGAATGGCGATTAACGAAGTTCCATGCTGCTATTTCACTCCATTGATATATGTCCCAATTGCATTAAAGTCCTTAGCCTTCCATCTCCATTTCCGTTATAATTGTTGAAAGTACTGCCTGATTATACTGTTCCATATAAGAATGTAGCGTTGTATCACCAAATGCAATATGTAGTATCACAGTTGCAATTCACGTGTCAGCCGTAGCGTAGAATGTGGTGTTATAAAAGTGCTTCTCAGGTGGCGAGAAAATCACTTTTGTCTGCCGTCTTAAAATGCCAATATCTTCCAAATTATAATCGTGAAAATGTTCAACTTTACTACACACGTTAATACTGTTATGCACAATAGAATTAGCATACAGGCAATAGTTAACTGTTGGTGTATAATCTTGTAGACTCCTTTATGTGTGCGTTTCAACTTCGCCTAGTTTCAATCACCGTAAAATGGTACTGCTGCACTGCTCCGTGCTCGTTCGATGCGGTGGGCTTTACCACGCACGCTAAAAACGACTTGCTTCACTGTAATCACTCGAAGTCTGACCAACTCAGAAAAACGACTATATGTCCTCAGAAATATGAGACACATGAGATATCTATGAGATATGAGAGCTTCTCACTGCTGTGCAAGACCTTTTATCAACTTCTTAAGGGGCGTATCCATCCCTTCCATAGCTTGTTCCTCCGTCATCGCTAGAAGTTCTAACTTTGGCAATACTTGACGGATTTTCAAATTTCAAAAATTCAAAATTAATTTCTCCAAAATTCCAAATCAATGCCATAACTGAAAATGGATTTCCACAATTCTGCATTCCAAAAGTAATAAAATATAGTAGTTTCAGTAATCTCCGTCTCCCTCCAAACTATCATTCATTGGTTCGAGCTTTTCCTCCAATCGCGTAACTTCTTCCTTAGCACAATTCCATGTTTCCTGCGACTGCGTCGTAAATCTCAGATCTTTCTCGAACAAATCATGACGTCACCAAGAATCTCAGCTCAATCAGCCTACTTGCATGGAGTCTGCGTCATCCGTGCCTACGTCATAAATATCCACGTCACAACTATGACAACCATAACTTTATTCATATTTGCCAATACAGCCACCGTGGTCTCAATATAATTCAATTTACGGGGGCAGTACGTCAAAACTTTACTGGTGACGAACAATTTGAATTATGCATTCGAAAAGGGGTGTTTCCCTATAATTATGTAAACAATTGGGCATGTTTGCAGGAAACTGCACTCCCTTCAAAGGATAAATTTTACAATGACTTAACAAAAAGTCATATTTCTGAAGAAGACTATTTACACGCCCAAAAAGTATGGGACGTGTTCAAGATATCATCTTTGGGCGAGTATGCTGATTTATACCTCAAAATTGATATACTACTTTTGACAGACGTGTTTGAACACTTTCGCAAAATGTGTCTTGAAATCTACAATCTAGATCCAGCCCATTACTACACCCTTGCCGGATACAGTTGGGACTGTATGTTGAAGGTGACTGAAATAGAACTGGAACTATTAACAGACATCGACATGTTGCTCTTTTTTGAACGCGGGATACGTGGCGGGCTTGTATCGCTTGTGCAAAAGCATGCCAAAGCAAATAATCCATATATGGATACATACAAACCAAAGCAACCTGCAACATACCTCACCTACCTGGATTGTAACAATTTATACGGATATGCTATGGAAAAACCGCTTCCGTATCAAAATTTTCGATGGCTGACTTCAGATGAAGTTTCAAATTTTAATTTACAGGACGCGTTGAGCAATAACACACGTGGCTATGTCCTAGAAGTTGACATATTATATCCCCGCGAGATACACAATGATCATTCTGATCTACCATTTTTTGTTGAAAAACTACAACCTCCCAGTTCACGTTCCAACAATAAAAAGTTGCTGGCAACGTTAAATCCGAAAAATCGCTACTTCATACACATCGAAAATTTAATGCAATGTTTGAAACACGGTTTGAAGCTACAAACCATTCACCGCATTATTTGTTTTGACCAGAAACCATGGTTACAACCGTACATGCAATTAAATACTCATTATCGGCAGCACGCCAAGACTACATTCGAGGCAAATTTTTATAAATTAATGAACAATGCATGCTACGGTAAATCTATGGAAAATATTAGAAAGCATAGAACTATTCATTTGGTAAACCACTGGGATGGTCGATATGGCGCACGAAAATATATTGCTATGCCCAATTTCCATTCAGTACGAGTTATTGAAACTGATTTAGTAACCATTGAATTGTCAAAGACAGAAATCATGTATAACAAACCAATTTACTGAGGAATGGTAATACTTGACTATTCAAAATTTGTAATGTATCAATTTCTTTATGAGTTTGCCAAACAAAAGTTTGGAGATGTAAAATTACTGTATATGGATACAGACAGTCTTATTTATCAAACCAATAAGACGGATATTTACTCTGTGATGAGAGAACATCCAAGTTACTTTGATACCTCAAACTATGAGGTTAACAATATGTTTGGCATAATTCCCATGAATAAAAAACACATTGGTCTATTTAAGGATGAGTGTGCTGGTGATGTTATGACGGAATTTGTGGCTTTGGCGCCGAAAATGTACGCATTTTCAACACAAAAGAATAAAGGTCAATGCAAAGCGAAGGGTGTTCTTCGTAGCGTCACACAATTCCTCAATGTTGAGGAATATCGATGTGTACTCTTCACAAACACCTCTCGCTTGTACCAGCAAACACGCATTCTTTCAAAGAACCATAATATATTTACAGTAAATCAAAATAAAACATCGCTGTTTACATATGACAATAAACGGCTGTGGGATGGTGTAAATAGCTTGCCTTTTGGACATTTCCACACCTAGTAAATAAGAACACACTTTCATTTTTCAATTCTTTTTTTATTACAATTGTATGTTTTTACAAGAAGAAACCAAAACATCTTTTGTGAATGCTGTAATATGGTGGACTGACTCTCAAATAAATACTTAACAATATTTGATTCATGGTTATTTCTTTGTCCTTTTCCTCGCTAATCCACAACCACCACCAATCATTAGCTTTGACTTCATAGCTCCTGCCACGATCAAGGCTGCAATCTTTTCACCAATGGAAGCAGTAGATGATGTCACGCGCTGCACAGCCTTTCTTAGAAGAATGCGGTCTGCAACTCGACGTACTTCTGTATTCTTGTCGCTGTAAGCAATGTCATGATCTCTACACGCAGCATCCAATTTGTTGATTCCAGAATTACCTTGTGCTAGACGTTGGTTTAGTTTAGTCCCAGGTCCACAAAATTGATAGCCGGGAATATGCAGTTCAATGGGAAGTACATCAATGGCCTTGTTAACTAGACCATGACCAGCAAAGGTCTGATATATCTTTTTCAATCGTTGTCTTACTTTTTGGTGCTGGCGATACTGCCGCTGCTGCCTCTTCTTCCTCTTCTTCATCGCAACCATGGAATGATGAAGCAAAGTCTTTACAGGACGGTATATTTGTATGGCCGTGGTACAATTTGATGAGCTGACACGTTCCACACTGTCTAATGGATGGCATTTTAGTAATAGACACTTGCTGGTGATGACTAAAGTCAGTGCATGGTTGTGGTTCACGCAGACCAGGATCTCTGCTCCATTCACTAGGTACACTGTGCCAAATATTTTTAACCGCGTTTGAAGCAACATAAAAAAGGAACGCCTTGGGCAAAGCGTTCAATTCCTCATCTGTGAAACTGTCAAGCTTCTTTTTACAGGCAAAAAACTTGACAATAGCTCGCTCTGTGGGGTTGGAGTCCAAACCTTCAATTGCAGCCATATTACTACCCGTCCACACTGATCACTGGTATGTCTCACACTGAAGCTGACGTTACAACGCTTTGCACTCAACATGCAAGTTTTGATATGCTCTGCGAGATAGCCAATCAAAAAGCTTCCAAACATTTTGAAGTGTTTTATTTTGTAGAGGTTCATCAGGCACGGACAGGTTGTACAGTGCAGGACATCCCAGATCATGAAGGTCAACAAGTTGACATGTTGAATTAACATACTGACGCAACCATTCCTTTTTTTTTCACTTCCCTTTACAAATACAAGGTCAGCACCAAACAAGTGAGCTTTCAGAACAAGTGATAGATGCTGGTAAGGAATGTCGCCTTCTTTCCAGACTAGTCCCAAATTGCGTTGCAACCACTCTGTTTGTCTTCTGTCCTCGTCTGACTGCAAATGCAATGGAAACGGTGGTTCAAAGAAACTGGTTACTCTTGGTGCCCACATGGTTGTGCAGTCAATAATTCCTACTTCTTTAAAGACAAACTTGTTTCCGTTCACCTTGAAACCCTGCACGTCGACAATCAATGTTTTCGGCATGGCGACGGATATCACACCTTCCACTACCGCTGCTTCTTAACAACTAACTGTTTGGATAGGAGCGGGAAAATAATATACACACAAAGAATCAATTACAAAATTTTATTCATAAAGTTATCAGTATATCGCTTACAATTTTTTATCATAGGATTTGGACCATCCCAATCACAGTGAGAATCTCCTCGATGCATAAAGTGTCTACGACAAGGACGGCAGGCTGCAACATCCGCCGACATACGGAGGTGTAATGGTAGCTTATCCCAATTAAGTTCAATGTCGTGTGCACAGTACGCGGTCAGAAATCCAGCTGGTAAATAGGCAATCAGATGCTGCGGCATTTCACGAAGAAATTATGCTTTATGGTAGGCGCGTATTGCTAAACTCACCATGGTGCGATAAATCTCAAATGCTGCATCAGCGTCTCGACTTGTTGAGCAACGATCGCATTTGCAGTCCATACAATCTACCCGCTCTCCAACATGACAAGATGAAGCTTTGGCAACGCCATCGTCCACATTATTTGTTTGATTAGTGATGGGCTTGTTGTTGTAGCCCCTGTCATGAATACCAAACGTAGACATGAATCCATCTGGTAAATAGTGAACCAGATGCGGCGGCATTCTAAGCACAGTATGATTCTTGTGATAGGCAGTTATAGCTTCACTCACTAGGGCGCGATAAATGGTAAACCTGAATCTTCATCTGAACCTGGTGAATCACTTTCACATTTGCAGACCCACCTCGCAGAGGGGGTTGTGACTTCATCGTAGCTTTCCATGACTGTGAAGGGCAATGCAGGAAGACATGCTATTTATACTCTGGTCACCATATTGGACAGCGGTTGATAAAACACTTGCGCCTCGTGAACAATAAGGCAATAGGCTGTTGTTTTTTCTGGAATAACTGTCGATGTTTCAAATTCTAGTCTGATATCAATTGTTGTTTCCTTCATCGACTCCTCCAAATATGAACAGTCCATCACCACCAGAGGCGCCTTGGACTTGAAGTCTTGTGGTGATAATAGCGGACATGCCTCTTTCTGATAATAGGAAGACTGAAAGTTTACAAACATGTCATAGAGCTTACCATATTTGTTCTTGTTAAAATTTTAAATCCATTCCCTCATAGGGAAAGGTAACTCCGTTCAAAAAGAGTCGTATATTTCGTAATTGGATGTGGTCAAATTTTGATGCATCTTTATTCTGTTGATATTTGCGATCTGTTTGAAATCCAACCAGGACGTAGAGTGGCCGCTCTGTATACCGTGAGGTTTTTATAGACCAAGTATGTGTATCGGAGAGTGGTAATACCGGGTATTCATGCAGCTCCCAGCTTCTAAATTGAATGGGTAAAGCTGTATCCTTCTCCACAATCTTGAGCAGACTCAATTTTTTCTGATCTGATAGAGTAACGTGCGGTACTTTCCATAGAATTCGTTGCAGTAGAATTTTTGTATCTATTGGCGCTGTATCAGCTCCCTTTAGCGCATTATAATCACTCCTGTCTCGTACAAGAATCAGATTCTGTCTTGCGTTCACAACAATGCGCTTATGATCCTCTGCAAAGCCTAGTATTAATTTTAGAGGTAAATGTCCAGTAAATGTACCATCATCGTTAATCATCCAGTCGTTGGTTGAGTTGGGACACCAACCAGCCATACAAAAAGCTTTACTCTCTTCGCTTCCGTACGAAGGATAAAGTTTCATGACACTTGTTATGCCAACATTTCGAGTAGTATCCACTTCAATACCGTTGATCACGTAGCGAACCTCAGAAAACAAAAAGGCCAAAGCATTGTTGGCCAACTTTGACGTTGTTGGAATGGTACCATCCAATTTGGTGAGTTGCCCTTCAATCTGGATGTAACTTTCATGTGGAAGCGTGTAGATATCTTGTTGGTTAATAGTAATTCGAATCTCATCATTATTATTTAGTCCCTGAGTATACGGTTGGTAGGAATGGTGTTCAATTCTTACAATACCCTCCTGTACTTCGACAGGGTTTGTCACGTCTAGAATCGAATTCATGACGTAAGATGTAACCAAGTTGTTGTAGGATCTGCTTGTTGACACGTGTTAACCTGTACACGTGTTGAGCACAACTAACACCTGCTCTTGACAGCGTTGCCGCTTTATACACTTGTTTCATGCTGGCTTCAGATACAGTTTGTAGGTCACAGGTGTATGAGGGTCTAACCGGATGAGACGTAGGTTTCTATTCACCAGTCTTAAGGTAATATTCCTGATGTTGGTCACACTCACAGGATGATAGAGCACCACCGACGGGTTTTCGCGGATGATATAACCACCAGGTGAAGTAACAATAAAATCATAAAGCGAATGCGAGGGATCTTGATTGGTGTAGACGTCTGTAATAATATTACACGTGACAGATATGTGATGATCTTCAATTATTTTCACCGGTTGGTCAGACTTGTGTATCACGTTTGGCACTAACACTTGTGGTGAATAGCCTAACAATGACCCAATCGAATCTGGTTGAGATTTAAAATCAATCCTAAAAGAAGAAAGAATACTGCAGCGATGTGTCACGTTGTTGGCTATGAGTTCAAACTTGCGTGTCCCGTCCAGAAATGCTTTTAGACTAAATTCCTTGGTGAGAGTTGTGTAGATGTGATCGTGAATATCATCTACGGTGTAGCTTCCAGACGGTAGAGTTAACACATAGTCATCGTAGTAGAACTTATCATTGACGTCTTCAATTATGTTGCAGATTCTATTATAGCCTTCAAACGAAACAAGTCCCAGCACGTAGGGTCGTCGTCCCAATTCAATAGGAGGATAAAAGTCAACAGTTACTTCCGCACCTTGTCCGTGCACTGTAAACGTTCTACTTTCTGTTGTCATAATGACCACGTCACCCGCCGTGCTCGGTCTTATATAGAAACGTCAAACATAGACGACCGCTTTGTTGCGTGTTAACATTTTGCACTCGTTTCACATTATAGTGTATTGTTGCACTGCTTCCAAAATATCGAACAAGCTCTGTCGGAGGAGGAAGATTTCCAAAACTGTCAAAGTACCACACGGTTCGCCCATGCTTTATGTAGGCCACATAATGCGTTCCCGGTCCATGACTGTCATCCAAATTGACAACTGCACTTTCATGGCTCCGTGGTCGAGACGGTAGTTGGTTGCGCATAAACACGCCTCGAAAGTGGGAGATCTTAAGCTGTTTTGCATATCTTATAACTTCCTCATGCGTCATGGCTCGTCGTGGCAGTGCATCGATTAACCGTTTTTTGGCGACATGTAAATACCGAGTCCTTTCTTGTAGGGGGCTAGCTTCTTATTCACATCTTTGCCGCGCAGTGCTATGGCCTCCATAGTTTTATTATGCCTTTCACTTTCCTTCAACTGTTGCTTCGCCTCCTCAACAGCTTTCACCGTTCGTGCTACCGCACTTGCTCCTCCAAGAAGTGAACCCAGGGCTGCTAGTCCAGCAAACAGTGCAGGTAAAAATCCACCACGTTTCGGCACAGGAATAATTCGGGCACGTTTTCTAAAACGTAGTTTACTTTTGGGATTCGCATGCAATCGTGCTGCTCGGAGTGCTTTCTTAATAGCCAACTCACTATTTGTTTCTCCGCGCGAAGCTTGACGTGCCGCATGAAGAATAGCTTTAAAACCTCCCTTTCTGGACAACTTCTTCCTCTTCTTCACCACATATCTCTGTTTCACCATCGTGACCAAAGAACAAGACAACCTCACACCACAAAGTATAGATCACAACTAACGCTCCTCAGGAAGGGAACCTGTAGTTATTTATTCAATGGTGGCTGTATATTCAATTTCTATATACAGAGGAAAATCGTTCATCGTTTTCCCCGCCTCTTTTTCTTCAGACGAGAGTTTCAAGTGAAAGAATAATTTGTCTCCGGCTTTCACCGGTTGATCAATAAGTGGTTGAACACTACCGTTTAATCGTACCTCTAAATGTTTCAAATCTGGTGCATACTCAATTACACGAATGGCACCATCATACATTAAACGGTAATTGTCATACCCCGAACGTAGTATGTAGGCGAGGTTATTGGGATCTTTTACCGGCTGTTGGTTTACAATGTGAAGCAGAAATATAGAGGGTATTGATTTAATAAAAAGCGATAACCGTTGTTCCAAAAATCGTTTGGTCGTCACGTCGTGAGGTTGCACAGGATCAGCAACTTCGGCTATTCGTCTTCGCTTCATCTGTAGAGCGTTCTCCTTAATTTCCCACACCTTTTCCATTTCAGAGTTTAAAAACCGTTTTGTACAAACATCTTGATCATCTTCACGATCGGCCACATGCACAAGGCGTGCATTATTTGCTGTATAGCCCTTTACAGTTAGGGTGGGCACAATACTGAGCACCTGTTTCACCTTGTTATCTACATAGTCCTTTCTAGCAGCGTCCGTGTTGTTTGTTGGAAGAGCCAGCTGAGTGATTCGACGTTGGTGTACGTCATAGTCCTTTGCTTCTGTTAACACCACAGCATTGGTTAACACATAGGCTTTGGTGCACACATCTTGATCGTTCACAGGATCTGCAACGCCCGTAATACGTTTATTCTGAGCCTCATAATCTCCTTTGATACGTCGTAAGCGGTAATAATCTACATACTTTTTTGAACATGCGTCCGAGGGTAATACGGGTTCTGTTATATTGGTCAATCGCTTTCCATTAAAGTTGTAATTGCCATCTGTAGTGCGTGGCAATACATTAGCATCGACATATCGTTTTGTAGCCGGATCTGTATCATGTTTTGGATCGTTTGTCAAAGCAAATCGTTCATTTGTTTTAAGAGTTCTTCCAAAGGCTCCCATGGTTACACTGGAACTGAAACACCCGTTTGCCTCATGTATATAGAGACCAGCTCTTCCCCTTTCACATTTAGTTGATATGCAGATTATTAAGCAACAACATTCACTTCCGGTGGGAGACTTGGTTTCACACCTCTTCTCAACATCGTCCGAACAACGTCATGGATCACTCTTCCCATCCTCCATTCGCTGTCTCATCGCCGGCCCGTCGGGATGTGGAAAAGCCAATCTTCTGCTTACCCTCATCACCTCCTTAAACGGAGTGCGCTTTCAAAATATCTATATTTTTGCCAAATCGCTGTATCAACCGCTGTATGTGTTCTTGGAACAGGTCATGTCAGGTCTGCGCAACATGGGCTACTTCACATTCGCAGCGCACGAAGATGTAATTTCTCCAGACAATGTTCGCCCCCATTCGCTTATGATTTTTGACGATGTGGCCAGAGAACGACAGGGCATTATTCAGGCTTACTTTAGCATGGGACGTCATAAATATATTGATTGTTTTTATCTCGCTCAAACCTATTCGCGAATACCAAAAAAGTTGATTCGTGACAATGCCAACGTGATTTTTCTCTTCCGTCAGGATGAGCGCAACATGCATCACGTCTACGATGATCACGTGAACCCAGACATGACCTTTCAAGCCTTTACACAGTTGTGTGCCATGTGTTGGAACGCTCATCACCACAGTTGTCTTGTTATTGATAAGCAGAGCAACATCAACAATGGACGCTACCGCATGGGATTTGATCATTTCATTCGTATTTAAGTAGCTGCATTGCTTTTCTGAACATCATTAGTTCAGATGTCATGGCGACAACAGGGAGTCAATTAAAAAAGCACATAATCCGTGCGCGAAATAGCATTCGACAAAAGTTTCGCTATCTAAAACGTGCACATGCTGACAGTGAACTGTTTGTCGAAAAACATTTGAAATCACCTCTGGAAGCTGTGTTGAAAGGAACATCAAAGCCTAGTACACGCTCAAAAGAAACACAAACAATTGAAGAGGAGGAGGAGGAAGAAAGTGATGAAGAACCTGACGATGTTTTTTCTCCATTGCTTCCGTCTTCTGGCTCCAAAGAATCGCCGCTGCCCCAGTTTTTGAAAACATCAATAATTGCTGAAACACCCACTAGACCCAAAGAAAAGCAGCCTACTCTTAAAGAAATATTGAATACACCCGAACAATATGTGCGGTTAAAATCCATTTTACTACAAAATTATGGTGCGTTGGTTACCCCCTTCCTTGAAGATCTTTTTACTAAGAAAACTGATACTACCTACGGTGTTCGCTATGAAAACAATAGATTTCGAATTGGCGATTCACCAATTAAGATAAGTGACAATGTTTTGATTGTTAAAACAGTTCGTTACAAATTGACGGCAGGTCTTTTAGAACTTTTATTTTCACGTACACCTTCTACCGAGGACTATGATAAAGAAGATCTTGAAAAGTATAAAGACATCTTGATGGCTACAAATGGTTTTAGACGTAATTATAAACGTTCTGAAGCAATACATGCTAATAAGGGCTACAAATATAAAACCATCATATCAAAATTGTTTCCCACCTATGCAAGTGTTCGCCGTGCAAATTCAGCGTCCGGTATCACGTTTAATACTTTGAAACCATTCATCGATTTCGCCTATTGGAACAATCCAAATAAGTTGGTTAAACGTCTGCAACTGTTGCGTGCATCAGAACAGGCCGGTCATACCGGACACGAGGCAGAAGTTTTAGAAATAGAAGAGGAGCTTCGTCATGCTGGCATTATTGTCTAATGAGTCAACGTGTTCATTCACCCTCGCCTGTTAAGGCTGCCATTGCTCGCGAGTTGCATAGACCAGCTCGTCGTCTCTACCATCGTCGTCATGTCATCACACGGGGCGTTGACGATCTTTGGCAAGCTGATCTGGTTGAAATGATTCCCTATGCCAAAGCTAACAACGGGGTCAACTATCTGCTCACCGTCATCGACGTTTATTCCAAAATGGCCTTTGTTGAACCTGTTCGGAATAAATCTGCACAACTGGTCACCGCTGCATTCAAGACCATCGTTCAGCGGTCAAGACGACAACCTCGTTTGCTTCAAACAGATCAAGGCAAAGAATTTTTCAACAAGACTTTTTCCGCTTATCTCAAATCACTTGACATCCATCACTATTCCACTTTTAGCAATCTAAAGGCAAGTGTTGTAGAAGGTTTCAACCGCACACTCAAGACGCGCATGTGGGAACAATTTACAGCAAGAGGACCCTATCGCTGGCTTGAACTTGTAGGCGACCTGGTGACACGTTACAACAACACTAAACATAGAACCATCAAAATGAAACCACGCCTTGTAACCAAGAACATTGCGCAATTGGATCGCATTCATCACAAAATCAAAACAGTAGATCCGCGACGTCATCAATTACGTATTGGTGATTATGTGCGCATCAGTAAACATAAAACAATCTTCGCCAAAGGATACACACCAAACTGGAGCACAGAAATATTTCGTATTCGCAAGGTAAAACTTTCTAATCCAGTTGTTTATTTACTTGATGACCTCAACAAGCAGCCAATCCAAGGAGGATTCTACATGGAGGAACTGCAAAGGACGCAATATCCCAAGCATTATCTTGTTGAAAAAATTGTACAAAAACGTGGCAATAAACTTTTTGTTAAGTGGCTAGGTTTTAATGCCACATATAATTCATGGATTAATAAATCAGATCTGGTGTACACCTTCTTGTTTTTATTTCATGTCGAGCTGGCCGACTCAACATGCTATGCGATTTGTATCCTACCCCCACCCTACCATTTACAGGAAATACTACTCCAGATTCATTGATGTTTGTTTACCATTGAGCACATTCAACAACCAGTTCATTCCCCCTATCTCTCAATCCCATTCACTACTCCCGATGCCATTGATGTTTGTTTACCATTGAGCGCTTTCAACCCCATCTTGTTTGTCTCTCAGACCCATTCACACCTAACCAACCTACCACGTCAGGGTTCAACAACCACCACCAACCACCACCATTCATGTTTTCCATTCAAAACACTCCCGTTCATGACCTACCTCACATCCCGTAATCTGCTGTGACGTCACACACACACACCAGTTGACCGTTCAATTCTCTGACAATTCATTCACAACCAAGGATTCGGAAACCTTCGGCAACACTCGGATCTCATCGGGCATAAAGCAAAGCTATATATCCCAGGATAATAACAGAGAAGGCGCTCAGTCCAACAGAGAGACTGGGTCGAGGAGGGTCTCGTGCAGAGCCTCTTCCATCCTTCCCCCTCATCCCCCACCCTCGCCACCACCCCCTCCCCCCTCCCCCTCCCCACCCCCCACTCCTCCCCCTCCACCCACACCTCCTCAAACCGCTTCCTGGACCCTCCAAGGTTTGTTTACCTTCCGGGGTCCCGGCGACCTTGGGGGTCAATGACCTACCTCAAGGTCATTGATCATGACCTACCTCAAGGTCTTTGACCTTGCCACGCCCCTCTAATTTGCATAAATAACGGTATTTGAGTCAGAACCCCCACTGCTTCCCTACTTTCACAGGTAATCACCATCTCTTGCAGGTCACTTTCCACCTCTTAGAACCAGGCTGGTTTGGTCTTCTTATTTTTAAAACATGATGTTCAGTAAAGAACATTTCTCCTAAATGCATGGGTATTGTTATAACTCTTTTTTCCTTTTCAAGGAGTATAATTGAATGTTGGTTGTAGTAGTTTGTTGAAATACAACGTGCTATATGGATATTAAACATGAATATGAGGTGTCCTTTGCTCTGTAAAAATGTCATTCTATTCGGTTTCACCGTGTTTGAATTGATATAGGGAATTGATTTGCTCACATACATGGCTGCTATCTGGAAACTATTGGGCTGATGACCTTGTAGCTCAGTCAAACGAAGCTTCCCACAAGAAGTATGACACTGGAGTGCCCATTACTAGTGCCACCTCTGTACCAAATTTCGTTCAATTTGGTTTCACCGTGTTTGAATTGATAGGGGGAATCGATTTGCACACATACATGGCCGCCATCTACAAACTATTGGGCTGATGACCTTGTGGTTTAGTCAAAAGACGCTCGCCATATGAATATATGTTGTTCCAAAACTTGGTAGAGATCGGATGATTCGATTAGTCGTAATTTGATTTATGCTTTGAAATTTTGGGCGGCCGCCATTATGTTTTCGTCAAGATGGTGGCAATAATTGACCAGGTCGAGGCAAGACCTAGTCTGGGAACAAAACTTTGTATAACAGTGCAACATATATCAAGTGAAGCGCAAGGCTTCAGAAGGCAGTGGAATCGGCGTGAAAGCAGAACTCTTTAGCGTGCAAGCTAACATTGCTAGGCGGACTTGCAGCTGTGCACTACACACACAGCGTGCAAGCAGTTCATTCATACGGCTCAGTTTACTACAGGAGGACGGAAGTATATCTTGCAGCCACAGTTTAAGACTGACATTTCTACACAACAATAATCTTACTGCAGCCTCTACTCTATACTTAAAGGCAGTATTCGACGTGGTATTACACTACAAATACCAGTATCAAAAATGCTAGTTACAGTCAGGCAAAGGGGAGATATCATTGGTTCACTCTTTAACCAAATACTGATGTACTGCTAATTGCATTAATGTAGGGAAACAGAAACGCAGTATCTACAATGAAGTCCAGGATATTTCGACATAGATGGAGATCGCGGTAATCCAAGCCACGCGAGACTCTGAAACTATGAGTGGAACTACTAAACGACAAGAGATTTCACTCACATCCTAAATACTCTTGCAAACTACAATGGAACGAGATTCGGGGCAAACCAAATGCGCTGGTCAAGCAGCATTGAGAAGAAACATCAAAATTCATCACGATAAGCCAAAGGACGGCCAACGAACCAGGAAGGGACCAGGGGAGCGAGGCGAGGTCATCACGCTGTCCATTGACCCAGTTTCGCTGGCTACGTCACGGTCCAACCACAGGTGGGGGCCACAGCTGATTTTGAAGGTCTCGAGTAGAACTTTGCTTGCTTATAGCAAGTACTCCAAGAATCTCGCCGTTCAACATAAGGTAGCTGAAGCTGTCGGATTACATAATCCATGTTTGTAGTAGTAGTTTCTTTTCTGTGTTTCATCCTGTGATTGACCAACATATTATTATTATTATTATTATTATCAATTTTTGCAGATTAGTAAAATCCGTTAAATTCATTTTTATTGCCACTTTTTCGTACAGATTTAAGTCACTTTGACGGTTTTTGAGCGAATAATACTTTTTCTCATTGCAGATAGTAGATCGTAAATTCATTAAATAAGCTTTATATATATGCGCAACGTTATCTATATCTGTATTTTATAGTGAGATGGAACACGCATTGATAAATCTAAATACAGCACTGTAGAATAAGAAAGTCGGTATTTTCAAGGAAAATACGGGGATAATCGAAACTTACGATGTTGATTCAAGTTTCAATCCCAATTACAAACTTACAGCGTGCAATTAATGCCTAATTACACGACAATTAATTGTTAATAAATGATAGACTTTAAATAAATACATCAATTTACAATAAATGTCATTTGTAGTAGACAAGGCAGATACATTTGAAACTATACTGTTAATAAAACAATGGATTAAACTATATTTACAATTAAGAAATGTCAAGAGAACATTCACATTGGTAAATGAAGGAGAAAGGAAATGACAGGCGACATTTTATAAGTCGACCGGTGTCTGTAAAATAAGCCAATATAGAATTAACGGAATTATAGTCAGAATTTTCGAAATACCAGAAGGAGAGGATATGTTTGTATTTTTATTTCTTTGAATTCTTACAGACTAGTCAAATTGTTAGTTACGGTATTATCACAACGAAATTTGTACGTGGATTAAGATAAATAAAATCTTCTTACAAGATATATAAAAGGCTGTACAGACGTAGTTGAAATTTGAAATTTTGTAGCACGAGGAATAAATGTATCTGGATAGTAGAAGTTTTGTAGGAGTTGTGCATTATTGATAAAATGCAATCGAAAGGGATGTTATAGTTGAATTCCGTGCAAGGTGATGAACGTAGATGAAATTACGTTTCACTAAATCAGGAGGCATAGTGTAAATGTTTTCCCAGTTTGTTCACAAGTAGTGTGAAAATATTATATTGTATCGAGGCAAGTGTCTCTATAGTATGTTAGAAAAGTAGAGCAATTATGTGTGTAATTTTTGAAAGGGAAGTGTTGAGTGAAAATAATGCCAAGCACTTTTAGAATCAACTATTCTTACGTAACTGATAGTTTTGCAATGAATTATATTATCGGGATTATCACCAGTTAGGAGATTAGAGCAGTGCTAAACTTTACCATTCGGCACGAATGCTCAGTTTTGCAACGACTTAATACTTTAACCTAGGAAGGCGTGGTGATTATAAAGATAAATCATGTAGATTTATTAGAAATCGTGATAGTTGGAACATTAAATTAATTTCATGTAAGAAATTATAATTTGTGCTGATCACAAATCGTTGTACATTTGCACATAAGCTTCATAATTAATACTTAATAGTTAACATTTTTTTACCATTACAATTTTAGATTTGGAATTGCAGTTCCAGAAAATGAAACGCAACTGTATCAACTACGGCAGGGGTCTCCAAACTTTCCAGCCTTAGGGCCATACTGATTACTCCAGTAAGTTCCGAGGGCCAAAACCATATTATCATTGTTGCCGGTGGTAAAAAGTGAAATAGTCCACTGATGAAAAAAAAGTCCGAAAAAGTACGCAACGTTGAAAAAAGGCTGCAAATCGGACTAAAGTCCGCAAAACGGCAACACTGCATATTATTAATTTTCCTGTCATTATCTGTAATTTCTAGATTAGTCGTAGAGTACGAGCCATGAGGAGTAACGTGACACGACATCTGGTGGATACAAGCGGAAATAGGTAGTACCTTCTATCGCTAACAGATGGCGCTAATAGCACGTACAGAGTAATCTCGTTGGTTCGAGAGAGTTCTGGTGTCTTCCACTCACTTCTAGATGGCAGTAATTGGAATATATAAGAAGGCTAGTTGCGCAACCACAAGTCAGTTCCTATGACACTGTTGTGAAATAAAATAGTGCGTACCTCCTTAAAACGTGTTTGTGCGTGTTTAAGTTTAAGACATCTTTGTAACAGTATTTTGATTTGAATTGTTGCTTTTGTGTGTGATTTAGTAGTATGGAAAAGAAGCGAAAAATTGATAGTGAATGCAGAAAATTCAAAGATGAGTGGAACATTCAGTATTTCGTAATTGAGTCCAGTAACAAGGCGCTATGTTTGATTTGCAATGAAAGCATAGCCGTTCTCAAGGAATATAACATTAAACGTCATTATGAAAAAAACATTTTCAAAATTAATCGAAATATACAGGAAGTTTGCGGACAGAAAAATTCGAAGCTATGAAGCGCGGATTGAAATCGCAGCAATCTTTATTTACAAAACTCAAAACCGAACAAGAGGCTGCAACTCGTGCCAGCTTTCGTGTGGCTCTTGGAATTGCAAAACGTGGAAAACCATTCACCGATGGAGAAATGATCAAAGAATGCATAATTGCAGCAGCCGAAGAAATGTGCCCTGAAAACGTAAATTTATTAAAAACTGTCAGTATGTCAGCAAACACTGTGGCTCGAAGGGTAGAAAACATCGCTGAAAATATATCCTCTCAACTGTTCGACAAAAATGGAGATGTTGAGTGGTTTTCTTTGGCCTTGGATGAGTCAACGGATGTGTCAGATACTGCTCAGGTGTTGATTTATATTCGAGGAGTAGATAAAAGCTATGAAGTGCATGAAGAACTTCTTGATATGTATAGTATTCATGGCACAACTACTGGTACAGATATTTTTAAAGGAGTTGAAATGGCCATTAATCAAAAGAACCTTCGATGGAAAAACTTGAAATGTATTACAACTGATGGAGGCAAAAACATGAGTGGGAAAGATAAAGGAGTGGTCGCTCTTGTGTCAAAGGCTGTAGAAAATGACGGTGGTTCAAAACCATTAGTCTTACATTGTATCATTCATCAACAGTCTTTGTGCGGAAAATGTTTGGATATGTCTGAAGTTCTGAAACCAGTCATATCAACTGTTAATTTTATGAGATCTTTTGGGCTGAATCACCGACAATTCCGACAATTTATTGAAGAGATTGGAGAAAATGACTTACCTATCATACTGCCGTACGTTGGCTTAGTTGTGGGAAAGTCCTTCAGCGCTTTTTTGAACTTCGAGCAGTGATCGAAATTTTTTTGAATGAAAAGCATCGCCCTCTTACTGAATTACAAAACAACGCATGGCTGTGGAAGTTAGCATTCTATGTTGATTTGACAAAACATGTGAACGAACTGAATTTGAGATTGCAAGGAGAAAACCAGCATCTTCCTGATTTATACACTAATATCAAATCATTCCGGAAGAAATTGATACTGTTTCAATCACAACTACGAAGTAAATGTTTTTCACATTTTAAAACATGTGAAATATTCAGCCACACCACTGAGACTGAGTTTCCTATCGATTTTGCAATCGAAACTTTGAGTGCTTTGAAAATAAATTTTGATACTCGTTTCTCGGACTTCGATGTCTTTGCGAATCAAATTAAGATTTTTCAGGATCCTTTTGATACTGACATTGAAACCCTAGCCCCGGAACTTCAAATGGAAATGATTGAACTACAGTGCAGTGAAATAATTAAGAACAAATATCAAAACTCATCTTTGTTGGAATGTTATAAGAGTCTTCCACTGACACAATTTGATAATTTGCATAAATTTGCTCGTGGGCTGTTTTCTGTTTTTGGTACTACTTATTTGTGTGAGAAGACCTTCTCCAAAATGAAGTACACAAAAAATGTTTACAGATCTAAATTAACTGATGAGCATCTTAAATCTCTTTTAATAATTGGTACAAGTAAAATTAGTCCACAACTACAAACTATTGTCAGTGGAAAATCTCAATTACATAAATCTCATTAGTATTTCATATGTCTGCATGTTATACATGTCTTTACTCATTACAATTCTGTGTTTCTTTATCCAACTTATCTCAAAAACAATAACAATAAGCCTACAACAATGTTATGAGTAGTTAGCCCATGACCATATCAATGTAGATGTCATATTAATAATTATTCAACATAAAATTAGAATACTTCAGTAAACTAAATTTAATTTGCTATAAAAAATATGTTCTCTAAAAGGAGTTTTCAAGTATGCTAGCTCTCCGCGGGCCGGACAACATCTGTCCGCGGGCCGGATGTGGCCCTCGGGCCGTAGTTTGGAGACCCCTGAACTAGGGTAATGTCTAAAGCTAACGACGTTTCATATTTTTTTTGTGAAAGTTCTGATGAATTTCACAAGGGTTCGAGATTATGTAAATCATTTTCCATGTTTATTAAGGTGCACATTTATGCATGAGATTTATTCGAGGGAGGAATAGGGCTCAAATAGAGTGCCGAATTCTCCAAATGTATTTCTGTTTCAGGACATAGTTATTGTCAGTTTATTTATTTTTTGTGTTAAATTTGGTAGTGTCAAGTGGGACACTAGGTCAGATTGTTTTCGATAGGGACATTTCTTGTATCGTTCCTTCGTGAATAAACGGCTGGCACTTTTTATCGACTCAGTCAATTTTATTTTAACTGATCGCTTACTCATTCTATAGACTTCGTAAATGGCACGACTGGATAGCTACAGGCGCCCACTATAGTTAGACCTTGAACACCCCTCGAGATTCGAGTTTCTCGAATTCACTATTAAATGTAAATAATAGTAGAAGTATGTAGCTGTTCAGGCGGTACTATTTAAGTATGCACTATGTAATCCTAGAATTCCCAATTCTTACTTAGCAGGCCACGGTAAGATATGTTGAGCTGGGTATTTGTGAGTCTGCAATCCTTTTCATCTCTGCGGATATAGGTGTTGATTTGAGAATTCGGGTGCAGTACGGTTGGTCGAAATTTCAGTTAAACTTTAAACATATGGATGGCCGCCATTACGTTTTCGTCAAGATGGTGGCGATATAAAACATGACACTGAGGTTTCCTTTGCTAGTGCTTCCGCTGTACTAAATTTCTTTCAATTCGGTTTCACCGTGTTTGAATTGATAAGGGGAATCGATTTGCACACATACATGGCTGCCATCTGGAAACTATTCGGTTGATGACCTTGTAGTTTAGTCAAAAGACGCTCGCCGAATAAATATATGTTGTAGCAAAATTTGGAAGAGATCGGATGAGTAGCTTAGTTGTAATTTGATTTAAGCTTTGGACATCTGGGTGGCCGCCATTACGTTTCTGTCAAGATGGCGGTGATATAAAACATAACACTGAGGTGCCCTTTGCTAGTTCTACCTCTGTACCAAATTTCGTTCAATTTTGTTCCACCGTGTTCGAATTGATAGGGGGGGACAGACATTCAGAGTACACACATTCACACACACACACACACACGCACTCTCACACTCACACACAGACAGACACACAATTTTTGGCCCTGTATAGATCTCATAAGTCTACTTTCATTTTTGCAAAAATCGGTAAATAGGTAAAAATCTGGTTCGTCAATCCTGTGAGTTTTATTCTAAGCAAGTGGCCATAAAGTGCAATTCTCCTTTTCCTCATAACAACAGAGATCTTTTGGACATGAATATACATATCATGTTTATGCCGTCGTCTATATTCACCTTTGTATTTAATCCTCAAGATCTTTCTTTCTTTCTTTTTCTTTCTTTCTTTCTTTCTTTCTTTCTTTCTTTCTTTGATTTCCAATTTTTCTACCAGGCCGTTCTTGTTCATTGTGAGATATCCCGCTGTATACAGGACCTCTGGTCGTATGACAGTAAAACAATGCCTGAGTTTTGCGTTCAGGGATATTGACTTTCTGTTGTAAACGTCCTTGGTGAGTTGGTACGCCATTTCCATTATATTCATGCGTGAAGTGAAGGTTTCTTTCACACAGACGTTGGGTTCTACCCACCCACAGAGATATTTAAACTTTTCTGTCAGTTTTATTTTCCCCTGGCTTACTTTTAGCTTCTGGCTTGATGTTAGTTATGAACTGTGCTTTCTCCAAGGAGATCTGAAGACCAGCTTTTGTTGCCTGTGCCTGTACCTGGTGGATTATTATTATTATATTTGATGTAATGGTGCTCAAGTGCTTGCTATGACATGAGGGCAGTGCTCACTGTTACATAAGGTAGAGAAGCCTGCTATATACCTACCAACTTCTGTCAGCTTAATGTGTGGATGTAACTGTCGAGAATTGCCCTAGCATAGGCTACTTCAGAGACATGCAGTAGCTTCTTGGCATCATGAGACGCTGTTATCATTACAGGGAAAAGTCACGTACTGCCCCTTCCCATGTCCCGTAGACTCGCCACTTTATGGTCACGAGACACGATACCTTCTCCCTTTTATGAATTACTCTTCTTCAGCGAACTTGCATAACTTCTGTAAGTGGTATTAAAATAGATCCGGGTACAGAGTAAAATTAAAAGTCATATTTTGTGAGAATACCAAACACGAAACGCGCTTAAGACAGTCACCTCCTTGTGTAGTGGCTAGCATTCTTGGTTGTCGGGTTTGTTCCCCCAGGGGCTCACATCTAGTGGCACGTGGGTTGGCTACCACGAGGCCCCAGCTGAGTCCGGCATTGCTTCCACTTACTAGTGCCGGGCTCCTCTCCGTCTTCTTTCCTGTCGACCTCACTTGGTCAACTCTTGTTCTCTTTCGACCCCGACGGTATTAGGTTATCCGAGACCTAGGGATTCTCTTCCTTTCCCGCCTTAATTGGCCCTTGTCTCATCTTTACTGATACCCTCCTTCTCCGAGGGGTCAGCCTTCTTTTTTTTATGTTAATCTCCTGCCTTCTGCTCAAGGCCCTCAAGGAGGCAGGGTGTATGTAGCCTCATCTCTCCTGGTGCACCCTGGACATTGATGCACCCTCAGGGGCTCACGGCTGGTGAGTTCGGGAGTTGGCAACCCCAAGGGATTCCTGAGCTGGGTCTGGTTTTCTCCCTTTTTTCCATTACCTCCGAGGCGGACCCTCTTTCACTTTCCTATCTGCCTTTCATGACTATCCTTCCTTCCAAGTCCCTCAATCCGCATTCTTCGAGGTTTGAGGGCATTTCTTTTCCTTCTGTCCTTTATTTGCCTTATACCCCTTTTGTTTTACATTTCTTCTTGTAGTATATCAATTAGTAGTTAGTTTTAGTTATAGTTCACTTTTCATTATCTTCGCAATCACCCAAACCATTAGGGGCCGATAACCTAGATGTTAGGCTCCTTTAAAACAACAATTATGATCATCATCATGTCAGGTTTGATTCCCGGCTCTGCCAAACAATTTAATTCTGGTCTGATGGCTGGAATGGGATTACACTCAGCCTACTGAGGCAAAACTGAGAAGAGGCGGGTTCGATTCCCAATATAGCCATCCTGGATGTGGCTTTCCGTGCTTATCCCCCATTTCTATTCCAGACAAATGCAAGGATTATTCCAAAATAAAGGCCACGGTCGCCTCCTTCCGAATCCTCAACTGAATTAGGCTACAAATACACACACTACTACAGCCATCACAATAACACAGGTTATCCGACACAAATTACACTCACCCAAGTACACGGGATAAAATGGCCACAATGGCTGGCTGCGTGGCTCAGCGGTAACGTTCTCGCTTGCTGTGCCCAAGATCCCCAAGGTTGCAGGATTGAATCCTGGCGCAAATGCGAGAGAGGCATTTCAGTAGATTTACTGATAAAAGGGCCGTACAACCAATACAATTATTATTATTATTTTTCTTTATTTGTTTCATCCAACTTTGGGGTACATGAAATCAATGATTCACTTTTTATTGTTTTGAGCTTTTCATTTAGCCCAGTATTGCCTCATCCTTTGAGATCTTGCTTCCCTTTCTTCGGCAGAGATGTGGATCGTACGCTTTTGTTTGATTTTAACTTGGAACCGTTGTTTCTTATCCTTGGTGACGGTTTTGACTGTTTTGTCCATGAGCATGGTATCTGTAATTTGGAGTTCCACGAGGTCTTTCTCAGTTTCCTTAAACCAAAGAGTTCTTTTTATTACGAAAGTAGTCGAATATCTTTTTGGTTACTCTATTTGAATTCATTCGGAGGATGTGCCCATAAAATTCAATTCTCCGTTTTCTTATTGTGTCCGAGAGTTTTTCAGTCTTTTGCTAAAGAGTTTCGTTCCTGACATGGATTAATTAGTAGTTATGATATTTGGGGCCTAAGATTTTGCGTATTATCTTTCTTTGCTTGACCTCCAGCCTTTCAAGAGGTCCCTGGGTGGTGAGAGACAATGTTTCGGCTGCATATACGGCTTCTGGTTTAATTACCGTGTTATACTGTCCTATCTTGGTATTCCAGGAGAGAGACTTCTTGTTATATGTGTCCTTCGTAAATTGGAAGGCCAATTCAACTTTATTTCTCCTAGATTCCATTGCCTTTTTCTCTAGCGCATTCCAGCCGATCCATTCCCCAAGATATTTAAATTCTTTGACGATGTCTATGTATTGTTTGCCCACTTGAAGATTTTTTGTGTTTTTTTATGTTTGTCATTATTTTGGTCTTTTCAACTGAGATTTTGAGACCCATTTTTAACGCTTGCCTCTGGAGTTCAAGAATCTGTTCCTTGGCTTCTTCCCATGTCTCAGCTAGTAACGCCATGTTATCAGCAAAAACTAAACAAGTGACCTTATTATTATTATTATTATTATTGATAGCTTGAGTGTAAGGGATCTGTTGATGATCGCTTGACGATCGAAACTAGTTATCCAAGTAAATTTATCAATCACATATCATTTTTTCCGGGTTAGGGCACAACATCCAATACATCCGGGCACGATCGTGTTGACCGATTGAAAAGCGTACATTTTCGCCTAACATTATTGGACTCCTGTGTCGACTGATTGATAGAGCACAGGATAGATGATACTAATCCTTTCACTTGTAATTATAATCGAGCGTATTCCATCCACCAGCAGAGCGCATTGTTAATCTTTACCACGTACATGCTAGACGCGATGTGCCATTCATGTTTAATCCACTCGTTCTGTCGAATCACCTACAAGCATCCAATTACACATGTACTTTATCTATTCAACGATTCGGGAGCAATATTGCACAATACATGAGCTGTGGGTGCAGGTACATATGTTCCATTATTGAACTGTCAGTCCTGGTGTTGAGAGTTCAAGTAATACTTCATTAACAGTGGTTGATGTGTTTATCACTGATCATTGCAGTAGCCTATTCTATACACTATCAAGCCCAACATTAGAATCGCTACAAACTTCATACCAAATAGAGTATACTATCAAGTAGCCTACTTTCATACATGACCAGCTCCATTTTTGTTTAACATTGGTGACTCTAATACAGGGTATTTCACTCAAAGTCGGCGCGTGGAGTGTCGGACGAGCTTGGGGTCGGAAGAGCGCCCATACGAATCGCATGCAAAAAAATCAAAGTAAAATCATTGCTCAACTTGTGGCAGAAGATGTTGGAAATATCCTGCACCTGCATTTACACATTTCTGGCATTTTCTAAGGAAACTTTCATTCACACGCATTAGTTCATCTACTGAGATAGCCTCAATTTCTCTCGTGATATTTAGTTTGAGTTCATCTAGAGTGTGAGGGTTTGTTGCATAAACCTTATTTTTCAATTTTCCCCATGAATAAAAATTGAATCGATAGGCTTTAACACTTGGCAATAACACGTTATAAAATTTTGAAACACTACAACAATTAAACAATAATTACGGACACACGTTATAAACTTATAACACTTATAACTTAAAATAAGAAAAATAACTGTCAACTTTGCTCGTCAAATCCTGTGTCACAACTGTCTCAGCTTCGTATGGCCATGTGCTCGTCCGACCTTCGGCTTGACCTTCTCCCTTCAGCGCTGCGCTGGCCCCACTTTGAGTGAAAGATCCTGTAGTAAGGAATGCAGGGTATATGAATTTGAGGTTGGTTAGTATCATAATCAACTAGAAAAGCGTTTATTTTAGCATTAGAGATTCGGCCTAGGTTACAAAAACTTCCACTTACATAGCGCATTGCTAGAAAACTTGACCAATCATAAGTTTCAATTTTATCACATGACTTGCGAGGGTGTTCATGAGATCTGGGAGTAAACAATTGCTGTTGTTGGCAATGTGTTATATGAACAATTGCTGCACTAGAATTTTGTAGCAATTAATTACATTGGTTAATCATCATAAGGTTACTTGTGACATGGAGGAAAATATAGAAGAGGCGCCTCCTGGAAAAAGTAGGAAGATAGTCGCCAGACCAGAAGAATGTAATAATGTTTATGTTATTAGTTTAACGTCCCTTTTAACTACTCTGGCTTTTAGAGACGCCGGGGTGCCGGAATGTTGCCCCGAAGGAGATCTTTAACGTGCCAGTAAATCTACTGACACGGCTCCCTCGCATTTGCGCACTCTCAAATGCCAGATGACTGCGCCAGGATACGAACCTGCAACCTTGAGCCCAGCAAGCGAGAATACCAGAAGAATGGAATCGTGCAGAAGAGAAAGACTGCAAGATGTAAATCCTACAGAACTAGTCCCTGGTATCAAAGTAAAGCCATTGAAGGTCAAAGGTGTCAAACATTTCCTGCAGATACTTATGGGTAGCAATGGAAGAAAATGGAGAAACTGAAAGGAAATCTGGTTTGGTGTCAGTTTCGTCAATAATGACACCAACCCTAGGTACTCACAGATGTTGATTGTTGTGAATGCCCAAATCAGAAAACTCAAGGTGATTTTGAAGTTGTGGAATTAATTGTGTAATTTCAAAAACTTAAAACTAATGTAGAATGTATAAAATTTCCACTTTTTAAGTAGAATAATCACACATTCTTCATTCCAATTGAGAGTTTTGATCCTTTATCAAAAGGACCTGTCATACATTCTATCATTACTGAGCATTTTACGTTGTTAAATGAGTGTATTACGTGGAGTAAGTAACAAACGCGGCCAACCCCATTCTTTACATACAAATATGACCAACTCCATATTTTAACGGTGATTTTCAACTTGACTAGGCAAAATCATATGGGAATATTGATGTAAATGCAATTCTGATGAAGGTAAGAATCAGTTTTAAAAATTAACTCAGAAGGCAGGTAGGAAATGCATTAAACAGCTTTTGTTTGCCTCTCCTGAAAATGCATAAGAAACGGAGGTGGGGATGTTTCTAACTAGACTACTCATATACTTTTCAGTCGGTCAACACGCCTTTTCCCAACCACCTGTGCTGTTGAAGGACCAATTAAGGAGATCGGCATTGCCGAAGTTGAGGCTGCTCTGAAGGAGATGAAGCCTGGTAAAGCCACCGGCCCCGATGATCTTCCAGCAGAGTTATGGTGCTCTAAGGAGTGGGATGCTGCAGGATGGTTAACACAATTCTTCAATCGGATTACCAAAGAAGGTCGAATACCAACAGATTGGCAATGGAGTATCACAGTACCAATCATCAAAAAGAAGGGAAGCCCTGCCGAATGTTCAAATTACCGCCCGATCAGACTTCTGTGCCACGCAATGAAAGTTTTCGAGCGTATCCTTGACAAAAGAATTCGTGCGATTGCCAAAATCACAAGGAACCAATCAGGCTTTGTGAAAAACTGCGGCACAACAGATGCAATATTCGCTGTACGGCAACTGGTTGAGAAATACTCCAAAAGAAATAAACCTTTGCATCTTGCTTTCCTCGACCTTGAGAAGGCTTTTGATCGGGTGCCACATGACCTAATCTGGTTAGCACTCCGTCAACACGGCATCCCAGAACACCTTCTTAAATGGGTGCAGCTGCTTTATGCAGAAACAAGGAGCTATGTCCTAGCTGCCGCTGGAGCGTCTAGTGACTTCCGCATCACCGTAGGTGTCCACCAGGGCTCCGCCTTATCACCACTGCTGTTCATTCTTGTGATGGACACTGTAACGTCAGACCTGCACCAGCCGCTACCATGGACACTTCTCTATGCAGATGACGTCATGTTGGCTGCTGAGACGAAGCTTGATCTCCAACGTCAAACACAAGAGTGGTACAATTTACTTTCGCAATATGGTCTGCGCCTCAACAAGAAGAAGACAGAATACATGACATCCGATACACAAGAAGTGGGCACCATTACTGTTGACGGAGAAGATTTACCACGTGTAGCGAAATTTAAGTATCTTGGTTCCACTATCTCTGATGATGGGTGACTTACTGACGAGGTCAACACAAGGATACACGCAGCCTGGACGAAGTGGCGATTGACAACTGGCGTCACCTGTGACCGTAGGATGAATGACCATCTGAAATCTAAGATCTACCGGACTGTCATTCGTCCTGTCGCTCCCTACGGCACGGAGTGCTGGCCATCTACTAAGGAAGCAGAACGTCGCCTATGTGTCATGGAGACGAAGATGCTTAGATGGTCAGCAGGTTTCACTAGGCTGGATCATATTTCAAATGATGTCATCAGAAATCGGTTTGGTGTTGCTCCAATCGGGGAAAAAATGCAGGAAAACCGTCTGAGATGGTTTGGACATGTGCTGTGCGGAGAGGGCGACACAATGACAAAAGCAGCTTACACACTGGATGTGGCTGGAAAGAGGCCCAGAGGGCGACCAAGGCAACGGTGGGCCGATACACTGCACAATGATCTAAAGGCAGTCAATCTTCATCCAGACATGGCCCATGACCGAGGGAAATGGAGACTACGATCCCACATAGCGGACCCTGCCACAAGGTGGGACAAACGCAAAAGAAGAAGAAGAAGAAGAAGAATAACACGCCTTTTCCCAATTAGATTAGGCTGGGTAACACACTGAAAACAATTACATGTAATGTATTAATGTTATTCACTGATAAAGGGCGAATTGATAGAACAATGTGTACACAGACATCTACCAGCAGTGATCTCTTTCATCAGAGAACAATATTAATACATGTAATTGCTGTTGATTCGACATCGTGGTCATGACTGTATCCACGCGTACTTGGGTGTGTGTAAAACTTGTAAAGGAAGCTTTTAGTTTTACGTGACCGTTAATCATGCGATCATGAGCCACGGGACCTCCTTTTTATGTGGAATCTGAACCACAAGACATGACATTTCACTTCGAAAATCTCACATGCATTGACCGGAAATCAAACCCGGTCCACCTTGGTGAGAGGCCAACAGCTTGACCGCTGAGCCACCACGCCCCTGTACAATTTGTCTGATAACGTGTGTCACTGTTATGTTTGTACTAATGTGTGTATTTGTGATTGAGGTAGAATTTGGTAGGGAGCGGCCGTGGCCTTAAGTTAGGCACCATTTGCCTGGACTAGAAGTGGGAAATTGCGGAGAACGGTTTCGAGGATGACTGAGGTAGGAATCAAATACACCTCTTCTCAGTTTTGCCTCACGATAATTAGCGTACCCCGTTCCAGCCCTCAGACCAGAATTACATTTCTCGGTAGAGCCGGGAATCGAACTTGGACCTTTCACGGTGACAGCCTACCCAACGAAGGGGACTAGAAATGAATTCTACTAGTGAAACGATTTCTCACTTTCAGGATTCGAACCCACTCGTATACCATCACCTTCCAACTCGCATCTCTACCCTACTAGCTACTCAGCACCGAGAGACCTACCTCGCAGTAATCCAGTATTTGAAGGACACTGAACTCCGCATATAGGCTTTTGTGTCTCTCTCTCTAGCTCCACTGCGTTATAATGTGAATTGTTTATGTTTGCTCTACAACAAAACAATTGGACAATATGGACAATATGCATAAATGCCAGTGTTTTATATTCAACATCGCTGTGTCATTCCATTTTCATAATGTAGTTGGTTGTATGGCTTAAACGCCAAATACCATTAATAAAATAGTGGCTTCGGTGGCGTAGTAGGTAGCATGCTGAACTGCTGTGCCCAAGATAGCGGGTTCAAACCCGGCCAGTAGGGGAGTGGTGATGGTTCTAACTCACCCGGCGTTGCTCGGGCGACGTCCATGTTAAATAATTAATATCTGGTGAACCCATGGTCGGATTTGGGCATATGAGGTGTCGTTGAACTCGGGCTGACGTCCCCTTTCCAATGGACAACCCATTTCAACCCCAAAATCAAACCTGCCCCTACTAGGGGATAAAATTGTATTTTTTTAAGTAAAAGTCACTTTACTAATGCGACAGACATGAGGGGCGATACCAGTATGAACTTAAGCGTTGTTGCTCATAAAGCGCATGTGTTTTGCTGGATGCCGCTATGAATCAACATTTTGATTTTCTTTCTTTTTACGCATGCGCACTTGGGGAAGCGTGGGAGCACGTGTGAGAGAGACAACATTTCAAGGTCAAAACGCTGAGAAAATGCAACTCTCTCTGTTGCTAAGCAGACTGATAAGGTTTGTGTTAGTAATCCACTGACAGGACCAGCAAATAGACGTATACAGTAGATCTCTGAAACTGAACTTTGGAAGAAAAAGCCTCTTTGTTTTTGGTAAGTACCTATGAATGATTATTTTAATAATGTCATGCAAATGAACCTTAAATTTGAAATTATTGATTAGGTAATTGATGATTTGTATTTAATTATTTATTTGTTTGCAGATAACCGGTATACCTTACAAGTCTGAGATACAAGAAACCATTGCACTTTTGAGCTCACTAGAAGGAAACAGCAACAAGAAGATTGCAAGTGAAGGTGAGAATATATTTTTAAAGTAACTTGTTTCATTTTATTGTTTGATATTATTTTATTTTATGAAATGTATGTATTAACCTGAATTTAGGTATTTATAGCGGTTTATTTTATTTATTTTTAGAAACTTGGAAAGAAAAGCCTTACCGCCGTAGCAGTTGCTGAAAACCCGAGACGCACTAAAGCAAAACCATTGCCAAAGAGTGAAGTATTTAAAACTGAGGTAAGCCTAACTTAAAATGCTATTCCATTTTACCACTACTGAAAATCACTAAACAAAAAAAATCATTACCTGTACATGACTGGGACGATGATTGCTTTATTGATTAATTGCTATGTATTGGCAAAGGTTACAAGACCATATTGGATGTTGACCGAGAAAAGTTTAAGGCCATATTGGATTTTCTAAAAACAAAAATTTAAATTGATTTATGGGCGGTTCCCTATGAACTCAACGAATATCCACAGGATTGAACATGATAATCTGGACAAAACGACATGACATTCATTCATTTTTGTTTATATATTGGTTAAAGGGGGATGTAAACGACTGTAGCTTTATAAAAAGGAAATAAGTACATGGGTTACTGTTAGTCCCGACATACAGTTTATTATTAAATATTATTTGATGGCGTTTTGATATATTAATGTCAATTAACGTTTAAGTTTAATTACAAGTATTGATTGATTGTTTGTTTGATTTTAGGTGTGGTCATGCGCCATTAACGTAGTGAACAGACAGTGAACAAGCATACATTATGCTTTAAAGTACTCTGTGCTCTCGCGCAACGTTAATTACTTGCACTGAAAAAGTTTTATTATAACACATGGCGTTAGTACCAAATACAACAAGTGAGCAAGTTGGTTTACCACGTGGGTTAAATTTAAAATCAGAACCTGATCGTTGGTTAACATTTGAATGCTGGCCTGTAGGCTTTTTGTCGACACATAAACTTGCAAAAGCCTTTTTTTTTACTTGAACCGAGAAGATGTGGTGCGCTGTGTGTTTTTTCGTATTGAACTTTCACACTGGGAAGAAGGGGATGATCCCTTTAGAGACCATTTACGATGGTCTCCTTGTTGTCCTTACATGCTTGGAAAACAAGTGGGTAACATACCCGTGTAACCATTTTACCGAACCACTAGGCCATTGGCCGCCACTTACCTTGCTGAATCACAAATAAATAATATTAATAATGATGTATTACCAGCCAACAACGGTAGTGTCGATATATGTGGTCCATATGCCATAGAGAGTGTTGTATTGGCATGTGCTTTTGAAAAATTGGGAGTTTGCAAGACTAAAGCACTAGCACATCTAGAGTACAGCTCTGTTGAAAAACGTTTAGAATCTTATAAAATGTTTGGCCATTAATATTAAAACAGGTTACCAAACAGCTAAGTGAAGCTGGATTTTTTATACGGGTGAAAGGGATAAAAAATATGTTCTTATTGTGGATTTGCTTTAAAGGATTGGCAAATGACTGAAGACCCTTTTGTGCAACACGCTCGTTGGTTACCTAATTGTAGATACATGGTGTTGCTAAAAGGTCAGGAATTTGTGAACACTATTCGTAAAGAAATCGTGATTGCAGCACAAGACATAAAAGTGCCTTTAGTGTTAGAACACGCGGAGCAAATACATGAGGCTGAAAGATAAGACTTGTTTTACGAACAGATACAAAAGTGTGACCAACAATTATGTAAAATTTGTTATCAAGATGAACCAGGTGTTGTATTTTTGCCTTGTGGACACATGATAGCATGTGTCAAGTGTGCATTAGAACTTGTGCTATATGCAGAAAAGTAGTATCTGCTACAGTTAGAGCATTTCTTGCATAAATAGTATAATTTATTGGCAATGCATAGTGCAAAATACCTATATGCAAGATATTATTACAACCTGTTTTAGAGTGTAATAGATATGCTTTTCTTTTGTTTATAGACTATTACAATGAATGTTTTGAATGCTGTTGGACAAGCATGTGGCTTAGAGACAAAGAAGATCAGCGAATTGCCAACGCATATTCCATTTCGGATTATCAAGATTCGAAAATTGAAAACAGCATATGGTGATCGTGTACTTTGTGTATGTGAAAACTTTGAGACATTTCTGCCTACACGGTTAAATGATATGTCGGAGAGTGTTTTTGATGAAGTCAATAATGCTGGGCAACCTGTACACTTAATTTATGAAGGTTTTAAAACAGTAGGGGCATGGTTCGTTCTAATTAATCGAAAAAAAAAACAAATGTGAAATAATAATGGAAAATATAAGTGATGACAATGGACTGAAAGAAAAAAATATTTGTATAGAATAATAATGTTTTAGTTTTTAGTATTGTCTTAAAAATATTATCATGAAACCATAAAAAATGTATATAAAGTTTGTAAATAAATGCAAAATGATGTTAGAATGTTATTTTATTCTATACAAAGTTAGAATATTTAACATTGCAGAGTATTCATGATTATGACAATAGATGCACACTTAATGCAAGTCTTTGCATTAACGATAGTGTGATATAGTTTTAAAAACAAAGCTAGTTGTAGATCTTTTTTCCACGACGAACAATAGGTATAAAAACGTCATTATCACTATCATAATCATAAGCATTATTATTATTATTATCCTCAACATGACTAAAACCAGTTAAATATTCCTGTTCCTGTTGCTCTTCCTGCTCCTCTTCCTCTTCCTCTACAGTGTCCTCATGTAGAGTCTGCGTAGCCTTTGATAATGTTAAGGGCTTTTTCAACATTGAATTATTTTCAGTAGTAGTATTGTTTTGTAGTAGTTGCTTTTTAGCATTTTTATGATTTTCTGTCGACAGCAACAATGTTTCATGTAGTACACTACATTGATGATCACTGATATTTAAAACCTCACTATTTTTACTTTTGTGCTCAATTCGACATTGTTTTGAACGTTGTTTTGAACAACGCCAAATAACAGTTCCATTTTTATTGGTTCGTTTCACAATATAGGAATATCCTTTATATAATGCATGAGGCTTACCATACCTAGTCACTGATACTTCCATATCAACTGTCAAGCATAGACTAAGCTCTAGTAAAGACAACTTGGTAATAAGAACAATAGTTTAATGTGCGAGCATATATGGATGCAAATGTGGGAGCAAAAAAGTGGGAGCAAAAAGTGGGAGCAAAAGTGGGAGCAAATATGAGAGCAAAAAAATGTAGGAGCAAGGATGGGAGCAAAAAGTGGGAGCAAATGTGAAAGCAAAAGTGGGAGCAAATATGAGAGCAAAAAAAGTAGGAGCAAGTATGGGAGCAAAAAGTGGAAGCAAATGTGAAAGCAAAAGTGGGAGCAAAAAGTGAGAGAAAAAAGTGGGAGCAAGAAAGTGTAAATTAAAGTGGGAGCAAACAAGTGTGAGCAAATATGAGAGCAGAATGTGGGAGTAAATGTGTAAGTAAAAGTAGGAGCAAAAAGTGAGAGCAAAAAAAGAGCGAGCAAAAGTGGGTGCACAAAATGGGAGCAAAATGAGTGAGTAAAACGTGGGGGGCAAATGTGGTGTTTTACTAAAACAATCTCACCTAACCTAACCTAACCTAACTTTATCCAACCTAACCTAACCTAACTTGACCTAATCTAACCTAACCCAACTTCACCTAACCTTACTTGACCTAACTTCACCTAACCTAACTTGACCTAACTTCACCTAACCTAACCTTCCAACTCTCAGATCAAGAATTAAATTCTGGGCATAGTCGAGTTGGAACTCAAAACCTCTGGGGTAACATCCAAGTATACTAGCCACTACACCGCAAGATGTGCAAATTATCATGCAACACAACACCGAAATAAAAGTTTTCTGTAGTGTAACTCATTGGCCGACAACCATAGTTGAGAATTCAAACCCAAGACCTCAGGACTTTTGTTTTGAACAATTTCAGAAATATTATTCCATTTACAATTTTCTGCTGCTTATAGTTATAAGAGTTGGCATTAGTATGGGAGTAAAAGTGAGAGAGAAAAAAAGTGTGAGAAAAAGTGAGAGCAAATGTGAAAGCAAAACTGGGAGCAAATATGAGAGCAAAAAGTAGGAGCAACCATGGCTGGTTGTTGAGACTTTCAAATCAACTAATACACATGAATTAAATTTTAGTAAAGAGACTTGGGTAATAATAATAATAACAGTTAAAAATATTCAAGTGGATTCATTTTTTTTTTGAAGGTGGAATTTCCAAAGTACCGTCAACAATAATAATTACGTGAACAGTGGGAAATCAAACCCAAGACCTCAGGACTTTTGTTTTCAACATTATCAGAAATATTATTCTATTTACATTTTGCTGCTGCTCATAGTTATAAGAGTTGGCATTAATATGAGAGCAAAAGTGTGAGCAAAAGTGAAAGCAAAAAGTGGGAGCAAGCATGGCTGGTTGTTGAGACTTTCATATCAACTAATACACTTAAATTAAATTTTAGTAAAGTGACTTGGATAATAATAATAATATTAATAATAATAATAATAATAACAGTTTAAAAAAATTCAAGGGGATTGATATTTTTCAAGGGGTAATTTCCAAAGTTCTGTCAAGAATAATAATTACATGAGCAGATTCAAAGAACTCTAGAGTGCTTTTAAGGTTAATGATTGGCTAGAAGGAAAATGGTTTTGTGTAATAAAATGTCATGGCCAGCCTCCCACCGCCATTCATCTGTGACGTCATAGCCAGTCTCAAAGCAAGTCTAAACTTGTAGAACATGTCTTTAGGTTAGGTTAAGTGAGCTGAGGTTAACTTAGGTAAGCTAACTCTATTTCACTCCTAGCCAATCATTAACCTTAAAAGCACTCTAGAGTTCTTCGAATCTGTTCATGTAATTATTATTCTTGACAGTACTTTGGAAATTACACCTTGAAAAATATCAATCCCCTTGATATTTTTTAAACTGTTATTATTATTATTATTATTATTATTATTATTGACGCATTTCTAGTTTCCGCCTCAAGTAAGTACTCTGATGAGTGTCCTGTTGGACGTGCATGAGATCGCTGATGCAATGGTTCTTAGTTTCACCGCTATAGGCCACCTGTGTACAGTTTCTGCTGTGGTGACCGATCGAAGCGCGACCTACTGGTGACTGGTAAAAGCTGTCTCCTCGTGCTTGTATCTTGCAAGGCTTCATAACTTAACATAACGAAAATGGTTGTTTGGGTAGATTATATAACAAACTGGGTCTTGGTCACATTGTGGTCGTTACGTTTCATACCCGGACGTCATTTGTATCGCATGGTAACGTTATTGGTCCTTATAACGTTATTCTGATATAGGTTATCGTAGAAACGATATAGTATTGTCCGACAGAAATAACGTTAATTGAATAAGTCTCTCGAAAAATATCCCATAATACCGTTATTCGGACTAATAACGTTATTCGGATATCGGTTATTGTAGGAACGAAATGGTAGTGCTCACTAGAAATAACGTTATTTGAATACATCTCTCGAAAATTATTCCACCAATACCGTTATTCATACTAATAACGTTATTCGGATATCGGTTATCACAGGAACGAAATGGTAGTGCTCACTAGAAATAACGTTATTTGAAAACATCTCTCGAAAAATATTCCCCCAGTACCGTTATTCGGACTAATAACGTTATTCGGATATTGGTTATCTCAGGAACGAAATGGTAGTGCTCACAAGAAATAACGTTATTTGAATAGATCTCTCCAAAAATATTCCCCCAATACCGTTATTCGGACTAATAACGTTATTCAGATATCGGTTATCGCAGGAACGAAATGGTAGTGCTCACTAGAAATAACGTTATTTGAATACATCTCTCGAAAATTATCCCACCAATACCGTTATTCGGACTAATAACGTTATTCGGATATCGGTTATCGCAGGAACGAAATGGTAGCGCTCACTAGAAATAACATTATTTGAAAACTTCTCTCGAAAAATATTCCCCGAATACCGTTATTCGGACTAATAACGTTATTCGGATATCGTTTATATATTACAAACGGCATCATCGATTGAGAATGGCACCATTTTGATACATTTTGTGTTGGAGAACTCCATAGAGTAGAAAGAGTGGAAGTGTCACTTCGCGACCTACGTCGTGTTAGGTTCTGAGTTTAGCCGCGAGGTTAATAAATACTCGGAAGTGCTTACCGTATTGGGGTATTGCAATTTTAGCCTACTTTTCACATTTTGCAAAAATAAGGGAAAAGTAGACTTATGAGATCAATCTGGGCAAATGTCTGTGTGTCTGTCCTGTCTGTCTGTCTGTGTGTGTGTATGTCCCCCTCTATCAACTTCTAAACGGCTGAAGCAATCAAAACAAAATTTGGTATGAGTAAAGATCTATACCTGAATGTCTCAAGGCCATATATATATGAAATTGATGTCAGTGCTACCAACTGCTGAAAAACTGCAATTGAAATTTGAGCTCCATGTTGGATATATTGGAAGGTATGCATGGGACCTATTCCAAAATTGGCACATATTACATAGATAATAATATTTCAGTTTAATTTCCAGGAGGCCATACATGACAGTGTTGCCAAATTATTCTAAGCCTGCTGATAGGTCAAATTGTTAAATGCATATAACTTCTACACTATCAATTGGATTTCAACCACATTTCGTATGTACTATGTGTACATAAACAGATATGACTGAGCGTATTTTTAAGAGCCACCAGGGCTGCCAACTGTTAATAAATGCTCTCTCTATGTTTCTATCCAAATACTAATATATCAGAAACTATGCAAGCCGACATCTTTAAACTATGCACACATGTAGTACCTAACATTCTAGATCAATTTGGAGTACCTAATATACGTCAGTGCTACCAACATGATTCTAAGCCTGCAGATAGGACCAATTTTTAAATACATGTAACCTATATACTATCAATTGGATTCCAACCAAATTTTGTATGTACTATGGGTACGTAAACAGATATGACAATGCGAATTCTTAAGAGCAACCAGGGCTGCCAAATGTTGATAATGGCTGTCTCTATTTTTGTACACTAATATCAATATATCAGAAAGTATGCAAACTAGCAACTCTAAACTTTGCACACGTATAGTACCTGACATTCTAGATTAATTTGGAGTAACTAATATATGTCAATGCTGCTAACATGATTCTAATCCTGATGATAGGTTCAATTCTAAAATGCATGTAACTTCTATACAAACAAATGGATTTCATCCAAAATTGGCACAACAATAGATCATAATATTTCAGATTATTTCTGACCAACACATGCATGACATTGCTGCCAACATGATTTTACGTGCACTGATAGATCAAATATCTAACTGCATGTAACGTCCATGTTATCCATTGAACTTCAACCAAATTTTGTATTCTGTACCTTAAGAGATGGAACTAAGAATATATTAAGTCACCTGGGCTGCCAACTGTAGTGCTCTATTAGGCTACTTTATGCCAGGTATATTTAGAATTAATTAGAAATATTGATATTACCAACTAATTTCGTCATTAACTTAGATAGTTCCATATAAATTAATCATTGGCATGAATCTTAAAGTTTAAGAAAAGTAGACTCTTTAGTTCGTCACGGAACTTCTTGTTGAACTAGTGAAAATGGCGAATGTCCGGAAAATAACTATTAAATGCGATTTTGAAGAAAGGAACAACAGACCGACACCAATTGAAATACATAGGCTTAGGTGGATAGCAAACGACCTGAGGCTTAATAGAGATCAATTCTAGCGAATCAACTAGACAACGGGGAAAATTCAGTGTACATTAAATTAGTGTCCACCTTACTGTATGAAAACATATTATCTCGACATGAAGGTGTGATATCCTTCCGGCTAGCTAGCGGTAACACCACAAAGACTCTTTGACAAAACGTGTGCTTGCCTGTTTAATCTACCTCCCGAAGTCAACAACGAAAGGCTCTCCCGCGTGCTTTCTACGTGTGGAGTTGTCAAGGACATACGGAATGAGTGCTGGAATGAAGTATACGAATTTTCTGCTGTAAGTAATGGCATACGTATTAATAATTGAACTTAAGTACCCCATTCCATCATATTTGACGGTCAATGATTATAAAGTTCTGTTAACATATGAAGGACAAGCTAAGTAGCCTATTGCTTTTATTGTAAAGAAACTTCCCACTAACAAATAGACTGTCTGAACAGAAGGAATCGCCCGGTAGGCCTACTTCATGTCAGACAACAAACCTACAGCACGGTGCTCGATGAGTCTGATGGGAGTAGGAAGCTAAGCAACACTACGGACATGGAAACTGCAGTAATTTCCCCTGAATATCCAACCATATCAGAGGCACTTGATAACAGGCCCCATTCTACGAACACATATAGCATTGCGGAAGTAACTCAACCATCAGATAACGTAGCTGAAACATCCATGACTACTTTACATACAATGAAGAGGGAACTGTGACGTCACGATCGGACGGCACGGGTAAGACACACACCAGCCAGCCAACACAGCATTCTGTAGAACAGCCAGATAACATTAAGGCTAAATGTCCCGATTTTTAGCCTACTTTTCACATTTTGCAAAAATGAGGAAAAAGTAGACTTATGAGATCGGGCAAATGTGTGTCTGTCTGTCCTTCTATCTCTCTGTCTGGCTGGCTGTGTGTGTGTGTGTGTGTGTGTGTGTGTGTGTGTGTGTGTGTGAGTGTGTGTGTGTGTGTGTGTCTATCAACTCCTAAACGGCAGCAGCAATCGAAACAAAATTTGGTAGGAGTAAAGATCTATACCTGAATATCTCACGGCCATATTTGAGAATGATGTCAGTGCTACCAACTGCTGAAAAATCGCAATTGAAATTGGAGCTCCATGTTGGGTATCATGGAAGGTATGAATGGGAGCTTTTTCAAAATTGGCACACGTATAGATAATAATATTGCAGTTTAATTTCCAGGAGGCCATTCATGGCAGTGATGCCAAAATGATTCTAAGCCTGCTGGTAGGTCCAAATTTTAAATGCATATAACTTCTACATTATAAATTGGATTTCAACCAAATTTCGTATGTGCTATGTGTACATAAACAGATATGACTGGGCATATTCTTAAGAGCCACCAGGGCTGCCAACTGTTAATAAATGCTCTCAAATTTTTTAAAACCAAATACCCATATATCAGAAAATATGCAAGCCGACAGCTTGAAACTATGCACACGTATAGTACCTGACATTCTATATTAATTTGGAGTAACTTATATACGTCAGTGCTACCAAAATGATTCTAGGCCTGCTGAGAGGTCCAACTTTAAATACATATAACTTCTATACTATCATTTGGATTTCAACCAAATTTCGTGTGTGCTATGTGTACCATAACAGATATGACTATGCCGATTCTTAAGAGTAGTCAGGGCTGCCAACTGTTAATAAATACTGACTCTATTTTTGTTTCCCTAATATCAATATATCCGAAAGTATGCAAGCCAATAGCTCTAAACTATGCACACGTATAGTAGCTGGCATTCTAGATAAATTTGGGGTAACCAATATAGGCCTACGCCAGTGCTGCCAACATGATTCTAAGCCTGCTGATAGGTCCAATTTTGAAATGATTGTAACTTCTATACTAACTAATGGATTTCATTCAAAATTGAGACAACAATAGATCATATTATTTCAGATTATTTCTGACAAATACATGTATGTCATTGTTGCCAACATGATTTTACGCGCGCTGTTAGATCCAATGTTTAACTGCATGTAACGTCCATGCTATCCATTGGACTTCAAACAAATTTTGTATTCTGTACATTAAGAGATGGAACTAAGAATATAGTCAGTCACCAGGGCTGCCAATTGTAGTTCTCTATTAGGCTACATTATGCCAGGTATACAGTATTTCGAACTAATTAGAAATTTCTATATTGCCAACTTAATTTTGTCATTATTCTAGATTGATTCATATAGATTAATCATTGGCATGAATTTTAAATTCTAAGAAAAGTAGGCTCTTTAGTTCGTCACGGAACTTCTTGTTAATTTTTAATTCTGACACCATGTAGCAGCACCAAAGTGAAACAATTTCTTTTTTAAGTTTTCTCTTGAATGGAAGCTCGTATTTGCGATGTGAAAACCACTTTGCATACTAGAGTGCAATAGAATTGATATTAATTCAATGCATGTCCAAAAATGTGAAAAATAAAAACGTTATTAGCAGGTTTTTTATATTTCTGCTTAAAATAGGAAAAAGACCTGGTAATACGAAAACGGAGATTTATTTCCTGATTCCAATGCATTTGTAGCCTACTTTTCACATTTTGCAAAAATGAGAAAAAAGTAGACTTATGAGATCGGGCAAATGTCTGTCTGTCTGGCTGGCTGTGTGTGTGTCCCCCCCCCCTTATTAACTCCTAAACGGCTGCAGCAATCGAAACAAAATTTGGTAGGAGTAAATATATATACCTGAATATCTCACGGCCGTATTTGAAAACGATGCCAGTGCTACCAACTGCTGGAAAATCGCAATTGAAATTTGAGCTCCATGTTGGATATCATGAAAGGTATGAATGGGAGCTTTTTCAAAATTGGCACACGTATAGATAATAATATTGCAGTTTAATTTCCAGGAGGCCATTCATGGCAGAGTTGCCAAAATGATTCTAAGCCTGCTGGTAGGTCCAAATGTTAAATGCATATAACTTCTACACTATAAATTGGATTTCAACCAAATTTCGTATGTGCTATGTGTACATAAACAGATATGACTGGAAGTATTCTTAAGAGGCACCAGGGCTGCCAACTGTTAATAAATGCTCTCATTTTTTAATCCAAATACCCATATATCAGAAAGTATGCAAGCCGACAGCTTTAAACTATGCACACGTATAGTACCTGACATTCGATAATAATTTGGAGTAACTTATATACGTCAGTGCTACCAACTTGATTCAAAGCCTGCTGAGAGGTCCAATTTTAAAATGGATTTCACTCAAAATTTACACAAAAATAGATCATATTATTTCAGATTATTTCTGACCAATACATGTATGTCATTGTTGCCAACATAATTTTACGCACTGTTAGATCCAATGTTTAACTGCATGTAACGTCCATGCTATCCATTGCACTTCAACCAAATTTGTTATTCTGTACCATAAGAGATGGAACTAAGGATATATTCAGTCACCAGGGCTGCCAACTGTAGTTCTCTATTAGGCTACATTATGCCAGGTAGCCTATACAGTATTTCGAACTAATTAGAAATTTCGATGTTACCAACTTAATTTCGTCATTATTCTAGATAGATCCATATAGATTAATCATTGGCATGTACACACATCAAAAAAAGTTTTGCATCACCTCGGTTCCAAAAGTTCCGGAACCGTTAAATACAAAGGGAATAGATATCAACACAAACAACATTTCAGCTCGTTTTATTGCTCATGAGACCCACACATTGCATGTTGTACCATCATACAGCTAGACTTTCAGCATTTGTGGTCCAGATTGCAGTACACACCACTACCTCTAATACCCAGTAGCACGTCCTCTTGCATTGATGCATGCCTGTATTCGCCGTGGCATACTATCCACAAGTTCATCAAGACACTGTTGGTCCAAATTGTCCCACTCCTCAACGACAATTCGGCGTAAATCTCTCAGAGTGGTTGGTGGGTCAAGACGTCCATAAACAGCCCTTTTCAACATATCCCAGGCATGTTCGATAGGGTTCATGTCTGGCGAACATGCTGGCCACTGTAGTCGAGCGATGTCGTTATCTTGAAGGAACGCATTCACAAGATGTGCACGATGAGGTCGAGAATTGTCGTCCATGAAGACAAATGCCTCTCCAATATTCTGCCGATATGGTTGCACTATGGGTCGGAGGATGTCATTCAGGTATCGTAAAGCCGTTTCGGAGCCTTCCATGACCACCAGTGGCGTACGTCGGCCCCACATAATGCCACCCCAAAACATCAGGGAACCACCACCTTGCTGCACTCGCTGGACAGTGTGTCTAAGACGTTCAGCCTGACCAGGGTGCCTCCAAACACGTCTCCGACGATTGTCTGGTTGAAGGCATATGCGACACTCATCGGTGAAGAGAACGTGATGCCAATTCCGTGGGGTCCATTCAGCATGTTGTTGGGCCCATCTGTACCGCGCTGCATGGTGTCGGGGTTGCAAAGCTGGACCTCGCCATGGACGTCGGGAGTGAAGTTGCGCATCATGCAGCCTATTGCGCACAGTTTGAGTTGAAACACGACGTCCTGTGGCTGAACGAAACGCATTATTCAACATGGTGGCATTGCTGTCAGGGTTCCTCCGAGCGGCAATCCGTAAGTAGCGGTCATCCACTACAGTAGTAGCCCTTGGGCGGCCTGAGCGAGGCCTGTCATCGACAGTTCCTGTATCTCTGTACCTCCTCCATGTCCGAACAACATCGCTTTGGTTCACTCTGAGACGCCTGGAAACTTCCCTTGTTGAGAGCCCTTCTTGACACAAAGTAACAATGCGGACGCGATCGAACTGCGGTATTGACCTTCTAGGCATGGTAGAACTACAGACAACATGAGCAGCGTACCTTCGTCCTGGTGGAATGACTGGAACTGATCGGCTGTCGTACCCCCTCCATCTAATAGGCCCTGCTCATGCATGGTTGTTTACATCTTTGAGCAGTTTTAGTGACATCTATGAACAGTCAAAGGGACTGTATCTTGGATACAATATACACAGTCAACGTCTATATGCCGGAGATCTGGGAACCGAGGTGATGCAAAACTTTTTTTGATGTGTGTATCTTTTTTTAAATGAAAAGTAGGCTCTTTAGTTCGTTACGGAACTTCTTGTTCATAAATAAAATCGGGGGAATGGAATCGTCAGCATTAGTTTGGGAATCGTTTATTTAAAAGGGTGGTAGGAGTAGCGGCGCCGCTTCACAAGATCTCTTGCGCGAGGAAAATGATGAACACGCCGAATTGACGAATACCGTATTGTAGTTCGGCGAGTTACATGTACCTAGGTACAAGTGCCTAGGCGCGGAACAATATCTGAGAAATAAAATTATAGTAATGTCACGCTTATGTAACGTTTACACAATGTGTTTGTACAGATGCCTTTCTTACTTCCTCAAACATTCTTGTTGTTGTTCTTGTTGATAATAATACATTGTAGGGACTTGGGACATCTTGGTCATCAGTCGCGTGTAGTTGACTATGTGTGTTACTGTATTGGAGTCAGGGATGGGGTAGGTGCCCTGAGTCTTCAAGTAGCCTAAGGTACTATCTCGGCATTTACCTGGAGGGAGTGAGGAAAACCCTGGGAAACACAAGACACAACTAAACTTCACGTGCAACCACAATGGTAGGTTAAGGAATTTCTGAATGGCAGTAAGCATCTGCTGTAAGAAACATTGTTTCAGTTCCTTACCTTTTCTTTCGTTCAATACGCCAATACACAAGCTCCGCTGGGAATTTCCTTCGCTTTCTGTGGGCGTACAAAGGAAGTGGATATTTATGCAGGACGCTTGCACCTAGACAACATGGCACTTGACTGTCGTCAATATTTACGGAGATCAATTTTCCATTTTCACAATGGCTACGTCTTACTTTTCCACACAACGCATTGTTTCCATTTGAATTCGAACTTGCTTCTCTGAAAGAAAGTTGTCACTGAATAGTTCGTGCTCTTGTACTCTTACACTTATATATTAGAAGTTAAAAAAAAGACTAAACCCGTGGCGCGACAGCCGTTGAAGGGCCTAGGCCTACCAAGCAACCAACCGCTGTTCAGCCATGTAGCTTGCAGATTGTGGGGTGACAGATAAAATATCAGTGAAATCAAAACTACTCAGTACTTAACAGATTCTCTAATGCAAGCGTAAAGAAATATATAATTTCAAATATAAACTAGGGGCCTGGCTTCCTTTTCTTGGTACAGTACTTAGTCGCATTCCCCCCTGGGATTTCGTGGTATGCCCTTGAACCAGGGCTGACATGCAAAACGAAATGCATGGCTGTGGGGGCGAATATATTTGAATTTCGCCGTGAGCGCGATACTCGGGAGCGAAATGATAATGATCGTCGGCGGGAAATTAAATCGAAGAGAAACTTAATTCGAAGTGAAATGACGTAGCGAAATCAACGCGAAACTTAATAGCAACGCGAAATTACATTGTTCAATTGAATAAAATTTCACTCCCGGCGCGAAAACAAATTCGTTACAATCTTTTAATTTCGCTCCCGGCGCGTAATACAATTCATTACAGACTTTAATTTCACTCGCGGCGCAAAATAAAATTCGATACAGACTTTTAATTTCGCTTCCGGTGCGAAATAAAATTCGTTGCAGTCTTTTAATTTGACTCTCGGCACGAAATACAATTCATTACAGACTTAATTTTGCTCGCGGCGCAAAATAAAATTCAATACAGACTTTCAATTTCGCTTCCGGTGCGCTCCCTGCGCGAAATTAAACTCGGTTACAGACTTTATATTTCACTCCCTCCGCGAAATACAATTCGTTACAGACTTTTAATCTCGCACCCGGCGTGACATAAAATTCCTAAACGGTATTTAGTTTCGCCCTCCGACGTGAATTTAAAATGCATGGAATATTTAATTCCGTTGTTGAAATTAAGATGTATTCGTTTCGAGAGTTAAAATATGTTCGGTGCGATGTTCAAAGTCTTGACGTTGGCAGAAGTAGCAGTCTTACCGCACACCGCCTGCACAATCTGTCGGGCTGCAACAGCAACGTGAGTCATACAATGGTCATCACTCCAGTGCAGGAGAAAGTCAGTGCTATGGCATCAACATCACCATTGTCGTTGACTGACCTCGGACTCATGGCTGACTCTCCCTGACGTTCATAACGCAATACTTTGAGTACAATGGGACAACAAGTACCTCTACTTGTTCCATAGCGAACAAGAAGACGAATGTGCTGTGCGAACAGACATTCAAGATAAGTGAAGAACTCCCGTTACAATACAAATTATCAGTTGTAACTCTTCAGTCAGTCAACACTAATTTGCCCAATAACAAGGCGGGGTACAATGTACAGTACATGTAATTAACACTCACGGAAAACTTTACATGTATTAGTTTATGGTCACTATTATAATGCAGCAATTTTAGTGATCTTAAATCTAATACATGTAATTATTTTCAGGAGTGTTACTTACATCTTATATACGATGTATCCCACCCAGTTATTAGTCCAGTCAAATTAGGAATTTTTGCTGCATTAAATCGTGAAGTTCCAAATATATTCAGGAATGTGTAGGGGGAGGTCCCCTGAACAACACCTAATAAAGTCCCGTCAATTTCAGGGGGGGGGGGGGGCGGGGCAGAGGGGGGCTCAAAGCCCACCTTTTTTAGATTTTGGCGTATAACTTTAAAACGGTGCGTCGCACACATATATTTATACTTTTCAAACATAAAGTAAATTAAATGCTCTACAAAATGGTGTATTCATATTTATCTCTGTGTGTTACCGTCTCCGAGATATGAGCCGATGAATATAAAATATTTGCAGAAAAATGTGAAGCGCCTCATGTTTCTCGTCTAACTTGCCCGTCCAATCCGTTTGCCTTCCATTTTACAGGAAACTCGTGGGGAAGGAAGTTGTAGAACATTACATTTCCTTCAGAATATATGTACTTATGCTAATTTATCTTCGACCAGTCAAACGTTAGAGCGTTTTGACTTAACGGGGTCGGTTTCGAGATTTTGCTAGTGAACTGCTCATTAGTTTACTTCCGTTTTCAACGGATTTAACTCTCTGTATCACGTTATTTATTGATTATGTAAACATAGATGGTATTATCAACCATATAACTAATAATATATACCTAGAAAGTACATGAACGCAGTGGCGTATGTAGGATTATGTTTCGGGGGAGGCCAGAATTTCGGAAAACAATTTCGTTTTTATGGAAATGAAAACATGATCAAGATCTAAAAATTTACAGTCCAGCCCATCGGAGTATGTATATGTTCTGAAAAGTTTGTTATATTTTGTTGTTTATATTCTTTAAAAAAATTATAAGTTATAAGTGACATTCTTTTATTAACAGCACTGTTACCCTCTTAAAATAAAAATAAATGCACTTGCTGGACAAATTTGATGTTCAATAACATTTTGTTGTGTTGAACCTGTAGAAACAAACTGCACGAGTTATATAGAACAGGTAGGTGGCAATGAAGACAAGTTTGCTTTCATCGTGGCTAACGATTTGACGAAGCACATCTACGCGTGAATAGAACATAATAGAATATTTATTTATCAAACAGCATGCTTCAACGAAGTTTGTACATGTAACACAAAATGAAATGTACCTGTGATAATTGAGGTCATACTCGTGGAGTGGTGTCGAATACATCAGTAGGAACATATTTTGTTCCCTAGCTTCATCGATGTCTTCTGGCGTGGACGTGGAGCCATAAACATTTCAGCGATACTTTCGGTTTCGTTAGGATACCGCTCCAAACATTTGATTTGCTTTACTTTTCCCAAAATTAGCGGGGTGGTATCACATCCAGTGAAGCCATGGATTAATAGAATGTACTGGCAGAAGTTGTTGGGAGGAGTACAGTTTGTCATCTGTGTTGCCTCGTCCAGGCTCCAGGAAAAGGACATTCGTGCCTCGTGGTGTGAGTGCCATGAGTAAGACGAGCAGGTCTACGTCCTCGACAACTACCATCACAGTTGAATGAGGGGTATTTTGTAATCCACGCTTGACAATGCTGCAGTAAGTGTCTCCTTTGGCTATGGTGAATTGTATACATTTTGCATCCCAGGCCTGCGCTAACATAGTTATCAGCTTAATTTTGTTCTATTCGTTGTAAAGGAAGTTTTCCTGCTTAACAGTAGCCACCATGTTCTCATCAAAGTCTGTTTCACTGATGTTTTACTTGATGCTCTTCGATGTTGTTCGCCTCTTTTCGTGGAACTTGTGTCTTCATCAACGTCAAACACAACAGCAGAGTTGTAACAGTAATGGTTGATAACGTAAGACACATATTGGTTGCAGATAAAGGCGAACTTAGTGTCGTTCCACTTTACCCTATGAAGAAGAAAGTCACCATCGATTACCGTGAAACAGATCTTCAGGTTGGTTATTTGACTGCATGAAGGAAAGGCATCGTAGAGAGTGGCCTTTTTCGTTTTCCTCATGATCCCTTCGTCAAAAAGAGTCGTGGGATATGGGGCTAAGTCACACTTCAACAGTTCCTCCACATCCCCTTCAGTTCTCTTGTTAATTAAGGTTCTCTGGAAAATCATTAAAGGCTCGACCACCACTACATCATTGTCCAGTTTGATAGTGTTGCTCATAGCAGGCAAAGGGACTTCTGGGTTTTTCTTACACTGCTTAATTTCTGCAAAGTTACTTCCAACAAAAGTCCCCTTTGTAGGGGTTCCGATTCCCAATGGTTGGCAAGAGTTGAAGTTGCTGGGTACTATTACTCCGGTTGAAAGGGACATCAAAGAATCACGTACAGAAAAAGGCGGGTGATCAGCCAACTACTGTGCAAGCTTCCTTCTGTCTTGGTCATCCCTGCTCATTCGTGATGCTCAAAAGTTGACATGCTGTTCTCCACTTACAGAATGGACTCCGGCAAAATGCTCTACGCTTAGTGAAGAACCTATGGCTGTACCTGTACGAGCCCCTCCAACCCATTTCGCCAACACAGAATCACTCATGCCTCTCCATCGTGTTAGTCCCCCCTTCATTCTTCACATCACACATCAGTGTCACTTCAATCGCCATATCAGACCACACTCCAGCCATTGGTATCAGTTCAAATGGCCACGATCTTTGGAGTTTTCAACCGTACCGGATTGGGAAAGGGATCAGTCGCTTAGGCATATCCCATGGTATCTCATATTCCAGAAGATTATTTCCTTTCCTGGGTCGTCAGATATCTCGGAATATTATTATTATTCCTTCCGTTTAGGTCGTCTGTTGTCCACAATTGACGGTTTTTAATTCGATGTGTCGCCGTCTCTGTCTTTACTACACACATCAAAAAAAGTTTTGCATCATCTCGGTTCCCAGATCTCCGGCATATAGACGTTGACTGTGTATATTGTATCCAAGATACAGTCCCTTTGACTGTTCATAGATGTCACTAAAACTGCTCAAAGATGTAAACAACCATGCATGAGCAGGGCCTATTAGACGGAGGGGGTACGACAGCCAATCAGTTCCAGTCATTCCACCAGGACGAAGGTACGCTGCTCATGTTGTCTGTAGTTCTACCATGCCTAGAAGGTCAATACCGCAGTTCGATCGCGTCCGCATTGTTACTTTGTGTCAAGAAGGGCTCTCAACAAGGGAAGTTTCCAGGCGTCTCAGAGTGAACCAAAGCGATGTTGTTCGGACATGGAGGAGGTACAGAGATACAGGAACTGTCGATGACAGGCCTCGCTCAGGCCGCCCAAGGGCTACTACTGTAGTGGATGACCGCTACTTACGGATTGCCGCTCGGAGGAACCCTGACAGCAATGCCACCATGTTGAATAATGCGTTTCGTTCAGCCACAGGACGTCGTGTTTCAACTCAAACTGTGCGCAATAGGCTGCATGATGCGCAACTTCACTCCCGACGTCCATGGCGAGGTCCAGCTTTGCAACCCCGACACCATGCAGCGCGGTACAGATGGGCCCAACAACATGCTGAATGGACCCCACGGAATTGGCATCACGTTCTCTTCACCGATGAGTGTCGCATATGCCTTCAACCAGACAATCGTCGGAGACGTGTTTGGAGGCACCCTGGTCAGGCTGAACGTCTTAGACACACTGTCCAGCGAGTGCAGCAAGGTGGTGGTTCCCTGATGTTTTGGGGTGGCATTATGTGGGGCCGACGTACGCCACTGGTGGTCATGGAAGGCTCCGAAACGGCTTTACGATACCTGAATGACATCCTCCGACCCATAGTGCAACCATATCGGCAGAATATTGGAGAGGCATTTGTCTTCATGGACGACAATTCTCGACCTCATCGTGCACATCTTGTGAATGCGTTCCTTCAAGATAACGACATCGCTCGACTACAGTGGCCAGCATGTTCGCCAGACATGAACCCTATCGAACATGCCTGGGATATGTTGAAAAGGGCTGTTTATGGACGTCTTGACCCACCAACCACTCTGAGAGATTTATGCCGAATTGTCGTTGAGGAGTGGGACAATTTGGACCAACAGTGTCTTGATGAACTTGTGGATAGTATGCCACGGCGAATACAGGCATGCATCAATGCAAGAGGACGTGCTACTGGGTATTAGAGGTAGTGGTGTGTACTGCAATCTGGACCACAAATGCTGAAAGTCTAGCTGTATGATGGTACAACATGCAATGTGTGGGTCTCATGAGCAATAAAACGAGCTGAAATGTTGTTTGTGTTGATCTCTATTCCCTTTGTATTTAACGGTTCCGGAACTTTTGGAACCGAGGTGATGCAAAACTTTTTTTGATGTGTGTATCTCCCAGTATCAATTCTTTCCTCTACGTCTGTCTTATATTCTTATTTGTGGAATATCATAGGATACAATATCATAATAAACTTAGGCCTACGTACCTTAATATTATGTAAACAGTGTATTAAGTACATTCTATTTCAGATGGGGAGGGGTCTTATACATGCATATTAAAAGGATATGAAAAAAATATTCGCCGTTTGAAAGGCCTACTAGATTTTTAGTGTTTATTAGTGTTGCAAATTAACAGTTGACACACATACTTTCATATATAATACAGGGTGAACAAAAAATGCCGCACTTGGAGGTCGGCATGCGGTTCCTCGTCGAAATTCACGACAAAAGTTTATGTTGCAAATCCTAGGCCAATAGGTTTAACAGAAATGCATGTTAAGAAACGAGGCCCTGTCAACGCTGTAACTACATCTAGCGTGGCCAAAAACAGCTCGCAGGAACTCGGTGCTTGATCTGTATACATTCCGATGCACTGCAGGATGTGACAGTGTTGCCAGCTCTCTCTCGTTTTCATACTTGTGTTTTCAAACAGCACGCGATCCGATTTTGCTATTGAACCTTTTGTCTTGCAATTGGATGAGGAATCGCATGCCGACCTCCAAGTGCGGCATTTTTTGTTCACCCTGTATATATTATATATTAGTTATATGGGTAATAAATACCATTTATGTTTGCAGAATCAATAAATATCGTAATACAGAGTGTTAAAGCCGTTGAAAACGGAAGTAAACTAACGAGCAGTTCACTAGCAAAATCTCGAAACCGACCGCCATACGTCAAAACGCTCCAACGATCGACAGATCGAATAAAAATTAGCATGCGTATATATATTCTTGAAGGAAATTTAATGGTCTACAACTTCCTTCCTTACGAGTTTCCTGTAAAATGGTAGGTAAAAGGATTGGATGGGCAAATTAGACGAGAAACGTGAGGCGCGGCATATTTTTCTTCAAATATTCCATGTTCACTGGCTCATATCTCGGAGACAGTAACACATAAAGATACATATGATTACACCATTTTGTAGGGCATTTAATTTTCTTTACGTTTAAATGGTATACAAATTTCTCTGCGATGCACCGTTTTAAAGTTATGCGCCAAAAACTAAAAATGGGGGCTTTGAGGCCCCCTCTGTCCCCCACGGCACCTGATATTGACGGGACTTTATTAGGTGTTGTTCAGGGGACCTCCCCCTACACATTCCCGAAACATTTGGAACTACATGATTTAATGCAGCAAACGCATAATTTTTGGTCTAATTTGACTGGACTTTATCGGGCAAATTAGTGTTGAAGGACTGAAGAGTTACAAACAACAGTAAATCGTCTGTGGTAGTACCAGCGGCGTATATGGAGTTCTGTTTCGGAGGGGGGTTAAAACTCGAACAACAGGGGTGAGGGGTCATTCCTCTCATTTCTACATTCCTTACTACTTCCTTCTTACCCTCAGCGCATTTATACTGACCACGGCATGACATCAAACCCCTGGGCCACGTACAGTATTTCGTTTCGCACTGCAATTAGTTTTGCGTCGCTTTTCACTATGTTATTGTGCTTTGAATTAAATTTTGCTTCCATTTTAATTTTCGCGCTGACAATCAATATCATTTCGCACCCGAATATCGCGCTCACGGCGAAATTAAAATGTTAACGCTTCCACAGCCATTTTGTTTCGCATATTAGACCAGATTTAATTTCAGACATGAAATGAAATGTTCCATGCATTTTAAATTCACGCCGGGGGCGAAACTAAATGCTGTTTGGGAATTTTGTGTCATTAAAATAAACCGTGGCACTACAACCCATGAAGGGCCTAGACCTACCAAGCGACCGCTGCCCAACCATTAAGTCTTCTGATATTGGTCAGCGCATCGGGTTCCCTCGGCCGTTAATCTTGGTTTTCGAGCACACCGTTCCAACCCACACGTCCGTTTCTAAAATCACTAACGGAGCCGGGAAGCGAACCTGGGACCCCCAGATGAGAGGCAGGCACGATACCCCTACACCATGGGGCCAGCAATTTTTGTCATACCAGGAGCAAAATTAACAGTCGTTAAAAAATGTTATTTCACGCCGGGAGCAAAATTAAGAGACTGTAACGGTTTTCATTTCGTGCCAGGAGCGAAATCAAAAGTCTTATACGGTAACGAATTTTATTTCACGCCAGGAGCAAAATTAAAAGTCTGTAAAGAATTTTATTTCGAGCCGGGAGTGAAATTGAAAGTCTGTAACGAATTTTATTTCGTGCCCGGAGTGAAATTCTCTGTAATGTTTTTTTTATTTCGCGCCGGAAGCGAATTTAAAAGACTAACGTTTTTTATTTCACGCCATGAGTGAAATGAAAAGTCTTATAATGAATTTTAGTTCACGCCAGGAGCAAAATTAAAAGTCTGTTAAGAATTATGTTTCTAGCCGGGAACGAGATTAAGAGTCTGTAACGGATTTCATTTCACGCTGGGAGCGAAATTTAAAATCTGGTACGAATTTTATTTCGCACCGGGAGCGAAATTTAAAGTCAGTGATGCATTTTATTTCGCCCCTGCAGCGAAATTAAATTTCTGTTTATAATTTTATTTCGCGCCAGGAGTGAAATTTTATTCCTTTGAACAATTTAATTTCGCGACGTTAATTTAAATTGATAATACATTTCGTTTTGCATGCCAGTCCTGCCTTGAATCGGTTTTGGTGGTGGCTCCATTTTTCACCTTAAATGTAAAACTAACTGCACATGGCGTTTATAAATGACTTACCAAATGGGATTCGCAGTGACTGTCGATTGTTTGCGGATGATTGTGTAATATATCGAAAGATACACACATCAAAAAAAGTTTTGCATCACCTCGGTTCCCAGATCTCCGGCATATAGACGTTGACTGTGTATATTGTATCAAAGATACAGTCCCTTTGACTGTTCATAGATGTCACTAAAACTGCTCAAAGATGTAAACAACCATGCATGAGCAGGGCCTATTAGACGGAGGGGGTACGACAGCCGATCAGTTCCAGTCATTCCACCAGGACGAAGGTACGCTGCTCATGTTGTCTGTAGTTCTACCATGCCTAGAAGGTCAATACCGCAGTTCGATCGCGTCCGCATTGTTACTTTGTGTCAAGAAGGGCTCTCAACAAGGGAAGTTTCCAGGCGTCTCAGAGTGAACCAAAGCGATGTTGTTCGGACATGGAGGAGGTACAGAGATACAGGAACTGTCGATGACAGGCCTCGCTCAGGCCGCCCAAGGGCTACTACTGTAGTGGATGACCGCTACTTACGGATTGCCGCTCGGAGGAACCCTGACAGCAATGCCACCATGTTGAATAATGCGTTTCGTTCAGCCACAGGACGTCGTGTTTCAACTCAAACTGTGCGCAATAGGCTGCATGATGCGCAACTCCACTCCCGACGTCCATGGCGAGGTCCAGCTTTGCAACCCCGACACCATGCAGCGCGGTACAGATGGGCCCAACAACATGCTGAATGGACCCCACAGAATTGGCATCACGTTCTCTTCACCGATGAGTGTCGCATATGCCTTCAACCAGACAATCGTCGGAGACGTGTTTGGAGGCACCCTGGTCAGGCTGAACGTCTTAGACACACTGTCCAGCGAGTGCAGCAAGGTGGTGGTTCCCTGATGTTTTGGGGTGGCATTATGTGGGGCCGACGTACGCCACTGGTGGTCATGGAAGGCTCCGAAACGGCTTTACGATACCTGAATGACATCCTCCGACCCATAGTGCACCCATATCGGCAGAATATTGGAGAGGCATTTGTCTTCATGGACGACAATTCTCGACCTCATCGTGCACATCTTGTGAATGCGTTCCTTCAAGATAACGACATCGCTCGACTACAGTGGCCAGCATGTTCGCCAGACATGAACCCTATCGAACATGCCTGGGATATGTTAAAAAGGGCTGTTTATGGACGTCTTGACCCACCAACCACTCTGAGAGATTTACGCCGAATTGTCGTTGAGGAGTGGGACAATTTGGACCAACAGTGTCTTGATGAACTTGTGGATAGTATGCCACGACGAATACAGGCATGCATCAATGCAAGAGGACGTGCTACTGGGTATTAGAGGTAGTGGTGTGTACTGCAATCTGGACCACAAATGCTGAAAGTCTAGCTGTATGATGGTACAACATGCAATGTGTGGGTCTCATGAGCAATAAAACGAGCTGAAATGTTGTTTGTGTTGATCTCTATTCCCTTTGTATTTAAAGGTTCCGGAACTCTTGGAACCGAGGTGATGCAAAACTTTTTTTGATGTGTGTACATGACTCACAAGACAATGCAGTATTTCAAGATGACCTGAACCTGGTCTATAAGTGGGCGATTGAAAATAAAATTAAAATAAACACAAGAAAATGTAGTCTAATAAAAATAGGGAAAGTGCGAAGGCAAGATTTTCAATATAACATTGGCTCAGAAATACTTGTAGAAGAAGATTCTTGCAAATATTTGGGCGTTCACTTAAGAAATGATATGAAATGGAGTAGTCATGTAAAATGTGTAGTTTCTAAAGCTTACAAATCCCTGCACTTTGTAATGAGGGTATTAAAAGGAAGTAGTACCTCTGCTAAAGAATTAGGCTATTTGTCACTTGTAAGACCTATTCTGGAATACGCCTCGGCGGTTTGGGATCCATATCAAGTAGGGCTCATAAATGAGTTGGAAATGGTACAAAGAAAGGCCGCTAGATTTGTGCTCAGTGACTTTAATCCCAGGAGCAGTGTGAGCCGTACGTTAAAGAAACTTGGGTGGGAATCACTTGAGGCTAGGAGGATGAAATCTAGACTCGGCGCTATGTACAACACGTATACAAATCAACCAGCATGGGGTGAGCTTACCAAACGTATGGAAAAGCCTACTTACATGGGTAGGAGCGATCATCCTTTCAAAGTTAAGGGCCGACCACAGCGAACAAACTATGGTAAATATTCTTTCGTAAACCGTGCCATTGATAATTGGAACTCTCTACCTGCCGCAGTTTTAGAGCCTTTTTCCAAACATATAGGTGTGTTTAAGAAAAGGCTGACTCTTTGTGTAAATACTCCAGTTTAATTGTTAGTGAATTGTTATGTACAATTATTTATTTGTTATGTATATCTAATTTGCCACCGGGGGACACAGCCCCAATTGCAAATAAACGAATGAATGAATGAATGAATGAATGAATGATGACCGTAATGCTCTCCATCAGTCGTACCTATAAGTACATCGTACACCTAACGAACACTAAAAATAATACTGTTGCAGGTAAAATAAATTAAGTAAAAAGTCATTAAAGGGATCAATGAACTAAAATCAGGAAAAACATCATAGAAAACTAGAAGTAGTAATTACAAACTGGTAAGATATCAAAGGATCACTCAGAAATATCCAGAACTGGCCAATAATTCAGAACTAGCCATCACAGTCACAGTCAATCACAACATCGGACTAGATGCTGAGGAATCCATACCGTCAGGTAAGGTCATCGCTCTCTCACTTGACTTTCGTTCCCCTCCCCCCCCCCCCCTCCCTCCCGTTCTCGCCGACCTTGTTCTACTATAGGCTACCACGCCTTTTGTTCCAAGTACAGTTACACTCTTATTCAAAAATTTCCCCAAGTGATCCCGACGATTCTATTCAACCGATTTAGGTTTTCGATACGGCTTTGGAATCAGTGAATAAAACTCAACTTTCTTATTACCCGCTCTTTTAAAATTGTAATAAGATATTTAAAATATAAACAGCAACTTTTCTGTTTTTGAAATAAAAAATTTAGCGATGAATTAATCTCAATTCTCCTACTAGACAGAGTACATAGCAGTTTTCAGATCGCAGATCGGAGGTCCCCTTTAAGAAAAAACAAGTAGTTCCGTGAAGAACTATACAGCCTATTTTCATATATCCTGCTCATGTTAATTGCCACTATCAACATACAAAATTTCAGTTTAATTGCTGTAACAGATTCGTAGATATTGAGAACCGTCTAAATATTTCAGATGGTCGCCAGGTTGGATTTTTATTTTTGTACTATTACATTAAGATTATTGTGTACGTGTGGTATTCAAACTTCAATCGCATGATTAGAACACAAGAAGTAAAAACGAGATTTTAAAATTACGCACAGCAGCCATCTTGTGATTATTCAAACAATTGAAATAAATTAGATGCCAATGGATCAACATTTGTATAAGCATTTAACGTGCTACGTTTCACGGCACTCGGATAGTTAATTCGCGAGAAACGTCCATTTAAATATTTATACATCGCGTCGCCGCCATGTTGGATTTGTGCTCACCAGGTTACTGAAGGTCCTATAGGTGAAAATATGTTCATAGTCTCTATGAACATTTAAAAAAAAGTTTGGTTGCTGTAAAAGATTCATATATATTGAGAACCGTCTAAATATTTTGGAAGCTCGCCATTTAGGATTGTTATATGTATAGGCCATAGAGTTATGTACCATCAAGGACAATTATTGCCTAGGTTCAGTATTCAAACTTTCACTTCGATCGCATGATTACGATACAAGAAATAAAAACTTAATTTTAAAATTTCACACAGCCGCCATCTTGAGGTTATGTAAACAATTGAATTAAATTAGATGGCAGTGCATTGCAATCTGCAAAATCATTTACTGTACCACATTTCACTGCGCTCAGAGAGTAAATTCACGAGAAAAGTATATTAAAATATTTCAAATTCGCTTGGTCACCATGTTCGTTTTATACTTTACAGGTTTATGAAATGTACATAGGTAAACTTGTATCAGTACCCTTTATCACCGTACAAAATTGCAGGCTGATATCTGTAATTGTTTCGGAGATATAGAATGTCAGTGAAATATTTCGCACAGCCGCCATTTTGAGGTTATGTAAACAATTGAACTAAATTAGACTCCAGTGCATTACAGTGTTTATAAACATTTGCTGTACCAAGTTTCATTACGTTTGGATAGTTAAATCGCGAGAAAAGTCTATTTAAAAGTCTCAATTTCGCTTGGCCGCCATGTTGGTTTTGTAGTCACCAGGTTTTTGAAAGCATCATAGGTGAACTTCTAGTAGTGCTCTTTATCACCGTACACAATTTCAGGGCGATATCGGTAACAGTTTCGGAGATATTGAATTCTAGTGAAATATTTCGCACAGCCGCCATGTTGGATTGGTGAGACGTAACGAAATTTCAAGGACACGGTCGAGGTCGCCGGGAATAGTGCTATGAACGTACCGAGTTTCATTGAAATCGCTCCAGCCGTTTAGATTTTATTAGGGACACACACACACACACACCTCACACACACACACACACACACACACACGGACAAAAGGTGATCTCATAAGCCTATTTTTTCAAAATTGAAAATAGGCTAAAAAATAAATAAATTCAGCTTCGTTTGTGATGCCATTTGTTGAAATATTTTCTTACCAAAATGTCGGGACATTTAGCCATAACGAACCTGTCACTAATGACGTACCCAAAACCCAATTTACGTGGTCGAAAGACATGGAATTTCAGGATGCCATACAAGAAGAACGAGAACACTCACAAGTAATAGGCTTCCCAACAGTCTCAGTACATTCGAAGCACCCTCCAGCTAACAATACCGTTCGCTCCTAATTACTTCACGCGCAAAGCACAGACATAGTTCAGGAAACCCTATCTACTACATTGGGGGCAGAGTTTACATCCACCTCTGATGCTGCAATCAGTTTCAGTAAAAAAAAAGTCACGGACGTCAGCGGAAGTGCCCTACCTCCACAAACAGGAGCTAAACCCATGGCCACAGATAAAGCCAACATTAATGAGACCCATGCTCTTCACATGAAAACTGTCAACAAAATCACTGCGAGGGAAGAAGTTAAATCATATTACACACAAACACGAAACGCATCACGTAGTCGCCGTAAATCACTGGAAGTGCACACCAGTAAAACATCACTCCAATGATCCCCTCAAATAATTGCTCATAGTCGTTTAAATGCACTCAAACATACTGATGCCTGTCATCGTCATCCTTTTGTTCTTGCATATGAGTGTCTTGCGTTGTTTTGCCACATTAAATATCAATGACATCATAAGTTTGACGACACGTTTTCTACTTCAGGATTTCTTTCAGGACTTTTGATATTGACACGTTATTGCTTCAGGGAGTAAATGATCCAAACTTAGACAGGTTGAGTGGGTACGGATACATAGCAAATATTGGCCCATCTCTCCGAGGCACAGCTGTCGTTTACAGATCAGGGTTAATTTATTGTTTCGGATGTGGAGTTGCACCCGAGTGGCAGAATAATTACTCTGCAATGTGAGGACACAAAAATTGTTAATGTCTACGCCCCTTCTGGATCACAAGGTCGTCTGGCAAGAGAACATTCATTTGAAGTTGACATCAGATACTTTCTCCAGGGCTCTATCAATACTATCATATTAGCAGGCAATTTTAACTGTGTTTTAAACACTCGAGATCAAACCGGCGCTTTCAACAACTGCCGCAGCCTCAAAAGTCTCGTAGACGGATTTAACCTCCATGATGTGTGGGAACTTAAACATGGAACATACGTCCAATTTACTTTCTATCGTGCCGTATCAGCATCTAGAATAGACAGGACATATATAACACGAGGAATGAGAGATAGCCTGCATAGTTCCACAGTAGTGCCAGTATCTTTCAGTGACCATCACGCACTGTTCCCTCAGTCATAGAAGAAGAACGTTCATCACTGTTCCATATCTTAACAAAAAGGCGTAAAGGGCAGCGAAAGACCATTACTAAACTTCGGGACGAGCATGGCTGCACTCAGTCGAACATGGATGATATCCTTTAAATTGGAGCAAAGTATTCCACAACATTTTTCTCCGACGTCCTACAAAATAGTGAGCAAACAGATGGGAGCATACATCAAAACCCACCCAGACTGACCGCAGAGGATGGATCTATGCTGGCAAGTGGTATTACTGTACCTCGGCAGAGATTTCCACAACACTACGCCCAACTCAACGTAACCGCTCTCCTGGTCCTGATGGAATACCATATGAATTTTATCAATTAATGTGGAATATACTAGGAAAAGACCTCCTTAAAATTTACCAGGAGATTAGGGGAAACCCACAAATTATAACTGAAGAATTTACTGCTGGAATTATTATTTTAATTCCGAAGATCATAAGACCACTTGGAATGGAGGATTTCAAACATATCACACTTCTCAATACAGATTGCAAAATCTTTACAAAAAATAATAGCATCCCGAATCAAACCGCAACTGCTACCAATAATAGGGCAGTGGCAATCCTGTGCGACTCCAGGAAATAAATGTCATCTCGAACTTGTTGGTGTTAAGCAATATTATTATTGTAAATGGGAAAACTTCACCCAATCTTCCTCCTACGACACTAGTCAGTCTCGATTTTCAAAAGGCCTTTGATAGAAAAAAAAACATTCATTTCTATGGTCTGCAATGCGAACCTTCGGGTTTCCTATCGGGTTGATTAAATGCATTACAGGACTGTACAGAACAGCACAATCTAGAGTAATCATTAATGGACATCTAACATCGAATATACTCATCCGTAAATCTGTTCGTCAAGGATGCCCACTTTCTATGATCCTATTCATCATAGCACAGGAACCCTTCCTCCGGAGGAGGACGATCAATGAGAAGAAAGTGGCAGTACGAGCATATGCCGATGATGTATGTATTGTTCTCACAGACGAAAACGACGAAGACCGTATGCTGACTATCATAAACGAGCTTCAGGAAACATCTGGATCCCAAGTCAATCCAACATGTTTCAGGGATTTTTTTCTGAAATCTTCAGTGCAATGCTTTTTAACTGACCTTCCGTGGAAATACACAGGAGTTCACTGGTCACTGAGACATTGCGTTAGTCGCTGATCCTAAAGTGAAACATTCCGTGAGACTATCAGAGATATTTTATGGTGCACTGAACATCATGTGTGCTTATTGCCATAGCCTTCACTGAGTTATTAACATTAGCTCAATGAAAAAAATATGGCCTGCTTTCCAGTTCGATTCCATGAATCTACCCACAGATCAAAGTTCAAACCCTGCCTGGGGCAACGTGATATACTTTTATTTTTCCCCAGTCTTATACTTAACCAAATTGATTATTAAGGCTTGTACATCTCGTTAAACATGGTTATTTATTACTATTATCGTTAGTTTACTGGAAAATCGGATAACTATTCCCGGGATAGGCGAGTAAACTTTCACTGAAAACTTCAGTGGAGTTTCACTGCTGGAAAGTTCAGTGGATATTCACTGTGATTTTCAGTGAAGTTCCACTGAAGTCAGAACTGTGAACTTCAGTGATTTATATGGCCTTTAAGCCACTGATATAAACCGATATCTGAATAACGTTATTAATACGCATTGCACGATTAAGGTGCTCTTTTTTACGAGCGAAAATTTTATTTAACGTCCTTTCTGGTGGGCGCTACTTTGTTGTTCCTACCATAACCGATATCCGAATATTAGTCCAAGTTACGGTATTAAGGGATATTTTTTTTGAGAGACTTATTCAAGTAACATTGTTTCTGGCAACACTACATTTCGTTCCTGTGGTAACCGATTTTTATATGTGTAGGCCTTAGAGTTATGTTCTATTACATGAAGATTAATGTGTAGGTGTATTAATCAAACTTCAATCGCATGATTAGGACACCAGATTTTAAAATTTCGCACAGCCACCATCTTGTGGTTCTGAAAACAATTGAAATAAATTAGATGCCAGTGGATTAAAATTTGTATAAGCATATACCTTACCAAGTTTCACTGTGCTCGGATGATTAAATCGCGAGAAACGTCCATTTAAATATTCAAATTTCGCGTCACCGCCAGGATGGATTTGTGCTCCCCAGGTTATTGAAAGTTCCAAAGGTGAACTTATGTTTATAGACTCTATCAACATGCAAAAATTTCAGTTTGACTGCTGTCATAGATTTTGTGAACCGTCTAAATATTTCGGATACTCGCCATGTTGGATTGTATTATACGTAGGCCATAGAGTTATGTATTATTAGATGACTATTATTGCGTAGGTTCATTATTCAAACGTTGACTTCTATCGCATAATTGGGACACAAGAAATAAAAAAAAATTTTTAAATTTTTCACAGCCGCCATCTTGAGTTTATGTACACAATTTAACAAAATTAGATGTCAGTGCATTACAGTGTATATAAACAATTGCTGTACCAAGTTTCACTGCGTTCAGGTGGTTAAATCGCCATAAATGTCTATTTAAATGTTCAAATTCGCTTGGCCGCCATGTTCGTTTTGTAGTGAACAGGTTTTTGAAAGTCACTTAAGTGAACTTCTAGCAGTACCTTTTATCACCGTGCAACATTTCAGGGTGATATCGGTAACAGTTTCAGAGATATAGAATGCCAGTCAGATATTTCACACAGCCACAATGTTGGATTGGTGAAACATAATAAACTTTGAAAGGCACGATCGTGGTCGGCTAAAATAGTACTATGACCTTACCGAATTTCATTGAAATCGCTCCAGCCGCTTAGATTTTATTAGGTGCGGGAGGGGGGGGGGGGGGTTGACACCAAGGCCCTTGTAGGTAGTGCCTGTAGTATATTCTATCCTGTCGCACCCTTGTACTTTTGCTTCCAACACGATGAAGACACGAAAACATGGATCGCGTAACATTTCTGAAATGTTACAGATGCATCTTAGATCTATGTCGGTGATTCCTAAAGTTTGCAGTGAATCTCCTTCTTAATTATGTTGTTTGAACGTGAGCTAGGTTATCAGACACTCCGCAGTGTGTGCAGCATACGGTCTCACACATGAGCAACCTTTGCCTCCACCTATTTGTGCTTGGATACTCCCTTTCATGTGTTCTTCTGGATAAGTTGTTTTCCATAAAATATGGTGATTAGACAATTTCGCAATCAACCAGCAAGTTCATTTTGTTTTTTCCATACATCCGCTTAATCCTTAAGTCTCAAGTATTCCTTTGGTTCCTAACTAGTAAATCACCGTCTCCATCGTTACCACCATTTTCATCATCATCACCGTAATGGCAACCTCATTCGTTGTACAAACACAAATTACGCACCACGTCACCATGCCTTCAAGCAATTCTTGCACTCTCTGTATATATGTGGCACGGTCTCCCTACATGATGATTACTATACTTTGGATGTTCATTCACTGAAAATTGCGAAATCAACATCGAGGTCTTCCTATGCCCAGAACATAGAATGCAATGAAAAGCATATGGTCTTAAATACGATGTGTGGATTACATATAAATATGCAATTGGATTAACTCACGATGGCTACTTGTAGCATTGGCCTTTGAGAATATTTTACGGAAGCTATTCTAACAACTCTACGAGGTGATTTTCTCTCAGAGTAGCCATATGAATGTTCGAATTGCAGAATAAGAATGTAGAAAAAAGGAAACACGTTCCCACTGACCTGGTGCAAGTCCTCGAAATGAACACCCCCTTGATGACTTACGTATCATCGACACAATTTCAGTACCTCAAACCGAAATTAAATTTCTTGGCAGGGCAGGGAATCAAACCCGGACCACCGGGGCGACAGCCAAGAATGTTAGCCGCTACACCACAAGATGATATCTTTCATTGTCAGCGCAATATATTGCACGATGCCATGTAATTTCTGCACGAACTATAATAGTGTACATTCTTCGTACTTTTGGCATTACATAGCCCCTGGTAAGTTAAAGAGATGGTTCGCATACCATAACCCAAGAGCCGAATAGTTCCAATAACCAACAAACAACCGAAAGAAATACCGACAAGCTGGTAGAAAGACAGACAACATATTTTGTAATTTTCAGAGCAAAATAGTTTTACAATGAATAGCACTCTTGGTCTCCATACTGTAGAAATAATGAAAATTGTCCTAAAACTCCAAAAGTTAAAAGGATTTCATGTCAACTTGCTTATTTTGCCGTATATCTTATGTGTAGGTAAATTCGATGAGTTATTGTTTCAGGCGATGTTGAAAATACGAATAAAAGACATAAATTACCTCAGATGCGACGGACTATTGTTCAGTTTAAAAACCTGATAAATTTACTAACGCACGTTTCTCGAATTCACATATCCCTGAACAGCATCAATCTAATCCAGGTCCATCCAGACAGCGCTCCGGCCGCACTCTAAGCCAGTGCTCCGAGCGCTTTGTTTGAAGGCAGTTTCAAAAGTGGTGGGAGAAGCTTGGCTGGCTGAGCACGCAGAAGTGTGCAGCCGAACCATCAGTCGCTAGTCTAGTCCAGTGCGCTTTGTTGACAGCGTGTAAGTAAATCAGTTTCGCAGTGGTCATGACTGAACAGCATACAAAAAAAGGAGTGGTGCAACAGCAGTCTTTAAAGCAGAATGGGAAATTTCATTTTTCTGTACAGCTTATAAAGGGCATGCCAAATGTTTAGTGTGCATCAGAGATGTAATGTGTTAAAAAGAACACAATTTGTTTTTGAATTTTCCTCTCTAATATGTTCACATTTCAGTTTGGAATAAATCACAATACTCTTTATTTAACACTTGTGTTCGTTTCCTTCACATTCCATACATCGGCGTACCATTCGATTTGTGTATGCGGTATATTTGTCATGGCAAAACAGACCTATTAATATGTCAACAATTCCACAAGAGCCGTCGGCCGCACGACTGTACGTACGTTTCTAGTCAGCGTGGTCCGAACATCGTCTGTCTCCTCGCTGCCAGAGTGTAGTGGTGGTAGGGGAAGGATTTATTTATTTATTTATTTATTTATCGTATGGCTTTTAGTGCCGGGAGTGTCCGAGGACATGTTCGGCTCGCCTGAGTCTGTAGCTGCTTCCAGTTCCGTTCAATTTCAAGTAGTTCCAACTTTCGCCACCAGATATCAATGATACCTAGTGGTGAACGTTGGAACTTTGATAGAGCGTTCTGACGAAATCTAACCTAACAAATTTTGCTTTACCCAAGTTTAGTCTGTGAAAGGATCTTTTACATCCATAAATCTATGACATGGGACCGCCGGCTTTACTTCCCCTCCGAAGGAAGGCATACTGAAGGATTTTTAACGCTCTTAAAAAATCTGACGACTTCGGCCGGGTTTGAACCCGCTATATTGGGCACAGCAGTTCAGCATGCTACCGACTACGCCACCGAAGGGGAAGGAGCGCTAGTCTGACTACCCAGTGCTCCCCGAGCGCGACCGCGCTCCCGGAGCGCTATGATGACTGGATGGCCCTGATCTAATCAGTTGGTGAATTCAGAATCTTGTTATTGAAATAGACTATAGCTTTATAGTCCTAATGTAGTTTTTTGTTCTACCCGTAATTATTTCGGTTGCTATGAGGTAGGGGTTGTGGTGAGACAGTTTCCTTGTGGGAATGATATTACGGATAGATGCCCTTCATGACGTCAATCTCATGAGGGGATTTCATGACAAATGAAATTAATGAGGTAAGGCATGAAATGGCTGTGTGTGGTGTTTCGAGTTCGGTGTAGACTGACCATGCACGTTAGCGTGTGTAGCTACCTCGGCTGGTTTGTGACATTATGTCAACAAATTAAAAAAAACATATTTTAACTCTCCAGATTCCATACCGGCCCCTGTTACTGTCACATGCATGATTACCAATATGCTTGATTCCTTTTTTAGGATTATTATATCTGGCTGCACCTGCTGTATCACCAAAAAGCAGGGGCAAATGACCTCGTAGTTCTGCCCCTTAAAACAACAATAACTAAGCCAAAAGGTATGCAACTTCCTGTATCCTTGTTGCAGATCTGGTTCATGTACGTGAAAATATCATGTTTTATACGTCTTCGGTATGTTTCTTTAATGTGTGACTTTCCCACTATGATATTTTTGTGCTCCCCTTGCCCAAAGGCGTTATGAGCACGGCAGACCACACGCATATGACAAAATGTTGGGTCTAGTGCGCCTCGAGTCCAGGCTCTGCGCTCAGTACCAAACGTATTGCAGCACCCCGTCAAATGGGCAGTGTTTGTGCACTGCAGTGCTAGTGTGATGTTGTGCTGCACTCCTCAGAAATGGGCAGGATAGGGCTGCGCTTCACCGGCACGAGTACTAACTTTCTCGCTAGCACTGCTTCACCTTGCTCATTGCACGGCCCTGGTGCACACACACGGACGCACAAACACACGGACAAAAGGTGATCTCATAAGCCTATGTTTAGCCTAATTTCGATTTTTGCAAAAAATGAAACTAGACTTATGAGATCTACACAGGGCCGAAAATTGTGTGTCTGTCTGTTTGTGTGTCTGTGTGTGTGAGAGTGTGTGTGGGTGTGTGTACTCGGAATGTCTGTCCCCCCTATCAATTCGAACACGGTGAAACCGAATTGAACGAAATTTGGTACAGAGGTAGAAATAGCAAAGGGAACCTCAGTGTCATGTTTTATATCGCCGACATCTTGACGGAAACGTAATGGCGGCCACCCAAATGTTCAAAGCTTAAATCAAATTACGACTAACCTAATCATCCGATCTCTACCAAATTTTGCAACAACATATACGGATATGGCGACCGTCTTTTGACTAAAATACAAGGTCATCGGCCCAATAGTTTGCAAATGGCGGCCATGTATGTGTGCAAATCGATTCCCCCAATCAATTCGAACACGGTAAAATAGTTTCGGAGATATGGAATGCCAGTGAAATATTTCGCACAGTCGCCATGTTGGATTGGTGAGCTGTAACAAAATTTGAAGATCACTGTCGGGGTCGGACAAAATATTACTATGACCTTACCGAGTTTCATTGAAATCGCTCCAGCCGTTTATATTTTATTCGGGGGGACACACACATACGCACACACACGGACTAAATGTGATGTCATAAGCATATTTTTTCATAAATGAAAATAATAAAGAAAGCTTTTCATTCGGTCAACACGGAATTCGTGTTGACCGACTTAATAGCTTTCTTCATTAGAAATAACCATCACTGAAAAATGGCTTCTATCACTACTAAATGAAAATAGGCTAACAAGTAAACGAAAAGCAAGAACTGGCGGATTCATTTAGGAAAGAAATACCCTTATTGGTCACAAAGGAGTGAAAGTTTGGTGTGTAGGTTACACTCTGCCTTATATGGCAACACTGCGAGATGGTGAGTTCGATTCCAATCTTAGTCATATTAGAGTGTTTTTCCGTGGTTTCCCACTTCTACTCCAGGAAAATGCGTGGATAGTTCCTAAGTCAAGGCCATGTCAACTCCAAAAGTAACAAAGTTTATCAGACAAATTCCATAAACACCTCAACTACATGGGACTGATGAACAATAGGCTATGTTCCAAACCCCTATATGAAGCAACAAGAAATATTTCGAATCAATGGGATCCATCGTATTGATTTTAGGAAACATGTTTCTAACGTAGGTTACAGTATGACCACGATCGAAACGAGCAAAGTACCTTGCCCTGTCTGATGGGGCACGCGCTCAGACTGAAATCTCTATGTTGAATAACATTGATATTTCAAGAAGTAATTATCCTATGTTTGAATAAATAATTGGCCTGGAATTACGAGTACATATGGCCCAGCATCGTCAGAGTTCACGGTCACCTTCAATGCTTGTCCGGGTAGCGGGCAAATAGACACTTCCATAACGTTATTGACGAGAATCTTTTCTCAAAATAACGGAAACAATTTCTCCGCTTATAATAACGTTACTGATAGCGCATAGCTGTTAAAAATCACCTGTATACCGTTACTAGACTTATAACGTTGTTGGTGGGTTCTCATTTCGAAATAACAGAATTAATTTTTCTGCCCTGAATAACGTTATTGATAGCGTATAGCTGGTACAATTCGCTCGTATACCGTTACTAGACTTGTAACGTTATTGGTGGGTTTGCATTTCTAAATAATGGAATTATTTTTCAGCCATGAATAACGTTATTGATAGCGCAAAGCTCGTAAATATCGCTCGTATACGGTTACAAAGCTTATAACGTTATTGGTGGGTTCACATTTCTAAATAACAGAATTAATTTTTCTGCCCTGAATAACGTTATTGATAGCGTATAACTGGTTAAAATATCTCGTATACCGTTACTAGGCTTATAACGTTATTAGTAGGTTTGCATTTTGAAATAACTGAATCGATCACTCTGCCTGAATAACGTTATTGATGGCGCGCAGCGAGTCAAAATCGCTGCCATACCGTTACTAGACGTATAACGTTATTAACGGGAGCGCATTTTAAAATAACGGAATCTTTACCTCTGCTGGTTATAACATTAATAGCACAAACCAGGGAAAATTATAACCCCTTATTTCGTTGCCGCACTAAAATCCTTATTCATATACCATTTGTTTTGGGTACGGAAGCAGTAACGTAACAAAAATTAATTCGTTATTTTTGACTATTCTGTTACGTTATGAAGCCTTGGTATCTTGCGTTTTGTTGAGATGGAAGATGTGGTTTGTACGGCATGAAAATGAAGGTCGTTAATTAGTAATTGTATAAAAGCGACTTGGTGTTGGACTTTCACAGAGACAAGACGTATTATGTTACGACAGTGCAGCTCGTCGGAAAGCCAATAGACTGGGGACTATTTGGTACTTCCAATCCTTACTTCGGAAATATGGCCTACTCGACTAAAATACGTTTGGAATAGCTTTGAAATATTAAGATAACTTTTGGTTTGTAAAAGGCAAGTCAGTGTTTACTTTAACTTCGTGTGCTCTGAAATGGAAGGAGGGCTAGTGACCAAGAAATATGAGGTTCGTCTGGGATCTTTGTGATTGTAGGAATTGGAGTGCCTTTATTATTAAATTTAATATGTAGCCCATGCTACTTAAAGGAACCTCTGATTAGTCGTCATGATTATGTTAGGCTTGCTTCAAATATTGTGAGATGGTACGAGTAAGTATTTTGGCTCGGTATTGGTCAAAGGTAATGTACTATGCCCTTGTTTTATTTATGTACGCATGTGGTAGTAAGATCTTAAATATTTTTATTTTGGTTCATCTCGTGATTTCTCGCGCAGGGTTGCCATTCACGTTGTCTTAGGGGAAAGGTTTTTTTAAATGAATGTTTTGTTTGTAATTATGATTTGGTCCCTTTTCAATGTAGTATGCCTTCGGGCCTGTAAATCTTTATTTTATTCATATGGGAGGTTTTGTGATGTAATGCTTTGGGCTCGTCTTTTGTCTCCTTGTGGACGGTTTGTTGTTGCTTACAAGACTGAGTGTCGGTCGGTCAGCTGTTACGAAGACAAGAAAAGGTGGACCTGCCATGACAGTTGTGAGAGGTTTGATTTGATATCGGTCGGCTTCTGGATTCTGATTTAAAGGGAATAATTAGGAAACGATGGGTAATTTGTCCTTTAGGGCATTATCCCAATAATTGTGGATATCGTACGACATCGTGAAGAATTGATTCTACTGAATAATTGTATTATGGATCGGATCTACGAAATCTGTAATTGAGGGGTCCCTTCTAATATCGAGCTTCTAGTTGGCAACTATCTTGAAGGGAAAATTATATTGGAGAAAAATAGAAGTACCGAAACTAAAGAGGGTTAATCACGACATTTCTGAAAATGTTTTTAAGGTTAAAGGTGGAAAATCCACGTAAGAAGTAAGTAATAATATGTCTGTCATATCCACACCTTTGCATGTTAATTTTATATTGTATTTTGAAATGTTTACGACTTGTAAGTGTTATGTATGATGAATAGAGGTTATATGTCATTATTATACAGTGTATTATTTCTGGGCATTGGGTTTCTCAATATTTCCATGGTAGCAAACCTCTGGGGGTATAAATAAGTGGCCTGGCCGTTAAAAGTAGTTGCGCAGTGGTAGCAGAGCGTGGTTAGGTTTATTACTTTTGCTAGTTTTGGACCTATTGAGGGCCTAGGCTTAAGAGAGAGTACGATGTTCTTAAACATGAGATTTTTAATAGGGTTTTATTTTGGTGAATATTTTTAATTTGTGTATTCTGGGTGTTTCATGTACCTAATTGTGCCAAAAATGGAAAAACGAGTTCTTCCAAACATGTATTATCTGAGGAAAGATGAATTGGGGTTTGAAATCTTAATTCGTGGAAGGATTCCACAGGGAAACAGAGAAGCTGACTTGGCTGTGTTGATGTCTTTATGTGATGCTCCTGTAAATATCCCGCCTATTAACAGCGAATACTGGGAAATTGGTAAGTCTGGTGTCATTACATCTGTTTCAAACTTGTTAAGTGCTTGTGCTTCGTTGAAAGTTGTTATCGTTTCGTCTGAATATCAGAGAAATAAATTAAAGTGGCGTGCTCTACATTGGTTATTGAGATTAGCTGATTTGATTAATGTCTGGTCAAAAGTTGATGACGGTATTTCATTTGCAAATGAATTGTCAAGTTTGCGTGATAGGTTGGCTGTTGTTTACGAACGTATGTTTTCTGGTGTAACCGGTGATTATAAAAGTGAATCTTTGGCGTCGTCAATCAGTGGAGGTTCTGAGAATGGTAATCGGTGTGAATGTTGATAATAATTTGGTTGAAGATGTAGAATCTGTGTTGTCGATAAATGATTTACGAATTAGTAATCCTGTTGTTATGCAGAATCGGAATGGGTCGTCTAGTCAGCCTTCGAGAAATATGTCATGTTCAGCTAGGCCTAATACTATTGACCAGGATAATTTAAATATTGGATATAACTTGTCATCTGGGTCCTTATCGAGAGAAAATAGTGCGAATGCCTCAATTAATCTAACTTCTGGAATTTCTCGTTGTGTGAAGTCTGTACAGACCAGTGAAAGTTTAATTAATGTAACTGATGATGTCGAACATAATTTGATGAAGCATAATTTAAATTTAGGCGATTCTTCTCAAGTGTGTGGCCCTGGATATGTCATGTCAGATATCAATGTTAGATTTTCTACGTTACCCAATCCAATAGCCTTGATTTTAAAGAATTTTCACATCTCTAATGGTACGGAGAATGATTTATTAGTGAAATTCCTTAGGAAATTTGTAGAATTAAAAGACAGTGCTGTGGTGTTTGGACTGTCCGAACGTCAAATATTTAGTATGGTGTTTCCTTGCACTTCGGATATGCTTAGGCAGATCTTAATTAATAACATGTCTGCTGGAAATTCCTTAATTAATTTTCAAATGGAAGTTTTAAATTATTTTATTAACCCGTACATCTTGTCTGATCTTCATCGAAGCTATTTATTCAGAGGACAGAGAATGGATGAAACACTGAACGATTATTTTGTGGATGTTAGGTATTATGCTAAAATATTTGCTGTTCAGTTGTCGGAGGAACAAATCGTTGCTTCATTAGTCGAAGGAATTAACCCCATTTATAGATTGCGTTTAACCATGTGTGCTAGGCCTAAGACTTATAAGGAGTTTTATGATATTGTTCTTACTGCTGAGAAGTTTAAAAAGGCAGATGCTGTTCGCATGGCATATTCATCGCTAACATGTTCTTCCATTCAGGGTACCTTTGGGCAAATTGGTTCTCTGTCTGTTTTTCCGTGGACGAGTGCTCTTCAGTCTGGAGGAAGACAACCTGTTCAGGGTTTTAATAATGCTTTATTTCAGGGAGAGGTATGTCAGGATGTTGTTCCAGTTTCTGGTCCATACCATAATTTTCAGGGGCGTTCCAACCGGAGATATGATGAGAGAGATATATATCGAGGTAAGCGGTGCGGCTTATGTGGGTCGTATAATCACCTTAGACGCTGGTCTGATGCCAGAATGAATCATAATTCCTGAAGATGTTGTGGTGATCTTGTATGTACAGTATTGTATTTTCAAAATTGTGTTTGATCCTTGGAAACCACACACATGTATGTATGCATTGAACCCACTGCGCTAAGGTTAATGTGATATTTTTCACGACAGCACATTTATGATGGGATGTAGTACCTTTGAACACACCCAGAAAGCTACGAGAAGCCGAGAGCTTATACTATTCTCTTTGAAGTAGCGAAGAATCGCACTTTTGACTTTGGTGAAGTCTGCTAATTATTTATCTGAGATCTTATTAATCAATTTTATCTTTCCACGAGACTCAGAATATTCCATTTCGTCATTCAGCATTATTGAAACATTTTGGAGAATGCTTTTTCACTTTAAGGTAAGGTAATATCATTGCAGATACGCAAATAGGAATGTAAGTAGTCGCTCAACGACTTAGTTTGACGACTTGCTTCCACGAGGAACGCAGTTCCTTGCACTACGTCTGAACAATCCGCCCTGTGTAGGCGTGTTATTATATCCGACGCATAAGACGTGGCAAACAGTCCGCTTTTCAGCGTGGAAATCATTATCGAGTGCCATCGAGCACAATTATACTACGAATCACTGTTGTTGATCTGCAGTGATCAACACGAATTGTATAGTGAATTATTTGGCAAGTATTGTGAAATTTACGACATTACTGTAGCACCACATTTTTACTCCCACGTGTTTGTGGAGGGCCGAGAGCCTGGTGCGGAAATATACAGGTAAATGTGAAATTATTACTTTGAACAAGTGTGATTATACAAGTACATTATACAGAAATTGCTACGGTGAATTTATCCGTAATAAAACGACGCCCATTTCACGGATGCCACGTGATAGAAAAAGTAGCGTCTGTACACGTGTGGAACCGCAGAACAGTGCATGGCCATTTATCATTTACATCTGCAAAGTGTAGAGGCCGTGTTATCAGTTATATTTAAAGCCTGTGATATCTACGACGAAATACTGTAATTTTCAAGTGATAATTATGAACTACTACAAGTCTTATTCTACCGCCCACGTGGTTAACTTTTTCAACACCATGTTCGAGACCGAGACCATGGGTTAATACCATTATGGTATGAGGGAGATGTCCCGGATGGGACCAGCTTGATTATGGAACTTCTAGAACGTCAGACGAGGAGGAAGGAACCGAGGATGCCTTTCCTAGGCATGTTCAGTCCATTTACGAGGTCAACTACAGGGACAGACCGAACCCTGGTCTTTGGGAGAGCCCAGATGGAAGTTCTGATGAGGACGATGCCAACCCTGAAAGCCAGAGGCGCTTTTGTTCAACCCTTGTTGTTGGACAGAGAGCTAAGTGTGGACTCCTCCGTATCGTGAGTTTTGTACACCCTTCCTTGTTCTAGTTTCTGGTGGTATAGTTAGATTAGTGTAGTTTGTGAACCAACCGAACTTAGTGACAGCCATTTCATAGGTAGGGAATGTAATTTAGTCTAATTAGATGTCATTTATTTGCAGTGATTGTGAGTCACCCTTGGGTCTGACATTTTGGTCAACCCTGGTGCAGCTTGATGGACGTCGTCGGACGCCAATTTCTGACCATTGCTAAACGTGACTGTAGTCATTTTGAGGCTACTTTGTTTAACCCTATCTGGGGGGTGATTTTTCAAGTCTTTGCAGACTTTAGTTATGGCAATCAGATGCCATGGTCATATTTCTTTAACTGCACTTTTTTGCAGCCAGTCTATGTTACACCCCTGACTTCGTTAGAGTAGTCGTATCATTTGGGTAATCGACTGTAATTACCAGTTTTGTAACTGCATTATATTTCATTTGAGATGAGCTCAGAAGCCATCCAGGTCATGTGTAGACCTTTTAAGTAAAAGGGATGTTTCATCGTTGCCTAGCATCGAACTCAGTTCCCAACGTATCATTAAGCAGATCCAGCAGAGAGTGGAATTTGCGCCACAATTATGATTTTGTTAGTGTCATGTGTGATGACACGTGTTTATTTGATATTTGATACAAGCAACTACTGAAGTGTATTTTATCTTTGAGAGCAGTGAGCTCCAGCAATCAGTGACATTGCTACCTTTTAAACGTCTTTGATGTGAAAGACAGAGTTATATGATTGTATTCAGATTTATAGCGTGCTTTTTATGCACATATTCTTCGAGGTTTATAACCTATAGTAAAGGTATTATTGTGAGGCCAGTTGTACAGTTATTATCTTGCTTAAATTGCCGGCCTAGTTAGTGTGTTGTGTCATACAGCGCAGGAATCTTGTAGCCTTCGGCGACACGAACAGGTTTTGTGTATTCTACCCAGCGCCCGTGTGAGAGCGCATGCTTCCAAGTGAGACAGACTTATGTTAACATAGGACAGAATGCTTTAAGCATTCACTTTCCCTTTCATTGCAATTATAGCTTGTGGAACCCAGTGGCCATTCTTGTATCTGATCATCTGTTTTGTAGAATGTCATTTGTTAGTTAAACGCTGTTGCGTGTACCATTGTTTTGATGAGTACAGTTATGTCAGCTTTCTATAGTACGTTGTAGGCTAGCCCCGTTAGGGAGGTTTTCGTGAATGATGGTATTGTGTGTACCATGTCCGGGATTGTTCCCATGGACCAAATGTTTCAGGAGGGTAACTGATTGTGTCCAGGCCCATCCCAGAGTTATTGAACGCGAGCTGTGCGCTGGTGGTAACTTGTGTTATTGTGTGTCCGAGTTGTTATTGCTCGTTGATTGTATTCCGACTTTTGAGTCGATGCTTTTTGGCAGAGATGATCTCAGGGGAGACGCTCCGTGCCCAGGCTTGTCAATATTATTCGCCATAAACCAACGATAACCTAAACCGACATCTTAATAATAAAACGCATAATTTTGATAAAACAAAATCTAACTAACGAATTCTTTCTACTTAACCTGGTTCATTTGCATTTGGAACCTGCTGACATAGCCGTGTTTATGAAGGTATTTCCTGGAGGAAATGACTTGAGGACAGCTGACACATTTTTGTTGTTGTGACTGAAGCTTGCTCGAACCATGAGTTCGTAGCTGGTGGAGCGCAGGCCATACGATGTTAGACGTAGTCTTTACTACGCAGTCGTCACCGTAACTACACACATTAGATGACTATGGCTTACAAAGAGTAAACCAAGGTGCAGGCAGGCATTTGAATAAAACTGTGGTCTTTTGTTATTTATTAATGATGTAAAAGTGTATGAATCCTCTATGTTACCCTATTGTGTGCTGATTAGCACTTAGTTCATAAGAATGACTTAAATGTTTTTTTTATGGCTGTTCACTTAGCTTTGAATGTAATTGTTTGTTATTACGGACGTCACCGCCGTAAATTTTGTTATTAATTGATAGGACTTAGCTAGATGAATTAACGTTAAATGTAAATGTGGCGATGGTATCATCCTAACTTAGATTTGTTTTGCTACCCTGTTAAATGTAAATTCTGATATTAGCTTGATCTTGTAACTTGACCTAGGGATTTGCGTCGTACCATTTTCCTAGTGTTGCAGTTGTTGCTTTATTATTGTGAGACAGATCTTTCGCGAGGGTTTATTGTAACTTCTCAGGTAGGGACCTGCTCTTTATTTTTGATTATTTTTTTAGCTTGCAGATTATCCGATAAAAACCCTCCGAACTAGGCTAGGGGTTTGTAAAATTTACAATAAATGTTCACGGTGTTTTACATAAGTCTGGATGTTTCTTTTCTCAGTCTAGCTTTTAAGGTGAACCTTTCCTTAGGCAGTCTATGACCTTCGTCACCATGTACCACGATCCCCGTGGACTACAGTTTCTCGTGCCGCTTTGGCCTATTTGGAAGTTCATCTGATCCTCACGGCAGTTAGGTCCGGCGGATGAGATGTTAGGGAAGTCATTGCGGTTGTTGGCTATCCTGGCAGCCCCTCTGACGGGCTCATAAACTCTATAAACTTTAATGGCGCCCAACTCATGTGCCGACGTTAACGTGGTGACCGTCAGTTCCATGTTATTTAAGAGGATCTTAATATTGATTAATGGTAAATTGACCGGACTGGGACGAACTTAGAAAGTCGTACTGCAGATCAATTAACCGCATGGCATTCATGGTTGATACAAGACCATGGGGTGAGGCTTTTGTGTTACATAAATGATGGATAGGATTTTGTTTGATGATGCCTCATCCTGAGTAAATGTAATACTTTGCTTTGCTCGCCGTTGTCTTTGTAAATGTAGAAGCACTTAGTTTGCATACTCCAGCTGTACTCGTGATGTTTATTTAAATGAAACAAGCTTTATACCACCAAGTAACTAATCATAGCTGTAAGTTCCATTAGAGATTGATCCCTCTCTTTCTCAAATAATTTTCTTGTCATGGATGAGGAAACAATTCGTCGTGTGTTTGGGGAGATGAGGGCAGGTGTCAATGCCAATCTCCAGCAGATTACTGCTGACTTAGGTACTGCAAGGGGTGACTTGGGTGAGGATACCCAAGCTGTTAATAGTGTGAGACTGGACTTAGAAGGCAACACCCAGTCAATCAATAATGTCCGGGGTGATTTAGAGGTTAACACCCAGTCAATTAACAATGTGAGACTGGATATTGAGATTAACACACAGTCGATCAATAATGTTAGGGCTGATCTAACGCAGGTCAGGGCCGACATGGACACTTATAGAGTAGAAGCTGGGAATGATCTTACGGCAGGTTTAGCGGCTGTTAGGGTTGATGTTATACGACACCAGCGGATAGATAGTTTAACCGATCAGATGAATAGAGCTCGGGAGGACATGCAGACCCGATTAGAGGAGCACACCGCTCAGATCCAGACAACGATTAACAGAGTCCAGATCGATATGAGGGCCGACTTGGAGCACACTCGAGAAGAATTTGGAACTCGTTTGACTCACGTCGAGGGATTCATGGACACCGTCAAGAAGGACATGGCCACCATGAATATAGGTCTCATACTGATGAGAGGTGCAGCGAACGCAGTCAACAACAACGTCAAAACGATTGTCGATGGTATGATAGAGGTCAAGGACGAGTTGAACACAAATAGAAAGAATATTACGGAATTGACAGAGACAGTAACAGGGCTACGTGAAACAATTGATGTTCATCGAGAAGAGAATAAGATCGATGTCATGATGTTGAGGGGTGACCTCAATGAACATAAGACCACTATGGAGGCAATGGTAGCCGAGGTCAAAGATGACGTTGGTAGGATCCAGGACAACATGTCAAAAGTCGAGGAAGAAATCGATTCCCTACAGAAACGATTCGAGGAAGTAGCGATAACCGAGAGGTTAGACCTCAGCTATAACTTGAGGACGGCTATTCGCGAAGTCGACACTAACCTCAAAGGCAAAGTTGAAAGGATAGAATTACAGCTCAACGATCTAGGGAATAAGGTCGCAGCTAAGACCATCCCAGGGCTCGAAGTTATAGAGAGACGTCTCGACCGACTGGAGACGCATCCACGAGAGACACACTTACCCTCACAGATGGGAGACTCTCAGGCGACACCAGGATCGCAATCCGCAGGGCTAATGCCTGCACATTTTCAGCCCAGCGCACCCACGGAACCGCAACCATCTCAATTCACCGGTTCAGCGCAGAGTCAAGCGATAAACTTTGACGCACATCCTTTCCACCCTGTACCCAACCGACAGAGTCAAGAGACGAGTACGCCAACGCATAACTATATGCCGAATTCGTTTAGACCCGCGCAAACGCAGGGGAATGTGAATATTATCCGTTCACGAGAGGAGCAACCAGCTCGATTCTCAGGTACTGGAAGTGGCATCACTCCAGTCGAATTTTTGGCTAATGTAGAAAGCTACTTGAGAGACACGATGGTGACTCCGGAGAGAGAACTCCGAGTTATTGAGCGTTTGCTTGAGGGGCAAGCCAGCACTTGGTTTAGAGCCTTCCGTTACTCATTTGTAGGCTACCAAGATTTTAGAGAAGCCTTGCTGAGGACTTACTGGTCAAGCGACATCCAGCAGAGTATCAGAGCTGAGATGTATACTCGCCGATACAGCTCAAACACTCCGACGCGCTATGCGAACTACTTCGCAACCCAGCTTGCGAAACTCCGTTGTTTACAACCCCCACTGTCAGAGCAAGACCTGGTAAACACCGTCGTTTGGCAATACCCTGCAGACGTGCAACGTGTATTGATTGCTGCAGGAGCATCCACTTTTCAGCACTGCGACCAAATCTTGCGACGTTTGGATGCTAATACCGAACTGTTTCCGACACACCGTCAGCAGAAGGCAGACAGGCGTGAAGAGCAAAATGTCAACTTGACAACTGTGGACAAAGTGTGCCAGACGCCTCAGCAGACACAGACTCAAGAGAGCTCTGGACAGCGCAATGACTACAATCGTGGTCGGAGAGAATGGAACAACACTCCATATGCTAGAGACCAGAGAGGTGACCGTCGTAGTCACTGGAACCGGCGCTTCGATCGAGGGACGAACGAAGACCGTCGTCACGAAAACGACCACCGAGGGAATAATAGCCGGAACCCACAACACGGAAGTATCCGTATGGATTACCGCTATAGCAGAGGTTACAATAGAGATCGAGACCCCAGATACCAAACATATCGAGACTGGAGAGGAAGAGCACGGGAGAGTCGTGAAAATCTTCAGCAACTCCGAGAACTTTAAGAAATACAAGAAGAGGGAGATCAGAACCCTACTTCGAGGGAAACACTTAATACGGCGGAAGAAACGGAGCGAAACCAGCCCGGTACTTCTCGCCAAGAAAAAAAAACGCCGAAAAACCAATAGATTCTTACCCGATTGAGCACAGAGTAACTGCCACCATCTTACTCTGGGAGCCAATTCAGGAAGATCTATTAGACGAACGACGAACGACGAACCACAACTACGAATTGACGCGTCTACCGAAGATTGTAGCTACCCTGAATGGATGTAACGTAGTCATTCTCATCGATACTGGGGCGATGATAAGTGTCATTTCCACCGATTGCCATGCCAGACTGAAAGCAAACTCAGAGGTGACAGAGCTGCCAGTTTCCGCAGTAAGAGTCAGAGGAGTCATACCTGACCGTGTTGTGACGTGCAAAATCCAGATTCTATGCACTTTGAAAATTTCGAGCCACGTGTACTTGCACGAATTTCTTGTGATGAAAGGCTTGCATCATGATGTCATATTGTGTGCAGACTTCATTCGGAAGTATGATGGAATCATTGATATGGGACGTAATACGGTGGAGTTTAAGCCGAACGAACCCATTCAAATGAACTTAGTAGAGGAAGAACCGGAATTTGTATCCGAAGTCAACGTTGTTGAGAATTTAAATGGCAAGGGAATTGAGGAGACACAAGATGCCGACGAAGAGGCAGAACCATTATCAGCACCCATACGAGAGAAATTGGATGCAATATTAAACGAATACGAGGATATATTCGACACCACACCTGGTGAGATATTGGACTACGAGTACGATCTTGTACTACTGGATGATTCCCCATTCCAGAAGAAGATTTATCCTATCGCAGAGAAACACCGCGAGGAAGCTGCTAAGACGATCCCTGAGATGGAAGCAGCAGGTACAATCAAGAAGTCACCGACTCCTTTCTTGAATCCTATAACACCTGTGGTTAAGGTGGATGAAAGCTTGAGACTTTGTCTCGATGCAAGGGCCTTAAATAAACGCTTAGCTCCTGAGCATGACAGACCGCCCAAGATTAGGGACATCCTCAGGAAGTTTAAGGAAAAGAAGATATTTTCGTCATTGGACTTGGTACAATCCTACTACCATATAAGATTATCTGAGCATACTCAGAAGTATACAGGGTTTCTGTTCGATCAGACCACCTATGTCTTTCGAAAACTACCCTTTGGAGTGAAGAATGCCGGAGCTGCATTAATTAGAGCACTTGATGCGAAGTTGACTCCTGAAGTGAAACAGAAGGTGATATGTTACGTGGATGACATCATCATAGCTTCGGAAACAGAGGAAGAACATTTAACAACTTTACGCCTTGTTTTTGAGAATCTTCGACAGGCTAATTTCAAAGTGAAATTCGACAAGAGTCGATTCTTCCAGAGAGAAGTCAAATTTGTGGGACACATAATTAATGGAGAAGGATACAGGCCGAATCCAGCAAAGATCAGAACCGTTGCTGCATTTCCAACGCCAACCCGTGTGAAACACGTGAGACAATTCCTAGGAATTCTCCAATTCTTTGCTGCTCATTGTGAGAGGTATTCTGAGACTGTCGCACCACTGCAAGGTCTGCTAAAGAAGAATTGCAGATGGGCTTGACGAGTGCGAGATAGCTTTCAGAAAAGCTAAACAGATGCTGGTTGATTCGATTCAGTTAGAATATCCAGACTACTCCCGGAATTTTATTCTAGAGACTGATGCATCTGCGATTGGAATAGGTGCCATCCTATTGCAGGAGGATGATGAGAAGAAACGTCATTACATCGCTTTCTTAAGTCGACGTTTGAGAGCGCATGAATCTCATTATTTCACCACTGAGATACCGACAGCAGTGGCTCAGCTGGCTAAGGCGCAGCGTTAGGTTACGGGACCAAGCTCTCTGCTGACTCGGTAGACGCGTGGGTTCGAGCCCCACCGTCAGCCGTCCTTGAAATGGTTTTCCGTGGTTTCCCATTTTCAACACCAGGCAAATGCTGGGACGGTACCTTCTGGTAGGCCACGGCCGATTCCTTCCACATCCTTGCCCACTTTCATTCATCATCATCAATTCCATCTCTCATCCCGACGCGCAGGTCGCCCACGGGCGTCAAATAGAGAGACCTGAACTCGGCCTCTGAGGAGATCACACAAAAAAAACACTGAGATTGAAGCACTTGCGATTGTTTACGCGCTTGATTACTGGCAGAAACTTTTGTTAGGCCAGAGGATAATTGTGAGGACCGATCACCATGCGCTGACCTTCATTTTATGAACAAGACTGGCAAGCGACAGGATCACACGTTGGACGCTGTTTCTCCAACAGTTTGACTTGGAAATTGTTTACCGACCAGGCAGAGAGAATGTGTTGGCCTACATTCTCAGCCGGAATCCTGAAGCCACTGTGAATGCCATTGACATCGAGGGAGAATGCGAGGAACACCTTCGCCGACTTCGTCATCTACCTGAAGGACAACGACGTGAGGAGGAACTCAGGCATATTATCCGTTTCCTGGAACGACGAATGGATCCACAGGATGCTCACTTTGCGAGGATTGCTGCTCTTGCAGATGATTATTTGATCTATCATCGTGTCTTGTATAAGTTTGTGGACGAGGACCACACTCAACTGCGTGCAGTCATACCGAGGAGATATCAAGAATCTGTTATTCTTATGGTTCATCTATCCATTGGACATGGTGGGACTGACAAGACCATTGCAACCATCAAGGAGTCTTTTACTTGGAAAAGGCTAGGAACCACCGTTAGACAGTGTTTACGTGCTTGCGACGCATGCCAGCGGAACAAGTACACGTCACACTTGTTGAAGGAACCTCCAAGACCAATACTCCCAACTCAACCCAGAGAGTTATACGCACAGGACCTTTATGGCCCAATACCTAAGGCCCGTCGTGGGAATCGCTTCATTGTTGTAACTATTGATGTGTTCACGAAATATACGATACTTCATCCGATTCAGAAAGCCACCGCACATCAGATTATTCAGAGAATTAGACGACAAGTGATACCGGAGGCAGGAATGCCACAATTCCTGTTGACTGATCATGGATCACAGTACACCTTCGCAGAATTTGCCAATGCTATGAACGAGTTGGAGATAGGTCATGTTTTATCGTCTATTCGCCATCCAGAGAGCAACCCAGCAGAATGCGTAATGTCTACTATCGCAAAATTCTGTCGATTGTATTGTCAGGAAGAACACTGGCGATGGACCGAAGTCCTAGTCCTCATGGCAAAATGTATTAACTCAACAGTCCATGAAAGCACTGGTCCAATACCCATGGTTTTGCATTTGAACCAGATGCCGATGAGAATATGGAATCGTGTGAATGTAAATCCACCTTGTTTACAACCATCACACGCCAGCAGACTTTTAGCTGCAAGGGACACTTAGGACAGGCAAGCTGCCAATCGCTTGCGAAGAACTAGACGTCAGAGATTCAGAAAACCACTAGTCGCGGGAGACCTTGTCCGTATAAGGAGACCAGGAATCTCAAGTCCTATGGACCGCATATATGGGAAATTTCTGTCTTTATATTATGGCCCCAGTCGTATCCGACAATTTCTGAACAATGGAAGTTATGTAATTGAAGACATTCGGACAGGAGAGCGCATTGGAACCATCAACGCAGCTAATCTAAAAAAAATATCACTTATGAATGAACTTTGAGTAAAATAAAAATGTCGTCCCAATATTTTATTTGAAACGACGGAGAGGCAGATGAACCCGCTGAGCTAAGGTTCATGTGATATTTTTCACGACAGCACATTTATGATGGGATGTAGTACCTTTGAACACACCCAGAAAGCTACGAGAAGCCGAGAGCTTATACTATTCTCTTTGAAGTAGCGGAGAATCGCACTTTTGACTCTGGTGAAGTCTGCTAATTATTTATCTGAGATCTTATTAATCAATTTTATCTTTCCACGAGACTCAGAATATTCCATTTCGTCATTCAGCATTATTGAAACATTTTGGAGAATGTTTTTTCGCTTTAAGGTAAGGTAATATCATTGCAGATACGCAAATAGGAATGTAAGTAGTCGCTCAACGACTTAGTTTGACGACTTGCTTCCACGAGGAACGCAGTTCCTTGCACTACATCTGGAGAATCCGCCCTGTGTAGGCGTGTTATTATATCCGTCGCATAAGACGTGGCAAACATTCCGCTTTTCAGCGTGGAAATCATTATCGAGTGCCATCGAGCACAATTATACTACGAATCACTGTTGTTGATGTGCAGTGATCAACACGAATTGTATAGTGAATTATTTGGCAAGTATTGTGAAATTTACGACATTACTGTAGCACCACATTTTTACTCCCACGTGTTTGTGGAGGGCCGAGAGCCTGGTGCGGAAATATACAGGTAAATGTGAAATTATTACTTTGAACAAGTGTGATTATAAAAGTACATTATACAGAAACTGCTACGGTGAATTTATCCGTAATAAAACGACGCCCATTTCACGGATGCCACGTGATAGAAAAAGTAGCGTCTGTACACGTGTGGAACCGCAGAACAGTGCATGGCCATTTATCATTTACATCTGCAAAGTGTAGAGGCCGTGTTATCAGTTATATTTAAAGCCTGTGATATCTACGACGAAATACTGTAATTTTCAAGTGATAATAATGAACTACTACAAGTCTTATTCTACCGCCCACGTGGTTAACTTTTTCAACACCATGTTCGAGACCGAGACCATGGGCTAATACCATTATGATATGAGGGAGATGTCTCGGATGGGACCAGCTTGATTATGGAACTTCTAGAACATCAGACGAGGAGGAAGGAACCGAGGATGCCTTTCCTAGGCATGTCCAGTCCATTCACGAGGTCAACTACAGGGACAGACCGAACCCTGGTCTTTGGGAGAGCCCAGATGGAAGTTCTGATGAGGACGATGCCAACCCTGAAAGCCAGAGGCGCTTTTGTTCAACCCTTGTTGTTGGACAGAGGGCTAAGTGTGGACTCCTCCGTATCGTGAGTTTTGTACACCCTTCCTTGTTCTAGTTTCTGGTGGTGTAGTTAGATTAGTGTAGTTTGTGAACCAACCGAACTTAGTGACAGCCATTTCATAGGTAGGGAATGTAATTTAGTCTAATTAGATGTCATTTATTTGCAGTGATTGTGAGTCACCCTTGGGTCTGACATTTTGGTCAACCCTGGTGCAGCTTGATGGACGTCGTCAGACGCCAATTTCTGACCATTGCTAAACGTGACTGTAGTCATTTTGAGGCTACTTTGTTTAACCCTATCTGGGGGTGATTTTTCAAGTCTTTGCAGACTTTAGTTATGGCAATCAGATGCCATGGTCATATTTCTTTAACTGCACTTTTTTTCAGCCATTCTATGTTACACCCCTGACTTCGTTAGAGTAGTCGTATCATTTGGGTAATCGACTGTAATTACCAGTTTTGTAACTGCTTTATATTTCATTTGAGATGAGCTCAGAAGCCATCCAGGTCATGTGTAGACCTTATAAGTAAAAGGGATGTTTCATCGTTGCCTAGCATCGAACTCAGTTCCCAACGTATCATTAAGCAGATCCAGCAGAGAGTGGAATTTGCGCCACAATTATTATTTTGTTAGTGTCATGTGTGATGACACGTGTTTATTTGATATTTGATACAAGCAACTACTGAAGTGTGTTTTATCTTTGAGAGCAGAGAGGTCCAGCAATGAGTGACATTGCTACCTTTTAAACGTCTTTGATGTGAAAGACAGAGTTATATGATTGTATTCAGATTTATAGCGTGCTTTTTATGCACATATTCTTCGAGGTTTATAACCTATAGTAAAGGTATTATTGTGAGGCCAGTTGTACAGTTATTATCTTGCTTAAATTGCCGGCCTAGTTAGTGTGTTGTGTCATACAGCGCAGGAATCTTGTAGCCTTCGGCGACACGAACAGGTTTTGTGTATTCTACCCAGCGCCCGTGTGAGAGCGCATGCTTCTAAGTGAGACAGACTTATGTTAACATAGGACAGAATGCTTTAAGCATTCACTTTCCCTTTCATTGCAATTATAGCTTGTGGAACCCAGTGGCCATTCTTGTATCTGATCATCTGTTTTGTAGAATGTCATTTGTTAGTTAAACGCTGTTGCGTGTACCATTGTTTTGATGAGTACAGTTATGTCAGGTTTCTATAGTACGTTGTAGGCTAGCCCCGTTAGGGAGGTTTTCGTGAATGATGGTATTGTGTGTACCATGTCCGGGATTGTTCCCATGGACCAAATGTTTCAGGAGGGTAACTGATTGTGTCCAGGCCCATCCCAGAGTTATTGAACGCGAGCTGTGCGCCGCTGGTAACTTGTGTTATTATGTGTCCGAGTTGTTATTGCTCGTTGATTGTATTCCGACTTTTGAGTCGAGGCTTTTTGGCAGAGATGATCTCTGGGGAGACGCTTCGTGTCCAGGCTTGTCAGTATTATTCGCCATAAACCAACGATAACCTAAACCGACATCTTAATAATAAAACGCATAATTTTGATAAAACAAAAGCTAACTAACGAATCCTTTCTACTTAACCTTGTTCATTTGCATTTGGAACCTGCTGACATAGTCGTGTTTATGAAGGTATTTCCTGGAGGAAATGACTTGAGGACAGCTGACACATTTTTTTGTTGTGACTGAAGCTTGCTCGAACCTTGAGTTCATAGCTGGTGGAGCGCAGGCCATACGATGTTAGACATAGTCTTTACTACGCAGTCGTCACCGTAACTACACACATTAGATGACTATGGCTTACAAAGAGTAAACCAAGGTGCAGGCAGGCATTTGAATAAAACTGTGGTATTTTGTTATTTATTAATGATGTAAAAGTGTATGAATCCTCTATGTTACCCTATTGTGTGCTGATTAGCACTTAGTTCAAAAGAATGACTTAGATGTTTTTTTTATGGCTGTTCACTTAGCTTTGAATGTAATTGTTTGTTATTACGGTGGTCACCGCCGTAAATTTTGTTATTAATTGATAGGACTTAGCTAGATGAATTAACGTTAAATGTAAATGTGGAGATGGTATCATCCTAACTTAGATTTGTTTTGCTACCCTGTTAAATGTAAATTCTGATATTAGCTTGATCTTGTAACTTGACCTAGGGATTTGCGTCGTACCATTTTCCTAGTGTTGCAGTTGTTGCTTTATTATTGTGAGACAGATCTTTCGCGAGGGTTTATTGTAACTTCTCAGGTAGGGACCCGCTCTTTATTTTTGATTATTTTTTAGCTTGCGGATTAGCCGATAAAAACCCTCCGAACTAGGCTAGCGGTTTGTAAAATTTACAATAAATTTTCACGGTGTTTTACATAAGTCTGTATGTTTCTTTTCTCAGTCTAGCTTTTAAGGTGAACCTTTCCTTAGGCAGTCTATGACCTTCGTCACCATGTACCACGATCCCCGTGGACTACAGTTTCTCGTGCCGCTTTGGCCTATTTGGAAGTTCACCTGATCCTCACGGCAGTTAGGTCCGGCGGATGAGATGTTAGGGAAGTCATTGCGGTTGTTGGCTATCCTGGCAGCCCCTCTGACGGGCTCAGTATGTATGTATGTATCTTCTGTGTGAATTGTAGGTTTGATGTTGTGATGGTTGTCACAATTTATTTTCAAAATTGTGTTTGATCTTTGGAAACCACACACATGTATGTAGGTCTATGTATGTATGTATGTATCTTTTGTGTGAATTGTATGTTTGATGAGCGACGGATGGATTTGTGTGTATTGTGTATAAATGTCTCTATTTGGAATCTTCTGCATTGTGTATGACCAGAGTGACTCATTGTTTTGCGTCAAGTTGGTGTTTAGGCGAAAGGTTAGAATTTTCTAAATGGCTTTTGACATTTTGTTGATACGGAGAGGAATTTTATTTTGTGTTAGGGTTATAATTTTGAATTTTCAAGATTGTGTATGATCTACATGATGCTTTGGTGCGTTTTTTTTAGTAATGTGACCTTTATTTGAATCTTCAAAATTGTATACTGGTTCTGGCGGAAGGTAGTATAATTGTGCGTTAGTGTATCGTGTTGGTATGAATGTTGAATCACTAATTTGTCCTTTAATTTGGGGAGGGATTTTGTTCTTGTTTCTTGTTTTTAGCCTATTTTCAATTTTGAAAAAATAGGCTTATGAGATCACCTTTTGTCCGTGTGTGTGTGCGTGTGTGTGTGTGATTCGTGTGTGTGTGTCCCCCCCTAATAAAATCTAAACGGCAGGAGCGATTTCAATGAAACTCGGAAAGTTCATAGCACTATTCCCGGCGACCTCGACCGTGCCCTTCAAATTTTGTTACGACTCACCAATCCAACATGGCGGCTGTGCGAAATATTTCACCAGCATTCAATATCTCCGAAACTATTGCCGATATTACCCTGACATTTTCTATGGTGATCGAGGAAACTACTATAAGTTCACTTATGTGACTTTTGAAAACCTGGTAACTACAAAACCAACATGGAGGCCAAGCGAATTTGCGACTTTTACATACACGTTTCTCGCGATTTGACCAACCAAACACAATGAAACTTGGTACAGTATATGCTTATATACATTGTAATGCACCGACATCTAACTTCGTTCAATTGTTTACATAATCACAAGATGGCGGATGTGCGAAATATTTCACCGGCATTCTATATCTCTGAAACTATTAGCGGTATCTCCCTAAAATTTTGTACGGAGATAAAAGGCACTACTGGAAGTCCATCTATAAGACTTTCAAAAATCGGTTAACTACGAAACGAACATGGCGGCCAAGCGAATTAGAAAATTTTAAATAGACCTTTCCCGCGATTTAATGTTCCAAGCTCACTGAAACCTGGTACAGGAAATATTTATACACATTGTAATCCACTGGTATCTAATTTAGTTCAATTGTTTACATAACCTCAAGATGGCGGCAGTGCGAATTTTAAAATTAAGTTTTTATTTCTTGTGATGTAGTCATGCGATCGAAGTGAAAGTTTGAATAATGAACCTACGCAATAATTTTCCTTTAATGGTACATGACTCTATGGCCTATACATTTAACAATCCAACATGGCGACCATCCGAAATATTTAGACGATACTGAATATCTACGAATCTGTTTTAGCAATCAAACTGCATTTTTTAATGTTCATAGGGGCTATGAACTTAAGTTCACCTATAGGACTTTAAATAACCTGGTGATCACAAATCCAACATGGCGGTGACGCGAATTATAAATATTCACATGGACGTTTCTCGCAATTTAACCATCCGAGTGCAGTGAAACTTGGTACAGTAAATCCTTATACGATTGTTAATCCACTGGCATCTAATTTATTTCAATTGTTTCCATAACCTCAAGATGGCAGCTGTGAAAAATTTTAAAATCTCCTTGTTTTTTCTTGTGTCCTAATTATGCGATTGAAGTTTGAATACTACACGTTCACAATAATCTGCATGTAACAGTACATAACTCTAGGACCTACATATATACAATCCAACATGGCGACCATCCGAAATATTTAGTCGGTTCTTAATATCTACGAATCTATTACAGCAATCAAACAGAAATTGTGTATGTTGATAGTGGCAATTAACATAAGTAGGATATATGAAAATAGGCTATATAGTTCTTCACGGAACTACTTGTTATGGGTAAAGTTATGTTTTAATTTAAAAGTTTTCAATGGTAGCCGAGTATATAAATAGGGTCGTTAAAATATCCATGTTAAGCTTAAGATCCTAACGTATATGGAGGTATGGGACTCAAATATTAGGTGACATAAGCTGAATATGTATTTAATGGTAAGTATTTACTAACCATTCCGAAATAGTTTCTCCGAGTAGTGACCTTGTGCACTTATTATTGCTTGTTGAACTGAGGAAGTAGATACTTACAGGTGAGTTGTGTGTTTCATGAGGTTAATGTGGTAATGGTCGTTGTTTCGTTGAAGTGAATTTTTTGAAATTCTCATCCGAGACAGCATAAAGGTAATTGTTGATTTAAAGGGTATTTGGTGTAATGTGTCACGGTTTTAGCGTACTGCTATTTATATTGTGGTGGAACATTTTGGGAATATTTGTGAGTAGTAACTGTTTTCTTGGATGAATTTAGATATTATGCAATGATGTGTGTGTGAATGTGTTGTGGTTTTATTTGGTCTGCACGTGTGGTCAGTTGATACTTCGTTATTGTTGTTTTCTTGGTTCTTCTTGCATTTTGAACCTGTTTGTGGATTTCTTGGGTAAGTTTTTTCCTGGTTGTTGCCTAAATGAGTTGTGACAGATGTGTGATGTGGGACTTATGCCAATGTTCATTTGGGATATTTTGTTTTGGGAGTAATTATGTATTATGTTTTCTTTTTCTTCTTGGATTTAGTATCTTTCTCTATGGGAATTAAATATGTTTGGCTTAAAGAATTCTTTTTTCATTTGGGGCGGTTATTATTTCACTATTTTTAATATTTTGTTTGTCAATCCATGTTTTCTTTCTTTTCTAACGAACTTCATGTTTACATTCTATTGTACTTACAAGTTATGTCAATTTCAGGTTTATTGTAAAAAGGTGTGGATTTTATTTGGGATAGGTTCTGCGTTTGTAAAACTGATTGCCTTATTTGTTTAAAAATTATGTCAACTATTGTCATGTATGGATTCTTTGTATACCTTTTAATTGTAAGCTATTCCATTGCGTTTTCCTGGCCTAGTACTTTGTGATTGCAGTGTACTCATTCTGGACTTGTCCGAGGGAAGATTCTTGTTGGAAGTGTATATCCAAGGGCCCGGATTATGGACACCTACATCAAGTAACTGGAAACGGATCCGTACTCGTCTTGAGAAGATGCCTTTACTCCTGTATCATTGTGTTACATTTTGTACCTGTATTATGAAAGGACTGTATCCCATGTAAGATGCATGTTTACCTTTGGCATGTATGGTATATTGGAAAGGATTTTCTGTAACTTCTACTATGGATCTAGATGCTAGACGTCTATATGGTGTGGATTGGAATGAACTTTGGCAACGAAGAGTTTGATATTCTACCTATTAGATTTCATGCATGTGATATAAAAAACACCTTGTTTTTCGACAAAATTGTGGAACAGGAGTGGTACAGATTTTCTGGATTACAGTGCTACGTCGGCTTGGTTCTTAACCATCGCCAAGGTTGAGGGGCGGGAGTTTGACGTATTTCCATTTTGCATCTCAAGTAAGTACTCTGATGAGTGTCCGGTTGGACGTGCATGAGATCGCTGATGTAATGGTTCTTAGTTTCACCGCTAGAGGCCACCTGTGTACAGTTTCTGCTGTGGTGACCGATCGAAGCGCGACCTAGTGGTGACTGGTAAAAGCTGTCTCCTCGTGCTTGTATCTTGCGTTTTGTTGAGATGGAAGATGTGGTTTGTACGGCATGAAAATGAAGGTCGTTAATTAGTAATTGTATAAAAGCGACTTGGTGTTGGACTTTCACAGATACAAGACGTATTATGTTACGACAGGGCAGCTCGTCGGAAAGCCAATAGACTGGGGGCTATTTGGTACTTCCAATCCTTACTTCGGAAATATGGCCTACTCGACTAAAATACGTTTGGAATAGCTTTGAAATATTAAGATAACTTTTGGTTTGTAAAAGGCAAGTCTGTGCTTACTTCAACTTCGTGTGCTCTGAAATGGAAGGAGGGCTAGTGACTAAGAAATATGAGGTTTGTCTGGGATCTTTGTGATTGTCGGAATTGGAGTGTCTTTATTATTAAATTTAATATGCAGCCCATGCTACTTAAAGGAACCTCTGATTAGTCGTCATGATTATGTTAGGCTTGCTTCAAATATTGTGAGATGGTACGAGTAAGTATTTTGGCTCGGTATTGGTCAAAGGTAATGTACTATGCCCTTGTTTTATTTATGTACGCATGTGGTAGTAAGATCTTAAATATTTTTATTTTGGTTCATCTCGTGATTTCTCGCGCAGGGTTGCCATTCACGTTGTCTTAGTGGAAAGGGGTTTTTAAATGAATGTTTTGTTTGTAATTATTTTTTGGTCCCTTTCCAATGTAGTATGCCTTCGGGCCTGTAAATCTTTATTTTATTCATATGGGAGGTTTTGTGATGTAATGATCTTTGCTTTGGGCTCGTCTTTTATCTCCTTGTGGACGGTTTGTTGTTGCTCACAAGACTGAGTGTCTGTCAGCTGTTACGAAGACAAGAAAAGGTGGACCTGCCATGACAGTTGTGAGAGGTTTGATTTGATATCGGTCGGCTTCTGGATTCTGATTTAAAGGGAATAATTAGGAAACAATGTGTAATTTGTCCTTTGGGGCATTATCCCAATAATTGTGGATATTGTACGACATCGTGAAGAATTGATTCTACTGAATAATTGTATTATGGATCGGATCTACGAAAACTGTAATTGAGGGGTCCCTTCTAATATCGAGCTTCTAGTTGGCAACTATCTTGAAGGGTAAATGATATTGGAGAAAAGTAGAAGTACCGAAACTAAAGAGGGTTAATCACGACATTTCTGAAAACGTTTTTAAGGTTAAAGGAGGAAAACCCACGTAAGAAGTAAGTAATAATATGTCTGTCATATCCACACCTTTGCATGTTAATTTTATATTGTATTTTGAAATGTTTACGACTTGTAAGTGTTATGTATGATAAATAGAGGTTATATGTCATTCTTATACAGTGTATTATTTCTGGGCATTGGGTTTCTCAATAGTTCCATGTTAGCAAACCTCTGGGGGTATAAATAAGTGGCCTGGCCGTTAAAAGTAGTTGCGCAATTATTATTAGCCAAGTCACTTTACTAAAATTTAATTTATGTGTATTTGTTGATATGAATGTCTCAACGACCAGCCATGCTTGCTCCCACTTTTTGCTTTCACTTTTGCTCCCACTTTGCTCTCATATTAATGCCAACTCTTATAACTATGAGCAGCAGCAAAATGTAAATGGAATAATATTTATGATAATGTTGAAAACAAAAGTCCTGAGGTCTTGGGTTTGATTTTACATTGTTCATGTAATTATTATTGTTGACGGTACTTTGGAAATTCCACCTTAAAAAATGAATCCACTTGATTATTTTTTAACTGTTTTTATAATTATAATAATAATAATAATTATTATTATTATTACCCAAGTCTCTTTACTAAAATTTAATTCACATGTATTAGTTGATTTGAAAGTTTCGACAACCAGCCATGGTTGTTCCTACTTTTTGCTCTCATATTTGCTCCCACGTTTTGCTTTCACATTTGCTCTCACTTTTTCTCCCACTTTTTTTTAGCCTACTTTCGATTTTTGCAAAAAATGAAACTAGACTTATGAGATCAACACAGGGCGAAAAAAGTGTGTCTGTCTGTGTGTGTGTATGTGTGTGTGTGAGTCTGTGTGTGTGTGTGTATGTGTGTGTGTGAGTCTGTCTGTGTGTGTGTGTCTGTGTGTGTGTGAGTGTGTGTTCTCTGAATGTCTGTCCCCCCCTATCAATTCGAACCCGGTGAATGCGAATTGAACGAAATTTGGTACAAAGGTAGCACTAGCAAAGGACACCTCAGTGTCATGTTTTATATCGCCGCCATCTTTACTAAAACTGAATGACGGCCACTCAAACGTTCAAAACGTAAAATCAAATAACGACAAACCAAATCATCTGATCTCTACCAAATTTGGTAGCAACATACCTTCGTATAGGATGCGTCATGTGACCAAACTACAAGGTCGTCCGCCATACCATTTCAGGATGGCGGCCGTGCGAATTATGCAAACTTTATAATCCATATCATGGGACCCACCAGTTCCGATTATCGAGCCGAGAATCGTTTTAACTGTTCTAAAAGAAGAGGCACGTTCGAAATTAAAAGTTTATTTTGTAATACTATAGTGCAGACGTGATTTTAAAAAGCTGAGCCGATTTAGTAATAAGACAAGGTGGCAGCGGATATCTTGTGCCTGACTTATATTTCACTAATTTGAGTATTGCATGCAATATAGCGTACTGATACAAAATAAATAAACTTTGTATGAAATGCTTTATATATAAATAATATACTCCAGTGATGAAATCGTTTAGTGTAAATCATTATTTGCTAACAAGTTCTATGTAAGTCATTTTATATAGAACGATATTCGTTGACACAATTAGCTCAGTGGTAGAGCGTTAGCCTATCGCTCAAATGCCTATGGTTCAAACCCGATCAGAGCTAGTTTTTTTGCTTGAAATGTTATATGTTTATTGTTTTGTAATGACTCAGATGTTTTAAAATTAAGCGTTATATTGTGCATATTATGGTGTAAAATATATATTTAATTAAAACATAATTCGCCAGCAGATTTACTCGAGACATCTAGCTGCCAAAAAGGTAACTGCACGTCGATCTACTTATTAACCTCCAGATTTTATTGAAAAGTTTCTTCTTCTGGCCGCTAGAATGCACTCGCTCTGTTAGGATTATATTGTTCGATATTTCACCAATAGATGTCACGACTAGTCTACGTGGGGCTCCATTGATTACTATACCATTGGCATTGTATGCGCATCGGATTTGAAGAATGACAAGATGATACTACGATACATTTTTACTTTTTATTTTAAAGGGTTTGTAACAGCCTATTGTGCGTTATTTGAAAATGTTAATTGAAGTAAAGAACAAAACGATTTCACATAGTATCTGAACTCTACCGTTGGTGCTAGTTCAGGATATTAATTAATACTTTTATTTCAGCCAAATAGCAATCGAAAATATCCACATAGTTGGTATACACACGTCTCTGTAGGGTCATGGAAAGATTTGTTAATTCAATTAGGGTTGTGAAAGTCATACGCAGCCAGACGTGTAAAGACATGCCTCAACTCAAAGTTGGATGTTGCCCGCGTCAGGCCGATTATGTAATAATAATAATAATAATAATAATAATAATAATAATAATAATAATAATGTTATTGGTTTTACGTCCCTTTTAACTACTGTTGCTTTTAGAGACGCCGGGGTGCCAGAATTTTGTCCCGAAGGGGATCTTTAACGTGCCAGTAAATCTACTAACACGGCTCCCTCGCATTTGTGCACCCTCAAATGCCAGCTGACTGCGCCAGGATACGAACCTTAAACATACGGTCCAGCTAGCGAGAACGTTACCGCTGAGCCACGCCACCAGTCCGGTCGATTATGTCTCCAGATCCATAATATTCTTTAGATACTTCTTATCTTTCTTTCTTTCTTTCTTTCTTTCTTTCTTTCTTCAATGATGGTAGCAATTTTTATCTAGGTTGTGGCGTTTGGTGGAGGTAATTCGTTTCTAAGGTCTTCAACAAAGAATAGTTCTATTATACTCTTTGATAATAACAACGAGTTATAACTATACTCATACATTTAGGAGAAAGTAGGCTATATGTTCTTTACTGAACATCTTTTTTTGTCTCACTTTTACTCCCATATTAATGCCAACTCTTATAACTATAAGCAGCAGCAAAATGTAAATGGAATAATGTTCAAAACAAACGTCCTGAGGTCTTGGGTTTGAATTCTCAACTATGGTTGTCAGCCAATGAGTTACACTACAGAAAACTCTTATTTTTGTGTTGTGTTGCATGATAATTTGCCCATCTCGCGGTGTAGTGGCTAGTATACTTGGATGTTACTCCAGAGGTTTTGGGTTCCAACTCGACTATGCCCAGAATTGAATTCTTGATCTGAGAGTTGGAAGGTTAGGTTAGATGAAGTTAGGTTAGGTGAAGTTAGGTCAAGTTAGGTTAGGTGAAGTTAGGTCAAGTCAGGTTAGGTGAAGTTGGGTTAGGATAGGTTAGGTGAAGTTAGGTTAGGTTAGTTTGGATAAAGTTAGGTTAGGAAAAGTTAGGTTAGGTTAGGTGAGATTGTTTTAGTAAAACACCACATTTGCCCCCAAGTTTTACTCACACATTTTGCTCCCACTTTGTGCACCCACTTTTGCTCGCTCTTTTTTTGCTCTCACCTTTTGCTCCCACTTTTGCTTTCACATTTGCTCCCACATTCTGCTCTCATATTTGCTCACACTTGTTTGCTCCCACTTTTGTTTACACTTTTTTGCTCCCACTTTTTTTGGCTCTCATATTTTCTCCCACTTTTGCTTACACTTTTTGCTCCCACTTTTTTCTCTCACACATTTCTCTTACACATTTGCTCCCACTTTTTGCTCCCATACTTGCTCCTACTTTTTTTGCTCTCATATTTGCTCCCACTTTTGCTTTCACATTTGCTCCCACTTTTTGCTCCTACATTTTTTCTCTCTCATATTTGCTCCCACTTTTGCTGACACTTTTTGTTCTCACTTTTTTGCTCCCACATTTGCATCTATATATGCTCGCACATTAAACTATTGTTCTTATTACCAAGTTGTCTTTACTAGAGCTTAGTCTATGCTTGACAGTTCATATGGAAGTATCAGTGACTAGGTATGGTAAGCCTCATGCATTCTATAAAGGATATTCATATATTGTGAAACGAACCCATAAAAATGGAACTGTTTAAAACAATGTCGCAGTGAGCTAAAAAGTAAAAATAGTGAGGTTTTAAGTGTCAGTGATCATCAATGTAGTGTACTACATGAAACATTGTTGCTGTCAACAGAAAATCATAAAAATGCTAAAAAGCAACTGCTAAAAAACAATACTACTACTGAAAATAATTCAATGTTGAAAAAACCCTTAACATTATCAAAAGCTACGCAGACTCAACATGAGGACACTGTAGAGGAAGAGGATGAGGAGCTGGAAGAGGAACAGGAACAGGAATATTTAACTGGTTTTAGTCATGTTGAGGATAATGATCATAATGCTGCTTATGATTATGATAGTGATAATGACGTTTTTATACCTATTGTTCTTCGTGGAAAAAAGATCTACAACAAGCTTTGTTTTTAAAACTATATCACACTATCGTAAAGGCAAAGACTTGTATTAAGTGAGCATCTAAAGTCATAATCATGAATACTCTGCAATGTTAAATATTCTAACTTTGTATAAAATAAAACAACATTGTAACATCATTTTGCATTTATTTACAAACTTCATATACATTTTTAATGGTTTCATGATAATATTTTTAAGACAATACTAAAAACTAAAACATTATTATTCTATACACATATTTTCTTCTTTCAGTCCATCGTCATCACTTATATTTTCCATTATTATTTCACATTTTTTTTTCATTTAATTAAAACGAACCATGCTCCTATTGTTTTTAAAACCTTCATATATTAAGTGTACAGGTTGCACAGCATTATTGACTTCATCAAAAACACTCTCCGATATATCATTAAACCGTGTAGGCAGAAATGTCTCAAAGTTTTCACATACACAAAGTACACGATCACCATATGCTGTTTTCAATTTCCGAATCTTGATAATCCGATATGGAATATGCGTTGGTAATTCGCTGAGCTTCTTTGTCTCTAAGCCACATGCTTGTCCAACAGCATTCAAAACATTCATTGTGGTAGTCTATAAACAAAAGAAAAGCATATCTATTACACTCAAAAACAGCTTGTAATAATATCTTGCATATAGGTATTTTGCACCATGTATTGACAATAAATTATACTATTTATGCAAGAAATGCCCTAACTGTTGCAGATACTACTTTTCTGCATATAGCACAAGTGTTAAGTTCTAATGCACACTTGACACATGTTATCATGTGACCACAACGCAAAAATACAACACCTAGTTCATATTGATAACAAATTTTACATAATTGTTGGTCACACTTTTGTATTTGTTGGTCAGACAAGTCTTTTTTTTTCAGCCTCATGTATTTGCTCCGCGTGTTCTAACACTAAAGGCACTTTTATGTCTTGTGCTGCAATCACGATTTCTTTACGAATAGTGTTCACAAATTCCTGACCTTTAAGCAACACCATGTATCTACAGTTAGGTAACCAACGAGCGTGTTGCACAAAAGGGTCATCAGTCATTTGCCAATCCTTTAAAGCAAATCCACAATAAAAACATATTGTTTTATCTCCTTCAGCAGTATAAAAAATCCAGCTTCACTTAGCTGTTTGGTAAGGTGTTTTAATATTAATGGCCAAACATTTTTATAAGATTCTAAACGTTTTTCACAGAGCTGTACTCTGGGTGTGCTAGTGCTTTAGTCTTGCAAACTCCCAATTATTCAAAAGCACATGCCAATTCAACACTATCTATGGCATATGGACCACATATATCGACACTACCGTTGTTGGCTGGTAATACATTTTTTTACATTCGAATTGAGCCACTATGGACTACGGAGTAACAATCAAAATCAATGTTTCGTTCTAGATCGTCTGCCAGCTTTGATGTCCTGCCAGTATCTCTTGAGCCCATCACTCAGCGCCTTCTTCCGATCTTCTGAAAGAGGTCCCCTCCATCTTTTGGGTTCTGCCCCTACCTTAAATCCCTGGTGATTTTTGATTAGGTGTCTGAATTCACACCTGTTCATAATTTTGCAGTCCGGAATACCAATTTCTAGAAGGTCTTTGTTACATTCTTCAAACCATGCCAATTTTTTCTTCTTTGGTTTCACGAAATTCCAAATTTTCTTTGTTAGACGATCGTTGGACATTCTGAAAATGTGTCCATAGAACAACAACCTTTTCCTTTTTATTGTTGACGAGACTGGTTCTATCTTTCTATATAACTCTATATAATATATTATTATTATTGCGCCACCAGGCAACAATCACACCGCCGCTTGGCCAGCAGCACGTCGGTAATTCGATAACCAACGATCTGCTTACCACTGCGACCCCTGGCTAGACACCGGGAATGGACGGGCCCAACTTACCTTTGTTTGAGAGGTCCGGGTCACCTCCGCAGCAACATCACCTCCAGATGATATGTCCCAACAGAAGAGCTCCAAAAGGGGTGGAAGGAAGATGGAGAAGGGGACAACACACACAGGCTATCGTACAGACACCCCCCAAAAACCAACGGAACTGCCGTCGGTGAAATAATGCCACAACAAAAGACAAAAAAAAAATTTACAAATAATTTAATGTTAAAATATAAGGAACACCTCCACCAGAGAAAAAACATGCATCAGCCACCATAATTTACAAGGAATGCAAGAGACCGCCAAACATGCTTGCTTGCAAGGCCAAGAAAAGAAAAGACTTAAATTAAAATTTAAAATGTAAAACAACCCAAAGGTTAAAATAAAAAAATTACATGAATAACACAATGAAAAAGGGCTTGATAATTTGCAAGGGAATGCAATAGCGATCCGGCATGCGTAGATCCATGTTAAAATATAAAAAGCACCTACACCAGAAACGGAAATAAAGTTAAATTAACTAAATTAAACTGAATCAGGAAACAATCTATTAATTTGCATGATGGAGATAAACACAGGAACAATTACGCAAAACACAATGTTAAACCGATAAGGTTAAATAAAAGAAACATCTTAAGTTAACACAACACGTTTGAGCTTCGCGGTGGACGCCTAGAGACTGACCTTGAGACCATAATGCATCTCTTCATAACATGGGCACAAAACACAAGGAAACCGCATGCCTGATCGAAAATTACGGCAAACAATTAATAAAATAAATTTTAACATCAGCGGAAGGAAATGGACGGAGGAAAACAATTATGTCTAAATACTATTACAACAGTGAAATGCACCGGATCATGAATAAATTAAATTGAATACTATATCAATCCTAAGATTGGCAGAAGACAATAAGTAATAATTTAAACGTAAAATAAACTAGAAATGTGTCTCCACAAGATACGAAGAAAGATAACAAAGTTCAAATAAATCAGGAAACGTAATTAAAACAGAAATAAAATTAGGCCTATAAAACAAATGAGGAACAGAATTAAAATATTACTATAAGATGATATCGGAGCTCCATAACAATAATAAACATCAAGAAAAATAATGTAACGTACCTTACATTCTTCACAGTGGAGACACAATAAAAAAATAAAAAAACTAACACATTTTAAATAAAATAAAAATGCGACAGTATATTGCCTTGGCTATCCCCACACGGCACATGCCTCGTGTAGATGACAACACTCGTTCGCATCCAGTTGCGATTAAATTTGCATATTTCCTCTTCACCGGGGAACGATGAAATTAAACCTTATGTAGCACAGGCGTTCCCTTTTTCTTGAATAAGTATTCACATTTTGAAAAAGCTAGGGGCAAGGCCCCTAGCGCAACGGATAGATACTCTTGGACCAGCAGCCGGCTTGCTGTTTTCTTCACGACAGCTAATGGACTCCACAAAAATGGCGGAGAATTATTGCGTGTCAAGTCCAGAACTGCCTTCATGTAAAATTTATTGTCCAATCAGAGACTGACACATCAAACAACAATGTCATAATTAAGTACATAATTTGGCGGTATCATGAATACACTGGCATTTGTTTCATGACGAAGAATGTAATTGTCTTTCAATTATGTCATGCATATAAGGAGTTTTATAAGGCGCAGCACACGCTACCTATCGGAGAGAAACAGGAACCACGTGCAGACTTTCCAAAGTCCGACTGCCGCTACCATCTTGTGGTCACAGGCGGAACTGAGCGACGAAGCGGTCATTTCAAAATTTCAAGAACAGCATCCATGAGTAAATACATGTTTGAAAGCGTAGGGACGTGCCCTTGCACGTAACAATTATTATTATTATTTATTTGTGATTCAGCAACGTAAGTAGTGGCCAATGGCCAGTGGTTCTGTAAAATGGATACACGGGTATGTTACCCTCTTGTTTTCCAAGCATGTAAGGACAACAAGGAGACCATCGCAAATGGTCTCTAAAGGAATCATCCCCTTCTTCATAGTGTGAAAGTTCAATACGACAAAACGCACAACGCACCACATCTTCTCGGTTCAAGTAAAAAAACGGCTTTTGCAAGTTAATGTGTCGACAAAAAGCCTACAGGCCAGGATTCAAACGTTAAACAACGATCATGTTCTGATTTTAAATTTAACGCACGTGGTAAACCAACTTGCTCACTTGTTGTATTTGGTACTAGCGCCATGTGTTATAATAAAACTTTTTCTTATTGTAAGTAATTAACGTTGCACAGAGTACTTTAAAGCACAATGTATGCTTTTTTCACTGTCTTTGCACTATGTTAATGGCGCATGACCACACCTAAAAAAACAAACAAAATAATTCATCACTAAATCAATCAATCAATACTTCTAAATAAAACGTTAACGTTAATTGGCATTAATATATCAAAACAGCATCAAAAAATATTTAATAATAAGCTGTATGTCGGCACTAACAGTAACCCATGTACGTATTTTCTTTTTATAAAGCTACAGTCGTTTACATTCCCCTTTAACCAATATATAAAGAAAAATGAATGAATGACATGTCGTTTTGTCCATATTATCATGTTCATACCTGTGGATATTCGTTGAGTTCATAGGGAACCGCCCATAAATTAAATTTTTAATTTTTGTTTTTACAAAATCCAATATGGCCTTGTACATTTCCCGGTCAACAACCAATATGGTCTTGTACCTTTTGCCCATTCATAGCCATTAATCAATAAAGCAATCATCGTCCCACTCATGTACAGGTAATGATTTTTTTGTTTAGTGGTTTTCAGTAGTGGTAAAATGGAATGGCATTTGAAGTTAGCCTTACCTGAGTTTTAAATTGTTCACTGCCTGGAAACAATAGTTGCACTCTACTGCGACTCGGGGTTTTCAGCAACTACTACGGCGGTAAGGCTTTTCTTTCCAAGTTTCTATAAATAAATAAAATAAACCGCTATAAATACCTAAATTCAGGTTAATACATGCATTTCATTTAATAATATCAAACAAAAAATGAAACAAGTTAGTTTAAAAAATAATCTCACCTTCACTTTCACTGGCTTGTTACTGTTTCCATCTAGTGGGCCCAAAAGCGCAATGGTTTCTTGTATCTCAGACATGTAAGGTATACCGGTTATCTGCAAACAAGTAAATAAATAAATAAAAATCATTAATTACCTGATCAATAACTACAAATTTAAGGTTCATTAGCATGACATTATTAAAATAATCATACATAGGTACTTACCAAAAAATAAAATGATTTTTCTTCCACAACTCTACTGTATACGTCCGTTTGCTAAAATGGCAAGTGCATCACTAACGTAATCGTGATCAGTTAGCCTAGCAACAGAGAGAGTTGCATTTTCTCAGCGTTTTGACCTTGACATGTTGTCTCTCTCACACGTGTTCCCACGCTTCTTCACATTCCTCAATCTGAATGAAATTCGTGTACCTTATACTAGTTTCATGTTTTTATTAAGGAACCAAAATGGCTGCCTCTTATACATCGGTAGTAGGGTGTCTAGGAACCAAAATGGCGGTCTCTCAGTTTAAACGCCAGACCTCCTAGCCTCTACCAGGTCTGTTTAAACGACAGACCTGCTAGCCTCTACCAGCCAAGTAAGCTGACCCTTTACTTCCTGCCCACGTAGACATTCTTGTGTTATCAGCAGTCGCTCTGACAAGGCCTGGCCAGGTCGTGTATTTAATGCGAGCAAGCAACACAGTTCTGTAGCATTCAAAACGTGCGTGTCTTATTATTATTATTCTTAAACATTTTACTGTAATAATAATAATAATTACTAGCAAGCGGCCATCCTCAATACATGATCATGTTAACCACATACTTTCACCCTAAAACACATGACTTTACCCAGTTCAATATTTAGTTTATAACATTTCAGGCCAATGACCTTACCGTTTTGGCTCTTTGCGTACATGCACATGACTTGCTCGAGCAAATGTTATAGGTTTCCATATTCTAAAACCATTTACTGTGCCAGACAGCAGTCTCGCTTATTACCGTTTAATAGCATTCTAAAAATCCCCTTCTGGGGTAAAACATTTCCTAGCACACTTAACACATTTTCAAATATTCGCCTCCATCCGTCATAGGAAATGTCACAAAACCAACCGTCATAAACTGCCCCCGCCATCCCACCAAAATAGCAATTCATTTCTTCCGGACACGGTCACTGAGATCGCCAACGTCTAAGAATCACTTGGTCATATCCTACAACCGTCTGTTGTGTCAGAGAGTGATCTCGCTCATCACCGTTAACTAAAACGTTAAAGATCCCCTTCAGTGGTAAATCGATTTTGACACAAAGATGGCCGCCATCCGCAAACTATTATGCTGATGACCTATTAGTTTGGTCAAAGCATGCTTCCCCCATAAAGGTATGTTGTAGCAAAATTTGGTAGAGATCGGATGATTAGGTTAGTCGTAATTTGATTTAAGCTTTGAACATTTGTGTGGCCGTTATTACGTTTCCGTCAAGATGGCGGCGATATAAAACATGACACTGAGGTGTCCTTTTCTAGTGCTACCTTTGTACCAAATTTCGTTCAATTCGCGTTCACCGTGTTCGAATTGATAGGGGGGGGGGGGCAGACATTCAGAGTACACATACTCACACACACACACAGACAGGCTCACACACACATACACACACACACACAGACAGACACACTTTTTTTCGCCCTGTGTTGATCTCATAAGTCTACTTTCATTTTTTGCAAAAATCGAAAGTAGGCTAATAAAGTACTTAAAGATAGTTCGTTTAAGCTATTGCCCAACGTTCTATCATGTTTGGTTTTTTAACTATCGTCTATTAAAAAAAAACATTTTTCAAAAATATAACGAGTGGTCCATAGCAAAGCCCCCGTCAGCTCGAGTCCAACGACACCTCATTCGTGAATCTTCGACCTCGGGTTCGGGAGTTATCGGCTCGCATTAGGAGTAGTTGTGGTGGGGGGCAGAACCGGCCTTACCCTCCTACTCCGACCGAAGTCGTCGGATTTTTTAAGAGCGTTAAAATCCTTCAGTATGCTTTCCTTCGGAGGGGAAATAAAGCCGGCGATCCCATGTCATAGATTTATGGCATGTAAAAGATCCTTCCACAGACTAAACTTGTGTGAAGCTAAATTGTTAGGTTAGATTTCGTCGGAACGCTCTATCAAAGTTCCAACGTTCATCACTAGGTATCATTGATATCTGGTAGTGAAAGTTGGAACTACTTGATATTGAACGGAACGTGTAGCTCACCCTAAGGGTGTCCACTGGAAGCAGCTACAGACTCAGGTGAGCCGATCATGTCTTAGGACACTCACGACACTAAAAGTCATAGATAAATAAATAAAATAAATTAATAAAATAATAATAAAAAACCATTTATGTCTGGTCAACAGTCGAATACAAACTAATTCGACCACTACTCAGCCAAAACTCCAAGTAAAGGCTGGTTGAATAACTGCCCGTGTTACACAACTGAGGAGAGTCGAAACATAAACCGATCAATCCACTTTTACTCTAGCCGTGGTTTTGTGGTCCTGGGACGTGTATTGGGTGAAAAATAATTAAAATTTGACTCGACAAACATCTTCTATCAAGAGCCGCTCAATCTACCTTAACCCTAGAACAGTAGCGCTAATTTCAAGGTTGTTATCGGTAACGCTGCGCATCGGCGACAAGAAACTGATAACAAATACCACTTACGTCAACTCAATTCAAAGTTTAAATTATACGCCAATCAATACTTACACTAATAAATTGTACATGTTTCGACATGACATTGAGGTCTTCTTCAGCTCAATTAAGTATAAAATCAATTGACAATAAAAATTAAATACTATAGATGTACTTAAGTCTAATGTTTGTTTGATATGAAACAAGTAGTTCCGTGAAGAACTATACAGCCTATTTTCATATATCCTACTTATGTTAATTGCCACTATCAACATACACAATTTCTGTTTGATTGCTGTAATAGATTCGTAGATATTAAGAACCGACTAAATATTTCGGATGGTCGCCATGTTGGATTGTATATATGTAGGTCCTAGAGTTATGTACTGTTACATGCAGATTATTGTGAACGTGTAGTATTCAAACTTCAATCGCATAATTAGGACACACGAAAAAACAAGGAGATTTTAAAATTTTTCACAGCTGCCATCTTGATGTTATGGAAACAATTGAAATAAATTAGATGCCAGTGGATTAACAATCGTATAAGGATTTACTGTACCAAGTTTCACTGCACTCGGATGGTTAAATTGCGAGAAACGTCCATGTGAATATTTATAATTCGCGTCACCGCCATGTTGGATTTGTGATCACCAGGTTATTTAAAGTCCTATAGGTGAACTTAAGTTCATAGCCCCTATGAACATTAAAAAATGCAGTTTGATTGCTAAAACAGATTCGTAGATATTCAGTATCGTCTAAATATTTCGGATGGTCGCCATGTTGGATTGTTAAATGTATAGGCCATAGAGTCATGTACCATTAAAGGAAAATTATTGCGTAGGTTCATTATTCAAACTTTCACTTCGATCGCATGACTACATCACAAGAAATAAAAACTTAATTTTAAAATTCGCACTGCCGCCATCTTGAGGTTATGTAAACAATTGAACTAAATTAGATACCAGTGGATTACAATGTGTATAAATATTTCCTGTACCAGGTTTCAGTGAGCTTGGAACATTAAATCGCGGGAAAGGTCTATTTAAAATTTTCTAATTCGCTTGGCCGCCATGTTCGTTTCGTCGTTAACCGATTTTTGAAAGTCTTATAGATAGACTTCCAGTAGTGCCCTTTATCTCCGTACAAAATTTTAGGGAGATACCGCTAATAGTTTAAGAGATATAGAATGCCGGTGAAATATTTCGCACATCCGCCATCTTGTGATTATGTAAACAATTGAACGAAGTTAGATGTCGGTGCATTACAATGTATATAAGCATATACTGTACCAAGTTTCATTGCGTTTGGTTGGTCAAATCGCGAGAAACGTGTATTTAAAAGTCGCAAATTCGCTTGGCATCCATGTTGGTTTTGTAGTTACCAGGTTTTCAAAAGTCACATAAGTGAACTTATAGTAGTTTCCTCTATCACCATAGAAAATGTCAGGGTAATATCGGCAATAGTTTCGGAGATATTGAATGCTGGTGAAATATTTCGCACAGCCGCCATGTTGGATTGGTGAGTCGTAACAAAATTTGAAGGGCACGGTCGAGGTCGCCGGGAATAGTGCTATGAACTTTCCGAGTTTCATTGAAATCGCTCCTGCCGTTTAGATTTTATTAGGGGGGGGGGACACACACACGAATCACACACACACACACGAATCACACACACACACACACGCACACACACACGGACAAAAGGTGATCTCATAAGCCTATTTTTTCAAAATTGAAAATAGGCTAAAAATACTTATGAGATAAATTGTAATTAAAAGAATTAAATAAAATAATAAAAATGGATATCTTTACAATGTAATATTAATTGCATATATAGCACGACTGTTTATGTTCGACGATAATTATTATAACTATTGTATGTTCGAACATAAATATTCATAAATATCTGTCGAGATTTCACCAGTTTTATGTACTGAACAGAGCGCATGAGACGCAGAGAATGCCTTGTATTTGACCATGGCCTCCTTGATTACCCTACTATGACACTAGGCCGGCAGTGAAATTTAAATTATAAGGCCGTGGAACTCAGCGCATCTAATTATCTAATTGTTTCTTGAGCTCTGATTGGTATGAGAAACTGTTTCATAATGAAAAATAGTGTTATTATAGTACAGTTTTCTGACATATAATAGTCAGAGTCAAACATAAAATAAAATAAAATATAATATTGGGCTTCACATTAAATCAGAAATTTTGTATTAGTAAATGTAAATAAAATATTGGGCTTTATATTAAAAATTCAAAAATATAGACAATTAAATAATTTAGAAAAACAAGTGTCGAATATCAACAAATATTTTAACTCAGTGCTTGAAATGAGTAAAACAATGTCAACTTTATTTCACTCTGTAGGCTAGGAGAATGGAGACTCTGTTTGAATAATTTTGTTTGATTTTTGTTAATTTCTTTGACTATTTATTTATTTATTTGGAACTTTTGAGCTGGGTTTAACTAAATTTGACAAATTGTGACTGTATTCTTTATAGATTTTGACAAAGTTATTTTTTTGTGTTTGTTGGATATTTTGAGCCTTTTTGATTAATTTTAATTGTTCTTTTTGTACTTTGACTAATTTTGATGTTTTGTGTTTTTTTATTTTAAGTACGGTACGGTATTATTCCCTTCTTTTACTTTTTGAGCTTCCCTTTGACAAATTTTCACTAATTTTGATTGATTTTGGTGGGCTTTTACTGATGTTGACTAATTTCGATTTTTTGCGTTTTTTGTAGGGGGGTATTGATGAATTTTCTTTGTATTTTAGGACTACCAAACACTGGTATGGATTGGACAAAAGGGAGAAGTGGAGGAAGAAGAATTGTATCCAATTTTCGTCGTGGAGACAAACGCTATCGTTCTAGGGTTAAAACGTAGTTTGAAATGCCATCAAATTGACAGTGATATTTAGGACTAAATTGTGTAATAACTCCTTTGCTTAGCTTATCGGGTTATGCTCCGGTACTCCTAAACTACAGGATAACGTTTCCTTTTTCAGTGAAATAGCTAAGCATTTGTAACGTTCTCTAAGGGATATTAACAACATATCGTTACTGAATGTTTTTTTTTTCTCTGCAGAACAGTCCCATACACAATGGCTTCTGGAAGGAATGTCATTTATTTCCTCTGTTATTGAGAGAGCCAAATACGGAGAAGAATGACCAGCGCTCTGAATGAATAGGACTGGCATCCCCATTGAACGTGCCAGGGTGGCAAGAACATTCCATCCTTTAACAACACTTTGCTTTCCGTAAAAAAAAAAAAAAAAAAAAAAGATAAAAAGAAAAAAGGAAAACGCTCTGGCTTTAGCTCCGACTTCCGAGAGGCTTGGCATTCTATTGCTGCAAATAGTAAAACTGGAGGAGATTAAATTCTGGGGCAAAAAAATCATAAACTAAGCCAAAATACCTGTGGTAATGGTCGGGGATGAAATCTGGAGATGATGTTTTAATAGATCACGATTTGTGTTGTATTGAGTTTTCAGTCTTTTTACTGGTTTAATGCAGCTCTCCATGCCTTCCTGTCCTGGCGCTAATCGTTTCATCTCTACAACCGACGCAATCTGTTTTACATATTCTAACCTTGGTCTACCCCTACAGGTCTTGTCCTCAACCCTTCCTTCCATAACTAAGCTTGCTATTCCTGGGTGTCTTAGTTTGTGTCCTATCAACCTATCTCTTCCCTTCATTAGCAGTCACCAGAAACATCTCTTCTCTCCCACTCGTCTTAATACCTCTTCATTTGTAACCCTATCTACCCATCTGATATTCATCATTCTCCTGTGACACCACATTTCAAACTCTTCATTTCTTCTCTTTCCAGCTGCACCAATTGTCCAAGTTTCACTTCCATAGAGTACCACGCTCCAGACGAAGGCTTTCAAAAATGACTTCGTAATACGTAAATCTATATTCGATGTCAACAGATTCCTTTTCTCTAAAAGTGCATTCCTTGCCGGAGCCAACCAACTTTTTATATCCTCTTTGCTTCGTCCATCACTGGTTACTTTGCTTCCTAAGTAACATCATCTCCTACTTGCTTTAGCCCCTTAAAACAACAATAACTAACTAACTTTTCACCTGCCAATTTGACGTTTCTGATTTATTTTGGCTGCATTCCAATATTTTTATTTACATTCTTTTCATGATGAATTCTTTCCTCAAGACGGACACAATATCATTCAAAAACTCATTCAAATCCTCTGGCTTGTCGGGCAAGATGACGATGTCACAAACTAAACTCAGAGTTGAAATTATTTCTCCTTGAATCTATACTCCCACTTGAAATTTTTCTCCAATTTCCTTCTTTGCTTGTTCAATGTAATGATTGAAAAGTATGGGTGATAATTTGCAGCCTTGCCTTACACCTTTCTGAATACCAGCTTCTCTCTCATGTCCTTCAGCTCGAATGGCTGCTGTATGATTTCTGTATGGATTGTAGATCATCCTCCTATCCCTGTACTCTACTCCAATCGTTTTCAAAATGTCAAACAATTTAGTCCAATCAATGTTATCAAAACCCTTTTCTAAGTCTACAAATGTCATAAACGTTCTCTTATCTTTCCTTATTCTACCTTCCGAAATTAGCCTAAAACTTAGTACAGATTCCCTTGTTCCTACATTTCTCTTGAAACCAAACTGGTCTTGACCCAACTCTGTTTCTATCTGTCTTTCCATCCTCTGGTAAATTATTCTAGACAGTATCTTTGAAGCATGAGTAATCAAACTGATTGTATGGTAATCTTCACATCTGTCAGCTCACACTTTCTTTGTTGTTGGGATGATAACATTCTTCTTGAAATCAGAGGGTACCTCGTCTGTCTCATAAATCCTACACACCAAGTGAAATAACCTGATCAGACCTTCATCACCTATGCAGCGTAACAACTCAATCGGTATATCATCTATGCCTGGTGCTTTGTTCCTGATTAAGTCTTCCAATGCTCTACCAAATTCTGATCTCAATATTAAATCTCCTTTCGCATCCTCATCAATTTCCTCTTCCTTTTCCATTACACGATTCTCAATCTCCTTTCCCTTATACAAACACTCTATGTAAGCTGTCCATCTCTCCACTTTTCTTTCCTATCTCTTAGAGGCTTTCCGTCTGTGTCCTTTATACTACAGCACTTAGTCTTCCTTTCTCCAAAAGTACTCAATCCTTCGATAAGCTGTATCAATTTTCCCTAATTTCAGACAATTTTCTATACCTGCACATTTCTATTTCAACCATTCTTCTTTTGCATCCTTGCACTTCTTGTTAACATCATATCTCAGACGTCTGTATTCTGCTCTTCCCCTTTCATCTCTTACATTTTTGTGCTTCTGCCATTCGACCATTAATTGTATATTCTGAGTGATCCACGGTTTTCTACCTATTATTTCTTTCCTACCAATGTTTTCTTCTGCGGATTTTGTTATTTCATTCTTCAATAGGGCCCATTCGTCTGCAATTGAAGTTTGTTTAGGGATTGTCATTAGTCCTTCCTTTATACTCTTCTTGAATCTTTCGTTTATATCCTCCTCTTTCAGTCTGTCTATTGCCCTTTTTGGGGGTTTGACATTTCTTCAGTTTCTTCAACTTTAATCTGCATTTCATAACAACCAGATTGTGGTCAGAGTTTATGTCAGCACCCGGATAGGCCTATGTTTTGCAATCCAAAATCTGGTTTCGAAATTTCTGCTTGACCATAATGCAGTCAATTTGGTAACGCCCTGTATCTCCTGGTTTCATGCATGTGTATATTATTCTATTGTGGTTATTTAATAAGGTGTTAAGGTGTTAGGTATGACCAACTCATGCTCGTGCAGAATTCCATCAAAATGTTTCCTCGATCATTCCTTCACCTAATCCGAATTCTCCTTCTATCTTCCCTTCTCTTCCATTCCCTACCACAGCATTCCAATCTCCCATAACTACAACATTTTCATCATCCTTGACATATCTCATAATTTCATCTATATTGTCGTAGACCTTTTCAACATCTTCATCATCAGCTTGACTGGTAGGCATGTAGACTTGTACCACTGTGGTGCACGTTGGTTTTGTTTTGATTTTGGCTATAGTAATCTGTTCACTATATTGCTCATAATATTCCACCCGCTGTCCAAATTTCCTACTCAATATGAGAAATCCCCCATGCGCCTTCCCCCTGGCAGTTGTTTGATATGGTGCTAATGATCCCATAGTTTCCTGACCAAATATCCTGTTCTTCCTGTCAGCGCATTTCACTAATCCGAACCAAATCCAACCTCATCCTGTCCATTTCCCTTTCTAAGTTTTCTAACCTTCCACTGCCTAGCAGACTTTTAACATTCCACGCTCAGATCCGTAGAATGTCAGATTTCCTCTTTGTCACTTCTGTGATGTTATCCTCCTCTAGAGTAGTCCCCGCCCGGAGATCCGAACGGGGGACTTATGTACCTCTGGATTGGAATTTTACAAGGGAGGAGGCCATCATCACAGGTAATAATGCATAGAGAGGTGTATATCCTCGGGAATAGCGTTACGGCTGTTGTTTACGTTTGAAAATTCCAGCTGATTCCTCCATTGTACGCGGGATTTATGGACAAAAACAGTATATCCAACCCCACGCATAGCCTACGGTACTACTGTATAGCCGGTATCGTAAAATAAAACAGCACCAAGTTCCATTCAGAGCACCTCTTCGAATTACCTAATGTATACACCGCCTGGTTATTTTTAACTCACAATGGGGGTAGTCACGCATCACTATCATTTGCCCAGGTCAATTGTTTTGCCAATTAATGCATTTTCTCAAAATTGCAATATTACGTGTGTCGTGTGGTGTATTTTGTATCCCACATGTTGGCAAAAATGAACTGTCGTCAATGTGTGCGTCTGAGTAACAGTTAAAGTTACCTCATGCACCCCATGAACATGGCTGATGTCCCCGTCGTTATTTATTTAGCGTATGGCGTTTCGTGCCGGGAGTGCCCGAGGACATGTTCGGCTTGCCAGAGGCTGTAGCTGCTTCAGTGTGGACACCCATGGGGTGAGCTGCAAGTTCCGTTCAATTTCAAGTAGTTCCAACTTTCACTACCAGATGTCACTGATAACTAGTGGTGAACGTTGGAATTTTGATAGAGCGTTTCAATGATATCTAACCTGAAAATTTAGCTTCACACAAGTTTAATTAGTGGAAGGTTCTTTTACATGCCTTAAATCTATGACATTGGACCGCCGGCTTTACTTTCCCTCCAAAGGAAGGCATACTGAAGGATTTTAACGCTCTTAAAAATACGACGACTTCGGCCGGGTTTGAACCCGTGATCTTGGGCATAGAAGCTCAGCATGCTACCGACTACGACATCGAAGCCGCTTCCCCGTCTTTGAAAGAGTAAGAAATAATAACATTTATGTACGTAATATATCAGATATTTCCGGTGCAGGAGTGATAATTGTCAGTAATTTCAATTCCTAATGACTCCCAGAAAGGTATATGAATCATATACTGTATATTCAATAATATACTAGGATGAGGGCAACGGCCGGGTGATGTTGACACACTGAATCCCATGAGAACTCCGCAGTTAAGGGGGGGGGGGGGGGAGACCCAGCTTATCAGAGGAAAAAAGGCCAAAATTAATTCGATTGTTAAATATGCTACAAGTATTGTTGACAAATGCTGCACATATCCCAGTATTGGTTTGCTTCCTGGCAACCAGAAACAACTTCAATAATGTAAAAATTCTAATTATAACATTTTAAAATATTTTTTTCAAAATTTCCCGCCTTTTTAACAATGTATCACTGTTTCCCTTATAAATTCCAAGTTTATAAGAATTTTCGTACTTTTCCCTTTTTTAAAGTGTGTATCAAACCTCAACCTACAAAATGAACCTCAATCACTAACACACACTGTGATTTAGATATTTTTGTCTGTCTGTTAGGTAGGGCCTAGTCAGCCCGAAGGCTGGTTTATAGAGTTTTTATTCTGAGCACCTGAATAAATATCTAAATCACAGTGTATATTAGTGATGGAGGTTCATTTTGAAGGTTGAGGTTTGGTACACACTTTAAAAAAGGAAAAAGTAGGAAAATTCTAATAAACTTGGAATTTATAAGGGAAACGGTGATATATTCTTAAAATGGCGGGACATTTTCAAAATTTTATTTTAAATGTTATAATTTGAATTTTTACAATATTACAGTTACTTCAGGTTGCCAGGAAGCTTACCAATACTGGGATATGTGCAGCATTTGTCAACAATATGTGTAGCATATTTAACAATGGAATGAATTTTGGCCTTTTTTTTTCCTCTGTTAAACTGGGTCTCCCCCCTTAAGCAGTATTGGGCGTGGACAGAAGGTATCCCAGTTCCAGGTACTACGCGCTGTTGGCCAACATAAGGGGAGTTGAATGCTAAGAATCTTGTAGGAAGTTGATAGGCTACACTGCCATGAAAACCTTATGTAACTGTATAAATTGAATCTAGAAGGCGATGACATTCCGCCTGGCCACTCTACCGCACATAAGCACCGGCTGAGGGTACCCTCCTCAGAGGCTCGGACCTGACTTTGGGCAGAATACCAATTGAATCGGTCTGAGCTGAAAAGCATTAAGTCAGATTTCACTACTTCTTAGGGGACAGATAAAACGTCATTGACAGAACAAACTTAACAAACTCAATGTATTAGTCATCTATGTTGTGAAGCAACTATTCAGGTCATGGTATATTGGTTTTCACGGCCAGTGTAAACCAATATACCATCTTTTTGGAAGCCTTCATAGGGAGGTTGAGGCTGATTGAGCTTTTAGTTCTCGCAACACCTCAATATAGCGCTGCCTTGGGTTTTTGTGGGTATCTACTCACCTAACGTAACGGCGGTGCTTTTTGAGGATCCAACCAGCCTTCGGGCTGACTACCTAACAGACAGTCAAGAGGTGCAGTTGCACCTTATATGGAGGGAGGTGGCACGCAGTTCGCTACTCCAGTGGGGGTCTGGGCGGGGACACCAAGAGACCGCTGATGAGCCAGCTTGGTGTCCTAGGCGAAACCCCACACAAGACACGGCACAAACCTAGAAGAATTGCTGAGTTTTAATTTTAATTTAATAAACATATCTTTCTAATCAATTTTGTAAACGTGACTTAATGCCTTTTAGCTCCGTGGTCAGTTTAGTGCTGCATAAAGCCATCCAGAATGAATATTACACAATATATTTTATTAAAAAATGGATTTCTAACATAAAAACGACTAAAAATCTGTACAAATGTAATTTACAATAGCACGTGAATCTTGCAGTGCGGCCAACATTAAGTGCGGAATATGCTGCTGAAAGGCAGCAAGACATTGACTTAATGCATTTCTCCTCTGATCGCACTAGATGTAGCAGTGGTTTCTGGCTTAAACCCACGAAACAAATTGCTTTGGGATGGATTTTGCCTTGCGAGTGAACTTCCACGCTTTTTCTCCTGCTGGAAGTATGAAAGTGTTTTGTGTGTAGCTTAAACAGAAGGCTGACTTAATTCTTTCCTATGCCGTTCCAAGGCTCTTGGGTCAATACTTCAGAATAATAATTCCTTAAAAATTGACCACTTTTGACTTTTTCAGCTCCGACTGATTCAATTAAATTTTAAATATCAGGATGAAGTGTAAAAGCCAGGATTTGGCCTCCTTCAGAATTGATCTGCAAACTGCGTGAGATGGAGCAATGAATGTATGCGAAGTTTAATAAGTTCCATATATTTGCTCTTCAAAGAGTTGTTGTTGTTTTATTTAGGGGCTTAAAGACATGAAACCCCTGTCCGCTTCGTTGTAAAGTGGCTAACATTCTTGACTGTCACCGCGGAGGCCCGGGTTCGATTCCCGGCTCTACCAAGTAATGTAATTCTAGTCTGAGGGCTGTAACAGGGTACACTCAGCCTCGTGGGGTAAAACTGAGAAGAGGCAGGTTCGATTCCTACCTCAATCAGCCAGAAAGGGATTTTCCGTGTTTTCCCATTTCTACTCCAGGCAGAGCGGGACTCTCCTGGCTTTTGTCTGGAAGGAATGTGTAGAAACCCGGAAAAAACACTCTCAGGATAGCCACTGTCAGCACAGAAATCGAACCTTCGATCTCTGGACTTGCTGCAGATGCCCTCATGGCCGTGGTGCACGATTTAACAGGCCTGTTTACGCCACTGGGCCCTAAAGTAGCTAATGGTAGCAGGGTATACTCAGCCCCGTAAGTGAAAATTTTGAAGAGGAGGGTTCGATTCCCAACACAGCCACCCAGAAAGTGGTTTTACGCTGTTTCCCCACTTCTACTCCAGGCAAATGCTGGGATGGTACGTAACTTAAGGGGGGAGATCCAGCTTAAGAGAGGAATAAAATATCAATGTTCATTCGATTGTGGATCATGCTATAAATATTGTTGAAAAAGGACACACATATCACAGAAATGACATGCTTGTGGCAACCAAAAGCAACTCTTATACTGTCAAAATACTTATCATAATTTTTTCCAAAATTTTCAAAATTTGCCAAATTTTCTACCGTGCATCATGGATTCCCTTATATATCCCAAGTTTATACTTTTCTTTTTCAAGGTGTGTATTACATCTGAACCTACAAAATGTAGCTCAATCACTAACATAAACGATAAATTAAGTTCTTTTATTGCATTATTATTCAGAGCAGCTGAAAATTGTTCTTTCTTTTAAGAAATAATACTTCTTCTTCTTCTTCTTCTTCTTCTACGCGATCAGGCCCAGTGGACCGCGCGCTGCTACAAGTTTCCTTCTCCATCGTCTCCTATCCTTAGCTGCCATCCGCCAACTGTCCACACGTATCGCTGCCTGTTGCAGATCTTCATGGAGTCCATCACCCCACCGCTTCCTTGGTCTCCCTGGTGGTCTTCTTCCTGTGGGGATGAAATGCAGTAGCTTCCGTGGCCATCGGTGGTCTTCCATCTGGGCTACATGTCTAGCCCACTGCAGTCTTCTGGTTTTGATGGTTCCAGCTATGTTGGCATCATGGTACAGGTCTTCTACTTCATGATTGTGTCTAATCCTCCATTCACCCGTGTGTACATCCCTCACCGGTCCGAAGATCTTCCGAAGAACTTTTCTCTCAAAAACGAGTAGTTTATGAAAGTCCTGTTTTCGGATACTCCATGTCTCACATCCATATAGTACAACGGGTTGGATCAGAGTTTTATGCAGACGAATTTTGAACTGTCTGGAGAGACATCTGGACCGAAGAAGCTGTGTTAAGCTGTAGAGAGTTCAGTTTCCTGCTTGGAATACAGTATATAAAAACAAATAAATTTCAACGACCTGACTGAGATACATTTTGTACGTGCAGATGTAATACACACCTTAAAAAAGATAAGTAGGAAATTTCTTATCAACTTGGGATATATAAGGGAAACGATGATTCACGGTAACAAATTTGGCAAATTTTGAAATTCTTCTAAAAATCTCTTATAATAAGAATTTTGACATTATAAAAGTTTCTTTTGGTTGCCACATGCATTCCATTACTGTGATATGTGTGTCTTTTGTCAACAATATTTGTAGCATGTTCAACAATCGAATGAATATTGATATTTTATTCGTCTCTTAAGCTGGATCTCCCCACTTAAGGCCACAGGCGCTTGCTACTTAAATCCTACCTCAATTACAAATACACACACTATAACAGACATCACAATGACCCAGTGTATGAGACAAATTCTACACACATCCAAGTGCACGGGACTTCATGACCACGATGTCGCAAAGCCCCTGGCATGGAGCCCCGTGTATGAGAAATTTGTCTGATAATGAAGCTGCATAAAGCAGCTTTGTAGCCTGAATAAGTGAAATAATAAATTAAAATTTAAATCCATTATGATTGTTGTACTAGTGTGCTATAGAATGCTTTTCAGTTGGTCAACACTATTGTGCTCAATTATATTAGGCAAGGAGTACAAATATTTAAACACCCTGTACATTTGCATTTTTCTATTGGCACAGGCTAGAGTAAAATGTGTCTTTCCACCGTTGTCTCAGTCTCATTCAAAGCTGTGATTAAATGGAAGATAATGAGGTATGGGTGATGCTGAGTAATGGCCTCAGGGCACATCTAGTGCCTGTGTATACTATGAAAGATTCTACTCATAGGGTCAGTGCCATTGTTCTGATTCAATCAGGAAAGAAATGGCCAACTACCTCACTCCTCATTTTGCCTAGTACGCTTCATTATAGTGTCGCATATGGCGGTACTTTTTGAGGATGCAACCAACTTCTGGGCTGACTAAACAGACAACCTGAAAGAAACAAAGGAGGGGGAGCGTAATTAGTTTGATGACATGTTTCGTTCGTCATGCGATCATCATCAGATCGTGTTCACCTAGGCTTAGATAATGTACGGCGGAGATGATAACACTTATTAGTCCAGTCAATAGAGGCTCAAAAAGGGGGTTCACCTCACATCAGATGCGGGATCGTTTTTCATTTTTTGATGTTGTTTAGGACCATTAGGTAGTTATTAATCCAAGTTTCCGTCATCCTCCTCCCCTTGCTTCGTCCGCCATCTTGAAAAAACTGTCAGAAATCGGCACGTTTTTAAGTTTTTGGCCTCTAGCTCATTCCCAGTTCATTTGTTTGAAGATATGTTTAAATACGAAAATGTAGATTGCTAAATTTGCAACAACTTTGATGGGGAAGGTTTTTTTTGTAGGACCAAGCGTGTTCGAGCTACGAGAAGGCGAAAGAGGGCGAAAATTGGCGATTCGGCATATTTTTCACTTTCGCTCCACTTTCAATCGCAAAAACAGGGAGAAGAATTGATCTCAGCAAAAAGTTTATTGAATGAAAGATGTAGACAATTAAATGTCCTTTGAAACTTGTGTATCAAAATAACAATTACGAGCAATGGGTAGGAGTGGGGGTAAATTTAAGAAAACAATAGGAAATACGTCTTTTGTGATTCATCCCTGGAGCGCCGTGTTGGTGACATTGTTTCGTTTTCATTATATTAAAACCATTTTTTGAACACAGCAGTGCATCTAAATATTATTTGAACCATTTTTGTATAAATGTAACCACACACATACACCCACACTCTCACACCCACGCATATTGTTATTGTTTTATTCAGTTGATGTTCGTACCTCCAGTGTTCACATCGGGTTTAGTCAACGTGCTTGGAAAGAGTTTTCCTGTGGAGTGAGTTGTAGTGGTAAAGGATGGCTTCTTCATCCCAAATATCGGACAGTGAGTGCTTCATATGCGGGAAGAGTTTGGACGAAGAAGTTGTTGGGCGAAACGACCACTGCCAGATTTTGAAGAAAAGAGATGAAATTAAAGTTCACAACGCCTGCTCAAAAATTACACCGATCCAAGACGGATAGACGTAGCTCTACGCTCAGAATCCCCTACACCTGGACCATCTTCAAAGCTAAGGTCAGTAAGTGAGGCGTTTATTTTCAAGGGCCATTGCTTTCTATGTGCGGAAAAAATTGAAGAGTATTATATGAAAAAACAGAAAAAGCTCCCCCTCGAAATCCAGTTCGCTTGGTGGAGAAGATGGAGGTAAGGGACAATTTTGCTAGCAACTCGGGCACGCGGAGATGAGGGGTCTCAACAAATAATTAATCGTGTTCCCCCAGACTAAGATCTTATTGCTGCTGACGGTCAGTACCACGATGCGTGTATAAAAAGCTGTACCGACCACCGAGAGCTGGGGGAGGGGCAAGATGATAGTGAATACACCCCAGAGTTGATGAAGCAATGGAATGTGTTTATGCTTTTCAGGAAAGAAACAAAGAAAAATGCCAATTCTCATTTGATCGATTGATGGGGGCCCTTAAGGAAGGATGTGAACTTGATCAGAGAACAGTAAATCCCGTTTGCTGAAAAAGTACGAGGATGACATGTTCGTTGAAACAGGCAATAAATCGACGGTCTGTTTAAAAAATACTGGTTATAAAATATTGAATGACACTAGGTATGCCAATATAAAATCGAATCCTTAGGAAGAAAGAATGAAAGTGGTGAAAGCAGCTGCAGATTTTTTAATTACAGAGGATATTCGCTCCCGTGTGTACAATACCATTGACTATCCACCCCCTGATAAATATTTGAACAGTATCGAATCAGACATTCCACCAACGTTATTGTCAATGGTCCAAATAATTGTGCTAAAAACAAACAAGGAAGTTAAGATAAATGGAAGAGGATCAGTATTGCCATTTCCCATGCAATCATTGCTGCTGCACGTCCTCGGTCGTTTGGATCCCGTAAGAAGGGAGGAGAGCATCAGCTCTGGTGTAATTGGAAGTAAGCAGGTGAACTGCTACAAGGCTCAGCAAGTCGGTATGGCTGGACTCTCAAGAATAGTGGGAACAACCTTCGGTGACGTGTCCTTCAAAAAGAAGGACAAAGTGTTATATTTAGCAGCTGACAAAAACATCTTGAAAGTTGGGGAGAAGAAGATTGCTGTGGACCCACTCACACTCTATCACAGGATGTGCATAGCAAAAACAACCCAGGAAGACTTTGAGGAATACCTCGCTTATGAGCTTGCACCGTACCCTATGTCGTTGTTCAACGAGGATGTCATGCGCAAGGGCACTAAGTCTCCTTGATATGCAGCGTTCACACCCATAGATTTCGAGATTCTCTCAAATCACCTCACTGTCATCGATGGTGGGCATCTGCTCCACAAAGTTGTGTGGAATCGAAATTCGACTTTTGGAAAAATTTGTGCCGATTATATCAAGTACATCCACCAGCATTATGGGACAGTGGTGATGGTCATCTTTGACGGGTAATCAGACAATCTTCTGATGAGTACCAAGAATGCTGAAAGAGCAAGTAGGCGCAAGCTGAACGCCTCAGCAGATGTGATATTTGATGAAGCCACAGTCAACAAAACTCCTCAATACAAATTTCTGTCCAATGAGAGCAATAAAAACTATTTGTTGCCCTCCTCAGAACAACACTTGAAGCGTCCAACGTCATGAACAAGCAAGCTGAAGAGGATGCTGACGTGCTCATTGTGACCACTGCAACATCGATGGCTTATTCATACGACTCTGTAATTATTGTGGGGGAAGACATCGATTTATTAGCCATTCTCACTGGGACAGTAAATACGATGAACAACGAATACTGTGACCGATATCGCATGGTTTTGAGAGCTCTGGCAACGTCGCATAGCAGGAGGAAGAAAGCAAGCGGAAGTAACCTGAGATTGATGTTTTTACGTCATGGACATAGTCGACAGTATGACTAGGCGAAGGTTCCAGAAGTGTAGAGGGCGCTGATGAGCTCCAGGAAAAGTCAAGGTGGAAAGGTCACACCGGAAAAGAGGTTCACTTTATTTTGCATCGCCGTACAACGAAGTTCACTTTCTTTTGTGTCGCCGTACGCCGAAGTTCATCTTTATTTTTGTGTCGCCGCACGCTGAAGTTCCTAACAAGTGTGTAGTAGCAGTCGTACCGTGGCCGCTTGGAACCAGTGTGGTATTCCGACAGTTTTTGGGACATAGCTGAAAGGCTCAGTATTATTTCTTGCGTGGACAGCTCTGTATTAACGAATACTAAAGCCGAATGTGGCGAGGTGATATTATAACGCAGATCATAATGCACTATGTTGTGGGACACTAGTCATTTGTACGACGAAGTGCGAGCAGACACACGTGGTGTCTCAAGCTTTTACTAGGTACGGGACTGTATGGGCCGTGCACTATATAATTGACGCCCAGAACATATGAACGAAGCGATGTGCTTTTGTTTGACGAGCAGACAAATGAGTATCCAGGGTCAGTGAACTATGAGAGATAAACTGAGTGTAGTCCAAATATAGAGCGACATTCAAGGCCAAGGACGGACGTAATCTCTTATGAGTGCAGGCTGGTGTGGATGCGTACGATATAACCTGTGCCGTTATAGAGTTATTATCACGGCCATAAGTTGATATTACTTGGCATATTCGACATGAAGATTGCAGCGATGTATTAGACGGACATAAAGGCTATCAGTACAGACCAGTGCGAGTTTTGTGTCAAGAACTTTACGAGCGAAGAGATGACAAGCTAAGTTTAGTAATGTAGAAGATGTTACGATGACGTGGAAACGAAGGCGAGCCAGGACCATGGACACCCCGAGGGTCGCGAGCTGGATCCAGGACGAGAGGGGAGGATGTTCAATGGGAAGAACGTGGACCCAAACCCCCAGGAAACGTGTCAGCGGAACCAAGACTGAGGTGGTCGAAAGGTACTGAAAACCATGTTTATTCTTAAGTAGTGGTTAATGGGTAGTGGTTACTAAGATTTGGACAGATGGGCTTAAATCGAAATAGAAGTTAATCATAAAGATAAAATGCGATAAAATGACATGATTATTAGGATAGTAAATTTTAAGTTTTCTTTTGAGAGATTAATGCAGTCATATTTAGGGTTTAAAATAAAATATATGGATGCTTTAAAATATAATCTGAGTACAGGGTTCTTTCAGCGTGTTACGTCGCTGTGTTCTTTGAATTGGTACAACCTGGATGACAATTTATGGTTTGAACAGGCTTAAATTACAGGGGATTCATTTACACTTAATGGGCCACTTTTTGTGTGCACATCATGAGATTTATACTAAACACTCACACGTCACTGAGGTTTCCCTTTACATGCTAACATGAGGAGATGCGTTTGGTAGGTGACTGATACAAGGTTGAATAAATAATGAAACTGCATTGATAAAATAGTAGGGTTGCCTAATACGAAGTTATGATGAATCTAAAGGTTCTCGCTATAGCGAGGTGAATAAAATAAATGATTATTGAGACGTGTACGGCGAGCGTGGATGGGCCAACTTACCTGTATTCTGGGGTCCGGGTCACCTCCGCAGCAAAATCACCTCCAGATGACAAGTCCCAAAAGAAGAGCTCCAAAAGGGGTGGAAGGAAGATGGAGAAGGGGACAACACACACAGGCTATCGTACAGACACCCCCCACTAACCGACAGAACTGCCGTCGGTGAAATAATGCCACAACAAAAGATTAAAAATTTTACGTAAAATTTAATGTTAAAATATAAGGAACACCTCCACCAGAGAAAGAACATGCATCAGCCACCATAATTTACAATGAATGCAAGAGACCGCCAAACATGCTTGCTTGCAAAGCCAAGAAAAGAAAAGACTTAAATTAAAATTTAAAATGTAAAACAACTCAAAGGTTAAAATAAAAAAATTACATGCATAACACAATGAAAAAGGGCTTGATAATTTGCAAGGGAATGCAATAGCGATCCGGCATGCGTAGATCCATGTTAAAATATAAAAAGCACCTTCACCAGAAACGGAAATAAAGTTAAATTAACTAAATAAAACTGAATCAGGAAACAATCTATTAATTTGCATGATGGAGATAAACACAGGAACAATTACGAAAAACACAATGTTAAACCGATAAGGTTAAATAAAAAAAACATCTTAAGTTAACACAACACGTTTGAGCTTCGCGGTGGACGCCTAGAGACTGACCTTGAGACCATAATGCATCTCTTCATAACATGGGCACAAAACACAAGGAAACCGCATGCCTGATCGAAAATTACGGCAAACAATTAATAAAATAAATTTTAACATCAGCGGAAGGAAATGGACGGAGGAAAACAATTATGTCTAAAAACTATTACAACAGTGAAATGCACCGGATCATGAATAAATTAAATTGAGTACTATATCAATCCTAAGATTGGCAGAAGACAATAAGTAATAATTTAAACGTAAAACAAGAGTTTAGTGCTTTTCAGTCGGTCAACACGAATGTACCCAAAAGAGATGGGTTATGCCCTAATCCTGAAATAAATTACATGAGATTAATAAAACACTAGGATGACCAGTTTCGATCGTCAAGCGATCATCATCAGATCCAATACACTTAGGCTATAAAATCTATGTTTGAAATACAGGTGAAAATATTTACAATATGTACAATTATTTAGTTGCAGTATTGGTACTGCAACTGTCAGTGTATGCTAAATGCAGTATATATGTTAGGTGAAATGCTAAATGGTGATGGCTATCCGGAGATTGTACTTTAGAGAGATTATATGGTTGTAAACTATGGTTAAACTATACAATTTTAGGCTAACTACTTATCTGATTGTCTTCCGTACTACAGCTATTCGCAGTTTCCGTGCTCACTTGAACTCGCTGTGCGGCCGACTGCGGTGGTTATCTTAACGACTGGTTTTTCCCTGCCTTCCCCCCCTGTCCCTACGTGCTGTGGGGAGTGATTGCGATGTGTTTATGTGAGGTGTTGCCAACCTAGATACGATGTATGTTATTGAATGAGGTGGATCTACAACTATTAAAGACCGTGGATTAGTCCTCGCCACGCGTGGAGCATAACCCATTCGAACTAAGCGTTGACGGTCTTATGAGGACGTCCCGGCACCTTTAATACTGCCTCTAATATGGGCCTTGGTTTATTGCAGAAGAAAAAGTACATCGTACACCTGATCCAGATAACATTTACCTATTAAAAACCCCCTAATTTCCCCCCTTTTTTTATCTAGCTTGGCTGTGTCGCTAAATTGAGTTTTGTTTCCGACAGGGTGTGTTTTTTAGTAGCGTGAAGAGGGGTGAGCTCTCCATGAACGTGTGTTCATTTAGATTGTTGGGATTGTTTCGTTTGGCTAGGTGTATCTCGATTGCTTCCTTTATGTCAAGAGCTCTGCCTTTCGATTCGTGATGGATTATTTTAAGGTCCGACTCTATGTTGGTAAAGCTATGCCCTGCGTCACACATATGTTCGCACACGGCTGAATGTGTTCCGTATCTTATCGCATTTCTATGTTCATTATAACGTAAATGTTATCTGGATCAGGTGTACGATGTACTTTTTCTTCTGCAATAAACCAAGGCCCATATTAGAGGCAGTATTAAAGGTGCCGGGACGTCCTCATAAGACCGTCAACGCTTAGTTCGAATGGGTTATGCTCCACGCGTGGCGAGGACTAATCCACGGTCTTTAATAGTTGTAGATCCACCTCATTCAATAACATACATCGTATCTAGGTTGGCAACACCTCACATAAACACATCGCAATCACTCCCCACAGCACGTAGGGACAGGGGGGGAAGGCAGGGAAAAACCAGTCGTTAAGATAACCACCGCAGTCGGCCGCACAGCGAGTTCAAGTGAGCACGGAAACTGCGAATAGCTGTAGTACGGAAGACAATCAGATAAGTAGTTAGCCTAAAATTGTATAGTTTAACCATAGTTTACAACCATATAATCTCTCTAAAGTACAATCTCCGGATAGCCATCACCATTTAGCATTTCACCTAACATATATACTGCATTTAGCATACACTGACAGTTGCAGTACCAATACTGCAACTAAATAATTGTACATATTGTAAATATTTTCACCTGTATTTCAAACATAGATTTTATAGCCTAAGTGTATTGGATCTGATGATGATCGCTTGACGATCGAAACTGGTCATCCTAGTGTTTTATTAATCTCATGTAATTTATTTCAGGATTAGGGCATAACCCATCTCTTTTGGGTACATTCGTGTTGACCGACTGAAAAGCACTAAACTCTTGTTTACTAAGGCAACACTGAAAATATGGCTTCAAACACCACAATGTTAAACGTAAAATAAACTAGAAATGTGTCTCCATAAGGTACGAGGAAAGATAATAAAATTAAAATAAATCAGGAAACGTAATTAAAACAGAAATAAAATTAGGCCTATAAAACAACTGAGGAACAGAATTAAAATATTACTACAAGATGATATCGGAGCTCCATAACAATAATATAAAAAAAAATTAACAGATAACGTACCTTATTTCCTACTCAGCGGAGACACACTAAAAAAATAAAAAAAATAACACATTTTAAATAAAATAAAATATGGCACTATATTGCCATGAAAATGGCCACACGGCACATGTCTCGTGTAGATGACAGCACTCGTTCGCATCCAGTTGCGATTAAATTTGCATATTTCCTCTTCACGGCGGAACGATGAAATTAAACCTTATGTAGCACAGGCGTTCCCATTTTCTTGAATACATTAATATTTCGTAGAGAATGGGGGCTAGGCCCCCATTAGCGGTGACACCTTTCACGACCAGTCGGCTTGATGTCTTGTTTTTTTCCCGATGGCTAATGGACTCCACAAAATGGCGGAGAATTATTGCGTGTCAAGTGCAGAACTGCCTTCATGTAAAATTTATTGTCCAATCAGAGATTGACACATCAAACAACAATGTCATAAATAGGAAATTAATTTGGCGGTATCCTGAATACACTGGCATTTGTTTTATGACGAAGAATGTAATTGTCTTTCAATTATGTCGTGCATATAAGGAGTTTTATAAGGCGCAGCACACGCTACCCATCGGAGAGAAACAGGAACCACGTGCAGACCTAAGACAGTCCGACTGGCGCTACCATCTCGTGTTCAAAATGGGAAGCAAGTCACCAGGCGGTCGTTTCAAATGTCGAGATGTTACGATCCAAGGGTATATACATGTTGAAAGCGTAGGGACGTGCCCTTGCACGTATCAGTCTCCCTCCCTTAAGCGTGAACACGGTTCACGAATATGCCTAGGCATAGACAGTACTCCTTAACTTGTCGATTCACCAGAGATGTTTCCCGAAGATAATGTTCACCAGTTAACGCCAATTGATGGATGAAACCGCATCGTTTTGGTTAGGAAGAATGCAGGGTCAGATTATCAGTGATGGGATAATTGATCACCTCGCAAACCACTTAGTCAACAGCATCACTGTGTCCATAAGTCTTCAGGAACGCAGAACACCAGCACCTGCAGTGCTTTCAGAGTCCGAGACACGTTAGGAAAATTTCCAATAAGTCCAATGTAGGTCGCTTTAGACGAAGTAGGTGGAAGCAATGTGCAATATATCATTCGACGCATGGGCAGCCATTTACAAAAATAGAAGTTAATCTAATTTCAAAAAAAAAAGGTTTACAGAATTATTAATTCTTACTACATTTTACAAAGAGAAACAAAGTTGAATTTATATGAAGAAAAAATTTCTGACAATGCCCTAGATCCGTGCTTACAAAATTTCATTAACAAGTTTACCTTTTTACAGATTCGAAGTACATTTCAAGATTACATGAGTTAGACGACTATATATTTAGAAGGAACTACGGTAGAGGAATGACCATTACAATTCCCAAAGGGAACAGGAATACAAGGTTACCATGAGTTAGGTCTCCCACCGAGCCCACTTTACATGTTAGCATCTCCTATGAAACATCAAAATTAGGTACACTTTTACAATTTACCATTAAAATGGGAACTTCCCAACATTTACATTTTGTATCCCGTCAGAGTTTTTAAACCCAATTAAAATTCCAAAATTCCACAAGGAACAGATACCAGAAGGCTTCAATGAATTTTAGGGATACTCTACATTATACAAAATTTGTTTTACAAAATTCACGGTAGCATTTCCTCATTAGACACATCTCCACCTCGCTTAATGTGTGATAGATGCACTCTAGAAATTTTGTTTGCTTTGGGCTTAAGGTTTTGAATAGGAAAATTAATTAATCTGACATGTATGCCTCTACATAGTTGGTTCGTGACCGCACGCATTACTTGGCATGGGGACACAGCGGAATTCAAACGCAGTTACAGTAACGACAAAAACGCAGAGGAAAAGGCAGCGCAGAAAACCAAACACCAATACACTCACACAAGGAACGAAATAGAGGTTCGACACCCGATGAGAATACAGCCGACATCCGCCTGGGTGAGAAAAATCCAACATAAAAAGAACTAAGTTCAACAGTACACGAGGTACAAATGAGGTTTCCTCGTTCAGGGTAAAGACGCGAACACGTACAACCAAAGGATGCCTAACATGGCCCGAAAATACGGTTAGATGAGAAACAAGCCGCTCTTGTCGAAAGACGAGGCTAACAGAGAACACTTACGCACCATTCCAAACGATAAAGCCGAAAAATTTAGGATTATTAATCAAAAGCAGAAAATTTTACTCAAACTACAGTGGCTGATGACCGAGATTGCCATAGCATGAACTAAAACAGAAGGCCTATGTAATTACGGTTAGCATGAGGCAACAGGTGACCCTGATTTCCAGCAACAACAGATTACTGGCTTTAAAAGTAAAACAAGCTGACTTACAGAACCTGATGACCATAATGTCCAACAGAAATTTAACCCCAGTAACTTTAGAAGACCCTATATATATTAATTAAGCAGGAAAGCACATTACATTATGGCTGTTCACGAACTGAGATCTCATATTCACAACAACATATTCATCGCACAACATACTCCAATAATAGCGATACATAATTTTTACCACAAACAAAAATAATTCCCATTAATACTCAAATATGCAAGTTATGTAGTCGTAGAGATATCATAACACAAACAAATACAATTAAAAACACAATACCCTTACAATTACATTACACTACACATACCTGCATTTCATCGAACAGACCAGTCCCATACCAAGCCAGTTCGGATCGTGCAAGTCCTAAATACAACCTGCCCAGGGATCAAACCAAGAAAGAATCCCATACTTCTAACCTAGCTAACCCCAGACAGTAGATATCTCCACGTAAAACACTCCTACATATTCGCTTTAGTTCAAAATTACAAGGAAAGCAACTAATAAAAATACGATCCTAACCTTACTTTTGCAAACAAAACAAACCCTAAATTACCCCACCCTACAAATCTAAATCAAATCTACGTTAACACATACATACAGACACGATTTGCACAACATATACGCTTATCCCAGAACGATTGCAGTGTAATGTAAGTTTAAGAACAAAAAATTACAGACGCACAGTGCGATAAAAACACCTCAAAACAAACACTTACCATGAATGAATTTGGGAAGAATTCTTAGCCAAAAATAGTGACATGCATGTTAAATGTGCCTTCTGGCACGACAATAAGGACATAGGGAGGGCAGATTTCCATAGGTTATCCCTTTTAATCGGACTACACTTCGCCATAATACCAGTAGGCGTGACAGTTCCATAATAAATAATTTACGAGGACAGCATATCATAACAGAAACCCATGCAAAGAAACATACAGGAACACAACAGTCTTCTTAAACACCAACACTGCCTCGACACCTGAAATTTCGACAAAAACATCATGCACAACGTAGCCCAGGACTGCAGAAGTCATCGCTTGCTTGGCTCGGGAACAGGGAGCTAAATTACAAAAATTGGCACAAAACATCTGGCTAACAGCATCCGACGGGGCTCCAGGGTGCCTTCACACGCAGCAAGTAGGCTATCAGAACATCAAGAAATCCCATTTCCCATGCCAAGAACACACGTCAGTCACTCACCGGGCTTCATCTTCAGTGGGGATGTTGCACACAAACAGGATAAAACTACAGCAGGAAACACCTCGCTCAGAACAGGACACTTACAGCGTACCACATGGATATCCAGAGGCAAACATGAAATAAAACAAACGGCAAGGATTAGCTTTACACAACATCAAGTGCACTGGCCTGACAAAATCCCACCAACAACCGACCCATCAGCATTAGAGGGGTCCATAAAACAGCCTGTGGGTACTGGGGAGGGGATAGTTACGGAAGTGAACTCGAGCGAGCTCTGCTACCAAAATGAGACGTGTACGGCGAGCGTGGATGGGCCAACTTACCTGTATTCAGGGGTCCGGGTCACCTCCGCAGCAAAATCACCTCCAGATGACAAGTCCCAAAAGAAGAGCTCCAAAAGGGGTGGAAGGAAGATGGAGAAGGGGACAACACACACAGGCTATCGTACAGACACCCCCCACTAACCGACAGAACTGCCGTCGGTGAAATAATGCCACAACAAAAGATTAAAAATTTTACGTAAAATTTAATGTTAAAATATAAGGAACACCTCCACCAGAGAAAGAACATGCATCAGCCACCATAATTTACAATGAATGCAAGAGACCGCCAAACATGCTTGCTTGCAAAGCCAAGAAAAGAAAAAACTTAAATTAAAATTTAAAATGTAAAACAACTCAAAGGTTAAAATAAAAAAATTACATGCATAACACAATGAAAAAGGGCTTGATAATTTGCAAGGGAATGCAATAGCGATCCGGCATGCGTAGATCCATGTTAAAATATAAAAAGCACCTTCACCAGAAACGGAAATAAAGTTAAATTAACTAAATAAAACTGAATCAGGAAACAATCTATTAATTTGCATGATGGAGATAAACACAGGAACAATTACGAAAAACACAATGTTAAACCGATAAGGTTAAATAAAAAAAACATCTTAAGTTAACACAACACGTTTGAGCTTCGCGGTGGACGCCTAGAGACTGACCTTGAGACCATAATGCATCTCTTCATAACATGGGCACAAAACACAAGGAAACCGCATGCCTGATCGAAAATTACGGCAAACAATTAATAAAATAAATTTTAACATCAGCGGAAGGAAATGGACGGAGGAAAACAATTATGTCTAAAAACTATTACAACAGTGAAATGCACCGGATCATGAATAAATTAAATTGAGTACTATATCAATCCTAAGATTGGCAGAAGACAATAAGTAATAATTTAAACGTAAAATAAACTAGAAATGTGTCTCCATAAGGTACGAGGAAAGATAATAAAATTAAAATAAATCAGGAAACGTAATTAAAACAGAAATAAAATTAGGCCTATAAAACAACTGAGGAACAGAATTAAAATATTACTACAAGATGATATCGGAGCTCCATAACAATAATATACAAAAAATTAACAGATAACGTACCTTATTTCCTACTCAGCGGAGACACACTAAAAAAATAAAAAAAATAACACATTTTAAATAAAATAAAATATGGCACTATATTGCCATGAAAATGGCCACACGGCACATGTCTCGTGTAGATGACAGCACTCGTTCGCATCCAGTTGCGATTAAATTTGCATATTTCCTCTTCACGGCGGAACGATGAAATTAAACCTTATGTAGCACAGGCGTTCCCTTTTTCTTGAATACATTAATATTTCGTAGAGAATGGGGGCTAGGCCCCCATTAGCGGTGACACCTTTCACGACCAGTCGGCTTGATGTCTTGTTTTTTTCCCGATGGCTAATGAACTCCACAAAATGGCGGAGAATTATTGCGTGTCAAGTGCAGAACTGCCTTCATGTAAAATTTATTGTCCAATCAGAGATTGACACATTAAACAACAATGTCATAAATAGGAAATTAATTTGGCGCTATCCTGAATACACTGGCATTTGTTTCATGACGAAGAATGTAATTCTCTTTCAATTATGTCGTGCATATAAGGAGTTTTATAAGGCGCAGCACACGCTACCTATCGGAGAGAAACAGGAACCACGTGCAGACCTAACACAGTCCGACTGGCGCTACCATCTCGTGTTCAAAATGGGAAGCAAGTCACCAGGCGGTCGTTTCAAATGTCGAGATGTTACGATCCAAGGGTATATACATGTTGAAAGCGTAGGGACGTGCCCTTGCACGTATCAATTATAATTAATGTTACGTGATAGGTTCAAGTATATGAAATTTTGAGGCAATTGTCAGTTGAAAATAATACAGATAGGCAGAGGCCATCTACTTAAATATTTATGGTGTAGTTATAAATATGTGAAGAGCATGCAGTGATTAACAAATAAATAAATAAATATCTGGAATCATAAAGATGTTACAATGTAAAGTGATAAATGTAAAAGCCAACAACCAGTCATTTTCTGAGTGAGGCACAGCTGAACGAAAACCAGTGAAAATAATAATGAAAGTATTTAATCCATGAATAAATGGTCTGAAAATAAATTCTTTAACGCCAGTGACATTCATATATAAAAATATTTTGTTCTATTTTGGTGATTACATTTAATTAGAAGGAGATCGAATGAGGCAACAATTTTTTTCTTTGAATATTTTCTCAGATTTATGCACCTGCTCATTTATGGACTATTCAACGGAGAGGTGACATAGCATTTTGAAGTAATGGTTGTAATACTAGGGTGATATAGCTCTGATCTCCGTAAGTTATTTTGTATCCAAAGATTAGGACGCCCGGAGATTTTTATCCTCATTAATTTGAATTTTGCTTCTGCGCCATTTATTTATTTGCACATCAAGAGTAATTTTGAGAAGTCTCCGAGCGAAGGTAGGCTTCTGTGTTTGATTCTATGTATTTAGTGGTGTGGTTCTGTAATAAATGGTGGATGAGTTTTATCTTAACAGCGGAGTTTTTTGTCATTCTTGTTCGTTGTCATACTTGTGTGTCCACCGGATCAATTTTGAGATTTTACCCCAGTTGTACCCATCATTATAAAGACCCCGGGATTACTTGAATCTCGTTCCCGACATAGTTTTTTTAAGGCCAAAATTGATTCGGACATTCAAGATATTTTTTTTCTTTTCGAGTTGTACCGAATTCTGGGTGAGGGTTGAAGTGTGTGTCGGGCCACCCAATCCAAAGCCAGATTATCGGGCACAATACCTTAAGAAAACAGGAAGAGGCAATTCACCTGACGTCATGTACTCCCCCTCATCATTTATATACGACTTCGCCGAGAACCTGCTGCTCATCCACGCCATCAGCGGGTTTGACACAACGTCAAACATTTATGGATTCGGAAAAAATAAATTTTGTTCCCTGTTCCGGAGGAATCCATTATTGTTGGAGATAAGTGATGTCTTCATGGACCCAGAAGCCACATTAGAGGACATCTCCAAAGTAGGAGAGCAAATATTGGCCGTCCTCCATGGTGGGGAAATCGACCAATCACTTTCTGACCTCCGACACACAAACTTTGTTGCCATCACGACAAACTTGAACCTGGAAAAGCTGACCCCAATCTCCGATGCAGCGCGAACCCACTCCTTGAGGGTATACCACCAAGTGACGTCCTGGATGAGCAGGAAGAAAGACCCGATCATCTTTGGCTGGACAAGAGGAAGCAGGGGCTTGATTTCGACAACAACCACCAGAGATGCTGCTCCTCGTACCCGGTGTGTCACCGGCTGTTCCGCAGCATGTGGATGCAGAGAAGCCGGTAGCATTGCTTCACTTTCTGCAAATTCTGCTTCGGCGGAAAGCCCTGCGACAATCGTCCTTTGATAGTCGCTGACGAGGAAGAGGAAAACATCGACGACCCGTCCATACCTTTCGACGAAGACCCTGCCGAAGAGTCAACCTTCCCGATCCCCCTTGTGAAACCTCTCCGGTTACTGTAGCACCCCCCACCCCCCATCTATTTTAAAGTTTTTATTTTAGTGTGTTCATTATTCCATAATAATTAATATGTAAATAATTAATATATAAAACGCATTGTATTGTAATCTATATTTTGTAAATACACACTAACTTTCTTAAATGAATGGGTAACGAATTTGTTCTCTCCCATCTATTCATATTTATACAAAACATGGTTCAAATATTATTTAGATGCACTGCTGTGTTCAGAAAATAGTTGTAATATAATGAAAACGAAAAACTTTTACCATCACGGCGCTCCAGGGCTGAATCACAAAAAACGCGTTTCCTCTAGGTTTCTTAAATTTACCCCCACTCCTACCCATTGCTCTTAATTGATTTTTTGATACACGAGTTTTAAAGGAAATTTAATTATCTACAACTTTCATTCAATAAACTTTTTGCTGAGATCAATTCTTCTCCCTGGTTTTGCGATGGAAAGTGGAGCGAAAGTGAAAAATTTGCCGAATCGCCAATTTTCTCCCTTTTTTCGCATTCTCGTAGCTCGAATACGCTTGGTCCTACAAAAAACCTTCCAAATCAAAGTTGTTGTAAATTTAGTAATCTACCCGTTCTTATTTGGACATATGTTCAAACAAATGAACTGGGAATGAGCTAGAGGCTAAAAACTGAAAAAAGTGCCGATTTCTGACAGTTTTTTCAAGATGGCGGACGAAGCAAGGGGGATAGGATGACGGAAACTTGGATTAATAACTACCTAAGGGTCCTAAACATCATCAAAAAATAAAAATCGATCCCGCATCTGATGTAGGGTGAAATTCGTTTATTGACTGGACTATATGTATAATTGTTAAATTACAAAAGTTCTTTTACTTATTTACATAACGACTGGCTGCGTGGCTCAGCAGTAACGTTCTCGCCTGCTGTGTCCAAGGTTGCAGGATTGAATCCTGGTGCAGCCAGCCAGCATTTTACGGTGCGCAAATGTAAGGGAGCCATATCAGTAGATTTACTGGCACGATAAAGATCCCCTTCAGGGCAAAATTCCGGCACCCGGGCGTCTCTAAGTGCCGCAGTTGTTTAAAGGGACGTATAGATGGGCCGGTCATTCATGGCCGGTCGTAAGTGCGAGGGAATTCTTCTTAAAGCCCGAGTAGAACACTGAGACCACTGAATATGCACATGCGCTGCTGAGATTACATTGCGTACTTGATTTGCATTCATCACAAAGGTATGAAGGCTCACTGTGCGTGGAGACACCACTGCGCGCGTAATATATACCGGTCAAGAAGGGACGACCCACTTATAACACCAATAACATATCATTGTATTTATATAACATTACTAGCAACCCAACCGGGCTTCGCCCGGGAACAGTTATGAATGCATTACGTGAGAAGCGCTTTTTCGATGTCAATGAACAACGACCAACATCCGTTTTACGTCTCAGCACGATGGGTTAAAATCACTGACTGGACTATTAATTATATTATCATGGAGATGCATGTGCAACAAATTCTTGTCAGACGTAATTTAAGAATGGCGAGGTGCATGAAACACAAATCCCTCTTCTGTCCAATCTTAACTTGATTGTGAATTCTGCGGAACCAAACGTTCACACGCGAAATGAGGAAAAGCCGAGTTGCACTTCCAGGGAAACTCCAAACACAACCACTCTTCTCTAAAGTTTTTAACTCAACACGATTCGACAGTTTGCTGCTGGCTGTTTCTGGGGCAATAAGCTCGTCCGCTGGCTACGCTATAACTGGGGTGATAGACTCTCCCGTAGCTAGCTCGTAAACTGTCGCCTCAGTAACTGAATGGAGATTGCTGGAAGAAATGAAAACGTAAAAACACTTATAGTAGACGATGTATTGAAGATAGATATATGATGATGATGATGATGATGATAATTGTTGTTTTAAGGGGCCTAACATCTAGGTTATCGGCCCATATAGATATATGCTCTCCCGGGTTTTTTGTAGAACTTTTCATGCTGAATGATTCTTACACTCATAGTATATAGATATTTTTACCGGTTTGACCAGCGTAAACTTAAAAAAGTGCACGAACGCCAGTTTTTTTCAACATTTTCACTGAAATCGTTAGTGCTTGACTTCCTTTGGACATAAATAAATTATTCTCTACAGAAACCTTCCTCGAGATATCCTTTACAGAATGGTGAAAACCGTATCAAAATCCATTCAGTAGTTCTCGCGATTACCCGTGACATCCAAGAATCGGGGGACTTTGTTTTATACTGAGTAGAGATTATACGCCAATCAGTATAATTTAATATAATATAATCCCCCTTGAAACAAGGCTTGAACGAGCAAAAGCCATAGGAGGAAGATACTGCTTACGTGTAACACGGGGGGCAAGGCATTCTCAACTGGCAACGTCATAGTAGTGTCTACTATGACGTTGCCAGTTGAGACAGCTTACGTGTAACAAAGGAAGCAGGGCATTCTCAACGAGTGCACTCGAGACTTTCGGAAGACATACAACACAGCGAAGATTCAACGCACGCATGTTCAATTTATAGTAAAGCATTCACGATAGATACTTGCTAGGGACTCGTAGAATTCCAACCCGCATATCCTCGCTAACGCTAAGAAGCATATATGCACATACGCGTCTAGAACATAGGCCTAAATAACAACTGATTCACAACTTGATCAACAAAGAAGACAACATGAAACCCTTCTCGAAATCATAAAACAAAGACGCACGCGAGAAACGGAATTCGAGAGCTCCCACAAGGTACCGCTTACAAAGCTCTGAAGAAGAGATTCAAGCAGTAAACCAACAAACCGAAACAAAAACAAACACCAACAAACAAACCCAAGTGAAGGAATCAAAAGAAGTGAAAGACATATTTTCTGAAATCCTAACAGAGCTTCAAAACTTAAAGAAACAAAATGAAGACTTTCGAAAAGAAACAAGAGAGGAAATAAACAGCATCAAACAAGAACTAAGGACAACAGAAGAAAATTTACGTAAAATAAACGACGCCCTTGAACGGAAAATAGAAAATGTGGACAACAGAACGCTAGAAAAACTAGACACACTATCCGTGAAAATACATGCCCTAGAGCTACAAGAGGAGCAAAGATTGAAGAGGGAAAGAAAGAACAACATTGTCATTAAAAGTAAAGAGCTACTACATGAGAACCTAACAAACAGTGAGCTAGGAAGCAAAGTCAAATATATACTGGACAAAATAGAAACTGAAGTCAAGGTAGAAAGTGTATTGCAGATTGGGAGAGACAGCCACGGTAAAGGGATAGTGAGAGTCACATTTAAACACTTTGCAGACCAGCTGAAAATAATGAGAAACAAACACAAGCTAAAGGGGCAAGACCTCTATGTTGACGACGACCTCACCAAGAACGAAAGAGCAGTACCAGCGAAATTAAGACAGATAACCAGGGAGGAGAGGAGCAAAGGTAACAGTGAGGGGAAAGTGGGCTACCAGAAGATCCTCCTAAACGGTCAATGGATTAATTGGGAGGCCCTAAAAACCGGGAAGCTGACCGCCGCACTGTGATCAAGCAACCGGCGGTAACAAAGAAAGAACTAATACTTGCCACACTCAACGTAAGGTCTCTGAGAACTGAAGGCAAGGAACTTGAACTGGAAAATGCTCTCTTAAACATAAAGTACGACATACTAGGACTTAGTGAAGTAAGAAAACTCGGCGAAGGAATCCGAGAAAAACCGAATGGAGACATCTTCAGCTACATCGGTGAAACCAAAGGGAAAAAAGGAGTGGGCTTCATGATTCAGAAGCACCTAAAAACAACATTCGGGAAATTCGAGGAAACTCAGAGAGAATTGCGGTACTGTCCTTAGATCTAGAAGGGAATACCATCGTAATTATACAAATCTATGCCCCCACAGAGAACAGCACAGAGGAGGAAATTGAAAAGTTTTACGAGCAACTAGAAGACACACTGGACAACTTCAAAACACAAAGAACGTTCGTAATGGGGGACTTTAACAGTAAAGTGGGAATCAAGGAACATACAGACGAAGCACCTATGGGACCATTCGGATACGGAATTAGAAATGGGAGAGGAGACAGATTGATCCAGTTTGCTCAAGGACACAACATGAAAATTGTGAACACCTTCTTCAAGAAAATGCCAGAGAGTAGATGGACATGGAGAGGCCCGAACGGCAGGACAAATTGACGAAATTGACTTTATACTTACCGACAACTTAAAGGAAGTAAAGGATATTCATGTGATCAACGGGCTAAAATTCGACACCGACCATAGAATGGTGCGCTTAGAGCTAACAATAAAGAAGAATAGACGGCCATACTTCAAGACCAGGATAACTAGCCCTGGACAGATCATCCAGACCGAATACGCCCAAGAAATCCAGCAAAATCTAAATCACCTGAAGCAACAAAACCACCTAAGCACACGGCACCTCTACACAGAACTCATAAAATGTATAACATCTGAATCTAACAACTCAGCAATACCAAGAAGTAAGAAGGGACGGCGCGATAAGCTAAAAGACAGTACCAAACGCCTAATCGAGGAAAGGGAAATATTGAAAGCACAAGCTGTAGATAACAACCAGAAAAAGTTAGAGTACGGGCAGCTTAATAAGCGCACAAAAAGGGAAATTAGAACGGACATTAGAGACCACAGCACAGAAATCATCAGAAAGTACGCAGAAAAATCAAAATCAATAAGAAAGATGAGAAAAGAACTAGCACCAGACAAACAATGGATGTTTGGAGTGAAAGACAAAAGAGGTAAAAGACAAGCAACAAGGGAGGAAATAACGAAACAGGCCACATACTTCTACAGAGAGCTGTACTCCAGTACACACCAGAGAAGAGACTCAGATCAAAGTGATAAGGGGCTGGAGGCACTACACGACGAAGAAATTCCTCCCATCATGACCAGTGAAGTCAGAGCAGCAATAAAGGAGGCGAAAAACGAGAAATGCCCCTGAGAGGATGCCATCTACAACGAATATCGGAAAATGGGTGGTGAGGATCTCATAGAAGTGATAACAAGGCTATTCAACATGATACTTGAAACAGAAGAAATTCCAACAGAATGGAAACAGAGTGTTATTGTTCTGCTTCACAAGAAAGGCGCTAAAGATGACATTAATAACTACAGACCAATCAGTTTAATGGCCAGTCTCTACAAACTTTTCACGAAAATCATGACTAGAAGGATGTCTAAACTAATAGATGAAAACCAAGCAGTGGAACAAGCCGGTTTTAGGACAGGCTTTAGCACAATTGACCACCTGCAAGCAATGAACCAGCTCTTGGAAAAAAAACGCAGGAATTTAATCTCGAACTATACATTGCATTCGTAGACTATAACAAAGCCTTCGATTCTGTGGAACATAGTTGTGTGCTAGAGGCATTGACAAGCCAAGGAATACAAAAGAGATATGTCAGACTACTGGAAAAGCTCTACGAAGGCTGCCAAGCGAGGGTAAGAACGGAGATTGATTGATTGATTTTATTTTCACGGCTACACTTAGAGCTTAAGAGCTCCTTTACCGTAGCGCCCTACATAAAATAAGGTTAGGGCTTATACAAATAAAACATTTCACTTACATTCACAATATAAATAATAATAGTCTAAAATAGTAACAAAAAGACAGTAATAATACAACAATAATAATAATATTAATAATGATAATGGAAAGATTATTTACAAAAGAGAGCATACAGACACAGTATCAGCCCGAAAAGCAAACATCATATACTGTACAAGAAATGCTATTAAAATAGACAGGTTGTCAGCTATTGCCCTGATGTTATAATTGAACTAAAAAAAAGTATTTTAACATAATGCAGTAATCAAATGTGAGAGGTATACTGCTCCAAGAAGCAGGATGAAAGATGTCTTTTGAAAGCTGCAGTGCTTGCAATGTTGACGAACTTATATAAATCGAAGGTGTTGAAGAGGCGTGAGGCGGTGCAAACAAAAGATTTATTGAACTTCATGGTTCGGTGTATAGGAATCTGGAGTGTTAATTTTGTGTATCTATTTTCTCGATTATGAACAGAATGCATTGGTGTAAAGGCATTGTAGAGATATAACGGGGTCTTGGTATGTAATATTTTATGTGCCAGAATGGCAACTGATAGCTGCCTGCGCTCGTGGAGTTTCAGCCAATTCAGCTGCACGTAGTAAGGTGTGATATGTTCATCTCGCCTTACATCCAGAATGTACCGAACACATGCATTCTGGACTCTTTGTAATTTGATGTTCTGTGTTTCTGGTAAATCATTGTATACAGCAGAGCCATAATCAATGATTGGAAAAATGAGAGTTTGGACGAAGAGCTTACGTATGTTAGGAGAGGTGTAAGAAACAGTTCTTTTCAGGAGATGCATAGTTGATACAACTATCCTTACCACATTAGACGTATGCTCTGCCCACGACAGTGTTCTATCAAATATCACTCCAAGATTATTGACAGTGTTGCTATATTTAATATTATTATATAGTATCTTGATGGGTGGTAGTGAATTAAAATCTACTGAATTTAGAAGTTTTGTATTGTGCCCATTCAACAATGAAATATGCAAATCACTGTTTGCCAGCAATGCTCAATCGGGAGTATCGGGGTTCATGGCTTGTTCTCCCACTCTGTGACTTACACACTTTGGATTAAGCAGAGGAAACACTTCCAAAAATAAACAAAATCAACTCCTACTATTAAAACATTTAATTATCCAAAAATATGGCGCTACAAAATCGAACAAATAAAAATACTGACACTCCACTTCACACTTGTCCAAAGCTGAACAAGGAATTCATATTAAACAATTATAAGATCATAATGACTGGTTTTCCAAAAACCAATAAACTTCTACTAAGTTTCACTTCCATATAGTGTCTCTTCAAATTCTTTAAAATAAGAGCTCCAAACGGCTCGGTAATATTTATCTACACTGTGTTATCAATTTAATACACATCCATTACTATTTACATGAGTATATCTTTTAATCATAAATATCAAAATTACCAATGTATGGTTAATCATCACTTAATTTTGGGCTTTCACAATGCTCATATGTTACCATCCCTCTCTCTCAAGTCAACAACTCACTACTGTTATTGGGAAAAATTTGCGTACTCTCGAGCTACAGAAGACTACTGAACAAGTCAGAATTAAGATTACTCGCGGAATCTAATGTCTTCAATAGAACTCGTGAATCACTGAATCATATAATCATAAAGTTAGGGATTTATCATTTTCTTATTAAAAGACCATTATATTATCAGAAAGCAACGATCTGAACTCTGTAAGCGATAATAATTTATAAAGGAACCTCGGTTCAAAGACCGGGTCGTTTAAACAAACTCTAAACACTTCTGTGTATTATAACTCAATCAGACCGTTCCCCGACCTACCGCAATACATCGAGGGTGAGGGTCTAGCCTTGACTACTTAGCGTGATTTATTGCAGGGAGACAGAGAGTTCACAGTCTCGCTTCTACAAGAGACTGGCTACCATCAGCTTTCCTCACAGCTGTTTCAAATGCAATTCTCTGAATGACAAGGCTTCTAATACTGATTCTTAAAACAACATATTTAGGCTCAACAGTCCTATTCTCTTGGCTTCGGTATATAATAATTATGAAGTGTCCTTATTGGCGGGTAAGAAAAATTCAATAATACAACCAATATTAAGGGGCTTCAACACGGACGACTCTGAGTTCGATCCTTTCAAATGCCTCGGGAACAGTATCCCAATTTGGAGGACTTATACATTAGCGACTTAGAGCAGGCCTCGCCTTATACGAGCGCTCATAATACAACATAAATAGCACCCTTTTTAACATACCACATACAATGCCTCGTGATCACTATCACAACTTTTGCGGACTTATCAAAGTTCAATTACCACGACCAACTGTCCCTCATAATTAGTTTTACCGAGCATTTCAACGCATTCCTAGCGTGACAAATTACTTCAATGCACTACATGGCGCTTATACATTAATTAGCCAAGTTGCCTTCAAAGAACTAATAAATTCAAAATCAACGTTTGATCTATCTCAAATATATACTACTCTCTCCCTTCACAATAATAATTTTTACCATAAGAACATGTATTCATAACATGTATTAATTCATCTAAATGAGCTCGGAAGCTACTACTTTTCATATAAAATTCATCATAATATTCACTCATTTATCTATTTATTATTTTTATTATTATTACGCTTGCTTTCTCATATTTATATAATTTATCAATTACTCTGATATTTTACTGAATACATTCCCCAAGGGATTCATTTACATTTCACATATTTATTATATTTTTCTCAAATTAATCGTTCTGATCGCGCACTCATTCTTTTACTTGTTATTCAACATCCCTACTCTCTCTCTCATGAGGATTATACGCAAATCTTCCCAAACACATAACATAATGAAATAGTTACTCACATGACTGTACGGTCAGCGACCGAATCCTCCAGCGATGGAACATTTTTGCCCACTCACTGCTTTTTAAGCCATTTCCGTGGTTACACTTACACTCAATGACACTTCTTTAACAGCACATAAAATATTTACCTTAATCACTTGGAATATAATGAATACCATTTTGTATTCGTTTCACTTAACACAATACAAATTCACTAAAAATATTACACTCAAAAATTTTTACTATATTTACATTACTTAACCATTTTATCACTTGGGCGTTAATTATTCGCCTTACTCACGTGATTATTTTCTTTTCCCGTTTCCAAGGGTGACACTTATAGAACGTTGGCTTCCGAATCTGACGAGATGATGGAAAGTCTCGGTCGAACTACACCTCACTGGAACGGCTGATCTTCAAATCCGGGGTTTGACTATCGGCTTCTATAACTTTATTGCACGATGTCGTTTCTTGCTTGACGCTAACTTGTTCGTCTAGATAAAAGTCTGTCCTTAATGTATTACTATGACGGCCGCTCGAATAATTTATCGGTGACCTAGTAATATCCTTGCATTACTTGCTATTACTTTGATTCGTAGCTTATTGGAGTATTCCCCAATGTTTACTGTTCATTTGTCTATCTAGACAAAGCCTGGAACTACAATTCCTAATTTTTATCGTCCTGCGCTCTAGTCCCTACCTTTCCGGAACACTAGGCGTTATTTATTTCGTTCTACCCTGATTGGGTTCCTTAACGTCGATAGAACTGTCTATTTCACTTCCTTGGGTACTTCGAAACTTTATGATGCGTGGTTTCATTAACTGAACTATTATTCGAGTACCTATCGCCTGTTATTTCTTCGAGTCCACAGCCTAACTTTGACTATACTGGTGAACTTTGACGATAATTGTCTACGCGCTCACTAAAATAACTTGTTATACTTTGTGACACAGTATTACGCTCTCGGGCGTCCTTTATAACTGAATATACTTTGATGCAGGTCTCCTGTACTAGGAGTTTACTTGTAGCTGATCTTGTAGTTGATGCTTCATCGTGCAGCGCCCCTGCGCTCACGGAACTGGATTGTTGTCGAAACAGTACCACGCTCTCCGGCGTCTCTGGTAAACTGAATGTACTTGATACAGCCGGACGCCCCCTCTCGGGCTCTCGGAATAACTGCATGCTCCTCCTGGCACGTCCAGGGTTTTTATACAAATCGGCGGCAAAAAGATAAAATCCGCGTCTTCTCCAGCACTAACTTTTGAAGTAATAGTCGTATAATTTTGAAAAATATATCTCTGGAACGCTCTTGTTCTAAACGTCAACTGGTTTCTTTGCTCATGAAAATCGATCGCACAATTCCAAGATATTAAATAATTTTGCTCTTCAGATACGTGGGTGTTGCGGTTTATTTTTCCGTCCCTACCAACTCTGGTCTCGGGGAATTTCTAATTACGTCATGCTGCGTCTGCACTTCTTTCCTGTGCAAATATTATATACTTTTCCCCACACAAAAATCTCTATTCCAGAATGATCCACAATGATGTGTTTCTTTCATTTATTAAATGCTCGCAAATGGCTTATTTCTAATTATTTCTCTTCTTGCGCAATTGCGAGTTTGTCATTTTATAGCTGAGTAACGTCTATTTCCGAAACCTCTTCTCTCTTACACGCTGTGGAAAGCTTTTATCGTTCTATTAATAATCATGAGCCAGCTCCTTATCGATGCGTCAAGCATGATCTCACGTCCGCATGACTCGTGGTCACCTATTCTTGCGCCACGTTATAACAGCCTACTCCTAAAATCTTTCTAAGTCATTCTAAAGACTGTATTATTTCCTCTCTTCTTTTGCGATTAAATTATGGATTCGACGCTTGAACCAATAGCATATGGGTTCAGATCTCCCCAACTTTGATAAATAAATTTTAGAAATTTTGAGGATATTTATTTAAGTATTTTTCATTAAAAAAATACTTATTTTTTCAGTGTCGAAGCCATCATAACACTTCTCAGTACCTTCTGGTCTTTCTTTACAAGCACTTCCCTTCTCTGGCTTGTTTTGGTCTCAACAGGGTTTCCATTCATTCATTCCCTTCATGCGGATGTCCACACTTAAGGTTATAAATCACTTGTCTCGTTCGGGTATTTCACGGTCTCCTCACAGTCTGGTGTTACTCCAAAACTTGTGTCAGACGGTTTCCTTTTTCTCTTTTCATGGGACTGGCGTTCTGCCTGTCTGTCTCTTTCTTCTCGGGTTATTCACTGTCAACATATTTATATTCCCTTAAGGCTCCACGGGTGCGGTATGGCCCTACCCCGTAACTCCTTCCTTTATTTCTGTTGTCTAGACTCAAAGTCTACAGAATTTCATTTTTCCTTACGAGTAAGGTCTATCCCTACCCGTCTCTTCTTGGTTCTCTTCCTTTTCCCCTGATCTCATATCGAAATGGCATTTTCCAAAAAAAAAATCTTTTTTCTACTCTTTAATGGGTGCATCTAAGCTTAACCCGTTACCTGTTCTGGGGAAACCTTTTTCTATCCTTTGTGCCTCCACCTTACATCTCCAACTGTTACTATTCCTCCTTGCTCTTCTTCCTCATTCTCTTCTTCTTCTAAGTCTTCCTCATTATCTTCCTCGACCATATTTCCAATTTCCATAACTTCTTCTCCTCCTGCCCTCAAATCTTCCATCATTTCGTATTCCCATTTTATAAGTAACTCTTGAGCTCGTATATTCACGTCCCCTCCTTGTTCGTGAATACCTTCAACTGTCTCTACGACTTTAGTTTCTATCAACTGTCGAACTGTTATGGGTAAATGTCTTAATATATTTAGGCAATACAACAAAACATTTTCATTCCCCATACACCTTTCAATTGCTTTCTGGTAATAAATGATGGTGTTTGTTAATTCCATACTTTCATTTCCCACCATCTCTTGTTCTTCGTCTTCTTCTTCTTCTTCTTCTTCTTCTTCTTCTTCTTCTTCTTCGCTTTCATTACCTTCTATTTCCATATCCTCTCTTTCTTCTCCTTCCCTTTCAAATTTTTCTTCACTTTGGTCTTCCATTACCATTTCCTTCCAAAGTTTTACCAATGCTCTGGATACGTCTCCTACCAGACCTTCTCGTCTTCTCATTTCATTGACAACCCTGCCGATTCCTGTTCTCTCCAGATGCTGAACATTTATTGGTAAATTATATAACTGTTTTAAACAATGCATCGTTCTTTCTTCATCTCCTTCACATCTTTCTATGGCTCTTATGTAATGCTCTATTTTCTTTATAATCTTAGCATCCTTCTGGCTCTCTTCGTCCCTTACTCCTTCTTCCTCTTCTCTTATTTCCTCATGTTCAATATTCTCTCGTCTTCTTATTCCTATACGATACGTTTAATTTCTTCTTTTCCACACCCTATATTTCTTTTGTTTTATGAAACAAATCCTTCTTCCTTTCATCCTTGTCCATAAACGTGCTCTCCTTCTATCTCCCTTTTCCCATTTTTCTTTCTTTCATTCCATTTCTTCCTTCGAAACTTCCAGCTGTAAAACGCTTGTGAGTCATCTTTCTCCAGGGGTATTTGCATTATCTCTAACCCTCTCATAGTTTCAATAGGGTTTTTATCATCTTGTAAACCTGCTACAATTTGCGGTTGTCTTCCTCTTTCATCATTTCTTTCAACGGCATCTCCTCTCTTTTCTTCATTCTCTCCAATGGTCTCATCTTTTCCCTTGACGTTCTCTTTACTCTCATTTGAGTCTGTTTCGATTTTTCTTTCCTCGGCCCTCTTTCGTTGGCATTCCTGATATTTCATCATTAATTCAAGAATTTGTGCCTTCAATTGTTCTTCTTCTAATTCCATTTTGTCTTCCTCATCCTTATGACTTTCTTCTGGATTTTCCTTTTCAATTTCTATCGTATCCTGAATCTCTACTTCCATTCGTGCCTCGACGACATTTTCTATTTGGGTTTCATTTATTCTATCCCTTTCCCCAGGAATTATTATTTTAGTTTCCCCAACTTCCACTTCTTCTGTTATCACCCTTTAATCTGGGGTTTTCTCTTGCTCTTCATGCTCAGTTTTGGCATAAGAATGGTCTTCATTAATTTGCAACTCATTTTCATTTCGGCATTCTTCCTGACATGGAATTATCGTTTCCTCTTGAATCTCCGTTATTTTCTCTTGAGGTAGCTCAATAGTTTTCTCCGTTTCCATAGGAGTCATCACCATTTCTATTTCTTTTTCTTCTTCGGATTGTTTAAGGCAACTTTCGGGCTCTTCCGGCACCGTTATGTCCTTTTCTTTGATTTCTTCTGTGTCACTTATGATTGGGATAGCCATTTCTTTTGCTTTGAGGTCCTGCGCTAATATATATTCCTCATATATCTTCTGGGCAGCCTCTAATATTTCTTTATATTCCTGGATCTTAACCTTCCTTACTTCGGCTAACTCCTGAATAGTTATTATATCTTGTTCAGCATGCATGCTCATTCTGAAGCAGTGCATCTTATCATTTTCTTCTTTTATATAATCCATCTGTTCCTGAATATATTTCTTCCTGTCCTGCTCTTCGTAATTGATTTTACACTTGATATGCCTCCAGTTCGTCCATATTTCCCATACTTGCTCCATTATTTCACTTACTTCATTAATGAACATTCTTATCTGTTCCCACGGAGCTAATTCTATTTTCCTTTCTTTCACCATGCGTTTCGCAAATTCCTTTTTCGTTTCTATTAATGACTTTTTAAAATTAGGGATTTCATTATACAATTCTTCTAATTCTTGTTTGGGTATCTTATACCAATTTTTACTTGCCCTCTCACGAAGTTCAGATATCTTTTTAATTTCCTCGGAAATACTTTCTCTTTGTTCCTCAATTCTTTCTTTCATTCTTAAGTTTACATCTTTTAATTTCCAAAGTTCATCCCTCATATTCATGTGCTCTTCTCGCATTTCCTTAATTATATCCAAGAATTCTTTTATTTCGTCCCAAGTCGCCATTTCTACCTTTTCCTGATCCTGAATGCTAAGACTATCATTCTTTTCCCCTTCGCTTTTCGAGCCTTCTTGAACTTGCCTTACTAAATGAGACTTTGAATCATCATTATTATTATCATTATTTTTACTCTGTACGCATTCCCTTGGAACAGGTTTACATGTTTCCTTCTCTACTTGGAGCTCTATAGGCTCTACTTTTACCCTGTTGTCTAAAGACATGTTACCTTCTCTTCGTGCAGCTATGCCTCTTGATGCACGCATGCTTTCTAAGGAAATCTCTACATCTTCCTTGATTGGGTACCCTTTTTCATTCGGTTGGAGGTTCACTTTACTATCTATAGATTCATATCTATCTTTACTTTCTACCTCCACGACCTCCAAGAACCTCTGCCTTTCTTCAATCAATGACATCTTATTATCTTATAGAATACAGTGGGCTATTCTGTCCCATCGTCGGTTCATGCATGAGAGATGGTACACCGAACTATTGTGTCCCAATTTCCAAAATTCAACCTCAGTACGGGTGTTTACTAAAACGTACCCTTCTGGGATACTCATTCAATATCAACCTTTATGGAAGTGATTTAAAAATTCAAAAATTTTGAAAAACCATAATTTTCAAAAAATGAAAATTTTGATTTTTTAAGGAAAACTCGGGTTTTCCCTAGGAAAACTCATCCCTACGTACTGGGCGCCAAACTTTAGATGAGTTTTAGGGGGTGATGATTAAAGGGCTGCTCGGTGAGAGTTTCCAGGGTCCCATTGCGATCAGATAAATTTATATTTTGTAGCTAATTCTATCACTATTTTTACTTTAACGTGATATGACCGTCTTAAATGTTCCTCTAAGCATTTAATCCAAGCACATTATTTCTATGCCCCCATGTGCCCATTCAACAATGAAATATGCAAATCACAGTTTGCCAGCAATGCTCAATCGGGAGTATCGGGGTTCATGGTTTGATCTCCAACTCTGTGACTTACACACTTTGGATTAAGCAGAGGATACACTTCCAAAAATAAACAAAATCAACTCCTACTATTAAAACATTTAAGTATCCAAAAATATGGCGCTACAAAATCAAACAAATAAAAATACTGACACTCCACTTCACACTTGTCCAAAGTTGAACAAGGAATTCATATTAAACAATTATAAGATCGTAATGACTGGTTTTCCAAAAACCAAAAAACTTCTACTAAGTTTCACTTCCATATAGTGTCACTTCAAATTCTTTAAAATAAGAGCTCCAAACGGCTCGGTAATATTTATCTACACTGTGTTATCAATTTAATTCACATCCATTACTATTTACATGAGTATATCTTTTAATCATAAATATCAAAATTACCAAAGTATGGTTAATCATCACTTAATTTTGGGCTTTCACAATGCTCATATGTTACCATCCCTCTCTCTCAAGTCAACAACTCACTACTGTGATTGGGAAAAATTTGCGTACTCCCAAGCTACAGAAGACTACTGAACAAGTCAAAATTAAGATTACTCCCGGAATCTAATGTCTTCAATAGAACTCGTGAATCACTGAATCATATAATCATAAAGTTAGGGATTTATCATTTTCGTATTAAAAAACCATTATATTATAAGAAAGCAACGATCTGAACTCTGCAAGCGATAATAATTTATAAAGGAACCTCGGTTCAAAGACCGGATCGTTTAAACAAACTCTAAACACTTCTGTGTATTATAACTCAATCAGACCGTTCCCCGACCTACCGCAATACATCGAGGGTGAGGGTCTAGCCTTGACTACTTAACGTGATTTATTGCAGTGAGACAGAGAGTTCACAGTCTAGCTTCTACAAGAGACTGGCTACCATCATCTTTCCACACAGCTGTTTCAAATGCAATTCTCTGAATGACAAGGCTTCTAATACTGATTCTTAAAACAACATATTTAGGCTCAACAGACCTATTCTCTTGGCTTCGGTATATAATAATTATGAAGTGTCCTTATTGGCGGGTAAGAAAAATTCAATAATACAACCAATATTAAGGGGCTTCAACATGGACGACTCTGAGTTCGATCCTTTCAAATGCCTCGGGAACAGTATCCCAATTTGGAGGACTTATACATTAGCGACTTAGAGCAGGCCTCGCCTTATACCAGCGCTCATAATACAACATAAATAGCACCCTTTTTAACATACAACATACAATGCCTCGTGATCACTATCACAACTTTTGCGGACTTATCACAGTTCAATTACCACGACCAACTGTCCCTCATAATTAGTTTTACCGAGCATTTCAACGCATTCCTAGCGTGACAAATTACTTCAATGCGCTACATGGCGCTTATACATTAATTAGCCAAGTTGCCTTCAAAGAACTAATAAATTCAAAACCAACGTTTGATCTATCTCAAATATATACTACTCTCTCCCTTCACAATAATAATTTTTACCATAAGAACATGTATTCATAACATGTATTAATTCATCTAAAGGAGCTCGGAAGCTACTACTTTTCATATAAAATTCATCATAATATTCATTCATTTATCTATTTATTATTTTTATTATTATTACGCTTGCTTCCTCATATTTATATCATTTATCAATTACTCTGATATTTTACTGAATACATTCCCCAAGGGATTCATTTACATTTCACATATTTATTATATTTTTCTCAAATTAATCGTTGTGGTGTTTGAAGCCATATTTTCAGTGTTGCCTTAGTAAAGTTTAGTGCTTTTCAGTCGGTCAACACGAATGTACCCAAAAGAGATGGGTTATACCCTAATCCTGAAATAAATTACATGAGATTAATAAAACACTAGGATGACCAGTTTCAATCGTCAAGCGATCATCATCAGATCCATTACACTTAGGCTACGAAATCCATGTTTGAAATACAGGTGAAAATATTTACAATATGTACAATTATTTAGTTGCAGTATTGGTACTGCAACTGTCAGTGTATGCTAAATGCAGTATATATGTTAGGTGAAATGCTAAATGGTGATAGCTATCCGGAGATTGTACTTTAGAGAGATTATATAATTGTAAACTATGGTTAAACTATAAAATTTTAGGCTAACTACTTATCTGATTGTCTTCTGTACTACAGCTACTCGCAGTTTTCGTGCTCACTGGAACTCACTGTGCGGTCGACTGCGGTGGTTATCTTAACGACTGGTTTTTCCTGCCTACTCCCCCCCCCATTTTGCCCCTACGTGCTGTGGGGAGTGATAGCGATGTGTTTATGTGAGGTGTTGCCAACCTAGATAAGATGTATGTTATTGAATGAGGTGGGTCTACAACTATTAAAACCGTGGTTTTGCCCTCGCCACGCGTGGAGCATAACCCATTCGAACTAAGCGTTGACGGTCTTATGAGGACGTCCCGGCACCTTTAATACTGCCGCGAATATGGGCCTTGGTTTATTGTAGAAGAAAAGTACATCGTACACCTGATCCAGATAACATTTACCTATTAAAAACCCCTAATTTCCCCCCTTTTTTATCTAGCTTGGCTGTGTCGCTAAATTGTGTTTTGTTTCCGACAGGGTGTGTTTTTTTAGTAGCGTGAAGAGGGGTGAGCTCTCCATGAACGTGTGTTCATTTAGATTGTTGGGATTGTTTCGTTTGGCTAGGTGTATCTCGATTGCTTCCTTTATGTCAAGAGCTCTGTCTTTCGATTCGTGATGGATTATTTTTAAGGTCCACTCTATGTTGGTAAAGCTGTGCCCTGCGTCACACCTATGTTCGCACACGGCTGAATGTGTTCCGTATCTTATCGCATTCCTATGTTCATTATAACGTGTGTCTACTCGCCTTCCACTCTACCCGATGTAATTAGCGTGACAATCGGTGTCTTGGCACGTTATAGAATATACCCCTGACCTTGAATACGGGTCACGTTTATTTAGATTACTATTTAGGAGGTGCCTAGCGGTTGTGTTTTTCGTCGTGAAAGCTATCTTTATGCCTTGCTTTTTGAATAGGTTAGTGATTTTATATGTATTCGTATTCACATAGTTGAAACGCGCAAATTTTTTCTCATTACTGTCCAGTTTGGGAATCGTTTTATCTTTATTTTTATGTTTGGCTATAATTTGATTTATTTTGCTTGGCGAGAAGTTGTTTTCCTTTGCTATTTGAATAATAGTTCATATTTCCTTATTATAGTTGTCTTTTGACATGGGTATGTTTAAAGCCCTATGCACCATTGAATTGTAACCCGCTAGTTTGTGCGTACTGGGGTGATTAGACTGATTGTCGATTGCATGCGAGGTTTGTGTTGCTTTCCGGAATATGGAATATGAAAGGTCGTTGTCTTAACGTTCAATAGTTATATCGAGATAATTTATTTTCCGGTCTATTTCGGATTCCTTAGTGAATTTGATAGAGTGGTGAAGGCTATTAATGGATTGGAGAATTGTTTCTTCGCTTGTTAGTTCAGTATCGTAGATGCAAATTACATCATCTACGTATCTTTTCCATATTACTATTCCCTTTGTTGAAGTCTTTTCTAAGAACGCATTTTCTAGTGCATTGATGAAGATGTCGGCGATTAACCCACTTAGTGGCGATCCCATTGCTAGGCCTTCTCTCTGTGTGTATATTTTATTGTTGAATTGAAACACGTTTTGGGTGAGAACGACCCTCAGTAATCTCACAATCTCTTCAATTTCTTTTACCGAATTGTTGGATTTTAAGTTGTTTTCGATAGTGTTGATTGCTTCACTAATCGGAATATTGGTTTACATGTTAGTTACGTCGAAGGATACTAGCCTGAAGCTAGGTTTCATTTGTAGGGTGTTCAATGCTGTTACTAGTTCTGTTGTGTTCTTTACAGAGTTGTTTTTGTCGTTGGAAAGACGGCATTTTAAGATTTTTAGTAACTCTTTGCTGATTTTGTAATTAGGGGCATTCCTACAATTGACTACTGGTCTCATTGGGCATTCCTTTTTGTGTATTTTTGGTTGTCCCCTCAATGACGGTATTTTCGGGTTCATGTTTATTAGTTTTGATTTTTCGGCTTTGGTCAGTAAGTATTCTGTTTCTTTTAGCGCACTTTTTATTTGTTTTTGGAATTTGTTGGTGGGATCTTTTGTTAATTCCTTGATTTCGTTGTTGTTTAGGAATTCGACTGTTTTTTTTTCAATGTATTCTGTTTTGTTCAAAATTACTGTAGTGTTTCCCTTATCTGCTTTTGTGATGATTAAGTCATGTTCTTGCATTTTTTGTTTCAACGACTTTATTTCTTTGAGTTGTTTGTTGTTTTGAATGTTATTGCTATCGCCCTCTCGTTTGAGGATTTTTTTTGGCTTCGTTGGTGGCGAGATTTTTGGTTAATTCCCTGTCTTCTGCTGGGAGCATGTGACTGGCTATCTCAATATCTGTGATTAACTGTTTTATATTGTGGTTCGTGTGTGCGTCTGTGCAGTTGTATTTCAAACCTTTGTCTAACATATTCATTTCACCTTGAGAAAAGGTTACGTTAGTTCTGTTGTTTACTCTGCTGTGGAAATTGAATTCATTGTTATTCGTGTGTTGTTCGTTAGATTGATGGTTCTGTGTTTCACCTAGTTTTCTTAATTTATTTTCTAGCATTTCATGCTTCCTCGTTGCTCTGATTTTGATGGTGTCATGTAGGTGCTCGGTGAAGCTGTCCCATTGGGCTGCGTGCCAGAAATTACTTAGTTGCAATTGAATGTCGTATAATTGTTGGTTAATTTTTTGCTTTCTTATGTATGCAAATCTTAATTCGTTTTTGTTATCCAAAGCGCTTTGGCTTGTTTGGTTGAAATGATCGAGGCTGGTGTGTTCGGTACGGTTTTAATTGGTACGTATTTAGGGGTGAGGTTTAGTTCTATACATTTTTTGTTGAACCAAATTGGCTTGTCTAAATTCATGAGTTTAAGCCTGAGTGATTTGAATTTCTTGGCTTCACGATTTGCCTGACTAGCCGTGAACATTGTGGTGTTTGAAGCCATATTTTCAGTGTTGCCTTAGTAAACAAGAATTTAGTGCTTTTCAGTCGGTCAACACGAATGTACCCAAAAGAGATGGTTATACCCTAATCCTGAAATAAATTACATGAGATTAATAAAACACTAGGATGACCAGTTTCGATCGTCAAGCGATCATCATCAGATCCATTACACTTAGGCTACAAAATCCATGTTTGAAATACAGGTGAAAATATTTACAATATGTACAATTATTTAGTTGCAGTATTGGTACTGCAACTGTCAGTGTATGCTAAATGCAGTATATATGTTAGGCGAAATGCTAAATGGTGATAGCTATCCGGAGATTGTACTTTAGAGAGATTATATGGTTGTAAAATATGGTTAAACTATAAAATTTTAGGCTAACTACTTATCTGATTGTCTTCCGTACTACAGCTACTCGCAGTTTTCGTGCTCACTGGAACTCACTGTGCGGTCGACTGCGGTGGTTATCTTAACGACTGGTTTTTCCTGCCTTCTCCCCCCCCCCCCCCCTTTTTGCCCCTACGTGCTGTGGGGAGTGATAGCGATGTGTTTATGTGAGGCATTGCCAACCTAGATAAGATGTATGTTATTGAATGAGGTGGGTCTACACCTATTAAATACCGTGGATTAGCCCTCGCCACGCGTGGAGCATAACCCATTCGAAATAAGCGTTGACGGTCTTATGAGGACGTCCCGGCACCTTTAATACTGCCGCGAATATGGGCCTTGGTTTATTGTAGAAGAAACGTACATCGTACACGTGATCCACATAACATTTACCTATTAAAAACCCCTAATTTCCCCCCTAACATATATACTGCATTTAGCATACACTGACAGTTGCAGTACCAATACTGTAACTAAATAATTGTACATATTGTAAATATTTTCACCTGTATTTCAAACATGGATTTTGTAGCCTAAGTGTAATGGATCTGATGATGATCGCTTGACGATCGAAACTGGTCATCCTAGTGTTTTATTAATCTCATGTAATTTATTTCAGGATTAGGGTATAACCCATCTCTTTTGGGTACATTCGTGTTGACCGACTGAAAAGCACTAAACTCTTGTTTACTAAGGCAACACTGAAAATATGGCTTCAAACACCACAATGTTCACGGCTAGTCAGGCAAATCGTGAAGCCAAGAAATTCAAATCACTCAGGCTTAAACTCATGAATTTAGACAAGTCAATTTGGTTCAACAAAAAATGTATAGAACTAAACCTCACCCCTAAATACGTACCAATTAAAACCGTACCGAACACACCAGCCTCGATCATTTCAACCAAACAAGCCAAAGCGCTTTGGATAAAAAACGAATTAAGATTTGCATACATAAGAAAGCAAAAAATTAACCAACAATTATACGACATTCAATAGCAACTAAGTAATTTCTGGCACGCAGCCCAATGGGACAGCTTCACCGAGCACCTACATGACACCATCAAAATCAGAGCAACGAGGAAGCATGAAACGCTAGAAAATAAATTAAGAAAACTAGGTGAAACACAGAATCATCAATCTAACTAACAACACACGAATAACAATGAATTCAATTTCCACAGCAGAGTAAACAACAGAACGAACGTAACCTTTTCTCAAGGTGAAATGAATATGTTAGACAAAGGTTTGAAATACAACTGCACAGACGCACACACGAACCACAATATAAAACAGTTAATCACAGATATTGAGATAGCCAGTCACAAGCTCCCAGCAGAAGACAGGGAATTAACCAAAAATCTCGCCACCAACGAAGCCAAAAAAAATCCTCAAACGAGAGGGCGATAGCAATAACATTCAAAACAACAAACAACTCAAAGAAATAAAGTCGTTGAAACAAAAAATACAAGAACATGACTTAATCACCACAAAAGCAGATAAGGGAAACACTACAGTAGTTTTGAACAAAACAGAATACATTGAAAAAACAGTCGAATTCCTAAACAACAACGAAATCAAGGAATTAACAAAAGACCCCACCAACAAATTCAAAAAACAAATAAAAAGTGCGCTAAAAGAAACAGAATACATACTGACCAAAACCGAAAAATCAAAACTAATAAACATGAACCCGAAAATACCGTCATTGAGGGGACAACCAAAAATACACAAAAAGGAATGCCCAATGAGACCAATAGTCAATTGTAGGAATGCCCCTAATTACAAAATCAGCAAAGAGTTACTAAAAAAACTTAAAATGCCGTCTTTCCAACGACAAAAACAACTCTGTAAAGAACACAACAGAACTAGTAACAGCATTGAACACCCTACAAATGAAACCTAGCTTCAGGCTAGTATCCTTCGACGTAACTAACATGTACACCAATATTCCGATTATTGAAGCAATCAACACTCAAAAAAACAACAACCCCTGGCACTATCCAGCCCATGACGGGCTAAGGCCGACCAAGCGACCGCTGCCCAGCCATTTGGCCTGCAGATATTGGGATGACGCGTGATCAGCGCGAAGCAATCAACACTATCGAAAACAACTTAAAATCCAACAATTCGGTAAAAGAAATTGAAGAGATTGTGAGATTACTGAGGGTCGTTCTCACCCAAAACGTGTTTCAATTCAACAATAAAATATACACACAGAGAGAAGGCCTAGCAATGGGATCGCCACTAAGTGGGTTAATCGCCGACATCTTCATCAATGCACTAGAAAATGCGTTCTTAGAAAAGACTTCAACAAAGGGAATAGTAATATGGAAAAGATACGTAGATGATGTAATTTGCATCTACGATACTGAAATAACAAGCGAAGAAACAATTCTCCAATCCATTAATAGCCTTCACCACTCTATCAAATTCACTAAGGAATCCGAAATAGACCGGAAAATAAATTCTCGATATAACTATTGAACGTTAAGACAACGACCTTTCATATTCCATATTCCGGAAAGCAACACAAACCTCGCATGCAATCGACAATCAGTCTAATCACCCCAGTACGCACAAACTAGCGGGTTTCAATTCAATGGTGCATAGGGCTTTAAACATACCCATGTCAAAATACAACTATAATAAGGAAATAAGAACTATTATGCAAATAGCAAAGGAAAACAACTTCTCGCCAAGCAAAATAAATCAAATTATAGCCAAACATAAAAATAAAGATAAAACTATTCCCAAACCGGACAGTAATGAGAAAAAATTTGCGCGTTTCAACTATGTGAATGCGAATACATATAAAATCACTAACCTATTCAAAAAGCAAGGCATAAAGATAGCTTTCACGACGAAAAACACAACCGCTAGGCACCTCCTAAATAGTCATCTAAATAAACGTGACCCGTATTCAAGGTCAGGGGTATATTCTATAACGTGCCAAGACACCAATTGTCAAGCTAATTACATCGGGCAGAGTGGAAGGCGAGTAGACACACGTTATAATGAACATAGGAATGCGATAAGATACGGAACACATTCAGCCGTGTGCGAACATATGTGTGACGCAGGGCACAGCTTTAGCAACATAGAGTCGGACCTTAAAATAATCCATCACGAATCGAAAGGCAGAGCTCTTGACATAAAGGAAGCAATCGAGATACACCTAGCCAAACGAAACAATCCCAACAATCTAAATGAACACACGTTCATGGAGAGCTCACCCCTCTTCACGCTACTAAAACACACCCTGTCGGAAACAAAACACAATTTAGCGACACAGCCAAGCTAGATAAAAAAGGGGGGGAAATTAGGGGTTTTTAATAGGTAAATGTTATCTGGATCAGGTGTACGATGTACTTTTCTTCTACAATAAACCAAGGCCCATATTCGCGGCACGTCCTCATAAGACCGTCAACGCTTAGTTCGAATGAGTTATGCTCCACGCGTGGCGAGGGCTAATCCACGGTCTTTAATAGTTGTAGACCCACCTCATTCAATAACATACATGTTATCTAGGTTGGCAACACCTCACATAAACACATCGCTATCACTCCCCACAGCACGTAGGGGCAAAGGGGGGGGGGGAGAAGGCAGGAAAACCAGTCGTTAAGATAACCACCGCAGTCGACCGCACAGTGAGTTCCAGTGAGCACGAAAACTGCGAGTAGCTGTAGTACGGAAGACAATCAGATAAGTAGTTAGCCTAAAATTTTATAGTTTAACCATAGTTTACAATTATATAATCTCTCTAAAGTACAATCTCCGGATAGCTATCACCATTTAGCATTTCACCTAACATATATACTGCATTTAGCATACACTGACAGTTGCAGTACCAATACTGCAACTAAATAATTGTACATATTGTAAATATTTTCACCTGTATTTCAAACATGGATTTTGTAGCCTAAGTGTAATGCATCTGATGATGATCGCTTGTCGATCGAAACTGGTCATCCTAGTGTTTTATTAATCTCATGTAATTTATTTCAGGATTAGGGTATAACCCATCTCTTTTGGGTACATTCGCGTTGACCGACTGAAAAGCACTAAACTCTTGTCAAATTAATCGTTCAGATCGCGCACTCATTCTTTTACTTGTTATTCAACATCCCTACACTCTCTCTCATGAGGATTATACGCAAATCTTCCCAAACATATAACATAATGAAATAGTTACTCACATGACTGTACGGTCAGCGACCGAATCCTCCAGCGATGGAACATTTTTGCCCACTCACTGCTTTTTAAGCCATTTCCATGGTAACACTTACACTCAATGACACTTCTTTAACAGCACATAAAATATTTACCTTAATCACTTGGAATATAATGAATTCTATTTTGTATTCGTTTCACTTAACACAATACAAATTCACTAAAAATATTACACTCAAAAATTTTTACTATATTTACATTTCATAACCATTTTATCACTTGGGCGTAAATTATTCGCCTTACTCACGTGATTTCTTTTCTTTTCCCGTTTCCAAGGGTGACACTTATAGAACGTCGGCTTCCTAATCTGACGAGATGATGGAAAGTCTCGATCGAACTACACCTCACTGGAACGGCTGATCTTCAAATCCGGGGTTTGACTATCGGCTTCTATAACTTTATTGCACGATGTCGTTTCTTGCTTGACGCTAACTTGTTCGTCTAGATAAAAGTCTGTCCTTAATATATTACTATGACGGCCGCTCGAATAATTTATCGGTGATCTAGTAATTTCCTTGCATTACTTGCTATTACTTTGATTCGTAGCTTATTGGAGTATTCCCCAATGTTTACTGTTCATTTGTCTATCTAGACAAAGCCTGGAACTACAATTCCTAATTTTTATCGTCCTGCGCTCTAGTCCCTACCTTCCCGGAACACTAGGCGTTATTTATTTCGTTCTACCCTGATTGGGTTCCTTAACGTCGATAGAACTGTCTATTTCACTTCCTTGGGTACTTCGAAACTTTATGATGCGTGGTTTCTTTAACTGAACTATTATTCGAGTACCTATCGCCTGTTATTTCTTCGAGTCCACAGCCTAACTTTGACTATACTGGTGAACTTTGACGATAATTGTCTACGCGCTCACTAAAATAACTTGTTATACTTTGCGACACAGTATTACGCTCTCGGGCGTCCTTTATAACTGAATATACTTTGATGCAGGTCTCCTGTACTAGGAGTTTACTTGTAGCTGATCTTGTAGTTGATGCTTCATCGTGCAGCGCCCCTGCGCTCACGGAACTGGATTGTTGTCGAAACAGTACCACGCTCTCCGGCGTCTCTGGTAAACTGAATGTACTTGATACAGCTGGACGCCCCCTCTCGGGCTCTCGGAATAACTGCATGCTCCTCCTGGCACGTCCAGGGTTTTTATACAAATCGGCGGCAAAAAGATAAAATCCGCGTCTTCTCCAGCACTAACTTTTGAAGTAATAGTCGTATAATTTTGAAAAATATATCTCTGGAACGCTCTTGTTCTAAACGTCAACTGGTTTCTTTGCTCATGAAAATCGATCGCACAATTCCAAGATATTAAATAATTTTGCTCTTCAGATACGTGGGTGTTGGGGTTTATTTTTCCATCCCTACCAACTCTGGTCTCGGGGATTTTCTAATTACGTCTTGCTGCGTCTGCACTTCTTTCCTGTGAAAATATTATATACTTTTCCCCACACAAAAATCTCTATTCCAGAATGATCCACAATGATGTGTTTCTTTCATTTATTAAATGCTCGCAAATGGCTTATTTCTAATTATTTCTCTTCTTGCGCAGTTGCGAGGTTGTCATTTTATAGCTGAGTAAGGTCTATTTCCGAAACCTCTTCTCTCTTACACGCTGTGGAAAGCTTTTATCGTTCTATTAATAATCATGAGCCAGCTCCTTATCGATGCGTCAAGCATGATCTCACGTCTGCATGACTCGTTGTCACCTATTCTTGCGCCACGTTATAACAGCCTACTCCTAAAATCTTTCTAAGTCATTCTAAAGACTGTATTATTTCCTCTCTTCTTTTGCGATTAAATTATGGATTCGACGCTTGAACCAATAGCATATGGGTTCAGTATATCCAATGGATATAAGTTGTGTTTTAGATATGTTCAAGTTAAGATTATGATTTAGGGCCCATTCACAAAGCCTGTCAATGTCTTCATTAAACAGTTTTATACGATCACATGCAGTACTAGGCGTGAGGTGAAAATTGGCTTGGAGGTCATCAGCGTATATATGAAAAGAACTATTTCGGAATTCATTCGAAACATCGTTTATATATATCGAGAAGCATAGTGGACCTAAGACAGATCCCTGAGGTACTCCACTTTCTACCGATTTCCAGTCTGAGGAGGAGCCATCCACGAGGACCACTCTCTGTATTCGCATGGAAAGGTATGATTTGAACCAGGAAAGAGCACTCTGAGAGAAGCCAAAAGATTTCAGCTTTGCAAGAAGTATATTGTGATTCACACAATCAAAAGCCTTACTGAAATCGAAAAGACATAAGATTGTAAGCTGGCGCTTGTCCATAGCTGAGCGTATATCATCGCTGACCTTTAACAATGCAGTGGTGGTACTATGACCCTTTTTAAACCCAGATTGGTAAGGATTGAATATATTAAATTTAGTTAGGTATTCACATACTTGTTCATGAACAATTTTCTCAAGCGCTTTACTAAGGGCACGAAGGATATTTATTGGTCTAAAGTCACTACAACTAGTGGGGGTTTTATTTTTTGGTACTGGACGTATGTTAGCACACTTCCAAAGAGACGGGTATACTCCACTTTGTAGAGAGAAATTAAATAGATGGATAATTGGGGGTAGAAATACTTCAAGACAGTTAGAAATAAGAGAAATTGGGATGCTATCAGGGCCTCTTGCTTTTGTACGAATTGATTTGATGGCTTTCACAATCTGGTGTGGGTAAACATACATAAAGGAATTTTTTTCATGGGCAGGGGGAGGGATGGATGTGTATTTCATGACGGTCTCTGATACTCTTAATACATCACCAATTGAAGCAACATTTGAGTAATGTTCGTTTAATTGTGGTGCAGAGACAGGCATCTCAACATCAGTGACTGAACTGGCACCAACTCCCAATGATTTTGCAGCACGCCATCTGGCGGAGGTGGTTTTGCAGTTACCGAAGAGGTTGTACATATATTTCACTTTTGTGTTCCTAATTGTTTGTTTTGTCTTATTACGCAATGGTAAGTTTAGATTTAATAAATGTTCTACGTGCTTTATCACGATTCTTTAAAAGAGTTTTGATTTCTTTACTGATCCACGGAGCAGAGCTATGTTTTATTTCCACTTTCTTTTGCGGTGCATGCATATCATAGAGTTTATTTACACAATCATTAAATAGAGTCACTTTCTCATCTATGTCAGTGGATTGATAGAAATTCTGCCAAGGGAGTAATTCTGGGTCCGTTTTAAATCATTTAAATTAAATTTGCTGAAGTCACGTACAAATATTGAGAGAGGGAGGGTGGGAACATCAACTTAGAGAGAGGCGTGAAACAAGGCGACCCCCTCTCACCAAAGTTGTTCACATGCCTACTGGAGAACCAATTTAGGAAGTTGGAATGGGACAACAAATACGACATCGAAATAAACGGGGAAAGGCTGACACACTTACGGTTCGCAGTCGATATTGCACTGCTAGCAAAATCGGCAACAGACTTGAAACAAATGCTAGCGGACCTGGACACTGTCAGTAAGGAAGTAGGTCTATCTATGAACCCCCTAAAAACAAAACTGATGACCAACTCACTGGAAGTACAAATCCTCATCAATGGCAAACCACTAGCGTACACACAGGAATACGTCTACCTTGGACAAAACCTGTCATTTGACTGCTCCCAGGAGAAGGAAATCAAGAGACGAGTTGGACAAGCATGGAAGAAGTTCTGGTCCTTAAAATTTATATTGATGGACAAATCCCAGAAAATAAGTCTTAAGTCAGAAGTGCTAGAAAAGTGTGTAATACCGGTACTGCTATACGGCTGTCAAACCTGGGCGTTAACAGAGAAGCAAAGGCAAACAATCCGGGTATGACAACGCAAAATGGAACGTAAGATCCTTCAAGTTTCCTTGAGGGACAGATTACGAAACGAGGAGATAAGAAGAAGAACTGCCATGAAAGATGCCGTGACAACAGCTGACAGGCTAAAATGGAAGTGAGGAGGCCACGTGGCCAGAATGAAAGACGATCGACGGACGCACAAACTAACGGTATGGGACCCCAGGACAGGAAGAAGGAACGTGGGTAGACAGAGGACCCGCTGGGATGACTCAATCGTAAGGAAGACAGGCAAACACTGGACGAGGATAGCAAGGGAGAGACAAGAATGGAGACGTATGGAACTATAATGTACCCGTTCGTCCTGGGGATGCGATGACCCATCTGCTATAACATCACATCCCTGGAGTTCCAGGACAGAGCGGAGTTAAATGAACCTCTAGTCAAATAAGGAATGTGTCGGAAATTCAGCTGAGTTCCTTGAAAAAGCAGTGGGTTTCACGAGACAAAGTATCTCTAGGGTCGTTACGGGCTTAAGTTAATAAAAATAATTCAAATATAAATGGGCGCCATCAACTGAATTCCTAGCAAAACCACTTCCTTTCCGGATAAGCCTTACTCAAGACAAGGAAAGAAAAAGGAACATCACACCATCATCAGATCACAACTAAGATAAAAACAAATTTATTTTACTTTGAAAGTCAGACAGACATTTTAAATATAAATCCTACCTAAGAGTATGGTCGAATGCAAAGTTAAATTGTCATTGTCCAAAAATCGAACCATCTCCTTTCTAATGCAAAATTATTTCAATCCACATAACAAGAAAATGTATAAAGTTCTCTTGGGTTCTCAGGATCACTGTCGCACTATGTCTTTCGTCACTGACATTTGTGAAACCTGAGACCTAATTCTCTTTAATTTAACATCAATGTGGATTTAATTAAGTTACTAATCTGCCTAAACATACACATATAATAATCACTCATGTTAAATATCACATAAATTATGGTTTGCATGGTATAATTTGAACGTAGAACATGTTAATCTAATGTTCCTAAACATTTACTAATTAATTTACATTATTTACATCGTCATTAATCTCTTATCTGTGAATTACAGAAAATTCAAATTCTCATTGGTCATCCTCATCATTATTATCAAAATTAAATATTTCTCACATTAATTCTCACTTCAAAATTCCAAATATTCCTGTCAGAATCGTTAATTCATCACCATTACATCATTTAAATTCACATTTTAAGTTGCAATTCCTTCGAATTATCTCTCAATTAAATTTATTTAATTGCATATAAATTCATTAATCATCAGCTTCTTTAATTAATCATCACCTTCTAATTCAGTTATTCATCATCATTACAATCGTCTAATAATTCATTTCAATCAGTTTAATTAATTCAATCTTTAATTCATCCACTTATTTAATTCATCGATTTATTTCAAAATTTAATTTATCAACTTATTTAAATTTCAATCATCTGGTTATTTAGATTATTATTTCATCTAGTCATTCTGATTTTTATTTCATTAGGTCAGATCGTTAATATGCTTAAATCTCAGATTATTATTTCATTAATTATTATTTTCAGAAAATCTTGTATTATCAACTTCATTTATTTGTTTAATTTCCTAACAAATTGTTTAATAAGGTTTATAGAACGTTGTCTTACAGTTTTATTACTTCCAAGTTATATCTCGCATTTAATTATCATGCCAAAAATATTATTGTCTCCACGACATCACGTTGGATCTAACTATCCACAACGACATTATATTTCTTCAATATTCCAAATATCACATTTGAATATAAGAATTACTACAAAAACTCCATAAATATTCAGCACATACAGCATGAATCTCAACAAATACGCTAGACTGGGTACGACAACCTCATGTCCGCTTCAAAATACATTATCAACGTTGCAACTATCAAATGGCAAATTCCACAAAATGCCTATCACAAACTTCATTTAACCACGTTGCATGATCTACAAAAATATATAAATGGCTTCAAATTATTAACGCACATAATCTCCAATGACTGTAATTACTCTGATCACATCTAGACAACTTCTTAAACAATTGGAAAAATATTACTTCAGTAATTTATGATCTGCTTTCAAATAGCATAAATTCTCTTTCACAAGTTTCATAATTCACATCGTAGAAAAACACCAATGTGCTATAATCTCTCACATCAAAATCTGCAATACTGATCTGCCTTAAAATAATTATGACCATTAATGATTAATCTTACAAGATTAAATTACTTTAAATCCTTCTCAAAGGTATCAAACACAATTATAAAAAATCATCAAAGCATCAGCTGTGATAGCTGTTAAACTGAAATTACTCTCAAAAGAGTATAGCAACAAAATATTGGATTGGCAAACAAGAATTACTAAATGCAATCCTGTTGACATTTATCGTTACTTTATTTAACAAAATTTCGACTGATATGTGACTAGTAGTTCCTTGTTTAATTCACTTACATCTCGTGTACATTCGGATGATAAAATGAGTTCCTCAATGGCGAGTAAGATGTGTAACCACCGTGCAATCGTATAAATACGAAGGACCTCGCCCCGTCGACTTGGATGATAGTTCCCTAAACGGTGGGTAAGGTGAGTAGCCACCATACAATCGTATAAATACGAAGGACCCCACCTCGTAGGCTATATGAGTGAATGTACCAGAAAGGAATCAACAAGTTTCTAGTTGTCATATAAAAGCGACGTTCATTCACTAAAGTGAATAACTTCTTAATATCTCCAAACAATCCAATGGAAAAAAAATCCCTACTGATGAATAATACACACTCGCTAGTATGCAATGAACTGACGAAGTAGTTTCTGATAATCAATTGCAGATCACGAGTTCGAAATACTCGTTACTCAAAAAAAAACTATCCATGAAAAATATCCTAGCTGGAAAAATGTCTATCAGACCAAACATCTTCTTAATAAAGTCAAACAACGGTGAGAATATCGAATAATGATGCCTGCCATATCATATGGTCACTCCATATTCTAGCAAATTCGAAGTATATAAATTCAAACCATGTCTTAATAATCAAGTCACTCCTATTAGAAAAATATACATGTGTGCCCAGTATTCATGAAAATAATCGTATCAGGTAGATAGAACTCTTACAATACCTTTCATTATCAGTTGTAATATAATTTCCAAGATCGTCGATTTTCCCTACCTAAAGATTTCTCGTAAGATCGGCGTGAATATCATTTCATCCATGAAATGACGATTTCCTTCGAAATCCCAAGCGAATCAGCTGTTGGACTCCTCTCGTCAGGAACCGAATCCATCGCTCTGTGGTGCCATCTTGTCTCTATTCACGTTTACTCGATCATGTTGAACATCGAATTACCCATAGCGGATATCGTCCAACTCCTTCTCGAAAAGTTCATGGTAACAGCGGACCCCCTACTCTTCTTCTAATATACGCCACTGTTCCGATAAATGTTCAGTTTGAGAATTGTAAGTCCTCCCTCAACTTACTGCAAAGTTCTACTTGAGTAAAATAAAAATTTTACTAGATAGTGTTCATGATTACGATACACCCTGTATCTGTCTGTAATATGTAATCCATGAAAATGGCATAAGATAAAAATTCTTATATATGCACGCTGTAATGTTCATCAGAGCCTATGCTAAACATTCAGTTTACTTGGAATAGTAAAAAGTCGCTTTGAATGTATTATATAACAGCATGGTTATAAGGTTATTTGTGAAAGCCTTTGTTCGAACAACGTCGAAATGAAGCTTGAAATAAAGTCTTCATATGCGATCAGTGTGGTTTTGAAATACCCCGGCTATCTACAATTGTCCTCTCGGCTAGGTCGCCTGTATCAACGACCCGCGCGGCCTCTGTTTCTCGGTGATGCGAGAAATGTCGCCTACACTTGCCGTGACGGTTTACGTGTGTTGCGTGACCTTCAATGCCCGTCTCGCTGTGCTATAGAGCTGCTCTGTACTGCTCGCCTCATTGAGCTCAACTGACTTGCTTAGCGCTGTGTTCCAGCTTATGAGCTCCGTGCGGCACGTGGCTAATTCTCCCCACCACGGTGCTCCTACGTCACGAAGATAGTCTCGAACCCGACTCCTCTCGGCTGTTCTGTTATACAATAACTTATTTCCATAAAATTATTTCCACATATTATGCATGTCATATATACTCTTCTAAGTTGTTTTAACTTATTATAATCCCATATATATTTCAATAAAGCTTCACATCTTTATTAATAATTCTATCTTCTTACAGATTTCAATGCCTCCTTGATTCTTGACCTCCTACGTCATCTTGGCTTTCTTCTTGACGCGATCGATGCGCTATCATATCAGCTTGCCTTTCCAAAACCTCAACTACAGCTTAATGTCAGCTGGCGTAGCCGATAGCCTAAAATAGGTATCGGGTACATCTCTCCCGTACATCTCCTTTTTTTTAATCAGGATTGAGAAAAAAAAATACACTCTCAGGCATTCAATATATTATACATGTACACGATAGCTCTACAATTTCCTTTACTCAGCATGATGGTACTTTCTGACTCTCTATAATGATGACTTCCAATGATTAACATTAACGTCTTGATTCTGTGTTATTCTGACGTTTATTCCTTCTGTCTTCACTCGTGCTGGCTCGATTGACATCTCTCACTGTCTCTTCGAGTGGTGTACTGGATTGTCTATCCTCTTGTCTTGACCTTTCATGTCCACGATTATCCCTTCTGTCGTTAGGATCGTTTCTTCGGCCTTCCTGTCGGTCGTTTCCATTACACTGTTGACCTTGGTTCCAGTTATTCCTTCCCCGATATCTGTTATTATACCGATTCCTGTCCTGATACCTGGAATTTTGGTTATAATTCCTATACCGGCTATCTCTCGCTTCTTGATCGTATGGCCTTTCATATGGTCCTCTATATCGATCATTTCCTCTTGCGTTACGGATGTTTCCTCGATTCCCATCGTTCCGTCGGTTTTCCCAGGAATCCCTTCTGTCCGTTTGAGCTGCATTGTCCACGACTACCGCATTTACTTCTTGCGTGTTTCTGTTGTCGTTCCGATTACTTCTCGGTGTAACCTGTGCGCTCGTATAATCCAATCGCCTCAATATGTCATCATAATGTTCCAGCGTATTGGCTCCCGATGCTATCAAAGATCGCTGTACCTCTATCGGTAACTGTCGCGCTATAGCTTGCAAAAGCTCTTCTTCTGGCAATGGAGGAATAAGGAACTGTAATTTAGCCAGTTGTGACGTGAAGTAGTTGGCGTAATGCGTCGGATGTGACGTAGAATAGCGTTTAGAGTACATCTCCGCTCTTACGTTGAGTTGATCCTCGGCACTCCAGAATCTCCTCAAGAAAGCCATGGCAAATTGCTCCATGTTCGCAAAGTTGCTTCTGAACGCTCTAAACCACGTAAGTGCAGATCCATCTAAGGCGCGTTCTACTATCCTTAGCTCTCTTTCTTTGGCTACCCTGTGTTCCGCCATGTAGTCTCGAATATCTCGCAGAAATTCTACTGGTGTAACTCCTGTATTTCCCGAAAATTTTCTCGGTTTGTCATCTAGGTTCCTTATAATTGTGACTGGACCTGAGTATCGTTCACTTGGACCCGACGTACTCCTACTCGAACTTGGATTCTCCTGAGGGGTTGAACTGACCCTTTCGAATGTCACATTCGGTTGCATTTGACGGTCTTCTACCATGCTCGTGTCTTGATTCGTCATACTGCGGTCTATCGCTGTTTGATTTATCAATGTTTCCCCTGATGTCACATTATGACTGGTAAAACTGTTAACTATGGATTCTAGTTTCGTCATCCTGTCTTCTGCTAATCTCTTGACCTGAGTCTTCAACTCATCTAACGATGTAACGTCCTGCGTCTTGTTACTTTCGTCTAGATCGTTCCTCAACTTGTCAATCTTTCCTTCGCACGTGTTCTTCACTAACGCGACTTGTTCTTTCAACAGATCAACATCTGTTCTAAATAGTGTTGAATCTAATTTCATCGCTTCCTTGCTTTCCGTAAACCTAACTTCTAAGTTTGCCATACCTGCGATTAATTTTTCATCTAACCCGTCACGTTTCTCTTTTGCTTCGGCATCGACCTCATTATATCGTTCTTCAACAATTGCTCCGACTCTATTTTTAAATAAAGTTAAGTTTTCGTTAACCTTTTGCTCTATATCGTCGTCTATCTTTCTAATATCCTTCTGCAATTGATTTTCTAACGACTTTATATTAGAATTGACCTCTCCCAAGACTTCATCTTTAATGGTCCCAATTACTGTCTTCAAATCTTTTATTTCGTTACCTAGATTCGTTTCTAGACTCTTAATCTTAGTCTCGAAAGATACTTCGGTAGACCAATCTTGAATTTTTCCTACATCTGCCACTAAACCATCGATGTCGAATCTCAACTTCGATACATCTGACTTAATGTCTTTCTGTATGGTCATAACGTCTGTTCTTAAAGTAAAAATATTTTCTTCCCCTCTACTTTCTAACTCGATAATATTTTTCCTTAATATTTGAACATTTTCCTCTCCTTTCATGTTTACTGCAATTATGTCTAATTGTAAAGTTTTCAACATCTCATTGTTCTTCAAAGTTAAACTATTCTCTAATCTGGTTAACTTATTTTCTAATTCAGTATTAGTTTCTTCACTACGAGACTGTAATTTCTCTTCCAACGATTTAAAGTTATCTTTCAAGTTAGCTTCACTAGCTTTTAAATGACCTTCAGTACTAGTCTTTAATCTAGTTTCTAATGACTTCAAATTATTTTCACTAGTTGACTGTAGTCTAGTCTCTAATAACATCAACTCATCTTTGCTATTTGACTGTAATAGTTTTAAATTTTCTTCACTAGTTGACTGCAATGCTTGTACATTCTCTTTACATTTAGCTTCTAATCTAGCTTCTGACTTATTAATTTGTTCTTTAACTTCAGTTTCCATCTTAGAAATGGTTTCTGCAATTCCAGACATACCCGTCTGTAACTCTCCTAACACCTTCGCTAAATCCTCTGGCAACATAATTATATTTCAATATAGAATTATATAGAGACGTTAGACAACAACACATCACGATGTCTCAATTCCTGCATTCACTTGGGTATAGGGAAAAATATCTTATAACTAACATGATATTACTAATACGATTAACATGAACACTGGATTGGGCACACAAGTACATTGTCTGACTAAGTATAATAAATTTTGTAACATACTTAAATGAACTTGAGATCAATCTCTCAGTAATCTAAATCTGATGTGATTCCATAGAATTAACAAAATCGAAAAGCCCCACTAGTTGGATAAAGCCAATTCTCCCTCTCTCTCTGTACCCGTTCGTCCTGGGGATGCGATGACCCATCTGCTATAACATCACATCCCTGGAGTTCCAGGACAGAGCGGAGTTAAATGAACCTCTAGTCAAATAAGGAATGTGTCGGAAATTCAGCTGAGTTCCTTGAAAAAGCAGTGGGTTTCACGAGACAAAGTATCTCTAGGGTCGTTACGGGCTTAAGTTAATAAAAATAATTCAAATATAAATGGGCGCCATCAACTGAATTCCTAGCAAAACCACTTCCTTTCCGGATAAGCCTTACTCAAGACAAGGAAAGAAAAAGGAACATCACACCATCATCAGATCACAACTAAGATAAAAACAAATTTATTTTACTTTGAAAGTCAGACAGACATTTTAAATATAAATCCTACCTAAGAGTATGGTCGAATGCAAAGTTAAATTGTCATTGTCCAAAAATCGAACCATCTCCTTTCTAATGCAAAATTATTTCAATCCACATAACAAGAAAATGTATAAAGTTCTCTTGGGTTCTCAGGATCACTGTCGCACTATGTCTTTCGTCACTGACATTTGTGAAACCTGAGACCTAATTCTCTTTAATTTAACATCAATGTGGATTTAATTAAGTTACTAATCTGCCTAAACATACACATATAATAATCACTCATGTTAAATATCACATAAATTATGGTTTGCATGGTATAATTTGAACGTAGAACATGTTAATCTAATGTTCCTAAACATTTACTAATTAATTTACATTATTTACATCGTCATTAATCTCTTATCTGTGAATTACAGAAAATTCAAATTCTCATTGGTCATCCTCATCATTATTATCAAAATTAAATATTTCTCACATTAATTCTCACTTCAAAATTCCAAATATTCCTGTCAGAATCGTTAATTCATCACCATTACATCATTTAAATTCACATTTTAAGTTGCAATTCCTTCGAATTATCTCTCAATTAAATTTATTTAATTGCATATAAATTCATTAATCATCAGCTTCTTTAATTAATCATCACCTTCTAATTCAGTTATTCATCATCATTACAATCGTCTAATAATTCATTTCAATCAGTTTAATTAATTCAATCTTTAATTCATCCACTTATTTAATTCATCGATTTATTTCAAAATTTAATTTATCAACTTATTTAAATTTCAATCATCTGGTTATTTAGATTATTATTTCATCTAGTCATTCTGATTTTTATTTCATTAGGTCAGATCGTTAATATGCTTAAATCTCAGATTATTATTTCATTAATTATTATTTTCAGAAAATCTTGTATTATCAACTTCATTTATTTGTTTAATTTCCTAACAAATTGTTTAATAAGGTTTATAGAACGTTGTCTTACAGTTTTATTACTTCCAAGTTATATCTCGCATTTAATTATCATGCCAAAAATATTATTGTCTCCACGACATCACGTTGGATCTAACTATCCACAACGACATTATATTTCTTCAATATTCCAAATATCACATTTGAATATAAGAATTACTACAAAAACTCCATAAATATTCAGCACATACAGCATGAATCTCAACAAATACGCTAGACTGGGTACGACAACCTCATGTCCGCTTCAAAATACATTATCAACGTTGCAACTATCAAATGGCAAATTCCACAAAATGCCTATCACAAACTTCATTTAACCACGTTGCATGATCTACAAAAATATATAAATGGCTTCAAATTATTAACGCACATAATCTCCAATGACTGTAATTACTCTGATCACATCTAGACAACTTCTTAAACAATTGGAAAAATATTACTTCAGTAATTTATGATCTGCTTTCAAATAGCATAAATTCTCTTTCACAAGTTTCATAATTCACATCGTAGAAAAACACCAATGTGCTATAATCTCTCACATCAAAATCTGCAATACTGATCTGCCTTAAAATAATTATGACCATTAATGATTAATCTTACAAGATTAAATTACTTTAAATCCTTCTCAAAGGTATCAAACACAATTATAAAAAATCATCAAAGCATCAGCTGTGATAGCTGTTAAACTGAAATTACTCTCAAAAGAGTATAGCAACAAAATATTGGATTGGCAAACAAGAATTACTAAATGCAATCCTGTTGACATTTATCGTTACTTTATTTAACAAAATTTCGACTGATATGTGACTAGTAGTTCCTTGTTTAATTCACTTACATCTCGTGTACATTCGGATGATAAAATGAGTTCCTCAATGGCGAGTAAGATGTGTAACCACCGTGCAATCGTATAAATACGAAGGACCTCGCCCCGTCGACTTGGATGATAGTTCCCTAAACGGTGGGTAAGGTGAGTAGCCACCATACAATCGTATAAATACGAAGGACCCCACCTCGTAGGCTATATGAGTGAATGTACCAGAAAGGAATCAACAAGTTTCTAGTTGTCATATAAAAGCGACGTTCATTCACTAAAGTGAATAACTTCTTAATATCTCCAAACAATCCAATGGAAAAAAAAATCCCTACTGATGAATAATACACACTCGCTAGTATGCAATGAACTGACGAAGTAGTTTCTGATAATCAATTGCAGATCACGAGTTCGAAATACTCGTTACTCAAAAAAAAACTATCCATGAAAAATATCCTAGCTGGAAAAATGTCTATCAGACCAAACATCTTCTTAATAAAGTCAAACAACGGTGAGAATATCGAATAATGATGCCTGCCATATCATATGGTCACTCCATATTCTAGCAAATTCGAAGTATATAAATTCAAACCATGTCTTAATAATCAAGTCACTCCTATTAGAAAAATATACATGTGTGCCCAGTATTCATGAAAATAATCGTATCAGGTAGATAGAACTCTTACAATACCTTTCATTATCAGTTGTAATATAATTTCCAAGATCGTCGATTTTCCCTACCTAAAGATTTCTCGTAAGATCGGCGTGAATATCATTTCATCCATGAAATGACGATTTCCTTCGAAATCCCAAGCGAATCAGCTGTTGGACTCCTCTCGTCAGGAACCGAATCCATCGCTCTGTGGTGCCATCTTGTCTCTATTCACGTTTACTCGATCATGTTGAACATCGAATTACCCATAGCGGATATCGTCCAACTCCTTCTCGAAAAGTTCATGGTAACAGCGGACCCCCTACTCTTCTTCTAATATACGCCACTGTTCCGATAAATGTTCAGTTTGAGAATTGTAAGTCCTCCCTCAACTTACTGCAAAGTTCTACTTGAGTAAAATAAAAATTTTACTAGATAGTGTTCATGATTACGATACACCCTGTATCTGTCTGTAATATGTAATCCATGAAAATGGCATAAGATAAAAATTCTTATATATGCACGCTGTAATGTTCATCAGAGCCTATGCTAAACATTCAGTTTACTTGGAATAGTAAAAAGTCGCTTTGAATGTATTATATAACAGCATGGTTATAAGGTTATTTGTGAAAGCCTTTGTTCGAACAACGTCGAAATGAAGCTTGAAATAAAGTCTTCATATGCGATCAGTGTGGTTTTGAAATACCCCGGCTATCTACAATTGTCCTCTCGGCTAGGTCGCCTGTATCAACGACCCGCGCGGCCTCTGTTGCTCGGTGATGCGAGAAATGTCGCCTACACTTGCCGTGACGGTTTACGTGTGTTGCGTGACCTTCAATGCCCGTCTCGCTGTGCTATAGAGCTGCTCTGTACTGCTCGCCTCATTGAGCTCAACTGACTTGCTTAGCGCTGTGTTCCAGCTTATGAGCTCCGTGCGGCACGTGGCTAATTCTCCCCACCACGGTGCTCCTACGTCACGAAGATAGTCTCGAACCCGACTCCTCTCGGCTGTTCTGTTATACAATAACTTATTTCCATAAAATTATTTCCACATATTATGCATGTCATATATACTCTTCTAAGTTGTTTTAACTTATTATAATCCCATATATATTTCAATAAAGCTTCACATCTTTATTAATAATTCTATCTTCTTACAGATTTCAATGCCTCCTTGATTCTTGACCTCCTACGTCATCTTGGCTTTCTTCTTGACGCGATCGATGCGCTATCATATCAGCTTGCCTTTCCAAAACCTCAACTACAGCTTAATGTCAGCTGGCGTAGCCGATAGCCTAAAATAGGTATCGGGTACAATAAGAAGGGAAGAGAAGGAGAGCTTCAACAAAGAAGGATGCTGGTAGACAGCACACCTATGACATGAACGATACACTTCTGCAACCTGTAACAAGCCAAACAACGCACGTAAAGCGAAGTGAAATGTAGTGTTAGTGAAGTGAACTACAGTGAAGTGTAGCAAGTTGAGTAAAAACTTGTACACAACTCCTTAGGACTTGCTCGCCTAACGAGTTTAAACCAGAGCACGTCCCTGTTCGCAGGAGGCCTTTGCCCTTATGGGATTATCTAGGCTATATTTATATTTATATTTATATTTATATTTATATTTATATTTATATTTATATTTATATTTATATTTATATTTATATTTATATTTATATTTATATTTATATTTATATTTATATTTATATTTATATTTATATTTATATTTATATTTATATTTATATTTATATTTATATTTATATTTATATTTATATTTATATTTATATTTATATTTATATTTATATTTATATTTATATTTATATTTATATTTATATTTATATCCGTCCAATCTTAAATTGACTGTGAATTTTGCGGAACGAAAAGTTCACAGGCGAAATGAGAGTTGCACTTTCAGGGAATGGCGAGGTGAATGAAACTCAAATCCCCCTTCCGTCCAATCTTAACTTGACTGTGTTTCACAGGCAAAATGAAGAAAACCCGAGTTGCACTTCCGGGAAAACTCCAAACACAAACACCCTTCTCAGGAGTATTAACTCAACACGACTGGACGGTTTGCTGCTGGCTGTATCTGGGGCAATAGGTTCGCCCACTATCTAGGCTGTAACAGGGATGATGGACTCGCCGTTAGCTAGCTCGTAAACTGTCGCCTCAGTAGTTGAATGGACACGGTTGGAAGAAATTAAAACGTAAAAACACTTATAGTAGGCGATGTATTGAAGATAGACATATGCTCTCACGGACTTTTTTGTAGAACTTTTCATGCTTAACAATTCTTACACTGATAGTATTTAGATAGTTTTAACGGATTGCCCAGCGTAAGCTTACAAAACGCTCGGACGCCAGATTTATATTCGACTTTTGCACTGAAATCGTTACTTCTCGGTTTCCTTTGATCATAAATAAATTATTTTCTTCAGAAATCATCCTCGAGATATCCTTTACAGAATGGTGAAAACCGTATCAAAATCCATCCAGTGGTTCTCGAGTTTACCCGTGACATCCAAGAATCAGGGACTTAGTTTTATACAGTACTATGTAGAGATTCAACTCGAGTGTATTGTAGAAATTGTGTATTAGCTTTCTTAAACCATTAACCGTATTATAATAAACTATCAGTTAAATAAAGGAAGCTGTTAGTTTTACGCGACTGTTATCATGCGATCTTGAGTTAAATAGGAACAGATATTAACTAAATAAAACTCAGCAATTTTTCTAGGTTTGTGCCGTGTCTTGTGTGGGGTTTCGCCCACACCAAGCTGGCTCATCAGCGGGATCTTTGTGTTCCCGCCCGGACCCCCACGGGAGTAGCAAACTGCATGCTACTTCCCTTTTTTATGAAGCGCACCTGCGCTTCTTTACTGCGAGAACTAAAAGCTCAAGCAGCCATATCCTCCCTATGAAGGCTGCCATTAACTAAATAGTTTTGACATCCTAAAACAATTTTAACAACAACGCAACATTTATGCTATAGACCAATTGAGCAATATTGTCTCTGAATACATCGTGGTCATGTAGCCCCGTTTACTTGGTGGTGTGTAGAATTTGCCTGATATCTCAAGCCCTGCGCGGATGCGGGATATCCGGGAAATGTTTCGTCATACAGATATAGTTTGCATGACTGTGCAGATAGCAGATATGCTGAGGATAATATTTAGAGTAAATTTGCGGATAGTTTTTAGAATACAATGTTGAACTGCATTTTTTTAAAATAATTTTAGTTTTTGGTAAGATCTGTGACTTTCACGTATTTTGCTATTTCCCTATTTGCGATTGCATAAGAATAGTAGAGAAGTGAGAGAACTCCCAATTAGTGTTGACTTACAAAAAAAATATTATACCTACGCTTGCCAGCTTGGGTATATCCAACGACTAAGTAAGTGATATAAGAAAAGCTGTTTCACTTGCCGTTACTGAGAGGGACAAAACTCATTCAACATTGTCTCGCGATTCATATATAGCCTAGGCCCAGGGGAACTAATTTATCTTCAAATGCCTAAATGTGTTGCTTTAATACTTTATGCTGTATCTAATATTTTGTTGTTGTTGTATTGCCAGCGGATTCGGATAAAAGTTGTGCGGATACCATACGGATGCGTGTAACGCTTTGTTTATCCACGCATGGCTCTACAGATAACCTGTGCTACTGTGATGACTGACTGTACTAGTAGGCCTATCTGTATTTGTAATTGAGGTCGTATTTGTTTAGGAAGCGACCGTGACCATCTCGGTATTTGCATAGGAGCAGTCAACATTAGAAATCACTTTTATTTGGTATGTTTGAGGTAAAAAAAAAAACAACCCCTGGCACTATCCAGCCCATGACGGGCTAAGGCCGACCAAGCGACCACTGCCCAGCCATTCGGCCTGCAGATATTGGGGTGACGCGTGATCAGTGCGTCGGGTCCCCTCGGCCGTTAATCTTGGTATTCGTGATCGGGGCGCTGTCTCACTGTCAGACAGCTACTCAATTGTCCTCACGAGGCTGAGTGCACCCCGTTCCAACCCTCACGTCAGTTTTAAAATCCCTGACGGAGCCGGGGATCGAACCCGGGGCCTCCGGGTGAGAGGCAGGCGCGCTACCCCAACACCACGGGGCCGGTGGGGGTCGAAACCATATCAGCACAATTACTGTATCCTCACGAGGTGTAGTTAACATCATTCAAATCCCGGTGCATACAAAGCCTTGCGCGTCAAATTGCTCACCACAGCCGCTATGGGGAGAAGCATCATGTTCGGAGAAGGGAGTTTCGATTTCTGACGCTGGGTGTGGTTTCCCCCCGCGATTTTCCATATTTCTCCTTAGAAACTGTCGGGATTGTACTCTAATTCAAGTCACGGGTCACCTGTCCCCTCCCCCCTTGACCCTAACAATTACAGTTACACGCACAAATGCAGTCACCACACGAACACAGGCTGTCAGACATTTTGAACACACAACAAAGTACTCGGGGCTGGAGATCAAGATATCCGAAGCCCCTTAAACATTTAACAACAAAAAGTTGTAGCCCTCATATCTTAATTAAATTCATCTAGGAACCCAGCCTTGTGTCTAGGGAGCAGGAATCTTAATACTTGGCTTATTTCTACAGTAGTGTGCAAATGACTAGAATCAAATAAGGCGGCTTCGGTGGCGTAGTCGGTGGCGTAGTCGATAGCAGGCTGAGCTTCTATGCCCAAGATCGATGGTTCAAATCCGGCCGAAGTCGTCGGATTTTTTAAGAGCGTTAAAAATCCCTCAGTATGCCTTCCTTCGAAGAGGAAGTAAAGCCGGCGGTCCCATGTCAAATTTTTATGGCATGTTAAAAAAGCTTCCACTAATTACATCTGCGTTAAGCTAAATTGTATAGGTTAAGAATGTAAACAACGCTCTTAGGTTGCTACGTTCGTTGCCAAGAGCCGTCTGCGGTGGCGTCTGGTAGCTAAGTTATGAACTAGTAGTCGTTGACGGTGGCGTTTGGTGTCAAAAGTAGGAACTATTTGAAAAATTCGCAGTCCTTACTTGAATTAAAAAACAGATAACACACACTATTACAGTCATCACAATTAACACCGGCTATCAGACAGATTCTACACACACCCAAAGTGTCGCACGTTGTCGCAGCCCCTAAATTGAGGAATCAACCAACCAGAATCAAATAAAGAATTTAAATCAGTTACAATATGTAATTCAAAATCATTTTATTGACCATCTGCTGGGATTTTTGTAACCCTACTTAGTAGTGTTTTCTCCCTTGTCGACTTACACCTTTTCCCATAAGGAATCGTGTCTGGAAACTTACAGAATTGGGAGTTCCGAGTGATACCTGAGCTTGGCCGGTTTTCTATTCTTTCATTGACTTTGGAATGTACCCTCTAAGTCAGGTGATTTCAATCCATTGTTCATGAATCTTTGAATAGTTGATGAGTGGTTCATCAGTAAAATGACTCCAAAACTCTCAGCTCTAAATTCACACAAAAATTAGAGTGAAGTAATCGAAACAAAACGTATGGTATTTAGCAGTAGCAAAGCGCCTCTGTTAGTGGAAATTCTAAAAAAATCATTTTACTTTGAGTTTCTTAAAAGAAAATATAATTAAGACTCTTGGGTAAACATTGAAAGTAATTTAACCGCCTGGCAAACATATTTAGTGTATTGAGCCGTGAAAAGTATAAATGTTATTCTAGGAAACTAGCGTCGATTCTAATAATTTGCACATCTCTGTAGATCGCAAAAGTTTGCTCAAATTACTTGATTGATTGATTGAAAAGTACACAATGGAACTGGAAATAAATATTACATGTAAGGCCAGGGCTAATGCAATTTAACAAACATTTTTAAAATCACTTATCCTCCCACCTCGGCTTCACCCACGGACTCTGCGAGGAATCATTCCTCTACCGTCGCAAAGACGGTGTCTGGGAGCTGAACACACTTTGTCAGCAGATACAACTGGGGATGGTGGCAGGCAACCACTAAATTGTGTCTCATTAAGGAAGGGTCAAGGAAGGGATTCTAGAAGGAAGTCTGCCGTGGATCGATAAAAGGAACCGTCCCGGCATTTGCCTGGAGGTGAACATGGGGAAAGCACGATGACCATTTTCAGGACGGCTTTCCCGATGCCAGCGGGGCACGATCTAGTGCATTAGCGTTCTTGGCCACCGTGGCCGGTTTAAAATAATTGTACTTACTTTCTTAGTCGAATCTTCTTCTACCCATCGGTGTCGAGGTTTTACAGAAGGAGCGCCAAGCCTTCCTGTCTCTGCTCAGCTGTTTTGCGTTCCTCCATTCTATTCCTATCTCCTACACTGCCCTTCTGATATCTTCCTCCACGTCTACTTGTGATTTCTGGAGTTCAGTTGCCAGCTCTATTTCTCTCCCCTGTATTCCCCTCACATTCCATGTTCCTATTCTCATTATCCTTTTTCCTCGCATAGTCGTCAAAGATTTAATCAGGTCATTTTTCTCCTTTTGATTTCTTCGAACTTTGAATTGTCGGGCTAGTGAGTTGTTGGCCCACTGCACCTTAGTCCAGTGGAGGAGCTGCCTCCTCAAAGTCCCTGGACTTACTAGATTTTTACAGGGTTTTCTTCCTTCTCCTATGTGGGCAATCCGATCCACTTGTCTCTGGTGTTCGAGACCTGCTAGCTCGGGGATATATCGCTCCATCTTGGTACCTGACTGCACTCAGCCACTGTAATTCAGTGTTGCCCACCCCCCACGACGTGGACGTGTCAGACAAGAGTTGCTCAGTGCACACAGTTACAACCCAAGTCCCCTGTATGCCCTGGACCGAGGGGATATTATTTTATTTTCGCTATCATTTTACCCTCCAGGAACGGCTTTTCCAACCGCCACTGAGGGCAGTGTCCTGGAGCTTGAGACTATGGGTTGGGGATACAACTGGTGTATGTGACCAGCACGACGCCCAGGCAGCCGCACCTGCAAAGCGAACAGGGGCCCGATGAAGGGATAGGAAGAGTGGGAGGGTTTGGCAAGAAAGTGGGAAGGAGGCGGCCGTGGCCTTACGTTAGGGACCATCCCGGCATTTGCCAGAAGACGAAGTGGAAAACCACGGAAAACTACTTCGAGCAAGGCTGAGGTGGGAATCGAACCCTCTCTACTCATTTGGGCCACCGGAGGCTGAGTAGACCCCGTTCAAGTCCTCGAACCCAAGACCTCCGGGGCGGTAGCCATCCATGCTGACCGCTACGCTACGGAGGCGACCGATAAAATAATTTTACTGATTTAATTCATGGTGTTTAAATTTCAGCCTTCTGAACAATCTATTTCTGTCCATGCATGCATGGCATGTTAAATAATAAATTCGCATATTTTCGAGTAATTGTGTGCGAATTAACAACCCTCCTCCTACAATGACGAGCACCAAGTCACGACTTAGCAGGAGACCACAAATTGTACAGGTTGTCGCACCATTTCTAACAGCGTGATCATGTGAAATAAGCGTTAAGTGGCGGCCCAGTTAACTGTGAAATATGGGAGAGAATATCTGATCAGTCCACCCGTTCAAAGGCAGGCATTGTGCCAGCACTTAGCTCTCAATCGAATTACTCCCCTGGAGACCGGTGCCGGCTGTTACAATCGTTACGCTCCGTCCTGACGAGCAGGCCTTCCTCTCGCCTGGGGCAGACTCTTTAGTTTGGCGTCCATTTCATCCGAGGACATCGGTATGCAGAGCAAAACACATTCATACAATAAAATTCTTACTCACTTTGGATATTTGCTAACTAAAGTAATAATAATAGTAATAAATTACAGGGGCCTATAGAATCACCTGGAACATATACTCATATAACAAGTAGTTCCGTTAAGAACTATATAGCCTATTTTCATATATACTTCTTCTTCTTTCCTAGCGTGTGTCCCGCGATGGTGCAGGGTCCGCTTGTTTGGTTGCTGTTCGCCACTTCTTCCTGTCGAGAGCATCTTCAGGTTTAAGTCCACACATCACCAAGTCTTCTTTGATTCTGTCCAGCCATCTTTACTTTGGACGTCCACGGGGACGATTTCATCCTGGATCGTATTGGAGAACTGTTCTTGCCACAGAGTTCTCATCACTTCTAGTGACATGCCCATACCACCGAAGCCGTCCTTCTCTCATTTTATCGGAAATGGCTGCAACTCCCATCTGTTTCCGGATCTGTTCATTCCCGACATGATCAAGCCGTGTAACACTACTTTTGTTAATTACCTATAGGCCTATCAACATACAAAATGTCAGTTTGATTGCTGTAATAGATTCGTAGATATTGAGGACTGTCTAAATATTTCGGATGGTCGATGTATGTACTAATAAATGAAGATTATTGAGTAGGTGTATTATTCAAACTTTAATCGCATGATTAGGACACAAGAAATATAAACGAGATTTTAAACTTTTGCGCAGTCGCCATCTTGTGTTTATGAAAAAAAATTGAAATACATTAGATATCAGTGGATAAAAATTTGTACAAGCATATACCATACCAAGTTTCACTGCGCTCGGATGGTTAAATCGCGAGAAACGTCCATTTAAATATTTGTATTTCGCGTCAGATTTATGCTCACCAGGTCACTGAAAGTCTCATAGGTGAACTTATGTGTATAGCCTCTATCAACATACAGAATTTCAGTTTGATTGCTGCCATAGATTAATAGATGTTGAGAACCGTCTAAATATTTCGGATGGTCGCCATGTTGGTTTTTTATATATGTAAGCCATAGAGTTATCAACTATTAGATGGCGATCATTGCGTAGGTTTATTATTCGAACGTTCACTTCCATCGCACGATTACGACACAAGAAATAAAAATAATAATTTTGAAATTTCGCACAGCCGCCATGTTGAAGTTGTGTAAACAATTGAACTAAGTTAGACACCAGTGCATTGCAGTGTGCATAGACATTTACTGTACAAAGTTTCACTGCGTTTGGATGCTTAAAGCGCGAGAAAAGTTTATTTAAATGTTTCATTTTCGCTTGGCCGCCATGTTCGTTTTGTAGTTAACAGGTTTTTGAAAACCTCATAGGTGATCTTATAGTTTTGCCCTCTATCGCCGTGCAAAATTTCAGTATGATGTCGGTAATTGTTTCGGAGATATAGAATGCCGGTGAAATATTTCGCACATCTGCCATCTTGAGGATTGTAAATAATTGAATTAAATTAGATGCCAGTGTATTAAAATGTGCATAAACATTTGTTGTACCAAGTTTCATTGCGTTCGGATGGTTAAATCGCGATAAAGTTCTATTTAAAATTTGAACTTTGCTTGGCCGCCGTGTTCCTTTTGTAGTTAACATGATTTTGTAAGTCTCATAAGTGAATTTGTAGCAGAGCCCTTCATCACCGTACAAAATTTCAGGGTGATATCAGTAATAGTTTCAGAGATAAAGAATGCCGGTGAAATATTTCGCACAGCCGCCATGTTGGATTCGAGAGACGTAATATAATTTGATGGGCACGGTTGGGGTCGGCCAAGACGGTGCTATGAACTCACGGAGTTTCATTGAATTTGCTCCAGCCGTTTAGATTTTATTAGGGACACACACACACACACACACACGGACAAAAGGTGATTTCAAATGCTATTTTTTTTTTCAGAAATGAAAATAGGCTAAAGAATCAAAACGGAAGAACGCAAAGTTAAGACATTACACCACAGTAATCAAACCTGACGTACTATATGCCTCGGAAACATTGAACAATGGTATCTCTTTTTAAAGACGTAGAAAGGAAAATATTGAGGAAGATCCTTAGTTAGTGTGTTCAGAAGAAATCTAGATGAAACGGAAGTCTCAGCTCTATCAACATGCTGGAAAGGTCACTGACATCTTCAGAATAAACAATGACAGGCTCACCAATAGGATTCTCAACCTTGCTCTCTCAATGAAAGTCAAGAACAACTGGCTTAGTTAATTAGAAAAAGACCTTTCAGAAGTTGGCATTACAGTGGAAATTATACAAGATCGACTCCAGTTCAGAACATTAATCAACAACCATAATTTCTCTGAGAAAATTACTACTAGGACTGAAGAACAGCGGAAGAATATCAGTTGAAGAAATTTTGGGAGAAGAAGAAAAACGTAATTAGCTAAATAAGTTATATCGTGCTCCACTGATGGGCATAAGGCTGTAATAATAATAATAATAATAATAATAATAATAATAATAATAATAATAATAATAATAATAATAATAATATTCAGGATGATAAATGCCGAAGATGCCACCAACTACAGTGCGCCCGGGAATGTTCTCCGCAGTGCCTACAAGCTGCTGCGAGTGATAGCGTCACACGTTACGCTGGCAGCACGGCTGTCGCTTGTATCATAACAAACAAACAGTAAACTTGATACTCACCACAGCCATTCATAACGGATGCTAGAAGGGCTGATGACACACATGCTCGCTTATTGCAATACATACTGACGAATTCGACCGCCCACACATGTGGCCTTCACCCTATCAAGGACACCGTGCTACCAACTAAACTGATGACGCAACCACTCGCAGATGCACGTAGCCACTGCGGAGAACATTCCCGGACACCCTGTAGAAACTAAAACAATTCAACATATAACAGGAGGCTGCCAAGCAATCTCCTGTACTGATTGCATGAAAAGACACAACCAAATGGCCAAAATAATGCACCTACACCTTACTCAAAAGCACTGATTATCTGAAAATACATTGCCTGACGCCGTTTTGGAAAACCCTAGTCACAAGTTGTTATGGGACCGATCAGTTATTACTGATAAAACTTATTATACGCAGATGTTCTGCTATCTGTGAGACTGCTTACTTAGGCAGACACAATCAACTAACGAAGCTAATCAAGAGATTGCCTACAAATATCACCTTGTGACAAACAATCTAACCACTTAAAGTACCAGTAAAATCTAGTTCCTGTCTACTGGAAATCTCAGAAAATTGAAGAAGATAAGGCAACAAAGTACGAAAACGTATCTTTGGAGTTGAAAAGCATATTTCCACAAATGGTATCAGGGGAGGGTGTTGTTACTAAAACCTTCCAGAAGAATATTCATCTACTGTCGACCAAGATATTATGTTTACTCGAGTTTGAAGGTTGTTTGTGAAGTAACCAATAGACCTACATAAAATCCAATAACATCATCATTTTTATCGTTCTATTTTACGTTAGTTCATGTAGGTTTAGAATTTTTAACTTATATTGTAATATTTTTATCGCAGTTGGAACACAAAAAGTGCTCGTTTTTAAGCGTGTTTCAACCATGCGTCACATTTAAGAATTATTATCTCACAAACCCGTCATCAGATCGAATCTAAATTTTAACACAATATACATTGGAATGTTGTATAACTGGTTTATTTATTTCAACATTTTGTGTGTCCAAGAAACAAAGTTGTTATCATTGTTGTAAGGTAACCTTTTTCTCGGCTCGGGGTCATTGGAAAATGTAGTTCTTGGTTGCGTTGTAATCCTTATACATCAAAAAGGTATGCTTTATGATTGTGAAATACGCAAATTAATTCACTTATTTTATATCGGTTTGTATTTGTACGGGGAATTAAGACATGGTTCACCAGTTAGCCGCTCCGGTGAAAGCTGTACAACGTTGCCAAGATGAGCTCCCTCACGCGTCATGGCGCGCCTCGCTCGGAAGTGATAGGCTCCATATCAGCAACGTTGTACAGTATTTCCCGGAGCAGCTAGCTGGTGAACCATGTCCTAATTCCCCGTACAAATACATACCGATATGAAATAAGTGAATTACTTTACGTACTTCACAGTCATAACCACCGGGTGAGTTAGCCGTGGTCGTTACGGCATGACTGTTGGCAGTCGCTCACATCCGGGAGGCGAGGTGGTTTGAATCCCCCCGCCGGCAACCTTGAAGATGGTCTTCTGTGGTTTTCCATCTTCCTTCCAGGCAAATGCCAGGGTTGGTCCCTATCTATAGGCCACAGCCGCTACCTTCCAACTCCTCGCCCTTCCATTCCAACTTTCATCCACAACGGTACTTGTAGCTCACCCATTGGGTGTCCGTCTCGAAGCAGCTACAAAACTGGCGAGCTGAACATGTCCTCGGACACTCCCGGCACTAAAAGCCATACGCTAAAAAAAACAGTCATAACCTTTTGATGTATAAGGATTACAACTCAACCAAGAACTACATTTTCCAACGACCCCGAGCCGAGAAAAAGTTACCTTACAAAAATGATAACTTTCGTTCTTGAACACACAACATTTTGAAAATAATAAACCAGTTATACAACATTCCAATGTATATTGTGTTAAAATTTGGATTCGATCTGATGAAGGGTTTGTGAGATAATAATTCTTAAATTTGACTCATTGTAGAAACACGCTTAAAACGGGCACTTTTTGTGTTCCAGCTGCGATAAAAATATTAAAATATAAATTAAAAATTCCAAACCTACATGAACTAACGTAAAATAGAACGACGAAAATGATGATGTTATTGGATTTTATCTAGGTCTATTGGTTACTTCACAAACAACCTTCAAACTCGAGTGCACATAATATTTTGGTCGACAGTAGTTAGCTGTGAACTTTCGTGGCGAGCAGGTCGCAAGCTTGCTTGCTGGGTATCGCGCGAGTGGAACAGTGTACAGTTGAATCCGCCTCGCGGGTGAACTCTTTGGTTACTTGAGTGATTAGGCTATATGACAGTGAGTACGGTGCATATTTATTCACTTATATTGATAGACGATAAACTAAATTATCGAGTATGTATGTCTACCCCTTATTATTCCCGTTTTCCAACGGGGTCGGGGATGAGATGTGATGGAAGTATTTGTGGCGATGGTTTTTACGGCCGGATGCCCTTCCTGACGCCAACCTCATGAGAGGAGTTAATGAGAGATGAAATGAATGATGGTGAATGAAACTGGGCAAGGATGTGGAAGGAAGCGGCCGTGGCCTGTCAGAAGGTACCGTCCCAGCATTTGCCTGGTGTTGAAAATGGGAAACCACGGAAAACCATTTCAAGGACGGCCGACGGTGGGGCTCGAACCCACGCGTCTACCGAGTCAGCAGAGAGCTTGGCCCCATGACCTAATGCTGCGCTTTAGCCAGCGTAGCCACTACTGTCGGTAAACTAAATTATCGAGTAATAGTAATTTATTGTTTTTTTCATGTATTCTGGTCAATATGGTGAGGGAGAGAAACCTCCCGACCCACATGTCCCATTGGAACCTTCTGTATCAGTTATTTCTCAAGCAATGGCATTTTAAATTTAGTAATGAAAGAATTGACAGGGTTTCAACATATAAATAATTAGGATGTCAATTCAATGATAACTGGGACTTAAGTCAAGAAATTCGCTGTAGAATTGAGCAGGCCAGAAGTTATTTCATGAAAATGAGAAAAGTTTTCACCAGCCGTGATTTAAGTCTGTCATTACGCACCCGACTGCTTCGATGCTACGTTTTTAGTGTCCTGCTCTATGCAGTTGAATCATGGACACTTACTGAGGTTTTAAGTAAGAAACTGACAGCATTTGAAATGTGGACGTATCGCAGGATTTTAAGGATATCATGGACAGCTAAAGTCACAAATGTGGAAGTACTGTGGCGTATGAACAAAGACTTGGATATTCTCAGTATCATCAAAAGGAGAAAACTAGAATACTTTGGTCATTACATGCGCAACAACAAATACCACCTCTTGCAATTAATTATCCAAGGGAAGATTGATGGCATTAGGGGTCGAGGACGCAGACGAATATCCTGGCTAAAGAACTTAAGCCAGTGGTTTGGACTTAATACAGTGTCACTGTTTAGAACAGCTATGGACAAACAGCAGATCATGCTACTGAACGCCAATGTTCTTGGAGGACGAGGCACCTGAAGAAGAGTAAGAATAATAATAATAATAAGAAGAAGAATGGCGAATGCTATGTCCACGATTGACGATACACAAGTAGATATAACAAATGATCCTTTAGACAGTGAAATGTCAGGTGAAAGACAATTATTGTTGAAGCGTTCATTTACTGACGACCAAGATTAAAATTGAAAAAGATATCACTCTTTTCTTCTTCACTTTCATTTCGATAATATAAGATTTTCATACCTTATTTCATCTTCTGGGGGGACATTATCAATTGTAATTACTAATCTTGGTCACTTCTGCACAGACTGTACCGGATGAATGTGCTGAATTACGTAAAAATGTGTTTATGTTTATTGCTCATTTAACAACGGCACCCCCCAGAGGCTGATGATTAGTGGGACGTGGGTTGGCGACCACAGGACCCCAGCTGAGTCCGGTATTGCTTCCACTTACTCTTGCCGGGCTCCATTATCACTTTTTCTTTTGGCCTCCCTTGGCCAACTCATGTTCTCTTGTGACCCCGACGGTATTAGCGTATCTGAGGCCCAGGGAGACTTTCAATTTTCGGCCTTAATAGGCCCTTTTCTCATCATTCCTGATCCCTCATTCATCGATGGGTCTGACCTCTTGTTTTTCTCTTCATGATATCTACGGCCTTCTGTTGAAAGCCCTACACGAGGCAAGGTGTGTGTAGCCCCACCACTTCTGGTGCATCCTGGATAGTGCTACGCCCTCAAAGGCTCACGGCTGGTGAGCTCGGGATTTGGCGACCCCAAGGGATTCTTTAGCTGGGTCAATTCCCCCTCCTTTTTTCATTACCTTTGGGGTGGACCCCCTCCTCTTTTGCCTTTCAACTCTGCCTTTCTTGGCTCTCCTTCCTTCCAAGTCCCTCAATTCTCATTCTTCAAGGGTTGAGAGCATTTCCTTTTCTCCTGTCTTTTATGTACGTTCTTCTCCTTTTAGTTTCCCATTTTCTCTTCTATCTCGTAATCAGTATTAAGATTTAGTTGTCGGTTTCATTTGGCCATCTTTCATTTTCACTATCACCCAAACCATTAGGGGTCGATAACCTAGATGTTAGGCCCCTTAAAACAACAATTCAGGCGTTCCGTAAGAGAAGGGCAAACCCGCCACATGCGCATATGGAGGGTTCTCTCTTCTCTTAAGGAACGCGTCATTCATCACCAACAACGGCAGCCATGTTTGACAGCGTATTTATTATGTAAAACTTCCGCCTAAGCACTAGAGCTGGTGATAATCGGTTTTCAATTAATCGATTAATAATTGATTAATCGATTAATTTGAAATTAATCGGAAACGATTAATCGATTAATCGAAGCTCCTTAAAACCGATTAATCGATTAACCGATTAACCGAAAAATCGATTAATCGAATAATCGATTAACCGAAAAATCGATTAACTGATAGTAGACACGAGATAAGAAAATAAGTTTTGAAAATGGTTTAAATGAGAAGTCATCGCTTAAGTTGAGTTACGCTTATTTTCGGAATGATGTATAGACATCTATAAAAGTTAAATTTTGCGTAAAGAGACGTGTCCTTCCTTGTTTATGTTAACAATAAGTCAGTGACCGTGGAAGGACAAACATCAATCACATTGGGAAGGGTTTCAGGAAAAGAAAACGAGGAGTTTTCAGCAATGCTTTTGAATTTTGTTCAATTTTTGTTGGAAAGGCTGTTTACAATTTAGGACAGGACTATTTTTTTTAGCCTACTTTCAATTTTTGCAAAAAATGAAAGTAGACTTATGAGATCACTACAGGGCGAAAAAAAGTGTGTCTGACTGTGTGTGTGAGTCTGTGTGTGTGTGTGTGTGTGTGTGTGTGTGAGTGTGTGTACTCTGAATGTCTGTCCCCCCCCCTATCAATTCGAACACGGTGAGCGCAAATTGAACGAAATTTGGTACTAAGGTAGCACTAGCAAAGGACACCTCAGTGTCATGTTTTATATTGCCGCCATCTTGACGGAAACGTAATGGCGGCCACACAAATGTTCAAAGCTTAAATCAAATTACGACTAACCTAATCATCCGATCTCTACCAAATTTTGCAACAACATACCTTTATGGAGGGAGCATTCCTTGACAAATCTAATAGGTCATTAGCCTAATAGTTTGCGGATGGCGGCCATCTTTGTGTCAAAATGGATTACCCCTATTAATTCGAACACGGTGAAACCGAATGGAATGAAATTTGGTACAGAGGTAGCACTGGCAAAGGGCACCCCAGTGCCATGTTTTATATCGCCGCCATCTTGACGGAAACGTATTGGCGGCCACACAAATATTCAAAGCTTAAATCAAATTACGATTAACCTAATCATCCGATCTCTACCAAAGTTTGCATCAACATACCATTATGGAGGGAGCATCCTTTGAGCAAACTAATAGGTCATTAGCCTAATATTTTGCGGATGGCGGCCATCTTTGTGTGAAAATTGATTCCCCCTATTAATTCGAACACGGTGAAACCGAATGGAACGAAATTTGGTACAGAGGTAGCTCTAGAAAAGGCCACCTCAGTGTCATGTTTTATATCACCGCCATCTTGACAGAAACGTAATCGCGGCCACCCAAATGTTAAAGGCTAAAATGTAATTACGACCAACCTAATAATCTAGTCTCTACCAAATTTTGCAACAACAAATCTTTATGTGGGAAGCATATTCTGACAAAACTGCTAGATCATCAGCCCAATAGTTTGCAGATGGTGGCCAAGTATGTGTGCAAATCGATTCCCCCTATCAATTCAAACACGGTGAAACCGAATTGAACAAAATTTGGTACAGAGGTAGCACTAGCAAAAGGCACCTCAGTGTCATGTTTTATATCGCCGCCATTTTGACGGAAACGGAATGACGGCCACCCAAATGTTAAAAGCTTAAATCAAATTTCGACCATCCTAATAATTTGATCTCTACCGCATTTTGCAACAACATGCCTTTTTGTGGAAAGCATCTTATGACTGACTACAAGGTCATCAGCCCAATAGTTTGCAAATAGTGGCCATGTATGTGTGCAAATCCCCGGATCAATTCAAACACGGTGAAACCGAATTGAATGAATTTTTTTACAGAGGTAGCACTAGCAAAGGGCATCTCATACTCATGTTTAATATCCCTATAGCACGTTGTATTTCAACAAGCTACTACAACCAACATTCAATTATACTCCTTGATAAGGACAAAGAGTTATAACAATACCCATGCATTTAGGAGAAAGTAGGCTATATGTTCTTTACTGAACATCTTGTTTTTTTCTGTGATAGCCCTTTTCAAGTAAAGTAATGTTACCAAGTTTGAATATTGTACCTATAAAAATTTCTGAGTAGGAGTTTTTTAAATGCCATTTTACCACCATCTTTAAATAAAGTCCCTTGCATCACAATATTTTTCCAATTGGTACCAAATTTTCCACAAACCTTCTTAATACCTATGCTAACAAATGTTAGTGTCACAGTTTGTTGTTTGACAAACATATTAGCAAGTAGAATTTTGTTTAAATGTAATGTTGAATTTTTTTTTAAATATGATTGCAAACAGAATTTGGTAGCTCAAAAATAATTTTGAATTCTATTTTCACAACAAATTGCATACTAATATTTTTGCACCGACTATCTAGCTACTGCTGTTTAAAATTGTACTTGTATCAGGCAAAAACTGCATGTCAAGGGACTTTTTTAATGAAAGAAAACATTAAAATTTTGTTAAGCCATAAAATGCAAAATAAAAATCTATGCAACTTCACACACTTAAGAACTGCCCAGCACTACAGGTATGCCCTTCAGACTGCTTTCTTTCCTCCTCCAGTGATATTTTCACCAACTTCTTTTTTTTCTTAGCCCCTTGCTGTCACCTGAGCACCTTTTCCTACTTTGTTTTATGCGCTTTTGGTCTCGCTGGGTACTGATTTTCACAGCAACGGTTGGTGCTGGCTTCGCTCTGATGGACTATAAGACTTCAAGTGTTCTAACACACCCCATGATGAGCTCACTCACAGCACAAACAATACTAAGCTATTACTACCAGTAGCACTATAATGAAAATTGAAGTAATATTATGAAATAAATTTCAGCGCAAGGAGTGAAACCATGGTTATTAGTATTTACTACACTAATAATAGATCACGTAGTATAACAACTGAGCATTGAGTTGCAAAATGTCACCTCTGCAGGTCTATTCTTCAATAGCATTTGAAATCCCAGTAAGAAAGACTTCATAAACACATAATTTCTTAGCAGCAACTGGACGGGGCGTGTCGAGTAGCGCATGGAGCAATTAAATGCCACCGCAGCACTATTTAAAAATGGTGCTGAAGACTTTTAAAATGGCGGTATTTAAAAAAATAAAAACATTTTTTGATAGAGGACATATCCGGGTATTTTTTAGTGCTATAAACCCAAATTCGATATTTTCCTCGAAATTCATGAAATTTCAGTATAATCTCCCCTTAATAGCCTACGTGTAAATGATCTGATGATGATCACTTGACGATCGAATCTAGTTATCCAAGTGTATTTATTAACATCATGTTGTATTTTTTCAGGATTAACGAACAAATTTTGATTTCTAAGGGAAGCCTGAGAAAGGGCTTCCAACACGGTAATCCTTGGAGTGAAGTTAAATGAAACCTCAAAGCGGGCATTGAGCAGTGGCTAGCATTCTTAGCTGCCACCACAGAGGTTTGGTTTCGATTCCCGGCTCTGCCAAGAAATTTAATTCTGGTGTTAGGGCTGGAACGAGTACACTCAGCCTCGTGAGGCAAAACTGATAAGAGGAGGGTTTGATTCTTACCTCAGTCATCCTGGAAATGATTTTCCATGGTTTCTCATTTCTACTCCAGGCAAATGCCGAGATGGTCCCTAATTCAAGGCCACGGTCGGTTTCTACCCATATTCTACCTGAATTACAAATACACTCACTGGTACAGACATCGCAGTGACACATGCTATCACACAAGTCTTAAACACACCCCAGTACGCGGGGATACGTGACCACGATGTTGCAAAGCCCCTAAAAGAATCAAAGACATCATCCATCATGGGACTGCCCCGGCTAACCATGTCGAGTGATTGCATTAAAAAACCAAGTCTTGTCATAGTTGGTTGATTCTGTGAGAGCGTAGTTAACAAGTAGTTCCGTGAAGAACTATACAGCCTATTTTCATATATCCTACTAATGTTAACTGCCACTATGAACATACAAAATTTCAGTTTGATTGCTGTAATATATTCGTAGATGTTGAGAACCGACTAAATATTTCGGATGGTCGCCATGTTGGATTTTATGTATGTATATCCTAAAGTTATGTACTGTTACATGAAGATTATTGTGTACGTGTAGCATTCAAACTTCAATCGCATGATTAGGACACAAGAAGTAAAAACGAGATTTTAAAATTTCGCACAGCTGCCATCTTGTGGTTATGGAAACAATTGAAATAAATTAGATGCCAGTGGATTAACATTCGTATCAGGATTTACTGTACAAAGTTTCATTGCACTCGGATGGTTAAATTGCGAAAAACGTCTATGTGAATATTTATACTTCGCGTCGCCACCATGTTGGATTTGTGATCACCAGGTTATTTAAAGTCCTATAGGTGAACTTAAGTTCATAGCCCCTATGACTATTAAGAAACAGTTTGATTGCTATAATAGATTCGTAGATATTCAGAGCCGTCTTAATATTTCGGATGGTCGCCATGTTGGATTGTTAAATGTATAGGCCATAGAGTCATGTACCATTAAAGGAAAATTATTCCGTAGGTTCATTTTTCAAACTTTCACTTCGATCGCATGATTACGACACAAGAAATAAAAACTCAATTTTAAAATTCGCACAGCCGCCATCTTGAGGTTATGTAAACAATTGAACTAAATTAGATACCAGTGCATTACAATGTGTATAAACATTTCCTGTACCAGATTTCATTGCGTTTGGAACATTAAATCGCGAGAAAGGTCTATTTAAAATTTTCAAATTCGCTTGGCCGCCATGTTCGTTTTGTAGTTAACCGGTTTTTGAAAGTCTTATAGATCAACTTCCAAAAGTGGCCTTTATCTCCGTACAAAATTTCAGGGTGATACCGCTAATAGTTTCAGAGATATAGAATGCCGGTGAAATATTTCACACATCCGCCATCTTATGGTTATGTCAACAATTGAACGAAGTTAGATGTCGGTGCATTACAATGTGTATAAACATATACTGTACCAAGTTTTATTGCGTTTGGTTGGTTAAATCGCGAAAAAAGTCTATTTAAAAGTCGCAAATTCGCTTGGCCGCCATGTTGGTTTGGTAGTTACCAGTATTTCAAAGGTCACATAGGTGAACTTCTAGTAGTTCCCTTTATCACCGCAAAAAATTCCAGGGTGTTATCGGGAATAGTTTCGGAGATATTGAATGCTGGTGAAATATTTTGCACAGCCGCCATGTTGAATTGGTGAGACGTAACAAAATTTGAAGGGCACGGTCGGGGTCGCCCGGAATAGTGCTATGAACTTACCGAGTTTCATTGAAATCGCTCCAGCCGTTTAGAATTTATTAGGGACACACACACACACACCTCACACACACACACACACACACACACACACACACGCACACACACGGACAAAAGGTGATCTCATAAGCCTATTTTTTCAAAATTGAAAATAGGCTAAAAAAATGCGAAATACATTGATTAATCGGCAAAACAAATCAAAAACCGATTAATCGATTATTCGAATAACCGATTAATCGATTTTTCTGAAAACCGATTAATCGATTAATCGATTAATCGACTAATTGATTAATCGATTAATCGTATTTACGATAATTAATCGATTATTCGGTTTCGATTAATCGATTAATCGAAATCTGAAATTAATCGATTAAAAGTAACAGCCCTACTAAGCACACACAACGAGGCGCACACATTGACGTCACTAGTTGCCAACATGAGGAATAAAAAAATCCACCACGACTACTCCACTATGCGTGATTAAAACCAGGGGCGTATATATGGCTAAGGCTGTCCACAGGCTAAAACCATTTCCAAAACCCATTGGAATGGACAAAACGAAGGTTAGGATGGTCGGATTGAGGTGCGGCTTTGGCCGCGGGAAGCTAGCTGGACATTGTTGACGGCACATTAGGCTGTAACCATTGTCCAAAACCATTGCATTGGACGAGTTAGGCTGTAACCATTGTCAAAAACCATTGATTTGGACGAGGTATGCTGTAACCATTGTCATAAAACATTGATTTGGGCGAGTTAGGCTGTAACCATTGTCAAAATACTATTGGATTGGACGTATTAGACTGTAACCATTGCCAAAATACCACTGGATTGGACGTGTTAGACTGTATCCATTGCCAAAATACCATTGGATTGGACGTGTTAGGCTGTAACCATTGTCAAAATATCATTGATTTGGACGAGTTAGGCTGTAGCCATTGTCAAAAACCATTGATTTGGACGAGTTCAACTGTGACCATTGTCAAAAACCATTGATTTGGGCGAGTTAGGCTTTAACCATTGTCAAAAATAATTGATTTGGAATAGTTAGGCTGTAACTATTGTCAAAAACCATTGATTTGGACGAGTTAGGCTGTAACCATTGTCAAAAACCATTGATTTGGGCGAGTTAGGCTTTAACCATTGTCAAAAACCATTGATTTGGACGAGTTAGGCAGTAACCATTCTCAAAAACCATTGATTTGGACGAGTTAGGCTGTAACCATTGTCAAAAACCATTGATTTGGACGACGTCGGCTGTAACCATTGTCAAAAACCATTGATTTGGACGAGTTAGGCTGTAACCATTGTCGAAAACCATTGATTTGGGCGAGTTAGACTGTAACCATTGCCAAAATACCATTGGATTGGACGTGTTAGGCTGTAACCATTGCCAAAATATCATTGATTTGGACGAGTTAGGCTGTAACTATTGTCAAAAACCGTTGATTTGGGCGAGTTAGGCTGTAACCATTGTCAAAATACCATTGGATTGGACGAGTTAGGCTGTAACCATTGTCAAAATACCTTTGGATTGGACGAGTTAGACTGTAACCATTGGCAAAATACCATTGGATTGGACGAGTTAGGCTGTAACCATTGTCAAAATACCATTGCATTGGACGAGTTAGGCTGTAACCATTGTCAAAATACCTTTGGATTGGACGAGTTAGGCTGTAACCATTGTCAAAATACCATTGGATTGGACGAGTTAGGCTGTAACCATTGTCAAAATATCTTTGGATTGGGCGAGTTAGACTGTAACCATTGTCAAAATACCTTTGGATTGGACGAGTTAGGCTGTAACCATTGTCAAAATACCATTGGATTGGACGAGTTAGGCTGTAATCATTGCCAACATACCATTGGATTGGACGTGCTAGACTGTAACCATTGCCAAAAACACTGTTGCTTTCATTTGCACCCCTCACTGATCGCTATCTAGACCGCCTGTACAATTAGTACCGTATGGGTGCTAAGTTAAGATTATCGGTGACTGACTACCCCACTGTGCGTGACAAAAGCCAGGGGTGTATATACATTATGTCGTGAACAAGGATTCCATCTCGGTGCACTGTCAAGGGAACTGGGCGCTTTGTTTTACTGCACAGCTTATATACACAAGCGCGGGGTTGGCAATAATGTATTTGACGATAACGCGCGTGCGTAATGGCGGACTCAGCTGGACGCAAGTTATGTAAATAATAATTATAATAAATATATTAAATGAGAAGACTAACTAAAATAATATTCAACATAATTTCTACGTCGAAATTGGGTACGTTTTGGTACAAAGAAACTATGGAAGATTTACAACATTTATAAGGTGCGTTCAAAATGTAACGAGCCGGAGGCTGGAATGCGAAAACCGGTGACTACATCGGCTAATCGTGGCGTGTGTAACGAGGTGTGGTTCCGACCAGAGCGTGGAAGGTCACAGCCCGTCGCTAGAGGGCACGCGTGCACGTCACGTGACGATACAATGCGAGCAGCGGCATGCATCAATCGTACAACGCTGCCAGTCACATTGCAAACAGTGACATGGAGGCGTCAAACGAAGAGCAAAGAGGTGTTGTTCGGATTCTGACAGCGGAAGGAGTAGGAGGAACGTACATTCATCGCCGAATGTCACAAGTGTACAGCGAACACTGCATGCCCCTTGCAAGGGTCAAGGTGTGGCATAAGCGCTTCAGCGAAACAGGTTCCCGATGATGCCCGGTCTGGGGCACCCCCTTACATTACCGATGCCAACGTCCAGCTGGTTGATGCATTCATTACCCAGGACTGCCGAGTGACAGTGAACAGCCGCCGTGGTCGCTCCACGACAATGCACGACCTCATACGGCCAACGCAGTCACGGCACTCCTGCAGAAATTCAAATGGGAGGATCTCGGCTACCCTCCATACAGTCCAGACCTCTCTCCCTGTGATTACGCCATGTTTGGTCCCCTGAAAATGGCTCTGTGGGGCCAAAGATTCACCTCGGACGCCGACGTCCAGCTGTACGTGCGTAACTGGTTCACATCGCTGCCCAGGGAATTTTATGAGACAGCCATTCACCGCCTCGTGTCCCAGTGCCTGAACAGCCAGGGCCAATACTTCTAACATACAGGTACTGTTTTCTGTAATTATGCCTCCAGCTCGTTACTTTTTGAACGCACCTTATACATATCACCATAGAAGACATCCACGACCGCAGCATTTGTAGACAAAAGATCAAAAATCAGAAATTCGAATTTAGATCACAACCCAAAAGAAATAGGCGTAAATGGACTGATGAAGATAAGGCGGCACCCAGTGGACGGATGAAAGGTTTTTGGGAAGATAAAAAGAGGAAAGGAACCACCACCAAAAGCTTGATTTTTGTGTTTTTAGCGGTCTCCTTTAAGGGGAATGTACACAAATAATAATATTAAGTGAGAAGAACACGTGTGGCATGGTCACAATTTTGCTTTACCATCAAATAAAGTCACACCACGTGGTGTATTATTATTATTTAATCTCCAAAGTGTAGTGAACCCTATTTTACCATAAGGTGTGTTAGGGTTGTAGTTTACACAAAATACATGGTGAACAAAAAATGCCGCACTTGGAGGTCGGCATGCGATTCCTCCTCCAATTGTAAGACAAAAGTTTCAATAGCAAAATCGGATCGGGTGCAGTTTGAAAACACAAGTATGAAAACGAGAAGATGGCAACACTGTCACATCCTGCAGTGTATTGGAATGTACAGAGAAAGCTCCGGCAGAGCGCCGAGTTCTTGCGACCTGCTTTTGGCCACGCTGCTTGCAGTTACAGCGTTGCCAGTGCCTCGTTTCTTAACACGCATTTCTGTTAAACCTATTGGCGGGACTAGGTTTTGCAACATAAACTTTTGTCGAGAATTTCGACGAGGAACCACATGCCGACCTCCAAGTGTGGAATTTTTTGTTCACCCGGTAAGCAATTTCTCTGGAAAAAAAAATCCATTACATAAACAAAAAAAATGGCATGAACAGAAATGAAAAGATAAAAGTATGATATGTACAATCCTTAATACTAAGAGTACTAATATTTAAAATACCAGATCACAATATCTACAAAACACGTGTTAAACAGCTATTAAGCAAAAAATATCAAGTTATATGTGTTTAAATACATAGGATAATTTGTAGCTATTGCTGCTCTTACTCGTTGCTCCGATGAATCAGCAGAATGAATCTTCAAATTTGTACCTAGAACCTTAACAACATTATTTTAAGTGTATGGTTCTTGAATGCACAAAAATTTAATGTGCTGTGCATCTGATCGATTTCCGGCGTCAATAAGTAATTATTGTGTAGGAATAAGAGATCTGTGAAGCTATATTGTTTTAGCCATAATTAATCTTAGATTTAATTACTTCTTCTTCTTCTTCCTCTCCGTCTCCTTCTTCTTATCCCTTGCGCCTTCAAGCGTCGGGGTAGCCTCGTTCTGTCCTTCACCGCCACTCCGATCTATTTATTCCGTTTCCATTGCGGTCGTAGATCCGTCCAATCCGAGGCTACTGTTGTTTCTTTGAATCATTTCTACCCCCACATGGGTGATTAGCCCAATGTGGAGTGGTTTGTTGGGTTGCCTTCCCAGCCTTCTTATTTATGTCACCAGGAGACAGGGTGGCCCAGTTATACCCCCAGGCACCGGGTACCCATTTTCGTCGCCTCTTACGACACGCATGGGCTACGGTGGGACAATTCTAAACCCCGGTCACCACACGGGGGTTTAATTATTTCTAAGATTCTAATATAGGTCGGACACTGTGAGGATGTTGCAGTGTGATTTGTATCTATGGCTTGAAAATATGTCCTGTTCCCCAATTTTTGGTTATATTATTTGCAATTGGCACACTCAGTTCTCGTTCGGTGGCATACGCCTACAATATGTCCCTCTGAACAGATTGACCATCTTTGCGAATTGCAGTCCACTGCAAAATGGCCATAACCGCCATAACCACGTGTTGTAGACTTACGCGTTAAATCATCACCACAACTGCAATGGGGGCTGACTCAATCCAGCAATCTAGGTGTGGTTTCTCTACACTTTCTCCAGGAAAATACCAGATAGTACCTTATTTCTTGTCCTGGGCCAACCCTAATTACAGTTACACGCACTACAGGCACCATAGAAACACATGATATCAGACAAATTGAACAAACACTCAAGTACATGGGGCTTATGGCCAAGATGTCTCCAGCGCCTATAACAAGTTAGTAACAACAAAATGAAGCCACCTTCTTCACTTGCCAGTATCCGCCTGTAAGCGCGGTTATTGCAATGCTTTGCCCACTATTCCAGATAATCGATAGTCTCGATTGTTGATTGGTGGTGTAACATTTTTTAAAGCTGACGGCAAACAACTTAATCCCTAGACTACAGCACAGCCGTAAAAACGGCATTCAATTTCCACGTCACACAAATCATTTCGCTCTGTTCTGCGGCCGGATATCAGTATTGCTCACTGCGTGTGTAGAAGTTTGTAGTTCGACATTAAACACACTGAATGATAAGTGAAAGCGGTCAAAAGTCAGTCATAAGGACGTGTGTACATGTTGCTTCTTTTATACAGTCAACACGTAAACGGGAGCACATATATCATGGGTGGATATTCCGATTATAATTTTTGTGGTGTAAGGAAATTTTTGAAAGTTCAACCTGACTGAGAAATGGTCTAATGAATGGAGACAATTCTCCCCAGCAGATTCTTTGGAAATGCCATGCATCACACAGAAGGCACCTGGCTTTGAACAACCTCGGGAAGTATGGTCCAAGCTAAACCGGATCCGAACTAACCATGGTGTGTGTGCAGATCTGCTATACAAATGGAAGAGAAAGTCATCATCTTGTTGCGACTGCGGTGCGGAGATGCAAACTGTGAAACACATCACCCAAGAATGCCCACTGAGTCGTTTCAGAGGAGATAGAAGTGAATTATTCCTGGGGATTAACAAGCGATTAACTATGAAAATAGTGTAAATAATTAATCTGTAACTCATGTATACGCCATACGATAAATAAATAAATGACAGTTAATTGCTTGTATACCAGATATATTGTTATGTTTGCTTTTATTTCATTTCTGATTATCTTGGTCATCAATCCCGTGTACTTGGGTGTATATTGAATTTGTCAGATAACCTGTATTTTTGTGGTGACAGTAGTGATCTGTGTAGTTGTATTCCCTTTTAGCATCGCGGTTAGGGCAGGTGCCACGAGACTTGTGGGAAAACTTACAAAAACCACAGTCAGGATAGCCACAGTCAACGCCGGGGTTTGGACCTTATCTTACTCCTTGCTCTGTTTAGTTTCCTCTTCGTGCATTTCATCTCTCATGAACTCCAATCATAAGTTTGGCGTCATGAAGGGCATCTGATCGTAAAAAACCACTGCCACATGAAATCTAATTCATCTCATCTTATCGTATACCAGTCCCCGTAGAAATAGGAATAATAAGGGGTAGAATTACATTGAATATTAACATATGCCAAAATTAATTGCAGACAACACTGGTATTTAAAACATTTTTTTTTCGTTATCTTTTTACCCTCCTGGGTTGCCTGTTCCCACGGACTAAGCGAGGGATCCCGCCTCCACCGCCATTAACGGCAGTGTTATGGAGCTTGAGACTCGTGAGAGTCGTGGGATACACCTGGGGAGTGTGACTAGCACTTCGCCCAAGTGGCCTCACCTGCAAAGCAAACAGGGCCCTTATGAGTGGGAGGGATGGACAAGGAATAGGGAAGAAGGCGGCCGTGGCCTTACGTTAGGTACTGAGCCAGTATTTTGCATTGATTAGGAACCTGTTCATGTTGGAAAGAACACAGCTGATATTTATATGGCATTATTTCAACTGCAAGCAGCAGCTATGACTTCGTGATGCGCTCTTAGGAGATGCACTAGCAACCCGCATTATAATCTCGAACACGTGTTTTGTCCAAGGTACAGTTATTGCTTGCAAGATGGATGCCGTACAAACATGACTCCAATACACGCTGTTATTAAGATCTACAGATATTACAGAGGGGAGCGACAACTGAAAAATGCATTGTATTTCATGTAGAAACGATCTGAGTATGATTTTGACTTTATAAATGCACATTTCAGAATACCAGGCGATAATCGCAATCACACTGCGTCGACTTCGATTATCATATCGTTTGAACCCAGGAGTATTGTGGGTAGACAGTCAGTCAGTGTGAAATATCTCGCTCGGGAGAGGTATTCATTCGGGGGAATACTACTTCAGAATCAGCCAAGAACGGGTCCGCTGGCATGATTGAAAGTAGGCATATCAAGTGAAATTTAAACTTGTGTGGAGTGAGAATAGTCCGGTACACAACGTTTAGTCTCGACTTGCTACAACAAGGCACGAGTGTTAGTACCGCATGGGAAGAACGAATAACCCATTGTGTTAGATTTGAGTGCAATGTAAGTGAACACAGTCTTCATATAGACTGGTGATATTCTACTAAGACATTTGAACATTATAGTACGGTCATTGTATACTGCAGGAATGAATGTTGATACTATGTTGTGTGGAAATACACTTCGATATACTACAATAATGATGAAGGGATACTAAATGAATAACGGGAATGCAGCCGCTTAGCAGTGTTGACCATTTGGAATGATTAATAAGATCAACTATGAATTTCAATAGCAGAATGCTCTATAAGAAGAGGCTGAAGGCACTCTTGAGATATTGACTCTACATTCGTACTTCTACAATATGAACTTTGTATGGCATTTTCAACTAAGCTATCGAGCAAACTTGAGACGTGTCGGAGCGATGAACTTCGCAACGCGGACAGCTGTTTTTTCGAGCCGGACGGGAACGAGGTTCGATTCTACGCAGTTCCAGGCGGTACGAGAGCTACGCAACGTACGGACAAGGGTTCAGTCCCTACCAGGAATGTGTGCTTCAAACATTCTTTTCCATTTTCATCGAGATGACTACGAACAAGGTAGCTGGACACATTTCAAATAAGTAGACAGTATGAATTAGTCATACTTTAGAATGTTCTCCTTTCACCAATTTTTATTCAGTAGATAGAAAGTGCATTCTAGGGCTAGACTTGATACTTTGATCATTTCTGTCTAAGCATGTATTTTTCCTTGTAGTTAATATTAATATTAAATGTGATGTTATAATTAAAGCATTACTTTTCTTTTTCTAAATTTACTTTGGCGATAAATTGAGCATTATAATTAGTTATGAAGACACGATATAAGAAGAACAGGGCCAAGACTACGATAAAATTATATAAGAATAGTCGTTAGCAAGAAGATGACCGATATTCCACGTATACTTGAACATTATTCAGAATAAATACTTGTGACTATTTAAGCAACGAAACTGAATATTTTGGCATTACATGCAACATTGTTTGATAGACGTGTTAGTCTATTTTTCATCGAGTTCGATGTAGACTCGGAAATATAGTGACTTCTAGTGTAAAAATTACGTTTTTGGATTAGGCTTTTGCGATCCACAATCTTGAATTTCTTTTTGAATATAGACACTTTTTCGAGTTCGTTCAGTTTTTCTACTTATTTATTCTTTTGGAAGACTCCAACTCAGTTAAGCGTTTGATTCTAATGGAATATTTGTACCTTCTTAAGAGAGGCTATTTTCATGGTGTAGTTTCTTACGTGTTTCCTTAGAGGAGGATTTCCATTTCGAATTTAGTTTAGGCGAAAACTGAATTGTTCTTTTTGATAGTGATCAATGTATAATTCTTTGAAAGAAATCTTTGTGAAAAATGAGAGTACAATCAAATATTATTGAAAGAGAAGAAATCAATGTATAAAATATATTCGTCATAAAACGAAATGACAATTTTGGAAAATCACTAATACTATTGTTTGAACATGTGAATACAACATATTTAACACAGTTCTGATAAAAATTGTCCATTACACTCTAAATTTGTCTATTATGAAACATGGTATTTTACGATTGTTGTATAAAAGCTTTTAGGATTTTAAAAATGTTTGGTAATTATTTATAGCTATTGAGAGGTAATATGCGTGTAAAGCAATTAATGTTTGCTTGAAATGAGTTATAATGAAGTAGATATTAGACATCGATGGATGGTCAATATCAGATTTCCAGTATGAAATAAGCTGATAAGCTATTACTGAGTAAATTAATGTGTATTTTTGAATGTGAATTACAGTCACGATTTCAGTTGCTAGAAGGCTAGTAAGCATTTAAATCCAACATTTAAACCAAGTTATGCATTGTAACAATTAATATAAAATAAATTGTTAAGAGTAACGTTTGTTTTTGTGAAAAGTTCAGATTTGAAAGACGTGTAATAATATCTGTATAGCATTGTAATAATAATAATAATAATAATAATAATAAGTGAAAGTTAATGGATGTTAATTTAAATATTTTATGAATAATTTAAAATGAATTGTTATATAATTTTGAAGCGATATAACGTTCGATTAACTTCATTGTTCGTCGGATATGCCCAAATAAGACTGTAACAGATCTCAATAGAACACTTGTCAATGGATGGATGAATAATGTAAGAGAAATTCGAACAACGAATTAAATGTATAAATGTATATAGATTAATACACATTTATTAGGGTTTTTATATTTGTTAAATTTATTTGTACGATCTTGTAGAATCCAATGACGTTTATTTTGAACTTCGTTTAAAATGCTATAATTCTTGAGCAGTATATTTTAGCCAAATTTCAGGCTAATGTCACACCTGACTATCATGTGCTTCAGTAGAAGCAATTCTACATTTTTGTAGAGTGGAGAGAATTTCCACAAGTGCAGCAATTTTTTAGACAATAAACTGTTGATCCATTTTAAATGTTCTTCGAATGACTTGGTGATTTATATTAGAACCAGGATGTGCTACGAGGACCAGTGGGTTATTTTATTGAATGCTTATGCCCGAGATTAATTTAATTTTTATGAGTCTTGTTAGTTCATTTTGAGCTGATTTTCGTTTTCATTTTGTCGTCCACTGGCATCTTCTTACCACATTCTTTTATACTGAGGTATCCTTATCCCTGGTTGATCCTAGTTGGTAGAGTTTTGGGGGTTATTTCAGCCGGATACTTCCAGATTCTACGATCCAGCTCTTCCATCGGATTCCAACAGGTAAGACCACGTGGATACGGGTACAGTACCATCCTGGCATTTGCCTGAAGCGAAGTGGGAAACGATGGAAAAACACTTCGAGAATAGCTGAGGTGGGAATCGAACCCTCTCTACTCATTTGGACCACCCGAGGCTGAGTAGACCCCGTTCCAGTCCTCCTACCACTTTTCAAATTTCGTGGCAGAGCAGGGAATCGAACCGCGGACCTCCGGGGTGACAGCTAAGCATGCTGACCACTACACCACATATGCGACCTATTTAATACATACTGTAGACTGTGATCATGATGCCTCCACCATGAATATGCTGTCTACTTGATGGTAGCAAGTGTCTTGTATTGCCTGGCAGTAGAATGATGCTCAGGTGTTGGTTCCCTTATCGATTATTAGCACAGCTTACTCCAGGGTGTATGCACCTCAGGTGGTGGCCTGAATGGAGGTCATGAGGGATCCATCTATCACATGCCGCCGAGTGCCATCGTCCAGCCATGTAGCACTCACAGGACTATCACCAGACTAGAACGAGTTATAACTTCCCAATCACCTGCTAATCCGCTAGGCTAAAGTGAATGCTTTGATTGGGCTAAATACCAATAGGCCTACTACCATTCAAACATGTAAATATACAAACTCCAGAAAATATTCTAAGTTTTTGCCTTGTTTGTTTTTTCAATAGTCCACCTCATGGTGTAGCGACTAGCGTTCTTGGCTGTCACGGCGGAGGCCCGGGTTCAATTCCCGGCTCTGCCAAGAAATTTAACGAGAACACTCAGTCTTGTGAGGCAAAACTGAGAAGAGGTGCGTTCGATTCCCACCTCAGCCATCTTGGAAGTAGTTTTCCGTGGTTTCCCACTTTTGCTCCAGGCACATGCCGGAATGATTCCTAACTTAAGGCCACGACCGCTTCCTACTCAAATCCTACCTTAATTACAAATACACACATGGGTTCAGACATCAAAGTGACACAGGTAACCAGAAAAATTCTACACACACCCAAGTACATGGGGCTACATGCCCATTATGTCGAAAAGCCCCTAAAGCAGGCTGTTCCAAATCCACGAGTTTGAGTATGCGTACACGTGAGTACTCAGCATTGTTGCTCGGAGCACGGTTGGAGAAGGAGTGGTGGTGATAGCTAATACGTCACTGGGCGAAGGTCATAACACAAGTCTATGCGCTTCCTGTCAGTCTTGATGTATCCACCGCGCAGTGTCTGCAGCCTCCACGGTAGAGCTGTATTGCATGTTGCAGGTTTACTCACGCAAGGCGGCGAGTACACTTCTGCTCACTGGCGAGCAGCTGGACTGGAACAGCCTGCCCTAAAGAATCAACAACAACAACAACAAGTGTTTGTATGACTTGAGTATCAATAGTTTAAGGGATGCGATAAGAAAATTTGCATACCCTAAAATTCAACACTGGATCCTCCTTTGGTTTGAGTGGCTGCGTGGATCTGCGGTAACATTCTCGCCTGCTGTACCCAAGGTTGCAGGATCGAATCCTGGCGCATTCAGCTGGCATTTGAAGGTGCGGAAATGTGAGGGAGTCGTGTCAATAGATTTACTGGCAAGTTAAAGATCCCTTTCGGGGTAAAACTCCGGCACCCAGGCGCCTCTAAAAGCCAAAGTATTTAAGAGGGACGTAACACCAATAACATTAATTATTTCTTTTAGTTTGAGTTACCTGATGTAAGAATGGACCATCTCAAGGTGTCGAGGATAACGTTATTGGCTGCAATACCTGAGGTCCCGGGTTCTATTCTCCGTTGTGGCAAGAATTTACCTTCGATGCCAAATGAGAGCCTGCCTAATGCTGGTACAGGAGGAGGAGCAGCGGAAAGATTTGTTGTTCTTGATTCATTTAGGGGCTTGATGACATAGTGTTCGTGTAGCCCCGTGTACTTGGGTGTGTGCAGGATTTGTCTGATAACCTGTACCACTGTGATGTCTGTACTAGTGTTTGTATTTGTAACTGAATTAGGATTAGGGTAGGAAACGACCGTGGCTTTAAGTTAGGTACTATCCCGGCATTTGCCAGGAGTAGAAGTAGGGAAACCACGGAAAACCACTCCCAGGATGGCTGAGGTAGGAATCAAACTCACGCCTTCTCTGTTTTGCCTCACGAGGCTGAATGTACCCCATTCCAACCCTCAGGTGTACCTCATCCTCGAAATCTGTGAAGTAGGTTTGCGCATGACGTCACAAAGAGGAAGTGAAAAGAGAATGCGATGGGTGGAGCTTGGCAGTCCAGCCATTGCGAGAGTTGGTTGAAGCTAAGGTCACGCCATACTCCTGCGTTAATTATTCAGAGGCATCGCGCCACTTGGACCAGTTAGCCGAGTCACTCCTGTGCGCCAGTGGCGATTCCTCCATGTAGGACGTGAGGATCATCCTACAGTCAGCTCTCAGCTGAAACTGTTTAAAAAAAAAATTGTTTTGTACAATAGTCTTTGGGGCTACCTTGCGCGCCCTCTCGATAAGCTCTGTCTCACTGTCACTGTCAGTACTTGTAACTAGTTCTACATTTCACCCCTAGATGGGTGAAGTTTGACCTTCACCGGCCGAAGTAGAAAGCTGAGAAAGAAAGCCTTGCATCCTCAAAGCATGTGTTTATAGCTTTAGAAATGTTTGGGAGCCCTTGAAGGGGAAAGGGCAGGTTTGGTCTGTTTAATGGCGCTCTGAGGACGTCGACTGAGATCCTCAAGTCTAGCTAATGGTTGAATTTAAACCAAGACAAAGGGCTTATTAGTTACGATTTCGCGCGGTCAGCGTGTGCACATCTTTGGAGTGGTATTCGATTGTATTGTATTGTGTAATGTGTTCGTAATAGTGCCGTGCAACTGAATAATTAATATTAGACTGATTCTAATATCTCAATTTATCCCAGCTATAATAATTATCTTAAGTTAAGCCTATCACATTACGTCCTACACATTACAAAAATCAGCAGTCGCCACTGTTGTGCGCCGACTACGTGTTTTCACACTGGAATTCGCAGATTGCTTGAACGGAGTGTAGAATTAACTTTCTTGGCAGAGCCGGGAATCAAACCCGGGCCTCCACGGTGACAGCCAAGAATGCTAGCCACTACGCAACGAGGCGGATGTAGTGGAAAGATACAGGTCACCCTACCTCACGTAAACTCCGACTCTGAATGTCTGGCCAGTGATACAGACTCAAATTGGAACGCCTAACTCCCTTGTGGATATAGCAGTCTAATTGATATCATATGTATGAGTATACAATGACAGTTCGATGGAGAGAACACAGAACAACGCATTGGTATTCAAAAGTGACAGAGTACCACTTTAGTTAATTTTTTACATGTCCATTAACTAGCTGCAGAATGCCTCCAGGAATTCTGATATTTTATTGGTAAACATATTGACGGGACGCATCACCGGCAACGCGGGGCTTAATCGTGTTTTCACACAGCTACACTGTCGATATGACAATCCTGGTTAATTTTGTCCAGCGCTCAACTTTGGTTGTCATGTATTATTTAACTAGCTTCGCTGATTGAGGAGCCCTGTCAGCATTTGCTTTCGCATTTAATATATTTTGATTGATAGTGTTACGGTTTTATTCAAATATGTGTCAATGTAGAACAGGTCGAGATAGAGCACTCTATTGCCCACGCAGGACAACTCGGCATCTTTCATCTATGAGGGAGCTTGCAACGGTGGGTGAGTGGTGAACGTGTCGGTCTACTAACCCCAAGCTTGAAGGTTCGCTCCTGGCCGTGGTAAGTGATTTTTGAAAGGCTCAAAAATTACGACACCTTGTCATACTGTGGGAGCCGGATGAGGATCAAGAAGGCCGAGTAGGGGATCTAGCGGGCGCAGGAGTAAGCTCAGCGCCATTGTCTGAGAATAAAAAGAAGAAAAGCAATTTCCGAGTTCCAACGAGCCGCGAAACACATCCCCTTAATTCTCTACTGTATTTTAATCAGTTTCGTTGTTTTTAATAAATAATTCAGTTCTATTTCGATGCTTGTAAGTGTCATGATCTGGAAACCGTTTCCCAAAAATGGGGGCTCGTCCGGGATGGACTGAAACAACGAGTTACGACGCAATCCACGACACGAAGTACGACGAAAAATACAACGCTATTTTCGACGAAGTGGACTGCTAATCATATTTGTTGCTGTTGCCTACGACGCTGACGACGAGACGACGTGCAGTTTTGTGAGCCCACGACGTGCGAATCTACGACGAGGATTCATAGGCTAGCAAAATTTGTTCTTAAGTTTCAGTGACAATTAGTGGTGCCGTGACGACGACGAGGGTCGGAATCTAAACGACGACAGAGGATTGTGGACGTGATAAGAGGATAGCGACTCGTCAGAGAGAAACGGGAAAAAAAGGAAGGAAGCTTGTAGTTTAACGTGACCGGTAATCTCGCGATCATAAGCCACGGTACCTCCGTTTAACGTGGAATCCGAACCACAGGACATGGCATTTCACACCGAAAATCTCACATGCATTGACTGGGAATCAGAGAGAAACGACGGGAAGCGGTATTCAACGATATCACCTACAAATATCACCGGTTTGGTGAATGAGGTTAAACAGGTTTGATAGCGAGGTTTTGAGGAAGCGATATTGACGGAAATCTACTTGATAGACGTGAGTAAACAAATAAGATGACTACACTCGGTGCAATAGAGAAAATAAATACGAACATAAGTGATGCTCCGGTCAAAGCAATCAAAGTTTTACTTAACCTCATTTTCGAGCATATACCAGACGACAGGAAGAATCGAAAGCGACTGCGAGAGTTTCCTTGATTCGATTTTGACGAAAATTCCATTGAAGAGGAAGCTAAGAAGAAATTTATCGAAGAAATATTTTCCAAGGCTGATCTGTTGCGTGTTTCTGAGATTCTTAATACCGAGATCGGGACAAAGGAGGTAATGATTAACACCATTTGTTATTACTTGAGAAAATTGGATGAACTCGCAACTAATATAGACGATGATGACGAAGATGAAGACGAAGAAGACGAAGAAGATGAAGAGAGCGAAGAGGAAGACCAGCACAGAAGGTATAGAGAACAACATAAGCTTTCATTGTCGTTCCGCGACGTAGAGGGCGCTATGAAAACATTTAACGGTAAGGATGGTTACCAAGTGAAGAAATGGATCGCAGATTTTGAGGAGACGTCAATCTTGATGGGATGGAGTGAGCTGCAAAAGTTTATTTTCGCTAAGAAATCACTCGATGGTTTAGCTAAGCTTTTTATTCAAGGTGAGAAAGGACTGACGTCCTGGACTGCACTGAAGAAGGACTTGAAAGAGGAGTTTGACGTGGCGGCAAGCAGTGCAGAAATTCACAAGTTGTTAACCCAGCGACGAGAAAACCGCGACGAATCTCTACAGGAGTACTTTCTTGTGATGAAGGAAATCGCCAGTAGAGGTGATGTTGAGCAAGTTTCTCTGTGTCAGTACGTGATTGATGGGATCGAGGACGATTCAGGATCAAAACTTCTTCTCTATGGAGCAAAAAATTCCAAGGATTTCAAGGAGAAAATGAAAAGTTATGAGATGGCAGTGAAGTCTTTGCCAAAGAAAAGCACAAAGTATAATAACAGTAATTTTCAAGGAAGTGCCAGAGTGCCAACGAGAAGGACGGAAAGTGCTGGGGCAGTACAAAGAAGAAAGAGGCGAGTAGTGTAGATAGATGTTATAATTGTGGTGGATCTGGTCATAGTTCAAAGGAATGTGAGCACAAGGATAAAGGCAAGAGATGTTTCAACTGCAATGAGTTTGGCCACATTTCATCCGAGTGCAAAAAAGAGAGGAAGAACGATAAGAGGAATAATCAAGGTATCAATCTTATTGATGAAAAGTAAAGCTGCCTCAAGTTCAAAGAGGTTAGTTTGGGTCAGCAGAAACTACAGGCACTTATCGACTGTGGCAGTCCTTATAACCTACTGCGACAAAACATCCATAAGACCATGGGTTCCCCAGGATTGAAGAGCACGGATCTTGTTTTGAAAGGATTCGGTAATGGTTTTGTTGCTCCTCAAGGTTGCTTCACAACAGTCGTTGAGGTAGACGAGCTGGAGTTCCAAACCAACGTTTATGTTGTTTCTGATGATACTATGGAGTGGGACATGGTTATTGGTAACGATCTATTGGATCAGGGTGAGGTCATCCTGAGCAAGCAAGGAGTTACCATCAAGAAACTAGAGGTCCCAATGATGTTGATCAGGGTAGCCGACGAACAGGAATTGGATATCGAGAACTGCATTGATGAAGAAAAAAGGGAACAGATCCAGGATTTGGTAGCGAGATTTGTACCAAAGAAGACGAAATCTACTGATGTCAAGATGAAGATCACATTGAAAGAAGAACAAGAAATTCCGTGAAGAACTATACAGCCTACTTTTCATGCCAATGATTATTCTACAGTATATGAACCTATCTAGAATAATGACGAAATTAAGTTGGTAATATCGAAATATCTAATTAGTTCAAAATATGCCTGGTATAATGTAGCCTAATAGAGCACTACAGTTGGCTGCCCTGGTGACTGAATATATTCTTAGTTCCATCTCTTAAGGTACAGAATACAAAATTTGGTTGAAGTCCAATGGACGTTACATGCAGTTAGACACTGGATCTATCAGCACGCGCAAAAGCATGTTGCCAACAATACCATGCGTGTGATGGTCAGAAATAATCTGAAATATTATGATATCTTGTTGTGCCAATTTTGGATGAAATCCATTTGTTAGTATAGAAGTTACATGTATTTTAAAATTGGGCATATCTGCAGGCATAGAATCATGTTGGCAGCACTGACGTATATTAGTTACTCCAGATTAATCTAGAATGTCAGGTGCTATACGTGTGCAAAGTATAGAGCTGTTGGCTTGCATACTTTCTGATATATTGATATTAGGGTAAACAAATATAGACAGCGTTTATTAACAGTTGGCAGCCCTGATTGCTCTTAACAATACTTATAGTGATATCTGTTATGGTACAAATAGCACACACGAAATTTGGTTGAAATCCAAATGATAGTATAGAGGTTACATGTATTTAAAGTTGGACCTATCAGGGGGCTTAGAATCATGTTGGTAGCACTGACGTATATAAGTTACTCCAAATTAATACAACATGTCAGGTACTATACGTGTGTATAGTTTAAAGCTGTCGGCTTGCATACTCTCTGATATATGGGTATTTGGATTTAAAAAAATAGAGAGCATTTATTAACTGTTGGCAGCCCTGGTGGCTCTTGAGAATACGCTCAGTCATATCTGTTTATGTACGCATAGCACATACGAAATTTGGTTGAATTCCAATTGATAGTTTAGAAGTTATATGCATTTAAAATTTGGACCTATCAGAAGGCTTAAAATTATTTTGGCAACACTGTCATGGTTGGCCTCCTGGAAATTAAACTGAAATAGCATTATCTACGTATGTGCCAATTTTGGAATAGCTCCCATGCATACCTTGCAAGATATCCAACATGGAGCTCAAATTTCTAGTGCGATTTTTCAGCAGTTGGTAGCACTGACATCATTTTCAAATATGGACGTGAGATATTCCGGTGCACATCTTTACTCGTACTAAATTTGGTTTTGATTGCTGCAGCCGTTTAGGAGTTGATAGGGGGGGGGGGGGACACACACACAGCCAGACAGACAGACAGACAGACAGAAGGACAGACAGACAGACACACATTTTCCCGGATCGATCTCATACGTCTACTTTTTCCTCATTTTTGCAAAATGTGAAAAGTAGGCTAAAAACCGATATTTAGCAGGCCCAGACGAATGGCACCGCTTGAGAACGAATTTGTCGATGAGCAAGTCGAGGCGTGGCTGGAGGAAGATATCATAGAACCGAGTCAATCAGAATATACATGCCAAGTGGTGGTAGTCAAAAAGAAAAATGGAATTCCGTTCAAGATTGTGACTGACTGTATGGCATTCCAAAAGACAATGCACAAAAGGGACCTGGTTCCACGAGTAGCTACATGGGCTATGGCCTTGGAGGAGTTTGACTATACCATCGACCACCGAACTGCAACCAGGATGAAACATGTCGATGCCCTGAGCCGATGTTCAGCAGTGATGTTTGGATTCCCTGATGGCCTTGCAGTGAGGATCAAAATCGCCCAGAGAAAAGACGAAGGATTGACAGCGATAAAAGCGACACTGGAGAAAGGGCCTTACGAAAACTTCATCGTCAGAGATGGACTGCTATTTAAATTTGTTGACGGGCGAGAGACGTTTGTGGTCCCTCGAGCAATGCACCATGCAATCATCAGAGATGCACAAGAGAAGGGACACTACGCTGTTAAAAGGACTGAAGAAGACGTGAAGCAGGAATATTATATTCCAGACTTGGCCAACAAGGTGAAACGAGTCATAGCCAACTGTGTGAAGTGTCTGGTGGTTAACAGGAAGGCAGGCAAGGAAGAAGGTTGGTTACATCCGATGTTCAAGGAGAGTTTGCCATTGCACACCTACCACATGGATCACATTGGACCACTTAAGTCTACACACAAGGGATATGAACACATCTTCTGTGTGATAGACGCCTTCACGAAGTTCACCTGGCTGTATCCTGTGAAAACTACCAAATCGGCCGAGACGATTGAAAAGATGGAGTTTCAGAGGACGAACTTTGGAAACCCAGTTCAAGTGATCCCCGACAGGGGGCCATCGTTCGCCTCCCATGAGTTCCAGGACTACTGTAAATCACAGAGTATCAAGCACGTCTTGATCACAGCTGGACTGCCAAGAGCCAATGGTAAAATCGAGAGAGTCAACTCAACAGTGACCAAGATCATCGCTAAACTTAGCATTGACGATCCAACAAAATGGTACAAGGTTTTACCATCCGTCCAGCAAGCTATCAACTCTACGTTCCAGAGGAGCATAGGAATGTCACCTTTCGAGCTGCTGACAGGAGTCAGAATGCACAACCAAAATGATCTACGTATAGTGCAACTCATCGAAGAGGAGCTGATCGATTCGTTCAACGAAAAACGTGATCAGATGAGAGAAGATGCAAAAAAGCAGATAGAAAAAGTACAATCTGAAAATCGTGCTGAATTCAACCGACGACGTAAGGAGCCTAAGAAGTATCAGGTCGACGACCTGGTTGCCATCAAACGCACTCAGATCGGTCCACATCTGAAACTAAAAACCAAAAGTCTAGGACCTTATCGAGTGACTCGAGTAAAACTCAACGACACATATGACGTCAGCAGAGAAGGAGACCATGCTGGACCAAGAATCACATCGTCCTGTGCAAAGTTCATGAGGCCCTGGCCGGGCGGATTTTCTTCATCCGGGTCGGATGAGGATCAGGACGGCCGAATGTGGGAGCCGGATGAGGATCAAGAAGGCCGAGTATGGGATCTAGCGGGCGCAGGAGTAAGCTCAGCGCCATTGTCTGAGAATAAAAAGAAGAAAAGCAATTTCCGAGTTCCGACGAGCCGCGAAACACATCCCCTTAATTCTCTACTGTATTTTAATCAGTTTCATTGTTTTTAATAAATAATTCAGTTCTATTTCGATGCTTGTAAGTGTCATGATCTGGAAACCGTTTCCCACAATACGATGTTAGCATGTCAAAGAACCCATTTGAATTCAGTAGGCCGTGTTCAAAATGGCAAAATAAATATCGGGATTTACCGCCAACACAAAGTTCCTCATTTCTCTATTATAAAGCGCTGTAATGTTCAAGGAGCTTAGATATATAACCTCTTTGACTTTCATAGTGCTTCAAGGAACAACGAAATTCGGCATGCAAGCTACCCTTTGGGTGCCAAATAACAAAGCTTGCACCCGGCATCCGAAGCCATACGATATTATTATTATTATTATCTATGAGGGGAGTTCTGAAAATAAGTGTCGTCATACTTTTCCAGGGACCCATTATTGCCAAACTGGGGCCTCCGCGGTGACAGCCAAGAATGCTAGGTAATGAGGCAGACGCAGCGAAAAGAAACAGGTCACCCTACATCACGTAAACTCCACCTTAGTATTGGTGTGTAAGTAGTGCATGGGGCATGTGATGGGTCCGGAAACGACAATACGCAGTGTGGACGCCACGTCTACCACCGGTATGCACCTGTCCACTAACACCGTGTCCTGAACTCGAGCAATGTTGTTTTAATTCGTGGATGTGGAGGGACGCCCACTGCGATCTTCATCCTCCACACTCTGCCGTCCTTCACTGAACATAGCCTACAACACCAACAACCGACCATTTGACGAGACATGACCGCTTCACTGACTCACTACTCCCACGTGCCCATTCATACCGGATAACAGCACTCACTTCCATTGGTGACCACGTTATCAGTACACGTCTGTCTGCCATCGTGAGTTGTACCTGAATGTAGTGATGGGCGAATGATACTGAAGTTCGAGTGGGCTCGCCCCGGCTCGATACGCAACATAGGCTCGATACGGTATCGAACCTGTTCGAACTGTTAGGCGACCCCACACATAGAGTATGCGGATCACTGACGGCCCAGAAGATATTTTCTGCAATCTTTCACTCGCGTACGGTATGTGTGAACGTATTAGACTATTAGTGGTTCGAATCCAACTGTTGGCGGCCCTGCAGATGGTTTTCCGTGGTTTCCCCATTAGCACACCATGCACATGCTGGGGCTGAACCTTAATTAAAGACCACGGCCGAATCCTTCCGCATCCAGTCCTCTTCTGTCCCATTGTCACCATACGACCTATCTGTGTCGGTGTGACTTTAACCAAAGTGTACCTAATAATAAGATTATTCCCCATCCCCCATCTCGGATACGCCTTTGGTTTCTGGGAAGGATGTAATACTGTCGAGGATAGTATGCTCCTGCAACGGAACAAATTAATCACTTATAGCCTATAGACATACTGTTTCCACATCATTGTACGAAGGACGTGCTGTGACCCGTCACCTTTGTTCTGTGCACTCCAGTGATGTTCAGTAGGCAGTTTGTATATTCTGTGGAGACGTGTGCATCGATTCATCGCACAAACACACATTGTGGCTGTCTCCACATTACAGATACAGTTTGAAGGGGTTTTATGCACAAACTATACAGCAGTGCTCAGCAAACACAGGACGAGCCAGTACCGCAAGCTCAATGCTTGAACACAGCCTTCTTGAGGTTTCTGGGCCAATAAGAGCACGCCGCTATGTAACGGTGGGCACAAAAGCTCGAGATAAGCTCGAACTTGTTCGAACTCTGAATTAATCTGTTCAAGCAGCTCAAGCCGGGCTCAAGCACATCGCTACCTGAATGATATTGGGCACGCCGGTCTGCTGCTCCTCTCTCTTCATGGGTACTCTGCGCATACGTCATTCTCCCTCCACTGACGCTCCTTCCGTCGTTGAACCAGCCACGGGTGAGGATTCTTATGGCGATTGTTTGTGTCACCTAGTATACCATTTTCTCATGCAATAAAATGTCGAAACTTCCCTCGTAAAAGGTCTCTGTGTAAATCCGTAGAGACTATTTCATCACTAATGAATACTATATCAAAACGTCATAACTCCCGTAATTACTAATGAATCGCGGTGAATTGTGGTGAATTTTTTCGTTATAACTTGCCACATAATACTATGTCACTGTTGATCTTCTCTACCTACCATACCGTAGCATTGGGGGTGTCCTCAGATCCATATTTTATGAATCTCTCTGTCCCCGGCAAGACTCCAGAGCTCCCGCTAATGGCCGCAATCCGTGACACCGTCTTCTCCCATGTTGTTCTGGGTCTTCCTATGAGTCGTCTGCTCTGTGTTCTTGCCTTCAAGTACGATCATGCTTTCCTTTCCTTCCCCATTCTCCTTACGTGACCAAACCAAGGCAGCTACCTATCTTCGATTATCCACTCCACTGATGACAAGTCGAGCTCATATCGAATACGGCTGTTGCGCACTCTGTCCCGCCGTATTCTTCCTGCTACTCTCTGTAGGCATTTCATTTGACTGCATTGATACTGCTGATGACCCTTGTATTCGACGTCCCCCCCCCACGGACCCACGGATAGTGGGACGTGGGTTGGCGACCACGGGACCCCAGCTGAGTTCAGCATTACTTCCACCTACTTGTGCCGGGTTCCTCTCTGTCATCTTTCCTATCGACCACCCTTGGTCAACTCTTGTTCTTTCCGACCCCGACGGTATTAGGGTATCTGAGGCCATTGTCTCATCTTTTCTGATCCCCGATTCTTCGAGGGGTCAGCCTTCTTTTTCTTTTCATATCCCCTGCCTTCTGCTCAAGGCCCTCAAGGAGGCAGGGTGTATGTAGTCCCACCACTTCTGGAGCACCCTGGAGAGTGTTACACCCTCAGGGGCTCACGGCTGGTGAGTTAAAGAGTTGGCGACCCCGAGGGATTCCTGAGCTGGGTCCGTTTTGTCCCCCTTTTTCCTCTGACCGTGGAGCGGGCCCTCTCCTCTTTCCATCTGCCTTTCATGGCTCTCCTTCCTTCGTAGTCCCTCAATCCTCATTCTTAGAGGGTTGAGGGCATTTCGTTTCTTCCTTTCCTTTATTTGCATTATCCTCTATTTGTTTACCATTTCTTCTTCTCGTATGTAAGTTTGTAGTTAGTATTAGTTATAGTTTTCATTCTCATCTCATTTCACTATCACGTAACACATTTGGGACCGATAACCTAGATGTTAGGCCCCTTAAAACAACAATTATCATCATCATCATCATCGTCTATTAGACGTCCAACTCTCCTTGCCGTGCCACTGTTCATACTGTCGAAAATGTCTGTAATGCAATATACCGGTAGATTTATTTTCTGTTGTCCCATTTTCCGAGTGGGGGAGGTGAGAGTGCAAGATAGGATTCCCAATACCTTAATTCCCCCAACCACCGCCGTCTGCTATGCTCTAACGCCTCCCCACTTCACTCCAAACAGCGAACATGCGGGAGTACCAAAATTCTCCACGCAGCGCTAGTTGGTTGATATTCCAGATAAAAAAAGGAAGCTTGTAGTTTAGCGTGACTGTTAATCTTGAGTTCATGAGCCACGGGACCTCCTTTTTACGTGGAATCCGAACCACAGGACATGGCATTTCACTTCGAAAATCTCACATGCATTGATACCGGCACAACATAAGATTGGTATTCAAATTAAATCAACATACCAGTCTGTAGGCTATATTCCATAGACATGACACAATTATGGAGTCGTAGTGAAAATGCTGTAACTACTGTAAATAATACAAAATGTCAACGCATCAGCACAAACACTTACTGAACACCACTGCACTTCTCACACTACACAACTCAACAGACAACAAAAGTGACAGCAGTTAAAATTGGAGACGTAAGCGGAATTGCGCGCTTGGACAGGCTCGCAATCAGTTCAACCTAGCAGTGCTACTATCGGGAAGATTGTCAAGTATAATAATAATATCGTATGGCCTCGGGTGCCGGGTGCAAGCTTTGTTATTTGACACCCAGAGGGTAGCTTGCATGTCGAATTTCGTTCTTCCTTGAAGCACTATGAAAGTCAAGGAGGTTAGATATCTAAGCTCCTTGAACACTATAGCGCTTTCTAGTAGAGAAATGAGGAACTTTGTGTTGGCGGAAACTCCCGAGATTAATTTTGCCATTATGAACACGGCCTACTGAATTCAAATGGGTTCTTTGACTTGCCAACATCGTATGACACGGTGTCGTAATTTTTTCCGCCTTTCAAAAAAAAATCCTTTACCACGGCCAGGAGCGAACCTGCAAGTTTGGGGTTAGTACCGACACGTTATCCATTCGCCCATCCTGGCAATCTGTCGTCAAGTAGGGGATGTTCGTTGCTTGGCATACAACTCGCGCTGAATGGGAAGGCGTTAGTGCATAGCAGACGCGATGCCCCAACATACCAATCATAAACAGATACAAAGACGATGAGTGGAAAGAGTTGCTAAAGGGTGCTAATTCATTTATGTGATAATTCTTTCGAGAGGGACTGTAAGAAACATCAAGTTACACTCTCTCTTCTTCAAGTTCGTCTTCCTTATTGCTGAGGAATCACAATCCAATGACCTTCCCTGCAGGTGTGGATTATGGCCCTACCTTTCCGTCATCTTATGCTAGTCAGAGAGCAAGCTGTGGGGGTTTCCTCATGAAATTCATTATTTGGTCCAACTATTGCATCGGTGGTCCATTAAATTTTCCCTCGTCTATCAGCTTCTCAAGGCTATGCACAGCTCGTCGAATTACATGTCCAAAGCATTATAGAATGTGCCGACGGAAGTCTGTCACAGATGTTAAAAGTTCATTTAAAATTGACTCATCGCCACCAACACCACATCTCAAAAGGGTCAATTCGTTTTACGTCTGATGTTTTCAACATCTATTCAGGATCCAGGATTCAGCGCCGTATATAAATATCGATTACACCAGAGTAACCAAGAGCCTACCGGTACCCTTTGTATTTCTGGTTATTTGATTAACCATGGTTTTGGGAGACATTTCTGCCTCACAGCTGCCCTTGAAACGAATAACATAAGATAGATTAACACATTGACCACTTCAATTTGTAGTGATAAGTTCTGAAGTTGGCGATTATGATCTCTATTAACAATCATTAGTTTTGTCTTCCCCAAATTGTCCATCATTCCTTGGTCACAACTTTCATAAGTGATCTTCTGGAACAAGTCTAGAAGTTTAGGGATCTCTTGGCCAATAACTTACTATCATCTACATAGAGTCTTTCTCCCCCCTGAGGAGATGTCACCACTATAGCAATCCAAAGGTCGTCTTATTATGAATTCACCGTAAACATTGAAAATTCTTGGCTACATAATGAAACCTTGTCAATATAATTTCCTCGCTTGCCACGGTGGCTGAGTGGATATCGTGTAGGTCCACTAACCCCGAGATTGCAGGTTCGCTCCTGGCCGTGGTAAGTGACTTTTGAAAGGCGGCAAAAATACGATACGCATGTCATACAATGTTGGCAAGTCAAAGAACCCATTTGAATTCAGTAGGCCGAGTTCATAATGGCAAAATTAATCTCGGGAGTTTCCGTCAACATAAAGTTCCTCATTTCTCTATTAGATAGCGCTATAGTGTTCAAGGAGCTTAGATATCTAACATCTAACCTCCTTGACTTTCATAGCCAAGGAACAACGAAATTCGACATGCAAGCTACCCTCTGGGTGTCAAATAACAAAGCTTACACCCGGCATCCGAAGCCATACGGTATTATTATTATTATTATTTATTTATATAATTTCCTTAGAATAGTTATTCCCTATTCGGATAGTATATCAGGCAGTTTTATTGTAACTAAGCAGACAAGATATTTAGGAATTCCCATTTCTGTTAACACTCTAAAAGTTGGTCTACTGTACACAAACATATTTTTATAATCATTGCTGTTACGGTATTGATTCACTTAAGAGCATTGCGATATCTTGGACATTTAGCCCCACGTATTTGGGTGTGTATGAATGAATAAATGAGTGAATGAATGAATGAATGAATGATATGTTTGATAACCTGTGTTATTGTGGTGTCTATGGAAATGTGTGTGTTTGTAATTGAGGATAGGATTGGGATGGAGGTTAGCCTTGGTTAGGAACCAACGCAGCATTTGACTGGAGTAGAAATGGGGAAACCACTTCTAAAATGGCCGAGGTGGGATCAAACCCGCCTCTTCACAGTTTTGCCTCACGAGGCTGAGTGTACCCTGTTCCAGCTTTCAGACCTGAATTACATTTTTTGCCGAGCTGGGAACCAAACCCCGACTTCCGAGGTGACAGCCCCAGAATTCTAGCAACTACACCACGAGGTGGTCCAACGTTTCTTCCCCCACATCATAGTGTAGTGACTAGCAACCTTGCCGGTCATCGCAGAGGTCCGTACTTCATTCTCGACTCTGTCAACTATCATAATTCTGAACTAAGGACTGGAACGACGTTCACTCAGCCTCGTGAGTTAGGACTGAGAAGGGGTGGATTCAATTCCTAACTTTGTCATCTTAGAACGGATTTTCAGTGGTTTCTCTACTTCTAATTTCAGGTAATGCAGGGATGGTACCTAAAATAAAATCGTGGCCATCTCCAAACTATGAATATCATATCCCCGAACACGCAGATTACTTCAATTATCATAAAGATATTTGCCTATCAGACAGGTTTCATATACATCAAAGTACACGGGGCTACATGATCAAAGCCCCTAAATAAATCAACAACAGTCAATTAACTCAGTACAAATAAATTGTGCAGATAATGATTAACAACACCTCCTCGCTCACGCTATGAAAGTTCTACCCAGAGGAATAGCGCCTTGGTCTATTCTCATGAATTAATCACACTATTTACTTGGGACTACTTTAAAACAAACCTTAAACATTCACCAACTTTCCAACAGCAAGACGATATTGATATGAACTTTCAGAGGAAGTATAAATTATCGTTGTAGGTCTTATTACCATAAATAAAGCGCTTTCTAGTAGAGAAATGAGGAACTTTGTGTTGGCGGAAACTCCCGAGATTAATTTTGCCATTATAAACACGGCCTACTGAATTCAAATGGGTTCTTTGACATGCCAACATCGTATGACATGCGTGTCGTTCTTTTCCGCCTTTCAAAAAATCACTTACCACGGCCAGGAGCGAACCTGCAAGCTTGGGGTTAGTAGACCGACACGCTAACCACTCACCCACCGTGGCAAGCAATAATAATAATGTTATATGTTTTACGCCCCTGTTAACTACTGCGGCTTATAACGACGCCGGGCTGCCGGAATTTTGCCGAAAAGGTGATCTTAAACGTGTCAGTAAATCTACTGACACGGCTCCCTCGCATTTGCGCACCCTCAAATGGCAACTGACTGCGCCACCTTGGAAACAACAGGAGAGAACGTTACCGCTGAGCCACGCAGCCAGTCTGGACATACTGTACAAACCAGCATTTCCATTCTTCATTGGCACCTGTGAGAACAATTGAAACTGGGAAGCTTTTTGCCTGGCTCTAGCTGTGTGTACACGGCCACTTCAGCACGCTGCCTTCTTACTCATCCCTGGCAGGCAGGCAGCCAGTCAGGCAGGCAGGCACTGCATACATTCGAGGAGAAAACAAAGGACGGGAAAAGTCCAAGATAACTATTGTCGTTTCGAATACGGATGGATTTCCTGCATGATTTGTTCCCCTTTTTGTTGATCATGATTATCACAATGACAGTAATATAACTTGAGTACATTAATATAATATAATGTTAATCCAAATATCTGTTTGTTAGTTAATTAGAGATACAAATAAAATTCAATGAAAAATTAAAACAAGTAGTTCCGTGAAGATCTAAATAGCCTATTTTCATAAATCCCACTAATATTAATTGCCTCTATCAGCACACAGATTGTCAGTTTGATTGCTGTAATAGATTCGTAGATATTGAGAACCGTCTAAATATTTTGGATGGTCACCATGTTGGATTTTTAGCCTACTTTTCACATTTTGCAAAAATGAGGAAAAAGTAGACTTATGAGATCGATCCGGGAAAATAAGTGTCTGTCTGTCTGTCTGTCTGGCTGTGTGTGTGTCCCCCCCCTATCAACTCCTAAACGGCTGCAGCAATCTAAACCAAATTTAGTATGAGTAAAGATGTGCACCGGAATATCTCACGTCCAAATTTGAAAATGATGTCAGTGCTACCAACTGCTGAAAAAACGCACTAGAAATTTGAGCATCATGTTGGATATCTCGCAAGGTATGCATGGGAGCTATTCCAAAATTGGTACACATGCAGATAATGCTATTTCAGTTTAATTTTCAGGAGGCCAACAATGACAGTGTTGCCAAAATAATTTTAAGGCTTCTGATAGGTCCAATGTTTAAATGCATATAACTTCTACACTATCAATTGGATATCAACCAAATTTTGTATGTAATATCTGTACATAAACAGATATGATTGAGCGTATTCTTAAGAGCCACCAGGGCTGCCAACTGTTAATAATTGCTCTCTCTATTTTTTTAAATCCAAATACCAATATACCAGAAAGTATGCAAGCCAACAGCTTTAAACTATGCACACGTATATTCTGACATTTTAGATTAATTTTGAGTAACTTATATACGTCAGTTCTACCAACATGATTATAAGCCTGCTGATAGTACCAATATTTAAATACATGTAACTTCTATACTATCTGTTGGATTACAACCAAATTTCGTATGTGCTATGTGTACCATAACAGAATATCGGTAAGTATTGTTAAGAGCAATCAGGGCTGCCAACTGTTAATAAATGCTGTCTATATTTTTTTACCCTAATATCAATATATCAGAAAGTATGCAAGCCAACAGCTCTATACTTTACACACGTATAGCACCTGACATTGTAGATCAATTTGGAGTAATTAATACAAGGCAGTGCTGCCAACATGATTCAATGCCTGCTGATATGTCCAATTTTAAAATACATGTAACTCCTATACTAACAAATGGATTTCATCCAAAATTGGCACAACAAGATATCATAATAAATCAGATTATTTCTGACCAGCACACGCATGGTATTGTTGGCAACATGCTTTTACGCGTGCTGATAGATCCAGTGTCTAACTGCATGTAACGTCCATTGGACTTCAACCTAATTTTGTATTCTGAACCTTAAGAGATGGAACTAGGAATATATTCAGTCACCAGGGCTGCCAACTGTAGTGCTCTATTAGGCTAAATTATACCAGGTATATTTTGAACTAATTTGATATTTCGATATTACCAACTTAATTTTGTCACTATTGTAGATAGGTTCATATACTGTAGAATAATCATTGGCATGAAAAGTAGGCTGTATAGTTCTTCACGGAACTTCTTGTTATATTATAGACAATAGATTTATGTACTATTACATGAAGATTATTGTGTATGTGTTTTATTCAAACTTCAATCGCATGATTAGGACACAAGAAATAAAAACGGGATTTTAAAATTTCGCTCAGCCGCCATTTTGTGGTTATAAAAATAATTTAATTGAATTAGATGCCAGTCGATTAAAATTTGTATAAGCATATACCGTATCAAGTTTCACTGCGCTCGGATGGTTAAACCGTAAGAAACATCCATTTGAATATTTAAATTTCGCGTCACCGCCATGTTGGATTTATGCTCGCCAAGTTATTGAACGTCCCATAGGTGAACGTATGCTTATAGCCTCTATACACTTACAAAAATTCAGTTTGATTGCTGTAGTAGATTAATAGATATTGAGAACCGTATAAATATTTCGGAAGGTCGCCATGTTGGATTTTAATTTATGTAGGCCATAGAGTTATGAAATATTAGATGATGATTATTGTTTCGTTCAATATGAAAATGTTGATTTGGATCGCATGATTAGAACACAAGAAATAAAAACTTAATTTTCGAAATTCGCACAGCCGCCATCTTGAGGTTACGTAAGCAATTGAACTAAATTAGTTACCAGTGCATTACAATGTGTATAAACATTTGCTGTACGAAGTTTCATTGCGTTTGGATAATTTCATCGCGAGAAAAGTCTATATAAAAATTTCAACTTCGCTTGGGCGCCATATTCGTTTTGTAGTTAACAGGTTTTTGAACGTCTCATAGATGAACTTCCAGTAGTGCCCTTTATCTCCGTACAAAATTTCATGGTGATACCGGTAACAGTTTCACAGTTATAGAATGCCGGTGAAATATTTTGCACTGCCGCCGTCTTGAGGTTATATAAACAATTGAACGAAGTTCGATGTCAGTGCATTACAATGTGTATAAACATATACTGTACCAAGTTTTATTGCGTTTGGTTGGTTAAATCGCGAGAAATGTCTATTCAAATGTCGTAAATTCGCTTGGCCGCCATGTTGGTTTTGTAGTTACCAGGTTTTCAAATGTCACATAGTTGAACTTTTAGTAGTTCCCTTTATCACCGTGCAAAATTTCAGGGTGATATACTGTAGGTAATAGTTTCGGAGATATTGAATGCTGGTGAAATATTTCGCACAGCCGCCATGTTGGATTGGTGAGACTTAACAAAATTTGAAGGGCACGCTCGGGGTCTTCCGGGATAGTGCTATGAACTTACCGAGTTCCACTGAAATCTCTTCAGCCGTTTAGAAGTTATTATGGGGGACACACAAAAATCCATCACACACACCATCACACACGCACACACAGACAGACACACGGACAAAAGGTGATCTCATAAGCCTATTTTTTTTTCATAAATGAAAATAGGCTTATTAAGGTAGGTGTACTTGTATATTACTAAATACAGTAGTAAAGCACATGCTGTGGAGGCCCTGGGGACAGTGGAAGGTCGAGTCTTCCATGGGCGCCCAAAGGATTTTTTCAGGGGTAGAGATAGAGAGAGAGAGAGAGGGGGGGGGGGAAGTAATATTTTAAATTTCATTACATACCTGTCACTAGGTGATAATGAGACGTACCCCTCCCCCCGCATTTTACCTGTCACTAGGTGATGATGAGAAGTACCACCCCCCACACACAATATTCGTTTCATTTCTTACTTGTTTCGCGATATTCGTTGTTCGATTATTTGGCTGCTCTGAAACCGTTGGGTGCATTATGATTATAGCATGAGTGGGAGGAATAGGTTTTTTAAGTTCAGAGTTTTTGTCCATAGAGGTTCACTTTTCTTTGTGAATCATGTCATAATGTTCATTTCCTAAAAAGAGATACAAATTAGTGGTATCACCATGTATCGACAACGGGGAGCGTGATGGCGTAGTGGCTTAGCTACTCGTCTTTCACCCGGATGACCGCGGTTCGAATCCCGGTGACAGCGGGGTGGTTTTCACCTGAAAATTCACGTGGCGTCAGGAAGGGAATCCGGCCGGAAATCACCGGCCATAATCAAAATGAGTCTGGTTGGCTCCGGCGACCCCAATTAATTGGGAAGAGCAGAAGAAATTTTTTACCATGTATGTACAACTATAAAAATCAAGTAGTTAATTAAAATGGTGAAGTTAATCCAGTTCGCCGATTGTCTAGATAACTGGAGATACAGTATTTTCGAATAATCCAAAATTACTAAGTTAAATAATACTGTGGAATTATCCCTACATCTAAATCAGTTGACTATCAGTAACTTAAATTCATGAAATAAACTGGTCTCGTGAAGCCTCCGTGGCTTAGGCGGCAGCACGTCGGCCTCTCACCGCTGGGTCCGTGGTTCAAATCCCGGTCACTCCATGTGAGATCTGTGCTGGACAAAACGGAGGCAGACAGGTTTTTCTCCGGGAACTCCGGTTTTCCCTGTCAATATGTCATTCCAGCAACACTCTCCACTATCATTTCATTTCATCTGTCATTCATTTAATCATTGCCCCAGAGGAGTGCGTCAGGCCTCGGCAGCCGGCACAGTTCATATCCTCGCCGCTAGATGGGGGCTTCATTCATTCCATTCCTGACCCGGTCGGAGACTGGAAGCAGGCTGTGGATTTTCATTTCAAACTGGTCTCGGAAACCCAGGGGGGGGGGGGGGGTTGTCCATGGCCCCACCTTGCCCCCCCCCTACCCGTTCCTCACTGCGGGCGCCCATGGATCCTTCCGTCCCACGTGGCAACATCACTAGATTGGACGGAGTTGTTAGTTCGATGACAGACTGCCTTTCCTCCGGGAATTACTGGTACTCTGGTAGGCCAAAATTTGGCCGCCAAAATTGTAAGAATGTGCCAGTCATCCAGCTAATTGTAAAAACGACTGTTGTATTAAACTAAAGATCTTTTTTTACCCCATGGCACTACAGCCCATGAAGAGGCTTATCAAGTGACTGCTGTCCAGCCATTTGGCCTGCACATTATGGGGTGACGCGTGGTCTGCGCGTCAGATCCCCTCGGCCATTAATATTGGTCTCCGTGATCGGGACGCTGCCTCAATGTCAGACAGCTACTAAATTGTCCTCACGAGGGTGAGTGAACCACGTTCCAGCTGGAGCCGTGAATTGAACTCGGGCCTCCGGAAACGAGGCAGGCGAGCTATCCCAACACCACGCGGCCGGCACACATTTGTGTAGTTGGATGAGTGCAATAAATAATAGGCCACCACAATTAAAATTGTAACCTAATTGAGAGATGACTGTTGTATTAAGCCAACATATTGATTCTCGGAATTAACCAGCTAAATGTGTTCTTTTTTTCTCCTGAATCAATATTATACAAAATTATAAGGGGTAAACCAACGCAAGAGAGCCTCCGTGGCTTAGGCGGCAGCACGCCGGCCTCTCACCACTGGGTCCGTGGTTCAAATCCCGGGCACTCCATGTGAGATCTGTGCTGGACAAAACGGAGGCAGACAGGTTTTTCTCCGGGTACTCCGGTTTTCCCTGTCAATATGTCATTCCAGCAACACTCTCCACTATCATTTCATTTCATCTGTCATTCATGTAATCATTGCCCCAGAGGAGTGCGACAGGCTTCGGCAGTCGGCACAGTTCATATCCTCGCCGCTAGATGGGGGCTTCATTCATTCCATTCCTGACCCGGTCGGAGACTGGAAGCAGGCTGTGGATTTTCATTTTCAAACCAACGCAAGAAGAATTATTGTCTATTTCTGTGGCTTTTGATGTGTGTACGGTGATCACAATTTAACGTTGGTTGGTATCTTACTTTAGGGGCTGCGACAACGCAGCCATGTAGCCCCGTGCACTTTGTGTGTGTGTAGAATCTGTCTATTAACCGGTGTGATGGCTGTATTAGTGTGTGTTGTCTGTGATTCAGGTTGAAGGACTGCAGACGATTAAAATTTTCAAGTAGTTCCTACTTTTGCTACCAAATGCTACCGTCCAGCTATGAACGTGGCTATTAATGCCATCGTAGTCAGCACCTGGCGGCGTACGTTGGAACTGATATAGCGTTGTCATACTAACCTACAAATGTTAGCTTCCACAAGTGTAGTTAGTGGAAGGTTCTTTTTCATGCCATAAGTCTATGGCATGGGACCGCCCGCCGGCTTTACTCCGCCTGCGAAGGAAGGCATACTGGGGGATTTTTAACGCTCTTGAAAAATCCGACGACTTCGGCTGGGTTTGAACCCGCGATCTTGGGCATAGAAGCTCAGCATGCTACCAACTATGCCACCGAAGCCGCACAATCTAACGTAAATAGTCCAATGTACATATAAAACAAGTAGTTCCGTGGAGAACTATACAGCCTATTTTCATATATCCTACTCATGTTAATTGCCTCTATCAACATACACAATTTCAGTTTAATGGTTGTGATACATTCGTAGATATTGAGAACCGGTTAAATATTACAGATGGTTCGCAGGTTGGATGTTTATTTATGTACTATTACATGAAGATTATTGTGTACGTGTGATATTCAAACTTCAATCGCATGATTAGAACACAAGAAGTAACAAGATGTTCAGTAAAGAACACATAGCCTACTTTCTCCTAAATACATGGGTATTGTTATAACTCTTTGTCCTTTTCAAGGAGTATAATTGAATGTTGGTTGTAGTAGCTTGTTGAAATACAACGTGCTATACGGATATTAAACATGAATATGAGGAGCCCTTTGCTAGTGCTACCTCTGTAAAAAAATCAATTCAATTCGGTTTCATCGTGTTTGAATTGATATGGGGAATGGATTTACACATACTTGGCCACAATCTGCAAACTATTGGACAGATGATCTTGCAGTTTGGTCAGGATATGCTTTCCACATAAAGATATGTTGTTGCAAAATTTGGTAGAGACTAGATTATTAGGTTGGTCATATTTACATTTTAGCTTTTAACATTTGGGTGGCCGCGATTACGTTTCCGTCAAGATGGCGGTGATATAAAACATGACACTGAGGTGCCCTTTGCTACTGCTACCTCTGTACCAAATTTCGTTCCATTCGGTTTCACCGTGTTCGAATTAATAGGGGGAATCGATTTTCAAACAAAGATGGCCGCCATCCACAAAATATTAGGCTAATGACCTATTATTTTGGTCAAAGGATGCTCCCTCCATAAAGGTATGTTGTTGCAAAATTTGGTAGAGATCGGATGATTAGGATAGCCGTAATTTGATTTAAGCTTTGAACATTTGTGTGGCCGCCATTACGTTTCTGTCAATATGGCGGCAATATAAAATGACACTGAGGTGCCCTTTGCTAGAGCTAACTCTGTACCAAATTTCGTTCTATTCGGTTTCACCGTGTTTGAATTAATAGGGGGAATCGATTTTGACACAAAGATGGCCGCCATCCGCAAACTATTACTCTAATAACCTATTAATATGGTCAAAGGATGCTTCCTCCATAAAGGTATGTTGTTGCAAAATTTGGTAGAGATCGGTTGATTACGTTAGTCGTAATTTGATTCAAGCTTTGAACATTTGTGTGGCCGCCATTACGTTACCGTCAAGATGGCGGCGATATAAAATATGACACTGAGGAGCCCTCTGCTAGTACTACCTCTGTACCAAATTTCGTTCCATTCGGTTTCACCGTGTTCGAATTAATAGGGGAAATCGATTTTCACACAAAGATGGCCACCATCCGCAAACAATTAGGCTAATGACCTATTAATTTGGTCAAAGAATGCTTCCTCCATAAAGGTATGTTGTTGCAAAATTTGGTAGAGATCGGATGATTGGGTTAGTCGTAATTTGATTTAAGCTTTGAACATTTGTGTGGCCGCCATTACGTTTCCGTCAAGATGGCGGCAATATAAAATATGACACTGAGGAGGCCTCTGCTAGTACTACCTCTGTACCAAATTTCGTTCCATTCGGTTTCACCGTGTTCAAATTAATAGGGGGAATCGTTTTTCACACAAAGATGGCCGCCATCCGCGAACTATTAGGCTGATGACCTATTAGTAAAGTCAAAGGATGCTCCCCACATAAAGGTATGTTGTTGCAAAATTTGGTAGAGATCGGATGAATAGGTTAGTCGTAATTTGATTTAAGCTTTGAACATTTGTTTGGCCGCCATTACGTTTCAGTCAAGATGGCGGCGATATAAAACATGACACTGAGGTGTCCTTTGCTAGTGCTACCTTTGTACCAAATTTCGTTCAATTCGCGTTTACCGTGTTCGAATTGATAGGGGGGGGACAGACATTCAGAGTCCACACACACACACACACACACACACAGACTCACACACATACACACACACAGACAGACACACTTTTTTTTCGGCCTGTGTTGATCTCATGTCTACTTTAATTTTTTGCAAAAATCGAAAGTAGGCTAAAAACGGATTTTAAAATTTCGCACAGCTGCCATCTTGTGGTTATGGAAACAATTGAAATAAATAAGATGCCAGTGGATTAATATTTGTATAAGCATCTAACGTGCAAAACTTTCACTGCACTCGGATGGTTAAATCACGAGAAACATCCATTTAAATATGTATAATTCGCGTCGCCGCCATGTTGGATTTGCGCTCACCAGGTTACTGAAAGTTATATAGGTGAACTTATGTTCATAGCCTCTATGAACATAAAAAAAAATCAGTTTAATTGCTGCAAAAGATTCGTTGATATTGAGAATCGTCTAAATATTTCGGATGCCTGCCATTTTGGATTGTTATACGTATAGGCCATAGAGTTATGCACCATTAAAGGAACATTATTGTGTAGGTTCTTTATTCAAACTATCACTTCGATCGCATGATTACGACACAAGAAATATAAACTTAATTTTAAAATTTTGCACAGCCGCTATCTAGAGGTTATGTAAACAATTGAACTAAATTAGATGCCAGTACATTACAATATGTATAATCATTTACTGTACCACATTTCACTGCGCTCAGAGAGTTAAATCACGAGAAAAGTCTATTAGAATGTTTCAACTTCGCTTGGCCGCCATGTTCGTTTTGAACTTTACAGGGTCATGAATGTTATAGCGATACACTTGTACCGATGGTTTTTATCACCGTACAAAATTTTAGGGTGATATCTGTAATAGTTTCGGAGATATTGAATGCCGGTGAAATATTTCGCACAGCCACCATTTTGAGGTTATGTAAACAATTGAACTAAATAGGAAGGAAGGAAGGAAGGAAGCTTGTAGTTTAACGTGACCGTTAATCTTGAGATCATGAGCCACGGGACCTCCTTTTTACGTGGAATCCGAACCACAGGACATGGCAGAACTAAATTAGATGCCAGTGCATTACAATGTATATAAACATTTGCTGTACCATGTTTCATTACGTTTGGATGGATAAATCGCGAGAAAATCTATTTAAAAGTCCCAAATTCGCTTGGCCGCCATGTTGATTTTGCAGTTACCAGGCTTTTGAAAGTCTCATAGGTGAACTTGTAGTAGTGCTCTTTATCACCGTACACAATTTCAGGGTGATATCGGTAATAGTTTCGGAGATACTGAATGCTGGTGAAATATTTCGCACAGCCGCCATGTTTGATTGGTGAGAGACAATAAAATTTGAAGTGCACGTTCGAGGTCGGCCGGAATGGTGCTATGATCTTACCAAGTTTCATTGAAATCGCTCCAGCCGTTTAGAAGTTTATAGGGACACACACACACACACCATCACACACACACGGACAAAAGGTGATCTCATAAGCCTATTTTTCCATAAAATGAAAATAAGCTAAAAAAGTGCTTTGATCACAAATCTGTGTTTACTCTCGGATCCAAGATTACTGAAATTCTTTGTTCAGTACTGGAATTAAATACGTTATCCCGGATGGAACCACAATTAAGTTTGTAGTCCTGGATGGGTCTTCAATATGTAGATCCCTTTTCTCAGCTTCCAAGCGGGACAGCAGTTAGAACATGGTCCACTCAGGTTCTCCTCGAGACTGGTATTTCTTGAATCAACTGAACACGAAGATTCCCAAATGAATGTTATTTATTATAAGTCCACCGACAAATAATACATTCACAATAATTTATATACAAGGCATGTAGCCTGACTGCTTGGCAGTCTTGTCAAACAGAGTTACATTACTCAAAGTTACAAGCGAAGAAGAGAGGAGCTGCCCTCGTGCGCCAAGTTAAATACTGGATGATCCATAGTGGGGGTTAAGAGTTTCTCTAAAGGACTAGCCAATCAGAAGTTTACTTCGTTTAGGAGGGAGTTGTCTCTCTGAGTGGGAGAAATAACGATGCGTAATATTTTGAAGGTTGCTTAAAATTCCTTCTAGAAGGTTCAGAACTCCGTCATAAAATGGCTCTCAAGGTTTTCTTAGGAAAGAGAATTATTTACTGGAGGTTTCCATGTCTTTAAATGGAGAGAGCTTGTTTTAGATTATCTGACTGGGACATCTTGTTTTTAAATGGGTAATGCTTGTAAAGGAAATGATGGATTACAAGATTTGGCTTTTAGCTTTATGACATGGTGAGGCGCTTTCATAAATGGTATGTCAATAGGTTTCAACAGGCTGGATTTCCAATAATAATAATAATAATATAACTTAGAAACCAAACTCATTGGAACCCGTAGTCCTAGGTTCAGTATTGGACAGGGAACATGATTCCTCCCCCCTTAGTGTCTTGCTGTTCTCAGCAACATTTACATTTTTCTTACTTCTAAGTTTTACAGATTTACATAAGTGACACAGTTTTTGTCTAAATATAAACAAAATGATACATATTATAATTAATACAAAAATTATATTAATGGATGTAAATTGCCTCTTTGTGATATAAGTTGTAGGAATTGGCTTCAAGTCTAATTTTAATTTGGTTACATCAAGATGGGAATTAAGGAAGTTCAATTCACTTTTTATTATAGGTGTGTCATGGATATTCAGGATTGGGAAGTTGTGAACATAATTAGTAGGTTTTTGTTGCAGCGTTATGCCTATACTAGACATGGGGCAAGATTCGTTTGAAAACACTATTTGTGGACCTGAGAGTTTCAGAGAGCTTTGAGTCTCTTTGCATGTTTGTAAAATTATCTCAGGTGTTCTACTAAAGAACAGAATGTGTTCCTTATTTATAGGTTGGAATATTCTTATATCATTTCTTATGGAAGCATATTCACATCCGGCAGGATTTGTTAGATTACAATTGGTAATTCTAATATTATAGTACATACATACATATGACTGTGTGTTTTTCACACAAGGTGAACTGGACCATTTTAATGTGGGTCCCTGTAAATAATATTTTTCAGTCGGGATAAGGATTGCATTTTCAATGGTTGGTACAGGGGTGACGTCATACAATTGATATTGGCTTCCATCCGTGATTGGCATGGAGAGGATTACAATCATTTCCTCGTCCATTATAATTACCTGGGTTTTTGACAATTTTAAATTTTCAAATTGATGGTATTGATCTGCGTGAATCATACTTTTGACAGGGTAAATAGATTGTAAATGTTTTACTAAGTTTGTTAAGTCTTTTCTGGAGAATAATTTTACATTTGTCATCTCATTAAATGAGAGAGAAATAGTTTCTTGCAGCACTTGCACTATCTTGTTATATTTATTGATGCACATTAAAACATATTGAAGGTCTTCCAGTAAGTTGATCTTGAAATCTTCTGTCTGGAGAATACCCTGAAGTACCCTCATGTTGCTAGTAACATGATTCATTTCATCGTAAAATTTTTGAGCAATTGAGTTTGCAAAAGATACCAATTTATTTATATGTTTAATCTCATTATTACGGCTTTGTTTTAAAGTGTCTAATTGACTTTGTAAATTATCCAAATCATCTTGGTCCAAATTACCAGAGATGAATTTAATTACTTTTCCTAAACCGTTAATTAAACCTCTCCTAGTTCTATTAGAAATATTTGGTATTAATTTATTTAAATCCTTTTTAGTTTCTTTAGTTACTTCAATTAATTCATTTATTAAATAGGGAAAAGTATTATTACTTTTTAATACTAAACTGGAGACAGTGTCATCAATATTCTTATATGCCTCTTTTAAAGTAGTAAGGTTGAAATGAAACATGAATTTGTGGTAGTTGCTAATTATTACAACGGGTCCCATAGGATCGGCGTAGAATTCTGGAGTTTTTACGGGTTCTGTGTGGATGATGGCATACCCTGGTAGGAATCTGCAATGGGAAGAATTTTCCTCTTAGGTTTTATATCACGGAAGTTTCGGACATGAGTTTTACCGTTTTTCATTTTACAATAAACTCGGTTTTCCTCGATTTTGGTTATTGTGCCTTCATTATATAAATTTTTGGATTTCCTATTTCTGGTTAGGGGATCCAAAACATAAACTACCTCACCTATTTTATAGGGATGTTCAAAGGTGGAATCTCTTGGATCGGGATTTCTTTCATTTAAAACTTTAATTTGGTTTGCCTGTCTTTGTATGTATTCATTGATTTTTGGTGACGGGGAGAAAATGTGGTCCAATGCTTTGTAGTATGGGCCATATAGGACATTGAATGGTGGTTGCTTGGTTGCTGTGTGAATTGAGGAATTGTAATTTGTGATTGCAGTAATTATGAGCTGTGGCAACGGGGTAAATTTATCATTATCTCTCGAAATTCTTAATTTTTCGAGGAGGGTGGAATTAAATCTTTCCACGGGTGAATTTGAGGTTGAGTTCAGAGGTGTGGTGGCATGGTACTCAATGTTCATAGCTTTACAGTACTCTGTAATTAAGCTGTTTTCAAATTCTCCTCCTTGATCATGAGTGATTCTTTTGGGATACCCATGGTGTGAAAAATAAATTTGTAATTGGTTCAAAACTGCCATAGCTGTACCATTAGCTAATACGTAGGCTTGTCCGTATTTAGAAAATACGTCCAATATCGTTAAAATGCGGTTCTGTTCAAAATGAAATGTGTCAATGTGAATCTGGGCAAATGGGTGGTCTGCTACAATAGGTCCTTGATTTGGTACCTCATTAGGGTGCCTCTCATACTTATTTCTTTGACACAAATTGCATTGGTTAATTAGATTCCTGATCTGTTCTTTTAGATGTGGCCAATAGTACTTGGTTCGAAGGTGCTCATATGTTTCAATAATACCATTGTGATTTATTGAATGGTATTGCAATATCAACTGTTTTTGAGTTTCTGAACATTCTATGTCCTCTAAAAATTTTGATGTCCTGATTATTATCAATTCTGAAGTGAATAATCTCTGGCATACTCTGATAAACGGAATCTCAAGTGTTACGTCATCAAAGTAGGCGGCGTACCTATTTGAGGTATTTATGACTTTAAGAAGGTGTCTCTTTAAATCGTCATAGAGATTTTTCTGCGTTACAATCATGACGTGGCGGGTAAATTTCTTAAATAATTTCTGTTCTAGAATCTTTGGAAATTCTCCGTATTTTACTATGATTTGGTTACGGTTCTGGTTCAAATTTCTTTCTGATATCTTTAAAGTGAAAATTGGATCTTCCTGATTGGAATGTACAGTTTCATTATCCATTTCACGTTGGTATGTATCATCTCTATGCTGGTTTGTGTCATCCTCATGTTGGTGTGTGTCATCCCAGGAGATGGTTACATTAGAAACTGTTTCCTCATTTATATTCACTTGTATTCGTGAATGTGCATCTGCGACATAATTAGTTTTTCCCTTGACATATTTTATGTCAAAATCAAACTCTCCTAACTTTATTTTCCAGCGATAGAGTCTTGAACTGGGATCTTTAAGAGAGAACAGCCATTGGAGTGGACGATGATCACACTCTACAGTGAAGTGTCGTCCCCATAAATAAGGCTTAAAATGTTTGCTACTCTCTACTATGGCTAACAGTTCTCTTTCTATTGTTGAATAATTTCTTTCAGCGGGATTTAAAGTTTTGGAGTAGTAGGCAATAGGATGTCCTTTCTGTGTGAGAACACTGCCTAATGCGAAGTCTGAGCTATCCGTGGTTAACACGAATGGTTCTTCAAAATCTGGGTAAGCTAATACTGGCGCATTTATTAACAGGGTTTTTAGGGTTTCAAATGCAGATTTGTACTCGGGATTTTCTGCATCTATTTTGGTTCCTTTTTTCAAGCAGCGGGTTATTGGATATGCAATTTTGGCAAAATCTTTCAGGAACTTCCGGTAAAAGCCCGCAAGGCCAAGAAATTGTTTAATTTCTCTCGTGGTCTTGGGAATGGGGTAGTTTTTAACTACTTTAATTTTTCCAGGGTTTGGTTTTACGCCTTCTTGTGAGACAACATGCCCTAGGAAAGCTACTTCCTTATGAAGAAATTCAGTTTTATCAAGCTGTATCTTCAGGTTCACCTCTCGTAATTTTTGCATTACAAGGGTAAGGTGTTGTCTGTGTTCCTCTAGGGATTTGCTGTATATGATGATGTCATCAATATACACAAAACAGAACTTATAAAGAAAAGGGCGTAGGACGTTGTCCATTACACGCTGAAAAGTGGCGGGAGCATTTTTAAGACCAAACGGCATTCTACAATATTGTAGATGGCGATTATCTATAGTAAATGCTGTCTTTTCTATAGATCTAGGATCCATCTCAATTTGATGAAATCCTTGCGCGAGGTCTAGAGTCGAGAAATAGGAACTGTGTCCTAGGTTATCTAGGATCTCTTCTATCCTAGGAAGAGGATATTTGTCTTCAATGGTCTTTTTATTTAGCTGCCTAAAGTCTATGACCAATCTCCATTTCTTTTGTCCTGAAGCATCTAGCTTCTTTGGCACTATCCATACTGGATTACTATATGGAGATTCACTAAGGGTAATTATCCCCTGCTTAAGAAGTTTTTCTACTTCTTCGCTCAGTACTTTCTTTAGCGCGGGAGGATATCGGTAATTCTTTTGATATACCGGATCCTCATCGGTAGTTCGAATGAAGTGCTTTACTGCATTGGTGAATGTTAGGTCACACCCTGGATAGTAAAACACGTCCGCGAATTCAGAGCATATTTCTGATATGACACTTCTTTCTATGTCGTTCATATGCTGCGTGCGGAGATATTCTTGAATCTCGCACTCCGAAATAGAATTTATTTCTAATGGTTGTATTGAGATATTTTCCAAAGGTTCAACTAACACTGGTTTACTAAACTCTAATTTTAAATTCGTTTCTGCAGGATACAAGACCTGATAATTCTCTACATCGTGCTCGAAAAAGGTTTCAAGCGACAGGTAACTAGTGTGATAATCAAATACATATTCTAACTCCTATTTGAATGCGAATATTACATGCAGATTTAAATTGTTGTGTTTTCTCGGGATATTTGACTGTACGTTAAGAGAGTGAATAATTGTTTCATTAACTTCCTATCCTCTCCTTCTATTTCTTTCCCTTGCTTCTTGCTCCTCATCTAAAATCTGTGCAAGCACTATAATTCTCCATCTGGCTACCAATAATCTTGCTGCGAATCCAACCTTTCCCTCATAATGTCGAAAGGCGTTTACCGTCCTTGCTACAAGAGTTTGTTGCAAATGTATTGTGTAGATTGGTAAGTTATACAACTTTTTAATACAATAGAACATTTCTTTTGGGTTTCCTATGCAACTTTCCAATCGATTTTGGTAAAATTTTATGGTCTCTATTAGTTCTATGTCCATGTTACTTAGAGTGAATTACAAGGTTGGGTGTTCGGAATTTAATTGTAATTTGTATAAGAAAAGATTTGTGGGTTTGATTTTTGGTGAAGGATTAGTTTAAAGTGTTTTTGTTAGAGCGGGGTTAAAATTTGTGAATGTATTTCGCGTTGAGTGGCTTAGTGGTCGAGTTGTTTGAATCTGTTTTGGGAAGTTTTCTTTTTTTTCCAAATATTTACTATTAAGTATATAGCCTAAATATATTGTGTTTTAGTCGAGTATGTAAAATAAAATAATTGAAAGCTTAAGCAAATTAATTAAATGAAATTTAGTTTAAATAGAGTTTCTTAAAATTAATTACTTGCTCGATATCGATCTAAAATACTACTCGCTTCTCTTTTCAATTTCGAATTTATGGCGTTAAACAAAACTTCGATAATTAATTAATTAGTTTAATTACAATAATTAAAGATTATTTATTTATTTATTATCACTTGGTTAAAGGAAAAATTATTATTTATTATTATTATTATTATTATTATTATTATTATTATTATTAACTAAGAATAATACGTGAAATTGCCCCGTTTAGGTTTCCACGATATAGGAGGATAATACTTGATTTATTTATTTATTATTAATATTTATACTTTTAATATTACTGCTTAAAAATTACGGATTAATTCAAAAGAATAATGGCATGCGACACTTGTTCTAATTTTGACGCGCACTCACTTTCTTTTGAAAGGCAAAGTAAGTTATTATTAGTGCTCTTCCCTCAAATTTTACTTTGAGTAATGAACCATGTTATAAACAAGCAACATGTAAAGGTACACACAAAAAAACAGGGTATTATGAATGTACTCACAGCCAGGAAATGATGATCAGCATGGACTGCATTCCGGTCTGCGTAGTCGGTTGGCTTCCTTCTGCGATGTCGTGCTATCGAAAGGCCCCTCTCAGAGTTGTCGATGCGCACGTACAGCAGCTACGGATGGCGATAGATGGCGGTCAGAAGGCGCTTGTTTCAGCGTTGCCGGCTCACCTCCTCTCGTTCCGTAGTCGGTTGGGTTTCTTCAGTGTCGTTCGAGCGACCGAAAGGCCCCTTAACAGAGTTGTCGATTTACTCGGACGGCGATGGCGGTTGGTTGCTGTTGAAAGGCGCTTATTTCAGCGTTGTCAGCTAGCTTCCTCCCTTAAAGCTGGCTGGTTAGTTATGGACGAAAGGCCTCCAGCGAGGTTGTCAGTACCACTTCTTTCCAGTCGGCTTGGTTCAGATGATCAAGATGACTTCAGTATTTTCGGGATGATACTGGCCTTCTTGGATTGGTAACGAAAGGCGCCACTTGAAGTCTTGGCTTCGTTGAGCGTTGTCAGTATACCTGGTCCAATCAGCACGTAGATCTGGTGGTGATCATGTATCAATCGCGGCCGGGCCCCCAATTAAATACGTTATCCCGGATGGAACCACAATTAAGTTTGTAGTCCTGGATGGGTCTTCAATATGTAGATCCCTTTTCTCAGCTTCCAAGCGGGACAGCAGTTAGAACATGGTCCACTCAGGTTCTCCTCGAGACTGGTATTTCTTGAATCAACTGAACACGAAGATTCCCAAATGAATGTTATTTATTATAAGTCCACCGACAAATAATACATTCACAATAATTTATATACAAGGCATGTAGCCTGACTGCTTGGCAGTCTTGTCAAACAGAGTTACATTACTCAAAGTTACAAGCGAAGAAGAGAGGAGCTGCCCTCGTGCGCCAAGTTAAATACTGGATGATCCATAGTGGGGGTTAAGAGTTTCTCTAAAGGACTAGCCAATCAGAAGTTTACTTCGTTTAGGAGGGAGTTGTCTCTCTGAGTGGGAGAAATAACGATGCGTAATATTTTGAAGGTTGCTTAAAATTCCTTCTAGAAGGTTCAGAACTCCGTCATAAAATGGCTCTCAAGGTTTTCTTAGGAAAGAGAATTATTTACTGGAGGTTTCCATGTCTTTAAATGGAGAGAGCTTGTTTTAGATTATCTGACTGGGACATCTTGTTTTTAAATGGGTAATGCTTGTAAAGGAAATGATGGATTACAAGATTTGGCTTTTAGCTTTATGACATGGTGAGGCGCTTTCATAAATGGTATGTCAATAGGTTTCAACAGGCTGGATTTCCAATAATAATAATAATAATATAACTTAGAAACCAAACTCATTGCAACCCGTAGTCCTAGGTTCAGTATTGGACAGGGAACATGATTCTGGCACTGCAATTCCTCAGCGGCATTTCAACAGCAACAGCTAAAATCATAAGCCATACAAAGCCCTGCTCTCACAACACACCGGGGTCTGGCTTAGCCCTTAAAGCTCACACACACAGGTGCGATATACAGTTCGGGACGGTTCGGGACGATATGATCTCGGAATGAAAATCGATATTTTCCGAGTAGACGCGTAACACCATCAAGACACTGGGGATATTTGATAACCACCGTGGTAGACACTTGATCCACGCTTCCATGAAACTGTACTGCTTAGCCAAATGGGGCAATACAGGGCCTGGAATCAACTGACGTCACACTGCAATGCAGTGCTCGCTCTTCCTTCACCAACGTCATGCCGGCACTGACACGTCCTGGGCTATTCTACAGTAGACGAAATGAAACCCACAGGCTTCTTACAGTTGATTAAGGTAATCACAAAATTGCGTTTAGAAAAGTATGCCTTCCTTTGGATGGGAATTAAAGCCGGTGGGCCCATGACGTACTTTTATGGCTCATAAAAGAACCTACCACTGCAATTGGTAGTGTGTAGCAACATTTCTAGGTTATATTTGACAATTTACAAGCGCTCTATCAAGTTCCAATGTTCGCCGCGAGGTATTAGTACTGATATCGCGTCAGGAGTTGGCAGTCGGGTTTGAACTGCAGGGGTCTTCCCGCTCACTGCGTATCGCGCATTCCAAAAACATTCAGTTGGTCACTGCTTGCTTCACTCACTCAGCAGATTCCTTCTTTCAGTGGCTGAGTGTCGCCTGCAGCAATGACAACCATTGGCATGCGGCTAGCCGATATATTTAACTTAGGAATATGCGGGCCGCGCATGCGTACTGCAAGACCCCCCGCACCCCGTCACAGCGTGTTCAACTGCCATCTCCTGCCGCGATGACAGTAGTAGTCAAAGTTAGAACTACTTGAAATTGAACTCGTTGAGAGTCCTCGGGCGTTCAATCAAACATATCCAGCTAATGGTCATTCGGCTGCAATTCATATAATAATGAAAAAGTTAAATGGCGTTCTTTTAGCGTGACTGTTACAATGTACCGAACTGTGATTGGCTGAAAAGAGACACGAGATTTCAAGGGTTTGTTCTTGTAAATTAAGGTCGTAAATTAAAGGGATTCGTACTTGAGTGTGCCAACTTCTCTGTGATTCAGTGGCTATTGAGAATGAGGCGACAGACGACAAAGAAACGCAATTTATAAATTCCGTTCACGAAGAACGTTAAGACACGTAATTTATTTTCTAGCTACATAGCAAATACAAGAGCACTCAGCTTTGTTAAACATTCCAAGAATTCCACATCTTGAAGGCGAGTATTCCCATTCTTCTATATAATACAGAGGAGCCATTTGTATCCTACAGGACTTCTTTACAACGATCTACGGAAACTTTCGAAATTGGCTTCAAATTGCAAGATGCATGGCTAACATATTCATCATCGTCATTTAAAGTTTTCCAGTCAGTCAACATAAATTGTGCCTAATTACAGTAGGGGTAAACAAGTATTTATACACCCTAACCTGAAATAATTAACACAAATAACACCCTTCTATGTACACAAATGGAGGGGGTGGTGAGTACTTAATTGGATAACATGTTTCAATCGTCGTGCGATCATCATAAGATCCTGCTCACATCGTCATCATCATCATCATCATCATCATCTTCATTTCTCCTTTTCCAGCTGGCACTGGGTGGGGGCGATTATGGTTTCTCTCCACTTTGTTCTGTTGTTCCACCATTCCTCTTCCGACACGGTGTTGCAATCCAGGTTCCGTTTTCTAATGCTATTCTTCACCGAGTCCATCCAACGCATTCTTGGTCTTCCTCGTCCTCTCTTCCCTGTCATCCGTCGTTCCAGTGCTCGTCTTGGTAGCCTTACTTCATTTATCCGTTTGACATGTCCAAACCATCTCAATCTGTTTTGCTCCAGTTTGTCATTTAGTTTCTGTACTTCCAGTTCTTTCCGTATATCTTCATTTCTCACTCTGTCTCTCCTCGTTTTCTTGACCATACTTCTCAGGAATCTCATCTCAGCTTCTTGTACTCTGCTCTCATCCCTCTTAGTCATTGTCCAAGTTTCTGCTGCATATGTCATTATAGGAACATAATATGCTTTGTACATAACTTCTATAGCCTTAATTGGTATATCCTTGTTCCATGCTAGTCCCCGTACTTGTTGGTGGAAAGCAATCCCGAGTTGTATTCTTCTGCTAATTTTCAAATCTAGTCTTCCATCTTCAGTCAGTTCTCTTCCCAAGTATTTGCAGTGTTCCACCACTTCCAATTCGTTATCTCCGACTTTGATTACTCCTTTTCCTTTTTTATTAGCTCTACTCATCAACACTGTTTTACTCTTCTCCACACGTATCTTCAATGCCCATTGCTCAATCTTTTCATTTATTACGTCTAACTGTTCTTGTACCTCCATCTCATCCTCGCCCCAGAACACAACATCGTCTGCAAACAACATTACCTTCATCTAAGCCCTACTATAGTCTTTCAATGCTGTCTTCATTGCTGCCTGCTCACTTATGCCTAGTTAATGTACGATGTTTATGTATTATAGTTATGCACAAATACGTACAATATTTAGATTACCGGTACTTAAGTTTATTACGGTGTTTGAAGCCATTTTCAGTGTTGCCTTAGTAAACGAAAGTTGGATGCTTTTCAGTCGGTCAACACGATTGTACCCAAATGTGATGGTTTATTCCATAATCCCGAAAGAAATTAAATGAGATTATCTTATATATTAAAATAGTTTTCAAAAAATTTCACCTTTTACTAAAATTGAAATATCTCGGGAAGTATTTGCGCTACGACGACGTTTGTTGTCTTAAAAAGTAATGCCTGTCACGCACCCTCGATTGATACCCACCTTAGTTGATTATATCATCTATGTATTAAAATAATTGCGAATATTACTTCCTCCAAGGTCACACGAAAATAGAATCGAATGACTTGACGAACATATTGTCGCTAGGCGACAACGACTAACACTGTATCATGATAGTCAACGCCGCACCAATAATAAATCTAACTTTATATTAACAGAGATCAAATCTCCTTGGGAACTGAACGCATTCACTTAAAAATCGTCTAAGCGGTTTGAATCTAACTTCTACCTGCTCCACTCAGGCGCTAATGTCGCATGTACAAATACAATAAGCAGAACAGGATTCTGTGCACATAATTTAATTAAAACTTCTCAAAGAAAGGATTACTTTGAGACTGAAATGCTCATGCACAATCAGCAGCCATTTTTCTAATGACACTGTCATGTCAACATCTCTTTGAATGACAACAAATACTGTATACGAAAGACAGCTAATTTCACGAAGATGCCGCTACAGTCGAATGTTGAAACCGCCATTTTGTATTGTGTATCCGATCTTTCAATTTTATAGTCTTTGGTCTCACCAGCTACAAACTCACTTCTTTTCGTTTCATCATTCGTCCTTGTAGGTTGTGTGCTCAATCCATACAATGAATCATATTATGATGAATGAGAAGCGACACTCAATTACAAATGTTATAAAGATTGAAGGTGACGGTAATTGTCTGTTCAGGTCATTGGCATATTGTGAGTAGGCCTACAACAATCAGAGTTTATTTACACAGGCTAGAAAGCGAATTGTAAAACATGGTACAGACAATTGGAATAATTATTCTTCCTTTATTGTTGGCAACAGCGATATGTACGAAACTGTTATCACTACGAGCGATGATTACAAAATGTATATGCCTATGAATGGTATTCATGGAGGTCATGTTGAGTTAGTTGCCGCTGCTCAAGCTTACAAAATGGATATTGACATAATCACTAATAATAAAACTCTGCTATACTCTGGGGATGGGTGGAACGGTCATTATGACGTCTTAAATACCGGTATCAGTGCTAACTCAGTTGAGAACGTGGATGCCAAGTCACTCGATTCAGTGGCTGATTTACGGTTTCAAACTAAGAGTGGGTTTGCGTGCAGTAAAACCCCAGGATCTTGTCGGAAGCGAACCTCAGAACCAGTTAGCCAGGGACAAAATGTGATAAGAATTAAAGGTGACGGAAATTGTCTGTTCAGGGCATTGGCATATTGTGAGTACAACAATCAGAGTTTATTTACAAAGGTTAGAAAACGAATTCTTCAACATGTTACAGACAATTGGAATAGTTATTATTCCTTTATTGTTGGCAACAGCGATATGTACGAAACTGCTATCAATACGAGCGATGATTACAAAATGCATATGTCTATGAATGGTATTCATGGAAGTCATGTTGAGTTAGTTGCCGCTGCTCAAGTTTACAAAATGAACATTAACATAGTTACTAATAATAAAACGCATACTGTAAACGCCAAAAATACGCCACCAAATAGAATAATTTCCTTACTATATTCTTGAGATGGCCGGAACGGTCACTATGACGTCCTAGATATCAGTGCTAACTCAGAGTCAAGTATGGTCGAAAACGTCAATACCAAGAAACAGAAACGAGCACTACGCGACTCAAATCGATATCAGAAACAGATTGTCACAGAACCGTTCTCAGCCACTTATCAATGTGCTATTAGCCTACTTTCGATTTTTGCAAAAAATGAAAGTAGACTTATGAGATCAACACAGGGCGAAAAAAGTGTGTCTGTCTGTGTGTGTGTATGTGTGTGTGTGAGTCTGTGTGTGTGTCTGTGTGTGTGTGTGTCTGTGTGTGTGTGTGTGAGTGTGTGTACTCTGAATGTCTGTCCCCCCCCTATCAATTCGAACACGGTGAATGCGAATTGAACGAAATTTGGTACAAAGGTAGCACTAGCAAAGGACACCTCAGTGTCATGTTTTATATCGCCGCCATCTTGACGGAAACGTAATGGCGGCCACACAAATGTTCAAAGCTTAAATCAAATTACGACTAACCTAATCATCCGATCTCTACCAAATTTTGCAACAACATACCTTTATGGGGGGAGCATCCTTTGACCAAACTAATAAGTCATCAGCGTAATAGTTTGCGGATGGCGGCCATCTTTGTGTGAAAATCGATTCCCCCTATTAATTCGAACACGGTGCAACCGAATGGAACGAAATTTGGTACAGAGGTAGTACTAACAAAAGGCACCTCAGTGTCATGTTTTATATCGCCGCCATCTTGACGGAAACGTAATGGCGGCCACACAAATGTTCAAAGCTTAAATCAAATTACGATTAACCTAATCATCCGATCTCTACCAAATTTTGCAACAACATACCTTTATAGAGGAAGCATCCTTTGACCAAATAACTAGGTCATTAGCCTAATAGTTTGCGGATGGCGACCATCTGTGTGAAAATCAATTCCCCCTATTAATTCAAACACGGTGAAACCAAATGGAACGAAATTTGGTACACAGGTAGCACTAGCAAAGGGCACCTCAGTGTCATGTTTTATATCGCCGCCATCTTGACAGAAACGTAATGGCGGCCACACGAATGTTCAAAGCTTAAATCAAATTACGATTAACCTAATCATCCGATCTCTACCAAATTTTGCAACTACATACCTTTATGGAGGGAGCATCCTTTGACCAAACTAATAGGTCATCAGCCTAATATTTTGCGGATGGCGGCCATCTTTGTGTGAAAATCGATTCCCCTTATGAATTCGAACACGGTGAAACCGAATGGAACGAAATTTGGTACAGAGGTAGCAGTAGCAAAGGGCACCTCAGTGTCATGTTTTATATCACCGCTATCTTGACGGAAACGTAATCGCGGCCACCCAAATGTTAAAAGCTAAAATGTAATTACGACCAACCTAATAATCTAGTCTCTACCAAATTTTGCAACACCATATCTTTATGTGGGAAACATATTCAGACCAAACTGCAAGAACATTAGCCCAATAGTTTGCAGATGGTGGCCAAGTATGTGTGCAAATCGATTCCCCCTATCAATTCAAACACGGTGAAACCGAATTGAACGAAATTTGGTACAGAGGTAGCACTAGCAAAGGGCACCTCATATTCATGTTTAATATCCCTATAGCATGTTGTATTTCAACAAGCTACTACAACCAACATTCAATCATACTCCTTGAAAAGGACAAAGAGTTATAACAATACCCATGCATTTAGGAGAAAGTAGGCTATATGTTCTTTACTGAACATCTTGTTTAAATTGATTTGTATCTTTCGGTGGTGAAAAAAATCGTATATCGTCAACTACTCGACCATACCCTGACTTGCAGCCAGGTACAAAACAATAAGGCATGTTGAACTATTAAATGAACCAAGCCACATAAGAAATGTGTTTGAAGTACACAAAACGCTGATGTACACAAGACACAATGAACTGAATTTAAGAACTGAAAGCAAAGAAAATTCAATTTAATTCACACAAATATCTCATACAGTAACTTCTCGCGCACTTTCTATGCCCCGGCTCGACGGAAACACAGCACGTGTTGGACATAATTGCTTGCAGTGCTTGTAGCGGCGGGACCAGAAACTACCGTGCTAAAATGGCGAAGTCCTCACACTAGGTCCTTCTATTCGTCATGCTAATAGTTTGCGGATGGCGACCATCTTTGTGTGAAAATGGATTCCCCCTATTAATTCGAACACGGTGAAACCGAATGGAACGAAATTTGGTACAGAGGTAGTACTAGCAAAGAGCACCTCAGTGTCATGTTTTATATCGCCGCCATCTTGACGGAAACGTAATGGCGGCCACACAAATGTTCAAAGCCTAAATCAAATTTCGACTAACCTAATCATCCAATCTCTACCAAATTTTGCAACAACATACCTTCATAGAGGAAGCATCCTTTCACAAAACTAATAGGTCATTAGCCCAATAGTTTGCGGATGGCGGCCATCTTTGTATCAAAATCGATTCCCCCTATTAATTCAAACACGGTGAAACCGAATGGAACGAAATTTGGTACAGAGGTAGCACTAGCAAAGGGCACCTCAGTGTCATGATTTATATCGCCGCCATCTTGACAGAAACGTATTGGCGGCCACACAAATGTTCAAAGCTTAAATCAAATTACGACTAACATAATCATCCGATCTCTACCAAATTTTGCAACAACATACCTTTCTGGAGGAAGCATCCTCTGACCAAATTAATAGGTCATTAGCCTAATAGTTTGCGGATGGCGGCTATCTTTGTGTGAAAATCGATTCCCCCTATTAATTCGAACACGGTGAAACCGAATGGAACGAAATTTGGTACAGAGGTAGCACTAGCAAAGGGCACCTCAGTGTCATGTTTTATATCACCGCCATCTTGACGGAAACGTAATCGCGGCCACCCAAATTTAAAAGCTAAAATGTAATTACGACGAAACTAATAATCGAGTCTCTACCAAATTTTGCAACAACATATCTTTATGTGGGAAGCATATTCCGACTAAACTACAAGATCATCAGCCCAATAGTTTGCAGATGGTGGCCAAGTATGTGTGGAAATCGATTCCCCCTATCAATTCAAACACGGTGAATCCGAATTGAACGAAATTTGGTACAGAGGTAACACTAGCAAAGGGCACCTCAGTGTCGTGTTTTATATCGCCGCCATCTTGACGGAAACGGAATTACCGCCACCCTAATGTTAAAAGCTTAAATAAAATTACGACCATCCTAATAATATGATCTCTACCAGAATTTGCAACAACATGCCTTTTTGTGGAAAGCATTTTATGACTGACTACAAGGTCATCAGCCCAATAGTTTGCAAATAGCGGCCATGTGTGTGTGCAAATATATTCCACATATCAATTCAAACCCGGTGAAACCGAATTGAATGAATTTTTATACAGAGGTAGCACTAGCAAAGGGCACCTCATATTCATGTATAATATCCGTATAGCACGTTGTATTTCAACAAGCTACTACAGTACAACCAACATGCAATTATACTCCTTGAAAAGGACAGAGTTATAACAATACCCATGCATTTAGGAGAAAGTAGGCTATATGTTCTTTACTGAACATCTTGTTTTTGATACTATTCCCTACATAGAACCATTCTCAATTGGAAGTCTGTGTAACATTTGTCACTACTGCTCAGCTGTATACTTTTCAAAAGAGAAAAATACAAGTGGTCACTTTTCTCTTTGTTGTAGCGATGGCAAAGTGAAACTTTCACCATACACAATACTTACGGAAATTAAGCAGTTGTTTACGAATTGTGACGAAATCAGTAAAAAATTTAGGAAAAATGTTCGGCAGTATAATAATGCTATGTCGTTTGTATCCTTTGGTGCTACTGCTGAGCTACTACCGAGCCATGGGCCTTACTGTTTCAAAATCAAAGGTGTCATTCATCATAGAATTTCCCCTTTATATGCCAGAAAATAGGAAAACAGTTCATATGGCCAATTATACATCTTAGAATTTTCAGAGGAAAATGATTTAAGGCTACTGAATGATGCTAATCACGAACTGAGGGAAGATACCCTCAGTCTTTAAAATCGTTTACAAGATCAGCACAATCCTTACGTGCGCTCTTATAAAACAATGCACCAGAAAGTATGTGAAGAGAAAAAATCAGCTCTAAAAGAAAATCGTCGTCAAAAGGAATTGGTAATGCGTTTCTATCACGAACCTTCCTCAGATCCAAGACGTTATAATGACCCCACATGTTCAGAAATTGCTGCTGTATTTGGAACTGTTGATGGAGCTCCACCATCTCATCGACACATTGCAGTATATGAGAGAGATGGTGGCTTGAGGAATGTTGATTATGATTGTATGCACTGCGATCCTATGTGTTATACCTTGATTTAGCCTTGCGGAGAGTCTGGTTGGCACATTTCAATGCCAACTGCTGGAGTGAGACAAATTAAAATACGTCATACTGTAACAATGCGTGAGTATATTCTGTACAGAATTGCCAATCGAGGTCTAGGAGCTGAGTTCGATTTCAATCTCCTTATTAACGCTGTTTTGTTTTAGCGTATGGCTTTTAGTGCCGGGAGTGTCCGAGGACATGTTCGGCTCGCCTGTTTTGTAGCTGCTTCGAGACGGACACCCAATGGGTGAGCTACAAGTACCGTTGGGGAGGGAAGTTGGAATGTAAGGACAAGGAGTTGGAAGGTAGCGGCTGTGGCCTATAGTTAGGGACCAACCCCGGCATTTGCCTGGAGGGAAGATTGGAAACCACAGAAGACCATCTTCAAGGTTGCCGGCGGGGGGATTCGAACCTCCTCGCCTCCCGGATGTGAGCGACTGCCAGAAGTCATGCCGTAACGACCACAGCTAACTCACCCGGTAATTAACGCTGGTAAATTGACTCAACACCTATTCGTGGATTACTACTGTCGTATGGAAGGTGACCGGTTAAAATATATACGTCATCATCAAATGAAGTTGTGAGTTGATACATATGCCGGTTTAGCAGATGCCTTGCATGTACGAGCAGAAAATGAAAATCTCAAAGTCGGTCGTATTGTATTTTTGCCATCTTCTTTTACAGGTAGCCCAAGGAAAATATTGCAAAATTATCAGGATGCGATGGCGATAGTGAGGAAGTTTGGAAAGCCAGATTTATTCATTACGTTCACCTGTAATGCGGGCTGGCCAGAAATACTTAACAGCATTCATCCTTGGGAAACGGCTAATAATAGGCCTGATATTGTAGTGAGTGTTTTACATTGCAAAGTAAAGGAATTGCTACGATTGATTAATGTTAAGGAAATTTTCGGTGAAGTAAAAGCATATATATATCCAGTGGAATTCAAAAACGAGGTCTCCCGCACATCCATTTACTATTAACATTAACGGAAGATAGTAAGTTTCGAGAAATTTCTGACATTGACAGTGTGGTATCAGCCGAAATACCAGATCTCAAGGATGAAGCGCTATACGAGTTGGTAAGGCGTCATATGGTACATGGTCCTTGCGGATCTTTGAATCCTTCTTCAGTCGGTATGAAAGATGGCGTATGTAAGAAAGATTTCCCTAAACAGTTTCAAATATAACGCCAATGGTTATCCTTCGTATAGGAGAAGAAATAATGGACGGATTATTGAAAGACAATTCAAGGCATTGACATTTAAATCGATAGTCGATTCATTGTTCCCTAAAATTCATTTCTTTTACTTTACTTTCAAGCTCATATTAATGTTGAAATATGCTCAAGTGTTCGGAGTGTTAAATACATCCACAAGTATGTGTATAAAGATCATGACTGCTGCCATGTTAAAATATGTCCTGAAGGCGAAACGGTGAACTACGATGAAATTACTTCTTTCCTAAATGCTAGATATGTTGGTCCAACAGAAGCCGCATACAGGATTTTTTCATTTCACATGCATGAACAGTCACATTCTATCGTGCGATTACCAGTTCATTTGCCAAACTTGCAACATATCTATTTTAAAAATGATAACGCTCCTGATATTTTACTTCAAGCACAGTTGCGCAACACGGAATTACAAGCGTGGTTCAAGTTAAATCAAGATTCGCAAGCCAGAAGTACGTATATATATCCTGAAACACCAATACATTACGTCTGGAATAAGAGCAACTGCCAGTGGCAAAAAAGAAAAAATGTTTCAAAAACTATAGGCAGAATGTATAATGTTTCGCCTACAGAAACAGAAAGGTAATATTTACGCCTGTTATTGCTTCACGTCATAGGTGCTACCAGCTTCTAGGATCTACGATCATACAAAGCCGTTGTCTATTCTACTTTTAAAGCAACAGCTAAGGAGCGAGGTTTGCTGATTGATGATTCTGAATGGCAGCGTTGTTTGGCAGAAGCGTCACAATTTCAGATGCCTTCTTAGTTACGACAATTACTGTTTTCTTACATATGTATCTTTCAGACCCCTTCAAATGTAAGACAGTTATGGGACATTTTCAAGAATTCATTTTCAGAAGATTATCTGCAGTTTCACGAACCTAACATTGCATATCAGTTCACTCTTATACATATTTCTAATACTTTAAAGCTCCATGGTCTTCCCATTACTTCTCTCGAATTGCCAGCTATTATTGATAATTTCCCTCAGACAAATTTACCAATGAATTATTCAAAACTTAATGAGGATCAATTAAGTCGGATGATAAACCAAGCAAATGAAAACCAAACGGCTATAATTACAGATATGTTGGGGTTAGTACAAAACGGCAATGAAAGGACGAGTACCGGTAATGCATATTTCATTGACGGTCCAGGTGGCACCGGGAAAACATTTCTTTACCAATGCTTGATTCACAGTTGCACACATTTGGGGTTAAATGTAGTTTCTGTTGTATGGACTGGTATTGCAGCAATGTTACAACCTCAGGGGCGCACTGTAGGCCTACACAGCCAGTTCAAGTTACCTCTACATTTACATGAATGTTCTGTATTAGGAATAAAAGTTAACAGCAAGGAAGCTTTTTATATTCGTTCAGCAATTATCATCTGGGATGAAGCCCCTAAGGCTAATAAGCACGTATTGATGTGTGTAAATCGGCTGCTCAAGGACATCATGAAGAACGACGTGCCTTTCGGAGGAAAAATTATCATCTTAGGTGGAGATTATAGGCAGGTATTGCCTGTTGTACCTCACGTATCTAGAGCAGCTTCAGTCCAAATGTCAGTAAGGTTCTCCCCTTTGTGGCCATTAGCCTATTCAAAATTTTTAAACTCAACAAAAATATGCGAGCGAATACAGATCAACGTGACTTTGCAAACTTCTTGATACAAATTTGTAACGGTGAATACCCCCACGTCGATGGAGAAAATTCAGAATCAGTCGACTTACCATCCTCCATCATTGCAAAAACTGATATCATCACTGATTTATATGGAAACGAAGTCTCCACACTGAAAGATATTTCACGCTTTTCAAAAATTGCGATTTTTGCACCTAAAAATTGAACACTGTAAATAAATCAATGACAAAGTTTTAGAGCTAATACCAGTATCATCGAGAACTTACATCAGTGTGAATAATTTGATTACTGAAGATGAGAGTGAACTTCTACAGTTCCCAACAGAATTTTTAGACAGCATAGACACAAGTGGATTGCCACCTCATATCCTTCGACTAAAAGAAGGCTCAATTGTGATTTTGTTGAGAAATATTAATGTTACCCAAGGTCTGTTGAACGGTACTAGACTGTTGGTTCGGAAGATGCATGACAATTGCGTACACCTGGAAATTATTACTGGCGTAAATATTGGAAACAATGTCCTACTTCCTCGCCTTGACCTTACGTCATCAGATAATTCTATGCCGTTTTCCTTCAAAAGGAGACAGTTTCCAGTACGTTTGGCATTTTGTATAACTATCAATAAAGCTCAAGGTCAAACACTAGATCAAGTAGGGGAAGGGTGGGCATAGTGGCCACGCTAACGGGAAAACATTGTTTTAAATAAGTTAAAATTGTTAAAAACAAATGAAAATTGGCCATACTCGAGCTTATTTAGTAATGTATCTTTAAACAAATCATTTTAACTATATCTTAGTTACTTTTTGAACAAGAAATGTTTTTTCAAACCTCTACCAAATGGCCACTTTGCCCTATGGGGAAGGGCAAAATGGCCACTAGGTGGCCATTATACCCGATGGTACAAATAACACTGCAAATGCATTTAACAAAAATGTATGTGCATATTTTTTTACAAATTAAAGTATTGTTATAATTCTCCGCACATGTTTAAAGGTCCCTAACATTTTATAAAGGTAATTTCTAAATTTTTATTGAGTACAATAAAAATACAAAAGTTGAAATGCTTCAAAACAATTTTATGGATATTGTGTTTAGAATATTATTGTTTAATTGCACATTTCACATATGAATACATTGTCTTCCTCGTCACACCCAGCACAATCCTCGTGTGCCCATTTCAGGCAACTAGAGCATCTGATCCACCCTTCATTGCTTTTGGACTTCGCATGTAAATCCTGGCAGTAAAGGCAATTTGTATCACTCTCGTCACTATCGAAGTTACTATCTCCTTTAGTAACAAAGCACGTTTTGCCACTTTCGATTTCCTTTTCTCCTGAATACCTTCTTTCTTTATCACCTCAGCCCAGCGGGGCTCGATCCTGGAACCATCAGCATGTTACAATTCCGAAGGCCGGCGCTTAACTGACTGCGCTACTACCCTGTTCATGCAAGGAGATGTTTAAAACCTTCAATATGTATCCCATTTAAAAGCACAAGCTTTGTTTGGTCTAGGCTTCATATAAATACTTTACTTAAAAAATATAATATATAGTGTCGGGCAAAGTGACCATGGTCGTGGCCACTTTGCCCTTTTTACGCCATTATGTGAATGTGACTCTGCAGGCCCAACCAGTTACACCAGGTTTTACGTTCAAAGATGAATTTAAAGCTTAAATCACACTTGTTTCAGGTATTACTGTCATCAATACATACTAGAATCATATTAAATAAATTAATTGGTATTCTGCCCGAAGGCAGGTCCGAGCCTCCGAAGAGGCTACCCCCAGCCGGAGTTTACTTGCGGTAGGGTGGCCAGGGCCTTTCCGCTCCTCCTTATGTTGGCCAACAGCGCGCAGTGCCGAGAACCGGCATACCATCCAAGTTCTGACTGCGCCCAATGTTGCTTAACTGCGGAGTTCTCATGGGATCCGGTGTTTCAACACGACTAGGCCGTTGGCCAGAATCATATACCTAGTTATAATAGTTAATGCAGTACACTTACCTTACATCAGCAACTTGAAAAACAACAAAATTGATCACAACTTCTAAAAGTGTAATCTGATCAGCTTCAAGGCTCAACTCAACACTAATGGCGGTCTAGTGGAGTAGTTGAGGCGCTTGCAGCCAGGTAGCAGCAATGTACAGTAGAAAAATAGCCCGTGGTAACTATGCCCGCCGTGGCCACTATGCCCGCCCTTCCCCTAGGCATTTATTTGCCTCAAGCGGTGTTTAGCCACGGACAACTGTATGTCGCACTATCGCGAGCAAAATCCTTTCATGACGACAACGTTCAAATAGAACCAAAAGGCTTGCGAACAGAACATGTCGTATGGAAGGAAGTACTATTAGAATTTTGAAATGAATGTTGTGGAGGAGCACAGACCTCAGCAAACGGGGCACAGATTAAATAACAACTATACAAGGACGTCCGAATCCCTAATACGATAACTGTCCTGTGGTAATGGTAAAGAAGTTCTATTGTCCTTCGTTGATTACTATCCTACATACTGTTATTTCATTCCCTCAGTTCTATAACTAAGATATACTCAATCAAATTTACAGCTTAATAAATATTAATTCCTTCTGGGTGAGTTATCTTTTCATTTCTCATCAATCGCCTTTACTTACTCTTCTATCCGTAGTGGTGGAGGTGATAGCTGTCTTTACAGAGGTGTGCAAATTATTAGATTCGATGTCAGTTTTCCAAAACTGCATTTTTACTTTTCACGGTTTAATGAACTAAGTATGTTTACAAGGCGATGAAATTACTTCAAATGTTTAACCAAGACAACTAATTATATTTTAATTTAAGAAACTCAAATTAAAATGATTTTTTAGAATTTCCACTACCATAGGAGCCTTGCAAATGCAAAATGCCACACGTTTCGTTTTTATTACTTCACTCTACTTTACGTGTGAATTTAGAGCAGAGGGATTTGGGGTCTTTTAACTGATGAACGCTATTGAACTATTCAAAGTTTCATGAACTATTCATTGAAATCACCTGACTTAAATTCTAAAGTCAATGAAAAATTGAAAACGGACCCAGCTCACATATCCCTCGGAATCCAATAATCTGAAAGTTTCCAGACGCAATTCCTTATGGGAAAAGGTGTAATTCCACGGGAGAGGAAACACTACTAAGTAGGATAACAAAAGAAGGTGGTCAATAAAATGATTTTGAATAAAATAAATTATGACTAATTAGTATTATTTTATTTAATTCTATTAATTTGCACACCTTTAAAATTATGTTACCCAAGAGTTACAGTACATCTCTAAATTCAAATATAAGAGACCCAACTTTTATTTTAAATGTATACCATTGGCATCATAAGTAGACAGATCACCAAATTGTACCGCTGTAGCCTTAAATTGTGTGGATATCTCTATCTACTTAGTATAAAATGAAGTTCCCAATTCGTCGATGTAAAGAGTAATCACGAGAGCAACTTGATGGATTTTGATGCGGTTCTCTCCATTCTGTGAAGGATTTCTCGATTAAGATGAAGGATTATGTAGAAAAAAAATATTTATGACCAAAAGAAGCCGAGCAGTTACGATTTCAGTGAATCGAGTTGAAGAGAAACCTAACGTCTATATGTCTTTTAATCTTACGCTGGGTAAACCGTTAAAAATATCGATATACTCTGAGAATTGTTCAGCACGAAAAGTTCTGCAGGAAATATCGCGACAGCTCCCACATCGACCACTGTAAGTGTTTTTACGTTTTCATTTATTCAAGCAATCTCCATTCAATGGAAATTTAAATTACTACCTTCAGAGTGAGTTTACGAGCTTGCCAGCGACCTATCACCCTACCTTCAGCCAGCATCAAACTGTCGAGTCGTGTCGAGTTAATACTTCAGAGATGATGATGATAATTGTTGATTTAAGGGGCCTAACATTTAGGTTATCGGCCCCTAATGGTCTGGGTGACAGCGAAAATAACAGTGGAGTGGAAACCAGAACGAAAATTAAGTGAGAAGGAAAATTCTTACAAAAAGGAACTCAGATTGAAACTACTCACGAAATGGAGAGCGGTACTACTTACAAAAGGGAATTTAGAACGAAAACACTCACAAAAGGAATAGATTGAAAAAGACGCACAAAATATAAGTTAGGTTCAAAATACGTACGAAATGCAATGTAGAGTCGAAATACTTTACTTACAAAATGCAACTGAATTCAAAATACTTACAAAATGCAAATGAGATTGAAAATACGCACAAAATGCAATTGAGGTTCAAAATACTTACAAAATGCAATTGAAATTGAAAATACACAATGCAATTTAGATTGAAAAAAGCGCATTTCAGATTTCAAAAAATCACGAAGTGCAATTGAAATTCAAAATACTTAAAAAATGCAATTGAAATTGAAAATGCTTACAAAATTCACGGTAGATTCAAACAACTCAATTGGATGGACAATACTTAGAGAATGCAATTTAGATTGAAAATACTTACAAAATGTAATTTAGATTGAAAATACCCACAAAATGAATTTGAGAATCAAAATCCCTGCGAAATGATCACCATACAAAATGCAATTTAGATTCAAAATACGTGCAAAAAGCGGTTTAGGTTGAAAATACAAAATGCAATTGAAATTCAAAATACTCACAAAAGTCCCAACCCCTATATTGAAAGACTTACTAAAAGCCAATTTAGATTGTCAATCCTTACAAAATGCAATCGAGGTTGAAAACACTAGCAAAATGCAATTTAATGTAGATGGAAAAGACAAAATGGAACGTAGACTGAAAACACCTACAAAATGGAGTGTGGATGCAAAAGAAATCGCAAAATGGACAGGAAAGTGAAAGGCTCCCTAGATCTCGGATGCCCTAATACCGTCGGGGTCGGAAAAGAACAAGAGTTGACCAAGGGATGTCGACAGGAAGAAGACGGAGAGGAGCCCGGCACAAGTAAGTGGAAGCAATGCCGGACTCAGCCTTGGGTCCCGTGGTCGCCAACTCACGTACTTCAGAGAAGAGTATAGATTATGTGTTTTGAGTTAGCTGTTCAGCTCGGCTTTTCAGAATTGCGTCTGGAACCTGATGTCCGTGCGCCTTTTAAGCTTACGCTGGGCAAATAGTGGCACACACACACAGAGGACGTTTGATCTCATAAGTCTATTTCATCATTTATCCAAAAGCGACGGTACCGTAAATGTCTGTTCAGGTCACTAGCATGAACACATGCAAATGTCCTATGGACAGAAGTGCTGTAGGATTGTTGAAGTGAATGCTGTGGAGCAGCACGGGTCTTCTAGTTTTTTATTAATCTCATGTACATTTTTTCAGGATCAGGGAATAACTCATCTCATTTGGGTACAATAGTGTTGACCGACTGAAAAGCACCAAACTTTCGTTTACAATAGTTTGTAATAACTTGTGTGACGTGTCAATCTTATTTACAGATATTATTGCTTGGTTGGTGTCAAGCACTTCTGTAGTAGTTGTGTTATTATTAATGTAGTTGTTAACCTGCAATCTATTGCATTATTATTGTGACGAACTTCAGGAATGATGTAGTCTACACTATTTTGTTATACAACCTCTGACCGCAAAGTTCGGTGAATGGGTCTATATTACGAACGGATTGATGGCTTACCTGAAACAGCAGTTACTGTCCTTCGAAGTCATCCCCGTGGATAGTTATGCACTTCTGAGAATGTCTGTACAAGTTCTGGAAACTCTTTAGGGATGGCCTTCAGTCGGGTCGTCACATTACGTTGGATGTCCGAAATGTCCGAAAACCTCTGGCCCTTCAGGGTTTTTCGGTGACCCTGGACCTGGACCTCACCACTCCTTACTTTGACGCTTGACTCAGACACCAGGTCTCGTTGCCCGTAACGATGGTTTTAAGAGCCATTCATTCCAACAGAACATTCACCCTTCTCACTGCCACCCACCGAACAGGTGTGCATGGTAGATTGCTTAAATTCATCCTTCTAAACACGCACTGTGTCAAACAGGTCTTACACGTTGGGTTGCGTGTCGCCAATGTTGCCAGGTAAACCGTTCTGACTTTATTCACCGAACGCAACGGGACGAGGCCTTTCAACACCATCCCAGAGGACGCCTTCTTGCAAAGTTTTCAGGCCATGTATCGCCGATCTCAGCATTGCATAGTTACGGGAGAGGACTATTTCGAAGGACAGGAGGGTCACTGTCGTACATTGTTATCTATGTTGATAGTACAGGACTATTCACCGAACTTTATTGTCACAAGTTGTATATGATTCTAATTCAACAGTTCCTATTTGAACTGGTGGCCTGTTGTAATGTGGATATCTTGCTAATATAGTGAGTACGCAAAGGATAACTTACAATACATGATGATGATGATAATTGTTGTTTTAAGGGTCCTAACATCTAGGTTATCGGCCCCTAAAGGTTTGGATTATAGTAAAAGATGAGATGAGAATGAAAACTATAATTATAACTAATAATAACTACAGACTTACATATTAGAAGAAGAAATGGTAAACAAATAAAGGATAAGGCAAATAAAGGAGAGGAAGGAAAGAAATGTCCTCAACCCTCGAAGAATGAGAATTGAGGGACTTGGAATGAAGGAGAGCCATGAAAGGCAGATAGGAAAGAGGAGAGGGCCCGCCCCAAATCAGTGGAAAAAGGGGAAGAAACTGACCCAGCTTAGGAATCCCTCGGCATCGCCAACTCTGGAACTCACCAGCTGTGAGCCCCTGAGGGTGTAGCAATATCCAGGGTGTACCAGAATTGGTGGGGCTAGATACACCCTGCCTCCTTAAGGGCCGTGAGCAGACGGCAGGAGATAACATGAAAAGAAAAAGAAGGCTGACCCCTCGCAGAAAGAGGGTATCACGAAAGATCAGACAAGGGCCAATTAAGGCGGGAAAGGAAGAGACTGCCTAGGCCTCGGATACCCTAATACCGTCGGGGTCGGAAGAGAACAAGAGAGGTCGACAGGATAGAAGACAGAGAGGAGACCGGCACAAGTAAGTGGAATCAATGTCGGACTCAGCTGGGGTCCCACAAGTTGTGAGCCCCTGGGGGAATACAATACACTAGAGTGGATAAGGTTATGTAAACTTAGCTGGTATTTGAATTCTGAGTGACTGGCTGCATGGCTGAGAGGTAACGTTCTCGCTTGCTGGGCTCAAGGATGCAGGTTCGTATCCTGGCGTAGAAAGGTGGCATTTGAGGGTACGCAAATGCAAGTGAGCCGTGCCAGTTGTTTTACTGGCACATTAAAGATCCCCTTCGGGGCAATGTTACGGCACTCCGGCGTCTCTAAAAGCCAGAGTAGTTAATAGGGACACAAAACCAATAACATTATTATTATTATTATTATTATTATTATTATGAATCCTGAGTTCTATATGTCGTCCGTTCTCTCTCACTGCTCACCTGTATACAGTACATACGATGGGTATTGAAATGAAAAGGTACGAAACGCTACTGTGGGTACAATTTATTCGTTATTCAAAAGTAATCACCACAGACCTGTGCACAGGTGTCCCATTGCTTCACTAGCCGCAGGATTCCCTGTTCCCAGAAGTGTTGTGGTTGTGACAGGAGCCAATCCTGTACGGTGTCCTTTAGTTCGTCGTCCGATTGGAAACGTTTCCCCTTGAGACGAACCATTAATAGTGACGTGTATTGAGCGACACTCCGTAGCCTACGCAAGTCCGCCAAGAGCAAACGGCCTGGACTGCTCACGACGGGAGTGATTCTGCTCCATGATAACGCTCGCCCACACGCCTATAACGTCACTCAAGGTGTATTGGCCACGATCAAGTGGGAACAACTTGAGCATCCGCCCTACAACCCGGACTAGTCACCCTGCGACTTCCAAATGCTTAGTCCGTTAAAAACATAAAAAACATATTTAAGAATTTCGCACAGCTGCCATCTTGTGGTTATGAAAACAATTATACATTTGTGTATAAGTGTAATACGTACATAAACATCGGACATTATCTAAGCATAAGTGAGCAGGATCCGATGGTGACCGCATGACGATGGAAACATGCCATCCAATTAAGTTTCCCCTCCCCAATAAGACCGTGTTAATTTGTGGTACATGTCTCATGTAATTTCTCTTTCAGGTTTGGGTGTTGAAATACTTGTTTTCCGCCTAATTGGGCACAATTTATGGTGAACGACTGTAAAGCTTTCTTTAACAGACTTAGGCAATACTGAAAAGTGGCTTCTTATTCTTCAATTAACATATTTCCAGGAAACAGATTCCCAGGTTTAGGAATGCGAACACCTACTTCTGCTCAGTTATCGTAATAATGCTGGGTGTACCCTATTTCATTCCTCAGACAGGAGATAACATCCAGCGCAGTGCTGGGAATCAAGTCCAGGACGTTTGGGACATGAGTCCCAGGACGTACCCTTGCACTATGGAAGACAGCAACTCAGTGTGAACAAAATACCAGGTGAATCAGCTGCCCCTAATAATATGCAGCCAAACTAGCGTTGTTATCAGGAAGGTCCATATTGCTCTGCTGGCATCCCGTATGGTACTAATGCACTACAAGCATATCCTTCGAACGATACTGAACACTATTATTTTCCCCTCGATGTGACTACAGACTCTTACACGGGAAAATTAATAGTGATCAGTACCGCATGTGGGATATGCTTGTAGTGCATTAGTACTATACAGGATGCAACAGAGTAATATCGACCTTCCTGAAAACACGCGTTCGTTGCGCTGCATAAAACAACATTGTTACGGGCAGCTGATTCACCCGGTATACCAGGCGAGTCTTCCGCCACTTATATCTCCAGTTTTCGGCCATACTTCCAACGTCTGCTGTCAGCATGGTCGACAGTTCGCCGTCTGCAGCCAAGCTACAATGACCCTAAACAACTTTACAAGATTTATGACGACATGGAAGTAAGACCTTTACAAAAGCATGTGTGCGACAAGTGATTTTCCAAACTGTCATACGGACATGTACAAAGAACATGCCAATTATACGGTTTCAGTTGGATATGAAATTAACGCTGGGTACGGTGGCTTACTGGTAAGAAATGTGAATGAACCTTCGAAGCAGAAAGCAGTATCACATCTTATACGCTTTCAGGCAAGCAGAAGGGACAAGTAACCATGGAGCAATGGTCAAAGTGCGTTGAAGCTAATTGCACTGTTTTTGGGAGCTTGGTTCGAATCCCACCACAGCCAAATATTTGTATGCACACATTAAGCTTTGTGAAAGGTATACAAGGGCATTCGGGCCACATTTGACTAATATCATGCGGTGGTTATTTAGGGTTCAATGTGTACTGGCTTGTCACAGTGTGCAGCCTAGAAGCGCTGGTTATTTCATCGCCATGTTCTTGTATTTGATCCCCCAGGGGCTCACATCTGGTGGGACATGGGTTGGTGACCACGGTAGCCCAGCTGAGTCCGGCATTAGGTGGGTATACACTTGCGCGCCGCGCACTGCGCGCGGTGCATGCGCGGCGTGTGTGTTGCTCGACCAGAATTATTATTCTCGCGATCCGTAGGAAACCCACGAACATTCACTAGTCAGTTTGGAGTGTGGTAAATATAATCATGTTTCCGCCGCACGAGGAAAACCTCGCGATTGCGGAGATGAGTGGTGCGGCTGTTTTAATGGCACGTTTGTGCAAAGAGAAAAAGAAACGACGACGACGTTGGTGGCACACTGACCTGTTTTAAAAAAGGAATGGTGCGGAGCTAATGATGGACTTGAAGTCACAAGAAATAAGCGGCCAGTATAAGAATTTTACTCGAATGTCACCTGACTTTGAGAATCTGCTGCAGAAGATTGGACCCCACATTTCCAAAGAAGATACGTATTTCCGCCCTGCGATTTATTTTACTGTTCTCACGCCAGTAGGAAGACAGCAGAGATATCACCTTCTTCTTGCATTGGTCCGCAGATATATCCATCTCAGCTCCTATTTCCCTCCAGGCATCTGCTTTTAGTCTATTGGTTTCATAAAATGATCCTTATGTTGAGGATCCCACAGAAGAGGCTTTTTGCGATAAGGATCGATCAGTTTTATCACAGATTCGTCTGACCACTCCATTATCACCATTCAAAACGCACAAATATTGCAATCAGATGCGCACGAAAAACAACGAACTTCTCACAATCCCGTCCAAATCTGAACTGCGAAAACTCAAAGTGCGCGTGGAAAAAACCGACAGGAGATGGATCGTCGTGCGCCGCGCGCGTGCAGCTTCGAAACCCCGTACTAATCTAGCGAACTTGCTGCGCGCGAGCGGCGCGACGCGCAAGTGTATACGCACCTACTGTTTCGACTTGCTTGTGCCGGGGTGTGTACCCCCACCAGTTCTTCTGTACCATGGATAATGCTACACCCTCAAGGGATCACAGCTGGTGAGTTCGAGAGTTATCGATCGCGAGGAATTCCTGAGCTGGGTCCGGGTTTTCACCTTTTTCCATTGTCTTTAGGGACGGGCCCTCTCCTTCTTCCCTTTCCTCTCTGCCATTCATGGCTCTCCTTCTTTCAAAGTCACTCAATCCTCATTCTTCGAGGTTTGAGGGCATTTCTTCCCCATTTCTTTTATTTCCCTTACTCTTCTTTTGTTTTCCTTTTCTTTTCTAATTGTGTACGTTTGTAGTTCGATTTAATTAATGGCTGATTAAATTATCAGTTTGCCTTTTCTTCTACTACGAGCGCAAGTGTTAGTCAATGCAGAGTGTCACTAATTACTTCTGGTGTGAGGATTTTAAAAGAAATAAAAAAAAAAGAAACGCCAGAGGGTATAGACCAAGGAACACATTGAAAAATGGTATATTGGCTTTCACGGCCCGTGAATTAAAACTTGGAAATTATTCTAGGTTTATGCCGTGTCTTGTTTGGGATTTCACCTAGGATTGAATAAAAAAGAAAATGACTAAGGAAACAAGCGATTTTAGACTGTTTTTCTGGAACTGCGTTTAGGCTGGAAGTGGTTTTCAAAATGTGTTTTTTTAGTTTAATAGAGCTCTCCAAGACTCGGAATTTGAAATATTTCCTGGCCCTTTGGCTCTTCAACGTTTGGTACAATTCAGGAAAGTGCTTAATTTTACATTTTTGCTAAGATGGATGGCCTGTTTGCCATCTCTTGATGAATGCAGTACCTTTGTATTGTCTGTTGGCACAGGCTAGAGTAAAATGTGTCTTTTCACCGATGTGTCAATCTTACTCATGGCTGTGATTGTATGGGAGCTACTGAGGTATGGGTGGTGCTTAGTAATGCCATTCAGGGCACAGACAGTGCCTGTGGATGCTGTGAAAGGTTCTACTCATAGGGTTAGTACTGCTGTTCTGACTCAGTGAGGAAAGCAATGACAAACTACCTCACTCCTCACCTTGCCTATTACGCCTCAATATAGCGCCGCCTTGGGTTTCTGTGGGTATCCACCCACATAACCTAACGGCGATACTTTTTGAGGATCCAACCAGCTTTCGGGCTGACTACCTAACAGACAGCTAAGATGGACACATATACTTTGTCTGCTGAGAAATGTTTCGACATAAAAAATGCTGCAATTTAATTACCGGTACCGTACTTGGCCGTACGAAGCAATGTTCTAACTTGTGGCATCTTTATAGGGAGGAAATAACTTTGAGTCCTCCCAGCCAAGGAGTGTGACGTGCTTGATAGCCAACTATCCCGGCACAGAGAAATATATTACAAGTTTTCAGTTGGTCAACACAATGTAATTCCAATTAATGGAGCATGCGAAAAATAACCTGAATGAAATTACTTGTCTCTGTATTTGATATTGCATATCTTATCGATTTTGCTTTCATTTTGCTTTTTCTATGTTCTCAGTTTGATTTTGCTTTTGATTTTAAACCGCCCCCTCTACGTGGAAGTGCCTAAGTGACTTGTCCATGTAGATTTAGAGTCCCATGGACCAGGTTAAGGAGACTAACTGATTCTAGCCTCCAAGGTACAGCCTACAATTAAAATTAAGAACTAATTATTTCCTCTCTGTTGTCCACGAGTGTCTATGTTTGACAGCTGTGGCAAAGTTCTGATTGACATGAGTTGGCGTGCTGGGTCTAAGAACCCCCAACGTGGCTAGAGCTGACTTCTGCCACTCGTGAGGTGTTCATATTGGACTGATCAGATTGCCACTTCTGTTAAGTACTTGTTAAGTACTAACTAAGGAATGGGGACAAGACGTGGTACCTAAATAAAGGTGGAATTTCGTTTGTTGGTACGATATTAAAACCATAGTTCCTTCAGACCCATGTGCGGCTAACGAAGGTTTAAATTTCTTCAGGAACATACAATATCCAGTTGAATATTGCTCTGGAAGCAGTGTGTCTTGTGACGAATATCCCAGTTTAGGTTAGTAATGACCACGACAGTTCAAATATCAGTCCAATAATGTGATCCAACTGGTTCCACATATCTCACATGGCCTACTACATTGAAATGGAGACGAATCCCCACGTTCATCGCCAGATATTCATTTTGCTTATGGGCGCTTATCCCCAGATCATTTGACTGTAGTAACGACGCAATATGTCAATGGAATTATAGCGGAGGTAGAGTTGTGAGTCAACAAAAAGGAGCCACTCAATTTATCACGAGAAAACGTGTCCGTGAGGCCGATATGAAGCGTAAGCCCAGAGCGGATTCAACTGCGAGTTCCTAATATAAGGGTGTCAAACAGTGATATTTCGGCCAGATGGAAGAGAAACGTTAAGCCATCGTAAATATGCTGTTGCATTGTGTTTAGTAGAACTCACAGCCAACAATACGATCAAGTGTAATATATTGTAGGTTATATTGTTGTTGTTGATGATTCACTTCACTTATGTGAATAGAAACTCTGCGATGATTTACAAACAATTTTCCACAATGGGGTGAGGGGCCATGGTTATATTTGTTTCCTCGTTTCTTTGTTTACTCTAAAGCAGCCATTAGTAAGGAAAGATACACTTCGCCATTCTTATACAAGGAACTGCGCACTCTTCTTTACATAAATCAAAGGTAATCGGAGTACGGTCATGGCTAGAAGTTGAACTATTACAAAATTCTAATATACTTCAGGAGGCCAGAAATTTGCAAAGCTGCCACTCTACCTCTGTAATTTCTGGTCTGTGATTATATTAACTTGTAATATCTTGTATTCGAATTTGCTTATATAACCATTGGTTGCAATACATTCTATTATTAGCCTATTTTCAATTTTGAAAAAAGAGGCTTATGAGATCACCTTTTGTCCGTGTGTGTGTGCGTGCGTGTGCGTGTGTGTGTGTGTGATTCGTGTGTGTGTCCCCCCCTAATAAAATCTAAACGGCTGGAGCGATTTCAATGAAACTCGGTAAGTTCATAGCACTATTCCCTGCGACCCCGACCGTGCCCTTCAAATTTTGTTACGACTCACCAATCCAACATGGCAGCTGTGCGAAATATTTCACCAGCATTCAATATCTCCGAAACTATTACCGATATTACCCTGACATTTTGTATGGTGATAAAGGGAACAACTATAAGTTCACTTATGTGACCTTTGAAAATCTGGTAACAACAAAACGAACATGGCGGCCAAGCGAAGTTGCGACTTTTAAATAGACGTTTCTCGCGATTTAACCAACCAAACGCAATGAAACTTGGTACAGTATATGTTTATATACATTGTAATGCACCGACATCTAACTTCGTTCAATTGTTTACATAACCACAAGATGGCGGATGTGCGAAATATTTCACCGGCATTCCATATCTGTGAAACTATTAGCGGTATCTCCCTGAAATCTTTTACGGAGATAAAGGGCACTACGGAAGTCCATCTATAATACTTTCATAAACCGGTTAACTACAAAACGAACATGGCAGCCAAACGAAGTTGAAAATTTTAAATAGACCATTCTCGCGATTTAATGTTCCATACGCACTGAAATCTGGTACAGGAAATATTTATACACATTGTAATGCACTGGTATCTAATTTAGTTCAATTTTTTACATAACCTCAAGATGGCGGATGTGCGAATTTTAAAATTAAGTTTTTATTTCTTGTGATGTAGTCATGCGATCGAATTGAAAGTTTGAATATTGAACCTACGCAATAATTTTCCTTTAATGGTACATGACTCTATGGCCTATACATTTAACAATTCAACATGGCGACCATCCAAAATATTTAGTCGGCTCTGAATATCTACGAATCTATTATAGCAATCAAACTGAATTTCTTAATGTTCATAGGGGCTATGAACTTAAGTTCACCTATAGGACTTTAAATAACTTGGTGTTCACAAATCCAACATGGAGGCGACGCGAAATATAAAAATTCACATGGACGTTTCTCGCAATTTAACCATCCGAGTGTAGTGAAACTTGGAACAGTAAATCCTTATACGAATGGTAATCCACTGGCATCTAATTTATTTCAATTGTTTCCATAACCTCAAGATGGCAGCTGTGCGAAATTTTAAAATCTCCTTGTTACTTCTTGTGTCCTAATTATGCGATTGTAGTTTGAATACTACACGTACACAATAATCTGCATGTAACAGTACATAACTCTAGGACCTACATATATAAAATCCTACATAGCGACCATCCGAAATTTTTAGTCGGTTCTCAATATCTACGAATCTATTACAGCAATCAAACTGAAATTGTGTATGCTGCTAGAGGCAATTAACATAAGTAGGATATATGAAAATAGGCTGTATAGTTCTTCACGGAACTACTTGTTTTTATATTAACGTCGCCTCCGTAGCGTAGCGGTCAGCATGGTTAGCTGCCGCCCCGGAGGTCCTGGGTTCGATTCCCGGCTTTGCCACGAAATTTGAAAAGTGGTACGAGGACTGGAACGGGGTCTACTCAGCCTCGGGTGGCCCAAATGAGTAGAGGGGGGTTCGATTCCCCCTCAGCCATCCTCGAAGTGGTTTTCCGTGGTTTCCCACTTCGTCTTCGGGCAAATGCCGGGATGGTACTGTACCCTTATTACCTACCAATACCTGTTGAATCCCTGGATAACAGCTGGATCGTAGAACCTGAAAATCCCCGGCTAGAAAAACCCCCAAGTTCTACCAACAGACACAGGGATAATAGGGCCACTCGAATACCTAACAGGATGTATTAAGACTGACCAAGGCTCAGAGAAAGAAAAGACTAGCTCAAAACACAAGAATACTTCAAAAGGAAGAAAGAATCTCAAAGGTGTGGTAAACCCTAAAATACCCAGCGATGGCCGCCTTAATATACCCTTCCATCACCTCTATAAAGCATCACGCAATAATTGAAACCAAATAATAAATTAGTTTATTGCAAGAATAAACATGACAAGAAATATAAATTTTGTCGATACCACGACCAATCAAAAATATCAATAATTATACTGGATTGTCTTTCAGCTATGGAATATGGGAAAGGCTTCCAAAATGAATTACCCATTATCTCAACTAACTTTTAGTTCTTTCAAAAATAAGGTATAATAATAATAATAATTTTCGATCCCATAGGATAAGCACACACAAAAAATATATTAATTGAATAAATTGGATTCATTTCTAATTTCATTAACTTAATGAACATCTTACACAAAAACACCCTGATTATAACCAATAATCTTACACGACATTTTCAATAGCATTATAAGGTCTTGTTATTTAACGATGAAATTAATATGGCATATTTACAGAATATACAAATTTATACAAGATTCTAGAATAATTTCGATTATTCTCCTCCCACTGACTTAATGTCACGACATTCACTTCTGCTTAAAATTGTTTAATTGTTTCATTTGTAATTTCAGGGTATTTCTGCCAAACAGTTAAGTTAAGCAAAATTTAATCATAGATTCAGCATTAAATAATTATCGGTGATCCTTGTTAAACATACATGCTATGGCAAAGTCGTTATAATTTTACTGGAAATATTGAACTGGATATCCACTCAAGAGTTTTAATAATAATAATGCTCAGAAAAATACTAATCTTCACACAGGCATTACTTCACGATAATAACAGCGATAAAGTCACTTATGACAAAATATTAACCATACTAGGTCAAATACAACGCCTCTCTGGGTTGAAACCTCATTCAATCTATTCTTGTTTGGCACACGTTGCTCAATCTTCAACAAGAAAATTTGCTTCGCAAAGCACTGTATCAAAATACTTAAACACAAGAGCATTATTCCTAATACATGCCTCTTAAAATCTAACATGCACCTATACTTGGAGCCTTACTGTTTTAAATCCACAATTATGAAAATCAGCTGTTTGTAATAAAAGCCTGAACTCGTGCTCAGAAAAACAATTTGATTCTGTAACAGGTTATTAATAAAGCCTAGTGGATTCCAGAAATACTCCACCTATTTTTAGAAAATTTACCTTACATTGATGTATTACAATATTCACAGTTCTTAAACGTATGACTTATAGTAAGTCATCCCTGGGATTATCCTCGCAAATTTGGATGTCGTTCAAATACCCTCTTAATAGAGAAAAACTATTGCACCAGAGGCAATGATATCAATTTAATCCAGTGTTAACTTCATAAAAGAAGAAAAGTATAACATTCACAACCACTCAAAACTGAGGTTGTAAAAACGATAAAAAAATAACCAATATCAAAATAAGATCTTCCCTCAATTTCCCGAACGCGAAAATGTCGGTGGATTAATCCTACAGCATGGATCTAGGTTAACTACAGAGGCTAAGCGACTAATGACCCATTAGTCAATCCACTCCGAAAATCACGCTCAGAAAATACAAGTTAAATCTGTTAATAAACTGAAGAAAAAATAGTCTAAAGACTCGAAGTAACATTCAGAATAACAGGATCCGAAAACTTCCTAATATCGTTATAATAATAAGGAAAGAAAACATTCTCCTCAAAGAATAAGATAATCCAAGCGAAAGTGCTTAAAGAACAATGCACTAGAATATGTAAAACTCAGTCAGAGTTCTCAACGCCGCTTTAAAAAATTGCGTTACTAAAATATTCTTACACAAAAATCTGGAGATCTTCCTCCTACAGTGACTTCTCGACAAATAAGAATGAGCATATCAGTTTAAATACTGTAAAATACTATTAAAATTTGAAATTTATCAATCAAAATACACAAAGGATGCACTCATTTTTATGAGTCAGAATCCTGGCACCATAGAAGGTCAGCTTCGAAATAGGCATCGAACCTGCACTTTCTACTCAACCATTTAATCTACAAAAATCAAAATATGGCAATTTGTGATTATTCAAATGTCCACGCTACACTACTGTAACAAGTTGAAGTGATCTGTACCTTTGGCGAATCTGGATGTGGAAAAAAAGCATAACGTTGGCCATACTAGACTCCAGACCAACACAAAACATGCCGGACTCCAACTGGGTCCCCAGAGAACAAACCACAGTCCTCCTAGGCTCGAACAACTCCAGACCGGTCGAAAGGTCCCAATATATCCTGGCGATATCTTTCCACACGCATTAGAATACCGATGGCTGAACCGCAAACAGTTCATCAACTCGTCACGAAGCGAGAGTGAATTCGAACAGCCGCTAAATAGTTCCACTATAAAGGTGCGAATGTGACCAAGTTCACAAGAGTCCGCGCGGTCCCTTGCATTACGAAACTCGATAGTACACTTCATAGTAAATGAACGTTGCTGCACACTGTTCTCGCTACCACTCTGCTAATGCAGTATCCCTATTGTACTCTAGCCTACCATCATAATGGAAATAGGCTTCATTGTATTCCTTCCCTCTGACACCTTGCTTAAGAATGTGCTTTTTTTAAGAAGTATTGCCACTGTGAAAAGTTTGGATCAAATCTAGGCTGCATTTCCATGAAGTTTTACAAGCAGAGTGTTACGACATAATACACCCGAGCTGGTGACCGGGATTATGAATGAATTCTTCCGCATGGTCCGTTAGTGGCGGTGGACACACGGTCGAAAAGAAAAACATATTACATGTTTAAAACCATGGCTGATCCCCATTAAGCAAGTCTCTACTCCACGTAGAATGCCGAACGAACTCGCTTACATACATAGGCACGCTCACACGTTTTGAAAATCCCGTTAACTGGCGATTTTACTTTCACTATTGCCAGGCTTCTTACTGCACGCTGTCAGTTTCACAAGTTCCTGCTCTCCACACGAGGTTGCTTGAGGGAGGCATGCACTACCGCCACTCCTCTATACGCCACGAGTCGACATATATATATCGCAGTCGTAGTATAATCACTAGTGACTTAACAGATCTTCTTCTGTTTTTTCATACTTGCTTTGTAATAGCTTTCTGCCATGGAAATATGCATACAGACATAAATAACTGCTTACATGTAGCGCTAAATATACTTTAATTCGTATTAATCATTCTCAGGTGAATCGATCGATATAATGTTAGACAATGTCAACATGATTATTATCGATGACCTTCGGGCTTGTCGTCGGAAATACGAGCTCTACCGATCCATTCTTGATAGCAGAACTTTTGCTTGCTGTAGACCAGCTGTTATGATAGACTTCAGTGGCTAGCTTGAAAGTTACAGGGCGTTCCAAAATACTGTATCCATATCTGTACTTAAGACCTTTAGGAATAATGGTGCAGTACCTTCTTCAAGGCCACGGCCGCCTCCTTCCCTCTTCCTTGCCTATCCATCCTAACCATCCCTTACCTTCCCTCATGAGAGACCCCTGTTCGCTTTGCAGGTGAGGCCGCCTGGGCGAGGTGCCAATCCCACCTCACCAGTTGTATCCCTTCCAATTCGATGTTCCCAGCTCTAGAACACTGCCCGTAGAGGCGGTAGTGGTGAGTTCCCTCGCTGAGTCCGTGGGTTCCACCAACCTGGAGGGTAAACGACAAAAAAAAATATAATATATATATATATATATATTTATATATATTGTAACCTATATTTTATGAGTCCCCCATGACAGTTTTAATGTAGGCTAGTGGGTTTATTATTTCTTTATATCATGTTATCGTGTTGGCAACGTGTTCAATTGCATTGGACACGTCTGCAGTAGACGCAGTGTCATTATTATTATTATTATTATTATTATTATTACTATTATCATATACGAATACTTTTTATTATTAATTATTCAATGTATTTTAGGTCACTTTTGACGAGATTCTGGAGCTTGCTTTGATTCTGTTGTAAAGAATATAGTATATTTCATTTGTACAGTTTTGGTATATTTAAGTACGGAGAATGGTGGGGGACGTAATTGCCTGTCACTTGTTGGTGAAATGTGAGCCTGCTGCTGGTCATGAGTAAACTGCCGAGCAAGGAGTGTGCTCTAAGAGGCTTGGACAGACAATAAGGATTCTGAGAAGGCAAGAAGCCCTTAGGCGTGAAACAGGGTGTGTCAGACAGCCGAACGAGGGGACTGCTTGGAGCGGCTTGGGAATAATGAGACAATAGCGCTTCTGAGAAAGACTTCCTAGTATGAGGTGTGGCTTGAGACGTGAGGTAGCAAGCTACCTCAGTGCACTGCTACAAAGGGGATTGTCTCTCTGGACTTTGAGATGACAGGATGTGTTGTTTGTCTCTTTTGAGCTGAGCGTTTCGTGTTTCGACGGAGGGTGATTGGGTTCTGGCTGTTATGCCACAATTACAGTAGGGCTGATAACCTATGCAAATAATTGTGCATTATTGAAGAGGACCGTGAAATGTGAATGCATGGCTGACCAGCTTCAAAGTGGTGTAGAAGTGAAATGGACATATTGGGCAGACGACGGCATTACCGGTAATGTGAAAAACAAATAATAAATCTTTACAGGCCTAAATATTATTATTATTATATTATTATATTATATATTTTAATTGCATTTCTTGTGTGTCACTCTTTTTTATTATATTCATCAATTTATTGCATGCAGCTTCAGAATACAAAGTAAATTTAAATTAGATAGTTTCTTTTTAGTTAGATGCATGTAAACCTTCCTTCGTCTTTATTAATTTATAGGAGGTTTTGGTAAGGCCTATGTCCGAGCCAGTCCTTTCAGAATATCTGCACACGCCCGGAGATAAGAAGAGTTTCAAAAAGGTGGATTTGTTCAATTACAGTACTAATTATGTCATTTGCTTAAATTTTAAAGAAAGGCCATTTATGAGGCAGAATATTCATTTTTATTTAATTTTTGTATCTTCAAAGTTACAAATGGCTTCTCTGGGTGAAGCCATCTTGTGGCTAGAATTGAAAGATTACAAATGGCGCCCAACTATGGAGTGTGAATAAGGCTGGCTGGTGCATAGTATGGCTGTACGCACAGGTAATTTGTGAAATCTGATCGGGTATTTTAGGAAGGGTATATAAGTTCAGTGATTTTGGAGGGTATGCTAAGTAATAAGAGTGAGCCTGATTTATTAAAGTTGAGATCTAGAAGTGTTGATCGAAGCACTCTTGGTCATTCTAGAAGAGGCAGGAGTCAGTCAAACAGGCAGACCAATAAGCGGTCAGATTCCACAAATTCAAGAGTAGTTCTTAGTAAAATGGCAGATAAGGATGTGATTTCTGGTACGTTGGAGGGACGTGAGGGGGCCGAGAAAGATGATGTTGCAACTAGCAAGGAGTTAGGAATGGGAGTGAATAGTGACGAGGAAAATGTAGGGCTGGGGGAAAACTCACAGATGATCAAGTTAATGGAGCAGATGATGTCTAAATTCAGTAGTAAACTAAGTGATTTAAGTAATAAAATGGATACTCAGAGTAGGGATTTAAGTACTCAAATTAATAATCAAAGCAGTGAATTTAGTACTAAGATAGACATTCAAAGTACGGATTTAGAGAGCAAAATTAATAAGATTGTAGAAAGTATGAGTAAAGGCTATAAGGAAATTCGTCAGGAAATTGCTAGTAGAATTGAGATGGTAGATAAAAGATTCGAGCAAGTTGAGGAGAAGATGAGCTTACAGAGGCAGGGCATTATGGATACTATTGATAAGCAGATAGGTGAGGTGAGTAATGAGGTAGCCATTTTCAAGAAAGAAGTTAGTGGGAGGTTGATAGTTGTAGAGGAAGAGATGAAGGATATAACTGAGATTAGAAATAAGCAGGTGTTTTTTGGAACAGGAGCTAGCGGTGTCTTCAGCCAGAGTAACGATGGTAGATAAGAGTGTAAAAAAAGAGATTAGTGAACTGAAATCCTTTAATGAGAGCGAAAATTTGAAATTAAGAAGAGAGCTGAATCAGGCCAAGTCAAATAAGGAAAATTGTAATCACTCTGTAGGACCTAGTAACTTCTATAGGGAATCTGACTTACCTAAATTTAGTGGAAGGCAGTTTAACCCCATGGAGTTTGTTAAAGTTGTTCAGAAGAGGTTTTCGAAAGGGTTAGAAGATGGGATTCTAGACTGGGATATTGTTGAGGAAGTCATATCATTAGCTTTTGTGGGGGAGGCTAAATCTTGGTATCAAGTTTTTAAGGGAGGTTTTCAGGGGTTAGAAGATTTTAGGCAGAAGTTTGAGGGAAAGTTCTGGAACGAACAGACTAAAGGAAGAGAAAGAGACAAGATTTCTTTTGGGAGGTATCAGTCGAATCACGGGGTGAGCATGACGGAGTATTTCCTCACACATGTCCTTATCAGTCAGAATTTAGGCACTAGTTCTTCTGAAGGTGATATTGTTAGGCGTATGGCCCGTCATTTTTCTGATGAGGTGAAGATGGCCGTAGTCATGCAGGATGTAAATACGATTAAGGACATGGAACGTGTGTTAGAAAGGTTTGATACTTTGGGTAGAATGGGAGGCAAAAGGCAAGAACAGGGAAGGGAAGGAATTTACGATCAAGGGTATCAGGAGGAAGGGAATAGGCATTATGAGCGTAGGAATATTGATAGGCCAGGTAACTTTGTGAGGAATGATAGAGGAAATTTTGTAAATAGGGATAGGGGTGACCAAGGGAATTTTCGGAATAGGGGGCGCGGAGAACAGAGGCAGGCAGAACATCGGGGACCTGGGGAACAAAGGCAGTTAGAGAATAGGGGGCGTGAAGAAGAGAGACAGCCAGCTCAGCCGAGTAATTTAAACGGGAACAGGGCTCTTTAAGACGGTCAGATAGAGGGTCCCATCCCAGTATTCCAGTTCATGTGTTGAAGAAGATAGAATACGACCTCGATGTTAGAAAGGAATTGTTAGATGACCAGGTTGAGGTTATGCAGGAGAGATGTGAGCCTACGTTGATCAGTCCTGTGATTAAAGTGAAGATATGGGGTCAAGTCGTCGATGCCTTATTGGACTCAGGGAGCATGTGTTCTTGCATTAAGGCAGGCTTTTATGATGAGGTTAAGAGTAAAGGAGAAGCCATTGAGGAGATTCCTGTGTCCAATATATTTATATTGTCTGCTGTTGGGACTAAGTCACAGAGAGTGCGTAGACAGGTTGTCGCACCTATGTACATTGATGAGAAATGTGGTCGTCAGAGTTTTCTAGTGGTCGCAAATTTAGTGTATCCTGTCATATTGGGTGCGGATTGGCTAAGCAGTCAGATGTGTAAGCTTGATTACGGCGATTCTAAGGCGAGATTCAAGTGGGGTGAGAATTTTGATACGATTAGTCTGAGTTATCAGGTGGACTCGGGAACCTTTGTGAGTATATCAGTGTGTGTCCAGGTTTTAAATGAAGAGGAAGAAGTCAGTGAGGTTAGTAGCGACATGGTATCAGAGGATATTCAAAGTTGTAGTATGGTAGTGGAAGAGGAGCGTGAAGGTGAATTTTCAAGTGTTGTGGAAGATACCATGTTGGAGGTAGAGCAGAAGGCTCAGTTGTTAGAGGTCTTGAGAGACCACAGTGAGGTGTTCTCTGACAAACCTGGTAGGACACATGTGTACGAGCATAGTTTCGAGATCACCGATAGGTCTAGTTTTAATGGTGTTAGATACCCGATACCACACGCCCATGTCAAAGCAGTAGATGATGTCATTTCGCAGATGCTAGACGATGAGGTGATCGAATTCAGTAGGAGCCAGTATATCAATCCATTGGTAGTAGTGATTAAGAAGGATGGCTCAGTTAGGCTATGTTGGGATGCAAGACAAGCTAATAAACGCATTGCGCCGGATCATCAGCGACCGGAAACTACTGAGGATTTAGTTCAGAGATTTGGGGGTAAAGAATGGCTGTCCACATTAGATCTGAGTGCTAGTTTTTGGCAGGTACCCCTACGGAAGGAGGATAGGCAATTCACGGCTTTTTGTTACAAAAACCAGCTGTTACAATTTACACGGATTCCTTTTGGTATGAAAACATCGTCAGCTGGGCTCATTCGCGCACTTAACAACGCTCTGGGACACGACACAGGGGATTTCACAGCCAGTTACATCGATGACTTAGTCATCGCATCACGTACATTTGGGGAACAAATGGAACACCTTAGAATCGTTTTGGGGAAGTTTCATCGGGCCGGGTTCACAGTGAAACTTAAGAAGGCGACCTTTCGTGCACAACAGATCACGTTTTTAGGCCACACTATTACACCACAGGGGGTTACGCCAGAAGGGTCGAAATTAGACAACATAATCAACACTCGGACACCACGTAACGTCAAACAACTTCGCTCTTTTCTGGGGGTATGTAATTATTTCAGGAGGTTTGTACTGCGGTATCTGCAGCTGTGCGGGCCACTTAGCGGGTTACTTAAACAGAATTCTAAGTGGGTTTGGGAAAAGGAACACGATGAGGCATTCATCAAACTTAAAGAGGGTTTTAGGGATGCTGTCACACTTAGGTACCCCGGGCAGGATAGTCAGTATATAGTGATGACAGATGCTAGCGACTTAGGTTTAGCAGAGGTGCTTTGTCAAAAGGATGGGGATGGTAATCTAGGCATCGTGTCACTCGCTAGTAGAGGTCTAAATTCCAAGGAGAAAAGATACACTACAAGTGAGAAGGAATTGCTAGCCATTGTGTATTCGCTGGGCAAGTTCCGGACCTATGTGCTTGGCCGGAAATTCCTAATCTATACAGACCGTAACGCACTTACGTTTCTTAGGACATGTAGGATAACCTCGAACCGGCTTTCTAGGTGGATATTGGCGATCCAAGAGTACGATTTTGATATATTTCATGTAAAAGGGTCAGAAAACGCATTCGCGGATTTTGTGAGTCGCCACCCGGAAATTTCAGGGGAGGGAGTTGAAGCTAGGAGAGAGGAAGGAATTTTGGTCTGTGTAACTAGGATTTCAGATAGGGACGGGGAGAGGTTAAAGTTGGGTAAAATGAGGGAGGAACAATGCAAAGACAAGGAGATTCAGGACATTTATCGGGAACTCGAGGAAATGGAACATATGAGCATTGCTAAAAGGGGTAATAAGGAATTCAGGCTTTTTAACGACTTGCTAACTAGGAAATGCTTTGGCGAGAGATGGTGCGTGTGGGTTCCTAAGTCTTTGAGGTATGATATTATCTGGTTTTATCATAAGGAGTTAGGCCACTATGGTGCAGAGAAGGTGTTGGGTGCTATTCAGGAGAACTTCTTCTGGAAAAACATGGGCAGGGAAGTCAGAAAAACCCTAGCAACATGTGAGTTGTGTCAGAAGTGCAAGCACCCCACAAGGTATTTAGAAGGGCCAAGGCAGGCTGTTTTAACTCAGAAACCAGGTGAGTTGGTGTGTGTTGACCTCTATGGGCCGTTGGTGAAGTCTCAGTATGTGTTTGTCGTTGTTGATGCCTTTTCTAAGTATGTTAAGCTCTATCCCCTAAGACAGGCCACGGGGAGGGGTTGTGTAAATTGCATACTGGGGAAATATGTTCCGGAGTTTGGTAAGCCACTCCGAATTCTCTCAGACCACGGTTCTCAGTTCACCTCGAAGATATGGACGACCAAGTTGAGTGAACTGGGAATACAGTGTACGTATTCCTCTATTAGGTATCCCCAAGGAAACATGTCTGAGAGAGTAATGAGAGAACTAGGGCGCATGTTTAGGACTTACGTGAGTGAGCGACATAATGCCTGGTTTTCGATGCTTGAGGACGTTGAGCGTAGGCTCAATGTAACTAAACACGAGAGCACGGGTCGCACTCCCTTAGAAGTCCAGCTGGGCAGAAAGCCTGTCAGCGAACTTGCCATGATTTTGGGTTTGAGGACAGGGGAGGCCGTACCCAGAGATTTAAGTATCAGGTTAGCTGGGGAACATTTATGTAAGGCCAGTAAGAAACGGCAGAAGCAGCAAGGGAAGCGGGCAGGAGATAAGTTAGATGTAGGCGACCTTGTGCTTTTGAGGGTGCCTCATGTCTCGTCCGCAGACCAGAAATTGGTGAGTAAATTTTTTCATTTGTATGAAGGACCGTATGAAATTGCACGGAAATTAGGGGCCTGTGCGTACGAGCTCCTTACAAAGGACGGAAGGGTGCTAGGGATTTACAATATTTCCAATCTGAGGATGTACGTATCCTAGTAGCCCTGTTGGTTGTGTATATATTTGTGGACGGAAGGAGTTAGGATTTTGGAAGGGAAGTCATGCCTAAAAGGATTGCTTTTTATTCTATGGTATAGGACCAAATGAATGAAAAGCAAGGGGGCGTTCTGTAACCTATATTTTATGAGTCCCCCATGACAGTTTTAATGTAGGCTAGTGGGTTTATTATTTCTTTATATCATGTTATCGTGTTGGCAACGTGTTCAATTGCATTGGACACGTCTGCAGTAGACGCAGTGTCATTATTATTATTATTATTATTATTATTACTATTATCATATACGAATACTTTTTATTATTAATTATTCAATGTATTTTAGGTCACTTTTGACGAGATTCTGGAGCTTGCTTTGATTCTGTTGTAAAGAATATAGTATATTTCATTTGTACAGTTTTGGTATATTTAAGTACGGAGAATGGTGGGGGACGTTATTGCCTGTCACTTGTTGGTGAAATGTGAGCCTGCTGCTGGTCATGAGGAAACTGCCGAGCAAGGAGTGTGCTCTAAGAGGCTTGGACAGACAATAAGGATTCTGAGAAGGGAAGAAGCCCTTAGGCGTGAAACAGGGTGTGTCAGACAGCCGAACGAGGGGACTGCTTGGAGCGGCTTGGGAATAATGTGACAATAGCGCTTCTGAGAAAGACTTTCTAGTATGAGGTGTGGCTTGAGACGTGAGGTAGCAAGCTACCTCAGTGCACTGCTACAAAGGGGATTGTCTCTCTGGACTTTGAGATGACAGGATGTGTTGTGTGTCTCTTTTGAGCTGAGCGTTTCGTGTTTCGACGGAGGGTGATTGGGTTCTGGCTGTTATGCCACAATTACAGTAGGGCTGATAACCTATGCAAATAATTGTGCATTATTGAAGAGGACCGTGAAATGTGAATGCATGGCTGACCAGCTTCAAAGTGGTGTAGAAGTGAAATGGACATATTGGGCAGACGACGGCATTACCGGTAATGTGAAAAACAAATGATAAATCTTTACAGGCCTAAATATTATTATTATTATATTATTATATTATATATTTTAATTGCATTTCTTGTGTGTCACTCTTTTTTATTATATTCATCAATTTATTGCATGCAGCTTCAGAATACAAAGTAAATTTAAATTGGATAGTTTCTTTTTAGTTAGATGCATGTAAACCTTCCTTCGTCTTTATTAATTTATAGGAGGTTTTGGTAAGGCCTATGTACGAGCCAGTCCTTTCAGAATATCTGCACACGCCCGGAGATAAGAAGAGTTTCAAAAAGGTGGATTTGTTCAATTACAGTACTAATTATGTCATTTGCTTAAATTTTAAAGAAAGGCCATTTATGAGGCAGAATATTCATTTTTATTTAATTTTTGTATCTTCAAAGTTACAAATGGCTTCTCTGGGTGAAGCCATCTTGTGGCTAGAATTGAAAGATTACAATATATTGTACCCATGTGAATAATTCCCATGGAAAACATGCTGCTGCCTCCAGCCAGGATCAGTCCTCAGGCGTGTACCGTTCACCCACTGAGCAGTTGCATATTTTTGATCTGAGACTAAAAGGTATCAAATCTACAATAATAAAGCACAACTATATTCTAAAGACTTTAATTGAGCTCTAAATTATGGCTTCACACAAACAAAAACATCATCCCAACAAAAAAAAACACAAAACAATGCAAAATGATTCCTTCAATCCACTAATATTCGCACTTGACCCTTGCAAATCCAAATGATTATTCATTCATTTACCATGAGATTAACACAAAATTCATTCTCAAGTGCGCTGATGCAGTGGCAAATTACACATAAACTGTACTTACAATCTTATGTCACCTATTGTGACCCCTTTAATTTCACAATCTAATTGTTTATTCTCAACACATCCTAATTTACATTATGCGTACAATTGTGTTCTGTATCTCTCTTCCCACCAAAATACTCTACAATGCATTAACCAATTTATGGGTTGCACCTCATATTTACATGCAACTCCACTGTTACTCATAATTATACCCCTTTCTGCATTTCCACTGTTATGCAGTTCCCCTTTATGTAGTTCCACTTTCTACAATTCCACCGTATGTCGTCATGAGTTCAATTTCAAAGATTCCGTTACCGCTGTGTCGGATGGTATATTATGCTACCCTTGCGTGGGCATAGCCTGTGGCATCTAGTGTCGACTTTCAGAAAGAGGTGACGATGTCAGTATAAAATGCAACTTTCAACAACACGTAAGTTTGCCAAATATTAAGTTATCAGAATGGTCCTTAATTATCCATGTGTTTCAAACCACACAAATACATTATACAATACAACAATGATTCTTTTATTACAACAGGGTTTCAAAGTCTTTCTACTTTAAATGTCACCCTCCAAGGGTCGTTTATAATCTCCCCCTCGGTTCTTCCAGTACACAATGGGACTGAGTCGGGTGGTAACAAAACACTTGCTTCGTCCCCCGCTCTGTTCCCTCGTTCTATATCTCCAAGCAGTAGTACGTGGCTTTAAATACAATAGTGCAGTCTCACTGATCTGCGCAACACATATGATCTACTAAACTGTATGCAAGATATGGTATAGAATTGTTTAAGCATTTATTCCTAACCTTAGGATATTAATAGCTGGCCTCAACAGGTCCATTTTCATTATATGAAGGAACGAGATTCATCAAACACCTGTCGAATTGGGTTAGCCGGCATCTTATTAAATGATACGGTCAGGCACATCCTGCCGTCAAAAATTCACTCCCAGGAGCTGAATTTATTCCATAGCTAGTTCTCGGTCGATATCAGTTGTCATGCTGAGGTGTCCATGTTATCCTCCCATACACCACTGGATTCGAACCCGGAACATTTCATAGCAATCCTCAGAGCTAGGGTACATCACTAAATACGCTCTGGCAAATAATAAATATCTCTGTACGCCCTTGGCTATACGAGATTTCACACGTCGAATAGATTACCTGGCTCCCGTGACCATGGTGATATGATCCCGTCCTTTAATTAGTAAGATGAAATCTATCAATTACTCTTACAAGCTCATTCATCAAGCTGCGAATTCAATTCTCTATTAAACCCTTCCAGTTCCTAGATTCTTGCATATTTATTTCCATTATCATAATATACTCTGATATTAAATTCTTTTACTTCGCCCATCACGTATAATACTATTGCTTGGATACACAATTATTCCCATTAGCATATAGATTTTGCTTACAACCATTTTTCCCTGATGTGTATTCATTTATTCTTCTTCTTATTATTATTATTACCGACATATATTTCCATACCGACACAACGTAACCGCATTCAATAACCGAACATCCGTGTTCGTTACGTTAACTTTTTATATAACTCAATTGCCATTTTTATATTAGTGGTAACGATTTATCCACTTAATGATGCACAAAGACATCTCAACTTGACTAAAATCAACACAACAGTAATATCTCGAGGTTCAACCTCCTAAAATTGACTCTTATTGGCATATTTTATAAATTTTGAAATCACTCAACATAGAGTGGACTATAATTACTACAAAATCATGGTTTTAAGGTACTCACATTGGTTAATCTGGTGGCTTCGACCACGCATTTCCTCCAGTAATGCCCGCCATCATTTGCAAATTAGCAAGGCTATCTTACACATTCCACACACATTTTACATAACTTTTGCCATACAAAACACACGGCACTTTGCTTTTCCATGTTGAAGCTGTTGCTTCCTTATTCACACAACACGTTATAGTACTTGTTATACTATTAATTTTACATATATTTTAAATGATCATCACTACAATCACACGATCACTATGTACATTTCTTAATGGTTGACCTTTCCTTGCAGAATATCAGAAATGCAGGCGTTGAAGATCTATTCTCCCTTACTCTCCCGCATCTCGTCCGAAAGTCTCGATTCTCTGCCTAAGGATTCCTAGCGGTCCCCCAATCTGTCTATCAATTTCTATCCTTAGATAAATTTCCTGATATCGCATAAATATGCTTGCACATCGTCCTGATCATTAATTACAGTGGTATCCCTGCGAAATTTCATCCCTTGCATAACAAAGTTTATATCTGCGCAATTCGACATCCTATGATATGTCTAACCAATAACTTAGATACTGCGCTCATCAATTGTACCTTGTACTTGTCGATTACCACTTTCAAATGTCCTATCTTGTACATCACACGGTACATTTCCTGCGTACTTGATAGTAGTCCCTCGTAATGCCGACTATAAAAGTATGGCACGACTGTCCTTATTAATCGTTATTAATTAATGCCTTACTGCATGGCTCTTATGTTGATGCACTTAACATACTGAAGACCGAGCGTCCCTTCCTGGACCCCGGTAACGTGCGCTTCGCACTAGACTGCGGTTCAACTGACTGCATAAATCGTTATTAATTAATGTTTTAATGCATGATTATTCTGTTGCTGCACTTAAACTGTTAAAGTCCGCGCGCTCCACTCCTGAGCTCGGGTGACGTACTCTCTGCACTCAAGCACGGTTCAACTGACTCCGACTGTCCTTCCCACAGCCCTTATATCCGTTTGGAGAGAAAAAGTAGACCGAAAATTTCCCTGCAGCGTCATCTTCTCTCTGAGTATGATTCTGGTCTTGAAATAACGTTTTTATGGTTCATTTTTCCTCGCTGATCACAGATCTGTCTGTGTGCTCGAGGATCGATCGGCCAATTAATTAATATTAATTGCCTTTGCTAGCGCTTCCCCACGCGGCGTCATTGGTACATCCCCGAAGACATGGTCAGATCCTCTCGCTAGCCGCAGTTTTACTGTGTTAATGCGCGTTACATTAAATCTGCCTTGATTTCACTGTTTAACGGCTTGATAATTAGCCTCCCGGATATACATTCACATAGGTGCAATCCTCATGACTCTGAGTTACTCCAATCACGAGTAATCATTAAATTACTCTGGTATCTTCCCATCCCCTCGGCCTTCTCATTCTGTAACGGGGAATAACTGGCCCTTATATTACCGTCTTGACCTGCTCCAGACGACATAAGTAGGTCACAGTGATCGACATGGCTCCATGAAACCACGCCTAGATTCCAGAGTCATTTACAAACTGTCAAGCGCTCAAACTTTCTGCGCTAAGTCCAGAATTGTATGCACACTACAGCCCAATACTGCAGTATTCTGCTACTATTTCCTGCATTATACTAACGAATAATGTCATAATTTGTTCATATCACAACAGTGATTTAATGTGTATTGTCTCCAGGGGTTTTTATAGCTTAAACTCCCTCAAAAGATCTTGTGTTCGTTCCTTGCCGGTATCTCTAGTCTGTACACATTTATCTCAGAGATCCACGTTCGACACCAGTCAGCATAACACCGTTGGGTTCAATATATATATATATATATATATATATATTAACGCTGCCTACTCCCAGAAAGCGCTATATACTCTTAGGATATGCTTGGTAATGATGATATGCCCAATCTGTGATCGAACACCACTGATCAATCGCTTAAACAATATTAAATTGTATTCCACCAAGGACAACTCCAAGGTGTAAGAAACGAACAATAGTGTGATATTGACCGCATCGTTCGAGGAAACCCAAATTATCCTTCCACCATCTGTAATGTGGAGAGCTGAGCAATTTTTTTTTGCAAGAGCGGAATATACGAGAGGGAATACGGTGTCAGCCGCCATCAAAATCCGGTTTCAACAGTCCGAACTTTTGTAAAATGCACAATATAACGCTTAATTTTTTAACGTCTGAGTAGTTATAAAACAATAAATATAAAATAATTGAAGTAAAAAAATAACTCGAGTAGGTTTCCAACCCCAGCCAACCACGTGAGAGACCAATGCTCTACCACAGAGCCAAACATGTCCATAGTAGTTCAGTGTTATCAACCGACTTACATACAACGTGTTATCAAATAATGACTTGGAATAAAATATTTCTTCAGTGCAGTTCACCTTTCTTCTTCTGCGCGAATGGGTCTCCTAGGACCACGCGGAATCAACACTTCCTGGCCTTGATGTTTGCCCAATAACTCTCCATGCTCAACGATTGAGCTAGTCTTCGTTGCTGCGACCAGACGTGTCTGGTAGGTCTTCTCTCTTCTGCCTCAAAACCCCGTATATGAGTAATTTTCCTAATTTACTCTCGATCCTTGAGATTGGGAAAACCTAATTCAGCCAAGTCCTTTTCCGCCTGTTTATACCAATTGGACTTTGTTCCCTTTTTCTGCAAAAACGTATAGATTTTATTTGTTAACCTACTTGGGTCCATTCTGTCCAAATGTACCGTGAATTGGATCCTTCTCATACGGATTGTGCCTGTGATTTTAGTAATTTTTAAATAGATGTCAAACTGGGATATTTCGGCCAGATGGAAGAGAAACGTTAAGCCATCGTAAATATGCTGTTGCATTGTGTTTAGTAGACTCACACCCCTTAGCCGGGTTGTGCCGCGCTGACACTCGAATCACCTTTATGTGGCTTCCAAGCCACATGGGAATTTCGGGAAATGAGTTAGGCCTAGCTGATCAAGCTGCAAAAGAGGCGGTATAACTACCACCTCGACCAATGGAGGTACCAGCTAGATATATTCGCTCTCAGTTACGCCTACAAGTTCTGGCTTTTTGGGAGAGTCAGTAGCTAGCTGAACCACTGCCCAGTAAACTGAGAGAGATCAAGGGAACTACTCGCGTGTGGCGGAGCTCTTTCCGGTCACGGAGGGAGTCCGTCATTTTGTGTAGGCTAAGGATAGGTCATACAAGATCCACCCACTCGTATCTGATGAGAATGGAAGACCCCCCACTTTTTACCTGTGGAGCCGTTTTCACCGTGGCCCACTTTTACACCGAGTGTGTGGATCTTGCTGACTTACGAAGAAACCTAGGTTTGCAGATGACACTCAAACTTATATTAGCCGATGACCCGGTGGCTGCTGATCGCGTTATCCGCTTTATAAGTGAGAGTGGGTTAGGGCCAGCAATCTAAATTTTCCAGTATAAATTGACTCAACGACTTGTTCGTTTTTGAATGATAATGTTTTTGATTTTCCGTAATTTTTGTTTATTTTTATAAATTTTAATTTTTTATTTAATGTTTTTGTTTTTGTTTTATTAATTTTTGGTCTTTTTAAATTGAGGCGTCCACCTCAAAATTTTAAATTCAATTCCAAATTTGTATTCTTTAATCTGTGTTAAGAGGGGCAGATGAACTCGTATTTCCGCCCCTTAAAACAACAATAGCTCACTCACTCAGACTCACACCCAACAGTACGATCAAGTGTAATATACTGTAGTTCACCTTTATTATAAACCATTTCATACAGAGGTTACATTATTTCTATCAGTAGGCTATATTGCATGCAACATACTCGTCGGGCACGAGATGTCGGCTGTCATCTTGTCATGTAACTGAGACGGCTCAGCTCTTTTAAGTCACTGCTACAGTATACAATTGTAATATCTAACGGGTCACGTCCTTTATGATGGCTTAAACAACCTTCGGTTTGATAATCGGAATTGGTGGTTCCTAAGTTATGGATTATAATGCTTGCATAATTCACACGGCCAACATTTTCAAACGGTACGGCTAATGACCTTGTAGTTAGGGCGCAGGACGCGTCCTATATAAAGGTATGTTTTTAGCAAATTTGGTAGAGATCCAATGATTCTTTTAGTCGTAATTAGACGTCAAGTTTTGAACATTTGGGTGGCTGCCATTTAGTTTTGGTAAATATGGTGGCAATATAAAACATGACACTGAAGTGGCCTCTGCTGGAGAGGTTCCTCTGTACCAAATTTCGTTCAATTTGTTTTCGTTGTGTCTGAATTGATAGGGGGTGGGGCGGATGAAGACATACACTCACACATACACAGAAAGACAGACAGAGAGCTTATTGCCCATTTAGATCTAACTAGCAAAAGTACCCGTTCTTCGAACGGTGTTATTATATTAACACCAGGCATTATCAATTGAGCTACTGTTGCAATGGTTAGCGGTTTGTCATTCTTTCATAAGTTTATCAGAACGAAGTTAGTTTTCTGGGAATATCAAACACACTGTTAATTTATGGGCCTTAAATTGTGGTTTTCGGAGACCACTTACAGACTCGCGAATTTTGTGTCTCACAATGAGAAGTGCAACATATGCTTTGATCGTCCTTCTAGGATAATTTTTATATTTCGCCTATTTTAGCATGAATTTTGAGAAGTTTTTCCCAATATCCACCCTTCTACTGTATGAAAAGTACGGTGAGCAGTTTTATAAATGATTGGTGTATTGACTCATGTTTACCATACCTAATTTTACGATCCACCAGGCATCCGAAGACGATTTTTAGGCGTACATAAAGATACACAGAAAGACAGACAGACAATTCTATTGTCTAAAACATATCACCCAGATATCCAAATATGGGTACATCTACCATACGTATCAAACAAAATCGTCCTTACGATGAACCCGTATGTCGAAAAAAAAAGTTTAGTTAAAATGTGCTCTCAAACTAAATTCACCTAACGTGTACTTCCTGACGTGAAATAGATTTGAAAGCCTTGTAGACGAAACGCAATACACTTCACATAAAAAATGACCCTCTACGTTGTATTATGTCCCCATACACAGGAAGACCTCTTTCATAAATTATAAAGGCTTGTGGTGCATGAAAATTCAGGTTCTTTAGCCTCAAATGGCCCAAATTCCTAAAAGCCGCAAAAAATGCTGATTCAATTCAGGAATTTTTGAAAATAATGTTCCTGTTTGTAGATATAATAGACTCTCTGTACTATATGTCGCACGTAAAATTGCATGAAAAAATTCTAGGTTACCCCTTGACCCCCTTAATTGCATTGACGAATTATACAGTATACATTGGTTCCGTGATAACCTTATAGCCATTTGCAAATTATCACAGAAATGTAATAAATGGAGTAGCCTAATAATAATAATATCGTATGGCCTCGGATGCCGGGTGCAAGCTTCGTAATTTGACATCCAGAGGGTAGCTTGCATGTCGAAATTTCGTTGTTCCTTGAATCGCTATGAAAGTCAAGGAGGGTAGATATCTAAGCTCCTTGAACACTATAACGCTTCTTAGTAGAGATATGAGGAACTTTGTGTTGGCGGAAACTATTGAGGTTAATTTTGCCATTATGAACACGGCCGACTGAATTCAAATGGGTTCTTTGACATGCCAACATCGTATGACATGCGAGTCGTATTTTAGCCGCCTTTCAAAAACCACGTACAGGCCGGACGTTTGTTTTAGACGATTGCCCTTGACCTTGAAGCCTGCGGGTGAGCCTGTTCACAGTCACTCTCTCACCCTATCACTTCACATTTGTCACCACCGATCTGATGTAATGGAATTCCAGACTTGAGCAGACAGTACAGTCCACGTCGAAGTGTTGTGTGACACGGAAGAACACGTTAGGTAGTTACGAACAGAACGTCATTATATTTGCCAGTGACTATACTTCAGCAATAGTGTGAAACAGCTTTATCAATCATCGGAGCGCTTGGGGCAGCTGATAACAACACAGGTACTGTAGTAACTCGCCTCCAGGCTTCCATTAAGGTTTTTCACTCGTCTAAAACAAACGTCCGGCCTGTAACACGGCCAGGAGTGAACCTGCAATCTTGGGGTTAGTAGACCGACAAGCTATCCACTCACCCACCGTGGCAAGGTAGAAATGGAGTGATATTGCTTCTTACAGAAATAGATGGAAAGTTGGATGCCACCCCTTGAGATAATGTTGTCATGGTTACCGATTTCCATTCCTTCATTAGTTTGTTAAATTAAATTAAATTAGTTTACAGGGAATATTTCAGATACTGTTGGTTTTAGAGCCTTATAATGTAGTTTTCGAGGCCCCAAAGTATTGTTTCTGGCACCGAGAGGCTTTGTCTCCTCGTTGTACGCCATAATATAATACAAATAATAATAATATAATATAGGGATAGGAATATAATAGACCTGCCGTACCACACCCGCAGGTGTAAATCGCGTGAAAAATTCTAGTGTACCCCTTGACCCCCTTAAGCGCATTATACGTATTGATGATTTTTACAGCTTAATTTGGTTCCGTGATAACCTTCTAGCCGTTTGCAAACTTTCACACCAATGGTAATTAATGGAATTGCATTGCGCCTTACAGTAATAGATGGACCTCTGAGAATCTGTTGTCATGGTTACCGGCTTGTATTCGTTCATTAGTTTATTAAATGAAATTAGTTTTCTGGGAATATCTCAAAAATGGTTGGTTTTAGGGCCTTAAAATGTGGATTTCGGGGACCCTTTAGGGCCCCCGAGATTTGTCTCTCACATTGAGGGGCTGAAAATGATCTTTGTCTCGTCCTTCTACTCCTATTTCAGCATGCATTCTAAGGGGGTAGGCACTCTCTTATGAGAGGTACGGAGAAGGGTTACATCAATTATTAGTGTTGTGCCTCTGATGGATATATGTACCAAATTTTGCGTTGATACACCCAGCCGTTCTCGAGTTATAAGGGAACAAAGTTGTCTTGTCCACAGCTAAACAAACAGACAGACCAACAAATTATTTTCGCGCGCATCCATAATAAGACAGTCTGAAACTCGTAAATAATTCAAATTTCCGTATAAATTGCGAAAAAGACATACAAACTTAAATTTTTATGTACGTAGAGATATACTGCACCGTTCGGTGTTGACCGTGTTTTATTGCACAAATTTAGGCTTTACTCGCTAACCGTTGGAGATACACGAAACGTGATCAGGACCTTTTGGATAGAAAATTAAATGTTAAATCTCGTGTATGCATCAAAAGTTTGCTATTTCCTAGTGTTCTCATTTTATTTTAAATGGAAATATGAAATTTTGAAACCAAAGGGTGTAGTGACGTCACATATGTGGGTTTTACTCGCTAACCGTTGGAGATACACGAAAAAAGATACGGACCCTTCGGATAGGAAATTAAATTTTGAAGCACGAATGTGCCATCAAAAGTTTGCTATTTGTTAGCGTTCTCTTTTTATTTGATATGGAAATATGAAATTTTGAAACCAAAGGATGTAGTGACGTCACTAAAATGGTCGCCATTTTTAATAGTGCAAAATATCGAAATTATAAGTATCCTATATGTAAACATGGTAAATCAGCAACATCCATGCAAAATTTCATTTAAATCGGACCAGTGGTTCTTGCGTTATTGAGTAACACACAGACAGACAGACAGACAGACACACACCACCTCATTTTTATATATTAGTATGATAAGTCTACTTTCATTTTAGAAAATCAAAAAGTAAGCTAAAAAGAACGCTTGATCTCATACAATTACTCGTATTTTGTAGAATTCCATTCCTTGATGAGACCTTCCCACTTCGTTTCCATGACAACCGCACTGCGCGCCTCATTAAAGGAATCACTGTGTATATATTGAAGAACAGTTTAATATTGTTGAGTACAAATGCTTCAGAAAGAAAGTTCGAGTTCTGCTAGAGCGATTCCCGAGGCATGTCTCTCAGAAAACACATTTATACCTCAAAACTAAATTAGCAACTGCATACTTTTTCACAATCATTGGTCATTTTGGGTTCAAATTAATTATTGTATTGGAGTCCATTTTTAGCCTATTTTAATTTTCTGAAAAAAAATAGGCTTATGTGATCACCGTTTGTCCGTGTGTGTGTGTGTTTCCTAATAACTTCTAAACGGCTGGAGGTATCTCAATGAAACTCGGTAAGGTCATTGTACTGCGCCCGAATTTATTTAAGGCCAATACTAAAGATCCAGACGGGATATGAACCGGGACCCAGGAAAAATAAAAGAACGAATTAAAATCTTTTATTCCTCAAAAATTTGTGAGACATGGAAAACCTAAGTTGAAATAATTAAACAATTACGGAAGGCAAGAAGGACCTATTTAAATATGGTTGAGTATTTATTATCTGAATGTAGGGAGGCCTACATTGTAAGAATGCATCACACTACGAGAAGTGAGAGAAACGTCGTGCAGGGGGAGAAGTTATCAAGGTTGATGACACACTGAGTGAAGGGGAATCTATGGAGCTACGTCACACCGCGAGAGGGGAGGAAAAGCGAGGAACTTGCCGTACTCGGAGGGCAAGGACGAGGAGTTCATTCCAAATTCATATCGAGACGAGACAAGACCGCGAGTGTAGAAACAAGTAGTTTCTAGAACAGTGCCACGCATCACGAAAGTGGAGAGGAGGAGTGTGAAGTCAGAAGGCTGTGACTTGCGGAGCAAGGAACATTCTTACTAAGACCAGCACAGCATATAGACCAGTGATTTTGAAACACAGCTTGTTACTTCGGTATTAGAATACGAAGCTATTATACATCTCACGCAGATAGATGCAAACGATTCACTTCAGGAAAAGAGCTTCATTATTCCTACAATTCAGCTCATACTTTGGAACTACACAGAATGCAGTTTATGAATTGGCAACGGGGAAGTTATAGGGGTGTAATCATTAAAATGAGTATGACTACGTGCTAAGATGCACATTATAGGGAAGTAGAAACAACAGAAATGAAGAGTTGATTCCAGAATTCCACAACATGGACGGCGCAGTTGAACATCTACGCGATGCGCAGAAATGCAGAACAAATTTATACTTCTTAACACGAATTCATATACATCCAGTATACTCTCAAAGACTCTTATAGAACAATCGAATTTCAACCTTGAGAACCGATGTCGGCGCAGTGAAGGGGTAACGTCACAAGATCCGGACAACTTGCGGGAGACGAGCGAAGGAGTGAGGAAGAGACTAGCTGTTACACGGAGAGGTCGCTAACCAAGTTATGTCACCGACCTTGTCCCACTGTGAGAGCTATCCAGCAGGCCCCGTCACAACCGGTTCGCACAGCTGTGGGCGTTGTGTTCACACACACACATTTGGCTGGCCAGACGAGACATGATACATCAGAGACCGACTCCAACTCAAGGTAGAGAAGAGATTGATTTATATTTAGTAGAATTGTAGTCATGTTCTGTGTTTATCCTAATTGACCAATCGTATGATTTTGTCATTGTATTTAAAATTGTGTAGATTTTAACGCCTCAAAATAGTGCTGCCTTGGGTTTTTGAGGGTATCTACTCACATAACGTAACGGCGGTACTTTTTGAGGATCCAACCAGCCTTCGGGCTGACTACCTAACAGACAGACAGATTTTAATCCAGTATTTCAGTATTTTCTTAGGAGTCATTTTCATTGACAATTTCCGTCTTTTGGACGAAATTTTATTTGCGTATTGCAGTTGTTAACGTTAAATCGTTTCAATATAAAATCGTTTAGAATTATAGATACTTGCGTTAAATTAAATAAATCTGTTTTATGCGCAGCGATGGAACGTATATTGAACAATTTAAGTACCGTATATTCAAAAAGCTATGTCACGATGTGTCAAATATTTCGACAACTCCAGATGTTGATTCGAGCGTCAGAAATTTATTTTAAACCAACTGTGAACAAAAATGGAATGTTACACGACACAAAATCTGATAAAAGATAGTCCAAATACTTGATAGATAATTAAATCAATGAATACCAAATTCACTGTAATGAAACAGATAGATATGTAGAACTATGCTGTAACGTAATAAACCATATTTCGTAGTAACAAAGGTATTTCAAGAACCTTTATATATATGTCCAATAAAACATTTAGAGCATTACAAAAAGCCTAGATAAATTTGTTAAACAAATATTCCACGAAGATAGTTAAGATTTAAGTATATTCACAAACAAGGAGGACAAACTTATATCATTTGTTAAATATGAATTCTTGCTGACAATTCTTTGAAAGTTGCAATAATGTAATAACTGAATTTAAATACGTGAAAAGGAGTTAAGAAAGTTAAATCACAGGGTGATATAAAAGTAACTGTACAGAAAGTAATTACAGAATTGAAGTTATAGGCACGATGAAATTTTGTATAAGGATAGAGGAGATTGTTAAAGTTTGTTTCTTGAACAATATTCACAATGATCGTGGATATTTAATAAAGTTACTAATTTTCTTTGCATTGATTGAGAAAATGCACTGAAATGGGAGTTTAGATTTGGAATACCGTGCAAGAAAGGAATCGTAGACGTAAATGAGTTACGTATTTTCACGAAAGGAGACTGAGGAGTCACGTTTCCTAGTTTTGATCACAGTGAATGTGACATTGTTTAATTGTATTTGAGGCAAGTTCTGTACAGGGTGTTTAAGAAATAATGTGATTGTTGTATAATTTTGGAATAGGAGTGTGGAATGAAGGTCAAATGCCATGCACTTCGAATATTCACGTTTATCAAAGAAAATGTAAGCCGAGCAAAGAATTTCAGGAATTTTTCGAGATTTAATGATCAAATGGGAGAAGACAAAGTTAGAGCAGTGCTGAACTTAAATGTTTGTCACCTATATTCTCTTGATTCAGACTAGTATTTATACTTTCAACCGATAGAGTTACGATGTTTGTTACGGAAGTTTGAGTTGTATAGACTCGTTTGTATTATAGGTAATTAAATCCCTTCAACGCAGTTAAGTGAATATTTCTGCGAATCAGGAATCATTGTACATATAGATATATATTTAATACTGAGTAAATTTTGATCTTACATATTTAGATGTGGAACTACGGTTCAAATATGAAACGCAATGTATAATATAGGGTAATGTTTGAAATCACGCCGTTTCATAATTTTCTCATATTTCAGTGGAGTACCGAATTCTCCAATCTTTATTTTCAGGACATGTTGTATTTTTGCCACGTTTTCAGTTTATTTTGAGTTTTTATTTCTTGCAGTGTCAAGTAGACACTAATGATAGATATGCAGTCAGGATATGTGTGTATTTTTCTTAGCACAATAAACGGCTGGCGCTCTTTAGCGAATTAGCCAATTTTTATCTTAGCTGACATCGTTTTCATTTTATCATCGCCGAAAATGGTACTGCTAGGTAAGATACAGGCGCTCACTATAGACAGACCTTATCACCCATCGAGATTGGAGTTTCTCGATTTGCTTAAATGTAAATGCTAGTAGAAATTTGTACCTTCGCTGGTAGTACTATTTTCTTTTATAGATCTACCCTGTGTGTTCCTGGAATTCCCAATTTTTACTTAGCAGACAATGGTAAGTTTGTGAGCTGGGTAGATACGTGTCTGCAATCCTTTACAGTGCAGCGGATATAGGTACTGATTTGTGAATTTGGGCGCATATAGATGGATAGATTTAAATGGCGGGCCCATACGTGGGGCGATCGAAAGAGGTACTTGAGAGAGGCAGTTGGAAGCACTCGAGAGTGAGGCCATATACGTTTTGAAATAAAAGAAATGCCGATCCCAAATTTAATGATTGTTGAGGTGAACGCAACATCAGCTGATTAGTGGAGTACATTACAGTTGTGAGGCATATTTCTAGAACCACCTAACGACAATTTGTCATGTAATATTAAAGTAAAAAGTAAATTCACGTTGTTAAGCATAAGTTAAGTCGGATGATAAAATGTAATGATGTCGGTTCAGTAAAATGGGACAGTAAAAAAATATACGTAATAATTCTCGATTTAAATAGACTTAAATAGTACTAAGATTTTCAATGCATTCCATCACTTGTATAAAATGTATACGTTGGTCAATTCTGGATATACGCTTGTAGTTTTTGTAGTTGATACTTCCCTTATTCTCAAGAAAGAAGAAATTATGTCAGCGAACGACTTGACGTTCATAAGAACGATGTTGGAAAATATGAAAGAAGGTCAAAGTGTATTGACCAAAGACCTTGAAGCCCTCCACCAATTAACACACTCTAACACTAAACAAATGAAAGCCGAGATTCAGAAATCTGTAGCCGCTGTGAAATCCGAGGTCAAGGCCGAGTTATCGGTTGCTCAAACACTTACCAAGGCTAGTATAACGTTAGTACAGGAGGAAGCCAAGTTAGCTGTAGAAAAGGCCAGAAAGGAAGATAGGTTAGCTAGAGAAAAGGAAAGGGAAGAAACTAGGTTAGCTAGAGAAAAGGAATGGGAAGAAACTAGGTTAGCACTAGAAAGAGCCCAGGAAGAAACTAGGTTAGCTAGAGAAGAGGATAGAAAGGAACGTGAAGTAATCAGGTTAGCTCAAGAGAAGTCACAGGAGGAAATTAGGTTAACATTAGAAAAAGCACGAGAGGAAGACAGAAATGTAGAAGAAGAGGCTAAAATGATAAGAGCGAAGATGAGATTAGCTCAAGGAAAAGCTCGCGAAGAGGACCGATTGAGTCAGGAACAGCCGAAATAAGAGCAGCGCAGGAAGAAGCCAGGAAAATTCATGATGAGGTTAGGAAAAATCAGGAAAAAGCGCAGGAAGAGGTCAGGAAAATTGATGATGAGGTTAGGAAAAATCAGAAAAAGGCTCAGAAAATTTTAGAAAAGGCAGGAAATGCACAGGAAGAATTAAAAACCTCATTTGACCAAGTCAAACAGGACATTAGTCTTACTAAAACAGAAGTAGGAATTTTAAGATCCGACATGATAGGCAAAGTATTAGAAGTGAAAATAGCTAACAGTAACCACATAATAGAACTAGAGGAAAAATTACAGGCTAGTATTAGCTCCATTAAGGAGGAAAACACTACACATCATGTACACATTTCAGGGGCCCAGAACTGACTCAAGGAGCAACTTGACAGTCTAAATGATACTGTTGGGGAATTACAGGTCAAGTTGGAAGGTCAAAGGAAATTGATTGAGGATGGCATTAATGTGGACATAAATGCCTCTATTGTAAAGGCTATTACGGACATGAAGGAGGAGGTCGTAACAATTACTACTAAAATTGTATCTGAAATCCATAATAAATTATCTAATGATATTAAGGCCATAGAATTAAGTTCAAACATAAATGCTAGTAGAGTACGTGAAGATCTATCCAAGCGGGTAGATGCGCTTTAAATCAATAACGTAGCCACGCTGACCAATATTGTAAATAAAGCAGATTTAAGTAATTCAGGCGAACTTGACAGGGTTAAACGTACAGTCGATGACATAAACATAGAACTGGCGAAAATTAGGTCGAGGCAGGAAAAGGAAACCAGCGAATTGGAACAACAATTAAAGTCACTCACGATTGGGGACTCTACATTTTCATCTACGTTAAGAGCTGAAGTCAGGGAGGACATGAGGAAGGACTTAACTAGATTCTTTGAAGCAAGAGATGAGAAATTGAAGGAAGAAATTAGGAAATTAGAGGCTAGGACAGATAAGATAGAAGAGGATAAGGAAAGCGTGGATAGTCAGCAGCTTCCGAAATCCAGCTTTAACTTCATTTGAGAGCCATTTCGAACAGAAACAGAGGAACTTGGAGGAGACTTTGAACCTTTCCCGAGTAGGTCAAATGCGAACATTATCGTCATCAAGAGTAACGACGAAAAGCCCAATAAATTCAGCGGGGTTGGAAATATCACTGCTGTGGAATTTCTCAGAGACATGAGATCGTATCTAAAGGACAACAGAATACCCCGTGAACGACACATGAGGGTAGTAGAGAAATATTTGGACTCAGAGGCATTAGTTTGGCACAGAGCTTTCAGGTATACTTACCATACATTCGAGGAATTCGCTATTGCTCTACAGAAGCGATTCTGGAGCAAAGAACTTCAACAGGACATACGCGCCGAAATTTATTCGAGAAAGTATGTTTACTCTAGTCCGACGAAGTACGCAAGATTCTTTACAAAGCAATTAGCACGCTTGCAATATCTTCAACCTCCATTGGCAGAAGAAGACCTAGTACATGCTATTTCAGGCCAGTTACCAACTGAAGTTAGAAGGCACCTCATTTCGGCAAACGTCAGAACATTAGAGGGGATGGCGGAAATTTTGAGGAGGTTGGATCACACGTCCAATGTGTCCAACAACTCAACCGGAAACCAGAACCAAAGAAACAGAAATCCAGACCATAGAGAGATCCACACCATCCATGTTGATCAAACGCAACAGACGGAAGACAATAAAAATGGAGTAGGACCAACTAGATCGAGAATTTATGGACAAAATCGCTTTGAACCTGGTTATCAGAGACCTAGAGAAGGGAGACCATACCAGAATCAGTGATGGAACGAAAATCAGTGGAGAAACAGCTACCACCAAAGGAACGATGATTATCGCCGAGAGGGATACTACAACAGAGATAACCCGACGAATAATTACGGATATCGAGGATATCAAAACTGGAGGAACACAAATAACTATTCGAGACCGCAACAACAGCAGAATCAACAAAATCGAGGATGGAGAAACAACAATAACGTGAGGAGGTATTACGATGAGAGAGAAAGTCAAGAATACCTGAGGAACCTTAGAGAAAGGGAAGAAGGAAACGCAAGAAACCAAAATCAGGGACAGCGTAACCAAAATCAGGAATCTCAGCCCGGATCAAGCAGAGACCTGAGCAATGAAGACCCAGGAGGGGTACAAAAAAAACTTCAAATTCCAAAAAGTAAAGGAGGACGAGAACATCACCGTAACTAGACACGTAATCGAGATAAATGAGTTGTATCAGGCCACGAACGAAGATCTTCTGTATGAGCGAGAAGAGCCGAAAACAGGAGGAGTAGCGAGGCTACCCATCATAGAAATAGTATCAGAAGGTGAATGCCTGAGAACACTCCTAGATACGGGTGCGACAGCGTCCATTTTGTCAGAGAACTGTTTTCACAGATTAAAAGACGGTAATTCACTCACAGCAATGCCCGTTTAAACTATCAAAGTCAGGGGTGTATTCAATGATATGACCATGAAGTGTAAAGTCCAGGCATTAATGGAATTCTCCATCAATGAATATAAATACGAGCAGATATTCATAGTCTTGAACCAGATAAATTTCGATGCTATTCTAGATATAGATTTTATAACGAAGACAGGAGCCGTGATTGACTTGCGTAACGGAGTTATAAAATTTAATGAAGGCCAATATCAGCCAGAAAACTCGAAGAAGGAGGAGAATGAGTGTAGTCTGATTGATGAAACTACAGAAAAAAATCTAGTAAGAATAGTCATGGAAGTCGAAGCAGAAGGGATACCTCAATATAGAAGGAAAATTGAGAACTTCGAAGATCATAGAGAGAGATTAGAAGAATTGGTCACGACTTTTGCAGATGTATTTAATGATAAACCAGGCATTATCAGAGGATATAAATATCAGATCAAGCTCGCAGATAACACACCCTTTCAAAAGAAATTATATCCGATACCGGATAAATATCAATCAGAAGTGACGGAGCTAATAAAAGGCATGGAAAAGGACGGTATAATAAGAAAGCAATCCACTCCTTATTTAAACCCTCGTACAGTCGTAAAGAAAGCAGATGGAAGTCTGAGACTATGCTTAGATGCCAGAGGCATTAATACTCTTTTGCTAAAAGAATATGACAGGCCACCAAAAATCAGGGAATTACTGAGGAGATTCAAGAATAAAACCTGTTTCTCAGTGATTGATTTAACTGCCGCATTTCATCAAATAGAGCTTACAGAAGACAGCAAATGTTACACGGGGTTCATGTTTAAGCAAACCTGTTACGTGTATCAGAGAGTACCATACGGGTTGGTAAATTCAAGCCCAGCACTCATTAGAGCCTTGGATAATAAGTTAAGTGATGAAGTAAAACAATTTGCCATTTGCTACGTGGACGACATTATCATATCTTCAGAAACGCCAGAGCAACACTTCATGCATTTGAAAAAGCAATTGAAAACCTCAGAAGTGCGAACATCAAGGTAAAATTAAATAAATGCCATTTCTTTCAAGAAAAGATCAACTTTCTTGGACATACGATAGACAGATTTGGTTACCACCAGAATGAAGACAAGATAGAAGCAATATTATAGTTTCCCAAACCCAAGAAGATCAAAGACATCCGAGCTTTTGCGGGTTTTTGCCAGTTCTTCAGTTGTCATTGCCCACGTTATTCAGAAATTATGGCTCCACTACATGAGCTCCTGAAGAAAAAAAATAGATGGAAATGGGATGCAGCTGCCGAGAATGCCTTTATTCAGGCAAAGGAAATGCTCAAAAACAACATAAAATTAGAATACCCAGACTTCGAAAGATCATTCATAGTAGAAACTGACGCCTCACGAATTGGTATTAGCGCAGTCTTGTATCAGAAGGATCAAGACGGCAACAACCACTACATTTCCTTCAGCAGCAGGAAGTTAAGCACGCACGAGTTAAATTATTTCATGACGGAGCTTGAAGCTTTAGCCGTCATAAATGCCCTACAACAATGGAATAAAATATTGCTGGGACACAAGATTGTAATCAGAACGGATCACAAAGCACTGGAGTTCATGTTAAATTCCAACTTGTCAAGCGATCGGATGACCAGGTGGACTATGTTTCTACAACAATTTGATGCCACGATAGTCCGTGTACCTGGAAAAGACAACCTACTGGCAGATATTCTTTCCAGACATCCGACTCCTGAAAATAATGTAAGAATTAACGTTATCCAAACGGACGCAGAAGATCAGGAAACGTTGGACAAACTAAGAAGGATTACTCTCTTTCAAAAGAAGCATGCACCATTTAGGAACATTTATAGATTCTTGTCAGGGAGAATGACAATGAGGCACGCCACATATTTTGAAACTAGAAGGAAAGCTAGACATTATATACTTGTGGGAGAAATCGTATGCAAATACATAGATGCTGGACACACGAAGGTGCGAGTCGCTATTCCACCTGAACTTATTGTGCCACTAATTTGGTTAGTGCACAAAAACATAGGTCATGGTGGAGTTGATAAAACATACTATACCATGTTAGAAAAGTTCTATTGGGTTAACATGCGAGAGTCCATTACCATAGTGGTCAGATCTTGTGAACTGTGTCAGAAAAACAAGTACAACTCTGAACTATTGAAGGAACGACCTAAGGCAATTATTCCTACTAAACCAATGGAACTGTTTAGCCAGGATATTTTGGGCCTGCACCTAAAGGAGAAAGGGGAAACCAATATGTGCTAGTCACGATGGATGTGTTTTCCAAAGTTGTAATGCTTAATCCAATGCAAAAAGCCACAACGAAAACTGTCTTATACCACTTGGAGAGAAACATTATTCCTAAGTTGGGAAAACCAGAAAGACTTCTAACGGACCAGGGAACGCAATTCACCTCTGCAGAATTTCAAGGAGCGGTGGATAAGTTGGATATTGTTCTCCTATTCTCATCAGTTCGCAGCCCAGAGACAAATCCCATTGAAAGAACAATGCTTGAATTTTCTAAGTACATTCGCTTGTATAGTGCAGATAATCATGCAAAATGGGTGAAGATTGTACCCCTAGTAGAATTTTGCATAAATAATACGAGACACGAGAGCAACAACGAAATTCCAGTAATGTTACACTTTGAGGAGAAACCCATACGACCATGGAACGGAATCTTCAAAATTCCGGAAGATAACGAACCATCGATGGACCAGAGAATCGAAGCAGCGCGAGAACAGCCAAACAAAGCGGCCGAGAAGTGATTAAAACGCTTACAAGGGAAGAGATTTAGCGGCCCGCTACGAGAAGGTGACCTTATGTTAGTCAGGAATCCTGTGAAAGCTGACGTACTGAAGAAGGTTTACATCAAATTCAGTAGTCTTTTTGGAGGACCTTTCAAAGTAGATACAGTCTACGGTAACAAATGCTACAAGATCGTGAGGATTGAAGACAACAGATCAATTGGAAAATTTAACCACTCCAAATTAAAGAGATTTTACCCAAAGATTCAGTAAATAAATAAATTCAGTCCCAAGAACAGAGAAACCTACTGTTATTAAAGAAAGTACAGGCTATACATTACTTTAAATTGGCAACGGGGAATTGCGCCCGAATTTATTTAAGGCCAATACTAAAGATCCAGACGGGATATGAACCGGGACCCAGGAAAAATAAAAGAACGAATTAAAATCTTTTATTCCTCAAATATTTGTGAGACATGGAAAACATAAGTTGAAACAGAGTGTAATACTATGCATCATTAATAATTAAACAATTACGGAAGGCAAGAAGGAACTATTTAAATATGTTTGGGTATTTATTATCTGAATGTAGGGAGGCCTACATTGTAAGAATGCATCACACCACGAAAAGTGAGAGAAACGTCGTGCAGGGGGAGAAGTGATCAAGGTTGATGACACACTGAGTGAAGGGGAGCCTATGGAGCTACGTCACACCGCGAGAGGGGAGGAAAAGCGAGGAACTTGCCGTACTCGGAGGGCAAGGACGAGGAGTTCATTCCAAATTCATATCGAGACGAGACAAGACCGCGAGTGTAGAAACAAGTAGTTTCTAGAACAGTGCCACGCATCACGAAAGTGGAGAGGAGGAGTGTGAAGTCAGAAGGCTGTGACTTGCGGAGCAAGGGACATTCTTACTAAGACCAGCACAGCATATAGACCAGTGATTTTGAAACACAGCTTGTTACTTCGGTATTACAATACGAAGCTATTATACATCTCACGCAGATAGATGCAAACGATTCACTTCAGGAAAAGAGCGTCATTATTCCTACAATTCAGCTCATGCTTGGGAACTATACAGAATGCAGTTTATGAATTGGAAACGGGGAAGTTATGTTGGTGTAATCATTAAAATGAGTATGACTACGTGTTAAGATGCACATTATAGGGAAGTAGAAACAACAGAAATGAAGAGTTGATTCCAGAATTCCACAACATGGACGGCGTAGTTGAACATCTACGCGAGGCGCAGAAATGCAGAACCAATTTATACTTCTTAACACGAGTTCATATACATCCAGTATACTCTCAAAGACTCTTATAGAACAATCGAATTTCAACCTTGAGAAGCGATGTTGGCGCAGTGAAGGGGTAACGTCACAAGATCCGGACAACATGCGGGAGACGAGCGAAGGAGTGAGGAAGAGACTTGCTGTTACACGGAGAGGTCGCTAACCCAGTTATGTCACCGACCTTGTCCCACTGTGAGAGCTATCCAGCAGGCCCTGTCACAACCGGTTCGCACAGCTGTGGGCGTTGTGTTCACACACACACATTTGGCTGGCCAGACGAGACATGATACATCAGAGACCGTCTCCAACTCAAGGTAGAGAAGAGATTGATTTATATTTAGTAGAATTGTAGTCATGTTCTGTGTTTATCCTAATTGACCAATCGTATGATTTTGTCATTGTATTTAAAATTGTGTAGATTTTAATCCAGTATTTCAGTATTTTCTTAGGAGTCATTTTCATTGACAATTTCCGTCTTTTGGACGAAATTTTATTTGCGTATTGCAGTTGTTAACGTTAAATCATTTCAATATAAAATCGTTTAGAATTATAGATACTTGCGTTAAATTAAATAAATCTGTTTTATGCGCAGCGATGGAACGTATATTGAACAATTTAAGTACAGTATATTCAAAAAGCTATGTCACGAAGTGTCAAATATTTCGACAACTCAGATGTTGATTCGAGCGTCAGAAATTTATTTTAAACCAACTGTGAACAATAATGGAATGTTACACGACACAAAATCTGATAAAAGATAGTCCAAATACTTGATAGATAATTAAATCAATGAATACCAAATTCACTGTAATGAAACAGATAGATATGTAGAACTATGCTGTAACGTAATAAACCATATTTCCTAGTAACAAAGGTATTTCAAGAACCTTTATATATATGTCCAATAAAACATTTAGAGCATTACAAAAAGCCTAGATAAATTTGTTAAACAAATATTCCACGAAGATAGTTAAGATTTAAGTATATTCACAAACAAGGAGGACACACTTATATCATTTGTTAAATATGAATTCTTGCTGACAATTCTTTGAAAGTTGCAATAATGTAATAACTGAATTTAATTACGTGAAAAGGAGTTAAGAAAGTTAAATCACAGGGTGATATAAAAGTAACTGTACAGAAAGTAATTACAGAATTGAAGTTATAGGCACGATGAAATTTTGTATAAGGATAGAGGAGATCGTTAAAGTTTGTTTCTTGAACAATATTCACAATGATCGTGGATATTTAATAAAGTTACTAATTTTCTTTGCATTGATTGAGAAAATGCACTGAAATGGGAGTTTAGATTTGGAATACCGTGCAAGAAAGGAATCGTAGACGTAAATGAGTTACGTATTTTCACGAAAGGAGACTGAGGAGTCACGTTTCCTAGTTTTGATCATAGCGAATGTGACATTGTTTAATTGTATTTGAGGCAAGTTCTGTACAGGGTGTTTAAGAAATAATGTGATTGTTGTATAATTTTGGAATAGGAGTGTGGAATGAAGGTCAAATGCCATGCACTTCGAATATTCACGTTTATCAAAGAAAATGTAAGCCGAGCGAAGAATTTCAGGAATTTTTCGAGATTTAATGATCAAATGGGAGAAGACAAAGTTAGAGCAGTGCTGAACTTAAATGTTTGTCACCTATGTTCTCTTGATTCAGGCTAGTATTTATACTTTCAACCGATAGAGATACGGTGTTTGTTACGGAAGTTTGAGTTGTATAGACTCGTTTGTATTATAGGTAATTAAATCACTTCAACGCAGTTAAGTGAATATTTCTGCGAATCAGGAATCATTGTACATATAGATATATATTTAATACTGAGTAAATTTAGATCTTACATATTTAGATGTGGAACTACGGTACAAATATGAAACGTAATGTATAATATAGGGTAATGTTTGAAATCACGCCGTTTCATAATTTTCTCATATTTCAGTGGAGTACCGAATTCTCCAATCTTTATTTTCAGGACATGTTGTATTAGTGCCACGTTTTCAGTTTTTTTGAGTTTTTATTTTCTTGCAGTGTCAAGTAGACACTAATGATAGATATGCAGTCAGGATATGTGTGTATTTTTCTTAGCACAATAAATGGCTGGCGCTCTTTAGCGAATTAGCCAATTTTTATCTTAGCTGACATCGTTTTCATTTTGTCATCGCCGAAAATAGTACTGCTAGGTAAGATACAGGCGCTCACTATAGTGTACCCATGTGAGTAATCTCGATGGTAAATATGCAGCTGCCTCCAGCTAGCATCAGGTCTCAGGCGCGTGCCGTTCCCCCAAATGAGCAGTGCATATTTTGGATTTGAGGCTATAAGGTAACAACTCTACAATAACAAGGCACAACTCTATTCTAAAACTTTAATTCAGTAAATGAAAATGATGGCTTCAAACACAAAAACAATCCCAAAACCATAAAAAAAAACAAATCAAACAAAAATTTACTTCCACAATCCACAAACAAACAAAAATGAAATCATAATAAAGTCATATTAAACCATAAAGCTGTACCCTTACGTGAACTACATAAAGATATTCTAGTGCGCTGATGCACCTACGACTTCAATACAAACTGTACATTAACATAACAGTCATACAATGTGACTTCTTTAATATCACAAATTAATTATTCCTTAAACCTCTTGGTTTTAACAATTATGTGTGCCGTGCGTGTTTTGATTTTTCTCTTCTCACCAAACAAATGCTTTCATGCATTACCTATTCGGACGTTGCACCGCAATCAACGTGCAACTCCATAATTACGTAAGCTACCCCTCCACTTCCTCTATTTATATGGTTCCATTGCATGCTTTATGTGATTCCTACATAAAACGTTACGTTATAGCTGGTGTCGGATGGTACAATAGATTACCTCGCTCTCGTGGCGATTGGCATCTGGTAACTAACTTCAAAACTTGGTTTCAGTGACAGTACAAATACATCATCTAACTATTCGTCAGATAGCTAAAATAATGAACCATCAGGATAATCTATAATTATCCATGTGTTCCTAAACCACATGGCTACATTACTCAACATAACAATCTTTCATTATATGTCATTTACCAGGGTCTAAAATCTGTCCCTTTCAACTTGCCTTGACGGCTCGAGTTTAGACTGCAGACCCTCGGCTAGAGGAGTCGGCACACAATAGAAAGTGGGATGGGTGTTCCACCAATTACCTCGACCCTCCTTAAAGGTTTTGAATGCTTTCCTCTCTAAGCAGTAAAGATTTACAAGACAAATACTGTCGTCTGACCGACACACATATCCCAAAGGATCTTACTTGACTATTATGCAAGCAGGTATTGAATGAGCTTTTTAATTACTCCTACACATAGGATATAATAATAATTACTGGCCTCACACGGGTCCATTCAACATGAAGGTTTGGGGTTCGTAATGCATTAGTCTAACGGGTGACCGATGTCTCAAGTAAAATATAGGCGCTCACTGCAGCTGTCGCCATGAGTTTCGCTACCACAAGCGGAATAACTCATCAAATAAGTTCTCGGGAGACCATAGAGTTTCGAGGTGTCCTCGTTCTCCTCGTCTCTATCACAGGATCCCAACCCGGAACACTTTCATATCCTTCCTCAGAGCTAGGGTACACACTACAACTCTGGCATAAAATTATATCTCCACTTATGCCCATGACATAGGAGATTTCATACGTAGAATAGACCATCCGGCCCCTTACTCAATGCCACGACCTCCGACCTATAGTATTTAGAGAAATCTAACAATTTACTCTATAAGCTTCTCATATAAGCTGCAAATTCAATACACTAAAAGCTCTTTCATGCCTGGCATCATCACTGAATATATGCAATATTCTGATATAAAACTTATTTCCTTAATTACTGTAATGTAATCTTACTGTATCATCTTACTGCTTAGATTGATAAGTCTTGCAATTAGCGTAAATCTCTCGCTTACAACATTTATTTGTTTCCTGATGTGTTCATTCATACTTTTAATATTCATTATTATTATTACCATTAATCTCACTGACATAAATGACCAAAATCATTACTTTATTATTCTTATTAATCTCACTGACATAAATGACCAAAAATCATTACTTTATTATTATTCTCACATAACTTTACCAAAAATCCGACATAGCTAAACGTCTTAAAAACTCGAACAATCGCGTTCGTCACATTTACATAACTGATTGCCATTTTTTATTCATAGTGGGAATAATTACTCCACTTAATGATGCAAATTAACATCTCAACTCTATAAAAATCAACACAATAATGATTAAACATGGAGGATCTCCCTCCTAAACTGATTTTTACTGGCATCTTTAAGGAATCACAACATGCAATGGCCCATATTTCTACATAATCATAACTTGTGGGGTACTTACATCTCTATAGGCGTCTATGGTGGCTCCAACCAATCATATTTCTCCATGTCGCCCGCCATTAGCAGGTTTAACGCGACATATTCATCTTGAAGACACACATTTTATAACATATAATTTTCATCAACAACACGACACGTTGCATAACTCTCAGGAAGCTATTGCTCCCACACATGTGAAACACTTATCTAATCACTACTTTAAAGGATATTTTACATATGTTGTACACTTAACACACGTCACTTTATACACTTTTCAATGCTGAAATTCCCTAGCAAAGATCGAAATTGCAGGCGTCGACGGCATCTTTCGTGCTCCTATCAACTCCTGATTGAAAGTCTGGTTTACCTGCTTTCGGGATTCACCAACAGTTTTTATATATCCTACTCCTACGGTAAGCGTCCTGCGCTGCATAACTATGCTAGCTCCCGTCTTGAGTGTTATCATCTGGTACTCTCATGACATTACCAAACACGTCATAGAGTTTCATTTTGCGCATACCCTCGTAATTACACATATACGATCAGGCAATACTTTACACATTGCGCTTAACACTGTCCAATACTTTACACAAATAATTATTTACAATAGTTCGGCCATTAGCCTTACACGGTGCTTCGTAACTGAACACGCCATAGTTCGTACTGCTGGTTATGCCTATAGCACGACTATTATTCATACAAGCTTATTAAATGCTTCATTAACATGTACCAGTCTTTGTCCGGCGTCTATTATGAGTAGAACCGCCATGCGTTCTGCCTTGACGAACTTGCTTCAAAGTGGCTGTACCTGACTGAAGATTCACTTGAAGACTGCCCGTACCTTACTTGAAGACTGCTATATACTGCTTACATCCTGTCTCGTACTGCCCTCGTACTTGTTGCATACTGATTGCAACTTACTGCAACTGAGTTACCACTGGGTAACTTCTAACGTAAACTGAGCGTGAAGACTGCATAAGGCTGCAACTTGCTCGACTGTAACTGGGTGCAAACTGCACGTGAACTGCGCGTAGACTGAGCTTGAACTGATTGAGACTGGGTGCTCCTCCAAGGGTCTACTCCCTTATATCAGATTCCCACGGAAAGTAGGGCGAAATCTTCCCGCGTAATCTTGGCTCCTCTCACAGCGTGAATCTGGTCTCCAAACCGTGATCATTGGGTTCCTCTTTCTTCACAGATTCCAAAACTATCTGCGTGCAAAGGAATCGCTCGTCCAATTAATTAATATTAATTCCTTTCTCCATAGCGTGGGACGCTATCTTACGGGTATTCCCCGGCAACATTCTCAAATCTATCCGCGCACAACGGTAGCTTTACAGTCCTTCCGCACTTCGTTAAATATGCCCCAATTTCGCAGGTAAAAGGCTCTAAAATTAGCTTCCTGCCAAAAGATTCATCTGTGAGCAACTCTCATCTCAATTCGTTGCTCCAATCACGAGTAATCAATGATTTTCCTGGGCATCTCTCCTCCCACTCCTCAAATCTATTCTCCGTCGGGGAATAACTGGGTCATTATTCAGGCCTCCCCCTGCTCCAGACGACAGAATGGGGTCACAGAGATGGACATGGCTCCACTGGGCCCCACCCACAATTCTGGGCTAATTTGTAAAATGTCAACTCTGTCCTCTCCGTGCTTCAAGCCTCGTATAGCCTACACCAAGTAGTCTAATAATGCTGTAATCTGCTCATTTTTCCCTGCATTATTTTAATAAATAATGTCATTGCACCAAAAATCACACCAGTGATTAAATATACACTTCTTTCGAGGGGTTTTTACCATGAAACTGCCTCTACAGATCTCTGGTTCGTTCCCTGGTGGAACCTTACTACTGAGATCACAGTCTCTGAGAACCACGTTCAATTCCAGTCAGCATAACCTCCTCGGGTTCAATAGACAGACCTTATCACCCCTCGAGATTGGAGTTTCTCGATTTGCTTAAATGTAAATGCTAGTAGAAATTTGTACCTACGCTGGTAGTAATATTTTCTTTTATAGATCTACCCTGTGTGTTCCTGGAATTCCCAATTTTTACTTAGCAGACAATGGTAAGATTGTGAGCTGGGTAGATACGTGTCTGCAATCCTTACAGTGCAGCGGATATAGGTACTGATTGGTGAATTCGGGCGCAGTACTATTACGGCCAACCCCGACGGTGCCCTTCAAATTTTATTACGTCTCAACAAACCGACATGGCGGCTGTGCAAAATATTTCACCGGCATTCAATATCCCCGAAACTATCACTGATATCACCCTGAAATTTTGTACTGTGATAAAGGGCACTACTAGAAGTTCATCTATGAGACTTTCAAAAACCTGTTAACTACAAAACGAACATGGTGGCCAAGCGAATTTGAAACTTTTAAATACACTTTTCTCGCGATTTAACTATGCAAATGCAATGAAACGTGGTACAACAAATGTTTATGAACATTGGAATGCATTGGCATCTAATTTAGTTAAATTGTTTACATAACCTCAAGATGGCGGCTGTACGAAATATTTCACCGGCATTCTATATCTCAAAAACTATTACTTACATCACCTTGATAAAGGGCGGCTTCGGTGGCGTAGTTGGTAGCATGCTGAGCTTCTATGCCCAAGATCACGGGTTCAAACCCGGCCGAAGTCGTCGCGTTTTTAAGAGCGTTAAAATTCCTCAGTATGCCTTCCTTGGGGGGGGGGGAAGTAATGCCGGCGATCCCATGTCATAAATTTATGGCATGTTAAAGAACCCTCCACTAATTACACCTGTGTTAAGCTAAATTATGTTAAAAATGTAAACAGTGCTCAGGATCTACGATCGTCGCCAGGAGCCGACTGCCTTGGCTTCTAGTAGCTAAGTTCTGAACTAGTAGTTGTTGACGGTGGCATTTGGCGGCAAAAGTAGTGTACCCTTGCGTTATCATATGGAACATGTGTTCGTATCCCAGCTAGTTCACGGTCTTTCGAGGCATGGGGCGTTCAACCCACTATACGAGCACATAATCAGGATTTGAGTCTGTCAGGTAACTACTCTACTTGAAAGAAACAACATAGTCCTAAATATCACATTTAATGGTACTAATTCATGGCAAAACACAACACAAAACACAAAAAATATCTTACAATTACTTCCCACAACAAAAATCAAAATTACATGTGAGTCTCTTCTCATACAGTTTGGTGCTCCACTACACCCATATCTATCCTAGATATTCTCGTTGATGCTCTTTGACATTTGCGAGTGTCCATAGTGTTCTTCACGTGGCACAATTTAACACAAATTTGCATATCATAACACAACAAACACAAATTACATTTAAATATTATTAAATATTTATCCGTTTTGACACGGAACATTTACTTTAAATGACATTGATTCATTACCTTATGCCTTGTTTAGCATGTGTTGCCTTTCCGCGCGAAACGTATTCTTTTCCCATAAGTTTCAAACGCTGAAGTGGTACACCTTCCCATCCAAAATACACATAGTTATAGACATTTTATAGCTTCACCATACAACACTCCTCTGGGTCTGGTCATATCATTATCGTTACAAACGTGTCATATCATTAAATTACGCTACCCGTATGAATAAATTAGCATGAACTGGGTAATTATACTTGACAAAAATGCATCTATTTATTTGGTGCAGTTAATTTGTCCTCGGACAATAACTTGGCCAAATCTTATCCAATTACTTCATTCCAACATTCCATATGTATGGAAACAGTACATATAATTCATTTGATACCATCATATCAAGCACATCTTAATTACTTTTCGAAATATCGAGACCCTTCAGTGTCCCACTACAATCTTAAAATAAAAGGATCCGGTCTATTGACTCCCTTTAGCGTGAACGAGAAATTCGTCACGGACCGTCCTCGTCAAGCTGTCTGCCGGGTTTGTGGATTCTACCTGCTACCCTGGCCGTTTTCTTGCAATGGCCATGTGCTCACTCAATGGTGCAGCACTGCTAGGGGGTACATGATTGGATTGTGTCATTACGAATTGAGTCGATCTAATTATTTAATACCTACACTTAGAGTATTTAATGGGCTCATATCGGCTCCTAATTAGTATTCAAAGCAAGGGATGGATCACAAAATAGCTTCGCCGTTCTATGAACGTAATCAGTGGCTTTGCGTGCGTCCCAGCTGAGTTTCAAACTGTTATCTCACTGGACGGGCACGAATATAACTAGAGGAACTCCACGTTTCCTGCTCGAAGAATTTTTGTCTTACCTCTAAGGGCAGATCAATTACTATACTGTCCTACATAGGGTGTCTATTGGTTTTCCCTGGCAGCGAAGATTCTGCTAACAGTGGATACAGACAGACTCTGTCCCAACTCTGTTGCAAATACATATGTATGCTCTAAGGCGATACCATATCGTAGCTTCGAAGATTAGCCTACAAGATTCGTCAACGTGCGGACTATTCTCGGATAGTCCCTGCAATTTATTGACGTAAATCTCTTGATTCTACGTTACATGCTCGCTGATCGCTGCTAAAACAACATTTATTACAGATGACTCAATTCCTAAAGCACTCATGTCCTCCATACATTTTCTTATAAGCCAAAGTTTTACGTAGCTCCAAAACAAGTATTAATTTACTGGCATTTACATCGACTATCTTAATGGTTCTCAAATACAACCATGTAGAATATAACATAATAAAACATTTATCTATCATTTCAATGACACTGAAAAACTCTCTTTATCTCGTTATTGATCTATCTTTCTTACTTATCACAATAACACAGTATTTTTTACAATAGATATGACACACTTTGCACGTTCTATAGGCAAGAATACGCCGATTTATATATTTATAATTGTTACCGACCCCAGATTATATTATTATTATTATTAGTTAACGTTATCGTTACTTTCATTAACATCTTACGCCTAAATGGCCGTAAGCTTGTCATCCTCAAAGCCATATTTTTTATAAAAATACGAGGGATGTGAACTCGTACACAAATGACTGTTAATTCTTAATATTTGAGGAAATGAATTTGTTGTATGGTGAGCTATTAAATCATATCAACATATTGGAATGGTACTCACTTTCATCCTTGCTGGGTTAGTCCAACACGACAGCAGTTCGCCCACCATCATGCTTGCTTTAAGCCATCATTACACTTTCCATACGACACATTGCATAAAATTTGCACATGGTAATTATATCTTGCACTAGTGGCATTTTACACTTTTTAAACTACACATATTCTTTTAACATATAAACATAAACCCTTTTAATGATCACTGTAACATAACTTTATACACAATTTTTCCCACGGATCCTTGCTTGGATTTCCACTGTTGCCTGACTTCAGAGATGCGATGCAGCTAAATCCCGACAATCCTTCGAAAGTTTATCTCGCGTGTGTGTGTGCTCATCTCCCGTCTCCTACAGATTCTATCTTCTCTACTGCAAAGTTGCTCAAACATAGATCACTAACACTTGTGATGCTTTCCAGGTTCCCTTAAAACTGTAGGTTCATTACAATTGTGTGTGTTATTTTAACTATTATAGCACTCCCTGTGGATAGGTTCATTATCTGTAAACATCATCCTAAAATATCTCTACGCTGTACTGATTATTTAGTCGCGTATACTGTCTGCTTTTACGTCTGCTGTAGACTAATTATCATATAATGCCGAATTACTTTTATTATGCTGCATGATGCGCCCTTCATTTTTCATTACTAAAATACTGAGCGTCGCTACTTATAAATTTCGCTCACTTTCCTGCGTGATCGAACAGCATGTCGCTCCACGAGTTGAGTCAAGAATAACTGACCGTCTCCTACAGCTTCTCCCATATAAGGCTTTCTGACGAAAAGTAGTTCACAGGATTTCCAGCAGCGACTCTTTTCTGAAATAATGCGTTCTCTGACAAAGGGAAGTGTGATTCTTACTCGTCCGTTCATGGAGGTTCCAAATTCACTTGCGTGCTCGCAATTGCTTCGTCCAATTAATTAGAATTAATTGCTTTCTTCCAAGGCGTTGGGACGCTACTTCGGTTATTCCCCTGCTGCTACATGACGAATCCTAGCTCTGCCGCGGATTTGGTATGTGCATAAGCTCCTTTTTAGATGCAGGCTTTAATTTAGTTGTGCAGACCCTCCTAAATTACCTTTCCTAGAATATATGCATCTGGATGTAAGTTTCATCTCAATTCATTGCTCCATTTGGCCGTTATTAATTAATGTATGTGGGTGACCATCCCCACCCTACTTCTCTTCCTTGTGAGACTGGGGTTCCCATATCCATCAATCTCTACTCGCTCCCCCAGTGCCGCCGATAAGTAGTTCGCGGGCGTCAACTCGTAACGCCCCTTTGCTGGCTGCGATTAGTCAACTATCAAGTTGGCCCGTTTTCTTCAGCTCGTAGTAGCTTATACGTATACTGGCTTGTATTTTCTACAATATTCCAACTTTAATGCTATAATATTCTCGTTCTGGACGTGAATTCATGCTGTTATAATTATATACAGTTATAACTCATTGCTCCTTGGGTTCACTGTGGCTGTTCCCCCTCAGATATCAATGGTTCGATTCTCAGACGAATCATGGGCCTGGTCTTTCTTTTATACAGACCCCGATTCGATGCTAGTCAGCCGTGTCCAATTGGGCACATCTTCCCCCAGCTAAGTTTGAAAGATTCATTTTACAAGTGAATTCTTTCAAGCCTCCTTCTGACTACATCGACCTTGTAGACAGTGTTTACATTAGGCGGTCAGTGCTCCCGGGAAGTGGGTCGTTTCGCTCCCCCTCCCCTCTCTGTCTGCCGTCTCGTATTTCGCCATTCTCTCTCCTTAGAGCCTCATTCATTGCTCGGAGTTCCTTCGCTGCTTCCCGTAACTGGTCGTAAAACTCTCTCAACTGACAGCTGCATTCATTCCTCGTTCCCTTGGGATCTACAAGCTGGCTGTCTTGTTTCCTTTCAACCTGGTGTAGGCCTTTCTGCGGATTCTCTGCGTGCATACTTAATGATTCCCTGTACACTTGGGTGTGCATGGCTTGTTCTTCTGCGGTTTCATACTCTTCCGGTGGACTATACAATTTGAGATTATCGGCGTTTACCACAACTTCTTTGCCTGTTTCTTCATCTTTTGTTCTGTAGGCATTATTTTGCAAATCTCTTATAATTAAATAGGGCTTGTGAAACTTGCATTGACTTACGGGTATTTCCTTCTCCCTGAGTCATAATTGGCTGGTTTTTCTTATGGCTCCATTTCTTGTGGAGTTCTTCTGTCTGTCTTCGTGCTGATAAAGTTCCAGACTCTTTGCTCCGTCATCAATCTTATAGATGTCGGGTGACCTTCTATTTTTAATCGCTTCATCCCAATGCACTTGCGATTTCCTGTTGTCGTCTCCACGCTCCTCCATATACCTTAATGATGTGTGATAACGTTCTTCTGCTTCTTCGTCGAACCCGCGACTCTGTTCTTGGGATCTCCAGTCTTGGTTATTCCCATCTCCGCCGTAATTTCTTCTGTTATCAGGCTGTTGATTCCTTGTATCGCGCTGATTCCAGGTTTTTCTTCCTCGGTGTCCGCGGTTCGATCTCCCTCTGTATGCTGGCCACCGATTCTGGTTTTCCCTTTCTTCTCGTTGCCAGTCTGACTTCACAGTTTCTGTGCTGGTAGATTTATTCTTGGTTTCCACCCCAGTCGGTTCGGTTTGTGGACTAGTCATGTGGACTTGTTCCGTGTTCCGACTCTTGCCTCATAAGCTGCGTTGTGGTGAGATCGAGTTGTCTGAGTACCGCCTCCATCTCAGTCGCTGTCTTGGCGTTTGCCGAGATTAATAGTCTTTGCATTTCATATGGTAATTGCTTGGCTATCGCTAGACAAAGGTCTAATTCTCTAGGTGCTTCGTCAAGCTCTCTGAAACGGCATAATTGTGCAATGAAAAATTCAGCATACTTCGTTGGATTATTTGTACTATAACGTCTGGAGTACAAGTCCAATCTTAGATTCTGCTGGATATTTGAATCCCAGTACCTCTTTAAAAATGCCTGGCGGAACTCTTCTACTGTGTCAAAGGTATAACGAAAACTTCTGAACCATAAGGCGCAATCACCTTCAGTCAATTTTTCGATAGCTCTTAATCTTCGCTCTGGCGGTACCTTTGTGTCATTTAAATATTCGGAAACCTGTTTGAGCCAGTACTTGGGTGTCATATTTGAGTTACTCCCAGAATACTTTCTCGGTTTCTCGTCATTAGCCCTTATAACAGTGACTATCTGATTTTGTACAGCATTTTCATGCGGTGTGGACATAGCAATATGTATACCAGGTGTGATATACGGGCTGTCACTTGGCATGGCTGTATTTCTCGGAGTGGGCTGTATCTCTATATCTGCCCATCTATTTCTCCTATTTTCATCTATGCTTCCTTCATTAGATCTAGGATTTCGCAATATGGACTCCACATGTGCGATCATCCTGGTTTCTATTTGGCTGTGTCTATTTTCTGCTCTTTCTAAACGAGCTAATACTTCTTGTTCTATTTTCTTTAGGCGATCGCGATTTTGCTCTGCCATAGAAAAGATTTTCTCCTTGTCATCTTTAAGGCTCTCTTTTATAAGAGAAATTTCTCCCGCTAAACCTTGTCTTACTTCGGCAAGCGTTTTATCATTGACTTCATTTTTCAAGCCCTCTCGAACTTCCAACTCCTCTCGTAAACCTGTAACCTCTTTTTGGATGTGACCGTGCATATTGGAGATTTCGTTCCTTATTTTGGTAATTTCTCCCTGGTCCTCATCTTGCCTTTTGTGAATGACTGCTAGATCGTTCTGAGTTTGTTCTAACTCTTTTTGCACTTTTCTAACCTGCGTCTTCATATTCATAATTATTTCCCTATTTTCTTTAGCGGAAGTTTTTATTTCACAGATTTCCATGCATTGGTCAAGGATATTCTGATCCTGCTTCTTTAATGCTTCATCTACTGCTTTTGCGTAGCCTGCCATACGTTTATACCATTTTTCTTCGCTATTTTCGAGCCTTTGATCAACGGTCTGTGTGAACGTATTAAACTGCTTTTCCTGCCGCTTAGTGTTCGCTTCGTTTTGATTCTGGATATATTTAAGCTCTACGGACATATCGTTTAATCTATCGTTGACCTAACGTTGCGAGTCTCTGCACACTTGCAGGTTATTCTCGAGCTTTATTTCTATTGACTCAAAGCGTTTGTCATTATTTGCTTGCAACTCTGAAACCACGCTAACAATCTTTTCAGTTACCTCGTTTAATAGATTCTTTAACATCATCATTTTTAGCCTACTTTTCACATTTTGCAAAAATGAGGAAAAAGTAGACATGAGATCGGGCAAATGTGTGTCTGCCTGTCTGTCCTTCTGTCTGTCTGTCTGTGTGTCTGGCTGTGTGTGTCCCCCCCCCCTATCAACTCCTAAACGGCTGAAGCAATCGAAACGAAATTTGATAGCAGTAAAGATCTATACCTGAATATCTCACGGCCATATTTGAAAATGGTGTCAGTGTTACCAACTGCTGAAAAATCGCAATTGGAATTTGAGTTCCATGTTAGATATCTTCGAAGGTATGAATGGGAGCTATTTCAAAATTGGCACACGTATAGATAATAATATTTCAGTTTAATTTCCAGGAGGCCATGCATGGCAGTGCTGCCAAAATGATTCTAAGCCTGCTGATAGGTCCTATTTTAAATGCATATAACTTCTATACTATCAATTGGATTTCAACCAAATTTTGTATGGAATATGTGTGCATAAACAGATATGACTGAGCGTATTCGTAAGAGCCACCAGGGCTGCCAACTGTTAATAAATGCTGTCTCTATTTTTTTACCCAAATATTAATATATCAGAACGTATGTAAGCTAACAGCTTTAAACTTTGCACAAGTATAGTACCTAACATTCTATATTAATTATGAGAAACTAATACACGTCAGTGCTGCCAACATGACTCTAAGCCTGTTGATAGGTCCAATTTTAAAATACATGTAACTTCTATACTAACAAATGGATTTCATCCAAGATTGGCACATCAAGAGATCATAATATTTCAGATTATTTCTGACCAACGCATGCATGACATTGTTGCCAACATGATTTTAAGCGGGCTGATAGATCCAATGTCTAACTGCATATAACGTCCATGCTATCCATTGGACTTCAACCAAATATTGTATTCTGTATCTTAAGAGATGGAACTAACAATATATTCAGTCACCATGGCTGCCAACTGTAGTGTTCTATTAGGCTACAGGTATATTTCTAACTATTAGAAATTTCGATATTACCAACTTCTTCTTCTTCTTCTTCTTTTTCTTTAGCGTTTGTCCCACCTCGTGGCAGGGTCCGTTATGTGGAATCGTAGTCTCCATTTCCTTCGGTCATGGGCCATGTCTGGATGAAGATTGACTGCCTTTAGATCATTGTGCAGTGTATCGGCCCACCGTTGCCTTGGTCGCCCTCTGGGCCTCTTTCCAGTCACATCCAGTGTGTAAGCTGCTTTAGTCATTGCGTCGCCCTCTGCGCGCAGCACATGTCCAAACCATCTCAGACGGTTTTCCTGCATTTTTTCCCCGATTGGAGCAACACCAAACCGATTTCTGATGGCATCATTTGAAATATGATCCAGCCTAGTGAAACCTGCTGACCATCTAAGCATCTTCGTCTCCATGACACATAGGCGACGTTCGATATTACCAACTTAATTTCGCTATTTTTCTAAATAGGTCTATATAGATTGGCATGAATCTTAAATTTTAAGAAAAGTAGGCTCTTTAGTTCGTCACGGAACTTCTTGTTTTTAATAATAATATGTACTAAAAAGAAATTGAAATTCCTACAGGAACAGTTACAACTTTCCCTGTCCACTCAGGTTTATGAATTCACATGGAAGTTATATCTTGTATGTACAGTAGGCTTAATTATTAGCCTACTTTTCATATTTTGCAAAAATGAGGAAAAAGTAGACTTATGAGATCGGGCAAATGTGTGTCTGTCAGTCTGTCCTTCTGTCTGTCTGTCTGTCTGTCCTTCTGTCTGTCTGTCTGTCTGTCTGGCTGTGCGTGTGTGTCCCCCTATCAACTCCTAAACGGCTGCAGCAATCGAAACAAAATTTGGTAGCAGTAAAGATCTATATCTGAATATCTCACGTCCATATTTGAAAATGGTGTCAGTGCTACCAACTGCTGAAAAATCACAATTGAAATTTGAGCTCCATGTTCGATATCTTGGAAGGTATGAATGGGAGCTATTTCAAAATTGGCACACGTATAGATAATAATATTGCAGTTTAATTTCCAGGAAGCCATCCATGGCAGTGTTGCCAAAATGATTATAAGCCTGCTGATAGGTCCAAATTTTAAATGCATATAACTTCTACACTATCAATTGGATTTCAACCAAATTTCGTATGTGCTATATGTACATAAACAGATATTACTGAGCGTATTCTTAAGAGCCACCAGGGCTGCCAACTGTTAATAAATGCTTTCATTTAAAAAAAATCCAAATACCCATATATCAGAAAATATGCAAGCCGACAGCTTTAAACTATGCACACATATAGTACCTGACATTCTATATTAATTTGGAGTATGTTATATACGTCAGTGCTACCAACATGATTCTAAGCCTACTGAGAGGTCCAACTTAAAATGCATGTAACTTCTATACTATCATTTGGATTTCAACCAAATTTTGTGTGTGCTATGTGTACCATAACAGATATGACTATGCCGATTCTTAAGAGTAATCAGGACTGCCAACTTTTAATAAATACTGTCTCTATTTTTGTTAACCTAATGTTAATATATCAGAAAGTATGCAAGCCAACAGCTCTAAACTTTGCACACAAATAATGCCTGGCATTCTAGATTAATTTGGAGAAACTAATATAGGCCTACGCCAGTTTTGCCAACATAATTCTAAGCCTGCTGATAGGTCCAATTTTAAAATGCATGTAACTTGTATACTAACTAATGGTTTTCATTCAAAATTGACACAACAATAGATCGTATTATTTCAGATTATTTCTGACCAATACATGTATGTCATTGTTGCCAACATGATTTTACGCGCGCTGTTAGATCCAATGTTTAACTGCATGTAACCTCCATGCTATTCATTGGACTTCAACCACATTTTGTATTCTGTACCTTAAGAGATGGAACTAAGAATATATTCAGTCACCAAGGCTGCCAACTGTAGTTCCCTATTAGGCTACGTTATGCCAGGTATACAGTATCTCGAACTAATTAGAAATTTCGATATTATCAACTTAATTTCGTCATTATTCTAGATAGATCCATAATATAGATTAATCATTGGCATGATTCTTAAATTTTAAGAAAAGTAGGCTCTTTAGTTCGTCACGGAACTTCTTGTTTTTATTGACCTCTAATAAATTTGAATCTAATCTTTGACTGACCTCTAATTGGTTATTTTCTAACTGAGTGTTTACCGTAGCCAACATCTGGCTCACCTCGGTTTGATTAGTCTCTAACTGAGTATTTACCGTAGCCAATCTACCCTTTATTTCATCTTGAAATGCCTTGGCATCTTCCCTACTCTTAGCATGAGTAGTATCAAAATGTTCCTTCAACTCTGCGATACATTTCAGTACCCCCTCAGTACCAGCCATCCTGTATTTCTTATCTTGGAGATAAAGGTGGGCTCGTGCTGCACATGTTGGTGCGTTATATTGGGAAAAGGATTCCGATGTCGCAAAAACAACAACATTCATTTTAGCACAGTGCTGTGAATACATATGGAATGGGTTTAGACCCGCGTACCCGTTTGTACATTCACTCGTCTGACAACAATGTCTAATGTCTGAGTACAACCTAAAAAGACTCACAATCACTCAAACACAGTTTGAGGAAAAATATACTATTATGGTTTTCCCCCATGGAAACCATACTATTATTATGGGGTTTTCTGAATCCCATAATCCATCACGTTCTCTGGGCGCCATGATAATTGGAAGTAGGCTGCCCCATTGCAAGACATCGGCCAAGCTCTGACTCATTAGCAAAAAACGTCCAGGGAGTGGTTTTTACTGCCGAATGCCCCGCTTTGGGCCATGCCGTGACAATAGGAAAGGTGGGTGCTTACCATGTGCCTATGGTGACCTGTGTTTAAAACTGGGCCCATGTATCGGCGACATGATAAAGTTAAGAGACGAATATTACATTTACATTTAAGAATGTCTCAAGGAGGATTATCATCATTTATTTCGAACGTGTAGGCTTATCAACTATGGGACGCGGCCTTTCCTAATATACCCTAGCTTTTCTACTATTATTGTCTCTACCATTTAATACCTTGGCCGAATTTTAGTAGTACCTGTGACTCAATCCTAGTACAATAACAAATCCTCCATGTACACTTGCGATATCATGTGGAACATGTGTTCGTATCCCAGGTAGTTCACGGTCTTTCAAGGCATGGGGCGTTCAACCCACTATACGAGCACATATTCAGGATTTGAGTCTGTCAGGTAACTACTCTACTTGAAAGAAACAACATAGTCCTAAATATCACATTTAATGGTACTAATTCATGGCAAAACACAACACAAAACACAAAAAATATCTTACAATTACTTCCCACAACAAAAATCAAAATTACATGTGAGTCTCTCCTCATACAGTTTGGTGCTCCACTACACCCATATCTATCCTAGATATTCTATCGTTGATGCTCTTTGACATTTGCGAGTGTCCATAGTGTTCTTCACGTGGCACAATTTAACACAAATTTGCATATCACAACACAACAAACACAAATTACATTTAAATAATATTAAATATGCAATTATTAAATATTTATCCGTTTTGACACGGAACATTTACTTTAAATGACATTGATCCATTAGCTTATGCCTTGTTTAGCATGTGTTGCCTTTCCGCGCGTATCGTATTCTTTTCCCATAAGTTTCAAACGCTGAAGTGGTACACCTTCCCATCCAAAATACACATAGTTATAGACATTTTATAGCTTCACCATACAACACTCCTCTGGGTCTGGTCATATCATTATCGTTACAAACGTGTCATATCATTAAATTACGCTACCCGTATGAATAAATTAGCATGAACTGGGTAATTACACTTGACAAAAATGCATCTATTCATTTGGTGCAGTTAATTTGTCCTCGGACAATAACTTGGCCAAATCTTATCCAATTACTTCATTCCAACATTCCATATGTATGGAAACAGTACATATAATTCATTTGATACCATCATATCAAGCACATCTTAATTACTTTTCGAAATATCGAGACCCTTCAGTGTCCCACTACAATCTTAAAATAAAAGGATCCGGTCTATTGACTCCCTTTAGCGTGAACGAGAGATTCGTCTCGGACCGTCCTCGGCAAGCTGTCTGCCGGGTTCGTGGATTCTACCTGCTACCCTGGCCATTTTCCTGCAATGGCCATGTGCTCACTCAATGGTGCAGCACTGCTAGGGGGTACATGATTGGATTGTGTCATTACGAATTGAGTCGATCTAATTATTTAATACCTACACTTAGAGTATTTAATGGGCTCATATCGGCTCCTAATTAGTATTCAAAGCAAGGGATGGATCACAAAATAGCTTCGCCGTTCTATAAACGTAATCAGTGGCTTTGCGTGCGTCCCAGCTGAGTTTCAAACTGTTATCTCACTGGACGGGCACGAATATAACTAGAGGAACTCCACGTTTCCTGCTCGAAGAATTTTTGTCTTACCTCTAAGGGCAGAACAATTACTATACTGGCCTACATAGGGTGTCTAGTGGTTTTCCCTGGCAGCGAAGATTCTGCTAACAGTGGATACAGACAGACTCTGTCACAACTCTGTTGCGAATACATAAGTATGCTCTAAGGCGATACCATATCGTAGCTTCGAAGATTAGCCTACACGATTCGTCAACGTGCGGACTATTCTCGGATAGTCCCTGCAATTTATTGACGTAAATCTCTTGATTCTACGTTACATGCTCGCTGATCGCGGCTAAAACAACATTTATTACAGTTGACTCAATTCCTAAAGCACTCATGTCCTCCATACATTTACTTATAAGCCAAAGTTTTACGTAGCTCCAAAACAAGTATTAATTTACTGGCATTTACATCGACTATCTTAATGGCTCTCAAATACAACCATGTAGAATATAACATAATAAAACATTTATCTATCATTTCAATGACACTGAAAAACTCTCTTTATCTCGTTATTTATCTATCTTTCTTACTTTTCACAATAACACAGTATTTTTACAATAGATATGACACACTTTGCACGTTCTATAGGCAAGAATACGCCGATTTATATATTTATAATTGTTACCGACCCCAGATTATATTATTATTATTATTAGTTAACGTTATCGTTACTTTCATTAACATCTTATGCCTAAATGGCCGTAAGCTTGTCATCCTCAAAGCCATATTTTTTTTAAATAAAAATACGAGGGATGTGAACTCGTACACAAATGACTGTTAATTCTTAATATTTGAGGAAATGAATTTGTTTTATGGTGAGCTATTAAATCATATCAACATATTGGAATGGTACTCACTTTCATCCTTGCTGGGTTAATCCAACACGACAGCAGTTCGCCCACCATCATGCTTGCTTTAAGCCATCATTTGCACATGGCAATTATACCTTGCACTAATGGCATTTTACACTTTTAAAACAACACACATTCTTCTAACATATAAACATAAACCCTTTTAATGATCAGTGTAACATAACTTTATACACAATTTTTCACACGGATCCTTGTTTGGATTTCCACTATTGCCTGACTTCAGAGATGCGATGCAGCTAAATCCTGACAACCGGCTGTCTTCTTTGAAAGTCTATCTCGCGTGTGTGAGCTCATCTCCCGTCTCCTACAGATTCTATCTTCTCTACTGCATAGTTGCTCAAACATAGATCACAAACACTTGTGATGCTTTCCAGGTTCCCGTAAAACTGTAGTGTTCATTACAATTGTATGTGTTATTTTAACTATTATAACACTCCCTGTGGATAGGTTCATTATCTGTAAACATCATCCTAAAATATCTCTACGCTGTACTGATTATTTAGTCGCGTGTACTGTCTGCTTGTACGTCTGCTGTAGACTAATTATCATATAATGCAGAATTACTTTTATTATGCTGCATGATGCGCCTTTCGTTGTTCATTACTAAAATACTGAACGTCGCTACTTATAAATTTCGCGCACTTTCCTGCGTGATCGAACAGCATGTCGCTCCACGAGTTGAGTCAAGAAGAACTGACCGTCTCCTACAGCTTCTCCCATATAAGGCTTTCTGACGAAAAGTAGTTCACAGGATTTCCAGCAGCGACTCTTTTCTGAAATAATGCGTTCTCTGACAAAGTGAAGTGTGATTCTTACTCGTCCATTCATGGAGGTTCCAAATTCACTTGCGTGCTCGGAATTGCTTCGTCCAATTAATTAGAATTATTTGCTTTCTTCCATGGCGTTGGGACGCTACTTCGGTTAATCCCCTGCTGCTACATGACAAATCCTCGCTCTGCCGCGGATTTGGTCTGTGCATAAGCTCCTTTTTAGATGCAGGCTTTAATTTAGGTGTGCGGACACTCCTAAATTACCTTTCCTAGAATATATGCATCTGGATGTAAGTTTCATCTCAATCCATTGCTCCATTTGGCCGTAATTAATTAATTTATGTGGGTGACCAGCCCCACCCTGCTTCTCTTCCTTGTGAGACTGGGGTTCCCATAGCCATCAATCTCTACTCGCTCCCCCAGTGCCGCCGATAAGTAGCTCGCTGGCGTCAACTCGTAACGCCCCTTTGCTAGCTGCGATTAGTCAACTGTCAAGTTGGCCCGTTTTCTTCAGCTCTTAATAGCTTATACATATACTGGCTTGTATTTTCTACAATATTCCAACTTTAATGCTATAATATTCTCGTTCTGGACGTGAAATCATGCTGTTATAATTATATACAGTTATAACTCATTGCTCCTTGGGTTCACTGTGTCTGTTCCCCCTCAGATATCAATGGTTCGATTCTCAGACGAATCATGGGCCTGGTCTTTCTTTCATACAGACCCCGGTTCGATGCTAGTCAGCCATGTCCAATTGGCCACAGTAGGAACTACTTGAATAATCCCAAGTCTGCAGTCCTTACTTGAATTAATAAACAGAAACACACACTAATACAGTCATCACAATTAACACCGATTATCAGACAGATTCAGCACGCCGGCCTCTCCCCGCTGGGTCCATGGTTCAAATCCCGGTCACTCCATGTGAGATCTGTGCTGGATAAAACGGAGGCAGACAGGTTTTTCTCCGGGTACTCCGGTTTTCCCTGTCAACATTTCATTCCAGCAACACTCTCCACTATCTTTTCATTTCATCTGTCATTCATTTAATCATTGCCCCAGAGGAGTGCGTCAGGCCTAGGCAACCTGCACAGTCCATATCCTCGCCGCTAGATGGGGGCCTCATTCATTCCATTCCTGACCTGGTCGGAGACTGGAAGCAGGCTGTGTATTTTCATTTTCATCAGACAGATTCTACACACACCCTAAGTACACTGGTTTACATGACCGCGTTTTCGCAGCCCCTAAACTGAGGAACTAACCAACCCTGATAAAGGGGACTACTCGAAATTTACCTAAGCAAATTTCAAAAACCTTTTAACTCTAAAACGAACATGGTGGCCGAGCGAATTTGAAATTATAAATAGACTTTTCTCGCTATTTAACCATCCAAACGCAAAGAAACACGGTGCACCAAATGTTTAAACACATTGAATGCACTGGCATCTAATTTAGTTCAATTGTCTACATAACCTCAAGATGTCGGCTGTGCGAAATATTTCACAGGCATTCTATATCTCCGAAACTGTTACTGATATCACCCTGAACTTTGTACGGTGGAAAAGGTACTACTAGAGGTTCAGCTATGAGACTTCCAAAAACCTGTACAGTACAAAACGAACATGGCGGCCAAGCGAAGGTGAAACATTTTAATAGACTTGCCTCGCGATTTGAACAACTGAGCGCAGTGAAATTTGGTACAGTAAGTGTTTATACACATTGTAATGCACTGGCATCTAATTTAGTTCAATTGTTCACATAACCTCAGGATGGTTGCTGTGCGCAATTTTAAAATTAGGTTTTTATTTCTTGTGTATTAATCATGCGATCGAAGTGAATGTTTGAATAATGAACCTACTCAAAAATCGTCATTTAATGGTACATAACTCTATGAACTACATTTATAAAAATCCAACATGGCGACCTGCCGAAATATTTAGATGGGTCTCAATATCTACTAATCTATGATTGCAATCTAAATGAAATTTTGTATGTTGATAGAGGCAATTAACATATAGGATATATGAAAATAGGCTCTACAGTTCTTCACGGAACTACTTGTTCAGTGTTGCCTTATTAATTGAAATTTAATGTTTTTCAGTCGGTCAACACAATTGCACCCAATGAAGTTGCAGTTTATTAAACTAGCACAACTAGACCTAGTCAAGATATGTTAGTAATATGGGAGTTTTTGTTGAAAGACTGATAATGGTGATTGACATTCAAGTTCGCTTGCTTAGTGTGATTATGTGATTGCTATTAAATGGTCAGGTAGGTGTGGGTTGTGAACTTAGCTGGTTGAGCGATGTGTGGGCCGTTCCCGCGCTGCTGCCTGCACTGACCTGGATCAAATAATAATAAAATTTGGAGTTTATACGTGAAAGAACGTATAACAGTTAGGGGGCCTCATACCTCATAGGCATCTCTGCAAGGTTATGATTCAAACGTCTCTACCTTGGTTGATTTTTGATGTAACTGCATGAAATCATGTAAACCAAGAAAGGAGACCCTCTAATTAAATCAAATGTCCAAAATCGTTATTTTGTTGCTAGTACTGTATGTTGAAAATATCATCATACGAGCTCTTATCCATTTTTTAAAACAGTGGTGGCCAACTTTGTATGGACTAAGGGCCACATTACTGAAGGACACATATTCGGCGGGCCAAAACTCCCAATTTATTCAAATCTGACGAGATTATTGTAGAAAAAGGAATAACAAATATATGATTTACGTATTTTGAAAGCTTGCAGGCAATATTTATTAAATAAAAACACAAACACTTCATTTTAATGCAAACAATGTGGTTTTTTATTTTGTAAAAAAGATTTGAGGTCTACTTTCATGTGTGATGTAGCAATCTTAGTGCATGGCACAATACACAGTCAGTCATACGGCTTCTCATCTTGTACTTAATATGTTTCATAGATCAAAATATAACCTTACATATGAATGTGCTCCCAAAAATTAAGCACTTCTTTAGGGCTCGGATCCTTAAGAGTGGGTAACGTTCAGGAGACAGCAATTTCCAGAACTCAACCCCAGTTGATGCTGTGTTGTTGCGAGATGGGTCACACTGTAACTCACGCAACTCTAATTACAATTGTTCAGGTCGAGGTTCCAGTGTACTCATAGGGTTATTGAAGACTTCCATTTCTGGTCGCAGCTTCTCAGAATCTTGAAATCGGAGAATAAATTCAGATAGCAATAGCTCAATATGTTCAATGTACTTATCAAATACAACTTCCTATTTTCTGGATAGTTTCTCACAACATGGAAAATGGAACAACTCATTCTTAGTTAATGCAGATTTAAAGAGTTTTAACTTACTCTTAATGCTATCTTTTCAAAAATAGTCTGCTTTTTCCTTCAAGCTGCAAATTCCAAACGTTCAAATGGTGGGTGATGTCTGTTAGGAATGCTAAGTTTTGTATAAAGTCAATGTATCTGAGTTTATGTTGGAGTTCAGCTGAGTTAGGAACATGCTGTTGTAGGAAGGTAAGTATTTCATGCCTCAGTTCCCAAAATCTTTATAAACATTTTCCCGCACTAAGCTACCTTATGTCAGAATGAAGCAGCAAGTCCCCGTAAGCACTGTCAAGTTCTTCTAGGAAAGAAATGCATTTCCTGAGTAAAAGACCTGTTTCCGCCTCTTATTATATTTGTGATAATTTTCCCAGTCGCCATAGTGTCACATAATTTAACAGATTTTCCACACAGGGCCTCTTGATGAACAATGCAATGAAAATCTGGCACATTACCTTGTTTTTCTTTAAGACCGATGAAACCAGTACTTGATCCAACCATTGCCTTAGCACCATCTGTAACTACAGCAGTCATCTTACTAAATTTCCATACTCTTCTACAGCAGACTGCACTGCAGAAAATATGTCATGTTCTTTACTTGTGCCATGCAAAGAGCACTCCTTCAGCAATTCTTCTATGACGGTAAAGTCATTCTGAATTAACTTTATAACAAGTAGTTCCGTGAAGAACTATACAGCCTATTTTCATATATCCTACTTATATTAATTGCCACTATCAACATACACAATTTCAGTTTGATTGCTGTAATAGATTCGTAGATAATGAGAACTGACTAAATATTTCGGATGGTCGCCATGTTGGAATTTATATATGTAGATCCTAGAGTTATGTACTGTTACATGCAGATTATTGTGTACGTGTAGTATTCAAACTTTAATCGCATAATTAGGACACAAGAAGTAACAAGGAGATTTTAAAATTTCGCACAGCTGCCATCTTGAGGTTATGGAAACAATTGAAATAAATTAGATGCCAGTGGATTACCATTCGTATAAGGATTTACTGTACCAAGTTTCATTGCACTCGGATGGTTAAATTGCGATAAACGTCCATGTGAATATTTATACTTCGCGTCGCCGCCATGTTGTATTTGTGATGACCAGGTTATTTGAAGTCCTATAGGTGAACTTAAGTTCATAGCCCCTATGAACATTAAAAAATGCAGTTTGATTGCTATAATAGATTCGTAGATATTCATAGCCGTCTAAATATATCGGATGGTCGCCATGTTGGATTGTTAAATGTATAGGCCATAGAGGCATGTACCATTAAAGGAAAATTATTGCGTAGGTTCATTATTCAAACTTTCACTTCGATCGCATGAATACATCACAAGAAATAAAAACTTAATTTTAAAATTCGCACAGCCGCCATCTTGAGATTATGTAAACAATTGAACTAAATTAGATACCAGTGCAGTATAATGTGTATAAATACTTCCTGTACCAGATTTCAGTGCGTTTGGATTATTAAATCGCGAGAAAGGTTTATTTAAAATTTTCAAATTCGCTTGGCCGCCATGTTCGTTTTGTAGTTAACCGGGTTTTGAAAGTCTAATAGATGGACTTCCAGTAGTGCCCTTTATCTCCGTACAAAATTTCAGGGAGATACCGCTAATAGTTACAGAGATATAGAATGCCGGTGAAATATTTCGCACATCCGCCATCTTGTGGTTATGTAAACAATTGAACGAAGTTAGATGTCTGTGCATTACAATGTATATAAACATATACTGTACCAAGTTTCAATGCGTTTGGTTGGTTAAATCACGAGAAACGTCTATTTAAGGTCGCAAATTCGCTTGGCCGCCATGTTGGATTTGTAGTTACCATGTTTTCAAAGGTCACATAGGTGAACTTATAGTAGTTCCCTTTATCACCATACAAAATGTCAGGGTAATATCGGTAATAGTTTCGGAGATATTGAATGCTGGTGAAATATTTCGCACAGCCGCCATGTTGAATGGTGAGTCGTAACAAAATTTGAAGGGCACGGTTGGGGTCGCCGGAAATAGTGCTATGAACTTACTGAGTTTCATTGAAATCGCTCCAGCCGTTTAGATTTTATTAGGGGGGGGGGGCACACACACGAATCACACACACACACGCACACACACACGGAAAAAAGGTGATCTCATAAGCCTATTTTTTCAAAATTGTAAATAGGCTAAAAATCAGGAGCTGATTTGTGTCTGTTATGTCTACACTCTCATCTAAAGCTAATGAAAAATACGGACACATCTCAATAATTGATTTCAGTTTAGCAGACAATGAGTACTGATGTCTTCTATTTTTCTTGTGCCGGATTGTTTCGAAAGTGGTACAGACTGGAATTATTTTAAAACGTTATCTTCCTTGAAGGCCTCAGCCATTCTTAGAGAACATTGTTTAACGATCTCACCATCCGTGAAGGGCTTCTTTGCTTTGGCGAGCTCATAACTGGCCATATAGGAAGCAAAAACAACCGATTCCTGTATTTTAGTCACATCACTATGTTTTGTTTGTTTGTTGAGTTAGCTTCTTTCTCAGCTGCTCAACCACTATTTTACGAGATTCAAGGAAGTGTTTTTCATATTTCTCTCGGTGATTTGTCGTATAATGTCTTTTGAGGGTATGTTCTTTCAACACCACTATCATTTGTAGACATACCAAACATTGGGGTTTGTTGTCTTTTGAAAGTTTGAACGTACGGTTTTCAGTGTCCACTTTTCTATGTTTTTGTTTGTCTTCCTCGATCCCAACCTTTAACACACCTTCCTACCTAGTGGAAGAAAATGGAACTACTAGGCATGTACCTACCTACCTACCTACCGGAAAAACGTGAAACTATTTCAATATAATGTTAGCAGTTAGTATGGAAGCATAGTATTGGGCAGCTAGGTGTCGTTGATGGTAGCATTTGGTAGCAATAGTAGGAACTACTTGAAATTGATCGTCTGCAGTACTTACCTGAATTACAGATAACACACACCAATACAGTCATCACAATGAACAACGGTTATCAGACAGATTCAACCCCCCCCCCACCCCAAAGTACACGGGGCTACATGACCGCGTTGTCGCAGCCCCTGAACTGAGGAACCAACTAACCATAGCATCGGGTGGACTTGCGGGCAGTAAAAAAAGAAAAGAACATCTTATAACAGGGAATATTACTGGGGGCCGCTCAAAATGGCTTGGAGGGCCGGATACGGCCCGCAGGCCGCCAGTTGGGCACCACTGCTTTAAAACAACACGATTTCTGCAAAACTACCATTTATATTCATTTGAATTCTACTTTCTGCCTAGCGAACAGGAGGTAGGCGAGGTATACATGCAGTAGAACTATTCTATTACTCAAATATATAGATATTTTAAGGGAGTTGCGTGACGCAGTCGGTAGAGGCGCTGAGCTTCTGACTGAAAAGGAGTGGGTTCGACCCCCACCCAGGTAGTGGATTTTAGAAACAAAACTACCACTTTCAGAAACGCGAATGGCCCTAGGGTTCACTCAGCCTACTCCAGAAATGAGTACCAGGGTAATTCCTGGGAGCAAAGCAGCCGGGCGTGAAGCTGACAACTCCATCCCATCTAGCGCAGATGTCACAAAAAAAAGAAGCCTATAACTTCCACTACTCCCAGGGCCTCTATGGCCTGTACGGAGATCGCTTTGCTTTGCTATATATTTTAAAGTTTCAGTATGGTAATGTTTCCGATTTTTCCTTCCTGTTATAACAATAGCTCACTGATTTTCTAATAGTTTTTAATTATTTTAGTACATCCTCCGGATCCTGTACAAATTAATGCATTTGCAAAGTGTATTGGAATTTGAACAGCAAAGGTGAAAGTTATCATGTTTGTTATGTAAGATACAACCATAGAAAATTGGACAGCAGAGTTTGTTGGATATATTTTCATTTTACTTATAAAAAATACATTTTTAGACATTAGTTGCAGTTAGAAGGCGTACTTTCTTCGTTTACATTAAGTCGTGCAGTTACATTGAAAAACAACCGACAGACGTGACCAAATTATCTATATATATAAAAATGAAATTGCTGTTCGTTAGTCTCGCTAAAACTCGAGAACGGCTGGACCGATTTGGCTAATTTTGGTCTTGAATTATTTGTGGAAGTCCAGAGAAGGTTCAAAAGGTGAATAAATATGAAAGTTGTAGCGCACGAATAGATTTAACAAATGAGTGACGGCACGCGAATCGCTTAAACAAAGTCCCGTATGCGTTCATATACCATTCATCCGATTGCTATGAAACTTTGGTTGTATTGTTGGGCACACTACAGGAAAGGTTTCTGACTTAGTAAATCCTTTTTACAATAGGTAGCGCACGAGTAGATTCAACAAATGTGCGACGACTGCCGAAGCGTTTCAACAAAGTCCCGTATGCCTTCATATACTATTCGTCCGATAGTGATGAAACTGGGCTGAGATGTTGTGTACACCTCAGGGAAGGGTTCTGGTTAGTAAATCGACCTAACAATAGGTAGCGCACAATTAGATTCAACAAATCAGCGACGACGGGCGAAGCGTTTCAACAAAGTCCTGTATGCGTTCACATACCATTCGTCCGATAGCGATGAAACTTGGGTGAGATTTGTGTACACTACAGGCAAGGTGTCTGGCTTAGTAAATCCATGTTATAATAGGTAGCGCACGAGTAGATTCAACAAATAGGCCATGACGAGCGAAGAGTTTCAACAAAGTCCCGTATGCCTTCATATACTATTCGTCTGATAGTGATGAAACTTGGGTGAGATGTTGTGTACACCTCAGGGAAGGTTTCTGGTTTAGTAAATCGACTTAACAATAGCTAAAGCACGATTAGATTCAACAAATCAGCGACGACGGCCGAGGTGTTTCAACAAAGTCCTGTATGCGTTTACATACCATCCGTCCGATAGCGATGAAACTTGGGTGAGAGGTTGTGTACACTACAGGCATGGTTTGTGGCTTAGTAAATCCATGTTATAATAGGTAGCGCACGAGTAGATTCAACAAATGAGCGACGACGAGCGAAACTTTTCCACTAAGTCCCGTTTGCGTTCATATACTATTCGTCTGATAGTGATGAAACTTGGGTGAGATGTTGTGTACACTTCATGGAAGGTTTCTGGCTTAGTAAATCCAGTTAACAATAAGTAGCGCACGAGTAGATTCAACAAATGTGCGACGACGGGCGAAGCGTTTCAACAAAGTCCTGAATGCGTTCACATACCATTCGTCCGATAGCGATGAAACTTGGGTGAGAGGTTGTGTACACTACGGGCAAGGTTTCTCTCTTAGTAAATCCATATTATAATAGGTAGCGCACGAGTAGATTCTACAAATGAGGGACGACGAGCGAAGCGTTTTAACAAAGTCCCGCATGCGTTCATATACTATTCGTCTGATAGAGATTAAACTTGGGTGAGATGTTGTGTACACTTCAGGGAAGGTGTCCGGCTTAGTAAATCCACTTAACAATAGGTAGCGCACGAGTAAATTCAACAAATGAGCGACGACGGGCGATGTGTTTCAACAAAGTCCTGTATGCGTTCACATACCATTCGTCCGATAGCGATGAAACTTGGGTGAGAGGTTGTGTACACTTCAGGGAAGGTTTCTGGGTTAGTAAATTCACTTTATAATAGGTATCGCACAAGTAGATTAAATAAACGAGCAACGACGCACGAAGTGTTTCAAAATAGTCCCGTATACGTTCATATACCATTCGTCTGATAGCAACTAAACTTGGGTGAGTTGTTGTGTACACTCCAGGGAAAGTTTCATGCTTGGTTAATCCATTTTAAAATAGTTAGCGCTCAAGTAGATTCAACATATGAGCGAAGGCGTGCGATGCGTTTCAACAAAGTCCCGTATGCGTTCATATACCATTTGTCCGAAAGCGATGAAACTTGGGTGAGATGTTGTGTACACTTCACGGAAAGTTTCAGGCTTAGTTAATCCATTTTACAATAGGTAGCGCTCAAGTAGATTCAACATATGGGCGAAGGCGTGCGATGCGTTTCAACCAAGTCCCGTATGTGTTCATATACCATTTGTCCGAAAGCGATGAAACTTGGGTGAGATGTTGTGTATACTTCAGGGAAGGTTTCTGGCTTAGTACATCCACTTTACAATAGGTATCGCACAAGTAGATTCAACAAATGAGTAACGGCGTGCGTATCTTTAAAAAAAACCGTATGCGTTCATATACCATTCATGCGATTGCAATGAAATTTTGAGAAATGTTGTTTCCACTCCCTCAACGATTTCTGATTTAGTAAATCCAATTTACAATTGGTAGCGCAAAATTAGATTCAATTAATGGGCGACAGCGCGTGAATCGTTTGCACCAAGTCCCGTATGCGTTCATACAACATTCATCCGATTATCATAAAATTTTGGGTAGTTGAGCCCAGTCCTGCGAAGCTGTATTAATTAGTAAATCCGTTTTCCAATGGGAGGCGCACAAGTAGAGTCAACAAATGAGTGTCGTCGCGCGAATCGTTTAAGCAAAAACCCATATGCGTTCATATGCCATTCATCCGATTGCGATGAAACTTTCATGAGTTGTTGTGTACACGCCAGGGAAGGTTTTCATTTCGTAAATCCATTTTACAATAGACTAGATAGCGTACGAGTATATTCAACAAATGGGTGACGGCGCTCGAATCGTTTCATCAAAGTCCCGTATGCGTTCATATACCATTCATTTCATTGCGATGAAAATTTTGTGAGTTGTTGAGCACGCTCCCAGTTTTTTTTTTGAGATAGTATATCAATTTTACAATCGTTTAGAGGTGGTTATCGGAAAAAGAAAAACAATATTGGGAATCCAAAAGCACTTCAACATACAAAGTTACAATGCCTACACTTTCCTTGATTGGCATTGCAACGCAAGCCGGGTACAGCTAGTTAGGGTATAATTAAGTTAAAATTTCCCAAATCCATTCACTATTTGTAACCCTAATTAAGATAGTGATCAGTGTTCTCATGAATTTGATTTTGGTTACTGATGAATGTAAAATTTCTATGTTTTGAGCTATTAAATATTTAATGCAAATACTGTACATTGAGCTAAAGGAGTTCTTTATACTCCATTCTTTTGTGAAACATTTTCACACTTCTTGCTTCATAATCGAAAAATATTCATATTCAAAAAACGTTCGTACATAGAAGTATCAAGCAAGAAGCAACTGGCATCTAATTTAGTTCAATTGTCTACATAACCTCAAGATGGCGGCTGTGCGAAATATTTCACCGGCATTCTATATCTTCGAGTGGCAGGATTTGCTAATTTCGTTGTTTTGATTTATTTCCAATATTTGTGGTTAAATGGAACTCAAAGTACAACAAAAAAATTCAAGGAATTGATTTTGTTTATGAAATACTTGTATGAAAATGAATCGCGACCAGACAACTTCAGAACAAATTTCTCTGTCTTGAAAACTACTATAGCACGTTTATCTCATAACCATATCAGCACCGACAGCGATAGCTCCGGTCGCTAACGCACAGCGCTAGGCCATGGGGCCAAGCTCTCTGTGGACTCGGTAGGCGTGGGTTTGAGCCCCACCGTCGGCCGTCCTTGAAATAGTTTTCTGTGATTTCCCATTTTCAACTCCAGACAAATGCTGGGACGGTACCTTCTGACAGGCCACGGCCGCTTCCTTCTATCTCCTTGCCCAGTTTCATTCATCTTAAATCATTTCATCTCTCATTAACTTCTCTTATGAGATTGGCGTCAGGAAGGGTATCCGGCTGTAAAAAGCATCCGTTTCAGACTTTCATCGTATCTTATCCCCGATCCCGTTGAAAACGGGAGTAATAATGGGTAGACCTAATACATTATCATAATGTGACTACGTCTGTAGGTAGAGAATGGTGTATGAGCCCCTTAAGATATCCACTGTTCCTGGATATTAGCTCTCAGTAGCTCACAGTCCAGCAGCTTGAGTGGAGATAACACCCCTATTTTATAGCCTCTGCTCCGTTATTACAGCCGGACTTGGTCACAAGTGGAGTGGCAATTTGAATACGCTGTATGTGTAATAATATCACTAGACGCTCAGCTAGTAAGTGTAGCATAAATCAATCTTTGCTCAAACAGACCAGCATTCTTGGCTGAGGCCCCGGAGATCCCGGCGTGACTCCTGGCTCTGCTAAGAAATCTAATTCTGGTCTGAGGGCTGGAACGGCCATTACAATGTCACAGGTTATCAGAATAATATCCACACACACCCATGTATAGTTCTTGTACTTTCCTCGTTAACGTGCTGCTCGCCTTTGAAATCTAGCTGGGTGGATATGTTAACATTCCATGGCTGCCTGGAGCCAAGGCTTTCCCAGCGCGAGGCATAGCGTTGTCAACTTTCCACCGTAGCCACTGAGTGCAAGCAGCGAGACTGAAAAGAACAACGTGCAGATGTGCAACACTGGACACCTGATACCTGCGTGATGGGGCACGCCAGGGCGGGACTTTGGAGTCCATGTGGAGTGATAGAGGAAGCATTCAATTGGACAACAACCACCAGCTATTGGTCAGTAGCGTGCAACTGCCTTACGTTTGAGTCGCCGCTGCTGTATAACCAGGAAATGTCACAACGCCCCTGATTCAATCAACAACAACAATTCAGTGGGCCATACGTCTAGCTTAATTGGAAACAAGATCTTCAGCGAAGAACATAATTATAACCTACTTTATTTTAAATCTATAAGAGCCTCCGTGGCTTAGGCGGCCTCTCACCGCTGGGTCCGTGGTTCAAATCCCGGTCACTCCATGTGAGATCTGTGCTGGACAAAACGGAGGCAGACAGGTTTTTCTCCGGGTACTCCGGTATTCCCTGACCCAGTCGGTCAACTGGAAGCAGGCTATGGATTTTCATTTCATTTTAAATATATACACTTTGTACTTACTGAACGTACCCACACACAGAACCAAATCCGGACTCACCGGACCACACTACTGATTTCTAATCTGCTACTGTCTAATGTCGGATATTCTCGTGTCCGTTGAAGACTTGCCTCTTTAAAAAGTAAACAAGGTTACGAGTTTAACGTTCGTTTTAACTGGTGAGGCCAGGGGTTATAACTTTTGGAGCGTGGGTTGGTGACCACGGGACTCCAGCTGAGTCCGACATTGCTTCCACTTACATAAGCCAGGCTCCTTTCAGTTACTGTATCTTTCCTGTCGGCCTCCCTTGGTTAACACTTGTTCTCTTCCGACCCCTGCGGTATTAGAGTATCCAAGACCTAGGGAGTCTTTCACTTTCCCGCCTTGATTGGCCATTGTCTCCTCTTTCCTGATACCATCATTCTTCGAGAGGCCAGCCTTCTTTTTCTCTTCATGATATCTCCTACCTTCTGCACAATGCTCTTAGAGAGCCAGGTGTGTGTAGCCCCAACACTTCTGGTGCACCCTGGATAGTGCTACACCCTTAAGGGCTCACGGCTGGTGAGTTCGGGAGTTCGGGACTTCAAGGGTTTCCTGAGCTTGGTCCGGTTATTCCCCTTTTTCCACTGACTTTGGGGTGGGCCCTCTCCCCTTTCCCGCTCCTATCTGCCTTTCATGGCTCTCCTTCCTTCCAAGTCCCCCAATCCTCAAGGGTTGAGGGCATTTCTTCTTCTCCAGTCGTTTATTTACCTCATTCTTTTGTTTTTCGTTTCTTCTTCTAGTATGTAAGTCCGTAGATAGTTTCAGTTATAGATTTTATTAAATTTTCATTGTACTATCACCTAAACCATTAGGGGCAGATAACCATCATCATCAACATCATCATAACTAATGAGGCTTTAGGTTTAGAGAAACCAGGGTGCTGGAATCTTGACGTGGAGGGAATCTTAAACGAGCTCGTAAATATACTGTCATGAGGTTGACTAATTCAATCATCCTGAAATGCTTCCTGACGGAGCGCGTGATCGAACCAGATATCTTGAGTTTTGAAGGCCAAAGCTTAGTCACACAACGATTTATTCACCGCTGCGAGCAGTGACCTCTTGTGAGGTGCTTGACTCCAAATGCAAATTGCATTGAGTTCCCTTCCCAGTGTTCGCCCTGAAATTGGCTGGGATGAAACTACACTCACGGACAGCATCATTTCCTGTCGGCTATGAAGCCCATTTCCACAGGGAAGATATGTAACTTGTCTCCGGTCCGTCTTCCCCTGACACCTTGCATTCACGCGATATACCATACTTAGTAGAATCACTGGACAGTCTGTGTTGATACACCAACTAATGATTCAGGCAACTTCATTCATTGTGTGCACATGAGCATGCCCTAATACAATATTCTCCCTTTTATATCCTTGTCTCGATTCATACTGACGCCCCCCCCCCCCCCCCCCCAGGGGCTCACATCTAGTGGGACGTGGGTTGGCGACCACGAGACCCCAGCTGAGTCCGGCATTGCTTCCACTTACTTGTGCCGGGCTTCTCTCCGCCTTCTTTCCTGTCGACCTCACTTCGTGAACTCTTGTTCTCTTCCGACCCCGACGGTATTAGGTTATCCTAGGTCTAGGGAGTCTCTTCCTTTCCCGCCTTAATTGGCCCTTGTCTCATCTTTTCTGATACACTCCTTCTGCGAGGAGTCAGCCTTCTTTTTCTTTTCCTGTTATCTCCTGCCTTCTGCTCAAGGCCCCCAAGGAGGTAGGGTGTATGTAGCCCCACCATTTCTGGTGCACCCTGGATATTGCTACACCCTCAGGGGCTCACGGCTGGTGAGTTCGAGAGTTGGCGACCCCGAGGGATTCCTGAGCTGGGTCCAGTTTCCCCCTTTTGTTTCTTACCTGTGGGATGGACCCTCTCCTCTTTCACTTTCCTATCTGCCTTTCATGGCTCTCCTTCCTTCCAAGTCCCTCAATCCGCATTCTTCAAGGATTGAGGGCATTTCGTTTCCTCCTGTCCTTTATTTGCCTTATTCTCCTTTTGTTTTCCATTTCTTCTTCTAGTATATAAGTTAGTAGTTAGTTCTTAGTTATAGTTTGCATTTCATTTTCATCTTCACGATCACCCAAACCATTAGGGGCCGATAACCTAGATGTTAGGCCCCGTATAACAACAATTATCATCATCATCCTGACGCACTGTTAACTTACAACCGACTAGCACATCCCCGCCACAAATCTGAGGTGAGGGCCCATGTGGCTCAGAGGCGTGTATCAATTTCTTTCGGGGGGGGGGGGGGGGGGGGGGGGGGTAGCCTATCCTGGAAAATTGTGAGTATTCTCAGGGGATTGTCACCGCAAAATACCAAGAAATATCAACCAATATCTTAGAGCATATAACTTTGTGTACTTATTTTAGATGACAGTTAATTGTAAAATTCTAAGTTGATATAGCCTACAATTAGTGGCAATAGAAAAAGGTTGTAAAATTGTATTCTTAATTAATATTCGATTATGCCCTATGGAGTATGAATGGCGTATATCTAAATATTTGTTAATTTACAAAGCAGAAAGGTAAAATGTTTTTTTATTCACAAATTAATAATTTATTTCTCAAGAGTAGCGTACTGTGGAATTCTCAGTTTTGCCTTACAAGGCTGGGTGTACCCCATCCCAACCCTCAGACCAGAATTAAAATTTCTTGGAAAAGCTAGGAATCGAATTCGGACCTCCGGGGTGGTGCCCAAGAATGCTAGCTGCTACACCACGAGGTAGTGGAATTTCAATCATAATATTGTTTATAACTTAGCCAATACGTTAAGATTAGGAAACAACCAAATCTACAATTAGCCTATTTTATGCTTTTACCAAAGCAACACATTCTTCATTTTTATTGTTTCTTTTAAGGGGAGGTGAGGGTGGAGGAAGGGGGATGGGTGGAAGGGGAGGGGGAGGGGCGGAGGGGAGGGGAGCTCCCACGCCCCTGATGTGGCTAGATATGGACATCAAGAAACCACTGGTCATTCTCGAAGAGGTGCCAAATGATAGCTTTAGGGCATAGATCCCGTTAGAGCGGGCATAAAATAAATAACCCCTAACACTACACCCCATGAAGGGTCTATGCCTACCAAACCACCGCTGCCCAGCCATTTGGCCTGCAGACATTGGGGTGACACGTGGTCAGCGCGTCGGATTCCCTCGGCTGTTAATCTTGGTTTTCGCGACTGGGGCGCTGCCTCACTGTGAGACAACTACTCAATTGTCCTCACAAGGCTGAGTGCACCCCGTTCCAGCCCTCATGTCAGTTTCTAAAATCCCTGAAGGATCCGGGAATCGAACCCGGGGCCTCCGGGTGAAAAGCAGGCGCACTACCCCAACATCACGAGGCCTGCATAAGAGCGGGCATACCTGTTTAATAAGACTTGGATATTATGAACTCAATCGGGATTCGAACCCTAATCTCCCACTGTCAATGAACTGAGAGCGATCAAAGGAACTACTCGCATGTGGCGGAGCTTTTTACGGTCACGGACCGAGTCCGTTATTTTATGTAGGCCAAGGATAGGTTACCCACTCGTACCGTATTAGAAGAGAAGACCCCTACTTTGTACCTGAGGAGACATATTCACCGTGGCCCACATTTTAACCGAGAATGCGGATCTTACTGATCGACGAAGAAACTTTGGTCTGCAGATTACACTCGATCCTATATTAGCCGATGACGTGGTGACTGCTGATCTCGTCATCCACTTTATGAGTGAGAGTGGATTAGGGCCAGCAATTTAAGTTATCAAGTCTGTATTTACTAAAAACCCTAGTTCTTTTTTGTTTTCTAATTTTTTGTTTAAGATTATATTTATAATTTTTATATAAATGATTGTTTTATTAGTATTTGGTTCTCTTCATATTTTAGGCTTACACCTCTAAATTTTAAATTTATCTAAATTTATATCAATTTATCTGTGTTAAAAGGGGCAGATGACCTCGCTGTTCTCACCCCTAAAACAACAATAAACCCTGGATTGCTGCATCACTTCAGTCTAACTGGCTGCGTTACTCAGCGGTAACATTCTCTCATGCTATGCCCATGGTTGCGGGATTCAATCCTGGCGCAGTCAGCTGGCATTTGAGGGTGCACAAATGTGAGCAAATGTCAGTAGATTTGCTGGCACGTTAAAGATCCCCTTCGGGGTAAAATTCCGGTACCCCGGCGTCTTTAAAACACAGAGTTGTTAAAATGAGACCTAAAACCAATAACATTATTATAAGTCTAAAGACCGAACGCAAACCACAAAGGAGAAGAATTAAGGGGTGGTTGGGTCAATATTTGTTTCTTGAGTCGGTGGTTACTAACAGACGATCTCAGTGATGAGCGCCCTATGATTGCCAAACCTCGTGCCACTGGGGGTGATTGAATATTGACAACCTTGATTGTAAGTACGATAACGACGTTCAATGTTTAAACCCAGCATGCTTGAAAGAGATGGATACTCGGTTAGGAAGTGGGAACTGCTCAGAGCCGATGAGGACGAATTGGAGTGGAGAAGCATCAGTATTGTGACATGATTAAATTAAACATACGTTACCTCTCGAATTCCCTCAGCTCCGCATGTTTACGGACGAGAATTTTATCCTACACATTCCAATTTCCTCCCAATTGTACTGAGTGCAGCCGAGGCAATTCACCAAATTGCTTGGGCTATTTGAGCAAGCATACGGCTCTTTTCTTTGCCATTTCAGAGAGAAATTGAGACGTTTTCTCGGATGACTCTGTACTTGGAATACAAATATATCTCAACCACTAGAGTAAAGCAGGTTCTGGCCACCTTATTACCTTGTGTTAACTATAATATTTATTCCTACAGACTGACTGACTGCGAGGCGGAGCGGTAAGGTTCTTCCCTGCTGTTCCTAAGGTGGCAGGATCAAATCCTGACGCAGCCAGTTGGCATTTGAAGGTGGGCAAATGTGAAGAAGCAATGTCAGTATAGATTTGCTGGCACGTTAAAAATCCCCTTCCGGACAAATTTCCGACAACCCGGTGCGGTGTCTCTGAAAGCCACAGTAGTTAAAAGGGATGTAAAACCAATCACATTATTATTGTTCTTACATTCGTCGATTCCTGGATTTATCATGGAAGATTTTAATTAATTCTGTGCATGGCCGATGGAACGTGATGAATTCTGTATTGCAGAGACAATAATTGAGAATAGAGGTTAATATTCCCTTCTTCTCCAATCCTAGAATTGAGGCCATAACCGCCTCCTTTCCAAACCTATCATCCATTTCAAAATACCTGTTGTTGTTGGGGATATGCGAAATCGTGGTCATGTAGCCCCGTGTACTTGGGTGTGTGTAGAATTTGTCTCACAGCCTGTGTCACTTTGATGTCTGTACTAGTGTGTGTATTTGTAATTGAGGTAGGATTTGGGTAAGAAACGGCCGTGGCGTTAAGTTAGGTACCATCCCTGCACTTGCCTAGCGTTGAAGTGGGAAACCACTAAAGATCACTTCCAGGGTGACTGAGGTAGGAGGTGGGCCTCCGCTCAAAATACCTCTAGTGCGGACACCAACCTAGCAAAGGTGTTACAGGGTACACACGGTAGGGTTGTGACGCTTGATCTCCAAAACGCAGAATCTGTTAGAATCTGTACATTTAGAGGGTTCTAACTGAGTTGCAACTGAATTATAACCCAAATTTTACGCGGGATCGATTACGGAACCTGCTGCCAATGTAAGTTGGCTATTTTCCTTCTTAAAATATGAGGTTGAGTTGGTGATGTCCCCTTGTTAGATATCCGGTGTTCGTCTAGATTATGAGGGGAATTATGGAGAACTCTTTGGGGTCTAGCCAGCTGGCAAGACGAGTAGGCCTACGGCTTATCGGACATAAAAAGGAAACTAATTAGGACGTAGTCCAGGATTATGGGATTTGTGTTGTGGTCGACGAATGGCTTGGACACGGATGACAGTCGCTTCTAAAATATGTCCTTTGATAGGATTGGAAAACACATACGCCACATTGTGATGCTAAAATATGCACTTTTGTAGTTCGTTTATATAGGCCTTACATGGCTTTGTACTTGAAAATATTTTAAGTCCGGGTCAAGACTTTCCGCTTTTATTTGTTCGAGAGTACTAGACTCATGTTCCGAAAGATCTTGGATTTCATTCACGGATTTGCCGAGACATTTAATTTTGGTTTGAAGACATGGCCGAGGTATACTCCAAGAAGTAGATTCGATTCTCACCTCTGCTATCCTAAAAGTCATTTTCCATGGCTTCCCACTATTACTCCAGGTAAATGCAGAGATGATACCTACCTTAAGCCTACAGTTCCCTTCTCCCTACTCCTAGCCCAGTTATAATGGCACAGACTAGTAGAGACACCACAACTAAACAGGTTACAGTGTAACACAGATTCTATATAAGTATATAGGGGTGATCAAGATAATAATGATAATATCGTAAGGCCTCGGATGCCATGTGCAAGCTTTGTTAATTGACACCCAGAGGGCAGCTTGCATGTCGAATTTTGTTGTTCCTTGAAGCACTATGAAAGTCAAGGAGGTTAGATATCTAAGATCCTTGACACTATAGCGCCTTCTAGTAGAAAAATGAGAAACTTTGTGTTGGCGGAAAATCCCGAGATCAATTTTGCCATTATGAACACGGCCTACTATATTAAAATGGGTTCTTTAACATGCCAACATCGTATTGCCGCCTTTCAAAAATCACTTACCACGGCCAGGAGCGAACCTGCATGCTTGGGGTTAGTAGCCTAATCGGACACGATAACCACTTACCCACCGTGGCAAGCTATCAAGATGATACATACACTAAATAAAACTACAAGATCCACCGCAATATCAATTCCTTCTACGGTTTAGCTGTACGTATTGAGACTCCGGTTCCACAGGTCCTGGGTTCGATTCCTGTAAAGAAACTAAATTCTGGTCTGAGGGTTAAAACAGGATACACTCTGTCTCGTGAGAGAAAACTGAGTAGAAGAGGGTTCGATTCCTACCTCAGGTGTTGTAGAAGTGCTTTTTGCGTGGTTTCGAAATTTCATTCCAGATACAGTAGTCTACAAGGTCCTTCATATAAAATAAGAGCGCCATGCGGCGGCTTCGATAACCGCAGCTGCGGTCACCTTGGCCGAGCTTGTGGCGCGCCAAGGCCCCCTGCTGTAGTATTGAAAGTGCGCGCATAGTACATACGAGGGCTGTTTGCTTTCAAGTTCCGATGGACTGTATAAAATAACAGATTGACATTACCAAACTTGACCTTGCAATAAGCGTGCAGGTGCTCAGTCGCCAGTCTAAACCTCAAGTGCTAACATGGTGAGACAGTTATCATTGCAACATCGTATTTTTTATGTAAAACTTATTTTAAGTACGAGTCGGCTCGGCGGGTACGTGATGCATTTGTTCAGCAATTTCCCGATGAAGTGCCACCTTCACTAGCACAGATTCACGCAATTGCAAATAAGTTTGACACTACTGGCTCGGTGCTCAATAAAAAATATGCCCGCACACGAACAGTTTTAACAGAGGATGAGCTAGATGACATTGGCGAGAATCTTGAACGGTCTCCGAATAAATCACTCACAATATTAGCACAAGTAGGGGTTTCGGTTTCATCAACAATAACTAACTAACTAACTAAAGTAAGATTTCAGCATTGTACAGACGCTAGCAAGGCCGCTGCATCATATAGGATAGTACACACGCTTAAAGCAGGGGGCCTTGGCGCACCAAAAGCTCGGCCAATGTGACGGCAGCAGCGGTTAACAAAGCCACCGCTTGGCGCTCTTATTTTATATGAAAGACCCTGTAAATGTCGGGATAGTTCCTAACTTAAGACCACGGCCGTCCCCTAGACTCATTTACAGCCTTCACAGTGGAACAGGTTATTAGACTCCACACGCACACACACCCAAATACACGAGGATTCAAGCCCACGTTGTTGTAATGCCCGAAGTGAGTAAAATGCAACTAATTTCTTTAGCTGTTACAGTTCAAACACCACCCTGCAATAACCTTACTATTGTTGCTGTTGCTTCAATTAGGGCTTCGTGTAGGTGTGTGTGTGTGCTTGATATTTGTTTAATAGACTGTATTGTTGTAGTCTATGTTCAAGTGTGTGTAATTAAAATTACTATGGAACCTGCGCGAAAAATCTCGCTTTACTGTTCTTCGGGTTGTTTTTTATTTCTCTAATCGCATTTTTTATTTAAAGATAAATTGGCGATATTTATAAAATCGGAGTGTACTTCGTCACTGCTACGGGTAATTCTCATTCTTTTGAATTCACGATCGGTAACTTGTGAGCACCCCATGTGTATAAACTACCCGCCCGGCTTTACTGATATGCGGGTTCGACGCGACACTTTTCTGTCCGGGGCTAACGTCTTGTTTATTTTTAAACGCACTTTAACAATGTATATACATATTTGGTTAGAAAAGCTCTATCAAGTTCCAACGTTCGTCACTAGGTGTCAGTGACAGAAGTAGCCAAAGTTGGAACTTCTTGCTATTGAACTTGATGGGAAGCCTTCGGTCATTCAATTAAAATACCCCGCTGTGGCCATTGGCTGCAATTAAAATATAATGTAGTTGTATGTGTATTTGTAATTCAGATGAGGAATGGGAAGGAGGCGGCTGCGGTCTTATGTTACGAATCATCCCGGCATTTGCCTGGAGTAGGAGAGCGTAAACCACGGAAAACCACTTCTAAGATGGTTGAGATGGGAATCGAACCAACCTGTTTTCAGTTTTACCTCACGAGACTGAGTGTACGTCGTTTCAGCCCTAAGAAAAGGATTAAATTTTATGGCAGAGCCAGGATTCGAACCCAGACCACCGGGGTGAGAGCCAAGAATGTTAGCTGCTACACCAGGACTTGGAATAAAATTGTTTATTATTAGTGTAATATATCTTAACCCACATATCCGGAAAGGAGGCAATGATGATCGCTTGAGGATCGAAACTAATCATCCAAGTTATCTCATAAATCTCATGTATTTTTTTTTCAGGTTTAGGGAATAAGTCACATTGCAATTTGGGTACAATCGTGTTGACCGACTGAAAGGCGTTTAAATTTCATCAAAGTTCTACATCTCAAAGTAACAATAGGTTGCTTAATACAGTGTCACATTATATGTATTTTGATGATTCTGTTGATGATTATGATGTCGTTCCCCTTAGGGGCTCACAACTTGTGGGACGAGGGTTGGCGACCACGGGATCCCAGCTAGGTCCGGTATTGCTCCCACTTACTTGTGCCGGGCTCCTTTCTCTTGTCTTTCCTGTCCGCCTCCCTTGGTCAACACTTGTTCTCTTCCGACGAGGACGGTATTACGGTATCCAAGGCTTAGGGAGTTAGGGGGCGTGGTGGCGCAGCGGTTAAGCTGTATGCCTCTCACCAAGGTGGACCGGGTTCGATTCCCGGTCAATGCATGTGAGATTTTCGAAGTGAAATGCCATGTCCTGTGGTTCGGATTCCACGTAAAAAGGAGGTCCCGTGGCTCATGATCTCGCGATTAACGGTCACGTTAAACTACAAACTTGCTTGCTTGCTTAGGGAGTCTTTTATTTTCCCGCCTTAATTGACCCTCGTCTTATCTTTCCTGAGGGGTCATCTTTCTTTTTCGTTTTATGATATCTCATGCCTTCAGCACAAGGCCCTCAAGGAAACAGGGTTTATGTAGCCCCACCAATTCTGGTGCACCCTGGATAGTGCTACACACTTAAGGCCTCACGGCTTATCCCCTTTTTCCTAGGATTTTGGGGAGGAACCTCTCCTCTTTCCCTTTCCTGTCTGCCTTTCTTGGCTCTCCTTCCTTACAAGTCCTTCAATTCTCAATATTCTAGGAGGAGGACATTGATGAGGATGAAAAAGGAGATTTAATATTGAGATCAGAATTTGACGGAGCATTGGAAGACTTAAGCAGGAACAAAGCACCAGGCATAGATGATATACCGATTGAGTTGCTACGCTGCATAGGAGATGAAGGTGTGATCAGGTTATTTCATTTGGTGTGTCGGATTTATGAGACAGGTGAGGTACCCCCTGATTTCAAGAAGAATGTTATCATCCCTGCACCGAAAAAGTGGGAGCTGACAGATGTGAAGATTACAGTACAATCAGCTAAATTACTCATGCTTCAAAGATCCTGTCTAGAATAATTTACAAGAGGATGGAAAGCCAGATAGAAACGGAGTTGGGTGAAGACCAGTTTGGTTTTAGGAGAAATGTAGGAACAAGGGAAGCTGTACTAAGTCTCAGGCTGATTTTGGAAGGTAGAATAAGGAAAGATAAGAGAACGTTCATGGCATTTGTAGACTTAGAAAAGGCTTTTGATAACGATGATTGGACTAAATTGTTTGGCATTTTGAAAACGATTGGAATAAAGTACAGGGATAGGAGGGTGATCTACAATCTAAACAGAAACCAGACAGCAGTCATTCGAGCTGAAGGACATGAGAGAGAAGCTGGTATTCAGAAAGGTGTTAGGCAAGGCTGCAACTTATCACCCATACTTTTCAATCTTTACATTGAGCAAGCAATGAAGGAAATTGTAGAAACGTTTAAAGTGGGCGTGAAGATTCAAGGAGAAATTATTTCAACTCTGAGATTTGCTGATGACATAGTCATCTTGGCCGTGGCCTGAGGATTTGAATGAGTTTTTGAATGGCATGGACTCTGTCTTGAGGAAAGAATTCTTGATGAAAATTAATAAATGTAAAACAAAAACAAGATGTTCAGTAAAGAACATATAGCCTACTTTCTCCTAAATGTATGAGTATAGTTATAACTCGTTGTTATTATCAAAGAGTATAATAGAACTATTCTTTGTTGAAGACCTTAGAAACGATTTACCTCTACCAAACGCCACAACCTAGATAAAAACTGCTACCATCATTGAAGAAAGAAAGATAAGAAGTATATCAAGAATGTTATGGATCTGGAGACATAATCGACCGGACTGGCTGCGTGACTCAGCGGTAACGTTCTCGCTTGCTGGGCCCTAGGTTGCAGGTTCGTATCCTGGCGCAGTCAGCTGGCATTTGAGGGTGCACAAATGCGAGGGAGCCGTGTCAGTACATTTACTGGCACGTTAAAGATCCCCTTCGGGCCAAAATTCCGGCACCTCGGTGTCTCTAAAAGCAGCAGTAGTTAAAAGGGATGTAAAACCAATAACATTATTATTATTATTACGACCTGCCGTGGGCAACATCCAACTTTGAGTTGAGGCATGTCTTTACACGTCTGGTTGTGCATGGCTTTCACAACCCTAATTGAATTAACAAATCTTTCCATGACCCTACAGAGACGTGTGCATACAAACTATGTGGATATTTTCGATAATATAATCCTAACAGAGCGAGTACATTCTAGCGGCCAGAAGAAGAAACTTTTCAATAAAATCTGGAAGTTTCCTTTTTGGCAGCTAGATGTCTCGAGTAAATCTGCTGGCGAATTATGTTTTAATTAAATATATATTTTACACCATAATGTGCACAATATAACGCTTAATAACATTTTCAAGTAACGCAAAATAGGCTGTTACAAACCCTTTAAAATAAAAAGTTAAAATGTATCGTAGTATCATCTTGTCATTCTTCAAATTCGATGCGCATAGAATGATAATGGTATAGTAATCAATGGAGCCCCACGAAGACTAGTCGGGACATCTAGTGGTGAAATATCGAACAATATAATCCTAACAGAGCGAGTGCATTCTAGCGGCCAGAAGAAGAAACTTTTCAATAAAATCTGGAAGTTACCTTTTTGGCAGCTAGATGTCTCGAGTAAATCTGCTGGCGAATTATGTTTTAATTAAATATATATTTTACACCATAATGTGCACAATATAACGCTTAATTTTAAAACAACTGAGTCATTACAAAACAATAAACATATAACATTTCAAGCAAAAAACCTAGCTCTGATCGGGTTTGAACCATAGGCATTTGAGCGATAGGCTAATGCTCTACCACTGAGCTAATTGTGTCAACGAATATCGTTCTATTTAAAATGACTTACATAGAACTTGTTAGCAAATAATGATTTATACTAAACGATTTCATCACTGGAGTATATTATTTATATATAAAGCATTTCATACAAAGTTTATTTATTTTTTATCAGTACGCTATATTGCATGCAATACTCAAATTAGTGAAATATAAGTCAGGCACAAGATATCCGCTGCCATCTTGTCTTATTACTGAATCAGTTCAGCTTTTTAAAATCACGTCTGCACTATAGTATTACAAAATAAACTTTTAATTTCGAACGTGCCTCTTCCTTTAGAACAGTTTAAACGATTCTCGGCTCGATAATCGGAACTGGTGGGTCCCATGATATGGATTATAAAGTTTGCATTATTGCACGGCCGCCATCCTGAAATGGTATGGCGGACGACCTTGTAGTTTGGTCACAAGACGCATCCTATACGAAGGTATGTTGTTACCAAATTTGGTAGAGATCGGATGATTTGGTTAGTCGTTATTTGATTTTACGTTTTGCACGTTTGAGTGGCCGCCATTCAGTTTTAGTAAAGATGGCGGCGATATAAAACATGACACTGAGGTGTCCTTTGCTAGTGCTACCTTTGTACCAAATTTCGTTCAATTCGCATTCACCGTGTTCGAATTGATAGGGGGGGACAGACATTCAGAGTACACACACTCACACACACACAGACACACACACACACACACACACACAGACTCACACACACACATACACACACACACACAGACTCACACACACACATACACACACACAGACAGACACACTTTTTTCGCCCTGTGTTGATCTCATAAGTCTACTTTCATTTTTTGCAAAAATCGAAAGTAGGCTAATACTGGAATGCAGCCGAAATAAATCAGAAACCTCTATGGACATCAAATTGGCAGGTGAAAAACTAAAGGAAGTAGGAGACTATTGTAACTTAGGAAGTAAAATAACCAGTGATGGACGAAGCAAAGAGGATATAAAAAGTATGTTAGCTCAGGGAAGGAAAGCATTTCTACAGAAAAGGAATCTGTTGACATCGAATATAGATTTAGGTATTAGGAAGTCATTTTTGAAGGCCTTTGTCTGGAGCGTGGCACTCTATGGAAGTGAAACTTGGACTATTGGTGCAGCAGAAAAGAGGAGAATTGAAGCATTTGAAATGTGGTGTTACAGGAGAATGATGACGATCAGATGGGTAGATAGGGTTACAAACGAAGAGGTATTAAGACTAGTGGGAGAGGAGAGATGTTTCTGGCGACGGCTGATGAAGAGAAGAGATATGTTGATAGGACACATAGACCTACTAAGACACCCAGGAATAGCAAGCTTAGTTATGGAAGGAAGGGTCGAGGGCAAGAACTGTAGGGGTAGACCAAGGTTAGAATATGTTAAACAGATTGCCTCAGAGCCGGCCCCGTGGTGTTGGGGTAGCGCGCCTGCCTCTCACCCGGAGGCCCCGGGTTCGATCCCCGGCTCCGTCAGGGATTTTAAAACTGACGTGAGGGTTGGAACGGGGTGCACTCAGCCTCGCGAGGACAATTGAGTAGCTGTCTGACAGTGAGACAGCGCCCCGATCACGAAAACCAAGATTAACGGCCGAGGGGACCCGACGCGCTGAACACGCGTCACCCCAATATCTGCAGGCCAAATGGCTGGGCAGCGGTCGCTTGGTCGGCCTTAGCCCGTCATGGGCTGTATAGTGCCAGGGGTTGACTTTTTTTTAATTGCCTCAGATGTAGGGTGTGGTAGCTATGTAGAGATGAAACGATTAGCTCAGGACAAGGGGGAATGGAGCGCTGCATCAAACCATTCAAAAGGCTGAAGACTCAAACAACAGGGCATTTCTTTTCCTCCTGTTCATTATTCTTTTTCCCTTTCTATTTTGTTTATTCATTTCTTCTTTTAGCATGTAAGTAAGTTAAGCCCGTATTTAGTAAGTTTCATGCAGTTAACATTCATTATCACGATCACCCAAACCATCAGAGACCGATAACCCAGATGTTAGGTCACTTAAACCAACAATTGAATCGGCCGGAGTATTAAGTCACTTTTCACTACTTTTGAGGAGACAGTTAAAAAGTCATTGACAGGACAGAACTTAACAAACACACTATATTAGTCACCTATGTTGTCAAGCAACTATTCAGGTTACATTTGTTTTAGCGGAATATCAATTTTAATTTAATAAACCTATTTTTAGCCTATTTTCAATTTTGAAAAAATAGGCTTATGAGATCACCTTTTGTGCGTGTGTGTGTGTGTGAGAGAGAGAGAGGTGTGTGTGTCTCCCTATTAACTTCTAAACGGCTGGAGCGATTTCAAAGAAACTCAGTAAATTCATAGCACTATTACGGACGACCCTGACTGTCTCCTTCAAATTTTGTTACGTCTCACCAATCCAACATGGCGGCTGTGCGAAATATTTCACCAGCATTCAATATCAGCGAAACTATTCCCGATATCACCCTGGAATTTTGAAGGTGATAAAGGGAACTACTAGAAGTTCACCTATATGACTTTTGAAAAACCGGTAACTACAAAACCAACATGGCGGCCACGCGAATTTGCGACTTTTAAATTGACGTTCCTCGCGATTTAACCAACCAAACGCAATAGAACTTGGTAGAGTATATGTTGATACACATTGTAATGCACCGACATCTAACTTCGTGCAATTGTTTACATAACCACAAGATAGCGGATGTGCAAAATATTTCACCGGCATTTTATATCTCTGAAACTATTAGCGGTATCACCCTGAAATTTTGTACGGAGATAAAGAGCACTACTGGAAGTTCATCTATAAGACTTTCAAAACCCGGTTAACTATAAAACGAACATGGCGGCCAAGCGAATTTGAAAATTTTAAATATACCTTTCTCGCGATTTAATGTTCCAAACGCAATGAAATCTGGCACAGGAAATGTTTATACACATTGTAATGCACTGGTATCTAATTTACATCAATTGTTTACATAACCTCAAGATGGCGGCTGTGCGAAGTTTAAAATTAAGATTTTATTTCTTGTGTCGTAGTCATGCGATCGAAGTGAAAGTTTGAATAATGAATCTTCGCAATAATTTTCCTTTAATGGTACATGACTCTATGGCCTAAACATTTAACAATCCAACATGGCGACCATCCGAAATATTTAGATGGCTCTGAATATCTAAGAATCTATTATAGCAATCAAACTGATTTTTTTATATTCGTAGGGGCTATGACTTTCAGTAACCCGGTGATCACAAATCCAACATGGCGGCGACGCGAATTATAAATATTCACATGGACGTTTCTCGCAATTTAACCATCCGAGTGCAGTGAAATTTGGTACAGTAAATCCTCATACAAATGTTAATCCACTGGCATCTTATTTATTTCAATTGTTTCCATAACCACAAGATGGCAGCTGTGCGAAATTTTAAAATATCCTTGTTACTTCTTGTGTCCTAATCATGTGATTGAAGTTTGAATGTTACACGTACACAATAATCTTCATGTAACAGTACATAACTCTTCGACCTACATATATAAAATCCAACATGGCGACCATCCTAAATATTTAGTCGGTTCTCAATATCTACGAATCAAACTGACATTTTGTATGTTGATAGTGGCAGTTAACATAAGTAGGATATATGAAAATAGTCTGTATAGTTCTTCACGGAAATACTTGTTCAAATCAATTTTGAAAACGTAACTCAATGCCTCTCAGCTCCTTGGTCGGTTTAGTGCGGCATAAAGCCTACCAAAATGAATATTTCACATGTTATTTTATTTAAAAATGGATTTGTAACATAAATACCACCTAAACCTATACAAATGTAATTTTCAATAGCACATTAACACGTGTGAATCTTGCAGTGCGGCCAACATTAAGTACGGAATATGCAGCTGAAAGGCAGCAAGACATTGACTTAATGATTTTCTCCTCTGATCGGACTACATGTGGCAGTGGTTTCTGGCTTAAACAGAAGGCTGACTTAATTCTTTCCAAGGCCCTTGGGGTCAATACTTCAGAGTGATAATGTTTAAAAAAATGTCAATTTTGACGTAATGCCTTTCAGCTCTGACCGATTCTATGACTGTATCATCATCATTATGACGTTGCTGATTGTTGTTTTAAGAACCGGAACTGCAAGGCCATCTGTCTCTTTATATGTCTTTTAATCATCCTATTTGCTGTCTCAAGAAATACAATTGTGGTAAGTGAAGGTAACAGCAGTGTTTGTTAAACGAAGAAAGAGGCTTAAATGGGAACAGGAGGCAAAGGATCTGACAAATTATGCGAATTTGAACCTATAGTAGAGCCATCATTACTTCCGACTTGACGTTTCAGTATTATCGTGGAGTTATCTAGTAGTCAGAAGGAAAATCACTTTAACTAGCCAATCACAGGCTGCCATGCAAATCGATGTCACAACAAACAGAGTTTTGTTCACGATGTCGCGATTTAGTGAACGAAACTCTAGCCTAACACTGAAACGTCAAGTCGGAAGTAATGATGGCTCTACTATAATCTAGGTTTACATTTACTTGCTTTCGAGAATAGTTAAGTGAATCACTAGACAATGTAAATGAGTTGCTCTCGTATTCAGAGCGAACTACCTTGTTCTAAAAATAATTCATATTCTGCTCATTTCATTTCCAGTAAAATTTATATAATGATCTCCATTTCTCCTGTGTACACTCTCAAGGGTAATTTTATTCAAATGAAAGCCAGTTTTAAGCCTGCCAAGGACTAGAGTGATAGACGATTCCTTCCGGGAATACTTCACACACCAACTCCGCGTCAGATTCAACCCTACATTAGAAGGTCATTTTTGAGAGCCTTTGTCTGGAGCGTGGCATTTTATGGATGTGAACCTTGGACTGTTGGCGCAGCAGAAAAGAGGAGAATTGAAGTGTTTGAAATGTGGTGTTACAGGAGAATAATGAAGATCAGATGGGTAGAGTAGCAAATGAACAGGTATTAAGACGCGTGGGCGATGAGAGGTGTTTCTGGCTATTGCTCATGAAGAGAATAGATAGGTCGGTAGGACACATACTCAGATACTCAGGAATAGCAAACTTAGTTATGGAAGGAAGGGTCGAGGGCAAGAACTGTAGGGGTAGACCAAGATTAGAATATGTTAAACAGATTGCCTTGAATGTAAGATGTAAAGACGAATCGATTAGCTCAGGACAGGGAGACATGGAATGCTGCATCAAACGAGTCAAAATACTGAAGACTCCGACAATGGCGATGCCAACGACAAAAGGTACCGACAACAACAGATACCGACAATTATCCAGTGAAGTTCCTTTTGGAGGAGTAACATAAATGCCTGAACCACGAGGTGGTCATGCACACTCAAGTATACAGGACTGATGACCGTAGATGTCAAAGATACTAATTCAAGGAAATGGAACAAGAAAATGGAATGTATGTCTATTTTTATTCCCGTTTCCAACGGGATCGGGGATGAGAAGCGGATGGTTTTATGGCCGGTTGCCCTTCCTGACGCCAACCTCATGAGAGGAGTTAATGAGAGATGAAATGAATGAAGATGAGTAAAACTGGACAATGATGTGCAAGGAAGCGACCGTGGCCTGTCAGAAGGTGCCGTCCCAAAATTTGCCTAGTGTTGAAAATGGGAAACCACGGAAAACCATTTCAAGGACGGCCGACGTGGGGCTCGAACACACGCGTCTACCGAGTCAACAGAGAGCATGGCCCCATGACCTAATGCTGCGCTTTAGCGAGCGTAGCCACCTCTGTCGGTGAACAAGAAATTGTAATGAAATTATCAATTTTTGCTTTCACGAGATGAGAAAGGAGAAGTTTCTTCCCAGGAGAATGTTGGCGTCATATCTGCGTAATGGATCGAGCGCTCTAATGCGTGTGTTTACTTTCACACTGGTATCGCTCGCACACGCGCACGCAGTCCCCTGCGTATGGTCGATATGAACAATGAGCTCGTCAAGGGCTGTCGTTATGAAGCACCCCGGTGTGATCCCTCTCGTTAAACTGGAAAATTAGCTTGAGAGCTACAACTAGGCAATTCAACTCTTGTGGAAGTTGTTACTTCGTTTAATGCTTTTGACATGTTGGTCATCATCCCCTTGTCCTTGGGTGTTACATCACCTCGTGGTGTAGCAGCTAGCACACTTGTTTATCGCCCTGGAGAAGCGGATCGATTCCCGACTCTGCCAAGAACTGTAATTCTGGTTTGAGGACTAGGACGGGATACATTCAGCCTCGTAAGGCAGAACTGAGAAAAGATGGGTTCGATTCCCGTCTCAACGATCCTAAAAGTAGTTTTCTGTGGTTTCCCACTTCTGCTCCAGGCAAATGCATGGATGGTTCCTAACTGAAGGCCACGTCCGCCTCCTTCCCAATCCTCACCTGAATTGCAAAAACACACACTACTACAGATAACCTGTGTCACTGTCATGTCTGTACAGTACTAGTGATTGTACTGGTAAACAAGGTAGGATTTGCGTAAGAAATGGCCGTGGTCTTGAGTTAGGTACCATCCCATTATTTTCATAGAGGAAAAGTGGGAAACCACGGAAAACCACTTCCAGAATGGCTGAGATAGGAATTGAACCCGCCTCTTCTCATTTTTGCCTCACAAGGATGAATGTAATCCGTTTCAGACCCTAGACCAGAATTAAATTTCTTGGCAGAGCCGGGAATCTATCTCGTGACTGTGTGCTGACAGTTGAGAATGCTAGCCACTACGCAACGAGGTGGACCGTTTCTCATCGACTGTTGTCTGTTGTGAAGAGCAAGGGTTCCCAAACTTGTTATGTCGCTCCCCCCTTCTGAAACACAACATATCTAGTGCCCCTCCCCCCCCCCCCCTCTTATTCCTCTTGTTCTTTATTAGGATGGAATATTTCCGAGTTTCATGGGGTCTCTTTTTACCACTGCTAATAAGCCACTTACCCATGGGTAATGGCGTTACTTAAATCAGTGTATTTTAAACCGGGCTAGCCACTTCGACTGAACATGCACTCGAATTCACCTGCTATCTCACTGTATTTGAACTGCAAAGGCCTGGCTGAATTCGAGTTGACAATAGCAGTGGCATTCACATTGTCAAGCAGCTTATTGTCATTAGTGGTTGTTTGTGGGTTACGAGTGAAAAGGTGCTGTGTGGGAAATATTACTCTATACCTTTCCTCCGAACCTGCAGGCAGGATCTACCGGTCAGTTCTTGTGAAGTTAGACAGCAAAAGTACGAGTTTATTAGTCTTGAATGGTCGTGGGAGCTTCCTCCCTATGATAGGTTCATGGATATGAGAATAGCAATATTTGTTACGGAATATGAAACATAAATATTTCAAACAGAGCCGGTGCCCCCCTTTATCACTCTCTAAGCCCCCCTCAGGGGGTGCACCCGTTATTTGAGGACCTCTGGTGTAGAAGTGAACCTTCAGTGAAATATACATAAACGTAGCGTTATGCACCCACAAACGCACCCAGCGAGTGATTTCTTTAATTAATTATTCATTTTGTAATATTACCTTCAATAAATAAACTAACAAATCAAAAAACATAAAGATTAACACCAAAAATCAAAAGTCAAAAACCGAAAACCAAAATAAACAATAAACAATAATTTTCATAAACTGTAAATAGGCAAAAGAAAAGTTCATTTTAAATTCTGGTGAATTCGAAGCTATTTTAGAACATTTTGTACCAGATTCGGTGGCGTAGTGGGCAGCATGCTGAGCTTCTATGCCCAAGATCATGGGTTCCGACCTGTCCGAAGTCGTTGGATTTTTAAGAGCGTTAAAAATCCCTCATTATGCATTCCTTCGGAGGGGAGTAAAACCGGCGGTCCCATGTCATCGAGATTAATGGCATGAAAAAGAACCTTCCACTAACTACACTTGTGGAAGCTAAAACGTGTTGGTTGGTTTGTTTGAAACACTATATTAGTTCCAACGTTCGCCACCAGGTGCTGGCTGCGATAGAATCTAGTAGCCAAGTCCGCAGATAGGTGTCGTGGATGGTAGCATTTGGTAGCAAAAGTAGGAAATAATGATCGTCTGCAGTACTTCTACCCGAATCACAGATAACACACACACTAATGCAGCCATTACAATTAAAACTGGTTATCAGACAGATTCTACACACACACCCAAAGTACACGGGGCTACATGACCGAGTTGTCGCAGCCCCTAAACTAAGGAACCAACCAACCAAATAAACATTGAATAGCATGAAGAAAAAACTCACAAATAAAATGCTAAAGTTGACACCGGTACTTATGACTATATAAGCTGAATGATCCACCTTAATCTATACTAACATAATAAAGCTGAAGAGTTTGTCTGTGGGTTTGTGTCTCTAAACGCGCTATTCACTGGAACTACCAGTCCGATTCCAAAAATTCTTTTTTATATGATAGCCAGATTTAAGAGAAATAGTTTTGGCTACGTAGTGTTAGGCTACACCTCTCACGTAACCTTAAAGATTGATTTTTGTTTAGTAAGTCGGTAGAACATGCACTCCCGAACAGCTCTGTCCGCATGCGCTGGCGTTTAGGTTAGTGATACGTACAGCGTTTCACCTATATGAACCAAAATTTGTATACTTACCCTTTGGAACACTGATGGTAACACTGTCTACGTGAAATTTATGACAGACCAGTCCATTCTCTGCATTTAGGCCCTTTGGGTAGATTATTGGATAAGGAATAACCCACCCACCAAGGGAAGATGATTAAAAAAAAGGAAGTAGGTTTTGGATTGGAGAAAAAGGATAGAAAAATAGGAGGAGAGTCCCACAAAAGTTGTAAATTTAACTTTAAATACCTTTAGAGGCAATTGCCACTGAAAATTAACTCTCTGATACCTAAAGTAGGTACGAGCTTGGTCGAAGCTAACGGGAACCGCAGCTAGGACTTGGGCGATTTGTAAGAGAGAGGCTTTAGTGTATTTCCTCCCAAGCATGTATAAAACTACTATGGGGAAAGGTGATGGTCTGGCAAAACTAAGAGTAACAAATTTATTGTATGGTTTCTCAAAGAAATTCGTTTTGCAAAATAATTCGAAGGATGCCAATAATTTAAATCAAGTTTGGTATTTCCAATTTTAGAAATTATAGAGTTACTGAAAAAAGCGACCCAGTGCTTCCAGGAAGGATCGTGATGAAAAATTATACCTGGGAAAGTAATTTTGGTAAATGAACCAATGGTTGCATTTGGAAATGGCTAAGCCTTTACTCAGCGAAAGGCCGGCTAAAAGCTTAGACAAAGAAGAAACACTTATCTTTTGGAAAATTAACCATAAGTTTTCGGAGAGGATCTCCACAAGCAGGTAGCTGGCGTAGCGAGCTTTACTTGCCTTACTGGCCAATTAGAATTAGCTATTAAAGCTAAAAGAATCTTTAGAGAGGTTACTACTAAGAGTTCTTGCTCAAATGCAACGAGTGGTGAAAGCCCTATTAAAGGTTTTAATGGCATTAAGTAGGGAGAGCCAAGGAAGACAGGATTTTGCCTAAACTTTGTATTAGAAAAATGAAAAAGCGAAAAGAAACGCTTCATTTATTTAACAATTCAAAGAAGTTTAAGGAAATTAACAAGTATGCAATATCTTTTTGACAAATATATATCATTTAAATTGTTTAACAAATGGGGTCGCAGACCTCCTAACATTAAATGTTTGCTCCAGGCAATTGACAATTTACAAGGTTTAAAACCTTACATGTTTCTAATATCTTTATAAGATTTAAACAAATAACCAATGAAGTAATTAAAGTTTGAACGTTCGTTAATTGGAGTACAAAGAGTGTACCTTAAGAAATTCCTGAGAGAATATTCTAGAAAGAGTGAAAACTTCTAAAATAACAATAAGAAAAACGTGAAGAATAAGATAGAAGTTCCTACAACTTCTTATATTTATACAGAATTAATGTTGGTTATTATGCAAATAAGGGCAGGTCACTTACTGTGAAACCTGAAGAGATAATCAAAGGGAAGGTTCTCGACCTCCTATGTTTTAAATGGGAATCACGAACCAAATGGGGCAGTTTCCAATTCGTGAGACCTAGAAATAACTCACTCAAGAGTTGAAAGAATTGTTTTCCCTGATTAGAAGGGAGAAACAATGTAAGTTTGAAACGTGCGCTGGACACGTAATTTATACAGAAATTAATTAATTACACATGAGAAAAAATGGGAGGGCACATCTATAGATTGACACCTCGTTGTGATAGACCTAAATTTAAAAGTTTATTACAGATTGTTAGTAAGAGGTTTAGGAAAGAGAAATAGGGATTGAGGAAAAATGTTCATGGCCTTATTTATATGTAAACGGACGATCGCGACGCGGTAGAGAGTTGAACAAGCACTGGTTATCACTATAGTTCGTTGAAATATATGAAAAGTTCACTATAGAAACACGAAAGTTTTTGGCAAAGAAAGTTATTTTAATTTAAAAAAAAACTGACTGGTTGCACTAGATGAACGAAAGTCTATTGCTGGAGAAAATGGTGGATTACAGTTAAATGCGCCAAGAACATCCAACGGTGGAAGAAAATTCGCTATTGAGTTTTAATTCAGAAGTGAGATTCTTCAATTTTAAATAGCATTCTCACAAGTAAGTGAAAATTTCATAACGGCAGGACTTGTAGATGAAATACAGAATCTGGAAGGTTCCAGAACGACCTTAGTAGAAAAATGGGGTTAAGAAAATCCAACGGAGGAACTAGTTTGGTGAATTATAGACAGCGGGTATTAGATAATATCCCACGTAGTGAGAGGATTTCTCATTTGAATAGCTTAAGAAAAGCTCTTTTCTAGTAAGGTTGGCTTGTACGAACAAAAGCTCAACATGGCAAATCCCACGAAGAATGATTTTTGCCCCAAAATAAATAATCTCACACTGTCTATAAAAGTATCGTTAAAAGCACGTGAAAGTTAAAACCATGAAGATGAGGTTAAAACTTTAAGATGGTACTTATCTTGATTTCATGTTGAAGTTGAAGTTCCATATGACGATAACTACTTTGTCAACATGGCGTAGAAGAGAGTATGCCTCTTGGTTTGAGGAGGCTGGCTCGAGAGGAGCCTTAACTTATCGAGTCAACTGCCGACTGAGAAGTGAGACCAGCTCAACGGAGCACGGAGGGTCCAAGGAAGGGGAAAAGAGTGGGGGGGGGTAGGAGACAAAAGGAGAACATATAAGCATAACCAACTTATCAAAAATAAATGTTCTTCTTGATGAATGGTCTTCAAGGAGTTGATAACAGGCGATACTAGCGCAGCATGGTGAGTAAAAAAGTAGACAGAGTCCTCTTGCTCAAGGAGAAAATAGCTGGCGATGGTAACAGGATCTGGTGGCCAAATGGATAAGTAAGTCCTCTTGCACCAGGAAGAGTTGAAGAGCTTCAGAGATTCACTGCTAGATGACGCTAGGTGAGTCACAGAGAATATATATCTAGAACAGACTCATAAAAGATATAAGCGACCTGAACACCTAAGAAAAAATAGAAGATCACTGTTGGTGTTTGACAAAGAGGAAGGAAAGAACATGCAAAAGCATTGAAAATTATAATCTCTCGTACCGTGTATTCCAAGAATACACCATACTGGGAGGGGAAAACACCAACAGAGAACAAATAAGCAATTAAACATTTAAGAGTAATACAGTAATTGAAGAGAAGTGGTCTTATGATCTGACCATTAGTGGTCAAAACTTTGACCACCCTGACTCTCCCATCTCTTCCAGGATAACACTCGGTCACTCTACCCGAGATCCAGACTAAGGGGGGAGAAACTTCCCTAATCAGGACCAAGTCCCCCACTTTAATGTCGGGACTGGAAAGAAACCACTTCTGTCTCCTTTGCAAGGAAGTAAAATATTCCAAGTTCCACCTCTTCCAAAAGGAATTGCGGAGGGCTTCAAGTTTACGCCAAACAATAGGTAAATCAGAATCCCTGAAAGAATTAGGAAGGGGAGGATGGGCAGAGAGAGAAGTGCGTGTAAGACAGTGACCAGGTGTGAGTGGAAGGAGGTCATCAGGGTCATTGGAAAGCGGAGTTAAAAAACGAGATTCAACAACACCTTCAATCACAAAATAACTAGAAGCTGAGGGAAATAAAGCACTAGTAAAAATTACGATACGATGCGAAAGGAGAATTGACAAGTTTAAACAAAGCGTATAGAAACAAGTACATCTATTCAGGACAAGAATATACCAAATAAACAAAGAAACTATGCGAGTAGAAAGCAAGAACGCCATAGGTAACAAACTAGTAGCCATAAACAATGAACTCAAGTTATAATGAGTATCAAAGGGGTTACTCAGAAAAATACTTAAGTCAGCGAGAAACGTGACATGACAAGTATAAATGCAAAAACACATCGAATGTGACGACGAGAAAAAGTAAGTTTGTTCATCAATGAACAATAAGATTTCAAAATATGTAAGCAAAGTGCAATACATAAGCGCGTAAAGGATATGCAACGATGTTACGAGACGAGAATCGAAGCAATTGTAGAATACGAGCGTAAGTAAGTGGGATACACAGACAAGCACGGCCTTGACACACATAGTACAGCGAGATAAGGCATATAAATAGCTGAAAGAGTCCTTAAGCGGAACAAGTTTATTTTGGGAAGTAGGTGAGCGGCTTCCGAGCTTACAGAAGCAACTCGCAAGACGATCGTTGGCAGTCAGCCAGAGTTGAGATGAGAGAAAATTGCTTTGACCTTTGGCAATCGTACAGGAAATAAACACCAACTTGGCGTTATCCAGGCTTGTATACAAACAAGTTTGACAAACAAGCAGTTTGAAGTAACCAAACAACACTAGTTGAATCAGCTGTATCTTAAAGCGAAACGAGTAACACGACATGCAGTCATTCGTGGCTTGGACGTGAAAAAGCAATTTAAAGACGTATGAAACAGAGTAGGAAATCAATTTCGCATAATTGAGAGGATCACGGAATCCGACAATTTTCGACAGGAAAAAGCTTGATTCTTCCGAAATAGGAAGGGAAGCCGGGACATTGAGAAGGAGGTTATGCATAAGAATAGTTATTCTAGACGTTAGAGAATTCAGATTTTCAAGCGGTTTCATGAGCGACTTCCAATTGTGAGGAAGGAGGGAGGAGCCGGCCGTGGCCATCCTTCTAAATAGCGAAAGAAGTGAAACATAGCTTACAGCGAAGTGATGGAGACTGATAGCCATGGTTTTACACAAGGGGAAGATAGTTTTCGAGAAAGAGTTTAAGCAGTTACCTGCTATAAAAATGACATAAGAAGGTAGACGAAGTAACACAAAGCAAGGCGAACTTGAATTGCCATCTTGTGCGGGAAGAAGGAAAAACCATTTAAACAACTTACAGAGTTAGCGTAGTTGTTCACGATAAGACATCGTTTCGGCAAGTGGTTTTCAAAAATATTGAGATCTGAAACATGAGCGTTCTCTTTTTCAGAAATGGGATTTATGTCAGCTGTAACGAAATGACATTGCGCTTTGGTTTGAACACTGGGTAGTTGGATCTCACCAGTAATAACCCAACCAAAATCGGTGTCTCTGGCGACCACGGTTGAAGATAACTTACGTGTTTGTTTGCGAATGCACTTCCAAAAAACATTGGCACTGATAAGTACATCAATGGGACCTTGAGCATTAAACTGAGGATCGGCTAACCTTAAGTGCGAAGGAATCTTTAAACAGGAGGTATTAATACAGCTGCTAGGAGTGTCCTTGCCAATACTGGTAAGAATGAGACAGTTTAAGTTAAGATTGGTGTTTCTTTGGCAAACGTCTCTGATTTTCAATTTTGAAGACTGCAAAACTTGAGTTTTCAAATTGTCAATGCCGGTCACATTGATAGAAGTAAGCGATGACGAAAGACCTAGTTTTTTAATCAACGATTGCGAAACAAAGTTGTGCGTTGAAGCGGAGTCGAGAAGACCGCGGGTTCGAACCCAATTTCCAAATTTATCTTGGAATTCGAATTGTACAGTGGACAAAAGAGCTTGCGCACTGTGAGAAGTTTCGGCGTTAGAAATGCAGGAAGAAGCATTAGTTTGTTCGGAGTGGCTCTGCAAGGAGCTTGAAGAGGCGGGTGGTGGTGACCTCGATTTATCGTGAACGTGCAATAAAGAGTGGTGCGGTTTTTTGCAATGAAAACAGAGATTGGATGACGTACAGTTTGAAGAAGAATGCTTAGGTGACAAGCAATTGAAACAATGTTTGCTATTGAAGACAAACTTCCTTCGATCTTCGACAGACAATTCTTTAAAGGATTTGCACAAATACAATGTGTGAAGCTTTTTACAGAGCGTGCATTTTAAAGATTTGTTAAGCGGCCTGATATGTTCTCTTGAATGATTGAAAGAAGAACGGGTTTGCTTGTTCTCGACAGATGGGGGCTGATGTCCCTTTGAAGAAGCAAGTTTTTTTTTCAAAAATTTGACACTGATGATTCGTTTCGACCTTTTCGCACTGAAATGCGAGTGCTGTAAGAACTTGGCATTGGCTGTTAAGAAACGAGATTAAGTGTTCAAACGAAAATTCTTCCTTGCGAGCGAGTTCAATTTCACAAGCCTTTAAAGTTGAAAAATCGAATCATGATGTAGCCAGATGAATAAGAATAGTGTCCCATGTTTGGACGGGCTGCTTAAGTTGGTATAATGCTCTGACATTTAACTGCATAGAGTCCAACAGGTTTCTTAAAGAGGTGACGTCATTAGGTTTGACGGCTGGCAGGTTGAAGAGACAGCGTATGTGGCGAGCTACACTTAAACGTAAATTGCCATATCTCTCTTTAAGGAGATTAAAGGTGATGTGGTAGTTGTCTGCGCTTAAAGGCAGTGACTCCACCAAGGCCAGAGCCTCGCATTCCAAAGACGTACGGAGGAAGTAGAATTTATGAATATCGGGAATTTCATTATTGTCATGAATGAGTGAACAGTAAAGTTCGTAAAAAGAATACCATTCACCTTCCTGGCCTGAGAAGTGCGGTAGGCTTATCTTAGGAAGTAACGGTTTCGGTTTGTTCTTGTGAACTGAAGCGGGTGCGAACTGGGCCGGATTGATGACCCTAGTGTCCGGTTCTGAGATATTGCGGATCAGTTGGTGGGCCTTTGCAATCCCTTCAAAGTACAAGGGTTCGACCTCGTCCCGATCCGATTGAAGTTCTGGGCAAACGGATTCAATCTCGGTTTGAATTTGATCATAATAATCATAAGACCGTTCGTACAACTTAAGACGTTGTGATAGGATGTCTAAATCACACTCGGCGGGATTTGATTTGTTGATGAAATTTCTGAATCTGGTGAGTTGCCCTTTATAGGAAGAACGTCTGGCAATGAGAGTTTCATCTTTTTCAGTAGGAGCCATGACAAGATAAATAAATTGAAATGTAACTCACGAAACTGTTGAACCTTGGAGATGCTGTCAAGTTGGCAACAGAGTTTAAGTAGAAAGAACAGGACACACCAAAGGAGACAGGAGCGGCCTCTTTCCCGTTCACAGGCTTTGCATGATGTAGTTATAGCTGAAAAATTCAAACCAGATATTAATAATTTGCAAGGTATTGTCAAATGACACTTGACAAAGAATAGAAATAGAAAATGGACTCTCCCGGGTTTCTGGTACCAATTTTTGGGTAGATTATTGGATAAGGAATAACCCACCCACCAAGGGAAGATGATTAAAAAAAAGGAAGTAGGTTTTGGATTGGAGAAAAAGGATAGAAAAATAGGAGGAGAGTCCCACAAAAGTTGTAAATTTAACTTTAAATACCTTTAGAGGCAGTTGCCACTGAAAATTAACTCTCTGATACCTAAAGTAGGTACGAGCTTGGTCGAAGCTAACGGGAACCGCAGCTAGGACTTGGGCGATTTTTAAGAGAGAGGCTTTAGTGTATTTCCTCCCAAGCATGTATAAAACTACTATGGGGAAAGGTGATGGTCTGGCAAAACTAAGAGTAACAAATTTATTGTATGGTTTTTCAAAGAAATTCGTTTTGCAAAATAATTCGAAGGATGCCAATAATTTAAATCAAGTTTGGTATTTCCAATTTTAGAAATTATAGAGTTCCTGAAAAAAGCGACCCAGTGCTTCCAGGAAGGATCGTGATGAAAAATTATACCTGGGAAAGTAATTTTGGTAAGTGAACCAATGGTTGCATTTGGAAATGGCTAAGCCTTTACTCAGCGAAAGGCCGGCTAAAAGCTTAGACAAAGAAGAAACACTTATCTTTTGGAAAATTAACCATAAGTTTTCGGAGAGGATCTCCACAAGCAGGTAGCTGGCGTAGCGAGCTTTACTTGCCTTACTGGCCAATTAGAATTAGCTATTAAAGCTAAAAGAATCTTTAATGAGGTTACTACTAAGAGTTCTTGCTCAAATGCAACGAGTGGTGAAAGCCCTATTAAAGGTTTTAATGGCATTAAGTAGGGAGAGCCAAGGAAGACAGGATTTTGCCTAAACTTTGTATTAGAAAAATGAAAAAGCGAAAAGAAACGCTTCATTTATTTAACAATTCAAAGAAGTTTAAGGAAATTAACAAGTATGCAATATCTTTTTGACAAATATATATCATTTAAATTGTTTAACAAATGGGGTCGCAGACCTCCTAACATTAAATGGTTGCTCCAGGCAATTGACAATTTACAAGGTTTAAAACCTTACATGTTTCTAAAATCTTTATAAGATTTAAACAAATAACCAATGAAGTAATTAAAGTTTGAACGTTCGTTAATTGGAGTACAAAGAGTGTACCTTAAGAAATTCCTGAGAGAATATTCTAGAAAGAGTGAAAACTTCTAAAATAACAATAAGAAAAACGTGAAGAATAAGATAGAAGTTCCTACAACTTCTTATATTTATACAGAATTAATGTTGGTTATTATGCAAATAAGGGCAGGTCACTTACTGTGAAACCTGAAGAGATAATCAAAGGGAAGGTTCTCGACCTCCTATGTTTTAAATGGGAATCACGAACCAAATGGGGCAGTTTCCAATTCGTGAGACCTAGAAATAACTCACTCAAGAGTTGAAAGAATTGTTTTCCCTGATTAGAAGGGAGAAACAATGTAAGTTTGAAACGTGCGCTGGACACGTCATTTATACAGAAATTAATTAATTACACATGAGAAAAAATGGGAGGGCACATCTATAGATTGACACCTCGTTGTGATAGACCTAAATTTAAAAGTTTATTACAGATTGTTAGTAAGAGGTTTAGGAAAGAGAAATAGGGATTGAGGAAAAATGTTCATGGCCTTATTTATATGTAAACGGACGATCGCGACGCGGTAGAGAGTTGAACAAGCACTGGTTATCACTATAGTTCGTTGAAATATATGAAAAGTTCACTATAGAAACACGAAAGTTTTTGGCAAAGAAAGTTATTTTAATTTGAAAAAAACTGACTGCTTGAACTAGATGAACGAAAGTCTATTGCTGGAGAAAATGGTGGATTACAGTTAAATGCGCCAAGAACATCCAACGGTGGAAGAAAATTCGCTATTGTGCTTTAATTCAGAAGTGAGATTCTTCAATTTTAAATAGCATTCTCACAAGTAAGTGAAAATTTCATAACGGCAGGACTTGTAGATGAAATACAGAATCTGGAAGGTTCCAGAACGACCTTAGTAGAAAAATGGGGTTAAGAAAATCCAACGGAGGAACTAGCTTGGTGAATTATAGACAGCGGGTATTAGATAATATCCCACGTAGTGAGAGGATTTCTCATTTGAATAGCTTAAGAAAAGCTCTTTTCTAGTAAGGTTGGCTTGTACGAACAAAAGCTCAACATGGCAAATCCCACGAAGAATGATTTTTGCCCCAAAATAAATAATCTCACACTGTCTATAAAAGTATCGTTAAAAGCACGTGAAAGTTAAAACCATGAAGATGAGGTTAAAACTTTAAGATGGTACTTATCTTGATTTCATGTTGAAGTTGAAGTTCCGTATGACGATAACTACTTTGTCAACATGGCGTAGAAGAGAGTATGCCTCATGGTTTGAGGAGGCTGGCTCGAGAGGAGCCTTAACTTATCGAGTCAACTGCCGACTGAGAAGTGAGACCAGCTCAACGGAGCACGGAGGGTCCAAGGAAGGGGAAAAGAGTGGGGGGTAGGAGACAAAAGGAGAACATATAAGCATAACCAACTTATCAAAAATAAATGTTCTTCTTGATGAATGGTCTTCAAGGAGTTGATAACAGGCGATACTAGCGCAGCATGGTGAGTAAAAATGTAGACAGAGTCCTCTTGCTCAAGGAGAAAATAGCTGGCGATGGTAACAGGATCTGGTGGCCAAATGGATAAGTAAGTCCTCTTGCACCAGGAAGAGTTGAAGAGCTTCAGAGATTCGCTGCTAGATGACGCTAGGTGAGTCACAGAGAATATATATCTAGAACAGACTCATACAAGATATAAGCGACCTGAACACCTAAGAAAAAATAGAAGATCACTGTTGGTGTTTGACAAAGAGGAAGGAAAGAACATGCAAAAGCATTGAAAATTATAATCTCTCGTATCACTGTTTATATAAAATTTCGGACAGACCACTCCATTCCCTGCATTTAGGCCCTTTGGCACAAATCTACACCGTTTCACCGATCTGAACCAAAATTTGTATATTTACCCTTTGGAGCCCTGCGAGTAACACAGTCTCCATGCAATTTCGGACAGACCACTCCATTCGATGCATTTAGGCCCTTTGGCACAAATGTACACCTTTTCACCAATCTGAACCAAAATTTGTATACTTACCCTTTGGAACCCTGAGAGTTACACTGTCTGCTTGAAATTTTGGACAGACCACTCCATTCCCTGCATTTAGGCCCCTTGGTACAAATCTACACCGTTTCACCGATCTGGACCAAAATTTGTATACTTACCCTTTGGAACTCTGCGAGTAACACTGTCTGCATGAACTTTTGGTCAGACCACTCCATTACCTGTATTTAGGCCCTTTTGCACAAATCTACACCGTTTCATCGATCAGAACCCCAATTTTGAATACTTACCCTTTGGAACCCTGCGGGTGACACAGTCCACTTCAAATTTTGGACAGACCACTCCATTCCCTGTATTTAGGCCCTTTATCACAAATCTACACCGTTTCTCCTAATTGCACCACATTTTACATATACTTTAAACCCTGCTGGTAGCACTGTCCACTTGATATTTTGGACAACGCTCTCCATTCTCTACATTTAGAATATCAGACAAAATAAACTTGAAAACCATTCATGCCCGTAGTAGTGTAACTGTAAGAGTACTTTAATAAGTCTATTGTTGACGGCAGTTCGGGCTGCATTACGTCACCCCTACCAGTGTTCTGGTGCAGAATTGCGAAAATAGTTGCATCTTGCGCTGTATATAAATCACGGGGAGTGAAATGAAATGAAAATCCACAGCCTGCTTCCAGTCTCCGACCGGATCAGGAATGGAATGAATGAAGCCCCCATCTAGCGGCGAGGATATGAACTGTGCCGGCTGCCGAGGCCTGACGCACTCCTCTGGGGCAATGATTAAATGATGACAGATGAAATGAAATGATAGTGGAGAGTGTTGCTGGAATGAAATTTTGACAGGGAAAACCGGAGTACCCGGAGAAAAACCTGTCTGCCTCCGTTTTGTCCAGCACAGATCTCACATGGAGTGACCGGGATTTGAACCACGGACCCAGCGGTGAGAGGCCGGCGTGCTGCCGCCTAAGCCACGGAGGCTGTGCAATCATGGGGCGTAATTAGTGCAAAAGGATCTCTTAGTCCCCTTAAAACAGTTATCAACATGAAAATATTATGACTCTGTATAAGTGTAATGGTGTTGGTGCAGTACACTGAGGTTACCAGCTGCAATAAGCGTTGGTGCTTTCAAATTTGCCTTCATTTATTCCGAACCTTATCGTTGAGCGCTATGTGGCGATAAATGATACTATTGCTATCTCAGTAGCTTGGGACAGCCGAAGTTTTCCAAAGTGTTCTGGTTATTTTCCTACGGTGCTATGCGACTAAAGACGACACTATTGGTCTCTACATTTCCAACAGCCAATGAGATATAGGCCCTAGGCAGGGTCTATTATTTCACTTACTCCACTTTCTAATCATTTTTTTTAATTTGTTTGTAATTTACATATGTCAGTGCTGTAGTTACAAAATAGCCGTTTCCCTATTCATTATCATCATTACGGGAAAATGAACAGAATGTTACTCCTTTATACTGTATTACTTATTACCCCCATTACAACCACCACCACCACAAATAGTTATCTTTTTATTTTTTTTTCTGTTAGTTTATGTATCATGTGCCAGTTCTGCAGTAGTATTCATCATCATTCATAAAACAATTAAATCCACCGGGCGAAGCCGGGCACTACTGCTAGTAGTCAATAAATGTCTTGGAAATAGTTATATTAAAACAATATCAGTTTCGGTTGTTTTGCAAACTTCTTAATTTTTATAAATATACTAAGAAAACTAATGTCACTATTCCTTTAAACAAATGAACATTATAAAAAATACGATCACTATACAGTGTGGTCCACCCGCCCCTTATTATTTAGTTTTATGAAACCCAACTAACATCGCATTTCTCCCGATGGTCGATATTGCTCTACGCTCTGACTGTGTGACAGCAATGTAATTGGGTCACGGGTCTAGCAAAGAAAAACCGACTTTAAACCTTTCCCCGCCAAGTACTATGGCCCATTCTACTAACATATGACTTACTGCTCCTTGAAATAACACACATACACGTAATACGATCGAATTAATAGCTTACGCCACGTGATCGGTAATAGTAGAAAGTTAAATCAACACCATAAACCGTGATTGAAGACTTTGAGATGGACTTAAACGTTTGAGATGGGACGGCTACAGTAACTACAGCACGTCTAGCGTGCGGTAGCTGGCCTGTGTTGATGGCTGAGAGGGTTAAAGCCTGACCGTACTTAGAGGGCGCGAGCGGGTAGAATTCTGCTTCGAATCCAGTAGTAGACATACTTTTTTGAACGAAAGCCAATATTCCATTTTAGTCGGGATGTAACTACATTGCCACATTTATTGCCTTACGACGTATTTTTTGTGAAGAGTACGTTGAAATTTGATGATTTATAAAGAGAATACGATCGAATTGGTACGTTATGCCACGTGACCTGTAATGGCATAAAGTTAAGAAACTGGCGTGAATATTAACATAACATATCGAAGTGTTGCTCCGGAGGTCCGGGTTCGATTCCCAGCTCTGCCAATAAATGTAATACTTGTCTGAGGGCTGAAATTGGGTACACGTAGCCTCGTGAAGCAAATATGAGAAGAAGTGGGTTCGATTCCCACCTCAGCCACCCTGGAAATGGTTTTCCGTGGTTTCCCACTTCTACACCGGCCAAATTCAGGGACGGATTCTATCTTAAGGCCACGGCCGCCTCTTTCCCAATCCTTAATTGCAAATACACACATCATTACCAGCCCGCAATAACCCAGGTTATCAGACAAATTCTACACACACACACCCATGTAAACGGGGCTAAATGACCGCGATGTTCTAGCCCCTCAAATGAAACAAAACAACAACATATCGAAGGATATTCTGATCGCCAGTGCCTGAAAGTAGACTTATGAGATCTACACAGGGCCAAAAATTGTTGCCTGTCTCTGTGTGTGTGACGGTGTGTCTGTGTGTGTGTGAGTGTGTGTACTCTGAATGTCTGCCCCTCCCCCTATCAATTCGAACACGGAGAAACCGAATTGAACGAAATTTGGTACAGAGGTAGAACTAGCAGAGGGCACCTCAGTGTCATGTTTTATATCGCCGCCATCTTGATGGAAATGTAATGGCGGCCACCCAAATGTTCAAAGCTTAAATCAAATTACGACTAACCTAATCATCCGATATCTACCAAATTTTGCAACAACATATATTTATATGGCGTGCGTCATTTGACGAAACTACAAGGTAATAAGCCCAATAGTTTGCAGATGGTGGCCATGTATGTGTGAAAATCGATTCCCCTATCAATTCAAACACGGTGAAACCGAATTGAACGATATTTGGTAGAGAGGTAGCACTAGCAAAGGACACTTCAGTGTCACGTTTTATGTCGCCGCCATCTTGACAAAACGTAATGGCGGCATCCCAAATGTTAAAAGCTTAAATAAATTACGACCAACCTAATAATCTGATCTCTACTAAATTTTGCAAGATACCTTTATGTGGGAAGCATATTTTTACCAAACTACAAGATCATCAGCTCAACAGTTTGCATATGGTGGTCATGTATGTGTGCAAATCGATTCCCCTATCAATTCAAACACGGTGAAACCGAATTGAACGAAATTTGGCACCGACGTAGCACTAGCAAAGGGCACTCCAGTGTCATGTTTTATATCACCGCCATCTTTACGAAAACGTAATGGTGGCCATCCTAATGTTAAAAGCTTGAATCAAATTACGACCAACCTAATAATCTGATCCCTACCAAAGTTTTCAACAACATACCTTTATGTATAGAGAATCTTTTGACCACACTACACGGTCATCAGAGCAATAATGTGCGGATAGCGGCCATGTATGTGTGCAAATCGATTCCCCCCTATCTTTTCAAACACGGTGAAACCGAATGGAACGAAGTTTGGTACAGAGGTAGCACTAGCAAAGACCCCCTCAGTGTCATGTTTTATATCGCCGCCATCTTGACGGAAACGGAATGGCGGCCACCCAAATGTTAAAAGCTTAAATCGAATTACGACCAACCTAATCATTTGAACCCTACCAAATTTTTCAACAACATACCTTTTTGTGGGAAGCATCTTTTGACTGAACTGAACTATAAGGTCATCAGCCCAATAGTTTGCAGATAGCAGCCATGTATGTGTGCAAATCGATTCCCCATATTAATTCAAACACGATGAAACCGAATTGAACGGATTTTTTTTACAGAGGTAGCACTAGCAAAGGGCTCATCAAATTCATGTATAATATCCGTATAGCACGTTGTATTTCAAGAAGCTACTACAACTAACATTCAATTATACTCCTTGAAAAGGACAAAGAGTTATAACACTACCCATGCATTTAGGAGAAAGTAGGCTATACGTTCTTTACCGAATATCTTGTTTTGTTATTTCATTTTAACAAAAAGTCTTAGCATATCTTTAGGCCTGTATCACACGACACTCGCTGGCAAGGAAGCTGCTGTGATCGCTCGTACAAAATCCTGTATGATTCTGTTCTCTTCGTCAGTACACCTGCTTGTATGACCGAAGTGTATCACACGCTAGCATTTTGTACGCTAAGTTGTATGAAATAAAACCGAAGGGCTGTCGTTTGAGGGCATTATTTGCAGTTCTGTCGCCTTATTAACGCGAAACTTGCTTTAAGTAAATTGGAAAACATGCCAGGTACTGAATGAATGCATTCCAATCAATATTTAAGATCTAACTGTAATAATTGAATATTTTACCATACGCGTTAATAAGAAGCACAACAAAAACCTCCAGCGTGTGTTATTGCGCCCGCTCGCTCTTTCGAAGATCCCGGGTTCAATACCATCCAACGGCAGATTCTTTAAAATTCTTCTTAACTATTTTATTTTACCCTCCCTACCTCGTACAGCAAGATTTCAACTTGGTTTTGTTCACATTATCTACGAGGACGATAGGGAAAGTTAATTTCTTGTCTCATTTAAATGGTTATTTTCCCTAAATACTGTTCAAAACCATGGATGGATACTATTCGTATTAATGATTATTTTTTTAGTCTATTTTACCCTCCAGGTTAGGTTTTCCCACGGACTCAGCGACGGATCCCATCATTACCGCCTCTACGGTCTGTGTCCTGGAACTTGAAACATCTCGTCTGGGGGATACAACTGGAGAGGTGGGATCAGCACCTCGCCCAGGCGGCTCACCTGCAAAGCGAACAGGGTCCTCTTGAGGGATGGGAAGGGAGGGGAAGATCGGGAGGGATAGGCAAGGAAGAGGGAAGGAGACGGCCGTGGCCGTACGGTAGGTAACATCCCGGCATTTGCCCAAAGGCCAAGTGGGAAACCACGGAAAAGCACTTTGGGGATGACTGAGGTGGGAATCGAACCCCTCTACTCATTTGGACCACCCGAGGCTGAGTAGACCCCGTCCCAGTCCTCATACCACTTTTCAAATTTCGTGGCAGAGCCGGGAATCGAACCCAGGACGTCCGGGGTGGCAGCTAACCACGCTGACTACTACGCAACGGAGGCGACTCTATTCGTGATAATTAGAATTTTAATAGTTCAATATTTATAATATTATGACACGTTCTGTAATTACTGCCTTGCTGCGAGGCTCAGCGGTAACGTTCTCGCTTGCTGTTCCCAAGGTTGCAGGTTCGTATCCTGGCACAGTCAGCTGGTATTTGAGGGTGCGCAAATGCGAGGGAGCCGTGTCAGTAGATTTACCGGCACGATGAAGATCCCCTTCGGAGCAAAATTCCGGCACCCCGGCGTATCTAAAAGCCAGAGCAGTTAAAAGGGACGTAAAACCAATAATGTTATAACTATCTGTATTTACTGTATGTTTGGGGCAGATGACCTGGTAGTTCCGCCCCTTAAAACCTCACTAACTAACTATTACTGTAAGTGTATAGCAAGCGCTTTTCGCACAGACGCCGTTGAAAGAAATTATAGTTTCGGTCTGATGTATTTATTCGTGAGCCTACCCACATAACCAATTTCGAACACTTGCTATCTTGAATATACAGGATACCTTGCTTTCGTTCTACAGATCATTATGTGGTCGTCCAATCTGGTTGCGTACCATCGGATAAGTACGGTCCTTTTAAGGACAAATAAAAAATCACTCGTTGGAACAGATAGATTTGTATATATTATTTATTTATTTTTTAGTCGTTTGGTGGAACCCACGGACTCAGCGAGGGAACTCACCACTACCGCCTCTACCGGCAGTGTCCTAGAGCTGGGATCATCGAATCGGAAGGGATACAACTGGTGAGGTGGGATTGGCACCTCGCCCAGGCGGCCTCACCTGCAAAGCGAACAAGGGCTTCATGAGGGAAGGTAAGGGATGGTTAGGTTGGATAGACAAGGAAGAGGAAGGAGGCGGCCGTGGCCTTGAAGAAGGTACTGTACCCGATATCCTGATAGTAGGCTGTCAGATATCCGCCCCCTCAATCGGATTGCCAATAATCAAACGCACCGGCACAGCTACATCAATGAAAATGGCACTGACAGATACTATCGAGATTAGAGCACAATAGTTAACAAGAAATTATTGTGGAACACACCAAAATATACGGGGGTTCATACTTACCTTTACTTACCTCTTAAATTTATCTCGGGGACTGGGTTGTCAACTGGATCACTTAAAGTATGCCCACACAATAACCTCCAACATGATATTTAAAATGAACCAGAACGGAGACGAGAAACTTTAAACTGCACAAAAATGTATTTCACAAAAAGAATGATTTCAACAAAATGAAGCAACAAAATCAACGTGGCAATCAGAAGCCATCGACCACATAACCATGTCCTCCTGTAGGACCTGTATTCTCTACATATAATGTTTCAGCTTTCTCAAGCTCACAGTAACGTAAAAATAATAATGCATATGGAATGGAAACGGGATTTGGGATGAGACACATATATCAATTGTTTTGCGTGTTTATATACTTCACATTTTATTTATAGCCACAAGGCTATTATGGAACGTCCTTGGCCTCTGTAACACAGTTGTCCGGGCCAGCTGCAATGCACCTGTATCGTCAAAGTGGACTCCCGTTCGTTCAACCCTAGCATAAGCGTGTTACCTCAGAGCTTGGCTCTCCTTTTCAAATACGTAAATGTTCACATCTCAACTGAAATATTATCACGCAAATGTCTTACATGCTTCATTCAAACACCAGTGGATTACTCCAACAATCCCAAATCATGATTAATTGTTCAAACCACTCGCTTAACTAGCGTTGTTTAGAGTATAAAAAAACAAAACTCTAAATGTTAATAACAAAAGTTCATTAATTATTTATAATAATAATAAATTGTTTATAACAATGTCAAATGACAATTGAAAATTTTATACACGCCTGTATTAATCACTATCATTTCAAATTATTATCAAAGATTTTTACAAAATTATTTACAATATTATATTGTTTATATTATTTATACAAGAAATACATTAAACCACACGTTTATCCGGTTGATAATTACTCAAATCGTGGTGATATAATCGACCAATGAAGGTTAGTTATATTTAACTGTCAAATTCAGGTTTAATAAGGTTTAATAATAATCTAATATATAAAAGTGAAAGTCTGTATGTATGTATGTATGTATGTATGTATATATGTATGTATATATGTTGGTTCCGTATACAAATCTACACCGTTCCACCAATCTCAACCATATTTTGCATACACATAGTTTAGGACCCAGAAGGAACCGCTGGCTACATGAATTTTCGATAGTCTTTCTCATTCTTCTGATTTCGGCCCTTTTTCACTCAAAAACAGGCTAATCAAATCATAAAATATACTCATGAAGGAATGGCAAGGCAGATAGTTTCCATGGCAACATAGCTCAAGTCGAGACACGGCCGTCTGGATGCCAATTGCGCTCTGCACTACCGGTATAGAAAATGAGGATCTTTACTTGAAATCCCGTTAGATACTCAACTGCTCACACAGCACTGTCAACCGAGTATAGCATAACAAAGACTTGACACTATCTACTAGATATTTGTCAAATACCACTCACACACTCACTCACTCACACGTTCATCACGAAATCTCAGAACCCACCCAACGGATTGGAATGAAATTTGGTAAGCAGCTTACTCAAGGGCCGCAAACGCCCACTAAGAAAGGATTTTTGAATATTCAGGTTCTAAAGGGGTGTTAAGGGGGTAGACCTGCATTTCATCGAATAGCAATATCTCACGATTGGTTTCACTGGGGGATGTGATACTCGGCATATAAACTCATCATTAAAAATAAGAAGACATGTGTCTGAGGGTTTTTCGATGTGGTGTATATTATGAGGTGAAAGGGGTGAAAAGTGGGGGTTGAAAGATTCCTAACGGAGCCTGTATCTCATAAACGACATAGGCGAGGAGTTTGAAACTCAGCGGGAAAAAATCAGCATAAAAAATAAGTAAATAGGTGTTTGACCGTTTTTTTTTTTCATAAATCCAATTTAAGGGGCCTATGGCGAGGGGTGAAATTCTTTGTAAAAAAAACAGGAAAGAAAGTGTCCTAACCGATTGACTCACTCGCTCTTCAAACTCAGGGGGAAAAACTGCTTTAAAATAAGTATAACTTATATGTGTTCGACAGTTTTTTTGATAAACCAAATTAAGGGGTTCATCGGGAGGGGTGAAATTCTGAAGAAAAAAAAAATTGAAAGAAAATGTCCTGACTCACTCACCCACTCATCATCGCCCAGCCAAAAATATTGAAGTTGGAAACATGTCATTTTCGGGATATGTTCGTTGTATGTCAAAACCATACACTAAGGGAGGATTTTTGAATATTGAGGCTCTAAAGGGGTCTTAAGGGGGTTAAACCTGCATTTTATTGAATAACAATATCTCACGAGTGGTTTCATTTGTGGATGTGATACTCGGCATATAAACTAATCATTAAAAATAAGCAGACATGTGTCTAAGGGTTTTTCAGTGTGGTGTATTATTATGAGGTGAAAGGGGTGAAAATTGGGGGTTGAAGGATTCCTAACGAAGCGTGTAGGCCTATCTCCTAAACGACATAGGCGAGAAATTTGAAACTCGGCGAAAAAAAATCAGCTTAAAAATAAGTAAGTCGGTGTTCCACCGTTTTTTCATAAATTAATTTAAGGAGCCAATGGGGTGGGGTGATATTCTGGGGGGAAAAAGGAGAGAAAGTGTCCTAACTGACTGACTAACTCACTCAATCATCAAACTCAGGGGAAAAAGACAGCTTAAAAAATAAGTTAATAGGTGTTCAAGCGTTTTTTCATCAATCCAATTTAAGGGGCCCATGGGGAGGGGTGATATTCTGGTAAAAATAATTGAAAGAAAATATCCTGTCTGACTCACTCACTCGTCACGCCCAGCGAAAACTATTAAAGTTAGAAACATGAAATTTTGGGAATATGTTCGCTGTATATCGAAAACGTCAACTAATGAATGATTTTTGTTATTCGGGTTTTAAAGAGGTGTTAAGGGGGTAAACGTGCATTTCATTGAATAACGATATCTCATGAGTTGTTTTTTGGGGATGTGATATTCGGTATATAAGCTAATCATTAAAAGAATCAGACATATGTCTAAGGGTTTATCGATGAGGTGTATATTACGAGGTGAAAGGGGTGAAAATTGGGGGTTGAGGGATTCTTAACGGAGCGTGTATCTCTTAAACGACATAGGCGAGAAGTTTGAAATTCGGCGGAAAAAAACAGCTTAAAATATAAGTAAATAGGTGTTCGACCGTTTTTTCATAAATCCAATTTAAGGGGCCCTTGGAGAGAGGTGAAATTCTGGGGGGAAAACAGGAAAGAAAGTGTCCTAACTCACTCATCAAACTCAGGGGGGAAGAGCAGCTCAAAAATAAGTAAATAGGTGTTCGACCGTTTTATTTTCATATATCCAATTTAAGGGGTTCATTAGAGGGGTGAAATTCTGAAAAATAATTGAAAGAAAATGTCCTGACTTACTCACTCATCATCCCCCAGCCAAAATTATTGAAGTTAGAAACATGACATTAAGGGGCTATGTTCGTTGTATGTTGAAAACGTCCACTAAGGAAGGAATTTTGGATATTCAGGTTCTAAAGGGGTGTTAAGGGGGTAGACTTGCATTTAATTGAATAACAATATCTCCCGAATGATTTCCTTTGGGATGGGATACTAGGCATATAAACTCATCATTAAGAATAAGAAGACACATGTCTGAGGTTTTTTCGATGTGGTGTATATTATGAGGTGTATGTGTGAAAAGTGAGTGTTGAAGGATTTTTAACGGAGCAAGTATCTCTTAAAAGACAGAGGCAAAAAGTAAGAATCTCAGGGAGAAAAATCAGATTGAAAAAGTAGTAGATAGGTGTTCGATCGTTTTTTCATAATCCAATTTAAGGGGCTCATGGAGAGGGATGAAATTCTGGGGAAAGAAGTCCACTAAGGAAGGATTTTTGGATATTCACTCATCATCCCCCAGCAAACCTATTGCAGTTAGAAACTTGAAATTTTGGGGATATGTTCGTTGTTTGTCGAAAAAGTCCACTAAGGATGGATTTTTGGATATTCATGTTCTGAAGGGGTGTTAAGGGGGTTAAACTTGCATTTCATTGAATAACAATATCTCACGAGTTGTTTCATTTGGGGATGTGATATTCGGCATACAAACTAATCATTTAAAATAAGCAGACATATGTCTAAGGGTTTATCGATATGGTGTATATTATGAGGTGAAAGGGGAGAAAATTGGGGGTTGAAGGATTCTTAACGGAGCGTGTACTGTATCTCTTATTCAACATAGGCGATAAGTTTGAAATTCAGCGGAAAAAGCAGCTTAAAAATAAGTAAATAGGTGTTCGACCATTTCTTCATAAATCCAATTTAAGGGGCCCATGGGGAGGAGTGAAATTCGGGAAGGGGGGGGGGACAGGAAAGATGGTGTCCTAACTGATTGACTTACTTACTCACTTATCAAACTCAGGGGGAAAACAGCTTTAAATAAGTAAATAGGTGTTCGACCGTTTTTTTTTTCATAAATCCAATTTAAGGGGTTCTTGGGGAGGGGTGAAATTCTCAAATATTAATGAAAGAAAATGTCCTGACTGACTCACTCACTCATCATCGCCCAGCAATAATTATTGAAGTTAGAAACATGAAATTTTGGGGATAAGTTCGTGGTATGTCGAAAACGTCCACTAAGGAAAGAGTTTTGGATATTCAGGTTCTAATGAGGTGTTAAGGGGGAAACGTGCATTTCATTGAATAACAATATCTCATGAGTGGTTTCATTTGGGGATGCGATACTTGGCATATATACTAATCATTTAAAATAAGCTGACACATGTCTAATGGATTTTCGATGTGGTGTATATTATGAGGTGAAAGGGATGAAAAGTGGGGGTTGAAAGATTCCGAACGTAGCGTGTATCTCTTAAACGACATAGACGAGGAGTTTGATTTTCTCCGAGTTCCAATCACCTTAAAAATTAATAAATGAATAAATAATTAAAATAAGTAGATGTTCGACCGTTTTTTTTTCATAAATCCAATTTAAGGGGCATATGGGGAGGGGTGAAATTCTGGAATAAAAACGTCCACTAAGGAAGGATTTTTGGATGTTCACTCTCATCGACCAATCAAAACTATTGAAGTTAGAAGAAGGGGATATGTTTGTTGTGTGTCGAAAATGTCTACTAAGGAGGGATTTTTGGATATTCAGGTTCTAAAGGGGTGTTAACGGGATTAAACCTGCATGCCATTGAATAACAATATGACACGACTCTGACGCGAGCGAAGCGAGGCTAAAAATGAGATGGTGTGTGTCTGTGTATTACTCAATCACGCAAGAACCACTGGTCCGACTTACATGAATTTTACATGAAAGTAGCTGATTTAACTGGTTAACATATAGGCTACTTATGATTTCAATACTTTGCACTATGGCGACCATTTTAGTGACGTCACTACACCCTTTGGTTTCAAACTTTCATATTTCCATTTCAAATAAAAAGTGAACGCTAAGAAATAGCAAACTTTTGATGGCATATACGAGGTTTAAAATTACATTTTCTATCCGAAAGGTATCTCCAACGGTTAGCGAGTAAAACCTAAATTTGTGCTATAAAACACGGTCAACGCCGAACGGTGTAGTTGGACAAAATGTTCCATCCTTAATCTCCCTCTGCGCAGCACCTCGCCTATCCCCTGTTTTAACTGTCACTTTCACATTTTAATTTATTTATGACGCGTAGCGAAGCACGGGTACTTCAGCTAGTTATTAATATTTGTGACGGTAACCTCCATTCAAAATCTTTATCTCAAATTATTTAACACTCTTGTTAATTTTAACAGTATCTTCATATGAATAATCTTTCAAAGAACAAGAATAATACATTCAGCGGGAAAATACTTCGCTTATAACGCACAAAATTGCACAACAATTGGCCCAAAATTCATCATATATCTTCATATATATGGCATAAAAATCTTCCAAACTACACACAAAAACCTCCACTTATTAATTCATCAACTTCATTAATTATTGTGGGAACCTCCTTCATTATTCAAGGGCATTATTCAACAGCGACTTTTACACGTCCACTGAACTAACGATTATACATCCATTGTTCCTCTTTAAAAATTCTTATATTCATCAATTGTAATAATGACTGTTATTATTTAACCTTCGTGGGTTTCATTCATGAATCGATATGAAGTAAAAATTTGCCAATCACAAATAAATTTAATAGCAAATACGATTAGACACTCCTGCCTGGTCTATCAAAATTGAGATTAATATCTTCAAAGTAACGCAGTATAAAAATACTATCTTCAAACAAAGTTCATCTAAACTGAAAAATAGTCGAATAGAATACAATTAGACTGTGGAATGCAAACATTATTGTTCCAATCTAGAATTGAGAAAAACTCCTATCAAATGTTCATTACTATAGTGTATTCAATAAATCGAAATAAAAGTTCATATTTCATAAAATTGTCTATAATGCAATGATAAATGTCTATGTTGCAATCATGATCATAAGACGACTAGTATTTCAAAGATCGTCGATATCGTAATAGATTTTAACGCTCTAAAATCATTTAATTATTCTTCTTTCTTGAGGATGACAGAAAATTGGTCAAAGTAATTTACTGAATAGAATTACTTTACTAAAATGACACGCTGTCTGAATTCAACTCTGCCATAGCAAATCGTTAACTTTACAGTTAAATCGTGACTACAAAAATATGCAAATTACTGAAAGAATCTAATATCAGTCTCAACTGATCCAAAATTATTAAGTATGCCAATGACATAACAATGTCTCAACAAATCGAAGAAAAAGGCATAAATCATCGAAGTGTACTGAGTACAGAAATATCAATCAAGAAAATGGGGCAAAAGATAGGACAAAAAATATGGGAAAAATGGTTGCTCAGATATCGCTACAAGACTCAAATAATACAAGAAACGTTCACGACTACCTTATCTGTTGATTGAAGATCTAGAGGAAAGTTTTCAAAGAAAACTGCTGTTGGTTCCATTTCACCAGCGTAAAGATGTGCTCCGTCCTCGAACCTGGAATCAGCGTCCTCGGAGAATCGAACTGCTTCCTCCTCCGAAATTGCACTGCTCCGTGGATACGAAAAACATCCTTCTGGCAAAACTCTTCTTTGTGCGCCGGGACAACCCTGGCCTCTCTTGAAAGTTCCCTGAAGTTCTTGCAGGAATTCGCCATGAAGTTTATTGTAGTTATTTCCGCAGAAATATTCATAGTTGTGGAGTATGAAAATATTTCCACTGTTATCTGGTATAATTCAGCGATGGATTCACGATGCATGAGTGTAGTTGGATGTTCACTACATGCTCGCTTTTGTAGAAAGACGATTAACGAAGTTCCATGCTGTTACTTTACTCCAATCGATATATGTCCCAATTGCATTAAAGCCTTAGCCTTCCATCTCAACTACTGTTATAATCATTGAAAGCACTGCAAGATTATAATGTTCCATAGTCGAATGTATCGTTGTAATACCAAACGTATTCTCCAATATCACTGTTGCACTCCACGTGTCAGCCGTAGTGTATAATGTGGAATTTTAAAAGTGTTTCTCCTGTGGCGAGAAAATCACTTTTGTTGGCAGCCTTAAAGTTCCAATATCTTTCGAAGTATAACTGTGAAATTGTTCAAATCTTCTACACACCTCAATGTTATACTGCCCAATATAATTATAATGAAGGCTGAAGTTAGCGCTTGATATCTTGACTGGTGGAAACGTTAATGTGAGCGTTTCAACTTCACCTAGTTTCGAGCAGCGTAAAATGGAACTGCTCCGAGCTCGTTCGATGCGCCGGGCTTTAACCACGCTAAAGACAACTTACTTCACTGAATCACTTGAAAATAACTATATATCACCAGAAATATATATGCGATCTGACATATGAGATCTGAGAGCTCCTCTCTCCTGTGCACGACCTTTTATCAACTTCTTAAGGGGCGTATCCATCCCTTCCATAGCCTGTTGCTGCGTCATTGCTAGAAGTTTCAACTTTGGCTATACTCGACGGATTTTCAAATTTCAAAAACTCAAAATTAATTTCTTCAAAATTCCAAATCAATGCCATAACTGAAAATAGATTTCCACAAATCTGCATGCCAAAAGTAATCAAATATCGTAGTTTCAGCAATCTCCGTCTTCCTTCCAAACGATCGTTCATTGGTTCGAGTCTCTCCTCCAATAGCGTAGCTTCTTCCTTAGCACAATACCTTGTTTCCTGCGACTGCGTCGTAAATCTAAGATCTTTCTCGAACAAAATCATGACGTCACCAAGAATCTCAGCTCAACCAGCCTGCTTGCCTCAAGTCTGCGTCATCCGTGCCTACGTCATGAGTATCCACGTCACATCTATGACATCCATAACTTTACTCATATTTTCCAATACAGCCACCGTGGTCTCAATATAATTCAAATTACGGGGGCAGTACCATCCCGGCATTTGCCCGAAGACGAAGTGGGAAATCACGGAAAACCACTTCGAGGATGGATGAGGGGGAATCGAACCCCCTCTACTCATTTGGACCACCCGAGGCTGAGTAGACCCCGTTCCAGTCCTCGTACCACTTTTCAAATTTTGTGGCAGAGCCGGGAATCGAACCCAGGACCTCCGGGGCGGCAGCTAACCATGCTGACCTCTACGCTACGGAGGCGACACAGATAGATATGCGTCCATAATACAGCCACAATAAACGACATTAAGCAAAAAAATAAAAAATACTAGTTCAAGGTTCGAACCTACTACAATGCGACTTCGATGACGCTACTCTAGCAATTCCTGATTTAGCCACCATTGCTACCGAGAATCATGGTATATTGCTGGCACGAATTGAATCTATTCGTAGACACTTCCTGTCCAAACGTAAGAAGGTGTTATTCGGAGCTCTGATCGTTTCAATCATGCATTATATTAGAGGCCATTGAAAGAACACTGCCACTATTGATTTCTACTATATTCGCGAGGGCGTACTCAACGGTAAAGTTTTACAATAGACGTAAAGGAGCAGATACTAATGTTTTTAGGATGACTGTGATATACGCGTTAGTTGGGTTGCCTTCCTCAAAAAAAACAAAAACAAAAAAAAAAGGGCTGGTGGACCACACTGTATATGTTTAGGAAAACGAACAGTAGGATAAAACTTCCAAGATGATAAAAGAAAATCTCATTAAATCCTGTTAATTATAAATGAAATATTATCTGATCAAATCATTAAAAATATGGATATATAATCTAAAACCACTTAAATATCAGCTCTGTTACAAATTGAGATTTAAAAAACTTTCAAAAAACACATGATATAAAGTGCTCATAAAAATGTTTACGTTTATAAAAAATTATAAATGTTGTCAATATATACTTGTCTTTACTTTTTCATTTGTTCATCATAAATGCTTCATTGGCATTCATAACATAGGTCCTTTTAGAAGCAGTCAATGTTCTTTAAGGTTGATTTGATTGATTTATTTTGTGGTCTACTTCAGTTATTATAAGTAGATAAATAGCTTGCCGCGATGGGTGAGTGGTTATCGTGTCGGACTACCAACCCCAAGCTTGCAGGCTCGCTCCTGGCCATGGTAAGTGATTTTTGAAAGGCGAAGAAAATCTCCACACGCATGTCATACGTTGTTGGCATGTTAAAGAACCCATTTGAATTCAGTAAGCCGTGTTCATAATGGCAAAACTAGGATTTACCGTCAACACAAAAGTTCCTTCTTTCTCTACTAGATAGCACTATAGTGTCAAGGAGCTTTGATATCTAACCTCCTTGACTTTCATAGCGCTCCAAGGGACAACAAAATTCGGCATGCAAGCTGCCCTCTGGGCGTCAATTAACATAGCTTGCACATGGCACCTGAGGCCGTACGATATTATTATATTACGGTATATTATAAGTAAATGGTTCTTATTTGAAAGTCGCTAGAAACGACGGAATATGGAATGTTACTCGCTGACAGATTTTCCAGAATTGTAGAGGCCTCTGGGACCCGAGGGCTGCGTGTTGAAGACTTTTCTATAAAGTGCTCGAATGTAAACTCAGTGTTCCCTGCGGCGAATTAACGACATGCTCGATGTAAAGTCTGTCGAGCTATGACAATGCATATTGCTCTGAAAATATTATCTGGTCTCTCTTATTGGATTAGAGAGCAATATGCGCATCCACTCTTCTCGTTATAGACTGGGAACAAATCTGATATTGAAGAGCTAACCGGGAAGCATCGTTTACATTCAGTCTGGCTTGAATATTTAAATCTCGGAAAGTAATGAGATCATTATCGGTATTTTTTTTCTACAAGTAGAAAAACTCAATTCTTAAAATTATGTAATCCACACACTGTGAAACATAATAATCTTGTAAAGAACGTTCCAAACATATTCTTAAAATATCTATAGGTCCCTATTACAAAATACTTGGCTTTATTCCTGCTACCTATCGTTCAAAATTTTATTACAGTCATTCTAAGTCGGAAAACTGTCCCACAGAAGAAATTTTTAGAGCCTGGTTTTCCTCTGTAACCCCCCAGGGGCTCATATCTAGTGGGAAGTGGGTTGGCGACCACGGGACCCCAGCTGAGTCCAGCATTCTTCCACTTGCTTGTGCCGGTCTCCTCTCCGTCTTCTTTTCTGTCGGCCTCCCTTGGCCAACTCTTGTTCTCTTCTGACCCCGACGGTATTAGGGTATCCGAGGCCCAGGGAGTCTCTTCCTTTCCCACCTTGATTGGCCATTCTCATGTATTTCCTGATCCCTCATTCTTCGAGGGATCAGCCTTCATTTTCTTTTTTGAGCCTGGCTGCGTGGCTCAGGGGTAACGTTCTCGCTTGCTGGGCCCAAGGTTGCAGGTTCGTATCCTGGCGCAGTCAGGTGGCATTTGAGGGTGCGCAAATGCGAGGGAGCCGTGTCAGTAGATTTACTGGCACGTTAAAGATCCCCTTCGGGGCAAAATTCCGGCACCCCGGCGTCTCTAAAAGCCAGAGTAGTTAAAAGGGACGTAAAACCAATAACATTATTATTCATTTTCTTTTCGTTATAGTTCCTTTTCTCTATAAGATTCCCGCCCTGTTTTTATGTATCTAAATTACATTTTGTGAGTATTTTGAATCTCAACCACATTTTGTATGTATTTTCAATCTCCATTGCATTTTGAAAGTATTTTCGATCTAAACTCCATTTTGTAAGTTCAATCTAAATTGTATTTTGTAAGTATTGCATCACCCTGGTGGGTGGTAGCTCAAATTAGGGCGGTGTTTATTGAAATAAGTTAAAACTTGTATGCAGGGTGAGTACGTATGTGTGGCTGGATTGTGAAGTGAAGAATCAATGGGTCAGGAAGGCTGTCTTGTAAAATATTGTTGCCAACTGTACTGAAATTACGACGAATATTTCCTACTCATACCTAAACCTTCGTCTTGTTATTTTCCTCGTGCATCTCTACTTATCATGTTATATTAACCACATACAGTAAGTTGCGGTATTATCTTAATTATTATAATTACCATAACTATCTTAAATTATTGGGTTGTTACCTAAGATAGTAGTAGGCAATGTAATTTGGCTACATGCGATATTCTCAACCGATAGACAGACATACAGACAGATGCACAGACAGACCACGTTGATACCGTATTCCACCTATGTCCACGTATCTTTTTTTTAGCATTGCGGGTGTAACATTAGCGATAGCTGTTTGATTGCGATGCCTTTGATTTGGTAGATTACAAAACTACAGTAGTGTTTGGTACACTCCATTCTTCATTCTTGACAAAGCCCCACAGGAAGAAATCAAGTGGTATAAAGTCTGAGCTTTTAAAGCCCAAGATATAGGATGACTTCCTTTCTCAATCCAGTGCCCTAAGTTTCCGTCCTAGAAATATCTCACAATGTCGGCATAGTGTCGGATTACAATGTTATGGGATTTTATGTCCCTTTTAAAGGCTGTGGCTTTTAGAGACCCTGGGTGCCGGATTGTTGCCCCGAAGGGGATCTTTAACGTGCCAGTATACCTAATGACATGGCTCCCTCACATTTAAGCACCCTCAAAGGTCAATTGACTGCGCCGGGATTTGATTCCACTATATTGGGATCAGCAGGCAAGAACGTTACCGCTGAGCCACGCAGCCAGTCCCATGTTGTTCGAAGATCACATTATGCAAGAGTTGTGGCACAGCGCAGAACTCCAACATGTCTAGGAACCTTTGGGAATTGACGGTACTCTCCGCGAAGGAGAATGTTTCTATGACCCTATCCTTTAACAATGCACACCACAGATTTGCTTTCGGAGAGTCACGTACATGCTCTATCGCGGCGTGGGTATGCCTTCCTTCAGCTGGGTTTTCCTAGGCGCGGAAGCGGAGAGTGGAACGCGGAGAGCAGAGTCGGCTCTCCGCTCGTGAGTCATCAGCTAGCTGAATTGTGTTTCCCTAGACGCGGAGTTGTCCTCTGGCGGAGAGCGGAAAGGTTGCTTATTTGTATACTAGGAGTGATAAGGTGAGGTCGATATGGACGCGGAATCTAGACTTTCTATTATATTACACCTGGGAGAGGAGGAGGAGGAAGAGTTACTACTGCATTTAGTGATGGATCGAAAATGTGCAAGTGACATATTTAAAACGCGTGAAAATGAGGGAGTGTTTAAAATTCTTATAAATAACCATTTAATTGATGACGAAATTAGATTCAAAATGTACTTTCGATTGACCAAAAACGAGTTCTATGATCTATACCAAGAAATAAAACATGTAGAAGAACTGAAATCGCAGGTTTATAACAGAAAGCAGTAAACCGACACACACTCATGGTGCACACACTTTATACTAAACACACAAGGGACACAATTGAATAAAGCTACTCACAACTTGTACAGACGTCCAGCCACTCCGTCAGCCGACAGCCGATTCGTCTGCTCTCGGAGCAGAGGAACGCGGAGGAGCGAGTTCCGCTCGTCAAGCGGCGGTCCGCTCCGCTTATAGGAAAACAGTACCATTAAAATTACATATGACCAGAGGAGAGCCGACTCCACTCTCCGCTTCCGCGCCTAGGAAAACGCAGCTTTCGGAGGGAAGTAAAGCCGCCGGGCCATGTCATAGATTTATAGCACGTAAGATCCTACCACTGCAATTGGTGGTGTGTAGCAAAATTTGTAGGTTTTGGCTAGTACACAACGCTCTTTGAAGTTCCAACGTTCGCCGCTAGTGTTAGTGACAGTGGCATCTGGTAGCCAAAGTTGGAACTACTTGAAATTGAACTTGTTGGGAGCCCTCGGGCATTCAATCAAAATGCCCAGCTTATGGCTATTGGCTGTAGTTTCGTCCGGAAATTTTTCCGTAAATGTAGAATGTAGTTTTGTCAGAAAAATAGAGCATACCGAGGATTGCCACATTTTCGTCAATATTCACGAATTTTCACCAGAACTGCTTGCGCAAATACCTACCGTCGCGGTTTATCGTCAGGTTTCAGTTCATGACAAAGCTAAAGTTTGTATGTTCGCAGGCTCAAACATTAAGGCCCGTTCTTACAATCTCCAGTAAAGTGACAGTAAACTCTAACTGATAGTTGGCTTTACGGTCCGAGTAAAGTCCCGGTAAACATTCGATCCTTCTTACCATGTTCCGGTTAATGTTTACGGTAGGTTAGCAGATCTGCGCATAATTTTCATCAGTTGGTACATATTTCTGGTTCGATTTGCAGATTTATTGATACCTCTTAATAGTTGGCATGAGTGGATCTGCGTCAGGGAGTAAATAATAAATATATATTTTATATTCCTTGATCTTGATCTGTGTTCTTGACGCATTCTGTTTGTTACGTTACGATTATAAAGAGAAATATTAGATATGGAAGGACAATGAGACAAATAAAGGCCTCAAGAGGAAGAGCTTCGTCAAACGGAATCGTCTAAATAAGTCTTGATCATCTCACTCCTCGTAATAATCACTTCGATTCTTATATACGTTTCGTCTCCTTCTCTGAACAGCATCAGCATTTACGAAACCCATGAAATTACGGATACTTCTTGGCATATTGTAGATGTATGTAATAAGCTGGCGTTGATATTATAATAGAAAATCTGGCAGTAAAGCAGTTTACGGGAGGAGAATCCTTCGGTAAAGTACACGGCCGGTTAAGGCTTATTTTACTGTCAGTTTGTCGCTAACCAGGTATTGTAAGAATCAAGTTCCAGTAAACTTGCCGTAAAAGTGCCAGTAAAGATTTAACCGGAGATTGTAAGAACGGGCCTAAATGAACGACATCATCTACTGTCGAACGAGATAGCTGCAATTCGTACTTGCTCGTCAGTGACTACCTGGGCTCTGTTGGATTGACGCAAGTATTAATTCAACAGTATCCTCTCAAAGTGCACATTAAGTGTGTAACGTAAGGTTCACAAAAATATTTCAACCATTTTAATAAGTCAAACATAAAAGGCAACTCGTATGAGAAATGGTGTCCTAGCCCGAAGAAGGCCTTGCAAGAAATGAACATCACAAAACAATATATCCAAACAGAACCAAATTTAGAAAAGGGATACATACATTTGAGGGGTCTATGGGCCAGAATGAGTGACCAAGAAGAAAAGACACTGTTCAGATGAACATAAAGAACCTGCCAGCAAGGGAATAAAGGTAAGCTGATAGATGGGCTCAAGAGATACTGGCAAGATGTCAAAGCCGGCAAACGAACAAGATGCAGACACTGAAATGAGAGTGGTTGTTAACACGCAGTCCATAGAGGCTCAAATCGACGGTAAAAGAAAGGTAAGCTATACTGGCGCAAAAGAAAAAAATAAATCATGAACAGTTAACGAAAGAAAAATCATCTGCATATTATGCTGTGTCAATTTGGGGTTTCGTCCATCTGGGTCTGTCAGTAGATGATAGGTACATCCTATCTGGACCCCTCTGGGGAACAATTACTTGCTACGACCTATTTGATATCCGTTATTGGACTTCTTAACGACCCCAATAGGTACAGCTGGATAAAGCCTCCTCATAGACATGGCGTAATAAAAATAACGTACGCAGACGAAATTTCCTGTAGTTAATTTCCTTCTCTGCGTGAGGGAGGGGTAGAACGATAATTTCGCACATATCCAATTAACAGCCACGCCGCACTAAGTGGAGCAGTATTGTATACAGGGTGGAACTCTGGTTACACTTCGCATTGCACGGGGCTTTGCACACGTGCAATTTCAAGCGTCAGTGAAACCCTGTCTTATATGAAACAACAACCATAGCCACAAATTCACAATGAAATAGAAACTGTCTAGCTGGTACATGCGGGTGTTTATCGAGCGTGCTGTGAGGGAGGCCCTAGGTCGAACACTCTTGAGTTATGAGCCATCAGCGTTCGTAATAGCAACTTTTATGGTCTCGGACCGCTGTGGACTTTATAAGCCGTAATGAAGCCCAGGAGTTGTGCTCTTGGCACGTGAGGGGATCGATCCTGGTCTCTCAAGAAGGGAACTAGCTCTATTTGTTTCCCCGAGCGAAAGAAACAGTAACTCTGTTGTGAGCAATTCCGTCTACTTCCATACGTAGTAGAAATCAGTTATGTTTTCTTTAAAATCTACTAGAATCAGGCAAGGAAAGCATTTATACAGAAAAGGAATCTGTTGACATCGAATATAGATTTAGGTGTTAGAAAGTCATTTTTGAAGGCCTTTGTCTGGAGCGTGGCACTTTATGGAAGTGAAACTTGGACTATTGGTGCAGCAGAAAAGAGAAGAATTGAAGCGTTTGAAATGTGGTGTTACAGGAGAATGATGAAGATCGTATGGGTAGATAGGGTTACAAACGAAGAGGTATTAAGACTAGTGGGAGAGGAGAGATGTTTCTGGCGACTGCTAATGAAGAGAAGAGATAGGTTGGTAGGAGTTGTGCTCTTGGCACGTGAGGGGATCGATCCTGGTCTCTCAAGAAGGGAACTAGCTCTATTTGTTTCCCCGAGCGAAAGAAACAGTAAATCTGTTGTGAGCAATTCCGTCTACTTCCATACGTAGTAGAAATCAGTTATGTTTTCTTTAAAATCTACTAGAATCAGGCAAGGAAAGCATTTATACAGAAAAGGAATCTGTTGACATCGAATATAGATTTAGGTGTTAGAAAGTCATTTTTGAAGGCCTTTGTCTGGAGCGTGGCACTTTATGGAAGTGAAACTTGGACTATTGGTGCAGCAGAAAAGAGAAGAATTGAAGCGTTTGAAATGTGGTGTTACAGGAGAATGATGAAGATCGTATGGGTAGATAGGGTTACAAACGAAGAGGTATTAAGACTAGTGGGAGAGGAGAGATGTTTCTGGCGACTGCTAATGAAGAGAAGAGATAGGTTGGTAGGACACATACTAAGACACCCAGGAATAGCAAGCTTAGTTATGGAAGGAAGGGTAGAGGACAAGAACTGTAGGGGTAGACCAAGGTTAGAATATGTTAAACAGATTGCCTCGGATGTACGGTGTGGTAGCTATGTAGAGATGAAACGATTAGCTCAGGACAGGGAGGCATGGAGAGCTGCATCAAACCAGTCAAAAGACTGAAGACTCAAACAACAACAGAATCTAGATAATTTGAAAAGTACAATACCTGTGATAACCTGTGTTTTGTGGGAACTAAAATACTGTAGTTTGTAAAACAGTAATTACGAGGGTTGAGAACAGAGGTTGTAATACTAGTTGTTGCTGTTGATTCATTTGAAGGGCTTGGACATCGTAGCCATTTAGCCCCGTGTACTTGTGTGTGGGGAATTTTGTCTGATAACCTTTGGCATTGTGATGGTTGTAGTAGTAGCTGTGGGTATTTTTATTTTAGGTAAAGATTGGGAAAGGCGGCCATGGCGTTAATTTAGGAACCATCCCAGCGTTTGCCTGGAGTAGAAGTGGGAAAACACCTCCAGGATGGCTGACGTGGGAATCGAACCAACCTCTTCTCTGTTTTGCCTCACGAGTCTGAGTGTACCCCGTTCAGCCCTCAGACCATCATTAAATTCCGTTGCAGAGCCGGTAATCGAATCTGGACTTCAGGGGTAATAGCCAAGAATGCTAGTCACTGCGTCACGAGGTGGGCATTTACCTTGGAGTAAAGCATTCTTTATTCATTCATTCATTCATTCATTCATTCATTCATTCATTCATTTATTTATTTGCAATTGGGGGGGGGGGGGTGTCCCCAGGTGGCAAATTAGATATACATAACAAATAAATAATTATACATAACAATTCAATAACAATTAAACTGGAGTATTTACACAAATAGTCAGTCTTTTCTTAAACACACCTATATGTTTGGGAAAAGGCTGTAAGACTGCGGCAGGTAAAGAGTTCCAGTTATCAATGGCACGGTTTACGAAATAATATTTACCATAATTTGTTTGCTGTGGTCGGGCCTTAACTTTGAAAGGATGATCACTCCTACTCATGTAAGTGGGCTTTTCCATACGTTTGCTAATCTCACCCCATGCTGGTTGATTTGTATACGTGCTGTACATAGCGCAAGTTATTCCCACCCAAGTTTCTTTAACATACGGCTTACACTGCTCCTGGGATTAAAGTCACTAAGCAAAAAGCTAGCGGCCTTTCTTTGTACCATTTCCAACTCATCTATGAGCCCTACTTGATATGGATCACAAACCACCGAGGCGTATTCCAGAATAGGTCTTACAAGTGACAAATGTCCTAATTCTTTAGCAGAGGTACTACTTCCTTTTAATACCCTCATTACAAATTGCAGGGATTCGTAAGCTTTAGAAACTACACATCCTACATGACTACCCCATTTCATATCATTCCTTACGTGAACGCCCAAATATTTGCAAGAATTTTCTTCTGCACGTATTTCCGAGCCAATGTTATATTGAAAATCTTGTCTTCGCACTTTCCCTATTTTTATTAGACTATATTTTCTTGTGTTTATTTTCATTTTATTTTATTTTCAATCGCCCACTTATAGACCAGGTTCAGGTCATCTTGTAGTTCTGCGTTGTCTTGGGAGTCATGTATCTTTCGATATATTACACAATCATCCGCAAACAGTCGATAGTCACTGCGAATCCCATTTGGTCAGTCATTTATAAACGCCAAAAATAACAATGTTCCGATTACGCTGCCCTGAGGGATACCCGACGTTACAGTAATTTCATCCGAGAATCGGCCTTCGACTTTCACTTTCTGGGAACGACCCGTCAAAAATTCTTGGATCCATAAAATTACTCTTCTATCAATCTTCGTCGAAGCTAATTCATGGAGTAGCATGTTATGCGGCACAACATCAAATGCCTTCGCAAAATATATAACTACGGCGTCGACTGAAACTCCATTGTCTAACGATTCGCTAATATCTTGAAAAAGTGATAGCATCTGACTCTTGCATGAGTAACCTTTCCGAAATCCATGTTGCCTATCATTAAACCATGATAATGTTTCCCACTGTTCCCTCAAGTAGTCGCAAATGAGATGCTCCATCTGTTTACAAACGACGGACGTAAGGCTAACCGGCCTGTAGTTGCCCAATTCAAATCTGCTCCTTCCCTTAAATATTGGGATTACCGTAGCTCTTTTCCAGTCATCTGGGATTTGCGCATTGTTTATGGACACATTAAACATCACCTCCATGTATCGTGCTACTGCCCTACCTCCTAGTTTAAGTACTTCACTAACAATATTATAAGGACCCTTCGATATATTGTAGCGTAATTTTTGTATTAGCTTTACAATTGCTGACTGGTGTATTTGGAAAAGAGGTGCCCCTGATTCACCGTTAAGGTCCAACACACAGCTATTGGATGTATTGAATACACTACCGTAAAATACATTTAATTAATTTGCAATGGCCTGTTTCTCAGTAATTAATTTTCCATCACCCATTATCATCGACAAATTATTTGAATTTCCCTGTAATTTTTTTTTCCACCCATCGCCTCCCGAACCAAGTAAACCTGGCATATAATTGTCATGAGCAGCCCTCTTTTTAAGACGAGCTCTCTTGATAAGGACTTAAATTTCAACATATACTTGCCACTATCATGTCTTTTATTGTATAATTTCTTAATTTTCCGTTTAAGACTCTAGATTTCTCATGTGTAATACTCACGATATGGGTTTTGTTTCAGGAATTTAAATGGGACAAATTTATCAATAGCGCTTTTTAAAATTTTCAAAAAGTTAGTCCACAGGATATTAATATGATTTCCTTCCGATGCCCATCCTACAAATAGCTCATTCAAGTACCCCTGAAATTTGCCCCGATCCGCCCTGCGATACTGGAATATAATCTTTTTTGCTATATCAGAGTCTAATTTTGTAATGTCACCGTATCTAATATTTAATTCAACCACAGAATGGTCACTTTCCTAAACTCTGACAATTAATCTGCAGTAATCTTAGAGTCTTACCTCCGCAGCAAATATCCCGAAATCGCTCCTTCTGTTCCCGTCGGCTGGCAACCTCTGGACCTGCTCCTTCTCACAAAAGCCGGCACGAACCGATGATCCTGTCATGTAGGCTCCCTAGGTTGAAAGCGCCCCGTCGATCTACTGTAGATGCAGTGCGTCTCGCGCGAAGTCACGGCCACCAATTTAGCAGTCAGCAACTACGTACACTAATCCCAGTTGTGCACATACCCAGTCCATGCGGTCATTTACAGTCTTAACTCGCCCTAACGGAACATCTCCCCGCCGAACAATGCCACTCATTATAATTTTTGCATTTCTAAACTTGCTTTGAACATTTCTGCCTAGTTCGTAGAGCTACTCAGTATCTATGTTGTGAGCCGACCACTGAAAACTGATCACTTGGAAACCGTGAATAATCATTTCTGTTATTTGTCCTGTTGAATATTCTGGAATTTTAGGAACGTTGGCCATGCTTTAACAAATTATTTATAAGCACCTAAAGGTTTGAGCTTGATTGGGAAGGTGCCTTACGGAATGATTAATAACGGCGTTACACTCTCATTACCGCTAAAGTAACGGTTATTAGTAACTGCGTCACCCTCTCGTTAGCTCTAAAGTAACGGTTATTAGTAACAGAGTTCCCTCTCAAACTGTATATAGCACTTGTGTGAGGGAGCCTTATTGTTGTTGTTGTTGATTACTTAGGGGTTTTCGACATCGTGGTCATGTAGCTCCGTCCATTTGGGTATGTGAAGAAATTGTCTGATAACCTGTGTCACTGTGATCTCTGTACTAGTGTGATCATTTGTAATTGAGGTAGGATTTAGGTAGGAAGCTGCCGTGGCCTTGAATAAAGGTACCATCCTGGCATTTTCCTGGAGTAGAAATGGGGAAACCACGTAATACCACCTCCAGGATGGCTGATCGATTGATTTGATTGATTTGATTGTATTTCCACGGCTACACTTAGAGCTTAAGAGCTCCTTTACAGTAGCGCCCTACATAAAATAAGATTAGGGCTTATAAAAATAAACATTTCACTTACATTCACAATATAAATAATAATAGTCTAACAATGATAGTAACAAAGGTAGGAATCAAACCCACCTCTTGTCAGTTTCGCCTCACTAGGCTGAGTGTAGCCCGTTCCAACCCTCAGACCAGAAAGAAAACTTACGAGCCTTACAGTAGTCGCATATGATGTGTAACATCTGACATAGAAGAAACCTCACGTGAAATTGTTGATACACCGGTATTTTATAGTATTATTGGCACAAATATTAATCTATTGTAAAAGGGAGTGTTTTACAGATATTGTAGTTTATAATACGGAACTCATTTTATTAGATGATTTGTAGCTTCCAACAGCACTAGCCTAAATAAAGAATACGATATGGATCAAATACAGTAGATTAATAGACGCGACACCGCTCATAACCTTAAATTCCTTATAAACAGGCCCTCTTGATTCACAGACCAACACGTAATTTAATATGGATTCTGTTAAAATGAGTCATATTGATATGATAAATATCGTTTAAAATGATAATCTGGTAGCAAAAAAAATATCTACCCCGCCCAGGATTCGGACCCAAGATCTCTAGATTCACAGTCATACGCAATAACCCCACGGCTATTTCGACTACGCAATATTGTGCACAAGATGGTGACTTATTTTCACGTTTCAATATTACTGCATTACGGAATTAAGTTTCATTTATATTCTGCTTGTTTCGATAATGTTCCTGAGTGACATTGAGTTTAAAATGCCTTATGCCAATGCAATGCCGACTACTCACAATGTTTGATATTAAGGCATTTTACCATTTAAATACTGATACGAAGACTTCGAACATGTAACATGTCATTTGTTTAAATCACTTGACACCAGAGTTCGCATGAGCGTTTTCCGTTCAGTATGTCAGATACATTCCACATGGCCGAGGGTGCGTCATGGTATCAATTTTCGACACCGCGCGCTGATTGTTTCTCTTACCAGTGCCAGCTGGATCGATCGATCGAGTTGGCAGTGCGTCTTATACTTCCGCTCGATCCACCACTGCCAGCTAGGGCACACTTCCATTCGATCGATCGAGCGGGCAGTGCATACTTCCGTTGTCCACCACTGCCAGCTAGTACACTTCCGTTTGATCGATCGAGCGGGCAGTGCATACTTCCGTTGTCCACCACTGCCAGCTAGTACACTTCCGTTCGATCGATCGAGCGGGCAGTGCTTACTTCCGTTTGACCCACCACTGCCAGCTCGATCGTTCCGATCCACTTCCGTCCCCAATTTTCAAAATCACTCCCACTAAACTATCCAGCAACCGAGCGGAAAGATGTTACACATAAAAAAAACTTGTTAGAGCCAAGAATCGAACCCAGGCCTCCGCGGTGACAGCCACGAATGCTAGCCGCTACAGAACGAGGTGGTCGGGAGCCTTATTAGTCTATATCCAGATCAACTCCAAGTTAATCGCGTTGTTGTGGAGTCAAAGAACACTGTTCGTGGGTTTGCAATTTTGATTGACTACACGAGAAAGACGAAAGATGAAGCCTAAAATAAACAGAACATTCTGGGCATTACCGTATATGGTTGAAGAAAGCCAAAACTCGGCTGCGTAGCCATGTGCGTCATATACCACACTACATCCGTGTTGGGGAGCTGCAGCAAGTTCCATGATTGAAGGTTTGAATCCCGACGCTGAGTGTGGTGTTTCCCCGAGTTTTACCACAGTCCGTGCAGGAAGATATCGAACAGTACTTCCTTTCAAGTCCAGAGGCACTTACTACTTTCATAACACTACTACAGTCATCGCAGAAACACAGGTTATCAGACAAAATTCAACACACACCAAAGTACACGAGGCTGATGACCAACAGTTGTCCCAAGTTCGTAATCCGAATTAACAACAACATTACGAACTAAGAATGTATAAAGACTCCTTACCAGAGATAACTCCCCTTCACTCCCGATAGGATCACTCTTCCCGGTAATATCCTCTTTAATCCCTTTAGTAGATTATGAACTTCATCTAACTGCATTTGATGAAACGAAATGATTCCTTAAATACATTTTCTGCAACTTTGGAAGCCAATCAGAGTTCTCCATCGCTTTCTCTCTCTCTCTCCCTCCCTCATAAATACTCAACCTTCTTACCTCTCTTGCTCTTTTCGTAACATTTTTAACAATGGAGTAATGCAATATGAAATTCTCTGCGTCTTCTTTGCTCATATTCCAAATCCCAATCAAGTAAACTAGATCCCCGTACGAAGTCACTCTGCATACTAACGGTGGGAACGGACTGGGTTTAATATGTTGTGCCTCCATCCAAGTTTATTTCACGGCTGAACGACGCTGTTTTTAGTTCATACAGGGGGCTAGCGACATCTTGGTCATCATCTCCGTGTAGTTGGGTTGTCTGTGGAACTTGTCTGGTAACCTGTATTGCTGTGATGACTGTAGTTTTAGTGTGCACTGTATTAGGGTCAGAGTTGCGGTAGGTGCCCTCATTTCGACCCTATGTCTCAGAAAGCTAATCAACTCTGCCTACTAGCTCGCCAGGTCAATTTTGATTGGTCCAGATTTTCGTGTGCGAATGCGACGTTGATAGGTTTAGCTTTCACGCGCTAAGATATGCCGTGCACGTTCTTCAGATGTGCTCTCGAGGAAGGCACCTAACGTAACATAGGCTAAGACTAATTTATAGCGTTTAGAAATGTATGACAGTGTGCACCGTGGAATTTTCCCACCATAAGCCAGAAATCAAACCCTCGATAATGAGATAATGAGTTCAATGCTGTACTGCTTGTCAACGACACAGATGTGAGTTTTCCAATAAGAAAATAACCGATGAATAAAACTCATTGTGATCTGAAATGGAGTAGTCATGCAGGATGTGTAGTTTTTAAAGCTTACAAAACTCTGCACTTTGTAATTAGGTTATTAAAAGGAAGTAGCACCTCTGCTAAAGAATTAGGATATTTGTCACTTGTACGACCTCTTCTAAAATACGCATTTGCGGTTTGGGATCCATATCAAGTAGGGCTCATCAATGAGTTGGAAATGGTACAAAGAAAGGCCGCTAGATTTGTGCTCGGTGACCTAAATCCCAAGAGCAGAGTGACCCGTATGTTAAAGAATCTATGGTGGGAATCACCTGAGGCTAGGAGGATGAAATCTAGACTCCGCGCTATGTACAACACGTATACAAATCAACCAGCATGGAGTGAGCTTAGCAAGCGTATGGGAAAGCCCACTTACATGAGTAGGAGTGATCATTCTTTCAAATTTAAGGGAAGACCACAGCGTACAAAATATCGTAAATTTTATCTCATAAACCGTGCCATTGCCAACTGGGACTCTATACCTGTCGCAATCTTAGAGCCTTTCCCCATACGTATAGGTGTGTTTAAGAAAAGACTGACGATTTGTGTAAATACACCAGTTTAATTGCTAATGCACTCTTATATGTAATTGTTTATTTGTTATGTATACCCAATTTGCCACCGGGGGACACTCCCTTAATTGCAAATAAATTAATCAATTCATATTTAACTTAAATACGAGACAATAGTTTGGTGCTTTTCAGTCGGTCAACACGAATGTACCCAAAAGAGTTGGGTTATACCCTAAACCTGAAAACAATTACATGAAGTTAATAAATATATTTAATATATATGTAATCTCATGTAATCTCATGTAATTAATAAATATATTTACTAATCTCATGTAATTAGGTAGATTTCATTAGAAAGCTAACTATTGCAATGGGTCCCATGTTTCGACTTCCGGAAAATTTCGACATATCTTCGCGTTTCACATCCCCCAGACCCCAAAACCACCGTCAGTTCAAAAGTTTATATATAATTTATGTATATATATATATATGTATATATATATATGTATATCAGTTTCTTGTGGACACGATAACTGCCGTAATTTTGCACCAATTACTTCGAATTTTTTACCGAAGATGTATACCTATAAAATCTCGGTCGAGTTCGTTACTGGGCTAAATCGGTCGAAGGGGGTGAAAATGGGGGGCTTTTTTCGAAAAAGTTAAATTTCGCTATAACTCTCTTAATACGTGCAATATCGAATCCATTCAAAGTTCATAATATGTGTCGGATAAGTGCCAAAAATTTATGTCAAATAAGATTTTTGATAGCACCAACCATTGACCAAAGGGGTGGAAAAAAGTGGGTTTTTCGGGAAACATTAATCATATCTCTCTTAATAGGCACAATATCAAAACCGTACAAAATGGACAATATTCCCCTAATAATTACCTAAAACTTTTGTCTGAAAGAATTTTTGATATGACCCACCATTACGCCAAGGGACGAGAAAAATGATTTCGGAATTATAAGAAAATGCCAAGAGCTATCAGTGGTTGCCATGGCAACACTACTAAATTGATGAGGCATGGACCATCAGACGTTGCCATGACAACGCACTTGCACGAGATCAGATTCAGTATTTCCATCTGATTAAGTGGTTGGTTGGTTGGTTCTTAAGTTTAGGGGCTGCGACAACGCGGTCATGTAGCCCCGTGTACTTTGGGTGTGTGTAGAATCTGTCTGATAACCGGTGTTAATTGTGATGACTGTATTAGTGTGTGTTATCTGTTTGTTAATTTAAGTACTGCAACTAACAATTTTTCAGATAGTTCCTACTTTTGCCGCCAAGCGCCACTGTCAACGACTACGAGGCCAAGTTCAGAACTGAGCTACTAGACGCCGCCGCAGTCGGCTCTTGGCAACGAACATAGAAACCTAAGAGCGTTGTATACATTCTTAACCTATCCAATTTAGCTTCACACAGGTGCAATTAGTGGAAGGATCTTTAACATGCCATAAATCTATGACATGGGACCGCCGGCTTTACTTCCCCTCCGAAGGAAGGCATACTGAGGGATATTTAACGCTCTTAAAAAATCCGACGGCTTCGGCCGGGTTTGAACCCGGTATCTTGGGCATAGAAGCTCAGCATGTTACCGACTACGCCACCAAAGCCACCTGATAAAGTGGGAAGCGGCTTCGGTGACGTAACTGGTAGCATGCTGAATGTCTATGCCCAATGTCGCGGTTTCAAAGCCGGCCGAAGTCGTCGGATTTTCTAAGAGCACTAGAATCCCTCAGTATGCTTTCCTTTGGAGGGGAAGTTCCAACGTTCGTTGCGAGTTGATGGTTGGGGTGGCATCTAGTAGCCAAGTTCACAGCTAGGTGTCGTTGACGGTTGTACCTGGTAGCAACATTAGGAACTACTGCTTGAAATTGACCGTCTGCAGTACTTACATGAATTAAGACTAATACAGCCATTACAATTCACACCGTGTATCAGACAGATTCTACACTCACCCAAAGTACACGGGGTTAGATGACCGCGTTGTCGCAGCCCCTAAACTGAGGAACCAACCAGAGGTAGATTTCGTTAGAAAGCTAACTATTGCAATGGGTACCATGTTTCGACTTCCGGAAAATTTCGACATATCTTCGCGTTTCACATCCCCAGGCCCCAAAACCACCGTCAGTTCAAAAGTTATATATAATTTATGTATGTATATGTATATCAGTTTATTGTGGACACGATAACTGCCGTAATTTTGTACCAATCACTTTGAATTTTTTACCGAATACGTATACCTATAAAATCTCGGTCGAGTTCGTTACTGGGCTAAATCGGTCGTTGGGTGGTGAAAATGGGGGGCTTTTTTTTTTCGAAAAAGTGAAATATTGCTATAACTCTCTTAATATGTGAAATATCGAATCCGTTCAACATTCATACTATGTGTCGGATAAAGCCCAAAAATGTATGTTTGAAGAGTTTTTTTTATAGCACCAACCATTGACCAAAGGGGTGGGAAAAAGTGGGTTTTTCGGGAAACATTAATCATATCTCTCTTAATAGGCACAATATCAAAACCGTACAAAATGGACAATATACCCATAATAATTACCTAAAACTTTTGTCTGAAAGAATTTTTGATATAACCCACCATTATGCCAAGGGATGAGAAAAATAATTTCGGAATTATAAGAAAATGCCAAGACCTATCAGTGGTTGCCATGGCAACACTACTAAATTGATGAGGGATGAGCCATCAGACGTTGCCAAGATAACGCACTTGCACGAGATCAGATTCAGATTTCCATCTAAGTGTGAAGCGGCTTCGGTGACGTAACTGGTAGCATGCTGAATGTTTATGCCCAAGGTCGCGAGTTCAAAGCCGGCCGAAGTCGTCGGATTTTCTAAGAGCGCCAAAAATCCCTCAGTATGCTTTCCTTTGGAGGGGAAGTTCCAACGTTCGTTGCGAGTTGCTGGTTGCGGTGGCATCTAGTAGCCAAGTTCACAGCTAGGTGTCGTTGACGGTAGTACCTGGTAGCAACATTAGTAACTACTGCTTGAAATTGACCGTCTGCAGTCCTTACCTGAATTACAGACTAATACAGCCATCCCAAAGTACACGGGGTTACATGACCGCGTTGTCGCAGCCCCTAAACTGAGGAACCAACCAAAATCTCTGCGGTAGATATAATTTTGCGTGAAGAAGTAACAGACCGTTACATAGTTGCACATCAGTGTCGAAACCTAGCATAAGGACAGTGTGACCACAAGTATAAAAATGGACCCCAAATGACAAGAAGGTTACCGTTCCCATAAGACAATAAAATGTTTAAAATAAGCATAAAATGACGAAAAACAAAGTTAATTAAGCTCCAATTATAAAATACCTTCTCGCATTAAATGAGGTCTGATCCTTCTACGAAAATCTGCATATTCTGCCTATTTTCGCCTATCCCCAAGTTTGTCCGGTGAAATCTACCTCCGCCTTCCGGCGTGCCGAGAGGACTTTTTTTTTCAGGACTAGGGTATAACCCAACTCTTTTGGGTGCATTCGTGTTGACCGACTGAAGAGCACCAAACTTTTGTTTACTAAGGCAACACTGAAAAAAGGTTTCAAACCCAAAAATGTTAAATACGAGAGTTAATGCCTGGCCATCGTAGATGCATTTCACGAGGCCATTCGGGTTCATAATTACCTAAATTCGCTTTACGGCTCTCGCGCATGCGTGACCCGGTTTTACCCTGGAGAAACATGGCGGACAGAGCAAGAATCGTGTAGCACTGACCGTTGTTTGTGATGCTTCCTTGAGATTTTCTGGAACATAATTATAAAAGAAGGGAAATACAGAAGACTTCATTCATGGCAAAATTTTTAAATGATTATGAGCAAAGTATTTAGGAGACCTGGCAGTTGTGTGTATACATTGTATAGGCTACTTAGGTAAATTAATATCCTTCAGTATGCCTTCCTTCAGAGGGGAAGTAAAGCCGGTGGTCCCTTGTCATAGATTTATGGCATGTAAATGATCTTCCACAGACTAAACTTGTGTGAAGCTGAATTGTTATGGTTAGATTTCGTCGAAACGCTCTATCAAAGTTCCAACGTTCACCACTAGGTATCATTGATATCTGGTAGCGAAAGTTGGAACTACTTGAAATTGAAAGGAACTTGTAGCTCACCCTAAGGGTGTCCGTTGGAAGCAGCTACAGATTCAGGTGAGCCGAACATGTCCTCGGACATTCCCGGCACTAAAAGCCATACGATAAATAAATAAATACTTAGCTAAATATGACTTGCTCTCCCTGTTGTCTTCGTAGCGTTAAGTGGTTGAGTTGCAGACTCGGAGTTCATCATGTAGAGCTGGAAGGAGTTTGAATCCCACTTCGAGTATGCTTTTTTTATCGTTTATTCTTTCTGTATTATTCTTCTTTTTGGTAAAACTTAGTAACATGTATGATCTTATATAATTTTACTGTCGTAAACATGGTTAATATTCATATGGACGAAAGTTTGTGTGCAACTCAGAAACAAACTGCCATTGCGAGATACGCGTGGTAGAGTTCAGCTGTTTCCCTCCACTTTAACGATGCTTTAAAGCAGCGGTTCCCAACCTTTTCCGACTCGCGAACCCTTCTACGACGATCTGAGTTGGGTGATCCACTGATTTTTAAATATAAAATGTACATGTAACTGTTCCTTGGTGGGATCACGGTACTGTTGTTGGTATTGTTAGACCACGAAGAAGCTGGCAGACTAAATTTTCATTATAGCGAAATCAAATGCATTCCTAACGTTGTTACATAACTGTAAATCAGGCATTCGCAGTAAATATTAATTTATTGTGGAAATAATATGATAAATTCACGATGTTGCACATGTGTAGCAAGGGGCATTACAGGGTTAATTTTATTTTAAAATAATATTAATAATAACAATGTGACAATGCCGCAGAAATGAAGGAAACATTAATAGGCCTAACCTCGAAACTCGCCATTATGGAAAAGTCTTTGGCGAACCCCTAGAAATATTTTATGAACCCCCTGGGGTTTCGCGAACCACAGGTTGGGAAACTATACTTTAGATCAGTGGTCGCCAAACCGTAGCTCGCGAGCTACTGGTAGCTCGCAGGGAAATTTTTGGTAGCTCGCGGGGAAATTTCAGACGCAGCACTTGAGTTGGCTAATCTGCACTACTCATCCCCCTGATTCCCACTACGCGTCCCGCGGGTCCCTCTGTCAGTGTCTGGTGTGTGATCGTCGGTGCAGGTTATTTTATTTTTCTTGTATTTTATGCATACTGCGAACTACGGACTGTTCAAATTATGGCGAGTTCCAGCATAAAACAAAAAACGTACCATTTTCATGTTGAATGGGTAACTGATTATGTTTTACCCAGGTAAAGGACAAATGTGTGTGCTTACTTTGTAATGCAAGTGTAGCAGTTGGGAAGAAAGCAAATGTCGAACGTCATTACAATACCGTTCACTTCAGTATTTAAAAGGATTTCCCTCAGAATTCTTCCTTAAGGAAAGAGAAGGTAATACAACTGACATCTCAATTACATGCTCAACAATCTACATTTTTCAAGAAATTAGACAGCAACAAAGCAGCAACTGAGGCATCTTTTCATTTTTCCAAAAGTATTGCTCAAAATAAAAATAAAACTTACGAATATGATGAATTAATCAAAGAGGCATTTTATTGAAGCTGCAGATTCATTGTTTAATAATTTTAAAAACAAAGGTGAGATAATCTCTTTTATTCAATCTATTCAACTGTCATCAAATACAGTTATGAAAAGAGTTGAATCAATGAGTTCTGATGTAGTTTCACAACTTAAAACTGACTTACACCGCAGCAGTTATTTTTTCCTGTAACTTGACGAATCAACCGATATAGGCTAGTTGATACAGCTCAGTTGGCCATTTTTATGAGAATGGTTTTTGATGATTTCCAAGTATAAAAAAAGAGCTGGTAAATGTTTTACCACTTCAAAGACATATTATGGGACAGGGCTTATTCAACTTTTAAAAACCTTATCGCCTCTGAAAATGAGTCGTCTGGTATCACAATTTTTAGGATTTTGAGATTACGGCTGATTATCAAGTTCTAAATGCCCTCTTTACTCGTGGGAAGAGAAAGGTATTCTAAACAGGACACATCATGCTATTCTTAAATGCGGAAAGTTTCAAAATAAGACAATTAGATGAATGAGAACAAGACACATCTTGGGAGGGTCTATTGCACATCGATCAGTGCATCAGCACTCTCTGTGTGCTGCAATTCTATCGTGTTCTGTTGGAGCCGTGTTTACATTTGTATTGGTATCTTAAATCGACTTTATACTTGTGAAGAGTGATTATTTTATTTTCAAAATAAGAACATCCGATTACTGAGTTGCAAAACAAGATACATCAGCAAGTTTTAAAACAAAATAAGACACATCTATATATTTAAAACAGTAAGGTGATTTTTGTTATCACGAGATTGAGAGAACGACGGAACCGATTTACTTCGTAGAGCACTCTAACGAAAGCTCTTGGTCTGTAGTTTTGCAGAGTGTCTCTAAAATAAACAAATATATTACGGTATATTTTTAAATTAATATAGAAAATAGCAGAATTCTTATCCCTCACGCATGCGCACAATCCGCCTGGGCTCATGACAAAATGGCGGTGAGAAGTGCATTAAAATGTAAGTTATTTAATAAGCTTCCATGTAATTGAAATCATACATTAGCCAAGTTATGACTATAAAATATAATAACAGTATGAACAAATACGAATGTGCAACATTGATTTTTTTTTATAACGAAATGGATTATTTCCTTCAGACAGCGGCTTCTGAATGTAGTGAATGCTTTTGTCTGCTGCTGAATGAGAGTGCGCGAGTAGCTATGTGGTTAAGGCGACTGACTGTGGTTCCAAGGAGCACAGGTTCGATCCCATCACGCGCTAGGTTTTTTTTATCACTGAAATATTGTTTAATCAAGGAGTATTAGTAAGGTTTTATGTCTGTTAAAGATACATATTTCTACATTCCCTCTCAATATGTTTTATTTCCGTTTTACCATTGCATTACAGCATGTGATCAGGAGAGCTAACTGTTGTCCTCAATACGCCGTTCGAATATCTGCAATCCGTTCCAGTAACTGACAACAGATGGCAGTACCTCGCCCACATATTTCCTGTAACTGACAACAGATGGCAGAACCATTGCATCGCTTTATTTAAAACACAAGACATGGCGCATTTTCACGTGATGGAGAATTATAAAGGAGGGGAATATTTAAGAAGGGAAATGTTGAAGAACATTAACTGACAGTTGATTGTGAAGGCTATGTTGTTTATGTACCTCAATATTGCAATTCTTCCCAATGCTTCGGAGGTCAAGTTATTAGCGTCCTAGACTAAAAGTTATAATTATGCATCGTTGATATACTCTTAAATTATTAAAGAAAAAAGAAGTTTTCCAGGCACTCGCGCGTGTCCACAATTGCTTTCGCCACGAGAGACACTTGGCACACATAATTCGTTTGAAGGGCTCCGACATCGTGGTCACTCAGCCCCGTGTACTTTGGTGTGTATGTGTAAAATTTTCTCTGATAACCTGCGTTATTGTGATGGCTGCATTAATGTGTGTATTTGTAATTAAGGTGGGAAATGGCAAAGAGACGGCCAAGGCCTTAAGTAAGGAACCATCCCGGTATTTGCCTTGAGTGGAAGTGGGAAACCACGAAAAACCACATCCAAGATTGTCGAGGTGGGAATCAAACCTTCCTCTTCTTAGTTATACCTCAAGAGACTGAATGTGCCCCGTTTTTGCCCTCAGACCCGAATTAAATTTCTTGGCGATAGCCAAGAATGGGTGGGCTTCCATGTGTTAATACGATTTTTGACATGCACGGGACATAGAATTCAAAAACTGCCTCCATTAGGGTGACTGCCGAAGTGAGTATTGAGTATAGGCCTATGGTCATTCCAGTAGTTGGCGAAGTGATTCTATGTTCCCCTGCAAAATGTACCGCCATAACCTATAACAGGTGATGGAAATTGCTTATTTAGAGCAGTTTTGTACTGTTTATAACAAAATGAAGGACGTCATTCTGAGCTGCGTTTTCAAGCTATTGCAAAAAATTTCGTTGGCAGGAACAATTATAAGGAATTTATTTTAAGCAATCAGTCTCATCGCATTCTCCTCACCAACCAACTTGAGTATGAAAGTCTCTGGACGGTCATCTTGAACTTCGTTGGTTGGTTGGTTCCTTAGTTTAGGGGCTGCGACAACGCGGTCATGTAGCCCCGTGTACTTTGGGTGTGTGTAGAATTTGTCTGATAACCGGTGTTAATTGTGATGACTGTATTAGTGTGTGTATCTGTTTTTTTTAATTCAAGTAGGGACTGCAACTTTGAATTTTCAAATAGTTCCTACTTTTGCCGCCAAACGCCACCGTCAACGACTACTAGGCCTAGTTCAGAACTAGCTACTAGACGCCACCGCAGTCGGCTCTTGGCAACGAACGTAGCAACCTAAGAGCGTTGTTTACATTCTTAACCTATCCAATTTAGTTTCACACAGGTGTAATTAGTGGAAAGATCTTTAACATGCCATAAATCTATGACATGGGACCGCCGGCTTTACTTCCCCTCCGAAGGAAGGCATACTGAGGGATTTTTAACGCTCTTAAAAAATCCGACGGCTTCGGCCGGGTTTGAACCCGCTATCTTGGGCATAGAAGCTCAGCATGCTACCAAATACGCCACCGAAGCCGCTTATCTTGAACTTCATTGTATAAGACAATTGTTTAATGATTATTTGTTTAGAGTACTGAGTCTAACTACGCAGTTGATTCCGGCAATGGAAGTATTATTTGCCATTTAATATTTAGCGGCTCCGTTATTGCAGGACACTATAGTGTTATCGAATAATACGAAGCCACATTTAAAATCCAATATAAATAGGCCATTTCAGAAACAATTCCAGATATTATGCAGTACAGTGTAAGGTCTTTGACGATCAAATGTAAACATTGTTCTAAATTGCATTTCTCTTGCGTAAAATCTACGCGTGGTTATTTTGGCCTTTACTGTTGTGATGGTAAAATTGATACGCTGGAATATACAGTATAATACATGTATTTGCCAATTTGCAACAATGTAATGATATTAATTTAAAAGTCATTGAACTTATGTCCAGTAGTTCAAACACATACATCAGCGTTAACAAATTGGATACTGAAGATGAAAGCCAGCTACTTCATTTCCCTAATATAGAATTCTTCAATTCCTTGGAATTAAGTGATTCGCTTCCACATACTCCGAACGTTTGAGCCATAGTTATGCTCCTTAGAAATCTGAATGTTTCCCAAGGACTCATATATGTAAATATATAAATTGTAAGAAATATGTAAGATATTGCTTGGATTCGGATATAATAGGTGTAGTAATATTAGGCAGAGAGCTCAAATCCTACGACTTGATTTAACACCTTCCGATAAAACACTTGCAGGTACAGTACATTTTCTTTTAATAGGCAACAATGTCTTATTCGCTCGGCCTACTTTATCACAATCAATCAAGCTCAAGGAGAAACTCTGGAACGTATTGGGCTCTTTACCTCATCACGTTTTCAGTCATGACCAGCATTATGTTGCAATGTTGAGAGTGCTATCCTTTGACGCCCTTTAAGTTGCAATAGTGCTAAAAAGTAATCGTACAAAGAATGTAACTTATATAAGAAGCTTCTTCAGTAAATATATATTTCCATTTTCCGTCATGTTTTGACGGGTTTCATCTAGTAACATATTAAAACGCTTATAGAAAGGAGTATAAAACAGCATGAGTTATGAAACTTTTGGGAAATATTTGTCTATATCACTTATAACTTTCAAAAAAGAGGCATATTTATTTCTCAGTAAACAAAGGACTTATTTAGTTTTATGTGTCTCCTGAAATATTTTGTTGAAGTGATGTGTGTTGTTTTGATACCAGACGCTTCAAATATTCCTGTGCAAAAGTTGGTGGGCTTGGCAACTGATGGAGCTCCTGCGTTGGTAGGTAGCGACAAGGGATTCATTGCCTTGTGTCGGAAAGACAACAGGTTTCCAAAATGTATGTTTTACCAGTAAATAAAGTGAGAGCTCATGCACTTCGAAGACGTCTGTTCAGAACTCTAACTGGAGGGTTAGAATACCAGTATGGTGATCTATTGCTTCATACAGAAGTTCGTTGGCTTAGCAGAGGCAGAGTTTTGCAACGTTTCAAAGAGTTACTCCCTGCTTTGGTGGAATTTTCGAAAGAACGAGGTGAAGCATTACCTGAGCTAGAAGATCCGGTGTGGCTGCGAGATTTTGCATTTCTTGTAGACATAACCGAAAAGCTAATTACCCTTAACTTGCAGCTTCAAGGCAAAGATAAAGAATTTGGTGGAACCATTTCAGATGTGGTCTCATTCACAATAGATATGGAGATGTGGGGAAAAATCTTACCCAGGGTGAATACAAACACTTCGCCTGTTTGCAGCAGACCTTTGACAAGCAAGGCCCTTCACAGCCCCCTTACAACAACAAAGTACATATTGCAGCTCTTTCAATCTTGAAAAGGAGCAAATGACCTCATAGTTCTGCCACTGAAAACAACAATAACTAACAATATATAGACTTGAAAAATTAATTTAATCGACGCTTTCAAGACTTCAGAAACATTTCCATTGTAGCACAGTTCGTCACATCCCCTTTTGTAGAAATTGATGCTGAAGAATTCTCTACTTGTGTAACATGCTGTATTTTGAAGAAGACAACGCTGCGGTGGAGATGAAACTGATTGATTTTCAAAGTGACTTTTCATTAAAATAACTCCCTTCAAGCAAAAATATCCAATTTTGTTTCAAGTTGGTTCACAAGTGAAGGCAATGTTCAGCTCAACATATCTGTGTGAGATTTCATTTTCCAGTATGAAATTCATTAAAAACAAGCACAGGAACAGGTTGTCTGATGAACATTTGGACAACTGCATTCGAATGGCTGCTACAACATATGAGCCTGAGAAATTGCATTTAATTAGATTTTTAATATAAACTAGAAATGTAGGCTATATTGTTATAGGTAATAAACAACAGTGTGGTTTAAACAAAAACATGTATTATTTTCCTACTTTGATGGGTAGCTCACGGTAAGGTTTATGAGCTGTAAGGTAGCTCAGTCACTTAAAAGTTTGGCGACCACTGCTTTAGATAGTTGAGTGGTCTGATTTGGCCATTTATCGTTGCTAGTGGTAAGTTAATGAGAATTTCTGTTCGATTTAACTTATTTATTTATTTATTTATTTATTTATTACTTATGTATTTATTTATCGTATGGCTTTTAGTGCCGGGAGTATCCGAGGACATGTTCGGCTCGCCAGAGGCTGTAGCTGCTACAACCGGACACCCATAGAGTGAGCTACAAGTTCCGTTCAATTTCAAGTAGTTCCAACTTTCGCTACCAGATGTCACTGATACCTAGTGGTGAACTTTGATAGAGCGTTCCAACGAAATCTAACCTAAAGATTTAGCTTCACACAAGTTTAGTCTGTGGAAGGATCTTTTACTTGCCATAAATCTATGACATGAGACCGCAGGCTTTACTTCCCCTCCGAAAGAAGGCATACTGAAGGATTTTAACGCTCTTAAAAATCCGATGACTTCGACCGGGTGTGAACCTGCGATCTTGGGCATTGAAGCTCAGCATGCTACCAACTATGCCACCGAGGCCGCTTTTATGTTCAATGAAATGCTCGTACAAAGTTAAATATCCTTTAAAGATGAATTAAGAGATACTTGACGTTAGTGAAAACTGCTCTTAGTGCATTAGAGATAGGAAAGTACTACCTCGTGGTGAAATGCCTAGCGTTCTTGGCAGAGCTAGGATTGGAAACTGGACCTCCGGGGCGACAGCCAAGAATGCTAGGCACTTCACCACGAGGTGGTGGTTTTTCAATGTAATAAGTTCAGTGTGGTAGCGCACTCTCCCATGACCATTGTCCATGACATTTAACTAATAATAATGATGTGCGTAACTTGCATTTATTACTTGCATACCTGTTTATGAACGACTAATTCTGAATTACCTGTCCCTGGGAAGCGCGTGGGCTATATTACTATATCATCGTTCATTTTGTGATAGTTTTGCCCCGGGCCACAAGGGAGAGTTCACTGGAACGACAGTAGAATTAAGGCTGTAAATTATTCCCCATAAAACACACGGTTGGGCATTCCATTTCATTACACCAGGACCCTGCTTTGCGGTGAGACGCCTATCACACTGCAGGCGCATAAACTTTATACCGCATTCTAACTGGGAGTAGATCCTCATATTTCACTGTGGTAATAACTTGTTCTCCTTCACCTAGCGTGTGGCTACTGAATACTCAGAAAATACCCGATACAGGATATTCAAGTAATGGGTCTTATGGCCGGGAGGGGGAGTAATTAAAATAATAGACTACATTATGCAACGAGCCTATAATGGCGAGTTGCATACGACTGTTTATATTCGAAGATAATTATAACTTTATTACATGTTTTAACATAAATATTCATAAATAACTGTCGAGAATATATCGGTTGAAATCTTCTTCTTGGGAATTATGTTGGCTCAGCATTTGATCACCACCCAATAACGAATCTCAAAGCTTTGAAACTGTTTATTCTGAAGTAGCACCAACAGATAGCACACATATACTTTGTATGATAATTTTGTTATTTTGGTCAAATAACACAAAATAGACTGTTACAAACCCTTTAAAGTTAAAATGTATCGTATTATCAACTAGTTATTCTTCGAATTCGATGCGTATGGAAAGTCAACGGAAGGCAAATCAATTGAGTCCCAAATAGAACAGTTATGACTAGCATTACCCGTCGCGGCTTCGCCCGTGAATATTCTAGTTGTAAAGAGTACACTTAGCAAAATCTCAATCATGAATGCTATGACTGATTTATCCTTGGTATGAATAATCAGACTTCATCAATTCAGCTACTGGTGCAGTGGTTAGGGGTTTGTCATTCCTTCATAGGTATATCAGAGCGAAGTTAGTTTTCTGGGAATATCACAGACACTGTTAATTTAAAGGCCTTTAAATGTGGTTTTCGGATGAAAAGAAGACCTTTCGTACCACACTCACACGTGAAAATTGCGTGAAAAAGTGCCCCTTGACACCCTTAAGCGCATTATACTGTGTGTATTGATGAATTTTACAGCTTAATTTGGTTCAGTGATAACCGTATAACCGTCTGGAAACTTTCACAGTAATGTAATAATTGGAATTGCATTGCGTCTTGCAGAAATAGATGGACCTGTGAGATTCTGTTACCATGGTTACCGTGTTGCATGCATTCATTATTTCACTGTAAATATACATGTTTTAAGGTATTTATTTAATTGTGTGGCATTTAAAGAGTGAGTGCGTTTCGCTTACGCATTGGGTTATGCTGAACCTGTGGGTACCCCATATGTGTAGGTTGGTGTTAATGAGACCTAATTTTCGGTACAAAACTGGAATGGGACCTTAGCAGAATAATATAGGGAGGGATATCTGGCGGAAAAAATTCGCATAAGAAATCCATTTACTGAACAGAGAGCTGGATTATAATTTCCGTGACGTTCTGGTGTATAGGTGAACAACATCATTCACTAAAATTGTCGGTGAAATCTTACGAATGTGTAGAATTTGGAGTTGCGGACATGAAGGTACAGTGCTATTTCTTTTGCTATATTGCCCAGTTTGTTTATTCATTGTAACTGCAATGGTTGATCCAATATAGGCTACATTTTCAACATTCAAATGATGTAATTCATGTCCGTCATGTTGGGTTTTGAGTGCATGTCAGAAGCTACCCTTACCTACTTGGTCAATGAATGAAAATATTGAGCTCCGATTGATTGAAAAAAAAGTGTTATAATGAAAAGTAGTGCTTTAGTAGTGACCCACAGGTTTCTGACATATAATATTTACATATCGATATCGTAATAATAAACAAAAAATCAACTTCAGGCTAGGAACTTAATGTTGAAGACATGACTTGGGAATTAAGATTTTTGGATCATCATTATCATTGGTTTACAGACCTAAGACTGGTCAGTTGCCATAAAACATGTCCAGATCGTCCTGTCATTTGCCGCTTCCGTCATTGAATTATAATTCTGTGCTTCGGTGTCGTTTAGAAGTTGTTTAAGGTATTACTAGGTTTCCTCGTGGATGTTTTCCCTCAATGAACCCTTCTGCCACAGTTCTCATTACATTGGAGTGAAGCATTGTGTGACCCCACCATGCGAGACGACGTTTACGGATTAACGTAGGATTGATGTCCGTTGGTTCACGGTGTCGAGAACCCTTGTGTTCGATATCCTGTCTCTCCACGTCACATTAATCATCTTACGATAGCACCACATCTCAAAAGCCTCAAGGCGGTTCTTTTCATTTTTATTTAGTGTCCACGTTTCACAGGCATACAGGATAACAAAAAGAAAGAAATAATAAACTTCACATCAATTTTATTTCTCCTAGAAAATGACAAAACTTTCAGTCAAATGTATACTGTATTAAATTTAGCCTTTGGTTAGACAGTGTCTTTAGAATCTCTTCCACCATCGGACTGATCTTTCTCTAAGGTTGAGTTGCTGATGTAATGGAACGTCCTCGAGACAGACGTTTTGAGATCGTTGATAAATTGGAATTAATGAACGTGGTTATCAGTTATTTACTCTCTTCATCCACCACGAATCGACGGTTGGAACCAACACTTTGTTTATCCTCAGAGTCTTTCAAATCGTAAGTATGTTCACGTTCATTGTAAGATTCAGGTCTAATACATAAACTGTGCAAAATGGGCTTAACAGGAGCCACCATGTTAATCTCGATCTTCGATTTGATAACATCACATCACATGATCGGACATCGGAAACTGATTTGGATATGTCTCATGGCTCCATCGATGACACAAAATAAACTTACAAGTTTTGGACACCAAGCGTTAGACCACATCCTTTGTCGAATGTAGTTCACTAAATCTATCACTACGAGCGCTAGTGTTGACCCACACATGGTCAAATCATAATCGAAATCATGGTCAAATCATAATCGAAATATCTACTTCCGTTTAGACTGACAAGTCATGCACACCAACAATTAGACCACATCCTATGTGGCCTAAATCTATCACTACGAGCGCTAGTGTCGACACATAAATGGTCAAATCAAAATCGAAATATCTACTTCCATTTTGCAAAATTCAAAAATCAGCTTCCCACAAATTGAAAAAAAAAAAGAAAAAGTGAAAGAATACATTAAAACAATCAAACTATAATTTCAAGTAAATCTGTAGAACAAGTTCAATTTCAAAAACAAGCTCTTTTAGCTTGTTCTTTTTTTTTTTTTTTTCAAAATATAATTTAAGCCCGAAAGTAATTTTCAAAATATTATTTTATAATATGATTGAGCATTTTCAAACTCACACTTTGATACTTTCCCGGGTCTTCTAGCTTTTCAACTTTTGGCACAATATTTTCAAAATAGCTTAACTTAACGTTTTTGCTAAACCGGACCTCTATAGTCTGAGTTGTCTTAGTGTTATTTAATAGTACATTATGCAACGAGACTATAATGGCTATTATAGGCGAGTTGCAACCGACTGTTTATGTTCGACGATAATTATAACTACTTTATGTTCGAACATAAATATTCATAAATATCTGTCGAGATTTCACCAGTTTTATGTACTGAACAGAGCGCATGGGACGCAGAGAATACCATGGCCTCCTGGAATACCGAACTATGACACTAGGCACGCAGTGAAATTTAAAATAGGAGGCCGTGGAAGTCAGCACAGGTGCGATGCTATCCTTACCTAATTGGTCACACAACTGTTTCTTGAGCTCAGATTGGTGGGAGAAACTGTTTCTTAATGATAAATAGTGTTATAATGACTCTCATTATGATACAGGTTTCTGACATATAATATATACATTTCGACATTGTCGAACATTAAAATGTGTCGAAATTCAAAAGCTTTGTGATCAGTAGGGTTCGGAAGTTTAAGAGCTAAAGAAGTACAAAATATGCAAGCAAATATGCCCAAAAAACTAGCCAAATATGACCTAAAAACTACAAAATATGACCTAAAAAACATGGCATTTCCTTGTTTGCTAATTGCTTCTGAGCTAAATACATCTACTGGAGTGACATTCTATTGAAGGGTGGAAGCACACTATCGTCATGTTCCGTGACCTCATGCGTACTCGCAATCTAACTTGTACAGAAAGATGTGCTAAAAGACGTGCGTAGAAGAGCGCCTTCTTGGAATCGGGTCTTCTGAACCTGCCATCTGCCTGTTCCGGGAAAACAAAAAAAATATATCTACTACACTATTCGGAAATCCTGTATTTGAAACTCGACGCAGATAACACGTAGGCTACCTTATTAACACGCCTCAATTTAAACAAAAATGCTGAAATTATAACCAAATATGACCTTATATCACTAAAATATGACCAAATATGACCAAAACAATAAAAATAGCCGAAATATGCATTTATAGGCAACATCAAATTGCTTTAAACGTGGTTAGGGACCCATCATTCAAACTTATTCTTCAGATTTCGGGTAAAATGAGCTCAGGAAAGAAATATGACTTTTCCCTAACATCCCAACCTTAGTGATCAGCAATAACTAGTTGGTACACTGGGGGTTCAAGGCTGCTAGAAGCTCCATTTTCTTTGGAATACGATCAACTGGTAAGCTCATTTTGCGAAATTCTTGTTATTTTTAATTTTTTTCATTTGAGTCTATGCTTCAGAATCATATTTATAACTAGCAACCCACCCCGGCTTCGCCCGGGATCAATAACGGTTTACCCAGTGTAAGCTTAAAAGATGCACATAAAAATTGAAAAGCCAAGGTGAACATTAAAACTCTAAAGAGTTTTTCTTCAACTCGAGTAACTGAAGTCGTTACTGCTCGGCTTCCTTTGGTAGTAAATGAATGTTTTTCTACAGAAACCTTCCTCGAGATATCCTTTACAAAATGGTGAAAACCGTATCAAAATCCATCCAGTGGTTCTCGAGATTACCTGTTACATCCAAGAATTCATGTCATTGTGATGACAACCGTATGATTAGGTTGATGTTTCACGTACTCAAAATTTTCCTCCGGTCTCTAAAATAAATAAGAAATGTGAATCTTGCATGGCATGAATCAGAGTCAATTTGGCTTTCGGAATGGTCTTGGCACACGCGAGGCACTTTTCTCCTTAAATGTAGCCTATTGACAGTGGTGCATGGATATGGATGTGGAAGTCCATGCTTGTTTTATAGATTACGAAAAGGCATTTGACTGTATTAATCATACGATTCGGCAACAACTTGGTATTGACCGCAATAATCTACGTATAATCAGTAATCTATCCTGGAATCAGACAGCAGATGTCAAACGTGATTAAGGAACTTCAGGAAAAATGTCAATCAGAAAAGGTGTACGCCAAGGTTGTGTGCAATATTTACTCTGAGGCAATCTTCAAGGAATCACTGGCGAAGGATTGTGGATGGATCACGATAAATGGAAAAGTTATTAACAACATTACATAATGTAGATGACACTGCCGTCTTAGCAGATGAGCTACCTGCCTTCCAACGCATGATACACCAACTACGGTAGTTTAATGTAGCAAGGAATCCAGCATATTTATTAACACTTCCAAGACCAAGATTATGGTATCCTCTAATGAGAACATCCAAATAAACCTCACAATAAAAGGAAAAGCCGTTGAGCAAGTATCCTCCTTCAAATACTTAGGCACCATTTTGGAGAGCCAATGTGACTCTAAGAGATAGATTGAACAGGCCCGCAAACAATTCATCGACATGAAAAAATTCTTCATACGAACAGACCTCAGCCTACCATTGAAAATCAGAATGATCCGTTGCTAATTTTCTGTCCTCCTTTACGGGTGTAAAAGTTGGACTTTGGACCCAAATACTGTGAAACGAATTGAGGCATTTGAAATGTATCTGTACAGACGTATCCTACGTATATCATGGATACTGAAAGTTTCGGATAACAAGCTTCTTTGTCGGATGAAAAAGCAAAGAGAACTACTGTTTATAATAAAACAACGAAAAACAAGATACTTGGGACATGATATGAGAGGCGAAAATTACCAGTTACCACAACTAATTATTGAAGGGAAAATTCATGGTAAGAGGTCTATTGGGAGACTAAGAAACTCGTGACTGAAAGATATCCGAAGATAGCATTGTTGCACATCAGAAGATGCCTTTCATGCAGCAATGTCAACCTCCTTTCGGAGACGACATCTTAAGAACAAGATGATGAGGAAGAAGAAGAAGATGTAAACTTTGTAGATATTAATTACTCCAATTGCTTTCTTCAGTTTCTTTTAAATCGTGGGGACATTAATTGTTTTAGTTGTTGTAGATTATTTAGGATCTATGCGACATTGTGGTCCCAATGTATTTGGGTGTGTGTAGAATTTGACTGATAATCTGTGTCACTGTGATGTCTCTACAAGTGTGTGTATTTGTAATTGAGGTAGGATTTGGGTAAGAAGCGGCCGAGGCTTAAGTAAGGTACCATCCCGGCGTTCGCCTGGAGTAGAAGTGGGAAACCATTAAAAACCTCGTCCAGAATGGCTGAGGTAGGAATCAGTTTTGCCACACGAGGCTGAGTGTACCCCGTTCCAGCTCTCAGACCAGAATTATATTTCTTGGCAGAGCCGGGAATCAAACCCGGGCCTCAGTGGTGACATTCAAAAGTGCTAGTCACTACGCAACGTGGTGGACTAAGAAACATGTCATTAGCAATATTACAAGTATGTTATTAATGGCTATTTATAATAAGTTGTTCTGTTATCCATGAGTTGGAATCATGTGCAAAGTATGCTAGTTGCTTAGTTTACGTAGTCCCCCAGGCGCTCACATCTAGTCGGACGAGGGTTGGCGACCACGGGACCCCAGCTGAGTCCAGCATTGCTTCCACTTAACTTGTGCCGGGCTCCTCTCCGTCTTCTTTCCTGTTGACCTCCCTTGGTCAACTCTTGTTCTTTTCCGACCCCGACGGTATTAGGGTATCCGAGGCCTAGGGAGTTTTTCACTTTCCTGCCTTAATTGACCCTTGTCTCATCTTTCCTGATCCCTCCTTCTTCGAGGGGCCAGACCTCTCGTTTTCTTTTCATTAAATTTCCTTTGCTCTTTAAGTTTCCCGCACTGTATATGTTAATTGGCCCCCCGTGTATCTAAATTCCCTCGCTTTTTTTGCATCAACATCATTTTGTAGGTAATTTCAATCTACGTTGCATTTTGCACGTTTTGTCGATCTAAATTGCTTTTTGCGAGTGTTTTCAACCTCAGTTGCATTTTGTAAGGATTGACAATATAAATTGCTTTTTAGTAAGTCTTTCAATATCCGGGCCGGGACTTTTATGACTATTTTGAATTTCAATTGCATTTTGTATTTTCAACCTAACCTGCTTTTTGCAAGTATTTTCAATCTAAATTGCATTTTGTATCATCGGCATTTTGCAAGTATTTTGATTCTCAATTGCATTTTGGGGTATTTTGGATCAAAATTACATTTTGTAAGAATTTTCAATCTAAATTGCATTTTGTAAGTATTGTTTATCCAAATGAGTAGTTTGAAACTACCGGGCATTTTGTAAGCAATTTCAATTTCAATTGCATTTTGTAAGCATTGTGAATTTCAATTACACTTTGTTAATATTTTGGATTGGAAATGGGAGCTTTCAATCTGAATTGCATTGTGTATTTCCAATTTCAATTGCATTTTGTAAGTATTTTGAACCTCAATTGCATTTTGTACGTATTTTCAATCTCATTTGCATTTTGTAAGTATTTTGAATTTCACTTGCATTTTGTAAGTATTTAGACTGTGCATTGCATTTTGTACGAATTTTGAACTCAACCAACATTTTTTGCGTGTTTTTCAATCTATTCCTTTTGTGAGTATTTTCGTTCTAAACTCCCTTTTGTAAGCATTACCACTCTCCATTTTGTAAGTTGTTTCAATCTGATTTCCTTTTGGTACGTATTTTCCTTCTCATTTAATTTTTGTACTGGTTTCCACTTTATTGACATTTTCGAAATCACCCAGACCATTAGGGGCCGATAACCTAGACGTTGGGCCCCTTAAAACAACAATTATCGACGTCATCATTAGTTTACGTAGTTTTTAGAGTAACTTACTGTAGCTTACTTTTGACATGAAATACGAATGAATTTCACTCATCTATACTAATGTATAACAAGTAGTTCCGTGAAGAACTATACAGCCTATTTTCATATATCCTACTCATGTTAATTGCCTCTAACAACATACAAAATTTCAGTTTGAAGGTTGTGTGTGATAGATTCGTAGATATTGAGAACCGTCTTAATATTTCAGATGGTTCGCAGGTTGGATTTTTATTTATGTACTATTACATGAAGATTGTTGTGTACGTGTGGTATTCAAACTTCAATCGCATGATTAGAACACAGGAAGTAAAAACGAGATTTTAAAATTTCGCAAAGCTGCCTTTTTGTACTTATGAAAACTATTGAAATAAGTTAGATGCCAATGGATTAACATTTATATAAGTATTTAACCTCCAATGTTTCACTGCACTCGGATGGTTAAATCGCGAGAAACGTCCATTTAAATATATATAATTTGCGTCGCCGTCATGTTTGATTTGTGCCCACCAGGTTACGGAAAGTCCTATTGGTGAACTTATGTCCATAGCCTCTATGAACATTAAAAAAACAGTTTGATTGCTGTAAAAGATTCGTAAATATTGAGAACCATCTAAATATTTCGTATGCTCGGCATTTTGGATTGATGTATATGTCATAGAGATATGAACCATTAAAGGAAAATTATTGCGTAGCTTCATTATTCAAACTTTCACTTCGATCGCATGATTACGACACAAGAAATAAAAACTTAATTTTAAAATTTCGCACAGCCACCATCTAGAGGTTATGTAAACAATTGAACTAAATTAGATGCCAGTGCATTACAATATGTATAATCATTTACTGTACCACATTTAACTGCGCTCAGAGAGTTAAATCACGAGAAAAGTCTATTAAAATATTTCAAATTCACTTGGCCGCCATGTTCGTTTTGTACTTTACAGGTTTATAAATGTTACATAGATAAACTTGTAACCGGGCTTTTTATCTCCGTACAAAATTTCAGGGTGATATTTTTAATAGTTTCGGATATATAGAATGCCGGTGAAATATTTCGCACAGCCACCATTTTGAGGTTATGTAAACAATTGAACTAAATTAGACGCCAGTGCATTACAATGTGTATAATCATTTGCGCTACCAAGTATCATTACGTAAGGATGGTTAAATCGCGAGAAACGTCTATTTAAAAGTCTCAACTCCACTCGGCTGCCATGTTGGTTTTGTAGTTACCAGGTTTTTGAAAGTCTCATAGGTAAGCTTCTAGTAGTGCCCTTTATCACCGTTCACAATTTTAGGGTGATATCTGTAATGGTTTCGGAGATACTGAATGCTGGTGAAATATTTCGCACAGCCGCCATGTTGGATTGGTGAGACACAATAAAAATTTAAGGGCACGATCGGGGTCGGCCAGAATGGTGCTATCATCTTATCGAGTTTCATTGAAATCGCTCCAGCCGTTTAGACGTTATTAGGGGGACACACACACACACGGAGGTGTGATCTCATAAGCCTATTTTTTCATAAAATGAAAATAGGCTAAAAATGAGATGGTGTGTGTCTGTTTGTCTGTGTATTACTCAATCACGCAAGAAACACTGGTCCGATTTACATGAAATTTTGCATGGATGTAGTTGATTTACCTGGTTAACATATAGGCTACTTTTGATTTCGATGCTTTGCACTATTTAAAAATGGCGACCATTTTAGTGACGTCACTACACTATTTGGTTTCAAAATTTCATATTTCTATTTCAAATAAAGAGAGAACGCCAAGAAATAGCAAACTTTTGATGGCATATACGAGGTTTGAATTATAATTTTCTTTCCGGAAGGTGCTTATCACTTTTCATGTATCCCCAACGGTTAGCGAGTAAAACCTATATTTGTGCTATAAAATACGGTCAACGCCGAGCGGTGTAGTTGGACAAAATGTTCCATCCTTATACTCTGTGAGCTGCCTGAATAGGATTGACATTTAGCCGGAAATTCCACGTCAGTCATCGCCCCTCTGCCTCTTGACCAATCCATGTTCGCATAGTTGATGTCATAATACTCTGCGTTGCAATATTACAGCCCACGTGCTTCAGTGCCTGGTCAGCTATATCTCTGGCTTGTACAGTTTGTCAACCTCGTTCTCAGACCACATGGCGAGGCGAGAACTGTCAATCCCATTCTGGTAGCTCACAGAGTATACTCTCCCTCTGCGCAGCACTTCGCCTATCCCCTGTTTTAACTGTCTCTTTCACATTTTAATTTATTTATGTCCCGTAGCGAAGCACGGGCACTTCAGCTGGTAATCAATATGTTGTGTGAATTCAATGAGTAACAGCTTTACGAAATGATATAAAAGTTGAGTTTGCCACATTTATAAGCTCCCTGTCTGGCAAACAGTTTATCACCATGTCACAGCAACATTTTTATGGCAAGTGTATATTAATTAGCTGACCATGAATATCGATGAGGGAAGCAGAAAAGCTACTTGGTTTGCAATTTATATATCGGTTTAATAATTGACAAATATGTTTATTTAATTCAGTTTTCAATGGCTGATAGTGATGCGTTCATCAAACAATTGTATGTATGTTGAAACCATCGAAGGCGATAGCCTACAGTGAAACTATTGCGGGTTTGACCCTGGAAAAGAGATGTGATGCACAATGACATATTAGGAAGAAAAGAACTCCTTCTTCGTGGTGAAATAGCATTATTGACCACTGAGATTCTGTCTGAGGGCTGGAACAGGCTGCGCTCAGTCTCTTGAGGTTAACTGGGAAGAGGTGAGTTCAATTCTCACTTCAGCCTTACTAGAAGTGGCTATTCATGGCATGCCACTTACTGTATACTCTCCGTAAATATCGGGATAGTGCCCAAAGTAAAGCCACAGCTACATCCTTCCAAATCTATCTGCAATTACAATTACATACGCTTGTCCAGATGGCACAATAACACAGGTTGTTAGACAAACTCTACACTCAGCCAAGTATGGTTGGATGATGACCGCGATATTTCAATTCACAGTTGTTTTCTTTTGAATTGTTAACACCCGAATTACCTCTCTTAATCAGCAGCTTTTTTTCGAACTAAATTATATTGAGGGCAAAAACTAAGATTTCAGTGGTAGCCGAACCACAGTGCACACATATTAACGTCAATAGTGGAAGTGTTGAGTCGAAGGAGTAAACTCTTTTTATTTAAGAAGAGATGTACGTCAAATGTTTCCAAGAAATGATATTTTTTTGTTGGCTGTAAATACAAGGGATGTTGAAATGAAAAGGCACGAAACGCTACTGTGGGTACAATTTATTCGTTATTCAAAAGTAATCCCCACAGGTCTGTGCACAGGTGTCCCATTGCTTCACTAGCCGCAGGATTCTCTGTTCCCAGAAGTCTTGTGGTTGTGTCAGGAGCCAATCCTGTAAGTTGTCCTTTAGTTCGACATCCGATTGGAACGTTTTCCCTTGAGATGTATTTTTAACGGACCAAACATATGGAATCCGCAGGGTGACAAGTCTGGGTTGTAGGGCGGGTGCTCAAGTTGCCCCCACTTCAACGTGGCCAATACACCTTGTGTGACGTTAGTGACGTATGGGCGAGCGTTATCATGGAGCAGAATCACTCCCTTCGTGAGCAGTCCAGGCCGTTTGCTCTTGACGGACTTGCGTAGGCTAAGGAGTGTTGCACAATACACGTCACTGTTAATGGTTCGTCTCAAGGGAAAACGTCTCCAATCGAACGACGAACTAAAGGACACCGTACAGGATTGTCTCCTGTCACAACCACAAGACTTCTGGGAGCAGGGAATCCTGCGGTTAGTGAAGCAATGGGACACCTGTGCACAGGCCTGTGTGGATTACTTTTGAGTAATGAATAAATTGTAACCACAGTGTTATTTCGTACCTTTTCATTCGAACACCCTTCATATAACGTAGGCTTACATCTATTAACTTGAATAATATACGCTAAGTCAATACTATCAATGATACATGTATTCGATTAATCAGCGAACATATTTTTTTCTCAACGATGAAGCCCTCATAAGCGCAAACTTATAATTATCATGAACATGTTAATTGGAGATGGTGCAAATGAAAGCTGCAAGATTCGTACTTGACAAATTCTCCCAAATTGACAGTGTCTCTGACATGTTAACGTCTTTGGGATGGAAGGCAGGCAGCTTTTAGTTATACGTGACCGTTAATCATGCGATCATGAGCCACGGGACCTCCTTTTTACGTGGATTCTGAACCACAGGACATGGCATTTCACTTCGAAAATCTCACATGCATTGACCGGGAATCGAACCCGGTCCACCTTGGTGAGAGGCCAACAGCTAGCTTTGGGATGGGAATCCCTACAGAACAGAAGACATAAAAGAAGACTTCAGGAGATGTACAGAGCTTACACAGGAGAACCGGCCTGGAACACCAATAAACCCCACAGAAGTTGGAAGCGTCCACAGGCTACACCAACACCGCAAGCACCGGTAAACGTTGTGCACCAGGTGCCTCACCGGGTGAGTTAGCCGTGGTCGTTACGGCATGACTGCTGGCAGTCGCTCACATCCGGGAGGCGAGGAGGTTCGAATCACCCCGCCGGCAACCTTGAAGATGGTCTTCTGTGGTTTCCCATCTTCCTTCAATGCAAATGCCGGGGTTGGTCCCTAACTATAGGCCACAGCTGCTACCTTCCAACTCCTCGTCCTTACATTCCAACTTTCCTCCCCACCGGTACTTGTAGCTCACCCATTGGGTGCCCGTCTCGAAGCAGCTAAAAAACTGGCGAGCCGAACTTGTCCTCGGACACTCCCGGCACTAAAAGCCACACAAAAAAACAGATGCCTCGTATGCCAGACTCACCAGCATTGTAACCTATATGTCGTAGTCAGATAATGAAATCTGTCATTTCTGGAAAATCCTAGGCACTTCATGAAAAGGCGGCATATGGTGTAAAATGGGATAGGACTAGTTGCACTATTTGACGCGTTTCTTCATGAAATAACAAAATTTCGCTGTCGCATAGTGTAATTATTTTTGTACAATATCTGACCAGAAGTCCATCCCGTCACTTTATGAAGTAGCAGTAACGGTGTCCTTGGTGAGAGTTGTTGTTGATTCAATTAGGGGCTTTGCGAAATCGTGTTCATGCAGCCCCGTGAACTTGTGTGTGTGTGTAATTTGTCTGATAACCTGTGTTATTGTGATGGCTGTATTGGTGTGTGTATTTGTAATTCAGATGAGGGTTCGGAAGAAGGCGACCGTGGCCTTAATTTAGGAATCATCTGGGCATTTGCCTGGAGTAGAAGTGGGATTGCATAGAAAACCACTTCCAGGATGGCTGAGATGGGAATCGACCTCACCTCTTCTCAAGTTTGCCTTACGAGGCTGAGTGTAGCCCGTTCCCTTTGACCAGAATTAAATTTCTTGGCAGAGCCAGGAATCGAACCCGAGCCACCGCGGTGTCAGCCGAGAGTGCTAGCCACCTCATGGTGAGAATTGCGCTTTCCAAGAATTCATAGAGTGAATATACGGTAAGGAAGTCACCGTGGACGTTCAAAGGCTGTTGTCTTTTGAGAAGTATTTTTGCCAATAAACGATTTGTGTAATATTCTTAACAGCACATTTTAGTATAATGCTGTTGTTGTTGTATTGTTGTAAATTGATTTTAAACGATAATAAACAATGATTTTATACATGACACTAGTGAAACAAGTTCTGTTATATGGATGCGAGTCATGGGCGATCTCACAAACACTGGAAGAGTGTATTTGTGAATTTGAGAGGAAAGTGCTCAGAACGATATATGGACCTATTTACAATAGGGAAGAAGGAAGATGGGAAAGTAGGGAAGAAGGGGACTTATACCAACGTTTTGGGAAAGCTGATGTGGGTAGGATCATGAGAGGAAGACGACTCCAGTGGATGGGACATACCGTAAGAGCTGTGGAATCTATCCCTAACAGAGTGCTCAATGCTCAGCTGATTGGCAAACGTCCAAGAGGCCGTCCGAGGACGAGATGGAAGGATAGGGTGATGAGAACGCTGCAGCAGGTGGAACCAACATCAGTACTGGATGATGCAATGGATAGAGAAAAATGGAACGGCATTTGTAACAAATGCTTGAGATTGTGATCGGGATAATGCCTCCTGTGTGATTGATTAGGATAGTGTTATGTAATATTGTATATTTGATGTGTTTGTTATGTTTCTTTGTTTCCTATCATGGGCCTTAATGGCCAGATATGTACAATAAATGATGATGATGAATAAACAAGGATTAGTTTATTTCTTGGAATAGTTCGTGTATTCCCACGAAAGGTTAATGTGAGACTCCATTGCGTCTGCCATTTCATCCACCTCGATGTGTTGTGGCTAGCATTCTTGGCTGTCACCGCGGATACATTTAATTCTGGTCTTAGGGCTTAAACGGGGTACACTCAGCCTCGTGAGGCAAAACTTAGAAGAGGCGTGTTCGATTCCTACCTCAACCATCCTGGAAGGGTTTTTCAGTGGTTTCCGACTTCAACTCCAGGCGAATGGTACCTAACATAATGCCACGATCGCATCCTACCCAAATTCTACCTCAATTACAAATACACGCACTAGTACAGACATCACAGTGTCACAGGATACCAGACAAATTCCACACACACACATGTACACGGGGATACATGAAAACGATGTCACGAAGCACCTAAATAATCAACATCACAAGTCATTTCATGAAGAGATGGATCAACACACAACGGATATTCATGAAGAGCCTCGGCTGATAATGTAAAATGATTTCTTACGCCATCTGCCTTAATTGGTCCGTCACTTCTTGAAGAAACTGCCGAATCAGTCGAGTTATACAAGTGTGTGTGGTTGTGAGATGTCTGATAACCTGTGTCATTGTGAAGGCTTTACTTGAGTAGCCTATAACAGGACACAGGTGCCACAAAGTAGTTGAGATTAGAGATATGCTTTTATTTATTTTAATAAGGTTATGACTAGAGAGGTTAAAGAGAGAGAGGAATTTGCAGGGAGGGGGGGGGGGGGGGATGAGGGATAGGGTGGAAAATGCACACACTGTTTACAATCTAAGCTAGTAGGAATAATATCAGTTCCTTAATCACCCTCTTTGACTAATTGTTTCATCCTTCTACTTAGTAATACATTTTCTCATTGCATGTGCTTACTTACATTACACTTAACAATATTTACAAAAATGCACTACATATATCATATCAGTGTTCTTGGGACACTTTTCACATAATATGCTGACTTTTCATGAAGTGCCTGGGATTTTTATGAAATAACAGATTTCAATATCTGATTACGACATAGTTATGAGGAGGAAACATCGCAATCGAGTGCTATGTTTTAAAGTTTCCAGTACTCTTTTATTACTGGTGTTGTATGGCTTACGAATAACTTAAATAAAAGGAATGATTTCACTCCAAATCATGTTCTAGAAGTGTTGAGTCAACGGAGTAATCTCCTTTTATATAAGATATCCTATGAAGTGAGCCCGTCAGCGGTAAGTAATCATTGGTAGTATATTATACACGAACCCTCTTGTCGTGGTTTGTTGAAACAAGGGATAACAGTAAATCAAGTCCGCTACACAGCGGACGGAGGGAATGAAAAATGATCCACTTGTAAGCTGTCAGAAAATAAAGAAATTAATCTTCATGAAATACTTTATAATTATCCTCCTCATGAAAAATTTGCTGAGGATGTTAAGAATGGATGTGATAACATTTCTCTTCCCCTAATCGCATGGCTCCTTGTACAACCAGTAGTTCGCAGAACAACTGAGACGGAACCAAGACTTAATAAATAGGGCTGGTATTTCCTGAATAGTATTTCACATGGGTTGAGAAAGATTTATAACCAGTAGGAAATTATGTAATTGAATTAGGTAATTAGCATTCATTAGATAAGTCAAATCACGGAGTGTGCGATCAATCTATTTATTTGATATTTCATTACTTGAAATAAAACATTACTACTACTAATAATAACAATAATAAGTACTAGCAGAAGATCTAAAACATTAAGGGCCTTCACGAAGATGGCAAGCTGCACAGTGGATGGACGGTGGAAGGGAAGCAGGCTGCCAGGGAAAGTATGCAACGACACTGGGATGAAAAGAAGGATTCTATGAATGTGAAAGTTTTTTTGGCGTGGTCTCTAATGGTCTTAAACTAAATAATACTTCATTTTTTTAGGGGAAGAACTGCATTTACGCACATAGAGTCGGAGGAGTGGAAGACTACCGACTGAAACTCCCCTGTTACTTCTGGAACCTAGCGTGGAACCGTTTAACACATTACTTCAAGCTAGGACCATATCTTAGGACACTTGTCTTCAACTATCCTTTTCTTTATACTATTCACTGATTAACAAGAGATTACTTTGCTTCTCTGTAACTAGCTGATAGAGCAGATAATTGGCTGTTTTACTTCTATGTAGATGGGCTTCAAGTACACGAATCATTTGCACCTCAGAGCCTTTTCTTTGTCTAAAGCTTCTCTGAAGGCCTTACACTGGCCAGATCCCATAGCATGTGCTAAATACTCTTTGTCAAAACATCGTTCTTCACAAAGAATACATTTCTTTGAGGCCGTAGATTCTCTAGATTGGTGATTACTTTTGAATAACGAATAAATTGTACCCACAGTATCCGCAATTGTAGCAAAGTTTACGTTTATCAGTGCCTTTTCACTTGCACTTCTATACTCCAGACATCTGTAACACTGAGATAACCATGATCCTCCGTCTAATCCTGCAATTGACCCATCCTATGGTGATATGATCTTGCTTCAAGAGTACTGTACACCTGCGTCACTAGTTGTTAATGTGACAACAGCCATCTTCACTTCCCTCGTCCTCGTCACCTGCACTTTAGTATCAGGAGAGAGCTCTGGAATAGTTCTCTGGATAGCTTCCATGACCTCTTCGGAATTAGTTAGAGCATTAAGGTCCTCGTCACCAGCACCTTAGTATCAACAGTTGCCTTCGCTTCAAGCTTACGGACTGTAGCATTAGACCCAAGAACAATTCGTAGAGAATTACCAAAAGCTGCTTTGTCCCTGGAATTTGCTCCCATCTGGACAAGGACGTTTCCATATTTAGTTTGTCGAGTGGACCGGATTTTGGTTCCTGTATCATTAGGGTTTGCTTTTTGGCGAATCTCCTTCAGAATATCGGCATATGATTTACCTTCAGCTGGTCTGATCAGTAATGCTCGTCGTGGCCTACTAGTTATTCTTTTGTCTGTTTGGGGCTGCTTGATGAGGAGATATGAAAACTTTATCAGCAATATCCTCCTGCATCTTCTCATCCTTTTCTTGAAATTTTACCACTCTTCTGTCTCTTCTCGATGTAACAGGAGTCCATATTACTGTCTCACTCTTCTTGTCCGCCTCCAGAGCAGGGACAGTGTCCGAATTTTCTGCTTTCTGGCTGTTAGGAATAGAGGCATGTCCTTCGGTAGGGCATTCACTACAAACTTGTGAGTTTCGACTTGTACCGCTTGTGAAGTACGTCCACAGGGTGAATCCCTTGCTTGTAATCATTGATCGGTAGAACTTACCTTTTACTTACCCCGCTGTCCAGCACCAGTACAGAGATTCTACACCCTTGTCAGACATCCCCCTAGCTACACACACCACCCGCTTCACAAACCCATCCCCTAGTTCAACCAGCCCTCGTAAAGGGTCTGAACAAGAGGCTATAGTATCAATGGCCTCTTCTAGTTCCACTACGCCACTTTTTACGTATTTGGACATATTACTCTGCCTGTCAGCTGCAAGCTTCATCTTACTGAGAATGTTTCGACACCGTTGCACTACATCTTCCACACTCAGTAGAAGATTCCCAATGCTCTCTTCTCTTGGCTGTTCCTCCAAAACAGGAACTCTCAACAGGCGCTCTACAACATTGCTAATAGGTGTCGCAATCTCCATGCTCCCATTGGCGCTTGACAGATGGGTTCTGACCATACATTGACATGACATAATCATAATCATAATGTCTTTCATCTATGCCAATTAAATTCATCATATCATCCATAATTTTAAATTTCTGATTGCTGAACACGAGAATCTATTATCAAGTAGATGGTGGTTGATACGTACCCAAGGTAGCGGGGTTCTAATTGCCACCCTCGCCAAATAGGACAGAACTTCTTGCTTCCCCCTGACGACGGAACCTATAAGTATATTATACTATTACTGTGGTCTCAGAAGGCTTTGGATATCACTTCCTGTCACAGAGGGAACTTCAAGCTCCATGTGTCATTAGTATACAATAAAACTTACCCCAGAATCCCGAAACAAATGTAGTCAACACTTGAGGAAGTAGCTTGCCACGGTGGGTGAGTGGTCATCGTGTCGGTCTACTAAACCCAAGCTTGCAGGATCGCTCCTGGCCGTGGTAAGTGATTTTTGAAAGGAGGAAAAAATTACGACACCATGTCATACGATGTTGGCATGTCATGAACCCATTTGAATTCAGTAGGCCGTGTTCATAATGGCAAAATTAATCTCGGGAGTTTCCGCCAACACAAAGTTCCTCATTTCTTTACTAGAAAGCGCAATAGTGTTCAAGGAGCTTAGATATCTAACTACTTTGACTTTCATAGTGCTTCAAGGAACAAAGAAATTCGACATGCAAGCTACCCTTTGGGTGTCAAATAACAAAGCTTGCACCCGGCACCCGAGGTCATACGATATTATTATTATTACTTGAGGAAATTGATTTCAGGAAATAAATTTAGTAAACACCGTTGATTAAGTTTAAACTATGATGCACACTAACCTTTTTCCAAGATGAAAAATAATTCATGGCCGCAATAACGATAATAATAACATAAAACCGGAAACTAAGTTTCTCAAGTTCAACGTTCATGCGCCGGAGTTTACAAAATACCACATTAATTCACCAGGGGAGCTGCTTCACATAAAAATGAACCACAGATTCCATACTGTTAGATATGTCCTTGGTTTCCCATACAACGACCATCTCCTTCCAAATCCTGGTCTCAATTGCAATTAATACACTACTACTGCTACTAGTAGTAGTAGTACCGGGTGAGTTAGCCGAGGTCGTTACAGCGTGGCAGCAGGCAGTCGCTCACAACCGGGAGGCGAGGAGGTTCGAATCCCCCGCCAGCAACCTTGAAGATGGTCTTCTGTGGTTTCCCATCTTCCTTCCAGGAAAATGCCGAGGTTGGTCCCTAACTATAGGCCACAGCCGCTACCTTCCAACTCCTCGTCCTTACATTCAAACTTTCCTACCCAGACAACACTCCACACGTGGCGGTACTTGTAGCTCACCCCATGGGTGTCCGCCTAGAAGCAGCTACAAAATGGCGAGCCTAACTTGTCCTAGGACACCCCCGGTACTAAAAGCCATACGCTAAAAATTACTACTACTAGTAGTAGTAGTAGTAGTTGTACTGGCACCACAATAATACAGGTTATCAGCCAAAATCTAAGAATACACACACACCCAAGTACACGTACATATTGACCACGATATCCAAGCTCCTAAATGAATCAATAACCAAAAAATCCAATATTGAACATAAAACCTCCTCTCCTATGTGAAAATAAAATAAAATATGGTAATAGAAACGGAAGTTGGACAAGAGCTCAACTATGGAATGCACGGCGTTTCGTTTTCAAAACAGAGCAAGTACTTGACTTATTTTAATTAAATTCTTACATGGTACTGGTCCAAATCGAAGGAGTGACGTACAAGTGGAAAAGTCAAACAATATACGGGATTGATGACCACGATATCTCAATCACAAAAGCATTAACTTAAGATTGAATTTTATTAATTCGTATTAGGGGCTAGGTGCACCTTGCTCATCAGCCCCGTGCGGATGGGTACGTGTTCAATTTGTCTGATAACCTGTGGGTTTGTAGTGACTGAAGTAGTGTTTGTAAATGTAATCATTGTTAGGTTCGGATATGGAGTAGATACCCCCAGAACATGAAAAACGGTTCTAATCCGGCACTTTACTCTAGAGAATGTGGAAACATCTGGAACCGTTGTCAGCGCTGGAATTCAAACCTCCGATATCTGAACTTACTGCTGCTCCCCATCGCGGACGAGGTGCCACGATAAGAATAGTGCAGTGAGTTTACTTTTAACTTACCGACAGCAGTGGCTACGCTGGCTAAAGCGCAGCGTTAGGTCATGGGGCCAAGCTCTCTGCTGACTCGGTAGACGCGTAGGTTCGAGCCCTACCGTCGGTCGTCCTTGAAATGGTTTTCCGTGGTTTCCCCATTTTCAACACCAAGCAAATGCTGGGACGGTACCTTCTGATAGGCCACGGCCGCTTCCTTCCCCATCCTTGTCTAGTTTCATTCAACTTCATCTCTATCTCTCAACCCGACGCGCAGGTCGCCCACGGGCGTTGAGTAGAGAGACCTGCACTCGGCCTCTGAGGAGGCCACACGACAAAAAACTTTTAACATGGAATGAGCTTCAGTAGATAATCTGGAGTGACCCGAGGATTCAGCATCTCTATTCACCGCTGATAGGAATCGTTCCTATTGGCTAGATTTTAGTAATGTTCATGACGTCACAACCCAGAATGCTTGCACCGTGTGGAATGTGCAGGTGCTATTCTAACTATTTGTCCAATTCAAGGCGCTGTCGCGCATGCTGGTATGCAGGAAGATTTAATGCCGTTCACGTACACAACCATGCTTCCTTTTGTATTTCTGCACCGATAATAGATCAACAAACGAGGGAAGAACGGGCTATGGGTAAAACTCAACCCAGCACGCTACCTATAGTCATAGTTTGATATCTCAAAATTCTCTCATCATCGGGAATACCCTCCTTGTGGTGTTGTTTGGTTGGTTCCTCAGTTTAAGGGCTACGACAACACGGTCATGTAGCCCCGTGTACTTTGGGTGTGTGTAGAATCTGTCTGATAGCCGGTGTTAATGATGTATTGTGATCGCTGTATTCGTGTATGGACTGCAGACGAACAATTTCAAGTAGTTCCTACGTTTGCTACCAAATGCTACCATCAACGACACCTAGCTGTTAACTTGGCTACTAGATGCCACCGCAACCAGCACCTGGCGATGAACGTTGGAACTTAATAGAGCGTTAATCAATTCTAACCTACAAATTTTAGCTCAAAACAATTGAAGTTAGTGGAAGGTTCTTTTACATGTCGTAAATCTATGACATGGGACCGCCGGCTTTACTTCCCCTCCGAAGGAAGGCATATTGAGCGATTATTAACGCTCTTAAAAATCCAACGACTTCAGCTGGGTTTGACCCCGCAATCTTGGGCATAGAAGCTCAGCATGCTGCCAACTAAGTCACCGAAGCCGCTGTCTCCTTTGGTGTAGTGACTAGCATTCTTGGCTGGCTCCTCTGAGGTCCGACTACGATGCCCAGTTCCTATGCGACGTAGTCATGCAGCCTTAATCATGGGTAGGTGCGAGTTGGTGTCCGTACTCAAAACTCAATTATCAGCCTAGTGTGGCATACAGTGAATTTGAGTGACATCTGGGAGGGCTAATAACCTTCTATACGAACGACATCAACTAAATACACATCAGGATATTGACCATGACGAATGACTTTGAACTGAAAAATAATATACACGAACTGTTGAATTATCAAATTAACGTTCTCTGGTACAAAATAAGCTTAAAATGCAAACATTATGCATTATGTAATCCTCCTTGTCAATACCTTGAAATAAAATAAAATGAAATTCTATTGACCGACTGAAAAGTTTTCTTTAGGCAACACTGAAAAAATGGCTTCTATCACTTCAATGTAATGATGTTTATTAAGATTCTAAACGTGCACGTTTCGATATAACAATGAAATCTTCTTCAGCGTTAATAGTTAAACATTAATAATATTAATAATAATTTACAAAACGATAGAAAGCCAGATAGAAACGGAGTTGGGTGAAGACCAGTTTGGTTTCAGGAGAAATGTAGGAACAAGGGAAGCTGTACTAAGTCTTAGGCAGATTTTGGAAGGTAGAATAAGGAAAGATAAGAGAACGTTCATGGCATTTGTAGACTTAGAAAAGGCTTTTGATAACGTTGATTGGACTAAATTGTTTGATATTTTGAAATCTATTGGATTAAAGTACAGGGATAGGAAGGTGATATACAATCTGTACGGAAACCAGACAGCAGTCATTCGAGCTGAAGGACATGAGAGAGAAGCTGATATTCAGAAAGGTGTAAGGCAAGGCTGCAACTTATCACCCATACTTTTCAATCTTTACATTGAACAAGCAATGAAGGAAATTGGAGAAAAATTTAAAGTGGGAGTGAAGATTCAAGGAGAAATAATTTCAACTCTGAGATTTGCTGATGACATAGTCATCTTGGCCGACACGCCTGAGGATTTGAATGAGTTTTTGAATGGTATGGACTCAGTCTTGAGAACAGAATTCATGATGAAAATTAATAAATGTAAAACAAAGGTACTGGAATGCAGCCGAAATAAACCAGAAACCTCTATGGACATCAAATTGGCAGGTGAAAAGCTGACGGAAGTAGGAGACTTCTGTTACTTAGGAAGCAAAATAACCAGTGATGGACGAAGCAAAGAGGATATAAAAAGTAGGTTGGCTCAGGCAAGGAAAGCATTTCTACAAAAGAAGGAATCTGTTGACATCGAATATAGATTTAGGTATTAGAAAGTCATTTTTGAAAACCTTTGTCTGGAGCGTGGCGCTCAATGGAAGTGAAACTTGGACTATTGGTGCAGCAGAAAAGAGGAGAATTGAAGCATTTGAAATGTGGTGTTTCAGAAGAATGATGAAGATCAGATGGGTAGATAAGGTTACAAACGAAGAGGTATTAAGACGAGTGGGAGAGGAGAGATGTTTCTGGCGACTGCTAATGAAGAGAAGGGATATGTTGGTAGGACACATACTAAGACACTCAGGAATAGCAAGCCTAGTTATGGAAGGAAGGGTTGAGGACAAGAAATGTAGGGGTAGACCAAGGTTAGATTATGTTAAATTGATTGCCTCGGATGTAGGGTGTGGTAGAGATGAAACGATTAGCTCAAGACAGGGAAGCATGGAGAGCTGCATCAAACCAGTCAAAAGATTTAAGACTCAAACACAACACACAATAATATAAATTAAAAAGGATATTCTTACAAAATTGAATTTAAATAAAATGAAAAATTCACATAAAAACTACATTCTTAAACACTAGAAAGATGTTACTAAAAAGGAGTTAAAACTCAGCAACCTTTCTAGGTTTGTGCCGTGCCTTGCGTGGGGTTTCACCTAGAACACCAAGCTGGCTCATCAGCAGGCTCTTGGTGTTCTTGGCGGGTCCCCCACAGGAGTAGCGAACTGCACCTGCACCTGCGCCTCTTCACTGCACAAGCTATCCTCACCTCCCTATGAAGGCTTCCGAATAGATGAGCCAGCTTGGTGTCCTAGGCGAAACCCCACACAAGACACGACACAAACCTAGAATGATTGCTGAATTTAAATTCACTGGCCGTGAAAGCCAATATACAATCTTTTAAAATGGAGTTGCGAGTGATTCTGGTGAAATGTAAGAACAATGATATAGCCTAGAAAAATGTAGAATTCTGCCTAAACTGCACAAGTCACACTCACTTTTAGCTGGATTACATAATACATATACTCATATTTTTCCATTAGTCTATATGGATACAACTGTTACCAATCTAACATTGTTAACATACACGCAATTTATCAAATGCAAAGACATTTGCCGTATTAACAAAAAATATTTGTGATATCCGCAAGCTATTGACAGATGATGTTATCAAAATACATCAAAATATAACTTAAACATGTCTATTTTTATATCAAAGGTGTGTAAAGAATTTGTCTGATGACCTGTGTCATTGTGGTGTCTATTGTAGTGTGTGAATTTGTAATTCAAGTGAGGATTGTGAAGGACACGACCGTGGCATTTAGTTAGGAAACATCCCATCATTTGCCTGGAGTATAAGTGGGAAACCACGGAAGACCACTTTTAGGATGGGTGAGGTGGGAATCGAACCTACCTCTTCTTAGTCTTGTCTCACGAGGCTGGGTGTACTCCGTTCCAGCCCTCTGATAAGGAATAATTTCTTGGCATAGCCGGTAATCAAACCAGGACCTCCGGAGCGACAGCCAAAAATGCTAGCCGCTAGACCAGCACGAGGACTGTAACTAAAGCAATGCAATCAGTTTATACAAATGGCTTCCGACATCCAGCATTACAATAGAATCCATGCGCGCCCACAATATTGATTGTGCTTGTCCATGTGTCAAACTGCAACCCGCATGGAGAGTGGTTTCATGCTCATCGGCTCAAAGTACACACCGTAACCAAGCTATTGTTCATCGCTCTATCTCAGTGGTTCCCAACTGGCAGCCCGCGAGGCGAGTTTTTGTTGCCGGGAAAGCTTTTACAAAAGAAGAAATGCTCCAATAATCATGAAGGGATATATTTCATTGCACATTTTAAATTACTATGTATTTCTATTCAGCAAAACTGAACAAAGTAATTTAATAAATAATTGATGGCGTACCGTTATACAACGCGCCACATCACACAGGACCCGGAAACAGCAGGTCACTGACCGTCCCTTGACTCACGGAATAATGAACCCATTTTAATATTTTTTAAAGAAACCTTATTACTACCAAATTGTTATTTTTTAAGTATTGTTTTGATAACATTATCAATTTCAGTGTTTCTTTAGTATTTTTTGGCTCTGTTTGCCATTTTTATATTAATTCAAATAAACTTACATGGTTGAGTGTTCTTCATCAAAACTAAATTTTTCTTGGTACCGGTATCATTAATTTCACTCTTTTTTGTAGATTAGTTCGTGAGCAATAAAATCAAATCCCGCTGATTGCTGGGGTAGGAATTTCAATTGAAACAAGAAGTTCCGTGACGAACTAAAGAGCCTACTTTTCTTAAAATTAAGATTCATGCCAATGATTAATCTACAGTATATGAACCTATCTCGAATAATGAAAAAATTAAGTTGGTAATATCGAAATGTCTAATTAGTTCGAAATATACCTGGTATAATGTAGCCTGATAGAGCACTACAGTTGGCAGCCCTGGTGACTGAATATATTCTTAGTTCCATCTCTTAAGGTACAGAATACAATACTCGGTTGAAGTCCAATGGACGTTACATGCAGTTAGACATTGGATCTATTAGCACGCGTAAAAGCATCTTGGCAACAATGTCATGCGTGTGCTGGTCAGAAACAATCTGAAATTATGACAATTTTGGATGAAATCCATTTGTTAGTACAAAAGTTACATGTATTTTAAAATTGGAGCTATCAACAGGCATAGACTCATGTTGGCAGCACTGACTTATATTAATTACTCTAAATTAATATAGAATGTCCGGTGCTATACGTGTGCAAAGTTTAGAGCTGTTAGCTTGCATACTTTCTGATATATTGATATTAGGGTAAATAAATATAGACAGCATTTATTAACAGTTGGCAGACCTGATTGTTCTTAAGAATACTTATAGTCATATCTGTTATGTTACACATAGCACATACGAAATTTGGTTAAAATCCAACTGATACTATAGAAGTTACATGTATTTAAAAATTGGTCCTATCAGCAGGCTTAGAATCATGTTGGTAGAACTGACGTATATAAGTTACTCCAAACTAATCTAAAATGTCAGGTACTATACGTGTGCATAGTTAAAAGCTGTCGGCTTGCATACTTTCTGATATATTGGTATTTGAAGAAAAAAAATAGAGAGAGCAATTATTAACAGTTGGCAGCTCTGGTGGCTCCTAAGAATACGCTCAGTCATATCTGTTTTTGTACACATATTACATACAAAATTTGGTTGAAATCCAATTAATAGTGTAGAAGTTATATGCATTTTAATATTGGACTTATCAGAAGGCTTAAAATTATTTTGGCAAGACTGTCATGTATGGCCTCCTGGAAATTAAACTGAATTAGTATTATCTATATGTGTGCCAATTTTGGAATAGCTCCCATGCATACCTTCCAAGATATCCAACATGGAGCTCAAATTTCTACTGCGTTTTTTCAGCAGTTGGTAGCACTGACATCATTTTCAAATATGGGCTTGACATGTTCCGGTATACATCTTTACTCATACTAAATTTGGTTTCGATTGCTGCAGCCGTTTAGGAGTTGATACGGGGGGACACACACACAGCCAGACAGAGAGAAGGACAGACAGACAGGCAGAAAGACAGACAGACAGACAGAAGGACAGACAGACAGAAGGACAGACAGACACACATTTTCCCGGATCGATCTCATAAGTCTACTTTTTCCTCATTTTTGCAAAATGTGAAAAGTAGGCTAGAAATCGGTGCTATTAGGAAGGGCATCCAGCCTTAAGTTTTATGACAATATTAGCCTATTATTAGAGTGCAGCCCGCAATCATATCCGAAGTTCCCATTTTGGCCCTCTAACCTATATAAGTTGGGAACCACTGCTTTATCTGCCTCTAGTTGCAAAACGTATGTATGAGGATACTTAACCCTCTAGTGCAAGAATAACGTTTGGGGCCCGAAGCACACGCCTGTGGTCTTTTAATTCCAGAATCATATACAGAGTTATTCAACTAAAATGTTTCACAGAAATAACGTCTAAACCATTAATGATATCGGTATTCTGTTTTCATATTCGTAAATGACACCCAGGGGCTTGGAATATAATGTGCTACTTATTCGCATGGGATGAGTAATAACCGAGATATTGATACTATAGTAAAGCCATCAATACATTCGACTTAACGTTTCAGGGCTAGGCTAGAGTTTCGTTCGCTAAATCACGACATCGCGAACGAAACTCGATTTGTCGTGATATATCGATTTGAATGGCTGCCTATGATTGGCTAGTTGAAGTGATTTTCCTTCTAACCGCCAGGTAACTGTAGGGTAACACTGGAACGTCAAGTCGGAAGTAATGATGGCCTTACTGTAGCTCCATATTTTTAAATGAACGGCACAAATTCATACAGCTGGTCTAAAAGTTCAACTGCCTACAAGTTCAGATAATTATGTAAGTATTTTCAAAATCGGACAGATATTTTTCGAGATATCAATAAGAACAGTATGCGCTGTTGTGCATGCCTCATCAGACAGCGTGCAGTCGTGCAAGGGCATATTGACGCGCAAGCAGGTTCCTGGGTGTGATTCCAGCCACAGAATGGATACCAGGCATGTACTGTAAGTAAGCCTCCGTGGCTTAGGCGGCAGCACGCCGGCCTTTCACCGCTGGGTCCGTGGTTCAAATCCCGGCCACTCCATGTGAAATCTGTGCTGGACAAAACGGAGGCAGACAGGTTTTTCTCCGGGTACTCCGGTTTTCCCTGTCAAAATGTCATTCCAGCAACACTCTCCACTATCATTTCATTTCATCTGTCATTCATTTAATCATTGCCCCAGAGGAGTGCGTCAGGCCTCGGCAGCCGGCACAGTTCATATCCTCGCCGCTAGATGGGGGGCTTCATTCATTCCATTCCTGACCCGGTCAGAGACTGGAAGCAGGCTGTGGATTTTCATTTTCATGTACTGGAAGCATATCGTACACATGTGATGGGTTTGCAAAGTGTGTATGACAGGCGAACGCATGACAGGACAGGTAGGGTGGATGTTTCTAAAAGGAATAAAATAATTACTTCGACTCCAAAGGAACATAACGAAAGCTATATTGTCACTGGTTTGAGTGTACAGTAAATACTACTGTATGAACTGAGGAATAAACATAACACAAGACACCTGAGGAGCTCCTTCTAGAAAAACAAATGAAAAAAAAAAAACACAACAAAAACGAGCCTTACAGTAGTCGCATATGATGTGTAACATCTGACATGTTATCCTACTGTGAAATTGAGATGAAATATAGGTGAGTTCAATTTTTTTCGGCTGTATTCCTCCAGTTTTAAATTTTTTCTCACTTTGCTTTTGCCGATAATTTCGCATATATTCTGCTCTGGATTTACCCATCTCTGCATGTCACAAAATCACGAAAGAGGGGGCGTCACACCTAGTCTTACAACACCTCATACAGCATTATTGGTTCGCGAAATATTAAAAAGCCGATGACCCTTTAGTTTTGGGTACTTTAGTTAAATTAAGAGGGGGACATAAAAAGGGGGGGGGGGGGGCGTCACTCTGACTCCTAGGACACCTCATACAAATCCCTAGCATTATTGGTTCGCGCGATATTAAAAAGCCGATGGCCTATTAGTTTTGGTTTCTTTGGTTAAATTAAGGGGGCTATAGGAAAACGGGAGGGGGGGGGGTGTCCCCGAGTCCTAGCTACCTCATACAAGTCCCTCGCATTATTGGTTCGCGAAATATTAAAAGGCCGATGACCTATAAGTTTTGCCGGGAGCGCAAATCCCTTGTTAACAGTGAACTCTGTTGGTCATTGAAATAACTACTTGTAAGACTCCAGTGCCAAATCCTGAATATCTTTAATGGGGCCTCCAAACCTTGAAGTAAACCGTATGCGATATAGATTCCACAGCAAAAGTATGAAGATTTAATTAATAAATCATAATTGTTTTCAGCAAATATGATACAATGAATATTTTCACACCAAAGAACGACAACTTGAAGATTATTTATAGTAGGAATATCTTTAATGGGGCCTCCAAACCTTGAAATAAACTATATGCGATGTTTCCTCTTACACATTTCCATCCCATTCCCGTCCCATTTCCGTACTTTTTCCAAAATCACTCCCACAAAAAATATCCAGCAACCGAGTGGAAAGATGTTACACGTCAATAAGGTCCGAGGTAGACTTTATTGGAAATGATCATAAGGGTGTGGGCACGGGAACTTAACATCGTGAGTGTAATTGGTGTGAACTCAGGAACCTGTTTGCGCGTCAATATGTCCTTGCCCAACTGCACACTGTCTGACGCGGCATGCACGGTAGTGCATGCTGTTTTTTTGATATCCCAAAAAGTAACTGCCCGATTTTGAAAATACACCCAGTTGAACTTTAAGGCCATCTGTATGAATTTGTGCCGTTCCACTTAGAAATATGGAGTTAGTATCAATATCTCGGTTATTAAACTCCCCATAAGCGTAAGTAGCACATTATTTTACAAGCCCCTGGGTATCATTTACGAATGTGAAGACAGAATGCCGATATTTTAATGGTTTAGATACTATTTCCGTGTAACATCTTAGGTGAATAACCCTGTATATACTAGGGGAGCTGAGCGAGAAATCTCGCTAGTGCAGGGGAAGTCCATGTAATTTGGACTGGCATGTAATTTGGACTGATGTTACTTTTGGTATTTGCAAGTTTGGCCACCCCCTTTCTCAGGCAAGGTCAGCAAGACAGATGAGGGTTCCCTTCACCCTGCAAGTTGTTCAAATCTTGGATTCAAGATTGAGGGGGAATTAGGAAAATAAATTTGTTACCACATTCCTCGTAACATTATACGACCATGAGAAAGTGTGCTGTGAAGTAATTATTTCAACGAAGAGGTGTGTCGCTTTGACAAGTACTGCTGAAACATCGTGGTAAGTTCTAACATACCTTCATTCACCAAATTTTAAATAGTTTTCATATTATTTGAATATTGATAAAATATATTCATGCCGTGTAATTTGGACTGCCCGAGAGAGTGTAATTTGGTCCGTTGAAACAAATATATTCATTACGTTTCTTCATAGTGACCATCTCGTGGTGTAGTGGCTAGTTTTCTTGGCTATCGCCCCTGAGGTCCGGGTTTGATTCCTGGCTCTGCCAAGTAATCTTAATTCTGGTGGGAGAACTGAAACGGGGTTCAATTCCCACTTTAGCTAACCTGAAAGTGGTTTTCCGTGATTTCCCAGTTTAACAAGAGGAAAATGCCGCGATGGGTCCTAACATAGAGCCACGGACGCCTCCTTCCCAATCCTATCCCCAATTTTCAAATACATACACTAGTACAGGCATCATAATAACACAGGTTTTCACACAAACTCCACACTCACACAAATACTCGGGACCACATGATCACGATGTCGCAAAGCCCCTGAAATGAGCAACAACAACTTTCTTCATAGTTTTATTTCTGATTCTGAACGAAGTTATTTTATAATCTGAAAGGGCTTTGTTTTTGTTGTTGCTTATTTTAGTGGCTGTGACATCAAGGACATACAGCCTCGTGTATTTGTGTGTGTGTGGAAATTGTGTGACAACCTGTGTGATTGTGATGGCTGTACAAGAGTGTGGGTATTTGTAAACTGGGGATAGGATTGGTAAGGAGGCGGCCATGACCTTTAGTTAGGATCCATCCCAGCATTTTCCTGGAGTAGAAGTGGGGAAAACACGGAAAACCACCTCCAGGATGGGAATCGAACCCTCCTCTTCCCATTTTTGCCTCACAAAGCTGAGTGTACCCCGTTCCAGAACTCAGAACCGAACTAACATTTCTTGGCAGAGCCGGGAATCGAACGCTGACCTCCGGGTCTACGGGCCAAAAGTGACATTCAGAATTCGCAGTATTGTATTTTATTGTTTAGCATTGCCTAATAAATAGCTTAAATAACTTACAAGTGTTTATATTTACCAGTTCAAATTACACGCCATCGGTCCGAATTACACGATATTACATTTTGATGTAAACATAAATTTTAAGTTATACGCTGAGATAACATTAAAATTTATTTTCACCAAATCATTTGACTCATTTTACTAATTATCGTCCATAAAATTTGAGAAAGTTTAATTACGGTCAAGGAAGTTATTGACGATTAAATTTAAGTGGTCCAAATTACACGGACTTCCCCTATAAACCATCCGCCTGGCTTTACTGTTAGGTGGGCTTCTTGATTTTATTTGTTTAACCCCCTAGCTACTGACGTGGAGTCTCGCAGACTCCGGGAGATAATGAATCATTTGCTTCCGTTCACACTTTCCAATTAACTTCCTTGTTTTTCCTGGTACTTTCGTCTTTCAACATCTTAGGCAATAGTGCAGCTGGTCATTATTGAGCAGTATTGTGCAACCGAGTTAACAGTGTCTGAGGTAGTAGATGAGTTTCATAGACTCCATGTCATTAGGAGCGTCATTACTGTTAGTTGTGAAGCTATCAGTACACGCGCGTAGGACTTGCTTGTTATGCGTGTTTTGTTATGAGAGTAAAATCGAAATGGACTCGAAACCTGGTCCATCTAGAGAGACAGTTAAAGTTGCCGATGCTCAATTTGAGGAGACTGTTTCACGATGGGTTGAGGTCAGTGATAGTCAGGGGCGGATCTAGGGGAGGGCGAGGAGGGCGGCCGCCCAAGGCCCCGCGGTCCGGGGGGCCCCGCGCCATGGATTGTTTTAAATTTAATTGATTAATTAATTATACTTTTCAAACTAATTTATAATTCATATTCTTTTTTCAGGGCAGCTATGACCTCCCGTGACCGTTTAGCAAGTTTAGATTTTAGTGAAATGATAGAAGACTTCAGCCGGGCAAAAAGTCGCAAAGTAATATTTTAATATTTCATAGTTTACATAATCATAATCATAAACGGAATCAACACGATAATCAGCTGTGAACAACTCCCCTCTCGCGGCACAAACAAGGCCTTTAAAATCGGTGTGCCCATATGGGAAAGGGAGTCAGTTATGCAGGCGAATCTCTGGCCAGACAGAGTAATATACAGAACTTTTCGATTTCGAAGGCAATAACTTCAAAGGCAAACAGAAAGTATACTCCTCGAACACCACGGAAAGACCCAGTACAGACAATGATACCAAGTTAACAGCCTTGCTATGGAATGTAGAAGGACTGACAAACGTCACACGGCTCTCAACACAACGAGCAATATTTAACGAAGATATAATCATTTTAACAGAAACATTCCTCACAAAACCATTGGATATACCCGGCTATTACAATACACACATACTAGCACAACAAAAAGAAAAAGGAAGACCCTTTGGAGGCGTGACATGCCTATACAATAACCGCATCGGCAAAGTAAAGAACATTTACAAAGAAGAAAACATTGTCATCATCACAACAAAACACATCACAATCGCAGGCTTATACATACAACCTCAAGCCACACTGGAAGACGCGACGGAAATGCTAGTTAAAATCATTACATACGTCGAGAAAGAGCAAAATATAGTAATTGCAGGAGACTTAAACTGTAGACTAGATAAACCAGGACGAAAGAGCGAAGCAATACTGGAACTGATGGAAGTGGAGGGTTATAAGCTGGTGAACAAGCGAGATCTCATGACATACTTCGCACACAACGGCAAAAGTGCAATAGATTTAATCTTCACAAAAGGAAGAGACTTAACACCAGGGAAACAAGAAGCACTATGGACTTCAGCGGACACCCCGCTCAGAAAACACATACCAATCAGAACACATCTAATTTTAAGACAAACAGGTGCACAAACTCAAACAAGCACCCGAATGCAAAAACTCACGAGGAAAATTGACACAGAGGCTTTCCACAATATGAGTACTGAAATAACCAAAACCAGGGTCATAATAAGTGAAAACAACCTGGACGAGGCAGTCACTGCAATCAAGGAAATCATTAAATCCGCAGCAATACCACACAAGGAAAGAAAGGCTAAGCCGTGGTTCGACGTAGAATGTTACATACAACGTAGAACAACCTTGCAAGCACTGCATAGAGCTAGAGACAGCAATCAAAGAGAAGCTCTCGAAGAATACTCAACAGAAAGGAAAATATACAAGAAAATGCTGATAGAAAAGAAAAACCAACACACAGAAAAAGAAGCAGCGCGCATAGCAGAAGAAGCAATTAAGAATCCATTTATCGCCCTTTCCAACAAAAGAAGTACCTTTAACGCAACAATTCAAATGGACACATGGGAAAACCACTTCTCTGACATTCTCAACGTTCAGCGAACGACGCCAGAAACCATCCCAAGCACAAGCACTGGAACCAGAGCTGAGAACGTCATCTTAACCAAAGAGGAAGTTAAAAACGCAATTATCAAGACGAAAAACAACAAAGCAGCGGGCCCTGATGGGATCTACAACGAACAAATCAAAGCCACGGAGAATTGGCTCACAGAGGCTTGGACAGAATTGTTCAACAAATGCTTGGAAAGGGGACAAATTCCAGAAGCATGGAGAAGATCTACCATAAAAGTAATATATAAAGGAAAAGGAGACACAGCAGACCCCAACTCCTACAGAGGCATCGCCCTGGAAAATAATGACCTCAAAATATTCTCAAAACTCATAACGGACAGATTGGTGAAAGAGACAGACCACCTGATACCAGAACAGCAGTACGGTTTCAGACGACAACGGAACACCACCCAGGCGATCAGAAATTTACTAGAAGAGATAGAACAGGCATTAAGACATCCGAAGGGGAAATACTTCACAGTTTTCATCGACTACAGAAAGGCTTTCGATCTCGTGAGCAGAGAGAAACTGCTAAAGAAACTGGCACATATGATTGGAAACGAACACAGCATCACTGTTCTATTAAGGAACATACTGACCTTCAACGTAGTCAACATAAGCGATGGAATATCAGTCTCAAAGGACATAGTACAGATAAACGGAGTCATGCAAGGGGACCCAATCAGCCCCATTCTTTTCAACATATTGACATCTGACATAATACAAATAATAGAACACAACAAAGAAACTTCACTGCACATGTACGCAGATGACATGGTTTTAGGTTCAACCAGCCTAACGAGTCTTCAACAGACTGTCAACAACCTTGAGACATGGGCGGAAGAAAACTCCTTGCAAATAAATGAGAGCAAGACAATGCAAGTAACCTTCAGAAAAGGCGGAAGAGTAGCAGAAAATGAAAGAATAAAATTCAAAGGCAGACACCTTGAAGTAGTACACGCATATAAATACTTAGTTATCACACTTCAAACGACAGGTAGATCATTCAGAATCCATACCAAAGAAAAAGCGACAGCGGCTATTAGAGCCACCTATGGAATAAAGGATCTCCACAAACTCTCACTAGAATCAGCAATGAAAATATTCCACGCAGCCATAAGCCCGATAATAACATATGGGATTGAACTAGTCTGGGAAGCGCTATCACTAGCAGATTTAAGAACCATAGAGAAAGTCAAAGCAAGATACCTGAAGAGAGCTCTATGTCTCCCGATGAACACACAATCAAGATTGGTATACGTACTTACAAAGGAAACATATCACATCGAGGACATAAGGCATAGGCATTTATTACCATCCACACGACAAAGCACGTAGATTCTGAAGGAAAGAAGAAAGAAGTGCGAAGAAATATGGCCGGAATTCTACACAACTGACGCCATGATGGAGAGGAAATGGACGGTACCAAACCAGGAGCTACGACATGTGCTAACAAGAATGGCCGTACATGGGTTCCATCACAAACTCTGTGCCACGGCACGCTACCATGAAGTAAAAGAAGACTGCAAGTGTACACTATGTGGTGAGAGCTGTGAACGTTATCACATAGAAACGTGCAAGAAGAGAACTAAAACAGTGACAGAATACAGCAAAGAAACTTAATGACAATATCTTGACATTAAAATTATTTTGGTATTATTGCATAATTATGAATGTAATGTATATTTAGGAATGTAACAATGGCTATTTGGCTGCAATAAATTTCATCATAATCATCAAGGGGACTTTAAGGTTTCTTTCGTATTATTAAACAAGTAGTTCCGTGAAGAACTATACAGCATATTTTCATATATCATACTTATGTTAATTGCCTCTATCAACATACAAAATTTCAGTTTGATTAACATTTGTATAAGAATTTACTGTACCAAGAGTCACAGCACTCTAATGGTTAAATTGTGAGAAACGACCATGTGCATATTTATCCTTCGTGTCGCCGCCATGTTGGATTTGTGATCACCAAGTTATTGAAAGTCATATAGGTGAATTATGTTCATAGCCCCTATGAACATTAAAAAATTCAGTTTGATTGCTGTAATAGATTCGTAGATATTGAGATCCATCTAAATATTTTGGATGGTCGCCATGTTCGATTGTTATATGTAAAGGCCATAGAGTCTTGTACCATTAAAGGAAAATTATTGCGCAGGTTTATTATTCAAACTTCCTCTTCGATCGCATGATTACGACACAAGAAATAAAAAAATAATTTTAAAATTCGCACAGCCGCCATCTTGAGGTTATGTAATTAATTGAACTAATTTAGATACCAGTGCATTACAATGTGTATAAACATTTGCTGTACCAAGTTTCATTGCGTTTAGATCACTAAATCGCGAGAAAGGTCTATTTAAAATTTTCAACTTCGCTTGGCCGCAATATTCGTTTTGTAGTTAACCGGTTTTGAAAGTTTTACAGATGAACTTCCAGTAGTGCCCTTTATCTCCGTACAAATTTTCGGGGTGATACCGCTAATAGTTTCAGAGATATAGAATGCCGGTGAAGTATTTCGCACAGGTTATGTAAACCATTGAACGAAGTTAGATGTCGGTGCATTACAATGTGTATAAACATATACTGTACCATGTTTCATTGCGTTTGGTTGGTTAAATCGCGAGAAACTTCTATTTTAAAGTCGCAACTTCGCTTGGCCGCCATGTTGGTTTTGAAGTTACCAGTTTTCCAATAGTTCCCGTTATCACCGTAAAATATTCCAGGGTGATATCGGTAATAGTTCAGGAGATATTGAGTGCTGGTGAAATATTTGGTGGATTGGTGAGACGTAACAAAATTTGAAGGGCACAATCGGGGTCATCCGGAATAGTGCTATGAACTTACCGAGTTTCATTGAAATCACTCCAGCCGTTTAGAAGTTATTAGGGGGGACACACATAATCTGACGCATCCTCCTTGCGAAGTGGGGCTTTGCTCTTTTCTGAGACTCCCTTCAGTGTACTGTAAATATAGTGTAAGGCACCGATAAATAAATATGAAATGAAATGAAATCACACACGCACACCCGGACAGACCCACGGACTCAGCGAGGGAACTCACCACTACCGCCTCTATGGGCAGTGTCATGGAGCTTGGAACATCTGGTCGGGATGGATACAACTGGGGAGGTGTGATCAGCACTTCGCCCAGGCAGCCTCACCTGCAAAGCGAACAGGGGCCTCATGAGGGATGGGAAGGGATGGAAGATGGGATGGATAGGCTAGGAAGATGGAAGGAGGCGGCCGTGGCCTTACAGTAGGTACTGCCCCCGTAAATTGAATTATATTGAGACCACGATGGCTGTATTGGCAAATATGAATCAAGTTATGGATGTCATAGTTGTGACGTGTATATTCATGACGTAGGTACGGATGACGCAGATTTCATGCAAGTACGCTGGTTGAGCTGAGATTCTTGGTGACGTCATGATTTTGTTCGAGAAAGATCTTAGATTTACGACGCAGTCGCAGGAAACAAGGTATCGTGTTAAGGAAGAGGTTACGCTATTGGAGGAGAGACTCGAACCAATGAACGATAGTTTGGAAGGAAGACGGAGATTGCTGAAACTACGATATTTGATTGCTTTTGGCATGCAGAATTGTGAAAAACTATTTTCAGTTATGGCATTGATTTGGAATTTTGAAGAAATTAATTTTGAGTTTTTGAAATTTGAAAATCCGTCAAGTATAGCCAAAGTTAAAACTTCTAGCAATGACGGAGCAACGAGCTATGGAAGGGATAGATACGCCCCTTAAGAAGTTGATAAAAGGTCGTGCACAGGAGAGAGGAGCTCTCATATCTCTCATATCTCTCATACCGCTGATACCGCATATATATATTTCAGATATCATAGAGTCATTTTCGAGTGAATAAGTGGAGCAAGTTGTCTTTAGCGTGTGGTTAAAGCCCGGCGCATCGAACGAACACGGAGCAGTTCCATTTTACGCTGTTCGAAACTAGGTGAAGTTAAAACGCTCACATTAACGTTTCTACGAGATAAGATATAAAGAGTTAACTTCTGCCTTTATTATAATTCAATTGGGCAGTACAACATTGAGGTGTGTAGAACATTTGAACAATTTCACAGTTATACTTTGAAAGATATTGACACTTTAAGGCTGCAGACAAAAGTGATTTTCTCGCCACTTGAGAAGCACTTTTAAAATTCCACAGTATACACTACGGCTGACACGTGCATCGCAACCGTGATACTGGAAAATACGTTTGGTGTTACAACGATACATTCTACTATGGAACATTATAATCTTGCAGTACTTTCAATGATTATAACAGAAGTTGAGATGGAAGGCTAAGGCTTTAATGCAATTGGGACATATATCGATGGAGTGAAGTAACAGCATGGAACTTCGTTAATCGTCTTTCTACAAAAGCGAGCATGTAGTGAACATCCAACTACACTCATGCATCGTGAATCCATCGCTGAATTATATCAAATGACAGTGGAAATATCATCATACTCCACGAGTATGAATATTTCTGCGGAAATAACTGCAATAAACTTCATGGCGAATTACGACTGGAACTTCAGGGAACTTTCAAGAGTGGCCAGGGTGGACCCGGCTCATAAAGAAGAGTTTTGCCAGAAGGATGTCTTTCGTATACATGGAGCAGTGCAATTTCCGGAGAGGGAAGCAGTTCGATTCTCCGAGGACGCTGATTCCAGGTTCGAGGTCGGAGCACATCTTCACGCTGGTGAAATGGAACCAACAGCAGTTTTCTTTGAAAACTTTCCTCTAGAACTTCAATCAACAGATAAGGTAGTCGTGAACGTTTCTTGTATTATTTGAGTCATGTAGCGATATCTGAGCAACCATTTTTCCTATATTTTCTGTCCTATCTTTTGCCCCATTTTCTTGATTGACATTTCTGTACTCAGTACACTTCGATGATTTATGCCTTTTTCTACGATTTGTTGAGACATTGTTATGTCATTGGCATAGTTAAATAATTTTGGATCAGTTGAGACTGATAATTTAGATTCTTTCATTAATTTGCATATTTTTGTAGTCACGATTTGACTGTAAAGTTAACGATTTCTATGGCAGATTTGAATTCAGACAGCGTGTCAATTTTATTAAAGTAATTCTATTCAGTAAATTACTTTGACCAATTTTCTGTCATCCTCAAGAAAGAAGAATGATTAAATGATTTTAGAGCGTTAAAATCTAATACGTTATCGACGATCTTTGAAATATTAGTCGTCTTATGAACATGATTGCAACATAGACATTTATCATTGCATTATAGACAATTTTATGAAATATGAACTTTGATTACGATTTATTGAATACACTATAGTAATGAACATTTGATAGGAGTTTTTCTCAATTCTAGATTGGAACAATAATGTTTGCAGTCCACAGTCTAATTGTATTCAAACTGACTATTTATGCAGTTTAGATGAACTTTGATTGAAGATAGTATTTTTATACTGCGTTACTTTGAAGATATTAATCTCAATTTTGATAGACCAGGGAGGAGTGTCTAATCGTATTTGCTATTAAATTTATTTGTGATTGGCAAATTTTTACTTCATATCGATTCATGAATGAAACCCACGAAGGTTAAATAATAACAGACATTAATACAATTGATGAATATAAGAATTTTTGAAGAGGAACAATGGATGTATAATCGTTAGTTCAGTGGACCTGTAAAAGTTGCTGATGAGTAATGCCCTTGAATAATGAAGGAGGTTCCCACAGTAATAAATGAAGTTGTTGAATTTATGAGTGGAGTTTTTTGTATGTAATTTGGAAGATTTTGATGCCATATATATGAAGATATATGATGAATTCTGGGCCTATTGTTGAGCAATTTTGTGCGTTTTGAGCGAAGTATTTTTCCGCTGAATGTATTGTCCTGGTTCTTTGAAAGTTATTCATGTGAAGATACTGTTAAAGTTAACAAGAGTGTTAAATAATTTGAGATGAAGATTTTGAATGGAGGTTACCGTCACAAATATTAATAATAATTATTAAACCTTATTAAACCTGAATTTGACATTTAAATATAACTAACCTTCATTGGTCGATTATATCACCACGATTTGAGTAATTATCAACCGGATAAACGTGTGGTTTAATGTATTTCTTGTATAAATAATATAAACAATATAATATTGTAAAATAATTTTGTAAATATCTTTGTTAAATAATTTGAAATGAAAGTGATTAATAGAGGCGTGTATAAAATTTTCAATTGTCGTTTGACATTGTTATAAACAATTTATTATTGTTATAAATAATTAATGAACTTTTGTTATTAACATTTAGAGTTTTGTGATTATACTCTAAACAACGCTAATTAAGCAAGTGGATTGAACAATTAAACATGATTTGGGAGTATTAGAGTATTCCACTGGTGTTTGAATGGAGCATTTAAAAGATTTGCGTGATAATATTTCAGTTGAGATGTGGACATTTAACGTGTTTTGAAAGGAGAGCTAAGCTCTGATGGAACTCGCTTATGCTAGGGTTGAACGGACAGGTGAGTCCACTTTGACGATGCAGGTGCATTGCAGCTGGCCCGGACAACTGTATGATAGAGGCCAAGGACGTTTACATAATAGCCTTGTGGCTATAAATAAAATATGAAGTATATAAACACGCAAAACAATTGCTATATGTGTCTGGTCCCAAATCCCGTTTCCATTCCAAGTGTATTATTATAATTACGTTATTTTGAGCTTGAGAAAGCTGAAAAATTGTATGTAGAGTATACCAGCCCTACAGGAGGACATGGTTATGTGGTTGATGGCTTCTGATTGCCACGTGGATTTTGTTGTTTTATTTTTGTTAAATTCATTCTTTATGTGAAATAAATTATTGTGCAGTTTAAAGTTTCTCGTCTTCGTTTTGGTTCATTTTAAATATCATGGTGGAGGTTATTGTGTGGGCATACTTTAAGTGATCCAGTTGACAACCCAGTCCCCGAGATAAATTTAAGAGGTAAGTAAAGGTAAGTATGAACCCCCGTATATTTTGGTGTGTTCCACAATAATTTCCTGTTAACTATTGTGCTCTAATCTCGATAGTATCTGTCATTGCCATTTTCAATGATGTAGCTGTGCCGGTGCGTTTGATTATTGGCAATCCGATTGAGGGGGCGGATATCTGACAGCCTACTATCCGGATAACGGGGACAGTACCATCCCGGCATTTGCCCGAAGACGAAGTGGGAAACCACGGAAAACCACTTCGAGAATGGCTGAGGTGGGAATCGAACCCCCTCTACTCATTTGGACCACCCGAGGCTGAGTAGACCCCGTTTCAGTCCTCATACCACTTTTCAAATTTCGTGGCAGAGCCGGGAATCGAACCCAGGACCTCCGGGGCGTCAGCGAACCATGCTGACCGCTACGCTACGGAGGCGACTCAAAATATTTTAACTATTCTTTATTTTATTATTATTACAAAACTATTTTCCGTTTGATGTAATTTTTTCGATGTGTAACATCTTTCCGCTCGGTTGCTGGATTTATTTATTTAGCGTATAGATTTTAGTGCCGGGGGTTGATATTTTTGTGGGAGTGATTTTGAAAAAAAAAAAAAAAAAAAAAAAAAAGGACGAAAGTGGGATTGACGGAAAAGTGTACCAGGAAACAATGAGCACATGCAGTGGCGGAAATTCGTAACACGACGTACTATCGCATACGGTATACTCCAATGTTTGGAGGCCCCATTACAGCTATTCCTACAATAAATCATCTTCAGGTTGTCATTCTTTTGTGTGAAAATATTCAATATATCATATTTGCTGAAAACAATTATGATATATTAAGGGTCTGTTTTTCAATCTCTGGATAAAAGTGATGGGTATCCACTCCCCGAGTAACGTGTTTTTCAATGCAAAGTTATGCGAACTCTGGTGTCAACTGATTGAAACACAAACCACATGGTGACAGTTTTCGAATCAGTATTTAAATGATGATATGCTTTAATATGAACCATTGTAACTAGTCAGCAATGCCGGTATTATGTTTCTGCACAATGGCTATTCAGATATTAACCCACATTGTGGTAATGCTGTTATTAATATATATCGATATGTTTATACGGGAACTAGGCTAGCCTTTCATGGCGGTACGTGAAAATAGGCTAAGTAAGCGTCTTGTACTCTAAATATCTGTGGTTGTAATAGCTGCGAGGATAGCTTGTTGGTCTGCGAATTATGAGGTCTCTGGTTCGATCCCCAGTCCCGTCAATTATTTTTGCTACCAGATTATCGATTTAAACAATATTTATTATAATATTATGCGTCATTTTAACAGAATCTACATGAAATTATGATTTATCTAATTTTTATTACAATATTTGGCACCAAGCAGGAGTTGGGAAATTTGATTGTATTGAACATTATTTCTAGTAGTATATAGGTAGACCAGAGACTATGGTTTCATTCCTCCTTTTAATTTACAATATAATATGTGATGTTTGTTGAAGCAAGTGTAACAGTAGCATATCTTCAATTCAATCTATACATTCACCATAGTACCAGTATGAAAACCGAGCGTAAATTAACATTTTATGAATGTCCAATCTGTGTAGTATACGAGTAGGATAACATGTCAGATGTTACACATCATATGCGACTACTGTAAGGCTCGTATCTTGAAATTTTTATTTTTCCTATCATTGTGGGCCCCAACTTATCCCCCTCAAGGCCTAGATCCACCACGGGTGATAGTTATGAGTAGGGCTTGGATTTTTAGGTAAATACATATTTTTTATATAAATACATATTTTAAGCATTTTTTCTATAAATACATAAATTCCTGCTTTTCACTTATTAGCAAATTTCTTTTTTTTCGCTATCGTTTTACCCTCCAGGGTTGGCTTTTCCCACGGACTAAGCGAGGGATCCCGACAAGATGGCGGCAAGTGTGACGGTTGAGTGAAGTTGCTCTTGCTACACCCTGCTTAAATAGAAAGTTAAGTTGCAGAAAGTGCTGATTCGTGTGAACTAAGTTATATTATTAGGCATCCTCTTCACTAAAAAGTAAACGCGATGTATCTAAAGGAAGTAGCTAGGAAGATATCGGCTTTCGAAGATTCCTTGAAAGAATATCATGCTCATCTCGATTCAGCTGTCAGTGCCGCCAACCCACCAAACGTGCTCCAAGCGCTTGGCGATGAGTTCCAGGCGTTCAGGAAACAGGCAAGTGATGACATCTCCAGGCTTAAAGGGGAGTTGAAGGAACTGGAAAACCGGCTTCATAAACAAGACGAGGTATTGGATGAGGCTGAACAGTACAGCCGCCGAAACTGCCTCTTGTTGCATGGGGTCCCTGAGCAGCCGTCTGAGGACGTTTACAACAAAGCCCTCGAGACACTGAAAAATAAACTTTCAATTAATATCTCACTGCTTGATGTGGATCGCTGCCACAGGCTGGTTCGCCGAAATCGAACGTCTGCTGAGGTGGTCTCGCATGGAAATCGACCGATTATTATTAAGTTCCTTCGGTATCATGATCGAGATCGTGTGTGGCGTGCGAAGCGAGCTTCTAAGGGCAGTGGGCTCATGCTAACTGAGTCACTCACAAGTGTGAGAAAAACTATCTTAAATCAGGCACGGGACATATGGGGATTGCAGAAATGCTGGACTTAAGATGGACGTATTTGTGTTTTAATGGAGGATGGAAGCAAAATTCAAATATGCACGATGATGCAGTTGAATAACATGGCAGGGAGTAGGATGAACAAGTGAACCTTGGAAATAAATTATGTGTAGTATAGTAATTAGCTTATATTTGTGTGTGTATGTGTGTGCTTGTGAAAGTCAGTGGATCTGCTCACCAGGTTGCTCAGGTAAGCTCATTTTACTTCTTACTTAATTTTATTTCTCACTGCATACTTTCATATGTTTGTTGATCAGGACAACGGCAATACCATTGACCTGCATTCCTCTCCACTAACCTCGCCCACCCCTTCTCTCCCGTCCCTACCAGCTTCCACGGGACTTGTGTTGCAAGAGCAGCTTAGTAACCACCCGCGGTCGTTACAATGTTGCCACATAAATGGTCAGTCATTATTAGCACATCTGGAGGAGATACAGGCTATTTTTGAAGTAAACAATGTACATATTTTTGGAATCAGTGAAAGTTGGATGCGTAAAGACTTGCCGTCATCGGCAGCTAACCTTGATGGATACTCTATATTACGCCATGACCGTATTGACAAAATAGGTGGTGAGCTTCTACTTTATTACAGAAACGACCTAAAATGTAAGATAATTTCCACTTCTGACCCAACACTTATACTGCGACCAGAATTTATGTTTGTAGAATTAGACTCCCATGAAAAGATATTAATAGGGATTGTATACAAGCCACCTAAAATAAGACAGACTGCTGATTTTGAAGATGCATTAGCAGGTCTTGCATCGGCATACGACGACATTATAATCATGGGTGATTTTAACACTGACCTCTTAAAGCAGACTGGTGAAGCTAACAGCCTACTGAATTTATTTCTCGCCACAAACATGACGGTTTTACTCCTGAACGCTACTAATCATGTTCATTTTTCTGACCATACGAGTCATACCTTAATTGATCTTCTTGTGACAAATCAACCTCAGAAAGTAATTAAACACGGACAGATCCCTGCTCCTGGCATCTCTTCACATGATCTATTGTACGTATGTTATTCTATACGAATACCTAAGTATAAACCACGCTACATTACAATACGAGACTTACGACATATTGACCAGAATAAACTACGCTATGATGCATATAACTTGCCTTGGGATAATATACGTAATTCTCAGAACATAAATTCTAAAGTAAATACATTCAATTTAATGGTACTAGAAATATTTGACAAACATGCACCAAAGAAACGGGTAAGAATTACCCGCTCTTCATCTGCGTGGCTAACGGCTGAGGTAAGATCTGCTAAGGCCAGTCGTGACAAACTATACAGACAATACAGACTGACACATGATGCAGTTGATTTTGAGATATATAGAATTCTGAGAAACAGAACCAAGCAGCTAATTAGAAATTCTAAATATAAATACTTTCATGAATTGATGAAAACCAACAGCCCTGAACAAAAATGGAGTAAATTACGTGCGTTAGGGATAGGTAAGACAGTTGAACAACATGTACCAAGCATATCGCTAGAGGCTCTAAATGATCACTTCGCACGGCCAAAATTAGCCTCTACCTCCTTCCCTAAAAGCTCACTACCGGTACCCTTGTTACAACAGCAGTCTGTTTTTGAGCAATTCTCTTTTAGAAATGTCAGCTCGAATGAAGTTAAAGGTGTGATATACTCTATTTCATCCAATGCCACAGGTAATGATGACATTCCTATATCACTGATTAAGGATGTCTTGGGAGCTGTTCTGCCAATACTAACTCATATATTTAACTACTGCCTGACAAACGGAGTGTTCCCAGATGTTTGGAAAGATGCACTAATTAGACCTATCCCGAAGATCTCCAAGTTTGATTCTCCTTCAGATTATCGTCCAGTATCCATCCTACCACCATTATCCAAGGTACTTGAACGTCTAATTCATACACAAGTTACTGAATACCTTACAAAGCATTCCCTACTCAACTCTTTCCAATCCGGCTTCAGAAAGGAGCATAGCACTGCGACAGCTTTACTACGAGTGACAGATGATATCAGATGTGCAATGGACCAACGGGACGTGACTGTACTGACATTATTAGATCTCAGTAGTGCCTTTGACACCGTCAACCCTCAGTTGCTACTGCAGAAACTTCGAGAACTAAATTTTAATAGTGTGTCACTCCGGTTCTTTTCCTCTTACCTTGAAAATCGCCGGCAACGTGTGATAGTGGGAAATGTGGGTTCGGGATGGCAAAGTAAGACCCTCGGTGTCCCTCAGGGTTTGGTTCTTGGGCCACTGTTATTTATCATCCTAATAAATGACATATCAAAAGCCCTTAATTTCTGCAAATTGCAAGTGTATGCAGATGATGTACAGATCTACTATCATTCAAAACCGAGTGATATCAATAATGCAATTATTAAAATAAATTCTGACCTACAACAGCTTAGTGACTATGCTTATGAAAACAGTTTATTAATTAACCCAAATAAAACCCAAGTGATTATTATCGGTACCAATAAAAACATATATTCCCTCAAGCAACGTGACATCTCTCCAATAATTTTAAACAATAAAATCATACCCTACTCTACGTCAGTGACAAACTTAGGAATTATTATGACTGAGACCTTAAATTGGACTAAACAGGTAATAAGCACATGTAATAAAATACATAAATGCTTATATCCTCTGAAACGGTTCGGTAATGTATTCTCTGTTCGACTTAAAGTACAACTAATTCGCTCTCTGATACTACCTATATTTGACTACTGTGACACTGTGTTGACTGAAATAACCTGCGACAGTAACAAGAAACTGGACCGGTGCCTCAACAACTGTGTAAGATATATCTTTGGCCTGCGATATGATGCTCATATATCACCCTATTATAAGGAGCTGTCATGGCTTCGAGTGCACCAGCGTCGTGAACTCCACATGTTATCACTACTGCACAAAATACTTTCCACTAATACCCCTAACTACCTTGTTTCACCGTTTTCTTACCTCTCGTCCTATCATGACCACAATACGAGATCTGGCTCCTCTCTTGCCATACCTATAAACCGTACTGCTGTTTACAACCGCTCGTTCATAATCTCTGCGTCCAGGTCATGTAATTTGCTACCTGTGAACATTAGAGACAATCCTTCTCATCGCAAATTTAAAGTGGCTTGCTGCGAGTATTTGCTGGGTGGATCCAGCTGACTTCCGGGATAAATGTTGAATGAACGAATGAATGAGATGAATGATCGGATTACTGTAGTTACGTCATTTAAGGGTACTTAACTTTGTGTATTTTTGAAATTAATGATTCTACCATTATTCATATTATCACTGTTCTTATTGCTATTAATATTATTTGTGCTATTGGTATTTGTAATTATAAGTCATGTAGATGTATACTCTTCTAGTGGTTAAGTGTAAGAGAGGGCCTTGAGCCCTAACTTCGCCACCAATAAAGGCATTATCTATCTATCTATCACCTCTACCGCCACTGAGGGCAGTGTCCTGGAGCTTGAGACTCTGAGTCAGGGATACAACTGGGGTGTGTGACCAGCACTACGCCCAGGCGGCCTCACCTGCAAAGCGAACAGGGGGCCTGATGAAGGGATGGGAAGAGTGGGACGGTTAGGCACGGAAGTGGGAAGGAGGTGGCCGTGGCCTTACAGTGGGAACCATCCCGGCATTTGCCCGAAGACAAAGTGGGAAACCACGGAAAACCACTTCGAGGATGGCTGAGGTGGGAATCGAACCCCCTCTACTCATTTGGGCCACCCGAGGCTGAGTAGACCCCGTTCCAGTCCTCATACCACTTTTCAAATTTCGTGGCAGAGCCGGGAATCGAACCCAGGACCTCCGGGGCGGCAGCTAACTATGCTGACCACTACGCTACGGAATTAGCAAATAAAAGGACATAATATGTACATTAAAAAAATCAGTATGCTAGATCTTTCAGTTGATTGCATTTTTATTGTGTGTTACTTCAACGGGGAAGAACCTGTGAGCTATCTTATCTTCATACATCTGTGTTATTCTTAACTTGCCACTCACTGTGGAAGCCGGGAATTTCCTTGTCCATAGCCATATTGCACCACGTGCTAGACCCCCTTGCTTCCCCCAGCTTCGTGGAACCAGTGCCACTCACATCTCATGCAGTTCATTTCTAGCACTGTGAAGTGTAAGGCAGTTCTACGATGCCTAAAGTAAAAACTACAAGTTAACGGCTGTTGCAGAATTTAAAGATAATTTTGCTTCTGATAGGGGCATTCTGTTCTGCCAAACATGTGGGAAAGCAATCAACGCTGAACAGCGATCATAAGTTACACAAACCTCAAGGGCAAGAAACATACTGCCGCCGTTTCGCGCCTTCGGAAGAATTGTTTCGCGATAATTGTCGGTCATTTGTGATGGACAACGTGAAGATTTATCTCGTTGTGTATTGTAATTCTTCAGTAGTCGGTGAGGTATAGCGTAAATTGCATTCGTGAGTACTGCATATTGTTTATATTCACATTATTTAACTAAATTATAATTAAATATTTTTACTTTTTGTCACATATTTCAGGTATTTTTAATACATAAAAAAACAGATTTTTAGCACCTAAAAATCCGAGCCCTAGTTATGAGAAACAGTGTGTGAGATACGTGTCAGTTTCTCATCAGGTATGAAAAAAATGTATATAGGCCTATATGCTGTATTTTCACAGTATCATACGTTACGGTTTAGTGTGTAGGGAGAGTAAGGGTTCTAATCCCACCTCGGCCGTCTTGAAAATGGTTTTTGCGGTTTCCCATTTTCACTACCAGGCAAATGCCAGAACGGTTCCTTTCAATAGGTCCACGGCCGCTTTCCTTTCATAAACCCTTCCCTGACCCGTCCTGAAAAGAAAAATACATGGCCGTTGGCAGCATTAATAAAATTATATTTATTAATTTTTGCACATTGAAGGTTTTACTTGATAGGAAAAAATGTGAAACTTTTTTTTTCAGTCATACAAATATGTCGTGTATTACATTCCGAAGAGTACGACTTGTGGAGTCTTACACTAAAACGTTTCATTCACTGTATTTTAAAACGGACTGGCTGCGTGGATCTGCGGTAGCGTTCGCTTGCTGGGCCCAAGGTTGCAGGTACGCATCCTGGCGCAGTCAGCTGGCATTTGAGGGTGCACAAATGCGAGGGAGCCGTGTCAGTAGATTTACTGGCACGTTAAAGATCCCCTTCGAGTAAAAATTCCGGCACCCCGGTGTCTCTAAAAGCCAGAGTAGTTAAAAGAGACGTAAAACCAATAACATTAAATCATTATTTGTTTTAAAACGATTGTTAATACTTTGTTCATTAAAACTTACTGTCTATAATTTGAAATTAATTTTGTGGAGTCCCTCAGACTCAACGTCTCAGTAATAACGTTACTGATTTCTCACCTCAGTAGCTAAGGGTTAAACGCTTTTTTTTAAACGAATTGACGGTATTTATGAATCGGAGTGCAATTCGTCACTTTCGTGGATAATTCTATTCCTTTCGAATGCACAATCGGCTACACTTGTGAGTGCCCCATGTATGTAGACCACCCGCCCATCTTAACTGTTATATGCGCTACACGCGACACAGGTTTGCCAGAGGATATCGTCTTGCTTATATGTTTAAATGCACCCTATAAACAAATAAGTATATTTACGTTCACTTTTCAAGAATGCAAGTTTTTTCCTGCAAAACGGAGACAATTTGAAAGATTTTGGCACAAATCTCACCTTCTAACTCCCTCTGCTTTAAGAGCCTGAATTTTATGAAACTTACACCTCAGGGTTTTTATATGTAGGTCCATATGATAAAACGCTAAGGTGTATGCTTCACAGAACTCAAGTTTTTAAACTAGAGAGAGTTAGAAGGTGCATTTTGTACCAAAATTATCCAAATCGTCTCAATATAGTAGGAAAATTTTGTGTTTCTTTAAAAGTCAAGGGAAATATATTTGTTTATAAAGTGCGTTTAGACAAATACACAAAACGATAGCCCCTGCCAGAACTGTGTCGCGTCGAGCCCGCTTTGCAGTAAAGCCAGGTGGGAGGTATATACACAAGGGGCGCTCACAAGTAACCGAGCGTAACAAATGAGCTTTAAAAAGAATGAGAATTACCCGGCGCAGTGATAAATTGCACGCTGATTCTATAAATATCAACAATTTGTTAAAAATGTGCGTTTAAACAAATAAACTAGACTATAGCCCCTCCAGAACGGTGCCACGTCGAGCCCCCTTAGCAATAAAGCAGAGTGGGTGGTTCAGACACATCCAAGAGTTTTCGTTTGACTCCGTTAGTTTATAGCAGCAACACCCGCTCTTCTGACGGTGTTTTTTACTTATTGAGAGTAAGAGTTGTTGGTTGGTTCCTCAGATTAGGGGCTGCGATAACACGGTCTTGTAGCCCCGTGTACTTTGGGTGTGTGTAGAATCTGTCTGATAACCAGTGTAAATTGTGATGGCTGTATTAGTGTGTGTTTCTATTTCTTAATTCAAGTAAGGACTGCATACTTTGAATTTTTCAAGTAGTTCCTACTTTTGCTACCAAATGCCACCGTCAACGACACCTAGATGTGAACTTGGCTAATAGGTGCCACCGCAACCGGCACCAGGCAGAGAACGTTGGAACTTAAAGAGCGTTAATCAAATCTATCCTACAAATTTAGCTTCACGCAATTGAAGTTAGTGAAAGTTTATTTTACATGCCATAAATCTATGACGTGGGCCCGCTGGCTTTCCTACCCCTACGAAGGAAGGCATACTGGGGGATTTTTAAAGCTCTTAAAAAAACCTACGACTTCGGCCTGGTTTGAACCCGCAATCTAAGGGCATAGAAGCTCAGCCGTCAATAAAAAGAAATGAACCGTAAATATACTAGGCCTATACTGTAAGAGTGCATAACTACACGAAATATGCATTTCTTCAGTGCAATGTATTTAAAGCTCATATTTTCGTTACACTGAAACACATGAAACATGAAACCTAACGTGAAATGTTCTGCCAAACGGCACATCCACACACTGCTGGGAGACGTGACCAATCATAAGAAAATATTGGAAAAGAAGAGCATTGTCAGATACGTGGTATTTTACGAACCCTCTTAGTGCCAGGTCATTTCCTGAAATACTTGCCAATGGTCATGCATACTATTCAAAAAAAAATATCATAAATACCACATTTCTAACGATAGAATCATTATTTTTGCTTTGTATTATAACCAATACCTCATTCTTTGATACATTATGTTCATAACAGTAAATGCGGCATATAAACATTTTTAATTGAGGTTATTCTGATAAATGTTTCAATTTTTAATTATTATTTTTTGTGTAAAAAATCAGTTTTGAGCCTAAATTTAGGACACCTAAGAGCCATATTCGAGGAAACACTACGTTTCCAGCTGTAGAAATTTCTTAGATACATCTGTAGGCAGAAAACATCAAAAGAAGAAAACAACTGCACCGCAATTTTGGCGGGAACGCGCGTGATTGGGGGAGCGCTAAGGGAGGGCGTGAATACAAACTCAAACCTATCACGTAACGGTTTTCGGAGGAAACGACACCCGACAGGCAAGCTTGGAACGTCATCTTTCCAACAGTATGGGTATGAGATAATCACGGACATGTGCCTACAGAAATCTACAAATATAAGATAAACAGCGCGCCGATTGAATCGGCTTTGGCACCTTTGGCACGTGGCTCTGAGAGTGTTATACGAGGCACGTCCAGAAAGTAAGTTCCGTTTGGTAATAAAATTACATTGTGTACAGATACAGAAAAAAATATTTATTGCACAACATCCTACACCTCTTAAACTACTTTTCCACATAACTTGCGAACTTTGCAGGCATTTGTCATAGCGTGGAACAAGTTTTTGGATACCTTCTTCATAGAAGTTTGCCGCCGACCCGTAAACGAGAGTGAAGACTCCCCTGTAAGATATCCTACCGTTTGGCCACCACTGTTAGGCAAATTACGTACTTACCAGGAGAACTGCGTATGTTTAGGAGTTCTCCTGACCACATACGCAATTTGCCTAACAGTGGTGGCCAAACGGTAGGATATCTTACAGGGGAGTCTTCACTCTCGTTTACGGGTCGGCGGCAAACTTCTATGAAGAAGGTATCCAAAAACTTGTGCCACGCTATGACAAATGCCTGAAAAAGTTCGGCAGTTATGTGTAAAAGTAGTTTAAGAGGTGTAGCATGTTGTGCAATAAATAATTGTTTTGTATCTGCACACAATTTAATTTTATTACCAAACGGAACTTACTTTCTGGACGTGCCTCGTAAAACTAGAAAGATTGCTTTGGACAGAGGGTGTGGTAGCTGTGTAGAGATGAAACGATTGGTTTAGGACAGGGAGGGGAAACCAGTCTGAAGACGGAACACTCAAACAGCAACAGCAGCATTTGCGGCAATAGAAAAGTAGACACCCCAGACGCTCAATAAAGATGAACAGCTCCAGCTTCCAGGTTACTCAGAGGGTAATTTACAATGTAAGTGCCAAGTTAACTACCACATTTTTATTAACCCTAACCACACTGGCTCCAGATTAGAGCTCATTCATCTCCAGCTTGCGAAAGAACCGCAAGACCTCATCACTCCTCTCAATGACCCAATTTCTACAAATGCATTAGCTTAATTAAATTACATTGAATGGAGAATTGTCTTCGCTAGTTTCATCTCATAGGACACGCAATCCAGTTGACCAGTCTGATCTTACAGTATTTCCCTTCAAAGTGGGAGAAACTGGAGAAGATGATGATTTAATTTATGGATGCCAGGATTGGAACTCTGAGCCCCATACTTCAAGCTCCCCATTGAAGACGTGCGTAGTGGCTTAAATCATTTAAATACGTTCCAGGGTATCTTTAGCCTACTTTCGATTTTATGCCTGTGTGTTCGTGTGTGTGTTTGTCCCTCCCTATCATTTCAAACACGACGGAACTGAATTGAACCAAATTTGGTACAGAATTAGCTGTAGCAAAGAATACCTTACAGTTAGTGTCATGCTTCATATCTCTTCCCTCGTAACCAAAACAAAATGGCGCCCCCTCCCTCCCACCCCAAATGTTGAAAGCTTATATCAAATTACTACTAAACTAATCATGGGATCTCTACCAAATGTTGGAAAAAATATACCACCATTTGAAAAGCGTCTGACACCCAAATTTCAAGATCATCACCCAAATAATTTCAAGATGACGGCCGTGTCGGTCATTCACGCATTATAATCAATAACTCATGATCCAATAAATCCATGTCCACAGTATTTGGCATTCATATATAAGGACCCTCTGTTGTCAATGTGGCAACAATATGAGACTGTATGTTATACACAGCCGCCATCACAGAATTATAAAATTAAAAAAATAAATTTCTTTCAACACTTAGAGCTAATGTACAAAGAATAAGTGACAACGTAGGACCGTATATGTGGTGTTATATGGCCAAGGCAAATGAGCAGACTCTCCCTACATTCAAGATGGTGGTTGTGCAAAATACTGGAACATTACAATTGATAACTCCAAATGAAATAGGGTAATTAGGAGCACCACAGCCATCATCTCGAAATTTCAAAATAAATTAATAACTCAGGCCCGGAAGTTCATGCAAAATCATATTTTTGCATATGTATGCATATTTTGACTATTTTGCCACAAAGCATCATATTTTTCTCCTCTCTCTCTCTCTATTCGTTTAGTCGATTCCGACTCTCCGTGACCCCATGTACTAGACTACGCCAATTTCTCCTGTCCTGCACTGACTCTCGAAGATTTTCCAAGCTGGAATTTAGTGCTTCTGTGATGTCATCCATCCATCTCATTCTTTGCCTCCCTCTTCTTCTTGTGCCTTCTATCTTCCCCAGCATTAAGGTCTTCTCTAATGAATTATGTCTTCTCATGATGTGTCCAATGTAGCCCAGTTTTGTTTCAGGATTAAGCCCTCCAAGGAACAAGCTGGTTTAATTTGCTGTAAAACTGACTTATTGGTTCTCATTCGCAGTCCATGGAACTATAAAAACTCTTCTCCAACACCATAATTCGAAGGAATCTATTCTACGACGTTCAGCTTTTCTTATGGTCCAGGTCTCACATCCGTACATCACAACTGGAAAAACCATAGCCCTCATTATACGGATCTTTGTTGTTAAGGTTAGGTCTCTACTCCTTAAGATATTGTCCAGATTTGAAAATGCCTGTCTACCAAGTAGCAATCGTCTTTTGATCTCATGACTGCAGTCACCATCGGCAGAAATCTGTGAGCCAAGATAGTTAAAAACAGAGACTATCTCCATTTTTTCTCCTCCTACTTGCCATGAATTGACAGTTGTGGGTGTCATAATTTTTGTTTTCTTGACATTCAACATTAGTCCAGCCTTTGAACTTTCTTCTTTCACTTTCAGTAAGAGATTTCTTAAATCTTCTTCAGTTTCAGCCATCAGGATTGTATCATCTGCATATCTCACGTTGTTTATATTTAACCCAGCTATTTTGATTCCTGTTTCTTCTTCATCTAACCCCACATTCCTCATGATGTGTTCTGCATACAGATTGAAAAGGTAAGGTGACAATATACAGCCTTGCCGTACTCCTTTTTGAATCTTAATCCATTTAGTTGTTCCATATGGTTCTCAATGTAGCTTAAAGATCAGAGTATAAGTTGCGGATGAGGTTAATGATATGTTCTGGTACTCCCATGTATTTTAGTACTTTCCATAACTCATTATGCCTGTTTAAATGCATATCTCTGCTTGAGAAAGCCGTATATTCTAATTTCCTATTGTTTGGAAGCGATTTTTGGTACTTGATGTTCTTCAAGCCGTATATTTCGATTCGGACTCCGAGAATCTATCACAGAACAATACTGAAATCATGTTAATACCTAGCCTAGTATGTTTCAGTCCTTCTGCAAGTTAATATCAATGATTTTTATTCAGTATTCACTATGTAACTATTGTTAAATTATTTTAATAAAAAGTCAAAATTGTATATCATATACTGTTCTTAATATAAATTAACATAATAAAATAATTATTGATGGTCAACACCACTTGAAGCTCCATAAAATAACATTTCCTGCTATTGAGAACCGTCTCTTAGTTGAGATATTTTAAAAAGGTGTATTTATATATCCATCTGTTCATATTTTCATTATTTTCAAACTGAAACGCTAAAGGATACGGAGTGATCATACTTGCCATAGTAATTTCATACTGCATAATTTTAGCCTATATTCATTTATGAAAAAAAAATAGGCTTATGGGATCACCTTTTGTCCGTGTGTCTGTCTGTATGTGCGTGTGTGTGTGTGTGTGAGAGAGATATGGTGTGTGTGTCCCCCTAATAACTTCTAAACGGCTGGACCGATTTCAATGAAACTCGGTAAGTTCATAGCACTATTCCGGAGATCTCGACCGTGCCCTTCAAATTTTGTTACGTCTCACAACATGGCGGCTGAGCGAAGTATTACACCAGCATTCAATATCTCCGAAACTATTGCCGATATCACCATGGAATACTTTACGGTGATAAAAGGAACTACTAGAAGTTCACCTATGTGACGATTGAAAACCTGGTATCTACAAAACCAACATGGCGGCCAAGCGAAGTTGCGACATTTAAGTAGACGTTTCTCGCGATTTAACCAACCGAACGCAATAAAAAAAAAGTCCTCTCGGCACGCCGGAAGGCGGAGGTAGATTTTACCGGACAAACTTGGGGATAGGCGAAAATAGGCAGAATATGCAGGCTTTCGTAGAAGGATCAGACCTCATTTATTGCGAGAAAGTATTTTATAATTGGAGATTAATTAACTTTGTTTTTCGTCATTTTATGTATATTTTAAACATTTTATTGTCTTATGATGACGGTAACCTTCTTGTCATTTGGAGTCCATTTTTATACTTGTGGTCACACTGTCCTTACGCAAGGTTTCGACACTGATGTGTAACTATGTAACGGTCTGTTACTTCTTCACGCAAAATTATTTCTCCCGCAGAGATTTTGGTTGGTTCCTCAGTTTAGGGGCTGCGACAACGCGGTCATGTAACCCTGTGTACTTTGGGTGAGTGTAGAATCTGTCTGATAAACGGTGTGAATTGTGATGGCTGTATTAGTCTGTAATTCAGGTAAGGACTGCAGACGGTCAATTTCAAGCAGTAGTTTCTAATGTTGCTACCAGATACTACCGTCAACGACACCTAGCCGTGAACTTGGCTACTAGATACCACTGCAACCAGCAACTCGCAACGAACGTTAGAACTTCCCCTCCAAAGGAAATCATAGTGAGGGATTTTTAGCGCTCTTAGAAAATCCGACGACCTTGGCCGGCTTTGAACCCGCGACCTTGGGCGTAGAAGTTCAGCATGCTACCAGTTACGTCACCGAAGCCACTTCACACTTAGTCAGATGGAAATTTGAATCTGATCTCGTGCAAGTGCGTTGTCATGGCAACGTCTGATGGCTCATCTCTCATCAATTTAGTAGTGTTGCCATGGCAACCACTGATAGCTCTTGGCATTTTCTTATAATTCCGAAATCATTTCTCCTATCCCTTGGCGTAATGGTGGTTCATATCAAAAATGCTTTCAGACAAACGTTTTAGGTAATTATTAGGCGAATATTGTCCATTTTGTACGGTTTTGATATTGTGCCTATTAAGAGAGATATGATTAATGTGTCCCGAAAAACCCACTTTTTCCCAACCCTTTGGTCAGTGGTTGGTGCTATAAAAAAACTCTTCAAACATAAATTTTTGGGCTTTATCCGACACATAGTATGAACTTGGAACGGATTCGATATTTCACATATTAAGAGAGTTATAGCAATATTTCACTTTTTCGAAAAAGGCCCCCCCCCCCCATTTTCACCCCCTTTGACCGATTTAGCCCAGTAACGAACTCAACCGAGATTTTATAGGTATGCATATTCGGTAAAAAATTCAAAGAGATTGGTGCAAAATTACGGCAGTTATCGTGTCCACAAGAATCGATATACATATATATATATATATATATACATATATATATATATATATATACAAGCTTTTGAACTGACGGTGGTTTTGGGGTCTGGGGGATGTGAAACGCGAAGATATGTCGAAATTTTCCGGAAGTCGAAACATGGTACCCATTGCAATTGTTAGCTTTCTAATGAAATCTACCTAAAATTGGTGCAGTATATGTTTATACACATTGTAATGCACCGACATCTAACTTCGCTCAATTGTTTACATAACCTCAAGATGGCGGTTGTGCGAAATATTTTACCAGCATTCAATATCTCTGAAATTGTTAGCGGTATCAACATGAAATTTTGTACGGAGATAAAGGGCACTACTGGAAGTTCATCTATAAGACTTTCAAAAACCGGTTAACTACAAAACGAATATGGCAGCCAACCGAATTTGAAAATTTTAAAGACCTTTCTCGCGATTTACTGATCCAAACGCAATGAAACTTGGTGCAGCAAATGTTTATACACACGGTAATGCACTGGTATCTAATTTAGTTCAATTGTTTACATAACCTCAAGATGGCGGCTGTGCGAATTTTAAAATTACGTTTTTATTTTTTGTGTCGTTATCATGCGATCGAAGTGATAGTTTGAATAATGAACCTACGCAATAATTTTCCTTTAATGGTACATGACTCTATGGCCAATACATATTACAATCCAACATGGCGACCATCCGAAATATTTAGATGGGTCTCAATATCTACGAATCTATTACAGCAATCAAACTGATTTTTTTAATGTTCATAGGGGCTATGAACAGAAGTTCACCCATAGGACTTTCAATAACCTGGTGATCACAAATCCAACATGGTGGTGACGCGAAGTATAAATATTCACATGGTCGTTCCTCGCAATTTAAAACTCCGAGTGCAGTGACACTTGGTACAGTAAATCCTTATACAAATGTTAATCCTCTGGCATCTAGTTTTTTCAATTGTTTCCATAACCACAAGATGGCAGCTGTGCGAAATTTTAATCTCGTTTTTAATTCGTGTGTCCTAATCATGCATGTAACAGTACATAACTCTAAGTCCTACATATATAAAAATCCATCATGGCGACCATCCGCAATATTTAGTCGGTTCTCGATATCTACGAATCTATTACAGCAATCAAACAGAAATTTTGCATGTTGATAGAGACAATTAACATAATTAGGATATATGAAAATAGGCTGTATAGTTCTTCACGGAACTACTTGTTTGAAACATAATGCATATTTGACCAATAATTGGTGCATTTCTGAATACATATTTATTCATTTAATAGTGCTTGAACTTCCGGGCCTTATTAATAACATTCGGCATCCTACAACTATAAAAACGAAATTTAGTAATGAAATGGGACCTTATACGTTGCTTCGTATTCCCAAAGTCAAAGGCTAGTGACTCCATAGATTGAAAATGGCGCGTAGGCGTACTATTCAAGTACACAAATAAGTAACTCAGGATGTTATTGCACAATTAAGGCGAAAATTGCTGGAAGAGGCGTATTATAAATGAACTGTCAGTAGTGTTAGTGATACATTTGTCAAACTGAATATAGCGCGTAGCCGCCTTCCTGAAATGTCATAATTTAAAAAAAAATAACTTTCTAGGTTTTATAACTGTAATAACGATAATCAGTGATAAGGTAGAAACGCAAAATAGCAGCGAATCCAAATTTTTTAGATAGCGATTGGGCATACTACTAGAACGTAATAATGAATTATTAATACTGTGGGTGGGAGCGCTAGAATAACACCCTCGGTAACCTCTGCCCGTCGTAAGAGTCGACTAAAAGGGGACCGAGTGGCCACCGGTATAAGTGGCCCCACTCAATGTCGCCAACAGCCTCTTCTGAGGGTGGATGAGCGAATTGAGGTCAGGGTACTCTCTTATCCTTGGGCTGAGTCGCCCTTAGAGGCGGATGAACCAATGCATCTCGGTCAACGGCATAGAATGGAGAAGGCAACGGCAAACCACTCCATCATAGATCTTGAGAGATATCCCTGGAGAAAACCATCATGGCTGGTTTCAAAGTAAAATGTTCCGGAGTTTCAATTCCATCATTCGGATCTCCGGGAGGGAATACGACGAAAAGAGATATGAGAAATAAATCAATGAATATAGGTACGTGGAATGTGAAATCATTATATCAGTCAGGAAAGTTGCAGAACGTGATCCAAGAAATGCAGCGACTCAAGATAAACATATTGGGACCAAGTGAAACAAGATGGCCTAGCTCAGGTGAAATGCATAGCAACAAAATGAAGATATATTACTCTGGTAATGATGATAATTATCACTGGAATGGAGTTGCTATTATTGTTGACAAAATCACGAGTCAGTGTGTTAAAAGTTTTTGCCAATCTCAGACAGGGTAATCGCTTTTCAACTACAAACAAAAAGAGCAAAAGGTAACATTATACAAGTCTATGCTCCAACTGTAGAGTTGCAGCAGTTCTATAAAGAAATTGAGGAAGTATTGAGTACCACAAAATCTCGAGACATCACAATCGTCATGGGCGATTTCAACGCAAAAACAAGATGTTCAGTAAAGAACATATAGCCTACTTTCTCCTAAATGCATGGATATTGTTATAACTCTTTGTCCTTTTCAAGGAGTATAATTGAATGTTGGTTGTAGTAGTTTGGTGAAATACAACGTCCTATAGGGATATTAAACATGAATATGAGGTGCCCTTTGCTAGTGCTACCTCTGTAAAAAAAAATCATTCAATTCGGTTTCACCGTGTTTGAATTGATCTGATGAATGGATTTGCACACATATATGCCCGCTATTTGCAAACTATTGGGCTGATGACCTTGTAGTCTGTCATAAGATGCTTTCCACAAAAAGGCATCTTGTTGCAAAATCCGGTAGAGATCAAATTATTAGGATGGTCGAAATTTGATTTAAGCTTTTAACATTTGGGTGGCCGTCATTCCGTTTCCGTCAAGATGGCGGCGATATAAAACATGACACTGAGGTGCCTTTTGCTAGTGCTACCTCTGTACCAAATTTCGTTCAATTCGGTTTCACCGTGTTTGAATTGAAAGGGGGAATCGATTTGCACACATACTTGGCCACCATCTGCAAACTATTGGGCTTATGATCTAGCAGTTTGGTCAGAATATGCTTCCCACATAAAGATTTGTTGTTGCAAAATTTGGTAGAGACTAGATTATTAGGTTGGTCGTAATTACATTTTAGCCTTTAACATTTGGGTGGCCGCGATTACGTTTCCGTCAAGATGGCGGTGATATAAAACATGACACTGAGGTGGCCTTTTCTAGTGCTACCTCTGTACCAAATTTCATTCCATTCAGTTTCACCGTGTTCGAATTAATAGGGGGAATCGATTTTCATACAAAGATGGCCGCCATCCGCAAAATATTAGGCTAATGACCTATTAGTTTGGTCAAAGGATGCTCCCTCCATAATGGTATGTTGATGAAAAATTTGGTAGAGATCGGATGATTAGGTCAATCGAAATTTGATTTAAGCTTTGAATATTTGTGTGGCCGCCATTACGTTTCCGTCAAGATGGCGGCGATATAAAACATGACACTGAGGTGCCCTTTGCTAGTGCTACCTCTGTACCAAATTTCGTTCCATTCGGTTTCACCGTGTTCGAATTAATAGGGATAATCGATTTTGACACAAAGATGGCCGCCATCCGCAAACTATTAGGGTAATGACCTATTAGATTTGTCAAAGGATGCTCCCTACATAAAGGTATGTTGTTGCAAAATTTGGTAGAGATCGGATGATAAGGTTAGTCGTAATTTGATTTAAGCTTTGAACATTTGTGTGGCCGCCATTACGTTTCCGTCAAGATGGCGGCGATATAAAACATGACACTGTGGTGCCCTATGCTAGTGCTACCTCTGTACCAAATTTCATTCCATTCGGGTTCACCGTGTTCGAATTAATAGGGGTAATCGATTTTGACACAAAGATGGCCGCCATCCGCAAACTATTAGGCTAATGATCTATTAGATTTGTCAAAGGATGCTCCCTCCATAAAGGTATGTTGTTGCAAAATTTGGTAGACATCGGATGATTAGGTTAGTCGTAATTTGATTTAAGCTTTGAACATTTGTGTGGCCGCCATCACGTTTCCGTCAAGATGGCGGCGATATAAAACATGACACTGAGGTGTCCTTTGCTAGTGCTACCTTTGTACCAAATTTCGTTCAATTTGCGCTCACCGTGTTCGAATTGATAGGGGGGACAGACATTCGGAGTACACACACTCACACACACACACACATACACAGACTCACACACACACATACACACACACAGACAGACACACTTTTTTTCGCCCTGTAGTGATCTCATAAGTCTACTTTAATTTTTTGCAAAAATCGAAAGTAGGCTAAAAATTGGCAAGGGGCGTGAAGGTGACTTAATAGGAGATTTTGGTCTGGGATCACGAAATGAACGGGGAATAATCCTGTCACAGTATTGTGAGGACAATGAGTTAGTTGTTACAAACACTTTCTATAAGCTACCAGAAAGAAGATTGTACACCTGGAAAGCACCTGGAGATAACGTTAACAACAATAACCGCAGTCAAATTGATTACATCTTAATCAATAAACTCTATAGGAATGCCATCAAGGCAGTGAAAACTAATTCGGGAGCAGATGTGGCATCAGACCACAATCCACTTGTGGCTTGATTCGAAATAAAGCTTAAGAAAATATTACAAAAACAAAATAAGGATATGCTATGCATCTCACAACTTCAAGATCCTATAGTGAGAGAGCAAATTACAGAACGGATCAATGAAGAGCTCTGTAAAGAAGAGAAAAAATTCTTCAGTGATGTTAATGACAAATGGAAATCCTTCAAGGGACTACTCCAGCATACAAGTCAAGAGATGCTGAAATATTGTAAAACAGTGCATAAAAAGATTTGGATGACTGATGAAATAATACAATTGATGGAAATAGGAGACTCTGTAAAAACCGAGATGAAGTTCTTTACAGGAGTACACATGCAGAAATAAGAAGGAAGATACGGTTAGCAAAGGAGATATGGTACACAGAAAGATGCACAGAGATTGAAGACTTAATGACAAAAAACGACAATTCCAATATCCATAAGAAAGCCAAAGAACTAACTGGTATCAATAAGATACGGAAAGGGAGTATATTGCTTGACAAAAATGGTAACATCATTATTGGTAATAAAGAAAAACTTGAGAGATGGAAGGAATACATAAAATAACTGTGTAAAGATGATAGGAAAGAACCTTATGCTAGTGAAGATATATACATATGTCGAAAATGGACCAGATATAACAAAAGAAGAAGTAATACATGTTATAAAGTTGTCAAAAAATAATAAAGCCCCTGGTCCTGATCTCATACCAGCTGACATACTGAAACTCATTAATGAAGAACATTTAGATGTCTTAGCAGACTTGTATAATTCAATCTACAACACAGGAGTCATTCCTCATGAATGGCTACAGTCTATATTTGTTACATTGCCGAAAAAGGAAAATGCCCGTCAATGCAGCGATCATAGAACAATCAGTCTCATGAGTCATACACTAAAAATATTCCTAAAAATTATCCATCGAAGGATCTCCAAAAAATTGGATCAGGATATCAGTGAAACACAATTTTGTTTCAGAAATGCACTAGGAACAAGAGAAGCCCTGTTTACCTTCAATGTGCTGGCACAGAGGTGTTTTGATGTCAATCAATCGATGTATGTGTGCTTTTTGGATTATAATAAAGCTTTCGATAAAGTTCGTCATGATTGTCTCATCCAAATGCTCCAGAAGAAGAACTTGGATATGAAGGACATTAGAATCATCAGCAATATTTATTACAAATAGACTGCGGTCATAAAGGAAGGTAGGGAGCTATCTGAAGAGGTGGAAATGAAACGTGGTGTTAGACAAGGTTGTGTCTTGTCTCCTATGCTGTTTAATCTATACTCGGACGAAATATCACAAGCAGCTTTAGAGGAAGAAACAGCAGGAATTAAAGTGAATGGAAAAATAATAAACAACTTAAGATTTGCAGATGACACGTTGTTATTCGCGCAGAAAGTCTACAAGATTTACAGCGACTGACTAACAAAGTCGTGGAGGCAAGTGAACAATGGGGATTAACACTTAATATCAATAAGACACGTTTTATGGTAGTATCACGAACACAACATCAAGAGAGCTTGATAATCAATGGGGAAACAGTACAGCAAGTGACAAAGTACAAGTATTTAGGAACAAATGTGAACTGTTACCTTGACTGTACTGAGGAGATAAAGTCCAGGATAGGTCAAGCCAGAAATGCATTCAATAAAATTAGGAGAGTGTTCTGTAGCAGAGACCTTAATTTACATCTAAAAATTAGACTTCTGAGATGCTATGTCTTCTCCACCTTGTTCTATGGAGTTGAGACCTGGACCATAAAGAAAAGAGAAATGGACAGATTGGAGGCATTTGAGCTATGGACGTACAGAAGGATACTGAGGCTGAGTTGGAAAGGTAAGGTCACCAACGATGAGGTGATGAGGCGGATGGTAAAGAGAAAGGAAATATTAAATACTGTCAAAATTAGAAAACTGCAGTATCTGGGTCATGTGTTGAGAGGAGAGAAATATCATCTGCTGCAGCTGGTCATTCAAGGAAAGTTACAAGGCAAAATAAGACCTGGATGAAGACGTATTTCTTGGATCAATAATCTGAAAACTTGGTCCAATTGTTCCACTATTGAGCTGATTCATGCTGCATCATCTAAAGCAAGAGTCTCTATAGGCCTAATGGTTGCCAACCTCCGGAGAGGAGATGGCACTTAAAGAGGAAGAAGACTAAGAATGAATAACCATATGAAAGGACCTTACTGAAATAATCCGTAATTATAACACACTGAATACAATGAATGGTGGCCATCTTGAAAATATTGAATATGATAACGAAATACTCAAAGTATTTCGAGACACAACAAAGAAAGTTATCAGTAGAATAGAAACTTGTGTCTTCCTTATGACCAAATCAAAAGAACAGCGAATTCATGCATTCATGATGTCAGCAACAACAACAACAAGAATTCTTCTGTAGGACCACCCCTCAAATAGGTCCTATTGTCCTCTTTTCTGCTGTAATAGCAGTCAAGTTTTACTTCTGTATAGCGCCAAGTTCAGGCTAATTCTTTCAAAAATCTATATATTTTGTCAACAGATTCTCATGTTGAAGAAAACCTTTCCCTGTTTGTGTTCACCCATTTTTGTTCACCTTCTTTCCTTATTATGCCTCCCAAGTAGTAGAATTCTCCAATTTTCTTTACCCTTTCACCGGCCAAATCGATGTCAACAATAGTATCTGAATTTAGTTTTACATTTATTGATGCTAAGCTATTATTCTATATGAATGGTGCAGTGGCTAGCATTCTTGGCTGTCGCCCTTGAGCTGCCGATCGAATCCCGGCTATGCGAAATATTAATTCTTGTTTGATGGGTTGAAGGGAGTACTCTCATCCTCGTGAAGTAACATTGATTAGAGGTTCATTAGATTCCCACCTCAGCCGTCCCAGAATACGTTTTCCATTGTTTCCCATTTCTACACCAGGGGAATGACAGGATGGTTTCTAAATTAAGACCACGGCTGACCCTTTCCCAATCATAGTCACAATAACACATGTTATCTGACAGACATGACCATGATGATGTTTAGCCCCTGAAGTGATCAACTACAATAGCAACAATACCAATAACAACCAAAAAAAAAACTCATTATTGATATTAAATTGAATACTTCAATGTATATTCTTTACATCAATGCTGCATAAATTCCGCTTCTTTTATCATTTCAAATGATCTTGTCGACTTCGTCGTTATGCTTGGGTCCAACGTTATGCGTTACGGAGACGGAGACGGAAGTGACGTCATGCAGCCGCGCGGGAAGCGAGTGAGTGACGTCATGCAGCCACGCGGGAAGCAGAAGATACTAATGATTATTGGAGTCAGTTGAAAGAGTCCTGGGACGTCGAGCAACCTGGCGCTTTGAGCGAAGCGAACACAAGAATACAGGGTGACTTCTAAAGAGATATACAAGATGCCATATAAGAATACAGGGTGCCTCCTAAAGAGGTGTGCAGGATGTCAGAGCAAAATACAGTACAAGATGCCAGATAACAATACAGGGTGACTCCTAAAGAGATGTACAAGATGCCAAATAAAAATACAAGGTGACTCTTAAAGAGATGTACAAAATGGCAGAGAAGAATACAGGGTGACTCCTAAAGAGGTGCACAAGATGTCAGACAAGAATTCAGGGTGCCTCCTAAATAGGTGTGCAGGATGTCAGAGCAAAATACAGTACAAGATGCCAGATAAGAATACAGGGTGACTCATAAAGAGATATACAAGATGCCAATTAAGAATACAAGGTGACTCTTAAAGAGGTGTAAAAGATGGCAGAGAAGAATACAGGGTGACTCCTAAAGAGGTGCACAAGATGTCAGACAAGAATACAGGGTGACTCCTAAAGGGGTGTACAAGATGTCACACAAGAATACAGGGTGACTTCTAAAGAGATATACAAGATGCCAGATAAGAGATAAGAGATGCCTCCTAAAGAGGTGTGCAGGATGTCAGAGCAAATTACAGGGTGACACTTAACGAGGTGTACAGTATGTTAGATTCAATCCAAATACAGGGTGACCCTTAAAGAGGTTTGCGAGATATCAGATTCAAATAATGGGTGACTCTTAAAGAGTTGTAAGAGATGTCAGACTCAAATACAGGGTGACCCATAAAAAGGTGCCCACGCGGGAAGCCTATGTTAATGGGTAATGGAGTCTGTTGAAAGAGCCGTCCTGAGCCTTTCTAACATGTGTAGCATTCATAGCATGCGTCATTTGAAATGATATAACGTCTAGTCTTTCAGACTCACTGTAATTTTTTAAATGTAATTATCATGTTGACAGGCTGAAGAGGAACCTACTCATAGGATTTCACTTGAGCAACTCTGGAAAATATGGTTTCAAAACTTGCAAAATACACCTCCTATAATTGTTCAAAAACTGCCAAGTTGGTATGTGCTCATACGGAAGGTCAGTCGTCACACACTGATTTCCAACATCCGTCTCTGGTAGCTCCATAAATTCGCTCCTCTTGTCTCCACTTCACAGCAGATGACGGACGGCCTGGCCTTGCGAATTCCAGCGGTACCCCGCTTCTATTTCTGTGATGTGCTCGGAGATGCAGAACGTCTAAATGCTACTGAGGTCATCTCTCATTTAGTAGGTCATTTTGAACAGGATAGGAATGGAGTCATATCTATGCATCATTTACATTAATATAACCTATATGATTATCATAGAAATTACTTGGAGTAGCAGTAAAGTTTGAATTGTATTTGAAAATGAAATTGTAGCTGGGAATCGAACCCGAATATTCTACATTCCCATAGATAAATAAACTAACAAACAAACAAATCCTCACAGAAGCTATTAACCTGTGAACAATACGGTCTTAGCTCCAATATGTTACCATTTATTTCCTGTACCAAAACAACGATTAGCCTACCTTCTGGTTGGTTGGTTCCTCAGTTTAGGGGCTGCGACAACGCAGTCATGTAACCCCGTGTACTTTGGGTGTGTGTGGAATCTGTCTGATAACCCGTGTTAATTGTGATAGCTGTATTAGTGTATGTCATCTGTAATTCAAGTAAGGACTGCAGACGATCAATTTCAAGTAGGTCCTACTTTTGATACCAAATGCTACCGTCAACGACACCTATCTGTGAACTTGGCTACTAGATGCCACCACAACCAGCGAATGTTGGAACTTAATAGAGCGTTAATCAAATCAAGCCTACAATTTTAGCTTCACAGAATTGTAGTTAGTGGACGTTTCTTTAACATGCCATAAATCTATGACATGGGCCCACCGGCTTTACTTCCCCTCTGAAGGAAGGCATACGGAGGGATTTTTAAAGCTATTAATAAATCCGACGACTTCGGCCGGGTTTGAACCCACGATATTGGGCATGCTACCAACTACGCCACGGAAGCCGCCATGATATACCTTCTACATAAAAGAATCATTTAGATAACCCCATTGGTTTATTCTCCATACGTTAATCTGTGGTTAGAATTGGGGGATTTCCCTTCGATACTCCAATTGTAATTAAAAAAATAAACTCTAAAACTGAAAGTCATATCACTATGTTTTGGTACAATTGGGATGTATTAAAGACCAAATTATTTAATTTAGAGTATTGCTACATTTTTAAACAAAATTATAAGGCCAGAAGTCCTTTTGTTGAAAATTAGCTAGTGGCCTTAGACTAACAGTAGGCTCTGTATATGCAGTAGGCTACTGTTTAATTTTTATTTTAACTACATTTAAAATTTTGATAACAGTTATGGGGTTTGAAGCCATTTCTCAGTGCTACCTTAGTAAAAAAAAAGTTTGGTGCTTTTCAGTCGGTCAACATGAATGTACCCAAAAGAGTTGGGTTATACCCTAAACCTGAAAAAATTACATGATATTAATCTATCTCATTAATCTCACATATGTGACACCGACTGAAAAGCACCAAACTATTGTTTTGATAACAAATAAATTATTGACGAAGACTTTACGCTAATTGGTCTGCATTGATCAAAATGTGGAAGCCATGTAGAGGGCAGATACAGACTTAAGCGGGATTCAAAGCCGTGACTTATAGTCTACTCCGATGATACTCTGACCACTGAACTAAAGGGCCACTCAAAAACTCAGCAACAGCCCCAGCCAACCACAGGTCACATAATACCCTATATGTTCGACCCTGGCGAAATGTAAATATTATATGTCAGCAAACTGTACTATAATGAGGCTCAGTTTTCATTATGATACAACTTCTCCCACCAATCAGAAATCAAGAAACAGTTGTGTGACCAATTGGGTGAGGATAGCATCGTACGTGCGCTCACTTCCATGGCCCCCAATTTTAAATTTCACTGCGTCGCGAGTGTCATAGTGAGGTATTCCAGGAGGCCATGGTCAAATACAAGGTATTCTCTGCGTCCCATGCGCTCTGTTCAGTATATAATACTGGTGAAATCTCGACAGATATTTATGAATATTTATGCTCGTACATAAAATAATTATAATTATCGTCGAACATAAACAGTCGCATGCAAGTCACCTATAATGGTAATTAGGACACTCGTATTGAAATTATAGAACTCGCTACGCTCGTTTTATAAACATACTCGTGTCTTAATTATTGCCATTATAGGATCGTTGCATAATGTACTATTCTAACATGACTAAGTCTAATGGAACGATCACCAAACGTCATCAAGGGGCGTGGTGGCGCAACGGTCAAGCTGTTGTCTTCTCACCACGGTGGACCGGGTTCGATTCCCGGTCAATGCATGTGATATTTTCAAAGTGAAATGCCATGTCCTGTGGTTCGGATTCCACGTAAAAAGGAGGTCCCGTGGCTCATGATCTCGAGATTAACGGTCACGTAAAACTACACGCTTCATATCTTTACCATACGTCATCACAAAGAAACTCCGAACGTGACTAAACAGCGGACAGCACCTTAATTCTCAATTTGGCAATGATACACTTTTGACGAGCCCACCTCGTGATGTAGTGGCTTGCAATTTAGGGTTCCACCCGTGAGGTCAAGATTCAATTCCCTGGTCTGCCAAAACATTTAATTCTGATCTGAAGTGTGGAACGGGATACACTCAGCCTCAGGAAGCAGAACTGAGAAAGAGCGGGTTTGATTCCCACCTCAACTATCCTAGAAGTGATTTTCCATAGTTTTCCACTTCTACTCCAGGCAAATGTCGAGATGGTTCCTAACTTAATGTGACAACCTCCTCCTTCCCAATCCTAGCCTGAAGTGCAAATATACACACTACTATAGACTTACCAATAACACAGGTTATCAGACAAATCATATGTTCACACATACACCTCATTCGCGCAGGGCTACAAGACCACGAAGTCACAATTCACGAAACGAAAGGGGAAGATAGAAGAGGAGTCGAGACAAGAGGAGAGGGGAGGAGGCTAGAGGAGACGGGAAGTTAATAGAGGAGAGGAAGGAGAGGAGAGGGGTGGAGACGAGAGAAACAGGAGTGGAGAGGAGACTAGTGGAGAGGGGAGAAGGCTAGAAGAGACGGGAAGTGAATAGAGGAGAGGAGAGGAAGGAGAGGAGAGGGGTGGTGACGAGAGAAGAGGAGTGGAGAGGAGACTAGTGGAGAGGGTAGGAGGCTAGAGGAGACGGGAAGTGAATAGAGGAGAGGAGAGGAGATGGGTGGAGACGAGAGAAGAGGAGTGGAGAGGAGACTAGTGGAGAGGGGAGGAGGCTAGAGGAGACAGGAAGTGAATAGAGGAGAGGAAGGAGAGGAAAGGGACGGAGACGAGAGGAGAGGAGAGGAGACGAGATATAATAATAATAATAATGTTACTGGTTTTATGTCCCTTTTAACTACTGCGGCTTTTAGAGACGCGGGGGTACCGGAATTTTGCACCGAAGGGAATCATTAACTTGCCAGTAAATCTACTGTCATGGTTCCGTCGCATTTGCGCACCCTCAAATGCCAGCCGACTGCGCCAGGATTCGATTCTGCAACCTTGTGCACAGCAAGCGAGAACGTTACCGCCGAGCCATACAGTCAGTCGGAGACGAGATGAGACCAGATGTGAGGAGACGCGAAATTACAAGAGGAGACGAGACGAGAGAAACTAGAGGAGAGGAGACGATAGGAGAGGTGAGGAGAGGAGACGAGAGAAGACTAGAGGAGAGGAGACGGGAAGTGAAGTGAAGAGAAGAGACGAGAGGCGAGGAGAGGGAGGAGACGGGAGGAGAGAAAAGGGGAGGGGACGAGACGAGAGATGAGGAGACTAGCGGCATCGAGACGAGAGGAGAGGAGACGATAGGAGAGGTGAGGAGGGGTGACGAGAGAAGACTAGAGGAGAGGACACGGGAAGTGAATAGAGGAGACGATAGGAGAGGAGAGGGAGGAGACGGTAGGAGAGGAAAGGGGAGGGGACGAGACGAGAGGTGAGGAGACTAGAAGCGTCGGGACGAGAGGGGAGGAGACGATAGGAGAAGTGAGGAGACGAGATGAGAGAAGACTAGAGGAGAGGAGACGGGAAGTGAAGAGAAGAGACGAGAGGAGAGGAGATCGAGGAGACGGGAGGAGAGGGGACGAGACGAGAGTTGAGGAGACTAGAGGCGTCGGGACGAGAGGAGAGGAGATGATAGGAGAGGTGAGGAGACGAGACGAGAGAAGACTAGAGGAGAGGGGACGGGAAGTGAAGAGAAGAGGAGAGTAGAGGGAGGAAACGGCTGGAGAGGAAAGGGGAGGGGTACGAGACGAGAGGCGTCGGGACGAGAGGAGAGGAGACGATTGGAGAGGTGAGAAGACGAGACGAGAGAAAACTAGAGGAGAGGAGACGGGAGGTGAATAGAAGAGGAGAGGAGAAATGAGGAGCCAAGAGAAGAGGGGAGGAGAGAGAGGAGATGGGAAGAAATGAAAGGAGACGGGAGGAGACGAGAAGGAGTATACTCAACATTGTGAATCAGAACTGAAAATTGGTGGGTTCGATTCAATCCTCGGCCATGCAAGAAGTGGTTACCCAAGATTTCCCACTTCTACTCCAAGCAATAATTGCCGGGAGGGTACGTAATTTAAAGCCACGGCCACCTCCAGCCCAAATTCAATCCCCTATTACAAATACACATACTAGTGATGCCCTCACAATGACATAATGTATAAGACATACTATACACATACCCAGGTACATGGGGCTACATAATCACCATGTCACATAATTGTGAGTCTTGTGGTGCGGATGTATGCAGGTTTGTTTAGTTAATTTTTACTCTTTGCCAGTGGTGTTACATTACATTCACTTAGTAGCACATGATTTTATGTACTGCTTAATAAAACTGAAAAGCTTTATCCAATCTTTAAACTCAATTTTATCACCTTACTGCAAGCAAATCTATCGCTATAGACTCGAAAGAAAACCAATCTCCGGTGACACTTTCTACCACGCCGTGGATATTGGCCCATATGCTGCCTTCTTTTTCTATGGCACGAGGGAAGAACACTCTCGCTTGTCTGTTGGCGCAGTGTGGTCTGAGGAATCAATGGAATAAAGGAGATAGCGTTAGCGTCCGATTTCCTTGTGCAAAGTATTTATTGATCAGGAGAACGAGATGGATGGGTTAACTACTGATCCTACCATCGACCGCCTCCTGATGCAGTGGCAATCATTCTTGGCTGTCACTGAGTAGTTCCGGGTTCGATTCCTGGCACTGCCAAGAAAATTAATTCTGGTCTGAGGGCTGAAATGGGGTACACTTAGCCTCGTGAGGCAAAACTGAGAAGAGGTGCTTTTGAATCCTACCTCGAATTCTTTTGTTTGTACCGCCTCAACTCCTTCGATTTTATGAGTAGGTCAAATTTGCAAGCACTGCAACTCTCAAAAGTCGTCTTTTATTCTGCTTCTTTGAGCAGTATACCTCTCACATCTGGTTACTGCATTATGTTAAAAGGTTATTTTTATGCAATTACTTTCAACTGGAAAATCAGGACAATAGCAGACAGCCTACCATAAGAATGTGCTAATATGAATGTCTATGACTTTTGTCATTATTCCAGATTTTCCCGTATTGATTATGATGTATTACACCAATATCCACTTTACAATACAAAAATGTTTTTATACGATGTCCTTACACTCTTAGATACATGTTTCGGCTCTGTGAGCCTACTTCAGTCTTACACATTAATGATTATCATATGACAGTCTATGTGTTCATCTTGTTAAGAAACTTTAAAAAAATCTTTTTACAATCGTCAAAGTTATTTAAAAATGGACATAACATACTTAAAGAATTCGACTATATGCAGAAGTTCAGGTCATAGGCCCTCCGTCGTTGAAATCCCAATTCAAACACAGGACCCCATTGTACAAGTATCTTGTAAAAATCGTGTCTGAAAAATCCTTGTGAACTGTTCACCCGTAGCCTCAAGGATTGTTCACACTTGATTTTTTACAAGATACTTGTACAATGGGGTCCTGTGTTTCAATTGGGATTTCAACGACGAAGGGCCTATAACCTTAACTTCTGCTCATAGTCGAATTCTTTAAGTATTTTATGTCCATTTTTAAATAAATTTGACGATTGTAAAAATATTTTTTAAAGTTTTTTTTAACAAGATCAACACATAGACTCTCATTCTTCGTCTTTTTCGTTTCGGCCTGCTATTGACCAAGTTACTTCAACTGTTTCCATCTTTGAGCTTCAATCTTTTCCCAGTAGTCCTTCATCCGTTTCCTGTGCGCCTCCTTTCTGTCAGCCGACCAGTTCATGCCTGTTCTCAGTTTTGGCTTTTCTTGGAATCGCTGGGGTGATCTAAGATTTTTCTGGAGAGGAAGACGTTCTTGAATGTCCTCAGGCGAACTCCCTCTTTCTATAAGGTCTTTTTCGATCTCAAAGAACCATTGTCCCTTGGTTTTCTTGTCTACAAAGTCGGAAAATATGTGGTTGGTCAGTCTCTGCGAGCTCATACGTGTTATGTGACCAGAGGAACTAATTCTCCTTTTTCGCATCAAGTCCGTTATCTTTTCCACACGTATGTAGAGTTCGTAGTTATGTCGCCTCCTGTACTCTCCATTTTCTCTGACTGGTCCTAGGATCTATCTCAGGATTTTTTGTTCTTTGGCCTCTAACTTTTCAACTAAATCTTTCTTATTCATTGCAAGGCATTTTGCTACGTACAGAGCTTCTGGACGAATAACTGAACAATAATGCCTAATCTTTTCTACTATTTATGTTTTATTATTTATATTGTGAATGTTGTATGAAACTAAAGTTTGGTGCTTTTCAGTCGGTCAACACGAATGTACCAAAACGAGCTGGGTTATGCTCTAATCCTGAAAAAAAATACATTAAATCTCATGTATATTTTTTTCAGGATTAGGGCATAACCCAGCTCTTTTGGGTTTATTCGTGTTGACTGACTGAAAAGCACCAATCTTTTGTATACTAAGGCAACACTGAAAAATGGATTCAAACCCCGCAATGTTGTATGAAACGTACTGTATTTTATAATATTTTAAAATTTAACTAGTTGCGTATGATATGATACGCTATTATTATATGATCTTAATTTGAAGTCTAAGGTGTTTTCTACTGTTCGTTATTACGTGTATAAGCCCTAATCCTATTCCATGTAGGGCGACACTGAAAAGGAGATGTTAAGCTCTAAGTGTAGCCGTAGAAATAAAATCAATCAATCAGCCATCCTGGAAATGGTTTTCTATGGTTTTCTAATTCTACTCAAGGCGAATGCCGGGATGGTTCCTAAATTAAGACCACGGCTGCCTCCTTCCAAATCATCTTTGAAATTACGACTATAAATAAAAATAACCCTTGACACTACAGCCCATGAGGGCCTAGGCCTACCAAGCGACCGCTGCCCAGCCATTTGGCCTGCAGATATAGGGGTGACACGTAGTCAGCGCTTCGGGTCCCCTCGGCCGTTAATCTTGGTTTTCGTGACCGGGGTACTGCCTCACTGTCAGACAGCTACTCAATTGTCCTCACGAGCCTCAGTGCACCCCATTCCAGCCCCCAAGCCAGTTTCTGAAATTCCTGACGGAGCAGAGAATCGGACCCGGGGCCTCCGGGTGTGAGGCAGGTGCGCTACCCCAACACTACGGAGCTGGCCCTAAATTGCAATTACACATACTAATACAGCTTTCACAGTGACAAAGGTTATCACCATGACAGTAACACAGGTTATCAGCGAAATTCCTTACCGGGCAACATGACCGCTATGTTGCAATGCCTCTCAATGAATCAATAACATTGTTAACCTCAATACAGTCCTAATAACCAAAAGAAACATATGGGACCGCAATCACAATATGTACTCCAAGACCACAGACGGTGGATAGTTCTCTTGGTTGGTTGGTTCCTCAGTTTAGGGCTGCGTCAACGTAGTCGTGTAGCCCCGTGTACATTGGGTGTGTGTAGAATCTGTCTGATAACCGGTGTTAATTGTGAAGGCTGTATTAGTGAGTGTTATCTGTGATTCTAGTAGAAGGACTGCAGATGATTATATTTTTTTCAAGTAGTTCGTGGACCGTCAACGACATCAAGTTGCGGACTTGGCTACTGAATGCCATCGCATTCAACACTTGGCGGCGAACGTTGGAACTAATATAGCGTTATCAAATTAACCTACAAATTTTAGCTTATACAAAGGTAGTAAGTTGTTGTTGTTGTTGTTGTTGTTTGAGTCTTCAATCTTTTGACTGGTTTGATGAAGGTCTCCATGGCTCCCTGTCCTGAGCTAATCGTTTCATCTCTACATAGCTACCACACCCTACAATCGAGGCAATCTGTTTAACATATTCTAACCTTGGTTTACCCCTACATTTCTTGTCCTCGACCCTTCCTTCCATAACTAAGCTTGCTATTCCTGGGTGTCTTAGTATGTGTCCTACTAAACTATCTCTTCTCTTCATTAGCATTCGCCAGAAACATTTGTCCTCTCCCATTCGTCTTAATACATCTTCGTTTGTAATCCTATCTACCCATCTGATCTTCATCATTCTCCTGTAAGAGCACATTTCAAATGCTTCAATTCTCCTCTTTTCTGCTGCACCAATAGTCCAAGTTTCACTTCCATGGAGCGCCACGCTCCAGACAAAGGCTTTCAAAAATGACTTCCTAATATATATATCTATATTCGATGTAGTTAGTGGAATGTTCTTTTTCATGCCATAAATGGGACCGCCAGCATAACTTCCCCTCCGAAGGAAGGCATACTGAGGGATTTTTAACGCTCTTAAAAAATCCGACGACGTCGGCCGGGTTTGAACCCGCGTTCTTGGGCATACTAGCTCAGCATGCTACCAATTACACCACCGAAGCCGTTGCATAGTCCTCTCTCTGGTGTGTTTAGTTTTTAAACTTCCAGTACATAAGCAGTCTCTTGTGTTGATTTCTCCGGAGGCACAGTTCACAGTGAATGTATGCGATGTGTCTCCTCACATTGTTCGAGCTGTCTAAACGTGTAAATAATTCAATTGCGTACACTCGGTCTGAATATGGTCCTTACTATTGTGTTAGGCGTGCGGAGCATTGCTAATAAACACGATGACATCCATTCAGCTGACAGCAGAATACTGGAAGTCACTTCAGGTTGCTATTGCTATGGTCTGATTGAAGGGTGGTGATGCCCCCAACCCAAACCCTTTAACATAGGAGCGGACAAGTGGAGCGATTCGGATTTGGGATCTATGAAGACTAGGTATGTGTGGAATGACGTCAACTTATTTCATACCGCTTCCCACGCTGCCTGAGTGGTTATCGTGTCGAACGACTAACCCCAAGCTTGCAGGTTCGCTCTTGGCCGTGGTAAGTGATTTTTGAATGGCGAAAAAAATTACGACACGCATGTCGTACGAGTTTTGCATGTTGATGAACCCATTTGAATTCAGTAGGCCGTGTTCATAATGGCAAAATTAATCTCGGGATTTTCCGCCAACACAAAGTTCCTCATTTCTCTACTAGAAAGTGCTATAAAGTTCAGGAGCTTAGATATCTAACCTCCTTGACTTTCATAGTGCTTCAAGGAACAACGAAATTTGACATGCAAGCTGCCTTCTGGGTGTCAAATAACAAAGCTTGCACCCGGCACCCGAGGTCGTACGATATTATTATTATTAGACTATTATTAGTTCATACTGAGGAAGTTCGTGAAACCATGGACACTAAATAATAATATCGTATGGCCTTGGGTGCCGGGTGAAAGCTTTGATAATTGACGCCCGGAGGGCAACTTTCATGTCGAAATTTATCTCTCCTTAAAATGCTATGAAAGTCAAGGACGTTAGATATCTAAGCGGAAAATCCCGAGATGAATTTTGCCATTATGAACACGGTCTACTGAATTCAAGTGGGTTCTCTAACATGCCAACATCGTATGACATGCATATCGTGATTCTTGTCGCCTTTCAAAAATCACTTATCACGGCCAGGACGATCCTGCAAGGTTGGGGTTAGTAGACCGACACGATAACCACTCACCCACCGTGGCAAGTATGGACTCTACTAATATTGTAACTTTCAGTCGGTCAACACAAGAAAATTCCAATTAGTCTATGAGAAATATAACCTGAAGTAAATTACATGTGATTTAGGGCATTTGAAAAGTAATGGCAGCACTGTTAACATTCAGCGATCCTAGTGGTGACCGTTGTAATCTTGTAGTATATTGTTACGGACTATTGAAGATGAAGATGAAGAAGAAGATGAAGCCATGTTTCACTCGTCTAGCGAGCATCAGCAGATGCCTTAGTATTTATCAGTAATAATTACCACACTTAATAATTTTTCTGACGGGTTTTCTTGTATTTTATTTTTGGAGGACAAAGATTGTGGGTGTGACTGTAGGTTTGGTAGTGCATTGTAGAGCCATTTGCCTTGCAGATTTGGATCTGATGATGCTCCATATACAAGCGAAACATGTCATCCCTTATTCTTCCTTCCACCTCATAAAGTCCACAGCCGAAATGACCATGACAAAAAGAGACCACAAACAATAATGTCCACCAAACCAAAATGTCCAGAGTGACAAAATGTCCAGGAATATATGCATCCCGTTCAAAATGACCACAATTAATGATGTCCAGAGTGACAAAATGACAGGGAATGTTTGCACCTCGTCCAAAATGTCCAGAGAAACAAAATGTCCAGTAATATTTAAACCCCGTTCAAAATGTCTTCAGATATTGATGTTCATTAAGACAGGATTCTTATCTTTTTCAACTCTTTCTTAACTATTCTTTTTTTGAAATGGAATGAAAAATGTCCGGACTGAGCATTTATTTATAGGTTCTAAAAGTTACCACGATGAAATGCCGAGAGCGAGCTAGAGGTGGGTACAACCGCCTGGAGTCCACCTGGAGACCGCCTGGAGTCCACCTGAAAACCGCCTGGAGTCCACCTGGAAACCGCCTGGAGTCCACCTGGAGACCGCCTGGAGATGCACATGCTGTGTGCCCCCGATCACAAGCCATTCTCCAAATTGCCTGATCGAAATGGAACAGGCATCCCCTCAGTGTGACTTGGGGGACCACAAAGCCACGTGATGTTTTAAGTCCTGGACTTTCTTCTCTTCAGAAGTTTTTCAATCTGGACATTTGCCACTTTGAACGTTTGGCACTCTGGGCATTTTGACCTTCGGCCGTTTTGTACTCTGGACATTTTGGCATGTGAATCAAAAACCAAAGGACCAAAAAACCTGGCCATTTAAGACCTGGACCAAAAGGCGTGGACTTCCTTGTACCAGGGCATTCTAATCGTGGTCACTATGTCTGGTAACCCTTATTCTTTCTTCTTCTTCTTCTTCTTCTTAATATTATTATTCAATAGTCCGTTACAATATATCTTAATCACATGTAATTTATTACAGGTTATTTTTGACATATTACAGTAATTGAAATTATTTTGTTTTGACCGATTGAATGATAAAATATTAACTGCCAATAAGGCCACAACTAAACAAATAGTTCCGTGAAGAATTATACAGCCTATTTTCATATACCCTACTCATGTTAATTGCCTCTATCAACATACAAAATTTCAGTTTGAAGGTTGTGATAGATTCGTATATATTGAGAACCGTCTAAATAATTCAGATGGTCGCCAGGTTGGATTTTTATTTATGTACTATTACATGAAGATTATTGTGTGCGTGTGGTATTCAATTTTCAATCGCATGATTAGGACACGAAAAGTAAAAACGAGACTTTAAAATTTCGCAAAGCTGCCATTTGTGGTTATGAAAACAATTGAATTGAATTAGATGCCAGTGGATTAACATTTGTATAAGCCTTTAACGTGCAAAGTTTCACTGCAATCGGACGATTAAATCGAGAAAAACGTCCATTTAAATATTTATACTTCGCGTCGCCGCCATGTTGGATTTGTGCTCACCTGGTTACTGAAAGTCATATAGGTGAACTTATGGCCATAGCCTCTATGAACATAAAAATCAGGTTGATTGCTGTAAACGATTCGTAGATATTGAGAACCGTCTAAACACAACAAATAAAAACATAATTTTGAAATTTCGCACAGCCGCCATCTTGAGGTTATGTAAACAATCGAACTAAATTAGATGCCAGTGCATTACAATATGTATAATCAATTACTGTACAACAATTCACTGCGCTCGGAGAGTTAAATCACAGAAAAGTCTATTAAAATGTTTCAAATTCGCTGGGCCGCCATGTTCGTTTTGTACTTTGCAGGTTGATGAAAGTTACATAGATAAACTTGTACTAGAGCCCTTTATCACCGTACAAAATGTCAGGGTGATATCTCTAATAGTTTCGGAGATATAGAATGCCATTGAAATATTTCGCACATCCGCCATTTTGAGGTTATGTAAACAATTGAACCAAATTAGACGCCAGTGCATTAAAACGTGTATAAACATTTGCTGTACCAAGTTTCATTACGTTTGGATGGTTAAATTGCGAGAAAAGTCTATTTAAAATTCTCAACTTCGCTTGACCGCCATGTTGGTTTTATAGTTGCCAGGTTTTTGAAACTCTCATAGGTGAACTTCTAGTAGTGCCCTTTATCACCGTACACAATTTCAGGCTGATATCGGTAAACGTTTCGGAGATACTGAATGCTGGTGAAATATTTCGCACAGCCGCCTTGTCGGATTGGTGAGACACAATAAAATTTAAGGGCACGGTCGGGGTTGGCCAGAATGGTGCTATGATCTTATCGAGTTTCAATGAAATCGCACCAGCCGTTTAGAAGTTATTAGGGACACACACACACGGACAAAAGGTGATCTCATAAGCCTATTTTTTCATAAAATGAAAATAGCCTAAAAATGGCTTCGAAGCTATCTTTATGGACACTATGAAAAGTTTGAAGGTGGTTTTATGCGAATTGTTTAAATATGTAAACAGTAATGCACAGTATTAAACTAGCACAGTTCTTAACATAAGACCACCTCGTGGTGTAGCGGCTAGTATTCTTGGCTGTCACTCCGGAGATCCGAGTTTGACTCGCAACTCTGGCAAGGAATTTAATTTTGGTCTGAGGGCCTTGTGTGGCAAAACTGTGAATGTATGTTTTCGTTCCCTACCTCAGGTATCCTGGATGTGGTTTCCCGTCTCCTACTCTAGAAAAGTATTGGGATGGTTCCTAACATACGGCCATGGCCACCTCCTTCCAAATCAGAGCCTTAATTACAAATATAAAACACTATCATAGCATTTCATTAAGTGCTTCATTTGGTGCATTGCGACCTATGGCTCTGAAGCCTGGGCTCAATTAAAGGCTGGTAAGAAATGAATAAATGCATTTGAAATGTGGAGCTGGCGCCGAATGTTACGAATACCCTTGACTGACAGGCTAACAAATGAATAATAATAATAATAATAATAATAATAATAATAATAATAATAATAATAATAATAATGTTATTGGTTTTACGTCCCTTTTAACTACCCTGGCTTTTAGAGACGCCGGGTTGCCGGAATTTTGCCCCGAAGGGGATCTTTAACCTGCCAGTAAATGTACTGACACGGCTCCCTCGCATTTGCACACCCTCAAATGCCAGCTGACTGCGCCAGGTTTCGAACCTGCAACCTTGGGCTCAGCAAGCGAGAACCCCTGAGCCACGCAGGCATACATCTAACAAATGAAGAAGTCTTCAAGAGAGCTGAAGAAACAATCAGTCTAGGGAAAATGATCACGAAAAGAAGATATAGTTGGCTTGGTCACTTACTCCGACATTCATCATGTTTGAAAGGAAACTGGAAGGGAAGACTAGAAGAGGACGACTGTTTGCTCTCAGGAAGAGTTATATAATTGTTTTATTTCCACAGTTGGTAACAGATACATTTATTTATGTTTAGGTTGGCAGCAGTGACCTAGAGACAGAGAGTGAAGTAGCCATCATGGCTGAATGTGTTTGTGTTTCGGAGCATCAGCTTCTTCGCATATCAAGTGTTGTGTCTTTTGTATCATGTACTTTTTTGTAAATACAGCTTATAGTTCTCGCAGTCAAGGAGTGCACTTGCACTCTATATAAAGGGAGGTAACGTGCAGTTCGTTACTCCTGTGGGGGTCCGGGCGGGGATACCAAGAGCCCGCCGATGAGCCAGCTTGGTGTCCTAGGCGAAACCCCACACAAGACACGGCACAAACCTAGAAGAATTGCTGAGTTTTTACAGTCCACTAGAGTTAATTCGACATTTTCATTTATCCCCTGATGTTTAATGTATGTCGCTTACAGACATATGTTTTGGTCCTACACGGGCAGGATTCCCGCTATATCAACTGAGGCCATGTGGTCCAGACAAACGCTAAAACTGCTGTATTTAAGTGAACCAGTGCGAAATACGTATGTAGAGACAATACTAGTACATTATTGTGAACAATGCAGGCTCAATTGTAATGTATTTATCAATGTTTGTCTGTTCGATCTAACTTATTTGAAAATTGAGCACAATGGCTGCCAAATAATGCCAACACCAAACCCATGTGCTATGCCTTCGTGTCGCCTCGGCTAGTGTCGTTCAGCTTCGGTACATACATGTGCTTGATCGCAGCGCTCGCCAGTCTGCTTGATTCATGTTTACAACGCAGCTGTTGTAATACAAGTTTAATATTTGAATAAGTTAATTCATGCAGCGGGACTTGCAGAATTACACAATCATGATGAATATTGTATATTCGTAAAAGCATATACAGTATTGTGAACGTTTCGGTGTGCAGTTGAAAGCATCAATGGACGCGTGTTTGAGTCCATGCGTAAGTTCTCGCGACTTCCAATCAGCAGTGCAGCCTTCGATTCCTGACGGACACAGTTCCATTCAGTAGTGCAGCCTTCGATTCCTGACGGACACAGTTCCATTCAGCAGTGCAGCCTTCGATTCCTGACGGACACAATTCCATTCAGTAGTGCAGCCTTCGATTCCTGACGGACGCAGTTCCATTCAGCAGTGCAGCCTTCGATTCCTGACGGACGCAGTTCCATTCAGCAGTGCAGCCTTCGATTACTGACGGACGCCGTTCCATTCTGCGGTGCAGCCTTCGATTCCTGACGGACGCAGTTCCATTCAGCGGTGCAGCCTTCAATTCCTGACAGACGCAGTTCCATTCAGACGTCCTGACTTCGATATCCAACCGTTGGGTGACGACGCAGACTGAAAGAAACTCTACACCAGATAAGTTAACAAAGGCATTTCATAGCAATTCCTTCCCATACCCAGCAATCCTTCCTGTGCATGAACCATTTTAAGCATGTCTACTGAACGTGAGATTAAGTCACTGACCAAGCGCAGAGGTGTTCTCCGAGCATCCCTCACGAGACTCCATATCCAAATTAATGAATATAATAATGAGACTCCTGCTGAAGTATTACATGTGAAGAATGAACGTTTATTAGCTCTATTACCAGAATTTAATGAAATTCAAAGCAAATTGGAAGATTTGGATGACAAAAATCCTCATGAGCAGGTCCGGTGTGAATTCGAAGATGATTATGATGAACTTAGGGCTAAGCTACAACAGATACTAAATATCCATTGCACACATGCCTCATCTGTCTCTAGCAACGGTAGAGAATCTACAAGTAGTAATACAGGTTCGTACAGTTTGCCCAAGATACGGTTACCAGAATTTTCAGGTGATGTTACACAATTCATGCATTTCCATGACCTGTTTGATTCATTAATACTGAAGAATCAGTTTTTGGGTAATGTTGAAAGGTTCCATTACTTAATGTCAGCACTCCGTGGCAATGCTCATCAACTCATTCAAAACATTCCTCTTACTGCAGATAACTTTGAGCTAGCTTGGGAAACGGTCTGCAAGCGATACCGCAATTCAAAGGTAATATCAAATTACTGTTATCTCCAGATATCGTCCAAAAGGAATCATCTTCTAGTCTACAGTTCAAGTAGAACCAAGTACAGTTCAATTTAAAGGCTGTTGAGTCTTTGAATTTGAATATTCCCCTACATGAAATCATAATAGGTCAAATCATACTTGACAAGTTACCTGAAGTCACACGTAAGCAATGGGAAATGAGCAACAAATCCAAGGAACTATCTACACTTACGGAGTTGTTAGAATATCTTGAAAGGCGGGCTCAAACCCTTGAATTAATTGATTTTTCACCTACTAAGGGTCACAGTGATAAGATCAGTAGATTGTATCAAGATAAAACTTCTAAGCATGGTTTCAAGCATGATAAACAACAATTTACAAGTAGTTCATACATTGCAATTAACAATAATTTGAAGCCTGTAAGGGGCAACATCCAATCTTCAGATGTGATAAATTTTTAGGGTATGATGTTAATCGTAGATACAACCTAGTTAGCAGCATAAGCTTTGCTACAACTGTTTGCATAAATCACACGCTATAAGTTCTTGTCCTTCGAAGTCAACATGCAAAACTTGCAGCGGTCGTCACAACTCACTGTTGCATTTTGATTCTGGGAATCAGCAATTCAATGCCAACTCGTCTAAACAGTCTCAGCAAGGAGCTATCAGCAGATGCTCAAACCCCGAGTCCAACCAGGCTCACAATGCTCAAGTTCGTGGTAACTCCTCCAGTTATTGCACTATGAAACTCAAACCACAAACTCAAGTTCTACTTTCTACAGCAATAGTAAAGGTAAATGATAGTGCTGGTAGGCTACACTTAGCTCGTTGCTTATTGGACAGTGGCAGTCAAAGCAATTTTGTAACCGAGAGTTTGGTTCAAAATTTGGGCATAAGAAAGGCCAAGAATCTCACACCCTTCGAAGGTATTTCACAGTCCATGTCTGAAGCCAAGTATAGTGTGAGCGTTGAAGTGCAATCTTCCATAAGCAACACACGTCACAATGTTGAATGTCTGATCCTATCCAAAATTACAAGCGACATGCCTAGTCAGCAGGTACCCTATGAAGAGTGGGAGCTCCCTAATGATATTCAGTTAGCAGATCCGAGATTTTATGCCCCAGCCAAGATAGACATGCTTCTCGGTGTTGATGTATTCTTTAGAATTCTACAGAGGGGACACAGGACGAGACTAGGGAAGTTTCCAGTCCTACAAAACACAGATTTTGGATGGATTGTGTCAGGTTCATATGAATCCACCTCGAGAAAGAGTAACAATGCAGCAGGAACGTTTTTCCTTCGTAATGATGTTCACCTTCATAACCAAGTACAACGATTTTGGGAGATCGAAGAATTTCACGAGCCAGTCAAGTCGCAAGAAGAAATTGAATGTGAACAGCATTTTTCTGATCATGTGACACGAGATGCATCCGGGAAATACATAGTCAGACTACCATTTAAGCAGGATCCAAGTATATTAGGCAATTCTTTACAAACAGCAACTAGCAGATTTCAATACCTTGAGCGTAGGCTTAACAATGATACGCAGCTGAAGGTATATTATGACCAGTTTCTCACTGAATACAAGGAACTAGGTCACATGGATATTGTTAATTCTAGTATGGCAACATCGGTAGCATACTACATGCCGCACCATCCGGTATTCAAGAAATCCAGCACTACTACAAAAACTAGAGTTGTCTTCGACGCTTCTTGTAAATCGAGGTCAGGAAAGTCACTTAATGATATTTTAATGACGGGTCCTACTATTCAACAAGACTTATGTTCGATTGTCGCTAGATTTAGAACTCACGCCATAGGCTTTACAGCTGACATCGAGAAGATGTACAGACAAGTTAAGGTTGATTCCAGAGACAGCAGCCTTCAACGCATCCTTTGTAGAGCTTCTCCTAATGAGCCTATCAAGCAGTACCAACTTCAGACGGTCACATATGGCACATCATCAGCTCCATTTCTTGCAATAAGATGTTTAAGGCAATTGGCATATGATGAGTATCCGCAGGCAGCATCTGTCCTTCTTCGTGATTTTTATGTAGACGACTGCATTTCAGGAACAAGTAAGGTTGACAATGCATTACTCCTACAACGTGAACTGATCCAATTGTTATCCAAGGGAGGCTTCAAGCTCCGCAAGTGGTGCTCTAACCATCCAGCATTTTTAGAGGCGGTTCCAAAGGACTGCAGAGAGACGCAGCTTCCCCTTCAGATTAATTCAGGAGAAAATATAAAGACTTTAGGTATACTTTGGCATCCAGCGACAGACAAACTACAGATATCCAGTGGTGTGCAGAAAGAACAAGGAAGTGGATCTCCAGTTTCCAAACGCAAGGTGTTATCGATTATGTCGTCAATTTATGACCCTATTGGGCTAATCAGTCCTATTGTCATCGCATTCAAGATGTTTCTGCAGCAACTATGGCAAGAGAAGATAGGATGGGATGATGAACTTCCAACGGAACTTCTTACAATATGGCGTACTCTGCATTCTCAAATTCCCCTGATAGACAATATATATATTAACAGATTTGTGCTTCAAGATAATTGTACTCAGGTGCAGTTGCATGGCTTCACTGATGCATCCTTGAAGGGCTACGGTGCATGTTTATTCCTACGCTCGTCAACAGATCAAGGTCACGTAATAACACATTTCCTGTGCTCCAAGTCCAGAGTGGCTCCAATGAAACAGATCCCGCTACCCAGACTAGAGTTGTGTGCAGCAGTACTATTGTCACAAGTGGTTAAAAAGATGTGTCATGTTCTCAATATTGAATTCCATAGCATTCATCTGTGGACAGACTCAAAGATTGTTCTCGCATGGTTAGCAGGAGAACCGTCAAAATGGAAAACTTTTGTTGCGCATCGTGTGGCTGAAGTGCAAGGCAATACTTCAGTCAAGGATTGGAAGCACGTAGCATCAGCAGACAATCCTGCAGATCTGATTTCTCGAGGAACTGATCCTACAAACCTTTTAAATAATCATCTTTGGTGGCATGGCCCTGAATGGCTACAGTGTTCGGAACGGAACTGGCCCACTTCCAGTGAACAACCTGAATCACAGATTCCTGAGCAACGCAAGAGAGTGCTTAGTTGTTCTGTCCACTCTAATCCTGCAGACGTGCTCACAAGATTTTCTTCCCATCTCAAGCTACAAAGAGCGTTAGCATACTGTTTAAGATTCGTGCACAACACTAAACACAAACCTTCAGAACGGAAACATGGTCCATTAACAATAGAAGAGTTGCAGCAAACTAACATGACATGTGTGAGACTAGTCCAGTCAATAGCATTCCGCGAGGAAATAGCTGATCTTTTGAAACACAATGCAGTGTCAAGACGTAGCAAACTTCTAAGTTTAGTACCATTTTTAGACAAGGATCAAATCCTGAGAGTTGGAGGAAGACTAGAGAACTCCAATCAAGACTACGATTTCAAACATCAGATGATTTTGCCCGCTAAACATCAGTTTACTGATTTAATAATCAAGAGGGAACATGAAAGACTCCTACATTCAGGAAACCAGTTGACTTTAGCATCCATCAGACAGTGCTGCTGGATCATCAATGGAAAGTCGGTGGTTCGAAGAGTTATTAACACTTGTACAAAATGCTTCAGGTTCAAAGCCAAAACTACACAGCAAGTAATGGGACAGTTGCCCTCAGTTCGTGTGTCTCAAGCAAGACCATTCCGCAACACCGGCACAGACTTCACGGGCCCTTTCTACTTGAAGATCGGCAATCCACGTAGCAAGACCATTGTCAAGGGTTACATATGCATTTTCATATGTATGTGCACCAAGGCCATTCATTTAGAAATAGTTTCCGACCTAACCACTCAAGCTTTCCTCGCAGCACTCAGGAGATTCATCGCACGAAGAGGATTATGCAGCAACATGTACTCCGACAATGGTATAAATTTCCAAGGTGCTAGTAGAGAGCTCAAGGAGCTTAAGAAATTGTTCACTCAGGAACGGACTAGAGAGGAGATCAGTAACTTCGCCAGTAGTTGTGGAGTTAAGTGGCATTTCATACCTCCTCATGCCCCTAATTTTGGAGGGCTTTGGGAGGCCGTAGTAAAATCCCTCAAACATCATCTAAGAAGAGTTCTTGGAACACTTCATTTCACATATGAAGAATTGGCTACATTAACTGCGCAAATTGAGGCTTGCTTAAACTCACGTCCCCATGATCCTTCAGATGCATCTACCTTGACACCAGGTCACTTCCTTATAGGCGAACCCCTCACTACTCTTCCCGAACCTGATTTAACATTATGTAAACGGCCTTTGTTAACTAGATATAAGGTTCTTCAACAAAGACTCCAATCCTTTTGGAAGAGATGGTCATCAGATTACCTCACTCATCTGCAGCAGCGCAGCAAATGGACGACCTCCTCCTGCAACGTATCACTAGGCACTGTGGTGCTGATACGGGAAGACAATGTTCCCCCACTCCAGTGGCCCCTTGGTGTTATCACTGAAATGCATGGTGGTAAAGACAATGTGGTAAGAGTGGTTTCAGTGAAGTGCAACAGTGGTATTTTTAAACGACCAGTTTCCAAGGTAGCTCCGCTACCAATTGAGCAGACACATAATTTTGACTGTTAATATGTCAGTGTTTTAAGTTAGTGAATATTTTAGTGTTTCATGTCCTTGTCATTGGAACATTTCAGTGTTTCCATTTCATATTATTGAAATCCATGTATTTCAAGGTGGGGAGTATGTTTGCTCTCTGGGAGAATTATATAATTGTTTTATTTCCACAGTTGGTAACAGATACATTTATTTATGTTTAGGTTGGCAGCAGTGACCTAGAGACAGAGAGTGAAGTAGCCATCATGGCTGAATGTGTTTGTGTTTCGGAGCATCAGCTGCTTCGCATATCAAGTTTTGTGTCTTTTGTATCATGTACATTTTTGTAAATACAGTCCACTAGAGTTAATTCGACATTTTCATTTATCCCCTGATGTTTCATCTGGGGCACGTATGTCGCATACATACAACGACCGAGAGCAGGGTTCCTCGATGGCATTAAAGGGCGACGTCCATATCAATTAATCAAGCAGTTGGCTCAAGATAGAATGTCGTTGGATGATGACAGTCATGCTACCCACCAACCACCAGGATAAGGAGAACGAGAGAGAGCTATCACAATGGCACATCTCACAGAGAGATTCTACACACACCCGAGTACATGGGGCTGCATGATCATGATGTGGAAAAGTCCCTAAATGAATCACGAACAACAAGAACTCTGGCAGAGGCAGATGACCTCCCTGTTCCACCCCTTAAAACTCCAATAACTAACTAACTAACAAACAACGCTGGCGTCTAGACCGTATGCGTAGGAAATTCTCATTTGTCCTCACGAAACAATAGACTACCAACCTCGTCCTAGCTCACCTGCCAAACTTCATTGTTGTTATAGTTAATATTCATGTTAGGGTCTTGGGATGGCTTGGTCATCAGCTCCGTGTAGTTAGATGTGTGTTGAATTCGTCTCATAACCTGAATTTGTGTGATGACTGTAGTAATTATTAATAAGAAAAATATAACCACCTGAATCAATACTATAAAGTAATTAATTATTAAAGTTGTTCTAGGTACATGTTTCGGGGATTAATCAATTATTTTATCCCCTTCATCAGCCAATTGTAAAGCATATTGAAAATATAACAAAGTGTAGCACTGAAACTATGAAAGGTCATTTACCCTAATATGGTGCACCATATATATATATGTTGTAAAAATTAAAATATAGAACAAGAGGGAGCAGTTGATGACGGTGCCAGTATTCAGCCTGCAGGTGCCAACGAAGATGTGAACACTGTCGCCGTCACCAACTGCTTCGTTATGTTCTATACTTTTATTTTTGCAACCTATATACAGTATATGGTGCACCATATTAGGGTAAATAACCTTTCATATTTTCAGTGCTACATTTTATTATATTTTCAATATGCTTTACAATCGGCTGATAAAGGAGAAAAAATAGTTGATTAATCCCCGAAACATGTACCTTGAACAACTTTAATAACTAATTTCTTTGTAGTATTGATTCAGGCGGTTATAATTTCCTTATTAATAATTATTTTAGCATATCAATACGGAGCCACCATGAATACTTTAAATAATGTAATGACTGTAGTATACATAATCGCTGGCACTACAGCCCTTGAAGTGCCTAGGCCTACCAAGTGACCGCTGCCCAGCCATTTGGCCTGCAGATATTGGGGTGACGCGTGATCAGCGCATCGGGTCCCCTCGGCCGCTAATCTTGGTTTTCGTAATCGGGGAGTTGCCTCACCGTCAGACAGCTACCCAATTGTCCTCACGAGGCTGAGTGCACCCCGTTCCAGCCCTCACGGCAGTTTCTAAAATCCCTGAGGGAGTGGGAATCGAACCCTGGGCGTCCGGGTGAGAGGCAGGCGTGATACCCCAACACCACGGGGCCGGCTAATGACTGTAGTGAATTGTGTAATAAGTTAGGGACAGGAATTAGGTAGTTACCCCGGGACTTCAAATAAGATACTGTGCCCGAATTCCGCATAGTCAACGCCCAGTATCCGCACAGATGGAATGGATTGCAAGGATGTCAATACCCGGCTAAAGAATCAACAATATCCTACTAGACGAATAAGTAGGGAACCCACGACTCACAAAACACATATCTGATAGTACTAGCAACTAGTTACATACCAAATCTTACCAAAATAAAATAGAGCAAATCGAGACACTCGAATCTCAGGGGTGATAAGTTTAACATTATGTCGAAAAAGTGCCTGTAGCTAACTAGTAGTATCATTTTATGCCAATTAAGCGATGAATAAAAGATCAGATCTTAGAGAAATGGACAAGCATACTAAACAGTGCTTGTAGTATTTATTAACTTAGAACAACATAGAAAATGTCCCTACTCATTAACGAAAATAAAATGCTGTCGCTCTAGACACAACTGATAATAAAAATAAAATCAATTTTCGACATGTATTAGACTTCACTAAGTCTACCTCCACAATATTTATAGGTGTACTTAAAATAGCACATCGAATTAAACCTTTCTTAATAATGCAAAACTTATTAAGCACCGTGTATTTCTTAAGTTTACCAAATAATATACTTGCAAATAAACTGTCGTTTTTTTCACAAAAATCTCCCCTATTTAATACATCCGTTCACACATCTGCACTATCGTTCCAAATCTAAATTCACTTCTTCAAATTAGGCCTATTATTTACATAAATGTTTAATATATACATGAGCTCGTCCGGCACAAATTTTCTCCTCCTTCTACTTTCAATACTTCTTCAAACACCATTCTATTTCAGATAACACAATACTTACTGGTTTTACGTATTTAAAAACATACTAGGTCATGTCAATATGAATATATGTATAAAACAACTAAGTTCAGTACTGCTCATAAATACATATCAGGTTTAATAATTTTTCAATAACGTTTGAACTATGATACTGTGCCAGTTTGGACCGAGATCCAAAGACCACATTTTGTAAAATACCGAAATCAGATGAGCACGAGAATATCTATCTCAGGGTCTATCTAGGTGAATATTAGGTCTATATCTGGCATCCCCGATCTCGGTAATTCACAAGTAAGGCAAGGAAAGAAATTAATTTGAAAATAGCACATTTCTTAAAAATCTCAATTTATTTATAGTTAAAATATTAAATTGACTGGCAATAACCTCCAAACACAAAGAAAACAATCACACATAAAAAATCAACAGTCCCTAAAAATACCCTTGAACTCCGCAAAATTGATGTTCAGAAAAATCAGTAGTCCATTCTGATATAAAAATCGAAAATTTCTAATTATTTACCCTGGGGTAATCACTATTCAATGAAGAGTTCGAGTGATCCCTCTATTTAAATATTTGTAGTTTCACTTCACGAAGAATTGCTTAGATTGTTCAAGTACACGTTGTAAAGATATTACGAAAAAAAAAGTCACTTGGTTAATTCGATGATGTTTCAAAAAAAATTATTGGAAAAAATTATTTCTCTGTTTCATTGAAGTATGATAACAACCTCATATCAATGTTCGGCTAACATAAAGTCGAATGTTAATATTTTTGTTTGTAAAATTTTTGTTTCCAAAAACAAAACTTGTTTATAAATTTTTCATTATCATAATAATTTGAAAAATAAATCTTTTTATTTTCTCACAATCACTTGTTTCAATGTAAACAAAATTTAAATTTGTTCATTTCAAAATTTGTTATGAACATTAGCATAAATTGTTGTTATCCACTATCAGTGGATTATATCATTATCTCTTTCATCAAAACGTTTCTCATTCAGAAAATTTACATAATATCTCACACAAAATAAATGTTAATCATAGAATTTATTATTGAAATGAAAATCCACAGCCTGCTTCCAGTCTCCGACCGGGTCAGGAATGGAATGAATGAAGCCCCCATCTAGCGGCGAGGATATGAACTGTGCCGACTGCCGAGGCCTGACGCACTCCTCTGGGGCAATGATGAAATGAATGACAGATGAAATGAAATGATAGTGGAGAGTGTGGCTGAAATGAAATTTTGACAGGGAAAACCGGAGTACCCGGAGAAAAACCTGTCTGCCTCCGTTTTGTCCAGCACAGATCTCACATGGAGTGACCGGGATTTGAACCACGGACCCAGCGGTGAGAGGCCCACGTGCTGCCGCCTAAGCCACGGAGGCTTCCCAGAATTTATTATTATTATTATTAATTTCAAAATTTCTTATCACTATATTTACAATAAGTGTTCTCACCCTCTCATATTGTGAATATTTAATGCTCATTTCCACTGTTGCAATTATTATTATTCCAGGCACAAAATAAACATATCTTCAATTATTTATTTTATCTTTGCATTTGCAACTATTCATTTGATATTTTTTTCTCGGTCAGGTTCATCAAATCTAAACTCATGATCTTCAATTATTTGGGCATACTATTGGAAATTCAAGTTGATCCAGAAAATTATTAAATATTTGAATTGACAGTTAAATGGAATTTGACTAGAATATGGGGCGGTCTACTTGCCTAACCCTTCCTTTACAATTGAGAGCCCACATGCTCTTCTAATGACACACGTACAACCATGTGTGCCCATAACTGCGGAAACAAATGCCCTCTTGGATGACCCCTAGGTCTCCACACAACTTAAAGTGTCGACAATTCGCACACTAAAATCATCATATTATATGACTTCAAATATTCCTCTCCACAAAAAATTATGTTTTTTTTTATTATATATTTTTTTCTGTTTGTAATATTCTTTCTTATCACTGTACTGGGCGTTCTTCAATTTTATTTTCCAATGAAGAGATGCATTTAATTCTGGTCAATTTCTCCTTGCCTCCCATTTACATAATCTCACCCTAATTCATACATTTAATACATGCCGCTTTCCTTTTCTTCATCTAAATATTTTTAGTGCTATTGGAAAATTTTACTGAGCTCAAATTCTTACTGTTTCACTTCATTCATAAACTCATTTAAATTTATTTATAAATCCAAACTTCTATTTCACAAATAAACAAAGTTATTTTATTCAAAGTCTTCCAATTATTTAAATTCTTCCACAAATTATTATTATTATTGGAAAAATTATTTAGGCATCGTCAACATCAGAATGATTATTATTGCCCTATTTCATCCATAAATTAATAAATGTTTAAATCCTCTTCGTAAATGATTATTAATAACATCTCACTTGCTGATTATTAATGCAGTAACTATTTAATCACAATTAACAATTTAATTTAATTCCTAAATTGGTGCTATCATCTCCCTAAATAAATTATTTATAACTTTGGTGTAGTTATATTTTTAATATTATTAACTTATTTATTTCACAGTCATTTACTATTATTAAATAAATCCAATTATTTAAATAATCCAAGTAATAATCGAGCCTCTTCTCATAATAAGAGTTAAAGAAAATAATATTCCTATCCCTTTGAAATAACTTGAACATTTCATGTCGAAACACATGAACTGACTGTTGTCCTGACAAAATTCGTAAAATAGAATAATAAATTGTCGGACTACAAGCTCCATTTGTCATCCTGGACAAATATAATAGACGTTCTCATTACGATGATAATTATGTTGATTTCTTATAGTGACAGTATAAAAATGGAATTCTCAAATACTACTATAGGCTAGTAGATAGTACATGAATAGTTGTCTTACTTCATTCTTGCTGTGTAGGTAGAGCGTGCCCTTCGGTGTTCACTATCCCATTAGTGTCCTCCCATGGTCATCTGCTGTTCCATATCACTTCGTTCGCCTCCATATCACACCTATCCTCGAGTAGTTTAATGTCACTCGTTCAAAAACACTCCCGTTAATCTCGGTATAGTCTAGCATGTTGAAATGTTGTACAGTCTTATACTGATATAGTAGTCTTGAAAGATTGAGAACAAGTCCCATATCCGAACAATGCGGTTTCGTTCGCCTGCTATTACAGGAACACCTGTTAGCTGCATAGAACGAACTGTAAGAATAAATTCTTCCTGATATTACTTGAAGTGCCTGATGTACCGTTCCACCCCAAGAAACACATCATTTTGTAGGCTAACTTCCGTGAATGGCTTTACAAAACTACCATCACCTGACTGGTTAGAATAATTGACCATAAAGTCAGTCGATGTTCTAAGTCCTTCGCTGATATTATATATGGTCATTCACCTAAAAAAAACTAAGTCCACTGACTGCTTGTCCAACGACTAAGTTCTTCGGCGGTCAAAATCACGGCGTAAACACTCGTACTTGATGTATCGTAGATGCGCACATCTGCAAGTGCTCTGATGGAATACAATACTGTCTTGATTCTCTGGCTCCTTATATAGTCCACACGGTCTTCCTTCTAGAAGCTTCCATTCCGTATCTCGGCTTCTACTGAAGGGATTTTCATGCTTGATAGCTCAAATTTCTTCTCAATCAATTGCCAGTAAACTGTACTACTTTTCTAGGTTCCATTCCTTCTCCTAGAGGAAATTCTAGAAAACTTATTTTCATTACGTAGGCGAGCTCCCACGTCACAGTTCCACGTCACTCGCTCTTAGGTTGCATACTTCCCTCAACACCCGGAGTCTCCTAGCGCGCTATTCAAAATATCAGCCGCTCCATCTCTCAGATAAATCAACATCTCTGCTTTATAATAATGACGTCAACATGTCACGGACGTGTGAACGATCCGGGTACAATACAAGACTCTTAGATTGCAAAATATAACATCACTAGGTGCGTGGCATTAACCCTCACTACTACCACCTTCCTCTACATAACTTCAATCATCCATAAACTTTGTTACCATACTGTACTTCAATTCTTACCGCTGTAATGACTATTCTCATTTTACACAAATTTCGTGAACAAACTTATAAGTGTCTACACTACACTTCATTCAACAATAAATCTTCATATATGTCGTAGCACGTTATCACAACAATAATGAAAGCCATCTCAAGTACATTCAACAATGTAAGAGATTCAGTAACCCTATTCAATATTACTGCTGTAATATTTTTCAAGAAATAAATTCCTCCTCTACATAAATTCATTCGATTATACAAACATCGTGCTATTATTCCTTATTTGTTCGACTAACAAATCTTTACTCTCATTGTACACCTTTCATACTCTCCGTATTTGAATATACGTTATATTCCTTCATTTAACTTAAATCTTAAACATTGTTATACAGTCATAATTTCTTTCTGAGTTTCAGTCTGCACGTGTTCGCAATGTAATAAATATACACATATCCTCGCGTTCATTATCATTCCAAATGATTAAATATATTCACAATAGTCCTCTAAGACTTCTATTTGACAATAAGTTGATTTTCATAATCACACCTCTCCTTGCTTTCAAAATATATACGCTTTTAAAGTCGTATTCTCAGTTTGAACTACTCCAATAATGAGTTTCCTGTCACCAATAACAAATATTGACTTTAATATTATTCATTCAATATTTTTCTTTACTTTCATTCAGATTCAAAAATCTGGACATAACAATGTTGTAATTCTGGGGTTTACAATAATATTCTTGGCTTTAACTGAGTGTATCAAACGCAATTGTCGAACACTCTGGACAATTATTTACGTTTTAAAATTGACAAATTATTTTGTTTACCTAACGAAATTGTTTCCAATCGTATAACGATATCAATTCTTTTCCAGTACAATAATGACAATATTTCTTTCTTTCATTCAGAATAACAAAACTACCTCACTCTTCGTTGTAAAATAGACAGATAAAAATTCGTAAACTTGTTAAACAAAAGCGAAAAATATTTAAACATGAAAATTCTAACGAACATTACTAAAAATACGTCAAAAACGAAATTCGTTTACTCCAAAAGAATTTACACAAACATTTCAAAAATATAGCAACAATAACAACGTGAGTTAGAAATTAAATTGACAGATGTTGGCCAATCACTGGAATATCCCCAAATCAAATGCTAACTACATAGTTGATAGAAAATCACTCATCTTCCTTGATCTGGATCGATTTCGTTGAGAACCTGTGATCTCGCCGCGTTGGACTGTGACCACGTGCGCCTGTCGCACGCCGACATTCCTCAAGAAGCGTGACTGCATTACCGAAGCGCTCGCTGTCTGCCTTGCAGGTGTGAGTTGCTGGCTGGCTGGAACTGGGACACAGCTAATCAGGTCTGCGCTGCTCCTCACTCTGCGTGTCATTGAACTGCATGTTCATCAGGATCTTCTTTCTTCACGACCACCGGTCTTGATACTGCATTCGTTTCCGAGCCCTGTGGCATCTGACGATATTCGCTTCAATCGACTCCTCTCTAGACGATCATGACCGTAGTCATATATAGTGATATGCTTACGATTAGAATTCCGAAATAAGTGGAATCTTACGTAGTAGTTGCATGTTTTGTGGCTTTGGCGAACTGCTGATGGAAATGCAGTTGAAGTTCCATTGTTGCTCTGTGTGATCATCGCTGGACTTCGTTTAATTAGTGTAATCTATCTCCCCTCCATGATGAAGTTAGTACATCTTCACAACCTGAAGTGAAATGTTGCATGAAATTCTTCCCCTCCGACTTAGCTGAGAAAGCATTTTTAATAGTTCTGTAGAATTGTGATAATAAAATGTCGGTAGAACTCTTTTACTGCGTTTTCGTGTAATCTCGATAGTATATCACTTGTGAATACTTATAGTAAGGATCTCTTCTTATTCTTTCTCGTAATACTGCGTTCAAATATGTTCTTGCTAATACTGTAGTTTCCTATACATCTTCTTCTGTAGATTACTCTGATATATTTCTACGGAGACTCCACTCCTGCTTGACTATTAACGACGCATCTCCTACCGCTAAAATGTTTCTTTCTTCCTCGGTTCAGCTTATGCTGTTTCTTGGAGTGACTTTACAATAGGTCTTACTTCGACCAAGCGATGTAGTAGAGTGTCCCTCGTCGCTCTCCTGAGTTCCTTTCCCTCACAAATTGGTCGCGCTAGCCTCGCTGCACCTTCAAATATCACTTATTTGCTCATATCTTCTATTGTTGCAAATTAACTGACATTCTGCTTTGCCAATAAGATTTCATTTATTTTTCTCTAAATATTAGTATACTCCAGTCAGTTATAAAGTTTATATTTATATATTATAGCAACGTAGCCTCTCGATAACACCAATTATTTTGATTGGTGAATCTGTTGCTATCTCAATCACATTGTTCCTTGCTTATCAAAGTGGGGTCGTGTGCCAAATCCCCTCTCCTCGGCTCCTCATGCGTGTCGTCCTCTAGCTCTGCGACCTTTCTCTCTGCTCTGTAGAAACCGGTTTTAATACTGTCTCTCCGAGTAACTTGTCATATTCCTGCCTTCAATGGAAGTCATTCTTTCTTGGTTAAAATAATTCAGATGATAAAATTACCATTTCTCCTTCAAATAAAGACTTTTCTGTGCACCCAAAACTTGATAAATACCTTCTTTCACATTACCAACTCTCACTATGTGTGAAAATAACTCAAATCACGACTTATTTTCTAGGCGTAAAATTCTCTTGTTACACAGTTCGAATCTCTGTCGATGAATTCACATGGACTATAATAAATTCGAGTACAGTATTATCCTGACATTTTCGTGCAGTGCATGTGAAAAAAAACAAGTAGTTCCGTGAAGAACTATACAGCCTATTTTCATATATCCTACTTATGTTAATTGCCACTATCAACATATAAAATTTCAGTTTGATTGCTGTAATAGATTCGTAGATTTTTGAGAACCAACTAAATATTGCGGATGGACGCCATGTTGGATTTTTATATACGTAGGTCTTAGATTTATGTACTGTTACATGAAGATTATTGTGTACGTGTAGTATTCAAACTTCAATCGCTTGATTAGGATACAAGAAGTAAAAAACGAGATTTTAAAATTTCGCACAGCTGCCATCTTGTGGTTATGGAAACAATTGAAATTAATTAGATGCTAGTGGGTTACCATTTGTATAATGATTTTCTGTACCAAGTGTCACTGCACTCAGATGGTTAAATCGCGAGAAACGTTCATGTGAATATTTATACTTCGCGTCGCCGCCATGTTGGATTTGTGATCACCAGGTTATTGAAAGTCCTATAGGTGAACTTATGTTCATAGCCCCTATGAACATTAAAAATCAGTTTGATTGCTGCAGTAGATTTGTAGATATTGAGATCCGTCTAAATATTTCGTATGGTCGCCATGTTGGATTGTTATATGTATAGGCCATAACTTAGAGTCATGTTCCATTAAAGGAAAATTAAACTTTCACTTCGATCGCATGATTATGACACAATAAATAAAAATTTAATTTTACAATTAGCACAGCCGCCATCTTAAGGTTATGTAAACAATTGAACTAAATTAAAAACAAGTAGTTCCGTGAAGAACTATACAGCCTATTTTCATATATCCTGCACATGTTAATTGTCTATATCAACATACAACATTTCAGTTTAATTGCTGTAACAGATTCGTAGATATTGAGAACCGTCTAAATATTTCATATGGTCGCCAGGATGGATTTTTATTTTTGTACTATTACATTAAGATTATTGTGTACGTGTGGTATTCAAACTTCAATCGCATGATTAGAACACAAGAAGTAAAAACGAGATTTTAAAAGTACGCACACCAGCCATCTTGTGATTATGCAAACAATTGAAATAAATTACATGCCAGTGGATCAACATTTCTATAAGCATTTAACGTGCAACGTTTCACGGCATTCGGATAGTTAATTCGCGAGAAACGTCGATTTAAATATTTATACTTCGCGTCGCCGCCATGTTGGATTTGTGCTCACCAGGTTACTGAAAGTCCTATAGGTGAACATATGTTCATAGTCTCTATGAACATAAAAAAATTCAGTTTGGTTGCTGTAAAAGATTCATAGATATTGAGAACCGTCTAAATATTTCGGAAGCTCGCCAATTAGGATTGTGTTATGTATAGGCCATAGAGTTATGTACCATTCAAGGACAATTATTGCCTAGCTTCATTATTCAAACTTTCACTTCGATGGCATGATTACGACACAAGAATAAAAACTTAATTTTAAAATTTTGCACAGTCGCCATCTTGAGGTTATGTAAACAATTGAATTAAATTGGATGGCAGTGCATTACAATCAGCAAAATCATTTACTGCACCACATTTCACTGCGCTCAGAGAGTTAAATCACGAGAAAAGTCTATTAAAATATTTCAAATTCGCTAGGTCGCCATGTTCGTTTTGTACTTTACAGGTTTATGAAATATACATAGGTAAACTTGTATCAGTACCCTTTATCACCGTACAAAATTGCATGATGATATCTGTAATAGTTTCGGAGATATAGAATGTCAGTGATATATTTCGCACAGCCGCCATTTTGAGGTTATATAAACAATTGAACTAAATTAGACTCCAGTACATTAGAATGTGTATAAACATTTGCTGTACCAAGTTTCATTACGTTTGGATAGTTAAATCGCTAGAAATATCAATTAAAATCTCAATTTCGCTTGACCGCCATGTTGGTTTTGTAGTCACCAGGTTTTTGAAAGTCTCATAGGTGAACTTCTAGTAGTGCCCTTTATCACCGTACACAATTTCAGGGCGATATCGGTAATAGTTTCGGAGATATTGAATGCTAGTGAAATATTTCGCACAGCCGCCATGTTGGATTGGTGAGACGTAACAAAATTTGAAGGGCACGGTCGAGGTCGCCGGGAATTGTGCTATGAACTTACCGAGTTTCATTGAAATCGCTCCAGCCGTTTAGATTTTATTAGGGGGACACACACACACACCTCACACACACACACACACGCACCCACACACGGACAAAAGGTGATCTCATAAGCCTATTTTTTCAAAATTTAAAATAGGCTAATAAAAACCAGTGCAATACAATGTGTATAAACATTTGCTGTACCAAGTTTCATTGCGTTTGGATCATTAAATCGCGAGAAGAGTCTATTTAAAACTTTCAACTTCGCTTGGCCGCCATGTTCGTTTTGTAGTTATCATGTTTTTGAATGTCTCATTTATGAACTTCCAGCAGTACCCTTTATCTCCGTAGAAAATTTCAGGGTGATACCGGTAATAGTTTCAGAAATATTTCGCACAGCCGCCATCTTGAGGTTATGTATACAATTGAACGAAGTTAGATGTCGGTGCATTACGATGTGTATAAACGTATACTGTACCAAATTTCATTGAGTTTTGTTGGTTAAATCGCGAGAAACGTCCATTTAAAAGCCGAAAATTCTCTTGGCCACCATGTTGGTTTTGTAGTTACCAGTTTTACAAAGGTCACATAGGTGAACTTCTAGTAGTTCCCCTTATCACCGTGCAAAATTCCAGGGTGATATCGGTAATAGTTTCGGAGATATTGAATGCAAGTGAAATATTTCGCACAGCCGCCATGTTGGATTGGTGAGGCTTACCGAAATTTAAAGGGCACGGTCGGTGTCGTCAGTATAAGTGCTATAAACTTACCGAGTTTCATTGAAATAGCTCTAGCCGTTTAGAGTTTATTAGGGGGACACACACATGCACACACAGACAGACACTCGGACAAAAGGTGATCCCATAAGCCTATTTTTTTTTCATAAATGAAAATAGGCTAAAAAGGAAAATTCACTCTCAGTATAGCCACTGCCAGTGCCGGGATTCAAACCTACGATCTCTAAACTTGCTGCAACTGACCGCGCGGGCGTGGTGCACGATTTAACGAGCATGGCTACGCCGCGGGGAAATATCCAAACTTCAGAATGCTTGCTTACTATTTGGTAGGAATAACCAAGTTTCACGGGTCATACATTGCACTGTAGCCGGATAATTCTGATTCCCATGGAATAAGAGGCAAACATTTCTCCTCCGTAGTACCATTAAGTTGAGTGAGATAGGACGCTTCAGAGACGCTAAATGGCCGGTGCAAGATAACGGAAGAACAATCAATTTAAGTACCAAGAGAAGAAGAGATAATGTGGTAACCATTAAAAGGGACATAAAGGTATCACAATGTAGAAACATCAAAGCAAAAGCAGAAACGAACGCTGCAATCTCGAGAACGTTGGAACTAGAGGCAAAGGATGTCAGATTAAACATTAAAAGGAGAAAGGGGAGAAAGCGGGAAAGTATGTATTCGGATGTTTGTTGAATTAAAGAGATAATATTATATAGGAACTAGGATTGGCATAAAGCCCGGATATTCTTATCCCAATAACAATATCTACATTAATGGGATATAAAACCATCTCTAAACAGCCCTACAATATGTCGATTTTTAAGTACTGCAAAATACCTTTTCCTCAATACATAACATACTTACATGGTTCTAAGTTTTACAGACCTCAGTGTTACGAAGCGTGTTTTCAGCCATTGGAACCCGTTGGCACGGCCTAATCTATTGATAGTAAGAATAGACGGTTCGGTTACCTGATGAACGTCTTCAAGTGTTCGGAAGCGAATACAACAATGTTATTCCTTCATCTTAGAATTAATATTCAATTTGCTGGGACTGAAATCAGGAGAGTATGGCGGTGTGTACAACACTTTACAGCGCCAATGACTCAACAATCCGGACACATCCTGCTGTTTGCTTGCATAATGTGATATCTCTGATTATTATTACATAGCCAAATATCACATTAAGCAAGCAAACATGAAGATCAATCCCCACTATCAATATCTTAACAAAACGAAACACACATATAACTAGTAAATATTGACTAGTTGGGCTAGTTTAATAACTACTGCAGCCAAATAAGTACTCGTATATTTGTAAATTCCATCACCCATACTTGTAGACATAGATTTAATAGCCTAAGTGTAAAGGTTCTGATGACGATTGCTTGACGATCGAAACTGATCAACCAAGTGTGTTTATTAATCTCATGTTTTATTTTTAGCCTACTTTTCACATTTTGTAAAAATGAGGAAATAGTAGTCTTATGAGATCGATCCGGGAAAATGTGTGTCTGTCTGTCTGTCTGTCTGTCTGGCTGGCTGGCTGTGTGTGTGTGTCCCCCTATCAACTCCTAAACGGCTGGAGCAATCGAAATAAAATTTGGAAGGAGTAAAGATCTATACCTGAATATCTCACGGCCATATTTCAAAATGATGTCAGTGCTACCAACTGCTGAAAAATCGCAATTGAAATTTGAGCTCCCTGTTGGATATCTTGGAAGGTATGAATGGGAGCTATTTCAAAATCGGCACACATATAGATAATAATATTGCAGTTTAATTTCCAGAAGGCCATATATGGCAGTGTTGCCAAAATGATTATAAGCCTACTGATAGGTCCAATATTTAAATGCATATAACGTCTACACTATCAATTGGAATTCAACCAAATTTCGTATGTTGTATGTGTACATAACCAGATATGACTGAACGTATTCTTATGAACCACCAGTGCTGCCAACTGTTAAAAAATGCTCTTAATTTCTTTTATCCAAATACCAATATATAAGAGAAAGTATGCAAGCCGACAGCTTTAAACTATGCACACGTATAGTACATGACATTCTATATTAATTTGGAGTAACTTATATACGTCAGTGCTACCAACATGATTCTAAGCCTGCTGAGAGGTCCAACTTTAAATACATGTAACTTCCATACTATAATTTGGATTTCAACCAAATTTCGTATGTGCTATGTGTACCATAACAACTATGACTATGCGTATTCTTAAGAGCAACCAGGGCTGCCAACTGTTAATAAATGCAGTCTCTATTTTTGTTACCCTAATATCAATATATCAGAAAGAATGCAAGCCAATAGCTCTAAACTTTGCACACGTATAGTACCTGGCATTCTAGATTACTTTGGAGTAACTAATATACGTCAGTGCTTTCAACATGAATCTAAGCCTGCTGATAGGTCCAATTTTAAAATGCATGTAACTTCTATACTAACTAATGGATTTCATTCAAAAACGGCACAACAATAGATCATATTACTTCAGATTATTTCTGACCAATACATGCATGACACTGTTGCCAACATGATTTTACGCGCGCTGTTAGATCCAATGTTTAACTGCATGTAACGTCCATGCTATTCATTGGACTCCAACCAAATTTTGTATTCTGTACCTTAAGAGATGGAACTAAGAATATATTCAGTCACCAGGGCTGCGAACTGTAGTGTTCTATTAGGCTACATTATGCCAGGTATACAGTATTTCGAACTAATTAGAAATTTCGATATTACCAACTTAATTTCGTCATTATTCTAGATAGATCCATATCGATTAATCATTGGCATGAATCTTAAATTTTAAGAAAAGTAGGCTCTTTAGTTCGTCACGGAACTTCTTGTTATTTTTAGGGTTAGGTACAATTCGTGTTGACCGACTGTAAAAACATTAAATTTCTATTACTAAGGCAGCACTGAAAATTGGCTTCTACCATAATATTCTTCTATTAGAGAACAAACAATACATTTCTTGCAGAAGAGCAAACCCAAGAAGTGCTCCTGCTTCTTCGAGTTCTATCATCGTACCGACCTCCTGTTGGGAAGAGAAATTGATTCCACAAGTTGCCTGGTGTGAAACCATCCAAGAGTCTTCAGATGGCAATCAACTAGTGAATGGATTCTGAAATTGAGTATCGATATAACTCCCTTATTAGAGCTTAGGCGACAGTACGGTTGGAGTTACATAATTTATTTGGGATTCGTAAGGTCTTTTATTACAGACCAGGAGAGGTAGCTATATGCCATCTGCCAATACTTCCCCGGATATATTAGGTAACACACCAGATTGTGTTTTGCTCATCGCGATATAAATTTTAAGTGCTAATTACATTTATTTCCAGGAGAGATAATACAGAATTGATTTATTATTGCAGTCCCTGCTCCCTATTTCCTATTCACAGCAGTTAGATATACTGTATTTCCTACATTATAATATAACGGTGACTGTAAACACCAAGCCTCCTTATTCTCTCTCAAAATTCTAAAACAATTCTAGAGCCATGATTCTTATATTTATTCCAAATATTAATGGTGATATAATAATATAATATGAGAGAGATTACTGATTTAGCTTTAATTCGAAGTGAAAGTGAAGTGAAAGGACCTGAAATTGATGTCCCAACAGGTGGCTTCGGTGGCGTAGTTGGTAGCATGCTGAGCTTCTGTGCCCAAGATCGCGGCTTCAAACCCAGCCGAAATCGTCGGATTTTTTAAGAGCGTTAAAAATCCCTCAGTATGCCTTCCTTCGGAGGGGAAGTAAAGACGGCGGTCCCATGTCACAGATTTATGGCATATTAATGAACCTTCCACTAATTACACCTGTGTGAAGATAAATTAGAGGTTAAACATTTGACAAACGCTCTTAGGTTCCGACGTTCGTCACCAGGAGCCAACTGTGATGGCATCTGGTAACCAAGTTCTGAACTAGTAGTAGTTGACGGTTGCGTTGGGGCGAAAAAGTAGGAACTACTTGAAATAAATTCAATGTCTGCAGTCCTTACTTGAAATGAAAACAGATAACACACTAATACAGTCATCTCAATTAACACCGGTTATCAGACAGATTCTACACACACCCAAAGTACACGGGGCTACATGACCGCGTTGTCGCAGCCCCATAACTGAGGAACAAACCAACCATGTCGATCGTGGAGAGACAAAGTGATATGCTGGTGTGGGTCAGCTGCAAAAGGTTGGTTTTGGTAGTGAACTCGAGCTCGACTGCCGTTTGAATCCAGCCACTGGCATGGATGAAATGTCTTGAATTGCAAGCCCATTCAATATTTAGCCTATTTTCATTTATAAAAAGGGCTTATGAGATCACCTTTTGTCCGTGTGTGTGTATGTGTGTGTGTGCGCGCGCGCGCGTATGTGTCCCCCCTAATAACTTTTTAACGGCGGGAACGATTTCAATGAAACTCTGTGACGTATAAGCACCAGTTTAGCACCAATGTGCCCTTCACATTTTATTACGTCCCACCAATTCAACATGGCGGCTGTGCAAAATATTTCACCGGCATTAAATATCTTCAAATCTATTACTGATATCACCCTGCAATTCTGTACGGTGATAAAGGTCACTGCTTCAAGTTCAAAAACTTTCAAAAACCTGTAAAGTACGAAACGAACATGGCGGCCAAGCAAATTTGAAACATTTTAATAGAATTTTCTCGCGATTCAACCATCTGACCGCAATGACATATGGTACAGTAAATGTTTATACACATCGTACTGCACTGACATCTAACTTAGTTCAATTGTTTACATAACCGCAAGATGGTGGCTATGCGAAATTTTAAAAATAAGTTTTTATTTATTGTGTATTAATCATGCGACCGAAGTGAACGTTTGAATAATGAACCTACGCAATAATCGTCATCTAATAGTACATAACGCTATGGCCTAGGCCTACATAAAACTCCAACATGGCGACCATCCAAAATATTTGGACGATTCTCAATATCTATTAATCTACGACCGCAATCAAACTAATATTTCGTGTGTTCATAGAGGCTATGAACATAAGTTCACCTATGGGACTTTCAATAACCTGGTGAGCCAAACTCCAATATGGCGGCGACGCGATATATAAATATTTAAATGGACATTTCTCGCGATTTAACCATCCGAGCTCAGTGAGACTTGGTACGGTAAATGTTCATACAAATGTTAATCTACTGACATCTAAATTATTTCAACTGTTTTCATAACCACAAGATGGCAGCTGTGCGAAATTTTAAAATCTCGTTTTTATATCTAGTATCCTAATCATGCGATTGAAGTTTGAATACTACACCAACTCAACAATCTTCATGTAATAGTGCATATCTCTAGGCCTTTCATACATATAAATCCAACATGGCGACCATCTTAAATATATAGACGCTTCTCAATATCTGCGAATTTATTAAAGCAATCATAGTGAAATTTTGTATATTGATAGAGGCAATTAACATAAGTGGGATATATGAAAATAGGCTGTATAGTTCTTCACGGAACTACTTGTTATGATATAAGATATACGACTGGCTGCGTGGCGTAGCGGTAACGTTCTCTCCTGCTGTAGCCAAGGTTACATGATCGAATCCTGGCACCGTCAGTTGGCATTTGACGGTGCACAGATACGAGGGAACCATGTCAGTAGATTTACTGGCACGTTAATGATCTCTTTCAGGGAAACATTCCAGCATCTCGTCGTATCTAAAAGCCTCATTAGTTAAAAGGGACGTGAAACCAATAACATTATTACATTATCATCATACCAAATACACATAATCTCTTTATATTAATGTGTGATATAAAATAGATTAGAATATCAATATTTTGCTCATAGGTACCTTAACCCTAATCCTCTGTAGGACAGAACTTTTTATTTTTCAAATATTGTATTTTATTTATATTTATTTATGCTGAACATAACATGTTAATATATAATTTTTTGATTTTAGCTATTTTTAGCCTATTTTTCACATTTTGCAAAAATGAGGAAAAAGTAGACTTATGAGATCGATCTGGGAAAATGTATGGCTGTCTGTCTGTCTGTCCTTCTGTCTGTCTGTCTGTCTCTCTGTCTGTGTGTGTGGTCCCCCCCCCCTATCAACTCCTAAACGGCTGCAGCTATCGAAACCAAATTTGGAATGAGTAAAGATCTATACCGGGGCATCTCAATGTCATATTTGAAAATGATGTCAGTGCTACCAACTGCTAAAATATCCCAATTGAAATTTGAGCTCCATGTTGGATATCTTGGAATGTATACATGGGAACTATTCCAAAATTGGTACACATATAGATAATAATACTTCAGTTTAATTTTCAGGAGGCCATACATAACAGTGTTGCCAAAATGATTCTAAGCCTACTGATAAGTCCAAATTTTAAATACATATAACTCCTTCACTATCAATTGTATTTCAACCAAATTTCGTATGTACTATGTGTACATAAACAGATATGACTGAGCGTATTCTAAAGAGCCACCAGGGCTGCCAACTGCCAATAAATGCTCTCTCTATTTTTTAAAATCCAAATACCAATATATCAGAAAGTATGCGAGCCCACAGCTTTAAACTTTGCACACGTATAGTGCCCGACATTCTAGATTAATTTGGAGCAACTAATGTATGTCAGTGCTACCAACATGATTCTAAGCCTGCTGAAAGTACCAATTTTTAATTACATGTATCTTCTATACTATCAATTGTATTTCAACCAAATTTCGTATGTGCTATGTGTACCATAACAGATATGACTGCATATTCTTTAGAGCAATCAGGGCTGCCAACTGTTAATAAATGGTGTTTATATATTTTACCCTAATATCAATATATCAGAAAGTATGCAAGCCAAAAGCAATGACAAACTACCTCACTCCTCTTCTTGCCTAGAACACCTCAAAATAGCGGTGCCTTGGGTTTTTGTGGGTATCTACTCACATAACGTAACGGCGGTACTTTTTGAGGATCCAACCAGCCTTCGGGCTGACTACCTAACAGACAGAATATCAATATATCAGAAAGTATGCAAGCCAACAGCTCTAAACTTTGCGCACGTATAGTTCCTGACATTCTAAATTAATTTGGAGCAACTAATGTATGTCAGTGCTACCAACATGATTCTAAGCCTGCTGATAGGTCCAACTTTAAAATTTCAATAACTTCTATACTAACAAATGGATTTCATCCAAAATTGGCACAACAATACATCATAATATTTCAAATTATTTCTGACCAACACATGCATGACATTGTTGCCTACATGATTTTACATGCGCTGATAGGTACAATGTCTAACTGCATGTAACGTCCATGCTATCCATTGGACTTCAACCAAATTTTGTATTCTGTACCTTAAGAGATGTAACTAAGAATATATTCAGTCACCAGGGCTTCCAACTGTAGTGCTCTATCAGGCTACATAATGCCAGGTATATTTCGAACTAATTAGAAATTTCGATATTACCAAATTCATTTCGTCATTATTCTAGATAGGTCCATATAGATTAATCATTGGCATGAAACTTAAATTTTAAGAAAAGTAGGTTCTTTAGTTCGTCATGGAACTTCTTGTTATGTAATTTTAATTACTCTATTATTTACTTATCATTAGTATAACAATAGTATAAGTTGAACAAGCTGGAGATCCTAGAAAGAAGAGTAGGCCTACTTCGCAAAATCATGGGCCCAGTCCAGACTGAAACCGGCTGGAAACTTCGGAAACAACGATGAAGTCTACAAAAATGTGGAGAAAATCTCAGAAACCATGAAAAGGAGGACGTTGTCATTTCTCGGACATTTGTACAGAATGGACAAAACCAGTTTAAACCAAAAATATATTCGACTAAGTTACCTATGGAATAAGAAGAAAACTACGGCATGGATTAAGGAAGTTAATATGGATCTAGAAAGGTCCATCATTCTGGAAGTTCTGATGTTAGATATGGTTACATTTCGGACAATTATTCAAAATTTGGAAGGGCTCCTAGATGGAAGAACTGCGAAGACTGGAAGAACCTGGAGGGATGAACAGAATCAATATGAAGGAATACTGGAGGAAGAGGAAACTTAAGACTAAGAAAAATGAAATTGTAGCGCGATCCTCACTGGTCTATTCGCAAAAATGTATAATATTTATAATTATAATTTCACTGTTTACTGTCGCAATTTACTGTATATATTTTTAGTCTACTTTCGATTTTTTCTTTTTATTGCAAAAATTGAAAGTAGACTCATTAGATCAACACAGGGCCAAACATTGCGTGCCTGTCTGTGTGGCGCTAGGCTTTGGCCCGAAGTGCCCCGGTTTCGATTCCCGGCCAAGCCATCAGTGATTTTCATTTCTTGGGGTGAATTCACGTGGCTCGGGGACTTGATATATGTGACGTCTTCATCATCACTTCGTCCTCATTACGACGCGCAGGTCGCCCACGGGCGTCAACTAGAAAGACCTGCACTAGGCATCTCCGGAGGCCAGACAATCATCATTATTATCATCGGATCTTTACCAAATTTGGCAACAACATACCTTCATATGGAACGCGTCTTGTGCCCGAACTACAAGGTCATCAACCGTACAATTTTAGGATGGCGGCCGTGTGAATTATGCAAACTTTATAATCCATAATTTGGGACCCACCAGTTCCGATTATCGAACCAAGAATCGTTTATCTATTCTAAACGACGTGGCCCGTCCGAAATTAAAAATTTATATTGCAATATTATAGTATAGAATTGACTTAAAAAACTGAGTCGTCTCGGTTATTTGACAAGATGGCAGCTGATCTCTCGTTCTGGCCTATATTTCATTAATTTCTGTATGTTGAGTGCAATATAGCCTACTGATAAAAATTATAAGAACTTTATATGAAATCAACTCGGTTTAAATATACTCCAGTGAAGAAATCGCATAGTCCTAGTCATTATTTGCTAAAACGTTGTATCCAAATTGGTCCCCAATGCTTTATTACTGTGTGTGGTTAGGGCTTTGTTCTTTCATCCGGCTGGCCGGTGTTCAAATCCTATCAGAGTTGAAATTTTTGCTTGCATATTTTTATATTTATTGTTTCTTGAGTACTGAGACGTTATAAAATAAAGCATTATGGTATATGGTGCATTTTGCTATGGAAAATATATATTTAATTAAAACAACATTCTCCACCGTAGTAGCATCTAGTAGTAATTAGTTAAACTATGTAGGAGCTAACCACAGCCTTCTAGATGGGAGCTGCGCTCTATATCGGCCAGTTAGTGAACCCATGCCTACAGTATAATATTGAAAAGTTTCTTCTTGTTGCAAATAGAGTGAACCGTGGCCTACGTTATACTCAAGGACTGGAAATAGAGCTGAGACTTGGTACGCCAAACTGGTAGTTCCACTTTACGCCACTAGGATCGCGGTTCGGCGCCCTAGTTGTCTGCTTTTGACTATGCGTTACATGCAACTCAAGTACATTTAGTACATGTTTTTTAGCACTTCTTACCTGTTTTCCTCCAGTTTCCCCCAAATGATGAATACGGCTCACTCTTAACTGTATTTCACTTCACTTCAAAAATTATTCTGTCAAGTGGCTTACTTCTTAAATTCAGGAACGTTGCACTACTGCCCGTGTGGTTCACGCCAATATTCCTTAAAAGTGGCCTTAAAAACTTTTGCAGAAGAACCGCGGAGAGTGAATTGTCAATACACACTACACATTTTGTGTGCTCGGAAAACGTGTCAGTTAAAATATTTGTGAAATTTGACACTAAATATTTTTGAGTCATGAATGTACAGCTGTTTGGACAAAGTGAGAAATTGTTTCCAACAGATAAATAAAAGAAGCTTTGGGATATCTGAATCCCCCTCTGTCTTGAAAATGTATTGAACTAAATGGCAGGCTTGAATTTGCTGGAGCTGATATTTTCTCTAAGCAACCTTCACAGTCTGTTCTCTCTTCTGCCACTCTTACAAGAAATCCCGCTACCATTGCAATTGAAATGGAAGATAGATACGCTGGCTTTTCTGAAAACAAAAATAGATTTTAATACTAAAATGTCAATCATAATGTTTTATTTCAATGAACTTAATATAGGCTATATTCCCCATATTCTTACCTTGAACAGGGCTTTCAAGAATCTCCAAGACATGTGCCGGAAGCTGGGGTGTTTCTTTAGCATTGGCTGGGTTTTGCACCATCCGTGATATTTTAGGCTTCAGAAACTTGGTCAAGGCGCCTGTTACGACTGCATCTTCCCTCAGCTCCATATTCCCATTTCTAGAATATGCGATAATTCCTGTGCTAATTGTTGACTCGATGGCATGCAGGCATGATCTCACGTCCATCATGTCATTGCTATCTCCCTTATTTCTCAGGTGACTGAAGAGCAGTTCTACATCGTCACTTGAGAGATTCCGCGTAAGCACATAATGGAAGCCGATACTGATTAGAAATCGTATGCAGGACACGGTTCATGAAGTTGTTAGCACCAAAGCTTGATAAGTTTCCTTTGCAAGTCTCATCTTTTTATCGGGATAACTTTGTAACTGTGGCAGGTAAGGCAGAAATTCATTGGTCAGCCATGAAAGTCACTCATCATTAACTTAACTGAAAATAAGATTGTCCGTGTTTCTGGAATGAAGTCCGTGTGTGGTGTTGCAGATATCATGTATATCAAACCATTTTTTAAACATTTCCAAGAATTTTTTTGTTTCGTGCAGGCTGTCCTTATCTTCAACTTTCTCTGGGCACACGACTTCGATGCTCTTAAGCCTAGCTATTGTCTCTGGAGTAAACACCAATTTGGCTCTTGCCACATTCATTTTTTCTAAATTGCTTGGATATACAACCTTCCTGCTTAATTTTCTAACTGGCTTTACTACTAGCTTTTTCTGTAAGTGGTACAGATTCTTGAGATGATCACTAGCTTTTAAATTGTAATCTACACAGAAGTTCCTACTCAGATATTGAATTGTAATCGTACATTCTTAATGATGTGACTCGGATCGAAACTAGGAAAAAGTGGCCTCTGCTCGTCTTTCGGGTGACGAATTTCATGAGTGACACATTCGCCATGCAGCGCCTCAAACATTGACACATTCACCTGACAGTTGTCAGTCACTATTCTGATGACCTTGAAGCCGCATTCCTCAACCGCAGTCAGTGCGTCCAGTGTTATCCTAGATAACTGTTGTCCTGTGCAGTGAAGGAAGTGTGGAAAAACCAGAGGCGGTATGCTATCCGAAGATATTTCTCTGTCATACCTCAACTTCAAAAAAGCATACCCCTCCCTTACAACGTAACGTGATATGCAGGAAATTGTTCTATTCACTCAGAATTGCATCATGCTTAAGTAATAAATTTTATTTTTCACTTAAAGAATATATGTGTGAATTATTATTTAGGCTATATAGGTATATAAAATTAAATGAGTGAAGTGGGGAACTAAATGTTTTTTGTTTGTTACTGATATATAATGAGCATCCATATAAGAGGAAACATTAACAGTAAATGTGTCATAAGTCAAAATAGATTGGTCTTAAAATCACACAGAGATAGCATCTGACAATACAGTACAGCAATATAAACAGTAAAGTCTATATTTTAAAAAATACATAAAATTAAGACTGATAGGCCTAACTTAAATAGGGAAAAATGATTAAATGCACTTATCATTAACTTAACGAAAAATAGTGTTTCGAAATTTGTGCTTTTGCAGGGAGGTTCATTTTACTTGTAGCCTACCATTTTATTACTGTAGAAACTCCCAGACTACTTTTAACCCTGGAGGAGAGACATCTGACATGTTTCGCTTCATGGAGTTGTTGTCATCAGCACTGCGACGTCCCTTACCTAGCCATGCCTTAACATATTTCTCAGGCTTGAAGTTGTGAATTGGGGTCCCAACCAACTTCAAAAAGACTAAGTTTCCAGCAGTTTTCACCTGAAGCTGATTCCTTTCAGGTGAATATATTACGTTCATGGCACTAAAAGATCGTTCACATTCTGCTGAGGATATGATTATGGTTTTCACAGCCCTAAGAAGTGGTTTCAGATCATCAGATACTGTTTTGACTAATGCATACAGCCTGAAACCAATTACACTTTCCCTGATGGAACCTATACAAAATTTCTCTCACAGATATTTCATTTTACTGCCTCCAAAACAAATATCACTGCCCACATCTTCTGGCCACTTTGTTTCATCAAATACTTCTAAATTACTTAAAAGTTCTTGATACTTTGCTGCAAGACATTGTGCAGTAGAAGAAGAAGATCTCGAAGACTGGCTGTTTAGCATTCGTTTTTCCATTTCTTCCACAAGTAGACTATAGAAGGCTTGTTCATCAATTATGTGCACTCTTCCAGCTCCATGCAAGTTCACATCATTTAGTTCCTTACACTCGGCTGCACTTCTTGCTAATTCTGTATACTGCCCAGGTTGGGTTTGCAAAGAGTGGAAAACTTGAAGTTTTTGGAGTACTAGCTTATGAGCCTGAATAACAGACATCTCCCTCTTCTTCAATTGAAGCGACAGATCCTCTAATTCATTCAGAGCATCTATCATCAAACCCATATTCAGGATAAAGTTTATATCAGTTAGATGATCCAGCAGTCCTTTGTACTGGACCCTTTCTTTAGAGTTTCTTGTTTGATCCTCCATGGCGCTTTTAAAATTGAGGGAGAGTGCTGCAAAATCTTTCCAAACGGCCCTAACTGATCTAGCACTTGACGAAACCCATCTAACTCCTAAAATTATTCTTATAACCTGAATTTTAGTACTCAGATTTGATGCACAATGCTGCAATTGGTTTTTGTTCGTTGGTAATGCATGGTATAGGGAATACAATTTATCAAAAAAGTTCCTCGTGTGGTTGATAGCTGTCAGCTTGAAAACAACTTCACCAACTGTTAACTCGAGACGGTGGTTAGCACAGTGCCATATAAAAAGATGAGGGAATTCTTGCTGGAGTCTTACTGCCAATCCTGATACACTCCCTAGCATATTAGATGCACCATCACAAGCAAATGATATAAAATTGCTGGCTAGAAACTCTTGTGAAAAATGTTGAAGAAGATTAGACTTAAAGGAATCATATATATATTGAGCTGAGGTGTTTGGAAGTTCAAATAGATTGAAAAATATGCTGCTGGTTTCTTCAGAATTATTAAAATTCACCCGAAGACAAATACAAAGAACAGATTTTTGACCCACTGAAGTTGACTCGTCCACCATCACACCAATCTAGAGGTCGTTTTCAAAAATTTGGTTAACAACAGTTTTCCTCATTTCTTCGCCAATCAGATTGGTAATGTCAGCACAGGAATGCTTGGAATGCAAAATCTGTCCCATATCTAAACCATTTGCTCTTTGTGCATCAATCCAGGATGGTAGATCAGAAAATGGCCTTCCTAGCTTTGCATGATTGTTCACTGTGCGAAAAAATCTGCATGCATTCTCGTGGTAAACCCTTTCTTGTTTTGCAGTTGATTTTTGAAGAACTTGTTTCTTGGCCTCCTCGAGAATTTTAACACACTGACCATGGGCATGGGAATTCTTGTGATCAAAGATTTTTTTCATATTGCCTGACGCATTTTCACATCACTATCACCAAAAGCCTTTACAGAATAAGAACACCACTCATTTGATAAGCGAGTTCGTTCTGATTTAAAAGCACCCAAAGTTCCACGTGCTCTGACGCATACTTTGCAACCGAATCCTTTTGTTTCGGTTTTGTAGGATAACCATTCGTGATCTTTGAATTTAGTTTTCCACTGAGCAGGACTCAGAAATGTTGGCAAACATTCAAAATCTTCATTATCTAGGCCTTCATTGTTGGTTTCTATTTCACTTGTGTTTTGTTGTCTGTGAGAGGTGAGAGATAAAGCCGATTCCGTCAAATTTTTCACAGACAGATTATCTTCAACACAATCACCAGTTTCGCTGAAATTTCTCTTTTGTCCTCTTACGGCAAATGTATCCATGATATCAGCTCTGCAGCCGATGCTGATAAGAATACTTTAGTTGCAATGATACTACTTGATACACAATCGTACTGACCATACACCACAACACTAATTTTTAACCCGACAACGAGGCGGGAGACTATCGTCTTTTTAATTAAGTTCCTCCACGAGTAACCAACCTTGCTTTATAGATTTTCGCCAATCAGGAGCCCAAAAGTCAAGAATATTATGTCTTGTCGATTGACAGTAGATATTTTAAAGATATTTTAAAAGTAAAGATCTATTTAAACAATGTAAAAGTTATGATATTATCTTACTGAGAAATACCGTATGTTTAAAAACATCAGATGTAGCGGTATATTCTTAAGGTGGCGACTATGATCATCACAAGTTACCGGTCAAAGTCATGTTTTTTTAAGCGCTCTGCTGCAGCGGTGGTGAAGAGATCTCACTTTATGAGTTTTGCTACATGGACGGCCATGGCCTTTCTTTTTTTTCCACTCTAGTTTGCTGCAGCGATGCTAAAGCGCTTTACGGGTTGGCTTTAAAAAGGAACGCACGGTTCTATATTGGCGATGTCTACAGGGGATTGTTTATCGGTGAAGGTAGCTTGGTACCAGAGGATGAATGATCATGAAAAGTAATTATATTAATTTCTACGGCGCAAACAAGTTTAAGATCCACTGGTTTTCAGTGGCGGTATGCTATTTGACATTGAAAGCAGTGACGGTATGCCATTGGGCCTTTGAAAGCAGTGCCGGTATTGCATACCGGCGCATACCGCCTCACTTCCCTCTCTGGTCCTTTGAGTCCACGTGTAAAGTAGAACGAAACTGGTATCCTGTAGAAGGATGACAGTCCCTTGAACAGGATGCATAATAATTTATTAGCCAATTTATGTTCGATTCCAATTGCATCTTTCTCAATATCACTAATGCCGAGATACATGTCTAAATTCTTGTCATACAATAGTCTTGACTTTATGGTCATTTCATTAATGATTAATGAACCAACCTTCTCATTATCGTGAGTCAGTGACTTTTCCTCAGCTGTCAACCTAGCTTTTGCAAGTGACGTGACACCTGTCTCTCCGTTCGTATACCCAATGTACGTTTTCAGTGTTCGTGGATGAGGAATTTGTAAAATATTTATATCTCTCAGTAAGCGATAAGCCGACGGTGATTTATTAGAGAGCAATACACATATGTTTATTGTTGTTTCTTTGCATTTACACTTTCGTTTCGTGAAAGCTCGAATTTGTTCAAGTAAGAAATTAGCCTTCAAGTCCCCACGATCCGCTTCACTCTTGAGCTTCAATATTTGAGTATTGAGTTTGTCTTGACGTTGCACTGAATGTAATTTTTGATTCAATGAAATTATATTCTGATTCAATTACTTAATTGTAGTTCTGTATTATGTATTTTTTTTCCAATTTTGTTGACTTGCAATGAGTTTGCTTGATTGTAGAACATTGCGTTCCTACACTAACACGTGGTTGATCATGGTTTTCTTCAATTCGTTCATCACAATAGTCTTCCGTAAAATTTAAGTTGCCTAAACATTTCCTTTTATTGTTGATATGTATGTCTCTATCGACACGTGCTCTTTTGCGCGTATTTCTATTTATTTGTGCTTGTTTATGTTTGGGGCAGTCCCCAAAAACCGTCGGAAATGCGTTCGGTAAGAGCGTTCTCTTTGTAGTACTTATACTAAAATCAGAATGCTTGAAATGCTTGTTACAAATAATTGTAGAAGACTGTTTTGGTGTCCACAAACCCTGGCTTTACCCCCTCACGTGAAACAGCTAGAACCCATTGTTTCAGAATGTCATTGTTCAATCGAAATTTATGAAACGAAAGTCCATTGCCTTTAACTTGACGAGATTTACAATACGGCACGCTACAGTACACCATTTTTGACGAACACAATAATAACACTAATATTTACACATAAGTTACTCTATTAAAATCATTCAGTGATTTATATCTCAAGTATTTATCACACATACATGTCACATTTACGCTAGTACACTGGATTAAAACTTGCTTTTCACTACGTCTTGTTCATAAAGACCTCTTAGCACCCATCTCAATAACAGTCAAACAGCAGTCTACTGCTCTTAACGAAAGCACCACTATAATACGACACGCTTCGCCAGTCAATTTTAAACTCACCTTAGCTTTCTCACTCATTAGGACAAGTTATTTACCGCCAAATACAGACACACTAATCACATTGTACGTAATGCAAATGGTACGATTAAGGGCGCCAGACAGCGAACCTAGTGGCAAAATACGGAACAAGATCGAACCATCGCTCGCACTGTTGTCTGACGCCTCATTTCCAGGCCTTGTATATAACGTTGGCCACGGAGTGAACACATCCCCAAGATTAGGCACGATTACCACGGCCAACGAGAATGACTGGCCCTGGCGCGCTTTCGTGACGTTAGCAATGCAGTTCTGTTGCACCACTTCCTGTAGGGTTATGTATGACTAAACCGTATTACTGTTAAGTAAACCGTATTGTCTACAAGATGCTGAAAATCACAGAATTAGAACATCGTACTTAACCCATATCATATCAGAAAACACGCTGTAAGAAGCATTGACCCAAAATAACCCTGGCTTCTCACAGAACATACATGGTAATTACAACTCAAGTCTTACGTTGATCAATCTTATGAAGTCCAATACTGCGCCATAATATACTTGTTTATCCTTTATTCTACTCTTTGAATAATCTTTAATCGTTGTAGTTTTTCACAAGATAATACTTTTCAGGAGAATATACAAAATACGAATGTTATCTTTCCCTGGCGGCTGCTTGTTAATTATGTTGAATTACTTGACGGTTACAAAGTGTTCTGGAAGGTTATGAAAAGCAATGAATGACGCCGAACAATGTATGCATGTATGTCTTATAATTGAACGATAAACCGTACATAAATGTATGAAACGTTTTTATAATAGAAACATATTCACGAACATAATATTCTATGGTCTTCGTTTTACTGTCGTGGTACCATCTTGTCTACATCATTGAATCTGTATAAACGTTGGTATTCATTTATAACTTGTATTCATAGAAGGTATTGATACAAGTCGTTAGTCGGTGGCAAGTGTATTCCGCAGATTTCTGTTATAAATGTATTAATATATGTTCCGCCCCTTGAAACAACAACAACAAGTTAATGACATCTATACTGTGCTGCAAGATTCTTTGATCTAATTATACTCATGTGCACATAATTTAACTCACAACGAAGGTCACAGACTCTACAACTCAACTTAATGTAGCCTACTCGTTGCAGCTATTAAAGACACAACGAACCCTTGAATCCTAGTTCGCGTAGATTTTTGTAACGAGTAACTTCAACAGGCGTAGTTTTGTAAACCTGTACATTATAATTTATCGTGTTTGAAAACACACGGAACAACTAAACTGCGTCCATTTCATGAAGATAGCTATAAAATATTGCATTTCTGCTGCTTATGAATTGCTCTCGACTTAAACGTATAAGCACCATCAAGCAGTACATTGCCTATGTCACAGAAGGGTTTGGCCTGTCTTTCTCGTTAGCCGTGATTGATTACAAATTAGCTGTGTAATAAGTAGGCTATATTAAGTATGTTTCTCCCAGTGATACGTTTAGAGCAACGAAGTTTCAATTATTGTAAGTAGTCGGTGTTAATATACTGAATACCTACGTTGTTTGAGTGTTTGCTGATGAAATTGCAAAATGCTGGGATAAATTATAAACTATGGTTTGAACGCCACTCCTCAAATCCAGTGTGCCAATTTGCACTTTGAATAGGAAGAAGATAGGAGGTGATCAGGACAAAGAGTTATAACTATACCCATACATTTAGGAGAAAGTAGGCTATATGTTCTTTCCTGAACATCTTGTTAAATTTAATCTCTATATTGACAAATCATTTATTAATTTTATCCACCACCGTGTTTAAAGGTCATGCAATAAGGAAAGGAAGATCAACTCTAACCGCAATATAACCCCAACCCCTGGCACTATACAGCCCATGAAGGGCCTAGGCCGACCAAGCGACCGCTGCCCAGCCATTTGGCCTGCAGATATTGGCGTGACGCGTGATCAGCGCATCGGGTCCCCTCGGCCATTAATCTTGGTTTTCGTGATCGGGGCGCTGCCTCACTGTCAGACAGCTACACAATTGTCCTCACGAGGCTGAGTGCACCCCGTTCCAAACCTCACGTCAGTTTTAAAATCCCTGACGGAGCCGGGAACCGAACGCGGGTCCTCCGGGTGAGAGGCAGGCGCACTACCCCAACACCACGGGGCCGGCTACCGCAATGTAACTACTACTAAATATCATATAGGAAGTCCTTGACCGAAAAGAAATGTACTACGTAGTATTTATGAACTCCACCAAAGCATTCGATTAAGGAAATGGGGAAATTTTGATGTAGAAGCTAGAAAGAACCCTAGACATAAATAATATAAGGACGCACATGATAAGCTCATTACTCCAATGGAACAAACTAAGAATTTAAGACAATAGGCCTATCTCACTCTCAGAACCGATACTCGAAACGAACGGAGTACTACAGGGTGACCCAATTAGCCCTTTACTTTTCATCCTGGCCACATAAGAAATTATGAGAATAGCCCAACAGAAGGACATAGTAGCAGAGGCTTACGCCGATACTAAACTCTCCATTTTTGATCCCTACAAAATCATATCACAATCCATTCTAAAACAAGCTTACCATCATCTGTTCTTAACAAAAAGTATCAGAACAACTGACTATCTAAAAGGGAATATCTATACAGATATGGAACTCCATAGGGCAAGGCCCCCTACCACCCACTACTAGGACATCACAAAGAATGACATAGCCCAAGTGCTAGACTCTATTCAATGGCAGCAAGAGGTGGCCATGCTACTAACTATTTATTCCCTTAATAAAATGAACAATGACAAAATCAACATATCAATGACGGAAATTATGGTGTTTATGCAAGGAGGGAAGGTTCCAGCAGAAGCAGATATCTTCATCAAGAGGAAGAAAATACCCATCGTAAAATATTTCAAATAACTGGGCATCACGCGTCAAACAAGTGCGAAATACTTCACAAAGTATGTGGCAGAGAAAGCAACATAAGTGGTACGGGCGTTGCATGAAATCAGCTACATCAGAACCCTCATCTTCGAGACAGCAATGACGCTATTTAGATCTAAAGTAATGCCTATACTAACGTATGGGATAGACGACATATGGTCATACGTCACGGAAAAGAACCTATCCGCACTAGAAAGAGTAAAAGCGCTGTTCATAAATATAGCGATCGGAGTGTCCAAGACTACAAGTTCCCGACTCCTCTACCTCCTCGCACGAGAATCATTCCCCATTGAAGATCATAGAATTCTCTTCCCTCGACCCAAAACCAGAGCCTCCGAAAAACTTCTAACATCACTAAATAAACGAAGAGAAGATATACCTCCAGAATTGTATGGAACTGGAGCCATGATAGACAGACGTGAACAACTTCCACTTAGAGAAAAGAAAAGGAAGACTGTAGTTTACGTGACCGTGAATCTTGTGATTATGAGCTATGGGACCTCCTTTTTACGTGGAATCCGAACCACAGGACATGGCATTTGACTTAGAAAATCTCACATGCATTGACGGGGAATCGAACCCAGTCCATCTTGGTGAGAGGCCAACAGCTTACAAGTACGTGCTTACAGTACACGGTTTTCACCATGTACCAACACATCTTACCACGAATCAGCAGAGGCGTGTGAATGCCAGCCATGTGGTCATTCGTGTAAACGCTACCAGTTAGAATACCGCAGCAAAATAACACAATTATGCAAACCAAGGCGCAGGCGCTCATTTTAGTCTATTTGATCTTTTTTTAATGACTTATTTGGTTGCAATAAAATTATTATAAGGACAGTATTTAGTTTTCAGAAATAAAATATAAAACAATGCTGAAAATTTCAACCATCAGTATCTTTGACAATATAAATTGCGCTGCTGGTTGGCATACAGACCTCCATCCTATAAAGGATTAAGGGCTCATATTTCATCACCTTCACAGTTTCTATGGGCTCACATCTCTTTACCTACGTTGTTGGTATTTTTAGTCTATTTTAATTTATGAAAAAAACAAGAAGTTCCGTGAAGAACTAAAAAGCCTACGTTTCTCGAAACGTAAGATTCATTCCAATGATTAATCTATATGGACCTAATTAGAATAATGACGAAATTGAGTTGGTAATATCGAAATTTCTAATTAGTTCGAAATATAACTGGCATAATGTAGCCTAATAGAGCACTACAGTTGGAAGCCCTGGTGACTTAATAAATTCTTAGTTCCATCTCTTAAGGTACAGAATACAAAATTTGGTTGAAGTCCAATGGATCAAATGGACGTTGCATGTAGTTAGACATTGAACCTATCAGCGCGCGTAAAATCATGTTGACAACAATGTCATGCATGTGTTGCTCAGAAATAATCTGAACTATTATGATCTATTGTTGTGCCAATTTTGGATGAAATCCATTTATTTGTATAGAAGTTACTTGTATTTTAAAATTGGACCAATCAGTAGGCTTAGAATCATGTTGGAAGTACTGACGTATATTAGTTACTCCAAATTAATCTAGAATGTCAGGTACTATACGTGTGCAAAGTTTAGAGCTGTTGCTTTAATACTTTTTGATATATTGATATTAGGGTAAAAAATAGAGACAGTATTTATAAACAGTTGGCAGCCCTGATTGCTCTTAAGATTACGCATAGTCATATCTGTTATAGTACACATAGCACATACGAAATTTGGTTGAAATCCAATTGATAGTATAAAAGTTACATGTATTTACAATTGGTCCTATCAGCATGCTTAGAATCATGTTGGTAGTACTGAGGTCCATTAGTTACTCCAAATTAATCTAGAATGTCAGGTACTATACGTATGCATAGTTTAAAGCTGTCGGCTTGCATACTTTCTGATATATTGGTATTTGGATAAAAACAATACAAGTGCATTATTAACAGTTGGCAGCCTTGATGGCTCTTAACATTACGCTCAGTCATATTTGTCTATTTACACATAGTAAGTACATACGAAATTTGGTTGAAATCCAATTGATAGTGTAGAAGTTATATGCATTTAAATATTGGACCTATCAGCAGGTTTAGAATCATTTTGGCGACACTGTCATGTATGGCCTCTGAGAAATTAAAGTGAAATGTTATGATCTATATGTGTGCCAAATTTGGTATAGCTCGCATGCATACCTTCGAAGATATACAACATGGAGCTGAAATTTCAATTGCGATTATTTAGCAGTTGGTAGCACTGACTTCATTTTCAAATACGGCATTGAGATATTCAGATAGAGATCTTTACTCATACCAAATTTGGGTTCGATTGCTAGAGCCGTTTAGGAGTTGATAGGGACACACACACACACACACACACACACACACACACACACACACAGACAGACATACAGACAGAATGACAGACAGACAGACAGACAGACAGAAGAACAGACAGACAGACACACATTTTCCCGGATCGATCTCATAAGTTTACTTTTTCCTCATGTATACAAAATGCGAAAAGTAGGCTAAAAATAGGCTTATGAGATCACCTTTTGTCCGTGTGTGTGTGTGTCCCCTAATAAAATCTATACGGCTGGAGCGATTTTAATGAAACTTGGTAAGGTCATAGGACTATTTTGTCCGACTCCGACCGTGCCCTTCAAATTTTTTTACGTCTCACCAATCCAACATAGCAGCTGTGCGAAATGTTTCACAGGCATTCTACCTAGGTATACCTCCGAAACTTTTTTTTTGGAGACGTATCGGCCATCAATGGACCACGATGTTCTTCACTCATATGATCACTGTATTGCTTGTTTTCTTGTCTGCCAGTAGATCTTCATTCGTGACGAATGTTCTGCTCTCCTTTCTTCCGTCCAGTTGCAGTGAGGGCGAGGCATCACAGATGTTAAAGGGTGTAGATTACTGGTTGATTTAACCGCCTTTCTGAACAGGTTCCTATCCCAAACCAGAGCTTGATTTATTCGAGCTTCTGTTAGGTCCTTTTTAACTTGCATCGAGCATTTACAATAGGATTTTTTTTTTAGATATTGATGAGTGGATTCGATATGAAAGTCGATGATGCTCCATCCGCTCCAAATGTCCAAAGAAAGACCTTCTCCTTTTTCTCATCACACTCACCAAATCTTCTATATGTTCAAATAATTCATTGTTATGTCTTCTTCTGTAAGTACCATTATCATTAGCAGGTCCTAATATTTTCCTTAGAATTTTCCGATCCTTAAGTTCTAATTTTCTCAATGGACCTTTGTTTGTCATCTGTAAGCATTCTGCGGCATACAGTGCTGACGGCCTAATTACTGTGTTATAATGACAAAGTTTGACATTCCGGGACAAGCTTTTACTTTTGTAAATGTTTTTGCAGGTTTGAAAGGCACCTTCCAATTTGTTACATCTGCTCTCAATGGCAGCTATTTCTGAATTATTAGGGGTAATCCATTCCCCTAGGTATTTAAATTTTCGGACATTTTGGATTTTTTGCAGACCAATCGTGATGAATTTTGAGGCATCTTTGACATTTGTGATAAAATTAGTTTTATGGAAGGCCACTGTAAGTCCAGTTTTAGCAGCTATGGTTTGTAGTTTATTAAGTTGGTCAGTGGCCTCTTACATTGTATTAGCGAACAAAGCAATGTCATCTGCAAAAGCGAGACAGTTTATATTCAGTTCATCTTTTTTATAACCAATTCGAATACCATAATTATTTGGTAAGATTGTTAACCATTCTCTTATATTTTTTTTCCAAGACACGGTTGAACAGCATCGGTGATCCCAGATCACCTTGTCTACAGCCAGTCTTGATTGCAAAGGCTTCGGACAATTCACCACGGAATTTGGCCTTAGAAATGGTGTTTTCCAAGCTTGCTTTGAACAAATTAATTGATTTATTGTCTATGCCAAACTCACGTAAGGTGTTAATTATTGTGTCTCTATGAATGCAATCATAAGCCTTTTGAAAGTCCACAAAAATCACAACATAATGTTTTGATCGTGCCGTACAGTAGGAAATTATGGTCTTAATGTTATTAATTTGTTCAGGACAGGATCTTGATTTCCTGAAACCAGCTTGATATTCCCCTAACTGACGGTCTAATATCGGTTCTGCTCTGTTCAGAAGAGCCCTTGCTAATAATTATGTACGTTACCGATACCAGTGAAATACCTCTATAATTATTTGGGTCGGATTTATCCCCTTTCTTATGTATAGAATGAATAATGGCGGAAGTCCAATCCTCCGGCAATTTTTCACTATGCCATATTTCTTCAATGGTTTTCTGGAGACAAATGATGGAGTCATTATCTGCATATTTCCATAATTCAGCCACAATACTATCTTCCCCAGAGGCCTTATTATTTTTTAGCCCCTTGATGATTTGTGTTATTACTTCGACAGAGGGTGGTGAGCTGTCGTGGTATGCAACGCTAGGATAGAAAGAAAGTTGTTCAGTAGGTATGTCCGTGTTCAAAAGGGTTTCAAAATATTCTCCAAAGGCTTTAGCACAGTCTTTATTATTGAGATTAAGTTTACCATCAGATCCTCGGATGTGAAGAGTAGGGGTGACGTATTTGGACAGTTGGTGCTTAAAAGTTTGATAGAAATCCCTTGTTTTGTGTCTTTGAAAATCATCTTCAATTTGAATAATTTGTGACTTGTGGAAATTTCTTTTTGCCAATTTTAAAATTTTACAAGTTTCTTTCCTGATGCAGAGAAAGTTCTCAAGGTTCACATCGTCTTTCTTGTTATTCCACTTGATCCAAGCTTTTCTTCTTTCCTCTATTGCGTGATCACATTGATCGTTCCCCCAAGGGTGCTTGCGCGTTCTATCAAGTGGAATGGATTCCGAAGCCGCAGTAACAATGGCGTTCCTTAAAGTAGACCATGTTCCATCTTTTGGTTTGTTGTGGAGTGTTTCCGTAAAAGTGTTATTTGACTTCAGACCACCGATGTTGTACTTTTGCGTTTTCATTCCCTTTTCAACATTCACTCTATTGTTCCTAAACGGAATACCTTTCATTTTAATAAGGGACAGATAATTGTCTGAATCTATATTCGCATTACGCAGGACCTTCACATTTTGGATTTCACGATCTGATTTTTTTGATATTGCAACATGATCCAGTTGAAATTCACCCATAAGTGAATTTGGATGTCTCCATGTCTTTGCTATCCGAGGAAGATGTTTAAACGCAGTAGATTTCAGAACTAGATTGTTATTTTTGCAGGTGTCAATCAGCCGTTCGCCATTTTTGTTTGTTCGTTTATGTGTGGGATAGTTTCCAACTATATTCCTAAACTTTTTCTCTCTTCCTACCTGAGCGTTAAAATCACCGAGTAGGATGGTGGTGTGATGCGCTGGAATATTGTCAATCACGTCTTCTAATTGTTCCCATAATAGATTAGTTTGCTCTCGGTCTTTCTTGTTTGACAAGTTCGTCGGTGCATGAAAATTGACCACGGTGTAGGCTTTATTAAGTGATCTAAATGACAATGTGGATAGTCTTCCATTGAATGATGTAAAATCCAGCACTGACTCAACAGCTTTCTTGTGGACTATAAAACCTGTACCAAGATGAGGGATGTTCAGTGTAACTCTTGTGCCAGGTATTCCTTTATAAATTCTGAATCCTTGAGACTCAAAAGCTTCTTCATCACAAAATCGTATTTCTTGCAATGCAGTGATGACAATGTTATGTTTCTCAAGAACATCCAATGTTTGCTTTAGTTTTCCTATCTGAAGGAGTGAGTTTATGTAAAGTGTTGCTAAGTACATAATATATTTCTTCTTACATGATATTGCAGGCTCCCCAGACTCCGCAGGCCTACTAACTCCACAATACGTGGAGGTGGATTTATTACCACCTGGGTAATTACCACCTGGGGTAGATAATCCAATACTTTGTGTTTCCATCATGAGTGAAGAAAAGAATTGAGAAAGGCTATCCCGAAGAATAGTGGGGTTATAACTGATGAGGTAGTAAGCCTCCCCGTATTAAAATCAGCCGCCCAATCTGGAACAGACGCTGTTTGTAGCCGCTCAATCTGAGACAGACGCTACCCTGATATATGTGGACCATATACCTTTTACTCCTAATCTCCCGAGCACAAGGAGGCCCCTTCCGCCATTATCACTGTACCGCAGTTCAACCGCTCCACTAACAATTACTGATATCACACTGAAATTTTGTACGATGATAAAGGTTGTTAATGTTATTGGTTTTACGTCCCTTTTAACTACCCTGGCTTTTAGAGACGCCGGGGTGCCGGAATTTTGCCCCGAAGGGGATCTTTAACGTGCCAGTAAATGTACTGACACGGCTCCCTCGCATTTGCGCACCCTCAAATGCCAGCTGACTGTGCCAGGTTTCGAACCTGCAACCTTGGGCTCAGCAAGCGAGTACGTTACCCCTGAGCCACGCAGCCAGACCGATGATAAAGGAAAACTACTAGAAGTCCATCTATGTAACTTCCAGAAACCTCTTATGTACAAAACGAACATTGCGGCCAAGCAAAGTTGAACTATTCAAATAGACAATTCTCGCGATTTATCCCTCCGAACACAGTGAAAGTTGGTGCAGCAAATGTTTATACCGGACACATTGTAATGCACTGACGTCTAATTTAGTTCAATTGTTTACATAACCTGAAGATGGCGGCTCAAGATTTTAAAATTACGTTTTTATTTCTTGTGTCCTAATCATATGATCGAAGTCAACGTTTGAATAATGAACTTACGCAATAATCATCATCTAATAGTAGGACTGCTCACCTAATGAGTGTAATGGAGAAAAATCCCTGCCTAGACAGGAGGCCATTGCCCTTAGGGGATTAAAGGGCTGTATTTATTATTTATTAATAGTGCATAACTCTATATAACAATCCAACATGGGGACCATTAGAAATATTTAGACCGTTCTCAATATCTACGAATCTACTACAGCAATCTAACTGAAATTTTGTATGTTGATAGAGGCAATTAACAGAAGTAGGTTATATGAAAATAGGCTATTTAGTTCTTCACGGAACTACTTTTTAGTTGTCACAAAATATTAGAAGAGATCATATCATGCTAAAACCTGTTCATAACCTAAAAGACGTTACATATGCGGAGAAAACATTCTGTGGATAATTGCTTACCAGAAGGAAGTGTTAAGGAAGCCAATATTCGCTTAATTAGTGGCCACACTGCTTAGCTCGCAAGAGCGCGCTGATTCCATTTAACGCATGAATACCTTGCAGTTTCACCAAGGAAGGCTTAATCCTATTAATATAAGCAATACCGCCCAGGCCAGCGCTGCAGTGGGCGTCCGCTTCCCGCGCCGCGGTGTGTCCAATTATTGACTTCAGCTCCGTACTGTGGTGTACCACTGGTTCAGCAAGCAAACTTCTTGCTCAATTTCTGGAAAAAAAATAACCCTAAATATTCTCACTAAATCTGACAAAACTACTGTAGTTTCATGAATATAAATCACGACAACACCTTCTGTTAATATAAGTGTTTCGTATTCTATACATTCAGGTCTGACGAGGGGGGTTTGGGGGGCAACTGGGCAGCAGCCTTGGGGTTCAGACAAGCTGCAGGGTCCGAAGTGATAAATGGACCTAGAGTAGAAAAATTCTCGGAAATTAATTTCCAAGCAAATCTTATGTTTCATGATTGGCCTATAATAAAATTAACTGAATTTAGTGAATATCTTGTTGCCTTAGTTATTATAATAATAATAATGTTATTGGCTTTACGTCTCTTTTAAATACCGTGGCTTTTAGAGACGCCTGTGCACCGGAATTTTGTCCCGAAGGGTATCTTATCTTTACCGTGACAGTAAATCTACAAACACGGCTCCCTCGCATTTGCGCACCCTCAAATGCCAACTGCATGTGCCAGAACTCGATACTGAAACCTTGAGCACACCAGGCGAGAACATTACCGCTGCGCCACGCAGCCAGTCTGTTGTCTTAGTAAACGAAATGTAACCTTCCATCAGGCAAAACCTACATACTATCACCGTCGGGCGCAACTACTCTGTCCGGCCCCATGGTGAAGTGGTTAGCGCGTTAGGCTTAGGCCAAAAAGGTCCCGGTTTCGATTCTGGCTGAGCCATCGAGGATTTTTCTTTTTCTTTTCTTTTCTTTTCAGGACGGGTCAGGGAAATGATTTTAGACGGAAATCGGCCGTGGTCCTATTGAAAGGCACCGTCCCGGCATTTACCTGGCTGTAAAAATGGGATACCACCAAGGTGGGATCCAAACCCACGGTCTCTTGACGCCAGTGAGGCACGAGGTAGAGCGTTAACGCTCTCGGCTGGTCTCTAGGATTTTAATCTACAGGGGTTATTTCCCCTGGCCCGGGGACTGGGGTATGTGTCGTCTTCATTATCTCTTAATCCTTATTTGGACGGGCAGGTCGCCCACGGGCGTCAACTAGAAAGACGTGCACTTGGCCTCCCAGGAGGCCACACGACATAAAACCCTTCACATTTATTATGCTAATCTACATTATATCGACTAGAAATTTGCTTCTCATATAAATGTTAACTTTTTAATATCCAGAAAGGAAAATACCATTAAAATGTAATAATGCTCAATTTTTATTAAAATCAGAAAAGGATTATAGTGATTAGATTCAGAAACTGCAGTCTCGTTACACTTATTCTACTGTACTGAGATATACTGTACAATACGGCACCACAGATTGATAAAAAAATGTAATTGTCATGTGAGCAATAATTCATCCAAATCAGTTTGGTGAAATAAAATCGGAAAACAATTGAAATCCCGTTTAGTTACACAATCGGGTTGGTTGGTTGGTTCCTTAGTTTAGGGGCTGCGACAACGCGGTCATGTAGCCCCGTGTACTTTAGGTGTGTGTAGAATCTGTCTGATAACTGGTGTTAATTGTGATGACTGTATTAGTGTGTGTATCTGTTTTAATTCAAGTAAGAACTACAGAAGTTCAATTTTTCCAAGTAGTTCCTACTTTTGCCGCCAAACACCACCCTCAACGGTGAGTTGGCCGTGGTCGTTACGGCATGACTGCTGGCAGTCGCTCACATCCGGAAGGCGAGGAGGTTCGAATCCCCCCGCCGGCAACCTTGAAGATGCTCTTCTGTGGTTTCCCATATTCCTTCCAGGCAAATGCTGGGGTTGGTCCCTAACTATAGGACACAGCCGCTACCTTCCAACTCCTCGTCCTTCCATTCCAACTTTCCTCCCCAACGGTACTTGTAGCTCACCCATTGGGTGTCCGTCTCGAAGCAGCTACAACACTGGCGAGCCGAACATGTCCTCGGACACTCCCGGCACTAAAAGCCATACGCTAATGAAGTCCTGATCTCACCCCATTGGATTTTTTTTCTGGGGGTAAATTAAAAACATTGTGTATACAGAAAAAAATTCGGGATTTGGAGGACCTGCGGGAGCGATTTTCTGCCGCAATCTTGACAGTTCCTCCTGAAATGATTGCACGTACCAATCAAGCCATTGGGAAAGCGTGCGTTCAATGCTGATGTTGGTGGTCGGCCTGGCCTAGATTATTTCTCTACAGTCCCTGTTTCCTTAAACTGATTAAACCATCGAATGACAGCTTTGTAATCAGGTGCAGTTTGTCGGGCGGTGCAGTCATTGGCGCGCGCGCCCCCGGCCGACCATGGCTACTACGCATCTAGTGTGCGCATAGCAAGGTCACGTCCCCTCCAAAACAAAACTTACTTTAACCAGCTGGCGTTCTGTGAAAGAATTACACGTTTAACATAAAGGGTTTCGGTGCTATAATTTTGTTAAATGTTGGCATTATTTTTCGATGACCCTGTATAATTTAGCTTCACACAGGTGTAATTAGTGGAAGGTTCTTTAACAAGCAATAAATCTATGACATGGGACCGCCGGCTTTACTTACATAATCGTGTTTAATAGTAATCTTGTAGCAGATTTGGTTTACCAAGGAGTTGCGAAGGGCACTAAAATAAGGCTGACGTCACACTCACGTAAATGGTTGGGAGGGCGGAAGGTATTTCGTCGCACACTCTGTGTGAAAACATAATCCTGGAAGGATTATGTGCGCCCGACGCAAGGTTAAGTGCATTTCAGTTGGTCAACACGATTGCACCAATCGCCTAAACCTAAACCTGAAGACCTGAATTTATTAATCTTAAACCAAAGAGACTAGGCCTACCAAGCGACCGCTGCCCAGCCATTTGGTCTGCAGGTCATGGGGTGACGTGTGGTCAGCGTGTCGGGTCCCGTCGGCCGTTAATCTTGGTCTCCGTGCCCGGGACGCAATCTCACTGTCAGGCAGCAACTCAATCGTCCTCACGAGGCTAAGTGCACCCCGCTCCAGCCCTCACGTCAGTTTCTAAAATCCCTGATGGAGCTGGGACTTGAACTCGGGGCCTCCGGGTGCGAGGAAGGCGCGCTACCCCAACATCACGAAGCCGGCTTTTATAATTTTAGGCCTATGTAAATTTTGTCAGATATGGGGAGTAACTCCCTTTGCAATTAATTGTTTACAATCTTGTTCACCGACTGAAAGACATTTACATTTCGTGAATTTGGCGATGGCAGTATGCCTTTCGGAGAGGTACAAAGAAAACATTTGAAATTCTCATTAAACCGGGTGTTAATTGGACGAAACTGGTTTTTCCTTCCCCCCCCCCCCCCTTTTGTTCCTATTTAATACGTAGAAAAACAAAATAATCTAAATCCCACGGAGTTTTATTTTTGGTGGGAGACATCATATAAATCAAAACTTGATACTTCCAAGATATGACGGGCGAAGAAAGATGGAGGGCCTACAAATCCTAGGCCTAGCGCCTGTGCTTCATCTCCATGGCCCAATATTCTGTTAATTACTAGGTGTTTGCATGTCTAACAAAATAACATAGATGTAGTACTTGCACAAACAAAAGAGATTTTCCTGTATTCTGTTGACATCGAATATAGATTTAGGTATTAGGCAGACATTTTTGATAACCTTTGTCTGGAGCGTGGCATTCTATGGAAGTGAAACTTGGACTATTGGTGCAGCAGAAAAGAGGAGAATTGAAGCGTTTGAAATGTGGTGTTACAGGAGAATGATGAAGATCAGATGGGTAGATAGGGTTAAAAACGAAGAGGTATTAAGACAAGTGGGAGAGGAGAGATGTTTCTGGCGACCGCTAATGAAGAGAAGAGATAGGTTGGTAGGACACCTACTAAGACACCCAGGAATAGCAAGCTTAGTTATGGAAGGAAGGGTCGAGGACAAGAACTGTAGGGGTAGACCAAGGTTAGAGTATGTTAAACAGATTGCCTCGGATGTAGGGTGAGATAGCTATGTAGAGATGAAACGATTAGCTCAGGACAGGGAGGTATGGAGCGCTGCATCAAACCAGTCAAAAGACTGAAGACTCAAACAACATAGGCTACAACACCAGAGGTTCACTTCGATAGTAGATAACGGTATCAAGGTGTCTGCATGTCTTAATTACAAGAACTATCCACACAAACGTGGCATTTACAGGAGTACCGGTAGGCCTATTGTAAACTGACGGGATATAAAACAAAAGTTTGGTGCTTTTCAGTCGGTCAACACAAATGTACCCAAAAAGAGATGGGTTATACCCTAATTCTGAAATAAATTACATGAGATTAATAAATACACTAGGATGACCAGTTTCGATCGTCAAGCGATCTTCATCAGATCCATTACACTTAGGCTATAACATCTATGTTTGAGAATACAGGTGAAAAATATTTACAATATGTGCAATTATTTAGTTGCAGTATTGGTAATGCAACTGTCGGTGTATGCTAAATGTAGTATATCTAATGTTAGGTGAAATGCTTAAATGGTGATAGAAATCTCAAGTTTGTCTTTTTGGGGTGATTATGTGGTTGTATAAAATCAACTATGGTTATACTGTAATAATACTGGCTGATACTTATCCGGTTGTCTTCCTGGCTGGAACTTCGAGCAGTTTCGTGTTCACTCTAGCACCAGTTTTGGTCGACTGAACCCGGGTGTTAACTGGACGAAACTGGTTTTTCCTCCCCCCCCCCCCCCTTTGTTCCTATTTGCTTTCTGATGTCAGTGCAATGTTTATTTGTGTGACGTTGCCAAATCTAGATAAGAATTTATGTTATTGAATACTGGAAGATCTACAACTATTAAAGACCGTGGAACTGTCTTCGCCACGCGTGGACTAAAAAGCCATTCGAACTAAGCGCTTCCCGGTCTATTGAAGACGTCCCGGCACCTGTAATACTGCCGCACATACCGGCCTAGGTTTATTGCAGAAAAAAGTACATAGTACACCTGATCCAGATAACATTTACCTATTAACCACCGCTATTTCCCCCCTTTTTGTATCTAGCTTGGCTGTATCGCTATGTTGTGTCTTGTTTCCGACAGGGTGTGATTTTTAGTAGTGTGAAAAGGGGTGAACTCTCCATAAAAGTGTGTTCATTTAGATTCTTGGGATTGTTTCGTTTGGCTAGGTGAATCTCGATTGCTTCCATTATGTCGAGAGCTCTGCCTTTCGATTCGTGATGAATTATTTTTAGGTCAGTCTCGATTTTAGTAAAGCTGTGCCCCATGTCACACATATGCTCGCATACGGCCGAATGTGTTCCGTATCTTATCGCATTCCTATGTTCATTATAACGTGTGTCTAATCGTCTTCCTCTCTGTCCAATGTAATTAGCTACACAACCAGTGTCTTGGCATGTAATAGAATATACCCCTGACTTTGAATACGGGTCTTGTTTATTTTGATTACTATTTTCCAGGTGCCTACCTGTTATATTGTTCGTTGTGAATGCTATTTTTATGCCATGCTTTTTGAAAAGATTAGTGATTTTATATGTGTTCGTAATCACATAGTAGAAGCGCGCAAAGTTTTTCTCATTACTGTCCGGTTTGGGAATCGTTTTATCTTTATTTTTATGTTTGGCTATAATTTGGTCTGTTTTGCCTGGCGGGAAATTATTTTCCTTTGCTATTTGCTTAATGGTTCATATTTCCTTATTATAGTTGTCTTTTGACATGGGTATGTTTTAAGCCCTGTGCACCATAGAGTTGAACCCCGCTAATTTGTGCGTACTGGGATGATTAGACTGATTATCGATTGCATGCGAGGTTTGTGTGGCTTTCCGGAATATGGAATATGAAAGTTCGTTATCTTTACGTTCAATGGTTATGTCGAGATAATTTATTTTTCGGTCTGTTTCGGATTCCGTAGTGAATTTGATTGAGTGGTGTAGGCTATTAATGAATTGGAGAATTGTTTCTTCGCTTGTTAGTTCAGTATTGTAGATGCAAATTACATCATCTACGTGTCTTAGCAAAAGACTCCATCTACAAATTCCAAAAACAAATAAAAAGTGCATTAAAAGAAACAGAATACATATTGAACAAAGCTGAAAAATCAAAACTAATCAACATGAACCCGAAAATACCGTCATAGAGGGGCAACCTATTATACACAAAATGGAGTGACCAATGAGACCAATAGTCAATTGTAGGAATGCTCTTAATTACAAATTCAGCAAAGAGTTACTAAAAACCTTAAAACACCACCTTTCCAACGACAAAAACAAATCTGTAAAGAACACAACGGAATTAGTAACAGCATTGAACACCCTACAAATTAAACCTAGCTTGAGGCTTGTATCTTTCGATGTAACTATCATGTACACCAATATTCCTATTATTGATGCAATCAACACTATCGAAACAACTTAAAATCCAACAATTCGGCAAAAGAAACTGAAGAGATTGTGAGATTACTGAGGGTCGTCCTCAGCCAAAACTTGTTTCAGTTCGACAATAAAATGTACACACAAACAGAAGCTTAGGGATGGGATCACCACTAACGGTCTAATCACAGACATCTTCATTAATGCACTAGAAAATGAGTTCCTAGAAAAGACTTACAACAAAGGGAATAGTAATATGCAAGAGATACGTAGATGATGTAATTTGCATCTACAATACTGAACTAACAAGCGAAGAAACAATTCTCCAATCCATTAATAGCCTACACCACTCAATCAAATTCACTATGGAATCCGAAATAGACCGAAAAATAAATTATCTCGACATAACCATTGAACGTAAATATAACGAACTTTCATATTCCATATTCCGGAAAGCCACACAAACCTCGCATACAATCTATAATCAGTCTAATCATCCTAGTACGCATAAATTAGCGGGGTTCAACTCAATGGTGCACAGGGCTTTAAACATACCCATGTCAAAAGACAACTATAATAAGGAAATATGAACCATTAAGCAAATAGCAAAGAAAAACAATTTACCGCCAAGAAAAATAGACCAAATTATAGCCAAACATAAAAATAAAGATAAAACGATTCCCAAACCGGACAGTAATGAGAAAAAATTTGCGCGCTTCAACTATGTGAATACGAACACATTTAAATCACTAATCTTTTCAAAAAGCAAGGCATAAAAATAGCACTCACAACGAACAATACAACAGGTAGGCACCTGCAAAATAATAATCTAAATAAACAAGACCCGTATTCAAAGTCAGGGGTATATTCTATTACATGCCAAGACACCGATTGTCAAGCTAATTACATTGGACAGAGCGGAAGACGAGTAGACACACGTTATAATGAACATAGGAATGCGATAAAATACGGAACACATTCAGCCGTATGCGAACATATGTGTGACACGGGGCACAGCTTTACTAAAATCGAGACTGACCTAAAAATAATTCATCACGAATCGAAAGGCAGAGCTCTCGACATAAAGGAAGCAATCGAGATTCATCTAGCCAAACGAAACAATCCCAACAATCGAAATGAACACACGTTTATGGAGAGTTCACCTCTTTTCACTCTACTAAAACACACACCCTGTCGGAAACGAGACACACCGTAGTGACGCAGCCAATCTAGATTAAAACGGGGGGGGATTAGCGGTGGTTAATAGTTAAATGTTATCTGGATCAGGTGTACTACGTACTTTTTTCTGCAATAAACCTAGGAAAGTATGCGCGGCAGTATTACAGGTATCGGGACGTCTTCAATAGACCAGACAGCGCTTAGTTCGAATGGCTTTTTAGTCCACGCGTGGCGAAGACAGTTCCACGGTCTTTAATAGTTGTAGATCTTCCTGTATTCAGTAACATACATTCTTATCTAGATTTGACAACGTCACACAAATAAACATTGCACTGACATCAGACAGCAAATAGGAACAAAAGGGGGGGGGGGAGAAAGGAAAAAACAGTTTCGTCCAGTTAATACCCGGGTTCAGTCGACCAAAACTGGTGCTAGAGTGAACACGAAACTGCTCGAAGTTACAGCCAGGAAGACAACCGGATAAGTATCAGCCTGTATTATTACAGTATAATCATAGTTGATTTTTTACAACCATATAATCCCCCCAAATAGACAAACTCCGGATTTCTATCACCATTTTAGCATTTCACCTAACATTAGATATATTACATTTAGCATACACCGACAGTTGCATTACCAATACTGCAACTAAATAATTGTACATATTGTAAATATTTTTCACCTGTATTCTCAAACACAGATGTTATAGCCTAAGTGTAATGGATCTGATGATGATCGCTTGACGATCGAAACTGGTCATCCTAGTGTATTTATTAATCTTTTGTAATTTATTTCAGGATTAGGGCATAACCCAGCTTTATTTGGGTACATTCGTGTTGACCGACTGAAAAGCACCTAACTTTTGTTTACTTAGGTAACACTGAAATATGGCTTCAAACCCCACAATGTCTAACGGAATATAATGCAGTAGAAATTTGAAATACAATATGAAAATTAATACCTTAGTCAATAATATGTACTTATTATGGTACAGGTTTCGGTCACATTGTGACCTACCTCAGTCTTACATTCAAACATTTTCCTTATCAAAGGTTGTTTTCAAAAATACTCCCTGCCCTAACTCTATCTTTCAATATTCAATTTTTCTCGATTATATTTTCACATTAACATCATCACAAAGATATTTATTCTGACTCTAAAGCATGAACTAATCAATCACAACATCAAAACTTCTATGCATATACAATATCTACTGAATATTTCTGATGGTCCCCATGTTGGATTGTTATGTAGGCCATTGAGTTATGCACTATTAGATGACAATTATTGCGTAGGTTCATTATTCAAACGTTGACGTCGATCGCTTGATTAGGACACAAGAAATTAAATCTTAATTTAAAAAATTCCTCTCGGCACGCCGGAAGGCGGAGGTAGATTTCACCGGGCAAACTTCGGGATAGGCAAAAATAGGCAGAATATGCAGGTTTTCGTAGAAGGATCAGACCTCATTTATTGCGAGGAAGTATTTTACAATTGGAGTTTAATTAACTTCGTCTTTTGTCATTCTGTGCATATTTTAAACATTTTATTGTCTTATGGCGAAGGTAACCTTCTCGTCGTATGGGGTCCATGTTTAGCCTATTTCTATTTCATGAAAAAAAAAAAAAAAGGCTTATCAGATTACCTTATGTCCATGTGTGTGTGTGTGTGATGGTGTGTTTGTCCCCCCATAATAACTTCTAAATGGCAGGAGCGATGCCAATAAAACTCGGTAAAATCATAGCACTATTCTGGCCGACCCCGACCGTGCCCTTGAAATTTTATATGTCACCAATCCAACATGGCGGCTGTGCGAAATATTTCACTAGCATTCAGTATCTCCGAAACTATTACAGATATCACCCTGAAATTGTTTACGGTGATAAAGGGCACTACTAGAAGTTCACCTATGAGACTTTCAAAAACCTGGTTACTACAAAACCAACATGGCGGCCAAGCTCATATGAGACATTTAAATAGACTTTTTCGCGATTTAACCATCCAAACGGAATGAAACATGGTACAGCAAATGTTTATACACATTGTAATGCACTGGCATCTAATTTAGTTCAATTGTTTACATAACTTCAAAATGGCGGTTGTGCGAAATATTTCACCGGCATTCTATATCTCCGAAACTATTACATATATCACCTGAAATTTTGTACGGTGATAAAGGGCACTGGTACAAGTTTATCTATGTAACTTTCAAACACCTGTAAAGTACAAAACGAAGATGGCGGCCAAGCGAATTTGAAACATTTTAATAGACTTTTCTCATGATTTAACTCTCTGAGCACAGTGAAATGTGGTACAGTAAATGATTTTACATATTGTAATGCACTGCCATCTAATTTAGTTCAATTGTTTACATAACCTCAAGATGGCGGCTGTGCGTAATTTTAAAATTAAGTTTTTATTTCTTGTATCGTAATCATGCAATCGAAGTGAAAGTTTGAATAATGTAGCTGTGCAATAATTTTCCCTTAATGGCAAGCTTCCGAAATATTTAGACTGTACTCAATATCTACGAATCTTTTACAGCAATCAAACTGATTTTTTTAATGTTCATAGAGGCTATGAACATAAGTTCACCTATAGGACTTTCAGTAACCTGGTGAGCACAAATCCAACATGGCGGCGACGCGAACTATACATATTTAAATGGAGGTTTCTCGCGATTTAACCATCCGAGAGAAGTGAAACTTTGCACGTTAAATGCTTATACAAATGTTAATCCACTGGCGTCTAATTTATTTCAATTGTTTGCATAACCACAAGATGGCAGGTGTGCGAAATTTCAAAATTAATTTTTGTTTCTTGTGCCGTAATCATGCGGTCGAAGTGAACATTTGAATAATGAAGCTACGCAATAATTGTTCTTTATGGTACATAACTATATGGCCTATACATACAACAATCCAAAATGGCGACCATCCAAAATATTTAGACGGTTCTCTGTATCTACGAATCATTTACAGCAATCAAAATGATTTTTTTAATGTTCATAGAGGCTATTAACATAAGTTCATCTATAGGACTTTCAATTACCTGATGAGCACCAATCCAGCATGGCGACGACGCCAAGTATACATATTTAAGTGGACGTTTCTCGCGATATAACCATCCGAGTGCAGTGGAACTTCGAACAAAAAATGCTTACACAAATGTTAATCCACTGGCATCTAGTTTATTTCAATTGTTTTCATAACCACATGATGACAGCTGTGCCAAATTTTAAAATCTCGGTTTTACTTCATGTGTCCTAATCATGAGATTGACGTTTGAATACCACACGTACACAATAATCTTCATGTTATAGTACAGAAATAAAAATCCAACATGTCGACCATCTGAAATATTTAGACGGTTCTCAATATCTACGAATCTATTAAAACAATCAAACTGACATTTTGTATGTTGAAAGAGGCAATTGACATGAGTAGGATACATGAAAATATGCTGTATTATTTTTCACGGAACTACTTGTTATACTTGTGGTGACACTGTCTTTATGCAAGGTTTCGACACTGATGTGTAACTGTCTAACTGTTTGTTACTTCTTCACGCAAATGTTTATCTCGCGCAGAGATTTTGGTTGGTTCCTCAGTTTAGGGGCTAAGACAACGTCGCCATGTACTTTGGGTGTGTGTAGAATCTGTCTGATAAACGGTGTTAATTGTGATGGCTGTATTAGTCTGTAATTCAGGTAAGGACTGCAGACAGTCAATTTTAAGTAGTAGTTCCTAAATTTGCTATCAAATACTACTGTAAACGACACCTAGCTGTGATCTTGGCTACTAGATGCCTCCGCAACCAGCAACTCGCAACGAACTTTGGAACTTCCCCTCCGAAGGAAAGCATACTGAGGGATTTTTGGCACTCTTAGAAAATTCGACAACTTCGCGGGCTTTGAACCCGCAACCATGGGCATAGAAGTTCAGGATGCTACCAGTTACGTCACCGAAGCCGCTTCCCACAGAGTCAGGTGGAAAACAGAATGTGATCTCGTGCAATGGCGTTGTCATGGCAACAATGATGGCTCATCCCTCATCAATTTAGTAGTGTTGTCATGGCAACCTCTTCTAATTCCGAAATCATTTTTCTAATCCCTTGGCGTAATGGTGGGTCATATCAAAAATTCTTTCAGACAAAAGTGTTAGGTAATTATTAGGGGAATATTATCCATTTTGTACGGTTTTGATATTGTGCCTATTAAGAGAGATATGATTAATGTTTCCCGAAAAAAACACTTTTTCCCACCCCTTTGGTCGATGGTTGGTGCTATCAAAATTATTTTCAAACATAAATGTTTGCCCCTTATCCGACACATAGTATGAACTTCGAATGGATTCGATATTTCACATATTAAGAGAGTTATAGTAATATTACACTTTTCGAAAAGAGAAGCCCCCTATTTTCACCCCCTTCGACCGATTTTGCCTATTAAGGAACTCGATCGATATTTTATAGGGATACATATTATGTAAAAAATTTAAAGTGATTGGTGAAAAATTGCGGTAGTTATCGTGTCCACAAATATATATATATATACAGTATATATAAATTATATATAAACTTTTGAACTGAAAGTGGTTTTGGGGTCTAGGGGATGTGAAACGCGAAGATATGTCGACATTTTCGGGAAGTCGAAGCATGGTACCCATCACAATAGTTAGCTTCCTAATGAAATCTACTTAAATGTAACAACCACGGTAGCCCTTTCTAGCCTCAGATTTTTTTTCTAACTTAGTTTACAAGAGGCATAGGAAACAATTATGCTGATCAGTTTAGTGAAAATTTACTAACATGATCGTGCTAGCTGCGCTTCATGTGATTATCATCGAAGATGATTGCGTGTATACACTCAGTTATTTCGTCGTCATCTGTTCGGTCCTCCGGGGCGACAGTTAAGACTGCTAGGCACTGCGCTACGAGGTAGACCTGAAATCAAAATAATGGCTCATTGCCTTTAGTATTGGCTGGGGGTTTAAATTCTGATGCCCTTCCCGACACCACGTGATTATTCAGGTGAAAAACCACCCCGTTGTCGCCGGGATTGGAGCCTCAACCTCTTGGGTGAAAGAAGAACAGCGAATGCGCTAACATGCTCCCCATTTTCATAAACATATATAGCCAAATTACCGCTTTAGGCATACTAATATTTGAAAATAAACATTGTTATAACTTAAGTAACCGTTTTTTTATCCCACAAATAAACATGTGTTATTATTGTTAAACACTGTTCAGGTCGCCACCCTCTCTGGTAGACTTGCGGTGCTTGGCGAAGGGGTAGCAGCGTGAATGGGGTATAGGCTCGCTAGAGGGCAACTTCCTGGAACGGGATGTGTCTGTGAGAGGGTGTGTGAGTGTTGGGGGATGTAGGAATGAACTAGAGCAGAGGGAACGGAAGTGGGCTCAGGATGGGTATACCTTATAGGTTTGTACGCGGGCCATCTGCTTGGTCAATGGCACGCATTCGTAACGTTGCCGCAATTGCTAGTCGCGTGCTGAGTCACGGCAAGTTCCGGGCCTACGCTGGCAGTGGGAATAGCCCTCAAGGTGCTAAGTTGCGGGAAAACCAGGATCTGTGACAGCGGGACAACCGAAGTGAGATACCTGTGATTTAATGCGTTAAAGTCAGGGTAAATTGTTGTCAAAGGGGCAGAGGGAGAGAGGAAAAAGCTGACACACTTACCACTGGAAGTCAGGTCTGGGGTCCTGTCGTCGAGCCATCGTCCATGTTGGGGTAGCATCGGCTCCGTACGTCCGTCGCACTGTCTCCCCGGTTAGACTATCCGTGTCCCCACTGTCCCGATCCCGTGGTACCTCTCCTTATTTCAAGGCTCATCTAGTTCGTCCATTGTCAGCAGTATATTGCTCATTGTTTCTGTAGTGTTGCAATCTTGCATTCACAGTGTTATGGCCGTGAGGCAATAGTTGCTTCACCGGTGTGTAATCTAATAATTGCGCTGGATGTAATCTATTCCTCGTATTCCTTTAACATGGGATTTGGGAAAAGCTGCAGTTAGGTCCTGCCAAGGGCTGGGCTTTAACAATACTGTATGTATTTATGTATAAAAAAAAGTCCTCTTGGCACGCCGGAAGGCGGAGGTAGATTTCACCGGACAAACTTGGGGATAGGCGAAAATAGGCAGAATATGCAGGTTTTCGTAGAAGGATCAGACCACATTTATTGCGTGAAAGTATTTTATAATTGGAGATTAATTAACTTTGTTTTTCGTCATTTATGCATATTTTAAACATTCTATTGTCTTATGATGACGGTAACCATCTTGTCATTTGGAGTCCATTTTTATACTTGTGGTCACACTGTCCTTATGCAAGGTTTCGACACTGATGTGTAACTATGTAACGGTCTGTTACTTCTTCACGCAAAATTATATCTCCCGCAGAGATGTTGGTTGGTTCCTCAGTTTAGGGGCTGCGACAACGTGGTCATGTAACCCCGTGTACTTTGGGTGAGTGTAGAATCTGTCTGATAAACGGTGTGAATTGTGATAGCTGTATTAGTCTGTAATTCAGGTAAGGAATGTAGACGCTCAATTTCAAGCAGTAGTTCCTAATGTTGCTACCAGATACTACCGTCAACGACACCTAGCTGTGAACTTGGCTACTAGATGCCACCGCAATCAGCAACTCGCAACGAACGTTGGAACTTCCCCTCCAAAGGAAAGCATACTGAGGGATTTTTAGCGCTCTTAGAAAATCCGACGACTTTGGCCGTCTTTGAACCCGCGACCTTGGGCATAGAAGTTCAGCAGTTACGTCACCGAAGCCGCATCACACTTAGTCAGATGGAAATCTGAATCTGATCTGGCGCAAGTGCGTTGTCATGACAACGTCTGATGGCTCATCCCTCATCAATTTAGTAGTGTTGCCATGGCAACCACTGATAGCTCTTGGCATTTTCTTACAATTCCGAAATCATTTTTCTCATCCCTTGGCGTAATGGTGGCTCATATCAAAAATTCTTTCAGACAAAAGTTTTAGGTAATTATTAGGGGAATATTGTCCATTTTGTACGGTTTTGATATTGTGCCTATTAACAGAGATATGATTAATGTTTCCCGAAAAACCCACTTTTTCCCACCCCTTTGGTCAATGGTTGGTGCTATCAAAAAACGTTTCAGACATAAATTTTTGAGCTTTATCCGACACATAGTATGAACTTTGAACGGATTCGATATTTCACATATTAAGAGAGTTTTAGCAATATTTCATGTTTCCGAAAAAAAGTCCCCCATTTTCATCCCTTTCGGCCGATTTAGCCCAGTAACGAACTCGACCGAGATTTTATGGGTATACCTATTCGGTAAAACATTCAGAGTGATTGGTGCAAAATTACGGCAGTTATCGTGTCCACAAGAAACTGATATATATATATATATAAACTTTTGAACTGACGGTGGTTTTCGTGTCTGGGGGATGTGAAACGCGATGATATGTCGAAATTTTCCGGAAATCGAAACATGGTACCCATTGCAATAGTTAGCTTTCTAATGAAATCTACCTAAAATACTACCATCAACACACCTAGCTGTGAACTTGGCTACTAGATGCCACCAGAACCATCAACTCGCAACGAACGTTGGAACTTCCCCTCCGAAGGAAAGCAAACTCAGGGTTTTTTAGCGCTCTTAGTAAATCCGACGACTTTAGCCGGGTTTGAACCCGCGACCTTTGGGCATAGAAGTTCAGCATGCTACCAGTTACGATACCGAAGTCGCTTCCCACAGACAGATGGAAATCTGAATGTTATCTCGTGCAGTGGCGTTGTCATAGCAACTGCTGATGGCTCATCCCTTATCAATTAAAACTAAAGTTGTCATGGCAACCTCTCTTGGCACTTGGCATTTTCTTATAATTTAAATCATTTTGCTCACCCCGTGGCGTAATGGTGGTTCATATCAAAAATTCTTTCAGACAAAAGTTTTAGGTAATTATTGGAGGAATATTGTCCAATTTGTACGGTTTTGATATTGTGCCTATTAACAGAGATATGATTAATGTTTCCCGAAAAACCCACTTTTTCCCACCCCTTTGGTCAATGGTTGGTGCTATCAAAAAACTTTTCAAACATAAATTGTAGGGTCTTGTCCGACACATAGTATGAACTTTGAATGGATTCAATATTTCAGATATTAAGCGAGTTATAGCGATATTTCACTTTTTCGAAAAAAGCCTCCCATTTTCACCCCCTTTGACCGATTTTTCCCATTAACGAACTCGACTGAAATTTTATAGGTATACATATTCGGTAAAAAATTCAAAGTGATTGGTACAAAATTACGGCAGTTATCGTGTCCACAAGAAACTGATATACATATATATATACATACATAAATTATATATAAACTTTTGAACTGACGGTGGTTTTGGGGTCTGGGGGATGTGAAACGCGAAGATATGTCGAAATTTTCCGGAAGTCGAAACATGGGACCCATTGCAATAGTTAGCTTTCTAATGAAATCTACCTAAAATTGAAATTTAACTGATCTTCAGTCAGTCAACATGATTGTACCCATGTGGGCGTGGTGGCTCAGCGGTCTAGCTGTATGCCTCTCACCAAGGCGGTCCGGGTTCGATTCCCGGTCAATGCATGTGAGATTTTCGAAGTGAAATGCCATGTCCTGTGGTTCGGATTCCACGTAAAAAGGAGGTCTCGTGGCTCATAATCATCAGATTCACGGTCACGTAAAACTATAATCTTCCTCTTTGATTGTACCCAATTTGTAATGGGTTTTGTTCCCAAAACATGAAATACATTTCACGAGATCAATTATTACACTGGGATGACCAGTTTCGATCGTTTCAACTTTATATTTCATAAACTAAAACCTAATAGGTCGACTCACCTAAAATTCGTAGTGTCATTTAAATGTATATATTCTCACGATGAACTTCAATGGCCATACTTAATTTAAACATACTGTATCGCCAAAAGAAATGTTTATGAGTAGGGAAGCGGCCATTCATCTGTGACGTCATAGCCAGTCTCCAAGCAAGTCTAAATTTGTAGAACATGTCATGTGACAACGCCCACTTTATGCTTCCCAGTGGAAAAAAAATGTAAATACAATATTACGTATTTTTTGACTAAGAGTGGGATAGAGGTAGGTGTAAGAGTTAACATGTGACTTTATATGATGTTTTTAGTTTAGAGTCAATGATTAACCATAGAGTACTTTTGGAATTTTAGTGTGTTGTTTTTGTTGCTCACGGGTACAAAGCCATTCATGTTTTTTCATTTCCTTTGACAAATACAATAGTATCCATGGATAAATGAGCGTTTAATAACATAGCGAAGTATTTATAGGGAATGGTTCCTCGTTCCATTGCATTCCTAAAGGGGTTAGTATCCACTGGGTCTGTCATTAATCTTTAACAGACTAAAACTCTAGCGGAAACTGTGGTTTAAACACAAAATTAAATAGTTCTGGTGACCCGCGTGTTGTGCAATCAATAATAGCCACCTCTTTAAATATATACTTGTTTTCGTTGATTTTAAGCCTTGAGTATCCATCACCATTGTATGTGACATGTTTACGCTTGCATAGATCAAAACCAACCGACTACTCACTACTTGGGTTTAGAAATTACATTTACTCAAATCACATTCTATTAAATAACATGCCTGCTATAAACTGCACCCACTTTTGCACCCACTTTTACAACCACTTTTGGACTCACTTTTGCACCCACTTTTGCACCTATTTTAAACTATTATTTATACTATCGAGTGAACTCTACTAGAGATTAGTTCATGCTTGACAATTGACATGGAAGTATCAACGAATAGCTATGGTCAGCCATATGCATACAATAAAGGATATACATATTGTTACGTGCCACCCCCCCAGTGACACTTTCGTTAACTGGATTACGGTGGGTTGAAGCACAACACAGATTGTTCCTTTAAAGAAATAATTAACTTTATTGTGGCCAGAAAGATACACTACTCATCAGCAAATACAAACAATTAGAACCTTACTCCAGTTTCCTCAAGTCTCTCCCTTATGGAGAGCTCTTGCCCCCTTTCACTTGTCAACAAACCACAGAAGTTAATCCGTGCTAATGAGTCCGGTGGCCTTGACAGAAACTACCTGCACCTCTCCCTCATGTACACAAACCACAGTTACTTACGATAACCTGCTACACGCTGCTTTGCTGTTCACAAGCTGGGAAACAATGTCACTGGATTTCGTAACTCGCACGGCACTTCGCCACAATACGTCTGTCGCTCAGTGAAATCACACTCGCTCAAAACACAGGCAGTCCCCTGTAGGCTTCTCACTCCCTCGCTGTGAAGAGAATCAGCTTCACTAAGGGTTTCGCAAGTCACCACACTTCTGTCGCTCAGGATAAACGCTCGCACTAGCTCGAAAAACACAACTACAACTGCTTGACAGGTCGCTCTTATATAGCAGGGCAGTGACTCAATAAATGCTTCTAGACCCATCCAGGGTTCACGGCTTCTCGAGGTTTCCTTCACTGGCTGAGTCACGATTATTCTGGACCATCCTTTTGTCCTAGTAGCCCTGTTGCATAAGGCGCACGCAATACACTGAGGAAGAGCAGCCCAGCTCTGGGGCAGTTGTGACTCATGCGGCGAGCGATGAAACGAACATACAGCCGTAACACCACCCCCTTCCTAAAAGGCTGATCGTCCCGATCAATCATTGGTCCGTCTGTGTCCCTCTGTAGGCTGCCAGGCGATCTCGATGTACGATCTTCATCTTCGCCCTCCGGCTCCGCTGGATCCTGTAGACGACATAGTTGATCCGTTTCACGACTCGGTATGGGCCCTCCCAGGACTTCTGTTGTTTGGGTGACAGGCCTTTCTTCCGTAATGGGTTGAAGAGACAGACCAGGTCGTCCTCGTGGAATCCGCCGGCATCCGTCTGTTGGTCGTATCGGGACTTCATTCGGTCGGTCTCAATCCGCAGTTTCCTCCTCGCGAACGCGTGCACGTCCTCCAGTTGGTCGACCAGTTCTTGACAATACTGGCTTACCGGGACCGGATCATTCCCAGGTCGGCCAAAGGCAAGATCGACAGGTAGACGTAACTCCCTCCCAAACATGGCCCGGGCTGGTGTGCACCCGGTGGCTTCATGCACGGCGGCGCGGTAGGCCAGGAGAAATAGTGGAAGATGTTTGTCCCAATCCCTCTGGTGCTCGCTGACGACTATTCGGAGATGGTTCTCGATGGTGCGATTGAATCGCTCTACCATCCCGTCGGACTGAGGGTGTAGCGGCGTTGTCCTTGTCTTCCGGATTCCCAGCAGCTGGCATAGGTTCTGGAACACCTGCGACTCGAAGTTCCTCCCTTGGTCGGAGTGCAGCTCCAGGGGTACTCCATACCGGCTGACGAATTCCTTCACCAGGGTCTCTGCGATCGTCGCGGCTTCTTGGTTAGGGAGAGCATACGCCTCCGGCCATTTGGTAAAGTAGTCGCTGACGACCAATATGTAGCGGTTCCCTGCCTCGCTTAACGGGAATGGCCAAGCAACATCGATGGCCACTCTCTCTATGGGGCCGCCCACGTTGTAGGTCTTCAGTGGACCCCGTCGTCCTCGTCCTGGGCCCTTGCTGGCTGCGCAATCGTGGCACCTCGCGCAGTGGTTCTCCACGTCAGTTCGGCATCCGATCCAGTAGAACCGCTCTCTCAGCTTCTCCAGGGTCTTCTTTATCCCTAGGTGTCCACCAGATGATCCTCCATGGACTTCCTTCAGAACTTCCTCCGTCATAGCCTTTGGAACGACGACTTGTTCCCGAGATGTCCTTCCGTCGGTGCTCTCCCAGGCGCGGCAGATGAGGCCATCCCTTACAATCAGCGAGTCCCACTGCGCCCAGTAGGACTTAAACTTTGGGCTGCAGTCACTCACAATGTTCCACCCGGGTCTGGGGACACAGGCCCTCTTCCATTCGGCTATCAGTCCCAGGTCATCCTCTTCTGCAAGTGCTCGCGTGAAAGATTCGCGGCTCCAGTTCCCTTGAAGTTCCACAGTAGTCCGTCGGCACTGTATCTCGGTGTTCTCCTCCTTCCTAGTACAGAAGCTGCAGTCTTCGGGGCACGGTGTTCGTGACAGGGCGTCGGCATTAGAATGCAGTTGGCCTTTCCTGTGCTGGATCTCGAAGTTGTACTGTTGAAGCCTCTCTAACCACCGCGCGAGTTGACCCTCGGGCTGTTTGAAGTTCAGGAGCCACCGCAGGGATGCATGGTCGGTCCTGATGAGAAATTCCTGCCCGTACAGGTACTTGTAGAAGTGTTCGATGGTCTTCACGATGGCGAGCAGTTTCTTCCTGGTGACGCAGTAGTTCCTCTCTGGCTTTGACAAGGCTTTGCTGAAGTAGGCCACTACTCTCTCCTCGACGTCCACTATTTGCGACAGGATTCCCCCTATACCAAAGTCGCTGGCATCGGTATCGACGATGAACCTTGTTCCAGGTCTGGGGTAGGCCAGAATAGGCGCGGTGAACAGAGCCTGCTTGAGTTGTTCGAAGGCACTGTGGCATTCTGCTGTCCACGTGAAGAGTTGGTCCTTCTCAGTCAGTCGATGCAGTGGTTTGGCGATGTCGGCGAATCCTCTCACGAAGCGACGGTAATAAGTGCAGAGTCCCAGGAAGCTTCGTAGTTGGGACTTGTCCTTCGGAACTGGCCACTCCCTCACAGCTGCGGTCTTCTCTGGGTCGGTGCGCACCCCTTCCTCGGAGACGATATGCCCAAGGTACTGTACCTGCTTCTGGAAAAGCTGACACATCTTGGGGCTCAACTTCAGCTGGGCAGCCCGTAGCTTCATCAAGATCTCCTTCAGGTTGATGTAGTGCTCCTCGAAGCTTCTTCCCAGAACGATGACGTCGTCTAGGTAGGCCAGGCAGGTCTTCCAGTGTAGTCCCCTCAGAATGGACTCCATTAGCCTTTCGAAGGTCGCAGGGGCGTTGCACAGACCAAATGGCATGACGGTGAACTGCCAGAGCCCGCTGCCCACAGAGAACGCCGTTTTCTCGCGGTCCTTAGGGTGGACCTCCACCTGCCAGTAGCCACTCTTCAAATCCAAGGTGGAGAACCATCTTGATCCTGATATGGTGTCCAGCGTGTCGTCGATCCGGGGTAGAGGGTAGCTGTCCTTCTTCGTGACGTCGTTCACCCGCCTGTAGTCCACGCAGAACCTGGTGGAACCGTCCTTCTTCTTCACAAGCACGACCGGAGAACTCCAAGGACTATGTGAAGGTTCCATCACCCTTTGCTCCTTCATCTCTTCTGCCATCCGGTCGACTTAGGCTTGCTTGGCGAGCGGGACACGTCGGAATGGGGCCCTAATCGGTGCGCTGTCCCCAACGTCGATTCTGTGCTGGACCATGCTTGTCCTGCCGAAGTCTTTGCTCCCCACGGAGAAGACGTCCTGGAATTCGCGTAACAGGCCCTGAAGTTGGCGTGATTGTTCCTCGTCTAAATGGTCCTGGGATCCTTGGTACAGCTTCTGTAGTTCTTCTGGCAGTGCGCGTCTTCTTCAGTTGTCCGTCTGCAGGTGTCCGTCCGTCGTATCTGTGATACGGGCAATCCAGGTAACGGGCTCGCAGACTCCTAGGTTGGTGTCCCGGTGAACCGTAATGTCGTAGTCGTTCAGGTTGGACAGGCGGACGTACGGACAAGACGTCGTGTTGATGAGGGTCTTGGCAACTAGCAATCCTTTTGTCTGGATGTCCTCATATTTTGGCTCGATGACAGCCGCCACTCCCTCAGCAGTTCCGTCGACAATTACGGCGGCGCTGACTTCCGTCATGGCGGGAACGATGACGTCCTCTCTCAGCTTTACTCGTCGTGCGGTGACGGCCTCGTGTGCTGGTTGCAAACCAAGTTCCTCACCTCCGAAGTGCAGAGTGTTGGTACTCAGGTCCAAGATGATGTTGTTCTGGTCCAGGAAGTCCAGTCCGATGATCACTTCGTTTGATACGTCAGCCACAAGCACTGGATGCTTCACCGCCCGTCGACCAGACGAGCTCCAGTGACGCTCCGCCATGTACCGGTGCGGTCTCTCCGGTCGCGGTTATTAGCTGGAGGTTCCTTTGTGTGGGTTGCACTCTCCACTTTGGGATCACGGTGGGATTGACGATGGTCCTCGACGCTCCCGTGTCGATCAGCATGGGCCAGCTCACTCCGTTGACGACTCCGTCGACCATCAGGCTGCTATTGTCCCTCCGTAACTTCGTCACACGCACTTGGTCTGCCGGGGCTTGACGACTGTCACAAGCCAACCTTTGCCCCCCAAGGCTGGCTAATACTCGTTTCCCTGGGCCGCGCGGTTTTCAGACGACTGATTTCCCGTCGGATACCCTCGGCGACGGCGATCACCGCAGTCCTTGCTCAGGTGGCCTTTCTTACCGCAGGCTCAGCAGGTCCGTAGTCCTCTTCCGGGTCACCTCTCCGGTTGTCTTCTGGCTGTGTCGTTGCTGGTAGTGCCGCGACTATCGAAGAAACGGCTTAGCGCCTCCATCAATTCGTCGGCCAGGGGCTTGGTCTCGTTTGTTTTTTGCTGGTTCGTCGACGTCCACTTGACGCACCCGCACGTGCATTCTAGATGCCTGTTTTGCCGTCTCGAACTCAAGTGCGTGGCTCAGCGCATCTGCCAGGGTCTTATTGCACGCGAGTCGCAGCGCCTGTTGAGTGTCCGAGTCCCATAGCCCGTCGGTGAAGGTCTGCGTCGCAATCTGTTCCAGAAAGTCGGCCGGCGCTGTTGGATAGGCGAGCCTTTCGAGGCGTGCGATGTCCATCTCGAACTCCTGCAGGGTTTCCGCGTTCTTCTGTACCCGGGTCCGGAGCTGCATCTGGTAGGCCTGCTGAAGGTGGCTATCTCCATATCGGGACTCCATATGGGCGATCAGTGAAGCGTAGTCCTGGGATCCAGTCGGGATGGCCTGAAGGACGTTAAGGGCGTCACCTCTCAGCGCTACAATGACAGCTGTAGCCTTTTCTGTGTTGTTCCAGTTATTTATGGAACAGGCCGCCTCGAACTGACGTAAGTAGGTGCTCCACGGGACCTTTCCGTCGAAGGTTGGGGGCGTCACTATGCTATGTCCCGTTCCCGATATTCCCGGGGTAACGGTGGGCGGGCGTTGGCGCAGCTCGGCAACTTCCTCTTGTAGAGCGTTGAATTTCTCTTCCATCCCCGTCAGTGGGCGTAGGCGCAGCTCGGCAACTTCCTTTTGTAAGGCGTCGAATTTCTCCTCCACCCCCATCAGCGGGCGTTGGCGCAGCTCGGCAACTTCCACTTGTAAGGCGTCGAACTTCTTTTCAACTGCCGTGACTTCATCTCGCAGACCCAGTTCTAATTTCTTCAGGTCCTGTGTCAACTTATTCTGACCGTCTTCCATCTTCTTCTGACCGTCCTCTATCCTCTTCAGGTCCTCCGCTAGCTTATTTTGACCGTCTTCTATTTTGGCAGTTAGATCCTCGGCTAACTTCTTCTGGCCGTCTTCTAGTTTGGCAGTTAGATCCTTGGTTAAATTCTTCTGGCCATCTTCCATCTTGGTTTCCATGCCACTTAACTTTTCTAGCAATGCTGCCAATTGCGCTTCCATTTTAGATGTTTGTCTTGTAAGGGGCATGCACTCACAGGAAAATTAGAGAAAAATGACCTTCTCGGGTTTTGAGACCAGGACCGCCAGGTGTTGTGGTTGTGCTTGAGTTTGTAATTCGGCTTCTGACACCAGTTGTTACGTGCCAACCCCCTAGTGACACTTTCGTTAACTGGATTACGGTGGGTTGAAGCACAACACAGATTGTTCCTTTAAAGAAATAATTAACTTTATTGTGGCCAGAAAGATACACTACTCATCAGCAAATACAAACAATTAGAACCTTACTCCAGTTTCCTCAAGTCTCTCCCTTATGGAGAGCTCTTGTCCCCTTTCACTTGTCAACAAACCACAGAAGTTAATCCGTGCTAATGAATCCGGTGGCCTTGCCAGAAACTACCTGCACCTCTCCCTCATGTACACAAACCACAGTTACTTACGATAACCTGCTACACGCTGCTTTGCTATTCACAAGCTGGGAAACAATGTCACTGGATTTCGTAACTCGCACGGCACTTCGCCACAATACGTCTGTCGCTCAGTGAAATCACACTCGCTCAAAACACAGGCAGTCCCCTGTAGTCTTCTCACTCCCTCGCTGTGAAGAGAATCAGCTTCACTAGGGGTTTCGCAAGTCACCACACTTCTGTCGCTCAGGATAAACGCTCGCACTAGCTCGAAAAACACAACTACAACTGCTTGACAGGTCGCTCTTATATAGCAGGGCAGTGACTCAATAAATGCTTCTAGACCCATCCAGGGTTCACGGCTTCTCGAGGTTTCCTTCACTGGCTGAGTCACGAATATTCTGGACCATCCCTTTGTCCTAGTAGACCTGTTGCATAAGGCGCACGCAATACACTGAGGAAGAGCAGCCCAGCCCTGGGGCAGTTGTGACTCATGCGGCGAGCGATGAAACGAACTCACAGCCGTAACAATATATTGTGAAACGAACCAATAAAATGGAACTGTTATTTGGCGTTGTTCAAAACATCGTTAACATATTCTTACCTTGGTCCACCCCTACAGTTCTTGTCCTCAACCTTTCTTCCATAACTAAGCTTGGCTACACGCATTTCAAACACATAAATTCTCCATTTTTCTGCTACACCAATAGTCCAATTTTCACTTTCATAAAGTGCCACGCCAAAGACAAAGGCCTTCAAAAATGCGTTCTAATACCTAAATCTATATTTAATGTCAACAGATTCCTTTTCTATAGAAATGCTTTTCTTGCCTGAGTTACATAAATATCCTAATCGTCTCTGGTATAATGTCTTGTTTAGCAAACATAGTCGCTCAGTAGTTCTAAGCATCTGTTGTATATAACCCAAAATAACAAACAGTTTTCTAAAACCCAACTCTTTGGTCAATTACAAGCATAGTCGTCAAAGTGTTTCGTTAGTAGCTAACTTATGTCTGGTTAGTCAATTCATATTGCAAGGCCAGTCAAGACCTAAAAATTCATCTTAAAGTATTGTTTGATCATCTTTCTATCTACATAATGTACCCGTAATTATCAAGTAGTTGACTTGTCAAAATCCTGGAATGGAGAATGGATCGAAGAATCTTGAAGGTCCCGGCTTAAAAGCTGAAAATCCCTCTGACAAGCACTTATATGATAATCACACAGTCGCAGAGGAAGTGTTATGGACAACTACACTGGACAAGGATGCTAACTACGTTAGGAGCATGAGATCCTTACCTAAATCTCGGGTCGCCACGTACCATGCGTACCCCCTTTCCATAACGCAACCTTGCTATAATTGAAATAAATCACGCAAGGCCCACTTGTAAAAAGGAATGAAGCTACTTTATTGCCGAAAACACCAGACAATAAATAACAATGAAATAAAAACAAATAAATAAAAGTAAATAAAAACTCCCACTCATCCACAACAAATCTATCATACACACGCTAAAACAGCTGAGCTTAATACGCCAAAAATATTACGTTTACATTGCCTCCATCAACTGGAGATTAAATATAGAAATTAAAATGTTTAAAGTAATTAAATATGTTGAAAGCTTTTCCAAAAGTTACGTTCAAAAGTGAATTTAAATGTTAACAATACTATGTTTTACTCTATACACAAAAACCTCTCTTTCTAATTTAAAAGTATCAGCTGGACTACATAAAATGTCCATCAGCTGTTTTCAGATAGCTGCCATTGCTATATACAATCAGCTGTTTCTTTCTCATCCGGGATTCATACATACACATGACTAATCCCTCAGTCATCAAGCATTCTCGTACAAATACAAATTGACAATGTTCCCGAAAGAACACTAGTCCTTCCTTAATGTTTCAAAATATAATTCGGAGAACAACACATCTCTCCATTTCATCGAAAAATCCCCCAAAATGACACATACATAAATCATATAATACAATCTCTCACTCACCTTGTGTTGCATACAAGTGTTTCTCCATTCAAAATAAAGAACATGTATGGCGGAAGCTTAATATTATTATAATAACTTCGCAAAATAATTTATTATTATCAACGACAACAACAAAATTAAAGAAAAGAAACGAACAACACCTATTAAAAGGTTTAATATTTACAACGGACTAGTTACGCAAGTTTAATGTCTAAACTGTCCCTCCATGTCGAGATAATATAGAAATATTATTATTATACTTCTATGCGAGAAGTAAACACGCCAAAGTGTAGATTAAACTACCTTCCTTAATGTTTCGATAATATATGGCCATAGTAATTACTTCAAGTACGGTAATTTAAAAAGTTTAAAGTTCACTCAATACTAACGCAGACTATTAATGTCGTAGATTAGGTTTCTGTTTAATCCGGGTTTAATATGATCATTCATTTAAGAACACCTCAAATGATTATTAGTTCAAGATTTTAATAAAGGTTTAATAAAAATTCAGAAACATTAATTAATTCAGCAGATCCCCTTGCTGTTCCGCATACCTCCTTAAAATCGTCTAATCCAACTAACACATTCTTGGAATAACAATGAGTTACCCCTAACTCAACATCACTTCACTCAAATGCTAGAAATAGCAAGATATAACATTACAGCAACACGTTAATAAGTTTCCTAATTAATACGGCATATTTTCTTCGTATATGCACACTCAAAATATTTCATCGTAGCTTAACACTTCACCAAAGTTATACGGAATGACATCATCGTACACTGATTTACCATTACATCACAATGCGGAATTAACCTTCGCAGTGGTTACGATAAATACCTTAATGCGGAATTACCCATCGCATTCCCCCCTAATAAATTCAAATGTATGTCTAATATTGGCTTAATTACCTGTTATAATGTTGCTCTGTATACATGGGTTGTTTTTTTTAGTTTTGGCACCTTAGTTATAACTGGATTAATAACTCACTTAGATGGTTCCAAGTTTCACAGGCCCTCGATGTAGTCCCCACCGTTGCGTACAACGTGTTCACAGCGATGCGGAAGTCGTTGGATCCCGTTGGCACTGCCCAATTTAATGATGGTACGAAGAGAGTGCTCGGCAGCCTGCTTAACGTCTTCAAAGGTACGGAAGCGCTCCCCGCGCATTGTCATTTTCATCTTCGGGATGAGATCATAGTCGCAGGAACTGATGTCGGGAGAATATGGGGGGTGATAGAGGACCTCCCAGCCCCAGCGATCCAACAATGCCAACACAACGCCTGCTGTGTGTGCCCTAGCATTGTCATGCAGAACGATGGACGGTGTAACCATGTGGTGGCGCCGTATCCTTCTCAGAGCTCCTCGGAGATGGTCTTGCAGAAACGAACAATAGTACGCCGCATTAACGGTTTGCCCTTGGGGAACAGTAAGGTGAATGATCACACCATCCCAATCATAGGCAAGAATCAACATTACCTTCACATTGGTGGGGGTTGGTCGAACTGTTTGTTTCCGTGGTGATCCGTGATGCCGCCACTCGTTCGATTGGCGTTTTAACTGTGGCTCATAAGATCTGGCCAACGTCTCGTCAACGGTTATGATACGCCGTAAGAAGGCCTCTCCTTCGCGCTCATAACGCTGCAAGTGCATACGACAAGTTTCAGATCGCAGCCATTTGTGCATGTCGGTTAAGTCATGCGGAACCCATTTGGACGCAATCTTCCTCATTTTCAGTAAGTCCTTCAGGATGTGGGGGACAGTTGAATGCGCCAGTCCGGTATCTTGCACTAATTGACGAATCGTTAGGTTCCGATCCACCTCTACTAACGCGGACACCTTCTGTACATTGTCATCACTTACTGGTGGGTGACCAGATCGAGGCATGTGCTCCACACGTTCGCGCACATCTCGAAAGGCCGCAACCCATCTTGCTACCGTTCTGAGCGGTAACGCAGCTGAACCGCACGCTTCCTGCAATCCTCGGTGACACTGTTTAGCACTGCGACCCTTAACACACTAAATTTTTATCCACGTTCTCTGCTCCTGCTTGGAAAACATTGCGACTGTCTTTCGCGAGCGCTGGTCTCACACTACTCATCTAACAGGCGCGACTGCGCATGAGCGGTGGTGAGGACGGGTGAGGTCATGTGCTCTGAGGGAGGGGATGCAGGGCAGCAACCGTCGGTAAAAGTGGCAGCGCCCAACATTGTTGCAACTTTGCACTGAAGCATTGGTGCCAAAACTAAAAAACCAACCCATGTATTTATACATCATAACAACTTCAAATGTTGTTTACAAGATGGTTCAGATTATTAATAATCGTTGAAATGTGTGTAGGATTGACTCCATATGCAAGTTTAATAAGCACAGTAAACCCTGAATCAATTAAATGTTCCTTAAATGTTTAATAAAAATACGAACATATCGTTCCATACTAACGTAAACTCAACAATGTAATAAAGTCAAGACTACAATTGTCACTGACGTTACAAGATGCTCTATGAAATTTGTTGATATACAAATGTTCCACGTATCTGAGTTCAAAATTGGAACAAGACGTCTATAAAAATCGTCAATCAATAAAAATAACTAAATCTTCCAAAAGATTTATGTTTCCTCAAAGTTCGGTAACGAAAGATCAATGCTACCTCGAAATAAAATAATTGTCAGCTGAAACTGACTATCAACTCAATATCAAAGTCATTGTATCTTAAATACACTTGACAAATCGATGAAATCGTCCTAAATGCTCATGCCAAAACCACAAAATGTCGAAGAGATTAACACACAATCGCATTTAAATGGATTAATAAATCGTCGATCGCTTCCCCTAAAATATCTTCTCGTAGAAAAATACCCAAAGCTAATCCTCTACAAACGAATAATAAAAACGTTGAAGACGAAAACCTGAATATAATTCCAATAGTTAAATCATGGAAAAGATTTAAATAAAATTAAAGGAAATTCCATACATGGAAATAAATTCCATATGACAATATTGTAGATTAAATTAATGCCAAAAGAAAATAAAGTTGGAATCGAAAACGAAAATATCCAACGCTAAAGTTTGCTGAAAAATACCTCAACTAATCAAAGACAATAAGGCAATACTATAGTAGAAAATTGGTGCTCAATATGTATCAATCTACTCCAAACTACGTAAAAGATTGACATCGCTGTACCTTGATAGAAGTTCTCGATGAATTGCAGCGAAGAGGAATTACCCAGGTGAATTGGCAATTCAGTTCCAGCCCAGGATCGAACTGTAGTTCCCCACGATCCACAAACATACATCTCGGACATCGAACTCGCGTTTCTCCAAGAGCACCTCCTGTCGTAGATTGGAATCGAACTGTGGCTCTCCCGTTCGCTCGAACTGCCATCGTGTTCCATTAGAAAGCGTCTTCTAAAACCTTCTTCCGACAACTCTTGTTAACCTCCATGAAGAACGAACAATACCTTTGAATAATGTTCGTAATTGTAGACCATGAATTGCTTCGAAGATGTAATGAAGTCAATTGGTCACCCAATGTCGTGATATAGTTGGACATAATTTTACAATGTTATAATTTCATATCGAAGGTTGCTCGGTGAAGCCACTATGCTTCCATCTCGTGTACGCCTGGCGCAAAATTTACTCAAACATCACATCCAACATTTTAACGGTGAACTGTTTTATTAAACGTATTAATATCATCGTGAATATCTGTGGAATTGATATTTCACTGTAGTAAAATTGCAGCCTCACTCGTCTTATACTGCTCGGAGCTTTGCCAATGTCTTTTCACTATTGCTTCAAATGTTCGGTCTGTCCAGACCGACACGTACTTGCCTTGTGTATACTGCGCAACGCCCACTTTGTTCCGGCCACGAGATAAGCACTTTTCTCCGAGCGCTAGATTCACGTTTCTAAAACTGTCGAATCTCGAAATTGGGATACCGCAGATCCCTTATAGATGCTTGCCTATCACACTCGCACTATAAACTTGCTTATTCAAGCTTTATGTTAAAGCTGGCTTCTCATTACCCCACAAACAAGTAATATAACTGAAATAGGCCTACTGTGGTTAACACTGGCTTCCTCTAAACACGTTAAGTGCGAGAGTGCCATGCTATTGGCCCTCGGTCGCTGATTGGGTTGAGGCGCGGACTCGCTTAGCCTTGAAACACCTCACTCTTCGCTCCGCGATCGACCCTCGCCATATCTCAAAACAATAATGAACGCTGTTTCCACTCCTCACTCTCCCATCTGACTGAATTTCCGAGAGGGGATAAGATTGCGCGGGCTCCTTACAATGCTTATTACTTCATTCTGGAGAATTTAAACACTGTAATAACAATTTTCATAAGTTAATATTTAAATTTAGCATCATTTCATGAGATAATATCCTCTTCAATCGGTCTAAAATAGAATAGATATCTAGCTTAGTTATCATCCCAGGGTCTTCTATCAAAGAAGTCTTCTCTGACTGGCTATCGGTACTCAGACATGTAGCTCGTGGATACCGTATTTATCCCAATATAGGCGCAGTATCGCGTCTTCCCCAAGGTACAATAACCTTGTCAGAGTGACCCATAATGCATCATAGGCTTGCAACTAAGCTAAAATCTCAATTTATATCACGAATCCAGCCCTTCCAATCTCATGCATATTCACCATCACAGACATGATTCTGGCTTCAAAATCAACCTAAAATAGGCCGAATTCGGACTCAGTACCAGTGTCTAATAAATAGTTAATAATAGTTTGGTCTTTACCTAAAATCTAAAATCAAATATCTAAATTTTAAAATATAAAAACTAAAAAAAATACAGTTCAGAAAACATAATTTCAATTAATACAAATCCCTATATGACTTTCTTTAATAATTAGTTACCAACCATTTTCAGTCAAATGACATTATGATTTGGTCTTTTCACAAAATCTAAAATAAAAAAAATAAAAAATGTAAATTATTAAATTTAACATTTAAAATCTAATATTCATTAAGTGTAGTGTAAAATTGTATTTGTAATGCAGTGGTTAGCATAGTTAGCTGACACTCCATAGCACTTGGGTTCAATTCCCAGCGTTAACACAACATTTTAAAAGTGGTATAAGGACTAAAACAAATCTACTCAGTCTTGAGTGGTCCAAATAAGTAGGGGTGTTTGATTCACACATCAACCATATAGCACAATTTTGTTTGCCTATTTTCAATTATGAAAAATAGGCTTATGAGATCACCTTTTGTCCGTGTGTGTGTGTGTGTGCGTGTGTGAGAGGTGCGTTTGTGTGTTCCCTAACAACGTCTAAACGACTAGAGCGATTTCAATGAAATTCGGTAATTCAGAGCACTATTTTGGACGACCTCGACCATGCCCTTCAAATTTTGTTACGTCTCACCAATCCAACATGGCGGCTGTGCGAGGTATTTCACCAGCATTCAATATCTCCGAAACTATTACCGATATCACCCTGGAATTTTCTACGGTGATAAAGGGAACTACTAAAAGATCACTTATGTGACTTTTGAAAAACTGGTAATTACAAAACCAACATGGCGGCCACGTGAATTTGCGACTTTAAATAGACGTTTCTCGCGATATAACCAAATAAACGCAATAAAACTTGCTACAGTATATGTCCATACACATTGTAATGCACCAACATCAAACTTCGTTCAATTGTTTACTTAACCACAAGATGGCGGATGTGCGAAATATTTAACCGACATCCTATATCTCTGAAACTATTAGCGATATCACCGTGAAATTTTGTACGGAGATAAAGGGCACTACTGGAAGTTCATCTAAATGACGTTCAAGAATCGGTTAACAACAAAACGAACATGGCGGCCAAGCGAAGTTGAAAGTTTTAAACAGATTTTCTCGCGATTTAATGATCCAAACGCAATGTAAGTTCGTACAGGAAATGTTTATTCACATTGTAATGCACTGGTATCTAATTTAGTTCAATTGTTTACATTACCTCAAGATGGCAGCTGTGCGAATTTTAAAATTAAGTTTTTATTTCTTGTGTCGTAATCATGCGATCGAAGTGAAAGTTTGAATAATGAACCTACGCAATAATTTTCCTTTAATGGTACATGACTCTATGGCCTATACATTTAACAATCCAACATGGCGACCATCTGAAATATTTAGACGGCTCTGAATATCTACGAATCTATTACAGCAATCAAACTGAAATTTTGTATGTTGATAGTGGCAGTTAACATAAGTAGGATATATGAAATTAAGCTGTATAGTTCTTCACGGAACTACGTGTTTTAATTTTAAAAAAAATGATGATAACCATATGTTCGTTTTCTCAATTCACACATTGCCATTTGTCAATTTTCCATTTGCATTTTAGCCTATTTTCATTTATGAAAAAATAGGCTTATGAGATCACCTTTTGTCCGTGTGTCTGTCTGTGTGTGCGCGTGTGTGTGTGTGAGATGGTGTGTGTCCCCCCTAATAACTTCTAAACGGACGGACCGATTTCAATGAAACTCGGTATGTTCATAGCATTATTCCGGATGACCTCGACCGTGCCCTCCAAATTTTGTTTCGTCTCACCAATCCAAAATGGCGGCTGTGCAGAATATTTCACTAGCATTGAATATCTCCGAAACTATTACCGATATCACTCTGGAATATTTTACGATGATAAGGGGAACTACTAGAAGTTCACCTATGTGACGTTTGAAAACCTGGTAACTACCAAACCAACATGGCGGCCAAGTGAAGTTGCGTCTTTTAAATAGCGGTTTCAAGCGATTTAAGCAACCAAACGCAATAAAACTTGGTACAGTATATGTTTATACACATTGAAATGTACCGACATCTAACTTCGGTCAACTGTTTACATAACCTCAAGATGGTGGCTGTGCGAAATATTTCACCGGCATTCTATATCTCTGAAACTATTAGCGGTATTGTGCCCGTTTGGATCAGGATCTAAATGACCACATTTCGAAAAAATACCGAAATCACATAAGCACGAGAAAATCTATCTCAGGGTCAATCTAGGCAAATCATTAAGTCTATCTAGCCTCCCTGATTTCGGTAATTCTCGAGTAGGTAAGGAGTAAAATTATTTTTGGAAACACACACTTTCTTAAAATATCTCAATTTATTGATAATTAAAATTGACTTTGACAGGCAAAAAAAAATCAAAATACAAACAAACAACACAATCATTTAAAAAATCAACCTTCCTATCATTCACCACTTCGCAAAAATTGATAATCAAAAATCAAAGTCCATCTGATATCAAAATAAAAATAAAACATTTTTCTTTTTACATATTTAGACTAGATAATCACTTCCATTAAAGAGTCCGAGTGATTCATCCTGTTGACATATCTTCTTGCACATAACGAAGATTCGTCGTTCGTTGATGACATTCAAAAAAATATTTCATTTTTCCTCAAATTTTCACAAAAAAATAACAATATATTTTATTCTGTTGATTCATTGCTAACTCTGTCTTATGAACCTCATATTAAGATTCGGCTTAACAAAGTCGGATGTTAATACGGTCATTATTTTCAAAAACTTTGTTTCAACAAAGAACAAAACTTATGAAATTTTCATCAAATTGAAAATTAAATTATATCTCATTTATCTACAAGTCTCTTTGTTCCAAATGAACAATGTTCAAAACTAGGAATTTCATCATTTGAAATTAAATATTGATAATTTACATTCATTTGTTATTAACAACACAATTGTTGCAATTTATTCGCAGTTGACTGAGTTTCTTGCCACAACATCTTCTCACTTCTGTGCTATGTTTCACAAAAATTTAAATTATAAAATTCTCTGAATTTATTATTATTATTATTATTTCTTCAATAATTCTCTTAGAATTTTATTTATAACAGGTTTTCACTTTTTATTGGGGGAATATTAACTGCTCAGAAAAAATCTTTTTATCAATACTCAAAGCACAAAATTTAAATATTTAATTATTTATCTTGTTAATCCTTGCATTTTCCAACTATTCAATTTTTTTAGGTCAGGTTCCTCATAATCTAAACTCATACTGATCAAATATTTAGGCATCAGGATTGGAAAATTGAAGTTGAACCAGGCAATTTTTTTATTTTTGAAACTGACAGATTTAGTGGGATTAGACTAAATATGTGGGGCGGTCTAATAACGCCTTACCCTTCTTTTACAATTCAGAGCCCATATGCTCTTCATAAACATTCACATGACACACACGCATATCCCTGTGTGCGCAAGACAATGGGACTCAAAGCCCTTATGGACGACCAATCTGGCCTCCTCACCAAACTTAAGTGTTGACAATTATATTCACACACTAAAGAATTATATTTGACTTCATCTATTATATATATATATATTTAATCCACCAAACACTTTAATATATTTTTAGCCTACTTTTCACATTTTGCAAAAATGAGGAAAAAGTAGACTTATGAGATCGGGCAAATGTGTGTCTGTCTGCCTGTCTGTCCTTCTGTCTGTCTGTCTGTCTCTCTGTCTGTGTGTGTGTCCCCCCCCCCCTATCAACTCCTAAACGGCTGCAGCAATCGAAACAAAATTTGGTAGGAGTAAAGATCTATACCTGAATATCTCACGGCCATATTTGAAAATGATGTCAGTGCTACCAACTGCTGAAAAATCACAATTGAAATTTGAGCTCAATGTTGGATATCATGGAAGGTATGAATGGGAGCTATTTCAAAATTGGCACACGATTAGATAGTAATATTGCAGTTTATATTTCGAGGAGGCCATACATGGCAGTGTTGCCAAAATGATTATAAGCCTGCTGATAGGTCCAAAATTTAAATGCATATAACTTCTACTCTATAAATTGGATTTCAGCCAAATTTCGTATGTGCTATGTGTACATAAGTGCATATGACTGAGCGTATTCTTAAGAGCCACCAGGGCTGCCAACTGTTAATAAATGCTCTCATTTTTTTTTATCCAAATACCCATATATCAGAAAGTATGCAAGCCGACAGCTTTAAACTATGCACACGTATAGTACCTGACATTCTATATTAATTTGGAGTAACTTATGTACGTCAGTGCTGCCAACCTGATTGTAAGCCTGCTGAGAGGTCCAACTTTAAATACATGTAACTTCTCTACTATCATTTGGATTTCAACCACATTTTGTGTGTGCTATGTGTACCATAACAGATATGACTATGCCGATTCTTAAGAGTAACCAGGGCTGCCAACTGTTAATAAATACTGTCTCTATTTTTGTTATCCTAATATCAATATATCAGAAAGCATGCAAGCCAATAGCTCTAAACTTTGCACACGTATAGTAAATGGCATTCTAGATTAATTTGGTGTAACTGATATATGTCAGTGCTGCCAACATGATTCTAAGCCTGCTGATAAGTCTAATTTTAAAATGCATGTAACTTATATACTAACTAATGGATTTGATTCAAAATTGACACAACAATAGATCATATTATTTCAGATTATTTCTGATCAATACATGTATGTCATTGTTGCTAACATGATTTTACGCGCGCTGTTAGATCCAATGTTTAACTGCATGTAACGTCCATGCTATCCATTGGACTTCAACTAAATTTTGTTTTCTGTACCTTAAGAGATGGAATTAAGAATATATTCAGTCACCAGGGCTGCCAACTGTAGTTCTCTATTATTACCAAATTAATATCGTCATTATTCTAGATAGATCCATATAGATTAATCATTGACATGAATCCTAAATTTTATGAAAAGTAGGCTCTTTAGTTCGTCACGGAACTTCTTGTTCTCTTTGTAATATCCTGTCTTACCACTCTGCGTTTTCCCAAATGTTATTTTTATCAGAAAAGATGTATTTATTATGGTCAACATTTCCTGGCCTTCACTTTTACATAAATTCTGCCCTAGATTTATACATATAAGTACCTGCGTTATTGTTTTCTTTTGATATTCGTTTTTTTTTTCTTGGAAAATTTTACTGAGCTCAAAATTGATTATATTTCACCTTCATTTACCAACTCATTCCACCTGTTTATAAATTTCAACTTCTATTTCATAATAAACAAAAGTTATCGCATTTAAAACCTTCAATTTAAATAAATTCCTTCACAAGTTATTATTATTATAAATGAAAAAATGGCAAAAAAATTGTTTATTTAAGAATGCTTTCCTATTACTTCATAAGGATTATTAATGCCCTGTTTCACTCCTAAACAATTATCTAACTCCTTGCCGCGTATTATCTATAACACTTTATTATTATTATTATTAATGTAGTATTATTTAATGCGGTAATCATTTAACTTTATTTAGTTTTAGTAAATGGTGCTATTACCAAATTATCTTTTACAACGTGAAATAGTGTTTCAATCAATAACATTATGAAATTATTTTATTCACATTTGATATTATTATTATTATATTTGTTTTATTTTTATGTTTATTTATTGATTTATTTATTTTTATAAAATTAAATTATTAAAATAATCCAAATTGTAACTTAAATCTCTCATAAGAATTTACTAAGATTCTTCCTATCCGTTGGAAAATTTTTATATATTTTATGTTGCAGAAAACATGAACATGACTGTAGTCTGAACAAAATAGAAAATACGGCAAAATAAATTGTCTGACTTTCATGTCACTCCATTTGCCATCCTGGACAAATATGATAATCAAAATAAACGGTGGTGTTGATTTCTTAAAATGACTGAGTAATAAAAGGATTCTCAAAATGCTCTACTAAGCTAGTTGATAGTACATGAAATAGCTCTTACTTCATTCTTGCTGTGCTAGCGATGCGTGTCCTTCAGTAAACGCTATACCCATAGCGTCTCCCATGGTCATCTGCAATCCATTTCAACTTCGTTGGTCCCACGTTACACTTATCCTTAATTCGTTTAACGGCGCATGTCGATTTTTATGATCGCTCGTTTAAAACAAACACTCCCGTATTCTTCAACACAAGGTAACATTTTGAACTGTAGCAATAGTTCCAAATGAATGTGTTACTCTTGCAATTTCTTTTCCCTGAACAAGTCCCACGTTTGAAAATACTGTTCTGATCGTCTGCTCGCATAGGAACACCTATTAGCAGTTGAGACTGAACCTCAAGTTCACAGTCTGTCCTGTCTAAAGTTTGAAGTGCCTTGTACAGTTTCACAAATAGAAACAACAATTATTGTAGGCGACTTCAGTGAATGGTTTATCAAATAACCATCACTTGTTGAGTACTTGTAAGAATAACTGAATATAGAGTCCTCTAATATTCCAAGTCCGTTGTTGAAAATTTCTATCACTTTGAACATAGCCCCAGCCCTCATGGCTTACTTGGTGGCAAAGTTCCTAGTAGTATTCACTGTTATGAAGCGTAGCGGTGAGTTCCTCCCAAGCAGTTGCTTGCTAGGAATGACTTGACTGTCTTGAGAACCAGGCTCTATATATGTCAGCCAGCTATCCTTCTCGAAAATTCCATTTCCAGATCTCGGCTCCTGGTGTACGGATTCTTCTGCTCAATAGCTTAAAATTCTTCTCTTTTCTGTGCCAGAAATCTGTGCTACTTTTTGAACTGTAGCAACAGTTCCAAATGAATGTGTTACTCTTGCAATTTCTTTTCCCTGATCAAGAGTAAAATTTATAAAAGTTTCAACTCATGACATAGGCAAGCTTCCACGTCACGCCTCCGCGTCACTCACTCCTGTGTCTATATGCTTCCCTCAACACTCTATCCTCCGAGCGCGTTATTCAAACATCATCAGTTTTGTTGTCTCTCTGGACTAGCGTTCGTTCGTTACCATCATCTTGTCATTATGTCACGGACGTTTGCACGATCCGGGGACAGTATCACCCTGAAATTTTGTACGGAGATAAAGGGCACTAATGGAAGTTCATCTATAAGACTTTCAAAAACCGGTTAACTACAAAACGAACATGGCAGCCAAGCGAATTTGAAATTTTTAAATAGATTTTCTCGCGATTTAACGTTCCAAACGCAATGAAATCTGGTACAGGAAATGTTTATACACATTGTAATGCACTGGTATCTAATTTCGTTCAATTGTTTACACAACCTCAAGATGGTGGCTGTGCGAAATTTAAAATTAAGTTTTTATTTCTTGTGTCGTAATCATGCGATCGAAGTGAAAGTTTGAATAATGAACCTACGCAATCATTTTCCTTTAATTATACATGACTCTAGGGCCTATACATATAACAATCCAACATGGCGAACATCAGAAATATTTAGATGGATCTCAATATCTACGAATCTATTACAGAAATCAAACTAAATTTTTAATGTTCATAGGGGCTATGAACATATGTTCACCTGTAGGACTTTTAATAACCTGGTGATCACAAAACCAACATGGCGGCCAAGCGAATTTGCGACTTTTAAATAGGACGTTTCTCGCGATTTAGCCAACCAAACGCAATAAAACTTGGTACGGTATATGTTTATACACATTGTAATGCACCGATATCTAACTTCGTTCAATTGTTTACATAACCTCAAGATGGCGGCTGTGCGATATATTTCACCGGCATTCTATATCTCTGAAACTCTTAGCGGTGTCACTCTGAAATTTTGTACGGAGATAAAGGGCACTCCTGGAAGTTCATCTATAAGACTTTCAAAAACCGGTTAGCTAAAAAACTAATGTGGCGGCTAAGCGAATTTGAAAATTTTAAATAGACCTTCCTCGCGATTTAATGACCCAAACGCAATGAACCTTGGTACAGCAAATGTTATACACATTGTAGTGCATTGGTAAGTAATTTAGTTCATTTGTTTACATAACCTCAAGATGGCGGCTGTGCGAATTTTAAAATTAAGTTTCTATTTCTTGTGTCGTAATTGTTCTGTCCGGGGGTGAGATGGGATGGACGAACAATGGGTGTAAAATGTCAAATGTAGGGGTGATGGCCAAAAAGGTGCAGGTTTCCACGTATGTGCGGGAACTGCGAGTGTGGGTGTTTGTAAGGGAATGTAAGCAAAATGGGGGTTAACTCCAAAGGGGTGTGATCGGCCCTCAAGTGATGCGCGATCAAGATGGGGGCTAATTGCAGCGCTGAACAAACAATCGTGTGTGCGCTATGAGCCTACCTGCCGAGTTGGCTGGACTGCCTGGCAGCTGGAGTCCTTCAATGGTAGCACAATATAAATCCTTACTTAGCACTTATATAATTGACGGGCACGGGCAATTAGGAACGTAAGGCGGGGAGTTGGAACGTTAAGACAAGTGTAAGGGGTTCAGTGATAACAATTGAGTAAGTGTAAGTGTCCCTTTATGTATGGTAGCGTGTAACAAAATGTAATTGGTGACAGAGTAATAATAGGGGTGTAAAATGATAGGATCACAAATGTAATGTGTTTAAGGAATCTGAGAGCACCTTACTTTCAGGCGATGATCGGGAACCAAACCAGCAGAGCCACTGGCCGCGATAGACAATGGATTCGGTTCGGTTCCCTTTCTTATACGTTTTGGAGCTGCATGGCCAGCATTACATCTGTTGTAGCTGTCCCAAATAGTTCTAGTGTAAACTGTATGCGTGTTTTGCAAGCTCTTGGCCAATCTCCTGTACAAGGCGGTCGCCAGCTTGCTGTGTAAAGATGGTGTTCTGGATTTATTATGTTTCCAGTTGGGGGTGGTTTTGGGACAGAAGAGGGTGTTTGGTAATGTGGTAGATGTGTCGTCCTCGTAGAGTAATTGTAGGTGTATTTATTGATGTCCAACTTGTGGGTGTATGTGGATTCAGTGGCTGGGCCACCTCTCCCTTGAGGGGGTGTGTGTCCTGAGGGTGTACCACCCTCTGGGGCATAACAACACCTGGTTGGTGATTAGTTTCTGTCCCCAGAAACTGGTACTAGTTTAAGGGTGGCTGTGTCGTTGTCTTTCTTCTTCTTTTTCCTCTTCTTCCTCAATTATGTGAAAGTTAATCATCATTTGTGGTACTGTCGGTTTGTTCAATATGCAGAGTTTATCTACTAATGATGGCCTAAGCCCCTGCATTAGTAGCTTGATTTTCTGCTTGTCGGGCATTGCGGGGTTGTATTTATCGCACATCAGTATTTTTGAATTAATGTATGCCTGTGCCTTCTCTGTGGGCCCCTGTGTTCTGTCGCGGATTCGATCGTATAAATCGTCCTCATCTGGTATGAGCGTGAACTCTTGGGTTAGTATTTGGGCTATTTCGTCCCATGTGGTTTCTTCTGGATGGCCCTCGTGAATCTCATACCAGGTGAGCGCCGCTCACGTGAGGTATGCGGGTAAGAGGTGACTCTTGGCCTCATTTCCCCAGCCATTTATCCTAGCCGTCCGATTAAATGCTTTCAAGTATTCTTCGGGGTCCTGCCCGTCCCCTGAATACTTCGCTGGCTGGATCATGGGATATTTCGTTGGTAATGCCATTTCGCGTTCGTTTATATCCCCCTGACTAACCAAAGATCCGTGATCGTCGACGCTATCCGCCTCCTTATTGTGTGATGAGGAGTCGGAGTTTGTGTTGTTTCGGAGGGGATTGTCCTCACTCCCGGTGTATGAAACGTGTGGTATGTTACCAGGGTGCTCGTCCCCTGATATGTCTTCCCTGATCGGGAGCGTAATATCGTATTGTGTAGATTTTATTACCGACACCGTCCTGTCTATATCTTGCTTTATTTTCTCTAGAATAGTGTGTATGTCTAGAACCGCCTCGATTGTGTGGGTGTTTTCTTTAATGGCGTCTGATTCTAATATTTGTGTAATGCGTGAGAGCAGGCTATCGGTCTTTTGCTACGTAAGTTGGAGTTGCTGTAATAATAGGGGAGGGAGCCTTAGTGGTAGATCCGCAGAGCTAGCACTGGATACCGGGGATTGTTTTTCCTGCCAGCCGGTCTGGGCCAGGGATCGTGTAAAATATGTAGTTTGCGCTGCCGCTGCAGGGTATTTAGCGCGGATCTCTAATGCTTGTGCCTCGAGCTCCTGGAGCAGGCGTGGCGCAGTGTGCTAGGTTATTAAATCGCTGTTCATGATTCTTAGCTTTGGTAAGAGTGGTGTTGTACTGGCTGACAAGTGGTGCGCGAAATCCCTTAGTGTGGTTTTAAATGTGGCCATATGGTTTCTACCGACCTTTCCTTATGGGTTGGGTGGGAGGGCTAATATTAATTAGTATGACCCACTTTGAAAAGAAAATGTGTGCCGTGGCTCTTTAGAAAAAAAAATCCTGTTTTCTGCTTGGCTGTTTGGGTACTAAAATCGTAGTTCCAAACCTATTTGTGTTAGGTCCTCTCTGAGTGGTAACTACCCTCACTCGTGGGAACTACCTGGCGTCTCCACCAATATTTATTCTGTCCATGGGTGAGATGGGATGGACGAACAAAGGGTGTAAAATGTCAAATTTAGGGGTGATGTCCAAAAAGGTGCAGGTTTCCACGTATGTGCGGGAACTGCGAGTGTGGGTGTTTGTAAGGGAATGTGAGTGAAATGGGAGTTAACTCCAAAGCGGTGTAATCGGCCCTCAAGGGATGCGCGATCATGATGGGGGCTAATTGCAGCGCTGAACAAAAACAATCGTGTGTGCGCTTTGAGCCTACCTGCTGAGTTGGCTGGACTGCCTGGTAGCTGGAGTCCTTCAATGTTAGCACAATATGAATCCTTACTTAGCACTTATATAATTGACGGTCACGGGCAATTAGGAATGTCAGGCGGGGAGTTGGAACGTGAAGACTAGTGTAAGGGGTTCAGTGATAAAAAAAATGAGTAAGTGTACTGGTCTGTGGTTTATTGGACCAGCACTGTGGTGTGAGATGTCCCTTTATGTATGGGAGCGTGTAACACAATGTAATTGGTGAGAGAGTAATAATATGGGTGTAAATTGATAGGATCACAAATGTAATGTGTTTAAGGAATCTGAGAGCACCTTACCTTCAGGCGAAGATCGGGAACCAAACCAGCAGAGCCACCGGCCGCGATAGACAATGGGTTCGGTTCGGGTCCCTTTCTTATACGTTTTGGAGCTGCATGGTCAGCATTGCATCAGTTGTAGCTGTCCCAAATAGTTCTAGTGTAAACTGTATGCGTGTTTTGCAAGCTCTTGGCCAATCCCCTGTACAAGGCGGTATGTTGATAGAGGCAATTAACATAAGTAGGATATATGAAAATAGGCTGTATATTTCTTCACGGAGCTACTTGTTTTAATGTCAGTTTGAAGTTTTTGAATTTCAAGATGTGGAAACATGGTTTTTCCATTTTGTTGCTTACACATTTTTTTCATTTTGTATAAGTCAAAGTTCATATTTGCGACACATGATTTTTTCATTTTAAGTTTTTGTAAATGGTGTTAAAGTGAGCGCTTGACCATGACAATGATACAGACTGTCTATGTGTATGCGAAACATGGAGGTCTACTACTACTACTACTACTACTACTATTACTACTACTACTACTACAGGTAAGACTGATTTACAAGATAACGCCTATCTACCGCAGCATTTCAAAGAAACTTAACTATTGAAAAAACAAAATTACTCTTCACCATTTATATATAAGTGTAAATTTTCCCTCTCCCCACCCTACCTCACCGTATTTTCTCCGGTTAAACAATCAATGCTACCACACACACTAGCTTTCTCTCTCACTTTCGGTGTAGTCATACATTTACACAACCATGTATGTCTTTGAGAACAAACACAACCACTCTAATTATCCCCCCCCCAAAAAAAAAATCTTTGACATGCACACTCGTCCCAAAGAATCTTTATTTGAAAATTTACTATATACTATTATAAAAATGGTTTCCACTACTGATAAAAAACTATTTACAATTACAAAAATGAATATTTACAAAGTACTAAATCTACTAAATCTACTCGTTAAATAAAGCCATGTCTCTAAACAATAAAATATAAAAATCACACCTCCTCCTCGTGGTTATAACCCCATGGTAGGCTAATGCATAGGTCATTCGTCTGCATACATTAGTTATCCATCAAGGCAAAAGTGCAAGTGGATTGTGTCCTGCACTGTTTATGCGACATAGCTTTTCAATTTCATAAAACCGCTTGGTAGTTCTTTACACATAGCGATTTTTACCACTGCTCTACTTACGGCTTTCTTAGAGTCTAGTGTGCGATAGGCAGCATTAACTATATATCGAACCCAGTCCAACTTTGTATTTGTAATCCAAGTATTAATTTGAAAAGAGACAAGTGTAATCAGTTTTAAACATTATCTGTGCTTTTTTTAAATATGTTTATGACATGCATATTAACCTGAAATCAAACCCTAGTCTACCTTAGTGAAAGGCTAACAGCTCAACCACTGCGCCACTATGCCCTTCTTTCTTAGTTTGATTCGTTCTAGGTCTTAGAGCAGGAAATCGAGTTAAGATCTCCAATGCAAGAGGCACATGTGCTTGCCACTGCAGCACAAAATGGTTAGCTGATAACATTAGACAACCGAAAACGATTGTATTTCTGTTAGCCAAGCATTTCTGTCATTTGCCTACTGTGTGATCACTGCCAGAAAGGCAGTTTAGTTTAGAACAAGCGAGTGTGTGTATATAGATTATTAGTCTATATTATTTAAAGCTTGTTGTGTGTAGCAACCATCTTGTCCCAGTAACCACTGAACAAGTTTTAACAGTTGTGCCCAATCGGTCACGGTAGACTGGCATCGAACTCAGGTCTTATCTGAGAAGACCAGGCACATGATTCTAACTAGAATCGGACCATTGATCTGAGGGGGAACAGTTTTAGGGAACCCAAAGAGCAATGCGTTAAATAATGAAATATAATAATGTAGCATGAATTCACGGCCAATATGTGAATATCATAGCAATTTAAGGTGAAGAATTGTAAGCAAATGCAAGCACATATACGTTTTCGAATCATATAATAACGAGAGGAGGCCAGTTTGACGTTTTACTAATTGCAGTTGGAAAATGGGTGGAGATCGTAGACGCCAAGGGACCTACTTTCGTCTGGAGCGAGGAGACAGCTTAAAATTAATGACTCGGGTATTCACCGCCTGACAACGATGGAAGCTATGGTGGGGAGGATTGCCCACGGAAATTAATTAATTACCGCCAAGTGGAGCATTGAAATGGAGTGAAATGTACACCCAGGTGAATATATTTTTGGAGAGATAATTTAGGAATGATTTTACAACTAAATTAAAGCCTATATCTCTAAATGAGCGCGTTACCACCGAGCCTACGCTCGAGAGGAGTGATTTGGTGACTAGCCAGGGGGGAATCACCATGGTGGCGTCCTGACGCGTTGGAATAAGGCAATTAATTGTAATTAATTGGCCGAAGCGATCGCCGGCACGCGAATGTTTATGAAACCTCCACACCTAAATAAACAAGGTGTATATGTCAGTTCGGCTGAAAATGTATTATTTCAAGGAAGGAGTCGCACCCATGTGTCCGGTGGACTAGTTTTTACGAGAAACCTTTATAAGGAGGAGTGAGGCAGACCAAGCCAGAGTTGTCGAGAGTTGTCGAGAGTTGTCTTCAGTCTGTTCTCAAGTCTACACGTAACTAATACGCTGCCAGTAAGCGCGCGAAATGTTAAAGTATCGACGCTCAGCCGTTGAAGAACAATAGAAGGAAGTCATACAGCTTCATAAGTAATCATGAAGTGCGTAAGTTAATTTAATACAGATAATTATCAATTATCTGACGCAAATATAAATTCGCTACAGCGAAAGAGTAACTTATAGTGTTTTTGAACATTACACATACCAGGAGGTATTGTCAGAGTTGTATATGACATTATCATCAGGATCACTACAATGATGGGAGCTTGGGAAGCATCGCCACTTAATCTTGACAGTGAGCTGAACGAATTGCAGGTGACGAGGATCGAACGTCCGTAAACGCAGTTAAACTTTCACGGAGACCAGCGGTTGGCGTAATTGCATCGCATCTCTGAGATCAGGCGTAGGAGGAGTCCGATTAAGGTTCAACCTGTGAAGTAGTGAATAAGTGTACATACATTGTGTAATAGTGATTTAAAAGTGTTCATGTGTATAGTGATTAATATGCATTGTGTAAAAGTGAAAGAGACCACTGATAAGAGTATGTTTATCATGTGGGAAATGTGTGAAATTAAGTGTTGTGAAAAATATAACATGATGGCTTAAATCAAGCGTCATGGTAGGCCTGAAGCTGAGGTGCTGGTACCATCCAGGAAAATAAAAAAGTGAGTATCAATTTACAATGTTATTATAACTAAATAGTTCACCATATAACGATGCATCACTTTGAGACTAAGATGTAACAGTCACTTATTGAACGAGTTTTCACCACTCGTTTTGAATAGAATATGGCTTGGAAGGTGATTTGTTTAGGGCCATTCAGGCCGAAAACAGTGATGAATGTAACGATAACGTTAAATAATAATAATAATAATAATCTGGGGTCGGCAACAGTAAAGTAATAGGCATTTTTGGCCTAAAATAATGTTCAAAGTGTGTCATGTCTAATATAAAGATACTGTATTTTGGTAAACAGTAAGAATGTAACGTGGAATATAACGAGATACGAGAGTTTTTCAGTGTCAGTGAAATGTTGAATGGATATTTGATATGGTCAATCCTTAGGATTATATTTGAGGACCATTAACGTAAAGTAAGCCAGTAAATTTATACCTTGTTATTAGGAGCTATTTAAAGCTTTGGCTTAAGTGTTATTACAGAGAGAACGCGGGTGCCTTAATAATTGAGTCATCTATGTGAAGTATTGTTTGAAGCCGCATAGAGCGTGCAGAAGTAACGTAGAATCCAGTGATTTACGTAAATAAATATTGCGGGGACCAAACTAGTATAGCTTGCGCGTTAGGTGAGAAGTTGGCTGATCTACGAATTAGTATCGCCTTTGTGCATACTCTATTATTCGCAGCGAATTGGACAGAGCCTGTCTGTATCCATCGCTTGCATGAATTATGGCCACGAATGACGTCCGTCGAGACTCCGTGAGCATGTGTATAAATGATCTACCCTGAGAGGTAAGGATCATATTCGTCGTTTAGGAAACGCAGATTTCCTCATGTTTATTGTGACAGCTGCTGGTGAGAATCCTGTGTTCTCATTATGATACGCGTCCAAAAGCCACTAGTATTCACCATAGAACGGCAAGGCTATCACCGGAATCATCCCCAGCCATGAATGTTAATAAGGAGCCGAGTTGAGCCCAATGCACTATTTATAGGTGTTAAATAATTAAATGACTCAATTATTTAGGAACAACACTTAGCGTATCTCTGCTGTACTGCAATTGTAAACAAACCTGACCTTGCCAGCAGATGAGGGAAATGGGTTGGCCCACTGAGACGAGCGGCCATATAGTGCAGTGGCCGGAACTAATTTTATTGCCTGCTAGGAAGAGGGGACATCGGTCCGCCAGTCCTTTAAATTAGGGTCACAGTAGGACACTGAAGAATCTCGATATTTCAATATGCAATTATGATATGAGTGTGATGATGATGCCAATTGAATTAAATGATGTGTTCCAACACACATACATTGTTGAATCAAAGAAATCGGATAATATTTGGCCCAGTTATTCTCTGAAGAGGAACACTGAACCAAATAAAGTGTTAGGCATCCATTGAGAATGCATTTTGCCAGTTCACGCTAATTTATGCAGACGGGTATGTGATTTCTAAGAACATGACACATTTGTAACGATAATAATCCCGACAAGACCCAGATAATCGTTGTATGGTGAAACTATAAATATTTCTATCCATGTCTATTTTGGAAGGGAAAAGTACCACTTTTTAAGCGTTTCATATTGATGGAAAGAAGGAAGATGATTCATACGACACAACAAATAATTGTTAATTAAAGCTGAAAAATGATGAATTTATGCTAATCAAAGTAAATGCCATAAGAAACGGAGTAATGTTTTATTAATGTCATTTTGATGTGATATGTGACTCTTGTGTTGTGATACTCCAGTTAAGTAAAAATTGCGTCACATGATGAACACTATGGAAACCCATGGAAGTCTGAAAATATCATTGATAGGATGCTAGAATTAGATTTGAGTGCACTGTAGCACTATTTTAAGAAGAAAACTCAAAAAATAATCCTATTTCTATTTGTGGGAATTAAATATAATTTGTCCGTTATTTGTATTTGTTGTATAGCCATGATTTTATACTAGTAAATATTTTATTTTAGGAATATGTTGTGTTTTTCATGTAGAGTAGTTACCTGGTAGACTCAAATCCTGAGCATGTGGTCGTATGGTGGGCAGGAACGTCCCATACCTCGAAAGACCGTGAGTTAGCTGGGATACGAACACATGTTCCACATGATGACAGTTGGGTACATGGAGGATATGTCTCTGTACTAGGATTGAGTCACAAGTACTACTAAAAGTCGGCCAAGATATTAATGGTAGAAGCAAATACAGCATAGAAATTAGGATATAATAGGAAAAGGCCGCGTCCCATTTGTTAATAAGCCTTCGCGTAAAAATAAATGTTGATAATCCTCCATAAGACATGCTTAAATGTAAATATAACTTTATGACACAACCCCTTTAATTACCATGGCCCAAGAAACGTGGGACGGTATTAATTCATTATAGAACCGCCTGCGTCAGTGCAATATGAGCGATCTTGGCATTGCACAAACCGGCCAAAGCAATAACCCCCAGTACTCTCATATATTTTTATCATGTCGCCCAGATGTGTGGGGCAAAGCATGGGATCCCTACTTCATTATCACGGCGCCCAGGACGTGGAAGGCTTATGGGATTCAGAAAACCCCATTATAGTAGCATGGGTTTCATGGGGAAAACCATAATAATAGTATTTTTCCTCAAACTCTGTTTGAGCGATTGTGAGTCTTTCTAGATGATATTCAGACGTCAGACACTGTTGTCAGACGGTTACGTGGGTCTATACCCATTCCATAGGTGGTTTCGACACTTTGTAATATGTTGTTGTTGTTGTCGCGGGATCGGAATCCTTTTCTTTCCAATAGAACGCACCAGCATGTTCAGCTGCTGCCTACCTGAATCTCAAATTAAGAAATACAGGATGGCTGGAACTGAGGACGTACTCAGGTGTATCGCTGAGTTAAGGGAACATTTTGATGATACTAAAGCTAAGAGAAAGGAAGAATCTAAAGCATTTAAAGATGAAATAACGGCTAGATTGGATGCCAATCAAGCTGAAATAAACACTAGATTAGAGGCTAATCAAGCTGAAATAAACACTAGATTAGAGGCTAATCTAGCTGAAGTAAACACTAGATTAGAGGCTAATCAAGCTGAAGTAAACACTAGATTAGAGGCTAATCAAGCTACAGTAAACACGCAGTTAGAGGTAAACCTAATAGAGGTTAATAAAAAAATGGATGACGTTAAAGAATCTGTTCAGCGTGAGGTAACAAAGAATATTGTTAGCGTGGTCTCAGAAATGCAAGCTGATAATGATAAACGCTTTGAGTCTATTGAGCTTAAACTAGAGAATAATCTGCAAGCGCGCAGAGAGTCACAGCGTGAGAATAACGATAGCTTAAGCAGTATGTCCATGGAGCTTAAAGACATTCAGAGTCAGAATGAAGCTAATACTGAACGTCAACTAGAGCAATTTAATACGTTCACCCTCGACCGTGGATCAAAGGCTCGAGGATAGCGACGTAAAATGGAATACGCGAATGGCAGGTTACGCCAAGGTGGTAGACGAAGCCTTAAGAAAACAGGATCAGAATATCCTTGACCAATGCAAGGAAATTCATGAAATAAAAACTTCTGATCAAGAGAATAAAGAAATAATGTCAAATATGAAGAGACAGGTCGGGATGGGGCAGAAAGAGTTAGAGCAAACTCAGAGCGACCTGGCAGTTATTCATAAAAGGCAGGATGAGGATCAGGGAGAAATCACGAAAATAAGGACGGAAATCTCTCATATGCAGGGTCACATTCAAAAGGAAGTTACAGGCTTAGGAGAAGAATTAGAACTTCGAGAAGGCTTAAAGACTGAAGCCAGCGATAAGACTCTTGCCGAGGTAACAGAAAGTCTAGCGGGGGAAATTACCCACCTGAAGGAAAACCTTAAGGATGATAAGGAAAAGGTATTATCTATGGCAGAAAGAAACCGAGATCGCCTAGAGAAAATAGAACGAGAGGTATTAGCTCGTTTGGAAAGGGCAGAAAATAGGCACAGCCAAATAGAGATTAGAATGATCGCGCAGGAGGAATCCATGTTGCGGAACCCTAGGTCTAGCGAAGGAAGTATAGACGAGAATAGGAGAAATAAATGGGCAGAGATAGAAATACAGCCCACTCCAAAGAATGCAGCCATGCCAAGTGACAGCCCGTATACCACACCTGGTATGCCAATTGCCATGTCAACACCGCATGAAAATGCTGTTCAAAATCAAATAGTCACTGTTGTAAGGGCTAGTGATGAGAAGCCAAAGAAATATTCTGGGAGTAATTCTAACATGACACCCAAGTACTGGCTTAAAGAAGTTTCCGAGTACTTGAATGACGCGAAGGTACCGCCAGAGCGAAGGTTGAGAGCGATTGAAAAATTAACTGAGGGCGAGTGTGCCTTATGGTTTAGGAGTTTTCGGTACACGTTCGACACCGTTGACGAATTTCGCCAGGCATTTTTAAGCAGGTACTGGAACGCAAGTATACAACAGAACCTCAGATTGGATTTGTATTACAGGCGTTATAGTACTAGTAATCCGACGAAGTACGGAGAATTCTTTGTGAGTCAATTGTGCCGTTTCCGCGAACTTGATGAAGGGATTAAAGAGTCAGATTTGTGCATAGCGATAGCCAAGCAGCTACCGTATGAAGTACAACGTCTATTAATCTCAGCAAACGCCAAAACTGCGATCGATATGGAGGAGGTGCTGAGACAACTCGATCTAACCACAGTGCAGCACACAAGGCAAAGTCGGAACGTGGAACAAGTCAACATGACGACTACACCGACCGAACCGACTAAGGTGCAGACAAAAAGCAAATCTACGAGCACCGAAACGGAAAAATTAGACTGGCAACGTGAAGGACGGGAAAACCAAAATTGGAGGCCAGCATATCGAGGAGGATCGAACCGTAGAAACCGAGGAAGGAAAAACTGGAATCAGCGCGGTACAAGAGACCAGCAGCCTGATAACAGAAGGAATTACGGCCGAAATGGGAACAACCAAGGATGGAGATCCCAAGAGCAGAGTCGCGGGTTCGATGAAGAGGCGGAAGAACGCTATCACGCATCTTTAAGATACATGGAGGAGCGTGGAGATGACCAGAGAAAATCGCGAGTTCATTGGGATGAAGCGATTAGGAATAGAAGGTCACCTGACAACTATAAAAATGATGACGGTGCCAAGAGTCTGGAACTTCAGCAGTATGAAGACAGACACAAGAACTCCACAAAGAATGGAGCAATTGAAAAAAAAAAACACCAAAATTAAATGACCAAAGAGAGATAAGTTCAGGATGGAATACAGTGAATGTAGTTAACTGGATTGCCAAACCTGAGGAGCTTATCGTAGACCTAGATGAAGGGACGGTCAATGTGAGAAGGGAACTACCCATTATTATTGTAAACATTGCAGGCATGAAGATAAGAAGTCTCATAGATACAGGTTCAACAGTGTGCTTGATAACCCAGGCATTATATAATGAAATCCAAATTAAAATCCACGTATTGAAAATACCTATTTCAAGCGTGAAAATAAAAGGTGTGATACCAGATAAAGTTATGATATGCAAATACCAAGTATTTCTAGATTTGCAGATAGGGAACTCTACATTCTCACAGAGCTTCCTACTTGTGAATAAGCTGCCGTTTAACATTATTGTTGGCATGGATTTCATAAGAGAATATAAAGTTATTATAGATCTCTCGCAAGACATTGTTATGTTTCGCGCAAGTGAGGGAAAGGAAGAGTTAGAACTCTCATTAAAGCACAATGAAACGAGACCAGAAGAGTACGTATGGCATACATACGGAGATATGACTGGGGATGCAGTATTGACAACAGAAGACATCGAGGAATAGTTGGCAACACTGGCCGCAGACATTGAAAAGGACCTCGAACCAAAATTTGAAGAATGCCTGGAAGAGAAGATTGAGGAAGCTAAATTTGGTCCAGAACATAAGCAAATGCTAAGGGAACTGCTGTTTGAGTATAAAGGAGTCTTCGATTCGAGACCTGGCCGGATCAAGAATTTCCAATATGCGTTCCAAGTCAGCGATTGGACACCATTCAGGCAGAAGCCGTATCCTGTAGCCGAGAAACATTATTTAAAGGTCAAAGAAGCAATACAGGAAATGTTAGAGGCAGGCGTCATTGTGAAGACAGCCACACCTTATGTCAGTCCACTGGTAGTTGTACCTAAACAGGACGGAAGTGTGAGGATATGCCTGGACCTACGAAATTTGAATTCCAAGGTCATACCGGAATTTGACCAAGTGCCGCCCATTAAGGAGGTACTCAGGAGGTACAAAGGAAAGACTGTGTTCTCAAATCTTGACCTGACGGCAAGTTTTCACCATCTTGCTCTGGAGGAGAAAACAAGCTTATTAACTGGATTTTTATTCGACCAGCATACGTATTCTTACGTGCGTCTCCCATTTGGATTGAAAACAGCAGGTTCAGCGTTGATACGAGCGCTAGATCGGAACCAGTCTGAAGAAGTCAAAGCAACAACCATATGCTACGTAGATGATATACTACTGACATCTGAGACAGTCGAATAACACGTCAGAGATCTACGCAAGTTGTTGTATGACCTAAGTCAGGCTAACTTTAAGGTCAATATCAAGAAATCTAACTTTGGTCAGAGAGAAGTTAAATTTCTAGGCCACGTAATAGATGCACAAGGAGTCAGACCTAATCCGGGAAAATTGTAAGTTATTAAACATTTCCCGAGACCAACGAAGGTAAAGAACGTCAGGCAATATCTAGGCGTTATTGGATTCTTTTCAAGCCATTGCTCGAAGTATACCGAGACCGTAGCACCACTCCAAGACTTACTTAAGAAAGGAGGAAGATGGCGCTGGACGGAACAATGCGAGGAAGCCTTCGTAAAATCTAAACAGATGCTGTTAGATTATGTAATATTGGGATATCCTGACTACACTCAGAAATTTATTATCCAGACTGACGAGGTGGTCACTGTACATACAGCAATTTCAAGTGGAAATCGATTATTGCCCGGGGAAGGACAATATTATACCTGACTTGCTAAGCAGATACCCGACAGCTGATGAAGAGGAAGTTCTAGCTATCGAGATAGAAGATAGAGACCAGAAGACCTTAGATGATCTGAGGAACATCACCGTTTTTCAACGTGAAGATCCCTGGATACGGTTGATGATTGATTATGATATGAGGGAAGAGCAAGCAATGCACACCCAAATGGACGGGGAGTCATTACGTATGCACGCAAAGACTCTTGAGAAAAGCTTGCAGGCCCAGGAAGAAACGGAGCGAAGCGACCAGCTCGCAGACCCAAGGGAAACGAGGGGAGAATGCAGCTGTCAACTGAAGGAACTTTACGACCAGTTGAGGGAGGCCGCTACAGAAATAGAGGAAATGAATGAACAATTGAGAAGGCAGAACAAGAGTCTACGCGACGGCAGACAGAGTGGAATGGGGGAACGAGACAGCCCATTGCCGAGAGCACTGACCGCTTAAAGTAAATACTGCATGGAGTCAATGCCATCTGAAAGGCCCGAAAAATTCACTTGTGTAATGAATTTTCCGAGCTTAGCGAGGGAAAGATGTGCCCAATCGGTCACGGTAGACTGGCATCGAACTCAGGTCTTATCTGAGAAGACCAGGCACATGATTCTAACTAGAATCGGACCATTGATCTGAGGGGGAACAGTTTTAGGGAACCCAAAGAGCAATGCGTTAAATAATGAGATATAATAATGTAGCATGCATTCACGGCCAATATGTGAATATCATAGCAATTTAAGGTGAAGAATTGTAAGCAAATGCAAGCAAATATACGTTTTCGAAGCATATAATAACGAGAGGAGGCCAGTTTGACGTTTTACTAATTGCAGTTGGAAAATGGGTGGAGATCGTAGACGCCAAGGGACCTACTAACGTCTGGAGCGAGGAGACAGCTTTAAAATTAATGACTCGGGTATTCACCGCCTGACAACGATGGAAGCTATGGTGGGGAGGATTGCCCACGGAAATTAATTAATTACCGCCAAATGGAGCATTGAAATGGAGTGAAATGTACACCCAGGTGAATATATTTTGGAGAGATAATTTAGGAATGATTTTACACCTAAATTAAAGCCTATATCTCTAAATGAGCGCGTTACCACCGAGCCTACGCTCGAGAGGAGTGATTTGGTGACTAGCCAGGGGGGAATCACCATGGTGGCGTCCTGACGCGTTGGAATAAGGCAATTAATTGTAATTAATTGGCCGAAGCGATCGCCGGCACGCGAATGTTTATGAAACCTCCACACCTAAATAAACAAGGTGTATATGTCAGTTCGGCTGAAAATGTATTATTTCAAGGAAGGAGTCGCACCCATGTGTCCGGTGGACTAGTTTTTACGAGAAACCTTTATAAGGAGGTGTGAGGCAGACCAAGCCAGAGTTGTCGAGAGTTGTCGAGAGTTGTCTTCAGTCTGTTCTCAAGTCTACACGTAACTAATACGCTGCCAGTAAGCGCGCGAAATGTTAAAGTATCGACGCTCAGCCGTTGAAGAACAATAGAAGCAAGTCATACAGCTTCAAAAGTAATCATGAAGTGCGTCGAAGTTAATTTAATACAGATAATTATCTATTATCTGACGCAAATACAAATTCGCTACAGCGAAAGAGTAACTTATAGTGTTTTTGAACATTACACATACCAGGAGGTATTGTCAGAGTTGTATATGACATTATCATCAGGATCACTACAATGATGGGAGCTTGGGAAGCATCGCCACTTAATCTTGACAGTGAGCTGAACGATATTGCAGGTGACGAGGATCGAACGTCCGTAAACGCAGTTAAACTTTCACGGAGACCAGCGGTTGGCGTAATTGCATCGCATCTCTGAGATCAGGCGTAGGAGGAGTCCGATTAAGGTTCAACCTGTGAAGTAGTGAAGAAGTGTACATAAATTGTGTAATAGTGATTTAAAAGTGTTCATGTGTGTAGTGATTAATATGCATTGTGTAAAAGTGAAAGAGACCACTGATAAGAGTATGTTTATCATGTGGGAAATGTGTGAAATTAAGTGTTGTGAAAAATATAACATGATGGCTTAAATCAAGCGTCATGGTAGGCCTGAAGCTGAGGTGCTGGTACCATCCAGCGAAAATAAAAAAGTGAGTACCAATTTACAATGTTATTATAACTAAATAGTTCACCATATAACGATGCATCACTTTGAGACTAAGATGTAACAGTCACTTATTGAACGAGTTTTCACCACTCGTTTTGAATAGAATATGGCTTGGAAGGTGATTTGTTTAGGGCCATTCAGGCCGAAAATAGTGATGAATGTAACGATAACGTTAAATAATAATAAGAAGAAGAATAATCTGGGGTCGGCAACAGTAATGTAATAGGCATTTTTGGCCTAAAATAATGTTCAAAGTGTGTCATGTCTAATATAAAGATACTGTATTTTGGTAAACAGTAAGAATGTAACGTGGAATATAACGAGATACGAGAGTTTTTCAGTGTCAGTGAAATGTTGAATGAATATTTGATATGGTCAATCCTTAGGATTATATTTGAGGACCATTAAAGTAAAGTAAGCCAGTAAATTTATACCTTGTTATTAGGAGCTATTTAAAGCTTTGGCTTAAGTGTTATTACAGAGAGAACGCGGGTGCCTTAATAATTGAGTCATCTATGTGAAGTATTGTTTGAAGCCGCATAGAGCGTGCAGAAGTAACGTAGAATCCAGTGATTTACGTAAATAAATATTGCGGGGACCAAACTAGTATAGCTTGCGCGTTAGGTGAGAAGTTAGCTGATCTACGAGTTAGTATCGCCTTTGTGCATACTCTATTATTCGCAGCGAATTGGACAGAGCCTGTCTGTATCCATCGCTTGCATGAATTATGGCCACGAATGACGTCCGTCGAGACTCCGTGAGCATGTGTATAAATGATCTACCCTGAGAGGTAAGGATCATATTCGTCGTTTAGGAAACGCAGATTTCCTCATGTTTATTGTGACAGCTGCTGGTGAGAATCCTGTGTTCTCATTATGATGCGCGTCCAAAATCCACTAGTATTCACCATAGAACGGCAAGGCTATCACCGGAATCATCCCCAGCCATGAATGTTAATAAGGAGCCGAGTTGAGCCCAATGCACTAATTATAGTTGTTAAATAATTAAATGACTCAATTATTTAGGAACAACACTTAGCGTATCTCTGCTGTACTGCAATTGTAAACAAACCTGACCTTGCCAGCAGATGAGGGAAGTGGGTTGGCCCACTGAGACGAGCGGCCATCTTGTGCAGTGGCCGGAACTAATTTTATTGCCTGCTAGGAAGAGGGGACATCGGTCCGCCAGTCCTTTAAATTAGGGTCACAGTAGGACACTGAAGAATCTCGATATTTCAATATGCAATTATGATATGAGTGTGATGATGATGCCAATTGAATTAAATGATGTGTTCCAACACACATACATTGTTGAATCAAAGAAATCGGATAATATTTGGCCCAGTTATGCTCTGAAGAGGAACACTGAACCAAATAAAGTGTTAGGCATCCATTGAGAATGCATTTTGCCAGTTCACGCTAATTTATGCAGACGGGTATGTGATTTCTAAGAACATGACACATTTGTAACGATAATGATCCCGACAAGACCCAGAGAATCGTTGTATGGTGACACTATAAATATTTCTATCCATGTCTATTTTGGAAGGGAAAAGTACCACTTTTTAAGCGTTTCATATTGATGGAAAGAAGGAAGATGATTCACACGACACAACAAATAATTGTTAATTAAAGCAGAAAATGATGAATTTATGCTAATCAAAGTAAATGCCATAAGAAACGGAGTAATGTTTTATTAATGTCATTTTGATGTGATATGTGACTCTTGTGTTGTGATACTCCAGTTAAGTAAAATTGCGTCACATGATGAACACTATGGAAACCCATGGAAGTCTGAAAATATCATTGATAGGATGCTAGAATTAGATTTGAGTGCACTGTAGCACTATTTTAAGAAGAAAACTCACAAAATAACCCTATTTCTATTTGTGGGAATTAAATATAATTTGTCCATTATTTGTATTTGTTGTATAGCCATGATTTTATGCCAGTAAATATTTTATTTTAGGAATATGTTGTGTATTTCATGCAGAGTAGTTACCTGGTAGACTCAAATCCTGAGCATGTGGTCGTATGGTGGGCAGGAACGTCCCATACCTCGAAAGACCGTGAGTTAGCTGGGATACGAACACATGTTCCACATGATGACAGTTGGGTACACAGTCAAGCCATAAAAACAGCATAGGATAGTTGTGTGAGGTTCATGTACTTGGATGTGTACATTAGCACCATGCACTAGCTTTACCTTACCCTCTATAGGTAGAGCGTTATCCCTTTCCTTTTTAACATCTCCAATGACCACATCCACTCACAAGTTTTTCATTTAAACCCTTGGCGGCTCGTTTTCGATTCGGTTTGGTTCAGTTTAGTTCGGTTTAGCTGGGTTAGATACAGCATGGTTCAGTTTAGTTCGATGTAGTCACCATTTTTTTTAGCTATCCTCTTGTCCAATCAATTGATGATCAGATTTTGTGTACACCGTTTGTCATTTAATAACCCATGCCTGTAACCTATACTCTCTCTGTACTGCAGTCTGATCTGAAAACAAGTTCCAATGGTGAATGACTTGTCAGTCACCATAAATGTAGCCTACAATAATTCTTTCTCTACCTAGCTATGTTTCATCACTCGTGGTAAACATCTCACATGTCCATATCCAATTATTAGTGTATAAAATCTCAGGTCAATGACCTTGATGGTTTGGGTATTTTGGGTAAATTTATTGGCCATGGGTAAGGGTTGACCATTCTGTCCTATAACACCTCACATGTCGATACCCGATTATTAGTTTATATAATCTCAGGTCAATGACCTCACTCTTTTGGATGTTTGGGGGGTAAATTCATTGGTCATAGGAAAGGGTTAACCATTCTAAGTCCTATGACTCCTCACTTGCCCCTTCCGATAATTAGTTTATATAATCTTAGGCCGATGACCTTGCTGTTTTGGGTGTTTTGGGTAAATTTGTCGGCCAAGGGAAAGGGTTGGCCATACTGAGTCCTATGACACCTCACTTGACCCTCTCCGATGTTTAGTTTATAAAATCTTAGGTCGATGACCTTGCTGTTTTGGGTCTTTTGGGTAAATTCGTAGACCGTGGGAAAGAGTTGGCATCCTGAGTCCTATGACACATCACTTGACCCTCTCTGATTATTAGTTAGCGAGATATTAACAAAAGCGCAGTTAGGCCCTTTTGAAAAAAAAAATGGATAATACATTCAAAAACAGGGTGTCACCCCAAGTCCAACGACTCCTCATACAAGTCCCTATAAGGCATCCAACGTTTAGAATGAAGCATTGGTCTTATGGCGCGTTACGACAGGGTTGCCACTCCATGAGAGGAGGCAGTACAAAGCGCTTCGCGTACACTTTCCGCACATTCAGCGATTGTGCAGCGACGAAGACTTGAATTAGGTACTGTATAATAATACTAATAGTAGGCTAACATAACACATACAACGAAATTAAATTAAATTAACTAAAACGTCATTATAAAGTCATTATATTTAACATTCCTGCTATTCTTCGGAAGTGTATTACTTAGCCTCTTTTTGCGTGGCGACAGTAACGGCCCTGTCCATTCCCACTACGTATTTTTTAAAACGGTAGTCTTTGATGTTCCTGTGGCGAGAGCAGTTTCATTGACTAAGTGATTTGTACTTTCGTTAGGTTTAAGATTCTTAAAATAACTGAACACATTAATTACGACCTGTTTTTCCCTCCTTCTGAGCACTTGATCACGATTTCGTTTCACAAAACTATCCATTGTTGTACGTGAAATACGTAAAATACAACACGTTAAATCTAACAGAACTGCTGCACACACACTCAAGATAGAGACTGCTGAACAACTGAAATACAAGCTCGAAGGGCACAGTAATAAAGCTGTGAGTAGCAAGCTGCACCCCGCTGTCCTTCGAAACTTCATTCATATAATCCGCGGTCAATGAACAGCCTGGCCTGCGTAAACAATTAAACCTACACTCTGGGTAAGCAGGTAGAAAGCTTCTTCCAACATTCCTCTACAACTCTCAAACTGACATGACATGGTTATCTTTAAAACGAGAAAAGTTGGCAACATACGATCTTTTTCAATGCTGCTATGCGGTTATGAGAGAATATTCAGAAGTTTTACCTGCATGAAAATTGTAATATTGCCAATATAAAATATTTCAATAATCCATCATCAATACGGCGCATTTAGCTACACGTGTGTGAAAAATAGGCACCACAAAGTCAATGCAACATGATATAAGACCGATTTTACTAAAAAAGGGACACAGTTAATATAATTTTTTTTAAAATATGGATACCTAATTTTTCTAGCATTTCTATCAAGTTTACGTAGTTCTAATATAGGACAAAAAAGATCGGCAAAACATAGTTCTTCCCGAATATGCTGTTTTTTCGACAAATAAAAATTCTCGACTGATATGGCAACAGTGGATTGCTAGAAAATGAGATTGTCGTACATGTCTCACGTGAAACAGAAAGAGAGAAGAATATCCCTATCAAACCAGTGCTTCATTCAAAACGTTGGATGCCTTATAGCCTTATTGGTTGATGCAATATTGAAAAGCCGATCACCTATTGGTTTTGAATCTATTGGTTATTTTAAAAAAATATCTATAAATCATTATTCAAAAAGCCCGCCCCCTTACAAAAACTCCAAGTGCTCATGCGTTAAAACAAAGAACAAAAATGTTAAATCATAGTGGCGTCGACTCGTTGACATGTCGTTTATGTGGAACAACGTCATCACACTGGTATTGGACCGTATGCATGTTGCGCTTGGAAAGCGACATTTAACTTAAAATTACAATTTCACCCCCTAGTAGGGGTAGGTTTTATTTTGGGGTGGAAATACGTTGTCCATTGGAAAAGGGGCGTCAGCCCGAGACCAACAACATGTCGCATGTCAAAATCGGACCATGGGTTCGCGAGTAATCCACACGAGAGTTCAGCGTAGCCAAGCGGCTAGTGTCTCTCGTTTAAACCTTCACTACTCCCCTAATTTTATGTCAAAAATTAATATCTGAAATTTATTTAAACATGTGAGCTGTATTATATCTGTTAATATAACGTGGTAAGAGAACAGCATTATTCACAAGACGTCTTGAGTATTAGTCATAACTCATATGAGTATAACCAAGAATATAGCGTGCAACCGCAGTCACCTTCACCAGCAGGTTCTGTTACATATTCACTCGTGGAACGTTAGCCTGGAGATATAAAACAGTAGTTCGGGATCTGGGCTTATCGTTGGTATCAGCACGACTGTTATGTTTAAACACGACAGTGCATTGACGGAACTCACATGTCTTCACAAGACATTCTCTATTGCATATCTTGTTACATGAATCATAAGGAAATGTGATAGTCACAGTGTATGTAGACAAAGGAGGACTTTAAGTTTTAATTTCAATAATCAGACTGTAGGCCATAGGGAAACTGCAACAAATTGCACTTACAAAAAACTAGAAAACAACTACAAATTTAAGTTCTGTAATATATGTCTTAGAAATTATTATCAAATACCGATGAGGATATAATTTGTTTCTAGTTTCCTGAAAATAGGATTAAAATTTTACTGTTAATTTTACCTGAGTTATTATGGCGTAGACTCCGTTTGTTGTTCAATGTAGTTTACAGCAGCTTCGATCACCTACATACAGTCCTTTAGAATGTGATATTTTCTGGGTGATTTCGTCGATGTCGTGCTCCTCATAATTTTCTGCAGGATTCATGACCATATCAACAGTACAGTAGCGTCGTCAGTCAGCTCTAGGGGCAGATGACCTCGTAGTTCCGCCCCTTAAAACAACAATAACTAACTAACTAACTAACTAGTCAGCTCTATTTGTTGATCATGGTTACACCACTCGAGGACGTCGTCATCTTTGATCGGCGTTTCCACTGGTAGTTCGTTAGCTAACTAGACGAGTTCAGAGACATTTTCGGTCGAACATCAATTCCGCTCGATTTTCCTTAATTCCACTCGGTCCTCCAAGGGACCCAAAAATAAGCTCCTCAACTCCGCTCAGACTTTGACAAGACATTGTTGTGCCATTGGTCAACCGCTCTGATGTCAAGTCCGCTCATTCGTTAAATCAGGTAAAAAGTGTTTGGCACATTAAGTTATAACTTATATGGCAGAAAATACAAGTGATTTAAAATTAATCCTAATATTCTTTTAAATAAGTCTGCCAAGTTTTCTATTTCTTTCTACGAATTTTATACATTGTTTCTAACATGTGCATAATTAAATGTTTGTATGTTTTTTAACCTAGTCGGACATTATTAAATTAAATTAAATTTAGATAATAATAGGTGTAGGCTATAATTTGTACCTAAAATATACTTTCGATATCAGCTGCGGATGCTGAAATTTTCCAACCTAGAACGGAATAATCAGCTGCATTTAAGAATTCACTCAAGCGCTGCAGAAGGTGTTTGACCCGGCCCTTGGTATGCGAGCTGGAGGGTTATGACATTTGTTTACGTCATTGGGGATAACCCCTTTGCCGACCCCTTGTCAAAGCCTGAGCGGAGTTGAGGAACTTATTTTTGGGTCCCTTGGAGGACCGAGTGGGATTGAGGTAACCCTGGCTACCTGACTGGATTTCCCGAGCGGAATTGATGCTCGCCCGCATTTTCATTGTTCGACCCCGGCAAAGTTTCGTTGCATTTCTCCAAGTCAAACGAATTTCTCCATGTTCATTTTCCAACAACTCCCTCGGTTAACGCGGTGCCTCAGTTAATTGCGAGTCAACTGCAGAAGCAGCAGCCATTAAGGGTAAGGATGGACATTTTAACTGTCACAAAGATGATAAAATCAAAAGTACGTTCCTGGATCACCGATGAACATCTGCAATCCACTCTGACGCTGGCTGTGTCAAATCTTGCTCTAGGTAACTTCATACTGTTACCTCAGCCAAAAGGCTAATTGGTAAGTTTATCCAGTGTTACAAAGTATTCTCCAGCAATCGGTTGAGGTTTTCGCTGCGCCTGTTGCCGGGTTTCACCTAGTTGCAACAAATAGGTTCATCAGCGGGCTATAGATACACCCTTCCCGGGCTACCTCTTGGTTAGCGCTTCTTGCTGGAGTATAAGTAATGGAAATGCAAGTCAATGTTATCTTTTTAATTTTTTACAGAGTGATGTTTAATTTTCTCAGTTTGTATTGTACTGTATGCCAGGATTTTGTTCGTACTGCCGAGTTGCTACAGTACGAGTGTGTGTGAGGTCGGCCGGTCGGTTGGTTGACGAAGGAGACAGTGGGAAATTTGAACATCCTGACGTAAAGAAATACCCCTACATCCCTGCCGAGGATGGCATGGGGATTTTGGTGTGACAGAGTTGTTAATTAGTATTAAGGGCTTGGGACATCTTTGGTTATCAGCCCTGTGTACTTGGAGTGTTGAATTTGTCAGATGACCTGTGTTTCTGTGGTGACTTTTTTCTGCCGCCAGGAGAAGTCAGTTCGACACGCTGCAACGGTGGGTGGGGGCGCGACTATACGCATGCGCGGTCTGTTCTTTCCTGACCTAATTATATCGCCAGTCAGTTAGTGCTACCTCCTGCATTGTGCTTGTTTCAGGGTAATCTGTGGCTTGTTGTTCATCCAGCTTTAAGTATTTAGTCTGTCACGGAAGGCCCCTTTCCAGTTTTCACAATTATAGAGTACAAATAAAGAAAAACAGAACGCGTGAATGAATGAAGCTGGCAGTGACAGACTTGATGATTTTGAATGTGTGGTGTGCAGCATCTGCAGTTCACACCCGGCTAACTTTCCTAGCGTGCAGACATCAGTAGTTTGTGTAGCTGTAATTATTAGAATCAGGGATGAGGTAGGTGTCCTGAGACTGAAGATAGGTACTCTCCCGGTATTTGCATGGAAGGATTGTGGAAAAACCCGCGAAAAGACACCACATTCAGGATAGTCACTGTCAGCGTCGGGATTTAAGGCTCTGATTTCCGGACCTGTTGCATCCCACCGTCACGGTCATGGTGAACGATTTAACTCATACAGCTACGTTGCGGGATGGGTGTGAAAGACAGGAACGTTCAAGAAAGGGGGAGACGAAATCGAGATGGGGGAACGGCGTGATCCAGCTCGGGGACAGACCAGTGAGAAAATCATAAATTAAAATAAAAAATAAAAAATAAAAATTAAAAAATAAAAAATAAAAAAAATAAATTAAAAATTAAAAATTAAAAATTGAAAATTAAAAATTAAAAATTAAAAATTAAAACTTAAAAATTAAAAATTAAAAATTAAAAATTAAAATTTAAAAATTAAAAATTAAAAATTAAAAATTAAAAATTAAAAATTAAAAATTAAAAATTAAAAATTAAAAATTAAAAATTAAAAATTAAAAATTAAAAATTAAAAATTAAAAATTAAAGATTTAAAGATTTAAAGATTAAAAATTAAAAATTAAAAATTAAAAATTAAAAATTAAAAATTAAAAATTTAAAATTTAAAATTAAAAATTAAAAATTAAAAATTAAAAATTAAAAATTAAAAATTAAAAATTAAAAATTAAAAATTAAAAATTAAAAATTTAAAATTTAAAATTAAAAATTAAAAATTTAAAATTTAAAATTAATTTTTTTTTAAATCTAAAATCTAAAATCTAAAATCAAAAATCAAAAATTAAAAATTAAAAATTTAAAATTTAAAAATGTATAAATTTAAAAATTTAAATCACCAATGTAATTTTGGGCAGAAGAATCTAGATATCAACTGATTCCCGAGAAAATAAAACATCCAGTATTCATAAGCATATTTTATTCACATTCCATACAGATTATGAATCATTCATCAGAGGACAGGTATTTCTGATATCTCCACAATGATCCCCAAACAACCAATGTACTCGCCACTACAGTAGAACCTCACGTCAACTCTGTATTTTCCATACGGCAATTCAGGGAAGTTCTTCTGAATACCCCACACGGTAGGTAGCTGCTTGATTTCGTGCGTCCCCTGCAATTCATTAACACATCAAAAACTAATTAAAACTGCAGCTGCTTTCCCACAAACTCGTAGCATTAGAGACATTAGTAGCAACAGTGGCGTAGGCATATGCATTTGTTTCTGCCACACCCACACGCCTTGATAAGACCTACTACGGTATTATTAGGGGTAGATGACCTCGTAGTTCCACCCCTTATAGCAATAACTAACTAACGGTATTATTACCATTATACATGCATACATACATTTTCATTTGATAATGTTTTTCCATTCAACGTCCTGTATAGTCTGCAAGCCTCTGCTTGCGAACAAGACACTTCCAAGATGCCCTATTAGCAGTTAGCACTGCGTCCTTCACTGCTTCTACACCTCTCACATTGAAATCGTTAGACACTGAATCTAATCATCACCTCCTAGGTCTACCTATAGTTCTCCCACCCTCTACAGCCGAACTCATTAACCTCTTAGGTAATCTCCCCTCCCCCATTCTCTTCACATGACCTCACCATTGGTGTAGGCTCATACAAACAGCGTCATCTAGCGTGTACATTTCTAACTTAGCCTTTATCTCTTCATTCATTGTACCTTCCTGCCATTGTTCCCATCTATATTTCCCAGCAATCATTCGTGCTACCCTCATATCAGTTACTTATAGCTTAAGGAACAGATATCCAGAATCTACCCAGTTCTCACTTCCATACAGCGAGTTCGGTCTAAATACTGAGCAATGTAGAGAGAGTATTTTCGATACACTAACTTCTTTCTTGCAGAATACTGTAGATCGCAACTGGTAACTCACTGCATTGGCTTTCCTACGCCTCAACTCTATGTTATTCCCTATAATACAGTGCAATCCTGAGAACATACACAACCCAAGTACCTAAAATGTTCCACCCGCTCCAATTTAAAGTCTGTACGCCGAGCCGAGAGAGTGGAAGTAAAGACAATTGTACACGTGATTGCAGGGCTGCCCGCGAAGGGTGCATAGAGCTGTGCCTGTTGAAACTTAGCCTCCAATTATATAAAGCCTACTCAATCGTGGCGTTCTCTGCATCAACACTGTCCTCCTAGCAGTGCGCGTATTGAGCACTGCAGCGCTGAGTACCCACCTAAAATGAACATGCAATACCATTAAAGCCAGCAAAAATGTACCTATATACTATATTTACAGTACATGAATACACATCGTTGAGTAGAATGAGGTAAAATATAAGATATATTCAGTGGCGTACGCTGGATTTCCTTCTGGGGGGGGGGGGGGGGTGTTCATTAATATAATAGGGTAATTGTGTACATTACCGGTATACAGGGACAGATGACCTTGCTGTTCCGGCCCTTAAAACGACAGTCATCATCATAATTAAAATGATACTTTGATTAATATTCATAAAAAAACAACAATTAAATAACCGCTCTCTTTGCAAGAAAAATATTTTAGGTCTCATTTTTTCGACACAATAAAAGAAATGAAATTCTAAAAAATATGGACAACAGTAACTAAATATTGAGACTGAAACGATGCAGTGTTATAATCATGAACATAGTGACGTGGTTGCTTAAAATATTGATATTATGTGAGAGAAAAATAATGTCTTGCTCTCCGTGCTCCTACTGCAATTGCTATTGACTCTCAGAATCTGCCTATCTTGATTATTTTATCTGTATCATTAATTGGAATAAATTGCAGAAACTCCTCTTTTACTGAATTATCTATAAGGAATCGGGCACACACAATTAAAGCAACCCGAAGCGACGTGAAAAGACTTAACGATCGCATACTTCAACAGCAAAACTGATCCATGGGTAGCTCCAACACTGCGAGTAGAGTGCAGGGCATTTATTAAGTGAGGAACGTGACCACACCTAAGGTGTATGCGGGGGTTAAGACGCCTAACGAGCGATGCCGTAAAACAGGTGATAGATGGGACAATATATAGATTCAAGTAAACCAATATCTCTGGGGGGGGGGGGGGGGTTGTTCCACCCTGAACCCCCACCCCCGTCGGTACGCCACTGGATATGTTCATATTTTAGTAGTAAGAGTTCGTTTCAACTGTGGATTTCACATATTACTCGTAGATAGTACGCACATCTGTCTGGTAGGCTATGTACAAGAGTACGGTACTGTAGATGGTTGCACTGAATATTTTACTAGCGTACCATAGAGTTTCAAGGTAAAGGAACGATTTTTCCTAATTTTTGTTTTTCTTTCTTCTCATAATTTGTTTCTCTTCTCAAGACGTAGTCAATGTTGCAGTCAGTGACAGATGGGCACAGAAACTTCTGCAATATTACCCTGCCCAGTAACAGAATGATACCGTACCTCCACACTGTAGAATATGATTTTTAGCAACCTGTGTATTCTAGTTAATGTTTGTGCTATTCCTGGATTTCTCAGCGTAACCGATATCACTTCGTCCGTTACTTCTTCCAGCGAAACAAAACCTGGCTTAAGACACCGGAGACCACCTCTATCTTTGAGCTCTTGATACCCAAGGGCAGTTTACCTCGCTGTTTCGTCACTTAAAACAACAATACCTAACTAACTCTGGATACTACTAATTTTATCAAGCACTCTTGGAATGATATAAGCAGGTTATGGTCTTCAGCTCGTTGTTATTGTTTCATTAGGGGCGTTGCAACGTCGTGATAATGTAGCCCCGTGTTATTAGGTGAGTGTAGAATTTGTCTGATAACCTGTGTCACTGTAATGTCGCGGAATCTCGGAAGTTCCCGGCTAGAAAAAACCCTAAGACCTACCAGTGAACACTTCAGGATTTTCACACAGCGGTGTTGATCTAGTTATGGTTCAAAAACAAAATAATGGGCGCTAGAGTTGAGAATCTTACCTTAATTCTCAGGGCTTATAGGTATAAATGAATCCTTACCTGTATAGGGCTACCATAACTAAGAACTCTCCAACATAAGTGAAATAATGACACGCTACTCCAAGAATATATATAAGTAATTAACAAAATTTATTAACAAAAATCCTATAAACTAAATAACAATATATAATACACTAACAATAAAGAAAACAAGGGTTGAACTCCTTCTCTCAAACACACTCGCAAGTCTACACGACTTTACAACAAGTACACTGTTTCATTTATATGGTTCTATGGAGTGTCGTACTCCCAAACACACAAATTATAAAACTCCTCTTTCTCTGCTTTCAACCAAGTAGCTGCGATTTACGAGTCTCACATGACAAGCGTTGTTTACATTCTTCCGGCTGATTCATTCAGCCTTGATCACCTGCTCCTGTTATATAATGACCTCGCCTAACGGGCGCTCTCTCTCTACAGGTGCATAAGCGACACTGCGGTCTGACTGCATTCTCGGCTCGTATAAGCCTCTTAATCATATTTCCATTCAATAAATTCTAACTCCGTTACATTCTTATCATTATCGAAAGTGGAGAATCATTTCCAAATACACAAATGAAATGTTTAAAACTCATTTCATACCCGCAACTCTTCTCGTTATTCATGACTAACGGGAAGTCGCACATTCTCGCTCTCCATTCAGACAAACTGTACATATGCCTTCACCGGCATTCTCTGCTGTCTACAAAACATTTAAATACACACACAAATAATTATACTAATTGAATTATTATATAATTACCAACTCAAAAGATTGAAAATATTTACACTAAATATTCTCGAAGTCCAATTGTTTATAACAATTACTATGTTCAAGATTATTAATATATAAGAATATTAATAGTTCAATATACTACTTCCAATAGGGTTGGTCCCTTCTCTACTGTATTTTAAAACTGTCTCAGTTTTATTCATCTTCTACAAGATGCTATCTCTGTATCAAGATTATTTCTAGCTAAGATACTATGCCTTTGGTCAATCTGTGGTTAAAGTCTCAAATAAGTCTACGATGACCAATCATTTAAGTTCAGGCATCTGATTATTACGTTATCGGGTTTAGAATAAAAGCTTAATACAAGTTTATAGATCAAAGGTTATATTATCAGTTCGCAGTACTGTTCCAGCCTTCCAACACTACTATCTAACCCTTCAATGTCGGAGATTTACTCACTCCTTTGAGAATTCATAAACTCAAATACACATGACAATGTTTAATATAAAACACAACAGTAATAAATGCAATAATTAGCAAATACGGCATTCATCCTCGTATTGCTTCAGAAAATTCCACTCACTGAGAATCCTGTACAAAATTACGTTCTCATAACGTTAAATACGGCAACCACTTCATCGTATTACCTCCACAAATTCATACATTCGATTATCAATGGTCTCTTTAAACCTCACATTATAATTGCATTGCTAAAACCCTACTGTTCCACTAATGTTGGCTTAATAACTGTGTTACATTGTATATACAATACATACTGATATTCTGTAGTATTCATATTCATTTGACAAATGAAGTTATTACCGGAAAGACCTACGAAGGTTTACTAAGTAATTATACTTTGACAAATAAACCTCTGGTTCTTAACACATGTAATAAATATACAATAGTGTCTCCCCAAACTGATATCCTTAAAACACTCTTGTAAAGTTACGTTAACACAATACATAATGTTTCAATCTGTGTTATATAACAACAATTGTTATAGAAGTATCGAATTAAGTTCAATGTTGACTGAAATTAGGATTTCTCTACAATATTCCCAAAGTCAATTGAAATTACTGTCTTCTGAAAAGACTTCATTCTCTATAAATTACATTTAAAAAAGTTCACTGTTTTCATTCAAGTAAATGGTAGTCAAAATCATGAAATATATATTCCTAAAAGGAGTACCATTGCTAATATCAATGTTCGTTGCCCATATATGACGAATTGTTCTTCCTAGATCGTCGTAGCTATTGTTCTATTATAATATCACACGCAATTCTTCTTCCCTACTAATATTGCTTCTTACAGATAAAATACCCAAGTCAGTTATTCCAAAAGTGACTCTAATCGGGTATGAAAGACTTCCAAACTGGCTAAAATTTTGTTAAATCAAATATCTTGACATCGAAGAATAATTTAAGAAAGTCTTAAATTAATTAAAATCATTAAATAAATTTCCAAGTATTAATTACGGACGTTATGAAAATACATCGTCGAAGTTTCATGTACAGATGAATAGGAACTGTCATCTTATATGATATTGAAGTTCAAATCATAAACGTCGAATGAAATATATTAAGCGCATGGAGAAATGTTGCTCTGAAATGTCTCCAAAATACTACATTACAAACATAAATAGTTTACGTCTACTTTGTAAAGACGTCCTCGAAGTTCAAGATATGTATTCACGAAATACCCTATTGTTGGAAGATCTATTGAAGAATGAAAGCAAGTCTGCCTTCGATGTTGAATCAGAGACCTCGGCAAAGGATGGATTCCCTCCCCGAATAATTTCACATGTCCCCTGGGTTACGAACTGCGCTCCTTCCTCCCATTCTGGATTCCAAGCTTCAAGCGATTCGCTGGGATTGACCCTAGCACCGTCTTTCTTGAGTGATGATTCCCCTAAGTTCTCTCGTTACGATAATCCATGCCATGTCTGAGCTATACTGGCGATTGATCTCCAAAGGTGAAATATATTTCGAAAACTAAAGATCGAATCGTTATAATCGATGAAATGTTCATGTAGATGTTCTATGATTGCAGTATATTGCTCTTATTCTCTTAGTCGAAGTATTTGTGACTGCATTAATGTACAAGGTGCATGAGTACATAATATATTCGCCATTACAGTTACATAACGTCGTACATGGTTGTAGTTACGTTGAATGTTGCTCTATGTCGCCATCTCCCATCTTCATCGTGATATACCCCAGTCGGATCTTAACTTACTCCATAACTAAACTCAACTTTGTAAGTTCTAATACAGTTTTCAACGTAATGTTTATAATCGAAGTCATTCTGTATAATGTGCAAAAATATTTCTCTTCAATGTTCATATATCGCTTAATGTTTGTTAAAGACTCATGTTCTCTCGAAGCTGTATTCTTGTAAGCACTCACTCCTAACTTGAGACTTATGGAAACATTCTCTACTGATCTGAGCTACTCATTTTTCTCCTGCAGTAATATGTTTGTGTATCTGCTAAACTGCGCCGGAATTCCTCACTATATTTCTAGTGGATAGTCGTCTTACTATATGCGTTCAGAATATAATAGTTTAATTCTTTAATTCCACTTCCTAATACTGCATATCGACTCGTCTATGCTGAGCTCAACTCGCACTGGATTGCTCACTGGGCAACGCCTAACTTCACCTTACTAAGGCGACCTCCCTAGCGGTCAAGACACTCCGCTGATTGTCGGGCTCACTTAGCCTACAGATTGGATGGTCGAACTACGTCCACTCTCCTCAAGTTCATAAGACGAAAAGACCACGCTTAATCGCTCCCCAATTCTCATATCGACATTTCTTCGCGTCATATCGATTTCGCGTTCGAACTTTGCTTCTGCTCATTCGAAAGCTTATTTCTGTCGATTTAGGTCCTCCAATGACTTTCAAAGTATTGTTGTATTCCTCTTCTTATTTTCTTGTTATTTCTAATGGATTGAATCTCTTATTTAGAAGTAATTATTTCCATTTGAGTACGAGGCTTTCAATAATAATGCTCTCTGCTAAAGCTCTTCTCATTGGCTGTCAACTCCGATCCAATGACATAATTTATAACAATGGATCTTCTACACGCGGTCAATTAGCGTTGCTAGGTGTAGGGTCACCTTGGCATGTGCCAACTTTGATTAAAGAACGCGAGACTGCATCGCGTCTCTGCTTATAACTTGCCAACAAACCATTTTCCTGCCACTTTACAGATTCGATTCTCCTGGGTTAAATTTTATCATAGGCTAATCTAATTTATCTCAATTTTATTCCTTAATAATTCAAAATCAGGGCTCATTCCCCTTTTAATCCAGGTTTAACAAGTAGTTCCATGAGGAACCAAATGGCATATTTTCATATACCCTACTAATATTAATTGCCTCTATCAACATTGTCAGTTTGATTGCTGTAATTGATTCGTAAATGTTGAGAACCATGTTAATATTTTGGATGGTCACCATGTTGGACTTTTATATTATAGGCCTTAGATTTATGTACTATTACATGAAGATTATTGTGTAGGTGTTTTATTCAAATTTCAATCACACGATTAGACCACAAGAAATAAAAGCGGGATTTTAAAATTTCGCTCAGTCGTCATTTTGTGGTTATGAAAATAATTTAAATGAACTAGATATCAGTCGATTAAAATTTGTACAAGCATATACCGTATCAAGTTGCACTGCGCTAGAATGGTTAAAACGCAAGAAACGTCCTTTTCAATATTTAAATTTCGCATCACCGCCATGTTGGATTTGTGCTCGGCTGGTTAATGAACGTCCCATAGGATGCTTATGGTCTCTATGCACTTACAAAATTTCAGTTTGATTCCTGTAGTCGATTAATAGATATTGAGAACCGTCAAAATATTTCAGATGGTTGCCATGTTGGATTTTAATATATGTAGGCCATAGAGTTATGTACTATTAGATGATGATTATTGTGTACGTTCATTATGCAAATGTTGATTTCGAACGCATGATTAGAACACAAGAAATAAAAACTTAATTTTCGTAATTCACACAGCCCCCATCTTGAGGTTATATAATCAGTGCATTACAATGTGTATATATATATATTAGCTGTACGAAGTTTCGTTGCGTTTGGATCATTAAATCGCGAGAAAAGTCTATTTAAAACTTTCAACTTCGCTTGACCATCATGTTCGTTTTGTAGTTAACCGGTTTTTGAAAGTCTCATAGATTAATTTCCAGTAGTGCCATTTATCTCCGCACAAAATTTCATGGTGATACCGGTAATAGTTTCAGAGATATAGAATGCCAGTGAAATATTTCGCACATCCGCCATCTTGAGGTTATGTAAACAATTGATTGATGTTAGATGTTCCGGTGATGAAGAACAACAGCAGGGTTCGGAAATCAAGGAAATGTTCTCGGAGATCTTGACTGAACTCAGGAACCTAAAATCCCAGAGTGACGAAGTTAGGCGTGAAACGAAACAACAAATCATGTCTATCAAATAAACCATAGAGATGACAGACGAAAAATGGAAAGAGGTAAACGAGGCAGTGGAGACAAGAATAACAAACATAGAGAACACGACGCAGGAAAAAATAAATTTGACACAAGAAAAATTAAATTTGATATCAGAAAGAATCAAAACCCTAGAGACATGGGAAGAACAATCGAAAAAAAGGATGAGAAAGAACAATATCGTAATTAAAGGAAAAGAACTAACGATGGAGAATGATAACAAAGAGGAAGTAGATGCAAAAGCTACAGAGATTTTAGGGAAGATAAATGCAGATGTTGAAATAGAGAACATGGCATACATAGGGAAAGATAGAAACAACAGAGGGATCTTGAGAGTCACCTTCAAGAACTTCACAGACAAGTTAAGAATAGTTCGAAACAAGGCGACGCTAAAAGGGCAAGACGTCGATATAGACGACGACCTTACTAAGAATGAGAGAGAGATTCAAGCAGTACTAAGAAGCAGAGCCAGAGAACAGAGAAATCAAGGCAACAACGAAGTAAAAGTTGGATATCAGAAGATCCCTCTAAATGGCCACTGGACAAAATGGAATGACCTAAACACAAAAGATCTAAACACAAAAAACTGAGCACCAACAACCAGGAGGTGATGTGTACTAAACAGACGGTACACAAGGAGAACAAGGAAGAACTAATAATCGCCACCTGGAATGTAAGGACTCTGAAAACGGAAGAAAGAGAAACGGAATTAATGAATGCATTAGCTGACCTGAAAATCGATATACTAGGTCTTAGTGAGGTTAGAAAATATGGACAGGAAATAATTGAAACACTGGAAGGAGATATATTCAGCTACATAGGCGAAACGAAAGGACAGAGAGGAGTGGGATTCATAATAAAGAAGAAACAAAAACATTGCATTAAAGAAGTTAAAGGGGTCTCTGAGAGGATAGCTGTACTATCCCTGAAATTAAACAGACATACCTTCACAATTATCCAAGTCTATGCTCCCACAGAAGCTAGTACGGAGGAAGAAATCGAACATTTCTACGACCTTCTACAAGACACATTAAACCACTACAAAGCCCTTAGAACCATTGTAATGGGGGACATCATTAGTAAAATAGGCAATCAAGAAATTGAGGAAGAGGAGCCGATAGGACCCTACGGCTATGGATCCAGAAACGAACGAGGGGACAGGCTTATACAATTCGCACAGCGACAAGGACTAAAAATCGTTAATACCTTTTTCAAGAAAAACCCAAGCAGTAGGTGGACATGGGTAGCACCAAATGGGAAAACAAGGAATGAAATTGACTTAATACTAGCAGACAGACTAGAGGGCATCAAAGATATCCAGGTGATCAATGGTCTGAAACTTGACACAGATCACAGAATGGTTCGAATGAAAATACGTATTCCAAAGAAACAATGCCCATACGTTAAAACCCAAAGGTTCTACCCGGAAAGAACCAACCGAATCCAGTACACAGGGAAACTGAAGAAGAACCTGCAAGGGCTGGAAGAACAAGAGGAGATGAGCACACAGAACCTATATGATAAACTGGAGAAGTGCATCACAAAAGCTGCTACAGAATCCTCTATTGGGGTGAAAAATCCAGGAAAGGGAGATAAGCTGAAAGAAAGCACCAGACGACTGATTGACGAAAGGGAGAAATTAAAACGGGAAGCAGAAACCAACCATCAGAAAAAGACAGAGTATGCGGAATTGAACAAACGCACAAAAAGAGAAATCCGAAAGGACATCCGAGATCACAACTCCGAAATGGACAAGAAGGCTATAGAAAGATCGACATCAGTAAGAAAGATCAGGAAAGAAATATCAGATGGTTAACAATGGATATTAGAAGTGAAGGATGTAAAAGAAAATAGACTAGCTTCAAGAGAAGAGATACTGCGACATGCCACGGAATTCTACAAGAAACTATACTCCAGCACCCTCGAGAGGGAAAGTATGATTCAAAATTTGAATAACCCGAAGGGTCACCAGGAAGAGGAAATACCCCCCATCCTTCAAAGGGAGGTGAGTGCAGCAATAAAAGAAACAAACAAGATGTTCAGGAAAGAACATATAGCCTACTTTCTCCTAAATGTATGGGTATTGTTATAACTCTTTGTCCTTTTCAAGGAGTATGATTGAATGTTGGTTGTAGTAGCTTGTTGAAATACAACGTGCTATAGGGATATTAAACATGAATATGAGGTGCCCTTTGCTAGTGCTACCTCTGTACCAAATTTCGTTCAATTCGGTTTCACCGTGTTTCAATTGATAGGGGGAATCGATTTGCACACATACTTGGCCACCATATGCAAACTATTGGGCTGATGTTCTTGCAGTTTGGTCAGAATATGTTTCCCACATAAAGATATGGTGTTGAAAAATTTGGTAGAGACTAGATTATTAGGTTGGTCGTAATTACATTTTAGCTTTTAACATTTGGGTGGCCGCGATTACGTTTCCGTCAAGATAGCGGTGATATAAAACATGACATTGAGGTGCCCTTTGCTAGTGCTACCTCTGTACCAAATTTGGTACCATTCGGTTTCACCGTGTTCGAATTGATAAGGGGAATCGATTTTCCTACAAAGATGGCCGCCATCGGCAACATATTAGGCTAATGACCTATTAGTTTGGTCAAAGGATGCTCCCTCCATAAAGGTATGTTGTTGCTAAATTTGCTAGAGATCGGATGATTAGGCTAATCGTCATTTGATTTAAGCTTTGAACATTTGTGTGGCCGCCATTACGTTTCCGTCAAGATGGCGGAGATATAAAACATGACACTGAGGTGCCCTTTGCTAGTGCTACCTCTGTACCAAATTTCGTTCATTCGGTTCCACAGTGTTCGAATTAATAGGGGGAATCAATTTTGACATAAAGATGGCCGCCATCCGCAAACTATTAGGATAATGACCTATTAGATTGGTCAAAGGATGCTCCCTCCATAAAGGTATGTAGTTGCAACATTTGGTAGAGATCGGATGATTAGGTTAATCGTAATTTGATTTAAGCTTTGAACATTCGTGTGGCCGCCATTACGTTTCAGTCAAGATGGCGGCGATATAAAACATGACACTGAGGTGCCCTTTGCTAGTGCTACATCTGTACCAAATTTCGTTCCATTCGGTTTCACCGTGTTTGAATTAATAGGGGGAATCAATTTTCACACAAAGATGGCCGCCATCCGCAAACTTTTAGGCTAATGAGCTATTCATTTGGTCAAAGGATGCTTCCTCTATAAAGGTATGTTGTTGCAAAATTTGGTAGAGATCGGATGATTAGGTTAATCGTAATTTGATTTAAGCTTTGAACATTTGTGTGGCCGCCATTACGTTTCCGTCAAGATGGCGGCGATATAAAACATGACACTGAGGTGCCTTTTGTTAGTACTACCTCTGTACCAAATTTCGTTCCATTCGGTTTCACCGTGTTCGAATTAATAGGGGGAATCGATTTTCACACAAAGATGGCCGCCATCCGCAAACTATTACGCTGATGACCTACTAGTTTGGTCAAAGGATACTCCCTCCATAAAGGTATGTTGTTGCAGAATTTGGTAGAGATCGGATGATTAGGTTAGTCGTAATTTGATTTAAGCTTTGAACATTTGTGTGGCCGCCATTACGTTTCCGTTAAGATGGCGGCGATATAAAACATGACACTGAGGTGTCCTTTGCTTGTGCTACCTTTGTACCAAATTTCGTTCAATTCGCATTCACCGTGTTCGAATTGATAGGGGGGACAGACATTCAGAGTACACACACTCACACACACACACACACACACACACACACACACAGACTCACACACACATATACACACAGACAGACACACTTTTTTCGCCCTGTGTTGATCTCATAAGTCTACTTTCATTTTTTGCAAAAATCGAAAGTAGGCTAAAAATGAAAGATGCCCAGGTGACGATGGTATATTTAACGAATACTTAAAATGGGGAGGTGAGGAACTTGTAGCAATCATCACTCGACTCTTCAACACAATACTCGAATCTGAAGAAATACCAGCGGAGTGGAAACTAAGCACTATAATCCTGCTCCATAAAAAAGGAGCTAAAGACGACATCAACAACTATAGACCGATAAGTCTGCTGCCAAGTCTATACAAACTGTTCACAAAAATATTAACCAAGAAAATGTCAAAATCACTAGAGGATAACCAACCTATAGAACAAGCAGGTTTCAGATCAGGATTCAGCACGGTGGACCACCTCCAAACAGTAAACCAACTAATCGAAAAACTGCAAGAATTCAATCTTAAAACCTATATTGCATTTATAGACTATATCAAAGCCATTAACTCCGTGTAACACACATATGTTCTAGAGGCACTAGAGAACCAAAACATACAGAAAAGGTACATCAGACTTCTAGCAAAAATCTACGACAGTAGCCAGGCAAAAATAAGGACAGAAATGGAGGGAAAACACTTCGAGCTAGAGAGAGAAGTGAAACAAGGAGGCCCCCTCTCACCAAAACTATTCACTTGCCTGCTAGAAAACCAATTCCGGAAAATGAAATGGAAAACAAGACACGGCATCAACATAGATGGACAAAACCTGACACACCTACGGTTTGCAGACGACATCATACTCATGGCAAAATCTGCATCAGACTTAGAACAAATGGTAACAGAATTAAACAAGGTCAGCAAAGAAGCTGGCCTAACCATGAACCCGAGCATAACGAAACTGATGACAAATAGGACAGAAAAACCAGTAAACATTGACGGTGAAACATTAGAGTATGTCCAGGACTATACATACCTAGGTCAAAACATTTCATTCCATAACAATACGGAGAAAGAAATCAAAAGAAGAATTGGGCAAGCATGGAAAAAATTCTAGTCCTTGAAATTCATTTTAGGAGATAAATCTCAGAAACTAAGTCTGAAAACACAAGTTCCAGAGAAATGTGTAATCCCAGTAATGCTGTATGGATGTCAAACATGGTCACTAACTTCGCAGCAGAGAAAAACGCTCCAGATAGTCCAACGTAGGATGGAACGAAAAATCCTCAATATCACGCTGAAAGACAGAATACGGAACGAGGAGATACGCAGAAGAACCAGTATTAAAGACGTCATCAATACAGCGGACAGACTAAAATGGAAATGGGGAGGCCACGTAGCGAGGATGGAGCATGGAAGGTGGACGCACAGACTAACGATGTGGGACCCCAGAACCGGCAGGAGAAATGTCGGAAGACAGAGGACACGCTGGGCTGACACATTCAAGAAATTTGCCGGACCACAATGGACAAGAAGAGCAAGAGACAGACAAGAGTGGAAGACCCTAGGGATGATCCTTTTTAAAACATAGTATATGCGAGGAAAGGAAAGGAGCAACTCAGTGCAACATAGTGAAACCTTAAATACAATAGCGATAATGTATTGAGGACAGTTAAAACTGTACTAAAATAAAGCGAACGTGCTAGAAACATTAAAAATTTTGCAAATATTAGATACTAGCTGAAGTACCCATGCTTCGCTACGCGTCATAAATAAATTAAAATGTGAAGGTGGCAGTTAAAACAGGGGATAGGCGAGGTGCTGCGCAGAGGGAGAGTAAGGATGAAACATTTTGTCCAACTACACCGCTCGGCGTTGACCGTGTTTTATAGCACAAATTTAGGTTTTACTCGCTAACCGTTGGAGATACCTTTCGGATAGAAAATGTAATTTTAAACCTCGTATATGCCATCAAAAGTTTGCTATTTCTTAGCGTTCACTTTTTGTTTGAAATGGAAATATGAAAGTTTGAAACCAAAGTGTGTAGTGACGGCTCTAAAATGGTCGCCATCTTTAAATAGTGCAAAGTATTGAAATCAAAAGTAGCCTATATGTTAACCAGGTAAATCAGCTACTTCCATGTAAAATTCATGTAAATCGAACCAGTGGTACTTGTGTGATTGAATAATACACAAACACACACCATGTCATTTTTAGCCTCGCTTCGCTCGCGTCATAGTCGTGTCATATTGCTATTCAATGAAATGCAGGTTTAACCACGTTAACACCCCTTTAGAACCTGAATATCCAAAAATCCCTCCTTAGTAGAATTTTTTGACACACAACAAACATATCCCCTTCTTCTAACTTTAATAGTTTTGGTTGGTCGATGACAGTAAACATCCAAAAATCCTTCCTTAGTGGACGTTTTTCTTCCAGAATTTCACCCCTCCCCATAGGCCCCTTAAATTGGATTTATGAAAGACGGTCGAACACTTACATATTTTAATTATTTATTCATTTATTTATTTTTAAGCTGATTGAAAATCGGAGAAAATCAAACTCCTTGCCTATGTCGTTTAAGAGATACACGCTCCCTTAGGAATCTTTCAACCCCCACTTTTCATCCTTTTCATCCCTTCCAACTCATAATATACACCACATCGAAAAAACATTAGACATGTGTCAGCTTATTTTTAATGATTAGTACATATGCCAAGTATCACATCCCCAAATGAAACCACTCGTGCGATATTGTTATTCAATGAAATGCACGTTTACCCCCTTAACACCTCCTTAGAACCTGAATATCCAAAACTCTTTCCTTAGTGGACGTTTTCGACATACAACGAACATATCCCCAAAATTTCATGTATCTAACTTCAATAATTTTGGCTGGGCGATGATGAGTGAGTGAGTCAGTCAGGACATTTTCTTTCATTTTTTTGAGAGTTTCACCCCTCCCCATGAACCCCTTAAATTGGATTTATGAAAAAAAAACGGTCAAATATCTATTTACTTATTTAAAGCTGTTTTCACCCCTGAGTTTGAGAGTGAGTAAGTGAGTCAATCAGTTAGGACACTTTCATTCCTGTTTTTTTTTTACCCGAATTTCACCCCTCCCCATGGGCCCCTTAAATTGGATTTATGAAGAAATGGTCGAACACCTATTTACTTATATTTTAAGCTGCATTTTCCGCTGAATTTCAAACTTATCGCCTATGTCCTTTAAGAGATACACGCTCCGTCAAGAATCCCTCAACCCCCAATTTTCTCCCCTTTCACCTCATAATATACACCATATCGATAAACCCTTAGACATATGTCTGCTTATTTTGAATGATTAGTTTATTTGCCGAATATCACATCCCCATATGAAACACTCGTGAGACATTGTTTTTCAATGAAATGCAAGTTTAACCCCCTTAACACCCCTTCAGAACATGAATATCCAAAAATCCATCCTTAGTGGACTTTTTCGACATACAACGAACATATCCCCAAAATTTCAAGTTTCTAACTGCAATAAGTTTGCTGGGGGGATGATGAGTGAATATTCAAAACTCCTTCCTTAGTGGACTTCTTTCCCCCTCCCCATGAGTCCCATAAATTGGATTTATGAAAAAACGATCGAACACCTATTTACTACTTTTTCAAGCTGATTTTCTCCCTGAGATTCATACTTGTTGCCTCTGTCTTTTAAGAGATACTTGCTCCGTTAAGAATCCTTCAACACTCACTTTTCACACATACGCCTCATAATATACACCATATCGAAAAACCCTCAGACATGTGTCTTCTTATTCTTAATGATGAGTTTATATGCCGCGTATCCCATCCCAAAGGAAACCAATCGGGAGATATTGTTATTCAATTAAATGCAAATCTACCCCCTTTACACCCCTTTAGAACCTGAATATCCAAAATTCCTTCCTTAGTGGACGTTTTCGACATACAACGAACATAGCCCCAAAATGTCTCGTATCTAACTTCAAACATTTTGGCTGGGCGATGATGAGTGAGTGATTACTCACTGACATACGTCAGGACATTTTCTTTCAATTATTCTTCAGAATTTCACCCCTCTCATGAACCCCTTAATTTCGATTTATGAAAAAGACGGTCGAACACCTATTTGCTTATTTTTGAGCTGTTCTTCCCCCCTGAGTTTGATGAGTGAGTGAGTTAGGACACTTTCTTTCCTGTTTTTCCTCCAGAATTTCACCCCTCCCCAAGGGCCCCTTAAATTGGATTTATGAAAAAAACGGTCGAACACCTATTTACTTATATATTAAGCTGTTTTTTCCCGCCGAATTTCAAATTTCTCGCCTATGTCGTTTAAGAGATACACGCTCCGTTAAGAATCCCTCAACCCCGAATTTTCACCCCTTTCACCTCATAATATACACCACATCGATAAGCCCTTAGACATATGTCTGATTATTTTAATGATTAGTTTGTATACCGAATATCACATCCCCAAAGAAACAACTCATGAGATATCGTTATTCAATGAAATGCACGTTTACCCTCTTAACAACACTTAAAAACCCGAATAAACAAAAATCATTCCTTAGTTGACATTTTCGACATACAGCGAACATATTCCCAAAATTTCATGTTTCTAACTTTAATAGTTTTCGCTGGGCGTGATGAGTGAGTGAGTCAGACAGGACATTTTCTTTCAATTATTTTTACCCGAATTTTACCCCTCCCCATTGGCCCCTTAAATTGGATTGATGAAAAAACACTTGAACACCTATTAAATTATTTTTTAAGCTGTATTTTTCCCCTGAGTTTGATGAGAGAGTGAGTTAGTCAGTCAGTTAGGACACTTTCTCTCCTTTTCCCCCCAGAATTTCACCCCACCCCACTGGCCCCTTAAATTAATTTATGAAAAAAAGGTGGAACACCGATTTACTTACTTCTTAAGCTGATTTTTTTTCGCTGAGTTTCAAATTTCTCGCCTATGTCGTTTAAGAGATAGGCCTACATGCTTCGTTAGGAATCCATCAACCCCCACTTTTCACCCCATTCACCTCATAATAATACACCACATCGAAAAACCCTTAGACACATGTCTGCTTATTTTTAATGATTAGTTTATATGCCGAGTATCACATCCACAAATGAAACCACTCGTGAGATATTGTTATTCAATGAAATGCAGGTTTAACCCCCTTAAGAACTCTTTAGAACCTGAATATTCAAAAATCCTCCCTTAGTGTATGGTTTTGACATACAACGAACATATCCCGAAAATGCCATGTTTCCAACTTCAATAATTTTGGTTGGGCGATGATGAGTGAGTGAGTGAGTCAGGACATTTTCTTCCGATTTTTTCAGAATTTCTCCCCTCCCTAAGAATCCCTTAAATTTGATTTATGAAAAAAAAAAGTTGAACACATATTACCTTATTTTTAAGCAGTTTTCCCCCTGAGTTTGAAGAGTGAGTGAGTCAATTGTTTAGGACACTTTCATTCCTGTTTTTCCCCCCTGAATTTCCCCCCTCCCCATGGGCCCCTTAAATTGGATTTATGAAAAAACGGTCAAACACCTATTTACATATTTTTATGCTGATTTTTTCCGCTGAGTTTCAAACTCCTCGCCTATGTCGTTTAAGAGATACTGGCTCCGTTAGGAATCTTTCAACCCCCACTTTTCACCCCTTTCACCTCATAATATACACCACATCGAAAAACCCTAAGACATGTGTCTTCTTACTTTTAATGATGAGTTTATATGCCGAGTATCACATCCCCTAATGAAACCAATCGGGAGATATTGCTATTCAATGAAATGCAGGTCTACCCCCTCAACAGCCCTTTCGAATCCGAATATCCAAAAATCCTTTCTTAGTGGGCGTTTGCGGCCCTTGAGGAAGCTGCATACCAAATTTCATTCCAATCAGTTGGGTGGTTTCTGAGATTTCGTGATGAATGTGTGAGTGAGTGAGTGAGTGAGTGAGTGAGTGAGTGTGTGAGTGGTATTTGACAAATATCTAGTAGATAGTGTCAAGTCTTTGTTATGCTATACTCGGTTGACAGTGCTGTGTGAGCAGTTGAGTAACTAACGGGATTTCAAGTAAAGCTCCTCATTTTCTATACCGGTAGTGCAGAGCGCAACTGGCATCCAGTCGGCCGTGTCTCGACTTGAGCTATGTTGCCTTGGAAACTATCTGCATTGCTATTCCTTCATGAGTACATTTTATGATTTGATTAGCCTGTGCTTGAGTGCAAAAGGGCCGAAATCGGATGAATGAGAAAGACTGTCGAAAATTCATGTAGCCAGCGGTTCCTTCTGGGTCCTAAACTATGTGTATGCAAAATTTGGTTGAGATTGGTGGAACGGTGTAGATTTGTATACGGAACAGATCCACATGCATACATACAGACTTTCACTTTTATATATAAGATAAGAACAAGAATACAGAACATAGACAATACTGTAACTAGGTTAGGAATGGGTATATCAATAGTTATAAGAACAATTCAAGAACAGAGACTAACATGCCAGAGAAGTGCACCACTAGGAGCCTCAATTCTCTAGGACTGCTTACCTAATGAGTGTAATGGAACAAAATCCCTGCCTAGACAGGAGGCCATTGCCCTTAGGGGATTAAAGGGCTGTATTTATTATATTATTATAGATGTCAATGCATTACAATGTTTATAAACATATACTGTACAAAGTTTCATTGCGTTTGGTTGGTTAAATCGCGAGAAACGTCTATTTAAAAGTCGCTACTTCGTTTTGCCGCCATGTTGGTTTTGTTGTTACTTGATTTTCAAAGTCACATAGGTGAGCTTCTAGTAGTTCCTTTTATCACCGTACAAAATTCCAGGGTGATATCGGTAATAGTTTCGGAGATATTGAATGCTGGTGATATACTTTGCACAGCCGCCATGCTGGATTGGTGAGACGTAACAAAATTTGAAGGGCACGGTCGGGGTCGCCCGAAACAGTGCTATGAACTTCCCCAGTTTCACTGAAATCACTCCAGCCATTTAGAAGTTATTAGGGGGGACACACACCATCACACACGCACACACAGACAGACACACGGACAAAAGGTGATCTCATAAGCCTATTTTTTTTTCATAAATGAAAATAGGCTAAAAGCAGATGAAATAATTTTTTTAACCATTTCGAATCAGGGCCTTAGACATGTCACTGAACTCGATTATGAATTATTATTTAGCCCATTTTCACATAAAAAAATTAAATTCTTAGCGTTGAATCTACTCAGATTAACATCGCTATCATCATCGTATAATTCGTAGCAATTGTTCCCAAATGCATTTACTATGTGGAACGGCCCTATATACACCGAACTGAACTTCGGGTATATCTTGCTTGCGACGTCTTGCCTTGGTGGGCTTTCGTAAAAGAACCAAATCTCCTATCTCCAAAGGAGCGCTGAATCTCTTCCTTTCTACGCGTTTCAAGCGCTTCTCTGCGGCTCTCTGCAATTTCTCTTTGGCACGGTCAATACTAGCCTGCCTTCCTATATCGGGATGATTGGGTATGAAATCCAAGACATTATCACATGGTCGCTCTGGCCTTCTTCCTATGTGGAGCAACATCGGTAAATCGGCAATGCTTTCCTGGATTGTAGAGTTAATGCATTCCTCTATTATAGGCACAAACTTGACCCAACTTTGATGGTCATTTGGACAGAATATGGAAAATTCCGCCATAACGCGTTCGCTGTTGTTAGACTCTGGGTATCTAATTGACTAAAAGATGTGTTTCATATCCAATCTTTCCTTTGCCTGTTCAAAATCTACAAATGTGAACTGCGTTCCATGATCGGAGAGAATATACTCCGGTTTTCCTGCCTTCGGAAACACTGAATTCTCAAGCCTACTCACAACCTGCATTGAGGTAGCTTTTTGCATAGTGCCCATAGTGACATTCTTAGTGAAGACATCATTAGTCACTAATAAGTACTGATTACCTCTATTAGCCTTCGGACAGGGGCCACAAATATCGCAAGACATACGTTCACGTGGTTTTGAGGGTATAATCGCCTTAGGTTTGCCTTTTCTTATCTCAGATGTGAATTTCTCTCTCTGGCATCGATCACAGGACCTCACAATCTCTGCCACAGATGTTCTCATATTCGTCAAAGCAAATCTCTCCTTAATAGGGCTAAGGGTTTAGTCTAGACCTCCATGCCCGATAGAATGGTGATCTAGCCAAACTATCTAAGTGATAAGACAAGGTGGAACAACAATGCGCAATTTATTCCTATCAGCATCTCATTTGCATAAAATATCGCCGCTTAAAACAAAATGTCGCGAACGTCTTTGCGTTGCAGCACAATCAGGATCTTCTCTGTCCATAAACCCTTTTAAGAACCTGTACATTTTCCTAGGTGATACACCGATTCTTGCTAATCTTCTTACAATTTCCTGGTCTTCTTGCTGCAATTGTACACAGTTAATCTGCAATCCTTTTACTGGGTTTCTTGATAAAGCATCAGCCAATAAGTTGTCCTTCCCTGGCTGGTGGACAATTGTTGCATTCAATTGCTGAGTGAATAAAGCCCATCTTGTTACCCTATCACTAGACATGTCTGTTTGTAGCATGAACTGTAATGCTTTGTGATCAGTGACGATTATAATCTGATGTCCGATTAGAATTTTCTTCCACGCTTGCAAAGCTGTTACAAAAGCTAATGCTTCCAACTCCGTGGTAAAATAGTTTTCCTTGTGCTTTCTGTGTTTCCTACCAGTAAAGGCTAAATAATGTTTATTTCCTTCTTCAGCTTTCTGGTAAAGAATAGCACTTATACCCACTCGTGACGCGTCTGACTCGATATAAAATATGTGGTCAAAGTCTGGATACTCGAGTTTTACGTTGTTTCTGAGCATTTCCTTCGCTCTTTAGAATGCTTCGTCGGTTTCCTTCTTCCATTTCCAACGGTTATATTTCTTCAGAAGATCATATAGAGGTGCCATGATCTCTGAGTACTTTGGACAATGGTTACTTAGGAATTGGCTGACACCAATGAATTCTCTTAGTTGTTTAACCTTAGCTGACGTTGAAATCGCATAATGGCTTCAACATTATCCAAGTTAGGGTGGTACCCATGCTGGTCTATTGTGTGTCCAAGAAACTTAATCTTTTCTTGCATGAAATGGCACTTATCGAAATTAATTTTGATGTTGGCTTCCCTCAAGTTTTCAAACAGTTTACGTAGGTGTACCAGGTGTTCCTCTACGTTTCAGACGATATAATTAAGTCATCTATGTAGCATAGCACATTCTTTTTGACTTCATCTTTAAGTTTACTATCAAGGGCTCTAATTTGGGCTGGTCCACTCTTAATGATACCAAAGGGAACCCTTTCGAATACCCAGGTTGTTTGGTCGAACGGAAACCCTGTGTACTGTTTACTCTCCTTTTCTAACTCAATTTGGTAAAATGACGCGGTGAGATCTAATACTGAGAAACATGCCTTTCCTTTAATTTTTCTTAGAAGATCACGAATCTTCGGTGGACGGTCATTTTCAGGCAACACCTTCAAGTTGATTGTCCTGGCATCGAGACAAAGACCTAGTTGGCCATTATTCTTTTTAACGACGGTGATAGGGTTAATATATGATGACACTTGCTTCTTTATAATGCCATCGTCTTCCATTTTCTTAATTATCCCTCGTACTTCCTCATAGTATTTTTCGGGTATAGGATAAAATCTTTTCTGATAAGGGGCGTCGTCTGTTGATCGGATCCTGTATTTGTAAACTTTAATCAGGTCTGGTTTCTCATCAAATATGTCGTGGAATTCCATAATCAGACTGACATTATAATTGCATTGCTAAAACCCTACTGTTCCACAAATGTTGTCTTATTAACTGTGTTACATTGTTTATACAATATCTACTGATATTCTGTAGTATTAATATTCCTTTGACAAACGAAATTTTTACCGGAAAGACCTACGAAGGTTTACTAAGTAATGGTACTTTGACAAACGAACCTCTGGTTCTTAAAACATGTAATAAATATACTATAGTGTCTCTCCAAACTGATATCCTTCAAACACTGTTGTAATGTTACATTAACACAATTCATAACGTTTCAATCTGTGTTATATAACAACAATTATTATAGAAGTATCGAATTAAGATCAATGTTGACTGGAATTAGTATTTCCCTACAATTTTCCCAAAGTCAATTGAAATTACTATCTTCTGAAAAGACTTCATTCTCTATAAGTTACATTTAGGAAAGTTCAATGCTTTCATTCAAGTAAATGGTAGTCAAAATCATGAAATACATATTCCTAAAAGGAATACCATTGCTAATATCAATGTTCGTTGCCTATATCTGACGAATAGTTCTTCCTAGATCGTCGTAGCTATTGTTCTATTATAATATCGCACGCAATTCTTCTTCCCTATTAATATTGCTTCTAACAGATAAAATACCCAAGTCCGTTATTCCAAAATTAACGCTAATCGGGTATGAAAGACTCCCAAACTGTCTTAAATTCTGTTAGATCAAATATCCTGACATCGAAGAATAATTTAAGAAATTCTTAAATTATTTAAAATCATTAAATAAATTTCCAAATATTAATTACGTAAGTTCTGAAAATACATCGTCGATGTTTCATGGACAGATGAATAGGAACTGTCATCTCACATGATATTGAAGTTCAAATCATAAACGTCGATTTAAGTGGCTTATACGAGCCGAGAATGCAGTCAGACCGCAGTGTGGCTTATGCAGCTGTAGAGAGAGAGAGAGTGAGCCCGTTAGGCGAGGTCATTATATAACAGGAGCAGGTGGTCAAGACTGAATGAATCATTCGGAAAAATGTAAACAAACATTGACATGTGAGAATCGTAAATCTCAGCTGCTTGGTTGAAAGCAGAGAAAGAGGAGTTTTATAATTTGTGTGTTTCGGAGTACGACACTTCATAGAACCGTATAAATGAAACAGTGCACTTGTTGTAATATCATGTAGACTTGAGTGTTTATTTGAGAGGAGGGAGTTCAACCCTTGTTTTTTTATTGTTAGTGTATTTTATATTGACATTTAGTTTATAGGAATTTTATTAATATATTTTGTTCGTTTCTTATATATATTCTTGGAGTACCGTGTCATTATTTCAACTATGTTGGAGAGATCTTAGTTATGGTAGCCCTATTCTGGTAAGGATTCTTTTATACCTATAGGCCCTATAGGTACGTTATTAATGTAGTGCTTGAAAATAAATCTTGAGCGATTTTTATGGAGGAAGATTCTGCAGGATCAAAAGACTTCACGATCTTCTCCACGACATTTAAGTTGTTGCAATAGTACACCGCGGCATCAAGCCAAGTCCCCCATCGCGTTATAACTGACTGGGGAGATAGGGGTAGTGGAGGTGCTTCTCCTTGAAATTTCTGAACGCGAAGTGGAGCTTTGACAAACACTTTCTTACAGTTCGATATTAATTTATCAACTTCAGGGTAGCTACTCTAACTTCTTCAGCTGCCCTGTGCAAGGCATGTGCAAGACATGTCACATGTATCATTTTCGGGTATAGCAATATAAGTCCCTTGGCTGCCTTCACCATATACGGAGCAGCGTCAGTTACAAATAGAAAAATATGCTCCCTCTTTGCCCCGTTTGGCCACAACAGATTCATTGAATTGTCGAAGAGAACTGCAATGGTGGAATGGTTTGTCTTCTCTAGCACTTCACATGTCAGGAGGAACTTATCTCCAGTCCGGTCTTCCGTCAGCGTGCCAACGATCACATTTGCTACATATCTTCCAGCCACATCTGTGGTCTCGTCTATTGAAACCCATATCTTACGGTCTCCCACGCCACGCCTTATTATATCCAACATCTCTTCATAACAAGTGGTCAGATAGTCCTTCCTGAGGGTAGATTCGTTGGGAACAGGATGCTTTGTATATTTTTCAAGAAACTGTCTGAAGCTTGGGCTGTTAAGTTTCTTTAAAGAAATATTAGACGAAACCATCATCTTGCAGAGATCTTGTGAAAATTGTGAACACTGAACTTGATGTCGGGGTTTCGAATAGCAGACATTGCCTATTTTCGAGTGCAGACTATCTAGTTACACAATTCTTATGTTTTGCAGTATTACAGTGTTGTAGCACAGAAGGGTTTTTCGGCAGTAACTTTTACCTCACACAATTTACAGAATAATATCACTCCTTCCGTACTAAATATCTTTTCACCAAACTCGCGAACAAAACTTCGCAACTTCCCGCAAATTGGGACTTTCGTTTTAGCCATATTGAAAGGAACTGAATAACGGGAGCTCCCCAATGAGTGACCAAGGTCATTCAGTGTGTTGAAGGTAGAAGAGGGAAGGGCGGAGAGAGATAAGAACGATGACAAATAATTGCGGAATTACCTCTGCTTTCGTGTAAACAATAGCCGGGTTTCCAGCAATTGACCCAGCTAGCAAACAATAGCTCCTACCTGTTAGAAACATTCCATACACTACTTTAGAATGGTTCTTCAGTAGTATATCCCAGTCTATCCTGAACAATAATTTCTAGAGCTTATTCTGATATTTATAAAACGAAATTCAAATGAAAATTACCAAAATATGCCGTTTATAATGATATTTTGTTCAAAATATGCCATAAAACTTAAGAAAGCCTAAATATGCATTTATATGCCCAATAAAACCTGTTTAATTTTGATTACCTTGCTTGGAAACGTGTTGAAAATACAAGACTATAAGATATAATGTTAAGGGAAAAAATATGACTTGTCATAGAAATCCGCCCCCTATTTATAACAATGGATCTCCAATACGCGATAAATTAGCGTTGCTAGATGTAGGGTCACCTTGGCATGCGCCAACTTTGCTTAAAGAACGTGGGACTTCGTCGCGTAGTTTCCCTCTCCAGATCCATAAGTTCTCATTTTCCTTCTTCATTAGTTGATTTACCCACGTGGTATAGCTTCTGTGGAAAATTTCAATAGGCGTACTGATGCTTACTTATTCTCGGAATACGTGACGTCAGTACGAACTGACCCAACTTTCATTGTTACAGACAGGAGAGTCACCCGGAAAGGTTGTACATAATTCTTGGAAGTCATGTCTATTTTCGGCAGACCTCCCGTGGATATATCGTCGCCAGGCCAGATGAAATCTTACACAATCAAGCCCCTAGTTGAATACTAACTTGAATTTAAAACTTAAAATTTCCATTTTATATATTTCACCAACAATGATTAATACCCTAATTGACATATAATGAAGTGATATAATCAATCCTGAATTGATATGACTATTAAAATATACCTAATAATAATATTAAATAAATATGCTGCTTTTAAAATATCACAATAAATTAAGGGGAAGTATTCGGACTGTTACATCGCCCTTAGAATTTTTCGTCCAATCTTAGATATGGGAGAACAAATTATATACACATTTAACACAAAACTTTGCACAAGGTCATGAAAAAATATGCCCTTCAATACAAAATACAAATATATATATGCCCTTCAAATATTTACAACAATTAATTTTCGCCGTCGCTTAAAACGTCAGTGTTCATTTCTTTCTTCCTGTAATACTTAATTCTTTATTTAAAGATGTATGACTTCACTCATAATAACGCTGATTCGCTAGGCAGATATTCTGAGAGACTTGTCATATCGTTATTTACCTTGTCTCCAGAATACCGTAATATATTGCCTTCACTGACTTATCACAAGACCCATCACACGCAAGTGAGAATCCTTCATACTTGCTTCTTCACAAGTACTATGTAGTGAATTTACAAAATTTACCTATATAACATAAAACAAGAAAGCATAGTTTTATACATAGGCATCATATTTGAGTGCAAGCTACCCCATTATAACCATAATATTGTAGGGTGCCTGTGAGGGTAGCCTCTACAAAGTGTATTGAAAGGGGGATGAAAGGAGAGTAGCTGAAGGCTGCCCGGGGCTCTGGTGTAAAAAGATGTAGGTTGGATTGGTTCGGGCGTGAATGCAGCTCGACGGGAGAACACCCAATTGTACAGGCTGCGGGGGTAGTTCTAAGGGATGACTACAAGGGGTAATTTACTATGTGCTTTCAGGAGCAGCTACGCGATTGCTTGGATTCCTGCTGATGTTAGCTGACTGGTCGTGCTCCTAATGGGTATGGTGCACGTAGGCAATGCAAGGTGACGCCTGTGGCTGACTACAGCAACAAATAAACAATTAACTAAATACTAATTTAGGATCCTACAGGGAAGTGGTTTAAGGAGATAGGCTCTTATTAACTAATGAAATAAATGAATTAAAAGGCCAGTTAACTTATGGATTCTACTGTTTAATCCGTACTCCAGAAGTGGAGTACAATGAAATTATGCAGAGCAGATACTCGTGATCTTTTTACAATAATAGGGGGATGTTGTACGTGTTGGTGTTATAGTGTGTGTAGGCTCACTAGACCCTCACCTATCTGGATGTGGCAGATACAAGCAGCGTCTCAGCACCTGATAGCACTTGTGGAAGACTGACCCCGGCTCACCTCTCCTTCGGTGTTTTATAGAACCCGCTTGCCGAGTTAGCATTAGTTGCGGATTCTATAGGAAGTGAGGTGCTTGGCCTGGGTCATCGGAGGTCGTTTCTATGCACTAGGCCTGGCCTTGGTATGAGCTTATGCGACGTATGCCGCAGGCATCCGTGTGAAATTAGATGTATGATTTATAGTTGTTGGTTTGTAGTTAATATAATTTATAGTTATAGGGAAGGGATGGGAATGCATCCTTCGGATGCAACAACTCCTTCGACGGAGCTAGTCATCGACCTCGATGACGGGACGAGACTAGACCGTAGGGGTAGTTTATGTAGCATATAGGGTTATAGGGACATCTTCTTCTTTCTTGATAAATTTCTTTCTTCTTTCTTCTTTATGCATTATTCACCATTGTTCGTGTACAGGACTTGGTTCCGCAATGAAGCTATTACGCGTTCTTACATACTAAGTAATGTCGTAAATCGCAAATCGCAAATCGCAGGCGATCTTCCACGGGGGTATGGACAGAGGAGAACATCGTTGCCCATACCTCGGCCCGGGAGATCATATATTCATTATTTCATATGTCTTCGTTTTTCTTTATTCTTTATTCATTATTTCATATGTCTTCGTGTTCCTTTATTCTTTATTCATTATTTCATATGTCTTCGTGTTTCTTTATTCTTCATTCGTTATCCACCTGTGTTCGTGTACAGGTCTTGCTTCCGCAATGAAGCTGTTACGTGTTCTTACATACTAACTAACGTCAAGTAAAATGGGTCGTCTCTGGATGGAGGATCTATCCTGTCCGATGGGGAGTTGGTTAATCCCCTCACCGAACTATCAAGACTCCATCCGCAGGTCTAACTTCACTGGTTCGACCTTCCGTCGTTCGTCGTCCTTGTCATGTCATTTTCTGTCAAGGGCTATGCTGTCCCTGTGTCAACGGCAACTCTAACCATCTACCAATGTGCATACAAAAAAATTATGTGGTCACTCTCACAACCTTGACCAGGTGCTTATACGAAACGGGTATAGTGTATAGCGAGCTATGTTTGTGTGGGGACCAATGTGTGCTCTTGTTACAAGGGTCCGGGGGGATGTGGCACGGTGCGCAAACGTTGCGCCTAGCATGCGGACTCCCAGCCAATGCAGTGCATTTTATTTATATTTGTTCACAGTTAGTAGGTGTGATAGGGATGAGGAAGGTATCTCCCATGTTATAAGGTATGCTGACATGTTATAAATACTTAATTCAGGGCAATAGGAAGGCTAGAATCGGAGGGTACATGTGGTGCTAGTAGGATTAGGAAGTAGTTAAATGGTGAGGAACAATTTATTGGAGGGGTATTAGTTATCTCCACGCAGGAAAAATATCACAAGCGGGTGAAAATTGTAAATAAATATATTGATATTACCATTGTTAGCAGGGGAATGTATTCTATAATCCACTGTTGGATTTTATTTCCGGAGTGTTCCATCTCAACACTTAGCTAAGAGTGATTTAGCCTGGTGCACACCTTTGGTATGGCATTAATACAAAGTGCCTTGCAAGAACAGGGTAATGGGGAAAACGTGTAATATGTATCAGTGTGTACTCTGTGTATAAAAGGGGGGGAGGGGGTTGGACGTTGACCTATTGTCAACGTTTGATCAGGTCTATACTCTGCTGTCGGTGGTGTATAAGAAACCACCTGTACCTATATACTAAAACTTATACACTAAAACTGGTCAGTTTATTATTAATAAATAAGTAATTTCCTATGCTATAAACACTTATTATTTCTACCGGGGAATGGTACAGGAAATTATGAATTGATCGATACAATCTGCTAGCGGCATGTTGCTGTCAGCGTCCTTTCAATCTATAACAATGAGTAATATAAAGGCGGGGTGGACCTATATGAAACCAATCCCGAGACAAAAATATAGTGCGTTTAGTGTGAACATTCGCGGTCGAGGATATCCTATCGTTATCGGCACTGCCGATGGTCGTTGTGTGTTGAAAGATATTTATGGGGGATTGTATGCTACACTTCTGTGTGCCGGGTTGATCTTAACAAATCGTAACATCTATGTATAAGGCACCTAAAATGCCACCTTCGCGGGCTCGATTGAGTACTGCTCTCCGTGGGTTATATCCATCATTGAGTAGGAGGGGAAGGATAGTGTTTAAAACTATTATCCGTCGCTATGTGGATGTGTGGAGGGAATTAAATCATGTTTGACCACCTTAATGTGGGGGGTGAATATAAATGCGCCTCCTGTTGCAATGGGAAAGAAAAATTCCCAAAAATGTAAGTGTGTGAGCCAATTATCGGTGGGGGAGGGGGGTAAAGGGATTGTATCGGGGCATATGGCTGGATCCTTGTATTGACTGATTCTGCTCGATCCTGACCGTACTAAATCGGTATTATAAAATTAGGTATGCTTTGAAAGAAAAATAACAGCTGGCGCGGATGACCATCTAGGGACGTAGATATGGGAACGCGCGTGGTTTCCTATATCGGAAGGCGTGTCCTGTGCAATGGTGTAGGAATAATCAATTATTGTTTGATAAATAATCAAAAATATAAGGGGAAGAGCGGACGTAGGTGCTCGTGTGTGGCATGGAAAACAAGGGCATTTTGTCGTGACAAAGGCATTCACTGTGTTAGATAAGGGGTGTGTGAGGAAATGAGGTCCATTACAAGGGTTGCTTTCACCCTTCTAGGCCGTGCGGGGGAATTAAACATGTGTATTAGGCGGGATGCCATTTGAATCTCGCGCGTGGATGTGACTGGACGGCCTATGGAAATATAATGGCTGGTCGGGTCGAGTATCACTGAAGAGGAGTGACGCCTGAGATAAGACGTGAGTGCGGAGTGCGCGATAACGTTTATCGGTGGGCGTGTAACAACTGAATACGCTGCGCTAATTGGTGACCACGCACTCTGGGGTATCGGCGACTCGCGCAATAAGCCGATTGGAGAAGAGCGCTGTGAGTGTGTGTAAAACATGGCGGGTTTGCTGATATGCGGTGAATAAAATGTCAAAGCGCACGTGTGGTCTGAGAATACTCTTGATGGGACGCGTACGTGAATGTGTCATGTGATATAGCCCGCTGATGACATCACTTGGGTGTGAGGGAATGAATACGCGTAATTATAATGAAAAATGAAATCATTTTCTTCTCGGGGGAAATATCAGTAGGCCTATGCTGTCATCACCTCGTGTTCAAATGATGCAAATACTATGTGAAACTCTGTCTATCGCCTGTAATGTATTGGTAGCGTACTGAAAATGTATTTGATTGCGTGATGAAGGCCGTCGCGTCTCTATGCGCGGGTGACATGTTGTATGCAGTATGTAGAAAAAGTGTTTCCGTGGTCTTATCCCACTTACTTCGGGGAAATGAAAAAATGTTATTTGGCTGGGGAATAATTCCTTTCGTGGCGGGTACGGTATGTCGCTTCTTCCCTAGTATCTGTATAGTAGCACAATGGGCTAAGGCTATTGGATCACCTGCATTATGGAAGTGAGATTTGTAACTTGTAGGCCTGTAAATCCATGTGGCGATGTACATATTATGAATTCCTAATGTGTATAAGTTGTTCGTGTATCCAAGTGCATACTGAGTGTTTTGAAGGAATAAAATCATTGGGCCTTCATTAAATGAAAATTTAATTTTAATTTTACAAATTTTACCGTTTCTTGTTTAAAAACTGGGCGTTTCCTTCGCCCATGGTGGATAGTTATCCTATATTATGTTTGGGAAAAGACTCTTTAACGTGTAACACGATACTATTCCACAAAACATAGGATATTAATGGACCATGGACGTAGTTGCTGCCTGAATATATATATATATATCTGGCTGGATATTTATCCTAAACCTCGTTTGGGGGCAAGATTGTTTTAATGTAAAAATTTACAGTGCTATAACCCCGCCAGATGTAAAATACCTATGAGCCAGAACGTAAATGCAACGCATATATACTGAACCCTTGCAAAGAAGCATATGAGACTCAGTTTCGGGGGGTGTATCGGTTCATATCGTAAGTTGTTGTCAAGGCGCTTCATTAACTTGCAGGGTAACATATAGCAAAATAACATGCAGGAAAGAGTGAAGCCAGGGTTAAAACAAATGAATTTAATAAACAAATCACCATATTTACACTCAACAATTAACAAAATAAAACTCCCATCTGACTCCCACTTAATAAAAATGCCAAAAACTAGGCCAAAATCTCTGGAGAGATTAATTACATGGACCAAGTGTCCCTAAAGAAAATAACAAAAGTGACTATGTATGCGCGTATGTCGTTTTACATGCTTCACGATGTGTACAAACGAATGCGTGATTCGTCATCATCCAGAATAATCATTCAGATAACGAATCCACATTTCTTAGAGCTAGACCGACACGGGGGAACACAACTACAATACATAAAAACTAAACCGACACTTCCTAGACCTAATATAAACAACACAAAAATTTCCGTGTGAAATTGGAATCAAATTGCCGTAGCAACATTTACTGCCTAAAAACTTAGGACTTCTCACACAAATCAACACAAGTACATTAACCCGTGACCAATAAAAAAAATACACATATGACCGCCGTCAAAATTTACAAGCACTCTACCACTACACCACACAGGTGTCACACAAAATTACATGAATCGAGTCATAAACAAAACAATAGGCTCACAGCCAACATTTACGTTATTAATACAATATTTTACCCATACAACGTACAAGAAGCCGTTACACACATGGCGAACTCCCAATTAATTATGGCTTAAAAATAACCATCACAATGAACAGGTCTGCTACATGAAAGCTTACAAGGGTCAGTCGGACAATCAGGACTGCCTATCAAAATAAGTCACAGGCAAAACGGGCGATTTTGTGGAACTCTGCATATCTGTCAACCCACGTGTCAATAACCTCGACCTGCCGGGACATGAGGTCGAATCTCGAAGAAGTGTGCCCCAAAGCAAAATAATACGTGTTTGTGTGTCAGAATAATATGGACATGAAACAGCGGTCTCCCTAGAGCACCCTGTCTTTCCATCAAAAATACAACAACAACAAAAATATGAGGGCGGTAGGACCTCTACCCCCTCCTCACGTAGAATCAACACACACTTGACACAGTAACACACACAGAATCACACGTATGGGTTTTGACAGACCCTGAAATAAAAAGACATAAATATATTCCACTTGCTGGCGCCACCGTTCTATGCCGTGACTAGTTAACCTGAAAAGGACTCAAAAAAACCTATCAAAATTAGAACGAAGGTGTTCTACAAATTACATCTTAAGTTGGTGCGCTTGGCAACCCCAATATGAATAATAACCTGTTCAGCAAATATCTTACAGTAATTACCTCCCTTTCCTATCACAAATATTAACGTTAATAAAGCACCATTTATCGAATGTAACGGGTTTCGCATTTGCATGGATAAAAATCACGTATGCACGCCGCGCACATTAAATATGACTCCAAAGAAAAACAAATATACAACAAACACTTTGGCCACGCGCCAACGGACATTTAAAAACATTTAGTGTCGGTGCAAAAGAAACTCTAAACAACAAGAAAAGAAACATGACTATTTACAAAAGTTCCCCGGCCAAATCTAACTACATAATTGAAATAATTCAATTGTTGTACATCACCGATCAGCTTGTAGAACTTATGACATCCTTCTCAGCCCATTTCCCTATGGACAGATTAACACTCCATGGTCGTTATCTGCGCTGAATCGTTGAAGATCATCCCAACTCCAAACCACGTGTTGAGCATCTTGGTATCGTCTCCTTGGCAGAAAAGTTCAATGTTAATTATTTGACCTAGCTATAATCGCTTGCAGGTTACTCAATTCGCCCACAAATTGTCCTAATGCGATTAATTGCGAAGACTTTCCCTAGATATCTCGCACACACGCACAATAAACACATGAAAAATACACTGAAATTTATACATAAAATATACACCTCGAGACCACGTCACTGGCTCGATAATAAGTTTAAAATCTTGACTGCACAGGCAGTCGCTATCTTGCTCGGTATTTCCGTACTGTACTGTTGACCTTCGCTCTGGTGAGCGCTAATTAGGTTGTTACAAGACTTGCCCCTGAGAGCTGAAATAGTCGTCTTTAAGAAAATGTTACAAGTCACCACGCACACTGCGTGAAATATTAGCTCACAAAATAAAATTGACTTCAGATAAAATGTACTAGAGCTTTAAAATTCGTTATTACGACTGATGTGAATTTAGCTCCTCAGAGCTCACAAATAAAATAACTTCAACTAATTCAGAGCGTTAAAATTCGTTATACAAACGGGCGTGAAGTTAGCCTCTCAAGGCTCCAAAACGAATGACTTTGAATAATTTCGAGCGTTAAAATATCGTTGCACAAACGGGCGTGAAGTTAGCCTCTCAAGGCTCCACAACGAATGACTTTGAATAGCGTCATGCCAAACTATTTATTAGAAACTGACAGGGGACGGAGGAGTGGGGTGGGATCGGATAAAATTTTCCAGAGTTTTTATCTCACAAATATGGGACTAGTGTCAATCTTCTTCAGATAAATCAAACGTCTCAATGCACTCGTGCGGAGATCGGTCTGATCGGCGGTTCTTTAGATAATCAATTCCGCGGGCTTTATACTACTGACGCTGTCCATCGCGTGATCATGGCTTGGTCTCTCGTGATTGGCTGATTCAATCGTAGATTCGTTGCAAGTGACTCGTGATCATTCCTTTATGCTTCCAATTCTGGTGCAAGTAGTTGCTCAATTTGGCTTTGAACCCGGCTAAATCTGACCGTCCCCCAAGAATAGCTACCAGCTCTGCTCCTGTTGCAATCATTACGAAACGCTAGCCTGCCTTTTAACCATGTCCACTTCCTCAAGTACTGCCTGGGCTGCAGTAATAATAATAATAAATATGAATACTTATTTATCGTAGATCAATAAGGGTTCATTTATCCTCAGCAAGGTTTTGAAATTCGAAGCAATTGATTGATTTGGATTTCAAAAACAAAATCCACCGTAGTAACAACACATCTCTTGAATACTTCGCTCAGCTGCTCGAGTGTACACCCCTCTGACTCAATTTGTGTGCGCTCTTTCTCTCCGGAATGTCATTCATACTTCCTCACTAGGTCTCCCCCTACTCCTCACGTGATTGCCACTCCTGTCGTCTCAGTTGCTTGTTGTTTACAAACAAAGTGCGTACTCGGGCGCTCCACGTATATTTGAGTGTTGGTTCTCAAAATAAAATTTTTGCAATACAGATTTTGCACACATCATTTTTCCTAGTCATCAAATGGTTCCCTTCTGTAGTAAGGTTTCAAGTTGGCGCTATTAAAAACAGATTTTGCACCAGTGCTCACTTCTTCAAGCCTGTAGGCATTGGTTGCGTTCACGGTAGCAAACAGTTGATGAACTGTTGAAGAAAGTACGCTGTGAACGCGGTGTGATGGAGCGCTCCCTAAACATGTTCCATGGAGCGGACGCCATTTTATGGAGCGTAGAAAAACTTCGCTCCATCCACGGAACATGTTTAAAACCAACATGGCGTATAGATGAAGTAGAATTGAAAACAAATGTAAACATTGTGGAAATCACTCAAAATAGTTCCTAAACTGATGAATACTGAAATAATAATGAAGAACACAACATCACGGTCCCTCTATAGCCTATAAAATGACCTGCATTGAGTTAAATTCGTGATATATCTTTATTCCGATTTACGGATCGCAGTTGCGACAAATTTTAACCTATGTGTGAAACAACATAACCTGATATATCGGATGTTACAGCCTTTCTTTTGTTACAAGTATTAAAAATTATATGAATTCAGGTGTGAGGTTTCCTTTTTAGTGGCAATGTGCATTTATAAAGTTTTTAAATCAATGTTTCAGCGTTTTTTCATCACTTGTCTGGGGTAATTTGGTCTGAAAATACGATTTTAACCTATGCTTTGGGCTAAATATTGTACCTCGACGAATATATTGTTGTGTAGGCAGTATAGAGAGAATCAAACTTCTAGGCTACCGATACTGTATAAAAAATACCTTTCATTTGGAGCAAGCATAGGCTACCGGTACTGTATAAAAAATACCTGCATTGTACTGGGCCTACCCCAAATTCTGAATTATTTCAATACCGTAGGATACCGGTACTTGTTGGGTTAAGGATTAGTATGCAAAAGGATATAAGAATTACCGTAGGTCTGTCTGTGCCTACATTATTAGGTGATTCTTCCAATAGAAAACTGAGTGTTTGGCTGATCAGAATGTAATGACTGGGAAATACTACTAGCCTATCAGTATTTTTCTTTTCATGGTATTATCAGACTTATCTTAACAGTTCTCTTCCTTCTTGGATGCTGTTTAGGTCCAGATTAGCCCCCCCCCCCCCTGGCTTTCAGCTTGGACTGAATGAAGTTAATTTGGTCATGTATAAATATGTTTCTATGTTTGAAAGAAACCAGCTTCCCTAGGTAAGCATTTCAAGTACCAGTAACCATTAGGCTACTTTTCTTTTCATGGCATTAGCAGCCTTATCTTAACAGTTATCTTGCTTCTTGGTTGCTGTTCAGGTCTAGATTAAACATCCACATTCCTTTCAATGTAATGAATATTGCCTACCGTACTGGTACCATTGGCTATAATCGAGCATGCTCAATAGCCAATGTTCACTGCAGTAGGCTACCAGTACCATACATCAAGAAGCTGGGAATGATTATGCACTGAAACTCAAGATATAATATATATATATATATATATATATATATATATATATACTGTATATAAATTTCTTTTCTTACACAAGGAGAGAAAATTAAGCACTCTTCAACATACGGTAGCACTTACCCAGTTTGTCCTTTATTTCCTTCACTTACGGTATCTCAACATGCCTGAGTATTAACATTTTGTTACAATTATTGTATGCACATACTGTATTTTGTCCATGCTTCAACTAATCCAAAACCAACATTTCCATCCTTGACTTCCTTTTGTCAAACGAGCGATGATTTTCTCTCAGGGGACAGGTTAGGTCTCTGTACTCAAATAGGAACTGACTATTAAGTAAAATGCATTATGAGAATGGATTTAGAAATTGTGACATAAGGCTAATTTATTTCACTCACTCTCTTGTGTGTATGCTACATATTGATCTATATTTTAACAGTAGCCTAGGCTACAGGATACATTTCAAAATAATGTGGTGTCAGTATTAGTGCATGTATTTTTAACTGAGGCTAGGATTGGGAAGGAGGCTTTAAGTTACAAGCTTAGTAACCTGTAAAGGAAATTGTTAGTAAAATGATAACTTAAAGGGAGTGAGGTTTCATGAATATTGCCTGCTAGTACTGTACAGTATAGGCTACAATTAGGCAAGCTCACTAGCCTAGGTTCACTGAAGTAGGCTACCAAGAAGCTGGTAATGGCTAGGCCTATGTACTGCAACTCAAGAAATATATTTCTCTTCGTACACAAGCAGAAAAGATTGAGCACTGTTCAACACAGCACTTACCCAGTTTGTCCAATATTTTCTTACCTTATCGCAGCTTGCCTGAATTTTAACACCTCATTACAGTGATGCTTCACTTTATAATCTGCATATTCTATCACACAGCAGTATTTGCTGCTGACCACAGAAGACCTGATGTTCTTGTACGGTGACTGAATGAACTATGTTTGTTACAAAACTATACCTATAGTTTTGCTGTACTGTAGTTTCATTTGTATTCAATCTGGTAATTAGCCTAGGTGGAAGATATTACTTGTTTTAACATTTAGTTTGCTGATTCGTGCCAACCATCTCTCTACCAGGCACATATTGAGCAACAAAGGGAATTGTTAGTAACCAAGTATCATTGCCTTTAAGAGAGTGATGAGTCATGAATGTTACCTTCGGTAATGGTATGTAATTGTACGAGCCCACTAGCCAAGCCCCAATGAAGTACCAGTATCGTACATCAAGCAGCTGGTAATGATTATGTACTGAAATTCAAGATAAAATGTAGTCATTGCTGCTTTTCGGGTACAAAATTATAAATATATAAACACACTCCTGAAAAAAATTACATGTATTAGTTAGTTATCCCACTTAAATGGGCAATGGGCAACTAATGCATGTAACTGTTTCCAGGAGTAGGTTTACATAATAATTTTGTACCCCATGTTGACCGACTGAGAAGCAGCAAAGACAATCTGTATAGGCAACACTGAAAAAAAGAAATAGAATGGCTTCAAATTATCACAGAAAAGATGTATTCCTTAGCACTGCTTCATTTATCTTTGTTCCTAGGTGTCATTCATCCTGGTACTTTCCTGATTTTTATATCTTATTTTTCAAAGTTTATATTTTTGCAGTGTAGTTTCCTCGACCTCATTCTGTACTGTCCAGACTTAGGTAGCAATAATTTTAAAATGCCCTATTTTTTAATTCTTTCTATGTTAGTGGACCATTTGATGACATTATCTATTAAAAAATAAATGTGAAAGCATCTTTTAGACAACTGTTTTCAACCAAAAATCTGTAGCCTAACATTTTTCATTTTCATTAGATGAACAGTAGCATATAGGGAATATGGTATGGAAACCAGTTGTGTATTGATAGGAGGAGAATGGACTGCCAAGTAAGAGACTAAGTTAATCCATCAACAGTTCATGTTGTGCCTTCCTCTTTAAGTACTAATATTGGGGTGTAAATAAGTTAGGCATAACAAGGATAATACAGGCTCATACCATGATTTCCTTTGCTTTAAATGAGGGACCCAGAAATTTTATTTCTAGATGCTGGTTATAATTTTAAAGTGTGGAACCTTGAGGTCATCTGACCTTATTAGATAGGGGAAGGGTAATGGTCCAGATAAATACCTCTAGTTGACAGGTAGGGACAATGTGATTTATATTCTTGTAATGTTTCAAATTAATTTTGCTATCTAACCTGATTTTTTTTGTAAATACAATTAATTTTTATAGTACAGTAACTAAAATCTGTATAGCACAGTTAACCTGATGAATAAATCCAAAAGCTTCAAATCCTTGAGAAGAAAACTAGAGTGAAAAAGAAAAGATATAAGAAGCAGGAAAATATCAGTATGAAGGATACCTAGGAACAAATTAAATAGATGAAGCAATGCTAACAAATAATGAAGTCATCATGTGTGGATGACTGGTAAGAGGTTTAATGCTAGACTTACAGATTCTTGACCCTTCTCATAGGTTATAACCCTACATTAATAAAATCGAAGCTATATTGATATTCTTGAATAAATATCCGGTCTATTGAGACATAGGCCTAACCTACCTTGTTCAATTTGAAGGGATTAAAATTACTTCAATTGTCATAAGTCTTGGGATATACCACCTTAATATACCATACCATACGTTAAACTGTTAAGTTTTCTTTACCGTAGCCGAACTAGCATAACACAATAAATTTCGTAGCAGAAAGGCAAGAAATTTACGAACGTAGGCCTAATATTATCGGGAGCAAGGTATGGTTTGATACATGTTCACAGCCTTCGGTACATAGTTTCAGACCAATCTCGTTCCGAGTTGCAAAACTAAAGGTAAATTAGATACTGATCTAATATCAGCATTCACTCTCACAAGATCATCTGATCATTTCAACATCGCAGGCTCGAGGATAGTACATCGGCCTTGTCCACTATCGAACAACGCGCGCTGCTAGAGATCAGATGGAGCAAACCGTTCACAAGTACACGTAAAACCTGATCCCGCTCCCGATGCATCAGCTTTGGAGCAGTTGATCAACTGTTTGCTACTGTGAACGCAACCATTGTTACCCAGATTCTTAATTACCCGGAACGGGCCAATAAATTTTGGACAGAATTTTGCGAAGACTTTGTTCTTAGGGTCGGATATCGGTGGTCTACGAACCAGCACTAACTCTTGTTCTTGTAACTCCCGGTGAAACTTCTTTCCTCGGTACCGTCTCAGCCTTCGGTCCGCTTGGTTCCTCATGTGCTCTCTCGTTCGCTGGATTCGCAACTCATGCGCTAATAGTGGATCCCTTGGGCATGGAATAATCTTGTCCCAAGTTCTTTCTGGCAACCTGTTGTGGTGTACAATCAGAGGAACTTGACCCGTCGATTCGTGCTTAGTGGTGTTCATGCACATCTCAATTTCCCCTACTTTGTCAACCCATTTATTATGATCGTTAGGAATCATTACTCTGTAGTACTTGGCAACACAGCGAATTGTTCTCTCGCTCGGATTTCCACAAGGATGACGAATGCTTGAAAATACGTGTTTTATTCCTAGGCTCTCCAAACCTTGCCTAAAAACATTGCTTGTGAAATAGTTACCATGATCTGATAATATGGATTCCGGCTTCCCAAGCATCGGAATAACTTTGTTCTGAATTCGACTGAGGACTTGTTTTGATGTCGTCTTCTGGATTGGACATAGCACGACCATCTTTGAAAATACATCGACACACACCTGAAGGTGTCGGCATCCACGCTTCCCTTTTACTAAAGGACCAAAGCAATCGATAGCGAGCATCTCGCATGGTTTTTGAGGTAATAGTGGTCTTGGAGGTTGTTTCAGAATGAAGTTGTTCGGTTTCGTGCGCTGGCATGCGTCACAAGTTCTAATTACTTCAACAATGGTGAATCGCATCTTAGGCCAAGTGAAGGTCTCCCCTATCGTAGCTTCAGTCTTATCCGTGCCGATATGTGCTAGGCTCTCATGGGCATGCCAAGTCAATCCCCTCTGTAGTGATGCTGGAACTAGGATTCGCAGTTTAGTATGATGCTCATCCACGTACTTATGTAACAAGTTATTTAAGTAGTGAAATCTCGCTTCTTTAGCACGGGCTTCTCGGTACTCCGGTGAATCTGGTGGTAATTCCTTCCTGTAGAACTTTATCATCATCATCATCATCCATGGGTCTGCTTCTTGCTCCTTCCGAATATCCTTCAATCTCGCCAAAAACTCACGAGCCTTAGGTGTCAATGTAATATTGTGAACTTCCGCTGTTACTTCGTTTCCGTCCTCAGGATTTCTACTCAAGGCATCTGGTATGACGTTCATCCTTCCAGGGCAATGCTCTATCGTAATGTCAAACTGCTGTATGTAGATGGACCAGCGCGTAACTCTCTCACTTGCCATTGTTGTCTTGAATAAAAATGTCAGTGCATGGTGGTCGGTTCTAACAATGATGGAATAGCCGTAGATCATCTTACGCCACTGTTGAAGAGAATATAAAATTGCTAGCAGCTCAAGTTCCGTCACGGTGTAGTTCCTCTCATGTTTCCTTAATTTACGACTCGTAAATGCCAAATAGGATTTCTTCTTGGGTTCTTCAGCGTCCTCTTGGTACAGCATAGCACCGATTCCAACCAATGAAGCATCTGCTTGAATAATAAATCGCTTCTCAAAATCCGGATATCCAAGTTTCACACAGTTTTCCAATAAATCCTTCGTGGCTCTAAAAGGCCTGTCACACTCCTCGTTCCACGACTATCGATTTGCCTTCTTCAACATCTCCTGCATAGGTGCTACTGTTTCTGTGTAACCAGGGCAATTTTCTTTGAAGAAGTCTGTCACTCCCAAAAACGCTCTCACATGCTTGACTTTAGTAGGTGTGGGAAATTTCTTAATAGCATCAATCTTGGCTGGATTAGGCCGCACGCCCTCAACATCAATTATATGCCCCAAATATAAAATCTCGCTCTGGCAAAAATGTGATTTCTTTAGATTAATTTTGAAGTTCATGGTTCTCAAGTTGTCCAGAAGTTTATTTAAATTTATCAGGTGTTCTTCCATTGTTTCAGATGCAATTAATATGTCGTCAACATATCTCGTGGTGAAGCTCTTGACCTCCTCAGTCAGATTCCTATCTAGTGCTCTGATGAGTGCACATCCCGCAGTTTTCACGCCAAAGGGCATTCGACACCAGATATAACTTTGATTATCGAATAAAAAATCCCGTCAACAGTTGGGATTTTTCTTCAAGTTCAAGATGGTGGAAACTATTCGTCAGATCAACACTTGAGTATATCTTCTTCCCACGGAAGCCTTTCAAAACATCTTTGATCCTGGGTGCTTGGTCATGCTCAACTAGCAGTTTACCGTTCAAAACTCGCGCGTCTAGGCAGAGCCTAATTGATCCATTTGGCTTGGCCACAGCCAATATTGCGTTCAGGTAAGGGGTTGCCGCTTTCCTTGTCATGCCAGAATCTAATAAGTTAGTAATAATGGCCTTCACCTGAGAAAAATGATTCTCTGGGATCGGGTACAATTTACTTTTTAAATGGGGTCCAGTCTGTGACTTGCATGGCATATTGAAAATTTAAAACTTTTCCAGGTATGGTATCAAAAGCTCCTTTATGTAATCTCAAAATTTCTTCCAGTTTTCTTCTATCAGGTTCCCCTACGATGGCCTCCTTAAGTCGCTCCTGAAGTAGAATTTCAAATTTAGTCCCGCTAATTTCTTCTTCCGCCAAATGTACCCAAAGTTCCTGCGAAATATCTCGGCTGTCAATCTCTACCACTGCTGTCTGGTTGACTCGCTCTTCCGTCAAGTTCTTATCTCTGGCCTCATTAGTGCATTCTTCAACGACCCAAGAATTTGCCTCTCTCTCCAATGAACTCTCTGCCATGTTTAAACCCACATGATTCAACCCCTCTACTTGTTTGAAACTTACAGTGTTGTTATGTAAGTCAATTACAGCATGAAAATCACAGATGAAGTTGGCTCCTAAAATTATGTTGTAGTTCATCTTCGGAATGACAATGAATGTTTGCGAAAAAGTATGCTGTTTACAATTTATAGTTTTGTCAGGAATAACCCCTCTGACTTTCATTAGCGGTACCGGCATAATTGGAACAGTTTGTTTTCTTCCTATTTCCTTTATCAAAACTTCAGTGACTAAGCTCACCTGGCTACCTGTATTAATCAAACATCTCACCCTCATGCCTCCAATATGCGCGTAAATAATTGGTAGTTCTCTGATAACATTTTCACGGTTCTTCACCACTTCCTCCAGGCAGTCGTCCGGGAATGCTACCCACTCTTCTATATTGGCCACTATCATCTCTTCTCGCTCCCTGGCAACCTCCATTTTCAGACTATCATTTTTCAGTTCATTTGGATTTTTTTAAAATCCCGGGACCCATTTGTTGTGTTTCGCCGGTTGTCATCCTGTCGCTCCTGTTGCCTCAATAAACTCTCCGCCCCCTCTCCTTGATGATTGTCTGGGCTCTGTCTGCTTGCCATGGCACGCCCCCACTTCTCCTTCTCCGTTTCTTCGGCACTTAATTGATCCAAGTATTTTCGTGACTCAATATATCGCTCGTCCCAGTTGTTCCGATAATCTCCCCTATTTTCTTGGCGATAGTTCCTTCCGTTATTCCATCTGCCATCTCCATTTCTTTGGTAAGGTCTACATTGTCTCTGGTTTCCCCTCCAATTTGTATATTCACGCTGGTACGTCCATTGATTGTTTTGATTTTGGTTGTTCTGATTGTATCTCCCGCGGTTATTCTGATAGTTTTGATTATTATTGTTGAACTGGTTTCGGCCGTCAAAATCTTGCCTTCTCGGTGTGAACTGTGTCCCTGTGGACTGAGTCTTGGTTTGGTTCCCCTGGCTGTGATTATTTTGGAGTCCCTGAACTACCTCTGCCGTGTTGACACATTCCATATTCCTCCTTCCCGTCTGTGGGCTCACCATACTCGTCTCGTCTAAGTGTCTGAGTAATTCTTCGGCTTGGACTGCGGTTTGAATGTTTCCTGCGACTAATAGTTGTTGGATGTGCATTGGGAGTTGTTTCCCGATGGTTAGAACCATATTTTGCTCGCTAGGCGGGTCGTCAAAATCTCTGAATTTTACCAACTGCTGGCTGAAGAATTCTGAAAACCGGGTCGGATGCGTACTATGATATTTTCACGTGTACAGGTCCATTCTCAACCCTTGCTGTAAAGAAGGGCTCCAAAACTTCTTTAAAAATGCTTCGCGGAATTGAGCTATGTCTGTGAAAGTATACTTAAAGCTTAAAAACCAGGTTAGGCTTGGTCCTTCTAAAAATTTCTCCACTAGTCTTAATTGTTTCTCAGGGCCGATGTGCTGGTCATTAAAGTAATCAGTTAATTGTCGTAGAAAGGCTTTGGGAGTGGTTCCTGAATGTTCCTTAAATTTATCGGGCTTGAAATCATTACCCCGAATGACTTGGATGACTTGGGTGGGTGCCAAGTTCGGTTGTGGTGTAGAAGTCTCTCCCCTGTATTGCTGGAATGCGTTACTCGTTAGTCTGGGACTTTGACCCCGGCTGGTATCCTCAGCCAACTTCAAGCCTGCAGGACTTCCAATACTTCCCTGCTTCTCCGGTATATTTTCAGCCGAAAATAATGTCGCATTCTCTAAAGATCTAATTTCGTTTTTGATGATTAAATCTGAGTGTTCCTGTAATTTTGACTTTACATTTTCCTCCAATGCCTGCATTCTTGAACTGTGTTCCCCCAAGCGTTTTAAAATTGTCAGGCGGTCTTCGTTATTTGCGCTTGCCTGCTGCTCCCAATCTCGCCGGATCCTACTTTTCAAGCTGTTAAATTTCTCCTCGTTCCTTTCCTGGTTTTTCTCTAGCTGTTCCCCTATTTCTTGGATCTGCTGGTGTGTTTTGCCTAACTGCTCTCCAACCTCTTCTCTCATGACCTCTTGTGTTTTTATTAACTAGCCTTCCAGATTATCCCGAGTCTTGACGAGCTGCTCTCCCACCTCTTCTCTTATGATCTCTTGTGTTTTTACTAGCTGTTCTCCTACTTCTTGTATTCGCTGTTGTGTTTTGGCTAATTGCTCCTCTAAGTTCTCCCGCAAGTGTATCCGTTCGGTTTCGGCCTTAACCTCGACTTTATCAATTTCTTTTATTAATTCCAGCACGTTGCTGTCTACCGAATTAATTTGTTGCTGCAATTTTTCTTGGGTTTTCTTCATTCCCGCGGTGTTATTGACACATGCTGCCTCTATCTGCTTGAGTTTATCGGCCACCATCTCGTCAAACTGTACTAGTTTATTATCAAACTTCGCCTCCAACTTTTTAATTTCGCCTAACTGTTTGACATTATTCTCCGCAACCTCGCCTGCCAGTTTCTCTACCTTTTTAACGCTCTGATTAATGTCATTAGTGATCTTTCCTAATTGTTCGGTTTGTGCCGTTTGTGTTACTGCCTGTTCCGACAATTTGTGATTTAGTTCATTTAATTGTTTGTCCGTGTCTAATTTCTGGACTTCTAACTGGACCGAAATACTACCGCTCATGTCATGTAATTGTTTTTCACTGTCTATCTTCTGCGCTTGTAACTGGACCGTAATGTCGCTTAATTGTTTATCATTATGCTCCCGCTGAGCTTCTAATTGTTCTTTTAATTGTTTTTCCGTCTTTACGGACATCTGTTCTAATTGTTTATTTAATTTTTTATTATTGTCTTCGCTTATTTCCTCCTTCGTGTTCTTTAACTGCTCTTCCGTCTTTACGGACATCTGTTCTAATTGTTTTTCACTATGCTCACGCTGAGCTCCTAATTGTTCCTTTAATTGTTTTTCCGTCTTCACGGACATCTGTTCCAACAATGCCTTAATTTCATCAACACTTGCCATTTCACACACACAAATATATTCAGAGAAAACGGGGTCATGCGCCAAGATTTCAGTCATATACTCGCATACATGTCATAACATTTAAATATTACTGGCTCTAATTTTAATGAAAATTTCAGTAACAAAATTTACTGAATAAAATTACACTTATTCCCAAACAACAAAATAACCCCTAGTGATCTGCTTTTAAATTCCTAACCAACAGAATTTACGACAACACCAATTAACCGAAGTCAATTAAATGTCAAATATAAGGCAACACCTTCCTGCTTTGACTGAGTTCAATAATAATATGCAAATTTTCTAATTTTAATGCCGGGCGCCAGAACAGGTTTATAACAAATACAATATCAAATTCTAACCTTGTTCAATATCTCTAACTTTAGGAACTCAGTGATTTTACTAATGCACATGGCGGTACAACATCGCCTCAATTTACTGAATTTACATGTCCGCTTGACCTGGCATCATTTCTCAACGAAATAAATATGAGATCAGCGAAGCAACAACAACAACAATCCCCACTTGGGCAGCCATTTTTGTTTTATGAACCCTTGCAAAGAAGCATATGAGACTCAGTTTCGGGGGGTGTATCGGTTCATATCGTAAGTTGTTGTCAAGGCGCTTCATTAACTTGCAGGGTAACATATAACAAAATAACATGCAGGAAAGAGTGAAGCCAGGGTTAAAACAAATGAATTTAATAAACAAATCACCATATTTACACTCAACAATTAACAAAATAAAACTCCCATCTGACTCCTACTTAATAAAAATGCCAAAAACTAGGCCAAAATCTCGGGAGAGATTAATTACATGGACCAAGTGTCCCTAAAGAAAATAACAAAAGTGACTATGTATGCGCGTATGTCGTTTTACATGCTTCACGATGTGTACAAACGAATGCGTGATTCGTCATCATCCAGAATAATCATTCAGATAACGAATCCACATTTCTTAGAGCTAGACCGACACGGGGGAACACAACTACAATACATAAAAACTAAACCGACACTTCCTAGACCTAATATAAACAACACAAAAATTTCCGTGTGAAATTGGAATCAAATTGCCGTAGCAACATTTACTGCCTAAAAACTTAGGACTTCTCACACAAATCAACACAAGTACATTAACCCGTGACCAATAAAAAAAATACACATATGTCCGCCGTCAAAATTTACAAGTACTCTACCACTACACCACACAGGAGTCACACAAAATTACATGAATCGAGTCATAAACAAAACAATAGGCTCACAGCCAACATTTACGTTATTAATACAATATTTTACCCATACAACGTACAAGAAGCCGTTACACACATGGCGAACTCCCAATTAATTATGGCTTAAAAATAACCATCACAATGAACAGGTCTGCTACATGAAAGCTTACAAGGGTCAGTCGGACAATCAGGACTGCCTATCAAAATAAGTCACAGGCAAAATGGGCGATTTTGTGGAACTCTGCATATCTGTCAACCCACGTGTCAATAACCTCGACCTCCCGGGACATGGGGTCGAATCTCGAAGAAGTGTGCCCCAAAGCACAATAATACGTGTGTGTGTGTCAGAATAATATGGACAAGAAACAGCGGTCTCCCTAGAGCACCCGGTCTTTCCATCATAAATACAACAACAACAAAAATATGAGGGCGGTAGGACCTCTACCCCCTCCTCACGTAGAATCAACACACACTTGACACAGTAACACACACAGAATCACACGTATGGGTTTTGACAGACCCTGAAATAAAAAGACATAAATATATTCCACTTGCTGGCGCCACCGTTCTATGCCGTGACTAGTTAACCTGAAAAGGACTCAAAAGAAATCTATCAAAATTAGAACGAAGGTGTTCTACAAATTACATCTTAAGTTGGTGCGCTTGGCAACCCTAATGTGAATAATAACCTGTTCAGCAAATATCTTACAGTAATTACCTCCCTTTCCTATCACAAAATATTAACGTTAATAAAGCACCATTTATTGAATGTAACGGGTTTCGCATTTGCATGGATAAAAATCACGTACGCACGCCGCGCACATTAAATATGACTCCAAAGAAAAACAAATATACAACAAACACTTTGGCCACGCGCCATCGGACATTTAAAAACATTTAGTGTCGGTGCAAAAGAAACTCTAAACAACAAGAAAAGAAACATGACTATTTACAAAAGTTCCCCGGCCAAATCGAACTACATAATTGAAATAATTCAATTGTTGTACATCACCGATCAGCTTGTAGAACTTATGACATCCTTCTCAGCCCATTTCCCTATGGACAGATTAACACTCCATGGTCGTCATCTGCGTTGAATCGTTGAAGATCATCCCAACTCCAAACCACGTGTTGAGCATCTTGGTATCGTCTCCTTGGCAGAAAAGTTCAATGTTAATTATTTGACCTAGCTATAATCGCTTGGAGGTTACTCAATTCGCCCACAAATTGTCCTAATGCGATTAATTGCGAAGACTTTCCCTAGATATCTCGCACACACGCACAATAAACACATGAAAAATACACTGAAATTTATACATAAAATATACACCTCGAGACCACGTCACTGGCTCGATAATAAGTTTAAAATCTTGACTGCACATGCAGTCGCTATCTTGCTCGGTATTTTCGTACTGTACTGTTGACCTTCGCTCTGGTGAGCGCTAATTAGGTTGTTACAAGACTTGCCCCTGAGAGCTGAAATAGTCGTCTTTAAGAAAATGTTACAAGTCACCACGCACACTGCGTGAAATATTAGCTCACAAAATAAAATTGACTTCAGATAAAATGTACTAGAGCTTTAAAATTCGTTATTACGACTGATGTGAATTTAGCTCCTCAGAGCTCACAAATAAAATAACTTCAACTAATTCAGAGCGTTAAAATTCGTTATACAAACGGGCGTGAAGTTAGCCTCTCAAGGCTCCAAAACGAATGACTCTGAATAATTTCGAGCGTTAAAATATCGTTGCACAAACGGGCGTGAAGTTAGCCTCTCAAGGCTCCACAACGAATGACTTTGAATAGCGTCATGCCAAACTATTTATTAGAAACTGACAGGGGACGGAGGAGTGGGGTGGGATCGGATAAAAATTTCCAGAGTTTTTATCTCACAAATATGGGACTAGTGTCAATCTTCTTCAAATAAATCAAACGTCTCAATGCACTCGTGCGGAGATCGGTCTGATCGGCGGTTCTTTAGATAATCAATTCCGCGGGCTTTTTACTACTGACGCTGTCCATCGCGTGATCATGGCTTGGTCTCTCGTGATTGGCTGATTCAATCGTAGATTCGTTGCAAGTGACTAGTGATCATTCCTTTATGCTTCCAATTCTGGGGCAAGTAGTTGCTCAATTTGGCCTTGAACCCGGCTAAATCTGACCGTCCCCCAAGAATAGCTACCAGCTCTGCTCCTGTTGCAATCATTACGAAACGCTAGCCTGCCTTTTATCCATGTCCACTTCCTCAAGTACTGCCTGGGCTGCAGTAATAATAATAATAAATATGAATACTTATTTATCGTAGATCAATAAGGGTTCTATACATAGAATGATATGTATATAGGTTGGAATCAGCACCCAATAGAGAAATGCGAAGTTGAAATTTGGCCAGCTAATGATCGTAGCTACAAATTTGTGTGATTAAGGGGTGTAAAGTATTGAGGGGCATCTATAGAAGGACTTGTGGTCCTTTAGTAGCCTTGTGGCTTTGTGAAGTTATGCTGTTAAGTGATCATTGACTATAATTTCGTCGCAAGTTAGACTATGACCAACAGCTCATAATTCAGCATCGGGATGATAAAAATGGAGCCCTGAGCGGCCAGTATAGAGGTATAGCCCCACACAAGCGGATTTTTTCGCCGCAAGGCCTGGCCTCGTATTCTATGGATGAATGATGGAATTAAATAGTGAATGTATTCCCTAATACGTTGGCTAAGTATGATGACGCTTCGTTGGAGAACTGTTTGTCATGTCTGTCCCTATGACGGTATGGTGTGTTCAATGCCACTATTGAATTACAATAAAAGTTAAAGATCCCCTGTGAGGAGAGAAAAAATATATAAAATGGAATGTATGAGAACGGGAATATCAGCGTACGTGGCTTACCAGTATTGGTTTCCCTGCTGCTCGTAAGCCGAGATGCTCCATGTGCTATCCTCGCTTCCGGCAGTGTGTGTGGAGCGCGCATCACTGTCTATAACCAGTGTGCAGTCCTGAGTGTTGGAAGTCATTGAGATGTAATAAAGAATGTAGCCTGGATTTATAGTGAATGGATAATGTAATCTATGTAAGTATATCCATATTCCAAGTGTCTCCTAATTGTTTGGTTCAGAAGACCTGTAGAGTCTGATGCTCTGATAGTATGATAACCTGCGTAATGGTATCAGCCCATGGATGGCTGTGGTGGATGCAGGTAACCTGTGCTATAGTAAAAACGTGTGCGGAATTGTATTGAATGTCGCTATATTGCTTTAGTTGTATTGGTGCGCCTTTGACTGAGCGGAAGGCAACTAACCTGTGTTAGTGTAGATACTAAGCTTCTGTCTGTGTGGAAGGTCGCTATCCTGTGCGATTGTGGTGTCCACGCAATGAATTGTAAACTGCGTATGGGAACTTATGTAAAGCCGGTGTATTGTATAAATCTTATCAAAAGCTTATGGTGATGGGCGAAAGTGCTGTTAAAGGAAGTCGCAATCTCTTCTAACATGGATGTGGCGTTCACAATTTGTGAACCCGCGGGCTTGTGTGGATAGAATGTCTATGTATCCTACCCGCTCTTGTAATAACTCTATTGTACACCTATCGCCATAAAATAAGAAGTATCTGTGGTGATACTGTGGTGTGTCAGTAATTGTGATCCTAGGGTAATGTAATCTTCAATCGGTCAACTCACGAGTGTATAGAGTATTCTTATTCATGTAATTTCATAAGTATAGAGGTATTGTGTGGAAGGATATGTACTCCATGTATCCTACCGTAAGGGATTGAATCTATCGTCGGTCAATTAAAGGACCGGGACTGGGTGCACCGTTTAGGGTAAAAAATGTTCGTTGGCTATGCTCCTCGTCTAACTAAAATGTGATTAGTATGGTGTGTATATGCACTGACTATAAGTTAGTCTTGCCGCGTTCTTACGCGTGGCCTTCATGTGAATGTACTAGAGCACGCCTGGCCATGCAAGCATGTATGGTGGCACGTGTCGTGCCTGGCATTTCTGTCGCAGTGGACGTGTAACTTGCTGACGCAATGTGCTGTGCTGGCGAAGAGCGTCCGGTCGGGTGTGATTGACCTATGTTGCCAGCTGATACGAATACATGTGTTACATTTTTCCGACATTTCTTAAACTAGTGTTAGCAATCAAACTGCATTATCATATAAAGGCATAGGACATAATAAAAAGAACATGGTACATATTATTATATTGGTTACAACTAAACATGCACTCTTATAACTAGGACTTGTGTCTATGCACTGCGGGGAATTCTCGTTGACACGTAGCCGTGAGCATGGCTACCATATGCCATATCGCGTAGGGCGCTTGTTCGACTCGTATGGTCCTGGGTTTGATATGTGTGTGGTATAAATATATTTCAATGCCTTATGTGGGTGAACTAAGGTTTTAGTTTCGTGGCTCTGGGGACTGGGTAAACGTTGAGACACGTGGAGCTGCTACAGGCGCAGCGTGCCTCAACATGTCTTACCCTCTTTACTTATACATGAATACTGTTTATTAAAAGAAAAATTGGCCTTAGAGACGCGTTATGTGTGCTCTAATGCCAAGCCATAAGTCGTCTTCTACTGTAAGGCGTATCTCCTCTGCCCTCGGAGATCTAAGGCAACTTTATCGCCTGGGATCCATTCAGGGGTTTTATCCTGTTTATGGGGCGTCTGTAGGAGTGTGATTTTGGGCTTGAGCCGGTGTGGCTCCACTGGTGGTATACACGGTATATGCCTGTACATTAGTACCGCTGTTCGGTGTGCCTTAGGACCGTTGGTGGCCGGAATAGGCGCTAAGGTCCTAGGGTATAATGGAAGCGTGGGGATGGAAATGCTAGCACGTGGCGGGTGAAATGTATTCACGTGCGCACCGTTCCCAATGGCGGGCTGCGTATGTGGCACGGCCACGGCGGTTCCCTTCCTAATAGGGGTGGGCCGTAGGGGAATGGTCCTGTTGGCCATCCTTGGCGAAATGTCTGTAATAACCTCTTCCACTGGGGTAGGTTTGTGTGACATGAGGTCAAACGAGAGAAAGTATACTAGGAGCTGACGGGAATGTCGCCATAGTTCGGCGTATTGCAGGGTAATTACCCTGGCCTACGCCGCCAGTCTAGGGTGTGCAGTGTTTATCCGAAGGTGCAATATGGGGCACTGTAATGACGTGGGCGGAATGGTGTGACCACGGTGGCGCAAATGTATGCATGTATGCATTTGTGGGGGTATGCCGATCGTGGCTACGTCACGTGGCATGAAAGAAATGGGCACAGTATCTGTAATTGTTAATGGAATTGGGCTGGTATGATGTTTATTAATTGGGCGCTCAGCCGCCTATATTCGGCAATGAGCTGTGTGTAGTGTTGAGTCAAGATCTCCCGTTGCGCCCTAACGCGTTGAAGGGGCGCGTTGTGGGGGAGGTGGCCATATGCCAGTTCCATTCGGTGATGAATTCTATGTGTTTTCATGTGCTTGGCCCGTAAGGCTTGGTGTATGGCGTGTAAATTTCGGTGCGATCGATCGAGGAGTGCCTTTCGCTGACCAGTGGGGGAGCAGATATATTTTCCTTGCGCCGCGCTCACCCTCGCCTGCAAAGTCTGAATATGCAATTGCACCTTGAGCATTCGGCGCTGGCGGCTCCGGAGTAGGAAAAAGAATAATTTGGAATTCCTATCTGTGTGGATGAGGTGCCCCCTATTTTGTGTCTGGGGTACATCGGCATGAGGTGCCATGGTGTATGCCTGTTTGTGAACGGGGTGGAAACGCTCCAGGGGATCGTAAAATGTTAATATGACACTACTTTGTCTAGTTTTGGAATATATAGATGTCTGTGGGCTCTAATAGGCTGGTGGGGCAGTGGCTTTCCTAAGTCGGTGTAATTGCCGCTCTAGTCTATGGGGGTAGTGAGTGAAATATTTATGTGCCAAAGCTATTTAAGGTACCGGGGACCGAACTGGGTGGGCAACTAAATAATGTGGCCCGTATGTACTATGTGGAGTGGGCGTAGCTAATTTGGGGGTCGTAAATGGCTTGTTGCTAGTTAAGGGTGACGTTTAAAAATGTATTAGTGACTGGGGCTGGTTTGGGTGGGTACAAAAAAATATTATCGGACCCGTACTTCAAAAAATATTTCCCAATTTTTGGTGGCGTTCGCTTGGCTAGTAAGAGGTTAAATTTAGGGATCTTTTCCGCATAGGTACGTTGTCTGTACCCCCTTAGAGCGTTGTCTTATGACAACGTCACGGTACTCAGCGGATCCACCATTTGTAGGGTACCTGTGAGGGTAGCCTCTACAAAGTGTATTGAAAGGGGGATGAAAGGAGAGTGGCTGAAGGCTGCCCGGGGCTCTGGTGTAAAAAGATGTAGGTTGGGTGGGTTCGGGCGTGAATGCAGCTCGACGGGAGAACACCCAATTGTGCAGGCTGCGGGGATAGTTCTAAGGGATGACTACAAGGGGTAATTTACTAAGTGCTTGCAGGAGCAGCTACGCGACTGCTTGGATTCCTGCTGATATTAGCTGACTGGTCGTGCTCCTAATGGGTATCGCGCACGTAGGCAATGCAAGGTAACGCCTGTGGCTGACTACAGCAACAAATAAACAATTAACTAAATACTAATTTAGGATCCTACAGGGAAGTGATTTAAGGGGATAGGCTCTTATTAACTAATTAAATAAATTAATTAAAGGCCAGTTAACTTATGGATTCTACTGTTCAATCCGTACTCCTGAAGTGGAGTACAATGGAATTATGCAGAGCAGATACTCGTGATCTTTTTACAATAATAGGGGGATGTTGTACGTGTTGGTGTTATAGTGTGTGTAGGCTCACTAGACCCTCACCTATCAGGATGTGGCAGCTACAAGCAGCGTCTCAGCACCTGATAGCACTTGTGGAAGACTGACCCCGGCTCACCTCTCCTTCGGTGTTTTATAGAACCCGCTTGCCGAGTTAGCATTAGTTTCGGATTCTATAGGAAGTGAGGTGCCTGGCCTGGGTCATCGGAGGTCGTTTCTATGGACTAGGCCTGGCGTTGGTATGAGCTTATGCGACGTATGCCGCAGGAATCCGTGTGCAATTAGATGTATGATTTATAGTTGTAGGTTTGTAGTAAATATAATTTATAGTTATAGGGAGGGGATGGGAATGCATCCCTCGGATGCAACAATATAAGGCACTAGGTCACAACTCCCTTATCTGATTCAGATAACTTACTCGTTCCAGTGTCAACAGTTGGAAATGCCTGTCGTAAACTTAGTTACCTATCTCTTTAAAGCTATTAATTCCATACCAGGGTATTGACACATGTTGTTCCGTTACTCAAGAGTCCTTACATGACTCATTCCACGTATATTCTTAAAGGGTGCACTCTGCTTTAGGTACGGTACTTAAGGAGTTAGCATATGGGCTTAAAGATGGTGCAATGATCTTATCTCTTAACATATCGTCAAACTGATGTTGTACTGCCTCTTGGTATTAAATGGGATAGGGTATCTCTTACCTACAAAGACTTTGCGATCAATTACATTTAATGAGTGTGTGTAGCAATAGGCCTCCCCAATCCGATTCTCAAAAACTCTACTATTCCTTACTTAAACATCCAATAATTGATCCCTCTGATCAATGCCTAAATAACTTTCTTCCACAGCCTGACATAATGCATCCTCTAGATTGTCATTAGTTAGCAAACTGCCAATGAAACTAAAACCATCGTCACTACTTCCCACCTTATTGTCACCTGACAAAATCACTCTAATAACGCACACTCTTTGAGAATAATCACTCTTACCTGGCTCATTAAATGCAATAATCACAGCTTTCTTCCCCCATTTCATTCTAATACACCTCTCATCGTAACACACCTGAACCTGTTCAGCAGACAACCAATCAGTACCCAATATATTATTAATACAAATTTCCACCAGAACCTGTTTAGAAATGACATGAGACTTTTTACCTACAGCTGTTATTACAAAAGTTGATTTGATAGGGCTTTCTTGAAATATAACTCCTTCGTCTCTCATCCTATTATAAAATGACAAGCTAATGCAACTCTTGACATACCCTGTATCTATAAGCGTATCTATACGCGCCCTCGACACATTTATGCTTATGACGGAAATTAAATTTTCAATATCACTAGGTTCTGTCACCTTTTCATCATAATCGCACAAGAAATCATCTCTTACATTTAGGTCATAACCTCTAAATAGAGTATTGGCTGGGAATATCAACGACTGGAAATCTGACCTCGCATTACATGAATGCCCTACCGAGCATTCCTAACTTTTTATCATCCTCCTCTTTTTCTTGCTCTCGTTTCACTGTAATTATTTCTCCTCTTCTAAGAACAATAGTTTCTCCCTCTTCAGTACTACTCTTATCAACCACAAAGCTACACTTCCCCTCTCCCCTTTTCACCTACCGTAGCCATTACTGTAAGCCGTTGCATTATATATTCCTTATCTCATTCTTTCCATCTTCCTTCCTTTTCTAGCAACGTAATCTGTTTCTCTACTTTCTTTCTACTCCTAGGACTTCTAACTTCGATAATCTGCTCGTTAATTCCCTCTAAACTCCTCTTTCCTACATCCAGCATTTCTTCCTCCTCTACACGATTTTTCTCTAACGTCTTCGTTAACTGCTGCTCTCCTTCTCTACTCTCATCTATTTCCTGAACCTCCTCAACATCTATTCTATTTTCAATTAATGCCTTCTCTACCGTAATATTCTGATTTTTCTCATTCCTTCTCTTCCTGGCCTTCTCCACTTTCACCTTCTGTTTTTGGTGCTTGTCTGAGACCCCTTCTTGCATTCTATCCAACATACGTTTCTCCATCTCAGCTAATTTATTGTTCATTCTTTCATCTACCATTCTCTGAAAGCTCTTCCTCATCTCCTGCTGTGATTCCTTTATGCTAACATTGAATTCTTCTTTCATCTGTCTATTTTCTTCATCAATGGCTTTCTACATATTCATCTTCTGAGTATATCCTACATTCCTTATGCTCGTTATTTCTACTCTTATCTTTTCATTAATTCTCTTCTCCTCTCTCTTACTATGCTCTTTTATCCCTTCCGTTACTTCCTTAACTTTCTCCCCTATCTGTTGGTTAAGCTCCCCAACTTTATTTCCTACCACCTGTAACTTTTGATCAATTTGTACCCTTATTTGATCTGCTTCCACCTTCATGTACCTCTGAATGTCTTCCGTCACTGTTTTTTAAATGTTATAATATCTACTTCAAGCTGCTCATACATCTTATATAACCTCTCTGTCTCTTTGACGACCTTATCTTCTTTCTAACTATTATGCTTTAGTCCCTGATCTAATTTCGCCATCTCCTGTTTTAATTCATTTTTTAATTTCTGATTATTACTTTCCATCTCCTGTTTTAATTCGTCACTGTTCTGTTTTAATTCTTTATTTAATTTCTGATTATTACTTTCCATCCCCTGCTTTAATTCGTCACTGTTCTGTTTTAATTCTTTATTTAGTTGCTGAAATTTATTATTATTTTCCTATCACATTTCTACTAGTAAACTCAAAATGCTATCCTGTGCTGACATCTCCGATGAACTACCATCTACACTAGTCGCATTAGAATTTACCTCCGCTAAATTCCTAGCTTCGTCTATCTTCTTCTCCAGATTCACGCTACTATCATTCTCTTCACCATCTCCCGTCACCTCTATACCACTTCACAGCTTCATCTTATATTTATCTGCCATATCGACACACACAAAAACTTATTACTATCCCCAAAAATACTTGCACTGAAATATATCCTTTTCCCTTCACGAGAAACAATTGGTTTTCTACCCCATGTTGGGCGCCAATAGTAACGTTTTGTTACAAGGATTGCCCACACGTTGTGGTGACAAATGTAACGTTTCGTTACCTACATTGCACCTAAATATACATATATAAGAATCTCCACAGTTGGGCGTCAAATATAACGTTCCCGTTCCTTCTAAGTGACCAAAGGTTACGTTCCTGGCGGGTACAATAGAAGAATCGCAACAAGAACAAGCACCGCTTTACTCACACCACCAATAGGATACTTACCTCTTACCTGTTCATTAGCAATGATTATAATCAGCTCGTGTGGGTGCCAGGACATCTGATACTTTAGATGTGCCCAAGTATTTAATTGAAATAGTGATAGAGCACTCGAAACATCTTTCTCTCAAGCCGTGGCATAGCTGAGCCATTAACCAATTGTTTTATCATTACGGGGAGAAGGTATTCCTTATATTTAAAGCTTGCTACTGGAAATGAAAATCCTACCATTAATCAAGAACAAAATTTATTAATTAAATGTTAAGCAGCAAGAGACGTGATAATTAAAACAAATGAATTTACAAAAAATCTGGAAAATTAATTGAAATTGGCGGAATCTACAAAATGGAACATGAATTTAAATGATTAACAAAAGCTTGACTCTAATTTGCCATAAACAGAATTACAGAGACTTGATCGGATTTTGGTATCAGAACTCACAATCATCTTCTTCATTTCGATCGTGCTGTTTTCCACCTACTGGCTGGATGGAATGTCGATTGCTTCTTCTTCAAGTATTGTTGATCTTATCTTACACGGGCCTGGAAATAATTAGCCCCGTTCCCAGGCTGACTTGTGTGAGTGGTTTAAACCCAGAGTTCACCTTTGTGAATATGATCCATGACACAATCATATTCACGTCAGAATTTTGTTATAGCTTTAAACTTGTTACATTGATATGTTGCGTCGATTTAATATACGTTCAGCTTCAGAAACTCTCAGAAGAAAAGTGTGGCGTATATAGCAGTATGTCGGCCTCCAGAGTCGCTGAACAGCAGTTTTATGTAAAATGAGTTCTCCCTCTTCGCTGTATATTGACCAATCATGTACGGTGTCGTGATGACGTAGTTTCCCTCTCCAGATCCATAAGTTCTCATTTTCCTACTTTAGTTGATTTACTCACGTGGTATAGATTCTGTGGTAAATTTAAATTGGCGTACTGATGCTTACTTATTCTCGGAATGCGTGACGTCAGTACCAACTGACCCAAGGTGCTTGTTACAGACAGGAGAGTCACCCGGAAAGTTTGTACATAATTCTTGGAAGTCATGTCTATTTTCGGCAGACCTCCCGTGGATATATCGTCGCCAGGCCAGATGAAATCTTACACAATCAAGCCCCTAGTTGAATACTAATTTGAATTTAAAACTTAAAATTTCCATTTTATATATTTCACCAACAATGATTAATACCCTAATTGACATATAATGAAGTGATGTAATCAGTCCTGAATTGATATGACTATTAAAATATACCTAATAATAATATTAAATAAATATGCTGCTTTTAAAATATCACAATAAATTAAGGGGAAGTATTCGGACTGTTACAGAGTTTTCTGCCACTTTACAGATTCGATTCTCCTGGGTTAAATTTTATCATAGGCTAATAAAAATATTCTCAATTTTATTCCTTAATAATTAAAAATCAGGGTTCAGTACCTAACTTATGGCACACACCAGTACAGACATCACAATGACACAAATTAACTGACAAATTCTACACACACCCAAATACACGGGGCGAAATGGCTCCGATGTCGCAAAACCCCTAAAGAATCAACAACAGAAATGTCTTTATCCTACTTAATACCACCTCGTGGTGTAGCGTTCTTGGCCGTCACCCCGGGTTCGATTGCCAACTCTGCCTAGAAATTTCAATTTTGGCGTGAGGGCAGGAAAGGGGTACACTCAGCCTCGTGAGCCAAAACTGAGAAGAGGAGGGTTTGATTCCTACCTCGGCCATCCTGAAAGTGGTTTTCCACTTTTACTCCAAGGAAATATATTTATTTTTTATAAAGGTCGTTTAAACAAACTAACAAGACTATAGCCCCCTGACCTGTGCCTCACCCTGCCCGCATACAAGTAAATCCAGACCTGTGGTCTATACACATGGGGCGCTCATAAGTAACCGATCGTAGACCAACAAACCCACTCTGATTTCATAAATACTGTATGGACAATTAATTTAAAAAGAGCGATTAAGCAAATAAACAAGACGATAGTACCTGCCAGAACTGAGTCGCGTCGAGCCTGCACAACAGTTAAGTCGGGCGGGTGGTCTATATACCACACAGGGGGACTCACAAGTAACCGTAAGTAACAAATGAGCATTCAGAGAAGGAGAATTAGCCTTCCCGCAAGCAGTGACGAATTGCACTCTGATTTCATATTAATATCGACAACCATCATAATTACAAAACACTAAGGTGAATGTTTCACAAAACTCAAGCTCTTAAACCAGAGGGAGTTACAAGGTGCGGTTTGTGCCAAAATGCAAGATTTGTCCTGTACTATTCTGACGATTTGGAAGATTTTGGTAGCTTTAACTAGTGATAGTAACTCATTAAGTGCAGTAGCAATATTACTATCATTCTCATTATCCGTATTAATGAAACAGATAACTTGGATGATCTGCTCCATTAACCCTTTAATTGCTATGCACGTACGTGCACGTTCACTACTCCATGGGTCAGAAGGTTGAAATATGTATTCAGTTATTCCGCAGGTCAAAAATGTGCCACTAGTGACGCCTGTTCTTCTACTTTTCAACCACTTACTCGTTAATATTCAATATAGATTATAGACAGTGATCATTCTTTTTTTTTGGTGGTAGTGTCGGGAGTTTACATCATGTGACTGGGAGTTCACATCATGTGACTGGCTAGAACACGTGTTTTCTGAGAGCAGATATTTTAGACCAATGTATTGCAAAATATTCTGGTATACAGAAATGAGTTTGAAAACACTTGAAAAAGAACTCAGTCCATGGGCTAAGTCCACGTGTTTAAAATCTAGTATTTAAAGGTCTAAAAAACTGCTATACGAAACAAACTTTTCACTGACGTGACTGAAGGCCTCTTCGCTGATCACGACAGCATTTGCACGTACCTTTTTAATTGGACATTCTTCTGGGACACCGAATGTCGATGCCACTACTTGGAACACCTCTGGCAAATTCTTCTTTATTTTCGCACAAGGTTGGGATGTCTCACGGTGAAGCACATCATCTTGCCATCCACCTGTACCCCATTTGTCTCCGTCGATTACTATCTGCAAAATTTATCTTCAGTATGACAAATGTAAAATCTTAAATACATTATAATGAGGGGCTTGCAACATGTTGGTCATAAGCAAATACACTTTTGTGTGTATGTGTGAGTATTTTGTGAGTACTTTTCCTCTCACTCCCTCCTGGTAAATGACTGGATACTACCTTATTTCAAGTCCTGTGGCATCTTTGTGTCTAATACAGTTACATACCATCAGTGAACTTGCAATACCGCGTATCTGACATTACACTTTATTTTCATTATATTTCTTATGATAGGCCACGCCTCCCATCCGTATGTGGATGTGCCGTCCAAAAGAACAATTCACGTTAGGTTAATTTTCCTGTGTGTACCAGCTCTTAAGCCGGGCGTTGCTCGGGACCACAATTGGATATTAGAATATCGTAGCTTTGCTCGCTGTGTCGTATTGCGACCACTTGGAGGAAGGTCGTTGTTATAATGAGCGATATGCTGCTCAAAGTCCTTGTGCGTGCATTTTATCGGATCAAAAATTGTTAAGTAGGTGGGTACGACGGCTCTACACTCCTTGTAGCTTATAATAGATTAATCCTGAAATTTCGCTGATATAACTGAATATTTAAGGAGCCTATTTTAATCTTAGTATGCATTATATTCCTAACCATTACATTTTAAGGGCCATTGAATTTCTTTTTTTTTTTTCATTGTAATAGCCTTGTTTGTTTTGCCAAACAGCAACATTTCAAGAGGATAATGGTAGTCTGCAGATAAACTCCTAGAATGCCAGCTTCATAATAGTACATGCATTAGATTTCGGGAATAATGATTACCAAATTGAAAAAATCCACAGCCTTCTTCCAGTCCACCGACCAGGTCAGGGAATGGAATGAATGAAGCCCCCATCTAGAGGGGAGGATATGAATTGTGCCGGCTGCCAAAGACTGTCACACTTCCCTGGGGCAATGATTAAATGAATGACAGATGAAATTAAATGATAGTGGAGAGTGTTGCTGGACAGGGGCCAACCGAAGTACCCTGAGAAAAACCTGTCTGCCTCCGATTTGTCCAGCACAAATCTCACTTGGAGTGACCGGGATTTGAACCACGGACCCAGCGGTGAGAGGCCGGCGTGCTGCCGCCTAAGCCAAGGAGGCTCTAACAAATACTAAAAGAAAATACATAATAAATAGCATCTAAGAATCTATAAGTACACCCACACTTAAATAAGATCCACTCATAAGAGTGCAGAGACACCTTGTGGCCACGAGACAAAACTAACCCTAATCAGAACACCATGTTGTAGGGGCCTTGAAGGGCTTCTACAATGTGTTTAGGGGTAGTTTTGAGTGTTGTGTAAATCATTGCTGTAAGTGTAGGTGTTTTGGGGTGAGGTTGTGTAAGCGACGTCTAATCAGATTAGACGGGCTCGAGGGAGAGCTACCGAGTGTTCGAGGGTGACTGGTGAGCTCGGGGATGGCGAAGTGGTAAAGGGGTTGCTGTATAATTGATAATCTGTGACGGTACGGCGATAGCTTAGCACATGCGTGTAGCATGTACAAATAAGTGTTGTGAGTGAACTTGCTGACTGCAGCTCTAAGGTGAGTCGTCAGCTGTACTGCTTAGCTAATACCTTTTAACCAGTTAAACAATACAAGATCCTAATGGGTAGTGTGAGAGGATGGGGGTCTTATCCTATAAGCAAATATGAAACCAAATAGATTTACTACCAGTATTTAATAATAACTCTTTTAGAGAGGTGCAAAATGATCCTAAGACCAGACTTCACTAATTCTGGACTTAAGTGCGTTAACAAGACTGATGCAAAAAGTGTACAATAAAAGGTAAGGTGTAAATGGTGTGTGGATGTAAAGGAGATAATCCTCGCAGGTACACTCACCCCTAGATGGCAGCCGTCGTCGTGTTGACTTGCTGCACTTCCCCTTAACACAGACACCGATGGGTCAGTGTCTCCTTTTCATAAGCATGGTACTGCAAGGTGTGGGTAATTGGCATATACCAGGCTGACTGGCACTAGCTTAGGGGTCGTGGAAGTTCAAATGAGTTCATAGGAGTTCAAGTGGGTTCATATGAGAGTGCTAGTTTATAGAGTAAATGATGTAGGGACTGAAAATGTAGAGATGTATGGGGGCGAAAGTGTAATGTGTAATTCCGTGGGTGTGCATCCCCCTAACGGATGCAACAATATCACCCAGTTGACCAAATATGGACCCAGGTTCTATATGATGACGAACTTCGACGACAAAAATTAGAAGATTAGTAACAAATCAATTCTGATGCTATATTTACCAAAAATCTCCTTCTTCAGGTAAAATTAATATTGAAACACTCGTAGACTAAAAGCAACACACGTAGTATAATAAGAGACCCTAAAACAAAACAAAATTAAGAATCGAATAGAGAATGCATGAAAGCAAGAAAAAACAAGTAGTTCCGTGAAGAATTATACAGCCTATTTTCATATATCCTACTTATGTTAATTGCCACTATCAACATACACAATTTCAGTTTGATTGCTGAAATAGATTCGTAGATATTGAGAACCGACTAAATATTTCGGATGGTTGCCATGTTGGATTTTATATATGTAGGACCTAGAGTTATGTACTGTTACATGCAGATTATTGTGAACGTGTAGTATTCAAAATTCAATCGCATAATTAAGACACAAGAAAAAACAAGGAGATTTTAAAATTTTTCACAGCAGCCATCTTGAGGTTATGGAAACAATTGAAATAAATTAGATGCCAGTGGATTAACATTCGTATAAGGATTTACTGTACCAAGTTTCACTGCACGCGGATGGTTAAGTTGCGAGAAACGTCCATGTGAATATTTATAATTCGCGTCACCGCCATGTTGGATTTGTGATCACCAGGTTATTTAAAGTCCTATAGGTGAACTTAAGTTCATAGCCCCTATGAACATTAAAAAATGCAGTTTGATTGCTAAAATAGATTCGTAGATATTCAGTATCGTCTAAATATTTCGGATGGTCGCCATGTTGGATTGTTAAATGCATAGGCCATAGAGTCATGTACCATTAAAGGAAAATTATTGCGTAGGTTCATTATTCAACTTTCACTTCGATCGCATGACTACATCACAATAAATAAAATCTTAATTTTAAAATTCGCACTGCCGCCATCTTGAGGTTATGTAAACAATTGAACTAAATTAGATACCAGTGGATTACAATGTGTATAAATATTTCCTATGCCAGGTTTCAGTGTGCTTGGAACATTAAATCGCGAGAAAGGTCTATTTAAAATTTTCAAATTCGCTTGGCCGCCATGTTCGTTTTGTAGTTAATCGGTTTTTAAAAGTCTTATAGATGGACTTCCAGTAGTGCCCTTTATCTCCGTACAACATTTCAGGGTTTTACCGCTAATAGTTTCAGAGATATAGAATGCCGGTGAAATATTTCTCACATCCGCCATCTTGTGATTATGTAAACAATTGAACGAAGTTAGATGTCGGTGCGTTACAATGTATATAAACATATACTGTAGCAAGTTTCATTGCGTTTGGTTGGTCAAATCGCGAGAAACGTCTATTTAAAAGTCGCAAATTCCCTTGGCCGCCATGTTGGTTTTGTAGTTACCAGATTTTCAAAAGTCACATAAGTGAACTTATAGTAGTTCCCTCTATCACCATAGAATATGTCAGGGTAATATCTGTAATAGTTTCGGAGATATTGAATGCTGGTGAAATATTTCGCACAGCCGCCATGTTGGATTGGTGAGTCGTAACAAAATTTGAAGGGCACGGTCGAGGTCGCCGGGAATAGTGCTATGAACTTTCCGAGTTTCATTGAATTCTCTCCAGCCGTTTAGGTTTTATTAGGGGGGGGGGGACACACACGAATCACACACACACACACAAACACGCACACACACACGGACAAAAGGTGATCTCATAAGCCTATTTTTTTTCAAAATTGAAAATAGGCTAAAAATGATATTTTTTCCGCTCATTCTGTAAAATAAAGGAATCCTCACCAATGCTGCAGGTACCAATCCCCGTGATGACGCCTTTAAATAAAATTATAAAGCTTGTGGGGAATGGAAATTCAGTATTCGTGCCAAAGGTCCTAAATGAAGGGAATGGATATGGCTGTCCGAATTTTCAAGTAGATAGTGCTACTCGTCTTGTTCCAAATAGTAAGTAGGCTATGTAACATTCGGTTCAGATCGATGAAACGGTGTAGATTTGTGCCAAACGGCCTAAATGAAAGGAATGGAGAGGGCAATCTAAAATTATTGTTGCCAAAAACCTTCCCTAGGGTGTGCACTACAACCCTACAACATTTCAAAATCGGATAAACAGTGTCGGAGTTCATTAAATTCGGACAGATATACATACTTCCAGTTTTATATTAAAGACTACTGTCGACCAAAATATTATGTGCACTCGAGTTTGAAGGTTGTTTATGAAGTAACGAATAGACCTACATAAAATCCAATAACATCATAATTTTCGTCTTTCTATTTTACGTTAGTTCATGTAGGTTTGGAATTTTTAATTTATATTTTAATATTTTTTATCGCACTTGAAACACAAAAATTGCCCGTTTTTAAGCGTGTTTCAACCATGCGTCACATTTAAGAATTATTACCTCACAAACCCGTCATAAGATAGAATCCTAATTTTATCACAATATATATTGGAATGTTGTATAACTGGTTTATTAATTTCAAAATTTTGTTTTAGCAACCATGATACCACGGATCACCTGGATCATGGATTCTCGTGCCGCTATGGCCTATAAGAAATTTACCTGATCCTCATGGCACATGGGTCCGACAGGTAAGGTGTTGGGGATGTCGTTTCGGCTGTTGGCAACCCTGATAGCTCCTCTGACGGTCACAGTACCCATTCTTCGAACGGTCTTCGGTATTAATAACCAGACGTACAGAAATCAATTGAGTGTTGTTGCAATGGTTAGGGGCTGGGAATCCGTTTGTCGACAAAGAAAAATGATTAGTTAAAATATGCTCTCAAACAAAATTTACCTAACGTGTACATCCTGATGTGAAAATAAAATTGAAAACCTCGTAGACGCAACGCTATACACGTCACATAAAAACTGACCCTCACTGTTGTGTCAAGTCCCCATCCACAGGAACACCCCTAATAAATTATAAAGGCTTGTGGTGCATGCAAATTCAGGTTTTTTTTAGCCTCCAATGGCCCAAATTCCTTAAAGCCACAAAAAAATACTACTTCATTTTCAGGAATTTTTGAAAATAATGTTGCTATTTGGAGATATAATAGACCTGTACGACATATCGCACGTGTAAGTCGTGTGAAAAAATGTAGGGTACCCCTTGACCCCCTTAAGCGCATTATATTTATTGATGAACTTTACAGCTTAATTTGGTTCCGTTATAGCCTTATAGCCGTTTGCAAACTATCTCTGTAATGTAATAAATGAAATTGTATTGCGTCTTACAGCAATAGATGGACCTATGAGATTCTGTTGCAATGGTTACCGGCTTGCATTCTTTCATTATTGTATTAAATGAAATTAGTTTTCTGGGAATATCTCAAAAACAATTGGTTTTAGGGCCTTAAAATGTGGTTTTCGTTTCTCACATTGAGGGGCTGAAAATGAGCTTTGTCTCACCTTTCTACGCCTATTTCAGCAAATATTTTGAGGGGGTAGGGCCCCATTAATGAGAGATACAGAAAAGAGTTACATCAATGATTAGTGTCGTGCCTCTGATAATATCAGAACCAAATTTTACGTTGATCCGCCCAGCCGTTCTCGAGTTATAAGGGAACAAAATTGTCCACAGACAAACAGACAGACAGACAAAAAATATATATTCGCGCGCATCCGTCATAAAACATTCTGAAACGCGTTAATAACGCTAATTTTCATAGAAATTAAGAAAAAACTACAAACTTTCATTTTTATAAAGATACAGCTGGAGAGAAACTCACCACACGTGATGGTGTGGGCTGGACTGAGTCCAACACACATTTTTGGGCCTTTCTTCTTCGAAGACAATGTTTTTTTTAAAGCGTATGGATGTTAGTGCCGGGAGTGTCCGAGGACATGTTCGGCTCGCCAGTTTTGTAGCTGCTTCGAGACGGACACCCAATGGGTGAGCTACAAGTACCGTTGGGGAGGGAAGTTGGAATGGAAGAACGAGGAGTTGGAAGGTAGCGGCTGTGGCCTATAGTTAGGGACCAACCCCGGCATTTGCCTGGAAGGAAGATGGGAAACCACAGAAGACCATCTTCAAGGTTGCCGGCGGGGTGATTCGAACCTCCTCGCCTCCCGGATGTGAGCGACTGCCAGCAGTCATGCCGTAACGACCACGGCTAACTCACCCGGTGAAGACAATGTTAATGGAATTCTTAGCAGGAGATGCTTAATGAGTGGTTGGTGCCACAACTGCAAGAAAATGGTATCGAAGACACTATTGTCTTTCAACAGGATGGAGCACCAGCGCACGCGAGATTCACGTGCGCAATTACCTGAATCAGACCTTTCCTGGCCAGTGGATCGGATGAGGTTCTGCATCTTTACCAGCTCCCTTTGCCTGACCTCCAGGTAGTTCCGATCTGACGGCATCAGGGGTTTCATCAAGCAAGTAAGAAACACTCGATATCACACAACCCAGGAATTACGAGCAGCTATGGAACACGCCTTCATCCTCGTGACTCCGATGTATCTTCGCAAAACATGGCGAGAACAAGGTGCAGAATTCAGCTGTGTTACGACAAGGATGGTGCCCATAACAATGTTTATGTCTCTTAAGACTTCAAGGTAATTGTGTATATTTATTTATTTATCTATTTATCATATGGCTATTAGTGCCGGGAGTGTCCGAGGACATGTTCGGCTTGCCAGAGGCTGTAGCTGCTTCAAGCGGACACCCCTTGGTGTATTCTTGGAAAACACGGTAAGATAGAGTATTCTTTTTAATGCTCTTTTCTCGTTCTCTCCTTCCTTTTTTTCTCAAACACCAACAGTGATCTCCTATGTTCTCTTTGCTGTTTAGGGTTCTCATATCATTGTGAGTCTGCTCTAGATATATATCTTCCATGACTCACCTAGCGTCATCTAGCAGCGAATCTGTGAAGTTCCTCAATTCTTCCCTGTACAAGAGGACTTCCTTTTCCATCTCGCCACCAGATCTCGTCACCATCGCCAGCTATCATCTCTGTGATCAAGAGAACTTCGTCTACTTTTTCACTCACCATGCTGCGCTAGTATCGTCTGCTATCAACTCTTTGAAGACCATTCATCAAGAAAAATATTTAATTTTCTTATGTTGGTTATGCTAATATGTATTCCTTTTGTCTCCTACCCCCACTCTCTTCCCTTCCTTGGTCCCCCTGCGCTTCGCTGAGTGGGTCTCACTTGTACGTCGACCGTCGACTCAGTCAAGGCTCAACTAGAGTCAGCCTCCTGACCTAAAGAGGCATTTTTCTTCATTCCACGCCATGTTGGAACTTTAATCGTCAAAGGGAACTTCACCTTCGCCATGCAACAAAGATAAGTACAGACTTCAGGTTTTAACCTCATTTTCATCGTTTTAATATCTTCATGCTTTTAAGGATAATTTTATAGGCAATGTGAGATTACTATAATTTGTGACAATAATCATCCTTCGCGGGATTTACCATGTTGAGCTTTTGTCTGTCTAAGCCAACCTTAACAGAAAGTAGCTTTCTTAAGCTAATTAAATGAGAAATCTTCTCACCACGTGGGATATTATCCATTACCCGCTGTCTATAAAATATCAAGCTCGTTCCATCGCTGGATTAACTTTGTCCCTATTCTTCTATTAGGATCGTTCTGGAACCTTCCAGATTCTGTACTCTATCTACAAGTCGTGCCATCATGTATTTTTCACTTACTTGTGGGAATACTATTTAAAAATGAGGAATCTTCCTTCTGAATTAATACTTAATAGCTAATTTTCTTCCACCGTTGGAATGTTCTATGGCGCATTTAATTGTAATTCACAACTTTCTCAAGCAATAGACTTTCGCCTACCTAGTGCAACTAATTATTTTTCATCATTGCAATAACTTTCTTTGCCATAAACTTTTGTGTTACTACAGTGAATTTTTCATCCATTCAACAGACTATAGTGAAAACTAGTGCTTGTTCAACATTTCTACCGCGTCGCGATCGTCCGATTACTGTAAATAAGGCCATGAACATTTATCCTCAACCCCAATTGATCTTTCCTAAACCCTTTACTAACAAACCATAATAATAAAGTTGTTACTTTAAGTCTTTTTTCAATGAGGTGTCACTCTATAGACGTGCCCTCCCCTTTTTCTTATATAACATTAATTAACTTCTGCATAAATACGTGTCTAGCACACGTTTTAAACTTACATTGTTTCTCCCTTCTAATTAGGGAATACAATTCTTTCAACTCATGAGTGAGTTATTTTTAGGTCTCACGAAAGGGAAACTTGCCCCATTTGTCTCGTAATTCCTACTTAATCATAGGAAGTCTAGAACCTTCCTTTTGACTTTCTCTTCAGGTTTCACAGTAAGTGACCTGTCCTAATTTGTATAACTATTATAAAAGTAATTCAGCGTAAATATAAGAAGTTATAGGAACTTCCCTTTCATTCTACCTGCTTTCTTTTTTGTTATTTTTGAAGTTGTAACTTTTTCTAAGATATGTACTTGGCAATTTCTTAAAGTACACATCTTGTACTCGATTTAATGTCTAACTTTAATCACTTTAATTGTCTTTATACCTTTGTACTATATCTTTTCTATTTTTAAATCTTACGAAGATTTTAGTACTTATAAAGGTTTGAAACCTAAAGAATTGTTAATTGTCTGGAGCAAACTTTAATCTTTAGGAGGTCTGCGACCCCAAATTGTTAACAAAAATTGAAACTATATACTTGTCAAATTTATTAGACTTGTTTTCATTGTTAAATAAATTCAAACTTTCCTTTTTGACTCATCATTTCTCTAATACAACGGTTAGGCAAGATCCTGTCTTCCCTGACTCTTCCCAGGTGCATGCCCTCGTTAATGCAAATTATTGGCATTCTTCGAATTACTTATTCCAAAACGAATTCATTTGAACAGACATACAATAAGTCTGTTACTCTTTGTCTCGCCAGACCATCACCCTTCCCCATAGTAGGCATATGCATGCTTGAGAGGGAATACACTAAAGCCATTCTCTTGCAAACCGCCCAAGTCCTAGCTGCGGTTCCCGTTAGCTTCGACCAGGTCCTTACCCACTTTAGGTATCAGAGAACGGATTTGCAGTGGCAACCGTCTTTGAGTGTATGTAAAGTTAAATTTATAATTTTTGTGGGACTCTCCTCCTATTTCTCTCTCCTTTCTCTCCAGTCCGAAGCCCACCTCCTTTTCTTTATCATCTTCCCTTGGTGGTTAGGTTATTCCTCAGCCAATAATCTACCCACCCCTAGGGTGAGCTACAAGTTCCGTTAGGGGGCTCATACACCGCGAGTGGGAGTTTTTGCTCACAGTTAACAATTAAATTATAACTTCACTAACATGTAACATAAAATTCTGAAAACTTACAAAGTTATAGTCACTATATAGGGCTTTTATCTCATATATAAATGCGAACAGTATATAACGTATAGCGTGACTTATTGGTAGGAAAATATTTGTGATATTTTAAACGTTATGAATCACAAAAAAACACGATTTAACAAGAAATATCTGTCTGAATGCAATGATTTATTTTCCTGTGAACAAAACGCATTGATACGGAGGATGAACCTCATTCATGAAATTATATTTAAAAAATTATTTAGATACTAGCTGTTACCCACGGCTTCGCCCGCAATAACATTCGGAATCCCGTTACAACATTAGTTATATACATTTTTCCTGTAGTGGAAGATAATGACGGCAACATGGAGCGTTTAAATTGGAAATCGTGTGCAATATACGACGGGGAGCATTGATTTAAGGCATGTCCCCTAGCCTACTGCCATGTCTATCGAGAGTGTTTTTAACGCCTAAGCACTTCTTGGTAAACTACATTTCTGGTCTTTCTCTCAGGCTGCAGAATGACTAAGCCACCAGAAGAACTGACTCTGGAGCATGCCACGTACAGTTGACCATGTGCGAAACAGTCACTTCTCCGAACCACGCCAGCTACTTTTAAACTCTGCCCCTGAGCCTTGTTAATTGACGTGGCGTAGCAGACTTTCAAAGGAAACTGCAGAGATGTTACAAAGGGCAGATGCAGCGTGACTGAGGTTAAGAGGGAGCTTGAAGGCAGAATGTGATGTTCTTCCACCATCCAGTAGCGTTGCTGCAATACCCGAGGAGGCGACTGCGATGGCAATGTTCAGTCGACTTCTAAATGTACTGAGTAGGAGATTAATCCGGAATGTTTTGCCAGTTCCGCCTGTTGCATCCAGAAAAAAGAGCTGACCACATTCTTAAACAACACTTCGAACTACTTCGTCATAGGCCAATCTCTGCTCGTTGTTCAATTTTGGAACATTATCAGCAACCATTGTGTCGTAAGATAGTTCACTGACGTAATTCTCGGTGAACAACGACGGAGTCTTGATCTCGAGAAGGCGACGGAAGACCAAAGCGTTCCAGTTGTTGACCAGACATTTCTAGTACTAAATCCTCAAGAAGCACCAGACACCTGTTGTAGATAACCCCCATGACCAGGTTGATATCAGCACACTGCCTCTAAACCTCTCTCACCACATCTTCCGCGAGGCTGTCTTTGTGTTTTTCCAGAGCAAGATGAGATCACTCACTTGACAAAACACCAGTAAGATGGCAAACAGCTTGCGTATCTTGTGGGGAGAGTCGGTGGAGGCCGCTTCCTCTAGTGTGCGGTCCCAGTGCGCAACATCCTTTAGCAAGCCAAGTGATCTACATGCCGCTTGAAATGTTGGTTGAACCACCCCTGCCACGGTTTTGAGGTTAGTAAAAGACTGAGGGCCAGGGATTTTATGTAAAAGGAGGCGGAGGTAGTAGAACTCGGCATTACTAGGGTGAACGGTGTAAACTCTGCCAAGGGTCTGATTTTTTTTCACACCAGGATGGCCTGGGACTGGCTTTTCCTGTTTCCTTCTACAGAAATTCTTACCTTTCCAAACGAAATAGGATGGAACTTCACAATATAAAAGTGTTGAAGCAAATTTATCGGATCGGCATAGTTCGAGGAAAGCAAGAAGAGTTGTGTTTGGAGCGCTGGTAAACTGGTCAAGAACGTCGTCTTCATTTAAGTAAACCCGCTGGCCATTCTCGAGGTGGACGGCAAGTTGCATGACCGAAGCATAGCGTTCATGTATGAGGAAGCAGAATATGCGCCAAGCCGCCTCTGAGCTGCTGATGTAACGTCCTGATTCATATCTCGCAACTTCGTCAAACTCTCCGATGTTAAAAGTAGCTTGGTCGGAACCGTAGTTAACATACTTGAAAATGTATTTTATTGACTTTACAGAGTTTCAGTACTCAACATTGATATGAGCTGAGAAGGTGCGAGATAGGACGGGGTTATAGGGTACCACCCAGCAACTATAATGTCAATTTCCACTCCCTTTTTAATAATAGACACCCCATCCATCGAAGTGGGCAGCCTGCGATATTTGGGACACCCATCATCCCCGGTTTGGGTTTCCTTGATGAGTAGTCTGGGGTACTTCTTGTTGCATACTGCTTCCACCATGCAAGACGAATTCCTGTTGAGAACTCCACATGGACCGCGTGAATCATGGTTGCCTTGACAATCTCATGGAGAGCAGGGAAAAGATTTGGGTCAGGAATCTCAGCACTGAATACCTTGTCGATGTCTTCAGGCCTTAGCTTTTCTTCCGGCCACAGAAGTATGTGAACGTGAGGTAATCCTCGCTTTGCCATTCAATGGAATACATGTGAAACCCTGAAGGACCAAAGATACAACCCTTAGTAAGAAGTCTTATCATGTGCTTGACTTTCAATTGGAATACCCGCGCTACCAAATCATGCCTATCTTGAGGTTGTTGACCTTGTTTCAGGTGCTCGAATACTTCGGACCATTTTGGATTGCAGGTGAATGTTATAATAAGATCAGGACGTCCTAAATGGCGCACGTAAGTCATAGCATCCTGAATGCGTTCATGCATATAGCATGGGCCTCCAGTGAAAGTCGACGGCAACACGACCATTTTACCAATATCTGACAAACGGCTGACAGCTTTACTCATTGCGTCCTTCAGGTGCACATATGCCTCACTTCTCAACTTTTTCTGATCGATGTGAATCCAAAGTCGTCTCTCTGTGTCAATGTTTGCATACATATCAACCAGAAACTGATTGAGAAGATTGCGAAATAACTAAAGATAAGAATTATCACCCTCAAGCTCAAATATTCTGAAGCTGTAAAAGTTAGCGGCAGACACGGTCTTCTTGAAAGGTGCTTGAGTGTAGTTGTGACGTTGAGGGATACTCTCCTAACGTATTAAAACAAATCTCTACTTAAAAATCTTGATAAATGGAATAGACCTAGCTTAAATTAACAAAATTAACGTTGGTAGAGGTAATTTTCTTTTTCCAAAGTCTACTTTTCATTATAACTATGTCTTCTTCTTCTTCTTCTTCTTCTTCATTTCCCCTTTTCCAGCTAACACTGGATGGGGCAAATATGGTTCCTCTCCACTTTGTTCTGTCGTTCCACCATTCCTCTTCCGACACGGTGTTCCAATCCACGTTCCGTTTTCTAATGCTATTCTCCACCGAGTCCATCCAACGCATTCTTGGTCATCCACGTCCTCTCTTCCCTGTCATCCGTCGTTCCAGTGCTCGTCTTGCTGGCCTTAATTCATTCATCCATTTGACATGTCCAAACCATTTCAATCTGTTTTGCTCCAGTTTGTCATTTAGTTTCTGTTCTCCACTTCATTCCGTATATCTTCATTTATCACTCTTGTCTCTCCTCATTTTCTGGACCATACTTCTCAGGAATCTCATTTCAGATGCCTGTACTCTGCTCTGCTCTCTAACTAAGTACTAACAAGAAATGATGAAAAACGCCGAACCTAATCCAACAAACAAAGGAACTCTACAGTTACTTCCACTATAATGCAATATGATGATTATAAAGTGATGGTGAAAGTATAAAGTACAAACAGAAATTACATAGAAGTATTTTTTGAACAGAGAGAGTGGGTAAAGGTCGGGAGCGCCGACAACAATGACGTGCACGTTATGACAGTAAGCTCACTGCCTGCAATGCACCAGAAGACTGGTAGGCGCGACGTGATGCAGCCCGCATTACTCCATATAATCGCGGTTTTCGCGGTTTGACCATTATCCCGAGAGAATTAAAAAAAAAACTTTCTTAGCGAGCACCTACGGCCCTTGAGGAAGCTGCATACCAAATTTAATTCCAATCCGTTCGAAGGTTTCTGAGATTTCGTGATGAGTGAGTGAGTGAGTGAGTGAGTGAGTGGTATTTGACAAATATATAGTAGATAGCCTACGTGGAATATTTAACAACAACAAAATATTTGTGAAAGACAAATTAAATATAGAAAAAACACACTATTGGCAATATAACATTAATCGTGGTTCATCCTCGGTAGTCGTATGTTTTCTTTATATGAAAGAAAAAGACACGGATAGTCATTCTGAAAATCTAGATTTTATATCATTTTAAATGCTACAAATGCTGCGTGAAATCAAAGTCCGTTAGCAAGTGCAAACCAAGGTCAAAGGATGTAGCTGGCTGGATGACGTCACGCTCACCGGAGCGCGCGGGGAAATGAGGAAGCTCAAGCAGTACTATGACGTCACACACGTCAGTGCATTCTCGGTACATTTCGTCCCGTCACCGTAACGTAACGCTAGCCCCCGGATAAAGTCGACATAGTCATTTAAAATGATAAAATCATTCCATTCTGACTGGTATTTCTTGTTAAATCGTGTTTTTTGTGATTTATTACGTTAGAAAGTCACAAATATTGTCCTATCAATAAATCACGCAATACTTTATATACTGTTCGCTTTTATATATGAAACTAGCAGAAGTACCCTTTATTCGAACGGTCTTCGGTATTAATAACCAGACGTTATCAAATGAGCTACTGTTGCAATGGTGAGGGGTTTGGAACCTGTTTATCGACAAAGGAAAACGATTAGTTAAAATGTGCTGTCGAACTAAATTTACCTAACGTGTTCTTCCTTACATGAAAATAAAATTGAAAACCTAGTGGACGAATCGCAATACACGTCACATACAAACTGACCCTAACCGTTGTGTCAAGTGCCCAACCACAGGAAGACCCCTTTTATAAATTATAAAGGCTTGGGGTGCATGAAAATTCGTTTTTTTTAGCCTGCGGCACAAATTCCTAAAAGCAGCAAAAAATAGTCTACTATTTCAAATCAGGAATTTTAGAAAATGATGTTGCTGTTTGGAGATATAATAGACCTTCTGTACGGCATATCGCACGTGTAAGTCGTGTGAAACAAGTAGTTCCGTTAAGAATTATACAGACTATTTTCATATATCCTACTCATGTCAGTTGCCTCTATCAACATACAAACATTCACTTTGAAGGTTGTGATAGATTCGTAGATATTGAGAACCGTCTAAATATTTCATATGGTCGCCAGGTTGGATTTTTATTTTTGTACTATTACATTAAATTATTGTGTACGTGTGGTATTCAAACTTCAATCGCATGATTAGAACACAAGAACTAAAAACGAGATTTTAAAATTTCGTACAGCTGCCATCTTGTGATTATGCAAACAATTGAAAGAAATTGGATGCCAGTGGATTGACATTTGTATAAGCATTTAATGTGCAACGTTTTACTGCACTCGGATAGTTAATTCGTGAGAAACGTCCATTTAATTATTTATACTTCGCGTCGCCACCATGTTGGATTTGTGCTCATCAGGTTACTGAAAGTCCTATAGATGAACATATGTTAATAGCTTCTATGAACATAAAAAAGTTCAGTTTGATTGCTGTAAAAAATTCATAGATATTGACAACCGTCTAAATATTTCGGATGCACGCCATTTTGGATTGTTACATGTATAGGCCATAGAGTTATGTACCATTCAAGGACAATTATTGCCTAGGTTCATTATTCAAAATTTCACTTCGATCGCATGATTACGACGCAAGAAATAAAAACTTAATTTTAAAATTACGCACAGCCGCCATCTTGAGGTTATGTAAGCAATTGAACAAAATTAGATGCCAGTGCATTACAATATGTAAAATCATTTACGGTACCACATTTCACTGCGCTCAGAGAGCTAAATCACGAAAGAAGTCTATTAAAATGTTTCAAATTCACTTGGCCACCATGCTCGTTTTGTAGTTTACAAGTTTATGAAAATTTCCATAGATAAACTTGTATCAGTACCCTTTATCACCGTACAAAATTTCAGGGTGATATCTTTAATAGTTTCGGAGATATAGAATGTCAGTGAAATAATTCGCACAGCCGGCATTTTGAGGTTATGTAAACAATTGAACGAAATTAGACTCCAGTGCATTACAATGTGTATAAACATTTGCTGTACCAAGTTTCATTATGTTTGGATAGTTAAAACGCGAGAAAAGTCTATTTAAATGTCTCAAATTCGCTTGGCCGCCATGCTGGTTTTGTAGTCACCAGGTTTTTGAAAGTCTCATAGGTGAACCTCTAGTAGTGCCCTTTATCACCGCACACAATTTCAGGGCGATATCGGTAATATTTTTGGAGATTCTGAATGCTGGTGAAATATTTCGCACAGCCGCCATGTTGGATTGGTGAGCCACAATAAAATGTGAAGGGCACGGTCGGGGTTGGCCAGAATAGTGCTATGATCTTACCGAGTTTCATTGTAATCGCTCAAGCCGTTTAGAAGTTATTAGGGGACACACACGCACACACACACACACAGACACACACACTTACACGCACGCACACTCACACGGACATACGCCTATTTTTTTCATAAAATCAAATTAGGAAAAATCTAGGGTAATCCTTGAACACCTTAAGCATATTGATGAATTTTACAGTTTAAGTTGGTTCAGTGCCATTTGCAAACTTTCAGAAATGTAATAAATGGAGTATTACTTCTTGCAGAAATAGATGGAAAGTTGGATGTCACCTCTTCAGATACTGTTGTCATGGTTAGTGGCTTGCATTCCTTCATTTGTTAATTAAAGGAAATTAGTGTTCTGGGAATATCTAAGAATCTGTCGGCTTTAGAGCTTTAACATGTAGTTTTTGGGGACCATTTACGGCTCTTTAGGGCCTTATAGCCATTTGCAAACCTTCACATTAATTAATAAATGGAATTGCATTGCGTCTAACAGAAATCGATGGACCTATGAGATTTTGTTGCCATGGTTACCGGCTTGTATTCTTTCATTAATTTTTAGCCTATTTTCATTTATGAAAAAATAGGCTTATGAGATCACCTTTTGTCCGTGTGTCTGTCTGTGTGTGCGTGTGTGATGGTGTGCCCCCCCCTAATAACTTTTAAACGGCAGGAGTGACTTCAATGAAACTCGGTTAGTTCATAGCACTATTCCGGACGACCCCAATCGTTCCCTTCAAATTAATTTTGTTGCGTCTCACCAATCCAACATGGCGTCTGTGCAAAATATTTCTCCAGCTTTCAATATCTCCGAAACTATTACCGACATCACCCTGGAATAGATTAAGGTGATAAAGGTAACTACTAAAATTTCACCTATGTAACTTTTGAAAACCTGGTACCTAAAAAACCAACATGGCGGCCAGGCGAAGTTGAGACTTTTAAATAGACGTTTCTCGCGATTTAACCTACCAAACGCAATGAAACTTGTACAATATATGTTAATACACATTGTAACGCACCGACATATAACTTCGTTCAATTGTTTACATAACCTCAAAATGGTAGCTGTACGAAATATTTCACCGGCATTCTATATCTCTGATACTATTAGCAGTATCACTCTGAAATTTTATGCGGAGATAAAGGGCGCTACTGGAAGTTCATCTATAAGACTTACAAAAACCGGTTAACTACAAAACGGATATGGCGGCCAAGCGAAGTTGAAAATTTTAAATAGACCTTTCGCGCGATTTGATGATCCAAACGCAATGAAACTTGATACAGGAAATGTTTTTACACATTGTAATGCACTGGTATCTAATTTAGTGCAATTGTTTGCATAAACTCAAGATGGTGGCTGTGCGAATTTTAAAATTAGTTTTTATTTCTTGTGTCGTAATCATGCGATCGAAGTTAAAGTTTGAATAATGAACCTACGCAATAATTTACCTTTAATGGTACATGACTCTATGGCCTATACATATAACAATCCAACATGGCGACCATCCGAAATATTAAGATGGATCTCAATATCTACGAATCTATTACAGCAATCAAACTCAATTTTTTAATGTTCATAGGGGTATGAATTTAAATTCACCTATAGGACTTTCAATAACCTGGTGATCACAAATCCAACATGGCGGCGACACGAAATATAAATATTCACATGGACGTTTCTCGCAATTTAACCATCTGAGTGCTGTGAAACTTGGTACAGTAAGTTCTTATACAAATGTTAATCTACTGGCATCTAATGTATTTCATTTGTTTCCATAACCACAAGATGGCAGCTGTGCGAAATTCTAGAATCTCGTTTTTACTTCTTGTGTCCTTATCATGCGATTGAAGTTTGAATACACGTACACAATAATCTTCATGTAACAGTACATAACTCTCAGATCTACATATATAAAAATCCAACATGGCGACCGTCCGCGATATTTAGTCGGTTCTCAATATCTACGAATCTATTAGAGCAATCAAACTGAAATTTTGTATGTTGATAGAGACAATTAACATATGTAGGATAAATGAAAATAGGCTGTATATTTCTTCACGGAACTACTTGTTTATTAAGTGAAATTAGTTTTCTGGGAATATCTAAACAAATGTTGGTTTTAGGGCCTTAAAATTTGGTTTTCAGGGGCCCTTTAGGGCCCCGAGTTGCGTTTCTCACATTGAGGGGCTGAAAATGAGCTTTGCCTCACCCTTCTACGCCTATTTTAGCATGTATTTTAAGGGGTTAGGGTCCCTTTTATGAAAGGTACGGAGAAGAGTTACATCAATGGTTAGTGTCGTCCCTCTGATGGATATCTGCATCAAATTTTACGATGACACAAAAAATTGTCCGCGGTCAGACAGAAAGACAAACATTTTATTTAGCGCGCATCCGTCATAAAACAGTCTGAAACGCGCAAATATAGCAAATTTCCGTGGAAATTAAGAAAAAAAAACGACAAACTTTCATTTCTATATATATATACTAGCAGAAGTACCCGCTCTTCGAACGGTCTTCGGTATTAATAACCAGACGTTATCAATTGAGCTACTGTTGCAATGGTTAAAGGCTTGTCATTCCTTCTTAAGTTTATCAGAAAGAAGTTAGTTTTCTGGGTATATCACAGACACTGTTAATTTAAGGGCTTTAAAAAGTGGTTTTCGGCGACCCTTTATAGACTCCCTAGTTTTGTGTCACACATTGAGAATGGTAACTTATGCTTTTGTCGTCTTTCTAGGATAATTTGTATTTATCAAATATTTTAGCATGTATTTTGAAACGTTTTTCCCTATACCCACCCTTCTATGAAAAGTACGTTGAAGAGTTTTATAAATGACTAGCAGTAGTACCCGTTCTCCGAACGGTGTTCCGTGTTAACACCAGACATTATATATTGAGCTACTGTTGCAATCGTTAGCGGTTTGTCATTCCTTCATAAGCTTATCAGAACGAAGTTAGTTTTCTGGGAATACCACAAACACTGTTAATTTAAGGGCCCTAAAATGTGGTTTTCGGAGATCCTTTATAGACTCGCGAATTTTGTGTCTCACATTGAGAAGCGCAACATACGCTTTGGTCGTCCTTCCAGGATAATTTTTATATTTCGCCTATTTTAGCATGTATTTTGAGAAGTTTTTCCCTATATCCACCCTTCTACTGCATGAATAGTACGGTGAAGAGTTTTATAAATGATAAGTGTATTGACTCTCATGGATACAATACCTAATTTTAAGATGCACCAAGCATCCGAACACGAGTTATAGGCGTACATAAAGATACACAGAAAGACAATTGTATTCTCTACAACATATCACCCAGATATCCAAATATGGGTATACCTACCACACAGTATCAAACAAAATTATCCTTACGATAAACCCGTATGTCGCAAAAGAAATAATAATAATAAAATTTTAAAATGTGCTCTCAAACTAAATTCACCTAACGTGTACTTCCTTGACGTGAAATAGAATTGAAAGCCTTGTAGACGAAACGCAATACACGTCTCATAAAAACTGACCCTCTACGTGCTGTTGGATCCCCATACACAGGAAGACCTCTTTCATAAATTATAAAGGCTTGTGGTGCATGAAAATTCAGGTACTTTAGCCTCAAATGGTCCAAATTCCTAAAAGCCGCAATAAATGCTGATTCAACTCAGGAATTTTTGAAAATAATGTTGCTGTTTGGAGATATAATAGACCTTCTGTACTATATGTCGCACGTGAAAATTGCATGAAAAAATTCTAGGTTACCCCTTGACCCCCTTAATTGCATTGATGAATTATACAGTGGACGTTGGTTCCGTGATAACCTTATAGCCATTTGCAAACTTTCACAGAAATGTAATAAATGGAGTGACATTGCTTCTTACAGAAATAGATGAAAAGTTGGATGCCACCCCTTGAGATAATGTTGTCATGGTTACCGATTTGCATTCCTTCATTAGTTTGTTAACTTAAATTAAATTAGTTTTCTGGGAATATTTCAGAAGCTGTTGGTTTTAGAGCCTTATAATGTAGTTTTCAAGGACCCTTTAGGGCCCCCAAGTTTTGTTGCTGGCACCGAGGGGCTTTGTCGCGTCGTTGTACGCCATAATATAATACTAATAACAAGACGTTCAGTAAAGAACATATAGCCTACTTTCTCCTAAATGCATGGGTATTGTTATAACTCTTTGTCCTTTTCAAGGAGTATGATTGAATGTTGGTTGTAGTAGCTTGTTGAAATACAACGTGCTATAGGGATATTAAACATGAATATGAGGTGCCCTTTGCTAGTGCTACCTCTGTAACAAATTTCGTTCAATTCGGTTTCACCGTGTTTGAATTGATAGGGGGAATTGATTTGCACACATACTTGGCCACCATCTGCAAACTATTGGGCTGATGTTCTTGCTGTTTGGTCTGAATATGTTTCCCACATAAAGATATGGTGTTGCAAAATTTGGTAGAGACTAGATTATTAGGTTGGTCGTAATTACATTTTAGCTTTTAACATTTGGGTGGCCGCGATTACGTTTCCGTCAAGATAGCGGTGATATAAAACATGACACTGAGGTGCCCTTTGCTAGTGCTACCTCTGTACCAAATTTCGTTCCATTCGGTTTCACCGTGTTCGAATTGATAAGGGAAATCGATTTTCACACAAAGATGGCCGCCATCCGCAAAATATTAGGCTGATGACCTATTAGTTTGGTCAAAGGATGCTCCCTCCATAAAGGTATGTTGTTGCTAAATTTGCTAGAGATCGGATGATTAGGCTAATCGTAATTTGATTTAAGCTTTGAACATTTGTGTGGCCGCCATTACGTTTCTGTCAATATGGCGGCGATATAAATCATGACACTGAGATGCCCTTTGCTAGTGCTATCTCTGTACCAAATTTCGTTCCATTCGGTTTCACCGTGTTTGAATTAATAGGGAGAATCGATTTTGACACAAAGATGGCCGCCATCCGCAAACTATTAGGCGAATGACCTATTAGATTTGTCAAAGGATGCTCCCTCCATACAGGTATGTAGTTGCAAAATTTGGTAGAGATCGGATGATTAGGTTAATCGTAATTTGATTTAAGCTTTGAACATTCGTGTGGCCGCCATTACGTTTCAGTCAAGATGGTGGCGATATAAAACATGACACTGAGGTGCCCTTTGCTAGTGCTACCTCTGTACCAAATTTCGTTCCATTCGGTTCCACCGTGTTCGAATTAATAGGGGGAATCAATTTTGACATAAAGATGGCCGCCACCCGCAAACTATTAGGCTAATAACCTATTAGATTGGTCAAAGGATGCTCCCTCCATAAAGGTATGTAGTTGCAAAATTTGGTAGAGATCGGATGATTAGGTTAATCGTAATTTGATTTAAGCTTTGAACATTCGTGTAGCCGCCATTACGTTTCTGTCAAGATGGCGGCGATATAAAACATGACACTGAGGTGCCCTTTGCTAGTGCTACCTCTGTACCAAATTTCGTTCCATTTGGTTTCACCGTGTTTGATTTAATAGGGGGAATTGATTTTCACACAAAGATGGCCGCCATCCGCAAACTATTAGGCAAATGACCTAGTTATTTGGTCAAAGGATGCTTCCTCTATAAAGGTATGTTATTGCAAAATTTGGTAGAGATCGGATGATTAGGTTAATCGTAATTTGATTTAAGCTTTGAACATTTGTGTGGCCACCATTACGTTTCCGTCAAGATGGCGGCGATATAAAACATGACACTGAGGTGCCTTTTGTTAGTACTACCTCTGTACCAAATTTCGTTCAATTCGCATTCACCGTGTTCGAATTGATAGGGGGGGGACAGACATTCAGAGTACACACACTCACACACACACACACATAGACACACACACACACACAGACTCACACACACCCATACACACACACAGACAGACACACTTTTTTCGCCCTGTGTTGATCTCATAAGTCTACTTTCATTTTTTGCAAAAATCGAAAGTAGGCTAAAAATAATATAATATAGGGATAGGAATATAGTAGATTTGCCGTGCCACACCCGCAGGTGTAAATCGCGTGAAAAAATTCTAGAGTACCCCTTGACCCCCTTAAGCCCATTATACGTATTGATGAATTTTACAGCTTAATTTGGTTCCGTGATAACCTTCTAGCCGTTTGCAAACATTCACACTAATGTAATTAATGGAATTGCATTGCGTCTTACACCAATAAATGGACCTCTGAGAATCTATTGCCATGGTTACCGGCTTGTATTCTTTCATTAGTTTATTAAATGAAATTAGTTTTCTGGGAATATCTCAAAAGCGGTTGGTTTTACCGCCTCAAAATGTGGTTTTCGGGGCCCTACCCGAGTCTTGTCTTTCACATTGAGGGGCTGAAAATGAGCTTTGTCTCGTCCTTCTACTCCTATTTCAGCATGTATTTTAAGGGGGTAAGCCCCGTTTTATGAGAGGTACGGAGAAGAGTCACATCAATAGTATCGTGCCTCTGATGGATATCTGTACCAAATTTTACGTTGATACGCCCAGCCGTTCTCGAGTTATAAGGGAACAAATTTGTCCACAGACAAACAAACAGAGAGACAGACCGATCAAAAATATATTTTCGCGCGCATCCATCATAAAACAGTCTGAAACGCGTAAATAACTCACATTTCCGTCGAATTTCAGAAAAAAACAGAAAAACTTTCATTTTTAACCTATTTTCAATTTTGAAAAAATAGGCTTATGAGATCACCTTTTGTCCGTGTGTGTGTGCGTGTGTGTGTGTGTGTGTGTGTGGTGTGTGTGTCCCCCCTAATAAAATCTAAACGGCTGGAGCGATTTCAGTGAAACTCGGTAAGTTCATAGCACTATTCCCGGCGACCTCGACGGTGCCCTTCAAATTTTGTTACGTTACACCAATCCAACATGGCGGCTGTGCGAAATATTTCACTAGCATTCAATATCTCCGAAACTATTACCGATATCGCCCTGAAATTGTGTACAGTGATAAAGTGCACTACTAGAAGTTCACCTATGAGACTTTCAAAGATCTGGTGACTACAAAATCAACATGGCGGCCAAGCGAAGTTGAGACTTTTAAATAGACTTTTCTCGCGATTTAACTATCCAAACGTAATGAAACTTGGTACACCAAATGTTTATACACATTGCAATGCACTGGAGTCTAATTTAGTTCAATTGTTTACATAACCTCAAAATGGCGGCTGTGCGAAATATTTCACTGACATTCTATATCTCCGAAACTATTACAGATATCACCCTGCAATTTCGTACGGTGATAAAGGGTACTGATACAAGTTTACCTATGTATAATTCATAAACCTGTAAAGTACAAAACGAACATGGCGACCAAGCGAATTTGAAATATTTTAATAGACTTTTCTCGTGAGTTAACTCTCTGAGCGCAGTGAAATGTGGTACAGTAAATTATTTTGCAGATTGTAATGTACTGCCATCTAATTTAATTCAATTGTTTACATAACCTCAAGATGGCGGCTGTGCGAAATTTTAAAATTAAGTTTTTATTTCTTGTGTCGTAATCATGCGATCGGATTGAATGTTTGAATAATGAACCTAGGCAATAATTGTCCTTGAATGGTACATAACTCTATGGCCTATACATATAACAATCCTAAATGGCGAGCTTCCGAATATTTAGACGATTCTCAATATCTATGAATCTTTTACAGCAACCAAACTGACATTTTTATGTTCATAGAGACTATGAACATATGTTCACCTATAGGACTTTCAGTAACCTGGTGAGCACGAATTTAACATGGCGGCGACGAGAAGTATAAATATTTAAATGGACGTATCTCGCGAATTAACTATCCGAGTGCCATGAAACGTTGCACGTTAAATGCTTACACAAATGTTGATCCACTGGCATCTAATTTATTTCAATTGTTTGCATAATCACAAGATGGCTGCTGTGCGTAATTTTAAAATCTCGTTTTTACTTCTTGTGTTCTAATCATGCGATTGAAGTTTGAATACCACACGTACACAATAATCTTAATATAATAGTACAAAAATAAAAATCCAACCTGGCGACCATCTGAAATATTTAGACGGTTCTCAATATCTACGAATCTGTTACAGCAATTAAACTGAAATTTTGTATGTTGATAGAGGCAATTAACATGAGCAGGATATATGAAAATAGGCTGTATATTTCTTCACGGAACTACTTGTTATTTATAGAGAGATATACTGCACCGCTCGGTATTGACCGTGTTTTATTGCACAAATTTAGGTTTTACTCTCTAACCGTTGGAGATACACGAAAAGTGTTAAAGACCTTTTGGACAGAAAATTAAATGTTAAAGCTTGTGTATGCCATCAAAAGTTTGCTTTTCTTAGCGCTCTCTTTTTATTTAAAATGGAAATATGAAATTTTGAAACCAAAGGGTGTAGTGATGTCACAAATGTGGGTTTTACTCGCTAACCGTTGGAGATACACGAAAAGTGATGAGGACCTTTCGGATAGGAAATTACATTTTTAAGCTCGTATGTGCCATCAAAAGTGTGTTATTTCTTAGCGTTCTCTTTTTATTTGCTATGGAAATATGAAATTCTGAAACCAAAGGTGTAGTAACGTCACTAAAAATGGTCCTCAATTTTTAATAGTGCAAAATATGGAAATCAAAGGTATCCTATATGTAAACCTGGTATATCAGCTGCATCCATGCAAAATTTCATTTAAATTTGACCAGTGGTTATTGCGTTATTGAGTAACACACAGACAGACAGACAGACAGACAGACAGACAGACAGACAGACAGACACACACCATCTCATTTTTATATATTAGTATGATTGGTGTATTGCTCATTGTTAAAATACCTAATTATGTAGATTTCTTTAGAAAGCGAACTATTGCAATGGGTCCCATGTTTCGACTTCCGGAAAATTTCGACATATCTTCGCGTTTCACATCCCCCAGACCCCAAAAACACCGTCAGTTCAAAAGTTTATACATAATTTATGTATGTATATATATATATATATATATATATATATCAGTTTCTTTTGGACACGATAACTGCCGTAATTCTGCACCAATCACTTTAAATTTTTTACATAATATGTATCCCTATCAAATCTCGGTCGAGTTCGTTAATGGGTAAAATCGGTCGAAGGGGGTGAAAATGGGCGGCTTTTTTTTCGAAAAATTGAAATTTCGCTATAACTCTCTTAATACGTGAAATATCGAATCCATTCAAAGTTCATAATATGTGTCGGATAAGTGCCAACAATTTATGTCAAATAAGTTTTTTGATAGCACCAACCATTGACCAAAGGGGTGGAAAAAAGTGGGTTTTTCGGGAAACATTAATAATTTCTCTCTTAATAAGCACAATATCAAAACCGTACAAAATGGACAATATTCCCCTAATAATTACCTAAAACTTTTGTCTGAAATAATTTTTGATATGACCCACCATTACGCCAAGGGATGAGAAAAATGATTTCGGAATTATAAGAAAATGCCAAGAGCTATCAGAGGTTGCCATGGCAACACTACTAAATTGATGAGGGATGAGCCGTTGCCATGACAACGCACTTGCACGAGATCAGATTCAGTATTTCCATCTGACTAAGCCGGCCCCGTGGTGTTGGGGTAGCGCGCCTGCCTCTCACCCAGAGTCCCCGAGTTCGATCCCCGGCTCCGTCAGGGATTTTAAAACTGACGTGAGGGTTGGAACGGGGTGCACTCAGCCTCGTGAGGACAATTGAGTAGCTGTCTGACAGTGAGACAGCACCCCGATCACGAATACCAATATTAACGACCGAGGGGACCCGACGCGCTGATCACGCGTCACCCCAATATCTGCAGGCCAAAAGGCTGGGCAGCGGTCGCTTGGTCGGCCTTAGCCCGTCATGGGCTGGTTGGTGCCAGGGGTTGACTTTGACATCTGACTAAGTGGGAAGCGGGTTCGGTGACGTAACTGGTAGCATGCAGAATGTCTATGCCCAAGGTCGCGGTTTCAAAACCAGCCGAAGTCGTCGGATTTTCTAAGAGCGCTAAAAATCCCTCAGTATGCTTTCCTTTGGAGGGGAAGTTCCAACGTTCGTTACGAGTTGCTGGTTGGGGTGGCATCTAGTAGCCAAGTTCACAGCTAAGTGTCATTGACGGTAGTACCTGGTAGCAACATTAGTAACTACTGCTTGAAATTGACCGTCTGCAGTCCTTACCTGAATTACAGACTAATACATCCATTACAATTCACACCGTTTATCAGACAGATTCTACACTCACCCAAAGTACACGGGGTTAGATGACCACGTTGTCGCAGCCCCTAAACTGAGGAACCAACCAGAGGTAGATTTCATTAGAAAGCTAACTATTGCGATGGGTAGGCTACCATGTTTCGACTTCCGGAAAATTTCGACATATCTTCGCGTTTCACATCCCCCAGACCCAAAACCACCGTCAGTTCAAAAGTATATATATATCAGTTTCTTGTGGACACGATAACTGCCATAATTATTCACCAATCACTTTTTACCGAATATGTATACCTATAAAATCTCGGGCGAGTTCGTTACTGGGCTAAACCGGTAGAAGGGTGTGAAAATGGGGGGCTTTTTTCGAAAAAGTGAAATATTGCTATAACTCTCTTAATATGTGAAATATCGAATCCGTTCAACGTTCATACTATGTGTCGGATAAAGCCCAAAAATTTATGTTTGAAGAGCTTTTTTTATAGCACCAACCATTGACCAAAGGGGTGGGAAAAAGTGGGATTTTCGGGAAACATTAATCATATCTCTCTTAATAGGCACAATCTCAAAACCGTACAAAATGGACAATATTCCCCTAATAATTACCTAAAATTTTGTCTTAAAGAATTTTTGATATGACCCACCATTATGCCAAGGGATGAGAAAAATGATTTCGGAATTATAAGAAAATGCCAAGAGCTATCAGTGCTTGCCATGGCAACTCTACTAAATTGATGAGGGATGAGCCATCAGACGTTGCCAAGATAACGCACTTGCACGAGATCATATTCAGAATTCCATCTGACTAAGTGTGAAGCGGCTTCGGTGACGTAACTGGTAGCAAGCATGCTGAATGTCTATGCCCAAGGTCGCGAGTTCAAAGCCGGCCGAAGTCGTCGGATTTTCTAAGAGCGCTAAAAATCCCTCAGTATGCTTTCCTTTGGAGGGGAAATTCCAACGTTCCTTGCGAGTTGCTGGCTGCGGTGGCATCTAGTAGCCAAGTTCACAGGTAGGTGTCGTTGACGGTAGTACCTGGTAGCAACATTAGGAACTACTGCTTGAAATTGACCGTCTGCAGCCCTTACCTGAATTACAGACTAATACAGCCATCCCTAAGTACATGGGGTCACATGACCGCGTTGTCGCAGCCCCTAAACTGAGGAACCAACCAAAATCTCTGCGGGAGATATAATTTTGCGTGAAGAAGTAACAGACCGTTACATAGTTACACATCAGTGTCGAAACCTAGCATAAGGACTGTGTGACCAAAAGTATAACAAGTAGTTCCGTGGAGAACTATACAGCCTATTTTCATATATCCTGCTCATGTTAATTGCCTCTATCAACATACAAAATTTCAGTTTAATTGCTGTAACAGATTCGTAGATATTGACAACCGTCTAAATATTTCAGATGGTCGCCAGGTTGGATTTTTATTTTTGTACTATTATATTAAGATTATTGTGTCACCAACCACTGCAGTGGTATTCGATGGGTAACCTGCTCCCAAACAGAGCACCAAAAATGTGTAGCGCTTGAGAAGAGAAACCAAGAAAATTTCGACAGACATCATCAATGTGACCATGACTATAACAGTATCTCAAGAAAATTTCTTATCAAATTCTGAAAAACAAGGCCCGGCTGATTGAGATGTTGCTGAAGAAGTTTGAACAAGTTGACAAGGAAATCAAGTGTGAGCAGACGGCAGAAGATGCAGACTATCTCATAGTTACTATTGCCAACAGCGTCTTGTTGCATGCAAGTGCACACATGATTTCAAACGAAACTGGGGCTGCAAAAAAGCCGGGTTGTTCTGCTCTAAAATGTGCAAAAGCCTGTAAGGGCCACTGCAGTAACTCTCAGATGTACACTTCCGACAATGATGACGACCTGATTTCGATTGATTGCGGAGCTATTTTGGCTGGGGTTGTGTGAGGGAATAACGCACATTTGGAGCAGCTCATTTGGTGATTGGAGGGCGGCTCACTGTGTGACTGTTTGCGTTTGGGAATGGGACCTGAATCAAAGAAAGGCGTAGAGGGGGAGAGAGGCGGCATGGCGTCCTTGACGGGGGAGCGACCTGCGTTCTGTCCATGCGAAGGGGGGAGCCGGAGTGACTGTTTGGGAGCGGGGAGGGGGCGGGGGCCTAAATGGCGGGATTCACTGGCCTGGTGGGGTGTACTAGGCTTTGAAAGGCGGCTTCGGTGGCGCAGTTGGTAGCATGCTGAGCTTCTATGCCCAAGATCGCAGGTTCAAACCCGGCCGAAGTCGCCGGATTTTTTTTTCCAAGCGTTAAAAATTCCTCAGTATGCCTTTCTTCGGAGGGGAAGTAAAGCCGGCGGTCTCATGTCAGATTTATGGCATGTAAAAGAACCTTTTCATTAACTACACTTGTGTGAAGCTAAATTTGCAGGTTAGAATCAATAAAGCTCTATTAGTTCCAACGTTCGCCACCAGGTGCAAACTGCGATGCCATCTGGTAAGCAAGTCCGCAAGCTAGGTGTCGTGGATGGTAGCATTAGGTGGCAAAAGTAGGAACTACTTGAAATTACTGTCTGCAGCCCTTACTTGAATTAAAAACAGATAACACACACTAATATAGTCATCACAATTAACACCAGTTATCAGACAGATTCTACACACAACCAAAGTACACGGGGCTACATGACCGCATTGTCGCAGCCCCTAAACTAAGGAACCAAACATAGACTTTGAAATTCTGAAATGTGAAAGTTTTGGATGGCCTGAGGGCTGTGGTCGGTTTTCATCGAGCTCTGGCGGCCAAACGAAGAAGGCTTGCGAGCTGCTTCTAGTCTTGTTTCATGGGAAGTTTTATCAGCTTTACTTTTGATGAGAATTGATTTTTCTCTACGATTCGTTGTTTGGTAGGTGTGAGCGAAAGACTGAAACAACTTCCGAAATGTTGTGGGTTTTCGCCGTTTTGGTTGTGAAGCCGTGTCCGAGTCTTGTCGATGACTGGATTTTCAGATTCAGCACCCCAAAAAACATTGTTGTTTCCTATGGCTAGCCCGGATTCCAATCCATCAGCTTTCCAAAAAACATATAGAACCGACGAGATGAGATTCTTCAGCAATTTTTTTCCTGAATTGACTACCTTCCATCACCAAATGACTGGTCTAGTTTTATAATTTCATCCATCAGGATAATAAACAAAAATTGTGATTATGCACTTCCTTGCTTGAGGCCTTTTTTTGTATAAAATGTTTCAAGAGTCACCACTTCCGACTTGTACACTGCTTTTACTCTCATGATTCATCATTTTTATCTTATTAATTAATGATTTCGATACATTCCTTTTCAGCAGGCACTCCCATACATGTTTTCTCTTAAGTTAACTGTATCAAAGGCCTCTTCCAAATCTAAAAATACGAAAATGATTACCTTGTTTCTTTCCAGATGTTTTTCTAATATCATACGTACTATAAATATCAAATCTATTGTTGATCTATTCGGTCCAAAACCATATTGTTCTTCCTCTAACTGCATTTCTATTATATCCCTCTCAGTCTTTTGTCTATGACTTTCTCCAATATTTTCAGCCCATGTGATAATAAAGTTATACCTCTATAATTTTCACATTTCATCCTATTCCCTTTTTTGAACAATGGTATAATGTTTCCTTGTTGCCAATCTTCAGGTATTATTTCATCCTTCCATATGGCATTAAGAACTCTCTATAGCCACTGTAAGCCGATGCTTCCTGCTGCCTTAATCATATCAGCATTGAATTCATCTTTTCCACTTGCTTTACCTTTGGTCATTGTTTTCACTGCCCTTTCAAGTTCCAACCATGTTTTCGGGACCTCTTCGTTTTCTCCAACTATTATTTCCAATTTCTTATCTCCTTCTTCCTCAGAACTGTCATCCTCATTATAGAGTTTTTTAAAATATTTTGCCATCACCTTCTGAAGACCCCTTTCATCATGTACTATGGATACATCTTATCTCTCTAATGCCTTGATTTTTTCTTGATTCGTTCTTTTCGATTTTATTACTCTGTATAATTTATTTATTTTCCTCGAGTATCTTGTTCAATTTTGATGGTAAACTCTCCCTAACATTTCTCCTTTTCTTCTTTAACCCTTCAGTACTAACATCCGGTCTCGAGACCGACCGCCATATAATTCTGCTATAACGTTGGTGCGCATGCTTCGCGTACGCTTCACTCATCGGTACCTTCAAATCAGTCAGTTTACTTATTGTTGCGTAAATGTTAAGTGCCTGGCTCAAATTCTTAGCAAGAATTCCTTTATTTTGGTCCCTCAGACCGAAGTTAGTACTCGTGTTACTTTCTGTTGCAAATCAAATGAAATGAATTACGATCGTGAACAAGAGTACATGCTGAAATTATTACTGGAATCTGAAGAGAATGACGTGGCTGCAGAAGATTTTGAATATTTTGTGGAAGATCACCCTGAATGTCGCGAAGAAGATTCAGTCGGAACAAGACGTGGAGGAGATACAGGTTGAGCAAGATGGGACGTCTACACAACAAAAACAACGTATTGTTCCTCACTTCATTGGAAAAGACGGTGTCACGAAATGAAAAATGCATATTCCTCCTCAAAATGTGAGAACTCGCTCAGTGAATCTCGTAACTCATTTGGCTGGCGTGAAAGGACCGGTAAGAAATTTGACTTCTATTGTACATACATGGAACTGGTTTTTTGATGCTAGAATTCGTAACATTCTGGTCGATTGTACAAATCTTTCTATAACTGGGAAACTTTATGACCAAGAATATCGAATTGTAAGACCTACTGACTTAGTGGAAATGAAGGCTTTGTTAGGTCTCTTGTACCTTTCTGGTGTACGTAAGACAAACCATTTGAACGCAATTGACTTATGGTAAACTAACGGTACATCAATTGTAATGTTTCGGCTCACTATGTCATGGAGATATTTAGGTTTCTGCTGAGGCATATCAGATTTGACAAAAACGAAACTAGATTGCACCGACAAGAAGCAGATAAACTGGCTGTAATTTGGGTTGTATTTGACGCTTTTGTGGCAAATTGTCAAGGTAACTACACTCCGTCTGAATATACGACCATAGACGAAAAACTTGAGGCGTTCAGGGGAAGATGTGGCTTCCGCCAGTATATCCCAAGCAAACCCAGTAAATATGGGATCAAAATCTATGCGTTAGTATGTGCTAAAATGTTTTATATGTCAAACATTGAGGTATATGTTGATAAACAGCCCGATGGCCCATATACTGTTGATAACAGCGCGAAAGCAGTAGTTGAAAGATTAGTGAAACCTATTGCCAATACAGGTAGGAATGTGACAATGGACAATTGGTTCACCAGCATAGAATTATTTGAAAGTATGTTGAAAAACCATAAGTTGACTTTGCGTGGTACTATAAGAAAAAAACAAAAGGCAGTTACCTCGTGAATTTCCGGAAGGCAAAAATAGATCCGTCAGCTCCAGCATGTTCGGGTTCCAGGAAAATTCCAGCCTAGTATCATGCAATCCTCGAAAAGGCAAATGTGTGCTGCTTTTATCCACAATGCATCATGACGACAAAGTTGACCCCAACACTGAAAAACCTGAAATTATCATGTTGTATAATGACACGAAACGGGGTGTTGACGTAGTTGATAAGCTTAGTGCAGGGTATAACTGTGCCGGGCAAACTTGCCGTTGGCCTATGGTAATCTTTTACAGTTTGATGAACATTGCTTTTGTAATAATGAACAGTAACAATCCTAATACTAATATGATGCGAAGAATTTTCTTAGAAACACTGGCATTGGACTTAATCGGAGATCATTAAAAAAGAAGATTCACAGTCAAGCAACTTGCAAGACTGACTCTAATGAGAATTCAAGAGATCTGCAACATTCCAGCTGAGAACATGCCGGTGCCTGCGCAGGAATAAAAAGCGTATGGTCGGTGTGCATATTTTGACTCAAAGAAAAATCGTAAAACAAAATACAAGTGCTGTTTGTGTGGGAAGTTCATGTGTTTGGAGCACATAGTGGTTGTTTGTCCAACTTGTTCTGAAAAGAAGAAATGAACATGGTGATCGACTGTGACTGTCAATTGTTCATTGCATCTTTGTAAAAATTGTCACTATCCAAGTTTTCTAGTTAATCATTAGGAGTGTTTATTTCTGTCTCCAGACAAAGGTGAATGTATTTTGTTTTCCTCTCTACTGTTAACAGTAACAATGCAAGGCTTAGTAATTGTTTTCTGTAGTGTGGTTTCTCATTAATAAATAATTTATCTGCTTTGTTACATAAGAAATATACATGTTTACAACTTCGGACTCATAGACCGATGTTAGCACTCATGGAAGGATTTTTCATGTTACTACTGGAGGGTTAATATTCCTCTTTACTTGTAATTTCAATCTCTTGTATTCCACATGTAATCTTTCTAACGTAATCTCATCTCTCTGATATTTGTTTTGCTTTTCCTTATCCATTTCTTTCTTTACCCAGTTCCTTTCCTTTATTTCTTATTTTATTTTGTCTGTCCACCACCGTATCTCCTTTCCATTGACCGTTGCTTTTGTTTTCCCACATATCTCAATTGCTGGTTCCACAAAAGTCTGTCTTAAATTTTTCCACTCTTCTTCTACACTTCGAATTTCTGTGTTAGGCAACTTCCTTTTTATCCTATCTTGGAATGCTATTCTTTTATCTCCCCTCCAATTCCCAAATCTGATCTTTGGTTTCTTCTTCAATACAATTTTAGTAAGTTTTACTAGTTTTAATTCCACAATTAACAGTCTGTGGTCACCTTCCATACTTTCACTGGGGATTATCTTGGTATTGATGATGTATCTTCCCCATTCTTGGTCTGTTATTATGAAATCAATGAGTGTTCCATACTGTCCATTCCAACTATATCGGCTGATCTTATGTCTATTCCTCTTCATGAACGATGTGTTTTTTATTAGCAGGTTGTTTCTGATACAGAAGTCCAACAATTTCACTCCATCTTTATTTCTATCTCCATACCCATGCGGGCCCAAAACATTCTCATATACTAGCCTATCCTATTCTAATATAAGCCAATAATGGCTACACTGCGTCCTGCTGCACGGCTGAAAGCAACGGGAAACTACAGCCGTATGCTATTCCCGAGGATATGCACCTCTCTATGCATAATTACATGTGATGATGGCCTCCTCCCTTGTAAAATTTCAATCCGGAGGTAAACTAGTCCCCCGTTCGGATCTCCGGGTGGGGACTACTCGAGAGGGGGTTAACATCACAGAAGTGACAAAGAGGAAATCTGACATTCTACGGATCGGAGCGTGGAATGTTAGAAGTCTGCTAGGAAGTGGAAGGTTAGAAAACTTAGAAAGGGAAATGGATAGGTTGAGGTTGGATTTGGTTGGGATTAGTGAAATGCGCTGGCAGGAAGAACAGGACTTCTGGTCAGGAGACTATAGGGTCATTAGCACTAAATCAAACAATGGCCAAGCTGGGGTTGGCCTCATATTGAGTAGGAAACTTGGACAGCGGGTGGAATATTATGAGCAATATAGTGAACGGATTTTTGTAGCAAAAATCAATACAAAACCTACCTGCACTACAGTGGTACAAGTCTATATGCCTACCAGTCAAGCTGATGATGAGGATGTTGAAAAGGTCTACGAAGAAATAGACGAAATTCTGAGGTATATCAAGGGTGATGAAAATGTTATAGTAATGGGAGATTGGAATGCTGTGGTAGGAAAAGGGAGAGAAGGGAAGATAGTAGGAGATTTCGGATTAGGTGAAAGGAATGATCGAGGAAGCAGGCTGGTAGAATTCTGCACCGAGCATGAATTGGTCATAGCTAACACCTTATTCAATAACCACAATAGAAGAATATACACATGGATGAGACCAGGAGATACAGGGCGTTACCAAATCGACTTCATTATGGTCAAGCAGAGGTTTCGAAACCAGATTTTGGATTGTAAATCATATCCTGGTGCTGACATAAACTCTGATCACAATCTGGTTGTAATGAAATGCAGATTAAAGTTGAAGAAACTGAAGAAAAGTCAAAAGCCAAAAAGGTGGGCAATAGACAGACTGAAAGAGAAGGATGTAAACGAAAGATTCAAGAAGAGTATAAAGGAAGGGCTAATGAAAAACCCTAAACAAACTTCAATTGCAGACGAATGGGCACTTTTGAAGAATGAAATAACAAAATCCGCAGAAGAAAACATTGGTAGGAAAGAAAGAATAGGTAGAAAACCGTGGATCACTCAGGATATACTAGAATTGATGGATGAAAGGCGGAAACACAAGAATCTAAGAGATGAAAAGGGGAAAGCAGAATACAGACGTCTGAGAAATGAGGTTAACAAGAAGTGCAAGGAAGCGAAAGAAGAATGGTTGAAAGAGAAATGTGCAGGTATAGAAAATTGTCTGAAATTAGGAAAAGTAGACACAGCTTATCGAAGGATTAAGAATACTTTTGGGGAAAAGAAGACTAAGTGCTGTAATATTAAGGACACAAATGGAAAGCCTCTAACAGATAGGGAAGAAAAGGTTGACAGATGGAAAGCTTACATAGAGAGTTTGTATAAGGGAAAGGAGATTGAGAATCATGTAATGGAAAGGGAGGAGGAAATTGATGAGGATGCGAAAGGAGATTTAATACTGAGATCAGAATTTGATAGAGCTTTGGAAGACTTAAGCAGGAACAAAGCACCAGGCATAGATGATATACCGATTGAGTTGCTACGCTGCATAGGAGAAGAAGGTCTGATCCGGTTATTTCACTTGGTGTGTAGGATTTATGAGACAGGTGAGGTACGCCCTGATTTCAAGAAGAATGTAATCATCCCTATACCAAAGAAAGTGGGAGCTGACAGATGTGAAGATTACCGTACAATCAGCTTGATTACTCATGCTTCAAAGATCCTGTCTAGAATAATTTACAAGAGGATTGAAAGCCAGATAGAAACGGAGTTGGGTGAAGACCAGTTTGGTTTCAGGAGAAATGTAGGAACAAGGGAAGCTGTACTAAGTCTTAGGCTGATTTTAGAAGGTAGAATAAGGAAAGATAAGAGAACGTTCATGGCTTTTGTAGACTTAGAAAAGGCTTTTGATAACGTTGATTGGACTAAATTGTTTGACATTTTGAAATCAATTGGAATAAAGTACAGGGATAGGAGGGTGATATACAATCTGTACAGATACCAGACAGCAGTCATTCGAGTTGAAGGACATGAGAGAGAAGCTGGTATTCATAAAGGTGTAAGGCAAGGCTGCAACTTATCACCCATACTTTTCAATCTTTACATTGAACAAGCAATGAAGGAAATTAGAGAAAATTTTAAAGTGGGAGTGAAGATTCAAGGAGAAATAATTTCAACTCTGAGATTTGCTGATGACATCGTCATCTTGGCCGACAAGCCTGAGGATTTGAATGAGTTTTTGAATGGTATGGACTCCGTCTTACGGAAAGAATTCATGATGAAAATAAATAAATGTAAAACAAAAATACTGGAATGCAGCCGAAATATATCAGAAACCTCTATGGAGATCAAATTGGCAGGTGAAAAGCTGAAGGAAGTAGGAGACTTCTGTTACTTAGGAAGCAGAATAACCAGTGATGGACGAAGCAAAGAGGATATTAAAAGTAGGTTGGCTCAGGCAAAGAAAGCATTTCTCAAAAAAGGAATCTGCTGACATCGAATATAGATTTAGGTATTAGGAAGTCATTTTTGAAAGCCTTTGTCTGGAGCGTGGCGCTCTATGGAAGTGAAACTTGGACTATTGGTGCAGCAGAAAAGAGGAGAATTGAAGCATTTGAAATGTGGTGTTACAGGAGAATGATGAAGATCAGATGGGTAGATAGGGTTACAAACAAAGAGGTATTAAGACGAGTGGGAGAGGAGAGATGTTTCTGGCGACTGCTAATGAAGAGAAGAGCTAGGTTGGTAGGACACATACTAAGACACCCAGGAATAGCAAGCTTAGTTATGGAAGGAAGGGTCGAGGACAAAAACTGTAGGGGTAGACCAAGGTTAGAATATGTTAAACAGATTGCCTTCGATGTAGGGTGTCGGAGCTATGTAGAGATGAAACGATTAGATCAGGACAGGGAGGCATGGAGAGCTGCATCAAACCAGTCAAAAGACTGAAGACTCAAACAACAACAACATCTGTAATAGTTTCGGAGATATAGAATGTCAGTGAAATATTTCGCACAGCCGCCATTTTGAGGTTATGTAAACAATTGAACTAAATTAGACTCCAGTGCATTACAATGTGTATAAACATTTGTTGTACCAAGTTTCATTACGTATGGATAGTTAAATCGCGAGAAACGTCTATTTAAAAGTCTCAAATTCGCTTGACCGCCATGTTGGTTTTGTCGTCACCAGGTTTTTGAAAGTCTCATAGGTGAACTTCTAGTAGTGCCCTTTATCACCGTACACAATTTCAGGGCGATATCGGTAATAGTTTCGGAGATATTGAATGCTAGTGAAATATTTCGCACAGCCGCCATGTTGGATTGGTGAGAAGTAACATCATTTGAAGGGCACGGTCGAGGTCGCCGGGAATAGTGCTATGAACTTACCGAGTTTCATTGAAATCACTCCAGCCGTTTAGATCTTATTAGGGGAGGACACACACACACCTCACACACACACACACACACACACACACACACACGCGGACAAAAGGTGATCTCATAAGCCTTTTTTTTTTCAAAATTGAAAATAGGCTAAAAATGGACCCCAAATGACAAGAAGGTTACCGTTCCCATAAGACAATAAAATGTTTAAAATAAGCATAAAATGACGAAAAACAAAGTTAATTAAGCTCCAATTATAAAATACCTTCTCGCAATAAATGAGGTCTGATCCTTCTACGAAAACCTGCATATTCTGCCTATTTTCGCCTATCCCCATGTTTGTTCGGTGAAATCTACCTCCGCCTTCCGGCGTGCCGAGAGGACTTTTTTTACTATGCTCCAAGCACCCGAACATGAATTATAGGCGTACTTAAACATAAATATATATCAACCACATAGTATCAAACAAAATTATCTTCACGATGAACCCGTTTGTCGACAAAAATATGATTAGTAAAAAAATGTGCTATCAAACTAAATTCACCTAACGTGTACTTCCTGACGTGAAAATAATATTGAAAACCTCGTACAGTAGACGAAACGCAATATATATCGAATTAAAACTGACCCTCACTGTTGTGGAAAGTCCCCATCCCCAGGAAGACCCCTTTAATAAATTATAATGGATTGTGGTGCATGAAAATTCCGGATTTTTGGCCTCCAATGGCCCAAATTCCCAAAAGCTGCAAAATACACTATTCCAAGCCAGGAATTTTTAAAATAATGTTGTTGTTTGGAGATATAATAGACCTTCTGAACAACATATCGCATATCGCACGTGGAAGTCACGTGTAAAAATTGTAGGGTACCCCTTGAGCCCCTTAATCGCTTTGTTGAATTTTACATTCTATGTTTGATTCCACGATAACCTTATAGCCATTTGCAAACTTTCACAGAAATTTAATAAATTGAGTGGCATTGTTTCTTACAGAAATAAATGGAAAGTTGGATGTCACCTCTGGTGATAGGCCTACCGTTGTCATGGTTACCGGCTTGCATTACTTCATTAGTTTATTCTTGTTCTCCTTCTTTCGGACGGGCCAGCTAAGGACCACGACTTTCAACTTTTCAGCTTGGCGAGGGACTTGATGTTTGCCCAATATTCGCGCATTCTCTGGCTATGTTTCTCCTTTCTCTCTTTTGTCCAGATGATGCCGGTTTTCTTACTGGGTGGTCTGTCCTGATAACTCTTCTGTTTAAGTATCTTTCTGAGACGTGATCGGCTTCTAATATCACTTTTCATTAGCTTCAGTTCTTGGATATCCTTGTTAACTATTGTTAGCGACGGTGTCACGCTCTTTCTATTCCCCCAGTAGTTGAGAAGCCGGTTGGTTAATCTTGTTGGTTTCATCCATGGGGCATGTCCGTAGAAAGCCAGACGTCTCTTCCTGGCCACATCTGTGATTTTCTCAGTATATCTATTGTACCCTTTCGTCATCATATGGAACATGTGTTCGTATCCCAGCTAGTTCACGGTCTTTCGAGGCATGGGGCTTTCAACCCACTATACGACCATATATTCAGGATTTGTGTCTGTCAGGTAACTACTCTACTTGAAAGAAACAACAAATTCCTAAATATAACATTTAATGGTATTAATTCATGGCACAGCACAACACAAAACACAAAAATATTTTACAATTACTTCCCACAACAAAATCAAAATAATATGTGAGTCTCTTCTCATAAAGTTTGGTGCTCCACCACACCCATATCTATCCTAGATATCCTATCGTTGATACTCTTTGACATTTGCGAGGCGAGTGTCCATAGTGTTCTTCACGTGTCACAATTTAACACAAGTTTGCATATCACAACACAACAAACACAAATTACATTTAAATAACAGTTATGTGCAATTAGGAAATATTTATCCGTCTTGACACGGAGCATTTATTTTGAATAACATTGATTTTATTAGCTTATGCCGTGCTTAACATGTGTTGCTTCTCCACGAATATCGTCTTCTTTTCCCATAAGTTTCAAACGCTGAAATGGTATACCTTTCCCTCCAAAATACACATAGTTATAGACATTTTATAGCTTCACCATACAACAATCTTCTGAGTCTGGTCATATTATCATTACAAACTTGTCATATCGTTAAATTACGCTACCCATATGAATAAATTAGCATGAACTGGGCAATTACTCTTTACTAGAATGCATATATTTATTTGGTGCAGTTAAGTTGTCCTCGGACAATAACTTGGCCAAATCTCGTCCAATTACTTCATTCCAACATTGCATATGTATGGAAACAGTACATATAATTCATTTGATACCATCATATCAAGCACATTTTAATTACTTTTCGAAATATCGAGATCCTTCAGTGTCCCACTACAATCTTAAAAGAAAAGGATCCGGTCTAATTGACTTCCCTTAGCGTGAACAAGAGATTCGTCATGGATCGTCCTAGGCAAGATGGCTGCTGGGTCTGTGGCTTCTACCTGCCCTCCTGACCGACTCCCTGCAATGGCCATGTGCTCACTCAATGGTGCATCTCTGCTAAGGGTACATGATTGGATTGTGTCATTACGAATTGAGTCGATCTAATTATTTAATACCTACACTTAGAGTATTTAATGGGATCATATCGGCTCCTAATTAGTATTCATAGCGAGCGATGGATCACAAAATAGCTTCGCCGTTCTATGGACGTAATCAGTGGCTTTGTGCGCGTCCCAGCTGAGTTTCAAACTGTTAGCTCACTGGACGGGCATGAATATAACTAGAGGAAATCCACGTTTTCTACTCGAAGAACCTTTGTCTTACCTCTAAGGGCAGATCAATTACTATAATGGCCGACCTAGGGTGTCTAATGGTTTTCCCTGGCAGCGAAGACTCTGCTAACAGTGGATACAGACAGACTCTGTCCCAACTCTGTTGCGAATACACATGTATGCTCTAAGGCGATACCATATCGTAGCTTCGAAGATTGGCCTACTAGATTCGTCAACGCGCGAACTATTCGTGGATGGTCCCTGCAATTTATTGACGTAAATCACTTGATTCTACGTTACATGCTCGCTGATCGCGACTCAAACAACATTTCTTACAGATGACTCAATTCCTAAAACACTCATGTCCTCCATATATTTACTTACAAGCCAAAGTTTTACGTAGCTCCAAAACAAGTATTAATTTACTGGCATTTACGTTGACTATCTTAATGGCTCTCAAATACAACCATATAGAATATAACATAATAAAACCTTTATCTAACATTTCAATGACACTGAAAAACTCTCTTTATCTCGCTATTTATCTCTCTTTCTTACTTTTCACAATAACACATTATTCTTACAATAGATATGACACACTTTGCACGTTCTATAGGCATGCATATGCCGATTTATATATTTATTATTGACACCGACCTCAGATTCTATTAGTATAAGGTAGATTTCATTAGAAAGCTAACTATTGCAATGGGTACCATGTTTCGACTTCCGGAAAATTTCGACATATCTTCGCGTTTCACATACCCCAGACCCCAAAACCACCGTCAGTTCAAAAGTTTATATATAATTTATGTATATATGTATATATGTATCTATATATATATATATATATATATATATATATCAGTTTCTTGTGGACACGATAACCGCCGTAATGTTTCACCAATCACTTTGAATTTTTTACATAATATGTATCCCTATAAAATCTCGGTCGAGTTCGTAAATGGGCAAAATCGGTCGAAGGGGGTGAAAATGGGGACCTTTTTTCGAAAAAGTGAAATTTCGCTATAACTCTCTTAATACGTGAAATATAGAATCCATTCAAAGTTCATAATATGTGTCGGATAAGTGCCAAAAATGTATGTCAAATAAGTTTTTTGATGGCACCAACCATTGACCAAAGGGGTGGAAAAAAGTGAGTTTTTCGGGAAACATTAATCATATCTCTCATAATAGGCACAATATCAAAACCGTACAAAATGGACAATATTCCCCTAATAATTACCTAAAACTTTTGTCTGAAATAATTTTTGATATGACCCACCATTACGCCAAGGGAAGAGAAAAATTATTTCGGAATTTTAAAAAATGTCAAGTGCCATCAGAGGTTACCATAACAACGCTTTTAAATTGAAGAGGGATGATCTATCAGAGGTTGCCAAGACAACGCCATTGACGAGATCACATTCATTTTCAGCCTACTTTTCACACTTTTCAGAAATGAGGAAAAAGTAGACTTACGAGATATATCCGGGAAAATGTGTCTGTCATTCTGTCTGTCTGTCTGTCTGTCTGTCTGTCTGTCCTTCTGTCTGTCTGGCTGTGTGTGTGTGTGTCCCCCCATATCAAATCCTAAACGGCTGCAGCAATCGAAACCAAATTTTGTATGAGTAAAGATGTATACCGGAATATCTCAGGCCCATATTTGAAAAAGATGCCAGTGCTACCAACTGCTAAAAAAACGCACTAGAAATTTGAGCTCCATGTTGGATATCTTGGAAGGTATACATGGGAGCTATTCTAAAATTGGCACACATGTAGATAATACTATTTCAATTTAATTTCCAGGTGGCCATACATGACAGCGTTGCCAAAATAATTTTAAGCCTTCTGATAAGTCCAATTTTTAAATGCATATAACTTCTACACTATCAATTGGATTTCAACCAAATTTTGTATGTAATATGTGTAAATAAACGGATATGACTGAGTGTATTCTTAAGAGAAACCAGGGCTGCCAAATGTTAATAATTGCTCTCTATTTTGTATCCAAATATATCAGAAAGTATGCAAGCCGACAGCTTTAAACTATGCACACGTAAATTACCTGACATTTTACATTAATTTTGAGTAACTTATATACGTCAGTTCTACCAACATGATTCTAAGCCTGCTGATAGGACCAATTTTTAAATACATGTAACTTCTATACCAACAAATGAATTTCATCCAAAATTGGCACAAAAATATATAATATTTCAGATTATTTCTGACCAGCACTCGCATGACATTGTTGCCAACATGATTTTACGTGTACTAATAGATCCAATGTCTAAATCCATGTAACGTCCTTTGGATTTCAACCACATTTTGTATTCTGTACCTTAGGAGATGGAAGTAAGAATATATTCAGTCACCAGAGCTGCCAACTGTATTGCTCTATTAGGCTACATTATGCCTAGTATACCTTATTTCGAACTAATTAAGACATTTCGATATTACCCACTTAATTTCGTCATTATTCTAGATAGGTTCATATACTGTAGATTAATCTATGGCATGAATATTAATTTTAAGAAAAGTAGGCTCTATAGTTCGTCACGGAACTTCTTGTTCCATCTGACTATGCGGGAAGCGGCTAACTGGTAGCATGCTGGACTTCTATGCCCAAGGTCGCTGGTTCAAAGCCGGCCAAAGTCGCCGGATTTTCTAAGAGCGCTAAAAAACCGTCAGCATGCTTTCCTTCGGAGGGGAAGTTACAACGTTGGTTGCAAGTTGCTGGTTGCGGTGGCATCTTACAGCCAAGTTCACAGCTAGGTGTCGTTGACGTTAGTATTTGGTACAAAATTAGGTACTACTACTTAAAATTTACCGTCTGCAGACCTTACCTGAATTACAGACTAATTCAGTCATCACAAATAACACCGTTTATCAGACAGATTCAACACACACCCAATGTACACGGGGTTACATGTCCACCTTGTCGTAGCCCCTAAACTGAGGAACCAACCAACATCTCTGCGGGAGATAAAATTTTGCGTGAAGAAGTAACAGACTGTTAGATAGTTACACATTAGTTCCAAACCTTGCATAAGGACAGTGTGATCACAAGCATAAAAATGAACCCCAGATGACAAGAAGGTTACCATCCCCATAAGACAGTAAAATGTTAAAAATATGCATAGAAAGACGAAAAAATGTTAACTAACCTCCAATTGTAAAATGCTTTCTCGCAATAAATGAGGTCTGATCCTCCTACGAAAACCTGCATATTTTGCCTATTATAGCCTATCCTCTAGTTTTCCCGGTGAAATCTACCTCCGCCTTCCGGCGTGCCGAGAGGAATTTATTATTAGTTAACGTTACCGTTACTTTCATCAACGTCCTACGCCTAAATGGTCGTAAGCTTAATCATTCTCAAAGCCATATATTTATAAAAATACGAGGGATGTGAACTCGTAAACAAATGACTGTTAATTCTTAATATTTGAGGAAATGATTTGTTGTATGGTGAGCTATTAAATCATATCAATAAATTGGAATGGTACTCACTTTCATTCTTGCTGGGTTAGTCCAACATGACAGCAATTTGCCCACCATTCTGCTTGCTTTAAGCCATCATTACACTTTCCATACGACACATTGCATAGGATTTGCACATGGTAATTATATCTTGCATTATTGGCATTTTACACTTTTTATACAACACACATTCTTTTAACATATCAACATAAACACTTTTAATGATAACTGTAACATAATTTTATACACAACTTTCCACACGGATCCTTGCTTGGATTTCCACTATTGCCTGACTTCAGACATGCGACGCAGTGAAATCCTGACAACCGCCTGTCTCCTTCGAAAGTCTATCTCGCGTGTGTGTGCTCATCTCCGGTCTCCTACAGCTTCTATCTTCTATCCTGCAAAGTTGCTCAATCATAAATCACAAATACTTGTGATGCCTTCCAGGGTCCCGTAAAACTGTAGTGTTCATTACAATCACATGTGTTATTTTAAATATTATAACACTCCCTGTGGATACGTTCATCTTATATATAAAAGTGAAAGTCTGTATGTATGTATGTATGTATGTATGTATGTGGGTATGAGGGTGGGTCTGTTCCGTATACAAATCTACACCGTTCCACCAATCTCAACCGAATTTTGCATACACATAGCTTAGGACCCAGAAGGAACCGCTGGCTACATGAATTTTCGATAGTCTTTCTCATTCTTCTGATTTCGACCCTTTTGCACTCCAGCATATGCTAATCAAATCATAAAATATACTCATGAAGGAATGGCAAGGCGGATAGTTTCCATGGCAACATAACTCAAGTCGAGACACGGCCGACTGGATGCCATTTGCGCTCTGCACTACCGGTATAGAAAATGAGGATCTTTACTTGAAATCCCGTTACTTACTCAACTACTCACACAGCACTGTCAACCGAGTTTAGCATAACAAAGACTTGACACTATCTTCTACTATATATTTGTCAAATACCACTCACTCACTCATTCATTCATCACGAAATCTCAGAAACCATCAAACGGATTGGAATGAAATTTGGTATGCAGCTTCCCCAAGGGCCGAAAATGCCCACTAAGAGAGGATTTTTGGATATTCTAGTTCTAAAGGGGTGTTAAGGGGGTAGACCTGCATTTCATTGAACAGCAATATCTCCCGATTGGTTTCATTGGGGGATGTGATACTTGGCACATAAACTCATCATTAAAAACAAGTAGTTCCGTGAAGAACTATACAGCCTATTTTCATATATCCTACTTATGTTAATTGCCACTATCAACATACACAATTTCTGTTTGATTGCTGTAATAGATTCGTAGATATTAAGAACCGACTAAATATTTCGGATGGTCGCCATGTTGGATTTTATATATGTAGGTCCTAGAGTTATGTACTGTTACATGCAGATTATTGTGAACGTGTAGTATTCAAACTTCAATCGCATAATTAGGACACAAGAAAAAACAAGGAGATTTAAAAATTTTTCACAGCTGCCATCTTGAGGTTATGGAAACAATTGAAATAAATTAGATGCCAGTGGATTAACATTCGTATAAGGATTTACTGTACCAAGTTTCACTGCACTCGGATGGTTAAATTGCGAGAAATGTCCATGTGAATATTTATAATTCGCGTCAGCGCCATGTTGGATTTGTGATCACCAGGTTATTTAAAGTCTTATAGGTGAACTTAAGTTCATAGCCCCTATGAACATTAAAAAATGCAGTTTGATTGCTAAAATAGATTCGTAGATATTCAGTATCGTCTAAATATTTCGCATGTTCGCCATGTTGGATTGTTAAATGTATAGGCCATAGAGTCATGTACCATTAAAGGAAAATTATTGCGTAGGTTCATTATTCAAACTTTCACTTCGATCGCATGACTACATCACAAGAAATAAAAACTTAATTTTAAAATTCGCACTGCCGCCATCTTGAGGTTATGTAAACAATTGAACTAAATTAGATACCAGTGGATTACAATGTGTATAAATATTTCCTGTACCAGGTTTCAGTGCGCTTGGAACATTAAATCGCGAGAAATGTCTATTTAAAATTTTCAAATTCGCTTGGCCGCCATGTTCGTTTTGTAGTTAACCGGTGTTTGAAAGTCTTATAGATGGACTTCCAGTAGTGCCCTTTATCTCCGTACAAAATTTTAGGGAGATATCGCTAATAGTTTCAGAGATATAGAATGCCGGTGAAATATTTCGCACATCCGCCATCTTGTGATTATGTAAACAATTGAACGAAGTTAGATGTCGGTGCATTACAATTTATATAAACATATACTGTACCATGTTTCATTGCGTTTGGTTGGTCAAATCACGAGAAACGTCTATTTAAAAGTCGCAAATTCGCTTGGCCTCCATGTTGGTTTTGTAGTTACCAGGTTTTCAAATGTTACAGAAGTGAACTTATAGTAGTTCCCTCTATCACCATTGAAAATGTCAGGGTAATATCGGTAATAGTTTCGGAGATATTGAATGCTGGTGAAATATTTCGCACAGCCGCCATGTTGGATTGGTGAGTCGTAACAAAATTTTAAGGGCACGGTCGAGGTCGCCGGGAATAGTGCTATGAACTTTCCGAGTTTCATTGAAATCGCTCCTGCCGTTTAGATTTTATTAGGGGGGGACATACACACGAATCACACACACACACACACACACACACACACGCACACACACACACGGACAAAAGGTGATCTCATAAGCCTATTTTTTCAAAATTGAAAATAGGCTAATAAGAAGACACGAGTCGGAGGGTTTTTCGATGTGGTGTATATTATGAGGTGAAAGGGGTGAAAAGTGGAGATTGAAAGATTCCTAACGCAGCGTGTATCTCTTAAACGACATAGGCGAGGAGTTTGAAACTCAGCGGGAAAAAATCAGCATAAACATAAGTAAGTATGTGTTTGGCCGTTTTATCATAAATCCAATTTAAGGGGCCCATGGGGAGGGGTGAAATTCTTGAGGGGGGGGGGGAGAAACAGGAAAGAAAGTGTCCTAACTGATTGACTGACTGACTCACTCATCAAACTCAGGGGGAAAAACTGCTTTAAAGTAAGTAAATAGCTGTTCGATAGTTTTTATCATAAATCAAATTTAAGGGGTTCATGGGGAGGGGTGAAATTCTGAAAAAAGAAAATTGAAAGAAAATGTCCTGACTCACTCACTCACTCACTCACTCATCATCGCCCAGCCAAACTTATTGAAGTTAGAAACATGACAGTTTGGGGATATGTTCATTGTATTTCAAAACAGTCTACTAAGGGAGGATTTTCGGATATTCAGGTTCTAAAGGGGTCTTAATGGGGTTAAACCTGCATTTCATTGAATAACAATATCTCCCGATTGGTTTCATTGGGGGATGTGATACACGGCATATAAACTCATCATTAAAAAGTAAGACACGTGTCTGAGGGTTTTTCGATGTGGTGTATATTATGAGGTGGGGTGAAAAGTAGGGATTGAAAGATTCCTAACAGAGCGTGTATGTCTTAAACGACATAGGCGAGGAGTTTCAAACTCAGCGGAAAAAAATCAGCATAAAAATAAGTAAATATGTGTTTGACCGTTTTTTCATAAATCCAATTTAAGAGGCCCATGGGGAGGGGTGAAATTCTGTGGGGGGGGGGGACAGGAAAGGAAATGTCCTAACTGATTGACTGACTGACTCACTCATCAAACTCAGGGAGAAAAACTGCTTTAAAGTAAGTAAATAGCTGTTCGACAGTTTTTTATCAATCAAATTGAAGGGGTTAATCGGGAGGGGTGAAATTCTGAAGGAAAAAAAAAAAATGAAAGAAAATGTCCTGACTCATTCACTCACTCATCATCGCCCAGCCAAAAATATTGAAGTTGGAAACATGGCATTTTGGGGATATGTTCGTTGTATGTCAAAACCGTACACTAAGGGAGGATTTTTGGATATTCAGGCTCTAAAGGGGTCTTAAGGGGGTTAAAAATGAATTTCATTGAATAACAATATCTCACGAGTGGTTTCATTTGTGGATGTGATACTCGGCATATAAACTAATCATTAAAAATAAGCAGACATGTGTCTAAGGGTTTTTCGATGTGGTGTATTATTATGAGGTGAAAGGGGTGAAAAGTGGGGGTTGAAGGATTCTTAACGGAGCGTGTAGGCCTATCTCTTAAACGACATAGGCGAGAAATTTGAAACGCAGCGAAAAAACATCAGCTGAAAAAGTTAATTAAATCGGTGTACGACCGTTTTTTCATAAATTAATTTAAGGGGCCAATGGAGTGGGGTGAAATTCTGGTGGAAAAAAGGGGAAAAAGTGTCCTAACTGACTAACTCACTCACTCACCAAACTCAGGGGAAAAATACAGCTTTAAAAATAAGTTAATAGGTGTTCAAGCGTTTTTTCATCAATCCAATTTAAGGGGCCCATGGGGAGGGGTGAAATTCTGGTAAAAATAATTGAAAGAAAATGCCCTGTCTGACTCACTCACTCATCACGCCCAACAAAAACTATTTAAGTTAGAAAAATGAAATTGTGGGAATATGTTCGCTGTATGTCGAAAACGTCAACTAAGGAATGATTTTTGTTTATTCGGGTTTTAAAGAGATGTTAAGGGGGTAAACGTGCATTTCATTGAATAACGATATGTCATGAGTTGTTTCTTAGGGGATGTGATATTCGGTATATATACTAATCATTAAAAATAATCAGACATATGTCTAAGGGTTTATCGATGTGGTGTATTTTATGAGGTGATAGGGGTGAAAATTGGGGGTTGAGGGATTCTTGACGGAGCGTGTATCTCTTAAAGGACATAGGCGAGAAGTTTGAAATTCGTCGGAAAAAGAACAGCTTAAAATACAAGTAAATAGGTGTTCGACTGTTTTTTTTCATAAGTCCAATTTATGGGGCCCTTGGAGAGAGGTGAAATTCTGAAAAAAAAAAACAGGAAAGAAAGTGTCCTAACTGATTGACTCACTTATCACTCATCAAACTCAGGGGGAAAACAGCTTTAAATAAGTAAATAGGTGTTTGACCGTTTGTTTCATAAATCCAATTTAAGGGGTTCATGGGGAGGGGTGAAATTATCAAAAATAAATGAAAGGAAATGTCCTGACTGACTCACTCCCTCATCATAGCCCAGCCAAAATTATTAAAGTTAGAAACATGAAATTTTGGGGATATGATCGTTGTATGTCGAAAACGTCCACTAAGGAAAGAGTTTTGAATATTCAGGTTCTAAATAGATGTTAAGGGGGGTAAACGTGCATTTCATTGAATAACAATATCTCACGAGTGGTTTCATTTGGGGATGTGATACTTGGCATATATACTAATCATTTAAAATAAGCTGACACATGTCTAATGGTTTTTCGATATAGTGTATATTATGAGGTGAAAGGGATGAACAGTGGGGGTTGAAGGATTCCTAACGGACCGTGTATCTCTTAAACGACATAGGCGAGGAGTTTGAAACTCGAAGGAAACCAATCAGCTTAAAAATAAATAAATAAATAAATAAAATAAATATGTGTTCGACCGTTTTTTCATAAATCCAATTTAAGGGGCCTATGGGGAGGGGTGAAATTCTGGAAGAAAAACGTCCCCTAAGGAAGGATTTTTGGATGTTCACTCTCATCGACCAACCCAAACGATTAAAGTTAGAAGAATGATATTTTGGGGATATGTTTGTTGTGTGTCGAAAACGTCTACCAAGGTGGGACTTTTGGATATTCAGGTTCTAAAGGGGTGTTAATGGGGTTAAACCTGCATTTCATTGAAAACAATATGACACGACTATGACGCGAGCGAAGCGAGGCTAAAAATGAGAAGATGTGCGTCTATGTATTACTCAATCACGCAAGTACCACTGGTCCGATTTACATGAATTTTACATGGAAGTAGCTGATTTACCTGGTTAACATATAGGTTACTTTTTATTTCAATATTTTGTACTATATAAAGATGCCGACCATTTTAGTGACTTCACTAAACCCTTTGGTTTAAAACTTTCATATTTCCATTTCAAATACAAAGAGAACGCTAAGAATTAGCAAACTTTTGATGGTATATACGAGGTTAAAAATTACATTTTCTATCCGAAAGGTATCTCCAACCGTTAGCGAGTTATACCTACATTTGTGCTATAAAACACGGTCGACGCCGAGCGGTGTAGTTGGACAAAATGTTCCATCCTTAATCTCCCTCTGCGCAGCACTTCGCCTATCCCCTGTTTTAACTGTCACCTTCATATTTTAATTTATTTATGACGCGTAGCGAAGCACGGGTACTTCAGCTAGTTGTCTATAAACATCATCTTAAAATATCTCTACGCTGTACTGATTATTTAGTCGCGTATACTGTCTGCTTATACGTCTGCTGTAGACTAGTTATAAAATTAATGCAGAATTACTTTTATTATGCTGCATGATGCGCCTTTCATTGTTCATTACTATTATACTGAACGTCAATATAAATTTCACGCACTTTTCCGCGTGGTCAAACAGCATGTCCTCCCACGAGTTGAGTCAAGAAGAACTGACTGTCTCCTACTTCATCTCCCATATAAAGCTTTCTGACGAAAAGTAGTCCACTGGATTTTCAGGAGCGACTCTGTTATTAAATAATGCGTTTTCTGACAAAGTGAAGTGTGATTCTTACTCGTCTATTCATGGAGGTTCCAAATTCGCTTGCGTGCTGGCAATTCCTTCGTCCAAATAATTAAAATTAATTACTTTCTTCCATGGCGTTGGGACGCTACCCGAGGGGAATCCCCTTCGGCTACGAGGCTTATCCGTGCCCCCGCGCAGTACGTGTGTGAATAAGCTCAAAAACACATACAGGCTTTAATTTAGGTGTGCAAAGACTCCTAAATTACCGCTCTTGGAATAGAAGTCTCTGGGTGTAAGTTTCATTTCATTTGAATACTTCAATTGGCCGGAATTAATTAATTTGTCCCCTCTCTCCAGTTTTGTGTTGTTCGCTGGGGGTTTTCTCCGTCGTTAATTACGGCGTGCTCCCCTAGTGTCGCCAGAAAATAGTGCCTTGGCGTCAGGTCTACCACGCCACCTTTCAACTCCGCTTTGTCAAACTGTCAAGTTGGCTGTTTCCTGTGGCTCTTGCTAACATATGCATTGACTGCCTTGCATTTTTATACAATATTCCAACTTGTATTGCTTAAAATTCCCGTTCTGGACGTGGAATTAAGCTATTATTATTATATACCGTTCTGTCATTATCTCATTGTTCCTCGGGTTCTCTGTGGCTGTTCCCCCTCAAAGATCAATGGTTCGATCCTTCGAAAACTCATGGGCCTGGTCTTTCTTTTATAAATACCCTGGTTCGTTGCCAGTCAGCCGTGTACACTTGGGCACACTATATAGCTCCTGATTTGGTCTTCTTCTGTACTCGTCATCTATGTATTAGCTTACAAGCTGTACCCGGCATGTGTTGCAATGCAAATCAAAGAAAGTGTTGGCATTGAAATTCTGTTTCTTGAAGTGCTTTTGGATACACAACATGTTAACTGCCTCTAAGCTATCGTAAAATGGATTTTCTAATTTAGAACCATTCGTGGAAGCGTGCACAACAACTTTCAAAAGTTTCATCGCTGTCACTCATTTGTTGAATCTACTCGTACGCTACCTGTTGTGAAATGGATTTACTAAGTCGAAACCCTTCCCTGGCGTGTACACAATAACTCAAAATGATTCATCGCAATCGGATGAATTGTATATGCACGTATACGGGGTTTTGTTTAAACGATTCGTGCGCTGTCACTCATTTGTTGAATCTACTCGTGCGCTACCTATTGAGAAATGTATTACTAAGTCGAAGCCCTTCCCTGGCGTGTACACAATAACTCATCAAGGTTTCATCGCAATCGAAGAATGTTATATGAACGCAATAGGGGATTTTGTTGAAACGCTTCGCGCGTCGTCACCCATTTGTTGCATCTACTCTTGCGCTACTTATTGTGAAATAGATTTACTAAGTCCCCTTCCCTGTCGGGTACACAATAACTGATCAATGTTTCATCGCAATCGGATGAATAGTATATGAACGCATACCTGATTTTGTTTAAACGATTCGCGCTCCGTCACTCATTTGTTGAATCTACTCGTGCGCTACCTACTGTAAAATGTAATTACTAAGTTAGAAACCGTCACGTAAGTGTCCACAACATCTCACCCAAGTTTCATCGCTATCGGACTAATGGGATATGAAGACATAGGGGACTGTATTGAAACGCTCCGCATGTCGTCGTTTATTTGTCGAATCTACTCGTGTGCTACCTACTGTGAAATGTATTTACTAAGCCAGAAACCTTCCTTGGAGTGTCCACCATATTTCACCCAAGTTTAACCGCTAACGGCAGAATGGTATATGACCTTATACGGGACTTTGTTGAAACGCTTCGCGCGTCGTCCCTCATTTGTTGAATCAACTTGTGCGCTGCATATTGTATAGTGGATTTACTAAGCCAGAAATTTTCCATGACGTGTACACAACATCTCACCCAAGTTTCATAGCTACGGACGAATAGTACATGAATGCATACGGGACTTGGTTGAAACGCTTCGCGTGTCGTCGCTCATTTGTTGATCTACTCTTGCGCTACATATTGTAATATGGATGTACTCAGCCAGAAACCTTCCCTGGAGTGTACACAACATCTCATCCAAGTTTCATCGCAATCGGATGAATGGTATGTGAACGTATACGGGACGTTGTCGAAACGCTTCGCGCGTAGTCACTCATTTGTTGAATATAAACGTGCGCTTCGTATTGTAAAATGGATTTACTTAGCCAGAAACCTTTCCTGGAGTGTACACAACAATTCAACAAACATTTATCTCTATCAGACGACTGGTATATGAATTTATACGGGACTTTGTTGAAACGCTTCGCGTGTCATCGCTCATTTGTTGAATCTACTGGTGCGATACCTATTGTAAAATGTATGTACTAAGCCAGAAACCTTCCCTGGAGTGTACACAACATCTCACCCAAGTTTCATCGCTATCGGATGAATGGTATATGAAATTATATGGGACTTTGTTGAAACGCTTCGCGCGCCGTTGCTCATTTGTTGATTCTACTCGTGCTCTACCTATTTTTAAAGGGATTTACTAAGCTAGAAACCTTCCCTGGAGTGCACACAAAATCTCAGCCTAGTTTCATCGCTATCGGACGAATGGTATATGAACGCAAACGTGACTTTGTTGAAATGCTTCGCGCGTCGTAGCTCATTTGTTGAATCTACTCGTGCGCTGCCTATTGTAAAGTGGATGTACTAAACCAGAAAATTTCCCTGCAGTGTACACAACATTTTACGCAAGTTTCATAGCTATCGGACGAATGGTATATGAATGCATACAGGACTTTGTTGAAACGCATTACGTGTCGTCGCTCATTTGTTGAATCTACTTGTGCGCTATCTACTGTGAAATGTATTCACTAATTTTGAAACCTTCACGTAAGTGTACACAACATCTCACCCAAGTTTCATCGCTATCGGACGAATGGTATATGAACACATACGGGACTTTGTTGAAATGCTTCGTTCATCGTCGCTCATTTGTTGAATCTACGCGTGCGCTACCTATTGTAAAATGGATTTACTAAGTCAGAAACCTTCCTTGGAGTGTACTCAACATCTCACCCAAGTTTCATCGCAATCGGACGAATGGTATATGAACGCATAGGAGACATACATACCCACAGACAGACAAACTATCACGTAACATTGATTTTTAGCCTACTTTTCACATTTTGCAAAAATGAGAAAAAAGTAGACTTATGAGATCGGGCAAATGTGTGTCTGTCTGTCTGTCTGTCTGTCTGTCTGTCTGTCCTTCTGTCTGTCTGTCTGGCTGTGTGTGTGTCCCCCCTATCAACTCCTAAACGGCTGCAGCAATCGAAACAAAATTTGGTAGGAATAAAGATCTATACCTGAATATCTCACGGCCATATTTGAAAATTATGTCAGTGCTACCAACTGCTAAAAAATCGCAATTGAAATTTGAGCTCCATGTTGGATATCTTGGAAAATATGAATGGGAGCTATTTCAAAATTAGCACACGCACAGATCATAATATTTCAGTTTAATTTCCAGGAGGCCAAACATGGCAGTGTTGCCAAAATGATAATAAGCCTCCTGATAGGTCCAATTTTTAAATGCATATAACTTCTACACTATCAATTGGAATTCAACCAAATTTCGTAAGTTGTATGTGTACATAACCAGATATGACTGAGCGCATTCTTAAGACCTACCAGGGCTGCCAACTGTTAATAAATGCTCCTAATTTATTTTATCCAAATACCAATATAACAGAAAGTATGCAAGCCGACAGCTTTAAAATATGCACACGTATAGTACCTGACATTCTATATTAATTTGGAGTAACTTATATACGTCAGTGCTACCAACATGATTCTAAGCCTGCTGAGAGGTCCAACTTTAAATACATGTAACTTCCATACTATCATTTGGATTTCAACCAAATTTCGTATGTGCTATGTGTACCATAACAGATATGACTATGCGTATTCTAAGGAGCAACCAGGGCTGCCAACTGTTAATATGTGCTGTCCCTATTTTTGTTACCCTAATATCAATATATCAGAAAGTATGCAAGCCAATAGCTCTAAACTTAGCACACGTATAGTACCTGGCATTCTAGACGAATTTGGAGTAACTAATATACGTCAGTGCTGCCAACATGATTCTAAGCCTGCTGATAGGTCCAATTTTAAAATGCATGTAACTTCTATACTTACTAATGGATTTCATTCAAAATTGGCACAACAATAGATCATATTATTTCAGATTATTTCTGACCAATACATGCATGACATCGTTGCCAACATGATTTTACGCGCGCTGTTAGATCCAATGTTTAACTGCATGTAACGTCCATGCTATTCATTGGACTTCAACCAAATTTTGTATTTTGTACCTTAAGAGATAGAACTAAGAATATATTCAGTCATCAGGGCTGCCAACTCTAGTGCTCTATTAGGATACATTATGCCAGGTATACAGTATTTCGAACTAATTGGAAATTTCGATATTAGCAACTTAATTTCGTCATTATTCTAGATAGGTTCATATTCTGTAGAATAATCATTGGCATGAAAAGTAGGCTGTATAGTTCTTCACGGAACTTCTTGTTATATATCTTAATATATAAAAGTGAAAATCTGTATGTATGTATGTATGTATGTATATATGTTGGTTCCGTATACAAATCTACACCGTTCCACCAATCTCAACCATATTTTGCATACACATAGTTTAGGACCCAGAAGGAACCGCTGGCTACATGTATTTTCGATAGTCTTTCTCATTCTTCTGATTTTGGCCCTTTTTCACTCAAAAACAGGCTAATCAAATCATAAAATATACTCATGAAGGAATGGCAAGATAGATAGTTTCCATGGCAACATAGCTCAAGTCGAGACACGGCCGACTTGATGCCAATTGCGCTCAGCACTACCGGTATAGAAAATGAGGATCTTTACTTGAAATCCCGTTAGTTACTCAGCTGCTCACACAGCACTGTCAACCGAGTTTAGCACAACAAAGACTTGACACTATCTTCTTTCTACTATATATTTTTCAAATACCACTCACTCACTCACTCACTCATTCATTTATTCATCACGAAATCTCAGAAACCACCGAACGGATTGGAATGAAATCTGGTATGCAGCTTCCTCAAGGGCCGCAAATGCCCACTAAGAGAGAAATTTTGGCTATTCAGGTTCTAAAGGGGTGTTAAGGGGGTAGACCTGCATTTAATTGAATAGCAATATCTCCCGATTGGTTTCATGGGGGGATGTGATACTCGGCATATAAACTCATCATTAAAAATAAGAAGACATGTGTCTGAGGGTTTTTCGATGTGGTGTATATTATGAGGTGAAAGGGGTGAAAAGTGGGGATTAAAAGATTCTTAACGGACCGTGTGTCTCTTAAACGACATAGGCGAGGAGTTTGAAACACAGCGAAAAAAAATCAACATAAAAAAGAAGTAAATATGTGTTTGACAGTTTTTTCATAAATCCAATTAAAGGGGCCCATGGGGAGAGATGAAATTCTGGGGGGGGGGGAACAGGAAAGAAAGTGTCCTAATTGATTGACTGACTGGCTCACTCATCAAACTCAGGGGGAAAAAACTGCTTTAAAGTAAGTAAATAGCTGTTCGACAGTTTTTTTTTTCATAAATCAAATTTAAGGGGTTCATGGGGAGGGGTGAAATTCTGAAAAAAGAAAATTGAAAGAAAATGTCCAGACTCACTCACTTACTCACTCACTCATCATCGCCTAGCCAAAATTATTGAAGTTAGAAACATGACAGTTTGGGGATATGTTCATTGTATGTCAAAACCGTCTACTAAGGGAGGATTTTCGGATATTCAGGTTCTAAAGGGGTCTTAAGGGGGTTAAACCTGCATTTTATTGAATAACTATATCTCCCGATTGGTTTCATTGGGGGATGTGATACACGCCATATAAACTTATCATTAAAAAGTAACAAGACACGTGTCTGAGGGTTTTTCGATGTGTTTATGAGGTTAAAGGGGTGAAAAGTGGGGATTGAAAGATTCCTAACGGAGCATGTATCTCTTAAACGACATAGGCGAGGAGTTTGAAACTCAGCGAAAAAAAAATCAGCATAAAAATAAGTAAATATGTGTTTGACCGCTTTTCCATAAATCCAATTTAAGGGGCCCATGGGGAGGGGTGAAATTCGGGGTGAGGGACTGGAAAGAAAGTGTCCTAACTGATTGACTGACTCACTCACTCATCAAACTCACAGGAAAAAACTGCTTTAAAGTAAGTAAATAGCTTTTCGACAGTTTGTTTTTCAATCAAATTGAAGGGGTTCATCGGGAGGGGTGAAATTCTGAAGAAAAAAAAATTGAAAGGAAATGTCCTGACTCATTCACTCACTCATCATCGCCCAGCCAAAAATATTGAAGTTGGAAACATGACATTTCGGGGATATGTTCATTGTATGTCAAAACCGTACACTAAGGGAGGTTTTTTGGATATTCGGGTTCTAAAGGGGTCTTAAGGGGGTTAAACCTGCATTTAATTGAATATCAATATCTCACGAGTGGTTTCATTTGTGGATGTGATACTCGGCATATAAACTAATCATTAAAAACAAGATGTTCAGTAAAGAACATATAGCCTACTTTCTCCTAAATGCATGGGTATTGTTATAACTCTTTGTCCTTTTCAAGGAGTATGATCGAATGTTGGTTGTAGTAGCTTGTTGAAATACAACGTGCTATAGGGATATTAAACATGAATATGAGGTGCCCTTTGCTAGTGCTACCTCTGTACCAAATTTCGTTCAATTCGGTTTCACCGTGTTTGAATTGATAGGGAGAATCGATTTTCACACATACTTGGCCACCATCTGCAAACTATTGGACTGATGTTCTTGCAGTTTGGTCAGAGTATGTTTCCCTCATAAAGATATGGTGTTGAAAAATTTTGGTAGAGACTAGATTATTAGGTTGGTCGTAATTACATTTTAGCTTTTAACATTTGGGTGGCCGCGATTACGTTTCCGTCAAGATAGCGGTGATATAAAACATGACACTGAGGTGCCCTTTGCAAGTGCTACCTCTGTACCAAATTTCGTTCATTCGGTTCCACCGTGTTCGAATTAATAGGGGGATTCAATTTTGACATAAAGATGGCCGCCATCCGCAAACTATTAGGCTAATGACCTATTAGATTGGTCAAAGGATGCTCCCTCCATAAAGGTATGTTGTTGCAAAGTTTGGTAGAGATCGGATGGTTAGGTTAGTCGTAATTTAACTTAAGCTTTGAACATTTGTGTGGCCGCCATTACGTTTTTGTCAATATGGCGGCGATATAAAACATGACGCTGAGATGCCCTTTACTAGTGCTACCTCTGTACCAAATTTCGTTCCATTCGGTTTCACCGTGTTTGATTTAATAGGGGGAATTGATTTTCACACAAAGATGGCCGCCATCCGCAAACTATTAGGCTAATGACATATTCATTTGGTCAAAGGATGCTTCCTCTATAAGGGTATGTTGTTGCAAAATTTGGTAGAGATTGGATGATTAGGTTAATCGTAATTTGATTTAAGCTTTAACATTTGTGTGGTCGCCATTACGTTTCCGTCAAGATGGCGGCGATATAAAACATGACACTGAGGTGCCTTTTGTTAGTACTACGTCTGTACCAAATTTCGTTCCATTCGGTTGCACCGTGTTTGAATTAATAGGGGGAATCGATTTTCACACAAAGATGGCCGCCATCCGCAAACTATTATGCTGATGACCTATTAGTTTGGTCAAAGGATGCTCCCCCCATAAAGGTATGTTGTTGCGAAATTTGGTAGAGATCGGATGATTAGGTTAATCGTAATTTGATTTAAGCTTTGAACATTTGTGTGGCCGCCATTACGTTTCCGTCAAGATGGCGGCGATATAAAACATGACACTGAGGTGCCTTTTGTTAGTACTACCCCTGTACCAAATTTCGTTCCATTCGGTTGCACCGTGTTCGAATTAATAGGGGAAGTCGATTTTCACACAAAGATGGCCGCCATCCGCAAACTTTTACGCTGATGACCTATTAGATTGGTCAAAGGATGCTCCCTCCATAAAGGTATGTAATTGCAAAATTTGGTAGAGATCGGATGATTAGGTTAATCGTAATTTGATTTAAGCTTTGAACATTTGTGTGGCCGCCATTACGTTTCAGTCAAGATGGCGGCGATATAAAACATGACACTGAGGTGCCCTTTGCTAGTGCTACCTCTGTACCAAATTTCGTTCCATTCGGTTCCACCGTGTTCGAATTAATAGGGGAATCAATTTTTACATAAAGATGGCCGCCATCCGCAAACTATTAGGCTAATAACCTATTGGATTGGCCAACGGATGCTCCCTCCATAAAGGTATGTTGTTGCAAAGTTTGGTAGAGATCGGATGGTTATGTTAGTCGTAATTTAACTTAAGCTTTGAACATTTGTGTGGCCGCCATTACGTTTCTGTCAATATGGCGGCGATATAAAACATGACACTGAGATGCCCTTTGCTATTGCTACCTCTGAACCAAATTTCGTTCCATTCGGTTTCACCGTGTTTGAATTAATAGGGGGAATTGATTTTCACACAAAGATGGCCGCCATCCGCAAACTATTAGGCTAATGACCTATTGATTTGGTCAAAGGATGCTTCCTCTATAAGGGTATGTTGTTGCAAAATTTGGTAGAGATCGTATGATTAGGTTAATCGTAATTTGATTTAAGCTTTGAACATTTGTGTGGCCGCCATTACGTTTCCGTCAAGATGGCGGCGATATAAAACATGACACTGAGGTGCCTTTTGTTAGTACTACCTCTGAACCAAATTTCGTTCCATTCGGTTGCACCGTGTTCGAATTAATATGGGGAATCGATTTTCGCACAAAGATGGCCGCCATCCGCAATCTATTACGCTGATGACCTATTAGTTTGGTCAAAGGATGCTCTCCCCATAAAGGTATGTTGTTGCAAAATTTGGTAGAGATCGGATGATTAGGTTAGACGTAATTTGATTTAAGCTTTGAACATTTGTGTGGCCGCCATTACGTTTTCGTCAAGATGGCGGCAATATAAAACATGGCACTGAGGTGCCTCTTGTTAGTACTAACTCTCTACCAAATTTCGTTACATTCGGTTGCACCGTGTTCGAATTAAAAGGGGGAATCGATTTTCACACAAAGATGGCCGCCATCCGCAAACTATTACGCTGATGACCTATTGGTTTGGTCAAAGGATGCTCCCCCCATAATGGTATGTTGTTGCAAAATTTGGTAGAGATCGGATGATTAGGTTAGTCGTAATTAGATTTAAGCTTTGAACATTTGTGTGGCCGCCATTACGTTTCCGTCAAGATGGCGGCGATATAAAACATGACACTGAGGTGTCCTTTGCTTGTGCTACCTTTGTACCAAATTTCGTTCAATTCGCATTCACCGTGTTCGAATTGATAGGGGGGACAGACATTCAGAGTACACACACTCACACACACACACACAGACTCACACACACACATACACACACACAGACTCACACACACACATACACACACACAGACAGACACACTTTTTTCGCCCTGTGTTGATCTCATAAGTCTACTTTCATTTTTTGCAAAAATCGAAAGTAGGCTAATACGCAGACATGTGTTTAAGCGTTTTTCGATGTGGTGTATTATTATGTGGTGAAAGGGCTGAAAAGTGGGGGTTGAAGGATTCCTAATGGAGCGTGTAGGCCTATCTCTTAAACGACATAGGCGAGAAATTTGAAACTCAGCGAAAAAAATCAGCTTAAAAAGGAAGTAAATCGGTGTACGACCGTTTTTTCATAAATTAATTTAAGGGGCCAATGGGGTGGGGTGAAATTCTGGGGAAAAAAAGGAGAGAAAGTGTCCTAACCGACTGACTCAGGGTAAAAAGACAGCTTAAGAAATAAGTTAATAGGTGTTCAAGCGTTTTTTAATCAATACAATTTAATGGGCCCATGGGGAGGGGTGAAATTCTGGTAAAATAAATGAAAGAAAATGTCCTGTCTGACTCACTCACTCATCATGCCCAGCGAAAACTATTAAAGTTGGAAACATGAAATTTTGGGAAGATGTTCGCTGTATGTCGAAAACGTTAACTAAGGAATGATTTTTGTTTATTCGGGTTTTAGAGACGTGTCAAGGGGGTAAAAGTGCATTTCATTGAATAACGATATCTCATGAGTTGTTTGTTTGGGGATGTGATATTCGGTATATAAACTAATCATTAACAAGATGTTCAGTAAAGAACATATAGCCTACTTTCTCCTAAATGTATGAGTATAGTTATAACTCGTTGTTATTATCAAAGAGTATAATAGAACTATTCTTTGTTGAAGACCTTAGAAACGATTTACCTCTACCAAACGCCACGACCTAGATAAAAACTGCTACCATCATTGAAGAAAGAAAGAAAGAAAGATAAGAAGTATATCAAGAATGTTATGGATCTGGAGACATAATCGACCGGACTGGCGGCGTGGCTCAGCGGTAACGTTCTCGCTTGCTGGGCCCTAGGTTGCAGGTTCGTATCCTGGCGCAGTCAGCTGGCATTTGAGGGTGCACAAATGCGAGGGAGCCGTGTCAGTACATTTACTGGCACGTTAAAGATCCCCTTCGGGCCAAAATTCCGGCACCCCGGTGTCTCTAAAAGCAGCAGTAGTTAAAAGGGATGTAAAACCAATAACATTATTATTATTATTATTACGACCTGCCGTGGGCAACATCCAACTTTGAGTTGAGGCATGTCTTTACACGTCTGGTTGTGCATGGCTTTCACAACCCTAATTGAATTAACAAATCTTTCCATGACCCTACAGAGACGTGTGTATACAAACTATGTGGATATTTTCGATAATATAATCCTAACAGAGCGAGTGCATTCTAGCGGCCAGAATAAGAAACTTTTCAATAAAATCTGGAAGTTACCTTTTTGGCAGCTAGATGTCTCGAGTAAATCTGCTGGCGAATTATGTTTTAATTAAATATATATTTTACACCATAATGTGGACAATATAACGCTTAATAACATTTTCAAGTAACGCAAAATAGGCTGTTACAAACCCTTTAAAATAAAAAGTTAAAATGTATCGTAGTATCAACTTGTCATTCTTCAAATTCGATGCGCATAGAATGATAATGGTATAGTAATCAATGGATCCCCACGTAGACTAGTCGGGACATCTAGTGGTGAAATATCGAACAATATAATCCTAACAGAGCGAGTGCATTCTAGCGGCCAGAAGAAGAAACTTTTCAATAAAATCTGGAAGTTACCTTTTTGGCAGCTAGATGTCTCGAGTAAATCTGCTGGCGAATTATGTTTTAATTAAATATATATTTTACACCATAATTTGCACAATATAACGCTTAATTTTAAAACATCTGAGTCATTACAAAACAATAAACATATAACATTTCAAGCAAAAAAAAAAACTAGCTCTGATCGGGTTTGAACCATAGGAATCTGAGCGACAGGCTATCGCTCTACCACTGAGCTAATTGTGTCAACGAATATCGTTCTATTTAAAATGACTTACATAGAACTTGTTAGCAAATAATGATTTATACTAAACGATTTCATCACTGGAGTATATTATTTATATATAAAGCATTTCATACAAAGTTTATTTATTTTTTATCAGTACGCTATATTGCATTCAATACTCAAATTAGTGAAATATAAGTCAGGCACAAGATATCCGCTGCCATCTTGTCTTATTAATGAATCAGCTGAGCTTTTTAAAATCACGTCTGCACTATAGTATTACAAAATAAACTTTTAATTTCGTACGTGCCTCTTCCTTTAGAACAGTTAAAACGATTCTCGGCTCGATAATCGGAACTGGTGGGTCCCATGATATGGATTATAAAGTTTGCATAATTCGTACGGCCGCCATCCTGAAATGGTATGGCGGACGACCTTGTAGTTTGGTCACAAGACGCATCCTATACGAAGGTATGTTGTTACCAAATTTGGTAGAGATTGGATGATTTGGTTAGTCGTTATTTGATTTTACGTTTTGAACGTTTGAGTGGCCGCCATTCAGTTTTAGTAAAGATGGCGGCGATATAAAACATGACACTGAGGTGTCCTTTGCTAGTGCTACCTTTGTACCAAATTTCGTTCAATTCGCATTCACCGTGTTCGAATTGATAGGGGGGGACAGACATTCAGAGTACACACACTCACACACACACACACAGACTCACACACACACATACACACACACAGACTCACACACACACATACACACACACAGACAGACAAACTTTTTTCGCCCTGTGTTGATCTCATAAGTCTACTTTCATTTTTTGCAAAAATCGAAAGTAGGCTAAAAATAATCAGACATATGTCTAAGGGTTTATCGATGTGGTGTATATTATGAGGTGAATGGGGTGAAAATTGGGGGTTGAGGGATTCTTGACGGAGCGTGTATCTCTGAAACGACATAGGCGAGAAGTTTGAAATTCGGTGGGAAAAAACAGCTTAAAATACAGGTATATAGGTGTTCGAACGTTTTTTCATGAATCCAATTTAAGGGGCCCTTGGAGAGGGGTGAAATTCTGGAGAAAAAAAACAGGAAAGAAAGTGTCCAAACTGATTGACTCACTTACTCACTCATCAAACTCAGGGGGAAAACAGCTTTAAATAAGTAAATAGGTGTTTGACCGTTTGTTTCATAAATCCAATTTAAGGGGTTCATAGGGAGGGGTGAAATTATCAAAAATGAATGAAAGAAAATGTCCTGACTGACTCACTCACTCTTCATCGCCGAGCCAAAATTATTGAAGTTAGAAACATGAAAGTTTGGGGATATGTTCGTTGTATGTCGAAAACGTCCACTAAGGAAAGAGTTTTGGATATTCAGGTTCTAAATAGGTGTTAAGGGGGTAAACGTGCTTTCCATTGAATAACAATATCTCACGAGTGGTTTCATTTGGGGATGTGATACTTGGCACATATACTAATCATTAAAAATAAGCTGACACATGTCTAATGGTTTTTCGATGTAGTGTATATTATGAGGTGAAAGGGATGAAAAGTGGGGGTTGAAAGATTCCTAACTGAGCGTGTATCTCTTAAACGACATAGGGAGGAGTCTGAAACTCGGAGGAAATCTATCAGCTTAAAAATAAATAAACAAATGAATAAATAAATAAAATAAATAGGTGTTCGACCGTGTTTTCATAAATGCAATTTAAGGGGCATATGGGGAGGGGTGATTTTCTGGAAGAAAAACGTCCACTAAGGAAGGATTTTTGGATGTTTGCTCTCATCGACCAACCAAAACTATTAAAGTTAGAAGAATGATATTTTGGCGATATGTTTGTTTGTTGTGTGTCGAAAACGTCTACTAAGGAGGGATTTTTGGGTAAACAGGTTCTAAAGTGGTGTTAACGGGGTTAAACCTGCATTTCATTGAAAAACAATATGATACGACTATGACGCGAGCGATGCGAGGCTAAAATTGAGATGGTGTGTGTCTGTGTATTACTCAATCTCGCAAGTACCACTGGTCCGATTTACGTGAATTTTACATGGAAGTAGCTGATTTACCTGGTTAACATATAGGTTACTTTTGATTTCAATACTTTGCACTATTTAAAATTGCGACCATTTTAGTGACGTCACTACACCCTTTGGTTTCAAACTTTCATATTTCCATTTCAAATAAAAAGAGATCGCTAAGAAATAGCAAACTTTTGATGGCATATGCGAGGTTTAAAATTACATTTTCTATCCGAAAGGTATCTGCAACTGTTAGCGATTAAAACCTAAATTTGTGCTATAAAACACGGTCAACGCCGAGCGGTGTAGTTGGACAAAATGTTCCATCCTTAATCTCCCTCTGCGCAGCCCCTCGCCTATCCCCTGTTTTAACTGTCACCTTCACATTTTAATTTATTTATGACGCGTAGCGAAGCACGGGTACTTCAGCTAGTATAGATTAAATGAAATTAGTTTTCTGGGAATATCTCAGAAACGTGGTTTTAGGACCTTAAAACGTAGTAGCCTCTGAGCCACCGAGGGGCAGAAAATGAGTTTTGTCTCGTCCTTGTATGCCATAATATAATAATAATCATAATAATAATTAAATAATATAGGGATAGGGATATAATAGACCTTTAGTACCACACCCGACCGTGTAAATCACGTGAAAAAATTCAATAGTACCCCTTGTCCCCCTTAAGCGCATTATATACGTATTGATGGATTTTACAGCTGAAGTTGGTTCCGTGATAACCTTATAGCCGTTTGTGAACGTTCACAGTAATGTAATAAATGGAATGGCATTGCGTCTTACTGAAATAGATGGACATCTGAGATTGTGTTGCCATGGATACCAGCTTGCATTCTTTCAATCTCTATATATAAAAATCAATGTTACGTGATAGTTTGTCTGTCTGTGGGTATGTCTCCTATGCGTTCATATACCACTCATCCGATTGCGCTGAAACTTAGGTGAAATGTTGAGTACACTCCAAGGATGGTTTCTGGCTTAGTAAATCCATTTTACAATAGGTAGCGCAGGAGTAGATTCAACAAATGAACGACGACGCGCGAAGCATTTCAACAAAGTCCCTATGTGTTCATATACCATTCGTCCGATAGCGATAAAACTTGGGTGAGACGTTGTGTACAGTTATGTGAAGCTTTCTAACTTAGTAAATACATTTCACAGTAGATGGCGCACGAGTAGATTCAACAAATGAGTGACGACTCGCAAAGCGTTAAAAAAGTCCCGTATGCATTCATATACCATTCGTCCGATAGCGATGAAACTTGGGTGAAATGTTGTGTACACTCCATGGAAGGTTTCTGGCTTAGTAAATCCATTTTACAATTGATAGCGCGAGTAGATTCAACAAATGAGTGACGACGCCCGAAGCGTTTCAACCAAGTCCCGTATGCGTTCATATACAATTCATCCAATTGCGATGAAACTTGCGTGAGTTTTTGTGCACACAGCAGGGAAGGTTTTTGACTTAGTGAATCCATTGTACAATAAGTAGCGCACGGGTAGATTAAACAAATGTGTGACGGCACTCAAATCGTGTAAATAAAATCCCTTATGCGTTCATATACCATTCATCCGAATGCGATGAAACTTGAGTAAATTATTGTGTACATTGCAGGGAACGTTTCTAATTTAGTAAGTCCATTGTATAACAGGTAGCACACGAGTAGTTTCAACAAATGAGTAATGGCGCGCGAATCGTTTCAACAAAGTTCTATCTGCGTTCATATACAATTCCTCCGATTGTGATGAAACTAGGGTGAGTTGTTGTACACACTACAGGTAAGGGGGTCTGAATTAGTAAATGCATTGTACAATAGGTAGCGCACGAGTATATGCAACAAATGAGTGACGACGCGCGAAGCGTTTCAACAAAGTTCCTTCTGCGTTCATATACAATTTATCCGATTGCGATGAAACTTTGGTGAGTTGTTGCGTACGCTCTCACAAATATTTCTAAATTAGTAAATCCATTTTACGATAGCTTAGAGGCAGTAAACGGAAATTGAAGAAAATATTGTGTATCCAAAAGCACCTCAAGAAACAAAATTACAATGTCAACACTTCTTTTGATTGGCATTGCAACGCATGCCGGGTACAGCTTGTAGCTTAATAAATGAAATTAGTTTTCTGGGTATATCTCAAAAACTGTTGGTTTTAGGACCTTAAAATGTGGTTTTCGGGGCCCGTAGAGCTCCCGAGTTTTGTTTCTCACATTGAGACGCTGAAAATGAGCTTTATCTCGTCTTTCTACGCCCATTGCAGCATACATTTTAAGGGGGTAGGCCCTCTTTTATGAGGGCCGATAACCTAGATGTTAGGCCCCTTAAAACAACAATTATCATCATATTATTACAACTTTTACGAGAGGTATGGAGAAGAGTTACATCAATGATTACTTTCGTGTCTCTGATGGACATCTGTACCAAATTTCTCGTTGATCCACTCAGCCGTTTTCGAGTGATGCGCGTGCAAAATTGTACACAGACAGACAAACAAACAAACAATCAGACAGACAGACAGACACGAATTTTGTTTTTGCGCGCAACCGTCATAAAACAGTCTGAAACGCGTTAATAACTCAAATTTCCGTGGAAATTCAGAAAAATCAGACAAACTTTCATCTCTATATATAAAAATGAAAGTTTGTCTGTTTTTTCTGAATTTCCACGAAAATTTGCGTTATTTGCGCGTTTTGGACTGTTTTATGACGGCTTCTCGCAAAAATATTTTTTTTGTCTGTTTGTTTGTCTGTCTGTCTGTCTGTCTGTCTGTGGAGAAATTTGAGTCCTTATAACTTGAGGACGGCTGGATGGATCAACGTAAAATTTGATACAGATATCCATCAGAGGCACCACACTAATCATTGATGTAACTCTTCTCCGTACCTCTCATAAAAGGGGGCATACCCCATTAAAATGCATGCTGAAATAGTCGTAGAAGGACGAGACAAACCTTATTTTCACCCCCTCAATGTGAGAAACAAAACTTAACCACATTTTAAGGCCCTAAAACCAACAGTTTTTGAGATATTCCCAGAAAACTAATTTCATTTAATACTCTAATGAAAGGATGCAAGCGGCTAACCATGGCAAAGGAATCTCAGAGTACCTTCTATTTCTGTAAGACGCAATGCAATTCCATGTATTATATTACTGTGAAGTTTGCAAACGGCTATAACGTCATCACGGAACCAAATTAAGCTGTAAAATTCATCAATACGTATAATGCGCTTAAGGGGGTCAAGGGGTACACTATAATTTTTTCACTTGCGGGTGTGGTACGGAAGGTCTTTTATATCCCTATCCCTATATAGTATTTATTATATTATTATCATTATTATTATTATTATTATTATTATTATTATTATTATTATTATTATTATTATTATTATTATTATTATTATTATTATTATATTATGGCATACAACGCCGAGACAAAGCTCATTTTTTATCCCCTTGGTGGCAGAAACAAAACACGAGGGTTCCCGATAACTACATTTTAAGGCTCTAAAACCAACAGTTTCTGAGATATTCCCAGAAAACTAATTCAATTTAATAACCTAATGAAGGAATGCAAGCCGTCAACCATGACAACAGGTTCTCAAGAGAAGACATCCAACTTTCCATCATTTCTGTAAAGAGCAATCAATGCCTCTCCACTTATTACATTTCTGTGAAAGTTTGCAAATGGCTATAAGGTTATCACGGAACCAACTTAGACTGTAAAATTCATCAATGCGCTTAAGGGGGTCATGGGGTACCCTAGATTTTTTTCACGTGATTTAAACGTGTGATATGTCGTACAGAATTATATCTCCGAACAGCAACATTATTTTCAAAAATTCCTGAATTGAAATAGTATATTTTGCGGCTGTTTGGAAATTGGGCCATTAGAGGCTAAAAAACCTGAATATTCAGCACCACAAGCCTTTATATTTGTTAAAGGTGTCTTCCTGTGTATGGGCACTTTACACAACGGCGAGGCTCAGTCTTTATGTGAGGTGTATTGCGTTTCGTGTACGAGGTTTTCAATTTTATTTTCACGTCAGGAAGTACACGTTAGGTGAATTTAGATTGAGCACATTCTGACTTCTTTTTTTTTTTTCATGACAATCGGGTTCATTGTAAGGATGATTTTGTTTGATACTGTGTGGTTGATATATCCATATTCGGACATCTGGGTGATATGTTGCAGGCTGGTTGGTTGGTTCCTATGTTTAGAAGCTGCGACAGCGCGTTCACGTAGCCTCGTGTACTTTGAGTTTGTGGAGAATCTGTCTGATAACCGTGTTAATTGTGATGGCTGTATTAGTGTGTGTTATCTGTATTTCAGGTAAGGACTGTAGACGATCAATTTCCAGTAGTTCCTACTTTTGCTACCAAATGCTACCGTAAACGACAACTTGCTGTGACTTGGCTACTAGATGCCACCACAAACGGCACCTGGCGGCAAACTTTAGAACAAATAGTGCGTTAATCAAATCTAACCTACAATTTTAGGTTCACACTAATGTAGTTAGTGGAAGGTTCTATTATATGCCTTAAATCTATGACATGGGACCGCCGGCTTTACTTCCCCTCCGAAGTAAGGCATACTTAGGGATTTTCGGCCTTTCTGTGTATCTTTATGTACGCCTATAACTCGTGTGGGAATGTTTGGAGCATCGTAAAATTAGGTATCCATCAGAGTCAATACATCAATCATTTATAAAACTCTTCACCGTACTTCTCATAGAAGGGTTGGTATAGGAAAAACCTTTTCAAAATGAATGCAAAAATAGGCGAAATATAAAAATTATCCTAGAAGGATGACCAAAGCATATGTTGCGCTTCTCAATGTGAGACACAGAATTCGGGAGTCTATAGAGTCTCCGAAAACCACATTTTAAGGCCCTTAAATTAACAGTGTGTGTGATATTCCCAGAAAACTAACTTCGCTCTGATAAACATATGAAGGAATAACAAGCACCTAACCATTGCAACAGTAGCTCAATTGATAACGTCTGGTTATTAATACCGAAGACCGTTCGAAGAGCAGGTACTTCTGCTAGTCTACTATATAGAGAGAGATATAGGCTAGTCTAGAGATGAAAGCCCTATCTAGTGACTATATCTTTGTAAGTTCTCATTATTCTATGTTACATATTAGTGAAGCAATGATTTAATTCTTAACTGTGTGCGAAAACTCCCACTCGCGGTGTATGTGCCCCCGTAGTTCCAACTTTCGCTACCAGATGTCAATGATACCTAGTGGTGAACGTTGGTACTTTGATAGAGCGTTACAAGGAAATCTAACCTAGAACTTTAGTTCTACACAAGTTTAGTCTGTGGAAGGATCTTTATATGTCATAAATCTATGACATGGGACCGCCGCGCCGGCTTTACTTTCCCTCCGAAGGAAGGCATACTGAAGGATTTTAACGCTCTTAAAAATCCGACGACTTTGGCCGGGTTTAAACTCGCTATCTTGGGCACAGCAGTTCATCATGCTACCAACTACGCCACCGAGGCCGCTAATTGTGTATAACAAACATTCAACTCTAACTAACATAATGGTGAAAATGCCCACTTCTGGACCACCCTCAGTATAAAAAGAAGGAACCTTAAATACACTGTACTGTAGGACTGCATAGACCTAACTACAGGGTCTTTCATATAAAATAAGAGCACCAAGCGGTGGCTTTGTTACCCGCGGCTGCGGTCACCTTGGCCGAGCTTTTGGCGCGCCAAGGCCCCCTGCTTTAAGCGTGTGTACAATCCTATAAGATGCAGCGGCCTTGCCAGCGTGTGTACAATGCTGAAATATTACTTTAGTTAGTTAGTTACTGTTGATGAAAACGAAACCTCTACTTGTGCTAATTTTGAGAGTGATTTATTCGGAGACTGTTCAAGATTCTCGCCAATGTCATCTAGCTCATCCTCTGTTAAAACTGTTCGTGTGCGGGCATGTTTTTTTATTGAGCACCGAGCCAGTAGTGCCAAACTTATTTGCAATTACGTGAATCTGTGCTAGTGAAGGTGGCACTTCATCAGGAAATTGCTGAAAAAATGCATCACGTACCCGCCGAGAGGACTCGCACTTATAATACGTTTTACATAAAAAACAAGATGTTCAGTAAAGAACATATAGCCTACTTTCTCCTAAAGGCATGGGTATTGTTATAACTCTTTGTCCTTTTCAAGGAGTATGATTGAATGTTGGTTGTAGGAGCTTGTTGAAATACAACGTGCTATATGGATATTAAACATGAATATGAGGTGCCCTTTGCTAGTGCTACCTCTGTACCAAATTTCGTTCAATTCGGTTTCACCGTGTTTGAATTGATAGGGGGAATCGGTCTGCACACATACTTGGCCACCATCTGCAAACTATTGGGCTGATGTTCTTGCAGTTTGGTCAGAATATGTTTCCCACATAAAGATATGGTGTTGCAAAATTAGGTAGAGACTAGATTATTAGGTTGGTCGTAATTACATTTTAGCTTTTAACATTTGGGTGGCCGCGATTACGTTTCCATCAAGATAGCGGTGATATAAAACATGACACTGAGGTGCCCTTTGCTAGTGCTACCTCTATACCAAATTTCGTTCCATTTGGTTTCAGCGTGTTTGAATTAATAGGGGGAATCGATTCTGACACAAAGATGGCCGCCATCCGCAAACTATTAGGCGAATGACCTATTAGATTGGTCAAAGGATGCTTCCTCCATAAAGGTATGTAGTTGCAAAATTTGGTAGAGATCGGATGATTAGGTTAATCGTAATTTGATTTAAGCTTTGAACATTCGTGTGGCCGCCATTACGTTTCAGTCAAGATGGCGGCGATATAAAACATGACACTGAGGTGCCCTTTGCTAGTACTACCTCTGTACCAAATTTCGTTCCATTCGGTTCCACCGTGTTCGAATTAATAGGGGGAATCAATTTTGACATAAAGATGGCCTCCATCCGCAAACTATTAGGTGAATGACCTATTAGATTGGTCAAAGGATGCTCCCTCCATAAAGGTATGTAGTTGAAAAATTTGGTAGAGATCGGATAATGGTAATTTGATTTAAGCTTTGAACATTCGTGTGGCCGCCATTACGTTTCAGTCAAGATGGCGGCGATATAAAACATGACACTGAGGTGCCCTTTGCTAGTGCTACCTCTGTACCAAATATCGTTCCATTCGGTTCCACCGTGTTTGAATTAATAGGGGGAATCAATTTTGACATAAAGATGGCCGCCATCCGCAAACTATCAGGTGAATGACCTATTAGATTGGTCAAAGGATGCTCCCTCCATAAAGGTATGTAGTTGCAAAATTTGGTAGAGATCGGATGATTAGGTTAATCGTAATTTGATTTAAGCTTTGAACATTTGTGTGGCCGCCATTACGTTTCCGTCAAGATGGCGGCGATATAAAACATGACACTGAGGTGCCTTTTGTTAGTACTACCTCTGTACCAAATTTCGTTCCATTCGGTTGCACCGTGTTCGAATTAATAGGGGGAATCGATTTTCACACAAAGATGGCCGCCATCCGCAAACTATTACGCTGATGACCTATTGGTTTGGTCAAAGGATGCTCCCCCCATAAAGGTATGTTGTTGCAAAATTTGGTAGAGATCGGATGATTAGGTTAATCGTAATTGGATTTAAGCTTTGAACATTTGTGTGGCCGCCATTACGTTTCCGTCAAGATGGCGGCGATATAAAACATGACACTGAGGTGTCCTTTGCTAGTGCTACCTTTGTACCAAATTTCGTTCAATTCGCATTCACCGTGTTCGAATTGATAGGGGGGACAGACATTCAGAGTACACACACCCACACACACACACACACAGACACACACACACACAGACTCACACACACACATACACACACACAGACACACTTTTTTCGCCCTGTGTTGATCTCATAAGTCTACTTTCATTTTTTGCAAAAATCGAAAGTAGGCTAATACGACGTTGCAATGATAACTGTCTCACTATGTTAGCACTTGAGGTTTAGACTGGTGACTGAGCACCTGCACGCTTATTGCAAGGTCAAGTTTGGTAATGTCAATCTGTTATTTTTATACAGTCCATCGGGACTTGAAAAAAAAACCAGCCATCGTATGTACTATGCGCGCGCTTTCAATACTATAGGGGTTTCGGTTTCATCATCAATAACTTTATGTTATAAAGTTATAATAAATTTATGTTTGAAAAGTTTTTTGATAGCAACAACCATTGACCAAAGGGGTGAGGAAAAGTGGGTTTTTCGGGAAACATTAATCACATCTCTCTTAATAGGCACCATATCAAAACCGTGCAAAATGGACAATATTCCCCTAATAATTACCTAAAACTTTTGTCTGAAAGAATTTTTGATATGATCCACCATTACGCCAAGGGATGAGAAAAATTATTTCGAAATTATAAGAAACTGCCAAGACCCATCAGAGGTTGCCATGACAACACTACTAAATTGAAGAGGGATGAGCCATCAAACTAATACAGTCATCACAATAAACACCGGTTATCAGACAGATTCTACACACACCCAAAGTACACGGGGCTACATGACCGCGTTGTCGCAGCCCCTAAACTTAAGAACCTACCAACCAGCCATAAGACGTTGCCATGACAACGCACTTGCATGATATCACATTCAGTTTTCTATCTGACTAAGTCTGAAGCGGCAAGTCTGGTGCATCTGAGCAGTGAGCGTGCAGCCAACACACAACAGTTAAGTGCGCCGGATAGCTTCGCCTACGCTTAGTACAGGCTATTTGTCAATTGGATAGAACCCCAGGAAGAAAATGCAAACCATCAGGAAAAATACGTTGAAATGCTCCTTCCAACGGAACACCACGCGTCCGTCGGCAGGCGAAATTCACACCTTTGTGGCGGAGATGCTGAAACTCACGGTCGACCAACTGGAGACCCTGCAACTTGACGCACCGTCCAACTCTGTATTTATCAAGGTAATCTCTCAATCTATTATGGACAAACTTTTGAGTAAATTTTCGGGAACACACAGGCTTACTTTGTTTAATGGGGAGGGGCGTGGTGGCTCAGCGGTCTAGCTGTATGCCTCTCACCAAGGCGGTCCGGGTTCGATTCCCGGTCAATGCATGTGAGATTTTCGAAGTGAAATGCCATGTCCTGTGGTTCGGATTCCACGTAAAAAGGAGGTCCCGTGGCTCATGATCTCAAGATTGACGGTCACGTTAAACTACAAGCTTCCTTCCTTGTTTAATGGGGAGTCTGTTTCGGTAGAGATTGCCGCTGCCGGCATGGAAGCCACGCGGGTAAGGCCCTTTAATATTCCGCCTGAATTATCAAATGATACAATACGCACCCATTTCGCAAAATATGGTACCGTCAAATTCATCACAAATGAAAGTTGGTCCCATTATTACAAGTTACCAGTTCAAATGGTATCTGACAAATACACATTGATTTAAAAAAGCAAATTCCGTCCTTTATCATGATTGATGGGCACCGTGGACAGGTTAGCTATGAAGGGCACGTTAAAACATGTGCCATATGTCAAGCTATGGACCATCTCCGTATCGACTGTCCGCGCCGATACTCGGCCATGACGCGTCTTGAACGCGTCACACGGAAAACTAGCCGTGCGGCTATGGTCACCCCTAGTTCCAGCCGCCGTATAGACGACTCCCCGCTTCACAGCCCAGGCGATACTCAAGCACGCTACGATACAGGCATTCCCCCGCTAGACTGCACGCCTCCAATGGAGACGGAGCCTGTCACCCTGGCTGGCAGCATAGGTGTGCCTGACATGTATCCCGAGTCTGTGGTCTTGCACCAGGAAGAGTCTTCACAGCAACCCTTGGATGCTGACCGGTCACCCCCTCCAGTCGCCAAGCCTACCCATAGTTCCCCCCACGGAGAAGGCTCGGCACAGGAAAATTCGGGGATACGCAAAACTCTCCCCTGGTCTGAGGACATTGAGGAAAGCATGCTCGTTAGCCGTGGGCCTACTTCTGATGACTCAGATGCTTCGCTCGCAACCCCAGTCGTGAAAAATCGTAAACCTAAGCGCAAGGTTAACTCTACTTCCGATGAATCCGATGCTTCGCTCGCCACCAAACTTGTTAAAACCCGTAGAGCACAGAACAAGCCTAAGCAGCTGAAGAAAGGTGAAATACGTGTCAGTGAGATAGACCCCCGTTTCCGAGTGCCGGAAACCCCCAGAAGTTATCCAACAGAGGCCTCACCTGCTGCGAGCCTTACTACCGGCGAAGCCCTTGAGGTTCAGCAAATTATGTCGGACCTCTGTGATATGGCAACCCTTCCTAGCCCCTGACCCATTATTTCACTTCTACGCAAGTGCGCTGAAATGGGTCAGCATGAGGGAGTCCCTGAGTTAGTTAGCAAGATGCGGGCTAAACATAGTCAACAGTCCCGGGAGGCACTGCAGGATTTGGATCTACAGTTAGCTCCCCTCTTAACTATGGACCATAATTCACATTTGAGGACCTATGCCACAGTAAATGTTCCTGGCTTGAGGAATCCGGCCACTCAGGCGCTGTTAAGCCGTTTTCTGCGTGAATATGATTTTGACATTCTTTTTCTGCAAGAAGTCAGCGAATGCAACATTGGCTTCCTGTATAAACATGACTATATAGTTAACATGGGCACCACTGCTAGGGGTACGGCCATTATCTACCGTAAAGGCACCCTAGTAACTGATGTGGTGATGGATCCTTCCGGGCGTATAACGTCTGCTACGGTACATGGTGTCAGGATCATAAATGTTTACAGTCCATCTGGCTCCAATTTTAAATCTGAGAAAAACGTTTTATTTAGGCAAGACATCTTACCCCACCTGGTAACGAATCTCCCCATTCTATTGATGGGGGATTTCAACTGCACCTTACGCCCCCAGGATCAGACGGGTTCCTTCAATTTCTGTCCTGGGTTACAGGGACTCACCCAGAGCATGCAACTAGTAGATATATGGCCACACATACATGGCAACCAGATCCAATATACATTTTGCCGTGGCGCCTCTAAATCCAGGATTGATCGGGCTTATATGTCCAGTACGCTCGCCTCACGTGTACGCGGCTGTCGGATAATCCCTGTCGCCTTTAGTGACCACAATGGCGTTTTATTTACGGCGCGATGTGCCGCCCCTGCACACACAATACAAGGGCGAGGCACGTGGAAAATGAATACCAACTGCTTTGAAAGGGAAGAGGATTCACAGCGTTTTGAGGCTGCGTATCGGCAGTGTCAACGGCTGAAACACCGTTACAACAATGTGGCTGACTGGTGGTTAGAAAAGGTGAAGCCGGCCAATCGGGCAGTCGCCAAAGCCATAACCTTTGAACGTAATCAACGTTTATATCGGAAACTGGACTTCTATGACACCGTGTTACAGGACTCCACCATCGAGAACAACTTGGGGAAAATGTGTCGGTGGCACTACGCACGATTAAGACAACCATCTGCCATGTCCGAGAAAGCAATTTAGCCACCCTGCAGCAGCATGCCAAGAAATATTCCTTGATTGACAGGGAAAAGATGTCTGGTTATCAGCTTGGCCGTCTCCGCCGCTCGCAAGGGCGTCAGTGTATTCGTCAGTGGACGGGACCGGATGGGGGCATATTAACGACCCGTGAGGAACTACTTGCAGAAGGTGAGCGCTATTTTCTGGAGATGCTGGCTGAGGAACCAGTCTCGGAATTGGCAGGTAACCAACTCTGGACGTCTACGGACCGGCACCTGGACAACGACTGCATGCGTCAAATTGGCGCCCCAATCATGAAGGCAGAGATCGACAATGCTCTCCGAAACACAGCTAATAACAAGACTACGGGAATAGATGCTCTGCCGTATGATTGGTACAAACACTTCTGGCACCTCGTTGGGGATGAGATCACCCAAGTACTCAACTACCTATTCACACATGAAGTACCCCACGGCTTTACGGAAGGCGTTATCCTTTTGATTCCCAAGCGAAATGGTGTGCGGGGTATTGCTGACTACAGACCAATAACTATTCTCAACATGGATTACAAGTTGCTGGCCAACGTCCTAGGACTTCGGCTAAAAAGTGTGCTGCACAGCTTGATAGGCCCTGGTCAAACCTGCACGATACCCAGAATACCATTCTGCGTAGCATTCTTGCTATCCGAGACCTCATTCTTTATGCTTCAGGTAATGGAAATCACTCGACTGCTTTGTTGAATATTGACCTGAACAAAGCCTTTGATAGGGTCGCCCACGCATATATTTGGCAAACTTTGCGTCACTTTCACCTTCCTCTGGGCGTCTTACACTGCCTCCAATGACTCTATGCATCCGCTTCATCTAGAGTGTTGATAAATGGATTTTTATCCCGACAAATTCCCGTCCATAAATCCATCAGGCAGGGCTGCCCATTGTCGATGGTGCTCTTTGTTTTGGCTATGGAACCCCTGATCCGCAGTCTGGACGAGAAACTCCAAGGTATCGATCTGCATGGTGCCCATATCACCCTGCGGGCATATGCCGATGACGTGACCGTCTTTATCACTGATGAGTCAGAACTTACGTCTACGAATATCATCATGGACACCTACGCCCTAGCATCGGGTGCACGCATCAATGCTGCGAAGTCATCGCTCATGCCCATCTGCTTGCCTACAACAATCCGGACGCCGCACGACCTAGCCATTCCCATAGTTGACAGGTGTACAATCTTGGGGATAACTTTCTTCCCCGATTTTGCAGAAACTGTCAGCTACAATTGGAACCGGCGGCTAAATACGCTGAGATTTCAATTAAAGGAAGAACTGACGAGAAGATTGAACCTGATACAGAAAGTGTGGTTTATTAATACATTTGCTCTGTCCAAAGTATGGTTTCTGGCACAAGTAATCCCAGCTCCGCACGTTCTCTGCCAACGAATGGAAATGGCCATCGGGTATTTCCTCTGGTCTGGATACCGCTATCGGATTCGTCGAGATCAAATGAGCCTGCCACTTCGCAGAGGCGGACTGCAACTTGTGGCAGTTGAACACAAATGTGCCGCCTTGCTGGCCGCACAGCTTTATCGAGCGCAACACTATATGGGGGACCCCTTTGACACTGTCTGCATACAGTCACTTGTCCCAGGTGCGAATCCCCAGATGCTCATCCCAGCCAATGTTTTCAAGAAGGAACTCGCAATTCTTAACCGTCTGAAATCCAGTGTCTCCACACCCTTCACCGCCCTTCCTACCAAGGTGCTTTACAGGTTTCTGCTCGCGGAAAGACTCTTCACCCCCTATGTACAGATGAAATATCCTACGTGAGCCTGGTTGACTATTTGGGAGAACCTGTGGAATCCCTGGATTCCACTGGAATGGCGATCGACATTGTATGAGTACCTCAATGAAATTGTGCCGACCAGAGAAAAACTGTCTCGGCATGGGCACAGTGATGTCGACCTGTGTGACGCCTGTGGTCGCACTGACACATTAGACCATCGAGTCACTACGTGCGACAGTCAGACGTCTGGACTTGGACCCTCCAGGCAGTATCTGGAATCTGCGGACGGCCGCTGGACGTGTCCGACGGCATGAAGGTGCAACGTTTTGCGGTACAACATTCCACTGGGGAAAAGCGTAACCCATCCTCTGGTTCACTGCAGGAGCGATTCATTATAACCTCTCCCGCCACAGGTCACGGGACCACACACTGGTGGGGTTCTTGGACCACCTCCGCAGGGAGAGATGGAAAACAGCCAAACATGGAACACCGACTGCAGCGTTTGGACGGCTGTTATGTATGTTTTGAATTGGACAGCCACGAGTTCTTATCGTCAGACTGGAGTGTTTAATGCTTATAAGTGCTTTTGACTTTAAAATGGTGCAGTGACGATTAATTTCTGTGTTGACCTTTACAAAGGTGCAGTGACAATTTGTTTCTGTGTTGCTTTACAAACAATGGTGCAGTGACTTTTATTTTCTGTATAGCCTATTCACATTGTGCACTGACAATTCCTTTCTGTGTGTGTAAAGTTATTACTATGTAAATAAAACCACTTATCAAAAACAAAACAAAAAAAAAGGCATCGGTGACATAAATGGTAGCATGCTGAACTTCTATGCCCAAGGTCGCGGGTTCAAAGTCGGCCAAAGTCGTCGGATTTTCTAAGAGCGCTAAAAATCCCTCAGTATTCTTTCCTTTGGAGGGGAAGTTCCACGTTCGTTGCGAGTTCCTGTTTGCGGTGGCATCTAGTAACCAAGTTCACAGCTAGGTGTCGTTGACGGTAGTATTTGGTAGCAACATTAGGCCCATCCCCTACACCCCAAAACCACCGTCAGTTCAAAAGTTTATATATAATTTATGTATGTTGTTTGAGTCTTCAGTCTTTTGACTGGTTTGATACAGCTCTCCATGCCTCCCTGTCCTGAGCTAATCGTTTCATCTCTACATAGCTCTGACACCCTACATCGGAGGCAATCTGTTTAACATATTCTAACCTTGGTCTACCCCTACAGTTTTTGTCCTCGACCCTTCCTTCCATAACTAAGCTTGCTATTCCTGGGTGTCTTAGTATGTGTCCTACCAACCTATCTCTTCTCTTTATTAGCAGTCGCCAGAAACATCTCTCCTCTCCCACTCGTCTTAATACCTCTTTGTTTGTAAACCTATCTACCCATCTGATCTTCATCATTCTCCTGTAACACCACATTTCAAATGCTTCAATTCTCCTCTTTTCTGCTGCACCAATAGTCCAAGTTTCACTTCCATAGAGCGCCACGCTCCAAACAAAGGCTTTCAAAAATGACTTCCTAATACCTAAATCTATATTCGATGTCAGCAGATTCCTTTTTTGTAGAAATGCTTTCTTTGCCTGAGCCAACCTACTTTTAATATCCTCTTTGCTTCGTCCATCACTGGTTATTCTGCTTCCTAAGTAACAGAAGTCTCCTACTTCCTTCAGCTTTTCACCTGCCAATTTGATCACCATAGAGGTTTCTGATTTATTTCGGCTGCATTCCAGTATTTTTGTTTTACCTTTATTTATTTTCATCATGAATTCTTTCCGTAAGACGGAGTCCATACCATTCAAAAACTCATTCAAATCCTCAGGCTTGTCGGCCAAGATGACGATGTCATCAGCAAATCTCAGAGTTGAAATTATTTCTCCTTGAATCTTCACTCCCACTTTAAATTTTTCTCTAATTTCCTTCATTGCTTGTTCAATGTAAAGATTGAAAAGTATGGGTGATAAGTTGCAGCCTTGCCTTACACCTTTCTGAATACCAGCTTCTCTCTCATGTCCTTCAACTCGAATGACTGCTGTCTGGTTTCTGTACAGATTGTATATCACCCTCCTATCCCTGTACTTTATTCCAATTGATTTCAAAATGTCAAACAATTTAGTCCAATCAACGTTATCAAAAGCCTTTTCTAAGTCTACAAAAGCCATGAACGTTCTCTTATCTTTCCTTATTCTACCTTCTAAAATCAGCCTAAGACTTAGTACAGCTTCCCTTGTTCCTACATTTCTCCTGAAACCAAACTGGTCTTCACCCAACTCCGTTTCTATCTGGCTTTCAATTCTCTTGTAAATTATTCTAGACAGGATCTTTGAAGCATGAGTAATCAAGCTGATTGTACGGTAATCTTCACATCTGTCAGCTCCCACTTTCTTTGGTATAGGGATGATTACATTCTTCTTGAAATCAGGGGGTACATCACCTGTCTCATAAATCCTACACACCAAGTGAAATAACCTGATCAGACCTTCATCTCCTATGCAGCGTAGCAACTCAATCGGTATATCATCTATGCCTGGTGCTTTATTCCTGCTTAAGTCTTCCAAAGCTCTATCAAATTCTGATCTCAATATTAAATCTCCTTTCGCATCCTCATCAATTTCCTCCTCCCTTTCCATTACATGATTCTCAATCTCCTTTCCCTTATACAAACTCTCTATGTAAGCTTTCCATCTCTCAACCTTTTCTTCCCTATCTGTTAGAGGCTTTCCATTTGTGTCCTTAATATTACAGCACTTAGTCTTCTTTTCCCCAAAAGTATTCTTAATCCTTCGATAAGCTGTGTCTACTTTTCCTAATTTCAGACAATTTTCTATACCTGCACATTTCTCTTTCAACCATTCTTCTTTCGCTTCCTTGCACTTCTTGTTAACCTCATTTCTCAGACGTCTGTATTCTGCTTTCCCCTTTTCATCTCTTAGATTCTTGTGTTTCCGCCTTTCATCCATCAATTCTAGTATATCCTGAGTGATCCACGGTTTTCTACCTATTCTTTCTTTCCTACCAATGTTTTCTTCTGCGGATTTTGTTATTTCATTCTTCAAAAGTGCCCATTCGTCTGCAATTGAAGTTTGTTTAGAGTTTTTCATTAGTCCTTCCTTTATACTCTTCTTGAATCTTTCGTTTACATCCTTCTCTTTCAGTCTGTCTATTGCCCACCTTTTTGGCTTTTGACTTTTCTTCAGTTATGTATATATGTACCTATATACAGGGTGTATTTGATATGATGGAAGTCCTTTACACTGGTGATAGAAGATGGTATTCTAAGCAAATATCTTCATGAAATTAAGTCGGATCTTAATTAGTGTAGGTGGAATTAAATCACAAAAATCGTCGGTCAATGTCTTGGAAACGGGCTTTCACTTCGTTCCCCTCAGCAGCAGAGCTGACTTCTCCCCGTCTCCCTCCCCTCCTACGCTGAGGAAAGTTGACCAGAGTCTGCAGTTGAGTGACCTCCTCGCCTTGTCTGCCAATGACATTGAAATACACAAACCGAGCCTATGAACAGCTGATTCACACCTTCATGGGGAGTGGCTACATGACTAGTGATGGTGGATCTGTCTAGGATTTTGCCAGATTCATGAACTATGCATAGAAAATAGAAATCCTAAAGATTTGGTAAATTCATTTAAGGAACTGTTGGTCTATCTTTGTGTGAAGATAGTGCAACAACTGTAATAAACATATTAATAATACTAATAATAGTAATAGTAGGCTTTGAGACACACGAACTTCTTTTATGTTTCTTTTTGGTATGTCGAGTTGCCAGACTTTAATGTACGTAGGATTTCTTGTATGTGCCATGAAATCCATGGAGATGATCGTATTAGATCCCATTCATATACTACATGACTGAACGTAGATCGCACCCTCGGGAAGGTTAGCACTCTACCACCAGAACTACACATGCTGACTCTTATTATTATTATTAGACTATTATTATTATTATTATTATTATTATTATTATTATTATTATTATTATTATTATTATTATAACACTGTATTATAACAATGTATTTGTATTTTATTTTCATTTTCGTGTATTTTCATATGTATTTACATTGTTGATGGACTAATAAATCAACCCCCCCCCCCCCTCTCCAGTTAATGGCCACCCGAGGACTGGAGATGGGATGGGACAATTCACAATATGAACATGTGGTACCGTACTAGTATTAAATCTTGGAAGTAGTTTTCCATGGGTTCCCACTTCTACCCCAGGCAAATGTCGGGATTGTTCCTAACTTAAGGCCACGGTCGCCTTCTTCTCAATAATCATAACCGCTGGCAGTGCAGCCCATGAAGGGCCTAGGCCTACCAAGCGACCGCTGTCCAGCCATTTGGCCTGCAGATATTAGGGTGACGCGTGGTCAGTGCATCGGGTCCCCTCGGCCATTAATCTTGATTTTCCTGACTCGGGCACTGCCTCACTGTCAGACAGCTACTCAATTGCCCTCACGAGGCTTAGTGCACTGCGTTCCAGCCCTCACGTCAGTTTCTAATATCCATGATGGAGCCAGGAATCGAACCCAGGGCCTCCAGGTGAGAGGCAGTTGCACTGCCCCAACACCACAGGGCCGGCGCCTTCTTCCGAATCCTCACCTGAATTACAAATACCCACATTACTACAGAAACCACAAAACACAGGTTATCACACAAATTCTATCCACACCCAGCTACATGAGGCTAAATGACCAAAATCGCCAAGCCTCTCAAACAAAACATCAAGTATTTTACTTCCGTCCTAAATGCCTAGTTCTGAACAGACTACGGGATGTCGGAATTTTGTCACACTGCATTTCATTAAGTGAATGTTTTTAGTATTTTCAGAAACTAGTCAACAGAAGGTCCGACACGGACGCCAATGATACATCAGGGCTGAGTATCGAAATTATTTTATACATGAACATCAATCAATGAATTCCACACTTACAAAGTAGGCTACACAATACTACCGATCCTAACGTCCCAAGCCATTGCGTGCGTTGTCAACAACAACAACAAGAACAACGGCAATGCACATTTTCTTACGAGACGGTAGAGCTCATCCTCATAACAGCTGATAGCCTACCACCCCTCAAGTCAACCGGTAAGGTCAATGCTCCGATTACGTAACAACTTCCACTTCGCGCGTCGTCTCTCCTGGCTCCGCCTCGTTTACCCCAGCCTGCCGCACCACTTTCTGCCTGATTAGTTTCTGATATAACTAAAAACATTGACTTTTTAATGATTAATTATCAGTTTCAATTTTTTTTTTGCCTAGGAAGCTTAGAATAGTCTCTTCTATCACCAGTGTAACGGACTTCCATTATATCAAATACACCCTATATATATCACTTTCTTGTGGACACGATAACTACCGCAATTTTGCACCAATCACTTTGAATTTTTTACATAATATGTATCCATATAGAATATCGGTCGGGTTCGTTAAAGGGCACAATCGGTCGATGGGGGTGAAGGTGGGGGGCTTTTTTTTTCGAAAAAGGGAAATATCGCTATAACTCTCTTAATATTTGAAATATCGAATCCATTCAAAGTTCATAACTATGTGTCGGATAAGGCACAAAAATTTATTTTTGAAAAGTTTTTTGATAGCACCAACCATTGACCAAAGGGGTGGGAAAAAGTGGGTTTTTCGAGAAACATTAATCATATCTCTCTTAATAGACACAATATTAAAACCCTACAAAATAGACAATATTCCCCTAATAATTACCTATAACTTTTGTCTGAAAGAATTTTTGATATGACCCACCATTACGCCAAGGGATGAGAAAAATGATTTCGGAATTATAAGAAAACTAGCAAAAGTATCCGTTCTTCGAACGGTCTTCAGTATTAATGGCCAAGCTTTCGAAGAAAGGCAGATATTAGAAGTGATTCGTGAGAAAGATTCAGAGAAGGAGAAAAGCAAGTTAATCTTGAAAGAAATATGAATTTTCCGACTGTAGAACAATAAAATACTCATACATTACTTAATACCAGTTTATTCTGCAATTGGGTTTAAAAGAAACTATTGAAATTACGAGTAGACCTAAATTTTTAAAATAATATTTTACTTTTTCGTTTTATAAAAATAATTACAAGAAATATTTGATAAACAGATCCGTAACAGATGTGGGCTTTAATTTCATGATTATGTAAACTAATATTGTGAAAATGACATTTATCTAAGTATTTGGTGTTTGTATATTGCTATAAAATATACTAAAATAGACTAAAATCTTTTCTTTAAAAAATATCTTGAGGTTTCGAGAGATGAATACAGGCTGTTTCAAAACTTCGCTCGTAATTACAATATTTTCTTTTCTCTTAAAAACAATTACTGAAGGCCATAATATGGCCGAAACTGGTATATGAATTCAATTTTATTCAGTAACTAGCAGAAGTACCCATTCTTCGAACGGTCTTCGGTATTAATAACCAGATGTTACCAATTGATCTACTGTTGCAATGTTTAGGGGCTTGGAACCTGTTTGTTGGCGAAATTAAAATTGAAAACCTCGTCGACCTGTTTGTTGGCAAAGAAAAATGATTAGCTAAAATGTGCTCTCAAACTAAATTTACCTAACGTGTTCTTCCTGGCGTGAATAAGGAACTAAGGAGCCAACCAACCAATTTATTGCTTATCGCTTATGCGAACAATGTGAAAGCTTCGTAAATGTAACTGAAATGGATGCGTCCGACACGGACGCCAATGATACATCAGGGCTGAGTATCGAATCGCAATACACCGTTGTGTATAACCTTAGTAAATTTATTACACATTAATCTCTCTATATACACACATCAAAAAAAGTTTTGCATCACCTCGGTTCCAAGAGTTCCGGAACCGTTAAATACAAAGGGAATAGAGATCAACACAAACAACATTTCAGCTCGTTTTATTGCTCATGAGACCCACACATTGCATGTTGTACCATCATACAGCTAGACTTTCAGCATTTGTGGTCCAGATTGCAGTACACACCACTACCTCTAATACCCAGTAGCACGTCCTCTTGCATTGATGCATGCCTGTATTCGCCGTGGCATACTATCCACAAGTTCATCAAGACACTGTTGGTCCAAATTGTCCCATTCCTCAACGACAATTCGGCGTAAATCTCTCAGAGTGGTTGGTGGGTCAAGACGTCCATAAACAGCCCTTTTCAACATATCCCAGGCATGTTCGATAGGGTTCATGTCTGGCGAACATGCTGGCCACTGTAGTCGAGCGATGTCGTTATCTTGAAGGAACGTATTCACAAGATGTGCACGATGAGGTCGAGAATTGTCGTCCATGAAGACAAATGCCTCTCCAATATTCTGCCGATATGGTTGCACTATGGGTCGGAGGATGTCATTCAGGTATCGTAAAGCCGTTTCGGAGCCTTCCATGACCACCAGTGGCGTACGTCGGCCCCACATAATGCCACCCCAAAACATCAGGGAACCACCACCTTGCTGCACTCGCTGGACAGTGTGTCTAAGACGTTCAGCCTGACCAGGGTGCCTCCAAACACGTCTCCGACGATTGTCTGGTTGAAGGCATATGCGACACTCATCGGTGAAGAGAACGTGATGCCAATTCCGTGGGGTCCATTCAGCATGTTGTTGGGCCCATCTGTACCGCGCTGCATGGTGTCGGGGTTGCAAAGCTGGACCTCGCCATGGACGTCGGGAGTGAAGTTGCGCATCATGCAGCCTATTGCGCACAGTTTGAGTTGAAACACGACGTCCTGTGGCTGAACGAAACGCATTATTCAACATGGTGGCATTGCTGTCAGGGTTCCTCCGAGCGGCAATCCGTAAGTAGCGGTCATCCACTACAGTAGTAGCCCTTGGGCGGCCTGAGCGAGGCCTGTCATCGACAGTTCCTGTATCTCTGTACCTCCTCCATGTCCGAACAACATCGCTTTGGTTCACTCTGAGACGCCTGGAAACTTCCCTTGTTGAGAGCCCTTCTTGACACAAAGTAACAATGCGGACGCGATCGAACTGCGGTATTGACCTTCTAGGCATGGTAGAACTACAGACAACATGAGCAGCGTACCTTCGTCCTGGTGGAATGACTGGAACTGATCGGCTGTCGTACCCCCTCCGTCTAATAGACCCTGCTCATGCATGGTTGTTTACATCTTTGAGCAGTTTTAGTGACATCTATGAACAGTCAAAGGGACTGTATCTTGGATACAATATACACAGTCAACGTCTATACGCCGGAGATCTGGGAACCGAGGTGATGCAAAACTTTTTTTGATGTGTGTATAAAAATGAAAGTTTGTCTGTTTTTTTCTGAATTTCCACGGAAATTTGCGATATTTGCGCGTTTCAGACTGTTTTATGATGGATGCGCGCAAAAACAATTTTTTTGTCTGTCTGTCTGTCTGTCTGTTTGTTTGTTTGTTTGTCTGTGGACAATTTTTTGTGTCTTTATAACTCGAGAACGGCTGAGTGGATCAACGTAAAATTTGATACAGATATCCTTCAGAGGCACGACACCAATCATTGATGTAACTCATCTCCGTACCTCTCATAAAATGGGCCCTACCCCCTTAAAATACATGCTGAAATAGGCGTGGAAGGGTGAAACAAAGCTCATTTTCAGCCCCTCAATGTGAGAAACGAAACTCGGGGGGCCTAAAGGGACCCCGAAAACCACATTTTAAGGCCCTAAAACCAACTTTTTTTAAGATATTCCCAGAAAACTATAATAATAATAATATCGTATGGCCTCGGGTGCCTGGTGTAAGCTTTGCTATTTGACACCCAGAGGGTAGCTTTCATGCCGAATTTCGTAGTTCCTTGACTATGAAAGTCAAGGAGGTTAGATGTTAGATATCTAATCTCCTTGAACACAATAGCGCTTTCTAGTAGAGAAATGAGGAACTTTGTGCTGGCGGAAACTCCCGAGATTCATTTTGTCATTATGAACTCGGCCTACTGAATTCAAATGGGTTCTTTGACATGCCAACATCGTATGACATGAGTATCGTATTTTTGCCGCCTTTCAAAAATCACTTACCACGGTCAGGGGCGAACCTGCAATTCTTGGGGTTAGTAGACCGACACGCTATCCACTCACCCACCGTGGCAAGCCCCAGAAAACTAATTTCACTTAATAAATTAATGAAAGAATGCATGCCGATAACCATGGCAACTGAATCTCTGAGGTCCATCTATTTCTGTAAGACGCAATTTAATTCCATTTATTACATTACTGTGAAGGTTTGCAAACGGCTATTCATGCGTGTTAAGCTGAACGCTAAAATTTCAAGAGGATTATGGAATACCCGAGAAGGAGAGTTAGAATCGCAACGCTGGCAGTGGCTACCCTCTTTTTTTAATTATTAACCGCCACACTTATGCTCACTTGTTGTGCTTTGGCTAAATACATCTCCGAGAGTGTCAATTTTATCTGGTTTGACAACTTGTTTCTTGAAAGCTTAAAACATCATTGGAACAACATTGAAATACAAGAAGAAGTTTGTAGTTTTACGTGACCGTTAATTATGCGATCATGAGCCACGGGACCTTTTTTTACGTGGAATCCGAATCACAGGACATGGCATTTCACATCGAAAATCTCACACTTACATGCCAGGAATCGAACCCAGTCCACCTTGGTGACAGGCCAACAGCTTGACCGCTGCGCCACCACGCCGTCTCCTCTTTTCTTCCACAATCTATCGTTCGGCATTAATTCCTCCCACTATATTCCTCTTCAGGTCGCATCTTCACCTGGTCTCTGTCTATCTTGTTGTCTCGTCCTTCTACGCCTATTTCAGCATGCATTTTAAGGGGGTAGTCCCCCTTTTTGTTGCAGTTTGGAGATATAATAGCCCCTCCGTACGACATATTGCACGTGTGAAAAAATTCTATTTAAACCCTTGACCCCCTTAAGCGCACTATACGTATTGACGAATTGTACAGCCTAAGTTGGTTACGTGATAACCTTATAACTTAGCCATTTGCAAACTTTCACAGAAATGTAATAAATGGAGGGGCATTGCCTTTTACACAAATACTTGAGATACTGTTGCTATGCTAACGGGCTTGCAGTCCTTCGTTAGTTTGTTACATGAAATTCGTTTTCTGTGAATATCTTAGAAACTATCGGTTTTAGAGCCTTAAAATATGGTTTTCGGGGACCCTTCAGGGCCCCCGAGTTGTGTTTCTGACATCGAAGGGCAGAAATTAAGCTTTGTCTCGTCCTTCTACGCCTATTTTAGCATGTATTTTAAGGGAATAGGCCCTCCTTTATGAGTGGGTTGGCGACCACGGGCCCCCAGCTGAGTCCGGCATTGCTTCCACTTACTTGTGCCGGGCTCCTGTCCGTCTTCTTTCCTGTCGACCTCACTTGGTCAACTCTTGTTCTCTTCCGACCCCGACGGTATTAGGGTATCCGAGGCCTAGAGAGTCTCTTCCTTTCCCGCCTTAATTGGCCCTTGTCTCATCTTTTCTGATACCCCCCTTCTGCGAGGGGTCAGCCTTCTTTTTCATTTCATGTTATCTCCTGCCTTGTGCTCAAGGCCCTTAAGGAGTCAGGGTGTATGTAGCCCCACCACTTCTGGTGCACCCTAGATATTGCTACACCCTCAGGGGCTCACGGCTGGCGAGTTCGTGAGTTGGCGACCCCGAGGGATTCCTGAGCTGGGTCCGGTTTTTCCCCTTTTATCCATTACCTCTGGGGCGGACCGTCTCCTCTTTCACTTTCCTATCTGCCTTTTATGACTCTCCTTCCTTCCAAGTCCCTCAATCCGCATTCTTCGAGGGTTGAGGGCATTTCTTTTCCACCTGTCATTTATTTGCCTTATTGTCCTTTTGTTTTCCATTTCTTCTTGTAGTATATAAGTTAGTAGTTTTAGTTATAGTTTACATTTCATTATCATCTGCACGATCACCCAAACCAGTAGGGGCCGATATCCTCCTTTATGAAAGAAAGGACCGGGTACGATTCCCGGTCAAGGCATGTGAGATTTTCGAAGTGAATTGCCATGTCCTGTGGTTCGGATTCCACGTAAAAAGGAGGTCCCGTGCTCCAGACTGCGAGATTAACGGTCACGTTATACTACAATCTTCCTTCCTTCCTTACTTCCTCCTTTATGAGAGGTACGGAGAAGAGTTATAATTGGTGTCGTGCCTCCGATGGATATCTGTACCAAATGTTACGTTGATCCACAAAAAAAAAAAAAAAAAAAAAAAAATATAGAGATTGGCATATAAACACCTTCCGAACCACACCCGCACGTGAAAATCGCGTGAAGGAATTCTAGTGTACCCTATGACCCCCTTAAGCGGATTATACGTATTAATGAATTTTACAGCTTAATTTTGTTCCGTAATAACCTTAAAGTCGTTTGCAAACTTCACAGTAATGTAATAAATGGAATTGCATTGCGTCTTACAGAAATAGATGGACCTCTGAGATTCTGGTGCCATAGTTACCGGCATGCATTCTTTCATTAATTGATTAAATGACATTAGTTTTCTGGGAATATCTCAAAAACTGATGGTTTTAGGGCCTTAAAATGTGGTTTTCGGGGTCCCTCTAGGGCCCCCGAGTTTTGTTTCTCACATTGAGGGGCCGAAAATAAGCTTTGTCTCGTCTTTCTACGCCTATTTCAGCATCCATTTTAAGGGGGTAGGCCCCCTATTATGAGAGGTGCGGAGAAGAGTTACATCAATGATTGGTGACCTGCCTCTGATGGATATCTGTGTCAAATTTTACGTTGATTCTCCCAGCCGTTCTCGAGTTATAAGGACACAAAATTGTCCACAAACAGACAGACAAACAGACAGACAGACAGACAAACATTTTATTTCTGCGCGAATCCGTCATAAAATAGTCTGAATCGCGCAAATAACGCAAATTTCCGTGGAAATTCAGAAAAAAATAGACGAACTTTCATTCTTATATATATATAGATGCCAAATGCCATCAGAGGTTGCCATGACAACACTACTAAATTAATGAGGGATGAGCCATCAGACTTTGCCATGACAACGCACATGCACGAGAACACATACAGTTTTCCATCTGACTAAGTGTGAAGCGGCTTCCGTGACGTAACTGGTAGCATTCTGAACTTCTATGCCCAAGGTCGCGGGTTCAAAGCCGGCCGGAGTCGTCTGATTTTCTAAGAGCGCTAAAAATCCCTCAGTATGCTTTCCTTTGGAGGGAAGTTCCAACGTTCGTTGCGAGTTCCGGGTTGCGGTGGCATCTAGTAACCATGTTCACAGCTAGGTGTCGTTGACGGTAGTATTTGGTAGCAACATTAGGGACTACTGCTTGAAATTGACCGTCTGCAGTCCTTACCTGAATTACAGACTAATACAGCCATCACAATTCACACCGTTTATCAGACAGATTCTACACTCACCCAAAGTACAGTACACGGGGTTACAAGACCGCGTTGTCGCATCCCCTAAACTGAGGAACCAACCAAAATCTCTGCGGGAGATAAAATTTTGCGTGAAGAAATAACAGACCGTTAGATAGTTACACATCAGTGTCGAAACCTTGCATAAGGACAGTGTGACCACAAGTATAACAAGTAGTTCCGTGAAGAACTAGACAACCTATTTTCATATATCGTATTAATGTTAATTGCCTCTATCAACATACTAAATTTCAGTTTGATTGCTGTAATAGATTCGTAGATATTGAGAACCGTCTAAATATTTCGGAAGGTCGCTATGTTGGACTTTTATATATGTACGGCTAAGAGTTATGTTCTGTTACATGAAGATTATTGTGTACGTATAGTACTCAAACTTCAATCACATGATTAGGACACAAGAAGTAAAAATGAGATTTTAAAATTTCGCACAGCTGCCATTTTGTGGTTATGGAAACAATTGAAATAAATTAGATGCCAGCGGATTAACATTTGTATAAGGATTTACTGTACCAAGGTTCACTGCACTTGGATTGTTAAATTGCGAGAAACGACCATGTGAATGTGTATACTTTCTGTCGCCGCCATGTTGGATTTGTGATCACCAGGTTATTGTAAGTCCTATAGGTGAACTTATGTTCATAACCCCTATGAACATAAAACAGTTAGTATACTGCAGTAGATTCGTAGATATTGAGAACCGTCTAAATATTCCGGATGGTCGCCATCATGGATTGTTATATGTATAGGCCATAGAGTCATGTACCTATAAAGGAAAATTATTGCGTAGGTTCATTATTCCAACTTTCACTTCGATCGCATGATTACGACACAAGAAACAAAAACTTAATTTAAAAAATTCACACAGCCGCCATCTTGAGGTTATGTAAACAATTGAAATAAATTAGATACCACGCATTACAATGTGTATAAACATTTGCTGTACCAAGTTTCATTGCGTTTGGATCATTAAATCGCGAGAAAATTATATTTAAAACTTTCAACTTCGCTTGGCTGCCATGTTTCGTTTTGTAGTTAACCGGTTTTTTAAGGTCTCATAGATGAACTTCCAGTAGTGCCCTTTATCTTCGGGCAAACTTTCAGGGTGATACCGGTAATAGTTTCAGAGATATAGAATGCCGGTGAAATATTTCGCACAGCCGCCATATTAAGGTTATGTAAACAATTGAACGAAGTTAGATGTCGGTGCATTACAATGTATATAAACATAAACTGTAACAAGTTTCATTGCGTTTGGTCGGTTAAATCGCGAGAAACGTCTATTTAAAAGTCGCAAATTCGCTTGGCCGCCATGTTGGTTTTGTAGTTACCAGGTTTTCAAAGGTCACATAAGTGAATTTCTAGTAGTTTCCTTAATCACCATATAAACTTCCATGGTGATATCGGTAATAGTTTTGGAGATATTGAATGCTGGTTAAATATTTCGCACAGCCGCCGTATTGGATTGGTGAGACGTAACATAATTTGAAGGGCACGGTCGGGATCGCCCGGAATAGTGCTTTAAACTGACCAAATTTCATTAAAATCGCTCCAGCCGTTTAGATTTTATTAGGGGGGGGGGACACACACACGAATCACACACACACGCACACACAGACACACGGACAAAAGGTGATCTCATAAGCCTATTTTTTTCATAAATGAAAATAGGCTAAAAATGGACCCCAAATGACAAGAAGGTTACCGTCCCCATAAGACAATAAAATGTTTAAAATATGCATAAAATGACGAATTACGAAGTATTTTTTTCGGAATACTTGGGATTTTTTTTTCGATCCTTCCAAGCTTTCCAATTTACAGGAGAAGCAATTGAAAGACCATTGTCTAATACTCTCTAATTTTCTTATTGACGGGGAGCTTGAAAATTTGGATGCAGATGATCTTTATCTGGAGCTACAATTATTTTGGTACGCTGTTCCGTGATCTATAAAAAGTGTATTAGAGTACTTAGCCCCGATAAGGGAGTTCTATCCTAATTTATCGACGGCATATCGAATTATGCTTACAATTCCTATAACGGTTGCGTCGGAGGAAGGAGTTTTTCCATTTTGAAACTAGTCAAACCAAGTCGTTCCGTGAAGATGTAAATCCTATTTTAATAGATCCTACTTATGTTAATTGCCACTATCAACATACACGGTGGGTGAGTGGTCAACGTGTCGCTCTACTAACCCCAAGCTTGCATATTCGCTTCTGGCCGTGGTAAGTGATTTTTGAAAGGCGGCAAAATTTACGACACCATGTCATACGATGTTGGCATGTCAAAGGACCCATTTGAATTCAGAAGGCTAGGTTCTTAATGCGAAAATTAATTTCGGGAGTTTCGCCAACACAAAGTTCCCCATTTCTCTACTAGAAAGCGCTATAGTGTTCAAGGAGCTTAGATATTTAACCTCCTTGACTTTCAAAGCGCTTCAAGAACAACCAAATTTGACATGTAAGCTACCCTCTGGGTGTCAAATAACAAAGCTTGCACCCGACACCCGAGGCCATACGATATTATTATTATTATTATTATTATTAATAAGATTATTATTATTATTTTCTTTTTTTCTTTTCTTAGTCGTTTACCCTCCAGGTTGTTGGAACCCACGGACTCAGCGAGTGAACTCACCACTACCGCCTCTACGGGCAGTGTCCTAGAGCTGGGAATATCTAATCGGAGTGGATACAACTGGTGAGGTGTGATTGGCAACTCGCCCAGGCGGCCACACCTGCAAAGCGAACAGGGGCCTCACAAGGGAAGGTAATGGATGGTTAGGATGGATAGGCAAGGAAGAGGGAAGGAGGCGGCCGTGGCCTTGAAGAAAGTACCATCCCGGCATTTGCCCGAAGACGTAGTGGGAAACCAGGGAAAACCATTTCGAGGATGGCTGAGGTGGGAATCGACCCCCATCTACTCATTTGGACCACCCGAGGCTGAGTAGACCATGTTCCAGTCCTCGTACCACTTTTCAAATTTCGTGGCAGAGCCGGGAATCGAACCCAGGACCTCCAGGGCGGCAGCTAACCATGCTGACCGCTACGCTACGGAGGCGACTATTATTATTATTAACATACAAAATTTCAGTATGATGGCTGGAATAGATTCGTAGATATTGAGAACCGACTAAATATTTCGGATGGTCGCCTTGTTGGATTTTTTTAATGTAGGTGTTTGAGTTATATATTGCTACATGAATATTATTGTGTAAGTGTAGTATTCAAACTTCAAACGCATGATTAGGACACAAGAAGTAAAAACTAGATTTTTAAAATTTCGCACAGCTGCCAACTTGTGGTTATGGAAACAATTGAAATAAATTAGATGCCAGTGGATTAACGTTTGTAAAAGGATTTACTGTACCAAATTTCACTGCACTCGGATGGTTATATTGCGAGAAACGTCCATGTGAATATTTATATTTCGCGTCGCCGCCATGTTGAATTCGTGATCACGAGGGTATTGCATTACAACGTGTATAAACATTTGCTGTAACAAGTTTCATTGCGTTTGGATAATTAAATCGCGAGAAAAGTCTATTTAAAACTGTCAACTTCGCCATGTTCGTTTTGTAGTTAACCGATTTTTGAAAGTCTCATAGATGAACTTCCAGTAGTGCCCTTTATCTCCGTACAAAATTTCAGGCTGATACCGGTAATAGTCGATTCTTCTCTATGGCTGTGAAACATGGAAAGTCACAAAACCGATCAACAACCAGCTACAGGTGTTCATTAACAGATGTCTGCGTCGCATCATGAATGTGAGGTGGCCGGACATAATCTCAAATGAAGATCTTTGGACCATCACCTATCAACAACCGATTAGCATCCAGATTAAGGAGAGGAAATGGTGCTGGATTGGTCACACACTAAGGAAGCCGGACGGAGCTGTTGAGAGGGCGGCGCTAGACTGGAATCCTCAAGGTGCCAGGAAGCGAGGTCGACCTAAGAAGGCCTGGAAGAGGACGATCGAAAATGAAATTGCAGAGGTGGACAAGAACTGGAGTCAAGTGAAGAGAATGGCCAGGAACCGTACTGCGTGGAGAAATTTCGCCAAGGCCCTATGCTCCGGAAGGAGCGGCAGGAATTAACCAACCGGTAATAGTTTCAGAGATATAGAATGCCGGTGAAATATTTCGCACAGCCGCCATCTTGAGGTTATGTAAACAATTGAATGAAGTTAGATGTCGGTGCATTACAATGTGTATAAACATTAGGTACTGTACCAAGTTTCATTGCTGTTTTATCCCGGTGTTGGGGGATGGGATAAACAGGGTAGTGTAGATGTATTAATTTAGGGGATGTTTCCGAAAAGGGGTAGTTTCCCGTAGTTGGGGGAGACTACTAGTGTAATGTGTTGGTGTGACGATGTGATCTGTTGGGGTGCGTTCCTACAGGGTGCGTCTACCTATTAGGGGATGAACGTCTAAGACTGAGCTATTAACTTAGCCTGCCAATTAAGTATGAGCGAGCGTTTAGCGAGCTCACGTGCAGAGTCGACAACTCGGCACGCTGCAGTCTAGCTGCTTACTCGAATACAATGAGATTCCTGACGGTGCATTTCCTGGCCTTCATGGTCAGGGGCAATTAGGACTAAGGTCAGGTTGGGTGTAGGGATGTAAAACTGGGTGAAATGAGTAGTAGATGTATGTGTTTACTGACCAAGTATTTATTGGTCAGTGGTGATAAAGTACTTTCCCTTTAAGTGGTGGACAAGTATAAAACAAAGTACAAAGTGTGTGAATACCAAAGTGTTCTGCGTTAGGTGTTACAAATTAGGAATCTGAGCACACGGCTAGTTCTCACCTGGTGACGTAGTGAAGAGCTGGAACGGACCTTGAGGAGCAGAGCCGCCGGCCACGAATTGATAATTGGGCTCTTCCGGGTCTAGCTTTTAAGGCTTTCCCCCACTGCTTACTCGGCGTTTCCTCACTGTTGCTGTTCCAGATATTGTGTTTGTGTATGTGTTGTGCAAGCGTGGCTGGCAGCAATACTGCTGTGCCTGCTCGTATCAAAGAAGTGTGTAAGGCTTATGGCATGCCTATGAGGGTGGTTTATGGTGAAAGATGAAGGGGTGGGTCCTAGGGGTACTGCCCCTGGGCTGTACATTGCGTTTGGTTGGTTAAATAGCGAGAAACGTCTATTTAAAAGTCGCAACTTCGCTTGGCTGCCATGTTGGTTTTGTAGTTACCAGGTTTACAAAGTCACATAGGTGAACTTCTAGTAGTTCCCTTCATCACCGTACAAAATTACAGGGTCATGTCTGTAATAGTTCCGGAGATATTGAATGCTGATGAAATATTACGCACAGCCGCCATGTTGGATTGGTAAAACGTAACAACATTTGATGGGCACGGCCGGGGTTGTCCGGAATAGGGCTACACACTTACCGAGTTTCATTGAAATCGCTCCAGCCGTTTAGATTTTATTAGGGGGGGGGACACACACGCACACACAGACACACGGACAAAAGGTCATCTCATAGGCCTTTTTTCTCATAAATGAAAATAGGCTAAATAACTATTTGCGATCAACGATGGCGCAGGAGCGTCTGAACGGTTTGGCTACTCTGTCAATCGAATGTGAAACAGCCAAAAAATTAGAAATGAATGATTTAATCAGCACTTTTGCCCTAGCAGAGGCCCGCAAGGCGCCTTTTACATAAATTAAAAGCTCTAAATTCTAAACAAAAAACAGTTTTTTTAGAAAATATAGCTGCCTTGTGAACCATGTTATTTCTTGAACAAAGGGGCCGTTCAGCTCATATTTATCAATGAACGTAGACTTATAGCACATTTAGTAGTTTAGTTTATGAAGAGCGGTATAGCCGTAGAAATGTTGAAATATGTAAACGTGATTGCGTATTATTATTAATTATGTGCGTTTGGGTAAGAAAGTACATCAAGCACATGCTTAGTTTTCCAAATATATTATTTATGCCAAAAAAATCACCTGTGTTAGCTCATTATATCAGGTTTCCGTTGATATTGCGTGTTGCTTTTATCTGATCAGGTGGTTCCTGTATCCAATTTCATGCTTATCCTATCTGTTGAGGTTTGTTAAGAAACTAGAAATGTAATAAAATGGGTTTTAACTAGCCTTAAATTGTAATTTCTTTTAATAAATCATTCTCCGTACAACACAGCCACTTACAGTCTAAAATTTGCATTTACTACCCCTCCCCTGCGAACTCATGCCTGCTAGGCCCCCTAGGCCCCGCGTACATTCTCGCGACGGCCCTGGTTAAATATGTTCAGCGGTGGTATTGCAGTAGAAGTGATCGGGCTAGGCTATTCCTATTTCAATTTGCTCTCATTCATGGGCGCCCGCAGGGGGGGGGGGGGGCGCAGAGGGGGGGGGGGAACGGCCCTCCCCCTGGAATCTGAAAAAGTAAATCAAGAAAATAAGACTGTGAACAAACGTTTATTGCAAAAGTGCTTACATTATTCTAATTAATTTTGTGCCAAATAGCAATAATTCTAATATTTAACCTTCCGTCGGTTGCAACATTAAATATAGTGGCAGTGGGTGAATTAAGCCTATCTGGCACACCTCAGAAATCTGAATTTTAAAAAAATACAATATTGGATGAAACACAGTTATGCTACAGTTAATGAATACTCATTCGTTCTCTAAATATTACGTAATGTTGCACGATGAGTCGCAATCTGCCTGGCAGATCACTTTTGCAACAACAGCAAATATGTAGGAGAGTTATTGACAAACTGGTAGATATGGACTTGAATGATGTCACGTGGAAAGAGGTAACTACTGAAAGGTGGAAGTACCTTCGCCCCCGCGAATGACAGACGAATAATCTTTGAGATAAGAATCAACTCCAGTGCCTGTCAGATCAGTTGCACCCACCAGAAGGTTAAAATCATCCTACGTATCTATTATGCAATGGTGCTGGTGTGGTTTCGCTTTATATTAGACGAGTAATATTACAAAGGAATATTGTAATTTAAATGCGCGCACATTTCATTCGTGTGTATTGTGTTTAGTATGAACGGTCGCCTAGGTGCTTATAGTATTATTTATTTCGTGTGCATCGTCTACGAATGGATTTATATTTCATTTAAATGTAAGTAATGTAATCTTGTCTTCCCTATATAACAAATGAAATTTTGTCTGGTTTTTTTTTCTGAATTTCTACGGAATTTTGCATTATTTACATGTTTCAGACTGTTTTATGAGGATGCGCGCGAAAATAAATGTTTTGTCTGTCTGTCTGTTTGTCTGTCTGTCTGTGGACAACTTTGTTCCCTTATAACTGGCTGGCTGCGTGGCTCAGCGGCAACGTTCTCGCTTGCTGGGCCCAAGGTTGCAGTTTCGTATCCTGGCGCTGTCAGCTGGCATTTGAGGGTGCGCAGATGTGAGGGAGCCAGGTCAGTAGATTTACTGACACGTTAAAGAACCGTTTTGGAGCAAAATTTCGGCATCCCGGCGTCTCTAAAAGCCGCAGCAGTTAACATTATTTTTATTATTATTTATTTTGCGCATGCGCTTACACATTCTCAGCATTTGCTGGAAAGAAAGCATTTACAATCCCAGATACCGTACATATCACAAGGAGCAAATTCTTGGTGACTGCATTGAGTAGTAGCTTCATATTCCCCTCATTGCTTCAGACCTGATTGCCCAAGAACAGCCTTACTACGTGACACGTAGAAAGTATGCAAAGGCCTGGGTCTAATTTCAACGCCGTGAGCGATTCCTTTAAGTTGTTGGGAATCACGCCAGTGCTGGAGATAATAATAGGAACTGTCCTGACTTGTGCCATGTGCCATTGCTTCCTTATCAGTTCTGAAAGCTCTGTGTATTTTGACAGCTTTTCAACATGCTTTGTTAGTATGTTGCCACTGTTTGGGATCGCCACATCTATTAAGGGGGTGTGCTTCATGCATTTGTCAACAATAACTAAATCAGGTCTGTTGTGCACAGCTGATTGGTCTGTCAATACAGTACGATCCCAGTACAACGTAAAGCTGTCATTTTCCAGTTCACTTTCAGGAGCATATTTGTAGTACGGCACTTTCTCTTGGCTCAGCAGTTGAAGTTGTATAGCCAATTCTTGATGGACTATCTTGGCAACAAAATCATGTCTCTTCCTATATTCTGTCCCTGCAAAATGGCGACAACCTGATATAATATGCTGAACAGTCTCAGATGTTGGGCAACCGTATCTGCAATGGTCATCTTGCACAGATGCATCCTTGATTATGAACTTTAGGTAGTTCCTCGTGGGGACAACCTGGTCCTGATTAGCCATCATAAAGCCTTCTGTTTCAGGAAACATCTGCCCAGAAATCAACCAAAAGTTCGACGCTAGCTTGTCGACGTGAGTTTGGATGACTTCATTGGGATGTCTTCCGTGTAGTGGCTTGGACAACCAGGCATTGAATCAATCCAAATCACTGCGCACCTGAATTTGAGTCTCTTGCTGACTTAAGAGTAGTGGAGTTGAATCATCTGCTTCTGTGACAGCCCTGTGCAGCATCGAATGGTTCGATAGAGAACAGAAGTATTTTCTTAGCTCATAGATCTGTCGAGCTACTTGGTTGTTTATATCAACAATTCCTCTCCCACCCATATGTCTCGGTAACATGACTCGTTCCACAGATGTCCTGGGATGGTGTTTTCGTGACTTGGTCAGTGATGTTCTAATTTTCTGTTCTAAACTTGCAATGTCAGTTTTACTCCACTTGATGACCCCAAACGAGTAACTAAGAATAGGGACAGCATAAGCGTTGATTGCCTTAACCAAGTTTTTACTGTTGAGGCTGGTGTTAGAAACAAGCTTAATTCTTCTGACAAATTCCTTCGTCAGATCTTGTTTCACTACTGAGTGTTCTATGTGTCTGGCTTGCTTCATTCCCAGATACTTGTAGGTCTCGCTAGTGAGCATTGTTGCAATCTGCTGGCCCTGAGCTGTTTCATATGCACCTTCCTGCAGCTTGCCTTTCATAATGTTCAGCGTCTTACATTTCTCCAGCCCAAATTCCATTTTCACATCCTGTGAAAAGGTTTCCACTATCTTCAACAGAAACTCTAGTTGTGCTCTGGTGGCAGCATATAGCTTTAGGTCATCCATATACAGGAGATGGTTGATCTTTGCAAGCTCCCTGGAGTTCTTCTTGATACTGAATCCATATTTTGTTGAATTAAGTTGGTTTGATAGTGGGTCCATCGCAAGACAGAACCATAATGGGCTCAAGGAGTCTCCTTGGAATATTCCCTTGTGGATTGGGATCATACTTGTTGCAATACTGCCATTTGTAGTACTAAGGCACATCACTGTACGCCACGTTGTAATGGCGTGTTCCAAGAAATATATAATCTGAGGATCAATCTTATACACTGACAAAATATGGATCAATCAATCATGGGGCACGGAATCAAAGGCCTTCTTGTAGTCAATATATGCCGTGAATAAATTTCTGTTATTGGTAAAGGCCTGGTTAGAAACCACTGAGTCAATGATAAGTATTTCTTTACACCCTTTGAACCCTTTCGTGCATCCTTTTTGTTGTGTTGCTATGATGTTATTTTTTTCACAGTGAGCATATATCCTCCTACTAAGACACGACGTGATGATCTTATACATCGTGGGAAGGCATGTAATTGGACGGTATTTTCCAGGATCTTGCATATTTTGTGGGTCTTTCGGAAGTAGATGTGTTACACCTTGTGTAAGGAAATTTGGCATCTTCTGTGGATGAGCAACAACTTCATTCACCAGAGTAGACAGAAGATCGTATACGCACCAGAATTTCTTATACCAGTAATTCTGTATCTGATCTAAACCAGGTGCTTTCCAGTTCGGAAGACCTTTAATGATGGAAGACATTTCAGTGGATGTTATTGGATCATATTGCATCGGATTAAATTCTTTAGAGTTGTTTGTTACTTCCTGAACCCAATGAGAGTCTGAGTTAAAATTGGTGGCTTTGGATAGTTGATTGCTCCAAAACTCTTCAATTTCTTCTCTTGTTGGATAAGGAGCATTTAAGGATACATAGTTTTCACTCAGTGCTCTGTAGAATTTCTTCTCGCCTTTGACAAATAAGTTGTTGTCCTGTCTCCGTTTCCTACTGGCTCTGTATCTGGAAAGTATGTTCGCTATCAACGTAAGTTTCTGTTTGAGTGTATTTAAACACTGTTCGGCTTTTGTGTTTGGGTCATCTCGGTCGGTGTGGATTTTGGACCGCCTCATTATTGCCTTACAGAGTCTCACCAGTCTTCTTGTGTGCGTTCCTCTGATAAACTCAGTCGAACGGCCAATATCTGTTCGCAATTTGTCGATATTGCCTATCAGACGTCTCTCCCACTTAGGAGTAACAGGAGCACATTTCTTACTGCAGGAAGTATTCATTTCTCTCAGTTGGATGCCCATAGTTCTGATAACTGTGACGGCTCCACAGTACAGAACAGTGTGAAGAGATTCTAAGTCATTCACATCTATCAAGTGTTTGGGTAGGATAGCTTGATTCATGATATTTAAAATTTTTGATACCTTCCTAGACGAATTTACTCGAGGCAAGGCGGGTCTAAGCATTGGGTCTGTTCCATTGAACTGAGTCATAGCCGTCATCATTTCATCTGCTAGGATCTTGGTATGTGACTCATCTTCATGATGCGTATCCGGCTGTATGCCACTGACTGGCTCATTGTGTTCTTCTTGATGTTGTTCCTTCTCATGGGGCCCTTGTGCTAATTCACTCTCCAGATTAGTTCCTTGATCACAATCAAACACTCTTCTGACCTCCTGCTTGATTGTATTAAGTCTTGCTTCTGGCACTAAATTATTACGGACTATCGCCCTATATTGGTCCGCCACTCTCTGTTCAGTCACACGGAGTTCGGGGTATGCTTCATGGAACTCATTGAATAATTTCTGCCTATATCCAGTTAGTTCTGTTCCAATGCGAGTCACCTTATAATAAATGCGCATTATGGTCTCGTTCATTGCGATTGACCATTTTAAGCGCTTTCTTGGCAGGCCTGCTTGGGTGAGTGCCGGAAGTGGTTCTGGCACAGCACTTTCAGCAGGCAAAGCACTTGACGTTGGTTGGCTTTGTTGTAGTTGTTGGGCTGTATCTTCTTGTGCGACAGGAGCCCGCCTCATCAGCATCCTGCCACCGACGATTCGCTTGCTGTCATGTCCATCGCCGGCTCTAGACATGCCCTGACGAACCTCAGGCAGCGGCCTTTCATTCATTTTTAAATTTATTTTCTCCATATTATGGGTGGGTGCGTTTTTAACCTACAGCCAGGTGTTCATCTTCAGCCGCTCCTAACATGGAGAACAGACGCTGTTTGCAGCCACCCGCTACGGATCAGACACTGCAGTTAAGGTTTTTTTTATCAGGGTTTTCCCTCCCCTAGGCAGGTTGCCTTCACCACGGCTGCGGAATCCTGCCTACCCCATTTAGTATATCTCGTCATTTCGGGTTAGCACATACCTTATCATTGCAGATTTCTCACAACTCACATTAGATAGGTTATACGGTATAATTATCTTGCAGGGATATTACAACAGTGGACGTCATTTAACTGCAAACGATCAGCAGAGAAGGAATGCCGTACTTACAAGAATCTATGCAGCAAATACGTGTAACCTAATTTTGTAGATTAAGCAGATGTACACTTCACCTTTCGTAATATTAACACGTAAACAGTCCGATTACCTGCACAAATGATATGAAGTATATAATAAATGGGCTTGAAACATCCCAATTTCACACACAACACCGTACATAACCCATTTCGAGAACTGGTTCAATTATATTATTATTATTATTATTGTTATCCCTTATAACTCGAGAACGGCTGGGTGGATCAACGTTAAATTTGGTACAGATATCCATCAGAGGCACGACACCAATCATTGATGTAACTCTTCTCCGTACCTGTCATAAAAGGGGGCCTACCCCTTTAAAATACATTCTGAAATAGGCGTAGAAGGGTGAAACTAGGCTCATTTTCAACCCCTCAATGTGAGAAACGAAACTTGGGGGCCCTTCCTCATTTAAGGCCCTAAAACCAACAGGTTTTGAGACATTCCCAGAAAACTGATTTCATTTAATAAACTAACGAAAGATTGCAAGCCGGTAACCATGGCAACGGAATCTCAGTGGTCCTTTTATTTCTGTTTAAGACGCAATGCAATTCCATTTATTACATTACTGTGAAAGTTTGCAAACGGCTATAAGGTTATAACGGAGCCAAATTACGCTGTAAAATTCATCAGTACATGCAATGCGCTTAAGGGGGTCAAGGGGTAATCTAGAATTTTTTCACGCGATTTACACGTGCGGTTGTGGGACAGTACGGAAGGTCTATTATATCCCTATCCCTATATTGATATATTATTATTATTATTGATACGTGAAGAGAAACCATCGCTTGGCTACCAAAATGCTACGCCCCCTAGCATTATTAACATTGGACGGCACTGGCCAGCAGCACGTCGGCTTCTCGATAACCAACGCTTTGCTTACCAGAATGGGACGAGTACGGGAAACGTGGATGGGCCAACTTACCTGTATTCAGGGGTCCGGGTCACTTCCGCAGCAACATCACCTCCAGATGACAAGTCCCAACAGTAGAGCTCCAAAGGAGTGGAAGGAAGATGGATAAGGGGACAACACACACAGGCTATCGTACAAACATCCCCCAAAAACCAACGGACTGCCGTCGGTGAAATAATGCCACAACCAAAGATTTCAAAAAAGAATAAAAAAGGTTTAATATAGAAAATTTAAAGGAGAATCATCACCAGAGAAAGAACATGCATCAACCACTAATATTTTATAAGAAGGCCAGATAGCGCCTAACATGCTTGCTTGCAAAGCGAAGAAGACGAAAAACTTAATTTAAAATAATATAAAATTTAACAGCCCAAAGGTTAAAATAAATATTACATGCATAACATACTCAGAACGGGCTTGATGAATTGCAAGGTAATGCAATCACGATCCGACATGCAGATGTTGAGGCCACGCCAAAACAAAAGGAATTGAAAATTAAATTAACTTTCAAAAAAAAATTAAATGGGATAGAAAATAAAAAAAATAAATGATATGCTCGCCGGCGAAACACACAAGGACATTTTACATCCGAAAACACAAAACTAACATCAACAAGATTACAATTTTTTTTAAAAAAAAATATTGAGCAAACAGAAAACACGTATGCTCTTGAGACCCGCGCCAAATGGACTGACAACGAGACCACAATGCATCACGGTAAACAAAAGCTATGGCCACACCAAAAACATGCCAGATCAAAATTACGGCAAACAATTAATAAAAGTAAATTTAAACATTAGCGTAAAGAAAATGACGGCGGAAAATAATTAGGTCTAAATGCTATTACAATCGAGAAATGCACCGGATCATGAATAAATTAATATGTCAATCCCAAGATTGACAAAGGAATATAAATAATAATTTAAACGTAAAATAATTGGAAATGTGTCTCCACAAGGTACGAAGAAAAGAGCACAGAATTAAAATAAACCAGGAAACGTAATAAAAACAACAATAAAATTAAACTTATAAAACAAAGGAAGAACAAAAATAAAATATTATTATAAGATGATATCGGAGCTCCATAACATAAAATAATTAAATAAATTAAATTTAAAAAAAACGTACCTTACATCCTTCTCCGTGGAGACACAAAAATAATAAAATAATTAACACATAATTTTATGTTATTACATGTGCTTCACAAAAAATGGCAAACCCCGGCACATGCATTGTTTGGGTCACAATCACAGGTCACATTCCACACGTCCACTTCGCGGCGAAAAGATGAAAATTCATAGCCCGAAGAGAACAGGCAATTCCTTTTTCTAGAATATATATATATATTGTAGAGAATGAGGGCTTAAAGCCCCCATTAGCGGAGACACCTTCCACGACCAGATAGCTTGATGTTTACTTCACGAACTCTAATGGACTCCACCAAAATGGCGGAGAATCGCTCGTCATTTATCGAACTGTCTTCATGTAAATAAATATTGTCCAATCAGAGAAAGACACATCAAAACAACAATGTCATTAATAAGTTCATAATTTTGGCGGTATCATGAATGCACTAGCATTTGTTTGAAGACGAAGAATGTGATTGTCTTTTAATCATGTCATGCGTATAACGAATTTAATAAGGTGAAGCCCACACCACCTATTGGGGAGACACAGGAACTACTTGCAATCTCTCCAAGACCGACAGGCGCTACCATCTCGTGTTCAGAATGGGAAGCAAGTCACCAAGCGGTCGTTTCAAACTTGAAGAACAGCGTACCTGATTAAATACATGTTTGAAATGGTAGAGACGTGCCCTTGCACGTATCAATTATTATTATACAGTATCTCAAGAGGTAACATCCAACTTTCCATCTATTTCTGCAAGAAGTAATGCCACTCCATATATTACATTTCTGTGAAAGATTGCAAATGGCTATAAGGTTATCACGGTACAAAACTAAAACTGTAAAATTCATCAATGCGCTTAAGGGGGTCAAGGGGTACCCTAAAATTTTTCACACGACTTACACGTGCGATATGTCGTACAGAAGGTATATTATAACTCCAAGAGCAACATTATTTCAAGAAATTCCTGAATTGAAATAGTATTTTTTTCGGCTTTTAGGAATTTGGGTCACTGGAGGCTAAAAAAAACTGAATTTTCATGCACCATAAGTCTTTATAATTTATTAAAGGGGTCTTCCTGTTGATGGGGACATAACACAACGGTGATGAACAGTTTTTATGTGACGTGTATTGCGTTTTGTCTACGATGTTTTCAATTTTATTTTCACGTCAGGAAGTACACGTTAAGTAAATTTAGTTTGAGAGTACATTTTAACTAATCATTTTTCTTTGTTGACAAACTGGTTCCAAGCCTCCAACCATTGCAACAGTAGCTCAATTGATAACGTCTAATTATTAATACCGAAGACCGTTTGAGGAATGGGTACTTCTGCTAGTATTATATATAATCCAAATCGAGGTACTGGCTCATTAATCATTGCATTTTTGTAACAACACGGGCCATGAAACTGAAATTTTGCATGTTGAATACAAGTACTCTCAAATTGTAGGTGGTCACTAAGAAATGTTCATAGAATATTCAAGCTTCAAGGGGTTCTGTTCGGCCATTTGGCACTCATGCATGGGTTAATATTGGCAAAATAGAAGTTGTACAAAGACTGTGCATACAGTAGCACATTTTACGCACCTCAGCACGTGGAACAATACTTGGAAAGTCCCAGAGGGACCCCGAAACCACATTATTTTAAGGGCCGAAAACCAGCCCTTTTCGAGACAGGTCTATTTCCAAATTACTATCTTCGCTCTGGCAAACAGATTAACAAACGAAACCATGGCAATAGTAGATCAACTTTCCATTTCTCTCTGTAAAAGGGCGAGAAGCGTCTGCTGACAACATCCTATTGTTCAGCTGCTTCCCTAATCGGCTCGGCTCGTTGTTCAAGCGAACCAACTGATTACCAACAACAGCTGTGGGTTTTTCTGTTCGCCTTCTCGGACAGATCCAGATCGACTTGTTGATTGATCCTTATGCTACGTTTTTCTTCTTACTCTCGGCTCGGATAAGTTCAATTCGTGTTTTGCGCTTGTTAGCGATCGTCTTTCAAGATAGTTAGTGGTTAGATTGCTGACTCAATGTATTCTATGTGCAGTAAATTAGCATGTGCCAGCATAATAAATTGTTATGGGGTTTGAAGCCGTTCTTCAGTGTTGCCTTCGTAAACAAAAGTTTGGTGAGTAGGTTAGTAATAAGAGTTTAGTGCAATTTTAAATTTCTATATTTTGGAAACTAGGAAGTTTACAAAAAAGTTTGTTTGACATAAATGAAATAAATTTCAAGTCTCTAGGATAAAAACTTCACAGTAGTGCTAGGTTATAGGTTCTGTCTCACTTAGGAAGTTGTGAGCCCCTGGCGACCATGGGAAGGAAGGAGTAATGCTAGGAGGGCGTGCTTGGATTCGTTTTTTCGTCTCGTGCTCTTTACGGATATGTAGGTGTCGAAAAGGTGAAATGCTGGAAACATGTTTTTTTTAAGGTAAAACCGTGATATTAAACTTTTTGTTATATCTCGCGAACCAATCATGCCAGAGGCGTGTACGAGGGGTCCAAGGACTCGGGGTGACGCTCTCTTTGCTATGGACCAATCATTATATTTTTAAAACAATTGGAAACTCGATTTTGGGGTAAACAAGTGTTTTTTGTGATTTTTGCTGATATATCACGAACCAATAAGCCTAGAGACTTGAACGAGGTGTCATTTTTAGCCTACTTGCGATTTTTGCAAAAAATGAAAGTAGACTTATGAGATCAACACAGGGCGATAAAAAGTGTGTCTGTCTGTGTGTGTGTACGTGTGTGTGTGAGTCTGTGTGTGTGTGTGTGTATGAGTGTGTGTACTCTGAATGTCAGTCCTCCCCTATCAATTCGAACACGGTGAACGCGAATTGAACGAAATTTGGTACAAAGGTAGCACTAGCAAAGGACACCTCAGTGTCATGTTTTATATCGCCACCATCTTGACGGAAACGTAATGGCGGCCACACAAATGTTCAAAGCTTAAATCAAATTACGACTAACCTAATCATCCGATCTCTACCAAATTTTGTAACAACATACCTTTATAGGGGGAGCATCCTTTGACCAAACTAATAGGTCATCAGCCTATCAGTTTGCGGATGGCGGCCATCTTTGTGTGAAAATTGATCCCCCCTATTAATTCGAACACGGTGAAACCGAATGGAACGAAATTTGGTACAGAGGTAGTACTAGCAAAGGGCACCTCAGTGTCATGTTTAATATCACCGCCATCTTGACGGAAACGTAATGGTGGCCACACAAATGTTCAAAGCTTAAATCAAATTACGACTAACCTAATCATCCGATCTCTACCAAATTTTGCAACAACATACCTTTATGGAGGAAGCATCCTTTGACAAATATAATAGGTCATTAGCCTAATTGTTTGCGGATGGCGGCCATCTTTGTGTCAAATTCGATTCCCCCTATTAATTCGAACACGGTGATACCGAATGGAACGAAATTTGGTACAGAGGTAGCACTAGCAAAGGGCACCTCAGTGTCATAATCTATATCACCGCCATCTTGACGGGAACGTATTCGCGGCCACCCAAATTTTAAAAGCTAAAATGTACTTACGACCAACCTAATAAACTAGTCTCTACCAAATTTTGCAACAACATATCTTTATGTGGGAAGCATATTCTGACCAAACTGCAAGATCATCAGCCCAATAGTTTGCAGATGGTGGCCAGTATGTGTGAAAATCGATTCCCCCTATCAATTCAAACACGGTGAAACCGAATTGAACGAAATTTGGTACAGAGGTAGCACTAGCAAAGGGCACCTCAGTGTCATGTTTTATATCGCCGCCATCTTGACGGAAATGGAATGACGGCCACCCAAATGTTAAAAGCTTAAATCACATTAGGACCATCCTAATAATTTGATCTCTACCAGATTTTGCAACAACATGCCTTTTTGTGGAAAGCAGCTTATGACTGACTACAAGGTCATCAGCCCAATAGTTTGCAAATAGCGGCCATGTATGCGTGCAAATTCATTCCCCATATCAATTCAAGCACGGTGAAACCAAATTGAATGAATTTTTTTTACAGAGGTAGCACTAGCAAAGGGCACCTCATATTCATGTTTAATAACCCTATAGCACATTGTGTTTCAACCAACTACTACAACCAACATTCAATTATACTCCTTGAAAAGGACAAAGAGTTATAACAATACTCATGCATTTAGGAGAAAGTAGGCTATAGGTTCTTTATTGAACATCTTGTTTTTCGTTGCGTTGTCCTCTTGCCGAGGATGTTCGTGTTGAGCAGGAATGAAAAACCACTTTGAGGTAAAACCGAGATTTTAGACTTTTTGCTATATCTTGCAAACCAATAACGCTAGAGACGTGTACGAGGTGTCATAGGACTCGGGCCAACGCCCCCTGTTTGAAACAATTTTTGAAATTTTGACAAAGGGCCTAACGACACTTTTGTTGAAAAAAGAATCCTTCTTTACCTGTTTAAAATATTCATGAGCGTGGTTGTTGAGAGAGACGATACTGCTGGGTGTGATTTTGTTTCTACAAACCTGTCGCTGACCACGATGGCTGTGCTCAATAGAACAATCGATATTTCGACGGGTCGGTTTATGACAGAGCGAGGGTTCGTTTTTTCTGATATTTTACCCCCGAAGGGGATCTTTAACGTGTAAACGGTTATGAGAACTTGGTCCTATGTTGGTTGAAGCGAGTACAGAAAATAAACTTGCAGAGGAGCAGACTAGCAGGATGTGAATGTCATTTGAGCTTATTGGAATGCGCTGATCAGACTTGACAGCAGGTGCAATGGAAAATGACAAAGACACAGAGGACACTTGAAGGTAAAATTATCTGCCAACCGTGATGGCAGGGGAGTGTGAAATGCATACATACACGTGTGAGATGACATGTGAAACCACATGCAAGCTAAACAAGTCACATCCTGTTTGCGTCGTACGTGACAAAATGCTTGTCCATGTGAAATTTGACCTGGCACACGTGTTCACCTTGGACGTTAGCTGTCCACGTGCACGATAACAGAATGTTCAAGCGTGAGAAAAAAAATTATTTTACATGCAACGTAACATATATAAAAACATGTCGTTTTTATTTCCCCTCTCACTTATGTGACTACCTTTGAACACACTGCGTTGCGTGAAACACATGGTCTTGTTTAACAGTTTTGGTGTTGGTGGAAAATACTTAACCTTGTTGTGGGGTAGGTATTTATTTATATATTTATTCATTTATATATTTATTGATTTATATATATTTACAAGTAATTATTTATTGATTAGGTAATTAATGATTTTATTTATTTATTTATTTATTTATTTGTTTGCAGACAACCAGTATACCTTACATGTCTGAGATACAAGAAACCATTGCGCTTTTGGGCCCACTAGAAGGAAACAGCAACAAGCCAGTGCAAGTGAAGGTAACATTATTTTTTAACTAACTTATTTCGTTTTTATTGTTTGATATTATTTTATTTTACCTGAACTTAGGTAATTATAGCGGTTTATTTTATTTATTTTTAGAAACTTGGAAAGAAATGCCTTACCGCCGTAGCAAATGCTGGAAGCCCGAGACGCAGTAGAGTGAAACCATTGTCTGCAGGCAGTGAACTATTTAAAACTCAGGTAAACCTAACATAAAATGCTATTCCATTTTACCACTACTGAAAAAAACTCTTACACAAAAATACCATTACCTGTACATGACTGGGACAATGATTGCTTTCTTGATTAATGGCTATGTTGTTGTTGACTGGGAAAAGTACAAGGCCATGTTGGATTTTCTAAAAACAAAAAAATAAATTTAATTTATGTGTGGTTCCCTATGGACTCAACGAATATCCACAGGTTTGAACATGATAATGTGAACAAAATGACATGACATTCATTATTGTTTATATATTGGTTAAAGGGGGGATGTAAATGACTGTAGCTTTATAAAAATAAAATAAGTATATGGGTTACTGTTAGTGCCAACATAGAGTTTATTTTTAATGGTGTTTTGATATATTGATGCCAATTAACGTTAACGTTTTATTTACAAGTATTGATTGATTGATTGATTGATTGATGAGTTTTTTGCTTGCTTTTTGGTGTCGTCATGTGCCATAAACGTAATGAACAGACAGTGAACAAGCATACATTATGCTTTAAAGTACTCTGTGCTCTTGTGCAAAGTTAATAACTTACAATAGGAAAAAAGTTTTATTATAGCACATGGCGTTAGTACCAAATACGACAAGTGAGCAAGTTGGTTTACCACGTGGGTTAAATTTAAAATCAGAACATGATCGTTGGTTAACATTTTAATCCTGGCCTGTAGGCTTTCTGTCAACACATAAACTTTGCAAAAGTCGTTTTCTTTACTTGAACCGAGAAGATGTGATGCGCTGTGTGTTTTGTCGTATTGAACTTTCACACTGCGAATAAGGGGATGATCCCTTTAGAGACCATTTGCGATGGTCTCTTCATTGTCCTTACATGCTTGGAAAACAAGTGGGTAACCTACCAGTGTATCCATTTTACTGAACTACAAGGCCATTGGCCGCTACTTACGTTGCTGAATCACACTTAAATAATAATAATAATGATGCATTACCAGCCAACGGTAGTGTCGATATATATGGTCCATATGCCATAGACAGTGTTGAATTGGCGTGTGCTTTTGAAAAATTGGGAGTTTCCAAGACGAAAGCACTAGCACACCCAGAGTACAGCTCTGTTGAAAAACGTTTAGAATCTTATAAAACTGTTTGGCCTTTAATATTGAAACACCTTACCAAACAGCTAAGTGAAGCTGGATTTTTTTATACTGGTGAATGGGATAAAACAATATGTTTTTATTATGGATTTGCTTTAAAGGATTGGCAAATGACTGATGGCCCTTTTGTGCAACACGCTCGTTGGTTTCCTAACTGTAGATACATGGTGTTGCTTAAAGGTCAGGAATTTGTGAACACTATTCGTAAAGAGAACGTGATTGCAGCACAAGACATAAAAGTGCCTTTAGAGTTAGAACACGCGGAGCAAATACATGAGGCTGAAAAAAAAAAGACTTGTCTCACGAACAGATACAAAAGTGTGACCAACAATTATGTAATATTTGTTATCAAGATGAACTAGGTGTTGTATTTTTTGCCTTGTGGACACATGATAGCATGTGCCAAGTGTGCATTAGAACTTAACACCTGTGCTATATGCGGAAAAGTAGTATCTGCTACAGTTAGGGCATTTCTTGCATAACTAGTATAATTTATTAGCCATGCATAGTACCAAATCCCTAATTGCACAATATTATTACAAGCTGTTTTAGAGTGTAATAGGTATGCTTTTGTTTTGTTTATGGACCACTCCAATGAGTGTTTTGAATGCTGTGGGACATTCATGTGGCTTAGAGACAAAGAAGCTCAGCGAATTGCCAGCGCATATTCCATTCCGCATTATCAAGATTCGGAAATTGAAAACAGCATATGGTGTTCGTGTACTTTGTGTATGTGAAAACTTTGAGACATTTCTGCCTATACGGTTTAATGATATGTCGGAGAGTGTTTTTGATGAAGTCAATAATGCTGTGCAACCTGTACACTTAATTTATGATGGTTTTAAAAACCAATAGGTGCATGGTTCGTTTTAATTAAATAAGAAAAACAAATGTCAAATAATAATAATGGAAGATATAAGTCATAACAATGGACTGGAAGAAAAATATGTGTATAGAATAATAATGTTTTAGTGTTTAGTATTGTCTTAAAATATTATCATGAAACCAAAAAAATATATATAAAGTTTGTAAATAAATGAAAACAATGGTACAATGTTGTTTTATTTTCTACAGAAGTCAGAATATTTAACATTGCAGAGTATACATGATTATGACAATAAAATGCACACTTAATACATGTCTTTGCCTTTACGATAGTGTGTTATAGTTTTAAAAACAAAGCTTGTTGTAGATCTTTTTTCTTCCACGGTGAACAATAGGCATGAAAACGTTATTGTCTTGTTTCAGAGCATTATCACTATCATAATCATAAGCAGCATGATCTATATCACTATTATTATAATCAACATAATTATCCTCAACATTATCCCCAACATCACTAAAATCAGTTAAATATTCCTGTTCCTCTTCCAGTTACTCTTCCTCTTCCTCTACAGTGTCCTCATGTAGAGTTTGCGTGGCTTTTGATAATGGTAAGGGTTTTTTGAACGTTGAACTATTTTGAGCAGAAATATTGTTTTCTTGCACTCGCTTTTTAGAATTTTATGATTACTGTTGACAGCAACAATGTTTCATGCAGTACACTACATTGATGATCACTGACACTTAAAACCTCACTATTTTTACTTTTGAGCTCACTTCGACATTGTTTTGAACGTTGTTTTGAACAACGCCAAATAACAGTTCCATGTTATTGGTTCGTTTCACAATATATGAATATCCTTTATAGAATGCATGAGGCTTACCATACCTAGTCACTGATACTTCCATGTCAACTGTTAAGCATAGACTAAGCTCTAGTAAAGACAACTTGACAATAAGAACAATAGTTTAATGTGGGAGCATATATAGATGCAAATGTGGGAAGCAAAAGAAAGTGGGAGCAAATGTGTGAGCAAAACGTGAAAGCAAACATTGGGAGAAAATTTGGGAGCACAAATAATAAACTTAGTTATAACTTCACCTAACCTAACCTAACTTTACTTAACCTAACCTAACCTAACTTCACCTAACCTAACCTAACCTAACTTCAAAGTGGAAGCAAATCTGGGAGCCAAAAAGTGTGAGCAAAAATAAAAGAGGGAGCAAATGTGGCAGCAAAATGTGGGAGCAAAAATTGATAGCAAATGTGCGAGGAAGAAAACAAAAACCAGTGAGAGTAAATATGGAAAGCAAAAGAAAAAGTGAGAGCAAATGTGTGACCAAAAAAGTGGGAGCAAACGTGGAAAGCAAAAAGAGGGAGCAATTGTGGGAGCACAAATAATAAACTTAACCTAACCTAACTTCACCTAACCTAACCTAACCTAAATTAACCATACTTGAAAGTGGGAGCAAATGTGGGAGCACAAATAATAAACTTAGTTAAAACCTAACCTAACTTCACCTAACCGAACCTTACCTAACCTAACCTAACCTAACTTCACCTAACCTAACCTAACTTAGCCTAACTTGAATGTGAGAACAAATGTGGAAAAAAGAGGGAGCAAATGTAGGAGCAACAAGAGGGAGCAAAAAAAGTGGGAACAAAAATGGGGAGCAACGTGTGGGAGCAAATGTGGGAGCAAATGTGGGAGCAACAAGAGGGAGCAAATGTGGGAGCAAAAAAGTGGGAGCAAAAAGTGGGAGCAAATGTGAGAGCAAGTATGTGGGAGCAAAAAGTGGGAACAAATGTGGGAGAAAAAGAGGGAGCAAATAGTGAGAGCAACCATGACTGGTTGTTAAGACTTTTATTTCAACCAATGCACATGAATTAAATTTTGGTATAGTAATCTGAGTAATAATAATAACAAAATTTCAAAAATAAATTGTAATTATATTTTTCAAGGTTGAATTTTCAAAGTACTGTCAAGAATAATAACTACATGAAACAGTTTCAGATAATTCTAGAGTACTTTAAGTTTAATTATTGGCTAGGAGTGATATAGAGCTAGTTAACCTATCTTAACCCCAGCTCACCTAATTTAACCTAACTTCACCTAAACTAATGTTATACAAGTTGTGACTTGTTTTGAGACTGACTATGACGTCACAGATGAATGGTGGTGGGAGGCTGGACATTACTTTTTAACAAAAAATATTTACCTTTTTTGCCACACAGATGAATAGTGGTGGGAGGCCGGCACACATTTACTCCCACTTTTTGCTCCCACTTTTTGCTACCACTTTTTCTTCTCCCACATTTGCTCCCACATTTTGCTCCCAATTTTTTACTCCTACGTTTTGCTCCCACTTTTTTGCTCCCACAATTGCTCCCTCTCCTTGCTCCCACATTTGCTCCCACTTTTTGCTTCCACATTTGCTCTCACTTTCAAGTTAGGCTAAGTTAGGTTAGGTTAGGTGAAGTTAGGTCAGGTTAGGTAAGTGAAGTTAGGTTAGGTTAGGTTAGGTGAAGTTAGGTTAGGTTTTAAATTAGTTTATTATTTGTGCTCCAACATTTGCTCCCACTTTCAAGTTAGGTTAGGTTAGGTTAGGTGAAGTTAGGTTAGATTAAGTTTATTATTTGTGCTCCCACATTTGCTCCCACTTTTTGCTTTCCACATTTGCTCCCACGTTTTTGGTCACACATTTGCTCTCACTTTTTCTTTTGCTTTCCATATTTACTCTCACTGGTTTTTTTTTTTTTTTCCTCGCACATTTGCTATCAATTTTTGCTCCCACATTTTGCTGCCACATTTGCTCCCTCTTTTATTTTTGCTCACACTTTTTTGCTCCCACATTTGCTTCCACTTTGAAGTTAGGTTAGGTTAGGTTAGGTTAGGTGAAGTTAGGTTAGGTTAGGTTAAGTTAAGTTAGGTTAGGTTAGGTGAAGTTAGGTTAGTTTAGGTTAGGTTAGGTTAGGTTATGTTATAACTAGACCTGGGATTTTAAGGCAAATGCCTATTTCGTTCCTTACGAAATAACATGATTTTTTTTTAATATCTTGACGTTTCATGATAAATCCCTTACATTAATAGAGTTTTATAGTGCCCTAAAATGCCTATTTGGACCTTTAGAGCCTATTTTACTATTTTAGTGCCTAAAAATGCCTATTTTCTACATTTAAAATAAAATTCAACTTCTGTAATTTTTACAATCACACAATGGACATCCCTGGAACGAGCAGAACAGCAGAGGGTGGGTTTTTCACAGAAATGTGCTCTTCCCAGACAACTGTCACCAAAGGAATGCTGAGTGAAGGGTGGATGTGGAGGATTAGCTCAGAAGAACAACGAGCAGGTAGTCAAGGACGTACTGTGTCGAGTGACAGGGTGAGGGGGAGGATTATCTAGGAAGAACAAGGAGCAGGTAGTAAGAAGCGACATACTGTGTCAAGTCGCCAGTGAAAGAACATATGTTTAAGTGAATATAGTTCATCATGCCTAAAACGAAATCATCTAAGAGTGCGCTTATACAACAATGGCTTGTACAATTTCCAGGGATGACTTTTGATGGCAAGATTATTTTCTGCCAGTACTGCAATAAACAGGTATGTGCCTATATCTTAAATTTCATATTAATCTAAAATTAAGGTTTTGATATTGGCTTCTCTAATTAATTGTAGAGACCTACTGTCGGCGCAGAAAGTATGTGCAGTCGAGTTTAAACGCTAATACAATTTGAACCTGTCCACCAATTTTATTAGCGTTTAAACTCGACTGCAGATACTTTCTGCGCCGACAGTAGTCCAGGCGACCTGGGTTCGATTTCCAGTACCGGCAGTAATTTAGAAATCTATGAGGTCTGGAAGGGTGTTGACCCAGCATCTTGAGTACAATTGAGAAACTACGGTGGGCAGGTGTCACGGAGGCAAGGCAATACGGCTGAGGGATGTATCGTGCTGACCACACGCCACCCAATATCTGCAGGCCATGAGCTGGGTAGCAACCGTTATTGAAAGCCAAGGCCCTTCGGGGACTGTAGTGTTCTTGTTCTTAATTAACTTTAGAGTAATAATGGCTTGATTTAAATAGTTCAAAATTACAAAATGTCTTTTTTATTCTGTCTTAATTTTGCAGTTATTTCGGTTAAGAATAGGGATACCACGTTTGTTAAAGAAATAAAGTATCACGTTACAGTTTAAGTGTATATTGTAATATTTTAAAGTCTATTTCCTGCCTATCCACACATTTTGAAAACATATTTTAAGTGCCTAATTTCTCTTTTAAAAGCCTATTTACTTGTTTTAAAAGCCTATTTTAGGCGCCTAAAACTAATGTTTTTAGAGCCTAAAATCCCAGGTCTAGTTATAACTAAGTTTATTATTTGTGCTCCCACATTTTCTCCCACTTTTTGCTTCTACTTTTTGCTCATACATTTGCCCCCACTTTTTTTTGCTTCCCACATATGCATCCATATATGCTCCCACATTAAACTATTGTTCTTATTGTCAAGTTGTCTTTACTAGAGCTTAGTCTATGCTTGACAGTTGACATGGAAGTATCAGTGACTAGGTATGGTAAGCCTCATGCATTCTATAAAGGATATTCATATATTGTGAAACGAACCAATAAAAATGGAACTGTTATTTGGCGTTGTTCAAAACAACGTTCAAAACAATGTCGAAGTGAGCTCAAAAGTAAAAATAGTGAGGTTTTAAGTGTCATTGATCATCAATGTAGTGTTCTGCATGAAACATTGTTGCTGTCAACAGAAAATCATAAAAATGCTAAAAAGCGAGTGCAAGAAAACAATATTGCTGCTCAAAATAGTTCAACGTTCAAAAAACCCTTAACATTATCAAAAGCCACGCAAACTCTACATGAGGACACTGTAGAGGAAGAGGAAGAGGATCAGGAAGACGAACAGGAATATTTAACTGATTTTAGTGATGTTGAGGATAATGTTGAGGATAATTACGTTGATTATAATAATAGTGATATAGATCTTGCTGTTTATGATTATGATAGTGATAATGGTCCGAAACAAGACAATAACGTTTTCATACCTATTTTTCACCGTGGAAGAAAAAAGATCTACAACAAACTTTGTTTTTAAAACTATAACACACTATCGTAAAGGCAAAGACATGTATTAAGTGTGCATTTTATTGTCATAATCATGTATACACTGCAATGTTAAATATTCTGACTTCTGTAGAAAATAAAACAACATTGTACCATTATTTGGATTTATTTACAAACTTTATATACATTTTTTTGGTTTCATGACAATATTTTTTAAGACAATACTAAACACTAAAACATTATTATTCTATACACATATTTTTCTTTCAGTCCGTTGTTATGACTTATATCTTCCATTATTATTATTTGACATGTTTTATTTAATTAAAACGAACCATGCACCTATTGGTTTTTAAAACCATCATAAATTAAGTGCACAGGTTCCACAGCATTATTGACTTCATCAAAAACACTCTCCGACATATCATTAAACCGTATAGGCAGAAATGTCTCAAAGTTTTCACATACACAAAGTACACGATCACCATATGCTGTTTTCAATTTCCGAATCTTGATAATGCGGAATGGAATATGCGTTGGCAATTCGCTGAGCTTCTTTGTCTTTAAGCCACATGATTGTCACACAGCATTCAAAACACTCATTGTAGTAGTCTATAAACGAATCAAAAGCATATCTATTACACTCTAAAACAGCTTGTAATAATATTGTGCAATTAGGGATTTGGCACTATGCATGGCTAATAAATCATACTAGTTATGCAATAAATGCCCTAACTGTAGCAGATACTAGTTTTCTGCATATAGCACAAGTGTTAAGTTTTAATGCAACTTGACACAGGCTATAATGTGTCCACAGGGCAAAAATACAACACCTAGTTCATCTTGATAACAAATTTTACATAATTGTTGGTCACACTTTTGTATCTGTTCGTGAGACAAGTCTTTTTTTTTCAGTCTCATGTATTTTCTCCGCGTGTTCTAACTCTAAAGGCACTTTTATGTCTTGTGCTGCAATCACGTTTTCTTTACGAATAGTGTTCACAAATTCCTGACCTTTAAGCAACACCATGTATCTACAGTTAGGAAACCAACGAGCGTGTTGCACAAAAGGGTCATCAGTCATTTGCCAATCCTTTAAAGCAAATCCATAATAAAAACATATTGTTTTATCCCATTCACCAGTATAAAAAAATCCGGCTTCACTTAGCTGTTTGGTAAGGTGTTTCATTATTAAAGGCCAAACAGTGTTATAAGATTCTAAACGTTTTTCAACAGAGCTGTACTCTGGGTGTGCTAGTGCTTTCGTCTTGGAAACTCCCAATTTTTCAAAAGCACACGCCAATTCAACACTTTCTATGCCATATGGACCATATATATCGACACTACCGTTGGCTGGTAATACATCATTATTATTATTATTATTTAAGTGTGATTCAGCAACGTAAGTAGCGGCCAATGGCCTCGTAGTTCGGTAAAATGGATACACTGGTAGGTTACCCACTTGTTTTCCAAGCATGTAAGGACAATGAAGAGACCATCGCAAATGGTCTCTAAAGGGATCAGCCCCTTCTTCCCAGTGTGAAAGTTCAATACGACAAAACACAGAGCGCACCACATCTTCTCGGTTCAAGTAAAAAAAACGGCTTTTGCAAGTTTATGTGTTGACAGAAAGCCTACAGGCCTGGATTCAAATGTTAACTAACGATCATGTTCTGATTTTAAATTTAACCCACGTGGTAAACCAACTTGCTCACTTGTCGTATTTGGTACTAACGCCATGTGTTATTGAAAGTTATTAACGTTGCACAAGAGCACAGAGTACTTTAAAGCATAATGCATGCTTGTTCACTGTCTGTTCATTACCTTAATGGCACATGACGACCCCTAAAGCAAACAAAATAACTCATTACTCAATCAATCAATCAATACTTGTAAATTAAACGTTAACGTTAATTGGCATCAATATATCAAAACACCATTAAAAATGAACTGTATGTCGCACTAACAGTAACCCATGTACTTATTTTCTTTTTATAAAGCTACAGTCATTTACATCCCCCCTTTAACCAATATGTAAACAAAAATGAATGTCATGTCATTTTGTTCACATTATCATGTTCAAACCTGTGGATATTCGTTGAGTCCATAGGGAACCACCCATAAATTAAATTAAAATTTTTGTTTTTGGAAAATCCAACATGGCCTTGTACTTTTCCCAGTCAACAACAACATAGCCATTAATCAAGAAAGCAACCATTGTCCCAGTCATGTACAGGTAATGAATATTTTTGGTGTAATTTTTTTCAGTAGTGGTAAAAGGGAATAGCATTTTATGTTAGGCTTACCTGAGTTTTAAATAGTTCACTGCCTGCAGACAATGGTTGCACTCTACTGCGTCTCCGATTTCTATCAACTGCTATGGCGGTAAGGATTTTCTTTCCAAGTTTCTAAAAATAAATAAAATAAACCGCTATAATTACCTAAATTCAGGTTAAATAAAATAATATCAAACAAAAAAAATTAAACAAGTTAGTTTAAAAAAATAATCTCCCCTTCACTTGCACTGGCTTGTTGCTGTTTCCTTCTAGTGGGCCCAAAAGCGCAATGGTTTCTTGTATCTCAGACATGTAAGGTATACCGGTTATCTGCAAACAAATAAATAAATGAAATAATTAATTACCTAATCAATAAATAATTACTTGTAATTATATATAAAACCATAAATATATAAATGAATAAATATATAAATAAATACCTACCCCACAACAAGGTTAAGTATTTTCCACCAACACCAAAACTGTTAAACAAGACCATGTGTTTCACGCAACGCAGTGTGTTCAAAGGTAGTCACATAAGTGAGAGGGGAAATGATAACGACATGTCTTTATATATGGTACGTTGCATGTATAATCATTTTTTTCTCACGCTTGAACATTCTGTTATCGTGCACGTGGACAGCTAACGTCCAAGGTGAACACGTATGCCAGGTCATTTTTCACATGGACAAGCATTTTGTCACGTACGAAGCAAACAGGATGTGACTTGTTTAGCTTGCATGTGGTTTCACATGTCATCTCACACGTGTATGCATGCATTTCGCACTCCCCTGCCATCACGGTTGTGAGATTGTTTAACCTTCAAGTGTCCTCTGTGTCTTTGTCATTTTCCATTGCACCTGCTGTCAAGTCTGATCAGCGCATTCCAATAAGCTCAAATGACATTCACATCCTGCTAGTCTGCTCCTCTGCAAGTTTGTTTTCTGTACTCGCTTCAACCAACATAGAACCTAGTTCTCATAACCGTTTACACGTTAAAGCTCCTCTTCGGGGGTAAAATATCAGAAAAAACGAACCCTCGCTCTGTCATATACCGACCCGTCAAAATATCGATTGTTCTATTGAGCACAGCCACCGTGGTCGGCGACAGGTTAGTTGAAACTCACACACCCAGCAGTATCGTCTCTCTCAACAACCACGCTTCATGAAAATTTTAAACAGGTAAAGAATTTTTATTTTCAACAAAAGTATCGTTAGGCCCTTTGTCAAAATTTCAAAAATAGTTTCAAACTGGGGGCGTTAGCCCGAGTCCTATGACACCTCGTACACGTCTCAAGCGTTATTCGTTTGCGAGATATAGCATAAAGTCTAAAATCACGGTTTTACCTCAAAATGGTTTTTCATTCCTGCTCAACACGAACATCCTCGGCAAGAGGACAACGCAACGAAAAATTGACACTTCGTACAAGTCTCTAGGCTTATTGGTTCGTGATATATCAGCAAAAATCACAAAAAAACACTTGTTTACCCCAAAATGGATTTTTTTTAATATAACGAGTGGTCCATAGCAAAGAGGACGTCACCCCGAGTCCTTGGACCCCTCGTACACGCCTCAGGCGTGATTGGTTCCCGAGATATAACAAAAAGTTTAAAATCACGGTTCCCCCCCCCCCCCCCAAAAAACATGTTTCCAGCATTTTACCTTTTCGACACCTACAGATCCGTAAAGAGCACAACGAGATGAAAAAACGAATCCAAGCACGCCCTCCTAGCATTACTCCTTCCTTCCCAAGGTCGCCAGGGGCTCACTATTTTCTAAGTGAGACAGAACCTACAACCTAGCCTAGCACTACTGTCAATTTTTATCCTAAAGACTTGAAATTTATTTTGTGGGTAGAGGGGGTAGGGAACTTTCATTTATGTCAAACAAACATTTTTGTAAACTTCCTAGTTTCCAAAATATACAAATTTCAAAATTGCACTTTTCCAAAAAAGTAAAAAAATAAAAAAAAGTTGTATTACAAAAAACAAAGGACATAGAGACCGTTCGTTTGAGCCATGGCACAACATCATGTTTGGTTTTCAAACTATCACCTACTTTCGAAAAAAAAAATATATAACAAGTGGTCCATAGGAACGAGGACGTCAGCTCGAGTCCAACGACACCTCATTTGTTAAGATCCGACCATGGGTTCGCCCATTATTAATTATTTAACATGGACGCCGCCCGAGCAACGCCGTGTGCGTTTAAGCTCCTATTACTAACCTACTGTGGTGCTTTTCAGTCGGCCAACACGAATGTATCCAAAAGAGTTGGATTATACCTTAATCCTGAAATAAATGACATGTATGTATTAATCTCATGTAATTAGGTAGATTTCATTAGAAAGCTAACTATTGCAATGGGTACCATGTTGCGACTTCCCAAAAATTTCGACCTATCTTCGAGTTTCACATCCCCTACACCCCAAAACCACCGTCAGCTCAAAAGTTTATATATAATTTATATATATATATCACCTTCTTGTGGACACGATAACTACCGCAATTTTGTTTCAATCACATTGACATTTTTACATAATATATATCCCTATAAAATCTCGGTCGAGTTCGTTAATGGGCACAATCGGTCGACGGGAGTGAAAATGGGGGGCTTTTGTTTTCAGAAAATTGAAATATCGCTATAACTCTGTCAATATTTGAAATATCGAATCCATTCAAAGTTCATATACTATGTGTTGGATAAGGCCCAAAATGTTATGTTTGAAAAGTTTTTGGATAGCACCAAAAATTGACCAAAGGGGTGGGAAAAAGTGGGTTTTTCGGGAAACATTAATCATATCTCTCTTAATAGGCACAATATCAAAACCTTACAGAATGGACAACATTCCCCTAATAATTACCTAAAACTTTTGTCTGAAAGAATTTTTGATGTGACTCACCATTACGCCAAGGGATGACAAAAATGATTTCGGAATTATAAGAAAATGCCAAATGCCATCAGAGGTTGCCATGACAACGCTAATAAATTGATGAGGGATGAGCCATCAGACTTTGCCATGACAACGCACTTGCACGAGATCACATTCAGTTTTCCATCTGACTAAGTGTAAAGCGGCTTCCGTGACGTAACTGGTAGCATGCTGAACTTCTATGCCCAAGGTCGCGGATTCAACGCCGGCGGAAGTCGTCAGATTTTATAAGAGCGCTAAAATCCCTCAGTATTATTTCCTTTGGAGGGGAAATTCCAACGTTCGTTGCTGGTTGCGGTGGCATCTAGTAGCCAAGTTTCCAGCTAGGTGTCGTTGACGGTAGTATTGGGTAGCAACATTAGGAACTACTGCTTAAAATTGACCGTCTACAGTCCTTACCTGGATTACAGACTAATACAGCCATCACAATTCACACCGTTTCATCAGACGGATTCTACACTCATCCAAAGTACACGGGGTTATATGACCGCGTTGTCGCATCCTCTAAACTGAGGAACCAACCCAAATCTCCTCGGGAGATAAAATTTTGCGTGAAGAAGTAACAGACCGTTAGATAGTTACACATCAGTGTCGAAACCTTGCATAAGGACAGTGTGACCACAAGTATAAAAATGGACCCCAAATGACAAGAAGGTTACCGTCCCCATAAGACAATAAAATGTTTAAAATATGCATAAAATGACGAAAATCAAAGTTAATTAAGCTCCAATTATAAAATAATTTCTCTCAATAAATGAGGTCTGATCCTTCTACGAAAACTTTCATATTCTGCCTATTTTCGCCTATCCCCAAGTTTGCCCGGTGAAATCTACCTCCGCCTTCCGGCATGCCGAGAGGACTTTTTCTTTTTTTATGTTGATAGTGGCAATTAACATAAGTGGGATGTATGAAAATAGGCTATTTGGTTCTTCAGGGAACTACTTGTTATAATTGAATTGCAGCCAATGGTCACAGGCTCCCCCTTTTAATTCAATTTCCAGTAGTTCCAATCTTGGATACCGGACGCTTCTGTCCTGACACCCAGTAATGAACGTTGGAACTTGATAGAGCGTTTTTAACCAAATAACCTACTAATTTTGACTTCAGACTACCAATTATAGTGGTTGGTTCTTTTACATGTCATAAATTTATGACATGGGACCGCCGGCTGTACTTCCCCTCCAAAGGAAGGCATACTGAAGGATTTTAACGCTCTTAATAATCAGACGACTTCGGCCGGGTTTGAACCCGCGATCTTGGGCATAGCAGTTCAGCAGTCTATCGACTATGCCACCGAAGTGTCGATTCAATCTATTGATAAAACATATTTTCCAGCACTACATTGAGGTAAAAGTCTGACAAAGTACAAATTTCTAGTTATACCACTGTTGCAGAAAATGAGCGAATAATAGAAAATGATATCACCAAAGAATATCCTATTAGTTGGGACAGAGGAAAGACTAGACGTTATATCATTTCAAATGACGCATGCTACAAATGCTACACATGTTAGAAAGGCTCAGGAGGGCTTCTCGCTTCCCTCGAAGCCCCAGGACTCTTTCAACAGACTCCATTACCCATTAACTTAGGCTTCCCGCACGGGCACCTCTTTAAGGGTCACCCTGTATTTGAGTCTGACATCTTTGACAACTCTTTAAGAGTCACCCATTATTTGAATCTGATATCTCGCAAACCCCTTGAAGGGTCACCCTCTATTTGAATTGAATCTAACCTACTGTACACCTCGTTAAGTGTCACCCTGTAATTTGCTCTGACATCCTGCACACTACTTTAGGAGGCACCCTGTATTCTTATCTGTCATCTTGTGTATTTCTTTAGGAGTCACTCTGTAATCTTGTCTGACATTTTGTGCACTTCGTTAGGGGTCACCCTGTATTCTTCTCTGCCATATTTTTCATTTCTTTAAGGGGAGGTATGACTGAATTTTTCGGATTTTCAAGCAAAAACTCGTTTTTTTGTTTTATTTATATAAAAATACCCTAATTCTTCCTCTTTCAGAAAATCATCTCAGTTTAGTAATTCCGGCTATTTTGAAGCTTGTAGAGGCCATTTAATGTGAGCGCGCATGGCATTTAATAGCCCACTACCACGCCCACTTTTCCTGTAATAGCATAATGATAGTTTTCTGTATGTTTTTTGTCGATTATTCAAGTATTCCGCGGCGTATGTGTCGTAGAGGCACACCTGTGCAAGCTGACAGTCGTTTGTTTACTACGTAGTCCATATAACTACGTTATGTCATTTAATAGTTCAATTTTAACTAATTTATAGAACGATTTCTCTCTTCTAAATTGCATTCCATTTTTTTTCACACAACTATACTATGATAGTTAATATTATATATATATATATATATATATATGTTTGTATTATTTACATTCTGAATTTCGTATTTGTGTTGACTGTAGTAGTACAAGCATGGCTTCCCTGTTTGTTTATGTTATTGTAATGCAAAAGTAACGTGTGGTTTCAGTACAGCGAATTACATATCCAAACTAGTGATTATTCAGTGATGTGTTTCGTCTTATTTCCTTTGTAGTTGTGTAATTTATAGTGTAGAGGTCTTAGTGCGTCGTTTTAGTGTATAGATAAGTAGTGATTATAGTTTTTAGGTTAGGCCTATAGCAATAGTGATTATTATTAGTGAGAAACCATGGAAATTCAAAAGAGTCCTAGGTGTAGCTATAGACCAGTGAAAAAACGTCCCTCAAAGAAAAGCAAGGCTGCCAAATTAGCTATAGCTAAAAGAAAGAGTCAGAAACCAGGACAAGAAGTCAGTTCAGTTAGGCCTAATGAAGAAGTGAATAACGTTTCTAGTAGCTCACTAGATGCAGATATGTCTGCATCTGAGAGGAAAATAAATTTATTTTCTGTTTCTGCCAGTGCAGAACAAAGTGTTGGGTCTGTGATCTATACCTTGGTGCATAAGGATGTTTGGCAAGAACTAGTGAAGGAGCTACTGTGTGGTGAGTGTAAGAACAAATCTATTTTTATTGAATTTAGGGAAACTCATGGGTTCTCCTCTAAAATTATAATTAAATGCAGAACATGTGGTTATGTTTCTGCTAACACCTACACTTCACCAAGAATTAAAGATGATAATTCTCAAAGACCTGGTTTCCATGTGAACAATGCTATGGTTGAAACATTTAGTAGTTTAGGTAAAGGCCAGCGTGGGCTGGAGACATTTTCTATAGGTATGGGTATGAACACTTTAGGTCGAAGGCCTTTTGCAAAACACCTTAGAATTCTCATAGATGAGGGAAAATTAATGAGAAGAGAAGTACTTTCTATGGCTGCACAAGTAGTACACAATGCTCATGGGGCTAGTGATGAACAGACCATTGACATAGGTGTTTCATATGATGCAACATGGCAGAAACGTGGCCATACATCGAATTATGGTGCAGGATTCGTAATTGACATTCTGACTGGAGTTGTGTTAGACTACCATGTTCTGTCAAAGTATTGCCATCAGTGTGTTATTGCAGAAAGGGACCTGGGAAAAAATAGTGCAGAATATAATATTTGGTGGGAGGGTCATAAGAGCTCAGATGAATGCCAGAAAAATTATGATGGGTCCTCCAATGCAATGGAAAAATACATTGGAGAGATCCTGTGGAAGAGATCCATTGACAATGGTTTTCGATACACATCGGTGTTGTCAGATGGGGATGCCAAGACCTACGCCCACTTGAATGAGATTGAGGTGTACGGTCCAGAACAAAGGATTGAGAAAGAAGAATGCATAAACCATATTTCTAAGCGACTTGGTACTGCTCTTCGTAACACTGTAAAGGAATGGAGGGCGAAGGGTGTGACACTGGGTGGGCGTAAAAAGGGCAACTTGAAAGACAGCACTATAACTAAATTGACCCATTATTATAGGCATGCCATTGTCAATAATATTCCAGATGTAGGAAAAATGAAGAGGGCAGTTTTTGCAACTCTTAGACACTGTATGTCAACTGACCGCAAGCCTCAGCATTTGACTTGTCCTAAGGGTATCAACTCCTGGTGCTTCTATAACTGACAACAGGCAGAAGGAAAACCAAATGATAGCCACAGTAGAATGAGTTGCAAGCTGAATCCTTCTGTTGTTGAGAAGATAGCACCTGTGTATCTGAGACTAGCATCAGATCAGATATTGCAGCGTTGTACAGCGGGGAAGACTCAGAATGCTAACGAGTCCCTCCATAATGTAGTGTGGAGTAAATGCCCTAAGGAGATATTTGTTTCCAAGACAAAACTGGAACTTGGTATCCTCAGGGCTGTCTCAGAATTCAATATGGGGCACTACAAAACTCTGGAAACCCTTCATTCCATCAGAAATTCGACCATCCCTATAAAGTCAAGTTCTCTATACAAACTACAAGACGTTAGACGTGTTACTCAGGCACAAAAGAGGGGCTGTGATCGGGAGAAAATGACTAGGAGGCATGTAAAATGGCAGAAGATATCTAAGGAAGAAAGAACGAGGAGATGTGAAGGGGAAACATATGGGGCAGGGCAGTTTTGAGTGAGTAAATATTAACTTGCCTTTTTCTCGCATTGCTCTTTTCCAATGTTTTTCTGTGTACAAAATGCTCCTTGCGATGGAATTCTTTTCAGATGTTGTTGAAACTTGGTAAAGTAGTTGCAAAAGGTACACTAATGTAAACTTGTTTCTGGTTTTGAACTTCTCTGAGTTTTAGTATGAATTTTGATAGATAACTTTAAACTATTAATGCTGAAATTTTAAAAATATATAAAATGAAAGTTTAAACTTTTCTGGAAAGAACAGTATTCATCTAACACAAAAACCCAAAGCAAATATTGTTTCTATACATCATAACAACATTTTTTAAAAAAATCAGCTTGGTCGAACAAAACCTTTGTCGCAAGGGACTTTTTTTATGTGACCACTTTTTGAATACAAAAAAGTGCAATATCTCAAAAACTAACAAAGCTATTTAATTACAAATTAGAACATTAGATGCCAGCAACTGTTTATGCAAGTGGTTTAAATTTGGTAATGATATGATAAAAACTGTGGAAGTTGAAAAACTCAGTCATACCCGAGGCATCTTGTATATCTCTTTATGAGTCACCCTGTACTCTTATCCGGCACCTTGTACTGTATTTTGCTCTGACATCCTGAACACCTCTTTAAGAAGCACCCTGTATTCTTGTCTGACATCTTGTGCACCTCTTTAGGAGTCACCCTGTATTCTTCTCTGCCATTTTTTACACCTCTTTAAGAGTCACCTTGTATTCTTATCTGGCATCGTTTATATCTCTTTAGGAGTCACCCTGTATTGTTATCTGGCATCTTGTACAGTATTTTGCTCTGACATCCTGCACACCTCTTTAGGAGGCACCCTGTATTCTTATTTAGCATCTTGTATATCCCTTTAGAAGCAGACTCCAATAACCATTAGCTTCTGCTTCCCGCGTGGCTGCATGACGTCACATCCCGCGCGGTTGCATGACGTCACTTCCGTCTCCGTCTCCGTCTCCGTAACGCATAACCTTGGACCCAAGCATAACGACGAAGTCGACAAGATCATTTGAAATGATAAAATACCCGCAACAAACATGGCAAAAACCTTGACTTTTTCAGGAATTTAATTACTTAGCGTGCAAGCTTGAGGTTTGACCAATAGTAAACCTTTAGGTCCTAACCAATTTTCTGCTGTCGATGATTTACTGAAGTTTGCTTGTATAATGTAGCATTCAATAAAATGCATTGAGTATGTAGAAGAATGTACTCACCAACATGTCGGGGCCCATGTCACAGGAGAATGTAATATTGGAGTTCCACACCTTCTCGCTCTTGCTGATTTTGGTGAGTTTTGTCGTGAAGTCGAGTGTGCTACCAGTCGAGTTCTCACACTCTAATATCTCCAGGATATTTATCTCGTAAGGTCCCTGGAAAAAGTTAGTCACATATTCCTTATCTGATATTTTATCTAAGTCCCTTACAATCATGTTTCTGAAGAATAGGGGAGAAAGGTGCAAGACAGTTGTGCACTCACTCATAAACAAATAAAACATATTTATCGCCAATAAAGAGCAGTCTGATTTGGACGTGTAGTAACGCTGCACGCGTGCATATGTAATTGTTTTGGTTTGCAGGAAGCTTCCGCGTCAAGAACGACCACTATTGTGCATGAACTGCTTTATCAATAACTAGTTGATACCCGTCAAAACATGACGGTCATTGGGAAAATATTTACTGAAGGATTCTCTTATACAGTATACATTTCTTGAACGATTATTTTTTGACACTGTTGAACTTTAAGGGCGTCGAAAGATCGACTTCGCAACATACAGCTGGCCATGACTGAAACCTTGATGAGTTTCCCCTTGAGCTTTAATGATTGTGATAAAGTACGCCAATCGAATTGGAAATTGAAAAATTGAAGTGTTTTATCGGAAGATGTTAAGTCAAAGGATTATAGCTTTCTGCTCATTAAGTGATTTGGCTCCACATATACTTACTATAAAAGTTTGAGCCATAGAACCACAACAATATTTCCCCCTTTCTATTTGTAATAAACAAAAGATCTCAGTAAGACGTGGCGTGATGCGCCATTTCTCTGGTGGAATAGAGCCATTATGCGCAAGCGCGGGAGCGACAAATATTACATTTCTCTTTAATAATTTAAAAACATACCCTAACTTTATTTTCCCTTTTAAAGACACTCTGCAAATCTACATGCCAAGTGCTCTCGTTAGAATGTATTACAAAGTCAATCGGTTAAGACGTTATCTCAATCTCGCGGTAACAAAAATCAGCTTAGTGTCTTAAATATATAGACGGAACGATTGCTTTATCATGCAGTTGCTGGATCGTCGCTTAGTCTGTCAACACTGTGAGATAAAATCACCAAATACAGAGGACGATCCCTGGATTTTATACTGCCGAATCAGCACCTGGCGGATTTTGATAGGCGTCGCGTTGCAGGTGGTCGTATCGTACAATTGGTCGGCGTGTGGAACATACAGGTGTTTGATGGGCCTGACGTTGGAGCCATTCAGGACGTTAGGGCACCCTCAACTGACTTGAGGGTTCCAGTCACAGACCACACTGATTTGTTGTTATTGTGGTATGGCCTTCCGAGAGGCTGAGTGCAGGTCTTTCTAGTCGACGCCCGCGGGTGCGCGTCGTAATGAGGCTGAAGTGATGATGAAGATATAACAAACAGCCAGTCCCCGAGCACGGGAATTAACCCCAGGAGATTAAAATCCCTGATGGCTCGGCCGGCAATCGAACACGGAACACTTCGGGCCAAATCTTAGCGTGCTAACCAATTAACTACGGAGCCGGACATCACACTGATAGATGATATCAAGGGAGTATCGTAGACATGCGCACCAATCATAACTCAAAATCCATGGCATCTGCTCCTGTCATTTGGGTATAGCTCGTCGGATTTCTCTAAGGTGCGTTCAAAAAGTAACGAACCGGAGGCATAATTACAGAAACCAGTACCTGTATGTTAGAAGTTTCGGCTCTGGCTGTTGAGACACTTGTCCCCCTGTGACACGAGGCGGTGAATGGCTGTCTCATAAAATTCACTGGGCTGCGATGTGTACCAGTTCCGCACGTACAGCTGGACGTCGGCGTCCGAGGTGAATCGTTGGCCCCGAGCAGCCCTTTTCAGGGGACCAAACATGGCGTAATTACAGGGAGAGAGGTCTGGACTGTATAGAGGGTGGCCGAGAACCTCCCATTTGAATTTCTGCAGGAGTGCCGCGACTGTGTTGGCCGTATGAGGTCGTGCATTGTCGTGGAGCGACTATGGCGTTCACTGTCACTCGGCGGTCCTGGGTAATGAGGGCATCAACCAGCTGGACTTTGTCATCGGTAATGCAGGGGGGGGGGGGGGTGACCCAGACCAGGCATCATCGGCTAATGACACCCATCCTTCCCTAAGCGCTTGTGCCACGCCTTGACCCTTGCAAGGGACAAGCAGTGTTCGCCGTACACTTGCGACATTCGGCGATGAACGTCCGTTCCCCCTACTCCTTCTGCTGTCATAAACTGAACAACACCTCTTTGCTCTTTGGTTGACGCCTCCATGTCACAGTTTGCAATGCGGCTGGCAGCGTTGGACGGTTGGTGCATGCTGCTGCTCGCTTTGTATCGTCACGTGACGTGCAACCGTGCCCTCTAGCGACGGGCTGTGATCCTCCACGCTCTGGTCGGAACCACACCACGATTAGCCGATGTCGTCACCGGTTTGCACATTCCAGCCTCAGGCTCGTTACTTGTTGAACACACCTTATACATGGCCCATTGCCCACTAACACCATGTCTTGAAGTCTGGCATGAGCCAGACTGCAATTCCCCATTCCTTGTGTAAACTATCCTTTACGCCAGAACATCGATAGTTGCGTTTGGAGTATGACGTAACTGAAAAGTATGGACTAGTAGTGAGCAGTATCAGCGTTTAAACCCGGTTCTGTCTGATCGTGAGTGCGGATGACCATCTAGCTCGTAAATGTTGGCGCAAAGACTAGCCGGTGCTGTGTAATTCTTGACATCATTGACAATAAAATGAGTTTTGGAGAACAATTTAGACGGGCTGCAGATAAGGCGGATAGAGGAGTAACGTTCCTCAGTGAGCTCATGGCCAATGTCGGTAGACCAAAATATAATAACTTAGGATGAGACTATTGGTGGCAGCTATCCATTCAGTGCAGCTGTATGGAGCGGAAATATGAGCGGATGGCCTGGATAATGAAATTTATAGGAAGCCACTAACGCAAGTGCAGAGGACGTGCGCTTTGCGCGTGGCATCTGCATATCGCACGGTCTCTGAAGAAGCAGTTCTTGTTATTGCCGGGATTATTCCTATTTTCTTTCTTGCGAAAGTACGCAAGGACATTTACTAGAGGAAATATGAGGTGGTTTAGAAAATGCAAGACGAACAGCAAGATTAAAATGGAGCAAAGAGACAGAAGTCAGTGGATTAAAAGAGAATGATCCCTCAGGTGCAGGTTTGGAGAGAGACGAAGCATGGTGAGGTTGGTTATTATCTCACTCAGTTCATGACTGGGCATGGGTACTTTTGTTCCTATCTTAAGAAGATGGGGAAGGTGGATTCACCAGATTGCATCTACTGTATTAATAAACTAGATACCGGGTGAGTTAGCCGAGGTCGTTGCGGCATGACTGTTGGCAGTCGCTCACATCTGGGAGGCGAGGAGGTTCGAATCCCCCCGCCGGCAACCTTGAAGATGGTCTTCTGTGGTTTCCCATCTTCCTTCCAGGCAAATGCCGGGGTTGGTCCCTAACTATAGGCCACAGCCGCTACCTTCCAACTCCTCGACCCTCCCATCCAACATTCCTCCCCAACGGTACTTGTAGCTCACCCATTGGGTGTCCGTCTCGAAGCAGCTACAAAACTGGCGAGCCGAACATGTCCTCGGACACTCCCGGCACCAAAAGCCATACGCTAAAAAAAATTAACTAGATAATGCTAATCACACCTTCTTCTCTTGTGGATGGTGGGTCCAAAATAGACAGTCACTTCAAGAGCACATTGAGGTAGAGATATGTTCTGACAATATTGTTGTGGTGATGCTACAAAATGTAGATGATTGGAAGCTGGTAGCAAGTTCTGTTGAAAATATCCTCCGAACAAAAAAGATAGATCTGGATCGCCACTGAAGATAATTCACTACGGAAGAGTGCCCTATGGGCAAATATAAAATGGCTATAGCTTGAAGCAATGTGTGATAAACGGTCCCAGGCTATTTTTCAGAAGTAATGGGGGGAGTTTTAGTCGGTAGTCTGCCACGCAGGAGCCCAGCACTATGTGCGTAAATGCTTTTATCCTCCAAGAAAAAAAAAATCTTATTATACATTTGAATAGAGCCTCTATGGACTGCATGTTAACAATCAATTTCATACAATATGTGTGTGCTGTAGATCTTGTTCTTCCACCAGCTCGACATCCTCCCAGTATTTATAAGATCATCGATCAGTGCCTTCTTTCCTGCTTCTGGCAGAGACCTTCTCCGCCTTCTGGGCGCAGATTCTGCTATAAAACCCTTAGAGTTATTAATCATTTCTCAAAATTCAAATCTGTCGTAGATTTTCTTTTCTGGAATACCAATTTGTGTCACGTATTTCTCACATTCCTGAAAACATCTCCATCTGGTTGCCTTTGGCATATTTTGGTCATACATATTTCAATTCGGGGAAATGTACAGTTTGTTCTGAAGACGATTCTCTGATACTTTGCTCAATTCTACGTATTATACAGAGCGTCCGCAGGGTCTCTCCGCAGTGGCGAGCTACTCGGGGTTCGCCTTTTGGGACGTGTTAGGTTGGCAGCATATTCATGTCGCTGTATACGCAAAGTCTCACCGCAGCGGTTCGCATAAACATGCACCTATTCCGTGTTGACCCTCAACTGGACTGCCTGTGTGTGACAGTGTTGACGATGCAAGTTGTGTTCGTGTCAAGTTCTTGTGTAAGCTGAGTCTAGTGGGAATACTTACTACTGAAGAGCGTGTGTTTTAGTGGAAGAGGTTTTCCGTGCTGGTGGAAAATTTACGGAGCACAGTGTGATAGTGGGTGGTGAGTACCTTATGTATAATCGCATTACTTAATTTAATGTAATTGTTTTCCTTGTAACAATTTAACATGAATGTACTGCCAACCCGAAGCCTCCGTGGCTCAGGCGGCAGCACGCCGGCCTCTCACCGCTGGGTCCGTGGTTCAAATCCCGGTCACTCCATGTGAGATCTGTGCTGGACAAAACGGAGGCAGACAGGTTTTTCTCCGGGTACTCCGGTTTTCCCTGTCAAAATTTCATTCCAGCAACACTCTCCACTATCATTTCATTTCATCTGTCATTCATTTATTCATTGCCCCAGAGGAGTGCGTCAGGCCTCGGCAGCCGGCACAGTTCATATCCTCGCCGCTAGATGGGGGCTTCATTCATTCCATTCCTGACCCGGTCGGAGACTGGAAGCAGGCTGTGGATTTTCATTTCATTGTACTGCCAACCCAACACGTCCCGCAAGGCATCACGCGCTGCGCGTGACTTTGCGGACACTCTGTAGGTATATTTAATATTTAACGTGTATATAGTTTCAATGTACTGTGCTCTTTTTGAGCAGGCACAAGCAATCGAATCCCGTACTATGTAAAGAAGGAATACAGTATTATTAAAGCTTGATTTATAAGCTAGATGAGATTTCCACATGTTACGATACGGCAGGCAATCTTGAGTGTACGAAGCCTGAGATGAATCAGACGGTGATGACATCCGCACGTGTGCGAGGTGAGATCACGCCCAATGGTTTAGATAACGCAACGAGCAGAGGAACTTTTACGGTGACTAAGAGTTAGCAAATGAGCAGGGAAATCCCCTCTCAATGCTCACACAATCATTATTACAGCGTTATTAGTGGTAGGAGTGGCTGGTTATGTTGTGAAATAGCATGGATTTTGAGTTTCAAGAAAAATTATTAACATTGAAATACACCACAGTGATTGACAATTAGAAAGAGAATTTTTGAGAATATAAAATCTTCTAATTATTGAGCGGTAAGAAGTGCCGATCTAAGCGTTAATCCATGGAGTGAGGGCGCATTAATCCAGCGCAAAGATACCCGTAAAGAGAAACGCCCACGATGGATCAAAATACTGTGGGAATTTTTGAAGAGGAATTGGACGATCGATTTCAGAATCGAGAGATATTTTTGGAACCAAGGTATCTGGGGAGAACCGGATTAATCTTACCAACTCGCTACGAGTATTACTTCAAAAGTTAGTTTTCAAAAGGATAGGACGGACTACATTTTTACCAAATTGAATAAATAGACCGTCGGCTTGAGCAGAACAGTACAGTATCTTTTGAACCTCAGTGGAGGGTTGTACTGTTTCGCCAGTGTCCAGTATTCACTTCTAAACGAACCCAGGAGGGTGTCGAGCTGTTACAATAGTATAGTGCACAGTATCGTGTGAACCTCAGTGGAGAGTTACACTGCATCGCCAGTGTCCAGTATTCAGTTCTAAACGAACCCAGGAGGGTGTCGATCTGTTCCAATAGTACAGTGTACAGTATCGTGAGAACTTCAGTGGAAGGTTATACTGCATCGCCAGTGTCCAGTATTCAGTTCCAAACGAACCCAGGAGGGTGTCGAGCTGTTCCACTAGTACAGTGCACTGTACTTTTTGAACCTCAGTGGACGGTTATACTGTTTCGCCAGTGTCTAGTATTCAGTTCTAAACGAACCCATTAGGGTGTCGTGTTGTTCCACTAGTACAGTGTACAGTATCGTGTGAACCTCAGTGGAAGGTTATACCGTTTCGCCAGTGTCCAGTATTCAGTTCTTAACGAACCCAGGAGGGTGCCGTGTTGTTCCAGTAGTACAGTGTACAGTATCGTGTGAACCTCAGTGGAAGGTTATACTATTTCGCCAGAGTCCAGTATTCAGTTCCAAACGATCCCAGGAGGGTGTCGTGCGTTTCCAGTGGTACATTGTACAGTATCTTGTGAACCTAAGTGGAGGGTTATACTGATTCGCCAGTGTCCAGTATTCAGTTCTAAACGAACCCAGGGGGGTGTCGAGCTGTTCCAGTAGTACAGTACAGTACCTTGTGAACCTCAGTGGTGGATTATACTGTATCGCCAATGTCCAGTATTCAGTTCTAAATGAACCCAGGGGGCTGTCGTGCTGTTCCAGTAGTACATTGTACTGTATCTTGTGAACCTCAGTGGGAGGTTATACTGTTTCGCCAGTGTCCAGTATTTAGTCCTAAACGAACCCAGGAGGGTGTCGTGCTGTTCCAGTAGTACAATGTACAGTATCGTGAGGACCTCAGTGGAGGGTTATACTGTTTCGCCAGTGTCCAGTATTCAGTTCTAAACGAACCCAGGAGGGCGTCTTTCTGTTCCACTAGTACAGTGTATCATATCTTGTGAACCTCAGTGGAAGGTTATACTGGTTCGCCAGTGTCCAGTATTCAGTTCTAAACGAACCCAGGAGGGTGTCGAGCTGTTCCACTAGTACAGTGTACAGTATCTTGTGAACCTCAGTGGAGGGTGATACTGTTTCGCCAGTGTCCAGTATTCAGTTCCAAACGAACCCAGGAGGGCGTCGTGCTGTTCCGCTAGTACAGTGTACAGTATCTTGTGGACCTCAGTGGAAGGTTATACTGTTTCACCAGTGTCCAGTATTCAGTTCTAAATGAACCCAAGAGGGCGTCGGGCTGTTCCACTAGTACAGTGTACAGTATCATGTGAACCTCAGTGGAAGGTTATACTGTTTCGCCAGTGTCCAGTATTCAGTTCTAAACGAACCCAGGAGGGTGTCGAGCTGTTCCAGTAGTACAGTGCACAGTATCGTGAGGACCTCAGTGGAGGGTTATATTGCATCGCCAGAGCAGAAGTATGTAATTATTCGTGAACCTTGAGAGGTTACGCCGTTGTAATAAGTACGTTTGGGACTCGAGTAGAGTCATCACGCTAATAAGATAGTCAGACTTGCCCGTGCTTGGGAAGTTCATGACAGAGTGGCAGTTCAAGGGACATTAGTTCAAATTATAATTACAGTGCGATAGTAGCAGTAACCGTTTGAAGCCAGTTTAAGTCTTCAGAACAGAAAGTTGTAAGAATCCTAGTGAGGATTTTAAGTGGGATTTATTTGAGGGACTAGAGTGAAGACCATTTATTACGAAGACACTAGTTGAGACTAGGTCACGGTTCTAGGGAACTTGTGAAAAGTAGAACCAGTAGAAGGGACGCTATAGTAGTGACAGGGAAATACAATCGTGCTGACAGAGTGAATACCGCGCCGACCGAACCCAGGACAAAAACTTTGAGAGTAGAACTTTCCGAGGTGAATAGGAGCTGACGGAGGTAGGAGTTCAGAGACTTTCAATCGTCAGTATCGGTCTAGGACAGGGGGTAGAATTAACAGATACCTGCAATTCCCGGACGAGGCGAATAAAGAAAATGTATTGTGTAAATAATTTATAGTGTTTTAAAGTGTTAAATAATCGGCGTGTATTCATTATTTTGATGTGTAAAAATACCCTAAAGAAAGGGAAGCAATTTAAAATGTGTGTTAAAAATATAATTTGTCAAGTGAATATAATTGTGAAAAGTGTTATGTGTTACGGGTTAACGATGAGAGATTAATTTACCAAAAATGGTGGACCAAAGGTCCCACGTCATTGGAGGAGACCACCAGATGATGTAAGAACTTACTATTTGTCATTATAAATTTTGGTGGGGGTCGTGCATCCTAAATAATTGTTACCATGATGCAGGGAAATTATGAGTATGTATTACATGTTTATGTGCATAATAACAATGAGTTGAGTAGAGTCTTAACGGAACATAAAAGTGAATTCAACTTGAATTGTTCAAGATGGAAAAGCTCAGTATTGTTGTAAGCGTAGGATTTATTTGTTGAATAAATAATGAGCAATAATAATTAATAATGATATGTCAAATTAAATTCATTTATTTGAAGTGCTAAAAGGAAGTTAACAGGCTTTCACGGAAGGTTTTAAAGAGAAATATAGTTTGATACCGCTGAATATAGCGATGAAATAAAGTAGAATCGAGTGATTTTGCTAGGAATAAAATAAGGGAGGATCATTCTTGAGTGAAGTTGCCGTGGCATGTTCTTATGGCGAGTCGAATCGTCGGTCTGAGGACATTAGGGCAGCAAATGTTGTTGTATTCGCACAGGAGACTGGTTATGTACCACTCTATGTATGACCATATATTATTCCTACAGAAGGATGCAGTACTGATATCTCGCCAGGAGAAGGCAGTCGGGTTTGAACTGCAGTTTTCTTTCCGCTCACAGCGTATCGCGCATTCCAAAAACATTAAGTTGGTCACTGTTTCCAATACTGTACCGGATACTGCCACACTGTTTAAAATAAACACATAGGCTTGTAAGAATATCGATAGTAGGAAGGAAGGTAACAATACACATCGCGTGAAGCCCGATATCAAATTATCATGCAGGAAGTAGCATCAACTGACTGCCAGCCGATATATTTAGGTTTGGAATAGGCGGGCCGCGCATGCGTACTAAAATTACTGTAATAATACAAGCTTATACTTATCGGGCTGTCTCCTTAACTGGAACTTGAAGCAGTTGCGTGTTTCCTCAGGCACCAGTTATAGTCGACTACCCCGGGTGTTAACTGGGCGGAACTGGTTTTCCCCTACTTCCCCCTTTAGTTGCTATGTTCTTTCTGAGGTCAGTGCCATGTTTATTTGTGTGACGTTGCCAACTCTAGATAAGAATGTATGCTATTGAATACAGGAGTCTGCAACTATTAAAGACCGTGGAACTATCTTCGCCACGCGTGGACTAAAAAGCCATTTAAACTAGCGGTACACGGTCTATTGAAGACGTCCCGGCACCTTTAATACTGGCGTGCTAATCGGCCTAGGTTTATTGCAGAGAAAAGTACATAGTACCCTGATCCAAATAACATTTACCAATAACCACCGCTAATGCCCCCCTTTTTTTTTATCTAGCAAGGCTCTATCGCTAAGTTGTGTCTTGTTTTCGGCAGGGTGTGTTTTTTAGTAGAGCGAAAAGGGGTGAACTCTCCATAAAAATGTGCTCATTTAGATAGTGGGGATTGTTTTGTTTGGCTAGGTGAATCTCGATTGCTTCCTTTATGTCAAGAGCTCTGCCTTTCGATTCGTGATGCATTATTTTTAGGTCAGTCTCAATTTTAGTAAAGCTGTGCCCCGTGTCACACATAAGTTCGCATACGGCTGAATGTGTTCCGTATCTTATCGCATTCCTATGTTCATTATAACGTGTATCTACTCGTCTTCCGCTCTGTCCAATGTAATTAGCTTGACAACCAGTGTTTTGGCATGTAATAGAATATACCCCTGACTTTGAATACGGGTCTTGTTTATTTAGATTACTATTTTGCAGGTGCCGTGTTATTCGTTGTGAATGCTATTTTTATGCTTTGCTTTATGAATAGATTAGTGATTTTATATGTGTTCTCATTAACATACTGTAGTTGAAGTGCGCGAATTTTTTCTCATTAATGTCCGGTTTTGGAATCATTTTATCTTTATTTTTATGTTTGGCTACAATTTGGTCTATTTCCCACCAAGCAAAATAACCATATGCCATATACCATAACCATAACTAACCATATAATCATCCCCAACAGACAAATTCCGGATTTTTATCACTATTTTAGAAGTTCATCTAACACTAGATATACCACATTTAGCATACACCGACTGTTACATTACCAACACTGCAACTAAATAATTGTACATATTGTATATATTTTTCACCTGTAGTCTCCAACATAGATGTTTTAGCCTAAGTGTAATGGATCTGATGATGATTGCTTGACGATCGAAACTGGTCATCCTAGTGTATTTATTAATCTTATGTAATTTATTTCAGGATTAGGGCATAACCCAGCTCTATTTGGGTACATTCGTGTTAACCGACTGAAAAACACCAAACTTTTGTGGTATATTGATTGTGGCAAGTTAGAGCCTCAGTTTGGTGAAATGTGTAAACGTATTGACAAGGACGGATTTTGGTGACTTGGGTTTTTTGTGTGACTCACCGGAGAGGCCCGAGAATTGCCGTGAAGAGTGACTAAACAACGATGATATCACGTGGTTTTAAGCCAGGTATGTGTACGTCAGTGATTGCTTTTGAGAAGAAAATTGTATTCGGATAAGGGGAGAGTGGGGGTTTGAGGCTTCTTACCGGAGCCACTATTGGTGAGCCAAAGGCCTATTTGTCGTTCAGGTGGATTATTAATGTGCCGAGAGTGAAAAGGTTGTTATTACTGCTCTAGAATTTAACTGACTTTATTCGTGTATTGATATCTGAAAAGTGCGGATTTTGAGCCTGTAAACAGACCAGTCATCACCTTAAGTAACATTTCAGAAAATGCGGTGGATACTTTTGTAATGATCGACTGAAGAGCAATTGTGTTTATTGATTATGACCTTTATTATCATCACTTTGCAAGTTAAGTAGATTTTACAAGTGCAGGAGTGGCCGAGAGACCAACAGTCTACACAACATGGGATGACTTAGCCTATTGTACTGTATTTTAATTTATGTTCGACCCTGACTATTAAATGTCAGAAAACTGTACTATAATGAAGCTCATCATAACACTATTTTTCATTAGGAAACAGTTTCTCCCACCAATCAGAGCTCAAGAAAAAATAGTTGTTTTACCAATTAGATAATTAGATGCGCTGAGTTCTACGGCCTTCTAATTAAAATTTCACTGCCTGGCCTAGTGTCATAGTAGGGTAATCGAGGAGGCCATGGTCATATACAAGGCATTCTCTGCGTCTCATGCGCTCTGTTCAGTACATAAAACTGGCGAAATCTCGACAGATATTTATGAATATTTATGTTCGAACATAAAATAGTTATATTATTATCGTCGAACATAAACAGTCGTATGCAACTTACCTATAATGGTAATTAAGACACTCGTATGTAAATTATAAAACTCGCATACGCTCGTTTTATAAACATACTCGTGTCTTAATAATTGCCATTATAGGCTCGTTGCATAATGTACTATTGTATTATTCGTTATGTGTACGAAATGTTAAGTCATACCTTTTCTGTTTTCTGATTGACTGTTTAGCTATAAGTGTCATTCTTATTTGGTTTTTGTTTTGTTTATTAAGCTAGGATTAGTTTCCTTCACCATAATTTAAGCCATATTTATTTATTTATTTAGCGTATGTCTTTTAGTGCCGGGAGTGTCCGAGGACATGTTCGGTTTCCCCTTTGGCTGTAGCTGCTTCAAGTGGACACCCATGGGGTGAGCTACAAGTTCAGTTCAATTTCAAGTAGTTCCAACTTTTGCTACCAGATGTCACTGTCACCTAGTGGTGAACGTTGGAACTTTGATACAGCGTTCAATGAAATCCAGCTTAGTAATTTAGCTCCACACAAGTTTAGTCAGTGGAAGGATCTTTTACATGCCATAAATCTATGACATGGGACCGCCGGCTTTACTTCCCCTCCGAAGGAATGCATACTGAAGGATTATAACGCTCTTAAATATCCGATGACTTCGGCCGGGTTTCAACCCGCGATCTTGGGCACAGCAGTTGAACATGCTATCAACTACGCCATCGAAGCCATAAAATAATACAGTATATTTAAAACAGTCAAATAACCAAATAGGGTATCAATATAACAATACCAATTTACATTAAGTTACTGGTCTCTCTCATATATTGGCATATTCACATATTGATACAGTTCTCTGGGTGCATAATTCTATGTGATAGCGATCACAGTTTGCTTACATAGTTTACATTTGCACTTTTCAGTTGGGTCGTGAAAGGATGTATTGTCGCAGATAAGATGGTGGAAGCATGAACAGCCAGTTTCATGAAGACATATCATATCTGAAAATTTTCTTTTGTGCACATGAAGGGGATCATTAGCCTCAGTGGCAGTTCTTTATTAATAAATTCAAAAATCAAACCCCCCAAATTCATTTCACTATCGCTAGAGGGAGATACATTGTTCGTATCTGAAAATGGACTACAGTATGTGTGGGTGCGCTCTGAGCTGTATACTCATACCCTTTCCGACACTTGTAAACGCTACTCAAGATCATGAATTGGTTAATTCTTGCATTACCTATTGTCAGAATAATATTATCCATTTCAGGTCCATATTGAATATGTTTACAAATAAAATTATCAATATTCTCCGTCTTTTCAATGCAATATTAATAGTCTATGAATGAAAATATTTTCATTGTATGTATTTGATGTCTGTTAGGTAGTCAGCCCGAAGGCTGGTTGGATCCTCAAAAAGCACCGCCGTTACGTTATGTGAGTAGATACCCACAAAAACCCAAGGCAGCGCTATTTTGAGGTGTTCTAGGCAAGAAGAGGAGTGAGGTAGTTTGCCATTGCTTTCCTCACTGAGTCAGAACAGTAGTCCTAACCCTATGAGTAAAACCTTTCACAGCATTTGTATTTGATAAGTGCGTAATATTTGTTTATGCCTTAATGTATATTTGGGCTGAGGAAGCACTAACGTTTGTGCGAAACATGTACCCAATTGTATAAATAGACTATTAATATTGTATTGAAAAGACGGAGAATTGATAGTTTTATTAGTTACCTATTGTATTCAGAATATCTGTTATTTTCGTTAATACTTGCATCACATGCATTGTATCCAGAATATCTGTTATTTTCGTTAACACTTGCATCATATATTGTATCCAGAATATATGTTATTTTCACAGCTTACCGCTAGTTTGAAGACTGCGTACGACAGCTGGATATTCACAGCAGTGAGAAATAGTACTAGTAGGAGTTCCATGTGTTTTGCGATCGACATGTATGAGTCTAAAGTGGACACTTACATTCAACCGTGCCTATTAATATTTAAATATTATCCTCGTACGATCAGTAATGTGTAGACTAGTAGAATAGACAGGAACTGCGGTACATTACAGTGTTTTTTTTTTGTGGGAATGCCAATCTCAGGGTCGCTACAATCCTGTAATAAAGGTTGTTTGTGTGATGTACCTGATTTTGTGTCATAATACCAAATTAAAAAAAAGTTTACGTAAACTATCTTATCTGATCAGAAAATATTTATACACAGTATGTTACACACATCGTGATGCAGAAATTCCAAGTATTTTTCGTCATTCATATTTGAATGAAGCTGTGCGTGAAGCTGTCAAAATGGTGGTCATAGCTCAAGGTCTCAACAGAGGCTTGACAACTTTCATGCTCCATGCACACTGATTAACTTTTAAAGAAAGGTTTAATCTCTATGAAAATGAAATATTGGTAAAATCTTTATGCCAAAGATTTCAAAACAAAATTGAAACATCCAACCTTGGGAATGTTTCAGCTTCACATTGTGCCCTAAATTCATAAAAAATCATCTCGATACACCGGAATGCGGAGGTAGATTTCACCGGGTAAACTAGGGGATAGGCGAAAATAGGCAGAATATGCAGGTTTTCGTAGTGCGAGTAAGTATTTTAGAATTGGAGCTTAATTAACTTAGTTTATCGTCTTTTATGCATATTTTTAACATTTTATTGTCTTATGGGGACGGTAACCTTCTCGTCATTTGGGGTCCATTTCCATACTTGTGGTCACACTGTCCTTATGCAAGGTTTCGACACTGATGTGAAACTATCTAACGGTCTGTTACTTCTTCAAGCAAAATTTTATCTCCCGCAGAGATTTTGGTAGGTTCCTCAGTTTAGGGGCTGCGACAACGTGGTCATGTAGCCCCGTGTACTTTGGGTGTGTGTAGAATATATCTGATAAACGGTGTTAATTGTGATGGCTGTATTAGTCTGTAATTCAGGTAAGGACTGCGGACGGTTAATTTCAAGTAGTAGTTCCTAATGTTACTACCAAATACTACCGTCAACGAAACCTAGCTGTAAACTTGGCTACTAGATGCCACCGCAACCAGCAACTTGCATCGAACGTTGGAACTCCGAAGGAGAGCATACTGAGTTTTTTAACGCTCTTAGAAAATCCGACGACTTCGGCTGACTTTGAAACCCGTGACCTTGGGCATAGAAGTTCAGCATGCTACCAGTTACGTCACCGAAGCCGCTTCACAGATAGTCAGATGGAAAACTGAATGTGATCTCGTGCAATGGTGTTGTCATGGCAACATCTGATGGCTCATCCCTTATCAATTTAGTAACTTTGTCATGGTAACCTCTGATGGCTCTTGGCATTTTCTTCTAATTCCGAAATCATTTTGCTCATCCCTTGGCGTAATGGTGAGTTATATCAAAAATTCTTTCAGACAAAAGTTTTAGGTAATTAGTAGGGGAATATTATTCAGTCCGTACGGTTTTGATATCGTGCCTATTACGAGAAATATGATTAATGTTTCCCAAAAAACTAACTTTTTCCCACCCCTTTGGTCAATTGTTGGTGCTATCAAAAAAACTTTTCAAACATAAATTTTGACCCTTATCCGACACATATTATGAACTTTGAATGGATTCGATATTTCACATATTAAGAGATTTATAGCAATATCTCAATTTTTCGGAAAAATCTCCCCATTTCCAGCCCCCTTCGACCAATTTATCCCATTAAAGAACTCGACGTCGATTCCATAGCGTAGCGGTCAGCATGGTTAGCTGCCACCCCAGAGGTCCTGGGTTCGATTCCCGGCTCTGCCACGAAATTTGAAAAGTGGTACGAGGACTGGAAGGGGGTCTACTCAGCCTCGGGTGGCCCAAAGGAGTATAGGGGGTTCGATTCCCTCTCAGCCATCCTCGAAGTGGTTTTCCGCGGTTTCCCACTTCGTCTTCGGGCAAATGCCGGGATGGTACCTTCTTAAAGGCCACGGCCGCCTCCTTCTCTCTTCCTTGCCTATCCATCCTCACCATCCCTTACCTTCCCTCATGAGGCCCCTGTTCGCTTTGCAGGTGAGGCCGCCTGGGCGAGTGCCAATCCCACCTCACCAGTTGTATCCCTTCCGATTCGATGTTCCCAGCTCTAGGACACTGCCCGTAGAGGCGGTAGTGGAGAGTTCCCTCGCTGAGTCCGTGGGTTCCACCAACCTGGCGGGTAAACGACTAGAAAAATAAAATTAAAATAAAAAATAAAAAAACGAACTCGACCGAGATTTTATAGGTATACATATTGTGAAAAAAAAACCTCAAAGTGATTGGTGCAAAATTACGGCAGTTAACTTGTCCACAAGAAACTGATATATATATACAGTGTGGTCCACCAGCCCCCTCCCCCCTTTTTTTTTTGAGGAAGGCAACCCAACTAACGCGTCATCCTAAAAACATTAGTACCTGCTCCTTTACGTCCATTGTACAACTTTACCGTTGAGTACATCCTCGCGAACATAGAAATCAATAGTGGCAGTGTTCTTTCAATGACCTCAAATATAATGCATGATTGAAGCGATAAGAGCTTCGAATAACGCCTTTTTACGTTTGGACAGGAAGTGTCAATACGTGCCAGCAATACACCATGGTTCTCGGTAGCTATGGTGGCCAAATCAAGAATTGCTAGAATGGCGTCAACAAAGTCGCATTGTAGTAGGTTCGAACCTTGAACTATGACATTTTTATATATTTTTTTCTTAATGTCGTTTATTGTGGATGTATTATGGACGCATATCTATATGTTCCAACGAGTGATTTTTTATTTGGTCCTCAAAAGGAACGTACTTATCCGATGGTACGCAGCCAGATTGGACGATGACATAATGATCTGTAGAACGAAAGCAAGGTATCCTGTATATTCAAGGTAGCAAGTGTTCGAAATTTTGACCACCTTTGTTTAAAGGAAAACTCCGACCCACTCAGACGACCCTCATAACAAATCGATTTGTTATGTTGGTAGGCTCACGAATAAATACATCAGACCGAAACTATAATTTCTTTCAACGGCGTCTGTGCGAAAATCGCTTGCTATACACTTACAGTAATAGCTAGTTAGTGAGGTTTCAAGGGGCGGAACTACGAGGTCATCTGCCCCAAACATACAGTAAATACTGATAATTATAACATCATTCGTTTTACGTCCCTTTTAACTGCTCTGGCTTTTAGATACGCCAGGGTGCCAGAATTTTGCTACGAAGGGGATCTTCAACGTGCCAGTAAATCTACTGACACGGCTCCCTCGCATTTGCGCAACCTCAAATGCCAGCTGATTGCACCAGGATACGAACCTGCAACCTTGGGCACAGCAAGCGAGAACGTTACCGTTCAGCCTCGCAGCAAGGCAGTAATTACAGAACGTGTCGTATAATTATTCTGGAATAAATATTGAACTATTAAAATTCTAATTATCACGAATAGAGTCGCCTCCGTTGCGTAGTGGTCAGAGTGATTAGCTGCCACCCCGGACGTCCTGGGTTCGATTCCCGGCTCTGCCACGAAATTTGAAAAGTGGTATGAGGACTGGGACAGGGTCTACTCAGCCTGGGGTGATCCAAATGAGTAGAGGGGGTACAATTCCCACCTCAGCCATACTCAAAGTGGTTTTGCGTGGTTTACCACTTCGCCTTCGGGCAAATGCCGGAATGTTACATACCGTACAGCCACGGCCGCCTCCTTCCCTTTTCCTTGCCAATCCCTCCCGATCTTCCCCTCCCTTCCCATCCCTCAAGAGGACCCTGTTCGCTTTGCAGGTTAAGGCGCCTGGGCGAGGTGCTGATTCCATCTCCCCAGTTGTTTCCCCCAGACGAGATGTTTCAAGCTCCAGGACACTGCCCGTAGATGCGGTAATGAACCCTCGCTGAGTCCCTGGGAGAACCCAACCTGGAGGCTAAAATCGACTAATAGAATAATAATTATAACGAATAGTATCCATCCATGGTTTTGAACAGGATCTAGGGAAAATAACCATTTAAATGAGACAAGAAAATAACTTTCCCTATAGTCTTTGTAGATAATGTGAACAAAACCAAGTTGAGATCTTGCTGTACGAGGTAGGGAGGGTATAATAAAATAGTTTAAAAGAATTTAAAAAATCTGCCGTTGGATAGTCTTGAACCCTGGATCTTCGAATGAGCGAGCGGGCGCAATAACACTTGCACACATTTCCAACACACTCTCGAGGTTTTTGTTGCGCTTCTTATTAACGCGTATGGTAATATATTCAATTATTACAGTTAGATCTTAAATATTGATTGGTATACATTCATTCAGTACGTGGCATGTTTTCTAATTTACTTGACGCAAGTTTCGCGACCGCTTTGCGTTAATAAGGCGAATGAACTGCAAATAATGCCCTCAAACGACAGCCCATCGGTTTTATTTTATACAACTTAGCGTACAAAATGCTAGCGTGAGATACACTTCGATCTTAGAAGCAGGTGTACTGACGAAGAGAACAGAATCATACAGGATTTTGTACCAGCGATCACAGCAGCTTCCTTGCCAGCGAGTGTCGTGTGATACGGGCCTAAATTTATGCTAAGACTTTTTGTTAAAATTTAATAACAAAACAAGATGTTCGGTAAAGAACGTATAGCCTACTTTCCCCTAAATGCATGGGTATTGTTATAATTCTTTGTACTTTTCAAGGAGTATAATTGAATGTTGGTTGTAGCAGCTTCTTGAAATACAAAGTGCTATACGGATATTATACATGAATATGAGGTGCCGATTGCTAGTGCTACCTCTGTACAAAAAAAAAAAAAAAAAGTTTCACCGTGTTTGAATTGATATGGGGAATCGATTTGCACACATACATGGCCGCCATCTGCAAACTATTGGGCTGATTACCTCGTAGTTTAATCAAAAAGACGCTCGGCATATAAATATATGTTGTTGAAATTTTTTGTAGAGATCGGATAATTAGGTTGGTCATAATTTGATTTAAGCTTTGAACATTTGGGTGACCGCCATTACGTTTCCGTCAAGATGGCGGCGATATAAAACATGACACTAAGGTGCCCTTTGCTGGTTCTACCTCTGTACCAAATTTCGTTCAATTTGGTTTCACAGTGTTCGAATTGATAAGGGGTGGGGGGGGGGGGGGCAGACATTCAGAGTACACACACTCACACACACACAGACACACAGTCACACACACACAGACAGACACACAATTTTTGGCCTTGTGTAGATCTCATAATTCTACTTCCATTCTTTGCAAAAATCGAAAGTAGGCTAATGATACCATGGGAAATTCTAAGGAATACGTATACTTCTATGCAAGCACTGGCGATCAGAATATCCTTCGATATGTTGTTGTTTTGTTTCATTTGAGGGGTTAGAACATCGCGGTCTTTTAGCCCCGTTTACTTGGGGAGGGGGGTTGAATTTGTCTCATAACCTGAGTTATTGCGGGCTTGTAATGATGTGTGTATTTGCAATTAAGGATTGGGAAGGAGGCGGCCGTGGTCTTAAGATAGAATCCGTTCCGGAATTTGGCCGGAGTAGAAGTGGGGAAACCACGGAAAACCATTTACAGGGTGGCTGAGGGAGGAATCGAACCCACCTCTTCACATATTTGCTTCACGAGGCTAAGTGTACCCAATTTCAGCCCTCAGACAAGTATTACATTTCTTGGCAGAGCTGGGAATCGAACCCGGACTTCCGGAGCGACACTTCGATATGTTATGTTAATAATCATGCCAGTTTTGTAATTTTCTGCCATTACAGATCACGTGGCATAACGTACCAATTCGATCGTATTCTCTTTATAAATCAGCAAAATTCAACGTATTCCTCACAAAAATACGTCGTAAGGCAATAAATGTGGCAATGTAGTTACATCCCCACTAAAATTGAATGTGGGCTTTCGTTCAAAAAAGTATGCCTACCACTGTATTCGAAGCAGCATTCTACGCGTTCGCGCCCACAAGGTACGTACAGGCTTTAACCCTCTCAGCCACCAACACATGGCAAATACCGCACGATAAACGTGCTGTAGTTACTGTAGCCGTCCCACCTCAAACGTTGAAGTCCATGTCAAAGTCTTAAATCATGGTTTGTGGTGTTGATTTAACTCCCTACTATTACAGATCACGTGGCGTAAGCTATTAATTTGATCGTATTACGTGTATGTGTGTTATTTCAAGGAGCAATAAGTCATATGTTAGTAGAATGGGCCGTAGTAATTGGCGGGGAAAAGTTTACGGTCGGTTTTACTTTGGCACACCCATGACCCAATTACATTGCTGTCACACAATCAGAGAGCAGAGCAATATCGAACATCGGGAGAAATGCAATGTTAGTTGGGTTTCATAAAACTAAATAATAAGGGGCTGGTGGACCACACTGTATATATACTAGGGTGCCCGAGCTGCTCCGCAGCATTATTTTTCAGTATTGGAATTAAAAAATAACGACATTATGTAATAGTTTATAACATTTATTTCACAATACTTCCTTCCAGACTACATTCGCTGTGCGTTGACCCTTAGGTTTAATTACTATTTTACATCTTTAAATGTGTTTCCTCGGGATAAGGCAACATACAATTGACCATGGCTAAGAAACAGGATCAGGTAAGTAGATTCCAACTCGATGATGCGTTTGACCCCGCGCTTTGTTGATCGTAATACAAGACGCTAGTGTAACAGGAAATTGCCGTCTTTTAAAAGAGAACGGCTTGTAGTGTCAGATGGTGACAAATCTACGCGTGGTAGCAGTATTCACTCCCCACTCTTCACACCAGTTAGAACTTATAAATCTATGATATTGTCGTACATTTTTCTAACTATTAGCCTCGTCCCTTTCAATAATCCCTTAGTTGCATTGAAATTCCTAAGGAGCATTACAATAACACCTTCTTTCAAACTCAGCTCATGGGGAGGTAGACCACTCATCTCAAGCCTGTTCAAAAATTCAGTGGGAAACTGCAAAACTTCACTTTCTTCTTCAGTTACCTATGTATACACAATCGTGTAAAATCTAGAAGTTCCTGGAAGTAGATGTGAAACAACCCTATTAATTTCATGGCAATATTCATTTTTCGGTGTAAGAAAATGGCAAATGAGAAGTAATAATGAATGTCAACTCATATCTTTCCTCAGAATCAGCCTATTTGAATAGTTAAGGGCTCGAATGAAAGAGGTTGATCCACCGAGTGTTCATAGACTAAAACGACCTGCGTACCTCAATTAACACCAAGGATATGATTGCTTAAATGAGAAAAAATGAGAAGTAATATTGAATGACCACTCATAACTTTACTCAGAGTTGGCCGATTTGAATATTTAACAGCTCAAATGAAAGAGCTTGATAAACTGAGGGTTCCTAGACCCAAACGAACTGCGTACCTCAATTAAAACCAAAGATATGATTGCTTCAAGAGAAACAAAGTTGGAAAAAGTTGGGAAAATCAAATAATTTGAGGAGGGCGGAAGTTAAGTGATTTGTAATACTTGATAACAAATCTGTGCATGAATCCCCTTCATTTAAAAAGGAATTAATGAAATAGACCGCATAGAATGGCAGGACGGACTCGGTTAATTTTTCATAAATATTTTAATATATAGGCCTAGATGATTGCTTCAATGAGAAAAAGAAGTTTGAAAAAGTTCAAGAAATCAAATAATTTGAGGAAGGCGGAAGTTAAGTGATTTGTAATACTTGATAACAAATCCTTGCATGAATACCTTTCATTTAAAAAAGGAATGAAGGAAATCGACCGGATAGAATGGCCGGACGGACTCGGTTAAGTTTTCATAAATACAGTATTTCTAATATTGCGTTCGGCACTCATAACATTCCTCAGAATCAACCAATTTAAATATTTAATTCCTCACAAGATAGACCTTGATCCACGGAGTGCTATTAGACCAAAACGAACTGTGTAACTCAATTAGAACCACAGATATGATTGCTACAATGAGACAAAATGTTGAAAAAATGAGATGTAATATCGAATGTCCAGTCATAACTCTCCTCAGAATCCGCCGATTTGAATAGTTAAGTGCTCAAATGAAAGCGCTTGATTCACTGAGTGTTCTTAGACCAAAACAACCTGCGTACCTCAATTAAAACGAAAGACATGATTGCTTCAATGAGGTAAAAAGTTGGAAAAAGTTGAAAAATCAAATAATTTGAGAAAGGCGGAATTTAAGTGATTTGTAATTCTAGATAACAAATCTGTGCATGAATAACTTTCATTAAAAAATAATGAAAGAAATCGACCGGATAGAATGGCCAGACGGACTGCCTTAAGTTTCCATAAATAGTTGTAATATATAAACTTTTGAACTGACGGTGGTTTTGGGGTCTGGGGGATGTGAAACGCGAAGGTCTGTCGAAATTTTCTGGAAGTGGAAATATGGTACTACGCTCGAAATCATGTCTAGGAGAGAGGAGAAGACAGGATGAGGTATGAACCAAGGTCCACCTCAGGAAAATGGTATATTTTAAATTTTGAATTTTCGACTAAATTAGCAGTCCAGATGGAAGAGAACGTAAATACAAGCACTTGGGAAAATTTTCGCCTGAAGAAATATTTTTATTTCATGTAATTATGGAGATTTTATGATTTGGAAAATTTTAACCATGAGTGAATGATAGAAATACTGTCCTGGAAGTCGACACATTAACAAGGTTCGTGGTGAGAAACCAGTTTTTGTTCCGAGGTGAGAGCGAAGGTGGACTATAGGTCAGACGCACGCCAGTATCAAGAGTGGGAAAAGCGAACGCGTGTCTGAAGCGCGCCACTTTTTGGCGAGAAACAATAAGAAAATAGTTTGAATACTGAGGAAGGAACAAATATTAAAATCTTTATTTTAATATTTTATAAGAGTGTTACATATTGAATTCACCAGCAGCGAAAAAGAAATTTAGGCAAAACAGATTTTAAATTACAAGACTGACAGAGGAGTTATGTATGAATTTGTTGATATTCATAGCGGTTGGAGGCTAGTTGATCAGATTTGCGAGGGAAATCTAACCGAGGAGGCTAGGAGACGCTAGCAGACGAGGCTCTTTCTACATGGACCGTCGAGAAGACAAGACGTAAATTGTATTCACTCTTCAAACAGTATTAGACAAAGGTTTTGTGAACTGGAGACTTCAAGATGAAGCAAGTAGTAATGGAAACGAACAATTAATATTACAAGTCAACAGTATTGAGAAAAGTTATTCATCGTATTTAAAGAGGAAATCTACGACGAGATAAAACACTGCAAGCTACAGACTGAACATCGATCACGTAACTACGTAGAAGGAAAGTCTGAAGAAGGGAGACTTAAACCATTGGAAATTCAACAATCTAGACAAGAATGAATAAGAATTTAGGTCGGAGGGGAAGTACTACGACTACAACCAATTGAGCGGTGAGAATGATGTTTTAAATTCACCATGATGGGAAGATAGAACTGTACTGAACCGGTGAGATCCAGAGACGACCAGGATGACATAGCAGTATGGAACAGCGGGCTGCAGAACATCGCAATTTTTCGCTAATATAACGTTGCAAGCTACTACAAGAGAAATTCACGACATGGGGGTGATTTCTCATGATAAAAATAACTATGCAAACTACTGACTTCATAGAACATCTAGTTCTGAGAAGAAGAAGACGAGCGGATTCGTGATGGAGACGGCGAGGAACCCAGGACTGGTGGACGCGAGGCAAACAGAGCGGAGGCGAGATCGTGTCATCATCCTGTACGAGAGAAGTGGGTCGACAAGCGGGGAGCCAGCTGGTAACCTGTTTCGAGACGGCACACCAGGTCGTTCACCTTTACTGCAGTCCACTCAAGGCCGAGGTGACATAATGCAGCCAGTTTGGAGCAGCACGCTGCATTCCAGAAACCACACGGTGAGGTTACAAGGAAACAGGAGTCATCAGGTCCGTCACCAACGATCTCAGAAAGAAGGTAGAAGAGTGCATTTTTAGCCTACTTTCGATTTTTGCAAAAAATGAAAGTAGACATGAGATCACTACAGGGCGAAAAAAAGTGTGTCTGTCTGTGTGTATGTGTGTGAGTCTGTGTGTGTGTGTGTGTGTGTGTGAGTGTGTGTACTCTGAATGTCTGTCCCCCCTATCAATTCGAACACGGTGAGCGCAAATTGAACGAAATTTGGTACAAAGGTAGCACTAGCAAAGGGCACCTCGGTGTCATGTTTTATATCGCCGCCATCTTGACAGAAACGTAATGGCGGCCACACAAATGTTCAAAGCTTAAATCAAATTACGACTAACCTAATCATCCGATCTCTACCAAATTTTGCAACAACATACCTTTATGGGGGAAGCATCCTTTGACCAAACTAATATGTCATCAGCCTAATAGTTTGCGGATGGCGGCCATCTTTGTGTGAAAATCGATTCCCCCTATTTATTCGAAAACGGTGCAACCGAATGGAACGAAATTTGGTACAGAGGTAGTACTAGCAAAGGGCACCTCAGTGTCATGTTTTATATCGCCGCCATCTTGACGAAAACGTAATGGCGGCCACCCAAATGTTCAAAGCTTAAATCAAATTACGACTAACCTAATCATCCGATCTCTACCAAATTTTGCAACAACATACCTTTATGGAGGAAGCATCCTTTGACAAATCTAATAGGTCATTAGCCTAATAGTTTGCGGATGGCGGCCATCTTTGTGTCAAAATCGATTACCCCTATTAATTCGAACACGGTGAAACCGAATGGAATGAAATTTGGTACAGAGGTAGCACCAGCAAAGGGCACCTCAGTGTCATGTTTTATATCGCCGGCATCTTGACGGAAACGTAATGGCGGCCACACAAATATTCAAAGCTTAAATCAAATTACGATTAACCTAATCATCCGATCTCTACCAAATTTTGCATCAACATATCAGTATGGAGGGAGCATCTTTTGACCAAACTAGTAGGTCATTAGCCTAGTATTTTGCGGATGGCGGCCTTCTTTGTGTGAAAATCGATTCCCCCCATTAATTCGAACACGGTGAAACCGAATAGAACGAAATTTGGTACAGAGGTAGCACTAGAAAAGGCCACCTCAGTGTCATGTTTTATATCACCGCCATCTTGACGGAAACGTAATCGCGGCCACCCAAATGTTAAAGGCTAAAATGTAATTACGACCAACCTAATAATCTAGTCTCTACCAAATTTTGCAACAACACATCTTTATGTGGGAAGCATATTGTGACCAAACCGCTAGATCATCAGCCCAATAGTTTGCAGATGGTGGCCAAGTATGTGTGCAAATCGATTCCCCCTATTAATTCAAACACAGTGAAACCGAATTGAACGAAATTTGGTACAGAGGTAACACTAGCAAAAGGCACCTGAGTGTCATGTTTTATATCGCCGCCATCTTGACGGAAACGGAATGACGGCCACCAAAATGTTAAAAGCTTAAATCAAATTTCGACCATCCTAATAATTTGATCTCTACTTGATTTTGCAACAACATGCCTTTTTGTGGAAAGCATCTTATGACTGACTACAAGGTCATCAGCCCAATAGTTGCAAATAGTGGCCATGTATGTGTGCAAATCCATTCCCCAGATCAATTCAAACACGGTGAAACCGAATTGAATGATTTTTTTTACAGAGGTAGCACTAGCAAAGGGTACCTCATATTCATGTTTAATATCCCTATAGCACGTTGTATTGCAACAAGCTACTACAACCAACATTCAATTATACTCCTTGAAAAGGACAAAGAGTTATAACAATACCCATGCATTTAGGAGAAAGTAGGCTATATGTTCTTTACTGAACATCTTGTTCATATCTGTAGTTAGATTTTGTTCACGTTCTTCCAGAATATTGACCAACATATTTGCATTTATAACCTATATTATTGTAAATCTGGGAATTTATAGTAAATTTTAGTAACTGCGATAATTATTTTCATACGTCACTTGGACGTATTTTGAAGTCTTGATCGATGATGTTAGACATCGTTAGTATTTTTCATTGTCATTTTAGAGCGTTAAAATTTTACTTACGAACGATTTCGTTACGATTGCGAATGTATACTCCGTAGATTTGTAGTAACATTGGAGAACTCCGTAGATTTGAAGTAATGTTAGAGAATTTTGTATATTTGTGGAAATATTGAAGATCGATAATATATATGTATTGAAACATGAGAAATGAAGTACAACTTTGTGAGAAATAAATAAATAATGTATCAGAGAAAGAATATAGTCATGGGTTTGACGATAGTAAATAGTTTACTACTTGAAGTGAGGAAAGGGAGGACAGAGAATCCTATAAGCAACGAGTTTATTCATTTCAGGAACGAAAAAAGAGGTATAAAACGAAATAGTTGACAGGAGTATTCAATATTGGCATTGAAGCAACTCTTGTATGCAAGAATTGTAATGACATTGCAAAACCCAGAATTTTGAGGTATGGAAAAGAACATTATGCGATAGTAGAAGGCATAACTGAACGACAAACGTTATTATAAAATGTTATGGATGTATATTTATTATAAAATGATACTGTAAGATGGAAGGAAAGATATAAACATTTATTGTGAACATAAACGTGAGAGAAGGTTATTGTTATTTTTATAACAGACACAAGCAGACTTGAAATTCAGAATTAAGTGATAAATTGTAACAAGGAAATATGTGAAGCGAAGGAGGAAGTACGTGGAAAGTATTTGAACGTAGCACGAGATGTATAATCGATAGAGGAGTTTGTAGGAGGAAGTAAGACGTATTCATGAACGTTATTGCTGTTGAAATTTCTAGTAGGAATACTAAATAACATACTTTGATGAAAGTAGTTGATATGGAACGGTAGAAGTTTTCTGAACGTGCTAAGAAAAGAAATGTTGATGAAATGCATTTGTATTGATGAAGGCGTAACTAGAGACGCGATAATATGCAACGTGAGTTTATGAAGAAAGGTTTTGTAATAACTTGTGGTGATTAAGAGAAGTCAAAATTTGTATTTGGAGAAGATAGGAGTATGGGAGTAAGGATTCATGCCACACACAGTCGATTCTTGGTTGAAGTGCTTATCTGAACAGTCGTGCATTGTTAGTTTGTTTCATTATTAATTATTGTAATACCAGAGTTGTACACTTTAGTGATGAAATATTAACTTCACTGTTTGTATTCATGATTCACGTGGAATTGACACACAAACACTTATTTTGACTAGTTTATTGTGTGAGATACGGGGAAAGATGGTGATACACGTAAAGAAAGGTGATGAGACAGGAGGAAAGTGGTGGAATGTACTCTAATAAATTAGAGACAGTTGTTTTTAATCGTGCGGGACGCGATCATGTATAAAATGTACATACGTTATTATTCTAGTATTAATTATTGCTTTTATTACATTTAAGAACTTAAGATCTAAATTTGAAGACTTTAACGATTGTATTACGTTGGGAGTATGTTTGTTATGATGAGCGTTAAAGCATAACTTCAGTAAACAGGTAGGGCAGATACTACTGTCATTAATTAAACTATGTGTTTATGTATATATTATCAAGCAAGAGATAGATGTTGTAATCGTGTAAAGATGCAAGAAAGACACTTATTAAGCGCATCAGGCCTAAGTGAGGCACAGATAAATATTTTATTTTATTCTTGGTGTAGGGAACATAATTTTTGTCAAGTTATATTCTTTATTTTCAATAGTTGGCAAGAACATCTTTATTCTTGCTGAGTTTTTTAGAACTAATTCTTTGATTCAATGCTTAATTACACTAGAACGATACCGCTAGCTAGATGCACGCAGATGATCGACAACTTATCTTAACGCCCGAGAGCCGAGTTGCTCATTAGTGCTCTACTTTTATTTGTTTATATTTTCTGTACTGTATGCAACTAGTTAGTAGTATAGTTAGAGATGTTTATGTGTGTTCCTAGGGTTCCCTAGTCATCAGTCCGGAGAGGGTTGTTCAACTCTTAGCCGGGTGTTGACATTCTCACGATCCTTTTACCATCTGTGCGGATTTGGGCTGTGCTCTGGAGGAATTCGGGCGCATATATAACATATCTAGTTGATGGTCGCCCAACTGTTGCGGCTTCGACGTTGTCGATTGCATGGGTCTATCGAATTGCTTAATTTGAATTCCCAGTGCTGAGTGACCACCGGTTGTGTCAAGTTTGTTACACTAGGTGATATTTCGTAATCACGGCTATTTTAAGCATGTTTGGTTTACGACACAGTCGTGGTTTGTTTGCATTTTAAATGCCGATCCCAATCTAACAAGTTGAGGAGATGAATTTCCGTTGTTTGATATGTGGAGTACAATTTGTTGTGAGGCATATATTGCATTGTTCCGGCGAAATAATTTTTGGTCAAGTATAACGATAAGTGTAAAAGTGATGTCATATTTAAATAAATTTTGGTTAGAATTAAGTGTTGAAGCAAGTTCAGTCTTAGGTATTGATAGTGCTAGATACCGTTAGCGTTAGTATTGACGTAGATAAGGTAGGAAAACATATCTACGGAATGCGTGAGTATATCGTAAGAAATTATAAATGTTGGTCATTCTGGAATTCCGCTGTGTTTAGTGTAGTAACAATTCACATATTTTCTCATTGTTTTAAGATTATGTCGTCTGAGGACATGACCTATATCAGGTCGATACTGGAGTAGATGAGGACCAGTCAGGCAGGATTAACTGCCGAAGTTGAAGCCCTACACACTATTACACATGAAAACACTAAAAAGATAGGGAAAGAAATTAAGGATACTACGGCAGCTTTGAAGGAAGAGAGTAAGTTGGCGCAAGAAGAGACCAAGAAAGCACAGGAGGAGATTAAAATAGCCTTAGATAAGACACAAGAAAAAGCGAAGAAAGCACAGGAGGAGATAAAGAAAGCTCTAGAGAAGGCGCAGAATGAAGGAAGGGTATCACAGGAAATGAGTAGACTAGCTTAGGAAGAAAGTCGTCTGGCACAAGAGGAAGCTAGAAAGGCGCAAAACGAAGCCAGAGAGAAACAAGAAAAGGCACAAGACGATGCAGAGAAACGACTACAAGAGCTACAAAATAGTATGGACAACATGAAACAAGACATACAGCAAAATTTACAAAATAGCATCGATACTATAAAGGTTGACAACACAAACCATTTCAACACAATTTCAGGGTCCCAAGGTGAGTTGCAGAATCAGCTGACTACCTTAACTGGTACAGTTGGTGAGCTCCAACAAAAGGTAACAAATCAACAACAATTGATATATGAGGGCATAAATGTTGATATAAACAAGTGTATTGTTGAAGCTGTGTTAAAATTGAAAGAAGAGGTGTTAAAGAGTAGTAGTGAGTAAATCTATGAAATGCATGGTAAGATAATGAACGAGGTTAAGGACATAGAAAGTAAGATTAATATTCATTTAACTGGGTTGCGAGAGGAATTAACGAAACGAATCGACTCTTTAGAGGAATCCCATGTTACAACAATTAGCGAAATTACGAGAAAAACCGATAGAATCAAGCTTAAAGAATTAGATAAAATTAGACAATTAGTTGATGAGGTCAACACTGAAATAGCTATAGTCAAGTCTAAGCAGGAGAAAGAGATAGGTGATCTTAACGAACAGATGAAAGCACTGTGGATGAGGGATACATCCAGCATGAAAAAAGATCTACACGAATTCTTTAAAGGGAGAGACAGTCAACTGAGAGGAGAATTGCACAGACTAGGATTTAGCAAAGGTCAACAGGAAGAGGATAAGGAGAGCGTAGACACTCCAATGTTTAGTAGGTCACGCCATAACACTTTTGGAACGGAACACACCGAGAGGAATATAAGAGAACCCGACATGGTAGGAAGGACATACGATCAGATTCCCAGTAGAAATAATCAGAATGTGGTAGTGATTAAAAGCCATGAGGAGAAACCAGATAAGTTCACGGGGGAAGGAAACGTCACCGCCGTTGAATTTTTAAGGGACATGCGTTACTACCTGGAGGAGAATAAAATTCCTAGAGAGAGAGAGAGATGAGGGTAGTAGAGAAGTACTTGTCAGCAGAAGCGTTAATTTGGCATAGAGCGTTTAGTTATACCTATACTTCGTTTGACGAATTCGCTGAAGCATTCTTAAAACGATTCTGGAGCGAAGAGTTGCAACAAGACATCAGGGCAGAAATATATTCGAAGAAATATCCTTACTCTGTACCGACACGTTATGCGAGCAACTTCACTAATCAATTAGCCCGCTTACAACATCTTCATACTCCATTGGTTGAACAGGAGCTGATACACGTCATATCCAGACAGTTACCAGCCGAGGTTATGAAACACCTGATTTCGTCTAATGCCAATACTTTGGAAGACATGGCTGAGTTGCTGCGACGATTAGATTACACAAGTTCCATAGCGCAATCTCAAGGACAAACCAATAGTCAGAATTCGAGAAACAGGCATGAAAACAGAGAGGTACACACAGTGTTGGTTGATCAGCAACAACAGACTGATGTAACACCAGCTAGGACAGGACCAATAAGGCATAACAACTACGGTAGGGCCAGGTATGATAAAGGTTACAACAGAGCCCGAGAAGTTTGGCCATATAAAAACAGGAACTGGAACGACAGACAGAGAGGGTCCAGATACCAAAATAACAACTATAATATTGGGGATTTCAAAGAAATAACTATCCTGACAGGCAGAATGAAGGAAATCAGAGAAGGTATTCCAGATATTGGAACTGGAACGATGGCAACCAACAACAACAACAGAGACGTCCTATGCAACAACAACAATAACAACAACTATCAGAGGAGCAGTTGGAGAGACGATGGAAATGTTCAAAGATATTATGAAGAAAGAGAAAGAGAAAGCCAGGATTACAGAAGAAATCAGAGAGAAAGAGAAGAGAGAAAGGAACAACCCCAACAACAGGCACAAATGAGGGACGAACCTCAACCAGGAACCAGTCGTGGAGGACAAACCCACGACTGGCCTGGACAAAAAACGCCAATTCAGAAACTAAGGTAGAAGACGTAAATCACACAATAATGAGGCATGAGATTGCCAATAACGAACTATACGAGGTCACCGATGAAGAATTGTTATACGAGAGAGAGAGGAGCCGAAGAAAGGGAATACAGCCAGATTTCCTACAGTATAATCCATATGAAAGTTGGGGAGAACACTTTAAAAACCCTTATAGATACTGGTGCTACAGCCTCAATCATATCTGAGAGTAGTTTCCAGAAGTTAGAAGCTGAGAATTTGTTAACTGCATTGCCTGTATCCACTATAAAAGTAAGAGGAGTATTCAATGACAAAACTATGAAGTGTAAAATACAAGCATTGGTGGAATTTTATATAAGCGAGCAGAGATATGAACAGGTATTCATAGTGCTCAGTCACATTTGTTTTGATGCAATACTGGGTATTGACTTTATTACACAGTCAAGAGCTGTCATTGACCTAAAGAATGGAATTATCAGATTTAACAATAGCGAAGCAGAGGCTGGAACTTCAAGCTCGAAGGAACAAGAGTACTGCATGGAAGATGGTATTGAAGAAGGGAGGTTGGAAGAGATGGTCTTGGAAGTGCGAGAGGAAAGAAGAAGACGTCCACACTTTCCCATAGAAAATTATGGATATTATCAGGAGAAATTGGAGGCACTAATTTCACACTTCGCTGATATTTTTGATGATAAACCAGGGGTGATTAAAGGTTTCAAATATCAGATTCGCTTGATAGATAACGCTCCATTTCAGAAGAAATTCTATCCGATACCTGAAAAATATCACGAAGAAGTTGCAGAGATTACTAAAAGCATGGAAAGGGATGGTATTATTCAGAAGCAAGCCACTCCTTATTTAAATCCAATCACTCTGGTGAAGAAGGCAGATGGAAGCTTGAGGGTTTGTTTAGATGCCCGTCAAATCAATATGTTAACGATGAAAGATCAAGACAGGCCACCGAAGATAAGGGAATTACTGAGAAAATTCCATGGAAAGACCTGTTTTTCCGTCATCGACCTGACGGCCAGCTGTTACCAAATTGAGTTGACTGAAGATAGCAAATGCTAAACTGGTTTTCTATTTAACGAAACTAGTTTTAAGTTTCGTCGGGTTCCGTTTGGTTTAGTGAACTCGAGCCCAGCACTTATTAAAGCTCTCGATAATAAGCTGAGCGAAGACGTAAAGAAGTACGTCATATGTTATGTCGACGACTTGATAATTTCCTCAGAAACGCCAGAGCAGCATTTATTGCATCTGAGAGGGTTGTTTGAAGACTTGAGAGAAGCAAATATTAAAGTCAACTTCAACAAATGTCACTTTTTCCAGGAAAAAATAAACTTTTTAGGACACACCATAGATCAATTTGGTTATCATCCAAACAATGACAACATTGAAGCAATTTCGGAATTTCCTAGACCTAAGAAGATTAAGGATCTTCGAGCATTTTTAGGTCTTTGCCAATTTTTGAGTAGTCATTGTCCACGTTATTCAGAAGAGAAGGCTCCACTTCACGAACTTTTAAAGAAAAATATTCGATGGAAATGGGACACTACAGTAGAAAATGCTTTTGTACAAGCTAAGGAGATGTTTAAAAACGACTAAGCTGGAATATCCTGATTTTGAGAGGACATTCATTGTGGAAACAGACGCATCTAGGATTGGAATAATCGCTGTATTGTATCAGAAAGACTCTGAAGGGAACAACCACTACATAGCTTTTCATAGTAGGAAGCTCAGGTCACACGAGGTGAACTGCTACATTACAGAGCTGGAAGCTTTAGCTGTCATAAATGCATTACAACATTGGAAGAAGCTATTGATAGGCCATCCTATACTTATTAAAACTGACCATAAGGCACTAGAATTCATGCTGAAGTCTGATTTGCTAGCGACAGAATGACTAGATGGACTATGTTTTTGCAACAGTTCAATGCAACCATTAGTCACGTGCCAGGCAAAGATAATCTGTTAGCAGATATACTGTCGAGGCATCCAACAGCCAAGACTAATGTCAGAGTTAATGTCATACAAACCGATGACGAAGACCAGGCAACATTGGCAAAGTTAGCCAGAATCTCAACTTTTCAAAGGAGGGACGCATTTCTGAGAAACATGTATAAGTATCTGTCAGGAAGATTAAATGTACAGAATGCTACTTACGAGGAGATGAGAAGGAAATCTAGACACTTTGTACTGCAAGGAGACAAGGTCTGAAAATATGTGGATGTAGGTCACACTAAGATCAGAGTAGTGATACCGCCAGAATTAATTGTACCAGTTGTATGGTTAACGCACAAGTCTATAGGTCATGGAGGGTTAGACAAAACCTACAGTACTGCCCAGGATTTTTTTTATTGGATTAACAAGCGAGAATCCATTGCTATTGTCATACGATCTTGTGAACTTTGCCAGAAGAACAAATACAATTCAGAGTTGCTACTTGAGAAACCGAAGGCTATTATACCAACGAAGCCATTGGAATTGTTCAGCCAGGACATTTTCGGGCCTTCGCCGAAAAGCTTACGAGGAAACCAATATGTACTTGTCACCATGGATGCATTTTCTAAAATCATTATGCTAAACCCTATGCAGAAAGCAACAACAAAAGCAGTTCTGAAGCATTTAGAGAAGAACGTGATACCGAAGCTAGGAAAGCCAGAGAAATTGTTAACGGATCATGGAACTCAATATACAGCTGCAGAATTCGATGAAACTATGGAGAGATTGGATATGTCATATTTATAGTTCTGTGAGAAGCCCACAAACAAATCCTATTGAAAGATCGATTTCGGAACTATCGAAGTACATTCGCTTATACAGTTCTGCACATCATGCGAATTGGGTGAAGGTGATACCACTGGTAGAATACTGCATGAATAGCACACGTCATGAGAGCACGAATGAGATTCCAACAGTACTGCATTATAATGAGATACCTAGAAGACCATGGGATGGAATCATAAATATCCAAAAAGATATAGAGATACCGATGGACAGAAGGATACAAGAGGCCACAGAACATCTCAACAAGTCCGCAGAAAAGCGATTGAAGAGAACGAGAGGCAAACGATTAAGCAGACCACTGAGAGAAGGAGATTTGGTTCTAACTAGAAAAAATGTGAAGGCTGAAGTCTTGAAGAAGATATTCGTTAAGTTCAATAATATTTTCAAAGGATCTTTCAAGGTAGCGAAGGTTTAAGGAAATAATTGCTATGCCATAGCTAGACTGAGCGATGATCGTATTATTGGGAAATACAATCACTCTAAGTTAAAGAGATTTTACCCTAAGATTCAATAGAGACACCATTTCGACAGCATATCTATGATTAGTAACGATATGTAGTAACAGAAAGTCCATTCTTATACTTTCTATTAAGGTCGGATGGGGAAATGCGCTCGAAATCATGTCTAGGAGAGAGGAGAAGACAGGATGAGGTATGAAACAAGGACCACCTCAGGAAAATGGCATATTTTAAATTTTGAATTTTCGACTAAATTAGCAGTCCAGATGGAAGAGAACGTTAATACAAGCATTTGGGAAAATTTTCGCCAGAAGAAATATTTTTATTTCATGTAATAATGGAGATTTTATGATTTGGAAAATTTTAACCATGAGTGAATGATAGAAATACTGTCCTGGAAGTCGACACATTAACAAGGTTCGTGGTGAGAAACCAGTTTTTGTTCCGAGGTGAGAGCGAAGGTGGACTATAGGTCAGACGCACGCCAGTATCAAGAGTGGGAAAAGCGAACGCGTGTCTGAAGCGCGCCACTTTTTGGCGAGAAACAATAAGAAAATAGTTTGAATACTGAGGAAGGAACAAATATTAAAATCTTTATTTTAATATTTTATAAGAGTGTTACATATTGAATTCACCAGCAGCGAAAAAGAAATTTAGGCAAAACAGATTTTAAATTACAAGACTGACAGAGGAGTTATGTATGAATTTGTCAATATTCATAGCGGTTGGAGGCTAGTTGATCAGATTTGCCAGGGAAATCTAACCGAGGAGGCTAGGAGACGCTAGCAGACGAGGCTCTTTCTACAAGGACCGTCGAGAAGACAAGACGTAAATTGTATTCACTCTTCAAACAGTATTAGACAAAGGTTTTGTGAACTGGAGACTTCAAGATGAAGCAAGTAGTAAAGGAAACGAACAATTAATATTACAAGTCAACAGTATTGAGAAAAGTTATTCATCGTAATTAAAGAAGAAATTTACGACGAGATAAAACACTGCAAGTTACAGACTGAACATCGAACACGTAACTACGTAGAAGGAAAGTCTGAAGAAGGAAGACTTAAACCATTGGAAATTCAACAATCTAGACAAGAATGAATAAGAATTTAGGTCGGAGGGGAAGTACTACGACTACAACCAATTGAGCGGTGAGAATGATGTTTTAAATTCACCATGATGGGAAGATAAAACTGTACTGAACCGGTGAGATCCAGAGACGACCAGGATGACATAGCAGTATGGAACAGCGGGCTGCAGAGCATCGCAGTTTTCGCTAATACAACGTTGCAAGCTACTACAAGAGAAATTCACGAAAGGGGGGTGATTTCTCATGATAGAAATAACTATGAAAACTACCGACTTCATAGAACATCTAGTTCTGAGAAGAAGAAGACGAGCGGATTCGTGATGGAGACGGCGAGGAACCCAGGACTGGTGGACGCGAGGCAAACAGAGCGGAGGCGAGATCGTGTCATCATCCTGAACGAGAGTAGTGGGTCGACAAGAGGGGAGCCAGCTGGTAACCTGTTTCGAGACGGCACACCAGGTCGTTCACCTTTACTGCAGTCCACTCAAGGCCGAGGTGACATAATGCAGCCAGATTGGAGCAGCACGCTGCATTCCAGAAACCACACGGTGAGGTTACGAGGACACAGGAGTCATCAGGTCTGTCACCAACGATCTCAGAAAAAAAGTAGAAGAGTGCATTTTTCATATCTGTAGTTAGATTTTGTTCACGTTATTCCAGAATATTGGCCAACATATGCATTTATAACCAATGTTATTATATTGCCTTCGAAGTTTTAGTAAATTTTATTAACTGCGATAATTATTTTCATACGTCACTTGGACGTATTTTGAAGTCTTGATCGATGATGTTAGACATCGTTAGTATTTTTCATTGTCATTTTAGAGCGTTAAAATATTACTTACGAACGATTTCGTTGCGATTGCGAATGTATACTCCGTAGATTTGTAGTAACATTGGAGAACTCCGTAGATTTGAAGTAATGTTAGAGAATTTTGTATATTTGTGGAAATATTGAAGATCGATAATATATATGTATTGAAACATGAGAAATGAAGCACAACTTTGTGAGAAATAAATAAATAATGTATCAGAGAAAGAATATAGTCATGCGTTTGACGAAAGTAAATAGTTTACTACTTGAAGTGAGGAAAGGGAGGACAGAGACTCCTATAAGCAAAGAGTTTATTCATTTCAGGAACGAAAAAATATGAATAAAACGAAATAGTTGACAGGAGTATTCAATATTGGCATTGAAGCAACTCTTGTATGCAAGAAATGTAATGACATTGCAAAACCCAGAATTTTGAGGTATGGAAAAGAACAGTATGCGATAGTAGAAGGCATAACTGAACGAGAAACGTTATTATAAAATGTTATGGATGTATATTTATTATAAAATGATACTGTAAGATGAAAGGAAAGATATAAACATTTATTGTGAACATAAACGCGAGGGAAGGTTATTGTTATTTTTATAACAGACACAAGCAGATTTGAAATTCAGAATTATGTGATAAATTGTAACAAGGAAATATGTGAAGTGAAGGAGGAAGTATGTGGAGAGTATTTGAACATAGCACGAGATGTATAATCGATAGAGGAGTTTGTAGGAGGAAGTAAGACGTATTCATGAACGTTATTGCAGTTGTAATTTCTAGTAGGAATACTAAATATCATACTTTGATGAAAGTAGTTGATATGGAACGGTAGAAGTTTTGTGAACGTGCTAAGAGAAGAAATGTTGATGAAATGCATTTGTATTGATGAAGGCGTAACTAGAGACGCGATAATATGCAACGTGAGTTTATGAAGAAAGGTTTTGTAATAATTTGTGGTGATTAAGAGAAGTCATTATTTGTATTTGGAGAAGATAGGAGTGTGGGAGTAAGGATTCATGCCACACACACTCGATTTTTGGTTGAAGTGCTTATCTGAACAGTCGTGCATTGTTAGTTTGTTTCATTATTAATTAATGAAATACCAGAGTTGTACACTTTAGTGATGAAATATTAACTTCACTGTTTGTATTCATGATTCACATGGAATTGACACACAAACACTTATTTTGACTAGTTTATTGTGTGAGATTTTTATTTATTTATTTATTTAATAATTATTAGATACAACCATGAATAGGTCATTTTACTCTAATATTTTAACTATTTTAAATAATATTAACAAAAACAACAACAACAACAATAACAGGTAACAAATGTCAGTGATGGCAGCAAGGGACAAATCTCGGGAAAGACGTAGGGAATGATTGGGGTAGTGGGTGATTAGGAGGGTGAGGGTGTAGGGATTGAGGATGAAAGGGATCTTCTAATGTTATGTTTGAATGTTCTATACGGAGAGAATATGTCAATATTTGGAAGGGAGTTGCTAATGGTTGGCAGACGATGGAAAATAGAGCGCTTCTGTACTTCAAGACGTGGGCGAGGTATGTGGCGTAAATGGTTCTGACGTGTTGAACGGGAGGGAATATGGAGAGGGAAGTAGCTTAGTAGCATGTTACATTTTGTGTAACCATTCATAATTTTATGTAGGAAACACAGGTCAGTAAATTGTAGACGGCTTCTCAGGTCGAGTATATTGAGTTGATTTAAAATGTCAGATTTGGCAAAGTGCCTTAGTGAAGGATTGCGAGCTTTGACTATTGATATGAAGAAATTAAAGACACTGTTCAATTTAGAAATATTGGTTTTAGCCGAGGCAGACCAAATTGGAGAAGAGAAATCTAGGATAGGGAGAACATATGTGGTGAAGTATAATTTAAGCGCAGTGAGGTCTTTAATTTCTTTGAATCTGTATAGAATGCCGAGACTGCGCATTGCGCGATATTTGATGTGGTCAATGTGGGGAGAGAATGCCAGTTTATCATCGTGAATAGTACCTAAATCTCTTACCTGAGAAGCCGTATCTAATTTATTTCCACAAATTTTGTAGTCAGCCTGATTTCCAGATTTCAGTAGTGAAAAAGACACACTGAAGCACTTTTTGGGATTTGGAGATAACCTCCATTTGTTGAACCAATCAGTACATGCATTCACTGCTTCCTGGAGCTCAGCGCGGTCGTCAGAACTGGAAATTTTTCTGAATATCTTGAGGTCATCAGCGTACAGAAGAATGGAACACGGAGAATTTTGCACACATGTGTATATATCGTCCATATACAGCACGAAGAGAAGGGGTCCCAAGATACTGCCCTGAGTTACTCCTGATAAGACGGGGAGCCAGGAAGATACAGACCCTGGAAGCAGTACCCGTTGTTACCTATTGGACAGGAAACTTTGCATTAGGGACTATAAGGATCCATGTACGTTGTATCGTGATGCAAGCTTGTGGAGGAGAAGGAAATGGTTCACGGAATCAAATGCTTTGGCCGCTTGTGGAGGAGAAGGAAATGGTTCACGAAATCAAATGCTTTGGCCAGGTCAACGTAGATTACATCTAGCTGAGATTTTTGATCAATTGCAGAAATTATGTGATGGTTCAGAACAGTCAGATTTGTTAAACATGATTTTCCAGGGACGAAGCCATGTTGTTCTTCTGAGAGGTGAGGTTTGGTGAAAGTGAGGAGACGGCAATGTATTATTCTTTCGAAGACTGAAGAGAGTATAGGGACGATAGATATAGGTCTGTATGAGGAAATTTCGTGCTTGTTGCCTGATTTAAAGACAGGTGTGACGTCAGCTCTTTTCCATGTGGAAAAGTGCCGGATGTCATGCACCAGTTGAGTATTATGGACAAGGGGATGCTGAGAGATGCACAGGTGTTTTTCAGGAATATAGGGCTCATGTCAGATGGCCCGGTAGATCGGTTTGCGGGCAGTCTTTTTAAGATATTTTGGAATTCATCGGGGGTCGTTGAAATTTGAGACAGTGAATCAGAACAGACGCTAGTAAGTTGAGGGGGACTGGGGATTGGTACGGGAACTGAAAAGGTCGAGTGAAAATATTCATTGAAATGTGTGGACCTCAATTCAAATGGGATTTCTTCATTATGGAGGTTTAGGTTAAGTGGAATTCTAGGAGTCTTTCTACGGGATTATATAAGTGTCCAGAACTTCTTCGGGTTAGTTTTGAGATTTCCTGTTATGGAAGAAATGTAGCGGTTGTAATCTTCTGTCATATGAACTCTTGAAATGTTCCGTAGGTGAGTATACTCTGTGAGCTGCCTGAATAGGATTGACATTTCGCCGGAAATTCCACGTCAGTCATCACCCCTCTGCCTCTTGACCAATGCATGTTCGCATAGTTGATGTCATAATACTCTGCGTTGCAATATTACAACCCACGTGCTTCAGTGCCTGGTCAGCTGTATCTCTGACTTGTACAGTTTGGCAATCTCGTTCTCAGACCACATGGCGATAAGAGAACTGTCAATCCTATTCTGGCAGCTCGCAGAGTATAAAAACATTGCGAGTATGAGGAATAGGAACTGAATTCCACAGTGACCATGCATGAGTTTTGTTTTGGAGAAGGAGTTTGGTGTTTTCACTTAGTCAGTGCGGATATTTGTTGGATTTGGGAACGGAGAAAGGCACGTGTTGTTTAATGGTCGAGTAGAGTAAATCCTCAAACAAGGCCACTGCGCCATTTACATCTTTCTCAGCTCTTAGCAGGCTCCATGGAAGAGATGATAAATCTTGATTGACAGCTTGCCAGTCGACCTTTCTCCAGGGAGGGAATGTTTTGTTCTTGGCGGGTGGGCTGTTTTTATGTCTGCAGGCTGGGACGGGGAGGGAGGCTTCTATTGAACTGTGGTCAGTGTTCAGGATATTTTTTCCAACTGCCACGGTGACATCACGCAGTGTTGAAAATATGAGGTCCAGTGTTTCAGATTTCCTTGTAGGATATAGATTGAACTGTTTCAGGTGAAGACCGTTTATAAAATTAGATAAGATGAAAGTATCAATTGGGGGAGAGTTTATGGTACCATTGTCTATTGATGTCCAGGAGATATGTGAATTAAAATCACCTAGTTACACTATTTCATTTTCCTGGTTGAGGGCAAGAACAGTAGAGTTGAAACATTCTCCTAAGGTGTCAATTTTGCTGGTAGGTGGGCGCTAGAAGCAGCCTACGAGTAAATTCTTCCTTTTTGGGATATTAATCTCGACCCATATGATTTCGCGGGAAGTTTCTAAGTCAGGCCGATGTTTTGCCTTCAGTTTGTTATGAACTGCGATTGCAACACCGCCACCCCTTGAGGACCTATCGCGCTGAAACACATTGAACTCAGATGAAAACGGAAGTTCCCCACATGAGATACGGATAAATATGGTGATACACGTAAATAAAGATGATGAGACAGGAGGAAAGTGGTGGAATGAACTCTAATAAATTAGAGACAGATGTTTTTATATCGTGCGGGACGCGATCATGTATAAAATGTAAATACGTTATTATTCTAGTATTAATTATTGCTTTTATTACATTTAAGACCTTAAGATCTAAATTTGAAGACTTTAACGATTGTATTACGTAGGGAGTATGTTTGTTATGATGAGCGTTAAAGCATAACTTCAGTAAACAGGTAGGACAGATACTACTGTCATTAATTAAACTATGTGTTTATGTAAATATTATCAAGCAAGAGATACATGTTGTATTCGTTTAAAGATGCAAGAAAGACACTTATTAAGCGCATCAGGTCTAAGTGAGGCACAGATAAATATTTTATTTTATTCTTGGTGAAGGGAACATAATTTTTGTCATTTTATATTCTTTATTGTTAATAAATGGCAAGAACATTTTTATTCTTGCTGAGTTAAAAAACTCACCGTTTCTTTGATTCAACGCTTAATTACACTAGAACGATACCGCTAGCTAGATGCACGCAGATGATCGACAACTTATCTTAACGCCCGAGAGCCGAGTTGCTCGTTAGTGCTCTACTTTTATTTGTTTATATTTTCTGTACTGTATGCAACTAGTTAGTAGTATAGTTAGAGATGTATATATGTGTTCCTAGGGTTCCCTAGTCATCAGTCTGGTGAGGGTTGTTCAACTCTTAGCCGGGTGTTGACATTCTCACGATCATTTTACCATCTGTGCGGATTAGGGACTGTGCTCTGGAGAAATTCGGGCGCAGTAGCCATTGCAATAGTTAGCTTTCTAATGAAATCTACCTAAAATGTTGCACAGCGGCCAGCTTAAAGTTATGTAAACAATTGAACTAAATTAGACTTCAGTGCATTACACTGTGTACCAGTATATACATTTGCTGTACCAAGTTTCACTGCGTTCGGAGAGTTATCTCGCAAGAATTGTCTATTTAAATGTTTCAACTTTGCTTGGCCGCCATGCTCGTTTTGTACTTAGCAGGTTTTTGAAAGATACATAGATGGACTTCTAGTAGTTTCCCTCTATCACCGTACGACATTTCAGGGTTATAACAGTAATAGTTTCGGAGATATAGAATGCCAGTGAAATATTTCGCACAGCCGCTATGTTGGATTGTTGAGACGTAATAAAAATTGAAGGGCACGGTTGGAGTCGGAAAAAACATTACTATGTCCTTACCGAGTTTCATTAAAATTGCTCCAGCCGTTTAGATTATATTAGGGGACACACACACACACACACACACATACACACACACGGACAAAAGGTGATATCTTAAGTCTATTTTTTCACATTACTGATACTTGCAACTTCCAGTTGGTGTTAATTTAGCGAACTATATCTTTCGACTTGAATATACACTAGTGGGCCCGTGCGAGCTTTCGCCACTTGAATGTAGGTTTATGGGGTATTAGGGAAGAATGTGGGAGAACGAAGTTTCAAATATTGAAGAAATGTATTTATTGTTGTTAAACGGCATACGTAAATGAGAAGAACACAAAGAATTAAGCAGAACAGTGTTTTGTACTTGTCACAGCTCCTCTTTGTAGACAATATTCTATGTTAAAACGAATTCATCGGTTATTGTTTGCTCGGGAGTTTCTTCTACAGCAAATTTTACATTTGTAAAGGATTGAACCCTAGAGAAAGTCTTGGCGAGACCACACCGAAGCCATCTGCTGAGAGACTCCCTCAGCTAGCAGTACGCCGCGCTGCCCTGCGCTCTAGCGGGAGGCTCCACAGGTTACGGTGCTCCAATTGTAAATGTACATTTTTCAAGGTATTTATTTAATTGTGAGGCATTTAAAGAGGAAGTGAGTGCGTTTCGGGCACACATGGGGTACGCGGAACCTGTGGGTAGCTCATATGTGTAGGTTGGTATTAACAGGACCTAATTTTCGGTACAAAACCGGAATGGGACCTTAGAAGAATAATATAGGGAGGATTATACTTGTAACAGATCTGAATTTTTTAGAATTTCAATATGGTTTTAAGCCTTTAGACAACTAGTATTTTTAGAAATACTTTTGAAAACAACTTTTGTTATGGAAAATTTTTGAATGTTAGTCTTGCAACTCGACTTGTATATTACCGCTAAGGAAGGTCACAATGTGGCCGAAACCGGTACTATAATTTAAAGTACATATTATTGACATAAGGTACTAATTTTCAGATTATATAAAACCTTGTCAATAAGGAATTGGGTAGACATGGTTATATTCGCGTCTTTTCATAGAAATTTGACACATAAAAGTTTTATAACTTACCTAGTTCTCTCTCTTTCCTCAATAACAAGCGGTTCGCCTTAGAAATCTTTGAACGGATATGTTGACATTCTAAGTTGCAGGGAGCCAAGGATTTCCCTGCCCGAGGCACAGTTTTGTCAACTCTCCACTGTTGCCACTGAGATCAAGCAGCGAGACTGGACAGGAGTTTGTGAAACTGTGCAACACTGGACACCTGACTAGCCAGCAGGCTGCCAGGACTGGAGTCTGCACTCCACGTGGAGTGATGGAACAAGCATGCTATTGGTAACAACCATCAGCTATTGGTCAGTAGCGAACAATGGTTGTTCGCCTAACGTTTGAGTCACCGCTCGTTAACGAGGAATGTGAGAGAACCCTAACTTAATAATTTTATATACAGGGTCATCGAAAAAGTTTGCAGCAATTTCAAAATATCATAGATCAGGAACTATTTGAGATATTAAAACGAGTGTTTATTGTTAACACTCCAGTGGTCACGCGAGAAAAGATCATGCCAGTGGTCGCGAAGATCACAAATATTGTGATCCATACTTTCTTTGCGGTTTGAAGCTATTCTATGGTATTTATTTAATGGATAAGATTATACATTGTGAAAATAACTTTATTTCTGCACAATATAATATAATTATACATACATTTACAAGAAATACCTGAATAATTACCGGACATTGTGATATCCCTCCCTATATTATTCTGCTAAGGTCCCATTCCAGTTTTGTTCCGAAAATAAGGTCCCATTAACAACAACCTACACATATGGGGTAACTACAGGTTCAGCATAACCCAATGCGTAAGCGAAACGCACTCACTTACTCTTTAAATGCCTCACAATTAAATAAATACCTTAAAACATGTATATTTACAATGAAATAATGAAAGAATGCAACACAGTAACCATGGTAACAGAATATCACAGATCCATCTATTTCTGTAAGACGCAATGCTATTCCAATTATTACATTACTGTGAAAGATTCCAGACGGTTATAAGGTTATCACGGAACCAAATTAAGCTGAAAAATTCATCAATACATACAGTATAATGCGCTTAAGGGGGTCAAGGGGCACTCTTGAATTTTTCACGCAATTTTCACGTGTGAATGTGGTACGAAAGGTCATTTTCACTCGACTATAAAGGGTCTCCAAAAACCACATTTAAAGGCCCTTAAATTAACAGTGTCTGTGATATTCCCAGAAAACTAACTTCGCTCTGATATACATATGAAGGAATGACAAACCCCTAACCACTGCACCAGTAGCTGAATTGATAAAGTCTGATTATTCATACCAAGGTTAAATCATTCATAGCATTCATGATTGAGATTTTGCTAAGTGTACTCTTTACAACTAGGATAATGCTTTTTGGAAGTACAGTCTATCATATGTCTATATTGATATAGTCTGAAGTGTTCATTCATAAATAGACTATGCAGCAAAAGGTGTGATCACTGTATTGCATAACATATAAAATTATAATGGTGCAATAAATTCAGAGGAAATATTACGCTTCACTCTTAGTTGGTGTACAGGGAAGTTCTTTCAATTCATTATCTTTATCACGGCAAGTGTCACATACAGGTCACTACATATAAGGTGCGTTCAAAATGAAACGAGCCGGAGGCATAATCACAGAAACCAGTACTTGTATGTTAGAAGTATTGGCCCTGTCTGTTGAGGCGGTGAATGGCTGTTTCATGAAATTCCCTGGGCTGCGATGTGAACCAGTTCCGTACGTACAGCTGGACGTCGGCGTACGAGGTGAATCATTGGCCCCGCAGAGCCCTTTTCAGTGGACCAAACATGGCGTAATCACAGGGAGAGAAGTCTGGACTGTATGGAGGGTGGCCGAGAACCTCCCATTTGAATTTCTGCAGGAGTGCCACGACTGTGTTGGCCGTATGAGGTCGTGCATTGTCGTGGAGCGACCACGGTGGCTATGGTGTTCACTGTCACTCGGCGGTCCTGGGTAATGAGTGCATCAACCAGCTGGACGTTGTAATCGGTAATGCAGGGGGGTGCCCCAGATCGTGCTAAACACACCCGTCCTTCCCTGAAGTGGTTGTGCCACGCCTTGACCCTTGCAAGGGACATGCAGTGTTCGCCGTACACTTGTGACATTCGGCGATGAATGTCCGTTCCCGCTACTCCTTCCGCTGTCAGAAACCGAACAACACCTCTTAGCTCTTCGGTTGACGCCTCCATGTCACTGTTTGCAATGCAACTGGCAGCGTTGGACGATTTATGCATGCTGCTGCTCGCTTTGTATCGTCACGTGACGTGCACGCGTGCCCTCTAGCGACGGGCTGTGACCTTACACGCTCTGGTTGGAACTACACCTCGTTACACACGGCACGATTAGCCGATGTAGTCACCGGTTTGCGCATTTCAGCCTCCGGCTCGTTACTTTTGGAACGCATCTTATACAACACCACTAGAAACATTGTCATCACCTCTATCAGCATCACTGTACACATATGGATGCACTTCTACGTGGTGTTCTTCAACCTCGTCCTCTCACCCTCAACACCAAGCACTTCATCTTCCTCGCTGTCTGGTTTATTCAGTCATAGATTTATATTCTCATAGTCATCCATTTTGCACTTATATACCAATAATTAATATAAATTTATAACAAGTAGTTCTGTGAATAACTATACAGCCTATCTTCATATATCCTACTCATATTAATTGCCTCTATCAACATACAAAATTCTAGTTTGATTGTTGTGATAGATTCGTAGATATTGAGAACCGTCTAAATATTTCAGATGGTCGCCAAGTTGGATTTTTATTTATATACTATTACGTGAAGATTATTGTGTACGTGTGCTATTCAAACTTCAATCGCAAGATTAGGACACAAGAAGTAAAAACGAGATTTTAAAATTTCGCACAGCTGCCATCTTGTGGTTATGAAAACAATTAAAGTAAATTAGATGCAAGTGGATTAACATTTGTATAAGCATTTATCGTGCAAAGTTTTACTGCACTCGGATGGTTAAATCACAAGAAACGTCCATATAAATATTTATACTTCGCGTCGACGCCATGCTGGATTTGTGCTCACCAGGTTACGGAAAGAGCTATAGGTGAACTTACTATGTTCATAGCCTCTATGAACATAAAAAATTCATTTTGATTGCTGTAAAAGATTCGTAGAAATTGAGAACCGTCTAAATATTTCGGATGCTCGCCATTTTGGATTTTTATATGTATAGGCCATAGAGTTATGTACCATTAAAGGAAAATTATTACGTAGCTTCATTATTATAACATTCACTTCGATCTCTTGATTACGACAAAATAAATAAAAACTAAATTTAAAAAAATCGCACGTCCGCCATCTTGAGGTTATGTAAATAATTGAACTAAATAAGATGCCATTGCATTACAATATGTATAGTCATTTACTGTACCACATTTCACTGCGCTCAGACGGTTAAGTAAAGAGAAAAGTCTATTAAAATGTTTCAACTTCGCTTGGCCGCTATGTTCGTTTTGTACTTGACAGGTTTATGAAAGTTACATAGACAAATTGTAGCAGTGCCCTTTATTACCGTGCAGGGTGATATCTGTAATAGTTTCGTAGATATAGAATGCCAGTGAAATATTTCGCACAGCCGCCATTTTGAGGTTATGTAACCAAATGAACTAAATAAGACGCCATTGAATTACAATGTGTGTAAACATTTGCTGTAGCAAGTTTCATTACGTTTGGAAGGTTAAATCGCGAGAAAGGTCTATTTAAAAGTCTCAACATCGCTTGACAGCCATGTTCGTTTTGTATTTACCAGGGTTTTGATCGTCTCATAGGTAAACTTCTATAGAGCATCCAGCGTTTAGAAAAGACTGTGGAGCCTTATGGCGACAGTGTTGCTAACTCTAGGCAGAGGTAGCGCTGACGTCATACATTATGTTCACCCGCTCGAGTACTGTCCTTTCATAAGTTAGCGAGACAACACAACCCCACAGCTACCTGAAATAGAACATGCGCAGGAAGGAGCAGTTTTGCAAGTGTTAACGTATTTGACTCGTATTAAGGATACCGTACGCGAAGAGAAGCAATAACGACATTCATTTCGTTGTGATATGACGCATTACTGATTGGCAGATGTGGACAGCACAACCCTTCCTTCCTTCCTTCTCGGATGTATGCTGACGGTGTTAACAATTTTTACGTCAGCAATACTGTTGATCAACACCTTTTTTGTTATTAGTTAGGCTATAATTTAGTTTCTTTCAATTCTATTCTTGTTGTTTTGTTTAGATTAGTATTTGTAATATTGTAGCGAGTTAGCCGTGCGGTTAGGGGCGCGCAGCTGCGAACTTGCATTCGGGAGATAGTTGGTTCGAACCCAACTGTCGGCAGTCCTGATTAGATTGAACAGAAAATAAAACACACACAACAATAACACCAATGACGGATAGTGCTTCAGAACTTATGTTGCCAGTTGAACTGAGCACGTGCTCCACTCCGGGCGAGCATGCAGCACAGGACGAGGCTGTTCTTTCCAGCGTGCTAACCTCGACAATTTCTAAATTACTAAGACGTAATATAAACGATACTTGTATGCAATAACAAAGGTAATCACTTGGCAGATAATTGTAGGAAGCTATTATGACGAAAAATATATATGTTCAGAGATCCTTCATGATAAAAGGCGAGGTAACAAAACCAGTGTAGGGGGGGTTTCCGTTAAAAGGAAAAGCCCATAAGACCCACAGTCTTTTCTAAACGCTGGATGCTCTATAGTAGTGTCTTTTATCAACGTTCAAAATTTCAGGCTGATATCGGTAATAGTTTCGGAGATACTGAATGCTGGTGAATTATTTCGCACAGCCGCCATGTTGGATTGGTGCGACAGAATAAAATTTGAAGGGCACGGTCGGGGTCGGCCAGAATGGTGCTATGATCTTATCGAGTTTCATTGAAATCGCTCCAGCCGTTTAGATTTCATTAGGGGGTGGGGACACACAAAAAAATCACACACTTACACAAGCACACACAGACAGACACACGGACAAAAGGTGATTTCATAGGCCTATTTTTTCATAAAATGAAAATAGGCTAAGAAGGAGTAGATATTCACAGGAAATGAGATTAGACACTTTAAGATACAACGAACGAAATGAAGAAAAAAGTCACGTCAGGTCAGTAGTCGCATGGATCCTAGGTGTGGTCCACAACAATAAATTGCTTCATAACGTGACAGCCAACAGTAGAATTTACCTGGCTACTATATGCCATAGAGGGGATGGGGCGCGAGGATTGTACACAGATGCTCAAAGCCAACAGTCATACCAATAGGTTGGAGCGATAAAAACTAAACGGCTAAATTGTGATCTGCGCGAACCTCTGGTGTGTTAAATTCACCAACTCAAAACTTTTGTTTTCATACCTTATAATGTTTCTGTGTGTGCTGCCTTGGTTCGTCACTCGTTCTAGGGCGTCCGGGGGACTTGCTTCACTTCAACGCTGCCAGTTCCCTGAAACTGTTCATAGCTTACCACCGTCTAATGAAAATGAAAATCCACTGCCTGCTTCCAGTCTCCGACCGGGTCAGGAATGGAATGAATGAAGCCCCCATCTAGCGGCGAGGATACGAAGTGTGCCGGCTGCCGAAGCCTGTCGCACTCCCCTGGGGCAATGATTAAATGAATGACAGATGAAATGAAATGATAGTGGAGAGTGTTGCTGGAATGAAATTGTGACAGGGAAAACCGGAGTACCCGGAGAAAAACCTGTCTGCCTCCGTTTTGTCCAGCACAGATCTCACATGGAGTGACCGGGATTTGAACCACGGACTCAGCGGTGAGAGGCCGGCGGGCTGCCGCCTAAGCCACGGAGGCTCTACCACCGTCTAATAATAATAATATATTTAATGCAGCCAAATAGCCATAACTTAAAATATAGGTTACATTGATGGGTTACATATTTGCATAATCACTTATAGACATTGTTCTTCTTGTACAGAATTCTATGTGGTACCGTTCACACATTTTTAGCCTATTTTCATTTTATAGGAAAATTGGCTTATTAGATCTCCTTTTGTCCGTGTGTGTGTGCGTGTGTGCGTGTGTGTGAGTGTGGCGTGTGTGTGAGTGTGATGTGTGTGTGTGTGTGTGTGTCCTAATAACTTCTAAACGGCTGGCCGATTACAATGAAACTCGGTAAGATCATAGCACTATTCTGGCCGTCCCCGTTTGTGCCCTTCAAACTGTATTGTGTCTCACCAATCCAACATGGCGGCTGTGCGAATTATTTCACCACGATTCAGTATCTCCGAAACTATTACCGATATCGCCCTGAAATTGTGTACGGTGATAAAAGGCCCCACTAGACGTTCACCTATGAGACTTTCAAAAACCTGGTGAATACAAAACCAACATGGCGAACAAGCGAAGTTGAGCCTTTTAAATAGACTGTTCTCGCGATTTAACTATCCAAACGTAATGAAACTTGGTACAGCAAATGAATATACACATTGTAATGTACTGGAGTCCAATTTAGTTCAATTGTTTATATAACCTCAAAATGGCGGCTGTGCAAAGTATTTCACTGACATTCTATATCTCCGAAACTATTACAGATATCACCCTGAATTTTTTACGGTGATAAATGGTACTGATACAACTTTATCTATGTAACTTTCATAAACCTGTAAAGTACAAAACGAGCATAGCGGCCAAGCAAAGTTGAAATATTTTAATAGACTTTTCTCGTGATTTAACTCTCTGAGCGCAGTGAAATGTGGTACAGTAAATGATTCTACGTATTGTAATGCACTGACATCTAATTTATTTCAATTGTTTACATAACCTCAAGATGGTGGCTGTGCGAAATTTTAAAATTAAGTTTGTATTTCTTGTGTCGTAATCATGCGATCGAAGTGAAAATTTGAATACTGAACATAGATAATAATTTTCCTTGAATGGTACATAACTCTACGGCCTGTACATATAACAATTTAAAATGGCGAGCATCCGAAATATTTAGACGGTTCTCGATATCTATGACTCTTTTACAGCAATCAAACTGAATGTTTTTATGTTCATAGAGGCTATAAACATATGTTCACTTATAGGACTTTCAATAACCTGGTGAGCACAAATCCAACATGGCGGCGACGCGAAGTATAAATATTTAAATGGACGTTTCTCCCGAATGAACTATCCGAGTGCAGTGAAACGTTGCATGTTGAATGCTTATACAAATGTTAATCCACTGGCATCTAATTTATTTCAATTGTTTGCATAATCACAAGATGGCAGCTGTGCGAAATTTTAAAATCTCGTTTTTACTTCTTGTGTTCTAATCATGCGATTGAAGTTTGAATACCACACGTACACAATAATCTTAATGTAATAGTACAAAAATAAAAATCCAACCTGGTGACCATCTGAAATATTTAGACTGTTCTCAATATCTTCGAATCTATCACAACCTTCAAACTGATTTTTTTTATGTTGATAAAGGCAATTAACATGAGTAGGATACATGAAAATAGGCTGTATAGTTCTTCACGGAACTACTTGTTCCACCTAATGCGCACTCACAGTCTATACTTGTGTCAGGGAAGTGTTTGATTTGCAGAGTAGGTGGTGAAATCCGTGAATTGCCAACCTTGTAATGACATGTATTAGTTCGAAATTAGCTTTTGTCCACGAGCGGTTTATCATGGCCCCTGTGCCATAGAAGTCTGGTTGTACTTCTTCTCTCTTTTCCGTCAACGTTGCCAGAAGTTTCTCTGATGCACCGGTGCTCGGTAGGGGTATGCTTGTCCTGAGGTCATCTACGAGGAAAGTTTCTTTCGCCAGGAGATATACAAGTCTAGATCGTGTCGTTTTAGCCTACTTTTCACATTTTGCATAAATGAGGAAAAAGTAGACTTATGAGATCGATCCGGGCAAATGTGTGTCTGTCTGGCTGGCTGGCTGTGTGTGCTTCCGGAACAGCTGCAGCAATCGAAACAAAATTTGGTAGAGGTAAAGTTCTATACCTGAATATCTCAATGCCGTATTTGGAAATGATGTCAGTGCTAGCAACTGCTGAGAAATCGCAATTGAAATTTGAGCTCCATGTTGGATATCCTGGAAGGTATGAATGGGAGCTATTTCAAAATTGGCACACGTATAGATAATAACATTTCAGTTTAATTCCCAGGGGGTCATACATGGCAGTGTTACCAAAATGATTATAAGCCTGCTGATAGGTCCAATTTTTAAATGCATATAACTTCTACACTATCAATTGGAATTCAACCAAATTTGGTATGTGCTATGTGTACATAGCCAGATATGACTGAGCGTATTCTTATGAGCCAACAGGGCTGACAACTGTTAGTAAATGCTCTCAATTTCTTTTATCCAAATACCAATATATCAGAAAGTATGCAAGCCGACAGCTTTAAACTATGCACACGTATAGTACCCGACATTCTATATTAATTTGGAATAACTTATATATGACAGTGCTACCAACATGATTCTAAGCCTGTTGAGAATTCAAACTTTAAATACATGTAACTTTCATACTATCATTTGGATTTCAACCAACTTTCGTATGTGCTAAGTGTACCATAACAGATTATGACTATGCTTATTCTTAAGAGCAACCAGCCTGCCAACTGTTAATAAATGCTGTCTCTCTTTTTGTTACCCTAATATCAATATATCAGAAAGTATGCAAGCCAATAGCTCTAAACTTTGCACACGTATAGTACCTGGCATTCTAGCTTAATCTGGAGTAACTAATATACGTCAGTGCTGTCAACATGATTCTAAGCCTGCGGATAGGTCCAATATTAAAATGCATGTAATTTCTATAATAACTAATGGATTTTATTCAAAATTGGCACAACAATAGATCATATTATTTCAGATTAGTTCTGACCTATACATGCATGAAATTGTTGCCAACGTGATTTTACGCGCGCTGTTAGATGCAATGTTTAACTGCATGTAACTTTATGCTATCCATTGGACTTCAACCAAATTTTGTATTCTGTATCTTAAGAGATGGAACTAATAATATATTCAGTCACCAGGTGGCTGCCAACTGTAGTGCTCTTTTAGGCTACATTATGCCCGGTATACAGTATTTCGAACTGATTAGAAATTCCGATATTACCAACTTAATTTCGTCATTATTATAGATAGATCCATATAGATTAATCCTTGGAATGAATCTTAAATTTTAAGAAAAGTAGGTTCTTTAATTCGTCAAGGAACTTCTGGTTGATACTCCTATCACCTTCTTTATGTAGTTCGCTTTCACCCTATCCATGGTGGATAGGTTCCTCGTAGTTAAATGTGTCCAGATGATTTCAATGCCATAGGTCATTATTGGAAGAATTTTTACTCTGAATAGCCACATTGCTGTCTCCCGACTGAGTGATCTGATGTATTTTATTTCGTGCATTGCCATCATTGCTTGGACTACCTTATCTGTGACATGTTTTGTGAAACAATATGCACTGGATTGCAGTGTGATGCCTAAATATTTAAAGTCTGGAACTATCTTTAATTTTATATCCCGAATGAAAATCTCTGCTGAGGCGGGTATTCTTCCTCCTTTTCGGAAGATCATGGTGTCTGTTTTTGAGATGTTGATGTCCAGCTTGTGTTCGGAGCACCAGTTTTGCATGTCATTTACAGTTTCCTGGAGTTTTGTTAAATCTCGGGATCCCATTACAATGTCATCAGCATTTGCGCAAGAGAATACTCTCTCCTTTTGGGCTATTTTTAGGATATCTGTGGTTGATATTATAAACAGCAAGGGGCTCAGTTGGTCTCCCTGTAGGACCCCGTTTGATTGGGCTATCGGTTCTGATAGAGTACGGTTGTCCGAAATTCATACTTCGTTCCATTGCAGTATTGATATGATGAGTTTGGCCCATATGTTGTTCATGCCTAGCATTTCCTTGAGCTTTTCTGTCACTATCTTTCTATTTATCAGGTCGAAGGCCCTTGTGAAATCTATAAAAATGGTGTAATATTTTCCGTTGTCCTCTAAGGCATCCCATATTTGGTTAAGCAGAAGTTCAATAGCGTTTAGGGTAGATCGTCCCTTTCTAAACCCAAACTGATTCTCTGGCAGAAGCTCATTTATTTCCTCATTTAATTTTCCTGTTATCATTTTGGTGAAGATTTCGAAGGGGCAGTTTTCCAGTGCTATGCCTCTGCACTTATTGGGATCTCTTGGATCTCCTTTCCCTTTATATAAAACTTTTACAATTGACTTTCTCCACTGGTCAGGTATGGAAGCTGTTTCTATACATTTGTTATATAATTTTGTCCATAATGGGGCTAGCAGGTGTGCAGTGTCTTTTACATATTCATTGTAGATCCCTTCCGGTCCTGCGGCTTTCTAATTTTTGGTGCTGTCTATGGCGATTGTAGTTTCCTCAATGGTCAGGGGTACCCAGTCTGTTGGTATTTGTGGAGAGATGATATGTGGATCTTTTCTGGTGTGCGCTAGACCCTCGATGTAGAGAATCCTGCTGAAGTGTGATTCCCAATTTTCCATGTCTATGTAGTGTGTCTGTGATTGTTTCTTTGGACGTAGGGCTATGAAGGGTTTTTTCTTGGCTTCCTCTGCTAGCTTCCTGCCCTCTGCTTCTAAGTAGGCGCGCTTCTTTTCTGTCAATGTTCTCTTGTCGATGTATTGTGCCCATTTAGCAAGAAATATGCCAATCACAGTATACCAGCGTAGCTCAATTCGGGATTCGGGGCAGCGGTAAGTTCCCCCACTCTGTGACTCACATCTTGGATTAATTAGAGGATACACTTGTAAAAATAACAACAAAATCAACTCCTATTTAAACACATTCAATTAATAAAATTAATGGCGCTACAAACACTTTAACAATTTAATTACTGACCCAATAATCAACTGCTTGTTCCAAATGAACAAGGAATCACAAATATAAACAAATATTGTATTCAAAACCTGTGGTTTCCACATAAACCAACAATTCTTACTTAGTCTCACTTCCATAAAGCACTAACATTAAGTTTACATAAATCCGAGCTCTTTGGCTCCATGCAATTACATTATTAAGGTGTCATTCTTATACACCTCAAACACTATCCTTTATATTTTCTTATTTCTCAAAAACCAATATATAATTATATTTAAAAATCTAGGTTAATTATCTAACTCAAAATTTTGGGCATGTCCACACATTCAGTTGTTATCATCTCTCTTTATTTCACAAATATATTAAGGTAATCAGAAAATCAATTGTGTACTCCAGAGCGTGAAGGTACTTGACACAGTCAAAAAAACTATAGTTACTCCCGAACTCAGTTGCCTTCAATCAACTCGTGGAATCCCACGTCCATACATTATTACCATAGGGATTGTTATTTATCTCTTATGTCTTAGTAGACCATTATCATATAAGAAACTACGATCTGAACAGGCAAACGAAAATATCCATCTACTAGGACCTCGGTTCATCGCCCGGGTCGTTAACAACTTTAAACACTCCTGGTGTATTCATTCTCTTTACAACAGCTTACGAGACGGTCTCTGTTCCCTCTCGCTTTAAGAAAGCTAGACTCTACTACTTGGGGTGCGATTTATGATACGTAGGGTGACGGCGACATCCTGTCTGACCCAACGTTGGTAGCTTATTTCCAAGGCTTTCAAAACAAACCTTCCCATTATATCCAGTTCTGGGGAGACCGGGCTTTACTGTACCGTATACATTCAAACAACTATTCTTTGGTTCACAGACCATTTTCGTATCCTTGGCATTTATTAATTATGAGAGGGTCCTCATTGATTGGGAAGATTAATACACATACGACGACGGAGAATTTATGGGGCTTTTATCATAAGAGGATTCTGCATTCGAATCTCTTCACGTGCCTCGGGAACCAATCCCTTACAGAGGACTTATACAAAATGCGATTTAGAGTCGGCCGTGGCCCATATGACATACGTTCAATAATACCATATATTAGCTCCCTTTTTAAATACATACACAATGCCTCGTGATACTATGTCACAAATAGAGGACTTATACAATTATCAATTCACTGCAACCAACTACCCTCCATAAGTAATGTACCAAGTATTTTAACCACTACGCGTTCCTAGCGTGACACTTTAATATTATATTTGCGCTCATTATGCGCTATGCATTATTTTAAGCCGAAAATGTCTTCCCAAGAACTGATAAATCTCTTTAGTAACAATTCATATTATTTTAATTCACATATTAATCCTTCCGTTATCGATAAATCGCTCCCTGTTTAATATATTCCATTGAACATCATATCTTACACATACATTAAGGCTTAACGCTCTTATGTTCATATCAATTTATTTGATTTCTATTTAACATTTCCATGTTTAATTATTATTATTATCTTTATTCTTTATACAAGCTCAAAAGCTATTTCTTTCATATCTCAACTTTACTTTATTTCAATGTCTTTCATGATAATTAATGATATTTCGCTTGCTCTTATGACATTTGTTAAATACATTAACCCTTTATTCACATATTTCCTCTACGGGATTTATTCTTTACATAATTATTTATAATTTCTCAATTTTTTTTTATTATTGTTCAGACCGTGTTCTTGATTATTCAGTATTTATTTATTAAAACACATCCCTTTTACTCAAAAACTCCGGTGGGTTTGTACACAACTAATTTCTGACACCAAAATAGAATGAATTTAGTACTCACATGTTTCCAGATCATCCCATGATCTTTAATCTGGTGCGGTGCTTCATTTTTGGGCCCACTTTGAACTTTTACTCCATATTAAAGGAATTCATCTTACGTAAAAACACTTTTTGACATATATTTAAAACACTTAACATTGACGACATTTTTATATACTGATGTGTCCCCTTTGAACACATAATAAACACTAAAAATATTAATTCAACACACAATCTTGATTATTTTACACTTCACAATTCTCGATCACTAGGCCGTATTTCTGAGCCTCTCACACGTGATCTTCTTAAATTCCCGTTTCCAAGGGTGAAATTTATTCGATGTCGGCTTCCTATCCTGCAGAATGCGAAAGTCTCGAAACATCTACTGTTCCCTGGAGTCCAATTCTGCTACTCCTATCCTGGATAACCGGCTATTTATCTAGCTTGAACGGCTTCTTTGTAGATCTGTCTATCGATCCTAACGAAAGTCTATACGGATCGAGGTCTCCTCTAAGACCTATAGATTTAGTTTATAGCAGCTAGCACTTCTCAATTCTAGTATTTTTAGAATAGTTCGCCTGCTTTCTGGAGATAATGTTTATAGTCTCCTATCGTCTTTATTTGAACTGTTTTAACACTTCTATGTTTCGAACCTTATTCTGTTCTTCCCTTTTAGGTTTCTTTAATTTAAATAACAGTTTATCTGTCTGGTACGATACTTCCGTACGTTATGATCTATTCGTTCGTATATTTAACGACCTATCGCCTTTAAGTCCGACGTTCGCAGCCTGCTCTGACTATATCTTACGAATTTTTACTTTAACTTGTATACAGTCGGGCCTAAATCCTATAATTAGGATTTTCCTAATATTTCACTACGGCGATACTTTAAAATTTCGTCTTGACCACTCCTTATGGAGGCAAGCAAGTCGTTAATACTGCGACGCCTGTGGCTATCGGATCTTACTTCTGCGGTGTAACACAGCGTTTCTCCCCTCAAGGAGTACTGGTAGCTGTTTTCGATGTAACGCAGAGTTACGTTCCCTCACGGACTGTCGGAATGACTGCTTCTACGTCGTGGTGCAGCACTTCCCCTCACGGAGTGCTCGTATGACTGCATGATTGGCTTGGAAACGTCCGAAGCTTTATACTGTTTTACTACAAAAAAATAAGACTCTAGCCTTTTCTGTGGTCAACTTCTAAAATAATGGTGCCACAAATATAAAAATTATACCTTCCGAAAGCTCTTCTTCTCAATGTCACATAATCTCATTGCACCTAAGAATCGATCGTGCAATTCGGAGATATTAATTAATTTCTCGTCCTCAATTGTGTGGGTGTTGCATTTCTTTTGCTCTCTCCCCTCCACAGAGGCTTAGGTACTTCCCCAATGACGTCGTCTTACGTCGGCAGTTTTTTTCTGCGCAATTATTAAATGGTTTCTCTTTACTGAAAAATCTCTCATTCAAAATGATTCACTGTACTGTGCTTGTTTACTCATTATTATGCTCGTAAACGTGTTAATTTTAATTATTTCTCTTCTGGCGCATAAGCGGCGTTGTCAATTTCCAGCAACGTCAGCTCGAATTCCGATTCAGGCTTCCTTGTCTATCACGGTGGAAATTTCCATTCAGTTATTAATACTCGTGACCAGCCCTCTCTTGAATGTCGAGTGGGGTGATCTCATCTAAGGAACATCTGTCCCTAGTCGCTTGCACAATGTTAAGCTATAATCCTGGCTTAAAATCTCTCTCCGTTCCTTTAGGAAACTATACGTTTCTTTCATTTCTTTCTTAAGGACATGGGTTCGACCTTCCATGGACCCTATGGCCCATGGGTTCATCTCTCCCCTCCTTAGGTAAATAAATTTTCGAAAATTCTTGAGGAAATTTATTTCAATTTTATTTGTATTTCTTTATTCGTCGAAGCCATCATAACGTCATCCGTGTTTACTGTTGTTTTTACTTCTTTTAAGTCGTATCCGGTAATTGTGTAGGTCGGGTATGCTCTGTCCCTACCCTTTCTTTCTTTCTTTCTTTCTTTATTTGTCCGGACTTTAAGTTCCCAGAACCTCATTATCCCTTACGGGTTTGGTCTATCCCTACCCGTTTCCTTATTTCGTCATTTTCTTTTCTTAAATTGGAATTTTCTTCTTCAATAAATTCAATTATTTCTTTAATTTCCCAATATACTTTCTCCAATTCGCATTCGCACTCGAATGCTTGAGCTCTATTTTCTATTTCTTCCTTATTCTTGTTTATGTCAAAAGCGGATTCATCTCTAAATGTTTCCATGACCAGGGCTTGTTCATTCTCTTCATCAAAATCTTCGGGAGGGTAATATAATTTCAAATTTGCTGAATTCATAGTCACTTCGTGATCCGTTTCACAGTGCCGAATTCTATATGCGTTATTCCTCAAATCTCTGATTATTTGATATGGTCCGTGGTACATTTTCTGGAACTTCTTGTACACACGGTTCCCTGGATCCGAAATGGCTGGTCTTTTCACTAACACCATTTCTCCTGCTAATAATGGTCGATGATACCTCTTATGCCTATTTCTTCTCTGCCTCCTGTCGGCTTGAGCTTTTAGATGCTCAAAGGCTCTCCTAATTCGTACATCTCTTCCCGGCTGAGCGTCTGCTGGCCTAGGAATTACCAGATTCCAAGGTCTTTCTGGTTGCTCATTCCGATGTAACGTTATGGGTATCTCTCCTGTGGATTCATGGATTGTATTATTTATACAAAATTCGATAATATCCAAAATATCTATCCACTTCCAATTTTCTTCGGCACAGTATATTCTACAGTACTTGGCCGTTTCTCTCATAACTCTCTCTACAGGGTTTGCCTCAGGATGGCGAATACTTGACAAAATTTGACGTATTCCAAGTCTTTCTAATTCTCGTCTGAACTCTACACTGGTGAAACAACTGCCGTGATCCGACAACAAATTCTCAGGTTTCCCCAGAATCGGTATCACTTTTTCTTTAAGTCGTTTTAACACCTGTTTGGTACTAGTCTTCTGTATGGGAGCAAGGACAACCATTTTAGTGAAGACATCCATAGCCACCATTATGTGTCGATTTCCTCTTCTTGCCTTTGGCAAAGGTCCAAAATTATCAATAGATATGATTTGGCCGGGCCTTTCGGGCAACAATGGTATAGGCTTCTGTCTCATCAGAAATGCATTAGGTTTGATCCTTTGACATAGATCACATGTCTTTAACGTGTCCCTTACAGTTTCTCTCAGTCTCGGCCATATAAATGCTTCTTTCAGCATCGAGACTGTTTTGTCGACTCCCATATGTCCGAACGATCTATGGGCTAACCATACTATTTTCCTCTGCAAAATTGCAGGTACAACAATCCTTAATTTCGTATGGTCAGAGTCCACAAACTTATATAATAACCCATTATAAAACGTGTAGTCTTGTGCTATCTTCTCAGCTTCCGTGTACGCTGGTGTTCCTCTTATCAAGCTTCCCTCAAGGAATGATATGAGCATGTTCATCCATGGATCCTCCCGTTGTCTTTGACTAATGCTTCTTAACTCATTAAGAGTACGTTGATCCCTGTCTTCCAAATCTATAGCCATTACTTCCGCTTCTATGGACTCTGGCTGTCTACTTAAGTAGTCTGGAACTATGTTTTCCTTTCCTGGGCAGTACTCTATCTTGACATCAAATTGTTGAATATATAAAGCCCAACGCATCAACCTTTGACTGGATAAATCAGTCTTCATCAAAAAGGTTAAGGCTTTATGATCCGTCCTTAGAATGACCTGAAACCCATATACGATCTTCCGCCAATATTGCAACGCGTGCAATATCGCTAACAGCTCGATCTCGCTGATCGTATAATTTTTCTCGTGTGGTTTCAGTCTCCTACTTGTGAAAGCTAGATAGTTCTTCTTATCAGGGTTTTCCGGGTTTTCCTGATATAGCATTGCCCCTATTCCAATCTGGGATGCGTCTGTCTGAATGATAAATCTCTGATTAAAATCAGGATATCCTAGCTTCACGTAATTTAAGAGCATTTCCTTGGCCTCCACGAATGCTTTTTCTGCTTCCTCCGTCCACTTCCACTTGCCCCCCTTCTTCAGAAGGTCCTGTAGTGGTGCAACAGTTTTGGTGTATGATGGACAATGTCCTGAGAAGAACCCAATCAATCCCAAAAACTGGCGAACGTTCTTCACTTTCAAAGGCCTTGGAAAATCCCTTATCGATTCCAATTTGCATGGATTTGGTTTAACACCATCCTTGTCAATCACATGCCCTAAAAATGTCACTTGCCTTTGACAGAAGTTCGATTTCTTTAAATTTATCTTAAAATTTGCCCTTCTTAGGTCTTCTAATAATTTCTTCAAATTAACTAAATGTTCCTCAATGTTCTCCGAGGTAAGCAAAATGTCATCTACGTATCGGATAGTGCAATCTTTCACTTCCTCTGACAGGTTTCGATCAAGCGCTCTTATTAATGCGGATCCTGCAGTCTTTAACCCTAACGGACATCTTCTAAAGCAGTATGTTTGTTGATCGAACTGAAATCCAGTCAACAAGCTGGTTTTCTCTTCCAGTTCGAGATGATGATACGAAGAAGTCATGTCAATATTTGTAAAAATCTTCTTGCCTTTAAACATCCTCAGTATTTCTTTTATGGGTGGTGCCGAATCATTTTCTGGTATGATTTTTGCATTTAAATTTCTGGCATCTAAACACACCCTTACTGAGCCATCCGGTTTACTCACAATCACTAATGGACTAACATATGGTGTCGCCATCTTTTCTATAACACCTGCATTCATCATCTCCTGCAGTGTTTTCTTGGTTTGTGGGTAATGTTTTTCCGCAACCGGGTATGGTTTTTGTTTGAACGGTGCCCAATCGTTGACTTGGAACGCGTATTTAAAATTTTCAATCTTCCCTGGCTTGGAATCAAATACGTCCCTATAATCCAATAATAATTTCTTTAACTGTTCCTTAATTTCGAGGCTGACTTAAGCTTCCTCCACTTTTCCTGACAGGTTGGTCTCGAACTCATTTTCCACATTATCTTCGAGTTCTATGTTGAGGACTTCAAATATCCTTTCTATGTCCTTATAATCTTCCTCACTCACTTCTTCCATATGCCATACCTGTTCTTCTATTTTCGCATCCTGTTCCTGTAGGTTAATGTTTTGTTCATCCACATCCTCTCTTTGAATTCTAATGCAATTTTGCGCTAGGTCTATAATGACCTTGTTCTCACGGATAAAATCAATACCTAATATGACATTATACGGTAATTGATTTACCAGCAAAAAGCACTGCGAAATTTCAGCGTTACCCGTGATTAAATCAATGTATACCTGAAATTTACATGTCAAAGATTTTTCAGGGATAATTCCCTTAATCTTTACACTTGATGTGGGAATCTTTAGTACTCGGCCCCTTGTTTCCAATTCATTTAAAAGGGTTTGTGTAATTAGACTTATTGTGGATCCAGTATCAATCAATGCTCTGACCAGTAATCCTTCTATCCTAAGCATAATTATAGGTAGTTCTCTTTTAACGGGTGGGATTCCTTCCACATCCTCGTTAATTAGTTCATCTGGTCTAGCTATCCAATTTACAATTTCTACCTCCTCCCAGCTCCTGGTATGTTTCCACTTTTGACAATTTAAATTTGGAGTTTTTTTTAATCCTGAGGGCTCCCTTTTCCCTCATTCTTTAACTGAGCTTGTAGTTCCAAGCTTTGAGCTCCGTCTAGTCGGTCGGGTGATTTCCGGTTCTTGATTGCCTCACTCCAACGGACTTTTTGCCTATCAGGTTCATCTGGTCTTTCGTTCATATAACGAAGACTCTCCTGATATCTTTCTTCTATTTCGGCCCGATATTCATCATCCCTATCGTCTGGCCTTACATTTCTCCTGGGATAATTCTCCCATTTCTTTCTGTTGTCCGGCCTTTGCTGGTTATTGTTATAGGGGCGGCTTTCCTGTTGCCTATAACCCGTCGTTCTAGGATTTCTTCCTCGATATCCTCCCCGGTAATATGGCTGTATCCTTCTAGGCTCCTGGTGCCCATACTCTCGATCTCGTCCTTGAGTATCCGTACTGGTGGACTGATTCCTGGTCGCTGGTTTTTCTCCAGTTTCCTGACTGCTGGCCATGTATACTTGCTCAGTTTGTCTTTGATGCCGAGGAGTTACGTGCGAAGTCGTCATATCTAACTGACGTAATACAATTTCTACTTCCACAGCACTTCTGGCTTTGGATGAGATTAGCAGCCTCTGAATCTCATATGGAAGCTGTCTTGCAATGGCGACACACAGGTCGTTTTCTGCCGGAGCAATATCCAGTTCGCGGAATTTACACAGCTGAGCGGTGAAAAATTCCGAGTATTTAGTAGGTGCATTGGTGCTGTACTTCCTAGAGTACAGATCTAGCCTTAAATTTTCTTGGACATCTGCTGCCCAATATCGCTTTAAAAATGCTTCCCTAAAGCCTTCCACCGTATCAAAAGTGTATCTGAAGCTTCTGAACCAGGTGAGACAATCACCTGCCAACAGCTTTTCAATAGCTCTCAGTCTCCGATCCTGAGGAACCTTCATTTCATTTAGATACTCTGCCACTTCTTTTAGCCAGTATTTTGGAGTAATAGACATGTTATTACCCGTAAACTTTACTGGTCTGTCCTCATTGGATTTAATAATGTTTATTATTTGGCCATTTGTCTGATTCGCGTACGGGGTTGACATCGCCATTGGATATCCTGGGTTCTTATAAGGGCTCTCCCCTCCTAAGTCCCTCTCCGTATCTGTGCCTTGTTCACGAGAATCTGCCCATCCTGTCTTTGGAAACTCCTCCTGATTTTCGAATTCTAACTTCCTTTCTCTTCGGGCACTTTCTTCATTTGCCATGAGTTGGATTTCCATTTGACTATTCAGTTCAGTCCTCTCCAATCGGGATCTTAATTCATCCTGAATTCTTTCTTGATTCCTTTTAATATCTTCCCCTACCTTTTGGAATTGGAATTTCTCATCCCTGAAGCTATCCCTAAATCCATTTATTTGGTCTTCTACCTCTTTTTTAATGATCTTAGCCTGTTGGTCTATAATTTCTGGCTTAACGTCACCTATGGTCTCCAGGCCCTCTCGTATCTCCTTTATTTGCTTCTCCACTTCTTTTCGTCCTTTGACCATATCTATTTTAATTCCTTCAAGCTTTCCCTCAGTTTTCTCTTGACTCTTATACAATTTCATCATTTCATCTTGGACCTGATTTACTTCCTTATTGGTTTTTCCTACATGATCCTTTAATGTTCCGATGGTTTCCTGAACCTCAATAATACCCTGACTTATTTCATTTATTTTATGGGTACTTTCCTTACTTTCGTTCTCTCGTTGTTTTCTTTCACTCTGGAGATGCCCCTCGTATATACCTAATCTTTGATCTATTTTCGTTTCGTATGTCTTCAGATTCTCATCTACCTGCCCGGTAAAATGATCAATCTGATCTTTCATCTCCTGAACATCCTTTAGATTTTGATTTTTCATCTCAGTTACCTCAGTCTGAACTACACTGATTTTGTTCTCGAGGGTCCCTACTTTCTCCTCAACCTTTCCAAATCGGGTTCCTGGCTTATTCACGCTTTGTTTTATTTCCTCCCGGGAGGCCTCACAAATATCGCTGTTAGATTTTATCTGAGCTTTCAATTCTTTCTGCACACCTTGGATCTGGGTTACAAGTTTTTCCTCACATGCCTTTACATTTTTTTTACAAGATTCTTCCATGCTATTTAATTTAGTTTCTATAGAACCAAATTTATTTTCCATGGTATCAATTTTATTCCCTATACTTTTAAAATTATCTTGGCACTCCTTTTTGGATTCTATACTATTTTTTTCTATAGTACTTATCTGGGTTCTCAATCCTGCATTAAACGTGTTACTCTCAGTTTGCAATGCCTTTAACTTGTCCCCAAATGTTTTATCCAATATTTGAAATTTGGAATCTATGTTTCCTTCTATACTTTCTCGGAGTTCATCTGACCCCTGTTTTATTCCCCCTTTTAATTCATTTAACTTATTCCCAAAATCAGTGTCCAAAGCTTGAAATTTGTTATTCATTGTTTCTTCTATTTCAGCCTTCAGTACTCCATTGTTTTCATTACTGTTGGCTTTCAGAGACTCTAACGTCTCCCTTTTTATCACTTCCGATTGTTCTTTAATGGTTTTCCCAATTTCTGTTTTCATCTTTTCTATCTCAGCCTTCAGTTCCTTATTCATGTTTATACAGTCGGCTTCGATAGCTTCTAATTTAATTCCCATGGTATTACCTTTAACTTCGATAGCTTCTAATCTGGTTCCCATGGTCTCAGTCTTAACTTCGATATTATCTAATTTAGTGCCCATATTAGCACTATCAATTTTTAGTGACTCTAAACTTTGATTTATAGATCCTAACCCTTCTTTATTTTCAGTCTGTTGGCTATCCAACTTATTGTTTATGGCCTCCCAGAGCCGTTGCATCTCTTCACTAAATGCCATCTTATGAGAATACAGTGGGCCACTAATGCCACCACACTAGTACATGTTTGAGAGATGATACTCTGAATTCGTATGTCCCAATTTCTTTAAAAATATTACTTTGGTACGGGTATTCACTTACAACGTACCCTTTTGATACATTTATTCAATTTCATAAACCTTTATGGAAGTATTTAAAATTCAAAATTTCGAAAAACCATTTTTTTCAAAAAATGAAAATTTTGATTTTTCGAGAAAAACTCGGGTTTTCCCTAGGAAAACTCAGCCCTGCGTACTGGGCGCCATGTTTACGTTTGCTAGGGGGTTTGATAATATATTTCAGGGCTGCTCGGTATGAGTTTCCAGGGACCCATGCGGTCAGTTAATATTTTACGTTGTAGCTATTCCTATCATTACTTTAATTTTACATGATATGACCGACTTAAGTGTTCCTCTAGTTATTAATCCAGCACATTATTTATATATCCCCATGTGCCCATTTAGCAAGAAATATGCCAATCACAGTATACCAGCGTAGCTCAATTCGGGATTTCGGGGCAGCGGTAAGTTCCCCCACTCTGTGACTCACATATCTTGGATTAATTAGAGGATACACTTGTAAAAATAACAACAAAATCAACTCCTATTTAAACACATTTAATTAATAAAATTAATGGCGCTACAAACACTTTAACAATTTAATTACTGACCCAATAATCAACTGCTTGTTCCAAATGAACAAGGAATCACAAATATAAACAAATATTGTATTCAAAACCTGTGGTTTCCACATAAACCAACAATTCTTACTTAGTCTCACTTCCATAAAGCACTAACATTAAGTTTACATAAATCCGAGCTCTTTGGCTCCATGCAATTACATTATTAAGGTGTCATTCTTATACACCTCAAACACTATCCTTTATATTTTCTTATTTCTCAAAAACCAATATATAATTATATTTAAAAATCTAGGTTAATTATCTAACTCAAAATTTTGGGCATGTCCACACATTCAGTTGTTATCATCTCTCTTTATTTCACAAATATATTAAGGTAATCAGAAAATCAATTGTGTACTCCAGAGCGTGAAGGTACTTGACACAGTCAAAAAAACTATAGTTACTCCCGAACTCAGTTGCCTTCAATCAACTCGTGGAATCCCACGTCCATACATTATTACCATAGGGATTGTTATTTATCTCTTATGTCTTAGTAGACCATTATCATATAAGAAACTACGATCTGAACAGGCAAACGAAAATATCCATCTACTAGGACCTCGGTTCATCGCCCGGGTCGTTAACAACTTTAAACACTCCTGGTGTATTCATTCTCTTTACAACAGCTTACGAGACGGTCTCTGTTCCCTCTCGCTTTAAGAAAGCTAGACTCTACTACTTGGGGTGCGATTTATGATACGTAGGGTGACGGCGACATCCTGTCTGACCCAACGTTGGTAGCTTATTTCCAAGGCTTTCAAAACAAACCTTCCCATTATATCCAGTTCTGGGGAGACCGGGCTTTACTGTACCGTATACATTCAAACAACTATTCTTTGGTTCACAGACCATTTTCGTATCCTTGGCATTTATTAATTATGAGAGGGTCCTCATTGATTGGGAAGATTAATACACATACGACGACGGAGAATTTAAGGGGCTTTTATCATAAGAGGATTCTGCATTCGAATCTCTTCACGTGCCTCGGGAACCAATCCCTTACAGAGGACTTATACAAAATGCGATTTAGAGTCGGCCGTGGCCCATATGACATACGCTCAATAATACCATATATTAGCTCCCTTTTTAAATACATACACAATGCCTCGTAATACTATGTCACAAATAGAGGACTTATACAATTATCAATTCACTGCAACCAACTACCCTCCATAAGTAATGTACCAAGTATTTTAACCACTACGCGTTCCTAGCGTGACACTTTAATATTATATTTGCGCTCATTATGCGCTATGCATTATTTTAAGCCGAAAATGTCTTCCCAAGAACTGATAAATCTCTTTAGTAACAATTCATATTATTTTAATTCACATATTAATCCTTCCGTTATCGATAAATCGCTCCCTGTTTAATATATTCCATTGAACATCATATCTTACACATACATTAAGGCTTAACGCTCTTATGTTCATATCAATTTATTTGATTTCTATTTAACATTTCCATGTTTAATTATTATTATTATCTTTATTCTTTATACAAGCTCAAAAGCTATTTCTTTCATATCTCAACTTTACTTTATTTCAATGTCTTTCATGATAATTAATGATATTTCGCTTGCTCTTATGACATTTGTTAAATACATTAACCCTTTATTCACATATTTCCTCTACGGGATTTATTCTTTACATAATTATTTATAATTTCTCAATTTTTTTTATTATTGTTCAGACCGTGTTCTTGATTATTCAGTATTTATTTATTAAAACACATCCCTTTTACTCAAAAACTCCGGTGGGTTTGTACACAACTAATTTCTGACACCAAAATAGAATGAATTTAGTACTCACATGTTTCCAGATCATCCCATGATCTTTAATCTGGTGCGGTGCTTCATTTTTGGGCCCACTTTGAACTTTTACTCCATATTAAAGGAATTCATCTTACGTAAAAACACTTTTTGACATATATTTAAAACACTTAACATTGACGACATTTTTATATACTGATGTGTCCCCTTTGAACACATAATAAACACTAAAAATATTAATTCAACACACAATCTTGATTATTTTACACTTCACAATTCTCGATCACTAGGCCGTATTTCTGAGCCTCTCACACGTGATCTTCTTAAATTCCCGTTTCCAAGGGTGAAATTTATTCGATGTCGGCTTCCTATCCTGCAGAATGCGAAAGTCTCGAAACATCTACTGTTCCCTGGAGTCCAATTCTGCTACTCCTATCCTGGATAACCGGCTATTTATCTAGCTTGAACGGCTTCTTTGTAGATCTGTCTATCGATCCTAACGAAAGTCTATACGGATCGAGGTCTCCTCTAAGACCTATAGATTTAGTTTATAGCAGCTAGCACTTCTCAATTCTAGTATTTTTAGAATAGTTCGCCTGCTTTCTGGAGATAATGTTTATAGTCTCCTATCGTCTTTATTTGAACTGTTTTAACACTTCTATGTTTCGAACCTTATTCTGTTCTTCCCTTTTAGGTTTCTTTAATTTAAATAACAGTTTATCTGTCTGGTACGATACTTCCGTACGTTATGATCTATTCGTTCGTATATTTAACGACCTATCGCCTTTAAGTCCGACGTTCGCAGCCTGCTCTGACTATATCTTACGAATTTTTACTTTAACTTGTATACAGTCGGGCCTAAATCCTATAATTAGGATTTTCCTAATATTTCACTACGGCGATACTTTAAAATTTCGTCTTGACCACTCCTTATGGAGGCAAGCAAGTCGTTAATACTGCGACGCCTGTGGCTATCGGATCTTACTTCTGCGGTGTAACACAGCGTTTCTCCCCTCAAGGAGTACTGGTAGCTGTTTTCGATGTAACGCAGAGTTACGTTCCCTCACGGACTGTCGGAATGACTGCTTCTACGTCGTGGTGCAGCACTTCCCCTCACGGAGTGCTCGTATGACTGCATGATTGGCTTGGAAACGTCCGAAGCTTTATACTGTTTTACTACAAAAAAATAAGACTCTAGCCTTTTCTGTGGTCAACTTCTAAAATAATGGTGCCACAAATATAAAAATTATACCTTCCGAAAGCTCTTCTTCTCAATGTCACATAATCTCATTGCACCTAAGAATCGATCGTGCAATTCGGAGATATTAATTAATTTCTCGTCCTCAATTGTGTGGGTGTTGCATTTCTTTTGCTCTCTCCCCTCCACAGAGGCTTAGGTACTTCCCCAATGACGTCGTCTTACGTCGGCAGTTTTTTTCTGCGCAATTATTAAATGGTTTCTCTTTACTGAAAAATCTCTCATTCAAAATGATTCACTGTACTGTGCTTGTTTACTCATTATTATGCTCGTAAACGTGTTAATTTTAATTATTCCTCTTCTGGCGCATAAGCGGCGTTGTCAATTTCCAGCAACGTCAGCTCGAATTCCGATTCAGGCTTCCTTGTCTATCACGGTGGAAATTTCCATTCAGTTATTAATACTCGTGACCAGCCCTCTCTTGAATGTCGAGTGGGGTGATCTCATCTAAGGAACATCTGTCCCTAGTCGCTTGCACAATGTTAAGCTATAATCCTGGCTTAAAATCTCTCTCCGTTCCTTTAGGAAACTATACGTTTCTTTCATTTCTTTCTTAAGGACATGGGTTCGACCTTCCATGGACCCTATGGCCCATGGGTTCAGTATATGAGTAGTAGACTTTGGTTATTCAAGTTCTGCCTTAACTGTTGTAATTTTTCTAAGGTCTCCCTCCTCAGCCTATAACACTCACTATCAAACCATATCTTTGCTCTTCTTGTGGCCCGCGGAATGGCGGCCTTTTGTAGGATTTCCTCTATTGTTCTTGTCGCGTCCTCCAGCCTTGAGTTATCTATTAATGAGTCTAAAAGTATTGTTGAATCTTGCATAGCTTTTACTTTCTCGAAATCTATTTTCCTTGAAAGGGGATGAGTTGTCTTTTCCTGTAGGTTTCCCCATTCCCCTTGGATATTTATTTCAAGTGGTAAGTGTTTCCTTATCACAGCTTGGGTTGCTTTCCATAATGTAAATACGTTTCCTGTTATTAGTCCTTTTGTAATTGCAATATCTATTGTGCTCTTTCTGTTGTGTGAGATGTATGTGGGGATTGTGGGGTTGTTTAGCAGGATGAAGCCTTCTTCTTCCAGTTTCTCCAGATCTAGCTTTGTTTTGTACTTCGGAATGTCTAATCTGCAGTTAAGGTCACCTGCGATAATTATTGGTTTATCTTACTTGCTTTGAATGATCATTTGGCCTAGATCGTCCATTATGTCGAATGCTGTTATGTTCGGTTGAAAAAAAAGCGGCTATTATTACGAAACCGCCTATTTCCAAAAGTAGGGTATGGTCCTGTTGCCTTGTTGATAATATTGGAGTTAGGTGAGGTTTTAGTAAGATAGTTATCCCCCGGAAGGTCTACCTTTTTCTCCTTGTCTAGCTCTAAGATGAATACCATAGAAGTGTGGGTGTTGCCAGTCATCAGTGACGAATGTTTCCAATAGAATTGCTATATCGTAACCTATTAGAAAGTGTTCTGGGCTCATACTCATAGCAACTTTTAGCCCTTCTATGTTCCACATCATGTTTCTTAATTTTCTTGGTGCGTCTTTTAAGTTTTGATTCATTCTATCAGCTACTTTCTCTTCTGAGTTATTCGTAGGAGTGACCAATTTCTCGAGTGGGACGAAAGGTCCGAAATCGAAAACGTCTGACATAAATCCCTATCCGCCAGAAATCCTCCTCATATACCCTTTCCATTAGTTCGAATGGGATCCCCACTTCGAAAGCTTTAGTATCGTAATTGGTTGTTATTTCCTCACACGTAACGTTTTCTATAATTCCTCTGTTTTCTAGCTACTTCTTTATGGCACCGGAGGTGGTGTGCGGGCCTACACGCCCCACAAAAAGCCACGCTTTCTTCTTTCCTGCTTGCAATTCTTCAACTCTTGGACCTGAGCTTATCGTTGCGTATTGCTGTCTTGTTTGCCTTCTAACTGATTTGCTGGCAACTTGAACCCATTGCCCCGGATAGTTGGCATGTTCCAGGTCTTGAGTTCTCACCTGTGCCAATTCTTGTGATGATGGCGTCAGTTCGTCAATTTTCTTGTAACTTGTCGCCTTATCTTCTGCTGTTCTCTCGTCACGTTTTGGTGTCAGTGTTGAGCGCTGAGCGCTTTCTGTTTCCTCTTTTATTAATTTCCTTAAGTTGCCTGTAAGGGTGTCAATCAAATAAGTTAGTTTTTGTGTGACATTATTGGTTATTTTATCTTCCAGTGACGTGTGGTCTGGCTCCTGGTTGTTGTGGTTATAGAAGTCGCCGCTTGATGTCGAGGCTTGCTGGGTTGTACTTGTAGTTCCTGGTGTTAAGTCTCTAGTTAGCGCGCTACTTGTATCACACGAACTGTTGGTTGTGGGCGCCAGAGAGCTTCTGTCTATTTTCTTTGCCATCTCTGACTCTGTTTCATGCGCACTGTCGATAGATGGCGCCACATGTTTCACAAAGCTTCTGTCTCTTGCCTTTTTCATCTCTGATTCAGGGAAGCCATTAACCTCTTTTCCTACGGTTGCTGGATCAACATACTCATGTTTATCCTTGGTTTCACTGTCTTCGCCTTTGTTCATGGATCGGAAACATACTTCCAAGGTACTCACCGCTTTAAGCAATTCCTCCTTCATAACTTTAATTAGTTTGCCGTTTATTTTCTCTATACTTCTCAATTTTGTGAGAGCAGTTTTCACTCGTTCGTCTTGTATGTCCGCTATGTTTTTGAGACTTGTATAATGAGTGTTCGAACAAATACTTTTATCAAGCCTCCAGGAAGAGTAAACGTTTTAACACGCAGGATGCTTTCTCGTTAGAATGTGCTTCCGCAAATTATCTGCTCAAGTGAATGATTTATTTGCACGTAGAACAAATATATGACTTTCTCCTACTGTGTACAAGTACTTTGAGCAAACGAATTGGTACACACGACATGAGCAGTGGCGGATCCAGAGGTTCACCTCGGAGGAGACACTCTAGGATTTCAGAGTAGCTAGAGAAAATATGTAATAAAATTACTAAATTTGTATTTAATCTACACACACTACACATAACATTCAACCACCAAATGTTATAATTCTACAAGAAATTCATTATATTAAAATGGTTTATTGGTTTCAGTTTCAATAACACAAGTCATTGTCATTATGAAAAAAAAAAATTAATTCTACAGAATATGTACATTTTCACATTTTAATGCACATTACACAGTCAAATATGTATTATAACATATGCAATCATAGTGACTATCTGAAGACAATATAGGCTACAATTCTACTACACAAATGTTACAAAATATGTACATAGTACCAACATTGTCAGTCACTGACTCACAACTAGTCACATAAATAACAAGTAGTTCCGCGAAGAACTATACAGCCTATTTTCATATATCCTGCTCATGTTAATTGCCTCAATCAACATACAAAATGTCAGTTTAATTGCTGTAACAGATTCGTAGATATTGAGAACCGTCTAAATATTTCAGATAGTCACCAGGTTGTATTTTTATTTTTGTACTATTTCATTAAGATTATTGTGTACGTGTGGTATTCAAACTTCAATCGCATGATTAGATCACAAGAAGTAAAAACGAGATTTTAAAATTACGCCCAGTAGCCATCTTGTGATTATGCAAACAATTGAAATAAATTAATTGCCAGTGGATCAACATTTGTATAAGCATTTAACGTGCAACGTTTCACGGCACTCGGATTGTTAATTCGCGAGAAACGTCCATTTAAATATTTCAACTTCGCGTCGCCGCCATGTTGGATTTGTGCTCACCAGGTTACTGAAAGTCCTATAGGTGAACATATGTTCATAGTCTCTATGAACATAAAGAAAATCAGTTTGGTTGCTGTAAAAGATTCATAGATATTGAGAACCGTCGAAATATTTCGGAAGCTCGCCATTTAGGATTGTTATATGTAAAGGCCATAGAGTTATGTACCATTCAAGGACAATTATTGCCTAGTTTCATTATTCAAACTTTCAGTTCGATCGCATGATTACGACACAACAAAAAAAACTTAATTTTAAAATTTCGCACAGCCGCCATCTTGAGGTTATGTAAACAATTGGATTAAATTAGATGGCAGTGCATGACAATCTGCAAAATCATTTACTGTACCACATTTCACTGCGCTCCGAGTGATAAATCACGAGAAAAGTCTATTAAAATATTTCAAATTCGCTTGGTCGCCATGTTCGTTTTGTACTTTACAGGTTAAGAAATATACATAGGTAAACTTGTATCAGTACCCTTTATCACCGTACAAAATTGCAGGGTGATATCTGTAATAGTTTCGGAGATATAGAATGTCAGTGAAATATTTCGCACAGCCGCCATTTTGAGGTTATGTAAACAATTGAACTAAATTAGACTCCAGTGCATTACAATCTGTATAGACATTTGCTGTACCAAGTTTCATTACTTTTGGAGAGTTAAATCGCAAGAAAAGTCTATTTAAAAGTCTCAACTTCGCTTGACCGCCATGTTGGTTTTGTAGTCACCAGGTTTTTGAAAGTCTCATAGGTGAACTTCTAGTAGTGCCCTTTATCACCGTACAGAATTTCAGGGCGATATCGGTAATAGTTTCGGAGATATTAAATGCTAGTGAAATATTTCGCACAACCGCCATGTTGGATTGGTGAGACGTAACAAAATTTGAAGGGAATGGTCGAGGTCGCCGGGAATAGTGCTATGAACTTACCGAGTCTCATTGAAATCGCTCCAGCCGTTTAGATTTTATTAGGGACACACACACACACACCTCACACACACACACACACACACACGCACGCACACACACACGGACAAAAGGTGATCTCTTAAGCCTATTTTTTCAAAATTGAAAATAGGCTAAAAATACCAGCCACGGCCAGTCAAATAGTCAAGTAGTATAGGAAGGCGCTCCATGGCACAAAGGATTATGAAATATATTTCTACTTCTACCTCTCCTAAACATACAAAATGTTATGTCGCTGTAGCGATTATATTAACAGTGTTGCCATTACATACTATATGATAACTAAGGTTCGGATGTTAAGGAAAAGTCATATTTTTTTTTAGCTCATTTTACCCGAAATATGAAAAATAAGTTTGAATGATGGGTCCCTGACCACGTTTAAAGCAATTTGATGTTGCCTATAAATGCATATTTCAGCCATTTTTATTGTTTTGGTCAGATTTGATCATATTTTAGTGTTATAAGGTCATATTTGGTTGTAATTTCAGCATTTGTGTTTAAATTGAGGCGTCGTTAACAAGGTACGTGTTATCTGCGTCGATTTTCAAACACAGGATTTCCGGATAGTGTAGTAGATATATTTTTCTTTATTTTCCCAGTTTTAACAACAAATTCATTTACATACATTAGTATACAATAAAAAAAATATAGTGAATAAAAAAAACTGATATAACTAAATATAAATCAATAATGCATACCAAAGTATTAAGAGGAGCCAACGAACAATGAAATACATTTCTGTGCCAGTACATCGAAATCACAACTTACTCAGGTCCTCGTTAGTACTGATGACATGAATTGGACTCCCTTCTAATTTCCTAATCATGATCTTTCCACTCCTACTAACCCAAAGGTATTTATAGTTCTTTTCCCGCTGCAGTTGCTTAGCCTTTGCAAATTACACTCTTCTAGCTGGGGCAAGTGATTGATTAATATATATTGGGCTGGAAGTTGACATACCAAGGTGTGTTGTAGATTTTCCCAGAACAGGCAGATAGCAGGTTTAGAAGACCTGATTCCAAGAAGGCGCTCCTCTACGGACGTCTTTTAGCACATCTTTCTGGACAAGTTAGATTGCGACACTGAACGCATGAGGTCACGGAACATGGCGATAATGTGCTTCCACCATTCAATAGGATGTCACTCCAGTAGATATATTTAGCTCAGAAGCAATTAGCAAACAAGGAAATGCCATGTTATGGCTTTTAGGAAAACCAAGCAAGAACTGCATCTCAAGGATATGATACTGAATGAATGTTGAAAATTTTAATGTACTGTAGCTCTCTGTCAGTTTTTATGATTAAAATCTGGTGTATGATCGCTGATCACGTTTTGGCACTTAAGACGTTTACTGTATGTTAGTGATACTCTACCTATCCCAAAAATTCATGACATATTTCATAGTTTTATAGGTCATATTTTATAGTTTTTAGGTCATATTTAGCTAGTTTTTAGGGCATATTTGCGTGCATATTTTGTACTTCTTTAGGTTTTAAACTTCCGAACCCTAATGATAACAAACATTGACCACATTCATGAATGCAGGCAATACAGCAAAGATTTTACTTGCAGTGCAGTTTGCAGAAACAATCATTTTTATCGGCAATATCAATGTGGCAGACAACTGGTTTTTCCGGGGGGGGGGGGGGCACTTGCCACTGGTGCCCCCCTCTGGATCCGCCACTGGACATGAGTAAGGTTTGTGGCCAGTGTGAATCAGCATGTGTAAGGTTTGCAGTAAAATGCCTTATTGCGATCGCGACAGATGCTGTAGATTTGTCGCTTACGGAGTAGTGTCATGCAGGTCCAATTTGTAGCGTGTGCGGCGCTTGTTGTAAGGCTTTCTGTAGAGTTTTCTGGTTATATGTGTCGTTTGTAAATTGCTGTGATTTGTTTAACTCTAACCTAACTATTTCTCTGACGCTGGTATGCCAACTTTTGCTTCTATAAGTACACTTCACCTTTAGTATTTGCGTTTTCTAGTTGTTTGCCGTAACAGTGTCACTGCGCTAACACTTTTCGCTTGTTACCACGTTATTATATCTCTTATTACGATTTATATATCTAAATAAACAGGTCGGAAAGTGTGCTGAACAGTTATAACAGATTTTAAGTCCGCTAACCACAACACACACTGTGCTTTATGCTCAACTATCGCCATTGGAATCACACTCAATATTGGCGTGGCTGCTTCCTGTGACGTACTCATTCTGTTCATCGGCTGAAGGTCACGGGCGGAGTACAGTCACATCTAAAAATAGAACTGGATGAGATCCTGATTAGTTTTCAGGTGGAATTATTAATTTATCTCACTTACAACGGCAGATATGATTTTTAGCCTATTTTCATTTATGGAAAAACAGGCTTATGAGATCACCTTTTGACCGTGTGTCTGTCTGTGTGTGCGTGTGTGTGTGTATGTCCCCCTAATAAAGTCTAGACAGCTGGAGCGATTTCAATGAAACTCTGTAAGTTCATAGCACTATTTCGGACGACCCCGGTCGTGCCCTTCAAATTTTGTTACGTCTCACCAATCTAACATGGCGGCTGTGCGAAATATTTCAGCAGCATTCAATATCTCCGGCACTATTACCAATATCACCCTGGAAATTTGTACGATGATAAAAGGAACTACTAGAAGATCACCTATGTGACTTTTGAAAACATGGTAACTACAAAACCAACATGGCGGTCAAGCGAAGTTGCGACTTTTAAATAGACGTATCTCGCGATTTAACCAACCAAACGCATTGAAAGTTGGTACAGTAATTGTAATGTACCAACATCTAACTTCGTTCAATTGTTTATATAACCTCAAGATGGCGGCTATGCGAAATATTTCACCGGCATTCTATATCTCTGAGTCTATTACCGGTATCACCCTGATATTTTGTACGGAGATAAAGGGCTCTACTGGAAGTTCATCTATGAGATTTTCAAAAACCGATTAACTACAAAACGAACATGGCGGCCAAGCGAATTTGATAGTTTTAAAAAGACTTTTCTCGCGATTTAACCATCCAAATGCAATGAAACTTAGTACAGAAAATGTTTATACACATTGTAATGCACTGGTATCTAATTTAGTTCAATTGTTTACATAACCTCAAGATGGCGGCTGTGCGAATTTTAAAATTAAGTTATTTTTTGTGTCGTAATCATGCGATGGGAGTGAAAGTTTTAATAATGAACCTATGCAATCATTTTCCTTTAATGATACATGACTATATGGCCTATACATATAATAATCCAATATGGCGACCATCCGAAATATTTAGACGGTTCTCAATATCTACGAATATATCACAGCAACCAAACTGATGATTTTAAATGTTCATAGGGGCTATGAACAAAAGTTCACCTATAGGACTTTCAATAACCTGGTGATCACAAATCCAACATGGCGGCGACGCGAAGTATACATATTCACATGGTCGTTTCTCGCAATTTAACCATCCGAGTGCAGTGAAACTTGGTACAGTAAATCCTTATACAGATGTTAATCCACTGGCATCTAATTTTTTCAATTGTTTCCATAACCACAAGTTGGCAGCTGTGCGAAATTTTAAAATCTCGTTTTTACTTCTTGTGTCCTAATCATGCGATTGAAGTTTGAATACTACACCTACACAATAATCTTCATGTAACAGTACATAACTCTAAGACCTACATATATAAAAATCCAACATGGCGACCATCCGAAATATTAGGCAGTTCTCAATATCTACGAATCTCTTACAGCAATCAAACTGAAATGTTGTATGTTGATAGAGGCAATTAACATAAGTAGGATTTATGAAAATAAGCTGTATTGTTCTTCCCGGAACTACTTGTTGAAATTGCTGCAAACTTTTTCGATGACCCTGTATTTTTGTTACCATGCCGTGAAAGGAATATTAAGACTATTAACTTGATGTGAAGATGTTTGCGTGATGAACGAAACATGTCATCCAATAACCCCACCCTCATTTGTTTTTGTTTTTGTATAAGATGTGTATATTAATTCATGTTAATTTGTGTTAGCTTAGTAAATATTATTAGACAAGTGTTATTTCACGACCAATTGCATTGGGCACATTCGTGTTGACCAACTGAAAATGAATTGTTATATTAGATTCTGTCAAGAATGAGGAAATCCACGACAAAGTGAATTACTAATTCTTCCAGTCATACGCCTCAGTTATGCACCCTCCTTTAGAAGACAGTTGACATAACATTAAAGGGAGAGTTGATTTAGTCACTATAAGAATTTAACTTGCAGTAGCAGTTGTTTAAACAAGCAGGCTGACATCGGCTCTGGAGTTGAGTCAATAGAAAGGAATATTGAGGCTATCTTGACAACAGCGCTGAGAGCTCTTCCACTGCTTCAGAGACATGTCAAAACGAAATAAGTTGTGCAGTAGACCTGCTAGTGTCGGCAGTTGTTTTAGTTCCATCGGCCAACGGAGTCTCAGCAGCTTGTAAGGAGAGCGACATGTGATTGATCTTTCTCACCCTCATAAGCGTTTCTCGCAAATGGGCTTCAAACAGAACTGGTGTGTAACTTTTCCAGTCTCCAAGACAAATCCTTAAATCTATGTTGCCAATACACCTGTTATTTATCCTGAGAAACCCATAAACATCATGGCAGCCCGGTGATTTAATCCCCGAGTGCAATGAAACTTGTCACAGCGGACCTTTATTCAGAGCTTAGTGTAGAGACGTCTAATAATGTTCAATTGTTTTCAATTATTCAAGATGGCATCACATCAAAATTTTAAACCCTAATTATTTATTTCTCGTTTCTCATTCAGGTGATTGAAAATAAGATTCGTATGATTGGCTATGATAACAATCCTTATCTAATGACTCTAAATTCTGCAGCTTACTTTTCGTAAAACACACAAGACGTGCATTTGACTTTTCTAGAACTTACCAAAATTCCCGTAATTCGTTACAGAAATATGTCATCGCAAGGGAAGAGTCTTAATCACCGATATTTAAAGCTGTATATTCTAGCACATAACTTCTTATTGTAATGCTGTTGGAGAAGACATACGTCGTGAATCAAAATCTATTTTAGTATATCATAAGGAAAATCCTTGTTTTAGGCAGGAGAATTTAAAAGGAAATACCAGTGGGATATATGAAAGTAGGCTATTTAATTCTTTACGGAACTACATGTTTAAATTGTTACCGGAACTATTACTTGTCCGGTATTAAACATTTTCCCTCGTAATGAGTTGTCCTTCACAGTTTCCCTCATAGTTGCCATGCTTTTAGAAATTGTTTGACTGTACTTATTCCTTGATTGCGAGTTAAACCTTAAACCTCCTGATACAAATTGAATCCCACTCAAATTAGGTGGGTTTTAATTAGCTTTTCTATTAAAATTTGAAAGTGAATTATTAATCTTTCGCAGAATGAAAATGAATTATTAATAATAATAATATCGTATGGCCTCGGGTGCCGGGTGCAAGCTTTGTAATTTGACACCTAGGGGGCTAGCTTGCATGTCGAATTTCGTTGTTCCTTGAATCCCTATGAAAGTCAAGGAGGTTAGATATCTAAGCTCCTTGAACACTATAGCGCTTTCTGGTAGAGAAATGAGGAACTTTGTATTGGCGGGAACTCCCTAGATTAATTTTGCCATTATGAACACGGCCTACTGAATTCAAATGGGTTCTTTGACATGCCAACATTGTATGACATGCGTGTCGTATTTTTTCCGCCTTTCAAAAAATCACTTACCACGGCCAGGAGCGAACCTGCAATCTTGGGGCTAGTAGACCGACACGCTATCCACTCACCCACCGTGGCTAGCTAATGAATTATTAATAATAATGCATAATTAACAGTATAGTGTAAATTACTGAAATTCATTAATCAGTGTTCTTTTACCGCCAGTTCTTCCACACCAGCAGTGATATAATAGCCTACCTTATTTTAAATCCTCCGGTATCTATTTCATTACCAAACCAAAATAATTATAGTTACACACGCTATTACTGTAGACACAGAAACACAGGTTATCAGACTAACTCAATATAAATCAAAGTACACGGAACTAATGACCAGGATGCCCCAGGCTCTTTAAATAAATTAACAACAAACAGAGCAATAGGGTACATCTAAATTACAGCTCCCCAACCACTTTGTGGTCCTAAGTAAACTCTCAGTTCGTGCCATTATATCAACGCAGTTAAATGACACGGGAGGAAGATAATGAGTTGCTAGAATAGCCCGTGGCATATCAGCCCGTCCCTTGTCTTTTCTTTGCTTGGCATAAACTCAATCTCCATTTGCAACACGAGGCTATACAGAACATTGTGGTCTTAAATTGCTTTCTCTCGCGCTGCCCTCTGAGGCTGGATGCTGTGCTCTTCTGAAACATTGAAAAGAATTCAACAACTCCATCTAACTAATTAATATTCAACCAGCTTTGATTACTCGTCGCGGATACGTTTATAAAATTGAATTAAATAAAGCAGTAAATGAGGACTATTTCTTGGTTAGACTATGACCCCGCCATCCAAGGAAAGAAAGAGAAGTCTTATGACTTAACAAGAAAGTTGCAAGAAGAACTAATGAGCCTACTTTTCTTACACTATAAGATTCATACCAATATCTCCAGTGTTGTGACTGACTTCTTCTTTTTCCTTTTCTTTGAATTGTATTTTATTTGATAATGTGTTCTTTTATAGTTCTTAACCTGTTCTTTTGCCTTTAAAGCCCGTCAATGCAATAAATGCTGCTGATGACGATTGCTAAATGAACAATTTATCGCTAGATCTTTAGAATTGAAATAGCTTTTATCAATTGTTGGAAGTAGAGTATTTAGAAATATTTCAATCTCTCTCTAGCCACCGAAACAGAAACACTCTTCTCTAATCCAGTGGCTTGTTTTGAGCTTTCTGATTTTGTGTAAATTTCAGTTAATGAGAATCGTGGTTAAGCTCCACACCTATAGAAATTAATTGTGCACGCGTTTGAAAATTAAAGCAGTCCGTCATGGTAACCCCCCTCCCCTACTTATTACAATTATTATCTGCTTCTCATTTATTTCCCACCTGGGAGAAACATACTGGCGGATTTGCTGTCAAAGAATATCTCTGCTAGATAGCAGTGAAAATGTAACTTCGAAATTATAGAGTCCATCACTTAAAGGGCTGCACATATAAAACTACCCCATATTAGCGGAGGCCATATTGTTATTATTATTATTATTATTATTATTATTATTATTATTATTATTATTACTTTTAAAAAATTTGAACCCTCATCAACTCCTCTCGTGGGTTGACATTTGGGAGAGTAGCTGGCTGTGAAGAAGTTCATTACATTGACACTCACCTCATCATTGTTACCTTTATAATAGACTACAGTCCAGCCGCCGAATGTCCGGCTCTCACATTTCTCATGACGGACGGAGACAGCGTTGCTGGTTCTGTACCGCCAAATATAAAACAACGTGGCCTACATCATATATTTCACATATATTTTAATAAATTCTGACGAACCCCTGACCATATTACTGAAATAATATACTTACAGACAGTTAACCGGTAAGTGTGCTCACACAAGGCAATTAAACAACAAACCTGCACTAACACTGAGAGCAACAGGACTACAGAAGAGAAGCTTGGCAACATTGAGGTAAATGTAAAGACCTGCTTACTGGGAAAACCGCTGATTGGTACAGGTGACAACATTCTTCATGGTCACCAACATAGGCGGAATTCCACTGTGATCGAGGAATTTAGGTTTTGTAACAGAAAAATGTCGGAATTACAAAATGATGCATAAAATTGAAATTGGGGTGTGAGACTTCCACGTTACATAGTGAAGACGCTAGAGAAGAATTAAAATGATGGCAAGTTTCAAGGTTCTATTAACAGCTTTTATTTGCCATAAGTTGGCTATAATATTCTCTTTATCCCTCTTCTCCCACCATCGCCAAACGTCAGAGCCGGACACTCACCGGCTGGACTGGGATTAATGAATGGTAGAAATGCATTCAGGAATTCTCCTTCATATGTAGCTACAGTGGGCAGCATAATAAAATTTGGAGAAGAAGGAAGATTAAATACCTGTATTTCAATAGTATGCCCTTATGAATAGTAGGGACGTAACAATTTTAACATTCGTTCTAATTAACTTTTATAATATTTCATTAAAAAAAAACACTGTAAGTTACATTTAATTAAGCCCCAATCACCACCATGTGTCTGCAAGAATTATGCATTGTTCCCAGACAAAGGATGGATTCATCTCCATAGGTTAACTCGCACACGATTATTTCACTCAAGATACTCATTTTGTATGTTACTTCACTTACGAGCTCGAGACATCGTGGTCAACTGTTGATGTACTTGTGTGCTCTTGGGTGTAATTATCCGATTATCTGTGTTCCTGTGTTGACTGAAGCAGTGCATGTTAAGCCACGCTAAAGGACTGCATTGGGGAGCTGAATTATGGAGATACGAAGTGCTGATAGGAGCCATTTTGGCTGCAGGGTCGTATTGGGTGGCTGGAGAGATAAACCCCCCGATAAGTGCGCAGGTACAGAAGAAGCATACAAGTGACCATTGAGGAACAAGAAATAAACAAGGTGTAAGAGGTTGGCACGATCCTCTGTCTAAAGAAAACAGAAATCAAAAATAACTTTCTGTCGCTGATTAAAAATATGCAATTAGATTGGAAAATACAATAATATTGCAGTATTAGTTAATTACAATTTTTGGGAAGGGATTTTTACGAACTATTTGAATTCAACATTGTGGTTTTTTAATAATTTAGAGAAAAGAAAATTATCATTTGATATTAATATAGTTTAATTCAGCTTTTTATTAATTATTTATTAATTAATTATAATTATTATAGCCTTCTTTTAATTTTATTTTTAATTGTTTACTTATGTAATACACAGTTTGCGCCACATTTTTTGTCCAGACAGATCCGGTTCCGCAGTTCTGCAGAGGACAGTCGGTGACCTTCAGGCATGTGCAATTGATACCTGAGTTGTTAGTTATACGGATAGCAGTGGCTTTAAGTTAGGTACCATACCGGCATTTGCCTGGAGTAGAAGTGCGAGACCACGGAAAAACACTTCCAGGATGGCTGAGGTAGGAATTGGACCCACCTCGTCTCAGTTTTCTCAGCCCTCAGACCAGAATTAAATTTCTTGGCAGAGCCGGGTATTGAACCCAGTCCTCCGAGGTGACAGTCAAGAATGTTAGCCATTACACAACGAGCTGGACACAAGTTAATGAGCTTGCTGGAGATGAACTGCAGTAGCCAATGTTCAGAATGCATACATTGTTTAGTCGTTTCTCCCCTACACAGAATATGGCCTTTTAACATTCCGGAAGAGTTAAGATCAAAGGAAAAATTATTTAAACATGCAATATGTCACAGTTGATGATACAGTATTATAATAGTACATTATGCAACGAGCCTATAATGGCAATAATTAAGACACGAGTATGTTTATAAAACGAGCGTATGCGAGTTTTATAATTTCCATACGAGTGTCTTAATTACCATTATAGGCTAGTTACATACGACTGTTTATGTTCGACGATAATTACTATAAATATTTTATGTTCGAACATAAATATTCATAAATATCTGTCGAGATTCCGCCAGTTTTATGTACTGAACAGAGCGCATGAGACGCAGAGAATGCCTTGTATTTGACCATGGCCTCCTCGATTACCCTACTTTGACACTAGGCCAGGCAGTGAAATTTAAATTAGAAGGCCGTGGAACTCAGCGCATCTAATTATCTAATTGGTCAAACAACTGTTTCTTGAGCTGTGATTGGTGGGAGAAACTGTTTCATAATGAAAAATAGTGTTATAATGAGCCTCACTATAGTACAGTTTTCTGACATATAATAGTCAGGGTCGAACATAAAAGTTTTATATTGATAAGTAATTGTCCTATTATAATGGAAAGAGGAGACCCAAGATGTATTTGATAAAGCAAATTATTTTCCTCTATCATATTAGTTTCATATTGTGTTGAAGGCCAAAAAGTGTAAAAATTATCATGAAATGAAACACGCGGAGAAGAAAAAAAACGAGTTTCAACAATTCAATCCTGATGCTTCTTTCTCCTCTACAACTACCGATGCAGAAATCTGCAAAGGGTTTCAAGGATTCAAACATATTTAGAGATTACAAAGTCATCCATGATTCTATGTTATCATTTCCAATATAAACGAATATATCAATTTCAATAATCGTTAACAAAATTGACCACAAAAACAATGAAGCTACTCAGAGAAATCTGGATTTACTCTCTTGTTGATAAGATTAATTGGTCATTTGAGTTAAATAGAATTGCATGTCTGTCTAACTCATTGGCTGATCAAACCGATAATGTGTGGCACTCTAATGAATTTACAACGGCATTAGTTGTAATTGGTGTACACTATTAGCAGCGAACAGTGCACTCATCACAGGGCCATGTAGAAACACGGCAATTCTTTGACACGATGCACATTATTAACTAACGCTAGTAAAATTAGTAATTAAACACTGCAGCTAAAAGTTACGGCATGTATTGCGGACTATATAATTTAATTGGAGGGTGGGAATGACTGGATTTATTATTATTACTAGCAACCCAGCCCGGCTTCGCCCGGTATCTTTAATGGTTTACCCAATGTAAGCTTAAAAGGCGCACGGTCCGCAGGTTCCAGACGCAATTCAGAAAAGCCGAGGTGAATAGCGAAACTCCAAACACATATACTCTTCTCTGAAGTCTTAAATCGACACGACTCGACAGTATGATGCTGGCCGAAGCTAGAGTGATAGGCTCGCTCGCTAGCTCTTAAACTCACTCTGAAGCTAGTAATTTAAATTTCCACTGAATGGAGATTCTTGGAAGAAATGAAACCGTAAAGACACTTATAGTGGACGATGTATTAAAGATAGAGGTATGCTGGGATGAACTTTTTATAGGATTTTCAACAATTCTAACACTCAGAGTATTGAACCCTTTACCCTATGATGGTTAAATGATTCTACTTTTTATTTCTTCAATTAATAAATATTTCAACCAGCATCATGAAAGTAGCCAGACAGCGATGAGGAAATCTCAAGCATTTGTTGGAGACAGTAGGGACATACCTGCAACAGTTTAACAAAAGGCTAAGTACTTGAGCTATGAAAAGAAATAGCAGAGCGATGTATCACAGGGACAGGTGTGGCTACCTCAATTTTAGAAGCGACGCGCGGTGAGACATGGTTCTGGTATGTTCATTGTGATATTCGCGCCTAGAAGAAATATGATGCAGTAACGTGAATGGCTGATGAAGAAAATAGACACTCCCAAGACGCCAAGATCTACTAGAAACCGCCAAATTATTAGAAAATGGAGAACCAATGAGAAGAGAATGCCTACTTGCGCGCCAACTCTGGCTGGGGTACGCGGTGGCTAGTATTCACGCGGGAAATCGCCTAGACAAAATCTCTACGATCGATTCTAGGATTAATGGGCATATTCTTGACCTGTGCAATATTACGAATTCAGTGATATGTATTTCATTCCTGTACCACAATTATTTCGATAAATTTTTACATAAAATCCCCCTCCATCTAGACCCAAGGGCCAGTTCATTTATAAGTGTGTCGAAGAGCCAAGACATTGACTTTCATTCCGTGTGTCTAGAAGACATTGACATTTATTCCGTGTGTTGAGGACACACTATTATTATTCTGTGCGTCTACGAACGAAGACTTGTATTTTTGTGTCGAGGACACAGGAGATTCATTGAAAAGTGGTAAAATCAGTGATAGATAGTCTTAGTACTATAGTTATAGGGACAGTAGCGTCGATAATTCGCCAACGAACAGTGACAGGGAATTTAGTACCTGAACAAGCGAATTTAGTAGTCAGGCATAAAGTGTATAATAACCTAATTTTTGTATCAGCGCAAGGATGACATCGATGAATGCAGAGGAAGTGTGGAAGTCTCAACAGTCCGTCCAGATGGCTGCTATGAGATAGAGAACCATCAAGTTGGGGAATGGCATCTGATGTTCTTTGACGGGTGACTACAACACGAGATGAGTACAAATAATATTTTATTATTTATTAAATTAACTTATGGTTTATGGGACATATTTTTGTAAATACTTTGCTTGTGTGATTTAATGTAGTATATTTTGTTTGATCTGACACACTTTTGTTTGGACGCAGCTGGCACAATGGTAGTTAATGGAAGGTTCTTTTCTTTGTGTTGTGGTAACTAACGTATCTATGTGAACGGCCGTGTTCGCCTAGGTTACGAAGTGCGGTTAAAAACGTCTCTCGGAGATATGTCGTGTTTCAGAAGTAGGACTGAATTAATATAATTATATAGTAGATTGGAGGGTAATTAAATGTTATTGAAAATTATTATTGATCAGATTCAGTGTGATTATTGCCTTTGGAGCAATGTAATTTGTGACGAAGAGTACTCAGCTCTATCGTAGGTTTTAAATATTGTGTTAAATGTTTGCGAGCTTTAATTCAGCAGACCCATGTGAAAGGTGTTATGTCAGTCCCAGATGTGTGTACTGTGAGTATATTGTTGTGGTATTACAAGCGGGAACTTCAGCAGAGACTGATTTCTGTCAGCTTGGTACCAGATTCAGATTGCATCCTTGCGAGGACAATTATGGATATGTGATTATTGTCTGACCATATGTTGAGTGGGAGGAGATGTTAGCGGCTGTTGATTCCTTGAGATAACAGTTCCGCTGGTTGGCTATTTATATACACTGGATGGGGGACATGACTGGTATGTGGAATGGGTGAGTTGTTGTCACGAGGGCTGGCTGAGTTTCGCAAGCAGAGCTCATTAGTGGAGTGCAAGTCTGGCTCCCAATTACTTGAAAATAAATATAAATGTGAGAAACTGATCAATGGTAAAATTGTTTAAATAAATGGGAGTTGCCTACGAAACACGATTACCTTCGAAGCGTTTCCTTAACATGCAGTTTTGTTAATATAAAGTAATCTTAACCACTCAGGTTGTTTGTGGTTGTTGGTTTATTCTTTGTTTATTTGTCCATGTCAGTGGCCCGTGAGTCACGTGCGGCGCTGTGTTTCCTTGTTGTTGAGTATCTGGCCATTGGCAGCTCATTTGTTAAGTGTGTCACCACACTAATAAGGGTCTCAGAGAGATGCCTGTAAATAGTAGAGTTGTAATATGTGTGTCAGAATTAGATTTAAGGATTTTTATTAATGTTATGCCCATAGCCATAAAAGTTGATTTTACGAGATGATTGTTCGTGAGCACCGTGGCTGTTAACCCGTTGTGAACGAATGATCATCCAAGTACTCATTTCCCGTAGATAGTCACCACGCGAACATAAATTCACATGCAAGGTAGTGGAACTCGGATCCATATTTTATTAGAAAAGGGGAGATCTGTCTGACTCCTCAAAGTGATAAATATTCATGTCAGGGGGAAATTCAGGGAGGATATTTTTTATTATTATTGTTTGTTTTATTCTTTCATGCACAAATTAGTTATTAAATCTAGTTATTATTTTACTTTTTGTCTCCTTTCTTTCTTAGTTATAGTTTTCATCCTATAACCCTTGCCTCAGAAAAGCACGTAGTTTGGCGGACGTAAACACCACACTATGAACTGAACGCGACCCCTTGATCAAAGATTCTTGCATAAAACACTGCTATTCTGAAGGGTTCATAGGTTAAAACTGGCGGCCAACGGTGGGGCTATTCACTGTGGTGTAACGGGGAGATTACACATGTCAATAGTGGCGCATTTGAGTAAAACTGGCATGCCGCAAGTGCAGGCAGATATGACAGTATTTAATCACCGGGAAGTGATATTTTATTAAAAGTAGTTGAGGCGAAGTGTATACCGCCAAATGTGTGAAAGATAAATTAAAATCAGGAGTTTGCAAAGTAAAATACGGTTCACGTTGTTGTATTTTAAATTAAAGTAAAATTAAGATGTGATACCGGGCGCCCAATGATAAAGTTAAAACTAGATTTGTGTAGAAAGTCAAACTCATGGAAATATTAGGAGGCTGTAGCCTAAAATGACAATTAATACTTTGTTAATTAGTCAGTGTTAATATCAGATCAGGATAACTGTTTAATGACTAAATATGTGCTTGGGGTTAAAATTAAATTGAGTAAAACTAGAACTACTCAGAGATGCAATCAACTAATGGGATTAAAGGTAAAAATAAATGAACTGAGTAGAATAAAGAAATTAAATGTGCATTGGATTTATGTGCGTGTCAAAGGGCATTGGCGTAGGCCATTTCCCATATGTCTCATATATATTGTAAAACATGGCAACGGTGGCGCAGATCCAGGAGATCATTGAAAGTGCGGCAAGGAGAACTCAGGAATTGTTGGATACTAAATTAGCAGAACAAAGTGAATCGCTGAACACGAAGTTATCCGAACAAATAAACACTAAATTATCAGAACAGAGTCAATCTATAAACACTAATATGTTAGAGCAAAGTGAAGCGTTGAATACAAAATTATCTGAACAAATAAACACTAGTATGGTAGAGCAAAGTGAAGCGTTGAATACAAAATTATCTGAACAAATAAATACGAAAATGTCAGAACAAAGTAAATCGCTAAATACTAAACTGTTAGAACAAAGTGAATCATTGCGGACACAGTTAAATAACAGTAGAATTGAGCAAAATGAATATCAGGCGGAACAAGCTAGGTTATTAAAGAGTGAAATTAATGACACTATAAATTCACAGTTAGAGGCGCAAAATAATAAAAACACGAACCAATTAGCTTCGTTAACCGCAGAGATGAAAGAGCACTCAAACCAACAGATGATATTACTGGCCCGTGATGTAAGCAAAAATAATGAGAAACAATTAGAGCAGATTAAACAAATGGAGAGTATTTTCGATAAAAAACTTAGCATTCTCGATGAAACGGTGTTAGCTAAATTAGAGCAGATTGAAATAGCATGCACAATGAATACAAGCGAGGTCAAAATAGCCCAGGATAAGTTGGAAGGTCGATTTAAGGAGATGGAGAAAAGTGGCAGGGTCATTCAACAACAAATATCAGCAGTAGATGAGAACATATCAGGCATAATTAAAGATATGGACCGTCTAGAGATAAAATCAGCGGAACAGTGGAAAAGCCTAGAAACGGAACAAGAACAATTTAAGAGTACATTAGATGAAAGGCTGAGCCAGATAGAAATTAATCAGGATGAAAATAAGAGCCAAATTGAAGAAAAAATAAGCACGATTAAAGAACAGATCAGGAAAGATTGGAAGAAAATGAATATTGATTCGAGAGAGGAAAGATCCACCATTATTAAAACAGTAGGCGAACACCACACGCGTATTCAAGCTTTGGAGCAAGAGGTAAAAAATAGACTTAAAGAACAGACAGACAGGATCATTAAAGCCGAAATTCGCTCATTAGAACAATCGTCTATATTTAAAACGGGAGCATTGAAAGACAAGCAGGATGACTCACATAGTCCCCAACCCAGCATAGCAGGAAGTCACACTCAAGCAGAGAGCCCATTAACAACAAACACGGAAGGATTTCGTAAGAACGTAGATAGAAGCTCGACACCACAGGACGGTCATCAGCCCACACAACTTATTCAAGTAATTCGCTCAAATGACTACAAACCGCAGAAATACACCGAAAATTCAGGGGTAACACCTAAGGCCTTTATCAAAGAGATTGAAGACCATTTTAATGACACTGGGGTACCTGAAGCACGTAGATTGAGAATGATGGAGAGATTTTTATCAGGGAATGTTCTCACCTGGTTTTTAAGTTTCAAATATACATTTGGAACCATGTCAGACTTTAACTTAGCGTTTCTGCGCAAATACTGGTCTCCCGCCATACAACAGAGTTTAAGAATGGAGCTTTACTCTAGAAAATACCAAACTACCCAGCAGACAAAATACTCAGATTTCTTTAACATCCAATGCTAAAATTTCGCGATCTGGATTACCCATTAAACGAATCAGATTTGGTGATGACAATAGCAAGGCAAATGCCAGTTAATGTACAGCAAGTGCTAGTAGCAGCAAACGTCAGTACGGCCCTACATGCAGAGCAGATATTACGGCAAATAGATGAGACCACATCTCATAGTCATTTTAGAGGAGGAAGACAGCTGGAATTAGTCAACACTACAGAGGTCGTAAAAACAAAACAAGGAAATACTAAAACGCAGGGTACTAATACGAGCACCTCCACACCTAGGCGAAACCAGGAAGAAGGGGAAAACAGCAGTTCAGCATTGAAATTGAACATTGTCCAGGGAAGATGAACGTGATACCGGATGCACTCAGCAGGAATCCAGAGCCTGATAATGAAGAAACAGCGATGGTACAACACTTGGAGTTAACACCGAAGGACCGGGAATTCTTGGAGGAGTTACGTGAGATACAGCGAGAACAGGAAGCGGAACCATGGATGATGCTATTAATTAATTACTTCAAAAAGCAACTACCTACAGGAACACCTGCATTTCGAGAAGCGAAAGCCAAAGAAGGAAGATATGTTTATGTCAACAATTGGCTGCACAAATGGGTAGATAATGACCACACCAAGTTACGCATATTAGTACCTGCATCGTTACAACGAGGATTGACATGGCATACGCACGAAAGTTACGGTCACGTGGGCTTAGACAAGTGCGAAGCTACAATAGGAGAGACATTTACATGGCCACGTATGAGAACAACTATATGTGACGTCATTACAACTTGTGACCCGTGTCAGAGAACAAAGCCGAATAATTATTTACTGAGGCAATATCCTAGACCATTGCTACCTCAGAAACCATGTGAGCTACTGGCGATGGACTGTCTTGGTCCAATTCCGAAGGGAAGGAGAGGTTGCCGTCATTTGCTAGTGTGCATTGATGTATTTTCTAAGTTTGTAGTACTATGCCCTATTCAGAAAACAACATCGAAGCAGGTACTCAGTCGCATTCGTAATAGAGTTATTCCAACCCTTGGAAAACCAGAGTTTATATTATCAGATCACGGCAGTTATTTCACAAGCGCCGAATTCAAGAAAGGAATGGAAGACATGGGTATAAAACATGTTTTAAGCAGTATCCGACATGCCCAAGCTAATCCAAGCGAGAGAGTAATTAAATCTGTAACTGCATATTTGAGAATCTTCATTCCGAACGAACACCACAAATGGGTCGTTAAAATTAAGGATGTAGAGACATGCATGAATTCTACCAGGCACGAGTCAACAGGACAAATCCCTATGGTCCTACACAAGAACGAGTATCCAGTAAGAACATGGAAAAGCATCATTAACTGTCCACAAGATCCCATGATAGCACCAGACCTGAGAATTGAACGAACGAGAGAATACATGAGGAAACAAGCAGACCGCAGATTACGGCGAGTAAGAAATAAGAGGTTCCACGGTGATCTTGAAGTCAACCAGCTCGTTTTGGTAAAACGACCTGCTATATCGGACCCAGAAAAGAAAATCTTTTGTAAGTTCTGCGAAAAATTCATAGGACCCTATTCTATCGTAAGAAACCTTGGAAATAATGCTTACAGAGTGAAAGAATTAAGCACAGGAACAATGTCAGTTTACAACGCTGCCAACCTAAAGAAATATCGTCGAAGTGAACCATGGTAGCGCCGAAATAATGACGCTGTTTGAATATACGGACGTCCTACTATCAACAAAGTCAACGGGGAGCAATTGACTACGGCACGTGATGAACGAGGAAGTAGACTTGTTGTTGACAAACATTAACGAGGCAAGTAAGGTGTTGCCGCAGGCATCGAGCGTCACGCAAGATTGGAAGGGGAAGAGACAAGCAGGAAATGAAAACGAGTAAATGCCATTGAAGACAGGAGCGCCTAGACCAAGTAAGAAAAAGGGGTGATTCTGGAAATAAAACAAATTGGCCTACGGAAGTATTGTAAAATTGTCGACTTTATTCCTAAGTTCGAAATTTTGTGAGTGGGAGAGTTGTGAACCCTTTACCCTATGATGGTTAAATGATTCTACTTTTTATTTCTTCAATTAATAAATATTTCAACCAGCATCATGAAAGTAGCCAGACAGCGATGAGGAAATCTCAAGCATTTGTTGGAGACAGTAGGGACATACCTGCAACAGTTTAACAAAAGGCTAAGTACTTGAGCTATGAAAAGAAATAGCAGAGCGATGTATCACAGGGACAGGTGTGGCTACCTCAATTTTAGAAGCGACGCGCGGTGAGACATGGTTCTGGTATGTTCATTGTGATATTCGCGCCTAGAAGAAATATGATGCAGTAACGTGAATGGCTGATGAAGAAAATAGACACTCCCAAGACGCCAAGATCTACTAGAAACCGCCAAATTATTAGAAAATGGAGAACCAATGAGAAGAGAATGCCTACTTGCGCGCCAACTCTGGCTGGGGTACGCGGTGGCTAGTATTCACGCGGGAAATCGCCTAGACAAAATCTCTACGATCGATTCTAGGATTAATGGGCATATTCTTGACCTGTGCAATATTACGAGTTCAGTGATATGTATTTCATTCCTGTACCACAATTATTTCGATAAATTTTTACATAAAATCCCCCTCCATCTAGACCCAAGGGCCAGTTCATTTATAAGTGTGTCGAAGAGCCAAGACATTGACTTTCATTCCGTGTGTCTAGAAGACATTGACTTTTATTCCGTGTGTTGAGGACACACTATTATTATTCTGTGCGTCTACGAACGTAGACTTGTATTTTTGTGTCGAGGACACAGGAGATTCATTGAAAAGTGGTAAAATCAGTGATAGATAGTCTTAGTACTATAGTTATAGGGACAGTAGCGTCGATAATTCGCCAACGAACAGTGACAGGGAATTTAGTACCTGAACAAGCGAATTTAGTAGTCAGGCATAAAGTGTATAATAACCTAATTTTTGTATCAGCGCAAGGATGACATCGATGAATGCAGAGGAAGTGTGGAAGTCTCAACAGTCCGTCCAGATGGCTGCTATGAGATAGAGAACCATCAAGTTGGGGAATGGCATCTGATGTTCTTTGACGGGTGACTACAACACGAGATGAGTACAAATAATATTTTATTATTTATTAAATTAACTTATGGTTTATGGGACATATTTTAGTAAATACTTTGCTTGTGTGATTTAATGTAGTATATTTTGTTTGATCTGACACACTTTTGTTTGGACGCAGCTCGCACAATGGTAGTTAATGCAAGGTTCATTTCTTTGTGTTGTGGTAACTAACGTATCTATGTGAACGGCCGTGTTCGCCTAGGTTACGAAGTGCGGTTAAAAACGTCTCTCGGAGATATGTCGTGTTTCAGAAGTAGGACTGAATTAATATAATTATATAGTAGATTGGAGGGTAATTAAATGTTATTGAAAATTATTATTGATCAGATTCAGTGTGATTATTGCCTTTGGAGCAATGTAATTTGTGACGAAGAGTACTCAGCTCTATCGTAGGTTTTAAATATTGTGTTAAATGTTTGCGAGCTTTAATTCAGCAGACCCATGTGAAAGGTGTTATGTCAGTCCCAGATGTGTGTACTGTGAGTATATTGTTGTGGTATTAAAAGCGGGAACTTCAGCAGAGACTGATTTCTGTCAGCTTGGTACCAGATTCAGATTGCATCCTTGCGAGGACAATTATGGATATGTGATTATTGTCTGACCATATGTTGAGTGGGAGGAGATGTTAGCGGCTGTTGATTCCTTGAGATAACAGTTCCGCTGGTCGGCTATTTATATACACTGGATGGGGGACATGACTGGTATGTGGAATGGGTGAGTTGTTGTCACGAGGGCTGGCTGAGTTTCGCAAGCAGAGCTCATTAGTGGAGTGCAAGTCTGGCTCCCAATTACTTGAAAATAAATATAAATGTGAGAAACTGATCAATGGTAAAATTGTTTAAATAAATGGGAGTTGCCTACGAAACACGATTACCTTCGAAGCGTTTCCTTAACATGCAGTTTTGTTAATATAAAGTAATCTTAACCACTCAGGTTGTTTGTTGTTGTTGGTTTATTCTTTGTTTATTTGTCCATGTCAGTGGCCCGTGAGTCACGTGCGGCGCTGTGTTTCCTTGTTGTTGAGTATCTGGCCATTGGCAGCTCATTTGTTAAGTGTGTCACCACACTAATAAGGGTCTCAGAGAGATGCCTGTAAATAGTAGAGTTGTAATATGTGTGTCAGAATTAGATTTAAGGATTTTTATTAATGTTATGCCCATAGCCATAAAAGTTGATTTTACGAGATGATTGTTCGTGAGCACCGTGGCTGTTAACCCGTTGTGAACGAATGATCATCCAAGTACTCATTTCCCGTAGATAGTCACCACGCGAACATAAATTCACATGCAAGGTAGTGGAACTTGGATCCATATTTTATTAGAAAAGGGGAGATCTGTCTGACTCCTCAAAGTGATAAATATTCATGTCAGGGGGAAATTCAGGGAGGATATTTTTTATTATTATTGTTTGTTTTATTCTTTCATGCACAAATTAGTTATTAAATCTAGTTATTATTTTACGTTTTGTCTCCTTTCTTTCTTAGTTATAGTTTTCATCCTATAACCCTTGCCTCAGAAAAGCACGTAGTTTGGCGGCCGTAAACACCACACTATGAACTGAACGCGACCCCTTGATCAAAGATTCTTGCATAAAATACTGCTATTCTGAAGGGTTCAGTATATAGATATTTTTAACGGTTTACCCAGCGTAGGCTTAAAAGGTGCAGGGACGGCAGATTTTTCTTCGACTCAATTCACTGAAATCGTTACTGCTCGGATTCCTTAGGTCATAAATGAATGTGTTTCTACAGAACTATTTAATTATTTAAGTTTTTAAGTTATTTCTGTAGTTTTGTTAAAATACTTATGCAAAGAGCGGAAAATTCAAAACCTCGCATATGCATTACCTATGCAATAAAAAGTTCGGTATTTTGATATTACATGTCCTCTAATATTTGTAACGACTTTACAGAAATACAGCAGGCCTATATCTCAAGAAACTTCCGACATTTGGCTGTAATAACATTTAGTAAAACTTGGAGACCTGTTCGAGAAATCTCGCATGTTCACCAACCACCCCTCGGCTTTACTGTTATGCGGGCTTCTATAAATATGTTTATGTTCGACCCCAATTATTATATGTCAGAAAACTGTATCATAATGATTGTCATTATAACACTATTTTTAATTATGAAACAGTTTCTCCCAGCAATCACAGCTCAAGAAACAGTTGTTTGACCAATTAGATAATTAGATGCGCTGAGTTCCATGGCCTTCTAATTTAAATTTCACTGCCTGGCCTAGTGTCATAGTAGGGTAATCGAGGAGGCCATGGTAAAATACAAGGCATTCTCGGCGTCTCGTGCGCTCTGTTCAGTACATAAAACTGGCGAAATCTCGACAGATATTTATGAACAGTTATCTTTGAACATAAAATAGTTATAATAATTATCGTCGAACATAAACAGTCGTATGCAACTCGCCCTATAATGTAATTAAGACACTCGTATGGAAATTATAAAACGAGCGTTTAATTATTGCCATTATAGGCTCGTTGCATAATGTACTATTATTTGTTTAAACGCACTTTTTAATCAATTTGACGATATTTATGGAATCAGAGTGCAATTCATCACTGCTGCGGGTAATTCTGTTTGGATATTCTTTTCAATGCATAATGTGTAGTGCTATGTGGACTGTATGCAACACAGTTCTACCAAAGGCTATCATCTTGCTTATTTGTTTAAACACACTTTATAAACAAGTAAATATATTTCCGTTGACTTTTCAAGAAATGCAAGATTTTTCTTGTACTATTGAGACCATTTGGAAGATTTTCTTGGCACAAAACCCACCTTCTAACTAATTCTCGTTCAGGAGCTTGAGTTTTTTGTCGGATGAACAGCGTATTAGGTAGTTACTAAAAGTAATAGTCAATTGTTGAAATTGTATAGCTTTCGGAATTATTTTTCTTGCCTCAAAACGATAAAACTTTAATTTTTGCTCTGTCCATTATTTATTTATGATATAATTCAATTGATACAAAATGTGGTGCGTATGCAACATACGGAACAAACATTCGGCACCAATATCCCTGAAAGCCCCTTATTATTGTAATTGTTCAATTGCGTGATGTGTAAGTGCTAATACTCAAAATGACATAATGAAAAATATAGCTTTTAGAGAGCATTATTTTCATACTTTGGCATGGTGCACTAAAACTCGTTGGACAATATGTTATTTTAAAATAGCCTCCCAGATCACTGACAACGGAGGTGGGGATCGAAAAAAAAAACGGCTGTTACCTCTTTCTGAATGGGTCATTGACGGGAAAGGGAAGATTTAGGATTTTTGACATGTTTTGGACAAACTCTCAGTACCAATGTCCCTTAATGCCCCTTTTTATTGTTCACCCTGGTGCGTGTACGTTATGTGCTAATGGTCAAAATGAGGTAATGAACAGTGAACCACAAACTAGCCACGAATGTGTCGTGGTGTAAAGAATCATACATCCATTCTACTGATGTCAGCTTCAGAGATTGGAAATTATGTGCAGGACAGATTCTAAATTCACATCAACAGGTCTGTGTGGGGAATTTTAATTTATTATTACATGGAATAGGCTAATAGGTCACTGGCGCATGAATTGATCCCTGAGGCTTGCACCATGACAGAAGGAAACAGCTGATTACTGTGCAACCAGATACAGACGTGCATAACCTATAATTTACTCATGTGTGTTACCCTATGGGACAGCGTTGGTTGGTTCTTAAATTTAGGGGCTACGACAACGCGGTCATGTAGCCCCGTGTACTTTGGGTGTGTGTAGAATCTGTCTGATAACCGGTGTTAATTGTGATGACTGTTTTGGTGTGTGTATCTGTTTTAATTCAAGTAAGGACTGCAGACGATCAATTGTCAAGTTGTTCCTACTTTTGCCGCCAAACGCCACCCCAACGAGTACTAGTTCAGAGCTTAGCTACCAGACGTCACCGCAGTCGGCTCTTGGCAACGAACGTAGGAACCTAAGAGCTTTGTTTACATTCTTAACCTATACAATTTAGCTTCACACAGGTGTAATTGGTGGAAGGTTCTTTAACATGCCATAAATCTATGACATGGGACCGCCGGTTTTACTTCCCCTCTGAAGGAAGGCATACTAAGGTATTTTAACGCTCATAAAAAATCCGATGACTTCGGCCGGATTTGAACCCGCGATCTTGGGCATAGAAGCTCAGCATGCTACCGACTACGCCACCGAAGCCGCCTACGGGACAGCGCCTTTCTCATAATGTATCGTTAGTCAGGAAGACAACTTCAGTCCATGTGGTATTGGATTGGGTTCCTTGAGTTTTTATACGAAAGTAAATCCCATGATATCACAGATGTCTCAATTCAGGTGGTGATTATGTCGAATGAAAGCTCAAACATTGCTGTATCTGGTGTCAATAAAGAGTTTCATGTAACTATGTTTCCTTTTTATTTAAAAAAGTAGTCAAATTTAATTTCTGGATGGGCCTTATACTTGTTAGTCTCTATTTTAGTGTTGAGTTGGGTTTAAAAATATTGAATATTCTAGAACAAAATTGTCTGTATGTTTCTCTTCTCTTTTCTTAGTCGTTTACCCTCCAGGTTGGTGGAACCCACGGACTCAGCGAGGGAACTCACCACTACCGCCTCTACGGGCAGTGTCCTAGAGCTGGGAACATCTAATCGGAGGGGATACAATTGGTGAGGTGTGATTGACACCTAGCCCAGGCGGCCTCACCTGCAAAGCGAACAGGGGCCTCATGAGGGAAGGTAATGGAAGGTCAGGATGGATAGGCAAGGAAGAGGGAAGGAGGCGGCCGTGGCCTTGAAGAAGGTAAAGAAGGTACCATCCCGGCATTTGCCCGAAGACGAAGTGGGAAACCACGGAAAACCACGGAAAACCACTTCGAGGATGGCTGAGGTGGGAATCGAACCCCCTCTACTCATTTGAAACACCCGAGGCTGAGTAGACCCCGTCCCAGTCCTCATACCACTTTTTCAAATTTCGTGGCAGAGCCGGGAATCGAACCCAGGACCTCCGGGGCGGCAGCTAAGCATGCTGACCGCTACGCTATGGAGGCGACGTTGTCTGTATGTAAGGAAAATAATGAAGATCAGATGGGTAGATAGGGTTACAAACGAAGAGGTATTAAGATAGTGGGATAGGAGAGATGTTTCTGGCGACTGCTAATGAAGAGAAGAGGTAGGTTGGTAGGACACTTACTAAAAGACACCCAGGAATAGCAAGCTTAGTTATGGAAGGAAGGGTCGAGGACAATGAACTATAGGGGTAGACCAAGGTTAGAATATGTTAAACAGATTTCTTCGGATGTAGGGTGTGGTAGCTATGTAGAGATGAAACGATTCGCTCAGGACAGGTAGGCATAGAGGGCTGCATCAAACCAGTCAAAATACTGAGGACTCAAACAACAACAACAGGTATTGCCTGTTCGAATTACAACTTTAGGTCTGGCAGGAGAAGATCTAGTCTCCTAATGGTTGTTGTTGGTTCATTTAGGAGCTTAACGATATCGTGATCATGTAGGCTTGTGTACTTGGGAGTGTTTGTGTGCAATCTGCCTGATAAACTGTGTCATTGTGTTTTGTGTACTAATGTGTGTACGCTTTAACGGGGTAAGGATTTGAATCGGAGTTTGGCGTGGCTTTTAGTTAGCAACCCTCCTGATATTTGCCTTGAGTAGAAGTGGTGCTGGTGGTGGTTTGAGGGACAGATCAATGAAGCCATCTTCTCATAGAATAGCAGTGAGAAACCCGTGGCGTAGTCGTGCGTGTTTAATAGCTCACCACAACCATGAGTAGGAGCTGCAGTAAGCCAAGAGATCGGGTGTTCAAATCCCGGCACGGACAGCGGCTATCCTTAGTGTGGTTTTCCCCGATGTTTTCTATACTCCACCCAGGTAAATGCCAGGATGGCACCTATTTCAAAACCCGGGGAAGCTACCACATTCCTGACCATAACAATTACAGCTACAACACTACTACATTCACAACTAAAAGACAGGTTATCAGACACATTGAAAACACATCCATGTACATGGGACTGATGGCTAAGACGTTCTACATCCGTAAAACGAATAAAAACAACAACAAATATTTGGTATAGTCGGGAATCGAACAAGGGCCACCATGGTGACAGCCAAGAATGCTAGCTACTAGGCCTACACCATGAGGTTGATTGGTCTTCCCTTGGCTATGGCCCAGGTAGATCGGATGGGGGAAGATGACTACTACGACTTCGTATTTATGCTATGAAATTTCCATAAATAAATATATTCATATATTTTAAGATCATCCCCCTTGTCAACACTAACATGAATTTCCGTGACGAACTAAAGAGCCTACTTTCCTTAAAATGTAAGATTCATGCCAGTGATTAATCTATATGGACCTATCTAGAATAATGACGAAATTAAGTTGGTAATATTGACATTTCTAATTAGTTCGAAATATACCAGGTATAATGCAGCCTAATAGAGCACTACAGTTGGCAGCGCTGCTGACTGAATATATTCTTAGTTCAATCTCTTAAGGTACAGAATACAAAATTTGGTTGAAGTCCAATCGATAGCATGGTCGTTACATGCAGTTAGACATTGGATTTATCAGCGCGCGTAAAATCATGTTGGCAACAATGTCATGCATGTGTTGGTCAAAAATAATCTGAAATATCATGATCCCTTGTTGTGCCAATTTTGGATGAAATCATTTGTTAGTATAGAAGTTACATGTATTTTAAAATTGGACCTTTCAGCAGGCTTAGAATCATGCTGGCAGCAGTGACGTATATTAGTTGCTCCATATTAATCTAGAATGTCAGGCACAATACGTGTACAAAGTTTAGAGCTGTTGGCTTTCATACTTTCTGATATATTGATATTAGGGTAAAAAAATACAGAGCAATTATTAACAGTTGGCAGCCCTGGTTGCTCTTAAGAATATGCATAATCGTATCTGTTATGATACACATAGCACAAACGAAATTTGGGACTGGGACTGGGAAAGAGGGTGCTAAGGCCTTCAGTTACGGTTGCTCTTGGCATTTGCCTGGAGTAGAAGTGGGAAACCACAGAAAACGACTTCCAAAATGGCTGAGGTAGGAATCAAACCCACCTCTTCTCAGTTTTGCCCCACAAGGATGAGTGTACCCCGTTCCAGTCCTGAGACCAGAATTAAATTTCTTAACAGAGCCAGGAATGAAATCCAGGCCAAAGCAGTAACAGCCAAGATTGAGCGGCTTCGGTGGCGAAGTTGGTAGCATGCTGAGCTTCTATGCTCAAGATCGCGGGTTCAAACCCGGCCAAAGTCGTCGGATTTTTTAAGAGCGTTAAAAATCCCTCAGTATGCTTTCCTTCGGAGGGGAAGTAAAGCCGGCGGCGGTCCCATGTCATAGATTTATGGCATGTTAAAGAACCTTCCACTAATTACACCTGTGTGAAGCTAAATTAGTTTAAAAATGTAAACAACGCTCAGGTTCCTTTTTGTCGCCAGGAGCCGACTGCGGTGGCATCTAGTATCCAAGTTCTGAACTAGTAGTAGTTGACGGTGTCGTTTGGCGGCAAAAGTAGGAACTACTTGAAAAATTCAAAGTATGCAGTCCTTACTTGAATTAAGAAACAGAAACGCACACTAATACAGTCATCACAATTAACACTGGTTATCAGACAGATTCTACACACACCCAAAGCACACGGGGCTATACGGAGGAACCATCGAACCAACCAACCAACGAACCAACCAACGAACCAACCAACCAACCAACCAACCAACTAACCTACCAACCAACTAACCAACAGCCAAGATTACTAGCCGCTACACCACGAGGCGAACATAAATATTACATTAGTTGCTGTTGTTTCATTTGAGGGACTTTGACATCGTGATCATTTAGACCCTTGTACTTGGTTGAGTGCTGGAATTTGTCTGATAACCTGTATGTTTGTGATGGCTGAATTAGTGTGTGTATTTGTAATTCAGATAAGTACTGGGAAAGAGGCAGTCAAGGCCTTCAGTTATTGTTCCCCTTGGCATTTGCCTGGAGTAGAAGTGGGAAACCACAGAAAGCGACTTCCAAAATGGCAGAGGTAGGAATCAAATCCACCTCTTCTCCGTTTTGCCTCACAGGCTGAGTGTACCCCGTTCCAGTTCTGAGACCAGAATTAAATTTCTTAGTAGAGCCGGAATGAAATCCAGGCCAAGATTACTACACCACGACGTGGACAATATAAGGCTGGTCTTGATTTTACATGATCAATCAATAATCACCTAATAGTAATACTCATAATAATGCATAGTCATTTCTTCTACCGGCATCATCCCTAAATCATTGGCTCGTAATCAAAAATATTGGGAATACATCCTGGTCTACATATCACCATGCAGTAGGCCGTCACCTTGGAGACCTGTTCCATTGTTCGCTCGTTTCTCAATGTGCCACCTTAAGAGAATTAGCCATACCGTCTTGTAAACAAGCCGACGATATGTTGATATGTCCCACTTATGTGGTGAAATGAATGTGATAATAATAATAATAATAATAATAATAATAATAATAATACCAATAAATATTCCATTTCAACGATACACGGCCGACCTCTCCCTGTGACGTCATCCACGGTCACAGGGCGTGGCGGCCATCTTGCACATTAGCCCCTGACCCAGCTATGATTCTCCCTCCATAAGAATAACATGGGGTAGTTGCGCGCGGCGGCCATCTTGCACATACGCCCCTGGCCCAGCTTCGGCCTTTTATACCTACTAGCTCCCATGCATACCTTCCAAGATATCCAACATGGAGCTCAAATTTCAATTGCGGCTTTTCAGCAGTTGGTAGCACTGATATCATTTTCAAATATTTGCTCGAGGTATTCCGGTATAGATCTTTACTCATACCAAATTTGGTTTCGATTGCTGCAGCTGTTTAAGATTTGATAAGGGGACACACACACACACACACACAGACAGACAGACAGAAGGACAAACAGACTGACACACATTTTCCCGGATCGATCTCATTAGTCTACTGTTTCCTCACGTTTGCAAAATGTGAATAGTAGGCTAAAAATGTTGTGTTTATTAAATGACATACGTTAATACATTGGTAGCTTCTACAGTGTCAGCGTAATTGGATTATAAACTACAGTAGGTTAACAATTTGTTATTATCGTTACAACCAGGGCTAGATTTGTGACGGTACGCACGCTGATCCAGTTCATGAAGGATTTACGAATATTCAAAATACGAACCAGTAAGGAACTCAATATTAAATTTACTATTGTAAGGATATCCATATGTCTTAACAACAATTGCTAACCTGGTTTATAATCTAATAACACTGACGCTGAAGATCGTATCAATGCAATACCGAAACATGTGGTTCGTTTAATAAATATTACATTTTTAGTATTGATAATGCGGATATTCATCAAATAAATAAATCATCATCTGAATACTAGGCCTTGTCGCTGCACCCACATTTGTCTCTCACTTGCTGAACGTTTTAAGTCAGCATACTGTTTAAATTGAAGTCCATGCATCTCAGAATCCAGATGAGCCTTCCTCGGTCTTCCTCTTCCTTTCTTCTCCAGTACTTTTCCTTCCAGTACGGTGGTCAGGAACTCATTATGACGTAGGGTGTGGCCAACGAATTTTGCTTTCCTCTTTTCTATACAGGGTGTTACAAAAAGGTACGGCCTAACTTTCAGGAAACATTCCTCACACACAAAGAAAGAAAATATGATATGTGGACATGTGTCCGGAAACGCTTAATTTCCATGTTAGAGCTCATTTTATTACTTCTCTTCAAATCACATTAATCATGGAATGGAAACACACAGCAACAGAACGTACCAGCGTGACTTCAAACACTTTGTTACAGGAAATGTTCAAAATGTCCTCCGTTAGCGAGGATACATTCATCCACCCTCCGTCGCATAGAATCCCTGATGCGCTGATGCAGCCCTGGAGAATGGCGTATTGTATCACAGCCGTCCACAATAAGAGCACGAAGAGTCTCTACATTTGGTACCGGGGCTGCGTAGACAAGAGCTTTCAAATGCCCCCGTAAATGAAAGTCAAGAGGGTTGAGGTCAGGAGAGCGTGGAGGCCATGGAATTGGTCCGCCTCTACCAATCCATCGGTCACCGAATCTGTTGTTGAGAAGCGTACGAACACTTCGACTGAAATGTGCAGGAGCTCCATCGTGCATGAACCACATGTTGTGTCGTACTTGTAAAGGCACATGTTCTAGCAGCACAGGTAGAGTATCCCGTATGAAATCATGATAACGTGCTCCATTGAGCGTAGGTGGAAGTACATGGGGCCCAATCAAGACATCACCAACAATTCCTGCCCAAAAGTTCACAGAAAATCTGTGTTGATGACGTGATTGCACAATTGCGTGTGGATTCTCGTCAGCCCACACATGTTGATTGTGAAAATTTACAATTTGATCACGTTGGAATGACGCCTCATCCGTTTAGAGAACATTTGCATTGAAATGTGGATTGACACATTGTTGGATGAACCATTCGCAGAAGTGTACCCGTGGAGGCCAATCAGCTGCTGATAGTGCCTGCACACGCTGTACGTGGTACGGGAACAACAGGTTCTCCCGTAGCACTCTCCATACAGTGACGTGGTCAACGTTACCTTGTACAGCAGCAACTTCTCTGACGCTGACATGAGGGTTATCGTCAACTGCACGAAGAATTGCCTCGTCCATTGCAAGTGTCCTCGTCGTTCTAGGTCTTCCCCAGTCGCGAGTCATAGGCTGGAATGTTCCGTGCTCCCTAAGACGCCGATCAATTGCTTCGAACGTCTTCCTGTCGGGACACCTTCGTTCTGGAAATCTGTCTCGATACAAACGTACCGCGCCACGGCTATTGCCTCGTGCTAATCCATACATCAAATGGGCATCTGCCAACTCCGCATTTGTAAACATTGCACTGACTGCAAAACCACGTTCGTGATGAACACTAACCAGTTGATGCTACGTACTTTTGTACTTGATGCACGTACTGTAGAGCAATGAGTCGCATGTCAACACAAGCACTGACGTCAACATTACCTTCCTTCAAATGGGCCAACTGGCGGTGAATCGAGGAAGTACAGTACATACTAACGAAACTAAAATGAGCTCTAACATTACGTCAACATTACCTTCCTTCAAATGGGCCAACTGGCGGTGAATCGAGGAAGTACAGTACATACTAACGAAACTAAAATGAGCTCTAACATGGAAATTAGGCGTTTCCGGACACATGTCCACATAACATATTTTATTTCTTTGTGTGTGGGGAATGTTTCCTGAAAGTTTGGCCGTACCTTTTTGTAACACCCTGTAGTAATGATCAATTGTCTTGTTTCGTCTACTTCCTTGGCGATCCATTCGTTAGTCTTTTCCTCCGTTCAGCTTAATTTCAGCATCCTTCTCCACATTTCCGCTGCTTCCAGGCGTTGTATGTCCTGTTTCCTTAGAATCCAAGTTTCGCATCCGAATAAGAAAACACTCCAGACAATTTTTGTTGATAAACGATTTTCTAGTTTTAATGCTAATGTGCCTGCTTGTCAGAACCTGTCTTTTATTGCTGAAGGCCTGTTTAGCGAGGGCAATTCTCCTTTTGATTTCTTTGGTGCACCTATGCTAATAAATGCTGATAAATGAATAAATGACTAAACGAATAACTGAATAAATGAATAAACGAATAAATGAATAATTGAATAAATGCATAAGCGAATAAGAGAATAAATGAGTAAATGAATAAACGAATAAATGCATAAACGTATAAATGAATAAATGACTAAATGAATACATGAATAAATGAACAAATGAATAAACTAATAAACGAATAAACGAATTAATAAATAAATGAATAAACGAATAAACGAGTAAACGAAAAAACGAATAAATGAATAAATGAATAAACGAATAAATGAATAAACGAATAAGTGAATAAACGAATAAATGAATAAATGAATAAATGAATAAGTGAATAAACGAATAAATGAATAAACGAATACATGAATAAACAAATAAATGAATAAGTGAATAAATGAATAAATGAATAAACGAATAAATGAATAAATTAATAAACGAATAACTGAATAAATGAATACATGAACAAACGAATAAATGAATAAATGAATAAATGACTAAACGAATAAACTAATAAATGAATAAACAAATAAATGAACAAATGCATAAACGAATAAGTGAATAAACGAATAAACGAATAAATGAATAAACTAATAAATGAAAAAATGCATAAACGAATAAAAGAATAAATGAATACATGAACAAACGAATAAATGAATAAATGATTAAATGAATAAATGAATGAACGAATAAACTAATAAATTAATAAAAAAAGAATAAATGCATAAACGTATAAGTGAATAAATGAATAAACGAATAAATGAATAAAAAATAAATGAATAAATGCATAAACGAATAAACGAATGAATGAATAAACGAATAACTGAATAAATGAATAAACGAATAAATGAATAAAAATAAATGAATAAATGCATAAACCAATAAATGAATAAATGAATGAATAAACGAATAATTGCATAAACGAATAAATGAATAAATGAATAAACAAATAAATGTATAAATGAATAAACGAATAAATGAATAAACGAATAAATAAATGAATAAATAAATAAACCGTCTTTAAGGATAACTATTACCACAATAAAAAGGTAAATGGGCTATACGCATTCTATAAATAAATATCTTAACAAACGGTACGACTGCTAGTATTCTTCTGCCAATGCTTATTAATCATTTCAGGTTCATAAATATACGTCTGCTATCGGTATCTTTAGTGATTCAGAGGACTGGCGTGCGTCCCCAGAGGCTTAACAGATATCTGTTAGTTGCATATTAGCCCAATGAACAATGATTGAACCCGGGCGCTAATTGGACTGAATTGTTTTCCAACCTAGTAGCCAGCCATTTGTATTCCCTGCAGTTTGTTAAATCTGTTCCGCTCCAATTAGATAGTCACCAAGCAGAAAACTAACTCAAAACAGAAAACAAATGACAACGCAAATCAGCGCAGCATGTGTTTGTAATGTGCATGCCGCCCAATCACTGTTATGTAAATATAGTCTACTGTGCGTGGCTTTATAATCAGGATTTTTGCTTTCCAAGGAACATAGAGAAATTAATTTAATTGCTACACGGAGCATGTACAGTAATATCCAGGCTGTATTTAGCCCTAGCGCCATGGAGGAAATGTCAGTGAAGTGGACTTTGACGGCTGTGAGTTAGGAGTAAATAGAGATGCACACAAATAATATTGGGACCAACACCAGCTATTTTGTTGTTAATTCTTTCTGAGGGATATTTTTGGTCATAATCCCCGTGTACTTCAGTGTGTATTGAATATATCAGACAACCTTTGTTTCTGCTCGTAACAATATAGTATGTGCAGCTGTAATTACTAGGGTCGAGGATGGGTTAGGTGCCTTGGGACTTCTATCAAGGTGCTATCCCGGCAATTGCCTGGAAGGAATGTTGTTGTTGTTGTTGTTGTTGTTGATTTAAGGGGTGGAAAGTGAAGTCATCTGCCGAAAGGAAGGAAGGAATGTGAAAAACACTTTCTCAAAAATATACTCAGGATGGCCTCTGTCAGCGCCGGGCTTTGAACCTCCAATTCACGTGCTTTCTGCAGCTCCCCGTTGCGGTCATGATGAGTGATTTACCTCGCACGACTACACCGTGGGTTCAATTTAAGCCTATTTTCACTTTTTGCAAGAAATGAAAGTAGTTTTATGAGATCTACATGGGTTAATAGTTCGTTTATTTGTCTGTGTGTGTGTGTGTGTGCGTGTATGTATGTTTCCCCCGTATCAATTAAAACATGACAAGCCGAATCGAATCAAATTAGGTACATAGAGTAGGTAACACAAGCAAAGGGCACCTCTTTGTCATGTTTTATATCGCCACCAACTTAACCAAAATTGCGGACACTTAATTGTTCAAAGCTCAAATCAAATTACGAATAGACTAATCACCCGATCTCTACCGAATCTTGTAAAAAAAAATCACAGTCAGTCTGAAAGACTAGACGTTGTATCATTTAAAATGACGCATGCTACAAATGCTACCGATGTTAGAAAGGCTCAGGAGGGCTCTTTCAACAGACTGCATTACCCATTAACTTAGGCGCCCCGCGCGGGCACCTCTTTAAGGGTCACGGGAAGAAATGTGTTTCTTGTACTTGTATTAGAGATGTGTTTGGTTGAATAAAGTGTAAATTGTGTACTTTTTGATAGTGGTTTTGTGGCCCATCATCCCAGGCAAGCCGGCGAAAACCTTTGCCTCCCTGTCAGAAGGATCATTTGGCCGTAAATTTGAATTAGTGTAAGGATGTAGTATGAGTGTCCAGATTTAGACAATGGCCTACTCCATGAAGGGGTCATGACTATGCCTTATATGTTTGTTTAATGAATAGTGTATCTGAAATAAGGGAAGAATACTGATTTACAGATTTGTGGAGTGAGTTTCGGATTTTTAAATTGAGTTTATGAAATTTAGGGTAAAGGTGAAGGAGAGGTGAACATGATTAGACAATAGCCTGCTCCATGAAGGAGTCATGACTATGCCTTACGTGTCTGTTTAAAGTATAGAGTAACTGAAATGAGGGAAGTTTACTGAATTTGGTGTTTGTAGAATGTAATTTTCGATTTTAATTTGGGTTTTCGTGCAGCTTGTTGCGGAGTTGATATTTCTCTGAAAAGGAGTGTTTTTGCCCCAGGCAGGCCTGTGTTCGATCTGGCTAGACTAGTGTAACGGTAGAGAGTTGGGAGATGAGTTGTAGAACCTGGGAGCGAGCAGTGGCGGGCTGAACAGAAGGGGGGGGGGGGGATTTTTTTGAGTGAGAGTAGGGATGGAATATTGGGACTGGTTCGATGCTTTGCTCTGACATCCTGCACGCCTCTTTAGGAGGCACCCTGTATTCTTATTTCAGACTGACTGTAATTTTTGGCTCTGACATCCTGCACACCTCTTTAGGAGGCACCCTGTATTCTTATATGGCATCTTGTATATCTCTTTAGAAGTCACCCTGTATTCTTGTGTTCGCTTCGCTCAAAGCCCCAGGTCACTCGACGCCAGGCCTCTTTCAACAGACTCCAATAATCATTAGGGTCTGCTTCTCGCTCCCCGCGTGAGCATGACGTCACGTTCCCGCGCAGCTGCATGACGTCACTTCCCGTGCGGCTGCATGACGACACGTCCGTCACCGTGTCCGTGTCCGTAACGCATAACGATGGACCCCAACCATAACGACGAAGTCGACAAGATCATTTGAAATGATAAAATATACCTTCATATGGAAAGCGTCTATTTCCCAAACTACAAGGTTATCAGTAAAATAGTTTCAAGATGGTGGTCGTGTGAATCATTCAAGCATTATAGGCTAATCCGTAACTTATGATACAACAAAGCCCAGTTTCCCCAGTTCCGCTCATGGAACAGAGGGTGGTTTAAACTGTGCTGAAGCACGTGACCCATTGGACATTATAATTTTATTTTAGAATATTATATTGTAGCAGTCATTCATTCATCTGCCATTCATTTAATCATTGCCCCAGGGGAGTGCGGCAGGCTTCGGCATGTCATATCCTCGTCGCTAGATTGGGGCTTCATTCATTCCATTCCCTGACCCGGTCGGTCGACTGGAAGCAGGCTGTGGAAACTTCATACTGTAGCAATGACTATAAGAATGCTCAGGCCGAGCGGCCATGTTGTGCCATGCAGTGCACCGAACATTTAAAGCTCACACGTCACAATGGCCGCCTGGTCCATTTTTCTGTAGCTTGAAATATTTCATGGAATGTACGGAAAGAAACAATATAAATTTAGTATGAATTGGTTTATAACAAGAACGGTAGTTCCGTGAAGAACTAAAGCATATTATCATATAACCAACATATGCCAATTGCCACTATCAACATACAAAATTTCAGTTTGATTGCTGTAATAGATTCGTAGATATTGAGAATCGACTAAATATTGCGGTTGGACGCCATGTTGGATTTTTATATATGTAGGTCTTAGAGTTACGTACTATTACATGAAGATTATTGTGTACGTGTAGTATTCAAACTTCAATCGCATAATTAGGATACAATAAGTTAAAACGAGATTTTAAAATATCGCACAGCTTCCATCTTGTGATTATGGAAACAATTGAAATAAATTAGATGCTAGTGGATTAACATTTGTATAAGGATTTACTGTACCAAGTGTCACTGCACTCGGATGGTTAAACTACGAGAAACGCCCATGTGAATATTTATACTTCGCGTCGCCGCCATGTTGGATTTGTGATCACCAGGTTATTGAAAGTCTTATAGTTGAACTTATGCGCATAGCCACTATGAACATAAAAAAATCAGTTTGATTGCTCTCAATTCGAAGATATTGAGATCCGTCTAAATATTTCGGATGGTCTCCATGTTGGATTGTTATTTGTATAGGCCATAGAGTCTTGTAACATTAAAGGAAAATTATTGCGTAGGTTCATTATTCAAACTTTCACCTCGATCGCATGATTACGACACATGAAATAAGAACTTAATTTTGAAATTCGCACAACCGCCATCTTGAGGTTACGTAAACAATTGAACTAAATTAAATACCAGTGCATTACAATGTGTATAAACATTTGCTGTACCATGTTCCATTGCGTTTGGATGATTAAATCGCGAAAAAAATCTATTTAAAACTTTCAACTTCGCTTGGCCGCCATGTTCGTTTTGTAGTTAACAGGTTTTTTTAAAGTCTCTTAGATGAACTTCCAGCAGTACCCTTTATCTCCGTACAAAATTTCATGGTGATACCGGTAATAGTTTCAGAGATATAAAATGCCGGTTAAATATTTCGCACTACCGCCATCTTGAGGTTATGTAAACAATTGAACGAAGTTAGATGTCGGTGCATTAAAATGTGTATAAAAATATACTGTAGCAAGTTTCATTGCGTTTGTTTGGTTAAATCGCGAGAAAGGTCAATTTAAAGTCGCAAATTCGCTTGGCCACCATGTTGGTTTTGTAGTTACCAGTTTTTTCAATGGTCACATAGGTGAACGGCTAGTGGTTCCCTTTATCACCGTACAAAATTCCAGGGTGATATCTGTAAGAGTTTCGGAGATATTGCATGCTGGTGAAATATGTCGCACAGCCGCCACGTTGTATTGGTGAGACGTAACGAAATTTAAAGGGCACGGTTGGGGTCATCCGGAATAGTGCTATAAACTTACCGAGTTTTATTGAAATCACTCCAGCCGTTTAGAAGTTATTAGGGACACACACACACATACACGAATCACGCTCGCACACACAAACAGACACACGGACAAAAAGTGATCTCATAAGCCTATTTTTTTCATAAATTAAAATAGGCTAAAAAGGCATATCACTGTGAAGAAATCGTTCATTACAAGACATTATGTTAGGCAGTGGTATCTAAAGCTGTAATAACATTGTTTTCGAGCAATGGTCGGATTTAGCCAAGGTATAGCGTGTCAGACTCTTACCCTGAAGTCTGGGGTTCGATTTCAATCAGTTATTTCTTACTTGATTTTTTAATATTTATTATTTTAGAATTACGCAGACGTTATAATATGAAGCATATATAATATGTATTTTGCAATGGAAAATGTTATATATTCTTAGAGCACCACATATTTCAACACGCTAGCACAGCGATTTCCATTTGTTGTCCTTGATCCGTGGTAGAGTCTACTACAGCCAACATAATTCTGACACTTAAACCAATTACACACATCAAACTAGTTTCGCAAATTGCCGTGGAGCACAGTGAAGATGAAAGTGAGCAGTGTCCACGCCTGCTCTACACAATTGAGATCGTGAGCATAGGCAGGCCATTCCATTCTGTGAATACCATTCTCCTGAAGAAAGGCATTGAAAATGCCAGCTCTGTGCGGGCGAGCGTTATCGTCCACGTAAGAGTAATTTGGGCCAACATTGTCAGCATAGCCTTTCACTACAGGAGCCAGGATAGTCTCCCTGTAACGTATGCTTGGCATACGCCCTGGGATGTACACAAGAGGGGTTCGGCGACCATACATGATGCCACCCAAAACATTTCACCGCCTCCTCCCAATTGGTATCGGTCTCGGATGTATTTGCCATGCATACGTTCACCGGGTCCTCTGCACACTCCTCATTAAAGATGATGATAATTGTAATTTTAAGGGGCCTAACATCTAGGTTATCGGCACCTAATGGTCAGGGTGAGAGCGAAAATGACAATGAAATGAAAACCACAACAAAAATTAAATGAGACTGCAAATACTTACAAAATGAAATTGGGATTGAAACGACTTAAAAAACGGAGAGTGGAAATACTTAGAAATGGGAATTTAGAAGGAAAATACTCGCAAAAGGAATAGATTGAAAAACACGCACAAAATGTAGGTATATTTATTTATTTATTTATTTATTTAGTTATTTATTTATTTTCTTATTCGGTCGTTTGGGCCGCCACAAATAGGATCACGGTGCTTGTGTTTTAGTTGTAGTTGTCTGCCCCTTCCGGTGTTCTTGGTGGATTGCTTAGCGTCTTTCGTGCTTGAAATTTTGAGCCTTTCCATTGAACCCATGTGCAATTAGTTCAAGCATCGAATCCATATTTTATATGCAAAATAAGAGAGGAAATAATGCAGTCCTTAGAATGAATTGGAAAGATTATAAGAAGTTAGGCTGTTATAATGTGATGCAAGAGCGGGTGACCACTAGTCACGCGGGCATGAGATCACGCTTGACGCATCGATAAGAAGCTAGCGCATAATTATTAATAGAGTTGGAAACTTTCCACGGCGAGTGAGTGAGATTGAGTTTCGGAAAAAGGTCTTACTCAGCTCTAAAATGGCAGCATTGCAATGACACAAGAAGAGAAATAATTAAAATTAAGCCATTTGCAAGCATTTAATTAATGAAAGGAACACATCACTTTGATCATTCTGGAAAAGAGATTTTTGTGTGTGGAAAAAGTTTATAATATTTGCACAGGAAAGAATTGCATACGCGGCATTACGTCGTTAGTTATTCCCCGAGCCCAAAGATGGGAGAGATGGAAAAATAAACCACACTACCCACACATCTGAGGAGCCAAATTATTTAATATCTTGGAATTGTGTGATCGATTTTCGTGATCAAAGAAACCCATTTACGTTTAAAATTAGAGCTTTCAGGAGACATATTTTTCAAAATTATACGACAATTATTTTAGAAGTTAGTGCTGGAGAAGAAGCGGATCTGATCTTTTTTGAAGCAGATTTCAGTATAAACCCTGGACGTGCCAGGAAGAGCATGCAGTATTTACCAGACCGTGAGAGGTCGTGTTACTCTGTATCGCAGACGAGCACCCCGTACGGGAGTTGCCGTCCAGTATCGTCATTAGTATCTCCGTGTGAAGACACATCAGAATCCTCTTATAGGGAATAATATCATCAAGCTTCGGACTTTATAAAGTTTACCAGTACAGTCAAAGTTTAGACTGTGGACTTAAGAAATTACCGGCGATAGGTACTCGAATTTAATAGTTTCAGTTAAAGAACCGACGCACCATATGATTTCGAAGTACCCATGAACAGTGAAATATACAGTTCTATCTACGTTAAGTAACCAGATCAGGGTAGAACGTAATAATAACGCCTAGTGTTCCTGAACTGAGGGACTAGAGCGAAGTACAATAGAATTTAGGAATCGAGGTGCCAGGCTTTGTCTAGGTGTAGACAAATGAACATTGGGGAGTACTCCAATAACTCAAGAATCGAAGTAACAGAAAGTAAAATCTACATGTGGATTATTGGACTAGGAAATTACTAGGTCGCCGTTACACAAGTTCGAGCGATCATAAAAGTAATATATCAGTGACAGACTTTTAATAGACGAACAAGTTAGCCTCTAGCAAGATACGACATCGTGCTGTAAAATTTAAAGAAGCCGATAGTCAAACCCAGTATTAGAAGATCAGCCGTTCCAGTGAGGTTTGTTCGATCGAGACTTTCAATCATCTCATCAGAGTAGGAAGCCGACGTGCATATAGTGCAACCCTTGGAAACGGGAAAGAATAAAGAAATCACGTGTGTTAAGGCAAATAATTAACGCCAGAGTGATAAAAATTTTATATAATTCAAGTATAGTGAAATTTTTGAGTGTAATATATTTTTAGTGAAATTGTATTTGTGTTTAAGTGAAAACGAATACAAAATGGTACTCTTTATATTCAAAGTGATTAGTGTATATATTTTATGTGCTGTTAAGAAAGTGTATCGAGTGTAGATATAACCATGAATATGGCTTAAGAAGAAATTGGTGGGTGAAAATGTTCCATCGGTGGAGAATCCGGTCTCTGACCGTACAATCATGTGAGTACTAATTTCATTATTATGTGTTTTGGGAAGATTTGCGTATAATCCTCATGAGTGGAAGTAGGGATGTTTGTTTGATAACATGTGAAATAAAGATTGCGCGATCTGAACGATTAATTGGATTGAAATATAAGAAATATGTGAAGTATTAATGAATCACTTGTGAAAAATATTCAGTGGAATATCAGTATAATGGTAAATGGTATAACTATGGCAAAGCAGGCGTAATAATAATAATAATAATAATTAAATAAATTAATTATGTGATGAATTTTATATTGAGAAGTGGTAGCTTCAAGAGCCCCTTAGATGAATTATTGATTGGTGTGAATCAATATGTTCTTTATGGTATAAATGATTATTGTTGATGGAGGCTGAGGCTGAAGATATTATATTTTGAGACGTAGATCAAACTTTGATTTGAATTTATTTCGTTCTTTGAAAGGCAACTTGGCTATTTTATGTATGAGCGCCATGTCGCGCAGTGAAGTAATTTGGCACGCTAGGAATGCGTTGAAATGCTCGTTAAAAGTAATTGTGAGGGACAGTTAGTGCGGTAATGAGTTATGTTGAATTGTGAAAAGGGTGCAATTTATGTTGTATTATGAGCGCTGGTTATGGGCTAGGCCTTCCTTAAGTCGCAAATGTTGAAGTCCTCAAAGTTGGGATACTGCTCCCGAGGCATTTTAAAGGATCGAACTCAGAGTCATCCGTGTTGAAGCCCCTTAAATATTGGTTGTTTTATTGAATTTTCTTACCCGCTAATGAGGACACTTCATAATTATACTTTACCAAAGCTAAAAGAATAGTTAAGTAGAACCTAATAGTTGTCTTGTGGTTAATTTGTATTGTGAGCCTTGCCATTCAGAGAAATGCATTTGAAACAGCTGTGCTTAAAGCTGAATAGCCGGTCTCTTGCGGAAGCGAGACGGTAAGTTCTCCTCCCTCCATGCAATAAATCAAGCCAAGTGTTGAGACAGTCTGGTTCACAGTAGACGGAAGTGTTTACGATTGTTTTAACGACCCAGTATTTGAACTGAGGTCCCTTTACATTCAGTATTATCGCTTGCAGAGTTCAGATCGTTGCTTTCTTAAGATATAATTGTCTTTGAAGACAAAATGATAAATCCCTAACTTTATTATTAAATGATTCAGTGATTCACGAGTTCTTATGAAAACATTAAGATTCTGGGAGTAATCTTAAGTTGACTTGCTCAGTAGTTTTCTATAACTCGGGGAAAAGCAAATTTTTCCAATCACGGTAGTGAGTTGGTAGCTTGAGAGAGAGTGATGGTAACAGATGAGTCTTGTGAGAGCCCGAAATTAATTAATGATTAGCCATACTTTGATATTATGATTAAAGCCGGATATACTCATGTAAATATTAATTTGATGTGTGTTTAATTGTTAACACAGTGCATGTAAACTTTACCGAGCCATCTGGAGTCGTTATTTTAAAGAATTTGAATTGACGCCATATGCGAGTGTAACTTAGTTGGAGTTTTGTTGGTTTTTGGAAAACCAGTAATTATTATTTTGTAATTGTTTAATTTGAATTCCTTGTTCAGCTTTGGACAAGTGTGAAGTGTAGTGTCAGTATTTTCATTTGTTTATTTTTGTAGCGCCATATTTTGGATAATTAAATGTTTTGATAGTAGGATTTTGATTTTGTTTATTTTTGGAACTGTATCCTATGCTTAATCCAAAGTGTGTAAGTCACAGAGTGGGAGAACAAACCATGAACCTCGATACTCCCGATTGAGCATTGCTGGCAAACTGTGATTTGCATATTTCATTGTTGAAATGGGCACATCATTGGACCAGTAATCTTTCATTTTCTTGGAGAACTCTATCTTGCGTTCCTCGGTCCATTTCCTGGATGCGTTGTGGTGAACTTATGTACTGGATGTGAGGAAAGGCCTGGTTTTAATTGTGAGACTGTAGCGACTACTGTCATTGAGTTATTCTGCAAGATTCATTTATTGGTGCCTTTATTGTGGCGAAGTTAGGGCTCTAGGCCTTATAATTGAAAATATGTAATGTTTCTCAGTCAGTCAATATGGCTCCCACGACTTATGCTTCTCAGGGTCCTCTTCAAGAAGATCATCAGAAAGACAATTGAAAGGCAGAAGCAGCTAGCACTTTCCTGTGAGTATACCTTTACCGTCATCTTATCAAGCAAAGGGAGGAAGGAAGGATACGATACTCAAGAGGGACCGACTGTTGCGCGTTTCTGGGATTATTGATGGTCGCCATGGATATTCAATGTATGTCTACCCCTTATTAACCCCATATTCAATGGGCTCGGGGATGAGATTTGATGGAATTCTAAGTGGTTGATGGTTTTTACGATCGGATGCCCTTCCTGACGCCAACCTTATCATAGGAGTTAATGAGAGATGAAATAAATGAAGATGAAACTGGACAAATTCAATGTGAAGTAGTTCCAACTTTGGCTACCAGACGTCACTGTAATTGACACTTTCACCGAGTGGCAAACGTTGGAAATTGTGGTGTTACAGGATAATGATGAAGATCAGAAGGGAGATAAAGTAACAAAAGAAGAGGAGAGATGTTTCTAGCAGCTACTAATGAAGAGACGAGATAGGCTGGTAGGACACATACTAAAACTCTCAGGAACAGGGTCGAGTAGGGGTAGATCAAATTAGAATATGTTTTACAGATTAGCCCGGATGTAAGGTGTAGTAGCTATGTAGAGATGAAACGATTAGCTCAGTCACAAGTACAAGGAATGTAGAGGTTGCAGAGTTCTTGCTCTGTGTTAAGTTGGTGTTTATATTACGATTCGAAGTTAAAATCTCATCTCACGTTTAATCCACAACAACAATCGAGAAGTTTGAAGGATTGTAATCAAGCTACAACAATAAAAACAACAACACCGCTAGGAGAATTATGAGGGAATTTCAACCCATCTAGAGACATGACATCAAGCAACAACAACAACAACAACAACAACGTGCCAAGATTCAAATCTATATGGAATTCGATTGTGGGGGGGGGGGGGAGGGGGAGACATTGGGGAGTTCATATAACAAAACACGGGGACATGAGCAATACAATTAGACATCACGCTAAAACACGGGAGAATTTTCAGAGACATTTCCATAACAGACATCAAGCAGAAGCGAAATGACACAGGAATTCTTAGGGGATACATGGGGATGCGTGAAATCGTGCAGGGCAAATTATTTATTAGTCATTTGTATTATTAATATCAATTTTTATTAGACATATTTATTCAAACAACGCACCAAGATTCAAATATAGGGGAATCTTGGGACTTTTGAGCCCAGATAGGGACATTTCAATATCACAGGTTGCCTACCGAGGGATTTCTAGGGATCCCCAGTTCCAGGAAGCAAAGCCGACATTTCCAGAACGCATGAACATTTTACAAGAATACACACGCACCTATTCCAGGTCAGATCCCCTGGACGATAGCCCTTAGGCCCACTAAGGAGCGCTTATGCTTTCCTTGATCTCCAATATCTCCTCTATCCAGCCAATAACTTGTCCTTCCTCTCCCCTCCTGTGTGAGGGGTGGTCGGGTCTTAATCACTTTGGGTGGTGGGGATCAAGAGTTAACACTGTCACAAAATTTGGAATGGTCAAGAATATCCCAGTCTAAAATGCCAGCGTTATTGAATTCTTGTTTCACTTCATTAAGCCACAAGATGCCAGTCTTGTAGCCAGTAACAAGTTGAAGATCATCTTGGTGATTCTATCGCTCCCCATACGAAAGAGGTGCTCTACAATACTGTATGAACTCAACAATCCATGCATCTAACAGTGAGCGCGTAACCATAGTGATTGTACATTGACTAATTCCATTGCGATGTGTATACAGTCGTGCTTCTTTCCAAATTTAATATGCTACTTGTCCTGTGCGTGTAGATAAATGGTCAAGGGAGAGCCCAATCAACGAGCAATGCTGCGGTGAATTTCCAGAAAACACACCCTCCTTATGTAGGCAAGTAGGTTATACTTCGGACCAGCCTGATATGCTCCATGTCGATATGAGTTCATGCTAACTAATGGCAATATCATTTACTGAATTGCAGACCCGAGTAACGAGATCGTCGTGTAAGCTATCCCGGACATCCCTCAAGAGTCATGTCAAATCTTCTGCTGTTCAACATTTACAAGAACCAGCTGACCTCCGTGCCTTATCTATGTGCGCCCCGATAAACACGGCAAGCTAAACGCCAGCTTTGACTGGCGCAGACGCGGGCGCGCGTACATGGTTCAGCCGGTGGTAGGCACACTCCGCTGACTCATATCGTTAGTTTACACGTGTTTTGTCATTCATATGGACGTGTTTCTGCAAAGCTTAGACATTAGTGTTGAACGTTTAGTGAGCATTGTGATTACTGTGATTGTTGGTCAAGCCTAGACACCAATCCACATTGCGCGAACGTGTGTATATCCATAATTCGTATATGAAAACCGAAAATCTTGTTCTGAAACGAGACGAAAATTTCGAATCAAGTTTCCAGGAAGACCTGTGCCTAATGCCAGTAAAATTAGGAGGCTCGCTAAACGATTCGAGGAAACAGGCTCCGTAAATAATGAAATGGTTCACAGATGTTCTTTCATCAAAAGATGTCAGGTGTCTGTTACAAGAGAGGGAGGACATTTTGAGCATCGGATATGAGCACTGTAAGTACACATAATTGAACATGTTTGATAAAAGTGTAAAAGTGCGCGCCAACCACTGCTGATCCGCGTACGCGCGCCCGCGATCTGCGCCAGTCAAAGCCGGCTAAGCTTGCGGTGTTTATCGGGGCACACATAGATAATGACCCTGTAGAATCAACAATCCAGTGGATTTCATCGTCAACTGCAAACATGGAGATTGCGAGTCATGAGTATCTTCAGTGATGAAAATCGGTAAGTGTCTAGTTTATTAACAGGTAGGCCTATCATGTGTGCGTTGAGAACTAATATAGAGGCCTATTGTTCGAGCCCTTCTGAGTAAATAATGAGGTGAATTCCCATGTGTTTCAGCAAGCGCTAGTCGCTTAAACATCAACTCTGAGACACGTCTGATTACAAAGAAGAACACGAAGAGGGAGACAAAATGAATATATCAATACTAAAAGGATCAGAAACACTATTCCCGAGATGAAGAGACAGCAAACAATATTAGTAGTGCATATGCCATGAAATAGAATTAATACACTCATGTGGTTGAAATGTTTTGAAACATAAGAAAATGACAGACATCATCCAAATTATAATGATCGAAAGAACGTTTAGCTCTTAAAATTTTCTTAAAGGCAGTCAACGACGGCCAACTGTTGCTTTGTATTAAGTCTGATTTTAACATGTAGAGTGATTATTAATTTCTATAATGGGAGAACCTGCCATTATCCACAATAAGCAATTAATGGATGACGAGTCACCATTAGAAACAGTCGTCGCCTACAAGGAAAACGCTGAAAGGTTACGATCAGCTTACAGCGATTTAGACGCAGTGTTGCTGAATATTACTGCGAGACAGAACCTTCGACAGGATCACCTCAAACGACATCTTAAACAGAGGAATCGTGGACTAGGCCTACTGGGGAGACCACGTTAAAAAAACGCGCCATGTACTCTACCTCATGGTGGTGTGGAAACGAGTATTCAGCCAGACTCTTCTAGGTAATATCGCCTTAAGTAAAACTTGCAAATATTTAATTATACTTTATATGTCTAAGCGCCCCGTCCTGAGTATATGTCTAAGCACCCCGTCCTGAGTAGGGATCTTCCCCTGATTTTCCCTACTGGGATAGTACCTTATTTCAAATCCCAGTTCTCCTAGTCTATTCCGGACTAGTACAGTTACCCCGTGGTAACACAGGTTGTCGTACAAATATAGCACCCGAAATTGATGACTAAGATATCTGAATAAAAATACATGAGAGGTATACCTTTGTATACATTTTTTTACTGAAAATGAAAATGAAATTAACGATATTACCAGAATGAAAAGTCGGGAAAATATCTGGAGATGATGTAGTAATAGATGCTTACTCCTCCGCTGAGACTCACACAGCCATCCCTAATAGGATCACGACTTAGGCTATATAGTTTAAATAATTGCAGCTCTGACAGCCATCTTTGTCAAGGAGTCAATAATGCAATCCCATGCATTCGGTACCATATATATCGCATCCGGCAGACCAATTCTTTTTGCCTAGACCAATAATGGTTAGGTAGCATGGCCAGGTGGGCCGCGTTAGCTAGTATATAACACCCCTGGTTTTTGTCACGCACAGTGGGCGTTGTCACGCATCAATAATATTTATCGAAGCCATTCTACGTGTCGTGTGGTGAATTTTTGTATCGGACGTCAATGCAACATGGCGCCGATGGTGAAATGAACACGAACAAGAATGCTTATTTACGTATTAAAAGAAATTACTTTCGGTGCAGCATTGCCAATTCAAATTGAAATGAACTTCGAATGACTCCCAGAAACGTATGTGAGTCATAAATAATATATTTTCAAAAATCTGCCTTGTGAAAGTCATGAAAAGGATGAAAAGGGAGGTATACCTCTCCTATACAATAAATGATATCTCAAGCGCCTAACAACCTAATGGGCCCCTTCAGTCCATAAGGTATTCTTTGGTCAATGCAGGTATTATAGATCCAAAGGAAATTTTAAAAGGTATGTGTTAATAAATCGTTCCATGTGGCCGAGAACGCTAACTTGCTATGTTGTGCCTCGCTGGCATCGGGAGAGCGCGGGTTCGAATCCTACCTTGGCCAACCTGAAAATTGTTTTCGTGGTTTCCCATTTTCGCCCCCACAGGCTAGCGTGCCACGGTGGGTGAGTGGTTATCGTGTCGGACTACCAACCCCAAGATTGCAGCTTCGCTCCTGGCCATGGTAAGTGATTTATGAAAGGCGACAAAAATCACGGCATGAATGTCATACGATGTTGGCATGTTAAAGAGCCCATTTGAATTCAGTAAGCCGTGCTCATAATGGCAAAATTAATCACGGGATTTTTCGCCAAAACAAAGTTCCTCATTTCTCTACTAGAAAGCGCTATAGTGTCAAGGAGCTTAGATATTTAACCTCCTTGACTTTCATAGCACTCCAAAGAACAACACAATTCGACATGCGAGCTGCCCTTGCAAGCTTGCACCCAGCATCCGTGGCCATACGATATTATTATTATTATTATTAGTATCACCCCTAGGCTTGTACTGTTTGGTACATTTCCAGTCATGCTAAACACTTTTGTAAATGAAACATGTTGACTTATCACTGGCTGTTTGAGACCAACACCACGTGATTGAATGTACTGTTGGGCTGGAATCGCCCCACCAGATATTGATTGATTGATTTATTGATTTATTGTATAAAGAAATAGACTTCAGCGAGAAACTGGAGCCAAAGAGTTTTCCGCTAGTTGAGGAAACGACGACAGGTCAGATTTTAGGGCTGGGTACACTTCAACACCGTGACATCAGTTTTGCTTTGTTGTTTATTTTTAATATTGTCTAACAGAGAAAAAAATAAAAATATACAAGAATGGATCTATTAATCCGACGTACGGGTGTGGGAAATTATAATGAAACTAGCCTTGGGAATGAGCTATGAATAAAATAAGCTTACCGTTACAAAGTGAATGGTTCCTAGCTTCGAATGACGCATAAATTGAAATATGGAATGTTTTGAAGAATTTTACTATTACAGAGCCCCTAAAATAATATCCATGTTAATTTCTTAGCCTATTTTCATCTATGAAAACGTATTCTATTCTCACAAATCCAACATGGCGACCATCCGAAATATTTAGAAGGTTCTGAATATCTACTAATCTATGACAGCAATTAAACTGAAATTTTGTATGATGATAAAGGCTATAAATATAAATTCACTTATGGGATTTCCAATAACCTGATGAGCACAAATCCAACATGGCGGCAACGCAAAATTTAAATATTGAAATGGACGTTTATCGCGATTTAACCATCCGAACGCAGTGGAATTCGGTACGGTAAATGATTATACAAATTTTAATCCACTGGCATCTAATTAATTTCAATTGTTTTCATAACCACAAGATGGCGGCTATGCAAAACGATTTTATTTCTTGTGTCCTAATCATGCGATTGCAGTTTGAATCATACACCTACGCAATTATCTTCCTATCATAGTACATAACTCTATGGCGTACATGCAGTATATAAATTCCAACATGGCGACCATCCAAAATATTTAGACGGTTCGCAATATCTACGAATCTATTACAGCAATCAAACTCTATATTTGTATGTTGATAGAGGCATTTAACATAAGTAGGATATATAAAAATAGGCTTGTTTATTTCTTCACGGAACTACTTGTTAAATAATCTGAAGAAACTTTATATTAAATAATGACACAATTAATTAAAATAGACATTGAAACAGCCCTATCCTTCTGCATCAACATGACGTAAATTACTAATCATAATTATAAGAGTGAATAATTATATCTGTGGCTACAACGTTGCCTAAAGTTTCGCCAACCAATTAATAATAATCGTCCATATTTTGATTATAATACATAATGGGTTTGAGACCACTAGGACTCTTGGCCAGCAATATGCAAAACTATTTTTGATATGTGTAGTATTAGTGTGTGTATTTGTAATTCGTATGATGATTGGGAAGGAGGCATTACCTTAGGCACTGTGCTCTTATATGGATATGAGCTTGGAAATATTCCTCTCTTCAAAAGTTTTCTTAACTGTCCCATGATAAAATATAGCGACTCTGGAAACTGGCCACAGAACAGGTTTGTACCTCGCCGAGTTGGCCAGTTAACCGAGCCAGCCAATGAGAAAATTAGCAGTCACGTGGGAGACTGGGGACTATAATGCACAGTTCTTATTAGGGAGAAACTATGGTGCGCGGAGATAATCGAGGACTCCTGAGGCGAGCCGATCCCCGCACGCGCTGTAAGTGTGTCTCGAGTATGGTAGGGGAAGGCTCGAGCAATACGCATGTCGCACGGCCAATGAGAAGCGACCTTACTTAGAAAATAGGAAGCAATGTAATGAGCAGAGCTAATTACCAGCATGATTTTAACACATCGTAATATCATGGAAGATATTAAATAATAAATAAGAGCTATTTATTAACATTGCGGCTAATTATTTGTTTAATTAAGGATTATTACTATCATCGATAATAAGCAACTAATCAGATCCATGTTCTGAATAGGACGCTTACTTGAGCATTGGCGAGGGGGATGACAGAGAAGAATCGAGGCTCTTAATATGTACAACTTCATGGGAGAAGGACTTCTCAACGAAATACTCAACAATATAACAAGCTAATAGAGATTACGATATTTCTGAAGAAGAATATTAGCAAACGAAGGCACTTAGTTTGTGCAAACATATATCAAGTCGACATACAACGATATTTAAAAGTTTATTGAAATAATCTACATATTTACTCATGTCGAAATTACTGAAGTTGAGGGAGGAATATTCGACTGAATCTACAGGAGAAATAATGACCAACTAAGATATTATGGGAACAGAACTATGACGACAACGAGAGTATTCGAAATGACTTAACATCAATCTCGTGGGGGAGATTAACATCTCATCTCTCCCATGTAAAATATTCTACATCTACAAGCCATTTCACCAACTAAAATGACGAATACATATATCAGAACTTTGGCGAAAGAAGACATAAGAATTCACGAACGAGGGCGACTAGGATTAATCCCAGTGCCATCAAGCGAGTAAGGGTATCCCATCTCACACAAGAAGATTCACCAGCAGAAAGGACGGCCACACGAAGATGACGGAGTTCGAATCTCGTTCCTGACCGCATGGGGAGGTCTGTAGGAGACCGTAGAAGCCCACACGACATCATGCAGTCTCACGCTATTAGAAACAATCCGTTTCTGAAGGATAGCGAGGAATGCCCACTTCTAGTCATCTATAACGCAACACAAGGTAGTCTAAGGACCAACGATATATCCCATCTTGTAGAGTATTGTAGAAACTTTTGAGAATATCCGACAACTGTTTACTAATGCCATTTTCTACGTTTGGAATAATATTGTTATAGTTTTCGATGTCATATTTTCATAACTACGTCATGCGGATGTTTTTTCACTATTTTTGTCGATTTGGATTTTTTTTTTGAATTTTGATTTAAATTTGTGGAATTTTGCGACATTGGAAATTTAAATGAGGCCATTTTACAGTTTCATTCAGAATATTTTTATGGTCAAATTTAAATGTGTTTAGATCACATTTTGTCAGTTTTTGTATTGTAAGATAACGTTTTTTGAAAACGATGAGAATAATGGAAATTTGTTTCAAGAATGTTATACGGAAGTATATTTTAGAGAATGCGATTCTTCAAGATCTTATGTAGAGATCCATGTAAAGTCACGATCTGATATCTTATTAGACAGATTTGGTTATAAATATTTGGTGACTAACAAACATAAAGTATAAAAGTTTATGAGAAATATTAAAGAAAGAATTTGTAAAAGAATGTAATGAGAAGTTAGTAAATACGAATTACAGCGTATTTTTTAAGTAATAAGATTTTTAAGAAATAATTTAAAGGAAACATCACAGCTAAATGGAAGCATTATGGAAAAGTGAGTGATATATCAGAGAAATTATATTGTTATTAAAAGACTAGTAATATATTGTATTACCTGTTAAATTAATTCATCGATAGAACCAGTCATTTTATTACATATTTTTATTAAGGATGTTGAAACTACGAAAAGAATTTGTTAACGAGAAGTTAGTTCAGAATAATATGTTTTTGGAAGAAACTGCGAAGCATCTCTGAGAGAGAGATTTATTTATTCCCGTAGCAGACGGAGGTATTTGTTGTATGGCAATGAGCATTGTGAAGCCATTGGTCAATTGTTGAAGGAATGTCTGTAGTGACTAGACTCGCGCATATCTTGATGTTGAAATAGGATGTTATATGAAGTAGCAGCATTATTGATACTTTATTAATATTTGAAGTTATTGCAATAGTCTCATAGAGTTGAAACTCCTTGAAAGCATTAGGACAGCGGATCCTAGATGAAGTTGAATCTGAAAGGAATTATAGGATCAATGGATCTTTGTTGAAACTGAGAGTAAACAGAACTCTATTTAAATGGTTCTTAATCAGATATTGAGTTTACGGTAATTATTCTACGAAATGGAAGATCATATTTTTATTGAGTATTTCTATTTTGATGACAGACCAGTTGTAGGAGGTCTTTGAACTCTGCCTTTACTTAATTGTTTGGATTATAGAATCCCGAATTGTAACAGTTTCATGAATAAGACATAGAATGGTGACTGATAATTTTCTAAAGTCCGTTGAAATGTAGTGAAGAAATAGGAAGACAATTTATATCTAGATTGTCTGTGAAGAAGGTAGTTGGCCCGTTGTATGTATTTTATTTTTAAATTGAGTAGTTGCTGAATTACAGCGTTAATATTTGTGTTGTATATAAATATTATTGAGAATTTAAAGAAAGGTTTACGCGTAATAAAATGTTTAATTTGTAGTTTAAATATGAGTAGAGAATTTTTATCGCTTCTATGAGAAGGATTTAAGTGATAGGAGACGGGATATAAATTGTATAGAGTAACGAATAGTTTTTGTAATGACGGAGATCTACGTCTGGGGTAGATTCATTTCATTTGGGGATTTTCTTTAAAACTTTATAACATTATATCTTGTTATAAAACTTCAGTTACATAGAGCACAGCAGTTGTATGCTGCGATTTATTTCTTTATTTTATTTGAGCTTATGAAAGCGTTTAAGTATAATTTTATCAGTTTCTAGAAGAAACAAACATGTATTGAATGTAACAGTAGTAATGACATTCAGTCATTGGATCTAATTGAACGTTAATGATGCATATAATGAATACTAGTGTTAGGAAACGTGTATTAGTTTATGTCAATAACTATGACAAGCACGTTTTTACGATTCCCTGATCTTTTATAGAAAGTTGTCATTGTCATTGTAGTTAAATGGTAGTGGAATGTGCTGTAGGGTGGAAGTTCCCAAGGGACCTAATCCGCATCCTTACGCCCGAGATTTTCATAGATTCTCGCCTTTCCTGAGTAGATAGAGAATCCCACTGTTCTGCAGTTAGTTACTATAGCACATTCAGTTTGATAAAATCCTGTTCCTTATTCTGAGTGTTTTCGCCAAGTAGCACTGTATTCTTTTCAGCCGGGACTTCAAGATGCTACAATCCATTATTTTTGTCCATCGTTGGATTTTGGTGGATCATCCAGATATAAGGGTACAATATCATCCCAGCAATTGCCTGGAGTAGAAGTTGTAAACAAAGGTGGTGGTTAAGTTATTAATTTTGATGATAACATGGCAATATCATAATTGCAATACGAGTATATGATTATGTGATAGTTTTGGGCCAGTAAAGACCAACATATAAATAATGATACCTTTGCATAGGAATATATTATGAAATTTGACCCAGTTCGTTCTCACGAATTTTTCCTATGTAAAGATATTTACATTACTATTTTAAATGATGACTGTCAACATTTATTGGATTATACTCAATTATCACAAGTTCTAGTAACCACGAATTCCCCAGTAGTAATTTGAAGATCATTAATCGCTGAGATTAGAAATAAACTTATTTGTTATATTAACAACTGTGTTAGCGGTTAAAGAAGTCCAATGTGTTGAGAGTCTAAGCACCTTATTGTACATTATGTTCAGACTATACTGTACGCCACTTCATATACTTTAACTTGTTGCATTAAGCGGCACAACAGCAAGGTAATTTGTCCCAGAAATAAGTAATTCCTTATTATGCAAGCTATTTGTGCGGGTATGAAAAGCATAAGTATACTAAAGTTTGGTGCTTTTCAGTCGGTCAACACGAATGTACCCAAAAGAGCTGGGCTATGCTCTAATCCTGAAAAAAAAACATGAGATTAATAAATACACTAGGATGACGAGTTTCGATCGTCAAGCGATCATCATCATATCCATTACATTTAGGCTGTAAAATCTATGTTTGAAAATACAGGTGAAAATATATACAATATGTACAATTATTTAGTTGCAGTATTGGTAATGCAACTTGTCAGTGTATGCTAGTTGTAGCATTACCAATACTGCAACTAAATAATTGTACATATTGTATATATTTTCACCTGTAACTTCAAACATAGATTTTACAGCCTAAGTGTAAATGATCTGATGATGATCACTTGACGATCAAAACTGGTCATCCTAGTGTATTTATTAATCTCATGTAATTTTTTTCAGGATTAGGGTATAACCCAGCTCTTTTTGGTGCATTCGTATTGACCGACTGAAAAGCACCACTGAAAAATGGCTTCAAACCTCACAAAGCATAAGTATATGTGATTCCAAAATGCTGACTTAATCTCACGATTACTGAATAATTTAAATATACTCGTAGTTTCCTATCAAAAATGTAAGGGCAATATTTGAATAATAAAAAGGATTTGTATAAAAGATAAGACGGGAACTACTGAATTCGACGATAAGATTCTAAATTACCCCATTAAATCTAAAATAAGTACTATCATGGAAGTCATTGTAAGACTAGGTCGTGGAGGAATTGTGTACATACGGTACATCCCCGTTTACTATTGTTGCATTCTCTGCTATTTTATTGTGATCTACAGTACTCTTCGACTAGGTGTACAGTGATTTAATATTGCACTTGAGAAATATCAGTGGCAAGGGGAACTATAATCTAAACTCAGTGTAGATACTCTGCGCAATATAATATAGGCACGCATATTTCTATGACACATAATGACACCTCCCGGGCAACGCCGGATATAGTAGCTAGTTCATTATAAATATGAAAATGTGATAGTTACTGATCGTTAAGAACGAAAGGCCGTTCGAAGAGTGAGTATTTCTCGTTATGCAGTATGTTTTAAAAAATGACAAAAGGTCAACAGTCGTAAAGAGAACTTTGCTGATGTGATATATTTGTTCAGGGGAGAGTGCAAAGTGAGGAAGCATTACGGCTGATAACCACGAAGCCCTCAGACAATAGGAGAGTTTCATGTGGACTGTAACAATTGCCGCTATTGTCTTCAGAGGAGCGCAGAAATCTGCTACTACAGGAAGCTCAATTCGGGTGCTAAACAGAGATATTGTTCCCTTGTCTTGGTCAACATCTTAACTAATTGCTTTCCGTAGCTTTACTTCAGTGTTAGACTGAGCTGGGTGTAAGGCTATTGCCATCCAATTTCACTTAACATTCTGCCTATAAGGTAGTCAGCATGGCTGGTTGGATCTTCAAAATCACCACTCTTGGTTATGTGGGCAGAAGCTCACAAAAATTAAAGACAGCGCTATAATGAGGTACTGTATAGTAGGCGAGGTGAGAAGTGAGGTAGTTTGCTATTATTTTTCTCACAACCTAACATACAGATTACACAGGCCTGCGGTGAAAAGATACGAGGGAAGTGATATCTGAACTCTATGTATTATTCAGTTTTCTTGAAAATTTAATTTGTACTTGTATTTTTATGAACATTTACCTGAGATTGAGCGTAATTGGAAAACATGAAAGAACTGTTTCAAAGAATAAAAGACAATTCAATTGTTTTCATAACTACACAATGGCAGCTGTGCGAAATTTTAAAATCTCTATTCCATTTCTTGTGTTCAAATCATGCGATTGAAGGTAGAATTATACACCTAAACAAGAGACACTTTGTTTCCTTTTGTTATTTTGCTCAGTTCAAAATTTGTTTGAACGTTCATGTTAACATACTGTACCCATGTGAGTAATCTCGTTGGATAATATGCATCCGCCTCCAACTAGCATCAGCTCTCAGGCGTGTACGGTAACCCCAATTTTGCAGTGCATATTTTGGATTTGAGGCAAAAAGGTATCAACTCTACAATGATAAAGCACAACTCTATTCTAAAACTTTAATTCATTAAAATAAATCATGGCTTCAAACACAAAACAATACCCAAAAAAAACATAAAATCAAAGCAAACAAAATTTTTACTTCCACAATCCATAAATAAACAAATATGAAATCACAACAAAGTCATAACTAGCCATAATGCTTTACCCTTCTGTGAACTTCACAAGGATATACTAGTGCGCTGATGCACCTACGACTTCAAAACAACTTTACATTAACATAACAGTCATACAATGTGACTTCTTTAATATTACAACAAGGATTATTCCTTGAACCTCTTTATGTTAAACAATTATGTGTGCCGTGCGTGTTTTAATATTTTTCTTCTCACCAATGAAATGCTTTGCATGCATTTACCTATTTGGACGTTGCACCAAAATCAACGTGCAACTCCATAATTATGTAAGCTACCCCCTACATATCCTTCAATTATATGGTTTCACCGCATGCTGTCTGTGATTCCTATATAAAACGTTACGTTATAGCTTATGTCGGATTGTACGATAGACTGCCTCGCGCTCATGGCGATTGGCATCTAGTAACCAACTACATGACTTGGTTCCAGTGACAGTACAAATATATCATGTAACTATTCGTCAGATAGCTAAATTAATGAACCATCAGGATGAACTATAATTATCCATGTGTTCACAAACCACATGGCTATAACACTCAACATAATAATCTCGCATTATATGTCATTTTAACAAGGTCTAGAATCTCTTCCCTTTAACTTGCCTGAGCGGTTCGAGTGGTTGGCACCGACCCTCGGCTAAAGAAATCGCTACACAATAGAAAGTGGGATGGGTCGTTCCACCAATTATCTCGACCTTTCTAAAAGTTTGAAAGCTTCCCTCTCTAAGCAGTGGAGATTTACAAGACAAATACTGTGTCCTAACCGGCACACATGTTCCCAAAGGATCTTAATTGACTATTATGCCAACAGGTATTGAATGAGCTTTTGTAATTATTCCTACGTCGAGGATAACGATTAATTAATGGCCTCACATGGGTCCATTCAACATGAAGGTTCGGGGTTCGTAATGCATGAGCCTGGCGGTTGACCGATGTCTCAAGTATAATATAGGCGCACAAAACCACTGTCGCCATGAGTTTTCGCTGCCACGAGCGTACATAACTCATCTATAAGTTCTCGGGAAATCATAGAGCTGCGAGGTGTCCTTGTTTCCTCGACTCTTACAAGATTCCAGCCCGGAACACATTTCAATCCTTCTTCAGAGCTAGGGTCCATTCACTAAAACTCCGGAATAAATAATGTCTCCAACAATGTCCACGACATAGGAGAATTCATACGTAGAATAGACTATCTGGCCCCTAATGCTCCATGCTACGACACACCGACCTATAATATTAAGAGAAATCTAACATTTACTCTATAAGCTTCTCAATTAAGCTGCAAATTCAATTCAATAAAAGCTCTTTCATTACTGGTATCATTACCGAATATATGCAATATTCTGATATAAAGCTTCTTTCCATAATTACTGAAATGTAATCTCATTGTAACATCTTCCTGCTTAGATTGATAAGTCTTGCACTTAGCGTTGATAATTCTCGCTTACAACATTTATTTGTTTCCTGATGTGTTCATTCATACTCTTAATAACCATTATTATTATTATCATCATTTCTCACTGACATAAATGACCAAATCATTATTTATTATTATTCTCACATAAATTACCAAAATTTCCGACATAGCTAGACGTTTTAAACTCGAACAATCGCGTTCGTTACATTTACATAACTGATTGCCATTCTTAATTCATAGTGGGAAAAATTACTCCACTTAATGATGCAAATCATCATTCCAACTCTATAAAAATCAACTCAATACTGATTAAACATGGAGGATCAGCCTCCTAACTGACTTTTACTGGCATCTATAAGGAATTCACAATACCTTTACGGAATCACAGACATGCATCGGTCCATACTTCTACATAATTATAACCATAATTTGTGGGGTACTTACATCTCTATAGGCATCTAAGGTGGCTCCGACCAATCATATTCTTCCATGTCGCCCGCCATAATGGGTTTAACGCGACATATTTCTCTTGTTTACACACATTTGATTATACATTTCTATCACCAACACGACACGTTGCATACCTTTCAGGAAGTTATCACTCCCTAAACATGTGAAACACTTCATCAAACACTACTTTAAATGATATTTTTACATATACATTACACTGAACACTCGTCACTTTATACACACTTCAATGCTGAAATTCCCTAGCAGAGATCGAAATTGCAGGTGTCGACGGCATTTTACGTTACCAACTCCTGATTGAAAGTCTGGTTATCTGCTCTCGGAACTCTCCAACAGTTTTTGTGACGATCATTACTCCTACAGTAAGCGTTACCATCTGGTACTCTCATGGCAATACCAAACACTTAGTAGAGTTTCTTTAGCGCATTCTATCGTAGTTACACATATACGATTAGTTAATACAATACACACTGCGCTTAATAAAGTTCAACACTTTCACAAATAATTATATACAATATTTCTACAGTTAGTCTATACGGTGCTTCGTGACTGAACACGTCATAGTTCGTGCGGCTGATTATGCCTGTATCACGACTATTATTCATACAAACATATTTTCTGTTTCTTTTACACATACCAGTCCTTGTTCGGCGTCTCGATGAATAGATCCGTCATGCGTTATGCCTTGACGAACTGGCTTCAACCTGGCTGTAGCTAACTGAAGTTTCACTCGAAGACTGCACGTAGCTTATTTGAAGACTTCTGTCTGCGGCTTACACGCTGTCTCGTACTGCTGCATATTTGCTGCATACTGATTGCAACTTATTTCCATTGTGCTACAATTGATAATTGAGTAAAACAATAACTGGTTGTAACTGCGCTTGGCGGCATGTAGACTGAGCTTGACTGAGTTAGAACAGAGTGAGTTTCAAAGTGAGGTTCAATTGAGTAACAGAGTAACACTGAGAACAGAGTAAGACTGAGGTTCAAGTGAGGGCTCCTCCTGGGGTCTACTCCCTTATATCGGATTTCCACAGAAAGTAGAGCAACATCTTCCCGCGTAATCTTCGCTCCTCTCACAGCATGATTCCGGTCTTCAAACCATGATCATTGTGTTCCTCTCTCTTCACAGGTCCCAAAACTATATGTGTGCAAAGGAATCGCTCGTTCAATTAATTTATATTAATTCCTTTCTCCATGGCGTGGGACGCTACCTAACCGGGAACTCCCCGTCAACATCTTCACATCCCTCCGCGAACAATGGTCGCTTCACAGTCCTTACGCACATCACTAAATATGCACCAATTTCGCAGGTAAAAGATTCTAAAATTATCTTCTTGCCAAGATATTCACCTGTGTGCAACTCTCATCTCGATTCGTTACTCCAATCACGAGTAATCAATGATTTTTCTGGGCATTTCTCCGCCCCTCCTCTACATCTATTCTCCGTCGGGGAATAACTGTGTCATTTTTCAGGCCTCTCCCCTGCTCCAGACGACATAATGGGGTGACAGAGATGGACGTGGCTCCACTGAGACCAACCCACAATTCTGGGCCGATTAGTAAATGTCAGCTCTGCCCTCTTCTCTGCTTCAAACTCCCAATAGCTTACACCAAATCGTCTTATAATGATATAATCCGCTCATTATATCCTACATTATTTTAATAAATAATGCCATTTCATCAAAAATCACACCAGTGATTAAATATACATCTCTTTCGAGGGGTTTTCACCAAGAAACTCCCTGTACAGATCTCTGGTTCGCTCCCTGGCGGAACCTTTTTACTGAGATCACAGTCTCTGAGAACCATGTTCGATTCCAGTCAGCATAACCCCATCGGGTTCATGTTCCCCTTGCAAAACTTATAAAAGTCCAATGCAAGTGGCTTATATAAGTAACCAGCTGACTGTCGACCACCGTCTGTGTTTACGTCTGGGGTCCTTCACCTTGTCTGGCTGCGAGTGGGTTAGTAGTGTTCCCCCTTCCACACTCGGCCTTGTTTCTGAGCTGTCTATTCTCCCTGCGAAGGGTCGCGTTTACAGCCTCAACCTCTCTAGCCATTCTGACCATTTCTTCATAGAATTCTTGCAAACACTGGCATTCTTTCTGCTCTCCGCTTACACTGGGTAAACTGTCTGCTTCTTGTCCCGTCTCGCCGTTCCAACATTCAGGTCTGCCTGCTTGGCTGCCTCCGCTCTCCACGTTGAGTTGGGTGTGCGTTACTAATTCTTCTTCTGGTTCATCGAATTCTTCTGGCGAGTAATAAATTTTTAAGTTGGCTATGTTCATAACGACCTCGTTTCCATTCTCTAAATGCCTTAACCTGTATGCATTGTTCTGGAGGTCTCTTATCACCTCGAACGGGCCGTGGTAAGAAAAATTAAACTTTTTATACTTCCGTGCCTCTGGATCTGAACTGGCGGGTTTCTTAATTAAAACTTTCTGTCCCACGAGAAGCGGTTTATGATACCTCTTCGCACGATTCCTTCTCTGACGTCTCTCCGCCTGTGCTTTTAGATATTCAAAGGTTCGTTGGATCCTCAATTCTCTACCGAGCTGTGCGTCTACTGGTAATGGAATAACACCATTCCACGGTCTCTCTGGTCTCTGATCCAGATGTAGAGTAACGGGAACCTGACCTGTCGCCTCATGTACAGTATTATTTATACAGTATTCAATGACTTCTAGAAATTCAATCCAACGCCAATTCGCTTCAGAACAGTAGATCTTCATGTATTTCTGGATCTCTCTCATTACTCTTTCAACGGGACTTGCCTCAGGATGGCGAATGGTAGATAAAATCTGCCTAATTCCTAGAGTCTCCAGTTCTCGACGAAATTCTGCACTAGTAAAGCAACTTCCGTGGTCCGAGAGAATGTTATCCGGCTTCCCAAGAATCGGAATAACTCTCTCTTTCAGGCGCTTCAAGACCTGTTTTGAACTTGTCTTTTGAATGGGGCACAACACCACCATTTTCGAAAATACATCCATGGCTACAAAAATGTGTCTATTGCCTCTACGTGCTCTAGGCAATGGTCCAAAGTTGTCGATACTCAATAGCTGCCTTGGCTTCTCTGGTAATAACGGGATAGGTCGTTGCCTCATTAAAAAGGGATTCGGCTTTACCCTTTGGCAAAGATCACATGTTCTAATAGCATTTCTCACCGTTTCTCTCAATTTTGGCCAAGTAAATGCTTCCTTCAACAGAGCACAGATTTTATCAATCCCCGGATGACCAAATGCTCTGTGGGCTAGCCATACTAATCTCCTCTGCAAAGATGCAGGAATTACAATCCTTTGACGTGTGTGATCCACATCGTCCCACTTGTGTAATATCTGATTATACCATACATATTCTGTTGCCAATGCCTCCGCCTCTCTGTATATCGCAGTTCCCCTTGCTAATCGTCCCTCAAAGTAATCGATTATCATCTTCAACCATGGGTCTTCGCGTTGTAGGTTGGTAATGTTCCTTAAGTCATCCAACGTCTTCTGATCTCGATTCTCAATCTGGACCGCTAGTACTTCTTCTTCTCTAGGGTAACGACTTAATATGTCCGGTATTACATTCTCTTTCCCTGGACAGTATTCTATTTCCACATTAAATTGCTGGATATACAGGGACCATCTTGTCAATCTCTGACTAGACAAATCTGTCTTTAACAAAAATGTTAAAGCTTTATGGTCTGTTCTCAGGACTATTCGGAAGCCGTACACGAGTTTGTGCCACGATTGCAACGCGTACAAAATTGCGAGCAATTCTATCTCTGTGATCGTGTAATTTTTCTCATGGGCTCTCAGTCTTCTGCTGATAAAGGCGATAAAAACTTTCTTCTCAGGCTGGTCAACATTTTCCTGGAATAGCATCGCTCCAATCCCAATAAGTGATGCATCCGTCTGTATGATGAACTTCTGGGTATAATCTGGGTATCCCAGTTTCACATATTCCAAAAGCATTTGTTTTGACCTCACGAATGCTTCCTGACATTGCTCCGTCCAATTCCATCTGCCGCCTTTCTTCAATAGGTCCTGCAGTGGTGCTACTGTCGCAGTATAGTTTGGGCAGTGGTTCGAAAAGAATCCAATTACTCCCAAATACTGTCGGACGTGCTTTACTTTCGTGGGTCGAGGGAAATTCCGAATTACCTCCAATTTATCTGGATTGGGCTTCACTCCATTTGCATCAATAACATGCCCTAGGAATTTAACTTCCCTCTGACAGAAATGCGATTTCTTGATATTGACCTTAAAGTTAGCCTCTCGAAGGTCATCTAGCAACTTCTTCAGGTCTCTCATGTGCTCCTCCAGAGATTCTGATGTGAGTAGAATGTCGTCTACATATCTGATGGTACTCTCTTTAACCTCATCTGATAGATTGCGATCTAACGCTCTTATCAGGGCTGAACCAGCTGTTTTCAACCCAAAAGGTAGCCTTAAAAATGTGAATGTATGTTGATCAAACATAAATCCTGTCAACAGACTAGTTTTCTTCTCTAATTCAAGATGGTGGAAACTGGATGTGATATCCAAGTTTGAGAATATAGTTTTCCCTTTAAACTTCCTGAGGATCTCTTTAATAGGTGGCACTTGGTCAAATTCCGGAATAACTCTCAAATTTAAGCGTCTCAGGTCCAAGCAGACTCTGACAGATCCGTCTGTCTTTGGTACAATTACCAATGGACTTACATAAGGCGTAGGTGTTTTTTCAATAACACCGGCCTCCAACATCTCCTGAATTGCCTCTTTCACTTTAGCATAATGCTTTTCAGCTATAGGGTAGGGTTTCTGCCTAAATGGTGTCCAATCACTGACTTGAAAAGCATAAGTGAAGTTCTTTATCCGACCAGGTCTCGAATCAAAGACTTCCTTCTGTTCCAGCAATAACTGCTTTAAATTTTCCTTCTCTTTTAGCCCAATTTTCGCTTCTTCTAGCTTCTCCGAAATGTAGTCTTCCAATTTGGGTTCCAGATCTTTTTCCAAGTCTGTGGCTAGTGTTTTGAGCTCCGCTTCTAACTGCTCAATAGCTAACACTTCTTCATCAGCCACATCTCTGTATGTATGCCATACTTGTTCACTGGATCCTGGTTCAATTTCATTGAGTGCGACCTCTAAGCCTTCAGCTTCTTCATTCACATGGAACATAACCCTGTCCTGTGCTAGGTCAATTATCACTCTGTATTCCCTTATAAACTCTGCCCCAATAAGTAGGTTATAAGGTAGTTTGTTTACTAACAGAAAACTCTGTGAGAAAATAGAGCCTCCTATCTGTAAATCTAGGAATACCTGGTATTTACATATCATTGTTCTGTCTGGAATTACCCCTTTAATTTTGACACTGGAGATCGGTATCTTCAAAATGTTCTCTCTCCGGGCTATTTCATTATATAGAGCTTGTGTCATCAGGCTCACTGTTGATCCTGTGTCTAGCAGACTTCTGACTTTTAATCCTGCCACTCTCACAATTATAATAGGCAATTCTCTCTTGACCATGACCTGTGGTCCTCCTGTATCCTCAATCAATTCTTCTGGTTTGGCTATCCAATTGACGATGTTAATAGACTTCCATCCATCAGTCTCGAGCTCTTCTAATTTTGGCGTTTTTTTTTTTCTTCAGCGCCCGCCCCTTTGGAGTTCCTTCTCTCCTGTTCGCTGCGCTGTAGTTCCAAACTCTTAGCTCCATCTCCATATCTGTCTGGCGATGTCCTGTTCTGCATGACTTCTTGCCAGCGGACTTGTGATTTCTGGGGCTCATCTCCCCTTTCTTCGAGGTATCGCAAAGAAGCATGATATCGCTCTTCTGCCTCGTCATCGAAGTTATTTCTTCTCTCTTGGGGTCTCCAATTTCTATCATTGCCTTCCTGGCCATTATTACCTCCATTGTTATGGTACGGTTTGCCCCTGTTATTGTGTTTATTCCACGAACTTCGACCTCTTCCTGCTTTATTAGCATTTCCTTTGTACCTTGACTGCCATTTTCTGGGTTCCTGTTCCCATTGCCGTCCATAGGAATCTAAAGTTTCTGTGCTCGTGGCCTTGTTGTTCCTTGGAGCTTGCTGTTGGTCAGTCTGTGTGTTGGTCACGTGGACTTGTTCCACGGTTCGACTCTGACGCATAGTATTTGCTGTTGTGAGGTCCAGTTGCCTTAGAACTGTCTCCATTTCCATAGCAGTTTTCGCATTAGCCGAGATTAGTAGCCTTTGGATCTCGTATGGAAGCTGTTTGGCGATAGCAATGCATAGCTCCAGTTCACTAGGTTTTTGATCCAGCTCTTTAAAACGACACATCTGCGATATGAAGAATTCTGCGTACTTCGTCGGGTTGTTCGTGCTGTACTTTTTGGCATACAAATCCAGCCGTAAATTCTGCTGAGTCGCGGCGTCCCAATATCTTTTCAAGAATGCCTCGCGGAATTCCTCAACAGTATCAAAAGTGTAACGGAAGCTGCGAAACCATAATGCGCACTCCCCCTCTGTTAACTTCTCTATAGCACGTAGCCTACGCTCCTGCGGTATTCGTGCATCATTGAGATATTCAGTCACTTCCTTTAACCAATATTTTGGTGTCATACTACAGTGACTACCTGAAAACTTCCTAGGTTTTTCTTCGCTTGCCCTAATGACGTTTATCACCTGGGTGTGCATCGCATTTTCATGTGGCGTCGATGCCGCAATTGGTACACCTGGCGTCATGTAAGGACTTTCTCCTGCGCCTGCAGCGTTCCTGCTTATAGGTTGGGTTTCTAGGTCTGCCCACCTTGTTTTTCTTATATCCTCTATACTGCCTTCACTTGATTTAGGATATTTCAGAAGTGTCTCCTCCTGTGCTATTATCCTAGTCTCCATTTGGTTATGGCGCATTTCTGCTCTTTCTAGGCGAGTAATGACTTCTTTCTCTATTCTTGTAAGCCTATCTCGGTTTTCCTCGGCTACTTGAAAGATTTTCACCTTGTCTTCTTTCAGACTTTGTTTGATATGGGATATTTCATCCTCTACGTCCTCTTTAATTTGAGCAAGGGTCTTGTCGCTTGCCTCTGTTTTCTGGCCTTCTCTTATTTCGAGTTCTTCTCTCAGACCTTTAATTTCATCTTGAATGTGTCCATTGACTTTAGACAATTCATTCCGGACCTTGGTGATCTCGCCTCTGTTTTCCTCTTGTCTTTTATTGACTATGACAATATCACTTTGCACTTGGTCCAGTTCTTTATGAACTTTACCCATCTGACCTTTCACGTTGCCTACCAGCTCCTTACTTTCCTGAGCGATAGCCTTAATTTCGCCTATTTCCTGGCATTGACCTAATATATTCTGGTCCTGTTTCTTGAGGTCACCGTTAATTGCTCTAGCGTAGCTTTTCAATTTCTGATCCCATTTGGAGTCGTTCTCCTCTAATCTCTGGTCTACTGTTTTCGTAAACTCTGCGAACTGTTTCGCTTGGCGTTCGAGATTCGCCTCATTTTGGATCTGAATATCCTTAATATCGTTAGACAACGCCTCTAATTTACTGTTGGTTTGCTCCTGAGCATGCCTACACGCTTGCAAATTACCCTCAAGTTTGGCTTCTATAGCCTCGAAACGTTTGTCAGTATTTACCTGCATTTCCGATACAATGCTTACAACAGTATCTGTTACTTCGGTCTTAATAACCTCTTGCATTTGACCTAACTTTTTATCTAGTGCAACCTTATTTGCCTCTAAACGGTTGTTTAATTCAATCTGGTTATTGTTCATTGCAACCTGATTTGCATCTAAACGAGCATTTATACTATCCTGGAAAGCTTTGGTTTCCAGTTTGTTCTGCTCGTTAGCAGCATCAAAATGTTGTTTCAGTCCTGCAATAACTTGCAAGATCTCCTCCGTACCTGGCATTTTACAATAACACACTTAAATATGCAGGCAGGCTTCCTGGAAAAATATGTGGATACGTTTCGAAGAGAAACATCAAACACTGCACACATATTGTGAAGTCGTACAAAACCTGATAATATTATGGTAGATTGTGGATTGGGTATGTAACGCTCGTACCCTTAGGCCATTCTCTTCTCAATAGAGAGATTCTGCGTTACCTCAAAAGCCTACTGAATTCAAAAATCACTCAAACACAGTTTGAGGCAAAACAATTACTATGGTTTTCCCCATGAAATACCATAAAAAATCTATGGGTTTTCCCTAAATCCCATAAGTTCCACGTATTCTGGGCGCCATGATAAATTAATATCTCAGTCGTGGTATTAGTAGGACATCGGCCATATTCTAATTTACAATAAAAACTGTTCAGGGAGTGGTTTTTACTGCCGAAAGCCCCACGTTGGGCGCCATGATAAATTAATATCAGAGGGTCGTGGTATTAGTAGGACATCGGCCATATTCTAATTTACAATAAAAACTGTTCAGGGAGTGGTTTTTACTGCCGAAAGCCCCACGTTGGGCGCCATGATAAATTAATAGAGCTTTTACTACCATAGACTCCACAGATGGGCGTCATGATAAATTATATCTGTATCTATCGTTTCCCGGTTCGTGCAATGCCAACATCGCTCATATTGCACTGACGCAGGCGGTTCCATAAAGAGTTAATACCGTCCCACGCTGCTTGGGCCATGATAAATGAGTAGAGAATAAGCACAATCTATCAAAATTTATATATACGTATCGGAACTTAGCTATGGATTAGGAGCGGTCACACCCTACTTCGTTAATTCTTACTTTAATAGAGTTGTGTGCATTAAATCTGACCGACTTTAGTCGTACCTTTAGCTCAAATCACAGTATAGGACATCAAATCCCATGTACCCATGTGAGTAATCTCGTTGGATAATATGCATCCGCCTCCAACTAGCATCAGCTCTCAGGCGTGTACGGTAACCCCAATTTTGCAGTGCATATTTTGGATTTGAGGCAAAAAGGTATCAACTCTACAATGATAAAGCACAACTCTATTCTAAAACTTTAATTCATTAAAATAAATCATGGCTTCAAACACAAAACAATACCCAAAAAAAACATAAAATCAAAGCAAACAAAATTTTTACTTCCACAATCCATAAATAAACAAATATGAAATCACAACAAAGTCATAACTAGCCATAATGCTTTACCCTTCTGTGAACTTCACAAGGATATACTAGTGCGCTGATGCACCTACGACTTCAAAACAACTTTACATTAACATAACAGTCATACAATGTGACTTCTTTAATATTACAACAAGGATTATTCCTTGAACCTCTTTATGTTAAACAATTATGTGTGCCGTGCGTGTTTTAATATTTTTCTTCTCACCAATGAAATGCTTTGCATGCATTTACCTATTTGGACGTTGCACCAAAATCAACGTGCAACTCCATAATTATGTAAGCTACCCCCTACATATCCTTCAATTATATGGTTTCACCGCATGCTGTCTGTGATTCCTATATAAAACGTTACGTTATAGCTTATGTCGGATTGTACGATAGACTGCCTCGCGCTCATGGCGATTGGCATCTAGTAACCAACTACATGACTTGGTTCCAGTGACAGTACAAATATATCATGTAACTATTCGTCAGATAGCTAAATTAATGAACCATCAGGATGAACTATAATTATCCATGTGTTCACAAACCACATGGCTATAACACTCAACATAATAATCTCGCATTATATGTCATTTTAACAAGGTCTAGAATCTCTTCCCTTTAACTTGCCTGAGCGGTTCGAGTGGTTGGCACCGACCCTCGGCTAAAGAAATCGCTACACAATAGAAAGTGGGATGGGTCGTTCCACCAATTATCTCGACCTTTCTAAAAGTTTGAAAGCTTCCCTCTCTAAGCAGTGGAGATTTACAAGACAAATACTGTGTCCTAACCGGCACACATGTTCCCAAAGGATCTTAATTGACTATTATGCCAACAGGTATTGAATGAGCTTTTGTAATTATTCCTACGTCGAGGATAACGATTAATTAATGGCCTCACATGGGTCCATTCAACATGAAGGTTCGGGGTTCGTAATGCATGAGCCTGGCGGTTGACCGATGTCTCAAGTATAATATAGGCGCACAAAACCACTGTCGCCATGAGTTTTCGCTGCCACGAGCGTACATAACTCATCTATAAGTTCTCGGGAAATCATAGAGCTGCGAGGTGTCCTTGTTTCCTCGACTCTTACAAGATTCCAGCCCGGAACACATTTCAATCCTTCTTCAGAGCTAGGGTCCATTCACTAAAACTCCGGAATAAATAATGTCTCCAACAATGTCCACGACATAGGAGAATTCATACGTAGAATAGACTATCTGGCCCCTAATGCTCCATGCTACGACACACCGACCTATAATATTAAGAGAAATCTAACATTTACTCTATAAGCTTCTCAATTAAGCTGCAAATTCAATTCAATAAAAGCTCTTTCATTACTGGTATCATTACCGAATATATGCAATATTCTGATATAAAGCTTCTTTCCATAATTACTGAAATGTAATCTCATTGTAACATCTTCCTGCTTAGATTGATAAGTCTTGCACTTAGCGTTGATAATTCTCGCTTACAACATTTATTTGTTTCCTGATGTGTTCATTCATACTCTTAATAACCATTATTATTATTATCATCATTTCTCACTGACATAAATGACCAAATCATTATTTATTATTATTCTCACATAAATTACCAAAATTTCCGACATAGCTAGACGTTTTAAACTCGAACAATCGCGTTCGTTACATTTACATAACTGATTGCCATTCTTAATTCATAGTGGGAAAAATTACTCCACTTAATGATGCAAATCATCATTCCAACTCTATAAAAATCAACTCAATACTGATTAAACATGGAGGATCAGCCTCCTAACTGACTTTTACTGGCATCTATAAGGAATTCACAATACCTTTACGGAATCACAGACATGCATCGGTCCATACTTCTACATAATTATAACCATAATTTGTGGGGTACTTACATCTCTATAGGCATCTAAGGTGGCTCCGACCAATCATATTCTTCCATGTCGCCCGCCATAATGGGTTTAACGCGACATATTTCTCTTGTTTACACACATTTGATTATACATTTCTATCACCAACACGACACGTTGCATACCTTTCAGGAAGTTATCACTCCCTAAACATGTGAAACACTTCATCAAACACTACTTTAAATGATATTTTTACATATACATTACACTGAACACTCGTCACTTTATACACACTTCAATGCTGAAATTCCCTAGCAGAGATCGAAATTGCAGGTGTCGACGGCATTTTACGTTACCAACTCCTGATTGAAAGTCTGGTTATCTGCTCTCGGAACTCTCCAACAGTTTTTGTGACGATCATTACTCCTACAGTAAGCGTTACCATCTGGTACTCTCATGGCAATACCAAACACTTAGTAGAGTTTCTTTAGCGCATTCTATCGTAGTTACACATATACGATTAGTTAATACAATACACACTGCGCTTAATAAAGTTCAACACTTTCACAAATAATTATATACAATATTTCTACAGTTAGTCTATACGGTGCTTCGTGACTGAACACGTCATAGTTCGTGCGGCTGATTATGCCTGTATCACGACTATTATTCATACAAACATATTTTCTGTTTCTTTTACACATACCAGTCCTTGTTCGGCGTCTCGATGAATAGATCCGTCATGCGTTATGCCTTGACGAACTGGCTTCAACCTGGCTGTAGCTAACTGAAGTTTCACTCGAAGACTGCACGTAGCTTATTTGAAGACTTCTGTCTGCGGCTTACACGCTGTCTCGTACTGCTGCATATTTGCTGCATACTGATTGCAACTTATTTCCATTGTGCTACAATTGATAATTGAGTAAAACAATAACTGGTTGTAACTGCGCTTGGCGGCATGTAGACTGAGCTTGACTGAGTTAGAACAGAGTGAGTTTCAAAGTGAGGTTCAATTGAGTAACAGAGTAACACTGAGAACAGAGTAAGACTGAGGTTCAAGTGAGGGCTCCTCCTGGGGTCTACTCCCTTATATCGGATTTCCACAGAAAGTAGAGCAACATCTTCCCGCGTAATCTTCGCTCCTCTCACAGCATGATTCCGGTCTTCAAACCATGATCATTGTGTTCCTCTCTCTTCACAGGTCCCAAAACTATATGTGTGCAAAGGAATCGCTCGTTCAATTAATTTATATTAATTCCTTTCTCCATGGCGTGGGACGCTACCTAACCGGGAACTCCCCGTCAACATCTTCACATCCCTCCGCGAACAATGGTCGCTTCACAGTCCTTACGCACATCACTAAATATGCACCAATTTCGCAGGTAAAAGATTCTAAAATTATCTTCTTGCCAAGATATTCACCTGTGTGCAACTCTCATCTCGATTCGTTACTCCAATCACGAGTAATCAATGATTTTTCTGGGCATTTCTCCGCCCCTCCTCTACATCTATTCTCCGTCGGGGAATAACTGTGTCATTTTTCAGGCCTCTCCCCTGCTCCAGACGACATAATGGGGTGACAGAGATGGACGTGGCTCCACTGAGACCAACCCACAATTCTGGGCCGATTAGTAAATGTCAGCTCTGCCCTCTTCTCTGCTTCAAACTCCCAATAGCTTACACCAAATCGTCTTATAATGATATAATCCGCTCATTATATCCTACATTATTTTAATAAATAATGCCATTTCATCAAAAATCACACCAGTGATTAAATATACATCTCTTTCGAGGGGTTTTCACCAAGAAACTCCCTGTACAGATCTCTGGTTCGCTCCCTGGCGGAACCTTTTTACTGAGATCACAGTCTCTGAGAACCATGTTCGATTCCAGTCAGCATAACCCCATCGGGTTCAATACATAATATTTGTTCCGCTTGGTCAATCGTCTATTTTATGTTAGATATTTTTCTAGAAACTGCACCATAATTTGATGTAAAAGGTTTAATCTCAAGTGATATTTTTGCTCTCAATTTTAGCAAAACTATCGATATCGAATTCAAAGAAAACCCTGACCTGATGGTAAACAACTAGTTCCCTGAAGAACTATATCGTCTATTTTCATATATCCTACTCATGTCAATTGCCTCTATCAACATACAAACTTTGAGTTTGATTGCTGTAATAGATTCGTAGATACTGAGAACCGTCTAAATAGTTCTGATGGCTGCCATGTTCGATTTTTATATATGTTGGCTTTAGAGTCATGTACTAATTCATGAAGATTATTGAGTAGGTGTATGATTCTACATTCAATCGCATGATTTGCACATAAAGATTTTAAAATTTCGCACAGCTGCCATCTTGTAGTTATGAAAACAATTGAAATTAATTAGATGCCAGTAGATTTACATTCGTATAAGCATTTCCCGTTCCAATTTTCACTGCGCTCGAAGTGTTAAATCGCGAGAAACATCCATTTAAATATTTATATTTCGCGTCGCCGCCATGTTGGATATGTGCTCACCATGTTATTGCATGTCCCATAGGTGATCTTATGTTTATAGCCTCTATCAACATTCAAAATTTCAGTTCGATTGCTGTAATAGATTAATAGATATTGAGAACCGTCTAAATATTTCGGATGGTCTCCATGTTGGATTTCAATATATGTAGGTCATATAGTTATGTACTATTAGATGACGATTATTGCTTAGGTTCATTATTCAAACGTTGATTTCGATCGCATGATTAGGACACAAGAAATAAAAACTTAATTTCAAAATTTCGTACAGGCGCCATCTTGAGGTTATGTGAACAATTACACTAAATTAGATGTCAGTGCGTTACAATGTGTATAAACATTTGCTGCACTAAGTTTCACTGTGTTAGGATGGTTAATTCCCGAGAAAGGTCTATTAAAATGTTTCAACTTTGCTTGGCCGCCATGTTCGTTCTGCACTTAACGGTTCGTGAAAGTTCCATATATGAATTTCTAGCAGTGCTCTTTATCACCATACAAAATTTTAGGATGATATCAGTAAGAGTTTCGGAGGTATGGAAAGCTGGTTAAATATTTTGCACAGCCGTCATGTTGGATTAGTGACATGTAATACTGTTTGAAGGTCACGGTCGGTATCGGACAAAATAGTTCTATGTCTTCACCGAGTTCTATTGAAATCGCTCCAGGCGTTTAGATTTTATTAGGGACACACACAAACACATACATACGGAGAAAAGGTGATCTCATAAGCCTATTTTTTCATAAATGTAACTAGACTATATTTTGAGGCCATTTTCGAAATAAGGACAGCAAATAACATTAGAAAAAACTTCCCGTGTATTTTTCAAAAGCTTAAATTTTGCAGGCCTGTGTTGTTATAATCCCCTGTGAGTTCTGGGTGATATCCTCCTACATACACCTCATTTTCCTGCGTTCTGACACAATTAGCAAATTACAACGAAACAGAGGCCCATTTCGAGAACAATCACATCTTTATCACTACAAAGTACTCAGCCTCGTGAGGTCTAACTGAGAAGAACTGGGTTCGATTCTTATCTCAGCATCTTGGTGGTGGTTTTCCATGCTTTCCCATATCTACTCCAGAAAAATACCAGGATGGTTTCTAACTTAAGGCCACGACCATTCTTTCACATTCCTCGCCTGAAGCATAAATACACACACTTATACAGCCATCACAATAACACTGGCTATCAAACAAAATTTCACTCACACCCACTAACTATCATAGGGCTGATTCACCACGATGTTCAAGCCCCTCAACTGAAACAACAGAAACAACAATAACATCAAAGTAAATCAGTCAAGTTCATAAATAGCTGTGGAAGGAATATATGAAAGGAATTCCACCAATATATTGACTCACAATAAACACCTAAGTAACTGAGTTATAAACCTTGCCCGGTATTAAACCAGAGACTATGTTTCCCTAGAGGTTCAGCTTGTGAATCTCTTTATTATTATTATTACTAGCGGACGCGTGCGGGAACTCTCGCATAACGGGTTGTGTGCGCCCCATGTGTATAGACTACCTGCCCAGCACTAGTGCTATGCGGGCTTAACGTAATTCAGTTCTCGCAGGGGCTATCGTCTTGTTTATTTGTTTAAAAACACTTTATAAACAAATAAATATATTTCCGTTGACGTTTCAAAAAATGCAAGATTTTTCATGTACTATTTAGACGATTTGGAAGATTTTAGTACAAACCACTCCTTCTAACTCCCCCTGGTTTAGGAGCTTGAGTTTTGTGAAACATACACCTTAACGTATTATATAGCCTAATAAGATTATTATTACTATTCTTTACTACTGTTTAAATTAAATGTGGAAATTCACCCCAAGCCGAGTATAATACTCCAGGAATATGCCCATGTATTGGTTATCACAAGCCCTTCTCAGAACAAGCCAGGTATAAAATTTGGTCTTCATTCCTTGGTTAACAGGAAACGACCACACGTCTCTTGAGTAACAAACAATATTGTAATCTATTAATGCTTCTCGGAATAACCAAGAAGCTAAGTAGCCATGTAAAACAAGGGTAAACCACTCAGAGAACATCAATAATATTTCAAACCTACCTTTCGCTTAAAAGCATTATTGTACTTCCAGAGAAACTTTAAGCACAGTACCTTGTGATACTAAGAGGACATGACAAGCCTGGTAGAATATTGTGTGTCTTCTGGAATATGATAGGCTATGCTATGGGTGTTTTTCCAATGTACTGAGGTCAACACGCCCATAGTATAATCTTATTTAAGACAGCTCATAGTAACTAAGAGCTTATTATTCTAAAGTCTTTCGCTGTGTCATGACTGAGTGGCATTAACGGCAAGCCTTATGGCTTCTGTAACTAGCCTGTATATACAGTATGTTCTAACTAAATAAATATCAAGTATTCTACCGAGTTGGAATTCTGCATTTCTATTGAATGCGATACCACTCAGCACGTAAATAATCCGAAAGGAACTTAGCTTGACAAACAAAACAAGCTAAGTACGTACGAAGGGGAGTATGACTGGCCTATCCCACGAATGTCAAATTTACAAATTTTATGAACCATTTTCTCGAGAACTAATTCATGCAAGGTAATGAAACTTTTGCAGGTCATGTATACATGCTCTTTATACTTACTCCTCTAGTTTGATTGAAGTACATATTGTAAGAGTTGGGATAGAATGTTTTTTCTGTTTTATTTACTTACACCTTTTTTTTTGTCAAATGTTTGTGCATTTTTCTTGAAATATAGGCTACAAGCTATCTCTACCATTCTATAGACGTGATATTACAAGTATATTATACATGCATAACGAAAAAATCAAGAGCCTATCTTCTATAAACTCAGAAAAAAACGGGTCATTTGTCTGAAAAGAAAAAAAAAGTATTTCAGAAATTGCAATTAAAAATAAATTTAGATATTAGGTCACTTTTCAATGGAAACAACAGCTAAAATGCGCCAGCAGTGTTGTCTTCATCATCTCCTACATTTTCCGAGTGCATCCTCTTCTTCTTCCTCCTCAAAGATCTTGCCTCCTTGGACAATTTTTGGGCCTGTAGCTATGCCTTGTCGACTCGCTCCTTGTCCAGTTCCTTCAGTATGGCTCGTGTATTCCAACCAGTCTTCACTCCCAGCTCCTCCAAGATTTTCAATCTACCAGTATAGCCATAAATAAATGTGACGACAGCATCATACACACCAAGCTTCAATGTATTGTACCCCACAAATACATTTCTAGGTACTCTTGTCAACACATCATAGTTGAATGACTCATTCACCTTTTGTGTTTTCCCAGTCAGACATTTCTTCAGTAGTTCTGGATTTGCCAAATCTCTATAAACTGGCTTTATAGCCAACATAACGGCCTCAGGTATAGAGGTCTTGTGGGTAAACTTATCTAAAGTTCCAGATGCTGCAGCTACTTTGTAATTACACCATTCGCCGGAACAACGTATCTTTTTCGAGGAGAAGCTTAAAGGTGTAGCAATGTGTGGAGCTGAAGTACTAGGTGAACTTTCATTCCTAACCTAAATCACAACCTCGTTTACACCTCGATAAGTTCAGTAGTACCGATTTCCTTTGTTTTCTTGAACACTCCATTTGCTCTTGTCATCATCAAATGTACTCAAGATCAATAGCAAAAAAGCACATAAATAAATAAAAAAAATTGCGCCTTATACCAATAATATCGCACGCACAACGTAAACAATGAACACAACTGTTATGCCTAACCCACTAACTTATACAACAAGGCCTCCACTAGAATTTGAATCAAACCCACCTGGCTTCTAGACCTTATGGTTCTTGAGATATGAAGTGTTTACTGAAAACTGGTGTATGAAATCCTGAAAATACCCAGTGCAACTAATTAAATTAAATTAAATAATATATTTCTAATCAAGCAAATTTAATAAATCATACACCAAATTAATCAGCAAATTCCAAATAATTTGGTGTCATCAAAATCAATAATTATTACTTTTTCAACAAAATGGTCATTGATACTCCCCAGCTAGAAACTTAACTACTGTAAGCGCACGCCATTGTGACGAATGAATGTAGAAGAGGGTTGATTGAATTCCCTCAACATAAAAATCGCATCTAGATTATACTACTCCAACAGCGCTGAAATACAAGAAATCGGGGAGCGACTATAACAAGCCAAGTACAGTAAAAAGCTTTGAGAAAAATGGTTAATATATTTCAAGAGTATTCATATCCAGTAGCGAAGTCGAAATAGTTAAATCATGACCTACAACTGCAATGGTAAACTAGCTGTTTGGAGATCTGGGATTGGAAATATTGAGCTGATAGTAGCCATCCTTCCCCAGCGTTTTCCATACTCGCTTCTGGCAGATTTCAGAAGACTTCCTGATTCCTATCCCAGGGTACTGAGACCGTATTTTGTATTTAGTTGGATATAGGTTAAGTTGGCAAAAACACTGATGGCAGTACTGCGAAATTCCTTTGAAATGCAGGTGCGCGGTAGTACTGTGGCAAGGTTAGGAGCTGTCAGCAACCCGCCGTACAGACCGACGACCACATGTTTGATATTTTAATACCTGTATTGAATACAAGATGGACACAGCACCACTGTCGTTATTTTGAACACTGTGGAAGAGCAATATACACCATGCAGTATGAAACAAAGAATGGGAAATGCATCCTGTGGATAAAGGAATATAACTGAGAACATTTATATGAGTATAAATACATACAATTTTACAACATGTGATTATCGAACTCGGCAATCATAAATGTATCGATAGTTACTGTCGATCAGAGAACAAGGTGCATTGTGGATCACCTGGAGACAGTATGATTTGCGGGAGCAAACGAACAGTTGATTAGTGAATACAATTTCAGCGAGGAGGGTCATAGAGCTCTCTGGTCTGAGCACATGTACGTGCGTTGCCATGAAATCGTGTTTGTTCGGAAACGTGGTGTTGATCCGACATATACGTGTTACAGTATAACGTGATAGGATTTTCGTCTGATCTTATTATAGTTTCAGACAGTGTTAACCTTCAATTTGAGCACAGTGAACTCGCATTCACGTATGATAACTTCTTCTTAAGCCAATGGTACAACGACGTGTTCTACATTGCAGTACACTATAAACTGCATTAGCCATGATTGTCATAAATGATATAAGGAGAGAGAGATATTGCTACGATATGAAGATGCAGAATATGGACTAAACACAGACAAGAAATGTAACACATAGCAGCGTCGAATACTCAGGATGATTACTTGATTCCAATATGAGCAACTACAGTATAAGGCTTTATAAGAGAAGATTGAAGAGACTGTGAAAGTCTGAATGACAATTTGTACTGCTACATAATGAAACCAGCTTGGCTTACTACATCAATGTTGTCGTGCTCTCTAGCAAGTGAAAGAACTATGAACTTTGTCAAACGAACTTCTGTTAGCTTCGTCTCGTTCGCGAACGGTAATCGGGCCTTCTTGATATCCAGTCGTTTCGTGATCGGTGCAGCTGAGCAGATAGGGTTCGATCCCAGGCAGGAGTATGTGTTAAAGCATTCTCACTTCATTCAACTAGAACTTCAACAAGGTAGCTGGAAGTTTTCTTTTAGTAGACAGTAGGAATTTGTCATGCTTTTGAATGTTCCTTTTCACCAATTTTGATTAGAGCAGTTAAGAATTACAGGCGAGGGCTAGTGTTTAAAGAATCGAATGACAGATCTGTCCCAGTATGTAATTCACTTTGTAGTTCAATTTAGTAGTTATTGTAGTGTTACTTTGAACATTACCATGCTTTAATTAAGATATAATTTGGGAATAAAATAGAAGAATATACATAATGTTGAATTTTGGGCTTATGCCGTGTTTTATTATATTAAAATTCGACGCGCTTCGAAAGAAAGCATGTCTTTCTTCGTCAGGAATGATCTGGAATACGACAATGTTTCTAAGAGAAAGCAACGAAGAACATATAGAAGGTGCCCAAAGATGGACGCCATTATCGCCCCATGTTAGGGACAACGGAAAGCAGCAGTGCATTACTTTCTCAGGGTTCTGATAATAGGTAGCCAGGATTCACTGAGATTGTAGCCGGTGTCGCGGTTGAAATTATCTGGGTGTTTACGTATTTCAACCGCCTCCCTGATGATTCTGGGACGATATTGCTTTATACGGGCAAGAACATCCACTCCTTGAAACATGACATCATGGCCAGGTGTTAAAGCATGATCGGAAACAGCTGATTTATCAGGTTGAATGAGCCTGATACATCTATTATGTTCCTTAATGTGAGTGCATATTGTTCTCGAAGTCTACCCGATGTAAACCTTGCCATAAGTACAGGGAACTCTGTAGATACCCGGTTGTTGCAATTTAGGCAAACTGCCCTTAGTTGGTCGCAGGAGTTGCCTAATCTTAACAGAAGTTCCAAATACAGTCCGTATGTTGTACCGACGTAGGATTTTAGCAATACGATACCGTCAAATTGATCAAGCAATCATCTATTCCAGCGGATGCAGCGAAGACTCTCCTTCCAGGGGATGCTATTCCTCCGAGACTCTATGGTCTTCCTAAAATGCATAAGGAAGATGTTAGTCTTAGACCTATTATTAGTACGATTGGTTGTCCTACATATGCCCTTTCCAAATACTTAGGTAGACTACTTCACCCGCTTCTGGGTAACACGCCTTCGTACATTAAGGATTCCACACACTTCGTGGAAAAGTTAAAAGCTATAACACTTCAGCCGGGTGATATTGTAGTGAGTCTCGACGTGGTGTCTCTGTTTACGAGAGTACCTATTGATGGTGTTATGTCTCTCATTAATGGCTTTTTTCCTGAAGACATCACAAGACTTTTTTATCACTGCATGACCTCCTCCTACTTTCTATGGAATGGGAATTTTTATGAGCAGACTGATGGTGTGGCCATGGGTAGTCCTCTCTCTCCTGTTGTGGCTAATTTCTTCATGGAGAGCTTTGAAGAGAAAGCTTTGTCGTCGGCTCCTTTCAAATCGAAGATCTGGTGGCGTTATGTGGATGACACGTTCGTTGTTTGGACGGAAGGTGAGGAAAATCTTAGCTATTTCCTGTATCACCTTAATCTCCAGCACCCGTCTATTTGTTTCACCATGGAAAAGGAATCTGACGGCAAAATACCTTTTTTAGATGTTCTCGTCACCAAGAAAGAGGATGGATCTTTAGGACACAGCGTTTTTCGTAAGCCAACACACACCAATAGATATCTCCACGCAAGTTCTCACCATCACCCTGCCCAGAAACATGGTATCCTTACAACTCTAACTGCCAGGGCTAGGAGGATTTGTGAAGTGTCTTCTTTACAAGAAGAAATTAACACCCTGCGAACCACCTTTGAGAGCAACGGTTATAGCAAGGCTTTGATTTCTGCGGTTCTGAAACCAACAAATAATAATAGGACGTCAGTTGAGAAAAGAGATGTAAGAGGAACTGCTTACCTTCCGTACATACATAACACAACGGATCGTATTGCTAAAATACTACGTCGGTACAACATACGGACTGTATTTGGAACTTCTGTTAAGATTAGGCAACTCCTGCGACCAACTAAGGACAGTTTGCCTAAATTGCAACAACCGGGTATCTACAGAGTTCCCTGTACTTGTGGCAAGGTTTACATCGGGCAGACTTCGAGAACAATATGCACTCACATTAAGGAACATAATAGATGTATCAGGCTCATTCAACCTGATAAATCAGCTGTTGCCGATCATGCTTTAACACCTGGCCATGATGTCATGTTCCAAGGAGTGGATGTTCTTGCCCGTATAAAGCAATATCAGCCCAGAATCATCAGGGAGGCGGTTGAAATACGTAAACACCCAGATAATTTCAACCGCGACACCGGCTACAATCTCAGTGAATCCTGGCTACCTATTATCAGAACCCTGAGAAAGTAATTCACTGCTGCTTTCCGTTGTCCCTAACATGGGGCTATAATGGCGTCCATCTTTGGGCACCTTCTATATGTTCTTCGTTGCTTTCTCTTAGCAACATTGTCGTATTCCATATCATTCCTGACGAAGAAAGACATGCTTTCTTTCGAAACGCGTCGAATTTTAATATAATAAAACACGGCATAAGCCCAAAATTCAACATGAATAGTAACACGGGCCGTGAAAGTCTAAATGACAATATTAGAAGAATATAGTTTGTTGGGAAGACAACATGAGAAAACTTATAGGGAGAAGACGACGTTAATATAAAAATAATTCTAGCTCAAGCAGATGTCCCATAATCCATCGTATAGGCCTACGTGAATTCGACTTTGAACAAATTCTCTGGACTTTTTGAATTTTACTTTGAATATTTTTGAAAGCCTATGCAAGTTATTAGATAGACATTCAGGGCTATATTTTTGGCAGATTGAACATAGACTTGTAACATAGTGATTTCTAGTATGATTCTTTGTGATTGTGCGAATTTATTTCTGGTAATCCAGATTTTTGAAATTCTTTTAATTTCGACTCCCTTTGTGAGCTGGTTCACTTTTTATTTTTTGTGGATTCTTATGGGAAACTCCAACTTGGTTTAGCGTTCAAATCTAATGGTTAATTTGTACCTTCTCAAGATAGGCTCTTTCACTTGCTGTAGTTTTGAAGTGTTTTCCATTGAGGAGGATCTCCAGTGGGATTATTTTCAATTATGCGAAAACTGAATCGTTCGTTTCACAGTGGTCGGTTGAGATACACGAAAGAAATACATTGTTTGAGAAAATGTAATTAGTAATGATATGTAATGTAAGGGGAGAAATGTTTAAAGTATATGAAAGTAATAATCGAGATGACAGACTTTTAATTCTCACACAGTTATTTAGACTTTTGAATACAATATGTTATCACTGTTCTGATAAAGATTATTCTCGACACTTAACTTTTGGCTAATTTGAAGCAACATATTTACCCATAATTGTATAAAAACTTGTATAATATTCGTAATGTTTGGAATTTATTAAGAGCTGTTAAGCGATGATATGGTAATAATGGAATTTTGTCTGCGTATTTGAATTGGAATTTAGGAGATATTTGACATAGGTGGATAGTCAATATCAATATTTTTCCAGCACTGAATTAGCTTTAGAGCTATTGCTGGGTGCACTACGGTGTATTATTTTGAACGTGAAATTGAGTCACGATATTAGCTAGTGGAAAGCTAATGTACAATTTTGAATCCAACATTTAAGAAACCAAGTATTGTAACAACATCGTTAATATTTGTTAAGATTTAGTAACAATTGTTTTTAGAATAGAGTTTAATTGGAAAGACTGTAATATTAATACTTGTATAAACTTGAGCTATTTATAACTAAAATATTGAGTGATAGAAAATCTAATATCTGTGAGAAAGTGAATTGAAACATAATCATTATAATTAACAATACGACGTCCGATTAGCTTAATTGTTTGTCATTTAGGACGGCACGGACTTGAAAATTGAAACCAAATGAATGTATATGAATACATGAAATTAACGGTGATGAATAATTCTAGGCGCAACTAAATCTCAGAAATAAAATGTAATTATGTAAAATATGTATATATTAATTGCTACGATTGAATAGAATATTTTTATAAATATGTCAAAAAGGTTTTACGATCATATCAGAATATTTTGTGTGTATTTTTTTAACTTCGTTGATAATGATGAGATGATAGGCAGTGTGTGGCCCAATTAAGGCGGTTGTTACTTAACCATTTTTCATGCTTCGGCAGAGGCATAAAATTATACATTTTTGTTCAGTGGAGTTTCTACTTCACGACACTGCGGTTTCAGTTAATAAACTTTTGTTAAATTTTAAAATTCATACGAATGATTTAGTGATTTCTATTCGAATTAGAATGTGCTTCGAGAACCAGTGGGTTATTAGCTAGGATGCTTTTTAAAGCGCCCGAGATTAGATTAATTTAATTATCTTTAAGAGTCTTGGTAGCTCACTTTGGGCTATTTTTCATTTTTTTATAGACCACTGGCATCTTCTTATCACATTCTTTTTAATTTTTGTGGTATTCATATCCATGGTCTATCCTTGGTGGTGGTGTCTTGGGGGTTATTTTCAGCCAGGGCTTCCAGATTTTACGATCCTGCATTTTCTTCGGATTTTACCAGGTAAGACCACGTGGGTACGGGTGCACATTAATATGGCGACCCAACTATTGGGGCGATCGAATTGTTTTAATTCGAGTGTCATAGTGGATGGGCACATTAATTTGGAGACTCAATCATTGTGACTTTCGGGTTTGCATCCTCGAGCACTCTAATGAATAGTCATCTTCGTAAAAGAACCCATTTTTCATGCGGTTAACGAGTTGACTTGTTCGAATTTCTAGTCGTCAGCATTTGTCTTTGGCACTGCTACGATTATAGAATTCGTTGGGAATTCGCGTTTCTTAGAAACGTGAACTTGAGTTTACTCAATCTACCTGGTATACAGATAGAAGTAGCGTCATTTAATTTAAATTCATTAGATATTTTTTCTTTGCTTTAAATGTAATTGTAAATGATTAAGGTTTGATCATAAGAGACATGCCTTGGAAACTTTTATAGATCAACGTGGTCATATGGGGCAGCATATGGGGATCGTTTTTCACTCCATGCTTGTCGGCCATTTTATGCTTGGTACCGACGATGATAATTGGAAGATCATCAGTCATATTAAATTCATTTCTATTTAACAATAAATTCAATAAGCTAGACTTGCCATTATAACTTTAATTGGTTCTAATATGAATCACTATGCGCATATACCTCCTATTTTCTTATATATTTAAATTAGTTAATAAGTATAGTTGCAAAACAAACTCTATAGTTCATATTGGTGAAAAGGGTCATTCTGAGTATATCAATTCTGCTATACATGTGTTGCATTTCTGTATTTCTCCATTTAGTTCTGTAAAATGTCAGGTGCGGCGACTATGGACGATGTCGTGGCATTGTTACATGCCATACAGGAAAAGCAAACCAAGCAGGAGCAGGACTTAGCCGATATTAAGTCAAATGCTCAAACTAGCTTGGACAACTTAAACGAAACAGTGATTAACAAGTAGTTCCGTGAAGAACTATACAGCCTATTTTCATATATCCTACTTATATTAACTGCCACTATCAACATACAAAATTTCAGTTTGATTGCTGTAATAGATTCGTAGATATAGAGTTGTTGTTTGAGTCTTCAGTCTTTTGACTGGTTTGATGCAGCTCTCCATGCCTCCCTGTCCTGAGCTAATCGTTTCATCTCTACATAGCTACCACACCCTACATCCGAGGCAATCTGTTTAACATATTCTAACCTTGGTCTACCCCTACAGTTCTTGTCCTCGACCCTTCCTTCCATAACTAAGCTTGCTATTCCTGGGTGTCTTAGTATGTGTCCTACCAACCTATCTCTTCTCTTCATTAGCAGTCGCCAGAAACATCTCTCCTCTCCCACTCGCCTTAATACCTCTTCGTTTGTAACCCTATCTACCCATCTGATCTTCATCATTCTCCTGTAACACCACATTTCAAATGCCTCAATTCTCCTCTTTTCTGCTGCACCAATAGTCCAAGTTTCAGTTCCATAGAGCGCCACGCTCCAGACAAAGGCTTTCAAAAATGACTTCCTAATATCTAAATCTATATTCGATATCAACAGATTCCTTTTTTGTAGAAAGGCTTTCCTTGCCTGAGCCAACCTACGTTTATATCCTCTTTGCTTCGTCCATCACTGGTTATTCTGCTTCCTAAGTAACAGAAGTCTCCTACTTCCTTCAGCTTTTCACCTGCCAATTTGATCTCCATAGAGGTTTCTGATTTATTTCGGCTGCATTCCAGTATTTTTGTTTTACATTTATTAATTTTCATCATGAAGTCATTCCGTAAGACGGAATCCATACCATTCAAAAACTCATTCAAATCCTCAGGCTTGTCGGCCAAGATGACGATGTCATCAGCAAATCTCAGAGTTGACATTATTTCTCCTTGAATCTTCACTCCCACTTTAAAATTTTCTCCGATTTCCTTCATTGTTTGTTCAATGTAAAGATTGAAAAGTATGGGTGATAAGTTGCAGCCTTGCCTTACACCTTTCATAATACCAGCTTCTCTCTCATATTCTTCAGCTCGAATGACTGCTGTCTGGTTTCTGTATAGATTGTATATCACCCTCCTATCCCTGTACTTTATTCCAATAGATTTCAAAATGTCAAACAATGTAGTCCAATCAACGTTATCAAAAGCCTTTTCCAAGTCTACAAAAGCCATGAACGTTCTCTTATCTTTCCTTATTCTACCTTCCAAAATCAGCCTAAGACTTAGTACAGCTTCCCTTGTTCCTACATTTCTCCTGAAACCAAACTGGTCTTCACCCAACTCCGTTTCTATCTGGCTTTCAATCCTCTTGTAAATTATTCTAGACAGGATATTTGAAGCATGAGTAATCAAGCTGATTGTACGGTAATCTTCACATCTGTCAGCTCCCACTTTCTTTGGTATAGGGATGATTACATTCTTCTTGAAATCAGGGGGTATCTCACCTGTCTCATAAATCCTACACACCAAGTGAAATAACCTGATCAGACCTTCATCTCCTATGCAGCGTAGCAACTCAATCGGTATATCATCTATGCCTGGTGCTTTGTTCCTGCTTAAGTCTTCCAAAGCTTTATCAAATTCTGATCTCAATATTAAATCTCCTTTCGCATCCACATCAATTTCCTCCTCCCTTTCCATTACATGATTCTCAATCTCCTTTCCCTTATACAAGCACTCTATGTAAGCCTTCCATCTCTCAACCTTTCCTTCCCTATCTGTTAGAGGCTTTCCATTTGTGTCCCTAATATTACAGCACTTAGTCTTCTTTTCCCCAAAAGTATTCTTAATCCTTCGATAAGCTGTGTCTACTTTTCCTAATTTCAGACACTTTTCTATACCTGTACATTTAGTACCGACTAAATATTTCCGATGGTCGCCATGTTGGATTTTATATATGTAGGTCCTAGAGTTATGTACTGTTACATGAAGATAATTGTGTACGTGTAGCATTCACACTTCAATCGAATGATTAGGACACAAGAAGTAATAAGGAGAATTTAAAATTTCTCACAGCTGCCATATTGTGGTTATGATAACAATTGAAATAAATTTGTTGTCAGTGGATTAACATTCGTAAAAGGATTTACTGTACCAAGTTTCACTGCACTCGGATGGTTAAATTGCGAGAAACGTCCATGTGAATATTTATACTTCGCGTCGCCACCATGTTGGATTTGTGATCACCAGGTTATTTAAAGTCCTATAGGTGAACTTAAGTTCATAGCCCCTATGAACATAAAAAAATCAGTTTGATTGCTATAATAGATTCGTAGATATTCAGAGTCGTCTGAATATTTCGGATGGTCGCCATGTTCGATTGTTAAATGTATAGGCCATAGAGTCATCTACCATTGAAGGAAAATGATTGCGTAGGTTCATTATTCAAACTTTCACTTCGATCGCTTGATTACGACACAAGAAATTAAAACTTAATTTTAAAATTTGCATAGCCGTCATCTTGAGGTTATGTAAACAATTGAATTAAATTTTATACCAGTGTATTACAATGTGTATAAACATTTCCTGCACCAGATTTAATTGCGTTTGGAACATTAAATCGCGAGAAAGCTCTATTTAAAATTTTCAAATTCGCTTGGCCGCCATGTTCGTTTTGTAATTAATTGGTTTTTGAAAGTCTTATAGGTGAACTTCCAGTAGTGCCCTTTATCTTTGTATAAAATTTCAGGGTGATACAGCTAATAGTTTCAGAGATATTGAATGCCGGTGAAATTTTTCGCTCATCCGGCATCTTATGGTTATATAAACAATTGAACCAAGTTAGATGTCGGTGCATTACAATGTGTATAAACATATACTGTACCAAGTTGTATTGCGTTTGGTTGGTTAAATCGCAAGAAACGTCTATTTAAAAGCCGCGAATTCGCGTGGCCGCCATGTTGGTTTTGTAGTTACCAGTTTTTCAAAAGTCACATAGGTGAACTTCTAATAGTTCCCTTTATCACCGTAATAAATTCCAGGGTGATATCGGTAATAGTTTCGGAGATATTGAATGCTGGTGAAATATTTCGCACAGCCGCCATGTTGGATTGGTGAGACGTACCAAAATTTGAAGGGCACGGTCGAGGTCGCCTGGAATAGTACTATGAACTTACCGAGTTTCATTGAAATCGCTCCAGCCGTTTAAAGGTTATTAGGGGGGGGGGTGCACACACACACCTCACACACACACACACACACGCACACACACACGGACAAAAGGTGATCTCATAAGCCTATTTTTTCAAAATTGAAAATAGGCTAAAAATACAAATTCAGATCAAGCTGACATGTCCCAGCTTCATTTATCCCTTAAGCGTTTACAGGTTAGTAACCGCAAAATTTCTGACCGATCCAAAGAAATTAAGGAAAAAATCAATGATGTAGAAACTAGTGTAGATGGTGTTCAAAGAGATGTAAGGCTTGTACAATTAGATATAAGCAATGTTAATGTAGAGGTTAGCCATGTACGCTCTAGTGTAGCCACTGCGGAGGCTAAGCTTGATTTAGCACAAAAAGATATCACAGATACTAAAAGTAAAATCATTAGCACTGAGGCTAAGCTTGATGCCACTCAGCAAAGGATAATTAGTACTGAGGCTATGATTGATGCTACTCAGGAAATAATAATAAGTACTGAGGCTAAGCTTGATGCCACTGAGGAAAATGTGATTAGCACTCAGGAAAAGATAATTAGCACTGAGGCTAAAATTTTAAACACAGAAACACTTGTAACCAGCATGCAGTCAAATATTTCTGGCATAAAGGAGGACGTCATAAATGTTAGACTAGAACTGGAAAATAATCAGAAGGAGAATAAAACTAGCTTGGATGCCCTTCAGTTACAATTTCCTAACGAGGCTATCAGAACACAAAGGACCTTATCAAAATTAGAGGGTGATATGGTCTCTTTGAGGGAAAAAGTTGATGATCACAAAAAGGTTTTGAGATAGGATCTTGAAATCGATCTCAAGGCCATTGTTAGTGAAGAGGTCACAATAATAAGAGGTGAAATCACAAAGATTAATGAAGATGTCATTAATAATGTCAAATCTGAATTAGAAGTAAAAGTTGCTAAGGCCGAAATTGGGTTAAACAAGGATATTTCTCAGGCAAGAGAAGACGCTGAGAAAAGGAGCGATTCAATTCAGTTATCGAATACCGATAGCATAAATAACCTTAGGGAAAATCTTGAATCTCAGGTTAAGAACGTTACTCTCAAGTTAGATCAGGTCAGGTTAGATGTAAATTCGGAGAGAGAAAAAAAGACATTAGAGTTGAATGAAATCAGGCAGGAGTTATCCAAATTCAACTTAAGTGAACATGTAGACGTTAATGCTTTAAGAAGCGAGTTTAAGGCACTGAAAAGCACTATGAATTCCGATAGGGCAGGTATAGTTCAGAATCCTAGCGATGGGTTAGATACTACGTCCCCAGAAAGGAACTTCATAGCTCGTTCGAATGGGACAGGAGCTCTAGAACAGCCTAGACAAAGGATAGAGGTTCCCAGTACGAGTACTCACGAATATGCTCCTAGAGACATTAGAACATCGACACCCAACGATAGGTCTAATGTCACAATTGTGAGAAGTTATGATGAGAAAATTAAAAAGTGTTCTAATTCAGAAAGCTTAACTCCGATCGAGTTCATACGAAATTTACAAGACCATTTTGTGGAACATCATGTAGCCAGAGACAGGGAGCTACGGATAGTAGAGAGGCATTTAGCAGATGGTCCTTTAAATTGGTTTCGCGCATTTCATTACACGTTTGACAACTTCGAGCAGTTTTCAGAATCATTCATCAAGCGATTTTGGTCAATCGAAACTCAACATGCTGTGAGAGCTGAGATTTACTCGAGGAAGTATAGTAGTACTGGTCCTACTAGCTACTCGGAATTCTTTACATCTCAGTTGGCCAGACTCCGTTTTCTTGACCCACCTTTGACCCAGGAAGAAATTCTAGAGACCATTTAGGGTCAGTTACCGGTAGAGGTCAGACGTAACATTGTTTCGTCTGGAGTAGCCGATTTAGCCACGATGGACGATCTACTTCGTAGGCTGGATCATACATCCATTTCACCCACACTTATAAAAAGCGGAAGGACGGAGAGTAAAACCGTGAACGCCGTGGTTATGGACAGGCCTCAACAAACCGAAAGGACAGGTCAAAACGAGTCAAAATGGACAGGTCACAATAGGAACAATAGGTATTATGACCAACAGAGAGATTATAGGAATTCAGCAAGCAAATCTTACAAAGGAAGTGGTCCATACATACACCCTCCGAAATGTTGTTAAAGATGGCGGCAAGTGACAGACCTCGTGTTTCAGTAGCTCTGACATATTACAGTGTTTTAGTAGTATTTTACCTGTTCAAGTGTACTATATGGTGTGCAACTCTGCCTGAAAACATTTCCGACCGCAGTGATGTGTCGTGTGATCAGAAAATTCTGTGGTACTGCGCAGAGAGACATTTTACTTTCTTAACCGCTGCAGCTTGTAACCTCCCAGTGTTCCGCCATGTTTCCACCACACCTCGTGGACCTGTACAACATTGCCGTGCTTCCTCCAGTACTGTTTACTTGATACTACTACTGCTATCAGGTGACATTCATTTAAACCCAGGACCCCTTAACCTCTACTACCAGAACGCACAGAGCATCAAAAATAAACTAACCGACTGTATAGCAAATATAACCGAAATCAATCAATTTGATATCCTCTGCCTCTCAGAAACATGGTTGTCAGACTTCGTATCTTGTGGGGAACTTCCGTTTTCATCTGAGTTCAATGTGTTTCGGCGCGACAGATCCTCAAGGGGTGGTGGTGTTGCAATCGCAGTTCATAACAAACTGAAGGCAAAACATCGGCCTGACTTAGAAACTTCCTGCGAAATAATATGGGTTGAGATTATTATCCCAAAAAGGAAGAATTTACTCTTAGGTTGCTTCTACCGCCCACCTTCCAGCAAAATTGACACCTTAGAAGAATGTTTCAACTCTACTGTTCTTGCCCTCAATCAAGAAAATGAAATAGTGTTGCTAGGCGATTTTAACTCCCATATCTCCTGGACATCAATAGACAATGGTACCATACACTCTCCCCAAATAGATACTTTCATTTTATCAAATTTTATAAACGGTCTACATCTGAAACAGTTCAATCTACACCCAACAAGGAAATCCGAAACACTGGACCTCATATTTTCAACCCTGCGCAATGTCACTGTGACCGTTGGAAGAAATATCCTGAACACCGACCATAGCTCAATAGAAGCCACTCTCCCCGCCCCGCGAGCAGACATAAAAATAGCCCCACCACCGATAAGAAAGCTTTCCCTCTTTGGAGAAAGGTCGACTGGCAAGCTGTCAATCAGGATTTATCATCTCTACCCTGGTGTCTGCTAACAGCTGAGAGAGACGTAAACAGCGCAGTGGCCTTGTTTGAGGATTTACTTTACTCGGCCATTAAACAACACGTTCCTTTCTCCGTACCCAAATCCAACAAATACCCGCACTGGCTAAGTCAAAACACCAAACTCCTTCTCCAAAATAAAACTCAAGCGTGGCCACTGTGGAAATCAGTTCCTAATCCTCATACACGCAATGTATTTATTCACCTACGGAAAATTTCGAGAGTTCATATGACAGAAGATTACAACCGCTACATTTCTTCCATAACAGGAAATCTCAAGAATAACCCGAAGAAGTTCTGGACACTTATATCATCCCGTAGAAAGACACCCATAATTCCACTTAACCTAAACCTCCATAATGAAGAAATCCCATTTGAATTGAGGTCCACACATTTCAATGAATATTTCCATTCAACCTTTTCAGTTCCGGTGCCAATCCCCAGTCCCCCTCAGCTTACCAGCGTCTGTTCTGATTCACTGTCTCAAATTTCAACGACCCCCGATGAAATTCAAAATATTTTAAAAAGTCTTCCCGCAAACAGATCTACCGGACCATCAGACATAAGCCCTATATTCCTGAAAAACACCTCTGCATCTCTCAGCATCCCCTTATCCGTGATACTCAACTGGTGCACGACTTCCGGCACTTTTCCTGACTCATGGAAAAGAGCTGATGTCACACCTGTCTTTAAATCAGGCAGCAAGCATGAAATTTCCTCATACAGACCTATATCTATCGTCCCTATACTCTCTTCAGTCTTCGAAAGAATAATACATTGCCGTCTCCTCACTTTCACCAAACCACACCTCTCAGAAGAACAACATGGCTTCGTCCCTGGAAAATCATGATTAACAAATCTGACTGTTCTGAACCATCACATAATTTCTGCAATAGATCAAAAATCTCAGCTAGATGTAATCTACGTCGACCTGGCCAAAGCATTTGATTCAGTGAACCATTTCCTTCTCCTCCACAAGCTTGCTTCACGATACAACGTACATGGATCCTTCCTATCCCTAATAAAAATCTTCCTGTCCAATAGGCAACAACGGGTAGTGCTTCCAGGGTCTGTATCGTCCTGGCTCCCAGTCTTATCAGGAGTAACTCAGGGCAGTATGCTGGGACCCCTTCTCTTCGTGCTGTATATGGACGATATAAACACATGTGTGCAAAATTCTCCGTGTCCCTTCTTCTATACGCTGATGACCTCAAGATATTCAGAAAAATTTCCAATTCTGACGACCACGCTGACCTCCAGGAAGCAGTGAATACTTGTACTGATTGGTTCAACAAATGGAAGTTATCCCCAAATCCGAAAAAGTGCTTCAATGTGTCTTTCTCACTACTGAAATCTGGAAATCAGGCGAACTATAAGATATGTGGAAATAAATTGGATACGGTTTCTCAGGTGAGAGATTTAGGTATTATTCACGATGATAAACTGACATTCTCTCCCCACATTGACCATATCAAATCTCGCGCAATGCGCAGTCTCGGCATTCTATACAGATTCACAGAAATTAAAGACCTCACTGCACTTAAATTATACTTCACCACATATGTTCTCCCTATCCTAGGTTTCTCTTCTCCAATCTGGTCTACTTCGGCTATAACCAATATTTCTAAATTGAACAGTGTCTTTAAATTCTTCATATCAATTGTCAAAGCTCGCAATCCTTCACTAAGGCACTTCGCCAAATCCGATATTCTAAACCAGCTCAATGTACTCGACCTGAGAAGCCGTCTACAATTTACTGACCTGTGTTTCTTAAATAAAATTATGAATGGTTACACAAAATGTAACATGCTCTTAAGCTACTTCCCACTTCATGTTCCCTCCCGTTCAACACGCCAGAACCATTTACACCACGTACCTCGCCCACGTCTTGAAGTGCAGAAGCGCTCTATTTTCCACCGTCTACCTACCCTTAGCAACTCCCTTCCAAACATTGACATATTCTCTCCCTATCGAACATTCAAACATAACATTAGAAGATCCCTTTCACCCTCTTTTCCTAACCCCTCGCCCTCCTAATCACTCACTACCCCAATCACTCCCTGCGTCCTTCCCGAGATTTATCCTTTCTGCCGTCACTGCCAATTGTTACCTGTTATTGTTGTTGTTGTTTTTGTTATTATTATTTGAAATTGTTAAATTATTAGTGTAAAATGACCTTTTCATGGTTGTATCTAATAATTGTTAAATAAATAAATAAATAAATAAATAAATGAATAATCAAGAGCCATATAGGAAGTATCAGTCTAATTACTATCGAGGTCAACAAAGGTCATATCAGTATAATAGAGACCAAGATAGATACTGACCTTATCAGGATAGGGAAAGGAATGAACGATTCAAAAACAGATATTCTGGCAGAGAACAGAATCAACTGAGAAATAATAGATACCGAAATCAGAATAATGCCGGTAGATCCTATGTCAGTGAAGATAGACAGGGCTATTTCCAAAGGCAACTAAATAACCAGCGGGGTTACTCACGGTACAAGAACTATCGTGATAAGAATTATCAGACCCAAGAAGAAAAACAACAGTCTAGAAAAAACAGAGAAAAAAGGGAAGAGCGAAACAAAAAACGAAGAGACACGGAAAGTGATCAAGAACCAGGGACAAGCCAACAAGCTGAGAGGCTAGAGAGAAAAAAACGCCAATTTTAGATTCCAAGAGGAAGTAAATGATTATTCATCTCCGTTTAACATTGTAATTAATGACGTCTACGAGGTAACAGACGAAGATCTGTTATGTAAGGCAAAGGAAGGATTTGTGGAAAACAAAACGGAATTGCCAATTATCGAAATCTCCGTGGGAAATCAACAATGTAAATCTCTTATTGATACGGGAGCGGTCATTTCTTTGATGTCCGAAGATTGTTTAATTAGACTTGAAAAAGAACAGCAATTTGATACGTTGCCGGCTTCGTCAGTCAAAATCAGGGGATTATTCCAGGATAAGACGATAAAATCTAAACTACAGATTCTACTAAAATTCAAAATTAATGAAAGAATGTTTGAACATATATTTATTGTAGTAAAGAACATAAACTTTGAGATTATTCTGGGGATTGACTTTATAACTCGAGCCAGAATTGTCATAGATATGATTATGAGGATTATCAAATTTCAGGAAAATGCTATAAGGAAGATAGCTTCTGATGATATGAACCCCGAGGATGATGTAGAAAACGTATTGAGAGAAGAGATTTTGGATAATATGATCAATCAGGTTGAGCAAGAGAGAGAGAATTATGCCCTACACGCCGAGGGATATGCGGAAGTAGAACAGAAGTATCATGACTTAATTGAGAAATTCACTGATATATTTGACGACAAGCCAGGTCTGATCTAAGATTTCAAGTATCAGATAAGATTAATCGATGATTCTCCTGATCAAGCCAAATTATATCCCATCCCCGATAATTACTATGAGGAAGTCAGGGATATCATCAAGAAAATGGAAGCTGAGGGTATAATTAAGAAGCAAGCTTCGTCGTACTTAAACCCAATCACCGTGGTCAAGAAAAGTAATTGACAGCTACCCTTATGGTTGGATGCAAGAAAAATTAACTCACGTATTCACTTAGAAATGGACCGTCCTCCCAAAATCAGAGATCTTTTGAGGAAATTCAAGGATAAGGCATGCTTGAGTGTCTTGGACTTAGCGGCGTCCTTTTATCAAGTAGAGCTGACCGAAGACAGCCGACAATACACAGGATTCTTGTTTGATCAGACAACCTTCGTGTTCTGTCATGTTCCATTCGGAATGATCAATAGTGGTCCGGCTCTCATCAGGGCTCTGGATAGCAAATTGTCAGATGAAGTTAAACAGAATGTCACGTGCTACATTGACGACCTCATAATTGCATCAGCGAATGTGGAGGAACATTTGGCTGACCTCAGAAAGTTATTCCTAGAGTTACGTGAGGCGAATATCAAGGTCAATTATGACAAGTGTCATTTTGTAAAGGAAAGGAACAATTTCCTGGGTCATACCATTGATCAGTTCGGCTACCATCCTAATCTCAAGAAGATCGATGAGATAGCGAACTTCCCTAGGCCAAAAAGAATCAAGCACTTACGCCAATTCCTAGGGTTGTGCCAATTTTTGAGCAGTCACTGCCCAGGATATTCAGTGTCCATGGCCCCATTGTACTACCTGCTTAAGAAAAATAATCGATGGAAGTGGTCGGATATAACTGAACAGGCCTTCGAGAATGCAAAGACTATGCTGAAGGACTGTGTCAAGTTGGAATATCCAGAATTTACCCGCACTTTTTATATAGAATCAGACGCCACCAGAGTAGGTTTAAGCGCGGTCCTGTATCAGAAGGATGAACAGGGGAATAATCACTACATCGATTTTTGCAGTAGAAAGTTAAGACCCCATGAGGAAAAATACTTCACGACAGAGCTTGAGGCTTTAGCCTTTGTCTCAGCTTTGCAAAAGTGGAAGAAGATACTTCTGGGACACCAAATTGTCATCTTAACGGACCATAGGGCTTTGCAGTTTTTGGTCCAATCAGATCTCTCCAGCAGTTTAACGCTACCATTAGACATCAGCCAGGCAAAGCTAATTTCCTTGCAGATGCTCTTTCAAGGAATCCATGCAATAAATTGGCAGTAAACATAGTACAATTGGAGGGGGAAGATGAGATGACCCTGGAAAAGCTACGCAAGTTAGCTGTGTCACAGAAAAGACACACTCCAATAAGACATATGTACAGGTATTTAAAAGGCTACATGGACAACTAATGAGAAATATATTGCCACCAGACGAAGTGCTGATCGTCATGCTCTTTGTGGAGAGGTAGTGTGCAAATATGTTGATAAGCATAAGAACAAACTTTGGATCTTGGTGCCTCCAAAATTAATCGTACCGTTAATTTGGTTAGCGTACAGAACCATAGGCCATGGTGGATTAGATAAAACCATGAAAACTCTTCAAGAAACTTTCTACTGGCCTAAGCTACGCCAATCTGTTGCGAGAGTCGAAAGGTCATGTGATAGCTGCCAGAGAAGCAAGTATCCTTCTGCTATCTCTAAAGAAGAACCGAGGGCTATTATTCCCTATAAATCCCATGAACAAATGGCGTGCGACCTGTTCGGTCCGTGTCCGAAAGGTGCCAGAGGAAATCAGCTTTCACTTGTCACAGTGGACGTATTTTCGAAGTTCGTGACCTTAGATCCCATGCAGAACGCAACATCAGCACAGGTTATCAGTCGCTTAGTGCAGAGTGTGTTTAAGGAAGCTGGAAAGCCGGAGACCATTCTATCAGATCACGGAACCCAGTTCAGCTCGCAGGAGTTCAAAAAATGCCATGCAAAAATTTAGAATACGCCATGTATTCTCCAGTGTTAGATATCCGGAGTCCAACAACTCAGAACGTTTGATGTCTGAGGTGTCAAAATTCGCTCGTCTCTGTTGCCCAAATGATCATCCCAGTTGGGTAAAGTATGTACCTCTGATGGAGACTTGTCTGAATACGACACATCACGAGAGTTTGGGAGATATCCCAGTGTTAGTCCACCACAACAGAAAGCCAGAGAGAGAGCGTGGGACGACATAACGCAATTCCTAACTAAAGATGATGAACCATCAGAGAAGGAAAGGGTGGATAATGTCCGAGAAAGCCTGATGAATGCCGCGGAAAAAAGACAGAAAAGAAATGTAAGAAAGCACTATAATCCGCTTCTAGAACGGAATGAGTTCTCATTCGTAAGTCCACTAAAACTGATGTAGCAAGAAAGATTTACACGAAATTCAGTAATCTTTTCGTGGGCCCCTACAAGGTAGGCAGAGTGTATGGAAACAACTGCTATCAGATTCTAGACATCCTTACAGATGTGGAATTGGGAAAGTTCAACGCGAAAACTTAGGAAATACCATAGAAAGGTAGAGCAATGACAAAATACTGCTCATATTAAGATAATCTAGAAAGATGAAATAAAAGTATTGTCACACTTTTATTTGTTGCGTTGGGAGAGAGATGAGACCGTATTTTGAATTTAGTTGGGTATAGGTTAAGTTGGCAATAACACTGATGGCAGTACTGCGAAATTCCTTTGAAATGCAGGTGCGCGGTAGTACTGTGGCAAGGTTAGGAGCTGTCAGCAACCCGCCGTACAGAACGACGACCACATGTTTGATATTTTAATACCTGTATTGAATACAAGATGGACACATTACCACTGTCGTTATTTTGAACACTGTGGAAAAGCAATATACACCATGCAGTATGAAACAAAGAATGGGAAATGCATCCTGTGGATAAAGGAATATAACTGAGAACTTTTATATGAGTATAGCGGCTTCGGTGGCGTAGTTGGTTGCATGCTGAACTGCTGTGCCCAAGATAGCGGGTTCAAACCCGGCCGAAGTCGTAGGATTTTTTAAGAGCGTTAAAAATCCTTCAGTATGCCTTCCTTCGGAGGGGAAGTAAAGCCGGCGGTCCCATGTCATAGATTTATGGCATGTAAAAGATCCTTTCACAGACTAAACTTGTGTAAAGCAAAATTTGTTAGGTTAGATTTCGTCAGAACGCTCTATCAAAGTTCCAACGTTCACCACTAGGTATCATTGATATCTGGTGGCGAAAGTTGGAACTACTTGAAATTGAACGGAACTTGTAGCTCACCCTTTAGGGTATCCGCTGGAAGCAGCTACAGACTCAGGCGAGCCGAACATGTCCTTGGACACTCCCGGCATTAAAGCCATACGATAAATAAATACAAATATGAGTATAAATGCACACAATTTTATAACATGTGATTATCGAACTCGGCAATGATACATGTATCGATAGTTACTGTCGATCAGAGAACAAGGTGCATTGCGGATCACCTGGAGACAGTATGATTTGCGGGAGCAAACGAACAGTTGATTAGTGAATACAATTTCAGCGAGGAGGGTCATAGAGCTCTCTGGTCTGAGCACATGTACGTGCGTTGCCGTAAAATCGTGTTTGTTCGGTAACGTGGAGTTGATCCGACATATACGTGTTACAGTATAACGTGATAGGATTTTCGTCTGATCTTATTATAGTTTCAGACAGTGTTAACGTTCAATCTGAGCACAGTGAACTTGCATTCACGTATGATAACTTCTTCTTAAGCCAATGGTACAACGACGTGTTCTACATTGCAGTACACTATAAACTGCATTAGCCATGATTGTCATAAATGATATAAGGAGAGAGAGATATTGCTACGATATGAAGATGCAGAATATGGACTAAACACAGACAAGAAATGTAACACATAGCAGCTTTGAATACTCAGGATGATTACTTGATTCCAATATGAGCAACTACAGTATAAGGCTTTATAAGAGAAGATTGAAGAGACTGTGAAAGTCTGAATGACAATTTGTACTGTTACATAATGAAACCAGCTTGGCTTACTACATCAATGTTGTCGTGCTCTCTAGTAAGTGAAAGAACTATGAACTTTGTCAAGCGAACTTCTGTTAGCTTCGTCTCGTTCGCGAACGGTAATCGGGCCTTCTTGATATCCAGTCGTTTCGTGATCGGTGCAGCTGAGCAGATAGGGTTCGATCCCAGGCAGGAGTATGTATTAAAGCATTCTCACTTCATTCAACTAGAACTTAAACAAGGTAGCTGGAAGTTTTCTTTTAGTAGACAATAGGAATTTGTCTTGCTTTTGAATGTTCCTTTTCACCAATTTTGATTAGAGTAGTTAAGAATTACAGACGATGGCTAGGGTTTAAAGAATCGAATGACAGATCTGTCCGAGTATATAATTCACTTTGTACTTAAATTTAGTAGTTATTGTAGTGTTACATTGAACATTACCTTGCTTTCATTAGGATATAATTTGGGAATAAAATAGAAGAATATAGTTTGTTGGGAAGACAACATGAGAAAACTTATAGGGAGAAGACGACGTTAAAATTATATAAGAATAATTCTAGCTCAAGCAGATGTCCCATAATCCGTCGTATACGTGAATTCGACATTAAACAAATTCTCTAGACTTTTTGAATTTTACTTTGAATATTTTTGAAAGCTCATGGAAGTTATTAGATAGACATTCAGGTCTATATTTTTGGCAGATTGAGCATAGACTTGGAACATAGTTATTTTTAGTATGATTCTTTGCGATTGTGCGAATTTATTTCTGGTAATCCATATTTTTGAAATTCTTTTAATTTCGACTCCCTTTGTGAGCTCGTACAGTTTTTAAATTTTTGTGGATTCTTATGGGAAACTCCAACTTGGTTTAGCGTTCAAATCTAATGGTTAATTTGTACGTTCTCAAGAGAGGCTCTTTCACTTGCTGTAGTTTTGACGTGTTTTCCTTTGAGGAGGATCTCCAGTGGGATTATTTTCAATTATGCGAAAACTGAATCGTTCGTTTCACAGTGGTCGGTTGAGATACACGAAAGAAATACTTTGTTTGAGAAAATGTAATTAGTAATGATATGTAATGTAAGGAGAGATATGTTTAAAATATATGTAAGTCATAATCAAGATGACAGACTTCGAATTCTCACACAGTTATTTAGACTTGTGAATACAATATTTTATCACTGTTCTGATAAAGATTATTCTCGACACTTTAACTTTTGGCTAATTTGAAGCAACATATTTATCCATGATTGTATAAAAACTTGTATAATATTCGTAATGTTTGGAATTTATTAAGAGCTGTTAAGCGATGATATGGTAATAATGGAATTTTGTCTGCGTATTTGAATCGGAATTTAGGAGATATTTGACATATGTGGATAGTCAATATCAATATTTTTCCAGCACTGAATTAGCTTTAGAGCTATTGCTAAGTGCACAACGGCGTATTATTTTGAACGTGAAATTGAGTCACGATTTTAGCTAGTGGAAAGCTAATGTACAATTTTGAATCCAACATTTAAGAAACCAAGTATTGTAACAACATCGTTAATATTTGTTAAGATTTAGTAACAATTGTTTTTAGAATAGAGTTTAATTGGAAAGACTGTAATATTAATACTTGTATAAACTTGAGCTATTTATAACTAAAATATTGAGTGATAGAAAATCTAATATCTGTGAGAAAGTGAATTGAAACATAATCATTATAATTAACAATACGACGTCCGATTAGCTTAATTGTTTGTCATTTAGGACGGCACGGACTTGAAAATTGAAACCAAATGAATGTATATGAATACATGAAATTAACGGTGATGAATAATTCTAGGCGCAACTAAATCTCAGAAATAAAATGTAATTGTGTAAAATATGTATATATTAATTGCTACGATTGAATAGAATATTTTTATAAATATGTCAAAAAGGTTTTACGATCATATCAGAATATTTTGTGTGTAATTTTTTTAAACTTCGTTGATAATGATGAGATGATAGGCAGTGTGTGGCCTAATTAAGGCGGTTGTTACTTAACCATTTTTCATGCTTCGGCAGAGGCATAAAATTATACATTTTTGTTCAGTGGAGTTTCTACTTCACGACACTGCGGTTTCAGTTAATAAACTTTTGTTAAATTTTAAAATTCATACGAATGATTTAGTGATTTCTATTCGAATTAGAATGTGCTTCGAGAACCAGTGGGTTATTAGCTAGGATGCTTTTTAACGCACCCGAGATTAGATTAATTTCATTATCTTTAAGAGTCTTGGTAGCTCACTTTGGGCTATTTTTCATTTTTTTATAATCCACTGGCATCTTCTTATCACATTCTTTTTAATTTTTGTGGTATTCCTATCCATGGTCTATCCTTGATGGTGGTGTCTTGGGGGTTATTTTCAGCCGGCTCTTCCAGATTCTACGATCCTGCGTTTTCTTCGGATTTCACCAGGTAAGACCACGTGGATATGGGTGTAGTACCTACGATAATATTTGGCGTTAGTACTGTGCCCATTTTGAGGGAGCTCATAGCAAGATTATGAGTGTTGTTTTCCCCGCTACATTTTGAGAATATTTGAAGAGAGCGCCAAGAGAAGTTTGGGAGTATCCCTGTAGAGCGTCACGGGTCATGAGAAGAGCATATCTTCAACCAGATTAAAATTTTGCCGACAATGGAGCCGACTATGTATGATCATGTCTTGCGGAATACTATTCCTGATCCAGAATTTATTCTAGCTCAGATGTTAGTAGTTGTAACTGGAAACAATGGCAATACAGGTTCGTCAGTGTACTGCGCTAATCTCAGTAAGATGGCTAGCAAAGTTGTCGCGAACAGTCATACATTAAATGGTGACTTATTTCGGAACGGTGAATTACCGGGTGACAGTAGTCAAACCACGAACAGGCTTAGGCCCAAAGGATCACGGGTTCAATTCCCGGCAGGGCCGAGAGACCTACTTTATTATTATTTACGGTTAATTCCCCTGGCCCGGAAACATTCTATACCGAAACTAAAACGTTTAAAATATAGATAACTTATACGCAGCAGAATAATGAAACCCTAGCAACGCCGTGTACTTCAGCTAGTTGAATATAAGAGAGATTGCATTTGATACGTTCTTGCGATGGAAATCATGACAGCGACATGTATTCAAAGTTTCGGTGAGATCGGGTGATTCGAGTTTAACTGGGAGCTGTTTGATCATCCACAGTACAGTTCTCATCGTCTTCCGAGCGATATCCATCCACCTTTTCTTGCACCTCAAGAAATGTCTGTTCTCCGGGCAGCATTTTCACATCGACGAAGAGCTTGATGATGATCGTGTGGCGTCCGTAGAGGCCGAGTGCAGGTCTTTCTAGTTGACGCCCGTGGGCGACCTGCGCGTCGTAATGAGGATGAAGTGATGATGAAGACGTCACATACACCCTGTCCCCGGACTAGGGGAATTAACCCCAGGATATTAAAATCCCTGATGGCCTGGCACATCGGGCCAAAGCCTAGCGCGCTAACCATTTAGCCACGGAGCCGGACGACAAAGAGCTGAAAATGAATATCACACGCTGGTTTCATTCACAGCCGCAGACTTTTATGACACAGGACTACAAAATTGATACCACGCTATGAAAATGACTCATTTCGTTTGGTGTCTGTGTCGGAAAATAGCTGACATATTGCTGAACCTGTTGCCAATAAAGGTTTGCATATAACTATGTTCTCATTACCTTACCTTAAAAAGATAGAAAAACTTACTTTCTGGATGTGCCTCGTACACTGAAGTAAGAAACCGTTCGCACACGTGTGCATATACACAGCATTCGTTCAGCAGATCTATACAACCTAAACTGCAATTTGCTACTCCTCATCGATGACGTCACAAACTGCCCAATCTTTCCTCTTCCCGCACACTCTGAAGGCGAATTCATTGATTTAGATCTATACATATGAGGTCCATTTGCTGTAAATGTCGATTTGTACCGTGATTTCTACAAATCTATACGGTACTACAGGCAATATGTTGGATCTCGACAAATGTAATGTTGATGTTGTTTTTGATTTTTTGAGGGGCTTTGTGACATCTACTTGTAACGTGTACTTGGGTGTGTGTAGAATTTGTCTGATAACCTGTATCATTATGATGTCTGTTCTAGTGTGTGTATTTGTAATTGAGTTCGGATTTGTGTGGGAGGAGGCGGCCGTGGCTTTAAGTTAGGAACCATCCCGAAATTTGCCTGGAATAGTAGTGGATAACCACAGAAAACCACTTCCAGGATGTCTCAGGTAATTGTTATTTCTCCCTTTATATAGGAGGTTCTAGTGAATTTCAGAATCACAAACGTTTTCCTTGCAACCAGACTATTTTAATTTCGGTGATATCGGGTGGTTTACTTGGACGACGTTCCCTTGTTAAACTTAACGGCTGTTATCGTACTTAAAAGTTTGTTTGGGTAATATTACATGTGTATAGTGGCTTCGGTGGAGTAGTTGGTAGCATGCTGAACTGCTGTGCCCAAGATAATGGGTTCAAACCTGGCCGAAGGGTGTTAAAAATCCTTCAGTACGTCTTCCTTCGGAGGGGAAGTAAAGCCGGTGGTCCCTTGTCATAGATTTATGGCATGTTAAAGATCCTTCCACAGACTAAACTTGCGAGAAGCTAAATTTCTGGGTTAGATTTCGTTGGAACGCTCTTTCAAAGTTCACCACTAGGTGTCAGTGACATCTGGTAGCGAAAGTCGGAAATACTTGAAATTGAACGGAACTTGTAGCTCACCCTCTGGGTGTCCGCTTGAAGCAGCTACAGCCTCCGGTGAGCCGAACATGTCCTCGGACACTCCCGGCACTGAAAGCCATACGATAAATAAATAACCATATGTATGTCAATTGACTAACCGACGTTTCGCCCATTTAAAGGTATCTTAATCATTCAACAATTTACCCACTTTTGTAAAGTAGAGTACACATTCAATCTACGTTTTGCCATCCACTGTAGAGGACATTTTTAAGCTAGAATTAGCCATTCAAGATATAACTGCCGCCGAACTTAACTGTACCAGCGTTTGTTGATCATAGCAACTGGAGCCTTGTGGGACGAGCCGGGGACACAGGGACACAGTGATGACGGAGTGCAGTCTCTACATTGCGCGCGCTACTTGTGTTAGACAGAAGTTATATTGTGAATTGTGAACGGAACAATTAATAATAATGGGCGAATTAATAATGTTGCGTTTGAACATACACTTAAGTTTAATAGGAGCTCATGTCACCATGGAAAATTAAACAATGAAAGACTACGGGACGTGAGTAATATCCTTCCCGCGCGACAGTACCTGTCAACTACGAAAGCTGACAGCGTGACACAAGTAAACAAAGAATAGTTTCCATCTCGGTAACCGGCAATCGTATCTTGAAATGCTAATACATATTCAACAAACGTTTCGCCCTCCACTGTTGATGATATTTTCAAGGTTGATTACAATTTCAACCTATGGATCACCTTGAACTGTGGAGGACATTATCTAGATCAGGCTGTTTCAGCCGAGCTGCTCGCCAGTGTGGAGAGGAGTACTCGCCATCTTGCGTGACTAAACCTGCAAAATGCAATACAGCTCTACTGTGGGGGCTGCCGTCACTGCGCGGTGGATACATCAAGACTGGCAGGAAGCGCATGGACTTGTGTTATGACATTCACCCTGTGACGGATTGGCTATCGCCCCCAGTCCCTCTCCAACCGTACTCCGTGCATCACTGCTGAGTACTCGCGTGTACGCATACTCAAACTCGTGGATTCAGCGGTAACGTTCTCGCCTGCTGTGCCCAAGGTTTCAGGATCGTATCCTGGTGCAGCCAGTTGGCATTTGAGGGTGCATAAATATGAGGCAACCATGTCAGTAGATTTACTGGCGTGATAATGTCTCTAAAAGCCACAGTTGTTAAAAGGGACGTAAAACCTATAACATTATTAATCTATATATCTTAATCACATGTAATTTAATTCAGGTAATTTTTTCACATATTCCAGTAAATGGAATTATTTTGTGTTGATCAACTTAATGTTACAATACCAACGAGTAAAACAACTTGGAAATAGTCTACACTGATCAACAAATTAAGATTTTCATGGCGTATTATGAAGGAGAGCTGTTTATTCTGTATATTGCCCTCCTAACAGAGTCTTTGTGCTCAAAGGTCATGGACCTGTCTCTGTTGGCTCTATATTCACAACGGATGGTGCTTCGTCTTGCTCCATGTAATTGATTAATGGTTGCAGCACCCGTCACTGCAGTGCCTGACCTGCTAGGAGCTTATTAGCTATTCTCTTGACATGGGCTCTAGTTGACGGCCCTCAATATACTCATTAGGGGATGGTCCTGGAGATACTCAAAACCTAAATGTGACCAAACAGAATATAGCTTGGTTTTAAGGTTACCCATGAATGAAAACTAGAAATAGTGAACTTAGAGAGCCGTGTTTTCTTAAAATGTACACCACATAATTATCAAAATTAGAGTGTTTACCAAATTGTACTTCTATGGCTTTAATTTTATGCTTGTTACAGCTAAATTCATACATTTTTATACTACTTCGATAAGAAGAAGTTAGCCCATAATTTTCATAATTTATTCATTGCATTATTTTTATTCATTTATTGGTTTGTTGCTCAAAATTAGTACATTCTGAGTTTATTTCCTAGTGTTCATTTACTCAAAAACTCGTTCTTTTTTTAAAATTAAATTTTTGTTTCCCATACATTGTTTTTATTATTATAATTATTCAAAAAGTCAACCCCTGGCACTATACAGGCCATGAAGGGCCTAAGTAGTGTGTTTTGGCCGGTTCAAGGCCCGCCTCCACCTCCCCACCTCACAAGATGGCGGCGGCACGATATCTCTCGAACGCATGGTCGGATTTTGACGAATGAGGTGTCATTGAACTCAAGCTGACAACCCCTTTCCAATGGATAACATATCTCTACCCCATAATAAAACCTACCCCTACTAGGGGTTGAAATTGTAATTTTTTTAGGAAATCTCTCTTTCCAAGTGCGACATGTGAGAGTTTGAATGCCAATATGGAATTAAACGTTGTTCTACACAAGAGACATGTATACGGCGGAAAGCCGATATGAATTAACATGCTTGTTTTTTGTTTTTAAGCATGCCCACTCATGGCTTTTGTAAGAGGGCGGGCTTTTTAAATAAACGTTGTTCTACACAAGAGACATGTATGCGGTGGATAGTCAATATGAATTAACATGCATGATTTTGGTTTTTATGCATGCCCACTCATAGCTTTTGTAAGAGGGCGGACTTTTTAAAAGATGGCGGCTGTAGTGTAACCTAACCTAACCCAACCTAACGGGTCATTGTTGACAGGTCATGGTTGACGAGTCTTTGTTGACAGGTCCTTGTGGACGAGACCTTGTTGATGAGTCCTTGTTGGCAGGTCATTTAGCCTGGTCCCTATCGACTAGCCCATGAATTTATTTAAATTATGTCAAAGGGCCTAATTACATTTTGCGTGTAAAGCAGTGTGTTGAACTGGCGTTGTTCACTAATCCCCCACTACTATAATGTGATAACGATATGAAAGGAAAGTGACGAAATACATGTGAACACGTGTGAAATGACCTTATTACCGTCCTCCTTGTGAAACAAGTCACATCCTGTTTTGGTTCATACGTGAGAAAATGCAAGTTCATGTGTAATATGACCTAACACACAGGTATGTAGGTATTATTCATGTGCACGTGCACGATAAGAGCTAACAAGTCACAACCTGTTTTGACAGTGGTGGGAATAAGGCTAGAGACATGTACGAGTAGTCAAATTACTCGGGCAGACAACCCCTTTCCTATGGACAACTTATTTCCACTCCAAAATAAAATCTACCCCTACTAGGGGGTGAAATAATAATTTTTAGGTAAAAGTCGCTTTCCATGTGCAACATGAGGGAGTTTGTAAGCCAATATGAAATTTAACTCGTTCCACATAAAGTGCATGCATACAACTGAATGCCGCTATGATTTATCATTTTTGTTTTTTGTTTTGCGAATGCGCAATTGCTTTTTTTGTAAGAGGGCGGGCTTTTTGAATAATGATTTATAGATACGTTTTTTTAACAAATTAACCAAAGATCCAAAAACTAATAGGTCATCGGCTTTTTAATATCTTATGAACTAAGAAGGCTAGGGACTTTTATGAGGGGTCATTGGACTTGGGGTGACGCCCTGTTTTTGAATGTATTATTCATTTTTTGTCAAAAGGGCCTAACTGCACTTTCGTTAATATCTCGCTAACTAATAATCACAGAGGGTCAAGTGAGGTGTCATAGGACTTAAAATGGCCAACCCTTCCCCATGAACATTGAATTTACCCCAAAAACCAAAGCAGCAAGGTCATTGACCTAAGATTTTATCAACTAATAATCAGAGAGGGACAAGTGAGGTGTCACAAGACTCAGGATGGCCAACCCTTTTCCATGACCAACGAATTTACTCAAAATACCCATTACATCAAGGTCATCGACCTGAGATTTTATAAACTAATAATCGGATATGGACATGTGAAATGTTTACTGTGAGTGATGAAACATAGCTAGGTAGTGAAAGAATTATTGTAGGCTACATGTATGGTAACTGACAAGTCTTTCACCATTAGTTTCCAAAATAAGTAAACTGTATGTTCTTTACTGAACATCTTTAATTCTCTAAATTTTAGTTTCCGTGATTCGTTACAGAAATATGCCATCACGTGGTAAGAGTCATATTTACCGAATCTGAAGTTATATATACTGGAATATAGTTTATCAATGAAATGGTGTTGGTGGAGATTGTTTTAAGGGGTAAAACATCAAGATAATCTACTCCAATTTTATATTGCAGAAATCGTAAATTATGGAATATACGCATATCTGATGGGGAACTTGGTTTACTGTGTTCTATTGAACCTGCCTCTCTGTAAGTTGATTAACCAGTACACAATTCCTTAGTGTTACGAGACCATCGTGTAACTTGGGGCAGATAATTTCCAGTACTGGAGGTGTGTTGACGCGATATATCTTGTGAAACGATGAAAGCTTTGATTTAAGACAGTTCCATAGAGTGATCATTATTCATTATTAACATATTGTTTTTATGTTTTGTGTCTGAAATGATTTGTTTTTCTGCATATGGCATTTAGTGCCGGGAGTATCCGAGGACATGTACGGCTCGCCAGAGTTTGTAACTGCTTCTATACGGTCACCCAAGTACCGTCGAATGTGGAGTGTTGTCTGGGGAGGAAAGTGTGAATGTAAGGACGAAGAAGGTAGGGGCTTTGGCCTATAGTCAAGGACCAACCCCGGCATTTGCCTGGTAGGAAGATGGGAAACCACAGAAGACCATCCTCTAGGTTGCCGGATGTGAGCGACTGCCTGCAGTCATGCCGTAACGACCACGGCTAACTCACTTGATATAATAATTATATAATAATGTTATTGGTTTTACGTCCCTTTTAACAACTGCGGCTTTTAGAGACGCTGAGGTGCCGGAAAGTTGTCCCGAAGGGGATCTTTAACGAGCCAGTAATTCTACTGACATGGCTCCCTCGCATTTGCACACCCTCAAATGCCAACTGGCTGCGCCAGGATTAGATCCTTAGCCTTGGGAACAGCAGGCAAGAACGTTACCGCTGAGCCACGCAGCCAGCCCATGTCTGAAATGACTACAACTTATGGATATTGAGTTTACAATTACATTTTGTATCTCTCTACTTTATCACAGTGTACAGTAGGTCGTGTACCGATAGCTATTTAGTACATCACATGGAAAGTCCTTGCAATAGGCGGGAGAGATTTTAATAGAGCGGCTTCGGTGGCGTAGTTGTTAGCATGCTGAGCTTCTATGCCCATGATCGCAGGTTCAAACCCGGCCGAAGTCTTCGGATTTTTAAGAGCGTTAAAATTCCTCAGTATGCCTTCCTTCGGAAGGGAAGTAAAGCCGGCGGTCCCATGACATAGATTTATGGCATGAAAAAGAACCTTCCACTAACTACACTTGTGTGAAGCTAAAATATGTAGGTTAGTTTGATAACGCTATATTAGTTCCAACGTTCGCCACCAGGTGCTGACTGCAATGGAATTTAGTAGCCACGTCCGCAGCTAGGTGTCGTGGATGGTAGCATTTGGTAGAAAAAGTAGGAACTATTTAAAAAATTAATCGTCTACAGTCCTTCTACCAAAATCACAGATAACACACACTAATACAGTCATCACAATTAACACCGGTTATCAGACAGATTCTACACACACCCAATGTGCATGGGGCTACATGACCGCGTTGTCGCAGCCCCTAAACTAAGGAACCAACCAACCAACCAACCAGATTTCAATAAAAAAGAACCAGTAGATTATATGAAAATAGTTTATTTAGCTCTTCACGGAACTACGTGTTTACCCTTGTGAAGGTGTAAACCGCTGTTTTATTCAAATGTGTTTGTATACTATCACACATATTTCGCTGAAAACTATTTTGCATTTTCTCGCCAATTAAATGCCGCTTAAGTACAAAGGGGTCATTGAACATGAGGGTAATTCACAAGGTTGAGTGTTCCCCGTTCCAATCCTCAGACCAGAATTACATTTCTTGGCAGAATCGGAAATCTTTGGATCTACTGTAGAATCTTGATACATACCCTGAGACCACAGAAGGGGCAAGAGAGAGATGAGGATCGAGCCCTCATATCTTCAGTTGTTATCAGTGAAGCCAGGCACTACTTGAATGATCCATAGCAGCTGCATGAGCGTCTGGGTAAAATATTCTCAGCAGCAATATCCAAGCAAGAAAGATAAAGGGAACGCAAAGGCCATCTTGACTTAAAGTGGTCTGAGCCTCAACGGCATTCCTTCTTACGACACTTCGCCAAAGTTTTGCGTTGTTTCCACAATACTTTTCTTAGCTATCTTCTAAGAAGTTTTTACCAGTTTCGACATCGATCTCGCCCTGCGGGATAATATGCCATCTGTCACTGTTCCCAAAAGTAACAAGAAAACATCTTGAAACCTTCAGAATTCTTTTTTTTTACCCTGCACATTATAATGACCCATTTCAAATTTCAGTTAGAAATCTCAATATAATAATGCTCGTAAATAAAAGTTGTGAAAAGAAAAGTCATTTAAAGTTTAAAATGAACGCCAATCAATACTTGAATTTAAGTATTATATAAGGTGCGTTCAAAAAGTATCGAGCTGGAGGCTGGAATGCGCAAACCGGTGACGACATCGGCTAATCGTGGCGTGTGTAACGAGGTAACCAGAGCCTGGAAGGTCACAGCCCGTTGCTAGAGGGCACGCGTGCACGTCACGTGACGATACAAAGCGAGCAGCAGCATGCAACAATCGTCCAACGCTACCAGTCGCATTGCTAACAGTGACATGAAGGCGTCAACCGAAGAGCAATGAGGTGTTGTTCGGTTTCTGACAGCGGAAGGAGTAGCGGGAACGGACATTAATCGCCGAATGTCACAAGTGTACGGCGAACATTGCATGCCCCTTGCAAGGGTCAAGGCGTGGCACAAGAGCTTCAGGGAAGGACGGGTGTCGTTAGGCGATGATGCCCGGTCTGGGGCACCCCCCTGCATTACCGATGACAACGTCCAGCTCGTTGATGCACTCATTACCCAGGACCACCGAGTGACAGTGAACGCCATAGCCGCCGTGGTCGCTCCACGACAATGCACAACCTCATACGTCCAATACAGTCGCGGCACTCCTGCAGAAATTCAAATGGGAGGTTCTTGGCCACCCTCCATACAGTCCAGACCTCTCTCCCTTTGATTACACCATGTTTGGTCCCCTGAAAACGGTTCTGCGGGGCCAACGATTCACCTCGGACGCCGACGTCCAGCTGTACGTGCGGAACTGGTTCACATCGCAGCCAGGGAATTTTATGAGACAGCCATTCACCGCCTCGTGTCACAGTGGGACAAGTGCCTCAACAGCCAGGGCCAATACTTCTAACATACAGGTACTGGTTTCAGTAATTATGCCTCCGGCTCGTTACTTTTTGAACGCACCTTATATATTACGAGTATATTCTAGACTATAGGTACATGTTTCGACCGAGGTCTTCTTCAGCCCAATTAAACATGAAACATATTAATGGTGTACTTAAATCTAATAATGAAAGTTTGATATGAAAATTACTTGATAAATTATAATTAAAAGAATAAATTAAACTAATCAAATGGATATCCTTACAATGTCATTAAATATAATATTGGATTTCACACTAAACATTTTCAAAAATACAGAGAGAAAAATAAGTAACTTTTAATGAAAATGAAAATCCACAGCCTGCTTCCAGTCTCCGACCGGGTCAGGAATGGAATGAATGAAGCCCCCATCTAGCGGCGAGGATATGAACTGTGCCGGCTGCCGAGGCCTGACGCACTCCTCTGGGGCAATGATTAAATGAATGACAGATGAAATAAAATGATAGTGGAGAGTGTTGCTGGAATGAAATTTTGACAGGGAAAACCGGAGTAGCCGGAGAAAAACCTGTCTGCCTCCGATTTGTCCAGCACAGATCTCACATGGAGTGACCGGGATTTGAACCACGGACCCAGCGGTGAGAGGCCGACGTGCTGCCGCCTAAGCCACGGAGGCTTAAGTAACTTTTAATAACAAGTGTAATTAAATGAATGTAAATAAACTATTGGCCTTTACATTAGAAATTCCAAAAATGCACATAGTTAATTAAATCCGTAGCGTAGCGGTCAGCATGGTTAGCTGCCGCCCCGGAGGTCCTGGGTTCGATTCCCGGCTCTGCCACGAAATTTGAAAAGTGGTACTGTACCCTTTTACCTACAATACCTGTTGAATCCCTGGATAGCAGCTGGATCGTAGAACCTGAAAATTCCCCGGCTCTAAAGACCCCCAAGTTCTACCAACAGACACAGGGATAATAGGGCCACTCGAATACCTAACAGGATGTATTAAGACTGACCAAGGCTCAGAGAAAGAAAAGACTAGCTCAAAACACAAGAATTCTTCAAGAGGAAGAAAGAATCTCAAAGGTGTGGTAAACCCTAAAATACCTAGCGATGGCCCCCTTAATACACCCTTCCATCACCTCTCTATAAAGCATCACGCAATAATTAAAACCAAGTAATAAAGTAGTTTATTGCAAGAATAAACAAGACAGAAAAAAATACCAATTTTGTCGATACCACGACCAATCAAAAAAAAATCTAATTGATAATACTGGATTGTCTTTCAAAAAAAATTACCCATTATCCCAACTAACTTTTAGTTGATTAAAATATAAGGCATATTAATAATAATAATGATCAATCCCATAGGATAAGCATTTACAAAAGAAAAATATTATAAGACTTGAATACATTAAATTCATTTCGGTTCCTTAACTGAAATAACATCTTACTAGTTGAAACCCGTCAATACATGACGGTCAATAAGAAAATATTTACTGAAGAATTTTCTTATATACACTGAAGAAAATGGAAATTGCAACACCATGAAGGCATTGGTCGTTTGTGTTGATTTTCAAGATATGGAACGATGCCTTGTAGGTATGTAAACGATCAAAGTTTCAGACCCATTGGATTGTTGCTACAGGTCTCCCCACGTGATTGGTCGCGGAGGATTCAACTCCAGTATACGGACACCGGTGTAGCGTAGTTGACTTGCAGTCTGTGCAGTTAAGTGTTCCCCGTCAAACATGCCTCAACGACAGAGAAGAGCACGCTATCAACAACTGTCGCCGTTTGAGAAGGGTCGGATAATTGGGCTGTGTGGGGCTGGATTATCGCTAAGCACTGGCGCTGCACGTGTTGGCCGACAGGCATCTACGGTACAACGTGTATGGCAGCAGTGGTCAAATAAAGGTACCCACACTCGTAGACCTGGCACAGGCCCACAGCGACAGACAACTGTGAGAGAGGATCGCCGCATCATTCGGATGGCCCGGATGGAACCCCATGCAACAACAGCGCAAATTCGAGCAGCTGTGGCACCCCACGTTACACAACTAACAGTTGGTAATCGCCTGCGTGCAGCTGGCTTACGATCCCGTGTCCCTGCAGAAGGTGTTCCATTGACCCCACAACAGCGACGTGTAAGGCTGGCCTGGTGTCGAGAACGATCGACGTGGGTCGACGAATGGCATAGGGTCGTCTTTAGTGATGAATCGCGCTTCTGTCTTGCCCGCAGTGATCGCCAGAATCGTGTGCACCGACATACCGGGAAGAGGAGCCGCCCAGACCTTATTGTCGAGAGGCACACGGGGCCAACACCAAGCATTATGGTCTGGGGAGCTCTTGGCGTTAATGTGAAATCACAATTAGTGCCTGTTGAGGGCACTATGACTGCTCGACAGTATGTTGATAGGGTACTCAATCCAGTGGTTGTCCCTATGATGGCGAACATTGGTAATGGGATGTTTCAGCAGGACAATGCCCGGGTTCACACTGCACGCATCTCCAGACATCACAACCTTAGAATGGCCCTCCAGATCCCCGGACCTCAGCCCTATTGAGCATGTGTGGGACATGATGGGTCGAGAACTGGCCAACCGTCCTCAGCCACCCACAACTCTGGAATAACTGACCCGTGCAGTGCAGCGAGCATGGGCCACAATTCCTCAGGAAGCGATCCAGGGCCTTATTGACTCCATGCCTCGCCGAATTCATCAATGTATTGCAGCTCGTGGTGGGCACATCCAGTATTGATTGTTGTCTAAACTTGCGGTCAGATTGCCCTGAAAGTGTAATCATGGAATCACAACCGAACACTCGTCCTGCATGTTCAATTGCAGCAATGTAGCACCACTCCTTCTGGATGTTGCAATTTCCATTTTCTTCATTGTACGTTCTTTGTACAATTATTTTTTGGCGCTATTGATACTTTAAGAGCGTCAAAAGACTCCAGAGTTCCCCATTGAGCTTTATTGATTGTGATAAAGTATGCCAAGCGAATCGGAAAATGTTGCCTCTTAAAAGAAATTGATTGGTTTATCCTATGGTGTTAAATCAAGTCGAAGGATTAGACCTCTCTGCCTAATTTTAACTGCACTTATTTCCAAATCCAAGCATTTTCATGCATATTTCTTATAATTAATATGGAATCAAATCGAAGGGTTAGATCATCCGCCTGATTTTAACTGCACTTATTATTTCCAAATTCAAGCAATTTTCGTACACATTTCTTATAATTAATATGGTAGTATTTATGAGCCCTTAGGAAACTTCAGTTTTCTAAGGAGCATAACTATGGGTCAATCGTTTGGAGTATGTGGAAGCAAATCACTTAATTCCAAGGAATTCAAGAATTCTGAGGAGTCTAATATATACAACTGGCCGCAAGAACCGTCGCTTATAATTTTGGAATATACATTAACGAAGAAATGCGATGATGTGCAATTCCATACATTTTAAAACAATATGGACCGTATGCATGTGGCACAGTGACATTGGCACCAAATGAAACCAAGGACATAGCATTTGTTGTACTGCCGATTATTCTCTCCTAAATTCCTTGAGGTATCATTTCCAGTGAAAAATTGTTGCAGTCTGTCAAATATTTTATACAGGGTCTTTCATATAAAGTAAGAACGGCGAGCAGCGGTTTTGTCATTCGCTGCTGAAGCCGGCTTGGCCGAGCTTGTGACGCACCACGGCCCCCTGCTGTAGTATTGAAAGCGCGCGCATAGTACAAACTTGACCTTGCAATAAGCGTGCAGGTGTTGTCAGTCGCCAGTCTGAACCACAGCTGCTAACATGTTGAGACAGTTATCATTGCAACATGGTATTTTTTGTATGTAAAATTTATTTTAATTACGATTCGGCTCGGCGGGTACGTGATGCATTTGTTCAGCAATTTCCTGATGAAGTGCCACCTTCAAGGCACAGATTCACGTAATTGTAAATAACTCTGACACTAATGGTTCAGTGCTCAATAAAAGACACAAAATAAAAAATCAGAAAAAATACAATGGCATGACTCACTCGCGTCAGCCAAAATGTGGTTACCAGATACAATGCCTGTATAACCCAGGAAGGACGACACTTCCAGCAACTTTTATAAGGTAATATTTCATAGAGGATTGTACACACGCTTAGAGCAGGGGGCCACGGCTTGCTACAAGCTCGGTCAAGGCCACCACACTAGCGGATAACAAACCCGCCGCTTGGCGTTCTTACTTTATATGAAAGACCCTGTATTTAGTAAGATCAATTTTGCCATTACAACACCAAAGGTCAAAGTAACCAAGAGTAGATTTCTCGCTACAGAAATACAGTGCAGAACAATGTTTACATTTGTTCGTCAAGGATCCTACACTGTACGGCATAATATCTGGAATTGTTTCTGAAATGGCATATTTATATTAGATTTTAAAAGTGGCTTCGTATTTTTCTTCGATTTCCAACTTTTTTGTGGCTAATGTTCTTTTTCGTCAAATGGATATATTTATTGTAGCATTTTTCTCCAAATTAGCGTCATATTCAATAACACTATAGTGGCCTGCATCAACGCAGCCGCCAAATATTAAATGGCACATAATACTTCCATTGCCAAAATCAACAGCGTGGTTAGAGTCATTGTTATGTACTCTAAACAAATAATCATTAAACAATAATATTCATTTATACAGTGAAATTCAGATACTTTCATTCTCAAGTTTGTTGCTGATGAGAATGCGATGATACTGATCGCCAATAATAAAATCCTTATAATTATTCATGCCAACAACAATTTTTGCAATTTGCTTGCAGACGCAGCTCAGGATGACGTTCTGCATTTTGGAATAAAGAGTACGAAACTGCTTTAAATAAGCAATTTCCATCACCTGTTGTAGGTACAATCCTTTGCATTTCCATGACAGTAAATTAAGCAAGGGAGCATACTTCGCCAACTACTGGAATGAGCATAGACTCACTTCGACAGCCACCGTAATGGAGAGTTTAAGGGTTAGACTATATGTTCAGGGCTTGTCAAGAATCGTATAAACACAGGGAAGCCAAATCTTAAGGCTAAATTCTGAGCTATCGCCCCGGATTCCGGGTTCGAACCCTGGTTTGCCAAGAAATTTAATTCTGGTCTGAGGACTGGTACGGGGTGCACTCTTGAGGCAAAACTAAGGAGAGCAAGGTTAGATTCCTATTTCAACAATCTGGGATGTGGTTTTCCGTGGTTTGCCACGTCCACTGAAGGTAAATACCGGGATAGTTCCTAACTTAAAGCCTCGGTCGTCAATTCTCCATTCCCCACATGAATTACAAATGCACACATCAGTAAAGGCATCACAATAACACAGGTTATCATAGAAAAATTTACACACACACACCAAAGTAGACGGGCCTGAGTGACCACGATGTCTGAGTCCATCAAATGAATTATATTCGTCAATTGTGTCTCATGGTGAAAGCGATTGTGGACATCTTTTATTTAATAATTTAAAAGTATATGGCAATGCAAATCGAGGATAATTCCTTACTGTACGGGAATAATAGAAGTAAAATATGTTAAGACAATGAATTACCAATAGCCAGAAAGAATAATTAGGAAATAGAAATACATGTCTGAGGTGAGATGTGAACTCCTTCGACTATGCTAAATTCATTCCTGGGTCCGCAATGTTACCCCTGAGCCACCCAGTCAACAGACTTCCAAAGCAATATTAAGTTACTTAAACAACAAACGAACTCAAACGCCTGTTGAAGTTCTTCAATCCCCTCTTTTTAATTCTCAAAAACAAAGATCACACTACGATACGGAGGATCCTTTATCCGCCATTTCTCTAGAAATGTAATTCTGGTCTGAGGGCTGGAACGGGGTGCACTCTTGAGGCAAAACTAAGAAGGGCAAGGTTCGATTCCCATCTCAACAATCTAGGATGTGCTTTTCCGTGGTTTGCCACTTCCACTGCAGGTAAATACCGGGATAGTTCCTAACTTAAAGCCTCGGTCGTCAATTTCCCATTCCCCACTTTAATTACAAATGCACACATCAGTACAGCCATCACAATAACACAGGTTATCAGAGAAAATTTGACACACACACTAAAGTAGACGGGGATGAGTGACCACGATGTCTGAGTCCATCAAATGAATTATGTTCGTCAATTGTCTCTCAAGGCGAAAGCGATTGTGGCCATATTTTATTTAATCATTTAAAAGTGTATGGGAACGTAAATCGTGGTGAATTCCTTACTTTACGGGAATAATAAAAGTAAAATATGTTAAGACAATGTATTACCAATAGCCAGAAAGAATAATTGGGAAATAAAAATATGTGGCGGAGGTGGGATTCGAACTGCTCCCATTGGGCGATGCACAAACTAAGACTTCAGCGCTGCCATCTGAGCTACCGAATCACTGGAGAAGAAGCGCAATATTAAGGTACTTAAGCAACATTCACACTCAACAGTCAGTATAAGTTGTTCTACATTTTCCGTCCTGTTTATATCGTGGAAACTTCATATTCAATATTCCCCTCCTTTATTATAATTCTAATAAATAACTATTACATTAAAACGCGGTGGACTCCGCCATGTCTGTCATTAACCAAGGTGATTCTGCGCATGCGCTTGAGCCAATAATTTTGCAGTTTTGTTTATAAATTTAAAAATATATGATAACATATTTGTTTATTTGAAGGACACCCTGCAAATCTGCATGCCAAGAGCTTTCGTTAGAATGATTTACGAAGCCAATCGGTTAAGTCGTTTTCACAATCTCGTGTGTACAAAAAACAGCTTAGTGTTTTAAATATATAGATACAAAAATATCCTGATTAAAAACTAATAATCCTACACGACATCTTCAGTAACATTATATGTTCTTGTTATTAAACGAAGAAATGCATATGGCCTATTTACAGAATATAATTTACACAAAATTCCAGAATAATTTCAATTATTCTCTTCCCACTGACTTAATGTCACGACATTCATTTCTGCTTAAAATTGTTTCATTTCTAGTTTTAGGGTATTTCTGCCGAACAGTTAAGTTAAGCAAAAATTAATCATAGATTCAGCATTAAATAGTTATCGGTTTCCTTGTTAAACATACATCCTATGGCAAAATCGTCATATTAGTTTTACTGGAAATATTGAACCGGATATCCACTCAAGATTCTCAATAATACTGCTCAGAAAAATATTAATCTTCACACAGGTAGTTTCACGATAACAGCGATAAAGTCATCCATGACCAAAAATTAACCATACTAGGTTAAAAACAACACCTCTCTGGGTTAAAACCCCATTCAATCTAATCCTGATTGGCACACCTGGCTCAATCTTCAACAGGAAAAATTTGCTTTACAAAGCACTGCATCAATATACTTAAACACAAAGACATTATTCATAATACATGCCTCTCTAAAGTCAAACATGCACCTATAATAGGAGCCTTACTGTTATAAATCCACAATTATGAAAATCAGCTGTTTATAGTAAAATCCTGAACTCGAGTGCGAAAAAAAAAATAATATGATTCTGTAACAGATTACCAACAAAGCCCAGTGGATTCCAGAAATATTCCACCTATCTTTAAAAACTTGCCTTACATTGATGTATTACATTATCCATAATTCTTAAACGTATGACTTATAGTAAGTCGTCCCTGGGATTATCCTCGCAAATTTGGATGTCGTTCAAATACCCTCTTAATAGAGAAAAACTATTGCACCAAAGGCAATGATATCAATTTAATCCAGTGTTAACTTCATAAGAAAAGAAAAGTATAACACTCCCCAACCACACAAACTGAGGTTGTAAAAGCGATTTATAAAGATAAATTCAATCTCAAAATAAGATCTTCCCTGAATTTCCCGAACGCGAAAATGTCGATGGATTGGTCCTACAGCATGGATCTAGGTTAGCAACAAAGGTTAAGCGACTAATGACCCATTAGGCAATCCATTTCGAAAATCACGCTCAGAAAATACAAGTTAAATCTGTTAATAAACTGCAGAAAAAATAGTCAAAGGACTCGAAGTAACATTCAGAATAACAAGATCCGAAAACTTCCTAATATCGTAATAAGAATACGGAAAGGAAAATTCTCCTCAAAGAATACGACGATCCACGCGAAAGTGCTTAAAGAAAAATACACTAGAATATGAAAAACTCAATCAGAGTTCCCAAAAGAAAATTGTGTTACTAAAATGTTCTTACACAAAAAAAACTTTCGATCTTCTTCCTACATTTATTTCTCGACAAATAAGAATGAGCATATCAGTTTAAATACTGTAAAATACTACTGAAATTTTTAATTTATCTATCAAAATACACAAAGGATGCACTCATTTTTATGAGTCAAAATCCTGGCATCATAGAAGGTCAGCTTCGAAAAAAAACATCGAACCTGCACTTTCTACTCAACCATTTAATCTACAAAATCAAATATGGCAAAGTGTGGTAGTTCAAAATGTCCACGCTACGCTACTGTAACAAGTTGAAGTGATCTGTACCTTTGGCGAATCTAGATGAGGAAAAAAGGATATCGTTGGCCATACTAAGCTCCAGACCAACAGAAAACATGCTGGACTCCAACTGGGTTTCCATAGAACGAACCAAAGTCCTCCTAGGCTCGAACAACACCCGGTCGGTCGAAATAGTCCCAACATATCCTGGCGATATCTTCCCACACATATTCGAATACCGATGGACGGACCGCACACAGTTTATCAACTCGTCACGAAGCGAGGGTGAACTCGAACAGCCGCTAAATAGTTCCAATTTATGAACGCGAATGTGAGCAAGTTCACAAGGGTCCACGCGGCCCCTTGCATCACGAGAGTCGCTTGCACACTTCATGCTAAATGAAAGTTGCTGCCAACATGTCCCCGCTACACCCTGCTAATGCAGTATTCTTATATCAATCTAGCCTACCATCGTAATGGATATAAGCTTCATAGTGTTCCTTCCCTCTGACACCTTGCTTGAGAATGTGCTTTTTAAAAAAAGTATAGCCACAGTGAAGAGTCTGAATCAAGTCTAGGCTGCATTTCCACGAAGGTTTATATGCAGAGTTTTATGACACATTACGGCCGAGCTGGCGGTCGGGATTATGAAAGTATTCATCCGCATGGCTCGTTAGTAGCTGTAGATACACGGTCGCAAAGATAAACTATTACATGTTTAAGACCATGTCTGAACCCTATTAAACACGTGTCTACTTCACGTAGAATGCTGAACGAACTAGCGTATACACTTCAGCGCGGTCACACGTTTTTTAAACTTCCGTTAGCCGGCGACTTCACTTTCACTATTTCCAGGCTCAAACCTGTACGCTGTCGGTTTCTCTACTCATTGCTCTCTGCACGAGGTCGCCTTGGCCTCACATCCGCTCCCCCACTCCTCTATATGTCACGACTCGATATAAAATATATCGCAGTCGAAACGTAATCAGCAGTGAGTTAACAGATCATCTTCTGTTCTTGATACTTTCTTAATAATAGCTTTCTGCCATGGAAATATACATACAGACATATGTAACTGCTTACATATAGCGCTAAATATACTTTAATTTGTATTAATCACTCTCAGGTGAATCGATCGATATAGTGTTAGACACAGTCAACATGGTTATTATCGATGACCTTCGGGTTTCTCGTCGGAAACACGAGCTCTGCCGATCTCTTTCTTGATAGCATGACTTTTGCTCGCTGTAGACCAGCTGTTATGATAGACTTCAGAGGCTAGTTAGGAAGTTACAGGGTTTTCCCAAAATACTGTAACCAAGTCTGTACTTAAGACCTTTATGAATAATGGTGCAGTACGAGGACTGGAACGGGATCTACTCAGCCTCGGGTGTCCCAAATGAGTAGAGGGGTTTCGATTCCCCCTCAGCCATCCTCGAAGTGGTTTTCCGTGGTTTCCCACTTCGTCTCCGGGCAAATGCCGGGATGGTACGTTCTTCCAGGCCACGGACGCCTCCTTCCCTCTTCCTTGCCTATCCATCCTAACCATCCCTTACCTTCCCTCATGAGGCCCCTGTTCGTTTTGCAGGTGAGGCCGCCTAGGCGAGGTGTCAATCCTACCTCCCCAGTTGTATCCCTTCCGATTCGATGTTCCCAGCTCTAGGACACTGCCCGTAGAGGCGGTAGTGGTGAGTTCCCTCGCTGAGTCCGTGGGTTCCACCAACCTGGAGGGTGAACGACTAAAAAGAAAAAGAAAGCTAAGTCAAATTCATCTGTGAAATAGGTCCGTAGTTGGGCATAACGCCGTAAAATAATATTAATAACTAGCGGAGTTTTTGAATGGTATGGAGTCCGTCTTGACGAAAGAATTCATGATGAAAATTAATAAATATAAAACAATAATATAATTATGAATGCAGCCGAAATAAATCTGAAACCTCTATGGACATCAAATTGACAGGTGAAAAACTAAAGGAAGAAGGATACTTCTATTACTTAGAAAGCAAAATAACCAGTGATGGACGAAGCAAAGAGGATATAAAAAGTAGGTTAGCTCAGGCAAGAAAAGCATTTCTACTGAAAAGGATTCTGTTGACATCGAATATAGATTTGGGTATTTGGAAGTCATTTTTGAAGGCCTTTGCCCGGAGCGTGGCACTCTATGGAAGTGAAACTTGGACTATTGGTGCAAAGAAAATAGGAGAATTTAAACATTTGAAATGTGGTGTTACAGGAGAATGATGAAGATCAGATTGGTAGATAGGGTTTCAAACGAAGAGGTATTAAGATTAGGGGGAGAGGAGAGATGATTCTGGCGACTGCTAATGAAGAGAAGAGATAGGTTGGTAGGACACCTATGAATAGCAAGCTTAGTTATGGAAGGAAGGATCGGGGACAAGAACTGTAGGAGTAGACCAAGGTTAAAATATGTTAAACAGATTGCCTCGGATGTAGGGTGTGGTAGCTATGTAGAGATGAAACGATTAGCTCAGGACAGGGTGGCATGGAAAGCGGCATCAAACCTGTCAAAAGACTGAAGACTCAAACAACAACAGTGGATCCAACGCGAGAACTCTCGCATGTGTATAAACCACCCGCCCAGCTTTATTGGTATGCGGGCTCGACGCGACAGGGCAGGATCTTGTTTATTAGTTTAATCTAACTTTTTAAACAAATTGACGATAATTATGAAATCACAGTACGGTACAATTCGTCACAGCTGAGGGTAATTCTGTTTCTTTTGAATGCCCTCTTATTACGATCGGTTTCTTGTGAGACTGACTGACTGACTGCGTGGTGTAGTGGTATCGTTCTCGTCTGCTGTGCCAAAGGTTGTAGGATCGAATCCTGGCGCAGTTAATTGGCATTTGCTCAAATGCGAGGGAGGCGTGTCAGTAGATTTACTGTTACGCTGAAGATCGTCCTTGGACGAATTCCAGCATCTCGGCGTCCCTAAAAGCCTCAATAGTTAAAAGGGACGTACACCCAATAACATTATTACAGGTTTCTTGTGAGCGCCTTACGTTATGCGGGCTGGACGCGACTTTGTTCTGACAGGGACTATCGTCATGTTTATTTGCTTAATCGCACCTTATGAGTGTTTGATTGTCCCTGCCGAGCGTTCCCGGGGAGTCTGCAGGATTTAAATTGTGCTTCTCCAGAATCACTAAACTATGTACAATAATTTGATATTTTAAGGCAATTGGGTATGGAATTTCATGTTTTGGATATCATGCAAAATGCAAATTTTAGTTACAGAATTTGTTTCTCTCTTTATTGCAAAAAAGAATACTAAGTTTAATTAAGGGCATGGAAAAATTTACATTTTAATAACACAGATTTTGGTATTGGTTTGAAAATATCTTTGATTTTTAAGGGGAATATGGCAAATTTTCAGGGAAAGTCACACATTTATGCAAGAAAAGGGGACATTCAAATTTCATATTTGTGAACCTTATATTTTATGAAAATTTCCGATATATCTCTACTTAGTATAAAACAAAGTCCCCGATTGTTGGATGTTACGGGTAAACTAGAGAACCACTGGATGGATTTTGATGCGGTTATCACCATTCTGTAAAGGATATATCGAGGATGATTTCTGTAGAAAATAATTTATTTATGATCAAAGGAAGCCGAGCAGTAACGACTTCAGTGGAAAAGTCGAAAAAAAAAACTGGCGTCCGAGTGTTTGAAAGCTTACGCTGGGCAAACCGTTAAAAATATCTAAATACTATGAGTGTAAGAATTGTTCAGCATGAAAAGGTCTACAAAAAAGTCCGGGAGAGCATATGTCTATCTTCAATACATCGCTCGCTATAAGTGTTTTTACGTTTTAATTTCTTCCAAAAATCTCCATTCAACTACTGAGGCGACAGTTAACGAGCTAGCTAAGGGCGAGTCCCTGTTACAGCCTAGCTAGCGGGTGAACCTATTGCCCCAGATACAGCCAGCAGCAAACCGTCGAGTCGTGTTGAGTTATGATTTCTGAGAAGGGTGGTTGTATTTGGAGTTTCGCTGGAAGTGCAACTCGGGTTTTCTTCATTTCGCCTGTGAAACACAGTCAAGTTAAGATTGGACGGAAGGAGGATTTGAGTTTCATTCACCTCGCCATTCCCTGGATGTGCAACTCTCATTTCTCCTGTGAACTTTTCGTTCCGCAAAATTCACAGTCAATTTAAGATTGGACGGAAGGGGGATTATATTATATTAAATTATACTGATTAGCATATAATCTCTACTCAGTATAAAACAAAGTCCCCGATTCTTGGATGTCACGGGTAATCTCGAGAACCACTGCATGGATTTTGATGCGGTTTTCAGCATTCTGTAAAGGATATCACGAGGACGGTTTCTGTAGAAAATAATTTATTTATGATCAAAGAAAGCCAAGCACTAACGATTTCAGAGAAAAAGTCGAAAAAAATCCTGGCGTCCGTGATCTTTTTAAGCCTACGTTGGGCAAACCGTTAAAAATATCAATATACAATGAGTGTAAGAATTGGTCAGCATGAGAAGTTCTACAAAAACGTACGCGAAAGCACATCTCTATATTAGATATATCGTCCACTATAAGTGTTTCTAGATTGGACAGAAGGGGAATTTGTGTGTCATGCACCTCGCCATAAATTACGTCTGACTAGAATTTGTTGCACATGTATCTCTATGATAATATAGTTCATAGTCCATTCAGTGATTTTAACCCATAATGCCGAGACGTAAAACTGATATAGATCGTAGTTCATTGACATCGCAAAGAAGCGCTTATCACGTAATGCATTCACAACGGTTTAGAGCTGTTCCTCAGGTGATACTGTGTACATTTCATCCCACACAGTTGGCATTTGCAGTTGCCATCCGGTGTGTGGTGACCGTCAGTCATGGAGACCTTGCAGTGAAAGCCGTGGGTGGCGAATCTTGTGTAGACATGTCTGAGCTCGAAGTTTGGACCTATCCATGTCAACCAAAATGATAATGATAATAATAATATTAAAAATAATAATAATATTAATAAAAATATTAATAATAATAATTCGTATTTCTATGGGGTCGAGGATAAGATGTACGTGATGCATTTCTAGTGGCGAAAGATTTTTACAATACGGTCATGTGGTGTATAGGCGGCACATTTGCCTCTTCAGTAAAATGATCGGATTTCGAATCCCAGCTCCACCAAAAGTTTAAGATCTGACGTGAGGGCCGAGGCGGAGTGCACTGAGCATCGAGACGATAATAGAGAAGCTGCTTGATGTAAGGATTAGCATCCGATCGCTAAAACCAAAATAATGCGGCTTTATGTGTCTACAAGCTGGCCACGCGACCCCCCTAATCCGTAGGCTATGAGCAAGTAGACAGACATTCTTGACTTTTTGCGGTCGGCTAGGCCCAAGCTTTAGGAAGGTCTTACGTTATGATGTTGTTCTTGTCACCAACTTCATGAAGAAATTAATGACATAGGAAATTAATGAAGGTTAGTGAGGAGTTGGAAGAAGGCTGCGTCCAGTTTGATAGCACTGTCGTGGCATTTGCCTGGAAACGAAAAGGGAAATTACCGAAAATCATTTCCAGAACAGCCGCCGATGGGATTCGAACCCACTCATCTATCCAGTTTAGAGATATCCAGGCCACATGGTTTTCCGACTTATCATGCGTAGCTACCACAGTTTGGAATTCATTCATTTCGTATAGGCCATCTCTGTACCGCGTCATTCCAACTGTCTCTTACAGGCTTTGATGTTTGCCCAGTACGCCCGAATTCGTTCTCGGTGGACTTCCTTCCGTTCCTGAGTTCAAATCTTTCCCGTTTTCAGCTTCGGTTTTTCTTGGAAACCTTTGCAAGCTTGAAGTTTTCTTTTGAGTGTTTGTAATAATAATAATAATAATAATAATAATAATAATAATAATAATAGGTCCCAGGAATCAACCTGAGAGGAGACCTTGTGTCTCTGGGCAAATGGGAGTGAAATGCGTCGTTGCTAGTCATCTGCAACATTAATATATTGGATTCAGCAAGAGAATCCAACTAGCCTCTTTCACTCCAACTCCAGCACATAACCTACAAGAGGTGCCCCTGTTAAACCGAGCAACCCAGTGGAAGGTTGGGTAACCAATCCTAGCAGGTGCGGATCTAGAGTTTGGCTTTGGAGGGGGTCAGAGAATCGAAATTGTTAAGGAAAATGGTATCACCAAAAACGCAATCACAAAATAACCAAACGTACAAAACCAGACCAATTTATTTTGCAAGCTACATGGATAGAAATTTGATGCGTTTAGCGCACCAAAAATATTCGTTTTTATATAACAGGTATGAAGTTGTAAATATATACAGTTGTAACAGAACATAATAATTGCAGTTCAATAAATATATTTTCAGTATTGAATAAAATGGGAAAAAACCTCTTTTTTCAGTTAAAATTCGTTAAGTTTTATTAGTCTGGTTATTGTGGTTTCGTCTTTTGCATTTGCAAAACAAATTTGTCTCCGTTTGGAGGGGGGGGGGTCATGACCCCCGTGACCCTCCCCTTGAATCCGCGCCTGAATCCTAGCGGGAAACTGGGTCGGTGAGTCGATCAGTGCTGGGGGCTCCAAGGCTCACAACCTTGGCAGTATCCTTGTCAGTGTGAAACATCACTGGCCTAAGTCAACAGTCTTTCAACTGTTAAAAGCATGGAGAAAAGTTCAGCAAATGCTACTACCCCAGGTGGTAACCAATCCACCGTCGCTTCGAGTGACGCATGCAAGCCTTCGGAATCTCGGGAGCTTGCACCGAAATGTTTGGAGGTATCGGAGACTCCACGAAAGATCAAGCATAGAGCCAAGAATTTCTTTGCTACCTTTAACACAAATTCTCTCCGGAAGGTTGGAAAATTAAAACAACTCACGGATGCTCTAACTGAACATCAGATCCAAATTGCGGCAGTTCAGGAAACACGATTTACTGATGAGCATGCCTTTGAATCAGGAGGCTACAGAATCTTCAAGGGTAAGCCAGGTAAACGTGTTATAGAAACGGTTCCCCAACTCGGTACTGGATTTGTAGTCAACAAGAGGATTCTAGACTCCATCACAAATTTCACTTCTGTAAGCAGTCGAGTCTCGACCCTTTCCTTTCAAGTACAAACAAAATGTATACTATTCTGAACGTTCATGCACCGATCAACGTAGCGAACAAGAAAGACCCAGAAGGAACTGATCGATTCTGGGAAGAACTTGAAGACATTTTATCGAAGATTCCAGACAAACATAATATCTTTTTACTTGGGGATTTCAATGCGCAGGTAGGCAAAGAAAGAAAATTTCGAAACATTGTTGGAAATTACTCCGCTCATCACAGAACGAATCGTAATGGAGAACGGCTAATAGAGTTATGTAGGGCCTTCAACCTGGTAATGAAATCCACTGCTTTCAAACATCTGCCCAAGAAACAAAAGACCTGGAAATCCCCAAATCCCAGTCTTGGCGAATTCCAGATTGATCACGTCGCAATTGCAGGGAAAGCTCAAAGAGAAATTCAGAATATGAAAGTTCAACGAAATGCAAAACTGGACTCGGATCATTATCTATCTAAAATTAAAATCAAACTCCTCCCGAGAAACACACGGAGGTTCCGAGCCAAAAAGACTGAAAGATATGATGTTGAAAAACTGGCGTCCAGTAATGAGTTTACACGAAAACTACAAACTGTGGATGCAGAGAACTGGGAACAACTGCGAGAGGCGCTGGTTGAGACAGCAAAAGAGACCGTCCTACTAACTAAAACGAGGAAGCATGCTTGGTGGAACAGTGAATGTGACGCAGTAATAAGGAAGAGACAGCATGCCTGGCAGAAATGGAATTCGCAACAAAATCAAGTCAACTGGACAGACTTCTTGAATGAGAGAACGAGTGCAGCAAAAACCATCCGCAATGCTAAACGTGCCTTTCATAAAAACCAGATGGATCAAATCGAACAGGATATCCAGAAGAATAATATGCGCAACTTCTATAGAACATTTAAAAGCAACTTGTGGAAATATAGCCCTCCATGTCTTCAGTTCCGGGATTGCAATGGAAAACTAGTTTATAGCGACAAAGATAATTGTCAGGTGCTTGCAAAATATTTTGAGTCCTTTCTTAACTGTGAGACTCCAAGTTCCATATTCACATTTAATGACCATGCACAAGTCCACCCAGATTCCTCTTCACCCACGAAAGAGGAAGTCAAACAGATTATCCGATCTCTAAAGAACCATAAAGCTCCAGGTGAAGACTCGATAATCGCTGAACTGTGGAAGATTGCTAGTGACAATACAGTGGATAAATTAACGGACATCATACATGAAATTTGGGATACCGAAAGACTTCCAAGTGATTGGACTTCTGCTTTAATCCACCCCCTTCATAAGAAAGGCGATAAAGCAGATGTTAACAACTATCGAGGCATCTCCCTCCTACTGATAACTTACAAAATCCTCTCAAAAGCTCTTCAAACTAGGGCTGAAGAACAGCTAGATACAGAACTGGGTGATTATCAAGGAGGTTTTAGGAAGGGACGGTCATGTGTGGAGCAAATCATGACTCTCAAATCTATCCTTTCATATCTGAAACTAAGGAGCAAGAAATTTGTAGTAACCTTCATAGATTTTAAGAAAGCTTATGACTCCATTGATCGGACTACCCTACTTAAGATTCTAAAGTTGTTTGGCCTAGACAACAAAACCAGAGCGATCCAACAGACTCTCACCAACAGCACTTCAAAAGTTAAGTTTAGAGGCGAGATTTCCAATGCCTTCGAGATAAGGACAGGAGTTCGACAGGGAGATGGTCTCTCGCCTCTACTATTCAACTGCGTTCTTGAGAAAGTTATCCGTGAGTGGCACCAAACAATGAGTGATGAAGGAGTCAAAAATGGAATCAGACTTGGTCACAAGGATAAGAACCTATCAATTGTCTGTCTAGCCTTTGCAGATGACCTTGCGGTTTTTGCAGATTCGTTGGATACGGCCAGGAAACAGATCAACCAGCTTCAAACACAAGCTGCAAAGGCGGGCCTCCTGATCTCTTTCAAGAAAACAGAATTTATTACTAACATCAAAACGGCTCCAAAACATATTGAAGTGAATCATGGGAAAATCAAGCGGGTTGTGAAATTTAAGTATCTTGGGGAATGGATAGACCCTACAATGTCCGAAAACGAGGCTTTTGCGTCACGCTTGAATAAAATTGAAATGGCTTACCATCTAACTAAGAATGTGTACAACAAAAGATCTATATCCCTGAATGCAAAACTGAAGCACTACTGCACGGTGATCCGGCCAGAAGCTTTGTATGCAGCGGAATGTCTCTCCATGAATATAAAAGGCATAATGGAAAAACTGGAGACCAAGGAAAGGAAGATATTGAGGAAAATCCTGGGTCCAGTCAAAGAACACGGCGAGTTCCGGAGACGCCACAACCACGAGTTGTACACTCACGTAGAGAAAATAACGGACGTGATGAGGAAAAGGAGGATTTCTTTTTATGGACATATAACCCGAATGAAATCAACACGGCTATCCAACAGAATTTTTGCTTTTCTCCGTGAGAAAAAGACAAAGGGGGCCTGGTTCATTGAAGTAGAGAAAGATATGTTGGAGACTGGGATTACACGTGAAGATATCCAGGAGCGTGGCCCACTTAGGGATAAACTTCAGAAACATCGGAGTTTTCAACTTAAGCCGAAGCTAAAAACCGGGAAGGCGTGGACGACAGAGAGAAAGGTGCAACATCGGTTGCGAATGAAGGAGTACTGGGCTAACATTAAAATGCAGCAGGAACAGTTGACATGCCGTGGTCCTTAGTTGGCCGTAACGAAGGAATAATAATAATAATAATAATAATAATAATAATAATAATAATAATAATAATAATAATAATAATATCTCTTCCGAATGACCATAAAATACAGAGAGAAGATTGATAAGCATACTCCTCTAGCTATGGAGGTGGCTAGAATCTGGAGACAAAAAATGTGACAATCCTTCCTTTCCTCCTTGATCCCACTGGCCTGACACCTAAATCCTTTTCAGCACTAAATCTTCCCATATATACGCCCACACTATTGCAAAAAAATGCTGCAATTCTGAAGACCTGCAGCATTGTTAGAGGATTTTTGAATACACACTAGGATTTTCTTGGACCCTCTTGTAAAAAGAGACGTGGAAATAACATTACTAAAAAAATAATAATTAACTGTCAAACGTCTATGTTATATAATTTGAAAATGTATGCTATAGGCTTTTCAAAGTGTGACTATACTCATTTTCTTGTACGCAATGTACCGATATGAGTCATGTTACCAACTGTAAGTAGAACAAATAAGTATAATAATAATAATAATAATAATAATAATAATAATAATAATAATAATAATAATAATAATAATAATATGATGATGATGATTATGATTATGCGGTTCATTTACTTTTTATAAATGTGAAAGTAACTCTTTACTGTATAATTGATGAAATAAACAAGCACTGTAGTTCCTTGAAGAACTAAATGGCCAATTCTCATATAACCTACTTATATTAATTGCCTCTATCTACATACAACTTTTCAGTTTGATTGCTGTAATAGATCCGTAGATATTGAGAACCGTCTAAATATTTCGGAAGGTCAGTATGTTGGATTTTTATATATAGGCCTCAGAGTTATGTACTATTACAAGAAAATTATTGTGTAGGTGTTTCATTCAAACATCAATCGCATGATTAGGACACATGAAAAAAAAACCGATTTTAAAATTTTGCTAGCCGCCATTTTGTGGTTATGAAAAAAATCAATGAATTGCCAGTGGATTAAAATTTATTTGAGCATGTACCGTACCAAGATTCACTGCGCACGGATGGTTAAATCGCGAGACACGTCCATTTGAATATTTAATTTTCGCGTCGCCACCATGTTGGATTTGTGATCACCAAGTTATTGAACGTCTCATAGTTGAACTTATGTTTATAACCTCTATACACATACAGAATTTCGGTTTGATTGCTCTCATAGATTAATAGATATTCAGAACCGTCTACATATTACGCATGGTCGCCATGTTGGATTTTAATATATGTAGGGCATATAGTTATATACTATTAGATAGGGATTATTGTGTACGTAAATTATTCAAACGTTGATTTCGATCGCATGATTAGAACACAAGGAATAAAAATTTAATTAAGAATTTCACACAGCCACCATCTTGAAGTTATGTAAACAATATTGAACTAAATTTGATGTCAGTGCATTGCAATGTGTATTAACATTTGCTGTACCAAGTTTCACTGCGTTCGGTTGGTTAAATCACGAGAAATGTCCATTGAAATGTTCCAAATTTCTTCTCCGCCATGTTCGTTTTTTAGTTAACAGGTCTTTGAAAGTCACATAGGTGAACGTCTAGTGATGTCCTTGATCACCGTACACAATTTCGGGGTGATATGAGTAATAGTTTCGGAGATATAGAATGCCGGTGAAATAATTGGCACAGCCGCCATTTTGGATTGGTGAGCTGTATTAAAATTTGAAGGGCACGGTCGGGGTTGGCCAAAATGGTACTATGACCTTACCGAGTTTCATTGAAATTGCTCCAGCCGTTTAGAAGTTATTAGGGGACACACACATACACACACACACACACGAAGAAAAGGTGATCTCATAAGCCTATTTTTCCATAAATTAAAACAGGCTAAAATGTACACATTTGGAGCTAGTCGCATGTAGAGTACAATGCTGCGGGATAGGCTTGGCGAACACATGGAATCAACACACACTTTGCTTCAACATTATCAGTGCAAATGACATGTCCTTGACAAAATGAAAGAACATCCGGATGGAAAAATAAACTTCCAATAATGAACTTGTTCAGAGAGAAACTGTCCGATGGCTCCAGTAATGAGCGGATTTCTTCGTCAGAGAGTCAAAACATTCTGTAGTTAGCAAGGCTTCATAACTTAACATAACGAAAATGGTTGTTTGGGTAGATTATGTAACAAAATGGGTCTTGGTCACATTGTGATCGTTACGTTTCATATCCGGAAGTCATTTGTATCGCATGGTAACGTTATTGGGCCATATAACGTTATTCTGATATTGGTTATCGTATAAACGAAATAGTATTGTCCGACAGAAATAACGTTATTTGAATAAGTCTCTCGAAAAATATCCCCTAATACCGTTATTCCGATTAATAACGTTCTTCGGATATCGGTTATCGTAGAAACGAAATACTAGTGCCCACCTGAAATAACGTTATTGGAATACAAATCTCGAAAAAAAATTCCTAATATCGTTATTTGGACTGATAACGTTATTCGAATATCAGTTAACCAAGGAACGAAATGGTAGTGCCCGCCTGAAATAACGTTATGGGAGTACATATCTCGAAAAATATTCCCCCAATACCGTTATTAGGATTAATAACGTTATTCGGATATTGGTTATCTCAGGAACGAAATGGTAGTGTTCACTAGAAATAACGTTATTTGAATAGATCTCTCAAAAAAATCCCCCAATACCGTTATTCGGACTAATAACGTTATTCGTATATTGGTTATCGCGGGAACGAAATGGTAGTGCTCACTATAAATAACGTTATTTGAATACATCTCTCGAACATTATTCCCCCAATACCGTTATTCGGACTAATAACGTTATTCGGATATCGGTTATCGCAGGAACGAAATGGTAGTGCTCACTAGAAATAACGTTATTTGAATATATCTATCGAAAAATATTCCCTCAATACCGTTATTCGGACTAATAACGTTATTCGCATATCGCTTATATATTACAAACGGCATCATCGATTGAGAATGGCACCATTTTGATACATTTTGCGTTGGAGAACTCCATAGAGTAGAAAGAGTGGAAGTGTCACTTTGCGACCTACGTCGTGTTAGGTTTAGCCGCGAGGTTAATAAATACTCGGAAGTGCTTACCGTGATAGGGTATTGCATTTTTAGCCTACTTTTCACATTTTGCAAAAATTAGGAAAAAGTAGACTTATGAGATCGATCTGGGCAAATGTCTGTCTGTCTGTCTGTCTGTCTGTCTTATCAACTCCTAAACGGCTGAAGCAATCAAAACCAAATTTGGTATGAGTAAAGATCTATATCTGAATATCTCAAGGCCATGAAAATGAAGTCAGTGCTACCAACTGCTGAAAAACCGCAATTGAAATTTGAGCTCCATGTTGGATACCTTGGAAGGTATGCATGGGAGCTATTCCAAAATTGGCACATAATTATATAGATAATAATATTTCAGTTTAATTTCCAGGAGGCCATACATGACAGTGTTGGCAAAATGATTCTAAGCATGCTGATAGGTCAATTTTTTAAATTAATAGAACTTCTACACTATCAATTGGATTTCAACCAAATTTCGTATGTAGTCTACTATGTGTACATAACCAGATATCACTATCCGTATTCTTAAGAGCAACCAGCTGCTGACAACTGTTGATAATTGCTGTCTCTACTTTTTTACCCTTATATTAATATATCAGAAAGTATGCAAGCCAACAACTCGAAACTTTGCACACGTATAGTACCTGACATTCTAGATTAATTTGGAGTAACTACTGTAATATTATGCCAATGCCGCTAACATGATGCTAAGCCTGATGATAGGTTCAATTCTGAAATGCATGCAACTTCTATACATACAAATGGATTTCGTCAATTGGCACAACAATAGATCATAATATGTCAGATTATTTCTGACCAAGACATGCATGACATTGTTGCCAACATGATTTTACGCGCACTGATAGATCCAATATCTAACTGCATGTAACGTCCACGTTATCCATTGAACTTCAATCAAATTTTGTTTTCTGTACCTTAAGAGATGGAACTAAGAATATATTATGTCACCAGGGCTTCCAACTGTAGTGCAGGTATATTTCGAATTAATTAGACATTTTGATATTACCAACTTAATTTCGTCATTAACTTAGATACCGGTAGTTCCATATAGATTAAACATTGGCATGAATCTTTAAGTTTAAGAAAAATAGGCTCCTTAGTTTGTCACGGAACTGCTTGTTGAACTTGCGAAAGTGGCGAATGTCCGGAAAAACACTCTTAAATGCGCTTTTGAAGAAAGGAACAACAGACCGACACCACTTGAAATGCATAGGCCTAGGTGGATAGCAAACGACCTGAAGCTTAATAGAGATCAAGTACTAGCGAATCAACTAGGCAACGGGGAAAATTCAGTGTACATTAAATTAGTGTACACCTTACTTTATGAAAACATATTATCTCGACATGAAGGTGTGAAATCCTTCCGGCTAGCTAGCGGTAACACCACAAAGATAACTATCACTGCTTCAGACTCTTTAACAAAACGTGTGCGTGTCTGTTTAATCTCCTCCCGAAGTCAACAATGAAAGGCTCTCCCGCGTGCTTTCTACGTATGGAGTTCTCAAGGACATACGGAACGAGTGCTGGAGTGAAGTATATGAATTTTCTGCTGTAAGTAATGGCATACGTATTGTAACAATTGAACTTAAATACCCCATTCCATCATATTTGACGGTCAATGATTGTAAAGTTCTGTTAACATGAAGGACAAGCTAAGTATTGCTTTTATTGTAAAGAAACCTCCCACTTACAAATAGACTGTCCGAACAGAAGGAATCGCCCGGTACTTCATGTCAGACAACAAACCTACAGCACGGTGCTGGGCGAGTCAGATGGGAGTAGTAAGCTAAGAGTCACTACTGACATGGAAACTGCAGTACCTTCCCCTGAATATCCAGCCATATCAGAGGCCTTTCATAACAGGCCCCATTCTACAAACACATATAGCATTGCGGAAGTAACTCAACCATCAGATAACGTAGCTGAAACATCCCTGACTACTTTACATTGCAATGAAGAGGGAACTGTGACGTCACGATCGGACAGCACGGGGAAGGGACACACCAGCAGGCAACACAGCAGTCTGTGCAGCAGCCAGATACTATTAAGACTAAATGTCCCGATTTTTAGTTTGTAATTCTGACACCACGTAGCAGCACCAAAGTGAGGCTCGTATTTGCGAGGTCAAAACCACTATGTATACAAGAGTGCAATAAAATTGATATCAATTCAAAGCATTTTCCAAAATGTGAAAAACAAAGACGTTACTAGCAGTTTTTTATATTTCTGCTTAAAATATGAAAAAAATCTGGTAATACGAAAACGGAGATTTATTTCCTGATTCCAATGCATTTTTCATAAATAAAATCGGGTGAATGGAATCGTCGGCATTAGTTTGGGAATTGTTTTGAAAAGGGTGGTAGGAGTAGCGGCGCGGCTATACAAGATCTCTAGCGCAAGGAAAATGATGAACACGCCGAGTTGACGAATATTGTAGTTTGGCGAGTTACATGTACAAGTGCATAGGCGTGGAACAATATCTGAGCAATAACATTATAGTAATGTCACGCTTACGTAACGTTGACACAATGTGTTTATACAGATACTTTCTTACTTCCTCAAACATTCTTGTTCTTGTTCTTGTTCTTGTTGATAATAATACATTGTAGGGGCTTGGGACATCTTGGTCATCAGTCCCATGTAGTTGACTATGTGTGTTACTGTATTAGAGCCAGGGATGGGGCAGGTGCCCTGAGTCTTCAAGTAAGGTACTATCTCGGCATTTACCTGGAGGGAGTGTGGAAAACCCTGCGAAACACAAGACACAACTGACTTCAGATGCAACCACAATGGTAGGTTGATTGACAGGTGAACTAGTCAATGAGAGATGTTGGACTGATGACAGTTTCCTAGGAAAAAATCATAAAATAAGAAGGAATTTCTGAATGGCAATCAACATCTGCTGTAAGAAACATTGTTTCAGTTCCTTACCTTTTATTTCGTTCTATACGCCAATACACAAGCTCTGCTGGGACTTTTCTTCGTTTTCTGTGAGCGTACAAAGGAAGTGGATATTTATGCAGGACGCTTGCACCTAGAGAACATGCGGTTGACTGTCGTCAGTATCTATGGAGACCAATTTTCCATTTTCACAATGGCTGCGTCTTACTTTTCCACACAACGCATTGTTTCCGTTTGAATTCGAACTCTCTTCTCAGAAAAAAGTTATCACTGAATAGTTCGTGGTCTTGTACTCTTACACTTATATATTAGAAGTTCAAAAAAAGACTAAACCCGAGGAGCGACAGCCGTTGAAGGGCCTTGTTCTACCAAGCAACCGCTGTTCAGCCAAATAGCGTGCAGATTGTGGGGTGACGTTCAGTCATCCAACTTGTACAAATAAATTTAAAGTGAAATCAAAACTGCTCAGTACTTTACACATTCTCTAATGCAAGCGTAATTTCAAATATAAACTAGGGAAAAAATCTTATGTATGTGTAGAGTTTTTTTCTTAGGGTCTGGCTTCCTTTTCTTAGTACAGTACTTACTGTCGACCAAAATATTATGTGCACTCGAGTTTGAAGGTTGTTTGTGAAGTAACCAATAGACCAATATAAAATCCACTAACATAATCATTTTCGTTGTTCTATTTTACGTTAGTTCATGTAGGTTTGGATTTTTTTTTATCGCAGTTGAAACACAAAAGGTGACCGTTTTTAAGCGTGTTTCAATAATGCGTCACATATAATAATTATTATCTCACAAACCCGTTATCAGATCGAATCCAAATTTTAGCACAACATACATTGGAATGTTGTATAACAGGTTTATTAATTTCAACATGTTGTGTGTTCAAGAACGAATTTTGTTATCATTTTTGTAAGGTAACTATTTCTCGGCTCGGGGTCGTTGTAAAATGTAGTTCTTGGTTGCGTTGTAATCCTTATACATAAAAAAGTTATGTTGTATGACTGTGAAATACGTACATTAATTCACTTATTTTATATCGGTTTGTATTTATACGGGGAATTAAGACATGGTTCACTAGCTAGACGCTACGGGATATTCTGTACAGGATTGCTGATATGGATCCCATTACTTCCGAGCGAAGCGCGCCTTGACGCGTGATGGAGCCCATCTTGGCAACGCTGTACAGCTTTTACAGGAGCGGCCAACTGGTGAACCATGTCTTAATTCCCCATACAAATACAAACCGATATAAAATAAGTGAATTAATTTACGTATTTCACAATCATACAGCATACCTTTTTGATGTATAAGGATTACAACGCGACCAAGAACTACATTTTCAAACCAACCCGAGCCGAGAAAAAGTTACCTTACCAAAATGATAACAACTTTGTTTCTTGGCCATACAAAATTTTAAAATTAATGAACCAGTTATACAACATTCCAATGTATATTGTGTTAAAATTTGGATTCGATCTGTTGACGGGTTTGTGAGATAATAATTCTTAAATGTGACGCATGGTTGAAACACGCTTAAAAACGGGCACTTTTTGTGTTCCAACTGCGATAAGAAATATTAAAATATATTTAAAAAATCCAAACCAACATGAACTAACGTAAAACAGAACGACGAAAATGTTGATGTTATTGGATTTTATGTAGGTCTATTGGTTACTTCACAAACAACCTTCAAACTCGAGTACACATAATATTTTGGTCAGTGGTAGTCGCAATTCCCCCTGGGATTTAGTGGTATGCCCTTGAATCAGGGCTGGCATGCCAAACGAAATGTATGGCTGTGGGGGAGAATATATTTGAATTTCGCCGTGAGCGTGATACTCGGGAGCGAAATGACAATGATTGTCGGCGGGAAATTAAATCGAAGCGAAACTTAATTCGAAGCGAAATGACATAGCGAAATCAACGCGAAACTTAATAGCAACGCGAAATTACATTGTACAATTGAATAAAATTTCACTCACGGCGCGAAAAAAAATATCGTTACAATCTTTTAATTTCGCTCCCGGCGCGAAATACAATTCATTGCAGACTTTTAATTTCACTTGCGGCGCAAAATAAAATTCGATACAGACTTTTAATTTCGCTTCCGGTGCGAAATAAAATTCGTTGCAGTCTTTTAATTTCACTCCCAGTACGAAATAGGCTACAATTCATTACAGACTTTTAATTTTACTCGCGGCGCAAAATAAAATTCAATACAGACTTTTAATTTCGCTTCCGGTGCGAAATAAAATTCGTTACAGACTTTTAATTTCGCTCCCGGCGCGAAATAAAACTCGGTTACAGACTTTTAATTTCGTTCCCTGCGCGAAATAAAATTCGTTACAGACTTTTAATTTCGCACCCGGCGTGAAATAAAATCCCAAACGGTATTTAGTTTCGCCCTCCGATGTGAATTTAAAATGAATGGAACATTTCATTTCGTAGTTGAAATTAAAATGTCTTCGTTTCGAGAGTGAAATTATGTTCGGAGCGATGTTCAAAAGTCCTGACGTTGGCAGCAGAAGCAGTATTATTACCGTTCACCGCCTGCACAATCTGCAGGGCTGCAACAGCAACGTGAGTCATTCAATGGTCATCACTCCAGTAGAGGAGAAAGTCAGTGCTATGGCATCAACATCACCATCGTCGTTGACTGCACCTCGGACTCGTGGCTGGCCCTCCCTGACGTTCATAACGCAATGGGGCAACAAGTACCTTTACTTGTTCTATAGCGAACAAGAAGACGAATGTGCTGTGTGGACAGACATTCAAGATAAGTGACGAACTCCAATTACAATACAAATTGTCAGTTGTAACTCTTCAGTCAGTCAACACTAATTTGCCCAATAACTGGGAGGGGTACAATGAATATACAGTAATATGTAAATAACATTATATGTATTAGTTTATGGTCACGATTATAATGCAGCAATTTTAGTGATCTTAAATCTAATACATGTATTTTTCTTCAGGAGTGTTACTTACATCTTATATACGTTGTACCCCACCCAGTTATCGGGTAAATTAATGTTGACTGACTGAAGAGTTACAAATAACAGAAAATCGTCTGTGGTAGTACGGCGGCGTATATGGAATTCTGTTTCGGAGGCGGGTTACTCGAACAACAGGGTTGAGGGGTCATTCCTCTCATTTCTACATTCTTTATTCTTACACTTCCGGAAATTTCGGGGGGGGGGGCTTGGCATTCTTTACTACTTCCTTCTTACCCTCAGCACATTTATACTGACCATGGCACGAAAGCAAGCCCCTGTGCCACGTACAGTATTTCGTTTCGCACTGCAATTTGCTTTGCGTCGCCTTTCACTATGTTATTGTGCTTAGAATTACATTTTGCTTCCATTTTAATTTTCGCGCTTACAATCAATATCATTTCGCACCCGAATATCACGCTCATGGCGAAATTAAAATGTTAACACGTCCACAACCATTTTGTTTCGCATGCCAGACCAGATTTAATTTCAGACATGAAATGATATGTTCCATGCATTTTAAATTCACACCGGGGGCGAAACTAAAGGCTGTTTGGGAATTTTGTGTCATTAAAATAAACCGTGGCACTACATCCCATGAAAGGCCTAGGCCTACCAAGCGACCGCTGCCCAGGCATCTGCAGATATTGGTCAGCGCATCGTGTTCCCTTGGCCGTTAATCTTGGTTTTCGTGACTTTCAGACAGCTACTCTCGAGGCTGAGTGCACCCCGTTCCAACCCACACGTCCGTTTCTAAAATCACTAACGGAGCCGGGAATCGAACCCGGGGCCTCCAGGTGAGAAGCAGGTACGCTATCCCCAACACCATGGGGCCAGCAATTTTTGTCATACCAGGAGCAAAATTAACAGTCGTTAAAAATGTTATTTCGCGCCGGGAGCAAAATTAAGAGACTGTAGCGGTTTTCATTTCGTGCCTGGAGCGAAATGAAAAGTCTTGTATCGAATTTTATTTCAGGCCAGGAGCAAAATTAAAAGTCTGTAATGAATTTTATTTCGAGCCAGGAGCGTAATTGAAAGTCTGTAACGAATTTTATTTCGTGCCCGGAGTGAAATTGAAAGTCTGTTTTTTTTTTATTTCGCGCCGGAAACGAATTTAAAAGACTAACTGTTTGTATTTTACGCCAAGAGCGAAATGAAAAGTCTTTAATGAATTTTATTTCACGCCAGGAGCAAAGTTAAAACAGTCTGTTAAGAATTCTGTTAGTAGCCGGGAGCGAAATTAAAAGTCTGTAACGGATTTTATTTCACGCTGGGAGCGAAATTTAAAGTCTGGTACGAATTTTATTTCGCACCGGGAGTGAAATTAAAAGTCAGTAATGCATTTTATTTCGCGCCGGAAGCGAAATTAAAAGACTAATGAATTTATTTCGCCTCTGCAGTGAAATTAAAATTTTGTTACTAATTTTATTTTGCGCTAGGAGTGAAATTTTATTCCTTTGAACAATTTAATTTCGCGACGCTAATTTAAATTGATGATACATTTCGTTTTGCATGCCAGTCCTGCCTTGAATCGGTTTTGGTGGTGGCTCCATTTTTCACCTAAAATGTAAAACTAACTGCACTTGATGACCGTAATGCTCTCCATCAGTCGTACCTATATGTACATCGTACATGTATATGATCTACCAGAGATACTGTCCAAAAATAAACTGCCGAAAATAGAACACCTAACGAACACTAAAAATAATGGTGTTGCAGGTAAAATAAACTAAGTAAAAAGTAATTAAAGGGATCGATGAACTAAAAACAGGAAAAACAACATGAACAATTAGAAGTCGTAAGTACAAACTGGTAAAATTTCAAAGGATCACTCAGAAATATCCAGAACTGAACAATAATTCAGAACTAGCCATCACAGCCACAGTCAATCGCAACATCGGACTAGATGCTCAGGAATCCCATACTGTCAGGTAAGGGGTAAGGTCATCACTCTCTCACTTGACTTTCGCTCCCCTTTCCTGCTGCTGCGGTGGCCTTGGTCGAGCTTGTGGCGCGCCGTGGCCGCCTGCTTTAAGCGTGTGTACAATCCTGTATGAAATATAACCTTATAAAAGATGCTGGAAGTGTCGTCCTTCCTGGGTTATACAGGCATTGTATCCGGTAACCACATTTTGGCTCACGCGAGTGAGTTCTGCCACTGTAATGATTCTGATTTTGTATTTTATGTTCTTTATTGAGCACTGAGTCAGTAAGCCTAGTGGCAAACTTATTTACAATTACGTGAATCTGTGCTAGTGAAGGTAACACTTCATCAGGAAATTGCTGAACTTACCCACCTGGCCGACTCGTACTTAAAATAAGTTTTACATACAAAAATACGATGTTGCAATGATAACTGTCTGAACATGATACCATCTGAGGTTCAGACTGGCGACTGACAACAGCTGCACGCTTATTGCAAGGTCAAGTTTGTACTATGCGCGCGCTTTCAATACTACAGCAGGGGGCCGTGGGGCGCCAGAAACTCGGCCAAGCCCGCTGCAGTAGCGGATAACAAAACCGCCGCTCGTCGTTCTTACTTAATATGAAAGACTCTATATGTAGACCATAGAGTTATGTACTATTAGATGACTATTATTGCGTAGGTTCATTATTCAAACGTTGACTTCTATCGTATGATTGGGACACAAGAAATAAAACAATAATTTTAAAATTTTGCGCAACTGCCATCTTGAGTGTATGTAAACAATTTAACAAAATTAGATATCAGTTCATTACAATGTATATAAACAATTGCTGTACCAAATTTTACTGCGTTCGGATGGTTAAATCGCCAGAAAAGTCTATTTAAATGTTTAAATTCACTTGGCCGCCATGTTCGTTTTGTAGATAACAGGTTTATGAAAGTCACTTAAGTGACTTTTATCAGCGTACAAAATTTCAGGGTGATATCGGTGACAGTTTCGGAGATATAGAATGCCAGTGAGATATTTCGCACAGCCACCATATTGAATTGGTGAAACATAATAAGATTTGAAGGGCACGATCGGGGTCGGCCAAAATAATAGGCCTACTATGACCTTACCGAATTTCATTATAATCGCTCCAGCCGCTTAGATTTTATTAGGTGGGGTGTGGTGTAAGAGGGGGGAGGGGTGGGGATGCACACCAAGGCCCGGCGTAGGTGCGCGACGTCATGTCATGTCAGTAGGTAATCTGTGTCCTTGACTCTCCCCGCCTGCCGCTAGCAACGTGTGCGAGTGAGCTGTGTATAGTATGTCGTGGTACCCTGCAAGCCAGGCAAGTGCTTTTAGGGCCATATGACCCAGGCGCACACTGTCAGCACTGTCTACGCCGGAACTCTCAGTTCAGGGGCGCGTGGCCAGCCTGTCGCGGCTGGATTTCTCGAAGTCGTTCTTCTCTTCTCGTCATATTATTATTATTATTAGTATTATTAGACTATTATTATTGGCAATAAAATGTTATCGGATACCAATAGACTACGTCCATACTGTTCCCGAGTACATTGTAGATCAATTCTCTGTTATTGAATGGATTCATTTGATAGCAAAATTATGCCATTTACACTTAAGTTAGGCATACCCAAACACGATAAGTTATTTAAAAAATGTTGATGTTGTTTCTTTCCCTTATTCGAAACGTACCACAAGCTTTCAATTCTCTTTGAAGCCTATCGTTAGCTCTAAACGACCTGTCTTGTTATGCCGATGGTTACTTCACATCTGATGGTGGGGTCCAGCATAAATCTTGTATCCTTCTTACGGCCAATAACAATTATTATTCTATTGTACTTTTGCTTCTAACACGAGGAAGACACGAAAACATAGATCGCGTAACATTTCTGAAATGTTACAGATGCATCTTAGACCGATGTCGGTGATTCCTTTCTTAATTTTGGTGTTTGAACGGAGCTAGGTTATCAGACACTCCACAGTGGTTGCAGCATACAGTCTCACACAAGAGCAACCTTTGCCTCCACCTATTTGAGCTTGACTACTCCCTTTCATGTGTACTTCTGGATAAATTGTTATCCATAAAATATGGTGATTAGACACTTTCGCAATCAACCAGCAAGTTCATTGTGTTTTTTCCATACATCCGCTTCAGGCTTAATTCTCAAGTATTCCTTTGGTTCCTAACTAGTAAATCACCGTCTTCATCGTTACCACCATCTTCATCATCATCACCGTAATGAAAACCTCATTCGTTGTACAAACACAAATTACGCACCATGTCACCTTGCCTTCAAGCAATTCTTGCACTCTCTGTATATATGTGGCACGGTGTCCCTACATGATGATTAATATACTTTGGATGTTCATTCACTGAAAATTGCGAAATTAGCTTCGAGGTTTTCCTATGCCCAGAACATAGCATGCTATGAAAATCAAATGTTCTTAAATACGATGTGTGGATTACATATAAATATGCAATTGGATTAACTCACGACGGCTACTTGTAGCATTGGCCTTTGAGAATATTTTACGGAAGCTATTCTAACAACTCTACGAGGTGAGTTTCTCTCCGAGTTCCCATATGAATGTTCGAATTGCAGAATAAGAATGTAGAAAAAAAAAAGGAAAACTTGTGCTCACTGACCTGGTGCAAGTCCTCAAAATGAACACCCCTTTGATGACTTAGGTATCATCGATACCATTTCAGTACCTCAAACCGAAATTTTACATTGCCCCTGGTAAGTTAGAGAGATGGTTCGCATACCATAACCAAAGAGACGAATAGTTCCAAAAACCAACAAACAACCGAAAGAAATACCGACAAGCTGGTAGAAAGACAGACAACATATTTTGTAATTTTCAGAGCAAAATTGTTTTACAATGAAGAGCACTCTCGGTCTCCATACTGTTGAAGTAATGAAAATTGTCCTAAAACTTCAAAAGTTAGAAGGATTTCATGTCAACTTGCTTATTTTGCCGTATATCTTATGTGTAGGTAAATTCCATGAGTTATTGTTTCAGGCGATGTTGAAAATACGAATAAAAGACATAAATTACCTTAGATTGCGACGGAATATCGTTCAGTTTAAAAACCTGATAAATTTACTAACGCACGTCTCTCGAATTCACATATCCCTGAACATCACCAATCTAATCAGTTGGTGAATTCAGAATCTTGTTATTGAAATACTGTAGACTATAGCTTTATAGTCCTAATGTAGTTTTTTGTTCTACCCGTAATTATTTAGGTTGCTATGAGGAAGGGGATATGGTGGGACAGTTTTCTTGTGGGAATGATATTACGGATAGATGCCCTTCATGATGTCAATCTAATGAGAGGATTTAATGACAAATGAAATTAATAAGGCAAGGTATGAAATGGTTGTGTGTGGTATTTCGAGTTCGGTGTAGTCTGACCATGCACGTTAGCGTGTGTAGCTACGTCGGCTGGTTTGTGACATTATGTCAACAAATTTAAAAAATATATTTTAACACTCCTGATTCCATACCGGCCCCTGTTATAGTCACATGCATGATTACCAATATGCTTGATTCCATTTTTAGGATTATTATATCTCGCTGCACCTGCTACATCACCCAAAAAGTAGGGGCAGATGACCTCGTAGTTCCTCCCCTTAAAACAACAATAACTAACCCAACAAGTAGTTCCGTGAAGAATTATACAGCCTATTTTCATATATCCTAATTATGTTAATTGCCTCTATCAACATACAAAAGTTCAGTTTGATTGCTGTAATAGATTCGCAGATATTGAGAACCGGCTAAATATTGCGCATGGTCTCCATGTTGGATTTTATATATCTAGGTCCTAGAGCTATGTACTGTTACATGAAGATTATTGTGTACGTGTAGCATTCAAACTTCAATCGCATGATTAGGACACAAGAAGTAACAACGAGATTTTAAAATTTCGCACAGCTGCGATCTTGTGGTTATGGAAACAAATGAAAAAATTAGATGCCAGTGGATTAACATTTGTAGAAGGATTTACTGTACCAAGTGTCACTGCACTCGGATGGTTAAATTGCGAGAAACGACCATGTGAATATTTATACTTCGCGTCGCCGCCATGTTGGATTTGTGATCACCAGGTTATTGAAAGTCCTATAGGTGAACTTATGTTCATAGTCCCAATGAAGATTAAAAAATTTAGTTTGATTGCTGTAATAGATTCGTAGATATTGAAATCCATCTAAATATTTCGGATGGTCGCCATGTTGGATTTTTATATGTATAGGCCATAGAGTCACGTACCATTAAAGGAAAATTATTGCAAGGGTTCATTACTCAAACTCTCACTTCGATCGCATGATTACGACACAAGAAATAAAAACTTAATTTTAAAATTCGCACATTCGCCATCTTGAGGTTATGTAAACAATTGAACAAATATAGATACCAGTGCATTACAATGTGTATAAACATTTCCTGTACCAAGTGTCATTGCGTTTGGATCATTAAATCGCGAGAAAGGTCTATTTAAAATTTTCAAATTCGCTTGGCTGCCATATTCGTTTTTTAGTTAACCGGTTTTTGAAAGTCTTATAGATGAAATTCCAGTAGTGCCCTTTATCTCCGTACAAAATGTCAGGGTGATATCGCTAATAGTTTCAGAGATATAGAATGCCGGTGAAATATTTCGCACAGCCGCCTTCTTGAGGTTATGTAAACCATTGAATGAAGTTAGATGTCGGTACATTGCAATGTGTATAAACATATATTGTACCAAGTTGCATTGCGTCTGGTTGGTTAAATCGTGAGAAACATCTATTTAAAAGTCGCAACTTTGCTTGACGCCATGTTGGTTCTGTAGTTATCAGGTTTTCAAAAATCACATTGGTGAACTTCTTGTAGTTTCCTTTATCACCGTGAAATATTCCAGGGTGATATCGGTAATAGTTTCGTAGATATCGAATGCTGGTGAAATATTTCGCACAGCCGCCATGTTGGATTGGTGGGATGTAACAAAATTTGAGGGGCACGGTCGGGGTGGTGTGGAATAGTGCTATGAACTTACCGAGTTTCATTGTAATCGCTCCAGCGGTTCACATGTTATTAGGGGGGGGCACACACCATATCACACACACACGCGCACACAGAGACAGACTCACTGACAAAAGGTGATCTCATAAGCTTATTTTTTCATAAATGAAAATAGGCTAAAAAGTATGCAACTTCTTGTATCCTTGTTGCAGATCTGGTTCATGTAGGCCTACGTCCAACTATCATGTTTTATACGTCTTCGGTGTGACTTTCCCACTATGGTATGTTTGTGCTCCCCAGGCACAAAAGACGTTATGAGCACGGCAGACCACAAGCATATGACAAAATGTTGGCTCCAGTGCGCCTAGTGTCCAGGCTCTGCGCTCAGTACCAGACGTACTGCAGCTCCCCGTCAAATGGACAGTGCTTGTGCGACTAAGCGCTGCAGTGCTAGTGTGATGTCGTGCTGCACTGCTCAGAAATAGGCAGAATAGGGCTGCGCTTCACCTGCTAGCACTGCTTCACCTTGCCCATTGCACGACAGTGGTGCACACACACGGACAAAAGGTGATCTCATAAGCCTATTTTTTCATAAATGGAAATAGGCTAAATACGAGATTTTAAAATTTCGCACAGGCGCCATCTTGTGGTTATGAAAACAATTCAGTTTGATTGCTGTCATTGATTAGTTGACATTGAGAATCGTCTAAATATTTCTAAATATGTCTACACATATTGAGCTATGTACTATTAGATGACGATTATTGCGTACGGTAGGTTCATTGTTCAAACGTTGGCTACGATCGCATGATTAGCACACAAGAAATCAAAACTTAATTTTTAAATTTCACACAGGCACCATCTTGCGGTTATGTAAACAATTGAGCTGAATAAGATATCAGTGCATTACAAGGTGTATAACATTTGCTATACCATTTGACGGCGCTCGAATGGTTTAATCGCGAAAAAAAAAAGAAGATATATTTTAATGTATCAACTTCGCTTGGCCCCCATGTTCGCTTGTTACTTAACAGGAATTTTGAGAGTCCCATCTAGTAGTTCTTTTTATCACCGTACAAAATGTCAGGGTGATATCTGTAATAGTTTCGGAGATTGGAATGCCAGTGAAATATTTCACCCAGTCGCCATGTTGGATTGGTGAGCTGTAATAAAATTTGAAGATCACGGTCGGGGTCGGACAAAATAGTACTATGACTTTTCCGAGTTTCATTGAAATCGCTCCAGCAGTTTATATTTTATTAGGGGGGACACACACACACATACGCACACACATGGACTAAATGTGATGTCATAAGCCTATTCTTTCATAAATGAAAATAATAAAGAAAGCTTTTCATTCGGTCTATGCGAATTTCGTGTTGACCGACTGAATAGCTTTCTTCATTAGAAATAACCATCACTGAAAAATGGCTTCTATCACTACTAAATGAAAATAGGATACCAAGTAAACGAAAAGCAAGAACGGGAGGTTTCATTTAGGAAATAAATACTCTTATTGGTCACAAAGGAGTGAAAGTTTGGTGTGTAGGTTACACTCTGCCTTATATGGCAACACTGCGAGAAGGTGAGTTCGATTCCCATCTTAGCTATCTTAGAGTGTTTTTCTGGGGTTTCCCACTTCCACTCCAGGAAAATGCGTGGATAGTTCCTAAGTCAAGGCCATTGCCAACTCCAAAAATAACAAAGTTTATCAGACTTCAACTACATGGGACTGATGAACAGTAGGCTATGTTCCAAACCACTATATGAAGCAACAAGAATTATTTCGAATCAATGGGATCCATCGTATTGATTTTAGGAAACATGTTTCTAACGTAGGCTACAATATGACCGTGATCGAAACGAGCAAGGTGCCTTGCCCTGTCTGATGGGGCACGCGCTCAGATTGAAATCATTATGTTGATTATTATTGATATTTCAAGAAGTAATTATCCTATGTTTGAATAAATAATTGGCCTGGAATTTCATATGGCCCAGCATCGTCAGTTCACGGTCACCTTTCATGCTTGTCCGGGAAGCGGGCAAATAGACACTTCCATAACGTTATTGACGAGATTCTTTTCTGAAATAACGGAATCAATTTCTCCGCTTAGAATAATGTTACTGATAGCGCATAGCTGCTAAAAATTGCCTGTATGCCGTTATTAGACTTATAACGTTGTTGGTGGGTTCGCATTTCAAAATAACTGAATTAATTTTTCTGCCCTGAATAACGTTATTGATAGCGTAAGGCTGGTAAAATTCGCTCGTATACCGTTACTAGACTTATAACGTTATTGGTGGGTTCGCATTTCTAAATAACGGAATTATTTTTCTGCCATGAATAACGTTATTGACAGCGCAAAGCTCGTAAATATCGCTCGTATACCGTTACAAAGCTTATAACGTTATTGGTAGGTTCACATTTCTAAATAACGGAATTAATTTTTCTGCCCTGAATAACGTTATTGATAGCGTATAACTGGTTAAAATCTCTCGTATACCGTTACTAGGCTTATAACGTTATTAGTAGGTTTGCATTTTGAAATAACCGAATCGATCACTCTGCCTGAATAACGTTATTGATGGCGCGCAGCGGGTCAAAATCGCTGTCATACCGTTACTAGACTTATAACGTTAATAACGGGAGCGCATTTTAAAATAACGGAATCTTTTCCTCTGCTGGTTATAACGTTAATAGCACAAACCAGGGAAAAGTATAACCCCTTATTTCGTTGCCGCACTAAAAACGTTATTCATATACCATTTGTTTTGGGTACGGAGGCAGTAACGTAACAAAAATTAATTCGTTATTTCTGACAATTCTGTTACGTTATGAAGCCTTGGTAGTTAGACCGTTCAGACCATTGTTCAATGAGGCTAGTTGACTGCATCTAAAAATAGAGTGGTTTCCTGTGTCATTGTGTTGGCTCCGACAGAAAAAGCTATTGGCCTGCTATGATCATGTGTAAATGCTCTGCCTCAGAGAAACACAGTTGGGAAGACATTACGCGTATATTGAGCTAGGCTGCGTCAACCAAAACATTGAAAGTCATTAAAACTCAGCAATTCTTCTAGGTTTGTGCCGTAACTTGTGTGGTGTCCTAGGCGAAACCCCACACAAGACACTGCACAAACCTAGAAGAATTGCTGAATTTTAATTCACCGACCGTGAAAGCCAATATACCATCGTTTTGAAAGCCTTCATAGGGAGGTTCAGGCTGCTTGAGCTTTTAGTTCTCGCAGTCAAGTAGTGCAGTTGCACTCTATATAAATGGAGGTAGCGCGCAGTTCGTTACTCCTGTGGGGGTCCGGGCGGGGATACCAAAAGCCCGCTGATGAGCCAGCTTGGTTTCCTAGGCGAAACCCCACACAAGACACTGCACAGACCTAGAAGAATTGCTGAGTTTTAATTCACCGGCCGTGAAAGCCAATATACCATCGTATTGAAAGTCATTGTAGTTAATTCAATTTAGGTCATCATCTTGGTTATCAGTCCCATATACATGAGTGTATGTTGAATTTGTCTAACAACCTTGTTGTTTGTGTCTCTGTAGTCATTGATGTAAGGATTTAGGATAGGTGCCCTGGGATTTCCCTGGAAAAATTGTGGAATACCCGTGGAAAAACCACACTCAGGATGACTGCTGTCTGTGCCGGGATATGAACTACCTACAGTATTTTCAAACCTACTACATCTTTCCACCGCAGTTGTGGTGTGTGGTTTAACGAGCGAAGCTACGCCGAGAAGTAATATTGAAAGTCGACAGGGAACCCTTTTTTATGACAGATTGTATTCGTGTGTCATTTACTTTGGAAGCTGGACTTCAGAGATAAGCTTCCTGGCCAGGTCTCTTATAGCGAGGAAATGAAAAGAAAGGCAGAAATATATTCCCCTTCAGCTGACGTCAGATAATCTATTGAGCATGGAGCAATCTCTCAAGGCGGCCTCTAACCATATCACTGACTACTGAAGATATTATCACATGTAAGCTCGCGTGCTAACATCAGAAATGGAGTGCCTTACGTCAGGTCGAAGTTCACTTTTAAAGAACAGTGGAGATGCTTTGAATCCATGCTTTGAGGTTACAACGATTATAATCATTCTCAGATCTTCAACTTAAAACCCTTACGGTGATCCATTCCTGCAGTTTTATTTATAAGCAAGTTGAAGATGTTTAGTTTCGATCGGTGCAGCTCAGTGTAAAAAGCGTTGGCCCTGAAACTGAACTCGCGCTTATCTGCCGATTTGAATCCGGCCACGGGTATGAATACGAGTGACCTATGAAGTCAGTTTTAATTTAGAAGCTAAAATATGTTTGCTACTTTCCAATCATCTCCATTTTAATACAATAAAAATCAATTATAAATCTTGCTTCATAAATATTCTTCAGCTCAAAAAACGGCTATCAACAATTAAAACAAGTAAATCAGTGAATTTCCATATATTCTATATATAATAATTGCCTCTATCAACATACAAAATTTCAGTTTGATTACTGCAATAGGTTCGTAGATATTGAGAACCATCTAAATATTTCGGATGGTCACCATATTGGTTTATTATATATGCAGAACATAGAGTTATGTACTATTAGATTAAGATTATTGCGTAGGATTTTTATTCAAACTTCAATCGCATGATTAGAATACAACAGAAATATAAAAAAAACATTTTAATATTCCGCACAGCAGCCATCTTGTGGTTATGAAAACAATTCAAAGAAATTAGATGTCAGTGGATAAAAATTTGCATACAAATTTACATACCAAGTTTCACTGCGCTCGGATGGTTAAATCGCGAAAGAGTCCGCTTAAATTATTAAAATTCGCTACGCCACCATGTTCGATTTGTGCTTATCAGGTTATTGAAAGTTGTATAGGTGAACTAATGTTAATAGCCTTTACCAACATATGAAATTTCAATTTGATTGCTGCCATAGATTAGTAGATATTGAGAACCGTCACGAAGATGGACGATGTACCTGGAAGCCCTTAAACAGACTGCGCACCGGTGTAGCAAGATCTAAGGACAATTTCTTGAAATGGGGAATCTTGCCTGATGGAGACACACTGTGTGAGTGCGGAGGAGAACAAACTTCTAGGCATTTCTATGCCAAGACCCATGCACAGGGTTGGATCTGGCATTGACTGGTGTCAGTGTAGCCAAATACTGGTCACAACTCGTGTAAATGTTGTATATATTATCATGTAATAGCTGATTTCTCCTGTTTCATTTCTCTTGCTCATGTGTTATACGATATAAGCAAGTGCTTCATTATGGGTTTTTATTTTATTTTTTCATATTCAATTTCTTGTTTGTATATTTGGTACCTCTGACACGAATAAAAAACCGTCTAAATATTTCGTATGGTCGCCATGTTGGTATTTTATACATTTAGACCATAGAGGTATGTAGTGCTAGATGACGATTAGTGCGTAGGTACATTATTCAAATGTTGACTTCGATAGCATGATTAGGACACAGACAGACATTTGCCTGGATCGATGCCATAAGTCTATCTCATCATCATTTAAAAAAAGTGAAAAGTAAGCTAAAAATAGCAAGTAGAATATACGATAGCTAATGTATAACATCCTACCTTAGGTGCTTCGATACTGTGCTGACCAGTACCCTCTGCTTATGGACATTTCACATGTGTTGTACCGCAATCATTGGCCATCAGCGTTCAGATGTTACAGATCGTAACGTAAAAGCTTGTATACAAGCACAATTCCGGTATAGGCTTCAATAACGTTATTCGTACCTGCATTACGAGTTCTTATTGGCTCAGCTGCAAGAAATCAAAGATGGAGGAAACTTGTTGATTGAGATTAATAGTTGCAGTTCATTGGCATTATTAATGCAAATCAGTCATTTAGTTCCGTTACTTTGAATACAGGAAAAGGCACTGACTGATTAAACGCATTTCTGACAGTATTTAAGATTTAACTGAAATCATTCGACATTTAGCCATATGGATGAAGCTGTGATTCTGCACAGTATGTGAAATGTGTACGAGTGCTAAGGCGTTAACTTGGTACTTAATGGGTCCTGGGTTCGAGACGCTCCATGGCCAGAATTTTTATTCTTTTTGAATTATTTCGTTGTGTCAACACTACTGTGTGATGCAACTTTTCAACTTCGATTTACTCGAATGATCTAGGGGGGCGATGTTAATAATGGATATTGGTAGGGAAAAATCATTCTATATTATCATTCGAATTTGTACTTTCCCAATCAAAACCATGAATATTTGTACTATTCGTGAAACTAATATAATTTTCACAGCACTGATTACTCCACAGTAAAATAATAATAATAATATTAACAATAATATGAAGTAGTTCCGTGACGATCTAATGAACCTAATTTTCTTTATATTTATGATTCATGCCAATGATTAATCTACATAGAACTATCTAGAATAATGACGAGATTAAGTTGGTAATACTAACTTTTCTATTTAGATTGGAATATATCTGAAGTAATGTATTCCAATACAGCTCTACAGTTGGCAGCCTTGGTGACTCTGAATATATTCTTAGTTCCATATTTTAAGGTACAGAATGCACATACAAAATTGGTTGAAGTCCAATGGATAGTATGGACGTTGCATGCTGTGAAATATTGGATGTATCAGTGCGAGTAAAATCATATTGGCAACATGTCAAGAAGGCGTTTTCAGAATTAATCTGATTTATTCCTATATTTTATAGTGCCAATTTTGGATAAAATCCATTTCTTAGTATAGAAGTTCAATTTCAACTATTTCCAACTGTGGCTACCAGATGCTTCTGTCACTAACACTGGCGGAGGACGTTGGAACTTGATAGAGCGTTTCTAACTCGCCAAATATAACCTAAAAACTTTTCTACACACTACCAATTGTAATGGTAGGTGCTTTTACGTGCCATAAATCTATGACATGGGAACGCCTGCTTTATTTCCCCTTCGAAGAAAGGCATACTGAAGGATTTTAACGCTCTTAACCAATCCGACGACTTCGGACGGGTTTGAACACGCCATCTTGGGCTTAGCAGTTCAGCATGCTATCGACCACGCCACCGAAGCCCCTTATAGAAGTAATACAGGGTGAAGAAATATGCCTTACTTGGAGGTCGTCATGCGACTTCTCATCCAAATGCAAGACAAAAGTTTCTATAGCAAAATCGGAGCGGGTGTTATTTGAAAAGACGAGTATGAAAACGAGAAGCCGGCAACACTGTCGCATCCTGCGGCGGAATGTGTAACATATCACCGTACCAGCCGTCGTAGCTCACTGAGTAGGCTGCTGTATTATCCAAACCACAACCACCAACGAACTACGGTTCGAATCTACGTCAGGTCGTCGTTTTGTGTGACGTCAGTTCGTGGCTCTGTGAAGATAAGACTGGACTTCAAACGATTTTTCTTTCGTAGTCAGTTTACCCTCCAAGTAGGCTTTTCCCACGGACTCAGCGAGAGATCCCACCTTTACCTCCTCTACGGGCAGTGTCCTGGCGCTTGAGAGTGAGTCGGGGGATCCAACTGGGGAGGCGGGACTTGCACCTCACCCAATGCGGCCTCACCTGCAAAGCGAACAGGGGGCCTCATGTGGGATGGGACGGGATGGGAAGAATAGAAAAAATAGACAAGGAAGAGGGAAGGAGGCGGCCGTGGCCTGACGGTAGGGACCATCCCGGCATTTGCCCGAAGACGAAGTGGGCAACCACGAAAAATCGAACCCCATCTACTCATTTGGACCACCCGAGGCTTAGATCCCGTTCCAGTCCTCATACCACTTTTCAAATTTCGTGGCAGCGTACGGAATGGAATTATTGTGCGTATCATAATGGACAATCTAGTGTATATCATTGGATGCAGACGATGTTACTGGCTTTATTTGTGCCATGGACGAAAGTAAGTGGTCGTTTACGTATGTAAGAGGCTCATGTTATGTTTTAATGTTTAAAGAGATGAAGACACTTTGGACAGAGAAGGTGTTATGTTTGGAAGTACGCCAGGGTAGAGTGGAAAGGAAACCTGGGGCGAAGTGGTCTGAGGACAGAAAGAAGCAACATAGTCTAAGAACGAAGAAATATTGGGAAGAAAACAACAAAGAGTGAAGAATTGAAATTGGTGCGTGGTCCGTAGCGGGTCTCATCGAAATAAGAAAGAAGTAGAGAAGTAACAGCAATGGTAAGACACAGTACACAACATAATGTATTGATTGCATTGTGGAGGTGTACATTGGATACAATTTGAGACTTTAACTGAAGAACTCTTTGACGCGAACGCCATTGGACCATAACCGACCTTCACGGCATACCTTTTCGCACTGAGCTAATGAGACAGCACCGGCACAGCGCAGACTTCATGCGTGCTGTTCTCTTGGCCATGCTGCACGCAGTTACAGCGTTGCCAGAGCCTCGTTTCTTAACTCGCATTTCTATTAAACGTATTGGCGGGACCAGGCCTTCCTAGATAAGCCTTTGCCATGAATTTCGACGAGGAACCGCATGCTGACCTCCAAGTACGGGATTTGTTCTTCATCCTGTATTATAGTATATACAACATTATGTATAATATTTGACGCAATCAAAGTTTTTGATATTTCAGAGGAAACCTCTGGTTGGTTATGATAGGATTACTGGTATGCTACTGGTAGAGCGTATGTTAGTACAGTATATGATAATTAGTAAACAATATTTTAACTTCTTCTTCGACATAATTGATTTTTCAGTACGGTATGTTTAGGCTTTAGAGATCATATCAGCAACGGGTTGTGTATCATTCACAGCATTCCAATACGAAATAATTTTTCTTGTAACAATAAATGTACTGTGTGAAATGAAAGGGAACAAAGAGCAAATGCCATTATTCATTTAAAGACAAGACGGAAAATGGCTAAGTTGCTCCAACGCGTAGCCCACTACTCCATGTTGTTTGATGTGGTGGACGTTTAAATTTACGCTGCGATTTGTCGTCAACGGTATGAATGGCATTATTTACTTTTAAACCAGAATTACACTGCTGTTAATGAATACGACAACCCACCCGGCACTTTCTACTGTTAAAGCGATAGAGAGACTTGAGGTGTCCCACCTGTTATGACGAGACTTCTTGAATTGAGTCATCTCATGAGCACGTTCTGTCCAAGCGGAGCCTCGCTCACAGTAGTGTTGTGCCCAGGTGCGGGAGTGATTAATCTGCCAATGGATTTCAATTTTAAATAAAGGGAGGAGGAAATAGAGAACAGCATTCATAAGAGAAATAGCAAATGGAAGGGGTGACACATAGGTTTTAATATTGTATTAGACAAATGGGTTGTTGATTGTGTTCAATGTTAATAGTTAATTTTCAAGAGGAAGAGTACGTAGTATATGATTAGGCACAGATGTTCATGACCAGAAGGTGAAATTATATTGATGTATGTGTGACAAAATCATCGTAAAATCAGTGTGGAGGTATGTGTCCATGATATACGATCCATCTCCATTGCAAGTGTGAAAGAATTTCTGAGATATGGCCAAACATTTTTAAATATTTTTAAAAAATACAAAAATATATCTGTAGAAGCTCGACCCAAGTTGAAGACAAATTGCTGAAATGGCAAGATAGAGACTAAACAGGAGGTGTTCAAGATTAGGACCGGACACATTGCATTAGCCTACTTACTATTTCAAATGCGGTTTACTCTCTAATAACTATATTTTACAGCTTATTCCAGGGGATAATTCACTACATTTATTCATGTTTATTAAAAAGGGCGATTGGGAGTTCCACGGCAGGGACGTCTGAACATTATGATAAAGATCGGGAATGTAGACTAGTGATTAGAATTTTGTGTTGGAAGGTTCAAGAAGTATGTTGTTTAGAAAAGTGAGACTTGGCATTTGTTATGCCAATATAACATGAAGTAATCAGATATCATGTTTGAAACTGTAATCTCAGTATAACCCTTTCTTTTATCTGAGTGAAGATTTCTGCTGCCTTTCTTTTCACATCTGATAAACGAATCGCTTTTCAGTGGGTCAGCACATTAACGTGCGCAATTAAATGGGGTGGGGAATAACAAGTATGTATCCCACTTCACCGATGTGGCTCTATCCTGTAAGCCTAGATCAGGACCATCCAGTCATTGCGCTCCGAGAGCGCGGCCGCGCTCGGGGAGCACTGGGCTGTCAGACTAGCGCTCCTTCCCCTACCACCACTACACTGTGGCAGCGAGGAGATCTGAGACACACGGACTATGTTCGTACCGCAATAACTAGATACGTACGCACAGATGCAGGCGACGGCTTTTGTGGCATTGTTGACATCATATTGATAGGGCTGTTTTACCATAATAGGATATATACTGCCATAATATATATGTATACAAATCGAATGGTACTCCGATGCATGGAATGTGTAGGAAACGAACGCAAGTGTTAAGTAAAGAATATTGTGCGTTATTACAAAATGAAATGAGAACATATTAGAGAGGAAAATTCAACAACATTTTACCAATATGAACAGATAGTACAGGCCTTGAGTGACTCTTTCTCCGTCGTTTTTACGAATTTCTAGTTTTGGAGGAAACAATCTTCTCCAAATTGGGTACAATATTTCTGGACACAGCTATTCGTAAACAATTGCGCAAGTTTCTATCACTCATCGTTGCACGATGTTTACTTTTGGTAAGCTTAAGAACTGAAGAGAAGCGCTCATAAATGTACGTTGAGTCGAACATTGACAGAACTTCACTTGCATGTCTTTACAAAAGGGGATATTCTCCTTGCGGAAAGCCACTGTAAAATTCTTCTAAACTTCGTGACATTAGAAAGCGGTCATTAAGACGAACATTGCATTGCAGTTTTCTTAACTTCGTGACATTTAGAAAGAGGTCTTTAAGACGAACATTGCATTGCAGTTCAATCAGCTCTAATTGAAATAGCTGTGGAACACTGTCTGCACTAATAGAAAATGGTCGAACAAATACATCTAACACCGCTTGGAGTTCTGATAATTCTGAAAATCGCTTGTCAAACTCTTCTTGTATTTGGCGAATTACCTGCAAGTACTCATCAAAGTCGACACCTTTCACTGTTTCAAACGATGGAAAATGTCCTGTGTTCCTTGCACGTAACTGGTTTTCCCGCAAAATCAATTTTCTTGTGAACGCTTCAATTTTTTCCACCAAATCGCAGATGTTGTGCTTTTCGCCCTGAAGCGAAGTGTTCAAATTATTCAGATGGGCAGTAATGTCACATAAAAATCCAAGTCCGCCACCCACTTAGGGTCACGCAAAAGAACTTCGGGCCGCCCTTTCATGTCACAGAATGTATGTATTGCGTTCCGCAAGAAAAACACACGATTCAGCACCTTCGCCTTGCTCAGCCATCTTACTTCTGCATGGTACGGGATATCCGGACACTCCGCTTCGATGTCATCCAAGAACTCTTTGAATTGACGGTGCGTGAGTTCATGGGAGTGAAGATAATTTACCATTCGCACAACTGTTCCCATTACATCTTTGCGCTTGGCGACTTTTGCACAGATTGCCTCCTGGTGTATGAAGCAATGGATCGCCACCATTAGGGTACTACCGTTCTCAGCCATTTTTAACTTTACATATCTGAGGAACCCCATGCGTACACATCGTAAAGCAGGAGCTCCATCCGTCGTTATACTCGTCAACCGCTCCCATTTTAATCCCATTGATTCAAAAGCACCCTCCACAGCTTGGAAAATATCGAAACCGGTAGTGGTGACTTTGAGTGTTACCAAGTCGAGGAAATTCTCGGTGACCCGAAGATCGTCATCCACCCCTCGAATAAAAATAACGAGCTATGCTATGTCCGCAATGTCGGTTGATTCGTCGAGGGCGATGGAAAATTATACAAATTTTGCTGCCTTCTCCATTAATTGCTGTTCCATATCAACGGACATATCGTCTATTCTGCGAGCCACAGTTTGAGGAGAAAGAGAGATGTTTTCAAATTTCTCAACTACCTCCGTAGGACAAATACATGCCGCCACGTCCATTAGGCACTCCTTGATAAAATTCCCTTCCGCGAAGGGCTTCCCAGCTTCGGCAATTCGCATCGAACATTTGTAGCTTGCTCGTAAAATCGGTCCACCAACCTCACTCTCCTCTATCTCCTGTCAGACAAAAATACGGCAAGTCACAATTTTAGTGTTCTTCAGATAATTAAATCATTTGTTCATTCCCATTTGTAAGCAAGCATTTTAAAATTAAGGCAATAATACTTACAGGAAAGTGCTGCTTGAAATTTTCTTTCAATTCTTCCAACTTCGATTGCCGACTGGTGTCTGTCAAGCCACCGTAATCATCCCTGTGGTTGGCACTGCAGTGCCGTTCCAAATTGTGTTTTTTTTACTCATTAAATCTCGGTGGCACACTAAACATTTGGCATGCCCTTTATAAGCTGTACAGAAAAATAATTTTTCCCATTCTGCTTTAAAGGCAGCTGCTTCACCACTCCTTATTAGCCTACTTTTCACATTTTGCAAAAATGAGGAAAAAGTACACTTATGAGATCGATCCGGGAGAATGTGAGTCTGTCTGTCTGTCCTTCTGTCTGTCAGGCTGTGTGTGTGTGCCCCCCCCCCCTCCCCCCCTGTCAACTCCTAAACGGCTGCAGAAATCGAAACCAAATTTAGTATGAGTAAAGATGTATACCGGAATATCTCACGCCATTATTTGAAAATGATGTCAGTGCTACCAACTGCTAAAAATCACAATTCACTTTTAAGCTCTACGTTGGATATCTCAGACGTTATGCATGCGAAATTTTCCAAAATTAGCACACACAGGGATAATAACATTCCAGATACATTTTAAGGAGCCCATATATGACAGTGTTGCCAAGATGATTCTAAGCCTGCTGATAAGTCCAATGTTTAAGTACATCTAACATCTATACTATCAATTGGTTTTTAACCAAATTTCGTACGTGCTTTGTGTACTATAACAGATATGACTATGCTTATACTTGAGAGCCATTAGGGCTGCCAACTGTTAATATATGCGGCTGGCTGCGTGGCTCAGGGGTAACGTTCTCGCTTGCTGGGCCCAAGGTTGCAGGTTCGTATCCTGGCGCAATCAGCTGGCATTTGATGGTTCGCAAATGCGAGAGAGCCGTGTCAGTAGATTTACTGGCACGTTTAAGATCCCCTTCTGGGCAAAATTACGGCACCCCGGAGTCTCTAAAAGCCAGAGTAGTTGAAATGGACGTAAAACCAATAACATTATTATTATTTGTTAATAAATGCTCACTCTCTTTATCCTAATACCAATATATCAGAAAGTATGCAAGCCAACAGCTCTAAATTTTGCGCACGAATAGTTCCTGAAATTTTAGATTATTTGGGAGCAACTAATGCACATCAGTGCTGCCAACATAATTCTAAGCCTGTTTATAGGGCCAATTTTTTAATGCATGTAACTTCTATACTAAGAAATGGATTTTATCCAAAATTGGCACTATAAAATATAGGAATAATTCAGATTAATTCTGAGCACGCCTTCTTGACGTTGTTGCCAATATGATTTTACTCGCACTGATACATCCAATATTTCACAGCATGCAACGTCCATACTATCCATTGGACTTTGCCAAATTTAGCATGAGCATTCTTTACCTTAAGATATGGAACTAAGAATATATTCTGAGTCACCAAGGCTGCCAACTGTAGAGCTGTATTGGAATACATTACTTCAGATATATTCCAATCTAAATAGAAAAGTTAGTATTACCAACTTAATCTCGTAATTATTCTAGATAGGTCTATGTAGATTAATCATTGGCATGAATCTTAAGTATAAAGAAAATTAGGTCCTTTAGATCGTCACGGAACTACTTCATAATATTGTTAATATTATTATTATTATTATTTTACTGTGGAGTAATCAGTGCTGTGAAAATTATATTAGTTTCACTAATAGTACAAATATTCATGGTTTTGATTTGGAAAGTACAAATACGAATGATAAAATAGAATGATTTTTCCCTACCAATATCCATTATTAACATCGCCCCCCTAGAACATGCGAGTAAATCGAAGTTGAAAAGTTGCATCACACAGTAGTGTTGACACAACGAAATAATTCAAAAAGAATAAAAATTCTGGCCATGGAGCGTCTCGAACCCAGGACCCAGCAGGTACCAAGTTTACGCCTTAGCACACGTACACATTTCACGTACTATGCAAGTTCACAGCTTCATCCATATGGCTAAATGTCGAATGATTTCAGTTAAATCTTAAATACTGTCAGAAATGCGTTTAATCAGTCAGTGCCTTTTCCTGTATTCAAAGTAACGGAACTAAATGACTGATTTGCATTAATAATGCCAATGAACTGCAACTATAAATCTCAATCCACAAGTTTCCTCCATCTTTGATTTCTTGCAGCTGAGCCAATAAGAACTCGTAATGCAGGTACGAATAACGTTATTGAAGCCTATACCGGAATTGTGCTTGTATACAAGCTTTTACGTTACGATCTGTAACATCTGAACGCTGATGGCCAATGATTGCGGTACAACACATGTGAAATGTCCATAAGCAGAGGGTACTGGTCAGCACAGTATCAGAGCACCTAAGGTAGGATGTTATACATTAGCTATCGTATATTCTACGTGGTATTTTTAGCTTACTTTTCACTTTTTTTTTTAAATGATGATGAGATAGACTAATGACATCGATCCAAGCACATGTCTGTCTGTCTGTCTTTGTGTGTCTCCCCCTATCAACCCCTAAAAGACTGCAGTTATCGAAACCAAATTCGGTTTAAGGAAATATCTAAATCTGAATATCTCAGGGACATAATTGTAAATGATTTCAGAGTTACCAACTGCTAAAAAATCACAATTCACTTTTAAGCTCTACGTTGGATATCTCAGACGTTATGAATGCGAAATTTTCCAAAATTAGCACACACAGGGATAATAACATTCCAGATACATTTTAAGGATCCCATATATGACAGTGTTGCCAAGATGATTCTAAGCCTGCTGATAAGTCCAATGTTTAAGTACATCTAACATCTATACTATCAATTGGATTTTAACCAAATTTCGTACGTGCTTTGTGTACTATAACAGATATGACTATGCTTATACTTGAGAGCCATTAGGGCTGCCAACTGTTAATAAATGCGGCTGGCTGCGTGGCTCAGGGGTAACGTTCTCGCTTGCTGGGCCCAAGGTTGCAGGTTCGTATCCTGGCGCAATCAGCTGGCATTTGATGGTTCGCAAATGCGAGAGAGCCGTGTCAGTAGATTTACTGGCACGTTTAAGATCCCCTTCTGGGCAAAATTACGGCACCCCGGAGTCTCTAAAAGCCAGAGTAGTTAAAAGGGACGTAAAACCAATAACATTATTATTATTTGTTAATAAATGCTCACTCTCTTTATCCTAATACTAATATATCAGAAAATATGCAAGCCAACAGCTCTAAATTTTGCGCACGAATAGTTTCTGAAATTTTAGATTATTTGGGAGCAACTAATGCACATCAGTGCTGCCAACATAATTCTAAGCCTGTTTATAGGGCCAATTTTTAAATGCATGTAACTTCTATACTAAGAAATGGATTTTATCCAAAATTGGCACTATAAAATATAGGAATAATTCAGATTAATTCTGAGCACGCCTTCTTGACGTTGTTGCCAATATGATTTTACTCGCACTGATACATCCAATATTTCACAGCATGCAACGTTCAGACTATCCATTGGACTTCAACCAAATTTTGTATGTGCATTCTGTACCTTAAGATATGGAATTAAGAATATATTTAGAGTCACCAAGGCTGCCAACACTAGAGCTGTATTGGAATACATTACTTCAGATATATTCCAATCTAAAGAGAAAAGTTAGTATTACCAACTTAATATCGACATTATTCTAGATAGGTCTATGTAGATTAATCATTGGCATGAATCATAAATATAAAGAAAATTTGGCTCTTTAGATCGTCAGGGAACTACTTGATATTATTGTTAATATTATTATTATCTATATATTTAAAACAGTAAGGTGATATTTGTTACCACGAGATTGAGAGAACGACTGAACCGATTTACTTCGTAGAGCACTCTAACGAAAGCTCTTGGCCTCTAGATTTGCAGAGTGTCTCTAAAATAAACAAATATATTACGGTATATTTTTGAATTAATATAGAAAATAGCAGAATTCTTGGCCCTCACGCATGCGCACAATCCGCCTGGGATCATGACAAAATGGCGGTGAGAAGTCTATTAAAATGTAATTTATTTAATAAGCTTCCATGTAATTGAAAACATACATTAACAAATTTCTGACAGTAAAATATAATAACAGTATGAACGTATACGAATGTGCAACATTGATTTATTTGGAAAATGAAATGGATTATTTCCTTCAGACAGCGGCTTTTGAAGATAATGAACAGCTGCGTCTGTTGCTGAACAAGAGTGGCGAGTAGCTATGTGGTTAAGGCGACTGTCTGTGGTTCCAAGGTTCACCGGTTCGATCCCAGCCCTTGCCAATATATATTTTTTTTTTACCACTGAAATATTGTTTAATCAAGGAGTATTAGTAAGGTTTTATGTCTGTTAAAGATGCATATTTCTACATTCCCTCTCAATACGTTTTATTTCCGTTTTACCATTGCATTATAGCATGTGATCAAAAGAGCAAACTGTTGTCCTCAGTACGCCGCACAGATTACCTACGGTACGCCGTTTAAATATCTGCAATCAGTTCCTATAACTGACAACAGATGGCAGTACATCGCCCATATAGTTCCAGTAACTGACAGCAGATGGCAGCACCATTGCATCGATATATTTAAAACACAAGACATGGCACGTTTTCACGTGATGGAGAATTATAAAGGAGGGGAATATTTAAGAAGGGAAATTTTGAGGAACATTAACCGACAGTTGAATGTGTAGGCTATGTTGTTTATGTACCTTAATATTACAATTTCTTCCCAATGCTTCGATGGTCAAGTTATTAGTGTCCTAGACTAAAAGTTATAATTATGCATCGTCGATATACTCTTAAATTATTAAAGAAAAAAGTAGTTTTCCAGGCACTCGCGCGTGTCCACAATTGCTTTCGCCATGAGAGACACTTGGCAAACATAATTCGTTTGAAGGGCTCCGACATGGTGGTCACTCAGTCCCGTGTACTTGGGTGTGCATGTGTGAAATTTTCTCTCATAACCTGTGTTATTGTGATGGCTGCATTACTGTGTGTATTTGTAATTAAGGTGGTACATGGCAAGGAGACAGCCAAGGCCTTAAGTTGAAGTGGGAAACCACGGAAAACCACATCCAAGATTGTCGAGCTGGGAATTAAACCTTCCTCTTCTTAGTTATACCTCAAGAGACTGAATGTGCCCCGTTTTTGCCCTCAGACCAGAATTAAATTTCTTGGCAGAGCAGGAAATGTAACCCGGATCTCCAGGGCGATAGACAAGAATAGGTGGGTCTCCATGTGCTAATACGATTTTTGACATGCACGGGACATAGAATTCAAAAACTGCCTCCATTAGGGTGACTGCCGAAGTGAGTATTGAGTATAGGCCTATGGTCGTTCCAGTAGTTGGCGAAGAGATTCTATGTTCCCCTGCAAAATGTACTGCCATAACCTATAACAGGTGATGGAAATTGCTTATTTAGAGCAGTTTCGTACTGTTTATAACAAAATGAAGAACGTCATTCTGAGCTGCGTTTTCAAGCTATTGCAAAAGAATTCGCTGGCAGGAACAATTATAAGGAATTTATTAGAAGCGATCACTCTCATCGCATTCTCCTCACCAACCAACTTGAGTATGAAAGTCTCTGGACGGTCATGTTGAACTTCATTGTATAAGACAATTGTTTAATGATTATTTGTTTAGAGTACTGAGTCTAACTACGCAGTTGATTTCGGCAATGGAAGTATTATTTGCCATTTAATATTTAGCAGCTCCGTTATTGCAGGACACAATAGTGTTATCGAATAATACGAAGCCACATTGAAAATCCAATATAAATAGGCCATTTCAGAAACAATTCCAGATATTATGCAGTACAGTGTACTGTAAAGTCTTTGACGATCAAATGTAAACATTGTTCTACATTGTATTTCTCTTGCGTAAAATCTATGCGTGGTTACTTTGGTCTTTACTGTTGTGAGGGTAAAATTGATCTGCTGGAATATAACATATTTTCCAAGCTGCAACAATGTAATGATATTAATTTAAAAGTCATTGAACTTATATCCAGTAGTTCAAACTCATACATCAGCGTTAACAGTTTGGATACTGAAGATGAAAGCCAGCTACTTCATTTCCCTATTATTGAATTTTTCAATTCCTTGGAATTAAGTAATTCGCCTCCACATACTCCGAACGTTTGAGTCATAGTTATGCTCCTTAGAAATATGAACGTTTCCCAAGGACTCATATATGGTAATATATTAATTGTAAGAAATATGTAAGAAAATGCTTGGATTCGGATATAATAGGTGCAGTAATATTAGGCAGAGAGCTCAAATCCTACGACTTGATTTAACACCTCCCGATAAAACACTTGCAGGTACAGTACATTTTCTTTTAATAGGCAACAATGTCCTATTCGCTCGGCCTACTTTATCACAATCAATCAAGCTCAAGGAGAAACTCTTGAACGTATTGGGCTATTTACCTCATCACGTTTTAAGTCATGACCAGCAGGATAGTGAAGGTACAAAAAAGGTCCTGTATGGGATGGTAAAGAATAAGAGGCGGAAGGATCCTACGGATTATGTTAGAATGGTGAACAAAAGGGGACAAGAGATAGAAAATAGGGAAGAACTGAAGAAAATGTGGAAAGAATATTTTGAAGAACTCCTGAACCCAAATGGAAACCACGGCGAGGAGGAAGAAATCGGGGAAGAGGTAGAGTAGATGAACTGCAAACAGAAAAGGACTTAACATGGAAAGAAGTGGAAGATGCAGTGAGGAAGATGAAAGGAGGGAAGGCACCGTGTGTGGATGAGTTGAGTGTGGAGATGGTGAGAGCAGCAGGAGAGGTGAGGATACAATAGTTGTACCGAGTGATGAAGACAGCATGGAAGGAAAGGAAGACCCCAGAGGACTGGAAAAAGGGAATAATTGTCCCGATCTTCAAGAAAGGTAGTAGAACAGAATGCAGAAACTATCGGGGAATAACACTGATGAGTCATTGTGCATAGATGTTTGAGAAAGTTTTGTAAAGGAGACTTAGGACAAGGATAGAAGGAGGGATGAGGGAAGAACAACATGGCTTCAGAGCAGGAAGGTCCACAGTGGATTTGATTTTTGCTGTAAGGAAGTTACAAGAACAGCACTATGAGTATGGAACAGATCTACTGATAGCCTTCCTGGACATTGAGAAAGCATATGACAGTGTATGCAGAAACAAAGTATGGAAGTCCCTGGAGGATAGAGGAATAGAAAAATGGACTATAAGGAGGATAAAGGAGATATACAAGGGAAGCGTGAGCTGTGTGAAAGTGGGAGGAGAGAGATCGGACTGGTTGGAACAGAGAAACGGCCTGAAACAAGGAAGTGCACTGTCACCGTTACTTTTCATTGTGGTGATGGATGACATAATGACCCGAGTGGCACAAGTAATTGGGGAAGGAAAAATGAAAGCAATGGTGCTTGCAGATGATTTGATGATTTGTGGAAACAAGGAGGAGGACGTACAGGAACAGTTGGATGTGTGGGAAGGAGTAATACAAGGTTATGGGATGAAATTTAGCATAAATAAGAGTGAGATGGTGATCACAACAAGGAAGAAGGAAAGAACCACCACAGGAATAACAATTGGTGGGGAACAGCTGAAGAAAGTGGAGAGTTTCAAGTATCTGGGAAGCCTGATACAAGAGAATGGAAGAAACGATAGAGAAATAAATGAACTGGTGAGACAGGCAGAAACATTCCGGAGGTGTGTGAGAAGCATGTTATGGAGCAAGGATGTCCCTCAGAACAGCAAAAAGATCATATATCGGACGCACTATGTCCCTATCCTGACGTATGCCTCGGAGACCTGGGTTGTGAAAGGAAGGGAGAAGAGCAAAATACAGGCCAGTGAGATGAGGTTCTTGAGAAGCAGTATTGGAGCTACAAAGAGGGACAGAATAAGAAATGAGAGGACCAGAGAATTAATGAAGGAGGAACCATTACAGGATGGTATAGAGAAATCTAGACTTAGATGGTATAGACATGTAAAACGAATGGAGGAGAAGGGGATACCCAGGAGGATACACGAGACGAAGTGGGAAGGAAAGAGACCAAGAGGGAGACCGAGAGACAGGTGGCTGAAGGGGGTGGAAGAAAGCGTGAAGAAGAGAGGAGAAGACTGGACCAGGGTGGAGGCTGAGAGATGGTGGGAAGACAGAAGACGTTGGAGAGGCTTGTGTTCCAAACAGACCCGGCCAGTGGCTGGAAACTGTGCAAGATGATGATGACCTCATCACGTTTTCAGTCATGACCAGCAATATGTTGCAATGCTGAGAGTGCTATCTTTTGACGCCCTTAAAGTTGCAATAGTGCAAAAAAATTATCGTACAAAGAATGTAAGTTATATAAGAAGCTCCTTCATTAAATTTGTTTTCCATTGTCCGTCATGTTTTGACGGGTTTCATCTAGTCCTTTATTAACATCGCTCCCCTAGATCATGCGAGTAAATCGAAGTTGAAAAGTTGCATCACACAGTAGTGTTGACAAAACGAAATAATTCAAAAAGAATGAAAATTCTCACCATGGAGGGTTTCGAACGCAGGACCCATTGGATACCAAGTTAACGCTTTAGCACTCGTACACTGCTCACGTCCTATGCAAGTTAACAGCTTCATCAATATGGCTAAATGTCGAATGATTTCAGTTAAATCTTCAATACTGACGGAAATGCGTTTAATCAGTCAGTGCCTTTTCCTGTATTCAACGTAACGGAACTACATGACTGATTTGCATTAATAATGCCAATGAACTGCAAATATTACTCTCAATCCACAAGTTTCCTCCATCTTTGATTTCTTGCAGCTGAGCCAATAAGAACTCGTAATGCAGGTACGAATAACGTTATTGAAGCCTATACCGGAATTGTGCTTGTATACAAGCTTTTACGTTACGATCTGTAACATCTGTACGCTGATGGCCAATGATTGCGGTACAACACATGTGATATGTCCATAAGCAGAGGGTACTGGTCAGCACAGTATCGAAGCACCTAAGGTAGGATGTTATACATTAGCTATCTTATATTCTACGTGCTATTTTTAGCTTACTTTTCACTTTTTTTTTAAATGATGATGAGATAGCCTTATGGCATCGATCCAGGCAAATGTCTGTCTGTCTGTCTTTGTGTGTCTCCCCCTATCAACCCCTAAATGACTGCAGTTATCGAAACCAAATTCGGTTTAAGGAAATATCTATATCTGAATATCTCAGGTACATAATTGAAAATGATTTCAGAGTTACCAACTGCTAAAAATCACAATTCACTTTTAAGCTCTACGTTGGATATCTCAGACGTTATGCATGCGAAATTTTCCAAAATTAGCACACACAGGGATAATAACATTCCAGATACATTTTAAGGAGCCCATATATGACAGTGTTGCCAAGATGATTCTAAGCCTGCTGATAAGTCCAATGTTTAAGTACATCTAACAGCTATACTATCAATTGGATTTTAACCGAATTTCGTACGTGCTTTGTGTACTATAACAGATATGACTATGCTTATACTTGATAGTCAGCAGGGCTGCCAACTGCTAATGAATGCTCATTCTCTTTCTTTATCCTAATACCAATAAATATATCAGAAAGTATGCTAGCCAACACCTCTGAATGTTGCACACGTATGGTACCTAAAATTTCAGATTAACTTCGAGTAACTAATGTACATCAGTGCTGCCAACATAATTCTAAGCCTGCTGAAAATGCATGTAACTTCTATACCAACAAATGGATGTTAACCAAAATTGGCACAATTAGATAAAGTATTATTTCAGATATCGCCTCCGTAGCGTAGCGGTCAGCATGGTTAGCTGCCGCCCCGGAGGTCCTGGGTTCGATTCCCGGCTCTGCCACGAAATTTGAAAAGTGGTACTGCACCATTATTCATAAAGGGCTTAAGTGCAGACATGGTTACAGTATTTTGGGAACACCCTGTAACTTCCTAACTAGCCTCTGAAGTCGATCATAACAGCTGGTCTGCAGCAAGGAAAAGCCATGCTATCATGAACGAGATCGGCAGAGCTCGTGTTTCCGACGAGAAACCCGAAGGTCATCGATAATAACCATGTTGACTGTGTCTAACACCATATCGATCGATTCACCTGAGAGTGATTAATACAAATTAATGCATATTTAGCGCTTTATGTAAGCAGATACATGTGTCTATAGGTATATTTCCATGGCAGAAAGCCATTATTAAGAATGCCATTATTAAGAAAGTATGAAGAACAGAAGATGATATGTTAATTCACTGCTGATTACGTTTCGACTGCGATATATTTCGTATCGAGTCATGACGTGTGAAGGAGTGGGGGGAGCAGATGTGAGACTCAGGCGACCTCGTGCAGAGCGCAATGTGTATAGAACTTGACAGCGCAGAGGGTTGAGCTGGAAATCAGTGAAAGTAAAATCGCCAGCTAACGGGAGTTTTAAAAACGTGTGACCGTGCTGAAGTGTATTCTAGTTCGTTAAGCATTCTACGTGAAGTAGAAACGTGTTTAATAGGGCTCAGACATGGTCTTAAACATGTAATAATTTACCTCTGCGACTGTGTGTCTACAGCAACTAACGGGCCATGCGGATGGATACTTTTATAATCACGACAGCGAGCTCAGCCGTGATGTGTCACGAAACTCTGCATATAAACCGTCGTGGAAATGCAGCCTAGATTTGATTCACTCTTCACAGTGATTATACCTTTTGAAAAGAGTACATTCTCAAGCAAGGCGTCAGGGGGAAGGGACAATATGAAGCTTATATCCACTACGATGGTAGGCTAAATTGATTTAAGAATACTGCATTAGCAGGGTGCAGCGGGGACTTGTCGAAGGCAACTTTCATTTAGCATGAAGTGTGCACGCGACTCTCGTGTCGAGAGGGGCCGCGTCGACCTTCGTGAACTTGTTCACACGCGCGTTCTCATATTGGAACTTGTTAGTGACGGTTCGAGTTCACCTTCGCGTCGTGACGAGTTGATAAACTGTGTGCGGTCCATCCGTTGGTGTTCGAATATGTATGGGAAGATATCGCCAGGATATGTTGGAACTATTTCGACCGACCGGGTGTTGTTCGAGCCTGGGAGGACTTTGGTTCGTTCTATGGAAACCCAGTTGAAGTCCAGCATATTTTCTGTTGGTCCGGAGCTGATTATGGCCAACGATATCCTTTTTTCCTCATCTAGATTCGCCAAAGGTACTGATCACTTCAACTTGTTACAGTAGTGTAGCGTGGACATTTATAAATACCACTTTGCCATATTTGATTTTGTAGTTTAAATGGTTCAGTAGAAAGTGCAGGTTCGATGTTCATTTCGAAACTGACCTTCTATGATGCCAGGATTTTGACTCATAAAAATGAGTGCATCCTTTGTGTAATTTTGATGAATAAATTAATTATTTCAGTAGTATTTTACAGTATTTAACTGACATGCTCATTCTTATTTGTCGAGAAGCAAAAGTAGGAAGAAGATTTACAGTTTTTCTTGTGTAAGAACATTATAGTAACGCAACTTTCTTTTGAGAACGTTGGTTGAGTTTTCATATTCTAGTGCATTGTTCTTTAAGCACTTTCGCTTGGATTATCGTATTCTTTGGAGGGGAATTTTCCTTTTCGTATTTTGATTAAGATACTAGGAAGTTTTCGAACCCAGTTATTCTAAATGTTACTTCGAGTCCTTGGACTATATTTTCTTCAGTTTTTTTTATAACAGATTTAACTTGTGTTTTCTGAGCGTGATTTTTGAAATGAATTGCCTAATGGGTCATTAGTCGCTTAGCCTTTGTTGCTAACCTAGATCCATGCTGTAGGTCTAATCCATCGACATTTTCGCGTTCGGGAAATTCAGGGAGGATCTTATTTTGAGATTGAATTTATTTTTTTATAGATCACTTTACAACCTCAGTTTGTGTGGTTGGGCAGCGTTATATACAGTTTATATATTTTTTTTTTGATGTTAACACTGGATTAAATTGATATCATTGCCTTTAGTGCAATAGTTTTTCTTTAGTAAGAGGGTATTTGAACGACATCCAAATTTGCGATGATAATCCCAGGGACGACTTACTATAAGTCATACGTTTAAGAATTATGGATCATGTAATAAATCAATGTAAGGCAAGTTTTTCAGTTAGGTGGAATATTTCTGAAATCCACTGGGTTTTGTTGGTAATCTGTTACGGGATCATATTTTTCGAGTTCAGGATTTTTACCATAAACAGCTGATTTGCATAATTGTGGATTTATAACAGTAAGGCTCCTATTATAGGTGCATATTGGTCTTTAGAGAGGCATATACTATGAGTAATGTCTTTGTGTTTAAGTATATTGATGCTATGCTTTGTAAAGCAGTTTTTTCTTGTTGAAGATTGAGCTAGTTTTGCCAATCAGGATTAGATTGATTGGGGTTTGAACCCAGAGAGGTGTTGTTTTAACCTAGTATGGTTAATATTTGGTCATTGTTAACTTTATCGCTGTTATCGTGAAAATGCCTGTGTGAAGATTAATATTTTTCTGAGTAGTATTGTTGGGAATCTTGAGTGGATATTCGGTTAAATATTTCCAGTAAAACTAATATAACAATTTTGTCATAAGATGTATGTTTAAAAGGGAAACCGATAATTATTTAAGACTGACTTTCCAATTAATTTTTGCTTAGCTTAACTGTTCGGCAGAATTTCCCTAAAACAAGAATTGAAATAATATTAAACAGAAAGGAATGTTGTGACTTCAAGTCAGTAGGAAGAGAATAATTGAAATTATTCTGGAATTTTGTGTAAATTATATTCTGTAAATAGGCCATATGAATTTCTTCATTCAATAACAAGAACATATAATGTTACTGAAGATGTCGTGTAGGATTAGTAATTATAACCAGGATATTTTTGTATAAGATGTTATTTCCGTTAAGGAACCGAAATTAATTTAATGTATTCATGTCTTATAATATTTCTCTTTTTGTGAATGCTTACCCTATGGGATTGATCATCATTGTTATTATTAATATGCCTTATATTTTAATCAGCTAAAAGTTAGTTGTGATAATGGGTAATATATATATATATTTTTTTCTGGAAGATAATCCAATATAATCAATGAATTTTTTTTTTTGATTGGTCGTGGTATCGACGAAATTGATATTTCTCTGTCTTGTTTATTCTTACAATAAACTACTTTATTACTTGGTTTTAATTATTGCGTGATGCTTTATAGAGGTGATGGAAGGGTGTATTAAGGGGGCCATCGCTAGGTATTTTAGTGTTTACCACACCTTTGAGATTCTTTCTTCCTCTTGAAGAATTCTCGTGTTTTGAGCTAGTTTTTTTTTCTTTTTCTGAGCCTTGGTCAGTCTTAATACATCCTGTTAGGTATTCGAGTGGCCCTATTATCCCTGTGTCTGTTGGTAGAACTTGGGGGGTCTTTAGAGCCGGGGCATTTTCAGGTTCTACGATCCAGCTGCTATCCAGGGATTCAACAGGTATTGGTAGGTAAAAGGGTACATTAGGTGGCGCCCAACGTGGGGCTTCGAAAAACTGGAATACCAGAGCGAATTCCAGGGAGTTGAATGCCATAATTCTGCCAAAATTGAAACTGAAAGTACAAAGTGGAAATTAGTTTATGATCATGTAACACAGATCGCGAATTGGAACACCGTGTTTCTTGTGTGACTATGAATCGAGGCGATAAAATAATGGTGAACCAATATTTTGGCACGAACTATTGGAATTCCTATGGAACAAAGCAATTACGAGGATACTCGAGCTACTTGACCCACAAGTGGTATTGCAACCATTATTAATTTTTATTTTATTTTATGTATTGGAGTGGTGCCACACGCTTTGTTAATAATTTGTTCTACTTGTTTCCGGCTGATGATCATTGCTGACATCATTAAAAATAGAAGTATTTGTAGTAAATTTAAAATTTAAGTAATGGTAGAATCATAGACCTTCACCGATATAAACCAACACGCACTTGTATATGGTCGATCCCAAATGAAATGGGGCACTTTGTGTTTAGACATAAGTTTATTTTAAGGTAACGCCAGACAATAAGAATGGGCATATATGGTAAATGGTGGTTGTTTGTAGATGTTCTCGCTGTGCTTTGTTGGTGTGGTATTCTTATTTCTTGTGAAGTGTAGTGAAGCATGTCTGAAGGTAATATGGTGACTGTTGGTGACGTTAAGAAGTTGTTTGAAATTATTCAACATAAAATGGACAATTTGAATCAGGACATAGAAAATATTAAGGTCCAAACTAAATCTGCATTAGACCATATGTCTGAAACTGTTATTCAAAGTCAGGTAGTGAAAAAAGATGCAGTTGCTGAAGATATCAGGGGGGAAATTGATACTATGCAATCCTCCTTGAAGGCTATCAATGACAGTTCTAAAAGGGTAGAAAAGAAGGTTACCAGTGTAGAATCTAATATCGAAGATATCCAGGATGATAATAGAAAAACTCAACTAGATATCAGTACATTACGGGCTAATGTTGGCCTGGTACAGGTTGCCCAAGAAAGAATCCAAAATAGTCAGACATCAATGCAAACTAGTCAAACTTCAATGCAAACTAGTCAAACATCAATCCAAACAGATCTTAACAATATGCAAACTAGTCAAACATCAATCCAAACAGATCTTAACAATATTCAGACTAGTCAAAGGGGAATTGAGGAAACTGTAAAGGATGTAAACTCTAATGTAAGGATTATGCAATCCCAAATCAATGATTTAAGAACAGATGTGGGATTAATAGAATCCAGTCAAAATAAAATGGAGCTAGAGGTCCGAAAAATCGAATCTAGTCAAAATCAGACAGAGGTTAAGTTAATGGAGCTAGAAAAATCTAATAAAGAATTTCAAGTTGAGATTAGACTAGACTTTGAAAAGAGTGTGAAGCTCAGTAAAAAAAATTTAGAAACACTTCAGCTGCAGTTTTCCCATGACACTAATCAGACCCAGAATAGCCTGGAACAGTTGAAATGTGAAATGGGGACACTCCGAGCTCAAGTCACTGATCATACGAAACTTCTCAGGGATGATTTTGACATCGACTTGAAAGGGATCATAAGTGATAATATTGTAACATTTCGTCAAGATATTATGAAAATTAATGAGGAATGTTTTAAAGTTGAGAAATCTAAGCTAGAATCTAAACTTGCCACTGGTCTTGCAACTAATAGCAAGGACATAATAAATGTTAGGGAAGATCTAAGCAAAAGAATGGATGGAATTCAAAATACTCAGGTTAATAACATATCCGATTTAGAGAAACGTATTAACAGTGTTGAAACTAAAGTCGACCAAAGTAAGATAGAGTTAAATGAGGTCAGGGAGAAGAAAACTTCCGAGATTAATGAAATTAGAAAGGGTCTCGAGCAAATTAATCTAGAGGGGCATATCAGTTTGGATACTCTAAAAGATCAATTGCGATCACTTTTACAATCCGATTTTCGAGTTGTAGTTGAACAACCTGAAGTGATAGTACCTGATGGTAGGGAAAGGATGATACAGGAATCTTCCAACAACGAACCCAACGTTCGGCTCAGTCAAATGGAACATTCGAGTCCCATTCGAACAAGCAGGGAAACTTTTAGTTCTCCGAACCCCAACGTAGGCGTGGGTGATTATACTTCGAAATCATTGGAAAGGACACCGAATGTAACCATAATACGAAATTTTGATGACAAACCTAGGAAGTTTAGCAATTTGGATGGAATGACACCAATCGAATTTGTCAGGACATTAAGAGATTACTTTTTGGAGTCACATGTGCCACGTGAGCGTGAGCTACGTATGGTGGAAAGGTTTCTCACCGATGCTCCGTTACAATGGTTCAGGGCTTTTCGTTACACATTTGACAACTTTGAGCAGTTTTCGGAAGCCTTCATACAAAGATTTTGGTCGATCGAGGTCCAACAGAATGTGAGATCAGAAGTCTATTCACGCAAGTACTCCAGTACAGGACCAACCAGCTACGCTGAATACTTTGCGTGTCAGTTAGCAAAACTCCGTTTTCTTCAGCCGCCGTTAACACAGGAAGAACTCCTTGAAGCTATCTCACGTCAATTGCCTGCGGAAGTAAGGAAATCAATTATTTCTTCCGGAGTATCGTCTTTAACGTCGTTAGATGACTTGTTACGTCGATTAGATCACATGAGTATGATGACGCAACCTACTATAGTCAAAAATGCCAGGCAGGAATCGAAAGTTGTAAACGCGGTAATGATGAACCGTACACAGCAGACGGATCGTTTCGAACAAAGAAGAGATGATAGAATAGGTCCTATTAGAAATACCCATCAGGAAGAGAGGAGATGGGAAAACCAACGTAGGGACGCCCAGGAGAGGCCTTGGCAACGTCGCTACGAGGAGAGAAATTTTTATCGAAGAGATAATGATCGAGACCGGAATGATCATCGAGAAACGCCTTATGATAGGAATTACAGATATGATCAAAATAATCGAGATAACAGATACAATAGGAATGATAGAGATACCCGAGACAATAGAGATAACAGATATAATAGGAATGATAGAGATACCCGAGACAATAGAGATAACAGACAAAATCAAGGGTACTCAAGATACAACAATTATCGAACGGAGGCGTCCGATAAAAAAGTGCAACAGGAGAGGCTCAAGAGAGGGCGAGATAAGTCCACGGAGGTTGGACGAAGAAAATCGAAGGAAAGAAAGGATGAAAATCCAGATAAGTCACAACCCAGTACTAGCAGAGAAGGTCGGAGTTCAGAAAGAGCTCCGGATCGAGAAAAAAAACGCCAATTTCCGGGCGAAATTAATAACTGACGTTGCCACGCATTCCTCTGATATCACGATTTTTGAAATATTTGAAGCTACTGACGAAGACCTTCTATTTGAACCAGAAACGAAACCGAGAGGAAGGATCGTTGAACTTCCCGTTATTGATATACTAATTGGTCTACAACATTGTAAAGCCTTGATGGACACAGGTGCTATGAACTCAATAGTTGACGAGGACTGTTTTGAGAGATTGAAACCAGAAAATCAATTTACCATTCTTCCAGCATCTCCAACAAAAATTCGTGGGATATTTAAGGATAAAACTATGAAATGCAAATTGCAGATTCTAATGAAATTCTGGATCAATGAGAGAAGTTACGAACATATTTTTATAGTCGTTAAGAATATTAATTTTGACGTCATACTAGGGATCGATTTTATTACTCAAGCTAGAGCAATCATCGACATGGACAAAGGAATAATAAGATTCAAGGAAGAAAGTACAGAGGATGTAGTGATGGAGGAAATGGATGGAAACGAAATTAATAGAGATATCCCTAGAATGGAAATCCTAGATCACGTGTTATGGCAGAAATTAGCAAGTTCGCGAGAATTTACTGTCCTGAGGATCATGCGAGCTGGGTGAAGTTCATCCCACTCATGGAAAGATGCATGAATTCCACATTCCATGAGAGCTTATCAGATATACCTATGGTTGTTCACCATAATAAGAGGCCAGAAAGAGCCTGGACAGAAATCGTGAGATTTCTACCTAAGGACAGGGAGCCTACAGTCCAAGAAAGAATTAATTCAGCTAGAGAAAGCTTGATGGATGCAGCCGAGAAGCGGCATAAACGAATCAGAAATAAAAGATATCGGCCACCGATGAGAGTAGGCGAGATGATTCTCGTCAAGAAACCGACGAAAGCAGATGTGGCTAAGAAGCAATTCACCAAGTTTTCCTATGTCTTCCACGGACCCTATAAGATTGCTAGGTCGTTCGGAAATAATTGTTATGAGGTAGTAAGCCTAAATGGAAGAGAAATGATAGGTCGTTTCAATGCAAAGAACCTGAAAAGATATGTGAAGAAGATAGACTGAGTGTTGACTGAATAATGCTACATATGCTGAGATTACCTGGAATGGTGTAAATAAAAGTTGAGGAGACTTTTATTTAAGGCATCAAAGGGAAAATGCACCATTATTCATAAAGGGCTTAAGTGCAGACATGGTTACAGTATTTTGGGAACACCCTGTAACTTCCTAACTAGCCTCTGAAGTCGATCATAACAGCTGGTCTGCAGCAAGGAAAAGCCATGCTATCATGAACGAGATCGGCAGAGCTCGTGTTTCCGACGAGAAACCCGAAGGTCATCGATAATAACCATGTTGACTGTGTCTAACACCATATCGATCGATTCACCTGAGAGTGATTAATACAAATTAATGCATATTTAGCGCTTTATGTAAGCAGATACATGTGTCTATAGGTATATTTCCATGGCAGAAAGCCATTATTAAGAAAGCCATTATTAAGAAAGTATGAAGAACAGAAGATGATATGTTAATTCACTGCTGATTACGTTTCGACTGCGATATATTTCGTATCGAGTCATGACGTGTGAAGGAGTGGGGGGAGCAGATGTGAGACTCAGGCGACCTCGTGCAGAGCGCAATGTGTATAGAACTTGACAGCGCAGAGGGTTGAGCTGGAAATCAGTGAAAGTAAAATCGCCAGCTAACGGGAGTTTTAAAAACGTGTGACCGTGCTGAAGTGTATTCTAGTTCGTTAAGCATTCTACGTGAAGTAGAAACGTGTTTAATAGGGCTCAGACATGGTCTTAAACATGTAATAATTTACCTCTGCGACTGTGTGTCTACAGCAACTAACGGGCCATGCGGATGGATACTTTTATAATCACGACAGCGAGCTCAGCCGTGATGTGTCACGAAACTCTGCATATAAACCGTCGTGGAAATGCAGCCTAGATTTGATTCACTCTTCACAGTGATTATACCTTTTGAAAAGAGTACATTCTCAAGCAAGGCGTCAGGGGGAAGGGACAATATGAAGCTTATATCCACTACGATGGTAGGCTAAATTGATTTAAGAATACTGCATTAGCAGGGTGCAGCGGGGACTTGTCGAAGGCAACTTTCATTTAGCATGAAGTGTGCACGCGACTCTCGTGTCGAGAGGGGCCGCGTCGACCTTCGTGAACTTGTTCACACGCGCGTTCTCATATTGGAACTTGTTAGTGACGGTTCGAGTTCACCTTCGCGTCGTGACGAGTTGATAAACTGTGTGCGGTCCATCCGTTGGTGTTCGAATATGTATGGGAAGATATCGCCAGGATATGTTGGAACTATTTCGACCGACCGGGTGTTGTTCGAGCCTGGGAGGACTTTGGTTCGTTCTATGGAAACCCAGTTGAAGTCCAGCATATTTTCTGTTGGTCCGGAGCTGATTATGGCCAACGATATCCTTTTTTCCTCATCTAGATTCGCCAAAGGTACTGATCACTTCAACTTGTTACAGTAGTGTAGCGTGGACATTTATAAATACCACTTTGCCATATTTGATTTTGTAGTTTAAATGGTTCAGTAGAAAGTGCAGGTTCGATGTTCATTTCGAAACTGACCTTCTATGATGCCAGGATTTTGACTCATAAAAATGAGTGCATCCTTTGTGTAATTTTGATGAATAAATTAATTATTTCAGTAGTATTTTACAGTATTTAACTGACATGCTCATTCTTATTTGTCGAGAAGCAAAAGTAGGAAGAAGATTTACAGTTTTTCTTGTGTAAGAACATTATAGTAACGCAACTTTCTTTTGAGAACGTTGGTTGAGTTTTCATATTCTAGTGCATTGTTCTTTAAGCACTTTCGCTTGGATTATCGTATTCTTTGGAGGGGAATTTTCCTTTTCGTATTTTGATTAAGATACTAGGAAGTTTTCGAACCCAGTTATTCTAAATGTTACTTCGAGTCCTTGGACTATATTTTCTTCAGTTTTTATAACTTGTGTTTTCTGAGCGTGATTTTTGAAATGAATTGCCTAATGGGTCATTAGTCGCTTAGCCTTTGTTGCTAACCTAGATCCATGCTGTAGGTCTAATCCATCGACATTTTCGCGTTCGGGAAATTCAGGGAGGATCTTATTTTGAGATTGAATTTATTTTTTTATAGATCACTTTACAACCTCAGTTTGTGTGGTTGGGCAGCGTTATATACAGTTTATATATTTTTTTTTTGATGTTAACACTGGATTAAATTGATATCATTGCCTTTAGTGCAATAGTTTTTCTTTAGTAAGAGGGTATTTGAACGACATCCAAATTTGCGAGGATAATCCCAGGGACGAGTTACTATAAGTCATACGTTTAAGAATTATGGATCATGTAATAAATCAATGTAAGGCAAGTTTTTACAGTTAGGTGGAATATTTCTGAAATCCACTGGGTTTTGTTGGTAATCTGTTACGGGATCATATTTTTCGAGTTCAGGATTTTTACCATAAACAGCTGATTTGCATAATTGTGGATTTATAACAGTAAGGCTCCTATTATAGGTGCATATTGGTCTTTAGAGAGGCATATACTATGAGTAATGTCTTTGTGTTTAAGTATATTGATGCTATGCTTTGTAAAGCAGTTTTTTCTTGTTGAAGATTGAGCTAGTTGTGCCAATCAGGATTAGATTGATTGGGGTTTGAACCCAGAGAGGTGTTGTTTTAACCTAGTATGGTTAATATTTGGTCATTGTTAACTTTATCGCTGTTATCGTGAAAATGCCTGTGTGAAGATTAATATTTTTCTGAGTAGTATTGTTGGGAATCTTGAGTGGATATTCGGTTAAATATTTCCAGTAAAACTAATATAACAATTTTGTCATAAGATGTATGTTTAAAAGGGAAACCGATAATTATTTAAGACTGACTTTACAATTAATTTTTGCTTAGCTTAACTGTTCGGCAGAATTTCCCTAAAACAAGAATTGAAATAATATTAAACAGAAAGGAATGTCGTGACTTCAAGTCAGTAGGAAGAGAATAATTGAAATTATTCTGGAATTTTGTGTAAATTATATTCTGTAAATAGGCCATATGAATTTCTTCATTCAATAACAAGAACATATAATGTTACTGAAGATGTCGTGTAGGATTAGTAATTATAACCAGGATATTTTTGTATAAGATGTTATTTCCGTTAAGGAACCGAAATTAATTTAATGTATTCAAGTCTTATAATATTTCTCTTTTTGTGAATGCTTACCCTATGGGATTGATCATCATTGTTATTATTAATATGCCTTATATTTTAATCAGCTAAAAGTTAGTTGTGATAATGGGTAATATATATATATATTTTTTTCTGGAAGATAATCCAATATAATCAATGAATTTTTTTTTTTTGATTGGTCGTGGTATCGACGAAATTGATATTTCTCTGTCTTGTTTATTCTTACAATAAACTACTTTATTACTTGGTTTTAATTATTGCGTGATGCTTTATAGAGGTGATGGAAGGGTGTATTAAGGGGGCCATCGCTAGGTATTTTAGTGTTTACCACACCTTTGAGATTCTTTCTTCCTCTTGAAGAATTCTCGTGTTTTGAGCTAGTTTTTTTTTTCTTTTTCTGAGCCTTGGTCAGTCTTAATACATCCTGTTAGGTATTCGAGTGGCCCTATTATCCCTGTGTCTGTTGGTAGAACTTGGGGGGTCTTTAGAGCCGGGGAATTTTCAGGTTCTACGATCCAGCTGCTATCCAGGGATTCAACAGGTATTGGTAGGTAAAAGGGTACAGTACGAGGACTGGAACGGGATCTACTCAGCCTCGGGTGGCCCAAATGAGTAGAGGGTGTTCGATTCCCCTTCAGCCATCCTCGAAGTGGTTTTCCGTGGTTTCCCACTTCGTCTTCGGGAAAATGCCGGGATGGTACCTTCTTCAAGGCCACGGCTGCCTCCTTCCCTCTTCCTTGCCTATCCATCCTACCCATCCCTTACCATCCCTCATGAGGCCCTTGTTCGCTTTGCAGGTGAGGCCGCCTGGGCGAGGTGCCAATCCCACCTCACCTGTTGTATCCCTTCCGATTCGATGTTCCTAGCTCTAGGACACTGCCCATAGAGGCGGTAGTGGTGAGTTCCCTCACTGAGTCCGTGGATTCCACCAACCTGGAGGGTAAACGACTAAAAATAAAATAAAAATTGGCGTGAATCTTAAATATAAAGAAAAGTATGCTCTTTAGATCGTCACGAAACTATTTCTCCTTATTCTTAATATTATTATCTATTGTGGAGTAAACATAGACTATTATTGAGGTATGAAAATATTAGTATACTTTCACGAATAGTACAAATATTCATGGTTTTGTATGGGGAAGTACAAATTTGAATGATAGAATAGAATAATTTTCCCTTCCAATATCCATTATTAACATCATCTCCGTAGATTATGCGAATAAATCGTAGTTGGAAACTCACAAGGAATGTAGTGTGAATGCAACATAATAATTCAAAAAGAATAAAAAAATTTGCCCTAGTGCGTCTCGAACCCGAGACTCATTGGACACTAAGTTGCAGCTATAGCACCCATACACTTCTCACTTTGTAACCTAGCTCATAGTTACGTAACTTCATGCGTATAGCTAAATGTCGAATTATTTCAGTTAAATCGTAAATACTGACAGGAATGCGTTCAATCAGTCAGTGCCCCTTCATGTATTCAACGTAACGCATCTTAATGACTGATTTGGATCAATAATGCCAATGAACTGCAAATATTACTCTCAATCCACAACTTTCCTCCATGTTTGATTTCTTGCAGCTTAGCCAATCGGAACACGGAATGCTGCTGCGAATAACGTTATTCAAGCCTATACCGGAATTGTGCCTGTATACAAGCTTTAACGTTATAATCTGTACCATTTGTATTCTGATGGTCAATGATTGCGGTACAACACATGTGATATGTCCATAAGCAGAGGGTACTGATCAGCACAGTATCGAAACACCTAAGGTTGGATGTTATACAGTAGCTATCGTATATTCTTCGTAATATTTTAGCCTACTTTTCACATTTTGTAAAAATGAGGGAAAAGTAGACTTATGGCATCGGTCCAGGCAAATGTCTGTCTGTCCCACCTAGACGGCTGCAGTTATTGAAACCCAATTTGGTATAAGTAAAGACCTATATTTGAATATCTCACGGGCATTTTTGAAAATTATTTTAAAGCTAGTAACTGCTGAAAATTCACAATTCACTTTTGAGCTCTATGTTGGATTTATCAGACGTTATGCATGCGAACCCTTCCAAAATTAGTACAGATAGAGATAATAACATTCCAGATATATATTTTAGTTAGCGCATATATGGCAGTGGTGCAAACATGATTTTAAGCCAGCGGATAAGTCCAATGTTTAAGTGCATCTAACTTCTAGCTATCAATTGGATTTTATCCGAATTTCGTATGCGCTATTGTTACTATAACAGATATGACTATGCTCATACTTGAGAGCCAGCAGGGCTGCCAACTTCTAATGAATGCTAATTCTCTTTCTTTATCCTAATACATATATATAATAAAGTATGCAAGCCAACAGCTCTAAATTTTGCACACGTATGATACCTGAAATTTCAGATTAATTTCGAGTAACTAATGTACGTCAGTGCTGCCAACATAATTCTAAGCCTGCTGAAAATGCATGTAACTTCTATACCAACAAATGGATGTTATCCAAAATTGGCACTATAAAATATAGTATTATTTCAGATTAATTCTGAGCACACGTGCATGACTTTGTTGCCAATATGATTCTACATACACTGGTAGATCCAATATTTCATAACATGCAACGTCCATACTATCCATTGGACTTCAACCGAATGTTATATGTGCATTATGTACCTTAAGAGATGGAACTAAGGATATATTCAGAGTCACCTAGGCTACCAACTGTAGTGCTGTATTAGAATATTTCAGGTATATTCCAATCTAATTAGAAATGTTAGTAGGCCTATTACCTATTAAATTTTGTCATGGGAAAAGGCACCTACTTTATTATTGCAATGTGCTCAAATATTTCATATGACCCTTCTTTGTATAATGTGACTAATCCCACACAACGTCGCTCTTTCTACATCACATTTAGTAACAACGTTATGGCCCTCTGTTCGAGCTGTTTCCTTAATAACGTTCTTGACGGAATATACATAATTTCTTGTCATTAAGATTGGATTTGATTAATAATAAACAAGAAATGGGAATAACATTAATTTGTCGAACTCAATTTTAGCCGTCTTTTAAACAACGTTATCGTCGGTAGTACTCACAATTTTGTTCCTTAAAGATTGGGTAAGACAAATAACGAAAACCGGCGAATAACGTTTTTATGAGGAACTTCCTTTACCCGCCTTTCGAATAACGTTATTGTCAGCAGTTCGTTCTATTTCGTTCTTCGACATCAGGTTGAACTAATAACGAAATGATGCCAATAACGTTATTCAGTTATTCACTATGTGAGCCACCCTCCCAATAACGTTATTGGTAGGGACCGGAATAATAGCGTTCTTCAATTTGGTTACTGAATTTAACGTTATTGTGATAGTATATGATAAATACGGTATTCTTGTGGAAACGAAGTAATTCGTTCTGTAACGCATTTACCTAAATGCACTCATGGAGTTTTCCGGTACATTCCCTAATTACGTTACGTTATGGTTACGGTTAAGTTATCTAGCCCTGAAAATGAGTCATATTGATATGATAAATATCATTTAAAATGATAATCTGGTAGCAAAAATATTTACCCCGCCTAGGATTCGAACCCAAGATGTCTAGATTCACAGTCATACGCCATAACCCCACGGCTATTTCGACTACGGAAATATTGTGCACAAGATGGTGACTTATTTCCACTTTCCAATAATACTGCATTACGGAATTAAATTTCATTTATATTTTGCTTGTTTCGATAATGTTCCTGAGAGACATTGAGTTTAAAATTCCTTATGCCAATGCAATGCCGACTACTTACAATGTTTGATATTAAGTCATTTTACCATTTAAATAGGCCTACTGATACGAAGACTTCGAACATATACCATGGCATGTGTTTAAATCACTTGACATCAGAGTTCGCATGAGCGTTTTCCGTTCAGTATGTCATATACATTCCACTTGGCCGAGAGTGCGTCATGGTATCAATTTTCGACACCGCGCGCTGATTGTTTCTCTTACCAGTGACAGCTGGATCGATCGATCGAGTTGGCAGTGTGTCTTATACTTCCGTTCGATCCACCACTGCCAGCTCGATCATTCCGATCCACTTCCGTCCCCAATTTTCAAAATCACTCCCACGAAACTATCCAGCAACCGAGCGGAAAGATGTTACACATCAATAACACACTGCTGATACATCACATATAACTATACGGGCTTCAGGGAACCAAAGCACAGTTACTGAAACAGCCAATCCGAAGCTGGAAAGTCAAAATCGCTACCCCTGAACTTCCCGATGCATCGGGTTGTTGAGAATATACTGCCTTTTGCTTTAGTTCACACCGTTCAGTATCCAGGTCCAATTATTTGAGGCCTTGGATCAAGGTACTTGGGATCACGCCCATACTCGAGACAGTGATAGGTATGGTCTTAACCCGTTCTACATGCCAGTGCCTTTTGATAGGGCAGACCGACTAACCATATTTGCAGATCTCTTCAAATGTGCTTTAATTGGAGATTCTTGTTGTTAGGTATCGCAACATCAATCAAGGTGGCTTGCTTCATTTCCTTGCTGGCAACCACCAAATCCTAGCTGTTGTGCGATACAAATTGATCAGTCAGAATAACTCGGTCCCAATGCAACTTGTAAGCATTGTTTTCAAGAACACTCTTTGGCTGATATTGGCAATACGGAACTATTTTTCCTCATAGAAGCTGCAACTTATTAGCCAACTCCTGATGCGAACTTTTATCAACTGTGCCATGCCTTTTTTTGTGCTCTGTCGCCAGGAAATGCCTACATGCATATGTAATATGCTGTAGGCTATTGTTTCTGACTTTACAGCGGGATGTTTTACAATGAACTTGGGGTAGTTCCTTGTAAAGAAAATATGACAGTCTACCTTTGATAAAATATTATATTGGCACACATTACAAGGTTGGTGGTTACTACGATGCTATGTTTCGATCGTTAAGCGAACATCATAAGATCAAGTCAAAGAAATCAATCGTAAACACAAGACAATAAATTAGCCTATCAATCAGTATTAATACCTACAATGCCACCTTACGAACAATCTCCAACCTCCACCACTAATTCAAGAAGGTACGGCAATGGCTTAATCAAGTACGGCTACTACTGCAATGATATACGTTTGCTATATACACACATCAAAAAAAGTTTTGCATCACCTCGGTTCCAAGAGTTCCGGAACCGTTAAATACAAAGGGAATAGAGATCAACACAAACAACATTTCAGCTCGTTTTATTGCTCATGAGACCCACACATTGCATGTTGTACCATCATACAGCTAGACTTTCAGCATTTGTGGTCCAGATTGCAGTACACACCACTACCTCTAATACCCAGTAGCACGTCCTCTTGCATTGATGCATGCCTGTATTCGCCGTGGCATACTATCCACAAGTTCATCAAGACACTGTTGGTCCAAATTGTCCCACTCCTCAACGACAATTCGGCGTAAATCTCTCAGAGTGGTTGGTGGGTCAAGACGTCCATAAACAGCCATTTTCAACATATCCCAGGCATGTTCGATAGGGTTCATGTCTGGCGAGCATGCTGGCCACTGTAGTCGAGCGATGTCGTTATCTTGAAGGAACGCATTCACAAGATGTGCACGATGAGGTCGAGAATTGTCGTCCATGAAGACAAATGCCTCTCCAATATTCTGCCGATATGGTTGCACTATGGGTCGGAGGATGTCATTCAGGTATCGTAAAGCCGTTTCGGAGCCTTCCATGACCACCAGTGGCGTACGTCGGCCCCACATAATGCCACCCCAAAACATCAGGGAACCACCACCTTGCTGCACTCGCTGGACAGTGTGTCTAAGACGTTCAGCCTGACCAGGGTGCCTCCAAACACGTCTCCGACGATTGTCTGGTTGAAGGCATATGCGACACTCATCGGTGAAGAGAACGTGATGCCAATTCCGTGGGGTCCATTCAGCATGTTGTTGGGCCCATCTGTACCGCGCTGCATGGTGTCGGGGTTGCAAAGCTGGACCTCGCCATGGACGTCGGGAGTGAAGTTGCGCATCATGCAGCCTATTGCGCACAGTTTGAGTTGAAACACGACGTCCTGTGGCTGAACGAAACGCATTATTCAACATGGTGGCATTGCTGTCAGGGTTCCTCCGAGCGGCAATCCGTAAGTAGCGGTCATCCACTACAGCAGTAGCCCTTGGGCGGCCTGAGCGAGGCCTGTCATCGACAGTTCCTGTATCTCTGTACCTCCTCCATGTCCGAACAACATCGCTTTGGTTCACTCTGAGACGCCTGGAAACTTCCCTTGTTGAGAGCCCTTCTTGACACAAAGTAACAATGCGGACGCAATCGAACTGCGGTATTGACCTTCTAGGCATGGTAGAACTACAGACAACATGAGCAGCGTACCTTCGTCCTGGTGGAATGACTGGAACTGATCGGCTGTCGTACCCCCTCCGTCTAATAGGCCCTGCTCATGCATGGTTGTTTACATCTTTGAGCAGTTTTAGTGACATCTATGAACAGTCAAAGGGACTGTATCTTGGATACAATATACACAGTCAACGTCTATATGCCGGAGATCTGGGAACCGAGGTGATGCAAAACTTTTTTTGATGTGTGTATGATTGATTTGACTGACAAATCTGATAATGTATGCATAATGAACGAAGCATGTCCTCCTTGGGAACCCCACGCACGTAATAATTGTCAGGCAGTGTAATAGTTCTCGACTAATATAATCGGGCAAATTTGTGTTAACTGACTGAATTTCATCAATTATTATTGTTAATAATAATAATACCCGAAAGAAGGCAAACTGTTTAATTTTCGCGGTCATTTGTGACCCTATTAATGAGTAATAATAATAATAATAATGACTGTTATTATATTTGAATTGTAGCCGAATGGCCATTCTTGATTGAATGCCCGAGGGCTCCCAACTCAATTTCAACTAGTTCCAACTTTGGCTAGCTAATATCTAGCGGCGAACGTTAGAACTTGATAAAGCGTTTGTAAATAGCGAAATATGACCTAAAATTTTGCTTCACACTGTACAATTGCTGTGGTAGGTTCTTTTAAGTTCCCTAACAATGAATAACATAAAAATAATAATGATGAATTATTAGTGTAATGATTAAAATTATTAATAATAAGGCAACACTGAAACGGACATCAAAATTTTTTATATTGAAAAAATGAAAAAATCAATCTCTCGCTCTTCCTCATACATTTCTCTAACGGGAATTGTTGGCTGTGAAACTTGATACGGTAATAGTACATTATGCAACGAGCCTATAATGGCAAAAATTAAGACACGAGTATGTTTATAAAACGAGCGAAGCGAGTTTTATGATTTCCAAACGAGTGTCATAATTACCATTATAGGCGAGTTGCATACGACTATTTATGTTCGACGATAATTATAACTATTTTATGTTCGAACATAAATATTCATAAATATCTGTCGATATTTCGCCAGTTTATGTACTCAACAGAACGCATGGGACGCAGAAAATACCACGGCCTCATAGAATACCCCACTATGACACTAGCTACGCAGTGAAATTTATAACAGGAGGCCATGGAAATCAGCGCAGGTGCGATGCTATCCTTAACTAATAGGTCACACAGCTGTTTCTTGAGTTCTGATTTATGGGAGAAACTGTTTCATAATGAAAAATGTGTTATAATGACCCTCATTATGATACAGTTTTCTGACATATAATATTTACATTTCGACATCGCCGAACATAATGTTCATATAAAATTTAATCTACTGACATCAAATTAAACTCAACTGGTTTGATAACCTTAAGATGGTGGCTGTGCGAAATTTGAAAATTATTTTTTTATTTCTTAAAGTAAGTTCTTTCTGTCTGTGTGTCCCCCATATCAACTCCTAAACGGCTTCAGCCACCGAAACTAAATTTGGTAAGAGTAAAGGTCTATACCTGAATATCTCACGGCCATATTTTAAATTGATATCAGTGCTACCAACTGCTAAAAGATTGCAATTGAAATTTGAGCTCTATGTTGAATATCTCAGAAGTTACGGATGCGAACTATTCCAAACTTGGCACACATACAGATAATAACATTCCAGATTAATTTTTAGAAGTCCATACATGTCAGTGTTGCCAACATGATTCTAAACCTGCCGATAGGTCAATTTCTAAATTCATTTAACTTCTATACTATCGATTGGATTTCAACCAAATTTCGTATGTACTGTGTGTACTACAACATACTGTATATGACTGTGAGTATTCTAAAGAGCCACCAGGGCTGCCAACTGTTAATAAATGCTTTTTTATGTTTTAACTAGTGCTCCCTATTACCCGTGTACCCGTGTACCCGCACAACCGTGTTTTTAAGATCCGTGTGCTAAGAATCCGGTTTCTACTATTTACCCGTGTACCCGTGTATTCGTGTAATTACGACCGGGTACACGGGTCACATCGAATATTGTTAAAGAGTGCCGTGTCTGGTAACCTTGCTCGAACATCTGTTCACGGCAATATCGTGCCATTTATACATGCATTTAGAAATCGTGTTTGCGTGTGCAATGTGTCCGCACGCGTTTATTCGAATCGAAGCAGTGTGAAATTAATTAATTATTTGATTGATTATAAAGGTTAGTTCCGAGGGTGAGAGAGGAGTAGATACAAAACTATATGTAACGGAATATAATTTATTATTTGCACTATCATTTGACCAGAATGTAACGAAACAACAAAATTAAAATATCAGGCGTAGGAAACGAATACAAAATATTACAGTATAATAAGAACAACAATTTCTAGAATTATGACTCATTGACCAATTTACTTTAAGAAAGCTTTGTTTTGGAACAAGAATACTAAGAGGTTTAAATTTTATGGCAGAAGAAAATTCCGTTTGGCTGTGACAATGTTTCCAGCAGAGGAAAAGCACCTTTCGGAGCTTGTGGATGTTGCTGGAATACACAAGTATTTTTTCGCTAGAGCAGCAACCGCAGGATATTTGTGTTCCCTTGCTTTCCACCACTCGAACGGGTTCATGTCGAAACGAATCTGTGCCTCCGAAAGAAAATCTTCAAATTGAGATTCAGGGCGGTTCTTTCTCCCACATGGCATTTGATACAAGAACTCCAGGGCACTACTGGTGGAGGGTTGATCGGGATTAACCAAGACTTCAGCTGGTGCATCGCTCTGAAGCTTATGAAGCACTCTGTCGCGAATACATCGTCGAGCCTCTGCTGTCTCATCTACCAAATCCTTATACCTCGGGTCGAGGAAAGATGCAATCTGTCTGGCTGTGACAGTACTATCATTTATCCATAGGAGGCCGAACCGATCGTTAAATTCACAGACCAAGGTAGACTGCACGTCCTCTAGGAAGCTGTCGTCCGATAACTCCTGGGTGCTGAGGTGACTTTTAATTAGCGTCTGTATTAGTGGCCGGACCATCGATATGGGAGAATTGTCACAGCAAAAGAGAGTGGTTACCACTTCCACAGGTTTAAGAAGCTCGTTTAAAACCTCCATGTGATGCCACTCCTGTTCAGTTACTTGGAGCTTCTGTGCTGTGGCCATTGGCGTGCATGTCCGGTCACCTAGGACGTTGCTGACGGGGTTCCTGTTTTTCAAAAGGCGCTCGATCATGGCAAAAGTTGAATTCCAGCGGGTGTTGCAGCTCTGAATCAGGGGTTGTTCGGGCATTGAAAGTTGTGCTTGCATTTTTGTCAGCGCACTAGCGGCAACGTTAGAGTGCCGAAAATGGCCAACTAACTTTCTTGCATTCAGACACACATTAGCAGCCTTTCCATGAGCAAGAGCCTTGTTTGCAGCAAGCTGTACAGAATGTGCAGCACAAATCACTTTATCCTTCTCCAGCACATCAAGAGCGCGCACAGCGTTGACGACGTTGTACGCGTTGTCAGTGACGATGGCGGTGATCTTGTCCTGCACATTCCATTCTTCTGCAACCAATTGCAATTCCGATGCCAGATTTTCTGAGGTGTGGCGGTCTTCCATTTCATGCGTGGTAAGCGTCATCGCCTTTGGAACCCACTGGGAGTCGATGGTGTGAGCCGTTACCGTCAGGAAAGAGGTTAGTGAGTGAGATGTCCAACAGTCAGATGTAAGGGCAACGCTTGATGCCGCTGATAGTTCACACCGCACATTCTCTCTGACACCATCGGCTAGTAGAGCCAGTCTCCGCTTAAGGGCATCCTCTGAAATACACAAGTAATTGGGCTCTACAACTGCCATGAACTGCCTAAACCCATCACTGGCACAAAATGACAAAGGCAGTTGGTTCACAGCAACCATCCTTGCAAGAGCCTGATGTATTTCCTCTGAGCGTATGGTATCGCACGGACGGTGTGCGTTACCTTCCACGCGTCGCCTGCGTCGTCTCTTGGCTCTGGATGACCATACCTGTTCCTGCTCCTCATCATCAACATGGTCACCATCTTCAGTGTCTTCCTTTGTTGCCTCCGCTTCATGCCTGTAATAATACCATATCATTTTTAATGTCGGTGCGAAATGAAAGCCTTCACAACGAGGAAGGTCCTGTGCATTATAAGTGCAAATCGTGGAAAATTGCATTGGAGATAAACAAGATCACCGCCTTTCCATTTCGCCGCGCCACCACCGTGAATATTGCACTTGACAACGATTGAAATGCACGCTTGTCCGGCCATTTCTGTTCGGAGAGCAGGATGACTCGACTGATTCGCTAATATCTGTGAAATTGTCTATGTACACAGCACACGCTTCCAGACACAACCCCACGCCGCGCACGCTCGTCCTGAAGCTCCCGTAGGTCGCCACCGTTGCGTTCCCGATAAGCCCATCTGTCTAATTGTTGGGACCTTTTATAATTTACGGTATGCAATTTCCCTCATTTTAACAATCCACCATCTAAATATTATACGTCATCGAAGAGTTGTATGACGTATGCGAAGAACTATCGCTATTTATTGATGTGTAACATCTTTCCAATCGGTATCTGGATATTTTTGTGGCACTCGGTAGCTGGACATTTTTGTGGAAGTGATTTTGGAAAAGGGACGGAAGTGGATGGGACGGAAGTGCATGGGACTGAAACAATGAGCGCGCGTGGTGGCGGAGATCGGTACAACGACATACTGTAGGCCATGTGGCTATGGAGAATGTATATCGCATACAGGTTAGTTCAAGGTTTAGAGACCCCATTTAAGATATTCCTACAATAAATCATTGTCATGCTGAAAACAATTACGATTTATTAAATCTTCATACTTTTGCTGTATTCTTTAATGTAAGCACTCGATGTACTGTCGGCCATGTGGCTATGTGGAATCTATATCGCATCAACAAACACTCCAAACAACATAGGAATTCAGTATATTAACACAGACCACTAACAATAATTGAAACTTCGTTGGTCTAAACGTATCACTGGGGGAAACACATTTAATATACCTTCTGCACACCTAATTTTTAATGACGCCGATACTTAGCAGTGCACTCTATCAGCAAAAAGAGGCCATTTTCAATAACATCGCTGGCATTGGTTTACTAACTGGCCGGTATAGAGCGCAGCTCGCATCAAGTAGGCAGTGGATTGCTTCCGCCACGGCCAACTGGATGCGAGCGCATCCAGTCGGCCGTGCTCCCGCATACCATAATTCAACTAGTTGAAGGTAGATGTCACTACTGCAGATCCATTGGAGAACTTTGTTTTAATTTAATATATATTTTCCATTGTAAACTTCACAATATAACGCTCAATTGTATAACGCCTCAGTACTCAAATAACAATAAATATAAAAAATCAAGCAAAAAAAATACAACTCTGTTAGGATTAGAACCCCAGCCGGCAGGTTGGGAGACCAACGCTGTAAACACAGACCTAAATATGTCCTTCCAAAATGAATGTTATCAATGGATTAAGATACAACGTCTTAGCAAATAACAGTTATGATCTATTAAGGTCAGGAATTTGCACTGGATTATACAAGTAGTTATTTCAATGACCAACAGAGTTCACTGTTAACAAGGGATTTGCGCTCCCGGGACACACATAGTAGGATAGCATGTCACATGTTACACATCATATGCGACTACTGTAAGGCTCGTATATTCCTTTTTAACGTGTGCGCTAAATACCGGTGCGCGACGGAGTGAGCGGCGGCGTGCTGCCATGGTGGCGCGCGGTAAGTGGATAAGCGAGTGTGACGGTGGCATGAACCGAAAATAATACAGATCGTAGCGAATCAGTCAAGTAGTCTACATTAGACTGAAATGTCTGGGAAAGCGGTAAATTTCAACATATGCCCAGTTCCCTTTGGGGAAGGCAGCGCCGCGGCGCCGGCGCTACACCACTTCGCCTTCGGCGCTGATGACATGGCCTAATGACCAAAGGCGGTGGGAGTGTCGCGGAAGCGCTTGCGTCTAGCCGTGAAAGTGTGTTGTTCACAGAAGTTGGTCGTATGTAAACAAACCCAACGTAAACAGTACTAGACTATTTATTGTCAAATCGGAAAGACATTTCTGTAGGAGGTCGTGGTAACCACGGTACGCTTACGCATACGTATGGCGTTACACAATTTGTATACATAATTACTTATCCACGTTTGCTTGGCGACGTTTGTTGATTTTCCATCTTCCGGTGTATCGTTTTCAAGTGGCGTCCGATGGCTCCCGTAGACCCACAAGCACAGGAATACTCATTGTTTTCGGTAGGAGAACATAGAGAGCAATAGGCCTTATCTCCTTTCCGTTCCGCGTACTTCCATACCCAACTGCTTCTCCTCTACCACGCAGCGCGTGCTAGCTGTGGTTTGACTACTATGTTCGTACTGAAATGAACGCCCACCAGGGGCGCCCTAACGAATAAGGGATGCGCGGTGCCCGAAAATTTGAATCATTCGGTGCCGTGTTCATAGTATTTCGAAAACATCCTTTCACAAAATACGCAGTGTTGTCGTTTCACTTATTCTTCGTAATAGCAAAAACTTTATATTTTTATGTTTGCTGTGTTCGTCTTCCCGATTCTACATTTTTTTCAATTAAATGGGCCATTAGTGCAACAAAATGTCAAAAACATTCTTCCAAAATCGAGAAAGCCACATGGGCACACGATAAGACATATATACCCGTGAAACCCGTGTACGCGGACCTTCATACACGGGTACACGGGTGGTACTACCCGTGTACCCGTGTACCCGAGTACTTACTGCTACACGGATTCTTAGAGCGTACCTACCCGTGTACACGTGTCACGGGTTACACGGGTACACGTCAATCCGTGTCTCATCGGTAGCCCTAGTTTTAACCCTAATATCAATATATCAGAACGTATGCAAGTAAACAACTCCAAACTATGCACACGTATAGTATCTGACATTCTAGATTAATTTGGAATAACTGATACATATCAGGGATATGCACATGATCCTAAGCCTGCTGATAGGTTCAATTTTTAAATACTTGTAACTTCTATACTAACAAATGGATTTCATCCAAAAATAGGGCAATAACTAGATCATAATATATTCGTTCAGATTAATTCTGAGCAACGCATACATGACATTGTTGCCAACATGATTTTAAGCGCACTAATAGGTCCAATGTAACATTAATTCTGATATATTGATTAATCATTGGCATGAATCTTAAATTTTAAGAAAAGTGCGGACATAAACTCTGACCACAATCTGGTTGTTATGAAATGCAGATTTAAGTTGAAGAAACTGAAGAAAAGTCAAAAGCCAAAAAGGTGGGCAATAGACAGACTGAAAGAGAAGGATGTAAACGAAAGTTTCAAGAAGAGTATAAAGGAAGGACTAATGAAAAACCCTAAACAAACTTCAATTGCAGACGAATGGGCACTTTTGAAGAATGAAATAACAAAATCCGCAGAAGAAAACATTGGTAGGAAAGAAAGAATAGGTAGAAAACCGTGGATCACTCAGGATATACTAGAATTGATGGATGAAAGGCGGAAACACATGCATGTAAGAGATGAAAAGGGGAAAACAGAATACAGACGTCTGAGAAATTAGGTTAACAAGAAGTGCAAGGAAGTGAAATATGAATGGTTGAAAGAGAAATGTGCAGGTATAGACAATTGTCAGAAATTAGGAAAAGTAGACACAGCTTATCGAAGGATTAAGAATTCTTTGGGGGAAAAGAAGACTATGTGCTGTAATATTAAGGACACAAATGGTAAGCCTCTAACAGATAGGGCAGAAAAGGTTCAGAGATGGAAAGCTTACATAGAGTGTTTGTGTAACGGAAAGGAGATTGAGAATCATGTAATGGAAAGGGAGGAGGAAATTGATGAGGATGCAAAAGGAGATTTAATATTGAGATCAGAATTTGACAGAGCATTGGAAGACTTGAGCAGGAACAAAGCACGAGGCATAGATGATATACCTATTGAGTTGCTACGCTGCATAGTAGATGAAGGTCTGATCAGGTTATATCACTCGGTGTGTAGGATTTATGAGACAGGTGAGATACCCTCTGATTTCAAGAGGAATGTTATCATCCCTATACCGAAGAAAGTGAGAGCTGACAGAAGTGAAGATAACCGTACAATCAGCTTGATTACTCATGCTTCAAAGATCCTGTCTAGAATAATTTACAAGATGATGGAAAGCCTGATAGAAACGGAGTTGGGTGAAGACCAGTTTGGTTACATGAGAAATGTAGGAACAAGGGAAGCTGTACTAAGCCTTAGGCTGATTTTGGAAGGTAGAATAAGGAAAGATAAGAGAACGTTCATGGCATTTGTAGACTTAGAAAAGGCTTTTGATAACGTTGATTGGACTAAATTGTTTGACATTTTGAAAACGATGGGAATAAAGTACATGGATAGGAGGGTGATCTACAATCCATACAGAAACCAGACAGCAGTCATTAGAGCTGAAGGACATGAGAGAGAAAGTGGTATTAAGAAAGGTGTAAGGCAAGGCTGCAACTTATCACCCATACTTTTCAATCTTAACATTGAACAAGCAATGAAGGAAATTGAAGCAACATTTAAAGTGGGAGTGAAGATTCAAGGAGAAATAATTTCAACTCTGAGATTTGCCGATGACATAGTCATCTTCGCTGACACGCCAGAGGATTTGAATGAGTTTTTGAATGGTATGGACTCCGTCTTGAGGAAAGAATTCATGATGAAAATTAATAAATGTAAAACAAAAATATTGGAATGCAGCCGATATAAATCAGAAACCTCTATGGACATCAAATTGGCAGGTGAAAAACTAAGGGAAGTAGGATATATCTGTTACTTAGGAAGCAAAAAAAACAGATAAGGACGAAGCAAAAAGGATATAAAAAGAATGTTGGCTCAGGCAAGGAAAGCATTTCTACAGAAAAGGAATCTGTTGACATCTAGTATAGATTTAGGTATTAGGAAGTCATTTTTGAAGGCCTTTGTCTGGAGCGTGGCACTCTATGGAAGTGAAACTTGGACTATTGGTGCAGCAGAAAGGAGGAGAATTGAAGCGTTTGAAATGTGGTGTTACAGGAGAATGATTAAGATCAGATGGATTACAAACGAATAGGTATTAAGACTAGTGGGAGAGGAGAGATTTTTCTGGCGACTGCTAATGAAGAGATGAGATAGGTTGATAGGACACTTACTAAGACACCCAGGAATAGCAAGCTTAGTTATGGAAGGAAGGGTCGAGGACAAGAACTGTAGGGATAGACCAAGGTTAGAAAATGTTAAACAGATTGCCCCGGATGTAGGGTGTGGTAGCTATGTAGATATGAAACGATTAGCTCAGGACAGGGAGGAATGGGGAGCTGCATCAAACCAGTCAAAAGATTGAAGACTAAAACAACAACAACAAGAAAAGTAGGATCTTTATTTCGTCACGGAACTACTTGTTTTTTACAAGGTGGTTGAACGTTATTATTATTTATTTATTTACATTGTTTAGACCCAAATTATGACCTGTTACTGTTCTTCTTGTCCTTCCAGAACTCCTTCATCATCTCACTGTGTCGAACTCGACGTACCACCGTCCATCCTTTCCCTGGTCTCCTTGGTTGATCTTCATGTGTGACTTCCCAACTATGGATCTTATGTCGGAATGTCATTCAATCGTCTATGTTTATTGCTGTGATGTTGGCAGTTTCTAGATCAATTTGGACTTGAGTCACCCAGACTCTCGTCACTTTACGTTTCCGTAAGTAAGTCATTTTATTTGTTGTTAGTCAGTTATTATTTAGGCTCATAATGTGGCCGTAGAATCTCAGTCGACGCTTGCCGAAATCTGACTCAATGTTGGAGTATTATTACAACTGGTAGTTGCAGTAATTAGACAGAAGCAAGTACTGTAGATCTTGAGATTCGTTCTCTTTGTTCTAAGTAGCCCATGAGAAGTGCTAAAAAGAAGAATAAGTGTGGGGGCGCTACATATGTCATGTTTCAGAAGGGGGGCGCGGCAGTAATAGTTTGAGAACCCCTGGCTTATTAAAAGGTACCGTTGTGGTATTCGCCAATATTTGTAAATGGGGAACCACGGAAAGCCACTAAAACGGCAGTCTACGGTGGGTTTCAAATCCACTCGCTTTATTTATTACTAGCAATAGTGCCCGGCTTCGCCCGGTGGATTTGTTTGTTTTATGGATGATAATGAATACTACTACAGAACTGGCATATAATACTTAAATTAACAGAAAAAATATTTTAAAAATATAACTTTTTGTGGTGGTGGTGGTGGTGGTGGTGGTGGTGGTAGTGATAAGTAGTTCAGTGTAATGGACGTAACATTCAGGTCATTTTCCCGTAATGATAATGGCAATAATGAATAGGGAAATGGCTATTTACTAACTACAGTACTGACACATGTAATTTACAAACGAATTGAAAAATATGATTAGAAAGAGGAGTATGTGACATAAAAGACACTGCCTAGGGCCTATATCTCATTGGTTGTTAGAAAAGTAGAGATCAATAGTGTCGTCTTTTGTCACATAGTGCCATAGGAAAATAATCAGAGCACTTTGGAAAACTTCGGCTGTCCCGAGCTCCTGAAGTAGCAATAGTGTCATTTATCGCCACATACCGCTCAAGGATAAGGATCTGAATAAATGAAAGTAAATTTGAATGCACCAACGCTTATTGCAGCTGATAACCTCAGTATACTGCACCTACACTATCGCACTTATACAGAGGCATAATATTTTCATGATGATAGCTGTTTTACGGGGCCTAAGAAATCTTCTTGCAATAATTACTCCCAGTGACTCCAATTTATAAGCAGCGCAAGTTGTAACTATTTTCGCAATTCTGGTAGGGGCGACGTGATGCAGCTCGCATTGCCAGCCAACAATTGACTTATCAAAATATCCTTACAGTTACACTACTACGGACATGAATGGTTCTAGGACCTTAAAACGTAGTTTTCAAGTTCAATTTGTCTGTTGTTCTAACTGTAGGGAATGGATAGAGTTGTTCAAAATATCAAGTGGATAGTGTTACCCGCAGGGTTTCGAAGGGTAAGTACATTAAGTGTGGTTAAGATCGGTGAAACGATGTAGACTTGTGCCAAAGGGCCTAAATGCAGGGAATGGAGTGATCTGTCCGAAATTTCACGTAGACAGTGTTACTCGCAGGTTTCCAAAGGGTAAGAATACTCATTTTGGTTTAGATTGGTGAAACGGTGTAGATTTGTGCCAATGGGTTTAAATGCAGGGAATGGAGTGGTCTATCCGAAATTTCATGTAAACAGTGTTACTCGCAGGATTCCAAAGGGTAAGTATACAAATGTTGGTTCAGATCGGTGAAACGGTGTAGATTTGTATAAATAACAGACAAACCAACATTGAGTTTTATACCGTATTTACACATGCTAGTGCAACAATCACAATAACGCAGGTTATCACATACATTCTACACACACACCCATGTACACGGGGCAACATGACCACGATGTCTAAGCCCTGCAAATGAAATATTAACTGTGCATACTATAGCATACAATCCTTGATTGTCAATCGGTCAGTTTTCCCATGTGTCCTTTAGCAAATTTTACGGGACTATCATGATACAGAGTAAATCGTTGTTGCCTAGTGACAACCTGTCCATCAATGGTGCGGCGTTGACTATTATGATACAGTGTTAGTCGTTGTCGCCTAGCGACAATATGTCCGTCAAGTTATTAGATCGGTGAAACGGTGTAGACTTGTGCAAAAGGGCCTAAATGCGGGGAATGGAGTGGTATGTCCGAAATTTTACATAGCCTAAACTATTCCTCTTGAATCAGGCTATCATATACAAAAAGAATTTTTCGAATCCGACTGGTAGTTCCAGAGATTAGCGCGTTTAAACACATAAACACACAAACACACAAACTCTTCAGCTTTATTATATTAGTACAGATTTGAGAATAATTTTTCTTCGTATCTCCTTTTCTTTGGTGTGGAGGAAGGCATTTTCTGTAGAAATCTCTGGATGTAGTCCATATACTAGCACCTAATCCCACATAGCTAATGTGGCTGATGACGGAATTCCTTCAATATTGTGTCATTTATAATCAATTTAAAGGACTGTTCATGGTCCACTGTTTAAAATGACCCAAAATAGGCCGTGCTGAATGTGTTCAGCACTCCGCAGCGAAGCCTAGGGGGTGTTAAATAGCGATGGGTAGCTGCAGGAAATCAAGAGATAGGAGGTAAAAATATCAGTTCAGCACTTCGGCTATACTGAGTGTGATTTCCAGGGTTTCACCACACTCCCTCCAAGCATCGCTGGGTTAGTTCCTTGTTTCAAGTACCGGGGTACCTACCTCATCCCGACTCTAATAATTACAGATATACACACTATTAAAATCACCAGAGCAACGCAGGTTATCAGACAGATTCAACACACATCCACGCACATGGGGCCGTTGACCAAAGATGTCCCAAGATCTTAATTCGAACTAACAATCTGTGTTTTCCGCCATAATTCAGGATGCCATTTCTTTTGATCTCCAATGTAAGAGAATCGAAATGTGTGTCTGGCATATGCGTTATGTCCTATCACTGATCATACCTGACAGAACAAGGTACAGTAGCTTACAGAGAACACGACCTGGCGAATATCATGTCAATACGTAGACAAATATTGGTCCATGCTAATAACGTTGCAACAGACACAGACATGTCGGAACGGGACCCACACATGACAGTGAGTGATTGCAGAGCGACGTTCGGATGACAGACATTGACAGGAAAGCAGATACTGGCCGTGCTGTATAATATCTGACCCACCTGCCTATGTCAAGTGCAAATTATTAGTGGGGCAGTAGAGATTCGAAGTCTGCTTTGATGCTGGGCACAAGAAAGCAAGCTGGTGGAATAGTCCTATCATGAAACTTGTTCTAAATAATTGAATTACATTCTTAATTGTTAGGGATTTGAGGTATTAAAAGGAAACGGTATGAAATTGAGACAGTGCCTAAGGCTCTGCGCATGACACGTTATCGTCGCACGATAAAAAGTCGGACGGTTTGAATCGTGGTCTGTTGCTTTACACACTGTACGATTATTTTTACCAGTAATGTTGAAAGTATAGGCTGGTAAAGTTGTTAACTGTAATATGGATTCTGAGCAAATCATTGCTTTTTTACGGGTCATTGGAAAAAACAAAGGCGCAATCACCTTCAATTAGTTCATCCTATCAATCAGAGATGTGAGGAAGTTGCGATGTACTACACATTATTTGAAGTCCTGAGAAATGATGACCGAAAGTTTTTAAACTACTTTCCTATGTCTGTTGGAGAATGTTATTCGGCAAAACACACAATTCATAAATTGTATAGGGGAGATTCAAATAAATACGCAGTATTAAGGGGATGATGGCAAAGATGATAAATTAAAGGAAAAGGTTTCAAACAATTAACATACATAATATTAAATTACTACATATTTGAGTCATGGATTAAGTACTTAAAATGTTATTTGGCATGGGTTGTCTAAATCATCTAATACTTAAAATAACACTTTCAAAGCAATTTGAATTTAGTAACTTTCGGGGATTTTTGGTTGATACTAGTGGTAATAGGGCTAAATCTGCAGTACCTTGCATGAATTCGCAATATGATAAATAATATGTTTCATTACTATTGCAATAATATATCACGGAAATACGTGAGATTTTAATTATATGTTTCACAAACAAAATACAAAACAGGTTTTCACGGTTTTACCACGAGGTGGTAGCATTTGTCGTTTCAAAATTCATGGGCAAGGGAAATTAAATAGTTGACACAAAACAACTGCAGATATGAACTCGCCTCTTGCACTAAGGTATCTCTGCAGAAAAATATATTTCAAGTACTGCAGAATTAGCTGTACTGCGGACTTAGCAAAGTTTCCCCTACAACCTATTCAAATGCTATGACTTCAAGGTAAGTTTCTGAACATTGCTATGTTTTCACTGCTGTTTTACCGTCAGCAGGGACTACGCTCGCTAAAGCGCTGCGTTAGGTCATGGGGCCAAGCTCTCTGCTGAGTCGGTAGACGCGAGGGTTCGAGCCACACCGTCGGCCGTCCTTTGAATGGTTTTCCGTGGTTTCCCATTTACAACACCAGGCAAAAAGCTGGGACGGTACCTTCTGACAGGCCACGGACGTTTCCTTCCACATCCTTGTCCAGTTTCATTCATATTCGTCATTGCATATCTCATCCTGGCGCGGCGACTAGAAAGACTTGCACTCGGCCTCTCAGGAGGCCACATGGCAAAAAAAAATGATGTTTCCATTCAAGCGTAATAATACATTTGTAAGTTTTACTGCTCTTTCTAGTGGGTTCAGTGGCGTAGTTGGTAGCATGCTGAACTGCTGTGCCCAAGATAGCGGGTTCAAACCCGGCCGAAATCGTCGGATTTTTAAGAGCGTTAATATCCTTCAGTATGCCTTCCTTCGGAGGCGAAGTAATGCCGGCGGTCCCATGTCATAGATTTATGGCATGTAAAAGATCCTTCCACAGACTAAACTTGTGTGGAGCTTAATTTCTAGGTTAGATTTCGTTGTAACGCTCTATCACAGTTCCAGCGTTCACCACTAGGTATCATTGATATCTGGTAGCGAAAGTTGGAACTACTTGAAATTGAGCGGAACTTGTAGCTTACCCTAGTGGTGTCCGCTTGAAGCAGCTACAGCCTCAGGCGAGTTGAACATGTCCTCGGACACTCCCAGCACTAAAAGCCATACGATAAATAAATAAATAAATAAATAAATTGCTCTTTCTATTAACATTTGAAACTTCCATATTTTTGCAAGAAGTTTATTTTACCAAAGTACGTAAACAAACATGAATGATAAAATAAACTATATTTACGGGGAAGTACTAAAAAGGTTAAAGTACTTGACATTTCAGAAGGAAATCAGGTCGAGAGGTAAGAGTGTTGTAGTTGTAGTTAAAATAATAAAGCGCCAGTAACAAATAGCAACTTCACTTTATTGTGTTGGAATTTTCATTACGGTATGTTATCAATACAATCTGAAACATATTTGAAATTTCATTCTTATCAATATCTAAAGTTTCGTCCCATAAGACAGGTTTTGCTTCAACTAGCGAAATCGAAACCTCAGCGTCAATTCCTTCCATTATTCGTAAAAAGCCACCAAAACACACAAACAAAATCAAAGCGTAGAACCAAGCAACGTGCACTGGAGACAGCTCCCGCACGACTGAAACTGTCCAGTAGGCCACGGAGCAGAGAGACGATATGGTAGCCGTGTGACTCGTTTCACTAGACAGCTGCAACGCGACTAAAAATCGTGCCCGTGTTGTAACCGTACATGCTTTCGCCCGTGCGGGAATAAACTGCACACGCATTTCATTTTTTTATTTTGTCGACTGAGGAACAGTTTATTCCCGCATGGTCGAAAGCATGTAATGTGCAAAGAGCGTATCAAAGTTTATTAAATTATTTTGCGCGAGCCACCATGTTGGATTGGTGAAACGTATTTATATTGCAAGGGCAATGTTTTATTTATATATCATAATTGTTGTATTTATATTTTTCTCAATCTTACATTTAAATTTGCCGCCCACCTTGTGGTTGGTGCATGTCTCAAATTCTGTCATTGGTTGAAGTTTCATTTATCAGTTTTTTGATTGGTCATTACGGAGCCCGGATTTCTAAGCGAAATGCTTATAAATACGGGTTTGCTTACTTATTTTACGATGTTTAACTAATATAGTTTATTTTACCCAAAACATGTAAATTTAAAAGTAAATTTTCACTCCTAGCCATAATTTTATCATTAAAACTATTCATCCCCCATTTCATATCGATTAATACGGTATAAGTGTAAAAGGGGGAAGCCCCAGGATGTTGTGAAATAACACTCGGTATTTGAAATTACGAGAGAAACTTGGGATGCCCCACCGAATATCATCTACTGCGATTTAACTGTTCAATCTGGTATCGGCATGTTGTAACATGGTTGGTGAATCCCCGCTTCCCAAGCTGTTAGGACACAGCTTGCTGATGCATTCAGTATTCTTCTTTTAGTCGAGCCACACGTGTTTGTGTGATAAGGTGTAGGCCTATATGATCGCGATCGGTCATGTAATAAGTTAAGAAATGCCACCCACAAAGCCATCACAATCGGCTTTGCTGAGCAAATACGTAAACGAGTTTGGAAGTGATATATTTGGCGAAGACGGCAGGGTCTTGTTTTGTTTGGTGTGCGAAGAAAGTGTTTCTACAAAGAAGAAATATGACATTGTGCATCATGTCAACACAACGCGACATAAGGAGAGGGTTAAGAATAAATCTAAGTCAAATCAGGAACTAATTACAGGCACTGTAGGCGAACAAACGAGTTCAAGTGATATATTTTTCAAAGACTTGTGTTTAGCATTACTGAGTTCGGACATTCCATTGTGGAAATTAAATAATAATCCGCTTCAGAAATTATTAAAAATACACAAACAGAAGAATGTCGGATAAATCTACATTGCGATCAAACTATTTGCAACAGCATTTTAAATACGTTATTTGTCATGTTCGAGATCAACTAAAGCACGGGAAAATATCGATTTCTATTGATGAAACCACAGAATGATGTAGCAGGACAATGTCTATGTAGTGCTGTAGTTGGTGATATGAAAGCATGCAATAGATCATATCTTCTTAATATACAATTACTTGACCGAGTAAATCATTCTACTATTGCAATATTTTTCAATGTCTCGTTAGCTATCTTGCGACCAGAAGGGGCGCGGTGTGACGATGTATTGTTATTTCTGAGTGATGCTGATCCATATATTGTTAAAGCAGAAACTGGATTAAAAGTCGTTTATCCTAAGTTAGTTCACCTGACGTGTCACGCTTTACATCGTGTCGCTGAAACAGTTAGGAGTCAATATAAAGACGTGGATCTTCTTGTCTCTAGCGTGAAGAAAGTGTTTTTTAATTCACCGATTATAGTTCAAAAATTTCATGAAATCCTTCCAAATTTGTCTTTACCTCCTCAGCCAGTTTTAACTCGATGGGGTTCGTGATTAAAGGCTGTGTCAAACTAAGCAGAACATTTCAAAGAAGTAAAAACAGTGTTGGTCTCCTTAAATGCAGAAGTGTTGCAGCCAGCATTGCCGCAGTACAGGAATGATTTGCTAATATTGGTATCCAATATAAGATAGAGTACATCCATAACCGTTTCTCCAAAATTCCTGCTATTATAACACAGTTGGAAGCTCGAAATAATACCTTGGAACATTCACCTTCTTTGATACATGAAATTTCAGTAACGTTGTATTCAGAGACTCGCGGTATTGCTGAAACTGTCTTTGAGAAACTCAGTAAGTTATTAACGAAAATCCCCGGTTACGAAACACTGTGTAAAATTTGTAAAGAGGGTTTTGGTACAGAAACGTATAGCGAAGAGGAATTCAATCAAGAAGAACTGCGGTACCTTTCACATGTTCCTGTAACCTGCGTGCGACGTTGAGATATCAGTTTCACTGCATAAAACATTATTCACTGACAAATGACGGAACTACACACAAGCTAATCTCAAGATGACCTTACTCGTGTGCTGGAACAAGATTACGTAAGGTAAGAATTCTATGAAACAATATATTTATAATTTTATTTCAATTTTTATTTGCTTACTTTTGTGCTCATTTGTTACATGTTTCGTGCTTATTTGCTTGCTTATTTCACAATTTGGTTGTGGTTCCAAAACCAGGCTCTAAGTCAGTACATTCCTCGTTGTCTATCTGGGGCAAAAATTAGCGTCCATCATTCCACTCTCCCCGCGCCCATTCATCAGGCTAAACGTGCAATATGTAATATCCGCTTTGAACGTGGTAGGCACTTTGTCTATCCACATGTTTTAACTTCTGTTTTCGTTGTGGAGTGAGGCACATACCGTATCGAAATTTTTACCGGCATTTTTAATTTTGTTTGTGTCGTGTTTGTGAATCGTAATATTGCTTGCCACGGTGGGTGAGTGGCCAATGTGTTGGTCTACTAACCCCCCAAGCTTGCAGGTTCGCTCCTGGCCGTGGTAAGTGATTTTTTTGAAAGGCGACAAAAATCACGACATTGATGTCATACGTTCTTGGCATGTTAAAGAGCCCTTTTGAATTCAGTAGGCCATGTTCACAATGACAAAATTAATCTCGGAATTTACCGTCAACACAAAGTTCCTCATTTCTCTACCAGAAAGCGTTATAGTGTTCAAGTAGCTTAGATATCTAACTTCCTTGACTTTCATAGTGCTTCAAGGAACAACGAAATTTGACATGCAAGCTACCCTATTGGTGTCAAATAACAAAGCTTGCACCCGGCCCCCGTGGCCATACGATAATATTATTATTATTATTATTATTATTATTATTATTATTATCGTAATATTTCGTTGTTCAGAAAGCACACCCCATGATAAGTTGCGGAAATGAGTATGTTCCTTTATTCTTTCTTAGATTCCGTCCCTCCCTTTTCAGCCTATTTCCATTTATGAAAAAAATAGGCTTATCAGATCACCTTTTGTCCGTGTGTATGTGTGTGTGTATGTGTGTCCCTAATATCATCTAAACGGCCACAGCGATTTCAATGAAACTCGGTAAGGTAATTCAAGTGCCTACAAGCTGCTGCGAGAGATTACGTCACCAGTTACGTTGGCAGCACGGCTGTCGCGTGTATCATTACAAACAAAGAGTAAACTTTATAGCCTACTGACCACAGACATTCATAACATACTGTTGCACCCTTCCAATAATCTAACTATACGCACTGACAATGTCGACAGCCCACAGCCCACACATGTGGCCTTCATCCTATCAAGGACACCGTGCTGCCAACTGAACTGATGACGCTACCTCTCGCAGCTGCACGTAGCCACTGCGGAGAACATTTCCTGGCACCCTGCAGTACTATATCGTCCAATTCCGAACGTGTCCTTCAAATTTTATTTCATCTCACCAATCCAACATGGCGGCTGTATCAAATATTTCACAGGCATTCTATATCTCTGAAACTATTACCGAAATTCACTCTGAAATTTTGTACGGTGATGAAGTGCACTACTAGATGTTCAAAAAGCTGTCGAGTTCAAAACGAACATGGCGGCAAGCGAATTTTAAAATTTAGATAGACTTTTCCCGCGATTTAATCATCCGAGCGCAGTGAAACATGGTACAGCAAATGTTTATACACATTGCAATGCACTGACATTTAATTTAGTTCAATAGTTTACATAACCTCAAGATGGCTCCCGTGCGAAATTTGTGGACTATATATATACAAATCCAACATGGGACTATCCAAAATATTTAGATGGTTCTCAATATGTCAGCAATCAAACAGAAATATTGTATGTTGATAAAGGCTATAAACATAAGGTCATTTATGGGATTTTCAATAACCTGGTGGGCACAAATCTAACATGGCGGCGACACGAAATTGAAATATTTAAATTGCCGTTTCACGCGATTTAACCATCCAAGCGCAGTGAAACTTGGTACGGTAAATGAATACACAAATTTTAATCCAATGACATTGACTTTATTTCAACTGTTTCTATAACCTCAAGATGGCGGCTAAGCGAAATTTCAACATATCAATTTTATTTCTTGTGTCCTAATCTTGCGATTGAAGTTTGAATATTAAACCTACGCAATAATCTTCATATAATAGTACATAACCTATGGCCTACGTATATAAATATCCAACATGGCGTAATATTTAGATGGTTCTCAATATCTACGAATATATTACAGCAATGAAACTGATATTTTGTATGTTGATAGAGGCAATTAATATAAGAAGGATATTACGAAAATAGGCTATTTTGTTATTTTCTTTACTGAAGTACTTGTTCTTGAGTATGTTATGTGTGTGGTGACTAACTGTTGGCTTTCGTTTTGTCTGGGTTTTTATATCGCGAGGTCAGGGCTTGGTTGAATAGCGTGTTTTCAAACCGCTTTCAATCATGCATTGCCTAACGATCATATGATCATGTGCTATTAGAATTTTCGCCGTGTTCTTGGGTGTTCCAGTATGGCCATTTCAGTCGATTCTGTGTTCTTCATGTTCGTACTGCGCCCTTATCCTACGGTCATAGGCTAAGTTCGCATGGTTTTCAGTAATGCTAGAAACAGCGTTTAAATGAGCCTCGATTTACAGGGAAAAGGAAGTCTGATTTTGCGTCATTTTAATCATGTTGAGCTCCTGCCGAAGTGTTATTAGGGCGAGTCATGCAACTGGCCAATTGACGAACCAAAGGTACGTCGCACGGACCTCGCAGACAAAGGCTAGTCGAGAACATACTTCTATAACGCGCATTTACCACGCAGGTGTACGCTCAAGGACTTTCGGAGGGGCTTGCATCAGATTACGTTCTGGAAAGTTCTGTAGTACGTCTTATTCTGGTTTCACCACGCCCCTAAGTAGCGAAATTAATTTATTTCTACGATACGGCAGCACCCAGGATCGAACCATTGACTACAATAAGCCGGAAGTAATCCTGAAATTTTTTGCAGATGAACAGAATAATTAAGTCATCAAAAAATTAATAAATCAGTGGTCCAGAACTGAGATCCTTCCGCGGATCCGTCTGGGTTGAAGAGTTTGTTGTGAGAATGGGGATGGCGTCTATTTCTCCATAAATAGTCCGGAGGACGCAGTGTTGATATCCCCTAAAATTACGATCAATTATCTATGATAATCCTATGATTCGACGGACCTTACTATCACGGATAAAGTGTACACAGTGTATTGAAATAGATGTGTTGGAGTACGGAGCTCCTGCATGTGGAACAATCTTCAGGTGCTCTGTCGCCATGTTTTAGATATACAGTATTGCACCCCTGCGCAGTCCACTTGGTTAGTTTTCCAGCAGACCACACGGAGAGTTTGGTCTTCCGCAGTTTGGTTGTCACGCAGTTAGCGCGCGAGCGAATGTTAGTTGATGCATAGTTTTGCGAGCCCGCTCGAGACTGTTAGGGTGTTCGCAATGTGCTATTGTGCAGTTCGACACGTTTTCGACAAACAGTTACAAGCACTCGCGATAAGTCAGTTTACAGTCAGTCGTCATGCAGTTTTCACGCTACAGACAATGACACTCATTTGTATGTAAATGGTCAGTACGACTCAAGGCTGCAGGTTGAACATTTCAGAGAAGCAGTCGTAGCTTTAGTAAATAGCATATGTGTGCAGGGAGAGCTTGCAGTGTTACACGTTAACACAATTTGTATAGCTGTAGAAACAGTACTGTCAGTCGCAGAAGTTGGGAGGTGCGCAGTTGATCGCCCGAGACTCGAACCCTCGCCGCTGGAACAAGGACAGTTCCGTGAATGAACAGTAGGAAGAGAAAACGCATCGAGGTTGCCAGTCCAGCCCGTATGAAGAGCGGAATAACAGAAGAATTGGTGCATGATTTAACGAGTGTTGCGTAATCCTAGCCCGATATTTATGTGAAAAGTGCATTGTGATGCAACGTACGCGTGTTGGATAAGGTACTGGAGTACAACAAACGTACCAGTAGTGTTATTTTTTGTAAGAATAAGGTGAAATTTAGTGCTAACCATGATTATCATCACTCAGTGGAGTAGTGCATTGAATGTGAATATGTGTAGTGCCGGTATGGTGTGAAAGACACATGGCTAGGGGTTGCTGACATCTATTGCTGGGGAGGATGACGGCCAACGTTGGAAATATGATGAGTATTAATTTCCATTAATTATCTATGTCATAGTTTTATGGGTCGTGTTTATTATAGTTCGATACAGGAATAGATATTCGTCTTAGTGTAATATTAGATTTTTTATTTTTTTAGTTTAAGTATCATTTGTCGTATGTTATGTGTATCCGTGACGACGGAACGCTATTTGTTTAGTTCAGGAGATGCTTAGCGATGATGTTTGTTCGCAAACCGCGCCAAATTGTACATTGATAGGGATGCATGTGTTCACCCCATTATGTTGTATGTATTTCAGCCCCTGGATAAAGTTGCCGGAAAGAGCAAAGGCACGTAGATTTAGAAAGAGAGAGAGATTTAAAGAATGTAAAATTTATAGACGCACTAATGACGCAGGTTATTGATAATCATAATAATAATAATAAGCATGACGTCAACTAGGGATAATAATAACAATATCGAGAGTAATAATGATATCAGGTACGGATAGAAGGGGAGGAAGTTTAATGTTAATGCCCTTATTACGACGCATGTGGTGGTAATTATTCATACGGATGCACTCTGAACTGTTTCAGGGATGATTTGACGCGTCCTTTCTCTTAGATTAACGCAGGTAAGTGTGGTATTGAGTGGGAGAAGTATTTAGGGTATCCATTTGAGTGTATTGGGGGAGCAAGCTGAACATCGGCTTAATCGTGGTATGTTAATGAGAACATAGTTGAATGTATGGCAAAAGTGATACCGGGAGGTTCCGTGAGGCCCCGGGGGTTCAACGAGGAATAAATAAAATGATATAATAATATTGAAAAGGTATAAGAAGTTGCAGGTGACACAGCCATATGTCACTCGACTCCCAACTGAAAAGGGAAAGAAAGGTAAGTGAGGTGTATTGGGCATACCCTGTGAAACAGGTAAGACTAAACTATGCGTACAGGTTTTGTGTGATAAATAGGACCACGATAATAATATTGCTCCAAGACCAGGTTCCACTCAGGTCGAACCAAAGACTATCTAGTTGGTGAGGTCATTTCTCCTTGTGTTTCCATTATGCCTGTGTAGTTTACTAAGAGTGCAGTTTGGGAGCCCACAGCATTTAGTGTCTGAGCTGCGGTGGCACTCGCCAAGGTCGTACACTCCCCGCCCCTCTCCATAACGGGATCCATTGTGTTCAAATGAGGCTAAGTTTGACGGTCATGTGGACAGCTGACTCCCTAGTCAGAGAAACTTATATAATATTCAGATTCATTTCCAAAATTAATTCATGATTGAGATTTACATATGGTACTGTGTTACACTAACCTTGTGATCCAAGTCTATTATAAAGGTATTAATTATGATAATATTTATGTTAATAATAATAATAATAATCTGTTATCGAGTTGAGGATAAACTTATGTAAAGGGTACATTAATCCAATAACCTTTTGTGTCCTGGCATTGCCGCGAAGATTTTATTCAAATAGATTAATAACCAGATGGATCTTAATAATAATAATAATAATAATAATAATAATAATAATAATAATAATAATAATTCATGGATTTCAAGACCGAATTTATTTTAGGGTACTGATACCCAGTAACCTTTGGAGAGTTGATTCCATTACGGCGGTAATAATTAAAGGTGATAATCATATTGATAGCAATAATAGCAATAATAATAATAATAATAATAATAATAATAATAATAATGGTGACTTTTATTATAATGGGATCCGTTTGGTGATTGATTTTCCTTTTCGTGAAGTTAATTGCTCTCTCGGATAGTAGCAAGCGTCTGTGAACGTGCAATGCTCTGAAAAAGGTAGGTGAGAGTCCTTGCTTCGAAGCCTACGAGTGTATATATTTTTCCTGTTAGCGTTTCAACTTGTAAATACATATTTGTGTTATGTTGTTTATTGCAGGGTCGCAGGCATCGTTGACAAGATATACACACTGTTGTTTAATTTTTGTCGCTCGGTGCGGTATGCGAGCATAGGATGTTTTTTTATGTATCTGGAATATGCAAATTTTCTGCATACAGTTGGTATTCATTTTGGTTTCCTTATTTGTTTGCCATACGGTAAGCTATTATTCTTGCCACGATACTCGAAAGCATCTCGAGTTGTATTTATGTGGTATAGTTAAGCACACGCCCATAAGACTTTGACAGACGGTATTGAATCCGGGACCCGGATCATTTTGTTACGAGTCCTGAGTTCAATCCTTGGATGATCATATTTCTAAGGTATTTTGTGTTTATTTTAGGTATCAGTGTAGCACATCTCAAACTCAAATCTCATTGAGGTCATATGAGAGTAAATTTGCCAGTTGGTATTAATAAGTACGGATTGATGTATGCTTAAAGGCTCAAAGGTATAAGTGTGCCAAATTTCATATTCATTTGAAGGGCGAATTTTGTAGTTGTGAATAATGGATACATGAGTATTGTGATTTGGTGAAAGTGTCTTAATCCACCAAAGGGGATCACATGGGCAATGTTGCCAGATCATGTCACAAAATGATTACCTCATGAATATTATAATTATGGAAGCCATGAATTAATGGTGGATATGCCAATGGCTTGATGTTTGTTGTATTAATTAATTGGCACACAACGGCAAGATGCAATGGTATTTTGAATATTAAATTCAGAGGTGTGGAATGTATTACAGTGAATATTAATTATGGTCAGATCAGATTTATTTTTCATCTTGGCATATGATCAATGATTAGTTGTTTGTTTAATTGAGAGATTGGATTATTTGATTGATAATCGATTATTGATAAATGATGGGATTCACAGTTCAATTAAAGTTTAATTGATTTAATTTGAATATTATTTGATTCACTGAGTGATTTGAATTGGTGATTAATTTAATTAGGGTTGCTTTTATTTGAATTGGTGATTAGTTTAATTAGGGTTGATTTTATTTAAATCGATGATTAATTTAATTGAGGTAATTTTTTTTGAATTGATGATTATTTAATTATGGTTGATTAATTGAAATGTAATTAATTTAATTGAGGTTGATTAATTTAATTGGAATTTAAATACTCATTTTTTGAGTTTTTGACATTTTTTTATTTTTTTTATTTATTTTTAAATCTTTTGGATAGATTTTAATATTTTTTCGTTATCTTGATTTGTTTTGGATTTATTTCAAAATTTGTAATTCGTTAAGTTGTTTTGGAGATTGGTTCAATTTTGAATAGTTTCTTATTCTAAATTTTGATTTTCCTGAGTTAATATTTTTGGTTTTTGCTTTCTTTTCGATCATTTTTGTATTTATTTACCAGTGTTAATAAAGTTGTTTTTCTTTTGGTTTTGAATCCTGTGTGTGATGATTTATTAATCAGCCCTATTGATCTTCCAAATGATGCATCCCAGGACAGTTGTTAGCTTCAAGTAGGAACGCACCACCCCCGAGAATAGAAACCTGTCCTGAAGGTCCTCTGTTCAAAAGGGTAAAGTACTGGGTCGGAATGAAACCTGCATCCACATCCTGTTGGGACCAGCAAAGTGATCTAAGATCTTTTTTGAATCACGTGGCATCCTGTATTTGTGTATCTGGTATTTATTGCGATTTGATTTATATCCCGTGCCTTTGTTTGTATGTAGCCTATTTCTGTGATTCAATTTCATGCGATGTGATTCCGGCTTCTTTATTTCTTTAGGTGATGTATTTCATTGTTAGCGTATTTTTCGCTATTTTTGTCTTATCGCGGTATATACCTCTCCCTCCACAACGTTACGTACTTCAAGTAATTTACCGTGACATCATGTTTGTCTGTCCCTTAGAGTACTTTGCATCGGACGTCTAGTCTACACATATCCTAGCGTTATGTTTTTGTGTTCTTATGTCAGCTCACATTTAATTGCAGAACTTAGGTACTTATTTACATTCAGTATCTGCGCTATTGGTCTGTTGTTTCGACGCAGTAATACATTCAGCATGTACACGTTCCTCTCCGCTTTGTTTCATTGAAAAGTTAACTCAATACATCCGCTCGGCCTGTTTCTCATACTACTTCGAGTCATTTGTAGTGTAGCATACCCTCCCGGTTTCGTTATAGACCGAAATATGGCGTGAGTTGTCTACTGGGTTTCGGCTGTGCTTAGCCCATTTCCTCGCGAAATACGCACGTCCGCACCTCTAGGGATATCAGTTTGTCAGCTTCTCGGCCTAGGACGTAACCTTCCTCCGCGTAAAACATCTTATGCTCTGCGAGAAGATCGATGCTGTTTAACATCAATTTAGGATAAGTATTCTCCTCTCTCCCTGTAAAATCTAGGTGGCGCAGTCGGGGTTGGACAAAATAGTACTATATCCTTAGCCAATTTCATTGAAATTATTCCAAGCGTTCAGATTTTCTTAGGGACACACACACACACAAATGGTGATCTCACTAGCCTATTTTAGCCCATATTCATTTATGAGAAAATAGGCTTATGAGATCATCTTTTGTCCGTGTGTGTGTGTGTGCGTCCGGGTGTGTGTGTATGTATCGCCCCTAATAAAATCTAAACGGCTGGAGCGATTTCATTGAAACTCGCTAAGGTTATAGAAATACTTTGGCCGACTCCGACCCTGCCCTTCAAATTGTATTATGTCTCACAAATTCAACATGGCGGCTGTGTGAAATATTTCACCGGCATTCTATATCTTCGAAACTATTACTGATATCACTCTGAAATGTTATACGCTGATAAATAGCACCACTAGACGTTCACCAATGTAATTTTCCAAAACCTGTTAACTACAAAATGAACATGGCCGCCACGCGAATTTGAAACATTTAAAAATACTTTTCTAGCGATTTAACCATCCGAACGCCGTGAAACTTGGTACAGCAAATGTTTATACACATTGTAATGCACTGACATCTAATTTATACCAATTGTTTACATAACCTAAGGATGGTGACTGTGCGAAATTTTAAATTTAAGTTTTCATTTCGAGTGTCTTTATCCTGTGATCGAAGTCAACGTTTGAATAACCAACCCATATAATAATATAATAAGAATTTCATTTGTGCTCTTGACTGACGAAGGCTCAAAGTGTGCCGAAACATGTATCATAGTTCATAAAGACATCGTATGATAAAAATTTGTATTGTAAACGGGATATTCTTATAATATATCATAATCAATACGGGAAAATGTAGAATTATGACTAAAGTCATAGATATTCACAACATTTCGGAAGCTGTGAAATACACTGGTCAAAAACATTTTGCACATTGCAAGCTTATGTATTTGCGGACCAAATATAATACACGTGCTTTATCCGATAATTGTTTTTATTTATTTATGTAGCGTAAGACTACTCATGAAGCAAGATAATAATAATAATAATACATCTGGGTCCAATCAAAGAAAACAGTGAGTAGAGAAGGCGTCACAACCACGAATTGTACAAGCACGTGGAGAAGATCAGTGACACGATTCGAAAAATAAGGATTGCCTTTTATAGCCACGTGACACGAATGAGCCCAGGCAGGATATCAAAACGGATATTGACGTACTTTCATGATAAGAAAACCAAAGGGGCATGGTTTACGGAAGTTGAGAAAGATCTACGTGAAATGAAAATTTCCCCTAAAGATATCCAGGAGCGTGTTCCACTTCAGGAAAAACTACGTACGCACAAAGGTTTCCAGGAAAAGTCGAAGCTGAAGACAGGGAAGGCGTGGTCCCAAGAGAGAAAATAACAACACCGGAGACGAATGCGGGAACACTGGGCGGTAGTTAGAGCTCGGAAGAAGAGACAGTTGAACTGACGTGGTCCCTAGTTGGCCGAATCGAAGAAAGAAGAAGAAGGAGAATAACAAGTACATACTAGCACAGATATCAATCTTATTGCGACCTTATGCCCAGTCTCTTTTCTCCAGTCCAGGCTTGATGGTGTAGCACTGAAAAAGTCGTTAGGGGTCACCTAACTACGCTCTTAGTTTGCAATCTTAGACAATGTGCCTGATGATCGGGTTCGATGTACCACAATCACAGCGGGGGTTTGGCCACTTCCCTCTTTTGTGCAGGTTGTGTGCACAAACTCCAAGTCTGTGAAGAGTGCACGGTACAAACTCACCAACGTGTTATGTTAGAGTTAACACATGAGCCAATGTGCAAAAACAAAATGCCGTCATACAGCAATGAAAGTACAACATCATGCAATATGCTACACATTTTCGAGCAGTGCATAAACTAAGGGAGAGCATGATGTGAAGGCTGTCATGTAACATCCACATGAGTATAATAGAACTCTCGAAACTTGGTGATATTATTTCAGTCCAGCGATGAGGAATGCAAGGAGGTAATCAGTTTAAGCCCACCATTGTCAAACTTCCATGGCAGTGGAATAAAGGGAAGGAACGGAAGAATTGAATTCAATTACAACCACTCCCCTCTGCTTTCAAACAGCGATTCAATTGCTTTCAAGTTGGCAGTAACAAACGCTGCTAACGATGAGACTCAATTTTCGTACAATTTCCACTTGCTATTCGAACGTGTTGCCAAGTCATGGGACACACCTTTCTACAAATTATCCTTCAGTGCAGTTGAATAGCCTTTACAGGGTTAGCCACCAGGCTTGTCCACCTCAAACCTCCGACCCTTTGAAGATACTTCTTTTTCTGATTTTGCCCATATAGGTAATGCGGGACCCATAATATTGCGTGCAACTCTTTCCTCGGGATAGTTTTTGTTCACTAATATATAGATACCAATTTTGCTTTTATAAACAGAGGTATACTGATTTGTCTCTAGATACGTTCATAAGCAGACAAATTCACCGTAATTCTTCGCGAATCTAACTAGTATTTTTTTGAGAAAACCAGCAAATAATCTGATAAAATTTAGGTAAACAGCTGCTTCCTTACGTCTTTCATGTCTTTCGCTTGATGTGTCTCTCAAGAAGACATGATCGCTCATGTATGAGGACTGTACGGTGGATGATCAAATAGCTCCAAGGTAAGCTGTCTTGCAGAACACTTGCTGTCTTGATCTTGCTTTCAGCAATTTTTCATTTTTGCTTGCCGCTCAAGATATTCCTGTCTTCCGGTCAGCATTTTCACACTGATTAAGAGCTGAAGACGAATCTCACACGCTGGTTCCATTCCCAGGCGGCAGACTTCTACGACACACAAATACAAAAGTTAATCCCACGATATGATAGGTGTCTCATTTCTGGTGGTGATAATAATGTTCGTGTGGCCTCCGTAGAGGCCGAGTGCAGGTCTTTCTAGTTGACGCTCGTGGACGACCTGCACGTCGTAATGAGGATGATGTGATTATGAAGACGGCACATACACCCAGTCCCCGAGCCACGGGAATTAACCCCAAGAGATTAAAATCCCTGATGATTCGGCCGGGAGTCGAACCAGGGGCACTTTGGGCCAAAGCCTAGCGCGCTAACCATTTAGCACGAAGCTGGACTCTGGTGGTGATTATATCGACCAATATCTGAAACATGGCGGTATCTGGTGTTAAAGTTTTCTCATGTAACTATGATTTTATTTTATTTAAAAAATAGGGAAACTTAATTTCTGGATAGTCATCGTAATCGGCAGGCATATATTACCCCCTTATTTTTTTTTATTAAAAAGAAATGGTCGTATATTCAAAATAATCAAATTCATCAGTGTATTTTGTCTAATTAAAAGATGTTATAGTTAAAACAAAATTTAATAACTTGTAGTTGTATTTTAAACAAGATGTTCAGCAAAGAACATATAGCCTACATTCTCCTATATGTATGGGTATACTAATAACTCTTTGTCCTTATCAAGGAGTAGACTATAATTAAATGTTCGTTGTAGTAGCTGGTACTGCAACCTAGCGATGAATTAATATACTGTATATCTTGTACTCCTCTGAGTGTTGAATGGACAGGCAGTTTAATGCAAACAGGAGGAATGCGATCCAGCTGGCAGTGCTTAAAGGTAATCGGAGCGTGGTCATGACTAGAAGTTGAACTAGTACAACATTGTAATACTTCAGGAGGCCAGAGATCTGCAAAGCGGAATGTTTGAAGATTACCAACATAAACCGGAAGAAGACAGCACTGTACAGATACAGTGAGAAGGCTATGGATGACAACTTGTGTCTTGTTCTTCTGTTGTCTGACTGCGTGGCTCAGGGGCAACGTTCTCGCTTGCTGAGCCCAAGGTTGCATGTTCGAAACCTGGCGCAGTCAGATGGCATTTGAGGGTGCGCAAATGCGAGGGAGCCGTGTCAGTACATTTACTGGCACGTTTAAGATCCCCCTCGGGGCAAAATTCCGGCACCCCGGCGTCTCTAAAAGCCAGTGAAGTTAAAAGGGACGTAAAACCAATAACATTATTATTGTTCATCTGTTCTCCTTTCTTTTTTGTCTTCTGTTTATATGCGATGCTGGGGCTGTGTTTATTAATAAAAGTGTGTATACATTAGCCTCTCCTTTGCGCTAAATAGCATTTTACTTAGTATCTGTGGAAAGAGCTCGTCCACATCTATTGTAAAATAATTCAAGTAAAAAGGAGAAGGTAACTCGAGTTGATTTCGAACCCCAGCCAAACGCGTGAGAGTCTAACACTCTAGACAGAGCCAAACATGTTCATAACATTACAGTGTTATTAACTGACTTAGATACAACGTGTTAGAAAATAATGTCTTGAAATAAACGATTTCTTCATTGCAGTATACATTTATTATAAATCATTTCATTAAAAATGGTATATTGGCTTTCACGGCCGGTGAATTAAAACTCTGCAATTCTTCTAGGTTTGTGCCGAGTCTTATGTGGGCTTTCGCCTATGACACCAAGCTGGCTCATCGGCGGGCTCTTGGTGTCCCCGCCGTGTCACCGTGAAAGCCAATATACCATATTTTTGGAAGCCTTCATAGGGAGGTTTAGGCTGCTTGAGCTTTTAGTTCTCGCAGAAAAGTAGTGCAGTTGCACTCAATATAAAGGAAGGTAGCGCGCAGTTCGTTACTCCTGTGGGGGTCCGGGCGGGGACACCAAGAGCCCGCCGATGAGCCAGCTTGTTGTCCTAGGCGAAACCCCACACAAGACACGGCACAAACCTAGAAGAATTGCTGAGTTTCATTTCATTAAAGTTTATATTATTTCTAACAGTATGCTATATTGCTTGCAACATACTCAAACCACTGAATTTGAGGACAGGCTCAAGAGGTCAGCTGCCATCTTGTCAGGTGACAGAGACACCTCAGCTCTTTTAAGTCATTGATAAAGAGTAATATTAAAATATAAAAGTATAATAAACAACTGGTCACGTCCTTTAGGGTAGCTTAAACCACTCTCGGCTCGATAATCGGAATTGGTGGATCCTAAGTTATAAATTATAATACTTGCATAATTCATACGGTCGCCATCTTTAAATGGTATGACTGATCACCTTGTAGTTTGGGCACAGGACGCGTATTATACGATGGAAAGGTTGTACCAAATTTGGCAAAAATCTGATGATTAGTGAGGGTGTAAAATAATTATATGCTTTGACCATTTAACTGGTCGCCATTTAGTTTGGTAAAGAAGGCGGCAATATAAAGCATGTCACTGCTAGTGTTACCTCAGCACCAACTTTCGTTCAATTCGGTTTCGTCGTGTTTCAATTGATAGGGGGACAGACAGACGCACACACTCACACACACATACGCACATTTTTTTTTTGGCCCTGTGTAGATCTCAAAAGTTTACTTCAATTTTTTGCAAAAATCGAAAGTAGGCTATAATCCTACAATAGGCTACGTCTACAAGGTAAAGATCGTGCTTTCACTAGGTGCCCATCAGTCTGCAGAAGGGAGTGAACAGCATGCAGGTAACGGAACACAATGGGTGCTGTCCAGCGACTGATTCTCTCGCACTACAAGCAAACTAGCACACACGGGATCATTTGACATCTGCAAAGTTTCTTTACTTTGTTGGCACATAATTGCTATCTATCAATATATCAGTTATTAATAATGCCATATGACAGTACAATAGCTCCGTATTGTTGTTTTATCAAGTAAAAACTTTATAAAAAACACTAGCAGTAGTGCCCGGCTTCGCCCGGTGGATTTATTTGTTTTATGGTTGATAATGAATACTACTACAGAACTGGCACATTGTACTTAAACTACAAGAAAATAAATATTTTTTAAGTATAAATTTTGTGGTGATGGTGGTGGTGGTGGTTGTAGTGGGGGTGATAAGCAGTACAGTATAATGGTCGTAACATTTAGGTCATTTTCCCGTAATGATAATAATGAATAGGGAAACGGCTATTTACTAACTACAGCACTGACGCATATAATTTACAAACAAATTTCTAAAAATGATTAGAAAGAGGAGTAAGTGAAATAAAAGACACTGCCTAGGGCCTATATCTCATTGTCTGTTAGAAATGTAGGGACCAATAGTTTCGTCTTTTGTCGCATAGTGCCGTAGGAAAATAATCAGAGCACTTTGGAAAACTTCGGCTGTTCCGAGATCCTGAGGTAGCAATAGTATCATTTATCGCCACATAGCACTAAACGATAAGTTTCGGATTAAATGAAGGTAAATTTGAAAGCACCAACGCTTATTGCAGCTGATAACCCCAATGTACTGCACCAACACCAATGCACTTATACAGAGGCATAATATGTTCATTATGATATCTGTTTTAAGGGGCCTAAGAAAACTTTTTGCACTAATTACTCCCCGTGACTGCAATTTATAAGCAGCGCAATATTTAACTATTTTCGCAATTCTTCGCCAGAACACTGGTAGGAGAGACGTGATGCAGCCCGAATTGTCAGTCAACAATACACTTATTAATATACTCTTACAGTTACACTACTATGGACATGAATGGTTCTAGGGCCTTAATACGAGGTTTTCAAGTTCAGTTTGTTTGCTATTCTAAATGAAGGGAATGGAGAGCGTTGTCCAAAATATCAAGTGGAGAGTGTTACCAGCAGGGTTTCAAAGTGTATATAACATTTTGCGCAATTAGGAGGAACGGTGTAGATTTGTGACAAAGGGCCTAAATGCAGGGAATGGAGTGGTCTGTCCGAAATTTCAAGCAGACGGTGTTACTCGTCGGATTCCAAAGGGTAAGTATGTGAAACTTGGTTCAGATCGGTGAAACGGTGTAGATTTGTGCCAAAGGGCCTAAATGCAGGGAATGGAGTGGTCTGTCCGAAATTCCAAGCAGACAGTGTCACTCGTCGGGTTCCAAAGGGTAAGTATGTGAAATTTGGTTCAGATCGGTGAAACGGTGTAGATTTGTGCCAAAGGGCCTAAATGCAGGGAATGGAGTGGTCTGTCCGAAATTTAATGCAGACAGTGTTTACTTGACAGGTTCCAAAGGGTAAGTATAAATATTTTGGTTCAGACCGGTGGAAAGGTGTAGATTTGTGCCAAAGGGCCTAAATGCAGGGAATGGAGTGGTCTGTCCGAAATTTAACATAGTCTAATCTATTCCTCTTGAATCTGGCTATCATATACACAAATAATTTTTCGAACCCGACTGGTAGTTCTAGAGAATAGCGCGTTTAAACACACAAACACACAAACTCTTCAGTTTTATTATATTAGTATAGATATGCGAGTGGATCAGTAGATTCCTTAAAGCATATACTCTGCTGTGCAAAACTTAAGGACGAGATAATGAAGCCACATAACATATTGTATTGTCCTGGGGGGTAGGTAGCTCGATTTGGGGTGGTTTCGTCTAAAGGACGAAGGATTTTTCTGCAGGACAATAACCTGAGTGAAAGGAAAGGGGAGCGTGGTTTCTAATAAATGGAACGTGCAGCAATGAGCCGACCGTGGTTATGAAGTTACTGCTGATGCGTATTTACAAGGTTAAATGACAGACAGCAAAGGTGACCGCCGTGGTGTAGGGGACTAGAGTTCGCTTGCTGAGAACCGGAGTTCGAAAAAGTGGGGTTTCAAGAAATACATGAAAGCGGTCTAAAAGAATGTAAAGGATTTAATTAATGTAAGTGTGCAACTGTGCAAATACTGAATGTTATGAATACAAGTTATTAGGTTTGGATGGAAAGGATTCACTAAGTACAACCTTTTATGAGTACAACTCACCAGATAGTAGAACGGTCGGACGTCGGGTAGCACCTCGGCGTGTGGAAGACGACAGAGAGACCTCAGTTCCTAGTGTGGGGGTAATTTAGGCAATCGTCAATGTTTGTATAAATTGGTCAGCGAATTCTCGTGCTAGATGGTGGGCAGCTACCTGTTTAGACTTATGTTGTAAGGATGTTGTAAGGATTGCCACACGTGTGTGTGGTTTGGTTTGTCAAGCTGAGTGTGTTTGCTCTGGTTAGACATTTTCTGTTGCTGGTTTCTCTGAGGGTGTGGCGTGAAATGGGGGTGAAGGGTGGTGAAAGGGGCCGATAGGGAATGCCCCAACCCTGTGGTCGCCCACACGTACCTAGAAACCGGTCGTGCTCCGTTGACACCCTCCCTTCGGTGGCATCGTTTGTGATGCTGCCAAAAGGATAAGCAACGAAGAGTGGACTCGCGTGCTCATCTCAGATGAGAGCAAATTCAATCTGCGTAATGATTCGAGACGTACCCTCATCTGGCAAGAGGTGGGAACACGTAATGCACCCAGGTACATTGTCGGGCACGATCATTTCGCTTGTCCAAGTGTTATGGTGTGGGGTGCCATAATGTTGCTGGGACTTAACGTGTAATGTATTGTCTCTGTATAAAAGTGGCATTTCTGTTCCTCACATATACTATTCCCTTCAGTTGCCTTCCGTACCATACTGTAGCATGTCTTCACATGTACTCTGTGGTTTGAGGTTCAACGAGCTTTGTTACTGGCAGTGACATAACATGCGACAGTTCGTCCGTACGTTTTGCACAGCAGTGTAGATTGTATTATTCTTGACGTTCACTAACCTTCATGTTCCGCGCAAAGCAGGCATGCTCTAGTAGTCAGTCTTTTTATTGTTGATGATTTATTTATTTATCGTATGCCTTTTAGTGCCGGGAGTGTCCGAGGACATGTTCGGCTCGCCTGAGTTTGTAGCTGCTTTCAGCGGACACCCATAGAGTGAGCTACAAGTTCCGTTCAATTTCATGTAGTTCCAACTTTTGCTACCAGATATCAATGATACCTAGTGGTGAACGTTGGAACTTTTGATAAAGCATTCCGACGAAATCTAACCTAGCAATTTAGCTGCACACAAGTTTAGTCTGTGGATGGATCTTTTACATGCCATAAATCTATGACATGGGACCGCCGAATTTACTTCCCCTCCGAAGGAAGGCATACTGAAGGATTTTTAACGCTCTTAAAAATCCGACGACTTCGGCCGGGTTTGAACCCTCTTTCTTGGGCACAGCATTTCAGCAAGCTACCAACTACGCCACAGAAGCCGCTTTTTTGTTGTTGATGATGATGATGATGATGATGATGATGATGTTGTTGATTCATTTAAAGGCTTTGGGACATCGCTGTCTGATAACCTGTGTCATTGAGTTGGTTGTCGTAGTGTGCGTATTTGTATTTGAGGCTAGGATTTGGGCTGGAATTTGTCATGGACATATTTTAGATACTGCCCCAGCATTCACATGGAATAGAAATTGTAAAACATAGACCACCACTTCTAGGAGAGCTGAGATAGGAATCAAATCTGTCTCATCTTAATTCTGCCTCACGAGGATGAGTCAACTCCGGCGGGGTCGGAACCAAATCCGGACCTCTGTGAGGACAGTTCTAGTAGTTGCTGGATAGAACGCCGACATATTGAGTGTATTGTAATTCTCCGGTATTTAGCAAGACAAATTTGTGAATTATTAATATTGATTATAAGTCTGCAGAATTATCCCAATTAACTGCGGCCAATTTGGCTCATATATTTGTTTCTAAGCAGATGCTATTCCTGATAATCCTGAAAATCATACGACATTCTAGACCGATATCAGCAAGGTTTGAACCCTGGCCGCCTCTGTGCCATCAGGCTTCTTGCCGGAAAATGCCTGGATGGTATCATACTTCAAATCCTGGATACCTACCCCAATCCTAGACCGTATTGATTACAGTTACTTAATACAGACACCACAATAACACAGGGCATCAGGCAAATCCTACACTCACCCAAGTACATGGGGCTAAATGATCACGATGCCGCTAAGCCACTAAAATCACTTACACACCACATTATTACAACCAGAAAGGGGGTTATACTTACTATGCAAATTTAAGAGACACCCAAGTACATGGATCTGATGACCGAGGTATTCCAAGCACATAAAATGAATTAACAAAACAAAATTATGGTTAAAATGTCCATTTTAAACACACTCTATTCAAGATCTCAAGAAGGATGATCCGTTATACGAAAGCATTATGTTAAATGAAGTTTTCAAAGTAACCCGTGGATATCATTGAATGCTAACACCAATTCGACGCCTCCAACTAAGAACATCGTATCTGCATAAAGTAAAATGTTGAGGATAGCAGTTTAAAGTTTAGAAAAATTCCTACAAATCGGCGAGTTTCTCAATATTTACGATTATGGGCTCAATGGAAAGCATTTATTGCCTAGTTCATTTTACCCGAAGAAGGGTGTTTGAATTTATTAATTAACCCATTTACACTTAGTTACGATATTACTGAATTGGAATTATCCAATGAAGAACATCGTATGTGAAGTTACGATGTTCTTCATTGGAGATGTGTGAACAACTGACTGCAAAAGTCAAGTTACGATGTTATTGTTTGGACATTTTAATCTAATAATAACCATCAACCTTATGTTATAGTGTCTTTTATTAATATAAATTCTATTATAACTGCATACAATGAGCTAAAAGAAAGAATTGACTGAACTTACTAGTCTTAAGATTGTTATCTGAGAACAATACAATCGTTGAAGACTAAGGACACATTTCATAAGAACAGAAGTTTATAGGTTAAATTAAAAACTATTTGTTACTATTTTAAACTTTCCAAAAATGTTTATTGTTTTGAAAATACAATATACAAACTAATACAATTCAACTTCGAGACAAGTTACTGTCATTTTTATTAGTCACTAGTCTGATTCAGCTGGTTCGGCTACGGTAACTTTTAGATTTTTGTAGAAATTTTCATACATGTCTGGAAGGAGATTGCGTGCACATAAAGACAGCAGGTCCTTCTTTTGTGGAACTACTGGCAACAGTCCCTTATAAGCATTACTAAGCTCCAAAGTGCGAATAGATTGCCGTCTTCCTCGTCGATTCTGGTTCAGATCAATCAACACCTCTTCACCTTCGTGGTCGTACTCGATAAACAGCTTGGTTGGATCGTCTCTCCCGATACGAACCAGTCTCACTTTTTTCCAGTGTATTTTATCTCCTCTTGCTGCCCAGTTCCGCTTGTCAAAATCCAAAAGTTCCTTGCAATTCTTTAAGTCCTTCCGGGAAACTTCTTTCACCACGCATGGTTTACCCTTTGCTTTCGCCATGCGATTAAGCATAACCCATTGGTCTGAAACATAAATAGTTTGCCCTTTCCTTCTTCTTTCAATGAGCACATGCATTGAGTCCCCTTCATTTTGCGTGTGTCCTTTTTTCCAAAACTCTGTGGGTGATGGAAACATGCAGGGTCTCAGACATAAAGGAGTAAACTGCATACAAAATCCTATTCCGATTTTGTCCTGCACAGCTATCTGAAGAGAATATAAAGTCTGTAATTCCTTCTTGAACTTTAAACTTGATATAGCTCATAACAAAGCTCCCAATTTCATTTGAACCTCGCTTTGTAATCTTTTTCTTTGAATTTTCCTCTTCTTCATACACTGATGTCACTATTTTCCTCAGACTCAGGATCCCCGTCTGTCTCAATCAAAACTCTTGTTCATATTCTTCGTTCTGGTAGAAGTTTTCAGTAAAACGTCCAGGTTTGTGGTGTTGGGGGATAGGTTTTCTCGTTCAAGAGTTACTATGGTTTAACCAGTCTTCATCCTATAACAATCCGACTTGTTGTGCATTGGGCCATTATTAATCATGATGTCAACTATAGCCTGTTTCGTTCTTTTTCTTGTTTCTTGCTTATTCTGTGATTTTTCATTCTCTTCTTTATTGTCGTCTTCATGCTGTAATTTGTCACCATTAATTTCACTATCTTCTCTCCAATCTGTTGCTTCAAAGGCGACTCCTTCAAGATTTTCTGATAAACCCAAGATATCCCTAGTAATTTCACTCATAATATGTTGCACTGAAGTTAGGAGGGATGAGCAGTTACCATGAGATTCTGAGTCCCTGGTGCTTGAATTACGTTCGTCAGTACTTTCATATGAAATGTATAACATTAACAATAAAAATAATGTATCTCATATTATTATTATTATCATAGAATTTGATAGTATTCTCCTCATCAAAAAGTATTTTGATCTGCATAGGTTTTTTTTACCCGGTCACTTTACGTCTTATTTTATGTTATTGAAATATAAGCAGCACCTATAAATAAGCCTAACTTCCATATTATTTCTCCTCTAATAGAGGGGGCTGTAGCTGTTGCAGGTTAAAGCCAATTAAAACATATAATCCATGGAAACCTGTTGCTATCAAAAACTAAGTGAGATTTGTGCTGGACAAAGCGGAGGCAGACAGGTTTTTCTCCGGGTATTCAGGTTTTCCCTGCCACAAATTTCATTCCAGCAACACTCTCCATTATAATTTCATTTCATGTCATTCAATTAATCATTGCCCCATAGGAGTGCTACAGTTTCGGCAGCCGGCACAGTTCATATCCTCGCCGCTAGGTGGGGGCCTCATTCATTCCATTCCCTGAACCCGTCGGTCGATTGGAAGCAGGCTGTGGATTTTCAATCAAATGACGATCGCGCAGCTCACAAAGCAGCGAGAATGGAAGCTTCGAGCACCTTGGCATGTCATTGTCATGAGTCATTCTGGATGGATGCAGAAAACTAACATGCAGCTTTGAGTGAATGAGCTGAATACTTCCTGTCATATGATCGTAACTAAACTTGTACTGAACACTTCATAGACAACACTCCGTTTAAGAACATCGTATCTCAAGTTACGATGTTCTTAAATGGAACAAATTAAATAACATCAGTTACGATGTTCTTAAATACTAAGTTAACAAGAAATATAATGGGAATCAGTGAGTAATAATCTTCCAGTTGATAGAGCTCATTTTTTTAGTATATGATACGCGAATAATCTCAAAATCACCAAAATGTCAGTTACGATGTTCTTAGTTGGAGGCGTCGAATTGTTAACTAAATATAGAAATTACATTGTCACTGATAGACTTCGCTTTGCGTTCCCCATGCGTGCCATTACAAACATAGCCTAACGTATTGATGTTCGTGAGTGCTTTTAGTGCAAAGCATTCCCCAGGAAACTATCTGTAGGGTATATAGGCCTAATTAACAGGTAATAAAGTAGGTGACTCACAAACTAGCTGTTTAGGTATTAATTCTCCGCAGGAGCCTGGGACATCTTAAGTCATTAGCTCCATGTACTTGGATGAGTCTTGAATATGTCTGATAACCAATGTTTCTGTGGTAACTGTAGTAATGTGTATAGCTGGAATTATCAGGGTTGATAATGGAGTAGGTATCGCGGAACAAATAAGATACTATACCGGTATATGGCATGGAGGAATGAGTGGTTCCTCAGTTTATGGGCTGCAACAACGGGGTCATGTAGCCCCGTGTACTTTGGTTGTGTGCAGAATCTGTCTGATAACCGGTGTTAATTGTGATGACTGTATTAGTGTGTGTTACCTGTAATTCAGGTAAGGACTGCAGAAGATCAATTTCAAGTAGTTCCTACTTTTGCTACCAAATGCTACCATCAACGACATCTACTTGCAAACGTGCCTTCTAGATACCACCGCAATCAGAACCTGGCGGCTAAAGTTGGAACTTAATAGCGTTAATCAAATTTAACCTACAAATTTTAGCTTTACACAAGTGTAGTTAGTGAAAGGTTCTTTTACACGCCATAAATCTATGACATGAGCCCGTCGCCTTTACTTCTCGTCCGAAGGAAGGCATACTGAGAGATTTTTAACGCTCTTAACCCTGGAACACTAAACTTGTTTATTACAGAGAATAATCCTACACTAGGGCACTGAGTGCCCCAAGAATAATAAGCCTGATTTACATATTTCAAATCAATATTTATTGAATTTAGTATATCAACTGGTTAGATTGGTTTGATTAGACTTACGGACAAGTTATTTTATATTACACTTTAACATTCTATACTGAGAATAAAACAATATTAAACAAGAAGTTCCGTGAGGAACTAAAGAGCCTACATTTCTTAAAATTTAAGATCCATGCCAATGGTTAATCTATATGGATCTATCTAGAATAATGACAAAATTAAGTTTGTAATATCGAAATTTCTCATTAGTTCGAAACATTGTATACCTGGCATAATGTAGCCTAATAGAGAACTACAGTTGGCAGCGCTGGTGACTGAATATATTCTTAGTTCCATCTCTTAAGGTACAGAATACAAAATTTGGTTGAAGTCCAATGGATAGCATGGACGTTACATGCAGATAAACATTGGATATAACAGCGCGCGTAAAATCATGTTGGCAACAATGACATACATGTATTGGTCAGAAATAATCTGAAATAATATGATCGATTTTTGTGTCAATTTTGAATGAAATCCTTTAGTTAGTATAGAAGTTACATGCATTTTAAAATTGGACCAATCAGCAGGCTTAGAATCATGTTGGCATCATTGGCGTAAGCCTATATTAGTTTCTCCAAATTAATCTGGAGGGCCAGGTACTATACGTGTGCAAAGTTTAAAGCTATTGGCTTGCATGCTTTCATGGTAACAAAAATAGAGACAGTATTTATTAACAGTTGGCAGCCCTGGTTACTCTTATGAATCGGCATAGTCATATCAGTTATGGTACACATAGCACACACGAAATTTGGTTGAAATCCAAATGATAGTATAGAAGTTTCATGCATTTAAAGTTGGACCTCTCAACAGGCTTAGAATCATGTTGGTAACACTGACATATATAAGTTACTCCAAATTAATATAGAATGTCAGGTACTATACGTGTGCATAGTTTAAAGCTGTCGGCTTGCTTATTTTCTGATATATGGGTATTTGGATTTTAAAAAATGAGAGCATTTATTAACAGTTGGCAACTCCGGTGGTTCTTAAGAATACGCTCAGTCATATCTGTTTATGTACACATAGCCCATACGAAATTTGGTTGAAATCCAATAGCGGGAGAAAGTTCGCGCCAGATAGCGCTCGTGTAGTACTGGGTAAGCGCAAGTCGATCGTCTTATGTTTCTCCCAGTCAGCTGCGAGGAATGTATAAATTGTGACCGAGTTTTCTAAGCTAAAGTAAATTATATCTTCACTAATTTTACTCCAAGGCTATATTAATTAATTCTATAGGTATATCTTCTAATATATTATGGACGATTTACAGCGTTTAAGCGTTTAACAGCTGCAAAATGAGCTACGGACCAGAGGCGCTAAAACTAGCGGGAGGAAGGAAGAATTAGGCCTAATACAGTGGTAATAACAAAATTCTAACATGCATTGTTATTCAAATAATGAATATGAGTCAGCATGCTTTCTCCTAAAGGTTACAATTACTAGAGTATTGTAGGCCTACATTGATAAATATATCTCCATAAGACTTAAATCATAAATAGAGATTTAAATATTCACTTGCTCCCCTTGCTTATAGACTTCGATTCATGTATTTTTTTAGGTTGATAGCTTACATGAAACAGTCATGTTTTAAGCTAAAATTAATCAATGAATGTTGATACCGGTATTGTACCGGTATACCTCGAAAATGCATCGCAACGTTTGGTTCTTATGTAATTTTGTCAATTTCTCAATAAGAATCGTGGGAAAGGACTTGGGGTACAATTTTTTAAAAGTTTGAGAATCCCTGCTTTAGGGCCACGAACTGTTTCCATTCATCTGGCTATGTCTCAAGAATGTAGAAGTCAGTCGCTACCACATTCTCCGTCGGGCAGATGGAAGTTAACGATTAATTCTGATTTCAAGAAACCAACCATAATACGTTTGTGACTGTTAATGTTGCAACATTTATTTTTGAAGTATTTGTCCGAGTATTGATGTCTTTGAAAATAGGAGTCAGAAATGTTACATTCACTTCTTCGTGTATATTGACGATTTCTTCACGTACTTCAATGGAGATGATTTCTGCAGATTCCGATATTGTGGCCTTATCGTGATAGTCCGACAATTTTCTTGTGTATGGCCTCTTCCCAAATAATAATTATTTTTGTTGGGTTCGTGGTCCACGGAAAAAGCGATTGAACAGCGCCCGGTTTTCATCTTGCTCTCTCACCTTCAAATACAAACACATAAATTCAGTGGTTGTTATCGAAATGTCTAATCAGTTAATAAGTACAAAATAGGAATTATTTCCCTTTTTGTAAGTCACACTTATCCAACACAGTTTTCGTGAAGTCATCGGGTTGTAAATGATGGGAACACACTTTAATATATTCGGTCAGATTTTTCTAACAGAAATTTTTCCTTCTAATAGCATGTGACCATTTTTCCCCCTAATTTATTTATTTATTTTGTGGAAATTGGTGAAACGAAAACGGGCATCCCTGATTTTTGCAAAGAAGAACACTGCAATAGCTCGGCATAGTCACGAAAATAACAATTTGAACAACTTAAATTCATACATATTAGCGGCATGAGAACACAGGAGACAAATGAAGAGCACCTTGCTCTTACCCAGTACAACAGCAGTGCGCTCTATCGGTGCTAGTTCTATACATCCCTATTGATAGTGTAGAAGTTATATGCATTTAAAATTCGGACCTATCAGCAGGCTTATAATCTTTTTGGCAACACTGCCATGTATGGCCTCCTGGAAATTAAACTGCAATATTATTATATATTAAAAAATCCACAGCCTGCTTCCAGTCTCCGACCGAGTTAGGAATGGAATGAATGAAGCCCCCATCTAGTGGCGAGGATAGGAACTGTGCCGGCTGCCGAGGCCTGACGCACTCCTCTGGGGCAATGATTAAATGAATGACAGATATATACGTGTGCCAATTTCGAAATAGCTCCCGTTCATACCTTCCAAGATATCCAACATGGAACTGAAATTTCAATTGCGATTTTTCAGCAGTTGGTAGAACTGACATCGTTTACAAATATGGCCGTGAGATATTCAGGTATAGGTCTTTACTCCTACCAAATTTTGTTTCGGTTGCTGCAGCCGTTTAGGAGTTGATAGGGGGGACACACACACACAGCCAGACAGACAGACAGACAGACAGACAGAAGGACAGACAGACAGACACACATTTGCCCGATCTCATAAGTCTACTTTTCCCTCATTTTTGCAAAATTGGATTAACATTGTATAAGGATTTACTGTACCTAGTTTCACTGCACTCGGATGGTTAAATTGCGAGAAACGTCCATGTGAATATGTATATTTCGCGTAGCTGCCATGTTGGATTTGTGATCACCAGGTTATTGAAAGTCCTATAGGTGAACTTATGTTTACAGCCCCTATGAACATAAAAAAAACTGTTTGATTGCTGTAATAGATTCGTAGATATTGAGAAGCGTCTAAATATTTCGGATGGTCGCCATGTTGGATTGTTATATATATAGGCAATAGAGTCATGTACCATTGAAGAAAAATTATTGTGTAGGTTCATTATTTAAACTTTCACTTCGATTACATGATTACGACCCAAGAAATAAAAATTAATTTTAAAATTCTCACAGCCGCCATCCTGAGGTTATGTAAACAATTGAACTAAATTAGATACCAGTGCATTATAATGTGGATAAACATTTGCTGCACCAAGTTTCATTGCGTTTGGATCATTAAAACGCTAGAAAAGTCGATTTAAACTTTCAACTTCGCTTGGCCGCCATGCTCGTTTTGTAGTTAACCGGTTTTTGAAAGTCTCATAGATGAACTTCCAGTAGTGCCTTATATCTCCGTACAAAATTTCAGGGTGATACCGCTAATCGTTTCAGGGATATTTCGGTGAAATATTTCGCACAGCCGCCATCTTGAGGTTATGTAAACAAATGAACGAAGTTAGATGTCGGTGCATTACAATGTGTATAAACATATACTGTACCAAGTTTCATTGCATTTCGTTGGTTAAATTGCGAGAAACGTCTATTTAAAAGTCCCAAATTCGATTGGCCGCCATGTTGGTTTTGTGGTTACCAGGTTTACAAAGGTCACATAGGTGTACTTCTAGTAGTTCCTTATATCACCGCACAAAATTCCAGCGTGATATCGGTATTAGTTTCGGAGATATTCAATGCTGGTGAAATAATAGGAAGGAAGGAAGCTTGTAGTTTAACGTGACCGTTAATCTTGATATCATGAGCCACGGGTCCTGCTTTTAACGTGGAATCCGAACCACAGGACATGGCATTTCACCTCGAAAATCTCACATGTATTGACCGGGAAGCTGTTGAAATATTTCGCACTGCCACCATGTTGGATTGGTCAGACGTAACAAAATTTCAAGGGCGAGGACGGGTCGTCCTGAATAGTGCTATGAACTTACCGAGTTTCATTGAAATCAATCCAACCGTTTAGATTTTATTATACACGAATCACACACGCACACACACACAGACACACGGTCAAAAGGTGATCTTAGGGACAGATGACCTTGTAGTTCCGCCCCTTAAAACAACAATAACTAACTAACTAACTAACTAACTAACTAAAAGGTGATCTTATAAGCCTATTCATCCATAAATGAAAATAGGATAAAAAATAGTAAACTTCAAATTACATGTGTCTCATCGCTGACTCAAAAGTTTACTCTAAATTGAATGAAGTTCAATTATTGTAAAATGCGTGTATGTTTACCATGCTGGTTTGGATCGGTATTGACCATTGGTAATTACTTGTATTATTTAATCTGCCTTGGCAATACTATAAATACGATGTTCATTATTGTTATTATTATTAAAACTCAGCAATTTTGTCTTGTGTCTTGTGTGAGGTTTCACCTAGGAACACCAAGCTGGCTCATCAGCGGGCTCTTGGTTTCCGTGCCCGGACCCTTTCAGAAGTATCGAACTGTGCACTGCCTCCCTTCTTATGAAGCGCACCTACGCTTCTTTACTGCGACACTTGAGAGGCTTCCAAAAATATGGTGTATGAACATGTTTCGAAATTCAATGATATCTTCTTCAGCGTTTAAATAGAATTTAACATTAATAAAATAAAATAAATAACCTTGCAATAATTTGTTTAAAATAAGTTCTTACTGTATAAAAGCTTTCAATCAAGGAATTAGAAAAACAAGATAAAAAATCTTAGAAAGATCTACGGGCCAGTTCAGAAAGAGGGAATATGGATAAAGAGACCAACAATAGAACTGTACAAACAGACATAGACGATTACTAACAACATAAGGAAAAGGAGGGCAAAAGTTTATGGACATATACATTGGATGACCGAAGACAGACTGACAAAGAGAATTTTTTAATATAGTTACGAATAGTTCACTAAAAACCAATTGGGTAAAGGAAACCGTGGAAGATCTCAAAAAACTAAACATCTCTACAGAAGACAGGAGCACATACAGAGAAAAACTTAGACAACAGAAGTTTGAGCAAACCCCCAAAGAGAGACAACCGGGAAAGTAGTGGACGGAGGAGAGAAAGAGGAAGCATAGTGAGTATATAAGAGGTTTCTGGGAAAATAGAAGAAAGGGCCAGAGAATAGAACATGAAAATTGATTGTGTTATAACACTCTCCTTATGGGGAATTAACGAATAAATAATAATAATAATAAATGAAGCTTTCAAGCACTAGAAGATGTTGATTCAAAACTGGAGTTGTGATGGATTGTGGTAAAATTATAAAAATTGATATGGGGAATCTATCTCAACTCCAGTTTAGAAACAATATCTTCTAGAGCTTGAAAATTTTCATTTATGTGCGGAATTTATTTTAATAAAATTAGTGCAAGTCTATCAATTTTATTTTATGTATATTAAACGCTGAATATCGAAACATGTTCGTTTAAATAATAATAAAAATCATATTCATAGTATTGACAGGGCGGATTGTATAATTAATAATTAAGTTCAATTTGAATGTGCATACAATCACTTCTCTGCCTAAGATCTACTTTAGAGTCCAGACTGCCAGCCTACCACATAGGCCTACACAGTGACTCCTTGCAGCACGAGGTCTCCGTCCCTCAGATTTTCAAAAAGAAAAGGGATGAAAGGTAGGTTAGACGCACGCACATGTGCAAGAAACAGCTGACGAACGAAAGGTAACGAGGGAGAAATATGACGTCCAATTGAGAGATTGAAGACGTGAACTGAATGCGTGTCTTGAAACAAAATGCTCAGTCATCCGTTACGATTTTCACCCGGTATTGAACTAACAGATACATTCTTTCAAGTAGTAACATAAACGTGCATTATGAATTCATAAAGTAAGAGAAAATAGATAAAACTTGATTGCAAAAAGCTGCCTCACAGAGCATAGAGGTAAAAGAATATCCTACGTGGTTATTAGGAATATCTACAGAATCTTCTAAAATAGCGCTTCCTATATCCAGTTGACAGATTCTCCTGTTCTGAAAGTTGACATTGTGCAGTTTGGAATTCACCTCCTCATTTATTTTTCTGCCTAATGAACCAAAGTTAATAGAAATGCAGAAAAAATGTACCAAACAATTCTCCTACTGGAAGAGTGCCAATTAAAATGTGCCTCCTTTGTTCTGCTTGCTCTTTGGAATTTGAAGTGAGAATGTGAAGGCGCCAGATGTCGCACGTGGTGTGACAGGTCGATAACGGCCTCATCCGAGAATCTCTGAATATTGAAGTGTTCAAGAGACGTGTCCGCTTCAGACCGCAGGTGGGGTACAGCGATGGAAATCTAGCCAACATGATTTTACAATCTATTACAGAACCAGTCCACTCTGCCACCTTTCAGAAATGTTAAGGGGGGTAAAATTCCTTTGAATTCAGAAAATTATCAGTGAAATGTCTTAAATTGTTGACTTAAATGTTCCACAGTGGGTCATAATTGTCCACAAACTACAAAATTCGACACGTTATGCTATTCATAGGTTCCACCACAAGTTCTGCCGAAACAAATTATTTCACCAGGCAAACGAAGGTTGGTTCGTTCCTCAGTTTAGGGGCTGAAACAACGCGGTCATGTAGCCCCGTGTACTTTGGGTGTGTGTAGAATCTGTCTGATAACCGGTGTTAATTGTGATGTCTGTATTAGTGTGTGATAACTGTTGTATAATTCAAGTACGGACAGTTATTAACAAGAAAAGTCAAGGCTTCATAACTTAACATAACGAAAATGGTTGTTTGGGTAGATTATATAACAAAATGGGTCTTGGTCACATTGTGGTCGTTACGTTTCATACCCGGACGTCATTTGTATCGCATGGTAACGTTATTGGTCCTTATAACGTTATTCTGATATAGGTTATCGTAGAAACGATATAGTATTGTCCGACAGAAATAACGTTAATTGAATAAGTCTCTCGAAAAATATCCCCTAATACCGTTATTCGGACTAATAACGTTATTCGGATATCGGTTATTGTAGGAACGAAATGGTAGTGCTCAATAGAAATAACGTTATTTGAATACATCTCTGGAAAATTATTCCACCAATACCGTTATTCAGACTAATATCGTTATTCGGATATCGGTTATCACAGGAACGAAATGGTAGTGCTCACTAGAAATAACGTTATTTGAAAACATCTCTCGAAAAATATTCCCCCAATACCGTTATTCGGACTAATAACGTTATTCGGATATTGGTTATCTCAGGAACGAAATGGTAGTGCTCACAAGAAATAACGTTATTTGAATAGATCTCTCCAAAAATATTCCCCCAATACCGTTATTCGGACTAATAACGTTATTCAGATATCGGTTATCGCAGGAACGAAATGGTAGTGCTCACTAGAAATAACGTTATTTGAATACATCTCTCGAAAATTATCCCACCAATACCGTTATTCGGACTAATAACGTTATTCGGATATCGGTTATCGCAGGAACGAAATGGTAGCGCTCACTAGAAATAACATTATTTGAAAACTTCTCTCGAAAAATATTCCCCGAATACCGTTATTCGGACTAATAACGTTATTCGGATACGGTATCGTTTATATATTACAAACGGCATCATCGATTGAGAATGGCACCATTTTGATACATTTTGTGTTGGAGAACTCCATAGAGTAGAAAGAGTGGAAGTGTCACTTAGCGACCTACGTCGTGTTAGGTTCTGAGTTTAGCCGCGAGGTTAATAAATACTCGGAAGTGCTTACCGTATTGGGGTATTGCAATTTTAGCCTACTTTTCACATTTTGCAAAAATAAGGGAAAAGTAGACTTATGAGATCAATCTGGGCAAATGTCTGTGTGTCTGTCCTGTCTGTCTGTCTGTGTGTGTGTATGTCCCCCTCTATCAACTTCTAAACGGCTGAAGCAATCAAAACAAAATTTGGTATGAGTAAAGATCTATACCTGAATATCTCAAGGCCATATATATATGAAATTGATGTCAGTGCTACCAACTGCTGAAAAACTGCAATTGAAATTTGAGCTCCATGTTGGATATATTGGAAGGTATGCATGGGACCTATTCCAAAATTGGCACATATTACATAGATAATAATATTTCAGTTTAATTTCCAGGAGGCCATACATGACAGTGTTGCCAAATTATTCTAAGCCTGCTGATAGGTCAAATTATTAAATGCATATAACTTCTACACTATCAATTGGATTTCAACCACTGTTAATAAATGCTCTCATTTTTTTAAAAACAAATACCCATATATCAGAAAATATGCAAGTCGACAGCTTGAAACTATGCACACGTATAGTACCTGACATTCTATATTAATTTGGAGTAACGTATATACGTCAGTGCTACCAAAATGATTCTAGGCCTGCTGAGAGGTCCAACTTTAAATACATATAACTTCTATACTATCATTTGGATTTCAACCAAATTTCGTGAGTGCTATGTGTACCATAACAGATATGACTATGCCGATTCTTAAGAGTAGCCAGGGCTGCCAACTGTTAATAAATACTGACTCTATTTTTGTTTCCCTAATATCAATATATCCGAAAGTATGCAAGCCAATAGCTCTAAACTATGCACACGTATAGTAGCTGGCATTCTAGATAAATTTGGGGTAACCAATATAGGCCTACGCCAGTGCTGCCAACATGATTCTAAGCCTGCTGATAGGTCCAATTTTGAAATGATTGTAACTTCTATACTAACTAATGGATTTCATTCAAAATTGAGACAACAATAGATCATATTATTTCAGATTATTTCTGACAAATACATGTATGTCATTGTTGCCAACATGATTTTACGCGCGCTGTTAGATCCAATGTTTAACTGCATGTAACGTCCATGCTATCCATTGGACTTCAAACAAATTTTGTATTCTGTACATTAAGAGATGGAACTAAGAATATAGTCAGTCACCAGGGCTGCCAATTGTAGTTCTCTATTAGGCTACATTATGCCAGGTATACAGTATTTCGAACTAATTAGAAATTTCTATATTGCCAACTTAATTTTGTCATTATTCTAGATTGATTCATATAGATTAATCATTGGCATGAATTTTAAATTCTAAGAAAAGTAGGCTCTTTAGTTCGTCACGGAACTTCTTGTTAATTTTTAATTCTGACACCATGTAGCAGCACCAAAGTGAGACAATTTCTTTTTTAAGTTTTCTCTTGAATGGAAGCTCGTATTTGCGATGTGAAAACCACTTTGCATACTAGAGTGCAATAGAATTGATATTAATTCAATGCATGTCCAAAAATGTGAAAAATAAAAACGTTATTAGCAGGTTTTTTATATTTCTGCTTAAAATAGGAAAAAGACCTGGTAATACGAAAACGGAGATTTATTTCCTGATTCCAATGCATTTGTAGCCTACTTTTCACATTTTGCAAAAATGAGAAAAAAGTAGACTTATGAGATCGGGCAAATGTCTGTCTGTCCGTCTGTCTGTCTGTCTGTCTGTCCGTCAGTCTGTCTGTCTGTCTGTCTGTCTGGCTGGCTGTGTGTGTGCCCCCCCCCCCCCTTATCAACTCCTAAACGGCTGCAGCAATCGAAACAAAATTTGGTAGGAGTAAAGATCTATACCTGAATATCTCACGGCCGTATTTGAAAATGATGTCAGTGCTACCAACTGCTGAAAAATCGCAATTGAAATTTGAGCTCCATGTTGGATATCATGAAAGGTATGAATGGGAGCTTTTTCAAAATTGGCACACGTATAGATAATAATATTGCAGTTTAATTTCCAGGAGGCCATTCATGGCAGAGTTGCCAAAATGATTCTAAGCCTGCTGGTAGGTCCAAATTTTAAATGCATATAACTTCTACACTATAAATTGGATTTCAACCAAATTTCGTATGTGCTATGTGTACATAAACAGATATGACGGGAAGTATTCTTAAGAGGCACCAGGGCTGCCAACTGTTAATAAATGCTCTCATTTTTTTAATCCAAATACCCATATATCAGAAAGTATGCAAGCCGACAGCTTTAAACTATGCACACGTATAGTACCTGACATTCGATAATAATTTGGAGTAACTTATATACGTCAGTGCTACCAACTTGATTCTAAGCCTGCTGAGAGGTCCAATTTTAAAATGGATTTCACTCAAAATTTACACAAAAATAGATCATATTATTTCAGATTATTTCTGACCAATACATGTATGTCATTGTTGCCAACATAATTTTACGCACTGTTAGATCCAATGTTTAACTGCATGTAACGTCCATGCTATCCATTGCACTTCAACCAAATTTGTTATTCTGTACCTTAAGAGATGGAACTAAGGATATATTCAGTCACCAGGGCTGCCAACTGTAGTTCTCTATTAGGCTACATTATGCCAGGTAGCCTATACAGTATTTCGAACTAATTAGAAATTTCGATATTACCAACTTAATTTCGTCATTATTCTAGATAGATCCATATAGATTAATCATTGGCATGTATCTTTTTTTAATGAAAAGTAGGCTCTTTAGTTCGTTACGGAACTTCTTGTTCATAAATAAAATCGGGGGAATGGAATCGTCAGCATTAGTTTGGGAATCGTTTATTTAAAAGGGTGGTAGGAGTAGCGGCACCGCTTCACAAGATCTCTTGCGCAAGGAAAATGATGAACACGCCGAATTGACGAATACCGTATTGTAGTTCGGCGAGTTACATGTACCTAGGTACAAGTGCCTAGGCGCGGAACAATATCTGAGAAATAAAATTATAGTAATGTCACGCTTATGTAACGTTTACACAATGTGTTTGTACAGATGCCTTTCTTACATCCTCAAACATTCTTGTTGTTGTTCTTGTTGATAATAATACATTGTAGGGACTTGGGACATCTTGGTCATCAGTCGCGTGTAGTTGACTATGTGTGTTACTGTATTGGAGTCAGGGATGGGGTAGGTGCCCTGAGTCTTCAAGTAGCCTAAGGTACTATCTCGGCATTTACCTGGAGGGAGTGAGGAAAACCCTGGGAAACACAAGACACAACTAAACTTCACGTGCAACCACAATGGTAGGTTAAGGAATTTCTGAATGGCAGTAAGCATCTGCTGTAAGAAACATTGTTTCAGTTCCTTAACTTTTCTTTCGTTCAATACGCCAATACACAAGCTCCGCTGGGAATTTTCTTCGCTTTCTGTGGGCGTACAAAGGAAGTGGATATTTATGCAGGACGCTTGCACCTAGACAACATGGCACTTGACTGTCGTCAATATTTACGGAGATCAATTTTCCATTTTCACAATGGCTACGTCTTACTTTTCCACCCAACGCATTGTTTCCATTTGAATTCGAACTTGCTTCTCTGAAAGAAAGTTGTCACTGAATAGTTCGTGCTCTTTTACTCTTACACTTATATATTAGAAGTTTAAAAAAAGACTAAACCCGTGGCGCGACAGCCGTTGAAGGGCCTAGGCCTACCAAGCAACCAACCGCTGTTCAGCCATGTAGCTTGCAGATTGTGGGGTGACAGATAAAATATCAGTGAAATCAAAACTGCTCAGTACTTAACAGATTCTCTAATGCAAGCGTAAAGAAATATATAATTTCAAATATAAACTAGGGGCCTGGCTTCCTTTTCTTGGTACAGTACTTAGTCGCATTCCCCCCTGGGATTTCGTGGTATGCCCTTGAACCAGGGCTGACATGCAAAACGAAATGCATGGCTGTGGGGGCGAATATATTTGAATTTCGCCGTGAGCGCGATACTCGGGAGCGAAATGATAATGATCGTCGGCGGGAAATTAAATCGAAGAGAAACTTAATTCGAAGTGAAATGACGTAGCGAAATCAACGCGAAACTTAATAGCAACGCGAAATTACATTGTGCAATTGAATAAAATTTCACTCCCGGCGCGAAAACAAATTCGTTACAATCTTTTAATTTCGCTCCCGGCGCGTAATACAATTCATTACAGACTTTAATTTCACTCGCGGCGCAAAATAAAATTCGATACAGACTTTTAATTTCGCTTCCGGTGCGAAATATAATTCGTTGCAGTCTTTTAATTTGACTCTCGGCGCGAAATACAATTCATTACAGACTTAATTTTGCTCGCGGCGCAAAATAAAATTCAATACAGACTTTCAATTTCGCTTCCGGTGCGCTCCCTGCGCGAAATTAAACTCGGTTACAGACTTTATATTTCACTCCCTCCGCGAAATACAATTCGTTACAGACTTTTAATCTCGCACCCGGCGTGACATAAAATTCCTAAACGGTATTTAGTTTCGCCCTCCGACGTGAATTTAAAATGCATGGAACATTTAATTCCGTTGTTGAAATTAAGATGTATTCGCTTCGAGAGTTAAAATATGTTCGGTGCGATGTTCAAAGTCTTGACGTTGGCAGAAGTAGCAGTCTTACCGCACACCGCCTGCACAATCTGTCGGGCTGCAACAGCAACGTGAGTCATACAATGGTCATCACTCCAGTGCAGGAGAAAGTCAGTGCTATGGCATCAACATCACCATTGTCGTTGACTGACCTCGGACTCATGGCTGACTCTCCCTGACGTTCATAACGCAATACTTTGAGTACAATGGGACAACAAGTACCTCTACTTGTTCCATAGCGAACAAGAAGACGAATGTGCTGTGCGAACAGACATTCAAGATAAGTGAGGAACTCCCATTACAATACAAATTATCAGTTGTAACTCTTCAGTCAGTCAATACTAATTTGCCCAATAACAAGGCGGGGTACAATGTACAGTACATGTAATTAACACTCACGGAAAACTTTACATGTATTAGTTTATGGTCACTATTATAATGCAGCAATTTTAGTGATCTTAAATCTAATACATGTAATTATTTTCAGGAGTGTTACTTACATCTTATATACGATGTATCCCACCCAGTTATTAGTCCAGTCAAATTAGGAATTTTTGCTGCATTAAATCGTGAAGTTCCAAATATATTCAGGAATGTGTAGGGGGAGGTCCCCTGAACAACACCTAATAAAGTCCCGTCAATTTCAGGGGGGGGGGGGCAGAGGGGGGGCTCAAAGCCCACCTATTTTATATTTTGGCGTATAACGTTAAAACGGTGCGTCGCACACATATATTTATACTTTGCAAAAATAAAGTAAATTAAATGCTCTACAAAATGGTGTATTCATATTTATCTCTGTGTGTTACAGTCTCCGAGATATGAGCCGATGAATATAAAATATTTGCAGAAAAATGTGAGGCGCCTCATGTTTCTCGTCTAACTTGCCCATCCAATCCGTTTGCCTTCCATTTTACAGGAAACACGTGGGGAAGGAAGTTGTAGAACATTACATTTCCTTCAGAATATATGTACTTATGCTAATTTATCTCCGACCAGTCAAACGTTAGAGCGTTTTGACTTAACGGGGTCGATTTCGAGATTTTGCTAGTGAACTGCTCATTAGTTTACTTCCGTTTTCAACGGATTTAACTCTCTGTATCACGTTATTTATTGATTATGTAAACATAGATGGTATTATCAACCATATAACTAATAATATATACCTAGAAAGTACATGAACGCAGTGGCGTATGTAGGATTATGTTTCGGGGGAGGCCAGAATTTCGGAAAACAATTTCGTTTTTATGGAAATGAAAACATGATCAAGATCTAAAAATTTACAGTCCAGCCCATCGGAGTATGTATATGTTCTGAAAAGTTTGTTATATTTTGTTGTTTATATTCTTTTAAAAAATTATAAGTTATAAGTGACATTCTTTTATTAACAGCACTGTTACCCTCTTAAAATAAAAATAAATGCACTTGCTGGACAAATTTGATGTTCAATAACAATTTGTTGTGTTGAACCTGTAGAAACACACTGCACGAGTTATATAGAGCAGGTAGGTGGCAATGAAGACAAGTTTGCTTTCATCGTGGCTGACGATTTGACGAAGCACATCTACGCGTGAATAGAACATAATAGAATATTTATTTATCAAACAGCATGCTTCAACGAAGTTTGTACATGTAACACAAAATGAAATGTACCTGTGATAATTGAGGTCATACTGGTGGAGTGGTGTCGAATACATCAGTAGGAACATATTTTGTTCCCTAGCTTCATTGATGTCTTCTGGCGTGGACGTGGAGCCATAAACATTTCAGCGATGCTTTCGGTTTCGTTGCTTTACTTTTCCCAAAATTAGCGGGGCGGTATCACATCCAGTGAAGCTATGGATTAATAGAATGTACTGGCAGAATGGCAAGGCCTGAAGTTGTTGGGAGGAGTACAGTCTGTCATCTGTGTTGCCTCGTCCAGGCTCCAGGAAAAGGACATTCGTGTCTCGAGGTGTGAGTGCCATGAGTAAGACGAGCAGGTCTACGTCCTCGACAACTACCATCACAGTTGAATGAGGGGTATTTTGTAATCCACGCTTGACAATGCTGCAGTAAGCGTCTCCTTTGGCTATGGTGAATTGTATACATTTTGCATCCCAGGCCTGCGCTAACATAGTTATCAGCTTAATTTTGTTCTATTCGTTGTAAAGGAAGTTTTCCTGCTTAACAGTAGCCACCATGTTCTCATCAAAGTCTGTTTCACTGATGTTTTACTTGATGCTCTTCGATGTTGTTCGCCTCTTTCTTCATCAACGTCAAACACAACAGCAGAGTTGTAACAGTAATGGTTGATAACGTAAGACACATATTGGTTGCAGATAAAGGTGAACTTAGTGTCGTTCCACTTTAACCTATGAAGAAGAAAGTCACCATCGATTACCGTGAAACAGATCTTCAGGTTGGTTATTTGACTGCATGAAGGAAAGGCATCGTAGAGAGCGGCATTTTTCGTGTTCCTCATGATCCCTTCGTCAAAAAGAGTCGTGGGATATGGGGCTAACTCACACTTCAACAGTTCCTCCACATCCCCTTCAGTTCTCTTGTTAATTAAGGTTCTCTGGAAAATCATTAAAGGCTCGACCACCACTACATCATTGTCCAGTTTGATAGTGTTGCTCATAGCAGGCAAACGGACTTCTGGGTTTTTCTTACACTGCTTAATTTCTGCAAAGTTACTTCCAACAAAAGTCCCCTTTGTAGGGGTTCCGATTCCCAATGGTTGGCAAGAGTTGAAGTTGCTGGGTACTATTACTCCGGTTGAAAGGGACATCAAAGAATCACGTACAGAAAAAGGCGGGTGATCAGCCAACTACTGTGCAAGCTTCCTTCTGTCTTGGTCATCCCTGCTCATTCGTGATGCTCAAAAGTTGACATGCTGTTCTCCACTTACAGAATGGACTCCGGCAAAATGCTCTACGCTTAGTGAAGAACCTATGGCTGTACCTGTACGAGCCCCTCCAACCCATTTCGCCAACACAGAATCACTCATGCCTCTCCATCGTGTTAGTCCCCCCTTCATTCTTCACATCACACATCAGTGTCACTTCAATCGCCATATCAGACCACACTCCAGCCATTGGTATCAGTTCAAATAGCCACGATCTTTGGAGTTTTCAACCGTACCGGATTGGGAAAGGGATCAGTCACTTAGGCATATCCCATGGTATCTCATATTCCAGAAGATTATTTCCTTTCCTGGGTCGTCAGATATCTCGGAATATTATTATTATTCCTTCCGTTTAGGTCGTCTGTTGTCCACAATTGACGGTTTTTAATTCGATGTGTCGCCGTCTCTGTCTTTACTATCTCCCAGTATCAATTCTTTCCTCTACTTCTGTCTTATATTCTTATTTGTGGAATATCATAGGATACAATATCATAATAAACTTAGGCCTACTTACCTTAATATTATGTAAACAGTGTATTAAGTACATTCTATTTCAGATGGGGAGGGGTCTTATACATGCATATTAAAAGGATATGAAAAAAATATTCGCCGTTTGAAAGGCCTATTAGATTTTTAGTGTTTATTAGTGTTGCAAATTAACAGTTGACACACATACTTTCATATATAATACAGGGTGAACAAAAAATGCCGCACTTGGAGGTCGGCATGCGGTTCCTCGTCGAAATTCACGACAAAAGTTTATGTTGCAAATCCTAGGCCAATAGGTTTAACAGAAATGCATGTTAAGAAACGAGGCCCTGTCAACGCTGTAACTACATCTAGCGTGGCCAAAAACAGCTCGCAGGAACTCGGTGCTTGATCTGTATACATTCCGATGCACTGCAGGATGTGACAGTGTTGCCAGCTCTCTCTCGTTTTCATACTTGTGTTTTCAAACAGCACGCGATCCGATTTTGCTATTGAACCTTTTGTCTTGCAATTGGATGAGGAATCGCATGCCGACCTCCAAGTGCGGCATTTTTTGTTCACCCTGTATATATTATATATTAGTTATATGGGTAATAAATACCATTTATGTTTGCAGAATCAATAAATATCGTAATACAGAGTGTTAAAGCCGTTGAAAACGGAAGTAAACTAACGAGCAGTTCACTAGCAAAATCTCGAAACCGACCGCCATACGTCAAAACGCTCCAACGATCGACAGATCGAATAAAAATTAGCATACGTATATATATTCTTGAAGGAAATTTAATGGTCTACAACTTCCTTCCTTACGAGGTTCCTGTAAAATGGTAGGTAAAAGGATTGGATGGGCAAATTAGACGAGAAACGTGAGGCGCGGCATATTTTTCTTCAAATATTCCATGTTCACTGGCTCATATCTCGGAGACAGTAACACATAAAGATACATATGATTACACCATTTTGTAGGGCATTTAATTTTCTTTACGTTTAAATGGTATACAAATTTCTCTGCGATGCACCGTTTTAATGTTATGCGCCAAAAACTAAAAATGGGGGCTTTGAGGCCCCCTCTGTCCCCCACGGCACCTGATATTGACGGGACTTTATTAGGTGTTGTTCAGGGGACCTCTCCCTACACATTCCCGAAACATTTGGAACTACATGATTTAATGCAGCAAACGCATAATTTTTGGTCTAATTTGACTGGACTTTATCGGGCAAATTAGTGTTGAAGGACTGAAGAGTTACAAACAACAGTAAATCGTCTGTGGTAGTACCAGCGGCGTATATGGAGTTCTGTTTCGGAGGGGGGTTAAAACTCGAACAACAGGGGTGAGGGGTCATTCCTCTCATTTCTACATTCCTTACTACTTCCTTCTTACCCTCAGCGCATTTATACTGACCACGGCACGACATCAAACCCCTGGGCCACGTACAGTATTTCGTTTCGCACTGCAATTAGTTTTGCGTCGCTTTTCACTATGTTATTGTGCTTTGAATTAAATTTTGCTTCCATTTTAATTTTCGCGCTGACAATCAATATCATTTCGCACCCGAATATCGCGCTCACGGCGAAATTAAAATGTTAACGCTTCCACAGCCATTTTGTTTCGCATATTAGACCAGATTTAATTTCAGACATGAAATGAAATGTTCCATGCATTTTAAATTCACGCCGGGGGCGAAACTAAATGCTGTTTGGGAATTTTGTGTCATTAAAATAAACCGTGGCACTACAACCCATGAAGGGCCTAGACCTACCAAGCGACCGCTGCCCAACCATTAAGTCTTCAGATATTGGTCAGCGCATCGGGTTCCCTCGGCCGTTAATCTTGGTTTTCGAGCACACCGTTCCAACCCACACGTCCGTTTCTAAAATCACTAACGGAGCCGGGAAGCGAACCTGGGACCCCCAGATGAGAGGCAGGCACGATACCCCCAACACCATGGGGCCAGCAATTTTTGTCATACCAGGAGCAAAATTAACAGTCGTTAAAAAATGTTATTTCACGCCGGGAGCAAAATTAAGAGACTGTAACGGTTTTCATTTCGTGCCAGGAGCGAAATCAAAAGTCTTATAACGAATTTTATTTCACGCCAGGAGCAAAATTAAAAGTCTGTAAAGAATTTTATTTCGAGCCGGGAGTGAAATTGAAAGTTTGTAACGAATTTTATTTCGTGCCCGGAGTGAAATTCTCTGTAATGTTTTTTTTATTTCGCGCCGGAAGCGAATTTAAAAGACTAACGTTTTTTATTTCACGCCATGAGTGAAATGAATAGTCTTATAATGAATTTTAGTTCACGCCAGGTGCAAAATTAAAAGTCTGTTAAGAATTATGTTTCTAGCCGGGAACGAGATTAAGAGTCTGTAACGGATTTCATTTCACGCTGGGAGCGAAATTTAAAGTCTGGTACGAATTTTATTTCGCACCGGGAGCGAAATTTAAAGTCAGTGATGCATTTTATTTCGCCCCTGCAGCGAAATTAAATTTCTGTTTATAATTTTATTTCGCGCCAGGAGTGAAATTTTATTCCTTTGAACAATTTAATTTCGCGACGTTAATTTAAATTGATAATACATTTCGTTTTGCATGCCAGTCCTGCCTTGAATCGGTTTTGGTGGTGGCTCCATTTTTCACCTTAAATGTAAAACTAACTGAACATGGCGTTTATAAATGACTTACCAAATGGGATTCGCAGTGACTGTCGATTGTTTGCGGATGATTGTGTAATATATCGAAAGATACATGACTCACAAGACAATGCAGTACTTCAAGATGACCTGAACCTGGTCTATAAGTGGGCGATTGAAAATAAAATTAAAATAAACACAAGAAAATGTAGTCTAATAAAAATAGGGAAAGTGCGAAGGCAAGATTTTCAATATAACATTGGCTCAGAAATACTTGTAGAAGAAGATTCTTACAAATATTTGGGCGTTCACTTAAGAAATGATATGAAATGGAGTAGTCATGTAAAATGTGTAGTTTCTAAAGCTTATAAATCCCTGCACTTTGTAATGAGGGTATTAAAAGGAAGTAGTACCTCTGCTAAAGAATTAGGCTATTTGTCACTTGTAAGACCTATTCTGGAATACGCCTCGGCGGTTTGGGATCCATATCAAGTAGGGCTCATAAATGAGTTGGAAATGGTACAAAGAAAGGCCGCTAGATTTGTGCTCAGTGACTTTAATCCCAGGAGCAGTGTGAGCCGTACGTTAAAGAAACTTGGGTGGGAATCACTTGAGGCTAGGAGGATGAAATCTAGACTCGGCGCTATGTACAACACGTATACAAATCAACCAGCATGGGGTGAGCTTAGCAAACGTATGGAAAAGCCTACTTACATGGGTAGGAGCGATCATCCTTTCAAAGTTAAGGGCCGACCACAGCGAACAAACTATGGTAAATATTCTTTCGTAAACCGTGCCATTGATAATTGGAACTCTCTACCTGCCGCAGTTTTAGAGCCTTTTTCCAAACATATAGGTGTGTTTAAGAAAAGACTGACTCTTTGTGTAAATACTCCAGTTTAATTGTTAGTGAATTGTTATGTACAATTATTTATTTGTTATGTATATCTAATTTGCCACCGGGGGACACAGCCCCAATTGCAAATAAACGTATGAATGAATGAATGAATGAATGAATGAATGATGACCGTAATGCTCTCCATCAGTCGTACCTATAAGTACATCGTACACCTAACGAACACTAAAAATAATACTGTTGCAGGTAAAATAAATTAAGTAAAAAGTCATTAAAGGGATCAATGAACTAAAATCAGGAAAAACATCATAGAAAACTAGAAGTAGTAATTACAAACTGGTAAGATATCAAAGGATCACTCAGAAATATCCAGAACTGGCCAATAATTCAGAACTAGCCATCGCAGTCACAGTCAATCACAACATCGGACTAGATGCTGAGGAATCCATACCGTCAGATAAGGTCATCGCTCTCTCACTTGACTTTCGTTCCCCTCCCCCCCCCCCCCCCCTCCCTCCCGTTCTCGCCGACCTTGTTCTACTATAGGCTACCACGCCTTTTGTTCCAAGTACAGTTACACTCTTATTCAAAAATTTCCCCAAGTGATCCCGACGATTCTATTCAACCGATTTAGGTTTTCGATACGGCTTTGGAATCAGTGAATAAAACTCAACTTTCTTATTACCCGCTCTTTTAAAATTGTAATAAGATATTTAAAATATAAACAGCAACTTTTCTGTTTTTGAAATAAAAAATTTAGCGATGAATTAATCTCAATTCTCCTACTAGACAGAGTACATAGCAGTTTTCAGATCGCAGATCGGAGGTCCCCTTTAAGAAAAAACAAGTAGTTCCGTGAAGAACTATACATACTATTTTCATATATCCTGCTCATGTTAATTGCCACTATCAACATACAAAATTTCAGTTTAATTGCTGTAACAGATTCGTAGATATTGAGAACCGTCTAAATATTTCAGATGGTCGCCAGGTTGGATTTTTATTTTTGTACTATTACATTAAGATTATTGTGTACGTGTGGTATTCAAACTTCAATCGCATGATTAGAACACAAGAAGTAAAAACGAGATTTTAAAATTACGCACAGCAGCCATCTTGTGATTATGCAAACAATTGAAATAAATTAGATGCCAATGGATCAACATTTGTATGAGCATTTAACGTGCTACGTTTCACGGCACTCGGATAGTTAATTCGCGAGAAACGTCCATTTAAATATTTATACATCGCGTCGCCGCCATGTTGGATTTGTGCTCACCAGGTTACTGAAAGTCCTATAGGTGAAAATATGTTCCTAGTCTCTATGAACATTTAAAAAAAAGTTTGGTTGCTGTAAAAGATTCATAGATATTGAGAACCGTCTAAATATTTTGGAAGCTCGCCATTTAGGATTGTTATATGTATAGGCCATAGAGTTATGTACCATCAAGGACAATTATTGCCTAGGTTCAGTATTCAAACTTTCACTTCGATCGCATGATTACGATACAAGAAATAAAAACTTAATTTTAAAATTTCACACAGCCGCCATCTTAAGGTTATGTAAACAATTGAATTAAATTAGATGGCAGTGCATTGCAATCTGCAAAATCATTTACTGTACCACATTTCACTGCGCTCAGAGAGTAAATTCACGAGAAAAGTATATTAAAATATTTCAAATTCGCTTGGTCGCCATGTTCGTTTTGTACTTTACAGGTTTATGAAATGTACATAGGTAAACTTGTATCAGTACCCTTTATCACCGTACAAAATTGCAGGCTGATATCTGTAATTGTTTCGGAGATATAGAATGTCAGTGAAATATTTCGCACAGCCGCCATTTTGAGGTTATGTAAACAATTGAACTAAATTAGACTCCAGTGAATTACAGTGTTTATAAACATTTGCTGTACCAAGTTTCATTACGTTTGGATAGTTAAATCGCGAGAAAAGTCTATTTAAAAGTCTCAATTTCGCTTGGCCGCCATGTTAGTTTTGTAGTCACCAGGTTTTTGAAAGCATCATAGGTGGACTTCTAGTAGTGCTCTTTATCACCGTACACAATTTCAGGGCGATATCGGTAACAGTTTCGGAGATATTGAATTCTAGTGAAATATTTCGCACAGCCGCCATGTTGGATTGGTGAGACGTAACGAAATTTCAAGGACACGGTCGAGGTCGCCGGGAATAGTGCTATGAACGTACCGAGTTTCATTGAAATCGCTCCAGCCGTTTAGATTTTATTAGGGGGACACACACACACACCTCACACACACACACGCACACACACACACACACACACACACGGACAAAAGGTGATCTCATAAGCCTATTTTTTCAAAATTGAAAATAGGCTAAAAAATAAATAAATTCAGCTTCGTTTGTGATGCCATTTGTTGAAATATTTTCTTACCAAAATGTCGGGACATTTAGCCATAACGAACCTGTCACTAATGACGTACCCAAAACCCAATTTACGTGGGCGAAAGACATGGAGTTTCAGGATGCCATACAAGAAGAACGAGAACACTCACAAGTAATAGGCTTCCCAACAGTCTCAGTACATTCGAAGCACCCTCCAGCTAACAATACCGTTCGCTCCTAATTACTTCACGCGCAAAGCACAGACATAGTTCAGGAAACCCTATCTACTACATTGGGGGCAGAGTTTACATCCACCTCTGATGCTGCAATCAGTTTCAGTAAAAAAAAAGTCACGGACGTCAGCGGAAGTGCCCTACCTCCACAAACAGGAGCTAAACCCATGGCCACAGATAAAGCCAACATTAATGAGACCCATGCTCTTCACATGAAAACTGTCAACAAAAACACTGCGAGGGAAGAAGTTAAATCATATTACACACAAACACGAAACGCATCACGCAGTCGCCGTAAATCACTGGAAGTGCACACCAGTAAAACATCACTCCAATGATCCCCTCAAATAATTGCTCATAGTCGTTTAAATGCACTCAAACATACTGATGCCTGTCATCGTCATCCTTTTGTTCTTGCATATGAGTGTCTTGCGTTGTTTTTCCACATTAAATATCAATGACATCATAAGTTTGACGACACGTTTTCTACTTCAGGATTTCTTTCAGGACTTTTGATATTGACACGTTATTGCTTCAGGGAGTAAATGATCCAAACTTAGACAGGTTGAGTGGGTACGGATACATAGCAAATATTGGCCCATCTCTCCGAGGCACAGCTGTCGTTTACAGATCAGGGTTAATTTATTGTTTCGGATGTGGAGTTGCACCCGAGTGGCAGAATAATTACTCTGCAATGTGAGGACACAAAAATTGTTAATGTCTACGCCCCTTCTGGATCACAAGGTCGTCTGTCAAGAGAACATTCATTTGAAGTTGACATCAGATACTTTCTCCAGGGCCCGATCAATAATATCATATTAGCAGGCAATTTTAACTGTGTTTTAAACACTCGAGATCAAACCGGCGCTTTCAACAACTGCCGCAGCCTCAAAAGTCTCGTAGACGGATTTAACCTCCATGATGTGTGGGAACTTAAACATGGAACATACGTCCAATTTACTTTCTATCGTGCCGTATCAGCATCTAGAATAGACAGGACATATATAGCACGAGGAATGAGAGATAGCCTGCATAGTTCCACAGTAGTGCCAGTATCTTTCAGTGACCATCACGCACTGTTCCCTCAGTCATAGAAGAAGAACGTTCATCACTGTTCCATATCTTAACAAAAAGGCGTAAAGGGCAGCGAAAGACCATTACTAAACTTCGGGACGAGCATGGCTGCACTCAGTCGAACATGGATGTTATCCTTTAAATTGGAGCAAAGTATTCCACAACATTTTTCTCCGACGTCCTACAAAATAGTGAGCAAACAGATGGGAGCATACATCAAAACCCACCCAGACTGACCGCAGAGGATGGATCTATGCTGGCAAGTGGTATTACTGTACCTCGGCAGAGATTTCCACAACACTACGCCCAACTCAACGTAACCGCTCTCCTGGTCCTGATGGAATACCATATGAATTTTATCAATTAATGTGGAATATACTAGGAAAAGACTTCCTTAAAATTTACCAGGAGATTAGTGGAAATCCACAAATTATAACTGAAGAATTTACTGCTGGAATTATTATTTTAATTCCGAAGATCATAAGACCACTTGGAATGGAGGATTTCAAACCTATCACACTTCTCAATACAGATTGCAAAATCTTTACAAAAAATAATAGCATCCCGAATCAAACCGCAACTGCTACCAATAATAGGGCAGTGGCAATCCTGTGCGACTCCAGGAAATAAATGTCATCTCGAACTTGTTGGTGTTGAGCAATATTATTATTGTAAATGGGAAAACTTCACCCAATCTTCCTCCTACGACACTAGTCAGTCTCGATTTTCAAAAGGCCTTTGATAGAAAAAAAAAACATTCATTTCTATGGTCTGCAATGCGAACCTTCGGGTTTCCTATCGGGTTGATTAAATGCATTACAGGACTGTACAGAACAGCACAATCTAGAGTAATCATTAATGGACATCTAACATCGAATATACTCATCCGTAAATCTGTTCGTCAAGGATGCCCACTTTCTATGATCCTATTCATCATAGCACAGGAACCCTTCCTCCGGAGGAGGACGATCAATGAGAAGAAAGTGGCAGTACGAGCATATGCCGATGATGTATGTATTGTTCTCACAGACGAAAACGACGAAGACCGTATGCTGACTATCATAAACGAGCTTCAGGAAACATCTGGATCCCAAGTCAATCCAACACGTTTCAGGGATTCTTTTCTGAAATCTTCAGTGCAATGTTTTTTAACTGACCTTCCGTGGAAATACACAGGAGTTCACTGGTCACTGAGACATTGCGTTAGTCGCTGATCCTAAAGTGAAACATTCCGTGAGACTATCAGAGATATTTTATGGTGCACTGAACATCATGTGTGCTTATTGCCATAGCCTTCACTGAGTTATTAACATTAGCTCAATGGAAAAAATATGGCCTGCTTTCCAGTTCGATTCCATGAATCTACCCACAGATCAAAGTTCAAACCCTGCCTGGGGCAACGTGATATACTTTTATTTTTCCCCAGTCTTATACTTAACCAAATTGATTATTAAGGCTTGTACATCTCGTTAAACATGGTTATTTATTACTATTATCGTTAGTTTACTGGAAAATCGGATAACTATTCCCGGGAAAGGCGAGTAAACTTTCACTGAAAACTTCAGTGGAGTTTCACTGCTGGAAAGTTCAGTGGATATTCACTGTGATTTTCAGTGAAGTTCCACTGAAGTCAGAACTGTGAACTTCAGTGATTTATATGGCCTTTAAGCCACTGATATAAACCGATATCTGAATAACGTTATTAATACGCATTGCACGATTAAGGTGCTCTTTTTTACGAGCGAAGATTTTATTTAACGTCCTTTCAGGTTGTTCCTACCATAACCGATATCCGAATATTAGTCCAAGTTACGGTATTAAGGGATATTTTTTTTGAGAGACTTATTCAAGTAACATTATTTCTGGCAACACTACATTTCGTTCCTGTGGTAACCGATTTTTATATGTGTAGGCCTTAGAGTTATGTTCTATTACATGAAGATTAATGTGTAGGTGTATTAATCAAACTTCAATCGCATGATTAGGACACCAGATTTTAAAATTTCGCACAGCCACCATCTTGTGGTTCTGAAAACAATTGAAATAAATTAGATGCCAGTGGATTAAAATTTGTATAAGCATATACCTTACCAAGTTTCACTGTGCTCGGATGATTAAATCGCGAGAAACGTCCATTTAAATATTCAAATTTCGCGTCACCGCCAGGATGGATTTGTGCTCCCCAGGTTATTGAAAGTTCCAAAGGTGAACTTATGTTTATAGACTCTATCAACATGCAAAAATTTCAGTTTGACTGCTGTCATAGATTTTGTGAACCGTCTAAATATTTCGGATACTCGCCATGTTGGATTGTATTATACGTAGGCCATAGAGTTATGTATTATTAGATGACTATTATTGCGTAGGTTCATTATTCAAACGTTGACTTCTATCGCATAATTGGGACACAAGAAATAAAAAAATAATTTTAGAATTTTTCACAGCCACCATCTTGAGTTTATGTACAAAATTTAACAAAATTAGATGTCAGTGCATTACAGTGTATATAAACAATTGCTGTACCAAGTTTCACTGCGTTCAGGTGGTTAAATCGCCATAAAAGTCTATTTAAATGTTCAAATTCACTTGGCCGCCATGTTCGTTTTGTAGTGAACAGGTTTTTGAAAGTCACTTAAGTGAACTTCTAGCAGTACCTTTTATCACCGTGCAACATTTCAGGGTGATATCGGTAACAGTTTCAGAGATATAGAATGCCAGTCAGATATTTCGCACAGCCACAATGTTGGATTGGTGAAACATAATAAACTTTGAAAGGCACGATCGTGGTCGGCTAAAATAGTACTATGACCTCACCGAATTTCATTGAAATCGCTCCAGCCGCTTAGATTTTATTAGGTGCGGGAGGGGGGGGGGCGGTTGACACCAAGGCCCTTGTAGGTAGTGCCTGTAGTATATTCTATCCTGTCGCACCCTTGTACTTTTGCTTCCAACACGATGAAGACACGAAAACATGGATCGCGTAACATTTCTGAAATGTTACAGATGCATCTTAGATCTATGTCGGTGATTCCTAAAGTTTGCAGTGAATCTCCTTCTTAATTATGTTGTTTGAACGTGAGCTAGGTTATCAGACACTCCGCAGTGTGCGCAGCATACGGTCTCACACATGAGCAACCTTTGCCTCCACCTATTTGTGCTTGGATACTCCCTTTCATGTGTTCTTCTGGATAAGTTGTTTTCCATAAAATATGGTGATTAGACAATTTCGCAATCAACCAGCAAGTTCATTTTGTTTTTTCCATACATCCGCTTAATCCTTAAGTCTCAAGTATTCCTTTGGTTCCTAACTAGTAAATCACCGTCTCCATCGTTACCACCATTTTCATCATCATCACCGTAATGGCAACCTCATTCGTTGTACAAACACAAATTACGCACCACGTCACCATGCCTTCAAGCAATTCTTGCACTCTCTGTATATATGTGGCACGGTCTCCCTACATGATGATTACTATACTTTGGATGTTCATTCACTGAAAATTGTGAAATCAACTTCGAGGTCTTCCTATGCCCAGAACATAGAATGCAATGAAAAGCATATGGTCTTAAATACGATGTGTGGATTACATATAAATATGCAATTGGATTAACTCACGATGGCTACTTGTAGCATTGGCCTTTGAGAATATTTTACGGAAGCTATTCTAACAACTCTACGAGGTGATTTTCTCTCAGAGTAGCCATATGAATGTTCGAATTGCAGAATAAGAATGTAGAAAAAAGGAAACACGTTCCCACTGACCTGGTGCAAGTCCTCGAAATGAACACCCCCTTGATGACTTACGTATCATCGACACAATTTCAGTACCTCAAACCGAAATTAAATTTCTTGGCAGGGCAGGGAATCAAACCCGGACCAACGGGGCGACAGCCAAGAATGTTAGCCGCTACACCACAAGATGATATCTTTCATTGTCAGCGCAATATATTGTACTATGCCATGTAATTTCTGCACGAACTATAATAGTGTACATTCTTCGTACTTTTGGCATTACATAGCCCCTGGTAAGTTAAAGAGATGGTTCGCATACCATAACCCAAGAGCCGAATAGTTCCAATAACCAACAAACAACCGAAAGAAATACCGACAAGCTGGTAGAAAGACAGACAACATATTTTGTAATTTTCAGAGCAAAATAGTTTTACAATGAATAGCACTCTTGGTCTCCATACTGTAGAAATAATGAAAATTGTCCTAAAACTCCAAAAGTTAAAAGGATTTCATGTCAACTTGCTTATTTTGCCGTATATCTTATGTGTAGGTAAATTCGATGAGTTATTGTTTCAGGCGATGTTGAAAATACGAATAAAAGACATAAATTACCTCAGATGCGACGGACTATTGTTCAGTTTAAAAACCTGATAAATTTACTAACGCACGTTTCTCGAATTCACATATCCCTGAACAGCATCAATATAATCCAGGTCCATCCAGACAGCGCTCCGGCCGCACTCTAAGCCAGTGCTCCGAGCGCTTTGTTTGAAGGCAGTTTCAAAAGTGGTGGGAGGAGCTTGGCTGGCTGAGCACGCAGAAGTGTGCAGCCGAACCATCAGTCGCTAGTCTAGTCCAGTGCGCTTTGTTGACAGCGTGTAAGTAAATCAGTTTCGCAGTGGTCATGACTGAACAGCATACAAAAAAAAAAGGAGTGGTGCAACAGCAGTCTTTAAAGCAGAATGGGAAATTTCATTTTTCTGTACAGCTTATAAAGGGCATGCCAAATGTTTAGTGTGCATCAGAGATGTAATGTGTTAAAAAGAACACAATTTGTTGTTGAATTTTCCTCTCTAATATGTTCACATTTCAGTTTGGAATAAATCACAATACTCTTTATTTAACACTTGTGTTCGTTTCCTTCACATTCCATACATCGGCGTACCATTCGATTTGTGTATGCGGTATATTTGTCATGGCAAAACAGACCTATTAATATGTCAACAATTCCACAAGAGCCGTCGCCCGCACGACTGTACGTACGTTTCTAGTCAGCGTGGTCCGAACATTGTCTGTCTCCTCGCTGCCAGAGTGTAGTGGTGGTAGGGGAAGGATTTATTTATTTATTAATTTATTTATCGTATGACTTTTAGTGCCGGGAGTGTCCGAGGACATGTTCGGCTCGCCTGAGTCTGTAGCTGCTTCCAGCGGACACCCTAAAGGCTGAGCTACAAGTTCCGTTCAATTTCAAGTAGTTCCAACTTTCGCCACCAGATATCAATGATACCTAGTGGTGAACGTTGGAACTTTGATAGAGCGTTCTGACGAAATCTAACCTAACAAATTTTGCTTTACACAAGTTTAGTCTGTGAAAGGATCTTTTACATCCATAAATCTATGACATGGGACCGCCGGCTTTACTTCCCCTCTGAAGGAAGGCATACTGAAGGATTTTTAACACTCTTAAAAAATCCGACGACTTCGGCCGGGTTTGAACCCGCTATATTGGGCACAGCAGTTCAGCATGCTACCGACTACGCCACCGAAGGGGAAGGAGCGCTAGTCTGACTACCCAGTGCTCCCCGAGCGCGACCGCGCTCCCGGAGCGCTATGACTGGATGGCCCTGATCTAATCAGTTGGTGAATTCAGAATCTTGTTATTGAAATAGACTATAGCTTTATAGTCCTAATGTAGTTTTTTGTTCTACCCGTAATTATTTCGGTTGCTATGAGGTAGGGGTTGTGGTGAGACAGTTTCCTTGTGGGAATGATATTACGGATAGATGCCCTTCATGACGTCAATCTCATGAGGGGATTTCATGACAAATGAAATTAATGAGGTAAGGCATGAAATGGCTGTGTGTGGTGTTTCGAGTTCGGTGTAGACTGACCATGCACGTTAGCGTGTGTAGCTACCTCGGCTGGTTTGTGACATTATGTCAACAAATTAAAAAAAACATATTTTAACTCTCCAGATTCCATACCGGCCCCTGTTACTGTCACATGCATGATTACCAATATGCTTGATTCCTTTTTTAGGATTATTATATCTCGCTGCACCTGCTGTATCACCAAAAAGCAGGGGCAAATGACCTCGTAGTTCTGCCCGTTAAAACAACAATAACTAAGCCAAAAGGTATGCAACTTCCTGTATCCTTGTTGCAGATCTGGTTCATGTACGTGAAAATATCATGTTTTATACGTCTTCGGTATGTTTCTTTAATGTGTGACTTTCCCACTATGATATTTCTGTGCTCCCCTTGCCCAAAGGCGTTATGAGCACGGCAGACCACACGCATATGACAAAATGTTGGGTCTAGTGCGCCTCGAGTCCAGGCTCTGCGCTCAGTACCAAACGTATTGCAGCACCCCGTCAAATGGGCAGTGTTTGTGCACTGCAGTGCTAGTGTGATGTTGTGCTGCACTGCTCAGAAATGGGCAGGATAGGGCTGCGCTTCACCGGCACGAGTACTAAATTTCTCGCTAGCACTGCTTCACCTTGCTCATTGCACGGCCCTGGTGCACACACACGGACGCACAAACACACGGACAAAAGGTGATCTCATAAGCCTATGTTTAGCCTAATTTCGATTTTTGCAAAAAATGAAACTAGACTTATGAGATCTACACAGGGCCGAAAATTGTGTGTCTGTCTGTTTGTGTGTCTGTGTGTGTGAGAGTGTGTGTGGGTGTGTGTACTCGGAATGTCTGTCCCCCCTATCAATTCGAACACGGTGAAACCGAATTGAACGAAATTTGGTACAGAGGTAGAAATAGCAAAGGGAACCTCAGTGTCATGTTTTATATCGCCGACATCTTGACGGAAACGTAATGGCGGCCACCCAAATGTTCAAAGCTTAAATCAAATTACGACTAACCTAATCATCCGATCTCTACCAAATTTTGCAACAACATATACGGATATGGCGACCGTCTTTTGACTAAAATACAAGGTCATCGGCCCAATAGTTTGCAAATGGCGGCCATGTATGTGTGCAAATCGATTCCCCCAATCAATTCGAACACGGTAAAATAGTTTCGGAGATATGGAATGCCAGTGAAATATTTCACACAGTCGCCATGTTGGATTGGTGAGATGTAACAAAATTTGAAGATCACTGTCGGGGTCGGACAAAATATTACTATGACCTTACCGAGTTTCATTGAAATCGCTCCAGCCGTTTATATTTTATTCGGGGGGACACACACATACGCACACACACGGACTAAATGTGATGTCATAAGCATATTTTTTCATAAATGAAAATAATAAAGAAAGCTTTTCATTTAGCTTTCTTCATTAGAAATAACCATCACTGAAAAATGGCTGCTATCACTACTAAATGAAAATAGGCTAACAAGTAAACGAAAAGCAAGAACTGGCGGATTCATTTAGGAAAGAAATACCCTTATTGGTCACAAAGGAGTGAAAGTTTGGTGTGTAGGTTACACTCTGCCTTATATGGCAACACTGCGAGATGGTGAGTTAGATTCCAATCTTAGTCATATTAGAGTGTTTTTCCGTGGTTTCCCACTTCTACTCCAGGAAAATGCGTGGATAGTTCCTAAGTCAAGGCCATGTCAACTCCAAAAGTAACAAAGTTTATCAGACAAATTCCATAAACACCTCAACTACATGGGACTGATGAACAATAGGCTATGTTCCAAACCCCTATATGAAGCAACAAGAAATATTTCGAATCAATGGGATCCATCGTAATGATTTTAGGAAACATGTTTCTAACGTAGGTTTCAGTATGACCACGATCGAAACGAGCAAAGTACCTTGCCCTGTCTGATGGGGCACGCACTCTGACTGAAATCTCTATGTTGAATAACATTGATATTTCAAGAAGTAATTATCCTATGTTTGAATAAATAATTGGCCTGGAATTACGAGTACATATGGCCCAGCATCGTCAGAGTTCACGGTCACCGTCAATGCTTGTCCGGGTAGCGGGCAAATAGACACTTCCATTACGTTATTGACGAGAATCTTTTCTGAAATAACGGAAACAATTTCTCCGCTTATAATAACGTTACTGATAGCGCATAGCTGTTAAAAATCACCTGTATACCGTTACTAGACTTATAACGTTGTTGGTGGGTTCTCATTTCGAAATAACGGAATTAATTTTTCTGCCCTGAATAACGTTATTGATAGCGTATAGCTGGTACAATTCGCTCGTATACCGTTACTAGACTTGTAACGTTATTGGTGGGTTTGCATTTCTAAATAACGGAATTATTTTTCAGCCATGAATAACGTTATTGATAGCGCAAAGCTCGTAAATATCGCTCGTATACGGTTACAAAGCTTATAACGTTATTGGTGGGTTCACATTTCTAAATAACAGAATTAATTTTTCTGCCCTGATTAACGTTATTGATAGCGTATAACTCGTTTAAATCTCTCGTATACCGTTACTAGGCTTATAACGTTATTAGTAGGTTTGCGTTTTGAAATAACTGAATCGATCACTCTGCCTGAATAACGTTATTGATGGCGCGCAGCGAGTCAAAATCGCTGCCATACCGTTACTAGACTTATAACGTTATTAACGGGAGCGCATTTAAAAATAACGGAATCTTTACCTCTGCTGGTTATAACGTTAATAGCACAAACCAGGGAAAATTATAACCACTTATTTCGTTGCCGCACAATAATCATTATTCATATACCATTTGTTTTGGGTACGGAAGCAGTAACGTAACAAAAATTAATTCGTTATTTTTGACTATTCTGTTACGTTATGAAGCCTTGAGAAAAGTACATCCGCCTGAATCAATACTATAACGAAACAAGAAGTTCCGTAACGAACTAAAGAGCCTACTTTTCTTAAAATTTAAGAACTATGCCAATGATTAATCTATATGGATCTATCTAGAATAATGACGAAATTAAGTTGGTAATATCGAAATTTCTAGTTAGTTCGAAATACTGTATACCTGGCATACTGTAGCCTAATAGAGAACTACAGTTGGCAGCCCTGGTGACTGAATATATTCTTAGTTCCATCTCTTAAGGTACAGAATACAAAATTTGGTTGAAGTCCAATGGATAGCATGGACGTTACATGCAGTTAAACATAGGATCTAACAGCGCGCGTAAAATCATGTTGGCAACAATGACATACATGTATTGGTCAGAAATAATCTGAAATAATATGATCTATTGTTGTGTCAATTTTGAATAAAATCCATTAGTTAGTATAGACGTTACATGCATTTTAAAATTGGATCTATCAGCAGGCTTAGAATCATGTTGGCAGCACTGACGTTTATTAGTTACTCCAAATTAATCTAGAATGCCAGGTACTATACGTGTGCAAAGTTTAGAGCTATTGGCTTGCATACTTTCTGATATATTGATATTAGGGTAACAAAAATAGAGACAGTATTTATTAACAGTTGGCAGCCCTGGTTACTCTTAAGAATCGGCATGTACATATCTGTTATGGTACACATAGCACACACGAAATTTGGTTGAAATCCAAATGATAGTATAGAAGTTACATGTATTTAAAGTTGGACCTCTCAGCAGGCTTAGAATCATGTTGGTAGCAGTGGCGTATATAAGTTTCTCTTAATTAATATAGAATGTCAGGTACTATACCTGTGCATAGTTTAAAGCTGTCGGCTGGCATACTTTCTGATATATTGGTATTTGGATAAAATAAATTGAGAGCATTTATTAACAGTTGGCAGCCCTGGTGGATCTTAATAATACGTTCAGTCATGTCTGTTTATGTACATATAACACATACGAAATTTGGTTGAAATCCAATTGATAGTGTAGAAGTTATATGCATTTAAAATTAGGCCCTATCAGAAGGCGTATATTCATTTTGGCAACACTGCGATGCATGGCCTCCTGGAAATTAAACTGCAATATTATTATCTATACGTGTGCCAATTTTGAAATAGCTCCTATTCATACCTTCCAAGATATCCAACATGGAGATCAAATTTCAATTGCGATTTTTCAGCAGTTGGTAGCACTGAAATCATTTTCAAATATGGGCGTGAGATATTCAGGTATAGATCTTTACTCCTACCAAATTTTGTTTCGATTGCTGCAGCCATTTAGGAGTTGATAGGGGGGGGGGGGGACACACGCAGCCAGACAGACAGAAGGACAGATAGACAGGCAGACAGACAGACATACTGTGCCCGTTTAGACCGGAGTCCGCACGACCACATATGCATTTTACCAATAATCAGTCAGCACGAGAGTCAAAATATCCCGGAGAGCCAGATGGGTTAAAGCAAATCGCAAAAACGACATCAAATTAAAAAAATGCTTTACTGATTTTTGGCTCAATGCAACAATAAGGATAGAAGGAGATTTAATTGGGAGTAACACATCTGGTAAAATTATCTCAGTTTATTTTGAAGTTAAAATCTGACTGCAAAGATGCTCAAAGCAGCATCATCCACGTGTGGCGATCCACACACTTATTTACACACAATATACAGAAATTTTCCAAACACATTTGACAATCTTTTTGGAAACACAAGTCCGATTAATAGTCCTGTGGACTGTGTTCCAAAATTATTAATATTTAATTCCAGTTCAAAATTAATTGTCTATACTGGAAATAACGTAGATCACTGTTTGACTATTTACATGATATTAACACTCGTAGAATAAATGTTTATAGAATTTTTAAACTTTCACTTGTTTTTCCAGTTTCAAAAATATATCGTCGAAAATATTATCATCATTGAAGCAACACAAATTATTAACACATATTAATAACATCTGAAAAGTATTTGACCTTGAGCATAGCATCGAAGAACTGTGCTAAGCACAACAACAATTAATTGTTCTTCTGACATTAAACATTCGAGAAGTGACTCGATTATGAACTTCAAGTTCCAAACAAAATATATGATTTCTGAATCATCAACTTGATCAATAAATGGTTGAACCATTCAACTATTAGATTTTCCACTTGGAATCATTATGAAAAAAATATTTATATTTATGGCCATTTCTAGTAACTTTCACAACTTGCAATTCTTCGACAGAATGCGGAAATTAGAATTGTAGTTTCATAATGAATTCATTTAGTTCATGGCACTAGGATTGAAAATATCCTTCAAATTATTCGTGGTTAAAGAATTATTTTTAATTGGCAGTGGCCCATTCTATTATTTGTGTAAGAACACAATATTACAACAACAACAACGGCAAAGGTCTTCCTCTGAAGAAGAATAAACTACTATCATGACAAATCCGGGTTCTAGCAAAATCAAAGTCTAAATGGAATTCGTAAACAAGGTTGAAATAAGAACTGATGGTTTTAAAGAAATAACCTTCGGGTTATTCATACGACGAAATGTGTGGCTCCAATACTCCTACTATAAACCTGAGCCATCGAACCTGCTATTTGATTGATGCTCGAAAAAACCTTCATTCCTGCGACTTAACATGCGCACCTGGGAATGGCATTTCAACTACTCCACACACATAAATTATCTTCCCAAAATTTATACAATAAATCAAGCCTCTGCTTGTTATCAACACTGGAAGATTAATAAACTTACAAGTTTATTTTATTTTACCATTCAGTTCAACCCGTGAATTTACCATACATATGAAAAGCTTCATTTCACTTTCGAGTGTATTTACGTCATGATTTTATATAAATACAGAAATATCCTATTAGATACAAATATCAATTGCTTCCCGTTTCATGCCTCTCCGTGTTATATGAAACATATACTTAACTCATTGCAAATATCAACTGTTCAACCAGAACTGAAATGTTGGTTGAATGCGGGCTTGCGCTAACCACTCTCCTTCGGAAAATCTCATGTTCCAAACTAGAAATGATTAAACTACTTCATAGGCTCTTTCTCAATACATATGATTATTAGAAAATATAATATCCAAGAATTATTTAGAAAAATTATAAAAATTATTATTAGTGGATTATTATTATTATTATTATTTGTATTATTTTAAATGTGTTTAATTATCATCTCATTATGTGAGAATCCACATGTTCGAACCTTCGAATATGGAAAAAATATCCATTCCTCAACAAAAATAAATTTAACTTTTACAGTTACATCGGGGGTTTTCCGTGGTTTCCTTAAAATATGAAAGATTCAAATAAATGCTCGAAATGCTCGGTCATCGATCCTAAACTGTTCTGAGTGCTGAAAATACTCAGAATAACTCTAACAAGTCTTGCGTAAATCATTGCAAGCTTTAAATACGACGAAAAAAATGTGTTGGTCATCTGCAGAAAAATAGTTTGTTCCAATTAGCTAGGCATAATATAATTCAAATGTGGCTTACATTTCTTGATGGTCTTGAAGCGTAGTAAACCTGGTCTGTACCAGATTTATCCATAGACATGCCCTATCGGACAAGCACGTATAATCCTTGTATCGGCCGCCATTGTAGACCCACAATTCGTCTAGTCAGACATAGTGGTAGTATCTTTCGACGTTTGAATAAACTGTGGTTCCATTTTAATATGAGCTTCTATCAAAGCCATAACAGTTTGTTTAAATAGGGTCAGATCTAAGTGATCTCTTCTTAGATATGTCAGTTGTAACATAATTCACTGTAATCTCATCAGTACAAGAAAAACATTGACAGTCTAAGCAATTAACGGCTGTTCTGAAGATCGTTCCCTGGGCATGGTTTGTATATCACCATCTGCCATGCGCTAGACAACCTGCAGTTTCCCTTGCGTAGACTAATGAACGCCACCGTTATAGACTAGTCTTCAGTGTACTGACAGATCGAAGTGGTTAACTAGTTACAAAAATGAAAACTGACTTGAAATGGATTTAAACATCCAAGTATTAAGTTACTACTGGACTGTGACAAAATACTATTTTCTAGACAAAGTCTAGCATATGTCCTTTTGGAAATATAAATATTTCCACCAATGTCTGTAGAAATCAATCACCTCAGTGATTCTCCTCACCAGAAACTTACTAAGTTCCAACTCGTTTGCGCAGCACTTCTCGTGACTATCACGATTTGAAAAGAACTTCTGCGTAGATTCGGCAACCATGTGCCTTGGCTCAGCGTAGACGCAACTTGCTTGCCAAGTGCTTGTGTTAGAATGAGCTGACCATGCCTGCTCCAGCTGGCTTTTATTCAAAACGGTCAGGGTCACGCGTCATCACCTGATATCTAGAAATCCTCATATCTCTTGAATCCCTGGTCCGATTTACTTGATACTAATTGCATTCTCTTTCATTTGGCTGTGCCAGTAATCTGTTCCCAGTCTCAAGTCTCTACTCCATAGTTAACTATTTAATCAATAAATAGCCTCCACCTCTGCTATTACTCGCTACGTCACTTGACATCCAACTATCGGTAAATTTCTTCCAAATGCTTCTCGAAGCAATGTAGCGCGATATTCAAATATCTCAACTTTCAAAAGCGGCTACAGCCTTTCCCTTGATATCTAGGTGTCTGAATCTTGGAATACCCATTCCTAGAGTTGGGCACATCCACCCCACACCTAGCAAAAAATAAAAATTGAAAAAAATTTTATTTTTCCTATCTACACATTAAATCATCTGGTTCTTGAATAATAAATCTTCAAATTCGATGCATTATAAGTTCCCACGATGTTACCAGTTCGTGTATTAGCTACTTCATAGCTTCCATTATTGTTTACTTCCACAATACGGTAGGGTCCAGCGTAAAGGCTTGCAAATTTCGAGTACACTCGATTTTGCACGTCAGAGGGTGTAGGTCTTTTCACTAAAACAAGAGTTCCTATGCGCAAGGGTCTGCGAAAACGCTTTCCTCTCACTCTGCGCTCTCTCTTCTCAGCTTGACTCCTTAACTTGTCTAAAGCTAGAGTTTCCCTCATCTGACGACTTGGTTCAATCTCAGGTGGAATAGAGATGATTCGATCCCATAATCGTGTTGGTTTAATTCCATGATGAAGCAACATAGGAATCTGTCCAGTACTCTCATGAATAGTAGAGTTGATGGATTCGGATGCTAAAGAAAGAACATCCATCCATTTCCAATGCTCATTTGGACAATAAAGGCGGCAAAATTATGCTATCTCAGCCATCACGCGTTCCGCTGGATTGCTCTCTGGATGTCTAATAGAACAAAACAATTGTCTAATCCCAAGATTATTCATGATGGTTCGAAACTCCAAAGATGTAAATTGAGGTCCACGATCTGATAAAAGGAATTCCGGTTTGCCTGCTTCCGGAATTACGCTGTTTCTAATTCTCTTCGCACAATACTTTGCGTTTGCCTTCTGAATTGGATGTAACATGGTGTATTTGCTGAAAACATCCATAGTCACCAAAATATATCGGTTACCTCTTTTAGACTTTGGGAGAGGACCAAATAAATCAGTCGCGAAGATTTCGCAAGGCTTAGAAGGAATAATAGGCCTTGGTAATTCTCTCAATAATCTAGAATTATGTTTACTCCTTTGGCATAAGTCGCATTCTCGAATAGTGTTCCTGACAGTTTGTCGCATTCGCTCCCACGAAAATTTCTCTTGAATCATGTTGACTGTCTTATCTACTCCAGCATGACCTGCGATTCTATGTGCCATCCAAATAATGGGTTTTTGCAATCGTGGAGGTATCACTACTCTCAGCTTCGTATGGTCGGGATCTGCAAACTTGTAGATTAAACCATCTAACATCATGAAATCTCTGGAAATTCTTTCAGTTTCCACAAAATCATCATCATTTGGATCCATGTTTCCCTGTAGAAAACGAAAAATGTTCCTAAGACGTCGGTCTCTCCTCTGGGATAAATGCAATAACCTTAACCTTCTCAAGGTATCTTCATCCTCCTGCGTCAGGTTAACTTGAAAAACCTTAGATGTAGACTCCACTGCTCTACTCAATAAATCAGCTCCCACATTCAACTTTCCAGGAGTGTGTTCAATAACTAGGTTGAACTGCTGAATAAAAAGTGACCATCTAGTTATTCTATCGCTGGCAAAGTTTGTTCTCAAAATGAACTCCAATGCGTGGTGATCAGTCCTCACAATGACTGAATGTCCAATTAACATTTTCTTCCACGACTCCAATGCGAATATTACAGCAAGTGCTTCTAACTCTGTGGTGTAATAATTCCTCTCTGATGGACGAAGTTTCCTGCTAATGAACGCCAGGTAATGTCTCTTGTGGTCTTCATCTTCTTGAAGTAGAATAGCTCCAATCCCTACGGTGGATGCATCAGATTCTATGATGAAATTCTTGGTAAAGTCAGGATACTCCAATTTCACACTGTTTACCAATAACCTCTTGGCATCTTGAAATGATTGTTCACAATCTTTATCCCATTTCCTTTTATTTCCTTTCTTTAACAATTCCTGCAATGGAGCAACTGTCTTGGTGAAGTTCGGACAATGCCCTGCAAAGAATTGGCATGTCCCGAGAAAACTGCGGACATTCTTCACTCTAGTAGGTCTAGGGAAATTTGCAATTGCTTGTATCTTCGTCTCATTGGGACGGTATCCTTCTCCATCCAAAATGTGACCCAAAAATTTTATTTCCTTTCGAAAGAACTGACATTTTCGAAGGTTTACTTTGAAGTTCGCTTTTCTCAAATCTGCGAATAACATTTGAAGATGTAACAAATGTTCCTCCTTAGTCTCAGATGCAATTAAGATATCATCAATATAACGAATTGCTATCTCTTTTACTTCAGGACTCAAATTTTGTTCCAGGGCTCTGATCAAAACGGATCCAGATGTTTTGACTCCAAATGGTAAACGGCGGAATACATATGTCTGCTGGTCAAACATAAATCCTGTAAACTTCTTAGAATCTTCACTAAGCCTAATATGATGGTAGGACGAAGTGAGATCAATATTAGAGAACCAGACCTTGCCTTGGAATTTCCTTAACAGTTCCCTAATGATTGGTGGTCTGTCATACTCTGGCAGTAATCTTGAATTCAAATTTCGCGCGTCTAAACATAGTCTCAGACTTCCATCTTGCTTAGACACTACTGCTAATGGATTGACATAAGATGTAGTGTACTTTTCAATCACATTGTTGCTTTCCATCTCCTTGATAAGCACTTTTACTCTTTCTCGATGCTTTTCTGCTACTGGATACAATTTAGCATGAAAAGGTGCATCATCATTTACACGAATACGATATTCAAAATCTTTAATTTCACCAGGTTTAATATCAAAAATATCGTGATACTCTTCCAAAATCTTCCCTAGCTCTGGGGACTCCTTCTCAGTGTAGACTTCTCTTCCTTCAGCTTCATGAAAAATCAGAGACCATTGAGCATCTCCCTCGATGTCTTCCTCTTCTTTTCCCTCGAAGTCAATCTCTTCGGTATTCTTGAATCTAATCGTCTCTGTCTTCATATCTATCACTGCTTGATATTTCTGAATGAAATCTGCTCCCAATATCATGTCAAAAGCCATGTCCTTCATTACAACAAATACATGTCGGAAATCATGTCCTCCAATCGTAATACATAAGTATAATTGTGTTTTACACAGAGATATTTTATTGGGTATTATTCCTTGGATCTTAATTCCTGATACTGGAATCTCCTCTAAATTCTCCTTGAGCTTCCACAGAATATAAAGCTTCTCACTCACCAGACAAAGCATAGCCCCAGTATCGATCAAAGTATCGACAGGCATACCGAATACTTCGCATGATATGATTGGCATTCTAATTCTTGTACCCATTTCTTTTCGTTCGTCATTCTGTTGAATTAAGTCATCATCCTCTGCTTGCCATTTAACAATTCTGGAAGTGAAAGTATTCAAAATTCTAACTTCTACTGTGAATTCGAAGTTTTTTTTTTCATTACCATTCCCCCGGGATTGTTGTGTTCCCGATGGACCTGGATCATTGGGCCTCTGCTCCAAAAATTGCAAGTTATCTTGGTGTCTTGCTTCCAAATTTTTCCTCGTGTCCTTGTTAAACTCTTCATTGGACTGACGAGTATCTACATTCCCTCTGTTATTATAGTTGTTTCTACCATAATATCTTCTTTCCTGGTACCTTCCTTGACTATCTCGTGGTCTTCTCCATCAAGTATTGTATTGATTACCACCATCCGGTCTCGCATATGGCTTGTAACTGTATCTGTTACTGTACTGGTTCCATCCTCCTTTATTTGGATCTTCCCTCGGCGTTTTCTCTTCTCGCTCCTCTCGAATCTCTCGAGGTGTCTGAGAATAACTATCAGCCATAACAGCATACACAGCGTTGTTATTCTTTACTCCCTTCTGATGGAAGAATTGAGCGTTTGTATGATCCAGCTTCTGTAATACTTCATCAAATTGTTCCATATTATAGATATCAGCAGCGATCAAAGTCCTCTGGACGTCTGCTGGAGATTGACGTATCAATGCAGTAATCAACTCGTTATCTGGCATCGGCGGATCTAAATGTTGAAGTTTAGACAGCTGTCCAGAAAAGTACGTAGAGTATCGAGTAGGTTGTGACGTCGAGAATCTCTTCGAATATAACTCTGCTCTGACTTGCTGTTGGGTTTCCGGGGACCAAAACTTCTTCAATAGCCCACGAGAAAACTCCTCAAACGTGGTTAGAGTGGATCTAAATGCTCTAAACCAAAGAAGTGCAGGACCTTCCAAGAACTTCCCTATCACTCGGATCTGTCTTTCTTTAGGGATCTTAGAATCTTTCAGGTAATCACCTGCTTCTCTCAAAAATTCCACGGGTGTTACAGAATCTCGCCCTGAAAATTTAGAAGGCTTATCCTCTATATTCTTAAATACAGTTATGGGGTTGGATTGAAATACTGTCCTGACCTCATCCTGTCTTTCAGTCTCTCTAGCTGCTCCTAGATTTATCTGTATCTGTTCCTTTCCCCTTACATTCGGCATTTTCAACAGATGATCAGACTGTTTCTCATCCTTGATTTGAGTTTTCATAGCCTCAAGTTCCTTCTGGTTTTCTTCTGCCATTTTCTTAATTGCATCAGTTTCTTTACAATTTTCCTTGACATCAGTGGATATCTGGTTCATAACAGCCTCATGACTTTTCAATGACCCTGTCATATCTGATATGTCCTTCTGAGTTGCTTGGATATCCTTGGCAATTACTTCAATATGGGATGACAAAGATTCCCTAATCTCCTTGATTCCCTCTTGATTCTCCAACTTGAGTGTGTCTTTAATTTCATTGACAACTGTGGTTTTGATTTCAGTTTGCAACTCACTAATCACACCTTCTCTTATTTCTCCCATGACAAGTTCTTTGAATTGTTCCGTTAAAAGTTGAACAACTAGAATTCCCATCTCGTTACTCTCCTTCTTCACTCTGACTTCCAGGTTGACCATGTCTTCACCAACTTTCCTAAGACCATGTTCTATCCTATCAGCTAAGCTTTGGGATCGAAGATCGGCATCGCGAAATTTATCGTCCATTAAACTTGCGTTAGTAGCTAATGAAGTTTCGAGCTCATGTGTTTTTTCGCATAATTTATTCATTTTACTTTCAAGTGTCATCTTCAAAATTTCAGAATTCTCTTTAAATTTACTTTCCATTGAATTAAATTTACTATTTAAATTTTCTTTCAAATTACCCTTTAAAGAATCAGAACTTTCTTTAAGTTTTTCATCTAAACTTTCCTTTAAGTTATCTTTTAACCTGCTTTCTAAAGAATCAGAATTTTCTTTAAGTTCATTTTCTAAAGAATCAGAATTTTCTTTAAGTTTATCGTTTAAACTTTCTTTAAGTTTATCAGAATTTTCTTTAAGTTTCTTTTCCAAAGCCTCAGTATTTTCTTTCATAATGGCTGCTACACGCAGTCCAGCCTCTTTTGAACTCTCCTCCAAACTCCTCATCATCCTCATCATTTCTTCCATAATTTCAATTATTATTCAAAACTTAGGGGTATACAACAGTGGCAAACACAAGCTTATAACTAGAACAAGAAATATGAATAGCTAATTGGAACACTATAATAAAATGAGATTTGTCCTAATGTCGACGTGATGGAAAAACAAAATTCTCTACTTTTACGAATTACATTTACCACAATATCACAAGAAAAATATGCAAGTTCTCAAATATCCTCCACCTGGATTCTAATAATGTGTATATCCAGTCGTCGAACGTTTACTACTGAATTTACTTGACGCTCTAATGGTTAAGCCATTATCAAAAATAATCAAACGCATTCTAATTATTAACCAAGTTAAATTTTTAATTTTCCCCACTAATTGGGTTTCCTACTAATTTATTCATCCAAACCAGACATCTCTCAACTCCCAAAATATTTCTATAAAATTATCACAATTTAAATCGGCATGCGATTGACCATGTCTAAATCGGGACCCACGTTCGAAGCCATTTCTCTCTCTATCTTATTTTATGTGCCCGTTTAGACCGGAGTCCGCACGACCACATATGCATTTTACCAATAATCAGTCAGCACGAGAGTCAAAATATCCCGAAGCGCCAGATGGGTTAAAGCAAATCGCAAAAACGACATCAAATTAAAAAAATGCTTTACTGATTTTTGGCTCAATGCAACAATAAGGATAGAAGGAGATTTAATTGGGAGTAACACATCTGGTAAAATTATCTCAGTTTATTTTGAAGTTAAAATCTGACTGCAAAGATGCTCAAAGCAGCATCATCCACGTGTGGCGATCCACACACTTATTTACACACAATATACAGAAATTTTCCAAACACATTTGACAATCTTTTTGGAAACACAAGTCCGATTAATAGTCCTGTGGACTGTGTTCCAAAATTATTAATATTTAATTCCAGTTTAAAATTAATTGTCTATACTGGAAATAACGTAGATCACTGTTTGACTATTTACATGATATTAACACTCGTAGAATAAATGTTTATAGAATTTTTAAACTTTCACTTGTTTTTCCAGTTTCAAAAATATATCGTCGAAAATATTATCATCATTGAAGCAACACAAATTATTAACACATATTAATAACATCTGAAAAGTATTTGACCTTGAGCATAGCATCGAAGAACTGTGCTAAGCACAACAACAATTAATTGTTCTTCTGACATTAAACATTCGAGAAGTGACTCGATTATGAACTTCAAGTTCCAAACAAAATATATGATTTCTGAATCATCAACTTGATCAATAAATGGTTGAACCATTCAACTATTAGATTTTCCACTTGGAATCATTATGAAAAAAATATTTACATTTATGGCCATTTCTAGTAACTTTCACAACTTGCAATTCTTCGACAGAATGCGGAAATTAGTATTGTAGTTTCATAATGAATTCATTTAGTTCATGGCACTAGGATTGAAAATATCCTTCAAATTATTCGTGGTTAAAGAATTATTTTTAATTGGCAGTGGCCCATTCTATTATTTGTGTAAGAACACAATATTACAACAACAACAACGGCAAAGGTCTTCCTCTGAAGAAGAATAAACTACTATCATGACAAATCCGGATTCTAGCAAAATCAAAGTCTAAATGGAATTCGTAAACAAGGTTGAAATAAGAACTGATGGTTTTAAAGAAATAACCTTCGGGTTATTCATACGACGAAATGTGTGGCTCCAATACTCCTACTATAAACCTGAGCCATCGAACCTGCTATTTGATTGATGCTCGAAAAAACCTTCATTCCTGCGACTTAACATGCGCACCTGGGAATGGCATTTCAACTACTCCACACACATAGATTATCTTCCCAAAATTTATACAATAAATCAAGCCTCTGCTTGTTATCAACACTGGAAGATTAATAAACTTACAAGTTTATTTTATTTTACCATTCAGTTCAACCCGTGAATTTACCATACATATGAAAAGCTTCATTTCACTTTCGAGTGTATTTACGTCATGATTTTATATAAATACAAAAATATCCTATTAGATACAAATATCAATTGCTTCCCGTTTCATGCCTCTCCGTGTTATATGAAACATATACTTAACTCATTGCAAATATCAACTGTTCAACCAGAACTGAAATGTTGGTTGAATGCGGGCTTGCGCTAACCACTCTCCTTCGGAAAATCTCATGTTCCAAACTAGAAATGATTAAACTACTTCATAGGCTCTTTCTCAATACATATGATTATTAGAAAATATAATATCCAAGAATTATTTAGAAAAATTATAAAAATTATTATTAGTGGATTATTATTATTATTATTATTTGTATTATTTTAAATGTGTTTAATTATCATCTCATTATGTGAGAATCCACATGTTCGAACCTTCGAATATGGAAAAAATATCCATTCCTCAACAAAAATAAATTTAACTTTTACAGTTACATCGGGGGTTTTCCGTGGTTTCCTTAAAATATGAAAGATTCAAATAAATGCTCGAAATGCTCGGTCATCGATCCTAAACTGTTCTGAGTGCTGAAAATACTCAGAATAACTCTAACAAGTCTTGCGTAAATCATTGCAAGCTTTAAATACGACGAAAAAAATGTGTTGGTCATCTGCAGAAAAATAGTTTGTTCCAATTAGCTAGGCATAATATAATTCAAATGTGGCTTACATTTCTTGATGGTCTTGAAGCGTAGTAAACCTGGTCTGTACCAGATTTATCCATAGACATGCCCTATCGGACAAGCACGTATAATCCTTGTATCGACCGCCATTGTAGACCCACAATTCGTCTAGTCAGACATAGTGGTAGTATCTTTCGACGTTTGAATAAACTGTGGTTCCATTTTAATATGAGCTTCTATCAAAGCCATAACAGTTTGTTTAAATAGGGTCAGATCTAAGTGATCTCTTCTTAGATATGTCAGTTGTAACATAACTCACTGTAATCTCATCAGTACAAGAAAAACATTGACAGTCTAAGCAATTAACGGCTGTTCTGAAGATCGTTCCCTGGGCATGGTTTGTATATCACCATCTGCCATGCGCTAGACAACCTGCAGTTTCCCTTGCGTAGACTAATGAACGCCACCGTTATAGACTAGTCTTCAGTGTACTGACAGATCGAAGTGGTTAACTAGTTACAAAAATGAAAACTGACTTGAAATGGATTTAAACATCCAAGTATTAAGTTACTACTGGACTGTGACAAAATACTATTTTCTAGACAAAGTCTAGCATATGTCCTTTTGGAAATATAAATATTTCCACCAATGTCTGTAGAAATCAATCACCTCAGTGATTCTCCTCACCAGAAACTTACTAAGTTCCAACTCGTTTGCGCAGCACTTCTCGTGACTATCACGATTTGAAAAGAACTTCTGCGTAGATTCGGCAACCATGTGCCTTGGCTCAGCGTAGACGCAACTTGCTTGCCAAGTGCTTGTGTTAGAATGAGCTGACCATGCCTGCTCCAGCTGGCTTTTATTCAAAACGGTCAGGGTCACGCGTCATCACCTGATATCTAGAAATCCTCATATCTCTTGAATCCCTGGTCCGATTTACTTGATACTAATTGCATTCTCTTTCATTTGGCTGTGCCAGTAATCTGATCCCAGTCTCAAGTCTCTACTCCATAGTTAACTATTTAATCAATAAATAGCCTCCACCTCTGCTATTACTCGCTACGTCACTTGACATCCAACTATCGGTAAATTTCTTCCAAATGCTTCTCGAAGCAATGTAGCGCGATATTCAAATATCTCAACTTTCAAAAGCGGCTACAGCCTTTCCCTTGATATCTAGGTGTCTGAATCTTGGAATACCCATTCCTAGAGTTGGGCACAATACAGAAGGACAGACAGGCAGACAGACAGACACACATTTGCCCGATCTCATAAGTCTACTTTTTCCTCATTTTTGCAAAATGTGAAAAGTAGGCTAAACATTAATTGTTTAACTTGTTTTCAGTACATGTTTCGAGGATTAATAACATTTTATCCCCTTCATCAGCTATTGATAAACACAAAAACAGAGCGTAGCACAGTAATAAGATACGCATTTAAACCTAATATGGTGCACCATAAAATTGAACTAACCTCTCTTTACCAAGAGATCACATTCCATCACGTCGGGTTTCTTGAAGCCGCTTTGTTTTGAAAAGGCTAAAATTGGATCTTTAAGCATACAGGCTCTTCATTTATTAGAAACCTACACGGATTGGTGAAGTATTGGTGTTCCATATCTACCATTTCAAGCTTCAATACGGAACTACTATTTGTCATAAGCACCTGCAAGCTGATCACCGTCACCTTCTATTTCATTTCATTTTATTCTGTTCTTATAACCTAAATTTTATGGTGCACCATATTAGGTTTGAATACGTATCTTATTACTGTGCTACGCTTTTTCTTTCAATACCTGATGAAGGGGATAGCATGTAATTAATCAACGAAACATGTACTGAAAACAAGTTAAACAAGTTAAATAATTATTTTTTTCTTCATAGTATTGATTCTGGCGGTTGTACTTTTCTTGTTAATAACTATTCTGGCATAGCCTATCAATACGGAACCACCGTGAGTCATTTGATTAATGTAATCATGTAAGGACTGCAAACTTTGAATTTTTCAAATAGTTCCTACTTTTGCCGCCAAACGCCACCGTCAACGACTACTAGTTCAGAACTTACCTACTAGACGCCACCGCAGTAAGCTCTTGGCAACGAACGTAGAAACCTAAGAGCGTTGTTTACATTCCTAACCTATACAATTTAGCTTCACAACATGTGTAATTAGTGGAAGGTTCTTGAACATGCCATAAATCTATGACATGGGACCACCGGCTTTACTTCCCCTCCGAAGGAAGGCATACTGAGGGATTTTTAGCACTCTTAAAAATTCCGACGACTTCGGCCGGGTTTGAACCTGCGATCTTGGGCACAGCAGTTCAGCATGCTACCAACTACTGCCACCGAAGCCGCCAAAAGACAAACGAAGACTGTATATGCGAATTGTGCAACGAACATTACGGAAGATACCATGCCCAAGATTGCAAGGAAAGGAAAGTGTCCATAACAAAGCTAGGCTTAGAAAATTAGAATAATATGAGCCTTTATATATTGCAAAATCTGTACTCGGTATTAACGTACTTTGTGCGCTTTAATAAATTAAATACATAATTGTCTCCCTTATGATTCCATGATGATGGATTCGATTACTGGCCAGAAAGTCATATTTTTTTAAAGGCAGCAAAAATCAACATCTCTCCAAGTCGTACGGTGCTGGCTCGTGAAAGATCTCTCGTATCACATCTGGTAATTACAAGACAAAATTCAGGGGATCTGGTGGTGCCTAGGCTGCCCAAGCATAAAATGTTATTTCGTGGTGTTGGTTACAACCGTCTAATGCTAGTTAATAACCAAATAAGGACTATATAGGCTTGGCGCATGTATTGGATGCCATGTTTATTCCATCATGACAATTAATCACAACAAAAGAAACAAATGACTAATTAAATCCGGCCATTCCGCCAATCACTAACTCAACACACAGTCCACCGCCTTCCAAAGCAGGCGGCAGTCCTGCCTGCCAAATCAGTCGAGAATGAACATACCTGATAATATTTTAGGAACATTTATGGAGAAACTATTAAATATACTAATGTGAAACGTTTCCAATATGTAGGCTATATTGGTTTAGGATTTGTTTGGGCACACGTTCCTTCCGCATTAACCCTTATGGTGCCAGAGGCATTACATCAGCCAAGAGAGCTTCTGCTAAAAATGCCATAGGCGGATCTACTGACCCCGATTTTATAAAAAAAATATTATTTCCAGCCAGACAGTGCTATCACTGTTGTAACCAAGACAACTCGGAAATCATCCTCTCTCTGGAAATACCAATGCTGCAATCAGCTGAATTCCCGAACGTTTGATAAGTTGTATTTGTTTACGTTCTTGCTCGGAGCTAATTAAGGAACATAAATAGGGAAGGATGAAGTTATAAGTAAGATTTTAACGCCAGGTGAAGTAAGTTATAATAGAGTAATATTTGACTGAGGGCAACGATTTTTAAAATCCTATTTAAATTTAAATCAAAATATAAATAAAGAAATATTAAGGTGAATTAGAGGAACTGGAGAAGAAAGAAAGAAAAATCTTGAGGAAGATCTTAGGACCCGAAAAAAGAAACTATGGTACATGGTGGAAGAGGCGAAACAAAGATCTTTACGGACAAGCAGAAAAAATCACAGATACCATACGGAAGAGAAGATTGAAGTTCTATGGACACCTTACGAGAATGAGCGATAGTCGACTAACGAAGAAAATCTTTAATTACATCACCAAGATAAAAGCGACTACAAAATGGGTAGATGAAATAAGAAAGGATATGGAGGAAGTTGTGGTCAGTCCAAATGAGATCTGGAATAGAGAGGTGTTTCGAGTTACGATTGATGCATTCAAAGGGTACCAGGAAAAGCAAAGGAGAAGAGGCAAGAACATCTGGTCGGAAGAAAGGAAGAGAATCCACAGTGAAAGAATGAAGAATTTCTGGGAGCAGAAAAAGGGACTGATCAGCAAGTCAATTATTGTTTCCCGTGATCCAAAGTAGGCCCAAATCGAACAATGAAGGACAAATTGTGCTTTAATAGACTAAATGAAAGTTTTAATTATTTAGTATCTAATACTTCTAAAATATTTCTCATTTTTATTTTATTTACAGCCAGGAATCAAACCCTGTCGTCAGGTATGACAACAAATAATGTTAGACTCTACAACACGATGTGGTTTAGTAAGGAGAGTAAGATCACAAGGCAATCTGGTAAAGAAACGTGAAAGTGAAATTGAAGACAATATTCCCAGGGGTTTGGTCCCGGTGCTGGTGGCAGGAACAATTTAAACACTTCCCTAGGGAGATCTAGCTCTCGTACAACGATAATAAAAGTGGAATGTCGACCAGAGCAGCGCCCAGCTCGCTGTCTTGGGACACAAGGTGATCAATACCACTGTGACAGTTCACTCTACATCCTCTCAGAGGTGCCATGTGCTATCAGTGGATGTTATGCAAAACCTTTTACAGCTCATACCATGTATCTTTATCTTTCTGAAACAATGTGGCGCACAGTATTTATTTCTCTTCATTCTCCTTCACAACATTTGCGTACCTAATTATCGTGATAGGCTTATTAGTCATATCAAATGTTGACCCCCTCCTGGGGTGTTGGCTAGCACTTTAGGTTCAGTTCCCGGGTCTGTCAAGAAATGTAATTCTGGACTGAGGATTGGAGTGGGATAAGCTCAACATAGTGAGTCGTAACTCAGGAAAGATGGTTTGATTCTCATCTTAGTAATCATAAAAGAGTTTGTCCGTGGTCTTCAGGCAAATGCTGGGATGGCTGCCTCCTTCCCAATGAAAAATGAAAATCCACAGCCTGCTTCCAGTCTCCGACCGGGTCAGGAATGGAATGAATGAAGCCCCCATCTAGCCGCGAGGATATGAACTGTGCCGGCTGCCGAGGCCTGACGCACTCCTCTGGGGCAATGATTAAATGAATGACAGATGAAATGAAATGATAGTGCAGAGTGTTGCTGGAATGAAATTTTGACAGGGAAAACCGGAGTACCCGGAGAAAAACCTGTCTGCCTCCGTTTTGTCCAGCACAGATCTCACATGGAGTGACCGGGATGCTGCCTCCTTCCCAATCCTTATCTTAATTGCAAGTATACACACTTCAAAATAGCACAGGTTATTAGATAAATTTTATATATGGGGCAGATGTCCTCAGTGTTGAAACACTTAATGAAACAACAGCAGCAGCAGAAAAATGTCAGCTCCTTTAATGCCATCAAATAGGCAACAAGCCATAGATATAAATGTTTATTTTACCAAATTATGATAAAAAATATACAAATGCAATTGACTAATAGATATTAAAATAATTGGAATTGCTAATTGCATTTAATAAAATAGTCTATGTGTTTTGACAAAATAATATGAAATTCATTATAAAATAGGAAAATGATTAGTTGATCTCAGGATCGCTAAATAGATATACTTGTATTAGTATCTTATTGACTGCACCGTGTTCTATATGCAAGGAGTAAAGGAACTCTAGTGCGGGTATCACTGTAGATATGAAATAGACATTATACAGGTGGATTTGAAATTCTGAACTAAATGTAATTTAAAGATACCACTAGAAGACCCGTGCTGCTCCGCAGCATTCACTTCAACAATCCTACAACACTTCTGTCCATATGACATTTGCATGTCTTCATGCTAGTGACCTGAACAGACATTTACGGTACCGTCGCTTTTGGGTAAATGATGAAGTAGACTTATGAGATCAAATGTGTGGGTGTCTGCCTGTCCTCTGTGTGTGTGTCCCACTATTTACCGTGCGTAAGCTTAAAAGGCGCACGCACATCAGGCCGAGGTGAACAGCTAACTCCAAACACATAAGCTATACTCTTCTCTGAAGAATTAACTCGACACGACTCGGCAGTTTGATGCTGGCTGAAGCTAGGGTGATAGGTCGCTCGCAAGCTTGTAAACTCACTCTGAAGCTAGTAATTTAAATTTCCACTTAATGGAGATTGCTGGAAGAAATGAAAACGTAAAAACACTTACAGTGGTCGATGTGGGAGCTGTCGCGGACATTCTTGCAGAACTTTTCATTTTGAACAATTCTCAGGGAATATCGATTTTTTTAAAGACACATGGGCGTTAGGTTTTTCTTCAACTCAATTCACTGAAATCGTAAATGCTCGGCTTCTTTTGGTCATAAATAAATGTTCTTCTACCTAATCCTTCAACGAGAAATCCTTTACAGCAAGGTGAAAACCGCATCAAAATCCATCAAGTTGCTCTCTAGATTACCCGTTACATCCAAGAATTGGGAACTTTGTTTTATACTAAGTAGATAGAGATATCCACACAATTTAAGGCTACAGCGGTACAATTTGGTGTTTTGTCTACGTATGAACAATGGTATAAATTTAAAATAAAAGATGGGTCTCTTATATTTTAATTTAGAGGTGTAACTCTTGGTTACCATATAGAGGTGTGCAAATTAATAGAATTAATTAAATAATTTTAACTAGTCATAATTACTTTGATTCAAAATCATTTTATTGACCAACTTCTTTTGTTGTCCTACTTAGTAGTGTTTCCTCTCCGGTGAAATTACACCTTTTCCCATAAGGAATTGCGTCTGGAAACTTCCAAATTTTTGGATTCCGAGGGATATCTGAGCTGGGTCCATTTTCAGTTTTTCATTGACTTAAGAATTCAAGTCGGGTGATTTCAATTCATAGTTCATGAATCGTTGAATAGTTCAATAGCGTTCATCAGTTTAAAGACCCCAAATCCCTCCGCTCTAAATTCACACGTAAAGTAGAGTGAAGTAATAAAAACGAAACGTGTGGCATTTTGCATTTGCAAGGCTCCTCTGTTAATAGAAATTCTAAAAAATCATTTTAAATTCAGTTTCTTAAATGAAAATATAATTAAGAGTCTTGGTTAAACATTTGAAGTAATTCCATCGCCTTGTAAACATACTTACTGCATTAAACCGTGAAAAGGAAAAATGCAGTTTTGGAAAACTGACATCGAATCTAATAATTTGCACATCTCTGTAAAGACAGCTATCGCCTCCACCCCTATCCACCCCTACAGATAGAACAGTAAGTAAAGGCGATTGATGAGAAATGAAAAGATAACTCACACAGAAGGAATTAATATTATTTTATTATGATGTAAATTTGATTGATTATATCTTTGTTATAGAACTGAGGGAATGAAATAACAGGATGTAGGATAGTAATCACCGATGTAGGACAATAGTATTTTTTTACCATTACCACAGGACAGTTATCGTATTAGGGATGTGGACGTCCTTGTATAATTGTTATTTAAACTGTGCCCCGTTTGCTGAGGTCTGTGATCCTCCGCAACATTCGTTTCAAAATTCGAATAGTACTTCCTTCCATTCGACATTTGCTGTTCGCTTGCCTTTTGGTTCTATTTGAACTTTGACGTCATGAAAGGATTTTACTCGCGATAGTGCGACATACAGTAAAGTTGTCCGTAGCTAAACACCGGTTGAGGTAAATAAATGCCTATTTGATCTAGTGTTTGTCCTTGAGCTTTATTGATAGTTATAAAAAAAGCCAAACGTGCTGGAAACTGCCTCCTTTTGAAGGAAAATGGCTTCGAAGTATTTGATGGCGTAAGGTCAAGGCGAGGGAGTAGGACATTGTTTCCAACATTTAAGCCAGTAATAATTTCCAGGTGTAAGCAATTGTCATGCATCTTCCAAACCAACAGTCTAGTACCGTTCAACAGACCTTGGGTAACATTAATATTTCTCAACAAAATCACAATTGAGCCTTCTTTTAGTCGAAGGATATGAGGTGGCAATCCACTTATGCCTATGCTGTCTAAAAATTATATTGGGAATTGTAGAAGTTCACTCTCATCTTCAGTAATCAAATTATTCAAACTGATGTCAGTTCTCGATGATCCTGGGATTAGGTCTAAAACTTTGTCATTGATTTCTTTACATTGTTCATTTTTAGGTGCTAAAATCGCTATTTTTGAAAAGCGTGAAATATTTTTCAGCGTGGGGCTGATTCTGAATTTTCTCCATCGACGTGAGGGTATTTATTCACCGTTACCGATTTGTATCAAGAAGTTTGCAAAGTCACGTTGGTCTGTATCCGCTCGCATATTTTTCTTGAGTTTAAAAATTTTGAATAATGGCCACAAAGGAGAGTTAGTTAGTTAGTTATTGTTGTTTTAATGGGCGGAACTACGAGGTCATCTGCCCCTACAAAGGAGAGAACCTTACTGACATTTGGACTGATGCTGCTTTAGATGCGTGAGGCACAACAGGCAATACCTGCCTAAAATATCCACTTAAGATGATAATTTTTCCTCCGAAAGGCACGTCGTTATCCATGATGTCCTTGAGCAACCGATTTACACACATCAACGCGTGCTTATTAGCCATAGAGGCTTCATCCCAGATGATAAGTTTTGCTGAACGAATATAAAAAGCTTCATTGCTGTTAACCTTTATTCCTGATACAGAACTTTCATGTAAATGTAGAGGTAACTAGAACTGGCTGTGTACAGTGCGCCCCTGAGGTAGTAACATTGCTGCAATACCAGTCCATGCAACAGAAACTACATTTAACCCCAAATTTATGAAAACTGTGAATCAAGCATTGGTAAAGAAATGTTTTCCCGGTGCCCCCTGGACCGTCAATGAAATATGCATTACTCATCCTTTCATTGATGTTTGTACTAACCCCAACATTTCTGAAATTATAGCCGTTTGGTTTCCATTTGCTTGGTTTATCATCCGACTTAATTGATCCTCATTAAGTTTTGCATAATTCATTGGTAAATTTTCTGAGGGAAATTATCAATAATAGCTGGCAATTCGAGAGAAGTAATGGGAAGACCATGGAGCTGTATTAGAAATATGTATAAGAGCGAACTGATATGCAATATTAGGTGCGTGACACTGCAGATAAACTTCTGATAATGAATTCTTGAAAATGTCCCATACATATGTAAGAAAACAGTTGTCGTAACTGAGAAGGCATCTGCAATTGTGACGCTTCTGCCAAACAACGCTGCCATTCAGAATCGTCAATCAGCAAACCTTGCCCCTTAGCCGTTTCTTTAAAAGTAGAATTGACAACTGATTTGTATATTCGTAGATCCTGGAAACTGGTAGCACCTATGACGTGATGCAATAACAGGCGTAAATAATACCTTTCTGTTTCTGTAGGCGAAACATTATACATTCTGCCTATAGTTTTTGAAACATTTTTTCTTTTTTGCCACTGGAAGTTGCTCTTATTCCAGACGTAATGTACTGGTGTTTCAGGATATATATACGGACTTCTGGCTTGCGAATCTTGATTTAACTTGAACCACGCTTGTAATTCCGTGTTGCGCAACTGTGCTTGAAGTAAAACAAGATGTTCAGTAAAGAACATATAGCCTACTTTCTCCTAAATGCATGGGTATTGTTATAACTCTTTGTCCTTTTCAAGGAGTATAATTGAATGTTGGTTGTAGTAGCTTGTTGAAATACAACGTGCTATAGGGATATTAAACATGAATATGAGGTGCCCTTTGCAAGTGCTACCTCTGTAAAAAAATTCATTCAATTCGGTTTCACCGTGTTTGAATTGATCTGGGGAATAGATTTGCACACATACATGGCCGCTATTTGAAAACTATTGGGCTGATGACCTTGTAGTCAGTCATAAGATGCTTTCAACAAAAAGGCATGTTGTTGCAAAATCCTTTAGAGATCAAATTATTAGGATGGTCGAAATTTGATTTAAGTTTTTAACATTTGGGTGGCCGTCATTCCGTTTCCGTCAAGATGGCGGCGATATAAAACATGACACTGAGGTGCCTTTTGCTAGTGCTACCTCTGTACCAAATTTCATTCAATTCGGTTTCACCGTGTTCGAATTGATAGGGGGAATCGATTTGCACACATACTTGGCCACCATCTGCAAACTATTGGGCTGATGATCTAGCAGTTTGGTCTGAATATGCTTCCCACATAAAGATTTGTTGTTGCAAAATTTGGTAGAGATTAGATTATTAGGTTGGTCGTAATTACATTTTAGCCTTTAATATTTGGGTGGCCGCGATTACATTTCCGTCAAGATGGCGGTGATATAAATCATAAAACTGAGGTGCCCTTTGCTAGTGCTACCTCTGTACCAAATTTCATTCCATTCGGTTTCACCGTGTTCGAATTAATAGGGGTAATCGATTTTGACACAAAGATGGCCGCCATCCGCAAACTATTAGGCTTATGACCTATTAGATTTGTCAAATGATGCTTCCTCCATAAAGGTATGATGTTGCAAAATTTGGTAGAGATCGGATGATTAGGTTAGTCGTAATTTGATTTAAGCTTTGAACATTTGTGTGGCCGCCATTACGTTTCCGTCAAGATGGCGGTGATATAAAACATGACACTGAGGTGCCCTTTGCTAGTGCTACCTCTGTACCAAACTTCATTCCATTCGGTTTCACCGTGTTCGAATTAATAGGGGTAATCGATTTTGACACAAAGATGGCCGCCATCCGCAAACTATTAGGCTAATGACCTATTAGATTTGTCAAAGGATGCTCCCTCCATAAAGGTATGTTGTTGCAAAATTTGGTAGAGATCGGATGATTAGGTTAATCGTAATTTGATTTAAGCTTTGAACATTTGAGTGGCCGCCATTACGTTTCCGTCAAGATGGCGGCGATATAAAACATGACACTGGGGTGCCCTTTACTAGTGCTCCCTTTGCACCAAATTTCATTCCATTCGGTTTCACCGTGTTCGAATTAATAGGGGTAATCGATTTTGACATAAAGATGGCCGCCATCCGCAAACTATTAGGCTAATGACCTATTCGATTTGTCAAACGATGCTCCCACCATAAAGGTATGTTGTTGCAAAATTTGGTAGAGATCGGATGATTAGGTTAGTCGTAATTTGATTTAAGCTTTGAACATTTGTGTGGCCGCCATTACGTTTCCGTCAAGATGGCGGCGATATAAAACATGACACTGGGGTGCCCTTTGCTAGTACTACCTCTGTACCAACTTTCGTTCCATTCGGTTTCACCGTGTTCGAATTAATACGGGCAATCGATTTTCACACAAAGATGGCCGCCATCCGCAAACTATTAGGCTGATGACCTATTAGTTTGGTCAAAGGATGCTCCCCCCATAAAGGTATGTTGTTGCAAAATTTGGTAGAGATCGGATGTTTAGGTTAGTCGTAATTTGATTTAAGCTTTGAACATTTGTGTGGCCGCCATTACGTTTCCGTCAAGATGGCGGCGATATAAAACATGACACTGAGGTCCCCTTTGCTAGTGCTACCTTTGTACCAAATTTTGTTCAATTTGCTCTCACCGTGTTCGAATTGATAGGGGGGAAAGACATTCAGAGTCCACACACACACAGACTCACACACATACACACACAGACAGACAGACACACTTTTTTTTCGCCCTGTAGTGATCTCATAAGTCTACTTTCATTTTTTGCAAAAATCGAAAGTAGGCTAATATCAGGAGCATTATCATTTTTTAAATAGATATTTTGCAAGTTTTGCTAGTGAACTGGTAATCGCACGATAGAATGTGACTGATCATGCATGTGAAATGAAAATATCCTGAATGCGGCTTCTGTTGGACCAACATATCTAGCATTTAGGAAAGAAGTAATTTCATCGTAGTTCACCGTTTCGCCTTAAGAACATAGTTTATCAATGCAGCAGTCATGCATGACCTTTATACACATACTTGTGGATTTTAATATATAAGATACTTGGGGATGTATTTAACACTCCGAACACTGAGCATATTTCAACATTAATATGAGCTTGCAAGAAAGGTAAAAGAAATTGTAGGGAACAATGAATCGACTATCGATTTCAATGTCAAGGCCTCGAATTGTTTTTATAATAATCCGTCCATTATTTCCTCTCCTATACGAAGGATAACCATTGGCATTATCTTTGGTCTCTTCCTGAAACTGTTTAGGGAAATCTTTCTTACATACGCCATCTTTCATACAGACTGAAGAAGGATTCAAAGATCCGCGAGGACCATGTACCATATGACGCCTTACTAATTCGTATAGCGAGGTCTGGTATTTCGGCTGACACCACACTGTCAATGTCAGAAATTTCTCGAAACTTACAATCTTCCGTTAATGTTAAGAGTAAATGGATGTGCGGGAGACCTCGTTTTAGAAATTCCACTGTATATAGATATGCTTTTACCGAAAATTTCCTTAACATTAATCAATCGTAGCAATTCCTTTACTTTGCAAAGGAAAACTTTAATATCAGGCCTATTATTAGCCGTTTCCCAGAGATGAATGCTGTTATGTATTTCTGGCCAGCCCGCATTATAGGTGAACGTAATGAATACATCTGGCTTTCCAAACTTCCTCACTATCGCCATCGCATCCTGATAATTTTGCAATATTTTTCTTGGGCTACCTGTAAAAGAAGATGGCAAAACTACAATACGACCGACTCTGAGATTTTCATTTTCTGCTCGTACATGCAAGGCGTCTGGTAAACCGGCATATATATCATCTCGTAACTTCGTTTGTTGATGACGTATATATTTTAACCGGTCACCTTCCATACGACAGTAATAATCCACGAATAAATATCCAATTTGCAAAATTGAGCAGCGACAACTAACTCAACATGACCTCCATGAACACCATTCATAGACATATACATTTTGTAATCATCACTCGTATTGATAGCAGTTTCGTACATATCGCTGTTGCCAACAATAAAGGAGGAATAATTATTCCACTTGTCTGTAACATGTTTTACAATTCGCTTTCTAACCTGTGTAAATAAACTCTAATTGTTGTACTCACAATATGCCAATGATCTGAAGAGACAATTACCGTCACCTTTAATCTTTATAACATTTGTAATTGAGTGTCGGCTCCCATTCATCATAATATGATTCATTGCATTGATTGAGCACACAACCTATAAGGACGAATGATGAAACGAAAAGAAGACAGGTGGTAGCTGGTGAGAGCAAAGACTATACAACAGAAAGATCGGATACACAATACAAAATGGCGGTTCCAACTTTCTACTGCAGCGGCATCTTCGTGAAATTAGTTGTCTTTCGTATACAGTATTTGTTGTCATTCAAAGAGATGTTGACATGACAGTGTCATTAGCAAAATGACTTCTGATTGTGCATGAGCATTTCAGTCTCAAAGTAATCCATTCTTTGAGAAGTTTTAACTAAATTAAGTGCACATAATCCCCTTCTGCTTATTGTATGGATACATGTGACATTAGCGCCCCGAGTGGAACAGGTAGAAGTTAACGATATCATGTATGGATACATGCGTGCGACATTAGCGCCCGAGTGGAGCAGGTAGAAGTTAACGATATCATGACGTAATTATGGAACTCTCTGTTAATATCAAGTTAGATTTATTATTGGGGCGGCGTTGAATATCATGATACAGTGTTAGTCGTTGTCGCCTAGCGACAAGTCATTCGATTCTATTTTCGAAGACCTTGAAGGAAGTAATATTCGCAATTATTTTAATACACGAATTATATAATCAAGTAAGGTGGGTATCAATCGACGGTGCTTGACGGGCATTACATTTTAAGACAACAAACGTCGTCGTAGCGCAAATACTTCCCGAGATATTTCAGTTGTAGTAAAGGGTGAAATTTTTTGAAAACTATTTTAATATCATCTCTCTCTCTCTCTCTCTATATATATATATATATATATAAATGAAAGTTTGTCTGTTTTTTTCTGAATTTCCACGGAAATTTGCGATATTTGCGCGTTTCAGACTGTTTTATGATGGATGCGCGCAAAAATAATACTTTTGTCTGTCTGTCTGTCTGCTCGTTTGTTTGTGGACAATTTTTTGTGTCCTTATAACTCGAGAACGGCTGAGTGGATCAACGTAAAATTTGATACAGATATCCTTCAGAGGCACGACACCAATCATTGATGTAACTCTTTTCCGGACCTCTCATAAAAGGGGGCCTATCCCCTTAAAATACATGCTGAAATAGGCGTAGAAGGGTGAAACAAAGCTCATTTTCAGCCTCTCAATGTGAGAAACGAAACTCGGGGGCCCTAAAGGGAAATATTCATCAATACATATAATGCGCTTAAGGGGTCAAGGGGTACTCTAGAATTTTTTAACGCGATTTACACGTGCGGGTATGGTTCGGAAGGTCTATTATATCCCTATCCCTATATTGTTATATTATTATTATTACTATTATTTTAATTATTATCATTATTATGGCGTACAACGACGAGACAAACTCATTTTCAAACCCTTGGTGTTAGAAACAAAACTCGGGGCTCCTCAAGAGCCGTAAAGGGTCCCCGAAAACTATATTTTAAGGTTCTAAACCCAACAGTTTCTTATATATTCCCAGAAAACTAATTTCATTTAATAAACTAAAGAAGGGATGCAAGGCACTAACCATGACAAAAGTATCTCAAGAGGTGGCATCCAACTTTCCATCTATTTCTGGAATAAGTAATGCCACTCCATTTATTACATTCCTGTGAAAGGTTGCAAATGGCTATAAGGTTATCACGGAACCAACTAAAACTGTAAAATTCATCAATGCGTTTAAGGGGTTCAAGGAGTACCCTAGATTTTTTTCACACGACTTACACGTGCGATATGTCGTACAGAAGGTCTATTATATCTCCAAACAGCAACATTATTTTCAAAAATTCCTGATTTGAAATAGTAGACTGTTTTTTGCTGATTTTAGTAATTTGGGCCATTGGAGGCTAAAGAAAACTGAATTTTCATGCACCACAAGCCTTTATAATTTATAAAAGGGGTCTTCCTGTAGTTGGGCACTTGACACAACGGTTAGAGTCAGTTCGTATGTGACGTGTATTGCGATTCGTCTACGAGGTTTTCAATTTTATTTTCACGCCAGGAAGAACACGTTAGGTAAATTTAGTTTGAGAGCACATTTTAGCTAATCATTTTTCTTTGCCAACAAACAGGTTCCAAGCCCCTAAACATTGCAACAGTAGATCAATTGGTAACATCTGGTTATTAATACCGAAGACCGTTCGAAGAATGGGTACTTCTGCTAGTACTAATATATAAAAATGAGATGGTGTGTGTCTGTCTGTCTGTGTGTTACTCAATAACGCAAGAACCACTGGTCCGATTTAAATGAAATTTTGCATGGATGTAGCTGATTTTGCAGGTTTACATATAGGATACTTTTACTTTCGACATTTTGTACTATTAAAAAATGGCGACCATTTTAGTGACGTCACTACACCCTTTGGTTTCAAAATTTCATATTTCCATGTCAAATAAAAAGAGAACGGTAGGAAATAGCAAACTTTTGATGGCACATATGAACTTTGAAATTTAATTTCCTATCCAAAAGGTCCTTATCACCTTTCGTGTATCTCCAACGGTTAGCGAGTAAAACCGACATTTGTGACGTCACTACGCCCTTTGGTTTCAAAATTTCATAATTCCATCTTATATATAAAAGTGAAAGTCTGTATGTATGTATGTATGTGGGTATGTATGTGGGTGGGTCTGTTCCGTATACAAATCTACACCGTTACACCAATCTCAACCGAATTTTGCATACACATAGTTTAGGACCCAAAAGGAACCGCTGGCTACATGAATTTTCGATAGTCTTTCTCATTCTTCTGATTTCGACCCTTTTGCACTCCAGCACATGCTAATCAAATCATAAAATATACTCATGAAGGAATGGCAAGGCGGATAGTTTCCATGGCAACATAGCTCAAGTCGAGACACGGCCGACTGGATGCCATTTGCGTTCTGCACTACCGGTATAGAAAATGAGGATCTTTACTTGAAATCACGTTAGTTACTCAACTTCTCACACAGCACTGTCAACCGAGTTTAGCATAACAAAGACTTGACACTATCTTCTACTATATATTTGTCAAATACCACTCACTCACTCATTCATTCATTAATCACGAAATCTCAGAAACCATCAAACGGATTGGAATGAAATTTGGTATGCAGCTTCCCCAAGGGCCGCAAATGCCCACTAAGAGAGGATTTTTGGATATTCTGGTTCTAAAGGGGTGTTAAGGGGGTAGACCTGCATTTCATTGAACAGCAATATCTCCCGAATGGTTTCATTGAGGGATGTGATACTCGGCACATAAACTCATCATAAAATATTAGAAGACACGAGTCGGAGGGTTTTTCGATGTGGTGTATATTATGAGGTGAAAGGGGTGAAAAGTGGGGATTGAAAGATTCCTAACGGAGCGTTAATCTCTTAAACGATATAGGCGAGGAGTTTGAAACTCAGCGGGAAAAAATCAGCATAAAAATAAGTAAATATGCGTTTGACCGTTTTATCATAAATCCAATTTAAGGGGCCCATGGGGAGGGGTGAAATTCTGGATGGAGGGGGGGGAGAGAAACGGGAAAGAAAGTGTCCTAACTGATTGACTGACTCACTCACTCATCAAACTCAGGGGGAGAAACTGCTTTAAAGTAAGTAAATAGTTGTTCGACGGTTTTTTTCATAAATCAAATTTACGGGGTTCATGGGGAGGGGTGAAATAATGAAAATAGAAAATTGAAAGAAAATATCCTGACTCACTCACTCACTCACTCATCATCGCCCAGCCAAAATTATTGAAGTTAGTAACATGACAGTTTGGGGATATGTTCATTGTATTTCAAAACAGTCTACTAAGGGAGGATTTTCGGATATTCAGGTTCTAAAGGGGTCTTAATGGGGTTAAACCTGCATTTCATTGAATAACAATATCTCCCGATTGGTTTCATTGGGGGATGTGATACACGGCATATAAACTCATCATTAAAAAGTAAGACACGTGTCTGAGTGTTTTTCGATGTGGTGTATATTATGAGGTGAAAGGGGTGAAAAGTAGGGATTGAAAGATTCCTAACGGAGCGTGTATGTCTTAAACGACATAGGCGAGGAGTTTGAAACTCAGCGGAAAAAAATCAGCATAAAAATAAGTAAATATGTGTTTGACCGTTTTTTCATAAATCCAATTTAAGAGGCCCATGGGGAGGGATGAAATTCTGTGGGGGGGGGGGGGACAGGAAAGAAAATGTCCTGACTGATTGACTGACTGACTCTCTCATCAAACTCAGGGGGGAAAACTGCTTTAAAGTAAGTAAATAGCTGTTCGACAGTTTCTTTTCATCAATCAAATTGAAGGGGTTCATCGGGAGGGGTGAAATTCTGAAGGAAAAAAAATGAAAGAAAATGTCCTGACTCATTCACACACTCATCATCGCCCAGCCAAAAATATTGAAGTTGGAAACATGGCATTTTGGGGATATGTTCGTTGTATGTCAAAACCGTACACTAAGGGAGGATTTTTGGATATTCAGGCTCTAAAGGGGTCTTAAGGGGGTTAAACCTGAATTTCATTGAATAAAAATATCTCACGAGTGGTTTCATTTGGGGATGTGATACTCGGCATATAAACTAATCATTAAAAATAAGCAGACATGTGTCGAAGGGTTTTTCGATGTGGTGTATTATTATGAGGTGAAAGGGGTGAAAAGTGGGGGTTGAAGGATTCCTAACGGAGCGTGTAGGCCTATCTCTTAAACGACATAGGCGAGAAATTTGAAACGCAGCGAAAAAACATCGGCTAAAAAGATAAGTAAATCGGTGTTCGACCGTTTTTTCATAAATTAATTTAAGGGGCCAATGGAGTGGGGTGAAATTCTGGGGGGAAAAAGGAGAGAAAGTGTCCTAACTGACTAACTCACTCACTCACCAAACTCAGGGGAAAAAGACAGCTTTAAAAATAAGTTAATACGTGTTCAAGCGTTTTTTCATCAATCCAATTTAAGGGGCCCATGGGGAGGGGTGAAATTCTGGTAAAAATAATTGAAAGAAAATGTCCTGTCTGACTCACTCACTCATCAGGCCCAGCGAAAACTATTAAAGTTGGAAAAATGAAATTTTGGGAATATGTTCGCTGTATGTCGAAAACGTCCACTAGGGAATGATTTTTGTTTATTCGGGTTTTAAAGAGATGTTAAGGGGGTAAACGTGCATTTGATTGAATAACGATATGTCATGAGTTGTTTCTTAGGGGATGTGATATTCGGTATATAAACTAATCATTAAAAATAATCAGACATAACCTATGTCTAAGGGTTTATCGATGTGGTGTATATTATGAGGTGATATGGGTGAAAATTGGGGGTTGAGGGATTCTTGACGGAGCGTGTATCTCTTAAAGGACATAGGCGTGAAGTTGAAAGTCGGCGGAAAATGAACAGCTTAAAATACAAATAAATAGGTGTTCGACTGTTTTTTTCATAAATCCAATTTAAGGGGCCCTTGGAGAGAGGTGAAATTCTGGGGGAAAAAAACCAGGAAAGAAAGTGTCCTAACTGATTGACTCACTTACTTACTCATCAAACTCAGTGGGAAAACAGTTTTAAATAAGTAAAATAGGTGATCGACCGTTTGTTTCATAAATCCAATTTAAGGGGTTCATGAGGAGGGGTGAAATTATCAAAAATAAATGAAAGGAAATGTCCTGACTGACTCATACACTCATCATAGCCCAGCCAAAATTATTAAAGTTAGAAATATGAAATTTTGGGGATATGTTCGTTGTATGTCGAAAACGTCCACTAAGGAAAGAGTTTTGAATATTCAGGTTCTAAATAGGTGTTAAGGGGGGAAAACGTGCATTTCATTGAATAACAATATCTCACGAGTGGTTTCATTTGGGGATGTGATACTTGGCATATATACTAATCATTAAAAATAAGCTGACACATGTCTAATGGTTTTTCGATGTAGTGTATATTCTGAGGTGAAAGGGATGAAAAGTGGGGGTTGAAAGATTCCTAACGGACCGTGTATCTCTTAAACGACATAGGCGAGGAGTTTGAAACTCGGAGGAAATCAATCAGCTTAAAAATAAATAAATAAATAAATAAAATAAATATGTGTTCGACCGTTTTTTCATAAATCCAATTTAAGGGGCCTATGGGGAGGGGTGAAATTCTGGAAGAAAAACGTCCCCTAAGGAAGGATTTTTGGATGTTCACTCTCATCGACCAACCAAAACTATTAAAGTTAGAAGAATGATATTTTGGGGATATGTTTGTTGTGTGTCGAAAACGTCTACCAAGGAGGGATTTTTGGATATTCAGGTTCTAAAGGGGTGTTAATGGGGTTAAACCTGCATTTCATTGAATAACAATATGACACGACTATGACGCGAGCGAAGCGAGGCTAACAATGAGATGATGTGCGTCTATGTATTACTCAATCACGCAAGTACCACTGGTCCGATTTACATGAATTTTACATGGAAGTAGCTGATTTACCTGGTTAACATATAGGTTACTTTTGATTTCAATACTTTGTACTATTTAAAGATGGCGACAATTTTAGTGACTTCACTACACCCTTTGGTTTAAAACTTTCATATTTCCATTTCAAATACAAAGAGAACGCTAAGAAATAGCAAACTTTTCATGGTATATACGAGGTTAAAAATTACATTTTCTATCCGAAAGGTATCTCCAACCGTTAGCGAGTAAAACCTAAATTTGTGCTATAAAACACGGTCAACGCCGAGCGGTGTAGTTGGACAAAATGTTCCATCCTTAATCTCCCTCTGCGCAGCACCTCGCCTATCCCCTGTTTTAACTGTCACCTTCATATTTTAATTTATTTATGACGCGTAGCGAAGCACGGGTACTTCAGCTAGTTTCAAATAAAAAGAGAACGCTAAGAAATAGCAAACTTTTGATGGCATGCATGAGCTTTAACATTTAATTTTCTATCCGAAAGGTCCTTATCACTTTTCATATATCTCCAACGGTTAGCGAGTGAAACCTAAATTTGTGCAATAAAACACGGTCAACACCGACCGGTGCAGTATATCTCTCTCTATATAAAAATGAAAGTTTGTCTGTTTTTCTCTGAATTTCTACGGAAAATTGAGTTGTTTACGCGTTTCAGACTGTTTTTGATGGATGCGCGCGTTTTTTCGTCTGTCTGTCTGTTTGTTTGTCTGTTCGTCTGTGGACAACTTTGTTCCCTTATAACTCGAGAACGGCTGGGTGTATCAACGTAAAATTTGGTACAGATATCCATCAGAGGCACGACACTTATCATTGATATAACTCTTCTCCGTACTCCTCATAAAAGGGGCCTACCCCCTTTAAATACATGCTAAAATAGGCGTAGAAGGACGAGACAAATCTAATTTTCAGCCCCTCAATGTAAGAGACAAAACTCGGGTACCCGAAAACCACATTTTAAGACCAACCATTTTTGAGAAATTCCCAGAAAACTAATTTCATTTAATAAACTAATGAACAAATGTAAGCCAGTAACCATGGCAACAGATTCTCAGAGGTCCATCTATTGCTGTAAGACGCAATGCAGTTCCATTAATTACATTAGTGTGAAAGTTTGCAAACGGCTAGAAGGTTATCACGGAACCAAATTAAGCCGTAAAATTCATCAATACGTTTAACGTGCTTAAGGGGATCAAGGGGTACTCTAGAATTTTTTCACGCGATTTACACATGCGGGTGTGGTACGGCAGGTCTATTATATTCCTATCCTCATATTATGCATTCTTTCATTTCGTATAGGCCATCTATGGACCGCGTCATTCCCACTGTCTCCTACTGGCTTGGTGTTTGGCCAGTACGCCCGCATTCGTTCTCGGTGGACTTCCTTCCGTTCCTGGGTCCAAATCTTTCCCGTTTTCAGCTTCGGATTTTCTTGGAAACCTTTGCAAGCTTGAAGTTTCCTTTTGAGTGGGACGCGCTCCTGAATGTCTATTGGTGTAATCCCCACTTCTTTCAGATCTTTATCCAGTTCTATGAACCAGGCCCACTTTATTTCCTCTCCTGAAAGTAAGTTATGTTGCGGTTGGTCAGTCTCGCTGGGCTCATTCGTTTCACATGCCCAAAAAATGGTATCCTTCTCTTCCAGATGACGTTACTTATCTTATCCACGAGAGTATATAGTTCATGGTTATGCCGTCTTCTGTACTCCCCATTGTCTTTGATGGAACCCAGTATCTTTCTCAAAATGTTTCTTTCTTTGGCCTCCAGTTTCTCGACTAAGCCTTTTTTGTTCATCGTGAGGCATTCAAAAGCATGCAAGACCTCCGGACGGATGACACTGCAGTAATGTTTTAGTTTTGCGTTGAAAGAAATTGACCTTTTCTTATAGATGTCCTTAGTTAAATGGTAGGCCATTTCCATTTTGCTCATGCGTGATTGAATGCTTCTTTCTCTGATAATATCCCTTCCCTGACCCGTCCTGAAAAGAAAAGTACATGGCCATTGGCTGCATTAATAATTTTAAAAAATTGGTGTTATAATTTCTCCCTGTATAATATTATTATTAGTATTATATTATGGGTAAAACGACGAGACAAATCCCCTCGGTGCCAGAAACAAAACTCGGGGGCCCTAAAGGGTCCTCGAAAACTACATTATAAGGCTCTAAATCTAACAGTTTCTGAAATATTCGCAGAAAACTAATTTAATTTAATTTAACAAACTAATGAAGGAATGCCAATCGGTAACCATGAGAACATTATATCAAGGGGTGGCTTACAACTTTCCTTCTATTTCTGTAAGAAGCAATGTCACTCCATTTATTACATTGCTGTGAAAGTTTACAAATGGCTATAAGGCTATCACGGAACTAACGTAGACTGTACAATTCATCAATGCAATTAAGGGGGTCAAGGGGTAACCTAGATTTTTTTCATGCAATTTTCACGATCGACATATAGTACAGAAGGTCTATTATATCTCCAAACAACAACATTATTTTCAAAAATTCTTGAATTGAACCAGCATTTTTTTGCGGCTTTTAGGAATTTGGTCAATTTGAGGCTAAAGAACCTGAATTTTCGTGCACCACAAGCCTTTATAATTTATGAAAGGGTTATTTCTGTGTATGGGCACCTAGCACAACGTAGAGGGTCAGTTTTTATGTGACGTGTATTGCGTTTCGTCTACAAGGCTTTCAATTCTATTTCACGTCAGGAAGTACACGTTAGGTGATTTTAGTCGGAGAGCACATTTTAACTAATATATATATTTATTTATTTATTTATTTTTGTCGACAAACGGGTTCATCGTAAGGATGATTTTGTTTGATACTGTGTGGTACATATACCCATATTTGGATATCTCGGTAATATGTTGTGGACAATAGAATTGTTTGTCTGTCTTTCTTTGTATCTTTATGTAGCCTACGCCTATAACTCGTGTTCGGATGCTTGGAGCATTGTAAAATTAGGTATGGTAACCATGAGAGTCAATACACCAATCATTTATAAAACTCTTCACCGCACTTTTCATACAGTAGAAGTATGGATATAGAGAAAAACTTCTCAATACATGCTAAAATAGGCGAAACATAAAAATTATCCTAGGAGGACGACCGAAGCATATGTTGCTCTTCTCAATGTGAGACACAAAATTCGGGAATCTATAAAGGGTCTCCGAAAACTACATTTTAAGGGACTTAAATTAACCGTGTGTGTGATATTCCCAGAAAACTAACTTCGTTCTGATTAACTTGAAGGAATGACAAACCGCTAACCATTGCAACAGTAGCTCAATTGATAATGTCTGGTGTTAACAACGAACACCGTTCGAAGAACGGGTACTTCTGCTAGTATATGCTAAAATTGTCAGTCCATGCCAAGAAATGCGTCAGCAACTTGGTCACTGAAACTTTCCCTCACTGAGCACTCGTTGCAAATTCAACTAAGGAATATATGTAAACCTCAATATTCAATATTCATTTATATAAAATAAGCAATATTCCCCTCCCCCCCCCCCCCTCTACCATTTGAAATAACATATTTTCACCAAGGAACTTAAGTTTTACTACAGATAAGAACATTATAAATTGGCATTTTACATTCTGACGATCCATCAAAATAATTTAACAAAACACTGTGTAAGAATGTTTCCTTTCTTCTTTGATAAACATACAACATGATGATGACAAATGACAGCCTACAGCAATTAGGTCGTACACTGTAAGAAATGCATACTATTTAATATTTTTACTATTATTATTATTATTATTATTATTATTATTATTATTATTCATGCCTTTATCCTGGCACTTAGGGCTCTTGGCCCTTTCCTCCTCTTAACGACACACAATATAACTTACTACAATATAATTTCCTATAACGTGATCCGTGTTGGATGTCATTAAATTAAGTTCCACCGTCTGTCTTTGTCTTTTAGAAAAATAATTTTTACTGTTTTTGTAGATCCTCAAGAAACATAATAAAAATATCATTGGTTTTACGTCCCTTTTAATTTTACCGTGTTGGAAGCAATTTTTCAGTGACGCTTTAGTAACCGAAATTTTATGTTCTTTAGTCGGTCCATACGATTCTACCCAATTGTAATCGGTAGTTTCTTAATGCTGAAAGACATATATGAGAGATATACATTTATTTTTGATTTTCTTCCACCCCGTGGCGTAGCAATGCTCGTTAAATTGGGTACAATCGTAACATTGAATTTCTTTGTCTTTTTTTTTTCAGGATTAGGGAACCACCCATTGCAATCGGGTACAATCGTGTAGACCGACTGAAAAACATTAATTATCGATTCCTTTTAACTACTGAGGCATTTAGAGACGCCAGGGTGCTGGAATTAAACCCCAAAGGGATCTATAACGTGCTCGCAAAAAAACAATTTTGAATATAATAATTTAACTACGAAATTTATATGTATGGATTGTTACGCCTGATTGGCCTTGAAGGACTTCCTACTGTAGAGGTCTTAAACATCTTTATACCGGCTGTTTGTATCTGTGTTTCATGTGTGTTTTAATTTCTAATCACTGGCTGCGTGGCTCAGCGGTAACGTTCTCGTCTGCTGTGCCCAAGGTTGCAGGATCGAATCCTTGCGCAGCCAGTTAGCATTGGAGAATGTGCAAATGCGAGGGAGCCGTGTCAGTATATTTACTGGCAAGTTATAGGACCGCTTCGGTGTGAATTTCTGGCACCCCGGCGTCTCTAAAAACCGCAGAATTTAACAGGGACGTAAAACAATAACATTATTATCTCTCTATATAAAAATGAATTGTTACGTGATAGTTTGTAGGTCTGTTTGTGTGTCCTTCATGCATTCATATACCATTCATTCGATTGCGATGAAACTTGGGTGAGTTGTTGTGTACACTCTCGTGAAGGTTTCTGACTTAGCAAATCAATTTTACAATAGGTAGCGCACGAAACTTTTCAACAAATGAGTGACGGCACGCGAATCGTTTCAACGAAGTTCCATCTGCATATATATACCATTCATCCGATTGCGATAAAACTTGCGTGAGTTGTTGTGTACACTCCAGGAAGGTTTCTGACTTAGTAAATCCATTTTACAATAGGTAGCGCACGAAAACTTTCAACAAATGAGTGACGGCACGTGAATCGTTTCAATAAAGTCCCGTATGCATTCGTATAGCATTCATCCGATTGCGATGACACTTTGATGAGTTGTTGTGTACACTCCTGTGAAGGTTTCTGACTTAGTAAATCATTTCACAGTTGGTAGCACACGAGTAGATTCAACACATGAGTGACAACGCGTGAATCGTTTCAACAATGTTCCGTATGTGTTCATATACCATTCATCCAATTGCGAGGAACCATTGATGAGTTGTTGTGTACCTTTCCATGAAGGCTTCTGACCTAGTAAATCCATTTTACAGTTGATAGCGCACGAATAGATTCAACAAATGTGTGATGGCGAGCGAATCATTTCAACAATGTCCCTTATGCGTTCTTAAACCATTGATACGATTGCGATGAAACTTTGATGAGTTGTTTTGTACACTCCTGCGAAGGGTTTTGACTTAGTAAATCCATATTACAATAGGTAGTGCATGAGCAGATTAAAGAAATGAGTGACGGTGCGTGAGTCGTTTAAACTAAGCCCCGTATGCGTTCATGTACCATTCATCCAATAGCGATGAAACTTTGGTGAGTTATTATGCACGCTCCCACGTATGTTTCTGAATTATTAAATCCATTTTACAATACTTTAGAGGCAGTAACGGTAAAGGAGAAAAATAGCATGTATCCAAAAGAACTTAACAAACAAAATTACAACGCCAACATCATTTTGATTGGCATTGCAATGCATGCCGGGTACAGCTTGTATTATTATAAGTTTTCATTAGAATTTTATCAATAACAAGCTGACCCGGCAGACGTTGTCCTGCCAATCAAAGAAAGTGTTGTAACTTTGTTTCTTGAAGTGCTTTTGGATACACAATATTTTTTTCAATTTCTGTTAACTGCCTCTAAACTATCGTGAATTGAATTAACTAATTTAGAAACATTCGTTGGAGAGTGCACAACAAATCTCCAAAGTTTCATCGCAAACGGATAAATGGCATTTAACGCATACGGGATTTGGTTTACAGTAAATGATTCGTGCGCTGTCACTCATTTGTTGAATCTACTCGTGCTGTACCAACTGTGAAATGGATTTACTAAGTTAGAAAGCTTCACGTAAGTGTACACAACAACTCATCAAAGTTTCATCGCAATCGATGAATAGTATATGAACGCATACAGGATTTTGTTGGAACGTTTTGCGCGTCGTCACTCATTTGTAACATCTACTCGTGCGCTACCAATATTGTAAAATGGATTTACCAAGTTGAACACCTTCCCTGGCGTGTACACAACAACTCATCAAAGTTTCATCGGAATCGGATGAATGACATATGAACGCATAAGTGATTTTCTTTAAACGATTCGCGTGCCGTCACTCATTTGTTGAATCTACTCATGCGCTACCTATTGTAAAATAGATTTACTAAGCTTGAAACCTTCTCTGGCGTGTACTCAATGATTCACCAGGGTTTGATCGCAATCGGATGAATGATATATGACCGCATACGGGACATTGTGGAAACGATTCGCGCGCCCTCGCTCATTTGTTGAATCTACTCGTGCGCTACTTATTAAAAACTGGATTTACTAAGACAGAAACATTTCCTAGGGTGTGCACAACAATTCACCAAAGTTTCATCGCAATCGGATAAATGGTATATGGACGCATACGGTACTTTGTTGAAATGATTCGCGTGCCGTCACACATTTGTTGAATCTACTTGTGCGCTACCTATTGTAAAATGGATTTATTAAGCCAGAAACCTTCCGTAGGTGTACACAACATCTCACCCAAGTCTCATCGTAATCGGACGAATGGTATTTGAACGCATACGGGACCTTATTGAAACGCTTCGCGCGTCGTCGCTCATTTGTTGAATCTACTCGTGCGAAAACTCTTGTGAAATGGATTTACTAAGTTAGAAACCCTCATGTAAGTGTACACAACATCTCACCCAAGTTTAATTGCAATCGGATGAATGGTATATGAACGCATACGGGACTTTGATTAAAAGTTCGCGCGTCGTTGCTCATTTGTTGAATCTACTCGTGAGCTACCTATTGTAAAATGAATTTACTAAGTTAAAAACCCTCACGTAAGTGTACACAATATCTCACCCAAGTTTCATCGCTATCGGACGAATGGTATTTGAACGCATACGGGACTTTGTTGAAACGCTTCGCACGTCGTCGCTCATTTGTTGAATCTATTCGTGCGCTATCTATTGTAAAATGGATTTACTAAGCCAAACACCTTCCCTGGAGCTCACTCAACATATCACCCAAGTTTCATGGCAATCGGATGAATGGTATATGAACGCATACGGGACTTTGAAACGCTCTAACGTGCAGAGACAAACAGTAGAATTCGACATCACTGCCACCTTTGGTATAAAACACAACTTTTCGCCACGGGCGGAGTGTATGTAATGGCGGTAGTTGCACAGATTGCGACCAGGTGGCTCTAACGTGCAGAGACAATCCGTCCAAAGACATCATCTTTCACGAAGGCCAAGGCTAGTGGTTTCCATGACGACTGTTTTTGACTGTATATTGTGGTTCTAACATTGTGTGTAAATTGTGGTTCTAAAATTGTGTTCATTCCACCTACCGGGTCAGATTGTGAATCTAAACCATACATGGACCCACCCTAATATACATACCAAATTCCATCAAAATCGGTTCAGTCGTTTAGAAGAAGTTCAGTCACATACACACGTGTCGAAGAATTATATATATAAAGATAATTATATTTCAAATGCCGTAGTTGTTCTTGATGTGTAACATCTTTCCACTCGGTTGCTGGATATTTCTGTGGGACGGAAGTGTCTAAGACGCACTGCCAGTTGGATCGCATCCCTCCTGGCTATGATATTATCGAGCTGGCAGTGGTACCATATGGAATGTTTATCATATACGGATTACTTTGTAACAGCAGTGTATCAAGAAGGCAGTGCTGCTCGTCTGTTGCATCTTCTCGTCTACGACGGTCAATAAGGGCAGAAGATGCAACAGACGAGCAGCCCTGTCCTTGATGCATTACTTTTATGTGGTACGCCGTTGCTATGGTAGCCTCTATGTGTGGGTTGTTGACTATTTATATATCTTCTGTTTACTTGTTTTACCTCGCTTTATGTAACCTGTGAACATGCTGAACGCAGTATTCAGCGAAACGTCAGGACGACAAAATGTTCTTGGAACACGGCCTATAAGCCCGCGAAACAGAAATTCCTATTTCAACGCCGGTCGTGAAAGTCTACATTTTTACTCAGTCCCTGTTGACGTACGGTAACTTAGTTACTGACAGGAGAGTGATGTAACATCAGTGTATCAAGAAGACAGTGCAAGAGTAGAAATACCAAGTAGGCAGTGAAGAAAAAAAAAAGAGAGTCTTGGAATTGTTATGTATTATGAGAAGATCTTTTGTGTGTTGATAAATGTCAAGGATAATAAAAACGGTAACAACTTCAAGGTAGGATAACATGCCAGATGTTAAGCTCCACCTACAATGCGCTGTCGGCAGATGGTAGTGGGCAGACGGCAGACTGTAGTTGAAGGCTGACCCGTGCTCTCTTATGGCGTCATTCACAATATGAAGTTTCATATCGGTAGCAGATAGTTGACAATCGACAGCGTGTAGTCTGCTGTCGCAAATTATATCTTTGACTACCAACTGCATATTTAAAGAGCCAATCAGAAAAGATCACAAGATGGCGTCACTTTGTTGTCATCAGCTTTGTAGTTGACTAGTTGTATTCGCGGTATATTCTTCGCATAATTACAGTATATAAAAAGATGATGACTGAATGTACTAACCTTGGGATAGAAGATAATAGTCATTGATCATGTGAGGGAACGCCGTAGGATGTATGACATGAGTGAGCCCAAGTATTTTAAAGGAAACTGTTCATTGATTATAATGTTTTCCTTTGTAGCATATGTAATGCAGAGGAAGGTAACGCTGAATGAGAGCTCATCGTACGAAAACATTTTCTAAAGCAGGGCCTACCGGTACTGAAATTAGCCAAAATACATTTTGTAATGACGAAAAAAAAAAATTAGGAAATGATGTAGTAATAGATTGAACGTGTTGGGAGCCCTCGGGCGTTCAATCAAAAATGACCAGCTACACAAAAACAATTCTGTTCGAAAATCAGTAGGCCTAATTCAGAGTTGGATTTGTTATTAATTATTTACAAGAGGGGATACTGGATGTACGAGTATTTTTCCTCAATTTTAACAATGCTGTACCAGTTAGCAGCAATAAAAATAAACCGTACCGCTCCTAGTCATCCATCCTTGCAAATTTTAGGTTAGGTTGTCGACAATTGACAACCTTCTCAAGGAATAAATGAAAGTCAAGTTATTATTTACTCCTAGCATTTTAACGACTGCGCATTGTGGGTGGCTAGGTTGTGAACTACCGACTTCTGACTTCATCTGCCGTCTACCGTCTGCCCACTACCATCTGCCGACAGCGCATTGTGGGTAGACCTTTACACATCATATGCGTCTACTGTAAGGCTCGTATCTTTTTATTCCAGAACTGTTACATATTCACTGAAGAAGGATCTAAAGAGCATGTAAGAATATTTGTATTATCTTATAATTACATTTATGAGGCCCTGCAAAAGTTATAATAGTAAATAGAATTATGTCCTAATGCCAGTGAACGGAAATATAGAACAGATCACGAAGGGTTGGTATAATCTGTCGACATTGTTTTCACAGTTCGTGCATAGGCTATATAGGAATTGCCAATATTGTCGTGTATGAATGCCACATTCAGGGGCCGTCATAACTATTTGAATTTGAAGAGACAGCACACATTCAGATAAGTTAACATTTGAATACAGTATTCGTATACAAATCTTGCAATAGTAACATTCACGGATTAGTGCTGAGGGTTGCGACTGCTTGTGATTAGCATTTTGAGTTTTAATAGTGTTAGGTAGATCAATATTTTGTGTTATGAAAATCCACAGCCTGCTTCCAGTCTCCGACCGGGTCAGGAGTGGAATGAATGAAGCCCACATCTAGCGGCGAGGATATGGACTGTGCCGGCTGCCGAGGCCTGACGCACTCCTCTGGGGCAATGGTTAAATAAATGACAGATGAAATGAAATGAAATGATAGTGGAGAGTGTTGCTGGAATGAAATTTTGACAGGGAAAACCGGAGTACCCGGAGGAAAACCGGTCTGCCTCCGTTTTGTCCAGCACATATCTCACATGGAGTGACCGGGATTTGAACAACGGACCCAGCGGTGAGAGGCCTAAGCCACGGAGGCTTAATAATTTGTCTTATATATTAGTTAAATTTGAGCAACCTCGATTGACGATGTTCATTTGGCGAACGGAAAATGTCATCGTTTTAATCCCCTCCACCTCTTATAATTTGTGCAACCCCGCGGCGTAGCTATGTTCGTTAAATCGTGCACCACGACGGAACGGGCAGCTGCAGCAAGTCCGGAGATCGCAGGCTCGAACCCTAGTGCTGACAGTGGCTACCCTGAGTGTGGATTTTCCTCAGTTTTGTCCACACTCCCTCCAGGCTAATGTCGGGATAGTACCTTATTTCAAGTCGTGAGGCACCTTCCTCATCAGACTGAAAGTTACCGTTCAAATATTGTCATGTTGTTGCATCCAGGCCACGCGTTCTCAACCTTTTTGAAAATGTGAGCACCTCCCTCATGCCTTATGAAATACCCGAACACCATTACATTGCATATAATAATAATATTAATAAAAATACGAGCCTTACTGTAGTTGCATATGATGTGTAACATCTGACATAGAAGAAACCTCACGTGAAATTGTTGATACACCGGTATTTTATAGTATTATTGGCACAAATATTAATCTATTGTAAAAGGGAGTGTTTTACAGATATTGTAGTTTATAATACGGAACTCATTTTATTAGATGATTTGTAGCTTCCACCAGCACTAGCCTAAATGAAGAATAAGATATGGATCAACTAGATTAATAGACGCGACACCGCTCATAACCTTAAATTCCTTATAAACAAGTCCTCTTGATTCACATACCAACACGTAATTTCATATGGATTCTGTTAAAATGAGTCATATTGATATGATAAGTATCGTTTAAAATGATAATCTGGTAGCAAAAATATCTATCCCGTCCGGGATTGGAACCCAAGATCGCTAGATTCACAGTCAAAAGCACTAACACCACGGCTATTTCGACTACACAAATTTTGTGCACAAGATGGCGACTTATTTCCACGTTCCAATAATACTGCATTACGGAATTAATTTTCATTTATATTTTGCTTGTTTCGATAATGTTCCTGCGTGAAATTGAGTTTAAAATGCCTTATGAATAGGCCCTCTTGTGAGTAAAGAGAATGTATTCAGCAATAGTGCATGAAGGCTTGCTCAATTCTCGTATAACCACAACGATTATATTATATTGATGACTGCATTACCGTTATGTGGGTTAATATTTGAATAGCCATTGTGCAGAAACATAATACCGGCAATGCAAGACTACTTACAATGTTTGATATTAAGGCATTTTACCATTTAAAGCTTGCCACGGTGGGTGAGTGGAGAGCGTATCGGTCTACTAACCCCAAGATTACAGGTTCACCCCTGGCCGTGGTAAGTGATTTTTGAAAGGCGGCAAAAATACGATACGCATGTCATACGATGTTGGCATGCCAAAGAACCCATTTGAATTCAGTAGGCCGAGTTCATAATGGCAAAATTAATCTCGGGAGTTTCCGCGCCAACACAAAGTTCCTAATTTCTCTACCAGAAAGCGCTATGGTGTTCAAGGAGATTAGATATCTAACATCTAACCTCCTTGACTTTCATAGTCAAGGAACAACGAAATTCGACATGCAAGCTACCCTCTGGGTGTCAAATAACAAAGCTTGCACCCGACACCCGAGGCCATACGATATTATATTATAATACTGATACGAAGACTTCGAACATGTACCATGTCATTTGTTTCAATCACTTGACACCAGAGTTCGCATGAGTGTTTTCCGTTCAGTATGTCATATACATTCCACATGGGCGAGAGTACGTCATGGTATCAATTTCTGACACCGCGCGCTGATTGTTTCTTTTACCACTGCCAGCTGGGTCTTACCACTGCTCGCTGGATCGATCGATCGATCGAGTGGGCAGCGCATACTTCCGTTTTCCACCACTGCCAGCTAGTACACTTCCGTTCGATCGATCGAGTGGGCAGTGCATACTTCCATTTTCCACCACTTCCAGCTAGTATACTTCCGTTCGATTGATCGAGCGGGCAGTGCATAGGCCTACTTCCGTTTTCCACAACTGCCAGCTAGTACACTTCCGTTCGATCGATCGAGCGGGCAGTGCATACTTCCGTTCGATCCACCACTGCCAGCTCGATCGTCCCGATCCACTTCCGTCCCCAATTTTCAAAATCACTCCCACAAAACTATCCAGCAACTGAGCGGAAAGATGTTACACATCAAAAAAGGCTTGGTCTAAAATCTGGAGGCCAAAGAAAGGAAAATGTTGAGAAAGATATCGGGTCCCATCAAAGACAATGGGGAATACTGATGACGGCATAACCATGAACTATCTACTAATGTGGAGAAGATAAGTGAAGTCATCCGGAATAGGAGGATAACATTTTATGGACATGTGAAACGAATGAGCCCAGCGAGACTGACCAACCGCAACATAACTTACTTTCAGGGGAGGAAAACAAAATGGGCCTGGTTCATTAAACTGGATAAAGATCTGAAAGAAGTGGCGATTACACCAACAGACATTCAGGAGCGCTCCCCCACTCAAAAGAAAACTTCTACCTTGCAAAGGTTTCCAAGAAAAACCGAAGCTAAAAACGGGAAAGATATGGACCCGGGAACAGAAGGAAGTCCACCGAGAACGAATGCGGGCATACTGGGCAAACATCAAAGCCTGTAAGAGACAGTTGGAATGACGCGGTCCACGATCGACTCTACGAAATGAATGAATGAATACTAATAATAATAATAATAATAATGTAACAAACATGCACCTCTCTCTTTTTACCTATGTCTCTCTCCCTTTCTCCGTCAGAAGTGCTCACCAGGCATGCAGCAACTTCATGCATGAGTCATGTAGATAAGATACATTTACTTGTGGACAGTCGAGACAAATGAGCATATTTCATGTTACTACTAAAACAGGGATGTCCAATTATATTAACTGAAGAATAACAAGTAGTTCCGTGAAGGACTAGACAGCCTATTTTCATACATCCTGCTCATATTAATTGCCTCTATCAACATACAAATTTCAGTTTAATTGCTGTAACAGATTCGTAGATATTGAGAAACGTCTAAATATTTCAGATGGTCGCCAGGTTGGATTTTTATTTTTGTACTATTATATTAAGATTATTGTGTACGTGTGGTATTCAAAGTACAATCGCATGATTAGAACACAAGAAGTAAAAACGAGATTTTTAAAATCACGCACAGCATCCATCTTGTGATTATGCAAACAATTGAAATAAATTAGATGCCAGTGGATCAACATGTGTGTAAGCATTTTACGTGCAACATTTCACGGCACTCGGATAGTTAATTCGCGAGGAACGTCCATTTAAATATTTATACTTCGTGTCGCCGCCATTTTGGATTCGTGCTCACCAGGTTACTGAAAGTCCTATAGGTGAATATATGTTCATAGTCTCTATGAACATAAAAATTTCAGTTTGGTTGCTGTAAAAGTTTCATAGATATTGAGAACCTTCTAAATATTTCGGAAGCTCGCCATTTAGGATTGTTATATTTATAGGCCATAGAGTTATGTACCATTCAAGGACACATATTGCCTAGGTTCATTATTCAAACTTTCACTTCGATCGCATGATTACGACACAAGAAATAAAAATTTAATTTTAAAATTTCGCACAGCCGCCATCTTGAGGTTATGTAAACAATTGAATTAAATTAGATGGCAGTACATTACAATCTGCAAAATCATTTACTGTACCACATTTCACTGCGCTCAGAGAGTTAACTCACGAGAAAAGTCTATTAAAATATTTCAAATTCGCTTGGTCGCCATGTTCGTTTTGTACTTTACAGGTTAATGAATTATACATAGGTAAACTTGTATCACTACCCTTTATCACCGTACAAAATTGCAGGGTGATATCTGTAATAGTTTCAGAGATATAGAATGTCAGTGAAATATTTCGCACAGCCGCCATTTTGAGGTTATGTAAACAATTGAACTAAATTAGACTCCGATGCATTGCAATGTGTATAAACATTTGCTGTACCAAGTTTCATTACGTTTGGATAGATAAATCGAGAGAAAAGTCTATTTAAAAGTCTCAACTTCGCTTGGCCGCCATGTTGGTTTTGTAGTCACCAGGTTTTTGAAAGTCTAATAGGTGAACTTCTAGTAGTGCCCTTTATCACCGTACACAATTTCAGGGCGATATTGGTAATAGTTTCGGAGATATTGAATGCTAGTGAAATATTTCGCACAGCCACCATGTTGGATTGGTGAGACGTAACAAAATTTGAAGGGCACGGTCGAGGTCGCCGGGAATAGTGCTATGAACTTACCGAGTTTCACTGAAATCGCTGCAGCCGTTTAGATTTTATTAGGGACACACACACACACACACACACACCTTTCTCTCTCTCTCTCTCACACACACACACACGCGCGCGCGCACACACACATGGACAAAAGGCGATCTCATAAGCCTATTTTTTCAACATTGAAAATAGGCTAAAAATACTATTTCCCAAATGATATCATTTCTGACTGTCAAAACTCGTAATAGAAACACTATTATTCCGGATCGTGCAACAAAATTTGAAATGAAGAATGGATCTCAGGGGAGCTTGTTCTTGCAAGCACTTTTTGAATCGTATGCCGGGAGCACCAAATTTCACTTTATGAACACCGTGGTGTTCACGAGCACCTGGTAGAGAACGCCTGATCTGGGCAGTAGTATGCTATGCTTTGTCCAGTACAACTCACAGCTGTAAACAATGACTGCTGTCTCATGTGATACATATGGCCCGCACCTCACAACAAGGCAGGGCCAAGTTCGTAATTTATTACTGAACGTTTAACATTTGTGATGCATTTACTGTCAACAACAATAGGTTCTCATTCAAATTTACTATGTCAATAAGAATTAAGGCAGACGGGTCCATATCACATTCCTTACGCCACTGAGCGAGTTGCTAATCTCCCTGTTAGGGAGATAGTGGGCAACAGTATTTATGATTTTTGACCAATTATTCATGAAATATATAATATTAAAAGCCAGTTCACAAAAGCATGGACGATTCATAAACTGAGCAATTTCAAAATGCGAGTGTAGCATAAATGCAGAATCATCGTACTGCGGACCACCGCCAAATGTTGTAAAATGATTTTAAAATAGGTTTCGCCACGGTTGTGGTGAGAAACGTAAGTGTTTACGGCCGGTGTTCTTTTTCTAAAATATCTAGATATAGATGATATTTTTGCGGGCACCAGTTTACAAGGTTAGGGCTTGCAAACGATTAAACAAATAATATTTGGTAGAGTTCAGCAGAACTCTCCCTTCTCGAGCCGTGGTGTGACATAACCTCCAACCAGAATCATTAGATGAGAGGTAAGATAATATATACTGTAATATAATGCAATAATTACTTACACATGTGGTGAAATCATACAAGTGGTGGTAGTGGGATCCGTAATAAGAGAGCATGCCTCTTTTGATCCTGTTTCCTACATAATTTCTAGCAACACAATTCCGATCTCTCCAAACACATTAGTCTTCTTTGACTGTCGCGACAGTCCAAATCTGAATTCCTTCGCGGATAATCTTCCTTTTAGGAAGATTTCATTAGAAAGCTAACAATTGCAATGGGTACCATGTTTCGACTTCCGGAAAATTTCGACATAACTTCGCGTTTCAGATTCCCCAGAACCCAAAACCACCGTCAGTTCAAAAGTTTATATATATGTACATCAGTTTTTTGTGGACACGATAACTGCCGTAATTTTGCACCAATCGCTTTGAATTTTTTACCGAATATGTATACCTATAAAATCTCGATCGAGTTCGTTACTGGGCTATATCGGTCGAAGGGGGTGAAAATGGGGGGCATTTTTCGAAAACGTGAAATATTGCTATAACTCTCTTAATATGTGAAATATCGAATCCGTTTAAAGTTCATACTATGTGTCGGATAAAGCCCAAAAATGTATGTTTGAAGAGTTTTTCTTAGCACCAACCATTGACCAAAGGGGTGGGATAAAGTGGGGTTTTCGGGAAACATTAATCATATCTCTCTTAATAGGCACAATATCAAAACCGTACAAAATGGACAATATTTCCCTAATAATTACCTAAAACTTTTCTCTGAAATAGTTTTTGATATGACCCACCATTACGCCAAGGGATGAGAAAAATGATTTCGGAATTATAAGGAAATGCCAAGAGCTATCAGAGGTTGCCATGCCAATACTACTAAATTGATGAAGGATGAGCCATCAGACGTTGCCATGAAAACGCACTTGCACGAGATCAGATTCAGATTTCCATCTGACTAAGTGTGAAGCGGCTTCGGTGACGTAACTGGTAGCATGCTGAACTTCTATGCCCAAGGTCGCGGGTTCAAAGCCGGCCGAAGTCGTCGGATTTTCTAAGAGCACTAAAAATCCCTCAGTATGCTTTCCTTTGGAGGGGAAGTTCCAACGTTCGTTGTGAGTTGCTGGTTCCGGTGGCATCTAGTAGCCAAGTTCACAGCTAGGTGTCGTTGACGGTAGTATCTGGTAGTAACATTAGGAACTACTGCTTGAAATTGACCGTCTGCAGTCCTTACCTGAATTACAGTCTAATACAGCCATCGCAATTCACACCGTTTATCAGACAGATTCTACACTCACCCAAAGTACACGGGGTTACATGACCGCGTTGTCGCAGCCCCTAAACTGAGGAACCAACCAAAATCTCTGCGGGAGATATAATTTTGCGTGAAGAAGTAGCAGACCGTTACATAGTTACACATCAGTGTCGAAACCTTGCATAAGGACAGTGTGACCACAAGTATAACAAGTAGTTCCGTGAAGAACTATACAGCCTATTTTCATATATCCTACTTATGTTAATTGACACTATCAACATAAAAAATTTCAGTTTGATTGCTGTAATAGATTCGTAGATATTGAGAACCGACTAAATATTTCGGATGGTCGCCATTTTGGACTTTGTAGGTCCTAGAGTTATGTACTGTTACATGAGGGTTATTGTGTACGTCTAGCATTCAAACTTCAATCGCATGATTAGGACACAAGAAGTAAAAACTAGGTTTTAAAATATCGCACAGCTGCCATCTTGTGGTTATGGAAACAATTGAAATAAATTAAATGCCAGTGAATTAACATTCGTATAAGCATTTACTGTACCAAGTTTCACTGCACTCGGATGGTTAAATTGAGAGAAACGTCCATGTGAATATTTATAGTTCGCATCACCGCCATGTTGGATTTGTGATCACCAGGTTATTGAATGTCCTATAGGTGAACTTATGTTCATAGCCCCTATGAACATAAAAATATTCAGTTTGATTGCTATAATAGATTCGTAAATATTCAGAGCCGTCTAAATATTTCGGATGGTCGCCATGTTGGATTGTTAATTGTATAGCCATAGAGCCATGTACCATTAAAGGAAAATTATTGCGCAGGTTCATTATTCAAACTTTCACTTCGATCGTATGATTACGACACAAGAAATAAAATCTTAATTTTAAAATTCGCACAGCCGCCATCTTGAGGTTATGTAAACAATTGAAATAAATTAGATACCAGTGCATTGCAATGTGTATAAACATTTCCTGTACTAAGTTTCAATGCATTTGGAACATTAAATCGCGAGAAAGGTCTATTTAAATGTTCAAATTCGCTTGGCCGCCATGTTCGTTTGTAGATAACCGGTTTTTGAAAATCTTATAAATGAACTTCCAGTAGTACTCTTTATCTCCGTACAAAATTTCAGGGTGATACCGCTAATAGTTTCAGAGATATAGAATGCCGGTGAAATATTTCGCACAGCCGCCATCTTGTGGTTATGTAAACAGTTGAACGGAGTTAGACGTCGGTGCATTATAAAGTGTATAAACATATACTGTACCAAGTTTTATTGCGTTTGGTTGGTTAAATCGCGAGAAACGTATATTTAAATGTCGCAAATTCGCTTGGCCGCCATGTTCGTTTTGTATTTACCAGTTTTTCAAGAGTCACATAGGTGAACTTCTAGTAGTTCCCTTTATCACCGTAAAAAATTCCAGGGTGATATCGGTAATAGTTTCGGAGATATTGAATGCTGGTGAAATATTTCGCACAGCCGCCATGTTGGATTGGTGAGACGTAGCAAAATTTGAAGGGCACGGTCGGGGTCGCCCGGAATAGTGCCATGAACTTACCGAGTTTCATTGAAATCGCTCCAGCCGTTCAAAAGTTATTAGGGGGGGGGGGTATACACACACACACCTCACACACACACACACACGGACAAAAGGTGATTTCATAAGCCTATTTTTTCAAAATTGAAAATAGGCTAAAAATGGACCCCAAATGACAAGAAGGTTACCGTCCCCATAAGATAATAAAATGTTTAAAATATGCATAAAATGACGAAAAACAAAGTTAATTAAGCTCCAATTATAAAATACTTACTCGCAATAAAGAGGTCTGATCCTTCTACGAAAACCTGCATATTCTGCCTATTTTCGCCTATCCCCAAGTTTGTCCGGTGAAATTTACCTCCGCCTTCCGGCGTGCCGAGAGGACTTTTTTATTTAATGATATATCTCTTCCCTCGAATAAACATTTAGAGTAGGTTCTTTTTTAGACAATCTAGTTTTTATAGTTCACAATATCACCACTACAAGAAATTCAAAGCCGCAGCAGCCATCTTGCACGTTACCTATATAAAATCTGTTTAGTTCTGCGTTTCACCATTAGGCCTACCTCAGATCCCCCAGTCATAGCTACCATCTTGCACGATATTTATATAAAATCTGTTTTGCATCCATTATAATACGGTACCTTCTCCATAGGTTCTTTACTCCATGCTAGCAAATCAGAGTGCAGATACTAAAATACCAATTCAAGTACATCTATGGATCTTCTTAGGATTGCAACCATTACGTCTCCTTCCAACAACTCATCGCAATTGCACAAGTTCACATATAAATAGTTCCAGTCACGATTTCTGAATATATCACAGTGTAGCGGCTAGCATTCTTGGCTGTCGCTCTGGAGGTCCGGGTTCGATTCCCTACTATGCCAAGAAATTGATTCCGGTCTGTGAACTGTAACGGGGTACATTGAACCTCGTGAAGAAAAACTGAGAAGAGGTGAGTTCGATTCCAACCTCAGCCAACTTAGAAGTGATTTTCCGTGGTTTCCCACTTCTACTCCAGGAAAATTCCGATATGATTTATAACTTCAGGTCACGGCTGCTTCCTTCCCAATCCTCCCCTCGTTATAAATACCCACACCAATGCTGAAAATTCAATAACATAGGTTACCAGACAAATTCTACACAAACCCAAGTTCACAGGGATGAAATTACTACGATGCCCAAACCCCCGATTGAAACAACAAATATCCATCGTACTGTAATAGTAACACTAGAATGGCTTAATAAGCCATTATGTAGCAAACTCGTAACTTAACTCGTCTAAAGATACAAAGATTTACGCTGTTTCTTGCTGCCGTGAATATACTGAAGTTCTCTTTTGTTACATTGGACAACAGCTGGCACCCATCAACTGCTGTGACAGATGTCTGATTAGAATCTTGAAGTCTTTCTCAGACAAATTGTGTCAAAGATGCAGCATGTTCACTGATTGCATTCCCTTGGCGATTTTCCAAGTCAAAAACGCTCCTCCTAGAACAAATCAGTGTTATATCAAAATCGATCAACTCTTTTACTAGACCTTTTAAGTAAACTTCGGAGCTCATCTTCCCCTAGACAGTTTCACCATCATCTAGGATGAGCTCACAATATCTATGTAAGTTATAGAAGCCATTTCCTCGGTGTTGCGTTCGTGATCTATTAAAATACGATGTTAATGTTGTTAATTCATTTAAGGGGCTTAAGACATCTTTATCATCAGCTCCGTGTAGTTGGGTGTGTGTTGAGCTTGTCGGACATCCTGTATGTCTGTTATGACTGTAGTAGTGTATTTAGCTGTATTAGGGGCTGGCATTGCTTAGGTGCCCCTGGACTTGAAGTAAAGTTGTGGGAATTTATGGGGGAAACCCCGTGGAAAAGACCACCCTCAGGACAAACTCTGTCAGCGCAAGTAATCAAACCATCAATTTCCGGACTTGCTGCATCTACCCTTGCAACTGTGGTGCACGATTCTACAAGCACCGCTACGCCGCGTGGTCTGTAATAACTGAATCGCTTATTGAAATGTGTATCAAAATGTGAAGTGTATAGCCTAATTAAACCACTTTCTTTTCAGATTAGTTAATGTGACAAATAATTGTTATTCCTCAACCAAATTAATCGAGCACATCAATGTGTTGACCGACAGAAACACAATTATTTTATTAGAAACATTATCTGACATCTTCGCATTTTAGAATAGCGTCCCTCAAAACAACTACGTATCGATAGCATAGTTATTATACTGCGTGTGTCTCTTTGGTTGAGATAGGTAAGAAAGCATTCTGTACCAACGAATAAGTGAAGTAAGCCTAATTTATTTATCGTATGGCTTTTAGTGCCGGGAGTGTCCGAGGACATGTTCGGCTCGCCTGAGTCTGTAGCTGCTTCCAGCGGACACCCTTATTAAGGTGAGCTACAAGTTCCGTTCAATTTCAAGTAGTTCCAACTTTCGCTACCAGATATCAATGATACCTAGTGGTGAACGTTGGAACTTTGATAGAGCGTTCCGACAAAATCTATCCTAACAATTTAGTTTTACACAAGTTTAGTCTGTGAAAGGATCTTTTACATGCCATAAATCTATGTCATGGGACCCCCGGCTTTACTTCCCCTCCGAAGGAAGACATAATGAAGGATTTTTAACGCTCTAAAAAAATCCGACGACTTCGGCCGGGTTTGAACCCGCTATCTTGGGCACAGCAGTTCAGCATGCTACCAACTACGCCACCGAAGCCGCTGGAAAGCCCAACATATGATGGGATTGATGCTGTATCTCGCTGCCGTGATTATACTGAAGTCCTCATTTGTTACATTGGACAACTGGAACCCATCAATTTCTCTGACTGTTGATGATAATTGTTGTTTTAAGGGGCCTAACATCAAGGCCATGCCCTTCAGTATGCCTTCCTTCGGAGGGCTCATGTCATAGATTTATGGCACGTAAAAGAACCTACCACTGCAATTGGTGGTGTGTAGCAAAATTTGTAGGTTATATTCGTCTAGTTAGAAACGCTCTGTCAAGTTCCAATGTTCGCTTTTGGGTTATAGTGGCAGTAGCATCTGGTACCTAAATTTTGAACTGCTTGAAATTGAACTTGTTGCAATCAAATATGGCCATTGGCTGCAATTCATATATAATAACATCTAGGTCATTGGCCTCTAATAGTTTGGTGATAATGAAAATGAAAGATGATGACATGAAACCTACAAGTAAAACTAACTAGGGACTTAATAACTAACTTACTTGCTAGAAGAATAAAAGAGGGGTGGGGGTGAAATGAAGAATAGGAAATTTTAAAAAGTGGAAAAGAAGAGCCCTTATCCCCCGAAGAATTAGGACAGAGGGACTCGAAAATAAGTAGAGCCTTGAAAGGACAGAGGTGAGGGTTCGCCAAAAGGGCGATGGTAAAGTAGAGAAACTGGAACCAACTGATGAATCCCTCGGGGTCATCAACTCTCGAATCATCAGCTCAGAGCCCTTCCAGGTGTAGCACTATACAGTGTGCTCCAGAAGTGTTTGGGCTACATACACCCTGCCTCTCTTACGGCCTTGAGCTGAAGGTAGGATATACGAGGAAGGAAAAACAAGAGGTCTGACCCCTCGAAGAATGAGAGATGAGAAAAGGGCTAATGAAGGTGAGAAAGGAAAACAATTCCCAGGCCTCAGATACCCTAATATCGTCGGGGTCGGAAGAGAACAAGAGTTGACCAAGGGAGGTTGACAGAAAATTGACAGGAGCTCAGTACAAGTAAGTGGAAGCAATGCTGGACTCAGCTGGGTTCCCGAGGTCACCAACCCACGCCCCCCCCCCCTTTGTGAGCCCCTGAGAGTGATGGAATTAAGTAGACACTCTCTCACACGTAGTGACGTTGTTGATGTTGTTGTTGAATAATTTAGCTGCTTTGCGACATCGCGGTAGCTACTTGCATGTGTGTAGAATATGTCCCATAATCTGCGCTATTGTGGTGTGAGTAGTAGAGTAGGTGTGTTTGTAATGCAGGTGAGAACTGGGAAGGAGGCGGCCATGGCCCTAAGTTAGGAACCATCCGGGCATTTTCCTGGATCAGAAGTCGGAAACCACGGAAAACCACATCCAGGGTGTCTGAAATTGGAATAGAACCATTCCTTTTCAGTTTTGTCTCACGAAGTTTAGTGTTTTGCTTTCAAGCCCTCAGACTAGAATGACATTTCTTGGTAGAGCCGGGAATCGAACTCGGATCTTTTGGGCGACAGCCAACAATGCTAGCCGCTACAATAGAAACTTGACTATAGTGGCGAATGAAAGGTACACTGTATTTACTGCGATGCGATTCTCAGTGTTCGGTATATCACAACATATGCAGTGAATTTTAGCCAATGTTCACACATGCTGGCTGCCTGGCTCAGCGGTAACATTCGGGGTGAAATTCCGGTACTCTAGCGTCCATAAAATCCACAGTTATTAAAAGGGACGTAAACTGTATTTACCATTGTTATTACCAATAATCACAGATGATGTGTGGGATATTGTAGATCAAATAGTTTTCTCCACAATATTTCATTGGGCAATTATGCTCATTGGACATATTGTTCGTTGAATAGTACCTGCAGACATAAGGCTTGCTTTCCACTGCCTTTTGAAGGTAAGAGGCAGAGCAGAAAGGACAAAGAGCTCATTAGATTAGATTAAATGAAAGGAACGCGGATGCCCCACATGGAACCAACCACCTGTCATCTCTGCGGCAAATTGTTTGCCTCCCGCATTGGGCTGTATTGTTACCTCCTAACTCAATAGATCACAGGTTAATACACCTAAACAACTATAGAAGTGCTTCAAGCCGAATGAGTAATAATATTGACACGTTACACAAGTCTCCACAAATGTTGTAATCTAAATATTGTATATATATTTGTGCATCAGTGTAATACATAAACGTAGGGTTGACAGACGTTCCGTTTCACCCGGAACAATTCCGTTTTTTCTTGTTTTGTTCCGTTTTAATCTTTAGCGGAACGCCAAATATTCCGTTTTTGGTTAATTTGACACCATATTCAATTTCTCACCAATTTTCAAATGTCCCGCTTCAGAATTGATTGTAATAGCTTGTTTTCTGGCGATACAGGTGCAAGTTTGAAAGAGAAAATGATTTCTATGTCTGTGTCTGATAAATGGGTACATGTTATAGATATATTAGGGGCAACAACATTAAGGAATATCTTAGTCCTTGTGAAGTTCATACTCACCTTTTCCCCCTCCAATGCTTTTACGGAGAGAGTTTTTTCTGTCATGAATATCAAACGGAGAGATGATAGAAACAGAAGCTCCATTAGATTGATAAAACAAGAATTGTTCACATATTACAATTATGACGAAAATTGTAGTGAATTTTATCAGAAGGTGCTAACAAATAAAAAATGCTTTCAAAGGGTCGTTCAAATGAGAAGCATTTGTAAGTTGCTGGTGTCATAGGCCTATATGATATGCCAGCAATATCTAGTTTCAATTTGTGTAATAGATTATGAAATGCATATTTTTAATACATATGTGTATTATTTATTTCAACATTTAACAACCTTGATTAAAAATACAATGTTTTTGGACGTGGGTTCCATTTTTCCATTCTTGAAATCTGACAACCCTACATAAACATCGTACATTAACTATGCCTAAATGTGTCGGATCTGATGATGTTCGCTTGGTTATCGAAACATGCCATCTAATTAAGCCCCCCACCAGTTTTGCACATAAAAGTGTGTTGATTTGTGATAAATATCTCATGTAACATTTTTTTTCAGTTAAGGGTATTTAAATACTTGTCTTCCTGCCTAATGAGATTGGGCAAAACTTCTGTTGACCGACTGGAAATATTTCTTTAATAATAATTCCAATAAATCCAACAGCAGACACGTCAAATACCTAAACGATTTCTTGAAATTTAATTACTTGTGCGTCCTAGTCAATAATCAATGAACATAATAAGAAAGCTGGAACCGATCATAAATGACTCCAAATATTTTTAAGCCACCTATTTTCGAAGATATACTAACAATGTGACGGGAAGCAAATAACATGATTGACATGACTCGTTTAAGAAATATAAAGTTGGACATATCACCCTGTTGCATGTAACGATTCAATTGCATGCAGATGCTTCTCATCGGGGAGCAATTACGTGTGAAACAATTATCATGTCGTTGTAAGGTGATTGCCTAAACACGGCTCAGGGGAGAACCAGATGAATTCGTTACAATTTACTCCCGAGACGAAGATGAGGTACCGCATCCGTTCCATTATGTGAGAAGATCTTGTTGAGTGATTCATCACTCAATTAGCTAGCACAATGGGTGTCGTCAAGAACTACTGCTGCTCCTCCTTCACAGGGTTTCTCACCTTATCACTCTATATCACCCTTCTCTCCCTAAGGGCCTAAGATCAATAATATCTTTACGTCTCATTACTAGGTCATAGATTTGCGCACTATTTAAAAAACAGATTTAATAGGTAGTAAAATTATTTATTTAGTTATTTTTTAAATTTATTTACCTACTTACATAATTATTTATATATTTATTATTTAGGGGCAGATGGCCTTTTAGTTCCACCCTTTAAAACAACAATAACAAATTATTATTATTATATACTTACTTATTCATTTACTTATTTACTTTCTTATTTATTTACTTATTTACTTATTTATTAACTTACTTATGTATTTACTTATTTACTTATTTATTAACTTACTGATTTATTTACTTATTTACTTATGGATTAACTTACTGATTTATTTACTTATTTACTTACTTATTTACTAATTTATTTACTTACATATTTACTTTTTTATTTATTTACTTATTTATTAACTTACTGATTTATTTACTTATTTACTTATGGATTAACTTACTGATTTATTTACTTATTTACTTATTGATTAACTTACTTATTTATTTACTTATTTACTGACTTATTTACTAATCTATTTACTTTCTTATTTATTTACTTATTTACTTATTTATTAACTTACTTATTTATTTACTTATTTACTTATTGATTAACTTACTTATTTATATACTTATTTACTTACTAATTTACTAATCTATTTACTTACCTATTTATTTACTTATTTGCCTACTTACTTATTTATTAAGTTACTTACTTACTTATTTATTAACTTACTTATTTATTAACTTATTTACTTATTTACATATTTACTTGCTTACTTATTTATTTACTTATTTATTACTTATTTACTTCCTTTCTTTTATATTTACTTATTTATTTACTTAATTATTTACTTATTTATTTACTAAATTGTTAAGTTAACTAGTTTATAAGCTATTTATTTACGAAATTATGTATCGTTTGGTATAGAATGCTCCGCGACGTTACTGTGCTCGTTAAATAACGCAACACAGCCGTGAGGGCAGCTGCACAAGTCCGGGAATTGTTGTTTCGAATCTCGGTGCTGACAGCAGGTATTATGAGTGTGGTGTACCCCAGGGTTTAACAACACTTCTTCCTGGATAATGCCGGGATAGTGCCTTACTTCAAGTCCCAGGGCACCTACTGTACCTCATTCTTGTCTCTTATACAGTACACACACTACTGCACTCATCACATAAATACAGGATATCAGACAGGTTCTACACACAGTCAACTGCCCGGTACTAATCATAAGGTAGGTTCAAAAAGTAACGAGCCGGAGGCTGTAATGCGCAAACCGGTGACGACATCGGCTAATCGTGGCGTGTGTAACGAGGTGTGGTTCCGACCAGAGCGAGGAAGGTCACAGCCCGTCGCTAGAGGGCACGCGTGCATGTCACGTGACGATACAAAGCGAGCAGCAGCATGCATCAATCGTCCAACGCTGCCAGTCGTGTTGCAAACAGTGACATGAAGGCGTCAAACGAAGAGCAAAGAGATATTGTTCGGTTTGTGACAGCGAAAGGAGTACGGGGAACGGACATTCATCGCCGAATGTCAGGGTGTACGGCGAACACTGTATGTCCCTTGCAAGGGTCAAGGCGTGGCACAAGCGCTTCAGAGAAGGACAGGTGTCGTTAGCCGATGATGCCCGGTCTGGGGCAACCCCCTGCATTACCGATGACAACGTACAGCTGGTTGATGCACTCATTACCCAGGATCGCCGAGTTACAGTGAACGCCATAGCCGCCGTGGTCGGATTGAGCGTCGGAAGTGTGCACACCATCATGAAGGAACGACTGCACTTGCACAAAATGTGTACCCAATGAGTGCCCCACAGTCTTCAACCACACCAGGAAGCATGTAGAATGGCCTACTGTCTTGGTCTTGGTTGGACGATTCATGCATGCTGCTGCTCGCTTTGTATTGTCACGTGACGTGCACGCGTGCCCTCTAGCGACGGGCTGTGACCTTCCATGCTCTGGTCGGAAACACACCTCGTTATACACGCCACGATTAGCCGACGTCGTCACCGGTGTGCACATTCCAGCCTCTGGCTCGTTACTTTTTGAACTCACCTTATACAAAAATGTATTAATGACAAATATAAAATGAATGTAATTAGTTGTTGGTCATAACTGGATATAGAGATCGTTAACCCGCTGCAGGAGTGATGCTACAGAAATTCGGTCCTGCTTACTCCACAAGCCATTACCTCGCACTTATTGGCAATGTACAGGATCGCCTACTGGCGTGGAGATCTGCAATCACATTCAAGTGTTGGCAGCATCTTTCATTTCTGAAGTGCACCACTGCATCTGCCGTGGCGATATATCTAAACTCTGTTTAGATTCATCCAGCTCTTGCGAGATACTTGAAAACCACTACCAATTTACGCTCGAGGAAAGATGTTGCGTATGCACAGCTGTAATGCTTTCACAATGGCTCTTCTGTTCTTCAATTTGGTCAAAATTGTTGACAAGCATGCCGACATCATCAAGCAGAGGTGAGTGACGTGACATCAGACTCTTGAGATGAAGGGCAAGGATATCCTTCTGAATTTGTAGTTGATGATAAATCTGTTGCACTCCTCAAAAAGAGTTGCTGGTATAGGACGATCAGATGACATATGTAGTGGAGAATATGCACAATGAAATTATAACTTTTTGGCTGGATTGAAACTTTACATTCTAGTCTCAGGAAACATTTCTTCCAATGTAACATAAATTTTAACCTCCCTTGTTCAGAGAACTCCGTTTTCTCGGAGAGCCCACGACCGATTCGACTTCTTCACCCTAATAAAAACATTGGCCAACCAGGAATTTCTTAATTGATCGGAAGGTTGAACGTTGGATGGTGAAACATTTGGTCAGTATGATGAGTTCTGGAGCGCCTTTCAGTACAATATTGCATACGTTTTCTGCGATCATAAGCCACAACATGAGGGCTCCTTCCAAGCATTCGCCTGGATGGTACCTAATTTTAAGTCCCAACCTTGGCTCTAATAATTGAAGTTATTCTCTGCTACAGACCTTACGATAACACACGTTATAAGATAAATTCATTACACAACAAATAACCAATATATCCTAAACGTTAATATCCTTCAGTATGCCTTCGTTCGGAGGGGAAGTAAAGCCGGCGGTCCCATGTCATAGATTTATGGCATGTAAAAGATCCTTCCACAGGCTTAACTTGTGTAGAGCTAAATTTATAGATTAGATTTCGTTGGAACGCTCTATCAAAGTTCCAACGTTCACCACTAGGTATCAGTGACATCTGGTAGCGAAAGTGGGAACTACTTGAAATTGAACGGAACTTGTAGCTCACCCTATGGGTGTCCGCTTGAAGCAGCTACAGCCTCTGACGAGCCGAACATGTCCTCGGACACTCCCGGCACTAAAAGCCACACGATAAAAGATACGAGCCTTACAGTAGTCGCATATGATTTGTAACATCTGGCATGTTATCCTACTATGAAATTGAGATGTAATGTATGTGAAGTCATCTGACACCAGAGTTCACATGAGCGTTTACCGTTCAGTATTGAGCAGTGTTGAGCAAAGTTACTCGGGGAGTGGATGACCATCACTTTTATCCACAGATTGAAAAGCCGTCTCTTAATAAATAATAATTATTTTCAGCAAATATGATATAATGAATATTTTTACACCAAAGAACGACAACTTGAAGATGATTTATTGTAGAAATATCTGTAAAGGCGCCTCCAAACCTTGAAGTAATCCGTATGTGATATACATTCCACATGTTATATATTTCATTGATCACTGCATTACCGCAATGTGGGTTAATATCTGAATAGTCATTGTGCAGAAACATAATACCGGCTTTGCCGACTAGTTAGCCTACAATGTTTCATATTAAAGCATATCATCATTTAAATACTGATACGAAGACTTTTTACATGTTGTTTGTGTTTCAATCAGTTGTAATGGCTCCTCCAAACCTTGAAGTTATCCGTATGTGATATACGTTCCACATGGTACCACTGCCAGCTGGATCGCATCCTTCCTGGCGTCTTACACACTTCCGTCCGATCCACTTCCGTCCCATTTTTCAAAATCACTCCCACAAAAATATCCAGCAACCGAGTGGAAAGATGTTACACGTCAATAAATAAATAAATAAATCCATAATGTAGTAACAAAATGAACACTACTACCCCGTATATTTCATGATGGTATGCAGACGCGACGTCCCTAGTCTACTACCTGAGGTTAAGTAGGTTCCCACTTTAAAGGGATCAGCACCATATCAGTTGGGTCACTCTGTCGGCCGATAACCAGACCAATTTAAGCCTGGTGCCTATAAATCTTGGACTCGGCTTGGATTCCCACGAGGCTTTTCTTCACCCGTATTGCTACACTCTCATATCCAGCACAGCAGGAGAAAGCTATTATCCACTTGGTCCGTACATCATTGCCCGAGCAAGGATATAAGGATGAATCATTTACAATTATTCCCTCGGGGGTTTCGTTCCAAATAGCTCAGTGCGTTTACGTGCAAGGCCATGGTGGCGAGGCTATCTCAAGGCTTGGAAGACGAGCGGGTTTGAATACCATCGGTCAGCCTTGAATTGGCTTCTCCTTGAATTTCTACTGAAACTCTGACAAGTGCAGGGATGGTAGTTTCTAATAGACCACAGCCTAGTCCGATTTCGTTTATCGATTACCACGCGGTGTTGCAGCTAGCATTCTTGGCTGTCACCCTGGAGATCTGGATTCGATTACCAGCACTGCCAAGAAATTAAACTCTGGTCGGAGGACTGGAACGGGGTACGCTCAGCCTCGTGATGCAAAACTAAGAAGAGATGGTTTCGATTCCCACCTCTTCATCCTGAAAGTAGTTTCCTTGGTTTCCCACTTCTTCTCCAGGCAAATGCGGGGTTGGTTCCTGACGCAAGGCCACGGGCGCCCCTTTCCCGATCCTCACCTGAATTACAAACATACACTTTACTATAGACACCACAATGATACAAGTTATCAGATACATTCTATACACACACACCGAAGCACACGGGGCTAAATGGCCACGATGTCCAAGTCCCTCATATGAAACAACAAAAACATTTCATTTATCTTCGTTCATTTCAATCCTGATCACCTACATTATTGAGACTGGTATCAGGAAGGGCAGTCGGTCGTAAAAGAATGAAAACTTGTTACAATCCAAGTTCATCTCAAGTATTTGATTTTGCCTGTATTGTATTTCTGTAGCTTTACCATATTACAATTAAATTCTTAGAGTTTGATAAAAATGTGGTTCAACATATAGCTATAAATCTTTAGGTTAACAAATTACTGCCTTTCTAAGATGCTTTTATATTGTAATTTAGACTATATCATTATCATTATTCCTATTGTTTACATCATGAGTAGTCTAGGTGATTCCTTTCGGTGTGACTTGCCTGGTTTCAGTAGGTTGGTAATCCTGTCAGAAAGGATTCGTAGGCTTCACGTTTGTGCTTTTTTGGTTGACCACTCTAATTATTCAATATAATACTGCATGGTAAGGACAAGATATTTAACTATGCCTACTTATTTAAGAGAAAGTGAGGTGCGTGTTCTTTACTGAACATCTTGTTTTAATTCATGCTGAGCTTCTATGCCCAAGATTGCGGGTTCAAACCCTGCCGAAGTCGTCGGATTTTTTAAGCGCGTTAAAAATCCCTCAGTATGCCTTCCTTCGTAGGGGAAGTAAAGCCAGTGGTCCCATGTCATTGATGTATGGCATGCAAAAGAACCTTCCACTAATTGCACTTGAATGAAGTTAAATTATAAGTCCGCTTTAGCTAACGCTCTTAGGTTCCAACGTTCGTCACTAGGAGCCGACTGCGGTGGCATCTAGTAGCCAAGTTCAGAACTAGTAGTCGTTGACGGTGGTGTTTGGTACCAAAAGTAGGAATTACTTGAAATTGAATGTCTGCGGTCCTTACTTGAATTGAAAACAGATAACACACACTAATACAGTCATCACAATTGACACCTGTTGTCAGACAGATTCTACACACACCCAAAGTACACGGGGCTACGTGACCGCGTTGTCGCAGCCCCTAAACTAAGGAACCAATCAACCAACCTTGTTTTAATTAAATTCAAAGAGTCCATCTTACTCGCCTAAAGATAATGTATGTAGGCCATCACGAAGGAAACAAAAGCAGTCCGCCTCGTTGCATAGGGGCTAGCATTCTTGGCTGTCACCGCGTAGACCCAGGTTAAACTCCCGGCTTTGCCAAGAAATTTAATTCTGGTCTCAGGACTGGAACGGGGTACACTCAGCCTAGTGAGGCAACCCTGAGAAGAGGCTGGTTCTATTCCTACCTCAGTCATCCTGGAAGTGGTTTTCCGTGGTTCCTCCGCTTCTACTCCAGGCAAATGCCGGGATGGTACGTAACGTAAGGCCACAACCGCTTCATACACAAATCCTACCTCACTTACAAATATACACACTATTACAGATATCACAGCAACACAGGTTATTAGAAAAATTCTATACACACCCAAGTTCACGGGGCCACATAACCACAATTTCACAAAGCTCATAAAAGAATCAACACCAACAACAACGAAGTCTACTACTGTGCCTGTACATCAACAGATCAGATAAATATAAGCAATGACATTTGCAACAGACGTAATTAGAATGGAGCTTATGATTGGGAACAAGAGAAAGGTAGTTTGTAGTTTTACGAGATCGTTAATCTTGTGATCATGAGCCACAGGACCTCTTTTTTTTACGTAGAATCCGAACCACAGGACATGGAATTTCACATCGAAAATCTCACATGCATTGGCCGGGAATCGAACCCGGTCCACCTTGGTGCGAGGGCAACAGGTTGACCGCTGCGCCACCACGCCCCAAGGGGGGGGGGGGGGGTAAAAAGAGAGCCATGGTGACCGTGGTGACTTAAATTTTATTTGTTTACTTTATTTGCAAATGGGGGTAATTCCCCGGTGGTAAATTTTACACTAACAGAAAATTATCAACAAACACACTTGATGATACAAGTCGCGTTTTGGAAACGATGTTAATTACATCGGGGTTTTACACAAAATTTCAGTTTCCCTTGAACACATCAATATGTTTGGGGGAAGGCTCTAAGACTGTAGAAGGTACAGTCGAACTTCCATATCTCGAAGTGCCTTCAGAGATAAAAAATTACTTCGAGATATCATTTTTTTTTTCAAAAAGAAATAAATAAAGAGGGATGGATACCATTACAGTATTATAAACATACGAATAGACAAAACTGTTGCTACTTCTAATATTATTGTTACTAGAACTTCTCCTATGGGCCTACCAGCTAGGGTATAATGCTATCGTATTAATTATTTACAAGTTTCAATCCATTCTACTACATTGTGTCTATTTTGTTATACTAATAATAATAATATCGTATGGCCTCGGGTGCCGGGTGAAAGCTTTGTTAATTGACACCCAGAGGGCAGCTTGCGTGTCGGATTTAATGCTCCTTGGAGCGCTCTGAATGTCAAGGAGGTTAGATATATAAGTTCCTTGACGCTATACCGCTTTCTAGTAGGGAAATAAGGAACTTTGTGTTAACAGAAAATCCCGAGATTAATTTAGCTATAAAGAATACGGCCTACTGAATTCAAATGGGTTATTTAACATACCGACAACGTATGACATGAGTATCGTGATTTTTATCACCTTTCAAAAATCACTTACCATGGCCAGGAGCGAACCTGCAAGCTTGGGGTTGGTAGTCCGACACTATAACCACACACCCATCGTGGCAAGCTTGTTAAACTACTACGCAGTTATACAGTATTACTCGTACATATTCATTTTACAGTACTTACAAATTCAAATCTTTGAAAAGAAGTCCGTCAGTTTCTTTTGCTTCCTTTTCTGCAACACCCGGTTCTCCACGAAGTTTTCTAACCATTACTGTCACTCTTTCCTTGCTTCTTTTCCACCGTGACACGTTTCACCTTTAAATTCGAGGGTCTTTTCTTGCAAACATTAAATAAACAGATCAGTAATAAATGTTTCATCGGCATTGAAAACATCACGAAGGTCGTAATCTGCCAGTAGAGTTGGTAGAACGTCTCGTCGATAGTCTTCACAGTCAACCTCAGATACACTAGCACTTTCACCTGACATAACTTTCTGCACAATTCCGTTTCGATGTTTAAATTTATCTAGCCATCCTGTACTAGCCTGGAACGATTCTATGCCTAACTCCTCAGCAAATATATGTGCTTTTTCACGAAGTATGGAGCCTCGAAGTTGAATGTTTTTGTCCCTCATACACTTGACCCACTTAAACATAGCTTCCTCCAACTGAGGGTAACTTGAGCTCTTAAAACGTTTCCTCTCCGATGAAAAACGTGACTCCTGATTAGCACTAGCAATCTTGTCTTTATTTTTCATAATCGTTGACAGTGTGTTAGCTGGAATGCCGAATTCCACCGCAATATCTTTCTTCCTTCTCACGCCCTTTTCCACTTCGTGAATTAACGTCAATTTTTCACTTGCACTTAAACATTTCAGAACACGTTTTTTCTCCATGGTGTTTGCATTACTGATTTACACAGTAGGTCAGAAATTACAGGACAGTGCTCTCTCACCAGGCTTATCAGCCAAGGACACGAAGGGTGCGGGCATGCCATAAATAGCCGGAGTTTCCCTCTTACTGTTATTGTCTGAGGTACACATTGACCCGAACCCGTCTCCTTGCCCTCAGGCTGCTCTGGAATGTAGCAGACCACACAATACTGACATAAATAACTTCTCCAAGTACCGTACAGTGCCCAAGGTGAACAATAATCTCATATTCCAAGCCCCAAGTCACAACTCCAGTCTTCAAGGCAATTGTATTTTCACCCCAACTTCGAGATATAGAAAAATATTTTACGCCTGGGGAATGAAATATTCCTCGATTTATCGAAATATTCGAGTAATAGAACTTCGAATTATAGAACAAATGTTACATGTTAATTAGATACGATACCACCGGGAAATGAAAATTACTTCAAGTTATAGAAATTCGAGATGTAGAAGTTCGACTGTAATTATTTCCAATGATCAATACCATGATTAATGAATCAATATTTCACATAAAAACTCAGCAATTTTTCTAGGTTTGTGCCGTGTCTTTTGTGGGGTTTCGCCTAGTGCACCATCTTTTTGCAAGCCTTCATAGGGAAGTTATGGCTGCTTGAGCTTTTAGTTCTCGCAGTAAAGTGGCGCAGGTGCGCTTCATAAAAAGGGAGGTAGTGCGCAGTTCGCTACTCCTGTGGGGTCCGGGCGGGGACACCAAGATCCCGCTCATAAGCCAGCTTCGTGTCCTAGGTGAAACCCTGCAAAAGACATGGCACAAACCTAGAAGTATTGCTGAGTTTTAATTCACTGGCCGTGAAAGCCAATATGACAATATTTCACATAATTTGCACGATGCGGTTGGCCCTTAAATTTGTGTGAATGATCTACCCAGCTCAGGTAGGTGGGATTTCCCAGGCGTTTACTTAGTTCTCCCCATGCTGGCCGATTAGTGTAGGTGTTAAATAAAACATAACATACAATCTGGATTTCGTCCTTCTTTCTTCCTGAGATTCCCACCCCAGTTTTTCTATCATTCGAGTAACAGTATTTCTTGGATTTAAATCGTTTAGCACACACAGAGCATCCTTCCTTTGTACTATCTACAGCTCACTGATGATCCCTACTCGATATGGGTCCCACACCGCTCAGCCGTATTCCAAGACTGGCTTCACCAGGGTCAAATACCTTAATTCCTTTGCTGTGGAACTGCTATTTTTACTTATTTATTTATCGTATGGCATACATGAAAATTATTTACAAGTTGACATCAAGGTTAGAAACATAATAAAGTGCATGTGGTGTCCCCAGGAAGAAATCGCTGAATTCACCGCTGGAAGATATTTGTGGGCATTCTTGAACTAGGTGCCGAACAGTCTGTTTTTCAGCACCGCACTCAAAACATGATGCAGATCATTTCCTCCACTTGTACAAGAGATCCCCGCATACACCGTGATTGGTCCGGATTCTATTTAACTTTGACCAGGTCTTTCTATGCTGAGTGAACCCTGACATCTTCTCAGTTATGCATGGCATTACTGAACTCTCTGGAGGGGCAAACGAATTCCCATTAGAAGACCATCTCTCAGTCAGGTTGAATTTGTTGGTTGCAAGATTCTCCGCTGTGCATATAGGTGGATGTCTTGAACGTAATCGTTTCACTTGCAGATCAGCAATGTGTCTATGGATAGGTAGTTGTTTGTTGGTCTTGATCTTTCTATATTCTCTTATTAAATAGAGTGATTTGTGCGCTTTGGAGACGACACAACCCACTTGGGTACACCATTCAATATTCATTAAATGGATGCCCAATTATTTGCACGAGTCTTCTCCTACAATTTTTCCCAGTGCGGCATTTGCCTGGAGTAGAAGGGGAAATTAACGGAAAACTGCTTCCAGTATAGCTGAAGTGGGAATCCAGCATTATACTGAGTTCTTCAGACCATAATTAAGTGTCTTGACAATTGTCGGACTCGAACTCCCTGAACTTCAGGTATGGCAGCCTATAACACCACGCGGTGGTCTGTATCTAAGATATGACATTCAAAGAAGCTTCCTTCACACTTAATCGGATGACGTGAGACACGTGGAGATAGATAGGCTCTTGGTCTGCCCTGAATTGCCAATGCTATCAGTTTGAGCAACGAGACGTAAAACTGGCGGGGAATTTGGTTTACGCTCAGTTGAGCGAACTGAGACGATGTGGAAACGTTGAGTCCTCTCCTCTAATCTCTTTCATCCCTCAGAAGAGTTTTATTGTTTCAACTCTCGGTCTCTTCTTTTATCGTTTATTTACTGCCTGCGTCGTTTTCCTTCATTCAGAGCTTTGCTTGGTATTATCCTTTTCATATCATAGTTCATCCTCCACACGGCTCAAGGCACAGGTCTGTAGAGATATATTTTTCTTAAATATCTGTCTCCCGTGCTGAAGTGGCTTAAAGTACAAGCTCTACAGGGTTTTTACAGACAGTTCATGATAGCCTAGCAGGGCGTGGAGAGAGGCCCCTCCATCTTGGTTGGTCCCGTGACGTTCTGGGAGTAGGCCTATCAAGTTTGCATTTCTATGGTCACGATCACGTAGTTCAAATTATACGGCAAAAAATTACTTTTCACCCTTCTCTATTTATTTTATAAATCCAGTACAAAACTATTCAGCATCTTACCATCTTGGTTCACTCACGGTCACTTTTTCCATCAAACAACCACTCTCTGATAAAGAGCACACAGCTATGTCATTCTTGTTTTAATCCAGGCCTGCACTAAGAAGGGATTAGAGTTCCGGATGGCCCTCGCATGAAAAGAAGCCTGTCAATCTAGCGAGAGCAAGGTGCTGGCGGCGGAACTGACTGCGCCCGCCACACTATTTTTAGCCTACTTTTCACATTTTGCAAAAATGAGGAAAAAGTAGACTTATGAGATCGATCCGGGAAAATGAGTGTCTGTCTGTCTGTCCTTCTGTCTGTCTGTCTGTCCATCTGTCTGTCTGTCTGTCCTTCTGTCTGTCTGTCCTTCTGTCTGTCTGTCTGGCTGTGTGTGTGTCCCCCCCCTATCAACTCCTAAACGGCTGCAGCAATCAAAACCAAATTTAGTATGAGTAAAGATGTGAACCGGAATATCTCACGTCCATATTTGAAAATGATGTCAGTGCTACCAACTGCTGAAAAAAGCACTAGAAATTTGAGCTCCATGTTGGATATCTTGCAAGGTATGCATGGGAGCTATTCCAAAATTGGCACACATGTAGATATGACTATTTCAGTTTAATTTCCAGGAGTCCAACCATGACAGTGTTGCCAAAATAATTTTAAGCCTTCTGATAGGTCCAATGTTTAAATGCATATAACTTCTTCACTATCAATTGTATTTCAACCAAATTTTGTATGTAATATCTGTACATAAACAGATATGATTGAGCGTATTCTTAAGAGCCACCAGGGCTGCCAACTGTTAATAATTGCTCTCTCTATTTATTTATTTTATCCAAATACCAATATATCAGAAAGTATGCAAGCCAACAGCTTTAAACTATGCACACGTATATTCTGACATTTTAGATTAATTTGGAGTATCTTATATACGTCAGTTCTACCAACATGATTATAAGCCTTCAGATAGTACCAATTTTTAAATACATGTAACTTCTATACTATCAGTTGGATTTCAACCAAATTTCGTATGTGCTATGTGTACCATAACAGATATGACTATAAGTATTGTTAAGAGAAATCAGGGCTGCCAACTGTTAATAAATGCTGTCTATATTCTTTTTACCCTAATATCAATATATCAGAAAGTATGCAAGCCAACAGCTCTAAACATTGCACACGCATAGCACCTGGCATTCTAGATTAATTTGGAGTAATTAATACAAGGCAGTGCTGCCAACATGATTCTATGCCTGCTGATATGTCCAATTTTAAAATACATGTAACTTCTATACTAACAAACGGACTTCATCCAAAATTGGCACAACAGATATCATAATATTTCAGATTATTTCTGACCAGCACAAGCATGGTATTGTTGGCAACATGCTTTTACGCGTGCTGATAGATCCAGTGTCTAACTGCATGTAACGTCCATTGGACTTCAACCAAATTTTGTATTCTGTACCTTAAGAGATGGAACAAAGAATATATTCAGTCACCAGGGCTGCCAACCGTAGTGCTCTATTAGGCTACATTTTACCAGGTATATTTTTAACTAATTAGATATTTCGATATTACCAACTTAATTTCGTCATTATTCTAGATAGGTTCATATACTGTAGAATAATCATTGGCATGAAAAGTAGGCTGTATAGTTCTTCACGGAACTTCTTGTTTTTAATCACCCTGAAAAAGAAACTATGTGGATTCGTTCTTTTTGGCCTACTTTTCACATTTTGCAAAAATGAGATCGATCCGGGCAAATGTGTTGTGCCCAACTCTAGGAATGGGTATTCCAAGATTCAGACACCTAGATATCAAGGGAAAGGCTACAGCCGCTTTTGAAAGTTGAGATATTTGAATATCGCGCTCCATTACATCTAGAAGGGAATGGAAATTTTATGCAGCCAAGAGCATGTCAAGTGACGTAGCAAGTAGTAGCAGAGGTCGAGACTATTTGTTGATTAAATAGTTAGCCATGGAGTAGAGACTTGAGACTTGGATCAGATTACTGGCACGGCCAAATGAAAGAGAATGCACTTTGTATCAAGTAAATCCGACCAGGGATACCGGAGATATGAGGATTTCCATATTTCAGCGTGATGCAGCGTGGACCTGACCGTTTTGAATAAAAGCCGGCCGGCCCAAGAAACATCAGCTCACTTCGAACCAAGCTCTTGCATGACAAGGTGCTGCCACGCTGAGCCAAGGCACATGGTTGCCGGATCTACGCAGAAGATATCTTCAAATTGTGATAGTCACAAAAGTGCTGCGATACATGTGGAACTTAGTAAGTTTCCGGCGAGAGAATCACTAAGGTGATTGTTATTTTTCTACGGACACTGGTGAAATATTTTATTTCTATATGGACATATGCTAGACTTTGTCTAGAAAGTACTTTGTCACAGTCCAGTAATAATCATTCAATACTTGGATATTTTAGTCCAACTAGTCAGTTTCATAATTTGTAACTTAATAACCACTCCGATCTTTCAGTATATTGAAGGCCAGTCTATCACGGTGTTGTTCATTAGCCGACGAAGGGAAACTATATGTTGCTTCGCGCATGATAGATGGTGATAAGCCATGCCCAGGGAACGATCTTCAGAACAGCCGTTGATTGATTTAGACTGTCAGTGTTTTCTTGTACTGAGAAGATTACCGTGAGTTATGTTACAACTGACATATTTGAGAATAGATCACTTAGATCTGACCCCATTTAAGAAAACTGCTATGGACTTAACAGAAGTCAATATTAAAATGGATCAGCAGTTACTTCAAACTTCAAGAAATATTGCCACTATGTCGTGTTAGACAGATTGTGGGTATATAATGGTGGCCGATACAAGGATTATACGTGCGTGTCCGATAGGGCATGTATCTGGATAAATCTGGTGCAGACCAGGTTCACTACGCTTCAAGACCAACGAGAAATGTAAGCCACTTTTGACTTTATATTATGCCTAGCTAATTGGAACAAACTCAATTTTCTGCAGATGACCAACACATTTTTCTTCGTATTTAAATCTTGCAATGATTTACGCAAGACATATTAGAGTTATTCTGAGTATTTTCAGCACTCAGAACAGTTTAGGATCGATGACCGAGCAGAACGAGCATTTATTTGAATGTTTCATATTTTTTGATAATCGTAATCAGCCGATGTAACTGTAAAAGTTCATAATTATTTTTGTTGAGAAATGGATCTTTTATCCATATTCGAAGAATCGAACATGTGGATTCTCACATAATGAAATAATAATTAATAATATTTAAAATAATATAACTAATAATAATAATAATCCACTAATAATAATAATAATGATTTTTATAACTTTTCTAAATAATTCTTGGATCTTATATTTTCTCAATAATCACATTTATTGAGAGAGAGCCTATGAAGTAGTTCAATCATTTCTCGTTTGGAACAGGTGATTTTCCGAAGGAGAGTGGTTAGCGCAAGCCCGCACTCAACCAACATTATAGTTCTGGTTGAACAGTTAATATTTGCAATGAGTAAAGTATATTTTACAGATAACACGGAGAGGCATGAAACGGGAAGCAAATGATATTTGTATCAATTAGGATATTTTTGTATTTATATAAAATCATGACGTAAATACACATTCGAAAGTGAAATAAAGATTATCATAAGTATGGTAACTTCACGGGTTGAACTGAATGGTAAAATAAAATAAACTTGTAAGTTTATTAATCTTCCAGTGTTGATAACAAGCAGAGGCTTGATTTATTGTATAAATTTTGGGAAGAAAATTTATGTGTGTGGAGTAGTTGAGATGCCATTCCTAGGTGCGCATGTTTAAGTCGCAGGAATGAGGAGGTTTTTATTAGAGCATCAATCAAATAGCAGGTTCGATGACTCAGTGTTAAAGAAGGAGTATTGGAACTACACATTGCGTCGTATGAATGACCCAAAGGTTATTTCTTAAAAACCCATCAGTTCTTATTTCAACCTTGTTTACGGATTCCATTAAGACTTTGATTTTGCTAGAACCCGGATTTGTCATGATAATATTTTATTCTTCTTCAGAGGAAGACCTCTGCCGTTGTTGTTGGAATATTGTGTTCTTACACAAATAATAGAATGGGCCACTGCCAATTAAAAATAATTCTATAACCACGAATAATTTGAAGGATGTTTTCAATCCTAGTGCCATGAACTAAATGAATTTATTATGAAGCTACAATTCTTATTTTCGCATTCTGTCGAAGAATTGCAAGTTGTGAAAGTTACTAAAATGGCCACAAATATAAATATTTTTCTTAATAATGATTCCAAGTGGAGAATCGAATAGTTGAATGGTCCAACAATTTATTGATCAAGTTGATGATTCAGAAATCATATATTTTGTTAGGAACTTGAAGTTCATAATCGAGTCACTTGTCGAAATGTTTAATGTCAGAAGAACAATTAATTTTGTTGTGCTTCGCACAGTTCTTCGATGCTATGCTCAATGGTCAAATACTTTTCAGATGTTATTAATATGTGTACATAATTTGTGTTGATTCAGAGATAATAATATTTTTTGACAATATTTTTTTGAAACTGGAAAAAATAAGTGAAAGTTAAAAATTCTACGAACAATTATTCTACGAGTGTTAATATTATGTAACAATTCAACCAGTGAACTACAGTATTTCCAGTAAAGACAATTTAATTTGAACTGGATTTAATCATAAATAATGGAGATAATTTTGGAACACAGTCTACAGGACTGATAATCAGACTTGTGTTTCCAAAGATAATTGGCCGTTGTGTTGGAAAATTTCTGTACATTGTGTAAATATTAATGTGGGTCGCCACACGTGAATGATGCTGTTTTGAGCATTTTATTTTATTTTGCAGTCAATTTTAAATTCAGAATAAAATGAGATAATTTTACATGATGTGTTATGCCCAGTTGAATCTCCTTCTATCCTTATTGTTGCATTGAGCCAAAAATCAGTAAAGCATTTTTTTTCATTTGATGTCGTTTTTGCGATTAGCTTTAACCCATCTGGCGCCCCGGGATATTTTGATTCTCGTGCTGACTGATTCTTGGTAAAATGCATATGTGGTCGTGCGGACTCCGGTCTAAACGGGCACAGTGTGTCTGTCTGTCTGTCCTTCTCTCTGTCTGTCTGTCTGTGTCTGTGTGTGTCCCGCCCTATCAACTCCTAAACGGCTGCAGCAACCGAAACAAAATTTGCTATGAGTAAAGATCTATACCTGAATATCTCAATGCTGTATTTGGAAATGATGTCAATGCTACCAACTGCTGATAAATCGCAACTGAAATTTGAGCTCCATGTTGGATATCTTGGAAAGTATGGATGGGAACTATTTCGAAATTGTCACACGCATAGATAATAATATTTCAGTTTATTTTCCAGGAGGCCATATATGCCAGTGTTGCCAAAATGATTCTACGCCTGCTGATAAGTCCAATTTTTAAATGCATATAACTTCTACAATATCAATTGGAATTCAACCAAATTTCGTATGTATAATGTGTACATAAACAAATATGAGTGAACGTATTCTTAGGAGTCAACAGGGCTGCCAACTGTTCATGGTTGCTCCCAATTTCTTTTATCCAAATACCAATATCATTTGTCATTCATTTAATCATTGCCCCAGAGAGGTGCGTCAGGCTTCGGCAGCCGGCACAGTTCATATCCTCGCCGCTAGATGGGGGCTTCATTCATTCCATTCCTGACCCGGTCGGAGTTTGGAAGCAGGCTGTGGATTTTCATTTCCACCAATATATCAGAAAGTAGGCAAGCCGACAGATTTAAACTATGCACACGTATAGTACCTGACATTCTATATTAATTTGAACTAATATACGTCAGTGCTACCAACATGATTCTAATCCTGCTGATAGGTCCAACTTTAAGTAAATGTAACTTCTATACTCTCATTTGGATTTCAACCAAATTTCGTATGTGCTATGTGGGAGTGAAGATTCAAGGAGAAATAATTTCAACTCTGAGATTTGCTGATGACATCGTCATCTTGGCCAACAAGCCTGAGGATTTGAATGAGTTTTTGAATGGTATGGACTCCGTCTTACGGAAAGAATTCATGATGAAAATTAATAAATGTAAAACAAAAATACTGGAATGCAGCCGAAATAAATCAGAAACCTCTATGGAGATCAAATTGGCAGGTGAAAAGCTGAAGGAAGTAGGAGATTTCTGTTACTTAGGAAGCAGAATAACCAGTGATGGACGAAGCAAAGAGGATATAAAAAGTAGGTTGGCTCAGGCAAGAAAAGCATTTCTACAAAAAAGGAATCTGCTGACACCGAATATAGATTTAGGTATTAGGAAGTCATTTTTGAAAGCCTTTGTCTGGAGCGTGGCGCTCTATGGAAGTGAAACTTGGACTATTGGTGCAGCAGAAAAGAGGAGAATTGAAGCATTTGAAATGTGGTGTTACAGGAGAATGATGAAGATCAGATGGGTAGATAGGGTTACAAACAAAGAGGTATTAAGACGAGTGGGAGAGGAGAGATGTTTCTGGCGACTGCTAATGAAGAGAAGAGATAGGTTGGTAGGACACATACTAAGACACCCAGGAATAGCAAGCTTAGTTATGGAAGGAAGGGTCGAGGACAAGAACTGTAGGGGTAGACCAAGGTTAGAATATGTTAAACAGATTGCCTCGGATGTAGGGTGTGGTAGCTATGTTGAGATGAAACGATTAGCTCAGGACAGGGAGGCATCAAACCAGTCAAAAGACTGAAGACTCAAACAACAACATGTGTACAATAACAGATATGACTATGCATATACTTAAGAGCAACCAGGGCTGCCAACTGTTAATACATGCTGTCTCTAATTTTGTTACCATACTATCAATATATTGGGAAATAAGCAAGCCAATAGCTCTAAACTCTGCACACGTATAGTACCTGGCATTCTAGATTAATTTGGAGTAACTAATATACGTCGTTGTTGTTTGAGTCTTCAGTCTTTTGACTGGTTTGATGCAGCTCTCCATGCCTTCCTGTCCTGAGCTAATCGTTTCATCTCTACATAACTACCACACCCTACATCTGAGGCAATCTGTTTAACATATTCTAACCTTGGTCTACCCCTACAGTTCTTGTCCTCGACCCTTCCTTCCATAACTAAGCTTGCTATTCCTGGGTGTCTTAGTATGTGTCCTACCAACCTATCTCTTCTCTTCATTAGCAGTCGCCAGAAACATCTCTCCTCTCCCACTCGTCTTAATACCTCTATGTTTGTAACCCTATCTACCCATCTGATCTTCATCATTCTCCTGTAACACCACATTTCAAATGCTTCTATTCTCCTCTTTTCTGCTGCACCAATAGTCCAAGTTTCACTTCCATAGAGCGCCACGCTCCAGAAAAAGGCTTTCAAAAATGTCTTCCTAATACCTAAATCTATATTTGATGTCAGCAGATTCCTTTTTGGTAGAAAAGCTTTCTTTGCCTGAGCCAACCTACTTTTTATATCATCTTTGCTTCGTCCATCACTGGTTATTCTACTTCCTAAGTAACAGAAGTCTTCTACTTCCTTCAGCTTTTCCCCTGTCAATTTGATCTCCATAGAGGTTTCTGATTTATTTCGGCTGCATTCCAGTATTTTTGTTTTACATTTATTAATTTTCATCATGAATTCTTTCTGTAAGACGGAGTCCATACAATTCAAAAACGCATTCAAATCCTCAGGCTTGCGGGCAAAGATGACTATGTCATCAGCAAATCTCAGAGTTGAAATTATTTCTCCTTGAATCTTCACTCCCACTTTAAATTTTTCTCTAATTTCCTTCATTGCTTGTTCAATGTAAAGATTGAAAAGTATGGGTGATAAGTTGCAGCCTTGCCTTACACCTTTCTGAATACCAGCTTCTCTCTCATGTCCTTCAACTCGAATGACTGCTGTCTGGTTTCTGTATAGATTGTATATCACCCTCCTATCCCTGTACTTTATTCCAATCGATTTCAAAATGTCAAACAATTTAGTCCAATCAACGTTATCAAAAGCCTTTTCTAAGTCTACAAAAGCCATGAACGTTCTCTTATCTTTCCTTATTCTACCTTCCAAAATCAGCCTAAGACTTAGTACAGCTTCCCTTGTTCCTACATTTCTCCTGAAACCAAACTGGTCTTCACCCAACTCCCTTTCTATCTGGCTTTCAATCCTCTTGTAAATTATCATAGACAGGATCTTTGAAGCATGAGTAATCAAGCTGATTGTACGGTAATCTTCACATCTGTCAGCTCCCACTTTCTTTGGTATAGGGATGATTACATTCTTCTTGAAATCAGGGGGTACCTCACCTGTCTCATAAATCCTACACACCAAGTGAAATAACCTGATCAGACCTTCATCTCCTATGCAGCGTAGCAACTCAATCGGTATATCATCTATGCCTGGTGCTTTGTTCCGGCTTAAGTCTTCCAAAGCTCTATCAAATTCTGATCTCAATATTAAATCTCCCTTCGCATCCTCATCAATTTCCCCCTCCCTTTCCATTACATGATTCTCAATCTCCTTTCCCTTATACAAACTCTCTATGTAAGCTTTCCATCTCTCAATCTTTTCTTCCCTATCTGTTAGAGGCTTTCCATTTGTGTCCTTAATATTACAGCACTTAGTCTTCTTTTCCCCAAAAATATTCTTAATCCTTCGATAAGCTGTGTCTACTTTACCTAATTTCAGACAATTTTCTATACCTGCACATTTCTCTTTCAACCATTCTTCTTTCGCTTCCTTGCACTTCTTGTTAACCTCATTTCTCAGACGTCTGTATTCTGCTTTCCCCTTCTCATCTCTTACATTCTTGTGTTTCCGCCTTTCATCCATCAATTCTAGTATATCCTGAGTGATCCACGGTTTTCTACCTATTCTTTCTTTCCTACCAATGTTTTCTTCTGCGGATTTTGTTATTTCATTCTTCAAAAGTGCCCATTCGTCTGCAATTGTAGTTTGTTTAGGGTTTTTCATTAGTCCTTCCTTTATACTCTTCTTGAATCTTTCGTTTACATCCTTCTCTTTCAGTCTGTCTATTGCCCACCTTTTTGGCTTTTGACTTTTCTTCAGTTTCTTCAACTTTAATCTGCATTTCATTACGACCAGATTGTGGTCAGAGTTTATGTCAGCACCAGGATATGCTTTACAATCCAAAATCTGGTTTCGAAACCTCTGCTTGACCATAATGAAGTCGATTTGGTAACGCCCTGTATCTCCTGGTCTCATCCATGTGTATATTCTTCTATTGTGGTTATTGAATAAGGTGTTAGCTATGACCAACTCATGCTCGGTGCAGAATTCTACCAGCCTGGTTCCTCGATCATTCCTTTCACCTAATCCGAAATCTCCTACTATTTTCCCTTCTCTCCCTTTTCCTACCACAGCATTCCAATCTTCCATTACTATAACATTTTCATCACCCTTGATATACCTCAGAATGTCGTCTATTTCTTCGTAGACCTTTTCAACATCCTCATCATCAGCTTGACTGGTAGGCATATAGACTTGTACCACTGTGGTGCAGGTAGGTTTAGTATTGATTTTTGCTACAATAATCCGTTCACTATATTGTTCATAATATTCCACCCGCTGTCCAAGTTTCCTACTCAATATGAGGCCAACCCCTGCTTGGCCTTTGTTTGATTTAGTGCTAATGACCCTATAGTCTCCTGACCAAAAGTCCTGTTCTTCCTGCCAGCGCATTTCACTAATCCCAACCAAATCCAACCTCAACCTATCCATTTCCCTTTCTAAGTTTTCTAACCTTCCACTTCCTAGCAGACTTCTAACATTCCACGCTCCGATCCGTAGAATGTCAGATTTCCTCTTTGTCACTTCTGTGGTGTTAACCCCCTCTCGAGTAGTCCCCACCCGGAGATCCGAATGGGGGACTAGTTTACCTCCGGATTGAAATTTTACAAGGGAGGAGGCCATCATCACATGTAATTATGCATAGAGAGGTGCATATCCTCGGGGATAGCATACGGCTGTAGTTTCCCGTTGCTTTCAGCCGTGCAGCAGGACGCAGTGTAGCCATTATTTGGCTTATATTATCAATATCTTAACCGTCTATAAGACTAGTAAAGAATTGATTTATTCTGAAAGGCTGCTACTCCCTTTCAGAATAAGTAAAGAGCAATTCTACTAAACAAAAATACTAACCTTCTACCGTACTAACAATTAAATACCAAAATTCTACTAACGAAAAAAATACTAAAGTTCCACCAACAACAAATACTACCACTAAAACAGTCTGTCACCAGGCACACTCACATGCACCCTCACACATCACAGTCTACTGAAACAATGAACTAGAACTAATAAACAATGCAACTGCTACCAGACACACTCACACACCACAGTCTAATAGAACAATGACATATATCTAATAGACAAACTAACTACCTACTTACAACTAAAACTAACTACATACGTACTGTACTGTTATTTGAATTGACAATATTTACAGTAATAATAATAATAATACTATTATTACATTTTTATTAAACCCGAATTTTCCCCACGGTATCCCCTGCCTGTCGTAAGAGGCGACTAAGAGGGGCGACCTTGGCTATACTTTAAGGACTCCGCGTTGTTTTGTGAATTGGACCCCCAGTGGGTGGGAGGAAGCGAATACATCCACGGTACTCCCTGCCAGTCATAAAAGGCGACTAAAAGGGCTTCTCGGAACGGTCCCCTTTCGAGGGTTTGACAGTCAGCTCTAAAAGACATACACCCGTGTGGTATAACTCTCATTAGGTTATATCGCACTTCTTTCCGTCACTGCTTTCAGGGTCTGGCAACCAAAATTTCTATATGTGCGTGCTGTTAGGGGATGGGCCACTTACGCTAGCGACTACGCTCGAAAGCCTGTTCCGGTCTAGGCCGCGCCGACAGGTGGGTGTGCCATGTACCCGTTCAGTAGTATCCGCCTGACTACGCAGGTCCCCGCACATCCGAATGTCTGAGCTGTAAAATCCAGTATATGCCAAGGGGTACATGCCAATACGGCATTGTAAAACATCGGACCCCCGGGCAATGCCTTCCAAGCTAGGCGGGCCTTGCCCTGGCTGGGTAGCGCCTACTGTGACGGCCCGTGATCGGATGTCGGTGGCATTCGGGGAGGATGATCTGGCCATGGGTTTTAAAAGAAAAATCCCCAACCAGGGTGGACCTACACCCAAACAGGGTGGTCCTACACCCAAGCCTTTAACATTTGATTCCCTACGGGGATCAACCCCCTGGGAACAATCTGTGCGTGAAAATCTGGGTACTAACACCCCCAAGTTTCTGGTAGCTACCAGAACAGATGGGGGTGATTTCAAGCTGGTAAAGAGTATTTTGTTTTCTCGCCACATAGAAGGTGTCTATGGTGAGCTTGAGAAATTACAAAAGATGAGGAACGGTAGCTTGTTGCTCAAGACTAGGACTGGTGAGCAAGTTGAACGACTTTTGAAATGTGACCACTTTGGCGATATTCCCGTCAAAGTGGAAAAGCACACGTCCCTGAATCTGGTCCGAGGAGTTATTTTCCACCCGGACCTGATTCTGAACACTGACGAGGAGCTCAAGGAGGATATGCAGCACCGTCACGTGACTGATGTCCGGCGCATTACGCGCAAGGTCAATGGTCAAATCGTGGATACTGGTGCTTTCATTATTTCCTTTGAGCTTTCGGTGCTCCCAGAGAAAGTCAAGGTTACAAGTTACCGTTGTGACGTACGGCCTTATATCCCTCCACCAATGAGGTGTTATAAGTGCCAGAAGTTCGGACATATGTTATCCCGATGCTCGAGCCCCGACATCTGTGGAACATGCGGTAAGGTACCACACGAAGCGGAAGAGTGCACAACACCTTATCAGTGCACTAATTGCCCTGGATTTCATTCTCCTCGGGACAGAAACTGCCCTGTCTTCCTGAGTGAGAAGAAAATCCAGGAGATCAAAACCCTGGATGGTCTCACCTACCAGGAAGCCCGCAAGAAGTACCATACCACGATTTCGCCTTCTCCAACGATTGATTATAGAGCCATAATACCAAATTTGGTCCCGGCGACCTCATCTTTTGTACCAGCTGTGAAACCTTCAACTGAGTTACCTGTTACGAAGCCAGCACCTATGATACTAACGGAAAGCCCGAAGGTGACTTCAACTCCACCTTCGGCCAGCACGAAGGCTGTGCGAGCGAAGGCTGCTCCGCCCGCACAGCCGGGGAGGAAGTTGAAGACTTACTCCCCACTCGGGAGGAAGTCGAAGACTTTCTCCCCACCCAAACGGTCGGCGAAAGCCGCGCCGAAGCCGGCGGAGGCGGCATCGTCGACCAGGGTCAGGAATTTGGCTCCTGACCCGTCTATATATCTTAAAGAGGCGGGTAAGGGTAAGAAGGGACCCCGCACTACGCATTCCCTTTCTCCCAAAAAGGGGAAGCCATCCGCGCCAACACCTGCGGATGCTTCTGCGCCTGGGGACGTTTCGGTCCCCAGATCTGCGCGCTCCCCACGGAGATTCCCCCGCCGCCGAACTGCGTCTATGAAATCTTCCACCGAGTCGATTCACTCCATGACCTCGCCTGAGGACATGGAGATTATAGTCGACGTAGTGACTGTAGATCCTCCAGAGTCAAAGTTGGAGTAGCTTGCTGCTCCACGTTATTCCCTAAGTTCACACAATGGCACTGTTACAGTGGAATTGTAACAGTTATGACAGGCATTTGACAGAACTCCGTCAGCTTATTGCCCAATTCGCAGCGAGTATAGTCTGCCTACAGGAAACAAACCTCAGACCTGATCACGAGACTGTTCTGAGAGGTTTCCGACTATACTCTAAAGAGCGACAAGACGCCGCCCGGGCTTCCGGGGGTGTTTGTACCTTCGTTTCCACTCGACACTCCTCTGGAAGCTATTGCAGTTCGCGTGTCCTTGCCTGCTATGGCAACTGTTTGTAACGTGTACCTTCCACCGAACCAGCCCCTTGATATTAATGACGTCTTTGATCTTGTTGATCAACTTCCAGTCCCTTTCCTAATCGTGGGTGATTTCAACTCTCATCACCCCCAATGGGGATCACCATCTTCCTGCCCCAGAGGAAGGGACGTGGAGGCCTTAATTCAAGGGTTGGATTTATCTCTATTAAATACAGGGGAAGCTACACATTTTAGCTTAGCGCACGGCACGTACTCACACATTGACTTGAGTGTGTGTAGCCGTGCGCTGGTCCCCCTATTTGGTTGGTATGTACACGACGACCTCTGTGACAGTGACCATTTCCCGATCGTTCTTACCCTTCTGACCCAGATGCCCGTGGAGTTCCCCAGTCGTTGGGTTCTTAAGCGGGCAAATTGGCCCTCGTTTCAAGAACGAGCTGTGTTCGTTGATCTTGGTTGCCGGAGCGTCGATGACGAGGTACAGCACATCACCGATGTGCTTCTTGCTGCCGCCGAAGAGTCCATCCCATCCTTTTCTGGGACTCCTCGTCGCAAACTCGTCCCTTGGTGGACAGAGGATATTGCAGCGGCAATAAGAGACCGTCGTCGAGCTCACAAGCACTACCGTCGGCGTCCAACCATGCCAAAATGATTCTAAGCCCGCTGATAGGTCAAATTTTAAATGCATGTAACTTCTATACTAACTAATGGATTTCATTCAAAATTGGCACAACAATAGATCATATTATTTAAGATTATTTCTGACCAATTAATGCATGATATTGTTACCAACATGATTTTACGCGTTGTTAGATCCAATGTCTAACTGCATCCATTGGACTTCAACCAAATTTTGTATTCTGTATCTTAAGAGATGGAACTAAGAATATATTCAGTCACCAGGGCTGCCAACTGTAGTGCTATATTAGGCTACATTATACCAGGAATATTTAGAGCTAATAAGACATTTCGATATTACCAACTTAATTTCGTCATTATTCTAGATAGAACCATATAGATTAATCATTGGTAGAATCTTAAATTTTAACAAAAGTAGGCTCTTTAGTTCGTCACGGAACTTCTTGATAACATTTCTATATGCTCAACCGGAATTTTAAATGGCAATTTCATTTTATCGGACCGAGAAGTTTTCTATTACTCACCAACTCAACATAAAAAATAAAAATAAAATAAAAGAATCCCTCTCTGGACATAAAATTCACTAAATTTGCCAAATGTTGTATACCTACAAAAAATCCCCTTGTTTAGCAATCGAGATGCCCATCTCCTTATAATTTTTAAAATATTCCCTCATCCCTGGGCTTGAGGGTGGGTCATATCAAAATTTCATTCTGCCATTTTTTTTTATGGAAATACTGTATTTAGAGAACTATTGACTATATTAAATGGATTTGATATTGCATCTATTAATTTCTTGTTGTTGATAGTTTTTGGGGCTTTGCGATATCGTCATGTAGCCCCGTATACTTGGGTGTGTGTAGAATTCGTCTGATATCCTGTGTCACTGTTACGTCTGTACTAGTGTGTGCATTTTAGGACGTGGGAGGAGAAAGGGCGAATAGTGTATGTAATCTTATTGCTGATTCACCCTGTCTCCTCCCAGATCAAATGACGAATATTGTATGTAATCTTATTGCTGATTCGCTCTGTCTCCTCCCAGATCAAAGGGCGAATATTGTATGTAATCTTAATGCTGATTCGCCCTGTCCCCTCCCAGCTGAAAGGGCGAATAGTGTATCTAATCTTATTGCTGATTCATCCTGTCTCCTCCCAGCTGAAAGGGCGCATATGGTATGTAATCTTATTGCTGATTCGCCCTGTCTCCTCCCAGATCAAAGGGCGAATATTGTATGTAATCGTATTGCTGATTCACCCTGTCTCCTCCCATCTGAAAGGGCGAATATTGTATGTAATCTTATTGCAGAATCACCCTGTCTCCTCCCAGCTGAAAGGGCGAATAGTGTATGTAATCTTATTGCAGATTCACCCTGTCTCCTCCCAGCTGAAAAGGCGAATAGTGTATGTAATCTTATTGCTGATTCACCCTGTCTCCTCCCAGATCAAAGGGCGAATATGGTATGTAATCTTATTGCTGATTCGCTCTGTCTCCTCCCAGATCAAAGGGCGAATACTGTATGTAATCTTAATGCTGATTCGCTCTGTCTCCTCCCAGGTGAAAGGGTGAATATTGTATGTTAACTTATTGCAGATTCGCCCTTTCTCCTCCCAGCTTAAAGGGCGAATATTATATGTAATCTTGTTGCTGATTCGCCCTGTCCCCTCCCAGGTGAAAGGGCGAATATTGTATGTAATCTTATTGCAGATTCGCCCTGTCCCCTCCCAGCTGAAAGGGCGAATATTGTATGTAATCTTATTGCAGATTCGCCCTGTCCCCTCCCAGCAGAAAGGGAGAATATTGTATGTAATCTTATTGCAGATTCGCCCTATCCCCTCCCAGGTGAAAGTGCGAATATTGTATGTAAGCTTATTGCTGATTTGCCCTGTCCCCTCCCAGGTGAAAGTGCGAATATTGCATGTAATATTATTGCAGATTCGCCCTGTCCTCTCCCGGGTGAAAGGGCGAATATTGTATGTAATCTTATTGCAGATTCGTCCAGTCTCCACCCAGCAGAAAGGGCGAATATTGTATGTAAGCTTATTTCAGATTCGCCCTGTCCCCTCCCAGCTGAAAGGGAGAATATTGTGTGTAATTTTATTGCTGATTTGACCTGTCTCCTCCCAGCTGAAAGGGAGAATATTGTATGTATTGCAGATTCGCCCTGTCCCCTCCCAGGTGAAAGTGCGAATATTGTATGTAATCTTATTGCAGATTCGCCCTGTCCTCTCCCGGGTGAAAGGGCGAATATTGTATGTAATCTTATTGCAGATTCGTCCTGTCTCCACCCAGCAGAAAGGGCGAATATTGTATGTAAGCTTGTGTCAGATTCGCCCTGTCCCCTCCCAGCTGAAAGGGAGAATATTGTGTGTAATTTTATTGCTGATTTGACCTGTCTCCTCCCAGCTGAAAGGGAGAATATTTTATGTATTGCAGATTCGCCCTGTGCCCTCCCAGGTGAAAGGGCGAATATTAGCCTATATGTAATCTTATTGCATATTGCCCTGTCTCCTCCCAGCTGAAAGGGCGAATATTTTTTGTAATCGTATTGCTGATTCGCCCTGTCTCCACCCATCTGAAAGGGCGAATATTTTATGTAATCTTATTGCTGATTCGTCCTGTCTCCACCCATCTGAAAGGGCGAATAATGTATGTAATCTTATTGCTGATTCGCCCTGTCCCCTCCCAGCTGAAAGGGCGAATAATGTATGTAATCTTATTGCTGATTCGCCCTGTCTCCTCACAGCTGAAAGGGCGAATAATGTATGTAATCTTATTGCTGATTCGCCCTGTCTCCACCCATCTTAAAGGGCGAATAGTGTATGTAATCTTATTGCTGATTCGCCCTGTCTCCTCCCAGCTGAAAGGGCGAATATTGTATGTAATCTTATTGCTGATTCGCCCTGTTTCCTCCCAGCTGAAAGGGCGAATAGTGTATGTAATCTTATTGCTGATTCGCACTGTCTCCTCCCATCTGAAACGGCGAATATTGTATGTAATCTTATTGCAGATTCACCCTGTCTCCTCCCAGCTGAAAGGGCGAATAGTGTATGTAATCTTATTGCAGATTCACCCTGTCTCCTCCCAGCTGAAAGGGCGAATAGTGTATGTAATCTTATTGCTGATTCGCCCTGACTCCTTCCAGCTCCTGATTTGTAATTGAGGTAGGATTTGGGTAGAAAGCGGCCATGGCCTTAAGTTAGGTAACATCCTGGCATTTAATGTAACAGAAGTGGGAAACCATGGAAAATCACCTCTAGAATGGCTGAGGCAAGAATAGAACCCACCTCTACTTATTTTAGCCTCACGAGGATGAGTGTACCCCGTTCCAGGCCTCAGATCAGAATTAAATTCCTTGGCAGAGCCGGGAATCGAACCTAGGCCTACGTGGTGACAGCCATGTGCCTATTAAGAGTGCTATGATTTCTTTCTCTCTCAAAACTCCATTTTGCCCAACCCTTTGGTCAATGATTGGTGCTATGAAAAGTATTTTACTAAGATAGTTTTTGGCAACATGGTGGCCATTGCAATAGGTAGTTTTCTACCAACAAACTAAGGCCTTGGTTAGTTGGTTGGTTGGTTCCTTAGTTTAGGGGCTGTGACAACGCGGTCATCAAGCCCTGTGTAGGCCTACTTTGGGTGTGTGTAGAATCTGTCTGATAACCATTGTCAGTTGTGATAGCTGTTTTACTGTGTTATCTGTAATTCAGGTAAGGACTACAGACGATCAATTTCAAGTAGTTCCTACTTTTACTACCAAATGCTGCCGTCAACGACACCTAGCCGCGAACTTGGCTACTATATGCCATTGCAACCAGCACCTGGAAGCCAACGTTGGAACATAATAGAGCGTAAATCAAATATAACCTACACATTTAGATTCACACAATTGTAGTTAGTGGAAAGCATGATATAAATCTAAGACTTGGGCCCGCCGGCTTTACATCCCCTCCGATGGAAGGCATACTGTGGGATTTTTAAAGCTCTTAGAATATCCGACGACTTCAGCTGGGTTTGAAGCACCGATCATAGAATAAAACCAAGGTCTTTCACAACCATATAAATTAGAAGTCGTACTTTCCAGAGGTTATTTGGGAATTTTCCGCCCTATAAAGACTCGTAGACAGTTTTGAAGACATTTATTCAGTGTTGCATTCTTAAGAATTTATTGATATTTAACTTTTCAACGGTCACCACAATATAAACCCAATTAATGGGAAAGAACTGAAAAATTTACATGTGATTAAACATATGGATATTGTCATCGTTTCGTCCGGACGTGTCAGCACGGAACACGATAAATGCGCGGTTTACAACTGTTGTTGTTGATTCATTTAGGGGCTTTGCGACGTCGTGATCATGTATCCCAGTGTACTTGGGTATGAGTAGAATTTGCCTCATAACCTTCGTTATTGTGGTGGCTCTATTAGTGTGTGTAGTTGAAATTCAGATGAGGATTGGGAAGCAAGCGGCCGTGGCCTTAGTCCCAGCATTTGTCTGGATTAGAAGTGGGAAACCACGGAAAACCACGTCGAGGATGGCTGAGATGGGAATCGAACCTACCTCTCCTCAGTTATGCTTCGCGTTCCAGCCCTCAGACCAGAATAACATTTCTTAGCAGGCCATGGAATTGACAGCCGCTAGACACTATGTGACGAGACGGGCTACGCGGTTTACAGCATCACACCTTTCATATATGCCTCGCTCCACTTGTAATCTAATAGGCTACAGTAATAATATTATTGGTCTTACGTCCCTTTCAACTACTGCAGCTGAGGTAGGAATGGAAGCCGCCTATTCTCAGTTTTTGCCTCACGAGCCTGAGTATACCCAGTTCCAGCCCTCAGACCAGAAAAAGAAATATTGGCAGAACCAGGAATTGAACCCGAGCCTTTGCGGTGACTACGAAGAATGCTAGCCGCTACAACGTTAGGTGGACCTGAGTGGAAAGCATTGCTCTTATGACATTGTATTTGACTTCAAAAAAAAATAATATACTTGAATGCAACGTGAGTGTTATTCGTCAGACGCCGGTGGAAGTATATTCCCAGCGGAACCTCGTTTATTGAGGTATGCTTTTTTCTAGTTGACAACAGAAATAATATATGTATGATTTTGCAACCTGTTTTTCACTTTAGTTTTGCAGTAGTTTATATGCGAATCTCCCTATTCTCCATTGAATTGCTGTGAACAAATCCCAGGCTGTGTTACGAATCAATAAGCTGTCCATCGAAAGAGAATTCAGGTTTCACTTAACAAAAGCTCACTGAATCCTTCGCATGTGAAGAGTCTTAGCAGAACGTGGAAGCTACTTGAGGAATCCTCAAGATGAAAGAACTTTCCCGAGTCCAAACTTTTTCTTCGAGTCAGAACTTTATCTTTAAAGCTCAGCACAACACTAAAATGTCTATAGGCCTATCCACGTCTGGCAGAAAGTGGTAGGCCTATCGTTTGTCTCTTGGTAAATACCTTTCAAGTACACGTGTCCTCAGGAGGAAGAGAAAATTTGAAAGTTTCTAACTCGCTTCTCTAACCTCTGCAGGTTTAATTACACACAAACCGTAAAATTGTATGAATATGACAGGTTGATCTAGTGAGCAGGGCAGTGCTTTAACTTGACATTCAAACATACGCAGTAATAATAATATCGTATGGCCTCGGGTGCCAGGTGCAAGTTCTGTTATTTGACACCCAGAAGGTAGCTTGCATGTCGAATTTCGTTGTTCCTTGAAGCACTATGAAAGTCAAGGAGGTTAGATATCTAACACCATAGTGCTTTCTAATAAAGAAATGAGGAACTTTGTGTTGGCGGAAACTCCCGAGATTAATTTTGCCATTATGAACACGGCCTACTGAATTCGAATGGGTTCATTGACATGCCAACATCGTATGACATGGTGTCGTAATTGTTGCCGCCTTTCAAAAATCACATACCACGGCCAGGAGCGAACCTGCAAGCCTGGGGTTAGTAGACCGACAAGTTAACCACTCACCCACCGTGGCAAGCTAACATACGCAGTGAAATACATTATGAGCGTGTAGTGATATTGCAGAAAGTGTGTAGTGTATATTTCAAGATGTGTATGGCATAACAGTATAAGGACTGGTATATTGGTTTTCACGGTCATCGAATTAAAGTAAAGTTTCACAATAAATTTCCTTTGTCATTGTTGTCCCCTGCTCCATAAAGTTCACCAACAAGACACCATTATGGTCCCAAAAATAGTAGTCAATGTTTTCCTGTTGCTCAATGTCTGTTTAAACTTCATTGTCTTGTCTGGAGAAGAAGTGTGCACCCACTGTCTAAACTATTCTTTGGTTTCTGGATTGTCATACAGGATCCAAATCTCATCGCCAGTAACAAAAGACTTTAAAAAAAGTTAAAGAAAATTTGCTGAGTTTGAGTATAAGGACTATTGCTCGACAAAACATTACTAGATGGAGAACTAATTGCTGCAGTGGAAAGTGTGTGCGATCAATATTCTTGCAAGAAGTGATCGCAGTTATAAAACAATGGTGTATGTGGAACATTATGGTTATTGGATGTTTAATTCAAAGCAACTCTTTCATGCAATATGAGCGATGGAAATCAATTAGACGGGATGAATAGCGACCTAGAACAGAAGAACGGAATGAAGAGATTTACTGCAAGTGTATGCTGTGATGTGGCACCATCACGTAACAGTTCATGCAACATGCTGGGATAGCTTTCCCCAGTCCGGCGATTCGATCCAGATGCTGAGATGAGAGATACGATTGAAAACTGGGTCCACGTCTCAGCACCATTAAAACTTGGAGGCGGCAGACAGAAGGCAGCTCTCCATTCATCTGCGCGCCAGGAGAAGCCAGCTCAGTTGGAACTGCAGATGCCGTCCCGCGTACAGTATACCACGCATTCAAAAAACACCAAGTAGGTCACAGCCAGCTTCACTCAATCTCGCCTTTTTTCCCGTTAATTGTACTCTGAAAATGGGAGACATGGAAAGGGGCTTTAACGCTCAAGTACCCAGAACTGGTCTGCCAGACCGCTCACCTTGGTAACAGTAATAGTTACTCTCATTTGCTGCGACCTTGAGCAGCGTAATCAGTAATCCACTATTGCGGCGTACGTATGTGTTCGAGGACATCTGTTTATTGCCATCTGTCACGCGGAGTGATGTACAATATGCCAAAGTTCTCAGGCGGTTCACCTGACCATACCTGGGTATTACCGTTGCGAAATTACTTCCGTAGCCGGAAGCTCACGTAAAGTGATCGCCGCTAATTAACATTTCCAAAGTGTCATTACTGAATGGTTTGAGGATGAGGATGGGAGTGATGGTGAAACGGACTGTGACGAAGATTTCACAATTGAATCTAACCGTAACTCAGATTCCTGTCTCCAGACTATTTTTGGGACCATAATGGTGTCTTGTTGGTGAACTTTATGGAGCAGGGGACAACAATGACAAAGGAAATTTATTGTGAAACTTTACTTTAATTCCATGGCCGTGAAAACCAATATACCAGTCCTTATACTGTTATGCCATACACACCTTGAAATATACAGTAGGCCTACACTCTTTCCGCAATATCACAACACGCTCATAATGTATTTCACTGCGTATGTTAGCTTGCCACGGTGGGTGAGTGGTTAACGTTTCGGTCTACTAACCCCAAGCTTGCAGGTTCGCTCCTGGCCGTGGTAAGTGATTTTTTGAAAGGCGGAAAAAATTACGACACGCGTGGCATACGATGTTGGCGTTCAAAGAATCCATTTGAATTCAGTAGGCCATGTTCATAATGGCAAAATTAATATCGGGAGTTTCCGCCAACACAAAGTTTCTCATTGGTTTATTAGAAAGCGCTATGGTGTTCAAAGAGCTTAAATATCTAACCTCCATGACTTTCATAGTGTTTCAAGGAACAACGAAATTTGACAAGCAAGCTACCTTCTGGAGGTCAAATAACAAAGCTTGCACCCAGCATCCGAGGCCATACGATATTACTATTTTTACTGCGTATGTTTGAATGCCAAGTTAAAGCACTGCCCTGCTCACTAAATCAACCTGTCATATTCATGGTATCTTACGGTTCATGAAAGTGCTGGCGATAGGTCTGGTATTTCCACATATGGAAAAAAGGACTTCAAACACTCATCTCACCCTGCATTAGAAATATTTCGGGTGTTTAGGAAGCACTGTCTCCTATTGAAGAGAAAGTGCAAAAGATGGACGTGCACTCCAAGCAAGAAACGGAAAACTTATTACATGTGCCGTTCTTGCACAAAACCCGTTTGGTTGTAGTGTGCCAAAGAAGTCTGCGAACATTGCTGTGATTAGCCCAAGACAACAGTGAATGAGAATGAGAGCTTTATTTGTGGATAAAAACTGACAATCGTAAGGCTGATACATTGACTACTTAACTCAACTACGATCAAAAAAATGCTTGTAATGTTTGCTTTTGTTTGCTGTTCTTCATTGCATTTTCACGTTAGTGTACTAGTTTGAGTCCTTGCTTCGCATGTCTATAGATAATAACAAATGTCCTCTTATATTGTATCCATATTATTAGAATTCACTCTATAAAGCATTTTTAAACAAATGTTGTGTTCCATGCACTAAATACCAACAGCCAAGAGTTGCAAGGGTTTCTTAGTTTTATGTCTACAGTATTTAGGGAGAGGGACTGATGTGTTTCAGAATTGTAGTACATGTGACGGGATACATAAAACTGAATCGCAAGGGGCTGGTGGACCACCCGGTATAAGAGGTCACAGAATCTATAGTTTAATTGTGAAACCTCTGTACCAATACAACGCTTCGTGATGAAGAAAAATAGAGAGAGGTATGTCAGACCAGACCTGGGTATGTATGTATGTATGTATGTATGTATGTATAATTGAACCTGGGTTAAGTGACAGACCACATACTTAAAGCAGGATGAACAACAAGCACAATGAGGGAGGTAGCAGTAACTGACTGTCGATTTTTTCCACCATGTACAAACTCTAGGGACTGATCGTGGAGAGGATACGGAACAAATATGGTCTAATGAACGTGTGTCGGGAAATGCATGGTGCCCATAATGGCGACCCCTACTTTGTTACAGAGACTGCAGTCCTGGCCGATGTGAACTTGTGAGACAGAACATGCTACGGCGCGTACACGCATGCGTGGAGGCACTTGAAACCCCTTTTCAACACATACCGTAACTGTGGCTGCATCGTACAGTGAGTATTAGACCAACGTCTCCGTAACAAAGGATGATCGAATTAATGGTCCCTAACAAAACAAGATGTACAGTAAAGAACATATAGCCTACTTTCTCCTAAATGCATGGGTAGTCCATTGTTATAACTCTTTGTCCTTTTCAAGGAGTATAATTGAATGTTGGTTGTAGTAGCTTGTTGAAAAACAACGTGTTATACGGATATTAAACATGAATATGATGTGCCCCTTGCTAATGCTACCTCAGTACCAAATTTCGTTCAATTCGGTTTCACCGTGTTTGAATAGATAGGGGGAATCGATTTGCACACAAACATGGCCGCCATCCTCAAATTATTGGGCTGATGACCTTGTCGTTTGGTCAAGAGATTCTTCTTACATAAAGGTATAATGTTGCAAAAATTGGTAGAGATCAGAGAATTAGGTTGGTCGTAATTTTATTTAAGCTTTTAACATTTGGGTGGCCGCCATTGTGTTTTCGTCAAGATGGCGGCAATATAAAACATGACACTGGGGTGCCCTTTGCTAGTGCTACCTCTGTACCAAATTTCGTTCCATTCGGTTTCACCGTGTTTGAATTGATAGGGGGAATCGATTTGCACACATACATGGCCGCTATCCTCAACTTATTGGGCTGATGACCTTGTCGTTTTGTCAAAAGACTCTGCGTGCATAACGGTATAATGTTGCAAAAATTAGTAGAGATCAGATGATTAGGATTGTCGTAATTTGATTTAAGCTTTTAACATTTGGGTGGCCGCCATTACGTTTCCGTCAAGATGGCGGCGATATAAAACATGACACTGAGGTGCCCTTTGCTAGTGCTACCTCTGTACCGAATTTCGTTCAATTCGGTTACACCGTTTTCGAATTGATACGGGGGGACAGACATTCAGAGTACACACACTCACACACACACTCACACACACACACACACACACACACACACACAGACACACAATTTTTCGCCCTGTTCGCAAAAATCGAAAGTATGCTAAAAACTACGCATTTCTGGACATACTTTCATTAGACCTTTTCTGTTCCATATCCTCGCCTCGATCAATCCCTAGAGTTTGTATATGTTGGAAATATCACCCTGTATTTAGGTCACTCATAGATGGACTGTGCATGCGTACAGCTGAACTCCTGCTCCCAATCGCAGCGTGTCGAATTGACTTATCCTGGCGCGCAAATGATAGCTCACCACACATTTTCTCCAGGTTATTGCAGATCCATGCACATTTAAATTCACGTTCTTGTAGTTACAACAAACATATTTTTTTTCAGTCTGTGAGCATGATTCAGTTTTAGTTAGCTTGGAATCCTGAAATCATATCTAGTTCTACGTCAGTATTTTCCAAGTAATGCTTGTTTGTGATTTCGAATACAACTTCTTTGGTTTTCATGTAACCTAACTACAGGGATAGCATTTTATCATTCCCGAAAATGATCACGTATCGTCACTTTATTGGGATACTGTCTTTCCTTCTTGGTGTGTAACATCTTTCCACTCCGTACTGTGCCCAATTAGACACAGCAGTCTGGCATCGAACTCGGGTCTTATCAAAGAAGACCAGGCCCATGATTCTGCCCGGAATCGAATCATTGATCTCTGAGGGGGAACAGCTACAGGGAACCCGAAGAGCAATGAGTTATATCTGTATATAATCATAATAGCAGGATGTCACGGCTAGAATGAGAATATCGTAGCTTTTTAAGGTGGATAATGGCAAGAAAATGCAGGCCTATGTACGTTTCAGAAGCCCGAATTCATGAAAGCAAACCAGCTTGACAGTTGACAAATCGGAGCTAGCGAAGGGGCGTATTTAAGTGACGCCAGGGAACTCACTTTCGTCTGGACCACACGAACAGCTCAAGATTAATGACTCTGGGATCCACCAGTTCACAAGGCCTGAGAGTAGAGAGGGGGCAGCCGCCCACGGAAATTAATTGATTACAGCCAATTGGAGCATTGAAATGAAATAAAATTTACACCCAGGTGAATATATTCTAGGAAAGATAATTTAGGAGTGTTCTCACGCCTAAATTAAAGCCTACATCTATAAATGAGCCTCTGAACACACTGCTTCCGCTCGGGAGGAAGGTTTTGGAGACCAGCAGAGGGGGAAGTACCATGATAGCGTTATGACGCCATGGTAGAAGGCAATTAATTGTAATTAATTGGCCGAAGCGATCGCTTGCACGCGAGTGATTTTGGGACCTCCACACCTAGACAAACGAGGATTATACTTCACTTTGTCTGGAAATGTATTATTCCAGGAAGGGAGTCGGTCCTGAGTGTCCAGTGGACTATGTTTCACAAGAAAGCTTTATATAGGGGGAAGCTTCGCAGGGGAGTTAGTTCGTCTTCAGTTCGTCTTGACTCAACACGTGAACTCACACGCTGCCAGATCACGCAAGAAAGTGCGCGAATTTATAAAGTATCGACGCTCAAGTATATTTGGAGAACAATGGAAGCGCATCATGCAGCTCCACCATAGTAATTATGCATCGTGTAAGATGTAGTCTACAGCAGATATTTAACCAATAACATACGCAAGTAAAAATTCTATACAGCGCAGGGTTAATTTAGGATGTTTATAGACAGTGAACATACCAGGAGGTGTTGTCATAGTTAAAAATGACACATTATTGTCAGGATCACTACAGTTATGGGAGCCTGGAAGGCGTCACAAATAGTCGTGACAGCGGACTGATCAGAATTGCAGTAGAGGTGATATGAACTGTAGGTGACAGGAATCGAACGCACGCACACGCAGGACAGACTTTCACGGAGACTAGCGGTTGTCAGAAGTTAGCTGCATCGCATCTCTGAGGTCAGGCGTTAGTAGGAGTCCAATTAAGGATCCACATGTGAAATAGTGCGGGAATTGTATATAAGTTATATTACAGTGATTTTTAAAAGTGTTTATGTATGTGGTAAAATAATATGTATTGTGTCAAAGTGAGAAAAGCCACTGATGAAAATATGATTATCATGTGTGAAGTGTATACCATGTGTCGTGTGATAAATATCATGATGGCTTAAACCAAGCATCATGGTAGGTTCGTGGCTGGCGTGCTGGACTAACCCAGCAAAAATGAAAAGTGAGTACAAATTTAATATGTTGATATGATTAAATAGTTCACCATACAACGAAGCATCACTCTAAGACTAAGAAGTAACATTCATTTATGTACGAGCTTACATCCCTCGTATTTTGGTAAAATATGGCTTGGAGGATGATTAGTTTACGGCCATTTAGGCCTAAGATATTGATGAAAGTAACGGTAACGTTAAATAATAATAATAATAATAATAATAATCTGGGGTCGGTAACAATAATGAATAAAATAATAGGCATGTCAGGCCTAGAGTACGTGCAAAGTGTGTCATGTCTAACGTAAAAATACTGTATTATTGTAAACAGTAAGAAAGAAACGTAAAATATATCGAGATAATGAGAGTTTGTCAGTGTCATTGAATTGTTGAATGAATGTTTAATATGGTAAATTCTACAGGGTTGTATTTGAGAACCATTAAGGTAGTTGATGTAAGTCAGTAAACTTATGCTTGTTTTGGGAGCAACATAAAGCTTTGGCTTAAGAGTAATTTCAGAGAGGACGCGAGTGCTTTAATAATTGAGTCATCTATGAGAAGTATTGTTTGAGCCGCGTACAGCGAGCAAGTAACGTAGAATCAAGAGATTTACGTCAATAAGTTGCGGGGATCATCCAAACATAGCTTGCGCGTTAGGCAAAAAGTCGGCTAATCTACGAGATAGTATCGCCTTGGAGCATACTTGTATTATCTGCAGCGAAGTGGGACGGAGACTGTCTGTATCCATTGCTTGCAGAATTGTTGCCAGCAGGGATAACTATTAGAGACCCTGTGTGAGCCCATGTATTAATTGATCTGCCCTTAGAGGTAAGACTAATGTTTCGTCGTATAGGAAACGCCGATTTCCTTATTATAGGCAGCTGCACCGGTGAGAGAACTTGGATACTCACTTGAGATGCACGCCAGAAGCCACTAATATCGCCACAGAACGGCAAAGCTATCCATGATCCATCCCCTGCCATGAATATTAATTAGGAGCCAAGTTGAGCCCATTATACTCTAAATGTAGGTGTTAAATAATTAGAATGACTCAATTACTAGGGACAACACTCAGGGTAACTCCAGCATACTGCACCAGTAAACAAACTTGACCTTGTGAGAAGCCAGATGGGGTGGTAGGAGGCCACGAGACCGGCGGCCATCTTTCTCAGTCAGCCGAAACTAATTTATTGCCCGCTTGGAAAGGAGGTCTGGTGACCTGATCCTTTTATTTTAAAAGCGTAGTGGGACACTGAAGAATCTCGATATTTCGAAAAGTAATTAAGATATGATTGATGTGATGATGCCAATTGAATTAAATGCTTTATTTCCACACACATACCATGTTGGATCGCTGTGATCGGATAATATTTGGCCAAGTTATTCTCTGAGGAGGAATACTGCACCAAATAAATATAGGCATCTTTGTAAAGTGTATTTTGCCCAGTTTACACTAATTTATTCATACGGGTAGAGTAATTTCAATGACATGACACGTTTGTAACGATAATGTTTTGACCAGACCCAGAAAATCGTTGTATGGTGAAGCTATAAACATTTCTATCCATGTGTATTTTGGAAGGGAAAACGTACCACTTCAGCGTTTCAAATTGATGGGGAAAAAGATTACAAGTTGCACGACACAACACTTATTAATTAAGGCATAAGATAATGAATTAATGTTACTGAAAGTAAATTCCCCGTGTAAAACGGATAAATGTTTAATAATTGCAGATTAATGTCATGTAAAGATAAATTGTGATTATTGTGTTGTGATATTCCAGTTTGTGTTAAATTGTGCCACGTGAAGAACTATGGACACTCGCAAATGTCAGAGAGTATCAATAATAGAATGTTTAGAATAGACTTGAGTGCGGTGAAGCACTAATTTTAAGGAGAGACTCACAGATAACTTTGATTTTCGTTGTGGGAAGTAAATGTAAACTATCCTTTGTTTGTGTTTTATGTTGTATAACCATGATTTTCTATCATTACATGTTATATTTAGGAATATGTTGTTTCTTTCAAGTAGAGTAGTCACCTGACAGACTCAAATGCTGAGCATGTGATCGTATGGTGGGCATGAATGTCCCATACCTCGAAAGACCGTGAGTTAGCTGGGATACGAACACATGTTCCATATGATGACGATTGGGTACAGTACCTGTATTTTTTTTTTTTTTTTTGGGGGGGGGGGGGTTTGAAAAATGAAACGGAAATGGATGAGACGAAAACAATGAGCGTGCACGGTGGCAGAGATTGATGTACTGTCGGCCATTGGGCTGTGTGGAATGTATATCGCACACGGTTTACTTCAAGGTTTGGAGGCCCCATTAATGATATTCCTACAATAAATCATCTTCAAATTGCCGTTCTTTGTTGTGATAATATTCATTATATCATATTTGCTGAAAACAATTAACTTATGATTTATTAATTCTTCATACATTGCCGTATTCTTATTTAATGTAAGCACTCGAGGTACTGTCGGCCATGTGGCTATGTGGAATCTATATCGCATACACAATTACTTCAGGGTTTGGAGGCACCATTAAAGATACTCTTCCTACAATAAATCAACTTTAAGTTGTCGTTGTTTGGTGTGAAAATATTCATTATATCATATTTGCTGAAAACCAGTCAAGTTATGGCACTGCAGTTTTACAAGTAGTTATTTCAATGACCAACAGAGTTCACTGTTAAGAAGGGATAACATGTCGCATGTTACACATCATATGCGACTGCTGTAAGGCTCGTAATTTCTTTTTTTTTATTATATTTGAATTTCAGACAATGGCCATAGCAGGGCATTACAATTGAACGCCCGTAGGCTCCCCAATAAGTTCAATTTCAAGTAGTTCCAACTTTGGCTACCAGATGCCATTGACACTGACACCCAGCGGCGAACGTTGGAACTTCATAGAGCGTTTATAACCAAATAACCTACTAATTTTGGCTGCACACTACCAAATGTTGTGGTAGGTTATTTTAAGCCTACATGCCATAAATTTATGACATGGGCTCGCTGGCTTTACTTCGCCTCCGAACGAAGGCATACTGAAGGATTAGAACGCTCTTAAAAATCCAACGTCTTGCGCTGGGATTGAACCCGTGATATTGGCCACAGCAGTTCAGCATGCTACCGACTACACCATTGAAGTCGTCTTTTAATTTTTTTAATGTAAATTGGATGCTCCATTCAAACGACATAAACGACAAGCGTTCTTTGGCATAATATGGGGATGTTTGTAAAGTATTTATCAGTTTGAAACTAGGCATTAGAAAGATCGGATACGAGGACTGGCATAAATTTTGTGCATTATGGAAGTAAAATTAGGCTCAAAGATAGTAAATTGTTATGAATAAGCAACACCTGTGTCTGGATGTTGTGGCTTGTAGAAATGACTGAGTTTTATAAATAGGCTAGTAATTTTGGTAATCATTTAACATTTTTTATTATGGCTGTGTTCAGATGTACTGTATGGCAAAAAACTTATTTGATAACTAAGTGATAAGAACATGAGATATGCTTGTATAAATTTAACAAGTAGTTCCGTGAAGAACTATACAGCCTATTTTCATATATCCTACTTATGTTAACTGCCACTATCAACATAAAAAAATGCAGTTTGATTGCTGTAATAGATTCGTAGATATTGAGAACAGACTAAATATTTCGGAAGGTCACCATTTTGGATTTTATATATGTAGGTCCTAGAGTTATGTACTGTTACATGAAGATTATTGTGTGCGTGTAGCATTCAAATTTCAATCGCATGATTATGACACAAGAAGTAAAAACGAGATTTTAAAATTTCGCACTGCTGCCATCTTGTGGTTATGGAAACAATTGAAATAAATTAGACGCCAGTGGATTAACATTCGTATAAGGATTTACTGTACCAAGTTTCACTGCACTCGGATGGTTAAATTGCGAGAAACGTCCATGTGCCTATTTATACTTCACATCGCCACCATGTTGGATTTGTGATCACCAGGTTATATAAAGTCTTATAGGTGAACTTAAGTTCATAGCCCCTATGAACATTTAAAAAAATCAGTTTGATTGTTATAATAGATTCGTAGATATTGAGATCCATCTAAATATTTCGGATGGTCGCCATGTTGGATTGTTAAATGTATAGGCCATAGAGTCATGTACCATTAAAGAAAAATTATTGCGTAGGTTCATTATTCAAACTTTCACTTCGATCGCATAATTACGACCAAAGAAATAACAATTTAATTTTAAAATTCGCAAAGCCGCCATCTTGAGGTTATGTAAACAATTGAACTAAATTAGATACCAGTGCAATACAATGTGTATAAACATTTCCTGTACCAGATTTCATTGCGTTTGGAACATTAAATCGCGAGAAAGGCCTATTTAAAATTTTCAAATTCTCCTGGCCGCTATGTTCGTTTTGTAGTTAACCGGTTTTTTAAAAGTCTTACAGATGAACTTCCAGTAGTGCCCTTTATCCCCGTACAAAATTTCAGGGTGATATCGCTAATAGGTTCAGAGATATAGAATGCCTGTGAAATATTTCGCACATCCGCCATCTTGTGGTTATGTAAACAATTGAACGAATTTAGATGTCGGTGCATTACAATGTCTATAAACATATACTGTACCAAATTTTATTGCGTTTGGTTGGTTAAATCGCGAGTAACGTCTATTTAAAAGTCGCAAATTCGCGTGGCCGCCATGTTGGTTTTTTTGTTACCAATTTTTCAAAAGTCACATAGGTGAACTTCTAGTAGTTCCCTTTATCACCGTAAAAAATTCCAAGGTGATATCGGGAATAGTTTCGGAGCTATTGAATGCTGGTGAAATATTTCGTACAGCCGCTATGTTGGATTGGTGAGAAGTAACAAAATTTGAAGGGCACGGTCGGAGTCGCCCGGAATAGTGCTATGAACTTACCGAGTTTCATTGAAATCGCTCCAGCTGTTTAGAAGTTATTAGGGACACACACACCTCTCTCTCTCTCTCTCTCTCTCACACACACACACACATACACACGCGCACACACACACACACACACGGTCAAAAGGTGATCTCATAAGCCTATTTTTTTTTTTTTTTCAAATTGAAAACAGGCTAAAATTGGAGAAGTTTATATTAGTAGAGGCTTGGTGCCTGACGTAAATTGCTTGCCTAAGGCATGGGTTAGTGGTTCTTATGTGAAAAAGATTAAATGTCATAGGAACTAATCATTGATATTCTGGAAAGAGTATTGAAGGTAGACTACGTGTTGTTAAAGAGGCCAAAAAATTAACCATAGGCCTAATGGAAAATTTGCTTACTATACGTATTAGCTTCGTATTAATTAAATTAACTTAGGACACCATTAATACTACAATGTTATAATGTATTTTATGTTCGACCCTGACTGTTATACATGTATGTCTGAAAACTGTACTATAATGAGGCTCATTATAACACTATTTTTCATTGTGAAACAGTTTCTCCCACCAATCAGAGCTCAAGAAACACTTGTTTGACCAATTAGATGCTGATAGCATCGCACCTGCACAGAGTTCCACGGCCTTCTAATTTAAATTTCACTGCGTGGCCTAGTGTCATAGTAGGGTAATCGAGTAGGCCATGGTCAAATACAAGGCATTCTCTGAGTTTCATGCGCTCTGTTCAGTACATAAAACTGGCGAAATCTCGACAGATATTTATGAATATTTATGTTCGAACATAAAATAGTTATAATAATTATCGTCGAACATAAACAGTCGTATGCAACTCGCCTATAATGGCAATTAAGACAGTCGTATGGAAATACTCGTGTCTTAATTATTGTCATTATAGGCTCTTTGCATAATGTACTATTGTTGTAATTTTTTTTCAACCTATCAATGGGGTCTCCATCTGCATGGATCGCGTTGTTCTAACTTACTATACACTAAATAGGGCATACTTTTACGAAAACAAACATTATAGTAAATAAAGCTTAACTCTAAGAATAATAATTTTGAATGTACAATTCTAATAATAACGGACGTCCTTACAAAAGCAATTTATGAAAGGGGTTATTTATGTATAGAATTCAAAAAAGATAGTTTGTATGAAAATATTATCAGACATATTGTACTAAACGTTTCTTTATTTAAATATTATTCCTTGAATTTCCATCTAATGTCATGACCTAATACCAGTAGGGTAGAAATACGCAGTGCTGTTCTTACACCAGTATCCCCAGGGGCTCACATCTAGTGGGACGTGGGTTGGCGACCACGGGACCCCAGCTGAGTCCGGCATTGCTTCAACTTACTTGTGCCGGAATACTCTCCATCTTCTTTCCTGTCAACCTCCCTTGGTCAACTCTTGTTCTTTTCCGACCCCGACGGTGTTAGGATATCCGAGGCCTGGGGAGTATTTCATTTCCCCACCTTAATTGGCCCTTGTCTCATCTTTCCTGATCCCTCCTTCTTCGAGGGGTCAGACCTCTTGTTTTCTTTTCATTATATATCCTTTTCTCTATAAGTTGCCCGCACTGTATCTAAATTCCCTTAAGCGATTTTTTTGTCATTTACACTCAATTTTGTAGGTATTTTCAATCTACGTTGCATTTTGCACCGTTTTTGGAACTAAATTGCATTTTGCGAGTGGTTTTGGTAAGGATTGACAATCTAAATTGCTTTTTAGTAAGTCTTTCAATATGGGGGTGGAACGTTTGTGAGTATTTTGAATTTCAATTGCATTTTGTATTTTCAACCTAAACCGCTGTTTGCAACTATTTTCAATCTAAATTGCATTTTGTAGGGTGCGCATTTTGCAAGTATTTTGATTCTCAATGGCATTTTGTGGGTAATTTGAATCTAAATTACATTTTGTAAGTATTTTCAATCTAAATTGCATTTTGCATTTTGTTCATCCAATTGAGTAGTTTGTCTTCTCTCCGGGTACTCCAGTTTTCCCTGTCAAAAATTTTATTCCAGCAACACTCTCCACATCATTTCATTTCATCTGTCATTCATTTAATCATTGCCCCAGAGGAGTGCGTCAGGCCTCGGCAACCGGCACAGTTCATATCCTCGCCGATAGATGGGGGCTTCATTCATTCCATTCCTGACCCGGTCGGAGACTGGAAGCAGGCTGTGGATTTTAATTTTTTTGTCTTCCATACATTTTGTAAGCATTTTCAATTTCAATTGCAATTTGTAAGTATTTTGAATATCAATTGCACTTTGTGATTATTTGGAATCTGAAATGCGCATTTTTCAATCTAAATTGCATTGTGTAATTTCAATTTCAATTACATTTTGTAGGTAATTTGAACCTCAATTGCATTTTGTGCGTATTTTCAATCTCATTTGGATTTTGTAAGTATTTTGAATTTCACTTGCATTTTGTAAGTATTTCGGCTGTGCATTGCATTTTGTACGTATTTTGAACTTAACCTCAATTTTGTGGTTTTTTTTCTTCAATCTATTACTTTTGTGAGTATTTTCGCTCTAAATTCCCTTTTGTAAGTATTACCGATCTCCATTTTGTGAGTAGTTTCAATCCGAGTTCCGTTTTGTTAGTATTTTCCTTCTCACTTAATTTTCGTTCCGGTTTCCACTTCATTGACATTTTCGCTATCCCTCAGATCATTAGGGGCCGATAACCTAGATGTTAGGTCCCTTAAAGCAACAATTATAATCATAATCATCATCATCTTACACGAGTGAGAGCTTGAAAAGTTCAAAGTGGATTCTCTGCCGGCGATCTACTGGTGTTTCAATGTAGAATAAGCGGGCTTGCTCTGTGGCGGTATGTCACTAACAGGTGGTACAGCTTTAAATAACTACACACAGACAAAAGAAAATGAAGAGGAGTTTATACGGAATTTAAATCACTTTACAGGATCACGTGAAGCACGAATATTACTGGGATGTTCTATAATTTGATTATTCTGTATATAGTGCCGACAGAGCACGCGAGGTAGTGGAGCGATGCCCCTTGGTGGCCCAGAAATAGAGCACGAGACATGATTAACTTGTAGGGTCATTGCACCCGCTAAAGTCTGCACAATGTCAACTATGCAATAGGTATAGCCTATACAGGGTAGATAGGGGTAATACTAAGCAGCCGGGGAAGCATGATCATCCGGTCAGGAAGAGCCGAAAGACATGAAAGACTTGTAATAACAGTTATAGTACAGTACAGCTGGAATGATTCTGTTCCAAAAACCGTTATAAGGTTGGCTTTTTGTAAATCGTTAGAAAAGCACAAAGAAAGCTGAACTCCAAATTTCGGAATAATGTGAAGTATCATGTTGTCGGAAAACTCAAAAAAAATAATTGTAAAGCGTTTTTTGTCCTAGAAAAAATGTTTTGTTCATAAAAGAGTGTGTCTGCAACATTTATTTAAACGTTTGCTTCCTCCGACTTACCGTTCCAAAGTTATAGCGCAGCAAATGCAACGCTGCGTAGTCAAGGCTACTATTGTTACTGCGGAGAGAGCGGTGGGTATAGTTTAGACCGGGACCGGTGTCGGACAATTTTCACACTTCGGCAGACTATAACATTGGAGCGGTAAATCGGAGGAAAATATTGTCTCAATAAATGTTGTAGACAATTTTGAGAGGAACACATTTCTGATGCGCTCTTTTGTGAACAAAACACTTTTTTTTTTTCAATGACAAAAAGTGAAAAAACACTTTTTTGTAAACTTTGGCGCCACCTAGCTTCTGCATTTCCAAACGTATGACATGACCTCTATGAGACAAATTGTAGGTGACAATGTCCTCTACATGTTTTGTTTAAAACACATTTCTCTAAAATACGTCGATTCAGAGAAAAATGCTTTTCAATTTTTTTTTGTTTTCCGACAAAATGATCGTGCAAATTATTCTGAAATTGAGAGTTAAGCTCTTCTTGTGCTTTTCTATCGGTTTACTGAAAGCTAACCATATCATGGTTTTTGGAACACAAGGGGTTTCTTCTGTGCAACTGTACTGTACACATGATTCCATCATCATCTTCTTCTTCTTCTTCTCCTTCTTTTGCTTTAGCGTTTGTCCCGCCTCGTGGCAGAGTCCGCTATTTGGATCCGCTGACTGCACTTTACTCGGCCATGGGCCATGTCCGGATGAAGGTTGACGCTTTTCAGATCCCTGTGCAGTGTATCGGCCCAACGTTGTCTCGGTCGCCCTTTTGGTCTCTTCCCGGCGACCTCTAGTGTAGCCCTGTTTTGCAATGGTGTCCGCTCCAGACCGTAGCACATGCCCAAACTACTGCAGACGACCCTCACGCATTTTGTTATTGATTGCCGCGATACCAAATCGCTCCCTTCTTAATTCAGTTACTTGATATATGGGGGGGGGGGGAACTGGTTAAGTACTGGATTAGCACCAATTATTTAAGCGATTTCATGTAGGCCTACATGTTTTATTGAAAGTACATCCTCTGTCTGAAAGGTTCGGTGGATGAGTCTATGTTACGAACGGATTGTTGGCTTACCTGAAACAGCCGTTAATACTATCCTTCGAAGTAATCCCCGTGGATGGTTATGCACTTCTTAGAACGGCTGTACAAGTCCTGGCATAGTCTTACTGAGTGATAGCCTTTAGTTGGGTCGTCACATTACGTTGGATGTACGAAATGTCGATAACCTTCGGCCCTTCAGGGATTTTCGGCGACCCTGGACCCCGATACTCCATACTTTGACGCTTGCCTTCGAGGTCGTACCTCAGGCACCAGGTCTCGTCACCCGTGACGATGGTTTTCAGGACCATTCCATTCCACAGAACATTCACCCTTCTCACTGCCACCCGTAAAACAGATGTGCACGTTAGGTTGCATAAATTCACCCTTGTCACTGCCGCCCGTCTATCAGGTGTGCAAGGCAGGATGCATAAATTCACGCTTCTCTCTTGCTTTCAATTTAGTGTTTTGACGACCCAAACTGAAGGCTATTCCTAAAGAAGACTATGCCAGGAGTTTCCAGGACTTGTTCAGTCGTTCTCAGAAATCCATAACCATCCACGGGGATTACTTCCGAGGACAGTAATGGCTGTTTCAGGTAAGCCAACAATCCCTTCGTAATATAGCCCATTCACCGATCTTTTTACACAGAGGCTATTCCAGCCGAGCTGATCGCCAGTGAGCAGCGAAGTACTCGCCGCCTTGCGTGACTAAACTTGCAACATGGAAAACAGCTCTGGTGTGGAGGCTGCCGTCACTGCGCGATGGATACATCAAGAATGAGAGGAAGCACATGTTCTTGGGTTATGACCTTCGTCCAGTGACGTTTTGGCTATCACCTCCAGTCCCTCTCAAACCGTACTCCGAGCGTCATTGCTGAGTACTCGCGTGTACGCATAGAAACTCGTGGATTTGGAACTGCTTGACCTACAGCCTATTGAAACCTATACCAATTGAAAGAGAAACTCATCAAGTTTTGTCTGAAGGTTACTGTGGAACTGGTTGGTCGCTAGGCAGTGTTGCCGCCTCAGCGGTTAGGTGGCTACGTGTCAGTTAGATGAATATAACCCAGAGCATTTATTTCAACAAGTTGGGGCTCCCCCACATTTTTACCTGGCAGTGCGTCATTATCCCAATGAACAACTCCCTGAACATTGGATTGGACGAGTGTCTTATGCAGTGGCCTCCCCAGTCGGCTGATCTGACCCCATGTGATAACTTGTTATGGGGGTTTATCAAATATGAAGTTTATGAACCACTCATGCCAGTTAATCTTGTTGAAATCAGGAATCGGATCCATGCGGCTGTAGCTAAAATTCACCAGGATATGCTCCAGTGTGTGGTCGGAGTTAGACTACCGTATCGATATTTTAACGTGTGACGCGAGGAGGGAATCGAGCATTTGTAGCAAGCAGACACAAAAACAATTACGAGCCTTACAGTAGTCGCATATGATGTGTAACATCTGACATAGAAGAAACCTAACGTCAAATTGTTGATGCACCGGTATTTTATACTATTACTAGCAGAAGTACCCGCTCTTCGAACTGTCTTCGGTATTAATAACCAGACGTTATCGTTTGAGCTACTGTTGCAATGGTTAGGGGCTTGTCATTCCTTCATAAGTTTATCAGAACGAAGTTATTTTTCTGCGTATATCGCAGACACGGTTAATTTAAGGGCCATACATTGTGGGTTTCGGAGACCCTTTATAGATTCCCTAGTTTTGTGTCACACATTGAGAAGCGCAACATATGCTTTGGTCGTCCTTCTAGGATAATTTTTATTTTTCGCCTATTTTACCATGTATTTTGAAAAGTTGTTCCTTATACCCACCCTTCTATGAGAAGTACGTTGAAGAGTATTCTAAATGATTGGTGTATTGACTCATGGTTACAATACCTAATTTTACGATGCTCCAAGCACCCGAACATATAGGCGTACATAAACATAAATATATATCAACCACACAGTATCAAACAAAATCATCTTTACGATGAACCCGTTTGTCGACAAAAATATGATTCCTTAAAATGTGCTCTCAAACTAAACTCACCTAACGTGTACTTCCTGACGTGAAAATAATATTGAAAACCTCGTAGACGAAACGCAATATATGTCAAATTAAAACTGACCATCACCGTTATGGAAAGTCCCCATCCCCAGGAAGAGCCCCTTAATAAATTATAAAGGCTTGTGGTGCATGAATATTCGGGATTTTTAGCCTCCAATGGCTCAAATTCCCAAAAGCTGCAAAAAACACCATTCTAATCCAGGATTTTTTGAAAATAATGTTGCTGTGTGGAGGTATAATAGACCTTCTGTACAACATATCGCATATAGCACGTGTAAGTTACGTGTAAAAATTCTAGGGTACCCCTTAACCCCCTTAATCGCATTGTTGAATTTTACAGTCTATGTTTGATTCCACGATAACCTTATAGCCATTTTCAAACTTTCACAGAAATGTAATAACTTGAGTGGCATTGCTTCTTACAGAAATATATGGAAAGTTTGATGTCACCTCTTGTGATACTGTTGTCATGGTTACAGTCTTGCATTACTTCATTAGTTTCTACTTGTTTTTCTTCTTTCGGATGGGCCAGCTAAGGACCACGACGTTCAACTATTCAGCTTGGCGAGGGACTTGATATTTGCCCAATATTCGCGCATTCTCTGGCTATGTATCTCCTTTCTCTCTTTTGTCCAGATGATGCCGGTTTTCTTACAGGGTGGTCTGTCCTGAAAACTCTTCTGTTTAAGTATCTTTCTGAGATGTGATTGGCTTCTAATATCACTTTTCATTATCTTCAGCTCTTGAATGTCCTTGTTAACTACTGTTAGCGACGGTGTCACGCTCTTTCTCTTCCCCCAGTAGTTGAGAAGCCGGTTTGTTAGTCTCGTTGGGTTCATCCATGAGACATATCCGTAGAAAGCCAGACGTATCTTCCTGGCCACATCTGTGATTTTCTCAGTATATCTATTTAGCTCCTGATTTGGTGTTCTTCTCTACTCATCATCTATTTATTAATTTATTAAATGAAATTAGTTTTCTGGGAATATCTCAGAAACGTGGTTTTAGTGCCTTAAAACGTAGTAGCCACCGAGGGGCTGAAAATGAGTTTTGTCTAGTCCTTCTACGCCATAATATAATAATAATCATAATAATAATTTAATAATATAGTGATAGCGATATAATGGACCTTTAGTACCACACCCCCCGTGTAAATCTTGAGAAAAAATTCAAGAGTACCCCTTGACCCCCTTAAGCGCAGTATATACGTATTGATGAATTTTACAGCTTAAGTTGGTTCAGTGATAACCTTATAGCCGGTTGCGAACGTTCACAGTAATGTAATAAATGGAATGGCATTGCGTCTTACAACAAGAAGTTCCGTGACGAACTAAAGAGCCTACTTTTCTTAAAATTTAAGATTCATGCCAATGATTAATCTAAATGGATCTATCTAGAATAATGACGAAATTAAGTTGGTAATATTGAAATTTCTAATTAGTTCGAAATACTGTAAACCTGGCATAATGTAGCCTAATAGAGAACTACAGTTAGCAGCCATGGTGACTGAGTATATTCTTAGTTCCATCTCTTAAGGTACAGAATACAACATTTGTTTGAAGTCCAATGGATAGCATGGACGTTCCATGCAGTTAAACATTGCACCTAACAGCGCGCGTAAAATCATGTTGGCATCAATGACATACATGTATTGGTCAGAAATAATCTGAAATAATATGATCTATTGTTGTGTCAACTTAGAATGAAATCCATTAGTTAGTAGAGAAGTTACATGCATTTTAAAATTGGACCTATCAGCAGGCTTAGAATCATGTTGGCAGCATTGGCGTAGGCCTATATAAGTTACTCCATATTAATCTAGAATGCCAGGTACTATACGTGCGCAAAGTTTAGAGCTATTGGCTTGCATACTTTCTGATATATTGATATTAGGGTAACAAAAATAGAGACAGTATTTATTGACAGTTGGTAGCCCTGGTTGCTCTAAAATATACGCATAGTCATATCTGTTATGGTACACATAGCACACACGAAATTTGGTTGAAATCCAACTGATAGTATATATGTTACGTGTATTTAAAGGTGAACCTCCCAGCAGGCTTAGAATCATGTTGGTAGCATTGACGTATATAAGTTACTCCCAATTAATATAGAATGTTAGGTACTATGCGTGTGCATAATTTAAAGCTGTCTGCTTGCATACTTTCTGATATATTGGTATTTGGATAAAAACAATAGGGAGTGCATTTATTAACAGCTGGCAGCCCTGGTGGCTCTTAAAAATATGCTCATTCATATCTGTGTATGTACACATAGTACATACGAAATTTGGTTGAATTCCAATTGATAGTGTAGAAGTTATATGCATTAAAAATTGGACCTATCAGCAAGCTTATAATTATTCTGGCAACAATGCTATGTATGGCCTCCTGGAAATTAAACTGCAATATTATTATCTATACGTGTGCCAATTTTGAAATAGCTCCCATTCATACCTTCCAAGATATCCAACATGGAGCTCAAATTTTAATTGCGATTTATCAGCAGTTGGTAGCACTGACATCATTTTCAAATATGGCCGTGAGATATTCAGGTATAGATCTTTACACCTACCAAATTTTGTTTCGATTGCTCCAGCCGTTTAGGAGTTGTTAGAGGGGGGGGGGGGACACACACACACAGCCAGCCAGACAGACACACATTTGCCCGATCTCATAAGTCTACATTTTCCTCATTTTTACAAAATGTGAAAAGTAGGCTAAAAAATAGATGGACTTCAGAGATTGTGTTGCCAAGGTTACCGGCTTGCATTCTTTCAATAGCTTAATAAATGAAATTAGTTTTCTGGGTATATCTCAAAAACTGTTGGGTTTGGAACCTTAAAATTTGGTTTTCGGGGCCCCTTAGGGCTCCCGAGTTTTGTTTCTCACATTGAGACACTGAAAATGAGCTTTGTCTCGTCTCTCTACACCCATTTTAGCATGCATTTTAAGGGGTATGCCCTCTTTTATGAGAGGTATGGAGAAGATTTATATCAATGATTACATTCGTGCCTCTGATGGACATTTGTACCAAATTTTACGTTGATCCACTCAACCGTTCCCGAGTGATGCGCGTGCAAAGTTGTACACAGACAGACAGACAAAGATTTTGTTTTTGCGCGCAACCGTCATAAATCAGTCTGAAATGCGTTAATAACTCAAATTTCCGTGGAAATTCAGAAAAAACAGACAAACTTTCATTTTTATATATATTGTGCCCAATCAGTCACGGCAGTCTGGCATCGAACTCAGGTCTCGTCAGAGAAGACCAGGCACATGATTATGCCTAGAGTCGAACCATTGATCTCTGAGGGGGAACAGTTTTAGGGAACCTGAAGAGCAATGTGTTAAATAATGAGATATAATATTGTAGCATGATTTCACGACCTATATGTGAATATCATAGCAATTTAAGGTAAAGAATTGCAACCAAATGCAAGAAAATATACGTTTTCAAAGCATATAAGAACGAAGGAGGCTAGTTTGGCATTTTACAAATTACACTTGGCAAGTGGGTGGTAACCCTAGGCGCCGAGCGGACTATTTACGTCTGGACCGAGAAGACAGCCCAAAATTAATGACTCGGGTATTCACCACTTGACAACGATGGAAGCTATGGTGGGAACGACTGCACACGGAAATTAATTAATTACCGCTAAGTGGAGCAATGAGATGGTGTGAAATGTACACCCAGGTGAATATATTCAAGGAGAGATAATTTAGGAATGATTTTAAACCTAAATTTAAGCCGATATCTCCAAATGAACGCATTACAACCTAGCCTACGCTCGAGAGGAGTGATTTGCTGACCAGGCAAGGGGGAATTACCACGATGGCGTCCCCACGCGCTGAACTAAGGCAATTAATTGTAATTAATTGGCCGAAGCGATCGCCGGCACGCGAACGGTTATGAAACCTCCACACCTAAGTAAACAAGGTATATATGTCATTTCGGCTGAAGAGGTATTATTTCAAGATAGGAGTCGCTCTCACATGTCCAGTGGACTATTTTGTACGAGAAACCTTTATATAGGAGGAGTAAGGCAAGCCAAGCCAGTTGTTCTCCAGTCTTCACCAGTTCGTCTCAAGTTATTCAGCAGTATACACGTAACTAATACGCCGCCAGTGAGCGCGCCAAATGTTAGAGTATCAACGCTCAGCCGTTAAAGAACAATGGAAGCAAGTCATACAGCTTCATAAGTATAATCATGAAGTGCGTCGAAGTTAATTTAATATAGATATTTATCTATTATCTGACGCAAATATAAATTCGCCACAGCGAAAGTATAACTTATAATGTTTGTGAACATTACACATACCAGGAGGTACTGTCAGTGTTGAATGTGACATTATCAGCAGGATCACTACAATGATGGGAGCTTGGGGAAGCATCGCCACTTCATCGTGACAGTGAGCTGAGCGATGTTGCAGGTGACGAGGACCGAACGTCCGTAAACGCTGTTAGATTTCACGAAGACCAGCGGTTGGCGTAATTGCATCGCATCTCTGAGATCAGGCGTAGGAGAAGTCCGATTTAAGGATCAACCTGTGAAATAGTGAATAAGTGTACATAAATTGTGTAATAGTGATTTAAAAGTGTTCATGAGTATAGTGATTAATATGCATTGTGTGAAAGTGAATGAGGCCACTGATAAGGGTATGTTTATCAGGTGGAAAATATGTGAAATTAAGTGTTGTGAAAAGTATAACATGATGGCTTAAATCAAGCATCATGGTGGGTCGCAGGGTGAGCTGCTGGCACTATCCAGCGAAAAGAAAAAGTGAGTACCAATTAATTATGTTATTATAACTAAATAGTTCAACATATAACGATTTTATCACTTTGAGACTAAGATGTCACAGTCACTTATTGAACGAGTTTTCACCACTCGTCTTGAATAAAATATGGCTTGGAAGGTGATTTGTTTAAGGCCATTCAGGCCAAAAATAGTGATGGAAGTAACGGTAACGTTAAATGAATGATAATAATAATAATAATATGGGTCGGCAACAGTAAAGTAATAGGCATTTTGGCCTAAATAATGTTCAAGGTGTGTCATGTCTAATATAAAGATACTGTATTTTGGTAAACAGTAAGGGTAATGTGGAATATAGCGAGATACGAGAATTTTTCAGTGTCAGTGAAATGTTGAATGAATATTTGATATGGTCAATCCTTAGGATTATATTTGAGGACCATTAAAGTAAAGTAAGCCAGTAAATTCATACCTTGTTGTTAGGAGCTATTTAGAGCTTTGGCGTAAGTATTATTACAGAAAGAGCGCGGGTGTCTTAATAATTGAGTCATCTATGTGAAGTATTGTTTGAAGCCGCATATCGCGTGCAGAATTAACGTAGAATCCAGTGATTTACGTAATAAATAATTGCGGGGACCAACTAGTATAGCTTGCACGTTAGGTGAGAAGTTGGCTAAATCTACGAGTAGTATCGCCCTTGAGCATACTGTATTATTCGCAGCGAATTGGACAGAGCCTGTCTGTTGCCATCGCTTGCATGAATTATGGCCACGATTGAGATCCGTTGAGACTCCGTGAGCATGTATATGAATGATCTACCCTGAGAGGTAAGGATCATATTCTTCGTTTAGGAAACGCAGATTTCCTTATATATTATTGTGACAGCTGCTGGCGAAAATCTTGGATTTTCGTTATGATGCGCGTCTAAAGCCACAGTATTCACCATAGAACGGCAAGGCTATCACCAGAGTCATCCCCAGCCATGAATGTTAATAAGGAGCCAAGTTGAGCCCAATGCACTAATTATAGGTGTTAAATAATTAAATGACTCAATTACTTAGGAGCCATACCTAGCGTAACTTTACTGTACTGCAGTCGTAAACAAATCTGACCTTGACAGCAGATGAGGGAAGTGGGGGAATAGACCACTGCTGCGGCAGCCATCTTGACTAGCCTGCTGGAACGAATTTTATTGCCTGCTGGGGGAAAGGGAAGGTCGGTCGACCAGTCCTTTAAATGAGGGTCACAGTAGGACACTGAAGAATCTCGATATTTCAATATGCAATTATGATAGGAGTGTTATGATGATGCCAATTGAATTAAATGATGTGTTGCAACACACATACGTTATTGGATCAAAGAAATCGGATAATATTTGGCCCAGTTATTCTCTGAAGAGGAACACTGAACCAAATAAATTGTTAGGCATCTTTTTAGAATGCATTTTGCCAGTTCACACTAAGTTATGCAGACGGGTATGTGATTTCTAAAGAACATGACACGTTTGTAACGATATAAGCCCGACAAGACCCAGAAAATCGTTGTATGGTGAAACTATAAAATATTCTATCCATGTTTATTTTGGAAGGGATAAGGACCACTTTTCTTAAAGCGTTCATATTGACGGAAAGAAGGAAGATGATCCACACGACACAACAAATATTTATTAATTAATGCAGAAAATAATGAATTTATGCTAATTAAAGTAAATGCCGTAAGGAACGGAGAAATGTTTTATTAATGTCATTTTGAGGTGATATGTGACTTTTGTGTTATGATACTCCAGTTAAGTAATTATGTCACACGATGAACACTATGGAAACCCATTGAAGTCTGTAAGTATCAATGATAGGATGCTAGAATTAGATTTGAGTGCAGTGTAGCACTATTTTATGAAGAAAACAAATAAAAATAACCCTATTTTTATTTGTGGGAATTAAATATAATTTGTCCTTTATTTGTATTTGTTGTATAGCCATGATTTTAGACCAGTAAATACTTGATTTTTAGGAATATGTTGTGTATTTCATGTAGAGTAGTTACCTGGCAGACTCAAATCCTGAGCATGTGGACGTATGGTGGGCAGGAACGTCCCATACCTCGAAAGACCGTGAGTCAGCTGGGATACGAACACATGTTCCACATGATGACAGTTGGGTACAATATAGAGATTGGCACAAATATTAATCTATTGTAAAAGGGAGATATTGAAGTTTATAATACGGAACTCATTTTATTAGATGATTTGTAGCTTCCACCAGCACTAGCCTAAATAAGGAATACGATATGGATCAACTAGATTAAGAGACGCGACACTGCTCATAACTTTAAATTACATATAAACAGGTACTCTTGATTCACAGACCAACACGTAATTTCATATGGATTCTGTTAAAATGTGTTATATTGATATGTTAAATATCGTTTAAAATGATAATCTGGTAGCAAAAATATCCACCCCGCCCGGGATTCAAACCCGAGATCTCTAGATTCACAGTCATAGACGCTAACCCCACGGTTATTTCGACTACGCAAATATTGTGCACAGGATGGTGACTTATTTCCATGTTCCAATAATACTGCATTACGGAATTAATTTTCATTTATATTTTGCTTGTTTCGATAATGTTCCTGCGTGAAATTGAGTTTAAAATGCCTTATGAATAGGCCCTCTTGTGAGTAAAGAGAATACATTCAGCTATAGTTCATGAAGGCTTGCTCAATTCTCGTATAACCGCAACAATTATATTATATTGATGACTGCATTACCGTTATGTGGGTTAATATTTGAATAGCCATTGTGCAGAAACATAATACCGGCAATGCCAACTACTTACAATGTTTGATATTAAGGCATTTTACCATTTAAATACTGATACGAAGACTTCGAACATGTACCATGTGCTTTGTTTCAATCAATTGACACCAGAGTTCGCATGAGCGTTTGCCGTTCAGTATGTCATATACATTCCACATGGCCGAGAGTACGTCATGTTATCAATTTCCGACCGCGCGCTCATTGTTTCTCTTACCACTGCCAGCTGGATCGATCGATCGAGTTGGCAGTGCGTCTTACACTTCCGTTTGATCCACCACTGCCAGCCAGCACACTTCCGTTCGAGCACACTTCTGTTCGATCGAACGGTGCCACCTCGATCGTTCCGATCCACTTCCGTCCCGTTTTTCAAAATCACTCCCACAAACATATACAGCAACCGAGTGGAAAGATGTTACACATCAAAAACTTGAAGTGTTTCTCTTCTACTTGGTATATTTGTCGATACTGTAAGTTATATACTTTCGATGATACATGTGCATGAAACCGCTTAAATCATTTCTGCTAACCCTGTATATTGTTTAGACATATCTAGCACGATAACTGTATGTCCTATTAATACATATTTGCAGTATGTAGATGGTATAGATGCCTTTGAAGCCATTTTACGGCGTTGCCAGACTGATTACAGAGAATCGTCTAGATTAGCTATGATGCCCTTTTCCAGTGTTGACAGACTGATCACAGAGAACCTTCTAGATAGCTCTGAGGCCCTTTTCCAGTGATGCCGAACTGATGACATAGAACTGCCTAGATAGCTAAGAAGTCCTTTTCCAATGTTGCCAGGCCGATTACAGAGAACCGTCAAGATAGCTGTGAAGTCATTTTTCAGTGTTGCTAGTCAGATCACAAAGAACCGTCTTGATAGCTATGAAGCGAAAAGTGTTGCCAGACAGATCACAGGGAACCATCTAGATATCTATGAAGCCCTTTTCCAGTGTTGCCAGACTGATAACAGAGAACCGTCTAGATAGCTTTGAAGCCCATATCCAGTGTAGCCAGACTGATCACAGAGAACCATCTAGATATCTATGAAACCCATATCCAATGTAGCCAGACTGATCACAGAGAACTATCTACAGTAGATGGTCATGAAGCCCTTTTCTAGTGTTGGCAGAATGAAAACCGTCTAGATAGCTATGAAGCTCTTTTCCAGTGTTGCCAGACTGATAACAGAGAACCGTCTAGGTAGCAATGTGACCATTTTTCAGTGTTGCCTCAGTGACTATAATTGATATTGCAACTTTTCAGTCGGTCAACGCAACACAACCCAATAACTCTCACATTCAAAAAGGTAACCTGAAAAAAAAATACATTAAATAAATTTCTTGGTGAAGCTAGGAATCGAACCCGAACTCAAGGATGACAGCCAATGATGCTAAGCGATGAATTAAACCACTACATCACAGGATGGTCAAGTGGTTAAGACGATTCAGACTGATGCAGAACTGTCCTAGGTTTGAGAATTTTAATGTACTTCTGACAGGTTTTTCATTCGGTCATGATATGCATTATTAAGGTGAAAGAATAACATCCACTTCTTACATCTGCAGTACGGTACCAGAATAAGATGTGAATGTTGTACTAAATTAAATGTGCCTGCTTTTAGTCAACATAGTTTATTTGTTCGCCACGCTCACAACTTGATCTGGTCTTAGCAAACTCGTGAATGCCTGCACCTCATTAGATTTTCTGTCATGATGTTGTATTATACAATTTTGTTGTTGTTTCATTTAGGACCTTTATGACATCGTGATCATGTATCCCCACGTACTTGGTTGTGTGTAGAATCTCTTTCAAAACCTGTTTCGCTATGATGGCTGTTATACTATAGTGTAATGTTGTATCTGTACGACGGGTGTGGAAAAGAAAATCATGGCATTACGCTAGCAACCATCCCAGGACATGCCTGGAGTAGGAGTGGGAGACTGCAAAAGTACCTAGACTACTTCTAGAAGAGCTGAGGCGGAAATATTTTCTCTCTTGAGTTCTACCTCACAAGGCCATGTGTACCCTGCTCTAACCATCATATCAGATTTCAATTCCTTGGAGGGACCTTTGGATCCGGTGTCTGGATAGCTTATACCTCGATTTCGCACATGGCGGCTATGTGACTTTACATCTGTCTCTCAGATTTCCAGTAGAGATCGATGTTAACAGTTTGTACCAGGAGGTTAAGCTCATTATTAATAATAACAATTATTATTATTACCATTATTATTATTATTATACAAAATTATTATTATTATCATTATTATTACTGACAGTGGTAGGTACGCTCACTAATGCACAGCACTAGGCCATGGCGCCAAGTTATCTGCGGACTCGGAAGGCCTAGTTTCGAGCCCCACAGTTCTTGGAATGGATTCCCGTGGTCACCCATTTTCAACTCCAGGCAAATGCTGGGACGGTACCTTCCTTCCACCATCCTTGCCCAGTTTCATTCATCTTCATTCAATTCATATCCCATTAATTCGTCTCATGGTGTTGGCGTCAGAAAGGGTATCGGGCCGTAATAACCACCCGCCAGATAGACTTTCATCACTTATCATCCCCGACCCCTTTTAAATCGGGAATAATAAGGGGTAACATACATTATTGTTATCAACATCATTATCATCAAGTTGGACGTTTAGTATCAAGTTCTCTTTCTATGCTAAAAGCCCAATAGCTGATTAAGGAAGAGTTTAATGTTGCAGCAGAATGGCGACAACGCAGCTCTGAAGTAATGGCAGTCACTGCTTTGTACCCTAACACCCACCAGCAGGTTATGATCTGCCACATAAAAAGTGGGTTGCCCCTAACAGGGTTCAAACCACCCATGGGCGGTCTGGCACATTTGTGTATAAGTTAGGCATGAAACTTCACCCACCTGTGACTGTAGTGCGTCAAAAGAAGCCATCCGCCATATTGCTACCGGGTGTTGTAACAGCGTGTACTTGGGATCGCTGGAAGACCTTGTGCAAGCCTCTACAATGGCTAGAGAGTGGTTGGACAATCAGAATTTAAAACTCTAATTCTAAATTTATCAGGTGCCCAGTAGATTAGTTAGTTAGTTAGTTAGTTATTTATTTATTTATTTATTTATTTATTTATTTATTCAAGCTTAAAGGGGCGGAACATCTAGGTCATCTGCCCCTCTTAACACGGAATAAACTACAGAAATTTAGAATAAATTAAAATGTAGAGACGGAGACTAAATAAGAAAAGGTCTAAAAGTAATAAAACAAACTAATAATTATAACAAAACCCAAAAATTACGGAAAAACAAAAATGTACAATTAAAATAACAAGTCTTAGAAGAAACGTAGACTTGACAATTTAGATTGCTGGCCCTAACCCACTCCCACCTATAAAGCGGATGACGAGATCAGCATCCACCACGTCATCGACCCAGTTGATTGTTTTTAGATTTGCATTGTTATGTACAGTATATTGGGCACTTGGGCATAAGTTAAATAAATGAATAAATAAATAAATGAATTAATTAATGAATGAATGAATAAATAAATAAATAAATGAATAAAATGTTTAAATAGACAATTGTCATCAGTCTCTGCGTGTTGAATTCCTCCTACTCTAGCTTGTACAGTGCAAGCCTTATTCAGGAACTGAAGACATGAACTGTCTTCGTAAAGCAGTAGTTATAAATGTTGCTTTAAAGAACAAGTTGTAGAAGTCACGGTAGGACTGAATCCTGTTAAGGATGATCAAAAGGACAAGCACATGCAACATGTAAAATACTGCGATTTCCCTCAATTGTAGAAAGCGATCGAGGAATATGGATGGTTCTGAAACACGAAGAGAGCTCATTGACCTCCCATAAATTTCAGATAGAAACTGTAGGTTAAAGGGAGCTGGCAGTTTGCCATTGTACAGTAGAACACAAACAGTCCATTCATAAACTTGGGTGACGAAAGGTCTTATCGCTATTTTTTCTACAGCAAACCTTCAAAGATATATATTCAGTAAGCCAACTTCCCCGCGTAGAAATTGCTTATAAAGAGATACGATATTGATTTAAGGATTTAGTGACATCCTATTCGTGTTTCCCCAAGACCTGGTGTGTGAGTGTGGTATCTGTCTGATAACATGAGCCATTGTAATGGGTGCTAGTGTGTGTATTTGTTATTGAGACAAAAAGTTGGATGGCTTTGGCTTTAATTTAAGAACCATCCCAGCATTTTATTGGAGTGGAAGTGAGAAACCACGGACAACCACAGGCGAGGTGGGAATCGAACCCATACATATAATACGCTTAAAGGGGTCAAGGGGTACTCTAGAATTTTTTCACGTGAAAGCGATGTACACGTGCTGGTGTGGTACGGAAGGTCAATTATATCCCTATCCCTATCTTGTTATATTATTATTATTATTATTATTATTATACCACGGCCTACAACGACGAGACAAAGCTTATTTTCAGCCCCTTGGTGTCTGAAACAAAACTCGGGGCCCCTAAACAGCCAAGGTAAGGTTTTGTTTTATGAAAGGGAGCTTGAATTCCGTAGCACATTGGCATCACTCGTGACATCAATACTACTTGTATTTTGTGTCTTGTGATGGCCTTCTCAGTATGTGCTAGCCATGCGTATTGGTGAGGTGTGTCTGTACCAACTGACGAGCCCAACGGCACACTGGGGCGAAACGCTGGTGTTTTATGTTTGATCTGGCCGGACCAATTTTATCATATTAATTGATAATGTAGGAATGCAAGCCAGTAATCATGACAACAGTGTGCCAAAAGTTTCATCCAACTTTCCATCAATTTCTGCAAGAAGTAATGCCACTCCATTTATTACATTTCTGTGAAAGTTTGCAAATGCCTATAAGGTTATCATGGAACCAACAAAAACAGTAAAATTCATCAATTCACTTAAGGGGGTCAAGGGGTACCCCAGATCTTTCACAAGACTTAAACGTGCGATATGTCGTACAGAAGGTCTATTATACCTTCAAACAGCAACATTATTTCAAAAATTCCTGAATTGAAATAGTTGTTTGTTTTTTTGCTTTTAGGAATTTGGGCCATTGGTGGCTTCAAAACCCTGAATTTACATGCGCCACAAGCCTTTGTAATTTATTAAAGGGGTCTTCCTCCGGATGCGGACTTGACACAACAGTGAGGGTCAGTTTTTATGTGACGTGTATTGCATTTCGTCTACGAAGTTTTCAATTTTATTTTCACGTCAGGCACGACACGTTAGGTAAATTAGTTTCAGAGCATATTTCAGCTATCATTTATCTTTGTCGACAAACTGGTTCTAAGCCCCTAATCATTGCAACAGTAGCTCAATTGATTACGTCTGGTTATTAATACCGAAGACCGTTCGAAGAATGGGTACTTCTGCTAGTAATAATAATGATAATAATGTTGTTTTTACGTCCCTTTTAACTACTGCGGTTTTAGAGACTCCTGGCTACCGGACGTTTCCCCGAAGGAGATCTTTTACTTGCCAGTAAATCTACAGACACAGCTCCGACGCATTTACGCTGCCTCAAATGCCAACTGACTACGCCAGAATTCGATCGTAAAACATTGAGCACAAGAGGAAAAACCGTTGGTTGGTTCCTCTGTTTAGGGGCTGCGACAACGCGGTCATGTAGCCCCGTGTACTTTGGGTGTGTGTATACTCTATCTGATAACCGGTGTTATTGTGATGGCTGTATTAGTATGTGTTATCTGTAATTCAGATAAGGACTGCAGACGATCAATTTCAAGTAGTTCCTACTTTTGCTACCAAATGCTACCTTCAATGACACCTTGCTGTGAACCTGGCTACTAGATGCCACCGGAACCGACACCTGGTGGCGAATGTTGGAACTAATAGAGCGTTAGTCAAATCTAACATACAAGTTTAGCATCACACAATTGAAGTTAGTTGAAGGTTCTTTTCACATGCCATAAATCTATAACATGGACCCGCCGGCTTTACTTCCCCTCCGAAGGATGGCATACTGAGGGACTTTTAACGCTCTTAAAAAATCCGACGACCTCGACCAGGTTTGAACCCGCGATCTTGGACACAGAAGCTCAGCATGCTACCAACTACGCCACCATAGCCAAAAACGTTACCGCTGCATCAGGCAACAAGATCACATATTTACGGTACGTAGAGCCAGGTTAACCGAATGTTCGTTAGATGCATTGGCGTATGTCAAATCCATTCTAAAAAGATTATCACTAGAATGGGCGTATGGTATTTTTCTCTGAGGCCGTCGCTTAGTCCGCGTTCTGTGGCCTCGGGATTTGTATTTAAATTACGGATCCAAAAAGAAATGTAATTCTTGTCTGAGGGTTCGAGCGGATTACACTCAGAGCTGAGAAATTCGCATATCAAAGATTCATTCTCATGGCAAATATTGTCTTATGGCTCCTTGAAAACCACAATCATTGACCCCAATAATTAGGTACACACTTATAACAGTCATCCCATATCTAAACAAATTCAATACACACCCAAGTATATGTGGTTGATGATCAGTATTATTTTAAAACTATACAATAAAAATAACAACTACAAAGATAATGAAATAATAACTCAAACAAACTGCGTTGACATCGTTCCAAGAACGACAGAATTTGATGAAGCTTTTAGAAATACCAGGAAATGTTTTCTGTTGAAAATGACATTAAAATAATATGTGCCGTTGAGACCGGGTTCGATTCCCGGCTCTGCCGAGATATTTAATTCTGCTCTGAGGGATACAACGGGGTACACTCAACGTCGTGAGGCAAAACTGAGAAGAGGCGGGTTCAATTCCTACCTCAGCTATCCTGGAAGTGGTTTTCTGTGGTTCCCCACTTCTGTTCAAGGCAAATGCTGGTATGGTATCTAACGTGAAGCCATGGCCGCTTCCTAGTAAAAAAATACTACCTCAATTACAAATACACACTAGTACAGACATCACAAAAACACAGGTTTTCAGAAAAATTCTACACACACCTAAGTACACTGGGCTACATAACCATGATGTGACAAAGGCTAAGGAATCAACAACAACAACACAATTATGTGCCATTGAGGGCCCATGTGGTGCAACTCCTCTCAGAATAACAGGCAAGTCAAGAGGTTGAGTGTACCCCATTCCAGCCCTCAGACCAGGATTACGTTTCCTGGTGGAGCCACGAATCGAACCCAGACCTCCAAAGTATGCTAGCCACTAAACCTTGAGAAGGTCTCTTCTTGCCGTATTATTAATTAAAACCCCGTCTTCAAAATTATCGCTTCTAGTATTTGCTGCTTAAATTAGGGCAGGCTGTTCCAGCCAAGCTGCTCGCCAGTGAGCAGCGGAGTACTCGCTGCCTTGCGTAAGTAAACCAAGGCTTCATAACGTAACAGAATAGTCAAAAATAACGAATTAATTTTTGTTACGTTACTGCTTCCGTACCCAAAACAAATGGTATATGAATAACGATTTTAGTGCGGCAACGAAATAAGGGGTTATAATTTTCCCTGGTTTGTGCTATTAACGTTATAACCAGCAGAGGTAAAGATTCCGTTATTATAAAATGCGCTCCCGTTAATAACGTTATAAGTCTAGTAACGGTATGGCAGCGATTTTGACTCGCTGCGCGCCATCAATAACGTTATTCAGGCAGAGTGATCGATTCAGTTATTTCAAAATGCAAACCTACTAATAACGTTATAAGCCTAGTAACGGTATACGAGATATTTTAACCAGTTATACGCTATCAATAACGTTATTCAGGGCAGAAAAATTAATTCTGTTATTTAGAAATGTGAACCCACCAATAACGTTATAAGCTTTGTAACCGTATACGAGCGATATTTACGAGCTTTGCGCTATCAATAACGTTATTCATGGCTGAAAAATAATTCCGTTATTTAGAAATGCAAACCCACCAATAACGCTACAAGTCTAGTAACGGTATACGAGCGAATTGTACCAGCTATACGCTATCAATAACGTTATTCAGGGCAGAAAAATTAATTCCGTTATTTCGAAATGAGAACCCACCAACAACGTTATAAGTTTAGTAACGGTATACAGGTGATTTTTAACAGCTATGCGCTATCAGTAACGTTATTATAAGCGGAGAAATTGTTTCCGTTATTTCAGAAAAGATTCTCGTCAATAACGTTATGGAAGTGTCTATTTGCCCGCTACCCGGACAAGCATTGAAGGTGACCGTGAACTCTGACGATGCTGGGCCATATGTACTCGTAATTCCAGGCCAATTATTTATTCAAACATAGGATAATTACTTCTTGAAATATCAATGTTATTCAACATAGAGATTTCAGTCTGAGCGCGTGCCCCATCAGACAGGGCAAGGTACTTCGCTCGTTTCGATCGTGGTCATACTGTAACCTACGTTAGAAACATGTTTCCTAAAATCAATACGATGGATCCCATTGATTCGAAATATTTCTTGTTGCTTCATATAGGGGTTTGGAACATAGCCTATTGTTCATCAGTCCCATGTAGTTGAGGTGTTTATGGAATTTGTCTGATAAACTTTGTTACTTTTGGAGTTGACATGGCCTTGACTTAGGAACTATCCACGCATTTTCCTGGAGTAGAAGTGGGAAACCACGGAAAAACACTCTAATATGACTAAGATTGGAATCGAACTCACCATCTCGCAGTGTTGCCATATAAGGCAGAGTGTAACCTACACACCAAACTTTCACTCCTTTGTGACCAATAAGGGTATTTCTTTCCTAAATGAATCCGCCAGTTCTTGCTTTTCGTTTACTTGTTAGCCTATTTTCATTTAGTAGTGATAGAAGCCATTTTTCAGTGATAGTTATTTCTAATGAAGAAAGCTATTAAGTCGGTCAACACGAATTCCGTGTTGACCGAATGAAAAGCTTTCTTTATTATTTTCATTTATGAAAAAATATGCTTATGACATCACATTTAGTCCGTGTGTGTGCGTATGTGTGTGTCCCCCCGAATAAAATATAAACGGCTGGAGCGATTTCAATGAAACTCGGTAAGGTCATAGTAATATTTTGTCCGACCCCGACAGTGATCTTCAAATTTTGTTACATCTCACCAATCCAACATGGCGACTGTGCGAAATATTTCACTGGCATTCCATATCTCCGAAACTATTTTACCGTGTTCGAATTGATTGGGGGAATCGATTTGCACACATACATGGCCGCCATTTGCAAACTATTGGGCCGATGACCTTGTATTTTAGTCAAAAGACGGTCGCCATATCCGTACATATTGTTGCAAAATTTGGTAGAGATCGGATGATTAGGTTAGTCGTAATTTGATTTAAGCTTTGAACATTTGGGTGGCCGCCATTACGTTTCCGTCAAGATGTCGGCGATATAATACATGACACTGAGGTTCCCTTTGCTATTTCTACCTCTGTACCAAATTTCGTTCAATTCGGTTTCACCGTGTTCGAATTGATAGGGGGGACAGACATTCCGAGTACACACACCCACACACACTCTCACACACACAGACAGACACACAATTTTCGGCCCTGTGTAGATCTCATAAGTCTAGTTTCATTTTTTGCAAAAATCGAAATTAGGCTAAACATAGGCTTATGAGATCACCTTTTGTCCGTGTGTTTGTGCGTCTGTGTGTGTGCACCAGGGCCGTGCAATGAGCAAGGTGAAGCAGTGCTAGCGAGAAATTTAGTACTCGTGCCGGTGAAGCGCAGCCCTATCCTGCCCATTTCTGAGCAGTGCAGCACAACATCACACTAGCACTGCAGTGCACAAACACTGCCCATTTGACGGGGTGCTGCAATACGTTTGGTACTGAGCGCAGAGCCTGGACTCGAGGCGCACTAGACCCAACATTTTGTCATATGCGTGTGGTCTGCCGTGCTCATAACGCCTTTGGGCAAGGGGAGCACAGAAATATCATAGTGGGAAAGTCACACATTAAAGAAACATACCGAAGACGTATAAAACATGATATTTTCACGTACATGAACCAGATCTGCAACAAGGATACAGGAAGTTGCATACCTTTTGGCTTAGTTATTGTTGTTTTAAGGGGCAGAACTACGAGGTCATTTGCCCCTGCTTTTTGGTGATACAGCAGGTGCAGCGAGATATAATAATCCTAAAAAAGGAATCAAGCATATTGGTAATCATGCATGTGACAGTAACAGGGGCCGGTATGGAATCTGGAGAGTTAAAATATGTTTTTTTTAATTTGTTGACATAATGTCACAAACCAGCCGAGGTAGCTACACACGCTAACGTGCATGGTCAGTCTACACCGAACTCGAAACACAACACACAGCCATTTCATGCCTTACCTCATTAATTTCATTTGTCATGAAATCCCCTCATGAGATTGACGTCATGAAGGGCATCTATCCGTAATATCATTCCCACAAGGAAACTGTCTCACCACAACCCCTACCTCATAGCAACCGAAATAATTACGGGTAGAACAAAAAACTACATTAGGACTATAAAGCTATAGTCTATTTCAATAACACGATTCTGAATTCACCAACTGATTAGATCAGGGCCATCCAGTCATCATAGCGCTCCGGGAGCGCGGTCACGCTCGGGGAGCACTGGGTAGTCAGACTAGCGCTCCTTCCCCTTCGGTGGCGTAGTCGGTAGCATGCTGAACTGCTGTGCCCAATATAGCGGGTTCAAACCCGGCCGAAGTCGTCGGATTTTTTAAGAGCGTTAAAAATCCTTCAGTATGCCTTCCTTCGGAGGGGAAGTAAAGCCGGCGGTCCCATGTCATAGATTTATGGATGTAAAAGATCCTTTCACAGACTAAACTTGTGTAAAGCAAAATTTGTTAGGTTAGATTTCGTCAGAACGCTCTATCAAAGTTCCAACGTTCACCACTAGGTATCATTGATATCTGGTGGCGAAAGTTGGAACTACTTGAAATTGAACGGAACTTGTAGCTCACCCTTTAGGGTGTCCGCTGGAAGCAGCTACAGACTCAGGCGAGCCGAACATGTCCTCGGACACTACCGGCACTAAAAGCCATACGATAAATAAATTAATAAATAAATAAATCATTCCCCTACCACCACTACACTCTGGCAGCGAGGAGACAGACGATGTTCGGACCACGCTGACTAGAAACGTACGTACAGTCGTGCGGCCGACGGCTCTTGTGGAATTGTTGACATATTAATAGGTCTGTTTTGCCATGACAAATATACCGCATACACAAATCGAATGGTACGCCGATGTATGGAATGCGAAGGAAACGAACACAAGTGTTAAATAAAGAGTATTGTGATTTATTCCAAACTGAAATGTGAACATATTAGAGAGGAAAATTCAACAACAAATTGTGTTCTTTTTAACACATTACATCTCTGATGCACACTAAACATTTGGCATGCCCTTTATAAGCTGTACAGAAAAATGAAATTTCCCATTCTGCTTTAAAGACTGCTGTTGCACCACTCCTTTTTTTTTGTATGCTGTTCAGTCATGACCACTGCGAAACTGATTTACTTACACGCTGTCAACAAAGCGCACTGGACTAGACTAGCGACTGATGGTTCGGCTGCACACTTCTGCGTGCTCATCCAGCCAAGCTCCTCCCACCACTTTTGAAACTGCCTTCAAACAAAGCGCTCGGAGCACTGGCTTAGAGTGCGGCCGGAGCGCTGTCTGGATGGACCTGGATTAGATTGATGCTGTTCAGGGATATGTGAATTCGAGAAACGTGCGTTAGTAAATTTATCAGGTTTTTAAACTGAACAATAGTCCGTCGCATCTGAGGTAATTTATGTCTTTTATTCGTATTTTCAACATCGCCTGAAACAATAACTCATCGAATTTACCTACACATAAGATATACGGCAAAATAAGCAAGTTGACATGAAATCCTTTTAACTTTTGGAGTTTTAGGACAATTTTCATTATTTCTACAGTATGGAGACCAAGAGTGCTATTCATTGTAAAGCTATTTTGCTCTGAAAATTACAAAATATGTTGTCTGTCTTTCTACCAGCTTGTCGGTATTTCTTTCGGTTGTTTGTTGGTTATTGGAACTATTCGGCTCTTGGGTTATGGTATGCGAACCATCTCTTTAACTTACCAGGGGCTATGTAATGCCAAAAGTACGAAGAATGTACACTATTATAGTTCGTGCAGAAATTACATGGCATCGTGCAATATATTGCGCTGACAATGAAAGATATCATCTTGTGATGTAGCGGCTAACATTCTTGGCTGTCGCCCCGGTGGTCCGGGTTTGATTCCCTGCCCTGCCAAGAAATTTAATTTCGGTTTGAGGTACTGAAATTGTGTCGATGATACGTAAGTCATCAAGGGGGTGTTAATTTCGAGGACTTGCACCAGGTCAGTGGGAACGTGTTTCCTTTTTTCTACATTCTTATTCTGCAATTCGAACATTCATATGGCTACTCTGAGAGAAATCACCTCCTAGAGTTGTTAGAATAGCTTCCGTAAAATATTCTCAAAGGCCAATGCTACAAGTAGCCATCGTGAGTTAATCCAATTGCATATTTATATGTAATCCACACATCGTATTTAAGACCATATGCTTTTCATTGCATTCTATGTTCTGGGCATAGGAAGACCTCGAAGTTGATTTTACAATTTTCAGTGAATGAACACCCAAAGTATAGTAATCATCATGTAGGGAGACCGTGCCACATATATACAGAGAGTGCAAGAATTGCTTGAAGGCATGGTGACGTGGTGCGTAATTTGTGTTTGTACAACGAATGAGGTTGCCATTACGGTGATGATGATGAAAATGGTGGTAACGATAGAGACGGTGATTTACTAGTTAGGAACCAAAGGAATACTTGAGACTTAAGGATTAAGCGGATGTATGGAAAAAACAAAATGAACTTGCTGGTTGATTGCGAAATTGTCTAATCACCATATTTTATGGAAAACAACTTATCCAGAAGAACACATGAAAGGGAGTATCCAAGCACAAATAGGTGGAGGCAAAGGTTGCTCATGTGTGAGACCGTATGCTGCACACACTGCGGAGTGTCTGATAACCTAGCTCACGTTCAAACAACATAATTAAGAAGGAGATTCACTGCAAACTTTAGGAATCACCGACATAGATCTAAGATGCATCTGTAACATTTCAGAAATGTTACGCGATCCATGTTTTCGAGTCTTCATCGTGTTGGAAGCAAAAGTACAAAAGTGCGACAGGATAGAATATACTACAGGCACTACCTACAAGGGCCTTGGTGTCAACCCCCCCCCCCCCCTTCCACACCTAATAAAATCTAAGCGGCTGGAGCGATTTCAATGAAATTCGGTAAGGTCATAGTACTATTTTAGCCGACCACGATCGTGCCTTTCAAAGTTTATTACGTTTCACCAATCCAACATTGTGGCTGTGCGAAATATCTGACTGGCATTCTATATCTCTGAAACTGTTACCGATATCACCCTGAAATGTTGCACGGTGATAAAAGGTACTGCTAGAAGTTCGCTTAAGTGACTTTCAAAAACCTGTTCACTACAAAACGAACATGGCGGCCAAGCGAATTTGAACATTTAAATAGACTTTTATGGCGATTTAACCACCTGGACGCAGTGAAACTTGGTACAGCAATTGTTTATATACACTGTAATGCACTGACATCTAATTTTGTTAAATTTTGTACATAAACTCAAGATGGCGGCTGTGAAAAAATTTAAAATTATTTTTTTATTTCTTGTGTCCTAATTATGCGATAGAAGTCAACGTTTGAATAATGAACCTACGCAATAATAGTCATCTAATAATACATAACTCTATGGCCTACGTATAATACAATCCAACATGGCGAGTATCCGAAATATTTAGACGGTTCACAAAATCTATGACAGCAGTCAAACTGAAATTTTTGCATGTTGATAGAGTCTATAAACATAAGTTCACCTTTGGAACTTTCAATAACCTGGGGAGCACAAATCCATCCTGGCGGTGACGTGAAATTTGAATATTTAAATGGACGTTTCTCGCGATTTAATCAACCGAGCACAGTGAAACTTGGTAAGGTATATGCTTATACAAATTTTAATCCACTGGCATCTAATTTATTTCAATTGTTTTCAGAACCACAAGATGGTGGCTGTGCGAAATTTTAAAATCTGGTGTCCTAATCATGCGATTGAAGTTTGATTAATACACCTACACATTAATCTTCATGTAATAGAACATAACTCTAAGGCCTACACATATAAAAATCGGTTACCACAGGAACGAAATGTAGTGTTGCCAGAAATAATGTTACTTGAATAAGTCTCTCAAAAAAAATATCCCTTAATACCGTAACTTGGACTAATATTCGGATATCGGTTATGGTAGGAACAACAAAGTAGCGTCCACCAGAAAGGACGTTAAATAAAATCTTCGCTCGTAAAAAAGAGCACCTTAATCGTGCAATGCGTATTAATAACGTTATTCAGATATCGGTTTATATCAGTGGCTTAAAGGCCATATAAATCACTGAAGTTCACAGTTCTGACTTCAGTGGAACTTCACTGAAAATCACAGTGAATAACCACTGAACTTTCCAGCAGTGAAACTCCACTGAAGTTTTCAGTGAAAGTTTACTCGCCTTTCCCGGGAATAGTTATCCGATTTTCCAGTAAACTAACGATAATAGTAATAAATAACCATGTTTAACGAGATGTACAAGCCTTAATAATCAATTTGGTTAAGTATAAGACTGGGGAAAAATAAAAGTATATCACGTTGCCCCAGGCAGGGTTTGAACTTTGATCTGTGGGTAGATTCATGGAATCGAACTGGAAAGCAGGCCATATTTTTTCCATTGAGCTAATGTTAATAACTCAGTGAAGGCTATGGCAATAAGCACACATGATGTTCAGTGCACCATAAAATATCTCTGATAGTCTCACGGAATGTTTCACTTTAGGATCAGCGACTAACGCAATGTCTCAATGACCAGTGAACTCCTGTGTATTTCCACGGAAGGTCAGTTAAAAAACATTGCACTGAAGATTTCAGAAAAAAATCCCTGAAACATGTTGGATTGACTTGGGATCCAGATGTTTCCTGAAGCTCGTTTATGATAGTCAGCATACGGTCTTCGTCGTTTTCGTCTGTGAGAACAATACATACATCATCGGCATATGCTCGTACTGCCACTTTCTTCTCATTGATCGTCCTCCTCCGGAGGAAGGGTTCCTGTGCTATGATGAATAGGATCATAGAAAGTGGGCATCCTTGACGAACAGATTTACGGATGAGTATATTCGATGTTAGATGTCCATTAATGATTACTCTAGATTGTGCTGTTCTGTACAGTCCTGTAATGCATTTAATCAACCCGATAGGAAACCCGAAGGTTCGCATTGCAGACCATAGAAATGAATGCTTTTTTTTCTATCAAAGGCCTTTTGAAAATCGAGACTGACTAGTGTCGTAGGAGGAAGATTGGGTGAAGTTTTCCCATTTACAATAATAATATTGCTTAACACCAACAAGTTCGAGATGACATTTATTTCCTGGAGTCGCACAGGATTGCCACTGCCCTATTATTGGTAGCAGTTGCGGTTTGATTCGGGATGCTATTATTTTTTGTAAAGATTTTGCAATCTGTATTGAGAAGTGTGATAGGTTTGAAATCCTCCATTCCAAGTGGTCTTATGATCTTCGGAATTAAAATAATAATTCCAGCAGTAAATTCTTCAGTTATAATTTGTGGGTTTCCCCTAATCTCCTGGTAAATTTTAAGGAGGTCTTTTCCTAGTATATTCCACATTAATTGATAAAATTCATATGGTATTCCATCAGGACCAGGAGAGCGGTTACGTTGAGTTGGGCGTAGTGTTGTGGAAATCTCTGCCGAGGTACAGTAATACCACTTGCCAGCATAGATCCATCCTCTGCGGTCAGTCTGGGTGGGTTTTGATGTATGCTCCCATCTGTTTGCTCACTATTTTGTAGGACGTCGGAGAAAAATGTTGTGGAATACTTTGCTCCAATTTAAAGGATATCATCCATGTTCGACTGAGTGCAGCCATGCTCGTCCCGAAGTTTAGTAATGGTCTTTCGCTGTCCTTTACGCCTTTTTGTTAAGATATGGAACAGTGATGAACGTTCTTCTTCTATGACTGAGGGAACAGTGCGTGATGGTCACTGAAAGATACTGGCACTACTGTGGAACTATGCAGGCTATCTCTCATTCCTCGTGCTATATATGTCCTGTCTATTCTAGATGCTGATCCGGCACGATAGAAAGTAAATTGGACGTATGTTCCATGTTTAAGTTCCCACACATCATGGAGGTTAAATCCGTCTACGAGACTTTTGAGGCTGCGGCAGTTGTTGAAAGCGCCGGTTTGATCTCGAGGGTTTAAAACACAGTTAAAATTGCCTGCTAATATGATAGTATTGATAGAGCCCCGGAGAAAGTATCTGATGTCAACTTCAAATGAATGTTCTCTTGCCAGACGACCTTGTGATCCAGAAGGGGCGTAGACATTAACAATTTTTGTGTCCTCACATTGCAGAGTAATTATTCTGCCACTCGGGTGCAACTCCACATCCGAAACAATAAATTAACCCTGATCTGTAAACGACAGCTGTGCCTCGGAGAGATGGGCCAATATTTGCTATGTATCCGTACCCACTCAACCTGTCTAAGTTTGGATCATTTACTCCCTGAAGCAATAACGTGTCAATATCAAAAGTCCTGAAAGAAATCCTGAAGTAGAAAACGTGTCGTCAAACTTATGATGTCATTGATATTTAATGTGGCAAAACAACGCAAGACACTCATATGCAAGAACAAAAGGATGACGATGACAGGTATCAGTTTGTTTGAGTGCATTTAAACGACTATGAGCAATTATTTGAGGGGATCATTGGAGTGATGTTTTACTGGTGTGCACTTCCAGTGATTTACGGCGACTACGTGATGCGTTTCGTGTTTGTGTGTAATATGATTTAACTTCTTCCCTCGCAGTGTTTTTGTTGACAGTTTTCATGTGAAGAGCATGGGTCTCATTAATGTTGGCTTTATCTGTGGCCATGGGTTTAGCTCCTGTTTGTGGAGGTAGGGCACTTCCGCTGACGTCCGTGACTTTTTTTTTACTGAAACTGATTGCAGCATCAGAGGTGGATGTAAACTCTGCCCCCAATGTAGTAGATAGGGTTTCCTGAACTATGTCTGTGCTTTGCGCGTGAAGTAATTAGGAGCGAACGGTATTGTTAGCTGGAGGGTGCTTCGAATGTACTGAGACTGTTGGGAAGCCTATTACTTGTGAGTGTTCTCGTTCTTCTTGTATGGCATCCTGAAATTCCATGTCTTTCGACCACGTAAATTGGGTTTTGGGTACGTCATTAGTGACAGGTTCGTTATGGCTAAATGTCCCGACATTTTGGTAAGAAAATATTTCAACAAATGGCATCACAAACGAAGCTGAATTTATTTATTTTTTAGCCTATTTTCAATTTTGAAAAAATAGGCTTATGAGATCACCTTTTGTCCGTGTGTGTGTGTGTGTGTGTGTGTGTGTGTGTGAGGTGTGTGTGTGTGTGTCCCTAATAAAATCTAAACGGCTGGAGCGATTTCAATGAAACTCGGTACGTTCATAGCACTATTCCCGGCGACCTCGACCGTGTCCTTGAAATTTCGTTACGTCTCACCAATCCAACATGGCGGCTGTGCGAAATATTTCACTAGAATTCAATATCTCCGAAACTGTTACCGATATCGCCCTGAAATTGTGTACGGTGATAAAGAGCACTACTAGAAGTTCACCTATGATGCTTTCAAAAACCTGGTGACTATAAAACCAACATGGCGGCCAAGCGAAATTGAGACTTTTAAATAGATTTTTCTCGCGATTTAACTATCCAAACGTAATTAAACTTGGTACAGCAAATGTTTATAAACACTGTAATGCACTGGAGTCTAATTTAGTTCAATTGTTTACATAACCTCAAAATGGCGGCTGTGCGAAATATTTCACTGACATTCTATATCTCCGAAACAATTACAGATATCAGCCTGCAATTTTGTACGGTGATAAAGGGTACTGATACAAGTTTACCTATGTACATTTCATAAACCTGTAAAGTAAAAAACGAACATGGCGACCAAGCGAATTTGAAATATTTTAATATACTTTTCTCGTGAATTTACTCTCTGAGCGCAGTGAAATGTGGTACAGTAAATGATTTTTCAGATTGCAATGCACTGCCATCTAATTTAATTCAATTGTTTACATAACCTCAAGATGGCGGCTGTGTGAAATTTTAAAATTAAGTTTTTATTTCTTGTATCGTAATCATGCGATCGAAGTGAAAGTTTGAATACTGAACCTAGGCAATAATTGTCCTTGATGGTACATAACTCTATGGCCTATACATATAACAATCCTAAATGGCGAGCTTCCAAAATATTTAGACGGTTCTCAATATCTATGAATCTTTTACAGCAACCAAACTTTTTTTTAAATGTTCATAGAGACTAGGAACATATTTTCACCTATAGGACTTTCAGTAACCTGGTGAGCACAAATCCAACATGGCGGCGACGCGATGTATAAATATTTAAATGGACGTTTCTCGCGAATTAACTATCCGAGTGCCGTGAAACGTAGCACGTTAAATGCTTATACAAATGTTGAATCATTGGCATCTAATTTATTTCAATTGTTTGCATAATCACAAGATGGCTGCTGTGCGTAATTTTAAAATCTCGTTTTTACTTCTTGTGTTCTAATCATGCGATTGAAGTTTGAATACCACACGTACACAATAATCTTAATGTAATAGTACAAAAATAAAAATCCAACCTGGCGACCATCTGAAATATTTAGACGGTTCTCAATATCTACGAATCTGTTACAGCAATTAAACTGAAATTTTGTATGTTGATAGTGGCAATTAACATGAGCAGGATATATGAAAATAGGCTGTATAGTTCTTCACGGAACTACTTGTTTTTTCTTAAAGGGGACCTCCGATCTGCGATCTGAAAACTGCTATGTACTCTGTCTAGTAGGAGAATTGAGATTAATTCATCGCTAAATTTTTTATTTCAAAAACAGAAAAGTTGCTGTTTATATTTTAAATATCTTATTACAATTTTAAAAGAGCGGGTAATAAGAAAGTTGAGTTTTATTCACTGATTCCAAAGCCGTATCGAAAACCTAAATCGGTTGAATAGAATCGTCGGGATCACTTGGGGAAATTTTTGAATAAGAGTGTAACTGTACTTGGAACAAAAGGCGTGGTAGCCTATAGTAGAACAAGGTCGGTGAGAACGGGAGGGAGGGGGGGGGGGGGGGAGGGGAACGAAAGTCAAGTGAGAGAGCGATGACCTTACCTGACGGTATGGATTCCTCAGCATCTAGTCCGATGTTGTGATTGACTGTGACTGTGATGGCTAGTTCTGAATTATTGGCCAGTTCTGGATATTTCTGAGTGATCCTTTGATATCTTACCAGTTTGTAATTACTACTTCTAGTTTTCTATGATGTTTTTCCTGATTTTAGTTCATTGATCCCTTTAATGACTTTTTACTTAATTTATTTTACCTGCAACAGTATTATTTTTAGTGTTCGTTAGGTGTACGATGTACTTATAGGTACGACTGATGGAGAGCATTACGGTCATCATTCATTCATTCATTCATTCATTCATTCATTCATTCATTCATTCATTCGTTTATTTGCAATTGGGGCTGTGTCCCCCGGTGGCAAATTAGATATACATAACAAATAAATAATTGTACATAACAATTCACTAACAATTAAACTGGAGTATTTACACAAAGAGTCAGTCTTTTCTTAAACACACCTATATGTTTGGAAAAAGGCTCTAAAACTGCGGCAGGTAGAGAGTTCCAATTATCAATGGCACGGTTTACGAAAGATTATTTACCATAGTTTGTTCGCTGTGGTCGGCCCTTAACTTTGAAAGGATGATCGCTCCTACCCATGTAAGTAGGCTTTTCCATACGTTTGCTAAGCTCACCCCATGCTGGTTGATTTGTATACGTGTTGTACATAGCGCCGAGTCTAGATTTCATCCTCCTAGCCTCAAGTGATTCCCACCCAAGTTTCTTTAACGTACGGCTCACACTGCTCCTGGGATTAAAGTCACTGAGCACAAATCTAGCGGCCTTTCTTTGTACCATTTCCAACTCATTTAAGAGCCCTACTTGATATGGATCCCAAACCGCCGAGGCGTATTCCAGAATAGGTCTTACAAGTGACAAATAGCCTAATTCTTTAGCAGAGGTACTACTTCCTTTTAATACCCTCATTACAAAGTGCAGGGATTTGTAAGCTTTAGAAACTACACATTTTACATGACTACTCCATTTCATATCATTTCTTAAGTGAACGCCCAAATATTTGCAAGAATCTTCTTCTACAAGTATTTCTGAGCCAATGTTATATTGAAAATCTTGCCTTCGCACTTTCCCTATTTTTATTAGACTACATTTTCTTGTGTTTATTTTAATTTTATTTTCAATCGCCCACTCATAGACCAGGTTCAGGTCATCTTGAAGTACTGCATTGTCTTGTGAGTCATGTATCTTTCGATATATTACACAATCATCCGCAAACAATCGACAGTCACTGCGAATCCCATTTGGTAAGTCATTTATAAACGCCATGTGCAGTTAGTTTTACATTTAAGGTGAAAAATGGAGCCACCACCAAAACCGATTCAAGGCAGGACTGGCATGCAAAACGAAATGTATTATCAATTTAAATTAACGTCGCGAAATTAAATTGTCCAAAGGAATAAAATTTCACTCCTGGCGCGAAATAAAATTATAAACAGAAATTTAATTTCGCTGCAGGGGCGAAATAAAATGCATCACTGACTTAAAATTTCGCTCCCGGTGCGAAATAAAATTCGTACCAGACTTTAAATTTCGCTCCCAGCGTGAAATGAAATCCGTTACAGACTCTTAATCTCGTTCCCGGCTAGAAACATAATTCTTAACCGACTTTTAATTTTGCTCCTGGCGTGAACTAAAATTCATTATAAGACTTTTCATTTCACTCATGGCGTGAAATAAAAAACGTTAGTCTTTTAAATTCGCTTCCGGCGCGAAATTAAAAAAAACATTACAGAGAATTTCACTCCGGGCACGAAATAAAATTCGTTACAGACTTTCAATTTCACTCCCGGCTCGAAATAAAATTCTTTACAGACTTTTAATTTTGCTCCTGGCGTGAAATAAAATTCGTTATAAGACTTTTGATTTCGCTCCTGGCACGAAATGAAAACCGTTACAGTCTCTTAATTCTGCTCACGGCGTGAAATAACATTTTTTAACGACTGTTAATTTTGCTCCTGGTATGACAAAAATTGCTGGCCCCATGGTGTTGGGGGTATCGTGCCTGCCTCTCATCTGGGGGTCCCAGGTTCGCTTCCCGGCTCCGTTAGTGATTTTAGAAACGGACGTGTGGGTTGGAACGGTGTGCTCGAAAACCAAGATTAACGGCCGAGGGAACCCGATGCGCTGACCAATATCTGAAGACTTAATGGTTGGGCAGCGGTCGCTTGGTAGGTCTAGGCCCTTCATGGGTTGTAGTGCCACGGTTTATTTTAATGACACAAAATTCCCAAACAGCATTTAGTTTCGCCCCCGGCGTGAATTTAAAATGCATGGAACATTTCATTTCATGTCTGAAATTAAATCTGGTCTAATATGCGAAACAAAATGGCTGTGGAAGCGTTAACATTTTAATTTCGCCGTGAGCGCGATATTCGGGTGCGAAATGATATTGATTGTCAGCGCGAAAATTAAAATGGAAGCAAAATATAATTCAAAGCACAATAACATAGTGAAAAGCGACGCAAAACTAATTGCAGTGCGAAACGAAATACTGTACGTGGCCCAGGGGTTTGATGTCGTTCTGTGGTCAGTATAAATGCGCTGAGGGTAAGAAGGAAGTAGTAAGGAATGTAGAAATGAGAGGAATGACCCCTCACCCCTGTTGTTCGAGTTTTAACCCCCCTCCGAAACAGAACTCCATATACGCCGCTGGTACTACCACAGACGATTTACTGTTGTTTGTAACTCTTCAGTCCTTCAACACTAATTTGCCCGATAAAGTCCAGTCAAATTAGACCAAAAATTATGCGTTTGCTGCATTAAATCATGTAGTTCCAAATGTTTCGGGAATGTGTAGGGGGAGGTCCCCTGAACAACACCTAATAAAGTCCCGTCAATATCAGGTGCCGTGGGGGACAGAGGGGGCCTCAAAGCCCCCATTTTTAGTTTTTGGCGCATAACATTAAAACGGTGCATCGCAGAGAAATTTGTATACCATTTAAACGTAAAGAAAATTAAATGCCCTACAAAATGGTGTAATCATATGTATCTTTATGTGTTACTGTCTCCGAGATATGAGCCAGTGAACATGGAATATTTGAAGAAAAATATGCCGCGCCTCACGTTTCTCGTCTAATTTGCCCATCCAATCCTTTTACCTACCATTTTACAGGAACCTCGTAAGGAAGGAAGTTGTAGACCATTAAATTTCCTTCAAGAATATATATACGTATGCTAATTTTTATTCGATCTGTCGATCGTTGGAGCGTTTTGACGTATGGCGGTCGGTTTCGAGATTTTGCTAGTGAACTGCTCGTTAGTTTACTTCCGTTTTCAACGGCTTTAACACTCTGTATTACGATATTTATTGATTCTGCAAACATAAATGGTATTTATTACCCATATAACTAATATATAATATATACAGGGTGAACAAAAAATGCCGCACTTGGAGGTCGGCATGCGATTCCTCATCCAATTGCAAGACAAAAAGGTTCAATAGCAAAATCGGATCGCGTGCTGTTTGAAAACACAAGTATGAAAACGAGAGAGAGCTGGCAACACTGTCACATCCTGCAGTGCATCGGAATGTATACAGATCAAGCACCGAGTTCCTGCGAGCTGTTTTTGGCCACGCTAGATGTAGTTACAGCGTTGACAGGGCCTCGTTTCTTAACATGCATTTCTGTTAAACCTATTGGCCTAGGATTTGCAACATAAACTTTTGTCGTGAATTTCGACGAGGAACCGCATGCCGACCTCCAAGTGCGGCATTTTTTGTTCACCCTGTATTATATATGAAAGTATGTGTGTCAACTGTTAATTTGCAACACTAATAAACACTAAAAATCTAGTAGGCCTTTCAAACGGCGAATATTTTTTTCATATCCTTTTAATATGCATGTATAAGACCCCTCCCCATCTGAAATAGAATGTACTTAATACACTGTTTACATAATATTAAGGTAAGTAGGCCTAAGTTTATTATGATATTGTATCCTATGATATTCCACAAATAAGAATATAAGACAGAAGTAGAGGAAAGAATTGATACTGGGAGATAGTAAAGACAGAGACGGCGACACATCGAATTAAAAACCGTCAATTGTGGACAACAGACGACCTAAACGGAAGGAATAATAATAATATAAAGCAAGCTTGTAGTTTAACGTGACCGTTAATCTAATAATAATATTCCGAGATATCTGACGACCCAGGAAAGGAAATAATCTTCTGGAATATGAGATACCATGGGATATGCCTAAGTGACTGATCCCTTTCCCAATCCGGTACGGTTGAAAACTCCAAAGATCGTGGCTATTTGAACTGATACCAATGGCTGGAGTGTGGTCTGATATGGCGATTGAAGTGACACTGATGTGTGATGTGAAGAATGAAGGGGGGACTAACACGATGGAGAGGCATGAGTGATTCTGTGTTGGCGAAATGGGTTGGAGGGGCTCGTACAGGTACAGCCATAGGTTCTTCACTAAGCGTAGAGCATTTTGCCGGAGTCCATTCTGTAAGTGGAGAACAGCATGTCAACTTTTGAGCATCACGAATGAGCAGGGATGACCAAGACAGAAGGAAGCTTGCACAGTAGTTGGCTGATCACCCGCCTTTTTCTGTACGTGATTCTTTGATGTCCCTTTCAACCGGAGTAATAGTACCCAGCAACTTCAACTCTTGCCAACCATTGGGAATCGGAACCCCTACAAAGGGGACTTTTGTTGGAAGTAACTTTGCAGAAATTAAGCAGCGTAAGAAAAACCCAGAAGTCCGTTTGCCTGCTATGAGCAACTCTATCAAACTGGACAATGATGTAGTGGTGGTCGAGCCTTTAATGATTTTCCAGAGAACCTTAATTAACAAGAGAACTGAAGGGGATGTGGAGGAACTGTTGAAGTGTGAGTTAGCCCCATATCCCACGACTCTTTTTGACGAAGGGATCATGAGGAAAACGAAAAAGGCCGCTCTCTACGATGCCTTTCCTTCATGCAGTCAAATAACCAACCTGAAGATCTGTTTCACGGTAATCGATGGTGACTTTCTTCTTCATAGGGTAAAGTGGAACGACACTAAGTTCGCCTTTATCTGCAACCAATATGTGTCTTACGTTATCAACCATTACTGTTACAACTCTGCTGTTGTGTTTGACGTTGATGAAGACACAAGTTCCACGAAAAGAGGCGAACAACATCGAAGAGCATCAAGTAAAACATCAGTGAAACAGACTTTGATGAGAACATGGTGGCTACTGTTAAGCAGGAAAACTTCCTTTACAACGAATAGAACAAAATTAAGCTGATAACTATGTTAGCGCAGGCCTGGGATGCAAAATGTATACAATTCACCATAGCCAAAGGAGACACTTACTGCAGCATTGTCAAGCGTGGATTACAAAATACCCCTCATTCAACTGTGATGGTAGTTGTCGAGGACGTAGACCTGCTCGTCTTACTCATGGCACTCACACCACGAGACACGAATGTCCTTTTCCTGGAGCCTGGACGAGGCAACACAGATGACAGACTGTACTCCTCCCAACAACTTCAGGCCTTGCCATTCTGCCAGTACATTCTATTAATCCATAGCTTCACTGGATGTGATACCGCCCCGCTAATTTTGGGAAAAGTAAAGCAACGAAACCGAAAGCATCGCTGAAATGTTTATGGCTCCACGTCCACGCCAGAAGACATCAATGAAGCTAGGGAACAAAATATGTTCCTACTGATGTATTCGACACCACTCCACGAGTATGACCTCAATTATCACAGGTACATTTCATTTTGTGTTACATGTACAAACTTCGTTGAAGCATGCTGCTTGATAAATAAATATTCTATTATGTTCTATTCACGCGTAGATGTGCTTCGTCAAATCGTCAGCCACGATGAAAGCAAACTTTTCTTCATTGCCACCTACCTGCTCTATATAACTCGTGCAGTGTGTTTCTACAGGTTCAACACAACAAATTGTTATTGAACATCAAATTTGTCCAGCAAGTGCATTTATTTTTATTTTAAGAGGGTAACAGTGCTGTTAATAAAAGAATGTCACTTATAACTTATAATTTTTTAAAAGAATATAAACAACAAAATATAACAAACTTTTCAGAACATATACATACTCCGATGGGCTGGACTGTAAATTTTTAGATCTTGATCATGTTTTCATTTCCATAAAAACGAAATTGTTTTCCGAAATTCTGGCCTCCCCCGAAACATAATCCTACATACGCCACTGCGTTCATGTACTTTCTAGGTATATATTATTAGTTATATGGTTGATAATACCATCTATGTTTACATAATCAATAAATAACGTGATACAGAGAGTTAAATCCGTTGAAAACGGAAGTAAACTAATGAGCAGTTCACTAGCAAAATCTCGAAACCGACCCCGTTAAGTCAAAACGCTCTAACGTTTGACTGGTCGGAGATAAATTAGCATAAGTACATATATTCTGAAGGAAATGTAATGTTCTACAACTTCCTTCCCCACGAGTTTCCTGTAAAATGGAAGGCAAACGGATTGGACGGGCAAGTTAGACGAGAAACATGAGGCGCTTCACATTTTTCTGCAAATATTTTATATTCATCGGCTCATATCTCGGAGACGGTAACACACAGAGAAAAATATGAATACACCATTTTGTAGAGCATTTAATTTACTTTATGTTTGGAAAGTATAAATATATGTGTGCGACGCACCGTTTTAAAGTTATACGCCAAAATCTAAGAAAGGTGGGCTTTGAGCCCCCCTCTGCCCCCCCCCCCCTGAAATTGACGGGACTTTATTAGGTGTTGTTCAGGGGACCTCCCCCTACACATTCCTGAATATATTTGGAACTTCACGATTTAATGCAGCAAAAATTCCTAATTTGACTGGACTAATAACTGGGTGGGATACATCCTATATAAGATGTAAGTAACACTCCTGAAAATAATTACATGTATTAGATTTAAGATCACTAAAATTGCTGCATTATAATAGTGACCATAAACTAATACATGTAAAGTTTTCCGTGAGTGTTAATTACATGTACTGTACATTGTACCCCGCCTTGTTATTGGGCAAATTAGTATTGACTGACTGAAGAGTTACAACTGATAATTTGTATTGTAATGGGAGTTCCTCACTTATCTTGAATGTCTGTCCGCACAGCACATTCGTCTTCTTGTTCGCTATGGAACAAGTAGAGGTACTTGTTGTCCCATTGTACTCAAAGTATTGCGTTATGAACGTCAGGGAGAGTCAGCCATGAGTCCGAGGTCAGTCAACGACAATGGTGATGTTGATGCCATAGCACTGACTTTCTCCTGCACTGGAGTGATGACCATTGTATGACTCACGTTGCTGTTGCAGCCCGACAGATTGTGCAGGCGGTGTGCGGTAAGACTGCTACTTCTGCCAACGTCAAGACTTTGAACATCGCACCGAAAATATTTTAACTCTCGAAGCGAATACATCTTAATTTCAACAACGGAATTAAATGTTCCATGCATTTTAAATTCACGTCGGAAGGCGAAACTAAATACCGTTTAGGAATTTTATGTCACGCCGGGTGCGAGATTAAAAGTATGTAACGAATTGTATTTCGCGGAGGGAGTGAAATATAAAGTCTGTAACCGAGTTTAATTTCGCGCAGGGAGCGCACCGGAAGCGAAATTGAAAGTCTGTATTGAATTTTATTTTGCGCCGCGAGCAAAATTAAGTCTGTAATGAATTGTATTTCGTGCCGAGAGTCAAATTAAAAGACTGCAACGAATTTTATTTCGAACCGGAAGCGAAATTAAAAGTCTGTATCGAATTTTATTTTGCGCCGCGAGTGAAATTAAAGTCTGTAATGAATTGTATTACGCGCCGGGAGCGAAATTAAAAGATTGTAACGAATTTGTTTTCGCGCCGGGAGTGAAATTTTATTCAATTGCACAATGTAATTTCGCGTTGCTATTAAGTTTCGCGTTGATTTCGCTACGTCATTTCACTTCGAATTAAGTTTCTCTTCGATTTAATTTCCCGCCGACGATCATTATCATTTCGCTCCCGAGTATCGCGCTCACGGCGAAATTCAAATATACTCGCCCCCACAGCCATGCATTTCGTTTTGCATGTCAGCCCTGGTTCAAGGGCATACCACGAAATCCCAGGGGGGAATGCGACTAAGTACTGTACCAAGAAAAGGAAGCCAGGCCCCTAGTTTATATTTGAAATTATATATTTCTTTACGCTTGCATTAGAGAATCTGTTAAGTACTGAGCAGTTTTGATTTCACTGATATTTTATCTGTCACCCCACAATCTGCAAGCTACATGGCTGAACAGCGGTTGGTTGCTTGGTAGGCCTAGGCCCTTCAACGGCTGTCGCGCCACGGGTTTAGTCTTTTTTTAAACTTCTAATATATAAGTGTAAGAGTACAAGAGCACGAACTATTCAGTGACAACTTTCTTTCAGAGAAGCAAGTTCGAATTCAAATGGAAACAATGCGTTGTGTGGAAAAGTAAGACGTAGCCATTGTGAAAATGGAAAATTGATCTCCGTAAATATTGACGACAGTCAAGTGCCATGTTGTCTAGGTGCAAGCGTCCTGCATAAATATCCACTTCCTTTGTACGCCCACAGAAAGCGAAGAAAATTCCCAGCGGAGCTTGTGTATTGGCGTATTGAACGAAAGAAAAGTTAAGGAACTGAAACAATGTTTCTTACAGCAGATGCTTACTGCCATTCAGAAATTCCTTAACCTACCATTTTGGTTGCACGTGAAGTTTAGTTGTGTCTTGTGTTTCCCAGGGTTTTCCTCACTCCCTCCAGGTAAATGCCGAGATAGTACCTTAGGCTACTTGAAGACTCAGGGCACCTACCCCATCCCTGACACCAATACAGTAACACACATAGACAACTACACGCGACTGATGACCAAGATGTCCCAAGTCCCTACAATGTATTATTATCAACAAGAACAACAACAAGAATGTTTGAGGAAGTAAGAAAGGCATCTGTACAAACACATTGTGTAAACGTTACATAAGCGTGACATTACTATAATTTTATTTCTCAGATATTGTTCCGCGCCTAGGCACTTGTACCTAGGTACATGTAACTCGCCGAACTACAATACGGTATTCGTCAATTCGGCGTGTTCATCATTTTCCTTGCGCAAGAGATCTTGTGAAGCGGCGCCGCTACTCCTACCACCCTTTTAAATAAACGATTCCCAAACTAATGCTGACGATTCCATTCCCCCGATTTTATTTATGAACAAGAAGTTCCGTAACGAACTAAAGAGCCTACTTTTCATTAAAAAAAAGATACATGCCAATGATTAATCTATATGGATCTATCTAGAATAATGACGAAATTAAGTTGGTAATATCGAAATTTCTAATTAGTTCGAAATACTGTATAGGCTACCTGGCATAATGTAGCCTAATAGAGAACTACAGTTGGCAGCCCTGGTGACTGAATATATCTCTTAAGGTACAGAATAACAAATTTGGTTGAAGTGCAATGGATAGCATGGACGTTACATGCAGTTAAACATTGGATCCAACAGTGCGTAAAATTATGTTGGCAACAATGACATACATGTATTGGTCAGAAATAATCTGAAATAATATGATCTATTTTTGTGAAAATTTTGAGTGAAATCCATTTTAAAATTGGACCTCTCAGCAGGCTTAGAATCAAGTTGGTAGCACTGACGTATATAAGTTACTCCAAATTATTATCGAATGTCAGGTACTATACGTGTGCATAGTTTAAAGCTGTCGGCTTGCATACTTTCTGATATATGGGTATTTGGATTAAAAAAATGAGAGCATTTATTAACAGTTGGCAGCCCTGGTGCCTCTTAAGAATACTTCCAGTCATATCTGTTTATGTACATATAGCACATACGAAATTTGGTTGAAATCCAATTTATAGTGTAGAAGTTATATGCATTTAAAATTTGGACCTACCAGCAGGCTTAGAATCATTTTGGCAACTCTGCCATGAATGGCCTCCTGGAAATTAAACTGCAATATTATTATCTATACGTGTGCCAATTTTGAAAAAGCTCCCATTCATACCTTTCATGATATCCAACATGGAGCTCAAATTTCAATTGCGATTTTCCAGCAGTTGGTAGCACTGACATCATTTTTAAATACGGCCGTGAGATATTCAGGTATAGATATTTACTCCTACCAAATTTTGTTTCGATTGCTGCAGCCGTTTAGGAGTTGACACACACACAGCCAGCCAGCCAGACAGACAGACAGACAGACTGACGGACAGACAGACAGACAGACGGACAGACAGACATTTGCCCGATCTCATAAGTCTACTTTTTTCTCATTTTTGCAAAATGTGAAAAGTAGGCTACAAATGCATTGGAATCAGGAAATAAATCTCCGTTTTCGTATTACCAGGTCTTTTTCCTATTTTAAGCAGAAATATAAAAAACCTGCTAATAACGTTTTTATTTTTCACATTTTTGGACATGCATTGAATTAATATCAATTCTATTGCACTCTAGTATGCAAAGTGGTTTTCACATCGCAAATACGAGCTTCCATTCAAGAGAAAACTTAAAAAAGAAATTGTCTCACTTTGGTGCTGCTACATGGTGTCAGAATTAAAAATTAACAAGAAGTTCCGTGACGAACTAAAGAGCCTACTTTTCTTAGAATTTAAAATTCATGCCAATGATTAATCTATATGAATCAATCTAGAATAATGACAAAATTAATTTGGCAATATAGAAATATCTAATTAGTTCGAAATACTGTATACCTGGCATAATGTAGCCTAATAGAGAACTACAATTGGCAGCCCTGGTGACTGACTATATTCTTAGTTACATCTCTTAATGTACAGAATACATAATTTGTTTGAAGTCCAATGGATAGCATGGACGTTACATGCAGATAAACATTGGATCTAACAGCGCGCGTAAAATCATGTTGGCAACAATGACATACATGTATTTGTCAGAAATAATCTGAAATAATATGATCTATTGTTGTCTCAATTTTGAATGAAATCCATTAGTTAGTATAGAAGTTACAATCATTTCAAAATTGGACCTATCAGCAGGCTTAGAATCATGTTGGCAGCACTGGCGTAGGCCTATATTGGTTACCCCAAATTTATCTAGAATGCCAGCTACTATACGTGTGCATAGTTTAGAGCTATTGGCTTGCATACTTTCGGATATATTGATATTAGGGAAACAAAAATAGAGTCAGTATTTATTAACAGTTGGCAGCCCTGGCTACTCTTAAGAATCGGCATAGTCATATCTGTTATGGTACACATAGCACACACGAAACTTGGTTGAAATCCAAATGATAGTATAGAAGTTATATGTATTTAAAGTTGGACCTCTCAGCAGGCCTAGAATCATTTTGGTAGCACTGACGTATATAAGTTACTCCAAATTAATATAGAATGTCAGGTACTATACGTGTGCATAGTTTCAAGCTGTCGGCTTGCATATTTTCTGATATATGGGTATTTGGTTTTAAAAAAATTGAGAGCATTTATTAACAGTTGGCAGCCCTGGTGGCTCTTAAGAATACGCCCAGTCATATCTGTTTATGTACACATAGCACATACGAAATTTGGTTGAAATCCAATTTATAGTGTAGAAGTTATATGCATTTAAAATTTGGACCTACCAGCAGGCTTAGAATCATTTTGGCATCACTGCCATGAATGGCCTCCTGGAAATTAAACTGCAATATTATTATCTATACGTGTGCCAATTTTGAAAAAGCTCCCATTCATACCTTCCATGATACCCAACATCGAGCTCCAATTTCAATTGCGATTTTTCAGCAGTTGGTAGCACTGACATCATTCTCAAATATGGCCGTGAGATATTCAGGTATAGATCTTTACTCCTACCAAATTTTGTTTCGATTTCTGCTGCCGTTTAGGAGTTGATAGACACACACACACACACACACACACACACACACAGCCAGCCAGACAGAGAGATAGAAGGACAGACAGACACACATTTGCCCGATCTCATAAGTCTACTTTTTCCTCATTTTAGCAAAATGTGAAAAGTAGGCTAAAAATCGGGACATTTAGCCTTAATGTTATCTGGCTGTTCTACAGAATGCTGTGTTGGCTGGCTGGTGTGTGTCTTACCCGTGCCGTCCGATCGTGACGTCACAGTTCCCTCTTCATTGTATGTAAAGTAGTCATGGATGTTTCAGCTACGTTATCTGATGGTTGAGTTACTTCCGCAATGCTATATGTGTTCGTAGAATGGGGCTTGTTATCTAGTGCCTCTGATATGGTTGGATATTCAGGGGAAAGTACTGCAGTTTCCATGTCCGTAGTGTTGCTTAGCTTCCTACTCCCATCAGACTCATCGAGCACCGTGCTGTAGGTTTGTTGTCTGACATGAAGTAGGCCTACCGGGCGATTCCTTCTGTTCAGACAGTCTATTTGTTAGTGGGAAGTTTCTTTACAATAAAAGCAATAGGCTACTTAGCTTGTCCTTCATATGTTAACAGAACTTTATAATCATTGACCGTCAAATATGATGGAATGGGGTATTTAAGTTCAATTATTAATACGTATGCCATTACTTACAGCAGAAAATTCGTATACTTCATTCCAGCACTCATTCCGTATGTCCTTGACAACTCCATACGTAGAAAGCACGCGGGAGAGCCTTTCGTTGTTGACTTCGGGAGGTAGATTAAACAGGCAAGCACACGTTTTGTCAAAGAGTCTTTGTGGTGTTACCGCTAGCTAGCCGGAAGGATATCACACCTTCATGTCGAGATAATATGTTTTCATACAGTAAGGTGGACACTAATTTAATGTACACTGAATTTTCCCCGTTGTCTAGTTGATTCGCTAGAATTGATCTCTATTAAGCCTCAGGTCGTTTGCTATCCACCTAAGCCTATGTATTTCAATTGGTGTCGGTCTGTTGTTCCTTTCTTCAAAATCGCATTTAATAGTTATTTTCCGGACATTCGCCATTTTCACTAGTTCAACAAGAAGTTCCGTGACGAACTAAAGAGTCTACTTTTCTTAAACTTTAAGATTCATGCCAATGATTAATTTATATGGAACTATCTAAGTTAATGACGAAATTAGTTGGTAATATTAACATTTCTAATTAATTCTAAATATACCTGGCATAAAGTAGCCTAACAGAGCACTACAGTTGGCAGCCCAGGTGACTTAATATATTCTTAGTTCCATCTCTTAAGGTACAGAATACAAAATTTGGTTGAAGTTCAATGGATAACATGGACGTTACATGCAGTTAGATATTGGATCTATCAGTGCACGTAAAATCATGTTGGCAGCAATGTCATGCATGTGTTGGTCAGAAATAATCTGAAATATTATGATCTATTGTTGTGCCAATTTTGGATGAAATCCATTTGTTTGTATAGAAGTTACATGCATTTTAGAATTGAACCTATCATCAGGATTAGAATCATGTTAGCAGCATTGACATATATTAGTTACTCCAAATTAATCGAGAATGTCAGGTACTATACGTGTGCAAAGTTTAGAGTTGCTAGTTTGCATACTTTCTGATATATTGATATTAGTGCACAAAAATAGAGACAGCCATTATCAACATTTGGCAGCCCTGGTTGCTCTTAAGAATTCGCATTGTCATATCTGTTTACGTACCCATAGTACATACAAAATTTGGTTGGAATCCAATTGATAGTATATAGGTTACATGTATTTAAAAATTGGTCCTATCTGCAGGCTTAGAATCATGTTGGTAGCACTGACGTATATTAGGTACTCCAAATTGATTTAGAATGTTAGGTACTACATGTGTGCATAGTTTAAAGATGTCGGCTTGCATAGTTTCTGATATATTAGTATTTGGATAGAAACATAGAGAGAGCATTTATTAACAGTTGGCAGCCCTGGTGGCTCTTAAAAATACGCTCAGTCATATCTGTTTATGTACACATAGTACATACGAAATGTGGTTGAAATCCAATTGATAGTGTAGAAGTTATATGCATTTAACAATTTGACCTATCAGCAGGCTTAGAATAATTTGGCAACACTGTCATGTATGGCCTCCTGGAAATTAAACTGAAATATTATTATCTATGTAATATGTGCCAATTTTGGAATAGGTCCCATGCATACCTTCCAATATATCCAACATGGAGCTCAAATTTCAATTGCAGTTTTTCAGCAGTTGGTAGCACTGACATCAATTTCATATATATATGGCCTTGAGATATTCAGGTATAGATCTTTACTCATACCAAATTTTGTTTTGATTGCTTCAGCCGTTTAGAAGTTGATAGAGGGGGACATACACACACACAGACAGACAGACAGGACAGACACACAGGCATTTGCCCAGATTGATCTCATAAGTCTACTTTTCCCTTATTTTTGCAAAATGTGAAAAGTAGGCTAAAATTGCAATACCCCAATACGGTAAGCACTTCCGAGTATTTATTAACCTCGCGGCTAAACTCAGAACCTAACACGACGTAGGTCGCTAAGTGACACTTCCACTCTTTCTACTCTATGGAGTTCTCCAACACAAAATGTATCAAAATGGTGCCATTCTCAATCGATGATGCCGTTTGTAATATATAAACGATATCCGAATAACGTTATTAGTCCGAATAACGGTATTCGGGGAATATTTTTCGAGAGAAGTTTTCAAATAATGTTATTTCTAGTGAGCGCTACCATTTCGTTCCTGCGATAACCGATATCCGAATAACGTTATTAGTCCGAATAACGGTATTGGTGGGATAATTTTCGAGAGATGTATTCAAATAACGTTATTTCTAGTGAGCACTACCATTTCGTTCCTGCGATAACCGATATCTGAATAACGTTATTAGTCCGAATAACGGTATTGGGGGAATATTTTTGGAGAGATCTATTCAAATAACGTTATTTCTTGTGAGCACTACCATTTCGTTCCTGAGATAACCAATATCCGAATAACGTTATTAGTCCGAATAACGGTATTGGGGGAATATTTTTCGAGAGATGTTTTCAAATAACGTTATTTCTAGTGAGCACTACCATTTCGTTCCTGTGATAACCGATATCCGAATAACGTTATTAGTCTGAATAACGGTATTGGTGGAATAATTTTCGAGAGATGTATTCAAATAACGTTATTTCTAGTGAGCACTACCATTTCGTTCCTACAATAACCGATATCCGAATAACGTTATTAGTCCGAATAACGGTATTAGGGGATATTTTTCGAGAGACTTATTCAATTAACGTTATTTCTGTCGGACAATACTATATCGTTTCTACGATAACCTATAGTCTATCAGAATAACGTTATAAGGACCAATAACGTTACCATGCGATACAAATGACGTCCGGGTATGAAACGTAATGACCACAATGTGACCAAGACCCATTTTGTTATATAATCTACCCAAACAACCATTTTCGTTATGTTAAGTTATGAAGCCTTGAAGTAAACCTGCAACATGGAGTACAGCTCTGGTATGTGGGCAGCCGTCACTGCGCGGTGGATACATCAAGACTGGCTGGCAGAGCATAGACTTGTGTTATGACCTTCGCTCAATGCCGTATTGGCTATCACCCCCAGTCCCTCTCTAACCGATCTCTGAGCATCACTGCTGAGTACTCGCGTGTACGCATACTCAAACTTGTGGATTTGGAACAGCCTGACTTAGGGGCTGGGAACATCTTTGGTCATCAGCCCAATGGACCTTGTGGTGTGTTAAATTTGCCTGACAACCTGTGATTCTGTGATGACTGTTGTAAAGTGTGTAACTGTAATTAATAGCGTGCATGATTGGGATGGTCCAGCCCCGTGGTGTTGTGGTAGCGCGCCTATCTTTCACCCGGAGGCCCCGGGTTCTATTCCCGGCTCCGTCAGGGATTTTAGAAACTGACGTAAGGGATGAAACGGGGTGCACTTAGCCTCGTGAGGACAATTGAGTAGCTGTCTTACAGTGAGGCAGCGCCCCGATCACGAAAACTGAGATTAACGGCCGAGGGGAACCGTTGCGCTGATCACGCGTCACCACAATATCTGCAGGCCAAATGGCTGGGCAGCGGTCGCTTGGTAGGCCTAGGCTCTCACGGGCTGTAGTGCCAGGGGATATTATGATTGGGATAGGTGCCTCGGAACTTTTAAAAAGGTATGATGCCAGTATTTGTGTGGAAGATCCCGGGGTAAACCATACTGAGTGTCAGTGCCGTGATTCATACCATGAGCTCCGGACTTGCCACAGCTCCTTGTCACAGTCATTGTGTGTGAATTTAAGCACACGGCTACGCCTACCCTCTCTGCAAACATAATTTTCTCAACGTTAATCCCATTGTTACATAAGCAGCTATAAAACGCCCCGAAATTACTAGAGCAGGTTGCAATCCTTTCTGGCCATCAATGCATAGGACTCTTTTGTGGAAATTATGGTCGGCGCTGTGTGCATGAACTCAAAGAGGTTTACTGTATTCACCTCAAAGGCAACAGGCGTAACCGCGAGCATTGTGCGAACATAGCGTGGAATTGAGTACTTACTTAACAGCGGTTTGTGTGGTTCTGGGGAGACGAAAGCCACAGGAAATCACCGACCAAGCTCATGCTCACTTTAAGTCTGCCCGTATTTACAAGATGGTTATAACGTTTGTTAGTTCACTGAACCACCTGTAGTTTACTCCAGGCATTATAATTTTCTCAATCCAATCCTACGAGCTCCAGAGACCACGAATAAACCCCTTTGTATTCAACTGCTTCCTCATACATCAGCGAGCCATTGAGGTGAATGAAATGATTTCCATTTAGGATCATTCTAGGTTATATTTGTTAGACGGGTGTGGAACAAAATTTCGAAGAGAGCTTGAAGGACATCCTTTTTGGACCTTCCATGGAACGTTCTAAAATTAATAATATTAAGTACAAACCACATATCACCTATCTCCAAATATTATCCCTTGATATCGATGGGAACTCAGTCAAGAGATCAAGGCAAGAACAACTTTATTAAAATGAAAGAGAATCTCAGTAACCGCAGTTTAAGTCTAGATCTTAGGCTGCGAATGGTCAGGGGATATGCATTTCCATTACTATTGTATGGAATAGAATGGTGGATTCGATCCCAGGCCCTGTGCAAGAAGCTGTAATCCCTAGAAATGTGGATATATCGGGGGAAGTTACGTATCTTGTGGAATGAAAGAATGAAGAATACTGGAATTATGGGAAGATTACACCAGAAGACGGAAATGCTTCTTTCCATCAAGAAATGGAAACTGGAATATTTCGAGCACGTGATGCAGAATGAAAAATACAGTATCCTGCAGTTGATATTTCGGGGGAAGATCTCAGGACAGCGGAGACCTGGCCGAAGGACTTGTTTCAAATGAACACAACGACCCTTTTCCGTGTGGCAGACTCGAAGAATGGAATAGCCATTATGACGACAGCCAAACTTCGATAAAAGAAGAATAAGAAGAGGAAGAGGAAGAAGAGAAGGAAGAGGAGAAAGAGAAGGAGAAAGAGTTTATAGTTCAAAATAATATATATGAAGTGGTCAAAACCCGCAAAATGCAAAATGCAGACAAGATTTGTTAGTAAAAAATTAATATAATTCTATTAGTGTTTACATTATTTTCTGAATAGTTTACCAAATTACAGTGTAAACTATTTCAAATGCATATTTTGTATTGTTCATATTCAATATTGGCACAGTTCGTGGCCTTGTAGTGGCCTTCTTAGCATGAACTAGTCATCCATCGTCGAAGTGAGTCGCCCATACCAAATGGTAAGTTAAATGGAAAACCTGAATGAAACGACAACAAAAGGAGAAGTGTGGACAATTTTAGTTTCTTTAACATTTTAATTGATCAGCTCAAACGGAGTATAAAATATCTCAGATTCTTCGATAATATTGACCATCCATTTGAGTCAGCGAGGTTGATAAGTTTTGAAAACACAACGGCTGCCATAGAACACCGAGAGCCTTCCTTAAAGAACGGAGCCTCGCCAGGCCCGGAGAGTGATTAGTCACCGCTAGGTACCGTGTGAGTTAGCTGTTGTCGTTACGGCATGACTGTTGGCAGTCGCACACATCCGGGAGGCGAGGAGATTCGAATCCCCCCGCCAGCAACCTTGAAGATGGTCTTCTGTGGTTTCCCATCTTCCTTCCCGGCAAATGCCGGGGTTGGTCCCTAACTATAGGCTACAGCCGCTACCTTCCAACTCCTCATCCTAACATTCCAATGTTCCTCCCTATCGGTACTTGTAGCTCACCCATTGGGTGTCCGTCTCGAAGCAGCTACAAAACTGGCGAGCCGAACATATCCAAGGACACTCCCAGTACTAAGAGCCATACGCAAAAAAAACCGCTAGGTGACTAGCATTCGCCGATAACACAAGAGCGGGACGGGAGGCCACCATATTGGATTGTTAAAACTTATTAAAATTGGATATATACGGCCGAGGTCATTCGAGGTAGTAGTACGTCCTTATCAAGTTCATTTAGCCCCCACCCACCGTTTAGATTTTATTAGGAGGGGGTGAGGGAGGGAGGGGTGGGGGCAGGGAGGGTGGAGGGTCACACAGTCACATCCACGCAAACACAATGAAAATAGCCTACAAATCTGATGAGCGCAAACCCGACTGAAGATTTGTTAGTTAACAAGTAGTTCCGTGAAGAACTATAGAGCCTATTTTCATATATCCTATTTACGATAACTGCTCTATCAACAAACAAATTTTCAGTTTGATTGCTGTAATAGATTCGTAGATATTGAGAATCGACTAAATATTTTGGAAGGGTCGCCATGTTGGATTATATATATTGAACCCATGTACCATTGGCTCAAAAGGGGTCGAATCCATGTATTTTGTGAAAGGAATGAAAGAAACATACAGTCTCTAATGGAACATAGAGAGAATTCAAGAAAGGATTCTAGCATAACGTTGCGCAAGAAGCTGGACCCAGGTGTTCAGGAAATGAGATCATGCCTCTTGACTCATCGATAAGGAGCCGGTCATGAGTATTAATAGAATGAGTGGAAAGTTTTGGCTGTAAGACAGAGAAGCACGACTCGGAAATCAAGCTTACCTTGCAGTAAAACGGCAACAGCGCCGCTGTGCCAGAAGAAGAATAATTAAATTTAACCCATTTGCGAGAATAAAAATAAGTAAATAAATACAGTACTGTGAATCATTTCGGATTAGAGATTTTTGTGTAAAGAAAAACCTTTTAATAATTGCACAGGAAAGAAATGCAAACGCAGCATACGTCATCGGGGATTCACTGAGACCCGAGGAGTGGGGAATTTAAAAATGAACAGCCCCACCCACGCAGCTGAAGACTAAAAATTAATTAATATCTCAGAAATGCACGATCGATTCTCATGCGCAGTGAGATCATTTGACGTTTGGAAGACGAGCTTTATGGAGATATATTTTTTATAATTGTGCGACAATTAGTTCAAAAGTTGGTCACGAAAAGGACTAGGATTTTATCTTTTTTTGACTAAAGAGTATAAAACTCCTGGCCTCACCAAGCCAAACATGCAGTTATCAAACGGCCCGAGGGCACGTCACTGTGCTACATCACACACCGAATGCAGTTACTAGTCCGTCCAGGGGGCGTGACGCTGGAGCATCATCATTACGCAGTCTTCAGACGTATGAACCTCAGGGGAGGTCATACCGTACAACGAGTATAAGCACCGAATGCAGTTTACCAGTATTCCTTGATGGGAAAAGGCTGTATCACATCGCATAGACAATATCCGACAGTCAAGGGCGTCGCGGTATCAATAACTTACGTGCATCCGTAAGGAGTTGCAAAGAAGTAATATTACAGTATCTCCGTGTTAAGAATTAGGAAAATCCTAGTTACAGGATTTAGGTCCGACAGTATAAAATTTACAGTGAAAAGTTCATAAAATATAGTCAAAGCAGGCTGCGAACTTAGAACTCAGGGCGATAGGTCTTTAAGTAAACGACCAAAAGTATCATAACGTACGGAAGTACCGTAACAGCGAGATAAACATTTTATCAAATTTAAAGAATCCGAGCAGGGACAGACAGAATAAGGTTCGCAAAGTATTCTAGAAGATTAGAAGTTCGAGAACCGAATAAGCGAAGAAGAGAAGGAAACTATAGACATTTGTTTCAAGGAAGCAGATGAACTATTCAAAAGCACTAAGTTACGAGAAGTATTAGTTGCTAAAAATCCATAGGTCACCGATAGATTATCGAGGGGACCGTGAACAGAACAGACTTTCGCTAAGATCAATCAATAGGATCTAAAAGGGAGCCGTTCGAGTCAGAGAAATAGCAGATCGTCAGGAACGGGATGCGAAGGAGAATTATTCCAGGGATGAAGTAGATGGTTCGAGACTTTCATATTCTGCAGAATAGGAAGCCGACATTGAATAAATTTCACCCTTGGAGACGGGAGGTCAAGAGGTCACGTGTGATAGGGTTAATAGCAGCCTAGTGATCAGAATTTGTGAAGTGTAAATATATCAAGATTTTGTGTTAAAAGTAATATATTTTTTAGTGTTTTATTGTGTATTCTCATCGGATACACCAGTGTATTTAAAATGTTATCAGTGTTAAATGTGTACGTGTTAAATATGTGTCAAGATATGTTTGTACATGCAATGAATTTGTACAAGATGGAGTAATTTAAAAGAGTGGGCAAAATGACGCATCGCACGAGAAGGAAGGTCAGGGAACGACCTATAACATGTGAGTAAAGATTTTCATTATGTTTTGGTATCGGGGAAGTGTTTGTGTACGAATCCACCGGAGTTTTGAGTAAAGGGATGTTTCTAAATAACTAATAACAGAATAAGAACGTGATCTGAACAAATAAAATTTGAGAAATTATAAATAATTATGTGAAAGAATAAATCCTGTAGAGGAAATGTATGGAATAAAATGTCAGTGTATTTGACGAATGCTATAAAAGCAAGCGTACTAATAATAATAATAATGTAATGGAAATATAAATAAAGATCAAATTGAATGATATTAAAATAAGAGCGATGGAGCCTTAATAAAAGTATAAGACATGATGTTAATGCATGTTCTTAAAATAGAGCGATTATTGTCAAGGGAAAAGATTAATATAAAAATTGAGATATGTAACAATTGTTAATATGGAATTTATCAGTTCTTTGGAAGACGCTAGGCTTTAAAATAATGTATAGCGCAATGGAGCGCAATTAAAATAACATGTCACGCTAGGAATGCGTAGATTTTAAATGGTGCTTGGTAAATTACTTATGAGGGGTAGTTGATTGCGGTAAATTGAGCTATGTTGTAAGTCCTCAAATAGTGACGTAGATCACGAGGCTATGTGTGTGTTATTATATTGTAATAGGGAGCAATTGTATGGTATTATGAGCGTAGGTCATGTAGGCCACGGCCGACTCTAAATCGCATTTTGTATAAGTCCTCCAATGTGGGAATGGTTCCCGAGGCATGTTAAGAGATTCGAACCCAGAATCGTCTTGTTGTTGAAGCCCCTAAGTATTCGTCGTAAAATGTGTATTACCCTTCCCAATCAATGAGGACCCTTCATAATTAATAAATGCCAAGGTTACGAAAGTGGTTTATGAACCTAAAATGTTGTTGAAAGTAAATAAGTGAAGTAAAATGCCAGGTCTCCCCAGAGAACTGAAAAGAAAGAAAGATTTGTTTTAAAAGCATTGAGTATAGCTCCCACACGCAGACTAGACGGGAAGTTACCCTCACAGTCATAAATCTCGCTCAAGTATACGGTCAGACCCTAGTAGGAGGAGGGTCGGTGAAGGCCGTCTGTAAGAAGTAATAAATACACCGTGAGTGTTTAAAAGTTGTTAATGACCCGGGATTTGAACCGAGGTCCTTGTAGATGAAATTATCGCTTGCCAGTTCAGATCGTAGTTTTCTTATGTGATAATGGTCTTATAAGACAAATAAAATAAATAAAAATCCCTATTGTAATGTTGTATGGACGTAGGATTCCATGAGTTTAATGAAGATAACTAGATTTTGGGAGTAATCATAGTTTTTGACTTTGTCAAGTAATCTTTGTGACTCTGGAGTACACAAGTATTTTCCCGATCACTATAGTGAATTTGTAAAATTTGAGAGAGATGGTAATGCTGAGAACATGTGAAATGCCCAAACATTTAAGTAGAGAATTAACATGTATTTTAAATGTAATCATATATTTGATTTGATGATAAGGAACTATAAAAATAGTATTGAGGTGTACAAAGAATGACACCGTTATTAGTGGAAAGTATCGAGCCAAAGGAGCTCGTGGTTATATGGAACTTTAATATAGATACTTTATGGAAGTGAAAATAATTATGAGTTGTTGGTTTAAAGGAAACCATGTGTTTTAATATAATATTTGTTTAATTCTTATGTTATTCCTTGTTCACTCTGAACAAGTAGAAGGATTTTGGTCAGTAGTTTATTTGTTTTATTGTTTGTAGCGCCATAATTTTTGGTTAATTAAATGTTTTGAAATAGGAGTTGATTTTGTTGTTATTTTTACAAGTGCATCCTCTATTTAATCCAAAATGTGTAAGTCACAGAGTGGGAGAACATACTACAACCCCGAAAATCCCGAATTGAGCAATGCTGGCATACTGTGATATGCATATTTTTGCTGAAAGGGCACAATATGTAGGTCCTAGAGTTATGTACTGTTACATGAAGATTATTGTGTACGTGTAGCATTAAAACTTCAATCGCATGATTAGGACACAAGAAGTAACAAGGAGATTTTAAAATTTCGCACAGCTGCCATCTTGTGGTTATGGAAATAATTGAAGAAAATTAGATGCCAGTGGATTAACATTCGTATAAGGATTTACTGTACCAAGTTTCACTGCACTCGGATGGTTAAATGGCGAGAAACGTCCATGTGAATGTTTATAATTTGCGTCGCCGCCATGTTGGATTTGTGATCACCAGGTTATTTAAAGTCCTATAGGTGAACTTAAGTTCATAGTCCCTATGAACATAAAAAATCAGTTTGATTGCTATAATAGATTCGTAGATATTAAGAGCCGTCTAAATATTTCGGATGGTCGCCATGTTGGACTGTTAAATGTATAGGCCATAGAGTCATGTACCATTAAAGGAAAATTATTGCGTTGGTTCATTATTCAAACTTTCACTTCGATCGCATGATTACGACACAAGACATAAAAACTTAATTTTCGAAATTCGCACAGCCGCCATCTTGAGGTTATGTAATGAATTGAACTAAATAAGGTACCAGTGCATTACAATGTGTATAAACATTTTCTGTACCAGATTTCATTGAGTTTGTAACATTAAATCGCGAGAAAGATTTATTTAAAATTTTCAAATTTGCTTGGCCGCCATGTTCGTTTTGTGGTTAGCCAGTTTTTGAAAGTCTTATAGATGAACTTCCAGCAGTGCCCTTTATCTCCGTACAAAATTTCAGGGTGATACCACTAATAGTTTCAGAGATATAGAATGCCGGTGAAATATTTCGCACATCCGCCATTTTGTGGTTATGTAAACAATTGAACGAAGTTAGATGTTGGTGCATTACAATGTGTATAAACATATACCGTACCAAGTTTTATCGCGAGAAACGTCTATTTAAAAGTCGCAAATTCGCGTGGCCGCCATGTTGGGTTTGTAGTTACCAGTCTTTCAAAAGTCACATAGGTGAACTTCTAGTAGTTCCCTTTATCACCGTAAAAAAAATCCAGGGTGATATCGGGAATGGTTTCGGAGATATTGAATGCTGGTGAAATATTTCGCTCAGCCGCCATGTTGGATTGGTGAGACGTAACAAAATTTGAAGGGCACGGTAGGGGTCGCCCAGAATAGTGCTATGAACTTACCGAGTTTCATCGAAATCGCTCCAGCCGTTTAGAAGTTATTAGGGGGGATACACACCTCTCTTTCTCTCTCTCTCTCACACACACACACGGTCAAAAGGTGATCTCATAAGCCTATTTTTTTTCAAAATTGAAAATAGGCTAAAAATTAACATAGGCTAATTCTATTAGCCTTTTGCATGAGCACATTCTATAAAATTTGATTCGCAATATCTTGTTTTCTATAGAAAATATTTGACGCCATAAAGTTAGCTTTAACTCCCTGTTATATACTTTTCATACAGACTATATGTTTGCTTTGTTAATGTCGTAATATGAACGTGGTAGATGCAGGTTACCCTCATCTGATGAAATTCCATTCCCACCTTGGTTTTTGCACGTTAACCACTAAGTCTGCTGCCGCCCAACTCGACGTCGGTCCTCCTCATGAATATTCCACGGCAGTTTGAATTTCAATATGGACTGACGACAGCAGGTCCAAGAATAGAAACTCTGCAAAGAGCAATGTGTTTCAGAGAAGAGTCCAATACTGTATCTGTCTAGGCGATGCGTCCTGGTTAACGTTACTATTGAAGTGAGAATAATGGGCTGTTTATAGGCCTATGTTGTTATAGTTTGGATTGTAATTTCAATGGTATAAATTCAGAAACATAAATATGTAAAGATACCAGGTCTCGTCTTCTAATTTCTGGGAGATTCCTGATTATACGTTATTGTTTCATTAGGGGCTTGGACATCGTGGTATATTTTGGGTAAATGTTCGTGTATTTGTATGATAACTTGTGTCCTTGTTGTGCGTGTATATGTAATTTGAGTCAGGGATTGGGAAGGAGGTGGCCATGACTTTCAGTTAGGAATCAACCGGACATATGACTGGTTTACGAATGGGAAATCAAGAACACTTCTCTGATAACTGGTGTGGGAATCGAACCTATTTCTTCTCAGTTCTTTGTCACGAGGCTGAGTGTAGTCCGCCAGAATTGTATTTGTTGACAAAGCCGGGAATCGAAACTGGACCTCTAGGGCGTTTTCCAACAATGCTGACCACTTCGCCACAAAGTGGTCCATGATTATACTGGAATGTAGCAAATCTTCAAACTAATTTACATTCATATTCACATTCTTCTAAGAGGAAGGAAAGATCATTATCTTGGTCCTTTTGGTTATTGGTTATTGGTTATTGGTTAATTATTTTAAAATTATTTTTGTTTTGGTTATTGTTTTTTTTTGTGTTTTGGTCTTTGGGTTTAGGGTTTTTGTTTTTGATGTAATAATAATAATAATAATATCGTCTGCTTCGTGTGCCGGGTGCAAGCTTTGTTATTAGACTCCCAAAGGGTAGCTTGCATGTCGAATTTCGTTGTTCCTTGAAGCCCAGTGAAAGTCAAGGAGGTTAGATATCTAAGCTCCTTGAACACTACAGCGCTTTCTAGTAGAGAAATGAGGAACTTTGTGTTGGCGGAAACTCCCAAAATTAATTTTGCCATTATGAACACGGCCTACTGAATTCAAATGAGTTATTTGACATGACAACATCGTATGACATGGTGTCGTAACTTTTGCCGCGTTTCTAAAATTACTTACCATGGCCAGGAACGAACCTACAAGCTTGGGGTTAGTTGACCGACACGTTGACCACTCACCCACCGCATGTGATTTGATATAATAAAGACTTTTAAGCGTTTTACAATAACCCCATTGCTTCAATATACGGTTGCCAGATAAATACAGAGCATTGGCATCATAACAAAAAGAAATGAAGACAACACACAATATGTATTGGTGTACCTGTAGTAAGAGAGTTGCTTTAGATATTGTATGCAGGTATTATTTTTCTGTGCAAATATATTTTGCCATGCCGAAGTGATTTCTGAAGCATCAGTAATGTTGTAAGGTCATTACATTCCACAACCGACTGGCTTTAATGGTAAATGATTGAGAATATTTAGTCGTTCGATTGTTGGGTATTTGCAGAAGAGTGCCTGTAAATCTGTTGTTTCGTTGGTGGATAGAAGACATTTTATTGAAATTTGTAGAAAGGTGCACAGGAGATCTGGTGAATATAATTTGAAGAACGAGTTCTGCTATATGCAACTATTGGTGATCTTTTAGCTTTAACCAATTTAGTTGATGGTAGTACTGATTTACATGACAGTCACTCCTTAAGTTTACTACAAACCGAAGACATGCATTCCGTGTACTTTGCAATCGTATGCCCAATTTGTTTGAGATGTCACATAGCACTGAGGAAGCATATTCCAAAATCGGGTGAACCAAGGACCCGACAAGAATATTCCTTATCTTAACAGGCAAAAAAAAAAATACTATTCCGGCGAAGCTGGTGATGAATGGAATAAAGTTTATTAATGGCTGCAAGTACATGAGGCATCCAAGGAAGTGTTGAACCGATAATTAAATCGAGAATTTTTACTTTAGAAGTGCTAATTAGAATTTGACCATCAACTACGACGGGTGCCGAATTGGCAATGTTGTGTTAATTTAGAAGCTTCGGATACAATTTGTCTTATTTAAATTCAGTAATATATTCAGTAATAGTTTCTTTAGATCAACAATCGAGTCTATGAATATCTTCATTTATTTTCGTAATGCGTGTTGTTGTAGGGTGAGGGGTGGAAAGAAGGTACCTGGGGGTGGAAAGTCTGTCAAACCAATTGCGCTAATCAGAAAAGGACAATACAGTTTGTCTGGTCTAAAAGACCGTAGTGCCACCAGTTTAGGGAATTATCTAGTACGAAACTTGCTACGCTAGGAAATAATTTTCTACTGTTCGTTGCTATGTATTAAATTATATCAATATTGTACACACATCAAAAAAAGTTTTGCATCACCTCGGTTCCAAGAGTTCCGGAACCGTTAAATACAAAGGGAATAGAGATCAACACAAACAACATTTCAGCTCGTTTTATTGCTCATGAGACCCACACATTGCATGTTGTACCATCATACAGCTAGACTTTCAGCATTTGTGGTCCAGATTGCAGTACACACCACTACCTCTAATACCCAGTAGCACGTCCTCTTGCATTGATGCATGCCTGTATTCGCCGTGGCATACTATCCACAAGTTCATCAAGACACTGTTGGTCCAAATTGTCCCACTCCTCAACGACAATTCGGCGTAAATCTCTCAGAGTGGTTGGTGGGTCAAGACGTCCATAAACAGCCCTTTTCAACATATCCCAGGCATGTTCGATAGGGTTCATGTCTGGCGAACATGCTGGCCACTGTAGTCGAGCGATGTCGTTATCTTGAAGGAACGCATTCACAAGATGTGCACGATGAGGTCGAGAATTGTCGTCCATGAAGACAAATGCCTCCCCAATATTCTGCCGATATGGTTGCACTATGGGTCGGAGGATGTCATTCAGGTATCGTAAAGCCGTTTCGGAGCCTTCCATGACCACCAGTGGCGTACGTCGGCCCCACATAATGCCACCCCAAAACATCAGAGAACCACCACCTTGCTGCACTCGCTGGACAGTGTGTCTAAGACGTTCAGCCTGACCAGGGTGCCTCCAAACACGTCTCCGACGATTGTCTGGTTGAAGGCATATGCGACACTCATCGGTGAAGAGAACGTGATGCCAATTCCGTGGGGTCCATTCAGCATGTTGTTGGGCCCATCTGTACCGCGCTGCATGGTGTCGGGGTTGCAAAGCTGGACCTCGCCATGGACGTCGGGAGTGAAGTTGCGCATCATGCAGCCTATTGCGCACAGTTTGAGTTGAAACACGACGTCCTGTGGCTGAACGAAACGCATTATTCAACATGGTGGCATTGCTGTCAGGGTTCCTCCGAGTGGCAATCCGTAAGTAGCGGTCATCCACTACAGTAGTAGCCCTTGGGCGGCCTGAGCGAGGCCTGTCATCGACAGTTCCTGTATCTCTGTACCTCCTCCATGTCCGAACAACATCGCTTTGGTTCACTCTGAGACGCCTGGAAACTTCCCTTGTTGAGAGCCCTTCTTGACACAAAGTAACAATGCGGACGCGATCGAACTGCGGTATTGACCTTCTAGGCATGGTAGAACTACAGACAACATGAGCAGCGTACCTTCGTCCTGGTGGAATGACTGGAACTGATCGGCTGTCGTACCCCCTCCGTCTAATAGGCCCTGCTCATGCATGGTTGTTTACATCTTTGAGCAGTTTTAGTGACATCTATGAACAGTCAAAGGGACTGTATCTTGGATACAATATACACAGTCAACGTCTATATGCCGGAGATCTGGGAACCGAGGTGATGCAAAACTTTTTTTGATGTGTGTAGTAGTAGCTTCTTTGCTGTAAATAGTGTGACAGCACTACTTTGTACGAGGGCAGATCAGAAAGTTTTTGCTCCTATTTTATAACCCCCACACACACACAAAAAAATAGGCATACAGGTAATTACAAATAATTATACGTATTGTTTTACCTAACCTTACATTAATTTTCCGCATAGTTTCCACATTTGTCCCATCGCAGCAGTAAATTCGAGATGACCCTGTGCTAGAATTCAGCCGGCTGACTGTGGAACCATCGTCGGATGCTGTCTTGGCGTCATCGTTGCACGCTGTCCTGCCAGGAAAATCTTCAGCGGACCATGACAATGCGAGACCACATGTAGCAACCAGAACCGCCAACAAGTTCCGGTCATTTACTGGGAGAGTCTTGACCCCCCACCATCAATCCGGACCTCGCCTCTAGTGATTTCTACGTCTTTGGTCCGCTGAACAAGTTCCTGGCAGACAGCGATTCACGTGCAACGTTGACGCCAAGACAGCAGTCTGACGATGGTTCCACAGTCAGCCGGCTGAATTCTACCACAGTGGCATCTCAAATTTAGTACTGCGATGGGACAAATGTCTGAACAAATGTGGAGGCTATGTGGAAAAATAGTGTATGGTACTGTACCGTTTTCTTTTATTTGGACTAATTGACGGTACATTTTCCTTTGCGAACCGCTGCCGCAAATGACAGGGTTTGACCTAGTTTGGAGAGCTCGAATAGCCATGTGATCATTCGGCTCAGCTGGTGTCTCATCAACAACCTTCGGAAGAGTGTTTCTCTTTTAGGCCGCGAGGATGCGCGGGAGTCCTTGAGCCTGCAGTAGTGGGGAGATTGCCATTTACATTCGAACATTTTTTTGGAAATAAGGCACAGTTATGATGTCAAATGTATATTGAAGTTCGATATTACAGCAGAGAGAGACAGTGCTGTTTTGCTTTTTGGAAATAGCATTTGTAACGTCAAGAATATAGATTTAATGTATCGACCTATCTCAGAGAGATCGTCACGTCATGCGCAGGAGTGACAGCGTGCCTGCTGTCACCTGCAAACAAACGCAGGCGTGCGACAGACCGATCATTTTTAAACTCAGACGAAGGTACATCTAAGCAAGGATTCATATAGCAATGTTGTTTCGGGCAGAAGAAGTGCCAAGTTATCATAAGTTCACGGCGGTGCCAGTTCATGGTTATACTTCGTGTTGTGACTTATTAAGGCCAATATACTTAAAGTTCAGTGTCGAATAAGAACTTCAATTGTCAGAGCGCCTGGCATTGTATTCGGGCAATATTCAGTTAGAGGAATCCGTCTCTTTTCATGTTATTTAAATGCATGTGTAGATGAGGAGCAAATGCAGTGATACATCATGGGGCTTATTTCTGAAGTCTATGCTCACTGAGAAGGCGTGCTTTCTTTTCTCACGCCAAGACTATTGCAATTCAACGTCATATACATTCCGAGTGAAGATATTTCACCATGTATAGTGCTTGGAAACCCGAGGTGTTGGGAGAGATGTCTTGGATGTATATAAACATATTAGCCATGTGCGGTTAGGTATTTTAGTGTGGACATCGCTCTCCAAGCAAATGCAGTGGACGTTACGAGTGACTACAATGCTGTTTGCGAAGTGGAACATAGCCCACTCGCGACGCGGGCTATTGGCTTGTGCAACATGAACTTTTGGTAACATGCAGCCGAAAATAACTCAGGCTACCGTCATGTGTCCACCTGCTTGTCGTGATGTTGCATTCGTGCGCGTGATGTATTTTCGGGCCGGGCTGGAACTATTCGAAATTCGGGCTAGGACAATTTCCGAGATGAGGAAGCAGTTCGTTTACTATCAGTGGACTTGGGACATTGGAGTAAGAAATTCCCAGTGCGTTCATTGGAAATTGGAATGGAACCGTGTAGTCCTGCTATACCATGTTGGAATCAGATGGTGGGGATCTTCACGCTCCATATCGCCTTCGAGAGTCTTCAGCCAGGTAGAGGAACAATTTTTCACATAGCGTTGCAAAGTAGATAGTCCAGTGTAAACACTTTGCCATCTGTTATTCACTTTGAGTAGTATGATTGTGGAATGAAGTTTATGTATGGCCGTCCCATGGTCTGTATGACTTCATTTGCAGTCGAGTTTAGGCCTGGTTCTCCAGGTGCACTCATTTCATAATATTTTACTATGAATTAATTGTTTATTTTTCAGCATAATAATTTTATTAATCGAATTCATTAAATGTATTCCGAACTTCTTGATTGTGGAGAACAGATCTACATAGGGGAAGAAATCTACGTTATTCTCAAAGGGATTTTTTTTTATCAAGCTTTGGCTTGTGGGGTTGTCGTTCCATTATCTTAGTGTTCGATAATTGCGAGATTCGAATTTGCCTATGCACTCTTGCATTATAACTATTAAAATATAGTATAGAATGTGAAGTTTGATCATTCTTTTAGAATGGGATTTTTTTTTCTCTTGAGAGTGAACGCCGTCATACTGAATTCTAATGTGTCAACAGGAGTTAACTAGAGTCGTTACCGGGATACATGCTGTAGACCCAGTCTGATTTTCGTGAATTCTCTTGAGGGGACATTTCTATTTTCGTCTGATCATCTTTAACGTTTGATTTTGTTGTCACGTGTACTTGGATACACCTCGTTGATCTTTATATTAATTAATATTGCTATAACTGAATTTTGATTCAGTCTTTCGAGTTTTTCTTGTTTAGAACGTTGCTTAAGAGTACTATTTGAAGAACAAGAATCTCTTTTGAGACAAATCCCAGGGATTAACTTTAAGGGGAAGTGAATTCTTATGTGACTGTAAATACAACTCTGTAAGGCAAGCTTTTTGTGATCCAGTGGACTTGATTAAGTAGCCACTCATGTTAAATTTATGATGCATTGGAATGAGAAAACATAATAGTTAAGAAACACAGCTGAATATATCTGATTACTGGTTATAGAATAAAATAATCACCATGTGGGTGATAATGTGTGAAGAAACGTCAATGGGCGTGTATTATATTTACGGTGGTACTAGTTGAAGTACGTTAATGTTATGATGCTAGTGAAAGCATAATGTGTAATGCGATTATAAAAATATAAACTTTGTGATGTTTGTGATAATGCCCACCTGTATTCAGAAATCGAGGTCATGAGTGACCATTATAATTACAGTATTTCAGTGCAAGGTTATACTAATTTCCGAATGTTTTTGAAAGAACATAGTTGTTGTTCTCTTTTGCATTTCTTGTTACGATTTATTGATAAATTGGAAATTCCAATTATGGATCTAGTTTTTGTCAAGCCTCAGAGTTTGATTTTGTGTGGCATCCCCATTTAATTAATTCTTCGGTTGTGCTCAATTTATAAGATTTAAGCAAATGTTAGATATGATTCATGATCGATATATTATAAATTCTGGATGAATTTAAATAAGTACATTTATACTGAGAAGTTATTGAATCTTTAGAGATTTTGAATTACGAATTTCACGTCTTTTTAGCTTGAGTGCTTGATTGATAAAATAAATTTTGACTACATTGCTAAGGCAATATAATTTATACAATATCAGTTTTGACAAAGCACCAATGAGGAGTGTAGAATTACCTGTTTGGGAAGGCATTTACATCTGAGGGTGTAATAACATTAATAATGATTTCGCTGTAAATTAGTAAATATATATATATATATATATATATCTGAATTAATTCGCGTGTTTGAAAATGTTGGAATCGGTGGAAGAAGCATTAAGGCGATTTTTTCTTTGCTTCTTAATGGATCTGTTGTTCATATAATTAATAATTTCATTTGAGGGTCAAATGCATTCTTGGTCCATGGGGACTGCTAATGCATTTATTGGCATGGTACTAGTGCCTACTTTCTTTGATTTTGTGTCCAGTCAAGGACAATTTGGTCTGACCCTCTGTCAGATTTTCTTCTGGAAATAAATACTTTGTCATTTCTTTTAATCGCGTGATGTGATGATTTACAGAAGTATAAAGAGGTCGCATTAAGGGGGGCCACAGCTAGATATTTCTAGAGCTTCCCACACTCCTGAGAGGGTGATTTCCCACGATTCTCGTGTTCATAGAGCAGTTCGCTGCTATGCTTTGGTCTTGCTTAATGCCACCTCTGCTAGGATTTACTGCACCCTAATACTCCCTTCCCCTGTTGGTAGGATTTGGGTATTTTTCTGAGGCGGGGGGGGGGGGGGGGTTCAGGTCCTACGATCCAGTTACCATCGAGGGATATCAACAGGTAAAGGGTAGGTATTTTCGGGTACAGTACGTAGAACAGTGACTTACGTATATTTGTAATTACCTGTATGCATTTCTTTTTGCTATAAAAGATAGGGGCAAAGACTTTTCGATCTGCCCTCGTACTAGGATAGCTGAAGTGGGCTTCGAATCTACTAACTTTCCACCCTCGGGTACCTTCTCCCCACCCTTCACCCTACACCGCCAACCGTTAAGAAATTAAATTAAGATATTCATAGACCCGATTGTTGATCTAAAAGTAATAATCTATTACAAGCATTATCTGTCGCGGCATCGCCCGCGAATATTCTAGTTGTAAAGAGTACACTTAGCAAAATCTCAATCATGAATGCTATGACTGATTTATCCTTGATATGAATAATCAGACTTTATCAATTCAGCTACTGGTGCAGTGGTTAGGGGTTTGTCATTCCTTCATAGGTATATCAGAGCGAAGTTAGGTTTCTGGGAATATCACAGACACTGTTAATTTAAGGGCCTTTAAATGTGGTTTTCGGAGACCCTTTATAGTCGGGTGAAAAAGACCTTTCGTACCACACTCACAAGTGAAAATTGCGTGAAAAAATTCTAGAGTGCCCCTTGACCCCCTTAAGGGCATTATACTGTATGTATTGATGAATTTTACAGCTTAATTTGGTTCCGTGATAACCTTAAAACCGTCTGGAGACTTTCACAGTAATGTAATAATTGGAATTACATTGCGTCTTACAGAAATAGATTGACCTATGAGCTTCTGTTACCATGGTTACCGTGTTGCATTATTTTATTATTTCATTGTAAATATACAAGGTTTTAAGGTATTTATTTACTTGTGAGGCATTTAAAGAGTAAGTGAGTGCGTTTCGCTTACGCATTGGGTTATGCTGAACTTGTAGGTACGCCATATGTGTAGGTTGGTGTTAATGAGACCTTATTTTCGGTAAGAAAAACTGGAATGGGACCTTAGCAGAATAATATAGGGAGGGATTGAATTTAAATAAGACAATGGGTGTCCGAAACTTCTAAATTAACTCAACATTGCCAATTGGGCACCCGTCGTAGTTGATGGTCAAATTCTAATTAGCACTTCTAAAGTAAAAAATCTCGATCTAATTATCGACTCAACACTTCCTTGGATGCCTCATGTACTATCGCCTGCAAAAATAACGGGCCGTCTTGCCGTGCGAGAGTTGAGTTGAGTTGGCATCACTAGGGGCGTTCTCGGGCGGGGAATGCTGAGAGCCGTGATTGGGCACCTGTCGTTGTTGGCAAAGGGGGAGAGGAGGGGTGCGCCAACCTTCATTTTCTTTAGTTTCGCGCTTGGAAGATTGTTACAGATGAGACGGTGTTAATAAATATAAATCGAAATGCCAAGTAACCCATTAATTGTTAAGTCTCGTTAGAAAGGCACTGTTGAGTTTTACTGTGTGTGAAATTTTTTGAGAATCGAGTTTTCACAGTTAGGGACTAAACGCATTTTAATAAGAAGAAAAATAAGGAAATCGCATACGTCCTAAACTAGTTATATTTTTAAGCATTTTTCTTAATAAGAAATACGTTTTGAAAAGAAAAAGACAAACTAAAGAGCATAAAAACCTTAGTAATTTTAAAAGCACTCACGTTAACAGGAGGTTTAATACATCAAATAACAGAACTTGAAGCGATGCTTGTGTAGCAGAGAATCTTTAAAAATGATTCAACATACCGTAAGCTTCTGATTCGTTTATCATGGATAAAATCAGAGGAGGCAATTGTTAGCAGCAAAATGTTTTTTATTATTCAACATCAATAAAATATTAGGCAACAGAAAAAACATCATTAAAATATTAAGCAACAGAAAAAAACCAGCTCATTAACTTTATTCCCACTTCAGTTTTTATAATATTAATAATGAAAAATTCCAACCTAAAACAACCGAAACCACAGCTTCACTCTCATTTCTTGTTGTCTTAAACTAAGACACTTTCTTTGTCGCTTGATAAGATGCTTTTTAGTGTCTTAAATTAAATATCTCAAAAGTAACACAGAATTTCAATATGTGTCTGAAATCTTTTTATCAAGACACTAAAAAGCATCTTGTGCGAAGCGACAAAGAAAGTGTCTTAATTTAGCCACCAAGAAATGACAGTGCTTTGAAGAAAATAGACGTCTATTCGTCTTATAGACGTCAAAGTTTTACATTTTCAGCAAAAATTAATTATTTCAACCATGGTTGAAATAATAAATATTTAATAGCCTAGGTTATAAGGCAACCTAGCTTATTTTAACCTTCGAAACATCTAAGCTTCAGATTTTTTTTTACGTATGGCTTTTAGTGCCGGGAGTGTCCGAGGACATGTTCGGCTCGCCAGTTTTGTAGCTGCTTCGAGACGGACACCCAATGGGTGAGCTACAAGTACCGTTGGGGAGGAAAGTTGGAATGGAAGGACGAGGAGTTCGAAGGTAGCGGCTGTGGCCTATAGTTAGAGACCAACCCCAGCATTTGCTTGGAAGGGAGATGGGAAACCACAGAAGACCATCTTCAAGGTTGCCGGCGGGCGGATTCGAACCTCCTCGCCTCCCGGACGTGAGCGACTGCCAGCAGTCCTACCGTAAAGGACACGGCTAAATCACCCGGTTAAGCTTCAGATAACTCGACCCTGCAAAATGGCATTGGATTAGGCTTATGAAGCGGGTTATGACACGTCATTCTGCTATGTGAAGACTTTTGAATAAGCTAAAAGTTTACTTCATGTTGTCATATAGTCTAACCGAGGCTAAGTGAAGTTATTTTCTGTAATTTTGAAAAACTATTGCTATTTTGTCAGAATTGTAAAAATAGCCGTCACTTAGACGTTTATTTTCATAGCAAATTTAGTAACAAAACGTAACACTGGTCATACCAGGCAATCACAGATTAAACTTATGTCAGTCATTTTTTTTAATGAGTAATTACTTCAACCAAAATTGTCAGTCAAATTTAACCTTCAAGCTTTTCTTCAATGAGTAAATTATTTCATCCAAAAATGTCAGTAAAATTTAAACTTAAGGCGTTTTTTCAATGAGTAAATAATTTCAACCGAAAATGTCAGTCAAATTTAAACTTAAAACGTTTTTTCAAAGAGTGAAATATTCAACCAGAAATGTCAGTCAAATTTTAACTTAAAGCGTTTTTTCAATGAGTAAATAATTTCAACCAAAAATGTCAGTGAAATTTAAACTTAAAGCGTTTTTTCAATGAGTAAATAATTTCAACCGAAAATGTCAGTGAAATTTAAACTTAAAGCGTTTTTTCAATGAGTAAATAATTTCAACCGAAAATGTCAGTGAAATTTAAACTTAAAGCGTTTTTTCAATGAGTAAATTATTTCAACCAAAAATGTCAGTCAAATTTTAACTTAAAGCGTTTTTTCAATGAGTAAATAATTTCAACCAAAAATGTCAGTCAAATTTTAACTTAAAGCGTTTTTTCAATGAGTAAATAATTTCAACCGAAAATGTCAGTGAAATTTAAACTTAAAGCGATTTTTCAGAGTGAATTATTTCAACCAAAAATGTCAGTCAAATTTAAACTTAAAGCGTTTATTCAATGAGTGAATTATTTCAACCAAAAATGTCAGTCAAATTTAAACTTAAAGCGTTTTTTCAATGTGTAAATAATTTCAACCGAAAATGTCAGTCAAATTTAAACTTTAACACAAGTTCGCTCTCGTGTTACTGAGCCACTGTCAGCCTCTTGCCATTACCAGGTGAGTCCACACTTCCCCCACCCTCGCCCCCCTTACCTACAAGGACAGCTGCCCAATCACGGCTTCCAGCCTTCCCCTCCCGGGAACACACCAAGTGATAGCAACCTGCTGGCACGAAAACTCAACTCCCGCTCGGCAAGACGGCCCGTTAGTTTTGCAGGCGATAGTACCTGCAACCGTTAATAAAGTTTCTTTCATTGATCACCAGCTTCGCTGGAATAGTAAGGTTATGCCTGTTACGATAAGGAAAATTATTGTCTAGTCCGTGCTGAATTCTAAGTTTTGCTTCAAGGGGCTGAGTGTGCAACGTTCCAGCCCTCAAATCAGTATTTAATACTTTGACTGAGCCAGGAATAAAATAGAGACCTCAGGGGTGACAACCAAGAATTGTAACCACTACACTACGTGATGGTCACTAATTCTTTTTATATATAACGTTAATATCCCAGAAGAAAGTAATTAATATCATCTACAAATCGAGGGCCTACTTTTGTGCTGCTAGGTGGGTACATACCGTACTGCCATACCATTGTGTTCACGCCTCCTCATTGTTGGTCGAACATGTCAGAGCTGTTAGCCTGCAGGCTGTAGATCATTGTCCTGGCTCCCTTTGACTAACTCTCACTTGGCACTGACACGTGGGGTAATAGGCTACTACTGTATAGTCTCTTCATAGTTTAAAATCCGTTTATTTCAAGTTGCCTTGCTATGCCTATGATTAGGATAGCTCCCCACTCGGCTAACACGTTAATAACGGAATGGAAAAGATAATAGATAGAAAACGAACAAAGAGGAAATAATAATAATACTAGATTAAAAATAATCAACCATCAATCACCAACAATTTCGAGTCCCACCGTCGGTCGTCCTTGAAATGTTTTTCCGTGGTTTCCCCATTTTCAACACAAGGCAAATGCTGGGACGATACCTTCTGACAGGCCACGGCCGCTTCCTTCCACAACCTTGTCCAGTTTCATTCAACTCAACCCGACGCGCAGGTCGCCAACGGGCGTCGACTAGAAAGACCTGCACTTGGCCTCACAGGAGGCCACACGACAACAACAAATAACCACCAACAATGAGAATATCTCTTAAGTTTAAAAATTTAGGTGAAATTAATGAACCAGGGTTCAGCAGCAGGGTTGAATCACCAAGCTAACAGAGAAAGAACTACAGAGTTTACAAAATTACTTGGAACAGATGCAATAAAAGAACTATACCAACAAAGATAATATAACACAGTCGCTAAACCTAAGCTTTATAATTTGTATGAAAGAACTATTATAATTGGTGGCAAATCTCGAATAAAACCGATAGAAATACAAGAAAGGAAAATTCTCAGGAAAATATTAAGACTAAAGTGTGAAAATGGAATTTGTATGAAAAAGAAATCACATAAAATTTATCAAGTTAAAGAAAAAATCACAGATACCACATGGAAACGGCGGTGACAGCTATATGGACACCTACATACAATGGATAATAGCAGGCTCACAGAGAACATTTTCAAACTAGCCTTATCAATGAAAAACAAAAACAACTGGTTAAAAGAGAGCGTCATAAGAATTCGAACCGGAAACCCATTACATTCCGGGAAACTCTTCTAACCCAATATATCAAGACAGGTCCCAGCGAAGGAATCTCACTGATAATGATCTTTGATTTTACAGCTGAAGCTTCCGATTACCTAAGTGTGCTCACACACTAGGTAGCACCGATTGTGTTCTAATTTTCAGCTCTTGAGTTTGCTCTTACTACTGTACTACTACTATCACGAAGAAGAAGTGAATAATAACTACGTCCATAGTCATCGTGGATTTCAGGAAGGTTATGACTTAATAGATAGTAGAACTTCATTATTTCACGTTCTAAAAACATTCGAAGTAGACTCGAAGTCAATCAACATAGTCAAAGATATTCTCACTGGCACAAAGTCTCAAGTGAAATTCATGGGGGAGGCGGGATATATCAAAGGACTTTTCAGTCTATACCAGTGTCAGACTGGGAGATAGGTTGTGTCAAATTCTTTTCAAGGGGCCTTAGAAAAGGTAATGAGAGTGTGGGAAGGAAAGAGGAATCCATCATGGAATAAGAAATTTAAAGGGGTAGGAATACATTGTCTGGCTGTTGCGGATCATATTGCAATCCTTTATAAGAGCATGCTAACAGTACGTACACATGTAAACTCTTAGGATAATATTACAGAGAAAGTTGGACTTCAGATATATTTCAAAAAATCAAGTTTATTACTACCATTAGAAATGCTCCATGGAGCTAATAAAAGACTATGGAAAAATTGGCAGGGTAGAAAAAATAGTTATTGGGGGAAAGTAATTCAAATTAATCGACCTGAAAAAGACTCAAGTAAATCAAGACCAAGAGAACTGGTACATGCCTAAGAATTGACCAAGGATACCAATTAGAAGAAGATGATTCTGTCCAACAGAACAAAAAACACTAATTAAACCAGAACGTGTATATGCCACAGAGCAACTCCCTTTCAAACATTGATATATTGTCTCCTTAGACAACATTCAAGCATACCAATTGATGATCCCTTTCATCCCTAATTCCTACCCCTTCCCCCTCCTGATCACGCACTACAATATCTCAATCAATCCCTGCGGTTTGCCCGAGATTTGCCCTTTGTTTTTATTACTGCCATTTAATACTTGTTGTTAATGTTATTTAAGATTTGTTAACCTATTAGTGTAAAATGACCCTTTCCTGGTTGTATCTAATAAATAAATAAATAAATAAATATTTTCTCCATAAAATCATGAGAAGTAGAAGAGCTAGAGGAAAATAAATCAAAAATTCTAAGAACAACTTGGGGGACCATTAAAAACTGAAGACTGGGAGTTGAGACATAGGAGGTGTGCAGAAAATGAAGGAACGGATAAAATGTCTGATACGATCAGGAAGAGGAGAGTTAGGTTCTTTGGTCACATAATGAGGAGACTATCAAACATGTTCACAGGAGTATGAATGGAATTCAATGGATGCCAAGTATAAGAAAAAATATGGTAGGGAGGGGAATAACAACAGACATAATACAGGTCAGAATAACACTTTTAGAAGATTAAAACAAAAGTTCAAGGGTATGCAGGACAAAGAAAGGAAGGAACGGAGTAACTTTTTGACAGCCATCTCATGGTGTAGTAGCTTGCATTCTTGACTGTTTCCCCGGAGGTCCAGGTTCGATTCCCGGCTCTGCCAACTTGGAAGTGGATTTCCATGTTTTGTTACTTTTACTCCAGGTAAATGCCAGGATGATTCCTACCTTAAGGCCATGACCGCCTCCTCCTCAATTCTATCCCCAATTTACTAATACACACATTAGTACAGACACCACAATAATGCAGGTACACAGGGCTACATGACCGCGAGGACACAAAACCCATAAAATAAGCAACAATTACATCATCTGGACAGATAAGAGGAGGAAAACAAAATGAAGCAATGAATAACTATTGGAAAAAAGAAAGGAAGCAAGAAATCACAGGGTTTTTATGACTGCAGTGGGCTGTTTGTCGTGGTCTTAAGATGGCCAAGTTTGCGAAAAGAATATTAATGTGACAAAGAAGGTTTTCATTTACCGGGTCGCGTATTGTAACGTGAGCACAAGCCATATACGAGTATACGAGGCACAATATTATGGTGTTTAAAGCCATTTCTTTGTTGCCTTAGTAATCGAAGTTTGATGTTTTTCAGTCAGTGAAAACGATTTTATCCAATTGTAACGGCTGGTAACCTAAACCTGAAAAAAGAATGTTGAGAGCAATCAGTGACGAAGTTAACTGCTCTCATCCGGACTGCGCACGACTCAACTAGATAAGTAACCTGTATAATACAACCTGATCTGACCATTTCACAGCAATCACATATTCACACTAAGCAAGCAAATGTGGAGGTCAATCACCAATTTCAGCATCTTAACAGCTTGCCACGGTGGGTGAGAGGTCAACGTGTCGGTCTACTAACCCCAAGCTTGCAGGTAAGCTCCTGGCCGTGGTAAGTGATTTTTTGAAAGGCGGAAAAAATTACGACACCATGTCATACGATGTTGGCATATCAAAGAACCCATTTGAATTCAGTAGGCCGTGTTCATAATGGAAACAAGTTGTTCCATGAAGAACTATACAGCCTATTTTCATATATCCTACTTATGTTAATTGCCACTATCAACATACACAATTTCAGTTTGATTGCTCTAATAGATTCGTAGATATTGAGAACCGACTAAATATTTCGGATGGTCGCCATGTTGGATTTTATATATGTAGGTCCTAGAGTTATGTACTGTTACATGCAGATTATTGTGAACGTGTAGTATTCAAACTTCAATCGCATAATTAGGACACAAGAAAAAACAAGGAGATTTAAAAAATTTTCACAGCTGCCATCTTGAGGTTATGGAAACAATTGAAATAAATTAGATGCCAGTGGATTAACATTCGGATAAAGATTTACTGTACCAAGTTTCACTGCACGCGGATGGTTAAATTGCGAGAAACGTCCATGTGAATATTTATAATTCGCGTCACCGCCATGTTGGATTTGTGATCACCAGGTATTTAAAGTCCTATAGGTGAACTTAAGTTCATAGCCCATATGAACATTAAAAAATGCTGTTTGATTGCTAAAATAGATTCGTAGATATTCAGTATCGTCTAAATATTTCGGATGGTCGCCATATTGGATTGTTAAATGTATAGGCCATAGAGTCATTTACCATTAAAGGAAAATTATTGCGTAGGTTCATTATTCAAACTTTCACTTCGATCGCATGACTACATCACAAGAAATAAAAACTTAATTTTAAAATTCGCACTGCCGCCATCTTGAGGTTATGTAAACAATTGAACTTAATTAGATACCAGTGGATTACAATGTGTATAAATATTTCCTGTACCAGGTTTCAGTGCGCTTGGAACATTAAATCGCGAGAAAGGTCTAATTAAAGTGTTCAAATTCGCTTGGCCGCCATGTTCGTTTTGTAGTTAACCGATTTTTGAAAATCTTATAGATGGACTTCCAGTAGTGCCCTTTATCTCCGTACAAAATTTTAGGGAGATACCGCTAATAGTTTCAGAGATATAGAATGCCGGTGAAATATTTCGCACATCCGCCATCTTGTGATTATGTAAACGATTGAACGAAGTTAGATGTCGGTGCAATACAATGTATATAAACATATACTGTACCAAGTTTCATTGCGTTTGGTTGGTCAAATCGCGAGAAACGTCTATTTAAAAGTCGCAAATTCGCTTGGCCGGCTTGTTGGTTTTGTAGTTACCAGGTTTTCAAAAGTCACATAAGTGAACTTATAGTAGTTCCCTCTATCACCATAGAAAATGTCAGGGTAATATCGCTAATAGTTTCGTAGATATTGAATGCTGGTGAAATATTTCGCACAGCCGCCATGTTGGATTGGTGAGTCGGAACAAAATTTGAAGGGCACGGTCGAGGTCGCCGGGAATAGTGCTATGAACTTTCCGAGTTTCATTGAAATCGCTCCTGCCGTTTAGATTTTATTAGGGGGGGACACACACACGAATCACACACACACACACGCACACACACACGGACAAAAGGTGATCTCATAAGCCTATTTTTTTCAAAATTGAAAATAGGCTAAAAATGGACCCCAAATGACAAGAAGGTTACCGTCCCCTTAAGACAATAAAATGTTTAAAATATGCATAAAATGACGAAAAACAAAGTTAATTAATCTCCAATTATAAAATACATTCTCGCCATAAATGAGGTCTGATCCTTCTACGAAAACCTGCATATTCTGCCTATTTTTGCCTATTCCCAAGTTTGTCCGGTGAAATCTACCTCCGCCTTCTGGCGTGCCGAGAGGACTTTTTTTAAACTTGAAAGTATAAAGAAACAAGTCCGACAGACAAATGGTCAAAATTATAGACTACTACTCCTTGTTGAAGATAAATAATAAATACTACTAGAAAATTTAAAATACACTGTATTGATTAAAAAAAAGTTACTTATCCCTAAATTTGTATATCGGAGCACTGTGAAGGGCCGGGGATTTTCGTTTCGCCATGGTTTGGTTTTGGTGACCCCAACATTAAAGCATCCAACTGCTACAACTTCTATTTTTTCTGAATATATTTTCAGTCTCATCGATGGCTCCTCACTGCGGTACCCCCCAACGAGTTTGCGTTAAATTCCTAGTCCCACCTTGCCACTAACAACAGACATACATTCTTGAAACAATCACGGGGTTTTATAACAATTGTATTAATGCAGTCAACGGCCATTTATTTGTTTTCGGGACGAGTCACGAAAGGTTTTTTTTTTTTTTTTAAGGAAATCGGCTTTGGATCTATTGAAAGGAACGTATCGACATTTGCCAGGTGGTAAAAATTGGAACCCACGAAAACCATTTTCAGGGCGGCTGTGGTGGAATTCAAATCCACGCTCTCCCGATGCTAGTGAGGCACGAATTAGCGCGTTAATACTCTCAGCCACCGTGGCCGGTATTTTTTTTACCTCAAGCCCATTATTAGCCTATATTCATTTATGAATAAATAGGCTTATGAGAACACCTTGTCAGTGCGTGTGTCCCTAATAAAATCTGAAAGGATGGAGCTATTTCAATGAAACTCGGTAAAGTCATGGTACTAAATTGTCCAAACCTGACCGTGCCTTTTAAATTTTATAACGTCTAAACAATCCAACATGGCGGCTGTGTGAAATATTTCACTGACATTCTATATCTCCGAAAATCTTACTGTTATCACCCTGAAATTTTGTACGTTGATACAGAGCAGTCACCTATGTGACATTCAAAATCCTGTTAAAAACAAAACTAACATGGCGGCCAAGCGAAGTTGAAATATTTAAATAGACTTTTCCCATGGGTAACCCTCAGAGCGCAGTGGAGTATGGTACAGAACATATGTATACACATTGTAATGCACTGACATTTAATTTAGTTCAATTTACACTCAAAATGGCAGCAGTGCTAAATTTTTATATTACGTTTTCATTTCTTGTGGCCTATCCTAATCATGTTATCGAAATCAACGCGCGAATAATGAACCTACGCAACAATCGCCATCTAATAGTACATAACTCTATGGCCTACATTTATAAAGGTCCAACATGGTGACCATCCGAAATATTTAGACGGTTCTCAATATTTACTAATATATGACAGCATTCAAACTGAAATTTTGTATGTTGATAAAGGCTATTCAGTTAAGTTCACCTATGGAACTTCCAACAACTTGGTGAGCACAAAACCAACATAGCGGTGACGCGAATTTTAAATATTGAAATGGACGTTTCTCGCGATTTAACCATCCGAGCGCAGTGAAACTTGGTACGGTAAATGCGTATACAAACTTTAATCCACTGACATCTAATTTATTTCAATTGTTTTCATAACCACAAGATGGCGGCTGTGTGAATTTTTTAATCTCGTTCTTTTAATTCTTGTGTCCTAATCATGCTATTGAAGTTTGAATAATACACCTACGAAATAACCTTCATGTAATAATACATAACTCTATGGCCTATATATAAATCCAAAATGGCGACCATACGAAATATTTAGATGGTTCTCAATATCTACGAATTTATTGCAGCAATCAAACTGAAATTTTGTATCTTGATAGAGAGAGGTTGTTAATGGATATTTGAAAATAGGCCGTTTAGTTCTTCACGGAACTACTTGTTCTTTCTTGTAATTGTTCTTTAATGTTTCCTACCGACAATACAGGGATTTCATCTCACCATGGGCATAGTACTACCTTCGGCACATTGGGACACAAATAATGAATGAGGCTATTTTCTAAATTCATCTTCTTCATTATCCAGCTCCTTCGGGAAAAGGAAAATTGCTTTGTTACGTTTGCCGCACCCCCGTGGAACATTCTGAGTAACGCTAAGTGCCGCGTGTCATTAGAGCGCACTCAATATCCTTGTGACGAGATCAGAAACGTTGGTTGGTTGGTTGGTTGGTTCCTAAGTTTAGGTGCTGCGACAACGCGGTCATGTAGCCCCGTGTACTTTGGGTGTGTGTAGAATCTGTCTGATAACCGGTGTTAATTGTGACGACTGTATTAGTGTGTGTTATCTGTTTTTTAATGCAAGTAAGAACTGCGACTTATAATTTTTCGAATAGTTCCTACTTTTGCCGCCTATCTCCACCATCAACGACTACTAGTTCAGAACTTAGCTACCAGACGCCACCACAGTCGGCTCTTGGCAACGAACGTAAGAACCTAAGAGCGTTGTTTACATTCTTAACCTATACAATTTAGCTTCACACAGGTGTAATTAGTGTAAATTTCTTTAGCATGCCATAAATCTATGACATGGGACCGCCGGCTCTACTTCCCCTCCGAAGGAAGGCATACTGAGGGATTTTTAACGCTCTTAAAAAATCCGACGACTTCGGCCGGATTGAAACCCGCGATCTTGGGCATAGAAGCTCAGAATGCTAATATCCACAGTAGCCTATTACAAAGTTAGTCTTCATAAAATACCCAGACACTGAAACAAAGAAATATTAGGAAAAAATGGATGGTTTTCTGACGTCTCGAAAATGAAGTACGATCTTTCCACTCTCGGTCTCCTTACTTCCACCAAGTCCCCAAGTTCATGTGCATAGTTGCACCAACCGTGAAGTCTATGTAGGTGCTCTCTCGAAGATAAAACTGGATTGGGAACAAGGGCAGCTCGAGTCAACTTGGTAGCTATGAAATACGCATCCTTAATGGCGTACACGTTCTCCTACCACCTCTACTGACTCGACTCAACTCTCCATAGAAATACGCATTGCAGATGATTCTGATGCCAATATCATCGATTTAACTGTGCCATTTTAATTCAATTTCATTTAATTTATTGCATTCACGTGTGTAAATTTTAGTTACTGGAGACTGGCCCATACAGTATTGCTCGTGCTGTTTAATTGATGTTTGATGGGGAGGAACAGCGAGGTCATCTGCCCACCATATTGCTCAGCATGATCATAAGTACACATTAAATTGCATATGTGCTAACCCACGTGGCACTAATGCCCAATATGAACCCTGACCCCCACGCGACTGCTGCCCAGCCATTTGGCCTACAGATTGTGAGGTGACGCGTGGTTTGTGCATTGGCTTCCCTTGGCCATTAATCTTGGTTTCCATGACTGGGGGCACTGTCTCACTGTCAGACAGCTACTATATTGTCCTTACGTGGCTGTCAGTTTCTGAAGTTCATGACGGAGCCGGGAATCGAACCCGGGACCTCCAGGTAAGAGGCAGGTGCGCTACATCAATGAAACGGTGCCAACTTCTTACCCTCTTTAGTCGAACTTATTAACCTCTTAGGTCATCTCTCCTCCCCCATTCTCTTCATATGACTCCACTATCTCATTCGGCTGATACGAATAGCTTTATACAGTGGGTTCTTCTTCTCCATCTTTCGGATGGGGACCACGCTTGTTCAACTGTAGGGTTTTGACTTTTCCCAGTTTTGACACATCTTTTCCCGGCCCCCCATGGGCGCACAATTAGCGAGACGTGGGTTGGCGACCACGAGATCCCAGCTGAGTCCGGCATTGCTTCCACTGACTTGTACCGGGCTCCTCTCCGTCTTCTTTCCTGTTGACTTCACTTGTTCAACTCTTGTTCTGTTCCAATCCCAACGGTATTAGGGTATCCAAGGCCTAGGGAGTCTCTTCCTTTCCCACCTTAATTGGCCCTACTCTCATCTTTCCTGATCCCTCATTCTTCGAGGGGTCAGCCTTCTTTTTCTTTTCATGATATCTCCTGCCTTCTGCTCAAGGCCCTCAAAAGAAGGCAGGGTGCTACCACTTCTGGTGCACCCTGGATAGTGCTACACCCTCAAGGGCTCACGGCTGGTGAGTTCGGGAGTTGGCGACCCCAAGGGATTCCTGAGCTGGGTCCGGGCTTCCCCCTTTTTCCATTGCCTTTGGGCTAGACCCTCTCCTCATTCCCTTTCCTCTCTGCCTTTCTTGGCTCTCCTTCTTTCTAAGTCTCTCAATCCTCATTCTTCGAGGGTTGAGGGCATTTCTTTTCTTCCTGTACTTTATTTGTCTTATCCTCTATCTGTTGACCATTTCTTCTTCTAGTATATAAGACTGTAGTTAGTATTAGTTATAGTTTTCATTACCGGGTGAGTTAGCCGTGGTCGTTACGGCATGACTGCTGGCAGTCGCTCATATTCGGGAGGCGAGGAGGTTCGAATCCCCCCGCCGGCAACCTTGAAGATGGTCTTCTGTGGTTTCCCATCTTCCTTCCAGGCAAATGCCAGGGTTGGTCCCTAACTATAGGCCACAGCCGCTACCTTCCAACTCCTCGTCCTTACATTCAAACGTTCCTCCCCAGACAACACTCCACACGTGACGGTACTTATAGCTCACCTCATGGGTGTCCGCCTTGAAGCAGCTACAAAACTGGCGAACCGAACATGTCCTCGGACACTCCCGGCACTAAAAGCCATACCCTAAAAAAGTTTTCATACTCATCTCATCGTTCACTATAACTCAAACCATTAGGGGCCGATAACCTATATGTTAGGCCCCTTAAAACAACAATTATCATCTTCATCTTTTCCCGGTGTATTGCTTTTCTTTCCTCTGACCAGGGGGTGCCTTTCTTTAGAGGTTTGTCCTGAAAAACACGATCTTCCTTAAGAATGTGCCTCAGTTTGTATGTCTTGTAAGTCTGTTAGTCCCTGTTCTTTGGTGTCTTTCTCAGCTTCAGTCAGCCTTCGTGTTTCACTGGCGGTTGGTCAGTCTGTTTGGAGGCAATCTTGTCACATGATCATAAAAAGCTACCCTTTTTTTCTGGCACAGTCGGAAAGCCGCTCTATTTGTACGTAGAGCTCTGAGTTGTGTTGTTTCTGGCAGTGGCGTAACTACGGCGGGGAATCAATGCCCCCCCCCCCCCCCCACAGGCAAATATAAGAAAATAATGAAAGCTATTGATGACAAACAACTGGATTATGTGCTTTTATAATTTGAGAACATTTACTGTATCTATACTTGTGTAAAATCTTTAGTGTTTGGCACATTGAGATGTGTAAATGCTATCGATATCAATCATGAAGAAGTGTTGATTTTCTTTCATTGATTGCCTAATTTTCATCCCGCACAAAGCAAAGAGCAAAACCAAACAAATGACCTAAACAGAAAGCACAACAAAAGGCTGTAAACCAACACAAAACAAAAAACAAAAAACACAAAGGAAACAAGATGTTCAGTAAAGAACATATAGCCTACTTTCTCCTAAATGCATGGGTATTGTTATAACTCTTTGTCCTTTTCAAGGAGTATGATTGAATGTTGGTTGTAGGAGCTTGTTGAAATACAACGTGCTATAGGGATATTAAACATGAATATGAGGTGCCCTTTGCTAGTGCTACCTCTGTACCAAATTTCGTTCAATTCGGTTTCACCGTGTTTGAATTGATAGGGAGAATCGATTTGCACACATACTTGGCCACCATCTGCAAACTATTGGGCTGATGTTCTTGCAGTTTGGTCAGAATATGTTTCCCACATAAAGATATGGTGTTGCAAAATTAGGTAGAGACTAGATTATTAGGTTGGTCGTAATTACATTTTAGCTTTTAACATTTGGGTGGCCGCGATTACGTTTCCATCAAGATAGCGGTGATATAAAACATGACACTGAGGTGCCCTTTGCTAGTGCTACCTCTATACCAAATTTCGTTCCATTTGGTTTCAGCGTGTTTGAATTAATAGGGGGAATCGATTCTGACACAAAGATGGCCGCCATCCGCAAACTATTAGGCGAATGACCTATTAGATTGGTCAAAGGATGCTCCCTCCATAAAGGTATGTAGTTGCAAAATTTGGTAGAGATCGGATGATTAGGTTAATCGTAATTTGATTTAAGCTTTGAACATTTGTGTGGCCGCCATTACGTTTCAGTCAAGATGGCGGCGATATAAAACATGACACTGAGGTGCCCTTTGCTAGTACTACCTCTGTACCAAATTTCGTTCCATTCGGTTCCACCGTGTTCGAATTAATAGGGGGAATCAATTTTGACATAAAGATGGCCTCCATCCGCAAACTATTAGGTGAATGACCTATTAGATTGGTCAAAAGATGCTCCCTCCATAAAGGTATGTAGTTGCAAAATTTGGTAGAGATCGGATGATTAGGTTAATCGTAATTTGATTTAAGCTTTGAACATTCGTGTGGCCGCCATTACGTTTCAGTCAAGATGGCGGCGATATAAAACATGACACTGAGGTGCCCTTTGCTAGTGCTACCTCTGTACCAAATTTCATTCCATTCGGTTCCACCGTGTTCGAATTAATAGGGGGAATCAATTTTGACATAAAGATGGCCGCCATCCGCAAACTATCAAGTGAATGACCTATTAGATTGGTCAAAGGATGCTCCCTCAATAAAGGTATGTAATTGCAAAATTTGGTAGAGATCGGATGATTAGGTTAATCGTAATTTGATTTAAGCTTTGAACATTTGTGTGGCCGCCATTACGTTTCCGTCAAGATGGCGGCGATATAAAACATGACACTGAGGTGCCTTTTCTTAGTACTACCTCTGTACCAAATTTCGTTCCATTCGGTTGCACCGTGTTCGAATTAATAGGGGGAATCGATTTTCACACAAAGATGGCCGCCATCCGCAAACTATTATGCTTTTGACCTATTGGTTTGGTCAAAGAATGCTCCTCCCTTAAAGGTATGTCGTTGCAAAATTTGGTAGAGATCGGATGATTAGGTTAGTCGTAATTTGATTTAAGCTTTGAATATTTGTGTGGCCGCCATTACGTTTCCGTCAAGATGGCGGCGATATAAAACATGACACTGAGGTGTCCTTTGCTAGTGCTACCTTTGTACCAAATTTCGTTCAATTCGCATTCACCGTGTTCGAATTGATAGGGGGGGACAGACATTCAGAGTACACACACTCACACACACACAGACACACACACACACACACACACACAGACTCACACACACACATACACACACACACACACAGACTCACACACACACATACACACACACACACAGACAGACACACTTTTTTCGCCCTGTGTTGATCTCATAAGTCTACTTTCATTTTTTGCAAAAATCGAAAGTAGGCTAAAAATCAAAAATACAAGCTAAAGAGAAAAAGAACCACAAAAACGGAAAACTTAAATCAAAAAGCAGAATTCAGAAGCAAAAGCAGAAAAAAACACAAAAAAAACAATTCAAAAGCAGAAAACAATCACAAAACAAATCACACACATGAAAAGCAGAAAACAAACACAAAACACAAAGAAAAGAGAAAAAGCAGAAAACCAACACAAAACAAAAAACTCAAAGCAAAAGCAGAAAACAAACACAAAACATAAAAAGCAAAAGTAGAAAGCAAACACAAAGAAGAAAATAGTAGAAAATAACAAACACAAAACCAAAAACGCTATTAGTTCAGGTTTGACTCCGCTCTTCTCCCTCCTCAAGCAAATCTTAGTTACGCCACTGATCTCGGGTATTCCCCATCTTCTAGTAGTGGTCCTAAGATCTATCTGAGATTTCCTCTTTGTCTGACTTCCAAGTTATTCATCAAGCCTCTTTTATCCATTGACAGACACTCCATAGCATATAAGATATCCGGTTGAACCACTGTAGTGTAGTGCTTCAATCTAGCGGGTTCATTAAAGAAAAGTAGTCCATAAGTTTTCCAATAAACATGGTAGATACGAAGAAAATGTACAAAGAACAACTCAAACTAAAGCTCAATTTGAGAACTGGATATAAGATACGATTATAACTTTGAAACTTTAGAAACTTATTTCTTGAAAATAAGCATAGGCTAATAGATTTCTCATATGAATAGAATTGAAATGAACTATATCTGCAACAACAAGCGGCTTCGGTGGCGTAGTCGGTAGCATGCTGAGCTTCTATGCCCAAGATCGCGGGTTCAAATCCGTCTGAAGCCGTCGGATTTTTTAAGAGCGTTAAAAACCCTCATTATGCCTTCCTTCGGAGGGGAAGTAAAGCCGGCGGTCCCATGTCATAGATTTATGGCATGTTAAAGAACCTTCCACTAATTACACCTAAATTGTATAGGTTAAGAATGTAAATAACGGCCTTAGGTTCCTTCATTCGTTGCCAAGAGCCGACTGCGGTGGCGTCTAGTAGCTAAGTTCTGAACTAGGCCTAGAAGTCGTTGACGGTGGCGTGTGGCGGCAAAAGTAGGAACTATTTGATAAATTCAAAGTTGCAGTCCTTCCTTGAATTAAAAAACAGATACACACACTAATACAGTCATCACAATTAACACCGGTTATCAGACAGATTCTACACACACCCAAAGTACACGGGGCTGTATGACCGCGTTGTCGCAGCCCCTAAACTGAGGAACCAACCAACCATATCTGCAACAAATTGGTCCTTATTATCAAAATGTAATTGAAATCTAAATGGTATTAAATGAAACCATCAATTGTGAATAAAAATACAGGGTGTTTCCAAATTACCATTACAGACCTTGAGGGCTTGTAGTGGGGACTAAGACGGTTAAGTTTAGCATAGGAGCTTGTGTCCGGAAACCTAACGTCTTCCCGCTACCCGAAAAATACCACCACAGCTCACGTTGACAGCTCCCGCATTCTCAGCACTCTGTCCAACTCCCGCTACTTGTCGTCAACACTGAAACGGTACCTCTTTCTGGTACACACGATCACCAAGCCGTGGTCCTCGGAACATTCACCGCAGCCATGACCTACGCCAGTAGGCCTTCCTCGCATTCCACAGGGATCTCGTAAATCAAGGTTTTCATGTGGCCCCACAGATACAAAAAAAAAAAAAAAAAATGCCAGACATTTCTTTTAGACGATTGTCCTTGACCTTGAAGCCTGCGGGTGAGTCTGCAGACAGTCACTCTCTCACCCTATCGCTTCACATTTGTCACCACCAATCTGATGTAATGGAATTCCAGACTTGAGCACGTGGTGACACCGCCTTGCAGACAGTACAGTCAACGTCGAAGTATTGTGTGTCGCGGAAGTACTCGTTACGTAGTTACGAACGGAACGTCATTATATTTGCCAATGACTGTACTTCAGCAGCAGTGTGAGACAGCTTTGTCAATCATCGGACCTCTTCGGGCAGCTGATGACAACACAGGTACTGCAATAACTCGCCTCCAGCCTTCCATTATGATTTTTCACTCGTCTAAAACAAACGTCCGGCCTGTAGTAGTCTAGCGGTGTCAAGTCAAGTGCAGGAAAAGCAATCGGGCCACCACGACCTATCCACTGTTGCCCAAATCAGTGGTGCAGATGATCTCGGATCGCAGGTGAAAAATGAGGTGGTGCGTCATCGTGCTGAAACCACATGTTATGACGCACATGCAGTGACACATCCTCTACGAATTCATGCAGTACGTCTTGAAAGAACAATAATAATAATAATAATGTTATTGGTTTTACGTCCCTTTTAACTACACTGGCTTTTAGAGACGCCGGGGTGCCGGAATTTTGCCCCGAAGGGGATCTTTAACGTGCCAGTAAATCTACTGACACGGCTCCCTCGCATTTGCGCACCCTCAAATGCCAGCTGACTGCGCCAGGTTTCGAACCTGCAACCTTGGGTTCAGTAAGCGAGAACGTTACCCCTGAGCCACGCAGCCAGGTCTTGAAAGAACAACCAATACGCGGCACCCGTGAGATTTAGTGGAATGTCAACAAACCTGTAGGGGATATGGGATATCAGCTGATCGTTCAATGATGTACATATTCTAGTCAGTGGCGCCGAATATGTGGGAGATTTGAACGGCTGCGAGTAGCGGGAAGACGGTACTTTTCTGGACACAAGTTCCTATGCTAAAGTTAACTGTCTTGGTCCTCACTACAAGCCCTCAAAGTCTGTAATGGGAATTTAGATACACCCTGTATTATTAGGCAACAAGTATTTTAATATAACAGGACTAGTCTTGACCACAGTGAGGTCATCATGAGCAATCTTAAGTTGCTGGAAGAAACTATTAAATAATATAAATTTGCAAGTAATTGAAACTATACGGCAATTTAGACGTTCTCGTAAAATATTCCAAAACTAACCAAATCAGATTTGTTACAAAGTAATTTTATCAAAAATATAATAAACAAGTAGTTCCGTAAAGAACTATACAGCCTATTTTCATATATCCTGCTCATGTTAATTTCTTCTAACAGCACACAAAATTTCAGTTTAATTGCTGTAACAGATTCGTAGATATTGAGAACCGTCTAAATATTTCAGATTGTCGCCAGGTTGGATTTTTATTTTTGTACTATTACATTAAGATTATTGTGTACGTGTGGTATTCAAACTTCAATCGCATGATTAGAACACAAGAAGTAAAAACGAGATTTTAAAATTACGCACAGCAGCCATCTTGTGATTATGCAAACAATTGAAATAAATTAGATGCCAGTGGATCAACATTTGTATAAGCATTTAACGTGCAACGTTTCACAGCACTCGGATAGTTAATTCGCGAGAATCGTCCACTTAAATATTTATACTTCGCGTCGCCGCCATGTAGGATTTGTGCTCACCAGGTTAATGAAAGTCCTATAGGTGAACATATGTTCATAGTCTCTATGAACATAAAAAAAATCAGTTTGGTTGCTGTAAAAGATTCATAGATATTGAGAACCGTCTAAATATTTCGGAAGCTCGCCATTTAGGATTGTTATATGTATAGGCCATAGAATTATGTACCATTCAAGGGCAATTATTGCCTAGGTTCATTATTCAAACTTTCACTTCGATCGCATGATTACGACACAAGAAATAAAAACTTAATTTTAAAATTTCGCACAGCCGCCATATTGAGGTTATGTAAACAATTGATTTAAATTAGATGGCAGTGCATTACAATCTGCAAAATCATTTTCTGTACCACATTTCACTGCGCTCAGAGAGTTAAATCCCGAGAAAAGTCTATTAAAATATTTCAAATTCGCTTGGTCGCCATGTTCGTTTTTTACTTTACGAGTTTATAAAATATACATAGATAAACTTGTACCAGTACCCTTTATCACCGTACAAAATTGCAGGGTAATATCTGTAATAGTTTCGGAGATATAGAATGTCAGTGGAATATTTCGCACAGCCGCCATTTTGAGGTTATGTAAACAATTGAACTAAATTAGACTCCAGTGCATTACAATGTGTATAAACATTTGCTGTACCAAGTTTCATTACGTGTGGATAGTTAAATCGCGAGAAAAGTCTATTTAAAAGTCTCAACTTCGCTTGACCTCCATGTTGGTTTTGTAGTCACCATGTTTTTGAAAGTCTCATAGGTGAACTTCTAGTAGTACCCTTTATCACCGTACACAATTTCAGGCCGATATCGGTAATAGTTTCGGAGATATTGAATGCTAGTGAAATATTTCGCACAGCCGCCATTTTGCATTGGTGAGACGTAACAAAATTTGAAGGGCACGGTCGAGATCGCCGGGAATAGTGCTATGAACATACCGAGTTTCATTGAAATCGCTCCAGCCGTTTAGATTTTATTAGGGGGGGACACACACACGAATCACACACACACACACACACGCACACACACACGGACATAAGGTGATCTCATAAGCCTATTTTTTTTCAAAATTGAAAATAGGCTAAAAATTCAATAATTATTTATTTTAATGGGGTGTTGCTACGGCATGAACCATGGCAATGGAGATAGTTATTGCGTTAAATTAAATACGTATAAGATTATGAGATAATTTATATATTTTTGATACATTTTTGTCAGGGTGCGTGACATGGACGACACCAGAAACTCTCTAGAACGCTTTTGCGCCTTTGAAAGAAAAGTGTTGAGGAAAATATACGGGCCCGAATTCAATATGGACGAAGGAAGATGGGAAAGGAGGCAGAAGGAAGGCCTCTACCAACTATTAGAAGAGCAAATATTAGTAGAACCATCGAAGGACGACGACTTGAGTGGCTAGGGCATGTTGTTACAGCATAAGCATCTATTCTTAACAGAGTTTCTAACTCCCGGCTGATTGACAAACGCCCAATAGGCCGTCCAAGGATTAGGTGGAGAGATAGAGTGATGGTGACATTGGAAGATATAAAATCCACAGCTTTCCTAGGCGATGCTACAGATACGAGCAGAATGAGCTGGAAAAGCATCTGTGAAATTGTGACCAGAAACATGCCTTTCATATGATGGTGATTAAACCTCTGATTTAATTTTACTTTTTCCTTCATTCTTATCTCGTGGAATATCTTTTGCAATGTAATGTATACTCTCTGTTTTCTGTCATAGGTCTTCATGCCACGGTGGGTGAGTGGTTATCGTGTCGGACTGACAACTCCAGGATTGCAGGTTCGCTCCTGGCCATGGTAGTGATTTTTGAAAGGAGACAAAAATCACGATACTCATGTCATACGATGTTTGCATGTTAAAGTCCCCCTTTGAGATCAGTAGTCCGTGTTCATAATGGCAAAATTAATCTCGGGATTTTCCGCCAACACAAAGTTCCTCATTTCGCTACTAGAAAGCGCTATAGTGTCAATGAGCTTTGATATCTAACCTCCTTGACTTTCATAGTGCTTCAAGGAGCGATGAAATTCGACATGCAAGTTGCCCTCTCGGCATCAATTAACAAAGCTTGCTCCCGGCACCCGAGGCCATACGATATTATTATTATTACGGCCTATTGAGTACAATAAATTATAACTCAGCATTATTCTAGGTTTGTGCCGTGTCTTGTGTGGGGTTTCGCCTAGGACACCAAGCTGGCTCATCGGCGGGCTCTTGGTGTCCCCGCCCGGACCCCCACAGGAGTGACGAACTGCGCGCCACCTCCCTTTATATTAGGTGCAACTGCACCACTTGACTGCGAGAACTAAAAGCTCAAGCGGCCTTAACCTCCCTATGAAGGCTTCCAAAAAGATGGTATATTGGCTTTCACGGCCGGTGAATTAAAACTCAGCAATTCTTCTAGGTTTGTGCCGTGTCTTGTGTGGGGTTTCGCCTAGGACACCAAGCTGGCTCATCGGCGGGCTCTTGGTGTCCCCGCCCGGACCCCCACAGGAGTGACGAACTGCGCGCCACCTCCCTTTATATTAGGTGCAACTGCACCACTTGACTGCGAGAACTAAAAGCTCAAGCAGCCTTAACCTCCCTATGAAGGCTTCCAAAAAGATGGTATATTGGCTTTCACGGCCGGTGAATTAAAACTCAGCAATTCTTCTAGGTTTGTGCCGTGTATTGTGTGGGGTTTCGCCTAGGACACCAAGCTGGCTCATCGGCGAGCCCTTGGTGTCCCTGCCCGGACCCCCACAGGAGTGACGAACTGCGCGCCACCTCCCTTTATATTAGGTGCAACTGCACCACTTGACTGCGAGAACTAAAAGCTCAAGCAGCCTTAACCTCCCTATGAAGGCTTCCAAAAAGATGGTATATTGGCTTTCACGGCCGGTGAATTAAAGCTCAGCAATTCTTCTAGGTTTGTGCCGTGTCTTGTGTGGGGTTTCGCCTAGGACACCAAGCTGGCTCATCGGCGGGCTCTTGGTGTCCCCGCCCGGACCCCCACAGATAAATTATAATGATGATGATATATTTGACTAAATTACTTTATAACAGATCTGATTTCGATAGTTTTGGAATATTTAAAGAGTATTTATAAATTACCTTATAGTTTAAATTAGTTGGAACCTTATATTTTTTAAAGTTTCTTCCGACTACGTAAGATTGCTGATGATACCACGTTGTGGTCGAAACTAGTCCTGTTATATTAAAACAACTTATAATAATCATTTATTGACTACTGGTGGTTTTATTTAACCCTGCAGTGCCTACTTGGGGGTTTCACATACTGCCACGCCTACTAACATTACGTGTTATCGTTCAACGGTTGGCAATAAGACTGTGACTCCAGGCAGATTCCTGAAATAGCGCGACTCAGCAGTCCTAGACTTGGTTTTGTTTATTGTGGACGAGATCATTAATTACACATTGGCAATAATTCCAGTTGGGGATCTGGTGAATCCCCACGTGCTAATAGACGCTACGTTGCTCACGAAGCACTTCTATTTAGTACTAGCAGAAGTACCCGTTCTTCGAACGGTGTTATATATTAACACCAGACATTATCAATTGAGCTACTGTTGCAATGGTTAGCGGTTTGTCATTCCTTCATATGTTTATCAGAACGAAGTTAGTTTTCTGGGAATATCACACACACTGTTAATTTAAGGGCCTTAAAATGTGATTTTCGGAGACCCCTTATAGACTCGCGAATTTTGTGTCTCACAATGAGAAGCGCAACATTTGCTTTGATCGTCCTTCTAGGATAATTTTTATATTTCGCCTATTTTAGCATGTATTTTGAGAAGTTTTTCCCTATATCAACCCTTCTGCTGTATGAAAAGTACGGTGAGGAGTTTTATAAATGATTGGTGTATTGACTCATGTTTACCATACCTAATTTTACGATGCACAATCCGAACACGATTTATAGGCGTACATAAAGATACACAGAAATACAGACAGTCAATTCTATTGTCTCCTACATATCACCCAGATATCCAAATATGGGTATATCTACCACGCAGAATCAAACAAAATCATCCTTACGATGAATTCGTATGTCGACAAAAAAAAAGATTAGTTAAAATGTGCTAGCAAACTAAATTCACCTAACGTGTACTTCCTGACGTGAAATAGATTTGAAAGCCTTGTAGACGAAACGCAATACACCTCGCATAAAAACTGACCCTCTACGTTGTGTTAGGTCCCCATACACAGGACCTCTTTCATATATTATAAAGGCTTGTTGTGCATGAAAATTCAGGTTCTTTAGCCTCAAATGGCCCAAATTCCTAAAAGCCGCAAAAAATGCTGATTCAATTCAGGAATTTTTGAAAGTAATGTTGCTGTTTGGAGATATAATACACTTTCTGTACTATATGTCGCACGTGAAATTGCATGAAAAAATTCTAGGTTGCCCCTAGACCCCCTTAATTGCATTGACGAATTATACAGTGTACGTTGGTTCCGTGATAACCTTATAGCCATTAGAAAACTTTCTCAGAAATGAAATAAATGGAGTAGCCTAATAATAATATCGTATGGCCTCGGGAGCCGGGTGCAAGCTTCGTAATTTGACACCCAGAGGTTAGCTTGCATGTCGAAATTTCGTTGTTCCTTGAATCACTATGAAAGTCAAGGAGGTTGTTAGGCCCCTTAAAACAACAATTATCATCATCATCATCAAAGTCAAGGAGGGTAGATATCTAAGCTCCTTGAACACTATAGCACTTTCTAGTAGAGAAATGAGGAACTTTGTGTTGGCGGAAACTGCTGAGATTAATTTTGCCATTATGAACACGGCCTACTGAATTCAAATTGGTTCTTTGGCATGCCAACATCGTATGACATGCGAGTCGTATTTTTGCCGCCTTTCAAAAATCACTTACCACGGCCAGGAGTGAACCTGCAATCTTGGGGTTAGTAGGCCGACATGCTATCCGCTCACCCACCGTGGCAAGGTATAAATGGAGTGACATTGCTTCATACAGAAATAGATGGAAAGTTGGATGCCACCTCTTGAGATAATGTTATCATGGTTACCGATTCCATTCCTTCATTTGTATGTTAAATTAAATTAAATTAGTTTTCTGGGAATATTTCAGATACTGTTGGATTTAGAGCCTTATATTGTAGTTTTCGAGGCCCCCAAGTTTTGTTTCTGGCACCGAGAGGCTTTGTCTCCTCGTTGTACGCCATAATATAATACTAATAATAATAATAATATATAGGGATAGGAATATAATAGACCTGCCGTACCACACCCACAGGTGTACATCGCGTGAAAAAATTCTAGTGTACCCCTTGACCCCCTTAAGGGCATTATACATATTGATGAATTTTACAGCTTAATTTCTTTCCGTGATAACCTTCTAGCCGTTTGCAAACTTTCACACCAATGTAATTAATCTAAAGGGGGGCGTGGCGGCTCAGCGGTCTAGCTGTATGCCCCTCAGCAAGGCGGTCCGGGTTCGATTCCCGGTCAATGCATGTGAGATTTTCGAAGTGAAATGCCATCTCCTGTGGTTCGGATGCCACGTAAAAAGGAGGTCCCGTGGCTCATGATCTCAAGATTAACGGTCACGTTAAACTACAAGCTTCCTTTTTTCTAAATTAATCTAATTGCATTGCGTCTTACAGCAATAGATGGACCTCTGAGAATCTGTTGCCATGGTTACCGGCTTGAATTCGTTCATTAGTTTCTTCTTCTTGTTTCGAATGGGCCTACTTTGGACCACGCTTGTTCAACTGTTGAGCTTTGATCTTTGCCCAGTGTTGTCGCATTTTCTGCCGGTGTAACTCCTTCCTTTCATCTGTCCAAGGGGTACCTTTCTTCCGGGGTTTTTCCTGAAATCCATGGACTTCCTTCAGGGCATGTCTCACAGATTGCCCGTCTTGAAGATCTGATATTCCCAGTTCATTAATGTCTTTCTCAGTTTCTGTCAGCCAAGTGGTACGAACCTTCTTGTTCTGCCAGAAAGTGAACAGCCTATTGGTCAGTCTTTTGGGAGGCAATCTTGCCACATGACCATAGAATGCTACTCTCCTTTTCCTAGCACAGTCAGAGAGCCTTTCTATATGTTCGTAGAGCTCGGAATTGTGCCGCCTACGGTATTCCTCATCTTCCTTTACCGGACCTAGGATCTTCCTGAGAATTCTCCTCTCTCTGACTTCCATTTTCTCCATCAGACCACTTCGGTTCAATGAGAGACACTCCATGGCATACAGGGCTTCTGGTCGTATGACTGAGGTGTAGTGCTTCAGTTTCAGTTCATTAGTTTATTAAATGAAATTCGTTTTCTGGGAATATCTCAAAAACGGTTGGTTTTAGGGCCTTAAAATGTGGATTTCGGGGACCCTTTAGGGCCCCCCGAGTTTTGTCTCTCACATTGAGGGGCTGAAAATGATCTTTGTCTCGTCCTTCTACTCCTATTTCAGCATGTATTTTAAGGGGGTAGGCCCTCTTTTATGAGAGGTACGGAGAAGGGTTACATCAATGATTAGTGTCGTGCCTCTGATGGATATCTGTACCAAATTTTACGTTGATACACCCAGCCGTTCTCGAGTTATAAGGGAACAAAATTGTCCACAGACAAACAAACAAACAGACAGACAGACCACAAAATTATTTTCGCGCACATCCTTAATAAAACAGTCTGAAACGCGTAAATAACTCAAATTTCCGTAGAAATTGCGAAAAAAACATACAAACTTTAATTTTTATGAATGTAGAGATATACTGCACCGCTCGGTGTTGACCGTGTTTTATTGCACAAATTCAGGTTTTACTCGCTAACCGTTGGAGATACACGAAAAGTGATAAGGACCTTTTGGATAGCACATTAAATGTGTATGCATCAAAAGTTTGATATGTCTTAGCGTTCTGTTTTTATTTGAAATGGAAATATGACATTTTGAAACCAAAGGGGGTAGTGACGTCACATATATGGGTTTTACTCGCTAACCGTTGGAGATACACGAAGAGTGATAAGGACCTTTCGGATAGGAAATTAAATTTTAAAGCTCGTATGTACCGTGAACAGTTTGCTATTTCTTAGCGTTCTCTTTTTATTTGATATGGAAATATGAAATTTTGAAACCAAAGGGTGTAGTGACGTCAATAAAATGGTCGCCATTTTTAATAGTGCAAAATATCGAAATTAAAAGTATCCTATATGTAACCATTGTAAATCAGCTACATCCATGCAAAATTTCATTTAAATCGGACCAGTGGTTCTTGCGTTATTGAGTAACACACAGACAGACAGACAGACAGATAGAAAGACAGACACACAGCATCTCATTTTTATATATTAGTATGATTAGGTACGAAATGGCGCTAAATCAAGATGCATTGTTTGCCCAAGAATGAAAGATGTCAAAACCAAGATGCAAACGTTACGGAAAAATGTGTCTGAAGCACATGAAAACTATATGTGATAATTGTTTAAACGACAGTCATGAGATGAAAAGTGGTAGCGAATGAATCTGTGTTTTTCAGAACTATAGCATGTAGAACTGATATTGTGAGGTGATAACTGCATTTTTATGTAATTAATGTAATAGATGGTAAGTGATATTGTTAATAAAATATATTTGCAGAAGCCTATGTTTCATTTTAGAAGTCTTAAATACAGAAAACGATGGGTGTCTGTGAACATCCCACGTGGTAACCCACGTTATTTTTTCTGACGTGGGCACTGAGGGGTTAATACCATTTAGATTCCATTAGATTTATGACAGACATCAGTAATCACAATGTTAATCTTTTTACTTGTTTTCGCTCTCCAAGCCGTATTTCCCCATTAAGTGTACTATCGGCTATGAAATATTCAAGCTCTGTGCGTTTCTCCCTGTCATATTGAAGAGGCCAGACCTTAAAGAACAACCTGGCTGCTCCACTCGCCTCAAAGGTCGACTGGAATGCAGGAACTGGAGCCCACAAAGCAACTATTGATTTTATAAAGTCAAACTCCCTCTTGTACAAATAACTCGCTGGATTTTTCTTAATCCTCAATTGCATGCATGAGTGATCTATTGTTCACGGTCAACACTGTCTTCGACTTGGCTGTCATCTCCGAGATCCGGGTTTGATTCCCAACTCTGCCAAAAAATTGTAATTCTAGTGCGAGGGCTGGGACGTGGTATACTCAGCCTCGTGATGCAAAGCTGAGAAGAGCAGGGTTTGATTTCCACCTCGGACAATATGGAAGTGGTTTCCTTGTTTCCCCACGCCTACTTCCGGCAAATGCTGGGATGGTTTTTAACTTAAGGACATGCCTGACTCTTTCCCAATCCTATCCCCGATTTACGTAACCTCTACTGTAATTTCTAGTCGGTTAACTCGAATGACTGGGCGCGTACGATGTATATATGTAAATAACACTCCTGAAAAAAAATACAAGTACAGTGGAACTTGGATGATTCGAACCTCAAGGGACCAGTAAAAAATTCGAATTATCAAAAAATTCGAATTAAGAAAGTTCTTTGAATAGGGTAGAGAAAATAGTGTATATTGTATTACGTTTACATCATGATTTACCTTCAACAAAGCAGATTAACAGACAACGGTACTTTATAAATACCTCAAAAGTTTCAAATGAAAAATAAAAATAAAATATACTATTCACCTATTTAACGACAGTAATAATCCCAGAGAGATCTACTGTTTTTCAAAATATTTTTGAGATTTTTACCTGTTTCCTACTTAAGTCTCTCAGCCATCACAAAACAATCTAACAAATTTAAGGAACGGAAAACAGAACCACTTACAGTACGTCATTTCTACTTAAAGAAACGCATAAGTTCTGTGGTGTGGTTTGTTGCTTGGGCTGCACTCGGAACAGTTTTTTTCGGTAACTGACCCAACTGTTTGGCTTCCGATCGGCTTTTTACATTAAAAGCTTCTAATTATCCAAAATATAATTCGAATTAAGCACGATTCTTTAGCATTGATTGTAGGCCTATATAAAATTCTAGGGACCAAGAGAAAAAAAATCGAATTTAAGAAGATTTCGAATTATAGAAGTTCTAATTAGCCACGTTCCACTGTAATAGTTTATGATCAGTTGATCACTGTTATAATGGGGCAATTTTAGGATTACGCGTTTCGACCTTCAAATGGTTATCATCTGATCCTGATCTTGATCACTGTGTTGAGGTTTATATTTATACATTTATATATTATTAAAAATGTATTAGCAGAAAATTATTTCTATAACAGAACGGAGTGAAAGTGCTTGGAAAGAGAGTGAAGATGTGGGAACACACTGGATAAAGACAGGATGGAGCTCCAACACGAATGATGTAATAATGTGCTGACGTGTCTCGCCTCCATTATGTAATCTATTGACATGTGATGTGGAGGTGAATATGTGTTATCTCCTAAAGTTGCGTCATGTATGCCTATCCCTGCTGTGGTCATATCAATGCAACCGTTCAGAAGGAAAGAACGAAAAATTATGTCAGGCTTGCTATCATCCCCAAACTAATTATTTGTGTTATAGAACTAATGTAGAAATGCCCTCTACAATGAATTCTCATACCATTCACTCATAAGAAACGAAAAACAGACACAAATTAAAGTGATGGTATATTTCGTAATTATACACCTCATCCAGGATACTGTATATACAAAGTTTTAGCCATACGTTCAAGATGTACATCGTGTTCCGATTCAACACGGAACTGTTAAATGGGTTGCCTACCCAGGGGAGGATCTAGGGGAGAGCGAGGAGGGCGACCGCCCAGGGCCCCGCGCTATGGATTTTTTAAATTTAATTAATTAATTAATTAATTATACTTTTCAAACTAAGTTATCATTCATATTCTTTTTTTCAGTGCATCTATGACCTTCCGTGACCGCTTAGCAAGTTTAGATTTCAGTGAAATAATAGAAGACTTCAGCCGGGAAAAAAGTCGCAAAGTAAGTTAATATTTTAATATTTCGTAGTTTACATAATCTTCTTCAAGGGAATTTAAAGGTTTCTTTCATATTATTAAAATAATACTGTTGGGTATTCAAAATATTGTAACTATTCTTTATTTTATACTAGCTGAAGTACCCGTGCTTCGCTACGCGTCATAAATAAATTAAAATGTGAAGGTGACAGTTAAAACAGGGGATAGGCGAGATGCTGCGCAGAGGGAGATTAAGGATGAAACATTTTGTCCAACTACAACGCTCGGCGTTGACCGTGTTTTATAGCACAAATTTAGATTTTACTCGCTAACCGTTGGAGATACCTTTCGGATAGAAAATGTAATTTTAAACCTCGTATATGCCATCAAAAGTTTGCTATTTCTTAGCGTTCTCTTTTTATTTCAAATGGAAATATGAGTTTGAAACCAAAGGGTGTAGTGACGTCACTAAAATGGTCGCCATCTTTAAATAGTGCAAAGTATTGTAATCAAAAGTAACCTATATGTTAACCAGGTAAATCAGCTACTTCCATGTAAAATTCACGTATATCGGACCAGTGGTACTTGCGTGATTGAGTAATACACAGACACACACCATCTCATTTTTAGCCTTGCTTCGCTCGCGTCATTACTTACATTACTTACATGGGTAGGAGCGATCATCCTTTCAAAGTTAAGGGCCGACCACAGCGAACAAATTATGGTAAATATTCTTTTGTAAACGGTGCCATTGATAACTGGACTCTCTACCTGCCGCAGTCTTAGAGCCTTTTCCCAAACATAGGTGTGTTTAAGAAAAGACTGACTATTTGTGTAAATACTCCAGTTTAATTGTTGTATAATTGTTATTGAATTGTTATGTGTAATTATTTATTTGTTATGTATATCCAATTTGCCTCCGGGGGCCACACCCTCCATTGCAAATAAATGAATGAATGAACGAATGAGTGTCATATTGTTATATAATGAAATGCAGTTTTAACCCCGTTAACACCCCTTTAGAACCTGAATATCCAAAAATCCCTCCTTAGTAGACGTGTTCGACACACAACGAACATATCCCCAAAATGTAATTCTTCTAACTTTAATAGTTTTGGTTGGTCGATGAGAGTGCACATCCAAAAATCATTCCTTAGTGGACGTTTTTCTTCCAAAATTTCACCCCTCCCCAAAGGCCCTTATTTATTTTTAAGCTGATTGATTTCCTCCGAGTTTCCAACTCCTCGCCTATGTCTTTTAAGAGATACACGCTCCGTTAGAAATCTTACAACCCCCACTTTTCATTCCTTTAACCTCATAACATACACTACATGGAAAAACCATTAGACATGTGTCAGCTTATTTTTAATGATTAGTATATATGCCAAGTATCACATCCCCAAATGAAACAACTCGTCAGATATTGTTATTCAATGAAATGCACGTTTACCCCCTTAACTCCTCTTTAGAACCTGAATATCCAAAACTCTTTCCTTAGTGGACGTTTTCGACATACAATGAACATATCCCCAACATTTCATGTTTCTAATTTTAATAATTTTGGCTGGGCGATGATGAGTGAGTGAGTCAGTCAGGACATTTTTTCATTTTTTTTTGTTAATTTCACCCCTCCCCAAGAACCCCTTAAATTGGATTTATGAAACAAACGGTCGAACGCCTATTTACTTATTTAAAGCTGTTTTCCCCCTGAGTTTGATGAGTGACTAAGTGAGTCAATCATTTAGGACACTTTCTTTCCTGTTTCCCCCCCCCCCCCAGAATTTCTCCCCTCTCCAAGGGCTCCTGAAATTGGATTTATGAAAAAACGGTTGAACACCTATTTACTTGTATTTTAAGCTGTTTTTCCCGCCGAATTTAATTTTTTTCACCTATGTCGTTTCAGAGACACACGCTCCGTTATGAATCCCTCAACCCCCAATTTTCACCCCTTTCACCTCATAATATACATCACATCGACAAACCCTTAGACATATGTCTGATTATTTTTAATGATTTGTTTCTATACCGAATATCACATCCCCAAAGAAACAAATCATGTGATATCGTTATTCAATGAAATTCACCTTTACCCCTTTAACACCTCTTTAAATCCCGAATAAACAAAAATCATTCCATAGTTGACGTTTTCGACATACAACGAACATATTCCCAAAATTTCATGTTTCCAACATTAATAGTTTTCGCTGGGCGTGATGAGTGAGTGAGTCAGACAGGACATTTTCTTTCAATTATTTTTACCAGAATTTCACCCTTCCCCATGGGCCCCTTAAATTGCATTGATGAAAAAACTCTTGAACACCTATTAACTTATTTTTAAGCTGTCTTTTTCCCCTGAGTTTGATGAGTGAGTGAGTCAGTCAGTCAGTTAGGACAATTTCTCTCCTTTTTTCCCCCAGAATTTCACCCCACCCCATTGGCCCCTTAAATTAATTTATGAAAAAAAAAACGGTCGAACACCGATTTACTTATTTATTTAGCTGGTTTTCTTTCTCTGAGTTTCAAATTTCTCACCTATGTCGTTTAAGAGATAGGCCTTCACGCTCCGTTAGGAATCCTTCAACCCCCACTTTTCACCCCTTGCACCTCACCATATCGAAAAACCCTTAGACACCTGTCAGCTTATTTTTAATGATTAGTTTATATGCCGAGTATCACATCCACAAATGAAACCACTCTTGAGATATTGTTATTCAATGAAATGCAGGTTTAACCCCCTAAAGACCCCTTTAGAGCCTGAATATCCAAAAATCCTCCCTTAGTGTACGGTTTTGACATACAACGAACATATCTCCAAAATGCCATGTTTCCAACTTCAATATTTTTGGCTGGGCGATGATGAGTGAGTGAATGAGTCAGGACATTTTCTTTCATTTGTTTTTCTTCAGAATTTCACCCCTCCCGATGAACCCCTTCAATTTGATTGATCCAAAAAAAACTGTCGAACAGCTATATACTTACTTTAAAGCAGTTTTTCCCCCTGAGTTTGATGAGTGAGTCAGTCAGTCAATCGGTTAGGACACTTTCTTTCCATTTTTTTCCCCCCTGAATTTCACCCCTCCCCATGGGCTCCTTAAATTGGATTTATGAAAAAACGGTCAAACAAATATTTACTTATTTTGTATGCTGATTTCTTTCCGCTGAGTTTCAAACTCCTCGCCTATGTCGTTTAAGAGATACACGCTCCGTTAGGAATCTTTCAATCCCTACTTTTCACCCCTTTCACCTCATAATATACACCACATCGAAAAACCATCAGACACGTGTCTTCTTACTTTTTAATGATGAGTTTATATGCCGTGAATCACATCCCCCAATGAAACCATTCGAGAGATATTGTTATTCAATGAAATGCAGGTTTAACCCCCTTAAGACCCCTTTAGAACCTGAATATCCGAAAATCCTCCCTTAGTAGACTGTTTTGACATACAATGAACATATCCCCAAACTGTCATGTTTCTAACTTCAATAATTTTGGCAAGGGGATAATGATGAGTGAGTGAGTGAGTGAGTGAGTGAGTCAGGACATTTTCTTTCAATTGTCTTTTTTCAGAATTTCACCCCTCCCCATGAACCCCTTAAATTTGATTTAGGAAAAAAAACCTGTCGAACAGCTATTTACTTACTTTAAAGCAGTTTTTCCCCCTGAGTTTGATGAGTGAGTCAGTCAGTCAATCAGTTAGGACACTTTCTTTCCTGTCCCCCCACCAGAATTTCACCCTTCCCCATGGGCCCCTTAAATTGGATTTATAAAAAAACGGTCAAACACATATTTACTTATTTTTTATGCTGATTTTTTTTTCGCTGAGTTTCAAACTCCTCGCCTTTGTCGTTTAAGAGATACACGCTCATTTAGGAATATTTCAATCCCCACTTTTCACCCCTTTCACCTCATAATATACACCACATCGAAAAACCCTGAGACTCGTGCCTTCTTATTAGCCTACTTTCGATTTTTGCAAAAAATGAAAGTAGACTTATGAGATCAACACAGGGCGAAACATTGTGTGTCTGTCTGTGTGTATGTGTGTGTGTGAGTCTGTGTGTGTGTGTGTGTGTGTGAGTGAGTGAGTGTACTCTGAATGTCTGTCCCCCCCTATCAATTCGAACACGGTGAAACCGAATTGAACGAAATTTGGTACAGAGGTAGCTCTAGCATAGGGCACCTCAGTGCCATACATTATATCGCCGCCATCTTTACCAAAACTGAATGGCGGCCACTCAAACGTTCAAAACGTAAACTCAAATTACGGCTAAACTAATCATCCGATCTCTACCACATTTGGTGACAACATACCTTTATATAGGACGCGTCTTTCACCCAATCTTCAAGGTCATCGGCCTTGCCATTTCAGGATGTTGGCCGTGTGAATTATGCAACCATTATAATCAATAGTTTAAGACCCACCAATTCAGATTATCAAGCCTAGGGTGGTTTAAGCTATCCTGAAGGTCGTGATCCATTATTTATTATAATTTAATATTATAATATTATTCTGTATGACTGGCTTAAAAGAGCTGAGCTGTATCTGCCACACGACAAGATGGCAGCTGTCCTCATGAGCCTGTCTTATATTTCAGTAGTTTTAGTATGTTGTATGCGATATACCCTACTGATACAATAATATAAACTTTGTATGAAATGATCTATAATGAAGATGTACTGCAGTGAAGAAATAGTTTATTTCAAGTCATTATTTGCCAACAGGTTGAATCTAATATATCAGTTAAGATCGCCATGATGTTACGGATATGTTTAGCTCTGGGCTAGCGTGTTAGCCTGTCACGCAGTTGACTGGGGATCGAATACTGCTACAGTTGACTTTTTTTTTCTTGAATTCTTTTACAAATGATGTGCACAAGCTCTTTTCACAGATACTGAATAAAATGTCATTTAGCTCAAAGGGGAGGCTAATGTATACACTCGTTTATTAATAAAATCACAGTCCCAGCATTGCACATAAACAGAAGACATTACGAAAATTAGAATAGAAGAATTAGATACACGTTGTTATCAACCACAGCCTTCTTAATGTCTCTGTACGGTGCTGTCCTCTTGTGGGTTATGTGGGTAGTATTGTTCCAAATATACCGCTGTGTCAATACCTGGCCTCCTAAAGTATGGCAATTTTGTAATACTGGTAGTTCGACTATTAGCCACGATCGCGCTCCGATTACCTTTAATGATAGACCGTACAAGGCACTGCCGGCAGGAAGTTAGGTCCTCATTTGAGTACGTAATTCAATTGCTTATATGAGGACGAAGCGTCCTGCTGGCAGGACCGTTCTTTTTTCCATTATATAGAGGGAAATGTAACGAATCAGCGCATGCAAGTCTGAAGTTGGTAGCTCTGACCGTTCAGTAATGGCGGCGATTATACGTAATGGTGACTGTGTTTATGTTTTTGCTACCTATTTCGATGCTCCAAACAGCGGAGATGCATGGAGTCGCTCGTTATTTGCTAGTAATTATGATATCAGTAAATGTCATGGTACTGTAGTTTAAATTACGTGTAGTTGTGCAACTGTGCAGTGGGATATTGACAAAAACACAACTAGGCTTTTTTAATTTATTTATTCTCGAGTGATGGACGCGCCGTCGCTCATACATTTATTTAGTCTCTGTACTATAAGAAAACACGTTTATACTTTATACGTTTATATATTTTAGAGTCAATATGTTGTTAAGAGACAGTTATTGTATTAGTCAATATGAGTCATATTGAATATTTTAGAATATTTACAGACTTTTATTGTTTGCCCAGTACCAGAACTGCAATATTATTACGCTCTGATAACCCAAAGTACTGCCGGAAGGACGCGTCCTGCTGGAAGGCCAGTTCAAACATTTGCCATAAGGGTCCAAAGTCCTGCTGGAAGGACGCACCGCTGTGTACAAAAGTACTTCCGGAAGGTCCTTCTAGCAGGACGAGTGACTGTACGCTCTATCATTAAACACTGCCAGTTGGATCGCCTCCCTCCTGGCTACTTTAAACTGCCTACTCGTTGAACACCCAGAGGCGTACTAGATAAATATGAATTCACTGCTAGGTCGCAGCACCAACCTACTGTGATTGGCGCGGATTTTTTAAGGGGAAGGTACCCAAAACGATAGATCCTTAAGTTTGCAGGCTGGCTTAATATAGAGATTAACGGACGTGAATGCATTTCAATAAGTTAGTAGTTTGGTTATTCAATCATCATAAAGTATATAATATTGATTTTGACACTTACTGGCTAATTATCAATATAAAAGAAAACAAACACTACATGGTGGTAGAGGTGATTGTTTTAGGGATGAGGACAAAGCGTTATAAATATACCCATACATTTAGGAAAAAGTAGGCTATATGTTCTTTGCTGAACATCCTGTTTTTAATGATGAGTTTATGTGCCGAGTATCACATCCCCCAATGAAACCAATCGGGAGATATTGGTAGTCAATGAAATGCAGGTCTACCCCCTTAACACCCCTTTAGAACCTGAATATACAAAAATCCTTTCTTAGTGGGCATTTGCGGTCCTTGGGGAAGCTGCATACCAAATTTCTTTCCAATCCGTTCGGTGGTTTCTGAGATTTCGTGATGAATGAATGAGTGAGTGAGTGGTATTTGACAAATATATAGTAGAAGATAGTGTCAAGTCTTTGTTATGCTAAACTCGGTTGACAGTGCTGTGTGAGTAGGTGAGTAACTAACGGGATTTCAAGTAAAGATGCTCATTTTCTATACCAGTAGTGCAGAGCGCAACTGTCATCCAGACGGCCGTGTCTCGACTTGAGCTATATTGCCATGGAAACTATCTGCCTTGCCATTCCTTCATGAGTATATTTTATGATTTGATTAGCCTGTGATTGAGTGCAAAAGGACCGAAATCGGAAGAATGAGCAAGACTATCGAAAATTCATGTAGCCAGCGGTTCCTTCTGGGTCCTAAACTATGTGTATGCAAAATTTGGTTGAGATTGCTGGAACGGTGTAGATTTGTATACGGAACAGACCCACATACCCACATACAGACTTTCACTTTTATATATAAGATATATATAATTCGTTGAGGCCATCTAGGACCACGTTAAGTCTTGCTACACTTGGCAATTTGTTTCGCCTTCCTCTGAGCCCAGAATTCCCTCATTCTCTGTGAGTGGGCCATCTTGCGCTCCGCTGTCCAAGTGGTACCTTGTCTTCTTTTCGGGTTCGATGTCTCGTCTCGGGTTAGCCCATTAGTCAGTATCTTTTTGCGGAAGAGATTTTATTATTATTACCAAACTATTTTCCATTTGATTTTTCTCCTATTGTTGTGGGTCCCACTTTATCATATCGCCCACGGGGGCAGGGCATGGATCCACCACAGAAATCATTCAAACTTATTGTGAATCTTGTGTAAATATATTTTGAAAGAGCAAAATACTTTGCAATGCTGCAAGGCCGCAATCAGTGAAATCGTACTCAGCGCTGCGAGCAGATTTCAAGCCGATTGCGGGTAGGCAACCCATTTTACAGTTCCGTGTTGAATCGAAACACGCTGTACAGAGAGTTTACTTGGTCCGGGTTCGATTCACGGCTATGCCATAATATTAATTCAGGTCCGAAGGTGGAAATTTTCCTATCATTCCATCTTTCATCTCGAGTTCTATTAGTGAAATGATGACTGCAGCTACTGTACAACCCGCTACTGCTTTCTGTGCTTCACGTTTGAGCCTCCAAGCGGAGCAGCATGTCCAGGATACAGACTTCCTGGACTCCTAGCATCCGCCACCCCCCAGGACAGGTTATTGTTGGTAAACAAGTCAGTGTTTACGTGTGCATGTCCTCGGCCAGACCAGTCCGATAGGTTCCTAGGTGACAACAAACTCGTGTGTTTTCTGGGTGAATCCCTCCAAACCAAAACGAAACCAGAACGAATATTAGGTGCCTGTTATCAAGCGCCTTTTGTGACCGTGTTGTTTCTATTGCTAAGCGTCTCGTGCATAGGGTAATTTAATATTTGTTGCTGCATCTGAACTTTAAAAACTGTCTACTTCTCTGTGTGCTAATTTATAATCGCCATAATCTCCACCATCACGCATTTTCTTGCTCATTTATCACTACATCATCACAGGCTCCTGAACAGTTCAAATAAACTTTAAAAAATGCTGGGACGGGTTTCTCTCATCCTCGTGAGGTAAAACAGAGAGGAGGTTGGTTCGATTTCTACCAGCCCTCCTGAAAGTGTTTTTCCGTGGTTTCCCATTTTTACTCCAAGCGGTTTCTAACATAAAGCCACGGACGCTTCCATCCCAATCCTCACCTGAGTGACCAATATACACACTAATTGTGTCATCACAATAACACAGGTTATCAGGCAAAATACCACACTTACCCAAGTACATGGGGCTAAGTGACAGCGATGTCCAAGCCCCTCAAAAGAAACAACAACAGCAAGATTATTCTCTTGAAGCATCAGCAGTGAGTGATAGCACGCTAGTGACAGCCAGTCAATACAACGTTACACTGCATAGCCCAAGGAGCTGTAGGCCTGCCAACATGCCCGCTCCCGAGGGCACACTTCACTCACCCCATCTTGCAGGAACAGAATATCGATTTATTTTCCATTGTTCGCCTCGTCTTGGTCAGCAAGTAGTGAGCCTTGTCGACATTTCGTAGCCTCAAGTGCAACATTTTATCTCAGACTTTCAAATGCACACTTGAGCATATGGAGAAGGGTGATATATTGTTCGTGAATCGTAACAGAAAAGGGATTTCCACAACTCACAAATAAAGGAAATTGGGATGCTTTTCAGTCGGTCAACACGATCGTAGCCAATGGGAGTTAGTTATTAAATAATATTGAAGCTTTCAGCTGGTCAACGCAAAACTCATTCCAACACTGGAATATGTGAAAAATAATCTGAAGTAAATTACTAAGGCCCGTTCTTACAATCTCCGGTTAAATCTTTACTGGCACTTTTACGGCAAGTATACTGGAACTTGATTCTTACAATACCCGGTTAGCGACAAACTGGCAGTAAAATAAGCCTTAACCGGCAGTGAACTTTACCGGAGGATTCTCCTCCCGTAAACTGATTTACTGCCAGATTTTCTATTATAATCTCAACGCCAGCTGATTACATACATCGTCAATATGCCTTGAATTATCCGTAATTTTATGGGTTTTGTAAATGCTGATGCTGTTTAAAAAAGGAGACGAAAAGTATATATAAGAATTGAAGTGATTATTACGAGGAGTTAGATGATGAAGAATTTTTTAGACGATTCCTATTGACGAAGCATTTCCTATTGAGGCCTATATTTGTCTCATTGTCCTTCCATATCTAATATTTCTCTTTATAATCGTAACGTAACAAACAGAATACGCCAAGAACACAGATCAAGATCAAGGAATATAATATATATATTTATTTATTATTTACTCCCTGACGCAGATCCACTCATGCCAACTATTGAGGGGTCTCAAGAAATCTGCAAATCGAACCAGAAATATGTACCAACTGTTGAAAATTATGCTCAGCTCTGCTAACCTACCGTAAACATTAACCGGAACATGGTAAGAAGGATCGAATGTTTACCGGGACTTTACTCCGACCGTAAAGCCAACTGCCAGTTAGAGTTTACTGTCACTTTACTGGAGATTGTAAAAACGGGCCTTAGTCTACTTCCTCTTCTTATTCTTCCTCTTCTTCTTCAATAGCCCGTTACAATATACTGTATATAATTCTTAATCACATGTGTCTGGCTGCGTGACTCAGCGGTAACGTTCTCGCCTGCTGTCCCCAATGTGCGCAAATGCGTGGGAGTCGTGTCAGTAGATTTAAAGATCCCGTTTGGGTGAAATTCTGGCACCCTGGCGTCTCTAAAAGCCGCCGTAGTTAAAAGGGACGTAATACCCATAGCATTATTATTATTATTATTTATTATTATTATTATTATTATTATTATTATTATTATTATGTAATTTATTTCAGCTTTCTTTTCACATATTCCAATAATTGGAATGAGTTTTGTGTTGACCGACTGAAAACTACAATTATATTATTATTATTATTATTATTATTATTATATTCGTTCATCCCCCTAAGGAGCACGTGGAAAAAATAGCACAGGAATTCATATTTTAGAACTTTTTATTCGCCCAAAATTTCTTCATTCTTTCACTCTGGGCCTGCCGTCTTTCTTGTGTCCATGGGTTTTGGAGTTTCAAGCTTTTGTTGGATGGATTCTTGGGTGCAAATTTGTGGGTGTTGATCTTTTGTCTGTATGTAGTCCTTGTTGTAGTCATTGGATCAATGTCGACTTCAGTAAGGGCCATTTGTGTATCTGCCTAGGTACTAGCCAGCGAATTTTGGTTTGTCGGTTCCTATTGATTATAAGAAATATTTTCTTAGTCAGACGTGAATCATCCATTCGTTTTAAATGTCCATAAAATTTCATACGCCGTTTGCGTGCGACTGAAGAGAATCGTTCAGTTAATGCATTTTTTGTTCTGCCGAGTTTTTTTCGCATCCATATACACTCTTGAAACTTGGACCCGAATATCTCCCTTAGTAGGCCTATCTGTCGTTCAATTTTCTCGATGTTCTTGCTGTGAACTGTGAGTGACAATGTCTCAGTTGCATAGAGTGCCTCTGGTAGGACAACTGTGTGGTAGTGTCGGAGTTTGGCCTTTGTGGATAGGGATTTCTTATTGTAGAAGTTCCAGGTGATTGTGTATGCTCTGCGTAATTTTTCTGCGCGCATTTTGTTTGCTGATTTTTCGGTGCCTGGATGACCAACAATTTCACCCAAGAAGCCTACTGGAATTGTTTGACTTGCAAGATGTTGCCATAGTTGGTGGCAAGTGATGCTTGGTGTTAATAAGAAAACTCTGAAAAATGAATTCAAAGCTATCGTAAGTTAGTTATTAATCTCATGCAATTGTTTTCAGGTTCAGGGAATAACACCCATTACAAATGGGTAAAACCTTTTTCTCTCAAAAAATTAAGACAAGCTAAAATGAATCAATTACCGGCTTCAGCCTTCGCAAATGCAAACACGAGTCTTCTTTTCAATCCCCTGAATAAGATACGAGTAATGAAATAAGATTTTAAATTTCGGTTCATAGGCATCCTATTTTTGAAATGTAACTCTGGTCTAAGGGTTTCAATGGGGTACACTCAGTCTGGTGAGGAAGAAACTCAGAGAAGGAGGGTTGGATTCCAACCTCAGCCATCCTGGAAGAGGTTCCCCGTGGATTCCTCCCAAATCTACTCTAAGCAAATGCTGGGATGGTTCCTAACATAAGGCCTCGGCCACCTCCTTCCGAATCCTATCCCCCAAGTACAAATACACACACTAACATAGCCATCACAATAACACAGGTTATCACACAAATTCCACACTCACCCAAACATACGGGGCTTATTATCACCACGATGTTGCAGCCCCTATAATAAGCAACAACAACAACAATCACCTGTAAGTCCAAGGAGATGGTGTTGAGATTGACAACACCCTTCCTAGGAACCAAAAGAAACTTTAGCGAGAAGTTTCTTTCCTCCAATTTCCATTCGTAGCCAGAAGTTTTGTTTGGAACACTACTGCATGGTAGAGTCTCATTTTCGTACTCCTTTCACATTCAAATAGTGTAAACGAGATGATCGGAAAAAGTCTGTACTCGGTGTAAGAATCACAGTTGTATGAGCATTGTGTTATACTGAACCTCTGATTCAAGAAAAGAATTAGATCAAAATGAACTACAATCGTCATATAAGTACGTTTTTAAACAAGTGCTAAACATGGATTTGTCACTTAACTTTGACTGCGTCGTGCAGTGGTAACGTTCTCGCTTGATGTTCCCAAGGTTCCACTATCGAATCATGGTGCAGTCAGTTTGCATTATTTGACGGAGATCAAATGTGAGAGATTTAACGGCACGTTGAAGATCACCATCGGCCACAATTCCGGCATTCTGGCATCTTTAAAATCTTCAGTAGGTAAAAGGGACGTAAAACCAATACAATTATAATTGATATTATTATTCCCCTAACTTTATTTCCCACAAAAAATTGTTGGACAGGTAAATATTACTTAATAATTAAATTGATAAGTAAATAGTTTTGTCTCTAGCATGGATATGTTTGGTTGGTTGGTTGGTTCTTAAGTTTAGGGGCTGCGACAACGCGGTCATAGAGCCCCGTGTACTTTGGGTGTGTGTAGAATCTGTCTGATAACCGGTGTTAATTGTGATGTCTGTATTAGTGTGTGTTATCTGTTTTTAGCCTATTTTCAATTTTGAAAAAAATAGGCTTATGAGATCACCTTTTGTCCGTGTGTGTGTGTGCGTGTGTGTAAGGTGTGTGTGTGCCCCCCCCCCCTAATAAAATGTAAACGGATGAAGCGATTTCAATGAAACTCGGTAAGTTCATAGCTCTATTCCCGGCGACCTCGACCGTGCCCTTCAAATTTTGTTACGTCTCACCAATCCAACATGGCGGCTGTGCGAAATATTTCACTAGCATTCAATATCTCCGAAACTATTACCGATATCGCCATGAAATTGCGTACGGTGATAAAAGGCACTACTAGAAGCTCACCTATGAGACTTTCAAAAACCTGGTGACTACAAAACCAACATGGCGGTCAAGCGAAATTGAGACTTTTAAAAAGACATTTCTCGCGATTTAACTATCCAAACGTAATGAAACTTGGTACAGCAAATGTTTATACACAGTGTAATGCACTGGAGTCTAATTTAATTCAATTGTTTATATAACCTCAAAATGGCGGCTGTGCGAAATATTTCACTGACATTCTATATCTCCGAAACTATTACAGATATCATCATGCAATTTTGTACGGTGATAAAGGGTACTGATACAAGTTTACCTATGTATATTTCATAAACCTGTCAAGTACAAAACGAACATGGCGACCAAGTGAATTTGAAATATTTTAATATACTTTTCTCGTGATTTAACTCTCTGGCGCTGTGAAATGTGGTACAGTATATGATTTTGCAGATTGGAATGCACTGCCATCTAATTTAATTCAATTGTTTACATAACCTCAAGATGGTGGCTGTGCGAAATTTTAAAATTAAGTTTTTATTCTTGTGTCGTAATCATGCGATCGAAGTGAAAGTTTGAATAATGAAGCTAGGCAATAATTGTCCTTGAATGGTACATAACTCTATGGCCTATACATATAACAATCCTAAATGGCGAGCTTACGAAATATTTAGACGGTTCTCAATAACTATGAATCTTTTACAGCAACCAAACTGAATATTTTTATGTTCGTAGTGTGCCCAATCGGTCACGGAAGACTGGCATCGAACTCGGGTCTTATCAGAGAAGACCAGGCCCGTGATTCTGCCTAGAGTCGAACCATTGATCTCTGAGGGGGAACAGTTACAGGGAACCCGAAGAGCAATGAGATGTATAATGACATATAATAATATAGCATGATTTCACGGCTAGCATGTGAATATGATGTTTAAGGGAATAATTGTTAGAAAATGCAGTCATATGTACGTTTTCGAAGCATAGTAGCATGAAGGCAAGCCAGCTTGACATTTGACTAATCGCAGCCAGCGGATGGGAGGAGATTCGTGGTGCCGAAGGGACTCATTTCGTCTGGACCGCTGGGACAGCTCGAAATTAATGACCGAGGGATTCCCCAATGGACAACACTTGAGGCCGGAGTGGGGATGATTGTCCACGGAAATTAATTGATTGCAGCCTATATCTCTAAATAAGCCTGTTAACACCGAGCTTACGCTCGAGAGGAGTGATTTGATGACCAGCAAGAGGGGATTCACCATGGTGGCGTCATGACGCTATGGAATAAGGCAATTAATTGTAATTAATTGGCCGAAGCGATCGCTTGCACGCGAGTGATTATGGGACTTCCACATCTAGTTAAACAAGGTGTATACGTCATTTTAAATGGATGTGCATTATATCAAGGAAGGAGTCGCTCTCGTGTGTCCTGTGGACTACATTTTACGAGAAACCTTTATATAGGGGAAGCAGCACAGACCAAGCGAGTTCATCTTCAGTTCATCGTCAGTTCATCTGCAGTCTACACGTAAACTAAAACGCTGCCAGTAGTGCGCGAAATGTTAGAGTATCGACGCTCGAATGTATATGAAGGACAATGGAAGCGCATCATATAGCTTCTTAATGGTAATCAAGAATCGCGTAAGATTTAATCTACAGCAGATATTTATCCATTATTATCCGCAAGTGTAGTACGCTACAGCGTAGCAATAATTTAGGATGGTTTTGGACACTGAATACCAGGAGGTATTGTCATACTTATAAATGACGCAGTATCGTCAGGATCATTACAGTTATGGGAGCCCGAGAGGCATCACAAGTAGTCATGACGGTGAAATGAACAGTATTGAAGGTGACGAGGATCGAACGCACGTACACGCAGATAGACTTTCACGGAACCAGCGGTTGTCGTAGCTTCATCGCATCGCTGAGGTCAGGCGTTAGGAGGAGTCCAATTAAGGATCCACATCTGAAATAGGGAAAAAGTGTATATAAGTTTTATTATAGTGATTTCAAAAGTGTTTATGTGTATTGTGAATAATATGTATCGTGTTAAAGTGAGAAAAGCCACTGATAAAAGTATGATTATCATGTGTGAAAAATGTGATACCGTGTGGTAAGTGAGATATAGCATGATGGCTTAAATCAAGCGTCATGGTAGGTCCGTGGTTGGTGTGCTGGAATAATCCAGCGAAAATGAAAAGTGAGTACAAATTTACAATGTTATTCTAACTAGATAGTTCACCATACAACGAAACAATACTTTAAGACTAAGATGTAACAGTCACTTATGCACGAGCATTCACCACTCGTATTTGGTAGAATATGGCTTGGAAGGTGATTTGTTTAGGGCCATTCAGACCTAAGATAGTGATGAATGTAACGGTAACGTTAAATGATAATAGTAATAATAGTAATCTGGGGTCGGTAACAGTAAAGTAAAGTAATAGGCATTTCTGGCCTAAATAACGTTCAAACTGTGTCATGTCTAATATAAAGATACTGTATTTTGGTAAACAGTAAGAAAGTAACGTGAAAATATAGCGAGATACGAGAGTTTTTCAGTGTCAGTGAAGTGTTGAATGAATTTTTGATATGGTCAATTCTTAGGATTGTATTTGAGAACCATTAAAGTAATGTAAGCCAGTAAATTTATACTTGTTTTTAGGAGCTATTTGAAGCTTTGGCTTAAGAGTAATCGCAGAGAGGAAGTGAGTGCCTCAATAATTGAGTCATCTATGAGAAGTATTGTTTGAAGTCGCATAGAGCGAGCGAAGTAACGTAGAATCCAGTGATTTACGTCAATAAAGTTGCGGGGACCATTCTAACATAGCTTGCACGTTAGGTGAAATGTTGGCTAATCTACGAGATAGTATCGCCGTTGTGCATACTTTTATTATTCGCAGCGGATTGGAACGGACCTCGTTTTTATCCATCGCTTGCAGGAATAATTGCCACAAGGGATGTTCTTCGAGACCCCGTGAGCACATGTATTATATGATCTGCCCTGAGAGGAGATTCATGTTCGTCGTATAGGAAACGCAGATTTCCTTATTATTATATTGAAGGCAGCTGCTGATGAAGAATCTTGTATTCTCATTATAATGCGCGCCCAAAGCCACTTGTATTCACCACAGAACGGCAAGGCTATTACAGGATCCATCCCCAGCCATGAATGTTAATTAAGGAGCCGAGTTGACCCCATTACACTATAAATTTAGGCGATAAATAATCAGAATGACTCAATTACTTGAGACAACACTCAGCGTCACTCCATTGTACTGCAATTGTAAACAAAGATGACCTTGCTAGCAGCAAGAGGGGGGTGATATGTATGCCATGAAGGACGGCAGCCATCTTGCTCGGCCAGCTGGAACTAACTTTATTGCCTGCTTGGAAGGGGAGGTGTGGAGACCCAGTCCCTTTATTTTAAAAGCATAGTGGGACACTGAAGAATCTCGATATTTCGAAATATAATTAAGATATGAGTGTTATGATGATGCCAATTGATTTAAATGATGTGTTTCAACACACATACATTGTTTGATCGTTGTGATCGGATAATATTTGGCCCAGTTATACTCTGAGGAGGAACGCTGAACCAAATAAATGTAGGCATCTTTTTAGAGTGCATTTTTGCTCAGTCCACACTAATTTATGCAGACGGGTAGATGATTTCTAAAAACATGACACGTTTGTAACGATAATAATTTCGACCAGACCCAGAAAATCGTTATATGGTGAAACTATAAACATTTCTGTCCATGTGTATTTTGGAAGGGAAAACGTACCACTTTTAGCGTTTCATATTGATGGGAAGGAGGAAGATGATTCACACGACACAACAACATTTGTTAATTAAGGCATAAAATAATGAATTTATGTTCATGAAAGTAAATGCCCGTGAGAAACGGATTAATGTTTTATTATTACAGAATTAATGTCATTTAAAGTGATATGTGACTTTTGTGTTGTGATACTCCAGTTTGTTAAATTGTGTCACATGATGAATACTATGGAGACTCGTAGATGTCTGAAAGTATCAATGATAGGATGTTAGAAATAGATTTGAGTGCAGTGTAGCACTAATTAAGAAGAGACTCACAAAATAACCTTGATTTCATTGTGGGAATTAAATGTAAATTATCCTTTGTTTGTATTTTGTTGTATAGCCATGACTTTATATCAGTAAATGTTTTATTTGGGAATATGTTGTTTCTTTCATGTAGAGTAGTTACCTGGTAGACTCAAATCCTGAGCATGTGGTCGTATGGTGGGCATGAACGTCCCATACCTCGAAAGACCGTGAGTTACCTGGGATACGAACACATGGTCCACATGATGACAATTGGGTACAATAGAGACTATGAACATATGTTCACCTATAGGTCTTTCAGTAACCTGGTGAGCACAAATCCAACATGGCGGCGACGCGAAGTATAAATATTTAAATGGACGTTTCTCGCGAATTAACTATCCGAGTGCCGTGAAACGTTGCACGTTAAATGCTTATACAAATGTTGATCCACTGGCATGTAATTTATTTCAATTGTTTGCATAATCAAAAGATGGCTGGTATGCGTACTTTTAAAATCTCGTTTTTAGCCTATTTTCAATTTTGAAAAAATAGGCTTATGAGATGACCTTTTGTCCGTGTGTGTGTGCGCGCGTGTGTGTGTGTGTGTGTGTGTGTGAGGTGTGTGTGTGTGTGTCCCTAATAAAATCTAAACGGCTAGAGCGATTTCAATGAAACTCGGTAAGTTCATAGCACTATTCCCGGCGACCTCGACCGTGCCCTTCAAATTTTGTTACGTCTCACCGATCCAACATGGCGGCTGTGCGAAATATTTCACTAGCATTCAATATCTCCGAAACTATTACCGATATCGCCCTAAAATTGTGTATGGTGATAAAGGGCACTACTAGAAGATCACCTATGAGACTTTCAAAAACCTGGTGACTACAGAACCAACATGGCGGCCAAGCGAAGTTGAGACTTTTAAATAGACTTTTCTCGCGATTTAACTATCCAAATGTAATGAAACTTGGTACAGAAAATGTTTGTACACATTGTAATGCACTGTATTATAATTTAGTTCAATTGTTTACATAACCTCAAAATGGCGGCTGTGCGAAATATTTCACTGACATTCTATATCTCCGAAACTATTACAGATATCACCCTGCAATTTTGTACGGTGATAAAGGGTACTGATACAAGTTTACCTATGCATATTTCATAAACCTGTAATATACAAAACGAACATGGCGACCAAGCGAATTTAAAATATTTTAATAGACTTTTCTCGTGATTTAACTCTCTGAGCGCAGTGAAATGTGGTACAGTAAATGAATTTGCAGATTGTAATGCACTGCCATCTAATTTAATTCAATTGTTTACATAACCTCAAGATGGCGACTGTGCGAAATTTTAAAATTAAGTTTTAATTTCTTGTGTCGTAATCATGCGATCGAAGTGAAAGTTTGAATAATGAACCTAGGCAATAATTGTCCTTGAATGGTACATAACTCTATGGCCTATACATATAACAATCCTAAATGGCGAGCTTCCGAAGTATTTAGACGGTTCTCAATATCTATGAATCTTTTACAGCAACCAAACTGATTTTTTTTTATGTTCATAGAGACAATGAACTTATGTTCACCTATAGGACTTTTAGTAACCTGGAGAGCACAAATCCAACATGGTGGCGATGCGAAGTATAAATATTTAAATGGACGTTTCTTGCGAATTAACTATCCGAGTGCCGTGAAACGTTGCACGTTAAATGCTTTTACAAATGTTGATCGACTGGCATCTAATTTATTTCAATTGTTTGCATAATCACAAGATGGCTGCTGTGCGTAATTTTAAAATCTCGTTTTTACTTCTTGTGTTCTAATCGTGCGATTGAAGTTTGAATACCACACGTACACAATAATCTTAATGTAATAGTACAAAAACAAAAATCCATCCTGGCGACCATCTGAAATATTTAGACGGTTCTCAATATCTACGAGTCTGTTATAGCAATTAAACTGAAATTTTGTATGTTGATAGAGACAATTAACATGAGCAGGATATATGAAAATAGGCTGTATAGTTCTTCACGGAACTACTTGTTACTTCTTGTGTTCTAATCATGCGATTGAAGTTTGAATACCACACGTACACAGTAATCTTAATGTAATAGTACAAAAATAAAAATCCATCCTGGCGACCATATGAAATATTTAGACGGTTCTCAATATCTACGAATCTGTTACAGCAATTAAACTGAAATTTTGTATGTTGATAGAGACAATTAACAAGAGCAGGATATATGAAAATAGGCTGTATAGTTCTTCACGGAACTACTTGTTTAAATTTAAGTACAGACTTCAACTTAGAATTTTTCAAATAGTTCCTACTTTTGCCTCCAAGCGCCACCGTCAACGACTACTAGGCCAAGTTCAGAAATTAGCTACTAGACGTCACCGCAGCCGCCTCTTGGCAACGAACGTAGAATCCTAAGGGCGTTGTTTACATTCTTAACCTATCCAATTTAGCTTCACACAGGTGTAATTAGGGGGCGTGGTGGCTCAGCGGTCTAGCTGTATGCCTCTCGCCAAGGCGGTCCGGGTTCGATTCCCGGTCAATGCATGTGTGATTTTCGAAGTGAAATGCCATGTCCTGTGGTTAGGATTCCACGTAAAAAGGAGGTCCCGTGGCTCATGATCTCAAGATTAACGGTCACGTTAAACTACAAGCTTCCTTTCCTTTCCTTCCAGGTGTAATTAGTGGAAGGTTCTTTAACATGCCATACATCTATGACATGGGACCGACGGCTTTACTTCCCCTCCGAAGGAAGGCATACTGAGGGATTTTTAACGCTCTTAAAAAATCCGACGGTTTCGGCCGGGCGTGAACCCGCTATCTTGGGCATAGAAGCTCAGCATGCTACCGACTACGCCACCGAAGCCGCCATGTATATGTTTACGAAATATTTCGATATATATTAAATACAAGCTATTGTACCGGGCTTTGCCCGAGAGGTGCCTTTATGTGTTGTAGTAAGATACATGCCAATATATTTCGCAGTGAAACAATATTGCAATATTATCTCACTGTCAACCTACTGTCGACCCAAGTATTATGTGCACTCGAGTTTGACGGTTGTTTGTGAAGTAACCAATAGACCTACATAAAATCCAATAACATCATCATTTTCGTCGTTCTATTGCACGTTAGTTCATGTAGGTTTGGAATTTTTAATTTATATTTTAATATTTTTTTGTCGCAGTTGGAGCACAAAAAGTGCACGTTTTTAAGCGTGTTTCAACCATGCGTCACATTTAAGAATTATTATCTCAAAAACCGTCATCAGATCGAATCCAAATTTTAACACTATATACATTGGAATGTTGTATAACTTGTTTATTAATTTCAAAATGTTGCGTGTCCATGAAAAAAAGTTGTTATCATTTTTGTAAGGTAACTTTTTCTCGGCTCGGGGTGGTTGGAAAATGTAGTTCTTAGTTGCGATGTAATCCTTATACATCAAAAAGTTATGCTGTATGACTGTGAAATACGTAAATTAACTCACTTATTTTATATCGGTTTGTATTTGTAGGCGGAAATAACACATCGTTCACCACCTACCCGCTCCCGGAAAAGCTGTACAGCGTTGCCGAAATAGAGCCCATCACGCATCATGGCGTGCCTCGCTCGGAAGTGATGGACTCCATCACAACAACGCTGTACAGCTTTCCCGGAGCGGGTAGGTGGTGATCGATGTGTTATTTCTGCCTACAAATACAAACCGATATAAAATAGCGAGTTAATTTACGTATTTCACAGTCATACAGCATAACTTTTTGATGTATAACGATTACATCGCAACTAAGAACTACATTTTCCAACCACCCCGAGCCGAGAAAAAGTTACCTTACAAAAATGATAACAACTTTTTTTCTTGGATACGCAACATTTTGAAATTAATAAACCAGTTATACAACATTCCAATTTATATAGTGTTAAAATGTGGATTCGATATGATGACGGGTTTTTGAGATAATAATTCTTAAATGTGACGCATGGTTGAAACACGCTTAAAAACGTGCACTTTTTGTGTTCCAACTGTGACAAAAAAAATTAAAATATAAATTAAAAAATCCAAACCTACATGACCTAACGTGCAATAGAACGACGAAAATGATGATGTTATTGGATTTTATGTAGGTCTATTGGTTACTTCACAAACTACCTTCAAACTCGAGTACACATAATACTTTGGTTGACAATAGTCGAAAAGTAGTGTGGACTAGCCTACAATGACGTAGCAGTGCATGCAACAATAGTACAATGGGATGTACAGTAAACGCTCAAATCCTCGAGAACTCAGTCTCACAATTACTTTCCTGATAGTGTTTCATTTTTATTTAAAGGAGTAATTAAGACGTCTTAGTCACATAGTTATCTGTATTATTTTTAAAATGTTTCAATTACCTTCTTGATAGGAAATAATATTTACATTATTCAATGATTGGAAGATAAAGTCATCATTGGGGGGTCAAATATACTTATGATTTTCAATCCCGCTCAAATGTCGTGGATAATGAGAAATTACTTATCCTGTACATGCAGTAAGTTAGTGTGTACTATAGCTGCAGATAAAGGAGCAGTATTGCTGTAAAATAATTTACATGCATATTTTCTCATTCTCATTAAGTTGAAGTAAATTAAGCAACGTAAAATCCCAGTATAATGTCATATATGATGCTTAGATTATGAACACATCAGGCTTTCTTAGCCCCTAAATTATTTCTTAAGATAAAAAGTAAATTCTCTAAACTCAACTGTTAATGGTTTCTAGAATTCTATAGCGGAGCCCAGAGTGATAACATTATGATAATTATGCAACATTGTAACAATTATAACATTATTCAATAACTTTTTTCAGTAAGCACTAAAATGGGTAATATAAATAGGCTACTTAAACAAAGGAAGTATCGTGTGAACGATCAGATCGAACTACTGTATATAATGTCCGCTATCCTTATGTAAAAGTATCATTACTTACCCTTTGGTCCTTATCAGCCGAAAAACAATGCATAATATTATATACCAGTAGTTTAATTATGTTATTAACATGTTATCAACTAAATTCTTAATTCATTATCCAGTTCCTTTATTAATTAGCATAGTGATAGAGCAGGATATTCACCAATTACAATATAACTCGAATCACAATGACAAATAGACTGCTATTCATAGAACAATCTACAGTATCACGCAAAACGTCAACATATCAGTAGTAGAACACACCTTAACGTAGAGTATAACACTTCAATTCCAGTAGATATTACATACAATATATTGCGCGTGAAACCTTCCGTCATGAGGCATAGATTCAAAATCTCCTGTAACAGCTGCGGCTTTAAGAGTTCAAAATTAGACGCAATGTCGCATTGGTTCCGATGCCCTAGAGACAATAAAAATAAAATAATTATCCATAAAAAACAAAATCATTTAGAGGACGACGCGGATTAGCGACTAACATTCTCGACTGTCACCTTGGAAGTCCGAGTGTGATTCCCGGCTCTGCCAAAAAAATAACTGGTCTGAGAGCTGGAACGGGGTAGGCCTACACTACACTTCTTGAGGTAAAACTTGGAAGTTGTTTTCCGTGGTTTCCCACTGCTACTCTAATCAAATAAGGGGGATAGTTCCTAACTGAAGGCCAAAGCAACCTCTTTACAATCCAATTACAAATCACACACTACTACAGCCATCACAGTAACAGGGGTTATCAGAAAAAATTCACACTTAAGTTCATGAGGTTACATGACCATGATGTCGCAAAGCCTCTAAATAAATCAACAACAACAGAATCATTTAAGCTCATTTAATCTTACGGTACTGAGTTTCGTGATGATGATATCTCCATCCGTTATAACGTTACGCCGCATGCAGGATTATCCAATGTACTTCTTTCTTAATTTCAATTCCCTACAACGACCCCTGTTAATATAATTTTAAAAAAATGTATTCATATTTTTATATATTTCAGATTCCTAATGTTCTTATCGTGGTTTAGATAGAAAATGGAGCGCCATGGCCTCTAACAGAGATAGATGGAAACCAGGCGGCCACATCTTGAGCTACTGTTGCCGTTGAGAAAATGGAGTGGCATGGTATCTTACACAGATAGTTGGAAATTTGGTGGTCACGTCTTCAGCTCCATCATGCCTTTATTTTCTGCCCATATTAGCCTTTGCTCAAGTGCCAAAAGGCCGAAATCAAAATAATTTGGAAATCGAGAATTCATATAGCCATCGGTTCTTTCTGGGTCCTGAACTATGTGTATGCGAAATTTAGCTGAGATTGGTGGAACGGTGTAGAATTGTAAAGAGAACAAATATATATACGAGTACATACCCACATACAGACTTCCACGTTTATATATTAGATTTACTGATCCTTGTTCAACCCTACACCAGTTACTGCCCCCATCACGTAGAACTGGATTCATCTTGAGTGGAAATTAGCGTAGCTGGGGGTTTGCAACCCTCCATTAGGAACAAGTCCAAGGCGAAGAAGGGACTACGTCCGCAGATTAGAAAGAGAAACTAAACCTGCCACTAAATAAAACAAAACTTGAAATTAGAAGAGCATGAAATGACTTACCGCTGGAAAGACAAACAAGAGCGGTTAGAAACACTAAAATCTAAACTAAGAACTAATTACTAATGATAATTAGTTTACCTGGTAGCTGTATGACCCAAAATATCGTTTCTCATTTGTTTCCATCTAGAGTCAATCTTGCATTTCTCTAAAGGAATTATTTTCCAACACTATTAATATAGTTGTCAATTAAATCCAACTTCTCAAAATATATTTGAATTCTTGTTTAAAACCCTTAGCCCTCAATTTCCATGTATATTCAGATATGCGATCGTGGTATTATTTTCAAGTCTTACTCAAGAGTTGTAACCACCCTTGAGTCAGGTTTCACCTTTGGCAAATATGCAGCTCTGATATTGCAATCTCAGACTACGTCATCTAATCGTTATTCAAGAAGTCATTCCGCACTGCCCTCTTCGGCTAAGACCCCATCACCGAGTCTTTAGGGTACTTACCATCATAACATTCGCCTAGAGTAGAATCATGGAAAACCACTTATAGGATGGCTGATGTTGGAATTGAACCCATGTCTTCTCAGTTCTGAGCCTGAGCGTACCCCGTTCTAGCCCTCAAATCAAAATCAAATTCCTTGGAAAACCCGGGAGTCATGCCCAGGCCTCACAGGTGACTACCAAGAATTATAATCACTAAATCACGAGGTGAACTATCTGTGAAACCAGCCTTTGAACATCATCGGATGGCCCCCAGGCCCCGGGCTAGGGTGATAGACGCCCTGGGCAAATGGTCTACTGGCGCCCTTTTTCTCATTTATGTGTTATAAAATAGCATAATAGTTATTTTTTCAAACAACTAAGTTACTAATATTGTTTCACAGGAAATAATAAGAAAAGTAAGTCGTTCATACAATTTTGTAGTCATTTATTGAAACATTAATCACTCTAAACACCAAGATTACAAATTCAAAAGTTAAATCTTAAAAGTACAATATGCAGGAAAATTTCAAATCAATGGTTTTTTTTCTGGCTTTTAACTTTGCAAATTTATTTAAGATGTCAGAAAAGTCTGTGCTAAGGGTTACGTCTTTTTCACAACACAACAACAATAGAGGATTTAGTTTGATGTCTGAAAGAGTTGATCTTTTCACATTCCTTAGCCGAGTCAAAACAGAAAATCCTTATTCTGCGGAGCAGTTGGTAACTGGCAAAGTCAGAAATATTCTAGTTGCTACCTAAAGATCAGGGAAAGTAGTTTTCAAATAATGTTTTATGACGTATTCATATATGTCAAGAATGCTAGTAAATTCTTCCTGTACCACATACATTTTGAAGTGCTGACATTCGTTTTCAAATTTACTTCCGATGTCATTAGAGTAGAACTCATAGTTTATTCGCAGTCTGTGATATGACCTCTTTCTGCGATACCTTTTGTACAAGAATAGAAACTATTTCAAATTTGTCAGATAAATTTTCATAAGCTGTTTTTCGCCTTGACAGGTTTCTTATCAAAGAGTCAAATATATTAATGTAAACTTGGGATTTGAAAAGCGACCTTTCATCAAGAATAGCTTCATTGCCTATAGTCCAGTCAATAGAGGCTCGAAAAGGGGGTTCACCTTACATCAGATGCGGGATCGTTTTTTATTTTTTGATGTTGTTTAGAACCATTAGGTAGTTATTAATCCAAGTTTCCGTCATCCCCATCCCCTTGCTTCGTCCGCCATCTTGAAAAAACTTTCAGAAATCGGCACTTTTTTCAGTTTTTGGCCTCTAGCTCATTCCCAGTTCATTTGTTTGAATATATGTTTGAATAAGAAAATGTAGATTACTAAATTTCCAACAACTTTTAGATGAGAGTGTTTTTTGTAGGACCAAGCATATTCGAGATACGAGAAGGCGAAAAAGGGCGAAAATTGGCGATTAGGCAAATGTTTCACTTCGTTCCACTTTCCACCGCAAACACAGGGGGAAGACTTTATCTCAGCGAAACGTTTATTGAATGAAAGTTGTAGATAATTTAATTTCCTTTGAAACTCATGTATCAAAAAATAATTACGAACAATGGGTAGAAGTGGGGGTAAATTTAAGAAAACTGGAGGAAATGCGCTTTTTGTGATTCAGCCCTGGAGCGCCGTGTTGGTGAAGTTCTTCGTTTTCATTATATTACAACCATTTTTTGAACACAGCAATGCATCTAAATAATATTTGAACCATTTTTGGTATAAATGTAACCACACACTTACACTCACACTCTCTCACACACACATATATAATTGAATCGGCCATTGTTAGAAGGCACTACGTCATTTTTGTAAACATTGAGATAATTGACAAAAATTGTTTCTCTCACTTAATTGTAAAGCATAGTTGCTGTCACGTGTAAGTATGACTTAGTTGTACAACGGCTGCTCGAATGGTTTTCAAAACACCCCACTTTCCCTGCAGCAGAGGAAATTATGAGCATCAGCTCTGGTGTAGTTGGAAGTGAACAGGTGAACTACAAGGCCCAGCAAGTCGGTATGGCTGGACTCTCAAGATTAGTGGGAACAACTTTCGGTGAAGTGTCCTTCAAAAAGAAGGACAAAGTGATATCTTTAGCAGCTGACAAGAACATCTTGAAAGTTGGGGAGAAGAAGATTGCTGTGGATCCGCTCACACTCTATCACAGGATGTGCATAGCAAAAACAACCCAGGACGACCTTGAGGAATACCTCTCTTATGAGCTTGCACCGTACCCTATGTCGTTGTTCAACGAGGATGGCATGCGCAAGGGCACAAAGTCTGCTTTATATGCAGCGTTCACACCCCTGCCCATAGATTTCGAGCTACCCTCAAATCACCTCACTGTCATCGATGGGGGGCATCTGCTCCACAAAGTTGTGTGGAATCGAAACTCGACTTTTGGGCAAATTTGTGCCGATTATATCAAGTACATCCACCAGCATTATGGGACAGTGGCGATGGTCATCTTCGACGGGTACCCAGACAATCTTCTGATGAATACCAAGAATGCTGGAAGAGCAAGAAGGCGCAAGCTGAACGCCTCAGCAGATGTGATATTTGATGAAGCCACAGTCAACACAACTCCTCAAGACAAATTTCTGTCCAATGAGAGCAATAAAAAACGATTTGTTGCCCTTCTCAGAACAACACTTGAAGTCATGAACAAGCAAGCTGAGGAGGATGCTGATGTGCTCATTGTGACCACTGCAACATCGATGGTTTCTTCGTACGACGCTGTAATTATTGTGGGGGAAGACATCGATTTATTAGTCATCCTCACTGGGACAGCAAATAAGATGAACAACGTGTACCTTAAAAAATCAGGAAGAGGCAATACACCTGACGTCATGTACTCCCCCTCATCATTTATGTAAGACTTCTCCGAGAACCTGCTGCTCATCCACGCCATCAGCGGGTGTGACACAACGTCAAACATTTATGGGTTCGGTAAAACCAAATTTTGTTCACTGTTCCGGAGGAATCCATTATTGTTGGAGATAAGTGATGTCTTCATGAACCCAGAAGCCACATTAGAGGACATCTCTAAAGCAGGAGAGCAAATATTGGTCGCCCTCGATGGTGGGAAAATCGACCAATCACATTCTGACCTCCGACACACAAAATTTGTTGCCACCACGACAAACTTGAACCTGGAAAAGCTGCCCCCAACCTTTGATGCAGCGCGATACCACTCCTTGAGGATATACCACCAAGTGATGTCCTGGATGAGCAGGAAGAAAGACCCGAACATCTTTGGCTGGACAAGAGGAAGCAGAGGCTTGATTCCGACAACAAACACCAGAGATGCTGCTCCTCGAACCCTGCTGAAGACGGTATCATGCAGGTGTGTCACCGGCTGTTCCGCGGCATGTGCATGCAGAAAAACCGGTCTGCATTGCTCCACTTTCTGCAAATTCTGCTGCGGCGGAAAGTCCTGCGTCAACCGTCCCTTGATAGCCGCTGACGAGGAAGAGGAAAACATCGACGACCCATCCATACCATTTGACGAAGACCCTGCCGAAGAGTCAGCCCTCCCGACCCCCCTTGCGTAACGTCTCCGGTTACTGTAGCAACACCCCATCTATTTTAAAGTTTTTAGCCTACTTTCGATTTTTGCAAAAAATGAAAGTAGACTTATGAGATCAACACAGGGCGAAAAAAGTGTGTCTGTCTGTGTGTGTGAATGTGTGTGTGTGAGTCTGTGTGTGTGTGTATGTGTGTGTGAGTCTGTGTGTGTGTGTCTGTGTGTGTGTGAGTGTGTGTACTCTGAATGTCTGTCCCCCCCTATCAATTCGAACACGGTGAATGCGAATTGAACGAAATTTGGTACTGCGCCCGAAGAAGCCCATCAGTACTTATATCCAAAGCCCGAAAAAGGATTGCAGACATGTAAGTTACCCAGCTCACAAGCTTATCATGCCTACTAAGTAAAATTGGGAATTCCAGGAACATACAGGATAGATATTATTCGTAAAGAAAATAGTACTACTAGACAAGGTACAAATTTCTACTATTATTTACATTTAGAACAACCGAGAAACTCCAATCTCGAGGGGTGATAAGGTCTAATCTATAGTGAGCGCCTGTATCTATACCTCGTAGTACAATTTTCGACGATGACGACAATGAAAACGGAATCAGTTTAGATAAAATTTGACTAAGTTGCTAAAAAGCACTAGCCGTTTATTAAGCTAATAAAACAAATAACAACTGGCTTCCTCCCTTAATATTTTGTCTCCCTGACACTTCAACAAAAATAACTGCAAAGATAAACTTGCACGTGGCATTTCTATCGTAAGAAAATGTGAAACGGCGTGACATTAAGTATTGCCCTATTTTATACAGGTCCGCTTCAACTATGAACCGTAGTTCCATATCTAATCAAATTATTCATGAAGTATGTGCATATATACATTCTTTTATGAAATTCAAATTTTACACTCCATAACGTCGAAGATTAAATTTTCTTTCTCCAATAAGTCTTTCATCTACTCCATTTCTCTTAAACATCAAATTCAAACAAACATACACCGCAACTATCGTGTTGAAAGTAATAAATACTCGTCATAATCAATTGAACATAAGTGACAAACATTTAAGCTAAGCACTGTTCTTTTTTACCTTTATCTATATAACATGAAATTCTGAAATAAGTGCTGAAATTCTTTACTGAGTTAACAATCTTCTGATAAACGTGAATACTGTAAGTGCACGGCATTAACCTTCGTTTCCACACTTCTCCTCCATAATTATACAACAATTACTTTCTTTCTTAAACACCCTGTACAGAATCTTCCTTTACTATACTCTCATAACTTCACAATTATTGCATTCAATACTAGAACTTAGAGACTCCCCTGCGTCCCTTCGTAAACTTACGTAACTCCTTTACGTTCATATCTCTTTAATCTGCACGGTAATTCAACTATAAACTTCTACTTCAATACATATACTTCCTTTACTTAACATTTCTCCTCTATAATTGATACAACATCGCCTCGTGCTCGTAATTTCATTTCTGTAATAAATCTCTGTACTTGCACCCTGTGATTTAATTTCGTTGACTTTCCTCTTCACGTGGTTAAATTCAGCTTTACATTTTATTACAACTTTTCAAGAAATATCAGTAAATATTCATATTCCTAACAAAAGATATAAGTTTGACTTCATTCCATTAATATTTGTTTAACAAATTCATTTATGTTTTTTAACGCTCTAAATTTCATTAGACATATGTGTTTAAGCTTTTCGTAATACTTTCGTTCATAATAAATTTCTGACACTCGAATCAACATCATGAGTTGTCGAAATATTCTTTACACTTCGTGACGTTACTTCTTAAGGATACTGTACTTAAATTTGCTCCAGTAAATTTCATTTTACTTCATTCACAATCTTACTCCTGCTTTACTTCGTTCAACGTTCTATTCCTTTTAAATAGTTCACTCTACATTCCATTTTTAACGCTCTAAATTTCTTTAATACAATTTCTTTCAATAATTTGCTTTCCTCTAAACAATTCCTTTATATTCCTCTTTTAACGCTCTCAATTCCTTTGAAATACAATTGGTTCTAAGTTACTCTGAACAATTCCTTTATATTCCTCTCTTAACGCTCTCAATTCCTTTGAAATACAATTGGTTCTAAGTTACTCTGAACAATTCCTTTATATTCCTCTCTTAACGCTCTCAATTCCTTTGAAATACAATTGGTTCTAAGTTACTCTGAACAATTCCTTTATATTCCTCTCAATTCCTTTATATTCCATCGCTGCGATAAAACAGATTTAATTAAATTAAATCTAACGCAAGTGTGAAAATATTTACACGATTTTACTTTACTATAACCTTAGTGTTAATAGCATCATCATCATGCCAAAATTTCGTCCAAGTAACTGAAATTTTCAAGAAATACGGCAAATAACTCCGTAGAAAAATATGAAAAATCACAATAACAAGATCTACACAAATTTAATTACTTTGACAAAATTATACGTTTTAAATAATGCAGTTAAGAAAAATGCTGTTGAAAATATGTGGTTGAAAAATATGCGGTTGAAAAATATGCGGTTGGTCAATTGGATAATCACACAACTAAACTACAATTCTACATTATAAAAGACAATTTTCTCACTACCTTGTGTTGACTTCTGTACTGCTGAAAATACTTGCATCGCTCCTTCCAAACCAAACTTGTCGAGATCATAGCAATGTCCACAGCTATGAAGACCGGTTCTGTGATAGCAGCAGCTGGACTCGCGGTGAATGACCTCGCCGTGTACAGCTCTGCCAACTCCCCGTCTCTCCTTCGCTCCAAGTAGGCCGGCTTAGATTCTCCATCTCTTCAGAATAGACATCATGGTTTCTTCAGAATAGACATCGGTTTTCTTCAGAATAGACATCGGTTTTCTTCAGAATAGACATCACGGTGTAATACTGTCGTTTATGCAAGCTTTTCGTATCTCAAGATGTGTTAAAACTCTCGTAGAAAAGTATGAGTTTTGCTCGGTGATGTTGCGCTTTGCGTAGATATTTGTAGCGTCTTTCATGCTAGTGAATCTGGAATTCAACTGACATTCTTGTAGTCTTCAACTTCCCCATGCTTAACTTAGCACATGTTAATATTCATATTCTTGATAATATACTTGAGACCTCCCCGTTGCTGCCTTATAACTTGCATTTTCAATACAATGTTCAAATAAGCTCTTACACGTAGAAATATTAAGTAGCTTCTTGTCGAAAATGTTTCTAGCTATGTGGAACTCTTTGCATAAGCACTGCAATATATAGTTGTAGCTTGCTCCCAAGTTACTGAAATTACACTCTTCCTTACTTCCAACCTTTATGAACCGTAGCACTATTTTAAAGATACTCGTTTATGCTCGAGGTCTTCTCTCGTTCAAATCTCAATTGGAAGAACACTCTCGTCCTGCTCTCCGCATTCCTCGAGTTCTCGTCTCACTTCCTCTCCTCCCGTGGTGTGACGTAACTCCTACCACCTCTCCTGACTTCCGTCCGCAGTTCGACCTTCGCCTCTTCCCCTCTCTCATGACGTAACTCTCGCTTCAAGTGGCGTGATCTTTCTCGTAATGTGAACCTCCCACTTTCGTATAATGGAATATATGTCCATCTTTAAATCATTCCTACTTCCTTGTCTTTTATAAATGCATAAGATCTATAGTATTTCACTCATTTCCATACAGTTTTTCCCATATTACTCAAATTTTTAATAAATAATTTTTTTTATCCACTCATTTATTTTCTGGGGTCTTGGTTCATCTCCCGATCAGTTCTTGAGAAATGACCTTCAATAAATTCTGGCGCAGTACAAAGGTAGCACTAGCAAAGGACACCTCAGTGTCATGTTTTATATCGCCGCCATCTTGACGGAAACGCAATGGCGGCCACACAAATGTTCAAAGCTTAAATCAAATTACGACTAATCTAATCATCCGATCTCTACCAAATTTTGCAACAACATACCTTTATGAGGGGAGCATCCTTTGACTAAACCAATAGGCCATCAGCGTAATAGTTTGCGGATGGCGGCCATCTTTATGTCAAAATTGATTCCCACTATTAATTCGAACACGGTGCAACCGAATGGAACGAAATTTGGTACAGAGGTAGTACTAACAAAAGGCACCTCAGTGTCATGTTTTATATCGCCGCCATCTTGACGGAAACGTAATGGCGGCCACACAAATGTCCAAAGCTTAAATCAAATTACGACTAACCTAATCATCCGATCTCTACCAAATTTAGCAACAACATACCTTTATAAAGGAAGCATCATTTGACCAAATGACTTGGTCATTAGCCTGATAGTTTGCGGATGGCGGCCATCTTTGTGTGAAAATCAATTCCCCCTATTAATTCAAACACGGTGAAACCGAATGGAACGAAATTTGGTACAGAGGTAGCACTAGCAAAGGGCATCTCAGTGTCATGTTTTATATCGCCGCCATATAGACAGAAACGTAATGGCGGCCACACAAATGTTCAAAGCTTAAGTTAAATTACGACTAACATAACCATCCGATCTCTACCAATCATTGCAACAACATTCCTTTATGGAGGGAGCATCCTTTGACCAATCTAATAGGTTATTAGCCTGATAGTTTGCGGATGGCGGCCATCTTTATGTCAAAATTGATTCCCCCTATTAATTTGAACACGGTGGAACCGAATGAACGAAATTTGGTACAGAGGTAGCACTAGCAAAGGGCACTTCAGTGTCATGTTTTATATCGCCACCATCTTGACAGAAATGTAATGGCGGCCACACAAATGTTCAAAGCTTAAGTTAAATTACGACTAACATAACCATCCGATCTCTACCAAACTTTGCAACAAGATTCCTTTATGGAGGGTGCATCCTTTGACCAATCTAATAGGTTATTAGCCTAATAGTTTGCGGGTGGCGGCCATCTTTATGTCAAAATTGATTCCCCCTATTAATTCGAACACGGTGGAACCGAATGGAACGAAATTTGGTACAGAGGTAGCACCAGCAACGGGCACCTCAGTGTCATGTTTTATATCGCCGCCATCTTGACTGAAACCTAATGGCGGCCACACGAATGTTCAAAGCTTAAATCAAATTACGATTAACCTAATCATCCGATCTCTATCAAATTTTGCAACTACATACCTTTATAGAGGGAGCATCCTTTGACCAATCTAATAGGTCATTCGCCTAAAAGTTTGCGGATGGCGGCCATCTTTGTGTCAAAATCGATTCCCCCTAGTACTTCAAACACGGTGAAACCGAATGGAACGAAATTTGGTACAGAGATAGCACTAGCAAAGGGCATCTCTGTGTCATGGTTTATATCATCGCTATCTTGACGGAAACGTAATCGCGGCCACCCAAATGTCAAAAGCTAAAATGTAATTACGACCAAATTTTGCAACACCATATCTTTATTCAGACCAAACTGCAAGAACATCAGCCTAATAGCTTGCAGAGGGAGGCCAAGTATGTGTGCAAATCGATTCCCCCTATCAATTCAAACACGGTGATACCGAATTGAACGAAATTTGGTACAGAGGTAGCACTAGCAAAGGGCACCTCATATTCATGTTTAATATCCCTATAGCGCGTTGTATTTCAACAAGCTACTACAACCAACATTCAATTATACTCCTTGAAAAGGACAAAGAGTTATAACAATACCCATGCATTTAGAAGAAAGTAGGCTATATGTTCTTTACTGAACATCTTGTTATTTATTTTAGTGTGTTCATTATTCCCTAACAATTAATATGTAAACGCATTGTATTGAAATCAATATTTTGTAAATACACACTAACTTTTTATCATTTTAAATGATCTTGTCGACTTCGTCGTTACTTTGAGGCTGGCGTTACGTTACGGCGACGTCACGAAATGTACCGAGAATACACTGCGGTGTGCGATGTCATAGTACCGCTTGGTGCATGTGTACTGAGTTCACTGGTCAGCTCTGGAGTTACGAGACGACATCCAGCCAGCTCCCTCCTTTCACCGCGCGCTCCAGCTCCCTCATGACTTGTAACTTTCTAACATGTCAAGAGTCTTTGTAGCATTTTTCAGCATTTTTAGCATTTAAAATGATATAAAGTCCAGTCTTTCAGACTGATTGTCTCTTTTTTAAATGAATGTGTAACGTATTTGTTCTCTCCCATCTATTCATATTTGTCCAAAAATGGTTTAAATATTATTTAAGGCGGCTTCGGTGGCGTAATCGGTAGCATGCTGAGCTTCTATGCCCAAGATAGCGGGTTAAAACCTGGCCGAAGCCGTCGGATTTTTTAAGAGCGTTAAAAATCCCTCAGTATGCCTTCCTTTGGAGGGGAAGTAAAGCCGCCGGTCCCATGTCATAGATTTATGGCATGTTAAAGAACCTTCCACTGATTACACCTGTATGAAGCTAAATTGGATAGGTTAAGAATGTAAACAACGCTCTTAGGTTTCTACGTTCATTACCAAGAGCCGACTGCGGTGGCGTCTAGTAGCTAAGTTCTGAACTTGGCCTAGTAGTCGTTGACGGTGGCGCTTGGCGGCAAAAGTAGGAACTATTTGAAAAATTCTAAGTTGCAGTACTTAAATTAAAAAACAGATAACACACACTAATACAGTCATCACAATTAACACCGGTTATCAGACAGATTCTACACACACCCAAAGTACACGGGGCTACATGACCGCGTTGTTGCAGTCCCTAAACTTAAGAATCAACCAACCAAATATTATTTAGATGCACTGCTGTGTTCAGAAAATGGTTGTAATATAATGAAAGCGAAAAAATTTCACCAACACGGCGCTCCATGGCTGAATCACAAAAAACGCATTTCCTCTAGTTTTCTTAAATTTACCCCCACTCCTACCCATTGCTCGTAATTATTTTTTGATAGATGAGTTTCAAAGGAATATTAAATTCTCTACAACTTTCATTCAATAAACGTTTTGCTGAGATCAATTCTTCCCCCTGTTTTTGCGATGGAAAGTGGAGCGAAAGTGAAAAATTTGCCGAATCGCCAATTTTCGCCCTTTTTCGCCTTCTCGTATCTCGAATATGCTTGGTCCTACAGAAATAACTTTCATATCAAAGTTGTTGGAAATTTAGTAATCTACTGTTCGTATTGAAACATATCTTCAAACAAATGAACTGGGAATGAGCTAGAGGTCAAAAACTGAAAAAAATGCCGATTTCTGACATTTTTTTCAAGATGGTGGACGAAGAAAGAGGTGGGGATTGACGGAAACTTGGATTAATAACTACCTAATGGTCCTAAACAACATCCAAAAATAATAAACGATCCCGCATCTGATGTAGGGTGAAATTCGTCTATTGACTGGACTACTAGGCTCTCATCCGCAAAAGTTTGATTCTTATTCTTTTGTAGTTGGTATTGGGTGATTCAACTTGTAACAACTTCATGGTTGCTGGTTCATACTTGTCAAACTAATTTCTTTCTTCATTTAAATAGCTCTCCAAAGTTTGAAGCTGATTTGTACCTACTACGAGATTAAGGGTTTTACTTTGTAGATTGTTGCCAACTTTATCAAATCTTTCCAAAATATGACTCCACAAAATAGTGAGGAAGGCTATTTCAAATTTTTCAAACTTCTTTTCTAGTCCTGAAGCTTCAACTTGGACTGCAGGCTTCTGAGTAGGGTCTAGAGATATTTCCTTCAGTGATTTATGTATCGCCTTGTAGCCTTTGACCAGGGCTTTTACAACCATCGGTTCTCGCTGACCATCTTGTTTTAGATAGGGATTTCGACAATGGAATTTTACTGTTTTCTAAACATGTTTTCAAAATACCCCATCTATGGGTTGAATTGGAAAGAAAAGTGTAAAGGTTATGGACGAATCCAAAAAAAAACACAATAGCTTCAATGCAGCACTCTGCAGCAGAAGAACCAACAAGGTTGAGGGAATGCACTGCACAAGAGACAAACTCAGTAAAAGGGCAGTGTTGTTTAATACAAGCTTGTAGGCCTGAGTAAGCTCCAGACATATTTGCCGCGTTTTCCTAGCTTTGTCCTCGGCATAACTCAATATCTAGGCCTAATTCCGAGATAGAACTTAAAACTGCCTCTTCTAAACTACTTGAGGTACGGCCTATTCCAGGGAGAAGTTTGAAGACACGTTCCTTTGGCTTTTGCTTAGCATCTTTGAAGCAAACTTAACGTAGAACCAATGCTAATTGATCGGTGTGCGAACAATCGGGAGTAGAATCCACGATGAGGGCATTGCGAGAATATTTGACATCCTTTGCCATTGTTTGCAGCACTAAGTCTGCCATAACATTGATGAACTCGTCACATGTTTGAGCAGATATGTATGACACTCGTCCTAGCCCTTTGTTCCCATACTGAGCAAGGTGCATGGAAAGAAAAGGGGCGAAATCGCTTATCAACACAAGGCATCCTAGATAGAGACTATTAGAGGTAGATCCTAAATGTTCATTGTCACCTTGAACAGGTAACCCTCTAACTGAGAGAAATTTCACAACAGACATAATTCTGAGTAATACACTTCGCCAATATGTGACCTCCTGCTCATATTGGGTTGAAAAAAGAGTATTTATTTCCTCTTTGTGTTTTCGTCTATTAATGTAAGTTAGCATGTTGGTACGATGGTCTGCTGATTGTTCATGTTGTTTAATCAACTCATTTCCATAATAATAATAATAATAATAATAATAATAATAATAATATCGTATGGCCTCGGGTGCCTGGTGCAAGCTTTGTTAATTGACACCCAGAGGGTAGCTTGCATGTCGAATTTCGTCGTTCCTTTGAACGCAATGAAAGTAAAGAAGGTTAGATATCTAAACTCCTTGACACTACAGCGCTTTCAAGTAGAGAATGGAGGAACTTTGTGTTGGCGGAAAATCCCGAGATTAATTTTGCCATTGAACACGGCCTACTGAATTCAAATGGGTTCCTTAACATGCCAACAACCTATGACATGAGTGTCGTGATTTTTGTCGCCTTTCAAAAATCACTTACCATGGCCAGGAGCGAACCTGCAATCTTGGGGTTGGTAGTCCGACACTACTATAACCACTCACCCACCGTGGCAAGCAACTCATTTCCATGTTTCCAATCATTGAACTCGGATGAAAATCCACTTTCTTGTCCAACGGCTGAAACAAGAAGCAAGGAACACAAAAGACTTTTCCAGATGATTGTGAGTAGATCAGCCAATCTCTAACATAAGATTCACCTTTGGAAAGTGTTCATTTAAACAGTTTTACAGTAAGTGTACGCTTAATTACGTCATTGTAAATACGCTTAGATCTAGAAAAATCCGCTTGAAAGTTTTGTTTTGGAGGATTGTTCGCAATAGATTCTATAGTTGAAGGCAAAGTGACGTCCCATGTTGCTGGGTCATTGATGTTACAAGCAACAAGTAGTTCCGTGAAGAACTATACAGCCTATTTTCATATATCCTACTTATTTTAATTGTCTCTATCAACCTACAAATTTTTCAGTTTGATTGCTGTAATAGATACGTAGATACTGAGAACCGACTAAATATTGCGGATGGTCGCCATGTTGGAATTTTTTATCTGTAGGTCTTAAAGAGTTATGTACTGTTACATGAATAGTATTGTGTACGTGTAGTATTAAAATTTCAATCGCATGATTAGGACAGAAGAAGTAAAAACGAGATTTTAAAATTTCGCACAGCTGCCATCTTGTGGTTATGGAAATAATTGAAGAAAATTAGATGCCAGTGGATTAACATTCGTATAAGGATTTACTGTACCAAGTATCACTGCACTCGGATGGTTAAATGGCGAGAAACGTCCATGTGAATATTTATAATTCGCGTCGCCGCCATGTTGGATTTGTGATCACCAGGTTATTTAAAGTCCTATAGGTGAACTTAAGTTCATAGTCCCTATGAACATAAAAAAATCAGTTTGATTGCTATAATAGATTCGTAGATATTAAGAGCCGTCTAAATATTTCGGATGGTCGCCATGTTGGACTGTTAAATGTATAGGCCATAGAGTAATGTACCATTAAAGGAAAATTATTGCATAGGTTCATTATTCAAACTTTCACTTCGATCGCATGATTACGACACAAGAAATGAAAACTTAATTTTAAAATTCGCACAGCCTCCGCCATCTTGAGGTTATGTAAACAATTGAACTAAATTAGATACCAGTGCATTACAATGTATATAAACATCTCCTGTACCAAGTTTCATTGCGTTTGGATAATTAAATCGCGAGAAAGGTCTATTTAAAATGTTCAACTTCGCTTGGCCGCCATATTCGTCTTGTAGTTAACCGTTTTTGAAAGTCTTATAGATGAACTTCCAGTAGTGCCCTTTATCTCCGTGAAAAATTTCAGGGTGATACCGCTAATAGTTTCAGGGTAATAGAATGCCGGTGAAATATTTCGCACAGCCGCGATCTTGAGGTTATGTGAACAATTGAACGAAGTTATATGTCGGTGCATTACAATGTATATAAACATATACTGTACCAAGTTTTATTGCGTTTGGTTGGTTAAATCGCGAGAAACGTCTATTTAAAAGTCGCAACTTCGCCAGGCCGCCATGTTGGTTTTGTGGTTACCAGGTTTTCAAACGTCACATTGGTGAACTTCTAGTAGTTCCCTTTATCACCGTAAAATATTCCAGGTTGATATCGGTAATAGTTTCGGAGATATTGAATGCTGGTGAAATATTTCGCACAGCCGCCATGTTGTATTAGTGTGACGTAACAAAATTTGAAGGGCACGGTCGGGTTGGTCCGTAATAGTGCTATGAACTTACCAAGTTTCATTGAAATCGCTCCAGCCGTTTTGAAGTTATTAGGGGGACACACACCATCACACACACACGCACACACAGAAAGACACACGGACAAAAGGAGATCTCATAAGCCTATTTTTTTTAGCCTACTTTCGATTTTTGCAAAAAATGAAAGTAGACTTATGAGATCAGCACAGGGCGAAAAAAGTGTGTCTGTCTGTGTGTGTGTATGTGTGTGTGTGTGTGAGTCTGTGTGTGTGTGTGTCTGTGTGTGTGTGTGTGTGTGTGTGAGTGTGTGTACTCTGAATGTCTGTCCCCCCCTATCAATTCGAACACGGTGAATGCGAATTGAACGAAATTTGGTACAAAGGTAGCACTAGCAAAGGGCACCTCAGTGTCATGTTTTATATCGCCGCCATCTTTACTAAAACTGAATGGCGGCCACTCAAACGTTCAAAACGTAAAATCAAATAACGACTAACCAAATCATCCGATCTCTACCAAATTTGGTAACAACATACCTACGTATAGGATGCGTCTTGTGACCAAACTACAAGGTCGTCCGCCATACCATTTCAGGATGGCGGCCGTGCGAATTATGCAAACTTTATAATCCATATCATGGGACCCACCAGTTCCGATTATCGAGCCGAGAATCGTTTTAACTGTTCTAAAGGAAGAGGCACGTTCGAAATTAAAAGTTTATTTTGTAATACTATAGTGCAGACGTGATTTTAAAAAGCTGAGCCGATTCAGTAATAAGACAAGACGGCAGCGGATATCTTGTGCCTGACTTATATTTCACTAATTTGAGTATTGCATGCAATATAGCGTACTGATACAAAATAAATAAACTTTGTATGAAATGCTTTATATATAAATAATATACTCCAGTGATGAAATCGTTTAGTATAAATCATTATTTGCTAACAAGTTCTATGTAAGTCATTTTATATAGAACGATATTCGTTGACACAATTAGCTCAGTGGTTAGTTGGTCACTAGTCGTGGCCGAGTGCGGTACGTGTGTGCGCGCTGTGTGACTGCATTGGAAGAGTTTACGGTTCCTAATACCGGTGCTTCCTTAGTTCCACGTGTGTACTGACCTTCCGTGTGTCATTCGGACAAAACTTTTTCAAGTAGTGTTCCAGATAGGACAACAAAACCAGAAACCCAGAAAACCCCGCTGAAAATCATGTCCGGATACCAGAGAAAAAACACCGTACGCTGCCAATGGGACAGGCAGAGTTCTCGCCCCTCACCAGGAGAAATTCACCGATGGATTGGCGATACCCTCCGGTTGACTGTCGACCAAGTAGAAGCCATTCAGTTAAATGCGCACGAAAAAACCATGTACATCAAGGTAATCAGCATATCTATTTATCAGAAATTGTTAAATACTTTTGCAGATCCTATTAAATTTCAGTATGACTCAGGCGAAATGACAAATGTTAAGCTCTCCACAGCGGATTCCAATTTTACCACAGTGCGTATATTTAATGTCCCACTCGAAGTACCCCCTGAAATTTTCAAATCCGTCCTGTCGAAATATGGCACTGTGAGTGACGTCAGGAAAGAACAATGGTCTTCTGCTTATCAGTTCCCGGTGTATAATGCAATACGTGCCGTCACTATGGAAATCAAGCAAGATATCCCCTCCACTGAGACTTTTGGTGGCCATTCTGGATATATAGCGTATAATGGACAGAAACAGACCTGTTTAATTTGCAATGCTACCACACATCTACGTATTAACTGCCCAAAGGAAATGATTCCCCTCGGTATAACTCCTACACAACAACGACGTGTCCAATACTCGGAAGTTGTGACGCAGCAAACGTCATATGAAAACATGCTTATTGATCAGTCAGCTGGGACAACACCAGAAGTTACCTCGGATACATCTGACGCAGAACTGGTAACTTGCCCTGACCAGAGCTGCGAGCCACAGAGTGCCCCTGTGCTATCGGCAACCTGTATCGCAGCCTTAGAACCAACTATGCCGTCACTACAGGCTGTCACAGAAATTTTGTCTTCACTGCCCCCACCTTCGCTGGTCCCTACCGACTCACTTAAGAATGTTGATCGGGGATCCGAGAACGTCTCTAAGAAGATTAAAACAAATGCCTCGATTGCCGTACCAGCCCCGAAGAATCAAACTGGCTCTACAAACGTTCCCGCAGCTGTGAATAAGAAACAAAATCTTCATTCTACGTCATCTAGGGACCCACGAACGCTCTCAACCGCTGACAGCCGGCCTATGAATGGCAGTCAAAATGAACTATCTCAACCTAATTTGACATAGTGCACCAGTATATTTCTCACCTGTGTCTTTTTTTTTCTTTTTTCTTTTTTCTCGAGTCCAACTTCCAGTATGTCTAGCACAGCTTTTATACTTCTCTTAATGGCGCAATTTCTCACTGTGGCCACTGTGAATATCAATGTAATAGAATGCCCTCTGAAATTTCAACTGTTGGAGAGATTCCTTCGAGATGCAGACATTGACATTGCCTTCATTCAAGAAGTTGCTCTACCCTGTTTGCCCATATCTGCCTTCTACAAACAATACATCAATACCGGTAATACGAATAGAGGGACCGGATTCCTCATAAGACATGATATCCCACTCGCAGGTGTGCTATGTCATCCATCAGGACGCATAATATCTGGACACATAAACAATACCACCCTGATAATTGTATATGCCCCATCCGGGTCCAATAAACGTGTGGAACGGAAAATGTTCTTTCAACAGAGTATACTACCTCATCTGCACGACGTTAAGGAAAAACTTATTCTTGCAGGGGATTTCAATTGTATTCAACGCCCAGAAGATTCCACTAGCTCATACCAAGGTGTCAACCCGGCTCTCAGGACCCTTCTCACCTCCCTACACCTCATTGATGCTGTGGATAGTTTAAGGGTGCCCCTGCCCCATTACACCTGTATAAGTCACAACTCCTCATCACGACTTGACCGCATCTACTTTTCACAGGAACTTATCCAGCCTAGACGATATGAAGTGATACCTGCCATTTTCGCTAACCATCATGCTGTCGTATGTACAATCTCTTACCCCCATCCCATATTTCACATAGGAAGAGGTTATTGGAAGCTGAATTGCTCGCTGTTACTGGAGGAGGAATGCCAAGATATTTTCAGACAACACTGGACTCGATGGGTCCAACAAAAATGCAAATTTCGCGACTGCACAGACTGGTGGGATATTTTAGTTAAACCAGGGATCCGCCGCGTCTTTAAGAACATATCTTACCAACGAGGTCAGGAAAGACGGGATACAGTTGAATTTTACTATCGAGTTCTTCGCCAGCTCCAGCAAAGATCTGATGCTGGGGAGCGTATATATGACCAGATCCGGGAAGTTAAAACCAAGCTCCTGTCTCTACAGCAGCGAACGCTCGCTCATATAAACGTGGCTTTAAAAGATCGTACAGTGCTCCCGGACGAAAGTGCAAGTGTATACCATATCGCCAAAGGACAAAGTGAGCGGCAACGTAAATATATCCACCGCCTCCGCACCAGTACTGGAAGTGTCGTCACCTCCCCTGACGCTATACGTCGTGAAATATCATTATTTTATCAACGGTTCTACGCTAAGGCTCCCATTGATCCACAGCAGGTGACCCTATTGCTGTCATCTTGCAGTACCCAACTATTTCCGGACAACAAAACTCTGCTCAGCGCGGATATTACGGATGAAGAGATTCACTCTGTGGTTAAACTACTCCCAAACAACCGCTCACCTGGCATTGATGGACTGCCATATGAAATGTATAAACACTTCTGGCCTCTCATTGGCAAAGAATTTTGCCATGTCCTGCGTACCATTCTCCAACGTCGTGCTCTTTGTCAATCACATCACGAGGGTACCATAGTCCTCATACCAAAAACATCCTCTCCCATGGCAGTTGGTGACTTCCGACCAGTTACTCTGCTCTGCAGTGACTATAAAGTCCTTACCAAAGTACTTGCATGCCGATTGAAGACTGTTCTACCTGATATCATTGGTGATGAACAATGTTGCAGTATTCCTGGAAGAACTCTGTTAACAAACTTAGCGATACTACGGGACCTACACCTAAAAGCCGAAATGCTCCCCACTGAGCCAATGAGTTTTCTCACCTTAGATCTTGATAAAGCTTTCGACCACATCAGTCATGAATACTTGTACATGGTCTTGCAACACTTCGAATTTCCTGAAATCCTTATTTACTACATTCGTATGATAAATTGTAATGCTACGTCTAGAGTGCTCGTCAACGGGTTTTCTTTCCCCTCTGATTCCAATACAACGATCAGTTAGGCAAGGATGTCCCCTTTCTATGCTACTTTTTGTCATTGGCCTTGAACCGTTCATTCGGACTACCCAGGTGAAGCTACAGGGTTACAAACTGTCCACACATGTTTTTGGAATGTGCGCCTATGCTGATGACGTATCAATATTGATCCGCAATAAAGAAGACATCTCCCACATCGATAGCGTCCTTCAGCTCTACCATATCGCCTCTGGAGCACAATCGAACCCCCAGAAAACTGCTTTGCTTCCGCTCAATACTAACTCAGTGATTACCCCACAGCCCTGGTTCCGGATAGTAAATGAGGTGAAAATTCTTGGCATTACCTGGAAGCAATCGCTTCTGGACACAGTGCAAGCAAACTGGACTAAGGTCATTGCCAAAGTTAGGGGAGTGCTGATCCAATTTGGTCAAAGAAACCTCAATATAGTGCAACGGGTCATGGTCCTCATCGTGTTTGCGCTCTCTAAAATATGGTAGGTCGCACAACTTTTCCCACTTCCCAAAATGTTTGAGAGCCAATTGGCAAAATATACAGGTTGGTTAATATGGCAAGGATTTTTGTTCCGAGTACAACGGGAACAGTTGTATCTCCCATCCCGGCAAGGCGGGCTAGGGCTAACAGCTCATGGCATGAAATGCCGTGCACTCCTCTGCAAGAACGATATCACCTTTCTTTCCCAACATGACAATTTTACGAAAGCGCTATACAAAGATATTCTAAACACAGCCCGTGGTTGTGATAGAGCTTTGCCGAACATATTTAGGGACCATCAACAGCACCTTCTGGAAACTGTTCGCCAAATGCCTTCAGGGACTGTTCCAACGACGAAAAGTATCTATAACATGTTGCGGCAAGTGGTACACTCCAAACCGCGAATAGAGGCCACCACCCTCTACGTCCATTGGCCCACTGTTTGGAAAAATTTTGGGGCTATGACCATTTCTTCTGCTTTACACTCCCAGGTTTTTATCTTCCTCAACGATCTCATCCCAAACGCTCTACGGCGATATACCATCCATCTTGAAGCTTACCCATGGTGTACTATATGTGGTCAAACTGATACGGCGATACACCGCTTCACATCATGCACGCGAGTTGCCTCCACGTGGCTGTGGTGTAAGGGAAAAGTATGTCAACTATTAAATGTGCCCACGGATGACCTTGATGACAGGAAGTTGGTTCGTTTGTCGGTGACCGCCTTCCCCCAAATTAAACATACTGCCATTGTGTGGATAATGGGCCAATATGTACACTTCGTGATGGACAATGATCAACATTTCTCTTTCCTGGATCTCAGGTATCACCTGCAAAAAGAGCGTTGGAAGCTTAGTGAGAGTGGACAATTGTACGATAAATATGGACACTATCTGGATTTCTTGTGATGTATTAGTATGGTATTTATCATATCTGAAAATTCTGTAATTCTGTAAAGAGCTAATAAAAAAAAGTGGTAGAGCGTTAGCCTATCGCTCAAATGCCTATGGTTCAAACCCGATCAGAGCTAGTTTTTTTGCTTGAAATTTTATATGTTTATTGTTTTGTAATGACTCAGATGTTTTAAAATTAAGCGTTATATTGTGCATATTATGGTGTAAAATATATATTTAATTAAAACATAATTCGCCAGCAGATTTACTCGAGACATCTAGCTGCCAAAAAGGTAACTGCACGCTGACCTACTTATTAACTTCCAGATTTTATTGAAAAGTTTCTTCTTCTGGCCGCTAGAATGCACTCGCTCTGTTAGGATTATATTGTTCGATATTTCACCACTAGATGTCACGACTAGTCTACGTGGAGCTCCATTGATTACTATACCATTGGCATTCTATGCGCATCGAATTTGAAGAATGACAAGATACTTTTTTACTTTTTATTTTAAAGGGTTTGTAACAGCCTATTGTGCGTTATTTGAAAATGTTAATTGAAGTAAAGAACAAAACGATTTCACGTAGTATCTGAACTCTACCGTTGGTGCTAGTTCAGGATATTAATTAATACTTTTATTTCAGCCAAATAGCAATCGAAAATATCCACATAGTTGGTATACACACGTCTCTGTAGGGTCATGGAAAGACTTGTTAATTCAATTAGGGTTGTGAAAGTCATACGCAGCCAGACGTGTAAAGACATGCCTCAACTCAAAGTTGGATGTTGCCCGCGTCAGGCCGATTATGTAATAATAATAATAATAATAATAACAATAATAATAATAATAATAATAATAATAATAATGTTATTGGTTTTACGTCCATTTTAACTACTGTTGCTTTTAGAGACGCCGGGGTGCCAGAATTTTGTCCCGAAGGGGATCTTTAACGTGCCAGTAAATCTACTAACACGGCTCCTTCGCATTTGTGCACCCTCAAATGCCAGCTGACTGCGCCAGGATACGAACCTGAAACATACGGTCCAGCAAGCGAGAACGTTACCGCTGAGCCACGCCGCCAGTCCGGTCGATTATGTCTGCAGATCCATAACATTCTTTAGATGCTTCTTATCTTTCTTTCTTCAATGATGGTAGCAGTTTTTATCTAGATTGTGGCGTTTGGTGGAGGTAAATCGTTTCTAAGGTCTTCAACAAAGAATAGTTCTATTATACTTTTTGATAATAACAACGAGTTATAACTATACTCATACATTTAGGAGAAAGTAGGCTATATGTTCTTTACTGAACATCTTGTTCATAAATGAAAATAGGCTAAAAACCAACACATCATCAGATTTTGATTCAGAAACAATCTGGTCATCTGAATTTTCATCATTATTGGAAATAATTGTGTCTGTATTAGCTTCATTATTGGGAAAAGTCAAAGTAAGCGTACCTTGAGAGAGATCGTTTAGGCCTGAAGTGGCAGTAGGCGTGATAGTTGTAGCTCCCTGTGTAAAGAACGATGCAATTTTAGGCAATTTCTTTAAAAGTTCTTGTTCGTTACTTTCCTTCTTGGCAGCGCGTTTCATGAATTCTGATACACTTAATTTTTTGTTCATTTTAAAATAACTAAAGTAGACATATTTTCACAAATCACCGTTGACACGCAATACAAACAAACAACCTTTGAGATTAGGAAGTTGAAGGGGCAGATAACCTCGTAGTTCTCCCCTTAAAACAACAATAACTAACTAACTAACTAACTAACTAGGAAGTTGACAAGATCACGCGGCTCATGCGCCAGTTGTAAATCCATGAGTATTGCCAACAGCGTCAATCGTGCATTACTGCCAAAATTGTTACCAACACCAGTATTCTTTACAGGTAATACTGATTATATTATAATACTGTATTATAAATCATAAATACTACGAATGTAATGTGATATTTAATATTACTTTTATTTTATAAGTATATTCACGTAAATTATAGTTTTTTTATCCTACTTTTTAAAGATGTCTATCTCATACTTATTTTTAGCCTATTTTCAATTTTGAAAAAAATAGGCTTATGAGATCACCTTTTGTCCGTGTGTGTGTGCGTGTGTGTGTGTGTGTGATTCGTGTGTGTGTCCCCCCCTAATAAAATCTAAACGGCTGGAGCGATTTCAATGAAACTCGGTAAGTTCATAGCACTATTCCGGGCGACCCCGTCCGGGCCCTTCAAATTTTGTAAAGACTCACCAATCCAACATGGCAGCTGTGCGAATTATTTCACCAGCATTCAATATCTCCGAAACTATTACCGATATTACCCTAACATTTTGTATGGTGATAAACGGAACTACTATAAGTTCGCTTATGTGACCTTTGAAAACCTGGTAACTACAAAACCAACATGGCGGCCAAGCGAAGTTGCGACTTTTAAAAAGACGTTTCTCGCGATTTAACCTACCAAACGCAATGAAACTTGGTACAGTAAATGTTTATATATATTGTAATGCACCGACATCTAACTTCGTTCAATTGTTCACATAACCACAAGATGGCGGATGTGCGAATTATTTTACCGGCATACTATATCTCTGAAACTATTAGCGGTATCTCCCTGAAATTTTGTACGGAAATAAAGGGCACTACTGGAAGTCCATCTATAAGACTTTCAAAAACCGGTTAACTACAAAACGACCATGGCGGCCAAGCGAATTTGAAAATTTTAAATAGACCTTTCTCGCGATTTAAAGTTTCAAACGCACTAAAATCTGGTACAGAAAATATTTATACAAATTGTAATGCACTGTTATCTAATTTAGTTCAATTGTTTACATAATCTCAAGATGGCGGCAGTGCGAATTTTAAAATTAAGTTTTTATTTCTTGTGATGTAGTCATGCGATCGAAGTGAAAGTTTGAATAATGAACCTACGCAATAATTTTCCTTTAATGGTACATGACTCTATGGCATATACATTTAACAATCCAATATGGCGACCATCCGAAATATTTAGACGGCTCTGAATATCTACGAATCCATTATAGCAATCAAACTGATTTTTAGCCTATTTTCAATTTTGAAAAAAATAGGCTTATGAGAACACCTTTTGTCCGTGTGTGTGTGCGTGTGTGTGTGTGTGTGATTAGTGTGTGTGTCCCCCCCTAATAAAATCTAAACGGCTGGAGCGATTTCAATGAAACTCGGTAAGTTCATAGCACTATTCCGGGCGACCCCGACCGGGCCCTTCAAATTTTGTAAAGACTCACCAATCCAACATGGCGGCTGTGCGAAATATTTCACCAGCATTCAATATCTCCGAAACTATTACCGATATTACCCTGACATTTTGTATGGTGATAAACGGAACTACTATAAGTTCACTAATGTGACCTTAGAAAACCTGGTAACTACAAAACCAACATGGCGGCCAAGCGAAGTTGCGACTTTTAAATAGACGTTTCTCGCGATTTAACCAACCAAACGCAATGAAACTTGGTACAGTATATGTTTATATACATTGTAATGCACCGACATGTAACTTCGATCAATTGTTCACACAACCACAAGATGGCGGATGTGCGAAATATTTTACCGGCATACTATATCTCTGAAACTATTAGCGGTATCTCCCTAAAATTTTGTACGGAAATAAAGGGCACTACTGGAAGTCCATCTATAAGACTTTCAAAAACCGGTTAACTACAAAACGACCATGGCGGCCAAGCGAATTTGAAAATTTTAAATAGACCTTTCTCGCGATTTAAAGTTTCAAACGCACTAAAATCTGGTACAGAAAATATTTATACAAATTGTAATGCACTGGTATCTAATTTAGTTCAATTGTTTACATAATCTCAAGATGGCGACTGTGCGAATTTTAAAATTAAGTTTTTATTTCATGTGATGTAGTCATGCGATCGAAGTGAAAGTTTGAATAATGAACCTACGCAATAATTTTCCTTTAATAGTACATGACTCTATGGCCTATACATTTAACAATCCAACATGGCGACCATCCAAAATATTTAGACGGCTCTGAATATCTACGAATCCATTATAGCAATCAAACTGATTTTTTTATGTTCATAGGGCTGTTCACCTATAGGACTTTCAATAACCTGGTGATAACAAATCCATCATGGCGGCGACGCGAAGTATAAATATTCACATGGACGTTTCTCGCAATTTAACCATCCGAGTGCAGTGAAACTTGGTACAGTAAATCCTTATACGAATGGTAATCCACTGGCATCTAATTTATTTCAATTGTTTCCATAACCTCAAGATGGCGGCTGTGCGAAATTTTAAAATCTCCTTGTTACTTCTTGTGTCCTAATTATGCGATTGAAGTTTGAATACTACACGTACACAATAATCTGCATGTAACAGTACATATCTCTAGGACCTACATATATAAAATCCAACATGGCGATCATCCGAAATATTTAGTCGGTTCTCAATATCTACGAATCTATTACAGCAATCAAACTAAAATTGTGTATGTTGATAGTGGCAATTAACAAAAGTAGGATATATGAAAATAGGCTGTATAGTTCTTCACGGAACTACTTGTTTAATGTTGGGATTGTTGGGTAAACCTTTTTCTGCGTTCAGCGTCACCTAAAATTCGGCGCCCTCTAAAATTTGGCGCCCTGGGCAAATGCCCAGTATGCCCGTTTATAGCCCGGGGCCTGATGGCCCCAAATTCACAAATAGCTGGTTACATGATCTGAACAGGTGTTACTAAATGATTTGATGATGATGATGATGATGATTGTTGTATTGAGGGGTGAAATATCTAGGCCATCTGCCTCTAATCATTTTTAGCCTATTTTCAATTTTGAGAAAATAGGCTTATGAGATCACCTTTTGTCCGTGTGTGTGTGCGTTTGTGTGTGTGTGTGTGAGGTGTGTGTGTGTGTCCCCCTAATAAAATCTAAACGGCTGGAGCGATTTCAATGAAACTCGGTAAGTTCATAGCACTATTCCCGGCGACCTCGACCGTGCCCTTCAAATTTTGTTACGTCTCACCAATCTGCCATGGCGGCTGTGCGAAATATGTCACTAGCATTCAATATCTCCAAAGCTATTACCGATATCGCCCTGAAATTGTGTACGATGATAAAGGGCACTACTAGAAGTTCACCTATGAGACTTTCAAAAACCTGGTGACTACAAAACCAACATGGCGGTCAAGCGAAGTTGAGACTTTTAAATAGACTTTTCTCGCGATTTAACTATCCAAACGTAATGAAACTTGGTACAGCAAATGTTTTTGCACATTGTAATGCACTGGAGTATAATTTAGTTCAATTGTTTACATAACCTCAAAATGGCGGCTGTGCGAAATATTTCACTGACATTCTATATCTCCGAAACTATTACAGATATCACCCTGCAGTTTTGTACGGTGATAAAGGGCACTGATACAAGTTTACCGATGTATATTTCATAACCCTGTAAAGTACAAAACGAACATGGCGACCAAGCGAATTTGAAATGTTTTAATAGACTTTTCTCGTGATTTAACTCTCTGAGCGCAGTGAAATGAGGTACAGTAAATGATTCTGCAGATTGTAATGCACTGCCATCTAATTTAATTCAATTGTTTACATAAACTCAAGATGGCGGCTGTGCGAAATTTTAAAATTAAGTTTTTATTTCTTGTGTCGTAATCATGCGATCGAAGTGAAAGTTTGAATAATGAACCTAGGCAATAATTGTCCTTGAATGGTACATAACTCTATGGCCTATACATATAACAATCCTAAATGGCGAGCTTCCGAAATATTTAGACAATTCTCAATATCTATGAATCTTTTACAGCAACCAAAGTGAATTTTTTATGTTCATAGAGACTATGAACATATGTTCACCTAAAGGACTTTCAGTAACCTGGCGAGCACAAATCCAACATGGCGGCGACGCGAAGTATAAATATTTAAATGGACGTTTCTCGCGAATTAACTATCCGAGTGCCGTGAAACGTTGCACGTTAAATGCTTATACAAATGTTGATCCACTGGCATGTAATTTATTTCAATTGTTTGCATAATCACAAGATGGCTGCTGTGCTTAATTTTAAAATCTCGTTTTTACTTCTTGTGTTCTATTCATGCGATTGAAGTTTGAATACCACACGTACACAATAATCTTAATGTAATAGTACAAAAATAAAAATCCAACCTGGTGACCATCTGATATATTTAGACGGTTCTCAATATCTACGAATCTGTTACAGCAATTAAACTGAAATGTTGTATGTTGATAGAGGCAATTAACATTAGCAGGATATATGAAAATAGGCTGTATAGTTCTTCACGGAACTACTTGTTGTGATAGTGATCATGAAAACGAAATCTACAACTACAAGTAACTACTCACGTGCAACTCATTTTCATACTACAGTAGAAGAAGAAAGGCAGAAAAAATGTAAGGGAAATGACTCGAGCGATTTGGGAAGAATTAATGTCATAAAAGGATAATAGGAAGGGGAGAACAAGAGACGGTATGCTCCAAAATGGAAAAAGAGAAGGGGGGGGGGAGAGAAGGGGAGGGGGGGGGGGGGCAGTTCAAAAATCCCTCTGTTTGCCAGCTTCAAACTCAACATCCATGAGCCCTTTATGGTGTAGTGTTATGCAGCGTGCAACGGGCTACACTCACTCTGCCTTCTTTAGGACCTCTAATAATAATGCAGAGCATTCAATCTGGACCTAAAGTCAACGGCGTTCAAACACCTACCCAGAAAACAGAAGACCTGGATTTCTCCAAACTCCAACCTTGGTGAATTCCAAATTGATCATGTCGCCATTGCACGGAAAGCGCAACGAGAGATCCAGAACGTAAAGGTTCTGAGAAGTGGCAACTTAGATTCGGATCACTACCTATCGCAGATCAAAGTTAAACTAATTCCAAGAAATAACAAGAAGATTACTCCAAGAAAAACTGATAAGTTTGACAGAGACAAGCTAAGGAGCAACCAAGAATTCACCCACAAGTTGGAAACTTTATATCCAGAGAATTGGGAACAATTACAAGAGGCTATAGTCAGAACAGCAAAGGAGACTGTTCCACTCACAAAATCAAGAAAGCATCTTTGGTGGGATCATGAATGTGATACAGCAGTTCAGCTAAGACAAGTTGCGTGGCAGAAATGGAATTGTCAAAAAAAATGAAGAGAACAGGGTCAACTTCCTAAACGCGAGAAAATCTGCATCAAAAACCATCCGTGGCGTGAAACGTATGTTTAATAAGGAACAGTTGGTACAGATTGAGCAAGACTTCCAGTTAAAATAACACACGTAACTTCTATAAAACCTTCAAGCACAGTCTGAACAAATACAACCCCCCAAGTCTACAGTTTAAAGATTCCAACTGGAAATTAGCTCACAATGATAAAGATAATTGTCAGATTCTAGCAAGTTATTTTGAAAACCTCCTCAACTGTGAGGCTCCTGAGACCCCTTTCCTTTATGAAATAAATCCAAACATCCACCCTGATTCGTTCCCTCCTACGAAGGCTGAAATCACGAAGATCATCCAAGAGCTGAAGGACAACAAGGCACCGGGTGAAGATTTGATAATTGCTGAACTGTGGAAACATGCAGGGGAAAAAGCAGTCGACCAGCTTGTTGCAATTATTCAAGAGATCTGGGAGAGCGATAATCTCCCAAGTGGATGGACCTCTGCCGTAATTCATCCACTACATAAAAAAGGGGAGAAAACCGATGTGAACAATTACCGTGGCATCTCTCTTCTATCAATAACTTACAAGATCCTCTCAAAAGCTCTGCAGAATAGGGCGGAACAACAAATCGATCTACAACTGGGGGAATACCAAGGGGGTTTCAGAAAGGGACGATCATGTGCTGAACAGATTATGAATCTGAAGTCCATCCTTTCATATCTGAAACTCAGGAATAGGGAATTCGTGATTTCCTTTGTTGATTTTAGGAAAGCATAGGCTACGACTGAATTGATCGAACCACCCTATTGCAAATCGGTGAAGAGTTTGGCTTAGATAACAAGACACAATCAATTATTCAGCAAACCCTGACCAACACCACCTCCAAAGTGAAGTTCAGAGGAGAGATGTCTGATGCCTTTGAAATCAGGACAGGAGTGAGGCAAGGAGACGGGCTATCACCGCTTCTCTTCAATTGTGTTTTGGAAAAGGTCATCCGAGAATGGCGGAAGGAAATAAAAAATTCAAGGGTAGAAAATGGCGTAAGGCTAGGATACAAGTATATGAATCTTACAATCGACTGTCTAGCCTTTGCAGATTATCTAGTGATCTTTTCAAATTCCATTGATATGGCAGAAGAACAACTTAACCAGCTGAAAAATCAAGCACTGAAGGCTGGGCTTCAAATCTCCTTTGAGAAGACACAATTCATGACAAATATAAAGTCAGCGCCCAGGGAACTGGAGGTCGGACTAGGAAAAGTTCAGAAGGCAGAAAAGTTTAAATACCTCGGTGAATGGATAGAGCCTAACCTATCAGAGAAGGAAGCCTTCATGTCACGCATTAATAAAATGGAAATAGCATGCAACCTGACTAAAGACATCTACAATAAGAGATCGATATCCTTAAACGCCAAAATTAGACATTACTGCACTGTTATTCGACCAGAGGCTCTGTAGGCGGCTGAGACTCTAATAATGAACAAGAAAGGTCTGATGGAAAAACTAGAGGCTAAAGAAAGGAAGATTTTGAGGAAAATCCTAGGTCCCATCAAAGAAAACAGCGAGTACAGAAGGCGTCACAACCACGAATTGTACAAGCACGTGGAGAAGATCAGTGACACGATTCGAAAAAGAAGGATTGCGTTTTATAGCCACGTGACACGAATGAGCCCAGGCAGGATATCAAATCGGATATTGACGTACTTCCAAGATAAGAAAACCATAGGGACATGGTTTACGGAAGTTGAGAAAGATCTACGTGAAATGGAAATTTCCCCTAAAGATATCCAGGAGCGTGTTCCCCTTCAGGAAAAACTACGTACGCACAAAGGTTTCCAGGAAAAGCCGAAGCTGAAGACAGGGAAGGCGAGGTCCTAAGAGAGAAAATAACAACACCGGAGACACTGGGCGGTAGTTAGAGCTCGGAAGGAGAGACAGTTGAACTGACGTGGTCCCTAGTTGGCCGAATCGAAGAAAGAAGAAGAAGAAGAATATCGTATGGCCACGGTTGCCGGGTGCAAGATTTGTGATTTGACACCCAGACGGTAGCTAGCATGTAGAATTTCGTTGTTCCTTGAATCACTATGAAAGTCAAGGTGGTAAGATATCCAAGCTCCTTGAACACTATAGCGCTTTCTAGTAGAGAAATGAGGAACTTTGTGTTGGCGGAAACTCCCGAGATTAATTTTGCCATTATGAACACGGCCTACTGAATTCAAATGGGTTCTTTGACATGCCAACATCGTATGACATGCGTGTCGTACTTTTGCCATCTTTGAAATATCACGTACCACGGACAGGAACGAACCTGCAATCTTGGGGTTAGTAGACTAACACGCTATCCACTGACCCACCGTGGCAAGCTAGGACCTCTTACAAAAGGCAGGAGATAACTTGAAATACAGGAAGTCTGACACCTCGAGAATTGATAATATCTGAATAGAATATATAAGGGCCAATTAAGACGAGAAAATGTGAGGCTCCTTAGATCTGGGATACCCTAATACCACGGGGGTCAGAAGAGAACAAGACTCGACAGGAGCCCGGCACAAGTAGCCTAAGTGGATGCAATTCTTGGCTATTGCCCCGGAGGTCGAGGTTAGATACCCAACTCTACAAAGAGATTTAATACTTGACTGAGGGCTGGAACGGGGCACACTCAGCTTCGCGAGGCAAAACTGAGAAGAAGAGGGATTCGATTTCCTACTCAGCCATCCTAGAAGTGGTTTTCAGCAGTTTCTCCACTTCTACTCCAGGCGAATGCTGGAATGGTTCCTAACTTTAGGCCATGGCTGCCTCGTTCCCAATCCTCAACTTTGGTGGCATAGCTGAACTGCTATGCCCAAGATTGCGGGTACAAACCCGGTCGAAGTCATCGGATATTCTTTAAGAGCGTTAAAAATCCTCAGCATGCCTTCCATCGGAGAGGAAGTAAAACCATCGGGCCCATATCATAGATTTATGGCATGAAAAAGAACCAACCACTACAATTGGTAGTGTCGCTAAATTTGTAGGTTATTTGGATAGAAACGCTCTATCAAGTTCCAACGTTCGCCGCTGGGTGACAGTCTGGTAGCCAAAGTTGGAACTACTTGAAATTCAACTTGCACAGTTTCATTCATCTTCATTCATTTCATCTCATCCACATGCGACGGTACTTGTAGCTCACCCCATGGGTGTCCGCATAGAAGCAGCTACAAACTCTGGCGAGCCGAACATGTCCTCGGAAACTCCCGGCACTGAAAGCAATACGCTAAATAAAACAAGATGTTCAGTAAAGAACATATAGCCTACTTTCTCCTAAATGCATGGGTATTGTTATAACTCTTTGTCCTTTTTTAAGCAGTATAATTGAATATTGATTGTAGTAGCTGGTTGAAATACAACGTGATATATGGATATTAAACATGAATATGAGGCGCCCTTTCCGGGGAGCGTGATGGCGCAGTGGCTTAGCTGCTCGTCTTTCACCCGGACGGCCGGGGTTCGAATCCCGGTGACAGCGAGGTGGAATTTTCACCTGAGAAATCACGTGGCGCCAGGAAGGATATCCGGCCTTAAATCCCCGGCCAAAACAAAAATGAGCTAGGTTAGCTTCGGTGACCGCAATTAATAGGGAAAAGCCGAAGAAGGTTATGAGGTGCCCTTTGCTAGTGCTACCTCTGTAAAAAAATGCATTCAATTTGGTTTCACCGTGTTTGAATTGATATGGGAAATCGAATTGCACACATACATGGCCGCCATATGCACACTACTGGACTGATGACCTCATAGCTTGGTCAAAGAACGCTTCTTACATAAAGGTATGTTGTTGCAAAATTTGGTAGAGATCAGATGATTAGGTTAGACGTAATCTGATTTATGCTTTGAATATTTGGGTGGCCGCCATAACGTTTCCGATAAGATGGCGGCGATATAGAACATGACACTGAGGTGCCCTTTGCTAGTCCTACCTCTGCACTAAATTTCGTTCAATTCGGTTTTACCGTGTTTGAATTGATAGGGGGAATCCATTTGCACACATACATGACGCCATATGCAAACTGTTCGACTGATGACCATGTAGCTTGGTCATATAACGCTTCTCACATTGAGGTATGTTACTGCAAAATTTGGTAGAGATCAGATGATTAGGTTGGTCGTAATTTGATTTAAACTTTAGTGGCCGCCATTCCGTTTCCGTCAAGATTGCAGCGATATAAAACATGACACTGAAGTGCCCTTTGCTAATGCTACGTCTGAACCAAATTTCGTTCAATTTGGTTTATCGTGTTTGAAAAGATAGGGGAAATCGATTTGCACAGATACATGGCCGCCATCCGCAAATAATTGGGCTGATGTCCTTGTAGTTTGGTCAAAAGAATATTTATACATCAAGGTATAATATTTCGAAATTTAGTAGAGATTAGATGATTAGGTTGGTCGTAATTTGATTCAAGCTTTTAACATTTGGGTGGCCGCCATTACGTTTTCGTCAAGACGGTGGCAATATAAAACATGACACTGGAGTGCCCTTTGCTAGTGCTACCTTTGTATCAAATTTCGTTCAATTCTGTTTCACCGTGTTTGAATTGACAGGGGGAATCCATTTGCACATATAGATGGCCGCCATCTTCAACCTATTGTGCTGATGATCTTGTAGTTGGTCAATATATGCTTCCCACATAAAGGTATGTTGTTGCAAAATTTGGTAGAGATCAGATTGTTAGGTTGGTCGTAATTTGATTAAGATTTTAATAATTGGGTGGCCGCCATTCCGTATGCGTCAAGATAGCAGCGATATAAAACATGACACTGTACTGCCCTTTGCTAATGCTATCTCTGCACCAAATTTCGTTCAACTTGGTTTCACCGTGTTTGAATTGATAGGGGGAATCGATTTGCACACATGCATGGCCGCCATCTGCAAACTATTGGGCTGATGACCTTGTACTTTATTCAAAAGACGCTCGCCATACGAATAAATGTTGCTACAGAATTTTGTAGAGATCGGGTGATTAGGTTAGTCTTAATGTGATTTAAACTTTGAACATTTGGGTGGCCGCCATTACGTATCCGTCAAGATGGCGGCGATATAAGACATGGCACGGAGGTGCCCTTTGCTAGTTCTACCTCTGTACCAAATTTTGTTCAATTCGGATTCACCGTGTTCGAATTGATAGGGGGTTGAGGGGGGGGGGGGGGGGGGCAGACATTCAGAATACAGACACTCACATACACACTCACACACAGCCAGACACACAATATTTGGCCCTGTAGTGATCTCATAAGTCTACTTTATTTTTTGCAAAATTTGAAAGTAGGCAAATATTAACCTGAATTACAAACACACAGTACTACAGCCACCAATATAACACAGGTTATCAGACAAATTCTATACATAGACTACACACACAACCACGTACACTGGGCTAAATGACTACGAATTATCAAATGAAACAACAACAACAACTATTATTTAAATAACTTGTAAAATAAGCAACTATTAAGTGAAACAAAAGTAACGGAAAAGTAACAATGAATAACGTCGACCATTTGAACCGTAACGCACCAATCAACTGTAACTTCGTTACTAATTTTGGCAAATAACGATAACTGGAACTTACTGCAGCTACACTTAAAGAGTAACTTTCTCTACTCTAATGTATAGTTCATTCAGTGTTATAAACAGGCCTGGCTCCTATCTAAAATTTAAGAGTAGGACAGATGCTATTATTGATTCATATTAAATAATGTTTTATATTTTACATACATTTCTGCCAATATTTCCATTATCATCATTCAACACAACACAATTTGAATCAAATTTTAATAAATAAGTCATGCATTAAAAACGACTCTCTTGGCACCTTGTTTCTAAATACATTCTCCACTTTTGTGCTTGGATAAAGCAAATCTATCTACATGTATCATCGTGGTTGATAGCTTGCCACGGTGGGTGAGTGGTCAACGTGTCAGTATACTAACCCCAAGTTTGTAGGTTCGCTCCTAACCGTGGTAAGTGATTTTTGAAAGGCGGCAAAAATTACGACAACATGTCATACGATGTTGGCATGTCAAGAAAACCATTTGAATTCCGTAGGTCATGTTCATAATGGCAAAATTAATCTCGGGAGTTTCCGCCAACACAAAGTTCCTCATTTCTCTACTAGAAAGCGCTATAGTGTTCAAGGAGCTTAGTTATCTAAACTCCTTGACTTTCGTAGTGCTTCAAGAAACAACGAAATTCGACATGCAAGCTACCCTTTGGATGTCAAATAACAAAGCTTGCACCCGGCAATTAATCGAGGTTGATGAGGTCCTGCTTTTTCATTTCTAACTTTTTGTTCAGAAGAAGCCAATGGAAGAAAATGGATTTGTTAATAAATATTCCACTTCGTTCATTTTCCTATGTCGCACAAAATCATTATATTAAATAATTACGTACCACAAAAGTTAAAAGTACATTAATATATAGAAATTAACTTCATTCACAGAACTCACACACACACACGTGTACTGTTCTGTACTTGGAACACCAGACAACTGAAAATGTATAAAATGTGTAGGCCTAAATCGTAACTTCTACAAGCCGTGAACAATGGCTAAATACCTGTTTAAGAGCGTGGTGTGGACCCAACTCTCGTAATCCGGTTTGGCCTTCAAACAGAGACAGAAGCAGGAAGTTAAATGTAAAGATCTTCTGTTTCGCTTTAATGCACCACTATTGGCCTATTTTCCTGGTCCTTGAAGAGACAGGAAATTACCTTCATAGCACAGAAGAATTCGCGCGGAAAGACAGTGCTATGTCCACTGTTTTTGAATCGTTCCTTCACTCCACATAGTTTACATGGAAGGTTCTGTAGAGTGGCCCTCGCTATTGCAATACACCGCACGAGACAGTCAGGAACGTGAGTTAGGGATGAGCTGCGCATACTGAATTCTATAAGAGATGCGAGACGGGAAAAACAATTATTTTAAGTCAAATATCTGTAATTAAAATAATTTATTAAAACATAAATAAACAAATTTTGTGCAATACGACCGTGGGTGAGTGGGGCCCTCTTGCCCTTAATGACACAGTGCCTTTGGTTATAAGTACCTTATACATTATGCCCAGTGTTCTGGTGCTTTTTACTATTTTTATGTTTGTGTTCTTTGCCTGAAAATGAAGTTCGTTAGGTTTCAAATTTACAACATCATGTAATCTAATTTCACTACTCGCTTCTCTATGTTGTTCAGACAAACTTCTGAAGAATGTTTTACTGTTATTGCTTCCTTGATTATGTTTGTTCATACTAAACGTCAAGTCAATTGAGCAGAATAATCGCTTGCAAGCAGTGAAATATGTAAAATACTTGTTCCAGTTGAACCCATATCAACTAAGGATGTTTCAAACTTAGCATAAAAATTTTTGCTTGATCGATGTAATAAACCAGTGTCCAAAAGTTAAGCATAATCACTAAACGAGGCCATACCGCCTGGTAGGAATGTCGAACGGATTGCTGATCAAACGGAAGCTGAATCACGCACCATATGTCATCACAATTTGTTCAAAAACAAACATTGTCGGAAAGGTTCTGATAGCTAAGATAGCCTACACCTTTGACAACAACTAACAAAACTTGGCAATGTCTTCCACAACAAAATATGCTGTTAATAGGGTGAATGGTTACCCCTAACGATCACACATGCTCCACAGCGACGTGGCATGCTCTCTATCAGATGGTCCATGATCTCTTGTGGCCGTCGATCCCATTCCTCTGAAGGGGCAATGCGAAGGTCTTGGAGGGTCCTAGATGGAGGCTGACGGGATGTAATTCGCCTTCCCAATGCATTCCAGGCATGTTCTATAGAATTCAGATCCACAGACCTCGATGGCCAGTCCATGCGATGAATGTCTCCCCCAGCCAGAAATTCATCCACCAGAGCAGCGCTGTGCGGTCGGGCATTATCGTCCATTAAGACGAAGTCTGGTCCTACCGCACCTCTGAAGAGTCGAACATGTGGTCTCAGTAGACTACCTCATCCCTGTATCTCCGATCGATCACAGTGTTATTCGGACCACCCATTGTGATGTGTAAGTCCGCACGGCCATTCAACCAAGGCCATAAGGCTCCCCATCCACTTTGGTCGCTGCGTCACACATGTAGCCGGACGCTTCACTTCTCGCCAGTGACTTGTAGGCTGAGCTGAACCTCGCTGCAGTGGCGCATGTAATGGTATTTAATGATTGAAACGTGTGTGAATATAGTGTATTATGACCACGTCGTGTTGTGTACCTGGTTGTAGAAGCAACTGTAGTTCAAACCAACCTAATATTTCAGTGTTTAAATTCCCTACTGACTTGGTTCGGGAACAAAATTGGATCTTAGCCATCGATCCGAATTTGTCCCTTCGGTAAGATCCGTTGTGTGCATAAAACACTTCGACGAAATGTTCATAATTAGAGAGGATTCTGTTAAAAGACCCGATGGGTCCATTTTAACTATAAAACGTGACCATTTGAAACTCGCAAACGATGCTATTCCTACTAAGTTTGAAAATGTGTCAGCCTATCTGTCAAAAAATCTACCAAAACCTAGGAAAACTCCTTTTCAAAGACAAAAAGAAACTGAAAAAAACGGGAAGAATAAGAATAAGAAGAAGAAGAAGAAGAAGAAGAAGAAACAGAAAGAGAAAAAGCTGAGGAAGAAGATGATAGGATCAAGGACTTCGACGACGTGAAGGGTAATTTCAGTATTAAATGCAAATAAGATTTTGACAAAGTTTTTGTCAATTTTTACAGCCAAAGACTCTGCATTTTCAAAATGCATATGACTGAGGAAAATGTTCCGAAAATTGGTACTTCTTTAACATTAAACGAGACTCTGATTTTAAAGCCGTAAAGCTTGATATTTTGATCAAGGGTAACCCTATACGTGCATTAGGTGACAGAGGCAAGATGTTCAAATGGTCGAATTTGAGAAGTATCTGTTTAGTCCTGCTTGTGACTCTAAAGTGACTGTCCACGACAAAATAGAAACTGTGAACAAAATAATCGACGAAATTAAAAGTGAAGTTGATGACTGTGTAATTACTAATAAAATAGAATTTTGCAAGGAACAGTTAAACTTGGCCTTTGCAAAGAAAATGTCTTACTCCTGTATACTCATAACATGGTTCGCTTCAATATTTTTCGCATTCCCTGGGGCATATAAGAAGATAAGATAGTCAACGTTCCTTACAATGACTCACCCTGTGTATTTACAATCTTTTACTGCAAAACTGAAGCCTCCGTGGCTTAGGCGGCAGCACGCCGGCCTCTCACCGCTGGGTCCGTGGTTCAAATCCCGGTCACTCCATGTGAGATCTGTGCTGGACAAAACGGAGGCAGGCAGGTTTTTCTCCGGGTACTCCGGTTTTCCCTGTCAAAATTTCATTCCAGCAACACTCTCCACTATCATTTCATTTCATCTGTCATTCATTTAATCATTGCCCCAGAGGAGTTCGTCAGGCCTCGGCAGCCGGCACAGTTCATATCCTCGCCGCTAGATAGAGGCTCCATTCATTCCATTCCTGACCCGGTCGGAGACTGGAAGCAGGCTGTGGATTTTCATTTTCATACTGCAAAACTAGGCGGGAAATTCGGGTATAGACGATTCGCATTGGAATTACTTGAAAAAGAAACTAAAATTGTTAAGTGAACATGAAAGATTTTCTAACTTGTTGCTGGATGAAGTCTATGTACAACCTGAGCTTAACTATAAAGGAGGAAAGGTAGAGAGAGTTGCTTTTAGTAGTAAAAGTGGAGAAAATAACACTACATTAGCTACAACTGTACAAACTTTTATGTTGTCATCCATTCTTTAAAAAAATAAAAACGTTGTTGGTATGTTTCCGTGTAAGAACCTAACGTCACATTTCTTAAATGAACTAAATTTGCAAGTCCTTAAAGTAACAGGTATAGGCCTAGGTTATAAGGTAGTGTGCATAATTTCGGATAATAACAGTGTTAACAGGAAAATGTTTTAAAAGCTATGCAAAGGCAATTTACAAACCACTTTCCAAACCCATTTGACGAAACGCAAAAGACTTTTGTAATGTTTGATTCTGTTCATTTATTTAAAAGCTTAAGAAATAGTTGGCTGTACCAAGGTGATAACTTACAAACTTTTGTGTTCCCTGACTTTGACAACCCTGAGTCAGACAAAAAATGTTTTCCTAGTGTTGGTCACCTTAAACAGCTGCATACAGGAGAAGAGAATAATGTAGTTAAGCTTGCTCCTGCCCTGAAACAAAAAGTTTTGTACGCAACGTCTTTAGAGCGACAAAATGTTAACCTTTGTTCTAAACTGTTCGACGAGAAAAATGTCGCGGCTTTAAAACACTTTGACAAAATGAAAAAAAAAAACAAACACAGCCTGCTTCCAGTCTACTGACAGGGTCAGGGAATGGAATGGATGAAGCCCCCATCTAGCGGCGAGGATATGAACTGTGCCGGCTTCCGAAGCCTGTCGCACTCCCCTGGGACAATGATTAAATGAATGACAGATCAAATACATTGATAGTGGAGAGTGTTGCTGGAATGAAATTTGTGACAGGGAAAACCGGAGTACCCGGAGGAAAACCTGTCTGCCTCCGCTTTGTCCAGCACAGATCACACATGGAGTGACCGGGATTTGAACCACAGACCCAGCGGTGACAGGCCGGCGACTTTGACAAAATAAAAAATACAAATGATTTTAAAAGCGCAGCTGTATTTTTAGAATTAATTCTTCAGTGGTGGAAGATTGTTAGGCTAATGTTAAGCATGCTTTCAAAGGCGATAGATTTAACGACCTTCATTGTAACGCAATATTTTCAGTTCATGACGACAATGTTTAATTTCTGCGCAAGTTTTTAACCTGGTTAATTAGGTGGGATAATCTGCCTGTTCAAGGGGAAATCAGACCAAAAAAAGAGACTCGTCATGGAAAACTTACTAATGAAACTCAAACAGCTTTAGTTCACACTGTAAATACTATTTTGGAGTTGGTAAATTTCTTGAAAACAAGTTTAGGATTCATGTATGTATTGTTAGGAAAATTTGAGACTGATGAATTAGAAGCATGATTTGGGCAGTGCAGGCAAATGAGTGGTGCCTGCCACCATATTTCAGTGAAACTACTCCTTGAGTCAGAACGAAAATTAAAAGCCCTAACGGTAATAAAATACATACTCTGCTAAACACGCGGATATCCCTATTAGTGATATTTCATTAAGTACGTATGTGGATTGGAAGAGCTCAGATTGTAAAAGCTTCAAAACTACAGAAATGTCACATTTTGAAAGTGTGGAGGTTGACTTTAATGATGTTATTGTATCTGAGAATATTTTGTTTGGTCTAGTTTATATTTTTAACAACAAATTGTATATCCGCCTTAGTCAATACATAAACGAAAATAAATTATAATTACACTTGCTCCTGGTACATGTTTCGGGGATTAATTGCTTTTATCCCCTTCATCAGCCAAGACAAATATCCGAAGAAAGATATAATATAGCGTAGCACTCAAAAAATAAATAGCTATTTAACTTAATATGGTGCTATCCTTACCTAATTGGACAATGAATGAGCTCTGATTGGCTGGAGAAACTGTCTCATAATGAAGAATAGTACTATAATGACCCTCATTATGATACAGTTTTCTGACATATAATATTTACATTTCGACATCGTCGAACATGAAGAATTTTGTATTAGACGACAAGGATCGTTAAGTGAAATAGGAATCTCTGTTTCTCGGGCTTATAGGTCGTGTTCCAAGGACATTTTGTCGTCCTGACGTTTCGCTGAATACTGCGTTCAGCATGTTCACAGGTTACATAAAGCGAGGTAAAACAAGTAAACAGAAGATATATAAATAGTCAACAACCCACACATAGAGGCTACCATAGCAACGGCGTACCACATAAAAGTAATGCATCAAGGACAGGGCTGCTCGTCTGTTGCATCTTCTCGTCTACGACGGTCAATAAAGGCAGGCTTGAGGGGATTAAGGACTGGAAGCCAAGCTCTGTTCACACGTTCTGCTTCCTCCTTAAGATTGAAGCTGTTAGTATGCTTCAGGATTTCAATGGCCTCCCTTTGTAGCCTGGCATGATAAGACACCGTGGTGGACAGAACTTCGGTGTCTCCATATCTTATATCGTGACCTGCAAGTAGCGAGTGTGCTGCTACAGTGGATTTATCTGTTTGTCCCAGCCGGCTGTGTCGTTCGTGCTCCTTGAGGCGAGTGGCAATACTTCTTTTCGTTGTTCCAATATATACTTGGCCACAATCACACGGGATTTTATAAACCCCTGCCGCGGTATGAGGATGTCGCTTATCTTTAGCGGACCTAAACATGTCCTTAATTTTTCGTGTAGGCCTGTATATGGTCTTTATATCATGGGACTCGAGTAGCCTCCCTATTCTGTCCGTGACCTTTTTTATATATGGAAGAAAAGCTCTAGCCAGGGGCTGCTTGTCTCCAATTACCCTTGTAGTTGGACGTCTCGGATGGAGTGCTCGCTGGATATCTTTCTGGCTGTACCCATTCGCGCGTAAGGCCTCGTTGAGGTGTTCAATTTCTTGTTTTAGGCACTGCTTTTCACAAATTCTTTTAGCGCGGTCAGCCAGTGTTTTTATAACTCCGTATTTCTGTCGGGGGTGGTGGTTGGACGTCTTATGGAGATATCGGTCAGTATGGGTCGGCTTACGGTAAACTGTATGTCCCAAAGTTAGATCAGCGGTCTTCGTTACCATAACGTCGAGAAACGCGATTTTCTGTTCATTTTCTAACTCCATGGTAAACTGAATGTTCGAGTTCTGGCTGTTAAGATGTTGTAAAAACAGATTTAATTGATCTTTACCATGGCCCCATATTACAAAGGTATCGTCCACGTATCGTAGCCACACTTTAGGTTTCAAAGGTGCGGTCTCTAGTGCTATTTGTTCAAATTGTTCCATGAAGAAATTCGCGATCACCGGACTAAGGGGACTGCCCATGGCGACCCCATCAATTTGTTCATAGAAATCACCCTTCCACAGGAAATAGCTAGCGGTGAGGCAGTGGCGGAATAAGGCGGTGATATCATCAGGAAAAATCCGTGCGATGTACTCCAGGGCTACCTTTATAGGTACTTTCGTGAAAAGAGAGACCACGTCAAAACTTACTAGTAAGTCACCAGCTTCTAGTTGAATAGTTTTCAATTTATCAATGAAATGGCCGGAATCTTTGACGAATGACTGTGTACCGCCGATATGTGGTTGAAGTAAGGTAGCTAAATGTTTGGCAATGCTATAAGTTGGTGATCCAATAGCACTCACGATAGGACGAAGAGGAACATTATCTTTGTGTATTTTAGGTAAACCATAAAGTCTTGGTGGTAAAGCTTCACTTCTGGTGGTTCCCTTCTTTACGTTTTCAGGTAGCGAAGATACCTTGATCAGGCCGTTTGTTTCACGAAGAATCCGGTTGGTAGGATCTCTCAGTAGTTTGCGGTAGGTACCCGGGTCTAAAAATTCCAAAACCTTGGCAGTGTAGTCGTCCATGTCCAAGATAACCGTTGCGTTCCCTTTGTCTGCAGGAAGAACGATTATGCTCTCGTCCATGTTGAGAGTCTTTATAGCCTTTCTCTCCTGAGGTGTGAGGTTACTCTGCGGTGCCGGTGCCTTCTTGATTATACGTGAGGCTTCATGACGGATTTCATCTGCTTGTTCAGTTGGTAGCTCACGGATTGCCGCTTCAATATTGGCGACAATGTCTTCCACGGGAATCGAAGGAGGGGTCACTGCGTAATTTCCTCCTTTCGCTAGTATAGAAATTTCCCACTCTGACAGGTGGCGATTGGTCAGGTTAACAATTGTCCGTGAGATGTCCAGCGTAGGCGCAGGTACCGGCGCGGGCTGGTCTCTCTGTAACCGCTCAAACTTTTTCTTCTGCCGGATGCTAGACTGTTCAAATGTTGAACGCATAGAGTAGAAGGTGATACGATCTACATTTTCCCAGTCCTGATATGAGAGTGTGCTGCTGATGCGGTAGTGCAGCTGTAAGAGTGCCTGATCTGTAGTAGCGAGCCCCTTACGTGCAAAGCTTATGCGTTCACGTAATAGCGAACGTTCAGTTCGATCATATATTCTATGGGCTCTAGCTGAGGTTAGTGGTCTCTTCATTTTAATAAACTTGGGAATCATACCTGTGTCTCGGCATCGTAGAAGAAACGCGAGTGATGACAGAAGTTGCGACTTTTTCTTCCTTAACCTCTCAAAGCGACGAACTAAGTGTGATATTTCCTCCCCGTAGAGGCGAATTAAGTAAAAATGTAGACTTTCAACGCCGGTCGTGAAAGTCTACATTTTTACTTAATTCGCCTCTACGGGGAGGAAATATCACACTTAGTTCGTCGCTTTGAGAGGTTAAGGAAGAAAAAGTCGCAACTTCTGTCATCACTCGCGTTTCTTCTACGATGCCGAGACACAGGTATGATTCCCAAGTTTATTAAAATGAAGAGACCACTAACCTCAGCTAGAGCCCATAGAATATATGATCGAACTGAACGTTCGCTATTACGTGAACGCATAAGCTTTGCACGTAAGGGGCTCGCTACTACAGATCAGGCACTCTTACAGCTGCACTACCGCATCAGCAGCACACTCTCATATCAGGACTGGGAAAATGTAGATCGTATCACCTTCTACTCTATGCGTTCAACATTTGAACAGTCTAGCATCCGGCAGAAGAAAAAGTTTGAGCGGTTACAGAGAGACCAGCCCGCGCCGGTACCTGCGCCTACGCTGGACATCTCACGGACAATTGTTAACCTGACCAATCGCCACCTGTCAGAGTGGGAAATTTCTATACTAGCGAAAGGAGGAAATTACGCAGTGACCCCTCCTTCGATTCCCGTGGAAGACATTGTCGCCAATATTGAAGCGGCAATCCGTGAGCTACCAACTGAACAAGCAGATGAAATCCGTCATGAAGCCTCACGTATAATCAAGAAGGCACCGGCACCGCAGAGTAACCTCACACCTCAGGAGAGAAAGGCTATAAAGACTCTCAACATGGACGAGAGCATAATCGTTCTTCCTGCAGACAAAGGGAACGCAACGGTTATCTTGGACATGGACGACTACACTGCCAAGGTTTTGGAACTTTTAGACCCGGGTACCTACCGCAAACTACTGAGAGATCCTACCAACCGGATTCTTCGTGAAACAAACGGCCTGATCAAGGTATCTTCGCTACCTGAAAACGTAAAGAAGGGAACCACCAGAAGTGAAGCTTTACCACCAAGACTTTATGGTTTACCTAAAATACACAAAGATAATGTTCCTCTTCGTCCTATCGTGAGTGCTATTGGATCACCAACTTATAGCATTGCCAAACATTTAGCTACCTTACTTCAACCACATATCGGCGGTACACAGTCATTCGTCAAAGATTCCGGCCATTTCATTGATAAATTGAAAACTATTCAACTAGAAGCTGGTGACTTACTAGTAAGTTTTGACGTGGTCTCTCTTTTCACGAAAGTACCTATAAAGGTAGCCCTGGAGTACATCGCACGGATTTTTCCTGATGATATCACCGCCTTATTCCGCCACTGCCTCACCGCTAGCTATTTCCTGTGGAAGGGTGATTTCTATGAACAAATTGATGGGGTCGCCATGGGCAGTCCCCTTAGTCCGGTGATCGCGAATTTCTTCATGGAACAATTTGAACAAATAGCACTAGAGACCGCACCTTTGAAACCTAAAGTGTGGCTACGATACGTGGACGATACCTTTGTAATATGGGGCCATGGTAAAGATCAATTAAATCTGTTTTTACAACATCTTAACAGCCAGAACTCGAACATTCAGTTTACCATGGAGTTAGAAAATGAACAGAAAATCGCGTTTCTCGACGTTATGGTAACGAAGACCGCTGATCTAACTTTGGGACATACAGTTTACCGTAAGCCGACCCATACTGACCGATATCTCCATAAGACGTCCAACCACCACCCCCGACAGAAATACGGAGTTATAAAAACACTGGCTGACCGCGCTAAAAGAATTTGTGAAAAGCAGTGCCTAAAACAAGAAATTGAACACCTCAACGAGGCCTTACGCGCGAATGGGTACAGCCAGAAAGATATCCAGCGAGCACTCCATCCGAGACGTCCAACTACAAGGGTAATTGGAGACAAGCAGCCCCTGGCTAGAGCTTTTCTTCCATATATAAAAAAGGTCACGGACAGAATAGGGAGGCTACTCGAGTCCCATGATATAAAGACCATATACAGGCCTACACGAAAAATTAAGGACATGTTTAGGTCCGCTAAAGATAAGCGACATCCTCATACCGCGGCAGGGGTTTATAAAATCCCGTGTGATTGTGGCCAAGTATATATTGGAACAACGAAAAGAAGTATTGCCACTCGCCTCAAGGAGCACGAACGACACAGCCGGCTGGGACAAACAGATAAATCCACTGTAGCAGCACACTCGCTACTTGCAGGTCACGATATAAGATATGGAGACACCGAAGTTCTGTCCACCACGGTGTCTTATCATGCCAGGCTACAAAGGGAGGCCATTGAAATCCTGAAGCATACTAACAGCTTCAATCTTAAGGAGGAAGCAGAACGTGTGAACAGAGCTTGGCTTCCAGTCCTTAATCCCCTCAAGCCTGCCTTTATTGACCGTCGTAGACGAGAAGATGCAACAGACGAGCAGCCCTGTCCTTGATGCATTACTTTTATGTGGTACGCCGTTGCTATGGTAGCCTCTATGTGTGGGTTGTTGACTATTTATATATCTTCTGTTTACTTGTTTTACCTCGCTTTATGTAACCTGTGAACATGCTGAACGCAGTATTCAGCGAAACGTCAGGACGACAAAATGTCCTTGGAACACGACCTATAAGCCCGAGAAACAGAGATTCCTATTTCAACGCCGGTCGTGAAAGTCTACATCGTTAAGTGACTTGTGTAGTGCGGCTACGATTCCTTGTTGTACTCTCTATTTTTAGTTAGTTATTGTTGTTTTAAGGGGCAGAACTACGAGGTCATCTGCCCCTTCTTTTCTTCTTCTTTTCGTTTGGGCCTACTGAGGACCACGGGGCTCGTTTTGACTTCTTGTAAGGAATTTATGTTTCTTCTTAGCCCAGGCAGCTTTCATCTTCTGGCTGTGTGTCTGCTTTCTTTCCTGTGTCCATTTCGGTCTGGTAGTCCCTGTACTCTTCCTGCTGGTGAGAGACACTGGAAAGGCACCATGTTGAATCATCTGTCGGAATTGTGATCGATCCTGTATGTTTTTTGACGAAATTCCAAGTTGCTGTAGGTCTGACTTCACTGTGGTGATCCATTTGTTTTTAGACGCTTTCCCTCTTCCTGTCGTGGTGAAGATCTGGCTGGTAAGTCTATCTGGACCCATGCGTGTCAGATGTCCGTAGAAAGCTAATCGTCTCTTCGTCATGGATGTGACGATATCTTCTTGATGATCATAGAGCTCATTGTTGTGCCTGATCCTGTAAGTACCACCCTCTTCCCTTATTGGTCCTGAAATCCTTCTAAGTATTTTCCGTTCCTTGAGTTCTAGTTTCCTCTGTGGGCCTTTCCGGTTCATCAGGAGACACTCAGAGGCATATAGAACGGAAGGTCTTACTACTGAGTTGTAATGTAGAAGTTTAAGTTTCTTAGAGAGGCACTTGGATGTGTAGATGCTCTTACAGGAGTGGTAGACCCTTTCCAGCTAGTGTCTATTGCTAAGGTCTCACTCTCGTTTGCTGGAATCCACTCCCCTAGGTACTTCACTGCAGGAACTTTTTGAATTGCGGTGTCTTTCACAAGAATAGTAGATGGGGCTCCCTTTATATTTGTCATGAACACTGTTTTTTGTATATTGACCTTCAAGCCAGTTTTAGCTGCTATGTTATAGAGGCTCTGTAGTTGGTGAGTAGCTTCTTCTATGTTGTTCGCTAACAAGGTAAGGTCGTCGGCAAAGGCCAGGCAAGGTACATTGAGATTGTCTTTCTTGTACCCAATTTGCAGTCCTGTTCCTGATGGTAACGTGGTAGTCCATTCCCTGATAATCTTCTCAAGTACACAATTGAAGAGAATACAAGAAATGCCATCACCTTGTCTAACTCCTGTTTGGATAGAGAAGCTGTCTGAGAGTTCACCTCTGAACTTGACTTTGGAGGTCGTAGTCTTCAGTGTAGCCTGGATTAGTCTGGTGGTCTTCACATCCAGTCCTAATTCCCATAGAGTGGAGAAGAGGGTCTGTCTGTCTATTGAATCATACGCCTTCTGGAAATCCACTAGTATGACTACCCATCGATGTCCACCGCAATTCTTGTACCTTAAGATTGTCTTGAGGTTCTGTATTTGCTCTATGCATGATCTATTTGCACGAAAACCGGCCTGATATTCACCTAGTTGGGAATCTATTTGACTAGTAACTCTGGTTAGCAAGGCTTTAGATATTATCTTGTATGTGACAGATATTAGAGATATGCCTCTGTAGTTATCAAGGTCAATCCTACTACCTTTCTTGTGTAGAGGATGGATCACAGCTGAGGTCCATCCCTCAGGTAAGGTCTCCGTTGCCCATATGTCCTGTATGATTTGATGGAGGTTTTGTATTGATTGTTCATTAGCATGTTTCCACATTTCTGCAACTATACCGTCTTCACCTGAGGCCTTGTTGTTCATTAGGCTCTTGATAATCTCCCTTATTTCTTCTATGGTTGGCGTAAGGAGTCTGGATTTCTGGAAGGAGGGTCATGGAAGGTGAGTCTCTCTTCAGGTTCCTCTGCATTGAGGAGCTTCTTGAAATACCCTGCAAGGGTACTGGTGCAATCCTTGTTGTTGTACTGAAGTTTTCCATCAGGTCCACGAAGATGAAGGGTAGGAGCTTTGTATTGTGTCGACTGTTTTCTGAGTTCTCTGTAGAAATCCCTCGAGTTATGTCTTTTGAAGTCCTCTTCTGCCTGTTTTAGTAGAGCCTTATTATGGTTCCTCTTGGTTTGTCGCACTATATTGGAAGTTATTTTTCTTTGTGTAAGAAAGGCCTGGTAGTTAGCTTCATTCTTGCACTGGTTCCAAGTGACCCAGGCTCTACGCCTTTCTTCTATAGCCTGGTCACATGTAGTCGTCCACCAGGGATGCTTGGCTTTGTTGGATGAGGCAGGCATGGTTTTTTGAGCGGCATCCAGTAGAGCCCTTCTTTATTTATATTAGCCGCCATTGGGGAGTAACGTATTATTTGTAACGCTGTTACTATTAACCGTTATTTTTAGGTAACGAGAGGGTAGCGACGTTACTAGCAACCATTATTTTAGGTAACGAGAGGGTAACGATGTTAATAGTAACTGTTATATTTAGGTAACGAGAGGGTAACGATGTTAATAGTAACCGTTATTTTTTGGTAATGAGAGGTTAACGACGTTAATAGTAACCGTTATTTTTAGGTAACGATGTTACTATTAACCGTTACTTTTGGTTAACGAGACGGTAACGACGTTAATAATAACCGTTAATTTAAGTAACGAGAGGGTAACGGCGTCACTAGTAACCGTTATTATTAGGTAACGAGAGGGTAACGACGTTACTATTAACTGTTATTTTTACGTAAAGAGAGGGTAACGACGTTGCAAGTAACCGTTATTTTTACGTAACGAGTGGGTAACGGCGTCACTAGTAACCTTATTATTAATTAATGAGAGGGAAACGGCGTCACTGGTAACCGTTATTATTAGGTAACGAGAGGGTAACGATGTTAATAGTAACCGTTATTTTTACGTAACGAATGGGTAAGTGAAGTTACTAATAATCGTTACTTTTTGTTAACGACGTTACCAATAACCGTTACTTTTAGGTAACAAGAGAATAACGACGTTACTAGTAACCGTTATTTTTTAGGTAACGAGAGGATAACTACTTCAGTAGTAACCGTTATTTTTTTAGGTAACGAGAGCGTAACGACGTTACTTTTTAAATAAGTAAATGTCTACAGTTGGTTACCTTGATGGCAGCATGTACTCGGTGCTAGGGGAAGAGCTACGTGCATACGTGCGCACTATTCTCCAATCTTTATACACACATCAAAAAAAGTTTTGCATCACCTCGGTTCCCAGATCTCCGGCATATAGACGTTGACTGTGTATATTGTATCCAAGATACAGTCCCTTTGACTGTTCATAGATGTCACTAAAACTGCTCAAAGATGTAAACAACCATGCATGAGCAGGGCCTATTAGACGGAGGGGGTACGACAGCCGATCAGTTCCAGTCATTCCACCAGGACGAAGGTACGCTGCTCATGTTGTCTGTAGTTCTACCATGCCTAGAAGGTCAATACCGCAGTTCGATCGCGTCCGCATTGTTACTTTGTGTCAAGAAGGGCTCTCAACAAGGGAAGTTTCCAGGCGTCTCAGAGTGAACCAAAGCGATGTTGTTCGGACATGGAGGAGGTACAGAGATACAGGAACTGTCGATGACAGGCCTCGCTCAGGCCGCCCAAGGGCTACTACTGTAGTGGATGACCGCTACTTACGGATTGCCGCTCGGAGGAACCCTGACAGCAATGCCACCATGTTGAATAATGCGTTTCGTTCAGCCACAGGACGTCGTGTTTCAACTCAAACTGTGCGCAATAGGCTGCATGATGCGCAACTTCACTCCCGACGTCCATGGCGAGGTCCAGCTTTGCAACCCCGACACCATGCAGCGCGGTACAGATGGGCCCAACAACATGCTGAATGGACCCCACGGAATTGGCATCACGTTCTCTTCACCGATGAGTGTCGCATATGCCTTCAACCAGACAATCGTCGGAGACGTGTTTGGAGGCACCCTGGTCAGGCTGAACGTCTTAGACACACTGTCCAGCGAGTGCAGCAAGGTGGTGGTTCCCTGATGTTTTGGGGTGGCATTATGTGGGGCCGACGTACGCTACTGGTGGTCATGGAAGGCTCCGAAACGGCTTTACGATACCTGAATGACATCCTCCGACCCATAGTGCAACCATATCGGCAGAATATTGGAGAGGCATTTGTCTTCATGGACGACAATTCTCGACCTCATCGTGCACATCTTGTGAATGCGTTCCTTCAAGATAACGACATCGCTCGACTACAGTGGCCAGCATGTTCGCCAGACATGAACCCTATCGAACATGCCTGGGATATGTTGAAAAGGGCTGTTTATGGACGTCTTGACCCACCAACCACTCTGAGAGATTTACGCCGAATTGTCGTTGAGGAGTGGGACAATTTGGACCAACAGTGTCTTGATGAACTTGTGGATAGTATGCCACGGCGAATACAGGCATGCATCAATGCAAGAGGACGTGCTACTGGGTATTAGAGGTAGTGGTGTGTACTGCAATCTGGACCACAAATGCTGAAAGTCTAGCTGTATGATGGTACAACATGCAATGTGTGGGTCTCATGAGCAATAAAACGAGCTGAAATGTTGTTTGTGTTGATCTCTATTCCCTTTGTATTTAACGGTTCCGGAACTCTTGGAACCGAGGTGATGCAAAACTTTTTTTGATGTGTGTACACACACCACTTCCTCTACCAGACCACGGAATGGCATCAAAATAATAACGAAGTTTCCAAACATTTCTATTCAATTCAGTTGCCATGGCAACGGCATGTTAACGTCATTTGTTTCGTCACAGGCTATGAAATACAATCATAAATACAGCAAGTAATATACTGGAGAAAGCAAACAGCGACCACTTGACTAATCAAACGACAGTAACATGTGTGAAGTATCATTTAAACTGCTCGCCACCCACAGAGAACTTCCGGACCACGACAATGTCTTATGGACACTTGCCAACTTGAAGATATTGTGAGCAACGAAACAAGATGATTTCCTGTATTTCCTTGTGAACAAGTGAGTGTTCTTCCAATCGTTTCATGCATTTTATGGCTGCAATAAAGAAGGTAGATTCAGCTGTCGATGTGTATTGAAACCTAGAAGTAAAGGAAAATATCTCTTCATAGTTTAAGAAGCTTTATAACTCTGACATTTACTGCTCAAATGAACACTTTACAACCAAGAAGAGTGAGAATTGCAATCGTTAGAAGTAATTCCAGTAAAAGGCTGCTGTTTCGTTTAAGGGGCTTGACACCGTAGTCTTTCCTCCCCGTGTACTTGTGTGTGTGGATGTTTCTGTGTGAAAAATCATGTGTTATTGTGATGACTGTATTAGTGTTTGTATTTACTATTTAGGTGACGATTGGGAAGGAGGCGGCCGTGGCCTTAAGTTAGGAACCATCGCGAAATTTGCCTGAAGTAGAAGTGGGGAAACCACGGAGAACCGCTTCCAAGAGGGCTGAGGTGGGAATCGAACCACCTCTCCTCAATTTTTGCTTCACGAGGCTTACTGTACCCCATTTCAGCACTCAGACTTGAATTTAATTTCTTGACAGAGCCGGGAATTGAACCGGGACCTCTGGGGAGATAGCCAAGAGTGAGAATTGCAATCGTTAGAAGTAATTTCAGTAAAAGGCTGCTGTTTTGTTTAAGGGGTCAAGTCAGTCAGTTGCTGGCCAGGTTTTTGATTCATTTGTGGTCATGTACAAGCTTGTGTATATGTGCAGTCTCTCTGTTAACCTATGTCAATGTAATGGTTGTAATAGTGTGTGTATTTGTAATTAGGTATATGATTGGGTTGGAGGCGTCCTTGGCCTTAAATTAGGAATAATCCCGACATTTTGGTTGGTTGGTTCCTTAGTTTAGGGGCTGCAACAACGCGGTCATGTAGCCCCGTGTACTTTCGGGTTCAAACCCGGCCGAAGCCGTCAGATTTTTTAAGAGCGTTAAAAATCCCTCAGTATGCCTTCCTTCGGAGGGGAAGTAAAGCCGGCGGTCCCATGTCATAGATTTATGGCATGTTAAAGAACCTTCCACTAATTACACCTGTGTGAAGCTAAATTGTATAGGTTAAGAATGTAAACAACGCTCTTAGGTCCCTACGTTCGTTGCCAAGAGCCGACTGCGGTGGTGTCTAGTAGCTAAGTTCTGAACTTAGGCCTAGTAGTCGTTGACGGTGGCGTTTGGTGGCAAAAGAAGAAACTATTTAAAAATTCAAAGTTGCAGTCCTTATTTGAATTAAAAAACAGATACACACACTAATACATCCATCACAATTAACACCGGTTATCAGACAGATTCTACACACATGCAAAGTACACGGGGCTACATGACCGCGTTGTCGCAGCCCCTAAACTGAGGAACCAATCAACCAACCGTGTACTTTGGGTGTGTGTAGAATTTGTCTGATAACCGCTGTTAATTATGGTGGCTGTATTAGTGTGTGTTATCTGTGATTCAAGTAGAAGGACTGCAGACGATTAATTTTTTCAAGTAGATCCTACTTTTGTCTCCAAATGCTACCATCCACGACACCTAGCTGCGGACACGGCTACTAAATGTCATCGCAGTCAGCACCCGGTGGCGAATCTTGGACTAATAGAGCGTTATCAAACTTACCTACACATTTTTGCTTCCATGAGTGTAATTAGTGGAAGGTTCTCTTTCATGCCATAAATCTATGACATGGGACCGCCGCACAGGCTTTACTTCCCCTCCGAAGGAAGGCATACTGAGGGATTTTTAACGTTCTTAAAAATCCGATGATTTTGGCCGGGTTTTAACCCACGATCTTGGGCATAGAAGCTCAGCATGCTACCAACTAGGCCTATGCCACCGAAGTCGATTCCCGTCGTTTTTTTTTGGAGTAGAAGTGGGAAAATATGGAATACCATTTACAAGTTCGCTAAGGTGGGAATCGAACCCACCTCTTCTTAGTTTTGCCTCAGGAGATTGAGTGTATCCATTGTAGCCCGCAGATCAGAAATACATTTCTTGGCAGAGTCGGAAATCGAACCTGGAGCTCAGTGATGACAGCCAAGAATAGCAGCCACTGAGCTACAAGGTGAGCTGAGAGAAGTGCTTTGATACAGGAAATTCCACGATTTCGACTCAAACCAACTTACGAAATGCTGTGTTTCAGGCTTCATACTTCTAATTCACTTTAGGAAAGATGGTATAATGGCTTTCACGGCCAGTGAATTAAGATTTAGCAATTTTCCTAGATTTGTGCCATGCCTTGTGTGGGGTTTCGTCTAGGACACCAAGCTGGCTCATCAGCGGGCTCTTGGTGCCCCGCTCAGACCCCCACAGGAGTAGTGAACTGCGCGGTACCCACCTTGATATGAAGCGCACCTGCACTTCTTCACTGCGAGAACTAAAAGCTCAAACAGCCCTAAACTTCCCATGAAGGCTTCCAAAAAGATGGTTTATTGGCTTTCACGGCCAGTGAATTGAAACTCACCAATTTTTCTAAATTTGTGCCATGCCTTGTGTGGGGTTTCGCCTAGGACACCAAGCTAGCTCATCAGCGGGCTTTTGGTGCCCCGCCCGGACCCCCACAAAAGTAGCAAACTGCGCACTACCTCCCTTTTTATGAAGCACAAATGCGCCTCCTTACTGCGAGAAATAAAAGCTCAAGCACCCATAACCTCCCTATGAAGGCCTCCAATAATATGGAATATTGGCTTTCACGGCCAGTGAATTAAAACTCAGCAATTTTTCTAGGAAATTAGGGAATCATGGTCATCAGCATCCTGATGTTCACAGTTCCACACACTCATAAACACACACATTGAAGTAGCAGAAGCCAGTTTTCAGTGTTGCCTAGTTATACTATAGAAAGCTTTTTAGTCGGTCAACACAAATTGTGCCCAATTTCACTAGGTGGGAAAACAAGTATTTCAACGCCCTACTTACTTACTGGTCGGCGCTACAGTCCCTGAAGAACCTTGTTCTCCTTTATCACCTGCCTCCATTCAACTCTATCTTCCGCCTTCCTTCTCCAGTTCCTGATTCCCAGACTCGTAAGGTCGTCTTCCACGTCATCTATCCACCATCTCCTGGGTCTTCCTCTTCTCCTTCTTCCATCCGGTCTTGGTATAAACACCTTTTTGACACTACGCGATTCTGGCATTCTCTGTATGTGTCCTGCCCATCTTATCCTCCCCTGCTTAATTGTCACCACAATATCTGCCTGTCCGAAGAGTTCTGTAGTTCCACATTTGTCCTTATTCTCCAACCTTCCTCCTCTCTCAGTGGCCCGTATATTTTCCTCAAGATCTTCCTTTCCCATCTTCGCAGCCAGTCTTCGTCTCTTCTATTCAGAACCCAACCCTCCGATCCATACATAACCACAGGTCTTAGTATTGTAATGAAAATTTTTACTTTAGTAGCCTATTCCTACTAACATTTTTGGATTTATACATGCTTTGCAAAGCGCAATAGCATCTATTTCCACTTTTAATTCTTTCTTGTATTGGTTCAACACTCTAACCAGAAAGAAATATTACATGAGAGTTTTATCACAAAATAACGCGCTTTTATGTGGAAAAAGAACCTGTTTGCCATCTCTTGATGAATGCAGTACATTTGAATTTGTCTGTTGGCACAGGCTAGAGTAAAATGCGACTTTCCACCGATGTCTCATTGTCAGTCTCGCGCATGGCTGTGATTAAATGGAAGCTACTGAGTTATGGGTGGTGCTTAGTAATGACATTCAGGACACAGTCAGTGCCTGTGCATGCTGTGAAAGGTTCTACTGTACTCATAGTGTTAGTACTGCTGTACTGACTCAGTGAGGAAAGCAATGAAAAACTATCTCTCTCCTCAGCTTGCCTAGTACGCCTCAATATAGCGCTGCCTTGGGTTTTTGCGGGTATCTACCCACATAACCTAACGGAGGTACTTTTTCAGGATGCAACCAGTCTACCTGACAGACATGTGGAATAAAATAAAAAAGATGCAAGCCTGGCATGTTATACTACTATGAATTTGAGATGAAATGTAGGCATATGTGAATTCATCTGGCATGTTATCCTACTCGTATACTACACAGCTTGGACATTCTTAAAAATGTTAATTTACGCTCCGTTTTCATACTGGTACTATGTTGAATGTATAGATTGAATTGGAGATATGCTACTGTTACACTTGTTTGAACAAACGTCACATATTATATTTTAAATTAATAGGAGAAATGAAACCATAGTATCTAGCCTATCTATAGACTACTAGACATAATGTTCAATACAAACAAATTTCCAAACTCCTGCTTGGTGCAAACTATTGTTATTACAATGAGATAAATCGTAATTTCATGTAGATTCTGTTAAAATGACGCATAATGCTATGATAGATATCGTTTAAATCGATAATACGGTAGCAAAAATAATTACTGGGATTGGGGTTCGAACCTGGGACCTCAGACCAAGATGCTATCTACGCAACCATTACAACCACAGGAATTTATAGTACAAGACAGTTACTTATGTTCACGTTCCAGTAGTAATATGGAAGTATTTTTTATGCTCCATTAATAATTTGTTTCTTTTTCGATAATGTTCCTGCGTGGAATTGAGTTTTAAATTAGTTATGAATACGCCTACTTGACAGTAAATGGAATTCCTATAGTGAATGATGAAAATCCACAGCCTGCTTCCAGTCTCCGACCGGGTCAGGAATGGAATGAATGAAGCCCCCATCTAGCGGCGAGGATATGAACTGTGCCGGCTGCTGAGGCCTGACGCACTCCTCTGGGGCAATGATTAAATGAATGACAGATGAAGTGAAATATGTTGCACATCAAAAAGGGGGTGGGATGTATAAATACTTGTTTTCCCATCTAATGTATTAGGGCGCAATTTGTGTTGACTGAATTTCTTAAAAAAGAAAAAAAGCACATGCACACACACACTAGTCACCTCAGAAGAATATGTTGTCAGATTAATTCAACTCATACGCAAGTAAGCCTACACGGAGGTGATGTCAAATAGGCTATATCCTGGTCCCCTTAATTTAAATAACAATCACAAGAAACTGTAATAGTTACGAGTGGAGAATTGGGTAGGAACCTTGGGACTACAAATAAGTTCCAGTATTTACTTGGAGGGAATGTGGAAGTAACCAGCGAAATAATACATTCATGATGGCCACTGTCACCGCCGAGAGTCAAACGGGTAACATGCTCAACGTGAATGTTTGAAATCAGATTAATACGTAAGGTATACAATAACTAGCCAATGGCCTGGCCATGTTGGAACACTGGATCCCATGTGAACTCCGCAGATAAGCTGCATTGGGCGTGGTTGGACCTTGGATGGAATGCCAGTTCAATGAGACCACGCGCTTTTGGTGGGGAAAGGAGGAGTGGAAATGCCTTAGCCACCCTACCGCACGTAAACTCCGGCAGAGTATAACCTCTTCGGAGGCACAGACTTGCCTTCGGGCAGAATACAGATAATAATAATAATAATAATAATACAACAACTGGGCTCATCGTGTACGGATTCCACTTCAAACTGTGTAAAATATAGAGCTACTTCGAATCAGGCATTTGAGTGAGATGCAATGGCTATTGTGAACGATGTCATGTCTTAAATTACAGAATACAAAATATTTTACTTTATGTAATACAGGTAATCCACATCGTGTGAAATTAAACCTCAATTCATTTAGGTGCTTTCGCAACTGTCGAAGCTTTGTTATCATCAGCTTACGTGTTTGTTGTATCCAGCCGTTTTCCTTATAAAGGGAAGGGGAGATATAGAACTTCATTGAAGGCGGTGGTGTGAGGTGAGTATGTCTTGGGATTTAAATTTTGCCTAACTTCATTAAAATAACACCCAATCTAATATTTTCAGATTCCCCTATATCTTTGATATGTATTTAAATTAAGTGTACTTATTTTTAACCTATTTTTATTTATTAAAAAAATAGGCTTATGAGATCACCTATTGTCCGTGAGTCTGTGTGTGATTCGTGTGTGTGTGTGTGTGTGTGTCCCCCTAATAACTTCTAAACGGCTGGAGCGATTTCAATGACACTCGGTAAGTTCATAGCACTATTCCAGGCGACCCCGAACGTTCCCTTCATATTTTGTTACGTCTCACCAATCCAACATGGCGGCTGTGCGAAATATTTCACCAGCATTCAATATCTCCGAAACTATTACCGATATTACCCTGACATTTTCTATGGTGATAGAGGGAACTACTATAAGTTCTCTTATGTGACTTTTGAAAATCTGGTATCTACAAAACCAACATGGCGGCCATGCGAAATTGCGACTTTTAAATAGACGTTTCTCGCGATTTAACAAACCAAACGCAATGAAACTTTGCACAGTATATGTTTATACACATTGTAATGCACCGACATCTAACTTCGTTCAATTGTTTACATAGCCTCAAGATGGCAGTTGTGCGAAATATTTCACCGGCTTCTATATCTCTGAACCTACGCAATAATTTTCCTTTAATGGTACAAGACTCTATGGCCTTTACATATAACAATCCAACATGGCGACCATCCGAAGTATTTAGACGGTTCTCAATATCTACGAATCTATTACAACAATCAAACTGAATTTATTTATGTTCATAGAGGCTATGAACATAAGTTCACCTATAGGACTTTCAATAACCTGGTGATCACAAATCCAACAAGGCGGCGACGCGAAGTATAAATATTCACATGGACGTTTCTCGCAATTTAACCACCCGAGTGCAGTGAAACTTGGTACAGTAAATCCTGATACAAATGTTAATCCACTGGCATCTAATTGATTTCTATTATTTCCATAACCACATGATGTCAGCTGTGGGAAATTTCAAAATCTCGTTTTTGCTTCTTGTGTCCCAATCATGCGATTGAAGTTTGAATACTACACGTGCACAATAGTCTTCATGTAACAGTAAGACCTACATATATAAAAATCCAACATGGCGACCATCCGCAATATTTAGTCGGTTCTCAATATCTACGAATCTATTATAGCAATCAAACTGAAATTTTGTATGTTGATAGTGGCAATTAACATAAGTAGGATATATGAAAATAGACTTTAGTTCTTCACGGAACTACTTGTTAAGAATGAAATTATGTAAATCAATAAATTGATATTATAGCATTTATAACTTATATTTACAGCAAACTAGTGTGCTAAGGTCTCTTTACAGCATATATGCGAATGGCATAATCAATTAAACTTTCAGTCAGCTCCACGCTCCCATATTACAGTAGGCTACATCATCCCTGTCCCTCTACATGTGTCCTATTTTGAGGATAAATAGAATCTTATTACACATTACAAGTTATTAGTGCCTCTTGTAGCTTTTCAGTCGGTCAACACGATTGTGCCCAGTGAAAGGGCGGGGTACAAGATATCAATATGCAAACACCCTCCTGAATCCATGTATTAGTTAATTATGACAACTAAATGGGGCAATTTATATTAACTTATCAGTTATCGAAGACCTCAATAATCACGTATAATACGCCAAGGTGTTGGTTCCACAAAACAAAAGATCTTAAACCAGAGGGAGTTAGAAGGTGTGGTTTGTAGCAAGATCTTTCAAATCGTGTCAATAGTACAGGAAAAATATGGCATTTCGTGAAAATTAAGTGAAATATATCTATTTGTTTGTAAAATGCGTTCAAACAAATAAACAAGACGTTAGTCCCTATCGGAACTGCTTCACGTCCAGCCCGCATAACAGTAATGTCAGACGGGTGGTATACACAAAATGTAATGCTCACACGTAACCCACATGTCGTTGGTTTTACGTCTCTTTAAACTACCGAGGCTTTTGAAGACGCCGGTAAAACGGAATTTTGCCCCGAAGGATCTTTAACGTGCCTGTAAATCTACTGGCATGGCTCCCTTGCATTTGTAAATCCCAACTGGCAGCACCAGGATTCGATCCTGCAACCTTGGACATAGCAGGTTACGTTACCGTTGCACCACGCAGCCAGTTTCACAAGTAACCGATCATACACAAGATCGTTCAAAAGAAAGAGAATTACCCACAGCAGTGACGTATATTGCTCTCTGATGTCTTCAATATCGTTTGTTTAAATTAATAGTGCAATGAAACAAATAAACAAGATGATAGTCCCTACCGCGTCGAGCCCGCATACCAATAATGCTTGGCGGGTGGTTTATACACATGATAGAGCTCTCGCATGGGTACGTTAGTATAAATTATTTCACTAATTCTCTACCATTTTAAATTTATATTATAATACCTATTCGAATATATTTTGAAGTATATGTTGATTAAGATTTAAAACGTGACAGCCACTTACACCAATGCCCTTCATTCCAACCGCAGAAAATTTTCAAGTCTTAGATAAAGAGGCGCTGTTGCAGGAAATGTTGTTGAAATGACTATACTATATCTTTTATTTCCTAGACAACACACAACGAACCATTTGTGCACAAAAGTCCGAGCCTGAGTTAGATTTAACATTAACACACTTTCTAATTTTCGGGGGACTTTTTCTGGGTCACCCCATAAACTCATTACTGAACGGCACTGTATGTCTACCCCTTATTATTCCCGTTTTCCAACGGGGTCGTGGATGAGATGCGATGGAAGTCTTCGTAGCGATGGCCGGATGCCCCTCCTGACGCCAACCTCAGGAGAGGAGTAAATGAGAGATGAAATGATGGTGAATGAAACTGGGCAAGGATGTGGAAGGAAGCGTGGCCTGTCAGAAGGTACCGTCCCAGCATTTGTCTGGTGATGAAAATGGAAAACCACGGAAAACCATTTCAAGGACGGCCGACGGTGGGGCTCGAACCCACGCGTCTACCGAGTCAGCAGACAGCTTGGCCGCATGACCTAATGCTGCGCGTTAGCCAGCGTAGCCACTACTGTCGGTTATTTCTGAACGGCACTAACCTGTGTTATTGTGACGTCCGAACTATTTCTGTAGTTGTGACTGAGACTAGGATTTCGAGGAAGAAGGTCATGGGTGTAATGTTAGCACCATTTCAGTACTAGCTTAGAGATGAAGTAGGAAGTCAAGGTAAAGAATGGCTGCGAGGGAAATCTCAGTTCGCTTCATGAGACCAGACGGTAGAGCTGTGAATCGAATCCAGGACTTTTGGGATTTTAGTATTAATACTTATCCATAGAACATGGAAGGTGGCAGTTCTTTATATCAATAGTATAGACATAACAGGTTTTAATACCCCATAGCATAGCAAGGTGCGTTAAGTCCTCCAATACGACTACAAGTCAAGGCTCGAAGGTCGAAGACTTTAGTTCAAATGTAGTCGCTGAGTGTGGACATTCCCCGCGTTTTCCCACACTTCCGCCAGGTAAATGCCAGGATGTCACCTTCTTTCATGTCTCGGGGTGATTACCCAAATCTTCGACCTTAATAATTAGATTTATACAAGTGACTTCGGTGGCGTAGTTGGTAGCATGCTGAGCTTCTATGCCCATGATCACGGGTTCAAACCCGGCCAAAGTCGTCGGATTTTTGAAGAGCATTAAAATCCCTCAGTATGCCTTCCTTCGGAGGGGAAGTAAAGCCGGTGATCCCATGTCATAGATTTCTGGCATCTTAAAGAACCTTCCACTAATTACACCCGTGTGAAGCTAAATTATATGTTTAACATTTGACAAACGCTCTTCGGTTCCGACGTTCGTCGCCAGGAGCCAACTGCGGTGGCATCTGGTAACCAAGTTCTGAACTAGTAGTCGTTGACGGTGGCGTTTGGCGGCAAAAGTAGGAACTACTTGAAAAAATGCAATGTCGGCAGTCGTCCTTACTTGAATTGAATACAGATAGCACACACTAATACAGTCATCACAATTAACACCGGTTATCTGACAGATTCTACACACACCCAAAGTACACGGGGCTACATGACCGCGTTGTCGCAGCCCCTAAACTAAAGGATCAACCAACCAGAATTATACACAATGCACAAAAGACACGCCGCTATCAAACAATTTCAATACACATGAAGTACACGGAGCTGATGATCAAGTTATCTCAAGCCCTAAAGTGAATTAACAGAAATGCTCATATCGAAAGCATTTGTGACGCACACAGGTACATGTTCTCTACACTCATGCCATATTTATATGCGCCTGATAACGAATATTCATTGCTTGTTTAAGCGATGGATTTTGAGACTCGGAAAAAGGCGAGATTTGTTCCCTTGTACATAGTGGCGCGTGCTCTGGAATATGTTACTCAATGATGGGCGTCATACATTTAGATCTCAAATGTTGTGCTTCACAGTAAGTAATGACACACTCCGGCGAGTTATGGCAGTAGTCTTGAAAGAAAACTCCTTTCACGACTGAGCCGTTAATGAAATATTTTATGGCTACTAATAACCTAATAAATTATAAGTCCACCAGTTGCTTGTAAATTTCGTGCCCCTCACCGCTATGCCAATGAGAACTGTGTGAGCACCGAAGCAACTACTAGGAAATGATCACTGATATCCAATGAAAGCAATAAAATTTTACTTTCTACTCCCCCCCCCCCCTTTCCCCCAAAATGAAAGTAGCCATGAGATTTGAACGAGCCAAATAAATAACTCTACAGTAATATATTAGAATCGTATAAGTACATTAAATAGAAATATAGGATTTACTAACTCAGAGTAAGCACACCAGTCTTTTCTAGATAAAAATATTCTGCTCGTGAACACATCCTAATACAACAAAAGATAATAATAAAAAATAAGAATATATACCCAAAAGCAAACACAAGGAAAACAAGTAGTTCTGTGAATTACTAATAGCCTATTTGCATATATCACACTGGTGTTTTCCAATAAAATTCTCCTGCCTATTATAAGGTTTTTCCTAGAATCATCTATATAAATATTTAAATTTCGCATCGCCGCCATGTTGCACTTCTGTTCATGAGGTTATTTTAAAGTTCATAGGTGAACATAATAGCCTCTATCGACCTACAAAATTTCAGTTTGATTGCTGTAATAGATTCGGAAATATTGAGAACCTTCGAAATATTTTGGACGATCGCCATGCTGGATTGTTCTACAATAGGCCATAAGTTCATCTATATTAGATGAAGAATATTACATAGATTTATTAGTCAAACGTTAACTCAAATCACATTATTAGCAAACAAAAAATAGAAAAAACAAAAGTTGTTATGAAATAAATTAATTAAATCAGAAGCCAGTATATAAAATCTTTATTATGGGATTTGAATTTATTTTTTAGTGTTGCCTTCGTAAACAAAAGTTTGGCACTTTTCAGTCGGTCAACACGAATGTACCCAAATGAGTTGGGTTATACCCTAATCCTGAAAAAAAATACATGAGATTAATAAATTTCGTGTTGACAGACTGAAAAGCACCAAACTTTTGTGTTTATATAAAATCCTGAGAAGACATTTATCGTAGCAAGTTTCACTGCGCTCGGTTGAATAATTTCGATAAAAGGCCTTGTATACATTTTAAATTTGCTTGGCCACCATGTAGATTTTGTACTTACCATGTATTAAAACATCACATAGCTGAAATTATCCGAGTATTTTCTATTACCCTACAAAATTTCAGGGTGATATCAGTAATAGTTTAGGAGATATAGAATGCCGGTGAAATATTTCGCACAGCCGCCATGTTAGATTTGAGAGACATAATAAACTTTTAAGGGTACGGCCATGGTTGGACAAGATAGTACAGTACTATGACCTTACTGAGTTTCAGAGAAATCACTCCAGTTGTTTAGATTTTATTCTGGGGACACACAAACATGGACAAAAGATGATCTCGAAAGCCAATTTATTCATAAATGAAAATAGGCTGAATAATAAGAACACTGTATATGCCCAAACTCAAACACAAGAAAAAAACAACACAGATATAAATCCAATCATGAAATAAATAAAACTCATGGCACAGAAAAACAAATACTTCTGTGACGAACTGAAGAGGATACTTTTCTTAAAATTTAAGATTCGTGATAATGATTATTCTATATAGACCTATCTAGAATAATGACAAAATTAACTTGATAATACGGAAATTTTTAATTAGTTCGAATATACCTGAAATAGTGTAGCCTAATAGAGTACTATAATTGGCAGCCCTGGTGACTGAATATGTTCTTAGTTCCATCTACATACAATACTTGGTTGAAGTCCAATGGGTAGCATGGACGTTACATGCAGTTAGACATTGGATCTATCTGCGCGCGTAAAATCATGTTGGCAACACGGTCATGTATGTTTTGCTCAGAATTAATCTGAAAAATTATGATATATTATTGCGCCAATTTTGGATGAAATCCGTACGTTAGTACAGAAGTCACATGCATTTAAGAATTGGACCTATCAACAGGTTTAGAATCATGTTGGCAGCACTAACGTACAGTATCCTAGTTACTCCAAACTAGAGTGTAAGGTACTATACGTGTGCAAAGTTTAGAGCTTTTGGCTTGCACACATCTAATAGACTATATTGATATTAGGTTAAAAAACAGAGGCAGCATTTATTAAAAGTTGGCAGCACTGGTTGCTCTTAAGAATACGCATGGTCATATCTGTTATGGTACATATAGCACATACGAAATTTGGTTGAAATCAAATTGATAGTATAGAAGTTACATGTTTTTAAAAATCGGAACTTTCAGCAGGCTTAGAATCATGTTGGCAGCACTGCCATATATTAGTTACTCCAAATTAATCTAGAATGTCAGGTGTTATATGTGTGCAAAGTTACGAGGTGTTTGCTTGCATATTTTCTGATATATTGGTATTAGGATAACAAAATAGAGAGAGTATTTATTAATAGTTGGCAGCCCTGGTGGCTCTTAGGAATACGCATAGTCATATCTGTTATGATACACATACCACGTACGAAATCTGGTTGAAATCCAATTGATAGTATAGAAGTTACATTTATTTAGAAATTGGATTTTTCAGCATGCTTAGAATCATGTTTGCAACACTGTCGTGCACGGGCTCCTCAAAATTAATTTGAAATCGTATTTTCTATCTGTGTGCTAATTTTGGAACAGTTGGCATGCATAACTTCTGAGACATCCAACTTAGAGCTCAAATTTTGATTGAGATTTTTCAGCAGTTGGTAGCTCTGACGTCATATTAAGATAATGCCGTGATATATTCAGGTATAGATCTTTGCTCATACCAAATTTGAATTCAATAGCTACAGCCGTTTAGGAATTGATAGCGGCTGGGGGACACACACACAGACAGAAGGACAGATGGACAGACTGACAGACACTAGGGTGGAACGTTGGTATAGGGCAAAATGTAGCTTTCTTTATTACCCATTCTAATAGTGATTAAAATTTGTCTTTTAATGTGAGATGAAATTCTGGGGGGAAAAAGGAGAGAAAGTGTCCTAACTGACTGACTAACTCACTCATTCATCAAACTCAGGGGAAAAAGACAGCTTAAATAATAAGTTAATAGGTGTTCAAGCGTTTTTCCATCAATCCCATTTAAGGAGCCCATGGGGAGGGGTGAAATTCTGGTAAAAATAATTGAAAGAAAATGTCCTGTCTGACTCACTCACTCATCACGCCCCGCGAAAACTATTAAAGTTGGAAACATGAAATTTTGGGGAAATGTTCGCTGTATGTCGAAAACGTCAACTAAGGAATGATTTTTGTTTAATCGGGTTTTAAAGAGGTGTTAAGGGGGTAAACGTGCATTTCATTGAATAACGATATCTCATGAGTTGTTTCTTTGGGGATGTGATATTCGGTATATAAACTAATCATTAAAAATAATCAGACATATGTCTAAGGGTTTATCGATGTGGTGTATATTATGAGGTGAAAGGGGTGAAAATTGGGGGTTGAGGGATACTTAACGGAGCGTGTATCTCTGAAGCGACATAGGCGAGAATTTTGAAATTCGGCGGGAAAAAAACAGCTTAAAATACAAGTAAATAGGTGTTCGACCGTTTTTTCGTAAAGCCAATTTATGGGGCCCTTGGAGAGGGGTGAAATTATGAGAAATAACAGGAAAGTAAGTGTCCTAACTGATTGACTCACTTACTCACTCATCAAACTCAGGGGGAAAACAGCTTTAAATAAGTAAATAGGTGTTCGACCGTTTGTTTCATAAATCCAATTTAAGGGTTTCATGGGGAGGGTGAAATTATCAAAAATAAATGAAAGAAAATGTCCTGACTGACTCACTGACTCATCATCGTCCAGCCAAAATTATTCAAGTTAGAAACATGAAATTTTGGGGATATGTTCGTTGTATGTCGAAAACGTCCTCTAAGGAAAGAGTTTTGGATATTAAGGTTCTAAAGAGGTGTTAAGGGGTAAACGTGCATTTCATTGAATAACAATATCTCACGAGTGGTTTCATTTGGGAATGTGATACTTGGCATATATACTAATCATTAAAAATAAGCTGACACATGTCTAATGGTTTTTCGATGTAGTGTATATTATGAGGTGCAAGGGATGAAAAGTGGGGGTTGAAAGATGCCTGACGGAGGAGTTTGAAACTCGGAAGAAATCAATTAGCTTAAAAATAAATAAATAAATAAATAAATAAATAAAATAAATAGGTTTTCGACCGTTTTTACATAAATCCAATTTAAGGGGCCTATGAGGAGGGGTGAAATTCTGGAAGAAAAACGTCCACTAAGGAAGGATTTTTGGATGTTCACTCTCATCGACCAACCAAAACTATTAAAGTTAGGAGAATGATATTTTGGGGATATGTTTGTTGTGTGTCGAAAACGTCTACTAAGGAGGTATTTTTGGATATTCAGGATCTAAAGGGGTGGTAACGGGGTTAAACCTGCATTTCATTGAATAGCAATATGACACGACTATGACGCGAGCGAAGCGAGGCTAAAAATGAGATGGTGTGTGTCTGTGTATCAATCAATCAAGCAAGTACCACTGGTCCGATTTACATGAATTTTACATGGAAGTAGCTGATTTACCTGGTTAACATATAGGTTACTTTTGATTTCAATACTTTGCACTATTTAAAGATGGCGACCATTTTAGTGACGTCACTACACCCTTTGGTTTCAAACTTTCATATTTCCATTTCAAATAAAAAGAGAACGCTAAGAAATAGCAAACTTTTAATGGCATGTACGAGGTTTAAAATTACATTTTCTATCCGAGAGGTATCTCCAGCGGTAAGCGAGTAAAACCTAAATTTGTGCTATAAAACACGGTCAACGCCGAGCGGGGTAGTTGGACAAAATGTTCCATCCTTAATCTCCCTCTGCGCAGCACCTCGCCTATCCCCTGTTTTAACTGTCACCTTCACATTTTAATTTATTTATGACGCGTAGCGAAGCACGGGTACTTCAGCTAGTTTATTCATAATATGCAAATAATAGATAAATAAAACATTATAATAAAGGTAAATCAATGTTTATTGTTCAATATTCTCAAATACATTTTACTTAAAATGTTTCTTTGTTTGAAATTTTGGCATCATCTTGTGGGAAGCAATTCTGGCTTTGACAAATCCATTTCTTTCTTCTAGACCACAAACACAGAGTGATGATTCTGTTACAAGCTTGATTGCTCTTTCCACTGCGTGTGTATGACAGGGAAAACGTGGAAAATCAATAGAATGCATCAGGCATTCTCTTGCTTCACTTAAGTCCTCATCAGTTACGTGCTTTGTCATCGGTGGTTCTGTGATTGTTACATCAGCCCAATTGATCATGTCGATGTAATCTCCAGCTTTGAAGTTTAGTTTAGGTCTCACAAACTTCCGTATCTCATTATTCTGTTCTGACCCTGCCTTCAAAAGTCGTCGGAGGTGGAAGGCTTTGCATTATCAATTGATTCAGCCAGAAACTCATCTACTGTATCAAAATCTTCAGGTTGAAGCACATCAATTCCAGTTATATTGGCCGATTCTACCGGCAACTCGTCATCCGAATCATCAGATTGAAGCATCACCTCATTTTGTGTTGTATTAGCTGCATCAGCTTCCAAATATTGTTCGTATTCAAGCTCTTGTCGAATCAACTTTAGCTTTCGATCCTCTCTCTGGCTCAAAATCTTAGTAACCGACTTATCAAGTATGCTGATTCACATTTTCCTATCAGTTCTTTGATCTACTAAAAACTTTTGTTCAGGCACAGGTACTATTTTGTCTTTTGTACACTTACACTCTGAGAGAAACTTGCACTTGCAAGATGCTATATCAAAAAGATGCTTACTTTCATTTAAAAATTTGTCTACAGCTAAATCATAATTTTCTGTGCCTTTTCTTCCCTTAGATCTCAATATATTTCTATACCTGTCATGATATGCTTTTTCCATTTGCAACATACGGGTACGAGAAACTGTAGGAATTGATGCTTTAACCCAAACATTTTCAACTTTCTCCATTAGGATATCTAATATCTCACTCACCATTGGCTCCTTTGTTGATATATCTCGTTTCAACTCATGACATCATCATAGGTTGGTGAATAAGTACAGGGTCCGTCAGCATAACTTCCTTTTTTAAAATGCGCGCCATTCAGTCGTTTGATGTCGCAGCGGAGTGCTAGTGGTCTCGTTCGTGAGGTGGTACTATAAAGTTTTGTCCCGACACGGTTCAGTCGCCTTCGTGCGTTGGAACAGGGAGGAGCGTGATTTTGTCTTTGAGGCCTACTTTTCGAGCGGATGTTCTGTGATCGCAACCCTGCGCGCCTTTCCGAGGCGTTTAAATTTGGCCCCGTTAGCCACTGTCCAGGGCCGGAAATCAATTGCTACGTGGGTCACTACGTTCAGATGAACTGGAAGTGTGACTGGGCGAAGAACTTGAGTCCCTCGGCCTATTCGATCACTTGAGAACATTAAGGCAGTGAGAGCTTCAGTGTTGCGATCACCACGGCGTTCTGTACGCAAACATGCGTCTGCCCTTGGACTTTCCGATCGGTCTGTGAGGAGAATTCTTTATGCTGATGTTCATTTCCATCCGTACAAGATGGCGAGTGCGCAGGAACATCTGAACGTAACTTCAATTGACGGCGGAACGCGTGTGAGGTTCTTCTCAAAGTCGTCCTGAGGACGCTGTTTTCTGTTTTAGTGATGAAGCACATTTTAATTTGTGTGGATCCGTTACCAAACAAAACATGCGCTACTGGGCTGCCACCAATCGTCGAGAACTGCCCCAAAGGCCTTTGCATTCACCTAAAGTCTCAGTGCGGTGTGCACTGTCCTCAGCTGGAATTATTGGACCCTGGTTCTTTGAGGAAATCTCAGTCACAGTTACAGTGAATTCGGACCGGTTTGCAAACATGTTACAGGATTTTTTTTCCTACAGGTGGATGAGTTGGACTTAGGAGACATTTGGTTCCAACAGGGCGGTGCAACGGCACACACTTCAAGAGCAACGATGGCTATATTGAGAGAACACTTCCCGGAGCACCTCATCTCACTTAGAGGCGATTTGGAGTGGCCGGCCCGCTCTCCCGATTTGTCCCCTTGTGATTTTTTTCTATGTTTTTTTAGAACTCCCGTGCTTATGTAAACTGTCCATGGACCCTACAAGATTTGAAGACCAACATCCAGGAAGAATTTACCAACATATCGCCTGATTTGCTGGCAAGAGTAATGACAAACACCAGAAAGCGGTTTTATCAGTGTATCGAGAATGGGAGACGTCACCTACCTGATTTGATCTTCAAAACTAAGTTAAACAAAACTTTATGTATGCGCATACATTGTATAAAAAAAGAAAAGTTTTCTGATTCATAGAATGGGATCTATTACGTTTTTAGAAGAGGAAGTTCTGCTGCCGGACCCTGTATCACTCAATACTTTAGGATGACCGAAAATGGGACATTCCCACTGAAGTCTAGTCTGAACTCGCTTTGACAACATCTCTGCCATCTCATTAACAAACAAAAATTGTGTAAGTATTATGCAAATACACTAAAGGTCTATTAACAAATTATTTATTGACACTACCAACACGATCAAAATTAATCATTCAAAACTTGCACTTCACAACAACTACTTGTGTCTCACACCAACACTTGGACTGGACTGACCTCTGAGGCATAGAGAGACAAGTCGCTACATGAAAAGGTACACTCCCCCTCATACCTACTTGCTGCAGACAATCAGTAAACTCTCACCCCCCTTCCCGTCCTCTCCCCCCTCCCGTCCCCTCCCCTCCACTCTAACCGTACATACTATGTCACCAACTATGACCGCATTGATCAGCTGTTAGCTAGTGCATCTTAGTCACTTAAAACTGCTATTTTTAAGCAGAAACTGTTAAATACAACAATATTTTTTGCCGATCCAAATGTATTGAAATTTCGTAAATTTCACTAAAAAATCACAATTTCTAACCCTTTGCGGCACCTCTTACCCTACTCCAATCGTGTTCAAACTTTACAATTGATTTAATAATAGCAAAAGGCAACTTTTTATCACTACTGTATTACGTATTGAAATTGAAAACAATATTTTTTCGTTCCACCCTAACAGACACACTTCACTTCGGATTATCTCATAAGACTACTTTTTCATTATTTTTGCAAAATGTGAAAAGGAGGCTAAAAATCCAGAAGGAAGAAATTATATTAAATCGACATTGTGTTATAGCTGGCTGGCCCTTGAGTGTCTGTCTGTGTGTGCTGATTTATACATATGTGAATATTGTGTCCCCTTGCCTATCAAATCTCAAACGACGAAACCAAATTGAATCAAATTTGGTATAGAGTTAGCAGTAGTAGAGACCACCTCAATATCATGTTTTGTATCACTGCCATCATAACTTATAACTCGAGCGCCCAAAGCCTAATTCAAGTACTGACTATAGTAATAGAATCACTACCAAATGTTCGAAAAATATATCTTCTTATTTCCAACGTCAGATGTATAGGTTTCAAGGTGGTTATCGTGCGAAACATTCAAACATTATAATCCATAACCCATGCTCCAATTAGGAAATTAAAACACTAGTTGACATACAGGGAGAATTATATAGGGAGCTCACATTGTCAAATTGATGATTTTATGAGATGGAATATTATGTACGGCCACCATCTTGATATTATTGATTATGCAAGTAAATTACTCTGAATATTTTGGAGCTACAATGATATGTTAAAATCATATTATGTAACCTTGAAAGTTCATGGAAAAGGAATGATGAGAGGCGAGACGTACTATTTAAATATTCCATTAAATAACTCAGAATAATTGCACAAATAACACTAAACTTGGTGAGACAGAAGTGCCATTATATGATAATAGCAGAAGTACCCGTTCTTCAAACCGTCTTTGGTATTAATATCCAGACGTTATCAATTGAGATACTGTTGCAATGGTCAGTGGTTTGTCATTCCTTCATAAGTTTATCAGAGCGAAGTTGGTTCTCTGGGAATATCACACACACCGATAATTTAAGGACCTTAAAATGTGGTTTTCGGAGACCCTCTATAAACTCCCGAATTGTGTGTCTCACATTCGGAAGCGCAACATATGCTTTGGTCATCCTTGTAGGATAGTTATTATATTTCGACTATTTAGCATGTGTTTTGGAAAGTTTTCCCCTATGCCCACCCTTCTATGAGAAGTACGGTGACGAGTTAAATAAATGAATGGTGTTGACTCTCATTGATACCATACCCAATTTTACGATGCTCGAAGCATCCAAACACGAGTAATAGGCGAACATAATGATACACAGAAAGATAGACAGACAAGTCCATTGACTACAACATATCACCCAGATGTCGAAATATGGATATATACACTCATAGTATCAAACAATATCTTCCTTACGATGAACCAGTTTGTCGAAAAAAAAAGTGATTAGTAAAAATGTGCTCTCAAACTAAATTTACCTAACGTGAACTTCCTGACGTGAAAATAAAATTTAAAACGTCATAGACGAAACGCAATACACGTCACATAAAAACTGACCCTAACTGTCGTGTTTAGTCCCTATCCTCAGAAGACCCCTTTAATAAATTATAAAGGTTTCAGGTGCATGAACATTCAGTTTTTCTTTTGCCTCAAATGGCCCAAATTCCAAAAAGCCGCAAAAATACTATTTCAATTCAGGAATTTTTGAAAATAATGCTGCTCTTTAGAGATATAATTTTTGGCCTCAAATTGTCCAAATTCTTAAACGCCGCAAAAATACTATTTCAATTCAGTAACTTTAGAAAATAATGCTGCTCTTTAGAGATATAACAGACCTTCTGTACGACATACCACGCATGTAAATGGCGTGAAAACATTCTAGGGTACACCTTGACCCCCTTAAACTCGTTGATGAATTTTACAGTCTTAGTTGGTTACGTGATAACCTTATAGCCATTTGCAAACTTTCACTGATATGTAATAAATGGAGTGATTCTTACAGAAATAGATGGAAAGTTGGATGTCACCTCTTCAGATTAAATTAAACTAGCGGACCCGTGCGAGAACTCTCGAATAATGGGTTGTGTGCACTCCATGTGTACAGACTACCCGCACGGATCTAGTGCTATGCGGGTTGTACGCGATACATATCTCGCAGGGGCTATCGATTTGTTTATTTGTTTAAAAGGACTTTATAAGCAAATAAATATATTTCCGTTGACCTTTCAAGGAATGCAAGATGTTTCCTGTATTATTGAGATGATTTGGAAGATTTTGGTACAAACCACACCTACTAACTCCCTCTGGTTTAGGAGCTTGAGTTTTGTGAAACATACACCTTAGCGTGTTATATAATAAGATTAGTTTTCTGGGAATATCTCAAAAACTTCTGGTTTTAGGGCCTTAAAATGTGGTTTTCGACGACCCTTTAGGGCTCACGAGTTTTGTTTATCACATTGAGGGTCTGAAAATGAGTTTTGTCTCGCCCTTCTACGCCTATTTCAGGATGTATTCAAAGGGGGTATGCCCCTTTTTATGAGAGGTACAGAGAACAGTTATATCAATGATTGGTTTGAGCCTCTGATGTATGTCTGTACCAAATTTTACGTTGATCCACCCAGCCGTTCTTGAGTTATAAGGGAACAAAATTGTCCACAGACAGACAAACAAACAGACAAACAGACATACAGACATACAGACAGACAGACAGACCAAAAAATCGCGCGCATCCACCATAACAAAGTCTGAAACGCGTTTATATCGCAAATTTCGGTAGAAATGAAAAAAAAAAGGGATATCTCGCAAGCATTAGATTGTCACACTGTATACGAGTTTATTTCACAGCCACCATCCCAAAAATATGCGTAATTAATATCGGTAACAAAACATCTATTTGGGGAGTGGGAGAGGAGGGGTGGGGGATGGGCATGTCCGCGCAGCCGTCTAGTTGGGTTGCCTCTCACCTAGGTGGACCGGGTTCGATTCTTGGTCAATGTATTTAAAATTTTCGAAGTGAAATGCCATGCCCTGTGATTCGGATTACACGTAAAAAGTGAGGTCCCGTAGCTCACGATCGCAAGATTGATAGACACGTAAAACTACAGGCAACGTTACTTCGTATTGGAGACGTAGAAATGATGCAAAAACATTAATTTCCTCGTTGGTATCCATGTTATTCACAAGTCCTAACGCAGACGTACCTAGGTATACGCAAATGGTCAAATAATCCAGCTGTTAAATCAGAAAGCACTTCAACTTATCAAATGTTTCGTCGGAGTTAAGTCTTCTTGCTAACAACTTGTGCCCTGCCAAAGTTTCGACAGCTGACTGCTAGGACTTGGCACAAATTAAAATGAAAGTTCTACGCCAGTGGTACGCTTTACATAATCGGATTACAACAACAGTAACTGCGTTAGGAGACTTTGAGAACAAAAACAAGGAAACGCATCATTAACATCAAGTGTAAGCTAACTATGCGTCTTTCCTGCATGGTTCATAGAACGCACTGCACAGGATGTTTCACAATTACTGTGGCGCCTCCTAACAATATGTTACATATTACAAGCTATTTATATATTTATCAAATAGTCAGTATGAGTTTGTATTCAAACCCTATTTGTGTATGTTGACTAGATTAATCAATAATGATAAAATAATGATGATAATAATAATAATTAATAATAGGCTAAGAGATGAATTAATAATAACAGAGCTACTGCCATCCAGCGGACAAGAGCAAGAGCATTTGAGAATAAGGAAGGAGAAAAAGGAAAATATAGAAAGTGACTTCCACGTCACAGATGTCATGTGTGTCTCCACTAGACAAGAGCAGGAGCATTTGAGAATAAGTGGGGATGTAACCGATGAGGGGTCAAAATATCAAAATTTTGAAATATGTGTGTTTGTAATATATGGTCTCTTTTATACTTTGTGTAAAAATTTCAAGCTCATTACTCAACTCGAAGTATTTTTAAAATAAATTTATATCTGATGCTGCATTCCTATAGACAAAGTTACTTAAATGTGAGTAAAAGAACATATCCAACTTTCAAATGTGGTTTTCTCAGTATCAATTTTTCAACCATATAGGTACACTTTTCTCAGAAACCCTAAATGCTACAAACAGAAATTTTCAGTGATCGTTTATTGAGTGATTATACACGTATGTATGTAGAATTATGCTTCTATTTAACCATTTGTAGAATTTGCATGCATTTACATTCATATTTTCACAGAGGTTTATAGAATCCAAAATTCAAATGACCATAAATAAAAATAATCGCGGTATTTGGATAATTCTACATAAAGTTAGAGATAGTGACATACATTTAAACTAGTAAAAAACTCAGGCCAAGATCTTTTATAGTTATGTTGTAAAGTGTACCTAAATAAGAGGATGTAACAAACCTTTCGCAGTGACTGTATTGGTGCCATTTTGCCTCCCACGATAGCTGTTGCTTGCCACGTAATAGATCAAACACCATTAGACAACTGTACAAAGTTTCAGTGCTCTGTGTCTTATATTGTGAACTCAGTAAACTTTTAAAGCCAGCTATGCATTTTCAGTTACATCCCCCCGGAACAAGAAGGGAAAAAAATAGAAAGTGACTTCTGTGCCACAGATGCCATGTGTGACTCCACTAAATAAGTCAGGACCATTTGAGAATAAGGAACAAGAATAAGGAAAAATAATGGAAGTAACATCTGCGCCACAGATGCCATGTGTGACTCAACTAGAAAATAGCCTTTCAATATAAGGAAGGAGGAAAAAAAAAAAAAAATGAAAGTTACTTCTACGCCACAGATTTCAGGTGTGATTCCACTAGATAAGAGCAAAAGCATTTGAGAATATGTAAGGAGAAAATGACATATAAGTAGAAAGTGACTTCTACGCCACAGATGCCATGTGCGACTCCACTAGATAAGAGCAGGAGCATTTGAGAATAAGGGATGAGAAAAAGAAATAAAATTTAATTGCCTTCTACGCCACAGATGCCATGTGTGATTCCACTAGACAAACATTTGTGAATAAGGCAGGAGAAAATGGATCATATAGTTACTTCTACGCCACAGATGCCTTGTGCGACTCCACTAGATAAGAGCAGGAGCATTTGAGAATAAGGGAGGAGAAAAAGAAATAACATTAAAGTGCCTTTTACGCCAAAGATGCCATGTGTGATTCCACTTGACAAGATCAGGAGAATTTGGAGATAAGGCAGGAGAAAAAGGAACATATAGAGAGTTACTTCTACGCCACAGATGCCATGTGCGACTCCACTAGATAAGAGCAGGAGCAATTGAGATTAAGGAAGGAGAAAAATAAATAAATTTAAGTGCCTTTTACGCCACAGATGCCATGTGTGATTCCACTAGACAAGGTCAGGAGCATTTGAGAATAAGGAAGAAGAAAAATAAATAAAATAAAGTGCCTTCTACGCCACAGATGCCATGTGTGATTCCACTAGCCAAGCATTTGGGAATAAGGCAGGAGAAAAAGGAAAATATAGAGAGGTACTTCTACGCCACAGATGCCATGTGCGATTCCACTTGACAAGCATTTGGGAATAAGGCAGGAGGAAAAGGAAAATATAGAGAGTTACTTCTACGCCACAGATGCCATGTGTGATTACACTAGACAAGCATTTGGGAATAACGCAGGAGAAAAAGGAAAATATAGAGAGTTACTTCTACGCCACAGATGCCATGTGTGATTCCACTGGACAAGCATTTGGGAATAAGTTAGGAGAAAAAGGAAAATATAGAGAGTTACTTCTACGCCACAGATGCCATGTGTGATTCCAATAGACAAGCATTTAGGAATAAGGCAGGAGAAAAAGGAAAATATAGGGAGTTACTTCTACGCCACAGATGACATGAGTGATTCCACTAGACAAGCATTTGGGAATAAGGCAGGAGAAAAAGGAAAATATAGAGAGTTACTTCTACGCCACAGATGCCATGTGTGATTCCACTAGACAAGCATTTGGGAATAAGGCAGGAGAAAAAGGAAAATATAGGGAGTTACTTCTACGCCACAGATGCCATGAGTGATTCCACTAGACAAGCATTTGGGAATAAGGCAGGAGAAAAAGGAAAATATAGAGAGTTACTTCTACGCCACAGATACCATGTGTGATTCCACTAGATAAGTATTTGGGAATAAGGCAGGAGACAAAGGAAAATATGGAGAGTTACTTCTACACCACAGATGCCATGTGTGATTCCACTGGACAAGCACTTGAGAATAAGGCAGGAGACAAAGGACATTATAGAGAGTTACTTCTACGCCACAGATGCCATGTGTGATTCCACTAGACAAGCATTTGAGAATAAGGCAGGAGACAAAGGAAAATATAGAGAGTTACTTCTACACCACAGATGCCATGTGTGATTCCACTAGACAAGCATTTGGGAATAAGGCAGGAGAAAAAGGAAAATAAAGAGAGTTACTTCTACGCCACAGATGCCATGTGAGATTCCACTAGACAAGCATTTGGGAATAAGGCAGGAGAAAAAGGAAAATATAGAGAGTTACTTCTACGCCACAGATACCATGTGTGATTCCACTAGACAAGCATTTGGGAATAAGGCAGGAGAAAAAGGAAAATATAGAGAGTTACTTCTACGCCACAGATGCCATGTGTGATTCCACTAGACAAGTATTTGGGAATAAGGCAGGAGACAAAGGAAAATATAGAGAGTTACTTCTCCGCCACAGATGCCATGTGTGATTCCACTAGACAAGCATTTGGGAATAAGGCAGGAGAAAAAGGAAAATATAGAGAGTTACTTCTACGCCACAGATACCATGTGTGATTCCACTGAACAAGCATTTCAGAATAAGGCACGAGAAAAAGGAAAACATTGAGAGTTACTTCTACGCCACATATGCCATTTGTGATTCCACTAGACAAGTATTTGGGAATAAGGCAGGAGACAAAGGAAAGTATAGAGAGTTACTTCTACGCCACTGATGCCATGTGTGATTCCACTAGACAAGCATTTGGGAATAAGTTAGGAGAAAAAGGAAAATATAGAGAGTTACTTCTACGCCACAGAAACCATGTGTGATTCCACTAGACAAGCATTTGGGAATAAGGCAGGAGAAAAAGGAAAATATAGAGAGGTACTTCTACGCCACAGATGCCATGTGCGATTCCACTTGACAAGCATTTGGGAATAAGGCAGGAGGAAAAGGAAAATATAGAGAGTTACTTCTACGCCACAGATGCCATGTGTGATTCCACTAGACAAGCATTTGGGAATAACGCAGGAGAAAAAGGAAAATATAGAGAGTTACTTCTACGCCACAGATGCCATGTGTGATTCCACTAGACAAGCATTTGGGAATAAGTTAGGAGAAAAAGGAAAATATAGAGAGTTACTTCTACGCCACAGATGCCATGTGTGATTCCACTAGACAAGCATTTGGGAATAAGGCAGGAGAAAAAGGGAAATATAGGGAGTTACTTCTACGCCACAGATGCCATGAGTGATTCCACTAGACAAGCATTTGGGAATAAGGCAGGAGAAAAAGGAAAATATAGAGAGTTACTTCTACGCCACAGATACCATGTGTGATTCCACTAGACAAGTATTTGGGAATATGGCAGGAGACAAAGGAAAATATAGAGAGTTACTTCTACACCACAGATGCCATGTGTGATTCCACTAGACATGCATTTGGGAATAAGGCAGGAGACAAAGGAAAATATAGAGTGTTACTTCTACGCCACAGATGCCATGTGTGATTCCACTAGACAAGCATTTGGGAATAAGGCAGGAGACAAAGGAAAATATAGAGAGTTACTTCTACACCACAGATGCTATGTGTGATTCCAGTAGACAAGCATTTGGGAATAAGGCAGGAGACAAAGGAAAATATCGAGAGTTACTTCTACAACACAGATACCATGTGTGATTCCACTAGACAAGCATTTGGGAATAAGGCAGGAGAAAAAGGAAAATATAGAGTGTTACTTCTACGCCACAGATGCCATGTGTGATTCCACTAGACAAGCATTTGGGAATAAGGCAGGAGAAAAAGGAAAATATAGAGAGTTACTTCTACACCACAGATGCCATGTGTGATTCCACTAGACAAGTATTTGGGAATAAGGCAGGAGAAAAAGGAAAATATAGAGAGTTACTTCTACGCCACAGATGCCATGTGTGATTCCACTAGACAAGTATTTGGGAATAAGGCAGGAGACAAAGGAAAATATAGAGAATTACTTCTCCGCCACAGATGCCATGTGTGATTCCACTAGACAAGCATTTGGGAATAAGGCAGGAGAAAAAGGAAAATATAGAGAGTTACTTCTACGCCACAGATACCATGTGTGATTCCACTAGACAAGCATTTGGGAATAAGGCAGGAGAAAAAGGAAAATATTGAGAGTTACTTCTACGCCACATATGCCATGTGTGATTCCACTAGACAAGTATTTGGGAATAAGGCAGAAGACAAAGGAAAGAATAGAGAGTTACTTCTACGCCACTGATGCCATGTGTGATTCCACTAGACAAGCATTTGGGAATAAGTTAGGAGAAAAAGGAAAATATAGAGAGTTACTTCTACGCCACAGATACCATGTGTGATTCCACTAGACAAGCATTTGGGAATAAGGCAGGAGAAAAAGGAAAATATGGTGAGTTACTTCTACACCACAGATACCATGTGTGATTCCATTAAACAAGCATTTGGGAATAAGGCAGGAGAAAAAGGAAAATATGGAGAGTTACTTCTACGCCACAGATGCCATGTGTGATTCCACTAGACAAGCATTTGGGAATAAGGCAGGAGAAAGAGGAAAATATAGAGAGTTACTTCTACGCCACAGATACCATGTGTGATGCCACTAGACAAGTATTTGGGAATATGGCAGGAGACAAAGGAAAATATAGAGAGTTACTTCTACACCACAGATGCCATGTGTGATTCCACTAGACAAGCATTTGGGAATAAGGCAGGAGACAAAGGAAAATATAGAGAGTTACTTCTACGCCACAGATGCCATGTGTGATTCCACTAGACAAGCATTTGGGAATAAAGCAGGAGAAAAAGGGAAATATAGGGAGTTACTTCTACGCCACAGATGCCATGAGTGATTCCACTAGACAAGCATTTGGGAATAAAGCAGGAGAAAAAGGGAAATATAGAGAGTTACTTCTACGCCACAGATGCCATGTGTGATTCCACTAGACAAGCATTTGGGAATAAAGCAGGAGAAAAAGGGAAATATAGGGAGTTACTTCTACGCCACAGATGCCATGAGTGATTCCAATAGACAAGCATTTGGGAATAAGGCAGGAGAAAAAGGAAAATATAGAGAGTTACTTCTACGCCACAGATACCATGTGTGATTCCACTAGACAAGTATTTGGGAATATGGCAGGAGACAAAGGAAAATATAGAGAGTTACTTCTACACCACAGATGCCATGTGTGATTCCACTAGACAAGCATTTGGGAATAAGGCAGGAGACAAAGGAAAATATAGAGAGTTACTTCTACGCCACAGATGCCATGTGTGATTCCACTAGAAAAGCATTTGGGAATAAGGCAGGAGACAAAGGAAAATATAGAGAGTTACTTCTACACCACAGATGCCATGTGTGATTCCAGTAGACAAGCATTTGGGAATAAGGCAGGAGACAAAGGAAAATATCGAGAGTTACTTCTACACCACAGATACCATGTGTGATTCCACTAGACAAGCATTTGGGAATAAGGCAGGAGAAAAAGGAAAATATAGAGAGTTATTTCTACGCCACAGATGCCATGTGTGATTCCACTAGACAAGCATTTGGGAATAAGGCAGGAGAAAAAGGAAAATATAGAGAGTTTCTTCTACACCACAGATGCCATGTGTGATTCCACTAGACAAGTATTTGGGAATAAGGCAGGAGAAAAAGGAAAATATAGAGAGTTACTTCTACGCCACAGATGCCATGTGTGATTCCACTAGACAAGTATTTGGGAATAAGGCAGGAGACAAAGGAAAATATAGAGAATTACTTCTCCGCCACAGATGCCATGTGTGATTCCACTAGACAAGCATTTGGGAATAAGGCAGGAGAAAAAGGAAAATATAGAGAGTTACTTTTACGCCACAGATACCATGTGTGATTCCACTAGACAAGCATTTGGGAATAAGGCAGGAGAAAAAGGAAAATATTGAGAGTTACTTCTACGCCACAGATACCATGTGTGATTCCACTAGACAAGCATTTGGGAATAAGGCAGGAGAAAAAGGAAAATATGGAGAGTTACTTCTACACCACAGATACCATGTGTGATTCCATTAGACAAGCATTTGGGAATAAGGCAGGAGAAAAAGGAAAATATGGAGAGTTACTTCTACGCCACAGATGCCATGTGTGATTACACTAGACAAGCATTTGGGAATAAGGCAGGAGAAAGAGGAAAATATAGAGAGTTACTTCTACGCCACAGATACCATGTGTGATTCCACTAGACAAGTATTTGGGAATATGGCAGGAGACAAAGGAAAATATAGAGAGTTACTTCTACACCACAGATGCCATGTGTGATTCCACTAGACAAGCATTTGGGAATAAGGCAGGAGACAAAGGAAAATATAGAGAGTTACTTCTACGCCACAGATGCCATGTGTGATTCCACTAGACAAGCATTTGGGAATAAAGCAGGAGAAAAAGGGAAATATAGGGAGTTACTTCTACGCCACAGATGCCATGAGTGATTCCACTAGACAAGCATTTGGGAATAAAGCAGGAGAAAAAGGGAAATATAGGGAGTTACTTCTACGCCACAGATGCCATGAGTGATTCCACTAGACAAGCATTTGGGAATAAGGCAGGAGAAAAAGGAAAATATAGAGAGTTACTTCTACGCCACAGATACCATGTGTGATTCCACTAGACAAGTATTTGGGAATATGGCAGGAGACAAAGGAAAATATAGAGAGTTACTTCTACACCACAGATGCCATGTGTGATTCCACTAGACATGCATTTGGGAATAAGGCAGGAGACAAAGGAAAATATAGAGTGTTACTTCTACGCCACAGATGCCATGTGTGATTCCACTAGACAAGCATTTGGGAATAAGGCAGGAGACAAAGGAAAATATAGAGAGTTACTTCTACACCACAGATGCTATGTGTGATTCCAGTAGACAAGCATTTGGGAATAAGGCAGGAGACAAAGGAAAATATCGAGAGTTACTTCTACACCACAGATACCATGTGTGATTCCACTAGACAAGCATTTGGGAATAAGGCAGGAGAAAAAGGAAAATATAGAGAGTTACTTCTACGCCACAGATGCCATGTGTGATTCCACTAGACAAGCATTTGGGAATAAGGCAGGAGAAAAAGGAAAATATAGAGAGTTACTTCTACACCACAGATGCCATGTGTGATTCCACTAGACAAGTATTTGGGAATAAGGCAGGAGAAAAAGGAAAATATAGAGAGTTACTTCTACGCCACAGATGCCATGTGTGATTCCACTAGACAAGTATTTGGGAATAAGGCAGGAGACAAAGGAAAATATAGAGAATTACTTCTCCGCCACAGATGCCATGTGTGATTCCACTAGACAAGCATTTGGGAATAAGGCAGGAGAAAAAGGAAAATATAGAGAGTTACTTCTACGCCACAGATACCATGTGTGATTCCACTAGACAAGCATTTGGGAATAAGGCAGGAGAAAAAGGAAAATATTGAGAGTTACTTCTACGCCACATATGCCATGTGTGATTCCACTAGACAAGTATTTGGGAATAAGGCAGAAGACAAAGGAAAGAATAGAGAGTTACTTCTACGCCACTGATGCCATGTGTGATTCCACTAGACAAGCATTTGGGAATAAGTTAGGAGAAAAAGGAAAATATAGAGAGTTACTTCTACGCCACAGATACCATGTGTGATTCCACTAGACAAGCATTTGGGAATAAGGCACGAGAAAAAGGAAAATATGGAGAGTTACTTCTACACCACAGATACCATGTGTGATTCCATTAAACAAGCATTTGGGAATAAGGCAGGAGAAAAAGGAAAATATGGAGAGTTACTTCTACGCCACAGATGCCATGTGTGATTCCACTAGACAAGCATTTGGGAATAAGGCAGGAGAAAGAGGAAAATATAGAGAGTTACTTCTACGCCACAGATACCATGTGTGATTCCACTAGACAAGTATTTGGGAATATGGCAGGAGACAAAGGAAAATATAGAGAGTTACTTCTACACCACAGATGCCATGTGTGATTCCACTAGACAAGCATTTGGGAATAAGGCAGGAGACAAAGGAAAATATAGAGAGTTACTTCTACGCCACAGATGCCATGTGTGATTCCACTAGACAAGCATTTGGGAATAAAGCAGGAGAAAAAGGGAAATATAGGGAGTTACTTCTACGCCACAGATGCCATGAGTGATTCCACTAGACAAGCATTTGGGAATAAAGCAGGAGAAAAAGGGAAATATAGAGAGTTACTTCTACGCCACAGATGCCATGTGTGATTCCACTAGACAAGCATTTGGGAATAAAGCAGGAGAAAAAGGGAAATATAGGGAGTTACTTCTACGCCACAGATGCCATGAGTGATTCCAATAGACAAGCATTTGGGAATAAGGCAGGAGAAAAAGGAAAATATAGAGAGTTACTTCTACGCCACAGATACCATGTGTGATTCCACTAGACAAGTATTTGGGAATATGGCAGGAGACAAAGGAAAATATAGAGAGTTACTTCTACACCACAGATGCCATGTGTGATTCCACTAGACAAGCATTTGGGAATAAGGCAGGAGACAAAGGAAAATATAGAGAGTTACTTCTACGCCACAGATGCCATGTGTGATTCCACTAGACAAGCATTTGGGAATAAGGCAGGAGACAAAGGAAAATATAGAGAGTTACTTCTACACCACAGATGCCATGTGTGATTCCAGTAGACAAGCATTTGGGAATAAGGCAGGAGACAAAGGAAAATATCGAGAGTTACTTCTACACCACAGATACCATGTGTGATTCCACTAGACAAGCATTTGGGAATAAGGCAGGAGAAAAAGGAAAATATAGAGAGTTATTTCTACGCCACAGATGCCATGTGTGATTCCACTAGACAAGCATTTGGGAATAAGGCAGGAGAAAAAGGAAAATATAGAGAGTTTCTTCTACACCACAGATGCCATGTGTGATTCCACTAGACAAGTATTTGGGAATAAGGCAGGAGAAAAAGGAAAATATAGAGAGTTACTTCTACGCCACAGATGCCATGTGTGATTCCACTAGACAAGTATTTGGGAATAAGGCAGGAGACAAAGGAAAATATAGAGAATTACTTCTCCGCCACAGATGCCATGTGTGATTCCACTAGACAAGCATTTGGGAATAAGGCAGGAGAAAAAGGAAAATATAGAGAGTTACTTCTACGCCACAGATACCATGTGAGATTCCACTAGACAAGCATTTGGGAATAAGGCAGGAGAAAAAGGAAAATATTGAGAGTTACTTCTACGCCACAGATACCATGTGTGATTCCACTAGACAAGCATTTGGGAATAAGGCAGGAGAAAAAGGAAAATATGGAGAGTTACTTCTACACCACAGATACCATGTGTGATTCCATTAGACAAGCATTTGGGAATAAGGCAGGAGAAAAAGGAAAATATGGAGAGTTACTTCTACGCCACAGATGCCATGTGCGATTACACTAGACAAGCATTTGGGAATAAGGCAGGAGAAAGAGGAAAATATAGAGAGTAACTTCTACGCCACAGATACCATGTGTGATTCCACTAGACAAGTATTTGGGAATATGGCAGGAGACAAAGGAAAATATAGAGAGTTACTTCTACACCACAGATGCCATGTGTGATTCCACTAGACAAGCATTTGGGAATAAGGCAGGAGACAAAGGAAAATATAGAGAGTTACTTCTACGCCACAGATGCCATGTGTGATTCCACTAGACAAGCATTTGGGAATAAAGCAGGAGAAAAAGGGAAATATAGGGAGTTACTTCTACGCCACAGATGCCATGAGTGATTCCACTATACAAGCATTTGGGAATAAAGCAGGAGAAAAAGGGAAATATAGAGAGTTACTTCTACGCCACAGATGCCATGTGTGATTCCACTAGACAAGCATTTGGGAATAAAGCAGGAGAAAAAGGGAAATATAGGGAGTTACTTCTACGCCACAGATGCCATGAGTGATTCCAATAGACAAGCATTTGGGAATAAGGCAGGAGAAAAAGGAAAATATAGAGACTTACTTCTACGCCACAGATACCATGTGTGATTCCACTAGACAAGTATTTGGGAATATGGCAGGAGACAAAGGAAAATATAGAGAGTTACTTCTACACCACAGATGTCATGTGTGATTCCACTAGACAAGCATTTGGGAATAAGGCAGGAGACAAAGGAAAATATAGAGAGTTACTTCTACGCCACAGATGCCATGTGTGATTCCACTAGACAAGCATTTGGGAATAAGGCAGGAGACAAAGGAAAATATAGAGAGTTACTTCTACACCACAGATGCCATGTGTGATTCCAGTAGACAAGCATTTGGGAATAAGGCAGGAGAAAAAGGAAAATATGGAGAGTTACTTCTACGCCACAGATGCCATGTGTGATTACACTAGACAAGCATTTGGGAATAAGGCAGGAGAAAGAGGAAAATATAGAGAGTTACTTCTACGCCACAGATACCATGTGTGATTCCACTAGACAAGTATTTGGGAATATGGCAGGAGACAAAGGAAATTATAGAGAGTTACTTCTACACCACAGATGCCATGTGTGATTCCACTAGACAAGCATTTGGGAATAAGGCAGGAGACAAAGGAAAATATCGAGAGTTACTTCTACACCACAGATACCATGTGTGATTCCACTAGACAAGCATTTGGGAATAAGGCAGGAGAAAAAGGAAAATATAGAGAGTTACTTCTACGCCACAGATGCCATGTGTGATTCCACTAGACAAGCATTTGGGAATAAAGCAGGAGAAAAAGGGAAATATAGGGAGTTACTTCTACGCCACAGATGCCATGAGTGATTCCACTAGACAAGCATTTGGGAATAAAGCAGGAGAAAAAGGGAAATATAGAGAGTTACTTCTACGCCACAGATGCCATGTGTGATACCACTAGACAAGTATTTGGGAATAAGGCAGGAGACAAAGGAAAATATAGAGAATTACTTCTCCGCCACAGATGCCATGTGTGATTCCACTAGACAAGCATTTGGGAATAAGGCAGGAGAAAAAGGAAAATATAGAGAGTTACTTCTACGCCACAGATACCATGTGTGATTCCACTAGACAAGCATTTGGGAATAAGGCAGGAGAAAAAGGAAAATATTGAGAGTTACTTCTACGCCACATATGCCATGTGTGATTCCACTAGACAAGTATTTGGGAATAAGGCAGAAGACAAAGGAAAGAATAGAGAGTTACTTCTACGCCACTGATGCCATGTGTGATTCCACTAGACAAGCATTTGGGAATAAGTTAGGAGAAAAAGGAAAATATAGAGAGTTACTTCTACGCCACAGATACCATGTGTGATTCCACTAGACAAGCATTTGGGAATAAGGCAGGAGAAAAAGGAAAATATGGAGAGTTACTTCTACACCACAGATACCATGTGTGATTCCATTAAACAAGCATTTGGGAATATGGCAGGAGAAAAAGGAAAATATGGAGAGTTACTTCTACGCCACAGATGCCATGTGTGATTCCACTAGACAAGCATTTGGGAATAAGGCAGGAGAAAGAGGAAAATATAGAGAGTTACTTCTACGCCACAGATACCATGTGTGATTCCACTAGACAAGTATTTGGGAATATGGCAGGAGACAAAGGAAAATATAGAGAGTTACTTCTACACCACAGATGCCATGTGTGATTCCACTAGACAAGCATTTGGGAATAAGGCAGGAGACAAAGGAAAATATAGAGAGTTACTTCTACGCCACAGATGCCATGTGTGATTCCACTAGACAAGCATTTGGGAATAAAGCAGGAGAAAAAGGGAAATATAGGGAGTTACTTCTACGCCACAGATGCCATGAGTGATTCCACTAGACAAGCATTTGGGAATAAAGCAGGAGAAAAAGGGAAATATAGAGAGTTACTTCTACGCCACAGATGCCATGTGTGATTCCACTAGACAAGCATTTGGGAATAAAGCAGGAGAAAAAGGGAAATATAGGGAGTTACTTCTACGCCACAGATGCCATGAGTGATTCCAATAGACAAGCATTTGGGAATAAGGCAGGAGACAAAGGAAAATATAGAGAGTTACTTCTACACCACAGATGCCATGTGTGATTCCAGTAGACAAGCATTTGGGAATAAGGCAGGAGACAAAGGAAAATATCGAGAGTTACTTCTACACCACAGATACCATGTGTGATTCCACTAGACAAGCATTTGGGAATAAGGCAGGAGAAAAAGGAAAATATAGAGAGTTATTTCTACGCCACAGATGCCATGTGTGATTCCACTAGACAAGCATTTGGGAATAAGGCAGGAGAAAAAGGAAAATATAGAGAGTTTCTTCTACACCACAGATGCCATGTGTGATTCCACTAGACAAGTATTTGGGAATAAGGCAGGAGAAAAAGGAAAATATAGAGAGTTACTTCTACGCCTCAGATGCCATGTGTGATTCCACTAGACAAGTATTTGGGAATAAGGCAGGAGACAAAGGAAAATATAGAGAATTACTTCTCCGCCACAGATGCCATGTGTGATTCCACTAGACAAGCATTTGGGAATAAGGCAGGAGAAAAAGGAAAATATAGAGAGTTACTTCTACGCCACAGATACCATGTGAGATTCCACTAGACAAGCATTTGGGAATAAGGCAGGAGAAAAAGGAAAATATTGAGAGTTACTTCTACGCCACAGATACCATGTGTGATTCCACTAGACAAGCATTTGGGAATAAGGCAGGAGAAAAAGGAAAATATGGAGAGTTACTTCTACACCACAGATACCATGTGTGATTCCATTAGACAAGCATTTGGGAATAAGGCAGGAGAAAAAGGAAAATATGGAGAGTTACTTCTACGCCACAGATGCCATGTGTGATTACACTAGACAAGCATTTGGGAATAAGGCAGGAGAAAGAGGAAAATATAGAGAGTTACTTCTACTTCACAGATACCATGTGTGATTCCACTAGACAAGTATTTGGGAATATGGCAGGAGACAAAGGAAAATATAGAGAGTTACTTCTACACCACAGATGCCATGTGTGATTCCACTAGACAAGCATTTGGGAATAAGGCAGGAGACAAAGGAAAATATAGAGAGTTACTTCTACGCCACAGATGCCATGTGTGATTCCACTAGACAAGCATTTGGGAATAAAGCAGGAGAAAAAGGGAAATATAGGGAGTTACTTCTACGCCACAGATGCCATGAGTGATTCCACTATACAAGCATTTGGGAATAAAGCAGGAGAAAAAGGGAAGTATAGAGAGTTACTTCTACGCCACAGATGCCATGTGTGATTCCACTAGACAAGCATTTGGGAATAAAGCAGGAGAAAAAGGGAAATATAGGGAGTTACTTCTACGCCACAGATGCCATGAGTGATTCCAATAGACAAGCATTTGGGAATAAGGCAGGAGAAAAAGGAAAATATAGAGAGTTACTTCTACGCTTCAAATACCATGTGTGATTCCACTAGACAAGTATTTGGGAATATGGCAGGAGACAAAGGAAAATATAGAGAGTTACTTCTACACCACAGATGCCATGTGTGATTCCACTAGACAAGCATTTGGGAATAAGGCAGGAGACAAAGGAAAATATAGAGAGTTACTTCTACGCCACAGATGCCATGTGTGATTCCACTAGACAAGCATTTGGGAATAAGGCAGGAGACAAAGGAAAATATAGAGAGTTACTTCTACACCACAGATGCCATGTGTGATTCCAGTAGACAAGCATTTGGGAATAAGGCAGGAGACAAAGGAAAATATCGAGAGTTACTTCTACACCACAGATACCATGTGTGATTCCACTAGACAAGCATTTGGGAATAAGGCAGGAGAAAAAGGAAAATATAGAGAGTTATTTCTACGCCACAGATGCCATGTGTGATTCCACTAGACAAGCATTTGGGAATAAGGCAGGAGAAAAAGAAAAATATAGAGAGTTTCTTCTACACAACAGATGCCATGTGTGATTCCACTAGACAAGTATTTGGGAATAAGGCAGGAGAAAAAGGAAAATATAGAGAGTTACTTCTACGCCACAGATGCCATGTGTGATTCCACTAGACAAGTATTTGGGAATAAGGCAGGAGACAAAGGAAAATATAGAGAATTACTTCTCCGCCACAGATGCCATGTGTGATTCCACTAGACAAGCATTTGGGAATAAGGCAGGAGAAAAAGGAAAATATAGAGAGTTACTTCTACGCCACAGATACCATGTGTGATTCCACTAGACAAGCATTTGGGAATAAGGCAGGAGAAAAAGGAAAATATTGAGAGTTACTTCTACGCCACATATGCCATGTGTGATTCCATTAGACAAGTATTTGGGAATAAGGCAGAAGACAAAGGAAAGAATAGAGAGTTACTTCTACGCCACTGATGACATGTGTGATTCCACTAGACAAGCATTTGGGAATAAGTTAGGAGAAAAAGGAAAATATAGAGAGTTACTTCTACGCCACAGATACCATGTGTGATTCCACTAGACAAGCATTTGGGAATAAGGCAGGAGAAAAAGGAAAATATGGAGAGTTACTTCTACACCACAGATACCATGTGTGATTCCATTAGACAAGCATTTGGGAATAAGGCAGGAGAAAAAGGAAAATATGGAGAGTTACTTCTACGCCACAGATGCCATGTGTGATTCCACTAGACAAGCATTTGGGAATAAGGCAGGAGAAAAAGGAAAATATAGAGAGTTACTTCTACACCACAGATGCCATGTGTGATTCCATTAGACAAGTATTTGGGAATAAGGCAGGAGACAAAGGAAAATATAGAGAGTTACTTCTACGCCACAGATGCCATGTGTGATTCCACTAGACAAGCATTTTGGAATAAGGCAGGAGACAAAGGAGAATATAGAGATTTACTTCTACGCCACAGATGCCATGTGTGATTCCACTAGACAAACATTTGTGAATAAGGCAGGAGAAAATGGATCATATAGAGAGTTACTTCTACGCCACAGATGCCTTGTGCGACTCCACTAGATAAGAGCAGGAGCATTTGAGAATAAGGGAGGAGAAAAAGAAATAACATCAAAGTGCCTTTTACGCCAAAGATGCCATGTGTGATTCCACTTGACAAATCAGGAGAATTTGGAGATAAGGCAGGAGAAAAAGGAACATATAGAGAGTTACTTCTACGCCACAGATGCCATGTGCGACTCCACTAGATAAGAGCAGGAGCAGTTGAGATTAAGGAAGGAGAAAAAGAAATAAATTTAAGTGCCTTTTACGCCACAGATGCCATGAGTGATTCCACTAGACAAGGTCAGGAGCATTTGAGAATAAGGAAGAAGAAAAATAAATAAAATAAAGTGCCTTCTACGCCACAGATGCCATGTGTGATTCCACTAGCCAAGCATTTGGGAATAAGGCAGGAGAAAAAGGAAAATATAGAGAGGTACTTCTACGCCACAGATGCCATGTGCGATTCCACTTGACAAGCATTTGGGAATAAGGCAGGAGAAAAAGGAATATATAGAGAGTTACTTCTACGCCACAGATGCCATGAGTGATTCCACTAGACAAGCATTTGGGAATAAGGCAGGAGAAAAAGGAAAATATAGAGAGTAACTTCTACGCCACAGATGCCATGAGTGATTCCACTAGACAAGCATTTGGGAATAAGTTAGGAGAAAAAGGAAAATATAGAGAGTTACTTCTACGCCACAGATGCCATGTGTGATTCCACTAGACAAGCATTTGGGAATAAGGCAGGAGAAAAAGGAAAATATAGGGAGTTACTTCTACGCCACAGATGCCATGAGTGATTCCACTAGACAAGCATTTGGGAATAAGGCAGGAGAAAAAGGAAAATTTAGAGAGTTACCTCTACGCCACAGATACCATGTGTGATTCCACTAGACAAGTATTTGGGAATAAGGCAGGAGACAAAGGAAAATATGGAGAGTTACTTCTACACCACAGATGCCATGTGTGATTCCACTGGACAAGCATTTGAGAATAAGGCAGGAGACAAAGGACATTATAGAGAGTTACTTCTACGCCACAGATGCCATGTGTGATTCCACTAGACAAGCATTTGGGAATAAGGCAGGAGACAAAGGAAAATATAGAGAGTTACTTCTACACCACAGGTGCCATGTGTGATTAAACTAGACAAGCATTTGGGAATAAGGCAGGAGACAAAGGAAAATATAGAGAGTTACTTCTACACCACAGACACCATGTGTGATTCCACTAGACAAGCATTTGGGAATAAGGCAGGAGAAAAAGGAAAATATAGCGAGTTACTTCTACGCCACAGATGCCATGTGAGATTCCACTAGACAAGCATTTGGGAATAAGGCAGGAGAAAAAGGAAAATATAGAGAGTAACTTCTACGCCACAGATGCCATGTGTGATTCCACTAGACAAGCATTTGGGAATAAGGCAGGAGAAAAAGGAAAATATAGAGAGTTACTTCTCCGCCACAGATGCCATGTGTGATTCCACTAGACAAGCATTTGGGAATAAGGCAGGAGAAAAAGGAAAATATAGAGAGTTACTTCTACGCCACAGATACCATGTGTGATTCCACTAGACAAGCATTTCGGAATAAGGCAGGAGAAAAAGGAAAACATTGAGAGTTACTTCTACCCCACATATGCCATGTGTGATTCCACTAGACAAGTATTTGGGAATAAGGCAGGAGACAAAGGAAAGTATAGAGAGTTACTTCTACGTCACTGATGCCATGTGTGATTCCACTAGACAAGCATTTGGGAATAAGTTAGGAGAAAAAGGAAAATATAGAGAGTTACTTCTACGCCACAGAAACCATGTGTGATTCCACTAGACAAGCATTTGGGAATAAGGCAGGAGAAAAAGGAAAATATAGAGAGTTACTTCTACGCCACAGATACCATGTGTGATTCCACTGAACAAGCATTTCGGAATAAGGCAGGAGAAAAAGGAAAACATTGAGAGTTACTTCTACGCCACATATGCCATGTGTGATTCCACTAGACAAGTATTTGGGAATAAGGCAGGAGACAAAGGAATGTATAGAGAGTTACTTCTACGCCACTGATGCCATGTGTGATTCCACTAGACAAGCATTTGGGAATAAGTTAGGAGAAAAAGGAAAATATAGAGAGTTACTTCTACGCCACAGATGCCATGTGCGACTCCACTAGATAAGAGCAGGAGCAATTGAGATTAAGGAAGGAGAAAAAGAAATAAATTTAAGTGCCTTTTACGCCACAGATGCCATGTGTGATTCCACTAGACAAGGTCAGGAGCATTTGAGAATAAGGAAGAAGAAAAAAAATTAAAATAAAGTGCCTTCTACGCCACAGATGCCATGTGTGATTCCACTAGCCAAGCATTTGGGAATAAGGCAGGAGAAAAAGGAAAATATAGAGAGGTACTTCTACGCCACAGATGCCATGTGCGATTCCACTTGAAAAGCATTTGGGAATAAGGCAGGAGGAAAAGGAAAATATAGAGAGTTACTTCTACGCCACAGATGCCATGTGTGATTACACTAGACAAGCATTTGGGAATAACGCAGGAGAAAAAGGAAAATATAGAGAGTTACTTCTACGCCACAGATGCCATGTGTGATTCCACTGGACAAGCATTTGGGAATAAGTTAGGAGAAAAAGGAAAATATAGAGAGTTACTTCTACGCCACAGATGCCATGTGTGATTCCACTAGACAAGCATTTAGGAATAAGGCAGGAGAAAAAGGAAAATATAGGGAGTTACTTCTACGCCACAGATGACATGAGTGATTCCACTAGACAAGCATTTGGGAATAAGGCAGGAGAAAAAGGAAAATATAGGGAGTTACTTCTAAGCCACAGATGCCATGAGTGATTCCACTAGACAAGCATTTGGGAATAAGGCAGGAGAAAAAGGAAAATATAGAGAGTTACTTCTACGCCACAGATACCATGTGTGATTCCACTTGACAAGTATTTGGGAATAAGGCAGGAGACAAAGGAAAATATGGAGAGTTACTTCTACACCACAGATGCCATGTGTGATTCCACTGGACAAGCATTTGAGAATAAGGCAGGAGACAAAGGACATTATAGAGAGTTACTTCTACGCCACAGATGCCATGTGTGATTCCACTAGACAAGCATTTGGGAATAAGGCAGGAGACAAAGGAAAATATAGAGAGTTACTTCTACGCCACAGATACCAAGTGTGATTCCACTGAACAAGCATTTCGGAATAAGGCAGGAGAAAAAGCAAAACATTGAGAGTTACTTCTACGCCACATATGCCATGTGTGATTCCACTAGACAAGTATTTGGGAATAAGGCAGGAGACAAAGGAAAGTATAGAGAGTTACTTCTACGCCACTGATGCCATGTGTGATTCCACTAGACAAGCATTTGGGAATAAGTTAGGAGAAAAAGGAAAATATAGAGAGTTACTTCTACGCCACAGATGCCATGTGCGACTCCACTAGATAAGAGCAGGAGCAATTGAGATTAAGGAAGGAGAAAAAGAAATAAATTTAAGTGCCTTTTACGCCACAGATGCCATGTGTGATTCCACTAGACAAGTTCAGGAGCATTTGAGAATAAGGAAGAAGAAAAATAAATAAAATAAAGTGCCTTCTACGCCACAGATGCCATGTGTGATTCCACTAGCCAAGCATTTGGGAATAAGGCAGGAGAAAAAGGAAAATATAGAGAGGTACTTCTACGCCACAGATGCCATGTGCGATTCCACTTGACAAGCATTTGGGAATAAGGCAGGAGGAAAAGGAAAATATAGAGAGTTACTTCTACGCCACAGATGCCATGTGTGATTACACTAGACAAGCATTTGGGAATAACGCAGAAGAAAAATGAAAATATAGAGAGTTACTTCTACGCCACAGATGCCATGTGTGATTCCACTGGACAAGCATTTGGGAATAAGTTAGGAGAAAAAGGAAAATATAGAGAGTTACTTCTACGCCACAGATGCCATGTGTGATTCCACTAGACAAGCATTTAGGAATAAGGCAGGAGAAAAAGGAAAATATAGGGAGTTACTTCTACGCCACAGATGACATGAGTGATTCCACTAGACAAGCATTTGGGAATAAGGCAGGAGAAAAAGGAAAATATAGAGAGTTACTTCTACGCCACATATGCCATGTGTGATTCCACTAGACATGTATTTGGGAATAAGGCAGGAGACAAAGGAAAGTATAGAGAGTTACTTCTACGCCACTGATGCCATGTTTGATTCCACTAGACAAGCATTTGGGATTAAGTTAGGAGAAAAAGGAAAATATAGAGAGTTACTTCTACGCCACAGAAACCATGTGTGATTCCACTAGACAAGCATTTGGGAAATAGGCAGGAGAAAAAGGAAAATATAGAGAGGTACTTCTACGCCACAGATGCCATGTGCGATTCCACTTGACAAGCATTTGGGAATAAGGCAGGAGGAAAAGGAAAATATAGAGAGTTACTTCTACGCCACAGATGCCATGTGTGATTCCACTAGACAAGCATTTGGGAATAACGCAGGAGAAAAAGGAAAATATAGAGAGTTACTTCTACGCCACAGATGCCATGTGTGATTCCACTAGACAAGCATTTGGGAATAAGTTAGGAGAAAAAGGAAAATATAGAGAGTTACTTCTACGCCACAGATGCCATGTGTGATTCCACTAGACAAGCATTTGGGAATAAGGCAGGAGAAAAAGGGAAATATAGGGAGTTACTTCTACGCCACAGATGCCATGAGTGATTCCACTAGACAAGCATTTGGGAATAAGGCAGGAGAAAAAGGAAAATATAGAGAGTAACTCCTACGCCACAGATACCATGTGTGATTCCACTAGACAAGTATTTGGGAATATGGCAGGAGACAAAGGAAAATATAGAGAGTTACTTCTACACCACAGATGCCATGTGTGATTCCACTAGACAAGCATTTGGGAATAAGGCAGGAGACAAAGGAAAATATAGAGAGTTACTTCTACGCCACAGATGTCATGTGTGATTCCACTAGACAAGCATTTGGGAATAAGGCAGGAGACAAAGGAAAATATAGAGAGTTACTTCTACACCACAGATGCCATGTGTGATTCCAGTAGACAAGCATTTGGGAATAAGGCAGGAGACAAAGGAAAATATAGAGAGTTACTTCTACACCACAGATACCATGTGTGATTCCACTAGACAAGCATTTGGGAATAAGGCAGGAGAAAAAGGAAAATATAGAGAGTTACTTCTACGCCACAGATGCCATGTGTGATTCCACTAGACAAGCATTTGGGAATAAGGCAGGAGAAAAAGGAAAATATAGAGAGTTACTTCTACACCACAGATGCCATGTGTGATTCCACTAGACAAGTATTTGGGAATAAGGCAGGAGAAAAAGGAAAATATAGAGAGTTACTTCTACGCCACAGATGCCATGTGTGATTCCACTAGACAAGTATTTGGGAATAAGGCAGGAGACAAAGGAAAATATAGAGAATTACTTCTCCGCCACAGATGCCATGTGTGATTCCACTAGACAAGCATTTGGGAATAAGGCAGGAGAAAAAGGAAAATATAGAGAGTTACTTCTACGCCACAGATACCATGTGTGATTCCACTAGACAAGCATTTGGGAATAAGGCAGGAGAAAAAGGAAAATATTGAGAGTTACTTCTACGCCACATATGCCATGTGTGATTCCACTAGACAAGTATTTGGGAATAAGGCAGGAGACAAAGGAAAGAATAGAGAGTTACTTCTACGCCACTGATGCCATGTGTGATTCCACTAGACAAGCATTTGGGAATAAGTTAGGAGAAAAAGGAAAATATAGAGAGTTACTTCTACGCCACAGATACCATGTGTGATTCCACTAGACAAGCATTTGGGAATAAGGCAGGAGAAAAAGGAAAATATGGAGAGTTACTTCTACACCACAGATACCATGTGTGATTCCATTAGACAAGCATTTGGGAATAAGGCAGGAGAAAAAGGAAAATATGGAGAGTTACTTCTACGCCACAGATGCCATGTGTGATTCCACTAGACAAGCATTTGGGAATAAGGCAGGAGAAAAAGGAAAATATAGAGAGTTACTTCTACACCACAGATGCCATGTGTGATTCCATTAGACAAGTATTTGGGAATAAGGCAGGAGACAAAGGAAAATATAGAGAGTTACTTCTACGCCACAGATGCCATGTGTGATTCCACTAGACAAGCATTTTGGAATAAGGCAGGAGACAAAGGAGAATATAGAGATTTACTTCTACGCCACAGATGCCATGTGTGATTCCACTAGACAAACATTTGTGAATAAGGCAGGAGAAAATGGATCATATAGAGAGTTACTTCTACGCCACAGATGCCTTGTGCGACTTCACTAGATAAGAGCAGGAGCATTTGAGAATAAGGGAGGAGAAAAAGAAATAACATCATAGTGCCTTTTACGCCAAAGATGCCATGTGTGATTCTCTTGACAAATCAGGAGAATTTGGAGATAAGGCAGGAGAAAAAGGAACATATAGAGAGTTACTTCTACGCGCCACAGATGCCATGTGCGACTCCACTAGATAAGAACAGGAGCAGTTGAGATTAAGGAAGGAGAAAAATAAATAAATTTAAGTGCCTTTTACGCCACAGATGCCATGAGTGATTCCACTAGACAAGGTCAGGAGCATTTGAGAATAAGGAAGAAGAAAAATAAATAAAATAAAGTGCCTTCTACGCCACAGATGCCATGTGTGATTCCACTAGCCAAGCATTTGGGAATAAGGCAGGAGAAAAAGGAAAATATAGAGAGTTACTTCTACGCCACAGATGCCATGTGTGATTCCACTAGACAAGCATTTGGGAATAAGTTAGGAGAAAAAGGAAAATATAGAGAGTTACTTCTACGCCACAGATGCCATGTGTGATTCCACTAGACAAGCATTTGGGAATAAGGCAGGAGAAAAAGGGAAATATAGGGAGTTACTTCTACGCCACTGATGCCATGAGAGATTCCACTAGACTAGCATTTGGGAATAAGGCAGGAGAAAAAGGAAAATATAGAGAGTAACTCCTACGCCACAGATACCATGTGTGATTCCACTAGACAAGTATTTGGGAATATGGCAGGAGACAAAGGAAAATATAGAGAGTTACTTCTACACCACAGATGCCATGTGTGATTCCACTAGACAAGCATTTGGGAATAAGGCAGGAGACAAAGGAAAATATAGAGAGTTACTTCTACGCCACAGTTGTCATGTGTGATTCCACTAGACAAGCATTTGGGAATAAGGCAGGAGACAAAGGAAAATATAGAGAGTTACTTCTACACCACAGATGCCATGTGTGATTCCAGTAGACAAGCATTTGGGAATAAGGCAGGAGACAAAGGAAAATATAGAGAGTTACTTCTACACCACAGATACCATGTGTGATTCCACTAGACAAGCATTTGGGAATAAGGCAGGAGAAAAAGGAAAATATAGAGAGTTACTTCTACGCCACAGATGCCATGTGTGATTCCACTAGACAAGCATTTGGGAATAATGCTGGAGAAAAAGGAAAATATAGTGAGTTACTTCTACACCACAGATGCCATGTGTGATTCCACTAGACAAGTATTTGGGAATAAGGCAGGAGAAAAAGGAAAATAGAGAGAGTTACTTCTACGCCACAGATGCCATGTGTGATTCCACTAGACAAGTATTTGGGAATAACTCAGGAGACAAAGGAAAATATAGAGAATTACTTCTCCGCCACAGATGCCATGTGTGATTCCACTAGACATGCATTTGGGAATAAGGCAGGAGAAAAAGGAAAATATAGAGAGTTACTTCTACGCCACAGATACCATGTGTGATTCCACTAGACAAGCATTTGGGAATAAGGCAGGAGAAAAAGGAAAATATTGAGAGTTACTTCTACGCCACATATGCCATGTGTGATTCCACTAGACAAGTATTTGGGAATAAGGCAGGAGACAAAGGAAAGAATAGAGAGTTACTTCTACGCCACTGATGCCATGTGTGATTCCACTAGACAAGCATTTGGGAATAAGTTAGGAGAAAAAGGAAAATATAGAGAGTTACTTCTACGCCACAGATACCATGTGTGATTCCACTAGACAAGCATTTGGGAATAAGGCAGGAGAAAAAGGAAAATATGGAGAGTTACTTCTACACCACAGATACCATGTGTGATTCCATTAGACAAGCATTTGGGAATAAGGCAGGAGAAAAAGGAAAATATGGAGAGTTACTTCTACGCCACAGATGCCATGTGTGATTCCACTAGACAAGCATTTGGGAATAAGGCAGGAGAAAAAGGAAAATATAGAGAGTTACTTCTACACCACAGATGCCATGTGTGATTCCATTAGACAAGTATTTGGGAATAAGGCAGGAGACAAAGGAAAATATAGAGAGTTACTTCTACGCCACAGATGCCATGTGTGATTCCACTAGACAAGCATTTTGGAATAAGGCAGGAGACAAAGGAGAATATAAAGATTTACTTCTACGCCACAGATGCCATGTGTGATTCCACTAGACAAACATTTGTGAATAAGGCAGGAGAAAATGGATCATATAGAGAGTTACTTCTACGCCACAGATGCCTTGTGCGACTCCACTAGATAAGAGCAGGAGCATTTGAGAATAAGGGAGGAGAAAAAGAAATAACATCAAAGTGCATTTTACGCCAAAGATGCCATGTGTGATTCCACTTGACAAATCAGGAGAATTTGGAGATAAGGCAGGAGAAAAAGGAACATATAGAGAGTTACTTCTACGCCACAGATGCCATGTGCGACTCCACTAGATAAGAGCAGGAGCAGTTGAGATTAAGGAAGGAGAAAAATAAATAAATTTAAGTGCCTTTTACGCCACAGATGCCATGAGTGATTCCACTAGACAAGGTCAGGAGCATTTGAGAATAAGGAAGAAGAAAAATAAATAAAATAAAGTGCCTTCTACGCCACAGATGCCATGTGTGATTCCACTAGCCAAGCATTTGGGAATAAGGCAGGAGAAAAAGGAAAATATAGAGAGGTACTTCTACGCCACAGATGCCATGTGCGATTCCACTTGACAAGCATTTGGGAATAAGGCAGGAGAAAAAGGAATATATAGAGAGTTACTTCTACGCCACAAATGCCATGAGTGATTCCACTAGACAAGCATTTGGGAATAAGGCAGGAGAAAAAGGAAAATATAGAGAGTAACTTCTACGCCACAGATGCCATGAGTGATTCCACTAGACAAGCATTTGGGAATAAGTTAGGAGAAAAAGGAAAATATAGAGAGTTACTTCTACGCCACAGATGTCATGTGTGATTCCACTAGACAAGCATTTGGGAATAAGGCAGGAGAAAAAGGAAAATATAGAGAGTTACTTATACGCCACAGATGCCATGTGCGATTCCACTTGACAAGCATTTGGGAATAAGGCAGGAGAAAAAGGAATATATAGAGAGTTACTTCTACGCCACAGATGCCATGAGTGATTCCACTAGACAAGCATTTGGGAATAAGGCAGGAGAAAAAGGAAAATATAGGGAGTTACTTCTACGCCACAGATGCCATGAGTGATTCCACTAGACAAGCATTTGGGAATAAGGCAGGAGAAAAAGGAAAATATAGAGAGTTACTTCTACGCCACAGATACCATGTGTGATTCCACTAGACAAGTATTTGGGAATAAGGCAGGAGACAAAGGAAAATATGGAGAGTTACTTCTACACCACAGATGCCATGTGTGATTCCACTGGACAAGCATTTGAGAATAAGGCAGGAGACAAAGGACATTATAGAGAGTTACTTCTACGCCACAGATGCCATGTGTGATTCCACTAGACAAGCATTTGGGAATAAGGCAGGATACAAAGGAAAATATAGAGAGTTACTTCTACACCACAGATGCCATGTGTGATTCCACTAGACAAGCATTTGGGAATAAGGCAGGAGACAAAGGAAAATATAGAGAGTTACTTCTACACCACAGATACCATGTGTGATTCCACTAGACAAGCATTTGGGAATAAGGCAGGAGAAAAAGGAAAATATAGAGAGTTACTTCTACGCCACAGATGCCATGTGAGATTCCACTAGACAAGCATTTGGGAATAAGGCAGGAGAAAAAGGAAAATATAGAGAGTTACTTCTACGCCACAGATGCCATGTGTGATTCCACTAGACAAGCATTTGGGAATAAGGCACGAGAAAAAGGAAAATATAGAGAGTTACTTCTACGCCACAGATGCCATGTGTGATTCCACTAGACAAGTATTTGGGAATAAGGCAGGAGACAAAGGAAAATATAGAGAGTTACTTCTCCGCCACAGATGCCATGTGTGATTCCACTAGACAAGCATTTGGGAATAAGGCAGGAGAAAAAGGAAAATATAGAGAGTTACTTCTACGCCACAGATACCATGTGTGATTCCACTAGACAAGCATTTCGGAATAAGGCAGGAGAAAAAGGAAAACATTGAGAGTTACTTCTACGCCACATATGCCATGTGTGATTCCACTAGACAAGTATTTGGGAATAAGGCAGGAGACAAAGGAAAGTATAGAGAGTTACTTCTACGCCACTGATGCCATGTGTGATTCCACTAGACAAGCATTTGGGAATAAGGCAGGAGAAAAAGGAAAATATAGAGAGTTACTTCTACGCCACAGATACCATGTGTGATTCCACTAGACAAGCATTTCGGAATAAGGCAGGAGAAAAAGGAAAACATTGAGAGTTACTTCTACGCCACAGATGCCATGTGTGATTCCACTAGACAAGCATTTGGGAATAAGGCAGGATACAAAGGAAAATATAGAGAGTTACTTCTACACCACAGATGCCATGTGTGATTCCACTAGACAAGCATTTGGGAATAAGGCAGGAGACAAAGGAAAATATAGAGAGTTACTTCTACACCACAGATACCATGTGTGATTCCACTAGACAAGCATTTGGGAATAAGGCAGGAGAAAAAGGAAAATATAGAGAGTTACTTCTACGCCACAGATGCCATGTGAGATTCCACTAGACAAGCATTTGGGAATAAGGCAGGAGAAAAAGGAAAATATAGAGAGTTACTTCTACGCCACAGATGCCATGTGTGATTCCACTAGACAAGCATTTGGGAATAAGGCAGGAGAAGAAGGAAAATATAGAGAGTTACTTCTACGCCACAGATGCCATGTATGATTCCACTAGACAAGTATTTGGGAATAAGGCAGGAGACAAAGGAAAATATAGAGAGTTACTTCTCCGCCACAGATGCCATGTGTGATTCCACTAGACAAGCATTTGGGAATAAGGCTGGAGAAAAAGGAAAATATAGAGAGTTACTTCTACGCCACAGATACCATGTGTGATTCCACTAGACAAGCATTTCGGAATAAGGCAGGAGAAAAAGGAAAACATTGAGAGTTACTTCTACGCCACATATGCCATGTGTGATTCCACTAGACAAGTATTTGGGAATAAGGCAGGAGACAAAGGAAAGTATAGAGAGTTACTTCTACGCCACTGATGCCATGTGTGATTCCACTAGACAAGCATTTGGGAATAAGTTAGGAGAAAAAGGAAAATATAGAGAGTTACTTCTACGCCACAGAAACCATGTGTGATTCCACTAGACAAGCATTTGGGAATAAGGCAGGAGAAAAAGGAAAATATAGAGAGGTACTTCTACGCCACAGATGCCTTGTGCGATTCCACTTGACAAGCATTTGGGAATAAGGCAGGAGGAAAAGGAAAATATAGAGAGTTTCTTCTACGCCACAGATGCCATGTGTGATTCCACTAGACAAGCATTTGGGAATAACGCAGGAGAAAAAGGAAAATATAGAGAGTTACTTCTACGCCACAGATGCCATGTGTGATTCCACTAGACAAGCATTTGGGAATAAGTTAAGAGAAAAAGGAAAATATAGAGAGTTACTTCTACGCCACAGATGCCATGAGTGATTCCACTAGACAAGCATTTGGGAATAAGGCAGGAGAAAAAGGAAAATATAGAGAGTTACTTCTACGCCACAGATACCATGTGTGATTCCACTAGACAAGTATTTGGGAATATGGCAGGAGACAAAGGAAAATATAGAGAGTTACTTCTACACCACAGATTCCATGTGTGATTCCACTAGACAAGCATTTGGGAATAAGGCAGGAGACAAAGGAAAATATAGAGAGTTACTTCTACGCCACACATGCCATGTGTGATTCCACTAGACAAGCATTTGGGAATAAGGCAGGAGACAAAGGAAAATATAGAGAGTTACTTCTACGCCTCATATGCCATGTGTGATTCCAGTAGACAAGCTTTTGGGAATAAGGCAGGAGACAAAGGAAAATATAGAGAGTTACTTCTACACCACAGATACCATGTGTGATTCCATTAGACAAGTATTTGGGAATAAGGCAGGAGAAAAAGGAAAATATAGAGAGTTACTTCTACGCCACAGATGCCATGTGTGATTCCACTAGACAAGTATTTGGGAATAAGGCAGGAGACAAAGGAAAGTATAGAGAGTTACTTCTACGCCACTGATGCCATGTGTGATTCCACTAGACAAGCATTTGGGAATAAGTTAGGAGAAAAAGGAAAATATAGAGAGTTACTTCTACGCCACAGATACCATGTGTGATTCCACTAGACAAGCATTTGGGAATAAGGCAGGAGAAAAAGGAAAATATGGAGAGTTACTTCTACACCACAGATACCATGTGTGATTCCATTAGACAAGCATTTGGGAATAAGGCAGGAGAAAAATGAAAATATGGAGAGTTACTTCTACGCCACAGATGCCATGTGTGATTCCACTAGACAAGCATTTGGGAATAAGGCAGGAGAAAAAGGAAAATATAGAGAGTTACTTCTACACCACAGATGTCATGTGTGATTCCATTAGACAAGTATTTGGGAATAAGGCAGGAGACAAAGGAAAATATAGAGAGTTACTTCTACGCCACAGATGCCATGTGTGATTCCACTAGACAAGCATTTTGGAATAAGGCAGGAGACAAAGGAAAATATAGAGATTTACTTCTACGCCACAGATGCCATGTGTGATTCCACTAGACAAACATTTGTGAATAAGGCAGGAGAAAATGGATCATATAGAGGGTTACTTCTACGCCACAGATGCCTTGTGCGACTCCACTAGATAAGAGCAGGAGCATTTGAGAATAAGGGAGGAGAAAAAGAAATAACATTAAAGTGCCTTTTACTTCAAAGATGCCATGTGTGATTCCACTTGACAAATCAGGAGAATTTGGAGATTAGGCAGGAGAAAAAGGAACATATAGAGAGTTACTTCTACGCCACAGATGCCATGTGCGACTCCACTAGATAAGAGCAGGAGCAGTTGAGATTAAGGAAGGAGAAAAAGAAATAAATTTAAGTGCCTTTGACGCCACAGATGCCTTGAGTGATTCCACTAGACAAGGTCAGGAGCATTTGAGAATAAGGAAGAAGAAAAATAAATAAAATAAAGTGCCTTCTACGCCACAGATGCCATGTGTGATTCCACTAGCCAAGCATTTGGGAATAAGGCAGCAGAAAAAGAAAAATATAGAGAGGTACTTCTACGCCACAGAGGCCATGTGCGATTCCACTTGACAAGCATTTGGGAATAAGGCAGGAGAAAAAGGAAAATATAGAGAGTTACTTCTACGCCACAGATGCCATGAGTGATTCCACTAGACAAGCATTTGGGAATAAGGCAGGAGAAAAAGGAAAATATAGAGAGTAACTTCTACGCCACAGATGCCATGAGTGATTCCACTAGACAAGCATTTGGGAATAAGTTAAGAGAAAAAGGAAAATATAGAGAGTTACTTCTACGCCACAGATGCCATGTGTGATTCCACTAGACAAGCATTTGGGAATAAGTCAGGAGAAAAAGGAAAATATAGGGAGTTACTTCTACGCCACAGATGCCATGAGTGATTCCACTAGACAAGCATTTGGGAATAAGGCAGGAGAAAAAGGAAAATATAGAGAGTTACTTCTACGCCACAAATGCCATGTGTGATTCCACCAGACAAGCATTTGGGAATAAGGCAGGAGAAAAAGGAAAATATAGAGAGTTACTTCTACGCCACAGATTCCATGTGTGATTCCACTAGACAAGCATTTGGGAATAAGGCAGGAGAAAAAGGACAATATAGGGAGTTACTTCTACGCCACAGATGCCATGAGTGATTCCACTAGACAAGCATTTGGGAATAAGGCAGGAGAAAAAGGAAAATATAGAGAGTTACTTCTACGCCACAAATGCCATGTGTGATTCCACCAGACAAGCATTTGGGAATAAGGCAGGAGAAAAAGGAAAGTATAGAGAGTTACTTCTACGCCACAGATTCCAAGTGTGATTCCACTAGACAAGCATTTGGGAATAAGGCAGGAGAAAAAGGAAAATATAGGGAGTTACTTCTACGCCACAGATGCCATGAGTGATTCCACTAGACAAGCATTTGGGAATAAGGCAGGAGACAAAGGAAAATATAGAGAGTTACTTCTACGCCACAGATGCCATGTGTGATTCCACTAGACAAGCATTTGGGAATAAGGCAGGACACAAAGGAAAATATAGAGAGTTACTTCTACGCCACAGATGCCATGTGTGATTCCACTAGACAAGCATTTGGGAATAAGGCAGGAGGCAAAGGAAAATGTAGAGAGTTACTCCTACACCAGAGATACCATGTGTGATTCCACTAGACAAGCATTTGGGAATAAGGCAGGAGAAAAAGGAAAATATAGAGAGTTACTTCTACGCCACAGATGCCATGTGTGATTCCACTAGACAAGCATTTGGGAATAAGGCAGGAGAAAAAGGGAATTATAGAGAGTTACTTCGACGCCACAGATGCCATGTGTGATTCCACTAGACAAGTATTTGGGAATAAGCCAGGAGACAAAGGAAAATATAGAGAGTTACTTCTTTGCCACAGATGACATGTGTGATTCCACTAGACAAGCATTTGGGAATAAGGCAGGAGAAAAAGGAAAATATAGAGAGTTACTTCTACGCCACAGATACCATGTGTGATTCCACTAGACAAGCATTTGGGAATAAGGCAGGAGAAAAAGGAAAATATTGAGAGTTACTTCTACGCCTCATATGCCATGTGTGATTCCACTAGACAAGTATTTGGGAATAAGGCAGGAGACAAAGTAAAGTATAGGGAGTTACTTCTACGCCGCTGATGACATGTGTGATTCCACTAGACAAGCATTTGGGAATAAGTTAGGAGAAAAAGGAAAATATAGAGAGTTACTTCTACGCCACAGATACCATGTGTGATTCCACTAGACAAGCATTTGAAATAAGTCAGGAGAAAAAGGAAAATATGGAGAGTTACTTCTACACCACCGATACCATGTGTGATTCCATTAGACAAGCATTTGGGAATAAGGCAGGAGAAAAAGGAAAATATGGAGAGTTACTTCTACGCCACAGATACCATGTGTGATTCCACTAGACAAGCATTTGGGAATAAGGCAGGAGAAAAAGGAAAATATAGAGAGTTACTTCTACGCCACAGATGCCATGTGTGATTCCACTAGACAAGTATTTGGGAATAAGGCAGGAGACAAAGGAAAATATAGAGAGTTACTTCTACGCCACAGATGCCATGTGTGATTCCACTAGACAAGCATTTGGGAATAAGGCAGGAGACAAAGGTAAATATAGAGATTTACTTCTACGCCACAGATACCATGTGTGATTCCACTAGACAAGCATTTGGGAATAAGGCAGGAGAAAAAGGAAAATATAGAGAGTTACTTCTACACCACAGATGCCATGTGAGATTCCACTAGACAAGCATTTGGGAATACGGCAGGAGAAAAAGGAAAATATAGAGAGTTACTTCTACGCCACAGATGCCATGAGTGATTCCACTAGACAAGCATTTGGGAATAAGGCAGGAGAAAAAGGAAAATATAGAGAGTAACATCTACGCCACAGATGCCATGAGTGATTCCACTAGACAAGCATTTGGGAATAAGTTAAGAGAAAAAGGAAAATATAGAGAGTTACTTCTACGCCACAGATGCCATGAGTGATTCCACTAGACAAGCATTTGGGAATAAGGCAGGAGAAAAAGGAAAATATAGAGAGTTACTTCTACGCCACAGATACCATGTGTGATTCCACTAGACAAGTATTTGGGAATATGGCAGGAGACAAAGGAAAATATAGAGAGTTACTTCTACACCACAGATTCCATGTGTGATTCCACTAGACAAGCATTTGGGAATAAGGCAGGAGACAAAGGAAAATATAGAGAGTTACTTCTACGCCACACATGCCATGTGTGATTCCACTAGACAAGCATTTGGGAATAAGGCAGGAGACAAAGGAAAATATAGAGAGTTACTTCTACGCCTCATATGCCATGTGTGATTCCAGTAGACAAGCTTTTGGGAATAAGGCAGGAGACAAAGGAAAATATAGAGAGTTACTTCTACACCACAGATACCATGTGTGATTCCATTAGACAAGTATTTGGGAATAAGGCAGGAGAAAAAGGAAAATATAGAGAGTTACTTCTACGCCACAGATGCCATGTGTGATTCCACTAGACAAGTATTTGGGAATAAGGCAGGAGACAAAGGAAAGTATAGAGAGTTACTTCTACGCCACTGATGCCATGTGTGATTCCACTAGACAAGCATTTGGGAATAAGTTAGGAGAAAAAGGAAAATATAGAGAGTTACTTCTACGCCACAGATACCATGTGTGATTCCACTAGACAAGCATTTGGGAATAAGGCAGGAGAAAAAGGAAAATATGGAGAGTTACTTCTACACCACAGATACCATGTGTGATTCCATTAGACAAGCATTTGGGAATAAGGCAGGAGAAAAATGAAAATATGGAGAGTTACTTCTACGCCACAGATGCCATGTGTGATTCCACTAGACAAGCATTTGGGAATAAGGCAGGAGAAAAAGGAAAATATAGAGAGTTACTTCTACACCACAGATGTCATGTGTGATTCCATTAGACAAGTATTTGGGAATAAGGCAGGAGACAAAGGAAAATATAGAGAGTTACTTCTACGCCACAGATGCCATGTGTGATTCCACTAGACAAGCATTTTGGAATAAGGCAGGAGACAAAGGAAAATATAGAGATTTACTTCTACGCCACAGATGCCATGTGTGATTCCACTAGACAAACATTTGTGAATAAGGCAGGAGAAAATGGATCATATAGAGGGTTACTTCTACGCCACAGATGCCTTGTGCGACTCCACTAGATAAGAGCAGGAGCATTTGAGAATAAGGGAGGAGAAAAAGAAATAACATTAAAGTGCCTTTTACTTCAAAGATGCCATGTGTGATTCCACTTGACAAATCAGGAGAATTTGGAGATTAGGCAGGAGAAAAAGGAACATATAGAGAGTTACTTCTACGCCACAGATGCCATGTGCGACTCCACTAGATAAGAGCAGGAGCAGTTGAGATTAAGGAAGGAGAAAAAGAAATAAATTTAAGTGCCTTTGACGCCACAGATGCCTTGAGTGATTCCACTAGACAAGGTCAGGAGCATTTGAGAATAAGGAAGAAGAAAAATAAATAAAATAAAGTGCCTTCTACGCCACAGATGCCATGTGTGATTCCACTAGCCAAGCATTTGGGAATAAGGCAGCAGAAAAAGAAAAATATAGAGAGGTACTTCTACGCCACAGAGGCCATGTGCGATTCCACTTGACAAGCATTTGGGAATAAGGCAGGAGAAAAAGGAAAATATAGAGAGTTACTTCTACGCCACAGATGCCATGAGTGATTCCACTAGACAAGCATTTGGGAATAAGGCAGGAGAAAAAGGAAAATATAGAGAGTAACTTCTACGCCACAGATGCCATGAGTGATTCCACTAGACAAGCATTTGGGAATAAGTTAAGAGAAAAAGGAAAATATAGAGAGTTACTTCTACGCCACAGATGCCATGTGTGATTCCACTAGACAAGCATTTGGGAATAAGTCAGGAGAAAAAGGAAAATATAGGGAGTTACTTCTACGCCACAGATGCCATGAGTGATTCCACTAGACAAGCATTTGGGAATAAGGCAGGAGAAAAAGGAAAATATAGAGAGTTACTTCTACGCCACAAATGCCATGTGTGATTCCACCAGACAAGCATTTGGGAATAAGGCAGGAGAAAAAGGAAAATATAGAGAGTTACTTCTACGCCACAGATTCCATGTGTGATTCCACTAGACAAGCATTTGGGAATAAGGCAGGAGAAAAAGGACAATATAGGGAGTTACTTCTACGCCACAGATGCCATGAGTGATTCCACTAGACAAGCATTTGGGAATAAGGCAGGAGAAAAAGGAAAATATAGAGAGTTACTTCTACGCCACAAATGCCATGTGTGATTCCACCAGACAAGCATTTGGGAATAAGGCAGGAGAAAAAGGAAAGTATAGAGAGTTACTTCTACGCCACAGATTCCAAGTGTGATTCCACTAGACAAGCATTTGGGAATAAGGCAGGAGAAAAAGGAAAATATAGGGAGTTACTTCTACGCCACAGATGCCATGAGTGATTCCACTAGACAAGCATTTGGGAATAAGGCAGGAGACAAAGGAAAATATAGAGAGTTACTTCTACGCCACAGATGCCATGTGTGATTCCACTAGACAAGCATTTGGGAATAAGGCAGGACACAAAGGAAAATATAGAGAGTTACTTCTACGCCACAGATGCCATGTGTGATTCCACTAGACAAGCATTTGGGAATAAGGCAGGAGGCAAAGGAAAATGTAGAGAGTTACTCCTACACCAGAGATACCATGTGTGATTCCACTAGACAAGCATTTGGGAATAAGGCAGGAGAAAAAGGAAAATATAGAGAGTTACTTCTACGCCACAGATGCCATGTGTGATTCCACTAGACAAGCATTTGGGAATAAGGCAGGAGAAAAAGGGAATTATAGAGAGTTACTTCGACGCCACAGATGCCATGTGTGATTCCACTAGACAAGTATTTGGGAATAAGCCAGGAGACAAAGGAAAATATAGAGAGTTACTTCTTTGCCACAGATGACATGTGTGATTCCACTAGACAAGCATTTGGGAATAAGGCAGGAGAAAAAGGAAAATATAGAGAGTTACTTCTACGCCACAGATACCATGTGTGATTCCACTAGACAAGCATTTGGGAATAAGGCAGGAGAAAAAGGAAAATATTGAGAGTTACTTCTACGCCTCATATGCCATGTGTGATTCCACTAGACAAGTATTTGGGAATAAGGCAGGAGACAAAGTAAAGTATAGGGAGTTACTTCTACGCCGCTGATGACATGTGTGATTCCACTAGACAAGCATTTGGGAATAAGTTAGGAGAAAAAGGAAAATATAGAGAGTTACTTCTACGCCACAGATACCATGTGTGATTCCACTAGACAAGCATTTGAAATAAGTCAGGAGAAAAAGGAAAATATGGAGAGTTACTTCTACACCACCGATACCATGTGTGATTCCATTAGACAAGCATTTGGGAATAAGGCAGGAGAAAAAGGAAAATATGGAGAGTTACTTCTACGCCACAGATACCATGTGTGATTCCACTAGACAAGCATTTGGGAATAAGGCAGGAGAAAAAGGAAAATATAGAGAGTTACTTCTACGCCACAGATGCCATGTGTGATTCCACTAGACAAGTATTTGGGAATAAGGCAGGAGACAAAGGAAAATATAGAGAGTTACTTCTACGCCACAGATGCCATGTGTGATTCCACTAGACAAGCATTTGGGAATAAGGCAGGAGACAAAGGTAAATATAGAGATTTACTTCTACGCCACAGATACCATGTGTGATTCCACTAGACAAGCATTTGGGAATAAGGCAGGAGAAAAAGGAAAATATAGAGAGTTACTTCTACACCACAGATGCCATGTGAGATTCCACTAGACAAGCATTTGGGAATACGGCAGGAGAAAAAGGAAAATATAGAGAGTTACTTCTACGCCACAGATGCCATGAGTGATTCCACTAGACAAGCATTTGGGAATAAGGCAGGAGAAAAAGGAAAATATAGAGAGTAACATCTACGCCACAGATGCCATGAGTGATTCCACTAGACAAGCATTTGGGAATAAGTTAAGAGAAAAAGGAAAATATAGAGAGTTACTTCTACGCCACAGATGCCATGTGTGATTCCACTAAACAAGCATTTGGGAATAAGTCAGGAGAAAAAGGAAAATATAGGGAGTTACTTCTACGCCACAGATGCCATGAGGGATTCCACTAGACAAGCATTTGGGAATAAGGCAGGAGAAAAAGGAAAATATAGAGAGTTACTTCTACACCACAGATGCCATGTGTGATTCCATTAGACAAGTATTTGGGAATAAGGCAGGAGACAAAGGAAAATATAGAGAGTTACTTCTACGCCACATATGCCATGTTTGATTCCACTAGACAAGTATTTGGGAATAAGGCAGGAGACAAAGGAAAGTACAGAGAGTTACTTCTACGCCACTGATGCCATGTGTGATTCCACTAGACAAGCATTTGGGAATACGTTAGGAGAAAAAGGAAAATATAGAGAGTTACTTCTACGCCACAGATACCATGTGTGATTCCACTAGACAAGCATTTGGGAATAAGGCAGGAGAAAAAGGAAAATATAGAGAGTTACTTCTACACCACAGATGCCATGTGTGATTCCATTAGACAAGTATTTGGGAATAAGGCAGGAGACAAAGGAAAATATAGAGAGTTACTTCTACGCCACAGATGCCATGTGTGATTCCACTAGACAAGCATTTTGGAATAAGGCAGGAGACAAAGGAAAATATAGAGATTTACTTCTACGCCACAGATGCCATGTGTGATTCCACTAGACAAACATTTGTGAATAAGGCAGGAGAAAATGGATCATATAGAGAGTTACTTCTACGCCACAGGTGCCTTGTGCGACTCCACTAGATAAGAGCAGGAGCATTTGAGAATAAGGGAGGAGAAAAATAAATAACATTAAAGTGTCTTTTACGCCAAAGATGCCATGTGTGATTCCACTTGACAAATCAGGAGAATTTGGAGATAAGGCAGGAGAAAAAGGAACATATAGAGAGTTACTTCTACGCCACAGATGCCATGTGCGACTCCACTAGATAAGAGCAGGAGCAGTTGAGATTAAGGAAGGAGAAAAAGAAATAAATTTAAGTGCCTTTTACGCCACAGATGCCATGAGTGATTCCACTAGACAAGGTCAGGAGCATTTGAGAATAAGGAAGAAGAAAAATAAATAAAATAAAGTTCCTTCTACGCCACAGATGCCATGTGTGATTCCACTAGCCAAGCATTTGGGAATAAGGCAGGAGAAAAAGGAAAATATAGAGAGGTACTTCTACGCCACAGATGCCATGTGCGATTCCACTTGACAAGCATTTGGGAATAAGGCAGGAGAAAAAGGAAAATATAGAGAGTTACTTCTACGCCACAGATGCCATGAGTGATTCCACTAGACAAGCATTTGGGAATAAGGCAGGAGAAAAAGGAAAATATAGAGAGTAACTTCTACGCCACAGATGCCATGAGTGATTCCACTAGACAAGCATTTGGGAATAAGTTAGGAGAAAAAGGAAAATATAGAGAGTTACTTCTACGCCACAGATGCCATGTGTGATTCCACTAGACAAGCATTTGGGAATAAGGCAGGAGAAAAAGGAAAATATAGGGAGTTACTTCTACGCCACAGATGCCATGAGTGATTCCACTAGACAAGCATTTGGGAATAAGGCAGGAGAAAAAGGAAAATATAGAGAGTTACTTCTACGCCACAGATACCATGTGTGATTCCACTAGACAAGTATTTGGGAATAAGGCAGGAGACAAAGGAAAATATGGAGAGTTACTTCTACACCACAGATGCCATGTGTGATTCCACTGGACAAGCATTTGAGAATAAGGCAGGAGACAAAGGACATTATAGAGAGTTACTTCTACGCCACAGATGCCATGTGTGATTCCACTAGACAAGCATTTGGGAATAAGGCAGGAGACAAAGGAAAATATAGAGAGTTACTTCTACACCACAGATGCCATGTGTGATTCCACTAGACAAGCATTTGGGAATAAGGCAGGAGACAAAGGAAAATATAGAGAGTTACTTCTACACCACAGATACCCTGTGTGATTCCACTAGACAAGCATTTGGGAATAAGGCAGGAGAAAAAGGAAAATATAGAGAATTACTTCTACGCCACAGATGCCATGTGAGATTCCACTAGACAAGCATTTGGGAATAAGGCAGGAGAAAAAGGAAAATATAGAGAGTTACTTCTACGCCACAGATGCCATGTGTGATTCCACTAGACAAGCATTTGGGAATAAGGCAGGAGAAAAAGGAAAATATAGAGAGTTACTTCTACGCCACAGATGCCATGTGTGATTCCACTAGACAAGTATTTGGGAATAAGGCAGGAGACAAAGGAAAATATAGAGAGTTACTTCTCCGCCACAGATGCCATGTGTGATTCCACTAGACAAGCATTTGGGAATAAGGCAGGAGAAAAAGGAAAATATAGAGAGTTACTTCTACGCCACAGATACCATGTGTGATTCCACTAGACAAGCATTTCGGAATAAGGCTGGAGAAAAAGAAAACATTGAGAGTTACTTCTACGCCACATATGCCATGTGTGATTCAACTAGACAAGTATTTGGGAATAAGGCAGGAGACAAAGGAAAGTATAGAGAGTTACTTCTACGCCACTGATGCCATGTGTGATTCCACTAGACAAGCATTTGGGAATAAGTTAGGAGAAAAAGGAAAATATAGAGAGTTACTTCTACGCCACAGAAACCATGTGTGACTCCACTAGACAAGCATTTGGGAATAAGGCAGGAGAAAAAGGAAAATATAGAGAGGTACTTCTACGCCACAGATGCCATGTGCGATTCCACTTGACAAGCATTTGGGAAAAAGGCAGGAGGAAAAGTAAAATATAGAGAGTTACTTCTACGCCACAGATGCCATGTGTGATTCCACTAGACAAGCATTTGGGAATAACGCAGGAGAAAAAGGAAAATATAGAGAGTTACTTCTACGCCACAGATGCCATGTGTGATTCCACTAGACAAGCATTTGGGAATAAGTTAGGAGAAAAAGGAAAATATAGAGAGTTACTTCTACGCCACAGATGCCATGTGTGATTCCACTAGACAAGCATTTGGGAATAAGGCAGGAGAAAAAGGAAAATATAGGGAGTTACTTTTACGCCACAGATGCCATGAGTGATTCCACTAGACAAGCATTTGGGAATAAGGCAGGAGAAAAAGGAAAATATAGAGAGTTACTTCTACGCCACAGATACCATGTGTGATTCCACTAGACAAGTATTTGGGAATAAGGCAGGAGACAAAGGAAAATATACAGAGTTACTTCTACGCCACAGATGCCATGTGTGATTCCTCTAGACAAGCATTTGGGAATAAGGCAGGAGACAAAGGAAAATATAGAGATTTACTTCTACGCCACAGATGCCATGTGTGATTCCACTAGACAAGCATTTGGGAATAAGGCAGGAGAAAATGGAAAATATAGGGAGTTACTTCTACGCCACAGATGCCATGAGTGATTCCACTAGACAAGCATTTGGGAATAAGGCAGGCGAAAAGGAAAATATAGAGAGTTACTTCTACGCCACAGATACCATGTGTGATTCCACTAGACAAGTATTTGGGAATATGGCAGGAGACAAAGGAAAATATAGAGAGTTACTTGTACACCACAGATGCCATGTGTGATTCCACTAGACAAGCATTTGGGAATAAGGCAGGAGACAAAGGAAAATATAGAGAGTTACTTTTACGCCACAGATGCCATGTGTGATTCCACTAGACAAGCATTTGGGAATAAGGCAGGAGACAAAGGAAAATATAGAGAGTTACTTCTACACCACAGATGCCATGTGTGATTCCAGTAGACAAGCATTTGGGAATAAGGCAGGAGACAAAGGAAAATATAGAGAGTTACTTCTACACCACAGATACCATGTGTGATTCCACTAGACAAGCATTTGGGAATAAGGCAGGAGAAAAAGGAAAATATAGAGAGTTACTTCTACGCCACAGATGCCATGTGTGATTCCACTAGACAAGCATTTGGGAATAAGGCAGGAGAAAAAGGAAAATATAGAGAGTTACTTCTACACCACAGATGCCATGTGTGATTCCACTAGACAAGTATTTAGGAATAAGGCAGGAGAAAAAGGAAAATATAGAGAGTTACTTCTACGCCACAGATGCCATGTGTGATTCCACTAGACAAGTATTTGGGAATAAGGCAGGAGACAAAGGAAAATATAGAGAATTACTTCACCGCCACAGATGCCATGTGTGATTCCACTAGACAAGCATTTGGGAATAAGGCAGGAGAAAAAGGAAATTATAGAGAGTTACTTCTACGCCACAGATACCATGTGTGATTCCACTAGACAAGCATTTGGGAATAAGGCAAGAGAAAAAGGAAAATATTGAGAGTTACTTCTACGCCACATATGCCATGTGTGATTCCACTAGACAAGTATTTGGGAATAAGGCAGGAGACAAAGGAAAGTATAGAGAGTTACTTCTACGCCACTGATGCCATGTGTGATTCCACTAGACAAGCATTTGGGAATAAGGCAGGAGAAAAAGGAAAATATAGAGAGTTACTTCTACACCACAGATGCCATGTGTGATTCCATTAGACAAGTATTTGGGAATAAGGCAGGAGACAAAGGAAAATATAGAGAGTTACTTCTACGCCACAGATGCCATGTGTGATTCCACTAGACAAGCATTTTGGAATAAGGCAGGAGACAAAGGAAAATATAGAGATTTACTTCTACGCCACAGATGCCATGTGTGATTCCACTAGACAAACATTTGTGAATAAGGCAGGAGAAAATGGATCATATAGAGAGTTACTTCTACGCCACAGATGCCTTGTGCGACTCCACTAGATAAGAGCAGGAGCATTTGAGAATAAGGGAGGAGAAAAAGAAATAACATTAAAGTGCCTTTTACGCCAAAGATGCCATGTGTGATTCCACTTGACAAATCAGGAGAATTTGGAGATAAGGCAGGAGAAAAAGGAACATATAGAGAGTTACTTCTACGCCACAGATGCCATGTGCGACTCCACTAGATAAGAGCAGGAGCAGTTGAGATTAAGGAAGGAGAAAAAGAAATAAATTTAAGTGCCTTTTACGCCACAGATGCCATGAGTGATTCCACTAGACAAGGTCAGGAGCATTTGAGAATAAGGAAGAAGAAAAATAAATAAAATAAAGTGCCTTCTACGCCACAGATGCCATGTGTGATTCCACTAGCCAAGCATTTGGGAATAAGGCAGGAGAAAAAGGAAAATATAGAGAGGTACTTCTACGCCACAGATGCCATGTGCGATTCCACTTGACAAGTATTTGGGAATAAGGCAGGAGAAAAAGGAAAATATAGAGAGTTACTTCTACGCCACAGATGCCATGAGTGATTCCACTAGACAAGCATTTGGGAATAAGGCAGGAGAAAAAGGAAAATATAGAGAGTAACATCTACGCCACAGATGCCATGAGTGATTCCACCAGACAAGCATTTGGGAATAAGTTAGGAGAAATAGGAAAATATAGAGAGTTACTTCTACGCCACAGATGCCATGTGTGTTTCCACTAGACTAGCATTTGGGAATAAGGCAGGAGAAAAAGGAAAATATAGGGAGTTACTTCTACGCCACAGATGCCATGAGTGATTCCACTAGACAAGCACTTGGGAATAAGGCAGGAGAAGAAGGAAAATATAGAGAGTTACTCCTACGCCACAAATGCCATGTGTGATTCCACTAGACAAGCATTTGGGAATAAGGCTGGAGAAAAAGGAAAATATAGAGAGTTACTTCTACGCCACAGATGCCATGAGTGATTCCACTAGACAAGCATTTGGGAATAAGGCAGGAGACAAAGGAAAGTATAGAGAGTTACTTCTACGCCACTGATGCCATGTGTGATTCCACTAGACAAGCATTTGGGAATAAGTTAGGAGAAAAAGGAAAATATAGAGAGTTACTTCTACGCCACAGATACCATGTGTGATTCCACTAGACAAGCATTTGGGAATAAGGCAGGAGAAAAAGGAAAATATGGAGACTTACTTCTACACCACAGATACCATGTGTGATTCCATTAGACAAGCATTTGGGAATAAGGCAGGAGAAAAAGGAAAATATGGAGAGTTACTTCTACGCCACAGATGCCATGTGTGATTCCACTAGACAAGCATTTGGGACTAAGGCAGGAGAAAAAGGAAAATATAGAGAGTTACTTCTACACCACAGATGCCATGTGTGATTCCATTAGACAAGTATTTGGGAATAAGGCAGGAGACAAAGGAAAATATAGAGAGTTACTTCTACGCCACAGATGCCAAGTGTGATTCCACTAGACAAGCATTTTGGAATAAGGCAGGAGACAAAGGAAAATATAGAGATTTACTTCTACGCCACAGATGCCATGTGTGATTCCACTAGACAAACATTTGTGAATAAGGCAGGAGAAAATGGATCATATAGAGAGTTACTTCTACGCCACAGATGCCTTGTGCGACTCCACTAGATAAGAGCAGGAGCATTTGAGAATAAGGGAGGAGAAAAAGAAATAACATTAAAGTGCCTTTTACGCCAAAGATGCCATGTGTGATTCCACTTGACAAATCAGGAGAATTTGGAGATAAGGCAGGAGAAAAAGGAACATATAGAGAGTTACTTCTAAGCCACAGATGCCATGTGCGACTCCACTAGATAAGAGCAGGAGCAGTTGAGATTAAGGAAGGAGAAAAAGAAATAAATTTAAGTGCCTTTTACGCCACAGATGCCATGAGTGATTCCACTAGACAAGGTCAGGAGCATTTGAGAATAAGGAAGAAGAAAAATAAATAAAATAAAGTGCCTTCTACGCCACAGATGCCATGTGTGATTCCACTAGCCAAGCATTTGGGAATAAGGCAGGAGAAAAAGGAAAATATAGAGAGGTACTTCTACGCCACAGATGCCATGTGCGATTCCACTTGACAAGCATTTGGGAATAAGGCAGGAGAAAAAGGAAAATATAGAGAGTTACTTCTACGCCACAGATGCCATGAGTGATTCCACTAGACAAGCATTTGGGAATAAGGCAGGAGAAAAAGGAAAATATAGAGAGTAACTTCTACGCCACAGATGCCATGAGTGATTCCACTAGACAAGCATTTGGGAATAAGTTAGGAGAAAAAGGAAAATATAGAGAGTTACTTCTACGCCACAGATGCCATGTGTGATTCCACTAGACAAGCATTTGGGAATAAGGCAGGAGAAAAAGGAAAATATAGGGAGTTACTTCTACGCCACAGATGCCATGAGTGATTCCACTAGACAAGCATTTGGGAATAAGGCAGGAGAAAAGGAAAATATAGAGAGTTACTTCTACGCCACAGATACCATGTGTGATTCCACTAGACAAGTATTTGGGAATAAGGCAGGAGACAAAGGAAAATATGGAGAGTTACTTCTACACCACAGATGCCATGTGTGATTCCACTGGACAAGCATTTGAGAATAAGGCAGGAGACAAAGGACATTATAGAGAGTTACTTCTACGCCACAGATGCCATGTGTGATTCCACTAGACAAGCATTTGGGAATAAGGCAGGAGACAAAGGAAAATATAGAGAGTTACTTCTACACCACAGATGCCATTTGTGATTCCACTAGACAAGCATTTGGGAATAAGGCAGGAGACAAAGGAAAATATAGAGAGTTACTTCTACACCACAGATACCATGTGTGATTCCACTAGACAAGCATTTGGGAATAAGGCAGGAGAAAAAGGAATATATAGAGAGTTACTTCTACGCCACAGATGCCATGTGAGATTCCACTAGACAAGCATTTGGGAATAAGGCAGGAGAAAAAGGAAAATATAGAGAGTTACTTCTACGCCACAGATGCCATGTGTGATTCCACTAGACAAGCATTTGGGAATAAGGCAGGAGAAAAAGGAAAATATAGGGAGTTACTTCTACGCCACAGATGCCATGAACGATTCCACTAGACAAGCATTTGGGAATAAGGCAGGAGAAAAAGGAAAATATAGAGAGTTACTTCTACGCCACAGATGCCATGTGTGATTCCACTAGACAAGTATTTGGGAATAAGGCAGGAGACAAAGGAAAATATAGAGAGTTACTTCTACACCACAGATGCCATGTGTGATTCCACTAGACAAGCATTTGGGAATAAGGCAGGAGACAAAGGAAAATATAGAGAGTTACTTCTACGCCACAGATGCCATGTGTGATTCCACTAGACAAGCATTTGGGAATAAGGCAGGAGACAAAGAAAAATGTAGAGAGTTACTTCTACACCACAGATACCATGTGTGATTCCACTAGACAAGCATTTTGGAATAAGGCAGGAGAAAAAGGAAAATATAGAGAGTTAATTCTACGCCACAGATGCCATGTGTGATTCCACTAGACAAGCATTTGGGAATAAGGCGGGAGAAAAAGGAAAATATAGAGAGTTACTTCTACGCCACAGATGCCATGTGTGATTCCACTAGACAAGTATTTGGGAATAAGCCAGGAGACAAAGGAAAATATAGAGAGTTACTTCTACGCCACAGATGCCATGTGTGATTCCACTAGACAAGCATTTGGGAATAAGTTAGGAGAAAAAGGAAAATATAGAGAGTTACTTCTACGCCACAGATGCCATGTGTGATTCCACTAGACAAGCATTTGGGAATAAGGCAGGAGAAAAAGGAAAATATAGGGAGTTACTTCTACGCCACAGATGCCATGAGTGATTCCACTAGACAAGCATTTGGGAATAAGGCAGGAGAAAAAGGAAAATATAGAGAGTTACTTCTACGCCACAGATACCATGAGTGATTCCACTAGACAAGTATTTGGGAATAAGGCAGGAGACAAAGGAAAATATAGAGAGTTACTTCTACGCCACAGATGCCATCTGTGATTCCTCTAGACAAGCATTTGGGAATAAGGCAGGATACAAAGGAAAATATAGAGAGTTACTTCTACGCCACAGATGCCATGTGTGATTCCACTAGACAAGCATTTGGGAATAAGGTAGGAGAAAAATGAAAATATAGGGAGTTACTTCTACGCCACAGATGCCATGAGTGATTCCACTAGACAAGCATTTGGGAATAAGGCAGGAGAAAAAGGAAAATATAGAGAGTTACTTCTACGCCACAGATACCATGTGTGATTCCACTAGACAAGTATTTGGGAATATGGCAGGAGACAAAGGAAAATATAGAGAGTTACTTCTACACCACAGATGCCATGTGTGATTCCACTAGACAAGCATTTGGGAATAAGGCAGGAGACAAAGGAAAATATAGAGAGTTACTTCTACGCCACAGATGCCATGTGTGATTCCACTAGACAAGCATTTGGGAATAAGGCAGGAGACAAAGGAAAATATAGAGAATTACATCTCCGCAACAGATGCCATGTGTGATTCCACTAGACAAGCATTTGGGAATAAGGCAGGAGAAAAAGGAAAATATAAAGAGTTACTTCTACGCCACAGATACCATGTGTGATTCCACTAGACAAGCATTTGGGAATAAGGCAGGAGAAAAAGGAAAATATTGAGAGTTACTTCTACGCCACATATGCCATGTGTGATTCCACTAGACAAGTATTTGGGAATAAGGCAGGAGACAAAGGAAAATATAGAGAGTTACTTCTACGCCACAGATACCATGTGTGATTCCAATAGACAAGCATGTGGGAATAAGGCAGGAGAAAAAGGAAAATATGGAGAGTTACTTCTACACCACAGATACCATGTGTGATTCCATTAGACAAGCATTTGGGAATAGGGCAGGAGAAAAAGGAAAATATGGAGAGTTACTTCTACGCCACAGATGCCATGTGTGATTCCACTAGACAAGCATTTGGGAATAAGGCAGGAGAAAAAGGAAAATATAGAGAGTTACTTCTACACCACAGATGCCATGTGTGATTCCATTAGACAAGTATTTGGGAATAAGGCAGGAGACAAAGGAAAATATAGAGAGTTACTTCTACGCCACAGATGCCATGTGTGATTCCACTAGACAAGCATTTTGGAATAAGGCAGGAGACAAAGGAAAATATAGAGATTTACTTCTACGCCACAGATGCCATGTGTGATTCCACTAGACAAACATTTGTGAATAAGGCAGGAGAAAATGGATCATATAGAGAGTTACTTCTACGCCACAGATGCCATGTGTGATTCCACTAGCCAAGCATTTGGGAATAAGGCAGGAGAAAAAGGAAAATATAGAGAGGTACTTCTACGCCACAGATGCCATGTGCGATTCCACTTGACAAGCATTTGGGAATAAGGCAGGAGAAAAAGGAAAATATAGGGAGTTACTTCTACGCCACAGATGCCATGAGTGATTCCACTAGACAAGCATTTGGGAATAAGGCAGGAGAAAAAGGAAAATATAGAGAGTAACTTCTACGCCACAGATGCCATGAGTGATTCCACTAGACAATCATTTGGGAACAAGTTAGGAGAAAAAGGAAAATATAGAGAGTTACTTCTACGCCACAGATGCCATGTGTGATTCCACTAGACAAGCATTTGGGAATAAGGCAGGAGAAAAAAGAAAATATAGGGAGTTACTTCTACGCCACAGATGCCATGAGTGATTCCACTAGACAAGCATTTAGGAATAAGGCAGGAGAAAAGGAAAATATAGAGAGTTACTTCTACGCCACAGATACCATGTGTGATTCCACTAGACAAGTATTTGGGAATAAGGCAGGAGCAAAGGAAAATATGGAGAGTTACTTCTACACCACAGATGCCATGTGTGATTCCACTGGACAAGCATTTGAGAATAAGGCAGGAGACAAAGGACATTATAGAGAGTTACTTCTACGCCACAGATGCCATGTGTGATTCCACTAGACAAGCATTTGGGAATAAGGCAGGAGACAAAGGAAAATATAGAGAGTTACTTCTACACCACAGATGCCATTTGTGATTCCACTAGACAAGCATTTGGGAATAAGGCAGGAGACAAAGGAAAATATAGAGAGTTACTTCTACACCACAGATACCATGTGTGATTCCACTAGACAAGCATTTGGGAATAAGGCAGGAGAAAAAGGAATATATAGAGAGTTACTTCTACGCCACAGATGCCATGTGAGATTCCACTAGACAAGCATTTGGGAATAAGGCAGGAGAAAAAGGAAAATATAGAGAGTTACTTCTACGCCACAGATGCCATGTGTGATTCCACTAGACAAGCATTTGGGAATAAGGCAGGAGAAAAAGGAAAATATAGGGAGTTACTTCTACGCCACAGATGCCATGAACGATTCCACTAGACAAGCATTTGGGAATAAGGCAGGAGAAAAAGGAAAATATAGAGAGTTACTTCTACGCCACAGATGCCATGTGTGATTCCACTAGACAAGTATTTGGGAATAAGGCAGGAGACAAAGGAAAATATAGAGAGTTACTTCTACACCACAGATGCCATGTGTGATTCCACTAGACAAGCATTTGGGAATAAGGCAGGAGACAAAGGAAAATATAGAGAGTTACTTCTACGCCACAGATGCCATGTGTGATTCCACTAGACAAGCATTTGGGAATAAGGCAGGAGACAAAGAAAAATGTAGAGAGTTACTTCTACACCACAGATACCATGTGTGATTCCACTAGACAAGCATTTTGGAATAAGGCAGGAGAAAAAGGAAAATATAGAGAGTTAATTCTACGCCACAGATGCCATGTGTGATTCCACTAGACAAGCATTTGGGAATAAGGCGGGAGAAAAAGGAAAATATAGAGAGTTACTTCTACGCCACAGATGCCATGTGTGATTCCACTAGACAAGTATTTGGGAATAAGCCAGGAGACAAAGGAAAATATAGAGAGTTACTTCTACGCCACAGATGCCATGTGTGATTCCACTAGACAAGCATTTGGGAATAAGTTAGGAGAAAAAGGAAAATATAGAGAGTTACTTCTACGCCACAGATGCCATGTGTGATTCCACTAGACAAGCATTTGGGAATAAGGCAGGAGAAAAAGGAAAATATAGGGAGTTACTTCTACGTCACAGATGCCATGAGTGATTCCACTAGACAAGCATTTGGGAATAAGGCAGGAGAAAAAGGAAAATATAGAGAGTTACTTCTACGCCACAGATACCATGAGTGATTCCACTAGACAAGTATTTGGGAATAAGGCAGGAGACAAAGGAAAATATAGACAGTTACTTCTACGCCACAGATGCCATCTGTGATTCCTCTAGACAAGCATTTGGGAATAAGGCAGGAGACAAAGGAAAATATAGAGAGTTACTTCTACGCCACAGATGCCATGTGTGATTCCACTAGACAAGCATTTGGGAATAAGGTAGGAGAAAAAGGAAAATATAGGGAGTTACTTCTACGCCACAGATGCCATGAGTGATTCCTCTAGACAAGCATTTGGGAATAAGGCAGGAGAAAAAGGAAAATATAGAGAGTTACTTCTACGCCACAGATACCATGTGTGATTCCACTAGACAAGTATTTGGGAATATGGCAGGAGACAAAGGAAAATATAGAGAGTTACTTCTACACCACAGATGCCATGTGTGATTCCACTAGACAAGCATTTGGGAATAAGGCAGGAGACAAAGGAAAATATAGAGAGTTACTTCTACGCCACAGATGCCATGTGTGATTCCACTAGACAAGCATTTGGGAATAAGGCAGGAGACAAAGGAAAATATAGAGAATTACTTCTCCGCAACAGATGCCATGTGTGATTCCACTAGACAAGCATTTGGGAATAAGGCAGGAGAAAAAGGAAAATATAGAGAGTTACTTCTACGCCACAGATACCATGTGTGATTCCACTAGACAAGCATTTGGGAATAAGGCAGGAGAAAAAGGAAAATATTGAGAGTTACTTCTACGCCACATATGCCATGTGTGATTCCACTAGACAAGTATTTGGGAATAAGGCAGGAGACAAAGGAAAATATAGAGAGTTACTTCTACGCCACAGATACCATGTGTGATTCCACTAGACAAGCATTTGGGAATAAGGCAGGAGAAAAAGGAAAATATGGAGAGTTACTTCTACACCACAGATACCATGTGTGATTCCATTAGACAAGCATTTGGGAATAAGGCAGGAGAAAAAGGAAAATATGGAGAGTTACTTCTACGCCACAGATGCCATGTGTGATTCCACTAGACAAGCATTTGGGAATAAGGCAGGAGAAAAAGGAAAATATAGAGAGTTACTTCTACACCACAGATGCCATGTGTGATTCCATTAGACAAGTATTTGGGAATAAGGCAGGAGACAAAGGAAAATATAGAGATTTACTTCTACGCCACAGATGCCATGTGTGATTCCACTAGACAAACATTTGTGAATAAGGCAGGAGAAAATGGATCATATAGAGAGTTACTTCTACGCCACAGATGCCTTGTGCGACTCCACTAGATAAGAGCAGGAGCATTTGAGAATAAGGGAGGAGAAAAAGAAATAACATTAAAGTGCCTTTTACGCCAAAGATGCCATGTGTGATTCCACTTGACAAATCAGGAGAATTTGGAGATAAGGCAGGAGAAAAAGGAACATATAGAGAGTTACTTCTAAGCCACAGATGCCATGGCGACTCCACTAGATAAGAGCAGGAGCAGTTGAGATTAAGGAAGGAGAAAAAGAAATAAATTTAAGTGCCTTTTACGCCACAGATGCCACGAGTGATTCCACTAGACAAGGTCAGGAGCATTTGAGAATAAGGAAGAAGAAAAATAAATAAAATAAAGTGCCTTCTACGCCACAGATGCCATGTGTGATTCCACTAGCCAAGCATTTGGGAATAAGGCAGGAGAAAAAGGAAAATATAGAGAGGTACTTCTACGCCACAGATGCCATGTGCGATTCCACTTGACAAGCATTTGGGAATAAGGCAGGAGAAAAAGGAAAATATAGGGAGTTACTTCTACGCCACAGATGCCATGAGTGATTCCACTAGACAAGCATTTGGGAATAAGGCAGGAGAAAAAGGAAAATATAGAGAGTAACTTCTACGCCACAGATGCCATGAGTGATTCCACTAGACAAGCATTTGGGAATAAGTTAGGAGAAAAAGGAAAATATAGAGAGTTACTTCTACGCCACAGATGCCATGTGTGATTCCACTAGACAAGCATTTGGGAATAAGGCAGGAGAAAAAGGAAAATATAGGGAGTTACTTCTACGCCACAGATGCCATGAGTGATTCCACTAGACAAGCATTTGGGAATAAGGCAGGAGAAAAAGGAAAATATAGAGAGTTACTTCTACGCCACAGATACCATGTGTGATTCCACTAGACAAGCATTTGGGAATAAGGCAGGAGAAAAAGGAAAATATAGAGAGTTACTTCTACACCACAGATGCCATGTGTGATTCCACTGGACAAGCATTTGAGAATAAGGCAGGAGACAAAGGGCATTATAGAGAGTTACTTCTACGCCACAGATGCCATGTGTGATTCCACTAGACAAGCATTTGGGAATAAGGCAGGAGACAAAGGAAAATATAGAGAGTTACTTCTACACCACAGATGCCTTTTGTGATTCCACTAGACAAGCATTTGGGAATAAGGCAGGAGACAAAGGAAAATATAGAGAGTTACTTCTACACCACAGATACCATGTGTGATTCCACTAGACAAGCATTTGGGAATAAGGCAGGAGAAAAAGGAAGATATAGAGAGTTACTTCTACGCCACAGATGCCATGTGAGATTCCACTAGACAAGCATTTGGGAATAAGGCAGGAGAAAAAGGAAAATATAGAGAGTTACTTCTACGCCACAGATGCCATGTGTGATTCCACTAGACAAGCATTTGGGAATAAGGCAGGAGAAAAAGGAAAATATAGGGAGTTACTTCTACGCCCCAGATGCCATGAACGATTCCACTAGACAAGCATTTGGGAATAAGGCAGGAGAAAAAGGAAAATATAGAGAGTTACTTCTACGCCACAGATGCCATGTGTGATTCCACTAGACAAGTATTTGGGAATAAGGCAGGAGACAAAGGAAAATATAGAGAGTTACTTCTACACCACAGATGCCATGTGTGATTCCACTAGACAAGCATTTGGGAATAAGGCAGGAGACAAAGGAAAATATAGAGAGTTACTTCTACGCCACAGAAGCCATGTGTGATTCCACTAGACAAGCATTTGGGAATAAGGCAGGAGACAAAGGAAAATGTAGAGAGTTACTTCTACACCACAGATACCATGTGTGATTCCACTAGACAAGCATTTGGGAATAAGGCAGGAGAAAAAGGAAAATATAGAGAGTTACTTCTACGCCACAGATGCCATGTGTGATTCCACTAGACAAGTATTTGGGAATAAGCCAGGAGACAAAGGAAAATATAGAGAGTTACTTCTACACCACAGATGCCATGTGTGATTCCACTAGACAAGCATTTGGGAATAAGTTAGGAGAAAAAGGAAAATATAGAGAGTTACTTCTACGCCACAGATGCCATGTGTGATTCCACTAGACAAGCATTTGGGAATAAGGCAGGAGAAAAAGGAAAATATAGGGAGTTACTTCTACGCCACAGATGCCATGAGTGATTCCACTAGACAAGCATTTGGGAATAAGGCAGGAGAAAAAGGAAAATATAGAGAGTTACTTCTACGCCACAGATACCATGTGTGATTCCACTAGACAAGTATTTGGGAATAAGGCAGGAGACAAAGGAAAATATAGAGAGTTACTTCTACGCCACAGATGCCATGTGTGATTCCTCTAGACAAGCATTTGGGAATAAGGCAGGAGACAAAGGAAAATATAGAGAGTTACTTCTACGCCACAGATGCCATGTGTGATTCCACTAGACAAGCATTTGGGAATAAGGCAGGAGAAAAAGGAAAATATAGGGAGTTACTTCTACGCCACAGATGCCATGAGTGATTCCACTAGACAAGCATTTGGGAATAAGGCAGGAGAAAAAGGAAAATATAGAGAGTTACTTCTACGCCACAGATACCATGTGTGATTCCACTAGACAAGTATTTGGGAATATGGCAGGAGACAAAGGAAAATATAGAGAGTTACTTCTACACCACAGATGCCATGTGTGATTCCACTAGACAAGCATTTGGGAATAAGGCAGGAGACAAAGGAAAATATAGAGAGTTACTTCTACGCCACAGATGCCATGTGTGATTCCACTAGACAAGCATTTGGGAATAAGGCAGGAGACAAAGAAAATATAGAGAGTTACTTCTACACCACAGATGCCATGTGTGATTCCAGTAGACAAGCATTTGGGAATAAGGCAGGAGACAAAGGAAAATATAGAGAGTTACTTCTACACCACAGATACCATGTGTGATTCCACTAGACAAGCATTTGGGAATAAGGCAGGAGAAAAAGGAAAATATAGAGAGTTACTTCTACGCCACAGATGCCATGTGTGATTCCAGTAGACAAGCATTTGGGAATAAGGCAGGAAAAAAAGGAAAATATAGAGAGTTACTTCCACACCACAGATGCCATGTGTGATATCACTAGACAAGTATTTGGGAATAAGGCAGGAGAAAAAGGAAAATATAGAGAGTTACTTCTACGCCACAGATGCCATGTGTGATTCCACTAGACAAGTATTTGGGAATAAGGCAGGAGACAAAGGAAAATATAGAGAATTACTTCTCCGCCACAGATGCCATGTGTGATTCCACTATACAAGCATTTGGGAATAAGGCAGGAGAAAAAGGAAAATATAGAGAGTTACTTCTACGCCACAGATACCATGTGTGATTCCACTAGACAAGCATTTGGGAATAAGGCAAGAGAAAAAGGAAAATATTGAGAGTTACTTCTACGCCACATATGCCATGTGTGATTCCACTAGACAAGTATTTGGGAATAAGGCAGGAGACAAAGGAAAGTATAGAGAGTTACCTCTACGCCACTGATGCCATGTGTGATTCCACTAGACAAGCATTTGGGAATAAGTTAGGAGAAAAAGGAAAATATAGAGAGTTACTTCTACGCCACAGATACCATGTGTGATTCCACTAGACAAGCATTTGGGAACAAGGCAGGAGAAAAAGGAAAATATGGAGAGTTACTTCTACAGCACTGATACCATGTGTGATTCCATTAGACAAGCATTTGGGAATAAGGCAGGAGAAAAAGGAAAATATGGAGAGTTACTTCTACGCCACAGATGCCATGTGTGATTCCACTAGACAAGCATTTGGGAATAAGGCAGGAGAAAAAGGAAAATATAGAGAGTTACTTCTACACCACAGATGCCATGTGTGATTCCATTAGACAAGTATTTTGGAATAAGGCAGGAGACAAAGGAAAATATAGAGAGTTACTTCTACGCCACAGATGCCATGTGTGATTCCACTAGACAAGCATTTTGGAATAAGGCAGGAGACAAAGGAAAATATAGAGATTTACTTCTACGCCACAGATGCCATGTGTGATTCCACTAGACAAACATTTGTGAATAAGGCAGGAGAAAATGGATCATATAGAGAGTTACTTCTACGCCACAGATGCCTTGTGCGACTCCACTAGATAAGAGCAGGAGCATTTGAGAATAAGGGAGGAGAAAAAGAAATAACATTAAAGTGCCTTTTACGCCAAAGATGCCATGTGTGATTCCACTTGACAAATCAGGAGAATTTGGAGATAAGGCAGGAGAAAAAGGAACATATAGAGAGTTACTTCTATGCCACAGATGCCATGTGCGACTCCACTAGATAAGAGCAGGAGCAGTTGAGATTAAGGAAGGAGAAAAAGAAATAAATTTAAGTGCCTTTTACGCCACAGATGCCATGAGTGATTCCACTAGACAAGGTCAGGAGCATTTGAGAATAAGGACGAAGAAAAATAAATAAAATAAAGTGCCTTCTACGCCACAGATGCCATGTGTGATTCCACTAGCCAAGCATTTGGGAATAAGGCAGGAGAAAAAGGAAAATATAGAGAGGTACTTCTACGCCACAGATGCCATGTGCGATTCCACTTGACAAGCATTTGGGAATAAGGCAGGAGAAAAAGGAAAATATAGGGAGTTACTTCTACGCCACAGATGCCATGAGTGATTCCACTAGACAAGCATTTGGGAATAAGGCAGGAGAAAAAGGAAAATATAGAGAGTAACTTCTACGCCACAGATGCCATGAGTGATTCCACTAGACAAGCATTTGGGAATAAGTTAGGAGAAAAAGGAAAATATAGAGAGTTACTTCTACGCCACAGATACCATGTGTGATTCCACTAGACAAGCATTTGGGAATAAGGCAGGAGAAAAAGGAAAATATAGGGAGTTACTTCTACGCCACAGATGCCATGAGTGATTCCACTAGACAAGCATTTGGGAATAAGGCAGGAGAAAAAGGAAAATATAGAGAGTTACTTCTACGCCACAGATACCATGTGTGATTCCACTAGACAAGTATTTGGGAATAAGGCAGGAGACAAAGGAAAATATGGAGAGTTACTTCTACACCACAGATGCCATGTGTGATTCCACTGGACAAGCATTTGAGAATAAGGCAGGAGACAAAGGACATTATAGAGAGTTACTTCTACGCCACAGATGCCATGTGTGATTCCACTAGACAAGCATTTGGGAATAAGGCAGGAGACAAAGGAAAATATAGAGAGTTACTTCTACACCACAGATGCCTTTTGTGATTCCACTAGACAAGCATTTGGGAATAAGGCAGGAGACAAAGGAAAATATAGAGAGTTACTTCTACACCACAGATACCATGTGTGATTCCACTAGACAAGCATTTGGGAATAAGGCAGGAGAAAAAGGAAGATATAGAGAGTTACTTCTACGCCACAGATGCCATGTGAGATTCCACTAGACAAGCATTTGGGAATAAGGCAGGAGAAAAAGGAAAATATAGAGATTTACTTCTACGCCACAGATGCCATGTGTGATTCCACTAGACAAGCATTTGGGAATAAGGCAGGAGAAAAAGGAAAATATAGGGAGTTACTTCTACGCCACAGATGCCATGAACGATTCCACTAGACAAGCATTTGGGAATAAGGCAGGAGAAAAAGGAAAATATAGAGAGTTACTTCTACGCCACAGATGCCATGTGTGATTCCACTAGACAAGTATTTGGGAATAAGGCAGGAGACAAAGGAAAATATAGAGAGTTACTTCTACACCACAGATGCCATGTGTGATTCCACTAGACAAGCATTTGGGAATAAGGCAGGAGACAAAGGAAAATATAGAGAGTTACTTCTACGCCACAGAAGCCATGTGTGATTCCACTAGACAAGCATTTGGGAATAAGGCAGGAGACAAAGGAAAATGTAGAGAGTTACTTCTACACCACAGATACCATGTGTGATTCCACTAGACAAGCATTTGGGAATAAGGCAGGAGAAAAAGGAAAATATAGAGAGTTACTTCTACGCCACAGATGCCATGTGTGATTCCACTAGACAAGTATTTGGGAATAAGCCAGGAGACAAAGGAAAATATAGAGAGTTACTTCTACACCACAGATGCCATGTGTGATTCCACTAGACAAGCATTTGGGAATAAGTTAGGAGAAAAAGGAAAATATAGAGAGTTACTTCTACGCCACAGATGCCATGTGTGATTCCACTAGACAAGCATTTGGGAATAAGGCAGGAGAAAAAGGAAAATATAGGGAGTTACTTCTACGCCACAGATGCCATGAGTGATTCCACTAGACAAGCATTTGGGAATAAGGCAGGAGAAAAAGGAAAATATAGAGAGTTACTTCTACGCCACAGATACCATGTGTGATTCCACTAGACAAGTATTTGGGAATAAGGCAGGAGACAAAGGAAAATATAGAGAGTTACTTCTACGCCACAGATGCCATGTGTGATTCCTCTAGACAAGCATTTGGGAATAAGGCAGGAGACAAAGGAAAATATAGAGAGTTACTTCTACGCCACAGATGCCATGTGTGATTCCACTAGACAAGCATTTGGGAATAAGGCAGGAGAAAAAGGAAAATATAGGGAGTTACTTCTACGCCACAGATGCCATGAGTGATTCCACTAGACAAGCATTTGGGAATAAGGCAGGAGAAAAAGGAAAATATAGAGAGTTACTTCTACGCCACAGATACCATGTGTGATTCCACTAGACAAGTATTTGGGAATATGGCAGGAGACAAAGGAAAATATAGAGAGTTACTTCTACACCACAGATGCCATGTGTGATTCCACTAGACAAGCATTTGGGAATAAGGCAGGAGACAAAGGAAAATATAGAGAGTTACTTCTACGCCACAGATGCCATGTGTGATTCCACTAGACAAGCATTTGGGAATAAGGCAGGAGACAAAGAAAATATAGAGAGTTACTTCTACACCACAGATGCCATGTGTGATTCCAGTAGACAAGCATTTGGGAATAAGGCAGGAGACAAAGGAAAATATAGAGAGTTACTTCTACACCACAGATACCATGTGTGATTCCACTAGACAAGCATTTGGGAATAAGGCAGGAGAAAAAGGAAAATATAGAGAGTTACTTCTACGCCACAGATGCCATGTGTGATTCCACTAGACAAGCATTTGGGAATAAGGCAGGAAAAAAAGGAAAATATAGAGAGTTACTTCCACACCACAGATGCCATGTGTGATTCCACTAGACAAGTATTTGGGAATAAGGCAGGAGAAAAAGGAAAATATAGAGAGTTACTTCTACGCCACAGATGCCATGTGTGATTCCACTAGACAAGTATTTGGGAATAAGGCAGGAGACAAAGGAAAATATAGAGAATTACTTCTCCGCCACAGATGCCATGTGTGATTCCACTATACAAGCATTTGGGAATAAGGCAGGAGAAAAAGGAAAATATAGAGAGTTACTTCTACGCCACAGATACCATGTGTGATTCCACTAGACAAGCATTTGGGAATAAGGCAAGAGAAAAAGGAAAATATTGAGAGTTACTTCTACGCCACATATGCCATGTGTGATTCCACTAGACAAGTATTTGGGAATAAGGCAGGAGACAAAGGAAAGTATAGAGAGTTACCTCTACGCCACTGATGCCATGTGTGATTCCACTAGACAAGCATTTGGGAATAAGTTAGGAGAAAAAGGAAAATATAGAGAGTTACTTCTACGCCACAGATACCATGTGTGATTCCACTAGACAAGCATTTGGGAACAAGGCAGGAGAAAAAGGAAAATATGGAGAGTTACTTCTACAGCACTGATACCATGTGTGATTCCATTAGACAAGCATTTGGGAATAAGGCAGGAGAAAAAGGAAAATATGGAGAGTTACTTCTACGCCACAGATGCCATGTGTGATTCCACTAGACAAGCATTTGGGAATAAGGCAGGAGAAAAAGGAAAATATAGAGAGTTACTTCTACACCACAGATGCCATGTGTGATTCCATTAGACAAGTATTTTGGAATAAGGCAGGAGACAAAGGAAAATATAGAGAGTTACTTCTACGCCACAGATGCCATGTGTGATTCCACTAGACAAGCATTTTGGAATAAGGCAGGAGACAAAGGAAAATATAGAGATTTACTTCTACGCCACAGATGCCATGTGTGATTCCACTAGACAAACATTTGTGAATAAGGCAGGAGAAAATGGATCATATAGAGAGTTACTTCTACGCCACAGATGCCTTGTGCGACTCCACTAGATAAGAGCAGGAGCATTTGAGAATAAGGGAGGAGAAAAAGAAATAACATTAAAGTGCCTTTTACGCCAAAGATGCCATGTGTGATTCCACTTGACAAATCAGGAGAATTTGGAGATAAGGCAGGAGAAAAAGGAACATATAGAGAGTTACTTCTAAGCCACAGATGCCATGTGCGACTCCACTAGATAAGAGCAGGAGCAGTTGAGATTAAGGAAGGAGAAAAAGAAATAAATTTAAGTGCCTTTTACGCCACAGATGCCATGAGTGATTCCACTAGACAAGGTCAGGAGCATTTGAGAATAAGGACGAAGAAAAATAAATAAAATAAAGTGCCTTCTACGCCACAGATGCCATGTGTGATTCCACTAGCCAAGCATTTGGGAATAAGGCAGGAGAAAAAGGAAAATATAGAGAGGTACTTCTACGCCACAGATGCCATGTGCGATTCCACTTGACAAGCATTTGGGAATAAGGCAGGAGAAAAAGGAAAATATAGGGCGTTACTTCTACGCCACAGATGCCATGAGTGATTCCACTAGACAAGCATTTGGGAATAAGGCAGGAGAAAAAGGAAAATATAGAGAGTAACTTCTACGCCACAGATGCCATGAGTGATTCCGCTAGACAAGCATTTGGGAATAAGTTAGGAGAAAAAGGAAAATATAGAGAGTTACTTCTACGCCACAGATACCATGTGTGATTCCACTAGACAAGCATTTGGGAATAAGGCAGGAGAAAAAGGAAAATATAGGGAGTTACTTCTACGCCACAGATGCCATGAGTGATTCCACTAGACAAGCATTTGGGAATAAGGCAGGAGAAAAAGGAAAATATAGAGAGTTACTTCTACGCCACAGATACCATGTGTGATTCCACTAGACAAGTATTTGGGAATAAGGCAGGAGACAAAGGAAAATATGGAGAGTTACTTCTACACCACAGATGCCATGTGTGATTCCACTGGACAAGCATTTGAGAATAAGGCAGGAGACAAAGGACATTATAGAGAGTTACTTCTACGCCACAGATGCCATGTGTGATTCCACTAGACAAGCATTTGGGAATAAGGCAGGAGACAAAGGAAAATATAGAGAGTTACTTCTACACCACAGATGCCATTTGTGATTCCACTAGACAAGCATTTGGGAATAAGGCAGGAGACAAAGAAAAATATAGAGAGTTACTTCTACACCACAGATACCATGTGTGATTCCACTAGACAAGCATTTGGGAATAAGGCAGGAGAAAAAGGAAAATATAGAGAGTTACTTCTACGCCACAGATGCCATGTGAGATTCCACTAGACAAGCATTTGGGAATAAGGCAGGAGAAAAAGGAAAATATAGAGAGTTACTTCTATGCCACAGATGCCATGTGTGATTCCACTAGACAAGCATTTGGGAATAAGGCAGGAGAAAAAGGAAAATATAGGGAGTTACTTCTACGCCACAGATGCCATGAACGATTCCACTAGACAAGCATTTGGGAATAAGGCAGGAGAAAAAGGAAAATATAGAGAGTTACTTCTACGCCACAGATGCCATGTGTGATTCCACTAGACAAGTATTTGGGAATAAGGCAGGAGACAAAGGAAAATATAGAGAGCTACTTCTACACCACAGATGCCATGTGTGATTCCACTAGACAAGCATTTGGGAATAAGGCAGGAGACAAAGGCAAATATAGAGAGTTACTTCTACGCCACAGATGCCATGTGTGATTCCACTAGACAAGCATTTGCGAATAAGGCAGGAGACAAAGGAAAATGTAGAGAGTTACTTCTACACCACAGATACCATGTGTGATTCCACTAGACAAGCATTTGGGAATAAGGCAGGAGAAAAAGGAAAATATAGAGAGTTACTTCTACGCCACAGATGCCATGTGTGATTCCACTAGACAAGTATTTGGGAATAAGCCAGGAGACAAAGGAAAATATAGAGAGTTACTTCTACACCACAGATGCCATGTGTGATTCCACTAGACATGCATTTGGGAATAAGTTAGGAGAAAAAGGAAAATATAGAGAGTTACTTCTACGCCACAGATGCCATGTGTGATTCCACTAGACAAGCATTTGGGAATAAGGCAGGAGAAAAAGGAAAATATAGGGAGTTACTCCTACGCCACAGATGCCATGAGTGATTCCACTAGACAAGCATTTGGGAATAAGGCAGGAGAAAAAGGAAAATATAGAGAGTTACTTCTACGCCACAGATACCATGTGTGATTCCACTAGACAAGTATTTGGGAATAAGGCAGGAGACAAAGGAAAATATAGAGAGTTACTTCTACGCCACAGATGCCATGTGTGATTCCTCTAGACAAGCATTTGGGAATAAGGCAGGAGACAAAGGAAAATATAGAGAGTTACTTCTACGCCACAGATGCCATGTGTGATTCCACTAGACAAGCATTTGGGAATAAGGCAGGAGAAAAAGGAAAATATAGGGAGTTACTTCTACGCCACAGATGCCATGAGTGATTCCACTAGACAAGCATTTGGGAATAAGGCAGGAGAAAAAGGAAAATATTGAGAGTTACTTCTACGCCACAGATACAATGTGTGATTCCACTAGACAAGTATTTGGTAATATGGCAGGAGACAAAGGAAAATATAGAGAGTTACTTCTACACCACAGATGCCATGTGTGATTCCACTAGACAAGCATTTGGGAATAAGGCAGGAGACAAAGGAAAATATAGAGAGTTACTTCTACGCCACAGATGCCATGTGTGATTCCACTAGACAAGCATTTGGGAATAAGGCAGGAGACAAAGAAAATATAGAGAGTTACTTCTACACCACAGATGCCATGTGTGATTCCAGTAGACAAGCATTTGGGAATAAGGCAGGAGACAAAGGAAAATATAGAGAGTTACTTCTACACCACAGATACCATGTGTGATTCCACTAGACAAGCATTTGGGAATAAGGCAGGAGAAAAAGGAAAATATAGAGAGTTACTTCTACGCCACAGATGCCATGTGTGATTCCACTAGACAAGCATTTGGGAATAAGGCAGGAAAAAAAGGAAAATATAGAGAGTTACTTCTACACCACAGATGCCATGTGTGATTCCACTAGACAAGTATTTGGGAATAAGGCAGGAGAAAAAGGAAAATATAGAGAGTTACTTCTACGCCACAGATGCCATGTGTGATTCCACTAGACAAGTATTTGGGAATAAGGCAGGAGACAAAGGAAAATATAGAGAATTACTTCTCCGCCACAGATGCCATGTGTGATTCCACTAGACAAGCATTTGGGAATAAGGCAGGAGAAAAAGGAAAATATAGAGAGTTACTTCTACGCCACAGATACCATGTGTGATTCCACTAGACAAGCATTTGGGAATAAGGCAGGAGAAAAAGGAAAATATTGAGAGTTACTTCTACGCCACATATGCCATGTGTGATTCCACTAGACAAGTATTTGGGAATAAGGCAGGAGACAAAGGAAAGTATAGAGAGTTACCTCTACGCCACTGATGCCATGTGTGATTCCACTAGACAAGCATTTGGGAATAAGTTAGGAGAAAAAGGAAAATATAGAGAGTTACTTCTACGCCACAGATACCATGTGTGATTCCACTAGACAAGCATTTGGGAACAAGGCAGGAGAAAAAGGAAAGTATGGAGAGTTACTTCTACACCACAGATACCATGTGTGATTCCATTAGACAAGCATTTGGGAATAAGGCAGGAGAAAAAGGAAAATATGGAGAGTTACTTCTACGCCACAGATGCCATGTGTGATTCCACTAGACAAGCATTTGGGAATAAGGCAGGAGAAAAAGGAAAATATAGAGAGTTACTTCTACACCACAGATGCCATGTGTGATTCCATTAGACAAGTATTTGGGAATAAGGCAGGAGACAAAGGAAAATATAGAGAGTTACTTCTACGCCACAGATGCCATCTGTGATTCCACTAGACAAGCATTTTGGAATAAGGCAGGAGACAAAGGAAAATATAGAGATTTACTTCTACGCCACAGATGCCATGTGTGATTCCACTAGACAAACATTTGTGAATAAGGCAGGAGAAAATGGATCATATAGAGAGTTACTTTTACGCCACAGATGCCTTGTGCGACTCCACTAGATAAGAGCAGGAGCATTTGAGAATAAGGGAGGAGAAAAAGAAATAACATTAAAGTGCCTTTTACGCCAAAGATGCCATGTGTGATTCCACTTGACAAATCAGGAGAATTTGGAGATAAGGCAGGAGAAAAAGGAACATATAGAGAGTTACTTCTACGCCACAGATGCCATGTGCGACTCCACTAGATAAGAGCAGGAGCAGTTGAGATTAAGGAAGGAGAAAAAGAAATAAATTTAAGTGCCTTTTACGCCACAGATGCCATGAGTGATTCCACTAGACAAGGTCAGGAGCATTTGAGAATAAGGAAGAAGAAAAATAAATAAAATAAAGTGCCTTCTACGCCACAGATGCCATGTGTGATTCCACTAGCCAAGCGTTTGGGAATAAGGCAGGAGAAAAAGGAAAATATAGAGAGGTACTTCTACGCCACAGATGCCATGTGCGATTCCACTTGACAGGCATTTGGGAATAAGGCAGGAGACAAAGGAAAATTTAGAGAGTTACTTCTACGCCACAGATGCCATGAGTGATTCCACTAGACAAGCATTTGGGAATAAGGCAGGAGAAAAAGGAAAATATAGAGAGTAACTTCTACGCCACAGATGCCATGAGTGATTCCATTAGACAAGCAATTGGGAATAAGTTAGGAGAAAAAGGAAAATATAGAGAGTTACTTCTACGCCACAGATGCCATGTGTGATTCCTCTAGACAAGCATTTGGGAATAAGGCAGGAGAAAAAGAAAAATATAGGGAGTTACTTCTACACCACAGATGCCATGAGTGATTCCACTAGACAAGCATTTGGGAATAAGGCAGGAGAAAAAGGAAAATAAAGAGAGTTACTTCTACGCCACAAATGCCATGTGTGATTCCACTAGACAAGCATTTGGGAATAAGGCAGGAGAAAAAGGAAAATATAGAGAGTTACTTCTACGCCACAGATGCCATGTGTGATTCCACTAGACAAGCATTTGGGAATAAGGCAGGAGAAAAAGGAAAATATAGGGAGTTACTTCTACGCCACAGATGCCATGAGTGATTCCACTAGACAAGCATTTGGGAATAAGGCAGGAGAAAAAGGAAAATATAGAGAGTTACTTCTACGCCACAGATGCCATGTGTGATTCCACTAGACAAGTATTTGGGAATAAGGCAGGAGACAAAGGAAAATATAGAGAGTTACTGCTACACCACAGATGCCATGTGTTATTCCACTAGACAAGCATTTGGGAATAAGGCAGGAGACAAAGGAAAATATAGAGAGTTACTTCTACGCCACAGATGCCATGTGTGATTCCACTAGACAAGCATTTGGGAATAAGGCAGGAGACAAAGGAAAATATAGAGAGTTACTTCTACGCCACAGATGCCATGTGTGATTCCACTAGACAAGCATTTGGGAATAAGGCAGGAGACAAAGGAAAATGTAGAGAGTTACTTCTACGCCACAGATACCATGTGTGATTCCACTAGACAAGTATTTGGGAATAAGGCAGGAGACAAAGGAAAATATAGAGAGTTACTTCTACGCCACAGATGCCATGTGTGATTCCTCTAGACAAGCATTTGGGAATAAGGCAGGAGACAAAGGAAAATATAGAGAGTTACTTCTACGCCACAGATGCCATGTGTGATTCCACTAGACAAGCATTTGGGAATAAGGCAGGAGAAAAAGGAAAATATAGGGAGTTACTTCTACGCCACAGATGCCATGAGTGATTCCACTAGACAAGCATTTGGGAATAAGGCAGGAGAAAAAGGAAAATATAGAGAGTTACTTCTACGCCACAGATACCATGTGTGATTCCACTAGACAAGTATTTGGGAATATGGCAGGAGACAAAGGGAAATATAGAGAGTTACTTCTACACCACAGATGCCATGTGTGATTCCACTAGACAAGCATTTGGGAATAAGGCAGGAGACAAAGGAAAATATAGAGAGTTACTTCTACGCCACAGATGCCATGTGTGATTCCACTAGACAAGCATTTGGGAATAAGGCAGGAGACAAAGAAAATATAGAGAGTTACTTCTACACCACAGATGCCATGTGTGATTCCAGTAGACAAGCATTTGGGAATAAGGCAGGAGACAAAGGAAAATATAGAGAGTTACTTCTACACCACAGATACCATGTGTGATTCCACTAGACAAGCATTTGGGAATAAGGCAGGAGAAAAAGGAAAATATAGAGAGTTACTTCTACGCCACAGATGCCATGTGTGATTCCACTAGACAAGCATTTGGGAATAAGGCAGGAAAAAAAGGAAAATATAGAGAGTTACTTCCACACCACAGATGCCATGTGTGATTCCACTAGACAAGTATTTGGGAATAAGGCAGGAGAAAAAGGAAAATATCGAGAGTTACTTCTACGCCACAGATGCCATGTGTGATTCCACTAGACAAGTATTTGGGAATAAGGCAGGAGACAAAGGAAAATATAGAGAATTACTTCTCCGCCACAGATGCCATGTGTGATTCCACTATACAAGCATTTGGGAATAAGGCAGGAGAAAAAGGAACATAGAGAGTTACTTCTACGCCACAGATACCATGTGTGATTCCACTAGACAAGCATTTGGGAATAAGGCAAGAGAAAAAGGAAAATATTGAGAGTTACTTCTACGCCACATATGCCATGTGTGATTCCACTAGACAAGTATTTGGGAATAAGGCAGGAGACAAAGGAAAGTATAGAGAGTTACCTCTACGCCACTGATGCCATGTGTGATTCCACTAGACAAGCATTTGGGAATAAGTTAGGAGAAAAAGGAAAATATAGAGAGTTACTTCTACGCCACAGATACCATGTGTGATTCCACTAGACAAGCATTTGGGAACAAGGCAGGAGAAAAAGGAAAATATGGAGAGTTACCTCTACACCACTGATACCATGTGTGATTCCATTAGACAAGCATTTGGGAATAAGGCAGGAGAAAAAGGAAAATATGGAGAGTTACTTCTACGCCACAGATGCCATGTGTGATTCCACTAGACAAGCATTTGGGAATAAGGCAGGAGAAAAAGGAAAATATAGAGAGTTACTTCTACACCACAGATGCCATGTGTGATTCCATTAGACAAGTATTTTGGAATAAGGCAGGAGACAAAGGAAAATATAGAGAGTTACTTCTACGCCACAGATGCCATGTGTGATTCCACTAGACAAGCATTTTGGAATAAGGCAGGAGACAAAGGAAAATATAGAGATTTACTTCTACGCCACAGATGCCATGTGTGATTCCACTAGACAAACATTTGTGAATAAGGCAGGAGAAAATGGATCATATAGAGAGTTACTTCTACGCCACAGATGCCTTGTGCGACTCCACTAGATAAGAGCAGGAGCATTTGAGAATAAGGGAGGAGAAAAAGAAATAACATTAAAGTGCCTTTTACGCCAAAGATGCCATGTGTGATTCCACTTGACAAATCAGGAGAATTTGGAGATAAGGCAGGAGAAAAAGGAACATATAGAGAGTTACTTCTAAGCCACAGATGCCATGTGCGACTCCACTAGATAAGAGCAGGAGCAGTTGAGATTAAGGAAGGAGAAAAAGAAATAAATTTAAGTGCCTTTTACGCCACAGATGCCATGAGTGATTCCACTAGACAAGGTCAGGAGCATTTGAGAATAAGGACGAAGAAAAATAAATAAAATAAAGTGCCTTCTACGCCACAGATGCCATGTGTGATTCCACTAGCCAAGCATTTGGGAATAAGGCAGGAGAAAAAGGAAAATATAGAGAGGTACTTCTACGCCACAGATGCCATGTGCGATTCCACTTGACAAGCATTTGGGAATAAGGCAGGAGAAAAAGGAAAATATAGGGAGTTACTTCTACGCCACAGATGCCATGAGTGATTCCACTAGACAAGCATTTGGGAATAAGGCAGGAGAAAAAGGAAAATATAGATAGTAACTTCTACGCCACAGATGCCATGAGTGATTCCACTAGACAAGCATTTGGGAATAAGTTAGGAGAAAAAGGAAAATATAGAGAGTTACTTCTACGCCACAGATACCATGTGTGATTCCACTAGACAAGCATTTGGGAATAAGGCAGGAGAAAAAGGAAAATATAGGGAGTTACTTCTACGCCACAGATGCCATGAGTGATTCCACTAGACAAGCATTTGGGAATAAGGCAGGAGAAAAAGGAAAATATAGAGAGTTACTTCTACGCCACAGATACCATGTGTGATTCCACTAGACAAGTATTTGGGAATAAGGCAGGAGACAAAGGAAAATATGGAGAGTTACTTCTACACCACAGATGCCATGTGTGATTCCACTGGACAAGCATTTGAGAATAAGGCAGGAGACAAAGGACATTATAGAGAGTTACTTCTACGCCACAGATGCCATGTGTGATTCCACTAGACAAGCATTTTGGAATAAGGCAGGAGACAAAGGAAAATATAGAGATTTACTTCTACGCCACAGATGCCATGTGTGATTCCACTAGACAAACATTTGTGAATAAGGCAGGAGAAAATGGATCATATAGAGAGTTACTTCTACGCCACAGATGCCTTGTGCGACTCCACTAGATAAGAGCAGGAGCATTTGAGAATAAGGGAGGAGAAAAAGAAATAACATTAAAGTGCCTTTTACGCCAAAGATGCCATGTGTGATTCCACTTGACAAATCAGGAGAATTTGGAGATAAGGCAGGAGAAAAAGGAACATATAGAGAGTTACTTCTAAGCCACAGATGCCATGGCGACTCCACTAGATAAGAGCAGGAGCAGTTGAGATTAAGGAAGGAGAAAAAGAAATAAATTTAAGTGCCTTTTACGCCACAGATGCCATGAGTGATTCCACTAGACAAGGTCAGGAGCATTTGAGAATAAGGAAGAAGAAAAATAAATAAAATAAAGTGCCTTCTACGCCACAGATGCCATGTGTGATTCCACTAGCCAAGCATTTGGGAATAAGGCAGGAGAAAAAGGAAAATATAGAGAGGTACTTCTACGCCACAGATGCCATGTGCGATTCCACTTGACAAGCATTTGGGAATAAGGCAGGAGAAAAAGGAAAATATAGGGAGTTACTTCTACGCCACAGATGCCATGAGTGATTCCACTAGACAAGCATTTGGGAATAAGGCAGGAGAAAAAGGAAAATATAGAGAGTAACTTCTACGCCACAGATGCCATGAGTGATTCCACTAGACAATCATTTGGGAATAAGTTAGGAGAAAAAGGAAAATATAGAGAGTTACTTCTACGCCACAGATGCCATGTGTGATTCCACTAGACAAGCATTTGGGAATAAGGCAGGAGAAAAAAGAAAATATAGGGAGATACTTCTACGCCACAGATGCCATGAGTGATTCCACTAGACAAACATTTAGGAATAAGGCAGGAGAAAAGGAAAATATAGAGAGTTACTTCTACGCCACAGATACCATGTGTGATTCCACTAGACAAGTATTTGGGAATAAGGCAGGAGACAAAGGAAAATATGGAGAGTTACTTCTACACCACAGATGCCATGTGTGATTCCACTGGACAAGCATTTGAGAATAAGGCAGGAGACAAAGGACATTATAGAGAGTTACTTCTACGCCACAGATGCCATGTGTGATTCCACTAGACAAGCATTTGGGAATAAGGCAGGAGACAAAGGAAAATATAGAGAGTTACTTCTACACCACAGATGCCATTTGTGATTCCACTAGACAAGCATTTTGGAATAAGGCAGGAGACAAAGGAAAATATAGAGAGTTACTTCTACACCACAGATACCATGTGTGATTCCACTAGACAAGCATTTGGGAATAAGGCAGGAGAAAAAGGAATATATAGAGAGTTACTTCTACGCCACAGATGCCATGTGAGATTCCACTAGACAAGCATTTGGGAATAAGGCAGGAGAAAAAGGAAAATATAGAGAGTTACTTCTACGCCACAGATGCCATGTGTGATTCCACTAGACAAGCATTTGGGAATAAGGCAGGAGAAAAAGGAAAATATAGGGAGTTACTTCTACGCCACAGATGCCATGAACGATTCCACTAGACAAGCATTTGGGGAATAAGGCAGGAGAAAAAGGAAAATATAGAGAGTTACTTCTACGCCACAGATGCCATGTGTGATTCCACTAGACAAGTATTTGGGAATAAGGCAGGAGACAAAGGAAAATATAGAGAGTTACTTCTACACCACAGATGCCATGTGTGATTCCACTAGACAAGCATTTGGGAATAAGGCAGGAGACAAAGGAAAATATAGAGAGTTACTTCTACGCCACAGATGCCATGTGTGATTCCACTAGACAAGCATTTGGGAATAAGGCAGGAGACAAAGAAAAATGTAGAGAGTTACTTCTACACCACAGATACCATGTGTGATTCCACTAGACAAGCATTTTGGAATAAGGCAGGAGAAAAAGGAAAATATAGAGAGTTAATTCTACGCCACAGATGCCATGTGTGATTCCACTAGACAAGCATTTGGGAATAAGGCGGGAGAAAAAGGAAAATATAGAGAGTTACTTCTACGCCACAGATGCCATGTGTGATTCCACTAGACAAGTATGTGGGAATAAGCCAGGAGACAAAGGAAAATATAGAGAGTTACTTCTACGCCACAGATGCCATGTGTGATTCCACTAGACAAGCATTTGGGAATAAGTTAGGAGAAAAAGGAAAATATAGAGAGTTACTTCTACGCCACAGATGCCATGTGTGATTCCACTAGACAAGCATTTGGGAATAAGGCAGGAGAAAAAGGAAAATATAGGGAGTTACTTCTACGCCACAGATGCCATGAGTGATTCCACTAGACAAGCATTTGGGAATAAGGCAGGAGAAAAAGGAAAATATAGAGAGTTACTTCTACGCCACAGATACCATGAGTGATTCCACTAGACAAGTATTTGGGAATAAGGCAGGAGACAAAGGAAAATATAGAGAGTTACTTCTACGCCACAGATGCCATCTGTGATTCCTCTAGACAAGCATTTGGGAATAAGGCAGGAGACAAAGGAAAATATAGAGAGTTACTTCTACGCCACAGATGCAATGTGTGATTCCACTAGACAAGCATTTGGGAATAAGGTAGGAGAAAAAGGAAAATATAGGGAGTTACTTCTACGCCACAGATGCCATGAGTGATTCCACTAGACAAGCATTTGGGAATAAGGCAGGAGAAAAAGGAAAATATAGAGAGTTACTCCTACGCCACAGATACCATGTGTGATTCCACTAGACAAGTATTTGGGAATATGGCAGGAGACAAAGGAAAATATAGAGAGTTACTTCTACACCACAGATGCCATGTGTGATTCCACTAGACAAGCATTTGGGAATAAGGCAGGAGACAAAGGAAAATATAGAGAGTTACTTCTACGCCACAGATGCCATGTGTGATTCCACTAGACAAGCATTTGGGAATAAGGCAGGAGACAAAGGAAAATATAGAGAGTTACTTCTACGCCACAGATGCCATGTGTGATTCCACTAGACAAGCATTTGGGAATAAGGCAGGAGAAAAAGGAAAATATAGGGAGTTACTTCTACGCCACAGATGCCATGAGTGATTCCACTAGACAAGCATTTGGGAATAAGGCAGGAGAAAAAGGAAAATATAGAGAGTTACTTCTACGCCACAGATGCCATGTGTGATTCCACTAGACAAGTATTTGGGAATAAGGCAGGAGACAAAGGAAAATATAGAGAGTTACTGCTACACCACAGATGCCATGTGTTATTCCACTAGACAAGCATTTGGGAATAAGGCAGGAGACAAAGGAAAATATAGAGAGTTACTTCTACGCCACAGATGCCATGTGTGATTCCACTAGACAAGCATTTGGGAATAAGGCAGGAGACAAAGGAAAATATAGAGAGTTACTTCTACGCCACAGATGCCATGTGTGATTCCACTAGACAAGCATTTGGGAATAAGGCAGGAGACAAAGGAAAATGTAGAGAGTTACTTCTACGCCACAGATACCATGTGTGATTCCACTAGACAAGTATTTGGGAATAAGGCAGGAGACAAAGGAAAATATAGAGAGTTACTTCTACGCCACAGATGCCATGTGTGATTCCTCTAGACAAGCATTTGGGAATAAGGCAGGAGACAAAGGAAAATATAGAGAGTTACTTCTACGCCACAGATGCCATGTGTGATTCCACTAGACAAGCATTTGGGAATAAGGCAGGAGAAAAAGGAAAATATAGGGAGTTACTTCTACGCCACAGATGCCATGAGTGATTCCACTAGACAAGCATTTGGGAATAAGGCAGGAGAAAAAGGAAAATATAGAGAGTTACTTCTACGCCACAGATACCATGTGTGATTCCACTAGACAAGTATTTGGGAATATGGCAGGAGACAAAGGGAAATATAGAGAGTTACTTCTACACCACAGATGCCATGTGTGATTCCAGTAGACAAGCATTTGGGAATAAGGCAGGAGACAAAGGAAAATATAGAGAGTTACTTCTACACCACAGATACCATGTGTGATTCCACTAGACAAGCATTTGGGAATAAGGCAGGAGAAAAAGGAAAATATAGAGAGTTACTTCTACGCCACAGATGCCATGTGTGATTCCACTAGACAAGCATTTGGGAATAAGGCAGGAAAAAAAGGAAAATATAGAGAGTTACTTCCACACCACAGATGCCATGTGTGATTCCACTAGACAAGTATTTGGGAATAAGGCAGGAGAAAAAGGAAAATATAGAGAGTTACTTCTACGCCACAGATGCCATGTGTGATTCCACTAGACAAGTATTTGGGAATAAGGCAGGAGACAAAGGAAAATATAGAGAATTACTTCTCCGCCACAGATGCCATGTGTGATTCCACTATACAAGCATTTGGGAATAAGGCAGGAGAAAAAGGAACATATAGAGAGTTACTTCTACGCCACAGATACCATGTGTGATTCCACTAGACAAGCATTTGGGAATAAGGCAAGAGAAAAAGGAAAATATTGAGAGTTACTTCTACGCCACATATGCCATGTGTGATTCCACTAGACAAGTATTTGGGAATAAGGCAGGAGACAAAGGAAAGTATAGAGAGTTACCTCTACGCCACTGATGCCATGTGTGATTCCACTAGACAAGCATTTGGGAATAAGTTAGGAGAAAAAGGAAAATATAGAGAGTTACTTCTACGCCACAGATACCATGTGTGATTCCACTAGACAAGCATTTGGGAACAAGGCAGGAGAAAAAGGAAAATATGGAGAGTTACCTCTACACCACTGATACCATGTGTGATTCCATTAGACAAGCATTTGGGAATAAGGCAGGAGAAAAAGGAAAATATGGAGAGTTACTTCTACGCCACAGATGGCATGTGTGATTCCACTAGACAAGCATTTGGGAATAAGGCAGGAGAAAAAGGAAAATATAGAGAGTTACTTCTACACCACAGATGCCATGTGTGATTCCACTAGACAAGCATTTTGGAATAAGGCAGGAGACAAAGGAAAATATAGAGATTTACTTCTACGCCACAGATGCCATGTGTGATTCCACTAGACAAACATTTGTGAATAAGGCAGGAGAAAATGGATCATATAGAGAGTTACTTCTTCGCCACAGATGCCTTGTGCGACTCCACTAGATAAGAGCAGGAGCATTTGAGAATAAGGGAGGAGAAAAAGAAATAACATTAAAGTGCCTTTTACGCCAAAGATGCCATGTGTGATTCCACTTGACAAATCAGGAGAATTTGGAGATAAGGCAGGAGAAAAAGGAACATATAGAGAGTTACTTCTAAGCCACAGATGCCATGTGCGACTCCACTAGATAAGAGCAGGAGCAGTTGAGATTAAGGAAGGAGAAAAAGAAATAAATTTAAGTGCCTTTTACGCCACAGATGCCATGAGTGATTCCACTAGACAAGGTCAGGAGCATTTGAGAATAAGGACGAAGAAAAATAAATAAAATAAAGTGCCTTCTACGCCACAGATGCCATGTGTGATTCCACTAGCCAAGCATTTGGGAATAAGGCAGGAGAAAAAGGAAAATATAGAGAGGTACTTCTACGCCACAGATGCCATGTGCGATTCCACTTGACAAGCATTTGGGAATAAGGCAGGAGAAAAAGGAAAATATAGGGAGTTACTTCTACGCCACAGATGCCATGAGTGATTCCACTAGACAAGCATTTGGGAATAAGGCAGGAGAAAAAGGAAAATATAGATAGTAACTTCTACGCCACAGATGCCATGAGTGATTCCACTAGACAAGCATTTGGGAATAAGTTAGGAGAAAAAGGAAAATATAGAGAGTTACTTCTACGCCACAGATACCATGTGTGATTCCACTAGACAAGCATTTGGGAATAAGGCAGGAGAAAAAGGAAAATATAGGGAGTTACTTCTACGCCACAGATGCCATGAGTGATTCCACTAGACAAGCATTTGGGAATAAGGCAGGAGAAAAAGGAAAATATAGAGAGTTACTTCTACGCCACAGATACCATGTGTGATTCCACTAGACAAGTATTTGGGAATAAGGCAGGAGACAAAGGAAAATATGGAGAGTTACTTCTACACCACAGATGCCATGTGTGATTCCACTGGACAAGCATTTGAGAATAAGGCAGGAGACAAAGGACATTATAGAGAGTTACTTCTACGCCACAGATGCCATGTGTGATTCCACTAGACAAGCATTTTGGAATAAGGCAGGAGACAAAGGAAAATATAGAGATTTACTTCTACGCCACAGATGCCATGTGTGATTCCACTAGACAAACATTTGTGAATAAGGCAGGAGAAAATGGATCATATAGAGAGTTACTTCTACGCCACAGATGCCTTGTGCGACTCCACTAGATAAGAGCAGGAGCATTTGAGAATAAGGGAGGAGAAAAAGAAATAACATTAAAGTGCCTTTTACGCCAAAGATGCCATGTGTGATTCCACTTGACAAATCAGGAGAATTTGGAGATAAGGCAGGAGAAAAAGGAACATATAGAGAGTTACTTCTAAGCCACAGATGCCATGGCGACTCCACTAGATAAGAGCAGGAGCAGTTGAGATTAAGGAAGGAGAAAAAGAAATAAATTTAAGTGCCTTTTACGCCACAGATGCCATGAGTGATTCCACTAGACAAGGTCAGGAGCATTTGAGAATAAGGAAGAAGAAAAATAAATAAAATAAAGTGCCTTCTACGCCACAGATGCCATGTGTGATTCCACTAGCCAAGCATTTGGGAATAAGGCAGGAGAAAAAGGAAAATATAGAGAGGTACTTCTACGCCACAGATGCCATGTGCGATTCCACTTGACAAGCATTTGGGAATAAGGCAGGAGAAAAAGGAAAATATAGGGAGTTACTTCTACGCCACAGATGCCATGAGTGATTCCACTAGACAAGCATTTGGGAATAAGGCAGGAGAAAAAGGAAAATATAGAGAGTAACTTCTACGCCACAGATGCCATGAGTGATTCCACTAGACAATCATTTGGGAATAAGTTAGGAGAAAAAGGAAAATATAGAGAGTTACTTCTACGCCACAGATGCCATGTGTGATTCCACTAGACAAGCATTTGGGAATAAGGCAGGAGAAAAAAGAAAATATAGGGAGTTACTTCTACGCCACAGATGCCATGAGTGATTCCACTAGACAAGCATTTAGGAATAAGGCAGGAGAAAAGGAAAATATAGAGAGTTACTTCTACGCCACAGATACCATGTGTGATTCCACTAGACAAGTATTTGGGAATAAGGCAGGAGACAAAGGAAAATATGGAGAGTTACTTCTACACCACAGATGCCATGTGTGATTCCACTGGACAAGCATTTGAGAATAAGGCAGGAGACAAAGGACATTATAGAGAGTTACTTCTACGCCACAGATGCCATGTGTGATTCCACTAGACAAGCATTTGGGAATAAGGCAGGAGACAAAGGAAAATATAGAGAGTTACTTCTACACCACAGATGCCATTTGTGATTCCACTAGACAAGCATTTGGGAATAAGGCAGGAGACAAAGGAAAATATAGAGAGTTACTTCTACACCACAGATACCATGTGTGATTCCACTAGACAAGCATTTGGGAATAAGGCAGGAGAAAAAGGAATATATAGAGAGTTACTTCTACGCCACAGATGCCATGTGAGATTCCACTAGACAAGCATTTGGGAATAAGGCAGGAGAAAAAGGAAAATATAGAGAGTTACTTCTACGCCACAGATGCCATGTGTGATTCCACTAGACAAGCATTTGGGAATAAGGCAGGAGAAAAAGGAAAATATAGGGAGTTACTTCTACGCCACAGATGCCATGAACGATTCCACTAGACAAGCATTTGGGAATAAGGCAGGAGAAAAAGGAAAATATAGAGAGTTACTTCTACGCCACAGATGCCATGTGTGATTCCACTAGACAAGTATTTGGGAATAAGGCAGGAGACAAAGGAAAATATAGAGAGTTACTTCTACACCACAGATGCCATGTGTGATTCCACTAGACAAGCATTTGGGAATAAGGCAGGAGACAAAGGAAAATATAGAGAGTTACTTCTACGCCACAGATGCCATGTGTGATTCCACTAGACAAGCATTTGGGAATAAGGCAGGAGACAAAGAAAAATGTAGAGAGTTACTTCTACACCACAGATACCATGTGTGATTCCACTAGACAAGCATTTTGGAATAAGGCAGGAGAAAAAGGAAAATATAGAGAGTTAATTCTACGCCACAGATGCCATGTGTGATTCCACTAGACAAGCATTTGGGAATAAGGCGGGAGAAAAAGGAAAATATAGGGAGTTACTTCTACGCCACAGATGCCATGAGTGATTCCACTAGACAAGCATTTGGGAATAAGGCAGGAGAAAAAGGAAAATATAGAGAGTTACTTCTACGCCACAGATACCATGAGTGATTCCACTAGACAAGTATTTGGGAATAAGGCAGGAGACAAAGGAAAATATAGAGAGTTACTTCTACGCCACAGATGCCATCTGTGATTCCTCTAGACAAGCATTTGGGAATAAGGCAGGAGACAAAGGAAAATATAGAGAGTTACTTCTACGCCACAGATGCCATGTGTGATTCCACTAGACAAGCATTTGGGAATAAGGTAGGAGAAAAAGGAAAATATAGGGAGTTACTTCTACGCCACAGATGCCATGAGTGATTCCACTAGACAAGCATTTGGGAATAAGGCAGGAGAAAAAGGAAAATATAGAGAGTTACTTCTACGCCACAGATACCATGTGTGATTCCACTAGACAAGTATTTGGGAATATGGCAGGAGACAAAGGAAAATATAGAGAGTTACTTCTACACCACAGATGCCATGTGTGATTCCACTAGACAAGCATTTGGGAATAAGGCAGGAGACAAAGGAAAATATAGAGAGTTACTTCTACGCCACAGATGCCATGTGTGATTCCACTAGACAAGCATTTGGGAATAAGGCAGGAGACAAAGGAAAATATAGAGAGTTACTTCTACGCCACAGATGCCATGTGTGATTCCACTAGACAAGCATTTGGGAATAAGGCAGGAGAAAAAGGAAAATATAGGGAGTTACTTCTACGCCACAGATGCCATGAGTGATTCCACTAGACAAGCATTTGGGAATAAGGCAGGAGAAAAAGGAAAATATAGAGAGTTACTTCTACGCCACAGATGCCATGTGTGATTCCACTAGACAAGTATTTGGGAATAAGGCAGGAGACAAAGGAAAATATAGAGAGTTACTGCTACACCACAGATGCCATGTGTTATTCCACTAGACAAGCATTTGGGAATAAGGCAGGAGACAAAGGAAAATATAGAGAGTTACTTCTACGCCACAGATGCCATGTGTGATTCCACTAGACAAGCATTTGGGAATAAGGCAGGAGACAAAGGAAAATATAGAGAGTTACTTCTACGCCACAGATGCCATGTGTGATTCCACTAGACAAGCATTTGGGAATAAGGCAGGAGACAAAGGAAAATGTAGAGAGTTACTTCTACGCCACAGATACCATGTGTGATTCCACTAGACAAGTATTTGGGAATAAGGCAGGAGACAAAGGAAAATATAGAGAGTTACTTCTACGCCACAGATGCCATGTGTGATTCCTCTAGACAAGCATTTGGGAATAAGGCAGGAGACAAAGGAAAATATAGAGAGTTACTTCTACGCCACAGATGCCATGTGTGATTCCACTAGACAAGCATTTGGGAATAAGGCAGGAGAAAAAGGAAAATATAGGGAGTTACTTCTACGCCACAGATGCCATGAGTGATTCCACTAGACAAGCATTTGGGAATAAGGCAGGAGAAAAAGGAAAATATAGAGAGTTACTTCTACGCCACAGATACCATGTGTGATTCCACTAGACAAGTATTTGGGAATATGGCAGGAGACAAAGGAAAATATAGAGAGTTACTTCTACACCACAGATGCCATGTGTGATTCCACTAGACAAGCATTTGGGAATAAGGCAGGAGACAAAGGAAAATATAGAGAGTTACTTCTACGCCACAGATGCCATGTGTGATTCCACTAGACAAGCATTTGGGAATAAGGCAGGAGACAAAGAAAATATAGAGAGTTACTTCTACACCACAGATGCCATGTGTGATTCCAGTAGACAAGCATTTGGGAATAAGGCAGGAGACAAAGGAAAATATAGAGAGTTACTTCTACACCACAGATACCATGTGTGATTCCACTAGACAAGCATTTGGGAATAAGGCAGGAGAAAAAGGAAAATATAGAGAGTTACTTCTACGCCACAGATGCCATGTGTGATTCCACTTGACAAGCATTTGGGAATAAGGCAGGAAAAAAAGGAAAATATAGAGAGTTACTTCCACACCACTGCCATGTGTGATTCCACTAGACAAGTATTTGGGAATAAGGCAGGAGAAAAAGGAAAATATAGAGAGTTACTTCTACGCCACAGATGCCATGTGTGATTCCACTAGACAAGTATTTGGGAATAAGGCAGGAGACAAAGGAAAATATAGAGAATTACTTCTCCGCCACAGATGCCATGTGTGATTCCACTATACAAGCATTTGGGAATAAGGCAGGAGAAAAAGGAACATATAGAGAGTTACTTCTACGCCACAGATACCATGTGTGATTCCACTAGACAAGCATTTGGGAATAAGGCAAGAGAAAAAGGAAAATATTGAGAGTTACTTCTACGCCACATATGCCATGTGTGATTCCACTAGACAAGCATTTGGGAATAAGGCAGGAGACAAAGGAAAGTATAGAGAGTTACCTCTACGCCACTGATGCCATGTGTGATTCCACTAGACAAGCATTTGGGAATAAGTTAGGAGAAAAAGGAAAATATAGAGAGTTACTTCTACGCCACAGATACCATGTGTGATTCCACTAGACAAGCATTTGGGAACAAGGCAGGAGAAAAAGGAAAATATGGAGAGTTACCTCTACACCACTGATACCATGTGTGATTCCATTAGACAAGCATTTGGGAATAAGGCAGGAGAAAAAGGAAAATATGGAGAGTTACTTCTACGCCACAGATGCCATGTGTGATTCCACTAGACAAGCATTTGGGAATAAGGCAGGAGAAAAAGGAAAATATAGAGAGTTACTTCTACACCACAGATGCCATGTGTGATTCCATTAGACAAGTATTTTGGAATAAGGCAGGAGACAAAGGAAAATATAGAGAGTTACTTCTACGCCACAGATGCCATGTGTGATTCCACTAGACAAGCATTTTGGAATAAGGCAGGAGACAAAGGAAAATATAGAGATTTACTTCTACGCCACAGATGCCATGTGTGATTCCACTAGACAAACATTTGTGAATAAGGCAGGAGAAAATGGATCATATAGAGAGTTACTTCTACGCCACAGATGCCTTGTGCGACTCCACTAGATAAGAGCAGGAGCATTTGAGAATAAGGGAGGAGAAAAAGAAATAACATTAAAGTGCCTTTTACGCCAAAGATGCCATGTGTGATTCCACTTGACAAATCAGGAGAATTTGGAGATAAGGCAGGAGAAAAAGGAACATATAGAGAGTTACTTCTAAGCCACAGATGCCATGTGCGACTCCACTAGATAAGAGCAGGAGCAGTTGAGATTAAGGAAGGAGAAAAAGAAATAAATTTAAGTGCCTTTTACGCCACAGATGCCATGAGTGATTCCACTAGACAAGGTCAGGAGCATTTGAGAATAAGGACGAAGAAAAATAAATAAAATAAAGTGCCTTCTACGCCACAGATGCCATGTGTGATTCCACTAGCCAAGCATTTGGGAATAAGGCAGGAGAAAAAGGAAAATATAGAGAGGTACTTCTACGCCACAGATGCCATGTGCGATTCCACTTGACAAGCATTTGGGAATAAGGCAGGAGAAAAAGGAAAATATAGGGAGTTACTTCTACGCCACAGATACCATGAGTGATTCCACTAGACAAGCATTTCGGAATAAGGCAGGAGAAAAAGGAAAATATAGATAGTAACTTCTACGCCACAGATGCCATGAGTGATTCCACTAGACAAGCATTTGGGAATAAGTTAGGAGAAAAAGGAAAATATAGAGAGTTACTTCTACGCCACAGATACCATGTGTGATTCCACTAGACAAGCATTTGGGAATAAGGCAGGAGAAAAAGGAAAATATAGGGAGTTACTTCTACGCCACAGATGCCATGAGTGATTCCACTAGACAAGCATTTGGGAATAAGGCAGGAGAAAAAGGAAAATATAGAGAGTTACTTCTACGCCACAGATACCATGTGTGATTCCACTAGACAAGTATTTGGGAATAAGGCAGGAGACAAAGGAAAATATGGAGAGTTACTTCTACACCACAGATGCCATGTGTGATTCCACTGGACAAGCATTTGAGAATAAGGCAGGAGACAAAGGACATTATAGAGAGTTACTTCTACGCCACAGATGCCATGTGTGATTCCACTAGACAAGCATTTTGGAATAAGGCAGGAGACAAAGGAAAATATAGAGATTTACTTCTACGCCACAGATGCCATGTGTGATTCCACTAGACAAACATTTGTGAATAAGGCAGGAGAAAATGGATCATATAGAGAGTTACTTCTACGCCACAGATGCCTTGTGCGACTCCACTAGATAAGAGCAGGAGCATTTGAGAATAAGGGAGGAGAAAAAGAAATAACATTAAAGTGCCTTTTACGCCAAAGATGCCATGTGTGATTCCACTTGACAAATCAGGAGAATTTGGAGATAAGGCAGGAGAAAAAGGAACATATAGAGAGTTACTTCTAAGCCACAGATGCCATGGCGACTCCACTAGATAAGAGCAGGAGCAGTTGAGATTAAGGAAGGAGAAAAAGAAATAAATTTAAGTGCCTTTTACGCCACAGATGCCATGAGTGATTCCACTAGACAAGGTCAGGAGCATTTGAGAATAAGGAAGAAGAAAAATAAATAAAATAAAGTGCCTTCTACGCCACAGATGCCATGTGTGATTCCACTAGCCAAGCATTTGGGAATAAGGCAGGAGAAAAAGGAAAATATAGAGAGGTACTTCTACGCCACAGATGCCATGTGCGATTCCACTTGACAAGCATTTGGGAATAAGGCAGGAGAAAAAGGAAAATATAGGGAGTTACTTCTACGCCACAGATGCCATGAGTGATTCCACTAGACAAGCATTTGGGAATAAGGCAGGAGAAAAAGGAAAATATAGAGAGTAACTTCTACGCCACAGATGCCATGAGTGATTCCACTAGACAATCATTTGGGAATAAGTTAGGAGAAAAAGGAAAATATAGAGAGTTACTTCTACGCCACAGATGCCATGTGTGATTCCACTAGACAAGCATTTGGGAATAAGGCAGGAGAAAAAAGAAAATATAGGGAGTTACTTCTACGCCACAGATGCCATGAGTGATTCCACTAGACAAGCATTTAGGAATAAGGCAGGAGAAAAGGAAAATATAGAGAGTTACTTCTACGCCACAGATACCATGTGTGATTCCACTAGACAAGTATTTGGGAATAAGGCAGGAGACAAAGGAAAATATGGAGAGTTACTTCTACACCACAGATGCCATGTGTGATTCCACTGGACAAGCATTTGAGAATAAGGCAGGAGACAAAGGACATTATAGAGAGTTACTTCTACGCCACAGATGCCATGTGTGATTCCACTAGACAAGCATTTGGGAATAAGGCAGGAGACAAAGGAAAATATAGAGAGTTACTTCTACACCACAGATGCCATTTGTGATTCCACTAGACAAGCATTTGGGAATAAGGCAGGAGACAAAGGAAAATATAGAGAGTTACTTCTACACCACAGATACCATGTGTGATTCCACTAGACAAGCATTTGGGAATAAGGCAGGAGAAAAAGGAATATATAGAGAGTTACTTCTACGCCACAGATGCCATGTGAGATTCCACTAGACAAGCATTTGGGAATAAGGCAGGAGAAAAAGGAAAATATAGAGAGTTACTTCTACGCCACAGATGCCAAGTGTGATTCCACTAGACAAGCATTTGGGAATAAGGCAGGAGAAAAAGGAAAATATAGGGAGTTACTTCTACGCCACAGATGCCATGAACGATTCCACTAGACAAGCATTTGGGAATAAGGCAGGAGAAAAAGGAAAATATAGAGAGTTACTTCTACGCCACAGATGCCATGTGTGATTCCACTAGACAAGTATTTGGGAATAAGGCAGGAGACAAAGGAAAATATAGAGAGTTACTTCTACACCACAGATGCCATGTGTGATTCCACTAGACAAGCATTTGGGAATAAGGCAGGAGACAAAGGAAAATATAGAGAGTTACTTCTACGCCACAGATGCCATGTGTGATTCCACTAGACAAGCATTTGGGAATAAGGGAGGAGACAAAGAAAAATGTAGAGAGTTACTTCTACACCACAGATACCATGTGTGATTCCACTAGACAAGCATTTTGGAATAAGGCAGGAGAAAAAGGAAAATATAGAGAGTTAATTCTACGCCACAGATGCCATGTGTGATTCCACTAGACAAGCATTTGGGAATAAGGCGGGAGAAAAAGGAAAATATAGAGAGTTACTTCTACGCCACAGATGCCATGTGTGATTCCACTAGACAAGTATTTGGGAATAAGCCAGGAGACAAAGGAAAATATAGAGAGTTACTTCTACGCCACAGATGCCATGTGTGATTCCACTAGACAAGCATTTGGGAATAAGTTAGGAGAAAAAGGAAAATATAGAGAGTTACTTCTACGCCACAGATGCCATGTGTGATTCCACTAGACAAGCATTTGGGAATAAGGCAGGAGAAAAAGGAAAATATAGGGAGTTACTTCTACGCCACAGATGCCATGAGTGATTCCACTAGACAAGCATTTGGGAATAAGGCAGGAGAAAAAGGAAAATATAGAGAGTTACTTCTACGCCACAGATACCATGAGTGATTCCACTAGACAAGTATTTGGGAATAAGGCAGGAGACAAAGGAAAATATAGAGAGTTACTTCTACGCCACAGATGCCATCTGTGATTCCTCTAGACAAGCATTTGGGAATAAGGCAGGAGACAAAGGAAAATATAGAGAGTTACTTCTACGCCACAGATGCCATGTGTGATTCCACTAGACAAGCATTTGGGAATAAGGTAGGAGAAAAAGGAAAATATAGGGAGTTACTTCTACGCCACAGATGCCATGAGTGATTCCACTAGACAAGCATTTGGGAATAAGGCAGGAGAAAAAGGAAAATATAGAGAGTTACTTCTACGCCACAGATACCATGTGTGATTCCACTAGACAAGTATTTGGGAATATGGCAGGAGACAAAGGAAAATATAGAGAGTTACTTCTACACCACAGATGCCATGTGTGATTCCACTAGACAAGCATTTGGGAATAAGGCAGGAGACAAAGGAAAATATAGAGAGTTACTTCTACGCCACAGATGCCATGTGTGATTCCACTAGACAAGCATTTGGGAATAAGGCAGGAGACAAAGGAAAATATAGAGAATTACTTCTCCGCAACAGATGCCATGTGTGATTCCACTAGACAAGCATTTGGGAATAAGGCAGGAGAAAAAGGAAAATATAGAGAGTTACTTCTACGCCACAGATACCATGTGTGATTCCACTAGACAAGCATTTGGGAATAAGGCAGGAGAAAAAGGATAATATTGAGAGTTACTTCTACGCCACATATGCCATGTGTGATTCCACTAGACAAGTATTTGGGAATATGGCAGGAGACAAAGGAAAATATAGAGAGTTACTTCTACGCCACAGATACCATGTGTGATTCCACTAGACAAGCATTTGGGAATAAGGCAGGAGAAAAAGGAAAATATGGAGAGTTACTTCTACACCACAGATACCATGTGTGATTCCATTAGACAAGCATTTGGGAATAAGGCAGGAGAAAAAGGAAAATATGGAGAGTTACTTCTACGCCACAGATGCCATGTGTGATTCCACTAGACAAGCATTTGGGAATAAGGCAGGAGAAAAAGGAAAATATAGAGAGTTACTTCTACACCACAGATGCCATGTGTGATTCCATTAGACAAGTATTTGGGAATAAGGCAGGAGACAAAGGAAAATATAGAGAGTTACTTCTACGCCACAGATGCCATGTGTGATTCCACTAGACAAGCATTTTGGAATAAGGCAGGAGACAAAGGAAAATATAGAGATTTACTTCTACGCCACAGATGCCATGTGTGATTCCACTAGACAAACATTTGTGAATAAGGCAGGAGAAAATGGATCATATAGAGAGTTACTTCTACGCCACAGATGCCTTGTGCGACTCCACTAGATAAGAGCAGGAGCATTTGAGAATAAGGGAGGAGAAAAAGAAATAACATTAAAGTGCCTTTTACGCCAAAGATGCCATGTGTGATTCCACTTGACAAATCAGGAGAATTTGGAGATAAGGCAGGAGAAAAAGGAACATATAGAGAGTTACTTCTAAGCCACAGATGCCATGGCGACTCCACTAGATAAGAGCAGGAGCAGTTGAGATTAAGGAAGGAGAAAAAGAAATAAATTTAAGTGCCTTTTACGCCACAGATGCCACGAGTGATTCCACTAGACAAGGTCAGGAGCATTTGAGAATAAGGAAGAAGAAAAATAAATAAAATAAAGTGCCTTCTACGCCACAGATGCCATGTGTGATTCCAGTAGCCAAGCATTTGGGAATAAGGCAGGAGAAAAAGGAAAATATAGAGAGGTACTTCTACGCCACAGATGCCATGTGCGATTCCACTTGACAAGCATTTGGGAATAAGGCAGGAGAAAAAGGAAAATATAGGGAGTTACTTCTACGCCACAGATGCCATGAGTGATTCCACTAGACAAGCATTTGGGAATAAGGCAGGAGAAAAAGGAAAATATAGAGAGTAACTTCTACGCCACAGATGCCATGAGTGATTCCACTAGACAAGCATTTGGGAATAAGTTAGGAGAAAAAGGAAAATATAGAGAGTTACTTCTACGCCACAGATGCCATGTGTGATTCCACTAGACAAGCATTTGGGAATAAGGCAGGAGAAAAAGGAAAATATAGGGAGTTACTTCTACGCCACAGATGCCATGAGTGATTCCACTAGACAAGCATTTGGGAATAAGGCAGGAGAAAAAGGAAAATATAGAGAGTTACCTCTACGCCACAGATACCATGTGTGATTCCACTAGACAAGCATTTGGGAATAAGGCAGGAGAAAAAGGAAAATATAGAGAGTTACTTCTACACCACAGATGCCATGTGTGATTCCACTGGACAAGCATTTGAGAATAAGGCAGGAGACAAAGGGCATTATAGAGAGTTACTTCTACGCCACAGATGCCATGTGTGATTCCACTAGACAAGCATTTGGGAATAAGGCAGGAGACAAAGGAAAATATAGAGAGTTACTTCTACACCACAGATGCCTTTTGTGATTCCACTAGACAAGCATTTGGGAATAAGGCAGGAGACAAAGGAAAATATAGAGAGTTACTTCTACACCACAGATACCATGTGTGATTCCACTAGACAAGCATTTGGGAATAAGGCAGGAGAAAAAGGAAGATATAGAGAGTTACTTCTACGCCACAGATGCCATGTGAGATTCCACTAGACAAGCATTTGGGAATAAGGCAGGAGAAAAAGGAAAATATAGAGAGTTACTTCTACGCCACAGATGCCATGTGTGATTCCACTAGACAAGCATTTGGGAATAAGGCAGGAGAAAAAGGAAAATATAGGGAGTTACTTCTACGCCACAGATGCCATGAACGATTCCACTAGACAAGCATTTGGGAATAAGGCAGGAGAAAAAGGAAAATATAGAGAGTTACTTCTACGCCACAGATGCCATGTGTGATTCCACTAGACAAGTATTTGGGAATAAGGCAGGAGACAAAGGAAAATATAGAGAGTTACTTCTACACCACAGATGCCATGTGTGATTCCACTAGACAAGCATTTGGGAATAAGGCAGGAGACAAAGGAAAATATAGAGAGTTACTTCTACGCCACAGAAGCCATGTGTGATTCCACTAGACAAGCATTTGGGAATAAGGCAGGAGACAAAGGAAAATGTAGAGAGTTACTTCTACACCACAGATACCATGTGTGATTCCACTAGACAAGCATTTGGGAATAAGGCAGGAGAAAAAGGAAAATATAGAGAGTTACTTCTACGCCACAGATGCCATGTGTGATTCCACTAGAAAAGTATTTGGGAATAAGCCAGGAGACAAAGGAAAATATAGAGAGTTACTTCTACACCACAGATGCCATGTGTGATTCCACTAGACAAGCATTTGGGAATAAGTTAGGAGAAAAAGGAAAATATAGAGAGTTACTTCTACGCCACAGATGCCATGTGTGATTCCACTAGACAAGCATTTGGGAATAAGGCAGGAGAAAAAGGAAAATATAGGGAGTTACTTCTACGCCACAGATGCCATGAGTGATTCCACTAGACAAGCATTTGGGAATAAGGCAGGAGAAAAAGGAAAATATAGAGAGTTAATTCTACGCCACAGATACCATGTGTGATTCCACTAGACAAGTATTTGGGAATAAGGCAGGAGACAAAGGAAAATATAGAGAGTTACTTCTACGCCACAGATGCCATGTGTGATTCCTCTAGACAAGCATTTGGGAATAAGGCAGGAGACAAAGGAAAATATAGAGAGTTACTTCTACGCCACAGATGCCATGTGTGATTCCACTAGACAAGCATTTGGGAATAAGGCAGGAGAAAAAGGAAAATATAGGGAGTTACTTCTACGCCACAGATGCCATGAGTGATTCCACTAGACAAGCATTTGGGAATAAGGCAGGAGAAAAAGGAAAATATAGAGAGTTACTTCTACGCCACAGATACCATGTGTGATTCCACTAGACAAGTATTTGGGAATATGGCAGGAGACAAAGGAAAATATAGAGAGTTACTTCTACACCACAGATGCCATGTGTGATTCCACTAGACAAGCATTTGGGAATAAGGCAGGAGACAAAGGAAAATATAGAGAGTTACTTCTACGCCACAGATGCCATGTGTGATTCCACTAGACAAGCATTTGGGAATAAGGCAGGAGACAAAGAAAATATAGAGAGTTACTTCTACACCACAGATGCCATGTGTGATTCCAGTAGACAAGCATTTGGGAATAAGGCAGGAGACAAAGGAAAATATAGAGAGTTACTTCTACACCACAGATACCATGTGTGATTCCACTAGACAAGCATTTGGGAATAAGGCAGGAGAAAAAGGAAAATATAGAGAGTTACTTCTACGCCACAGATGCCATGTGTGATTCCACTAGACAAGCATTTGGGAATAAGGCAGGAAAAAAAGGAAAATATAGAGAGTTACTTCCACACCACAGATGCCATGTGTGATTCCACTAGACAAGTATTTGGGAATAAGGCAGGAGAAAAAGGAAAATATAGAGAGTTACTTCTACGCCACAGATGCCATGTGTGATTCCACTAGACAAGCATTTGGGAATAAGGCAAGAGAAAAAGGAAAATATTGAGAGTTACTTCTACGCCACAGATGCCATGTGTGATTCCACTAGACAAGCATTTGGGAATAAGGCGGGAGAAAAAGGAAAATATAGAGAGTTACTTCTACGCCACAGATGCCATGTGTGATTCCACTAGACAAGTATTTGGGAATAAGCCAGGAGACAAAGGAAAATATAGAGAGTTACTTCTACGCCACAGATGCCATGTGTGATTCCACTAGACAAGCATTTGGGAATAAGTTAGGAGAAAAAGGAAAATATAGAGAGTTACTTCTACGCCACAGATGCCATGTGTGATTCCACTAGACAAGCATTTGGGAATAAGGCAGGAGAAAAAGGAAAATATAGGGAGTTACTTCTACGCCACAGATGCCATGAGTGATTCCACTAGACAAGCATTTGGGAATAAGGCTGGAGAAAAAGGAAAATATAGAGAGTTACTTCTACGCCACAGATACCATGAGTGATTCCACTAGACAAGTATTTGGGAATAAGGCAGGAGACAAAGGAAAATATAGAGAGTTACTTCTACGCCACAGATGCCATCTGTGATTCCTCTAGACAAGCATTTGGGAATAAGGCAGGAGACAAAGGAAAATATAGAGAGTTACTTCTACGCCACAGATGCCATGTGTGATTCCACTAGACAAGCATTTGGGAATAAGGTAGGAGAAAAAGGAAAATATAGGGAGTTACTTCTACGCCACAGATGCCATGAGTGATTCCACTAGACAAGCATTTGGGAATAAGGCAGGAGAAAAAGGAAAATATAGAGAGTTACTTCTACGCCACAGATACCATGTGTGATTCCACTAGACAAGTATTTGGGAATATGGCAGGAGACAAAGGAAAATATAGAGAGTTACTTCTACACCACAGATGCCATGTGTGATTCCACTAGACAAGCATTTGGGAATAAGGCAGGAGACAAAGGAAAATATAGAGAGTTACTTCTACGCCACAGATGCCATGTGTGATTCCACTAGACAAGCATTTGGGAATAAGGCAGGAGACAAAGGAAAATATAGAGAATTACTTCTCCGCAACAGATGCCATGTGTGATTCCACTAGACAAGCATTTGGGAATAAGGCAGGAGAAAAAGGAAAATATAGAGAGTTACTTCTACGCCACAGATACCATGTGTGATTCCACTAGACAAGCATTTGGGAATAAGGCAGGAGAAAAAGGATAATATTGAGAGTTACTTCTACGCCACATATGCCATGTGTGATTCCACTAGACAAGTATTTGGGAATATGGCAGGAGACAAAGGAAAATATAGAGAGTTACTTCTACGCCACAGATACCATGTGTGATTCCACTAGACAAGCATTTGGGAATAAGGCAGGAGAAAAAGGAAAATATGGAGAGTTACTTCTACACCACAGATACCATGTGTGATTCCATTAGACAAGCATTTGGGAATAAGGCAGGAGAAAAAGGAAAATATGGAGAGTTACTTCTACGCCACAGATGCCATGTGTGATTCCACTAGACAAGCATTTGGGAATAAGGCAGGAGAAAAAGGAAAATATAGAGAGTTACTTCTACACCACAGATGCCATGTGTGATTCCATTAGACAAGTATTTGGGAATAAGGCAGGAGACAAAGGAAAATATAGAGAGTTACTTCTACGCCACAGATGCCATGTGTGATTCCACTAGACAAGCATTTTGGAATAAGGCAGGAGACAAAGGAAAATATAGAGATTTACTTCTACGCCACAGATGCCATGTGTGATTCCACTAGACAAACATTTGTGAATAAGGCAGGAGAAAATGGATCATATAGAGAGTTACTTCTACGCCACAGATGCCTTGTGCGACTCCACTAGATAAGAGCAGGAGCATTTGAGAATAAGGGAGGAGAAAAAGAAATAACATTAAAGTGCCTTTTACGCCAAAGATGCCATGTGTGATTCCACTTGACAAATCAGGAGAATTTGGAGATAAGGCAGGAGAAAAAGGAACATATAGAGAGTTACTTCTAAGCCACAGATGCCATGGCGACTCCACTAGATAAGAGCAGGAGCAGTTGAGATTAAGGAAGGAGAAAAAGAAATAAATTTAAGTGCCTTTTACGCCACAGATGCCACGAGTGATTCCACTAGACAAGGTCAGGAGCATTTGAGAATAAGGAAGAAGAAAAATAAATAAAATAAAGTGCCTTCTACGCCACAGATGCCATGTGTGATTCCAGTAGCCAAGCATTTGGGAATAAGGCAGGAGAAAAAGGAAAATATAGAGAGGTACTTCTACGCCACAGATGCCATGTGCGATTCCACTTGACAAGCATTTGGGAATAAGGCAGGAGAAAAAGGAAAATATAGGGAGTTACTTCTACGCCACAGATGCCATGAGTGATTCCACTAGACAAGCATTTGGGAATAAGGCAGGAGAAAAAGGAAAATATAGAGAGTAACTTCTACGCCACAGATGCCATGAGTGATTCCACTAGACAAGCATTTGGGAATAAGTTAGGAGAAAAAGGAAAATATAGAGAGTTACTTCTACGCCACAGATGCCATGTGTGATTCCACTAGACAAGCATTTGGGAATAAGGAAGGAGAAAAAGGAAAATATAGGGAGTTACTTCTACGCCACAGATGCCATGAGTGATTCCACTAGACAAGCATTTGGGAATAAGGCAGGAGAAAAAGGAAAATATAGAGAGTTACCTCTACGCCACAGATACCATGTGTGATTCCACTAGACAAGCATTTGGGAATAAGGCAGGAGAAAAAGGAAAATATAGAGAGTTACTTCTACACCACAGATGCCATGTGTGATTCCACTGGACAAGCATTTGAGAATAAGGCAGGAGACAAAGGGCATTATAGAGAGTTACTTCTACGCCACAGATGCCATGTGTGATTCCACTAGACAAGCATTTGGGAATAAGGCAGGAGACAAAGGAAAATATAGAGAGTTACTTCTACACCACAGATGCCTTTTGTGATTCCACTAGACAAGCATTTGGGAATAAGGCAGGAGACAAAGGAAAATATAGAGAGTTACTTCTACACCACAGATACCATGTGTGATTCCACTAGACAAGCATTTGGGAATAAGGCAGGAGAAAAAGGAAGATATAGAGAGTTACTTCTACGCCACAGATGCCATGTGAGATTCCACTAGACAAGCATTTGGGAATAAGGCAGGAGAAAAAGGAAAATATAGAGAGTTACTTCTACGCCACAGATGCCATGTGTGATTCCACTAGACAAGCATTTGGGAATAAGGCAGGAGAAAAAGGAAAATATAGGGAGTTACTTCTACGCCACAGATGCCATGAACGATTCCACTAGACAAGCATTTGGGAATAAGGCAGGAGAAAAAGGAAAATATAGAGAGTTACTTCTACGCCACAGATGCCATGTGTGATTCCACTAGACAAGCATTTGGGAATAAGGCAGGAGAAAAAGGAAAATATAGGGAGTTACTTCTACGCCACAGATGCCATGAGTGATTCCACTAGACAAGCATTTGGGAATAAGGCAGGAGAAAAAGGAAAATATAGAGAGTTAATTCTACGCCACAGATACCATGTGTGATTCCACTAGACAAGTATTTGGGAATAAGGCAGGAGACAAAGGAAAATATAGAGAGTTACTTCTACGCCACAGATGCCATGTGTGATTCCTCTAGACAAGCATTTGGGAATAAGGCAGGAGACAAAGGAAAATATAGAGAGTTACTTCTACGCCACAGATGCCATGTGTGATTCCACTAGACAAGCATTTGGGAATAAGGCAGGAGAAAAAGGAAAATATAGGGAGTTACTTCTACGCCACAGATGCCATGAGTGATTCCACTAGACAAGCATTTGGGAATAAGGCAGGAGAAAAAGGAAAATATAGAGAGTTACTTCTACGCCACAGATACCATGTGTGATTCCACTAGACAAGTATTTGGGAATATGGCAGGAGACAAAGGAAAATATAGAGAGTTACTTCTACACCACAGATGCCATGTGTGATTCCACTAGACAAGCATTTGGGAATAAGGCAGGAGACAAAGGAAAATATAGAGAGTTACTTCTACGCCACAGATGCCATGTGTGATTCCACTAGACAAGCATTTGGGAATAAGGCAGGAGACAAAGAAAATATAGAGAGTTACTTCTACACCACAGATGCCATGTGTGATTCCAGTAGACAAGCATTTGGGAATAAGGCAGGAGACAAAGGAAAATATAGAGAGTTACTTCTACACCACAGATACCATGTGTGATTCCACTAGACAAGCATTTGGGAATAAGGCAGGAGAAAAAGGAAAATATAGAGAGTTACTTCTACGCCACAGATGCCATGTGTGATTCCACTAGACAAGCATTTGGGAATAAGGCAGGAAAAAAAGGAAAATATAGAGAGTTACTTCCACACCACAGATGCCATGTGTGATTCCACTAGACAAGTATTTGGGAATAAGGCAGGAGAAAAAGGAAAATATAGAGAGTTACTTCTACGCCACAGATGCCATGTGTGATTCCACTAGACAAGTATTTGGGAATAAGGCAGGAGACAAAGGAAAATATAGAGAATTACTTCTCCGCCACAGATGCCATGTGTGATTCCACTATACAAGCATTTGGGAATAAGGCAGGAGAAAAAGGAAAATATAGAGAGTTACTTCTACGCCACAGATACCATGTGTGATTCCACTAGACAAGCATTTGGGAATAAGGCAAGAGAAAAAGGAAAATATTGAGAGTTACTTCTACGCCACATATGCCATGTGTGATTCCACTAGACAAGTATTTGGGAATAAGGCAGGAGACAAAGGAAAGTATAGAGAGTTACCTCTACGCCACTGATGCCATGTGTGATTCCACTAGACAAGCATTTGGGAATAAGTTAGGAGAAAAAGGAATATATAGAGAGTTACTTCTACGCCACAGATACCATGTGTGATTCCACTAGACAAGCATTTGGGAACAAGGCAGGAGAAAAAGGAAAATATGGAGAGTTACTTCTACACCACTGATACCATGTGTGATTCCATTAGACAAGCATTTGGGAATAAGGCAGGAGAAAAAGGAAAATATGGAGAGTTACTTCTACGCCACAGATGCCATGTGTGATTCCACTAGACAAGCATTTGGGAATAAGGCAGGAGAAAAAGGAAAATATAGAGAGTTACTTCTACACCACAGATGCCATGTGTGATTCCATTAGACAAGTATTTTGGAATAAGGCAGGAGACAAAGGAAAATATAGAGAGTTACTTCTACGCCACAGATGCCATGTGTGATTCCACTAGACAAGCATTTTGGAATAAGGCAGGAGACAAAGGAAAATATAGAGATTTACTTCTACGCCACAGATGCCATGTGTGATTCCACTAGACAAACATTTGTGAATAAGGCAGGAGAAAATGGATCATATAGAGAGTTACTTCTACGCCACAGATGCCTTGTGCGACTCCACTAGATAAGAGCAGGAGCATTTGAGAATAAGGGAGGAGAAAAAGAAATAACATTAAAGTGCCTTTTACGCCAAAGATGCCATGTGTGATTCCACTTGACAAATCAGGAGAATTTGGAGATAAGGCAGGAGAAAAAGGAACATATAGAGAGTTACTTCTAAGCCACAGATGCCATGTGCGACTCCACTAGATAAGAGCAGGAGCAGTTGAGATTAAGGAAGGAGAAAAAGAAATAAATTTAAGTGCCTTTTACGCCACAGATGCCATGAGTGATTCCACTAGACAAGGTCAGGAGCATTTGAGAATAAGGACGAAGAAAAATAAATAAAATAAAGTGCCTTCTACGCCACAGATGCCATGTGTGATTCCACTAGCCAAGCATTTGGGAATAAGGCAGGAGAAAAAGGAAAATATAGAGAGGTACTTCTACGCCACAGATGCCATGTGCGATTCCACTTGACAAGCATTTGGGAATAAGGCAGGAGAAAAAGGAAAATATAGGGAGTTACTTCTACGCCACAGATGCCATGAGTGATTCCACTAGACAAGCATTTGGGAATAAGGCAGGAGAAAAAGGAAAATATAGAGAGTTACTTCTACGCCACAGATACCATGTGTGATTCCACTAGACAAGTATTTGGGAATAAGGCAGGAGACAAAGGAAAATATGGAGAGTTACTTCTACACCACAGATGCCATGTGTGATTCCACTGGACAAGCATTTGAGAATAAGGCAGGAGACAAAGGACATTATAGAGAGTTACTTCTACGCCACAGATGCCATGTGTGATTCCACTAGACAAGCATTTGGGAATAAGGCAGGAGACAAAGGAAAATATAGAGAGTTACTTCTACACCACAGATGCCATTTGTGATTCCACTAGACAAGCATTTGGGAATAAGGCAGGAGACAAAGAAAAATATAGAGAGTTACTTCTACACCACAGATACCATGTGTGATTCCACTAGACAAGCATTTGGGAATAAGGCAGGAGAAAAAGGAAAATATAGAGAGTTACTTCTACGCCACAGATGCCATGTGAGATTCCACTAGACAAGCATTTGGGAATAAGGCAGGAGAAAAAGGAAAATATAGAGAGTTACTTCTATGCCACAGATGCCATGTGTGATTCCACTAGACAAGCATTTGGGAATAAGGCAGGAGAAAAAGGAAAATATAGGGAGTTACTTCTACGCCACAGATGCCATGAACGATTCCACTAGACAAGCATTTGGGAATAAGGCAGGAGAAAAAGGAAAATATAGAGAGTTACTTCTACGCCACAGATGCCATGTGTGATTCCACTAGACAAGTATTTGGGAATAAGGCAGGAGACAAAGGAAAATATAGAGAGCTACTTCTACACCACAGATGCCATGTGTGATTCCACTAGACAAGCATTTGGGAATAAGGCAGGAGACAAAGGCAAATATAGAGAGTTACTTCTACGCCACAGATGCCATGTGTGATTCCACTAGACAAGCATTTGCGAATAAGGCAGGAGACAAAGGAAAATGTAGAGAGTTACTTCTACACCACAGATACCATGTGTGATTCCACTAGACAAGCATTTGGGAATAAGGCAGGAGAAAAAGGAAAATATAGAGAGTTACTTCTACGCCACAGATGCCATGTGTGATTCCACTAGACAAGTATTTGGGAATAAGCCAGGAGACAAAGGAAAATATAGAGAGTTACTTCTACACCACAGATGCCATGTGTGATTCCACTAGACATGCATTTGGGAATAAGTTAGGAGAAAAAGGAAAATATAGAGAGTTACTTCTACGCCACAGATGCCATGTGTGATTCCACTAGACAAGCATTTGGGAATAAGGCAGGAGAAAAAGGAAAATATAGGGAGTTACTCCTACGCCACAGATGCCATGAGTGATTCCACTAGACAAGCATTTGGGAATAAGGCAGGAGAAAAAGGAAAATATAGAGAGTTACTTCTACGCCACAGATACCATGTGTGATTCCACTAGACAAGTATTTGGGAATAAGGCAGGAGACAAAGGAAAATATAGAGAGTTACTTCTACGCCACAGATGCCATGTGTGATTCCTCTAGACAAGCATTTGGGAATAAGGCAGGAGACAAAGGAAAATATAGAGAGTTACTTCTACGCCACAGATGCCATGTGTGATTCCACTAGACAAGCATTTGGGAATAAGGCAGGAGAAAAAGGAAAATATAGGGAGTTACTTCTACGCCACAGATGCCATGAGTGATTCCACTAGACAAGCATTTGGGAATAAGGCAGGAGAAAAAGGAAAATATAGAGAGTTACTTCTACGCCACAGATACAATGTGTGATTCCACTAGACAAGTATTTGGTAATATGGCAGGAGACAAAGGAAAATATAGAGAGTTACTTCTACACCACAGATGCCATGTGTGATTCCACTAGACTAGCATTTGGGAATAAGGCAGGAGACAAAGGAAAATATAGAGAGTTACTTCTACGCCACAGATGCCATGTGTGATTCCACTAGACAAGCATTTGGGAATAAGGCAGGAGACAAAGAAAATATAGAGAGTTACTTCTACACCACAGATGCCATGTGTGATTCCAGTAGACAAGCATTTGGGAATAAGGCAGGAGACAAAGGAAAATATAGAGAGTTACTTCTACACCACAGATACCATGTGTGATTCCACTAGACAAGCATTTGGGAATAAGGCAGGAGAAAAAGGAAAATATAGAGAGTTACTTCTACGCCACAGATGCCATGTGTGATTCCACTAGACAAGCATTTGGGAATAAGGCAGGAAAAAAAGGAAAATATAGAGAGTTACTTCTACACCACAGATGCCATGTGTGATTCCACTAGACAAGTATTTGGGAATAAGGCAGGAGAAAAAGGAAAATATAGAGAGTTACTTCTACGCCACAGATGCCATGTGTGATTCCACTAGACAAGTATTTGGGAATAAGGCAGGAGACAAAGGAAAATATAGAGAATTACTTCTCCGCCACAGATGCCATGTGTGATTCCACTAGACAAGCATTTGGGAATAAGGCAGGAGAAAAAGGAAAATATAGAGAGTTACTTCTACGCCACAGATACCATGTGTGATTCCACTAGACAAGCATTTGGGAATAAGGCAGGAGAAAAAGGAAAATATTGAGAGTTACTTCTACGCCACATATGCCATGTGTGATTCCACTAGACAAGTATTTGGGAATAAGGCAGGAGACAAAGGAAAGTATAGAGAGTTACCTCTACGCCACTGATGCCATGTGTGATTCCACTAGACAAGCATTTGGGAATAAGTTAGGAGAAAAAGGAAAATATAGAGAGTTACTTCTACGCCACAGATACCATGTGTGATTCCACTAGACAAGCATTTGGGAACAAGGCAGGAGAAAAAGGAAAATATGGAGAGTTACTTCTACACCACAGATACCATGTGTGATTCCATTAGACAAGCATTTGGGAATAAGGCAGGAGAAAAAGGAAAATATGGAGAGTTACTTCTACGCCACAGATGCCATGTGTGATTCCACTAGACACGCATTTGGGAATAAGGCAGGAGAAAAAGGAAAATATAGAGAGTTACTTCTACACCACAGATGCCATGTGTGATTCCATTAGACAAGTATTTGGGAATAAGGCAGGAGACAAAGGAAAATATAGACAGTTACTTCTACGCCACAGATGCCATCTGTGATTCCACTAGACAAGCATTTTGGATTAAGGCAGGAGACAAAGGAAAATATAGAGATTTACTTCTACGCCACAGATGCCATGTGTGATTCCACTAGACAAACATTTGTGAATAAGGCAGGAGAAAATGGATCATATAGAGAGTTACTTTTACGCCACAGATGCCTTGTGCGACTCCACTAGATAAGAGCAGGAGCATTTGAGAATAAGGGAGGAGAAAAAGAAATAACATTAAAGTGCCTTTTACGCCAAAGATGCCATGTGTGATTCCACTTGACAAATCAGGAGAATTTGGAGATAAGGCAGGAGAAAAAGGAACATATAGAGAGTTACTTCTACGCCACAGATGCCATGTGCGACTCCACTAGATAAGAGCAGGAGCAGTTGAGATTAAGGAAGGAGAAAAAGAAATAAATTTAAGTGCCTTTTACGCCACAGATGCCATGAGTGATTCCACTAGACAAGGTCAGGAGCATTTGAGAATAAGGATGAAGAAAAATAAATAAAATAAAGTGCCTTCTACGCCACAGATGCCATGTGTGATTCCACTAGCCAAGCGTTTGGGAATAAGGCAGGAGAAAAAGGAAAATATAGAGAGGTACTTCTACGCCACAGATGCCATGTGCGATTCCACTTGACAGGCATTTGGGAATAAGGCAGGAGACAAAGGAAAATTTAGAGAGTTACTTCTACGCCACAGATGCCATGAGTGATTCCACTAGACAAGCATTTGGGAATAAGGCAGGAGAAAAAGGAAAATATAGAGAGTAACTTCTACGCCACAGATGCCATGAGTGATTCCATTAGACAAGCATTTGGGAATAAGTTAGGAGAAAAAGGAAAATATAGAGAGTTACTTCTACGCCACAGATGCCATGTGTGATTCCTCTAGACAAGCATTTGGGAATAAGGCAGGAGAAAAAGAAAAATATAGGGAGTTACTTCTACGCCACAGATGCCATGAGTGATTCCACTAGACAAGCATTTGGGAATAAGGCAGGAGAAAAAGGAAAATATAGAGAGTTACTTCTACGCCACAAATGCCATGTGTGATTCCACTAGACAAGCATTTGGGAATAAGGCAGGAGAAAAAGGAAAATATAGAGAGGTACTTCTACGCCACAGATGCCATGTGTGATTCCACTAGACAAGCATTTGGGAATAAGGCAGGAGAAAAAGGAAAATATAGGGAGTTACTTCTACGCCACAGATGCCATGAGTGATTCCACTAGACAAGCATTTGGGAATAAGGCAGGAGAAAAAGGAAAATATAGAGAGTTACTTCTACGCCACAGATGCCATGTGTGATTCCACTAGACAAGTATTTGGGAATAAGGCAGGAGACAAAGGAAAATATAGAGAGTTACTGCTACACCACAGATGCCATGTGTTATTCCACTAGACAAGCATTTGGGAATAAGGCAGGAGACAAAGGAAAATATAGAGAGTTACTTCTACGCCACAGATGCCATGTGTGATTCCACTAGACAAGCATTTGGGAATAAGGCAGGAGACAAAGGAAAATATAGAGAGTTACTTCTACGCCACAGATGCCATGTGTGATTCCACTAGACAAGCATTTGGGAATAAGGCAGGAGACAAAGGAAAATGTAGAGAGTTACTTCTACGCCACAGATACCATGTGTGATTCCACTAGACAAGTATTTGGGAATAAGGCAGGAGACAAAGGAAAATATAGAGAGTTACTTCTACGCCACAGATGCCATGTGTGATTCCTCTAGACAAGCATTTGGGAATAAGGCAGGAGACAAAGGAAAATATAGAGAGTTACTTCTACGCCACAGATGCCATGTGTGATTCCACTAGACAAGCATTTGGGAATAAGGCAGGAGAAAAAGGAAAATATAGGGAGTTACTTCTACGCCACAGATGCCATGAGTGATTCCACTAGACAAGCATTTGGGAATAAGGCAGGAGAAAAAGGAAAATATAGAGAGTTACTTCTACGCCACAGATACCATGTGTGATTCCACTAGACAAGTATTTGGGAATATGGCAGGAGACAAAGGAAAATATAGAGAGTTACTTCTACACCACAGATGCCATGTGTGATTCCACTAGACAAGCATTTGGGAATAAGGCAGGAGACAAAGGAAAATATAGAGAGTTACTTCTACGCCACAGATTCCATGTGTGATTCCACTAGACAAGCATTTGGGAATAAGGCAGGAGACAAAGAAAATATAGAGAGTTACTTCTACACCACAGATGCCATGTGTGATTCCAGTAGACAAGCATTTGGGAATAAGGCAGGAGACAAAGGAAAATATAGAGAGTTACTTCTACACCACAGATACCATGTGTGATTCCACTAGACAAGCATTTGGGAATAAGGCAGGAGAAAAAGGAAAATATAGAGAGTTACTTCTACGCCACAGATGCCATGTGTGATTCCACTAGACAAGCATTTGGGAATAAGGCAGGAAAAAAAGGAAAATATAGAGAGTTACTTCCACACCACAGATGCCATGTGTGATTCCACTAGACAAGTATTTGGGAATAAGGCAGGAGAAAAAGGAAAATATAGAGAGTTACTTCTACGCCACAGATGCCATGTGTGATTCCACTAGACAAGTATTTGGGAATAAGGCAGGAGACAAAGGAAAATATAGAGAATTACTTCTCCGCCACAGATGCCATGTGTGATTCCACTATACAAGCATTTGGGAATAAGGCAGGAGAAAAAGGAAAATATAGAGAGTTACTTCTACGCCACAGATACCATGTGTGATTCCACTAGACAAGCATTTGGGAATAAGGCAAGAGAAAAAGGAAAATATTGAGAGTTACTTCTACGCCACATATGCCATGTGTGATTCCACTAGACAAGTATATGGGAATAAGGCAGGAGACAAAGGAAAGTATAGAGAGTTACCTCTACGCCACTGATGCCATGTGTGATTCCACTAGACAAGCATTTGGGAATAAGTTAGGAGAAAAAGGAAAATATAGAGAGTTACTTCTACGCCACAGATACCATGTGTGATTCCACTAGACAAGCATTTGGGAACAAGGCAGGAGAAAAAGGAAAATATGGAGAGTTACCTCTACACCACTGATACCATGTGTGATTCCATTAGACAAGCATTTGGGAATAAGGCAGGAGAAAAAGGAAAATATGGAGAGTTACTTCTACGCCACAGATGCCATGTGTGATTCCACTAGACAAGCATTTGGGAATAAGGCAGGAGAAAAAGGAAAATATAGAGAGTTACTTCTACACCACAGATGCCATGTGTGATTCCATTAGACAAGTATTTTGGAATAAGGCAGGAGACAAAGGAAAATATAGAGAGTTACTTCTACGCCACAGATGCCATGTGTGATTCCACTAGACAAGCATTTTGGAATAAGGCAGGAGACAAAGGAAAATATAGAGATTTACTTCTACGCCATAGATGCCATGTGTGATTCCACTAGACAAACACTTGTGAATAAGGCAGGAGAAAATGGATCATATAGAGAGTTACTTCTACGCCACAGATGCCTTGTGCGACTCCACTAGATAAGAGCAGGAGCATTTGAGAATAAGGGAGGAGAAAAAGAAATAACATTAAAGTGCCATTTACGCCAAAGATGCCATGTGTGATTCCACTTGACAAATCAGGAGAATTTGGAGATAAGGCAGGAGAAAAAGGAACATATAGAGAGTTACTTCTAAGCCACAGATGCCATGTGCGACTCCACTAGATAAGAGCAGGAGCAGTTGAGATTAAGGAAGGAGAAAAAGAAATAAATTTAAGTGCCTTTTAAGCCACAGATGCCATGAGTGATTCCACTAGACAAGGTCAGGAGCATTTGAGAATAAGGACGAAGAAAAATAAATAAAATAAAGTGCCTTCTACGCCACAGATGCCATGTGTGATTCCACTAGCCAAGCATTTGGGAATAAGGCAGGAGAAAAAGGAAAATATAGAGAGGTACTTCTACGCCACAGATGCCATGTGCGATTCCACTTGACAAGCATTTGGGAATAAGGCAGGAGAAAAAGGAAAATATAGGGAGTTACTTCTACGCCACAGATGCCATGAGTGATTCCACTAGACAAGCATTTGGGAATAAGGCAGGAGAAAAAGGAAAATATAGATAGTAACTTCTACGCCACAGATGCCATGAGTGATTCCACTAGACAAGCATTTGGGAATAAGTTAGGAGAAAAAGGAAAATATAGAGAGTTACTTCTACGCCACAGATACCATGTGTGATTCCACTAGACAAGCATTTGGGAATAAGGCAGGAGAAAAAGGAAAATATAGGGAGTTACTTCTACGCCACAGATGCCATGAGTGATTCCACTAGACAAGCATTTGGGAATAAGGCAGGAGAAAAAGGAAAATATAGAGAGTTACTTCTACGCCACAGATACCATGTGTGATTCCACTAGACAAGTATTTGGGAATAAGGCAGGAGACAAAGGAAAATATGGAGAGTTACTTCTACACCACAGATGCCATGTGTGATTCCACTGGACAAGCATTTGAGAATAAGGCAGGAGACAAAGGACATTATAGAGAGTTACTTCTACGCCACAGATGCCATGTGTGATTCCACTAGACAAGCATTTGGGAATAAGGCAGGAGACAAAGGAAAATATAGAGAGTTACTTCTACACCACAGATGCCATTTGTGATTCCACTAGACAAGCATTTGGGAATAAGGCAGGAGACAAAGAAAAATATAGAGAGTTACTTCTACACCACAGATACCATGTGTGATTCCACTAGACAAGCATTTGGGAATAAGGCAGGAGAAAAAGGAAAATATAGAGAGTTACTTCTACGCCACAGATGCCATGTGAGATTCCACTAGACAAGCATTTGGGAATAAGGCAGGAGAAAAAGGAAAATATAGAGAGTTACTTCTATGCCACAGATGCCATGTGTGATTCCACTAGACAAGCATTTGGGAATAAGGCAGGAGAAAAAGGAAAATATAGGGAGTTACTTCTACGCCACAGATGCCATGAAACGATTCCACTAGACAAGCATTTGGGAATAAGGCAGGAGAAAAAGGAAAATATAGAGAGTTACTTCTACGCCACAGATGCCATGTGTGATTCCACTAGACAAGTATTTGGGAATAAGGCAGGAGACAAAGGAAAATATAGAGAGCTACTTCTACACCACAGATGCCATGTGTGATTCCACTAGACAAGCATTTGGGAATAAGGCAGGAGACAAAGGCAAATATAGAGAGTTACTTCTACGCCACAGATGCCATGTGTGATTCCACTAGACAAGCATTTGCGAATAAGGCAGGAGACAAAGGAAAATGTAGAGAGTTACTTCTACACCACAGATACCATGTGTGATTCCACTAGACAAGCATTTGGGAATAAGGCAGGAGAAAAAGGAAAATATAGAGAGTTACTTCTACGCCACAGAGGCCATGTGTGATTCCACTAGACAAGTATTTGGGAATAAGCCAGGAGACAAAGGAAAATATAGAGAGTTACTTCTACACCACAGATGCCATGTGTGATTCCACTAGACAAACATTTGGGAATAAGTTAGGAGAAAAAGGAAAATATAGAGAGTTACTTCTACGCCACAGATGCCATGTGTGATTCCACTAGACAAGCATTTGGGAATAAGGCAGGAGAAAAAGGAAAATATAGGGAGTTACTCCTACGCCACAGATGCCATGAGTGATTCCACTAGACAAGCATTTGGGAATAAGGCAGGAGAAAAAGGAAAATATAGAGAGTTACTTCTACGCCACAGATACCATGTGTGATTCCACTAGACAAGTATTTGGGAATAAGGCAGGAGACAAAGGAAAATATAGAGAGTTACTTCTACGCCACAGATGCCATGTGTGATTCCTCTAGACAAGCATTTGGGAATAAGGCAGGAGACAAAGGAAAATATAGAGAGTTACTTCTACGCCACAGATGCCATGTGTGATTCCACTAGACAAGCATTTGGGAATAAGGCAGGAGAAAAAGGAAAATATAGGGAGTTACTTCTACGCCACAGATGCCATGAGTGATTCCACTAGACAAGCATTTGGGAATAAGGCAGGAGAAAAAGGAAAATATAGAGAGTTACTTCTACGCCACAGATACAATGTGTGATTCCACTAGACAAGTATTTGGTAATATGGCAGGAGACAAAGGAAAATATAGAGAGTTACTTCTACACCACAGATGCCATGTGTGATTCCACTAGACAAGCATTTGGGAATAAGGCAGGAGACAAAGGAAAATATAGAGAGTTACTTCTACGCCACAGATGCCATGTGTGATTCCACTAGACAAGCATTTGGGAATAAGGCAGGAGACAAAGAAAATATAGAGAGTTACTTCTACACCACAGATGCCATGTGTGATTCCAGTAGACAAGCATTTGGGAATAAGGCAGGAGACAAAGGAAAATATAGAGAGTTACTTCTACACCACAGATACCATGTGTGATTCCACTAGACAAGCATTTGGGAATAAGGCAGGAGAAAAAGGAAAATATAGAGAGTTACTTCTACGCCACAGATGCCATGTGTGATTCCACTAGACAAGCATTTGGGAATAAGGCAGGAAAAAAAGGAAAATATAGAGAGTTACTTCTACACCACAGATGCCATGTGTGATTCCACTAGACAAGTATTTGGGAATAAGGCAGGAGAAAAAGGAAAATATAGAGAGTTACTTCTACGCCACAGATGCCATGTGTGATTCCACTAGACAAGTATTTGGGAATAAGGCAGGAGACAAAGGAAAATATAGAGAATTACTTCTCCGCCACAGATGCCATGTGTGATTCCACTAGACAAGCATTTGGGAATAAGGCAGGAGAAAAAGGAAAATATAGAGAGTTACTTCTACGCCACAGATACCATGTGTGATTCCACTAGACAAGCATTTGGGAATAAGGCAGGAGAAAAAGGAAAATATTGAGAGTTACTTCTACGCCACATATGCCATGTGTGATTCCACTAGACAAGTATTTGGGAATAAGGCAGGAGACAAAGGAAAGTATAGAGAGTTACCTCTACGCCACTGATGCCATGTGTGATTCCACTAGACAAGCATTTGGGAATAAGTTAGGAGAAAAAGGAAAATATAGAGTGTTACTTCTACGCCACAGATACCATGTGTGATTCCACTAGACAAGCATTTGGGAACAAGGCAGGAGAAAAAGGAAAATATGGAGAGTTACTTCTACACCACAGATACCATGTGTGATTCCATTAGACAAGCATTTGGGAATAAGGCAGGAGAAAAAGGAAAATATGGAGAGTTACTTCTACGCCACAGATGCCATGTGTGATTCCACTAGACAAGCATTTGGGAATAAGGCAGGAGAAAAAGGAAAATATAGAGAATTACTTCTACACCACAGATGCCATGTGTGATTCCATTAGACAAGTATTTGGGAATAAGGCAGGAGACAAAGGAAAATATAGAGAGTTACTTCTACGCCACAGATGCCATCTGTGATTCCACTAGACAAGCATTTTGGAATAAGGCAGGAGACAAAGGAAAATATAGAGATTTACTTCTACGCCACAGATGCCATGTGTGATTCCACTAGACAAACATTTGTGAATAAGGCAGGAGAAAATGGATCATATAGAGAGTTACTTTTACGCCACAGATGCCTTGTGCGACTCCACTAGATAAGAGCAGGAGCATTTGAGAATAAGGGAGGAGAAAAAGAAATAACATTAAAGTGCCTTTTACGCCAAAGATGCCATGTGTGATTCCACTTGACAAATCAGGAGAATTTGGAGATAAGGCAGGAGAAAAAGGAACATATAGAGAGTTACTTCTACGCCACAGATGCCATGTGCGACTCCACTAGATAAGAGCAGGAGCAGTTGAGATTAAGGAAGGAGAAAAAGAAATAAATTTAAGTGCCTTTTACGCCACAGATGCCATGAGTGATTCCACTAGACAAGGTCAGGAGCATTTGAGAATAAGGAAGAAGAAAAATAAATAAAATAAAGTGCCTTCTACGCCACAGATGCCATGTGTGATTCCACTAGCCAAGCGTTTGGGAATAAGGCAGGAGAAAAAGGAAAATATAGAGAGGTACTTCTACGCCACAGATGCCATGTGCGATTCCACTTGACAGGCATTTGGGAATAAGGCAGGAGACAAAGGAAAATTTAGAGAGTTACTTCTACGCCACAGATGCCATGAGTGATTCCACTAGACAAGCATTTGGGAATAAGGCAGGAGAAAAAGGAAAATATAGAGAGTAACTTCTACGCCACAGATGCCATGAGTGATTCCATTAGACAAGCATTTGGGAATAAGTTAGGAGAAAAAGGAAAATATAGAGAGTTACTTCTACGCCACAGATGCCATGTGTGATTCCTCTAGACAAGCATTTGGGAATAAGGCAGGAGAAAAAGAAAAATATAGGGAGTTACTTCTACGCCACAGATGCCATGAGTGATTCCACTAGACAAGCATTTGGGAATAAGGCAGGAGAAAAAGGAAAATATAGAGAGTTACTTCTACGCCACAAATGCCATGTGTGATTCCACTAGACAAGCATTTGGGAATAAGGCAGGAGAAAAAGGAAAATATAGAGAGTTACTTCTACGCCACAGATGCCATGTGTGATTCCACTAGACAAGTATTTGGGAATAAGGCAGGAGAAAAAGGAAAATATAGGGAGTTACTTCTACGCCACAGATGCCATGAGTGATTCCACTAGACAAGCATTTGGGAATAAGGCAGGAGAAAAAGGAAAATATAGAGAGTTACTTCTACGCCACAGATGCCATGTGTGATTCCACTAGACAAGTATTTGGGAATAAGGCAGGAGACAAAGGAAAATATAGAGAGTTACTGCTACACCACAGATGCCATGTGTTATTCCACTAGACAAGCATTTGGGAATAAGGCAGGAGACAAAGGAAAATATAGAGAGTTACTTCTACGCCACAGATGCCATGTGTGATTCCACTAGACAAGCATTTGGGAATAAGGCAGGAGACAAAGGAAAATATAGAGAGTTACTTCTACGCCACAGATGCCATGTGTGATTCCACTAGACAAGCATTTGGGAATAAGGCAGGAGACAAAGGAAAATGTAGAGAGTTACTTCTACACCACAGATACCATGTGTGATTCCATTAGACAAGTATTTGGGAATAAGGCAGGAGACAAAGGAAAATATAGAGAGTTACTTCTACGCCACAGATGCCATGTGTGATTCCACTAGACAAGCATTTTGGAATAAGGCAGGAGACAAAGGAAAATATAGAGATTTACTTCTACGCCACAGATGCCATGTGTGATTCCACTAGACAAACATTTGTGAATAAGCCAGGAGAAAATGGATCATATAGAGAGTTACTTCTACGCCACAGATGCCTTGTGCGACTCCACTAGATAAGAGCAGGAGCATTTGAGAATAAGGGAGGAGAAAAAGATATAACATTAAAGTGCCTCTTACGCCAAAGATGCCATGTGTGATTCCACTTGACAAATCAGGAGAATTTGGAGATAAGGCAGGAGAAAAAGGAACATATAGAGAGTTACTTCTAAGCCACAGATGCCATGTGCGACTCCACTAGATAAGATCAGGAGCAGTTGAGATTAAGGAAGGAGAAAAAGAAATAAATTTAAGTGCCTTTTACGCCACAGATGCCATGAGTGATTCCACTAGACAAGGTCAGGAGCATTTGAGAATATGGACGAAGAAAAATAAATAAAATAAAGTGCCTTCTACGCCACAGATGCCATGTGTGATTCCACTAGCCAAGCATTTGGGAATAAGGCAGGAGAAAAAGGAAAATATAGAGAGGTACTTCTACGCCACAGATGCCATGTGCGATTCCACTTGACAAGCATTTGGGAATAAGGCAGGAGAAAAAGGAAAATATAGGGAGTTACTTCTACGCCACAGATGCCATGAGTGATTCCACTAGACAAGCATTTGGGAATAAGGCAGGAGAAAAAGGAAAATATAGAGAGTAACTTCTACGCCACAGATGCCATGAGTGATTCCACTAGACAAGCATTTGGGAATAAGTTAGGAGAAAAAGGAAAATATAGAGAGTTACTTCTACGCCACAGATGCCATGTGTGATTCCACTAGACAAGCATTTGGGAATAAGGCAGGAGAAAAAGGAAAATATAGGGAGTTACTTCTACGCCACAGATGCCATGAGTGATTCCACTAGACAAGCATTTGGGAATAAGGCAGGAGAAAAAGGAAAATATAGAGAGTTACTTCTACGCCACAGATACCATGTGTGATTCCACTAGACAAGCATTTGGGAATAAGGCAGAAGAAAAAGGAAAATATAGAGAGTTACTTCTACGCCACAGATGCCATGTGAGATTCCACTAGACAAGCATTTGGGAATAAGGCAGGAGAAAAAGGAAAATATAGAGAGTTACTTCTACGCCACAGATGCCATGTGTGATTCCACTAGACAAGCATTTGGGAATAAGGCAGGAGAAAAAGGAAAATATAGGGAGTTACTTCTACGCCACAGATGCCATGAACGATTCCACGAGACAAGCATTTGGGAATAAGGCAGGAGAAAAAGGAAAATATAGAGAGTTACTTCTACGCCACAGATGCCATGTGTGATTCCACTAGACAAGTATTTGGGAATAAGGCAGGAGACAAAGGAAAATATAGAGAGTTACTTCTACACCACAGATGCCATGTGTGATTCCACTAGACAAGCATTTGGGAATAAGGCAGGAGACAAAGGAAAATATAGAGAGTTACTTCTACGCCACAGATGCCATGTGTGATTCCACTAGACAAGCATTTGCGAATAAGGCAGGAGACAAAGGAAAATGTAGAGAGTTACTTCTACACCACAGATACCATGTGTGATTCCACTAGACAAGCATTTGGGAATAAGGCAGGAGAAAAAGGAAAATATAGAGAGTTACTTCTACGCCACAGATGCCATGTGTGATTCCACTAGACAAGTATTTGGGAATAAGCCAGGAGACAAAGGAAAATATAGAGAGTTACTTCTACACCACAGATGCCATGTGTGATTCCACTAGACAAGCATTTGGGAATAAGTTAGGAGAAAAAGGAAAATATAGAGAGTTACTTCTACGCCACAGATGCCATGTGTGATTCCACTAGACAAGCATTTGGGAATAAGGCAGGAGAAAAAGGAAAATATAGGGAGTTACTTCTACGCCACAGATGCCATGAGTGATTCCACTAGACAAGCATTTGGGAATAAGGCAGGAGAAAAAGGAAAATATAGAGAGTTACTTCTACGCCACAGATACCATGTGTGATTCCACTAGACAAGTATTTGGGAATAAGGCAGGAGACAAAGGAAAATATAGAGAGTTACTTCTACGCCACAGATGCCATGTGTGATTCCTCTAGACAAGCATTTGGGAATAAGGCAGGAGACAAAGGAAAATATAGAGAGTTACTTCTACGCCACAGATGCCATGTGTGATTCCACTAGACAAGCATTTGGGAATAAGGCAGGAGAAAAAGGAAAATATAGGGAGTTACTTCTACGCCACAGATACCATGTGTGATTCCACTAGACAAGCATTTGGGAATAAGGCAGGAGAAAAAGGAAAATATAGAGAGTTACTTCTACGCCACAGATACCATGTGTGATTCCACTAGACAAGTATTTGGTAATATGGCAGGAGACAAAGGAAAATATAGAGAGTTACTTCTACACCACAGATGCCATGTGTGATTCCACTAGACAAGCATTTGGGAATAAGGCAGGAGACAAAGGAAAATATAGAGAGTTACTTCTACGCCACAGATGCCATGTGTGATTCCACTAGACAAGCATTTGGGAATAAGGCAGGAGACAAAGAAAATATAGAGAGTTACTTCTACACCACAGATGCCATGAGTGATTCCAGTAGACAAGCATTTGGGAATAAGGCAGGAGACAAAGGAAAATATAGAGAGTTACTTCTACACCACAGATACCATGTGTGATTCCACTAGACAAGCATTTGGGAATAAGGCAGGAGAAAAAGGAAAATATAGAGAGTTACTTCTACGCCACAGATGCCATGTGTGATTCCACTAGACAAGCATTTGGGAATAAGGCAGGAAAAAAAGGAAAATATAGAGAGTTACTTCTACACCACAGATGCCATGTGTGATTCCACTTGACAAGTATTTGGGAATAAGGCAGGAGAAAAAGGAAAATATAGAGAGTTACTTCTACGCCACAGATGCCATGTGTGATTCCACTAGACAAGTATTTGGGAATAAGGCAGGAGACAAAGGAAAATATAGAGAATTACTTCTCCGCCACAGATGCCATGTGTGATTCCACTAGACAAGCATTTGGGAATAAGGCAGGAGAAAAAGGAAAATATAGAGAGTTACTTCTACGCCACAGATACCATGTGTGATTCCACTAGACAAGCATTTGGGAATTAGGCAGGAGAAAAAGGAAAATATTGAGAGTTACTTCTACGCCACATATGCCATGTGTGATTCCACTAGACAAGTATTTGGGAATAAGGCAGGAGACAAAGGAAAGTATAGAGAGTTACCTCTACGCCACTGATGCCATGTGTGATTCCACTAGACAAGCATTTGGGAATAAGTTAGGAGAAAAAGGAAAATATAGAGAGTTACTTCTACGCCACAGATACCATGTGTGATTCCAATAGACAAGCATTTGGGAACAAGGCAGGAGAAAAAGGAAAATATGGAGAGTTACTTCTACACCACAGATACCATGTGTGATTCCATTAGACAAGCATTTGGGAATAAGGCAGGAGAAAAAGGAAAATATGGAGAGTTACTTCTACGCCACAGATGCCATGTGTGATTCCACTAGACAAGCATTTGGGAATAAGCCAGGAGAAAAAGGAAAATATAGAGAGTTACTTCTACACCACAGATGCCATGTGTGATTCCATTAGACAAGTATTTGGGAATAAGGCAGGAGACAAAGGAAAATATAGAGAGTTACTTCTACGCCACAGATGCCATGTGTGATTCCACTAGACAAGCATTTTGGAATAAGGCAGGAGACAAAGGAAAATATAGAGATTTACTTCTACGCCACAGATGCCATGTGTGATTCCACTAGACAAACATTTGTGAATAAGGCAGGAGAAAATGGATCATATAGAGAGTTACTTCTACGCCACAGATGCGTTGTGCGACTCCACTAGATAAGAGCAGGAGCATTTGAGAATAAGGGAGGAGAAAAAGAAATAACATTAAAGTGCCTTTTACGCCAAAGATGCCATGTGTGATTCCACTTGACAAATCAGGAGAATTTGGAGATAAGGCAGGAGAAAAAGGAACATATAGAGAGTTACTTCTACGCCACAGATGCCATGTGCGACTCCACTAGATAAGAGCAGGAGCAGTTGAGATTAAGGAAGGAGAAAAAGAAATAAATTTAAGTGCCTTTTACGCCACAGATGCCATGAGTGATTCCACTAGACAAGGTCAGGAGCATTTGAGAATAAGGAAGAAGAAAAATAAATAAAATAAAGTGCCTTCTACGCCACAGATGCCATGTGTGATTCCACTAGCCAAGCATTTGGGAATAAGGCAGGAGAAAAAGGAAAATATAGAGAGGTACTTCTACGCCACAGATGCCATGTGCGATTCCACTTGACAGGCATTTGGGAATAAGGCAGGAGAAAAAGGAAAATATAAAGAGTTACTTCTACGCCACAGATGCCATGAGTGATTCCACTAGACAAGCATTTGGGAATAAGGCAGGAGAAAAAGGAAAATATAGAGAGTAACTTCTACGCCACAGATGCCATGAGTGATTCCATTAGACAAGCATTTGGGAATAAGTTAGGAGAAAAAGGAAAATATAGAGAGTTACTTCTACGCCACAGATGCCATGTGTGATTCCTCTAGACAAGCATTTGTGAATAAGGCAGGAGAAAAAGGAAAATATAGGGAGTTACTTCTACGCCACAGATGCCATGAGTGATTCCACTAGACAAGCATTTGGGAATAAGGCAGGAGAAAAAGGAAAATATAGAGATTTACTTCTACGCCACAAATGCCATGTGTGATTCCACTAGACAAGCATTTGGGAATAAGGCAGGAGAAAAAGGAAAATATAGAGAGTTACTTCTACGCCACAGATGCCATGTGTGATTCCACTAGACAAGCATTTGGGAATAAGGCAGGAGAAAAAGGAAAATATAGGGAGTTACTTCTACGCCACAGATGCCATGAGTGATTCCACTAGACAAGCATTTGGGAATAAGGCAGGAGAAAAAGGAAAATATAGAGAGTTACTTCTACGCCACAGATGCCATGTGTGATTCCACTAGACAAGTATTTGGGAATAAGGCAGGAGACAAAGGAAAATATAGAGAGTTACTTCTACACCACAGATGCCATGTGTGATTCCACTAGACAAGCATTTGGGAATAAGGCAGGAGACAAGGGAAAATATAGAGAGTTACTTCTACGCCACAGATGCCATGTGTGATTCCACTAGACAAGCATTTGGGAATAAGGCAGGAGACAAAGGAAAATATAGAGAGTTACTTCTACGCCACAGATGCCATGTGTGATTCCACTAGACAAGCATTTGGGAATAAGGCAGGAGACAAAGGAAAATGTAGAGAGTTACTTCTACACCACAGATACCATGTGTGATTCCACTAGACAAGCATTTGGGAATAAGGCAGGAGAAAAAGGAAAATATAGAGAGTTACTTCTACGCCACAGATGCCATGTGTGATTCCACTAGACAAGCATTTGGGAATAAGGCAGGAGTAAAGGAAAATATAGAGAGTTACTTCTACGCCACAGATGCCATGAGTGATTCCACTAGACAAGTATTTGGGAATAAGCCAGGAGACAAAGGAAAATATAGAGAGTTACTTCTACGCCACAGATGCCATGTGTGATTCCACTAGACAAGCATTTGGGAATAAGGCAGGACAAAAAGGAAAATATAGAGAGTTACTTCTACGCCACAAATACCATGTGTGATTCCACTAGACAAGCATTTGGGAATAAGGCAGGAGAAAAAGGAAAATATTGAGAGTTACTTCTACGCCTCATATGCCATGTGTGATTCCACCAGACAAGTATTTGGGAATAAGGCAGGAGACAAATGAAAGTATAGAGAGTTACTTCTACGCCGCTGATGCCATGTGTGACTCCACTAGACAAGCATTTGGGAATAAGTTAGGAGAAAAAGGAAAATATAGAGAGTTACTTCTACGCCACAGGTACCATGTGTGATTCCACTAGACAAGCATTTGAAATAAGGCAGGAGAAAAAGGAAAATATGGAGAGTTACTTCTACACCACAGATACCATGTGTGATTCCATTAGACAAGCATTTGGGAATAAGGCAGGAGAAAAAGGAAAATATGGAGAGTTACTTCTACGCCACAGATGCCATGTGTGATTCCACTAGACAAGCATTTGGGAATAAGGCAGGAGAAAAAGGAAAATATAGAGAGTTACTTCTACGCCACAGATGCCATGTGTGATTCCACTAGACAAGTATTTGGGAATAAGGCAGGAGACAAATGAAAATATAGAGAGTTACTTCTACGCCACAGATGCCATATGTGATTCCACTAGACAAGCATTTGGGAATAAGGCAGGAGACAAAGGTAAATATAGAGATTTACTTCTACGCCACAGATACCATGTGTGATTCCACTAGACAAGCATTTGGGAATAAGGCAGGAGAAAAAGGAAAATATAGAGAGTTACTTCTACACCACAGATGCCATGTGAGATTCCACAAGACAAGCATTTGGGAATAAGGCAGGAGAAAAAGGAAAATATAGAGAGTTACTTCTACGCCCCAGATGCCATGTGTGATTCCACTAGACAAGCATTTGGGAATGAGGCAGGAGAAAAAGGAAAATATTGAGAGTTACGTCTACGCCATTGATACCATGTGTTATTCCACTAGACAAGCATTTGGGAATAAGGCAGGAGAAAAGGAAAATATAGAGAGTTACTTCTACGCCACATATGCCATGTGTTATTCCACTAGACAAGTATTTGGGAATAAGGCAGGAGACAAAGGAAAATATAGAGAATTACTTCTCCGCCACAGATGCCATGTGTGATTCCACTAGACAAGCATTTGGGAATAAGGCAGGAGAAAAAGGAAAATATAGAGAGTTACTTCTACGCCACAGATACCATGTGTGATTCCACTAGACAAGCATTTGGGAATAAGGCAGGAGAAAAAGGAAAATATTGAGAGTTACTTCTACGCCACATATGCCACGTGTGATTCCACTAGACAAGTATTTGGGAATAAGGCAGGAGACAAAGGAAAGTATAGTGAGTTACTTCTACGCCACTGATGCCATGTGTGATTCCACTAGACAAGCATTTGGGAATAAGTTAGGAAAAAAAGGAAAATATAGAGAGTTACTTCTACGCCACAGATACCATGTGTGATTCCACTAGACAAGCATTTGGGAATAAGGCAGGAGAAAAAGGAAAATATAGAGAGTTACTTCTACGCCACAGATGCCACGTGTGATTCCACTAGACAAGTATTTGGGAATAAGGCAGGAGACAAAGGAAAATATAGAGAATTACTTCTCCGCCACAGATGCCATGTGTGATTCCACTAGACAAGCATTTGGGAATAAGGCAGGAGAAAAAGGAAAATATAGAGAGTTACTTCTACGCCACAGATACCATGTGTGAATCCACTAGACAAGCATTTGGGAATAAGGCAGGAGAAAATGAAAATATTGAGAGTTACTTCTACGCCACATATGCCATGTGTGATTCCACTAGACAAGTATTTGGGAATAAGGCAGGAGACAAAGGAAAGTATAGAGAGTTACTTCTACGCCACTGATGCCATGTGTGATTCCACTAGACAAGCATTTGGGAATAAGTTAGGAGAAAAAGGAAAATATAGAGAGTTACTTCTACGCCACAGATACCATGTGTGATTCCACTAGACAAGTATTTGGGAACAAGGCAGGAGAAAAAGGAAAATATGGAGAGTTACTTCTACACCACAGATACCATGTGTGATTCCATTAGACAAGCATTTGGGAATAAGGCAGGAGAAAAAGGAAAATATGTAGAGTTACTTCTACGCCACAGATGCCATGTGTGATTCCACTAGACAAGCATTTGGGAATAAGGCAGGAGAAAAAGGAAAATATAGAGAGTTACTACTACACCACAGATGCCATGTGTGATTCCATTAGACAAGTATTTGGGAATAAGGCAGGAGACAAAGGAAAATATAGAGAGTTACTTCTACGCCACAGATGCCATGTGTGATTCCACTAGACAAGCATTTTGGAATAAGGCAGGAGACAAAGGAAAATATAGAGATTTACTTCTACGCCACAGATGCCATGTGTGATTCCACTAGACAAACATTTGTGAATAAGGCAGGAGAAAATGGATCATATAGAGAGTTACTTCTACGCCACAGATGCCTTGTGCGACTCCACTAGATAAGAGCAGGAGCATTTGAGAATAAGGGAGGAGAAAAAGAAATAACATTAAAGTGCCTTTTACGCCAAAGATGCCATGTGTGATTCCACTTGACAAATCAGGAGAATTTGGAGATAAGGCAGGAGAAAAAGGAACATATAGAGAGTTACTTCTACGCCACAGATGCCATGTGCGACTCCACTAGATAAGAGCAGGAGCAGTTGAGATTAAGGAAGGAGAAAAACAAATAAATTTGAGTGCCTTTTACGCCACAGATGCCATGAGTGATTCCACTAGACAAGGTCAGGAGCATTTGAGAATAAGGAAGAAGAAAAATAAATAAAATAAAGTGCCTTCTACGCCACAGATGCCATGTGTGATTCCACTAGCCAAGCATTTGGGAATAAGGCAGGAGAAAAAGGAAAATATAGAGAGGTACTTCTACGCCACAGATGCCATGTGCGATTCCACTTGACAAGCATTTGGGAATAAGGCAGGAGAAAAAGGAAAATATAGAGAGTTACTTCTACGCCACAGATGCCATGAGTGATTCCACTAGACAAGCATTTGGGAATAAGACAGGAGAAAAAGGAAAATATAGAGAGTTACTTCTACGCCACAGATACCATGTGTGATTCCACTAGACAAGTATTTGGGAATAAGGCAGGAGACAAAGGAAAATATGGAGAGTTACTTCTACACCACAGATGCCATGTGTGATTCCACTGGACAAGCATTTGAGAATAAGGCAGGAGACAAAGGACATTATAGAGAGTTACTTCTACGCCACAGATGCCATGTGTGATTCCACTAGACAAGCATTTGGGAATAAGGCAGGAGACAAAGGAAAATATAGAGAGTTACTTCTACACCACAGATGCCATTTGTGATTCCACTAGACAAGCATTTGCGAATAAGGCAGGAGACAAAGGAAAATATAGAGAGTTACTTCTACACCACAGATACCATGTGTGATTCCACTAGACAAGCATTTGGGAATAAGGCAGAAGAAAAAGGAAAATATAGAGAGTTACTTCTACGCCACAGATGCCATGTGAGATTCCACTAGACAAGCATTTGGGAATAAGGCAGGAGAAAAAGGAAAATATAGAGAGTTACTTCTACGCCACAGATGCCATGTGTGATTCCACTAGACAAGCATTTGGGAATAAGGCAGGAGAAAAAGGAAAATATAGGGAGTTACTTCTACGCCACAGATGCCATGAACGATTCCACGAGACAAGCATTTGGGAATAAGGCAGGAGAAAAAGGAAAATATAGAGAGTTACTTCTACGCCACAGATGCCATGTGTGATTCCACTAGACAAGTATTTGGGAATAAGGCAGGAGACAAAGGAAAATATAGAGAGTTACTTCTACACCACAGATGCCATGTGTGATTCCACTAGACAAGCATTTGGGAATAAGGCAGGAGACAAAGGAAAATATAGAGAGTTACTTCTACGCCACAGATGCCATGTGTGATTCCACTAGACAAGCATTTGCGAATAAGGCAGGAGACAAAGGAAAATGTAGAGAGTTACTTCTACACCACAGACACCATGTGTGATTCCACTAGACAAGCATTTGGGAATAAGGCAGGAGAAAAAGGAAAATATAGAGAGTTACTTCTACGCCACAGATGCCATGTGTGATTCCAGTAGACAAGTAATTGGGAATAAGCCAGGAGACAAAGGAAAATATAGAGAGTTACTTCTACACCACAGATGCCATGTGTGATTCCACTAGACAAGCATTTGGGAATAAGTTAGGAGAAAAAGGAAAATATAGAGAGTTACTTCTACGCCACAGATGCCATGTGTGATTCCACTAGACAAGCATTTGGGAATAAGGCAGGAGAAAAAGGAAAATATAGGGAGTTACTTCTACGCCACAGATGCCATGAGTGATTCCACTAGACAAGCATTTGGGAATAAGGCAGGAGAAAAAGGAAAATATAGAGAGTTACTTCTACGCCACAGATACCATGTGTGATTCCACTAGACAAGTATTTGGGAATAAGGCAGGAGACAAAGGAAAATATAGAGAGTTACTTCTACGCCACAGATGCCATGTGTGATTCCTCTAGACAAGCATTTGGGAATAAGGCAGGAGACAAAGGAAAATATAGAGAGTTACTTCTACGCCACAGATGCCATGTGTGATTCCACTAGACAAGCATTTGGGAATAAGGCAGGAGAAAAAGGAAAATATAGGGAGTTACTTCTACGCCACAGATACCATGTGTGATTCCACTAGACAAGCATTTGGGAATAAGGCAGGAGAAAAAGGAAAATATAGAGAGTTACTTCTACGCCACAGATACCATGTGTGATTCCACTAGACAAGTATTTGGTAATATGGCAGGAGACAAAGGAAAATATAGAGAGTTACTTCTACACCACAGATGCCATGTGTGATTCCACTAGACAAGCATTTGTGAATAAGGCAGGAGACAAAGGAAAATATAGAGAGTTACTTCTACGCCACAGATGCCATGTGTGATTCCACTAGACAAGCATTTGGGAATAAGGCAGGAGACAAAGAAAATATAGAGAGTTACTTCTACACCACAGATGCCATGTGTGATTCCAGTAGACAAGCATTTGGGAATAAGGCAGGAGACAAAGGAAAATATAGAGAGTTACTTCTACACCACAGATACCATGTGTGATTCCACTAGACAAGCATTTGGGAATAAGGCTGGAGAAAAAGGAAAATATAGAGAGTTACTTCTACGCCACAGATGCCATGTGTGATTCCACTAGACAAGCATTTGGGAATAAGGCAGGAAAAAAAGGAAAATATAGAGAGTTACTTCTACACCACAGATGCCATGTGTGATTCCACTTGACAAGTATTTGGGAATAAGGCAGGAGAAAAAGGAAAATATAGAGAGTTACTTCTACGCCACAGATGCCATGTGTGATTCCACTAGACAAGTATTTGGGAATAAGGCAGGAGACAAAGGAAAATATAGAGAATTACTTCTCCGCCACAGATGCCATGTGTGATTCCACTAGACAAGCATTTGGGAATAAGGCAGGAGAAAAAGGAAAATATAGAGAGTTACTTCTACGCCACAGATACCATGTGTGATTCCACTAGACAAGCATTTGGGAATAAGGCAGGAGAAAAAGGAAAATATTGAGAGTTACTTCTACGCCACATATGCCATGTGTGATTCCACTAGACAAGTATTTGGGTATAAGGCAGGAGACAAAGGAAAGTATAGAGAGTTACCTCTACGCCACTGATGCCATGTGTGATTCCACTAGACAAGCATTTGGGAATAAGTTAGGAGAAAAAGGAAAATATAGAGAGTTACTTCTACGCCACAGATACCATGTGTGATTCCACTAGACAAGCATTTGGGAACAAGGCAGGAGAAAAAGGAAAATATGGAGAGTTACTTCTACACCACAGATACCATGTGTGATTCCATTAGACAAGCATTTGGGAATAAGGCAGGAGAAAAAGGAAAATATGGAGAGTTACTTCTACGCCTCAGATGCCATGTGTGATTCCACTAGACAAGTATTTGGGAATAAGGCAGGAGACAAAGGAAAATATAGAGAGTTACTGCTACACCACAGATGCCATGTGTTATTCCACTAGACAAGCATTTGGGAATAAGGCAGGAGACAAAGGAAAATATAGAGAGTTACTTCTACGCCACAGATGCCATGTGTGATTCCACTAGACAAGCATTTGGGAATAAGGCAGGAGACAAAGGAAAATATAGAGAGTTACTTCTACGCCACAGATGCCATGTGTGATTCCACTAGACAAGCATTTGGGAATAAGGCAGGAGACAAAGGAAAATGTAGAGAGTTACTTCTACACCACAGATACCATGTGTGATTCCATTAGACAAGTATTTGGGAATAAGGCAGGAGACAAAGGAAAATATAGAGAGTTACTTTTACGCCACAGATGCCATGTGTGATTCCACTAGACAAGCATTTTGGAATAAGGCAGGAGACAAAGGAAAATATAGAGATTTACTTCTACGCCACAGATGCCATGTGTGATTCCACTAGACAAACATTTGTGAATAAGGCAGGAGAAAATGGATCATATAGAGAGTTACTTCTACGCCACAGATGCCTTGTGCGACTCCACTAGATAAGAGCAGGAGCATTTGAGAATAAGGGAGGAGAAAAAGATATAACATTAAAGTGCCTCTTACGCCAAAGATGCCATGTGTGATTCCACTTGACAAATCAGGAGAATTTGGAGATAAGGCAGGAGAAAAAGGAACATATAGAGAGTTACTTCTAAGCCACAGATGCCATGTGCGACTCCACTAGATAAGATCAGGAGCAGTTGAGATTAAGGAAGGAGAAAAAGAAATAAATTTAAGTGCCTTTTACGCCACAGATGCCATGAGTGATTCCACTAGACAAGGTCAGGAGCATTTGAGAATATGGACGAAGAAAAATAAATAAAATAAAGTGCCTTCTACGCCACAGATGCCATGTGTGATTCCACTAGCCAAGCATTTGGGAATAAGGCAGGAGAAAAAGGAAAATATAGAGAGGTACTTCTACGCCACAGATGCCATGTGCGATTCCACTTGACAAGCATTTGGGAATAAGGCAGAAGAAAAAGGAAAATATAGGGAGTTACTTCTACGCCACAGATGCCATGAGTGATTCCACTAGACAAGCATTTGGGAATAAGGCAGGAGAAAAAGGAAAATATAGAGAGTAACTTCTACGCCACAGATGCCATGAGTGATTCCACTAGACAAGCATTTGGGAATAAGTTAGGAGAAAAAGGAAAATATAGAGAGTTACTTCTACGCCACAGATGCCATGTGTGATTCCACTAGACAAGCATTTGGGAATAAGGCAGGAGAAAAAGGAAAATATAGGGAGTTACTTCTACGCCACAGATGCCATGAGTGATTCCACTAGACAAGCATTTGGGAATAAGGCAGGAGAAAAAGGAAAATATAGAGAGTTACTTCTACGCCACAGATACCATGTGTGATTCCACTAGACAAGCATTTGGGAATAAGGCAGAAGAAAAAGTAAAATATAGAGAGTTACTTCTACGCCACAGATGCCATGTGAGATTCCACTAGACAAGCATTTGGGAATAAGGCAGGAGAAAAAGGAAAATATAGAGAGTTACTTCTACGCCACAGATGCCATGTGTGATTCCACTAGACAAGCATTTGGGAATAAGGCAGGAGAAAAAGGAAAATATAGGGAGTTACTTCTACGCCACAGATGCCATGAACGATTCCACGAGACAAGCATTTGGGAATAAGGCAGGAGAAAAAGGAAAATATAGAGAGTTACTTCTACGCCACAGATGCCATGTGTGATTCCACTAGACAAGTATTTGGGAATAAGGCAGGAGACAAAGGAAAATATAGAGAGTTACTTCTACACCACAGATGCCATGTGTGATTCCACTAGACAAGCATTTGGGAATAAGGCAGGAGACAAAGGAAAATATAGAGAGTTACTTCTACGCCACAGATGCCATGTGTGATTCCACTAGACAAGCATTTGCGAATAAGGCAGGAGACAAAGGAAAATGTAGAGAGTTACTTCTACACCACAGATACCATGTGTGATTCCACTAGACAAGCATTTGGGAATAAGGCAGGAGAAAAAGGAAAATATAGAGAGTTACTTCTACGCCACAGATGCCATGTGTGATTCCACTAGACAAGTATTTGGGAATAAGCCAGGAGACAAAGGAAAATATAGAGAGTTACTTCTACACCACAGATGCCATGTGTGATTCCACTAGACAAGCATTTGGGAATAAGTTAGGAGAAAAAGGAAAATATAGAGAGTTACTTCTACGCCACAGATGCCATGTGTGATTCCACTAGACAAGCATTTGGGAATAAGGCAGGAGAAAAAGGAAAATATAGGGAGTTACTTCTACGCCACAGATGCCATGAGTGATTCCACTAGACAAGCATTTGGGAATAAGGCAGGAGAAAAAGGAAAATATAGAGAGTTACTTCTACGCCACAGATACCATGTGTGATTCCACTAGACAAGTATTTGGGAATAAGGCAGGAGACAAAGGAAAATATAGAGAGTTACTTCTACGCCACAGATGCCATGTGTGATTCCTCTAGACAAGCATTTGGGAATAAGGCAGGAGACAAAGGAAAATATAGAGAGTTACTTCTACGCCACAGATGCCATGTGTGATTCCACTAGACAAGCATTTGGGAATAAGGCAGGAGAAAAAGGAAAATATAGGGAGTTACTTCTACGCCACAGATACCATGTGTGATTCCACTAGACAAGCATTTGGGAATAAGGCAGGAGAAAAAGGAAAATATAGAGAGTTACTTCTACGCCACAGATACCATGTGTGATTCCACTAGACAAGTATTTGGTAATATGGCAGGAGACAAAGGAAAATATAGAGAGTTACTTCTACACCACAGATGCCATGTGTGATTCCACTAGACAAGCATTTGGGAATAAGGCAGGAGACAAAGGAAAATATAGAGAGTTACTTCTACGCCACAGATGCCATGTGTGATTCCACTAGACAAGCATTTGGGAATAAGGCAGGAGACAAAGAAAATATAGAGAGTTACTTCTACACCACAGATGCCATGTGTGATTCCAGTAGACAAGCATTTGGGAATAAGGCAGGAGACAAAGGAAAATATAGAGAGTTACTTCTACACCACAGATACCATGTGTGATTCCACTAGACAAGCATTTGGGAATAAGGCAGGAGAAAAAGGAAAATATAGAGAGTTACTTCTACGCCACAGATGCCATGTGTGATTCCACTAGACAAGCATTTGGGAATAAGGCAGGAAAAAAAGGAAAATATAGAGAGTTACTTCTACACCACAGATGCCATGTGTGATTCCACTTGACAAGTATTTGGGAATAAGGCAGGAGAAAAAGGAAAATATAGAGAGTTACTTCTACGCCACAGATGCCATGTGTGATTCCACTAGACAAGTATTTGGGAATAAGGCAGGAGACAAAGGAAAATATAGAGAATTACTTCTCCGCCACAGATGCCATGTGTGATTCCACTAGACAAGCATTTGGGAATAAGGCAGGAGAAAAAGGAAAATATAGAGAGTTACTTCTACGCCACAGATACCATGTGTGATTCCACTAGACAAGCATTTGGGAATAAGGCAGGAGAAAAAGGAAAATATTGAGAGTTACTTCTACGCCACATATGCCATGTGTGATTCCACTAGACAAGTATTTGGGAATAAGGCAGGAGACAAAGGAAAGTATAGAGAGTTACCTCTACGCCACTGATGCCATGTGTGATTCCACTAGACAAGCATTTGGGAATAAGTTAGGAGAAAAAGGAAAATATAGAGAGTTACTTCTACGCCACAGATACCATGTGTGATTCCAATAGACAAGCATTTGGGAACAAGGCAGGAGAAAAAGGAAAATATGGAGAGTTACTTCTACACCACAGATACCATGTGTGATTCCATTAGACAAGCATTTGGGAATAAGGCAGGAGAAAAAGGAAAATATGGAGAGTTACTTCTACGCCACAGATGCCATGTGTGATTCCACTAGACAAGCATTTGGGAATAAGCCAGGAGAAAAAGGAAAATATAGAGAGTTACTTCTACACCACAGATGCCATGTGTGATTCCATTAGACAAGTATTTGGGAATAAGGCAGGAGACAAAGGAAAATATAGAGAGTTACTTCTACGCCACAGATGCCATGTGTGATTCCACTAGACAAGCATTTTGGAATAAGGCAGGAGACAAAGGAAAATATAGAGATTTACTTCTACGCCACAGATGCCATGTGTGATTCCACTAGACAAACATTTGTGAATAAGGCAGGAGAAAATGGATCATATAGAGAGTTACTTCTACGCCACAGATGCGTTGTGCGACTCCACTAGATAAGAGCAGGAGCATTTGAGAATAAGGGAGGAGAAAAAGAAATAACATTAAAGTGCCTTTTACGCCAAAGATGCCATGTGTGATTCCACTTGACAAATCAGGAGAATTTGGAGATAAGGCAGGAGAAAAAGGAACATATAGAGAGTTACTTCTACGCCACAGATGCCATGTGCGACTCCACTAGATAAGAGCAGGAGCAGTTGAGATTAAGGAAGGAGAAAAAGAAATAAATTTAAGTGCCTTTTACGCCACAGATGCCATGAGTGATTCCACTAGACAAGGTCAGGAGCATTTGAGAATAAGGAAGAAGAAAAATAAATAAAATAAAGTGCCTTCTACGCCACAGATGCCATGTGTGATTCCACTAGCCAAGCATTTGGGAATAAGGCAGGAGAAAAAGGAAAATATAGAGAGGTACTTCTACGCCACAGATGCCATGTGCGATTCCACTTGACAGGCATTTGGGAATAAGGCAGGAGAAAAAGGAAAATATAAAGAGTTACTTCTACGCCACAGATGCCATGAGTGATTCCACTAGACAAGCATTTGGGAATAAGGCAGGAGAAAAAGGAAAATATAGAGAGTAACTTCTACGCCACAGATGCCATGAGTGATTCCATTAGACAAGCATTTGGGAATAAGTTAGGAGAAAAAGGAAAATATAGAGAGTTACTTCTACGCCACAGATGCCATGTGTGATTCCTCTAGACAAGCATTTGTGAATAAGGCAGGAGAAAAAGGAAAATATAGGGAGTTACTTCTACGCCACAGATGCCATGAGTGATTCCACTAGACAAGCATTTGGGAATAAGGCAGGAGAAAAAGGAAAATATAGAGATTTACTTCTACGCCACAAATGCCATGTGTGATTCCACTAGACAAGCATTTGGGAATAAGGCAGGAGAAAAAGGAAAATATAGAGAGTTACTTCTACGCCACAGATGCCATGTGTGATTCCACTAGACAAGCATTTGGGAATAAGGCAGGAGAAAAAGGAAAATATAGGGAGTTACTTCTACGCCACAGATGCCATGAGTGATTCCACTAGACAAGCATTTGGGAATAAGGCAGGAGAAAAAGGAAAATATAGAGAGTTACTTCTACGCCACAGATGCCATGTGTGATTCCACTAGACAAGTATTTGGGAATAAGGCAGGAGACAAAGGAAAATATAGAGAGTTACTTCTACACCACAGATGCCATGTGTGATTCCACTAGACAAGCATTTGGGAATAAGGCAGGAGACAAGGGAAAATATAGAGAGTTACTTCTACGCCACAGATGCCATGTGTGATTCCACTAGACAAGCATTTGGGAATAAGGCAGGAGACAAAGGAAAATATAGAGAGTTACTTCTACGCCACAGATGCCATGTGTGATTCCACTAGACAAGCATTTGGGAATAAGGCAGGAGACAAAGGAAAATGTAGAGAGTTACTTCTACACCACAGATACCATGTGTGATTCCACTAGACAAGCATTTGGGAATAAGGCAGGAGAAAAAGGAAAATATAGAGAGTTACTTCTACGCCACAGATGCCATGTGTGATTCCACTAGACAAGCATTTGGGAATAAGGCAGGAGTAAAGGAAAATATAGAGAGTTACTTCTACGCCACAGATGCCATGAGTGATTCCACTAGACAAGTATTTGGGAATAAGCCAGGAGACAAAGGAAAATATAGAGAGTTACTTCTACGCCACAGATGCCATGTGTGATTCCACTAGACAAGCATTTGGGAATAAGGCAGGAGAAAAAGGAAAATATAGAGAGTTACTTCTACGCCACAAATACCATGTGTGATTCCACTAGACAAGCATTTGGGAATAAGGCAGGAGAAAAAGGAAAATATTGAGAGTTACTTCTACGCCTCATATGCCATGTGTGATTCCACCAGACAAGTATTTGGGAATAAGGCAGGAGACAAATGAAAGTATAGAGAGTTACTTCTACGCCGCTGATGCCATGTGTGACTCCACTAGACAAGCATTTGGGAATAAGTTAGGAGAAAAAGGAAAATATAGAGAGTTACTTCTACGCCACAGGTACCATGTGTGATTCCACTAGACAAGCATTTGAAATAAGGCAGGAGAAAAAGGAAAATATGGAGAGTTACTTCTACACCACAGATACCATGTGTGATTCCATTAGACAAGCATTTGGGAATAAGGCAGGAGAAAAAGGAAAATATGGAGAGTTACTTCTACGCCACAGATGCCATGTGTGATTCCACTAGACAAGCATTTGGGAATAAGGCAGGAGAAAAAGGAAAATATAGAGAGTTACTTCTACGCCACAGATGCCATGTGTGATTCCACTAGACAAGTATTTGGGAATAAGGCAGGAGACAAATGAAAATATAGAGAGTTACTTCTACGCCACAGATGCCATATGTGATTCCACTAGACAAGCATTTGGGAATAAGGCAGGAGACAAAGGTAAATATAGAGATTTACTTCTACGCCACAGATACCATGTGTGATTCCACTAGACAAGCATTTGGGAATAAGGCAGGAGAAAAAGGAAAATATAGAGAGTTACTTCTACACCACAGATGCCATGTGAGATTCCACAAGACAAGCATTTGGGAATAAGGCAGGAGAAAAAGGAAAATATAGAGAGTTACTTCTACGCCCCAGATGCCATGTGTGATTCCACTAGACAAGCATTTGGGAATGAGGCAGGAGAAAAAGGAAAATATTGAGAGTTACGTCTACGCCATTGATACCATGTGTTATTCCACTAGACAAGCATTTGGGAATAAGGCAGGAGAAAAGGAAAATATAGAGAGTTACTTCTACGCCACATATGCCATGTGTGATTCCACTAGACAAGTATTTGGGAATAAGGCAGGAGACAAAGGAAAATATAGAGAATTACTTCTCCGCCACAGATGCCATGTGTGATTCCACTAGACAAGCATTTGGGAATAAGGCAGGAGAAAAAGGAAAATATAGAGAGTTACTTCTACGCCACAGATACCATGTGTGATTCCACTAGACAAGCATTTGGGAATAAGGCAGGAGAAAAAGGAAAATATTGAGAGTTACTTCTACGCCACATATGCCACGTGTGATTCCACTAGACAAGTATTTGGGAATAAGGCAGGAGACAAAGGAAAGTATAGTGAGTTACTTCTACGCCACTGATGCCATGTGTGATTCCACTAGACAAGCATTTGGGAATAAGTTAGGAAAAAAAGGAAAATATAGAGAGTTACTTCTACGCCACAGATACCATGTGTGATTCCACTAGACAAGCATTTGGGAATAAGGCAGGAGAAAAAGGAAAATATAGAGAGTTACTTCTACGCCACAGATGCCACGTGTGATTCCACTAGACAAGTATTTGGGAATAAGGCAGGAGACAAAGGAAAATATAGAGAATTACTTCTCCGCCACAGATGCCATGTGTGATTCCACTAGACAAGCATTTGGGAATAAGGCAGGAGAAAAAGGAAAATATAGAGAGTTACTTCTACGCCACAGATACCATGTGTGAATCCACTAGACAAGCATTTGGGAATAAGGCAGGAGAAAATGAAAATATTGAGAGTTACTTCTACGCCACATATGCCATGTGTGATTCCACTAGACAAGTATTTGGGAATAAGGCAGGAGACAAAGGAAAGTATAGAGAGTTACTTCTACGCCACTGATGCCATGTGTGATTCCACTAGACAAGCATTTGGGAATAAGTTAGGAGAAAAAGGAAAATATAGAGAGTTACTTCTACGCCACTGATACCATGTGTGATTCCACTAGACAAGTATTTGGGAACAAGGCAGGAGAAAAAGGAAAATATGGAGAGTTACTTCTACACCACAGATACCATGTGTGATTCCATTAGACAAGCATTTGGGAATAAGGCAGGAGAAAAAGGAAAATATGTAGAGTTACTTCTACGCCACAGATGCCATGTGTGATTCCACTAGACAAGCATTTGGGAATAAGGCAGGAGAAAAAGGAAAATATAGAGAGTTACTACTACACCACAGATGCCATGTGTGATTCCATTAGACAAGTATTTGGGAATAAGGCAGGAGACAAAGGAAAATATAGAGAGTTACTTCTACGCCACAGATGCCATGTGTGATTCCACTAGACAAGCATTTTGGAATAAGGCAGGAGACAAAGGAAAATATAGAGATTTACTTCTACGCCACAGATGCCATGTGTGATTCCACTAGACAAACATTTGTGAATAAGGCAGGAGAAAATGGATCATATAGAGAGTTACTTCTACGCCACAGATGCCTTGTGCGACTCCACTAGATAAGAGCAGGAGCATTTGAGAATAAGGGAGGAGAAAAAGAAATAACATTAAAGTGCCTTTTACGCCAAAGATGCCATGTGTGATTCCACTTGACAAATCAGGAGAATTTGGAGATAAGGCAGGAGAAAAAGGAACATATAGAGAGTTACTTCTACGCCACAGATGCCATGTGCGACTCCACTAGATAAGAGCAGGAGCAGTTGAGATTAAGGAAGGAGAAAAACAAATAAATTTGAGTGCCTTTTACGCCACAGATGCCATGAGTGATTCCACTAGACAAGGTCAGGAGCATTTGAGAATAAGGAAGAAGAAAAATAAATAAAATAAAGTGCCTTCTACGCCACAGATGCCATGTGTGATTCCACTAGCCAAGCATTTGGGAATAAGGCAGGAGAAAAAGGAAAATATAGAGAGGTACTTCTACGCCACAGATGCCATGTGCGATTCCACTTGACAAGCATTTGGGAATAAGGCAGGAGAAAAAGGAAAATATAGAGAGTTACTTCTACGCCACAGATGCCATGAGTGATTCCACTAGACAAGCATTTGGGAATAAGACAGGAGAAAAAGGAAAATATAGAGAGTTACTTCTACGCCACAGATACCATGTGTGATTCCACTAGACAAGTATTTGGGAATAAGGCAGGAGACAAAGGAAAATATGGAGAGTTACTTCTACACCACAGATGCCATGTGTGATTCCACTGGACAAGCATTTGAGAATAAGGCAGGAGACAAAGGACATTATAGAGAGTTACTTCTACGCCACAGATGCCATGTGTGATTCCACTAGACAAGCATTTGGGAATAAGGCAGGAGACAAAGGAAAATATAGAGAGTTACTTCTACACCACAGATGCCATTTGTGATTCCACTAGACAAGCATTTGCGAATAAGGCAGGAGACAAAGGAAAATATAGAGAGTTACTTCTACACCACAGATACCATGTGTGATTCCACTAGACAAGCATTTGGGAATAAGGCAGAAGAAAAAGGAAAATATAGAGAGTTACTTCTACGCCACAGATGCCATGTGAGATTCCACTAGACAAGCATTTGGGAATAAGGCAGGAGAAAAAGGAAAATATAGAGAGTTACTTCTACGCCACAGATGCCATGTGTGATTCCACTAGACAAGCATTTGGGAATAAGGCAGGAGAAAAAGGAAAATATAGGGAGTTACTTCTACGCCACAGATGCCATGAACGATTCCACGAGACAAGCATTTGGGAATAAGGCAGGAGAAAAAGGAAAATATAGAGAGTTACTTCTACGCCACAGATGCCATGTGTGATTCCACTAGACAAGTATTTGGGAATAAGGCAGGAGGCAAAGGAAAATATAGAGAGTTACTTCTACACCACAGATGCCATGTGTGATTCCACTAGACAAGCATTTGGGAATAAGGCAGGAGACAAAGGAAAATATAGAGAGTTACTTCTACGCCACAGATGCCATGTGTGATTCCACTAGACAAGCATTTGCGAATAAGGCAGGAGACAAAGGAAAATGTAGAGAGTTACTTCTACACCACAAACACCATGTGTGATTCCACTAGACAAGCATTTGGGAATAAGGCAGGAGAAAAAGGAAAATATAGAGAGTTACTTCTACGCCACAGATGCCATGTGTGATTCCACTAGACAAGTATTTGGTAATATGGCAGGAGACAAAGGAAAATATAGAGAGTTACTTCTACACCACAGATGCCATGTGTGATTCCACTAGACAAGCATTTGGGAATAAGTTAGGAGAAAAAGGAAAATATAGAGAGTTACTTCTACGCCACAGATGCCATGTGTGATTCCACTAGACAAGCATTTGGGAATAAGGCAGGAGAAAAAGGAAAATATAGGGAGTTACTTCTACGCCACAGATGCCATGAGTGATTCCACTAGACAAGCATTTGGGAATAAGGCAGGAGAAAAAGGAAAATATAGAGAGTTACTTCTACGCCACAGATACCATGTGTGATTCCACTAGACAAGTATTTGGGAATAAGGCAGGAGACAAAGGAAAATATAGAGAGTTACTTCTACGCCACAGATGCCATGTGTGATTCCTCTAGACAAGCATTTGGGAATAAGGCAGGAGACAAAGGAAAATATAGAGAGTTACTTCTACGCCACAGATGCCATGTGTGATTCCACTAGACAAGCATTTGGGAATAAGGCAGGAGAAAAAGGAAAATATAGGGAGTTACTTCTACGCCACAGATACCATGTGTGATTCCACTAGACAAGTATTTGGGAATAAGGCAGGAGAAAAAGGAAAATATAGAGAGTTACTTCTACGCCACAGATACCATGTGTGATTCCACTAGACAAGTATTTGGTAATATGGCAGGAGACAAAGGAAAATATAGAGAGTTACTTCTACACCACAGATGCCATGTGTGATTCCACTAGACAAGCATTTGTGAATAAGGCAGGAGACAAAGGAAAATATAGAGAGTTACTTCTACGCCACAGATGCCATGTGTGATTCCACTAGACAAGCATTTGGGAATAAGGCAGGAGACAAAGAAAATATAGAGAGTTACTTCTACACCACAGATGCCATGTGTGATTCCAGTAGACAAGCATTTGGGAATAAGGCAGGAGACAAAGGAAAATATAGAGAGTTACTTCTACACCACAGATACCATGTGTGATTCCACTAGACAAGCATTTGGGAATAAGGCTGGAGAAAAAGGAAAATATAGAGAGTTACTTCTACGCCACAGATGCCATGTGTGATTCCACTAGACAAGCATTTGGGAATAAGGCAGGAAAAAAAGGAAAATATAGAGAGTTACTTCTACACCACAGATGCCATGTGTGATTCCACTTGACAAGTATTTGGGAATAAGGCAGGAGAAAAAGGAAAATATAGAGAGTTACTTCTACGCCACAGATGCCATGTGTGATTCCACTAGACAAGTATTTGGGAATAAGGCAGGAGACAAAGGAAAATATAGAGAATTACTTCTCCGCCACAGATGCCATGTGTGATTCCACTAGACAAGCATTTGGGAATAAGGCAGGAGAAAAAGGAAAATATAGAGAGTTACTTCTACGCCACAGATACCATGTGTGATTCCACTAGACAAGCATTTGGGAATAAGGCAGGAGAAAAAGGAAAATATTGAGAGTTACTTCTACGCCACATATGCCATGTGTGATTCCACTAGACAAGTATTTGGGTATAAGGCAGGAGACAAAGGAAAGTATAGAGAGTTACCTCTACGCCACTGATGCCATGTGTGATTCCACTAGACAAGCATTTGGGAATAAGTTAGGAGAAAAAGGAAAATATAGAGAGTTACTTCTACGCCACAGATACCATGTGTGATTCCACTAGACAAGCATTTGGGAACAAGGCAGGAGAAAAAGGAAAATATGGAGAGTTACTTCTACACCACAGATACCATGTGTGATTCCATTAGACAAGCATTTGGGAATAAGGCAGGAGAAAAAGGAAAATATGGAGAGTTACTTCTACGCCTCAGATGCCATGTGTGATTCCACTAGACAAGCATTTGGGAATAAGGCAGGAGAAAAAGGAAAATATAGAGAGTTACTTCTACACCACAGATGCCATGTGTGATTCCATTAGACAAGTATTTGGGAATAAGGCAGGAGACAAAGGAAAATATAGAGAGTTACTTCTACGCCACAGATGCCATGTGTGATTCCACTAGACAAGCATTTTGGAATAAGGCAGGAGACAAAGGAAAATATAGAGATTTACTTCTACGCCACAGATGCCATGTGTGATTCCACTAGACAAACATTTGTGAATAAGGCAGGAGAAAATGGATCATATAGAGAGTTACTTCTACGCCACAGATGCCTTGTGCGACTCCACTAGATAAGAGCAGGAGCATTTGAGAATAAGGGAGGAGAAAAAGAAATAACATTAAAGTGCCTTTTACGCCAAAGATGCCATGTGTGATTCCACTTGACAAATCAGGAGAATTTGGAGATAAGGCAGGAGAAAAGGAACATATAGAGAGTTACTTCTACGCCACAGATGCCATGTGCGACTCCACTAGATAAGAGCAGGAGCAGTTGAGATTAAGGAAGGAGAAAAAGAAATAAATTTAAGTGCCTTTTACGCCACAGATGCCATGAGTGATTCCACTAGACAAGGTCAGGAGCATTTGAGAATAAGGAAGAAGAAAAATAAATAAAATAAAGTGCCTTCTACGCCACAGATGCCATGTGTGATTCCACTAGCCAAGCATTTGGGAATAAGGCAGGAGAAAAAGGAAAATATAGAGAGGTACTTCTACGCCACAGATGCCATGTGCGATTCCACTTGACAGGCATTTGGGAATAAGGCAGGAGAAAAAGGAAAATATAAAGAGTTACTTCTACGCCACAGATGCCATGAGTGATTCCACTAGACAAGCATTTGGGAATAAGGCAGGAGAAAAAGGAAAATATAGAGAGTAACTTCTACGCCACAGATGCCATGAGTGATTCCATTAGACAAGCATTTGGGAATAAGTTAGGAGAAAAAGGAAAATATAGAGAGTTACTTCTACGCCACAGATGCCATGTGTGATTCCTCTAGACAAGCATTTGTGAATAAGGCAGGAGAAAAAGGAAAATATAGGGAGTTACTTCTACGCCACAGATGCCATGAGTGATTCCACTAGACAAGCATTTGGGAATAAGGCAGGAGAAAAAGGAAAATATAGAGATTTACTTCTACGCCACAAATGCCATGTGTGATTCCACTAGACAAGCATTTGGGAATAAGGCAGGAGAAAAAGGAAAATATAGAGAATTACTTCTACGCCACAGATGCCATGTGTGATTCCACTAGACAAGCATTTGGGAATAAGGCAGGAGAAAAAGGAAAATATAGGGAGTTACTTCTACGCCACAGATGCCATGAGTGATTCCACTAGACAAGCATTTGGGAATAAGGCGGGAGAAAAAGGAAAATATAGAGAGTTACTTCTACGCCACAGATGCCATGTGTGATTCCACTAGACAAGTATTTGGGAATAAGGCAGGAGACAAAGGAAAATATAGAGAGTTACTTCTACACCACAGATGCCATGTGTGATTCCACTAGACAAGCATTTGGGAATAAGGCAGGAGACAAGGGAAAATATAGAGAGTTACTTCTACGCCACAGATGCCATGTGTGATTCCACTAGACAAGCATTTGGGAATAAGGCAGGAGACAAAGGAAAATATAGAGAGTTACTTCTACGCCACAGATGCCATGTGTTATTCCACTAGACAAGCATTTGGGAATAAGGCAGGAGACAAAGGAAAATGTAGAGAGTTACTTCTACACCACAGATACCATGTGTGTTTCCACTAGACAAGCATTTGGGAATAAGGCAGGAGAAAAAGGAAAATATAGAGAGTTACTTCTACGCCACAGATGCCATGTGTGATTCCACTAGACAAGCATTTGGGAATAAGGCAGGAGAAAAAGGAAAATATAGAGAGTTACTTCTACGCCACAGATGCCATGAGTGATTCCACTAGACAAGTATTTGGGAATAAGCCAGGAGACAAAGGAAAATATAGAGAGTTACTTCTACGCCACAGATGCCATGTGTGATTCCACTAGACAAGCATTTGGGAATAAGGCAGGAGAAAAAGGAAAATATAGACAGTTACTTCTACGCCACAAATACCATGTGTGATTCCACTAGACAAGCATTTGGGAATAAGGCAGGAGAAAAAGGAAAATATTGAGAGTTACTTCTACGCCTCATATGCCATGTGTGATTCCACTAGACAAGTATTTGGGAAAAAGGCAGGAGACAAATGAAAGTATAGAGAGTTACTTCTACGCCGCTGATGCCATGTGTGACTCCACTAGACAAGCATTTGGGAATAAGTTAGGAGAAAAAGGAAAATATAGAGAGTTACTTCTACGCCACAGGTACCATGTGTGATTCCACTAGACAAGTATTTGGGAATAAGGCAGGAGAAAAAGGAAAATATGGAGAGTTACTTCTACGCCACAGATGCCATGTGTGATTCCACTAGACAAGCATTTGAAATAAGGCAGGAGAAAAAGGAAAATATGGAGAGCTACTTCTACACCACAGATACCATGTGTGATTCCATTAGACAAGCATTTGGGAATAAGGCAGGAGAAAAAGGAAAATATGGAGAGTTACTTCTACGCCACAGATGCCATGTGTGATTCCACTAGACAAGCATTTGGGAATAAGGCAGGAGAAAAAGGAAAATATAGAGAGTTACTTCTACGCCACAGATGCCATGTGTGATTCCACTAGACAAGTATTTGGGAATAAGGCAGGAGACAAAGGAAAATATAGAGAGTTACTTCTACGCCACAGATGCCATATGTGATTCCACTAGACAAGCATTTGGGAATAAGGCAGGAGACAAAGGTAAATATAGAGATTTACTTCTACGCCACAGATACCATGTGTGATTCCACTAGACAAGCATTTGGGAATAAGGCAGGAGAAAAAGGAAAATATAGAGAGTTACTTCTACACCACAGATGCCATGTGAGATTCCACTAGACAAGCATTTGGGAATAAGGCAGGAGAAAAAGGAAAATATAGAGAGTTACTTCTACGCCCCAGATGCCATGTGTGATTCCACTAGACAAGCATTTGGGAATGAGGCAGGAGAAAAAGGAAAATATTGAGAGTTACGTCTACGCCATTGATACCATGTGTTATTCCACTAGACAAGCATTTGGGAATAAGGCAGGAGAAAAGGAAAATATAGAGAGTTACTTCTACGCCACATATGCCATGTGTGATTCCACTAGACAAGTATTTGGGAATAAGGCAGGAGACAAAGGAAAATATAGAGAATTACTTCTCCGCCACAGATGCCATGTGTGATTCCACTAGACAAGCATTTGGGAATAAGGCAGGAGAAAAAGGAAAATATAGAGAGTTACTTCTACGCCACAGATACCATGTGTGATTCCACTAGACAAGCATTTGGGAATAAGGCAGGAGAAAAAGGAAAATATTGAGAGTTACTTCTACGCCACATATGCCACGTGTGATTCCACTAGACAAGTATTTGGGAATAAGGCAGGAGACAAAGGAAAGTATAGTGAGTTACTTCTACGCCACTGATGCCATGTGTGATTCCACTAGACAAGCATTTGGGAATAAGTTAGGAAAAAAAGGAAAATATAGAGAGTTACTTCTACGCCACAGATACCATGTGTGATTCCACTAGACAAGCATTTGGGAATAAGGCAGGAGAAAAAGGAAAATATAGAGAGTTACTTCTACGCCACAGATGCCACGTGTGATTCCACTAGACAAGTATTTGGGAATAAGGCAGGAGACAAAGGAAAATATAGAGAATTACTTCTCCGCCACAGATGCCATGTGTGATTCCACTAGACAAGCATTTGGGAATAAGGCAGGAGAAAAAGGAAAATATAGAGAGTTACTTCTACGCCACAGATACCATGTGTGATTCCACTAGACAAGCATTTGGGAATAAGGCAGGAGAAAAGGAAAATATTGAGAGTTACTTCTACGCCACATATGCCATGTGTGATTCCACTAGACAAGTATTTGGGAATAAGGCAGGAGACAAAGGAAAGTATAGAGAGTTACTTCTACGCCACTGATGCCATGTGTGATTCCACTAGACAAGCATTTGGGAATAAGTTAGGAGAAAAAGGAAAATATAGAGAGTTACTTCTACGCCACAGATACCATGTGTGATTCCACTAGACAAGTATTTGGGAACAAGGCAGGAGAAAAAGGAAAATATGGAGAGTTACTTCTACACCACAGATACCATGTGTGATTCCATTAGACAAGCATTTGGGAATAAGGCAGGAGAAAAAGGAAAATATGTAGAGTTACTTCTACGCCACAGATGCCATGTGTGATTCCACTAGACAAGCATTTGGGAATAAGGCAGGAGAAAAAGGAAAATATAGAGAGTTACTTCTACACCACAGATGCCATGTGTGATTCCATTAGACAAGTATTTGGGAATAAGGCAGGAGACAAAGGAAAATATAGAGAGTTACTTCTACGCAACAGATGCCATGTGTGATTCCACTAGACAAGCATTTTGGAATAAGGCAGGAGACAAAGGAAAATATAGAGATTTACTTCTACGCCACAGATGCCATGTGTGATTCCACTAGACAAACATTTGTGAATAAGGCAGGAGAAAATGGATCATATAGAGAGTTACTTCTACGCCACAGATGCCTTGTGCGACTCCACTAGATAAGAGCAGGAGCATTTGAGAATAAGGGAGGAGAAAAAGAAATAACATTAAAGTGCCTTTTACGCCAAAGATGCCATGTGTGATTCCACTTGACAAATCAGGAGAATTTGGAGATAAGGCAGGAGAAAAAGGAACATATAGAGAGTTACTTCTACGCCACAGATGCCATGTGCGACTCCACTAGATAAGAGCAGGAGCAGTTGAGATTAAGGAAGGAGAAAAAGAAATAAATTTAAGTGCCTTTTACGCCACAGATGCCATGAGTGATTCCACTAGACAAGGTCAGGAGCATTTGAGAATAAGGAAGAAGAAAAATAAATAAAATAAAGTGCCTTCTACGCCACAGATGCCATGTGTGATTCCACTAGCCAAGCATTTGGGAATAAGGCAGGAGAAAAAGGAAAATATAGAGAGGTACTTCTACGCCACAGATGCCATGTGCGATTCCACTTGACAAGCATTTGGGAATAAGGCAGGAGAAAAAGGAAAATATAGAGAGTTACTTCTACGCCACAGATGCCATGAGTGATTCCACTAGACAAGCATTTGGGAATAAGGCAGGAGAAAAAGGAAAATATAGAGAGTAACTTCTACGCCACAGATGCCATGAGTGATTCCATTAGACAAGCATTTGGGAATAAGTTAGGAGAAAAAGGAAAATATAGAGAGTTACTTCTACGCCACAGATGCCATGTGTGATTCCTCTAGACAAGCATTTGGGAATAAGGCAGGAGAAAAAGGAAAATATAGGGAGTTACTTCTACGCCACAGATGCCATGAGTGATTCCACTAGACAAGCATTTGGGAATAAGGCAGGAGAAAAAGGAAAATATAGAGAGTTACTTCTACGCCACAAATGCCATGTGTGATTCCACTAGACAAGCATTTGGGAATAAGGCAGGAGAAAAAGGAAAATATAGAGAGTTACTTCTACGCCACAGATGCCATGTGTGATTCCACTAGACAAGCATTTGGGAATAAGGCAGGAGAAAAAGGAAAATATAGGGAGTTACTTCTACGCCACAGATGCCATGAGTGATTCCACTAGACAAGCATTTGGGAATAAGGCAGGAGAAAAAGGAAAATATAGAGAGTTACTTCTACGCCACAGATGCCATGTGTGATTCCACTAGACAAGTATTTGGGAATAAGGCAGGAGACAAAGGAAAATATAGATAGTTACTTCTACACCACAGATGCCATGTGTGATTCCACTAGACAAGCATTTGGGAATAAGGCAGGAGACAAAGGAAAATATAGAGAGTTACTTCTACGCCACAGATGCCATGTGTGATTCCACTAGACAAGCATTTGGGAATAAGGCAGGAGACAAAGGAAAATATAGAGAGTTACTTCTACGCCACAGATGCCATGTGTGATTCCACTAGACAAGCATTTGGGAATAAGGCAGGAGACAAAGGAAAATGTAGAGAGTTACTTCTACACCACAGATACCATGTGTGATTCCACTAGACAAGCATTTGGGAATAAGGCAGGAGAAAAAGGAAAATATAGAGAGTTACTTCTACGCCACAGATGCCATGTGTGATTCCACTAGACAAGCATTTGGGAATAAGGCAGGAGAAAAAGGAAAATATAGAGAGTTACTTCTACGCCACAGATACCATGTGTGATTCCACTAGACAAGCATTTGGGAATAAGGCAGGAGAAAAAGGAAAATATTGAGAGTTACTTCTACGCCTCATATGCCATGTGTGATTCCACTAGACAAGTATTTGGGAATAAGGCAGGAGACAAATGAAAGTATAGAGAGTTACTTCTACGCCGCTGATGCCATGTGTGACTCCACTAGACAAGCATTTGGGAATAAGTTAGGAGAAAAAGGAAAATATAGAGAGTTACTTCTACGCCACAGGTACCATGTGTGATTCCACTAGACAAGCATTTGAAATAAGGCAGGAGAAAAAGGAAAATATGGAGAGTTACTTCTACACCACAGATACCATGTGTGATTCCATTAGACAAGCATTTGGGAATAAGGCAGGAGAAAAAGGAAAATATGGAGAGTTACTTCTACGCCACAGATGCCATGTGTGATTCCACTAGACAAGCATTTGGGAGTAAGGCAGGAGAAAAAGGAAAATATAGAGAGTTACTTCTACGCCACAGATGCCATGTGTGATTCCACTAGACAAGTATTTGGGAATAAGGCAGGAGACAAAGGAAAATATAGAGAGTTACTTCTACGCCACAGATGCCATGTGTGATTCCACTAGACAAGCATTTGGGAATAAGGCAGGAGACAAAGGTAAATATAGAGATTTACTTCTACGCCACAGATACCATGTGTGATTCCACTAGACAAGCATTTGGGAATAAGGCAGGAGAAAAAGGAAAATATAGAGAGTTACTTCTACACCACAGATGCCATGTGAGATTCCACTAGACAAGCATTTGGGAATAAGGCAGGAGAAAAAGGAAAATATAGAGAGTTACTTCTACGCCCCAGATGCCATGTGTGATTCCACTAGACAAGCATTTGGGAATGAGGCAGGAGAAAAAGGAAAATATTGAGAGTTACGTCTACGCCACTGATACCATGTGTTATTCCACTAGACAAGCATTTGGGAATAAGGCAGGAGAAAAGGAAAATATAGAGAGTTACTTCTACGCCACATATGCCATGTGTGATTCCACTAGACAAGTATTTGGGAATAAGGCAGGAGACAAAGGAAAATATAGAGAATTACTTCTCCGCCACAGATGCCATGTGTGATTCCACTAGACAAGCATTTGGGAATAAGGCAGGAGAAAAAGGAAAATATAGACAGTTACTTCTACGCCACAGATACCATGTGTGATTCCACTAGACAAGCATTTGGGAATAAGGCAGGAGAAAAAGGAAAATATTGAGAGTTACTTCTACGCCACATATGCCACGTGTGATTCCACTAGACAAGTATTTGGGAATAAGGCAGGAGACAAAGGAAAGTATAGAGAGTTACTTCTACGCCACTGATGCCATGTGTGATTCCACTAGACAAGCATTTGGGAATAAGTTAGGAGAAAAAGGAAAATATAGAGAGTTACTTCTACGCCACAGATACCATGTGTGAATCCACTAGATAAGCATTTGGGAATAAGGCAGGAGAAAAAGGAAAATATGGAGAGTTACTTCTACACGACAGATACCATGTGTGATTCCATTAGACAAGCATTTGGGAATAAGGCAGGAGAAAAAGGAAAATATGGAGAGTTACTTCTACACCACAGATGCCATGTGTGATTCCACTAGACAAGCATTTGGGAATAAGGCAGGAGAAAAAGGAAAATATAGAGAGTTACTTCTACACCACAGATGCCATGTGTGATTCCATTATACAAGTATTTGGGAATAAGGCAGGAGACAAAGGAAAATATAGAGAGTTACTTCTACGCCACAGATGCCATGTGTGATTCCACTAGACAAGCATTTTGGAATAAGGCAGGAGACAAAGGAAAATATAGAGATTTACTTCTACGCCACAGATGCCATGTGTGATTCCACTAGACAAACATTTGTGAATAAGGCAGGAGAAAATGGATCATATAGAGAGTTACTTCTACGCCACAGATGCCTTGTGCGACTCCACTAGATAAGAGCAGGAGCATTTGAGAATAAGGGAGGAGAAAAAGAAATAACATTAAAGTGCCTTTTACGCCAAAGATGCCATGTGTGATTCCACTTGACAAATCAGGAGAATTTGGAGATAAGGCAGGAGAAAAAGGAACATATAGAGAGTTACTTCTACGCCAGAGATGCCATGTGCGACTCCACTAGATAAGAGCAGGAGCAGTTGAGATTAAGGAAGGAGAAAAAGAAATAAATTTAAGTGCCTTTTACGCCACAGATGCCATGAGTGATTCCACTAGACAAGGTCAGGAGCATTTGAGAATAAGGAAGAAGAAAAATAAATAAAATAAAGTGCCTTCTACGCCACAGATGCCATGTGTGATTCCACTAGCCAAGCATTTGGGAATAAGGCAGGAGAAAAAGGAAAATATAGAGAGGTACTTCTACGCCACAGATGCCATGTGCGATTCCACTTGACAAGCATTTGGGAATAAGGCAGGAGAAAAAGGAAAATATAGAGAGTTACTTCTACGCCACAGATGCCATGAGTGATTCCACTCGACAAGCATTTGGGAATAAGGCAGGAGAAAAAGGAAAATATAGAGAGTAACTTCTACGCCACAGATGCCATGAGTGATTCCCCTAGACAAGCATTTGGGAATAAGTTAGGAGAAAAAGGAAAATATAGAGAGTTACTTCTACGCCACAGATGCCATGTGTGATTCCACTAGACAAGCATTTGGGAATAAGGCAGGAGAAAAAGGAAAATATAGGGAGTTACTTCTACGCCACAGATGCCATGAGTGATTCCACTAGACAAGCATTTGGGAATAAGGCAGGAGAAAAAGGAAAATATAGAGAGTTACTTCTACGCCACAGATACCATGTGTGATTCCACTAGACAAGTATTTGGGAATAAGGCAGGAGACAAAGGAAAATATGGAGAGTTACTTCTACACCACAGATGCCATGTGTGATTCCACTGGACAAGCATTTGAGAATAAGGCAGGAGACAAAGGACATTATAGAGAGTTACTTCTACGCCACAGATGCCATGTGTGATTCCACTAGACAAGCATTTGGGAATAAGGCAGGAGACAAATGAAAATATAGAGAGTTACTTCTACACCACAGATGCCATGTGTGATTCCACTAGACAAGCATTTGGTAATAAGGCAGGAGACAAAGGAAAATATAGAGAGTTACTTCTACACCACAGATACCATGTGTGATTCCACTAGACAAGCATTTGGGAATAAGGCAGGAGAAAAAGGAAAATATAGAGAGTTACTTCTACGCCACAGATGCCATGTGAGATTCCACTAGACAAGCATTTGGAAATAAGGCAGGAGAAAAAGGAAAATATAGAGAGTTACTTCTACGCCACAGATGCCATGTGTGATTCCACTAGACAAGCATTTGGGAATAAGGCAGGAGAAAAAGGAAAATATAGAGGGTTACTTCTACGCCACAGATGCCATGTGTGATTCCACTAGACAAGTATTTGGGAATAAGGCAGGAGACAAAGGAAAATATAGAGAGTTACTTCTCCGCCACAGATGCCATGTGTGATTCCACTAGACAAGCATTTGGGAATAAGGCAGGAGAAAAAGGAAAATATAGAGAGTTACTTCTACGCCACAGATACCATGCGTGATTCCACTAGACAAGCATTTCGGAATAAGGCAGGAGAAAAAAGAAAACATTGAGAGTTACTTCTACGCCACATATGCCATGTGTGATTCCACTAGACAAGTATTTGGGAATAAGGCAGGAGACAAAGGAAAGTATAGAGAGTTACTTCTACGCCACTGATGCCATGTGTGATTCCACTAGACAAGCATTTGGGAATAAGGCAGGAGACAAAGGAAAATATAGAGAGTCACTTCTACGCCACAGATGCCATGTGTGATTCCACTAGACAAGCATTTGGGAATAAGGCAGGAGAAAAAGGAAAATATAGGGAGTTACTTCTACGCCACAGATGCCATGAGTGATTCCACTAGACAAGCATTTGGGAATAAGGCAGGAGAAAAAGGAAAATATAGAGAGTTACTTCTACGCCACAGATACCATGTGTGATTCCACTAGACAAATATTTGGGAATAAGGCAGGAGACAAAGGAAAATATGGAGAGTTACTTCTACACCACAGATGCCATGTGTGATTCCACTGGACAAGCATTTGAGAATAAGGCAGGAGACAAAGGACATTATAGAGAGTTACTTCTACGCCACAGATGCCATGTGTGATTCCACTAGACAAGCATTTGGGAATAAGGCAGGAGACAAAGGAAAATATAGAGAGTTACTTCTACACCACAGATGCCATGTGTGATTCCACTAGACAAGCATTTGGGAATAAGGCAGGAGACAAAGGAAAATATAGAGAGTTACTTCTACACCACAGATACCATGTGTGATTCCACTAGACAAGCATTTGGGAATAAGGCAGGAGAAAAAGGAAAATATAGAGAGTTACTTCTACGCCACAGATGCCATGTGAGATTCCACTAGACAAGCATTTGGAAATAAGGCAGGAGAAAAAGGAAAATATAGAGAGTTACTTCTACGCCACAGATGCCATGTGTGATTCCACTAGACAAGCATTTGGGAATAAGGCAGGAGAAAAAGGAAAATATAGAGAGTTACTTCTACGCCACAGATGCCATGTGTGATTCCACTAGACAAGTATTTGGGAATAAGGCAGGAGACAAAGGAAAATATAGAGAGTTACTTCTCCGCCACAGATGCCATGTGTGATTCCACTAGACAAGCATTTGGGAATAAGGCAGGAGAAAAAGGAAAATATAGAGAGTTACTTCTACGCCACAGATACCATGCGTGATTCCACTAGACAAGCATTTCGGAATAAGGCAGGAGAAAAAGGAAAACTTTGAGAGTAACTTCTACGCCACATATGCCATGTGTGATTCCACTAGACAAGTATTTGGGAATAAGGCAGGAGACAAAGGAAAGTATAGAGAGTTACTTCTACGCCACTGATGCCATGTGTGATTCCACTAGACAAGCATTTGGGAATAAGTTAGGAGAAAAAGGAAAATATAGAGAGTTACTTCTACGCCACAGATACCATGTGTGATTCCACTAGACAAGCATTTGGGAATAAGGCAGGAGAAAAAGGAAAATATTGAGAGTTACTTCTACGCCACATATGCCATGTGTGATTCCACTAGACAAGTATTTGGGAATAAGGCAGGAGACAAAGGAAAGTATAGAGAGTTACTTCTACGCCACTGATGCCATGTGTGATTCCACTAGACAAGCATTTGGGAATAAGTTAGGAGAAAAAGGAAAATATAGAGAGTTACTTCTTCGCCACAGATACCATGTGTGATTCCACTAGACAAGCATTTGGGAACAAGGCAGGAGAAAAAGGAAAATATGGAGAGTTACTTCTACACCACAGATACCATGTGTGATTCCATTAGACAAGCATTTGGGAATAAGGCAGGAGAAAAAGGAAAATATGGAGAGTTACTTCTACGCCACAGATGCCATGTGTGATTCCACTAGACAAGCATTTGGGAATAAGGCAGGAGAAAAAGGAAAATATAGAGAGTTACTTCTACACCACAGATGCCATGTGTGATTCCATTAGACAAGTATTTGGGAATAAGGCAGGAGACAAAGGAAAATATAGAGAGTTACTTCTACGCCACAGATGCCATGTGTGATTCCACTAGACAAGCATTTTGGAATAAGGCAGGAGACAAAGGAAAATATAGAGATTTACTTCTACGCCACAGATGCCATGTGTGATTCCACTAGACAAACATTTGTGAATAAGGCAGGAGAAAATGGATCATATAGAGAGTTACTTCTACGCCACAGATGCCTTGTGCGACTCCACTAGATAAGAGCAGGAGCATTTGAGAATAAGGGAGGAGAAATAGAAATAACATTAAAGTGCCTTTTACGCCAAAGATGCCATGTGTGATTCCACTTGACAAATCAGGAGAATTTGGAGATAAGGCAGGAGAAAAAGGAACATATAGAGAGTTACTTCTACGCCACAGATGCCATGTGCGACTCCACTAGATAAGAGCAGGAGCAGTTGAGATTAAGGAAGGAGAAAAAGAAATAAATTTAAGTGCCTTTTACGCCACAGATGCCATGAGTGATTCCACTAGACAAGGTCAAGAGCATTTGAGAATAAGGAAGAAGAAAAATAAATAAAATAAAGTGCCTTCTACGCCACAGATGCCATGTGTGATTCCACTAGCCAAGCATTTGGGAATAAGGCAGGAGAAAAAGGAAAATATAGAGAGGTACTTCTACGCCACAGATGCCATGTGCGATTCCACTTGACAAGCATTTGGGAATAAGGCAGGAGAAAAAGGAAAATATAGAGAGTTACTTCTACGCCACAGATGCCATGAGTGATTCCACTAGACAAGCATTTGGGAATACGGCAGGAGAAAAAGGAAAATATAGAGAGTAACTTCTACGCCACAGATGCCATGAGTGATTCCACTAGACAAGCATTTGGGAATAAGTTAGGAGAAAAAGGAAAATATAGAGAGTTACTTCTACGCCACAGATGCCATGTGTGATTCCACTAGACAAGCATTTGGGAATAAGGCAGGAGAAAAAGGAAAATATAGGGAGTTACTTCTACGCCACAGATGCCATGAGTGATTCCACTAGACAAGCATTTGGGAATAAGGCAGGAGAAAAAGGAAAATATAGAGAGTTACTTCTACGCCACAGATACCATGTGTGATTCCACTAGACAAGTATTTAGGAATAAGGCAGGAGACAATGGAAAATATGGAGAGTTACTTCTACACCACAGATGCCATGTGTGATTCCACTGGACAAGCATTTGAGAATAAGGCAGGAGACAAAGTACATTATAGAGAGTTACTTCTACGCCACAGATGCCATGTGTGATTCCACTAGACAAGCATTTGGGAATAAGGCAGGAGACAAAGGAAAATATAGAGAGTTACTTCTACACCACAGATGCCATGTGTGATTCCACTAGACAAGCATTTGGGAATAAGGCAGGAGACAAAGGAAAATATAGAGAGTTACTTCTACACCACAGATACCATGTGTGATTCCACTAGACAAGCATTTGGGAATAAGGCAGGAGAAAAAGGAAAATATAGAGAGTTACTTCTACGCCAAAGATGCCATGTGAGATTCCACTAGACAAGCATTTGGAAATAAGGCAGGAGAAAAAGGAAAATATAGAGAGTTACTTCTACGCCACAGATGCCATGTATGATTCCACTAGACAAGCATTCGGGAATAAGGCAGGAGACAAAGGAAAATATAGAGAGTTACTTCTACACCACAGATACCATGTGTGATTCCACTAGACAAGCATTTGGGAATAAGGCAGGAGAAAAAGGAAAATATAGAGAGTTACTTCTACGCCACAGATGCCATGTGAGATTCCACTAGACAAGCATTTGGAAATAAGGCAGGAGAAAAAGGAAAATATAGAGAGTTACTTCTACGCCACAGATGCCATGTGTGATTCCACTAGACAAGCATTTGGGAATAAGGCAGGAGAAAAAGGAAAATATAGAGAGTTACTTCTACGCCACAGATGCCATGTGTGATTCCACTAGACAAGTATTTGGGAATAAGGCAGGAGACAAAGGAAAATATAGAGAGTTACTTCTCCGCCACAGATGCCATGTGTGATTCCACTAGACAAGCATTTGGGAATAAGGCAGGAGAAAAAGGAAAATATAGAGAGTTACTTCTACGCCACAGATACCATGCGTGATTCCACTAGACAAGCATTTCGGAATAAGGCAGGAGAAAAAGGAAAACTTTGAGAGTAACTTCTACGCCACATATGCCATGTGTGATTCCACTAGACAAGTATTTGGGAATAAGGCAGGAGACAAAGGAAAGTATAGAGAGTTACTTCTACGCCACTGATGCCATGTGTGATTCCACTAGACAAGCATTTGGGAATAAGTTAGGAGAAAAAGGAAAATATAGAGAGTTACTTCTACGCCACAGATACCATGTGTGATTCCACTAGACAAGCATTTGGGAATAAGGCAGGAGAAAAAGGAAAATATTGAGAGTTACTTCTACGCCACATATGCCATGTGTGATTCCACTAGACAAGTATTTGGGAATAAGGCAGGAGACAAAGGAAAGTATAGAGAGTTACTTCTACGCCACTGATGCCATGTGTGATTCCACTAGACAAGCATTTGGGAATAAGTTAGGAGAAAAAGGAAAATATAGAGAGTTACTTCTTCGCCACAGATACCATGTGTGATTCCACTAGACAAGCATTTGGGAACAAGGCAGGAGAAAAAGGAAAATATGGAGAGTTACTTCTACACCACAGATACCATGTGTGATTCCATTAGACAAGCATTTGGGAATAAGGCAGGAGAAAAAGGAAAATATGGAGAGTTACTTCTACGCCACAGATGCCATGTGTGATTCCACTAGACAAGCATTTGGGAATAAGGCAGGAGAAAAAGGAAAATATAGAGAGTTACTTCTACACCACAGATGCCATGTGTGATTCCATTAGACAAGTATTTGGGAATAAGGCAGGAGACAAAGGAAAATATAGAGAGTTACTTCTACGCCACAGATGCCATGTGTGATTCCACTAGACAAGCATTTTGGATTAAGGCAGGAGACAAAGGAAAATATAGAGATTTACTTCTACGCCACAGATGCCATGTGTGATTCCACTAGACAAACATTTGTGAATAAGGCAGGAGAAAATGGATCATATAGAGAGTTACTTCTACGCCACAGATGTCTTGTGCGACTCCACTAGATAAGAGCAGGAGCATTTGAGAATAAGGGAGGAGAAATAGAAATAACATTAAAGTGCCTTTTACGCCAAAGATGCCATGTGTGATTCCACTTGACAAATCAGGAGAATTTGGAGATAAGGCAGGAGAAAAAGGAACATATAGAGAGTTACTTCTACGCCACAGATGCCATGTGCGACTCCACTAGATAAGAGCAGGAGCAGTTGAGATTAAGGAAGGAGAAAAAGAAATAAATTTAAGTGCCTTTTACGCCACAGATGCCATGAGTGATTCCACTAGACAAGGTCAAGAGCATTTGAGAATAAGGAAGAAGAAAAATAAATAAAATAAAGTGCCTTCTACGCCACAGATGCCATGTGTGATTCCACTAGCCAAGCATTTGGGAATAAGGCAGGAGAAAAAGGAAAATATAGAGAGGTACTTCTACGCCACAGATGCCATGTGCGATTCCACTTGACAAGCATTTGGGAATAAGGCAGGAGAAAAAGGAAAATATAGAGAGTTACTTCTACGCCACAGATGCCATGAGTGATTCCACTAGACAAGCATTTGGGAATACGGCAGGAGAAAAAGGAAAATATAGAGAGTAACTTCTACGCCACAGATGCCATGAGTGATTCCACTAGACAAGCATTTGGGAATAAGTTAGGAGAAAAAGGAAAATATAGAGAGTTACTTCTACGCCACAGATGCCATGTGTGATTCCACTAGACAAGCATTTGGGAATAAGGCAGGAGAAAAAGGAAAATATAGGGAGTTACTTCTACGCCACAGATGCCATGAGTGATTCCACTAGACAAGCATTTGGGAATAAGGCAGGAGAAAAAGGAAAATATAGAGAGTTACTTCTACGCCACAGATACCATGTGTGATTCCACTAGACAAGTATTTGGGAATAAGGCAGGAGACAAAGGAAAATATGGAGAGTTACTTCTACACCACAGATGCCATGTGTGATTCCACTGGACAAGCATTTGAGAATAAGGCAGGAGACAAAGGACATTATAGAGAGTTACTTCTACGCCACAGATGCCATGTGTGATTCCACTAGACAAGCATTTGGGAATAAGGCAGGAGACAAAGGAAAATATAGAGAGTTACTTCTACACCACAGATGCCATGTGTGATTCCACTAGACAAGCATTTGGGAATAAGGCAGGAGACAAAGGAAAATATAGAGAGTTACTTCTACACCACAGATACCATGTGTGATTCCACTAGACAAGCATTTGGGAATAAGGCAGGAGAAAAAGGAAAATATAGAGAGTTACTTCTACGCCACAGATGCCATGTGAGATTCCACTAGACAAGCATTTGGAAATAAGGCAGGAGAAAAAGGAAAATATAGAGAGTTACTTCTACGCCACAGATGCCATGTATGATTCCACTAGACAAGCATTTGGGAATAAGGCAGGAGAAAAAGGAAAATATAGAGAGTTACTTCTACGCCACAGATGCCATGTGTGATTCCACTAGACAAGTATTTGGGAATAAGGCAGGAGACAAAGGAAAATATAGAGAGTTACTTCTCCGCCACAGATGCCATGTGTGATTCCACTAGACAAGCATTTGGGAATGAGGCAGGAGAAAAAGGAAAATATAGAGAGTTACTTCTACGCCACAGATACCATGCGTGATTCCACTAGACAAGCATTTCGGAATAAGGCAGGAGAAAAAGGAAAACATTGAGAGTTACTTCTACGCCACATATGCCATGTGTGATTCCACTAGACAAGTATTTGGGAATAAGGCAGGAGACAAAGGAAAGTATAGAGAGTTACTTCTACGCCACTGATGCCATGTGTGATTCCACTAGACAAGCATTTGGGAATAAGTTAGGAGAAAAAGGAAAATATAGAGAGTTACTTCTACGCCACAGAAACCATGTGTGATTCCACTAGACAAGCATTTGGGAATAAGGCAGGAGAAAAAGGAAAATATAGAGAGGTACTTCTATGCCTCAGATGCCATGTGCGATTCCACTTGACAAGCATTTGGGAATAAGGCAGGAGGAAAAGGAAAATATAGAGAGTTACTTCTACGCCACAGATGCCATGTGTGATTCCACTAGACAAGCATTTGGGAATAACGCAGGAGAAAAAGGAAAATATAGAGAGTTACTTCTACGCCACAGATGCCATGTGTGATTCCACTAGACAAGCATTTGGGAATATGTTAGGAGAAAAAGGAAAATATAGAGAGTTACTTCTACGCCACAGATGCCATGTGTGATTCCACTAGACAAGCATTTGGGAATAAGGCAGGAGAAAAAGGATAATATAGGGAGTTACTTCTACGCCACAGATGCCATGAGTGATTCCACTAGACAAGCATTTGGAAATAAGGCAGGAGAAAAAGGAAAATATAGAGAGTTACTTCTACGCCACAGATACCCTGTGTGACTCCACTAGACAAGTATTTGGGAATAAGGCAGGAGACGAAGGAAAATATAGAGAGTTACTTCTACGCCACAGATGCCATGTGTGATTCCTCTAGACAAGCATTTGGGAATAAGGCAGGAGACAAAGGAAAATATAGAGAGTTACTTCAACGCCACAGATGCCATGTGTGATTCCACTAGACAAGCATTTGGGAATAAGGCAGGAGAATAAGGAAAATATAGGGAGTTACTTCTACGCCACAGATGCCATGAGTGATTCCACTAGACAAGCATTTGGGAATAAGGCAGGAGAAAAAGGAAAATATAGAGAGTTACTTCTACGCCACAGATACCATGTGTGATTCCACTAGACAAGTATTTGGGAATATGGCAGGAGACAAAGGAAAATATAGAGAGTTACTTCTACACCACAGATGCCATGTGTGATACCACTAGACAAGCATTTGGGAATAAGGCAGGAGACAAAGGAAAATATAGAGAGTTACTTCTACGCCACAGATACCATGTGTGATTCCACTAGACAAGCATTTGGGAATAAGGCAGGAGACAAAGGAAAATATAGAGAGTTACTTCTACACCACAGATGCCATGTGTGATTCCAGTAGACAAGCATTTGGGAATAAGGCAGGAGACAAAGGAAAATATAGAGAGTTATTTCTACACCACAGATACCATGTGTGATTCCACTAGACAAGCATTTGGGAATAAGGCAGGAGAAAAAGGAAAATATAGAGAGTTACTTCTACGCCACAGATGCCATGTGTGATTCCACTAGACAAGTATTTGGGAATAAGGCAATAGACTAAGGAAAATATAGAGAATTACTTCTCCGCCACAGATGCCATGTGTGATTCCACTAGACAAGCATTTGGGAATAAGGCAGGAGAAAAAGGAAAATATAGAGAGTTACTTCTACGCCACAGATAACATGTGTGATTCCACTAGACAAGCATTTGGGAATAAGGCAGGAGAAAAAGGAAAATATTGAGAGTTACTTCTACGCCACATATGCCATGTGTGATTCCACTAGACAAGTATTTGGGAATAAGGCAGGAGACAAAGGAAAGTATAGAGAGTTACTTCTACGCCACTGATGCCATGTGTGATTCCACTAGACAAGCATTTGGGAATAAGTAAGGAGAAAAAGGAAAATATAGAGAGTTACTTCTACGCCACAGATACCATGTGTGATTCCACTAGACAAGCATTTGGGAATAAGGCAGGAGAAAAAGGAAAATATGGAGAGTTACTTCTACACCACAGATACCATGTGTGATTCCATTAGACAAGCATTTGGGAATAAGGCAGGAGAAAAAGGAAAATATGGAGAGTTACTTCTACGCCACAGATGCCATGTGTGATTCCACTAGACAAGCATTTGGGAATAAGGCAGGAGAAAAAGGAAAATATAGAGAGTTACTTCTACACCACAGATGCCGTGTGTGATTCCATTAGACAAGTATTTGGGAATAAGGCAGGAGACAAAGGAAAATATAGAGAGTTACTTCTACGCCACAGATGCCATGTGTGATTCCACTAGACAAGCATTTTGGAATAAGGCAGGAGACAAAGGAAAATATAGAGATTTACTTCTACGCCACAGATGCCATGTGTGATTCCACTAGACAAACATTTGTGAATAAGGCAGGAGAAAATGGATCATATAGAGAGTTACTTCTACGCCACAGAAGCCTTGTGCGACTCCACTAGATAAGAGCAGGAGCATTTGAGAATAAGGGAGGAGAAAAAGAAATAACATTAAAGTGCCTTTTACGCCAAAGATGCCATGTGTGATTCCACTTGACAAATCAGGAGAATTTGGAGATAAGGCAGGAGAAAAAGGAACATATAGAGAGTTACTTCTACGCCACAGATGCCATGTGCGACTCCACTAGATAAGAGCAGGAGCAGTTGAGATTAAGGAAGGAGAAAAAGAAATAAATTTAAGTGCCTTTTACGCCACAGATGCCATGAGTGATTCCACTAGACAAGGTCAGGAGCATTTGAGAATAAGGAAGAAGAAAAATAAATAAAATAAAGTGCCTTCTACGCCACAGATGCCATGTGTGATTCCACTAGCCAAGCATTTGGGAATAAGGCAGGAGAAAAAGGAAAATATTGAGAGGTACTTCTACGCCACAGATGCCATGTGCGATTCCACTTGACAAGCATTTGGGAATAAGGCAGGAGAAAAAGGAAAATATAGAGAGTTACTTCTACGCCACAGATGCCATGAGTGATTCCACTAGACAAGCATTTGGGAATAAGGCAGGAGAAAATGGAAAATATAGAGAGTAACTTCTACGCCACAGATGCCATGAGTGATTCCACTAGACAAGCATTTGGGAATATGTTAGGAGAAAAAGGAAAATATAGAGAGTTACTTCTACGCCACAGATGCCATGTGTGATTCCACTAGACAAGCATTTGGGAATAAGGCAGGAGAAAAAGGAAAATATAGGGAGTTACTTCTACGCCACAGATGCCATGAGTGATTCCACTAGACAAGCATTTGGGAATAAGGCAGGAGAAAAAGGAAAATATAGAGAGTTACTTCTACGCCACAAATGCCATGTGTGATTCCACTAGACAAGCATTTGGGAATAAGGCAGGAGAAAAAGGAAAATATAGAGAGTTACTTCTACGCCACAAATGCCATGTGTGATTCCACTAGACAAGCATTTGGGAATAAGGCAGGAGAAAAAGGAAAATATAGGGAGTTACTTCTACGCCACAGATGCCATGAACGATTCCACTAGACAAGCATTTGGGAATAAGGCAGGAGAAAAAGGAAAATATAGAGAGTTACTTCTACGCCACAGATGCCATGTGTGATTCCACTAGACAAGTATTTGGGAATAAGGCAGGAGACAAAGGAAAATATAGAGAGTTACTTCTACACCACAGATGCCATGTGTGATTCCACTAGACAAGCATTTGGGAATAAGGCAGGAGACAAAGGAAAATATAGAGAGTTACTTCTACGCCACAGATGCCATGTGTGATTCCACTAGACAAGCATTTGGGAATAAGGCAGGAGACAAAGGAAAATATAGAGGGTTACTTCTACGCCACAGATGCCATGTGTGATTCCACTAGACAAGCATTTGGGAATATGGCAGGAGACAAAGGAAAATGTAGAGAGTTACTTCTACACCACAGATACCATGTGTGATTCCACTAGACAAGCATTTGGGAATAAGGCAGGAGAAAAAGGAATATATAGAGAGTTACTTCTACGCCACAGATGCCATGTGTGATTCCACTAGACAAGCATTTGGGAATAAGGCAGGAGAAAAAGGAAAATATAGAGATTTACTTCTACGCCACAGATGCCATGTGTGATTCCACTAGACAAGTATTTGGGAATAAGCCAGGAGACAAAGGAAAATATAGAGAGTTACTTCTACGCCACAGATGCCATGTGTGATTCCACTAGACAAGCATTTGGGAATAAGGCAGGAGAAAAAGGAAAATATAGAGAGTTACTTCTACGCCACAGATACCATGTGTGATTCCACTAGACAAGCATTTGAAATAAGGCAGGAGAAAAAGGAAAATATGGAGAGTTACTTCTACACCACAGATACCATGTGTGATTCCATTAGACAAGCATTTGGGAATAAGGCAGGAGAAAAAGGAAAATATGGAGAGTTACTTCTACGCCACAGATGCCATGTGTGATTCCACTAGACAAGCATTTGGGAATAAGGCAGGAGAAAAAGGAAAATATAGAGAGTTACTTCTACGCCACAGATGCCATGTGTGATTCCACTAGACAAGTATTTGGGAATAAGGCAGGAGACAAAGGAAAATATAGAGAGTTACTTCTACGCCACAGATGCCATGTGTGATTCCACTAGACAAGCATTTGGGAATAAGGCAGGAGACAAAGGTAAATATAGAGATTTACTTCTACGCCACAGATACCATGTGTGATTCCACTAGACAAGCATTTGGGAATAAGGCAGGAGAAAAAGGAAAATATAGAGAGTTACTTCTACACCACAGATGCCATGTGAGATTCCACTAGACAAGCATTTGGGAATAGGCAGGAGAAAAAGGAAAATATAGAGAGTTACTTCTACGCCCCAGATGCCATGTGTGATTCCACTAGACAAGCATTTGGGAATGAGGCAGGAGAAAAAGGAAAATATTGAGAGTTACGTCTACGCCACAGATACCATGTGTTATTCCACTAGACAAGCATTTGGGAATAAGGCAGGAGAAAAGGAAAATATAGAGAGTTACTTCTACGCCACAGATGCCATGTGTGATTCCAGTAGACAAGCATTTGGGAATGAGGCAGGAGAAAAAGGAAAATATTGAGAGTTACTTCTACGCCACAGATACCATGTGTGATTCCACTAGACAAGCATTTGGGAATGAGGCAGGAGAAAAAGGAAAATATTGAGAGTTACTTCTACGCCACAGATACCATGTGTGATTCCACTAGACAAGCATTTGGGAATAAGGCAGGAGAAAAAGGAAAATATAGAGAGTTACTTCTACGCCACAGATGCCATGTGTGATTCCACTAGACAAGCATTTGGGAATAAGGCAGGAGAAAAAGGAAAATATAGAGAGTTACTTCTACGCCACAGATGCCATGTGTGATTCCACTAGACAGGCATTTGGGAATGAGGCAGGAGAAAAAGGAAAATATTGAGAGTTACTTCTACGCCACATATGCCATGTGTGATTCCACTAGACAAGCATTTGGGAATAAGGCAGGAGAAAAAGGGAGAAACTAGAAAGTTAATTCTACGCTATGTGTGTCGGGCACTGGATGGTATCGAACTGTTAGATGAGGAGTGCAATCACAAGACTGGCGTTTCACGGGTTCCACCAAAAACTGTGTGCGCGAACAGAACGGAGGTCTCCATTGGTTTTCACTCATACAGCCCTTCCTTCATCAAGGAGGTTCTGTTATGTTTTAGGGTGGGATCATGTTTGGTCGACGTACGCCTCTAACTCCTACCCACGGTAACATGACTGGTCTAGTGTACAGATTCAACATCCTCAAATCTGATGTTACAGGTTTCGCTACCAAAGTGAGTAAGGGCTTTACACTAGTGGACGATAATGCTCGCCCCATCAGTTCCTTTAGATGCATGGAATATTGAAATTGTTGTTTGAGTCTTCAGTCTTTTGACTGGTTTGATGCAGTTATCCATGCCTCCCTGTCCTCAGCATATCGTTTCATCTCTACAATGCCACCACACCCCACATCCGATGCAATCTCTTTAACATATTCTAACCTTGGCCTACCCCTACTGTTCTTGCCCTCGACCCTTCCTTCCATAACTAAGGTTGCTATTCCTGGGTGTCTTAGTAGGTGTCCTACCAATCTATCTCTTCTCTTCATTAGCAGTTGCCAGAAACATCTCTCCTCTCCCAATAGTCTTCATATTGTGTATACTGTAATGTGATTGCATACCATCATCACCATCTAAAGGCTAGGCCTTGTCGCTGCAACCACATTTGTCTCTCGCTTGCTGGACGTTTTAAGACAGCACACTGTTTAAATTGAAGTCCATGCATCACAGAATCCAGATGAGCCATCAGCGGTCTTCCTCTTCTTTCTTCCCCAGAACTTTTCCTTCCAGTGTGGTGGCCAGGAATTCATTACGACGTAGGGAGGGGCCAACTAATTTTTCTTTTGTATTGTTGTGATCAATTTTCTTATTTCCTCTACTTCCTTGGGGACTTATTCGTTAGTCTCTTTCGCCGTCCAGCTTAATTTCAGCATCCTTCTCCACAGCCACATTTTCGCTGCTTCCAGGCATTGTATGTCCTGTTTCCTTAGAACACAAGTTTCGCATCCGTAGCCTGTAACAAGACACACTCCAGACAAATGTTTTGATAAACGATTTTCTAGTTTTAATGCTAATGTGCCTGCTTGTCAGAAGCTGTCTCTTATAGCTGAAGGCCCTCTTAGCGAGGACGATTCTCCTTCTGATTTCTGTGGTGGTCAGTGGCAATGCTTCCTGAGCAACATAACTGACTACACTGTTGAATGGTTTCACCATTATTCTCGATGTTTGTTTGGATAATTTCATTGGATTGCATACACATAATTATTAATAAGAAAAATATAACCACCTGGATACATACTACAAAGAAATTAATTATTAAAGTTGTTCTAGGACGTACTGTACATGTTTCGGGGTTTAATCAACATTTTATCCCCTTCATCAGCCAATTCGAAAGCATTAACATATTCAAAACATAATAAAGCGTAGCACTGAAAATATGAAATGCTATTTACCCTATTATGGTGCACCATATATATAGGTTGTAAAAATTAAAATATATAACAAAACGAAGCAGTTTGTGACGGTGACAGTGTTCAGTCATCAGATGCCAACGAAGATGTATGAAAACCAGCAGACAGTGCAATTACAGTCCCGTATTGAGCAAGGGTCAAATGCTTGAAAAGACAGACGTGGAATTTAAATACTTCACCAATCCGTGTATAACCAATGAAGGAGCCTTTTATGCTTAAGATCCATAAGCCAACCAAAGCGGCATCAAGTAATACTTATTTTAGCATATCAATACGGAACCACCACGAATAATTTAAATAATGTAATTGCATACACATAGCAAAATAAACAAGCCACTCCCTCGCAATATGCAAAACTTATTTTGAGCACTATATTTCAAAGGCCTCCTCAGTGTCCAGGGCACTTAATAACATCACTAACAGCTCCATAACAACGCAATATGGTTCGTTTCGGAGAATGAAATGAAACATGTAGTTCCAGTTCTCATATATTGCTCCCTTGGGGCAATTTACAGTGAAATTACAGGTATTATAGGTCATTATGAGTCATCATATTACCTCATACAATACAATGAGTGTAATAATGAGCCATTTCCCCGGTATGAGTGCTCAACGAGAATATATAACTGGATTGCGATGCCACAGCGAGGATACTGTGATAAAGGCAGGTTTATGTCGAAAGAATACTACACGTAACATGAATTAAATAGCTACCTGGCTTCCATCATGCACAGCATCTTTAATTATCACCAAGGTCCGTCATCTGTTGGAATCTCCAGCACACACACAGCCAGATATTAAACAATATTTGTTGTTGTTATTGTCACTGATGATTCATTTACTTACTTACTTACTTACTTACTTACTTACTTACTTACATACTTACTTACTGGTCGGCGCTACTGTCCCTGAAGAACCTTAGCCTCCTTTATCACCTGCCTCCATTCATCTCTATCTTCCACCTTCCTTCTCCAGTTCCTGATTCCCAGACTCCTAAGGTCGTCTTCCACGTCATCTATCCACCATCTCCTGGGTCTTCCTCTTCTCCTTCTTCCATCCGGTCTTTGTGTAGATACCTTTTTTACATTACGCGATTCTGGCATTCTCTGTACGTGTCCTGCCCATCTTATCCTCCCCTGCTTAATTGTCACCACAATATCTGCCTGTCGAAGAGTTCCTGTAGTTCCACATTTGTCCTTATTCTCCAACCTTCCTCCTCTCTCACTGGCCGGTATATTTTCCACAAGATCTTCCTTTCCCATCTTCGCAGCCAGTATTCTTCTCTTCTATTGAGAACCCAACCTTCCGATCCATACATAACCACAGGTCTTGGTATTGTAATGTAAATTTTTACTTTACAATTCCTACTAACATTTCTGGATTTAAACATGCTTTGCAGAGCGTTATAGCATCTATTTCCACTTTTAATTCTTTCTTGTATTTCCACTGATGATTCATTTAGGCTGCACGTTTCTTGACATGGTCATGTAGCCACATGTACTTGGTGGGTGTGGAATATATCTAGAAATCTGTCTCATTGTGATGGTTGTTCTAGGGGGTTTATCTATAATTGAGACGAGGTTTGGTATACCATCCAGGTATTTGCATGGAGTAGAACCGGGAAATCACAGGATACTACTTATAGAGGTGGAAATCAAAACCATATATTCTCACTTCTGCTTGTGAATAGTGAATGAACCAAGTTCCAGCTCTCAAACTAGAATTGAATTTCTTGGCAGAGCCAAGACTCGAACCCTTGCTTCAGGGGTGACCACTACATCACGAGGTGGCCGTATACTATATTTGTAGGGAATTTTATCAGCTTTAGTGATACTAAAGCAGTGAAGATCGACTCTGACTATCTACCACGCTACGTAACTGAATCTGTTCCATTACATTGAAATCCTCATAATATGAGAAAGGATGCCACGTTATTTATTATCCGGTGCAACCCACAACCCCTATTTGAACAGATGAGGACGTCAGTAGGAAAGAATCATGATCACTATACTGTATAGTTCATTTGTGTAAGATTGTAGCGTCACATCCGCCTTGAGACGAATTCTGTCCTAAATGATCCTAGCAGTGGCGGTCACGAAGAACATTAGCCTCACCTTTTACCATTACTACATGGACATAGAAATATTGGAAGTAGAACCGTAAATCCTGCATTCTTCCTCAGAAGCTTGGGCTAGTAACTCACATTATGGAAGGCATTTGTTGGAAACACGTGTTCCCGAGTATACATAAGTTCTCTCACTTTCCTCCTTATCGACCGTCTCGCCTTTGAGGCCTAGCTAGGTGGATATGTTTACCTTCCATGTCTGCGGGTAGCCTAAGCTTTCCCAGCTCGAGGCACAGTGTTGTCAACTCTCCACCATGGCCACTGAGAGCAAGTAGTGAAACTGGACTGAACTGCGTGCAACACTGGAGATCTGACAAGCCTTCAGGCTGCCTGGACAGGACTATGCACTACCAGAGAAAGAGTAAGCACACTATTGGCCGAGAACCGTCAGCTATTGGTCAGTAGTGAACAATTGTTATTGTGACAGTGAGTAGCTAATGTTTCAATCACCGCTCGTTAACGAGGAACGTGAGAAAAATATGTGTCGTGAAGAATCTCCAAATTGTTACCACGTCAACTAGAGGGTGTTCCTACAGTAGACCAGGGTTGGCCAATGCACTTTCACGACCTTCTTCTTCTTTCCTCGATTTTGGCTATCTCTGGACCGCGTAAAATAACACATTGCATTCACTGTCTCTTATTTCCTTTATCCTTTCTTGCCTTCCAGTAATTATTCATTACTTCACTTTGTCTCCTTCTTCTCTCTTCCGTCCAGATGTTAACCCGCTTCTTCTTTTGCTTCTCCTGGAAACCCTTGACATTTTTTGTATCATATTTCTGAAAAGTGGTCTGTCCTGAATAATACCAATTGTTATTTCCGTCTCTTCCATATCCCTTTTTACACTTTGTACAAATTGATTAGCCGGCCCCGTGGTGTTGGGGTAGCGCGCCTGCCTCTCACCCAGAGGCTCCGGGTTCGATCCACGGCTCCATCAGGGATTTTAAAACAGACGTGAGGGTTGGAACGGGGTGCACTCAGCCTCGTGAGGACAATTGAGTAGCTGTCTGACAGTGAGACAGTGCCCCGATCAAGAAAATCAAGATTAACGGCCGAGGGAACCCGACGCGCTGGTCACGCGTCACCCCAATATCTGCAGGCCGAATGGCTGGGCAGCGGTCGGATGGTCGGCCTTAGCCCGTCATGGGCTGTATAGTGCCAGGGGTTGACTTTTTGACTTGTTGGACAAATTGATTACCTTTCTTGCTTTTGTATACATGACTGAAAAATTGTTTTGTTAGTCTGGCTTTCACGACCTTTAATTATATGATTTTATTAATCACAATGTGTACAATCAAGTTCTTCAACAATCTGTCATTTCTGCGATTAGAAATTGAGCCCTGCTTACACATTCCATTAAGTGGTATTTGGGGCATGGATTATTGCAATTCTTGCAGACGCAGTCCTCCTTAGGCTCATGAAATGCCTCCATCTGGCAGATCCTTCCATGGAACCCATGGACAGCGAATCGCGTATACAGATGTCGAAGTTTGAAATTTGGCCCCTTCATTGCTTCAGTCTCCATTATTTCTTGGGGTATCTTGTCGGCTTTTTTCCGTCTCACCTCGATGATGGTTTTATACGTTTGCGTTTCCGGTAGATCGAACGAGTGCTTTGTGTCTTCTATAAAGAAGGTTTCCTGTGCTATTTTATAGGCGTAGCTGTTCCTTGAGAATTTTGAGATAGAATGAGCTCTCTTACTAAATCACGACCTATTGTAACAATCCAAGTGGACGAATTTTGCTTTCTTTAATTTTTGTGAAATTTGCTTAGTTTGAAACAGTTGATTGGTAACTTTCAGTCAGTCAACCAATACGTATACGAAATAGGTACAGCCCTGAGCGGATAAACACACCTTATCTGCATCCGCCCTGCACCCACAGGACATATTATCCGTATCTGCTGACATTACAATAATAATTGTAACTCGCATCACCCGTCGCAGCTTCGCCCGTGAATATTCTAGTTGTAAAGAGTACTCTTAGCAAAATCTCAATCATGAATGCTATGACTGATTTATCCTTGGTATGAATAATCAGACTTTATCAATTCAGCTACTGGTGCAGTAGATAGGGGTTTGTCATTCCTTTATAGGTATATTAGAGCGAAGTTAGTTTTCTGGGAATATCACAGACAATGTTAATTTAAGGCCCTTTAAATGTTTTTTTCGGAGACTCTTCTTAGACGGGTAAAAAAGACCGTCCGTACCACACTCACACGTGAAAATTGCATGAAAAAATTCTAGAGTGCCCCTTGATCCCCTTAAGCGCATTATACTGTATGTATTGATGAATTTTACAGATTAATTTGGTTCAGTGATAACCTTATAACCGTCTGGAAACTTTCACAGTAATGTAATAAGTGGAATTGCATTGCGTCTTACAGAAATAGATGGACCTGTGAGATTCTGTTACCATGGCTACCGTGTTGCATTCTTTCATCATTTAATTGTAAATATACATGTTTTCAGGTATTTATTTAATTGTGAGGCATTTATGGAGTGAGTGCGTTTCTCTTACGCATCGGGTTATGCTGAACCTGTAGGCACCCTATATGTGTAGGTTGGTATTAATGGGACCTTATTTTCGGTACAAAACTGGAATGAGGTCTTAGAGAATAATATAGGGAGGGATTTATTAGATAAAGCGCAAACTACTAAGGCAACACATTTAGAGATTTGAGGAGAAATTCGTTCCCCTAGGCTGTAACAATGTTGACTGAGTTTTGTCCCACTGAGTAATGATAGGTAATACAGCGGGTGGATAACTTACTTAGTCGTCGAATATACCCACGTAGGCATGCGCAGGTATAAAGGATCGATTTTTGGCATAAGTCAACACTAATTGAGGGTATATTCATGGCTTCCCTCACTTCTCTATTATTCTCATACAATCCAAACGAAAGCAATAAAATGTGTACAGATATTATGAATTTTGTAAAATGTGTGTATTTGTAACGATTTAATAAATAATAATAACAAAAATCGTGAGAGACGCAGATCTTAGCAACAAGTAGTTCCGTGAAGAACTATACAGCCTATTTTCATATATCCTACTCATGTTAATTGCCTCTATCAACATACGAAATTTCAGTTTGATTGTTGTGATAGATTCGTAGATATTGAGAACCGTCTAAATATTTCAGATGGTCGCCAGTTTGGATTTTTATTTCTGTACTATTACATGAAGATTATTGTGTACGTGTGGTATTCAAACTTCAATCGCATGATTAGGACACAAGAAGTAAAAACGAGATTTTAAAATTTCGCACGGCTGCCATCTTGTGGTTATGAAAACAATTGAAATAAATTACATACCAGTGGATTAACATTTGTATAAGCATTTAACCTGCAAAGTTTCACTGCACTCGGATAGTGAAATCGCGAGAAATATCCATTTAAATATTTAAAAATATATAAAAAAATTCAGTACGATTGCTGTAAAATATTCGTAGATATTGAGATCCGTCAAAATATTTCGGATGCTCGCCATTTTGGATTGTTATATGTATAGGCCATAGAGTTATGTACCATTAAAGGAAAATGATTGCGTAGTTTCATTATTCAAGCTTTCACTTCGATCGCATGATTACGACACAAGAAATAGAAACTTAATTTTAAAACTTCGCACAGCCGCCATCTTGAGGTTATGTAACAAAATTGAACTAAATTAGATGCCAGTGCATTGCAATATGTATAATCAATTATTGCACCACATTTCACTGCGCTTTGATGGTCAACTCACGAGAAAAGTCTTTTAAAATGTTTCTAATTCCCATGGCCGCCATGTTCGTCTTGTACTTTATAGATTTTTGAAAGTTATTAGATAAACATTTAGCAGTGCCCTTTATCACCGTATAAAATTTCAGGGTGATATCGGTAATAGTTTCGTAGTTATTGAATGCCAGTGAAATATTTTGCAAAGCCGTCATTTTGAGGTTATGTAAACAATTGAACTAAATAGGACGCCGGTGCATTACAATGTGTATAAAATTTGCTGTACCAAGTTTCATTACGTTTGGATGGTTAAATCGCGAGAAAATTATATTCAAATGTCTCAACTTCGCTTGGCTGCCATGTTGGTTTTGTAGTCACCAGGTTTTTGAAAGTCCCATAGGTGAACTTCTAGTAGTTCCCTTTATCACCGTACGAAACTTCAGGGTGATATCTGTAATAGTTTCGGAGATACTGAATGCTTGTGAAATATTTCGCACAGCCGCCATGTTGGATTGGCGAGACACAAAAAATTTGAAGGGCGCGGTCAGGATCGGCCGGAATGGTGCTATGATCTTACCGAGTTTCATTGACATCCCTCCAGCCGTTTAGATTTTATTAGGGGGGGACACAGACACGAATCACACACACACATACGCACACACACACACACACGGACAAAAGGTGATCTATTAAGCCTATTTTTTTCATAAAATGAAAATAGGCTAAAAAATCCACTTCAACAATGTATTCTAAAAACTATCCGCATATTTACCCTGAACATTATCCGCAGCGTATCCACTATCTGCACAGCCATGTAAACTATATCCGCATGGCGAAATATTTTGCGGATATCCGCATCCACGCAGGATTTTACCAATAGGCTATTGGTCGGTATGTCACTGAACTCAGTCGTAGCTAAGGCGGTAAGTAAAACAATACCAGGTACATTCAAATTGTAAGATCTGCTATTTCATTTTCTGGAGATTGGGAGTAAATAACAACATTCGGATATGGCAGCACAATTCGGTGCGTATAATGATAATGGAAGACACTATACCAGACCCAAAACAACAGTGAACATGGGCTCACCCAGTAGCGTGCGTCCAGCTGAGCACTGTTGCCACAGTGAGACTGGCGGAGATGACACAACTCCACACTCGCAGTATACGCACGACCTTCTACGTGAAAACAGGCGCTCCGAATGTAAGTGCATGTACGAGCTGGGGGTCTAATCCTACGAATATCTATGCTCACAACGGAGTGTGCACAATGTGATATGAGACAGATATATGATGCCACACAAACGTTATTCGTGCAAGTGACCACCTCCTGGTGTAGTGACCAGCTTTCTTGGCTGTGGCCCAGGAGGTCCGGGTTCGATTCCCGGCTCTGCCAAGCAAATTAATTCTAGTCTGAGGGCTGGAACGGGGTACACTCAGCCTCGTGAGTCAAAACTGGGAAGATGTGGGTTAGATTCCTACCTCAGCCATCCTGTATGTGGTTTCTCATTTCTACTCCAGGCAAATACCGGGAATGTTCCTAACTTAAAGCCACGGCCGCCTCCTTCCCAATCCTCACCAGAATACAAATACACACACACTCTAATACAGACACCACAGTAACCCAGATTTTCAGACAAGTACACGGAGCTAAAGTACCAAGATGTCCTAGCCCCTCAAATGAAACAACAACAACAACGTTATTATTTCACATGACGTAATCTACACCACAAATCATTCTGATTAACATTGCTTGTGGACTCTATATAAGGCAATAGAAATACAGAAAATTTATTGGGATGAGTTTTTGTTTATTGGAGACCACCTAGTGGTGTACTGGTTAACACATATGCTGTCCATTCTTGGCTGTCACCGCGGAAGTCCGGGTTCGATTCCCAAGAATTGTAATTCTGGTCTGAGGGCTGGAACGGGGTACACTAAGCCTCGTGACACAAAACTGGGAAGATGTGGGTTGGATTCCTACCTCAGCAATCCTGGAAGTGGGTTTTCTGTGGATTTGCACTTCTACTCCAGGCAAATGCCGGGATGGTACCTAACGTAAGGCCACGGCCGATTCCTACCCAAATCCTACCTCAATTACAAATACACACACTAGTACAGACATCACAGTGACACAGGTCATCAGACAAATTGCACACACACCCAAATACACGGGGCTACATGACCACGATGTCGCAAAGCCCCTAAAACAATCATCATCATCATCATCATCATCGTCATCATCATCATCATCATCAACAACAACAACAACAACAACGACAAAAACAACATCAACATCATCAACAACAACAACATCAACAATAACATCGACAACAACAACAACAACATCAACAACAATAACAACAACAACAACAACAACAACATCAAAATCAACATCAACCCGTGAGGTCCGTATTCGATTCACGGCTCAATCAAGACATTTAGTTCTGGTCTCAGGGTTAGAACTGGGTACGCTATGCCTCGTGAGGTAAAACTGTGAAGAGGTGAGTTTTATTCGACTGAATTACAAAACATAACATTATTGCTGACACCACTATAGCATAGGTTATCAGATTTTGGTTTTTCACGTACTTCAGTAATCGAAAACCCTGAAAATTATATGTCTTGCCTGGCTGTGTAAAATTGTTCGGCAGCCACTCGGCTCGCTAAATGACATTGTTATGAGTTCAAAACTTCAGCTCACAGCACTTCTTAAAGCTCCACTACTGAATTGATACAGCAATGCCGTCACTCTTCGTTATCTTCCCCAGCAAACCTAAGTATTTCAACACCTAAACCATTCTCTCTCTAATTATCCCTTCAGTTCAAGGGCAGATGATATCTCCCGAACGGCTGGTCGTAGCGTCACGAGGTTTGAACAGTCAGCTTCAAAATGTTTAGATCTGTAACATAAGGTCATCAAAATAATTGAAGAATTAATTATTTTCGTGCGTGGAGAGAAATAACGATTTCGTACGGCACAGCGAGCCCTGCGAGTTGAGTTAACTAGGCAAGGCCGCGCTATGCTATTGGCTGGCGCGAGTGAGTGAGGTAATCTGGCTCCTCCCTCATGTTCACAGTTGTTTTGGGTCTGGTATAGGTCGAGATGCTTTTCTTATTTTTGAAAAGATGACGTTTGCATTTCGTGATCAACGTGTAATCATCCGCTTTATTCACTTCCTAGGAATACGCGTATAATGGCGGACTCAGCTGGAATTTTATCTACATAAGTCTTGTTCTAATACGGGGATTGTTGGTAGGTTACAGACTATGGAGGAGTAAACTTCTATTACATCATTATTTCCGGATTGTTTTTCGTCTTTGTCAAAGATATTTTAGCTAATTTTAGTAGATTAAGATTTTCCCCAAGGATTTAGTCGCCTGCAGTGTAATTTTTAGCCTATTTTCATTTATGAAAAATAGGCTTATGAGATCACCTTTTGTCCTTGTGTCTGTCTGTGTGTGCGTGTGTGTGTGATGGTGTGTGTGTGATGGTGTGTGTCCCCCCTTAATTACTTCTAAACGGCTGGAGCTATTTCAATGATACTCGGTAAGTTCATAGCACTATTCCGGATGACCCCGACCGTGCCCTTCAAATTTCGTTACGTTTCACCAATCCAACATGGCGATTGTGCGAAATATTTCACCAGCATTCAATATCTCCGAAACTATCACCGATATCACCCTAGAATATTTTACGGTGATAAAGAGAACTACTAGAAGTTCACCTATGTGACTTTTGAAAACCTGTTAACTGGAAAACCAACATGGCGGCCAAGCGAAGTTACGACTTTTAAATAGACTTTTCTCGCGATTTAACCAACCAAACGCAATGAAACTTGGTACAGTATATGTTTAAACACATTGTAATGCACCGACATCTAAACTTCGTTCAATTGTTTACATAACCTCAAGATGGCGGCTGTGCGAAATATTTCACCGGCACTCTATATCTCTGAAACTATTAGCGGTATCACCCTGAAATTTTGTACGGAGATAAAGGGCACTACTGGAAGTTCATGTATGAGACTTTCAAAAACCGGTTACCTACAAAAAGAGCATGGCGGACAAGCAAAGTTGAAAATTTTAATTCGATCTTTCTCGCGATTTAATGATCCTAACGCGATGTAACTTCGTACAGAAAATGTTTAGACACATCGTAATGCTCTGGTGTCTAATATAGTTCAATTTTTAACATAACCTCAAGATGGCGGCAGTGCGAATTTTAAAATTAAGTCTTTATTTCTTGTGTCGTAATCATGCGATCGAAGTGAAAGTTTGAATAATGAACCTACGCAATAATTTTTCTTTAATGGTACATGACTCTATGGCCTATACATATAACAATCCAACATGGCAGCTATCCGAAAGATTTAGATGAATCTCAATATCTAGGAATATATTATAGCAATCAAACTGAATTTTATAATGTTCATAGGGGCTATGAACATAAGTTCACCTATAGAATTTTTAATAACCTGGTGATCACAAATCCAACATGGCGGTGACGCGAAGTATAAATATTCACATGGTCGTTTCTCGCAATTTAACCATCCGAGTGCAGTGACATTTGGTACAGTAAATCCATATACAAATGTTAATCCACTGGCTTCTAATTTTTTCAATTGTTTCCCTAACCATAAGATGGCAGCTGTGCGAAATTTTAAAATCTCGTTTTTACTTATTGTGTCCTAATCATGTGATTTAAGTTTGAATACTACACGTACACAATAATCTTCATGTACAGTACATAACTCTAAGACCTACATATATAAATATCCAACATTACGACCGTCCGCAATATTTAGTCGGTTCTCAATATCTACGAATCTATTACAGCAATCAAACTGAAATGTTGTATGTTGATAGAGGCAATTAATATGAGTAAGATATATGAAAATAGGCTGTATAGTTCTTCACGGAACTACTTGTTTCTCTTATTTCCAGTGGACTAGTGCAATCAAAGTAAAGCGTAACGTGATCGCCAAACGGCGTGTTCCAGCCTGGAGTCAATAAACTGTTGCCTATGTGCGCTACGAGATCGAAATCCTGTCTTACCTACTTGGCATCTGTAGCAAAAGGTAATTACAGTAGAGCGTCGAAAATCCGAATCGGATTACCGATTTGTTCGGAATTTTGAAAATAACCTAGAAATTCCTAGTTACACTAAAAATATTAAGATAAATAAAAATAAACACGTTATGTACTTACATATGTACATATATATTGTACTTTGATTTATTTGTATCTTTAAATCCAGAAAAATGCACTCATTAAAAAAACAATTCACTAAATATTTACATAATTACATCATCATCGTTATCGGCTTTAACACGAATCCGAGTATAAATCTTCTTCCTTCAGTCCAGTTTGTGGATGTGATTACGGTGACTAAAGAGTCCAATCCTGGCATGGAACAAGCGTCCTCACAAGTCACATAGTATTGCTGGAGGAGGACGTGATTGGGCTGCTCGAAGTTTCCTAGCTTGACGTTTGGCCTCTTCATGTGTTCGTCGATCCCTTTCAAACGTTTTTACAGTATCCGAGATGGTACGGCGCTAAGTTGAGCGGTCTTCAACCAGCGTACCCCAGGTTTGTGAATCAAGACCTGTCAATTTCAGGGTCTGCTTAAATTGGTCCTTGAAGCGCCTCTTAGGACTACCATGAGGTCTGGTGCCATAGCATAACTCACCATATAGCATTTGACGAGGTAATCTCACATCATCCATCCGATGGACATGACCAATCCATCTAAATTGGTGACCTATTATGGATGATCCTATGCTGTTGATTTGAGCCTTTTCAAGAACAGAAATATTGGCAATGCGGTCTTCCCATTTAATCCTCAGGATTGATCGAAGTTTTTGTAGGTGGAAACGCTCAAGCTTCCTAAGATCACGTCGGTAAAGGGTCCACGATTCACAGCCATACAACAATGTAGAAATGACTACTCCTTGGTACACCATAAGCTTTGTACTCATGGACAGATCTTTATTCATGAAGACGCGGTGCGCTAATCGTCCATATGCTGCATGGGCTGCGCCAATTCTCTTATCCACATCCTGCTCACAGGTACAGCTCACAGAAATGGTACTGCCCAGGTACGAGAAATGGTCTACCTGTTCTAATGGCAAATTTGAGATGGAGATATTGAACTGAGGAAGAGGTGTGCCTGGTGAAGGTTTTGCCAAGACTTTAGTCTTATTGACATTCATGGTAAGACCAAACCGATCACATGCACTTTTGTAACAATTAACTGACTCTTGCAGCTCTTCTGGTGTGAGAGTTGGCGACGCAGCATTATCTGCATACAACATATTAGTAACATTAGTAACCTGAGTTTTCCTCAAGGAGCGGAGACGAGTTAGGTTGAATAGTCCTCCATCAAAACGATACTTGACCTCCACACCTGGGATGTTTGTGGGTAAATCATAAAGCATTGCAGCCAAGTACAGCGCAAAAAGCGTTGGAGCCAGTACACATCCTTGTTTTAGTCCATGGGTAATAGAAAATTCTTCGGACATCTTATTCTGATGGCAAACCTGACCTATCATGCCATCATGGAGAGCCTTGATAAGATCTACAAAACGCTGAGGGCAATCAAACCGCTTCAGCATCGCCCACATGGCTGGTCATGGAACCGAATCAAATGCCTTTTCCAAGTCATAAAAAACTAAGAAGAGTGGATTCTGTTGTTCTCTACATTTTTCTTGTAGCTGTCTAACACACAAAATCAAGTCAATTGTGCTTCTGGAAACTCTAAATCCGCATTGTGACTCTGGGAGGATCTTCTCAGAGATAACCTTGAGGCGGTTAAGTAGAATTCTTGCAAGAATCTTCCCCACCATTGATAGCAGTGATATACCACGGTAGTTGCCACAAACACTGCGATCACCCTTTTTAAAGATAGTGACGATAGTGGCATTCTTTAGGTCTCCAGGTACCTTTCTTGATTCCCATATTCTGAGGATAAGGGTGAAAATCTTTCTTTTGGGGGAACGACCTCCGGCTTGAATTAGTTCCAGAGGGATATTATCTGGGCCAGGTGCTTTTCTGGGTTTCAATTGGGTGAGAGCTGCACTGAAATCATGATTACATATGTATGCACTGTACGTATGTATACACACACACACAAAAAACACAACTGGCCCGCTGGGGCAAGGGGAATGGATGCTTCAAAACAAACACTCCCAATGTCATTGTTCTCTCACAGCTCCGTGAACAATACAGCTCACATGTTTAAAGCAGGCGTTCGGATTATTGACACTACTGTACTTAGAAATAGCAGACATCACTGAGTATGGAATAACATGTATAATTGCCTCAAGGGGAAAGGATTGCGGGTCGACGAAGAAGTGGGATGCAGCTCCAGTAGTAGCTCTCGTAAAATAACATTTATGATTGCTGTTGACAGTCAGGAGACCAAAATTATTGCTTAATTTAGGTCCTTGGACATCGTGGTTATTTTAACCCCACACTAGTTTTGCCTCACGGGGCTGAGTATACTTTATTATTGGCTGGCAAGGCCGGGAATCGAACCCGAACCTCCAGCGTAACAGCCAAGAATGCTAGCTGCTACAGCACGTAGTGTTGAGAAGACCAAAGGATTGATTGCCGACCAATACGTGACATAAAAAGGTTACAGTGAAGCAAAAAATAAAAAAATAAAAAACTTTAAAGAGAATTTCAACAGTACATAATAATAATAATAATAATAATAATAATAATAATAATAATAATAATAATAATAATAATAATAATAATAATAGATTAATAGACTAACAGACTAATAATAGGCCTAAATAATAATACGCTTCTGACAGGAGGACGCACGAGTAATACCAATATTCTGAAAAAATAACACACTATTAGAAAAGGACTATTGAAATTTTATAGGCTTATTCAAAGAATGGACTAAATGATATTTTAATAAAGGATTGGAAAAGGAAGCTCAGAAAGTTCGATTACAAAAACTCAAAAGAGCGTATTGGAGAACCCGTGACATCTACAACAAGAAATGCATGTCCAAACATACAAAAATCAAACACTATAATACGGTGATTAAACCTGAAGTGCTGTATGCAAGTGAAACCTTGGTACTTAATAAGAAAGGTGATCTGGAAAATATCTTGAAGGAGGAAAGAAAGATCTTGAGGAAAATTCTGGGCCCAGAGAAAAGTGAAGAAGGGTATAGACTCAAATCACGCAAAGCCACGGAAAAACTATCCAGCCTCGCCGCAGACATCAGGAAACGAAGACTGAAATTCTATGGACACGTTCACAGACTCTCATCTTCAAGGTTAACTCACAAGATTTTGACATACTCAGGAAAACTGAAGAACGTATCTTGGATACAAGATGTTAAAAATGACCTGGAAAAGGCCCGGATAGAAACGTCAGAAATACTAGACAGAAATGTCTACCGTCAGAAGATAAATAAATGGGTGGTACAGCCAGAGAATGAAGTCCCCAGAAGATCGGGGACTAAGTGGTCAGAAGAAAGGAAACAAGCGCATAGTGAAAAAATGAAAGCAATATGGTCTGTTAGAAAGGCGAATCATAAATGTAATGCGTGATCCAATAGGGTCCATAAGCACTTAATAATAATAATAATAAAGTCTCCTCACTGAAAGTCAAGACAAATTGGATAATGGACATTGAAAACGACTTTTAGGGATCACCATAAAAGATGAAATTATATGAGACAGGCCTAGTGGTGAGATTTATTTATTCGTTTCTGAAGTACCAAAATAAACAAACAAACAAACAAACAAACAAACATGAAAACATGAAAGAAACTATAAATAAACACAAGATCATGCAACTTCAAACAGTTCCTGTCCAATACTTAACTACGTCGAGAGTATTTGAATTTCCTTGAGTTAAATCACACATGGTACATCTAGATGGGCAAAACGGGCAACATAAGAGATCCTGTGTTGTTTGAAAATCGCCACTTTCACATAGAACCGTCTTTGTCGGTAAATGCGACTTATATAAGTTACTAGCAGGTACCCGCGGCTTCGCTCGCGTCATAGTAGTGTCATATTGTTATTCAATGAAATTCTGATTTTACCCCGTTAACATCCCTTTATAACCTGAATATCCAAAAATCCCTCCTTATTGGCCAATTTCGACTCACAACAAACATATCCCCAAAATATAATTCTTCTAACTTTAATAGTTTTGGTTGGTCGATGAGAGTGAATATCCAAAAATCCTTCCTTATGGGAAGTTTTTTTTTCTTTCAGAATTTCACCTCTATCCAAAAATCTTTCCTTAGTGGACGTTTTCAACATACAACGAACATATCCACAAAATTTCATGTTTCTAACTTTAGTAGTTTTGGCTGGGGGATGATGAGTCAGTCAGGGCACTTTGTTTTATGTAATAGACAAGCTGTACCCGGCATGCGTTGCAATGCCAATCAAAGAAAGTGTTGGCGTTGAAATTCTGTTTCTTGAAGTGCTTTTGGATACACAACATGTTAACTGCCTCTAAGCTATCATAAAATGGATTTTCTAATTTAGAACCATTCGTGGGAGCGTGCACAACAACTTTCAAAAGTTTCATCGCTGTCACTCATTTGTTGAATCTACTCGTACGCTACCTATTGTGAAATGGATTTACGAAGTCGAAACCCTTCCCTGGCGTGTACACAATGACTCATCAATGATTCATCGCAATCGGATGAATGGTATATGCACGTATAGGGGTTTTTGTTTAAACGATTCGTGCGCTGTCACTCATTTGTTGAATCTACTCGTGCGCTACCTATTGAGAAATGTATTACTAAGTCGAAGCCCTTCCCTGGCGTGTACACAATAACTCATCAAGGTTTCATCGCAATCGAAGAATGTTATATGAACGCAATAGGGAATTTTGTTGAAACGCTTCGCGCGTCGTCACCCATTTGTTGCATCTACTCTTGCGCTACTTATTGTGAAATGGATTTACTAAGTCCCCTTCCCTGGCGGGTACAAAATAACTGATCAATGTTTCATCGCAATCGGATGAATAGTATATGAACGCATACCTGATTTTGTTTAAACGATTCGCACTCCGTCATTCATTTGTTGAATCTACTCGTGCGCTACCTACTGTAAAATGTATTTACTAAGTTAGAAACCGTCACGTAAGTGTCCACAACATCTCACCCAAGTTTCATCGCTATCGTCGTTCATTTGTCGAATCTACTCGTGTGCTACCTACTGTGAAATGTATTTACTAAGCCAGAAACCTTCCTTGGAGTGTCAACCATATTTCACGCAAGTTTCACCGCTAACGGCAGAATGGTATATGACCTTATACGGGACTTTGTTGAAACGCTTCGCGCGTCGTCCCTCATTTGTTGAATCAACTTGTGCGATGCATATTGTATAGGGGATTTACTAAGCCAGAAATTTTCCATGACGTGTACACAACATCTCACCCAAGTTTCATAGGTACGGACGAATGGTACATGTATGCATACGGGACTTGGTTGAAACGCTTCGCGTGTCGTCGCTCATTTGTTGATTCTACTCTTGCGCTACATATTGTAATATGGATGTACTCAGCCAGAAACCTTCCCTGGAGTGTACACAACATCTCACCCAAGTTTCATCGCAATCGGATGAATGGTATGTGAACGTATACGGGACGTTGTCGAAACGCTTCGCGCGTAGTCACTCATTTGTTGAACATAAACGTGCGCTTCGTATTGTAAAATGGATTTACTTAGCCAGAAACCTTTCCTGGAGTGTACACAACAATTCACCAAACATTTATCACTATCAGACGAATGGTATATGACATTATACGGGACTTTGTTGAAACGCTTCGCGTGTCATCGCTCATTTGTTGAATCTACTGGTGCGCTACCTATTGTAAAATGTATGTACTAAGCCAGAAACCTTCCCTGGAGTGTACACAGCATCTCACCCAAGTTTCATCGCTATCGGATGAATGGTATATGAAATTAAATGGGACTTTGTTGAAACGCTTCGCGCGCCGTTGCTCATTTGTTGATTCTACTCGTGCTCTACCTATTTTTAAAGGGATTTACTAAGCTAGAAACCTTCCCTGGAGTGCACACAAAATCTCAGCCTAGTTTCATCGCTATCGGACGAATGGTATATGAACGCAAACGTGACTTTGTTGAAATGCTTCGCGCGTCGTAGCTCATTTGTTGAATCTAATCGTGCGCTGCCTATTGTAAAGTGGATGTACTAAGCCAGAAAATTTCCCTGCAGTGTACACAACATTTTATGCAAGTTTCATAGCTATCGGACGAATGGTATATGAATGCATACGGGACTTTGTTGAAATGCTTCGCGCATCGTCGCTCATTTGTTGAATCTACGCGTGCGCTACCTATTGTAAAATGGATTTACTAAGTCAGAAACCTTCCGTGGAGTGTACTCAACATCTCACCCAAGTTTCATCGCAATCGGACGAATGGTATATGAACACATACGGGACTTTGTTGAAATGCTTCGCGCATCGTCGCTCATTTGTTGAATCTACGCGTGCGCTACCTATTGTAAAATGGATTTACTAAGTCAGAAACCTTCCTTGGAGTGTACTCAACATCTCACCCAAGTTTCATCGCAATCGGTTGAGTGGTATATGAATGCATAGGAGACATACACACACACCCACAGACAAACTATCACGTAAGATTGATTTTTATATATATAGATTCCTTGATCTTGCAACTTACGCTCGCTGTCTTTTCAGGGATTTCCAGATTGGCCAGTTCTCTGTGTACCCAGGGGGAAGAGATTCCCTCGCTTCCGTCCATTCGGACAAATAGCTGGTTCTCTCCTTCCACACGGAAACTCGTGCTGATGCTACTGTTCCTTGTAATGGTTGAGTAATTGTTAGAAATCTCTTTCGTGATTTTAATCTCCTAAGAGTGGAGGTCGCTTTAGAATTGCTCAAGGATCGTTACGGGAACACTAGGCTGAGAATTCAAAGACTATAGGCCTACAAGCTTTATTCAATCTTCCTGATGTCCAATCTGACAATGTCATATCTCTTCACAATTTGATAGATACAGCAGAGCTTCACACTCATGCTTTGGCTACTTTTTTTTTTCTTTTGCTATCAAATTTAATGAATTCTCAAATAGGAGCCCAAGGCATTGAGTTATACAGAGTTCATCATCAAATCTTAAAGTAGGCCAATATTGCCGGCGGAGGAAATCAACATATTTGCGTATATAGTTGTTTTACATATCTTGATGAAGCGAATTCGTTTCAGTGGCTCGATTTACAAATGTGGGAGGGTTCGATAGTCAAATAGGTGTTCAAACCAAACAAGGGATTCTTGTGCATTACTAGTATCTATGCCACGCAAAGACAATTCATAGTTTTAATGTTATTCCATATTAGCCTACTTTCGATTTTTGCAAAAAAATGAAAGTAGACTTATGAGATCACTACAGGGCGAAAAAAAGTGTGTCTGTCTGTGTGTGTGTATGTGTGTGAGTCTGTGTGTGTGTGTGTGTGGGTGTGTGTGGGTGTGTGTGTGAGTGTGTGGACTCTGAATGTCTGTCCCCCCCTATAAATTCGAACACGGTGAGCGCAAATTGAACGAAATTTGGTACAAAGGTAGCACTAGCAAAGGACACCTCAGTGTCATGTTTTATATCGCCGCCATCTTGACGGAAACGTAATGGCGGCCACACAAATGTTCAAAGCTTAAATCAAATTACGACTAACCTAATCATCCGATCTCTACCAAATTTTGCAACAACATACCTTTATGGGGGCAACATCATTTGACCAAACTAATAGGTCATCAGCCTAATAGTTTGCGGATGGCGGCCATCTTTGTGTGAAAATCGATTGCCCCTATTAATTCGAACACGGTGAAACCGAATGGAACGAAAATTGGTACAGAGGTAGTACTAACAAAAGGCACCTCAGTGTCATGTTTTATATCGCCGCCATCTTGACGGAAACGTAATGGCGGCCACACAAATGTTCAAAGCTTAAATCAAATTACGACTAACCTAATCATCCGATCTCTACCAAATTTTGCAACAACATACCTTTATGGAGGGAGCATCCTTTGACAAATCTAATAGGTCATTAGCCTAATAGTTTGCGGATGGCGGCCATCTTTGTGTCAAAATCGACAACCCCTATTAATTCGAACACGGTGAAACCGAATGGAATGAAATTTGGTACAGAGGTAGCACTAGCAAAGGGCACCCCAGTGCCATGTTTTATATCGCCGCCATCTTGACGGAAACGTAATGGCGGCCACACAAATGTTCAAAGCTTAAATCAAATTACGACTAACCTAATCATCCGATCTCTACCAAATTTTGCAACAACATACCTTTTTGGAGGGAGCATCCTTTGACAAATCTAATAGGTCATTAGCCTAATAGTTTGCGGATGGCGGCCATCTTTGTGTCAAAATCGACAACCCCTATTAATTCGAACACGGTGAAACCGAATGGAATAAAATTTGGTACAGAGGTAGCACTAGCAAAGGGCACCTCAGTGTCATGTCTTATATCACCGCCATCTTGACGGAAACGTAATGGTGGCCACACAAATGTTAAAAGCTTAAATCAAATTACGACTAACCTAATCTTCCGATCTCTAGCAAATTTTGCAACAACATACCTTTATGGAGGAAGCATCCTTTGACAAATCTAATAGGTCATTAGCCTAATAGTTTGCGGATGGCGGCCATCTCTGTGTCAAAATCGATTACCCCTATTAATTCGAACACGGTAAAACCGAATGGAATGAAATTTGGTACAGAGGTAGCACTAGCAAAGGGCACCTCAGTGTCATGTTTTATATCGCCGCCATCTTGACGGAAACGTAATGGCGGCCACACAAATATTCAAAGCTTAAATCAAATTACGTTTAACCTAATCATCCGATCTCTACCAAATGTTGCATCCTTTGACCAAACTAATAGGTCATTAGCCTAATATTTTGCGGATGGCGGCCATCTTTGTGTGAAAATCGATTCCCCCTATTAATTCGAACACGGTGAAACCGAATGGAACGAAATTTGGTACAGAGGTAGCACTAGAAAAGGCCACCTCAGTGTCATGTTTTATATCACCGCCATCTTGACGGAAACGTAATCGCGGCCACCCAAATGTTAAAGGCTAAAATGTAATTACGACCAACCTAATAATCTAGTCTCTACCAAATTTTTCAACAACAAATCTTGATGCGGGGAGCATATTCTGACCAAACTGCAAGATCATCAGCCCAATAGTTTGCAGATGGTGGCCAAGTATGTGTGCAAATCGATTCCCCCTATCAATTCAAACACGGTGAAACCGAATTGAACGAAATTTGGTACAGAGGTAGCACTAGCAAAAGGCACCTCAGTGTCATGTTTTATATCGCCGCCATCTTGACGGAAACGGAATGACGGCCACCCAAATGTTAAAAGCTTAAATCATCTTTCGACCATCCTAATAATTTGATCTCTACCAGATTTTGCAACAACATGCCTTTTTGTGGAAAGCATCTTATGACTGACTACAAGGTCATCAGCCCAATAGTTTGCAAATAGCGGCCATGTATGTGTTCAAATCCATTCCCCAGATCAATTCAAACACGGTGAAACCGAATTGAATGAATATTTTACAGAGGTAGCACTAGCAAAGGGCACTTTATATTCATGTTTAATATCCGTGTAGCACGTTGTATTTCAACAAGCTACTACAACCAACATTCAATTTTACTCCTTGAAAAGGACAAAGAGTTATAACAATACCCATGCATTTAGGAGAAATTAGGCTTTATGTTCTTTACTGAACATCTTGTTTTTAAGATATATTCATTTATGAGAAATAGGCTTATAAGATCACCTTTTGTCCGTTTGCGAGCATGTGCGTGCGTGTATGTGCGTGTGTGTGTCCCCTAATAAAATCCAAACAGGCGAAGCGATTCAAAGAAGCTCGGTAGGCCAAACTGTATGCTACTACCTCGCCCAACCTCGACAGTGTCATTCAAATTTTAATGTGTTTCACCAATCCAACATGGCAGCCGTGCGAAATATTTCACTAGCATTCTATATCTCCGCAACCGTTAACGATATCACCCTCATATTGTGTACGGTGATAAAGAGCACTACTGTAAGTTCACATATGCGACTTTTCAATACCTGTTAAGTACTAAACCAACATGGCGCTAAGCGATGTTGAAACATTTTAATAGACTTTTCACACCATCCGAGCGCAGTTTAATTTACTTCAATAGTGTACAAAACCTCTAGATGGCAGCTGTCGAAATTTTAGAATTAAGTTTATACTTCTTGTGTCCCATTCATGAAATCGAAGTGATAGTTTGAGTAATGAACCAACGCAATAATCTTCAACCAAGAGTACATAACTTAATGGCCTACATACTGTGCCCAACTCTAGGAATGGGTATTCCAAGTTTCAGACACCTAGATATCAAGGGAAAGGCTGTAGCAGCGTTTGAAAGTTCAGATATTTGAATATCGCGCTACATTGCTTCTCGAAGCCATTCGAAGGAAATTACCGATAGTTGGATGGTAAATGACGTAGCGAGTAACAGCAGAGGTGGAGACTATTTATTGATTAAATAGTTAACTATGGAGCAGAGACTTGAGACTGGGATCAGATTACTGGCACGGCCAAATAAAAGAGAATGCAATTAGTATCAAGTAAATCGGACCAGGGATTCAAGAGATATGAGGATTTTTAGATATCAGGCGATGACGCGTGACCCTGACCGTTTTTGTATAAAAGCGAGCTGGAGCAGGATTAGTTAGCTCAATTCATCACAAGCACTTGGCGAACAAGTTGCGTCTACGCTGAGCCAAGGCACATGGTTGCCACGTCTACGAAGAAGTACTTTTCAAATCGTGATAGTCACGAGAAGTGCTGCGCAAACGAGTTGGAACTTAGTAAGTTTCTGGTGAGGAGAATCACTGAGGTGATTGTATTTCTACAGACATTGGTGGAAATATTTATATTTCTTAAAGGACATATGCTAGACTTGGTCTAGAAAGTAGTATTTGTCACAGTCCAATAGTAAATTAATACTTGGATGTTTAGATCCATTTGAAGTCAGTTTTCATATTTTGTAACTATTTAACCACTTCGATCCGTCAGTACATTGAAGAATAGTCTATAACGGTGGCGTTCATTAGTCTACGCAAGGGAAACTGCAAGTTGTCTAGCGCATGGCAGATGGTGATATACAAACCATGCCCAGGGAACGATCTTCAGAACAGCCGTTAACTGCTTAGACTGTCAACGTTTTTCTTGTACTGATGAGATTACAGTGAGTTAAGTTACAACTGACACATTTAAGAAGAGATCGCTTAGATCTGACCCTTTTCAAACAAACTGTTATGGCTTTGTTAGAAGCACATATTAAAATGGAACTACAGTCATTTAAAACGTCGAAGGATACTACCACTATGTCTGACTAGACGATTTGTGGGTCTACAATGGCGGCCGATACAAGGATTATACGTGCTTGTCCGCTAGGGCATGTCTATGGATAAATCTGGTACAGACCAGGTTTACGACACTTCAAGAACATCAAGAAATGTAAGCCACATTTGAATTATTTTATGCTTAGCTAATTGGAACAAACTATTTTTCAGCAGATGACCAACACATTTTTTTCATCGTATTTAAAGCTTGTAATGATTTACGCAAGACTAGTTAGATTTATTCTGAGCATTTTCAGCACTCAGAACAGTTTAGGATCGATGACCGAGCATTTTGAGCATTTGTTTGAATTTTTCATATTTTTGGGAAATCACGGTAATCAGCCGATGTAACTGTAAAAGTTAAATTTATTTTTGTTGAGGAATGGATATTTTTTCCATATTCGAAGGTTCGAACATGTGGATTCTCACATAATGAGATGATAATTAAACATATTTTAAATAATAATAATAATAATAATCCACTAATAATAATAATAATAATTTTCATAATTTTTCTAAATAATTCTTGGATATTATATTTTATAATAATCATATGTATTGAGAAAGAGCCTATGAAGTAGTTGAAACATTTCTAGTTTGGAACAGGAGATTTTCCGAAGGAGAGTGGTTAGCGCAAGCCCGCATTCAACCAACATTTCAGTTTTGGTTGAACAGTTGATATTTGCAATGAGCAAAGTATATGTTTCATATAACACGGAGAGGCATGAAACGGGAAGCAATTGATATTTGTATCAAATAGGATTTTTGTATTTATATAAAATCATGACGTAAATACACTTCGAAAGTGAAATGAAGCTTTTCATGAGTATGGTAAATTCACGGGTTGAACTGAATGGTAAAATAAAATAAACTTGTAAGTTTATTAATCTTCCAGTGTTGATGACAAGCAGAGGCTTGATTTATTGTATAAATTTTGGGAAGATAATTTATGTGTGTGGAATAGTTGAAATGCCATTCCCAGGTGCGCAGGTTTAAGTCGCAGGAATGAAGGTTTTTTCGAGCATCAATCAAATAGCAGGTTCGATGGCTCAGGTTTATAGTTGGAGTATTGGATCCACACGTTTCGTCGTATGAATAACCCGAAGGTTATTTCTTTGAAACCATCAGTTCTTATTTCAACCTTGTTTACGAATTCCATTTAGAATTTGATTTTGCTAGAACCCGGATTTGTCATGATAGTAGTTTATTCTTCTTCAGAGGAAGACCTTTGCCGTTGTTGTTGTTGTTATAATATTGTGTCCTTACACAAATAGTAGAATGGGCCACTGCCAATTTAAAATAATTCTTTAACCACGAATAATTTGAAGGATATTTTCAAATCCTAGTGCCATGAACCAAATGAATTCATTATAAGACTACAATTCTAATTTTCGCATTCTGTCGAAGAATTGCAAGTTGTGAAAGTTGCTAGAAATGGCCATAAATATAAATATTTTTATAATATTGTTCCCAAGTGGAAAATCTAATAGTTGAATGGTTCAACCATTTATTGATCAAGTTAATGATTCAGAAATCATATGTTTGTTTGGAACTTGAAGTTCATAATCGAGTCACTTCTCGAATATTTAATGTCAGAAGAATAATTAATTGTTGTTGTGCTTCGCACAGTTCTTCGATGCTATGCTCAATGGTCAAATATTTTTCAGATGTTGTTAATATGTGTTAATAATTTGTGTTGCTACGATGATAATAATAGTTTCAACGATATATTTTGGAAAACTGGAAAACAAATGAAAGTCTAAGAAATTCTATAAACATTTATTCTACGAGTGTTAATATCATGTAAATAGTCAAACAGTGATCTACGTTATTTCCAGTATGGACAATTCATTTTGCACTGGAATAAAATGTTAATAATTTTGGAACACAGTCCACAGGACTAACAATCGGACTTGTGTTTTCAAAAAGATTGTCAGATGTGTTTGGAAGATTTCTGTATATTGTGTGTAAATAAGAGTGTGGATCGCCACACGTGGATGATGCTGCTTTGAGCATTATTCTTGCAGTCAGATTTTAACTTTAAATAAACTGAGATAATTTTACCAGATGTGTTTCACCCAATTAAATCTCCTTCTATCCTTATTGTTGCATTGAGCCAAAAATCAGCAAAGCATTTTTATAAATTTGATGTCGTTTTTGCGATTTGCTTTAACCCATCTGGCGCTCCGGGATATTTTGATTCTCGTGCTGACTGATTATTGGTAAAATGCATATGTGGTCGTGCGGACTCCGGTCTAAACGGGCACAATACAGCAATCCAACATGGGGACCATCCAAAATATTTAGACGGCTCTCAATATCTACAGTTACAGCAATCAAACTGAAATTGTGTATGTTGATGGACGCTATTAACTTAATGTATGAGACTTTTAATAACCTGGTGATCACAAAATCAACATGGCAGCTAAGTGACGATGAAACATTTAAATGGAATTTACTCGCGATTTAATCATTCGAGCGTAGTGAAACTTAGTACGGTAAATGTTCATATGAAATTTTACCTACTGACATCAAATTTAACTCAATTGTTTTGGTTAGCCAAAAATGGCAGCTGTGCGAAATTTCTAAATTAAGATTTTATTTCATGTGTCATAATCACGCGATCAAAGTGAACGTATGAATAATGAACCTACGCAATAATCTTCATCTAAGGGTACATAACTCCATGACCTAGACATATAACAATCCAACATGGCGACCATACGAAATATCTAGAGAGTACTCAATATCAACGAATGTATTACAGCAATCAAAGTGCAATTTTATATGTGATAGAGGCTATTAGCATACGTTCATCTATGGATCATTTTATAACCTGGTGAGCACGAAACCAACATGGTGGTGACGCAATATTTAAATATTTAAATGGATCTTGCTCGCGACTTTTCATCCTAGCACTGTGAAACTGGGCACGGTATATCTTCAAACAAAACTTAATATACTGACGTCTAATTTCATGGAATTTTATGAGAACTTAAAAACGGTTGCTGTGTATTTTATTAAATCTCGTTTTCATTTCTCGTGTGCTATAGTAAGACCAGTAGGATATATGAAATAGGCTACATAGTTCTTCACGGAACTACTTGTTTGCCTATTTTCATTTTATGAAAAAATAGGCTTATGAGATCACCTTTTGTCCGTGTGTCTGTGTATGCGTGTGTGTGTGAGGTGTGTGTGTGTGTGTCCCTAATAACTTCTAAACGGCTGGAGCGATTACAATGAAACTCGGTAGGATCATAGCACTGTTCTGGCCGACCCCGGCCGTATCCTTCAAATTTTGTTGTGTCTCAACAATCCAACATGGCGGCTGTGCGTAATATTTCTCCAGCATTCAGTATCTCCGAAACTATTACCGATACCGCCCTGAAATTGTGTACGGTGATAAAGGGCTCTACTAAAGGTTCTCCCATGAGACTTTCAAAAACCTGGTGACTACAACACCAACATGGCGGCCAAGCGAATTTGAGACATTTAAATAGACTTTTCTCAAGATTTAACTATCCAAACGTAATGAAACTTGGTACAGCAAATGTTTATACACATTGTAATGTACTGGAGTCTAATTTAGTTCAATTGATTACATAACCTCAAAATGGCGGCTGTGCGAAATATTTCACTGACATTCTATATCTTCGAAACTATTACAGATATCACCCTGAAATTTTGTATGGTGTTAAAGGGTACTGATACACGTTTATCTGTGTAACTTTCATAAACCTGTAAATTGCAAAACGAACATGGCGGCCAAGCGAATTTAAAATATTTTAGTAGAATTTTCCCATGATTTAACTCTCTGAGAGCAGTGAAATGTGGTACAATAAATTATTTTACATATTGTAATGCACTGGCATCTAATTTAGTTCAATTGCTCACATAACCTCAAGATGGCGGCTGTGCGAAATTTGATAATTAAGTTTTTATTTCTTGTGTCGTAATCATGCGATCGAAGTAAAAGTTTGAATAATGAACCTAGGCAATAATTGCCCTTGAATGGTACATTACTCGATGGCCTATACTTATAACAGTCCAAAATGGCGAGCATCCGAAATATTTAGACGGTTCTCAATATCTATGAATATTTTACAGCAATCAAACTGAAATTATTTATGTTCATAGAGGCTATGAACATATGTTCACCTATAGAACTTTCAGTAACCTGGTGAGCACAAATCCAACATGGCGGCGACGCGAAGTTTAAATATTTAACTGGACGATTCTCGCGAATTGACTATCAGAGTGCAGTGAAACGTTGCACTTAAAATGCTTATACAAATGTTAATCCACTGGCATCTAATTTATTTCAATTGTTTGCATAATCACAAGATGGCAGTTGTGCGAAATTTTAAAATCGTGTTTTTACTTCTTGTGTTCTAATCATGCGATTGATGTTTGAATACCACACGTACACAATAATCTTAATGTAATAGTACAAAAATAAAATTCCAACCTTGGCGACCATCTGGAATATTTAGACGGTTCTCAATATCTACGAATCGATCACAAGAATCAAATTGAAATTTTCTATGTTGATAGAGGCAATTAACATGAGTAGTATATATGAAAATAGGCTGTATAGTTCTTCTCGGAACTACTTGTTGTTTATTAAATTAAGGTAATTTTCATTTTATTGTTTTCAAGGAGAGATTGGTATTCAATTTCCATTTGTTTGGAATAGGGCCAGCCTACTGAACACTGAGCATTGTGCTCACAAATAATAAGTTGTTGTTCTTGTTAATAATTCATTTTTGGTGCTTGGTCATCAGCCCCGTGTAGTTGGGTGTATGTATAACGTGTCTAATAACCTGTATTATATATATGTGATGACTGTAGCAACGTGTGTAACTGTGTTAGGGACAGGGATGAGATAAGTTCCTCGGAACTAGAAGTAAGATACTGTTCCGGCATTTATCTGGACGAAGTGTGGGAAGACACTCAGGATAGCCACTGTAATCACCGGGATTCAAACCTGCGATCTCAGGACTTGCTGTAGCTGCTGTGACGGCCATGGCGCACTAATTAACGAGCACAGCTACGCTGAGGGATTAGCAAATAGTAGAACATCGCTAAACCTAGCATTCCTTCTACTTATTGAGCCGAACTTCTGTCATCTGTTTCACCCCTTAAAATCAAACATCACCACATCCTTTCATAAGCGAAGACCACCTCGTAGTGTACTGGAGAGCATCATTAACTGCAAGGTTTTATCAAAACTTCTAAAGTATTGATATGTTCTGCTATAGAATCTCCCAGGTTTGTAGTGTTACATGGGAAAAACAAGATATTGGGGAATGAGGAGGGGCAGAAGTAAGGGACCACCATACCGCACGTAAACTCCAGGTCTAGATATCGATTTATTAATCCTTTGTCATAGGGAAGGGCTTTGATCAGATCGCCATCGTCTCTTTTAGATACTGCACTCACATTACTAGATATTAGAAGCGGCTTCGGTGGCGTAGTTGGTAGCATGCTGGACTGCTGTGCCCAAGATAGCGGGTTCAAACACGGCCGAAGTCGCTGGATTTTTTAAGAGCGTTAAAATCCTTCAGTATGCCTTCCTTCGGAGGGTAAAGTAAAGCCGGCGGTCCGATGTCATAGATTTATGGCATGTAAAAGATCCTTCCACAGACTAAACTTTTGTGGAGCTAAATATCTAGGTTAGATTTCGTTGGAACACTCCATCAAAGTTCCAATGTTCACCACTAGGTGTCATTGACATCTGGTAGCGAAAGTTGGAACGACTTGAAATTGAACGGAACTTGTAGCTCACCCTATGGGTGTCCGCTAGAAGAAGCTACAGCTACGGCTATGTCCTCGGACACTCCCGGCACTAAAAGCCCTACGATAAATAAATATACTACATATTAGCTAAGTCCATTCTTTGAAAGTTATGGGAAAGTAATGACAGTAAGCTACAATATTGCAATAGGCATTTGTGTGCAAAACGTGTTAAATTATGGAAGGGTGAAACCATAGAACGTAAAATGTGCACTAAAGGGCATGATGTATTACGCTGTAAAATGGAATATCCTCCTTTATGCATCCCACAAAAGCAAACTCACTCTGGCAGTAAAGCGGTCTCCACGCCAAGACGGCTAACCAAGTTTCAAGTACCTGTCACACCCTCCACTTTCTGAGCCGGAGTTTGTGAGGGCCACATCTAACCAGCTATGAAATACAGTTCATTTCAGTGGAAAAGGCACCTCACTTCACTCACACAAGGTGCGAGAGAGCGTAGACTGACAAACTGCGACATGATGAGGTCCACTCAGGTAAATATTTTAGCAAAGTAATTTCAGGTCCCACTCTTTAATTTATTAATAACATTGTGTAGAAGTGTAATATAAAGTAACAGTGCATCAGACGAACTACTGAAATTCGCCATAAATACCTTCTGTAATTATTTGAAATAAATCTAAAAATTATGTAGTTTACTCCTCCGCTGTCTGTAACCAAAAAAACCCATCCACTGTCCCTTATCAGAACACCACTTATACAGTGGAATGTGGCTAATTTGAACTTCCATAATTCGAAATCTTCTTTAATTCGATTTTTTCTCTTGCTCCCTAGCATTTTATATACAATCAATGCTAAAAAATCGTGGTTATTTTGAATTATATTTTGGATAATTCGAGGTTTTTAATGTAAAAACCCGATCGGAAGCCAAACAGTTGGGTCAGTTGGGTCAGTTCCCGAAAAAACTGTTCCGATTGTGTCCCAAGCAACAAACCACATCTCAGAACTTAGGCGTTTTTTTTTTTGTAGAAATGACGTACAGTAAGTGATTCTGTTTTCCGTTCCTCAAACTTGATAGATTCTTTTGTGATGGCTGAGAGACTTAATTGTATGAAACATGTAAAAATCTCAAACCTTTTTGAAAAACAGTAGATTTCTCTAAGACTTAACTAGATTGCTGGATTACTACTGTCGTTAAATAGGAGAATTGCGCATTTTGGTTTTATATTTCATTTGAAACTTTTGAAGTTATTCACGAGTCATTATAAAATACCGTTGTCTGTTAATCTGCTTTGTTGAACGGAAATCATTATGTAAACGTAATGCAATATATTTTCACTACCCTTTTCCAAGAACTTTCTTAATTCGAATTTTTGGATAATTCGAATTTTTTTACTGGTCCCTTGAGGTTCGAATTATCCAAGTTCCACTGTAGTAAAATTCCAGCTGTGTCGGCAATTATCCACGTGAATTATGTACAAGTATATTATTGCCAACCCCACGCTTATGGTACTAATTGTATAGTCTTTCTCTAGATCAATGGGGTTTGCTTAGACCAATAATTACTAGGTAGTGCGCCCTGCGGGCCGCGTTAGCCATATATGTCCCCTTGGTTTTTGTCACACACAGTAGAAATAGTCACGCATATGACCAACCTCATGTGGTGGGGTATATTTTATCTTAAATGCTGACAACACTAATGTGATGTCAGTGTGTCGTCATGTCTGGTCAATTTATGCGCCTAGTTAACAGTTGAAGAGACCTCATGCGCTTGAGCAACATGGCTGCCGTCGTTGAATGAGCACGAAACATAAACACATATTTACGTAATTTAGCCCATATTTCCAGTGCACTAGAATATACAGTAATTTCAATTGGTATTGGCGGCTTCAGAGGCGTAGTTGCTAGCATGCTGAGCTTCTATGCCCAAGGTCGCGGGTTCAAACCCGGCCGAAGTCGTCGGAATTATTAAGAGTGTTAAAAATCCCTCACTATGCCTTCCTTCGGAGGAGAAGTAAGGCCGGCGGTCCCATGTCATAGATTTATGGCATGATAATGAACCTTCCACTAATTACACTCGTGTGAAGCTAAATCATAGGTTAGATTTGATTGGCGCTCTTAGGTTCCAACTTTCGTCGCCAGGAGCCGAATGCAGTTACATCTAGTAACCAAGCTCAGAGCTAGTTGGTCGTTGACGGTGGGGTTTGGTAGCAAAAGTTGGAAAAACTTGAAATTCGAATGTCTTCAGTCCTTACTTGATTAAAAACGATAACACACACTAATACAGCCATCACAATAAACACCGGTTATCAGACAGATTCTACACACACCCAAAGTACACGGGGCTACATGACCACGTTGTCGCAGCCCCTAAACTGAGGATCCAACCAACCAATTGGTATTGTCCCATAGATTATGAAATGAAAGGGTATGAAAATCATTTATTATCCGTATTAACGAAGTTGTGAGTGTCTAGGCATGTTCTCGTCTCATAAACTATTAACTAATAGTTTTATTCTTGAATCACAACCGACAGCGGTAGGTTTGCTCACTAACGCGCAGCTCTAGGCCATGAGGCCAAGCTCTCCATAGACTCAGTAGATGTGGGTTCGAGACCCGCTGTCATCCGTCCTTGGAATGGTTTTCCGTGGTTTCCCATTTTGAACTCCAGGAAAATGCTGGGACGATACCTTCCGACAGGTCGCGGCCGCTTCCTTCCACATCCTTGCCCAGTTTCATTCACCATCATTAATTTAATCTCTCATATGAGGTTAGCGTCAGGAAGGGCAACCGGCCGTAGAAACCACCCGCCACAAAGACATTCATCGCATCTCATCCCAGACGCTGTTGGAATACGGGAGTATTAAGGGGAAGACATACATATTCTTGAATCACAGTAATGCTTGTAAGGAATATGTATTTAATTTAGTCAAAAGATCCTCGCAGAAGCTCACGACTGGTGAGTCGTGGGTTGCTTCAATTTACTTAAGCCAGGCACCTTTATTTAGGGGCTTTGGACATACTGGTTATCAGCCCCATGCATTTGGTTGTGTGTTGTAGTAGTCACTCATGCGACTGGAATCGTGTTACTGTAATTGAAGACCTGAAATAAATAAGGCTCCAAGTGCCAAAGTTACATATTTTAAGATATTGTGTGAAATAGAATTTACACGCCAAGCCTAACAATGTAGTCTATAAAAGGTTCGAACTGCCATGAATGATAGTGCTGTAACAATATCTATCAACAGATGGTATGCAGTTTATCTGCCGCTGCTGCAACGTACTTTAAACTCATTTTCCTCAAAACTATTGTAATTTTCAAGTGTTGATGAATGAATGAACATTTGCATTTGTCTGTTGGCACAGGCTAGAGTAAAATGTGACTTTCCACCAATGTCTCAGTCCCTCCCAAGCTTGTGATTATATAGAAGCTACTGAGGTATGGGTGGTGCTAAGTATTGGCCTTCAGGGCACAACTAGTGCCTGTGTAAGGTTCTACTTATAGTGTCAGTTCTTTGTTCTGACTCAGTGAGAAAAGCAATGACAAATTACCTCATTCCTCACCTTGCCTAGTATGTCTCACTATACCGCTCCCTTAAGATTTTGTGGGTGTGGCGGTACTTTTTGAGAATCCAACCAGTCTCTGGGCTGACTACCTAACAGAGAGACAGGGATTAGGGTGGGTACCCCAGAGCTTACAGTAAAATACTATCCCAGTCTGTGACGGGGGACAGTACTGAAATTAATCAAACAACCAAAGAAGACCACTTTGGTCGGTTGGTTAGTTCCTCAGTTTAGGGGCTGCGACAACGCGGTCATGTGGCCCCGTGATCTTTAGGTGCGTGTAGAATCTGTCTGATAACGGGTGTTAATTGTGGTGGCTGTATTAGTGGGTGTTATCTATTTTTAATTCAAGTAAGGACTGCAAACATTCGATTTTTAAGTAGTTCCAACTGTTGCTACCAAACGTCAACGTCAACGAACAACTAGTTCTGAACTTAGTTACTAGATGCCACCGCAGTCGGCTCCTGGCTACGAAACTTGAAACCTAAGAGCGTTAGTCAAATCTAACCTATAATTTAGCTTCACACAAGTGTATTTAGTGGAAGGTTCATTATCATGTCATAAATCTATGACATGGGACCGCCGGCTTCACTTCCCCTCCGAAGGAAGGCATACCGAGGGATGTTTAACGCTCTTAAAATATCCGACAACTTCGGCAGGGTTTGAAGACCACTTTCAGTGAGGTCACTGACAGAGCATCGACTCGAACCGTCGAACTTCGGGCTTGAAGCTCACTCCTACAGTCACGGTGCATGACTTAACATGCTAAGCTACGGTGGTGGGTCAACTAGCAGGCTGACAGATGACATTTTACTTGTTCGTCCTATTGAATTTTGACATATCACGTAAAGCGATCCATTTGACAGCATGATCTTTTTTTGGGTGTATTTGAATTATGTCTCATAACCTGCGCTATTGTAGTGCCTGTAGTAATGTGTGTGTATTTGCAATTCAGATAAGGATTGAGAAGGAGGCGGCCGTTGCCTTAAGCGAGGAACCATCCCACTATTTTCCTGGAATAAAAGTCAGATATATTTGGAAACCGTTTCTAGGATAGCTAAGGTGGGACTCAAACCTACCTCTTGTCAGTTTTGCCTCACGACGTTGAGTGTAACCCATTCCCGCCCTCAGACCAGGAATTAAATTTCTTTACAGAAACGAGAATCATATCCGGACCTCGGGGGTGTCAGCCAAGTATGCTAATTTTGTGCCTATATGGAGACAATTACATTCCTCTCTGGCCTAGGCGAACTTAGTGATGATTTCAGTTAAGCGTTGGTCTTCAGAACACAAGATAGCGAGTTCAATCGTGATGCAGTCCAATGCGAGGGACCCCTGTCCGTGCATTTACTGGCACATTAAAGATACCCTTCAGGACAACATTGCGATACGTCTGCAGCTCTAAGCACCGTTATAATCAAATATATATTTCGTATGGCATGAAGATGCAATATACAATACATTCTACAGTATTTACAGTACAAATATATACAGATTGAGACCTTGATCTGCAAGCAGCTTCAGTTTTGTTAGAGCTGGATATCTAATTTCTCTAACATTCTAAAGCTTCATCACTAGCTTGATGAATCTCCTTCATTGGACCATTGAACCTTCGGAGTGGGCAATCCATAGCGATGTGACTGATGGTCTGAGGCACATCTGCACAGTTGCAGAAAGGATTCTCGGCAATTTTCCATTTGTGCTTCCAGAACTGACACCTACCGTGTTGAGTTCTTATACGGTTCAGCGACGTCCAGATTTTCCTGGGAAGGTCGAAACCAGGGGGCTGCTTAACTGGATCCGAGATAAGACCTAATCTGTCTGAATTTGAAGTCAACCACTCATTGCGCCATGCTTCATTCACTTGAAACTGCTCTTGGACCAACTTCCTTCCTTGTCTCCAAGAAGGATTCCGGGATTTCAGCCTGAGATCTTTAGGTGAGCAGTCTAAATGTATTGGCAGAAGAGGGTTGTCACAACATTTAAGCCATTCTCTCTTCAGTGCCACTTGTCTTCGAAGATGAGAAGGTGGGATGTTGGAGAGTACTGGTAACCATTCCAATGGTGTAGATTGGATGGTTCCTGATACAGTCCTCATTGTGTCGTTCAGCTCTACGTCTATCTTATTTGCATGGGCGCTGTTAAGCCATACTGGGCAGCAATATTCTGCTACTGGATACACTAGGGCAAGTGCTGAAGTTCTGAGGGTGGATGCTGTTGGGCCCCAGCCCGTTCCTGTGAGTTGTGCAGGATGTTGTTGCGGGTTTTGATCTTAGCAGATGTTTTGCCTAGATGTTCACTGTAAGTCAAGGATCGATCCAAGATGACGCATAAATATTTAGGATGAGGATTGAATTTCAGTAGATGACCCTGGTATTGAACCCTGGGAATGTAGATGGCTTGTTTGTTGCTCAGATGAAAGCAGCTGACCTCTGATTTTGCTATATTTGGTTTTAGTCTCCAGGTTTTGAAGAACTTGTCGAGTCTGCAGAGATCTTCCGTAAGTACGGTTTCTGCTGTTGCAAAGTCGTTGGACTGAGCTGTCAATGCAAGATCGTCAGCGTAAACGAACTTTCTAGCACTAGTAGGAGGTAAGTCTGCGGTGTAAATATTGAACAGCAATGGGGCAAGGACCGATCCTTGTGGTAATCCATCATTTAGTTTGTGAGATCTGCTTACGTTACCATTTAGGTGAACTTCAATCACTCTGTTTACCAGCATATTATTCAGTAGGATGGCAAGTTTATTGCCAGGGATTATTTTCAGGAATTTGAGGATCATTCCCTTTCGCCAAATTGTATCGTATGCTGCCGTGAGATCCACAAACACAGATACGGTCTTCTTTCGATCTTGAAATCCTCTCTCTATGTGAGTGGTTAGGGCCAACACCTGGTCGGTACAACTTCGCTTTGGTCTGAAGCCAGCTTGCTCATTTGGTATGTGCTCAAGAACTGTAAGTGAGATTCTATTATATATTATTCTTTCCAGCAGCTTGTAACAGACGCTCAGGAGGGCAATAGGCCTGTAATCTTCTGCACTATCTCCACTTTTCCCAGGTTTGAGTACAGCAACTACTTTAGTTCTTTTGAGTGCTGGTGGAAGTTGACCATCGCGTAAGATGTTGCTATAAAATTTAGCAAGCCATTCAATTGTTCGAGGACAACAATGTTGTAGGAATTCTGGATAAAGACCATCCAACCCAGCTGCTTTTCCTGATTTTACTTCTTTTAGCGCAGTTGAAACTTCAGCAGCCGTGATATCAGCTGTAAACTGGGATGTTGTTTCTGCATGGAACATCTTAGATATTAGTTCTAACTGAATTATTTTGCCTCTTTCTTGTCAGTATCGGCAGGTTTTCTTGTCAGACTAACTAATCTGCTTGCTATCGCATCTGGCTTTATCTTGGTGCACTTGGAACTGAATTTTGGAGTGCTGCTAGCAAGTTTCCTTAAAAGAGGCCACGCTTTTCGACTGGAGTATTGAAAATTCGTATTTTCCATAATCAAATGAGATGTACAGTAAAACCCCTGTAATACCAACTCTACTCAGAACTGCAATGCAATTTACTAGAATAATATTGGCGCTTGAGCCAAACAAACACCTGCGTCGTCTATAAAGTTTGAATTCCTTGCTAATGTTTATAGGTTCAATCTAGAACCGCCACTCTAGATGGATCGTTTAAAAACATAACCTACACACGTATTGGCCACTCATACCTCGGAAGCTCCTACGAATCCAACATGTCATCTTTTTGAAAAGCTTTATATAGAGGAGAAAGACTGAGGGAGCTTTCAGTATCCGCAGCAATCTAGTACAGTTGTCTGCTGTAAATATATAGGACGTGGTGCAAGATGCGCTAACCCAGCGGTGGCCCGAGCATGGTGAACCAAGAGCCCGCTGAAGAGCCTGACTTGGTGGACCTAGACCAGAGGAGGTCAATTGGGCGCCCGTTTACCCAGGCCCAGTGCAACCGGGCAGGCGTGACGTAAATGCGGAAGACGTACCAGCATGCATACGTCACACTGTAGCGAGCGAAGCGAGAGAACGTGCCTAGTTGAACCAGGTAGGCATTCCGAGGGACGATAGGGATTCAGAGGCGGCAGGTTCAATCTAATGCTGGTTTATTATTCACAATGTATTTATAATGCAGGCATTCATGTGTGCACATTATGATGTACAGGCTCTGCCCCATGTTTTGCTGTAAGCGAGGGAATGTCTGGACAAATACTACTACTAGTGTGCAGTTGAAGAACGATCTTCAAATGGCTATCTGTCATTTGTGATCGAGGTCTTGATTTGCAAACCATTAAAGCGGAGAAAAGTAGTTCACATAAACATGTAGAACGAAACATGCACATTATACCTGCCTATTTCGCAAGTTATATTTTTTAGCTATTACAGGATGTCCACATACTAAACATTTAGCACGTTCTCCAATTGGCATAAAAAGCCACTGCCCTTCCCATTGGGATTCTTGTTGCACGCAATTTCCACTAGAAATTGGTCTCTTCTTAGCGCCAGCTGTTACTGCAGAGACGCAATCGGTTGGTTTACGCTGCCAAGACTGAACGCAGCTTCTCTGCCCGCTCGTCGCCCCTGTACGTAGCGGGTAGGGCTGTTACTTTTAATCGATTAATTTCAGATTTCGATTAATCGATTAATCGAAACTGAATAATCGATTAATTATCGTAAATAACGATTAATCGATTAATCAATTAGTCGATTAATCGGTTTTCAGAAAAATTGATTAATCGGTTATTCGAATAATCGATTAATCGATTAATCGGTTTTTTATTTGTTTTGCCGATTAATCAATGTATTTCGCATTTTTTTAGCCTATTTTCAATTTTGAAAAAATAGGCTTATGAGATCACCTTTGTCCGTGTGTGTGTGCGTGTGTGTGTGTGTGTGTGTGTGTGTGTGTGAGGTGTGTGTTTGTGTCCCCCTAATAAATTCTAAACGGCTGAAGCGATTTCAATGAAACTCGGTAAGTTCATAGCACTATTCCGGGCGACCCCGACCGTGCCCTTCAAATTTTGTTACGTCTCACCAATTCAACATGGCGGCTGTGCGAAATATTTCACCAGCATTCAATATCTCCGAAACTATTCCCGATATCACCCTGGAATTTTTTGCGGTGATAAAGGGAACTACTAGAAGTTCACCTATGTGACCTTTGAAATACTGGTAACTACCAAACCAACATGGCGGCCAAGCGAGTTTGCGACTTTTAAATAGACTTTTATCGCGATTTAACCAACCAAACGCAATAAAACTTGGTACAGTATATGTTTATACACATTGTAATGCACCGACATCTAACTTCGTTCAATTGTTTACATAACCACAAGATCGCGGATGTGTGAAATATTTCACCGGCATTCTATATCTCTCAAACTATTAGCGGTTTCACCCTGAAATTTTGTACGGAGATAAAGGCCACTTTTGGAAGTTCATCTATAAGACTTTCAAAAACCGGTTAACTACAAAACGAACATGGCGGCCAAGCGAATTTGAAAATTTTAAATAGACCTTTCTCGCGATTTAATATTCCAAACGCAATGAAATCTGGTACAGGAATTGTTTATACACATTGTAATGCACTGGTATCTAATTTAGTTCAATTGTTTACATAACCTCAAGATGGTGGCTGTGCGAATTTTAAAATTGAGTTTTTATTTCTTGTGTCGTAATCATGCGATCGAAGTGAAAGTTTGAAAAATGAACCTACGCAATAATTTTCCTTTAATGGTACATGACTCTATGGCCTATACATTTAACAATCCAACATGGCGGCCATCCGAAATATTAAGACGGCTCTGAATATCTATGAATCTATTATAGCAATCAAACTGTTTTTTTTAATAGTCATAGGGGCTATGGGCATAAGTTCACCTATAGGACTTTCAATAACCTGGTGATCACAAATCCAACATGGCGGCGACGCGAAGTATAAATATTCACATAGACGTTTTTCGCAATTTAACCATCCGGGTGCAGTGAAACTTTGTACAGTAAATCCTGATACGAATGTTAATCCACTGGCATCTAATTTATTTCAATTGTTTCGATAACCACAAGATGGCAGCTGTGCGAAATTTTAAAATCTCGTTTTTACTTCTTGTGTCCCAATCATGCGATTGAAGTTTGAATGCTACACGTACACAATAATCTTCATGTAACAGTACATAACTCTAGGATATACATACATAAAATCCAACATGGCGACCATCCGAAATATTTAGTCGGTTCTCAACATCTACGAATCTATTACAGCAATCAAACTAAAATTTTGTATGTTCATAGTGGCAGTTAACAATAGTAGGATATATGAAAATAGGCTATATAATTCTTCACGGAACTACTTGTTAACTACGCTCTCACAGAATCAACCAACTATGACACAACTTGGTTTCTTAATGCAATCACTCGACATGGTTAGCCGGGGCAGTCCCATGATGGATGATGTCTTTCATTCTTTTAGGGGCTTTGCAACATCGTGGTCACGTATCCCCGCGTACTGGGGTGTGTTTAAGACTTGTCTGATAGCATGTGTCACTGCGATGTCTGTACCAGTGTGTGCATTTGTAATTCAGGTAGAATATGGGTAGAAACCGACCGTGGCCTTGAATTAGGGACCATCCCGGCATTTGCCTGGAGTAGAAATGAGAAACCATGGAAAATCATTTCCAGGATGACTGAGGTAAGAATCAAACCCTCCTCTTATCAGTTTTGCCTCACGAGGCTGAGTGTACTCGTTCCAGCCCTAACACCAGAATTAAATTTCACGGCAGAGCCGGGAATCGAAACCAAACCTCTGTGGTGGCAGCTAAGAATGGTAGCCACTGCTCAACGCCCGCTTTGAGGTTTCATTTAACTTCACTCCATGGATTACCGTGTTGGAAGCCCTTTTTCAGGCTTCCCTTAGAAATCAAAATTTGTTCGTTAATCCTGAAAAAATACAACATGATGTTAATAAATACACTTGGATAACTAGTTTCGATCGTCAAGTGATCATCATCAGATCATTTACACGTAGGCTATTAAGGGGAGATTATACTGAAATTTCATGAATTTCGAGGAAAATATCGAATTTGGGTTTATAGCACTAAAAATACCCGGATATGTCCTCTATCAAAAAATGTTTTTTTTTTTAATACCGCCATTTTAAAAGTCTTCAGCACCCTTTTTAAATAGTGCTGCGGTGGCATTTAATTGCTCCATGCGCTACTCGACACGCCCCGTCCAGTTGCTGCTAAGAAATTATGTGTTTATGAAGTCTTTCTTACTGGGATTTCAAATGCTATTGAAGAATGGACTTACAGAGGTGATATTTTGCATCTCAATGCTCAGTTGTTGTACTACGTGATCTATTATTAGTGTAGTAAATACTAATAACCATGGTTTCACTCCTTGCGCTGAAATTTATTTCATAATATTACTTCAATTTTCATTATAGTGCTACTGGTAGTAATAGCTTAGTATTGTTTGTGCTGTGAGTGAGCTCATCATGGGGTGTGTTAGAACACTTGAAGTCTTACAGTCCATCAGAGCGAAGCAGCACCAACCGTTGCTGTGAAAATCAGTACCCAGCGAGACCAAAAGCGCATAAAACAAAGTAGGAAAAGGTGCTCAGGTGACAGCAAGGGGCTAAGAAAAAAAAAAGAAGTTGGTGAAAATATCACTGGAGGAGAAAAGAAAGCAGTCTGAAGGGCATACCTGTAGTGCTGGGCAGTTCTTAAGTGTGTGAAGTTGCATAGATTTTTATTTTGCATTTTATGGCTTAACAAAATTTTAATGTTTTCTTTCATTAAAAAAGTCCCTTGACATGCAGTTTTTGCCTGATACAAGTACAATTTTACACAGCAGTAGCTAGATAGTCGGTGCACAAATATTAGTATGCAATTTGTTGTGAAAATAGAATTCAAAATTATTTTTGAGCTACCAAATTCTGTTTGCAATCATATTTTAAAAAAAATTCAACATAACATTTAAAAAAAATTCTACTTGCTAATATGTTTGTCAAACAACAAACTGTGACACTAACATTTGTTAGCATTGGTGCATTCTTGGAATAAACGGTATGATAGAGTATTCTTTTTAATGCTCTTTGCATGTTCATTTTTCCTTTTTATCAAACACCAACAGCGATCTTCTAGTTTCTCTTTGGTAGTCATATCGCTTATGTCATTGTGAGTCTGTTCTAGATATATATCTTCCATGACCCTCCTAGCGTCATCTAGCAGCGAATCTCAGAAGTTCCTCAATTCTTCCCTGTACAAGAGGACTTACTTATCAATTTGGCCATCAGATCTGGTCACCATCGCCAGCTATCAACTCTTTGAAGACCATTCATCAAGAAAAACATTTATTTTTGTAAAGTTGTTTCATGTTTATGTGCAACCTCTTTGTTCCTCCCCTCTCTCGCCCGCTTCCCCCTCTTCTCCCCTCCTCCCACTGCTCCTCTCCGCGCGCGCAGGCAGCTCGCTCGGTCACTTCAGTTCTACACTTCTCCGCGTCGTGAGCAACCGCTCACTCACTCTCTTAAGTGCACTCAACTTCTTGTTGGTCATGCCGTCTAGGCTAGTGCTTTTCTGCGTCTAGCAGCTCTCACTTGCAAGTCGGCAGTTGACTCAGTCAGTCAAGGCTCAACTAGAGCCAGTCTCCCCAAACCAAGAGGCACTCTCTACATTCTACGCCATGTTGACACATTAAGTATCCGTCAAAGGGAACTTCACCTTCGGCATGCAACAAAGATAAGTACAAACTTCTGGTTTTAACCTCATCTTCATCGGGTTTACTGTCTCCATGCTTTTAACGATTATTTTATAGGCAGTGTGAGATATTTATTTGTGGCAATAATCATTCTTCGTGGGATTTTCCATGTTGGGCTTCTGTCCATTTAAGCCAACTTTCGTGAAAAGCAGCATTTCTTATGCTCATTAAATGAGAGATCTTCTCACAACGGGGGATATTATAGAATACCCACTGTCTATAAATATTAAGCTTGTTCCACCGCTGGAGTAACTTTGGCCCTATTCTTCCATTAAGATCGTTCTGGAACTTTCCAGAATCTGCACTTTATCTACAAGTCAAGCCGTCATGTATTTTCCACTCACTTGTGGGAATGCCATTCCAAACTAGGATATCTTCCTTATAAATCAATTCTCCATAGCTAATTTTCTTTCCTCCGTTGGATTTGCTCAAGCGTATTTAATGATAATCTACAACTTTCTCAAGTAATAGACTTTCGCCTATCTAGTGCAACCAGTCATTTTCCACGATTGAAATAACTTTCTTTGCCATAAACTTTTGCGCTACTACTGTGAACTTTTCATCCATTTCAACGAACTATAGTGATAAACAGTGTTCTTTCAGTATTTCTTCCGCGTCGCGCTCGTCCGATTATTATAAACAAGGCCATGAACATTTACCTTTCATCCCAATTGCTTTTTCCTAAACCTCTTACTAACAACCCATAATAAATTGTTAATTTAGGTTTGTTTCAATGAGGTGTCAATCTAAAGATGTGCGCTCCCATTTTTTCTTATGTGTAATTAATTAACTTCTGCATAGCTACGTGTCTTGTACACGGTTCAAATTATCTTGTTTCTCCCTTCTAATTTAGGGGATACAATTCTTTCAACTTATAAGTGAGTTATTTCTAGGTTTCAAGAAAGGGAAACTTGCCCCATTTGTCTCGTGATTCCTATCTAAACATAGGAGGTCTAGAACCTTCCTTTTGACTTTCTCTTCAGGTTTCACAGTAAGTGATCTGCCCTATTTGTGTAACTACTAAAAGTAATGCTGCTTCAATACAAGAAGTTATAGAAACTTCTCTTCCATTCTACCTGTTTTCTTTTTTTTTGTTATTTTTGAAGTTGTAACTTTTTCTAAGATAGGTACTTGGGAATTTTTGATGGTTGGTTGGTTGGTTGGTTCCTTAGTTTAGGGGCTGCGACAACGCGGTCATGTAGCCCCGTGTACTTTGGGTGTGTGTAGAATCTGTCTGATAACCGGTGTTAATTGTGATGACTGTATTAGTGTGTGTATCTGTTTTTTAATTCAAGTAGGGACTGCAACTTTGAATTTTCAAATAGTTCCCACTTTTGCCGCCAAACGCCACCGTCAACGACTACTAGGCCTGGTTCAGAACTAGCTACTAGACGCCACCGCAGTCGGCTCTTGGCAACGAACGTAGCAACCTAAGAGCGTTGTTTACATTCTTAACCTATCCAATTTAGTTTCACACAGGTGTAATTAGTGGAAAGATCTTTAACATGCCATAAATCTATGACATGGGACCGCCGGCTTTACTTCCCCTCCGAAGGAAGGCATACTGAGGGATTTTTAACGCTCTTAAAAAATCCGACGGCTTCGGCCGGGTTTGAACCCGCTATCTTGGGCATAGAAACTCAGCATGCTACCAACTACGCCACCGAAGCCGCTGGAATTTTTGAAAGTACACACATTGTACTCGATTTAATGTTTAAACTTTAATCACTTCATTTGTCTTTTTTAAATCTTACAAAGATTTTAGCACATATATAAGGTTTGAAACCTAAAGAATTGTTAATTGCCTGGAGCAAACTTTAAATGTTAGGAGGTCTGCGACCCCAAATTGTTAACCAAAATTGAAACTATATACTTGTTAAATTCATTAAACTTCTTTTGCCTTGTTAAATAAATTAAATATTTGTTTTTGGATTTATCATTTCGCAAATACTACAGTTAGGCAAGATCCTGGCTTTCCTAACTCTTCCTAGGTTCATGCCCTCGTTAATACGCAATAAATCTGTTATTATTTGTCCTGTCAGACCATCACCCTTCCCCATAGTAGTCATATGCATGCTTGAGAGGGAATACACTAAAGCCACTCTCTTGCAAACCGCCCAAGTCCTAGCTGCGTTTCCCGTCAGCTTCGACCAGGTCCTTACCCACTTTAGGTATCAGAGAGCGGATTTTCGGGGGCAACCGCCTCTGAGTGCATTTAAAGTTAAATTTATAACTTTTTGGGACTCTCCTCCTATTTCTCCATCCTTTTTCTCCAGTCCGAAACCCACCTCCTTTACTTTATCATCTTCCCTTGGTGGTTAGGTTATTCCTCAGCCAATAATCTACCCAAGCATAGGTATTAAGAAGGTTTGTGGAAAATTTGGTACCAATTGGAAAAATATTGTGATGCAAGGGACTTTTTTTTAAAGATGGTGGTAAAATGGCATTTAAAAAACTCCTACTGAGAAATTTTTATAGGTACAATATTCAAACTTGGTAACATTACTTTACTTGAAAAGGGCTATCACAGAAAAAAATGGTAAAAATTCAATGAAAAATATAGAAGTTAGAAATTTCAGTATAATGGAGAAGTATGGAATGCTAATTACAATATATACACTTATTTATTTGCAGTAGCAATTAAACTACCAAACTAAAGATTTGTGCTTTTTGTTGAGATACTGATAGTTATTAAATGGTTCACTTCGCAGTTTGAGCGATGTGTGGTCCGTTTTTGTGCACAGCGTGAGGACGATTATGCTGACACAATAACCTGACCATTTAATAAGAATCACATAATGGCACTAAGCAAGCAAACTTGAAGATCAATCACAACTATCAGTACCTCAACAAAAAATAACATATCTTTACTATTTGTGCTAGATTAATTACTACTGCAACTAAAAAAGTGGATGTATTATAAATATCATAACCCATACTTGTCAACACAGATTAATAGCCGAAGTGTATAGATCTGATGATCGCTTGACGATCGAAACTGGTCATCTAATTGTATTTATTAATCTCATGTAAAAAGCCTTTGACCGTCCGAAAAACATTAAATTTCGACTCCAAAGATACAAAGGTGACGTCTTACGAACGAAGGTATGTCTAAAGTCAACACTTAGGCAAGTTCGATAAAAACTCAATAATCTCATGGTAGGGCAGTTATAAAAAGCACGGTAAAAAATAGGAAATCTTGTAGATGTAGCGTAAATATTGCAATCATAGCAAAAGACGAACTGGACGTCTATCTTGGGAATTCGCCTGACTTGCATACTCACCCTTTTTCACAGGTGGAAAATGAATAAACAATATATCATAAGGCCCGCTAAACTAGCGACAAAATACTTGATATTCCCCGCTGGAAACATTGTGACTGCAAAGCGGAGCAGCCTCGTCCCAGAAAATGAGTACTTGCACCAAAACAGACCGTCTATTGAAATATATTGTCACATTTATTTTTAAATAATGCATCTTGTTTGTGAACGGTTGAAGCCATTGTTTCAGTGTTGCCTATACAAAAACTGTCAGTTGTAACTCTTCAGTCGGTCAACATGAATTTGTCCATTTACTGTGCGGGGTGCAATGTATATAAAATATGAGTAATAAGTAAATGAACTCCTTGAAAAATTACACGTATTAGTTATGATCACAATGAGCCCGGCGGGAGTAGGCAGGCTAAAGCGTAACAACTGTACGACCAAGGCTCCGCTGAGATATGTAAACTTATGCATAATAGAATTCACGTGCATGCTCTAATTTTATTTTATTTATTATATTGTGTTATTCTTATTTGTATGCACGATCATAATACTCATAAATAATTCACAAACCCTTATTAAACAAACTAAACTTATACAATGCTCAAAAAAGGTTTCGCATATTGTGATTCAGTAACTTGTTTATTTTGTTATGTGTATATTATCATATTATACACAATATAGGGTACATACTAAGAAAAGCCACACACAATCTGCTTTGCAAAAGAGACAGAAACACACGACGAATAACAAAAGTGATAATGTGGGACTGAGCATACAACCGTCCTATTCATGTTGGGGCATATCAATACCATGTATGGCCACCACGAGCTCTATTCCATGCTTGCAGATGACGAGGCATACTGAGCACCAACGAATACAACGTGGTTTGGGGCAGATTCCCCCACTTTTGGAAAGCAGCTCCAATCAGTTGCTCTTTGTTTGTTGGAGGATTGGGACGGTGCGAAATTGCCCTCTTGGGCTCTTTCCAGGCATGTTCATTACAGTTCATGTCCGCAGAATAGGTAGGCCACTCCATTCTCTGTATGACATGCATCTGAAGGAACTGATTGACCACCCTAGCTCGATGGGCACGAGCATTATATTTCACTAGTGTAAAGCCTTCACCCATTGTGGTAGCAAATCCTGTAACGATGATGACTGTATACACCAGACCAGTCATGTTACCGTGGATAGGAATTAGAGGCGTACGTCAACCGAACATGATTCCACCCCAAAACATGACTGAACCTCATTGCTGTTGGTGGCTTTCCTGGTTGAAGGGCTCGTGAAATCTCTTACGCACTCGGAGCATTCGAGTGTGGCGACGTAATGGTGATAGTGATTGTAATAGCGATCATAACTAACACATGTAATGTTCCTAGGAGTGTTATTTACTTATGATTCATATAGTTTATACATTGAACTCCGCCCAGTCTTTGGGCAAATTCAAGTTGACCGCCTGAAGAGTTACATCCTACAGGTCTTTGTGGAAATTAGGCTAAACCAGAATAAAACAAAAATAGTCCTGTCCTAAATTGTAAACAGCCTTTCCAACAAAAATTGAACAAAATTCAAAAGCATTGCTGAAAACTCCTCGTTTTCTTTTCCTGAAACCCTTCCCAATGTGATTGATGTTTGTCCTTCCACGGTCACTGACTGTTATTGTTAACATAAACAAGGAAGGACACGTCTCTTTACGCAAAATTTAACTTTTATAGATGTCTATACATCATTCCGAAAATAAGCGTAACTCAACTTAAGCGATGATTTCTCATTTAAACCATTTTCAAAACTTATTTTCTTATCTCGTGTCTACTATCAGTTAAAGGATTTTCGGTTAATCGATTATTCGATTAATCGATTTTTCGGTTAATCGGTTAATCGATTAATCGGTTTTAAGGAGCTTCGATTAATCGATTAATCGTTTCCGATTAATTTCAAATTAATCGATTAATCGATTATTAATCGATTAATTGAAAACCGATTATCACCAGCTCTAGTAGCGGGTGCCCACTTGGCGAAATGCCCGGTGTGAACAAGCCTGACCTAGACGAAACCCAGCTACAGACACGGCATAAAAGAGATAGTAAAGAACTGCTGGAGAATAACTCAGAAAAGTCCATTAAAAATAAACTAGGTGACCAATACGAGAACTCTCGCATGTGCGAAACAACCCACCAGACTTTATTGGAATGCGGGCTTGACGCGACACGGTTCTGGTAAATGATATCGTCTTGTTTATTTGTTTAAACGCACTTTTAAAACGAATTGTTGATATTTATGAAATCAGAGTGCATCCGTCACTCCTGCGGGCCATTCCCTTTCTTCTGAATGCCAATTTGTTACGATCGGTTACCTGTATAGACTACCCGGCCGGCATTACTCTTATGTGGGATTGACGCGACACTGTTTTGGTAGGGGATGTCGCCTTGTTTATTTTTTTAAACGCACTTCATAAAGAAAACAAATATTTGCGCTGACAAGAAATTCAAAATGTTCCTGTTCTTCTTACTCTCTCAGTTTTAAGAGCTTGAGTTTGGTGAAACATTCAGTACACCTCGACGTTTTATGTGTATATGGTAATGACAGAATGAACAATGCTAGTTTTTAGGTCAGAAGAATGAGCTAGAGAAGACGTGTCATACACCTGTCCATCCTCAATACAGCGCGGCTTATGCTGCCTGCATATTCTGTATGTTAATCAAGCCATTACATTCACACCTCTGCACAACTTTGCAGCGTAGCCAGCAGCGTTAAATAGCTCGCATGTGGGAAAACACCCACCCGGCGGTTCCAATCCCGGCACTGACAGCGTTTATGCAGTATGGGATTTTTCCCATTGTTTTTTTTTTCAAATCCTCCAGGCAAATGCCGGGATAGTACGAGCACTTCAATTTAGGTCCCAGGGCACCTAGAACATTCCCGACCCGAATAAAAATTTACACACACTACTTAAGTCATCACTGAAACACATGTTATCGGATAAATGGAACACACACCCTAGTACACGTGGTTGAAAACCAAATTCCCAGGCTCCTAATACAAATTTACTACAACAATAACTGACCTTATCTCATAAATGGCAGCCTTCTCAGTCGTCTTGATCATTACGATCACAAGTATGAAGACGACGCACTGACAACATGACTCTAAGGTAGTGTCACATTGTGCGCAAGAGATGTCAGAAGATGTGCGCATGAAAATGCAACGAATGCAACAGATCAAACATATAACTATGGCAAACGGGCCAAAATTTTATTTGTAAGATGGGGAATTATGTCAGATGTTGTTGTTATTTACTTTGCTTGAACTTGCCCTGTGTACTAGGAAGGAAGGAAGGAAGGAAGGAAGGAATGATGGAAGGAAGGATTGAAGGAAGGAAGGAAGGAAGGAAGGAAGGAAGGAAGGAAAGATCTTATTTAATTTAAAATATATATTTATAACTAGCAGAAGTACCCATTCTTCGAACGGTCTTTGGTATTAATAGCCAGACGTAATCAATTGAGCTACTGTTGCAATGGTTAGAGGCTTGGAACCTGTTTGTCGACAAAGATAAATGATTAGTTAAAATATGCTCAGAAAATAAATTTAGCCTACCTAACGTGTACTTCCTGACGTGAAAATAAAATTGAAAACCTCGTAGACGAAACGCAATATACGACATGTTGCTGTTTGGAGATATAATAGACCTTCTGTACGACATATCGCAGGTTTAAGTCGTGTGAAAAAAATATGGTAACCCCTGACCCCTTTAAGCGCATTGATTCATTTTACAGTTTAGTTGGTTCCGTGATAACCTTATTCCCATTTGCAAACGTTCACAGAAGTTTAATAAATGGAGTGGCATTACTTCATGCAGAAATAGATAGAAAGTTGGATGTCACGTTTTGAGATCTTTTTGTCATGGCTATTGAAGTGCATTCCTTCAATAGTTTATTAAATGAAATTAGTTTTCTTGGAATATCTGAAACTGTTGGTATTAGAGGCTTAAAATGTAGTTTTCCGGGACCCTTTACGGCTATTTAGGGTCCCCGAGTTTTGTTTCTCACACCAAGGGGCAGAAAATAAGCTTTGTCTCATCGTTGTAGGCCGTAGTATAATAATAATAATAATAATTATTATTATTATTATTATACTTATTTACTTTCCGTGTCCGGGAGACACACTAAATTCTTCACAAGGTTGCTACGACACTTAGGCACTCTTGTTCTCATCCGGTTTAAGGACCTTCAGGTGGTATAAGGCAAATGACTACCACTGCTCAGTTCTTCTTTAGTGGTAAACCCCTCTGGTACTATTTGTTTCCAGAGTGACACACGCCGGACGTCTGGCTTGGTATGGAGGGGTACTGTTCTCTTAATAAAACTCTTCCTAGATCTTAGGCGAGGAGTGGTCACCTTGTGGTTGAACATAGAATGTCTGGGATCTGTTTCAAGCTTTTGTCTCTCTTTCTCTGCTGCCAACCTGCGTCGAATAACTGGAGGTGCAATGCCAGCGAGAGGGTAGATCTTCTGCACTGAAGTAGGTCTCAGACATCCAGTGACAATAATACGTGTGGACTCGTTAAGAGCTATACCCACTTGCTTGGTATGGGCAGATGCTCCCCACACTGATGATCCGTACACTCCTGCTGCGAAGCAAAGTCCCAATGCTGTTGAACGTAAAACCTGAGGGTTCGCTCCCCATGTTGAACCTATCAACTTCCACATTATGCAATTTCTTGAGCTGATCTTGCACTTCAATTCTCTACAATGTTTCCTGAAGCTCAGGGTACGATCAAGCTTGATTCCCAAATATCGAGGCGTTTCACAGCTTTCGAGTGTCACTCCTTTCCAGACAACATTCAACTTTCTCCGGGCCTCTTTGTTGCGAAGATGAAATGCGCATACTTGTGTCTTTCCTGGGTTAGGTTTCAGGTGATTCTGAGTGTAATAATTGTCTAATCTCTCAAGAGCATTGGAAAGTTTTCCCTCCACCTCCTCAAAGCTCCTACCCTGTACAGAAATAGCGGTGTCATCCGCATAAATAAATCGCCTGGCCTCTAAATGTTCTGGCTGGTCATTTTTATAAATGTTGAATAGTAATGGGGATAACACACATAATTATAATAATAATATAACAATATAGAGATAGGGACGTAATGGACCTTCCGTACCACACCCGCACGTGTAAATCGTGTGAAAAAATTCTAGAGTACCCCTTGACCCCCTTAAGCGCATTATATGTATTGATGAATTTTACAGCTTGATTTTTTTCCGTCATAACCTTAAAACAGTTTGCAAACTATCTCAGTAATGTAATAAATGGAATTGTATTGCGTCTTACAGCAATAGATGGACCTGTGAGTTTCTGTTGCCATGGTTACCGGATTGCATTCTTTCATTATTGTATTAAATGAAATTAGTTTTCTGGGAATATCTCAAAAACGGTTGGTTTTAGGGCCTAAAAAGTTGGTTTTCGGGGGCCCTCCGAGTTTCGTTTCTCACACTGAGGGGCTGAAAATGAGCTTTGTCTCGCAATTCTACACCTATTTCAGCAAGTGTTTTAAGGGGGTAGGCCCCCTTTTATTGGAGCTACAGAGAAGAGTTACATCAATGATTAGTGTTGTGCCTCTGAAGGATATCTGTACCAAATTTTACGCTGATCCACCCAGCCGTTCTCGAGTTATAAGGGAACATACTTGTCCACAAACAAACAGACAGACAGACAGACATACATACAGACAGACAGACAAAAAATTTATTTTCGCGCGCATCCATCATAAAACAGTCTGAAACGCGTAAATAACGCACATTTCCGTATAAATTCATAAAAAACAGACAAACTTTCATTTATATATATATATATATAGAGAGAGAGATAGAGATATAGGAGATGGTTGGAATATGGAATATGGTGCTAATATGGAATTCATATTTAGCGGGTGTGGTATTGTAGTGAGACCACTCGGAAGGCTGTTAAACTAGATTTCCTAGCGCTACAAGAATCTAGCTCGTGAATCTTGCACTTGCAGCGATTGTGTCTTGGAGGAGTGATGTTTTGTCGTTCACTGTGCTACAAAAGTTTTTCTAGTTCATGATAAATTATTTTTTCTGATCTTCCCCGGACGTTCAAGGTAAGCTATCTAGTGTGTACCAATTGAGTAACATATCTATGTACACCTGTACAGCAGATACAAGTTATTATACCAAACTTGAGACGACATGTGAAAGCATAATATCAAACATGGCGATGGTGGTAATATGGCATTTCAGAGTGGTGTTTATCAAGATCAATCAGATGAAGTCAGTGGATTCAAATAGCCAACATTGGTGCAGAATGAAATCAGTTCACCCAGTGGCGGATCCAGGCCTTGCGGGGCCCTGGGCGATACGATAAGATAGGGCCCACAACAATAGGAAATTAAAACAATATCAAATCAAATGGAAAATAGTTTAGTAATAACAATAAAATAAAAAATGGTTACAATATTTTGAATACACTACAGTACATTTTTTATAATATGAAAGAAACCTTTAAGATTATGTAAACTATGAAATATTAAAATATTACTTTGCTAATCATTTCACTGAAATCTAAACTTGAACACGGGAGGTCATAGCTACAATGAAAAAATAATATGAATTATAAATTAGTTTGAAAAGTATAATTAATTAATAAATTAAAATTTAAAAAATCCATGGCCCGGGGCCTCCTGGACCACGGGGCTCTGGGCGGTCGCCCTCCTCGCCCTCCCCTAGATCCGCCCCTGATTCACCCTTCCATATCTCACCTGTTCTAACTAGCAAGAAAGCTGTGTCTAGAAGGGGTAGACAATCTGGATCAGCTTGTGTAATAACAGCTTCTCCATAAAAAAGGGAATTGGGGTCATCTCTAGGAAATAATCCGTCGATATCCACAGGAGAGCCAATTGACAATCCAAAACCAAAAATGAAGTATTTCATAATGGGAAGGAATATTAACCTACCAAAAGCCAAAAGAAACAGGATAGTAACGGAAATTTCATCGTCTGAGAGCGAGGAAGATGATGTGTGTGTTGCAGACGACACTGACTTGGAGGAACTGAGCACACGTCCTGATGATGGAGATGCGAAGTGCCTAATTTGTGGAGGAATCTTTTCCGATGATAGAATTGGTGAAACATGGATTATATGTGTAGTGTGCAGTATGTGGGCACATGTAGAATGTACAGATGCTGAACAAAAATATTACGTCTGTGATTCATGCAAATAGAAACACTATTCAAACAGAATATTTATGTTTACTGAAATTGTGTAATCCATATTACAACCCTATATTCAATGGACCTCGAGAGTTCACCTTTTGATACAATAGTACATTATGCAACGAGCGTATAATTAGGAAACGAGTATGTTTATAATATAATTTCCATACGATTGTCTTAATTACCATTATAAGCATGTTGCATACGACTGTTTATGTTCGACGATAATAACTTTTGTATATGTTCAAACATAAATATTCATAAATATCTGTCGAGATTCTGCCGGTTGACTTCTTCTTCTTGGGAATTGTGTGGGCTCAGCATTTGATCTCTACCCAGAAACGAATTCCATAGCTTTGAAACGTTGTTTATCCTGAAGTAGCACCAACAGATAGCGCACAGAAACTATGTTGGATCATTTTGTTATTTTGGTCAAATAACACAAAATAGGCTGTTACAAACGCTTTAAAATTCTAATTTATTGTATTATCAACTAGTAATTCCTCAAATTCGATGCCTATAGAATGTCAACGGAAGACAAATCAAATAGTCCCAAATAGAACAGTTATCTTATATTGGTGTCTTATTATCTGCACCCTGATTTGCTAGCATGGAGTAAAGAAACTAGGAGAAAGTATTATAATGGATGCGAAACAGACTTTATATAAATAACGTGCAAGATGGCTGCTATGGCTGAGGGATCTGGTGTTGTGGAGAAACGCAGGACTAAGCAGATTTCATATACGTAACGTGAAAGATGGCGGCTGAAGCTGTTATTGTGGTGAAACGCGGAACTAAAGAAGCTTTACTAGGACGTGCAAGATGGCTGCTGCGGCTTTGGAACTTTTGTAGTGGTAACAACGTGAACTGATGACATAAGAGCGTATTGCAAAGAGAGCTACTCTAATTGTTTTTTCGAACAGAAAATATAATAATGGAAATGAAATAGGAAGAAGATTATCCGTGAAGGAATTCAGATTTGGACTGTTGCGACAGTCAAAGGAAACTAATGTGCATGGAGAGATCGGAATTGGGTTGCAAGAAATTATTTGTATATATTCACCACATGTGAAAGTCATAAATAAATTATATCACAGTATACAGTATAGTATCTTACTTCTCGTCTAATGATTCTGTTTGGTGATTGTATCATCCTACGACTTGAGAGGGGGGAGTTCTGCTGTGCTTTACCGAATATTATTTGTTTTATCGTTCACAAGCTTTCTTCTTATGAACTTGCGCCCAACCAGTTATATTTCTTTACAACATAGTGGAGTACCCAACCTAGGAAGTTTATTACATCAGTAATATAATAATGCCATTGAAGTTGTCAGATGTAGAATAAAAATAAAATACCAATCGGTATTAATGAATAAAAGAAAATTTAACAGAGAATATTTTCATTTAGTAAATACAAAATGGTATTCCATATTCCCACCATATCCTATATTAGTGAAGGGTCGAAAACAGAAAATAAGTTTATCATTCTCAGTTTAAGGACATTTTGTGGTAAATTGGATTCGACTTGATCTTAGAAGATTTCATCTTTATTTGTGGATTTATTTTAGTAATTAATTGGAACCAAATAAGCGTTATATTACGGTACTGTTAATATAATATACATTTATTTCCAAAAAATCACGATGGTATAAAAGAACTAGAACAATAAGCACCATTTGCAATAGTAAATACGGCTTAAATATATTCATAAGCTTGTAAAATGGAGAACTAAATTCCTAAGATGATTGTAGGGAATAATCCTTGAGTGCTTCGACTTGGGCTTGAACATCGTAGTTCATTGCCCTTTGTACTTGGAAGAAAGAAAGAAAGAAAGAAAGAAAGAAAGAAAGAAAGAAAGAAAGAAAGGTAGGTTTTAAATTTACATTTGGTTTTACGTGACCGTTAATCTCGCGATGAGCCACATTACCTTTATTTATGACTAATCCCATCCACAGGACGTGATATTTCAATTCAAGAATCTCACATGCATTAAATGAGAATCAAACTCGATCCACCTTGGGTGATAGCTTGTGTTATTTTTGTGTCTGTAGCAGTGTGTATGTGTTAGTAATTAAGTCTATAATGAAGAGGATGTCTTCATGGCCTTCAGTTAGGAACCAGAACAGTGGAAACCAAAGAAAACTACCTCTAGTACTGTGGAGGTGGGAATCAAGCATACCTCTTCTCAGATTTGCCTCACGAAGCTGGATGGAACATGCTGCATTCCTCAGACCTAAATTAAATATCTTGACAGAGACAGTGAATCGAACACAGAATCTGTGGAAGCGGAATCTCAGTCTGTGCCCTGAGAGCAGATACGGTGGGAAAGGGGAGCAGTGCAATTGGAGTTTAATCGAGGGTACTTGGTCACACTGTTGGACAAGATAGTGTACATGTTATATCCTAGCTCCATTAGCCGCCTCAGATCTCAGACATGGGATAGCGCTCACAAGATAGTACCATTGAGCTTAAGTAGCCATGTTAATTGGTGACCAGTTCGAGGGGAATATTCTCAAATCACATTCGGTAGTTAATAAGGTGAACCTCGCGGTTACATTGTACAGCTCATCCTGTCCCAAGACAATCCCCGTTTAGCACCTTGCAGTAATATTGTTTCACTCTCCGGTGGTCACGAACAAAATGTAACACCAGTAGTCACGTGGAGTACAATCTCACGACAATTTTAATGCGTATTTCACTAGCTATTTATTGTTTTCAAATTTTGATTAATTATTAATTATTAATTATTAATTATTAATTATTAATTATTTATTTGTTTATTTATTTACATATGTTACGCCCTCATTGGAGCACTTAACCAAAACAAGTATATACATGTCTCAAAAACAATATTAAAGATTCAGCTTCTTATTTTTCTTCTTTTCCCAAAACATTTTCATTCTAGTCGACCTTGCCGCTCTCTCTGCATCGCTTATGGTGTAAGTTTTGCGGGTAAAGGTTTTTAAGGAAAGTCGGAGGTTCTTGTTTTTCAAGATATTCTTCTCATCTATGTTAGCAATTTGGGACATTGTTAAGCCGAGTTCATCCAGATCATTTTGAATTTCCATAAACCAAGAATTCTTTGTTTTACTTTTGAAAAAATAATTAAATAGGCTAATACTTTTAATTGTCTGGTATCCGGCAGGCGTGAGATATGACTAAAAAAAGCAATTCGCCTTTTTTGCATAGTGTCAGGAAAGATGAGACAAGGGCCAATTAATGCGGGAAAGGAAGAGACTCCCTAGGCCTCGGATACCCTAATACCGTCGGGGTCGGAAGAGAACAAGGGTTGACCAAGTGAGTTCGACAGGAAAGAAGACGGAGAGGAGCCCGGCACAAGTAAGTGGAAGCAATGCCGGACTCAGCTGGGGCCCCGTGGTCGCCAACCCATTATTTATTATTTATTATTTATTATTTATTATTTATTATTTATTATTTATTATTTATTATTTATTATTTATTATTTATTATTTATTATTTATTATTTATTATTTATTATTTATGAATTATGAATTATGAATTATGAATTATGATTTATGATTTATGATTTATGATTTATGATTTATGATTTATGATTTATGAATTATGAATTATGAATTAAGAATTACGAATTATGAATTATTATTGACACGGGGGTGGCTAGGGTCCGCATCGCTTCCACAGCAAAATCACCTCTAGATGACATGCCCCAACAGAAGAACACCAAAAGGGGTCGAAGGAAGGTGGAGAAGGGGAAGGCACAGGCTCATCTACAGACACGGTCTGATAACCGACAGGACTGCAACCAACGAAAAGATGCCACAACAGTTGCTTAAAAATTTAAAATAAAAATTTAATTGTTAAAAGGGCAAAGAAAAATGAAAAAAATTAACAAAATTATTTAAAAAAAGGAAGAAACTCTATGGCGACAACAAAAGGTATCTGGTGATGCATATGGCTTAAGGCCAACGTAAGTTATTTACATAAGTAGGCAAAAGACGGCTTAACATGCTTGCTTGCAAAGCAAAGAAAAGAAAAGAAAAGAAAAGAAAAGAAAAGAATTAAATTAAAATTAAAAAGTTAAAGCCCAAAAGATTAAAAAAAGATACAGGCATTATTAAATGAGAAAGGGCTTGATAATTTACTGAGGAACGCAATACCGATCCGACATGCAGAGATCCAGGCCACGACGCAAAACGAAAAAATTTAAAATTAAATTAATAAAATAAAATATGATCAACTAAGAAATCCCCGATATTCGTGACGGAGAAAAACACAGGAACATTCACCAAAACCACAAGGTTAAACCAACAAGGTTAATAAAAAACATATTAAGCTAACACCACAACACGTTTGAGTTTACCGCTCGACGCCTAGAGACTGCACTCTCAAGACCAGAATGCACTCGGGCCAAACAAAAAACAAACATGGCCACCAATTAGATGACCGCATGTCCGATCGAAACACGGCAAACAATTAGCATAATTTAATTTTAAAATCACCAGAGAGAAATAAAAAGGAGGAATGAATTACGCTTTAACACTATTGACATGAGGCTGGTGCATCGGATCGTAAATTAAATTAATAATCCCAAAGACTGCCCAAAAACTAAATAAATAAAAATTCACAACGTAAAATAAACTAGAAGCGTGTCTCCAAAGGTACGAAGAAAACAATAAAATATTTCATATCTGGTAACATTAGTAAAGGCGAAAAATTAGACCTACCAGGTGAAACAAAATACAGAATTAAAACATTAATATAATATAAGGCCAATATTTGAGCTCCATAACAAAATATATAAAAATTAATAACGTACCTTAAAACTTTTCTGTGGAGACACAATAAAAATAAAATAATTAACACACAAACCAAATAACGTAATACGGCACTTGATTGCCTGAAAATGGCCCACCCAGCACATGCTTCGTTTGAAGTCACAAGCACTCCTGTCTGCCTCGAGATACGATTACTATTTGAATTTCTTCTTCACTGCGAAACGATGAAATAATATCCTGAAGATAACAGGCAATTCCCTTTTAGCATTTATCCACATTTCATAGCGGCTAGGGTCCACGGCCCCCAGCACACGGAGAGATACACTTGACCAGCAGCCGGCTTGTTGATTACTTGACGACAGACAATGAAGATCACAAGATGGCGGAGAATCACAAGTCAAAAACAGCATTGCATTCATGTTAATGTAATTGTCCAATCACAGCTTGACACATCAAGCAACAATGTGCACATAATGTAATTATTTTGGCGGTATCATGCATATACAGTCTTTTGTTCCATGACGTAGAATATAATAAACAGCCTTCAAATATGACTCGAATAGGATGAAACGAGAAGACACCACAAACACACTCTATCGGTGGAAGATACAAGCTCAGCTAGTAGCGCCGAAGTCCGACAGATACTGTCATCTCGTGTTCACAATCGGAACCAAGTCATCAGGCGGTCGTTTAAAATGGCAAGGAACACAAGTATACAGGGAAGATGGATTTTAAAAACGGTGGGACGGGCATTGCACGTAACAATTATAATTATTATTATTATTATTATTATTATTATTATTATTATTATTATTATTATTATTTCTACATTCATTTCACCACATAAGTGGGACATATCAACATATCGTCGGCTTGTTTGCAAGACGGCATGGCTAATTCTCTTAAGGTGGCACATTGAGAAACGAGCGAACAATAGAACAGGTCTCCAAGATGACGGCCTTCTGCATGGTGATATGTAGACCAGGATGTATTCCCAATATTTTTAGATTGCGAGCCAATAATTTGGGGATGATGCCGGTAGAAGAAATTACTATGGGTAGAACCACTACACTTTCCTGTCTCCACATTTGCCGTATTTCCTCAGCCAAAGGCAGATATTTGGTGATCTTATCACAGCAGGTTTGTTGCAGATTATGGGAATTGGGCACTGCAATATCAATTAGGAAGGTTCTCTTCTGCACCTTGTCCACAAGAATGATATCTGGCCGGTTTGCTGGTATGGTTTGATCGGTCCCATAACAACTTGTGACTGGGATTTTCCAAAACGGCGTCAGGAACATACTGATAGTAAGGCAAAATATTATCAGATAATAAATGCTTTTGAGCAAGGTGTTGGTGCATTATTTTTGCCACTTGGTTGTGCCTTTTCATGTAATCAGTACAGGAGATTGCTTGACAGCCTCCTGTGATATGTTGAATTGTTTCCGGTTCTAGTTGGCATCTTCTGCATTTATCATCCTGAATATTTGCCTTAACTATATATTTAAGGTAGTTTTTGGTAGCCACAACTTGATCCTGGATTGCAACCATGAATCCTTCAGTCTCAGTGAATAGGTCCGCATGAGTCAACCAGCTGTTCGACGCATCAATGTCGACATGTTTCTGGTTGGGATCATACGGATGACGACCGTGCAGAGCTTTCTGCGTCTACTGCTGAAGCTTGATGGCTGAACATTCCTCATCAGTGGCTAACTGTATATCCCTTACGTGAAGAAGATCCAGCGGTGTGCACTTGTCATCTACCTTCACAGCGGCTTGATGTATGGGAGAGTCATGCCTTCCCAGAAAATATCTCTGAAGGTTCCTCACTTGCCTTGCATGCAATTGGATAATGTCCGTGAGCCCTCGTCCACCTCTTGGACGCGGGATTGTCAATCGCTCAACAGCTGACTTAGGGTGGAGACATCTGTGTTTTGTTAAGATGGTCCGTGTCCTAATTAGGATGTTCTCCAAGTCAGTCTGCGTCCATTTGATAATACCGAAAGTATATGTCAGAGCAGGAATAGCATAGGTATTAATAGCCTTAAAGGTGTTCTTTCCATTCAACTTTGATTTTAAAATCTTGTTAAGGCGTTGATTGTAGATAGCTACGGTTGTATCTTTAATACCTTTATGATCAATTCGATTAGATTGCAGGAGACCAAGATATTTTTAGGTCTCATTACCTTCCATAGGCTTTATGAAACAACCGTCATCAAGTTGAAATGCTCGGGCCTCTAATTTTCCACGCCGAATGGTGAGGGTGCGACACTTATCTAATCCGAAGGACATTCCAATATCAGAAGAAAATGAAGCAGTAATTGCAATTAGATTTTCGATGTGTTTCTCAGAGGATGCATATAGTTTAATGTCATCCATATACATCAAATGAGAAATTTTGTATTTGACTATACCATGGTGCTTAATTGTAAAACCACACTTTTCATTGTTCGGCAATGATGATAGTGGATTGAGCGCCAAACAGAACCATAGAGGGCTCAAGCTGTCACCCTGAAAGATACCTCTTTTGATTTGAATAAATCCCGTTTCCATACATGTGTCTCCATTAGACATTAATAAATTGGTCCCCTAATGGGACATCATATGTCGCAGACTTATAATGATGGCAGGATCAACTTTATATATCTTCAGGGTTTGGATTAACCAGGAATGTGGCACTGAATAAAAAGCTTTCTTGTAATCAATAAAGGTTATGTAGAGGTTACGCATCATCTTTCCTGCTTGTTCCATAGTAACTGCATCGATTACAAGTTGCTCTTTGCAACCTTGAGACTTCATCATGCACCCCTTCTGCTCTTCAGCCAGGATGTTATTAAGATTTATGTGTTCACAAATCTTACGTGCAATGCAAGATGTAAATATCTTATTCAAGGTGCACAGACAGGTGATAGGTCGATATTTGGAAGGATCATTGGTTCTATCACCTTTTGTCAGAAGGTATGTTTTACCTCGCAACAAGTAAGAGGGGATAAGCTGTGGAGTTTGGATGAAATATGTGTAGCAGCGGGCAAGATGCTCATGAGTACAAGTGAAACGTTTGATCCAAAAGTTGTGGAGGTTGTCTGGTCCTACCGCTTTCCAATTTTGGGTCTCCTTAACCACACGGGTCACATCTTCAGTTGATACCGAAGAGTCACTCATCGTGTCGATTTCTGACATTCTCTCCTCCTTCTCCGTAATCCATTTAGCGCTGCTGTTATAATCTCCAGCATTCGACCATAGGGATGACCAGAAATTCTCTACCTCTTCTTTTTGCGGTGAACTGCCCATTTGAGTTCCAGGATCGTCAAGATTCCTATAGAACCGTTTCTCATTGGTAACAAATAGCTTGTTCTGTTGCTTTCGTTCGTTCGATTCTTTATATCGACGTAATCTCTGTGCCTTTGCCTCAAGTTGTTGCTTTAATGTGTCTAGGATCTCAAGGGGGCTACAGTTCGGAGGATTATACTTTTCATGTTTACTCTTCGTATGGCTCAACATTTTAACACACTGAACAACCTTCTTACTTCTATTGCCTGCAACATACTGATGCATTCTTCCGTTATTTACTCTCAGTTCATCAACAGACTTTCGTAAACGTATCTCCCAAGCTGGCATTTTCTTCTGTCGACCTGACGTATATTTAGGTCGCCATAATCTACCTCCTGTCACTCGTATCACAGCTAACGCTCCAGCGTAAATTGCAGTCTGAACATGGTTGAAACAATATGATTTCTGGGACAGATGCAGAGAGAGAATGTCGTTCATTGTTACAACAGCGGTAGCAAGTTTCTTAGAGCAATGTTGGTTCGTGATCATGGGCCGCTCTATTGGATCAGTCCCTTCAAATTCTACGAGAGCCTTCCCAAATTCATCTTCGAGTTGTTTCCGCACTGGATCTCCGAGTGCTTCGGGCGATATTCTTACATCATTGTCATCTGAACGATGATCGGTGTGCCTTTGTTCATTGACCAAACGTTTACTCTCCTGATCTATGGATTCGTCTACAGAGGTATGAGTATTGTCGGCAGCTACGTCAACCATTAGCAGCTTGAGGTGATGTTCTGGGATAAGTTTCTTCAAAACTATAGTACGGCGCTGATCTGCTATTCTCTGTTCCGTAACATTAATATCAGGGAATTTCTGGCAGAATGCAGCGTGCAACTTCTGTCTATATGCAGTAGTGTCAGTTTCCATATTCGTTATCTGATAATATGAAGGCATGATGTACATATTCATTTCATTTGTCCATTTTATGCGCTTTCTCGGTTTGCCTGCTCTTGTGGTCTCCTGAGTATCAGAAGAAACACTAGGAGCAGGTGTAGCGTTGAATGCTGTTAGGATGCTACTATCAACATCGGCTGTAACATGTTCGGGGTGTACCCCGATCAGGGCCCGCCTGTTCAGCTCCTGATCACCACCGGCTTTTATGCTGTCACCCCCAGCGATGGCTCCAAGGGTGCCCCGACGCTCCTCGGGTAGCGGCCTTTTATTTCCACTTTTCTTATTTGATCTCATCATGATGATGGTGTGCCTTTTATACCTACGGCCAGGATATGATTTCGACCGCCCCTAACATGGTGAACAGGCGTCGTTAGCAGCCGCCCGCTGCGGGACAGACGCTGCTGCAATGAGTTTGATTTCGGGGTTTTCATCCCCTAGGCAGGTTGCCTTCACTACGGCTGAAGAGTCCTACCTACCCTAAATGATGAATAGTCTAGTAATCGTTCCTTGTAAATTTTGCCGACGCTTTTGAAGCTGATATCGAAAGAGTATGAGACGAGTTATCCTTAACCTGCATTGGAACTATCAGATCTTAATCGATCTCTTCGTGTTAAATATTTACGCAATTCACCAAAGTTGAGCACATGCAAGCAGTATAGAAATGCATAAATACTCACTGTGACAGGAGGGGCGAAAGCAACTAGCTGTGCTAGTAAACTAAGGTTACAATTTATACTCGAAGATCCTGGGTTTCATTGATGTCACACCAGCCGACACTTAATTTGCACAACTTGCGGTATGTAGCATAACTCCATTCAACAATTTATTTTGCAGCAATATCTGAGCCAAATTCAGTTAGAGATTGGATGAAAGAAGTTATAAGCACGCAACATATGGTTCAAAACTAACAGCGACAGCGACGTACTTATGACAACTTACATAACCTAACCTGGTTGTAGACCTTCTTATTTCTAAGCAACCAGGTAAACAAAATATCATGCTGTTCAAATATATCAAATATAATCATAAAAACACTCTCAAACATTCCGAAGTCATGTATTCCAGTAGTAAATCATCCAAAATTAACATCTAAACTGTAAAATAAACTTAGTAGCGCAAAATAACCATATAAAATGAACAAATTCGGGAGCATCGTTGCGAGCTGACCTACTGAGTCACTGCCTCCTTGATTATTATTATTATTATTATTATTATTATTATTATTATTATTATTATTATTATTATTATTATTCCATCTGTTCAGGAATTGTGTCCCCGTCGCTTGTGGAAATTAAGGTTATGTCCAACAGAAGAGAAGAGATTGGTGTCATGGAGAGATTGTGTGTGGAATCCACCGAGATTGTAAGCGGCGCAGATACCAGCGCTCAGGCCCAAGTGGGAGATTCCAATGGCGCGCGATGTATGGCGTCTACAAGAACTATTTCATCTAGGGAGCTGGACGTTGTATCTAATGTCATGGCGGGGCAGAGTACAATAATCTCCGGTGAGAATGGAGGTTCAGATGAATTGAGATTCACTGCGGACAAAGGTAAATATCGAAATGAAATAGACATAAAAGAAGAGTCAGAGATTCTGAAAGGAATAGGATTACTGAAGACCATGATGGCAGCTACTAAACCTCAAAGGAAATGTGAGTAATAATATCAAGAATAGCCTAGCACAGTTAGTAGAGGTTTTTGGTGTCCTCGATCACTGCCGCAAAACTAGATTGGCAACCGAGGTCACTACTATCACTCGACCTAGAACTCCCATATGCGAGAAGGCTGCAAGTCAAGGAGAAACAATGATTACTGTTATTGAGAGCAGTGTCAATTCCGAAAACATATCTGCAAATGAAATTGTGGTCATTGAACCTCCCGTGGAGAAGTTAGCAGAAGATGCCTGGCAAACAGTTCGAACAAGGAAACACAGGGGTCATAGCGGTAAAGTTATTCTGGAGGACGAAAAGGGAGAACTTAGAAGTAATCATTCTCTACATCAGAAGGGAAAGAAAACGAAGGATAGGAGACGCAACGAGGCAATGGTTATCAAGCCTACTGAGGGGAAGATATATTCAGAAGTTCTTCAATCATTGCGTCAGCAAGCAACATCTGATTGCAGTGGCGTAAATCTTAAATCGATTCGCAGAACGTCGACTGGTGCGGTGCTCCTTGAAATGAAAGGGAAAAATGGAGATAAATCTACGTTCAGGGAGATGATTTCCAAAGCCGCTGAGGGTTTGGGTGAAGTAAAAATGTTAGCTCCTACCATAACCTTGGAAATTAGGGATTTGGACAGTCTTACAACAGCAGAGGAAGTCCAGGCAACATTAGAGGACCGGCTTAAGGATAACATGGGTGAAATAAAAGTTACTATTACCAAGCCCAATTCCAGAGAACAGCGTATGGCCATAGTAGTGGTAAACTCCAATGCGGCAAATGAGTTGCTCCTTGATCAGCATATTAAGATAGGCATGGTTAGCTGCCGTATTCGGATAAGGACCAATGTGCTGAAATGCTTTCGATGTATGGGCTATGGTCACATGGCAAGACAATGTACGGGTCCTGACAGGTCGAAGTTGTGCTACAGATGCGGGGGAAAGGAGCATAAACTGCTCACTGCACGACTGCCCCAAAATGCTCGATATGCGCGTGAGAAGGCAAGAATGACGACCATGTGATCGGGGGGTCAGGTATGTGTGCTGTCTTTCGACGTGCATTGGAGAGTGCTCAACAGTCAAAATGCTAAGCTTCCTACAAGGCAACATTCATCGTAGCAGGGTGGCTAACGATCTGCTAGTTCAGTTTGCCGCGGAAAATAATATTGATGTTGTGCTTATTAGCGAACAATATAAGAACAGAGATATTCCATATGATGAAAGTGGGACGGCTGCTATATGGGTAGCGGATCCAAGCAGAGTTTTTATTGAAAAGTTTGATGCTAGAAATGGATTTGTCTGGTTCAAGAGCAGAAATATTTCTTATTTAAGCTGTTACTTAATACCCAATGAATCAATTCGGCAGTTTGAGACCCGACTATCTGGCCTTGAGGATTTCCTAGGTACAGTAACTGGGGGTATTCTGGTGGCCGGTGAATTTAACGGTCGAGCAGTTGAGTGGGGCTTGGCTCATACAAACGGGAGAGGCCATAGAATTTTGGAGATGGCTGCTAGGTTGGACTTTGTGCTGCTAAATAGCGGTGATGTTCCAACATTTTGTCGGCCTGGGCAAAACGGAACCACACCAGACCTAACGTTTGTCTCTGCAGATCTTGCTGCTTGCATTGCAGACTGGCATGTAATGCTAGATTATAACAACAGTGATCATACAGTAGATACATCCTTTTTAATACTAGGCCTCGAGGAGGCCTAGTCCATGAAATTCCGATACCGTTTAGATGGAACGTTGAACACATGGATGGTGAAATTCTTCTTGCAGTAATAGCACAAGGGAAACAAGTTCTGGAGGATTTGTTTCAACATAGCCCCACGAGTTCTGCAGAAACCCTGGTTAGGTCGACCATTGATCTCGTTGTTAAGGCTTGCAGAGCATCCATGCCCAAAAATAAGATTTTTCCGAACAAACGGCCAGCCTATTGGTGGAATGTTGAAATAGCAGAGGCTCGACGATTGTGTTTTTGATTAAGGAGAAGGGCACACAGGCTCTGCAGAGATTCTCTAGAGTTTGCAAATGCGATAGAAGAGTGTAGAGTAGCGAGGAGGGCTCTCAAACGGGCCATTGCTCAAAGTAAGGCACATAAATGGAACGTGCTCATTGTCGATCTGGATCAGGACCCATGGGGGTCTGGGCTACAAAATTGTCAATAAGAAGCTCGGCGGCATTATGGTGTCTACTGCTGCTATGACGGCATCCCTGAAGGAAGCTATTATAGATGAGCTATTTCCTAATCATCCAGAGAGATTTCCCGATCACATTCCGGTGATGCTTGATGATATTCCGCTATTCACTAGTGAGGAATTACAAAATACAGCAGGATCTTTTCAGAATAAGAAGGCACCAGGGCCGGATGGAATCCCTGCTGAAGTGTTAAAGATGATATCCGAAGAGGAACCAGATGTTTTGCTGAACATGTGTAATTTTTGTTTACTACAGGGAGTCTTTGCGACCCCGTGGAAAGTGGCCAGGCTTGTGCTCATGCCTAAAGGCAAAGGAGATCCCACTACTGCTTCAGGTCAGAGACCTCTATGCATGTTGGACATGGCTGGCAAACTGTTTGAGAAGATGATTAAAGGAAGGCTTCAGGCAGCGATTGTTGCTGCAGGAGGTCTGTCCCCCAAACAACACGGTTTTGTGAAGGGTAAGTCCACCATCATCGCCATTGAAGAAGTGGTGATGGCTGTCAGATCCATTGAGCATGGCAACCATTTCTCTAGGAAAATGTGCTTACTGCTTACTCTGGATGTGAAAAATGCCTTCAATTCTGCCCGATGGATTGACATAATAGCTGCACTTGAAACAACATTTAACATTCCTCGCTACTTGGCGTCTGTTCTGAGGAATTATCTTTGTGATCGAGGGATACAGTATGACACAGATGAAGGAGTCAAGTGTCGCAAGGTAACAACGGGGGCGGCTCAAAGCTCGGTGTTAGGTCCTGATTTATGGAACGTAAATTATGACAGCATTTTACGGATGGAGATGCCAGAGGACACTTCTTTGGTGGGATATGCTGATGATCTTGTTGTGCTCATTATGGAGCGCTCCATGGAGGGTCTGCAACTTAAACTTAATCAGGTAATGCGTAGAGTTTCCACCTGGATGAATGAACATGGTCTCCAACTAGCAGTTCATAAAACAGAACTAGTCCTTGCTACTAAGAAGAGAGTTCCACAAGTTGTACAAATGCTAGTAGATAATCAAGTGATAGAAACAGCTCCTGCTGTTCGTTACTTGGGTGTTATGATTGACAGAAAGTTAACATTCTGGAATCATATCAGCAAGATTTCTGATAGGGCTGCAAGGATTGTTAACAACTTGTCGCGGCTCATGGATAATATTGGCGGCCCTTGACCATTGAAGAGGAAACTGCTGATGAGAGTGGCGGAATCAGTTATTGTTTATGGTGCAGAGATTTGGTCAGTAGCTCTTGGCTCTGAGATGTATAGTGCACCCTTCAATACTGTGGATAAGGGGTTCAATAGGAAGAGGATAACCTCTGTTCACAGAAGAGCTGCCCTCAGAATAACTTCTGCCTATCGTACAGTGTCTGGACCGGCAGTGCTAGTAATATCTGGGGCGATACCCATTTACATCCTGGGCAAGGAAAGGCGCCGTGTATACTTGCGAAAAGACGAGCATTATAAGATACGAGTGAAGAGGGAGGAAAGAGACAGATCTCTTCTTGAAATGCAGGAAGAATGGGAACGTGAACATCGTGGCAGGTGGACCGCTAGGCTCATCAAGCAACTGAAGCCATTGTTGTCGAGTGAACATGGTGAGGTTAATTATTACATTGCCATGTTTCTCTCTGGCCATGGTTATTATGAAGCATACCTCCATCGAATGGGAATTTCACCGAGTTCACGGTGTCGTTATTGTGATGATCAATGGGACGATGTTCAGCACACATTCTTTGCATGCTTGAGGTGGAGAAATCTTCGAAGGCTTCTGGAGACAAAAGTTGGTGTCATTACACCAGACAATGTGGTGGATAAAATGCTCACCAGCAGAGAAAGTTGGGCACAGATTGCAGTCTACATATCTGAGCTGCTTAAAACAAAAAAAGAAGAACAACCGAGAAGATTGGTTGCTGAAGACAGTGAAGATGATGAGTAATTTCATTATCATCACGTTTAATGAAATTGACTGAGACCTCTGGTCGTAACAGTGGCTCCACCCTGAAGTAAGGCTGAACAGGCGTGGCCTTAAGCCAAGTATAGGGTTTGTGAGTTTTTAGTAGGTAAGAATCCTGCACAATTGTAAGTCCGGAAGCTTGCAATCTGTCTTTTGAAGATTTCCCCACGTTTCCCTAGAAAAACTAAAATATATATATATATTATTATTATTATTATTATTATTTATTCAATTCACCATTACAAACATGGGTTACTCTAAAGCACGGGTTAAACCAAGTGCTTTACAACAATACATAAAAACTATAATACAAACTATAATACATATCATGTATATACAAAATATAAGAGTTCATAATCACTCATTCATTAGCAAGGAAGGATCGCACAATATTGCATGTGGACAATAGGACCGAATGCTGCATTCTCTTGTAGATGGTCGGCGGAAGATCCAATTCCTTCAGATTCTTGTGGAGTGTGTGAGGTTTGAGGCCGTTGACTGACAAGATTACAGGCACTATCCGGACGCAGTTCATCTTCCATATCCTCTTGATTTCCTCTGCAAGCTGTCTATACTTGGTGATTTTTTCATTGTGTTTACGCTCGATGTTGGTGTCGTTGGGGACTGCTATGTCTATTATAAATTTAGTGCCATCAACCTTATTTACTACTATGATGTCTGGTCGATTGTGATCTATTGTTTTATCTCTCACAATACCAATGTCCCAGTATATTTTACACAATTCATTTTCGAGGAGGGATGGTGGATGGTACTTGTAGTAAGGGATATACTCCTCAGTTAATTTATATTTCGGTGCGAGTGCTTGATGAATGATGCCTGCAACCTGATTGTGCCGCTTTGTATATTCAACTGATGCTAGTATTGGGCAACCTGCAGTGACATGGTCAAAGGTCTCGAGATGAATGGCGCATCGCCTGCATTTGTCTGAAATTACACTGGTATCTTTGATGATGTATTTCTTGTAATTTTTTGTAGCAATGACTTGATCTTGGATGACAATTGCGAATCCCTCTGTTTCTCCAAACAGTCGACCACTTTGTAACCACGTACACGATGCGTTTTTATTAATACTCTGTTGGGATAGGTTGCTGTAGTATTTTCCATGGAGGGTCTTTTCTCCCCATGCCTTTTCTTTTTCATGTAAGTGTAGTGGCTGGCTGATATGATCATCAGAGGATGTACGAAGGTTCAATACTGTGTGATTATCAGGAAGTACAATGGCTTTATGGAGAATGCTGTTTTCGTTTCTTTGATAGAAATATCTTCTAAGGGTTTTAATTTGGTTCTGGAGCAAAATTTGTAAATACAGTACTCCTCGACCTCCCATCTTTCGTGGAAGAGTGACCCTTTCTTTACAGGCGTTTGGATGATGTAAACGGTAAGTAGTGAGAAGGGTCCTTGTTTTTCTCTGCAGCCTTTCCATTTCTGTTGCGGACCATTTCAGAATTCCAAATGAATATACTAGGGTTGGTATAGCGTATGTGTTGATAGCTTTAATTTTGTTCTTTGCGCATAGATTGGTTCGCAGCACTTGATGTAGTCTTGTGGTATATTTTCCAATGAGTTCATCTTTGATACTTTAATGATCCAAAGTTGTATTTTGAGCAAATCCCAGATATTTGTAGGTTTCAATTTCAGTCATTCCTTCAATTAGAGATCCTTTGCGTAGCTCATGTGGTTCAGAAGTTGCATATTTACCTCTTTCAATTGTCAGACGCTTGCATTTCTTCACTCCAAACGTCATTCGGACATCGGATGAATATGAATCTATTATATTTAGCATGGCATTCATTTGAGTCTCACTGTGTGCATATACTTTGAGGTCATCCATATAAAGGAGATGGGATATTCTGTATTTTCTGTTGTAGTATTTGATGTCAAATCCGAAACCGGTGGATTTTAGAATTTTAGAGAGAGGATTGATGGCTAAGCAAAACCATAATGGGCTTAGCGAGTCTCCTTGATAGATACCACTCTCAATTTTTATTGTGTCAGATGTGACACATTCATTGTCTTAGTATACAGTACTGTTTTCCAATTATCCATCGTGACCTCCAGGAAGTGAATTACAGCAGGGTTAATCTTATACATATGGAGGATGTCTTTCAGCCATGAATGCGGGACTGAATCAAATGCTTTCTGGTAATCTATGTATGCCGTATATAGATTCCTTTGATTATGTATCGCCTGTTGTGTTATCACAGAATCAATAACTATCTGTTCCTTGCATCCTTGCGCCAGCTTCTTGCATCCTTTCTGTTCCTCAGCCAAAATGTTATGTTTGTCGAGAAACTTGAATATTTCGTCCGCAATTAAGGACGTAAATAGTTTGTAAAGTGTTTGGAGACAGGTGATAGGTCTGTAGTTTGATGGGTCTTTAGTATTTCCACTTTCTTTTGAGTTTACATATGTAATTCCAGCAGTAAGGAAATCAGGACATTCCTCAGGATGATGGATGAGGTAAGTAAATTGCTGGGCTATCTTCTGGTGCACGCACGTGAAATGTTAGTACCAATAATTGTGAATTTAATCTGTGCCCGGCGCTTTCCAATTCTGAGTTCTCCTTATAGCATCATACACATGCCGTTCTTCAATGGTATCAAAATCCATTTCTTCATATACATTATTGCTATTTCGTTCTTCGTTGATCCAATTTGCATTTTCATTGTGCGGTGACTTCGCAGCCCATACACTTCTCCAAAAATCTTCCGTTTCTTGCGTGCTAGGAGGTTCTGTTTTTGTCATGGATTGTATTATTATTATTATTATTATTATTATTATTATTATTGTTATTATTTATTATTACCTCACACAACTTCTAACAGGACATGGGTATTTCCGGAAATTCCTGCATAGAGTAGGCGGAGCGAGTGGTGCAACATGCATATATTGTGACAACATCGATGATGTACTTCACACCTTCTTCGTGTGCGGCCATTGGATAATAAAGAGAGAATATGTGGAAACTGATTTGGGAGAACTGACACCAGATAATATTATTTCTGTGATGTTACGAAACCAGCAATCATGGGATCATGTATCAGTGTATGTGGAGGATGTCCTTCGCCAGAAAGAGCGGGATCTGGAAGCGTACTGTGCCCATATTTATTTAAGGCCAATACCAAAGATCCAGACGGGATATGAACTGGGACCCAGGAAAAATAAAAGAACGAATTAAAATCTTTTATTCCTCAAAATTCGTGAGATATGGAAAACCTGAGTTGAAATAGTGAAATACTATGAATCATTTATAATTAAACAATTACGGAAGGCAAGTAGGAACGATTTAAATATGGTTGTATATTTATTATCTGAATGAAGGGAGCCGGGAGGCCTACATTGTAAGAGTGCGTCACGCCACGAGAAGTGAGAGAAACGTCATGCAGGGGGAGAAGGGATCAAGGTTGATGACACACTGAGTGAGGAGAAGTTTACGGAGCTACGTCACACCGCAAGAGGGGAGACAGAGCAAGGAACTTGCCGTACACAGAGGGCAAGAGCGAGGAGTTCTTTCCAAATTCATATCGCGACGAGACAAGACCGTGAGTGGAGAAACTAGTAGTTTTCCAGAATAGTGCTACGCATTACGAAAGTGGAGAGGACGAGTGTGGAGTACAGAAGGCTGTGACTTGCGGAGCAAGGAACATTCTAACGCAGACCAGCACAGCATATAGACCAGTGATTTTGGAACACAGCTTGATATTACAGTATTTTAAAAACGAAGCTATTATACATCGCATGCAGACAGATGCAAACGTTTCACTTCTACAGAAGAGCTTCATTATTTCTACAATTTAGCTCATACTTGGAAATTATACAGAATGCAGTTCGTGAATTGGCAACGGGGTAGTTGTACCAGTGTAATCATTAAAATGAGTATGACTACGTGCTAAGGTGCACATTAAAGGGAAGTAGAAGCTACAAAAATAAAGAGTTGAATCCAGAATTCCACAACATGGACGGCGCAGCGGAACATCTACGCGAAGTTCAGAAATGCAGGACAAATCTCTACTTCTTAACACGAGTTCATATACATCCAGTATACTCTCAAAGACTTTTATAAAAAAAACGAATTTCAACCTTGAGAAGCGATGTCGGCGCAGTGAAGGGGTATCGTAAGAAGATCCGGACAACGTGCGGGAGACGAGCGAGGGAGTGCGGAAGAGACATGCTGTTTCACGGCGAGGTCGCTAACCCGGTTATTTCACCGACCTTGTTCCACTGGGCGAGATGTCCAGCAGGCCCCGTCACAACCGGTCCGCATAGCTGTGGGCGGTGCGCTCACACACACATTTGGCTTGCCAGACGAGACATGGTACTTCTGAGACCGTCTTCAACTCAAGGTAGGGAAGAGATTGATTTATATTTGGTAGAATTGTAGTCATGTTCTGTGTTTATCCTAATTGACCAGCCGTATAATTTTGTGATTGTATTTAAAATTGTGTAGATTTTGAACTAGTATTTTTCGTATTTTCTTAGGAGTTATTTTTCATTGAAAATTTCCGTCATTTGGTCGAAATTTTATTTGCGTATCGCAGTTGTTAACGTTAAAATAATTTCAATATAAAATCGTTTAGAATTATAGATACTTGCGTTAAATTAAATAAATCTGTTTTATGCGCAGCGATGGAACGTATATTGAACAATTTAAGTACCGTATATTCAAAAAGCTATGCCACGAAGTGTCAAATATTTCGACAACTCATGATGTTGATTCGAGTGTCAGAAATGTATTTTAAACCAATTGTGAACAAAATTGAATTGTTACATGACACAAAATCTGATAAATGATAGTCCAAATACTTGATAGATAATTAAACCAATGAATACCAAATTCACTGTAATGAAACAGATATATATGTAGAACTATGCTGTAACGTGATAAACCATATTTCCTAGTAACAAAGGTATTTCAAGAACCTTTATATATATATATATATATATATATATATATATGTCCAATAAAACATTTAGAGCATTAAAAAGCCTAGATAAATTTGTTAAACAAATATTCCACGAAGATAGTTAAGGCTTAAATATTTTCACGAAAGGAAGACACACTTATATCATTTGTTAAATATGAATTCTTGCTGATAATTCTTTGAAAGTTGCAATAATGTAAAACTGAATTTAAATACGTGAAAAGGAGTTAAGAAAGTTAAATCACAGGGTGATATAAAAGTAACTGTACAGAAGTAATTACAGAAGTGAAGTTATAGGCACGATGAAATTTTGTATAAGGATAGAGGAGATTGTTAAAGTTTGTTTCTTGAACAATATTCACGATGGACGTGGATATTTAATAAAGTTACTAATTTTCTTTGCATTGAGTAAGAAAATGCACTGAAATGGGAGATTAGATTTGAAATACCGTGCAAGAAAGGAATAGTAGACGTAAATGAGTTACGTATTTTCACGAAAGGAGACTGAGGAATCTCGTTTTTCTAGTTTTGATCACAGCGAATGTGAGATTGTTTAAGTGTATTCAAGGAAAATTCTGTACAGGGTGTTTAAGAAATAATGTGATTGTTGTATAATTTTGGAAGAGAAGTGTGTAATGAAGGTCAAATGCCAGGCACTTCGAGTAGTCACGTTTATCAAAGAAAATGTAAACCGAGCAAAGAATTTCAAGAATTTTTCGAGATTTAATGATCAAATGGGAGAAGACAAAGTAAGAACAGTGCTTAACTTAAACGTTTGTCACCTATGTTCTATTGATTCAGACTAGTATTTATACTTTCAACCGATAGAGTTACGGTGTTTGTTACGGAAGTTGAGTGGTAAAGACTCAATTGTATTATAGGTAATTTAATCACTTCAACACAATTAAGTGTATATATTTGTGCGAACCACGAATTATTGTATATATGAATATATTTAATACTGAGTAAATTTTTATTTTACATATTTAGATGTGGAACTACGGTTCAAATATGAAACGGAATGTATAATATAGGGTAATGTTTGAAATCACGCCGTTTCATAATTTTTCTCATATTTAAATGGAGTACCGAATTCTCCAATCTTTAATTTCAGGACATGTTATATTAGTGCCACGTTTTAGTTTATTTTGAGTTTATTTTATTGCAGTGTCAGGTAGACACTATTGATAGACAGGCAGTCAGTATATGTCTGTATTTCTTCTTAGCACAATAAACGGCTGGCGCTCCTTAGCGAATCAGCCAATTTTTATCTTAGCTGACATCGTTTTCATTTTGTCATCGCCGAAAATAGTACTGCTAGGTAATATACAGGCGCTCACTATAGACAGACCTTATCACCCCTCGAGATTGGAGTTTCTCGATTTGCTCAAATGTAAATGATAGTAGAAATTTGTACCTACGCTGGTAGTACTATTTTCTTTTATAGATCTACCCTGTGTGTTCCAGGAATTCCCAATTTTTACTTAGCAGACAATGGTAAGTTTGTGAGCTGGGTAGTTACGTGTCTGCAATCCTTTACAGTGCAGCGGATATAGGTACTGATTGGTGAATTCGGGCGCGTATAGATAGTAGATTTAAATGGCCGGCCCATCCGTGGGGCGATCGAAAGGGGTACTCGAGAGAGGCAGTTGGAAGCACTCGAGAGTGAGGCCTTATACGTTTTGAGATAAGAGAAATGCCAATCCCAAATTTAATGATTGTTGAGGTGAACGCAACATCAGCAGATTAGTGGAGTACATTACAGTTGTGAGGCATATTTCTAGAACCAGCTAACGACAATTGGTCATGTAATATTAATTTAAAAAGTAAATTCACGTTGTTAAACATAAGTTAAGTCGGATGATAAAATATAATGATGTCGGTTCAGTAAAATAGGACAATAAAATATACGAAATAACTCGCGATTTAAATAGACTTAAGTAGTATTAAGATGTTCAATGCATTCCATCACTTGTATAAAATGTATACGTTGGTCAATTCTGGATATTCACTTGTAGTTTTTGTAGTTGATACTTCCCTTAGTCTCAAGAAAGAAGAAATTATGTCAGCGAACGACATGACGTTCATAAGAACGATGTTGGAGAATATGAAAGAAGGTCAAAGTGTATTGACCAAAGACATTGAAGCCCTTCACCAATTAACACACTCTAACACTAAACAAATGAAAGCCGAGATTCAGAAATCTGTAGCTACTGTGAAATCCGAAGTCATGGCCGAGTTGTCGGTTGCTCAAACGCTTACCAAGGCTAGTATAACGTTAGCACAGGAGGAAGCCAAGTTAGCATTAGAAAAGGCCAGAAAGGTAGATAGACTAGCTAGAGAAAAGGAAAAGGAAGAAACTATGTTAGCTAGAGAAAAGGAAAAGGAAGAAACTAGGTTAGCTAGAGAAAAGGAATGGGAGGTAATCAGGTTAGCTCAAGAGAAGGCACAGGAGGAAATTAGGCTAACATTAGAAAAAGCACGAGAGGAAGACAGAAAGGTAGAAGAAGATGTTAAAAGGATAAGAGCGGAGATGAGATTAGCTCAAGAAAAAGCTCGCGAAGAGGACCGATTGAGTCAGGAACAGGCTAGATTAGAAGATAGAAAAATCCAAGCCGAAATAAGACCAGCGCAGGAAGAAGCCAGGAAAATTCATGATGAGGTTAGGAAAAATCAGGAAAAGGATCAGAAAATTTTAGAAAGGGCAGGAAATGCACAGGAAGAATTAAAAACCTCATTTGATCAAGTCGAACAGGACATTAGTCTTACTAAAACAGAGGTAGAAATTTTAAGATCCGACATGATAGGCAAAGTATTAGAAGTGAAATTAGATAACAGTAACCACATAATAGAGCTAGAGGAAAAATTACAGGCTAGTATTAGCTCCATTAAGGAAGAAAACACTACACATCATGTACACATTTCAGGGGCCCAGAACAGACTCAAGGAGCAACTTGACAGTCTAAATGATACTGTTGGTGAATTACAGGTCAAGTTGGAAGGTCAAAGGAAATTGATTGAAGATGGCATTAATGTAGACATAAATGCCTCTATTGTAAAGGCTGTAACGGACCTGAAGGAGGAGGTCGTAACAGTCACCACTAAAATTGTATCTGAAATCCATCATAAATTATCTAATGATATTAAGGCCATAGAATTAAGTTCAAACATAAATGTTAGTAGAGTACGTGAAGATCTATCCAAGCGGATAGATACGCTTCATGTCAATAACGTAGCCACGCTGACAGATATTGTAAATAAAGCAGATTTAAGTAATTCAGACGAATTTGACAGGATTAAACGTACAGTCGATGACATAAACATAGAACTGGCGAAAATTAGGTTGAGGCAGGAAAAGGAAACCAGCGAATTGGAACAACAATTAAGGTCACTCACGATTGAAGACGCTACATTTTCATCTACGTTAAGAGCTGAAGTCAGGGAGGACATCAGGAAGGACTTAACTAGATTCTTTGAAGCAAGAGATGAGAAATTGAAGGAAGAAATCAGGAAATTAGAGGCTAGGACAGATAAGATAGAAGAGGATAAGGAAAGCGTGGATAGTCAACAGCAGATTCCGAAATCCAGCTTTAACTTCATTCGAGAGCCATTTCGAACTGAAACAGGGGAACTTGGAGGAGACTTTGAACCTTACCAGAGTAGGTCAAATGCGAACAAAATCGTCATCAAGAGTAACGTCGAAAAGCCCAATAAATTCAGCGGGGTTGGAAATATCACTGCTGTGGAATTTCTTAGAGACATGAGATCATATCTAGAGGATAACAGAATACCTCGTGAACGACACATGAGGGTAGTAGAGAAATATTTGGACTCAGAGGCATTAGTTTGGCACATAGATTTCATGTATACTTATCATACATTCGAGGAATTCGCTATTGCTCTACAGAAGCGATTCTGGAGCAAGGAACTTCAACAAGACATACGCGCCGAAATTTATTCGAAAAAGTATGCTTACTCTAGTCCGACGAACTACGCAAGCTTCTTTACAAAACAATTAGCACGCTTGCAATATCTTCAACCTCCATTGGCAGAAGAAGACCTAGTACATGCTATTTCATGCCAGTTACCAACTGAAGTTAGAAGGCACCTCATTTCGGCAAACGTCAAAACATTAGAGGGGATGGCAGAAATTTTGAGGAGACTGGATCACACGTCCAATGTGTCCAACAACTCAACCGGAAACCAGAACCAAAGAAGCAGAAATCCGTAACATAGAGAGATCCACACCATCCATGTTGATCAAACGCAACAGACGGAAGACAATAAAAATGGAGTATGACCAACTAGATCGAGAATTTATGGACAAGATCACTTTCAACCAGGTTATCAGAGACCTAGAGAAGGGAGACCATACCAGAATCAGCGATGGAACGGAAATCAATGGAGAAACAGCTACCACCAAAGGAACAATGATTATCGCCGAGAGGGATACTACAATAGAGATAACCCGACGAATAATTACGGATATCGAGGATATCAAAATTGGAGGAACACAAATAACTATTCGAGACCGCAACAACAGCAGAATCAACAAAACCGAGGATGGAGAAACTTCAATAACGTGAGGAGGTATTACGATGATAGAGAGAGAGAGAGAAAGTCAAGAATACCTGAGGAACCTTAGAGAAAGGGAAGAAGGAAACGCAAGAAACCAAAATCAGGGACAGCGTAACCAAAATCAGGAATCTCAGCCCGTATCAAGCAGAGACCGGAGCAATGAAGACCCAGGATGGGTACAAAAAAAACTTCAAATTCCAAAAAGTAAAGGAGGACGAGAACATCACCGTAACTAGACATGTAATCGAGATAAACGAGTTGTATCAAGCCTCGAACGAAGATCTCCTCTATGAGCGAGAAGAGCCGAAAACAGGAAGAGTAGCGAGGCTACCCATCATAGAAATAGTATCAGAAGGTGAATCCCTGAGAACACTCCTAGATACGGGGGCGACAGCGTCAATTTTGTCGGAGAACTGTTACCACAGATTAAAAGACGGTAATTCACTCTCCGCAATGCCCGTTTCAACTATCAAGGTCAGGGGTGTATTCAATGATAAGACCATGAAGTGTAAAGTCCAGGTATTAATGAAATTCTCCATAAATGAATATAAATACGAGCAGATATTCATAGTCTTGAACCAGATAAATTTCGATGCTATTCTAGGCATTGATTTTATAACGAAGACGGGAGCCGTGATTGTCTTGCGTAACGGAGTCATAAAATTTAATGAAGGCCAATATCAGCCAGAAAACTCGAAGAAGGAGGAGAATGAGTGTAGTCTGATTGACGAAACTACAGAAGAAAATCTAGTAAGAATAGTCATGGAAGTCGAAGCAGAAGGGATACCTCACTATGGTAGGAAAATTGAGAACTTTGAAGATCAGAGAGAGAGATTAGAAGAATTGGTCACGACTTTTGCAGATGTATTTAATGATAAACCAGACATTATCAGAGGATATAAATATCAGATCAAGCTCGCAGATAACACACCTTTTCAAAAGAAATTGTATCCGATACCGGAGATATACCAATCAGAAGTGACGGAGCTAATAAAAGGCATGGAAAAGGACGGTATAATAAGAAAGCAAGCCACTCCTTATTTAAACCCTCTAACAGTCGTAAAGAAAGCAGATGGAAGTCTGAGACTATGCTTAGATGCCAGGGCCATTAATACTCTTTTGTTAAAAGAATATGACAGGCCACCAAAAATCAGGGAACTACTGAGGAGATTCAAGAATAAAACCTGTTTCTCAGTGATTGATTGAACTGCCGCATTTCATCAAATAGAGCTTACAGAAGACAGCAAATGTTACACGGAGTTCATGTTTAACCAAACCTGTTACGTGTATCAGAGAGTACCATACGGGTTGGTAAATTCAAGCCCAGCACACATTAGAGCCTTGGATGATAAGTTAAGTGATGAAGTAAAACAATTTGCCATTTGCTACGTGGACGACATTATCATATCTTTAGAAACGCCAGAGCAACACTTCATGCATTTGAAAAAGCTATTTGAAAACCTCAGAAGTGCGAACATCAAGGTAAAATTGAATAAATGCCATTTCTTTCAAGAAAAGATCAACTCTCGTGGACATACGATAGACAGATTCGTTTACCTCCCGAATGAGGACAAGATAGAAGCAATATTAAAGTTTCTCAAACCCAAGAAGATCAAAGACATCCGAGCTTTTGCGGGTCTTTGCCAGTTTTTCAGTAGTCATTGCCCACGGTATTCAGAAATTGTGGCTCCATTACATGAGCTCCTGAAGAAAAACAATAGATGGAAATGGGATGCAGCTGCCGAGAATGCCTTTATTCAAGCAAAGGAAATGCTCAAAAACAACATCAAATCAGAATACCCAGACTTCGAAAGATCATTCATAGTAGAAACTGATGCCTCACGAATTAGTATTAGCGCAGTCTTGTATCAGAAGGATCAAGACGGCAACCATCACTCTATTTCCTTCAGCAGCAGGAAGTTACGCACGCACGAGTTAAATTATTTCACGACGGAGCTTGAAGCTTTAGCCGTTATAAATGCCCTACAACAATGAAAAAAATTATTGTTGGGACACAAGATTGTAATCAGAACGGATCACAAAGCACTGGAGTTCATGTTAAAGTACGACTTGTCAAGCGATCGGATGACCAGGTGGACTATGTATTTTACAACAATTTGATGCCACGATAGTCCATGTTCCTGGAAAAGACAACCTACTGGCAGATATTCTTTCCAGACATCCGACTCCTGAAAATAATGTAAGAATTAACGTTATCCAGACGGACGCAGACGATCAGGAAACGTTGGATAAACTAAGAAGGTTTCCTCTCATTCAAAAGAAGCATGCACCATTTAGGAATATTTATAGATTCTTGTCAGGGAGAAAGAGAAAATACATCGAGGGAAAGAGAAGAAAGGGACCCTAAAAAGACAGAAGAAAAGGAAAGAGATCCAGAGGAAGGACCTTTCAATGTAGATACAGTCTACGGTAACAATTGCTACAAGATCGTAAGGATTGAAGACAACAGATCCATTGGAAAATTTAACCACTCCAAATTAAAGAGATTTTACCCAAAGATACAGTAAATAAATAAATTCAGTCCCAAGAACGGAGAAACCAACTGTTATTAAAGAAAGAACAGGCTATACTTTACTTTAAATTGGCAACGGGGAATTGCGCCCGAATTTATTTAAGGCCAATACCAAAGATCCAGACGGGATATGAACTGGGACCCAGGAAAAATAAAAGAACGAATTAAAATCTTTTATTACTCAAAATTCGTGAGATACGGAAAACCTGAGTTGAAATAGTGAAATACTATGCATCATTTATAATTAAACAATTACGGAAGGCAAGTAGGAACGATTTAAATATGGTTGCATATTTATTATCTGAATGAAGGGAGCCGGGATGCCTACATTGTAAGAGTGCGTCACGCCACGAGAAGTGAGAGAAACGTCATGCAGGGGGAGAAGGGATCAAGGTTGATGACACACTGAGTGAGGAGAAGTTTACGGAGCTACGTCACACCGCAAGAGGGGAGACTGAGCGAGGAACTTGCCGTACCCAGAGGGCAAGAGCGAGGAGTTCTTTCCAAATTCATATCGCGACGAGACAAGACCGTGAGTGGAGAAACTAGTAGTTTTCCAGAATAGTGCTACGCATTACGAAAGTGGAGAGGACGAGTTTGGAGTACAGAAGGCTGTTACTTGCGGAGCAAGGAACATTCTAACGCAGACCAGCACAGCATATAGACCAGTGATTTTGGAACACAGCTTGATGTTACAGTATTTCAAAAAAGAAGCTATTATACATCGCATGCAGACAGATGCAAACGTTTCACTTCTACAGAAGAGCTTCATTATTTCTACAATTTAGCTCATACTTGGAAATTATACAGAATGCAGTTCGTGAATTGGCAACGGGGTAGTTGTACCAGTGTAATCATTAAAATGAGTATGACTACGTGCTAAGTTGCACATTAAAGGGAAGTAGAAGCTACAAAAATGAAGAGTTGAATCCAGAATTCCACAACATGGACGTCACAGCGGTACATCTACGCGATGCGCAGAAATGCAGGACAAATCTCTACTTCTTAACACGAGTTCATATACATCCAGTATACTCTCAAAGACTTTTATAAAAAAAACGAATTTCAACCTTGAGAAGCGATGTCGGCGCAGTGAGGGGGTATCGTAAGAAGATCCAGACAACGTGCGGGAGACGAGCGAGGGAGTGCGGAAGAGACATGCTGTTTCACGGCGAGGTCGCTAACCCGGTTATGTCACCGACCTTGTTCCACTGGGAGAGATGTCCAGCAGGCCCCGTCACAACCGGTCCGCATAGCTGTGGGCGGTGCGCTCACACACACATTTGGCTTGCCAGACGAGACATGGTACTTCTGAGACCGTCTTCAACTCAAGGTAGGGAAGAGATTGATTTATATTTGGTAGAATTGTAGTCATGTTCTGTGTTTATCCTAATTGACTAACCGTATAATTTTGTCATTGTATTTAAAATTGTGTAGATTTTGATCTAGTATTTTTCGTATTTTCTTAGGAGTTATTTTTCATTGAAAATTTCCGTCATTTGGACGAAATTTTATTTGCGTATCGCAGTTGTTAACGTTAAAATAATTTCATTATAAATTCGTTTAGATTTATAGATACTTGCGTTAAATTAAATAAATCTGTTTTATGCGCAGCAATGGAACGTATATTGAACAATTTAAGTGCCGTATATTCAAAAAGCTATGTCACGAAGTGTCGAATATTTCCACAACTCATGATGTTGATTCGAGTGTCAGAAATTTATTTTAAACCAATTGTGAACAAAATTGAATTGTTACACGACACAAAATCTGATAAAAGATAGTCAAAATACTTGATAGATAATTAAACCAATGAATACCAAATTCACTGTAATGAAACAGATAGATATGTAGAACTATGCTGTAACGTGATAAACCATATTTCCTAGTAACAAAGGTATTTCAAGAACCTTTATATATATATATATATATATATGTCCAATAAAACATTTAGAGCATTAAAAAGCCTAGATAAATTTGTTAAACAAATATTCCACGAAGATAGTTAAGGCTTAAATATTTTCACGAAAGGAAGACACACTTATGTCATTTGTTAAATATGAATTCTTGCTGATAATTCTTTGAAAGTTGCAATAATGTAAAACTGAATTTAAATACGTGAAAAGGAGTTAAGAAAGTTAAATCACAGGGTGATATAAAAGTAACTGTACAGAAGTAATTACAGAAGTGAAGTTATAGGCACGATGAAATTTTGTATAAGGATAGAGGAGATTGTTAAAGTTTGTTTCTTGAACAATATTCACGATGGACGTGGATATTTAATAAAGTTACTAATTTTCTTTGCATTGAGTAAGAAAATGCACTGAAATGGGAGATTAGATTTGAAATACCGTGCAAGAAAGGAATAGTAGACGTAAATGAGTTACGTATTTTCACGAAAGGAGACTGAGGAGTCTCGTTTTTCTAGTTTTGATCACAGCGAATGTGAGATTGTTTAAGTGTATTCAAGGAAAGTTCTGTACAGGGTGTTTAAGAAATAATGTGATTGTTGTATAATTTTGGAAGAGAAGTGTGTAATGAAGGTCAAATGCCATGCACTTCGAGTATTCACGTTTATCAAAGAAAATGTAAACCGAGCAAAGAATTTCAAGAATTTTTCGAGATTTAATGATCAAATGGGAGAAGACAAAGTAAGAACAGTGCTTAACTTAAACGTTTGTCACCTATGTTCTATTGATTCAGACTAGTATTTATACTTTCAACCGATAGAGTTACGGTGTTTGTTACGGAAGTTGAGTGGTAAAGACTCAATTGTAATATAGGTAATTTAATCACTACAACACAATTAAGTCTATATATTTGTGCGAACCACGAATTATTGTATATATGAATATATTTAATACTGAGTAAATGTTTATTTTACATATTTAGATGTGAAACTACGGTTCAAATATGAAACGGAATGTATAATATAGGGTAATGTTTGAAATCACGCCGTTTCATAATTTTTCTCATATTTAAATGGAGTACCGAATTCTCCAATCTTTAATTTCAGGACATGTTATATTAGTGCCACGTTTTAGTTTATTTTGAGTTTATTTATTGCAGTGTCAGGTAGACACTATTGATAGACAGGCAGTCAGTATATGTCTGTATTTCTTCTTAGCACAATAAACGGCTGGCGCTCCTTAGCGAATCAGCCAATTTTTATCTTAGCTGACATCGTTTTCATTTTGGCATCGCCGAAAATAGTACTGCTAGGTAATATACAGGCGCTCACTATAGACAGACCTTATCACCCCTCGAGATTGGAGTTTCTCGATTTGCTCAAATGTAAATGATAGTAGAAATTTGTACCTACGCTGGTAGTACTATTTTCTTTTATAGATCTACCCTGTGTGTTCCAGGAATTCCCAATTTTTACTTAGCAGACAATGGTAAGTTTGTGAGCTGGGTAGTTACGTGACTGCAATCCTTTACAGTGCAGCGGATATAGGTTCTGATTGGTGAATTCGGGCGCAGTACGAACATCCTTAAGAAGAAATGAAGAAAGAAAGTCTGAAAGGCTAAGTAAGCACGACATCACCCTGTAGTAATGCGAGAGCAGTTCCGGGGTGATGAACGCATCGTGGGAAAAGGGATGTGGTTTTTAGTGGGTAAGAATCCCACACTGCTGTGGAGTGCGAACCTTTCACCAGTGTCTTTTGAAGATTTTCCACAATCCCTCGTAAAACATATAATATATATATTAATTATTAATTATTAATTATTAATTATTAATTATTAATTATTAATTATTAATTATTAATTATTAATTATTAATTATTAATTATTAATTATTAATTATTAATTATTAATTATTAATTATTAATTATTAATTATTAATTATTAATTATTAATTATTAATTATTAATTATTAATTATTAATTATTAATTATTAATTACTAGCTGACCCGGCAGACGTTGTCCTGCCAATCAAAGAAAGTGTTGGGGTTTTGACTTTGTTAGTTGCAGTGCTTTTGGATTCCCAATATCTCCTTCTTTTTCCGTTAACCACCTCTAAACTATTATAAAAAATAATTTACTATCTCAAAACATTCACGGGAGCGTGATCAACAATTCACGAAAGTTACATCGCAATGAAATGAATGGTATATGAACGCAAACGGGACTGCTGAAACGATTAGAGCGCCGTCACCCATTTGTTGAATATACTCGTACGCTACCTATTGTAAAATGGATTTACTAACTCGAAAACCTTTCTTGGCGTGTACACAACTACTCATCAAAGTTTCATCGCAATCGGATGAATGGCATATGAAAACATACGGGACTTTGTTTAAACGATTCGCGCCGTCACTCATTTGTTGAATCTTCTTGTGCGCCAACCACTGAAAAACGGACTTACTAATTCATGAACCTTCGCAGGACTGTACTCAGCTCTCCAAAGTTTTATCACACTCGGATGAATGGTATATGATCGCATACGGGACTTTATTGAAACGATTCACGCGCTGTCGCTCATTAGTTAAATCTACCCGTTTGCTACCAATTGTAAAATGGATTTACTAAATCAGGAACCTTCCCTGGAGTGTACACAACAACTCACCAAAGTTTCATCTCCATCGGACGATTGTATATGAACGCATACGGGTCTTTGTCGAAACACTTCGCGCGTCGTCGCTCATTTGTTGAATCCATTCGTGCGCTACCTATTGTAACATGGATGTACTAAGCTAGAAATCTTCCCTGAAGTGTACTCAACATCTCACCCACGTTTCATCGCTGTCGGACAAATGGTATGTGAACGCATACGGGACTTTGTTGAAACACTTCGCGCGTCGTCACTCATTTGTTGAATCTACTCGTGCGCTACCTATTGTTAAGTGGATTTACTAAGCCAGAAACCTTCCCTGAATGTATACAACATATCACCCAAGTTTCATCGCATTGGGGGGAATGGTATATGAACGCATGTGGGACTTTGTTGAAAGAATCGCACGCCATTTTGTTGAAGTTACTCGCGCGCCATCTATTGTTAATTCGATCTACTATGCCTATAACTTTTCCTGGCGTATGCACAACAACTCACCGAAATTTGATTGCTATCGGATGAATTGTATATGAACGCATCACCAAAACTCATTTGTTTAAACTACTGGTGGGCTATCTATTGTTAATTGGATTAACTATGCCTATAACCATCCCGGAAGTCTGCCAAACAACCCACCAATATTTGGTCGCAATCGGATGAATTGTAGGCTATATGAACGCATCGTCAACACTCATTTGTTTAAAAACCTCGCGCGCTGTCCATTGTAAATTGGATTGACTATGCCTATAATGATTCCGGAAGTGTTCCCAACAACTCATCAAAGTTTCATAGCAATCGGATTAATGGTATATGAACGAATACGGGACTTGTTTCAAACGAATCGCGTGCCGTCGCTCATTTATTGAATCTACTTGTGCGATACCTATTGTAAAGGTGATGTACTAAGCCAGAAACCTTCCCTGATGAGTACACAACATCTTACCCAAGTTTCATCGCTATCGGACGAATGGTATATGAACGCATACGGGACTATGTTGAAACACTTCGCGCGTCGTCGCTCATTTGTTTAATCTACTTGTGCGATTCCTATTGTTAAGTGGATTTACTAACCCAGAAACCTTCCCTGAATTGTACACAAGAACTCACTCAAGTTTAGTCGCTATCGGACGAATGGTATGTAAACGCATACGGGACTTTGTTGAAACGCTTCGCGCGTCGTCGCTCATTTGTTGAATCCACCCGTGCGCTACCTATTATAACATGGATTTACTAAGTCAGAAACCTTGCCTGTAGTGTACACAACCTCTCACCCAAGTTTCATCGCTTTCGGACGAATGGTATGTGAACGCATACGGGTCTTTGTTGAAACGCTTCGCCCGTCGTCGCTCATTTGTTGAATCTACTTGTGCGATACCTATTGTTAAGTGGATTTACTAAGCCAGAAACCTTGCCTGTAGTGTACACAATCTCTCACCCAAGTTTCATCGCTATCGGATGAATGGTATGTGAACGCATACAGGACTTTGTTGAAACGCTTCGCCCGTCGTCGCTCATTTCTTGAATCTACTCGTGCGCTACCTATTGTTAAGTGGATTTACTAAGCCAGAAACCTTACCTGAAGTGTACAGAACTTCTCACCCAAGTTTCATCGCAATGGGATGAATGGTATATGAACGCATGTGGGACTTTCTTGAAACAAACGCACGCCATTTTGTTGAAGCTACTTGCGCGCCATCTATTGTAAATTGGATTTGCTACGCCTATAACTTTTCTGGGACTGTGCACAACAACTTACCATAATTTGATCGCAATCGGACGAATTGTATATGAACGCATCGCCATTACACATTTGTTTAAACTACTCGCGCACTAGCTATTGTGAAATGGATTAACTATGCCTATGATCATCCCGGAAGTGTTTACAACAACTCACCAAAATTTGATCGCAATCGGATGAATGGTTTCTGAACGCATAAAAGACGAACACACAGACATTCGTTTATATATATATATAAGATTATTTATTATTAATTATTAATTATTCTTTATTAATTATTAATTATTAATTATTCTTTATTCTATATTCTATATTCTTTATTCTTTATTCTTTATTCTTTATTCTTTATTCTTTATTCTCTATTCTTTATTCTTTATTCTTTATTCTTTATTCTTTATTCTTTATTCTTTATTCTTTATTCTTTATTCTTTATTCTTTATTCTTTATTCTTTATTCTTTATTCTTTATTCTTTATTCTTTATTCTTTATTCTTTATTCTTTATTCTTTATTCTTTATTCTTTATTCTTTATTCTTTATTCTTTATTCTTTATTCTTTATTCTTTATTCTTTATTCTTTATTCTTTATTCTTTATTCTTTATTCTTTATTCTTTATTCTTCATTCTTCATTCCTTATTCCTTATTCTTTATTCTTTATGATTTATGCTTGATGCTTGATGCTTGATGCTTGATGCTTGATGCTTGATGATTGATGCTTGATGCTTGATGCTTGATGCTTTGTGCTTTGTGCTTTTTGCTTTGTGCTTTGTGCTTTATTCTTTATTCTTTATTCTTTATTCTTTATTCTTTATTCTTTATTCTTTATTCTTTATTCTTTATTCTTTATTCTTTATTCTTTATTCTTTATTCTTTATTCTTTATTCTTTATTCTTTATTCTTTATTCTTTATTCTTTATTCTTTATTCTTTGTCAATAAAAATAATTTTTGGAGGGCGTATACATATTATAAGAGTTAGAAAGAGAAAGGGGCATATTAGGTTATCGTTCATACACACATCAAAAGAAGTTTTGCATATTGCCGTGGAGCTCAGTGGGCATGAAAGTGAGGACGGACTTATTTATTAAGCAGTGTCAATGCCTGCTCTACACAATTGAGATCGAGAGCATAGGCAGGCCATTCCATTCTGTGAATACCATTCTCCTGAAGAAAGGCATTGTGCGGGCGGGCGTTATCGTCCCCGAAAGTGACATTTGGACCGAAATCGTCAGCAAGGCTTTTCACTACAGGTGCCATGATAGTATCCCTGTAACGTATGCTTGTCATACGCCCTGGGATGTACACGAGGAGTTCGGTGACCATACATGATGCCACCCCAATACATTGCACCGCCTCCTCTCTGTTGGTATCGGTCTCGGATGAATTAGTTGTGAATAGGATCACCGGGTCGTCTCCACACTTGTACAGATCTATCCTCGTTGACACAGGCGATATTCACGCACGATAGAACGACTAATGGATTAGGGACTACTACGACTCTTGACCAGCAATATGCAAACCTTTTTTATGTGTAGATTAAAATATATATTTCCCTAAGTTATCACTCAATGTAGATGAAAATATATAGTTAAAATAAGTTCACATATATTATTTTATATAGATTGGTGGGATGACAGGTCAGTTGTCTGTCGTCTCGTGTTGAGGAGAGGGATGGTTATTTATGACTGAAGGTATCTGCTTAGTGATGAGGTGCTAAGGATTGTGCATTCTCTTTTTTACCATTGCCATAGCCAATAGCCAACTCCGTACAGGCCATGGAGGCCCTGGGAGTAGTGAAAGGTAGAGGCTTCCACTTTCTGTGACATCGGCGCTTGATGGGATGGAGTAGTCAGCTCCACGCCCGGCCGTCTTTGCTACCAGAAATTTCCCTGGTACTCATTTCTGTTGCTGGCTGAGTGAACCCCAGGGCTATTTGCGTTTCGGAAAGTGGTAGTTTTGTTTCTAAAATCCACTAGCTGGGTGGGGATCGAACCCACTCCATTTCAGTTAAAAGCTCAGCGCCTCTACCGACTGCGCCACGCAGCCCCTCTTTTTTTTTACCATGTCAGCCAATAAATATTGCATTCTGTTTAATTTGTCGCAATTTAATAGGTAAGAAGTCGTTTTCATTGGACTGCGTTATGGACAGCTAATGAAGGCGAAAATCTAATGGGATTTGATATTTTTCATTGTTATATAATTAGAGGGGTTTAGGGCATCTTGGTCATCGGCCCCGTGTGGTTGGGTGTGAGTTGAACTTGTCTGATAACCTGCATTCCTGTGATAATATGTGTAATAATGTGTTTAACTGTGTTTGAGACAGGGATGTGGTAGGTGACCCGGGACTTGATGTAAGGTACTATCACGGCATTTTCCTGGAGGGAGTGTGGAAAAATCCGGGAAAGACACATTTAGGATAGCCACTGTCAGTGGTGGGATTCAAATGTGTTATCACCGGGCTTGCTGTAGCTGCCCATGCGACCTTAGTGCACGATTTAACGAGCACGGTTACGCCGCGGGGTTTGATATTTCTGAGAAGCAATATTGCATGCCTTGGAATTTCAAGGCTTTGGTTGTAGCCTAGGTATCATAGCAGCATTTACTTGCAGAGAGTAGAAAAGGGCTGGGGATAACCCAGACTCAGGTTGTTCACTGTTAACCCTAGAATTTCAACCTCGCATCTCTGAACCGCAGATTTCCATTGTTGTTGTGATCCATGCCTTAATGGACACTGCTACGTTATTGGGTGACTGAAACATAAATGCACACCCCTAGCCTAGGGAAAGACATTGTCACTGCAGAGGGATCTCTTTCGCCCCCAGAACAAACACTTACATCTTTACCTGGTGACTTAGTTTCGAGGTACGAGTGTGGGCTCTGCTGCGAGTGCGTGGCGCCGGGTGGGGACGTCGCGACGCCGGGGTGGGGGGAGAGAGTAGGGCCATGGCGGCGGAGGGCTATTCTCAAACGTCAGAGCAGAGGCGATCCCGGAGATGTTCGTACAGCCTCCACGCGCGCGCCCCTCAACCCTCCGTCACGTCAACACGTGTACAACCCTGACCCACAGTTTCGTACAAGTCAAGTGCTTTCTGACCCATCCATTGCCCCGTGTGTGAGAGTGAAACGTGTGTGGCCAATAAGTGCGAGTGTCTGTCATCTATTATCCAAATTCTAACACCACAAGTGTAAACATATATTAAACATAATTGCTGTTAATTCTTTCCTCTGGAGTCACTTCGGAGAAAGTCAAGATCAATCGCAGCACGACGGAATCGCAAAGTAAAGGTAAGTGCAATAATAAATATTGTTTCCAGCCGTCATCAAGTAACGGATAAAGTATCCATTTTTTTGAACATAATATTAAGATATATTATTTTAAGTATATACAGTATATCCTTGACTCGTATTTTATTATTATTTATATTTACTTAATCAATGCAATGCTATGCAATGAAGCATAGAAAATAATAATGCTGGTACTGAAATAGTTCATTTTTACGTAAGTGCGCAGATAATCACGGTCGTGTACGTTGGGAGAAAGTTTATCCTTTTATTACTTTCTTCCATAAATAAGCCAGATCACTTGCTTGACAAACGGCCAGTAGCTGACTGGATAACGCTATAGCTTCATAACCAAAAGGGTCTGGGATCTATTCCAGGTAATTTTAAAATGTCTAGTGGAATTCCGTTTTCCCCTCTCCGCCTACTTTAAATAAGGTTGATTTTTGACTCGACCAACGGTAAATCTAAGGTCTAGAGGGATATCTGTGGGCAATGCTTAGTGGAGGCGTAGTGCTGCTGACTACAATGCCCTCATCTTTCGTACTGGAGGTCCAAGAGAATTTTGTAGCTGTGCGTTGTATCTCCCGTTTGGACAGAAGTTCGCAATGCAGTGCTTTGAATTAACCTTTGCATTTCGGAAGAATTTACTCCTTCCGCTTAATAGATTTACTTCTTGAAGTTATTCGTGAGTCCATTCCTTGTAATTTCTCAGCTCGCGATGTTTCTGTTTGTCACATACCCACTTCCTCAACACTGTGGACTTGTATTCACATGATACTTATGACTTTGAAGATGAGTTATCTTAGTGAATGTACAGTATATTATTTATTGTCATGGACGACATAATAATATTGACATAATATTAACATAATATTAACTTAGTTTTACATAATGTCTTATTCATTCCAACGTTGTTCTTAACCATTTTCAAAAACTTCATTAATTTATAACATTTAAAACATTGAACACTTCGAAACTGTTTATTTTCTCTATTGCTTTGGTGAATTTAATTTAATTATCATTTTTAGGCGATCAACACGTATACGGGAGCCCACCTTGGGTGGTTAATGTTGCTATAGTGTACCCTAAATAACCTTTAAAACATATTAATTAAATTCACAAATAATATAATTAAATACTTACAAAAATATACACTGCACTACACAAATTATGTATTCAGGAACATTCCTCTACTTCCAAAAGTATAATTTAAACTATATACAATTATGTAATTAGAGGGAAATCCACCAGTCCCCTAATTATTGCTTGTATGGTTCAATGCACATTTTCAAATGAGTAGTGTTCGGAATTTATTTCAGGTAGTCGAACGTTTGAAACATCCAATATTCGAGCTTAGATACTTTTTCCGTTTTTTATACACTTGACCATTATTAAAACAATTTGTTCACCTCTTTAAACGAATGATCACAAGATGAGCATCTTAGGCGCCAGTTTATTATCTATATATTTAAAACAGTAAGGTGATTTTTGTTATCACGAGATAGAGAGAACGACAGAACCAATTTACTTCGTAGAGCACTCTAACGAAAGCTCTTGGCCTGTAGATTTGCAGAGTGTCTCTAAAATAAACAAATATATCACGGTATATTTTTAAATAAATATAGAAAATAGCAGAATTCTGCCCCTCGCGCATGCGCACAATCCGCCTGGGCTCATGACAAAATGGCGGTGAGAAGTCCATTAAAATGTAAGTTATTTAATAAGCTTCCATGTAATTGAAAACATACATTAACCAAGTTCTGACAATACAATATAATAACAGTATGAACATATACGAATGTATATTGATTTTATTGATAATGAATTGGATTATTTTCTTCAGATAGCGGCTTTTGAAGATAGTGAATGGTTGCGTCTGCATCTAAGCGTGAGTGCGCGAGTAGCTATTTGGTTAAGGCGATTGACTGTGGATCCAAGGATCGCAGGTTCGATCCCAACTCGCGCCAGTATTTTTTTTTTTTTTTTTTTTTTGCCACTGAAATATTGTTTTATCAAGGAGTATTAGTAAGGTTTTATGTCAGTTAAAAATACATATTTCTACACATTTTCTCAACACGTTTTATTTCCGTTTTACCATTGCATTACAGCATGTCCTCAATACGTCGTTTGAATATCTGCAATCAGTTCCAGTAACTGACAACAGATGGCAGTACCTCGCCAATATAGTTCCAGTAACTGAGAGCAGATTGCGTCGATATATTTAAAACACAAGGCATGGCCTTGATGGGAGTTTTCGCGTGATAGTTAAATATTGTTTTATGTCAGTTAAAGATTCCTACATTCCCTCTCAATAAGTTTTATTTCCGTTTTACCATTGCATTACAGCATGTGGTCAAAAGAGCTAATATCTGCCATCAATTGCAGTAACTGACAACAGATGGCAGTACCTCGCCCATATAGTTTCAGTAACTAACAACAGATGGCAGTACCATTGCATCGATATATTTAAAACACAATACATGGCGCGTTTTCAAGTGATGGAGAGTTATAGGCTAGAGGGGAATTTTTAAGAAGGGAAACGTTGAAGAACATTAACTGACAGTTGAGTGTGTAGGCTATGTTGTTTATGTACTTTAATATTGCAATTTCTTCCCAATGCTTCGGTGGTTTAGTTGGTAGCATCCTAGACTAAAAGTTATAAATTAGGTCTATGCATCGTCGATATACTCTTAAATTATTAGTGAAAAGGTAGTTTTCCAGGCCCTGGCGCGTGTCCACAATTGCTTTCGCCATGAGAGACACTTGGCAAACATAATTCGTTTGAAGGGCTCCGACATCGTTGTCACTCAGCCCCATGTACTTTGGTGTGTAAGTGTAAAATTTTCTCTGTTAACCCGTATTATTGTGATAGCTGCATTACTTTGTGTGTTTGTAATTAAGGTGGGAAATGGCAAGGTGACGGCCGAGGCCTTAAGTTAGGAACCATCCCGGTATTTGCCTTGAGTGGAAGTGGGAAACCACGGAAAACCACATCTAAGATTGTCGAGGTGGGAATCAAATCTTCCTCTTCTTAGTTATACCTCTAGAGACTGAATGTGCCCCGTTTTTGCCCTCAGACCAGAATTAAATTTCTTGGCAGAGCAGGAAATGTAACCCGGGTCTCCGAGGCGATAGCCAAGAATGGGTGGGCTTCCATGTGTTAATACGATTTTTGACATGCACGGGACATAGAATTCTAAAACAGCCTCCATTAGGGTGACTGCCGAAGTGAGTATTGAGTATATGCCTAAGCTCATTCCAGTAGTTGGCGAAGTTATTCTATGTTCCCCTGCAAAATGTACTGTCATAAACTATAACAGGTGATGGAAATAGCTTATTTAGAGCAGTTTTGTACTGTTTATATCAAAATGAAGAACGTCATTCTGCGCTGCGTTTTCAAGCTATTGCCAAACATTTCGCTGGCAGGAACAATTATAAGGAATTTATTGTAAGCGATCAGTCTCATCGCATTCTCCTCACCAACCAACTTGAGTATGAGAGTCTCTGGACGGTCATGTTGAACTTCATTGTATAAGACAGTTGTTTAATGATTATTTGTTTAGAGTACTGAATCTAACTACGCAGTTGATTTCGGCAATGGAAGTATTTTTTGCCATTTAATATTTAGCGGCTCCGATATTGCAGGTCACTATAGTGTTATCGAATACTACGAAGCCACATTTAAAATCCAATATAAATAGGCCATTTCAGAAACAATTCCAGATGTTATGCAGTACAGTGAAAGGTCTTTGACGATCAAATGTAAACATTGTTCTACATTGTATTTCTCTTGCGTAAAATCTACGCGCGGTTATTTTAGCCTTTACTGTTGTGATGGTAAAATTGATCTGCTGAAATATAAAATATTTGCCAAGCTGCAACAATGCAATGATATTAATTTTAAAGTCATTGAACTTATATCCAGTAGTTCAAACACATACATCAGCGTTAACATATTGGCGAACATAATTCATTTGATGGACTCAGACATCGTCGTCACTCAGCCCCGTCTATTTTGGTGTGCGAGTGTAAACTTTTCTCTGATAACCTGTGTTAATGTGATGGCTGTGTTGATGTGTGCATTTGTAATTAATGTGGGGAATGGGGAGTTAACGACCGAGGCTTTAAGTTAGGAACTATCCCGGTATTTGCCTGGAGTGGAAGTGGGAAACCACGGAAAACCAAATCCAAGATTGTTGAGATGGGAATCAAACTTTGCTCTTCTTAGTTTTGCCTCACGAGTGCGGCCCGTTCCAGTCCTCAGACCAGAATTAAATTTCTTGGCAGAGCGGGGATCGAACCTGGAATCCGGGGCAATAGCTCAGAATGTAGCCTTAAGAATGGGCTTACCTGTGTTAATACGATCTTTGACAAGCACTGAACATATAATTCTAAAACTCCCTCCATTACTGTGGCTGGCGAAGTGAGTCTATGCTCATTCCAGTAGTGGCGAAGTGATTCTATGCTCCCTTGCATAATTTACTGTCATGGAAATACAAAGTATTGTACCTTCAACAGGTGATGGAAATTCATTATTTACAGCAATTTCATTCTGTTTATTTCAAAATGAAGATCGTCATCCTGAGTTGCGTTTGCAAGCAAATTGCAAAAATTGCAAGGATTTTATTATTGGCGATCAATCTCATCGCATTCTCATCAGCAACCAACTTGAGAATGGAAGTATTCATTGTATATGTGAATATTATTGTTTATTGATTATTTGTTTAGAGTGCATAACAATGGGTCTAACCACGCAGTTGATTTTGGCAATGGAAGTAAGTTATTATTTGCCATTTAATATTTGGCGGCTACGTTGATGCAGGCCACTATAGTGTTATATAAAATGACGTTAATTTGGGCAGAAATGCTGCTATAAATAAACCCATTTGACGAAATAGAACATTAGCCGCAAAAAAGTGGGAAATCGGAGAAAAATACGAAGCCACTTTTAAAATCCAATATAAATATGGCATTTCAGAAACAATTCCAGATACTATGCCGTTACAGTTTAGGGTCCTTGACGAACAAATGTAAACATTGTTCTGCACTGTATTTCTCTTGCGAGAAATCTACACTTGGTTACTTTGACCTTTGCTGTTGTAATGGTAAAATTAATCTGAATAAATATAAAATATTTGACAGGCTTTAACAATTATTTTTCACTGGAGATGATATCTCAAGGAATTCCAGAGGGACTAATCGGCAGTACAATGCTATGTCCTTCGTTTCATGGCGCAGCGGTCAAGCTGTATGCCTCTCACCAAGGCGGATCGGGTTCGGTTCCCGGTCAATGCATGTGAGATTTTTGATGTGAAATGCCATGTCCTGTGGTTCGGATTCCACGTTAAACGGAGGTCCCGTGGCTTATGATCGCGAGATTAACGGTCACGTTAAACTGCAAGCTTCCTTCCTTCCTTCGTTTCATTTGGTGCCAATGTTACTGTGCCACACGCACACGGTCCACATTGTTTTAAAATGTATGGAATTGCACATCATCGCATTTCTTCGTTATATTCCAAAAATATAAGCGATGGTTTGCGGCCAGTTGTATTAGACTCATCAGAGTTCTTGAATTCCTTGGAACTAAACGACTGGCCGCCACATACTCCAAACGCTTGGCCCGTTATGCTGCTTAGAAATCTGAACGGTTCCCAAGGACTCCTAAATGCAACCATATTGCTTGGATTTGGAAATAATAGGTGCAGTTAAAATTAGGCAGAGATGTCTAATCCTTCGACTTGATTTAACACCATCCGATAAAACACTATCATTTTCTTTTAAGAGGCAATATTTTCCAATTCATTTGGCATACTTTATCACAATCAATAAAGCTCAAGGGGAAACTCTGGAACGTATAGGCCTCAATTTGCCCCAACAATTTTTCAGTCATGGCCAGCAGTATTTTGCAATGTTGAGAGTGCAATCTTTTGACGCCCTCATAGTTTCAATAGAGTCAAAAAATAATCGTACAAAGAATGTACAGTAGGCCTATATAAGAAAATTCTTCAGTAAATATTTTTCTATTGACCGTCATGTTTTGACGGGTTTCAACTAGTTTTATTTAAAATTGTAAGATACCAACCGGGATAGCTACGCGCATTGCGGCACAAAACCATGGGGCCTGGATATCTACGGACTCCGAACACGAGTGGATTCGTATTCGTATTCCACCATTGACTAATCTTTGAAATGATTTTTCATACTTTCCTATTTTCAATATCAGGTCAATCTAACGGGCCATCTCGCTTCCTTCCCATTCCTTACCTTGTTTCTTCAAGCTTCATTCCTTTACTCTCCATTAACGTTTCTGATATGTTTGGTGACGCGTAATATACCACATAGAATTTACCTCAACCTCATATCTGACTCCGCAGAAACGGCTCTCTTGCCAAATATTTCTGAGTTCCATTGGAATTCGTGGATATTAATATTTTCAGTATAAAGGATGGGCTAGATAAGTCTGTTATAAGAGGCGCTTGTCTTATAAAAATTCCTGACAGTTGCCACATTACATCCTCAATTATTCATTTGAGGTTTTAATTGCACCTAATTCTTCATGTTGCATCCCCATCATACTAAGCCTCCTATACAAATCTACAGTGTTGTCAATTTTCGCTATACAGTAAATTACTCGGTTACATCCTGAAGTTCTCAAGTTGTAATTGTATCCTGTGTCACTATTTCAGTATATATAATACTCAAGAAGTTGATTGAACAAAATATTAAATATGATAATAATTTCACTGAGTGTGCGTTGATCTTTATTCACACTCAGGGAAATTATTTATTTGGTATTCGCTAATTGGCCAAGTAAGGAACACAATGAATGTTATTGAAATTATTTGGCGCTAATTCATTTTCCATTTGATCAAGGGGTATTCATTACTTTGCTGTATTAACCAGAAAATGGTAGCGTTCGTCTCTGTTACGAAAACGGGATACAATTCTACTTCACCCACCTCTCCCTTTTGTCCAATCCGCAGCAGTGTTTGGCAGTTCTAAAATACATAGGAAATCAGTCAAAACAAGAAGATATATAGGCTTATATATATTTAAAAAATGTCAAAATCCAATAAACCCTCCAAAAACAATCAAAATATGTCAAATAAATCTCAAAAATTAAAAAAACGAAAAACATGCTTAAAATCCAGAAAAAAAATTAAGAACAAAATTAGTCAAAATCCATGAATTAAAAAATCTAAAAAATTGTCAAAATTAGTGAAAACTAGTTCAAAAATTCCAAATATATACTAATCTATACTAATATAATAAAGCTGAAGAGTTTGTTTGTGTGTTTATGTGTTTAAACGCGCTAATCTCTGGAACTACCAGTCGGATTCGAAAAATTATTTTTGTATATGATAGCCAGATTCAAGAGGAATAGTTTAGGCTACGTAGCATTAGGCTATACCTCTCAGGTAACCTTAAAGATTGATTTGTGTTCAGTAAGTCGGAAGAACAAGCCCTCCCAAACAGCTTCAATAATACCTAAGTCTATTCTTACCTGGCAATGCGGGCTGCATCACCTCGCCACTACCAGTGTTCTGGTGCAGAATTGCGAGCCGCTAATAAATTGCAGTCACGGGGAGTAATTAGTGCAAAAAGATTTCTTAGGCCCCTTAAAACAGTTATCATCATGACAATAGTATGTCTCTGTATAAGGGCGATGGTGTTGGTGCAGTATACTGAGGTAATCAGCTGCAATAAGCGTTGGTGCTTCCAGATCCTTATCCTTGAGCGCTCCAGTTCTGTAGTAGTATTCATTATAATCCATAAAACAAATGAAGACTGCATGGGAAAAACGGGATAATTAACGTTCTATAAATTTTTCTGGAGAGCGAATTTAAACTTTCAACACTTAACATAAATACTTACAAACCCAATTGAGGGTAAGTAACATAGTTTTTGTTTTTAGCCTATTTTCAATTTTGAAAAAATAGGCTTATGAGATCACCTTTTGTCCGTGTGTGTGTGCGTGTGTGTGTGTGTGTGTGTGTGTGTGTGATTCGTGTGTGTGTCCCCCCTAATAAAATCTAAACAACTGGAGCGATTTCAATGAAACTCGGGAAGTTCATAGCACTATTCCCGGCGACCTCGACCGTGCCCTTCAAATTATGTTACGTCTCTCCAATCCAACATGGCGGCTGTGCGAAATATTTCACTAGCATTCAATATCTCCGAAACTATTACCGATATCGCCCTGAAATTGTGTACGGTGATAAAGGGCACTACTAGAAGTTCACCTATGAGACTTTCAAAAATCTGGTGACTACAAAACCAATATGGCGGCCAAGCGAATTTGAGATATTTAAATAGTCTTTTCACGCGATTTAACTATCTAAATGTAATGAAACTTGGTACAGCAAATATTTATACTCATTGTAATGCACTGGAGTCTAATTTAGTTCAATTGTTTATATAACCTCAAAATGGCGGCTGTGCGAAATATTTCACTGACATTCTATATCTCCGAAACTATTACAGATATCACCCTGCAATTTTGTACGGTGATAAAGGGTACTGATACAGGTATACCTATGTATATTTCATAAACCTGTAAAGTACAAAACGAACATGGCGACCAAGCGAATTTAAAATATTTTAATAGACTTTTCTCGTGAGTTAACTCTCTGAGCGCAGTGAAATGTGGTACAGTAATTGATTTTGCAGATTGTAATGCACTGCCATCTAATTTAATTCAATTGCTTACATAACCTCAAGATGGCGGCTGTGCGAAATTTTAAAATTAAGTTTTAATTTCTTGTGTCGTAATCATGCGATCGAAGTGAAAGTTTGAACAATGAACCTAGGCAATAATTGTCCTTGAATGGTACATAACTCTATGGCCTATACACATAACACTCCTAAATGGTGAGCTCCCGAAATATTTAGACGGTTCTCAATATCTATGAATCTTTTACAGCAACCAAACTGAAATTTTTAATGTTCATAGAGACTATGAACATATGTTCACCTATAGGACTTTCAGGAACCTGGTGAGCACAAATCCAACATGGCGGCGACGCGAAGTATAAATATTTAAATGGACGTTTCTCGCAAATTAACTATCCGAGTGCCGTGAAACGTTGCACGTTAAATGCTTATACAAATGTTGATCCACTGGCATTTAATTTATTTCAATGGTTTGCATTATCACAAGATGGCTGCTGTGCGTAATTTTAAAATCTCGTTTTTACTTCTTGTTGTCTAATCATGCGATTGAAGTTTGAATACCACACGTACACAATAATCTTAATGTAATAGTACAAAAATAAAAATCCAACCTGGCGACCATCTGAAATATTTAGACGGTTCTCAATATCTACGAATCTGTTACAGCAATTAAACTGAAATTTTGTATGTTGATTGTGGCAGTTAACATAAGTAGGATATATGAAAATAGGCTGTATAGTTCTTCACGGAACTACTTGTTTCTTTGCAAATTCTTTTTCTTATAAAGGAAGTTGATGTAAAACAAATATCAACTGAAGTTAAATTATGAAAAAAGTGAGAGGATATGGGACGTTCTTTCTGTTTCCAATAAAAATCTCGGTGACATTCTGCTTTATTTGAATTTAATTTCAACTGATCTGTAGTGACGTTGGCTGGCCATCAGAATGCGCCAAAAACTCATATTTGAGAAAGATGGACTTTCCTGTTCTTTCCGTGGGGTCTTCAAATAAATCCACAGGGTGAAACCGGGCACTTCTGCTAGTGAATATATAAAATATTAATCACAATCAAGAAAAAAATTAACCGAAATCAAACAAAATTATTCTAAAACAGTCTCCATTTTGCAGGCCTAGAGAGTGAAATAGAAGTTGACGTAAGTGGTATTCTTAATCAGTTTCTACAATCGTAGTCATCGCCGATGACCAGCGCTACCGATAACAACGTTCCAATTAGCGCTACCGTTCTAGGGTTAAGCACGGTGCTCGTCCGACCATTTTGTACCAGTTGCCTAATTATCTTTTCAGGAAGTCCCAAATGTTTTGATGCTTCTTCTAAAGTATTTTTTTTCTTTCACGTCTTCTAGTTGTAGACCCAGTCATCAAGTATTTCTTGACATGAACACATTAGGGAATTGTTTCTTTTTGCTGTAAGTTAAAATTGCTGAATACTCGTATTCCTAAATCGCACATCAGACGTAGATCACAGTAGAAAGCAAGCTGTGCGTTTGCACATTGTGTCTGAGATATTCTATAATTACGTGTATATTTCTTGTCTGAATTTTCTTATAAAGCGAAAAGCATTAACCATATTGGAAAATACTTAATACTAGTCTATGTATTACCTTCAATTACTAATCAAATTCGTTTGAATACCTGTTAATAATAATATATTTACTTCTTTATAGAAACATGTCTTCAACCCTTCAATTGGGACGTTTTCAGCATGCTAATTAGACTAATACTACATTAGGTGTATGTGAACAGAATTTTCCATTGTAGAATCCGTAGATGTAGTATGTCAAAGAGAATCTATCCTTCTATTTGCTCTACCATGGAGACCGCACATTCTGACACACAGAGAGATACCGGCTAGTCTACAATCATGTAATGATATAATCAGGTATTTAGAGAAAACACCTAAAGTTTTTTACTTTTTGCTCAGTATAGTATGGCCTCTGAACGCTGTCGACAAGATAACCTGCCACGTAGCATGGTGCAGTCCGTATAAGACCACATCAGGAACAGTTTGTTCATTATGGCAGTTCCTACATATATGCACTGTACTTTTCCCTTGTGAGTTGAAGTTGTATGGCACAACGCACCTGACCGAGAATATCGCTTCTCAAACTGAAGGCTTCAGCTGCACGTCTCGATAATACTAACTTCTATTAGTTACCCCTAAATTCTTCATGCAACAGAGTTAAGCGTGACTCAATAATAATAATACAAATAATAATGATAATAATACGAACCCACAGGTATGGAACGAGTAGCACAATATACACGTAAACTCACAGCTGGAGGATATCGTCTACAATCGCACACTATCACAGAGAGATACTCCAACATCGATACTGAGTTCCGCAAACGACGTCTGAGATTTTACGGCCACATCGTGAGGCTGAATGACGACCGATTAACAAAGAGAATTTTGACATACTTAAGAAAATTTAAATTGACAACAGACTGGGTTACACAGGTCAAAATTGATCTCAAAAGTGTCAATATCACACCAACAGAGATCGAAGATAGAATTACTTTAAATTCAGACAAGAGATACACAGTTGGGAAGTTACACCTGAAGATTGACCAATGAGAACTGGGAAAGGATGGACGAAGGAACGTCGAGTTCGTCATAGTGAAACGAAGAAGGAGTTTTGGAAGACCAAGAAAAACAGCAGCAGAGCAAAATTTGTTTTATGTAATCTTATGGGTCTACACAGTTTAAATAAATAAATAAATAAATAATAATAATAATAATAAACGGTATTTATTACAAACAGTCACTGTCATCCCAGTTACAGTATAATCTCAGCCACGGAAATATTACCAAAACAACTCTACTACAACTGTGTCTAACATTCAACATACATCAGAAAATGCAAATATATATACAGGGTGTATTTGATATGATGGAAGTCCTTTACACTGGTGATAGAAGATGGTATTCTAAGCAAATATCTTCATGAAATTAAGTCGGATCTTAATTAGTGTAGGTGGAATTAAATCACAAAAATCGTCGGTCAATATCTTGGAAACGGGCTTTCACTTCGTTCCCCTCAGCAACAGAGCTGACTTCTCCCCGTCTCCCTCCCCTCCTACGCTGAGGAATGTTGACCAGAGTCTGCAGTTGAGTGACCTCCTCGCCTTGTCTGCCAATGACATTGAAATACACAAACCGAGCCTATGAACAGCTGATTCACACCTTCATGGGGAGTGGCTACATGACTAGTGATGGTGGATCTGTCTAGGATTTTTCCAGCTTCATGAACTATGCATAGAAAATAGAAATCCTAAAGATTTAGTAAATTAATTTAAGGAACTGTTGGTCTATCTTTGTGTGAAGATAGTGCAACAACTGTAATAAACTTATTAATAATACTAATAATAGTAATAGTAGGCTTTTAGACACACTAACTTCTTTTATGTTTCTTTTTGGTATGTCGAGTTGCCAGACTTTAATGTACGTAGGATTTCTTGTATGTGCCATGAAATCCATGGAGATGATCTTATTAGATCCCATTCATTTACTACATGACTGAACGTAGATCGCACCCTCGGGAAGGTTAGCACTCTACCACCAGAACTACACATGCTGACTCTTATTATTATTATGATTAGACTATTATTATTATTATTATTATAACACTGTATTATAACAATGTATTTGTATTTTATTTTCATTTTCGTGTATTTTCATATGTATTTACATTGTTGATGGACCAATAAATCAATCCTCCCCCCCCCCCCCCCCTCTCCAGTTAATGGCCACCCGAGGGCTGGAGATGGGATGGGACAATTCACAATATGAACATGTGGTACCATGCTAGTATTAAATCTTGGAAGTAGGTTTCCATGGGTTCCCACTTCTACCCCAGGCAAATGTCGGGATTGTTCCTAACTTAAGGCCACGGCCGCCTTCTTCTCAATAATCATAACCGCTGGCAGTGCAGCCCATGAAGGGCCTAGGCCTACCAAGCGACCGCTGTCCAGCCATTTGGCCTGCAGATATTAGGGTGACGCGTGGTCAGTGCATCGGGTCCCCTCGGCCATTAATCTTGATTTTCCTGACTCGGGCACTGCCTCACTGTCAGACAGCTACTTAATTGCCCTCACGAGGCTTAGTGCACTGCGTTACAGCCCTCACGTCAGTTTCTAATATCCCTGATGGAGCCAGGAATCGAACCCAGGGCCTCCAGGTGAGAGGCAGTTGCACTGCCCCAACACCACAGGGCCGGCGCCTTCTTCCGAATCCTCACCTGAATTACAAATACCCACATTACTACAGAAACCACAAAACACAGGTTATCACACAAATTCTACCCACACCCAGCTACATGGGGCTAAATGACCAAAATCGCCAAGCCTCTCAAACAAAACATCAAGTTTATTACTTCCGTCCTAAATGCCTAGTTCTGAACAGACTGCGGGATGTCGGAATTTTGTCACACTGCATTTCATTAAGAGAATGTTTTTAGTATTTTCAGAAACTAGTCAACAGAAGGTCCGACACGGACGCCAATGATACATCAGGGCTGAGTATCGAAATTATTTTATACATGAACATCAATCAATGAATTCCACACCTACAAAGTAGGCTACACAATACTACCGGTCCTGACGTCCCAAGCCATTGCGTGCGTTGTCAACAACAACAACAAGAACAACGGCAATGCACATTTTCTTACGAGACGGTAGAGCTCAAACAGCTGATTGCCTACCACCCCTCAAGTCAACCGGTAAGGTCAATGCTCCGATTACGTAACAACTTCCCCTTCGCGCGTCGTCACATCGGGCTCCGCCTCGTTTCCCCAGCCTGCCGCACCACTTTCTGCCTGATTAGTTTCTGAAATAACTAAAAACATTGACTTTTTAATGATTAATTATCAATTTCAAGATAGGTGACAAATTTTTTACCTAGGAAGCTTAGAATAGTCTCTTCTATCACCAGTGTAACGGACTTCCATCATATCAAATACACCCTGTATATATAAATCATACTAATATGTAACAAGTAGTTCCGCGAAGAACTATACAGCCTATTTTCATATATCCTACTTATGTTAATTGCCTCTATCAGCATACAACATTCCAGTTTGATTGTTTGATTCGTAGATATTGAGAACCGTCTAAATATTTCAGATGGTCACCATGTTGGATATCTATTTATGTACTATTACATGAAGATTATTGTGTAAGTGTGGTATTCAAACTTCAATCGCATGATAAGGACACAAGAAGTAAAAACGAGATTTTAAAATTTCGCACAGCTGCCATCTTGTGGTTATGGGAACAATTGAAATAAATTAGATGCCAGTGGATTAACGTTTGTATAATCATTTAAGATAGAACGTTTCACTGCACTCGTATGGTTAAATTGCGAGAGACGTCCATTTAAATATTTATACTTCACTTCGCCACCATGTTGGATTTGTGCTCACCAGGTTACTGAAAGTCTTATAGGTGAACTTATGTTCATAGCCTCTATGGACATTAAAAATTCAGTTTCAGTGCTCTAAAAGATTCGTAGATATTGAGAACCGTCTAAATATTTCAGATGGTCGACATTTTGGATTGTTATATGTATAGGCCATAGAGTTATGCACCATTAAAGGAAAATTATTGCGTAGCACCATTATTCAAACTTTCACTTCGATTGCATAATTACGACACAGGTAAACTTAATTTTAATATTTCGCACAGCCACCTTCTTGAGGATATGTAAACAATTGAACTAAATTAGATGCCAGTGCATTAAAATATGTATAATCATTTACTTTACCACATTTCACAGCGCTCTGAATGTTAAATCGCGAGAAAAGTCTATTAAAATGTTTCAAATTCGCTTGGCCGCCATGTTCGTTTTGTACTTTACAGGTTTTTGAAACGTACATATATAAATTTATAGTAGTGTCCTTTATCACCGTCAAAATGTCAGATTGATATCAGAAATAGTTTTGGAGATATAGAACGCCAGTGAAATATTTCACACAGCCAACATATTGAACTTCTCTAAACAATTGAACTAAATTAGACGCCAGTGCATTACAATGTGTATAAACATTTGCTGGACCAAGAAGTATTAGGTTTGGATGGTTAAATCACGAGAAAAGTCTATTTAAAAGTCGCAAATTCGCTTGGCCGCCATGTTGGTTTTGTAGTTACCAGGTTTTAGAAAGACTCATAGGTGAACCTCTAGTAGTGACCTTTATCTCCGTCCAAAATTTCAGGGTGATATCGGTGATCGTTTCGGAGATATTGAATGCTGGTGAAATATTTCGCACAGCCGCCATGTTGGATTGGTAAGACGTAAAAAAAAATTGAAGGGCACGGTCGGTGTCGGCCGAAATGTTGCTATGACCTTACCGGGTTTCAGCCGTTTAGAATTTATGAGGGGGTCCCATACACACACCACACACACACACACACACACACACACACACACATACGCACACACATACGCACACACGGACAAAAGGTGTTCTCATAAGCCTATTAGCCTACTTTCGATTTCTGCAAAAAATGATAGTAGACTTATGAGATCAACACAGGGCGAAAAAAGTGTGTCTGTCTGTGTGTGTGTGTGTGTGTGTGTGAGTCTGTGTCTGTGTGTGAGTGTGTGTACTCTGGATGTCTGTCCCCCCCCCCCTATCAATTCAAACACGGTGAACGCGAATTGAACGAAATTTGATACAAAGGTAGCACTAGCAAAGGACACCTCAGTGTCATGTTTTATATCGCCGCCATCTTGACGGAAACGTAATGGCAGCTACACAAATGTTCAAAGCTTAAATCAAATTACGACTAACCTAATCATCCGACCTCTACCAAATTTTGCAACAACATACCCTTATGGTTGAAGCATCCTTTGACCAAATTAATAGGTCATTAGCCTAATAGTTTGCGGATGGCGGCCATCTTTGTGTCAAGATCGATTCCCCCTATTAATTCAAACACGGTGAAACCGAATGGAACAAAATTTGGTACAGAGGTAGCACTAACAAAGGGCACCTCAGTGTCATGTTTTATATCGCCGCCATCTTGACATAAACGTAATGGCGGCCACACAAATTTTCAAAGCTTAAATCAAATTACGACTAACATAATCATCCGATCTCTACCAAATTTTTCAACAACAAACCTTTACGGAGGGAGCATCCTTTGACCAATCTAATAGGTCATTAACCTAATAGTTTGCGGATGGCGGCCATCTTTGTGTCAAAATCGATTCCCCCTATTAATTCGAACACGGTGAAACCGAATGGAACGAAATTTGGTACAGAGGTAGCACTAGCAAAGGGCACCTCAGTGTCATGTTTTATATCACCACCATCTTGACGGAAACGTAATCGCGGCCACCCAAATGTTAAAAGCTAAAATGTAATTACGACCAACCTAATAATCTAGTCTCTACCAAATTTTGCAACAACATGCCTTTTGTGAAAAGCATCTTATGATTGACTACAAGATCATCAGCTCAATAGTTTGCAGATGGTGGCCAAGTATGTGAGCAAATCGATTCCCCCTATCAATTCAAACACGGTGAAACCGAATTGAACGAAATTTGGTACAGAGGTAGCACTAGCAAAGGGCACCTCAGTGTCATGTTTATATCACCGCCATCTTGACGGAAACGGAATGACGGCCTACCAAGTGTTAAAAGCTTAATTCAAATTACGACTATCCTAATAATTTGATCTCTACCAGATTTTGCAATAACATGCCCTTTTGTGGAAAGCATCTTATGATTGACTACAAGGTCATCAGCCCAATAGTTTGCAAATAGCGGCCATGTATGTGTGCAAATCCATTCCCCATATCAATTCAAACACGGTGAAACCGAATTGAGTGAAATTTTTTACAGAGGTAGCACTAGCATAGGGCACCTCATTTTCATGTTTAATATCCCTATAGCACGTTGTATTTCAACAAGCTACTACAACCAACATTCAATTATACTCCTTGAAAAGGACAAAGAGCTATAACAATACCCACGCATTTAGGAGAAAGTAGGCTATATGTTCTTTACTGAACATCTTGTTTTTTATAAAATAAAAAAGGGTAAAATGAGATGGTGTGTCTGTGTGTGTGTGTGTCTGTGTGTCTGTGTATTACTCAATCACGCAAGAACCACTGGTCCGATTTACATGAAATTTTGCACGGATGTAGTTGATTTACCTGGTTAACATACAGGCTACTTTTGATTTCGATACTTTGCACTATTTAAAGATGGCGACCATTTTAGTGACGTTACTACACCCTTTGGTTTCAAAATTTCATATTTCCATTTCAAATAAAAAGAGAACGCTTAGAAATAGCCAACTTTTGATGGGATATACGGGGTTTAAAATTTAATTGTCTGTCCGAAAGGCCCTTATCACATTTAGTGTATCTCCAACGGTTAGCGAGTAAAACGAACATTTGTGCTATAAAACACGGTGAACGCCGAGCGGTGTAGTAATTATATGAAGATCAATATTTGTCTGCTTTACTGTTAATTATAGAAATCTACACCGTTTCACTGATCTGAATCAAAATGTGTATACATACCCTTTGGAACCCTGTGGGTAACACTATCCACTGTACTTTTTTGACAGACCACTCCATTCCCTGCATTTAGACCCTTTGGCACAAATCTACACTGTTTCACCGATCTGAACCAAAATTTGTATATTTACCCTTCAGAACCCTGCGAGTAACACTGTCTACATGAAATTTCGGACAGACCACTCACATTCCCTGCATTTAGGCCCTTTGGCACAAATATTCACCGTATCACCGATCTGAACCAAAATGTGTATACTTACCCCTTAAAACCCTGTGAGAAACATTGTCTACATGAAATATCGGACAGACCACTCCATTCCCCACATTTAGGCCATTTGGCAAAAATCTACACAGTTTCACCGATCTGAACCAAATTTTGCATGCTTACCCTTTGTAACCCGACGAATGACACTGTCAGCTTGAAATTTCAGACAGACCACTCCATTCCCTGCACGTAGGCCCTTTGGCAAAAATCTACACCGTTTCACCGATCTGAACCAAAATGTGTATACTTACCCTTTGGAACCCCGCGGGTAACACTGTCCACTTTCAATTTCGGGCAGACCACTCCGTTCCATGCATTTAGACCCTTGGCACAAATCTACACCGTTTCACCGATCTGAACCAACATTTTTATACCTTTGCTTTGAAACCCTGTGAGAAACACCGTCTACATGAAATTTCGGAAAGACCACTCCATTCCCAGCATTTAGGCCCTTTGGCACAAATATACACAGTTTCACCGATCTGAACCAAATTTTACATATTCATAATGTTGAATTTTGGGCTTATGCCGTGTTTATTATATTAAAATTCGACGCGTTTCGAAAGAAACCATGCCTTTCTTCGTCAGGAATAATCTGGAATACGACAATGATTGCTAAGAGAAAGCAACAAAAAACATATAGAAGGTGCCCAAAGATGGACGCCATTATAGCCCCATGTTAGGGACAACGGAAAGCAGCAGTGAATTACTTTCTCAGGGTTCTGATAATAGGTAGCCAGGATTCACTGAGATTGTAGCCGGTGTCGCGGTTGAAATTATCTGGGTGTTTACGTATTTCAACCGCCTCCCTGATGATTCTGGGACGATATTGCTTTATACGGGCAAGAACATCCACTCCTTGGAACATGACATCATGGCCAGGTGTTAATGCATGATCGGCAACAGCTGATTTATCAGGTTGAATGAGCCTGATACATCTATTATGTTCCTTAATGCGAGTGCCTATTGTTCTCGAAGTCTGCCCGATGTAAACCTTGCCACAAGTACAGGGAACTCTGTAGATACCCGGTTGTTGCAATTTAGGCAAACTGTCCTTAGTTGGTCGCAGGAGTTGCCTAATCTTAACAGAAGTTCCAAATACAGTCCGTATGTTGTACCGACGTAGGATTTTAGCAATACGATCCGTCGTGTTATGTATGTAAGGTAGGTAAGCAGTTCCTCTTACATCTCTTTTCTCAACTGATGTCCTATTATTATTTGTTGGTTTCAGAACCGTAGAGATCAAAGCCTTGCTATAACCGTGGATATCAAAGGTGGTTCGCAAGGTATTAATTTCTTCTTGTAAAGAAGACACTTCACAAATCCTCCTAGCCCGGGTAGTTAGAGTTGTAAGGATACCATGTTTCTTTTTATTATATTAAAATTCGACGCGTTTCGAAAGAAACCATGCCTTTCTTCGTCAGGAATAATCTGGAATACGACAATGATTGCTAAGAGAAAGCAACAAAAAACATATAGAAGGTGCCAAAAAATGGACGCCATTATAGCCCAGAAACATGGTATCCTTACAACTCTAACTACCCGGGCTAGGAGGATTTGTGAAGTGTCTTCTTTACAAGAAGAAATTAATACCTTGCGAACCACCTTTGAGAGCAACGGTTATAGCAAGGCTTTGATCTCTACGGTTCTGAAACCAACAAACAAGTAGTTCCGTGAAGAACTATACAGCCTATTTTCATATATCCTACTTATGTTAATTGCCACTATCAACATACACAATTTCAGATTGATTGCTGTAATAGATTCGTAGATATTGAGGACCGACTAAATATTTCGGTTGGTTGCCATGTTGGATTTTATATATGTAGGTCCTTGAGTTATGTACTGTTACATGCAGATTATTGTGAACGTGTAGTATTCAAACTTCAATCGCATAATTAGGACACAAGAAAAAACAAGGAGATTTAAAAATTTTTCACAGCCGCCATCTTGAGGTTATGGAAACAATTGAAATAAATTAGATGCCAGTGGATTAACATTCGGATAAAGATTTACTGTACCAAGTTTCACTGCATGTGGAAGGTTAAATTGCGAGGAACGTCCATGTGAATATTTATAATTCGCGTCACCGCCATGTTGGATTTGTGATCACCAGGTTATTTAAAGTCCTATAGGTGAACTTAAGTTCATAGCCCCTATGAACATTGAAAATGCAGTTTGATTGCTAAAATAGATTCGTAGATATTCAGTATCGTCTAAATATTTAGGATGGCCGCCATGTTGGATTGTTAAATGTATAGGCCATAGAGTCATGTACCATTAAAGGAAAATTATTGCGTAGGTTCATTATTCAAACTTTCACTTCGATCGCATGACTACATCACAAGAAATAAAAACTTAATTTTAAAATTCGCACTGCCGCCATCTTGAGGTTATGTAAACAATTGAACTAAATTAGATATCAGTGGATTACAATGTGTATAGATATTTCCTGTACCAGGTTTCAGTGCGCTTGGAACATTAAATCGCGAGAACGGTCTATTTAAAATGTTCAAATTCGCTTGGCCGCCATGTTCGTTTTGTAGTTAACCGGTTTTTGAAAATCTTTTAGATGGACTTCCAGTAGTGCCCTTTATCTTCATACAAAATGCTAGGGAGATACCGCTAATAGTTTCAGAGATATAGAATACCGGTGAAATATTTCGCACATCCGCCATCTTGTGATTATGTAAACAATTGAACGAAGTTAGATGTCGGTGCATTACAATGTGTATAGACATATACTGTACCAAGTTTCATTGCGTTTGGTTGGTCAAATCGCGAGAAACGTCTATTTAAAAGTCGCAAATTCGCTTGGCCGCCATGTTGGTTTTGTAGTCACCAGGTTTTCAAAAGTCACATAAGTGAACTTATAGTAGCTTCCTCTATCACCATAGAAAATGTCAGGGTAATATCGGTAATAGTTTCGGAGATATTGAATGCTGGTGAAATATTTCGCACAACCGCCATGTTGGATTGGTGAGTCGTAACAAAATTTGAAGGGCACGGTCGAGGTCGCCGGGAATAGTGCTATGAACTTTCCGAGTTTCATTGAAATCGCTCCTGCCGTTTAGATTTTATTAGGGGGGGACACACACACGAATCACACACACACACACACACACACACACACGGACAAAAGGTGATCTCATAAGCCTATTTTTTCAAAATTGAAAATAGGCTAATAATAATAGGACATCAGTTGTGAAAAGAGATGTAAGAGGAACTGCTTACCTACCTTACATACATAACACGACGGATCGTATTGCTAAAATCCTACGTCGCTACAACATACGGACTGTATTTGGAACTTCTGTTAAGATTAGGCAACTCCTGCGACCAACTAAGGACAGTTTGCCTAAATTGCATCAACCGGGTATCTACAGAGTTCCCTGTACTTGTGGCAAGGTTTACATCGGGCAGACTTCGAGAACAATAGGCAATCGCATTAAGGAACATAATAGATGTATCAGGCTCATTCAACCTGATAAATCAGCTGTTGCCGATCATGCATTAACACCTGGCCATGATGTCATGTTCCAAGGAGTGGATGTTCTTGCCCGTATAAAGCAATATCGTCCCAGAATCATCAGGGAGGCGGTTGAAATACGTAAACACCCAGATAATTTCAACCGCGACACCGGCTACAATCTCAGTGAATCCTGGCTACCTATTATCAGAACCCTGAGAAAGTAATTCACTGCTGCTTTCCGTTGTCCCTAACATGGGGCTATAATGGCGTCCATCTTTGGGCACCTTCTATATGTTTTTTGTTGCTTTCTCTTAGCAATCATTGTCGTATTCCAGATTATTCCTGACGAAGAAAGGCATGGTTTCTTTCGAAACGCGTCGAATTTTAATATAATAAACACGGCATAAGCCCAAAATTCAACATTATGAATAGTAACACGGGCCGTGAAAGTCTAAATGACAAAAGTTTACATACTTACCCTTTGTAACCCGACGAGTAACACTGTCTGATTGAAATTTCAGGCAAACCACTCCATGCCCTGCATTTAGGCCCTTTGGCAATAATCTACACCGTTTCACCCATCTGAACTGAATGTCACATACTTATCCCTTGGAATCCGACGAGTAACACTGTCTACTTGAAATTTTTTACAGACCACTCCATTCCCTGCATTTAGGCCCTTTGGCACAAATCTACACCGTTTCACCGATCTGAACCAAATTTTACAAACTTACCCTTTAGAGCCCGACGAGTAACACTGTCTACATGAAATTTCGGACAGACCAATACATTCCCTGCATTTAGGACCTTCAGCACATGTCTACATCGTTTCACCGATAGGAACCAAATGTACTTACCCTTTGGAACACAGTTATCCTCATGAAATGTTATGCCTCTGTACAAGTGCGATGGTGTCCGTGCAGTACATTGAGGTTATCAGCTGGAATAAGCGTTGGTGCTTTCAAATTTACTTTCATTTATTCCGATCCTTATTTCTGAGCGCTATGTGGCGATAAATGACACTATTCCTACCTCAGTTTTCCTAAATGCTCTGATTATTTTCCTACGTCGCTATGCGAAAAAAGACGACAATATTGGTCTCTATTTTCTAGCAGCCAATAAGATATAGGCCCTTGACAGTTTCTTTTATCTCACTTACTCCTCTTTCTAACACATTTTTTCAATTCGTTTGTAAATTACATGTTTCAGTGTTGTAGTTAGTAAATAGACGTCTACCTATTCGTTATTATCATAATCATTACGGGAATATAACCTGAATGTTCCATCCATTATACTGTACTACTTATCACCCCCACCACCACCACCACCACAGCAATTTTTTTCTGTTAGTCTAAATATCATGTGCCAGTTCTGTAGTAATATTCATTGTGATAAAAAAAAATCCACCGGGCGAAGCCGGGCACTTCTGCTAGTTTATTTATAAACCTAAATGGGGTGAATTATCAGAGGTACGATAATTTTAAATATTTGGGAGTACTGGTTACTGAAGATAATATCACAAGGGAATAAATAAAAGCAAAAATTGCTGCCAGTAATTGGGTTTATTGGGCACTGTTTAAAATCCTCCAAGTGCACAGTCTCAGTAGAAGATCAAAGGTGACAGTGTACCGACCAGTTATAGGACCAGTGGTAATGTACGGCTCAAAAACATGGACTATGACCGTGACAGAAGAGGAGTTTTAGAGAAGATGGGAAAGGGAAATACTGAGGAAGATTTATGGAGCAGTGAATGAGGCAGAAAGATGGAGAATACGTGGAAACAAACAATTGGATGAACTGTATGGGCATCCAGGTATAGTTTCAGAAGTAAAGAGTAATAGACTAAGATGGCTGGGGCATGTGGAGAAAATGGCAGGTGATAGAGTGGGTAAAAGGACCTATAGAGGAAATTCACGTGGAAGAAGATGCAACGGAAGACCTAGGAAACGATGGTTGGATGACGTGGAGGACGACTTACGAAAGATGGGAGTAAGAAGATGGAGGAAACGTGCAGTAGGTCGTTTGGAATAGGCAACGATTGTTGGAGAGGCCAAGGTCCTACATGGACTGTAGCGCCGAGGAGTAAGAGTAAGTAAGTTAGCAATATTGAACAACTGTAATACTGTATTGTCAGGAAATTCTTCAATAGAGATCGAAAACCTGCAAACCTTCTTGTACAAGCTCACCGAAGATTTTCCGAAGACCAGAAGAACTATGTTGAATGAACAATTTGTGATGTAACAATTTTAAAATAATAATAATAATAATAATAATAATAATAATAATAATAATAATAATAATAACAATAATGTTATTGGTTTCACTGTTTCTGTTAACTAACCAGCTGCATGGCTCAGCAGTAATGTTCTCGCCCAAGGTTGCAGGATCGTATCCCGGCGCAGGCAGTTGGCATTTGATGGTGCGCAAATGTGAAGGAGCCATGTCAGTAGATTTACTGACACGTTAAAGATCCCCTTCGGGACAAAATTCCGGCACCCCTTTGTCTCTAAAAGCCACAGTAGTTAAAGGGGACGTAAAGCCAATATTATTATTATTATTATTATTATTATTATTATTATTATTATTATTATTATTATTATTATTATTATTATTATTATTATTATGTGTTTGTTAACTGCAGTGGTTTTAGAGACGCCTTGGTGTCGGAGTTTTGCTTTGAAGGGGATCTTCTACTGTAAGGGCCAGTAAATCTATTGACGTGAGTTTGCCACATGACGCTCTTAAATCTTATCGGATTGAGCCAGGATCAAACCCAGCCTAGGGATTTGATGGTGAACACTTAACTTCTTGCGCCACTCAGCCCTACATGTAACATAAAGATAAGTTACTACCTTCCTGTAGTACTTCTGTACCGAGCAATTTACAATTCATTACTCACGGGAAATATGCTTTGAGTCTGGTTATTTGATATCAAGGTGCCTGAGGCGGTGGGGATTTCAGGTTTAGACAGCTATGCTTCCTCATTATTTGTTCGTCCAAAAAATAATTATTAGACAACCTTTTGATGTGTTTAGCGCACCTCCTTCCATCACTCTTGATGGCATGTTGCCTCTAGGGAGACTTGCAGCAGACCTATCGAAATGCTACTTATAGGGCGACCTACGCGTCGTATTGGGTACTAAATTATTAAAGTACAGATAATTATAATGAATACCTTGAAATATTTTCAAGCTACAATAACGAATATTAGTAGTTACAGTATGTAGATATGATTAATTTAGTGGTTTTGCGACATTGGGTCAAATAGCCGCGTGTATTTTGGCGTGTTTGGAATTTGTCTCATAACCAGTGTTATTGTGATGGTTATACTTGTGTGAATAATTTTAATTCAGATGAAGATTAGGAAGGAGGCAGCCGTGGCCTTAATTTAGGAATCATCCCAGCATTCGCCTGGAGTAGAAGTGGGAACCCACCGAAAACAACTTCTACAGGTTGGAATCGAACCCGCCTCTTCTCGTTCTTGTCTCACGGAGCTGAGTGTACCCCTTCAGCTCTCCACGGTTACAACAAAGAGTGTTAGCCACTACGAAAGGAGGCGGAATAATAGTTGGTAGAGATCCGATGATCAGCTTAGTCCTAACTCGATTTAGGCACTGAACTCTCGAGTGGCCACCATATTGTTTTTGTTAATATGGCGGTGATATAAAACATAACATTGAGGTGCTCTTTGTTAGTTCTACCTCTGTACGAAATTTGATTCAATTCTGTTTTGTCATTTGGTAACCTGGGACAGATATACACAAAGACAGACACACACCGACATTTCACCCGTGTAGATCTCATAAATCTACTATCATTTCTTTAAAACAAAATTCGAACGTTGGCTAAAATCTTTCAGACACCAGGACTGTGTATACTGGAGAATGTTGCTAAATACAAACTCTTTGGCAGTAAAATCGAATGCCATGATAAAATTAATATTAACATAATAATGATAATAATAATAATAATAATAATAATAATAATAATAATATCGTATGGCCTCGGATGCCGGATGCAAGCTTTGTTATTTGACACCCAAAGGGTAGCTTGCATGTCGAATTTCGTTATTCCTTGAAGCACTATGAAAGTCAAGGAGGTTAGATATCTAAGCTCCTTGAACACTATAGCGTTTTCTAGGAGAGAAATGAGGAACTTTGTGTTGGCAGAAACCCCGAGATTAATTTTGCCATTATGAACACGGCATACTGAATTCAAATGGGTTCTTTGACATGCCAACATCGAATGACATGGTGTCGCAATTTTTGCCGCCCTTCAAAAAAAGAAAAACACTTACCACGGCCAGGAGCGAACCTGCAAGCTTGGGGTTAGTTGACCGACACGTTGACCACTCACCCACCGTGACTAACTAATATTAACATAAAAACAACATAACATCAACACCCAATGAAATTGATTTACACAATACATATCAGAGAAATTTTATCAATCAAGGACCATCCATCTTCCGTGCAAAATTCTCAATTGAGCGGGGATTAATAGCAACAAATTTCCAACCTTTAATAAATTCCTGATTTTTCGTCATTATCACGAATGCTCCCCTCAACAAGGAACCCAATTTTAATCCAATGAGGGACCAACATAGAATATTTTAAATGATATATATTTTCTTCTATGTATAAAACATATTTTTCAAAAGAATTATTTTATGAGTATGTACCGTGAAAATCAAATTTTTTTAATGCACACTTTTGTTAACATATCTGTTCATTGAATACGCTTTTTAATGAAAATTAATATCAAAAGAACTTTGCTCATAACTAATCAACTTTGCTCATACACTAAGTTTTAATTTTATATTTAGAGACTACTTACTGAAGAAGACCACAATGAGGCTGAAACTTGTATAACTTATTGAAAAATCCTCAGCCAACTTCCAGTCGACCGACCGGGTCGGGGAATTGAATGAATGAAGCCCCCATCTAGCGGCGAGGATATGAACTGTGCCGGCTTCCGAAGCCAGTCGCACTCCCCAGGGGAAATGATTAAATGATTGACTGATGGAATTAAATGATAGTGGAGAGTGTTGCTGGAATGAAATTGTGACAGGAAAAAACGGAATACCCGGAGAAAAACCTGTCTGCCTCCTCTTTGTCCAGCACAAATGGAGTGACCGGGATTTGAACCACGGTCCCAGCGGTGAGAGGCCGGTGTGCTGCCGCCTTAGCCATGGAGGCATTTGTACAACTTAATTCCAATTCATAATTATTGACTAAGGTGTATAGTATTATAACATCAATAAGGAAATCCTTCAATCATGATGAATTTCATGTCATTACATTTTAACATAATTGTACACCTTAAATAAGAAGGTACTTGCTCATGAACCTAATTTCTGTTGCGCAAGAAATAAATGTATTTAAATTAAATAATTGTGGGCAATATTTACCCAACCTCTATAATCCACGCTATAAAAACATCTTGTTAATGCTAGGGTTGGAACATCCCGGTCGGGATTCGAACACGGAGTCTTGGAAGCATCCTAGCCACTTAAGCACAAATCCGAACTCTCCGTCACCAAGTGCTCGAGTTTGCATCATGTTACAAGAGTTGTTGAGGCTATCACGCTCTACTAGTGGTTAAATTTAGCCAACATCCGAGACACAGGAAGGGGTGTGTAACCAGCTCTTACTTCTTAAGGACATCATCATTACCAGGCCCGTATACTTTCTTCATACTGACAGGGCTCGTAACTGGTCTCACAAGGGTTACCCAATATTGGCACCCAGCTGATTCTGACTTATGTGCGCTTAGCTCTTCACTTTCCTGTCGAGCTCCGTTGAACAATTTTGTTCACCTCCAAGGTTCACGGTATTGTGGTATCCAAGGGCCAGAGTGTACTTCGATTTTCAATCACAATAGGTACCCTTGTTTTGACATTTCTCATCTCGGCTTTCTTTGTGTCTTGCCGGCTGTAGTTTAAAAACATCCATGGCCTGAGTGCTGGAACAGCGAACACTCAGCCTCGTGAGGTAAAACTAATAAGTGGTGGTTTCCTTCCCATCTTAGTCATCCTGGTTTTCTGTGTTTTCCTACTTTTACTCCAGACAAATTCTAGGGTATTAACTTAGGCGACGGGGGCTTCCTTTCCATACCACCATAACACAGGTTATTTGACACATTCTACACATACCCAGGTAGGCTACACGGGGCTAAATGACCACGAAATTCAAGCCCCGACATTCCTTGCCTGTCATAGGAGGCGACTAAAAATACGTGCGGTGCGTAGCCCACCTCATACGGTACACTCTGAGTAAACATAAGTTATCTACACCCTATTTACTCGAGGGATTCTTCTTTCTCTTTCAATTACTTACCATTTGTTATTGTTTTATTATTCGTCTTCGTTCTTCCTCTACCTCTAAGTTTGAGATAGTAATCTCCCTCATTTTCAGAAGCCGATAACCTACATGTTAATAACTCCTGGCACTACAGTCCTTGAAGGACCTAGGCCTACCAAGCGACCGCTGACCAGCCATTTGACCTGCAGATATTGGGGTGACGCGTGGTAAGGGCATCGGGTCTCTTTGGTTTTCGTGGCCGAGGCGCTGCCTCACTATCAGGCAGCTACTCCATTGTCCTCACGAGGCTGAGTGCACCCCGTTCAATCCTCCACGTCAGTTTCTAAAATCCCTGACGAGGCCGGGAATCGAACCCGGGGCCTCCGGGTGAGAGGCAGGCGCGCTACCCCAACACCACGGGGCCGGCAACCTAGATGATTACAGTAGGCCTCTTAAATCAATAATGTGGATAATTTTTCCTCCGCGGGACCATTCCACGCCGCGCACTGTTGGCCTGACTCTGCAGATCTCGATCCTACACTTGATGATTAATTTGAGGAGCTTGAACATCGTCAACTTTTACCCCCGTGTACTTGGCTGAGTGTGGAGTTATTTCTGATAACCTGTTTTTGTGATGGCTGTATTGGTGTGTGTATTTGTAATTCAGTTGAGGATTGGGAAGGAAGCGGCTATGGCCTTCACTTAGGAACCATCCTGGCATTCACCTGGAATAGGAGTGGGAAACCACAGAAAAGCACTTCCAGGATGGTTGAGGGGGCAATGAAACCACCACTTCTCAGTTTTGCCTCACGAGGTTGAGTGTACCGTGGTCCAGCCCTCAGACCAAAATTACATTTCTTGGAAGAGCAGAAAATCGAGACAGACAAGAGTGCAAGTTCCTACAGCAGGAGGTGGACTTCCCAGGCGGAATCTGGCGGGTTAATTCCCACTCCAGGCCAGTGCGAGTTTAACTTACTGTTGATTCACTGAGGTCATGTAACCCCGTGCACTTGGCTGAAAACTCATGTTATTGTGATGACTGCATTAGTGTGTGTATTTGTAATTCGGATGATGATTGTGAAAGAGGCGGCCGTGGCTTTAATTTAGGGAAAATCTCGTCATTCACTTGGCGGCATTCACCTGGAGTAGAAGTGAGAAACCACGAAAACCCACTTCCAGGATGTTTGAGGTGGGAATCGAACCCATCGCTTCTCAGTTTTGCTTCACGAGGCTGACTGCATTCCTTTCCGACCCTCGGACAAGAATTAAATTTCTCGGCAGGGCCGGGAATCGAACCTGAACCTCCACGGTGACTGCCAAGAACACTAGCCACTATGCAATGAGGTGGACAGTATGCAGTGAATAAGTATGCACGCATTCTTGTCCTTGCGTGTTTATAAACTATTCATTAGGTGGAAAAAGTATTGAGGGTCAATAACTTACGGGACAATAAATGACAATCGTAACTGCGGACTTTCTGACCCCCGTTAACTGCGGTAACTAGCTTGAAATACCGGCCAGACTCTTGCGCGTGGGGCGGTTCGGTTCTCGAAGGAAATATCACCCTATAATATCATTGTTTTAATCGTCGTATTGAACATTGCAAACTATCATATTTCAATGTTTATTCAAGTTAAAACTCAGCAATTTCTCTAGGTTTGTGCCATGTTTTGTGTGGGGTTTCACCTAGGACACCAAGCTGGCTCATCAGCCAAAGGTTCGCTACTCATGTGGGAGTCTGGGCGGGGACACCAAGAGCCCGCTGATGAGCCAGCTTGGTGTCCTAGGTGAAACCCCACACAAAACATGGCACAAACCTAGAAAGATTGCTGAGTTTTAATTCACTGGCCGTGAAAGCCAATATACCATATTTTATTCAAGTTTATCTTTACGTATTTCTACCGGCTGTATGTGAATCGATTAACGGACTGTTCACTCTATTCAAGGTACAAAACATAAGTTAATGATAGCAAAGGGCTTGCATAATGCAGAAACTGAAAGTAGTTCAATCATAAATCATGGCCTCTTGTTCTGTTGAACACGACTAGCGAGTTCAATCATAAACCGTTTATGACTGCACCTACACCAGTTTCTGCTCTATGCTAGCTATTTACCATCATAAACTTGTGAAATCTACCTTGTAAATGCTCTACACAGAAGAGGGTAAAACGCCAGTTTATAAATCGAGTTTGCCCATTTAGAGAGTCTTTTGACTGGTTTGATGCAACTTTTCATGCCTCCCTATCTTGAGCTAATCGTTTCATCTGTTGGTGCAGCAGATAAGAGGAGAATAGAAGCATTTGAAATGTGGTGTTACGGAAGAATGAAGAAGATCAGATGCGTGGATTGAGTAACAAATGAAGAGGTATAGACACGAAAGGGAGAGGAGATATCTTTCCGGAAACTGCTAATGAAGAGAAGAGATAGGTTGGTTAGACACGTACTAAGACACCCAGGAATAGATAACTTATAGGTCCTACCAAAAGTTTACGGACACCTGAAAATTGCATGATCACTATTCCTGTTCCCGTACTTCTGGTCTAGTCAAACGAATTTTTACAGGGACCTAGAACGTGTTCCGAAGGACATTTTGTGAATTTATTATGAAAATATCACTGTTAGTTTTGAAGTGACGATTTTTTGGTTTAAGATAAGTGTGAAAAAATGGTGTATTTTTAATATTTGAAGCGATTTAGACAGAACACTATGAGGATTACATCCTGAATTTTGGTTATGAAGAAACACAGTTACCTGTTGAATATTTATAATTGCAATGGAACACAGGAATGTGTTTACATTAAGCAAAATCACCACTTTTACAGCCCGAAATCGAACCGCAGATAAAAGACAACAGACATACATTCTTTGACCCAGGAGGAAGCTGTTCTTGATCCAATACCGTGCTGTAACTGTAGGACTACAACGTAAAACATAAAGGATCTCTGTAGCTTGAAGGGTCTCCCACCCAGCCAAGGCCAAAGAATTTCTGTCTGCCAGCCTCTTTTGTGCGGTTCTATTTCGGGCTATAAAACTAGTGAATCTCTTAATGGAATGAAAGAATACACAATCTCTTTCACAGTTATCTTAAACAAACAAATTCGTTACTTATATTGATGTTTTCATAGTAAATTCACAAAATATTCGTCGGAACACGTTCTAGGTCGCTGTAGAAGTTCGTATGCCTGAGACCAAAAGTATAGGGACAGGAATATTGTTCATGAAATTTGCGGGTGTCCGTAAACTTTTGGTAGGACCTGTAGTTTATGGAAGAAAGGTCACAGACAAGAACTGTAGGGGTAGACCAAGGTTATAACTTAATATGTTAAACAGATAACCTCGTACGTAAGGTGTGCTAGCTATGTAGAGATAAAACGATTAGCTGAGGACAGGAAGGCATGGAGAGCTGCATCAAACTGAAGACTCAAGCAACAACAACTTTATGATAATCCTTGCCTGAGGACACCTATACGTTTTGTATTTCTCTCTGTAACGTTGGAAGTACAGTTTGATGTAGGGATGGGAAATAGAGGGTTTGGAAGCGACTGGAAGTGTTACTGGCCTATGGCGTGTTGTTCGTCTGACCACGGCAGTGTAGGTATTTCTCACCTGTGGAAACCGCTATCGGTCACAAGGAACAAATACAACAGAGCGATCAATCGATGTTGCGTGCCGGGAAGTACAGTAAATAAGAGATTTAAGAATGTAGACATTCCTTCAAAGAGCTAGAAATGTACGTAGCTCGTGGACAGATACATTTACACAGCATTCTCGTCTTTGGTTGCATTGGGCATACATCTCATTCAAGTGATAGAAGCCATTTTTCATAGTTGCCTATTTCTATCAAAGAGAGCTTTTCAGTCGGCGAACACAACTTGTGCCCAATCATATTAGACGAAGAGCCTCCGTGGCTTAGGCGGCAGCACTCCGGCCTCTCACCGCTGGGTCCGTGGTTCAAATCCCGGTCACTCCATGTGAGATCTGTGCTGGACAAAACGGAGGCAGACAGGTTTTTCTCCGGGTACTCCGGTTTTCCCTGTCAAAATTTCATTCCAGCAACACTCTCCACTATCATTTCATTTCATCTGTCATTCATTTAATCATTGCCCCAGAGGAGTGCGTCAGGCCTCGGCAGCCGGCACAGTTCATATCCTCGCCGCTAGATGGGGGCTTCATTCATTCCATTCCTGACCCGGTCGGAGACTGGAAGCAGGCTGTGGATTTTCATTTTCATTAAACGGGAAAACAAGTATTTGCATACCCAAACCAGAAAGAAAGAAGATGATATTACAAAATTACACGCAGCGGCTTCGGTGGCGTAGTTGGTAGCATGCTGAGCTTCTAAGGCCAAGGTCATCGGAATTTTACGAGCGTTAAAATCCCTCATTATGCCTTCCTTCGGAGGGGAAGTAAAGCCGGCGATCCCATGTCATAAATTTATGGCATGAAAATGAACCTTCCTCTAATTACACTTGTATGAAGCCAAAATGTATAGGTTAGAATTAATAACGCTATAATAGTTCCAAAGTTTCCCGCAGAGTGTTGACTACAATGCCATCTGGTAGCCAAGTTCGCAAGCTAGGTGTCGTGGACGGTAGCATTTGGTGGCAAAAGTAGGAACTACCGTACTTGAAATTATCGTCTGTAGTCACTATTTGAATTAAAACAGATAACACACACTAATACAGCCATCACAATTAACATGGTTGTCAGACAGATTCTACACACACACAAAGTACACGGGGCTACAGGGTTCACTCAGCCTCGTGAGGCAAACCTGAGAAGAGATTGGTTCGATTCCTATCTATGCAATCCTGGGAGTGGTTTCTCGTGGTTTCCCACTTCTATTCCTGGCAAATGCCAGGATGGTTCCTAACTTATGGCCACGGCCGCCTCCCTCCTAATCCTCACCTGAATTACAGATGCACACACTCCTACATTCTCCACAATAACACAGGTTAGCAGAATAATTCTATAACACTCACCTAAGCGCACAGGGCAAAATGAGCACGATGTCGCAAAGCCCCTCAGGGAATTAACAACATACCGATAATCAGCCTGGTATATGTGTCCGGTATATCCGACCACCTGCACCTTGTTTGTCGAGAGGTACGTATGTGTGGGTTGGTGAAGTTATTAATCTCTCGTGTGTCAATGGGTGGCCTAGTGACTATTGCGACATTGCTCGCTAAAGCGCAGTACAAGGACATGTCTACAGAATGAGTTGACGGTGGGTCTGAACCTCACTCTCAGCTATTCATAAAGTGGTCATCCATGGTTACGCATTGTCAAATCCTGCCAAATGCGGGGACAGTACCTTCTAATAATCCAACGATCACTTCCTTCCAATTTCTTGCCCCCCTTTATATCATCACTCATTAAATCCCATCAGGAAACCATCCACCACATCGCATCTCATCCTCGGCTCCGTTGAACCTGGTAGACATGCCAATGGATAAATAAGGTACAATCTATGAATTCTACTTCAGTGATTGAGAAATTGAACAGAAAAAATATTACACTCAAATTGACTGGGACTAAAATTTAGGATCTCCAAACGATACAGTAAGGAATTAAATAGTGCGCTTTATTTAAATTGAAATAAGTAGGTAATAAAGAGCGGTTCTGGGACAGGGGCTAATGGGCAAGATGGCCGCCGCGCGCAACTGCCCTGTGTTATTCTTATGGAGAGGTCAGTCATAGCTGGGTCAGGGGCTAATGGGCAATATGGCTGCCACGCCCTGAGACATTGCATGACGTCACAGAGAGAGGTTGACAGTGTAACGTTGCTAAATGGAATATTTATTATTATTATTAATATTATTATTATTATTATTATTATTATTATTATTAGGTAATCATGCATTGATCACGTACAATCAAGACCAGTCTTATATTGCCCCACTTTATGGTGTAGTGGCTAGCATTTTTAGCTGTTACTTTAGAGACCCGGGTTTGAGTCCTGGCTCTGTCAAGAAATGTAATTCTAGGCTGAAGGTTGGAATGGTGTACACTCAAACTTGTGAGGCAAAAAAATCAGAGCAGCTATGTTTAATTCATACCTCAGCCATTCTGCCAAACCGAACTGAACCTAACCTAACCTAACTTGAAAGTAAAAAGAAAAAAAAACTGAGAGCAAAAAATGTAATCAGAAAGTAACAGCAAATGTAAGAGCACATATAATAAACTTAGTTAAAACCTAACCTAACCTAAACTAACTTCACCTAACCTAACCTAACCCAACTTAACCTAACCTAACCTAACTTCAAAGTGCAAGCAAAAAAAGTGAGAGCAAAAATTGTAATGAAAAAATTAAGAGCAAATGTAAGAACACAAATAATAAACTTAGTTATAACCTACCCTAACCTAACCTAACCTAACCTAACCAAGCATTTCCTCACCTAATTTCACCTAACCTAACTTCAAAGTAAATGCAAATATAAGAGCAAAAAATGACAGCAAAAAGTGAGATCAAATAGTGTATGCAAGAAAGTAAGAGCAAATGAGAGAGCACAAATAATAAACTTAGTTATAACCTAACCTAACCTAACCTAACCCACAGAAACCTCATTTTAAGATTTTAGATTTTACATTTTAACATTTTACATTTTAACATTATAGATTTTTGATTTTTTTCATTTTTACTTTTTTAGATTTTACATTTTTGATTTTTTGTATTTCAGTTTTAGTTTTTTTTTAGATTTTACATTTTAAATTTAATATTTTTTGATTTTAGATTTAACAATTTCCATTTTCCGAAAAGAGTCACTTACCTAACCTCACTAAACCTAACTTTACCAAACCTAACTTAAGCTAATCCAAAGGGCTAATGCACATACACAAAGTATATAAGGACACATGCAACTCTCCTTATGCTAGTCTTATTGGCTACTGTACAACATGATCACTACCCCAACCGTCTTTTTTTTTCATTTTGTTGTTTACTCATTTGTCAATTTTCCAATTTCCCATTTTCAGTTTTTTTAAATGTCAGTTTTAAGTTTTTTTAATTTCATAATATGGAAACATGGATTTTGCATTTTGTTGTTTACACATTTGTCAATTTTCCAATTTCCCATTTTCAGTTTTTTTAATGTCAATTTTAAGTTTTTAAATTTCATGATATGGAAACATGGATTTTTGCATTTTGTTGTTTACACATTTGTCAATTTACCAAATTCCCATTTACAGTTTTTAAAATTTTAGTTCAATGTTTTTTCTATTTTGTCAATATGGAAACATAGATTTTCCAATTTGTGTGTTTTACATGTTCATTTTGCATTAGGAGTGGAGAGAGGTGGGTAGTAATTAAAAATGTACAAGCAGTGTCCATACAATATTTTTTATTTTAAATACATGTACACTATTTACACTTAAATACATTTTTATATATAGTCTATTTTTTGTTATAAATTGTACAGTTGTTTTTATTTTTGTTTTCTATTTTATTTATTTTTGATTATGAATACTATTTTTTTATTTGTATAGTGCCATGGTTTTATTTACTAAATAGTTTTGTTTTATGTATTTGCTAGTTGCAGGCAGAAGATTTTGATATTCATAACTTAACTCTTTAAGCATGGTCAATGATTGAGTAATGACCATAGGCATGTGTACCTATACCATTAGCATCAATCACTCTTTTATCATCACCAGGACACAAAGCAATTTTGTTTAGCCTTATAGATGATATGTCATGTTGTTTAGAAGCGATAATGTTCATGGGTATTCTTTTTACATTGTTTTTCATGACACAATCCTTATAATCTTGAAAGCTTATACAATTTTTGACAACACCTCTGCTAATACCTTTAATCTTTTTGATTTCTTTACCATTTATGTCTAAAGCATACATTTTAGCTCTAAGTCCAACAAATGCTTTTATAATTTGTCCACAAGCCTCGTCTTTAAATTTCCCCAACGTTTTCTTGTTTGATGTAGAGTAACATATGTGATTAGTAGGATAATCTGATGTGTCCAGGTGTTGTAGGAAATCCAACTTGTCTTGATATACATCTGGGGTGTTAACCAAATATATGAACGAGTCAGTATCCATATACATGAGTTTAAGATTGTCCATGCCATAATAAGGTAGCAGGACATCATAGTGGTGGGAATACATGAGAGTTTTTGAAATATCCAGTATACACATTCCAATATATATAGGCTTATTGAATACAATGTTACGTTTAGCCATGTGGAAAGCAGCTAGGTTAGGACCATAAATTGTTCTGTCGATAAATGTCGGCTTTGCTATTAGCTTTTCTGCCTTTTTGCTGTCAGTCACAAGACGTATGTCTATTCTTTTACGGATATTTTCCATTGTTTTCCCAAAAATGGCATTGTTGAATAATTTGTACAGATTTTTCTCAAAATCATTTTTGGCTTGTTTTCGAAGGTTGTTATTAAAATCAACGTATGCCTTTAACCAAGGTCTTTGTTTAAACTTTAACACACGATGAATTTTTATCAATTTTATTCCATGATCTAAAGCCTGTTTTAATGCCATGTAGTGAACAACATATCGCCTTCGATTTCCAAGATGAGGAATTAGTTTTTTCAGAGACGAATCCTTAGGTTGTGTACACTCTGGTAGGAAAGGTAAATCGTTGTGTAGATCATGAAGGTCAGATGGGTAATCAACATCAACGTCTAGAATGTATCCCACAGGATCGTCTTTCTTTAGTTTTTCTAGATCAACAGTATCTGGAGAAACCCACTGAAATCCACCATAAGGAAGGGAGTGACACATAGCCCACCCGTATTGGTTGTTGGCATCATCATAGGTAATAAACTGCGATGGTTTCTCAGAATCATAGGTTTCCATGTATTTATTGTTAGCTTCAGCATACCGATGAGACACCTGGCATATGCCTCCACGTATTCCAGACTCGATTAAAAGAATCTGATCGTAATCCTGTAGCAATTCCAGTTCAATGCCTGTGTAAAGGAGCATTGCCTCGAAACTTAAACCAGGCGAAGTAAAAAAGTGTGCAGCATCCACTCGGTGTGTTTCTAGTGTTTTGTTTCTAAAGGTTTCAAAGCTGTCTGCAAGAAGGAGTACATCTGAAGTTAGGTAGAGGTCACTATATTCCCCTAGAGTTTTAATGTTGAACTGATTCCAGACACTTTTGGCATGTTCATAGTCTTCTTGACTAACATCTTCTTGACTTAATTTGTTAAAGAATGCCTCTTTTGGAGGTAAACACGTTTCACTTAACTTTTCCCATGAGTCAATGTAGTCATAACAAAATACCCCTTTACGAGTCATGAGCATTGCATTTTCTTTTCCAAAGTACTTGTCTGTTTCAGGGTATGATGTTAAGTTGGAAACTAAGTTTTCCAAACTACTCGGCATTAACCGAAACGTATCCACAAATCTAAGCTTAACATTTCCTACATATTTGGTAAAGGAAATGTACTTTTCTTTGGAGTTAGCGATAACATCCACTCTCTCAGTAGTACATCCCAATTGCTTTACAATGAAATTTGCGTCGTAGCCACTCATATTATGTAGAAACACAGGAAAGGGGTTTCGTGTTTTACACCTCAAATTACAGTTATTGTGAGCACTTCCACGGTATTCCCCTGTAATATGGCAGTGGTCTCGAACTTTCCAGTCCTCTTTGGTGAATGGTTTTCGACACAAATAACAGGTTTCAGAACATTGGAACTCTGCTTCTTGAGCCTGAGTTAAGGCCTTTGGAACATTTAAGCTGTAAAGTCTATCAATTTCATTAGCTATTGAGATCAAACAGTCCATAAACTTTTCTGCAGCGTCAGGTCCACGATAAATAACAGGTTGGCTTGGAAGATTTGTCTTTATGTGTTCCACAGCGGGTGATGGTTTAACGTATATACCAAAGCTCATAGGAACATGACTCTGGTATGGCACTGTATAACTTGCTTCAGGATTGGGCAAACATGTTTGATAGGGTAAGAGTATACTTTCGAAATCTGCATAGATAACGTAAGGTATTCTTAGCATTTTTTCCACGTTTAAAAATTTGACAATGGGGTTTTTAATAGGCATTTCAACCCTAGCAATGTCATGCTGGACACACAAAGCTCTATGTTCTTTCAATTTTTGCATTCCTTGTTGTCCATATTGATTATCAAAGTGAGTAAAACACCGTTTACACGTATATATCTTATGTTCACGGCGGTAATCTGATGTGCTACTAGTTTATCAAAATCTTTGATAAAGACGTAGTGGTTCTGGCCGGATGATGAACTTAGCAGAAGGAGGTCGCGATGGTCTTGCATCTCTTGATCCACAACCTTTAGAGGGAACAATTTGTTGTCTTGTTCCAATCCAAATACATTAATGGATATATCGTTGGCTTTTTCAAATTTGGGAATGTCAACTAGCGATGTAGGAAACGATATTACAGAAAAATCATACTTGTTGTCCAGGTCCTTGTATTTACTAATGCGATGAGCATTCTTTTTAACCAGTTTTGCTAAAATGGCATACATAAAACACTTTTCATCATTCAAATTTTCAGGATTAATGCAGGCTTTTCTTGCTTGTATAGCTGCTGGTAATGGAATATATGTGCTTCCACGCAAGGGATTGTACTTATTTATTTTCAATCGTACTCCTTCCACTGCTAACAAAGCCCAATTACTGCCTTTTAGCTCAGATTCCTCCATTTCCGTAGTTAACTTTGTAAATTGTGTTTCCAAGAAACTACTTAAGTCCGTTTCCAAAAATAGGGCCTGATTTCGTGTTTTAAATGCACGATCTGTAATTTCATTGGTAGATGTATGAATGAATCTACATTCAGCCACAAGATTAACTTTTATCGACTTGTGCATTGCTAGTTCTTTCTGCATAGCTTGTATTATTTGCTGTTTGGACTCTTTAAGGTATGAATTTAAATCCTTGCACGTATCGCAACGAATGAAATAGGATTTAAGTCGACCTCCAAAAGATGTCTCATATTCAATAAGTCCATTTTTGTCAGGGACCAATGACAGTAGGTAATGTTTTGTAGGCTCTGCTTTTTGTCTTTTAGCTGCCGACACAACATTACAACATTCTTCATGACGACGTCCATTGTAGGCATTGTTGAATGTACTACCACAGGTCTTGCACTCATGAAATTCACCACACGATACCCATCACGAATGTTGATTTCTGCAAACAGCTGCTTACTGCGTATCACAAGACTAGAGGTTGGTCGGTGAGACGGTCTTTCACGATGTGAACACCGTGAGAGGTAGTAGTCAACTGGTGATATTCTTGTGAAGGGTCCACTAATATACCCCTAGTCTAGACCAACAGCTCTTTACAGCGTATGACAAGGCTGTAGACTGGACAGTGAGACGGTCTTTCACGATGTGAACACTGTAACAAGTAGTAGTCAACTGATTATATACTTGCTAAGGGTTCTCTAATATACAATAGTCAAGACCAACAGCTACTTACTGTGTAGTACAAGGCTGTACAATAGTTGTTTTGACAGTCTTTCACGATGTGGTCACTGTGAATGGTAGTAGTCAACTGATGATATTCTTGATAAGGGTCCTCTAATGTACCCCTGGTTAAGGGTAACAGCTGTTCACTGCTTATGACAAAGCTAAAGACTGGTTGCTTCAACGGTCTTTCACAATGTAAACACTGTGACAGGTAGTAGTCAACTGAAAATATTCTTATGGCCTACTCAAGGTTATCAGGTACTTACTGCATATCAAAAGGCTGTACACTCATGTGTGTTAGGCACTCTTTCTTGCTAAGGACCCCAATATTCCCTACACAAGGCTATACATGTTAGTTCTAAACACTTAGTGATTAATTGTATATTCAATTTTTGTACAAAGCTTATACAAGCACGTTTTTATGAGGTAAAACTTTGTTAAATAGCTGCATGCGACACACAAAGTATGTTGCCGCTATCTAGCAGTGACTATGAGAACTACTTGAACGACCAGCATGCTACCTAGCGCTCCATTTCAACACTCGCTCACTGAACGACCAGCATGCTATCTAGCGGTCGATAGCAATACTCCTCAACTACCAGCCTGCTATCTATCGGTCAATATGACAACTCACTCAACTACCAACATGCTACATGGCTTTTTTGGTCAGTTTTTTGTTGGCTTTTTTTTGGTCAGTTTCTGTTGGCTTATGTTGGCTTTTATTGGCTTTTGTTGGCTTTTGTTGGCTTTTGTAGGCTTTTTTGTTGGCTTTTGTTGGCTTTCATATTTGCTCTTGCTTGTGGGGGGCTTATTATTTGGTCTTGGAAAGTATGTCAGTCCTTTTTTTATGGCTGCAAAATGCTTACAGCCATGTTTGTAAGCAGCAACAACAACAACAGCAACACACAAAATTCCAAAAAAAATCCAAAGTACTCTAAGGTTTATCAATGACTCTCAACTCTTACACTTACCTCTATCCCATGCATAGTCAAAAATTAGTGTATTTTTCAAATTTTTCAAAAATATTTGGAAAGTTGGCTATATCATTAATCTAAAAATCCTGAAAAGGCATATGTTAACTCCAACACCTACCTCTATACCACTCTCAGTCCAAAAATGGTGTATTTTTCAAATTTTCCAAAACATATTTCCAAAATGGGTTATATTTCCAAAATTAAAAAGTTAACAAAAACGTTTGTTTGACATAAATGAATGGCCTTTGTCCCCTCTACCACTATACCAAGTCCCAGGTCTCCAGGACAAAAAAATAAAATTTTTAAAAAGCGTTTTATTTCCAAAATTAGGAATTTTACAAACACATTTGTCTGACGTAAATCAATGGTCATTACCCCCTCTATCCCCACACTAAGTCTCATGTCTTTAGAACAACAAAAATAAAATTTTGAAAATGGACTTATATTTCCAAAATTAGGAATTTTACAAAAACGTTTGTCTGACGTAAATCAGTGGTCATTACCCCCTCTACCCCCCACACTAAGTCTCATGTCTCTAGAACAACAAAAATAAAATTTTGAAAATGGGCTTATATTTCCAAAATTAGGAATTTTACAAAAACGTTTGTCTGAAGTAAATCAATGGTCATTACCCCCTCCACCCCCACACTAAGTCTCATGTCTCTAGAACAACAAAAATAAAATTTTGAAAATGGGCTTATATTTCCAAAATTAGGAATTTTACAAAACCGTTTGTCTAACGTAAATCAGTGGTCTTTATCCCCTCTATCCCCATACCAAGTCTCAGGTCTCTAGGTCAACAAAAATAAAATTTTGAAAAAATGGTCACTATTTTGGAAACTAGGAATTCTACGAAAAAGTTTGTTTAACATAAATGAAAGGTCTCTATCCCCTCTACCTGTAAACCAAGTCCCAGGTCTGTAGGACAAAAATGAAAAAAGTTCAACTGGGAAAGTATGCGATTTTTCATAAAACCAAACATTCTAAAAAGTGTTCTATGGGTATAAAAGAATGGTCTCTATGTCCTTTATTTTTTATAATAAAACTTTTTTATTTTTTGAGTTTTTTTGAAAAAGTTCAATTTTGAAATGTTTATATTTTGGAAACTAACAAGTTTACAAAAATGTTTGTTTGACATAAATAAATGGCCCTGACCCCCCTCTACCAATAAGATAAATTTCAAGTCTCTAGGACTAAAACTGTACAGTAGTGGAGTAGTGGTGCTTCTAACCCACCCATTTTACATGCCTGAGGCTTAGTAGTGGGGCAAGGAGGGTTTTGGAGTGCGTTAGAAGCGCCACTACTCCACTACTGTACAGTTTTAGTCCTAGAGACTTGAAATTTATCTTATTGGTAGAGGGGGGTCAGGGCCATTTATTTATGTCAAACAAACATTTTTGTAAACTTGTTAGTTTCCAAAATATAAACATTTCAAAATTGAACTTTTTCAAAAAAACTCAAAAAATAAAAAAGTTTTATTATAAAAAATAAAGGACATAGAGACCATTCTTTTATACCCATAGAACACTTTTTAGAATGTTTGGTTTTATGAAAAATCGCATACTTTCCCAGTTGAACTTTTTTCATTTTTGTCCTACAGACCTGGGACTTGGTTTACAGGTAGAGGGGATAGAGACCTTTCATTTATGTTAAACAAACTTTTTCGTAGAATTCCTAGTTTCCAAAATAGTGACCATTTTTTCAAAATTTTATTTTTGTTGACCTAGAGACCTGAGACTTGGTATGGGGATAGAGGGGATAAAGACCACTGATTTACGTTAGACAAACGGTTTTGTAAAATTCCTAATTTTGGAAATATAAGCCCATTTTCAAAATTTTATTTTTGTTGTTCTAGAGACATGAGACTTAGTGTGGGGGTGGAGGGGGTAATGACCATTGATTTACTTCAGACAAACGTTTTTGTAAAATTCCTAATTTTGGAAATATAAGCCCATTTTCAAAATTTTATTTTTGTTGTTCTAGAGACATGAGACTTAGTGTGGGGGGTAGAGGGGGTAATGACCACTGATTTACGTCAGACAAACGTTTTTGTAAAATTCCTAATTTTGGAAATATAAGTCCATTTTCAAAATTTTATTTTTGTTGTTCTAAAGACATGAGACTTAGTGTGGGGATAGAGGGGGTAATGACCATTGATTTACGTCAGACAAATGTGTTTGTAAAATTCCTAATTTTGGAAATAAAACGCTTTTTAAAAATTTTATTTTTTTGTCCTGGAGACCTGGGACTTGGTATAGTGGTAGAGGGGACAAAGGCCATTCATTTATGTCAAACAAACGTTTTTGTTAACTTTTTAATTTTGGAAATATAACCCATTTTGGAAATATGTTTTGGAAAATTTGAAAAATACACCATTTTTGGACTGAGAGTGGTATAGAGGTAGGTGTTGGAGTTAACATATGCCTTTTCAGGATTTTTAGATTAATGATATAGCCAACTTTCCAAATATTTTTGAAAAATTTGAAAAATACACTAATTTTTGACTATGCATGGGATAGAGGTAAGTGTAAGAGTTGAGAGTCATTGATAAACCTTAGAGTACTTTGGATTTTTTTTGGAATTTTGTGTGTTGCTGTTGTTGTTGTTGCTGCTTACAAACATGGCTGTAAGCATTTTGCAGCCATAAAAAAAGGACTGACATACTTTCCAAGACCAAATAATAAGCCCCCCACAAGCAAGAGCAAATATGAAAGCCAACAAAAGCCAACAAAAAAGCCTACAAAAGCCAACAAAAGCCAACAAAAGCCAATAAAAGCCAACATAAGCCAACAGAAACTGACCAAAAAAAAGCCAACAAAAAACTGACCAAAAAAGCCATGTAGCATGTTGGTAGTTGAGTGAGTTGTCATATTGACCGATAGATAGCAGGCTGGTAGTTGAGGAGTATTGCTATCGACCGCTAGATAGCATGCTGGTCGTTCAGTGAGCGAGTGTTGAAATGGAGCGCTAGGTAGCATGCTGGTCGTTCAAGTAGTTCTCATAGTCACTGCTAGATAGCGGCAACATACTTTGTGTGTCGCATGCAGCTATTTAACAAAGTTTTACCTCATAAAAACGTGCTTGTATAAGCTTTGTACAAAAATTGAATATACAATTAATCACTAAGTGTTTAGAACTAACATGTATAGCCTTGTGTAGGGAATATTGGGGTCCTTAGCAAGAAAGAGTGCCTAACACACATGAGTGTACAGCCTTTTGATATGCAGTAAGTACCTGATAACCTTGAGTAGGCCATAAGAATATTTTCAGTTGACTACTACCTGTCACAGTGTTTACATTGTGAAAGACCGTTGAAGCAACCAGTCTTTAGCTTTGTCATAAGCAGTGAACAGCTGTTACCCTTAACCAGGGGTACATTAGAGGACCCTTATCAAGAATATCATCAGTTGACTACTACCATTCACAGTGACCACATCGTGAAAGACTGTCAAAACAACTATTGTACAGCCTTGTACTACACAGTAAGTAGCTGTTGGTCTTGACTATTGTATATTAGAGAACCCTTAGCAAGTATATAATCAGTTGACTACTACTTGTTACAGTGTTCACATCGTGAAAGACCGTCTCACTGTCCAGTCTACAGCCTTGTCATACGCTGTAAAGAGCTGTTGGTCTAGACTAGGGGTATATTAGTGGACCCTTCACAAGAATATCACCAGTTGACTACTACCTCTCACGGTGTTCACATCGTGAAAGACCGTCTCACCGACCAACCTCTAGTCTTGTGATACGCAGTAAGCAGCTGTTTGCAGAAATCAACATTCGTGATGGGTATCGTGTGGTGAATTTCATGAGTGCAAGACCTGTGGTAGTACATTCAACAATGCCTACAATGGACGTCGTCATGAAGAATGTTGTAATGTTGTGTCGGCAGCTAAAAGACAAAAAGCAGAGCCTACAAAACATTACCTACTGTCATTGGTCCCTGACAAAAATGGACTTATTGAATATGAGACATCTTTTGGAGGTCGACTTAAATCCTATTTCATTCGTTGCGATACGTGCAAGGATTTAAATTCATACCTTAAAGAGTCCAAACAGCAAATAATACAAGCTATGCAGAAAGAACTAGCAATGCACAAGTCGATAAAAGTTAATCTTGTGGCTGAATGTAGATTCATTCATACATCTACCAATGAAATTACAGATCGTGCATTTAAAACACGAAATCAGGCCCTATTTTTGGAAACGGACTTAAGTAGTTTCTTGGAAACACAATTTACAAAGTTAACTACGGAAATGGAGGAATCTGAGCTAAAAGGCAGTAATTGGGCTTTGTTAGCAGTGGAAGGAGTACGATTGAAAATAAATAAGTACAATCCCTTGCGTGGAAGCACATATATTCCATTACCAGCAGCTATACAAGCAAGAAAAGCCTGCATTAATCCTGAAAATTTGAATGATGAAAAGTGTTTTATGTATGCCATTTTAGCAAAACTGGTTAAAAAGAATGCTCATCGCATTAGTAAATACAAGGACCTGGACAACAAGTATGATTTTTCTGTAATATCGTTTCCTACATCGCTAGTTGACATTCCCAAATTTGAAAAAGCCAACGATATATCCATTAATGTATTTGGATTGGAACAAGACAACAAATTGTTCCCTCTAAAGGTTGTGGATCAAGAGATGCAAGACCATCGCGACCTCCTTCTGCTAAGTTCATCATCCGGCCAGAACCACTACGTCTTTATCAAAGATTTTGATAAACTAGTAGCACATCAGATTACCCGCCGTGAACATAAGATATATACGTGTAAACGGTGTTTTACTCACTTTGATAATCAATATGGACAACAAGGAATGCAAAAATTGAAAGAACATAGAGCTTTGTGTGTCCAGCATGACATTGCTAGGGTTGAAATGCCTATTAAAAACCCCATTGTCAAATTTTTAAACGTGGAAAAAATGCTAAGAATACCTTACGTTATCTATGCAGATTTCGAAAGTATACTCTTACCCTATCAAACATGTTTGCCCAATCCTGAAGCAAGTTATACAGTGCCATACCAGAGTCATGTTCCTATGAGCTTTGGTATATACGTTAAACCATCACCCGCTGTGGAACACATAAAGACAAATCTTCCAAGCCAACCTGTTATTTATCGTGGACCTGACGCTGCAGAAAAGTTTATGGACTGTTTGATCTCAATAGCTAATGAAATTGATAGACTTTACAGCTTAAATGTTCCAAAGGCCTTAACTCAGGCTCAAGAAGCAGAGTTCCAATGTTCTGAAACCTGTTATTTGTGTCGAAAACCATTCACCAAAGAGGACTGGAAAGTTCGAGACCACTGCCATATTACAGGGGAATACCGTGGAAGTGCTCACAATAACTGTAATTTGAGGTGTAAAACACGAAACCCCTTTCCTGTGTTTCTACATAATATGAGTGGCTACGACGCAAATTTCATTGTAAAGCAATTGGGATGTACTACTGAGAGAGTGGATGTTATCGCTAACTCCAAAGAAAAGTACATTTCCTTTACCAAATATGTAGGAAATGTTAAGCTTAGATTTGTGGATACGTTTCGGTTAATGCCGAGTAGTTTGGAAAACTTAGTTTCCAACTTAACATCATACCCTGAAACAGACAAGTACTTTGGAAAAGAAAATGCAATGCTCATGACTCGTAAAGGGGTATTTTGTTATGACTACATTGACTCATGGGAAAAGTTAAGTGAAACGTGTTTACCTCCAAAAGAGGCATTCTTTAACAAATTAAGTCAAGAAGATGTTAGTCAAGAAGACTATGAACATGCCAAAAGTGTCTGGAATCAGTTCAACATTAAAACTCTAGGGGAATATAGTGACCTCTACCTAACTTCAGATGTACTCCTTCTTGCAGACAGCTTTGAAACCTTTAGAAACAAAACACTAGAAACACACCGAGTGGATGCTGCACACTTTTTTACTTCGCCTGGTTTAAGTTTCGAGGCAATGCTCCTTTACACAGGCATTGAACTGGAATTGCTACAGGATTACGATCAGATTCTTTTAATCGAGTCTGGAATACGTGGAGGCATATGCCAGGTGTCTCATCGGTATGCTGAAGCTAACAATAAATACATGGAAACCTATGATTCTGAGAAACCATCGCAGTTTATTACCTATGATGATGCCAACAACCAATACGGGTGGGCTATGTGTCACTCCCTTCCTTATGGTGGATTTCAGTGGGTTTCTCCAGATACTGTTGATCTAGAAAAACTAAAGAAAGACGATCCTGTGGGATACATTCTAGACGTTGATGTTGATTACCCATCTGACCTTCATGATCTACACAACGATTTACCTTTCCTACCAGAGTGTACACAACCTAAGGATTCGTCTCTGAAAAAACTAATTCCTCATCTTGGAAATCGAAGGCGATATGTTGTTCACTACATGGCATTAAAACAGGCTTTAGATCATGGAATAAAATTGATAAAAATTCATCGTGTGTTAAAGTTTAAACAAAGACCTTGGTTAAAGGCATACGTTGATTTTAATAACAACCTTCGAAAACAAGCCAAAAATGATTTTGAGAAAAATCTGTACAAATTATTCAACAATGCCATTTTTGGGAAAACAATGGAAAATATCCGTAAAAGAATAGACATACGTCTTGTGACTGACAGCAAAAAGGCAGAAAAGCTAATAGCAAAGCCGACATTTATCGACAGAACAATTTATGGTCCTAACCTAGCTGCTTTCCACATGGCTAAACGTAACATTGTATTCAATAAGCCTATATATATTGGAATGTGTATACTGGATATTTCAAAAACTCTCATGTATTCCCACCACTATGATGTCCTGCTACCTTATTATGGCATGGACAATCTTAAACTCATGTATATGGATACTGACTCGTTCATATATTTGGTTAACACCCCAGATGTATATCAAGACAAGTTGGATTTCCTACAACACCTGGACACATCAGATTATCCTACTAATCACATATGTTACTCTACATCAAACAAGAAAACGTTGGGGAAATTTAAAGACGAGGCTTGTGGACAAATTATAAAAGCATTTGTTGGACTTAGAGCTAAAATGTATGCTTTAGACATAAATGGTAAAGAAATCAAAAAGATTAAAGGTATTAGCAGAGGTGTTGTCAAAAATTGTATAAGCTTTCAAGATTATAAGGATTGTGTCATGAAAAACAATGTAAAAAGAATACCCATGAACATTATCGCTTCTAAACAACATGACATATCATCTATAAGGCTAAACAAAATTGCTTTGTGTCCTGGTGATGATAAAAGAGTGATTGATGCTAATGGTATAGGTACACATGCCTATGGTCATTACTCAATCATTGACCATGCTTAAAGAGTTAAGTTATGAATATCAAAATCTTCTGCCTGCAACTAGCAAATACATAAAACAAAACTATTTAGTAAATAAAACCATGGCACTATACAAATAAAAAAATAGTATTCATAATCAAAAATAAATAAAATAGAAAACAAAAATAAAAACAACTGTACAATTTATAACAAAAAATAGACTATATATAAAAATGTATTTAAGTGTAAATAGTGTACATGTATTTAAAATAAAAAATATTGTATGGACACTGCTTGTACATTTTTAATTACTACCCACCTCTCTCCACTCCTAATGCAAAATGAACATGTAAAACACACAAATTGGAAAATCTATGTTTCCATATTGACAAAATAGAAAAAACATTGAACTAAAATTTTAAAAACTGTAAATGGGAATTTGGTAAATTGACAAATGTGTAAACAACAAAATGCAAAAATCCATGTTTCCATATCATGAAATTTAAAAACTTAAAATTGACATTAAAAAAACTGAAAATGGGAAATTGGAAAATTGACAAATGTGTAAACAACAAAATGCAAAATCCATGTTTCCATATTATGAAATTAAAAAAACTTAAAACTGACATTTAAAAAAACTGAAAATGGGAAATTGGAAAATTGACAAATGAGTAAACAACAAAATGAAAAAAAAAGACGGTTGGGGTAGTGATCATGTTGTACAGTAGCCAATAAGACTAGCATAAGGAGAGTTGCATGTGTCCTTATATACTTTGTGTATGTGCATTAGCCCTTTGGATTAGCTTAAGTTAGGTTTGGTAAAGTTAGGTTTAGTGAGGTTAGGTAAGTGACTCTTTTCGGAAAATGGAAATTGTTAAATCTAAAATCAAAAAATATTAAATTTAAAATGTAAAATCTAAAAAAAAACTAAAACTGAAATACAAAAAATCAAAAATGTAAAATCTAAAAAAGTAAAAATGAAAAAAATCAAAAATCTATAATGTTAAAATGTAAAATGTTAAAATGTAAAATCTAAAATCTTAAAATGAGGTTTCTGTGGGTTAGGTTAGGTTAGGTTAGGTTATAACTAAGTTTATTATTTGTGCTCTCTCATTTGCTCTTACTTTCTTGCATACACTATTTGATCTCACTTTTTGCTGTCATTTTTTGCTCTTATATTTGCATTTACTTTGAAGTTAGGTTAGGTGAAATTAGGTGAGGAAATGCTTGGTTAGGTTAGGTTAGGTTAGGTTAGGGTAGGTTATAACTAAGTTTATTATTTGTGTTCTTACATTTGCTCTTAATTTTTTCATTACAATTTTTGCTCTCACTTTTTTTGCTTGCACTTTGAAGTTAGGTTAGGTTAGGTTAAGTTGGGTTAGGTTAGGTTAGGTGAAGTTAGTTTAGGTTAGGTTAGGTTTTAACTAAGTTTATTATATGTGCTCTTACATTTGCTGTTACTTTCTGATTACATTTTTTGCTCTCAGTTTTTTTTTCTTTTTACTTTCAAGTTAGGTTAGGTTAGGTTCAGTTCGGTTTGGCAGAATGGCTGAGGTATGAATTAAACATAGCTGCTCTGATTTTTTTGCCTCACAAGTTTGAGTGTACACCATTCCAACCTTCAGCCTAGAATTACATTTCTTGACAGAGCCAGGACTCAAACCCGGGTCTCTAAAGTAACAGCTAAAAATGCTAGCCACTACACCATAAAGTGGGGCAATATAAGACTGGTCTTGATTGTACGTGATCAATGCATGATTACCTAATAATAATAATAATAATAATAATAATAATAATATTAATAATAATAATAAATATTCCATTTAGCAACGTTACACTGTCAACCTCTCTCTGTGACGTCATGCAATGTCTCAGGGCGTGGCAGCCATATTGCCCATTAGCCCCTGACCCAGCTATGACTGACCTCTCCATAAGAATAACACAGGGCAGTTGCGCGCGGCGGCCATCTTGCCCATTAGCCCCTGTCCCAGAACCGCTCTTTATTACCTACTGAAATAGTTATATAATTCCAGACCCTTAACTTCACTCTTATGCGACTTGTTTTAAAAGAATAGTCGTATAAGGAGAGGATTTTTTTTTTCTCCTCAATCCGTTATAAACAGAATTCTTAATATTATAACTGAACAGTTAATGGAATTTACTCATAAGTTAGTAAACATTCTACAAAGAGGGGAGTGATTTTTATTAGTTTCTAATCTTTTCTTCCCGTCTTTCTGCATTCTCTTTATTATCGTTCTATTTGTAATTCTTCGTTCTCTCGATGTTTACTTCTTCCCTTCCACCTTTCATTCCTTCTTTCTCTCTGTACTTTATATATAACGCTCTTTCTTTAAATCTAGATTTTTTCTTTTCTTCCTTCTTTATATCTTTATTTAGGTTCCTATCTCGTTCATCCCTTTTATCTCTTCTGTCTTTCCTTTGTCCTCTTTCTCTTGATATTTCCTTTTTTCACATTATTTAATTTTCCTTCTATGTTTCTCAATTTTTCCTTCTCTATTTTCTTCTTCCGACCATTCATTTGCTGGCTGTCTTTCATTTTCTCATTCTTTCTTGTTGTCTTATTTTCTTTCGTATCCTTTAATACTGTTTCTTAAAAATATTCAAATCTGCTTTCTCTCCATCATCGGGGAAGAAGGTGCGGAGATGACTGATGGAGGTACGCAAACTATCCTTAGCTCTGTATTGATACCCACGTGAGTGGTTTCCCGGCTAGGATTGGGAATGAGGTGGCGCGAAATTAAGAACCATCCATGCATTTGCCTAAGTGGAAGTGGAGAAACCATGGAGAACACCTCTTAGCATAGTTTTAAGTGAGAATCTAACTCACATCTCCTCAGTTTTGCCTCACGAGGCAGAGTTTGTCTTGTACCAATCCTTAGACAACAACTAAATTTGTTTGGCAAAGCCGAAAATCGAACAAATGTCTTTAGGAGTCTCAATATATGCTCCCAGACAACAGGAGACTGTTCTTCTTAACTGATGGTTGGTTGGTTCTTAAGTTTAGGGGCTGCGACAACGCGGTCATGTAGCTCCGTGCACTTTGGGTGTGTGTAGAATCTGTCTGATAACCGGTGTAAATTGTGATGACTATTAGTGTGTGTTATCTGTTTTTAGCCTATTTTCAATTTCGAAAGAATAGGCTTATGAGATCACCTTTTGTCCGTGTGTCTGTGTGTGCGTGTGTGTGTGTGTGTGTGTGAGGTGTGTGTGTGTGTCCCCCTAATAAATTCTAAACGGCTGAAGCGATTTCAATGAAACTCGGTAAGTTCATAGCACTATTCTGGGCGACACCGACCGTGCCCTTCAAGATTTGTTACGTCTCACCAATCCAACATGGCGGCTGTGCGAAGAATTTCACCAGCATTTAATATCTCCGAAACTATTCGCGATATCACCCTGGAATTTATTATGGTGATAAAGGGAACTACTAGAAGTTCACCTATGTAACTTTTGAAAAACTGATAACTACAAAACCAACATGGCGGCCAGGCGAATTTGCGACTTTAAATAGACATTTCTCGCGATTTAACCAACCAATCGCAATGAAACTTGGTACAGTATATGTTAATACATTATTGAATGCACCGACATCTAACTTTGTTCAATTTTTTACATAACCACAAGATGGTGGATTTGCGAAATATTTCACCGGTATTCTATATCTCTGAAACTATTAGCGGTATCACCCTGAAATTTTGTACGGAGATAAAGGCCACTACTGGAAGTTCATCTATAAGACTTTCAAAAACCAGTTAACTACAATACGAACATGGCGGCCAAGCGAATTTGAAAGTTTTAAATAGACCTTTCTCGCGATTTAATGTTCCAAACGCAATGAAATCTCGTACAGGAATTGTTTATACACATTGTAATGCACTGGTATCTAACATAGTTCAAGTGTTTAGATAACCTCAAGATGGCTGCTGTGCGAATTTTAAAATTAAGTATTTATTTCTTCTGTCGTAATCATGCGATCGAAGTGAAAGTTTGAATAATGAACCTACGCAATAATTTTCATTTAATGGTGCATGACTCTATGGCCTATACATTTAACAATCCAACATGGCGACCATCTGAAATATTTAGACGGCTCTGAATATCTACGAATCTATTATTGTAATCAAACTGAATTTTTTCATGTTCATTGGGGCTATGAACATAAGTTCACCTATAGGACTTTAAATAACCTGGTGATCACAAATCTAACATGGCGGTGACGCGTAGTATAAATATTCACATGGACGTTTCTCGCAATTTAACCATCCGAGTGCAGTGAAACTTGGTACAGTAAATCCTTATACTAATGTTAATCCACTAGCATCTAATTTATTTCAATTGTTTAGATAACCACAAGATGGCAGCTATGCGAAATTTTAAAATCTCCTTGTTACTTCTTGTGTCCTAATCATGCGATTTAAGTTTGAATGTTACACGCACACAATAATCTTCATGTAACAGTACATAACTCCAGGACATACATATATATATAATACAACATGGCGACCATCCGAAATATTTAGTCGGTTCTCAATATCTACGAATCTACTACAGCAATCAAACTGAAATATTATATGTTGATAGTGGCAGTTAACAAAGTAGGATATATGGAAATAGGCTGTATAGTTCTTCACGGAACTACTTGTTTAATTTAAGTGCAGACTGCAACTTAGAATTTTTCAAATAGTTCCTACTTTTGCCGCCAAGCGCCACCGTCAACGACTACTAGGCCAAGTTCAGAACTTAGCTACAAGACGCCACCGCAGTCGGCTCCTGGCAACGAACGTAGAAACCTAAGAGCGTTGTTTACATTCTTAACCTATCCAATTTAGCTTCACACAGGTGCAATTAGTGGAAGGTTCTTTAACATGCCATAATTCTATGACATGGGACCGCCGGCTTTACTTCCCCTCCGAAGGAAGGCATACTGAGGGATTTTTAATGCTCTTAAAAATCCGACGGCTTCGGCCGGGTTTGAACCCGCTATATTAGGCATAGAAGCTCAGCATGCTACCGACTACGCTTCTTAACTGATATTTGCACATAATTTACTTATTTGGTTTGTCATTATTATACTCATCTCATTTTGAAAGGCAAGTGAAAATATCGTCAGGTTGCATTTGGCGCCTCAATTGATCTGCAGGCTTCCGGTCGTGGTCGCTGTGTCGAACATTTCCGTGTATTTCCTGCCTAGAGCTGTAGAGCTGCAGTGAGCTGTATCGATTTCAATATTCGTGAGTGCTTCTATCGAGATGAAATTGAAGTAAAAACGATGGAATGGCTTCATTTGTTATACATTAACCTCCGTTGATAAGTACTGTGATTTCCTCTCGGCTATCATTATGTCCAAATATCCGAGAATATTCCAACTGTAACTATTTATTTTTATGTGTAAAAAACGCGTTATTTGCAATCATGTTAATACACTGAACTACTGTTTTGTACATTTTTTCATGCTGAACAATTCTTACACTCATTGTATAGAGATGTTTTTAACGGTTTACCCAGCGTAAGCTTACAGTATAAGGCGCTCGGTTGGCAGGTTCTTCCTCGACTCGATTCACTGAAATCGTTACTGCTCGGTTTTCTTTGATCATAAACGAATATTTTTCTACAGAAGCCTTCCTCGGGAAATCCTTTACAGAATGGTGAAAACTGCATCAAAAAATTACAGTCAGTCTGAAAGACAAGACGTTATATCATTTCAAATGACGCATGCTACAAATGCTGCACATGTTAGAAAGTCTCAGGAGGGCTTCTCGCTTCGCTGGAAGCTCCAGGACTCTTTCAACGGACTCCATTACCCATTAATTTAAGCTTCCCGCGCGGGCACCTCTTTAAGGGTCACCCTGTGTTTCAGTCTGACATCTTTTACAACTCTTTAAGAGTCACCCATTATTTGAATCTGATATCTCGCAAACCTCTTTAAGGGTCACCCTGTATTTGAATTGAATCTAATATACTGTACACCTCGTTAAGTGTCACCCTGTAATTTACTCTGACATCCTGCACACCTCTTTAGGAGGCATCCTGTATTCTTATCTGGCATCTTGTATATCTCTTTAGAAGTCACCCTGCATTCTTGTGTGACATCTTGTACACCTCTTTAGGAGTCACCCTGTAATCTTGCCTGACATCTTGTGCACCTCTTAAGGGATCATCCTGTATTCTTCTCTGCCATCTTGTACACCTCTTTAAGAGTCACCTTGTATTCTTATCTGGCATCTTGTATATCTCTTTATGAGTCTCCCTGTATTCTTATCTGGCATCTTGTACTGTATTTTGCTCTGACATCATGCACACCTCTTTAGGAGACACCCTGTATTCTTATATGCCATCTTGTATATCTCTTTAGAAGTCACCCTGTATTCTTGTGTTCGCTTCGCTCAAAGCCCCAGGTCGCTCGACGCCCCAGGACTCTTTCAACAGACTCCAATAACCATTAGCTTCTGCTTCCCGCATGGCAGCATGACGTCACGCACTCGCTTCCCGCGCGTGCATGACGTCACGCACTTGCTTCCCGCGCGGCTGCATGACGTCACTTCCCGCACGGTTGCATGCCGTCACTTCCGTCTCCGTCTCCGTAACGCATAACGTTGGACCCAAGCATAACCACGAAGTCGACAAGATAATTTGAAATGGTAAAATCCATCCAGTGGTTCTCGAGATTATCCGTTACATCCAAGAATCGGAGACTTTGCTTTATACTATGTAGACTCTACATCGATTTATTTTCACGACTGAAACTTGACAGTGGTCTACTTCGAGAAATTGTATCTTCATGGAAAGACAACGTGGCGTTTGTGGAAGCTAAAAAGAAGGTTTCTATCTTAAAAGAAGTTAATGACACTGCTGAAAGAGCTGTTAAACTAATGACAGCCTTTCATGGTTTGATTACCGGAGATGAAGAACAGAAGCAGTTCTTATTACATTGAGTGCAAGAACATAGACAAATTTACCCAGACTGTAAAAAAAGAGACTTTGAAGAGGAAATAACCAAATTAATAACTATAAAAATGGTATCTTTTTTGTTACTTAAAAGAAGAGCATTATATACATTTATGTTTTCATTTATATTTTTCTAAAATAATTGTTTTGTGTTATCATCTACAACTACATATAAGAGACACTTTAAGTGGCTATTTTCTAAAATTTTAGGCCCCGTCAGCACGGGTTAAAACTAATGTAGGAAGATGAAATTCTGTACTTGGGTAACTAATAGACTAATAAACGCAATAACGGTGTACGCGTTTCAATAAATGAAAAGGAAAAGGACGCCCAAATGTAGAGATATTGTGTTGTTCTAATACTGTATTTTTACACACGTTCATAATTCACAAATTGTTATAAAACAAACAAACTAACCTTATATAATGAGGTACAAACCGTGATTCGTTATGCAAACGCAAATTTTACACACTACACTTCACTTATTATTTGTACAACTATTTAAACCTCAACTCAGAGATCAGGATAGTTAGTTAGTTAGTTATTGTTGTTGTTGTTTTAAGGGGCTGAACTACGAGGTCATCTCCCCCTGGAGATCAGGATGTGATGGAGACGGCTTGAAATTCGAAACGCGCAATCCTGAAATTGCCTCATTATAACCCTTTTGATGCCAAGATTGTATGAGTGGTTATGTAAATAATGCCAAGCCGAGTAAGGTTGGTTGGGTCCTAAGTGTAGGGGCTGTAACAACGCGGTCATGTAGCCCCGTGTACTTTGGGTGTGTGTAGAATCTGTCTGATAACCGGTGTTAATTGTGATGGCTGTATTAGTGTGTGTATCTGTTTTTTAATTCAAGTAAGAACTGCAACTTTGATGTTTTCAAATAGTTTCTACTTTTGCCGCCAAACGCCACCGTCAACGAATACTAGGCCTAGTTCAGAACTTAACTACTAGACGCCACAGTAGTCGGCTCTCGGCAATGAACGTAGGAACCTATACAATTTAGCTTCACACAGGTGTAATTAGTGGAAGGTTCGTTAACATGCCATAAATCTATGACATGGGACCGCCGGCTTTACTTCCCCTCCGAAGGAACGCATACTGAGGGATTTTTAACGCTCTTAAAAAATCCGACGGCTTCGGCCGGGTTTGAACCCGCTATCTTGGGCATAGAAGCTCAGCATGCTAGCAGCTACGCCACCGAAGCCGCTCATGCCGAGTTTAGTTGAGTTACAATTTTTTTAATTAAAAGAGTATCTCCTACTTAAATTTTTAAGATGAAATACCGAAACTTTTTCGAAGCAGGTAAATATATTTCAATTGTAATACTGTAGATGCTAAATAATTAATACGTTGTGTGATATGTTTCAAAGACTTAAAAAGTTAATCTTTTTAAATTTACATTGTGATTATTGACATCTTACACAATCAAAATAGTGTATATTTTTTACAATCTTATTTTATGCTTCTATGCCCAAGGTCTCGGATTCAAAGCCGGCTAAAGTCGTCGGATTTTTTAAGAGCGTTAAGAAACCATCAGTATGCCTTCCTTCGGAGGGTAAGTAAAGCCGGTGGTCCCATCTAATATATAAAAAGTCCTCTCGGCACGCCGGAAGGCGGAGGTAGATTTCACCGGACAAACTTGGAGATAGGCGAAAATAGGCAGAATATGCAGGTTTTCGTAGAAGGATCAGACCTCATTTATCGCGTGAAAGTATTTTATAATTGGAGATTAATTAACTTTGTTTTTCTTCATTTTAAACATATTTTTAACATTTTATTGTCTTACGGGGACGGTAACCTTCTTGTCATTTGGAGTCCATTTTTAGCCTATTTTCAATTTTGAAAAAATAGGCTTATGAGATCACCTTTTGTCCATGTGTGTGTGTGTGTGTGTGAGGTGTGTGTGTGTGTGTCCCCTAATAAAATCTAAACGGCTGGAGCGATTTCAGTGAAACTCGGTAAGTTCATAGCACTATTCCCGGCGACGTCGCCCGTGCCCATCGAATTTTGTAACGTCTCACCAATCCAACATGGCGGCTGTGCGAATTATTTCACTAGCATTCAGTATCTCCGAAACTATAACGGATATCGCCCTGAAATTGTGTACGGTGATAAAAGGTACTACTAGAAGTTCACCTATGAAACTTTCAAAAACCTGGTTACTACATAACCAACATGGCGGCCAAGCGAAGTGGAGACATTTAAATAGACTTTTCTCAAGATTTAACTATCCAAACGTAATGAAACTTGGTACAGCAAATATTTATACACATTGCAATGCATTGGAGTCTAATTTAGTTTAATTGTTTACATAACCTCAAAATGGCGGCTGTGCGAAATATTTCACTGACATTCTATATCCCCCAAACTATTACAGATATCACCCTGCAATTTTGTACAGTGATAAAGGGTACTGATACAAGTTTACCTATGTATAATTCATAAACCTGTAAAGTACAAAACGAACATGGTGACCAAGCGAATTTGAAATATTTTAATAGACTTTTCTCGTGAGTTAACTCTCTGAGCGCAGTGAAATGTGGTACAGTAAATGATTTTGCAGATTGTAATGTACTGCCATCTAATTTAATTCAATTGTTTACATAACCTCAAGATGGCGGCTGTGCGAAATTTTAAAATTAAGTTTTTATTTCTTGTGTCGTAATCATGCGATCGAAGTGAAAGTTTGAATAATGAACCTAGGCAATAAGTGACCTTGAATGGTACTGCCCCCGTAATTGAATTATATAGAGACCACGGTGGCTATATTTGAAATTATAAGGAAAGTTATGGTTGTCATAGTTATGACGTGGGTAGTCATGACGTAAGCACGGATGACGCAAATGTTATGCCAGCAGGTTACTTGAGCTGAGATTCTCAGTGACGTCAGCATTTAGTCGAGAATGTTCCAAGATGTACGACGCAGTCGCAGGAAACGAGGAATTCTGCTGAGGAAGAAACTATGCTATTGGAGGAGAGGCATGAACCAATCAACGATAGTTTAAAGGAAGACGGAGATTGCTGAAACTATGGTATTTTTATTACTTTTGGAATGCAGAATTATGGAAATCCATTTGCAGTAGAAGCATTGATTTGGAATTTTGGTGAAATTTATTGTCAGTTTTTGAATTTTGAAAATCCGTCATGTATTAACGAAGTTGGAACTTTTAGCGATGACGTAGTATCACGCTTTGGAAGGGATGGAAACGCCCCTCGTGAAGTTAATAAAAGGGCTTGCGCAGAAGAGAGGAGTCTCTTTCGTTCTCTGATCATTCTGAGATCTCATTCTCAGATCATCGAAGTCTATTGTGAAAGTTCTTTTCTTATACATTCATTATAGTGAGACGTCGAAGTGAACAGCAGTGAAAAGAATCGTCTTTATAACGCGTGGCGAGGCCACTATATTAACGAGATCCAAGTCAAACTAGGTGAAGTTGAAACGGACCTTAGAAAGCTTCTACAAGTTTAGCTTCGAACAGTTAGCGGTCACCGATAAGCTAATTGTATTGTGCAGTGCTACATGCAGTTATAGAGAAAAGCTGAACAATTTCGACCGATTAGTTTAAAAGATATTAGCAGTTTTATACGACTGACAAAAGTGATTATCTCGCCACAAGAGAAGCACTTTTGTATAGCCAGAATCAACGCAAGGCTGACGCTGCGAGGGGAATAGAAAGACTTCAGATTGCTTGGTTACACAACGATACAGTATAATGGAGCAATTGAATACGGCAGTTTGTTCTTCTGACACTACAACCGAAGAGCAGATGGAAGGCTAAAAGGGCTTATTGCAATTGGGACATACTTCAATGGAGTAAGATAGCGACATGGAACTTCGCTAATTGCTGTTCCACACAAGCGAACATGCGGTGAATACCATCTACACCCATGTTTCGTAATTAAAGGCTGAATACCATCGAACAGCCATAGAAACAATTTCATACTCTGAATATGAATAATTTCTTCGGAAATTTCTACAAAACTTCATGGCGATTGTCTACTGGAACTTCAGGGAATTTTTCAAGAGAGGTCAGGGATATCCCGACTCACAAAGAAGATTATTGCCGGAAGGATGTCTATTCGTCTTCGAGGAGCAGAGCGATTTCCGGAGAAGGAAGCAGTTCGATTCTCCGAGGGTGCTATTTCCTATTTCGAGGATGGAGTTCAACTTTAACGTGGTGAAATGGATCCATCAGCAGTCTTCTTTGGGGAATTTTCCTCTGGAACGTCAATCGGCAGATAAGGTAGTCGTGAACGTTTATTGTATTTGAGTTTACTAATAATGTTTGAGCAACCATTTTTCCCATATTTTTATCCTCATGTTTTTTGCCCTATTTTCTTGTTGAGATTCTTATTCTCAGTACACCTTGATGAGTTTTGCATTTTTCGACGATTTATTAAGACATTGTTATGTCATGGGCATAGTTAATGATTTTGAATCAGTTGAGACTGATAGTTAGATTTTTCAGTAATTAATATTTTTGTAGTCTCGATTTGACTGTAAGTTAATGATTTATATGGCAGATTTAAATTCAGACAGCGTGTCATTTTATTAAAGTAATTCAACCCCAGTTTAATTACTTTGACCAATTTTCTGTCATCATCAAGAAGGAAGAACATTTAAATGATTTTAGAGCGTTAAAATCTCTTACGTTGTCGACGATCTTGGAAATACTAGTCGTTATTTGTATTGATTGCAACACAGACATTTATCGTCAGTTATGAATGAACATTGCATTATAGACACTTTTGTGAAAGATTAACCTTAATAATGAATTATTGAATGCATTAAAGTCAAGTACTTTTGTTAGGAGTTTTTCTCAATTAGAGATTTATAGAACGATGTTTGCATTCCCCAGTCTAATTGGATTCTATTCGACTACTTTGCATTTTAGTCGCACTTTATTTGAAGATAGTATTTTCATACTACAATTTCTTTTAAGATGTTAATCTTAAATTTTGATAGACCAGACAGGCGTATATAAGCGTATTCACTATTAAATTTGTTTGTGATTGGCAAGTTTTGACTTCATTTCGGTTCATGAATGAAATCCACGAAGGTTATAGAAAAACAGTTTTGAAACAATTAATGATTATAAAAATTTTTAAGTGGAACTATGAATGTATAATCGCTAGTGCAGCGCGTGTTGAAAGTCGCTGAGATATAATGCCCTTGAATATGAAGGAGGTTCCCACAGGAATAAATGTTAAAGAATTATTTGTGGAAGTTTTGTAAGTTATGTGGAAGTTTAATGCCATATAGATTAATATATGATGATTTTGGGCATATTTTTAATGCAGATTGTGCATTAACTTGTTAGCGAAGGATTTTCCGCTGGAGTAAGATTGTCATAGTTCGTTGAAAATTAATCAAGTGAGTTACTGTTATAATTAACACGAGTTTAGAAAGAATTTGAGATAAGATTTTGAATGAAGATTGCCGTCACAAATCATTATTAAAACCTTTATTAAACCAGATTGTGACACTAATATGTATAACTAACCTTCATTGGTCGATTATATTAAACAGGATTATAAAATTACCAACCGAATGAACATGTGGCTAATGTATTTATTAAATTAATAATTTAAACAATTTAAATGTTAATATTGTAAATAATTGCTGTAAATATTTTTGAAAATAATGTGGAACGAGAGTGATGTTAAAGGCGTGCTTATAATATTTTTATTGTCTTTGACAAATATTATAAACAATTTCTAATTGTTATAAATAATTTATGTGATTTTGTTATAAACATTTAAGAGCTAATTAAACATTTGGATTGAACTTAACAAGTTTAAGAAATTAACATAATGATCCAATAGGATGTGAGTAAAGTACTTGAAAGATTTGCGTAAATAATGTGAGTTGTCTTGTGGACATTTAAAAGCTTGAGAGTGCAGGCTGTATTCTTACGTAACATAGCATGTGAGAAGGGAGTGCATTTGACCAGTATGCAACAGGCTGAGGGTAGCCCGCAGCTGTGCCAACATATGGTTCTCAGAGAGTGAGGTCGTACACACTCTGGCCTTGCGACTATAAATACCATTCTCATGTTTATTAAAAGGAAACCAAATGCTCTATATATGTCACACCCTGATGTCCTTTTCCAATCCAATAGTGTTATGAATATTACGTTATTTGGAGCTCTTGGGAGCTAAAATGTTTTACATCATGTTGTATGATAATTTTTGCAAGTCCTACTGGAGGACGTAGTCAGATTGACTTGGGCTACTGATAGCCACGTTGTTTTTGTTGTGTTAGTAAAATCATACCCTTTATTAGAAATAAAGCTTTTGTACAGTTCAAAGTTCTCGTCTTCGTTTCTGGTTCATTTTTAAATGTCATGGTGGAGGTTATTGTGTGAACAGACTTTAGTGATCCTGTTGTCAACTCAAACCCCGAGATAATTAAGAGGTAAGTAACGGTAAGTATGAACCCCCGTCTATTTTGGTGTGTTCCACAATGATTTCCTTTGAACTTCTGTGCTCTTATCTCGATAGTATCTGTCAGTGCCATTTTCATTGATGTAACTGTGCCGGTGCGATTGATAATTGGCAATCCGATTGAGGGGGCGGATATCTGACAGCCTACTATCCAGGTAAACGGGGACAGAAAGATTGGCGCAGTCAACGTGTGGGGCATGTTCAACAACACTGGATCACCAGGTTGAACAATAGAAAGATTGGCGCACCTAAAACGTTGGGGCTCGATTCGACAAAACTGGATTACCAGGTTGAACGCCAGAAAGAGTGGCAAACCTAAAACGTGAGGTTCGATTAGACTCAAATAAAGAGGTTGATTCTTTGTTAGATGTCTAGGCCAATTGTAGTATTTAAGAGTGTGATTATATAGGAATTAAATGTTGTATTGTGTTAGGAAAATTACACTCAGAAAAGATCAGATCTTATACAACTTGAGAAAGGTTAAATAGGCTGGAAACTTAGAAAAATCGCCTATAATCTGGAATCTTATTTTATTTGACCGGCTTATGACATTTCAGTCATATTAAAGATAAAATTAATTATTTGGATTGTAAATGTAAATTATTTGTGTTAGGATATTTTAAAATGAGCCAGAGAAATTTGAACATGTGCTTGAGTTTGTTTCAACATGAAGTATCTTCGAATATTAATTATAAGGTAGTTATAAGTTAGATTTAAGACAGAAAATTGATCAAAATTATATATGGTGAAAAGTGTTGCTCAAATGTTGTTATTTTGCTCTTTTGATGTATGTCCCTACAGCAATCCATTTCTGAATAATATTGTAATGGCAGATGAAAGTTTGAGGTTGATGCTAGAGGAGATGTCTGCTAACTTGAAAGCTAGCATGAACAATAGTATGAAGCAGATGCTGAATGAAAGCATGAAGGAGAATAATAGTAATTTGTCTGCTAATTTGAATGCAAGGATGGAGGAGAATGCTAGTAATATGTCTGCTAATTTGAATAGTAGTATGAAGGAGATGGAAGCTAGGAATACTAGTCGAATGGAGGAGAATGCTAGTAATTTGAAAGCTAGTATGGGTGAAAGTTTGAAGGGTATCCAAACTAGTGCTGCTAATTTGGAGGATAATATGTCGCGTTTACAGATTAATACCCTAGGAATTGAAAATACTGTAAGTGACATCCGCACAAATGTGTCTGATGTTAAAAATGATGTGTCTAAGGTACAGAAAGACCTTACAATGTTAAATCTAGATGTAGCTAATGTCCGAGGGGATATTTCTTGTGCTAGAGCCGAAGTAGTTGTTGTCAAAAACGATGTAGCGACTGTCCAAGACAAGGTCGAGGAAGTCCAGAAAGAAATTCAAAAAGCTAGAACTGATGTATCCAATGTTCAGGTAGACATTAATAACATTCATGCGGATATAACTGAGGTGCAAAGTGACATAACTAAGATTCAGGTAGAGGTCAACACAGTTTTCGTAGATATCACTAAAGTCCAAACTGATGTAAATAAAGTCAGGGAAGAAATCGAAAACTCAAAAACTCTTTGTACGCGTAATATAACTGCATTAGCGACTAGACTAGTTGATGAATCAGTTAGAACAACAACGTCTTTAGCAGAGTTGAAGTATGATGTAGAGGTCATGAGAACCCAGGTATTAGACCACAATAGAGTATTAAAAGAGGATATCGAAGTAGACATAGCCGAAATGTTAACAGCAAACGTAGCGGTATGGAAAGACGAGTGGAATAAGTCAAGTGGGGAACATGTAACCCAAATTCAGGAAAGGATTGAAAGAAAACTTGCCAGTACGCAGATAGAAATTAACAATGAAGTAGTACAGATTAGGAAAGATTTAAGCGTCAGGATAAATTCGTTATCCGAAAAACAAGTTGACGATAGAACACAACTAGATCAGGATATGCAAACTTTAAAATCCACATTAGAGGATCAGATGCATAAAGTTGTCTCGGATGTAAATGAAACGACGAGTAAACTGAAAAATTTGAAGTTAGGAGACGCTAGTTTAATGGAGAACTACAAAGAAGAGATAGTCAAGAAAGTCTTAACTGAAATCACCGACAAGGATACAGAAGGCTTAGCTTGCGAATCGAATAGGAATTATACTAGAAGACGTAACCTAGAGCCAGAAGAAAGAGACGTGACTCCTGAAGAACGTGTATCCAGATTCAGAGAGGAGGATGACGAGAGGAATATGGAACCTGAGTGGAATTACCGAGATAGTGGGAAAAACTATCCGGATTCATATCCGAGGAACGTGACGGTCATCAGGAATTTCGAAGACAAACCACAAAAATTCAGTAACACTGATAGTTTGACACCTATAGAGTATGTAAGGAATCTCAAAGATTATTTCATCGAAGCTCACATTCCCAGAGAGAGAGAGATGAAGATAGTAGAGAGATATCTGATTGGAGGACCCCTTGAATGGTTTCGCGCATTTAGATACACATTCAGTAAATTTGACGAGTTTGCAGAGGCATTAATCAAACGATTTTGGTCCATAGAAGCGCAGAATTCGTTAAGAGCGGAGGTGTATTCAAGAAAATACTCAGGTACTCTTCCAACGAGGTACGCTGATTTCTTTACGAGTCAGTTGTCCCGCTTGAGATTTTTGCAACCCCCATTGTCCACGGAGCAACTAATAGATGCGATTTCTCGTATGCTGCCAGTTGAGGTGAGAAGACTTATAATTTCGTCCAACATCAGGGATTTATCCAGCATGGATGAATTACTGAGAAGGTTAGACTACACAAGTCCAATGCCTAACGTAGTCCAGAAAGATCAAAGGCAGGAATTTAAAGAAATCAATACGGTATATATGGACCAAGTCCAACAAACTGACAAGCCAGAGGAGGAGAAAACTGACAATGTAGGTCCTCACAGGAACAATCAGTTTAGAAATTACAGATCACAAGGTTACCGACCGTATCAACAGAGAAGAGGTTGGAACTACAACCGAGGAAACTACAATGGAAGAGGCAGATATTACAACAATAATGGGTATAACCGTAACTATAATAGGAATAACCAAAACCAAAATAGAAACCAGAATACTCAAGGTCAGGTTATGACACCCGATCAGTATCAGCAAAGAGAGAAGGAAAGCCAGCAATACTTAAAAGAATTAAGGGATAAAGAAGCTGACAATCAAAAGAAAAGGCAGGATGTTGTAATCGATCCTGGGCCTTCTACGAGCCAGCAGAACTTAGAAAATAGAAATACTGGTCAGAAGAGAAAGTAGAGAGGAAAGAATACATTAACCACACACAACCCAGAGTAGAAGAAATTTATGATTAAGGAACATAGAGGAAATATCATACTAGAGTAAGCCAGTAATAATTCAATTTCGTGTTCAAGAGAGTTGAGATACTTGTAACATTGAGTTTAAAAACAATTTGCAACTGTTTTTAAAACGTGGTGAGAGGAGAATGCCCCCGTAATTGAATTATATAGAGACCACGGTGGCTATATTTGAAATTATAAGGAAAGTTATGGTTGTCATAGTTATGACGTGGGTAGTCATGACGTAAGCACGGATGACGCAAATGTTATGCCAGCAGGTTACTTGAGCTGAGATTCTCAGTGACGTCAGCATTTAGTCGAGAATGTTCCAAGATGTACGACGCAGTCGCAGGAAACGAGGAATTCTGCTGAGGAAGAAACTATGCTATTGGAGGAGAGGCATGAACCAATCAACGATAGTTTAAAGGAAGACGGAGATTGCTGAAACTATGGTATTTTTATTACTTTTGGAATGCAGAATTATGGAAATCCATTTGCAGTAGAAGCATTGATTTGGAATTTTGGTGAAATTTATTTTCAGTTTTTGAATTTTGAAAATCCGTCATGTATTAACGAAGTTGGAACTTTTAGCGATGACGTAGTATCACGCTTTGGAAGGGATGGAAACGCCCCTCGTGAAGTTAATAAAAGGGCTTGCGCAGAAGAGAGGAGTCTCTTTCGTTCTCTGATCATTCTGAGATCTCATTCTCAGATCATCGAAGTCTATTGTGAAAGTTCTTTTCTTATACATTCATTATAGTGAGACGTCGAAGTGAACAGCAGTGAAAAGAATCGTCTTTATAACGCGTGGCGAGGCCACTATATTAACGAGATCCAAGTCAAACTAGGTGAAGTTGAAACGGACCTTAGAAAGCTTCTACAAGTTTAGCTTCGAACAGTTAGCGGTCACCGATAAGCTAATTGTATTGTGCAGTGCTACATGCAGTTATAGAGAAAAGCTGAACAATTTCGACCGATTAGTTTAAAAGATATTAGCAGTTTTATACGACTGACAAAAGTGATTATCTCGCCACAAGAGAAGCACTTTTGTATAGCCAGAATCAACGCAAGGCTGACGCTGCGAGGGGAATAGAAAGACTTCAGATTGCTTGGTTACACAACGATACAGTATAATGGAGCAATTGAATACGGCAGTTTGTTCTTCTGACACTACAACCGAAGAGCAGATGGAAGGCTAAAAGGGCTTATTGCAATTGGGACATACTTCAATGGAGTAAGATAGCGACATGGAACTTCGCTAATTGCTATTCCACACAAGCGAACATGCGGTGAATACCATCTACACCCATGTTTCGTAATTAAAGGCTGAATACCATCGAACAGCCATAGAAACAATTTCATACTCTGAATATGAATAATTTCTTCGGAAATTTCTACAAAACTTCATGGCGATTGTCTACTGGAACTTCAGGGAATTTTTCAAGAGAGGTCAGGGATATCCCGACTCACAAAGAAGATTATTGCCGGAAGGATGTCTATTCGTCTTCGAGGAGCAGAGCGATTTCCGGAGAAGGAAGCAGTTCGATTCTCCGAGGGTGCTATTTCCTATTTCGAGGATGGAGTTCAACTTTAACGTGGTGAAATGGATCCATCAGCAGTCTTCTTTGGGGAATTTTCCTCTGGAACGTCAATCGGCAGATAAGGTAGTCGTGAACGTTTATTGTATTTGAGTTTACTAATAATGTTTGAGCAACCATTTTTCCCATATTTTATCCTCATGTTTCTTGCCCTATTTTCTTGTTGAGATTCTTATTCTCAGTACACCTTGATGAGTTTTGCATTTTTCGACGATTTATTAAGACATTGTTATGTCATGGGCATAGTTAATGATTTTGAATCAGTTGAGACTGATAGTTAGATTTTTCAGTAATTAATATTTTTGTAGTCTCGATTTGACTGTAAGTTAATGATTTTTATGGCAGATTTAAATTCAGACAGCGTGTCATTTTATTAAAGTAATTCAACCCCAGTTTAATTACTTTGACCAATTTTCTGTCATCATCAAGAAGGAAGAACATTTAAATGATTTTAGAGCGTTAAAATCTCTTACGTTGTCGACGATCTTGGAAATACTAGTCGTTATTTGTATTGATTGCAACACAGACATTTATCGTCAGTTATGAATGAACATTGCATTATAGACACTTTTGTGAAAGATTAACCTTAATAATGAATTATTGAATGCATTAAAGTCAAGTACTTTTGTTAGGAGTTTTTCTCAATTAGAGATTTATAGAACGATGTTTGCATTCCCCAGTCTAATTGGATTCTATTCGACTACTTTGCATTTTAGTCGCACTTTATTTGAAGATAGTATTTTCATACTACAATTTCTTTTAAGATGTTAATCTTAAATTTTGATAGACCAGACAGGCGTATATAAGCGTATTCACTATTAAATTTGTTTGTGATTGGCAAGTTTTGACTTCATTTCGGTTCATGAATGAAATCCACGAAGGTTATAGAAAAACAGTTTTGAAACAATTAATGATTATAAAAATTTTTAAGTGGAACTATGAATGTATAATCGCTAGTGCAGCGCGTGTTGAAAGTCGCTGAGATATAATGCCCTTGAATATGAAGGAGGTTCCCACAGGAATAAATGTTAAAGAATTATTTGTGGAAGTTTTGTAAGTTATGTGGAAGTTTAATGCCATATAGATTAATATATGATGATTTTGGGCATATTTTTAATGCAGATTGTGCATTAACTTGTTAGCGAAGGATTTTCCGCTGGAGTAAGATTGTCATAGTTCGTTGAAAATTAATCAAGTGAGTTACTGTTATAATTAACACGAGTTTAGAAAGAATTTGAGATAAGATTTTGAATGAAGATTGCCGTCACAAATCATTATTAAAACCTTTATTAAACCAGATTGTGACACTAATATGTATAACTAACCTTCATTAGTCGATTATATTAAACAGGATTATAAAATTACCAACCGAATGAACATGTGGCTAATGTATTTATTAAATTAATAATTTAAACAATTTAAATGTTAATATTGTAAATAATTGCTGTAAATATTTTTGAAAATAATGTGGAACGAGAGTGATGTTAAAGGCGTGCTTATAATATTTTTATTGTCTTTGACAAATATTATAAACAATTTCTAATTGTTATAAATAATTTATATGATTTTGTTATAAACATTTAAGAGCTAATTAAACATTTGGATTGAACTTAACAAGTTTAAGAAATTAACATAATGATCCAATAGGATGTGAGTAAAGTACTTGAAAGATTTGCGTAAATAATGTGAGTTGTCTTGTGGACATTTAAAAGCTTGAGAGTGCAGGCTGTATTCTTACGTAACATAGCATGTGAGAAGGGAGTGCATTTGACCAGTATGCAACAGGCTGAGGGTAGCCCGCAGCTGTGCCAACATATGGTTCTCAGAGAGTGAGGTCGTACACACTCTGGCCTTGCGACTATAAATACCATTCTCATGTTTATTAAAAGGAAACCAAATGCTCTATATATGTCACACCCTGATGTCCTTTTCCAATCCAATAGTGTTATGAATATTACGTTATTTAGAGCTCTTGGGAGCTAAAATGTTTTACATCATGTTGTATGATAATTTTTGCAAGTCCTACTGGAGGACGTAGTCAGATTGACTTGGGCTACTGATAGCCACGTTGTTTTTGTTGTGTTAGTAAAATCATACCCTTTATTAGAAATAAAGCTTTTGTACAGTTCAAAGTTCTCGTCTTCGTTTCTGGTTCATTTTTAAATGTCATGGTGGAGGTTATTGTGTGAACAGACTTTAGTGATCCTGTTGTCAACTCAAACCCCGAGATAATTAAGAGGTAAGTAACGGTAAGTATGAACCCCCGTCTATTTTGGTGTGTTCCACAATGATTTCCTTTGAACTTCTGTGCTCTTATCTCGATAGTATCTGTCAGTGCCATTTTCATTGATGTAACTGTGCCGGTGCGATTGATAATTGGCAATCCGATTGAGGGGGCGGATATCTGACAGCCTACTATCCAGGTAAACGGGGACAGTACATAACTCTATGGCCTATACATATAACAATCCTAAATAGCAAGCTTCCGTAATATTTAGACGGTCCTCAATATATATGAATCTTTTACAGCAACCAAACTGAAATTTTTATGTTCATAGAGACTATGAACATATGTTCACCTATAGGACTTTCAGTAACCTGGTGAGCACGAATCCAACATGGCGGCGACGCGAAGTATAAATATTTAAATGGACGTTTCTCGCGAATTAACTATCCGAGTGCCGTGAAACGTTGCACGTTTTAAATGCTTACACAAATGTTGGTCCACTGGCATCTAATTTATTTCAATTGTTTGCATAATCACAAGATGGCTGCTGTGCGTAATTTTAAAATCTCGTTTTTACTTCTTGTGTTCTAATCATGCGATTGAAGTTTGAATACCACACTTACACAATAATCTTAATATAATAGTACAAAAATAAAAATCCAACCTGGCGACCATCTGAAATATTTAGACGGTTCTCAATATCTACGAATCTGTCACAGCAATTAAACTGAAATTTTGTATGTTGATAGAGGCAATTAACATGAGCAGGATATATGAAAATAGGCTGTACAATTTGTAACTTTTTACCAGCCCTTCTTGGGCGACTGATTTAAAACTTCCCAAAATCATCCTCCTATTTTTGATCGGAAGTACTTCATCATATACCACACAATTGAAATGGCAGGGTCGTGGAGTGTTGGACACACATTTGGTCAACCTAACTGGTATCATTTGGGCGTTCAACTATTAGGTGTAATTCCCTATAAAGAAAACTAATTATAACCTTCAAAATATGTGTATTAATATCAACTTTAAACATATGGCGGGGACTCTCGTCGAACAGACTATGGTTTACTATCTTCTCTCCTCGGCAATGACGAAAACATGTGACCCAAAATGAATGTTGGAATATAAAGATGTTTGTTACTCACTCATCGACGATCTAGCAGATAATCTACGAGACATGCTCGATAGATCAGTTCTCCCCAGCATTTCTAAGATTTTCCACACGTGGTTTGAGGTTAGAGATGTTTACTGGTTTACATAGCCACATCTCTGCGAGAGAAATGAATGTGCTTCCGTACCCAACTTGAATTGTGCTAACAGAGATAACATCGTTGTGATATGTAGCCGTTTCGAGTACATTCACAAGCCATGCTTTCAACAAAACTGTTTCTCCAAATAGGCCTACGCCAAATTACGAGAACGCGACCTTCCCAATCAGACGCTACAATAGAAGTGAAGCCCCGCTATACACGAACATCCCACCTCTCATCTTGTAAACACATGTTTTCGTCTTTCTCCGCCAGGGTCATGATACCCTCCAACCCATACAAAATACACCAATAATCTCGAACCCATGTATATTTCTTACAACTCGTGGCGCGAAACTCTTCTCTGACGTCAGAACCTTACACAATTTACACAAAGCTTTCTTCAAGACAAGGGAAGTTATTCTCGGCCCAATCTAAATTTGGCCTAGAGTTTCCTGCTGTTGCAACATCTTGTAGCTTACCTACACAATCCGCTGTCTTGTATACTGACATCTCCCATACAAATTAAATGAAATATTCCTGACTGAGTCCCCGAGATACACAAGATATATATACACTAAATAAAATGAAATTCTACAACCTAAATGATGATGATGAACAAGAAAAGAAATGGTATGAACAAATTACCCTAACCTGACTTCTCTTGCAGTCAACCAAATAAGGGTTTGGGAACATTGTGACCGGAACAGTCACAATACGCCCCCATGTGATTCACACGGGTGAAACAAGTGTGGATCACAAACACTCAAACAAGCAACGCACTGAAAACACAAAGAATTACACTATTACATAAATAAACCCTGGAAGACATATATACATACACACTTGTCAAATTTTCACACATTCTCACTCTCTCGAATGTCTTATTGTGTCCATTTCCTAGCCTCACTGATTTCTCTCAAGTGTCTTAGGTCTACCACTTCATTTTCTTCGTCTCATCATGAGACCCTATCGCTTCACAAGCCATGGTATTTGCCTGCACAGGCCTTATCATACCATCTATCCATCTAACACTCGATGCCACTTTGCTGGTTAGCATTCTTCGTCACATCTCTTGAGTTTTGTCATGCCATCACGTTATGTTGACTGATTCTCTAAGAGTCCATGCCATATTATTTTACAGAGTGATATCTACGGAGATTCCTAATATTATGTGTACCGACAGACTTACCATCCTGGTCCGTTAAACTATAGGCACACTCACCAATACGTTTAACCACCTTAAAAGGCCCCTGAAATAGATGAAAAAACTTCCCTATCTCCTTATCTACAGCTGAAGACGGATATGGAACCCTCAGAAGCACCTGATCGCCTACTTCAAAAGAATCAAACTTTACCCGCTTCTGCTGGCGCCTACGCTTATTCCCTGCCTTGATTAAGTTGTCCCTAGCCAGCTGGATACAAACATCCTTCCCAATCTCCTCTCCCGTGACCAAACCTAGCATTCTAGCAAGCTCATTGGTAGGCTTCCTACCATACTGAATTTCATAGGGAGTGCATTTTACACTCTCATGGAACGTACTATTGAACCATCGTTCAATATCTCCTAACTTGGAGAACCACGCATTGTGGCGATTGCTCACATAGGTGCGAAATACTCTCCCTAATTCTCTCATAACTCGTTCGGACAAATTCCCTTGAGGATATCGAATAGATGAGAATATGTGCTTGATACCCAATTCACTCAACTTGGTTTTCCAGATCTTTGAGGTGAATTGACTACCGTGGTCTGATAGTATCCTGAGAGGCACCCCAAACTCAGGTACATACTTATCAGTGATCTGTAGGACACAACCCTTCCCGGTCGCTTTTCTCAGGGGATACAGTTTGACGAGTTTACTGAATGCGTCAACAACCACGAAGATATACTGATATCCAAACTGAGCTTTAACCAATGGACCATACAGATCGACACAGAGTAAATCCCTTGGTTTTTCTGTGATCACCATTTGCCGAGGTCCCTCAAGAAACCTCGTTGGGCATTTACACCGTTGACAGGAGTCACAACTTGCCAGAACTTTCCTAATCTGCCTTCCCATGTTCTTCCAAATGAAATGCTGCTGAACAGCAAAAAGAACCTTGCTTGATCCAAAATGCCCTAAAGCCTTGTGATGATACCAAATCATCGTTACCTGCAATGAGCTTGGCACACACACTTTCCAGGCACCTTCATGGCACAGCCTAGCCAAGAAACCCCACTCCAACTTGTACCAATACTTTCCAACCTTAATTCTACTATCCACATCCATACCTCTCAACTGAGTCAAGATATCACCTAAGACCTCATCCTTCTCCTGCTCTACAAGCAGATTCCTTAAGCAGCGTATCTCATAATCACACTCGCTTACCTTGGTTACGCAGATAACAACACCTTCCTGTACCTCCAGTACCTGATGACCCTCATCACCCCCAATGTTTCTACTCATGAAGTCAGCCACAATGTTCTCAGTACCCTTAATATGCCTTACCTCAAAGTTATATTCACTTATAGCCAATATCCACCTTGACATCCTGTTCGAAGTGAGCTTGCAGGATCCAATAAAAAGTAATGCATGATGGTCAGTCAGTATCTGCAACTTACTGCCCAACACATAACTCCTAAACTTCCCTAGAGAGTATACGATTGCTAACATCTCTATTTCAGTAATTGTATATCTCTTCTCCGCCATGCTTAGCCCTCTGCTTGCTAATGAGACAATCCCTAGATTGCCCTCACTATCCTCCTGACACAAAATGCCTGAGATGCCTTGCATGCTCGCATCAGTCATCAAAATGTAGGGACAATCCAGACGAGGATACCTAAGCATGACAGTCTCTACAAAGCCTCTCTTCAACTCCTTAAAAGCCTCATCGTGCACCTGGGTCCATACCCACTTAGTACCCTGCTTCAGCAATTCCCTAAACGGTTCTACAAGACAGGAATATTTAACTACGAATCTACGAAAATAATTGAAAACCCCTAATATTGACCTCAATTGTTTGGCGTTACGTGGTGTAGCAGTGTTGTGAATCTTGTCTAATCGTGACTGTTCGGGAGACACCCCTTGTGTTGTGATAGTATGCCCTAAAAATGTGATTGATGTTGTGCAAAACAGAGACTTCTTAAGTTTAATTGTAAATCCCCCGTCCCTTAATTTCCCCAAAACAATGTCTAAGTGATCCAGGTGTTCCTTTAATGTGTAAGATGCAACAATTAAATCATCTATGTACATTGTCACAAACTCGTGTGTGTCCCTCCCTAACACTAGATTTAAGGCCCTAATCAACGCTGAACTGCTGGTCTTTGTTCCGAAAGGAACGACCCTGAATTGGTACAAACCACTCTTAAAGCTAAACGCAGTCAACTTCCTGTCCTGTTCTCTCAACGGTACCTGCCAAAATGATGCACTCAGATCCATAGTGGAAAACCATTGCTTACCATTGAATTTCTGAACCAGTTCCTCAACACATTCTGGCCTCTGTTGGTCCCCAGATATCCTACAATTGAGCTGCCTGGCATCAATACACAACCTGACCGAGCCATCACTCTTCCCAACCACAACTAAGGGATTCAGATATGCACTAGTTGAAGGCTCAATAATACCCTGATTCAGCATAATGCCTATTTCTTTCTCCACAGCATCAGCAAATTTGTGAGGTATCGGGTACTTGGGTCCTGAAAATGGAGAATGATCTACAATTTCGAACTGATGCGTATAGACATGTGTTAGCCCTGGCTTGTCACTGAAAACTTCTTGGTTTAGCTCTAAAACCTCTAACAACTTATCCCTCTCCTCAACACTTAAACCACTCTTATCCACAGCCTGCTGGAGTTGATCACACTTATCACCCTCCACAGCAATGTGACATAAATCCACAACTTCCTCCTCATCGTCAGCCTTACCTTCTGCCATATCCCCTACAGTGACCTCAGTAACACATGCCTTTACTGTCTTATCTACACTCTTGCATTTCATTCTCATCTCCTGGCTTATATTCCCCCTCACAAAGTTGATGACACCCCGGTCAAAATCAATAACAGCACTATGCTCGTTAAGCCAGTCTATCCCCAAAATCATTTCATAAATTAGGTTAGGAATTACCAAGCAAGTCTTGTGGTCAACTTCATTACCAAACCTCATGGGCAACAATACCTGCTTTCCCACTCTTTGGGATTTATTACCAACAGCAGTTACCACATATGTCGACTTAACTGGAATTTCTTCCAACTTACCACCGTCCTTGATTAAAGTATCATAAAATCCCTTACTGATGACACTTCTCTCACTCCCCGAATCCACCAATGCCTGCACTCTCTTACCTAGTATGCTCAACTCAACAGTTGACATAAAAGCCTCCTTCTCCCCGATACATGAGAACTCCTGCTGGTCAGCTAGCAGATCCTCCCGACTCATAGGCATAAAATCCTCCTCACCCACAATAACACACTGCTTGACTTCATTTCTTACGGACTGCCTGACTGACCTCCCTGCACAGCCCGTTCGGAGTTTAAAGCTCCTTGACCATCTTGTTCTTGTCTCCTCTGGTTCACCTGTACTCTTTCGTTACCACCTTCCTGACGCCCCCCACCTCTCTGATAGTTACCTTCCTGTCGCTGTGAATTATCCTGACGCCCCCCACCTCTCTGATAGTTTTCCTGCCTCTGCTGATAATCTCTTTGCTCCTGATTAAATCTACCCCTATTAAACTCCTGATTATTCCCCCTATTGCCCCTAAATTCCTGTTTGACCTCTGGCCTCTCCATGTGCTGCTTGCCTAAAACGTCAAAGCTCGTAAGAAGCTCTTCCAACTCTTCTACCGTCCTTACCTTCTGCATACAAGCTGCCTCCTGAATTCTAGGTGGGAAGTGCTTCAACATGACCCTAACCACATCACTGTCAGAGGTCAGCCCATCCAAATTCTTCCAAATAAGTACATGTGCCAAAAAATATTCTGTCAGGGATACCCCTTCTCTCTCCTTATATTTCCCAAAAGTTAATTTTTCCCTTTCCCTGGACTGTACCCCCTCCCCCCAGAACTTAGCTTTGAATTTATCCCTGAATTCCCTTAAACTATTCATGTTAGGCCTGTATATTTGGAACCATGCTTTCACATCCCCTTGAAATGAGTTAGACAAGATCTCCAACACTGTTTCCCATTCGACAACCCCGTCTTCTAGATCCTTGCTGAATTTCTTCTCAATGGTTTTTAAAAACTCCATAGGGTTGAACTGCCTTGAGTTAAATTGTGGCAGACCAGGGTCCCTGAGTAGCAAACTAGATGGCATCACAACCCTTTGACTCATCGGTCGCTCTTTCAACTCTCTCCTGACCTTTATCAGCTCTTCCTGCAGCTTTTCGTTTTTCTCGGTCAATGCCACCTGCTTCCCTCTCAGACCCTCAATCTCTCCCAACTTATTTTCAACGGCACCTACTCTATCTAAATATTCCCTCTTATTCCCACTTACAGTGTTGCATATCTCATCACACTTTCCCGTTACATTCTGTACTTCTGCCCTTGAACTAGCTATCTCTGACTTAATTTTCGTTATTTCCACATCTTGCTGGTTCTGATGGCCTTCCATTCCTTCTAGCCTACTTGTGATCCCAGCCTGATTCCCCTGCATTTCTGCCCTGATTTCCTCTCCCTGTTTGCTAATTTTCCCACTTAATTCCAGGTTCATACTCTCCATTCTACTATTAAGGACAGACTTATGGTCCCGTATTTCTTTGCTGAGACTCTCTATCCTTGTGTTCGTGGCCCTGTTGCTCTCCTGAATTTCCTTACTTACAAATTCCTTCACTTCTACTATCTGTTTGGTCACTGACTCTACCTTCTCATTTACAGAGCCTACCTGCTCCTTAATTTCCTTACTCATAGATTCTCCTTGCTTCTTAATCTCTTTTATTTCACTCAGTAGCATTTGGATCAAACTATCGTTCATAACCCCCCCATTTACATTTAAGTTACTACCTTCAGCGATCAGCTGCGACTCAGTAGTAACAATGGTAACATATGTTCCCACTGTCTTTTCCACATCTTCCTCACTGCCACTTCCCCCAGTTTCCTGATTACCTGACATGTTACTGTTTGATTTACACACAACACTTGACCTTAATTCTAAATTGTCTGATGTGGACATACCCCTTAAAACAAAACAAATTACTGTGAACCCTAATACTCCTAAGGTGTCTATCGGCTGTGTGCATATGTGCCCTAATGATACCTGCTAGGTTTCCCTACTCTTGCCCCACGTTGAGGTGCTATGTTGTAACTTTTTACCAGCCCTTCTTGGGCGACTGATTTAAAACTTCCCAAAATCATCCTCCTATTTTTGATCGGAAGTACTTCATCATATACCACACAATTGAAATGGCAGGGTCGTGGAGTGTTGGACACACATTTGGTCAACCTAACTGGTATCATTTGGGCGTTCAACTATTAGGTGTAATTCCCTATAAAGAAAACTAATTATAACCTTCAAAATATGTGTATTAATATCAACTTTAAACATATGGCGGGGACTCTCGTCGAACAGACTATGGTTTACTATCTTCTCTCCTCGGCAATGACGAAAACATGTGACCCAAAATGAATGTTGGAATATAAAGATGTTTGTTACTCACTCATCGACGATCTAGCAGATAATCTACGAGACATGCTCGATAGATCAGTTCTCCCCAGCATTTCTAAGATTTTCCACACGTGGTTTGAGGTTAGAGATGTTTACTGGTTTACATAGCCACATCTCTGCGAGAGAAATGAATGTGCTTCCGTACCCAACTTGAATTGTGCTAACAGAGATAACATCGTTGTGATATGTAGCCGTTTCGAGTACATTCACAAGCCATGCTTTCAACAAAACTGTTTCTCCAAATAGGCCTACGCCAAATTACGAGAACGCGACCTTCCCAATCAGACGCTACAATAGAAGTGAAGCCCCGCTATACACGAACATCCCACCTCTCATCTTGTAAACACATGTTTTCGTCTTTCTCCGCCAGGGTCATGATACCCTCCAACCCATACAAAATACACCAATAATCTCGAACCCATGTATATTTCTTACAACTCGTGGCGCGAAACTCTTCTCTGACGTCAGAACCTTACACAATTTACACAAAGCTTTCTTCAAGACAAGGGAAGTTATTCTCGGCCCAATCTAAATTTGGCCTAGAGTTTCCTGCTGTTGCAACATCTTGTAGCTTACCTACACAATCCGCTGTCTTGTATACTGACATCTCCCATACAAATTAAATGAAATATTCCTGACTGAGTCCCCGAGATACACAAGATATATATACACTAAATAAAATGAAATTCTACAACCTAAATGATGATGATGAACAAGAAAAGAAATGGTATGAACAAATTACCCTAACCTGACTTCTCTTGCAGTCAACCAAATAAGGGTTTGGGAACATTGTGACCGGAACAGTCACAAATTCTTCACGGAACTACTGTTATACTTGTGGTCACACTGTCCTTATGCAAGGTTTCGACACTGATGTGTAACTATGTAACGGTCTGTTACTTCTTCACGCAAAATTATATTTCCCGCAGAGATGTTGGTTGGTTCCTCAGTTTAGGGGCTGCGACAACGCGGTCATATAACCCCGTGTACTTTGGGTGAGTGTAGAATCTGTCTGATAAACGGTGTGAATTGTGACAGCTGTGTTAGTCTGTAATTCAGGTAAGGAATGCAGACGCTAAATTTCAAGCAGTAGTTCCTAATGTTGCTACCAGATACTAACGTCAACGCCACCCAGCTGTGAACTTGGCTACTAGATGCCACCTCAATCAGCAACTCGCAACGAACGTTGAAACTTCCCCTCCAAAGGAAAGCTAACTGAGGGATTTTTAGCGCTCTTAGAAAATCCGACGACTTTGGCCAGCTTTGAACCCGCGACCTTGGGCATAGAAGATCAGCATGCTACCAGTTACGTCACCGAAGCCGCTTCACACTTAGTCAGATGTCATGGCAACGTCTGATGGCTCATCCCTCATCAATTTAGTAGTGTTGCCATGTCAACCACTGATAGCTCTTGGCATTTTCTTATAATTCCGAAATCATTTTTCTAATCCCTTGGCGCAATGGTGGCTCATATCAAAAATTCTTTCAGACAAACGTTTTAGGTAATTATTAGGGGAATATTGTCCATTTTGTACGGTTTTGATATTGTGCCTATTAACAGAGATATGATTAATGTTTCCCGAAAAAAACACTTCTTCCCATCCCTTTGGTCAATGGTTGGTGCTATCAAAAAACGTTTCAAACATAAATTTCTGAGCTTTATCCGACACATAGTATGAACTTTGAACGGATTCGATATTTCACATATTAAGAGAGTTATAGCAATATTTCATTTTTGGAAAAAAAAAAGTCCCCCATTTTCATCCCCTTCGACCGATTTAGCCCAGTAACGAACTCGTCCGAGATTTTATGGGTATACATAATTATTCGGTAAAAAATCAAAGTGATTGGTGCAAAATTACGGCAGTTATCGTGTCCACAAGAAACTGATATACATATATACATATATTACATAAATTATATATAAACTTTTGAACTGACGGTGGTTTTGGGGTCTGGGGGATGTGAAACGCGAAGATATGTCGAAATTTTCCGGAAATCGAAACATGGTACCCATTGCAACAGTTAGCTTTCTAATGAAATCTACCTAAAATACTGCAGTTAACGACAGCTAGCTGTGAACTTGGCTACTAGATGCCACCTCAATCAGCAACTCGCAACGAACGTTGGAACTTCCCCTCCGAAGGAAAGCAAACTCAGGTTTTTTAGCGCTCTTAGTAAATCCGACGACTTCAGCCGGGTTTGAACCCGCGACCTTGGGCATAGAAGTTCAGCATGCTACCAGTTCCGATACCGAAGTCGCTTCCCACTGACATATGAAAACTGAATGTGATCTCGTGCAGTGGCGTTGTCATAGCAACTGCTGATGGTCATCCTTATCAATTAAAAGTAAAGTTGTCATGGCAACCTCTCTTGGCACTTGGCATTTTCTTATAATTTAAATCATTTTGTTCACCCCGTGGCGTAATGGTGGGTCATATCAAAAATTCTTTCAGACAAAAGTTTTTGGTAATTATTGGAGGAATATTGTCCATTTTGTGCGGTTTTGATATTGTGCCTATTAACAGAGATATGATTAATGTTTCCCGAAAAACCCACTTTTTCCTACCCCTTTGGGCAATGGTTGGTGCTATCAAAAAACTTATTTGACATAAATTTTTGGCACTTATCCGACACATATTATGAACTTTGAAGGGATTCGATATTTCATGTATTAAGAGAGTTATAGCGATATTTCCCTTTTTCGAAAAAAGCCCCCCATTTTTACCCCCTTTGACCGATTTTGCCCATTAACGAACTCGACCGAGATCTTATAGGGATACATATTTTGTAAAAAATTCAAAGTGATTGATGCAAAATTACGGCAGTTATCGTGTCCACAAGAAACTGATATATATATATATAAACTTTTGAACTGACGGTGATTTTGGGGTCTGGGGGATGTGAAACGCGAAGATATGTCGAAATTTTCCGGAAGTCGAAACATGGGCCCATTGCAATAGTTAGCTTTCTAAAGAAATCTACCTAAAAGTGAAAGTCTGTATGTATGTATGTATGTGGGTATGTATGTGGATCTGTTCCGTATACAAATCTACACCGTTCCACCAATCTCAACCAAATTTTGCATACACATAGTTTAGGACCCAGAAGGAACCGCTGGCTACATGAATTTTCGATAGTCTTTCTCATTCTTCTGATTTTGGCCCTTTTTCACTCAAAAACAGGCTAATCAAATCATAAAATATACTCATGAAGGAATGGCAAGGCAGATAGTTTCCATGGCAACATAGCTCAAGTCGAGACACGGCCGACTTGATGCCAATTGCGCTCAGCACTACCGGTATAGAAAATGAGGATCTTTACTTGAAATCCCGTTAGTTACTCAACTGCTCACACAGCATTGTCAACCGAGTTTAGCATAATAAAGACTTGACACTATCTTCTTTCTACTATATATTTTTCAAATACCACTCACTCACTCACTCACACATTCATTTATTCATCACGAAATCTCAGAAACCACCGAACGGATTGGAATGAAATCTGGTATGCAGCTTCCTCAAGGGCCGCAAATGCCCACTAAGAGAGAAATATTGGCTATTCAGGTTCTAAAGGGGTGTTAAGGGGGTAGACCTGCAAGCAATATCTCCCGATTGGTTTCATGGGGGGATGTGATACTCGGCATATAAACTCATCATTAAAAATAAGAAGACATGTGTCTGAGGGTTTTTCGATGTGGTGTATATTATGAGGTGAAAGGGGTGAAAAGTGGGGATTAAAAGATTCTTAACGGAGCGTGTGCCTCTTAAACGACATAGGCGAGGAGTTTGAAACACAGCGAAAAAAAAAATAAGCATAAAAATAAGTAAATATGTGTTTGACCGCTTTTCTATAAATCCAATTTAAGGGGCCCATGGGGAGAGATGAAATTCGGGGGGGGGGGACAGGAAAGAAAGTGTCCTAACTGATTAACTGACTGACTCACTCATCAAACTCACGGAAAAAAACTGCTTTAAAGTAAGTAAATAGCTTTTCGACAGTTTGTTTTTCAATCAAATTGAAGGGGTTCATCGGGAGGGGTGAAAATCTGAAGAAAAAAAATGAAAGGAAATGTCCTGACTCATTCACTCACTCATCATCGCCCAGCCAAAAATATTGAAGTTGGAAACATGACATTTCGGGGATATGTTCGATGTATGTCAAAACCGTACACTAAGGGAGGTTTTTTGGATATTCGGGTTCTAAAGGGGTCTTAAGGGGGTTAAACCTGCATTTCATTGAATATCAATATCTCACGAGTGGTTTCATTTGTGGATGTGATACTCGGCATATAAACTAATCATTAAAAATACGCAGACATGTGTCTAAGCGTTTTTCGATGTGGTGTATTATTATGAGGTGAAAGGGCTGAAAATTGGGGGTTGAAGGATTCCTAATGGAGCGTGTAGGCCTATCTCTTAAACGACATAGGCGAGAAATTTGAAACTCAGCGAAAAAAAATCAGCTTAAAAAGTAAGTAAATCGGCTTTCGACTGTTTTTTCATAAATTAATTTAAGGGGCCAATGGGGTGGGGTGAAATTCTGGGGGGGGGGGGGGGATGGAGAGAAAGTGTCCTAACCGACTGACTCAGGGGAAAAAGACAGCTTAAGAAATAAGTTAATAGGTGTTCAAGCGTTTTTTAATCAATACAATTTAAGGGGCCCATGGGGAGGGGTGAAATTCTGGTAAAATAAATGAAAGAAAATGTCCTGTCTGACTCACTCACTCATCACGCCCAGCGAAAACTATTAAAGTTGGAAACATGACATTTTGGGAAGATGTTCGCTGTATGTCGAAAACGTTAACTAAGGAATGATTTTTGTTTATTCGGGTTTTAGAGACGCGTCAAGGGGGTAAACGTGCATTTCATTGAATAACGATATCTCATGAGTTGTTTGTTTGGGGATGTGATATTCGGTATATAAACTAATCATTAAAAATAATCAGACATATGTCTAAGGGTTTATCGATGTGGTGTATATTATGAGGTGAAAGGGGTGAAAATTGGGGATTGAGGGATTCTTGACGGAGCGTGTATCTCTGAAACGACATAGGCGTGAAGTTTGAAATTCGGTGGGAAAAAACAGCTTAAAATACAGGTAAATAGGTGTTCGAACGTTTTTTCATAAATCCCTCCTTGGAGAGGGGTGAAATTCTGGGGGGAAAAAAACAGGAAAGAAAGTGTCCTAACTGATTGACTCACTTACTCACTCATCAAACTCAGGGAGAAAACAGCTTTAAATAAGTAAATGGGTGTTTGGCCGTTTGTTTCATAAATCCAATTTAAGGGGTTCATGGGGAGGGGTGAAATTATCAAAAATAAATGAAAGAAAATGTCCTGACTGACTCACTCACTCATCATCGCCCAGCCAAAATTATTGAAGTTAGAAACATGAAATTTTGGGGATATGTTCGTTGTATGTCGAAAACGTCCACTAAGGAAAGAGTTTTGGATATTCAGGTTCTAAAGAGGTGTTAAGGGGGTAAACGTGCTTTCCATTGAATAACAATATCTCACGAGTGGTTTCATTTGGGGATGTGATACTTGGCACATATACTAATCATTAAAAATAAGCTGACACATGTCTAATGGTTTTTCGATGTAGTGTATATTCTGAGGTGAAAGGGATGAAAAGTGGGGGTTGAAAGATTCCTAACTGAGCGTGTATCTCTTAAACGACATAGGGAGGAGTCTGAAACTCGGAGGAAATCTATCAGCTTAAAAATAAATAAACAAATGAATAAATAAATAAAATAAATAGGTGTTCGACCGTGTTTTCATAAATGCAATTTTAGGGGCATATGGGGAGGGGTGAACTTCTGGAAGAAAAACGTCCACTAAGGAAGGATTTTTGGATGTTTGCTCTCATCGACCAACCAAAACTATTAAAGTTAGAAGAATGATATTTTGGGGATATGTTTGTTTGTTGTGTGTCGAAAACGTCTACTAAGGAGGGATTTTTGGGCATCCAGGTTCTAAAGTGGTGTTAACGGGGTTAAACCTGCATTTCATTGAAAAACAATATGATACGACTATGACGCGAGCGATGCGAGGCTAAAATTGAGATGGTGTGTGTCTGTGTATTACTCAATCTCGCAAGTACCACTGGTCCGATTTACGTGAATTTTACATGGAAGTAGCTGATTTACCTGGTTAACATATAGGTTACTTTTGATTTCAATACTTTGCACTATTTAAAATGGCGACCATTTTAGTGACGTCACTACACCCTTTGGTTTCAAACTTTCATATTTCCATTTCAAATAAAAAGAGAACGCTAAGAAATAGCAAACATTTGATGGCATATGCGAGGTTTAAAATTACATTTTCTATCCGAAAGGTATCTGCAACTGTTAGCGAGTAAAACCTAAATTTGTGCTATAAATCACGGTCAACGCCGAGCGGTGTAGTTGGACAAAATGTTCCATCCTTAATCTCCCTCTGCGCAGCACCTCGCCTATCCCCTGTTTTAACTGTCACCTTCACATTTTAATTTATTTATGACGCGTAGCGAAGCACGGGTACTTCAGCTAGTGTCATATATTTATGGTATTAAAAAGAACCTTCCACTAACTACACTTGTGTCAAGCCAAAATTTGTTGGTTAGAATTGATAACGCTATATTAATAGCCTATCTAGTTGCCTAGTCCGCAAGCTAGGTGTCGTGGACGGGAGCATTTGATAGCAAAAGTAGGAACTACTTGAAATTATCGTCTGCAGTCCTTACTTGAATTAAAACAGATGACACACACTAATACAGTCATCACATTTAACACAGGTTATCAGACAGATTCTTCACACGGGGTTACACGACAGAGTTGTCGCAGCCCCTAAACTAAGGAACCAATCAACCAGCGTTCACATCCTCGTCCACATACAGTAGTTGGCATACACACGTCACTTAGGGTCATGGAAAGATTTGTTAATATAAACAAGGTGGTGAAAACAATGGACCGCCAGACGTCTAATCACATGCCTCTACTCAAAGGTGGCTGTTGTCCACGTCCGGTTACCATGGCTCCGGTTCCAGAAAATTCTTGAGGTATGTCTTCTACTTTTTACCATTTCAAATGATCTTGTCGACTTCATCGTTTTGCTTTGGTCTACCGTTATGCGTTACGATTACGGCGTGTATGACGTCATCATGTTGTTCAGTGCATATGCACCGAGTCTGAGTTTACTCCTGGGGTCTGGCGTTATGCGATATAGAGACGGCGAGTGCGTGACATCATGCAGCAGAGTGCATCTTCCGCTCTTCGTTCCCTGCGCGGAAAGCCTAAGTTAATGGGTAATGGAGTCTGTTGAAAGAGTCCTGGGGCTTCGAGCGAAGCGAGAAGCCCTCCTGAGCCTTTCTAACATGTGTAGTATTTGTAACATGCGTCATTTGAAATGATATAAAGTCTAGTCTCTCAGACTGACTGTATCTCTTTTTCTTCAATGATGTTAGCAGTCTTTCCGAGGCTCTGGTGTTTGGTTGAGGTAAATATTATCCAAGGTCGTCAATAAGAAACGATTATGGTGCCAGGAGGTAGACGAATCGTGACCTGGTAGTTTTTGACACACCGATTGCATTCTTTTTATGAATAATGCCTTCACTCTTTCTAGTGAGGAAGGGTTCTTTTCTGTTAGGTGTTGACAAATGATTTCAATGCCATATATTAGTATAGGCATGATTTTGTTTCTGGGAAGAGCCATTGCTGACTCTAACCTGAGGGTTCTCAAGTATGCAATTTCATGCATTGCCCGTACCGCTTGCGTTAATTCTCTATCATATGATATGTAAAACATGTAGCACTCGTTTCGAGCGTGATACCCAAATATTTGAATTCCTGTATGATGTTTATTTTCCTTCTCTTGATGCCAATTTTTGTTGCTGCAGTAATGTTCCCTCCTTTTTTTTTGAACACCATCACTACCGTTTTTGAAACGTTTATTTCAAACTTGTGATCGGAGAGCCATTGTTCCATTTCTGTTAATGTGTTTATGAATTTTGTGACTTCAAAGAATACTTATTAAGAAGTCAGTTATTCACGGAACTTAAACACGTCTATACAGAGTGAAAATGATTCCCACGTTGTTTTGGTTTCACCACTGATAACACTACATCGCTGGAAATAATAATAATAATAATAATAATAATAATAATAATAATAATAATAATAATAATAATAATAATAATAATAATAATCCAACAGACCCTCACCAACACCACTTCAAAAGTTAAGTTTAGAGGCGAGATTTCCAATGCCTTCGAGATAACGACAGGAGTTCGACAGGGAGATGGTCTCTCGCCTCTACTATTCAACTGCGTTCTTGAGAAAGTTATCCGTGAGTGGCGCAAAACAATGAGTGATGAAGGAGTTCAAAATGGAATCAGACTTGGTCACAAGAATAAGAACCTATCGATTGACTGTCTAACCTTTGCAGATGGCCTTGCAGTTTTGTGGATTCGTTGAATACGGCCAGGAAACAGATCAACCAGCTTCAAACACAAGCTCCTGATCTCTTTGAAAAAGAAAAAAAACAGAGTTTATTACTAATATCAAAATGGCTCCAAAACATATTGAAGTGAATCATGGGAAAATCAAGCGGGTTGTGAAATTTAAGTATCTTGGTGAATGGATAGACCCTACAATGTCCGAAAACGAGGCTTTTGCGCCTCGCTTGAATAAAATTTAAATGGCTTACCATCTAACTAAGAATGTGTACAACAAAAGATCTATATCCCCGAATGCAAAACTGATGCACTACTGCACGGTCATCCGGCCAGAAGCTTTGTATGCAGCGGGATGTCTCTCCGTGAATAGAAAAGGCATAATGGAAAAACTGGAGACCAAGGAAAGGAGATATTGAGGAAAATCCTGGGTCCAGTCAAAGAACACGGCGAGTTCCTAAGACGCCACAACCACGAGTTGTACACTCACGTAGAGAAAATAACTGACGTGATGAGGAAAAGGAGGATTTCTTTTTATGGACATATAACCCGAATGAAATCAACATGGCTATCCAACATAATTTTTGCTTTTCTCCATGAGTAAAATACAAAGGGGGCCCAGTTCAGTGAAGTAGAGAAAGATCTGTTGGAGACTGGGATAACACGTGAAGATATCCAGCAGCCTGGCCCAATTAGGGAAATACTTAAAAAACATCGGAGTTTTCAACTTAAGCCGAAGCTAAAAACCGGGAAGGCGTGGACGACAGAGAGAAAGGTGCAACATCGATTGCGAACGAAGGAGTACTGGGCCAACAATAAAATGCAGAAGAAACAGTTGACATGACGTGGTCATTAGTTGCCCGTAACGAAGGAAGAAGAAGAAGAAGTATAAAACTGTATTTAAAATACATGGCCCGTGGCATTTTTTGCAACATTTCCCGCGACCGATATATCGGTGCCGTGGTCCTATAAGGGTTAATAGTCATCATACCTAATGCATGTAATTTTCTCCAGGAGTGCTATTTACTTATTATATACATTGGGCCCCGCCCAGTCATTGGGCAAATTCGTGTTGACGAACTGAAGAGTTACAAATGACCGACTCTTCTTCTAATCACATATAATTGTTTTCAGGTCGTTTCGCATTTCCTAATAATTGCAATTGTCTTTGTGTTGACTGACTGAAAAGATACAATGTCAAACCCAGATGGTAAGCTGCCATTGCATCGGTGTTGTGTGTAGCTCTATGGACATGTCCATATCACAAGGTTTCTCAGCAATTGATCCCGCACCAATATGTTGCCTGATATCGTTCTTCACGTGATTGAGTACGGACATTTTCATTATCCATTGGAGCATTCTCGTCTACTGTTAAGAACTTTTAGTGTTAGCCGCGTACTTGAATGTTTGTTTTTGTTTCTTTAGGGACTTTGGGACATGGTAGTCATGAAGCTCAGTGTACTTGGGTGTGTGTAGAATTTGTCTGATAACTTGTGTCACTCTAATGTCTGTACTAGTGTTTCATTTGTAATTAAGGTAGGATTTGGGTAGGAAGTGGCCATGGCCTTAAGATAGGTACCATCTCGGCATTTTTTGTTGAGGGGTAGAAGTCGGGAAACCACGAAAAATGTCTTCCAGGATGGCTGAGGTAGGAATCGGATCTGAATCTATTCAATTTTGCCTTATGAGGCTGAGTGCATCCCACTCCAGCCCTCAGACCAGAATTAAATTTCTGGGGCAGAGCTGGGAATTGAACCCGGGCCTCCACGGTAACAGCCATGAAAGCTAGCAACTACACATTGAGGCTGGCAACTTATTTTTACAATGGTCCGACACATGTTGGAATCAAAACATGGTGGCATGTCACAAGGACTTCGGTGACCTCTCCCCATCTCATTCATGCTGAGTTCAGCCTTGCTCGCACGTCTTTATTTATGTAACCATACTCATGCAGGTAATATCCTAAGTATCGCAAGTTTTGAACCATCAGTAACATAATGCAAGATTATGCATAACCCAAACTCATTCAGTCAATTACACAACGCTTCTATATGACCTATTAGATATTCTTGGGTAGTAGAAGCAATCATCACATAGTCAGAGAAGCGCATATTCTACGGAACATCCCTGTGGAGAATTCGGGTAATGGTGTCCATGACGAGACCGCGTGGACAGGGGTGATCCCTGTTGCACACCTTCTGTCACCTTCTGTCTTGCTATTACAGTTAGCCATTTGGCCCAATAGATGAGTGCCTTAGGAATATGGTAATCTTTAAGAGCATATGATAACAGTTGGTGAGGCACCCAATCAAATGATTTCTGCAAATCGAGTTATTGTTGATTTTAGGGACGGAACAGCAAGGTCATCTTCCCCTTTATAAATCAAAGAACCTTAACTCAAGTGATTTATCTTTCTCAATGCATTTTTACATTAGTGACGGACTGCAAAGTTGGCATCTGTGTTCTCGCGTTCCTTCACATATTCTCACTGACTTTGAGTCATTTGGATTATGCTTCAAATATGTTGACCAAGGATTCTCTCAGAGATCTTCAAAGTGTGGGATGTAAATCGGGTAGATCGATAGTTAGCACGAGACGCTGGGTCCATTTTGGTCTTGAATATATTGGCTGTGATACTTGGAGGAAGTGTATCTCATGACCTAGGAGAAACTATATCACAAGAAAAACGTCCGTGTTGGTCATTTTCCCCCAAATTCGCTAGGGTGAATCCCCACAGGGAAACTCTCCAATCTTAAACACCCACGTGAGATTTAGAGCAGCTATATCGATACGCGCTCCATTTTTTATAATATTCTTCTGCAAGTGCGAAGTTTTCAGTCCTCGGTAATTGGCTGAAATCACGTTAGGGGGTTACTATAGCGTTGGCTGTTTCATTTAGGATTAGAAACATTGCAGTTCTATATAATTGTGTATGAGCACGGTGTTGACTAGTGAATAATTAGAAGCATAGCTTCAGTGTAGTGAAAGATAATGAAATATACAGGAGTTTAGATCTTTCTTGTTCTTTTTAAGGTATTATGAAACATAATATCCCTTTTATGGAGCTTTCTACTAGATATAAAAATGTCATCATCTTGGAGAATACAGTTTGTTGTCCGGCTAATACCTACAAAGTCCCTTGAGTGCTTACAATATATTGCTTCTTTAAGAGACAAATCCGTTTTTAAACCGTAAGAAGGTAATAATCCCTTCCATATTAATGTGGTAATTGTTCTCAATCCCCACCATTTTAGCTAGAATTATATAATACGTCCAACATAAGGCAACTTAGGATGTATGCAAGGTCTGTGGTATGAAAACCAATCTGGAGAAATGAGAACTATCATCCTAAATATATATGATTAAATAGTTAACGTTAATAACTCTGAATGTACTTGATGCTTCATTTACGGATTTGATTCTTCTGTACAAATTGTGAACCTTTTATATCAGCGTGTGTGTAGAATATATTAAAATTACCTGAAAAAGATAAATGAGCTTCTTCATGCTGTACGTCTTGACCAACTGAAGAGTAATTGTTTGCACAGAAAATCGAACATCAACTCACCTTGTCTTTAATCTCGTAGAAACAGGATTTATAAGTAAAAACGCACCAGAGATTAGGCAAGAGGGTATGTTAATAATGTTACGGTTTAAAATTGTTTTAGCTGCTGCGGCTTTCGAGATATTTTGTTGTTGTTGTTGTTGTTGTTGTCTGTAGATACAATTACTAGGGATGGTGACAGGCCGATGGCCCAGGTGACCGCTAACTTGGGTCTAATTAATGAAGGATCAGGGAAAGGATTTTGTTAGGAATTTGGTCGTGAACCTGATGAAAGGAACTGTCCGGGCATTTGCCTCGTGGTGGGAAACCACGAAAACCATTTTCAAGATGGCTGAGGTGAGATTCAAACCCACGCTCTCCCGATGCCAGCGAGGCACGAGGTAGCGTGTTACCACTCTCGATCACTGTAAACGGTATAAACTTAAGATACGATACGCAATGTTGCTGATGTACGAAATCTGAATGTAATATCTGTGCTGCTACTAAGATTATACAACTTTATGTTTATTTATGATTAGTTTGCTGGAATAAAGAGTTATCCAGCCATTCTACGACTGGTGCCCTGATTGGGAGTAATATAGATCGCGATACATTGCACTAAAACAATCCCATGCATATCAAACACCGGCATCCATGACGCTATGGACAACATTCAAGGTTTAAATGATGCATGCATGTTAAGTGTGTTAATAAACCTTTGCATACGAGCACAAGCTTAACAAAGGGCAATAATATTTTTCGTCCAGAAAGTTGTCTAACCGAATAGTGGCCAATGTCTTCGCCCAGACCTACAAGCAACCAATGGTTTCGTCTCACCATGCCTTTACAATAGTGCATCGCAACTTTCAGAATAAATTGAACAAGGAATAGTAACACCCGACACAACTTCGCACATGAACACCTGTGACAAATCCACGTTTGGCGACACACTGTTCAAACCTCTTGCAGCAGACTTACTTATCCACGATTCAAGGTATTATATCAAACGGCGGCTTCGGTGGCGTAGTTGGTAGCATGCTGAACTGCTGTGCCCAAGATAGCGGGTTCAAACCCGGCTAAAGTTGACGGTTTTTTAAGAGCGTTAAAAGTCCTTCGGTATGCCTTCCTTCGGAGGGGAAGTACATCCGGCGGTCCCATGTCATAGATTTATGGCATGTAAAAGATCCTTCCACAGACTAAACTTGTGTGGAGCTAAATTTCAAGGTTAGATTTTGTTGGAACGCTCAATCAAAGTTCCACCGTTCATCACTAGGTATCATTGACATCTGGTAGCGAAAGTTGGAACTACAGTACCTGAAATTGAACGGAACGTGTAGCTGACCCTCTGGGTGTCCGCTGGAAGCAGCTACAGCCTCTGGCGAGCCGAACATGTCCTCGGACACTCCCGGCACTAAGAGCCATGCGATAAATAAATAAATAAATAAATAAATAACTACACGAAACAAACGATCATCGACAACGTGCGTCATTGACTAATTTGAGAATATTCCCTCGACACCTAGGAATCACGGTATATACTTGAACCACGATGGGTAACGATTGGCGAATAAATGTGAAACTTCGATAACTTTCATTACGTATATCATTTTTATTAACCATGATCGAGCGTGCCTATTTGAGTTTCACTAGCAGGCACGCGGTCAACCAGTCGCTTCTAATCACATAAACACTTCATTTAAAGTTGTTTTCCCTCATGTTCCAATGTTTCCATTTAACCCTTTATAGAGCAAAACTATTTTTTATTTGTATTTGTGTTTTACATTTTAATTTATTTTAATTATTATAATTATGAATATTTATCTTTGGAAAAAGAAATAGACAACAGCCTGGTTTCAAGAAGTAAAGAAAGATTTAGAAAAAAAACAAGAAGTTCCGTGACGAACTAAAGAGCCTACTTTTCTTAAAATTTCAGATTCATGCCAATGATTAATCTATTTGGACCTATCTATAATAATGACGAAATTAAGCTGGTAATATCGAAATTTCTTATTAATTCGAAATACTGTATACCTGGCATAATGTAGCCTAATAGAGAACTACAGTTGGCATCCCTGGAGACTATATATATTCTTAGTTCCATCTCTTAAGGTACAGTATACAAAATTTGGTTGAAGTCCAATGGATAGCATGGACATTACATGCAGTTAAACAATGGATCTAATAAAGCGTGTAAAATCATGTGGCAACAATGACATACATGTATAGGTCAGATATAATCAGAAATAATATGATCTATTGTTGTGTCAATTTTGAATGAAATCCATTAGTTAGTATAGAAGTTACATGCATTTTAAAATTGGACCTCTCAGCAAGCTAAGAATCATGTTGGCAGCACTGGCGTAGGCCTATATGAGTTACTCCAAATTAATCTAGAATGCCAGGTACTATCGTGTGCAGAGTTTAGAGCTATTGTCTTGCATACTTTCTGATCTATTGATATTAGGGTAACAAAAATAGAGACAGTATTTATTAACAGTTGGTAGCCCTGGTTACTCTTAAGAATCGGCATAGTCATATCTGTTATGGTACACATAGCACATACGAAATTTGGTTGAAATCCAAATGATAGTATATAAGTTACATGTATTTAAATTTGGAACTCTCAGCAGGCTTAGAATCATGTTGGTAGCACTGACGTATATAAGTTACTCCAAATTAAAATAGAATGTCAGGTACTATACGTGTGCATAGTTTAAAGCTGTCGGCTTGCATACTTTCTGATATATGGGTATTTGGATTTTAAAAAATGAGAGCATTTATTAACAGTTGGCAGCCCTGGTGCCTCTTAAGAATACGCTCAGTCATATCTGTTTATGTACACATTGCACATACGAAATGTGGTTGAAATCCATTTGATAGTGTAGAAGTTACATGCATTTAAAATTTGGACCTATCAGCAGGCTTATAATCATTTTGGCAACACTGCCATGTATGGCCTCCTGTAAATTAAACTGCAATATTATTATCTATACGTGTACCAATTTTGAAATAGCTCCCATTCATACCTTTCAAGATATCCAACATGGAGCTCAAATTTCAGTTGCGATTTTTCAGCAGTTGTTAGCACTGACATCATTTTCAAATATGGTCGTGAGATATTCAGGTATAGATTTTTATTCCTACCAAATTTTGTTTCGATTGCTGCAGCCGTTTAGGAGTTGATAGGGGGACACACACACAGCCAGACAGACAGACAGACAGACAGACAGAAGGACAGTCAGAAGGACAGACAGACAGACAGACACACATTTTCCCGATCTCATAAGTCTACATTTTCCTCATTTTTGCAAAATGTGAAAAGTAGACTAAAAACAATGTAAGAGAAGAAGATGCACTAGAGAGAGAAATTTTCAAAAAAAAAGGTATTGGGAATGGAAGGACTCCAAGGAAGGCAATATAAGAAAACGGCTCAAAATGGTCGGAAGAGAGAAAGAAGACACACAGCGAAAATATGAAGGAACACTGGAGGAAGAAAAAGGAACGACAAAGGACTAAACATTGAAATTGGTTCGTGGTCCTCAGAAGACCCTAACGGAGAAAAAAGAAAAAGAATTATTAATAATGATACGTTTTTGTTTCTCTATTTTTAATGTTTGCATATTTATTGGCCTACTTTCGATTTTAGCAAAAAATGAAAGTAGACTTATGAGATCACTACAGGGCCAAAAAATGTGTGTCTGTCTGTGTGTGTGTGTGTGTGTGTGTGTGTGTGTGTGTGTGTGTGTGTGTGTGTGTACATGTGTGTGTGTGAGTCTGTGTGTGTGTGTGTACTCTGAATGTCTGCCCCCCCCCCCTATCAATTCGAACACGGTGAAACCGAATTGAAAGAAATTTGGTACAGTGGTAAAACTAGCAATGGCACCTCATTGTCATGTTTTATATCGCCGCTATCTTTACTAAAACTGAATGGTGGCCACTCAAACGTACAAAACGTAAAATCAAATAACGACTAACCAAATCATCCGATCTCTACCAAATTTGGTAACAACATACCTTTGTATAGGACGCGTCTTGTGACCAAACTACAAGGTCATCCGCCATACCATCCGCAAACAATCGACAGTCACTGCGAATCCCATTTGGTAAGTCATTTATAAACGCCAAAAATAACAAAGTTCCGATTACGCTGCCCTGAGGGATACCCGACGTTACGGTAATTTCATCCGAGAATATGCCTTCGACTTTCACTTTCTGAGAACGACCCGTCAAAAATTCTTGGATCCATAAAATTACTCTTCTATCAATCTTCGTCGAAGCTAATTTATGGAGTAGCATGTCATGCGGAACGACATCAAATGCCTTCGCAAAATCTATAACCACGGCGTCGACTGAAACTCCATGGTCTAACGATTCGCTAATGTCTTGAAAAAGTGATAGCATCTGACTCTCGCATGAGTAACCTTTCCGAAATCCATGTTGCCTATCATTAAACCATGATAATGTTTCCCACTATTCCCTCAAGTAGTCGCAAATGAGATGTTCCTTCTGTTTACAAACGACGGACGTAAGGCTAACCGGCCTGTAGTTGCCCAATTCAAGTCTGCTCCCTCCCTTAATTATTGGAACTACCGTAGCTCTTTTCCAGTCATCTGGGATTTGCGCATTGTTTATGGACACATTAAACATCACCTCAAGTATCGTGCCACGGCCCTACCTCCTAGTTTAAGTACTTCACTAACAATATTATCAGGACCCTTTGATACATTGAAACGTAGTTTTTGTATTAGCTTTACAATTGCTGACTGGTTTATTTGGAACAGGGGAGCCCCTGATTCGTCGTTAATGTCCAACACACAGCTATTGGATGTATTGAACACACTACCGTAAAAGACATTTAATTCATTAGCAATGGCCTGTTTCTCAGTAATTAATTTACCGTCACCGGACATTATCGACAAATTATTTGAATTTGAAGAATGACAAGATGATACCACGATACATTTTTACTTTTTATTTTAAAGGGTTTGTAACAACCAATTGTGCGTTGTTTGAAAATGTTATTTGAAGTAAAGAACGAAACGATTTCACATAGTAACTGAATTCTAGCCGTTGGTGCTAGTTCAAGTTATTAATTAATACTTTTATTTCAGGCAAATAGCAATCGAAAATATCCACATAGTTTGTATACACACGTCTCTGTATGGTCATGGAAAGATTTGTTAATTCAATTAGGGTTGTGAAAGCCATGCACAACCAGACGTGAAAAGACATGTCTCAACTCAAAGTTGGATGTTGCCCACGGCAGGTCGATTATGTAATAATAATAATAATAATAATAATAATAATAATTTTATTTATTTTTTATTTAGTCAATTTACCCTCTAGGTTGGTGGTTCCCACGGACTCAGCGAGGGAACTCACCACTACCACCTCTATGGGCAGTGTCCTGGAGCTTGGAACATCTGGTCGGGATGGATACAACGGGGGAGGTGTGATCAGCACTTCGCCCAGGCGGCCTCACCTGCAAAGCGAACAGGGGCCTTATGAGGGATGGGAAGGGATGGAAGATTGGGATGGATGGGCTAGGAAGAGGGAAGGAGGCGGCCGTGGCCTTACAGTAGGTACCATCCCGGCATTTGCCCGAAGACGAAGTGGGAAACCACGGAAAACCACTTCGGGGATGGCTGAGGTGGGAATCGAACCCCCTCTACTCATTTGGACCACCCGAGGCTGAGTAGACCCCGTTCCAGTCCTCATACCACTTTTCAAATTTCGTGGCAGAGCCGGGAATCGAACCCAGGACCTCCGGGGCGGCAGCTAACCATGCTAACCGCTACGCTACGGAGGAGACTATAATAATAATAATAATGTTATTGGTTTTCGTCCCTTTTAACTACTGCTGCTTTTAGATACGTCGGGGTGCCGAAATTTGGCCCGAAGGGGATCTTTAACGTGCCAGTAAATGTACTGACACGGCTCCCTCGCATTTGTGCACCCTCAAATGCCAGCTGACTGCGCCAGGATACGAACCTGCAACCTAGGGCCCAGCAAGCGAGAACGTTACCGCTGAGTCACGCAGCAAGTCCGGTCGATTATGTCTCCAGATCCATAACATTCTTGAGATATTTCTTATCTTCCTTTCTTTCTTCAATGATGGTAGCAGTTTTTATCTAGATTGTGGCGTTTGGTAGAGGTAAATAGTTTCTAAGGTCTTCAACCAAGAAATGATTCTATTATACTCTTTGATAATAACGACGAGTTATAACTATACTCATACATTTAGGAGAAAGTAGGCTATATGTTCTTTACTGAACATCTTGTTTTTAATTTTCAATTTATGTTCTTATATATTTTATTATATTTTATTGAATTAATTAACTAATTTTGAATTGATTTTCACATTGTTTTCATAATATTTTATAGTTATGTTTATTATTTTCATTTCTAGCCTACTTTCGATTTTTGCATAAAATGAAAGTAGACATATGAGATCAACACAGTGCCAACAAGTAGTTCCGTGAAGAATTTTACAACCTACTTTCATATATCCAACTTAGGATAACTGCCACTATGAACGTACAAAATTTCAGTTTATTTGCTGTAATAGATTCGTAGATATTGAGAACCAACTAAATATTTCGGATGGTCGCCATGTTGGATTTTATATATGTAGGTCCTAGGGTTATGTACTGTTACATGAATATTATTGTGTACGTGTAGCATTCAAATTTCAATCGCATGATTAGGACACAAGAAGTAACAAGGCGATTTTAAAGTTTAGCACAGCTGCCATCTTGTGGTTATGGAAACAATTGAAATAAATTAGATGCCAGTGGATTAACATTCGTATAAGGATTTACTGTACCAAATTTCACTGCACTAGGATGGTAAAATCGCGAGAAAGGTCCATGTGAATATTTATACTTCGCGTGGCCGCCATGTTTGATTTGTGATCAGCAGGTTATTTAAAGTCCTATAGGTGAAAATGTTCATATTCCCTATGAACATAAAGAAATTCAGTTTGATTGCTATAATAGATTCGTAGATATTCAGAGCCGTCTAAATATTTCGGATGGTCGCCATGTCAAAAGTCAACCCCTGGCACTATCCAGCCCATGACGGGCTAAGGCCGACCAAGCGACCGCTGCCCAGCCATTTTGGCCTGCAGATATTGGGGTGACGCGTGATCAGCGCGTCGGGTCCCCTCGGCCGTTAATCTTGGTATTCGTCGCCATGTAGGATTGTTTAATGTATAGGCCATAGAGTCCTGTACCATTAAAGGAAAATAATTGCCTAGGTTCATTATTCAAACATTTACATCGATCGCATGATTACGACACAAGAAATAAAAACTTAATTTTAAAATTCGCACAGCCGGCATTTTGAGGTTATGCAAACAATTGAACTAAATTAGATACCAGTGCATTACAATGTGTATAAACATTTCCTGTACCAGATTTCATTGCGTTTGGAACATTAAATCGCGAGAAAAGTCTATTAAAATTTTTAATGCGCTTGGCCGCCATGTTTGTTTTGTAGTTAACCGGTTTTTGAAAGTCTTATAGATGAACTTCCATTAGTGCCCTTTATCTCCGTACAAAATTTCAGGCTAATAGTTTCAGAGATATAGAATGCCGGTGAAATATTTCGCACATCCGCCATCTTGTGGTTATGTAAACAATTGAACGAAGTTTGATGTCGGTGCATTACAATGTGGATAAACATATACTGTACCAAGTTTTGTTGCGTTTGGTTGGTTAAATCGCGAGAAACGTCTACTTAAAAGTCGCAAATTCGCGTGGCCGCCATGTTGGTTTTGTAGTTACCAGTGATTCAATGGTTACATAGGTGAACTTCTAGTAGTTCCCTTTATCACCGTAAAAAAATCCAGGGTGATATCGGTAATAGTTTCGGAGATATAGAATGCTGGTGAAATATTTCGCACAGCCGCCATGTTGGATTGGTGAGACGTAACAAAATTTGAAGGACACGGTCGGGGTCGCCTGAAGTAGTGCTATGATCTTACCGAGTTTCATTGCAATCGCTCCAGCCGTATAGAAGTTATTAGGGGGACACACACACACACCTCACACACACACACATACACACACACACGCACACACAGACACACGGACAAAAGGTGATCTCATAAGCCTATTTTTTCAAAATTGAAAACAGGCTAAAAATTGTGTGTCTGTCTGTGTGTGTGTGTGTGAGAGGGTGTGTGTGTGAGTGTGTGTGTGTACTCTGAATGTCTGTCCCCCCCCCCCCCCTATCAATTCGAACACGGTGAATCCGAATTGAACGAAATTTGGTATAGAGGTAGCACTAGGTAAGGGCACCTCAGTGTCATGTTTTATATCGCCGCTATCTTGACGTAAACGTAATGGCGGCCACCCAAATGTTCAAAGCTTAACAAAAATTACGACTAACCTATTCATCCGATCTCTACCAAATTTTGTAAAATTATACCTTTATGTATGAAGAACCTTTTGACCAAACTACGAGGTCATCTGCCCAATAATGTGCGAATGGCGGCCATGTTTGTGTGTCAATCGTTTCCCCCTATCTATTCAATCATGGTGAAGCGGAATTGAACGAAATTTGGTACAGAGGTAGCACTAGCCAAGGGCATCTCAGTATCATTTTTTTATATCGCCGCCATCTTGACGTAAACGTAATGGAGGCCAACCAAATGTTCGAAGCTTAAATCAAATTGCGACCAACCTATTCATCTGATCTCTACCAAAGTTTTTAACGTTATACCGTTGTGTATGAAGAATCTTTCGACCAAACTTCGAGGTCATCTGCATAATAATTTGTGGATGGCGGTTATGTTTTGTGCAAATCGATTCCCCCAATCTATTCAAACACGGCGAAAGGGAATTGAACCAAATTTGGTACAGATATTAGCACTAGAAAAGGGCACCTCAGTGTCATGTTTTATATTGCCGACAACTTGACGTAAACGGAATGGCGGCCACCCAAATGTTCAAAGATTAAATCAATTTACGACCAACCTATTCATCTGATCTGTACCGAAAGTAGTAACGTTATACCTATGTGTATGAAGAATCTTTTGAGCAAACTACGAGGTTATCTGCCTAATAATTTGTGGATGGCAGCCATGTTTATGTGCAAATCGATTCTCCCTATCTCATCAAACACGGTGAAGTGGAATTCAACGAAATTTGGTACAGAGATAGCACTAGCAAAGGGCACCTCAGTGTCATGATTTATATCGCCGCCGTCTTGACCTAAACGTAATGGCGGCAACGCAAATGTTAAAAGCTTAAATCAAATTACGATCAACATAATCATTTGATCTCTACCATATTTTGCAACATTATACCTTTATGTATGAAGAATCTTTTGACCAAACTACGAGCTCATCTGCTCAATAATTTGTGGATGGCGGCCATGTATGTGTACCAATCGATTCCCCCTATCTATTCAAACACGGTGGAAACGAATTGATCGACATTTGGTAAGGAGGTAGCACTAGCAAGGGGCATCCCAGTGTCATGTTTTATATCGCCGCCATCTTGACTAAAACGGAATGGCGGCCACCCAAATGTTAAAAGCTTAAATCCAATTACGACCAACCTAATAATTTGATCTCTACCAAATTTTGCAACGACATGCCCTTTTTTGGGAAGCATCTTTTGACTGAACTACAAGGTCATCAGCCCAATAGTTTGCAGATAGCGGCCATGTATTTGTGCAAATCGATTCATCATATCAATTCAAACTCAGTGAAACCGAATTGAATGAAATTTTGTACAGAGGTAGCACTAGCAAAGGGCACCTCATATTCATGTTTAATATCCATATAACACGTATTTCAACAAGCTAGTACAACAAACTTTCAATTATACTCCTTGAAAAGGACAAAGATTTATAAAAATACCCATGAATTTAGGAGAAAGTAGGCTATATGTTCTTTACTGAACATCTTGTTATATTTCTTTTATTATTGCGCTTTTATTTTAATGATTTTTATTTCTGTATTTATATTTCATTTTTACACTTTAATTGTTAATGTTTTTTTTTAATTTTCGCCAACACGTTACGTCTAGTAGATACGAAGGTATATTAAATCAAATTTTGATTCTTAGAGATACTAGCACTTTGGCATGAAAATTCTCCGAAATGTGGCTTAAAGATTCAACTATCAGTATCTTTGAATGCACAAACTGCCCTTATGTCAGGTGGTTAATATAGAGACCACTATCCCATACAGGGTTAAGGCCCAGGTTTGACTACTGACTCTGCCAAGAAATTTGATTCTAGTATGAAGGCTGGAACAGCGTACACTCTGACTCTTGAAAAAAGAAAACTGAGGCGGGCTGAATTGCCACCTCAATCATTCTGGGAGTGGTTTTCCGTAATTTCCCTTTTCATCTCCAGGAAAATATCGGGATGGATCCTAACGTAAGGCCACGGCTGCCTCTTTCCCAATCCTCGTCTGAATTTAAAATACGCACTGCCACAGAAACCATAATAACACAGTTTCAAAGACAAATTCTCCACGCACAAGTTCATGGAGCAAAATTACCATGATGTCTAATTCTCTCAAATGAAACAGGACCAACTTCTATGCGCACGGGCTAATCAACGCTCGCGAGTAGTAACACGGGTGGTACAGTACAATAATTCATGGCACAACTCACAGCAGCCTAGCTTTCTAGGCAACACACAATACACATTTGTAGCGCGGTAGTCAAGTATGTGGAACTAATGGGATAATTATACACCTGTTTGTGAAATTTGCGAAGCACATGGGAATCCTTTTAGTGCTTTGTACTCATCGTTTACGGTTAATTTTCAAATGGTTTTCAACATCCTACGTCAATTAATTTCGTTGGAAATTCTCTGTAAGGTACATAAATGAATAGGCTATATGACAATGATACAGCTAGTAAAATTTACATTTAATGTACACCGTCTGTCTGAAAAGTTCGGTGAATGGGTCTATATTACGAACGGATTGTTGGTTTACCTGAAACAGCAGTTACTATCCTTCGAAGTAATCCCCGTGGATGGTTATGCACTTCTTAGAACAGCTGTATAAGTCCAGGCATAGTCTTCTTGAGGGATAGCCTTTAGTTGGGTCGTCACATTACGTTGCATGTCCAAAATGTCCGAAAACCTCTGGCCATTCAGGGCTTTTCGGCGGCCCGGGAACCCGTCAACCCATAATTTGACGCTTGCCTTCGAGGTCGTACCTCAGGCACCTGGTCTCGTAACCCGTGACGATGGTTTTCAGGACCATTCCATTACACGGAACATTCACCCCTCTCACTGCCACCCGTCGTACAGGTGTGCAAGGCAGGTTGCATAAATTCACGCTTCTCTCTTGCTTTCAATTTAGAGTTTTAACGACCCATACTGAAGGCTATTCCTAAAGAAGACTAAGCCAGGAGTTTCCAGGACTTGTTCAGTCGTTCTCAGAAGTGCATAACCATCCACGGGGATTACTTTGAAAGACAGTAACGGCTGTTTCAGGTAAGCCAACAATCCGTTCGTAATATAGCCCATTCACCAAACGTTTCAGGCAGAGGGTGTATTTAAGATGTACTTGGAGAATATTTTAAAGTAATTAACTGGAGTAATACAGTATATGAGTTGTAGTGCTGGTACTTCTAATAGATTAAAATATCGATTAACTACAACAAATAACGATTAGTCGATTGTGCGTTTAATCAATTAATTGATTGTCTGAATAATTGATTGATTGTTTTGTAAATGAATATATTAATCCTTTCAATACGCTCCCCCAGAAACAAAACATACATTTCGTTAATTAAAATATATTGTATCATATTTTATAAAATAATGTACCTTCTTTGTGAAAAGTAGGCTTAAGCAAAAAAAAAAAAATGTTTCTTTCCTAAATTATAAACATTGAACAAGAATACAAAATCATTACTGATTTTTATTTAGCGTATGGTATTGTACACACTTACATCATAATACATCTTAAAGAAATATTGAAGAAAAGAAACGAAAAAGAGAACAGATAGTCTCATAATTTAATATCTAAATTCAAAATGTAGTCCACTGATGCAGGAGTCACTGACAGAAAATCCAATATCTTTCCACCATAGTCTGTTATCGTTATGTTGTTTCGAAACCCTTCCCACTGCCACTGACTCCTATTTGGTTATTGTTAACATAAACAAGAAAGGGCACTTAGACAAAAAGTAATTTTATAGATTTTCATACAGTAGGTTATTCCAAAAATAAACGCAACTAAAATTAAACGATAACCTCTTATTTACATTTCTCTTCGTATCTCGTGTCTACTAGTCAATTAATCGATTCTTCGGTCAGTTGATAAATGGATTTTTCGGTTAGACCATTAATCGATTTGACGGTTAATCGATTAATCGTTACCATTAAATTTACAATAATTTGAATAATGGATTAATTATAGATCGCTTATGACCAGCCTGAATGCGTTGCACCACATTCATGATATATATCCAAATTTATGGAATGGGCAACAAAAATGCCTTTCCTTGCTGTGATTTCTTCTGCTGCGCCTCTCTGGGGTATGTATCATGCTTTGGAATTTTGTAAAATACTGAATTGCTAAACAAGTGCAAGTACTATTATTGATGTCTTACTTATACAGAGCCTTGCAAAATTATGACTACAAACTGAAACCAGAGGTTCCGACCCGTATCTGAAGCAACTTGAGATAGGACACTTATGGGCGGAAACACATCGTTGAAAATCTGTGTGACGTTAAACTTTTAACGAGGCAAATTGGCCACACCGCGTCGAGAAAGTGCGACTTTTTCTAATATTTCCGTTCCGTACTAGCTGCGGAGGAATGCCGTAACTAGCCGTCTGGCGAGCTAGCTCAGTGCTATCGTGCACTGCACGGCGGCGTGTTCATTGTAACGGGTCATTTGGTGCTACGAATCAGAGCCAGCGCAAGTTTTTTCTTATCATAATTTTTCCATTTATGATGTGTAATATCTTTCCACCCGGTATCTTTATATTTTTTCTGGGGGTGATTTTGAAAAATGAAACGGAAATGGACGGGACGGAAACAATCAAACGGAAATGGATGGGACGGAAACAATGAGCGCGCGCGGAGGTGGAGATTGATACCACTATGTACTGTCAGCCATGTAGCTATGTGGAATGTTTATCGCATACGGTTTACTTAAAGGTTTGGAGGCCCCATTAAAGATATCCCTACAATAAATCGTCTTCAAATTGTTATTCTTTGGTGTGAAAATATTCATTATATCATATTTTCTGAAAACAATTATGATTTATTAAATCTTCATACTTTTGCTGTATTCTTATTAAGGCCTAATGTAAACACTCGGGGTACTGTCGGCCATGTGGTTGTGTGGAATCTATATCGCATACAAAATTACTTCAGGGTTTGGAGGCACCATTAAAGATACTCTTCCTACAATAATTCAACTTCAAGTTGTTGTTTGGTGTGAAAATATTCATTACATCATATTTGCTGAAAACCGGTCAGGATTTGGCACTGCAGTTTTACAAGTAGTTATTTCAATGACCAACAGAGTTCACTGTTAACAAGGGATAACATGTCACATGTTACACATCATATGCAACTACTGTAAGGCTCGTTTTTTTTTTTTTTTTTTGTCGTGCGCGATGCCACTGAGCTAGTTCACCAGACGGGAAGTGGCGGTATTCATCCACGGCTGGTATGGAACGGAAACATAAGAAAAAAGTAGCTCTTTCTCGACGCAGTGTTGTAGATTTGCCTCGTTAAAAGTTTAACGTCGCACGATTTTTATCGGTTCGTTTTCGGCCACAAGTATCCTATCTCAAGTTGCTTCAGATAAGGGCCGAAACCTCTGGTATTAGTTTGTCGACGTAATATTGTGACACCCTGTATACATCATTTGCGATTAAAGCTAAAATAAGATTTAACCTAAAGCACCGCTAGAGTAATGATGAAAATAGCTTGACACGAACACTCGGTTAACACAAACTAAGAACCGCAAGTGCGCATGCTCACAAAGAAAAGTGGCCTAGCTGGCACAGCCATTCTACTGACAGATAGAGATAGTCAAGATTCTAATATATTGTACTTTACTTTGTTCGGAAAAATACTCAACCGTATCTGAAAGCTATTTGCGTGAGGTTACTGAGTCGCTGCACAGTTTTTGTGTTCTTTCTAGTTTGCAATAGATGTGCATTTTGCCCAAAATATATCATATCACGTATCTCCATGATTTAAGACCCCCTATGGGTGCATTTTGGCGGTATTCCATAATCATAAAAACGACATTGGTTATAAATTACAATTATTAATTTTCAGCGAAATAAATGAGGTAAGTAGTGTATTTGTAACAGTTCCGCAGCCACCTCCACCTCCCCACCTCACAAGATGGCGGCAGCCCGATAACTCCCGAACCCGTGGTCGGATTTTGACGAATGAGGTGTCATTGAACTCGGGCTAACACCCACTTTCCAATGGACGCATATTTCAACCCCAAAAATAAAACCTACCCTACTAGGGGGTGAAATAGTAATTTTTTAGAGAATCTCTGTTTCCAATTGCAACATGTGAGAGTTTGAATGCCGATATGGATTTAAACGTTGTTCCACATAAAGTGCATATGTTCGGTGGAAAGCCACTATGAATTAGCATGCCCACTCATGGCTTTTGTAAGAGGGTGGGGGAGCGGATCCCTATGGATGGGTTATTGTTGACGGGTCATTGTTGGCGGGGTCATTGTTGTCGGGTCATTGTGGTCGAGTCCTTGTGGACAAGTCCTTGTTGACAGGTCCTTGTGGACAAGTCCTTGTGGACAAGTCCTTGTGGACAGGTCATTGTTGACAGGTCCTTGTGGTCGAGTCCTTGTGGACGAGTCCTTGTCCCTTTGGACTGATCCCTTTGGACGGGTCCCTTTGGCCTGGTTCCTACGGACTAGCCCATGAATTTATTTAAATTATGTCAAAGGGCCTAACTACATTTGTGTGTGTTGAATTGACGTTGTTCACTAATCCCCCACTACTAAAATGTAATAACGATATGAAAGGAAAGTGATGAAATACATGTGAACACGTGTGAGATGTCATTATTAGCATTCTCCTTGTGAAACAAGTCACATCCTGTTTTGATTCATACGTGAGAAAATGCGAGTTCATGTGTAATATGATCGAACACACAGGTGTTCACATGTGCACGTGCACGATAAGAGCTAACAAGTCACAACCTGTTTTGGCAGTGGTGGGAATAAGGCTAGAGACATGTACGAGTAGTCAAATTACTCCGGCAGACAACCCCTTTCCTATGGATAACTTATTTCCACTCAAAAATAAAATCTACCCCTACTAGGGGGTGAAATAATAATTTTTAGGTAAAAGTCGCTTTCCATGTGCAACATGTGGGAGTTTATATGCCAATATGAAATTAAACTCGTTCCACATAAAGTGCATGCATACAACTGAATGCCGCTATGATTTATCATTTTTGTTTTTTGTTTTACGAATGCGCAATTGAGGTTTTTGTAAGAGGGCGGGCTTTTTGAATAATGATTTATAGATACGTTTTTTTTACAAATTAACCAAAGATCCAAAAACTAATAGGTCATCGGCTTTTTAATATCTTATGAACTAAGAAAGCTAGGAACTTGTATGAGGGGTCGTTGGACTTGTGGTGACGCCCTGTTTTTGAATGTATTATTCATTTTTTGTCAAAAGGGCCTAACTGCACTTTCGTTAATATCTCGCTAACTAATAATCACAGAGGGTCGAGTGAGGTGTCATAGGACTTAAAATGGCCAACCCCTCCCCATGACCAATGAATTTACCAAAAAAAACAGCAAGGTCATTAACCTAAGATTGTATTAACTAATAATCAGAGAGGGACAAGTGAGGTGTCACAAGACTCAGGATGGCCAACCCTTTTCCATGACCAACGAATTTACCCAAAATACCCAAAACAGCAAGGTCATTGACCTAAGATTTTATAAACTTATCAGTAGAGAGGGTCAAGTGAGGTGTCATAGGACTACGAATGGTTAACCCTTTCCCATGACCAATGAATTTACCTCAAAAATTCAAAACAGCAAGGTCATTGACCTGAGATTTTATAAACTAATAATCGGATATCAACATGTGAGGTGTCATAGGACTTAGAATGGTCAACCCTTTCCCATGGCTAATGAATTTACCCAAAAATATCCAATACATCAAGGTCATCGACCTGAGATTTTATAAACTTATAATCGGATATGGACATGTGAAATGTTTACAGTGAGTGATGAAACATAGCTAGGTAGTGAAAGAATTATTGTAGGCTACATGTATGGTGACTGACAAATCTTTCACCATTGGAACTTGTTTTCAGATCAAACTGCAGTACAGAGAGAGTATAGGTTGTAGGTATGGGATAATAAATGACAAATGGTGTATACAAAATCTGATTAATCGATTCAAGAAATAAGAGTAGTCAATCTTAAATTGATTGGTTAAATAGGATAGCTAAAAATCCAAAATGGTGACTACATTGAACTAAACTGAACCAAGCTGAATCAAATCCAACCAAACCGAACCAAACTTAATCAAGAACAAGCCAATGGTTTAAGTGTAAAACTTGTGGTTGAATGTGGGCATTGGTAATGTCAGAAAGGAAAGGGATAACGCTCTACCTATACAGGGTAAGGTAAAGCTAGTGCATGATGCTAATGCACACACACACACAAGTACATGAACCACACACAACCATCCTATGCAGTTATTATGGGTTGACTGTTAAAACTTGCTCAGTGGTTACTGGGACAAGATGGTCGCTACACACAACAAGCTTTAAATACCTGAGGCTAATAATCTATACACACACTCACACACACACTTGTTCTAAACTAAACTGTCTTGCTGGCAGAGCTCACACAGTAGGTAAATGACAGAAAAGCTTGGCTAACAGAAATACAATCATTTTCGGTTGTCTAATGTTACCAGCTAAACATTACGTGCTATAGTGGTGAGCACATGTGCCTCTTTCACTGGAGATCTTAACTCGATTTCTAGCTCTAAGGCCTAGAACGAATCAAACTAAGAAAAAAGGGTATGGTGACGCAGTGGTTAAACTGTTAGCCTTTCACTAAGGTAGACTAGGGTTTGATTTTTGGTTAATATGCATGTCATAAACAATCAAATAAAAGCAGAGATAATGTTTAAAACTGATTACACTTGTCTCTTTTCAAATTATTACTTAGATTACAAATACAAACGTGGACTGGGTTTGACATACAGTTAATGCTTCCTATCACATACCAGACTGCAAGAAAGCCAAACAAGCAAAAGCAGTGGTAAAATCGCTATGTGTAGAGAAATACCTAACGGTTTTTATGAACTGGCAAAGGTATGTCGCATAAACAGTGCAGGATACAATCCAGCAACCATAATTTTTATCTCGTGGACAAGAGAAAACATATATATAGAGAGAGATATATAGAAAGCTTGTGTGTGTGTGTGTGTGTGTGTGTGTGTGGGTAGCATTGGTTGTTTGACCAGAGAAAATACGGTGAGGTAGGGTGGGGAGAGGGAGTATTAGCACTTATATATGAATGGAAAATAGATTTTTTTCAATCGTTTTGTTTTTCAAATGTAGTGGTAGATAGTCGTTTTTTGTAAAACATTCTTACTTGCAGTAGTAATAAGCCTCTATGGTTCCGCTAACACATAGATAGACTGTATTATTGCCATGGTCAAGCACTCACATTAAGATCATTTACTAAATCATAAAATGAAAAATAAAAATCTTGTTTTGGAAATATCGTTTTTCAACATACACACAAAATAAATATATAAAAAAATTGTAAACAGCAAATTGGAAAATCCATGTTTCCATATAGACAAAATTTAAAAACCTTAAACGGACATTTAAGAAAATATATGCAAATGGGAAATTGACAAATGTGTAAATATGAAAATGGAAAAATCCATGTTTCCATATCATGAAATTGAAAAACATCAAACTGTCATTTTAAAAAATGCAAATGGAAAATTGACAAATTGCAATGTGTGAAATGTGAAATTGAACAAATGGCTATCATTATAAAAAAAAAAGAACATGGTGCTCTATGGTTGAGGTGTGAATCAAACCCTCTCTACTTATTTGGACCACTCGAGACTGAGTAGACTAGTTTTAGTTGTCATACCACTTTTAAAAGTTTTTGTTAAATCTAGGAATTGAACCCAAGAGCTTGTAGGGGGGATCAGAGGTTATATGTTAAACAGATAGCCTTGAATGTAGGGTGTGGTAGTTATATAGAGATGAGACGTTTCGCTCGGGGCAGGGAGGCATGGAGATCTGCATCAAACCAGTCAAAAGACTGACGACTCAAACAACAACATGTAGAGCTCACCAAAATAATGTTGTGTAACGGTAAATGTTAGTCAACGAACAGTAATGCATTACTAAAACCCATGACACGATACCTAAGAGCTTTTCTAAAATTATTTTAAAATGCCTTTAACCCTATATTAAACACCCAGTTCACAAGACTCATAACTGTAATGTTATGGTCAAACAAAACAAAATCTATATTTCAAAACAAACAAGTGGTTTAGTCAATGTATACTGGAAAAAGTTTTATAAACACTCAAGTCCACAAAAATAATTAAATTAGTAACTGTCAGGTTGACCGAGTGGTTATGGTGTTTGACTTAAGTTCAAATTTTCTGTACAAGAAAGCAAGGATTCGAATACCTTACCTGATATAACTATCACCTCAACATGACTTGACCACACTGTATTATTGTGTACTCGGTACACAAACCATAGATAGAGTGTATTGTTTAAGGTCACTCTCTTTGCGAACATAGTCAGAGACTGTTGATGGCTAACAATTGCATTAATAGTGGGACATAGGGATAGCAATTAAGAAAAACAGACAATACCCATACACTTTTTTTTATTTATTTAATGTAAGTACTTGTACAATAGTTATATACAAACTACAACTCTCTTTTGTCTATTACTATCTAGTCCTTTTCGATCCACTTGCATAACAAGGCAGATGACTTTGTAGTTCAGCCCCTTAAAACAACAACAACACTACCTCTTGCATAGTCTGTGATGTTGATGACTCTTGAGGCGTGGAAGATGGATACAACATAACTTTTACAACAGGAGTTAAACGTTGCTCAACAATCAATGCACTATTTTGAGTAGCAACATCTTTCTCTTGTACTAACTTATTAGCATTCTGATAATTTTTTGCCAACACCATCAGTGTTTTGTCTGGAGCACTACATTGATGATCACTCACACTTAAAACCACACCATTTCTACTTTTCATATTGCCTCGACATCTTGTTGACCTCTGTTTTGAGCATAGCCAGAATATTATTCCTTTTACGTTTTGTCGTCTATAGTTATAAGAGTAGCCTTTATAGAGTACACGTTGTTTACCTCGGTTAGTTGTAGTAAGTTCCATAGTAGTAACTAACCTGTTAGTATGATTTGCACACTACAAAGGTTATCTCTGTTCTGGTAATAGAATTATTTAGCGTTGGCTTTTATATTTAATATGTACAGTTAAAAGTGATAGAAAAGTGGTAGAAACGTGGTAGCAAAGTGGTAGACAAGTGGTAGACAATTGGTAACATAGTGGTAGAAAAGTGGTAGCAAAGTTGTAGCAAAGTGGTAGAAAAGTGGTAGAAAAGTGGTAGAAAAGTAGTAGAAAAGTGGTAGCAAAGTGGTAGAAAAGTGGTAGCAAAGTGGTAGCAAAGTAGTAGAAAAGTGGTAGCAAACTGGAAAAGTGGTAGAAAAGTGGTAGAAAAGTAGTAGAAAAGTGGTAGCAAAGTGGTAGAAAAGTGGTAGCAAACTAGAAAAGTGGTAGCAAAGTGGTAGAAAATATTACATGTATTGTTAAGAAATAGTTTAAGCGGTTACATGGATTCATTACACTATAATTTTAGCATCACGAAGCTCATTTTCTATATCCAAAAGTTCTTCCTCATATTTAGTATCACCAGCCTGTTTACAGGTATGCAAGTACTGAAGCCGCTGGATTAGCTTATTGGGATTGTTCCAGTAAACAAATTTAACAAATGATTTTTTGGGTGTAAACCATTATCATCATCCTCATCATCATCATCATAATCATCATCATCATCATGGTTATCATCATCAATATAATTATCATCAATATAATCATCATCACTATTACTATCTAATCCTTTTTGTTCATCTTGCAATGCAACAACCTTTGGCATAGTTTGTGTTGTCTTTCATAGTGTTAGAGGTTTCTTAGACGTTAACGACTGTCCTAACATGTCTTTTTCAGGAGATAATAAATGCTCTTTAACAAACAAAGCACTATCTTGAGCCACACTATTTTTTTCTTGGTCTTGCTTTTTTACCTTGGTTAGAGTATTTTGTCCATTTAAATGAGTATTATTTTGAGATTTACAATGATGATCGATTGAAATAAGTATGTTGGAGCCTTTTGTTTTAATCATTCCTCGACACTTTTTAGATCGTTGTTTCGAACAGCACCAAATAACAGTTCCATTTTTATTAGTTCGTTTTACAATATATGCATATCCTTTATAGTAAGCACATGGCTTACCATAGCTAGTCGTTGATACTTCCATGTCGACTGTTGAGCATAAACTAACCTCTAGTAAAGTTAACTCGATAATAAAAATGATAGTTTGTAGTATGTGCAGTTTAAAGTAAGAGCAAAAGTGAGAGTCAAATGGTAGAAAAGTGTTAACAAAGTGGTGGAAGAGTGGTAGCAGTTTATAGTAGTCATGATCTTTTTTACCAGAATGTGATTTGAGTAAATGTAATTTCTAAACCTTAGCAGTGAGTAGTCAGTTAGTCTTGGTTCAGACAAGCGTAAACAGTTCTCCAATGAATCAGAGATCAAGATTTTCATTATGAAACAGTTGTGTGTAACCAATTAGGTATCGGTACTTGATAGCTTCACACATGAACAAAAATTCCAACATATCTGACATCAGATTTTCATTATGAAACAGTTGTGTGTAACCAATTAGGTATCGGTACTTGATAGCTTCACACATGAACACAAATTCCAACATATCTGACATGAAATACATGATTTGAAAGTTGACAAAGAATATCCAATCAACCATTGTAGTTGCAATGTCAAACACAAAGACAAAATCAGCATGAACTTTTAAGTTACAGGAAAATTCTATGAAATAGACTATGCATGAAATTTGGAAATACACATTAGAAGTTTGCAACACCATCCTTCTAGCCTATATAAATTATCGACATGGAAAGTGTGCACTGCCCCTAACATTAAACCAATTTATCAATAACGCAAGTCAACAATCAAAACATTTTGTCTTGAGTCTATCATTTAATGCATATATTCTGTCTACATTGAACAGTAACAAAAAACGCCATTCATAATTAATTAAGTTTGCTTTAATTCGTTATGTAATGATAAATACATATTTAAAGTTTTGGCTGACTGTTCAGAGTGAATCGGCTTTGAACACATAAGAGAGGGAATATTTTAAGACTTAACCTCTGCTCACCTAACATAACCTAAATTTACCTAACCTAACCTTGTCATATAGGTAAGAAACGGGTCAAGCTATGCTTTCGACTACCGAGTTTCAGCTACTTTTCAAGGTTACTCTCCCGAACATTGCCGGAGACTGCTGATAAACACCTATGTTCCCACGGCGACGGCGCGCAACGACTTACATGATGCGCTTCCCCCTTTTCATTGATCCCTGTTGATTTGTCCCTTTGGACTGGTCCCTGTTGACTAGCCCCTTTGGAAGGGCCCTTTTTGAATGGTGTCATTCTTGACGGGTCCCTGTGGACGGGTCCTTTTGGCTGATCCCTTTTGGACAGGTCCCTTTGGACTGGTACCTATGGACTGGCCCATGCAATTATCCAAATTATGTCGAAGGGTCCGGTCCAAAGGGATCAGCCAAAAGGACCTGTCCACAGGGACCCGTCAAGAATGACTCCATTCAAAAAGGGCCCTTCCAAAGGGGCTAGTCAACAGGGACCAGTCCAAAGGGACAAATCAACAGGGATCAATGAAAAGGGGGAAGCGCATCATGTAAGTCGTTGCGCGCCGCCGCCGTGGGAACATAGGTGTTTATCAGCAGTCTCCGGCAATGTTCGGGAGAGTAACCTTGAAAAGTAGCTGAAACTCGGTAGTCGAAAGCATAGCTTGACCCGTTTCTTACCTATATGACAAGGTTAGGTTAGGTAAATTTAGGTTATGTTAGGTGAGCAGAGGTTAAGTCTTAAAATATTCCCTCTCTTATGTGTTCAAAGCCGATTCACTCTGAACAGTCAGCCAAAACTTTAAATATGTATTTATCATTACATAACGAATTAGAGCAAACTTAATTAATTATGAATGGCGTTTTTTGTTACTGTTCAATGTAGACAGAATATATGCATTAAATGATAGACTCAAGACAAAATGTTTTGATTGTTGACTTGCGTTATTGATAAATTGGTTTAATGTTAGGGGCAGTGCACACTTTCCATGTCGATAATTTATATAGGCTAGAAGGATGGTGTTGCAAACTTCTAATGTGTATTTCCAAATTTCATGCATAGTCTATTTCATAGAATTTTCCTGTAACTTAAAAGTTCATGCTGATTTTGTCTTTGTGTTTGACATTGCAACTACAATGGTTGATTGGATATTCTTTGTCAACTTTCAAATCATGTATTTCATGTCAGATATGTTGGAATTTTTGTTCATGTGTGAAGCTATCAAGTACCGATACCTAATTGGTTACACACAACTGTTTCATAATGAAAATCTGATGTCATATATGTTGGAATTTTTGTTCATGTGTGAAGCTATCAAGTACCGATACCTAATTGGTTACACACAACTGTTTCATAATGAAAATCTTGATCTCTGATTCATTGGAGAACTGTTTACGCTTGTCTGAACCAAGACTAACTGACTACTCACTGCTAAGGTTTAGAAATTACATTTACTCAAATCACATTCTGGTAAAAAAGATCATGACTACTATAAACTGCTACCACTCTTCCACCACTTTGTTAACACTTTTCTACCATTTGACTCTCACTTTTGCTCTTACTTTAAACTGCACATACTACAAACTATCATTTTTATTATCGAGTTAACTTTACTAGAGGTTAGTTTATGCTCAACAGTCGACATGGAAGTATCAACGACTAGCTATGGTAAGCCATGTGCTTACTATAAAGGATATGCATATATTGTAAAACGAACTAATAAAAATGGAACTGTTATTTGGTGCTGTTCGAAACAACGATCTAAAAAGTGTCGAGGAGTGATTAAAACAAAAGGCTCCAACATACTTATTTCAATCGATCATCATTGTAAATCTCAAAATAATACTCATTTAAATGGACAAAATACTCTAACCAAGGTAAAAAAGCAAGACCAAGAAAAAAATAGTGTGGCTCAAGGTAGTGCTTTGTTTGTTAAAGAGCATTTATTATCTCCTGAAAAAGACATGTTAGGACAGTCGTTAACGTCTAAGAAACCTCTAACACTATCAAAGACAACACAAACTATGCCAAAGGTTGTTGCATTGCAAGATGAACAAAAAGGATTAGATAGTAATAGTGATGATGATTATATTGATGATAATTATATTGATGATGATAACCATGATGATGATGATGATTATGATGATGATGATGATGAGGATGATGATAATGGTTTACACCCAAAAAAATCATTTGTTAAATTTGTTTACTGGAACAATCCCAATAAGCTAATCCAGCGGCTTCAGTACTTGCATACCTGTAAACAGGCTGGTCATACTAAATATGAGGAAGAACTTTTGGATATAGAAAATGAGCTTCGTGATGCTAAAATTATAGTGTAATGAATCCATGTAACCGCTTAAACTATTTCTTAACAATACATGTAATATTTTCTACCACTTTGCTACCACTTTTCTAGTTTGCTACCACTTTTCTACCACTTTGCTACCACTTTTCTACTACTTTTCTACCACTTTTCTACCACTTTTCTAGTTTGCTACCACTTTTCTACTACTTTGCTACCACTTTGCTACCACTTTTCTACCACTTTGCTACCACTTTTCTACTACTTTTCTACCACTTTTCTACCACTTTTCTACCACTTTGCTACAACTTTGCTACCACTTTTCTACCACTATGTTACCAATTGTCTACCACTTGTCTACCACTTTGCTACCACGTTTCTACCACTTTTCTATCACTTTTAACTGTACATATTAAATATAAAAGCCAACGCTAAATAATTCTATTACCAGAACAGAGATAACCTTTGTAGTGTGCAAATCATACTAACAGGTTAGTTACTACTATGGAACTTACTACAACTAACCGAGGTAAACAACGTGTACTCTATAAAGGCTACTCTTATAACTATAGACGACAAAATGTAAAAGGAATAATATTCTGGCGATGCTAAAAACAGAGGTCAACAAGATGTCGAGGCAATATGAAAAGTAGAAATGGTGTGGTTTTAAGTGTGAGTGATCATCAATGTAGTGCTCCAGACAAAACACTGATGGTGTTGGCAAAAAATTATCAGAATGCTAATAAGTTAGTACAAGAGAAAGATGTTGCTACTCAAAATAGTGCATTGATTGTTGAGCAACGTTTAACCCCTGTTGTAAAAGTTATGTTGTATCCATCTTCCACGCCTCAAGAGTCATCAACATCACAGACTATGCAAGAGGTAGTGTTGTTGTTGTTTTAATGGGCTGAACTACAAAGTCATCTGCCTTGTTATGCAAGTGGATCGAAAAGGACTAGATAGTAATAGACAAAAGAGAGTTGTAGTTTGTATATAACTATTGTACAAGTACTTACATTAAATAAATAAAAAACAAGATGTTCAGTAAAGAACATATAGCCTACTTTCTCCTAAATGCATGTGTATTGTTATAACTCTTTGTCCTTTTCAGCGAGTATGATTGAATGTTGGTTGTAGTAGCTTGTTGATATACAACGTGCTATAGGGATATTAAACATGAATATGAGGTGCCCTTTGCTAGTGCTACCTCTGTACCAAATTTCGTTCAATTCGGTTTCACCGTGTTTGAATTGATAGGAGGAATCGATTTGCACACATACTTGGCCACCATCTGCAACTATTGGGCTGATGTTCTTGCAGTTTGGTCTGAATATGTTTCCCACATAAAGATATGGTGTTGCAAAATTTGGTAGAGACTAGATTATTAGGTTGGTCGTAATTACATTTTAGCTTTTAACATTTGGGTAGCCGCGATTACGTTTCCGTCAACATAGCGGTGATTTTTTTTTTCGTGTAGCCTCCTGAGAGGCCGAGTGCAGGTCTTTCTAGTCGACGCCCGTGGGCGACCTGCGCGTCGGGATGAAATATGGAAAGGATGAAGATGAATGAAACTGGGCAAGGATGTGGAAGGAAGCGGCCGTGGCCTGTCAGAAGGTACTGTCCCAGCATTTGCCTTGTGTTGAAAATGGGAAACCACGGAAAACCATTTCAAGGACAGCCGACGGTGGGGCTCGAACCCACGCGTCTACCGAGTCAGCAGAGAGCTTGGCCCCTTGACCTAACGCGGAGCTTTAGCCCGCGTAGCCACTACTGTCGGTTATAGCGGTGATATAAAACATGACACTGAGGTGCCCTTTGCTAGTGCTACCTCAGTACCAAATTTCGTTCCATTCGGTTTCACCGTGTTCGAATTGATAAGGGGTATCGATTTTCACACAAAGATGGCCGCCATCCGCAAAATATTAGGCTGATGACCTATTAGTTTGGTCAAAGGATGCTCCCTCCATAAAGGTATGTTGTTGCTAAATTTGGTAGAGATCGGATGATTAGGCTAATCGTAATTTGTTTTAAGCTTTGAACATTTGTGTGGCCGCCATTACGTTTCCGTCAAGATGGCGGCGATATAAAACATGACACTGAGGTACCCTTTGCTAGTGCTACCTCTGTACCAAATTTCGTTCATTCGGTTCCACCGTGTTTGAATTAATAGGGGGAATCGATTTTGACATAAAGATGGCCGCCATCCGCAAACTATTAGGCTAATGGCCTATTAGATTGGTCAAAGGATGCTCCCTCCATAAAGGTATGTTGTTGCAAAGTTTGGTAGAGATCGGATGGGATGATTAGGTTAGTCGTAATTTGATTTAAGCTTTAAACTTTTGTGTGGCCGCCATTACGTTTCTGTCAATATGGCGGCGATATAAATCATGGCACTGAGATGCCCTTTGCTAGTGCTATCCCTGTACCAAATTTCGTTCCATTCGGTTTCACCGTGTTTGAATTAATAGGGGGAATCGATTTTGACACAAAGATGGCCGCCATCCGCAAACTATTAGGCGAATGACCTATTAGATTGGTCAAAGGATGCTCCCTCCATAAAGGTATGTAGTTGCAAAATTTGGTAGAGATCGGATGATTAGGTTAATCGTAATTTGATTTAAGCTTTGAACATTCGTGTGGCCGCCATTACGTTTCAGTCAAGATGGCGGCGATATATAACATAACACTGAGGTGCCCTTTGCTAGTGCTACCTCTGTACCAAATTTCGTTCCATTCGGTTCCACCGTGTTCGAATTAATAGGGGGAATCAATTTTGACATAAAGATGGCCGCCACCCGCAAACTATTAGGCTAATAACCTATTAGATTGGTCAAACGATGCTCCCTCCATAAAGGAATGTTGTTGCAAAGTTTGGTAGAGATCGGATGGTTATGTTAGTCGTAATTTAACTTAAACTTTGAACATTTGTGTGGCCGCCATTACGTTTCTGTCAAGATGGCGGCGATATAAAACATGACACTGAGGTGCCCTTTGCTAGTGCTACCTCTGTACCAAATTTCGTTCATTCCGTTCCACCGTGTTCGAATTAATAGGGGGAATCAATTTTGACATAAAGATCGCCGCCATCCGCAAACTATTAGGATAATAACCTATTAGATTGGTCAAAGGATGCTCCCTTCATAAGGGAATGTTGTTGCAAAGTTTGGTAGAGATCGGATGATTATGTTAGTCGTAATTTAACTTAAGCTTTGAACATTTGTGTGGCCGCCATTACGTTTCTGTCAATATGGCGGCGATATAAAACATGACACTGAGATGCCCTTTGCTAGTGCTACCCCTGTACCAAATTTCGTTCCATTCGGTTTCACCGTGTTTGAATTAATAGTGGGAATTGATATTCACACAAAGATGGCCGCCAGCCGCAAACTATTAGACTAATGACCTAGTCTAATGGTCAAAGGATGCTTCCTTTATAAAGGTATGTTGTTGCAAAATTTGGGAGAGATCGGATGATTAGGTTAATCGTAATTTGATTTAAGCTTTGAACATTCGTTTGGCCACCATTACGTTTCCGTCAAGATGGCGGCGATATAAAACATGACACTGAGGTGCCTTTTGTTAGTACTACCTATGTACCATATTTCGTTCCATTCGGTTGCACCGTGTTCGAATTAATAGGGGGAATCGATTTCCACACAAAGATGGCCGCCATCCGCAAAATATTACGCTGATGACCTATTTGTTTGGTCAAAGGATGCTCCCCCCCTAAAGGTATGATGTTGCAAAATTTGGTAGAGATCGGATTATTAGGTTAGTCGTAAATTGATTTAAGCTTTGAAAATTTGTGTGGCCGCCATTACGTTTCCGTCAAGATGGCGGCGACATAAAACATGACACTGAGGTGTCCTTTGCTAGTGCTACCTTTGTACCAAATTTCGTTCAATTCGCATTCACCGTATTCGAATTGATAGGGGGGGACAGACATTCAGAGTACACACACTCACACACACACAGACACACACACACACACAGACTCACACACACACATACACACACACACACAGACTCACACACACACATACACACACACAGACAGACACACTTTTTTCGCCCTGTGTTGATCTCATAAGTCTACTTTAATTTTTTGCAAAAATCGAAAGTAGGCTAAAAAGTGTATGGGTATTGTCTGTTTTTCAAATTCTTAATTGCTATCCCTATGTCCCACTATTAATGCAATTGTTAACCATCAACAGTCTCTGACTATGTCCGCAAAGAGAGTGACCTTAAACAATACACTCTATCTATGGTTTGTGTACCGAGTACACAATAATACAGTGTGGTCAAGTCATGTTGAGGTAATAGTTATACCAGGTAAGGTATTCGAACCCTTGCTTTCTTGTACAGAACATTTGAACTTAAGTCAAACACCATAACCACTCGGTCAACCTGACAGTTACTAATTTAATTATTTTTGTCGACTTGAGTGTTTATAAAACTTTTTCCAGTATACATTGACTAAACCACTTGTTTGTTTTGAAATATAGATTTTGTTTTGTTTGACCATAACATTACAGTTACGGGTCTTGTGAACTGGGTGTTTAATATAGGGTTAAAGGCATTTTAAAATAATTTTAGAAAAGCTCTTAGGTATCGTGTCATGGATTTTTGTAATGCATTACTGTTCGTTGACTAACATTTACCGTTACACAACATTATTTTGGTGAGCTCTACATGTTGTTGTTTGAGTCGTCAGTCTTTTGACTGGTTTGATGCAGATCTCCATGCCTCCCTGCCCCGAGCGAAACGTCTCATCTCTATATAACTACCACACCCTACATTCAAGGCTATCTGTTTAACATATTATAACCTCGGATCCCCCCTACAAGCTCTTGGGTTCAATTCCTAGATTTAACAAAAACTTTTAAAAGTGGTATGACAACTAAAACTAGTCTACTCAGTCTCGAGTGGTCCAAATAAGTAGAGAGGGTTTGATTCACACCTCAACCATAGAGCACCATGTTCTTTTTTTTTTTATAATGATAGCCATTTGTTCAATTTCACATTTCACACATTGCAATTTGTCAATTTTCCATTTGCATTTTTAAAAATGACAGTTTGATGTTTTTCAATTTCATGATATGGAAACATGGATTTTTCCATTTTCATATTTACACATTTGTCAATTTCCCATTTGCATATATTTTCTTAAATGTCCGTTTAAGGTTTTTAAATTTTGTCTATATGGAAACATGGATTTTCCAATTTGCTGTTTACAATTTTTTTATATATTTATTTTGTGTGTATGTTGAAAAACGATATTTCCAAAACAAGATTTTTATTTTTCATTTTATGATTTTGTAAATGATCTTAATGTGAGTGCTTGACCATGGCAATAATACAGTCTATCTATGTGTTAGCGGAACCATAGAGGCTTATTACTACTGCAAGTAAGAATGTTTTACAAAAAACGACTATCTACCACTACATTTGAAAAACAAAACGATTGAAAAAAATCTATTTTCCATTCATATATAAGTGCTAATACTCCCTCTCCCCACCCTACCTCACCGTATTTTCTCTGGTCAAACAACCAATGCTACCCACACACACACACACACACACACACACAAGCTTTCTATATATCTCTCTCTATATATATGTTTTCTCTTGTCCACGAGATAAAAATTATGGTTGCTGGATTGTATCCTGCACTGTTTATGCGACATACCTTTGCCAGTTCATAAAAACCGTTAGGTATTTCTCTACACATAGCGATTTTACCACTGCTTTTGCTTGTTTGGCTTTCTTGCAGTCTGGTATGTGATAGGAAGCATTAACTGTATGTCAAACCCAGTCCACGTTTGTATTTGTAATCTAAGTAATAATTTGAAAAGAGACAAGTGTAATCAGTTTTAAACATTATCTCTGCTTTTATTTGATTGTTTATGACATGCATATTAACCAAAAATCAAACCCTAGTCTACCTTAGTGAAAGGCTAACAGTTTAACCACTGCGTCACCATACCCTTTTTTCTTAGTTTGATTCGTTCTAGGCCTTAGAGCTAGAAATCGAGTTAAGATCTCCAGTGAAAGAGGCACATGTGCTCACCACTATAGCACGTAATGTTTAGCTGGTAACATTAGACAACCGAAAATGATTGTATTTCTGTTAGCCAAGCATTTCTGTCATTTACCTACTGTGTGAGCTCTGCCAGCAAGACAGTTTAGTTTAGAACAAGTGTGTGTGTGAGTGTGTGTATAGATTATTAGCCTCAGGTATTTAAAGCTTGTTGTGTGTAGCGACCATCTTGTCCCAGTAACCACTGAGCAAGTTTTAACAGTCAACCCATAATAACTGCATAGGATGGTTGTGTGTGGTTCATGTACTTGTGTGTGTGTGCATTAGCATCATGCACTAGCTTTACCTTACCCTGTATAGGTAGAGCGTTATCCCTTTCCTTTCTGACATTACCAATGCCCACATTCAACCACAAGTTTTACACTTAAACCATTGGCTTGTTCTTGATTAAGTTTGGTTCGGTTTGGTTGGATTTGATTCAGCTTGGTTCAGTTTAGTTCAATGTAGTCACCATTTTGGATTTTTAGCTATCCTATTTAACCAATCAATTAAAGATTGACTACTCTTATTTCTTGAATCGATTAATCAGATTTTGTATACACCATTTGTCATTTATTATCCCATACCTACAACCTATACTCTCTCTGTACTGCAGTTTGATCTGAAAACAAGTTCCAATGGTGAAAGATTTGTCAGTCACCATACATGTAGCCTACAATAATTCTTTCACTACCTAGCTATGTTTCATCACTCACTGTAAACATTTCACATGTCCATATCCAATTATAAGTTCATAAAATCTCAGGTCGATGACCTTGATGTATTGGATATTTTTGGGTAAATTCATTAGCCATGGGAAAGGGTTGACCATTCTAAGTCCTATGACACCTCACATGTTGATATCCGATTATTAGTTTATAAAATCTCAGGTCAATGACCTTGCTGTTTTGAATTTTTGAGGTAAATTCATTGGTCATGGGAAAGGGTTAACCATTCGTAGTCCTATGACACCTCACTTGACCCTCTCTACTGATAAGTTTATAAAATCTTAGGTCAATGACCTTGCTGTTTTGGGTATTTTGGGTAAATTCGTTGGTCATGGAAAAGGGTTGGCCATCCTGAGTCTTGTGACACCTCACTTGTCCCTCTCTGATTATTAGTTAATACAATCATAGGTTAATGACCTTGCTGTTTTTTTTGGTAAATTCATTGGTCATGGGGAGGGGTTGGCCATTTTAAGTCCTATGACACCTCACTCGACCCTCTGTGATTATTAGTTAGCGAGATATTAACGAAAGTGCAGTTAGGCCCTTTTGACAAAAAATGAATAATACATTCAAAAACAGGGCGTCACCACAAGTCCAACGACCTCTCATACAAGTTCCTAGCTTTCTTAGTTCATAAGATATTAAAAAGCCGATGACCTATTCGTTTTTGGATCTTTGGTTAATTTGTAAAAAAAACGTATCTATAAATCATTATTCAAAAAGCCCGCCCTCTTACAAAAACCTCAATTGCGCATTCGTAAAACAAAAAACAAAAATGATAAATCATAGCAGCATTCAGTTGCATGCATGCACTTTATGTGGAACGAGTTTAATTTCATATTGGCATATAAACTCCCACATGTTGCACATGAAAAGCGACTTTTACCTAAAAATTATTATTTCACCCCCTAGTAGGGGTAGATTTTATTTTTGAGTGGAAATAAGTTATCCATAGGAAAGGGGTTGTCTGCCGGAGTAATTTGACTACTCGTACATGTCTCTAGCCTTATTCCCACCACTGCCAAAACAGGTTGTGACTTGTTAGCTCTTATCGTGCACGTGCACATGTGAACACCTGTGTGTTAGATCATATTACACATGAACTCGCATTTTCTCACGTATGAATCAAAACAGGATGTGACTTGTTTCACAAGGAGAATGCTAATAATGACATCTCACACGTGTTCACATGTATTTCATCACTTTCCTTTCATATCGTTATTACATTTTAGTAGTGGGGGATTAGTGAACAACGTCAATTCAACACACACAAATGTAGTTAGGCCCTTTGACATAATTTAAATAAATTCATGGGCTAGTCCGTAGGAACCAGGCCAAAGGGACCCGTCCAAAGGGATCAGTCCAAAGGGACAAGGACTCGTCCACAAGGACTCGACCACAAGGACCTGTCAAAAATGACCTGTCCACAAGGACTTGTCCACAAGGACCTGTCAACAAGGACTTGTCCACAAGGACTCGACCACAATGACCCGACAACAATGACCCCGCCAACAATGACCCGTCAACAATAACCCATCCATAGGGATCCGCTCCCTCACCCTCTTACAAAAGCCATGAGTGGGCATGCTAATTCATAGTGGCTTTCCACCGAACATATGCACTTTATGTGGAACAACGTTTGAAACCATATCGGCATTCAAACTCTCACATGTTGCAATTGGTAACAGAGATTCTCTAAAAAAATCAATTTCACCCCCTAGTAGGGGTAGGTTTTATTTTTGGGGTTGAAATATGTCGTCCATTGGAAAGGGGGTGTCAGCCCGAGTTCAATGACACCTCATTCGTCAAAATCCGACCACGGGTTCGGGAGATATCGGGCTGCCGCCATCATGTGTGGAGGGTGTGGAGGTGGAGGCTGCGGAACCGGCCAAAACACACTACTGAGGTATTCGTGATTTTTTTTTTTACAAAATAAATTAATTTTCAATAAACCATTGGTATATTCCCTTTGAAAAAAAAAGCAATAATTAGATCTCTTTCGCGTAGACACGATTGGAAATTTTCAGCTACTTACTATATAATTATGCATCCATTGATACGTACGCTATTTTATAAGTTAGTTTTTTCTACCTTAATTTTCTAAGGGCTAATACTTCGTAATAATATAACGTGCAATTGTATAATTAATGAAGGATGTTATTTTAATTCTGCATTTTATATATAGGTTACGAGTAAAATTGAACATTACGAGTGGGAAATGTTCTGAAAAGTGTCTAATACTAAAATAATTAATGCTACAAAACGCTACGCTAGGTATTAAAAATAAATAATTAAATTCTGGTCTGAGGGCAGCAACGGGGTATACTCAGCCTCGTGAGGAAAAACTGAGAAGAAGAGGGTTTGATTCCTACCTCAGCCATTCTGGAAGTGGTTATCCTTAGTTTCCCCACTTCTACTCCGGGTGAACTCCGGGATGTATCCTAAATTTACTCCACGGCCGCCTCCTTCCAACACCTCATCTGAATTACAACTTCAAACACTAATATAGCCATCACAGTAACACAGCTTTTCAAACAAATTCCACACATACCCAAGTACACGGGGCTACATGACCACGATGTCGCAAAGCCCCTCAATGAATAATCAACAACAATATCAACAACAACAAATAATTTTTGACTTTTAAATGCTAAAAATGTTATTTTCAATTTTAAGGAGTTGATCATCGGTGAAAATCGACGTTGCTGTGCCATACTCGTAGCATGCAATAATACTCTGGATCCATAAGTCATGGGTTCAATTCTCGGCTCTGGTCTGCCTCATGAGGCAAAGCTGAGAAGAGGAGGGTTCGATTCTCACCTCAGTGATCCTGGAAGAGGTTCTCAATGGTTTACGATTTCTACTCCAGACAAATACCGGTACTATTCCTAACTCAAGGCCGCAGCTGCTTCCTCCCCAATCATTACCTCAATTTAAATACACACACTAATTAAGCCCTCTCAATGACGCAGGCTATCATATAAATTCCACATACATCCAAATACACGTGGCTACATGACCACGATATCGCAAAGCCACTAAGTGAATCAACAACTTCTTCTTCTTTCCTAGCGTGTATCCCGCGATGGTGCAGGGTCGGCTTGTTTGGTTGCTGTTCGCCACTTCTTCCTGTCAAGGGCATCTTCAGGTTTAAGTCCACACATCACCAAGTCTTCTTTGATTCTGTCCAGTCATTTTTTTGACGTCCACCGAAGCCGTGCTTCTCTCATTTTATCGGTATTGGCTGCAACTCCCATCTGTTTCCGGAGATGTTTATTCCTGACACGATCAAGTCGTGTAACACCCATGGACCAACGTAACATTTTTATCCCCATGCTTGGTTGAAGCTGGCCAACATTCTGTGCCGTAAAGTGCCACTGGTCGTATCATGGACTTGTAAACTTTCCCTTTCAAAGGGATTGGTACTTTCTTATCGCACAGCACCCCTGTGACTTGGCGCCAATTCATCCACGCAATGTCAACTCGTGCTCGAGCATCGAGAAGCGTTTCGCCATCTGAAGTGATAAGGGAACCGAGATATTTAATGTGTGTAGTTTTAGTGAGATGATGCTCTTCAATGCTGGTGGTACCGTTGGTCTGTGTACCACATGGCAAGTATTCAGTTTTCCCTATGTTGAGTTTCAAGCCATTTTTGCTCAGACATTCCTTCCAGCACAGAGTTCGATTTTCTAGATTTTCGCGAGTTTGATCTGCAAGAAACACATCATAAGCATATACGATCGTCCATGGATGAGGTGTCTGAATGTCAGCTGTCACCGTATCCATGCACAGAATGAACAGAAGCGGCGAGAGTGCTGATCCCTGATGAACTCCAACAATGATAGAGAAAGCAGGTGAAATTCCAGCTGGACAGCGTACCATACTTGTGACGTTGCAGTAGAGGGACTGAATACATCGGATGTAAACTTCTGGGATTTTGTGAGCTCGAAGTGATCTCCAGATGAGTTCATGTGGCACCATGTCGAAAGCTTTCTCGAGATCCAAGAATGCGAGATGTAAAAGTTGGTTCTTTTCTCTATGTTTTTCCACAAAGAGGCGTACATCATGGATTGCGTCAGGCGTACCAACCCTTTTGACAAAACCACATTGTTTAGGAGATATCTGGATCATGCAGCGCAGACGACTGTCAAGAATACGCTCAAAGATTTTCATTGTGTAAGTGAATCAACAACCACTCTACGTTAATGGCTGTGTTCTCTTATTTGTTAGATCGCAAGCTTTTATAAGAGAATACCCTTTGAAACCAGGTAATTGTTAACTGTGTAATAGGTTATACTCGTATAACGTCTCTTTTCTGAATCCTAACCTGCCAATTTATGCATAATATGCGCTCGATGTTAGAAACGTCAGGTAAATTCTACTTTCTGTCCCCACCGTTCACCACGTTTTTGTCAAATGCCACCATATTTTGATAATAATGGATGTTATGAGTTTTAAGCAAGATATATATGTCATGTTTGGACGGCCTCAGCCGTCCTGGAGCTTCTACTATTTCATTTAGCATTCGGGAATTTTGTCATGTAAAAGTGAAAAATGGCTACTCGCCCTGGGAACCATTTGTCAGCGGCAAGTTAGCGTGTGAAGAGCTAATGAAACAGCGTTCTCCCTGCGCCTGACGGAGCAAGTGCAAGTTCTACGTAATATATATAATATGAGCATGCCAACACGGATATTCAATTACTCAATTTACTGAGCGATGGGATGGGGTGAGACCTCTGGTTCTGATGTCCGCTAACGAGATGATAGGGAGTGTGTTTTATTACCGTAACCACAGTATCGTCGGCTTGAAGTGTGTATTATAGTCTGTCATGCTAATTGAACCATTAATGAGCAAGTAAAGGGCATAGGGGAAAAAGAGATCAGGTTCATATATAGCAAATATAAAGTTGGGATACTCACATCGGTTATAATTTCAGCACGATAGAACTTGTGTTAATATCATAGATCATGTATGGACGAAAAATGCAGCTTAATATTATAACTTTAAGTAGCTTAAATATTGTTACGAAATTAATAAAATTACTATTCCGTGCAATGGACCCTCATCGTTTTTCCTACAATTAGATACAGAATATTGTTATTATTATTACAATACCAAAGTGAAACTATTAGTAATTATTTACATGATACGAAACATCATGCTGAGTTAATAATAAAATGTAACATGAATTACTAGAACAATGTCAAAATTGTTTTAAAATTCACTAATAATAATAATAATGATATCTATCTAACCATAAGAGAACATGACGCGGCACAGTTCTGGCAAGGTCTATGGTATATTTTATTCATTTAAATGCACTTTTAAAACAAATTATCGATATTCGTGAAATAAGAGTGCAATTAGTCACTGCTCCGGGTAATTCTCTTCGTTTTGAATGGCAATTTAATACAATCCGTTACTTTTGGCGCCCCCATATGTGTATACTGTATATATCGCCCACACTGCTTTGCTGTTATGCGGTCTCGACGCGACACAATTCAGGCAGGGGCTATCGTCTTGTTTATTTGTTTAAACGAATTTTATGAACTTACTGAGACGATTTGGAAGATTTTGGTACAAGCCACACCTTCTAACTCCCTCTAGTTTAAGAGCTTGAGTTTGGTGATACATACACCTTAGCGTAAGAAACATAAGTAGGATATATCGATATATCGATAATGCAAGAATGTTCTATTCTCAATGTATACACACCAATTTTGACATATGCAGTAGGTACTTGGACATCAACAAAACGCGATGAAAGCCGAATCGAAGCAGCCGAGATGAAGTTCCTTAGAGGAATAATTGGGAAGACACGGAGGGATAAAATCAGAAATGTGGACATTAGGGAGAAAACTGGGTTCCCAAAACTGCAAGACAAGATAGAGACCGGTAAGCTGAAGTGTACGGACATAACTTATGATGAGAATGGAAGAATATAGAGTACCAAAAAGAATATGTATGGAGAAAATACCAGGAAGAAGACCACGAGGAAGGCCCAGAAAGAGGTGGATAGATACGGTGAAGGAAAGCATAGAGAAGAGAGGAGTAAAAGAAAAAGAAGTATTGAAAGAAGGAAATGAATGGTGGAGGGATAGACAACTGTGGAGGTCCTTGATTCACAACCCGACCCAGGGAACTGGAAATGGGAAATGAAGAAGAGGAATAATAAGAAGAAGAAGAAGAAGAAAACACCTTAGCGTTTTATATCTACAGAGTGTATCCGTGATGATGTTACACACTTTTAGGGGTGATGGAGGAAGGCAAATGGATCAATGTGAGATACGGAACGGACGATCGAGTCACAAGTTATAAGCAAAATGCTACTCAGTTAATACAGTTTACCTGCACCCGGTTCACAAGCTGCTACATTTACAACAACTGCTCAAAATGGCAACCAAACATCGTCGCACAAAATACTGTCGTACCCGTTCGAATATCCCCTGTGTCGTTTAAACAGCGTCGCAGGCACGATAATTCTTGCTAGGAGACCCTCTTCCATCTCAACAGATGTCTCATAAGCGGCTTCGGTGGCGTAGTTGGTAGCATGCTGAACTGCTGTGTCCAAGAGAGCATGTTCAAACCCGGCGGAAGTCGTCGGATTATTTAAGAGCGTTAACAATCCATCAGTATGTCTTCCTTCGGAGGGGAAGTAAAGCCGGCGGTCCCATGTCATAGATTTATGGCATGTAAAAGATCCTTCCGCAGACTAAACATGTGTGAAGCTAAATAGTTAGGTTAGATTTCGTCGGAACCCTCTATCAAACTTCCAGCGTTCACCACTAGGTGTCAGTGATATCTGGTAGCGAAAGTTGGAACTACTTGAAATTGAACGGAACGTGTAGCTCACCCTAAATGTGTCCGCTGGAAGCAGCTACAGACTCAGGTGAGCCGAACATGTCCTCGACACTCCCGGCACTAAAAGCCATACGATAAATAATTAGATGTCTCATACACAAACATTTTCACATGATCTCACAAGGAGAAACCCAGTGGGAGTGAGATCAAGTGAACGAGCTGGCCACGAAGCAGGGTCCTCTCTTCCGTTCCACTTAGCAGGGAATGTCTGATCCAGGTTTTCACGAACGCTCCATCCGAAGTGAGGTGGGGCTTTATCATTTTGGTACCACATACATTGATGAAGGGCAAGTGAGATGTGTTCCAGGAACCAGGATAGTACTTTTCTGAGCAACACTGTGTACACTGCTGCATTGAGGCGGGGAGGAAAAAGAAACGGGCCAAGTACTTAATCACCGAATGTGCCTGCCCACACGTTGACCGAAAAATGGTGCTGATGGCCCTGAAGAACTGTAGCGCGGGGTTTCTCATCGGTCCAAACATGACTATTGTAACTATAGCTAGAGCCCTGCGTGGATAAACAAAACGTTATCCGCGTCCGCCACGCATCCGCATGGCTGTTATCCGCATCCACCCCGCATCCGCATGGCTGTTATCCGCATCCACCCCGCATCTGCATGGCTGTTATCCGCATCCACCCCGCATCTGCATGGCTGTTATCCGCATCCACCCCACATCCGCATGGCTGTTATCCGCATCCACCCCGCATCTGCATGGCTGTTATCCACATCCACCCCACATCCGCATGGCTGTTATCCGCATCCACCCCACATCCGCATGGCTATTATCCGCATCCACCCCCATCCTCATGGCTGTTATCCGCATCCACCCCGCATCCGCATGGCTGTTATCCGCGTCCACCCCGCATCTGCATGGCTGTTATCCGCATCCACCCCGCATCTGCATGGCTGTTATCCGCATCCACCCCACATCCGCATGGCTGTTATCCGCGTCCACCCCGCATCTGCATGGCTGTTATCTTCATCCACCCCACATCTGCATGGCTGTTATCCTTATCCACCCCGCATCCGCATGGCTGTTATCCGCGTCCACCCCGCATCTGCATGGCTGTTATCCGCATCCACCCCGCATCCCCATGGCTGTTATCCGCATCCACCGCGCATCTGCATGGCTGTTATCCGCGTCCACCCCGCATCCGCATGGCTGTTATACGCATCCACCCCACATCTGCATGGCTGTTATCCGCATCCACCCCGCATCTGCATGGCTGTTATCCTTATCCACCCCGCATCTGCATGGCTGTTATCCGCATCCACCCCGCATCTGCATGGCTGTTATCCGCGTCCACCCCTCATCCGCATGGCTGTTATCCTTATCCACCCCGCATCTGCATGGCTGTTATCCGCATCCACCCCGCATCTGCATGGCTGTTATCCGCATCCACCCCGCATCCGCATGGCTGTTATCCGCATCCACCCCGCATCTGCATGGCTGTTATCCGCATCCACCCTGCATCTGCATGGCTGTTATCCGCATCCACCCCGCATCTGCATGGCTTTTATCCACATCCACCCCGCATCCTCATGGCTGTTATCCTTATCCACCCCGCATCTGCATGGCTGTTATCCGCATCCACCCCGCATCTGCATGGCTGTTATCCTTATCCACCCCGCATCTGCATGGCTGTTATCCGCATCCACCCCGCATCTGCATGGCTGTTATCCGCGTCCACCCCGCATCTGCATGGCTGTTATCCGCATCCACCCCGCATCTGCATGGCAGTTATCCGCGTCCACCCCGCATCCGCATGGCTGTTATCCGCATCCACCCCGCATCTGCATGGCTGTTATCCGCATCCACCCCGCATCCGCATGGCTGTTATCCGCATCCACCCCGCATCTGCATGGCTGTTATCCGCATCCACCCCGCATCTGCATGGCTGTTATCCGCATCCACCCCGCATCTGCATGGCTTTTATCCACATCCACCCCGCATCCTCATGGCTGTTATCCTTATCCACCCCGCATCTGCATGGCTGTTATCCGCATCCACCCCGCATCTGCATGGCTGTTATCCTTATCCACCCCGCATCTGCATGGCTGTTATCCGCATCCACCCCGCATCTGCATGGCTGTTATCCGCGTCCACCCCGCATCTGCATGGCTGTTATCCGCATCCACCCCGCATCTGCATGGCAGTTATCCGCGTCCACCCCGCATCCGCATGGCTGTTATCCGCATCCACCCCGCATCTGCAAGGCTGTTATCCGCATCCACCCCGCATCCGCATGGCTGTTATCCGCATCCACCCCGCATCTGCAAGGCTGTTATCCGCATCCACCCCGCATCCTCATGGCTGTTATCCGCGTCCACCCCGCATCTGCATGGCTGTTATCCGCATCCACCCCGCATCTGCATGGCTGTTATCCGCATCCACCCCGCATCTGCATGGCTGTTATCCGCGTCCACCCCGCATCTGCATGGCTGTTATCCGCATCCACCCCGCATCTGCATGGCTGTTATCCGCATCCACCCCGCATCTGCATGGCTGTTATCCGCGTCTGCCCCGCATCCGCATGGCTGTTAACCGCATCCACCCCACATCCGCATGGCTGTTATCCGCATCCACCCCACATCCGCATGGCTGTTATCCGCATCCGCCCCGCAACCGCATGGCTGTTATCCGCTTCCACCCCGCATCTGCAAGGCCGTTATCCGCATCCACCCCGCATCTGCATGGCTGTTATCCGCATCCAACCCGCATCTGCATGGCTGTTATCCGCGTCCGCCCCGCATCCGCATGGCTGTTATCCGCATCCACCCCGCATCCTCATGGCTGTTATCCGCATCCACCCCGCATCTGCAAGGCTGTTATCCGCATCCACCCCGCATCCGCATGGCTGTTTTCCGCATCCGCCCCGCATCTGCATGGCTGTTATCCGCATCCACCCCGCATCTGCATGGCTGTTATCCGCATCCACCCCACATCCGCATGGCTGTTATCCGCATCCACCCCACATCCGCATGGCTGTTATCCGCATCCGCCCCGCATCCGCATGGCTGTTAACCGCATCAACCCCGCATCTGCATGGCTGTTATCCGCATCCACCCCGCATCCGCATGGCTGTTATCCGCATCCACCCCGCATCCGCATGTCTCTTATCCGCATCCACCCCGCATTCGCATGGCTGTTATCCCTGTCCACCCCGCATCTGCATGGCTGTTATCCGCATCCACCCCGCATCTGCATGGCTGTTATCCGCATCCACCCCGCATCTGCACGACTGTTATCCGCATCCACCCCGCATCTGCAAGGCTGTTATCGGCATCCACCCCGCATCCGCATGGCTGTTATCCGCATCCACCCTGCATCCGCATGGCTGTTATCCGCATCCACCCCGCATCTGCATGGCTGTTATCCGCGTCCACCCCGCATCTGCATGGTTGTTATCCGCATCCACCCCGCATCCGCATGGCTGTTATCCGCATCCACCCCGCATCTGCATGGCTGTTATCCGCATCCACACCGCATATGCATGGCTGTTATCCGCGTCCACCCCGCATCTGCATGGCTGTTATCCGCGTCCACCCCGCATCTGCATGGCTGTTATCCGCATCCACCCCGCATCCGCATGGCTGTTATCCGCATCCACCCCGCATCCGCATGGCTGTTATCCGCATCCACCCCACATCCGCATGGCTGTTATCCGCATCCACCCCGCATCCGCATGGCTGTTATCCGCATCCACCCCACATCCGCATGGCTGTTATCCGCTTCCGCCCCGCATCCGCATGGCTGTTATCCGCATCCACCCCACATCCGCATGGCTGTTATCCGTGTCCGCCCCGCATCCGCAAGGCTGTTATTGCATCCACCTCGCATCTGCATAGCTGTTATCCGCGTCCGCCCCGCATCCGCATGGCTGTTATCCGCATCCACCCCACATCCGCATGGCTGTTATCCGCGTCCACCCCGCATCCGCATGGCTGTTATCCGCATCCACCCCGCATCTGCATGGCTGTTATCCGCATCCACCCCGCATCCGCATGGCTGTTATCCGCATCCACCCCGCATCTGCATGGCTGTTATCCGCATCCACTCCGCATCCGCATGGCTGTTATCCGCGTCCGCCCCGCATCCGCATGGCTGTTATCCGCATCCACCCCGCATCCGCATGGCTGTTATCCGCATCCACCCCGCATCTGCATGGCTGTTATCCGCATCCACCCCGCATCCGCATGGCTGTTATCCGCATCCACCCGGCATCCGCATGGCTGTTATCCGCATCCACCCCGCATCCGCATGGCTGTTATCCGCATCCACCCCGCATCTGCATGGCTGTTATTGCATCCACCTCGCATCCGCATGGCTGTTATTGCATCCACCTCGCATCTGCATAGCTGTTATCCGCGTCCACCCCGCATCCGCATGGCTGTTATTGCATCCACCTCGCATCTGCATAGCTGTTATCCGCGTCCGCCCCGCATCCGCATGGCTGTTATCCGCATCCACCCCGCATCCGCATGGCTGTTATTGCATCCACCTCGCATCTGCATAGCTGTTATCCGCGTCCGCCCCGCATCCGCATGGCTGTTATCCGCATCCACCCCGCATTCGCATGGCTGTTATCCGCATCCACCCCGCATTCGCATGGCTGTTATCCGCATCCGCCCCGCATCCGCATGGCTGTTATCTGAATCTACTGGCATTTTTATTTGATAAAGTATTAGAGCAATACATTTAGACATTTCGGAAGAAAATCGTTTCCTTAGGCTATGTAATCCATGAGGGGCAGATGACCTCGTAGTTCCGTCCCTTAAAGCAACAATAACTAACTATGAGTGGCATGTGCTACTGTATGTTTAAAATGAATGTTATACAGCCAGAATTGCAACACTTTTCAGTGTTGAGTGTTAATTGTGCTTAATTACATAATTTGAATGAGATTAGCGTAAATCATCATCTTACATTTGTGATGAAAAACCCATAGCGGAAACATATATGTCATAAACATTCGGGTCCTAGTAATGATAGTCAACAAGTTCGGATTGTATTCTAAAAACCTATCCACAAATTTACTCCAAACATTATCTGCAGGTTATCCGCTATCCGCACAACCATGCAAACAGTATATCCGCATGGCGAAAAATTTTGAGGATATCCGCGGATTTACCGCGCAGGGCTTTAAATATAGCATGGCGTCTCTGGTGAAACAGGCTCCATCTATGAAAAGTGCTCACATACGCAGGATAATTTTGCTTTAATTTTTGACTGACGGTCGCAGCAGTGTAGGGGATACGGCCTTGGTCTACTAATCCGAAGTTAGCGGGGTCAAACCCGACTGCAGTAGGTGGGATTTACGGGTGTTTACTCGTGCCAACCCAATATCGTTGGCTTCCCTGAAAGTTTGTAACCTCATCATGGATACACCTCGTGTATATAATAATTATAATAACAATAATAATGTTTGCTTCTGTCTCGTAATTAATAATAATAATAATAATATCGTATGGCCTCGGGTATCAGGTGCAAGCTTTGGTATTTAACACCCAAAGGGTAGCTTGCATGTCGAATTTTGGTGCTCCTTGAAGCACTATGAAAGTCAAGGAGGTTAGATATCTAAGCTCCTTGAACACTATAGTGCTTTCTAGTAGGGAAATGAGGAACTTTGATTTGGCGGAAACTCCCGAGATTAATTTTGCCATTATGAACACGGCCTACTGGATTCAAATGTTTTTTTTTTGACATGCCAACATCGTATGACATGGTGTCGTAATTTTTGCCGCCTTTCAAAAATCACTTACCACGGCCAGGAGCGAACCTGAATGCTTGGGGTGAGTAGACCGACACGTTGACCACTCACCCACCGTGGCAAGCTTTGTTGTAATTCAAAAGGAACGACAGTTTGGCGTCCCCTCAGTACCGAAAAATGTTATTAGACAACAAAAGCACACTTTAAGTGCTGGTAATTGTTGATGTAAGGGGACCCGATTATTTTTTTCATACAAAGCTCAGTTACCGACGATATACAGAGAGTTTGTTTTATATGCGACGGGGACCTTCGCTTTCCCGCTCGCCCGCGTTGCGAGCCTGTCTCCCACCACGCACTTTGCCGTTATGCGGCGGTTCGCGGCACTGAGTCATTGAGTGTAGGAATTTGTACTTACGTAGTTCACAGCTGGTGCCGAAAATGTTCGCCAATCACTGCTACACATCGCTGGCACCTCTTTATGAAATTGTCATTTACTTTCTGTAGTTCCTCAGCACCGATTGACTGTATTTCAGGTGTAATATAGTCTTTAAGCTCATTTATAGTGTGTGGGTTTCTCGCATACACTCTATTTTTAAGCGTCCCCACAGATAAAATTCACATGGTGATAAGTCTGGGCTTCGCGAGGGACACACGGTCCGACTTATAATCCTAGTACCGAAAATGCGACGTAATTTTGCCATGGATGCTTCGGCAGTGTGACCAGTGGCAGAATCTTGTTGAAAGTAAGTTGACAATCGCTCTCCGTAAGTCAGTTCGTCGAAAAATTGGTCAAGGATCACATCCAAGTACAAATTGAAGTAAAAAATCCTATACTCAATGACTCAGTGCCGCGTGAGCGCCGCATTACGGGAAAGTGCCTGGCGGGAGACCGGCTCGCAACGCGGGTGAGCGGGCGAGGTAGCGTCCCCGTTGCATATAAAACAAACTCTCTGTATATTCTTGAAAGCTAATCGTTCATGTTTAGTAATATTTTAGATGAATATAGGCTTATAATTGGATACCTGTTACCTGCTGGTGCCCATGATTTCTTCTTCTACATTTGATGGACCGTAGCACATTGGCACACACATGACTCTGGAGTTGTCTGTGAGAACGCATTCTCCTCTTCAGTATCCACCAAGTCGAGGCTTAGCAATCTATCTAATTGTAAGACTTTAAAATGCGTCCCTGCGGTGGTTGTGGCCCGTAGTGGGGTTATTGGCTATTTGCGCCTGTTCAAACAGCAGAGTATTAGGGTTCAAATCTTGACTGCGGTTGTATGTCAGACTCAACAGGATAAGTGTGCCCCGTTCCAGCTGTCAGATCAGAATTATATTATTTTGGAAGGCTGGTATTAGGACTTGAACCACATGGGTGGCAAAGAATGCTGCCCCCATTATTATTATTATTATTATTATTATTATTATTATTATTATTAGTGTTGTTTTATGCAGTACGTATACCACATTGCTGGTACATCACAACATAACTATGCGGCGTCAGCGAACTACAGTATAGTTATTCAAACAGCCACTTGTAATGAACTTCCGGACAATTCGGGTGGTTGAGAGAATTACTGCCTTCTGCATTATTTTGTACAGTTGAGTATCTAGATCCAGTTCTTTAAGGCCTTAGAGCAAGATACTAGGGATCACGCCCGTACTTGAGACTATGATAGGTATGGTCTTTACCTGTTCTACATGCCATTTCCTTTTGATAGAACCGACCAACTTCCTACAGTATATTTGCTGATCTTTTCTATGCATTTTTACTGGCGATTCTTGTTGTTAGAAATCGCAACATCAATCTTGATCTTGATTTTCTTGCTGTCAATCACCAGATCCGGCCTGTTGTGTGATACCGTTTGATCAATCAGAATACTTCGGTCCCAATACAACTTGTATTCATTGTTTTCAAGAACACACTCTGGATGATATTGGTGATACGGAACTTTATTTCCTTTCAGAAGCTGAAACTTATCAGTCAACTCCTGATGAAAGATATTAACAACTGCATCATGCCTTTGTTTGTGCTCCATCGCCAGGAAATAGCTACATGCAGATGTAATATGCTGTATTGTTTTTGACTTTTGACAGCCGTAGCGGCACTTATCATCTGGTACAGCGGGATCTTGTGCAATGTAGTTGAGGTAGTTCCTTGTAGGAATTACTTAGTCTTGAATTTTGAGCATAAAACCTTAAGTTTTAGGAATGATATGTCCTGAAGTGAGCCAGTAGTTTGACGCAGTTATATCAACATTTATTTTACTCGACTCACCTCATTTGGATGTCTTCCATGCAAAGGTTTTGCTTTCCATGCTTCCATCTTCTAAAGGTCAGTATGTAGGTGGTGTTGAAACTTTTGTTGACACAAGACGAGTGGCGTTGATCTGTCCGCCTCACTGATGGCTCTGTGAAGTACAGATGATCTCGCTTCTGCGTAGAAGTACTCCCTAAGGCTGTCTATCTGTCGCTTCATCTTGTTATCAATGTCAACGAACCCACGTCCACCTAGGCTTCTGGGTAGAGTCATTCGCTCTATTGAAGATCGTGGGTGGTGTTTTCTTCCTTTCGTGAGCATCGGTCTCATTTTTTGCTCAAGACCTTTGATGTCCGTTTTACACCATTTGATCATGCCTAAGGAGTAGCTCAGCACAGGCACAGCATACGTGTTAACAGCTTTCACTAGGTTTTTGCTGTTCAAGTGTTTTTTTTATGATTTGTTTCAAACTTTTGACAAATTCACAGTACAGATCTTTCTTTATTGACACATGGTCAATATGCCTAGCTTTGTTTACTCCTAAGTATTTCAGGGGCCTTCTGCCAACATAGCCTTAATATATTGCCCATCTTCCAGCTCATGCCCGGACTTCTGTACTTCTTCTCTCACCACCTTTAGTGTCCGACACTTGTCCAAACCAAACCCCGTCTCGTGAGAATGCTTCACTATTCTCAGCAAGTTTTCCAGATACGACTGTGTTTCGGCATAGAGTTCAAGGTCGTCCATGTATAGCAGGTGAATTAACCGAGTACCAACTCTCTTTCCATTCTTGATAGAAACGCCGTAGTGAGTAGAGTTAAGCTGGGTAGATAAAAGATTTATTGCCAGGACAAACCATAAGGGACTAAGGGAGTCTCCTTAAAAGATGCCTCTCCGAATCGATATCTCATCTGTTCGTATGTCTCCGCGTGGTGTACTGTGACACAGTCTAGTTTGCCATGCTGACATAACCCTTTCCAAGAAACTGACAAATACCTCGTTGATCTTATACAATCGCAGCAGTGCTACTAGCCAGTAATGGGGCACAGAGTCAAAGGCCTTCTTGTACGCCATATGAAGGCTTCGGTGATTCAAGTGTGCATGGCCACACACAACTGAGTCAATTATTAGTTGTTCCTTGAACCCTTTTGAACCCCTTTTACAACCCTTTTGCTGCACGGCAATTATGTTGTTTTTTCTTTATTATTAATAATGTTATATTTTGTTTTGTTTCCGACTTTGGCCAACTGTGGACCGCATGGAACCTAAAGCATTCTGGTTATTTTTTTTTTCTTTTCATCCCAGAACTTCTTCTCTCTTTCACTTCTAATCTTTCTCTGCTCCTCTGTTATTACCAAATTTGGCCTGTGTTTAGAGTGGTTTTCCTTTGAACGTCTTGATATTGTCAACTCGGCTTCGAAACGTTTTCCTATGGTGAATGACAAGTTCAGTTAGTCTATTATTATTATTGTAAATTGTTCTAATTATTATTATTATTACTATTTTCCCCTTATTATAGGCCTAATAATAATAATAATAATATCTATGGTGTCGAGTGCCGGGTGCAAGCTTTGTTATTTCACACCCAAAGGGTAGCTTGCTTGTCGAATTTCGTTGTTCCTTGAAGCACTATGAAAGTCAAGGAGGTTAGATATCTAAGCTCCTTGAACACTATAGCGCTTTCTAGTAGAGAAATGAGGAACTTTGTGTTCGCGGAAACTCCCGAGATTAATTTTTCCATTATGACATGCCAACATCGTATGACATGGTGTCATAATTTTTGCCGCCTTTCAAAAATCACTTACCACAGCCAGGAGTGAACCTGCAAGCTTGGGGTTAGTAGACCGACACGTTGACCACTCACCCACCGTGGCAGGCTGTTACGGGCCTGATAAACCAGTATGCTGATAAGCTCTTACTCCTGCAGTTTAGTTGATACATGCGACACCGTGGTCAAGTTTTCTCAATGTGCTTGAGTGTGTGTGGAATCTGTCTGATAACACGTGTTATTTTGATCACTGTATTAGTGTGTATTTGTAATTAGGGCCATAATTAGTTAGGAGATGGCCGTGGACTTAGGTTAGAGCCCTTCTTTACATCTTCCTGCAGTAGCAGTGGAAAACCACGTAAAACCACATCTAAGATGACTGAGGTGAAAATCGAGCCTTTCCAGCTCAGGTTGAGTGTGCCCCATTCCAGCTGTCAGATCAGAATTACATGTTTTGGAAGGCCGGTATTGGATCTTGGACCAGAGGGGTGGCAGCAGAGCATGCTACCCGCTGCGCTACAAAGTAGACTGACAATAACTTAGAGAGGTAATGTTGCTATTGATTACTGTGCTGTGGTCTCCATGAGGTTCGAGCTTACATCCCAGACATTGCGACTCCCATTCGTTAGTCTACCTGCGAGTTAACAACCTGTGAAGAACGAGGCTCTATGTTGCGTGACACTAAATGGAACTTAAGATCGCCCCAACTTCCAGCGAGGAATGCTAGACTGTAAATTGCTCGTGCAGTATTCCACGGCAAATTAGCTCAGTTGAAGATAGCGACTCGCCAGGAATCTCAAAATAGTCACTGAGTAAGACTTTCTTTGATCCAACATTACTTGTGACGTCTGCACTACAAGCAAACTTGAGTATATTCATGTTGCATTTAATAATTCATATACGAGCTTGCAACACCGACGTGATTCAGCACCGTGTACTTCAATGTTTGTAAATGTTGTCTGATAACCTGTGTTATTGATGTGAGAGTTGGTAATAAGCGATGTTTGGTTAATCGATTAACAATCGAGATATTTGAAATTAATCGAAATAAGGGGGCACATACAGCTTAAGGAGCCACAACAATAACGATTTTAACATTATTATAACTGTGCCTGTCATAAATCTTGTACAACAATGATATACATTTCCAAGGAAACACACACACCTTGCTATTAGAAGCAAAGTTAAACATTTTCAAAATTCAAATGGTAATTATTTTTATCATTATTTTCAAAATTTGGTTCTTGTTTTGTGCTGACCTTCACCGTTACCCCCGATATCTCCCGTCTTTATAGGAATTTTTGGAGTTTTCTTCTTTTAAAGTGGGTTTTAACCCTTCTGCTACAAAATGAATTTCACTCAAAACCGTTGTGGCTTCAATTAGTCTTTCTATTAAACGTTAACTTTTTTTTAGAATGCTCAGAATCAAAATGGAAATAGTGACGCTTAATTAATTAATTTTAATTAATTAATTAATAATGTGAAAATATGCGAGATTCATTTTGCAGCAGAAGGGTTAACACCCACATTAAAAAAAACTCCAAAAATGCCTATCAACACGGGAGATATCAGGGAAACGGTGAAGGTCAGCACAAAACAAGAACCAAATTTGGAAATAATTGATAAAATAATTACCATTTGAATGTTGAACATTTTTAACTTTGCTTCTAATAACAAGGTGTGTTTGTTTCCTTGGATATGTATATCATTGTTGTACAAGATTTATGACAGGCACAGTTATAATAATGTTAAAATCGTTATTGTTGTGGCTCCTTAAGCTGTATGTGCCCCCTTATTGACTGACGGTTCTATCGATTAATCAACTAACTGAATAATCGATTAATCGATTAGTGGTAACGAGATAACAAAAGGAGATTAATTGAGAAGTCATCGCAAAAGTTGATTTACACTTATATTCGGAATGATCTATACAAATCTATAAAAGTTACTTTTTGCCTAAATACGCTTCTTTATATTAACAGAAACCAAATAAGAGTGACAGTGGCAGTAAAAACTTCAATCAAATTGGGAATAGTTTCGATAAAATGAAACGAAGAGTTTTCAGCAAAGATTTTGAATCCTTGTTTAATACTATGTTATTCAAAACCACCTTGTCAAACACTAAAGAATGGGGTTTAATCACTGCTTAAACGTACATGTTTCGGTGTTCAATGACACCCTCGTCAGCGTGGATTGAATTAAAATAATCTTAAAACTAAGTTTACAAAGATAAAAGAGAAAGTGGATATGCTTATCACGTATAAGCAGTGATTGAACTACATTCTTTAGTGTTTGACTAGGCGGTTTTGAATAAGATAGTACTATCAGTCAACACGGATATTAATTATTACCATTGTCATAAGGGTTAATGTTTAGGCATTTTCCTTGTTTAATGTTTACAATTTAGGACAGGAACATCCTTGTTTTACTTCGCTTAAGCCCAGTTTTCTGAAAGAAGGCATATAATTTAAAAATATATGATACAATATACTTTAATTAAATAAATGTCTGATTTGCTTCTGTGGGAATGGAGCGAAGTACATCGACTATTCGATTACTTGATTAACGCAAAATATATTATTCGTTATTAGTAGCAATTAATCGATTTTTCTGCTTCGATTAATCCATTATTCGATAGGTAAAACTATTCCGTTTAAAAGTGTGGTGGCTGTATTAGTGTGAGTACAGCTAACACTGTTCAACAATGACATTTTTATATAAACATAAATACATAATCCTTATAGATTTTGGTACACTGAATTCGAAAATGACAATAATTTTCCATTAATGGTACATGACTCTATGGCCTATACATATAACAATCCAACATGGCGACCATCGGATAGATTTAGACGGTTCTCAATTTATACGAATCTATTACAGAAATCAAACTGATTTTTTAATGTTCATAGGGGCCATGGACATAAGTTCACTTATAGAACATTCAATAACCTGGTGATCACAAATCCAACATGGCGGCGACGCGAAGTATATATATTCACATGGACGTTTCTCACAATATAACAATTTGAGTGCAGTGAAACTTGGTACAGTAAATCCTTAAACAAATGTTAATCCACTGGCATCTAATTTATTTCAATTGTTTCCATAACCACAAGATGGCAGCTGTGCGAAATTTTAAAATCTCGTTTTTACTTCTTGTGTCCTAATCATGCGATTGAAGTTTGAATACTACACCTACACAATAATCTTCATGTAACAGTACATAACTCTAAGACCTACATATATAAAAATCCAACATGGCGACCATCCGCAATATTTAGTCGGTTCTCAATATCTACGAATCTGTTACAGCAATCAAACTGAAATTTTGTATCTTGATAGTGGCAATTAACATAATTAGGATATATGAAAATAGGCTTTAGTTCTTCACGGAACTACTTGTTTCTTATTTCCGGAATGCCAATGAATGCTGTGTTTTGTTTGTAGCCAACACAGTCTGGTTGGTAGGTTCCTCAGTTTAGGAGCTGCGACAACGTGGTCATGTAGCCCCGTGTACTTTGGGTGTGTGTAGAATCTGTCTGATAACCGGTGTTAACTGTGATGACTGTATTAGTGTGTGTTATCTGTTTTTAATTCAAGTAAGGACTGCAGACGATAATTTCAAGTAGTTCCTACTTTTGCTACCAAATGCTGTCGTCCACGACATCTAGCTGTGAACTTCACTACTAATAGATGCCATCGCAACCTGCGCCCGGTGACGACCGTTGGAACCTAAGAGCATTAATCAAACCTAACCTACAAATTTTGACTTCACACAAGTGTACAGTATTTAGCGGAAGGTTCTTTTTCCTGTCATAAATGTATAACATTGGACCGCCGGATTTACTTCCCCTCCGAAGGAAGGCATACTGAGGTATTTTTAATGCTCTTAAACATCCGACGACTTCGGCCGGGTCTGAACCTGCGACCATGGGCATAGAAGCTCAGCATGCTACCAACTACGCCACCGAGGCCACCAAACACGGAGACTAAGATTGCTTGTCTTTCACAGTGTTCCATTGTGTATTGTGACACGAATTTCTGCATTACTGTATGAAATCAAAACTGGTCCTTCTTGTATTGTGACTATTACGCGAGTATTTGAGTCACTGTGTGGAATCAAAACTACTGTTATAATGTGCTAATAACCCCAACAAGTTTTGCGCCATTATATTCCTGGTACAGGAAATGTTAATACACATTGTAATGCACTGGTATCTAATTTATTTCAATTGTTTACATAACCTCAAGATGGCGGCTGTGCGAATTTTAAAATCAAGTTTTTATTTCTTGTGTCGTTATCATGCAATCGAAGTGAAAGTTTGAATAATGAACCTACGCAATAATTTTCCTTTCATGGTACATGACTCTATGGCCTATACATTTAACAATCCAACATGGCGACCATCCGAAGTATTTAGACGGCTCTGAATATCTACGAATCTATTATAGCAATCAAACTGAATTTTTTATGTTCATAGGGGCTATGAACCTAAGTTCACCTATAGGACTTTAAATAACCTGGTGATCCCAAATCCAACATGGCGGCGACGCGAAGTATAAATATTCACGTGGACGTTTCTCGCAATTTGACCATCCGAATGCAGTGAAACTTGGTACAGTAAATCCTTATACGAATGTTAATCCACTGGCATCTAATTTATTTCAGTTGTTTCCATGACCACAAGATGGCAGCTGTGTGAAATTTTAAAATCTCCTTGTTACTTCTTGTGTCCTAATTATGCGATTGAAGTTTGAATGTTTCACGTACACAATAATCTTCATGTAACAGTACATAACTCTAGGACCTACATATATAAAATCCAACATTTCGACCATCCTAAATATTTAGTCGGTTCTCAATATCTACGAATCTATTAAAGCAATCAAACCGACATTTTGTATGTTGATAGAGGCAATTAACATAAGTAGGATAGGCCTATTTGAAAATAGGCTGTATATTTCTTCCCGGAACTACTTGTTAACTGTCATTTTGAACTTCAGCACAATCAAATCCATTTAAATCAACTAGTTTTGCCTTTGTAAAACATAAAAAATTAAAATTTGTTGTCTAGTGTAATTGGCGCTAGGATTGGTAAGGAGGCGTCTACGGTCTTAAATTAGGAACCACCTCGACATTTGGCTGGAGTGGAAATGGGAAACAACGGAAAACCAATTCTAAGAAGGCTGCGGTAGAAATTGAACCTACTTATTCACAGATTTGCCTCACAAAGCTACGTGTACCCTGTTCCAGCCCTCAGAGTAGAATTACATTTCTTGGCGGAACGAGGAACCTAACTCGGACCTCAGGGGTGACGACTAAGGATGCTAGCCACTGCACTACGAGGGCGATAATGTTCTTACCTATAAAGCCCAAAGTTGCGGGATAGAATCCCAAATCAGTCAGTTGGCATTTGAGGGCTTAGGTGCGAAAGGCCATATTATTAGATTTAAAGCCACGTTAAAGATCAACTTCTAAGTACATCTCAGCCACCCCAACGTCTCGAAAGCCACACCCAAATACACGAGGCTTAATGACCACGATGCCCAAGCCCCTCAAATGAAAGAAAAGCAAGTAGGCTAGTCTCGAAAACCACATTCATAAATAGTGAAATCCTTAACATTCTTGTTTGACGTCTAGTGTATTTCTACTTCTTATAAATCCTGTTTCTACGTGGCCGATGACAAGGTGAGTTGAGGTTCATGTCCTGTGCAAACAATTACTCTTCAGTAGATCAAGACGAATACGGGAGCTCAATTGTCCTAGTCAGATCATTTTAAAATACTCGACAAACACGCCCAAATAAAATACCCACTTAAATACATAAAGTAGATTGGGAGATGACACGTTTCGTTCGTCGCTGGATCATCTTCAGATCAGGGCTAACGGAGTGTGTTTATGTACAATATAATTTGTGTGTTGACGTCGAGTTTTATTATTTTTTATTTAACGTATGGATTTTAGTGCCGGGAGTGTCCGAGGAAATGCTCAGCTCACCAGAGGCTGTAGCTGCTTCAAGCGGACACCCATGGGGAGATCTACAAGTTCCTTTCAATTTCAAGTTGTTCCAACTTTTGCCACCAGATGTCACTGACACCTAGTGGTGAACGTTGGAACTTTGATAGAGCGTTACAAGAAAATATAACCTGTGCAAATTTAGCTTCACACCAGTTTAGTTAGTGGAAGGATCTTTTACATGTCACAAATCTATGACATGGGACCACCAGCTTTACTTTCCCTCCGAAGGAAGGCATACTGAAGGATTTTAACGCTCTTAAAAAAATCCGACAACTTAGGCCGGGTTTGAACCCGCGATCATGGGCACAGCAGTTCAGCATGCTACCAACTACGCCACAGAAACCGAAGTGAGGCGGCTTCGGTGGCGAAGTCGGTAGCATGCTGAGCTTCTATGCCCAAGATCACGGGTTCAAACCCGGCCTAAGTTGTCGGATTTTTAAGAGCGTTAAAAATCCCTCAGTATGCCTTCCTTCGGAGGGGAAGTAAAGCCGGTGGCCCCATGTCATAGATTTATGGCATGTTAAAGAACCTTTCACTAATTACACCTGTGTGAAGCTAAATTGTACCGGTTAAGAATGTAAACAACGCTCTTTTGTTCCTACGTTCGTTGCCAAGAGCCGACTGCGGTGGCGTCTGGTAGCTAAGCTCTGAACTAGTAGTCGTTGACTATGGCGTTTGGCGGCAAAAGTAGGAACTATTTGAAAAATTCAAAAGTCTGCAGTCCTTACTTGAATTAAAACAGATAACACACACTAATACAGATATCACAATTAACACCGGTTATCAGACAGATTCTACACTCACCCAAAGTACACGGGGATACATGACCGCGTTGTCGCAGCCCCTAAACTGAGGAACCAACCAACGAAACCGAAGTGGTATGGCGTGACTGATTGATGAGGAGGTGTAATTAATGAACTACTATCTATGTGTTTTACCCGTTATTATTCCCCTATCTGCAAGATCTGGAGAAAGTTTAGTCGTTGTTGTTGTTGTTGTTGTTGATTTGTTAGGGCCTTTATGACATTGAGGCCATGTATCCTCGTGTATATGGGTGTATGTAGAATTTGTTTAATAACCTGTGTTACTTTATTGTTTGTACTAGGGGGAAATGGCCTCACTGTTCCGCCCCTTAAAACAACAATAACAATAACTGTCCGTACTAGTGTGTGTATTTGTAACTCAGATAGGATTTGGGCAGGAAGTGGCCGTGGCCTTACGGTAGGTATCATCCTGGCATCTTGCCTGTAGTTGAAATGGGTAACCATGGAATACCACTTACGGGATAGCTGAGGTACGAATCGAAACCACCTTTTCTCAGTTTTGCCTCACGAGGCCAAGAATGCTAGCCACTACACGCCGTTCCAGCCGAGCAACTCGCCAGTGAGCAGCTGAGTACTCGCCGCCTTGCGTGAGCAAACCTGCAACATGCAATACAGCTCTGCTGTGGGAACTGCTTTCACTGCGCGGTAGATACATCAAGATTGGCAGGAAGCGTATTGACTTGTGATATGACCTTCGCCCAGTGACGAATTGGCTGTGACCCCCAGTCCCTCTCCAAGCTACTCCGAGCATCACTGCTGGGTACTCGCGTGTACGCATACTCAAACTCGTGGATTTTGAACAGCCTGCACTACACAATGAGGCGGTGTGACAAAGTGAGATGAACCCCTCCGTGGCAATGTTTTATGGCCGGATGCCCTTTTTAACGCGAACCTCTTGTTGTTAATTCGTATTAATTTGTATTAGGGGCTTGGTCCACTTCGTTGCGTAGTGGCTAGCACTCTTGGTTGCCACCTCGGAGGCCTGGGTTTAATTCTGGTCTAAGGGCTAAAATTGGCGAGAGAGACCTGAGAAGAGGAGGCTTCAATTCGTTACTCCGCCATCATGGAAGTGTTTTTCCATGGTTTCTCACCTCTACTCCAGGCAAATGCTGGGATAGTATCTAACTGAAAGCTAGTGGCGCCTCCTTACCAATCCTAATCTGAATAACAAATAAGCTACACACACTAATACATCCAACACAATAGCACAGCTTATCAGACACATTCCAAGTACACGGGGCTACATGACCATGATGTCGCAAAGCCCATTAATTAATCAACAACAACGTATTAGGAGCTTGGAACATCTTTGGTCGTCATCTCTATTTTCCTGGGAGTGTGTTCATTTTGTCTAATAACCTGTGTTAGTAGTAGGTGTGGCAGCTATTATTAGCATGGGGAATATGGTAGGCGCCACCACCACATCGATCGTTTACGCCTGGCCACTGTACAGCAACAAATGAAAATGAAAACAAACTCATTTAAAACTCATGGCTGAAAAAAAAAATCAGTGAGCTGTAGTTAATTATTTCTGTACAGTTCATTTGATATTTTATAATCACATTATTTTAATGTGAGTAAAAGTTCGTTAATTTGAACACTTTAACATTAAAAATTTTTGCAATGAAACTTGAATAATTTCATGCTGGTTTTATTTATCTATTTTATTGGGTCATTTATCACGCTGGCGTGATCCGACGCTCCATTCTGTGTGCTCGTATGGAGTGTCACGTACCAACAAATTTATAATGCTGTTTTGTGAGAATGTGTAATTTAATACATTATACAAATAAATATTTGGTTTAGTTATAACTGAGCATTTCCCTTCGGACCAAATCGTGGTGCAGTGGCTAGCATTATTGGCTGAGGTCCAGGTTCAAATTCCAATTCTGATTGAAAAATAAATCTCGTTTGAGGGCTGCAATGGGGTACACTCAGCTTTTTGAGGCAAAACTGATATAAGGTGGGTTCAATTCTTACCTCAGCCGCCTTAGAAGTAGTTTTCCATATTCCCCTCTGGCCACCACTTCTATTTCAGGTAAATGCTTGAATGGTTCCACTTAAAGGTTATTTCGGCCACCTTTTCAATCTTAGTCTCCATTACAAATACACACGTTAATACGGACACCAAAATAACGCAAGTTATTATAGAAACTATATACCGGTATATACAGTGAAACCTGTCTTGAAAGGAATCGAATGTGTCTCACAAATATTTCCGTTCAAGATAGGCTTCCGGTTAACACTGGTAGGTCTTTGCTAATAATTTTACCATGGACTTGCATATAATGTTGTATTTACACATATCTGCTTCTAATTAATATTCGTACACTACTGTTTCATTTTTAGCCTATTTTCATTTATAAAATAAGATTTTCAGTAAAGAACATATAGGATACTTTCTCCTAACAGCATGGGTATAGTGATAACTCTTTGTCCTTTACAAGGAGTGTGATTGAATGTTGGTTTTAGTAGCTTGTTGAAATATAACGTGCTATATTACACGTTGAATGATTGAATCCTCACCTGAATTATAAATTCACACACTAATACAGCCATCACATCAACACAGGTTATCAAACAAAATTCAACTTTCACCCAAGTATACGAGGCTTAATGACCATGATATCCAAGCATCTCAATTGAAACAACAACAACAACAACAACAACAGCTTCCTACCCAAATCATTCCTCGTATAAAAGTACACACACTAGTACAGACATCACAGTGGCACAGGTTATCAAATAACTTCTACAAACACCCAAGTACACCTGGCTACATGACCATGATGCCGCCAAGCCCCTAAATAATCAAAAACAACAACAACAGTCTGTACCGCGGATCAAGGAAAACGAATTTTAATCGCTTTAGTCGATTGTTGAAATATGTGGTGTTATAAGTATATCTAATATTTTCGATTGCAAATGCACACTATATATGCTTACCATTAGAACGTGTGAGTAGTTATAAATCAATAAATACAAAAAAGTCATGTAAAAAGTTTGAACCCGCTTGGATTCGATCCACGAACCCCGAGGTTGAGAATTAAAGACGCCAGCCCGTTGCTAAACATGGCCAATGCTAGAAATGCGTTAACAACTGGTTTAGTTAACTGTGTACCATATCTCCATATTTTATCTTGGGAAGAACGATTTCATTAGCGTTTTCTGCCATTTTTACAAACCATTTGTTACTAAATTTGTATGATTTTGTTCATTATATTCCTAAAAGGATATCAATCTACTAAAATATGGACTAAGCAAGCAATAGCGACCATTTTGACTCAACGGGGCGGCACGGCCCAGCACGATAAGGCAGGTCAGCATGGACAATTAGTCACTGCTGCGGAATAATATTCTACTTTTAAAATGTTAATATCCTTCAGATCGCCTCCTTGAGGAGAGTTTAAACCACCCTCTGAACGATAAGCGGATTTAGTGAGACAGAGCCTTGTTGACTCGTAAGTTATGCTTAGCTACAATAATTGTACGATTCATACATCCGCCATCTTGAAAATATTCAGCTGATGACCTTGTAATTCGGAAAAAACACGCGTCGAACATTAAGGTATATTGTTGCAAACTTTGGTGGAGATCAGATGATTAGGTTTGTGGTAATTTAATTTAAGCTTTGAACATATGAGTGGTCGCCATTGCCTTCCCGTCAAGATAGTGGCGGTATAAGACATGACACTGAGGTGTCCTTTGCAAGTGCTACCTCCGTACCAAATTTTGTTCAATTCGGCTTCGTAATGTTTGAATTGAAAAAGGGGGGGGGGGACATATATACCTAACACAGACTGACAAATTTGGCCTTTGTAGATCCCATAAGTCTGCTTAAATGTTTTTGCAAAAATCGAAAGTAGGCTAAAAATAGGCTTTAGAGATCACCTTTTGTCAGTGTGAGTATTTGTATGTGTCTGTGTGCGTATCTAATCGGCTACAGAGATTTCAATGAAACTCTGTAAGAACATAGTACTATTTTGTCCGACACCGTGCGTACCCTTCAAATGTTATTACGACTCATTGATCTAACATGGTGGCTGTGCAAAATAATTCACCGGAATTCTATATCTCAGAAACTATTACCGCTTGCCACGATGGTTAAGTGGTTATCGTGTGGGACTGCCAACCCCAAGCTTGCAGGTTCGCTCCCGGCCGTGATAAGTGATTTTTGAAAGGCGACAAAAACACGATACTCATGTCATACGATGTTGGCTTGTTAAAGAACCCGTTTGAATTCAGTAGGCCATGTTCATAATGGCAAATTTAATCTCGGGATTTTCCGCCAACACAAAGTTCCTCATTTCTGTGGTAGAAAGCGCTATAGTGTCAAAGAGCTTAAATATATAACCTCCTTGACTTTCATAGCGCTTCAAGGAGCGATAAAATTCGGCATGCAAGTTGCCCTCTGGGCGCAATTAACAAAGCTTGCACCCGGCCCCCGAGGCCATACGATATTATTATTATTATTATTATTATTATTACCGCTATCACCCTAAATTTATGTACGATGATAAAAGACACTACTGGACGTTCACCTATGTAATGTTTGAAATCCTGCTAAGTACAAAATGAACATAGCGGCCATGCGAATTAGAATGATTCAAATATACTTTTCTCGCGGTTTAACCATCCCAGTGCAGTAAATCATAGTACAGCAAATGTTTATGCACATTGTAATATATTGATATATAATTTAGTTCAATTGTTTACATAACCTCAAGGTGGCGGTGGTGCGAAATTTAAAAATTACGTTTTTATTTATTGTGTCCTAATCATGCGATTGAATATAACTTCGCAATAATCTTAATCTAAAAGTATATAAATTTATGGACTACGTATAAAGAATCCAACATGGCGACCATCCGAAATATTTAGTTGGTTCTCATTATCTACGAATCTATTACAGCAATCAAACTGAAATTTTGTATGTTGAGAGGCAATTAACATGTAAGTTGAAGATATGAAAATAGGCTATTTAGTTCTTCTCGGAACTACTTGTTACTCTCTTGTTTAGATCATGAACCGCTCTAGGATACGAAGCCATAATGACTACTGACGGTACTGTATGTCAGTAATATAAGTTGTGAAATTCTTAGTTAAAAGTGAAATTCTAAGCTGATTGACAACTACCGAGACAAAGACTTGCATTTGTTGATTGACAGCTTATTAAAGCGAGAATTGAGAAAACTTAAGGAACAGGTATCAGGCTATCAGTCATACACTTTGACGTGTAATTTGGAGAACAAAACAAGGAAGACCTATTATCTTAGCTATAAAATTATCTGTTACAGTAGACAAGGTAGACTTTCACAGAGCACCTGAAAATTCTCTTAGCATTGCGTTCTGGAACTTGGAAATGTTCCTTTAAAATATTCACATCCTTTTTGGTTGAATGGCGTTTAGTGAAACAAGGGAACATGTGCAAAATCCGCCATGATGAAGCAGCATGAGCTGGTGTATTTCAAATTGGATGTGGTGCACAATTTGCTCAGTGGCATTTGTGCCGTTGTTCAGCCCCACGATCCAATTCTACAAGGATATCTGTGGTTTCCACTGAATATAGGTGCGGGGCGTGGTGGCTCAGCGGTCTAGCTGTGTGCCTATCACCAAGGCGGTCCGGGTTCGATTCCCGGTCAATGCATGTGAGATTTTCGAAGTGAAATGCCATGTCCTGTGGTTCGGATTCCACGTAAAAAGGAGGTCCCGTGGCTCATAATCACAAGATTCACGGTCACGTAAAACTACAATCTTCCTTCCTTCCTTCCTTTGAATGTAGGTGCGTGGTACTAGTTGTCATGATGATGATAGTTGTTGTTTAAGGGGCCTAACATCTAGGTTATCGGGCCCTAATGGTCTGGGTGATAACGAAAATGACAATGAAATGAAAACTATAACGAAAATTAAGTGAGACTGAAAATACTTACAAAATGGAGAGTGGAAAACTTACCAAACGGAATCTAGAAGGAAAATACTCACAAAAGGAATAGATTGAAATGTAGGTTAGGTTAAAATTACGTACAAAATGCAATGTAGAGTCGAAATACTTACAAAATGCAATTAAAATTCAAAATACTTACAAAATGCAATTGAAATTGAAAATGATTGCAAAATGTATGGTAGATTCAAACCAATCAGTTGGATTCACAATACTCACAAAAAGCAATTTGGATTGAAAATACTTACAAAATGAAATTTAGATTCAATGACTGTCAAAATGCAATTGAGAATCAAAATACTTACAAAATGTCCACCATGCAAAATGCAATGAAGATTGAAAGTACTTGCAAAATACGGATTAGGATGAAAATACTTACAAAATGCAATTGAAATTCAAAATATTCACTAAAGTGCCAGCCCCTACTTTGAAAGACTTACTAAAATGCAATTTAGATTGTCAATACTTACAAAATGCAATTGAGGTTGAAAATATCGCAAAATGCAATTCAGATCAAAAAGACTTACAAAATGCAACTTAGAATGAAAATATATACAAAATGTAGTGTAGATTCAAAAAATTCTCTTAAGTTAATTTGGATATACGAAGAGCCAATTAGCAAGAACAGTGCGGGAATCTTAAAGAGAAAAGTAAATATAATGAAAAGAAAACAAGAAGTCTGACCTCTTGAAGAATGAGGGATCAGGAGAGATGAGACAAAGGCCAATTAAGGCGGATAAGTGAAATACTCCCTAGGCCTCGGATGGCCTAATGCCGTCGGGGTCGGAAAAGAACAAGAGTTGACCAAGGGAGGTCGATGGGAAAGATGACCGAAAGGTGCCCGACTCCAGTAAGTGGAAGCAATGCTGGACTGAGCTGGGGTCCCGTGGTCGCCCACACAAGGTGTGAGCCCCTGTGGGAGAAAGCACTAGCTGTGTGAAGTACAGGACTTTCCGAACAACGTTGTGTATGTTAAAGTGCCCCACTAAGAGTTGATTGAAGAGCCCTCTCAGGTCAGCGACACCAGCGCCGGTTTGCGCAGCTTCTGCTTGTAGCGTGGCCGTGGCGTTATAATTAATTTAGACGCTTAAGTCAGGCCTCTCTTTTATGATTATTATCATCTCTGGCATGCCTCTTGGCTCCTCGTGTCTTCGCTAACTCTATAGACCGGAACTTTATGGGCAGCGGGGGTGTAACAAACCAGCCTCCAGTAGCTATATGCAAGGCTGGGATCCCCAAACTGCTCACAACACGAGCATGGTAACCAAGGGGACCAAGCGTAGTCATGTACCACAACAGCAAGGGAGTGTGGGAGATCAAAGATCAGTGGTTGGAATCCAGACGTCATCCTGCTTGCTTCTTTTCCCCGCTCTTTCTACACTCCTTGTAAGAAAATCTCCCTTCTATCGGAGACTTCCGCTTCGTTTCATAGATGCTAGAGTTCTTGGCTGTCACTGCGGTGGCCCGAGTTCGATTCCTAGCTCATCCAAGAAATTTAGCCTAATTCTGACTTGAGGGCTGGACGGGTACACTTAGACTCATGAAGTGAAACTGAGAAGATGACGATGATGATAATTGTTGTTTTAAGGGGCCTAAGATCTATGTTGTCGGCCCCTAATGGTTTGGGTGATCGTGAAGATGATAATGAAATGTCAACTATAACTAAAACTATTAACTTACTGCCTATACTAGAAGAAGAAATGGAAAACTAAAGGAAAATAAGGAAAATAAAGGACAGGAGGAAGAGAAATATCCTCAACCTTCGAAGAATTATGATTGAGGGACTTGGAAGGAAGAAGAGCCATGAAAGGCAGAGACGAAAGGGGGACAGAGGAGAGGGTCCGCCCCAGAGGCAATGGAAAAGTAGGAGAAACACCAGACCCAGCTCAGGAATCCCTCGGGGTCGCCAACTCCCGTACTCACCAGCCGTGAGCCCTTGAGGTTGTAGCACTATCGAGGGTGCACCGGAAGTGGTGGGGTTACTCACACCCTGGCTCCTTAAGGGCCTTGAGCAGAAGGCAGGAGATATGAAGAGAACAGGAGAGGTCTGACCCCTCGAGGAATGAGGGAACAGACAAGGGCCCATTAAGATGGGAAAGTAAAAGACTCCCTAGGTCTCGGATACCCTAATACCGTCAGGGTCAGAAAATAACACGAGTAGACCAAGGGAGGTCGATAGGAAAGATGACAGAGGGAAGCCTGGCACACGTAAGTGGAAGTAATGTCGAACTCATCTGGGGCCCCGTGGTCGCCAACCCACGTCCCACTAGTCGTGAGCCCCTGGGGGAAAACTGAGAAGAGGTGGGTACGATTCCTACCTCAGCCATCCTGTAAGTGGTTTTCCGTGGTTTCCCACTTCTACCAGGCGAATACCGAGATGGCATCTTACTTAAGACCATGGCCGCTTCCTACCCAAATCCTAATTTAATTACAAATGCACACACTAGTACAGACAGTACAGGGTCACAGGTTGTCAGACAGATTCTACGGACGCCAAAGTACACGGCAATACATGGCCACGATGTTGTAAAACCCGTAAAAGAGCCTAATCAACAACAACAACAACAACATCAAACAATAATAATAATATCGTATGGCCTCGGGTGGCGGGTGCAAGCTTTGTTATTTGAAAACCAGAGGGTAGCTTGCATGTCGAATTTCGTTGTTCCTTGACTATCAAACAATGATTTTCTGTGACAAAAATAACTCGCTGTTGTTATTAAAGGCAGAGAGCAGGCAATTTTTCACACTAGGGCCAATACAGTCATCAACATCGGTAGCTACGGTCACTAAGGCTTAGTGCTTGGCAATGGGAACAAGCTATTTGTATACTTGATTGATGGAGTGAAATTAAAACCCACAGTCAGCCGTCCTTGAATGATTCTTATGGGTTTCCCCATTTCGTCCTGGGCTCAAACTTGAATGCTCTTGCTCTGGCTTATTCTGTCACCATATAGTGAACTGTGTGCTATCCTGGGTAACGGGGGAAGCTATGATAATGGTCCTTACCCTCGGGGCAGGTACTACTGCTTTCACATTAAGCCCAGCACCATCCTCCAATTCCGTGAACGAAGGGTGGTCAAATACTAACGTCTCATACATCACAGTGAGTAAGATAATAGGCACCAGCATGCTCCTTATTAGTTAAAACAAACCCAGTGCTAAGCTGCTTAACACGCACTGGCAAATGGATATCGTGAATATATTATGAAATCTTTCATTTTGGGCCTTAAGCAGTGAACGCTTCTTACACAAAAATATCACCCCGATAATAACATTGTCGCCACTACTGCTACATATTGTACATTCGTAATGTTAACATTTAACAGTTTAAAGATCTGGATTGAGCAAGAATTGAAGCGTTTGCACATTTCTTACTTATTGAGAAAAACAACGATAAAGGTGAGTGTTGTCCATGGAACATGGCTGCACGGTAAGACGTAACATCGACTTTAGTTCCGTTAACCGACATACTACAGTGTGCGTTCTCACTCACTCACCCACCCACAATGGAAGGGTACAGAATAGGATACTGTTATTTTAAGTTTGGTTGGTTGGTTCCTCAGTTTACGGGCTGTAAAGGCAGTCATGTAACCCCGTGTACTTTGGGCGTGTGTAGAATCTGTCTGATAATCGGTGTTAATTTTGATTGCTGTATAAGTGTGTGTTATCTGATTTTAATTCAAGTAAGGACTGCAGACATTAAATTGTCAAGTAGTTCCTACTTTTGTTACCAAACGCCACCGTCAACGACTACTAGTTCTGAACTGGGTTACTAGATGTCACCGTAGTCGGTTCCTGGCGACGAACGTTGGAACCTAAGAGCGTTGGTCAAATCTAATCTATAATTTAGCTTCACAGAAGTGTAATTAGTGGAAGGTTCTTTCATATGACATGGGACCGCGGCTTTACTTCCATTCCGAAGTAAGGTATACTGAGGAACTATTAACGCTCTTTAAGAATCCGATGACTTCGGCCGGGTTTGAACCCGCGATCTTGGTAATAGAAGGTCAGCATGCTACTATCTACACCACCGAAGCCGCATATTTTAAGTTTAATATTATTGTTTGAACCTACCGATAATGTATTAATCCGTGAAAATAATCTTCCTTTAAATGAAAAACGCGAATGAACTCGTTTCTTTGCCGTGGTCAAGGCATTTGATTAAGTTTCAAAATACAGTTATGATGTTTTTCCTTTTCAACACAATAATTTGCACAAATAAGCTTAGTAATACACACCTGATAACACAATAAAAGCCTCTTGACTACAATGCGTTCATTATATCCGTTCACTACATAACATCTATGCCGCGTTTAAGCGGGAAGCGATGTAACATAGCCTAGTCCTTTTTTCCGTTATTTTTAAAGTGCATTTCGCTTCACGATTTCGGGAACACAAAAGCCATCTTTTGAGATATGCTCGAACTGCTTGTAAATACGTGTACAGAAAACATCGTAGATGTTTGTTCCGTGAATATCTCAAATTACACAAAATGTAAAAATACGTTTGTTCCCACATACGCTTCAATTCAGTGACTAACGCTAGAGTTAGTAACTTTACAAAGATTCATTGTGATCCCACAATTTAATGCCTACTGAGAAATTTACTTTAATGTTTTTATAACACGCCCAGCACCATTCTCGAATTGTGTAGTCGATAATCCTGCCTTGGGCATAGAAAGCCACTTATATGGATCTATTTAATTATTAAGTTGCATCGTTGTGCCCAAATGGATTGTGGTTATTATGATTATTATGATTTCAAGATGGTGGTTACGCACTAAATGCATAGAGTTAAGTCACATGATTAATGCTAGTCAGGTCTCGTACTGTTCTTTTAATATGTCTCGTGATAATTCCGCAAATATATCCTGAGTAATTGATTTTAATGATGTAAGATTACTCCCACTCACAATCTTGCATGCATGGAGTCGATGCTGGACATATGTAGCCACTCAACATTTCTATCTGATTGATAACGTTCATTATTGTAGCTCTAACACCTTGAGAGTTGTTTCTATTCATATTATATGTTTGAAGATGGTAGCAATGAATAATTTTCGATGTAATTAAGTCATAACTTTAAGCATAGGTTTCTTATATAAAATTATGTATGCACAAGTGAGCGTTGTTTCATCGGAGCATGAGTATTGGAACACAATGCTTGAATGCTTCTTGTGGTCACCTTCTTGAATTTGTTCTGCTGATGGCCTTGTAGTTTGGGTTTTACGATACCTATAGAAAGGTTTGCTTTATCTAAGTGTGGTAGTGATCTGATGATTAGTTTAGTCAGTAATTGATTCAGGTTTGAACAATCGGGAGGCCGTCATTATTTTCCGTAAAGATGTCGCCGATTTAAAACGTAACCTTAAGGTGCCATGTACTAGTGTTTTCTCTGTACTAAATTGGATTAATTTTGGTTTCGTTACTTGAGAATTGACAGGGGGGACAGACAGACAAACAAACATACGTACATTATTATAGAAAGCTTCTCACAACATTTACTGGCTGCGTAGCACAGCGGTAATGCTCTCCCCTGCTATTTCCAAGGTTTCAGGATCGAATCCTGGTGCAGTAAGTCAACATTTGAGAGTTCACAAATGCGAGGGAGCCGTGGCAGTAGATTTACTGGCACGTTAAAGATCCCCCTCGGGGCGAATTTCCGTCACCCCGGCGTCTCTACAATCCTCAGTAGTTAAAAGGGACGTAAAACCAATAACATTATAGGCTAAAATACTTTTCCCAACAACACAAATTTGTGTTGACCGACTGAAGAGTCTTTTATAATAGAACAAGGAAATATTAATATATCCCCTTATTTATTTATTTATTTATTTATTTATTTAGCGTAAGGCTTTTAGTGCCGGGAGTGTCCGAGGACATGTTCGGTGCGCCAGAGAATATAGCTGCTTCAAGCGGACACCCATGGGGTGAGCTAGAAGTTCCGTTCAATTTCCAGTAGTTTCAACTTTCACTACCAAATGTCACTGACACTTAATGGTGAACGTTGGAACTTTGATAGAGCGTTTCAACGAAATCTAACCTAGAAATTTAGCTTCACACTTGTGTATTTAGTGGAAGGATCTTTTAAATGACATAAATCTATGGCATGAGACCGCGGGCTTTACTTCCCTTCCAAAGTAAGACATAATGAAGGATATTAACGCTCTTAAAAAATCCGACGACTTCGGCCGGGTTTGAACCCTCGATCTTGAGCACAACAGTTCAGCATGCTAACAACCACGCCACCGAAACCGCTGTAATACTTTAATAAATACATAGGTTGCATAATAAATGCGTTCATTCTTACAAGAAATTTGGGCCGTAAAGGTCTCGTAAGTCTACTTTCATGTTTTTTTTTCTTTTTTTTTTTCAAATTCGCTTAGCTACCCTGGTTGGTAATTAAGATAAGTTCATTCAAATGGAAAATGTCATGGCACGTGGTGTACATACGGCTGACCTGGCTGAAGGTTATTGAGGGTTGTGTGGGTGGGTATGACGCGCTGTGACGCCCATCCAATATCTCACCGCCGCCACTCGTTTCCGTAGCATTCACTACGCACTAATAACTGTATACCAAAAATATCTCCACCGCTCTCCACAGTGAATAAAGACAATGGGCTGCTACACGTGGGTAGAAACTACCGGTACTGTATTTCCGAATAAAGAAGTCAGAGCAGACAGTCTCGTCAACAGGAAGGGAATATTGCTTCTTAATGTAATTTCATGCTCCATGCTAAGGCGTGGGTGGTCCTTGCTGCAACTACAACAACAATCACGCTTACTGTGAGGGATGATCAAAATCTTCATCTGCAGAGTGCACCCCATCTTTAGTTAACCGATGACGTGTTGACTGCTGATTGCGTCAACCGTTTTAAAAGCGAGAATGGGTTATGGCTAGCAATCTTAATTTTCAAGTGTATTTTGACTCAAGTAAATTGTTCTATTTTGATTTTATGATTTTCTTTATATTTTAGTTAATTATAATTATTATTTTTGTTTTTTGTTTTAGTAATGAACTCTACAGTATTAATCTTTGGCATCCTCTAAATTTTAATTGAACGAATTTGTTTTTCTTAACTAGGTTACGAGGGGCATGTGTGTTTGCTGTTCCACCCCTTCAAACAATCATGAGCATCATATATTATTTACATACCCGGACGTGGCATCACAGCCCATGAACGACTTTGGCCTATAAAGCAACCAATTTCCAGCTATCTGACCTACAGCTTGCGGGGTGACGCGTGGTCATTGCGTCGGTTTCTCTGAGCCGTTAATCTTGTTTTTTTTTTACCAAGGCGCTGCCTCACTGCCAAATAGCTACTCAATTGTCCTCACGAGGCTGCGTGCAACCCATTGCAACCCTTGCGTCAGTTTCTAAAATCCTTGACTGAGCCGGGAACTGAACCCTGGGTGAGAGGCTGGTGCACTACGGGGCCAGCATATAATTTTTACCTACTGCTACAAAAATGTACGGTTGATATGTAATAACTTGTAGATGGTGCGCATGTCAGTTTCTGAGCTAAGGAATTCCCTAACTCGTAAAAGAATGATTTTGGCATAGTGGACAACTACTGCAGTATTATCTAAACCTACAGCTCTGTAAATCTAATCTTACTTTTCATAAATTATTGTAGATGACTCACATATTTAATCACATGATACCAAATTTTCCACCTCGGGAGACACCCCCTATTTGTAAATAAATGAATGAATGAATGAATGAATCTAGGCCTATCTCGTCCCTGGATAATCCGATCACTGTGAAATCGGGCATAACCTCTACTGTACATACCGTAGTATAAAACGAAGTCCCCGATTCTTCGATGTAACGGGTAATCTCGAGAACCACTGGATGGAATTTGATGCGGTTTTCACCATTCTGTAAACGATTTGAGAGAAAAACCTACCGTCTGTGCGCCTTTTTTGCTTACGCTGGGTAAACCATTAAAGATAACCTAGCGAAGCCGGGGTGGGTTGCTAGTGAACTATAAATCAATTCATTTGTTTTTGATTAATTACCGGCTTGCGATATCGTGGTCGTTTAGCCCAATGTACTTGCCTTTGTGTATGTGTCACTGTGGTGACTGTAGTAGTGTGTGTATTTATAGCTAAGGACAGGATTTCGAAGGGGGTGGCCTTGCCTTAAGGTAAGAACCATCACAGCATTTACCTGGAGTAGAAGTGCTGGAACCACGAAATGTCTTGTATGGGATCACTGAGGTGAGAATAGGACCCATATTTTCTCAGTTTTACCGTACGAGGCTGAATGTACACTGTAACGGCTACCTTCGTCGTTGGATATCGCTCTACAAGTTGGGCGATCATTTATAACGTTTCTACAGATATTACACTCAAGACTCCTTAAAACCACCTCATCGTTCTTATTTAGCATTGGCCTGTCTAGACAGACGACACACAGTTTATTAATTTAGTTTTACTGGGCGCCAGTTATCGTAAAGATAACACATTACAATTTTATTTAGCCACGGCCGCTCCCTTCCTTGAGCCAAGATCTATCATCGGAGCGTAGGGCAATAAACTTGCTCTATGAGATACTCTTTGCATTCCAACTATCCTATATATTCAACTCCCAATGAACAAGACATTTTAACTAATACTGGTTTATTTACAACAAAATTATTAATAACATTTGATCTGAGGTTTCGAGCTGTGTACCATATGTGCATTAATATTCCCTAATTGCTGGGCAATATTGACTGTCTTCTCGCTAGCGCTGATCTTCTGTGTTGATAATAACTCGGTCCACATACCTGGTGCCTTGTGGTTCAAAGTCCATCTCGTTGGTCTGCTTGTAGGCTAATTTGAGATCTTACGCCAACACGCGTTTATTGACCTTTGAAAACATATGTTTTCACTTTGCTAACTGTACTTCGTCTAGTTGTTGTTGTTGTTGTTGTTGTTGTTGTTGTTGTTGCTGCTGCTGCTGCTGCTGTTTGTTTCTGAGTTTGATCACCATGGTAAGCAAATTTGAACAAACCAGGCTAATTGAATTCACCAAGTCCCATCTTACTGAGGGACTGACCGAGTCTACGACTCACAAAGTCAATGAGTGAGTGCGTGATCGAATAAGTGAATGACAGAATAGAATCTATAGAATAGCCAGTGCTGAAGTCGCACTGGGCTTTTATACACTCTGAATGGTCCCGATGTTTCGCGGCATAAATTTGCCCGCGACCCATCAGACCAATTATAGCAAAGCATTTCTCAGTCCTCAAGCGACGCTGTAACTTCTCCGAGAGGGAATACAGGCCCGCGTACTTCAAATATTCCACTCAGAACTCGCTATTCCTCTCGTTGCGCATATATATTTTCCACCCAAATCTTTCTCCAAGCCCTTGTCTCCCGTCAGCTTGGCTTCGTTCCAGAAATACATTTTCTTGCAATATGTTGCTTCACCGTCCATAACTTCTTCCAACCATGCCCGTCCTGTCTTTACAATTTAACTAGTAAAAATCCTCTCGGCACGCCGGAAGGCGGAGGTAGATTTCACCGGGCAAACTAGGGGATAGGCTATAATAGGCAGAATATGCAGGTTTTCGTAGGAGGATGAAAAGCAAGCTTGTAGTTTAACGTGACCGTTAATCTCGAGATCATGAGCCACGGGACCTCCTTTTTACGTGGAATCCGAACCACAGGACATGGCATTTCACTTCGAAAATCTCACATGCACTGACCGGGAATCGAACCCGGACCGCCTTGGTGAGAGGCATACAGCTAGACCGCTGAGCCACCACGTCCCCCGTAGGAGGATGAGACCTCATTTATTGCGAGAAAGTATTTTACAATTGGAGGTTAGTTAACAGTTTGTCGTCTTTCTATGCATATTTTTATCATTTTACTGTCTTATGGGGATGGTAACCTTCTTGTCATTTGGGGTTCATTTTTATACTTGTGATCACACTGTCCTTATGCATGGTTTGGAACTAATGTGTAACTATCTAACAGTCTGTTACTTCTTCACGCAAAATTTTATCTCCCGCAGAGATGTTGGTTAGTTCCTCAGTTTAGGGACTGCGACAAGGTGGTCATGTAACCCCGTGTACATTGGGTGTGTGTAGAATCTGTCTGATAAACGGTGTTATTTGTGATGACTGTATTAGTCTGTAATTCAGGTAAGGTCTGCAGACGGTCAATTTTAAGTAGTAGTACCTAATTTTGTACCAAATACTAACGTCAACGACACCTAGCTGTGAACTTGGCTGCTAGATGCCACCGCAACCAGCAACTTGCAACGAACGTTGTAACTTCCCCTCCGAAGGAAAGCATGCTGACGGATTTTTAGCGCTCTTAGAAAATCCGGCGACTTTGGCCGGCTTTGAACCAGTGACCTTAGGCATAGAAGTTCAGCATGCTACCAGTTAGCCGCTTCCCTAATAGTCAGATGGAACAAGAAGTTCCGTGACGAACTAAAGAGCCTACTTTTCTTAAAATTAAGATTCATGCCATAGATTAATCTACAGTATATGAAACTATCTAGAATAATGACGAAATTAAGTAGGTAATATCGAAATGTCTTAATTAGTTCGAAATAAGGTATACTAGGCATAATGTAGCCTAATAGAGCAATACAGTTGGCAGCTCTGGTGACTGAATATATTCTCACTTCCATCTCCTAAGGTACAGAATACAAATTGTGGTTGAAGATCAAAGGACGTTACATGGATTTAGACATTGGATCTATTAGTACACGTAAAAGCATGTTGGAAACAATGCCATGCGAGTGCTGGTCAGAAATAATCTGAAATATTATATCTTTTTGTACCAATTTTGGATGAAATCCATTTGTTGGTATAGAAGTTACATGTATTTAAAAATTGGTCCTATCAGCAGGCTTAGAATCATGTTGGTAGAACTGACGTATATAAGTTACTCCAAATTAATGTAAAATGTCAGGTAATTTACGTGTGCATAGTTTAAACCTGTCGGCTTGCATACTTTCAGATATATTGGTATTTAGATAAAATAATAGAGATAACATTTATTGACAGTTGGCAGCCCTGGTGGCTCTTAAGAATACACTCAGTCATACCTGTTTATGTACACATATTACATACAAAATTTGGTTGAAATCCAATTGATAGTGTAGAAGTTATATGCATTTAAAAATTGGACTTATCAGAAGGCTTAAAAATATTTCGGCAACGCTGTCATGTATGGCCACCTGGAAATTAAACTGAAATAGTATTATCTACATGTGTGCCAATTTTATAATAGCTCCCATGTATATCTTCCAAGATATCCAACATGGAGCTCAAATTTCTAATGCGTTTTTTTAGCAGTTGGTAGCACTGGCATCTTTTTCAAATATGGGCCTGAGATATTCCGGTATACAACTTTACTCAGACTGAATTTGGTTTCGATTGCTGCAGCCGTTTAGGAGTTGATAGGGGGACACACACACACACACACAGCCAGACAGACAGAAGGACTGACAGACAGACAGAAGGACAGACACATTTTCCCGGATCGATCTCATAAGTCTACTTTTTCCCCATTTTTGAAAAGTGTGAAAAGTAGGCTAAAAATGAATGTGATCTCGTCAATGGCGTTTTCTTGGCAACCTCTGATAGATCATCCCTTATCAATTTAAAAGCGTTGGTATGGTAACCTCTGATGGCACTTGGCATTTTTTATTAGTAGTGGGGTGATACCGATTCCAAGCCACTCTAAAACCCTCCTTGCCCCACTACTAAGCCTCAGCCATGTTAAATATTTCTCGGACGCGTGGTCCGATTTTGACAAATGGGGTATCGTTGGACTCGGGCTGACGTCCTCTTTGCTGTGGACCACTCGTTATATTTTTCAAATCTTTTTGAAAATTTTTGTTTTCGAAACTAGGTGATAGTTTGAAAACTAAACATGATAGTACGTTGTGCCATGGCTCAAACGAATGGTCTTTATGACCTTTATATTTTGTAATAAAACATTTTTAATTTTTATGTTTTTTTGAAAACACTCGAATTTTGAAAATCCTATATTTTGGAAACTAGGAACTCTACAAAACAAATTGTTTGACGTAAATCAATGGTCCCTACCCCCTCTACCCCCAAAATAAATTTCAAGTCTCTAGGATGAAAACCTGTAGTAGTGGGGTAACACGGGTTCTGCGCCACTTAGGAAGTTGTGAGCCCCTGCGACCTTGGAATGGAAGGAGCCATGCTAGGAGGGCGTGCTTGGATTCGTTTTTTTCGTCTCGTTGCGCTCTTTACGGAAATGTAGATGTCGAAAAGGTGAAATGCTGGAAACACGTTTTTTTGGGGGAAAACCATGATTTTAGACTTTTTGCCATATCTCGCGAACCAATTATGCTAGAGGCGTGTACGACAGGTCCAAGTACTCGGGGTGATGTCCTCTTTGCTATGGACCACTCGAGATATTTTTTAAAAAAATTTGGGAAACGCGATTTTGGGGTAAACACGTGTTTTTTGTGATTTTTGCCGATATCTCATGGACCAATAACGCTAGAGACGTGTACGAGGTGTCCTAGCACTCGGGCTAACGCCCCCTTTCAAATGTGGTAGATTTTTTTTCCAAAAAAATAATTCACAAAGGGCCTAACGCCATACATGTTGAAATAACGTTTTCTTTTTCTTTACTTGTTTATAATGTCCATGAAGCGTGGCGGTTGAGAGAGACGATACGGCTGTGTGTGTGTGTGTGTTTTTCAACGAACCTGTCGCTAACCACAAGGACCATGCTTAATAGATCAATCGCTATTTCGGCGGGTCGGTGTATGACAGAACGAGCATGCGTTTTCTGATATTTTACCTTTAACGTGTAAACGGTGATGAGAACTTGATTCTATGTTGGTCGAAGCGAGTACCGAAAACAAACGAGCAGGAGGTGAAGGTCATTTGAGCTTATTGGAAGGCATTGATCTGACTTGACAACAAGTGCAATGGAAAAAATGACCAAGACGCTTGAAGGTGAAATAATCTGACCATCGTGGTGGCAGGGGAGTGTGAAAGGCATGCACACACGTGTGAGATGGCATGTACGCTAAACCAGTGACATACTGTTTTGCTTCGTACGTGACAAAATGCAAGTTCAGGTGAAATTTGATCTTCCACAGGTGTTCGCTTGGGTGTTATCTGTCCACGTGCGCGATAACTGTTAACAAGTTACATCCTGTTTTGCTTCGTACGTGACAAAATGCAAGTTCATGTGAAATTTGATTCGCCACAGGTGTTCGCCTGGGACGTTAGCTGTCCACGTGCCTGATAACAGAATGGTCAAAGCGTGGGAATCGCTGAATCAGTAAAAAGTATGATGCAACTTGTGGGAATGATGTCACAACCAATAGGTAGGCAAGAGCTGCGAACAGCAGTGTTGGGAGGTGGAGGGGGGAGAGGGGGAGGGGTAATGTAAGAGAGAACACAAGTGGAAAGAGAAAGAAATATGTGGAGCTGAAGACTGTACACATAGAGCTATAGGTGGTGTACAACATGTGTGAATAAATAAAAAGTACACAGGTTCACACAACATGTAGTTTATTGATCCAAGAATTAAACGTAGAGTTAAACCCTAACCATTTGACGTAGAGTTTATTTCCTTTTTGTTTCAACACTTTTTCCACAAGATAATGCTGAGGAAATGCTGCTTTCTGAAGTTCATGGAGATAAAATCTACCTTTTATGGGTTGATGGTTGAGGTCCTCGAGTAAATAGGTGACTGGAGTGTCCAAGTAGACTCGACGAATTCGAAATAGTTCAGTCCCCCACTGAGGCGTGTAGCCCTTATTGAAGGCAGACTTAAATTTGCTCACACGAACAAAATCCCCAATGTTCAGTCGGTGACGTTTAGGATCGGCTGTTTTTATGGGGTTAAACAGTTTATCCAATCGCTGAATATTTTTAGTCACGAGACGTGGCTTGGTCCCAACCGTTCTATGGTTGGTGTCATTGTAACGTGACACTAGCTCAGGTAACATGTCCAACCAGCGATAACTGCCCTGAGCGGTAAACGCTTTCCACATATGGGTTTTCAATGTTCGGTTGAACCGCTCGACCACACTGGCTTTCAGATTGCTGTACGTGGTGTAATGGTGAATATCCTTAGATTTGAGAAAACGGGAGAAGTCCTTGTTGAAAAATTCTTTCCCCTGGTCGGTTTGTAGCAACTGAGGTTGACGTTTGGAGTGTTGAATAATATGTTGAAAGGCCTTGGTAACTAGTGGGCCAGACTTGCGACGCACAGGTTCAACAAAGGCCATTTTGGAATAGACATCAATGACGGTCAACATATAGCGTACACCGTCGTTAACGCCAGCATAGGGTATCATTTCAACCAAGTCAGCCTGCCAAAGTTCATCCACACCTCGTGAAATCACCTTGAGTCGTGAATAATGACGCCTAGCTGGGCGATGCAACTCGTGAGCAATACCCATTTTAATGGGTGAGGGCTTAAACAATAATTTTGGCATTTCGAAGTTCTTGTTCAATTTCTTGAATTTCCCAATCGTGACCGGTATGGCCAGCTTGACGTGAGGCATGCAACAACTGTAGCCGCTGGACGAGCTTATTGGGATTGTGCCAGTAGGTAACATCCACAAGGGGTTTTAATGGTTTAAATGTCACTCCCGAAGCGGATGCTTTACGACGAGTACTTTGACTGGTGGGAAACATTTTTGCAATGATGGTTTTATATTTTTGAGATATATTGGCATTCACTTGTTGCGTGGGATCATACTGTCTTTTGTGAGCATGGGTATCCAATAAAATGGATTTATATTTGTCAAGATCCTCTGACGTATAATCATGGGAAGAGGGGGTCCGAGAAAAGAGCAGCTCTAACAGTCCTGGCGTTAATTTATAGTTGATGTTTTTAATGACAGCTTTAGTACGAGCAAATTTAATGGATGAATCGCCAATTTTAAAACTATCATCCTCATAGCGAACACCATACGTGGTATCAGTGTTTCCAATAAATAGATCGGTGAAATAGGGTTCCAATGTTGATCCATAATATTTTATTAAAATGGTTTTCAGTTGAGCTTTATGTTGAGGGGTGGCCAAGAGTTGTGAAAACGGAGACGCTCTGGAAGGGCAAGGTGTTTCGACCATGGCCAAGGATTTCTTTTTTCTCAAAAACTCTGCAAGGGGTGCGGCCTTTTTTTGAGGCGTAAACACTTGTTCCTCCTCATCCTCAACTTCACTAACACTAGTCAAATCTTCCACTTCCTCTTCCTCAGGGTCCTCGTGCAGCGTCTGCGTGGCTTGTGAAACGGTGGGTAGCGTTTCAGATGGCTTGAAAGAGGGTTTCAACATGGCTTTTAGTGGAGGTGCTAAATGTTGTTGAATAAACAAAGCATGATTTGCACGTGATTGTTTCAATTGACGAAACTTTTGGCGAATAGTATTTTTTGCTCTAATAATATGCTTTTTCAATTGACTCTCTGCTAACGCCATGGTGTCTTGACAAATGACTTGATGGGGAATGAGACAGGGCCTTAAATAGCAATAAAATGATCAAACCCTAAGCGATACCGTCCTTGGTTGAGTTCACTTTGTTTGTCAATTACTAAACAGGCATGACGTTGAGTGTTCCAGCACTTGGCACACAATTCTGTAAACATTTGAAAGGTCATATCCGGATTCACATGTTCATTATAAATGTGACGACTGTTCCTCTCGTCCTGGCGAAATAAAACAATGACATTGGCATTGTCACGAATCAACTGTTTGGACATTTTTGAATACGTTTGTCCAAGATAGAAGCAATCGATATGTTTGTGGCGACCCATGCTGAAATAGCTTTGAATGATGCCTTGACGTTCAGTGGATACATCATCGAAAATCATGAGTGAATCAGGCTTTACTTCATCCGGTGAAATCACATTTTCTTGCATGGAAAATGTAAAATAACCCATATTCTCTTTTTGTAATCCAGACATGACTTGATCCAGAAACACGTAGAGGGGTTGGTAGAGAGATTTTGCAAAAATATAAATATTTTGAAAACGCAGACCATTGGGCGCTGTGATGAGCGTTAGCAAAAGATTAGTCTTTCCACAGCCGGAAGGCCCCACAATGATGCAGCGAATGGAAGATGGAAACAGTGAACCATGGCGTTGTTCACGTGATGTGGGACAGAGATGGGAAACCATGTCCCCCACGGGGAATGACTCTTGCTGCTTAATAATCTTCATTTCAACTAAGGCTTAGACAGGCTAGCAGGCTGTCTATATACAGGACACCGAGCCTTGTCATAGAAACAGTAGACTGGTACTACAGGTTGACGATGGATGTCTTTGGACGTGCGTTGATGGCCAAAGCTAGGCCTGTCTCCATACATGATCCTAAACAAGAAACAGATCCTGCTAATAAACACTATGTGGATAGGTCAGTAGTGCCACGCACAAAACAGGGAGATTATGACTTTAAGGGAAAGCGGTTAACCCATGTAAAACATCCTCAAGTGTCTACAGACGTTACTACGAAAACGTATGTGGATAACAAAGTGTATGAGTTTTATGACAAAGTGCCCCAGCTTACGGTGAATGGCTATAGCGCTAATCACCATCGGATTATTCACGTGGAAGACCCACAAGACGAAGACGATGTTTGTACCAAGCGTTACATGACCTATGAAATGAAAAGGCTTTATACATTTATCCCATCTGTATTTTTAGTGTATCTGACAAATGAAAAACCTGTGATTGACAGAAACCATTTACCGCTAGTCCATGATCAGCACTTGACCTATGTGCTTGCTTCGGGTTTAAGCCACTATCGATTACACTATGATGGAACCATTCACATCAAATATGCCATACCTGATGAGAACCATTTACAAATAAAGATAAATGGTCATAGGATGTTGATCCATAACCATGAAATGGTCAATGCTGGTGACGAATTATCCTTTCACCTCATGTTGATATGGGATGAAAAGCAAGCGGGAAAAACCATAAACGATTTCCCACTTTATGTGGAATTGGAATATACAGCCATGAAATAACCATTTAACGTTAGTTGTGATTTAAACTTTCTTGTGAAAGGTTGTTGGTCATTATCATCATGGTGAAACAAAGGTATGCAGTGAGAAAGACTAAAAAAAGGACTTTGTCCTTGGCAAAGCCTGGGCTTACAACATTCGTGGACAAGCCATTGCGAAAGAAAAAAAGAAAAAATAATGTATTGACCATAAGGAAAGCCCTTCGAGCAGCACAGAGACATGTTATTCCAAAACGTCGGCGACAGGTTTCAAACCAAGGGCGAGTGATTCCCGTCCCCAAACGAGCGGGATTTTTACCTGCATTATTAGCCGGTTTGGCTGCTCTGGGCTCACTTTTGGGCGGTGCCAGTGCAGTGGCGAAAACCATTAAAGCCGCGCAGCAGGGCAAGCAACAACTCAAAGAAAGTCAGCGACACAATGAAACGATGGAAGCGATTGCCATGGGGGCTAGAAATGCCAATTTAAAGCCAGCCTTTTATCAACAAGGATTTGGGATTTCACCATTTCGAAATATTAAAAAAAAAAAAATTAACCTCAGCCATAGCAAGACATGCCCTGACGCATCAACAAGTGGAAAGCTATGCTAAACAACTAAAGCTTTCTCATTTTCGAGGTGTGTTTATGCGAAACCAATTACCCCCACGACCCTGGAAAAAGGAATGTGCTGTTGTCAATTTGGATGATCACCGAGGACCAGGAACGCATTATGTAGCTTATGTCAAAGAGGGATCCATGGTATGGTACTTTGACAGTTTTGGGAATTTGCCCCCGCCCATGGAACTAGTGACCTATTTTGGAAACAGGATCAAGCTATATTATAATGTGAAACGAGAGCAAACGTTTAATAGCCAACAGTGTGGACGTTTGTGTTTAATTTTTTTATATAAGACGCAGCATAAGCTAAAACGCCACCAGTATGTCGGCAGAAAGTAAAACGTTTACACTGCATGGACGTGGACCTGAAGTCAGCCTAGACTTTTACCCGCCTATCGAATTGAGTGAAAAACCCTATGGTTTAGGACTTGTTTCTCTTGAAACGTACAATCGAATATACAACATACGTGAAAATGTGAACAACAAGTTTTACTATGATGATTCTGTGCTCACCTTGAACTCTGGTGGATACACGATCGATGACATTTATGAACACATTTATGTGGTGTTGATCAATCAGTATGGTTTAAAGTCATTTCTCGACGGAACGCACAAGTTTGAACTTGTAGGCAATACCAACACTCATCGCTGCAGTATTTTCTCAACCTTCAACATTGACTTTAAAACACACCCCGATTCCATTGGTCCATTACTAGGATTTAAACCACGTGTGTTGGAGCCCAACAAAAAACATGAATCGGACCATGAAGTGAAATTCATTGAGGACCATCATGTGTCGGTGACGTGTAATATTATTAGCCAAGTGTACACCAATCAAGAACCATCGCATTCGCTTTATGACTTTATTGTGACATCACCCAATGGGTATATTATTCGTGAAAACCCTCCAGTGGTGCTTTTTCATTCTGTGGCTGTCGATAGTATTAGTAATATAACATTAAGACTGATCAATAGAGATCAACAACTCATTGATCTAGATTCTACCACACCAGTGACTTACAAGTTGGTGCTAAAGCCACTATGAAATTTGTGTATAAAGCAACAACACCGTCTAGGAATAGTGTTAGTTGTTTGCCACGTGAATACACGTTAACATCTCAGAACAAGCAGATTTTACAGCATTTGGGTTACCACGTCAACCCTCATGATGAATTCTATCCTAGAGATAGCGAACCACATCGAGGAGCAACCAGGAGTGGTAAGAATTGATCTCCATTCCTATCAAGCTCAAACACCTGGACTCAATAACAATGATGAAATTCAATTTGTTATCAACAACCAAGATATTTACACCCTACCTCATGAAAGTGTCATTCAGATTGAAGGTCGGCTCACCAAAGCCGATGGCTCTACACCTACCACATCCAAGTTGGCCAACCATGGTTTAGCCTTTCTGTTTTCTGAAGTGCGGTATGTCATTAACGATATCGTGGTGGATAGCACTCGAAATGTGGGCATTTCCAGTGTCATGAAACTATACCCCTCTCATAGTGAGGAAAAAGGTAAAACACTTTGCATGGCAGGTTGGTGTCCTGACACGACCAATGACTGGATGGTACACACTGATGGGACCTTTACTGGATATTTACCTCTTAAACTGATTCTAGGCTTTGCTGAAGATCACCAACGCATTGTGGTTAACGCAAGGCAAGTGCTTTATCTGGTGAGAGACAGGAGTGATAATAATGCACTCAAGGGGGCCGACAATGCCCCCATCGATTCAAAAATTCAACTACAACGCTTGCTATGGAAAGTGCCTCATGTGACCCTTGAAGATAGCAAAAAACTGGACATACTCAAAATGGTAAAGAGAGATATGCCGCTACCCATGGAATTTAGAAGCTGGGCACTCCATGAGTATCCGCTATTGCCCACCACCAACACACACACAGTTGGTCTGTAAAAACAGCTCGCTATACAGAGAGACCTCTCTACCTGATCGTGGGTTTTCAAACGAATCGCAAGTATCAACAAACCAAAGATGCCACGCAATTTGATCACCTGCAATTGAGAAATGCACGTCTTTTCCTCAACGGAGCTGTGTTTCCCTATGAAGGACTGGATTTGGATTTTTCAAAAAATAAATTTGGCCCCCTGTACGACTTGTTTTCTAAATTTCGATGGTCGTATTATCAAAAAGAGAACGGCCCCATGCTACTACCCCAAGCGTTTAAGGCAAGAGCGCCACTGATTGTCTTTGACTGTTCTTACCTGGAAGAGTCTGTCAAGCCATCCAATATCGACATTCGACTAGACTTTGAAACGCATGACAATGTACCAGCCAATACGACGGCCTACTGTCTGATTATTCATCACAAACAAGTCAACTATTATCCACTGTCCAACCAAGTGACGAGTGTATAAATAACAGCTCAACCCACGTCAAGCCGCTCAGTCATGTCTTGCTTTAAAGCCTCAAGAGACGTTACATCCATGAATTTAAACTCTGAGGAACAACGTTTCAAGACTTTTGCCACATGGCCAGTGCCTTTCATAAACCCTCAAGCCTTGGCGGCCGCTGGATTCTACTATTTAAAAACAAGAGATGAAGTGAAATGTGCCTTTTGTCCCATCATCATAGACCAATGGCAGGAGGGCGATGAACCCATGCAGGAACATCAGCGCTGGTCACCCACCTGCCCCTACCTGCGTAGAGTGGAAGTGGGAAATATATCCTGTCATTCAAGCTATCCCTCACTTGTGACTCTGGGTAATGAAAAGAAAACAAGTTACGATACGTGTGGACCGTATGGTGTCCATGGTGCTTCGGTGAGCAGCTCACCATCAAAAACGCCTAGTTTAGAGACATTGGGACATCATCGGTGTTATGGACGTTACAAACACAAGAGACTATATTGTTGTATCAGTTGCTATCGTCCTTATCCCAAAATGAGAAAAGCCTGTAAGACGTGTTATGATAATAAAATGATGTAATTCTTAAATTCTTATTTTTGCATGTCCCCCCTGTCCTACCCTAACCTTAATTTGAAACTAGCATGGCAGGTAAGTCCATGTCATGATCACACCTGATCGTCAGTCAGTCGTCAGTTGAACTCGGTCCAGGCAAGCGTCAACATGTTGCGCACACTCATTGTGGATTGCCAAGGGTTTAAAATTGGTGACAACAAATTTATATTTAAACAAGTGGCCATGATCGATTGTACCACGTTTTGGATATCGCAAGCTACGCATTTGCTATTTAAACCACCCCATGCTTTTGATTTGTTGTGTGAAAAAGACCGTAAACAAACCCAGTGGATTGAAAATCATAGACAACTAGACTGGAATCAGGGAACCATTTCCTATAAATATTTGGACGTGGTCATGAAAGCACACTTGTCCTCGGCCAATGTGGTATTTGTGAAAGGTAATGAAAAACGTCAATGGTTGCAACCATTTTTGGCGTCTTACTGCCAATGTATCGACCTCATGGAGTTGGGCTGCCCCTCCCTGCAAACGCTCATGGATACTTGTTCCTGTGGCAACATTACCCATACAGCCCTATCACATGCGTGGCATCTCTTTCATTGGTTAACCACCCATGCCTGCTGGGAGTTGTTGAACAAAATTCTAACTCAAGATTTACCTGTGAATGACGTCAGTGAGATTTCTACAAGCGACGTGTAAACATCTACAGCACGTGATACCATGGAGAAAGGCAATGCTACGGACAAAGCCATCGGCAAGTTCTTTGTGTGCAAAAAGAAACTAGACAGTTTTACCAAAGAGGAACTCTTGGCGCTGCCCAAGTCGTTCATTTATTATGTGGCTGCCAACGCGGTCAAAGAAATCTGGCAACATGTACCAAAATCATGGACTCAAGACCCTGTGTTGAGTGAATTGCAACCCTGTAAGGATTACGATCACCATAAGCAAGTGGCCATGGCAAAAATACCGTCTATGCGTCAGTGTGCGACTTGCCAGCTAGTGAAACTGTATCACGGTCATAAAAGTCCATGCAAAGACTTTGTTGAATCATTCCACGAGTGTCATGGCGAGAAAAAGCAACAACAACAACAAACACAAACATCGTCCACAGAGGAGGAGGAAGACCAAACGATTTTACCATCGATGGAAAAGGATATGCCAGACCTGTACTGGCAATGGCGTCATTGACAAAGTGATTCAATACCTACCTTTCGAAATCCATCTTCCAGGTTATCGTTTTTGCGGCCCTGGAACTCGTCTCGAAAAACGTTTACAACGTGGTGATGTACCCATTAATCTTTTGGATCAAGCATGCAAGGAACATGACCTTTCTTATCGCCATAGTCATCCTGGTTTAAGACATGTGGCAGATAAATTGTTATTAAAGAAAGCTAAACAACGTTTCACATCCAGTGATGCCTCAGTGGGTGAAAGGATGGCAGCCCTGATTGTCATGAGTGCTATGAAAGGAAAGTTGATGATGCATGGACATAAACATTGAGGAGTGAGGAATTGGGATTTGTTTGTATTCTATTTTTCTTTTGTCAATTCACTATGACTATGAAATAAAAACAAAGGTTTGACAGAGCACGATGTTTTTTTTTGTTTTTATTATTTATAAAAAACCATGATGTTGATGGCTGATTTCTCATTTTCACATTTCACACATTGCCATTTTGCTAATTTGCAATTTACAGTTTTTGAAAACGTTCGTTTTGATGATATAGATTTTTCCATTTTACTGATGACACATTTTAAACAATGTCCGTTTGAAGTTTTTGAATTTTCAAATTTCACACATGGCCATTTCCAGTTTTTAAAAATGTCCGTTTTAAGTTTTGCTGTTTTGGTGATATGGAAACATGGAATTTCCATTTTGCTGTTTTCATATTTTTTCCATTTGGTGTATGTCGAAAGTTGAGATTTGACAATGATGTTGATGCGAGTGCTTGACCTTGATAATACTGCAATGTGTTGATGTGTGTTTGGAGAAACGTCGAGGTCTACGACTACTGCAGGTAAGACTGTTTTTACAAAAATAATGTCTTTTGACTGCCACATTTCAATGAAAAAACGAAACTATTGAAAACAAAATGAGTATATAAGTGACCATTTACCCCCTCCCCACCCACCCACCCTACCTCACCGTGTTTGCTCTGGTCAACCATATACATCAGCTTTCTCTTTCCACTCATACATTCACACCTGTCTTTGGGAACAAACACAACCACTTTATTTATTCCCAAAAGCACATTCTCGACATGTACACTCATCCCAAAAGAACTTTTTTTAGTTTACCATTTTACTATTTCAAAAAATAATTAAATACTAGTTATTAAAGTTACTAAAAATCTTACTTATTTCATATTTACAAAAAAAATCAATTTTGTACAGCGTTACAAGAATCACACTATTTACCAATCAAAAAATTTTTAAAAAATAAGGTTGCACACAACTTTTTTAAAGAGCAAAAGGTCCAAGTGGGTTGCCACTATTTACAAAATCTATTATTTACAATGACAAGAAAACAATATTTACAAAATACTAAATCTACAAGTTACATAAAGCTATGTCCCATAAACGATTAAACAGTGAAATCACACCTCCTCCTCCTTGCGATCATAACCCCAGGGCAGGCTGGTGAGCAGGTCATCAGCCCACACACGCTTGTTATCCATGGAGGCGAGGGTGCGTTTTCTCTGTTCCACAAGATACAAATGATGGTTGCTGGATTGTATCCTGCACTGTGTATGAGACATAGCTTTGCCAGTGCGTAAAACCGCTAGGTAATCGTCTATACGTAGCGATTTTACCACTGCCCTACCTACACCTTTTGCTCTCTTGGCTTCCTTACAGTCGAGTGTGCGGTAAGCATACATTTTTGAAGCCAAACCTACGAATTCCGTCATAATGGAATCACCGCATTCATCTTTTAAAACGCCCATTTCCTTCTTGTTTTTTAGGGGCAGCTGAAACACGTTGTCAGCGCTATAGCAAGAGGTGTCGAACCAGTCACTATGTTGCCTCATGACGTCATAGGGGTTGCAGTGGCGAATGTGGTAAATGAATGAGTCCGTGTCCATATACAAAAGAGAGACGTCCTCAAAATGGCGTTTGGCAAACTCATAGTGGAATCGATACATGACCGATTTAGAAAAGTCTAAAATGACTTGACCCAAGTAAATGGGTTTATCCATGGTCACGCTGGTCTTACTCATTTCAATAGTAGCCAAATCCTCATCGATAATTTTGATCGATTTGAAATTTGGCTTGGCAATGTACCGCCGGGCACCCCACTGCCCCTCCCAGACATTGACCAATTTAATGTCACGGTATTTGCGGACATTCTCCATAGACTTGCCATAGATGCAGTTGTTCATTCATTTAAAAAAATTAATTTCAAACTGCTGTGTTGCCATTTGTCGGTGCTCTGTGTTGAGTCTCATGTATGGCTCAAGCCATGCTTTTTGAGCAAAAGAAATACCCCTGTGGATTTTCTTCAACACCAAGCCTTGGGCGAGGCATTGCACCAACATTTGGATATGTAGCACATACCGATTTTTGTTGTAAAGTGTGCCCATGAGTTTTTCAATTTTCACTTTACTGTCAGGGGGAACCATTTGCTCAAGGCAGAATGGGAAATCGGCATGTTCATCATACAAGGATGAGGGATATTCAATATCCACTTCTAGCACATATCCACGGCCTGTTTCTTGGCTAGCCATGTTCACATCAAATTCTGACACTTGTTTGTCTGTCAGCCAAGCAAACTTCCCATAGGGCAAAGGCTGACTCATGGCGTAACCGTACAAATTATTCACGTCATAGTACATTAAGTACGATTCTTGTTTTTCCGGTGAATAATCAGGCATGTAGACATTGTTCGCTTCGGCATGGCGCTGGTTAAGTGACACAAAGCCGCCACGAATGCCCTTTTCAAAAAATAGAACCATGTCTACGTCAGTGAGTAAATCCAATTCCACTTGAGTGTATTTTAAAGCGGCATCAAACGAGAGCCCAGGACTCGTATAATAGTGAGCCGGGTCAAGACCGTAAATGTGTTGACACAAGTTACGGAATTTTTCAAACACATCAGTGAGCAGCAATACATCCAGTTTTAGGTAATGCAAAGCATATTCACTTAGCGTCTTCATGCCAAACACTCGCCAAACTTGACATGCATGTGCATAGTCTTCATCGGAAACGGTACTGCGTGTTAGTTTCGAGTAAAATTTCTCTTGTGGTGGGAGTTTTCTTTGCTTTAACACGTCCCAGCTGTTGCAAAAATCATACGGGAATATACCTTTCCGAATGCACAATTGAAATTGCTCAGGATCATTAAAATGCATTCTAGTATTTTTTAATTCCTCCTCATTCAAGCCATTCACAAGGCTGTCTAGCGAGGATGCCATAAACTTAAAGGAATCCAAAAATCGAATGCTAAAGTTGCTCAACCTCCATGTCAGGGCTGTAAAACGCTCATGGTTTTGGGGGATAATGGTAAACGAGCCCTTGTTGACATGACCCAATTCACGAATCAAAAACTGAATGTCATAATTTGCCAGATTGTGGAAAAAGACACTGATGAAGCGAGGAGCTGGAAAGTTCAAATTGCATTTACTATGCGCAGCTCCACGAAACTGCCCCGTAAAGTGTGAGTGATCACGAATGGTGTCTTCAGCACTGATCAGTGGCTTTTCGCAAATATGGCATGTCATGGCATGCTCATACTGCTGCTGCTGTTCTGGAGATAGGCTCATGGGTACTGGGTGGTCCAATAATTCCTGTACATCATGAGCCAACTTGACAAGTTCATCCAAGAACCATTTGGCACAATCTGGCCCCTCACGGTATTTGTAAACGGATTGTGTGGGGTCATAGGCACACACCACATTAAATCCTATGGCAAAAGGTTCATGTTTTTGAATGGGTGTGGTTGAGCTGATGGAGGGATCTGGTTCACATCCCGCCATGGGTGTAGTGAGAGCTTCGAAATCTGCATATACCACATAGGGGACAGTGTCACGCTTATGAATGTCCTTAAACTTTAACACAGCCTTGTCCCCTTGTGGCAATATCAGTCTCACCGCTTCCTGAGTAACACAATCTACCCTATGACGTTCCAAAAGCGTAGGGGTTGTAAAATATTGCAAGCAACGGTCACAAATATGTTTCTTATGTTGATCTTTGGACATTTGACTGCTTAGCAATCTACTCAGGCTTTTAATGAGGCAATAGTGATTCACTTTTCCTACAGATAAATATAAAAGATGAATGTGGTGTCGTTTCGGTTCTTATGTAGCATAAAGAGGACCCACAATCTCATTACCATCAAGGCCATACACCATGAACGAAAAGTCCTGGTTGTCTTGTTCAAACCTATGGATCTCGGTTAAGTCCATAGGGAACGATACTCGAGTTAAATTTAACGTTTGTTTCAATTCTTCAAACTTGGCCTTGTACTTTCCCGGTCTGTAACAATGCTGTTGTACTGGCTGCAAATACGCAGCCACAGACCACAGAAAGCAATCATTGTCACGATTCTTTATATTGACCACAGCATTTTTCGAAGCTATGGCTGGTGGTGTTTTAATATAGCTAGACCCAGCATTCAGCGGGTTGAATTGACAAATGTTGATTTGTAAATGATGAATTTTGTCTAAGGCAAGGCCACTCGGTCCTTGTTGCAGTTTATCAAATTTTGATAGCAAGGCATTCACCACGTGGGTTTCATACCACTGTTCCAAATTATGGGCTATGAATAGCTCTTGCATTTTACTGCAAATATAAAATGTTTCTTTATGCTCTACGACCTTCTTTTTATATATGAAATCGCACACCAGTTCTGCATTCACCTTTAAAGCCATATGCAACCTTTGCGCTGTACAAATTTCAATTTTAAAAATTTCAAAACAAGATTCTAAAAATTCTTTGGGAATCAAACTTTTTCTAACATTGACCACACGACCAGAGCACACACGCGATTTGAAACAACTGTTTAAGGGTTCCCAAGTTAGGCTATCGGTAGCAGTGGCAAAAGACATTATTTTGAAAGAACACTCTCACCTGAGTTTTCACCTGTAGACTGCTTGACAATGGTTCCACTCTAAAGCCACTTGGTTTTCAACTGTATTTGCTATAGCAGTGAACCCTTTTTTTTCCAAATATCTAAAAAGAAATAAAATAAACCACCATAAGTATATCCATTCCATATAGTTTATGCCTTTCATAAACAAAACAAAATCAAACAGGTTATATATTAAAAAGAAACAAATCTCACCTTGACGTGTAATGCTTTGCTATATTCCCGTCTCGTGGGCTAGTATGGAAATGGTTTTCTTTTCTGTCTTTCTCTCTTTCTTTAATATATTTCCCACAGACACACGACAGGTAGGCTATACACGTTATCTGCAAACAAATAAATAAATAAAATCATTAATTACCTAATCAATAAATAATTGCATGTATTTATATAAAAGTCAATAAATATATAAATGAATAAATATATACCTACCCCACAACAAGGTTAAGTATTTTCCACCAACACCAAAACTGATAAACGCAGTGTGTTCAAAGGTAGTCACCTAAGTGAGCGTGGAAATGATAACGACATGTCTTTATATATGCTACGTTGCATGTATAATCTTTTTTTTCCCCACGCTTTGACCATTCTGTTATCAGGCACGTGGACAGCTAACGTCCCAGGCGAACACCTGTGGCGAATCAAATTTCACATGAACTTGCATTTTGTCACGTACGAAGCAAAACAGGATGTAACTTGTTAACAGTTATCGCGCACGTGGACAGATAACACCCAAGCGAACACCTGTGGAAGATCAAATTTCACCTGAACTTGCATTTTGTCACGTACGAAGCAAAACAGTATGTCACTGGTTTAGCGTACATCCCATCTCACACGTGTGTGCATGCCTTTCACACTCCCCTGCCACCACGATGGTCAGATTATTTCACCTTCAAGCGTCTTGGTCATTTTTTCCATTGCACTTGTTGTCAAGTCAGATCAATGCCTTCCAATAAGCTCAAATGACCTTCACCTCCTGCTCGTTTGTTTTCGGTACTCGCTTCGACCAACATAGAATCAAGTTCTCATCACCGTTTACACGTTAAAGGTAAAATATCAGAAAACGCATGCTCGTTCTGTCATACACCGACCCGCCGAAATAGCGATTGATCTATTAAGCATTGTCCTTGTGGTTAGCGACAGGTTCGTTGAAAAACACACACACACACCCAGCCGTATCGTCTCTCTCAACAGCCACGCTTCATGGACATTATAAACAAGTAAAGAAAAAGAAAACGTTATTTCAACATGTATGGCGTTAGGCCCTTTGTGAATTAATTTTTTGGAAAAAAAATCTACCACATTTGAAAGGGGGCGTTAGCCCGAGTGCTAGGACACCTCGTACACGTCTCTAGCGTTATTGGTCCATGAGATATCGGCAAAAATCACAAAAAACACGTGTTTACCCCAAAATCGCGTTTCCCAAATTTTTTTTAAAAATATCTCGAGTGGTCCATAGCAAAGAGGACATCACCCCGAGTACTTGGACCTGTCGTACACGCCTCTAGCATAATTGGTTCGCGAGATATGGCAAAAAGTCTAAAATCATGGTTTTCCCCCAAAAAAACGTGTTTCCAGCATTTCACCTTTTCGACATCTACATTTCCGTAAAGAGCGCAACGAGACGAAAAAAACGAATCCAAGCACGCCCTCCTAGCATGGCTCCTTCCATTCCAAGGTCGCAGGGGCTCACAACTTCCTAAGTGGCGCAGAACCCGTGTTACCCCACTACTACAGGTTTTCATCCTAGAGACTTGAAATTTATTTTGGGGGTAGAGGGGGTAGGGACCATTGATTTACGTCAAACAATTTGTTTTGTAGAGTTCCTAGTTTCCAAAATATAGGATTTTCAAAATTCGAGTGTTTTCAAAAAAACATAAAAATTAAAAAAGTTTTATTACAAAATATAAAGGTCATAAAGACCATTCGTTTGAGCCATGGCACAACGTACTATCATGTTTAGTTTTCAAACTATCACCTAGTTTCGAAAACAAAAATTTTCAAAAAAAATTGAAAAATATAACGAGTGGTCCATAGCAAAGAGGACGTCAGCCCGAGTCCAACGATACCTCATTTGTCAAAATCGGACCACGCGTTCGAGAAATATTTAACATGGCTGAGGCTTAGTAGTGGGGCAAGGAGGGTTTTAGAGTGGCTTGGAATCGGTATCACCCCACTACTTTTATTAAAATTCCGAAATCATTTTTCTCATCCCTTGGCGTAATGGTGGGTCATATCAAAAATTCTTTCAGACAAAAGTTTTAGGTAATTATTAGGGGAATATTTTCCATTTTGTACGGTTTTGATATTGTGCCTATTGAGAGAGATATGATTAATGTTTCCCGAAAAACCCACTTTTTTCCACCTCTTTGGTCAATGGTTGGTGCTATCAAAAATCTTACTTGACATAAATTTTTGGCACTTATCCGACACATATTATGAACTTTGAATGGATTCGATATTTCACGTATTAAGAGAGTTATAGCGAAATTTCACTTTTTCGAAAAAAGCCCCCCATTTTCACCCCCTTCGACCGATTTTACTCATTAACGAACTCAACCGAGATTTTATAGGGATACATATTATGTAAAAAATTCAAAGTGATTGGTACAAAATTACGGCAGTTATCGTGTCTATATATATATAGATAGATAGATAGATACATATATACATAAATTATATATAAACTTTTGAACTGACGGTGGTTTTGGAGTCTGGGGGATGTGAAACGCGAAGATATGTCGAAATTTTCCGGAAGTCGAAACATGGTACCCATTGCAATAGTTAGCTTTCTAATGAAATCTACCTAAAACAGCCCTAGACCTCTATAAAATCCCAGTTTCTAAATCTAAACACTTGACAATATTATATATGACTAGTTGAAACCCGTCAAAACATGACGGTCAATAGAAAAATATTTACTGAAGAATTTTCTCATATAGGCCTACTGTACATTCTTTGTACGATTATTTTTTGACTCTATTGAAACTATGAGGGCGTCAAAAGATTGCACTCTCAACATTGCAAAATACTGCTGGCCATGACTGAAAAATTGTTGGGGGCAAATTGAGGCCTATACGTTCCTGAGTTTCCCCTTGAGCTTTATTGATTGTGATAAAGTATGCCAAATGAATTGGAAAATATTGCCTCTTAAAAGAAAATGATAGTGTTTTATCGGATGGTGTTAAATCAAGTCGAAGGATTAGACATATCTGCCTAATTTTAACTGCACCTATTATTTCCAAATCCAAGCAATATGGTTGCATTTAGGAGTCCTTGGGAAACGTTCATATTTCTAAGCAGCATAACGGGCCAAGCGTTTGGAGTATGTTGCGGCCAGTCGTTTAGTTCCAAGGAATTCAAGAACTCTGATGAGTCTAATACAACTGGCCGCAAACCATCGCTTATATTTTTGGAATATAACGAAGAAATGCGATGATGTGCAATTCCATACATTTTAAAACAATGTGGACCGTGTGCGTGTGGCACAGTAACATTGGCACCAAATGAAACGAAGGAAGGAAGGAAGCTTGCAGTTTAACGTGACCGTTAATCTCGCGATCATAAGCCACGGGACCTCCGTTTAACCTGGAATCCGAACCACAGGACATGGCATTTCACATCGAAAATCTCACATGCATTGACCGGGAATCGAACCCGATCCGCCTTGGTGAGAGGCATACAGCTTGACCGCTGCGCCATGAAACGAAGGACATAGCATTGTACTGCCGATTAGTCCCTCTGAAATTCCTTGAGATATCATCTCCAGTGAAAAATAATTGTTAAAGCCTGTCAAATATTTTATATTTATTCAGATTAATTTTACCATTACAACAGCAAAGGTCAAAGTAACCAAGTGTAGATTTCTCGCAAGAGAAATACAGTGCAGAACGATGTTTACATTTGTTCGTCAAGGACACTAAACTGTAACGGCATAGTATCTGGAATTGTTTCTGAAATGCCATATTTATATTGGATTTTAAAAGTGGCTTCGTATTTTTCTCCGATTTCCCACTTTTTTGCGGCCAATGTTCTATTTCGTCAAATGGGTTTATTTATAGCAGCATTTCTGCCCAAATTAACGTCATTTTAAATAACACTATAGTGGCCTGCATCAACGTAGCCGCCAAATATTAAATGGCAAATAATAACTTACTTCCATTGCCAAAATCAACTGCGTGGTTAGACCCATTGTTATGCACTCTAAACAAATAATCAATAAACAATAATATTCACATATACAATGAATACTTCCATTCTCAAGTTGGTTGCTGATGAGAATGCGATGAGACTGATCGCCAATAATAAAATCCTTGCAATTTTTGCAATTTGCTTGCAAACGCAACTCAGGATGACGATCTTCATTTTGAAATAAACAGAATGAAATTGCTGTAAATAATGAATTTCCATCACCTGTTGAAGGTACAATACTTTGCATTTCCATGACAGTAAATGATGCAAGGGAGCATAGAATCACTTCGCCACTACTGGAATGAGCATAGACTCACTTCGCCAGCCACAGTAATGGAGGGAGTTTTAGAATTATATGTTCAGTGCTTGTCAAAGATCGTATTAACACAGGGAAGCCCATTCTTAAGGCTACATTCTGAGCTATTGCCCCGGATTCCAGGTTCAATCCCCGCTCTGCCAAGAAATTTAATTCTGGTCTGAGGACTGGAACGGGGCGCACTCGTGAGGCAAAACTAAGAAGAGCAAAGTTTGATTCCCATATCAACAATCTTGGATTTGGTTTTCCGTGGTTTCCCACTTCCACTCCAGGCAAATACCGGGATAGTTCCTAACTTAAAGCCTCGGTCGTTAACTCCCCATTCCCCACATTAATTACAAATGCACACATCAACACAGCCATCACATTAACACAGGTTATCAGAGAAAAGTTTACACTCGCACACCAAAATAGACGGGGCTGAGTGACGACGATGTCTGAGTCCATCAAATGAATTATGTTCGCCAATATGTTAACGCTGATGTATGTGTTTGAACTACTGGATATAAGTTCAATGACTTTAAAATTAATATCATTGCATTGTTGCAGCTTGGCAAATATTTTATATTTCAGCAGATCAATTTTACCATCACAACAGTAAAGGCCAAAGTAACCGCGCGTAGATTTTACGCAAGAGAAATACAATGTAGAACAATGTTTACATTTGATCGTCAAAGACCTTACACTGTACTGCATAACATCTGGAATTGTTTCTGAAATGGCCTATTTATATTGGATTTTAAATGTTGCTTCGTATTATTCGATAACACTATAGTGTCCTGCAATATCGGAGCCGCTAAATATTAAATGGCAAAAAATACTTCCATTGCCGAAATCAACTGCGTAGTTAGATTCAGTACTCTAAACAAATAATCATTAAACAACTGTCTTATACAATGAAGTTCAACATGACCGTCCAGAGACTCTCATACTCAAGTTGGTTGGTGAGGAGAATGCGATGAGACTGATCGCTTACAATAAATTCCTTATAATTGTTCCTGCCAGCGAAATGTTTGGCAATAGCTTGAAAACGCAGCGCAGAATGACGTTCTTCATTTTGATATAAACAGTACAAAACTGCTCTAAATAAGCTATTTCCATCACCTGTAATAGTTTATGGCAGTACATTTTGCAGGGGAACATAGAATAACTTCGCCAACTACTGGAATGAGCATAGGCATATACTCAATACTCACTTCGGCAGTCACCCTAATGGAGGCTGTTTTAGAATTCTATGTCCCGTGCATGTCAAAAATCGTATTAACGCATGGAAGCCCACCCATTCTTAGCTATCGCCTTGGAGACCCGGGTTACATTTCCTGCTCTCCCAAGAAATTTAATTCTGGTCTGAGGGCAAAAACGGGGCACATTCAGTCTCTAGAGGTATAACTAAGAAGAGGAAGGTTTGATTCCCACCTCGACAATCTTAGATGTGGTTTTCCGTGGTTTCACACTTCCACTCAAGGCAAATACCGGGATGGTTCCTAACTTAAGGCCTCGGCCGTCACCTTGCCATTTCCCACCTTAATTACAAATACACAAAGTAATGCAGCTATCACAATAATTCGGGTTATCAGAGGAAATTTTACACTTACACACCAAAGTACATGGGGCTGAGTGACAACGATGTTGGAGCCCTTCAAACGAATTATGTTTGCCAAGTGTCTCTCATGGCGAAAGCAATTGTGGACACGCGCCAGGGCCTGGGAAACTACCTTTTCACTAATAATTTAAGAGTATATCGACGATGCATAAATTATAACTTTTAGTCTAGGATGCTACCAACTTGACCACCGAAGCATTGGGAAGAAATTGCAATATTAAAGTACATAAACAACATAGCCTACACACTCAACTGTCAGTTAATGTTCTTCAACGTTTCCCTTCTTAAAAATTCCCCTCTATAACTCTCCATCACTTGAAAACGCGCCATGTTTTGTGTTTTAAATATATCGATGCAATGGTGCTGCCATCTGTTGTTAGTTACTGCAATTGATGGCAGATATTAGCTCTTTTGACCACATGCTGTAATGAAATGGTAAAACGGAAATAAAACTTATTGAGAGGGAATGTAGGAATATTTAACTGACATAAAACGTTACTAATAATCCTTGATAAAACAATATTTAACTATCACGTGAAAACTCGCCGTCAAGGCCATGCCTTGTGTTTTAAATATATCGACGCAATCTGCTCTCAGTTACTGGAACTATATTGGCGAGGTACTGCCATCTGTTGTCAGTTACTGGAACTGATTGCAGATATTCAAACGACGTATTGAGGACATGCTGTAATGCAATGGTAAAACTGAAATAAAACGTGTTGAGAAAATGTGTAGAAATATGTATCTTTAACTGACATAAAACCTTACTAATACTCCTTGATAAAACAATATTTCAGTGGGAAAAAAATACCGGCGAGAGCTGGGATCGAACCTGCGATCCTTGGATCCACAGTCAATCGCCTTAACCAAATAGCCACTCACGCACTCTAATTTAGATGCAGACGCAACCATTCACTATCTTCAAAAGCCGCTATCTGAAGAAAAAAATCCAATTCATTATCAATAAAATCAATATACATTCGTATATGTTCATACTGTTATTATATTGTATTGTCAGAACTTGGTTAATGTATGTTTTCAATTACATGGAAGCTTATTAAATAACTTACATTTTAATGGACTTCTCACCGCCATTTTGTCATGAGCCCAGGCGGATTGTGCGCATGCGTGAGGGGATAGAATTCTGCTATTTTCTATATTTATTTAAAAATATACCGTAATATATTTGTTTATTTTAGAGACACTCTGCAAATCTACAGGCCAAGAGCTTTCGTTAGAGTGCTCTACGAAGTAAATTGGTTCTGTCGTTCTCTCTATCTCGTGGTAACAAAAATCGCCTTAGTGTTTTAAATATATAGATTATGGTAATGACGTGAATATGGTATGGCCCCTCCCTTGATATTAACGGGTGAATAAAACGATATAACTTTGATATTTCAATAATAATAATAATAATAATAATAATTACACAATGACTTTAATAATAATAATAATAATAATTTGTACCGTAATCAAGATTACGTTACAACACGTTCCATATCACAGACCATAACTAAATTATTGAGCACACTTCTACAATTCCTCCTGCTGAGCTTCTATGCCCAAGATAGCCGAGGCCATCGGATTTTTAAGAGCGTTAAAAATCCCTCAGTATGCCTTCCTTCGGAGGGGAAGTAAAGCCGGTGGTCCCATGTCATAGATTTATGGCATGTTAAAGAACCTTCCACTAATTACACCTGTGTGAAGCTAAATTGGATAGGTTAAGAATGTAAACAACGCTCTTAGGTTTCTACGTTCGTTGCCAAGAGCCGACTGGAGTGGCGTCTAGTAGCTAAGTTCTGAACTTGGCCTAGTAGTCGTAGACGGTGGCGCTTGGCGGCAAAAGTAGGAATTATTTGAAAAATTCTAAGTTGCAGTCTGTACCTAAATTTAAAAAAAACAGATAACACACACTAATACAGTCATCACAATTAACACCGGTTATCAGACAGATTCAACACACTACCAAAGTACACGGGGCTACATGACCGCGTTGTCGCAGCCCCTAAACTTAAGAACCAACCAACCTACAATTCCTCCAGCAAAAATAGAATTAAGATTGAGACTTGATTTTTGCTGTAACATAATTTCAATAATGTCGAAGAGAAATATGGAGTTTACAAATAACAGGTGGTTAATATATATAGGCTATAGCCCAATGTCCTCTAAAAGAAACGATAAAAATGAAAAATATACTTATTCCTTCTCCTTGTAAAACTTGTTTAGACTTTCAAGAATACGTATAATTTATTAATTTATTTCTTCTCTTGCCTCACAGTCAGAGGCCCTGGGTTATATTCACGGCTCCACCAGGGATTTTAGAAACAGACATGAGGGCTGGAACAGGATGCACTCAGCCTCGTGAGGCCAATTGAGTAGCTGTCTAACAGTGAGGTAGCGTCCCGGTCAATGAGACCAAGATTAACGGCCGAGGGGACCCGACGCTCTGACTACGCATCACCCCATAATCTGCAGGCCAAATGACTGGGCAGCGGTCGCTTGGTAGGCCTGGACTGTAACGCCACGGTGTTTTAGTTTTGTTATTTCTTTTCTTCTGTAATAAGCAAAAATATTTGCCATAATAGCAAATTGTTTGGATCCGTATTGACAGAATAACTAACAAACACTTATGTTAATTATACGCCAAATCAATACTAACAAAAACACACTTAAATGCCTACAATTTATAGACTACACTTATGTTAATTATACGCCAAATCAATACTAACAAAAAAACATACTTAAATGTCTACAGTTTATAGACTTTAAATAGTCTATAAATTGTAGGCATTTAAGTGTGTTTTTGTTAGCATTGATTTGGCGTATAATTAACATAAGTGTTTCTTAGTCTCTTCGGTAATCAAACGCCGCCTAATATTTTCGGATACATTTAGCCAAACTGTGCCCTGAAAAATACAATAACTATCCTATTATGATCTGAACTGTCATTTATACGCCAAACTCGTCAGAAAATCCTGAACTCCCATAAAGTTCGCCCTCCTTAGTCACATCTCTACATTTCCGAGCATGAAATAGGAGCTAGTACCTGCTCTGTATGGGTAATGACTTAGCATAACAATACCGTACTTGAAGAACATCCAAGAAACATATTACGATATGTCAATATAATGGTTAGATAACTACTTTACGATGTTAAAACGCAGGATCCCATGAGATGTCTGAAATTAAGCAACGGTAGGCGTGGTCAGAACTTGGTTGGATAACCGGTTCTGGAGGAACCCCTGCTGTTGGTGGGGGTAAGGAAAGGTGGAGTTGAAAAGAACTGGCCATCATACCGCATTCAATCCTGAGCTCAAGATAAATCTCTTCGGAGGTGCAGACCAGCTAATGGGCTGAAAAACCTTCTTCTAATTGTCTCCTAGACAATTAGATAATTATGTAGTTACTGTACTGACCCCTACCCCCCACAAAACCCTGATATTAATGTTTACATCGTAAAACTTGGTTACACATATAATTTGGCATATCTACTATACCTACGTATACATAAAAAAGAATGTTTGTTTGTTCGTCCCTTATGCGTACATATACCATTCATCCTTTTGCGATCAAATGTTGATGGGTTGTTGTGAACAATAACGGGGTGGGTAAAGGCATAGTAAATCCAATTTACAATAAATAGCGCGCGAGCAGCTTCAACAAAATGGCCCGCCATTCGTTTCAACAAGGTCCCACATGCGTTCTTATGCCATTCAATCGATTGCGATGAAATTTTGGTGAGTTGTTTTGTACACTCCTTCGAAAGTTTCTGACTTAGTAAATCCATTTTACAATAGGTAGCGCACGAGTAGATTCAATAAGTGAGTGACAGCGCGAAAATCGTTTCAACAAAATCCCGCATGCATTCATAAACCATTGATACGATTGCGATGAAACTTTGGTGAGTTGTTTTGCACAATCCTGCGAAGGTTTCTGACTTAGTAAATTTATTTTACAATAGGTAGCACACGGGTAGATTCAACAAATGAGTGACGACGCGCGATTCCTTTCAACAAACTCCCGTATGCGTTCATAGGCAATACCATTCATCCAGCGGCTTCGGTGGCGTAGTCAGTAGCATGCTGAACTGCTATGCCCAAGATAGCGGGTTAAAACCCGGACGAAGTCGTCGGATTTTTTAAGAGCGTTAAAAATCCTTCAGTATGCCTTCCTTCGGAGGGGAAGTAAAGCCGGAGGTCCCATGTCATAGATTTATAGCATGTAAAAGATCCTTGCACAGACTAAACTTGTGTAAAGCAAAATTGTTAGGTTAGATTTCGTCAGAACGCTCTATAAAAGTTCCAACGTTCACCTCTAGGTATCATTGATATCTGGTGGCGAAAGTTGGAACTACTTGAAATTGAACGGAACTTGTAGCTCACCCTTTAGGGTGTCCGCTGGAAGCAGCTACAGACTCAGGCGAGCCGAACATGTCCTCGGACAACCCCGGCACTAAAAGCCATACGATAAATAAATAAAACCATTCATCCGATTATGATAAAACTTTGGTGAATTGTTGTGTACACTCCTGCGAAGGTTTTTTACTTATTAAATCCAAGCTACACTACGTAGTGCACGAGTAGATTAGAGTAGGATATAAAGGCCGGTTCTGGGGCAGGGGCTAATGCGCAAGATGGCCGCCGCGCGCAATCAGTCCTATGTTATTCTTATGGAGAGGTCATTCAGAGCTGACGCAAGGGCTAATGCGCAAGATGGCTGCCAAGCCCTGAGACCGTGAATGACGTCACAGGGGGAGTTCGACCGTGTAGTCGCTAAATAGAATATTTATTATTATTATTATTACTATTATTATTATTATTATTAATTTTATTAGGTAATTATTGATTGATAGCTTGCCACGGTGGGTGAATGGTTATTGTGTCTGACTACTAACCCCAAGCTTGCAGATTCGCTCTTGGTCGTGGTAAGTGATTTTTGAAAGTTGGCAAAAATTAAGACACGCATGTCATACGATGTAGGCATGTAAAAGAACCCAGGGAGAGGTCGGCTATGTAGTTGCTAAATGGAATATTTATTATTATTATTTATTATTATTATTATTAGGTAATTATTGATTGATTATGTACAATCAAGACCAGCCTTATATTCCCCCACTTTATGGTGTAGTGGCTAGCATTTTTGACTGTTACTGTGGAGGCTCGGGTTCGAGTCCTGGCTCTGTCAAGATATTTAATTCTAGGCTGAGGGTTGGAATGGGGTACACTCAACCTTGTGAGGCAAAACTGACAGAAGCTGGCTTTTGATTCATACCGCTGCCATTCTGCCTAACCCAACTTCACCTAACCTAACCTAACCTAACCTTACCTAACCTAACCAGATCCCACCTTACCTTACCTAACCTAACCTAACCTAACTTAACTTCTAAGTCAGAAGGTACAATACATTTATTGTTTTTTATACCCTCATAAATTAGATATAGAGAATGTCCACTACGATTTAGATCCTCGAGCGCATATTTCTGCCATATATCATTAAAACGTGTAGAAAGGAATGTCTGATAATTTTCACTAACACATAATACAAGTTCACCATACATTGTGTTCACTTTTTGAATGTTAATCATACGGAAAAGAGTATGCATTGGTAATTCAGTGAGCTTTTTTCTCTCTAATCAACAGTTCTACCCCCACAGCATTGTGAATATTTATTGTAGTAGCCTATAAAGAAACAAAAAAAAATCATATCTATTACAGTTTAGCTATAAGTGACCAGAACCACTATAACATTTTATTCTAATAAGGAGATTTCCATAATGATAAGAAGAAAAAAAGCTTACCATAATGATGGATTGTGTGTAAGTAAACGTCTTTCGCTGCATGATGCCACTACTAAACTGATAGTCATACAACAGACAAGTGAGTTCATGTTTCGCTGACGTAATCGTATGTTCCCACGCACTTCCTGTGTGTTGCACGCGCCGTAGTGGCTAAATTTGAAACTAGCTGAGATGATTTGCGGATGTAATCGTATGTTCCCCCCCCCCCCCCGCACGCACACGCAAGCCCCTGTGGACGGGTCCTTGTGGACGAGTCCCTGTTGACGGGTCATTGTTGACGGGTCCTTGTTGACGGGTCCTTGTGGACGAGCCCCTGTGGACGGGTCCTTGTTGACGGGTCCTTTTTGACTAATCCCTTTAGACCGGTTCCTTTTGACTGGCTCATGACCCCTAATGCTATAATGAAATTAAACGTTGTTCCACATGATACGCAAGCAAAGAGCCGATCGCTACTATGAATTAACATTTATGTTTTTGTTTTGTTTTTACGCATGTGCACTTGGGGTTCTTGTAAGAGGGCGGGCTTTTTGAATACAGATTTATAAATGAGTTATTTATTTTTAAATTACCAAAAGATCCAAAACTAATAGGTAATTAGCTTTTTAACATTTCATGAACCAATAAGGCTATGGGACTTGTATTAGAGGTCGTTGGACTTGAGATGACATTTTGTTCTTGAATCTATTATTATTTTTGTTAAAAGGGTCTAACTACACTTTTGTTAATATCTCGCTAACTAATAATCAGAGAGGGTTAAGTAAGGTGTCATGGGACTCAGGATGGTCAACCCTTTTCCATGACCAACGAATTTACCCAAAAGATTCAAAACAGCAAGGTCATTGACCTAAGATTTTATAAACTAATAATTGAATATTAACATGTGAGGTGTCATAGGACTTAGAATGGTCAACCCTTTCCCATGGCCAATGCATTTACCAAAAGTACCCAATAAATCAAGGTCATTGACCTGAGATTTTATAAACTAATAATCGGGTACGAACATGTGAGATGTTTACCATGTGTGATGAAACATAGCTAGGTAGAGAAAGAATTAGTGTAGGCTACATGTATTGTGACTTACAAGTCTTTTACCATTGAAACTTGTTTTCAGATCAAACTGCAGTATAGAGAGAATATAGGTTGCAGGTATGGGTTAATAAATGAGAAACGGTGTACGCAAACTCTGATTTATCAAGAATTAAGAGTAGACTATCTTTATTTGATTGGTTAAAGAGGATAGCTAAAACACAAAAATGCTCAGTGGTTACCGATACAAAATGATCGCTACACACAACAAGCTTTAAATACTTGAGGCTAATAATCAATACACACATACACTCGCTTGTTCTAAACTAAACTGTGTTGCTGTCAGTGCTCAGACAGTAGGCTGATGACGAAATGCATTGCTAACAGAAATATAATCATTTCCGGTTGTCTAATGTTACCAGCTATCCATTTATTTATTTTTTGTGTTGCAGTGGTAAGCACTTTTAGCTCTTGTATTGGTAGTCTTAACTCGATTTCCAGGTCTGAGGCCTAGAACGAGTTGAACTAAGAAACAAGGGCATGGTGGTGCAGTGGTTACGCTGTTAGCCTTTTCACCAGAGGGTTCGATTTTAGGTTAATATGCATGTCATAAACATATTAAACAAAACAAAACAGAGATAAGGTTTAAAACTGATTACATTTGTGACTTTTCAAATTATTACTTGGATTACAAATACAAAGGTGAACTGGGTTTGATATACAGTTAATGCTGTCTATCACACACTCGACTGTAAGAAAGCCAAAAGAGCAAAAGGCTTAGGTAGAGCAGTGGTAAAATTGCTATATGTAGAGAACTACCTGGCAAAGCTATATCGCATAAACACTGCAGGATACAATCCAGCAATCAAATTTGTATCTTGTGGAACAGAGAAATGCACTTACGTGAGAAAATGCAAGTTCATGTGTAATATGACCTAACACAAAAGTGTTCACCTGTGCACGTGCACAATAAGAGCTAACAAGTCACATTCTGTTTAGTTCGTACGTAACGTTAGGTTAGGGCTAATGCACACACCCTAGTACACGAGGCACATGCCATTTGAGAGCAGGTCAAGGGATCTAACTTGGTGGATGAATGTGTTCTAACGAGTCATTTGTAGTTGAAAGAGAATAATACTTGTTCTTAAGATGTTAAAACTAAGGAGATGGTATGTACAGTAAGACGTCTTGTTATTTCCTGTGTCATATTACAGACATGGCAGAGAGCACACAGTTCTGTTGCTATGACTACGCTGCAGTAATTTGAAACCCTACGCGTTCATTAAGACAATGGGTGATGATTATAAAAAGTTAGCAGTCATTGGATATTACAAAGGTGTTCCTTCCGGTGTCATGTTGCTGATATGTGAGAGCAGGTCAAGGGATTTAACTTGGTGGATGGATGTGTTCTAACGAGTCATTTGTAGTTGAAAGAGAATAATACTTGTTCTTAAGATGTTAAAACTGAGGAGATGGTATGTACAGTAAGACGTCTTGTTATTTCCTGTGTAATATTACAGACATGGCAGAGAGCACACAGTTCTGTTGCTATGACCTCGCTGCAGTAATTTGAAACCCTACGTGTTCATTAAGACAATGGGTGATGATTATACAAAGTTAGCAGTCATTGGATATTACACAGGTGTTCCTTCCGGTGTCATGTTGCTGACATGGCAGAGAGCGAACAGTTCTATTGCTACGACGAACGCTGCAGTAATTTGAAACCCAAGGTGTTGATCAAGACAATGGGTGATGATCATGCAAAGTCAGCAGTAATTGGATACCACACATCAACATTGACTAAATCATAAACGTGTTGTCATAACCAGCAGAAACCTCATTTAAAGATTTTAGATTTTACATTTTAAATTTAAGATTTTCTTGATTTTTAGATTTTACTTTTTACATTTTCCTACAAGAGTAAACAACAAGGTCACATACCTAACCTCAGTTTTTAATGTCAGGTTATAGTTTTTTTTTTCAATTTGATAATATGGAAAACATGGATTTTTGCATTTTGTTGTTTACACATTTATTAATTTCACAATTTCCCATTTTCAGTTCTTAAAATGTTAGTTTAAAGTTTTTCAATTTCATGATATTGAAACATGAATTTTCCAATTTGTTGTTTTCACATTTGTCAATTTACCAAATTCACATTTACAGTTTTTTTTTTAAATTTCCGTTTAATGTTTTTGTTCTATTTGTTAATATGGAAACATGGATTTTTCTACAATTTGTGTTTTTTACATGTCATGCAATTTTTCTTATGCTAGTCTTATAGGTTACTGTACAACATCATCACTACCCCACTGGATTTTTTTTTCATTTTGTTGTTTACACATATGCCAATTTTCCAATTCCCCATTTTCAGTTTTTTTTTAAATATCAGTTTTAAGTTTTTCAATTTCATAACATGGAAACATGGATTTTGCATTTTGTTGTTTACACATTTATTAATTTCACAATTTCCCATTTACAGTTCTTAAAATGTCAGTTTAAAGTTTTTCAATTTCATGATATAGAAACATTGATTTTCCAATTTGTTGTTTTCACATTTATTAATTTACCAAATTCCCATTTACAGTTTTTAAAATGTCAGTTTAATGTTGTTTTTTTCTATTTGTTAATATGGAAACATGGATTTTTCCAATTTGTGTTTTACATGTTCATTTTGCATTAGGAGTGGAGAGAGGTGGGTAGTAATTAAAAATGTGCAAGCAGTGTCCATTGTTGACAGGTCATTGTTGACGAGTCCTTTTCATACAACAGAAAAGTGAGTTCATGATTCGCATGCATTACCTAAAATGTAATACCATACAAGTGTTTAACATTTTACAACTAACCTGTTTTTATGATTTGCACACTACAAAGGTTATATCTGTTCTGGTATTAGAATTATTTAGCGTTGGCTTTTATATTTAATATGTACAGTTTAAAGTGATAGAAAAGTGGTAGAAATGTGGTAGCAAAGTGGTAGACAAGTGGTAGACAATTGGTAACAAAGTGGTAGAAAAGTGGTAGCAAAGTGGTAGCAAAGTGGTAGCAAAGTGGCAGAAAAGTGGTAGCAAAGTGGTAGAAAAGTGGTAGAAAAGCGGTAACAAAGTGGTAGAAAAGTGGTAGAAAAGTGGTAGAAAAGTGGTAGCAAACTAGTAAAGTGGTAGAAAAGTGGCAGCAAAGTGGTAGAAAATATTGCATGTATTGTTAAGAAATAGTTTAAGCGGTTACATGGATTCATTACACAATAATTTTAGCATGACAAAGCTCATTTTAGGTAGATTTCATTAGAAAGCTAACTATTGCAATGGGTCCCATGTTTCGACTTCCGGAAAATTTCGACATATCTTCGCGTTTCACATCCCCTACACCCCAAAACCACCGTCAGTTCAAAAGTTTATATATAATTTATGTATATATATATATATGTATATATATATATATATATATGTATATCAGTTTCTTGTGGACACGATAACTGCCGTAATTTTGCACCAATCACTTTGATTTTTTTACATAATATGTATCCCTATAAAATCTCGGTCGAGTTCGTTAATGGGCAAAATCAGTCGAAGGGGGTGAAATTGGGGGTCTTTTTTCGAAAAATTGAAATTTCGCTATAACTCTCTTAATACGTGAAATATCAAATCCACTCAAAGTTCATAATATGTGTCGGATAAGTGCCAACAATTTATGTCCAATAAGTTTTTTGATAGCACCAACCATTGACCAAAGGGGTGGAAAAAAGTGGGTTTTTCGGGAAACATTAATCATATCTCTCTTAATAGGCACAATATCAAAACCGTACAAAATGGACAATATTCCCCTAATAATTACCTAAAACTTTTGTCTGAAAGAATTTTTGATATGACCCACCATTACGCCAAGGGATGCGAAAAATGATTTCGGAATTATAAGAAAATGCCAAGAGCTATCAGAGGTTGCCATGGCAACACTACTAAATTGATGAGGGATGAGCCGTTGCCATGACAACGCACTTGCACGAGATCAGATTCAGTATTTCCATCTGACTAAGCCGGTCCCGTGGTGTTGGGGTAGCGCGCCTGCCTCTCACCCGGAGGCCCCGGGTTCGATCCCCGGCTCCGTCAGGGATTTTAAAACTGACGTGAGGGTTGGAACGGGGTGCACTCAGCCTCGTGAGGACAATTGAGTAGCTGTCTGACAGTGAGACAGCACCCCGATCACGAATACCAATATTAACGGCCGAGGGGACCCGACGCGCTGATCACGCGTCACCCCAATATCTGCAGGCCAAATGGCTGGGCAGCGGTCGCTTGGTCGGCCTTAGCCCGTCATGGGCTGGATGGTGCCAGGGGTTGACTTTGACATCTGACTAAGTGGGAAGCGGCTTCGGTGACGTAACTGGTAACATGCAGAATGTCTATGCCCAAGGTCGCGGTTTCAAGCCGGCCGAAGTCGTCGGATTTTCTAAGAGAGCTAAAATCCCTCAGTATGCTTTTCTTTGGAGGGGAAGTTCCAACGTTCGTTGCGAGTTGCTGGTTGGGGTGGCATCTAGTAGCCAAGTTCACAGCTAGGTGTCGTTGACGGTAGTACCTGGTAGCAACATTAGGAACTACTGCTTGAAATTGATCGTCTGCAGTCCTTACCTGAATAAAGACTACTACAGCCATTACAATTCACACCGTTTATCAGACAGATTCTACAATCACCCAAAGTACACGGGGTTAGATGACCGCGTTGTCGCAGCCCCTAAACTGAGGAACCAACCAGAGGTAGATTTCATTAGAAAGCTAACTATTGCAATGGGTACCATGTTTCGACTTCCGGAAAATTTCGACATATCTTCGCGTTTCACATCCCCCAGACCCCAAAACCACCGTCAGTTCAAAAGTTTATATATAATTTATGTATGTATATGTGTATATATATATATGCATATCAGTTTCTTGTGGACACGATAACTGCCGTAATTTTGCACCAATCACTTTGAATATTTTACCGAATATGTATACCTATAAAATCTCGGTCGAGTTCGTTACTGGGCTAAATCGGTCGAAGGGGGAGAAAATGGGGGGCATTTTTTCGACAAAGTGAAATATTGCTATAACTCTCTTAATATGTGAAATATCGAATCCGTTCAACGTTCATACTATGTGTCGGATAAAGCCCAAACATTTATGTTAGAAGAGTTCTTTTTATAGCACCAACCATTGACCAAAGGGGCGGGAAAAAATTGGTTTTTCGGGAAACATTAATCATATCTCTCTTAATAGGCACTATATCAAAACCGTACAAAATGGATAATATTCCCCTAATAATTACCTAAAATTTTGTCTGAAGGAATTTTTGATATGACCCACCATTATGCCAAGGGATGAGAAAAATGATTTCGGAATTATAAGAAAATGCCAAGAGCTATCAGTGGTTGCCATGGCAATACTACTAAATTGATGAGGGATGAGCCATCAGACGTTGCCAAGATAACGCACTTGCACGAGATCATATTCAGAATTCCATCTGACTAAGTGTGAAGCGGCTTCGGTGACGTAACTGGTAGCAAGCATGCTGAATGTCTATGCCCAAGGTCGCGAGTTCAAAGCCGGCCGAAGTCGTCGGATTTTCTAAGAGCGCTAAAAATCCCTCAGTATGCTTTCCTTTGGAGGGGAAGTACCAACGTTCGTTGCGTGTTGCTGGCTGCGGTGGCATCTAGTAGCCAAGTTCACAGGTAGGTGTCGTTGACGGTAGTACCTGGTAGCAACATTAGGAACTACTGCTTGAAATTGACCGTCTGCAGTCCTTACCTGAATTACAGACTAATACAGCCATCCCTAAGTACACGGGGTTACATGACCACGTTGTCGCAGCCCCTAAACTGAGGAACCAACCAAAATCTCTGCGGGAGATATAATTTTTCGTGAAGAAGTAACAGACCGTTACATAGTTATACATCAGTGTCGAAACCTTGCATAAGGACAGTGTGACCACAAGTATGAAAATGGACCACAAATGACAAGAAGGTTACCGTTCCCATAAGACAATAAAATGTTTAAAATAAGCATAAAATGACGAAAAACAAAGTTAATTAAGCTCCAATTATAAAATACCTCTTCGCAATAAATGAGGTCTGATCCTTCTACGAAAACCTGCATATTCTGCCAATTTTCGCCTATCCCCAAGTTTGTCCGGTGAAATCTACCTCCGCCTTCCGGCGTGCCGAGAGGACTTTTCTATATCCAATAGTTCTTCCTCATATTTAGTATGAACAGTTTACACATTTATCAATTTCACAATTTCCCATTTACAGTTCTTAAAATGTCAGTTTTTAGGTTTTCAATTTGATGATATAGAAACATGGATTTTCCAATTTGTTTTTTTTTTCATTTATCAATTTACCAAATTCCCATTAACATTTTTTTAAATTTCAGTTTAATGTTTTTTTTTTTCTATTTGTCAATATGGAAACATGGATTTTTCCAATTTGTGTTTTACATGTTCATTTTGCATTAGGAGTGGAGAGACGTGGGTAGTAATTAAAAATGTGCAAGCAGTGTCCATTGTTGACAGGTCATTGTTGACGAGTCCTTTTCATACAACAGACAAGTGAGTTCATGTTTAACATGCATTACCTAAAATGTAATACCATGCAAGTGTTTAACATTTTACAAATTAGCTTATGTGTTCGTTTATGTGTGGGGTCTTATGTTGGGCATTTTGTGTTGGCTTATTTGACAAGTTATTTTGTCAATGCATTTAGTGGATTTTTCTCTTGGTCTTGGAAAGTAAATCAGTCCATTTTATCACAACATAATGCTTACTGCCATGTTTGTAAGCAACAACAACACACTAAACTTTCAAAAAAATCTAAAGTACTCTAAGGTACTCTCAACTCGTACTCTTACCTCTATCCCATGCCAAGTCAAGAACATTATTTTTTTTTTCAAAAAAAAAAAAAAGGTGATTGGGGGAAAGTAGACTATATGTTTAAACTAAAAAAAATCATATAAAGTCATATGTTAACTCTAACACCTACGTTTATCCCATTCTTAGTCGAAAAATATTATATTTTTTAAAATTTTTCTAAAAAATATTTGGAAAGTAGGCTATATTTTTGAAAACTTATCATTCTATAAAGTCATATATAGACTCAACCAATGGCTTTTATATCCTTAATCGTTAGAATAAAATATGGAATTTTTGACATTTTTTTAAAATGGACTATATTTTGGAAACTAGGAATTTTACAAAAAAGTGTGTTTGACATAAATGACAGGTATTTACCCCCTCTACCCACAAACCAAGTCCCAGATCTCTGGGTCAAAATCCAAAAATGTTTAATTGTGAAAGTAGGCGATATTTTGAAAACGTATCATTCTAAAAAGTCATATATAGACTCAAACAAATGTTCTTTAAGTTATTTAACGTTAAAACAAAACTTAACATTTTTTTCATTTTTCCGAAAAAAGTCCAATTTTCAAAATTGTCTATATTTTGGAAACTAAGAATTTTACAAAAATGTTTGTTTAACGTAAATGAAAGGTCTTTAGCCCCTCTACCCCAAAAATAAATTTCAGGACCCTAGGACAAAAACTGTGCAGTAGTGGTTTTGTAGGGTTTCCGCACCCTCCTCCTCCTCCCCACCTCACAACATGGCGGCCGTAGCTTAACTTAACCTAGCCTAACCTAACAAGATGGCGGCCGTAGCTTAACTCAACCTAGCCTAACCTAACAAGATGGCGGCCGTAGCTTAACTTAACCTAGCCTAACCTACGAGGTGTGATCACAAAGTTCCAAAAATGTGGCTGCGACTTAACCAAACCTAGCCTAGCCTAACCTAACCTACAAAGTGTGTTCAAAAAGTTTCAAAATGGCGGCCGTAGCTTTACTTAACCTAACCTAACTTAACCTAAACCTACGAAGTGCGATCAAAAAATTTTCAAGATGGTGGTCATAGCTTAAACGGGTCCCGGAGGACGGGTCCTTGTTGACGGGTCCCTGTGGCGGATCCCCTTTGACATAATTTGGATAAAATGCAAGGGCCAGTCCATAGGGATCAGTCCAAAGGACTTAGTTTCCAAAATATAGACAATTTTGAAAATTGGACTTTTTTCGGAAAAATGAAAAAAATGTTAAGTTTTGTTTTAACGTTAAATAACTTAAAGAACATTTGTTTGAGTCTATATATGACTTTTTAGAATGATACGTTTTCAAAATATCGCCTACTTTCACAATTAAACATTTTTGGATTTTGTCCCAGAGATCTGGGACTTGGTTTGTGGGTAGAGGGGGTAAATACCTGTCATTTATGTCAAACACACTTTTTTGTAAAATTCCTAGTTTCCAAAATATAGTCCATTTAAAAAAAATGAACATTTTTGGAAAAAATGTCAAAAATTCCATATTTTATTCTATCGATTAAGGATATAAAAGCCATTGGTTGAGTCTATATATGACTTTATAGAATGATAAGTTTTCAAAAATATAGCCTACTTTCCAAATATTTTTTAGAAAAATTTTAAAAAATATAATATTTTTCGACCAAGAATGGGATAAACGTAGGTGTTAGAGTTAACATATGACTTTATATGATTTTTTTTTAGTTTAAACATATAGTCTACTTTCCCCCAATCACCTTTTTTTTTTTTGAAAAAAAAAATAATGTTCTTGACTTGGCATGGGATAGAGGTAAGAGTACGAGTTGAGAGTACCTTAGAGTACTTCAGATTTTTTTGAAAGTTTAGTGTGTTGTTGTTGCTTACAAACATGGCAGTAAGCATTATGTTGTGATAAAATGGACTGATTTACTTTCCAAGACCAAGAGAAAAATCCACTAAATGCATTGACAAAATAACTTGTCAAATAAGCCAACACAAAATGCCCAACATAAGACCCCACACATAAACGAACACATAAGCTAATTTGTAAAATGTTAAACACTTGCATGGTATTACATTTTAGGTAATGCATGTTAAACATGAACTCACTTGTCTGTTGTATGAAAAGGACTCGTCAACAATGACCTGTCAACAATGGACACTGCTTGCACATTTTTAATTACTACCCACGTCTCTCCACTCCTAATGCAAAATGAACAGGTAAAACACAAATTGGAAAAATCCATGTTTCCATATTGACAAATAGAAAAAAAAAACATTAAACTGAAATTTAAAAAACTGTTAATGGGAATTTGGTAAATTGATAAATGAAAAAATAAAATGGAAAATCCATGTTTCTATATCATCAAATTGAAAACCTTAAAACTGACATTTTAAGAACTGTAAATGGGAAATTGTGAAATTGATAAATGTGTAAACTGTTCATACTAAATATGAGGAAGAACTATTGGATATAGAAAATGAGCTTTGTCATGCTAAAATTATTGTGTAATGAATCCATGTAACCGCTTAAACTATTTCTTAACAATACATGTAATATTTTCTACCACTTTGCTACCACTTTTCTACCACTTTACCACTTTTCTACCACTTTTCTACGACTTTGTTACCACTTTTCTAGTTTGCTACCACTTTTCTACCACTTTTCTACCACTTTGCTACCACTTTTCTGCCACTTTTCTACCACTTTGCTACCACTTTGCTACCAATTTGCTACCACTTTTCTGCCACTTTGTTACCAATTGTCTACCACTTGTCTACCACTTTGCTACCACATTTCTACCACTTTTCTATCACTTTAAACTGTACATATTAAATATAAAAGCCAACGCTAAATAATTCTAATACCAGAACAGATAAAACCTTTGTAGTGTGCAAATCATAAAAACAGGTTAGTTGTAAAATGTTAAACACTTGTATGGTATTACATTTTAGGTAATGCATGCGAATCATGAACTCACTTTTCTGTTGTATGAAAAGGACTCGTCAACAATGACCTGTCAACAATGGACACTGCTTGCACATTTTTAATTACTACCCACCTCTCTCCACTCCTAATGCAAAATGAACATGTAAAACACAAATTGGAAAAATCCATGTTTCCATATTAACAAATAGAAAAAAACAACATTAAACTGACATTTTAAAAACTGTAAATGGGAATTTGGTAAATTAATAAATGTGAAAACAACAAATTGGAAAATCCATGTTTCTGTATCATGAAATTGAAAAACTTTAAACTGACATTTTAAGAACTGTAAATGGGAAATTGTGAAATTAATAAATGTGTAAACAACAAAATGCAAAATCCATGTTTCCATGTTATGAAATTGAAAAACTTAAAACTGATATTTAAAAAAAACTGGGGAATTGGAAAATTGGCATATGTGTAAACAACAAAATGAAAAAAAAAATCCAGTGGGGTAGTGATGATGTTGTACAGTAACCTATAAGACTAGCATAAGAAAAATTGCATGACATGTAAAAAACACAAATTGTAGAAAAATCCATGTTTCCATATTAACAAATAGAACAAAAACATTAAACGGAAATTTAAAAAAAAAACTGTAAATGTGAATTTGGTAAATTGACAAATGTGAAAACAACAAATTGGAAAATTCATGTTTCAATATCATGAAATTGAAAAACTTTAAACTAAGATTTTAAGAACTGAAAATGGAAAATTGTGAAATTAATAAATGTGTAAACAACAAAATGCAAAAATCCATGTTTTCCATATTATCAAATTGAAAAAAAAAACAACTAAAAACTGACATTAAAAACTGAGGTTAGGTATGTGACCTTGTTGTTTACTCTTTCAGGAAAATGTAAAAAGTAAAATCTAAAAATCAAGAAAATCTATATATTTAAAACACTAAGGCGATTTTTGTTACCACGAGATAGAGAGAACGACAGAACCAATTTACTTCGTAGAGCACTCTAACGAAAGCTCTTGGCCTGTAGATTTGCAGAGTGTCTCTAAAATAAACAAATATATTACGGTATAATTTTAAATAAATATAGAAAATAGCAGAATTCTATCCCCTCACGCATGCGCACAATCCGCCTGGGCTCATGACAAAATGGCGGTGAGAAGTCCATTAAAATGTAAGTTATTTAATAAGCTTCCATGTAATTGAAAACATACATTAACCAAGTTCTGACAATACAATATAATAACAGTATGAACATATACGAATGTATATTGATTTTATTGATAATGAATTGGATTTTTTTCTTCAGATAGCGGCTTTTGAAGATAGTGAATGGTTGCGTCTGCATCTAAATTAGAGTGCGTGAGTGGCTATTTGGTTAAGGCGATTGACTGTGGATCCAAGGATCGCAGGTTCGATCCCAGCTCTCGCCGGTATTTTTTTTCCACTGAAATATTGTTTTATCAAGGAGTATTAGTAAGGTTTTATGTCAGTTAAAGATACATATTTCTACACATTTTCTCAACACGTTTTATTTCAGTTTTACCATTGCATTACAGCATGTCCTCAATACGTCGTTTGAATATCTGCAATCAGTTCCAGTAACTGACAACAGATGGCAGTACCTCGCCAATATAGTTCCAGTAACTGAGAGCAGATTGCGTCGATATATTTAAAACACAAGGCATGGCCTTGACGGCGAGTTTTCACGTGATAGTTAAATATTGTTTTATCAAGGATTATTAGTAACGTTTTATGTCAGTTAAATATTCCTACATTCCCTCTCAATAAGTTTTATTTCCGTTTTACCATTTCATTACAGCATGTGGTCAAAAGAGCTAATATCTGCCATCAATTGCAGTAACTAACAACAGATGGCAGCACCATTGCATCGATATATTTAAAACACAAAACATGGCGCGTTTTCAAGTGATGGAGAGTTATAGAGGGGAATTTTTAAGAAGGGAAACGTTGAAGAACATTAACTGACAGTTGAGTGTGTAGGCTATGTTGTTTATGTACTTTAATATTGCAATTTCTTCCCAATGCTTCGGTGGTCAAGTTGGTAGCATCCTAGACTAAAAGTTATAATTTATGCATCGTCGATATACTCTTAAATTATTAGTGAAAAGGTAGTTTCCCAGGCCCTGGCGCGTGTCCACAATTGCTTTCGCCATGAGAGACACTTGGCAAACATAATTCGTTTGAAGGGCTCCGACATCGTTGTCACTCAGCCCCATGTACTTTGGTGTGTAAGTGTAAAATTTCCTCTGATAACCCGAATTATTGTGATAGCTGCATTACTTTGTGTATTTGTAATTAAGGTGGGAAATGGCAAGGTGACGGCCGAGGCCTTAAGTTAGGAACCATCCCGGTATTTGCCTTGAGTGGAAGTGTGAAACCACGGAAAACCACATCTAAGATTGTCGAGGTGGGAATCAAACCTTCCTCTTCTTAGTTATACCTCTAGAGACTGAATGTGCCCCGTTTTTGCCCTCAGACCAGAATTAAATTTCTTGGGAGAGCAGGAAATGTAACCCGGGTCTCCAAGGCGATAGCTAAGAATGGGTGGGCTTCCATGCGTTAATACGATTTTTGACATGCACGGGACATAGAATTCTAAAACAGCCTCCATTAGGGTGACTGCCGAAGTGAGTATTGAGTATATGCCTATGCTCATTCCAGTAGTTGGCGAAGTTATTCTATGTTCCCCTGCAAAATGTACTGCCATAAACTATTACAGGTGATGGAAATAGCTTATTTAGAGCAGTTTTGTACTGTTTATATCAAAATGAAGAACGTCATTCTGCGCTGCGTTTTCAAGCTATTGCCAAACATTTCGCTGGCAGGAACAATTATAAGGAATTTATTGTAAGCGATCAGTCTCATCGCATTCTCCTCACCAACCAACTTGAGTATGAGAGTCTCTGGACGGTCATGTTGAACTTCATTGTATAAGACAGTTGTTTAATGATTATTTGTTTAGAGTACTGAATCTAACTACGCAGTTGATTTCGGCAATGGAAGTATTTTTTGCCATTTAATATTTAGCGGCTCCGATATTGCAGGACACTATAGTGTTATCGAATAATACGAAGCAACATTTAAAATCCAATATAAATAGGCCATTTCAGAAACAATTCCAGATGTTATGCAGTACAGTGTAAGGTCTTTGACGATCAAATGTAAACATTGTTCTACATTGTATTTCTCTTGCGTAAAATCTACGCGCGGTTACTTTGGCCTTTACTGTTGTGATGGTAAAATTGATCTGCTGAAATATAAAATATTTGCCAAGCTGCAACAATGCAATGATATTAATTTTAAAGTCATTGAACTTATATCCAGTAGTTCAAACACATACATCAGCGTTAACATATTGGCGAACATAATTCATTTGATGGACTCAGACATCGTCGTCACTCAGCCCCGTCTATTTTGGTGTGCGAGTGTAAACTTTTCTCTGATAACCTGTGTTAATGTGATGGCTGTGTTGATGTGTGCATTTGTAATTAATGTGGGGAATGGGGAGTTAACGACCGAGGCTTTAAGTTAGGAACTATCCCGGTATTTGCCTGGAGTGGAAGTGGGAAACCACGGAAAACCAAATCCAAGATTGTTGATATGGGAATCAAACTTTGCTCTTCTTAGTTTTGCCTCACGAGTGCGCCCCGTTCCAGTCCTCAGACCAGAATTAAATTTCTTGGCAGAGCGGGGATTGAACCTGGAATCCGGGGCAATAGCTCAGAATGTAGCCTTAAGAATGGGCTTCCCTGTGTTAATATGATCTTTGACAAGCACTGAACATATAATTCTAAAACTCCCTCCATTACTGTGGCTGGCGAAGTGAGTCTATGCTCATTCCAGTAGTGGCGAAGTGATTCTATGCTCCCTTGCATCATTTACTGTCATGGAAATGCAAAGTATTGTACCTTCAACAGGTGATGGAAATTCATTATTTACAGCAATTTCATTCTGTTTATTTCAAAATGAAGATCGTCATCCTGAGTTGCGTTTGCAAGCAAATTGCAAAAATTGCAAGGATTTTATTATTGGCGATCAGTCTCATCGCATTCTCATCAGCAACCAACTTGAGAATGGAAGTATTCATTGTATATGTGAATATTATTGTTTATTGATTATTTGTTTAGAGTGCATAACAATGGGTCTAACCACGCAGTTGATTTTGGCAATGGAAGTAAGTTATTATTTGCCATTTAATATTTGGCGGCTACGTTGATGCAGGCCACTATAGTGTTATTTAAAATGACGTTAATTTGGGCAGAAATGCTGCTATAAATAAACCCATTTGACGAAATAGAACATTGGCCGCAAAAAAGTGGGAAATCGGAGAAAAATACGAAGCCACTTTTAAAATCCAATATAAATATGGCATTTCAGAAACAATTCCAGATACTATGCCGTTACAGTTTAGTGTCCTTGACGAACAAATGTAAACATCGTTCTGCACTGTATTTCTCTTGCGAGAAATCTACACTTGGTTACTTTGACCTTTGCTGTTGTAATGGTAAAATTAATCTGAATAAATATAAAATATTTGACAGGCTTTAACAATTATTTTTCACTGGAGATGATATCTCAAGGAATTTCAGAGGGACTAATCGGCAGTACAATGCTATGTCCTTCGTTTCATGGCGCAGCGGTCAAGCTGTATGCCTCTCACCAAGGCGGATCGGGTTCGATTCCCGGTCAATGCATGTGAGATTTTCGATGTGAAATGCCATGTCCTGTGGTTCGGATTCCAGGTTAAACGGAGGTCCCGTGGCTTATGATCGCGAGATTAACGGTCACGTTAAACTGCAAGCTTCCTTCCTTCCTTCGTTTCATTTGGTGCCAATGTTACTGTGCCACACGCACACGGTCCACATTGTTTTAAAATGTATGGAATTGCACATCATCGCATTTCTTCGTTATATTCCAAAAATATAAGCGATGGTTTGCGGCCAGTTGTATTAGACTCATCAGAGTTCTTGAATTCCTTGGAACTAAACGACTGGCCGCAACATACTCCAAACGCTTGGCCCGTTATGCTGCTTAGAAATATGAACGTTTCCCAAGGACTCCTAAATGCAACCATATTGCTTGGATTTGGAAATAATAGGTGCAGTTAAAATTAGGCAGATATGTCTAATCCTTCGACTTGATTTAACACCATCCGATAAAACACTATCATTTTCTTTTAAGAGGCAATATTTTCCAATTCATTTGGCATACTTTATCACAATCAATAAAGCTCAAGGGGAAACTCAGGAACGTATAGGCCTCAATTTGCCCCAACAATTTTTCAGTCATGGCCAGCAGTATTTTGCAATGTTGAGAGTGCAATCTTTTGACGCCCTCATAGTTTCAATAGAGTCAAAGAATAATCGTACAAAGAATGTACAGTAGGCCTATATGAGAAAATTCTTCAGTAAATATTTTTCTATTGACCGTCATGTTTTGACGGGTTTCAACTAGTCTTAAATTTAAAATGTAAAATCTAAAATCTTTAAATGAGGTTTCTGCTGGTTATGACAACACGTTTATGATTTAGTCAATGTTGATGTGTGGTATCCAATTACTGCTGACTTTGCATGATCATCACCCATTGTCTTGATCAACACCTTGGGTTTCAAATTACTGCAGCGTTCGTCGTAGCAATAGAACTGTGCGCTCTCTGCCATGTCAGCAACATGACACCGGAAAGAACACCTGTGTAATATCCAATGACTGCTAACTTTGTATAATCATCACCCATTGTCTTAATGAACACGTAGGGTTTCAAATTACTGCAGCGTAGTCATAGCAACAGAACTGTGTGCTCTCTGCCATGTCTGTAATATTACACAGGAAATAACAAGACGTCTTACTGTACATACCATCTCCTCAGTTTTAACATCTTAAGAACAAGTATTATTCTCTTTCAACTAAAAATGACTCGTTAGAACACATCCATCCACCAAGTTAGATCCCTTGACCTGCTCTCACATATCAGCAACATGACACCGGAAGGAACACCTGTGTAATATCCAATGACTGCTAACTTTTTATAATCATCACCCATTGTCTTAATGAACGCGTAGGGTTTCAAATTACTGCAGCGTAGTCATAGCAACAGAACTGTGTGCTCTCTGCCATGTCTGTAATATGACACAGGAAATAACAAGACGTCTTACTGTACATACCATCTCCTCAGTTTTAACATCTTAAGAACAAGTATTATTCTCTTTCAACTACAAATGACTCGTTAGAACACATTCATCCACCAAGTTAGATCCCTTGACCTGCTCTCAAATGGCATGTGCCTCGTGTACTAGGGTGTGTGCATTAGCCCTAACCTAACGTTACGTACGAACTAAACAGAATGTGACTTGTTAGCTCTTATTGTGCACGTGCACAGGTGAACACTTTTGTGTTAGGTCATATTACACATGAACTTGCATTTTCTCACGTAAGTGCATTTCTCTGTTCCACAAGATACAAATTTGATTGCTGGATTGTATCCTGCACTGTTTATGCGATATAGCTTTGCCAGGTAGTTCTCTACATATAGCAATTTTACCACTGCTCTACCTAAGCCTTTTGCTCTTTTGGCTTTCTTACAGTCGGGTGTGTGATAGACAGCATTAACTGTATATCAAACCCAGTTCACCTTTGTATTTGTAATCCAAGTAATAATTTGAAAAGTCACAAATGTAATCAGTTTTAAACCTTATCTCTGTTTTGTTTTGTTTAATATGTTTATGACATGCATATTAACCTGAAATCGAACCCTCTCGTGAAAAGGCTAACAGCTTAACCACTGCACCACCATGCCCTTGTTTCTTAGTTCAACTCGTTCTAGGCCTCAGACCTGGAAATCGAGTTAAGACTACCAATACAAGAGCTAAAAGTGCTTACCACTGCAACACAAAAAATAAATAAATGGATAGCTGGTAACATTAGACAACCGGAAATGATTATATTTCTGTTAGCAATGCATTTCGTCATCAGCCTACTGTCTGAGCACTGACAGCAACACAGTTTAGTTTAGAACAAGCGAGTGTATGTGTGTATTGATTATTAGCCTCAAGTATTTAAAGCTTGTTGTGTGTAGCGATCATTTTGTATCGGTAACCACTGAGCATTTTTGTGTTTTAGCTATCCTCTTTAACCAATCAAATAAAGATAGTCTACTCTTAATTCTTGATAAATCAGAGTTTGCGTACACCGTTTCTCATTTATTAACCCATACCTGCAACCTATATTCTCTCTATACTGCAGTTTGATCTGAAAACAAATTTCAATGGTAAAAGGCTTGTATGTCACAATACATGTAGCCTACACTAATTCTTTCTCTACCTAGCTATGTTTCATCACACATGGTAAACATCTCACATGTTCGTACCCGATTATTAGTTTATAAAATCTCAGGTCAATGACCTTGATTTATTGGGTACTTTTGGTAAATGCATTGGCCATGGGAAAGGGTTGACCATTCTAAGTCCTATGACACCTCACATGTTAATATTCAATTATTAGTTTATAAAATCTTAGGTCAATGACCTTGCTGTTTTGAATCTTTTGGGTAAATTCGTTGGTCATGGAAAAGGGTTGACCATCCTGAGTCCCATGACACCTTACTTGACCCTCTCTGATTATTAGTTAGCGAGATATTAACAAAAGTGTAGTTAGACCCTTTTAACAAAAATAATAATAGATTCAAGAACAAAATGTCACCTCAAGTCCAACGACCTCTAATACAAGTCCCATAGCCTTATTGGTTCATGAAATGTTAAAAAGCTAATTACCTATTAGTTTTGGATCTTTTGGTAATTTAAAAAAATAACTCATTTATAAATCTGTATTCAAAAAGCCCGCCCTCTTACAAAAAACCCAAGTGCACATGCGTAAAAACAAAACAAAAACATAAATGTTAATTCATAGTAGCGATCGGCTCTTTGCTTGCGTATCATGTGGAACAACGTTTAATTTCATTATAGCATTAGGGGTCATGAGCCAGTCAAAAGGAACCGGTCTAAAGGGATTAGTCAAAAAGGACCCGTCAACAAGGACCCGTCCACAGGGGCTCGTCCACAAGGACCCGTCAACAAGGACCCGTCAACAATGACCCGTCAACAATGACCCGTCCACAGGGACTCGTCCACAAGGACCCGTCCACAGGGGCTTGCGTGTGCGTGCGGGGGGGGGGGACATACGATTACATCAGCAAATCATCTCATCTAGTTTCAAATTTAGCCACTACGGTGCGTGCAACACACAGGAAGTGCGTGGGAACATACGATTACGTCAGCGAAACATGAACTCACTTGTCTGTTGTATGACTATCAGTTTAGTAGTGGCATCATGCAGCGAAAGACGTTTACTTACACACAATCCATCATTATGGTAAGCTTTTTTTCTTCTTATCATTATGGAAATCTCCTTATTAGAATAAAATGTTATAGTGGTTCTGGTCACTTATAGCTAAACTGTAATAGATATGATTTTTTTTGTTTCTTTATAGGCTACTACAATAAATATTCACAATGCTATGGGGGTAGAACTGTTGATTAGAGAGAAAAAAGCTCACTGAATTACCAATGCATACTCTTTTCCGTATCATTAACATTCAAAAAGTGAACACAATGTATGGTGAACTTGTATTATGTGTTAGTGAAAATTATCAGACATTCCTTTCTACATGTTTTAATGATATATGGCAGAAATATGCGCTCGATGATCTAAATCGTAGTGGACATTCTCTATATCTAATTTATGAGGGTATAAAAAACAATAAATGTATTGTACCTTCTGACTTAGAAGTTAAGTTAGGTTAGGTTAGGTTAGGTAAGGTAAGGTGGGATCTGGTTAGGTTAGGTAAGGTTAGGTTAGGTTAGGTTAGGTGAAGTTGGGTTAGGCAGAATGGCAGCGGTATGAATCAAAAGCCAGCTTCTGTCAGTTTTGCCTCACAAGGTTGAGTGTACCCCATTCCAACCCTCAGCCTAGAATTAAATGTCTTGACAGAGCCAGGACTCGAACCCGAGCCTCCACAGTAACAGCCAGAAATGCTAGCCACTACACCATAAAGTGGGGGAATATAAGGCTGGTCTTGATTGTACATAATCAATCAATAATTACCTAATAATAATAATAAATAATAATAATAATAAATATTCCATTTAGCAACTACATAGCCGACCTCTCCCTGGGTTCTTTTACATGCCTACATCGTATGACATGCGTGTCTTAATTTTTGCCAACTTTCAAAAATCACTTACCACGACCAAGAGCGAATCTGCAAGCTTGGGGTTAGTAGTCAGACACAATAACCATTCACCCACCGTGGCAAGCTATCAATCAATAATTACCTAATAAAATTAATAATAATAATAATAATAGTAATAATAATAATAATAAATATTCTATTTAGCGACTACACGGTCGAACTCCCCCTGTGACGTCATTCACGGTCTCAGGGCTTGGCAGCCATCTTGCGCATTAGCCCTTGCGTCAGCTCTGAATGACCTCTCCATAAGAATAACATAGGACTGATTGCGCGCGGCGGCCATCTTGCGCATTAGCCCCTGCCCCAGAACCGGCCTTTATATCCTACTGATTAGAAAATGAGTGACGGCGCGTGAATCGTTTGAACCAAGTCCCATATGCGTTCATATACCATTCATCCTATTGCGATGAAATTTTGGTGTGTTGTTGAGCACGCTCCCACTAATTTTTCAGAGATAGTTAATCCAATTTACATTAGTTTTGAGGAAGTTAGCGGAAAAAGAAAATAATATTGTGTATCCAAAAGCACTTCAACAGTTCTCAACAAACAAAGTTACAACGCTTACACTTTCGATTGGCATTCCAACGCATGTCGGGTACAGCTAGCAAATTATGAAATAATGGATTGTTCAAAATAATATAACATGTTAAACAGATTGTCTCGGATGTAGGGTTTGGTTGCTATGTAGTGATGAAACTATTAGCTCAGGATGGGAAGAATTGGAGAGCTGCATTGTACCAGTCATAAGACTGAAGACTTAAACACAATATAACACAACGTAACTTCCCCCAATTTGCATAATGATCGAAACAGGTGTTTAAATGTCCATTCCTGACAAACAAACCAACAAACAAGACAAAGAACCTTTACTAATATAACAGCTAAGTCTCTCACGGTCCGTGTTCATGACAATGTTCAAGTTTTCCGGGCTTGTAGGTAGTGGTCCAGGTTCCACTCCTTAATAATGCTGGACGTAGTTTCCGGTGAAACGTTGGGAGATAACACCCTGCCCAGACCACGGTCTACAAGCCCGAACAACTTGAACATAGTCATTATAAGTAACTAAGACTGACTACGCTGGCTAACGCGCAGCATTAGGTCATGGGGCCAAGCTCTCTGCTGACTCGGTAGACACGTGGGTTCGAGCCCCACCGTCGGCCGTCCTTGAAATGGTTTTCCGTGGTTTCCCATTTTCAACACCTGGCAAATGCTGGGACGGTACCTTCTGACAGGCCACGGCCGTTTCCTTCCACATCCTTGCCCAGTTTCATTCACCATCATTCATTTCATCTCTCATTAACTCCTCTCATGAGGTTGGCGTCAGGAAGGGCATCCGGCCGTAAAACCATTGCCACAAAGACTTCCATCGCATCTCATCCCAGACCCCGTTGGAAAACGGGAATAATAAGGGGTAGACATACATTATAAGTAACTAAGACTCAGATTTTTAGGTGCTAAAAATCGGGAAAATATTTATTATTTATGTATTAAAACTACCTGAAAAATATGTGACAAAAAAGTAAAGATATGTAATTATAATTTAGTTTATTAATGTGAATATAAACAAAATGCAGTACTTACGAATGCTAAGCCTCACTGACTGATGAAACATTACAATATACATCTCGAAGTTGTCCATCACAAATGACCGACGATTATCGCCAAGCACTTCTTCCGAAGGCGCGAAACTGTGGCAATATGTTTCTTGCCCTCGAGGTGTTGTGTAACTTGAGATTGCTGTTCAGCTTTGATTGCTGTCCCACATGGCTGTCAGAACAGAACGCTCCCATCAGAAGTAAAAGTATCCTTAAATTCTGCAACATACTGCTGCAGACAATAACTTCTATTTGCTTTTACTTTAGGCATCGTAGAACTGTCTTACACTTCACAGTGCAAGAAATGAACTGCATGAGAGTGACACTTGTTCCGTGTTGGTCTAGCACGTGGTGCAATATGGCTATGAACAAGGAAATCCCCGGCTTCTACAGTGAGTGGGACGGGGCGACAAGATAAGAAAAACACAGCTGTATGCAGACATACGCTCCGCATGGAGGTTAGATAGCTCACAGGTTCTTCCCCATTCAAGTAACATAGAACAAAAGTGCAATAAACTGAAAGATCTACAGTAGCATGCTGATTTCAAAAGATGTATATATTATGTCTTTTTATGTTCAACCCTGGCGAAATGTAAATATTATATGTCAGAAAACTGTACTATAATGAGGCTCATTATAGTACAAGTTTTCATTATGATACTGTTTCTCCCACCAATCAGAGCTCAAGAAACAGTTGTGTGACCAATTAGGTGAGGATAGCATCGCACCTGCGCTCACTTCCATGGCCCCTATTTTAAATTTCACTGCGTGGCGAGTGTCATAGTGAGGTATTCCAGGAGGCCATGGTCAAATACAAGGTATTCTCTGCGTTCCATGCGCTCTTTTCAGTACATAAAACTGGTGGAATCTCGACAGATATTTATGAATATTTATGTTCGAACATAAAATAGTTATAATTATTGTCGAACATAAACAGTCGTATGCAAATCGCCTATAATGGTAATTAAGACACTCGTATGGAAATTATAAAACTCGCTACGCTCGTTTTATAAACATGCTCGTGTCTTATTTTTTGCCATTATAGGTGAGTTGCATATTGTACTATTATGTGCTAATAAGTGAAAAGTAGGAATTTATGTAATTATATAAATAATGTTTAAAATATGTATTTTCATTTTTAAAAAATATTTATTTACCTAAATATCCGTGCCCCAGTTATAACCTTTATCAAATTGTTAAAGACAGGAAGACTTGGAATTAATTCGAAAACTGGCTCAGTTTATTTTAGCCTGATGATCCACCTAACGCCACATTCATTGGAGCATCTTTGTTAAGTATTCAACTGTCATAATGATATGTTATTTGACTTACATGAAAGCGTTATGACTTATGGCTACCTTTGAACTAGGTTATTCCCCTTGCTCTCGTAACTTCCACACAATTTAACCTTTAAGCTCATTATGACGACAGATCCATTATAAGTTGAATACTTCAGTCATAACACTGTCCTGGAATTACTGTACTTACTTGGTAGAGATGTATTTCGTCTATCTTGTGAACTCGTTGCAGAGAATTGAATGTAGAATCTCACGTAAAGCAATTTGGTAAAGTGCCATATTCTCTTGTCAGAAGAGATCACTTAGGCTTTTTGTCATCTGAAGACGCAGAAAGATGAGTAATAAGTCTTCCTTTACGAATGCCCCCTAGACATTTAGTCTTAACCCCAGTCTAGCTAACATTTATCATTCACATTAAAGAGAAGGCGCAACAAAATATTGTCTCGTTCTTGTCTTGAAAGACGGGGAAGAGGTTTGCAATTTCTAATTCAATGTTCGTTTAGTAAATAAAGGTTCATTATATTGCATATTATGTTAAAAATAATTGAGAAATTTCATGTAATTTTAACTACAGTTCGAACATGACGGCCAAGCGAAGTTGAAACATTTTAAGAAACTATTATCGCGATTTGACCACCAAAGCGCAGTGAAATATGGTACAGTAAATCTCTATACACATTGCAATGCACTGGCATATAATTTAGTTCAATTGTTTACATAACCTCAACATGGTGGCTGCGTGAAATTTTAAAATTAAGTTTTTATTTCTTGTGTATTAATCATGCGAACATTTGAATAATGAACCTACGCAATAATCGTCATCTAATAGTACACAATTCTATGGCCTGCATACAGTACATAAAATCCAACATGGCGACCATCCGAAATATTTAGACAAAAAAGTACTGGTGGGACATGAATGATAAAAGAGTTAAAATGATATTTCTGACGATCTAATCATCCAAACCCTGTGATATTTGGGGCAGAAAATCTTTATTTGGTGATACAATTATTATTCGTACTGAATGTTCGATTGTTTAAGAAATCAAGATGGCGTCAGAGCAAAACTGTAAAGCATGTCTTTAATTTCTCGTACTGTACGTTATTCAAGCGAGTGAAGTAATACTTCGTATAATAAACCATAAGAATAATCTTTACCACTGTTACATAACTTTCTGATTTACATTTAATGCATTATAGATGGCATGCATGTAGGCTCTCTAGGGATGGATATTCCTCTAACTCGTCACGGAATGATACATTACGATTTCTGTGAACCTAGTACAGAGCACCACTGCAACAGTCTAAATATGCACATATAGAATCAATATAATACTAGCAGAAGTACCCGTTCTTCGAACGGTGTTTGTAGTTAACACCAGACATTATCAATTGAGCTACAGTGCAATGGTTAGCGGTTTGTCATTCCATCAAGTTTATCAGAACGAAGTTAGTTTACTGGGAATATCACACACACTGTTAATTTAAGGCCCTTAAAATGTAGTTTTCGGAGACCCTTTATAGATTCGCGAATTTTCTGTCTCACATTGAGAAGCGCAACATATGCTTTGGTCGTCCTTGTAGGATAAATTTTATATTTCGCATATTTTAGCATATATTGAGAAGTTTTTCTCTATATCCACCCTTCTACTGTATGAAAAGTACGGTGAAGAGTTTTATAAATGATTGCTGTATTGACTCTCATGGTTACCATACCTAATTTTAAGATGCACCAAGCATCGGAACACGAGGTATAGGCGTACATAAAGATACACAGAAAGACAGACCGACAAGTCTATTGTCTACAACATATTACCCAGATATCCAAATATGGGTATATCTACCACACAGTGTCAAATAAAATCATCCTTATGATGAACCCGTATGTCGACAAAAAAAAAAGTTAAAATGTGCTCTCAGACTAAATTCACCTAACGTGTACTTCCTGGCGTGAAATACAATTGAAAGTCTTGTAGACGAAACGCAATACACGTCACATAAAAACTGACCCTCTACGTTGCGCTAGGTGCCCATACAGAGGAAGATCCCTTTCATAAATTATAAAGGCTTGTGGTGCATGAAAATTCAGGTTCTCTAGACTCAAATTGACCAAATTCCTAAAAGCCGCAAAAAATGCTAGTTCAATTCAGGAATTTTTGAAAATAATGTTGCTGTTTGGAGATATAATACACCTTCTGTACTATATGTCGAACGTGAAAATTGCATGAAAAAATTCTAGGTTACCCCTTCACCCACTTAATTGCATTGATGAATTATACGGTCTACGTTAGTTCCGTGATAACCTTATAGCCATTTGCAAACTTTCACAGAAATGTAATAAATGGAGTGTCATTGCTTCTTACAGAAATAGATGGAAAGTTGTTTGCCACCCCTTGAGATAATGTTCTCATGGTTACCGATTTGCATTCCTTCATTAGTTTGTTAAATTAAATTAAATTAGTTTTCTGGGTATATTTCAGAAACTGTTGGATTTAGAGCCTTATAATGTAGTTTTCGAGGACCCTTTAGAGCCCCCGAGTTTTGTTTCTGGCACCGAGGGGCTTTGTCTCGTCGCTGTACGCCATAATATAATACTAATAATAATATAATATAGGGAGAAATTATAATACCTATTTTTTATTATTTTTTATTCAGCCAATGGCCATGTACTTTTCTTTTCAGGACGGGTCAGGGAAGGGATATTATCAGAGAAAGAAGCATTCACATCGCGCTTGAGAAAAATGGAAATGGCCTACCATTTAACTAAGGACATCTATAAGAAAAGATCAATATCCTTCAACGCAAAACTAAAACATTACTGCAGTGTCATCCGTCCGGAGGTCTTGCATGCTTCTGAATGCCTCACGGTGAACAAAAAAGGCTTGGTCGAGAAACTGGAGGCCAAAGAAAGAAAAATTTTGAGAAAGATATTGGGTTCCATCAAAGACAATGGGGAATACAGAAGACGGCATAACCATGACCTATATACTCATGTGGAGAAGATAAGCAACGTCATCTGGAAGAGAAGGTTACCATTTGTTGGGCATGTGAAACGAATGAGCCCAGCGAGACTGACCAACCGCAACATAACTTACTTTCAGGAGAGGAAAACAAAATGGGCCTGGTTCATTGAACTGGATAAAGATCTGAAAGAAGTGGGGATTACACCAACAGACATTCAGGAGTGCGTCCCACTCAAAGGGAAACTTCAAGCTTGTAAAGGTTTCCAAGAAAAACCGAAGCTGAAAACGGGAAAGATTTGGACCCAGGAATGGAAGGAAGTCCACCGAGAACGAATGCGGGCGTACAGGGCAAACATCAAAGCCAGTAGGAGACGGTTGGAATGACGCGGTCCATAGATGGCCTATAAGAGATGAATGAATGAATGAATAATATGGGGATAGGAATATAATAGACCTGCCGTACCACACCCGCAGGTGTAAATTGCGTGAAAAAATTCTAGAGTACCCCTTGATCCCCTTAAGCGTATTATACGTATTGATGAATTTTACGGCTTAATTTGGTTCCGTGATAACCTTCTAGCCGTTTGCAAACTTTCACACTAATGTAATTAATGGAATTGCATTGCGTCTTACAGCAATAGATGGACCACTGAGAATCCGTTGGCATGGTTACTGGCTTGCATTCGTTCATTAGTTTATTAAATTAAATTAGTTTCCTGGGAATATCTCAAAAACGGTTGGTCTTCGGTCCTGAAATGTGGTTTTCGGGGACCCGAGTTTTGTCTCTCACATTGAGGGGCTGAAAATGAGTTTTGTCTCGTCCTTCTACGCCTATTTCAGCATGTATTTTAAGGGGGTAGGCCCCCTTTTATGAGAGGTACGGAGAAGAGTTACATCAATGATTAGTTTCGTGCCTCTGATGGATATCTGTACCAAATTTTACGTTGATACACCCAGCCGTTCTCGAGTTATAAGGGAACAAATTTGTCCACAGACAAACAAAAAAACGAACAGAGAGACAGACGACAGACAAAAACATTATTTTCGCGCGCATCCATCATAAAACAGTCTGAAACGTGTAAACAACTCAAATTTCCGTAGAAATTCAGAGAAAAACACACAAATTTTCATTTTTATATATAGAGAGATATACTGCACCGCTCGGTGTTGACCGTGTTTTATTGCACAGATTTTGGTTTTACTCGCTGACCGTTGGAGATATACGAAAAGTGATAAGGACCTTTCGGATAGAAAATTAAATGTTAAAGCTCATGTATACCATCAAAAGTTTGCTATTTCTTAGCGTTCTCTTTTTATTTGAAAAGGAAATATGAAATTTTGAAACCAAAGGGTGTAGTGACGTGACAAATGTCGGTTTTACTCGCTAACTGTTAGAGATACACGAAAAGTGATAAGGACCCTTCGGATAGGAAATTAAATATCAAAGCTCGGATGTGCCATCAAAAGTTTGCTATTTCCTACCGTTCTCTTTTTATTTGATATGGAAATATGAAATTTTGAAACCAAAGGGTCTAATGACGTCACTAAAATGGTCGCCATTTTTTAATAGTGCAAAATTTCGAAATCAAAAGTATCCTATATGTAAACCTGGTAAATCAGCTACATCCATGCAACATTTCATTTAAATCGGACCTGTGGTTGTTGAGTTATTGAGTAACAGACAGACAGACACACACCATCTCATTTTTAGCCTACTTTTCACATTTTGCAAAAATGAGGAAAAAGTAGACTTATGAGATCGATCCGGGAAAATGTGTGTATGTCTGTCTGTCTGTCCTTCTGTCTGTCTGTCTGTCTGGCTGTGTGTGTGTCCCCCCTATCAACTCCTAAACGGCTGCAGCAATCAAAACCAAATTTAGTATGAGTAAAGATGTGCACCGGAATATCTCACGTCCATATTTGAAAATGATGTCAGTGCTACCAACTGCTGAAAAAACGCACTATAAATTTGAGCTCCATGTTGGATATCTTGCAAGGTATGCATGGGAGCTATTCCAAAATTGGCACACGTGTAGATAAGACTATTTCAGTTTAATTTCCAGGAGGCCAACCATGACAGTGTTGCCAAAATAATGTTAAGCCTTCTGATAGGTCCAATGTTTAAATGCATATAACTTCTACATTATCAATTGGATTTCAACCAAATTTTGTATGTAATATCTATACATAAACAGATATGACTGAACGTATTCTTAAGGCCACCAGGGCTTCCAACTGTTAATAATTGCTCTCTATATTTTTTCATCCAAATACCTATATATCAGAAAGTATGCAAGCCAACCGCTTTAAACTATGCACACGTATATTCTGACATTTTAGATTAATTTGGAGTAACTTATATACGTCAGTTCTACCAACATGATTATAAACCTGCTGATAGTACCAATTTTTAAATACATGTAACTTCTATACTATCAGTTGGATTTCAACCAAATTTCGTATGTGCTATGTGTATCATAACAGATATGTCTATTAGTATTGTTAAGAGCAATCAGGGCTGCCAACTGTTAATAAATGCTGTCTATATTTTTTACCCTAATATCAATATAACAGAAAGTATGCAAGCCAACAGCTCTATACTTTGCACACGTATAGCACCTGACATTCTAGATTAATTTGGAGTAATTAATACAAGGCAGTGCTGCCAACATGATTCTATGCCTGCTGATATGTCCAATTTTAAAATACATGTAACTTCTATACTAACAAATGTATTTCATCCAAAATTGGCACAACAAGATATCATAATATTTCAGATTATTTCTGACCAGCACACGCATGACATTGTTGGCAACATGCTTTTACGCGTGCTGATAGATCCAATGTCGAACTGCATGTAGCGTCCGTGCTATCCATTGGACTTCAACCAAATTTTGTATTCTGTACCTTAAGAGATGGAACTAAGAATATATTCAGTCACCAGGGCTGCCAACTGTAGTGCTCTATTAGGCTACATTATACCAGGTATATTTTGAACTAATTAGATATTTCGATATTACCAACTTAATTTCGTAATTATTCTAGATAGGTTTATATTCTGTAGAATAATCATTGGCATGAAAAGTAGGCTGTATAGTTCTTCACGGAACTTCTTGTTATATATTAGTATGATATTGTTACGGCTGTGAGTTTGTTTCATCGCTCGCCGCATGAGTCACAACTGCCCCAGAGCTGGGCAGCTCTGCCTCAGTGTATTACGTACGCCTTATGCAACAGGTCTACTAGGACAAAGGGATGGTCCAGAATATTCGTGACCCAGCCAGCGATGGAAGCCTCGAGAAGCCGTGAGCCCTGGATTGGTCTAGAAGCATTTATTGAGTCACCGGCCTGCTATATAAGAGCGACCTGTCAAGCAGTGAGTTGAAGGGCGGACGGACTTGGACTTGAACGAGAGAGGTCACGTTACTGCAGGAGAGAGCCGACTGAGTACTTCAGGACTTCACCGCGGGGAGCGCTTCGGCGAGCCCCGCCAGACCAGTCTTCGCCCAGCCGGCACGAGCTCACCAGCCAAGGACGCCAGGAGTCCGAAGCAACTGCAGCCACCCAGGACCGCCTAGGCCCGCCCGCCCGCATATCATCACATCACCGCACTTCACTTCATCATTTCATTCCCCAACCAGTTGTGGGCTATCCACACTTAGGGTTAGGTTAGGGCACGCCGTGAGTCAGGGACCCGTTCGTGTCGGATCATCCCGCGCTCACTAGCTCGCTTTTAGATTTTATCCCCTCATCACATAGATAGGCTAGCACCAGGCCAACTCCGAAAGAGCTATTTGTCTGACTCTGAAAGAGCAATTTGTCTGGCAACCCCTCTTGGCTCTGGTGCGACCCCTATTAGTTCATAAGCTGTTCACTTCTACTATCCCTCATGTTCTCATTCACCACCCCGCGCCGCGCACTCCCCAGCACTCCCTGCGTCCCCATTCTCCCCTCATTCCTCACTCCCCGAACTGAACAGGAACTCCGAGACATGCTCAGATGGCATCAGAGTGAAGCCACGGCAGACCTGATCGTGACCCCGGTGTCTAGCCCAGCTACACCCGGCAGCCCGCTCGGGAGCCAACGGCCACTCTATGTGCTCACACCCAAGCACACCATGTCCCCCGTGCTTGGCACCCCACATGGAAAGCTGCGCAAGATAGGCAGCACTGTAAGCGTGACCCAGGCGCCGCGGCTTGCCGCGCCCTGCAGCCCGCTACAGGAAGCTACTATCCAGCTTGCTCCCGCAGCGCCCCAGCTCACAGACGGCACCACAGCGAGGCTGTTGAGTTGCGGAGATTTCCCGGACGGCTGCCTGGACTTGCCCAGCAGTCCGCCAATGGGAGAGCCCGACTCCAGCCTCGTCGCGCCAGCGACACCACTAGGCGCGGCATTGGTGCCAACAGGGACAGAAGGCAAGGAGACGCCCATCCTGGAGACCACAAGACCGGCAGCGAAAGCCGCCCCGTCAGTGGTCCAGGAGAAGGTAATCCCAGCCCTACTGTCACTGGTCATCGACATGGAAAGCCACGCGACTGACCCCAACCCTACGGGAGGCCGGTTAGTAATGGACGTGCCGCCTGACCAGCCACGCCGCAAGAAAGCCGGTATTACCAAAGGGGGGGGGGGGGGGGGCAAGTCAAAGGCCCCAAAGTCGGCAGCCCAGCAGTCCCAGTCTCCGAATAGCACGGCGACTCCAACCACAGGCCTAGGCCCGGAAGGAGCTCCGCCAGCGACATCGTCGAGCGGGAAGGCTTGCAATGGCTCCCAAGCAAAGGTTAAGAAGCCAGCACCAGCGCGGACTTCCAAACCTGTGCAGGGAAAAACCCAACAAAAGCTCTCCACGCAACCTGGAGCCCCTGAGCCCAGGAAACAGACTCCAGAGCTTGGGGAACAGGAGGAGGGCTTCTCACCGGTCCTGTCGAGGAGGGAGAAAGCTGATGCCAAGAGGCAGGCCCGAGCGGCTAATGCTGAAGACGGGCAGAGGCGGAGTGGTTCGCGTGACTCGTCCGGCTCGACCACTTCCACTTTCCCCGACAGACCGAGCAGGCCAAAACCTAAGAAGCCGCCGCCACTCACGCTCTATACCACAGACATTCACAACATTGATCTGGGACTTGCAACGGCACTCCCACATGAGTACCGTAACAAGTACCACTTCAAAGCCCCCAAGCGAGACCCCGGCACATCTGTCTGGCTTCTATGTGATAGCTGGAAGGCCTACCACCACTGCATAGAGCACCTGGAAGCCGCCAATGCGCCGTACTCACAGATCGTTTCAGCCAAGCCTGTAAAGCGATATGTGCTGCGCACACCGGCAAACCAGAAGACGTGTGCCGACCTCGCAGCCGCATTTAAAGCGATAAATTTTCCAGTGGAAAATATCGAACCGATGCGCACCAAGTCCTCCCGCATACACTCCCCACTGTACTTGGTGACAGTCCCGGCGGGGCCGGAAGCGGACAGTATATTAAATGTAAAAATGCTGGCTCGCATGGAGGTGAGCATCACCCCATACCGGACTCCCACGCATGCGCCGCAATGCAGCAATTGTCAAAGGCTGGGTCACACCTCCAAGGGGTGCCACGATAGGCCATGCTGCAGGCGCTGCGCGGAAGGACACCACTCCGCCAAATGCCCATTTGGACCTCATGAGGAAAAGTCCAAGTGCAGGAACTGCTAGGGACCACACGCGGCTAATTTTAGGAACTGCCCAACCCGCAGGGCATACGAAGCCAACAGGCAAAACACGATGCCAACTGGTGCGCATCAAGGTGGCATGCATCAGGCACGTGGAGGCCCCTCAGGCACCAAGGCATCCTCAATGTCTAAAGGCCCATCAGGCAGGACCGACCGTAGCTTTGAAGGGGGGACACAGCCATCCCTTAACAGAGACACGACACACCCTAACACTGAGATCAACCCTCAGCCCAGCACCTCCACCAGCCCAGACCCGATCTCAGTGCCCCCTCCCAAGGAACAAAGGAAGAAGAAGGTCCGTTCCAAACGCCCCAAAAATACCGAATCAAAGACCACCACGGCTGCGGAGCAAACGAGAGAAGCCCAACTGGCTTCTAGCTCCATCCCTTGCCAGCCAAATCAAGACGCATCGCCCCCAGCTACTCTCCTCCCTATTGCCCCCACCCCTCCCTCAAACACAGCCACTCAGGCCAGCCCACCACTGGATCAGGATCCCAGCACCATCTGGGACAAAATCAATGCCTTCTTAAATCAACTCTTTCCAGGGTTGACGATGGGAACATTGTGCCAGGCCGTGATGGCGCTAATTATGCAGCTATTCACGGCCCCTATGAACCAGTGGATGAGCATTTTCACCACATTTATTAACACCACCTTCACATCCCGTCATGGATAATACACCTGACCTACCTGAAGGGAACGAGGGGAACCCAAATAATACCCCCACCCCCAACTATACACACACGGACGGAATCCGCGTATTAAATTGGAACGCCGATGGAGTCCGCAAAAAGAAAACCGAACTCGCGTTATTCCTCCAAACCCATGACATTCACGTGGCGCTTATCACCGAAACTCACTTACAGCCCAGGCAGAAATTCACCGTAAGAGGCTATCACACAGTAAGCCGAGATCGCCGCGAACACACGGATATGTCGAAAGGAGGAGTGGCAGTACTGGTCCGTAAGGAAATAGCTCACATGGAACTAGACAAACCAGAACTGCATACACTCGAGGCCTGCGGAATCTGCTTGCCTGTGCAAGGTACATACCTGAATATTTATTCAGTGTACAATCACACCAACCGGATAAATACACAGGACATAGAAACCCTATTCAAAACTGGCACTCATACCATACTTGGAGGGGATTTCAATTCCAAAAGTGCTCACTGGGGATGTCTCCGCCCCAATCACTCGGGGAGGAGGCTTTATGCGCACATGATAGCCAATGACTACATAGTCGCTGCCCCCAACGAGCCAACCTTCGTACCGCAACGTAATTCGACGGACATTGCTGACATTCTGGACATTTGCCTGATGAACCAGGTAACGCTCAGTCACAGCATCAGGGTGATAAATGACCTCTCGTCAAATCACAAGCCATCGATTATTACACTAGCGACCCCCCCTGAAGTCATCGAAACAGGAACCAGGCCCATACGCAACTATAAAGCTGCTAACTGGAACCAGTTCAAGGCCATACTAGACCAAGAACTAGATGGCAAAGATGACATGCCACTAAACACTAATCAGGAGCTCGACACTGCCGTGGAAACCCTGGTTTCAGCCATCCAAGTCGCCTTGGACACAAGTGTTCCCCTTGTAAACACCCGCGAGCGGAAACTGGAAATTCCAGCACGCATCCGGGCACTAATAAGGGCAAGGAACAACATAAGGCGGGACTGGACTAAATACCACAGGGACCACGACAGAGTCAGGAAAAATCAACTCAATGTTGAAATCCAGAACGCTCTACAAGAACACCGGTGCAGCTCTTGGGGTATTCTCATATCAAAATTTGGTACTAACCCCACAGAAAATACACCATCAGTGTGGCCCCTCGCGAGACACTTCACCCGCGAAACCCATCAGGTGCCGACCCTTGAGACACCGACAGGACCGGCGTATTCGACACGGGACAAACTGGAGGCCCTAGCGAACTCCCTAGAGGAAGCATTTACTCCCAACGATACTCCCTCTAACCCGGAGTTTACGCTCAGGATGGACGCAAAGGTAAATGATTACATAACCAATGCGCCAAAGCCGGAAGTCCGCAAAACCAACATTCACGAAATTAAGTGGATCATCCGGCACCTCCCTAATCGCAAAGCCCCGGGCCCAGACAACCTACAGAACTTAGTACTGAAGTGGTTGTCTGACAAGGCCCTGCTAATACTAACCTCCATCTTCAACGCAATGCTCACGCTACAGTACTACCCTGTATGCTGGAAGCAAGCTAAAACACTAGTATTCGGCAAACCGGGTAAAAACAAGTCCAATCCCGACAACTACCGCCCAATAAGCCTACTAGACTCCCTAAGCAAAGTATTCGAGAAAATACTGCTAAAGAGAATAGTAGCGCACGTTAAGGAAAATGGACTGCTCAGGAACGAGCAGTTCGGGTTTCGAAACCACCACTCCTCAACGCAGCAGCTTATGAGGCTGGTCGAACACGCCACAGTAGGGTTCAACCAAAAACGCGACACCGGCGCTGTCTTCTTAGACATTCAGAAAGCGTTCGACAAGGTGTGGCACACAGGCCTATTAGCCAAACTAATAGACTGTAATTTCCACCCGGCCTACATACGGCTCATCCATTCATACCTAGAAGGCCGCACATTCCAGGTTGATATTCTGAACGTGCTGTCCACTAAGCGACAGATCAGAGCAGGCGTCCCGCAGGGGAGTATTATAGCTCCCGTGCTGTTCAGCCTGTACATCAATGACATGCCAACACCAGCAGGAGCTTTAACTACGTTATACCTCTATGCTGATGACTCGGCTATGACAGCCCAACACTACCGCATAGCCAGCATTCGAAAACGGCTGCAGGAAGCGCTATGGGCCCTGGAACCCTATTTCCGAGATTGGCGGATTAAAGTCAACGTGGACAAAAGCCAGGCGGTTCTCTTCACCAAGAAGAATCGCATCACACGCCGCCCCGAATCCATCCGGCCACTCACACTATTTGCGCGCGACATACCATGGACGAGCACAGTTAAGTATCTAGGAGTAACCCTAGATGCTAAACTAACCATGCTGCACCATGTCAAAACACTACAGCGCAAAGCCAACATGCGATTACTGCAGCTTTACCCATTCCTAAATAGGAAGAGTCGTCTCGACAAGACGCTGGGCGTAAACATGTATAAAGCCCTCATAAGGCCCATTATTATGTACGCCAGCCCTGTATGGGGTTACACAGCTAAGTCGAACCTCAAAAAGCTGCAGATGATCCAAAACAAATGCTTGCGGTTAGCACAAAAGCTCCCGCGGGATACACCCACGCGGGAGCTAGAACGCATAACAAATACGCCAAGCATCAAAGCCTTTGTGCGACAACTTGCACTAAGGTCACAACGCTCCAGGCGCTATTCGGCAAACCCACTCGTAAGAGCCCTTGGCCGACACGATATGGGCCGAAATAGCAAATACCCTACCCCTCGACACATTCTCTTCAGGTAAAGTCAGGAAAGGTAGGTGCTATGAGTAGCGCAAAGCGGCACTAACCCCAGGGACATACAACACAAATGTCACCCCCAAAATACACATCCCATGGATAACCCCAACACCACATTCCCAAGGAAGTCCTTGGAAACGGCTCAGGCCAACCAAGGCGGCCGCACGCGCTCCCCTTGCTGCATACATGAAGTGTATATATTTATGTGTAGAAATTGTCTATGTCCATGTGCACGTCTGACTCTCTGTTTCAGTTTGTTTCTATGTTTCAGCTTAAGTTTAGTTAAGGCAATAAAAAATAAAAAATAAAAAAAACATTAGTTTTTTTTTTAAACCCTTCCCCTGGCTTGCCAAAAGGATAGCCAGGGGGAGGACTATTAATAATCATTAGCTTATAGTTTCAGGACGAGTGTATGCAGCGGCGGAGTGATTGATACAACAACCATCAGCTATGTCCAGGACACGAGAGAAGAAGCCCCTGTTCGCAGGCGTGGCTCCCCTCTCCGGATCACGGAGACTTGGTACCAGGACGCTCTAGGCGGGCGGACTCTGCTCCGAACCTAACCCCGGAAGTACAGTTCGTCCGCCATTGCGGACGCGCTAGTCCCAGCAGTGCCAAGCCAACTGATTCCCACAAATACTAATCTAGGCGAGGAAACGGATATTGCAACTGTTGCATGATACACCTCCCGTACTAACAAAACCTACTCATTTCCATACCCACATTATCCTTGCATGTGGCAATAACCAAGCCGCCAGGTTTTACGTGTAGGCAATCTTTCCTTTCTGCCTATGCGGTTTTCCCTGGCCCTACAATCTTATCCTTATATATGAGTACATATTTATATGTGCGCATATATAAACATATACCTATGTTAACATCTACCAATTATGCCTGGTAAATCGCGACCGCGATGGGACAGGCACAAAGTCCTAAAAGACATTCCTTTTATCCAATCCAGGCACCAGTAGTAAGGTCGGGTGTCACGCGGGGGGTGCGGGTACCTTTTCGCCCCCCCCCCCCCCCCGAATAAAAAAAAACAGTGAGTTGAGTTGTGCTTTACGAGCTAGTGCGAGCGTTTATCCTGAGCGACAGAAGTGTGGTGACTTGCGAAACCCCTAGTGAAGCCGATTCTCTTGACAGCGAGGGAGTGAGAGGCATACAGGGGACTGCCTGTGTTTTGAGCGAGTGTGCTTACCTAGTGCGACAGAGGTCATTGTGGTGAGTTGCAAAACAGTGAGTGACATACTTAGTGCAGCTATTTCCAGCCGGCGTACGGGACCGGACTCATTAGCGAGAGGATTAACTGTGGTCTCTTGACAAGTGAAAGGGGGCAAGAGCGCTCCATAAGGAAGAGACTTGAGGAAACTGAAGTAAGGTTCTAATTACTTGTATTTGCTGATGAGTAGTGTATCTTTCTGGCCGCAATAAAATTAATTATTTCTTTAAAGGAACAATCTGTGTTGTGCTTCCTACCCACCGTAATCCAGTTAACAAAAGTGCCACTAGGAGGTGGCACGTAACAATATATAAACAATCATGCAGTAGTCAGACCATCAATCCTCTACGCAGCTGAGTGCCTGTTTCTAACTAAGAAGACCCCCCTAAGGGCCCCCGAGGTTTAGGAAAGGATATTCTTAGGAAAAATAGTTGGACCAAGGATCTTACCAGATGGAAGACGATGGATCCAACCAAATTGCGAACTCTACAAACACCAGGAAATCCTCACCGATGCCATCAGTAGATGCCTGGCTTTCTACAGCCGCCTGTACAGAATGGGCCACCACAGGCTGTCTTATAATATCTTCAAGGTAGCCGAGAAGGGGAAAGCTACTGCGTCCTTGTGGATCAAACAAATTGAGAAGGGTCTTGCTGAACATAATAGCCTATTCAGCAAGACACAATAAATGACAGGAGTCGCTATCGTCTGACATTTGAAACCAGATCTTTCCTCACATGCATTACAGAAATTCACCACAACGCGTCCAGGAAATTGTCCGAGGAACTGTAACGTAATCTTGATTACGGTACAAATTATTATTATTATTATTATTATTATTATTGAAATATCAAAGTTATATCGTTTTATTCACCCATTAATATCAAGGGAGGGGTCATACCATATTCACGTCATTACCATAATTATATATAATATTGTCAAGTGTTTAAATTAAGAATCAAGGTTTTTATAGAGGTCTGGGGCTGTTTTATTAGTTAAATTGTAAAGACAGGACGGGCATGGTTGGAAGAAGTTACGGACGGTGAAGCAACATATTGCAAGAAAATGTATTTCTGGAACGAAGCCAAGCTGACAGGAGACAAGGGCTTGGAGAAAGATTTGGCGGAATATATACATGCGAAACGAGAGGAATAGCGTGTACTGAGTGGAATATTTGAAGTGCGCGGGCCTGTATTCCCGCTCGGTAAAGTAACGCGACGCTTGAGGACTGAGAAATGCTTTGCTATAATTGGTCTGATAGATCGCGGGCAAATTTATGCCGCGAAACATTGGGATCACTCAGAGTGTATAAAAGCCCAGCGCGACTGCAGCACTGGCTATTCTATTGATTCTATTCTGACATTCACTTATTCAATCACGCATCCACTCATTGACTTTTTCAGTCATAGACTCTGTCAGTCCCTCAGTACGATGGGACTTAGTGAATTCAATTAGCCTGGTTTGTTCAAATTTGCTTACCATGGTGATCAAACTCAGAAACAATCAACAGCAGCAGCAACAACAACAACCACAACAACTAGACGAAGTACAGTTAGCAAATTGAAAACAAAAGTTTTCAAAGGTCAATAAACGCGTGTTGGCGTAAGATCTCAAATTAGACTGCAAGCAGACCAACGAGATGGACTTTGAACCAGAAGGCACCAGGTATGTGGACCGAGTTAGTATCAACACAGAAGATCAGCGCTAGCGAGGAGACAGTCAATATTGCCCAGCGATTAGGGAATATTAATGCACATATTGTACACAGCTCGAAACCTCAGATCAAATGTTATTAATAATTTTGTTGTAAATAAACCAGTATTAGTTAATATGTCTTGTGCATTGGGAGTTGAATATATAGCATAGTTGAAATGCAAAGAGTATCTCACAGAGTAAGTTTATTGCCCTACGCTCCGATGATAGATCTTGGCTCAAGGAAGGAAGTGGCCGTGGCTAAACAAAATTTTAATGTGTTATCTTTACGATAACTGGCACCCAGTAAAACTAAATAAATGAAGTGTATGTCGTCTGTCTAGACTGGCCAATGCTAAATAAGAACGATGAGGTGGTTTTAAGGAGTATTGAGTGTAATAGCTGTATAAATGTTATAAATGATCGCCCAACATGTAGAGCGATATCCTACGACTAATTTAGCCGTTACAGAACGTAAAATAGTGTTAAGCAAGAAAATGAATGATTACTGGGTCCAAGAAAAAGGCTCAAGATTTCAGCCCAAAAGCAGCCATCAAAAACACCAGAAGTGGCGGACAACAGCTCAATCACAATCACCGTGGTCCTTAGGTGGCCCAAACGACCAAAGAAGAGAAACAATTATAGTTAATGTTGTTAATTCAATTTAGTAACTTGGGACATATTTTTCATCAGCCCCATGAATTTGAGTGTGTGTTTAACCTGTATTTCTGTGATGACTGTAGTAGTGTGTATAGCTGTAGTAGGGAGAGGGATGGATAGGTGCCTCGGGACTTGAAGTAAGATACTATCCCGGCATTTTCCTGAAGGGAGTGTGGAGAAACTCAAGGAAAACCCACGCTATGGATAGGAACTGCAAGCACCGGGAATCGAACCTCAGATCTCCGGACTTGCTGCAGCTTCCCGCGTGGTCGCGGTAAGCAGCAATTACTGATGGCGCGCTTGCCTATTTCTTACAACAGAATTCACCTAGTTCATCAGTGCTTGATCCTTTAGGCTATATTTGTGAAATCTGCCTTGGACAACCCACATTTTTTTATCTAAAACTAGAGGTATATAAAATAAAGGTATGGCTTCCTTTCCATAAATTATATATGAATTATGAGGGACGTATCAGTTCCCCACACATATTCACCTAATTGGTCATCGAATGATCAGATTAATGTAAAATCTGACGCAGTGAACTCTTAAATCTTATATTACAGATAAAATCATAGATAGGATTCATATCAATTCGTCTTAAAATTGAAATCCTTCAAATCGATCCGAAATGAGTCGATCACAGAAAAACTTGGTATTTTGAAACAATCAGGCATGTGATTAGCCAGTTCAATTGCCCTGTATATGACGCTCTTGTTATCATTTAAAATAAACGTATATTGGCTACCATGGTGTCCATCGATACAATCCCAGTGGAAGTTGATAATGTTACTAGTACAATGAAATAAATGTTCAGGCGTACTTCTAAACGTAGCATTCACGAATATCTGATGGCGGGTATGCGTATTTCTAAAACTATTTAATATTCATTTAATAATATACTGTATATCATCATATATATTATTTCAGTAGTAGGCCTATAGATCCCTCCTGCGGGGCTCACAAGCGACCGATCGTGATAAATGAGCGTCCAAATGAAAAAGAATAGAAATTAGCAGTGGTGAATTGCACTCTAATTTCATAAATATCTATAATTTCTTTACGAAATTACTTTAAAAAATGTACGAATTGTGCGATTTGCAGATACTGTTGCTGTATGATAATACGCTCCATAATTGCTGTCCGCTTCACATTTTGGCCGCTGTGACGCCTGTTTCATGTCATTTTAATATCATTTTGCATGGATTTCAGAAACAGTAAATCAAAGGAATGAGTACTCAAATCGTATAATTTCATAAATATCGAATAGCTGGTGAGTGTTATGATGATCCAAATTTCAGTGATTGCCTTCTTAAGTTAGGGAAAGTAGAACTTGGAATTCTGACCGAAATTTAAATATTCTATAAACATTTGGTTGAAATAAAAGCATTAGAACCTTTCTCCTTAAGTCTCTCATTATAAACCTATTGGGGAAAGTGTGGTTTATGAACTTGTGAGATTTCTCGCACGGGTCCGCTAGTATAGCTATATTTAATATACACTGGCGGAAAAATATCCCAACACCATGAAATAAGGAATGTAGAGTACAGAAATTTCGGCAATATATTTGGCGAGGTAACATATTTAATTGATTAACGGTACAAGACAACAGGGTAATGTCCACGCGAGGAAAGCCATCGCATGCGCCATGCTGGTCCATTAATAACCGGTATAATCACCAGACTGTTGAATGCTGGAATGCATATGTGCTCGCATTGTGTTGTACAGGTGCCGGATGTCAGCTTGAGGGATGGAGTTCCATGCCTGTTGCACTTGATCGGTCAATACAGGGACGGTTAATGCTGGATGTGGATGACTCTGGAGTTGTCGTCCAATGATGTCCCATACGTGCCCTATTGGGGACAGATCGGGGGATCTATCAGGTCGAGGCAGCATATCGTCACATTGTAGAGTACGTTGGATTACAATAGCGGTATGTGGGCGTGCGTTATCCTGTTGAAAAACACCCTCGGGTATGCTGTTCATGAATGGCAGCACACCAGGTTGAATCACCAGACGGACGTACACATCTGCAGTCAGGGTCCGTGGGATAGCCACGAGAGTGCTCCTGATATCATAGGAAATTACTCCCCAGGCTAGATTGGGCTATTAAAAGAGACCTTCAAGAATGGCGCTTAAAGGTCTTTAAACATTCTAAATGTCAATAATAACAGCATCATATGAACAACAAGTGCATTAAAATGAAATAATATTTTTTTACAATTTTCATCCTTTTATCTTACTTTTTACCAGAATCTCCCCTTAAATGCATTGTAATGAATGTATGGAATATTCCGCTTATATTTGTATTAGTTTGATTTAACTAGTCTGCCTGACTGAACCTGTCTTTTCTTGTCTCCGCAGGTGAGTGAGTGTGTTGCGACTGCCAGCCAATGTGATCCTGGAGGTGTTCATTGAAACGAGAGCAGGTCTGTGATATGTTACATTATTGTTTACCCTGGATGAGACTGCTGTGACACTAGTAAACTAAGAGCGATATTATTAATATTATTCTTTATTTCAATATTAGTTCCAATTATGGACCACATTTCATTTACATACGCAGTATTACAGAAAATACGTTATTGGAGCATGTATCATATGGATAAAATATTCTTAGCAGCAATATAGGCTATATATCGATACTTCTCCCAATTCGAACTACCACGTTATTCATAATGGAATCTTAGCATATATTTCACTGGCAATATACGAGCAGGAAGATTTGAGATTTATATCTTTAAATCTGCATCTGGTTGGTCGGTAATATTTGGCTACTAATGTGAATTTTGCAATGTAGTATATGTTATACTCATTTGTATAGTTTTAACCGATATTTTAAGGGTGTAGGCTACTGATTGGCATATTCTTAATTAGGAAAAAATGTTTTATTGATAGAACAAGTATGGGAAAAGTTCCCGGACCTTTCTTCTAGTAATCTGACTGAAACATTAATAGGAGCCAGTTGAGGGATATCACAGATTGCTGTGGGTCGTAGAAATTGAGGAATTTTGTGCTCAGTCCAAAAAAAAATGATGTGTGATAAAATACCAAAATCAAGGCTTCATAACGTAACAGAATAGTCAAAAATAACGAATTAATTTTTGTTACGTTACTGCTTCCGTACCCAAAACAAATGGTATATGAATAACGATTTTAGTGCGGCAACGAAATAAGGGGTTATAATTTTCCCTGGTTTGTGCTTTTAACGATATAACCAGCAGAGGTAAAGATTCCGTTATTTTAAAATGCGCTCCCGTTAATAACGTTATAAGTCTAGTAACGGTATGGCAGCGATTTTGACTCGCTGCGCGCCATCAATAACGTTATTCAGGCAGAGTGATCGATTCAGTTATTTCAAAATGCAAACCTTCTAATAACGTTATAAGCCTAGTAACGGTATACGAGATATTTTAACCAGTTATACGCTATCAATAACGTTATTCAGGGCAGAAAAATTAATTCTGTTATTTAGAAATGTGAACCCACCAATAACGTTATAAGCTTTGTAACCGTATACGAGCGATATTTACGAGCTTTGCGCTATCAATAACGTTATTCATGGCTGAAAAATAATTCCGTTATTTAGAAATGCAAACCCACCAATAACGTTACAAGTCTAGTAACGGTATACGAGCGAATTGTACCAGCTATACGCTATCAATAACGTTATTCAGGGCAGAAAAATTAATTCCGTTATTTCGAAATGAGAACCCACCAACAACGTTATAAGTCTAGTAACGGTATACAGGTGATTTTTAACAGCTATGCGCTATCAGTAACGTTATTATAAGCGGAGAAATTGTTTCCGTTATTTCAGAAAAGATTCTCGTCAATAACGTTATGGAAGTGTCTATTTGCCCGCTACCCGGACAAGCATTGAAGGTGACCGTGAACCCTGACGATGCTGGGCCATATGTACTCGTAATTCCAGGCCAATTATTTATTCAAACATAGGATAATTACTTCTTGAAATATCAATGTTATTCAACATAGAGATTTCAGTCTGAGCGCGTGCCCCATCAGACAGGGCAAGGTACTTTGCTCCTTTCGATCGTGGTCATACTGTAACCTACGTTAGAAACATGTTTCCTAAAATCAATACGATGGATCCCATTGATTCGAAATATTTCTTGTTGCTTCATATAGGGGTTTGGAACATAGCCTATTGTTCATCAGTCCCATGTAGTTGAGGTGTTTATGGAATTTGTCTGATAAACTTTGTTACTTTTGGAGTTGACATGGCCTTGACTTAGGAACTATCCACGCATTTTCCTGGAGTAGAAGTGGGAAACCACGGAAAAACACTCTAATATGACTAAGATTGGAATCGAACTCACCATCTCGCAGTGTTGCCATATAAGGCAGAGTGTAACCTACACACCAAACTTTCACTCCTTTGTGACCAATAAGGGTATTTCTTTCCTAAATGAATCCGCCAGTTCTTGCTTTTCGTTTACTTGTTAGCCTATTTTCATTTAGTAGTGATAGAAGCCATTTTTCAGTGATGGTTATTTCTAATGAAGAAAGCTATTAAGCTTTCTTTATTATTTTCATTTATGAAAAAATATGCTTATGACATCACATTTAGTCCGTGTGTGTGCGTATGTGTGTGTCCCCCCGAATAAAATATAAACGGCTGGAGCGATTTCAATGAAACTCGGTAAGGTCATAGTAATATTTTGTCCGACCCCGACAGTGATCTTCAAATTTTGTTACATCTCACCAATCCAACATGGCGACTGTGCGAAATATTTCACTGGCATTCCATATCTCCGAAACTATTTTACCGTGTTCGAATTGATTGGGGGAATCGATTTGCACACATACATGGCCGCCATTTGCAAACTATTGGGCCGATGACCTTGTATTTTAGTCAAAAGACGGTCGCCATATCCGTATATGTTGTTGCAAAATTTGGTAGAGATCGGATGATTAGGTTAGTCGTAATTTGATTTAAGCTTTGAACATTTGGGTGGCCGCCATTACGTTTCCGTCAAGATGTCGGCGATATAAAACATGACACTGAGGTTCCCTTTGCTATTTCTACCTCTGTACCAAATTTCGTTCAATTCGGCTTCACCGTGTTCGAATTGATAGGGGGGACAGACATTCCGAGTACACACACCCACGCACACTCTCACACACACAGACACACAAACAGACAGACACACAATTTTCGGCCCTGTGTAGATCTCATAAGTCTAGTTTCATTTTTTGCAAAAAACGAAATTAGGCTAAACATAGGCTTATGAGATCACCTTTTGTCCGTGTGTTTGTGCGTCCGTGTGTGTGCACCAGGGCCGTGCAATGAGCAAGGTGAAGCAGTGCTAGCGAGAAATTTAGTACTCGTGCCGGTGAAGCGCAGCCCTATCCTGCCCATTTCTGAGCAGTGCAGCACAACATCACACTAGCACTGCAGTGCACAAACACTGCCCATTTGACGGGGTGCTGCAATACGTTTGGTACTGAGCGCAGAGCCTGGACTCGAGGCGCACTAGACCCAACATTTTGTCGTATGCGTGTGGTCTGCCGTGCTCATAACGCCTTTGGGCAAGGGGAGCACAGAAATATCATTGTGGGAAAGTCACACATTAAAGAAACATACCGAAGACGTATAAAACATGATATTTTCACGTACATGAACCAGATCTGCAACAAGGATACAGGAAGTTGCATACCTTTTGGCTTAGTTATTGTTGTTTTAAGGGGCAGAACTACGAGGTCATTTGCCCCTGCTTTTTGGTGATACAGCAGGTGCAGCGAGATATAATAATCCTAAAAAAGGAATCAAGCATATTGGTAATCATGCATGTGACAGTAACAGGGGCCGGTATGGAATCTGGAGAGTTAAAATATGTTTTTTTTTTTTAATTTGTTGACATAATGTCACAAACCAGCCGAGGTAGCTACACACGCTAACGTGCATGGTCAGTCTACACCGAACTCGAAACACCACACACAGCCATTTCATGCCTTACCTCATTAATTTCATTTGTCATGAAATCCCCTCATGAGATTGACGTCATGAAGGGCATCTATCCGTAATATCATTCCCACAAGGAAACTGTCTCACCACAACCCCTACCTCATAGCAACCGAAATAATTACGGGTAGAACAAAAAACTACATTAGGACTATAAAGCTATAGTCTATTTCAATAACAAGATTCTGAATTCACCAACTGATTAGATCAGGGCCATCCAGTCATCATAGCGCTCCGGGAGCGCGGTCGCGCTCGGGGAGCACTGGGTAGTCAGACTAGCGCTCCTTCCCCTTCGGTGGCGTAGTCGGTAGCATGCTGAACTGCTGTGCCCAATATAGCGGGTTCAAACCCGGCCGAAGTCGTCGGATTTTTTAAGAGCGTTAAAAATCCTTCAGTATGCCTTCCTTCGGAGGGGAAGTAAAGCCGGCGGTCCCATGTCATAGATTTATGGATGTAAAAGATCCTTTCCCAGACTAAACTTGTGTAAAGCAAAATTTGTTAGGTTAGATTTCGTCAGAACGCTCTATCAAAGTTCCAACGTTCACCACTAGGTATCATTGATATCTGGTGGCGAAAGTTGGAACTACTTGAAATTGAACGGAACTTGTAGCTCACCCTTTAGGGTGTCCGCTGGAAGCAGCTACAGACTCAGGCGAGCCGAACATGTCCTCGGACACTCCCGGCACTAAAAGCCATACGATAAATAAATTAATAAATAAATAAATCCTTCCCCTACCACCGCTACACTCTGGCAGCGAGGAGACGGACGATGTTCGGACCACGCTGACTATAGAAAGGTACGTACAGTCGTGCGGCCGACGGCTCTTGTGGAATTGTTGACATATTAATAGGGCTGTTTTGCCATGACAAATATACCGCATACACAAATCGAATGGTACGCCGATGTATGGAATGTGCAGGAAACGAACACAAGTGTTAAATAAAGAGTATTGTGATTTACTCCAAACTGAAATGTGAACATATTAGAGAGGAAAATTCAACAACAAATTGTGTTCTTTTTAACACATTACATCTCTGATGCACACTAAACATTTGGCATGCCCTTTATAAGCTGTACAGAAAAATGAAATTTCCCATTCTGCTTTAAAGACTGCTGTTGCACCACTCCTTTTTTTTTGTATGCTGTTCAGTCATGACCACTGCGAACTGATTTACTTACACGCTGTCAACAAAGCGCACTGGACTAGACTAGCGACTGATGGTTCGGCTGCACACTTCTGCGTGCTCAGCCAGCCAAGCTCCTCCCACCACTTTTGAAACTGCCTTCAAACAAAGCGCTCGGAGCACTGGCTTAGAGTGCGGCCGGAGCGCTGTCTGGATGGACCTGGATTAGATTGATGCTGTTCAGGGATATGTGAATTCGAGAAACGTGCGTTAGTAAATTTATCAGGTTTTTAAACTGAACAATAGTCCGTCGCATCTGAGGTAATTTATGTCTTTTATTCGTATTTTCAACATCGCCTGAAACAATAACTCATCGAATTTACCTACACATAAGATATACGGCAAAATAAGCAAGTTGACATGAAATCCTTTTAACTTTTGGAATTTTAGGACAATTTTCATTATTTCTACAGTATGGAGACCAAGAGTGCTATTCATTGTAAAACTATTTTGCTCTGAAAATTACAAAATATGTTGTCTGTCTTTCTACCAGCTTGTCGGTATTTCTTTCGGTTGTTTGTTGGTTATTGGAACTATTCGGCTCTTGGGTTATGGTATGCGAACCATCTCTTTAACTTACCAGGGGCTATGTAATGCCAAAAGTACGAAGAATGTACACTATTATAGTTCGTGCAGAAATTACATGGCATCGTGCAATATATTGCGCTGACAATGAAAGATATCATCTTGTGGTGTAGCGGCAACATTCTTGGCTGTCGCCCCGGTGGTCCGGGTTTGATTCCCTGCCCTGCCAAGAAATTTAATTTCGGTTTGAGGTACTGAAATTGTGTCGATGATACGTAAGTCATCAAGGGGGTGTTCATTTCGAGGACTTGCACCAGGTCAGTGGGAACGTGTTTCCTTTTTTCTACATTCTTATTCTGCAATTCGAACATTCAATGGCTACTCTGAGAGAAAATCACCTCGTAGAGTTGTTAGAATAGCTTCCGTAAAATATTCTCAAAGGCCAATGCTACAAGTAGCCATCGTGAGTTAATCCAATTGCATATTTATATGTAATCCACACATCGTATTTAAGACCATATGCTTTTCATTGCATTCTATGTTCTGGGCATAGGAAGACCTCGAAGTTGATTTCGCAATTTTCAGTGAATGAACATCCAAAGTATAGTAATCATCATGTAGGGAGACCGTGCCACATATATACAGAGAGTGCAAGAATTGCTTGAAGGCATGGTGACGTGGTGCGTAATTTGTGTTTGTACAACGAATGAGGTTGCCATTACGGTGATGATGATGAAAATGGTGGTAACGATGGAGACGGTGATTTACTAGTTAGGAACCAAAGGAATACTTGAGACTTATGGATTAAGCGGATGTATGCAAAAACAAAATGAACTTGCTGGTTGATTGCGAAATTGTCTAATCACCATATTTTATGGAAAACAACTTATCCAGAAGAACACATGAAAGGGAGTATCCAAGTACAAATAGGTGGAGGCAAAGGTTGCTCATGTGTGAGACCGTATGCTGCACACACTGCGGAGTGTCTGATAACCTAGCTCACGTTCAAACAACATAATTAAGAAGGAGATTCACTGCAAACTTTAGGAATCACCGACATAGATCTAAGATGCATCTGTAACATTTCAGAAATGTTACGTGATCCATGTTTTCGTGTCTTCATCGTGTTGGAAGCAAAAGTACAAGGGTGCGACAGGATAGAATATACTACAGGCACTACCTACAAGGGCCTTGGTGTCAAACCCCCCCCCCCTCCCGCACCTAATAAAATCTAAGCGGCTGGAGCGATTTCAATGAAATTCGGTAAGGTCATAGTACTATTTTAGCCGACCACGATCGTGCCTTTCAAAGTTTATTATGTTTCACCAATCCAACATTGTGGCTGTGCGAAATATCTGACTGGCATTCTATATCTCTGAAACTGTTACCGATATCACCCTGAAATGTTGCACGGTGATAAAAGGTACTGCTAAAAGTTCACTTAAGTGACTTTCAAAAACCTGTTCACTACAAAACGAACATGGCGGCCAAGCGAATTTGAACATTTAAATAGACTTTTATGGCGATTTAACCACCTGAACGCAGTGAAACTTGGTACAGCAATTGTTTATATACACTGTAATGCACTGACATCTAATTTTGTTAAATTGTGTACATAAACTCAAGATGGCGGCTGTGAAAAATTTTAAAATTATTTTTTTATTTCTTGTGTCCCAATTATGCGATAGAAGTCAACGTTTGAATAATGAACCTACGCAATAATAGTCATCTAATAATACATAACTCTATGGCCTACGTATAATACAATCCAACATGGCGAGTATCCGAAATATTTAGACGGTTCACAAAATCTATGACAGCAGTCAAACTGAAATTTTTGCATGTTGATAGAGTCTATAAACATAAGTTCACCTTTGGAACTTTCAATAACCTGGGGAGCACAAATCCATCCTGGCGGTGACGCGAAATTTGAATATTTAAATGGACGTTTCTCGCGATTTAATCATCCGAGCACAGTGAAACTTGGTAAGGTATATGCTTATACAAATTATAATCCACTGGCATCTAATATATTTCAATTGTCTTCAGAACCACAAGATGGTGGCTGTGCGAAATTTTAAAATCTGGTGTCCTAATCATGCGATTGAAGTTTGATTAATACACCTACACATTAATCTTCATGTAATAGAACATAACTCTAAGGCCTACACATATAAAAATCGGTTACCACAGGAACGAAATGTAGTGTTGCCAGAAATAATGTTACTTGAATAAGTCTCTCAAAAAAAATATCCCTTAATACCGTAACTTGGACTAATATTCGGATATCGGTTATGGTAGGAACAACAAAGTAGCGCCCACCAGAAAGGACGTTAAATAAAATCTTCGCTCGTAAAAAAGAGCACCTTAAACGTGCAATGCGTATTAATAACGTTATTCAGATATCGGTTTATATCAGTGGCTTAAAGGCCATATAAATCACTGAAGTTCACAGTTCTGACTTCAGTGGAACTTCACTGAAAATCACAGTGAATATCCACTGAACTTTCCAGCAGTGAAACTCCACTGAAGTTTTCAGTGAAAGTTTACTCGCCTTTCCCGGGAATAGTTATCCGATTTTCCAGTAAACTAACGATAATAGTAATAAATAACCATGTTTAACGAGATGTACAAGCCTTAATAATCAATTTGGTTAAGTATAAGACTGGGGAAAAATAAAAGTATATCACGTTGCCCCAGGCAGGGTTTGAACTTTGATCTGTGGGTAGATTCATGGAATCGAACTGGAATGCAGGCCATATTTTTTCCATTGAGCTAATGTTAATAACTCAGTGAAGGCTATGGCAATAAGCACACATGATGTTCAGTGCACCATAAAATATCTCTGATAGTCTCACGGAATGTTTCACTTTAGGATCAGCGACTAACGCAATGTCTCAGTGACCAGTGAACTCCTGTGTATTTCCACGGAAGGTCAGTTAAAAAACATTGCACTGAAGATTTCAGAAAAAAATCCCTGAAACATGTTGGATTGACTTGGGATCCAGATGTTTCCTGAAGCTCGTTTATGATAGTCAGCATACGGTCTTCGTCGTTTTCGTCTGTGAGAACAATACATACATCATCGGCATATGCTCGTACTGCCACTTTCTTCTCATTGATCGTCCTCCTCCGGAGGAAGGGTTCCTGTGCTATGATTAATAGGATCATAGAAAGTGGGCATCCTTGACGAACAGATTTACGGATGAGTATATTCGATGTTAGATGTCCATTAATGATTACTCTAGATTGTGCTGTTCTGTACAGTCCTGTAATGCATTTAATCAACCCGATAGGAAACCCGAAGGTTCGCATTGCAGACCATAGAAATGAATGTTTTTTTTTCTATCAAAGGCCTTTTGAAAATCGAGACTGACTAGTGTCGTAGGAGGAAGATTGGGTGAAGTTTTCCCATTTACAATAATAATATTGCTTAACACCAACAAGTTCGAGATGACATTTATTTCCTGGAGTCGCACAGGATTGCCACTGCCCTATTATTGGTAGCAGTTGCGGTTTGATTCGGGATGCTATTATTTTTTGTAAATATTTTGCAATCTGTATTGAGAAGTGTGATAGGTTTGAAATCCTCCATTCCAAGTGGTCTTATGATCTTCGGAATTAAAATAATAATTCCAGCAGTAAATTCTTCAGTTATAATTTGTGGGTTTCCCCTAATCTCCTGGTAAATTTTAAGGAGGTATTTTCCTAGTATATTCCACATTAATTGATAAAATTCATATGGTATTCCATCAGGACCAGGAGAGCGGTTACGTTGAGTTGGGCGTAGTGTTGTGGAAATCTCTGCCGAGGTACAGTAATACCACTTGCCAGCATAGATCCATCCTCTGCGGTCAGTCTGGGTGGGTTTTGATGTATGCTCCCATCTGTTTGCTCACTATTTTGTAGGACGTCGGAGAAAAATGTTGTGGAATACTTTGCTCCAATTTAAAGGATATCATCCATGTTCGACTGAGTGCAGCCATGCTCGTCCCGAAGTTTAGTAATGGTCTTTCGCTGCCCTTTACGCCTTTTTGTTAAGATATGGAACAGTGATGAACGTTCTTCTTCTATGACTGAGGGAACAGTGCGTGATGGTCACTGAAAGATACTGGCACTACTGTGGAACTATGCAGGCTATCTCTCATTCCTCGTGCTATATATGTCCTGTCTATTCTAGATGCTGATACGGCACGATAGAAAGTAAATTGGACGTATGTTCCATGTTTAAGTTCCCACACATCATGGAGGTTAAATCCGTCTACGAGACTTTTGATGCTGCGGCAGTTGTTGAAAGCGCCGGTTTGATCTCGAGTGTTTAAAACACAGTTAAAATTGCCTGCTAATATGATAGTATTGATAGAGCCCTGGAGAAAGTATCTGATGTCAACTTCAAATGAATGTTCTCTTGCCAGACGACCTTGTGATCCAGAAGGGGCGTAGACATTAACAATTTTTGTGTCCTCACATTGCAGAGTAATTATTCTGCCACTCGGGTGCAACTCCACATCCGAAACAATAAATTAACCCTGATCTGTAAACGACAGCTGTGCCTCGGAGAGATGGGCCAATATTTGCTATGTATCCGTACCCACTCAACCTGTCTAAGTTTGGATCATTTACTCCCTGAAGCAATAACGTGTCAATATCAAAAGTCCTGAAAGAAATCCTGAAGTAGAAAACGTGTCGTCAAACTTATGATGTCATTGATATTTAATGTGGCAAAACAACGCAAGACACTCATATGCAAGAACAAAAGGATGACGATGACAGGCATCAGTATGTTTGAGTGCATTTAAACGACTATGAGCAATTATTTGAGGGGATCATTGGAGTGATGTTTTACTGGTGTGCACTTCCAGTGATTTACGGCGACTACGTGATGCGTTTCGTGTTTGTGTGTAATATGATTTAACTTCTTCCCTCGCAGTGTTTTTGTTGACAGTTTTCATGTGAAGAGCATGGGTCTCATTAATGTTGGCTTTATCTGTGGCCATGGGTTTAGCTCCTGTTTGTGGAGGTAGGGCACTTCCGCTGACGTCCGTGACTTTTTTTTTACTGAAACTGATTGCAGCATCAGTGGTGGATGTAAACTCTGCCCCCTATGTAGTAGATAGGGTTTCCTGAACTATGTCTGTGCTTTGCGCGTGAAGTAATTAGGAGCGAACGGTATTGTTAGCTGGAGGGTGCTTCGAATGTACTGAGACTGTTGGGAAGCCTATTACTTGTGAGTGTTCTCGTTCTTCTTGTATGGCATCCTGAAATTCCATGTCTTTCGACCACGTAAATTGGGTTTTGGGTACGTCATTAGTGACAGGTTCGTTATGGCTAAATGTCCCGACATTTTGGTAAGAAAATATTTCAACAAATGGCATCACAAACGAAGCTGAATTTATTTATTTTTTAGCCTATTTTCAATTTTGAAAAAATAGGCTTATGAGATCACCTTTTGTCCGTGTGTGTGTGTGTGTGTGTGTGTGCCTGTGTGTGTGTGTGTGTGTGTGAGGTGTGTGTGTGTGTGTCCCTAATAAAATCTAAACGGCTGGAGCGATTTCAATGAAACTCGGTACGTTCATAGCACTATTCCCGGCGACCTCGACCGTGTCCTTGAAATTTCGTTACGTCTCACCAATCCAACATGGCGGCTGTGCGAAATATTTCACTAGAATTCAATATCTCCGAAACTGTTACCGATATCGCCCTGAAATTGTGTACGGTGATAAAGAGCACTACTAGAAGTTCACCTATGATGCTTTCAAAAACCTGGTGACTACAAAACCAACATGGCGGCCAAGCGAAATTGAGACTTTTAAATAGACTTTTCTCGCGATTTAACTATCCAAACGTAATGAAACTTGGTACAGCAAATGTTTATAAACACTGTAATGCACTGGAGTCTAATTTAGTTCAATTGCTTACATAACCTCAAAATGGCGGCTGTGCGAAATATTTCACTGACATTCTATATCTCCGAAACAATTACAGATATCAGCCTGCAATTTTGTACGGTGATAAAGGGTACTGATACAAGTTTACCTATGTACATTTCATAAACCTGTAAAGTACAAAACGAACATGGCGACCAAGCGAATTTGAAATATTTTAATATACTTTTCTCGTGAATTTACTCTCTGAGCGCAGTGAAATGTGGTACAGTAAATGATTTTGCAGATTGCAATGCACTGCCATCTAATTTAATTCAATTGTTTACATAACCTCAAGATGGCGGCTGTGTGAAATTTTAAAATTATTTTTTTATTTCTTGTATCGTAATCATGCGATCGAAGTGAAAGTTTGAATACTGAACCTAGGCAATAATTGTCCTTGATGGTACATAACTCTATGGCCTATACATATAACAATCCTAAATGGCGAGCTTCCAAAATATTTAGACGGTTCTCAATATCTATGAATCTTTTACAGCAACCAAACTTTTTTTTAAATGTTCATAGAGACTAGGAACATATTTTCACCTATAGGACTTTCAGTAACCTGGTGAGCACAAATCCAACATGGCGGCGACGCGATGTATAAATATTTAAATGGACGTTTCTCGCGAATTAACTATCCGAGTGCCGTGAAACGTAGCACGTTAAATGCTTATACAAATGTTGATCCATTGGCATCTAATTTATTTCAATTGTTTGCATAATCACAAGATGGCTGCTGTGCGTAATTTTAAAATCTCGTTTTTACTTCTTGTGTTCTAATGCGATTGAAGTTTGAATACCACACGTACACAATAATCTTAATGTAATAGTACAAAAATAAAAATCCAACCTGGCGACCATCTGAAATATTTAGACGGTTCTCAATATCTACGAATCTGTTACAGCAATTAAACTGAAATTTTGTATGTTGATAGTGGCAATTAACATGAGCAGGATATATGAAAATAGGCTGTATAGTTCTTCATGGAACTACTTGTTTTTTCTTAAAGGGGACCTCCGATCTGCGATCTGAAAACTGCTATGTACTCTGTCTAGTAGGAGAATTGAGATTAATTCATCGCTAAATTTTTTATTTCAAAAACAGAAAAGTTGCTGTTTATATTCTAAATATCTTATTACAATTTTAAAAGAGCGGGTAATAAGAAAGTTGAGTTTTATTCACTGATTCCAAAGCCGTATCGAAAACCTAAATCGGTTGAATAGAATCGTCGGGATCACTTGGGGAAATTTTTGAATAAGAGTGTAACTGTACTTGGAACAAAAGGCGTGGTAGCCTATAGTAGAACAAGATCGGCAAGAACGGGAGGGAGGGGGGGGGGGGGGGGGGGGAGGGGAACGAAAGTCAAGTGAGAGAGCGATGACCTTACCTGACGGTATGGATTCCTCAGCATCTAGTCCGATGTTGTGATTGACTGTGACTGTGATGGCTAGTTCTGAATTATTGGCCAGTTCTGGATATTTCTGAGTGATCCTTTGATATCTTACCAGTTTGTAATTACTACTTCTAGTTTTCTATGATGTTTTTCCTGATTTTAGTTCATTGATCCCTTTAATGACTTTTTACTTAATTTATTTTACCTGCAACAGTATTATTTTTAGTGTTCGTTAGGTGTACGATGTACTTATAGGTACGACTGATGGAGAGCATTACGGTCATCATTCATTCATTCATTCATTCATTCATTCGTTTATTTGCAATTTGGGGCTGTGTCCCCCGGTGGCAAATTAGATATACATAACAAATAAATAATTGTACATAACAATTCACTAACAATTAAACTGGAGTATTTGCTCAAAGAGTCAGTCTTTTCTTAAACACACCTATATGTTTGGAAAAAGGCTCTAAAACTGCGGCAGGTAGAGAGTTCCAATTATCAATGGCACGGTTTACGAAAGAATATTTACCATAGTTTGTTCGCTGTGGTCGGCCCTTAACTTTGAAAGGATGATCACTCCTACCCATGTAAGTAGGCTTTTCCATACGTTTGCTAAGCTCACCCCATGCTGGTTGATTTGTATACGTGTTGTACATAGCGCCGAGTCTAGATTTCATCCTCCTAGCCTCAAGTGATTCCCACCCAAGTTTCTTTAACGTACGGCTCACACTGCTCCTGGGATTAAAGTCACTGAGCACAAATCTAGCGGCCTTTCTTTGTACCATTTCCAACTCATTTATGAGCCCTACTTGATATGGATCCCAAACCGCCGAGGCGTATTCCAGAATAGGTCTTACAAGTGACAAATAGCCTAATTCTTTAGCAGAGGTACTACTTCCTTTTAATACCCTCATTACAAAGTGCAGGGATTTGTAAGCTTTAGAAACTACACATTTTACATGACTACTCCATTTCATATCATTTCTTAAGTGAACGCCCAAATATTTGCAAGAATCTTCTTCTACAAGTATTTCTGAGCCAATGTTATATTGAAAATCTTGCCTTCGCACTTTCCCTATTTTTATTAGACTACATTTTCTTGTGTTTATTTTAATTTTATTTTCAATCGCCCACTTATAGACCAGGTTCAGGTCATCTTGAAGTACTGCATTGTCTTGTGAGTCATGTATCTTTCGATATATTACACAATCATCCGCAAACAATCGACAGTCACTGCGAATCCCATTTGGTAAGTCATTTATAAACGCCATGTGCAGTTAGTTTTACATTTAAGGAGAAAAATGGAGCCACCACCAAAACCGATTCAAGGCAGGACTGGCATGCAAAACGAAATGTATTATCAATTTAAATTAACGTCGCGAAATTAAATTGTTCAAAGGAATAAAATTTCACTCCTGGCGCGAAATAAAATTATAAACAGAAATTTAATTTCGCTGCAGGGGCGAAATAAAATGCATCACTGACTTTAAATTTCGCTCCCGGTGCGAAATAAAATTCGTACCAGACTTTAAATTTCGCTCCCAGCGTGAAATGAAATCCGTTACAGACTCTTAATCTCGTTCCCGGCTAGAAACATAATTCTTAACAGACTTTTAATTTTGCTCCTGGCGTGAACTAAAATTCATTATAAGACTTTTCATTTCACTCATGGCGTGAAATAAAAAACGTTAGTCTTTTAAATTCGCTTCCGGCGCGAAATAAAAAAAAAACATTACAGAGAATTTCACTCCGGGCACGAAATAAAATTCGTTACAGACTTTCAATTTCACTCCCGGCTCGAAATAAAATTCTTTACAGACTTTTAATTTTGCTCCTCGCTTGAAATAAAATTCGTTATAAGACTTTTGATTTCGCTCCTGGCACGAAATGAAAACCGTTACAGTCTCTTAATTTTGCTCCCGGCGTGAAATAACATTTTTTAACGACTGTTAATTTTGCTCCTGGTATGACAAAAATTGCTGGCCCCATGGTGTTGGGGGTATCGTGCCTGCCTCTCATCTGGGGGTCCCAGGTTCGCTTCCCGGCTCCGTTAGTGATTTTAGAAACGGACGTGTGGGTTGGAACGGTGTGCTCGAAAACCAAGATTAACGGCCGAGGGAACCCGATGCGCTGACCAATATCTGAAGACTTAATGGTTGGGCAGCGGTCGCTTGGTAGGTCTAGGCCCTTCATGGGTTGTAGTGCCACGGTTTATTTTAATGACACAAAATTCCCAAACAGCATTTAGTTTCGCCCCCGGCGTGAATTTAAAATGCATGGAACATTTCATTTCATGTCTGAAATTAAATCTGGTCTAATATGCGAAACAAAATGGCTGTGGAAGCGTTAACATTTTAATTTCGCCGTGAGCGCGATATTCGGGTGCGAAATGATATTGATTGTCAGCGCGAAAATTAAAATGGAAGCAAAATTTAATTCAAAGCACAATAACATAGTGAAAAGCGACGCAAAACTAATTGCAGTGCGAAACGAAATACTGTACGTGGCCCAGGGGTTTGATGTCGTGCCGTGGTCAGTATAAATGCGCTGAGGGTAAGAAGGAAGTAGTAAGGAATGTAGAAATGAGAGGAATGACCCCTCACCCCTGTTGTTCGAGTTTTAACCCCCCTCCGAAACAGAACTCCATATACGCCGCTGGTACTACCACAGACGATTTACTGTTGTTTGTAACTCTTCAGTCCTTCAACACTAATTTGCCCGATAAAGTCCAGTCAAATTAGACCAAAAATTATGCGTTTGCTGCATTAAATCATGTAGTTCCAAATGTTTCGGGAATGTGTAGGGGGAGGTCCCCTGAACAACACCTAATAACGTCCCGTCAATATCAGGTGCCGTGGGGGACAGAGGGGGCCTCAAAGCCCCCATTTTTAGATTTTGGCGCATAACATTAAAACGGTGCATCGCAGAGAAATTTGTATACCATTTAAACGTAAAGAAAATTAAATGCCCTACAAAATGGTGTAATCATATGTATCTTTATGTGTTACTGTCTCCGAGATATGAGCCAGTGAACATGGAATATTTGAAGAAAAATATGCCGCGCCTCACGTTTCTCGTCTAATTTGCCCATCCAATCCTTTTACCTACCATTTTACAGGAACCTCGTAAGGAAGGAAGTTGTAGACCATTAAATTTCCTTCAAGAATATATATACGTATGCTAATTTTTATTCGATCTGTCGATCGTTGGAGCGTTTTGACGTATGGCGGTCGGTTTCGAGATTTTGCTAGTGAACTGCTCGTTAGTTTACTTCCGTTTTCAACGGCTTTAACACTCTGTATTACGATATTTATTGATTCTGCAAACATAAATGGTATTTATTACCCATATAACTAATATATAATATATACAGGGTGAACAAAAAATGCCGCACTTGGAGGTCGGCATGCGATTCCTCATCCAATTGCAAGACAAAAGGTTCAATAGCAAAATCGGATCGCGTGCTGTTTGAAAACACAAGTATGAAAACGAGAGAGAGCTGGCAACACTGTCTCATCCTGCAGTGCATCGGAATGTATACAGATCAAGCACCGAGTTCCTGCGAGCTGTTTTTGGCCACGCTAGATGTAGTTACAGCGTTGACAGGGCCTCGTTTCTTAACATGCATTTCTGTTAAACCTATTGGCCTAGGATTTGCAACATAAACTTTTGTCGTGAATTTCGACGAGGAACCGCATGCCGACCTCCAAGTGTGGCATTTTTTGTTCACCCTGTATTATATATGAAAGTATGTGTGTCAACTGTTAATTTGCAACACTAATAAACACTAAAAATCTAGTAGGCCTTTCAAACGGCGAATATTTTTTTCATATCCTTTTAATATGCATGTATAAGACCCCTCCCCATCTGAAATAGAATGTACTTAATACACTGTTTACATAATATTAAGGTAAGTAGGCCTAAGTTTATTATGATATTGTATCCTATGATATTCCACAAATAAGAATATAAGACAGAAGTAGAGGAAAGAATTGATACTGGGAGATAGTAAAGACAGAGACGGCGACACATCGAATTAAAAACCGTCAATTGTGGACAACAGACGACCTAAACGGAAGGAATAATAATAATATTCCGAGATATCTGACGACCCAGGAAAGGAAATAATCTTCTGGAATATGAGATACCATGGGATATGCCTAAGTGACTGATCCCTTTCCCAATCCGGTACGGTTGAAAACTCCAAATATCGTGGCTATTTGAACTGATACCAATGGCTGGAGTGTGGTCTGATATGGCGATTGAAGTGACACTGATGTGTGATGTGAAGAATGAAGGGGGGACTAACACGATGGAGAGGCATGAGTGATTCTGTGTTGGCGAAATGGGTTGGAGGGGCTCGTACAGGTACAGCCATAGGTTCTTCACTAAGCGTAGAGCATTTTGCCGGAGTCCATTCTGTAAGTGGAGAACAGCATGTCAACTTTTGAGCATCACGAATGAGCAGGGATGACCAAGACAGAAGGAAGCTTGCACAGTAGTTGGCTGATCACCCGCCTTTTTCTGTACGTGATTCTTTGATGTCCCTTTCAACCGGAGTAATAGTACCCAGCAACTTCAACTCTTGCCAACCATTGGGAATCGGAACCCCTACAAAGGGGACTTTTGTTGGAAGTAACTTTGCAGAAATTAAGCAGTGTAAGAAAAACCCAGAAGTCCGTTTGCCTGCTATGAGCAACACTATCAAACTGGACAATGATGTAGTGGTGGTCGAGCCTTTAATGATTTTCCAGAGAACCTTAATTAACAAGAGAACTGAAGGGGATGTGGAGGAACTGTTGAAGTGTGAGTTAGCCCCATATCCCACGACTCTTTTTGACGAAGGGATCATGAGGAAAACGAAAAAGGCCGCTCTCTACGATGCCTTTCCTTCATGCAGTCAAATAACCAACCTGAAGATCTGTTTCACGGTAATCGATGGTGACTTTCTTCTTCATAGGGTAAAGTGGAACGACACTAAGTTCGCCTTTATCTGCAACCAATATGTGTCTTACGTTATCAACCATTACTGTTACAACTCTGCTGTTGTGTTTGACGTTGATGAAGACACAAGTTCCACGAAAAGAGGCGAACAACATCGAAGAGCATCAAGTAAAACATCAGTGAAACAGACTTTGATGAGAACATGGTGGCTACTGTTAAGCAGGAAAACTTCCTTTACAACGAATAGAACAAAATTAAGCTGATAACTATGTTAGCGCAGGCCTGGGATGCAAAATGTATACAATTCATCATAGCCAAAGGAGACACTTACTGCAGCATTATCAAGCGTGGATTACAAAATACCCCTCATTCAACTGTGATGGTAGTTGTCGAGGACGTAGACCTGCTCGTCTTACTCATGGCACTCACACCACGAGACACGAATGTCCTTTTCCTGGAGCCTGGACGAGGCAACACAGATGACAGACTGTACTCCTCCCAACAACTTCAGGCCTTGCCATTCTGCCAGTACATTCTATTAATCCATAGCTTCACTGGATGTGATACCGCCCCGCTAATTTTGGGAAAAGTAAAGCAACGAAACCGAAAGCATCGCTGAAATGTTTATGGCTCCACGTCCACGCCAGAAGACATCAATGAAGCTAGGGAACAAAATATGTTCCTACTGATGTATTCGACACCACTCCACGAGTATGACCTCAATTATCACAGGTACATTTCATTTTGTGTTACATGTACAAACTTCGTTGAAGCATGCTGTTTGATAAATAAATATTCTATTATGTTCTATTCACGCGTAGATGTGCTTCGTCAAATCGTCAGCCACGATGAAAGCAAACTTGTCTTCATTGCCACCTACCTGCTCTATATAACTCGTGCAGTGTGTTTCTACAGGTTCAACACAACAAATTGTTATTGAACATCAAATTTGTCCAGCAAGTGCATTTATTTTTATTTTAAGAGGGTAACAGTGCTGTTAATAAAAGAATGTCACTTATAACTTATAATTTTTTAAAAGAATATAAACAACAAAATATACCAAACTTTTCAGAACATATACATACTCCGATGGGCTGGACTGTAAATTTTTAGATCTTGATCATGTTTTCATTTCCATAAAAACGAAATTGTTTTCCGAAATTCTGGCCTCCCCCGAAACATAATCCTACATACGCCACTGCGTTCATGTACTTTCTAGGTATATATTATTAGTTATATGGTTGATAATACCATCTATGTTTACATAATCAATAAATAACGTGATACAGAGAGTTAAATCCGTTGAAAACGGAAGTAAACTAATGAGCAGTTCACTAGCAAAATCTCGAAACCGACCCCGTTAAGTCAAAACGCTCTAACGTTTGACTGGTCGGAGATAAATTAGCATAAGTACATATATTCTGAAGGAAATGTAATGTTCTACAACTTCCTTCCCCACGAGTTTCCTGTAAAATGGAAGGCAAACGGATTGGACGGGCAAGTTAGACGAGAAACATGAGGCGCTTCACATTTTTCTGCAAATATTTTATATTCATCGGCTCATATCTCGGAGACGGTAACACACAGAGATAAATATGAATACACCATTTTGTAGAGCATTTAATTTACTTTATGTTTGAAAAGTATAAATATATGTGTGCGACGCACCGTTTTAAAGTTATACGCCAAAATCTAAAAAAGGTGGGCTTTGAGCCCCCCTCTGCCCCGCCCCCCCCCCCTGAAATTGACGGGATTTTATTAGGTGTTGTTCAGGGGACCTCCCCCTACACATTCCTGAATATATTTGGAACTTCACGATTTAATGCAGCAAAAATTCCTAATTTAACTGGACTAATAACTGGGTGGGATACATCGTATATAAGATGTAAGTAACACTCCTGAAAATAATTACATGTATTAGATTTAAGATCACTAAAATTGCTGCATTATAATAGTGACCATAAACTAATACATGTAAAGTTTTCCGTGAGTGTTAATTACATGTACTGTACATTGTACCCCGCCTTGTTATTGGGCAAATTAGTATTGACTGACTGAAGAGTTACAACTGATAATTTGTATTGTAATAGGAGTTCCTCACTTATCTTGAATGTCTGTTCGCACAGCACATTCGTCTTCTTGATCGCTATGGAACAAGTAGAGGTACTTGTTGTCCCATTGTACTCAAAGTATTGCGTTATGAACGTCAGGGAGAGTCAACCATGAGTCCGAGGTCAGTCAACGACAATGGTGATGTTGATGCCATAGCACTGACTTTCTCCTGCACTGGAGTGATGACCATTGTATGACTCACGTTGCTGTTGCAGCCCGACAGATTGTGCAGGCGGTGTGCGGTAAGACTGCTACTTCTGCCAACGTCAAGACTTTGAACATCGCACCGAACATATTTTAACTCTCGAAGCGAATACATCTTAATTTCAACAACGGAATTAAATGTTCCATGCATTTTAAATTCACGTCGGAGGGCGAAACTAAATACCGTTTAGGAATTTTATGTCACGCCGGGTGCGAAATTAAAAGTCTGTAACGAATTGTAATTCGCGGAGGGAGTGAAATATAAAGTCTGTAACCGAGTTTAATTTCGCGCAGGGAGCGCACCGGAAGCGAAATTGAAAGTCTGTATTGAATTTTATTTTGCGCCGCGAGCAAAATTAAGTCTGTAATGAATTGTATTTCGTGCCGAGAGTCAAATTAAAAGACTGCAACGAATTTTATTTCGCACCGGAAGCGAAATTAAAAGTCTGTATCGAATTTTATTTTGCGCCGCGAGTGAAATTAAAGTCTGTAATGAATTGTATTACGCGCTGGGAGCGAAATTAAAAGATTGTAACGAATTTGTTTTCGCGCCGGGAGTGAAATTTTATTCAATTGCACAATGTAATTTCGCGTTGCTATTAAGTTTCGCGTTGATTTCGCTACGTCATTTCACTTCGAATTAAGTTTCTCTTCGATTTAATTTCCCGCCGACGATCATTATCATTTCGCTCCCGAGTATCGCGCTCACGGCGAAATTCAAATATATTCGCCCCCACAGCCATGCATTTCGTTTTGCATGTCAGCCCTGGTTCAAGGGCATACCACGAAATCCCAGGGGGGAATGCGACTAAGTACTGTACCAAGAAAAGGAAGCCAGGCCCCTAGTTTATATTTGAAATTATATATTTCTTTACGCTTGGATTAGAGAATCTGTTAAGTACTGAGCAGTTTTGATTTCACTGATATTTTATCTGTCACCCCACAATCTGCAAGCTACATGGCTGAACAGCGGTTGGTTGCTTGGTAGGCCTAGGCCCTTCAACGGCTGTCGCGCCACGGGTTTAGTCTTTTTTTAAACTTCTAATATATAAGTGTAAGAGTACAAGAGCACGAACTATTCAGTGACAACTTTCTTTCAGAGAAGCAAGTTCGAATTCAAATGGAAACAATGCGTTGTGTGGAAAAGTAAGACGTAGCCATTGTGAAAATGGAAAATTGATCTCCGTAAATATTGACGACAGTCAAGTGCCATGTTGTCTAGGTGCAAGCGTCCTGCATAAATATCCACTTCCTTTGTACGCCCACAGAAAGCGAAGAAAATTCCCAGCGGAGCTTGTGTATTGGCGTATTGAACGAAAGAAAAGTTAAGGAACTGAAACAATGTTTCTTACAGCAGATGCTTACTGCCATTCAGAAATTCCTTAACCTACCATTGTGGTTGCACGTGAAGTTTAGTTGTGTCTTGTGTTTCCCAGGGTTTTCCTCACTCCCTCCAGGTAAATGCCGAGATAGTACCTTAGGCTACTTGAAGACTCAGGGCACCTACCCCATCCCTGACTCCAATACAGTAACACACATAGTCAACTACACGCGACTGATGACCAAGATGTCCCAAGTCCCTACAATGTATTATTATCAACAAGAACAACAACAAGAATGTTTGAGGAAGTAAGAAAGGCATCTGTACAAACACATTGTGTAAACGTTACATAAGCGTGACATTACTATAATTTTATTTCTCAGATATTGTTCCGCGCCTAGGCACTTGTACCTAGGTACATGTAACTCGCCGAACTACAATACGGTATTCGTCAATTCGGCGTGTTCATCATTTTCCTTGCGCAAGAGATCTTGTGAAGCGGCGCCGCTACTCCTACCACCCTTTTAAATAAACGATTCCCAAACTAATGCTGACGATTCCATTCCCCCGATTTTATTTATGAACAAGAAGTTCCGTAACGAACTAAAGAGCCTACTTTTCATTAAAAAAAGATACATGCCAATGATTAATCTATATGGATCTATCTAGAATAATGACGAAATTAAGTTGGTAATATCGAAATTTCTAATTAGTTCGAAATACTGTATAGGCTACCTGGCATAATGCAGCCTAATAGAGAACTACAGTTGGCAGCCCTGGTGACTGAATATATCCTTAGTTCCATCTCTTAAGGTACAGAATAACAAATTTGGTTGAAGTGCAATGGATAGCATGGACGTTACATGCAGTTAAACATTGGATCTAACAGTGCGTAAAATTATGTTGGCAACAATGACATACATGTATTGGTCAGAAATAATCTGAAATAATATGATCTATTTTTGTGTAAATTTTGAGTGAAATCCATTTTATAATTGGACCTCTCAGCAGGCTTAGAATCAAGTTGGTAGCACTGACGTATATAAGTTACTCCAAATTATTATCGAATGTCAGGTACTATACGTGTGCATAGTTTAAAGCTGTCGGCTTGCATACTTTCTGATATATGGGTATTTGGATTTAAAAAATGAGAGCATTTATTAACAGTTGGCAGCCCTGGTGCCTCTTAAGAATACTTCCAGTCATATCTGTTTATGTACACATAGCACATACGAAATTTGGTTGAAATCCAATTTATAGTGTAGAAGTTATATGCATTTAAAATTTGGACCTACCAGCAGGCTTAGAATCATTTTGGCAACTCTGCCATGAATGGCCTCCTGGAAATTAAACTGCAATATTATTATCTATACGTGTGCCAATTTTGAAAAAGCTCCCATTCATACCTTTCATGATATCCAACATGGAGCTCAAATTTCAATTGCGATTTTCCAGCAGTTGGTAGCACTGACATCATTTTCAAATACGGCCGTGAGATATTCAGGTATAGATATTTACTCCTACCAAATTTTGTTTCGATTGCTGCAGCCGTTTAGGAGTTGATAAGGGAGGGGGGGACACACACACAGCCAGCCAGACAGACAGACAGACTGACGGACAGACAGACAGACAGACAGACGGACAGACAGACATTTGCCCGATCTCATAAGTCTACTTTTTTCTCATTTTTGCAAAATGTGAAAAGTAGGCTACAAATGCATTGGAATCAGGAAATAAATCTCCGTTTTCGTATTACCAGGTCTTTTTCCTATTTTAAGCAGAAATATAAAAAACCTGCTAATAACGTTTTTATTTTTCACATTTTTGGACATGCATTGAATTAATATCAATTCTATTGCACTCTAGTATGCAAAGTGGTTTTCACATCGCAAATACGAGCTTCCATTCAAGAGAAAACTTAAAAAAGAAATTGTCTCACTTTGGTGCTGCTACATGGTGTCAGAATTAAAAATTAACAAGAAGTTCCGTGACGAACTAAAGAGCCTACTTTTCTTAGAATTTAAAATTCATGCCAATGATTAATCTATATGAATCAATCTAGAATAATGACAAAATTAAGTTGGCAATATAAAAATTTCTAATTAGTTCGAAATACTGTATACCTGGCATAATGTAGCCTAATAGAGAACTACAATTGGCAGCCCTGGTGACTGACTATATTCTTAGTTCCATCTCTTAATGTACAGAATACAAAATTTGTTTGAAGTCCAATGGATAGCATGGACGTTACATGCAGTTAAACATTGGATCTAACAGCGCGCGTAAAATCATGTTGGCAACAATGACATACATGTATTTGTCAGAAATAATCTGAAATAATATGATCTATTGTTGTCTCAATTTTGAATGAAATCCATTAGTTAGTATAGAAGTTACAATCATTTCAAAATTGGACCTATCAGCAGGCTTAGAATCATGTTGGCAGCACTGGCGTAGGCCTATATTGGTTACCCCAAATTTATCTAGAATGCCAGCTACTATACGTGTGCATAGTTTAGAGCTATTGGCTTGCATACTTTCGGATATATTGATATTAGGGAAACAAAAATAGAGTCAGTATTTATTAACAGTTGGCAGCCCTGGCTACTCTTAAGAATCGGCATAGTCATATCTGTTATGGTACACATAGCACACACGAAATTTGGTTGAAATCCAAATGATAGTATAGAAGTTATATGTATTTAAAGTTGGACCTCTCAGCAGGCCTAGAATCATTTTGGTAGCACTGACGTATATAAGTTACTCCAAATTAATATAGAATGTCAGGTACTATACGTGTGCATAGTTTCAAGCTGTCGGCTTGCATATTTTCTGATATATGGGTATTTGGTTTTAAAAAAATTGAGAGCATTTATTAACAGTTGGCAGCCCTGGTAGCTCTTAAGAATACGCCCAGTCATATCTGTTTATGTACACATAGCACATACGAAATTTGGTTGAAATCCAATTTATAGTGTAGAAGTTATATGCATTTAAAATTTGGACCTACCAGCAGGCTTAGAATCATTTTGGCATCACTGCCATGAATGGCCTCCTGGAAATTAAACTGCAATATTATTATCTATACGTGTGCCAATTTTGAAAAAGCTCCCATTCATACCTTCCATGATACCCAACATGGAGCTCCAATTTCAATTGCGATTTTTCAGCAGTTGGTAGCACTGACATCATTCTCAAATATGGCCGTGAGATATTCAGGTATAGATCTTTACTCCTACCAAATTATGTTTCGATTGCTGCTGCCGTTTAGGAGTTGATAGACACACACACACACACACACACACACAGCCAGCCAGACAGAGAGATAGAAGGACAGACAGACACACATTTGCCCGATCTCATAAGTCTACTTTTTCCTCATTTTTGCAAAATGTGAAAAGTAGGCTAAAAATCGGGACATTTAGCCTTAATGTTATCTGGCTGTTCTACAGAATGCTGTGTTGGCTGGCTGGTGTGTGTCTTACCCGTGCCGTCCGATCGTGACGTCACAGTTCCCTCTTCATTGTATGTAAAGTAGTCATGGATGTTTCAGCTACGTTATCTGATGGTTGAGTTACTTCCGCAATGCTATATGTGTTCGTAGAATGGGGCCTGTTATCAAGTGCCTCTGATATGGTTGGATATTCAGGGGAAAGTACTGCAGTTTCCATGTCCGTAGTGTTGCTTAGCTTCCTACTCCCATCAGCAAGGCTTCATAACTTAACATAACGAAAATGGTTGTTTGGGTAGATTATATAACAAAATGGGTCTTGGTCACATTGTGGTCGTTACGTTTCATACCCGGACGTCATTTGTATCGCATGGTAACGTTATTGGTCCTTATAACGTTATTCTGATATAGGTTATCGTAGAAACGATATAGTATTGTCCGACAGAAATAACGTTAATTGAATAAGTCTCTCGAAAAATATCCCCTAATACCGTTATTCGGACTAATAACGTTATTCGGATATCGGTTATTGTAGGAACGAAATGGTAGTGCTCACTAGAAATAACGTTATTTGAATACATCTCTCGAAAATTATTCCACCAATACCGTTATTCAGACTAATAACGTTATTCGGATATCGGTTATCACAGGAACGAAATGGTAGTGCTCACTAGAAATAACGTTATTTGAAAACATCTCTCGAAAAATATTCCCCCAATACCGTTATTCGGACTAATAACGTTATTCGGATATTGGTTATCTCAGGAACGAAATGGTAGTGTTCACAAGAAATAACGTTATTTGAATAGATCTCTCCAAAAATATTCCCCCAATACCGTTATTCGGACTAATAACGTTATTCAGATATCGGTTATCGCAGGAACGAAATGGTAGTGCTCACTAGAAATAACGTTATTTGAATACATCTCTCGAAAATTATCCCACCAATACCGTTATTCGGACTAATAACGTTATTCGGATATCGGTTATCGCAGGAACGAAATGGTAGCGCTCACTAGAAATAACATTATTTGAAAACTTCTCTCGAAAAATATTCCCCGAATACCGTTATTCGGACTAATAACGTTATTCGGATATCGTTTATATATTACAAACGGCATCATCGATTGAGAATGGCACCATTTTGATACATTTTGTGTTGGAGAACTCCATAGAGTAGAAAGAGTGCAAGTGTCACTTAGCGACCTACGTCGTGTTAGGTTCTGAGTTTAGCCGCGAGGTTAATAAATACTCGGAAGTGCTTACCGTATTGCAATTTTAGCCTACTTTTCACATTTTGCAAAAATAAGGGAAAAGTAGACTTATGAGATCAATCTGGGCAAATGTCTGTGTGTCTGTCCTGTCTGTCTGTCTGTGTGTGTGTATGTCCCCCTCTATCAACTTCTAAACGGCTGAAGCAATCAAAACAAAATTTGGTATGAGTAAAGATCTATACCTGAATATCTCAAGGCCATATATATATGAAATTGATGTCAGTGCTACCAACTGCTGAAAAACTGCAATTGAAATTTGAGCTCCATGTTGGATATATTGGAAGGTATGCATGGGACCTATTCCAAAATTGGCACATATTACATAGATAATAATATTTCAGTTTAATTTCCAGGAGGCCATACATGACAGTGTTGCCAAATTATTCTAAGCCTGCTGATAGGTCAAATTGTTAAATGCATATAACTTCTACACTATCAATTGGATTTCAACCACATTTCGTATGTACTATGTGTACATAAACAGATATGACTGAGCGTATTTTTAAGAGCCACCAGGGCTGCCAACTGTTAATAAATGCTCTCTCTATGTTTCTATCCAAATACTAATATATCAGAAACTATGCAAGCCGACATCTTTAAACTATGCACACATGTAGTACCTAACATTCTAGATCAATTTGGAGTACCTAATATACGTCAGTGCTACCAACATGATTCTAAGCCTGCAGATAGGACCAATTTTTAAATACATGTAACCTATATACTATCAATTGGATTCCAACCAAATTTTGTATGTACTATGGGTACGTAAACAGATATGACAATGCGAATTCTTAAGAGCAACCAGGGCTGCCAAATGTTGATAATGGCTGTCTCTATTTTTGTACACTAATATCAATATATCAGAAAGTATGCAAACTAGCAACTCTAAACTTTGCACACGTATAGTACCTGACATTCTAGATTAATTTGGAGTAACTAATATATGTCAATGCTGCTAACATGATTCTAATCCTGATGATAGGTTCAATTCTAAAATGCATGTAACTTCTATACAAACAAATGGATTTCATCCAAAATTGGCACAACAATAGATCATAATATTTCAGATTATTTCTGACCAACACATGCATGACATTGCTGCCAACATGATTTTACGTGCACTGATAGATCCAATATCTAACTGCATGTAACGTCCATGTTATCCATTGAACTTCAACCAAATTTTGTATTCTGTACATTAAGAGATGGAACTAAGAATATATTAAGTCACCTGGGCTGCCAACTGTAGTGCTCTATTAGGCTACTTTATGCCAGGTATATTTAGAATTAATTAGAAATGTTGATATTACCAACTAATTTCGTCATTAACTTAGATAGTTCCATATAAATTAATCAGTGGCATGAATCTTCAAGTTTAAGAAAAGTAGACTCTTTAGTTCGTCACGGAACTTCTTGTTGAACTAGTGAAAATGGCGAATGTCCGGAAAATACGAGTAACTATTAAATGCGATTTTGAAGAAAGGAACAACAGACCGACACCAATTGAAATACATAGGCTTAGGTGGATAGCAAACGACCTGAGGCTTAATAGAGATCAATTCTAGCGAATCAACTAGACAACGGGGAAAATTCAGTGTACATTAAATTAGTGTCCACCTTACTGTATGAAAACATATTATCTCGACATGAAGGTGTGATATCCTTCCGGCTAGCTAGCGGTAACACCACAAAGACTCTTTGACAAAACGTGTGCTTGCCTGTTTAATCTACCTCCCGAAGTCAACAACGAAAGGCTCTCCCGCGTGCTTTCTACGTATGGAGTTGTCAAGGACATACGGAATGAGTGCTGGAATGAAGTATACGAATTTTCTGCTGTAAGTAATGGCAAACGTATTAATAATTGAACTTAAATACCCCATTCCATCATATTTGACGGTCAATGATTATAAAGTTCTGTTAACATATGAAGGACAAGCTAAGTAGCCTATTGCTTTTATTGTAAAGAAACTTCCCACTAACAAATAGACTGTCTGAACAGAAGGAATCGCCCGGTAGGCCTACTTCATGTCAGACAACAAACCTACAGCACGGTGCTCGATGAGTCTGATGGGAGTAGGAAGCTAAGCAACACTACGGACATGGAAACTGCAGTACTTTCCCCTGAATATCCAACCATATCAGAGGCACTTGATAACAGGCCCCATTCTACGAACACATATAGCATTGCGGAAGTAACTCAACCATCAGATAACGTAGCTGAAACATCCATGACTACTTTACATACAATGAAGAGGGAACTGTGACGTCACGATCGGACGGCACGGGTAAGACACACACCAGCCAGCCAACACAGCATTCTGTAGAACAGCCAGATAACATTAAGGCTAAATGTCCCGATTTTTAGCCTACTTTTCACATTTTGCAAAAATGAGGAAAAAGTAGACTTATGAGATCGGGCAAATGTGTGTCTGTCTGTCCTTCTATCTCTCTGTCTGGCTGGCTGTGTGTGTGTGTGTGTGTGTGTGTCTATCAACTCCTAAACGGCAGCAGCAATCGAAACAAAATTTGGTAGGAGTAAAGATCTATACCTGAATATCTCACGGCCATATTTGAGAATGATGTCAGTGCTAGCAACTGCTGAAAAATCGCAATTGAAATTGGAGCTCCATGTTGGGTATCATGGAAGGTATGAATGGGAGCTTTTTCAAAATTGGCACACGTATAGATAATAATATTGCAGTTTAATTTCCAGGAGGCCATTCATGGCAGTGATGCCAAAATGATTCTAAGCCTGCTGGTAGGTCCAAATTTTAAATGCATATAACTTCTACACTATAAATTGGATTTCAACCAAATTTCGTATGTGCTATGTGTACATAAACAGATATGACTGGGCGTATTCTTAAGAGCCACCTGGGCTGCCAACTGTTAATAAATGCTCTCAATTTTTTTTAAACCAAATACCCATATATCAGAAAATATGCAAGCCGACAGCTTGAAACTATGCACACGTATAGTACCTGACATTCTATATTAATTTGGAGTAACTTATATACGTCAGTGCTACCAAAATGATTCTAGGCCTGCTGAGAGGTCCAACTTTAAATACATATAACTTCTATACTATCATTTGGATTTCAACCAAATTTCGTGTGTGCTATGTGTACCATAACAGATATGACTATGCCGATTCTTAAGAGTAGCCAGGGCTGCCAACTGTTAATAAATACTGACTCTATTTTTGTTTCCCTAATATCAATATATCCGAAAGTATGCAAGCCAATAGCTCTAAACTATGCACACGTATAGTAGCTGGCATTCTAGATAAATTTGGGGTAACCAATATAGGCCTACGCCAGTGCTGCCAACATGATTCTAAGCCTGCTGATAGGTCCAATTTTGAAATGATTGTAACTTCTATACTAACTAATGGATTTCATTCAAAATTGAGACAACAATAGATCATATTATTTCAGATTATTTCTGACAAATACATGTATGTCATTGTTGCCAACATGATTTTACGCGCGCTGTTAGATCCAATGTTTAACTGCATGTAACGTCCATGCTATCCATTGGACTTCAAACAAATTTTGTATTCTGTACATTAAGAGATGGAACTAAGAATATAGTCAGTCACCAGGGCTGCCAATTGTAGTTCTCTATTAGGCTACATTATGCCAGGTATACAGTATTTCGAACTAATTAGAAATTTCTATATTGCCAACTTAATTTTGTCATTATTCTAGATTGATTCATATAGATTAATCATTGGCATGAATTTTAAATTCTAAGAAAAGTAGGCTCTTTAGTTCGTCACGGAACTTCTTGTTAATTTTTAATTCTGACACCATGTAGCAGCACCAAAGTGAGACAATTTCTTTTTTAAGTTTTCTCTTGAATGGAAGCTCGTATTTGCGATGTGAAAACCACTTTGCATACTAGAGTGCAATAGAATTGATATTAATTCAATGCATGTCCAAAAATGTGAAAAATAAAAACGTTATTAGCAGGTTTTTATATTTCTGCTTAAAATAGGAAAAAGACCTGGTAATACGAAAACGGAGATTTATTTCCTGATTCCAATGCATTTGTAGCCTACTTTTCACATTTTGCAAAAATGAGAAAAAAGTAGACTTATGAGATCGGGCAAATGTCTGTCTGTCCGTCTGTCTGTCTGTCTGTCCGTCAGTCTGTCTGTCTGTCTGTCTATCTGGCTGGCTGTGTGTGTGTCCGCCCCCCCCCCTTATCAACTCCTAAACGGCTGCAGCAATCGAAACAAAATTTGGTAGGAGTAAATATCTATACCTGAATATCTCACGGCCGTATTTGAAAATGATGTCAGTGCTACCAACTGCTGGAAAATCGCAATTGTAATTTGAGCTCCATGTTGGATATCATGAAAGGTATGAATGGGAGCTTTTTCAAAATTGGCACACGTATAGATAATAATATTGCAGTTTAATTTCCAGGAGGCCATTCATGGCAGAGTTGCCAAAATGATTCTAAGCCTGCTGGTAGGTCCAAATTTTAAATGCATATAACTTCTACACTATAAATTGGATTTCAACCAAATTTCGTATGTGCTATGTGTACATAAACAGATATGACTGGAAGTATTCTTAAGAGGCACCAGGGCTGCCAACTGTTAATAAATGCTCTCATTTTTTTAATCCAAATACCCATATATCAGAAAGTATGCAAGCCGACAGCTTTAAACTATGCACACGTATAGTACCTGACATTCGATAATAATTTGGAGTAACTTATATACGTCAGTGCTACCAACTTGATTCTAAGCCTGCTGAGAGGTCCAATTTTAAAATGGATTTCACTCAAAATTTACACAAAAATAGATCATATTATTTCAGATTATTTCTGACCAATACATGTATGTCATTGTTGCCAACATAATTTTACGCACTGTTAGATCCAATGTTTAACTGCATGTAACGTCCATGCTATCCATTGCACTTCAACCAAATTTGTTATTCTTTACCTTAAGAGATGGAACTAAGGATATATTCAGTCACCAGGGCTGCCAACTGTAGTTCTCTATTAGGCTACATTATGCCAGGTAGCCTATACAGTATTTCGAACTAATTAGAAATTTCGATATTACCAACTTAATTTCGTCATTATTCTAGATAGATCCATATAGATTAAACATTGGCATGTATCTTTTTTTAATGAAAAGTAGGCTCTTTAGTTCGTTACGGAACTTCTTGTTCATAAATAAAATCGGGGGAATGGAATCGTCAGCATTAGTTTGGGAATCGTTTATTTAAAAGGGTGGTAGGAGTAGCGGCGCCGCTTCACAAGATCTCTTGCGCAAGGAAAATGATGAACACGCCGAATTGACGAATACCGTATTGTAGTTCGGCGAGTTACATGTACCTAGGTACAAGTGCCTAGGCGCGGAACAATATCTGAGAAATAAAATTATAGTAATGTCACGCTTATGTAACGTTTACACAATGTGTTTGTACAGATGCCTTTCTTACTTCCTCAAACATTCTTGTTGTTGTTCTTGTTGATAATAATACATTGTAGGGACTTGGGACATCTTGGTCATCAGTCGCGTGTAGTTGACTATGTGTGTTACTGTATTGGAGTCAGGGATGGGGTAGGTGCCCTGAGTCTTCAAGTAGCCTAAGGTACTATCTCGGCATTTACCTGGAGGGAGTGAGGAAAACCCTGGGAAACACAAGACACAACTAAACTTCACGTGCAACCACAATGGTAGGTTAAGGAATTTCTGAATGGCAGTAAGCATCTGCTGTAAGAAACATTGTTTCAGTTCCTTAACTTTTCTTTCGTTCAATACGCCAATACACAAGCTCCGCTGGGAATTTTCTTCGCTTTCTGTGGGCGTACAAAGGAAGTGGATATTTATGCAGGACGCTTGCACCTAGACAACATGGCACTTGACTGTCGTCAATATTTACGGAGATCAATTTACCATTTTCACAATGGCTACGTCTTACTTTTCCACACAACGCATTGTTTCCATTTGAATTCGAACTTGCTTCTCTGAAAGAAAGTTGTCACTGAATAGTTCGTGCTCTTGTACTCTTACACTTATATATTAGAAGTTTAAAAAAAGACTAAACCCGTGGCGCGACAGCCGTTGAAGGGCCTAGGCCTACCAAGCAACCAACCGCTGTTCAGCCATGTAGCTTGCAGATTGTGGGGTGACAGATAAAATATCAGTGAAATCAAAACTGCTCAGTACTTAACAGATTCTCTAATCCAAGCGTAAAGAAATATATAATTTCAAATATAAACTAGGGGCCTGGCTTCCTTTTCTTGGTACAGTACTTAGTCGCATTCCCCCCTGGGATTTCGTGGTATGCCCTTGAACCAGGGCTGACATGCAAAACGAAATGCATGGCTGTGGGGGCGAATATATTTGAATTTCGCCGTGAGCGCGATACTCGGGAGCGAAATGATAATGATCGTCGGCGGGAAATTAAATCGAAGAGAAACTTAATTCGAAGTGAAATGACGTAGCGAAATCAACGCGAAACTTAATAGCAACGCGAAATTACATTGTGCAATTGAATTAAATTTCACACCCGGCGCGAAAACAAATTCGTTACAATCTTTTAATTTCGCTCCCAGCGCGTAATACAATTCATTACAGACTTTAATTTCACTCGCGGCGCAAAATAAAATTCGATACAGACTTTTAATTTCGCTTCCGGTGCGAAATAAAATTCGTTGCAGTCTTTTAATTTGACTCTCGGCACGAAATACAATTCATTACAGACTTAATTTTGCTCGCGGCGCAAAATAAAATTCAATACAGACTTTCAATTTCGCTTCCGGTGCGCTCCCTGCGCGAAATTAAACTCGGTTACAGACTTTATATTTCACTCCCTCCGCGAAATACAATTCGTTACAGACTTTTAATCTCGCACCCGGCGTGACATAAAATTCCTAAACGGTATTTAGTTTCGCCCTCCGACGTGAATTTAAAATGCATGGAACATTTAATTCCGTTGTTGAAATTAAGATGTATTCGCTTCGAGAGTTAAAATATGTTCGGTGCGATGTTCAAAGTCTTGACGTTGGCAGAAGTAGCAGTCTTACCGCACACCGCCTGCACAATCTGTCGGGCTGCAACAGCAACGTGAGTCATACAATGGTCATCACTCCAGTGCAGGAGAAAGTCAGTGCTATGGCATCAACATCACCATTGCCGTTGACTGACCTCGGACTCATGGCTGACTCTCCCTGACGTTCATAACGCAATACTTTGAGTACAATGGGACAACAAGTACCTCTACTTGTTCCATAGCGAACAAGAAGACGAATGTGCTGTGCGAACAGACATTCAAGATAAGTGAGGAACTCCCATTACAATACAAATTATCAGTTGTAACTCTTCAGTCAGTCAATACTAATTTGCCCAATAACAAGGCGGGGTACAATGTACAGTACATGTAATTAACACTCACGGAAAACTTTACATGTATTAGTTTATGGTCACTATTATAATGCAGCAATTTTAGTGATCTTAAATCTAATACATGTAATTATTTTCAGGAGTGTTACTTACATCTTATATACGATGTATCCCACCCAGTTATTAGTCCAGTCAAATTAGGAATTTTTGCTGCATTAAATCGTGAAGTTCCAAATATATTCAGGAATGTGTAGGGGGAGGTCCCCTGAACAACACCTAATAAAGTCCCGTCAATTTCAGGGGGGGGGGGGGCGGGACAGAGGGGGACTCAAAGCCCACCTTTTTTAGATTTTGGCGTATAACTTTAAAACGGTGCGTCGCACACATATATTTATACTTTTCAAACATAAAGTAAATTAAATGCTCTACAAAATGGTGTATTCATATTTATCTCTGTGTGTTACCGTCTCCGAGATATGAGCCGATGAATATAAAATATTTGCAGAAAAATGTGAAGCGCCTCATGTTTCTCGTCTAACTTGCCCGTCCAATCCGTTTGCCTTCCATTTTACAGGAAACTCGTGGGGAAGGAAGTTGTAGAACATTACATTTCCTTCAGAATATATGTACTTATGCTAATTTATCTCCGACCAGTCAAACGTTAGAGCGTTTTGACTTAACGGGGTCGGTTTCGAGATTTTGCTAGTGAACTGCTCATTAGTTTACTTCCGTTTTCAACGGATTTAACTCTCTGTATCACGTTATTTATTGATTATGTAAACATAGATGGTATTATCAACCATATAACTAATAATATATACCTAGAAAGTACATGAACGCAGTGGCGTATGTAGGATTATGTTTCGGGGGAGGCCAGAATTTCGGAAAACAATTTCGTTTTTATGGAAATGAAAACATGATCAAGATCTAAAAATTTACAGTCCAGCCCATCGGAGTATGTATATGTTCTGAAAAGTTTGGTATATTTTGTTGTTTATATTCTTTTAAAAAATTATAAGTTATAAGTGACATTCTTTTATTAACAGCACTGTTACCCTCTTAAAATAAAAATAAATGCACTTGCTGGACAAATTTGATGTTCAATAACAATTTGTTGTGTTGAACCTGTAGAAACACACTGCACGAGTTATATAGAGCAGGTAGGTGGCAATGAAGACAAGTTTGCTTTCATCGTGGCTGACGATTTGACGAAGCACATCTACGCGTGAATAGAACATAATAGAATATTTATTTATCAAACAGCATGCTTCAACGAAGTTTGTACATGTAACACAAAATGAAATGTACCTGTGATAATTGAGGTCATACTCGTGGAGTGGTGTCGAATACATCAGTAGGAACATATTTTGTTCCCTAGCTTCATTGATGTCTTCTGGCGTGGACGTGGAGCCATAAACATTTCAGCGATGCTTTCGGTTTCGTTGCTTTACTTTTCCCAAAATTAGCGGGGCGGTATCACATCCAGTGAAGCTATGGATTAATAGAATGTACTGGCAGAATGGCAAGGCCTGAAGTTGTTGGGAGGAGTACAGTCTGTCATCTGTGTTGCCTCGTCCAGGCTCCAGGAAAAGGACATTCGTGTCTCGTGGTGTGAGTGCCATGAGTAAGACTAGCAGGTCTACGTCCTCGACAACTACCATCACAGTTGAATGAGGGGTATTTTGTAATCCACGCTTGACAATGCTGCAGTAAGTGTCTCCTTTGGCTATGGTGAATTGTATACATTTTGCATCCCAGGCCTGCGCTAACATAGTTATCAGCTTAATTTTGTTCTATTCGTTGTAAAGGAAGTTTTCCTGCTTAACAGTAGCCACCATGTTCTCATCAAAGTCTGTTTCACTGATGTTTTACTTGATGCTCTTCGATGTTGTTCGCCTCTTTTCGTGGAACTTGTGTCTTCATCAACGTCAAACACAACAGCAGAGTTGTAACAGTAATGGTTGATAACGTAAGACACATATTGGTTGCAGATAAAGGCGAACTTAGTGTCGTTCCACTTTACCCTATGAAGAAGAAAGTCACCATCGATTACCGTGAAACAGATCTTCAGGTTGGTTATTTGACTGCATGAAGGAAAGGCATCGTAGAGAGCGGCCTTTTTCGTTTTCCTCATGATCCCTTCGTCAAAAAGAGTCGTGGGATATGGGGCTAACTCACACTTCAACAGTTCCTCCACATCCCCTTCAGTTCTCTTGTTAATTAAGGTTCTCTGGAAAATCATTAAAGGCTCGACCACCACTACATCATTGTCCAGTTTGATAGTGTTGCTCATAGCAGGCAAACGGACTTCTGGGTTTTTCTTACACTGCTTAATTTCTGCAAAGTTACTTCCAACAAAAGTCCCCTTTGTAGGGGTTCCGATTCCCAATGGTTGGCAAGAGTTGAAGTTGCTGGGTACTATTACTCCGGTTGAAAGGGACATCAAAGAATCACGTACAGAAAAAGGCGGGTGATCAACCAACTAATGTGCAAGCTTCCTTCTGTCTTGGTCATCCCTGCTCATTCGTGATGCTCAAAAGTTGACATGCTGTTCTCCACTTACAGAATGGACTCCGGCAAAATGCTCTACGCTTAGTGAAGAACCTATGGCTGTACCTGTACGAGCCCCTCCAACCCATTTCGCCAACACAGAATCACTCATGCCTCTCCATCGTGTTAGTCCCCCCTTCATTCTTCACATCACACATCAGTGTCACTTCAATCGCCATATCAGACCACACTCCAGCCATTGGTATCAGTTCAAATAGCCACGATATTTGGAGTTTTCAACCGTACCGGATTGGGAAAGGGATCAGTCACTTAGGCATATCCCATGGTATCTCATATTCCAGAAGATTATTTCCTTTCCTGGGTCGTCAGATATCTCGGAATATTATTATTATTCCTTCCGTTTAGGTCGTCTGTTGTCCACAATTGACGGTTTTTAATTCGATGTGTCGCCGTCTCTGTCTTTACTATCTCCCAGTATCAATTCTTTCCTCTACTTCTGTCTTATATTCTTATTTGTGGAATATCATAGGATACAATATCATAATAAACTTAGGCCTACTTACCTTAATATTATGTAAACAGTGTATTAAGTACATTCTATTTCAGATGGGGAGGGGTCTTATACATGCATATTAAAAGGATATGAAAAAAATATTCGCCGTTTGAAAGGCCTACTAGATTTTTAGTGTTTATTAGTGTTGCAAATTAACAGTTGACACACATACTTTCATATATAATACAGGGTGAACAAAAAATGCCGCACTTAGAGGTCGGCATGCGGTTCCTCGTCGAAATTCACGACAAAAGTTTATGTTGCAAATCCTAGGCCAATAGGTTTAACAGAAATGCATGTTAAGAAACGAGGCCCTGTCAACGCTGTAACTACATCTAGCGTGGCCAAAAACAGCTCGCAGGAACTCGGTGCTTGATCTGTATACATTCCGATGCACTGCAGGATGTGACAGTGTTGCCAGCTCTCTCTCGTTTTCATACTTGAGTTTTCAAACAGCACGCGATCCGATTTTGCTATTGAACCTTTTGTCTTGCAATTGGATGAGGAATCGCATGCCGACCTCCAAGTGCGGCATTTTTTGTTCACCCTGTATATATTATATATTAGTTATATGGGTAATAAATACCATTTATGTTTGCAGAATCAATAAATATCGTAATACAGAGTGTTAAAGCCGTTGAAAACGGAAGTAAACTAACGAGCAGTTCACTAGCAAAATCTCGAAACCGACCGCCATACGTCAGAACGCTCCAACGATCGACAGATCGAATACAAATTAGCATACGTATATATATTCTTGAAGGAAATTTAATGGTCTACAACTTCCTTCCTTACGAGTTTCCTGTAAAATGGTAGGTAAAAGGATTGGATGGGCAAATTATACGAGAAACGTGAGGCGCGGCATATTTTTCTTCAAATATTCCATGTTCACTGGCTCATATCTCGGAGACAGTAACACATAAAGATACATATGATTACACCATTTTGTAGGGCATTTAATTTTCTTTACGTTTAAATGGTATACAAATTTCTCTGCGATGCACCGTTTTAATGTTATGCGCCAAAAACTAAAAATGGGGGCTTTGAGGCCCCCTCTGTCCCCCACGGCACCTGATATTGACGGGACTTTATTAGGTGTTGTTCAGGGGACCTCCCCCTACACATTCCCGAAACATTTGGAACTACATGATTTAATGCAGCAAACGCATAATTTTTGGTCTAATTTGACTGGACTTTATCGGGCAAATTAGTGTTGAAGGACTGAAGAGTTACAAACAACAGTAAATCGTCTGTGGTAGTACCAGCGGCGTATATGGAGTTCTGTTTCGGAGGGGGGTTAAAACTCGAACAACAGGGGTGAGGGGTCATTCCTCTCATTTCTACATTCCTTACTACTTCCTTCTTACCCTCAGCGCATTTATACTGACCACGGCACGACATCAAACCCCTGGGCCACGTACAGTATTTCGTTTCGCACTGCAATTAGTTTTGCGTCGCTTTTCACTATGTTATTGTGCTTTGAATTAAATTTTGCTTCCATTTTAATTTTCGCGCTGACAATCAATATCATTTCGCACCCGAATATCGCGCTCACGGCGAAATTAAAATGTTAACGCTTCCACAGCCATTTTGTTTCGCATATTAGACCAGATTTAATTTCAGACATGAAATGAAATGTTCCATGCATTTTAAATTCACGCCGGGGGCGAAACTAAATGCTGTTTGGGAATTTTGTGTCATTAAAATAAACCGTGGCACTACAACCCATGAAGGGCCTAGACCTACCAAGCGACCGCTGCCCAACCATTAAGTCTTCAGATATTGGTCAGCGCATCGGGTTCCCTCGGCCGTTAATCTTGGTTTTCGAGCACACCGTTCCAACCCACACGTCCGTTTCTAAAATCACTAACGGAGCCGGGAAGCGAACCTGGGACCCCCAGATGAGAGGCAGGCACGATACCCCCAACACCATGGGGCCAGCAATTTTTGTCATACCAGGAGCAAAATTAACAGTCGTTAAAAAATGTTATTTCACGCCGGGAGCAAAATTAAGAGACTGTAACGGTTTTCATTTCGTGCCAGGAGCGAAATCAAAAGTCTTATAACGAATTTTATTTCACGCCAGGAGCAAAATTAAAAGTCTGTAAAGAATTTTATTTCGAGCCGGGAGTGAAATTGAAAGTCTGTAACGAATTTTATTTCGTGCCCGGAGTGAAATTCTCTGTAATGTTTTTTTTTTATTTCGCGCCGGAAGCGAATTTAAAAGACTAACGTTTTTTATTTCACGCCATGAGTGAAATGAAAAGTCTTATAATGAATTTTAGTTCACGCCAGGAGCAAAATTAAAAGTCTGTTAAGAATTATGTTTCTAGCCGGGAACGAGATTAAGAGTCTGTAACGGATTTCATTTCACGCTGGGAGCAAAATTTAAAGTCTGGTACGAATTTTATTTCGCACCGGGAGCGAAATTTAAAGTCAGTGATGCATTTTATTTCGCCCCTGCAGCGAAATTAAATTTCTGTTTATAATTTTATTTCTCGCCAGGAGTGAAATTTTATTCCTTTGAACAATTTAATTTCGCGACGTTAATTTAAATTGATAATACATTTCGTTTTGCATGCCAGTCCTGCCTTGAATCGGTTTTGGTGGTGGCTCCATTTTTCACCTTAAATGTAAAACTAACTGCACATGGCGTTTATAAATGACTTACCAAATGGGATTCGCAGTGACTGTCGATTGTTTGCGGATGATTGTGTAATATATCGAAAGATACATGACTCACAAGACAATGCAGTACTTCAAGATGACCTGAACCTGGTCTATAAGTGGGCGATTGAAAATAAAATTAAAATAAACACAAGAAAATGTAGTCTAATAAAAATAGGGAAAGTGCGAAGGCAAGATTTTCAATATAACATTGGCTCAGAAATACTTGTAGAAGAAGATTCTTGCAAATATTTGGGCGTTCACTTAAGAAATGATATGAAATGGAGTAGTCATGTAAAATGTGTAGTTTCTAAAGCTTACAAATCCCTGCACTTTGTAATGAGGGTATTAAAAGGAAGTAGTACCTCTGCTAAAGAATTAGGCTATTTGTCACTTGTAAGACCTATTCTGGAATACGCCTCGGCGGTTTGGGATCCATATCAAGTAGGGCTCATAAATGAGTTGGAAATGGTACAAAGAAAGGCCGCTAGATTTGTGCTCAGTGACTTTAATCCCAGGAGCAGTGTGAGCCGTACGTTAAAGAAACTTGGGTGGGAATCACTTGAGGCTAGGAGGATGAAATCTAGACTCGGCGCTATGTACAACACGTATACAAATCAACCAGCATGGGGTGAGCTTAGCAAACGTATGGAAAAGCCTACTTACATGGGTAGGAGCGATCATCCTTTCAAAGTTAAGGGCCGACCACAGCGAACAAACTATGGTAAATATTCTTTCGTAAACCGTGCCATTGATAATTGGAACTCTCTACCTGCCGCAGTTTTAGAGCCTTTTTCCAAACATATAGGTGTGTTTAAGAAAAGACTGACTCTTTGTGTAAATACTCCAGTTTAATTGTTAGTGAATTGTTATGTACAATTATTTATTTGTTATGTATATCTAATTTGCCACCGGGGGACACAGCCCCAATTGCAAATAAACGAATGAATGAATGAATGAATGAATGAATGAATGAATGAATGAATGAATGATGACCGTAATGCTCTCCATCAGTCGTACCTATAAGTACATCGTACACCTAACGAACACTAAAAATAATACTGTTGCAGGTAAAATAAATTAAGTAAAAAGTCATTAAAGGGATCAATGAACTAAAATCAGGAAAAACATCATAGAAAACTAGAAGTAGTAATTACAAACTGGTAAGATATCAAAGGATCACTCAGAAATATCCAGAACTGGCCAATAATTCAGAACTAGCCATCACAGTCACAGTCAATCACAACATCGGACTAGATGCTGAGGAATCCATACCGGCAGGTAAGGTCATCGCTCTCTCACTTGACTTTCGTTCCCCTCCCCCCCCCCCCCCCCCTCCCACCCGTTCTCGCCGACCTTGTTCTACTATAGGCTACCACGCCTTTTGTTCCAAGTACTGTTACACTCCTATTCAAAAATTTCCCCAAGTGATCCCGACGATTCTATTCAACCGATTTAGGTTTTCGATACGGCTTTGGAATCAGTGAATAAAACTCAACTTTCTTATTACCCGCTCTTTTAAAATTGTAATAAGATATTTAAAATATAAACAGCAACTTTTCTGTTTTTGAAATAAAAAATTTAGCGATGAATTAATCTCAATTCTCCTACTAGACAGAGTACATAGCAGTTTTCAGATCGCAGATCGGAGGTCCCCTTTAAGAAAAAACAAGTAGTTCCGTGAAGAACTATACAGCCTATTTTCATATATCCTGCTCATGTTAATTGCCACTATCAACATACAAAATTTCAGTTTAATTGCTGTAACAGATTCGTAGATATTGAGAACCGTCTAAATATTTCAGATGGTCGCCAGGTTGGATTTTTATTTTTGTACTATTACATTAAGATTATTGTGTACGTGTGGTATTCAAACTTCAATCGCATGATTAGAACACAAGAAGTAAAAACGAGATTTTTAAATTACGCACAGCAGCCATCTTGTGATTATGCAAACAATTGAAATAAATTAGATGTCAATGGATCAACATTTGTATAAGCATTTAACGTGCTACGTTTCACGGCACTCGGATAGTTAATTCGCGAGAAACGTCCATTTAAGTATTTATACATCGCGTCGCCGCCATGTTGGATTTGTGCTCACCAGGTTACTGAAAGTCCTATAGGTGAAAATATGTTCCTAGTCTCTATGAACATTTAAAAAAAAGTTTGGTTGCTGTAAAAGATTCATAGATATTGAGAACCGTCTAAATATTTTGGAAGCTCGCCATTTAGGATTGTTATATGTATAGGCCATAGAGTTATGTACCATCAAGGACAATTATTGCCTAGGTTCAGTATTCAAACTTTCACTTCGATCGCATGATTACGATACAAGAAATAAAAACTTAATTTTAAAATTTCACACAGCCGCCATCTTGAGGTTATGTAAACAATTGAATTAAATTAGATGGCAGTGCATTGCAATCTGCAAAATCATTTACTGTACCACATTTCACTGCGCTCAGAGAGTAAATTCACGAGAAAAGTATATTAAAATATTTCAAATTCGCTTGGTCGCCATGTTCGTTTTGTACTTTACAGGTTTATGAAATGTACATAGGTAAACTTGTATCAGTACCCTTTATCACCGTACAAAATTGCAGGCTGATATCTGTAATTGTTTCGGAGATATAGAATGTCAGTGAAATATTTCGCACAGCCGCCATTTTGAGGTTATGTAAACAATTGAACTAAATTAGACTCCAGTGCATTACAGTGTTTATAAACATTTGCTGTACCAAGTTTCATTACGTTTGGATAGTCAAATCGCGAGAAAAGTTTATTTAAAAGTCTCAATTTCGCTTGGCCGCCATGTTGGTTTTGTAGTCACCAGGTTTTTGAAAGCATCATAGGTGAACTTCTAGTAGTGCTCTTTATCACCGTACACAATTTCAGGGCGATATCGGTAACAGTTTCGGAGATATTGAATTCTAGTGAAATATTTCGCACAGCCGCCATGTTGGATTGGTGAGACGTAACGAAATTTCAAGGACACGGTCGAGGTCACCGGGAATAGTGCTATGAACGTACCGAGTTTCATTGAAATCGCTCCAGCCGTTTAGATTTTATTAGGGGGACGCACACACACACACACACACACACACACGGACAAAAGGTGATCTCATAAGCCTATTTTTTCAAAATTGAAAATAGGCTAAAAAATAAATAAATTCAGCTTCGTTTGTGATGCCATTTGTTGAAATATTTTCTTACCAAAATGTCGGGACATTTAGCCATAACGAACCTGTCACTAATGACGTACCCAAAACCCAATTTACGTGGTCGAAAGACATGGAATTTCAGGATGCCATACAAGAAGAACGAGAACACTCACAAGTAATAGGCTTCCCAACAGTCTCAGTACATTCGAAGCACCCTCCAGCTAACAATACCGTTCGCTCCTAATTACTTCACGCGCAAAGCACAGACATAGTTCAGGAAACCCTATCTACTACATAGGGGGCAGAGTTTACATCCACCACTGATGCTGCAATCAGTTTCAGTAAAAAAAAAGTCACGGACGTCAGCGGAAGTGCCCTACCTCCACAAACAGGAGCTAAACCCATGGCCACAGATAAAGCCAACATTAATGAGACCCATGCTCTTCACATGAAAACTGTCAACAAAAACACTGCGAGGGAAGAAGTTAAATCATATTACACACAAACACGAAACGCATCACGTAGTCGCCGTAAATCACTGGAAGTGCACACCAGTAAAACATCACTCCAATGATCCCCTCAAATAATTGCTCATAGTCGTTTAAATGCACTCAAACATACTGATGCCTGTCATCGTCATCCTTTTGTTCTTGCATATGAGTGTCTTGCGTTGTTTTGCCACATTAAATATCAATGACATCATAAGTTTGACGACACGTTTTCTACTTCAGGATTTCTTTCAGGACTTTTGATATTGACACGTTATTGCTTCAGGGAGTAAATGATCCAAACTTAGACAGGTTGAGTGGGTACGGATACATAGCAAATATTGGCCCATCTCTCCGAGGCACAGCTGTCGTTTACAGATCAGGGTTAATTTATTGTTTCGGATGTGGAGTTGCACCCGAGTGGCAGAATAATTACTCTGCAATGTGAGGACACAAAAATTGTTAATGTCTACGCCCCTTCTGGATCACAAGGTCGTCTGGCTAGAGAACATTCATTTGAAGTTGACATCAGATACTTTCTCCAGGGCTCTATCAATACTATCATATTAGCAGGCAATTTTAACTGTGTTTTAAACACTCGAGATCAAACCGGCGTTTTCAACAACTGCCGCAGCCTCAAAAGTCTCGTAGACGGATTTACCCTCCATGATGTGTGGGAACTTAAACATGGAACATACGTCCAATTTACTTTCTATCGTGCCGTATCAGCATCTAGAATAGACAGGACATATATAGCACGAGGAATGAGAGATAGCCTGCATAGTTCCACAGTAGTGCCAGTATCTTTCAGTGACCATCACGCACTGTTCCCTCAGTCATAGAAGAAGAACGTTCATCACTGTTCCATATCTTAACAAAAAGGCGTAAAGGGCAGCGAAAGACCATTACTAAACTTCGGGACGAGCATGGCTGCACTCAGTCGAACATGGATGATATCCTTTAAATTGGAGCAAAGTATTCCACAACATTTTTCTCCGACGTCCTACAAAATAGTGAGCAAACAGATGGGAGCATACATCAAAACCCACCCAGACTGACCGCAGAGGATGGATCTATGCTGGCAAGTGGTATTACTGTACCTCGGCAGAGATTTCCACAACACTACGCCCAACTCAACGTAACCGCTCTCCTGGTCCTGATGGAATACCATACGAATTTTATCAATTAATGTGGAATATACTAGGAAAAGACCTCCTTAAAATTTACCAGGAGATTAGGGGAAACCCACAAATTATAACTGAAGAATTTACTGCTGGAATTATTATTTTAATTCCGAAGATCATAAGACCACTTGGAATGGAGGATTTCAAACCTATCACACTTCTCAATACAGATTGCAAAATATTTACAAAAAATAATAGCATCCCGAATCAAACCGCAACTGCTACCAATAATAGGGCAGTGGCAATCCTGTGCGACTCCAGGAAATAAATGTCATCTCGAACTTGTTGGTGTTAAGCAATATTATTATTGTAAATGGGAAAACTTCACCCAATCTTCCTCCTACGACACTAGTCAGTCTCGATTTTCAAAAGGCCTTTGATAGAAAAAAAAACATTCATTTCTATGGTCTGCAATGCGAACCTTCGGGTTTCCTATCGGGTTGATTAAATGCATTACAGGACTGTACAGAACAGCACAATCTAGAGTAATCATTAATGGACATCTAACATCGAATATACTCATCCGTAAATCTGTTCGTCAAGGATGCCCACTTTCTATGATCCTATTCATCATAGCACAGGAACCCTTCCTCCGGAGGAGGACGATCAATGAGAAGAAAGTGGCAGTACGAGCATATGCCGATGATGTATGTATTGTTCTCACAGACGAAAACGACGAAGACCGTATGCTGACTATCATAAACGAGCTTCAGGAAACATCTGGATTCCAAGTCAATCCAACATGTTTCAGGGATTTTTTTTCTGAAATCTTCAGTGCAATGTTTTTTAATTGACCTTCCGTGGAAATACACAGGAGTTCACTGGTCACTGAGACATTGCGTTAGTCGCTGATCCTAAAGTGAAACATTCCGTGAGACTATCAGAGATATTTTATGGTGCACTGAACATCATGTGTGCTTATTGCCATAGCCTTCACTGAGTTATTAACATTAGCTCAATGGAAAAAATATGGCCTGCTTTCCAGTTCGATTCCATGAATCTACCCACAGATCAAAGTTCAAACCCTGCCTGGGGCAACGTGATATACTTTTATTTTTCCCCAGTCTTATACTTAACCAAATTGATTATTAAGGCTTGTACATCTCGTTAAACATGGTTATTTATTACTATTATCGTTAGTTTACTGGAAAATCGGATAACTATTCCCGGGAAAGGCGAGTAAACTTTCACTGAAAACTTCAGTGGAGTTTCACTGCTGGAAAGTTCAGTGGATATTCACTGTGATTTTCAGTGAAGTTCCACTGAAGTCAGAACTGTGAACTTCAGTGATTTATATGGCCTTTAAGCCACTGATATAAACCGATATCTGAATAACGTTATTAATACGCATTGCACGATTAAGGTGCTCTTTTTTACGAGCGAAGATTTTATTTAACGTCCTTTCTGGTGGGCGCTACTTTGTTGTTCCTACCATAACCGATATCCGAATATTAGTCCAAGTTACGGTATTAAGGGATATTTTTTTTGAGAGACTTATTCAAGTAACATTATTTCTGGCAACACTACATTTCGTTCCTGTGGTAACCGATTTTTATATGTGTAGGCCTTAGAGTTATGTTCTATTACATGAAGATTAATGTGTAGGTGTATTAATCAAACTTCAATCGCATGATTAGGACACCAGATTTTAAAATTTCGCACAGCCACCATCTTGTGGTTCTGAAAACAATTGAAATAAATTAGATGCCAGTGGATTAAAATTCGTATAAGCATATACCTTACCAAGTTTCACTGTGCTCGGATGATTAAATCGCGAGAAACGTCCATTTAAATATTCAAATTTCGCGTCACCGCCAGGATGGATTTGTGCTCCCCAGGTTATTGAAAGTTCCAAAGGTGAACTTATGTTTATAGACTCTATCAACATGCAAAAATTTCAGTTTGACTGCTGTCATAGATTTTGTGAACCGTCTAAATATTTCAGATACTCGCCATGTTGGATTGTATTATACGTAGGCCATAGAGTTATGTATTATTAGATGACTATTATTGCGTAGGTTCATTATTCAAACGTTGACTTCTATCGCATAATTGGGACACAAGAAATAAAAAAATAATTTTAAAATTTTTCACAGCCGCCATCTTGAGTTTATGTACACAATTTAACAAAATTAGATGCCAGTGCATTACAGTGTATATAAACAATTGCTGTACCAAGTTTCACTGCGTTCAGGTGGTTAAATCGCCATAAAAGTCTATTTAAATGTTCAAATTCGCTTGGCCGCCATGTTCGTTTTGTAGTGAACAGGTTTTTGAAAGTCACTTAAGTGAACTTCTAGCAGTACCTTTTATCACCGTGCAACATTTCAGGGTGATATCGGTAACAGTTTCAGAGATATAGAATGCCAGTCAGATATTTCGCACAGCCACAATGTTGGATTGGTGAAACATAATAAACTTTGAAAGGCACGATCGTGGTCGGCTAAAATAGTACTATGACCTTACCGAATTTCATTGAAATCGCTCCAGCCGCTTAGATTTTATTAGGTGCGGGAGGGGGGGGAGGGTTTGACACCAAGGCCCTTGTAGGTAGTGCCTGTAGTATATTCTATCCTGTCGCACCCTTGTACTTTTGCTTCCAACACGATGAAGACACGAAAACATGGATCGCGTAACATTTCTGAAATGTTACAGATGCATCTTAGATCTATGTCGGTGATTCCTAAAGTTTGCAGTGAATCTCCTTCTTAATTATGTTGTTTGAACGTGAGCTAGGTTATCAGACACTCCGCAGTGTGTGCAGCATACGGTCTCACACATGAGCAACCTTTGCCTCCACCTATTTGTGCTTGGATACTCCCTTTCATGTGTTCTTCTGGATAAGTTGTTTTCCATAAAATATGGTGATTAGACAATTTCGCAATCAACCAGCAAGTTCATTTTGTTTTTTCCATACATCCACTTAATCCTTAAGTCTCAAGTATTCCTTTGGTTCCTAACTAGTAAATCACCGTCTCCATCGTTACCACCATTTTCATCATCATCACCGTAATGGCAACCTCATTCGTTGTACAAACACAAATTACGCACCACGTCACCATGCCTTCAAGCAATTCTTGCACTCTCTGTATATATGTGGCACGGTCTCCCTACATGATGATTACTATACTTTGGATGTTCATTCACTGAAAATTGCGAAATCAACTTCGAGGTCTTCCTATGCCCAGAACATAGAATGCAATGAAAAGCATATGGTCTTAAATACGATGTGTGGATTACATATAAATATGCAATTGGATTAACTCACGATGGCTACTTGTAGCATTGGCCTTTGAGAATATTTTACGGAAGCTATTCTAACAACTCTACGAGGTGATTTTCTCTCAGAGTAGCCATATGAATGTTCGAATTGCAGAATAAGAATGTAGAAAAAAGGAAACACGTTCCCACTGACCTGGTGCAAGTCTTCGAAATGAACACCCCCTTGATGACTTACGTATCATCGACACAATTTCAGTACCTCAAACCGAAATTAAATTTCTTGGCAGGGCAGGGAATCAAACCCGGACCACCGGGGCGACAGCCAAGAATGTTAGCCGCTACACCACAAGATGATATCTTTCATTGTCAGCGCAATATATTGCACGATGCCATGTAATTTCTGCACGAACTATAATAGTGTACATTCTTCGTACTTTTGGCATTACATAGCCCCTGGTAAGTTAAAGAGATGGTTCGCATACCATAACCCAAGAGCCGAATAGTTCCAATAACCAACAAACAACCGAAAGAAATACCGACAAGCTGGGTAGAAAGACAGACAACATATTTTGTAATTTTCAGAGCAAAATAGTTTTACAATGAATAGCACTCTTGGTCTCCATACTGTAGAAATAATGAAAATTGTCCTAAAACTCCAAAAGTTAAAAGGATTTCATGTCAACTTGCTTATTTTGCCGTATATCTTATGTGTAGGTAAATTCGATGAGTTATTGTTTCAGGCGATGTTGAAAATACGAATAAAAGACATAAATTACCTCAGATGCGACGGACTATTGTTCAGTTTAAAAACCTGATAAATTTACTAACGCACGTTTCTCGAATTCACATATCCCTGAACAACATCAATCTAATCCAGGTCCATCCAGACAGCGCTCCGGCCGCACTCTAAGCCAGTGCTCCGAGCGCTTTGTTTGAAGGCAGTTTCAAAAGTGGTGGGAGGAGCTTGGCTGGCTGAGCACGCAGAAGTGTGCAGCCGAACCATCAGTCGCTAGTCTAGTCCAGTACGCTTTGTTGACAGCGTGTAAGTAAATCAGTTTCGCAGTGGTCATGACTGAACAGCATACAAAAAAAAAAGGAGTGGTGCAACAGCAGTCTTTAAAGCAGAATGGGAAATTTCATTTTTCTGTACAGCTTATAAAGGGCATGCCAAATGTTTAGTGTGCATCAGAGATGTAATGTGTTAAAAAGAACACAATTTGTTGTTGAATTTTCCTCTCTAATATGTTCACATTTCAGTTTGGAATAAATCACAATACTCTTTATTTAACACTTGTGTTCGTTTCCTTCACATTCCATACATCGGCGTACCATTCGATTTGTATATGCGGTATATTTGTCATGGCAAAACAGACCTATTAATAAGTCAACAATTCCACAAGAGCCGTCGGCCGCACGACTGTACGTACGTTTCTAGTCAGCGTGGTCCGAACATCGTCTGTCTCCTCGCTTCCAGAGTGTAGTGGTGGTAGGGGAAGGATTTATTTATTTATTAATTTATTTATCGTATGGCTTTTAGTGCCGGGAGTGTCCGAGGACATGTTCGGCTCGCCTGAGTCTGTAGCTGCTTCCAGCGGACACCCTAAAGGGTGAGCTACAAGTTCTGTTCAATTTCAAGTAGTTCCAACTTTCGCCACCAGATATCAATGATACCTAGTGGTGAACGTTGGAACTTTGATAGAGCGTTCTGACGAAATCTAACCTAACAAATTTTGCTTTACACAAGTTTAGTCTGTGAAAGGATCTTTTACATCCATAAATCTATGACATGGGACCGCCGGCTTTACTTCCCCTCCGAAGGAAGGCATACTGAAGGATTTTTAACGCTCTTAAAAAATCCGACGACTTCGGCCGGGTTTGAACCCGCTATATTGGGCACAGCAGTTCAGCATGCTACCGACTACGCCACCGAAGGGGAAGGAGCGCTAGTCTGACTACCCAGTGCTCCCCGAGCGCGACCGCGCTCCCGGAGCGCTATGATGACTGGATGGCCCTGATCTAATCAGTTGGTGAATTCAGAATCTTGTTTTTGAAATAGACTATAGCTTTATAGTCCTAATGTAGTTTTTTGTTCTACCCGTAATTATTTCGGTTGCTATGAGGTAGGGGTTGTGGTGAGACAGTTTCCTTGTGGGAATGATATTACGGATAGATGCCCTTCATGACGTCAATCTCATGAGGGGATTTCATGACAAATGAAATTAATGAGGTAAGGCATGAAATGGCTGTGTGTGGTGTTTCGAGTTCGGTGTAGACTGACCATGCACGTTAGCGTGTGTAGCTACCTCGGCTGGTTTGTGACATTATGTCAACAAATTAAAAAAAAACATATTTTAACTCTCCAGATTCCATACCGGCCCCTGTTACTGTCACATGCATGATTACCAATATGCTTGATTCCTTTTTTAGGATTATTATATCTCGCTGCACCTGCTGTATCACCAAAAAGCAGGGGCAAATGACCTCGTAGTTCTGCCCCTTAAAACAACAATAACTAAGCCAAAAGGTATGCAACTTCCTGTATCCTTGTTGCAGATCTGGTTCATGTACGTGAAAATATCATGTTTTATACGTCTTCGGTATGTTTCTTTAATGTGTGACTTTCCCACTATGATATTTCTGTGCTCCCCTTGCCCAAAGGCGTTATGAGCACGGCAGACCACACGCATATGACAAAATGTTGGGTCTAGTGCGCCTCGAGTCCAGGCTCTGCGCTCAGTACCAAACGTATTGCAGCACCCCGTCAAATGGGCAGTGTTTGTGCACTGCAGTGCTAGTGTGATGTTGTGCTGCACTGCTCAGAAATGGGCAGGATAGGGCTGCGCTTCACCGGCACGAGTACTAAATTTCTCGCTAGCACTGCTTCACCTTGCTCATTGCACGGCCCTGGTGCACACACACGGACGCACAAACACACGGACAAAAGGTGATCTCATAAGCCTATGTTTAGCCTAATTTCGATTTTTGCAAAAAATGAAACTAGACTTATGAGATCTACACAGGGCCGAAAATTGTGTGTCTGTCTGTTTGTGTGTCTGTGTGTGTGAGAGTGTGTGGGTGTGTGTACTCGGAATGTCTGTCCCCCCTATCAATTCGAACACGGTGAAACCGAATTGAACGAAATTTGGTACAGAGGTAGAAATAGCAAAGGGAACCTCAGTGTCATGTTTTATATCGCCGACATCTTGACGGAAACGTAATGGCGGCCACCCAAATGTTCAAAGCTTAAATCAAATTACGACTAACCTAATCATCCGATCTCTACCAAATTTTGCAACAACATATACGGATATGGCGACCGTCTTTTGACTAAAATACAAGGTCATCGGCCCAATAGTTTGCAAATGGCGGCCATGTATGTGTGCAAATCGATTCCCCCAATCAATTCGAACACGGTAAAATAGTTTCGGAGATATGGAATGCCAGTGAAATATTTCGCACAGTTGCCATGTTGGATTGGTGAGATGTAACAAAATTTGAAGATCACTATCGGGGTCGGACAAAATATTACTATGACCTTACCGAGTTTCATTGAAATCGCTCCAGCCGTTTATATTTTATTCGGGGGGACACACACATACGCACACACACGGACTAAATGTGATGTCATAAGCATATTTTTTCATAAATTAAAATAATAAAGAAAGCTTTTCATTCGGTCAACACGGAATTCGTGTTGACCGACTTAATAGCTTTCTTCATTAGAAATAACCATCACTGAAAAATGGCTTCTATCACTACTAAATGAAAATAGGCTAACAAGTAAACGAAAAGCAAGAACTGGCGGATTCATTTAGGAAAGAAATACCCTTATTGGTCACAAAGGAGTGAAAGTTTGGTGTGTAGGTTACACTCTGCCTTATATGGCAACACTGCGAGATGGTGAGTTCGATTCCAATCTTAGTCATATTAGAGTGTTTTTCCGTGGTTTCCCACTTCTACTCCAGGAAAATGCGTGGATAGTTCCTAAGTCAAGGCCATGTCAACTCCAAAAGTAACAAAGTTTATCAGACAAATTCCATAAACACCTCAACTACATGGGACTGATGAACAATAGGCTATGTTCCAAACCCCTATATGAAGCAACAAGAAATATTTCGAATCAATGGGATCCATCGTATTGATTTTAGGAAACATGTTTCTAACGTAGGTTACAGTATGACCACGATCGAAACGAGCAAAGTACCTTGCCCTGTCTGATGGGGCACGCGCTCAGACTGAAATCTCTATGTTGAATAACATTGATATTTCAAGAAGTAATTATCCTATGTTTGAATAAATAATTGGCCTGGAATTACGAGTACATATGGCCCAGCATCGTCAGAGTTCACGGTCACCTTCAATGCTTGTCCGGGTAGCGGGCAAATAGACACTTCCATAACGTTATTGACGAGAATCTTTTCTGAAATAACGGAAACAATTTCTCCGCTTATAATAACGTTACTGATAGCGCATAGCTGTTAAAAATCACCTGTATACCGTTACTAGACTTATAACGTTGTTGGTGGGTTCTCATTTCGAAATAACGGAATTAATTTTTCTGCCCTGAATAACGTTATAGATAGCGTATAGCTGGTACAATTCGCTCGTATACCGTTACTAGACTTGTAACGTTATTGGTGGGTTTGCATTTCTAAATAACGGAATTATTTTTCAGCCATGAATAACGTTATTGATAGCGCAAAGCTCGTAAATATCGCTCGTATACCGTTACAAAGCTTATAACGTTATTGGTGGGTTCACATTTCTAAATAACGGAATTAATTTTTCTGCCCTGAATAACGTTATTGATAGCGTATAACTGGTTAAAATCTCTCGTATACCGTTACTAGGCTTATAACGTTATTAGTAGGTTTGCATTTTGAAATAACTGAATCGATCACTCTGCCTGAATAACGTTATTGATGGCGCGCAGCGAGTCAAAATCGCTGCCATACCGTTACTAGACTTATAACGTTATTAACGGGAGCGCATTTTAAAATAACGGAATCTTTACCTCTGCTGGTTATAACGTTAATAGCACAAACCAGGGAAAATTATAACCCCTTATTTCGTTGCCGCACTAAAATCGTTATTCATATACCATTTGTTTTGGGTACGGAAGCAGTAACGTAACAAAAATTAATTCGTTATTTTTGACTATTCTGTTACGTTATGGAGCCTTGCCCATCAGACTCATCGAGCACCGTGCTGTAGGTTTGTTGTCTGACATGAAGTAGGCCTACCGGGCGATTCCTTCTGTTCAGACAGTCTATTTGTTAGTGGGAAGTTTCTTTACAATAAAAGCAATAGGCTACTTAGCTTGTCCTTCATATGTTAACAGAACTTTATAATCATTGACCGTCAAATATGATGGAATGGGGTATTTAAGTTCAATTATTAATACGTATGCCATTACTTACAGCAGAAAATTCGTATACTTCATTCCAGCACTCATTCCGTATGTCCTTGACAACTCCATACGTAGAAAGCACGCGGGAGAGCCTTTTGTTGTTGACTTCGGGAGGTAGATTAAACAGGCAAGCACACGTTTTGTCAAAGAGTCTTTGTGGTGTTACCGCTAGCTAGCCGGAAGGATATCACACCTTCATGTCGAGATAATATGTTTTCATACAGTAAGGTGGACACTAATTTAATGTACACTGAATTTTCCCCGTTGTCTAGTTGATTCGCTAGAATTGATCTCTATTAAGCCTCAGGTCGTTTGCTATCCACCTAAGCCTATGTATTTCAATTGGTGTCGGTCTGTTGTTCCTTTCTTCAAAATCGCATTTAATAGTTATTTTCCGGACATTCGCCATTTTCACTAGTTCAACAAGAAGTTCCGTGACGAACTAAAGAGTCTACTTTTCTTAAACTTTAAGATTCATGCCAATGATTAATTTATATGGAACTATCTAAGTTAATGACGAAATTAGTTGGTAATATCAACATTTCTAATTAATTCTAAATATACCTGGCATAAAGTAGCCTAATAGAGCACTACAGTTGGCAGCCCAGGTGACTTAATATATTCTTAGTTCCATCTCTTAAGGTACAGAATACAAAATTTGGTTGAAGTTCAATGGATAACATGGACGTTACATGCAGTTAGATATTGGATCTATCAGTGCACGTAAAATCATGTTGGCAGCAATGTCATGCATGTGTTGGTCAGAAATAATCTGAAATATTATGATCTATTGTTGTGCCAATTTTGGATGAAATCCATTTGTTTGTATAGAAGTTACATGCATTTTAGAATTGAACCTATCATCAGGATTAGAATCATGTTAGCAGCATTGACATATATTAGTTACTCCAAATTAATCTAGAATGTCAGGTACTATACGTGTGCAAAGTTTAGAGTTGCTAGTTTGCATACTTTCTGATATATTGATATTAGTGTACAAAAATAGAGACAGCCATTATCAACATTTGGCAGCCCTGGTTGCTCTTAAGAATTCGCATTGTCATATCTGTTTACGTACCCATAGTACATACAAAATTTGGTTGGAATCCAATTGATAGTATATAGGTTACATGTATTTAAAAATTGGTCCTATCTGCAGGCTTAGAATCATGTTGGTAGCACTGACGTATATTAGGTACTCCAAATTGATCTAGAATGTTAGGTACTACATGTGTGCATAGTTTAAAGATGTCGGCTTGCATAGTTTCTGATATATTAGTATTTGGATAGAAACATAGAGAGAGCATTTATTAACAGTTGGCAGCCCTGGTGGCTCTTAAAAATACGCTCAGTCATATCTGTTTATGTACACATAGTACATACGAAATGTGGTTGAAATCCAATTGATAGTGTAGAAGTTATATGCATTTAACAATTTGACCTATCAGCAGGCTTAGAATAATTTGGCAACACTGTCATGTATGGCCTCCTGGAAATTAAACTGAAATATTATTATCTATGTAATATGTGCCAATTTTGGAATAGGTCCCATGCATACCTTCCAATATATCCAACATGGAGCTCAAATTTCAATTGCAGTTTTTCAGCAGTTGGTAGCACTGACATCAATTTCATATATATATGGCCTTGAGATATTCAGGTATAGATCTTTACTCATACCAAATTTTGTTTTGATTGCTTCAGCCGTTTAGAAGTTGATAGAAGGGGACATACACACACACAGACAGACAGACAGACAGGACAGACACACAGACATTTGCCCAGATTGATCTCATAAGTCTACTTTTCCCTTATTTTTGCAAAATGTGAAAAGTAGGCTAAAATTGCAATACCCCAATACGGTAAGCACTTCCGAGTATTTATTAACCTCGCGGCTAAACTCAGAACCTAACACGACGTAGGTCGCTAAGTGACACTTGCACTCTTTCTACTCTATGGAGTTCTCCAACACAAAATGTATCAAAATGGTGCCATTCTCAATCGATGATGCCGTTTGTAATATATAAACGATATCCGAATAACGTTATTAGTCCGAATAACGGTATTCGGGGAATATTTTTCGAGAGAAGTTTTCAAATAATGTTATTTCTAGTGAGCGCTACCATTTCGTTCCTGCGATAACCGATATCCGAATAACGTTATTAGTCCGAATAACGGTATTGGTGGGATAATTTTCGAGAGATGTATTCAAATAACGTTATTTCTAGTGAGCACTACCATTTCGTTCCTGCGATAACCGATATCTGAATAACGTTATTAGTCCGAATAACGGTATTGGGGGAATATTTTTGGAGAGATCTATTCAAATAACGTTATTTCTTGTGAGCACTACAATTTCGTTCCTGAGATAACCAATATCCGAATAACGTTATTAGTCCGAATAACGGTATTGGGGGAATATTTTTCGAGAGATGTTTTCAAATAACGTTATTTCTAGTGAGCACTACCATTTCGTTCCTGTGATAACCGATATCCGAATAACGTTATTAGTCTGAATAACGGTATTGGTGGAATAATTTTCGAGAGATGTATTCAAATAACGTTATTTCTAGTGAGCACTACCATTTCGTTCCTACAATAACCGATATCCGAATAACGTTATTAGTCCGAATAACGGTATTAGGGGATATTTTTCGAGAGACTTATTCAATTAACGTTATTTCTGTCGGACAATACTATATCGTTTCTACGATAACCTATATCAGAATAACGTTATAAGGACCAATAACGTTACCATGCGATACAAATGACGTCCGGGTATGAAACGTAACGACCACAATGTGACCAAGACCCATTTTGTTATATAATCTACCCAAACAACCATTTTCGTTATGTTAAGTTATGAAGCCTTGACCAAAATACCTTCTAAATTAGAAGCTGAGAACTAGTATTACAGGTTAGAGAAACGACTGTCATGACCTTGGTTGTGCTAGCGTTTTTTTTGTCGCAGCAGCTGGAGCCTAGTGGGTTGAGGACGAGTGGACACAGCGGTTTCGGAGTACAGTGATCAGAACTGCTAAGTGTAACAGAAGCTAATAAATCACCGCGGAGAAGACAGCAATGACTGGGGGAACTGGAGCAGAGTCACATTCTACCCGCGTGTTTGTATCTGTAAGCAGTGCAAGCTGACGGCGTGCCATAAGTAAACAGAATAGTTTCCGACTTTCCCGTCAGCACGCATTTCTCCAACAAGTATTATATTGTTATACGCAAGCACATAAATATAGATCTAATATTCTAAAACATACAGTCAAACTAACTCAGATAAGAAGAAAGGATTAAATTCAACCGGTCTCATGGCATAAAGCAGTATTAAAATATGTAACAAAGCATTCAAGCGAGCCAGCGCTCATTATGTTTGCTTTTAGAGGCTCTAAAAGTTTAATTTCCTCCCAGAGAGAATACACTGAAGTTACGAAGTGTGTTATTTTTTCTTCATTATTGCACCTTTTATATAACAGCAGTACAGGATATACTGCAGGGTGGAAGACAATTTACTATTCTCTGAGATTAATCTTTCTCTCGGTGGTGGCTTTTATGTTAATTTACACTTTATATCCTTGAAGCTATATACCAAGTTTATCCTACTGGGTACGAGGGTGACTGTAATTGGACAACACATCTTGCTGCCATAATCTAGCGAGTGTGGCACTGGAATAAGCTTTGAGTATGCTTTCAAGGGTACTTCACAATCGTCAACCTTCCCTGCCTGTTTCGCTGAAATACTGCATGCATGTTGTTCAGATCACAAGCAAAACACCTATTTCGGTATGTAGTTGGTTGGTTGGTTCCTTAGTTTAGGGGCGTTCATATAGCCCCGTGTACTTTGGGTGTGTGTAGAATCTGTCTGATAACCGGTGTTAATTGTGATGACTGTATTAGTGTGTGCATCTGTTTTTTTAATTCAAGTTAGGATTGCAACTTTGAATTTTTCAAATAGTTCCTACTTTTGCCGCCAAGCACCACCGTCAACTTAGCTACTAGACGCCACCGCAGTCGGCTCTTGGCAACGAACGTAGCAACCTAAGAGCGTTGTTTACATTCTTAACCTATACACTTTAGTTTCACACAGGTATACTTAGTGGAAAGTTCTTTAACATGCCATAAATCTATGACATGGGACCGCCGGCTTTACTTCCCCTCCGAAGGAAGGCATACTGAGGGATTTTTAACGCTCTTAAAAAATTCGACGGCTTCGGCCGGGTTTGAACCCGCTATCTTGGGCATAGAAGCTCAGCATTTTTGTATGTAGATTAAGGCTTTCATGGCCTGGATTACGATTCAAATATTTCATGGTGTTAGGGCTAATGCCCTGTGAAAATAAAATGAAAATGAAAATGAAAATGAAAATGAAAATGAAAATTAAACTTAAACTTAACATTGAAATTGAAATTAATTTTATTTTCATATGGCATTAGCCCATAAACCGTGAATTATTTGAATATCTATTTTGGTATTACATTCCCAAATTCATTTTAGTGTCCGCCTCATGGGCAGTGTCCCGCATTCTTAGCTGTCGTCGCGGTGGTCCGGGCTTGATTCACAGAAGCTTCCCTTGCAAAACAAACAACGTTTCAGTGCGATCGGAAGGTTCTCGTTCTCGTTATGGGACATAATATGATGATGATGACTTCATGATGACTCCTGGAGACTTTATGTTGTTGTGCACATCACTGCTTCTTTGAGCTCATGATTTACCATCTTGAGATTGACTTTGATGGTGTTAAGTAATTGTTTGTAATTTTCTGACTTCTGCTTTTACTGCCCGTAATACTGTAATCAAAACCAAGTTTATGTGTCGCTCTAAACAACGCAGCATCCGCTCCCCGCTACCAACCTAGCCGCAGACTTCCAGCTCCCTGTATTTGCTGTTTCACTCGAAGACTTGTATCACCTGACAGTTGGACCACACTTCGGGTACAATCGTCAGCTCGGCTATGTCCGAGTCTTCCGTTTCCTATTCAATACTCACTGCTCGACTTGACGTCTTGGGTCCTCACCGTGGCACTGGACCTGACCGAACTGCGAAGAACTCGCGAACAGCCTAATACACTCTCCCTTATTCTACGTGATGACGAGCCATCAGCAGACCTCGTCATCCGGTTCATGAGGAAGACTGGTTACTTTTTTAAGTTTTAATATAGTTTAAGGGATTTAGTTGAGGCTTTTATCGTTTACAAATCTCTTTTATTGTTCAAAATGCCTTACTATTTAATAATTTCTCATCATCATCGTGTTTTACTTCTTTTATTCAAATGAGGCATAATTGTTCGGGACAATTGTCTATTTTATACAAACGATTTTTGTCTTCATCCCTGGCAGTGGACTGTTTTTAAGTTGATAATTTCATTCCATATAATTTCATTAGGGACCGATAACCTAAATGTTAGACCCCTTAAATCAAAAATTATCATCATCATCATTATCATTGAAGTCTTTGGATTACTGACAGTTGAACAACACTTCGGGTACAATCGTCGATTCGGCTGTATGAGTATCTGATTCTTACCCTCGCAAGTCTTCTTTGACGGCTTCACTGCAAGGGCTACGCTACGCGGTTGCACTCGAAGACTTTGGTCTACTGACATTTATACACGTTTCATGCGGGTACAGATATCGGTTTGGCTGTATTCATGTCTCCCACTTCCCCTTGAAAACTGGCAGACATAAAGCTAAATGGCACGCCCCAAGAAAAGGTCAAACATATCATATACTTGGAAAGTGTGATTGCTAAGGCAATAATTCAAGAGCTAAATCGAACAATCAAAGCAACTCAATTTCGCAATCAAGTTCACTGTCAACTCTGGGATAATTCTCTACTACACAAAACATAATTTAGTGTTCCTGTTTACATCGTCTCAAGCTTCACTGGGCATACACAAAAATAGAACACAAGCTACTGAAATGAAAACCGTACCTGGTCGTTGCTTCTGTCAACATTTCAAGCCAGTATTATTGTGATCTTTGTTTTTATTGCCATATTTACAGTAGATGCACTGTTATAAATTCTTCGGAACAATTCTTATCCTGGGCTCGTTTCGTAAGAAGTCGAAGAGACGTGACTTACGTCCTTTTATTCCTTGTAGGAACATAGGGCAGCTAAAAACGTCTTCCATCTCACTCTGTTGTTGGCCAACCTTTTAATTTGGGTCCAAGTCTTTCCTTCTGAGACGACTTCTCTTTTCCATTGCCACCTGATCAAGTCGTCCCGTTTCAAACATGGTTCGTACGTTCCAAAAACCTATGTTTGTCCTTTTTATAACGCCAAATGTCGTAATTTGTTTATCCGTCCTGTTTCCGAGGCTTGTAGCTGATTCTTTTACCCAATCGTGATGGTTCGGATGCCACCTACGGTATCAGGCTACCAGCCGTTTTTACAGTTGGTTTCTAGGCCAACACACCCTCCTCGTTTCTCATTCCGGACTTGGGACCGGACAACGGTGGAGCTAGCTGAAGAAAGAGTCTGCATAATTATCTCAATGTATTGTTCCACGCCCACTAATTACAGGGTGGCGCACGAAATTGCATACACTTGAAATTGTCTATAGAATATTTAATATACAACTTATTTAATAAAAATTGGCATTACAATATTCACTGAAATGTGCATGATTAGTCAGTATGCAGGACTTGTTCAATATGCCCACCTTCGAGACGAACTTGCATGTCCTCACTCAACTCTCGGTAGAAAGTCACAATGGCCGCTTGCAATTACAGTACATGTTCTGGTTTCTGGCGGCAGATTGTCTCCTTCAAATATCCCCACAGGAATAAGTCGCAGGGATTCAGATCGGGGCTATGTGGTGGCCAGATTTAGCAGCTCCGAAAACGTTCGGGATATCGATGGGACATCACATGGGGCCCGAAATGTTCAAGCAGGAAGTTCAGAAAAATATTTGCTGTCTGCGGACGAGCTCCATCTTGCACGAACCATTGTCTCTATTGGTAGTCGTGATGCAAAGAGTTGTGGAAGGAAACTGTTTTGCTCCATGTCCATGTAACGCGCACTTTTGACTGTGTCATTGAAAAAGATTGACCCAATAATTTCATGACTGGAAATCGCTGCCCACACACAAAATTTCACACCATAACTTTCAACCTCGTGCACAATAGTAGGCCGTTTCTTTCGCCCAAAACCGGACATTTTGTTTCTTGACAGCATCGTTGAGTATGCCTCATCACTGAACCATGTGTTGTGCAGAACGGGATCACCTTCTGCAATAGCCCACGCAGCAAACTGTACTCGTCGTTGCTTCTCAAGCGCCGTTATTTTATGACCTGTTGTCATTTTGTATGGGAATAGGTCAAGCTCAGACTGCAGTATTCTCAGAATTGACCATCGAGAGCTGCCCAGCTGAACATAGGCATTTCTGGTGGATTTGGAGGGGCCCCAAGCCACAGCCGCTCTCACAGCAGCAATGTTATCCGGTGAGCGGACTGGCTTTGGACAGGTTCGTTTTCTCTCCTTCGGTTTCAAATTGGCTGGCCAGTCGATACACCGTCTGCCGACAGGGAGCCCACCGGGTCCGGAAATGAACACGAAACCTTTCCTAAGTCCGAGTTACAGTCTTCGTTTCTGCATAAAACAACACTGTCTTCTCATTCTGTTCGCACGTCAACCTCCCTTTGTCCGTCATGCTGTATAACTGGAAGCTGGTACGCATGCACGATATGTGCTGCGCTCTGTCGAATCACGCATGAAATAAGGTTTCTGTTCACGAAAGGACATGGTTGTAAGCCCAGATTTACACATTTTATAAACCATTTTCCATGTATGACATTTCGTGCGCCACCCTGTATCTGCCTTCTTATTATCAGCTTTCAATCTCCAGTGATACACTTACAGTTAAGCAAACTGGGAATGCAGATGGGAGTCAGATTAAAGCTCTACTCTCACACCTGAAGACAGCACACGTACAAGCGCAGAGGATCAGAGCCGCCCGTACTTCCACCGCATGAGTCGTCTAGTGGACATCGGTCTATCAAACACTGGTTATCAGACAAATTCCACACACACACACAGCTATACGGGGCTACATGACCACGATGACGTAAAGCCTGTAAATCAAACACCAATAATTATGTCCTAAAGTAAACACACTTCAAGTAAGTCAAAGAAAGATGATACGTAAGATACTTGGAGTAACAAGGTCAGACAAGATATTATAAGGTGCGTTCAAAAAGTAACGAGCCGGAGGCATAATTACAGAAACCAGTACCTGTATGTTAGAAGTATTGGCCCTGGCTGTTGAGGCACTTGTCCCACTGTGATACGAAGCGGTGAATGGCTGTCTCATAAAATTTCCTGGGCTGCGATGTGAACCAATTCCGCACGTACAGCTGGACGTCGGCGTCCGAGGTGAATCGTTGGCCCCGCAGAGCCCTTTTCAGGTGACCAAACATGGCGTAATCACAGGGAGAGAGGTCTGGACAGTATGGAGAGTGGCTGAGAACCTCCAATTTGAATTTCGGCAGGAGTGCTGCGACTGTGTTGGCCGTATGAGGTCGTGCATTGTCGTGGAGCGACCACAGTGGCTATGGCGTTCACTGTCACTCGGCTGTCCTGGGTAATAAGTGCATCAACCAGCTGGACGTTGTCATCAGTAATGCAGGGGGTTGCCCCAGACCTGGCATAATTGGCTAACGACAGCCGTCCTTCCCTGAAGCGCTTGTGCCACGCCTTGACCCTTGCAAGGGACATGCAGTGTTCGCCGTACACTTGTGACATTCGGCGATGAATGTCCGTTCCCCCCTACTTCTTCCGCTGTCAGAAACCGAACAACACCTCTTTTCCCTTCGGTTGACGCCTCCATGTCACTGTTTGCAATGCGACTGGCAGCGTTGGACGATTGATGCATGCTGCTGCTCGCTTTGTATCGTCACGTGACGTGCACGCATGCCCTCTAGCGACGGGCTGTGACCTTCCACGCTCTGGTCGGAACCACACCTCGTTACACACGCCACGATTAGCCGATGTAATTACCGGTTTGCGCATTTCAGCCTCGGGCTCGTTACTTTTTGAACGCACCTTATAAATGAGAAACTGGCACAAATGTCATCAACGACGGATATCGCAGGAAAAGCCATGATACAAAAATCAAAATGGCGAGGATGCGAGGATGCGACACGACAGGTGGACATACAAAGCTACAATGTGGGACACATGGATAGGTAAACGACAGAGAAGAAGACCTAGGCGAAGGTGGTCCGACTTTTACAGAGCAAAGGCAGGCCCACAGTGGACGAGAGAAGCAAGAAGTAGAACTGAGTGGAGGACCATGGAAGACAGACTATAGGGCAAGTGAAAGTAATTTAAGTCAAGTGCATCGCTAGGAAAACTGGGAGAGAAAGTCAAAGTGTAACAGTACAAAATAAGACAAAACAAACTATACAATTACCATGCACAATCCTAATGTGACTAGCTTACCACATTAGTGAAAAAGAGCTAACCTTTTATAGGAGGCCTTTGCCCTTTAAGGGACATTCGAGGCTGCTCTTTATTCTTTATTAAATTAATTTCGATAGGTTATTTCAATTTTGATTTATAAAGAACATCAGATTATTGAAATCTACTGCCTTTAAGGAAGATAACCAATTATAATCAACACATTGAAAATACAAATCCGAAATGCAATATGTATAAAATGGCAATTGTTCTGACGAAATCGAATACACTTCACATGCTGTGATGAAGTTAACTTTGTCTACTATGATGGCATCAAGTGCAATGCGATATAGCGGCAGCAAATATTGGTCTGGCATAAATCAATTGCAGACTACGTCAGTTTTGTCAGGCAGGATTAACGAACACACTATTGGGGTTGGACAATGTTTTTGTAGCATTATTTGCGTCGTACAGTTCTATTGTATTGCGGAAGCAAAGCTTTATCTAGATTTATATTGATCACTCTCTGATGCCACGAACGTGGTATCAGCTCCAACTCCCGAATCACTGGAAGGATTAATACATGAAAACCAGTGAACAACCCCACACCTGCATTAGTATCGGACTCAAAACACGGAGGAAAGGTACATCATCACCTCGTCTTTAGTCAAGTTGTACGTATGGAGACTCCTGTTTCAAAAGACATGTGGGCGTATTGTAAACATTATTTTCACTGGGATTTAGACAGTTGAAAAGATATAGGATTCAGCAGTAGGAGGATGAGAAAAGAAGTTAAGCGAGTGACCAATTTCGTCTTCACACAACTAGAATTATACATAAATAAATACTATAACAAGAGTATAAATATTTTAAGTTATAACAATTCAACAAGCATGTGAATGGTTTGGGTTAACAAGATGGCCAAAAATTGCGTGAATGTTAAATGAAGCTTTTAAAGCTTGAATTTAATTTAAAATATGAGCTTGGGGCGTTTCCTCTAAAATGAATTCGAGTCATTCGTCACAAGAGATGCGATCTCTACAGGAACGGTGTCCGCCTTGTTGCGTAGGGGCTAGCACTCTTGGCTGTCAATGTAGAGACCTGGGTTCCATTTCCGGCTCTGCCAAGAAATAGAATTCTGGTTTGACGGCTGTAACGAGGTATACTCAGGCAAAAATGAGAATATGCGGGTTCAATTCCCAGCTCAGCTATTCTGGAAGTGGTTTACCATGCTTTCAAACTTCTACTCCAGGCAAATGCCGGGATGGTTCCTAAATTAAGGCCACGGCCACCTTCTTCCCAATCCTCATCTGAATTACAAATACACACACTAACACAGTCATTGCAGTAAAACAGGTTTTCAAACCAATTCCACACACACCCATGTACACGGGGCTACATGACCACGATTTCAACAACAACAACAACTCTACGGGAATGGTCATATTTAAATGACACCAAAGGATAAATATTTTTCGTTTTTTTTCCTACTGTGGTGGCGATGATGTGAATGTATTCAGCCATTAACTTCAACGTTAGTAATTTGGTTGACTTCCTCAAGTCCTGTACTGACCTGCATCAGCGTCATGAGTTTCGGTAGTTCCCTGTTGGTTGGTTCCTTAGTTTAGGGTCTGCGACAACGCGGTCATGTAGCCCCGTGTACTTTGGGTGTGTGTAGAATCTGTCTGATAACCAGTGTTAATTGTGATGACTGTATTAGTGTATCTGTTTTTTTTTAAATTCAAGTGTGGACTGCAACTTTGAATTTTTCAAATAGTTCCTACTTTTGCCGCCAAACGCCACCGTCAACGACTACTAGGACTAGTTCAGAACTTAGCTATTAGACGCCACCACAGTCGGCTCTTGGCAACGAACGTAGCAACCTAAGAGCGTTGTTTACATTCTTAACCTATACAATATAATTTCACACAGGTGTAATTAGTGGAAAATTCTTTAACATGCCATAAATCTATGACATGGGACCGCCGGCTTTACTTCCCCTCCGAAGGAAGGCATACTGAGGGATTTTAACGCTCTTAAAAAATCCGACGGCTTCAGCCGGGTTTGAACCCGCCATCTTGGGCATAGAAGCTCAGCATGCTACCGACTACGCCACCGAAGCCGCCGTAGTTCCCTGTACTGGGGTTAGAACACCGGGTAGGAAGTTAGTCCATTACGTCGATAAGCAAGCACCCAGTGACACGGTGAATAGTAGCCTATGGCGATGTGATCCACTGCTGAACTACTGTCAGTTTGTTCCCTTTGATAAATGAGATTCTACGCCTGTCACGGTTTGTTCTGATTCCACTCAATATATTACAGTTCTCCTGACGCAGTTCATAGCCTCTGGTAATTCGTGCGGGAGAGAATTTATTACAACCACTTTGAATTCTGTTTTCTTTCTTCTCTCGATTGCCATTCAACCAAATAATTTTACTGACTATATATTTCATACAGAAGAATGTGATTAGATCCCAACTCATAATTGAATCGGTCGGAGATGAAAAGCATTATGTCAAAAATGGACATTTTTTTAAGAATTAGTATTCTGAAGTATTGACCCAAGTGCCTTGAAACGGCATAGGAAAGAATTAAGTCAGCCTTCTGTTTGGTTGGTTGGTTGGTTGGTTCTTAAGTTTAGGGGCTGGGACAACGCGGTCATGTAACCCCGTGTACCTTGGGTGTGTGTAGAATCTGTCTGATAACCGGTGTTAATAGTGATGACTGTATTAGTGTGTGTATCTGTTTTAATTCAAGTAAGGACTGCAGACGATCAAGTTTCAAGTAGTTCCTACTTTTGCCGCCAAACGCCTCCGTCAACGACTACTAGTTCAGAACTTACCTACCAGACGTCACCACAGTCGGCTCTTGGCAACGAACGTAGGAATCTAATAGCGTTGTTTACCTTCTTAAGCTATACAATTTAGCTTCAGACAGGTGTAATTATTGGAAGGTTTTTTAACATGCCATAAATCTATGACATGGGACCGCCGGCTTTACTTCCCCTCCGAAGGAAGGCATACTGAGGGATTCTTAACGCTCTTAAAAAAATTGACGACTTCGGCCGGATTTGAACCCGCGATCTTGGGCATAGAAGCTCAGCATGCTACCGACTACGCCACCGAAGCCGTCAGCCTTCTGTTTAAGCTACACACAAAACATTTTCATTAAGAGAAAAAGCACGGAAGCTCACTGGCAAGGCAAAATCCATCACAAAGCAATTTGTTTTGTGGGTTTAAGCCAGAAACCACTACTAATAATAATAATATCGTATGGCCTCGGATTCCGGGTGCAAGCTTGGTTATTTGACACCCAAAGGGTAGCTTGCATGTCGAATTTCGTTGTTCCTTGAAGCACTATGAAAATCAAGGAGGTTAGATATCTGAGATCCTTGAACACTATAGCGCTTTCCAGTAGAGAAATGAGGAACTTTGTGTTGGCGGAAACTCCCGAGATTCATTTTGCCATTATGAACACCACCTACTGAATTCAAATGGGTTCTTTGATATGCCAACAACGTATTACTTGGTGTCGTAATTTTTGCCGCCTTTCAAAAATCACTTACCACGGTCAGGAGCGAACGACACGTTGACCACTCACCTGCCGTAGCAAGCTACTGCTACATGTAGTGCGATCAGAGGAGAAAAGCACTAAGTCATCGACTTGCTACCTTTCAGCGCCGTATTCCGTACTTAATGTTGGCCGCACTGCAAGATTCCCGCGCGTTACAGTGCTATTGTAAATTTGATTTGTCCAGGGTTTAGGTGGTTTTTATGTTAAAAATCCATTTTAAAATAAAATAACACGTGCAATATTCATTCTGGATGGCTTTATGCCACACTAAACTGACCACGGAGTTGAAAGGCATTAAGTCACTTTTGCAAAATTGATTAGAAAAATATGTTTATTGAATTAAAATTGATATTCCGCTAACACAAACATAAGATGAACGGTTGCTTCACAATATAGATGACTAATATAGTGTGTTTGTTAAGTTTTGTTCCATCAATGACGTTTTATCTGTCTCCTGAAAAGTAGTGGAAACTGACTTAATGCTTTTCAACTCCGACTGATTCAATTTGTACATTGTGTATTTCTTGCTTCTTACTGAGGTGAGGTGAATAACATACTCAGCAGCGTAGCTAAGCAAATGAAGTAACACTCCATGGCAGTGATCGAGTGCTAAGTCTTCGGAGATCCAACTTTCGAATCTAGGTGTTGACTGAATCCATTCTGAGTGAGGTTCTTTCTCCGGTACTACTTCATTCCCACCTGGAAAATGCCGGAATGATACCGTATGTAAAGGCCAATGGCAACCAGCGCATTTCATGATCCTCAGGATTTCACATGTACACACTACTATGTCACTATATAAATGTTGATTGTAGTGGCTTCGGTGGCGTAGTTGGTAGCATGGTGAACTGCTGTGCCCAAGATAGCGGGTTCAAACCCGGCCGAAATCATCGGATTTTTTAAGAGCGTTAAAAATCCTTCAGTATGCCTTCCTTCTGAGGGGAAGTAAAGCCAGCGGTCCCATGTCATAGATTTATGGCATGTCAAATATCCTTCCGTGTCGCCTCCGTAGCGTAGCGTTCGGCGTGGTTAGCTGCCACCCTGGAAGTCCTGGGTTGGATTCCCGGCTCTGCCACGAAATTTGAAAAGTGGTATGAGGATTGGAACGGGGCCCAAATAAGTAGAGAAGGTTCGATTCCCACCTCAGCCATCCTCGAAGTGGTTTTTCGAGGTTTCCCACTTCGTCTTCGGGCAAATGCCGGGATGGTGCCTACTGTACGGCCACGGCCGCCTCTATCCCTCTTCCTTGCCTATCCATCCTATCCTTCCATTCCCTTCCCTCATGAGGCCCCTGTTCGCTTTCCAGGTAAGGCCGCCTGGGCGAGGTGCTAATCCCACCTCACCAGTTGTATCCACTCCTATTAGATGTTCCCAGCTCTAAGACACTGCCTGAAACATGGCGGTAGGGGTGAGTTCCCTCGCTGAGTCCATGGGAGCCCCCACCCTGGAGGGTATACTCGATTTAAAAATATAAATATTTCCTTCCACAAACTCAACTTGTGTGAAGCTAAATTGTAAGGTTAGATTTCGTCGGAACGCTCTATCAAAAGTTCCAACGTTCACCACTAGGTTTCATTGATATCTGGTAGTGAAAGTTGGAACTACTTGAAATGGAACGGAACTTGTAGCTCACCCTAAGTGTGTCCGCTGGAAGCAGCTACGGACTCAGGCAGCCGAACATGTCCTCGGACACTCCCGGCACTAAAAGGCGTACGATAAATAAATAAATAAATATTATAGATAAATAAATAAATAATAAATAAATGCTGATTGACAAATTATTATTTGTTGTTGATTATTTAGGGACATTATGCCACCGTGTTCATGTAACCCTGTGTACTTATTTGTGTGTAGAATTTGTCTGATAACCTGTGTCACTATGATGCCTGTACTAGTGTGTGTATTTGTAATTGAGATAGTATTTGGATAGGAACCGGCTGTGGTCTTCAGTTAGGTACTATCCTGGCATTTGCTTGGGTTGAAGTATTAAGGCTCTTGGGCTCCTAGTCGGCTTCGGTGGCATAGTCCGTAACATGCTGAAATGCTGTGCCAAAGATCGCGGGTTCAAACCCGGCCGAAGTCGTTGGATTTTAAGAGTGTTAAAATCCTTCAGTAGGCTATGCATTTCTTCAGAGGAGAAGTAAAGTCGGCGGGCCCATGTCAGAGATTTATGGCATGGAAAAGAACCTACCACTACAATTCGTAGTGTGTAGCTACATTCGTAGGTTATTTGGTTTAGAAACGCTCTATCAAGTTCCAACGTTCGCCGCAGGGTGACAGTGGCAGTGGCATAATTATGGTAGCCAAAGTTGGAACTACTTGAAATTGATCTCTCATTAACTCCTCTCGTGAGGTTGGCGTCAGGAAGGGCATTCGGCCGTAGAAACCATCAGCCACGTGGAATTTCATCGCATCTCACCCCCGACCCCGTTGGAAAAGGGATTAATAAGGAGTAAACATAGACATAGGGTTCTTGGGCCTTTCTTACACGTAACTACACACAATAAAATTCATTACAAATAATATGCACACATTTCTCTTAGCCGAGCATAGTATTTCTAAACAAACTTACATACTAAAATGGAAGAGCTAATTATATGCTTAACATGGTAAATTAATAAATATAAAACAAAAATATTGGAATGCAGCCGAAATAAATCAGAATCCCCTATGGACGTCAAATTGGCAGGTGAAAAACTAAAGGAAGTAGGAGACTTCTGTTACTTAGAAGGCAAAATAATCAGTGATGGACGAAGCAAAGAGGATACAAAAAGTAGGTTAGCTCAGGCAACGGAAGCATTTCTACAGAAAAGGAATCTGTTGACATCGAATATAGATTTAGGTGTTAGGAAATCATTTTCGAAGGCCTTTGTCTGGAGCGTGGCACTCTATGGAAGTGAAACTTGGACTATTGGTGCAGCAGAAAAGTGGAGAATTGAAGCGTTTGAAATGTGGTGTTACAGGAGAAAGATGAAGATCAGATGGGTAGAGGGGGTTACAAACGAAGAGGTATTTCGAGTATTGGGAGAGGAGAGATGTTTCTGGTGACTGCTAATGAAGAGAAGAGAAAGGTTGGTAGGACACATACTAAGACACCCAGGAATACTGTAGAAGCTTAGTTATGGAAGGAGGGGTCGAGGACAAGAACTGTAGGGGTAGACCAAGGTTAGAATATGTTAAACAGATTGCCTCGGACGTATGGTGTGGTGGCTATGTAGAGATGACAGCTCAGGACAGGGAGTTATGGAGAGCAGCATGAAACCAATCAAAAGACTGAAGACTCAAACAACAACAACATGTCTAATAATAACTGACCTGTATAAAATTAATATAATATTCTTATCAAGCCAAAACAAAGTTTTACGTAAGTCATTTACGTAATTGTTCTAGTTGGCCTACGAATTCAAAACAAACTCCAGATTGCAGATGGCAAAGGAGATAAACCTTGCTAAACTACGTCTCACATACGTTTTAAAACTCATTATTCTCCTTATTTAGTAATGGTTCTATTAAATTTGGTGAAATAAGTCCACCACTGGCTTTTCTCCGAGGGGTCTAACATAATGTTTATATAACTGTAAAATACAATGCAATGATGCTATGCTTCAGTGAATTTATTTGAAAACATAACTTTTGCGAAATGCAGTGCTCTCTTTCTTCTTATCTTATTATCGTGTTGGAAAACATTTTTTTTGTTGTTGTTGCCTTAGGAAACAAAATGTAATGGTTTTCGGTCGACCAACTCGATTGTACTCAATTGTAATGCGTGGTTCCCAAATCCTGAAAATTTTTACAGGTATTTATTAATCTGATGTAATTTATTTTCAGGATTAGGCAAGGCTTCATAACTTAACATAACGAAAATGGTTGTTTGGGTAGATTATATAACAAAATGGGTCTTGGTCACATTGTGGTCGTTACGTTTCATACCCGGACGTCATTTGTATCGCATGGTAACGTTATTGGTCCTTATAACGTTATTCTGATATAGGTTATCGTAGAAACGATATAGTATTGTCCGACAGAAATAACGTTAATTGAATAAGTCTCTCGAAAAATATCCCCTAATACCGTTATTCGGACTAATAACGTTATTCGGATATCGGTTATTGTAGGAATGAAATGGTAGTGCTCACTAGAAATAACGTTATTTGAATACATCTCTCGAAAATTATTCCACCAATACCGTTATTCAGACTAATAACGTTATTCGGATATCGGTTATCACAGGAACGAAATGGTAGTGCTCACTAGAAATAACGTTATTTGAAAACATCTCTCGAAAAATATTCCCCCAATACCGTTATTCGGACTAATAACGTTATTCGGATATTGGTTATCTCAGGAACGAAATGGTAGTGTTCACAAGAAATAACGTTATTTGAATAGATCTCTCCAAAAATATTCCCCCAATACCGTTATTCGGACTAATAACGTTATTCAGATATCGGTTATCGCAGGAACGAAATGGTAGTGCTCACTAGAAATAACGTTATTTGAATACATCTCTCGAAAATTATCCCACCAATACCGTTATTCGGACTAATAACGTTATTCGGATATCGGTTATCGCAGGAACGAAATGGTAGCGCTCACTAGAAATAACATTATTTGAAAACTTCTCTCGAAAAATATTCCCCGAATACCGTTATTCGGACTAATAACGTTATTCGGATATCGTTTATATATTACAAACGGCATCATCGATTGAGAATGGCACCATTTTGATACATTTTGTGTTGGAGAACTCCATAGAGTAGAAAGAGTGCAAGTGTCACTTAGCGACCTACGTCGTGTTAGGTTCTGAGTTTAGCCGCGAGGTTAATAAATACTCGGAAGTGCTTACCGTATTGCAATTTTAGCCTACTTTTCACATTTTGCAAAAATAAGGGAAAAGTAGACTTATGAGATCAATCTGGGCAAATGTCTGTGTGTCTGTCCTGTCTGTCTGTCTGTGTGTGTGTATGTCCCCCTCTATCAACTTCTAAACGGCTGAAGCAATCAAAACAAAATTTGGTATGAGTAAAGATCTATACCTGAATATCTCAAGGCCATATATATATGAAATTGATGTCAGTGCTACCAACTGCTGAAAAACTGCAATTGAAATTTGAGCTCCATGTTGGATATATTGGAAGGTATGCATGGGACCTATTCCAAAATTGGCACATATTACATAGATAATAATATTTCAGTTTAATTTCCAGGAGGCCATACATGACAGTGTTGCCAAATTATTCTAAGCCTGCTGATAGGTCAAATTGTTAAATGCATATAACTTCTACACTATCAATTGGATTTCAACCACATTTCGTATGTACTATGTGTACATAAACAGATATGACTGAGCGTATTTTTAAGAGCCACCAGGGCTGCCAACTGTTAATAAATGCTCTCTCTATGTTTCTATCCAAATACTAATATATCAGAAACTATGCAAGCCGACATCTTTAAACTATGCACACATGTAGTACCTAACATTCTAGATCAATTTGGAGTACCTAATATACGTCAGTGCTACCAACATGATTCTAAGCCTGCAGATAGGACCAATTTTTAAATACATGTAACCTATATACTATCAATTGGATTCCAACCAAATTTTGTATGTACTATGGGTACGTAAACAGATATGACAATGCGAATTCTTAAGAGCAACCAGGGCTGCCAAATGTTGATAATGGCTGTCTCTATTTTAGTACACTAATATCAATATATCAGAAAGTATGCAAACTAGCAACTCTAAACTTTGCACACGTATAGTACCTGACATTCTAGATTAATTTGGAGTAACTAATATATGTCAATGCTGCTAACATGATTCTAATCCTGATGATAGGTTCAATTCTAAAATGCATGTAACTTCTATACAAACAAATGGATTTCATCCAAAATTGGCACAACAATAGATCATAATATTTCAGATTATTTCTGACCAACACATGCATGACATTGCTGCCAACATGATTTTACGTGCACTGATAGATCCAATATCTAACTGCATGTAACGTCCATGTTATCCATTGAACTTCAACCAAATTTTGTATTCTGTACATTAAGAGATGGAACTAAGAATATATTAAGTCACCTGGGCTGCCAACTGTAGTGCTCTATTAGGCTACTTTATGCCAGGTATATTTAGAATTAATTAGAAATGTTGATATTACCAACTAATTTCGTCATTAACTTAGATAGTTCCATATAAATTAATCAGTGGCATGAATCTTCAAGTTTAAGAAAAGTAGACTCTTTAGTTCGTCACGGAACTTCTTGTTGAACTAGTGAAAATGGCGAATGTCCGGAAAATACGAGTAACTATTAAATGCGATTTTGAAGAAAGGAACAACAGACCGACACCAATTGAAATACATAGGCTTAGGTGGATAGCAAACGACCTGAGGCTTAATAGAGATCAATTCTAGCGAATCAACTAGACAACGGGGAAAATTCAGTGTACATTAAATTAGTGTCCACCTTACTGTATGAAAACATATTATCTCGACATGAAGGTGTGATATCCTTCCGGCTAACTAGCGGTAACACCACAAAGACTCTTTGACAAAACGTGTGCTTGCCTGTTTAATCTACCTCCCGAAGTCAACAACGAAAGGCTCTCCCGCGTGCTTTCTACGTATGGAGTTGTCAAGGACATACGGAATGAGTGCTGGAATGAAGTATACGAATTTGCTGCTGTAAGTAATGGCATACGTATTAATAATTGAACTTAAATACCCCATTCCATCATATTTGACGGTCAATGATTATAAAGTTCTGTTAACATATGAAGGACAAGCTAAGTAGCCTATTGCTTTTATTGTAAAGAAACTTCCCACTAACAAATAGACTGTCTGAACAGAAGGAATCGCCCGGTAGGCCTACTTCATGTCAGACAACAAACCTACAGCACGGTGCTCGATGAGTCTGATGGGAGTAGGAAGCTAAGCAACACTACGGACATGGAAACTGCAGTACTTTCCCCTGAATATCCAACCATATCAGAGGCACTTGATAACAGGCCCCATTCTACGAACACATATAGCATTGCGGAAGTAACTCAACCATCAGATAACGTAGCTGAAACATCCATGACTACTTTACATACAATGAAGAGGGAACTGTGACGTCACGATCGGACGGCACGGGTAAGACACACACCAGCCAGCCAACACAGCATTCTGTAGAACAGCCAGATAACATTAAGGCTAAATGTCCCGATTTTTAGCCTACTTTTCACATTTTGCAAAAATGAGGAAAAAGTAGACTTATGAGATCGGGCAAATGTGTGTCTGTCTGTCCTTCTATCTCTCTGTCTGGCTGGCTGGCTGTGTGTGTGTGTGTGTGTGTGTCTATCAACTCCTAAACGGCAGCAGCAATCGAAACAAAATTTGGTAGGAGTAAAGATCTATACCTGAATATCTCACGGCCATATTTGAGAATGATGTCAGTGCTACCAACTGCTGAAATATCGCAATTGAAATTGGAGCTCCATGTTGGGTATCATGGAAGGTATGAATGGGAGCTTTTTCAAAATTGGCACACGTATAGATAATAATATTGCAGTTTAATTTCCAGGAGGCCATTCATGGCAGTGATGCCAAAATGATTCTAAGCCTGCTGGTAGGTCCAAATTTTAAATGCATATAACTTCTACACTATAAATTGGATTTCAACCAAATTTCGTATGTGCTATGTGTACATAAACAGATATGACTGGGCGTATTCTTAAGAGCCACCTGGGCTGCCAACTGTTAATAAATGCTCTCAATTTTTTTTAAACCAAATACCCATATATCAGAAAATATGCAAGCCGACAGCTTGAAACTATGCACACGTATAGTACCTGACATTCTATATTAATTTGGAGTAACTTATATACGTCAGTGCTACCAAAATGATTCTAGGCCTGCTGAGAGGTCCAACTTTAAATACATATAACTTCTATACTATCATTTGGATTTCAACCAAATTTCGTGTGTGCTATGTGTACCATAACAGATATGACTATGCCGATTCTTAAGAGTAGCCAGGGCTGCCAACTGTTAATAAATACTGACTCTATTTTTGTTTCCCTAATATCAATATATCCGAAAGTATGCAAGCCAATAGCTCTAAACTATGCACACGTATAGTAGCTGGCATTCTAGATAAATTTGGGGTAACCAATATAGGCCTACGCCAGTGCTGCCAACATGATTCTAAGCCTGCTGATAGGTCCAATTTTGAAATGATTGTAACTTCTATACTAACTAATGGATTTCATTCAAAATTGAGACAACAATAGATCATATTATTTCAGATTATTTCTGACAAATACATGTATGTCATTGTTGCCAACATGATTTTACGCGCGCTGTTAGATCCAATGTTTAACTGCATGTAACGTCCATGCTATCCATTGGACTTCAAACAAATTTTGTATTCTGTACATTAAGAGATGGAACTAAGAATATAGTCAGTCACCAGGGCTGCCAATTGTAGTTCTCTATTAGGCTACATTATGCCAGGTATACAGTATTTCGAACTAATTAGAAATTTCTATATTGCCAACTTAATTTTGTCATTATTCTAGATTGATTCATATAGATTAATCATTGGCATGAATTTTAAATTCTAAGAAAAGTAGGCTCTTTAGTTCGTCACGGAACTTCTTGTTAATTTTTAATTCTGACACCATGTAGCAGCACCAAAGTGAGACAATTTCTTTTTTAAGTTTTCTCTTGAATGGAAGCTCGTATTTGCGATGTGAAAACCACTTTGCATACTAGAGTGCAATAGAATTGATATTAATTCAATGCATGTCCAAAAATGTGAAAAATAAAAACGTTATTAGCAGGTTTTTATATTTCTGCTTAAAATAGGAAAAAGACCTGGTAATACGAAAACGGAGATTTATTTCCTGATTCCAATGCATTTGTAGCCTACTTTTCACATTTTGCAAAAATGAGAAAAAAGTAGACTTATGAGATCGGGCAAATGTCTGTCTGTCCGTCTGTCTGTCTGTCTGTCCGTCAGTCTGTCTGTCTGTCTGTCTATCTGGCTGGCTGTGTGTGTGTCCCCCCCCCCCTTATCAACTCCTAAACGGCTGCAGCAATCGAAACAAAATTTGGTAGGAGTAAATATCTATACCTGAATATCTCACTGCCGTATTTGAAAATGATGTCAGAGCTACCAACTGCTGGAAAATCGCAATTGTAATTTGAGCTCCATGTTGGATATCATGAAAGGTATGAATGGGAGCTTTTTCAAAATTGGCACACGTATAGATAATAATATTGCAGTTTAATTTCCAGGAGGCCATTCATGGCAGAGTTGCCAAAATGATTCTAAGCCTGCTGGTAGGTCCAAATTTTAAATGCATATAACTTCTACACTATAAATTGGATTTCAACCAAATTTCGTATGTGCTATGTGTACATAAACAGATATGACTGGAAGTATTCTTAAGAGGCACCAGGGCTGCCAACTGTTAATAAATGCTCTCATTTTTTTAATCCAAATACCCATATATCAGAAAGTATGCAAGCCGACAGCTTTAAACTATGCACACGTATAGTACCTGACATTCGATAATAATTTGGAGTAACTTATATACGTCAGTGCTACCAACTTGATTCTAAGCCTGCTGAGAGGTCCAATTTTAAAATGGATTTCACTCAAAATTTACACAAAAATAGATCATATTATTTCAGATTATTTCTGACCAATACATGTATGTCATTGTTGCCAACATAATTTTACGCACTGTTAGATCCAATGTTTAACTGCATGTAACGTCCATGCTATCCATTGCACTTCAACCAAATTTGTTATTCTTTACCTTAAGAGATGGAACTAAGGATATATTCAGTCACCAGGGCTGCCAACTGTAGTTCTCTATTAGGCTACATTATGCCAGGTAGCCTATACAGTATTTCGAACTAATTAGAAATTTCGATATTACCAACTTAATTTCGTCATTATTCTAGATAGATCCATATAGATTAAACATTGGCATGTATCTTTTTTTAATGAAAAGTAGGCTCTTTAGTTCGTTACGGAACTTCTTGTTCATAAATAAAATCGGGGGAATGGAATCGTCAGCATTAGTTTGGGAATCGTTTATTTAAAAGGGTGGTAGGAGTAGCGGCGCCGCTTCACAAGATCTCTTGCGCAAGGAAAATGATGAACACACCGAATTGACGAATACCGTATTGTAGTTCGGCGAGTTACATGTACCTAGGTACAAGTGCCTAGGCGCGGAACAATATCTGAGAAATAAAATTATAGTAATGTCACGCTTATGTAACGTTTACACAATGTGTTTGTACAGATGCCTTTCTTACTTCCTCAAACATTCTTGTTGTTGTTCTTGTTGATAATAATACATTGTAGGGACTTGGGACATCTTGGTCATCAGTCGCGTGTAGTTGACTATGTGTGTTACTGTATTGGAGTCAGGGATGGGGTAGGTGCCCTGAGTCTTCAAGTAGCCTAAGGTACTATCTCGGCATTTACCTGGAGGGAGTGAGGAAAACCCTGGGAAACACAAGACACAACTAAACTTCACGTGCAACCACAATGGTAGGTTAAGGAATTTCTGAATGGCAGTAAGCATCTGCTGTAAGAAACATTGTTTCAGTTCCTTAACTTTTCTTTCGTTCAATACGCCAATACACAAGCTCCGCTGGGAATTTTCTTCGCTTTCTGTGGGCGTACAAAGGAAGTGGATATTTATGCAGGACGCTTGCACCTAGACAACATGGCACTTGACTGTCGTCAATATTTACGGAGATCAATTTACCATTTTCACAATGGCTACGTCTTACTTTTCCACACAACGCATTGTTTCCATTTGAATTCGAACTTGCTTCTCTGAAAGAAAGTTGTCACTGAATAGTTCGTGCTCTTGTACTCTTACACTTATATATTAGAAGTTTAAAAAAAGACTAAACCCGTGGCGCGACAGCCGTTGAAGGGCCTAGGCCTACCAAGCAACCAACCGCTGTTCAGCCATGTAGCTTGCAGATTGTGGGGTGTCAGATAAAATATCAGTGAAATCAAAACTGCTCAGTACTTAACAGATTCTCTAATGCAAGCGTAAAGAAATATATAATTTCAAATATAAACTAGGGGCCTGGCTTCCTTTTCTTGGTACAGTACTTAGTCGCATTCCCCCCTGGGATTTCGTGGTATGCCCTTGAACCAGGGCTGACATGCAAAACGAAATGCATGGCTGTGGGGGCGAATATATTTGAATTTCGCCGTGAGCGCGATACTCGGGAGCGAAATGATAATGATCGTCGGCGGGAAATTAAATCGAAGAGAAACTTAATTCGAAGTGAAATGACGTAGCGAAATCAACGCGAAACTTAATAGCAACGCGAAATTACATTGTGCAATTGAATTAAATTTCACACCCGGCGCGAAAACAAATTCGTTACAATCTTTTAATTTCGCTCCCAGCGCGTAATACAATTCATTACAGACTTTAATTTCACTCGCGGCGCAAAATAAAATTCGATACAGACTTTTAATTTCGCTTCCGGTGCGAAATAAAATTCGTTGCAGTCTTTTAATTTGACTCTCGGCACGAAATACAATTCATTACAGACTTAATTTTGCTCGCGGCGCAAAATAAAATTCAATACAGACTTTCAATTTCGCTTCCGGTGCGCTCCCTGCGCGAAATTAAACTCGGTTACAGACTTTATATTTCACTCCCTCCGCGAAATACAATTCGTTACAGACTTTTAATCTCGCACCCGGCGTGACATAAAATTCCTAAACGGTATTTAGTTTCGCCCTCCGACGTGAATTTAAAATGCATGGAACATTTAATTCCGTTGTTGAAATTAAGATGTATTCGCTTCGAGAGTTAAAATATGTTCGGTGCGATGTTCAAAGTCTTGACGTTGGCAGAAGTAGCAGTCTTACCGCACACCGCCTGCACAATCTGTCGGGCTGCAACAGCAACGTGAGTCATACAATGGTCATCACTCCAGTGCAGGAGAAAGTCAGTGCTATGGCATCAACATCACCATTGCCGTTGACTGACCTCGGACTCATGGCTGACTCTCCCTGACGTTCATAACGCAATACTTTGAGTACAATGGGACAACAAGTACCTCTACTTGTTCCATAGCGAACAAGAAGACGAATGTGCTGTGCGAACAGACATTCAAGATAAGTGAGGAACTCCCATTACAATACAAATTATCAGTTGTAACTCTTCAGTCAGTCAATACTAATTTGCCCAATAACAAGGCGGGGTACAATGTACAGTACATGTAATTAACACTCACGGAAAACTTTACATGTATTAGTTTATGGTCACTATTATAATGCAGCAATTTTAGTGATCTTAAATCTAATACATGTAATTATTTTCAGGAGTGTTACTTACATCTTATATACGATGTATCCCACCCAGTTATTAGTCCAGTCAAATTAGGAATTGTTGCTGCATTAAATCGTGAAGTTCCAAATATATTCAGGAATGTGTAGGGGGAGGTCCCCTGAACAACACCTAATAAAGTCCCGTCAATTTCAGGGGGGGGGCGGGGCAGAGGGGGGCTCAAAGCCCACCTTTTTTAGATTTTGGCGTATAACTTTAAAACGGTGCGTCGCACACATATATTTATACTTTTCAAACATAAAGTAAATTAAATGCTCTACAAAATGGTGTATTCATATTTATCTCTGTGTGTTACCGTCTCCGAGATATGAGCCGATGAATATAAAATATTTGCAGAAAAATGTGAAGCGCCTCATGTTTCTCGTCTAACTTGCCCGTCCAATCCGTTTGCCTTCCATTTTACAGGAAACTCGTGGGGAAGGAAGTTGTAGAACATTACATTTCCTTCAGAATATATGTACTTATGCTAATTTATCTCCGACCAGTCAAACGTTAGAGCGTTTTGACTTAACGGGGTCGGTTTCGAGATTTTGCTAGTGAACTGCTCATTAGTTTACTTCCGTTTTCAACGGATTTAACTCTCTGTATCACGTTATTTATTGATTATGTAAACATAGATGGTATTATCAACCATATAACTAATAATATATACCTAGAAAGTACATGAACGCAGTGGCGTATGTAGGATTATGTTTCGGGGGAGGCCAGAATTTCGGAAAACAATTTCGTTTTTATGGAAATGAAAACATGATCAAGATCTAAAAATTTACAGTCCAGCCCATCGGAGTATGTATATGTTCTGAAAAGTTTGGTATATTTTGTTGTTTATATTCTTTTAAAAAATTATAAGTTATAAGTGACATTCTTTTATTAACAGCACTGTTACCCTCTTAAAATAAAAATAAATGCACTTGCTGGACAAATTTGATGTTCAATAACAATTTGTTGTGTTGAACCTGTAGAAACACACTGCACGAGTTATATAGAGCAGGTAGGTGGCAATGAAGACAAGTTTGCTTTCATCGTGGCTGACGATTTGACGAAGCACATCTACGCGTGAATAGAACATAATAGAATATTTATTTATCAAACAGCATGCTTCAACGAAGTTTGTACATGTAACACAAAATGAAATGTACCTGTGATAATTGAGGTCATACTCGTGGAGTGGTGTCGAATACATCAGTAGGAACATATTTTGTTCCCTAGCTTCATTGATGTCTTCTGGCGTGGACGTGGAGCCATAAACATTTCAGCGATGCTTTCGGTTTCGTTGCTTTACTTTTCCCAAAATTAGCGGGGCGGTATCACATCCAGTGAAGCTATGGATTAATAGAATGTACTGGCAGAATGGCAAGGCCTGAAGTTGTTGGGAGGAGTACAGTCTGGCATCTGTGTTGCCTCGTCCAGGCTCCAGGAAAAGGACATTCGTGTCTCGTGGTGTGAGTGCCATGAGTAAGACTAGCAGGTCTACGTCCTCGACAACTACCATCACAGTTGAATGAGGGGTATTTTGTAATCCACGCTTGACAATGCTGCAGTAAGTGTCTCCTTTGGCTATGGTGAATTGTATACATTTTGCATCCCAGGCCTGCGCTAACATAGTTATCAGCTTAATTTTGTTCTATTCGTTGTAAAGGAAGTTTTCCTGCTTAACAGTAGCCACCATGTTCTCATCAAAGTCTGTTTCACTGATGTTTTACTTGATGCTCTTCGATGTTGTTCGCCTCTTTTCGTGGAACTTGTGTCTTCATCAACGTCAAACACAACAGCAGAGTTGTAACAGTAATGGTTGATAACGTAAGACACATATTGGTTGCAGATAAAGGCGAACTTAGTGTCGTTCCACTTTACCCTATGAAGAAGAAAGTCACCATCGATTACCGTGAAACAGATCTTCAGGTTGGTTATTTGACTGCATGAAGGAAAGGCATCGTAGAGAGCGGCCTTTTTCGTTTTCCTCATGATCCCTTCGTCAAAAAGAGTCGTGGGATATGGGGCTAACTCACACTTCAACAGTTCCTCCACATCCCCTTCAGTTCTCTTGTTAATTAAGGTTCTCTGGAAAATCATTAAAGGCTCGACCACCACTACATCATTGTCCAGTTTGATAGTGTTGCTCATAGCAGGCAAACGGACTTCTGGGTTTTTCTTACACTGCTTAATTTCTGCAAAGTTACTTCCAACAAAAGTCCCCTTTGTAGGGGTTCCGATTCCCAATGGTTGGCAAGAGTTGAAGTTGCTGGGTACTATTACTCCGGTTGAAAGGGACATCAAAGAATCACGTACAGAAAAAGGCGGGTGATCAACCAACTACTGTGCAAGCTTCCTTCTGTCTTGGTCATCCCTGCTCATTCGTGATGCTCAAAAGTTGACATGCTGTTCTCCACTTACAGAATGGACTCCGGCAAAATGCTCTACGCTTAGTGAAGAACCTATGGCTGTACCTGTACGAGCCCCTCCAACCCATTTCGCCAACACAGAATCACTCATGCCTCTCCATCGTGTTAGTCCCCCCTTCATTCTTCACATCACACATCAGTGTCACTTCAATCGCCATATCAGACCACACTCCAGCCATTGGTATCAGTTCAAATAGCCACGATCTTTGGAGTTTTCAACCGTACCGGATTGGGAAAGGGATCAGTCACTTAGGCATATCCCATGGTATCTCATATTCCAGAAGATTATTTCCTTTCCTGGGTCGTCAGATATCTCGGAATATTATTATTATTCCTTCCGTTTAGGTCGTCTGTTGTCCACAATTGACGGTTTTTAATTCGATGTGTCGCCGTCTCTGTCTTTACTATCTCCCAGTATCAATTCTTTCCTCTACTTCTGTCTTATATTCTTATTTGTGGAATATCATAGGATACAATATCATAATAAACTTAGGCCTACTTACCTTAATATTATGTAAACAGTGTATTAAGTACATTCTATTTCAGATGGGGAGGGGTCTTATACATGCATATTAAAAGGATATGAAAAAAATATTCGCCGTTTGAAAGGCCTACTAGATTTTTAGTGTTTATTAGTGTTGCAAATTAACAGTTGACACACATACTTTCATATATAATACAGGGTGAACAAAAAATGCCGCACTTGGAGGTCGGCATGCGGTTCCTCGTCGAAATTCACGACAAAAGTTTATGTTGCAAATCCTAGGCCAATAGGTTTAACAGAAATGCATGTTAAGAAACGAGGCCCTGTCAACGCTGTAACTACATCTAGCGTGGCCAAAAACAGCTCGCAGGAACTCGGTGCTTGATCTGTATACATTCCGATGCACTGCAGGATGTGACAGTGTTGCCAGCTCTCTCTCGTTTTCATACTTGTGTTTTCAAACAGCACGCGATCCGATTTTGCTATTGAACCTTTTGTCTTGCAATTGGATGAGGAATCGCATGCCGACCTCCAAGTGCGGCATTTTTTGTTCACCCTGTATATATTATATATTAGTTATATGGGTAATAAATACCATTTATGTTTGCAGAATCAATAAATATCGTAATACAGAGTGTTAAAGCCGTTGAAAACGGAAGTAAACTAACGAGCAGTTCACTAGCAAAATCTCTAAACCGACCGCCATACGTCAAAACGCTCCAACGATCGACAGATCGAATAAAAATTAGCATACGTATATATATTCTTGAAGGAAATTTAATGGTCTACAACTTCCTTCCTTACGAGGTTCCTGTAAAATGGTAGGTAAAAGGATTGGATGGGCAAATTAGACGAGAAAAGTGAGGCGCGGCATATTTTTCTTCAAATATTCCATGTTCACTGGCTCATATCTCGGAGACAGTAACACATAAAGATACATATGATTACACCATTTTGTAGGGCATTTAATTTTCTTTACGTTTAAATGGTATACAAATTTCTCTGCGATGCACCGTTTTAATGTTATGCGCCAAAAACTAAAAATGGGGGCTTTGAGGCCCCCTCTGTCCCCCACGGCACCTGATATTGACGGGACTTTATTAGGTGTTGTTCAGGGGACCTCCCCCTACACATTCCCGAAACATTTGGAACTACATGATTTAATGCAGCAAACGCATAATTTTTGGTCTAATTTGACTGGACTTTATCGGGCAAATTAGTGTTGAAGGACTGAAGAGTTACAAACAACAGTAAATCGTCTGTGGTAGTACCAGCGGCGTATATGGAGTTCTGTTTCGGAGGGGGGTTAAAACTCGAACAACAGGGGTGAGGGGTCATTCCTCTCATTTCTACATTCCTTACTACTTCCTTCTTACCCTCAGCGCATTTATACTGACCACGGCACGACATCAAACCCCTGGGCCACGTACAGTATTTCGTTTCGCACTGCAATTAGTTTTGCGTCGCTTTTCACTATGTTATTGTGCTTTGAATTAAATTTTGCTTCCATTTTAATTTTCGCGCTGACAATCAATATCATTTCGCACCCGAATATCGCGCTCACGGCGAAATTAAAATGTTAACGCTTCCACAGCCATTTTGTTTCGCATATTAGACCAGATTTAATTTCAGACATGAAATGAAATGTTCCATGCATTTTAAATTCACGCCGGGGGCGAAACTAAATGCTGTTTGGGAATTTTGTGTCATTAAAATAAACCGTGGCACTACAACCCATGAAGGGCCTAGACCTACCAAGCGACCGCTGCCCAACCATTAAGTCTTCAGATATTGGTCAGCGCATCGGGTTCCCTCGGCCGTTAATCTTGGTTTTCGAGCACACCGTTCCAACCCACACGTCCGTTTCTAAAATCACTAACGGAGCCGGGAAGCGAACCTGGGACCCCCAGATGAGAGGCAGGCACGATACCCCCAACACCATGGGGCCAGCAATTTTTGTCATACCAGGAGCAAAATTAACAGTCGTTAAAAAATGTTATTTCACGCCGGGAGCAAAATTAAGAGACTGTAACGGTTTTCATTTCGTGCCAGGAGCGAAATCAAAAGTCTTATAACGAATTTTATTTCACGCCAGGAGCAAAATTAAAAGTCTGTAAAGAATTTTATTTCGAGCCGGGAGTGAAATTGAAAGTCTGTAACGAATTTTATTTCGTGCCCGGAGTGAAATTCTCTGTAATGTTTTTTTTTTATTTCGCGCCGGAAGCGAATTTAAAAGACTAACGTTTTTTATTTCACGCCATGAGTGAAATGAAAAGTCTTATAATGAATTTTAGTTCACGCCGGGAGCAAAATTAAAAGTCTGTTAAGAATTATGTTTCTAGCCGGGAACGAGATTAAGAGTCTGTAACGGATTTCATTTCACGCTGGGAGCAAAATTTAAAGTCTGGTACGAATTTTATTTCGCACCGGGAGCGAAATTTAAAGTCAGTGATGCATTTTATTTCGCCCCTGCAGCGAAATTAAATTTCTGTTTATAATTTTATTTCTCGCCAGGAATGAAATTTTATTCCTTTGAACAATTTAATTTCGCGACGTTAATTTAAATTGATAATACATTTCGTTTTGCATGCCAGTCCTGCCTTGAATCGGTTTTGGTGGTGGCTCCATTTTTCACCTTAAATGTAAAACTAACTGCACATGGCGTTTATAAATGACTTACCAAATGGGATTCGCAGTGACTGTCGATTGTTTGCGGATGATTGTGTAATATATCGAAAGATACATGACTCACAAGACAATGCAGTACTTCAAGATGACCTGAACCTGGTCTATAAGTGGGCGATTGAAAATAAAATTAAAATAAACACAAGAAAATGTAGTCTAATAAAAATAGGGAAAGTGCGAAGGCAAGATTTTCAATATAACATTGGCTCAGAAATACTTGTAGAAGAAGATTCTTGCAAATATTTGGGCGTTCACTTAAGAAATGATATGAAATGGAGTAGTCATGTAAAATGTGTAGTTTCTAAAGCTTACAAATCCCTGCACTTTGTAATGAGGGTATTAAAAGGAAGTAGTACCTCTGCTAAAGAATTAGGCTATTTGTCACTTGTAAGACCTATTCTGGAATACGCCTCGGCGGTTTGGGATCCATATCAAGTAGGGCTCATAAATGAGTTGGAAATGGTACAAAGAAAGGCCGCTAGATTTGTGCTCAGTGACTTTAATCCCAGGAGCAGTGTGAGCCGTACGTTAAAGAAACTTGGGTGGGAATCACTTGAGGCTAGGAGGATGAAATCTAGACTCGGCGCTATGTACAACACGTATACAAATCAACCAGCATGGGGTGAGCTTAGCAAACGTATGGAAAAGCCTACTTACATGGGTAGGAGCGATCATCCTTTCAAAGTTAAGGGCCGACCACAGCGAACAAACTATGGTAAATATTCTTTCGTAAACCGTGCCATTGATAATTGGAACTCTCTACCTGCCGCAGTTTTAGAGCCTTTTTCCAAACATATAGGTGTGTTTAAGAAAAGACTGACTCTTTGTGTAAATACTCCAGTTTAATTGTTAGTGAATTGTTATGTACAATTATTTATTTGTTATGTATATCTAATTTGCCACCGGGGGACACAGCCCCAATTGCAAATAAACGAATGAATGAATGAATGAATGAATGAATGAATGAATGAATGAATGAATGAATGAATGAATGAATGAATGAATGATGACCGTAATGCTCTCCATCAGTCGTACCTATAAGTACATCGTACACCTAACGAACACTAAAAATAATACTGTTGCAGGTAAAATAAATTAAGTAAAAAGTCATTAAAGGGATCAATGAACTAAAATCAGGAAAAACATCATAGAAAACTAGAAGTAGTAATTACAAACTGGTAAGATATCAAAGGATCACTCAGAAATATCCAGAACTGGCCAATAATTCAGAACTAGCCATCACAGTCACAGTCAATCACAACATCGGACTAGATGCTGAGGAATCCATACCGGCAGGTAAGGTCATCGCTCTCTCACTTGACTTTCGTTCCCCTCCCCCCCCCCCCCCCCCCTCCCTCCCGTTCTCGCCGACCTTGTTCTACTATAGGCTACCACGCCTTTTGTTCCAAGTACTGTTACACTCCTATTCAAAAATTTCCCCAAGTGATCCCGACGATTCTATTCAACCGATTTAGGTTTTCGATACGGCTTTGGAATCAGTGAATAAAACTCAACTTTCTTATTACCCGCTCTTTTAAAATTGTAATAAGATATTTAAAATATAAACAGCAACTTTTCTGTTTTTGAAATAAAAAATTTAGCGATGAATTAATCTCAATTCTCCTACTAGACAGAGTACATAGCAGTTTTCAGATCGCAGATCGGAGGTCCCCTTTAAGAAAAAACAAGTAGTTCCGTGAAGAACTATACAGCCTATTTTCATATATCCTGCTCATGTTAATTGCCACTATCAACATACAAAATTTCAGTTTAATTGCTGTAACAGATTCGTAGATATTGAGAACCGTCTAAATATTTCAGATGGTCGCCAGGTTGGATTTTTATTTTTGTACTATTACATTAAGATTATTGTGTACGTGTGGTATTCAAACTTCAATCGCATGATTAGAACACAAGAAGTAAAAACGAGATTTTTAAATTACGCACAGCAGCCATCTTGTGATTATGCAAACAATTGAAATAAATTAGATGTCAATGGATCAACATTTGTATAAGCATTTAACGTGCTACGTTTCACGGCACTCGGATAGTTAATTCGCGAGAAACGTCCATTTAAATATTTATACATCGCGTCGCCGCCATGTTGGATTTGTGCTCACCAGGTTACTGAAAGTCCTATAGGTGAAAATATGTTCCTAGTCTCTATGAACATTTAAAAAAAAGTTTGGTTGCTGTAAAAGATTCATAGATATTGAGAACCGTCTAAATATTTTGGAAGCTCGCCATTTAGGATTGTTATATGTATAGGCCATAGAGTTATGTACCATCAAGGACAATTATTGCCTAGGTTCAGTATTCAAACTTTCACTTCGATCGCATGATTACGATACAAGAAATAAAAACTTAATTTTAAAATTTCACACAGCCGCCATCTTGAGGTTATGTAAACAATTGAATTAAATTAGATGGCAGTGCATTGCAATCTGCAAAATCATTTACTGTACCACATTTCACTGCGCTCAGAGAGTAAATTCACGAGAAAAGTATATTAAAATATTTCAAATTCGCTTGGTCGCCATGTTCGTTTTGTACTTTACAGGTTTATGAAATGTACATAGGTAAACTTGTATCAGTACCCTTTATCACCGTACAAAATTGCAGGCTGATATCTGTAATTGTTTCGGAGATATAGAATGTCAGTGAAATATTTCGCACAGCCGCCATTTTGAGGTTATGTAAACAATTGAACTAAATTAGACTCCAGTGCATTACAGTGTTTATAAACATTTGTTGTACCAAGTTTCATTACGTTTGGATAGTCAAATCGCGAGAAAAGTTTATTTAAAAGTCTCAATTTCGCTTGGCCGCCATGTTGGTTTTGTAGTCACCAGGTTTTTGAAAGCATCATAGGTGAACTTCTAGTAGTGCTCTTTATCACCGTACACAATTTCAGGGCGATATCGGTAACAGTTTCGGAGATATTGAATTCTACTGAAATATTTCGCACAGCCGCCATGTTGGATTGGTGAGACGTAACGAAATTTCAAGGACACGGTCGAGGTCGCCGGGAATAGTGCTATGAACGTACCGAGTTTCATTGAAATCGCTCCAGCCGTTTAGATTTTATTAGGGGGACGCACACACACACACACACACACACACACACACGGACAAAAGGTGATCTCATAAGCCTATTTTTTCAAAATTGAAAATAGGCTAAAAAATAAATAAATTCAGCTTCGTTTGTGATGCCATTTGTTGAAATATTTTCTTACCAAAATGTCGGGACATTTAGCCATAACGAACCTGTCACTAATGACGTACCCAAAACCCAATTTACGTGGTCGAAAGACATGGAATTTCAGGATGCCATACAAGAAGAACGAGAACACTCACAAGTAATAGGCTTCCCAACAGTCTCAGTACATTCGAAGCACCCTCCAGCTAACAATACCGTTCGCTCCTAATTACTTCACGCGCAAAGCACAGACATAGTTCAGGAAACCCTATCTACTACATAGGGGGCAGAGTTTACATCCACCACTGATGCTGCAATCAGTTTCAGTAAAAAAAAAGTCACGGACGTCAGCGGAAGTGCCCTACCTCCACAAACAGGAGCTAAACCCATGGCCACAGATAAAGCCAACATTAATGAGACCCATGCTCTTCACATGAAAACTGTCAACAAAAACACTGCGAGGGAAGAAGTTAAATCATATTACACACAAACACGAAACGCATCACGTAGTCGCCGTAAATCACTGGAAGTGCACACCAGTAAAACATCACTCCAATGATCCCCTCAAATAATTGCTCATAGTCGTTTAAATGCACTCAAACATACTGATGCCTGTCATCGTCATCCTTTTGTTCTTGCATATGAGTGTCTTGCGTTGTTTTGCCACATTAAATATCAATGACATCATAAGTTTGACGACACGTTTTCTACTTCAGGATTTCTTTCAGGACTTTTGATATTGACACGTTATTGCTTCAGGGAGTAAATGATCCAAACTTAGACAGGTTGAGTGGGTACGGATACATAGCAAATATTGGCCCATCTCTCCGAGGCACAGCTGTCGTTTACAGATCAGGGTTAATTTATTGTTTCGGATGTGGAGTTGCACCCGAGTGGCAGAATAATTACTCTGCAATGTGAGGACACAAAAATTGTTAATGTCTACGCCCCTTCTGGATCACAAGGTCGTCTGGCTAGAGAACATTCATTTGAAGTTGACATCAGATACTTTCTCCAGGGCTCTATCAATACTATCATATTAGCAGGCAATTTTAACTGTGTTTTAAACACTCGAGATCAAACCGGCGTTTTCAACAACTGCCGCAGCCTCAAAAGTCTCGTAGACGGATTTACCCTCCATGATGTGTGGGAACTTAAACATGGAACATACGTCCAATTTACTTTCTATCGTGCCGTATCAGCATCTAGAATAGACAGGACATATATAGCACGAGGAATGAGAGATAGCCTGCATAGTTCCACAGTAGTGCCAGTATCTTTCAGTGACCATCACGCACTGTTCCCTCAGTCATAGAAGAAGAACGTTCATCACTGTTCCATATCTTAACAAAAAGGCGTAAAGGGCAGCGAAAGACCATTACTAAACTTCGGGACGAGCATGGCTGCACTCAGTCGAACATGGATGATATCCTTTAAATTGGAGCAAAGTATTCCACAACATTTTTCTCCGACGTCCTACAAAATAGTGAGCAAACAGATGGGAGCATACATCAAAACCCACCCAGACTGACCGCAGAGGATGGATCTATGCTGGCAAGTGGTATTACTGTACCTCGGCAGAGATTTCCACAACACTACGCCCAACTCAACGTAACCGCTCTCCTGGTCCTGATGGAATACCATATGAATTTTATCAATTAATGTGGAATATACTAGGAAAAGACCTCCTTAAAATTTACCAGGAGATTAGGGGAAACCCACAAATTATAACTGAAGAATTTACTGCTGGAATTATTATTTTAATTCCGAAGATCATAAGACCACTTGGAATGGAGGATTTCAAACCTATCACACTTCTCAATACAGATTGCAAAATATTTACAAAAAATAATAGCATCCCGAATCAAACCGCAACTGCTACCAATAATAGGGCAGTGGCAATCCTGTGCGACTCCAGGAAATAAATGTCATCTCGAACTTGTTGGTGTTAAGCAATATTATTATTGTAAATGGGAAAACTTCACCCAATCTTCCTCCTACGACACTAGTCAGTCTCGATTTTCAAAAGGCCTTTGATAGAAAAAAAAAACATTCATTTCTATGGTCTGCAATGCGAACCTTCGGGTTTCCTATCGGGTTGATTAAATGCATTACAGGACTGTACAGAACAGCACAATCTAGAGTAATCATTAATGGACATCTAACATCGAATATACTCATCCGTAAATCTGTTCGTCAAGGATGCCCACTTTCTATGATCCTATTCATCATAGCACAGGAACCCTTCCTCCGGAGGAGGACGATCAATGAGAAGAAAGTGGCAGTACGAGCATATGCCGATGATGTATGTATTGTTCTCACAGACGAAAACGACGAAGACCGTATGCTGACTATCATAAACGAGCTTCAGGAAACATCTGGATTCCAAGTCAATCCAACATGTTTCAGGGATTTTTTTCTGAAATCTTCAGTGCAATGTTTTTTAATTGACCTTCCGTGGAAATACACAGGAGTTCACTGGTCACTGAGACATTGCGTTAGTCGCTGATCCTAAAGTGAAACATTCCGTGAGACTATCAGAGATATTTTATGGTGCACTGAACATCATGTGTGCTTATTGCCATAGCCTTCACTGAGTTATTAACATTAGCTCAATGGAAAAAATATGGCCTGCTTTCCAGTTCGATTCCATGAATCTACCCACAGATCAAAGTTCAAACCCTGCCTGGGGCAACGTGATATACTTTTATTTTTCCCCAGTCTTATACTTAACCAAATTGATTATTAAGGCTTGTACATCTCGTTAAACATGGTTATTTATTACTATTATCGTTAGTTTACTGGAAAATCGGATAACTATTCCCGGGAAAGGCGAGTAAACTTTCACTGAAAACTTCAGTGGAGTTTCACTGCTGGAAAGTTCAGTGGATATTCACTGTGATTTTCAGTGAAGTTCCACTGAAGTCAGAACTGTGAACTTCAGTGATTTATATGGCCTTTAAGCCACTGATATAAACCGATATCTGAATAACGTTATTAATACGCATTGCACGATTAAGGTGCTCTTTTTTACGAGCGAAGATTTTATTTAACGTCCTTTCTGGTGGGCGCTACTTTGTTGTTCCTACCATAACCGATATCCGAATATTAGTCCAAGTTACGGTATTAAGGGATATTTTTTTTGAGAGACTTATTCAAGTAACATTATTTCTGGCAACACTACATTTCGTTCCTGTGGTAACCGATTTTTATATGTGTAGGCCTTAGAGTTATGTTCTATTACATGAAGATTAATGTGTAGGTGTATTAATCAAACTTCAATCGCATGATTAGGACACCAGATTTTAAAATTTCGCACAGCCACCATCTTGTGGTTCTGAAAACAATTGAAATAAATTAGATGCCAGTGGATTAAAATTCGTATAAGCATATACCTTACCAAGTTTCACTGTGCTCGGATGATTAAATCGCGAGAAACGTCCATTTAAATATTCAAATTTCGCGTCACCGCCAGGATGGATTTGTGCTCCCCAGGTTATTGAAAGTTCCAAAGGTGAACTTATGTTTATAGACTCTATCAACATGCAAAAATTTCAGTTTGACTGCTGTCATAGATTTTGTGAACCGTCTAAATATTTCAGATACTCGCCATGTTGGATTGTATTATACGTAGGCCATAGAGTTATGTATTATTAGATGACTATTATTGCGTAGGTTCATTATTCAAACGTTGACTTCTATCGCATAATTGGGACACAAGAAATAAAAAAATAATTTTAAAATTTTTCACAGCCGCCATCTTGAGTTTATGTACACAATTTAACAAAATTAGATGCCAGTGCATTACAGTGTATATAAACAATTGCTGTACCAAGTTTCACTGCGTTCAGGTGGTTAAATCGCCATAAAAGTCTATTTAAATGTTCAAATTCGCTTGGCCGCCATGTTCGTTTTGTAGTGAACAGGTTTTTGAAAGTCACTTAAGTGAACTTCTAGCAGTACCTTTTATCACCGTGCAACATTTCAGGGTGATATCGGTAACAGTTTCAGAGATATAGAATGCCAGTCAGATATTTCGCACAGCCACAATGTTGGATTGGTGAAACATAATAAACTTTGAAAGGCACGATCGTGGTCGGCTAAAATAGTACTATGACCTTACCGAATTTCATTGAAATCGCTCCAGCCGCTTAGATTTTATTAGGTGCGGGAGGGGGGGGGGGGGAGGGTTTGACACCAAGGCCCTTGTAGGTAGTGCCTGTAGTATATTCTATCCTGTCGCACCCTTGTACTTTTGCTTCCAACACGATGAAGACACGAAAACATGGATCGCGTAACATTTCTGAAATGTTACAGATGCATCTTAGATCTATGTCGGTGATTCCTAAAGTTTGCAGTGAATCTCCTTCTTAATTATGTTGTTTGAACGTGAGCTAGGTTATCAGACACTCCGCAGTGTGTGCAGCATACGGTCTCACACATGAGCAACCTTTGCCTCCACCTATTTGTGCTTGGATACTCCCTTTCATGTGTTCTTCTGGATAAGTTGTTTTCCATAAAATATGGTGATTAGACAATTTCGCAATCAACCAGCAAGTTCATTTTGTTTTTTCCATACATCCGCTTAATCCTTAAGTCTCAAGTATTCCTTTGGTTCCTAACTAGTAAATCACCGTCTCCATCGTTACCACCATTTTCATCATCATCACCGTAATGGCAACCTCATTCGTTGTACAAACACAAATTACGCACCACGTCACCATGCCTTCAAGCAATTCTTGCACTCTCTGTATATATGTGGCACGGTCTCCCTACATGATGATTACTATACTTTGGATGTTCATTCACTGAAAATTGCGAAATCAACTTCGAGGTCTTCCTATGCCCAGAACATAGAATGCAATGAAAAGCATATGGTCTTAAATACGATGTGTGGATTACATATAAATATGCAATTGGATTAACTCACGATGGCTACTTGTAGCATTGGCCTTTGAGAATATTTTACGGAAGCTATTCTAACAACTCTACGAGGTGATTTTCTCTCAGAGTAGCCATATGAATGTTCGAATTGCAGAATAAGAATGTAGAAAAAAGGAAACACGTTCCCACTGACCTGGTGCAAGTCTTCGAAATGAACACCCCCTTGATGACTTACGTATCATCGACACAATTTCAGTACCTCAAACCGAAATTAAATTTCTTGGCAGGGCAGGGAATCAAACCCGGACCACCGGGGCGACAGCCAAGAATGTTAGCCGCTACACCACAAGATGATATCTTTCATTGTCAGCGCAATATATTGCACGATGCCATGTAATTTCTGCACGAACTATAATAGTGTACATTCTTCGTACTTTTGGCATTACATAGCCCCTGGTAAGTTAAAGAGATGGTTCGCATACCATAACCCAAGAGCCGAATAGTTCCAATAACCAACAAACAACCGAAAGAAATACCGACAAGCTGGGTAGAAAGACAGACAACATATTTTGTAATTTTCAGAGCAAAATAGTTTTACAATGAATAGCACTCTTGGTCTCCATACTGTAGAAATAATGAAAATTGTCCTAAAACTCCAAAAGTTAAAAGGATTTCATGTCAACTTGCTTATTTTGCCGTATATCTTATGTGTAGGTAAATTCGATGAGTTATTGTTTCAGGCGATGTTGAAAATACGAATAAAAGACATAAATTACCTCAGATGCGACGGACTATTGTTCAGTTTAAAAACCTGATAAATTTACTAACGCACGTTTCTCGAATTCACATATCCCTGAACAACATCAATCTAATCCAGGTCCATCCAGACAGCGCTCCGGCCGCACTCTAAGCCAGTGCTCCGAGCGCTTTGTTTGAAGGCAGTTTCAAAAGTGGTGGGAGGAGCTTGGCTGGCTGAGCACGCAGAAGTGTGCAGCCGAACCATCAGTCGCTAGTCTAGTCCAGTACGCTTTGTTGACAGCGTGTAAGTAAATCAGTTTCGCAGTGGTCATGACTGAACAGCATACAAAAAAAAAAGGAGTGGTGCAACAGCAGTCTTTAAAGCAGAATGGGAAATTTCATTTTTCTGTACAGCTTATAAAGGGCATGCCAAATGTTTAGTGTGCATCAGAGATGTAATGTGTTAAAAAGAACACAATTTGTTGTTGAATTTTCCTCTCTAATATGTTCACATTTCAGTTTGGAATAAATCACAATACTCTTTATTTAACACTTGTGTTCGTTTCCTTCACATTCCATACATCGGCGTACCATTCGATTTGTATATGCGGTATATTTGTCATGGCAAAACAGACCTATTAATATGTCAACAATTCCACAAGAGCCGTCGGCCGCACGACTGTACGTACGTTTCTAGTCAGCGTGGTCCGAACATCGTCTGTCTCCTCGCTTCCAGAGTGTAGTGGTGGTAGGGGAAGGATTTATTTATTTATTAATTTATTTATCGTATGGCTTTTAGTGCCGGGAGTGTCCGAGGACATGTTCGGCTCGCCTGAGTCTGTAGCTGCTTCCAGCGGACACCCTAAAGGGTGAGCTACAAGTTCCGTTCAATTTCAAGTAGTTCCAACTTTCGCCACCAGATATCAATGATACCTAGTGGTGAACGTTGGAACTTTGATAGAGCGTTCTGACGAAATCTAACCTAACAAATTTTGCTTTACACAAGTTTAGTCTGTGAAAGGATCTTTTACATCCATAAATCTATGACATGGGACCGCCGGCTTTACTTCCCCTCCGAAGGAAGGCATACTGAAGGATTTTTAACGCTCTTAAAAAATCCGACGACTTCGGCCGGGTTTGAACCCGCTATATTGGGCACAGCAGTTCAGCATGCTACCGACTACGCCACCGAAGGGGAAGGAGCGCTAGTCTGACTACCCAGTGCTCCCCGAGCGCGACCGCGCTCCCGGAGCGCTATGATGACTGGATGGCCCTGATCTAATCAGTTGGTGAATTCAGAATCTTGTTTTTGAAATAGACTATAGCTTTATAGTCCTAATGTAGTTTTTTGTTCTACCCGTAATTATTTCGGTTGCTATGAGGTAGGGGTTGTGGTGAGACAGTTTCCTTGTGGGAATGATATTACGGATAGATGCCCTTCATGACGTCAATCTCATGAGGGGATTTCATGACAAATGAAATTAATGAGGTAAGGCATGAAATGGCTGTGTGTGGTGTTTCGAGTTCGGTGTAGACTGACCATGCACGTTAGCGTGTGTAGCTACCTCGGCTGGTTTGTGACATTATGTCAACAAATTTAAAAAAACATATTTTAACTCTCCAGATTCCATACCGGCCCCTGTTACTGTCACATGCATGATTACCAATATGCTTGATTCCTTTTTTAGGATTATTATATCTCGCTGCACCTGCTGTATCACCAAAAAGCAGGGGCAAATGACCTCGTAGTTCTGCCCCTTAAAACAACAATAACTAAGCCAAAAGGTATGCAACTTCCTGTATCCTTGTTGCAGATCTGGTTCATGTACGTGAAAATATCATGTTTTATACGTCTTCGGTATGTTTCTTTAATGTGTGACTTTCCCACTATGATATTTCTGTGCTCCCCTTGCCCAAAGGCGTTATGAGCACGGCAGACCACACGCATATGACAAAATGTTGGGTCTAGTGCGCCTCGAGTCCAGGCTCTGCGCTCAGTACCAAACGTATTGCAGCACCCCGTCAAATGGGCAGTGTTTGTGCACTGCAGTGCTAGTGTGATGTTGTGCTGCACTGCTCAGAAATGGGCAGGATAGGGCTGCGCTTCACCGGCACGAGTACTAAATTTCTCGCTAGCACTGCTTCACCTTGCTCATTGCACGGCCCTGGTGCACACACACGGACGCACAAACACACGGACAAAAGGTGATCTCATAAGCCTATGTTTAGCCTAATTTCGATTTTTGCAAAAAATGAAACTAGACTTATGAGATCTACACAGGGCCGAAAATTGTGTGTCTGTCTGTTTGTGTGTCTGTGTGTGTGAGAGTGTGTGGGTGTGTGTACTCGGAATGTCTGTCCCCCCTATCAATTCGAACACGGTGAAACCGAATTGAACGAAATTTGGTACAGAGGTAGAAATAGCAAAGGGAACCTCAGTGTCATGTTTTATATCGCCGACATCTTGACGGAAACGTAATGGCGGCCACCCAAATGTTCAAAGCTTAAATCAAATTACGACTAACCTAATCATCCGATCTCTACCAAATTTTGCAACAACATATACGGATATGGCGACCGTCTTTTGACTAAAATACAAGGTCATCGGCCCAATAGTTTGCAAATGGCGGCCATGTATGTGTGCAAATCGATTCCCCCAATCAATTCGAACACGGTAAAATAGTTTCGGAGATATGGAATGCCAGTGAAATATTTCGCACAGTTGCCATGTTGGATTGGTGAGATGTAACAAAATTTGAAGATCACTATCGGGGTCGGACAAAATATTACTATGACCTTACCGAGTTTCATTGAAATCGCTCCAGCCGTTTATATTTTATTCGGGGGGACACACACATACGCACACACACGGACTAAATGTGATGTCATAAGCATATTTTTTCATAAATTAAAATAATAAAGAAAGCTTTTCATTCGGTCAACACGGAATTCGTGTTGACCGACTTAATAGCTTTCTTCATTAGAAATAACCATCACTGAAAAATGGCTTCTATCACTACTAAATGAAAATAGGCTAACAAGTAAACGAAAAGCAAGAACTGGCGGATTCATTTAGGAAAGAAATACCCTTATTGGTCACAAAGGAGTGAAAGTTTGGTGTGTAGGTTACACTCTGCCTTATATGGCAACACTGCGAGATGGTGAGTTCGATTCCAATCTTAGTCATATTAGAGTGTTTTTCCGTGGTTTCCCACTTCTACTCCAGGAAAATGCGTGGATAGTTCCTAAGTCAAGGCCATGTCAACTCCAAAAGTAACAAAGTTTATCAGACAAATTCCATAAACACCTCAACTACATGGGACTGATGAACAATAGGCTATGTTCCAAACCCCTATATGAAGCAACAAGAAATATTTCGAATCAATGGGATCCATCGTATTGATTTTAGGAAACATGTTTCTAACGTAGGTTACAGTATGACCACGATCGAAACGAGCAAAGTACCTTGCCCTGTCTGATGGGGCACGCGCTCAGACTGAAATCTCTATGTTGAATAACATTGATATTTCAAGAAGTAATTATCCTATGTTTGAATAAATAATTGGCCTGGAATTACGAGTACATATGGCCCAGCATCGTCAGAGTTCACGGTCACCTTCAATGCTTTTCCGGGTAGCGGGCAAATAGACACTTCCATAACGTTATTGACGAGAATCTTTTCTGAAATAACGGAAACAATTTCTCCGCTTATAATAACGTTACTGATAGCGCATAGCTGTTAAAAATCACCTGTATACCGTTACTAGACTTATAACGTTGTTGGTGGGTTCTCATTTCGAAATAACGGAATTAATTTTTCTGCCCTGAATAACGTTATTGATAGCGTATAGCTGGTACAATTCGCTCGTATACCGTTACTAGACTTGTAACGTTATTGGTGGGTTTGCATTTCTAAATAACGGAATTATTTTTCAGCCATGAATAACGTTATTGATAGCGCAAAGCTCGTAAATATCGCTCGTATACCGTTACAAAGCTTATAACGTTATTGGTGGGTTCACATTTCTAAATAACGGAATTAATTTTTCTGCCCTGAATAACGTTATTGATAGCGTATAACTGGTTAAAATCTCTCGTATACCGTTACTAGGCTTATAACGTTATTAGTAGGTTTGCATTTTGAAATAACTGAATCGATCACTCTGCCTGAATAACGTTATTGATGGCGCGCAGCGAGTCAAAATCGCTGCCATACCGTTACTAGACTTATAACGTTATTAACGGGAGCGCATTTTAAAATAACGGAATCTTTACCTCTGCTGGTTATAACGTTAATAGCACAAACCAGGGAAAATTATAACCCCTTATTTCGTTGCCGCACAAAAATCGTTATTCATATACCATTTGTTTTGGGTACGGAAGCAGTAACGTAACAAAAATTAATTCGTTATTTTTGACTATTCTGTTACGTTATGGAGCCTTGGGATTAGGGAACCATCGTACATTAACTAAGATTTAGTGAGCAGCATCTGATGAAGATCTAGCGGCTTCGGTGACGTAGTTGGTAGCATGCTGAGCTTCAATGCCCAAGATCGCGGGTTCAACCCGGTCGAACTCGTCTGATTTTTAAGAGCGTTAAAATTTTCTCGGTATTCCTTCCTTTGGAGGGGAAGTAACACCTGCGGTCCCATGTCATAGATTTATGGCATGAAAAAGAACCTTCCACTAATTACACTTTTGGAAGCAAAAATATGTAGGTTAGTTTGATAACGCTCTATTAGTTCCAAAGTTCACCACCGGGTGCTGACTGAGATGGCATTTAGTAGCCGCGTCCGCAACTAGGTGTCGTGGATGGTAGCATTTGGTGGCAAAAGTAGGAACTACTGGAAAAAGATCGTCTGCAGTCCTTCTACCTGAATCACAGATAACACACACTAATACAGTCATCACAATTAACACCGGTTATCAGACAAATTCTACACACACCCAAAGTACACGGGGCTTCATAACCGCGTTGTCACAGCCCCTAAACTAAGGAACCAATCAACCAACCAACTGATGATGATCGCTTGACGATCGAAACATGTCATCCAATTAAGAACCCCGATTCTTGTAAATAAGAGCGTTTTATTAAAATTATTCATGTTTTTTTTTTTTTTGCTATTGCCGTGTGAAAATTGAAATTAATATACGTTAACTAGCGGACCCGTGCGAGAACTCTCGCATGTGTAAAAACCACCCGCCTGGATTTACTGTTATGCGGCCTTCTATAAATATCTTTATTTGTTTAAAAGCACTTTTTTAAAATGTGGGTTGTATGCACCCCATGTGTACAGACTACCCGCCCGGCCCTAGGGCTATGCGGGCTGGACGCGACACACTTCAGGCAGGGGCTACAATCTTGTTTATTTGTTTGAAAGCACTTTATAAACAAATAAATATATTTCCGTTGACGTTTCAAGAAATTCAAGATTTTTCCTGTACTATTGAGACGATTTGTAAGATTTTGGTACAAACCACACCTTCTAACTCCCTCTGGTTTAGGAGCTTGAGTTTTGTGAAACATACACCTTAGCGTATTATATCTTATATAAAAGTGAAAGTCTGTATGTATGTATGTGGGTGGGTGGGTGGGTTGGTTCCGTATACAAATCTACACCGTTCCACCAATCTCAACCAAATTTTGCATACACATAGTTTAGGACCCAGAAGGAACTTTCGATAGTCTTTCTCATTCTTCTGATTTCGGCCCTTTTGCACTCAAACACAGGCTAATCTAATCATAAAATATACTCATGAAGGAATGGCAAGGCAGATAGTTTCCATGGCAACATAGCTCAAGTCGAGACACGGCCGTCTGGATGCCAGTTGCGCTCTGCACTGCCGGTATAGGAAATGAGCATCTTTACTTGAAATCCCGTTAGTTACTCACCTACTCACACAGCACTGTCAACAGAGTTTAGCATAACAAAGACTTGACACTATCTTCTACCATATATTTGTCAAATACCACTCACCCACTCACTCACTCACTCATTCATTCATCCCGAAATCTCAGAAACCACCGAACGGATTGGAATGAAATTTGGTATGCTGCTTCCCCAAAGGCCGCAAATGCCCACTAAGAGAGGATTTTTGTATATTAAGGTTCTAAAGGGGTGTTAAGTGGGTAGACCTGCATTTCATTGAATAGCAATATCTCCCGATTGGTTTCATTGGGGGATGTGATACTCAGCACATAAACTCATCATTAAAAATAAGAAGACACGAGTCTGAGGGTTTTTCGATGTGGCGTATATTATGAGGTGAAAGGGGTGAAAAGTGGGGATTGAAAGATTCCTAACGGAGCGTGTATCTCTTAAACGACATAGGCGAGGATTGAAACTCAGCGGGAAAAAATCAGCATAAAAAATAAGTAAATATGTGTTTGACCGTTTATTCATAAATCCAATTTAAGGGGCCCATGGGGAGGGGTCACATTCTGGGGGGGGGGGAACAGGAAAGAAAGTATCCTAACTGATTATCTGACTGACTCACTCATCAAATTCAGGAGAAAACTGCTTTAAAGTAAGTAAATAGCTGTTCGACAGGGTTTTTTACATAAATCAAATTTAAGGGGTTCATGGGGAGGGGTGAAATTCTGAAGAAAACAAGTAGTTCCGTGAAGAACTATACAGCCTATTTTCATATATCCTACTTATGTTAATTGCCACTATTTAACATACACAATTTCAGTTTGATTGCTGTAATAGATTCGTAGATATTGAGAACCGACTAAATATTTCGGATGGTCGCCATGTTGGATTTTATATATGTATCCTAGAGTTATGTACTGTTACATGCAGATTATTGTGAACGTGTAGTATTCAAACTTCAATCGCATAATTAGGACACAAGAAAAAACAAGGAGATTTAAAAATTTTTCACAGCTGCCATCTTGAGGTTATGGAAACAATTGAAATAAATTAGATGCCAGTGGATTAACATTCGGATAAAGATTTACTGTACCAAGTTTCACTGCACTCGGATGGTTAAATTGCGAGAAACGTCCATGTGAATATTTATAATTCGCGTCACCGCCATGTTGGATTTGTGATCACCAGGTTATTTAAAGTCCTATAGGTGAACTTAAGTTCATAGCCCCTATGAACATTAAAAAATGCAGTTTGATTGCTAAAATAGATTCGTAGATATTCAGTATCGTCTAAATATTTCAGATGGTCGCCATGTTGAATTATTAAATGTATAGGCCATAGAGCCATGTACCATTAAAGGAAAATTATTGCGTAGGTTCATTATTCAAACTTTCACTTCGATCGCATGACTACATCACAAGAAATAAAAACTTAATTTTAAAATTCGCACTGCCGCCATCTTGAGGTTATGTAAACAATTGAACTAAATTAGATACCAGTGGATTACAATGTGTATAAATATTTCCTGTACCAGGTTTCAGTGCGCTTGGAACATTAAATCGCGAGAAAGGTCTATTTAAAATGTTCAAATTCGCTTGGCCGCCATGTTCGTTTTGTAGTTAACCGGTTTTTGAAAATCTTATAGATGGACTTCCAGTAGTTCCCTTTATCTCTGTACAAAATTTTAGGGAGATACCGCTAATAGTTTCAGAGATATAGAATGCCGGTGAAATACTTCGCACATCCGCCATCTTGTGATTATGTAAACAATTGAACGAAGTTAGATGTCGGTGCATTAAAATGTATATAAACATATACTGTACCAAGTTTCATTGCGTTTGGTTGGTCAAATCGCGAGAAACGTCTATTTAAAAGTCGCAAATTCGCTTGGCCGCCATGTTCGTTTTGTAGTTACCAGGTTTTCAAAAGTCACATAAGTGAGCTTATAGTAGTTCCCTCTATAACCATAGAAAATGTCAGGGTAATATCGGTAATAGTTTCGGAGATATTGAATGCTGGTGAAATATTTCGCACAGCCGCCATGTTGGATTGGTGAGTCGTAACAAAATTTGAAGGGCACGGTCGAGGTCGCCGGGAATAGTGCTATGAACTTTCCAAGTTTCATTGAAATCGCTCCTGCCGTTTAGATTTTATTAGGGGGGGACACACACACGAATCACATACACACACACACACACACACACGCACACACACACGGACAAAAGGTGATCTCATGAGCCTATTTTTTCAAAATTGAAAATAGGCTAAAAATGAAGAAAATGTCCTGTCTGACTCACTCACTCATCACGCCCAGCGAAAACTATTCAAGTTGGAAAAATGAAATTTTGGGAATATGTTCGCTGTATGTCGAAAACGTCAAATAAGGAATGATTTTTGTTTATTCGGATTTTAAAGAGATATTAAGGGGGTAAACGTGCATTTCATTGAATAACGATATTTCATGAGTTGTTTCTTTGGGGATGTGATATTCGGTATACAAACTAATCATTAAAAATAATCAGACATATATCTAAGGGATTATCGATGTGGTGTATATTATGAGGTGAAAGGGGTGAAAATTGGGGGTTGAGGGATTCTTAACGGAGCGTGTATCTCTTAAACGACATAGGCGAGAAGTTTGAAATTCGGCGGGAAAAACAGCATAAAATACAAGTAAATAGGTGTTCGACCGTTTTTTCATAAATCCAATTTAAGGGGCCCTTGGAGAGGGGTGAAATTCTGGGGGGGAAAAACAGGAAAGAAAGTGTCCTAACTGATTGACTCACTTACTCACTCATCAAACTCAGGGCAAAAACAGCTTTAAATATGTAAATAGGTGTTCGACCGTTTGCTTCATAAATCCAATTTAAGGGGTTCATGGGGAGGGGTGAAATTATCAAAAATAAATGAAAGAAAATGTCCTGACTCACTCACTCACTCATCATCGCCAAGCCAAAATTATTGAAGTTAGAAACATGAAATTTTGGGGATATGTTCGTTGTATGTCGAAAACGTCCACTAAGGAAAGAGTTTTGAATATTCAGGTTCTAAATAGGTGTTAAAGGGGTAAACGTGCATTTCATTGAATAACAATATCTCACGAGTGGTTTCATTTGGGGATGTGATACTTGGCATATATACTGTACCCGATTGTCATCATGTGGACCATGTGTTCGTATCCCAACTAACTCACGGTCTTTCGAGGTATGGGACGTTCCTGCCCACTATACGACCACATGCTCAGGATTTGAGTCTACCAGGTAACTACTCTACAGGAAATACACAACATTTTCCTAAAAATAACACATTTACTGGTCTAAAATCATGGCTATACAACAAATACAAATAAAGGACAAATTACATTTAATTCCCACAAATAAAATAGGGTTGTTCTGTGAGCTTTCTTCTTAAAATAGTGCTACACTGCACTCAAATCTAATTCTAGCATCCTATCAATGATATTTTCAGACTTCCATGGGTTTCCATAGTGTTCATCAACTGACACAATTTTAGTTAATGGGAGTATAATAACACAAAAATCACATATCACATAAAAATGATACTAATAAAACATTATTCCATTTCTTATGGCATTTACCTTGATTAACATGAATTCATTACTTTCTGCTATCATTAACAAATATTTGTTGTGTTGTGTGAATCATCTTCCCTCCTTCCATCCATATGAACGCTTTAAGAGAAGTGGTACTTAATTTTATAGTTTCACCATATAACGATTTTCTGGGTCTTGTCGGGCTTATCATCGTTACAAATGTGTCATGTTCTGGGAAAACACATATCCGTCTGCATAAATTAGCAGGAATGGCAAAATGCACTCTAAAAGAAGATGCCTACATTATTTTGGTTCAGCTTTCCTCCTCAGAGGATAACTGAGCCTAATATTATCTGATTTCTATGATTCAATAACGTATGTGACTTGCAACCCATCGTTCAATTCACTTGGCATCATCAAAATAACCATATCTTAATTGCATATTTAAATATCGAGATTCCTCAGTGTCCTATTGTGACTCTAATTTACAAGGGACCGGTCGAACGACCTTCCTCCCCTCAGCAGGCAATAAAATTCGTTCCAGCTGGCTAACCAAGATGGCGGCCGCAGAAGTGGTCTACAATACCCCCTCTCTCTCTACTGTCAAGATCAAGGTCAGGTTTGTTTACAAAATGCAGTACTGGAGTAACGCTAAGTGTGGCTCCTACGTAATTGAGTCATTTAAATATTTAACACCTATCCTTATAGTGTCTTGGGCTCAACTGGCTCCTTAATTAACATTCATGGCTGGGGTGAAATTCTAGTGATAGCCTTGCCGTTCTATGATGACTACTAGTGGCTTTTAGACGCGCATCATAGTGAAAATCCACGACTTTCACCAGCAGCTGTCAATAAAATATAAGGAAATCTGCGTTCCTAAACGACGAATATGATCCTTACCTCAGGGTAGGTCATTAACACACACATGCTCACTGCGTCTCGACGGACGTCAATAGTGGTATAATTCAAGCAAGCGTTGGATACAGACAGACTCTGTCCAATTCGCTGCGAAATAATACATTATGCTCAAGGGCGATACTACTCGTAGATTTAGCCAACTTCTCACCTAACGCGCAAGCTATACTAGTTTGTCCCCGCTATATTTATTACGTAAATCACTGGATTCTACGTTAATTCTGCACGCTTACACGCGGATCAAACAATACTTCACATATATGACTCAATTATTAAGGCACCCGCGTTCTCTCTGTCATACCACTTAAGCCAAAGCTTTACATAGCTCCTAACAAAAATGTAATAAAATTTACCGGCTTACTTTACTTTAATGGTCCTCAAACATAATCCTAAGGATTGACCATATCAAATATTCATTCATATTTCACTGACACTGAAAAAGCTCTCGTATTTCTCTATATTTCAAGTTACACTCTTACTGTTTACCAAATACAGTATCATTACATTAGACATGACACTATTTGAACATTATTTAGGCCAAAAATGCCTATTACTTTACTGTTGCCGACCCCATAATATTATTATTATTATCATTTAACGTTACCGTTACATCCATCACTATTTTTGCCTGAATAGCCTCAAACAAATCACCTTCCAAGCCATATTTTATTCAAGACGAGTGGTGAAAACTCGTTCAGTAATTGACTATTACATCTTATTCTCAAAGTGATAAATCGTTACACGGTGAACTATTTAGTTATACTGACATTATAAAAAATGGGTACTCACTTTTTCCTCTTTGCTGGATAGTGCCAGCGCCTCAGCTTTGGCGCTACCATGACGCTTGACTTAAGCCATCATGTTATCCTTGACACAACACTTAGATTCATACACTTTCCACATGATACACATATTTTTATCAGTGGCTTTTATCATTGCTATACACTGCATATTAATCACTATACACATGAACACTTTAAATCACTATTTCACAATTTATATACATTTATCCACTACTCCACATGTTGATCCTTAAATTGGACTTCTCCTACGCCTGATCTCAGAGATGCGATGCAATTATGACAATCGCTGGTCTCCGTGAAAATCTAACAGCGTTTTACGGACGTTCAATCCTCGTTCCCTGCAATCTTGTTCAGCTCACTATCCATATTAGGTGGCAATGGTTTCCAAGCTCCCTTCATTGTAGTGTTTCTGATGATGCTGTCATATATAATTCTGACAATACCTCCCGGTATAAGAACTGTTCAAAAACATTATAAGTTCCTTTTTCGCTGTGGCGAATTTATATTTGCGTCAGATAATAGGTAAATATCTGTAATAATTTACTTTCGACGCACTTCATGATTACTTATGAAGCTTTATAGCTTGCTTCTATTGTTCTCCAACGACGGCGCGTTAATACTTTAACATTTGGCGCGCTACTAGCAGCGTCTTAGTTACGTGTATACTGTAGAACAACTGTAGAACGACTGGTGAAGACTGTAGAGCAACTGGCTAACGACTGGCTTGGCTTGCCTCGCTCCCCATATATAAAGGCTTCTCGTACAAAATAGTCCACTGGACACATGAGAGCGACTCCTTTCTTGAAACAATACCTCTTCAGCCGAAATGACATCTACATCTTGTTTATTTAGGTGTGGAGGTTTCAAAAACATTCGCGTGCCGGCGATCGCTTCGGCCAATTAATTACCATTAATTGCCTTAGTTCAGCGCGTGGGCACGCCATCGTGGTACTTCCCCGTTGACTGGTCACAAAGTCACTGCTCTCAAGCGTAGGCTAGGTTGTAATGCATTCATTTGGAGATAAAGGCCTTAATTTAGGTGAAAAACCACTCCTTAATTACCTCTCCGTGAATATATTCACCTGGGTGTATATTTCAATGCATCTCAATACTCCACTTGGCTGTAATTAATTAATTTCCATGAGCCATCATTCCTACCCTCAGTTTCACCGTTGTCAAGCGGTGGATACCCGGGTCATTAATTCTGAGCTGTCTTCCTGCTCCAGACGTAAATAGTTCGCTCGGCGCCTAGATTCTCCGCCCACTTGCTAAGGGTCATTTGTAAAACTTCAAACTGGCCTTCTCTCATTTTCGTATGCTCTGAAAATGTATATTTCCTTGCATTTGGCTACAGTTCTTCCCTTAAATTGCTATGATATTCACCTATAGATCGTGAAATCACGCTACCTTGTTATATGCCAGTATACCTCTCATTGCTCTTTGGGTTCCCTGAATTGCTCCACCGCAGAGATCAATGGTTCGACTCTAGGCATAACCATGTGCCTGGTCTTCTCTGATGAGACCTGAGTTCGATGCCAGACTGCCGTGACAGGTTGGGCACAATACTAAGCATTAAAAATAAGCTGACACATGTCTAATGGTTTTTTGATGTAGTGTATATTATGAGGTGAAAGGGATGAAAAGTGGGGGTTAAAAGATTCTTAACGGAGCGTGTATCTCTTAAACGACATAGGCGAGGAGTTTGAAACTCGGAGGAAATCAATCAGCTTAAAAATAAATAAATAAATAAATAAATAAATAAAATAAATAGGTGTTCGACCGTTTTTTCATAAATGCAAATTAAGGGGCCTATGGGGAGGGGTGAAATTCTGGAAGAAAAACGTCCACTAAGGAAGGATTTTTGTATGTTCACTCTCATCGACCAACCCAAACTATTAATGTTAGCAGAATGATATTTTGGGGATATGTTTGTTGTGTGTCAAAAACGTCTACTAAGGAGGGATTTTTGGATATTCAGGTTCTAAAGGGGTGTTAACGGGGTTAAACCTGCATTTCATTGAATAACAATATGACACGACTATGACGCGAGCGAATCGAGGCTAAAAACGAGACGGTGTGTGTCGGTGTAATACTCAATCACACAAGTACCACTGGTCCGATTTACATGAATTTTACATGGAAGTAGCTGATTTACCTGGTTAACATATAGGTTACTTTTGATTTCAATACTTTGCACTATTTAAAGATGGCGACCATTTTAGTGACGTCACTACACCCTTTGGTTTCAAACTTTCATATTTCCATTTCAAATAAAAAGAGAACGCTAAGAAATAGCAAACTTTTGATGGCATATACGAGGTTTAAAATTACATTTCCTATCCGAAAGGTATCTCCAACCGTTAGCGAGTAAAACCTAAATTTGTGCTATAAAACACGGTCAACGCCGAGCGGTGTAGTTGGACAAAATGTTCCATCCTTAATCTCCCTCTGCGCAGCACCTGGCCTATCCCCTGTTTTAACTGTCACCTTCACATTTTATTTTATTTATGACGCGTAGCGAAGCACGTGTACTTCAGCTAGTTATAGATATTAATATGGCGCGTTTTTCTACCAAGGTCCATACAATACTTTCTGGCGGCTGCTCTCTGGTGATGAACAGAGGAATTTCTCCAGCTTTTTGTAATCTCATTGATACACTTTATTTGGGCACATTGCTTTAATTCCGTTGAAAAAGGAGGCAAGGTTCCTTCGAAACGTCTGGTGGTATTTAATTTCAATTTTCACACGGCAATGGCCCAAAATAGATGAATACTTTCAATAGTAACCCGGACCGTGAAAGCCTTAATCAACATATTAAAAGCGTATTACTTTGTGATAAATATCCCATTTCTTTCAGGTTAGTATTATGATAACAATAACCTCTGGCACTACAGCCCGTGAAAGGCCTAGGCCTACCAAGCGACCAGCCATCCCCTCGACCGTAAATCTTGGTTTTCGTGACCGGGGCGCTGCTTCACTGTTAGACAGCTACCCAATTGTCCTCACGAGGCTGAAGTGCACCCCGTTCCAGCCCTCACGTCAGTTTCTAAAATCCCTGATGGAGCCGGGAATCGAACCCAGGGTCTCGGTTTGAGAGGCAGGTGCCCTACCCTTACACCACGGAGCCGGCAGGTTAGGGTATTTAAATACTTATTTTCCTGCTTAATGTAATTGGACACTAATTGGTGTTGACCGACTGGAAAGCTTTCCTTAATTGAACAAGACAACACTGAAAAATGACTTCCATTAGGGAACCACCCATTTAAATTGGGTACAATAGCGTTGACCAACTGAAAATGATTAAATTTCTTGTTTAACAGTTCACAGTAAATAATGAAAACTAAGCTCACACTGCCCACGTGGCTTAGGTGGCAGCACGCCGGCCTCTCACCACTGGGTCCGTGATTCAAATCCCGGTCACTCCATGTGAGATTTGTTCTGGACAAAGCAGGGGCACAGGCTTTTCTCCGGGGACTCCAGTTTTCCTTGTCAAAAATGTCATTCCATCAACACTCTCCACTCTCATTTCATTTAATCTGTCACTAATTTCATCATTGCCCCAGGGGAGTGCGACGGGCTTCGGCAGCTGGCACAGTTCATATCCTCGCCGCTAGATGGGGACTTCATTCATTCCGTTCCCTGACCCGGTCGGTTGACTGGAAACAGGCTGTGGATTTTCATTTCAAACTCTCACTTCCAGAAAATAAGTGTTGAACCTACGAAGGAGTAACTCCATGCCTCAAACATATTTAACATTTTTACTGTCCTGATGACCGTAGTTCAATACTCTACACTGCTACAGAGTTGTTTCTGTGACGTACTAATTGTCCACTTGTCAGTTGCGCATGATGACCAGCTTGCTCTTGACAGTCTTTGTGTGTGTGTGTGTGTGTGTGTGTGTGTAACATCTGCCCCGTTTCAGCGATGTATTTTAACAGGCTGCGTTCACCAAGCCGAGAGAATCCATCATCCCCACAAGGCCAGGCTAGAGGAAGCTCTATGCTGTGTAAATATTTCCCATCACAAAGAGAGAATAAACTCTGCAGCACCTACATAAAACTGTTTTTGTCATTTCAACTAAACATCAAACACACAGGGTTAAATGTTCCATATTCATTGCAAGTCGCTAGCGTATTCAAAATGGAAAACGTTCATTCCAAAATAACAAATGATGATAACATTCCATCTACCCATTGTGTTGCAGTAGCTCGCTTGCCTCTCACGAGACCCCGGGTTCAGTTCCTGGCTCTGTCAGCAATTTTAGAAACTGAGCCTTGTGAGGACAATAGGGTAGCTATCTAACAGTGAGGCAGTGTAATTGTCATGGAAACCAAGATGTATGGCCGTGAGGAACATATGCTCTGGCCACGTTTCACCCCACAATATGTATGCGGGATGGCTGGGCAGCGGTCGCTTAGTAGGTCAGGGCCCCTTATTGGATGTGGTGCCACGTTTCCTTTATGAGTGAAATTACGAAACATAAACTAGTAAAGCTATACTCCAGCAAATAATTTGGATATCCACCATGTCTGTTGTGGGGTTTGGCGTAGTTGCACCAAGTCAATCTCATCAGCGGGTTCTTGGTATAGTCGTGACGGTGAACAGATACCCAGTCGCTGGCCTTTCATCCCCACAGATGCCGCTGAGTTCCACCCAAGTAATTATGAAGGTCCCGTGTAAGCTTCCGCACGTCCAGACCGTTCCATCATGGTTTAATGGTACAATATGCAACGAGCCTATAAAGGCAATAATTAAGACACGAGTATGTTTTCATACGAGTGTTTAATTACCATTATAGGCGAGTTGCATACGACTGCTTATGTTCGACGATAATTAATTATAAATATTTTATGTTCGAACATAAATTTTCATAAATATCTGTCGTGATTTCGCCAGTTTTATGTACTAAACAGAGCGCATGGGACGCAGAGAATACCTTGTATTTGACCATGGCCTCCTCGAATACCCCACTATGACAGTAGCCACGCAGTGAAATTTTAAATAGGAGGCCGTGAAATTCCGAGCAAGTGCGATGCTATCCTTACCTAATTGGTCACACAACTGTTTCTTGAGCTCTGATTGGTGGGAGAAACTGTTTCATAATGAAAAATAGTGTTATAATGACCCTCATTATGATACAGTTTTCTGACATATAATATTTACATTTCGACATCGTCGAACACAAAGGTTATTTTTGTTGCCGCTTATTTTAGGGGTTGTGACATCGCGGTCTTATAGACTCGTGTATTTTGGGTGTGTGTGTAGAATTTGTTTGATAACCTGTGTTATGGGGATAGCTGTACTAGTGTGAGTATTTGTGAATTGCGGATAGTAGCCTACTGGGAAGGAGGCTGAGGTGAGAATCAAACCCATGTCTTCTAAGATTTGCCTCACGAAGCTGAAAGTATCCCGTGCCAGCTCTCAGACAAAAATTAAATGACTTGTCAGAGCCTAACTTCTGGGTCTGCAATGCAATTTTGCATTACGGAGTGAAAGCTGGAACGTGCAGGCACTCACCGCCTCCTGATATTCTTTGGCTTCCCACATCAACTCAAAATACATCCCTGGATGGTGCCAAATCTCAAGCCCCTGCTGGCCTGTACAAAATAGGCTACATCAAAACTATTATATATATTTATATTTCCGTATCCAGATACATTGTTAAATAATGTTCAACCAATGTTCAGCTACAAGAACAGCTTTATCATTGGCCTGCAAAACATCTTCTTCTGTGCACGGTGATGGTAAATTCTGGCAAACCAGAAGGTGCTCTGCATCCTGTAGTAGTCCACAATCACAGACCATTTCTCCTTGTGCGTAGCCCCACTTCACAAGGTTGGATTTGCATTTCGAAACAACTGTGCGAAGTCGGTTGAGGGTTTTTCAGATGGGATAGCGAAGGTGAAAAACTGCAGAAGGTTCTTCCTTTAGACTCATGGATGGATTAGGCAATTGTTGGTCTCACAGTTCACGCCTTCGTTTTCCTGCCACAAGGGGTGCAGTTGTTCTTAAAACACCCTTCCTTGATCTGAGTCGAACGAACTGTATTTGATGACCATAAAGGGGGTGACGTGGATAAAACTATTATTATTATTATTATTATTATTATTATTATTATTATTATTATTATTATTAGGATGCATTGAATAAGGTTCGAGAGGATTTGAATTTAGGAATAAGGATACAAGGTGAACAAATAAATATAGTTAGTTTTGCAGATGACATTGCCATAGTTGCAGATAGTAAACAACATCTCAAACAAATAATAGCAAAAATGGAGGAAATCATGGGTAATGAATACAAGATGAAAATAAATAAGTCAAAGACGAAAGTTATGGTCTGCGATAAAAAGGCAGACTAAAGTAAGAAATTAGTGGTGGGCAACAAAACACTAGAAAATGTTCAAGAATTTAAATATCTCGGAAGCAAAATTACCAAAGATGGAAGAAGCAAGAAAGAAATCAAATGTAGAATTTTACAAGCCAAATTAGCATTTCACAAAAAGAAACGTTTATTTACTACAAATTCCATTAATCTTAAAACCAGTAAACGATTATTAAAAGCGTATGTTTGGAGTATTGCCTTTTATGGTTGCGAAACGTGGACAATTGGAAAAGAAGAAAAAAGGAGGTTAAATTCTTTTGAACAATGGTGTTATAGAAGAATGCTAAAAATTAGCTGGGCAGAAAAAATAACGAATGCTGAAGTATTTAAAAAGGTGGAGGAAAATTATACCTTATAGAAAAGCATAAAGAGGAGGAGGACTAGACTGATAGGACATATTTTGAGACACGATAGCCTGCTGAAAACGGTATTGGAGGGAATGGTTGAAGGCAAAAGATGTCGAGGAAGACCACGCCTACAATATATACAGCAAATCATGTCTGATGTAGGATGCAGAAACTATGAAGAGATGAAGAGGAAAGCTATAAATAGAGCCGACTGGAGAACTGCCGCAGACCAATCCATGGATTGAATACTTAAAGAAGAAGAGATTATTATTATTATAAAAAAACACAAAATGACACTGTACGCTTTCACAGCTCGACTGGCTACGTGGGACAGCGGTAACGTTCTCGACTGCTATTCCCAAGGTTGCAGGATCGAATCCCGGCACAGTCAGTTTACATTTGAGGTTACGCATATGCGAGGGAGCCGTGTCAGTAAATTTACTGGCACGTTAAGGGTCCCCTTTGGGGCCAAATTCTGACTCCCGGCGTTTCTAAAAGCCCGGTATTTAAATGAGACGTAAAACCAATAACATTATTATTATAATAATCATTACTATTCGTCTAACTGCAACGGAGTGTAAAAATATCGAGCCTGGAGTAACAAGCTCTTATAAATTCGAGGGTGGACCCAAATGATACTGGAATGAGAGCGCGCTGCCATTCGTGGACGTATACCTCCTCCACGGAATCTGTGAAGTAGGTTTGCGCATGATGTCACACGGAGGAAGTGAAAAGAGAATGCGATGGGTGGAGCTTGGCAGCCCAGCCATTGCGAGTGTTGGTTGAAGCCAAGGTTACGCCACACTCCTGCGCTAATTATTCTGTGACATCGCGCCATTTTGGACCAGTTAGCCGAGTCACTCCTCTGCGCAGACTACGTGTATTCACACTGGCAGTTCGCAAATTGCTTTGATGGAGTATTGTAGACAGTTCTCCCGCTAGATGGGGTTAATAGAGACCAACTGCCCAGACCGCGTCAGTTTGTATGTGACCGTTTGATCGTAGTGTTGATTTTCTCTTACTGTTCTCGTGTTCCACCTGCGAAGTCATTATGACAGATTTAGAAAAACAAAGAGTGAGTTTAAAATTGTGTTTCCTGCTTGATAAATCGGGAACAGAAACTTACCAAATGCTTCAACAGACTTTCAAAGAGGATGCTAATCGCATACAAGTTTTTGAGTGGTTAGGGCTCTTTAAACGTGGTGAGATAACTTGGTTCAACGTCGAACGCCGTGGTGACAGGCAATCTCTTCAACACTTGAGCAATGCCGTGATAGATACGCCTGCCATAATGCAGTCAATATGGCAAGACTGTTATAGAGGTTGTCTATCACCACGGCGCAGACGGAACACGAGAATAGTGAGAGAAAAACAACACCTGGATCAAACGGTCACGTACAAACTGACGCCGTCTGAGCAGTTGATTTGTGAAGGTATCTATTAACCCCATCTAGCGCGAGAACTCTCATCTACGTCCATGAATGGCAGCGCGCTCTCAGTCTGGTTTCTTTTGGGTCCATCCTCGTATATACGTTTATACGTTTAAAAGTTATTAGGGAGGGGACACACACCTTCACACACACCATCCCACACACCATCACACACACCATCACACAAGCACACACAGACAGACACACGGACAAAAGTTGATCTCATAAGCCTATTTCTTCATAAATGAAAATAAGCTAAATATTAATTAACTAGCGGACTCATGCAAGATTTCTCACATGTGTATAAACCACCCACCCGGCGTTATTAGTATGCAGGCTCAACGCGACACAGTTCTGGCAGGGGCTATCGTATTATTTATTTGTTTAATCACACTTTTTAAACAAATTGTTGATATTTATTAAATCAGAGTGCAATTCGTCACTGCTGTGGGTAATACTCTTGCATTTGAAAGCTACGATTGGTTAATTGTGAGAATGACTGCGTGGTGCAGCAGTAACGGCCTTGGCTGCTGTTTTTCAAGGTTTCCAGCTCTTACTCCAGACGAATGACGGGAATTCCCAAAATGAATCAACAACGTAAACATTATCGCCACTGCATCAAGTCAGGCTCATCAGCGGGTTGTTGGTTACCTTGCCCAGACCGCCTCAGAGGTAGTGAAAGCTAATATGCCATATTTTGGAAACCCCTAAAAGGAGGAGAAAGCTGTAAAAGCTCTCAGTTCTTGCAATTTAAAAAAACGCAAGTGTGCTTCATTTAAGGGGATATAGTACATGGTTCACTATCCCTGTGACGGTCCGGGTACGATCACCAACAGCCTGCTGTTGAGCCTGACTTCGTGCAATTAGTGGAAACCCCGCAAATGGCATAGCAAAAACCTAGAAGACTTGTTGAGTTTCAAAACATTTTGTTGATATCTTAAAGAAAAACTGACACTGGCCATTGTAACCAGTCATTGTTTTATGGAAAATGAAACTCTTCCTTATGGCACAAATACATGTTGTATTGGAACCATTCTTCATTTGTTAACCTTCTTAGAAGTAGGAAAATGTCAACTGCCATGTTTTCAACACGAAGAAAACTATGTTCAGAAGCACAAAAAAGTGATTATATGTGCGGTATATGTAACACACTGTTAATGAAAAGGAAACGTGTGAAAAAAATCATGTAGAAGTGACAAATGTTTGAACTCAACCATTTGGTTCTAAGATTTTTTTAACCCTTATAGTCTTAGGGGCGCGATATATCGGTTGAGGGAGCTTCTGCTAAAATTGCCACAGGCCGATCCATTGGCCGCGTGTATATATAGTATATTTTTTATTTCCAGCCAGCAATTAACTAACCTTTCGCTCGGGCTTTCGTTGGAAGCCGTGTTTCATTGTTGAAACTGATCATACCAAGAACCTGATAGAATTACTCTAAACTTGTGACATTTATACGAAATCAAAAGTATTAACATGCAAATATCAAAATATAATATGTATTTAGAATGCGATGTCTATAAAAATTATATTAAAATTTCGTAATGAGAGTGTTGAAGTATGTTTAAAAAAACAAAGTATTAATGTTTCTTCATCTAATACGTTTAAAATATACTTGCCTGCTATGATAAATATAGCCTATCAACTCTCTATCTTAAAATATAGGTAGGCGATAGTTTTCTTTTTCAAAAACTTGTAAGTACACTGGACTTAGCTTGAAACTTTTAACATAACGTTGTGGCTGCAGTAACACAGTTTGCCACCAGGTACCGCCCACGAGCAGAGTCTAAGGTGTGACTGCAGTAACACAGTTTGCCACCAGGTACCACCCACGTGCAGAGTCTACGGTGTGACTGCAGTAACACAGTTTGCAACCAGGTACCGCCCACGAGCAGAGTCTAAGGTGTGACTGCAGTAACACAGTTTGCAACCAGGTACCGCCCACGAGCAGAGTCTAAGGTGTGACTGCAGTAACACAGTTTGCCACCAGGTACCACCCACGAGCAGAGTCTAAGGTGTGACTGCAGTAACACAGTTTGCAACCAGGTACCGCCCACGAGCAGAGTCTAAGGTGTGACTGCAGTAACACAGTTTGCAACCAGGTACCGCCCACGAGCACAGTCTAAGGTGTGACTGCAGTAACACAGTTTGCAACCAGGTACCACCCACGAGCAGAGTCTAAGGTGTGACTGCAGTAACACAGTTTGCAACCAGTTACCGCCCACGAGCAGAGTCTAAGGTGTGACTGCAGTAACACAGTTTGCCACCAGGTACCACCCACGTGCAGACACAAACAATCAAAATACTTCAGTTTTCACTAATGCTAGCGGTTTCCATGACGACAGATTTAGGTTGTTGACAAACGGGCATTAGGCTATCTGTTCTTTGTACATGTGATTGTATCTTATGGTTCTTGAAATAAAAGTGTGTTCATCCCACAACATCTTAGCATCGAAAGGGTTAGCATAAACTATTTCGATACTGGTTGTACAGCACAAAAGTGGTGACAATTCTATCCCCGTCAACTGGTTCGTTTCTTACATACCGAACCATACTCACAATTATGTTGATATTTTAAAATTTCAGATAGTTACCTAGATATGGATAACATAATCTTACAGGGGCATGATGGGAACAAGTTCGATTTAATTGGATCATAACTTACTTAAATATACAGTAGTTATTGTGAAAGCAGTCGCAATATATTTTGAACTATTATTGATGCAGTGAACGTTTATACTCAGAAAGTAATTGCGCAAGCGCAAGTAGTACACTGCAAATATTTACGGTTGAGAAGGAGAGAGATTGCTGTAAACTTTGGCTAATATTATTTTCGTTTAACTTCACTTGAATTCAATTTATATAATGATTTGCTTTTAAGAGAATCAACAACTGGAAGTTAGAGATAGAGATCAGTTATTATTCTCCCGTCCTCGTCAAACTTGTAATAGCTTCAATAAGAAGGAAAAAACATTCAAATTGGGGAATAACTTTATATTGAGTAACAACTTGTACTTGATGCTTTTGGGGCTGGCGACATCGCGGTTATTTTAACCCCGAGGACACAATGGTCAAATTCACACTGAAACTGAACTCAATAATCCAATATTCATTCAGGCCACCTTTTTCCATTAATCCCAAAGCATTGAAACTTCACACATGACTTCAGTGATATCTCCTCAATCCAGGGAAAGAATGGTGCTGTGTTGCTAATGTCTAATTCATATATAATACCTAAATTTATGTCAAGAATAGTATTTTTTAACTATTTAGGTAGATATTTCTCAGAATGCAGCAAACAGAGAGCTACTAAACTGTACACATAATCTTGTACAGGCTTAGGTGTATGCAGTAGGTTTTCATTCATTAATCTGTGATTTGTACAATTACTTTTAGGTAGATTTCATTACAAAGCTAACTATAGCAATGGGTACCATGTTTCGAGTTCCAGAAAATGTCGACATATCTTCGCGTTTCACATTCCCCAGACCCCAAAACCACCGTCAGTTCAAAAGTTTATATATAATTTATGTATATTTATATTTATGTATATATGTATATCAGTTTCTTGTGGACACGATAACTGCCGTAATTTTTTACCAATCACTTTGAATCTTTTACCGAATATGTATACCTATAAAATCTCGGTCGAGTTCGTTACTGGGCTAAATCGGTCGATGGGGGTGAAAATGGGGGGCTATTTTCGAAAAAGTGAAATATTGCTATAACTCTCTTAATATGTGAAATATCGAATCCGTTTACAGTTCATACTATGTGTCGAATGAAGCCAAAAAATTTATATTTGAAGAGTTTTTTATAGCACCAACCATTGACCAGAGGGGTGGGAAAAAGTGGGTTTTTCGGGAAACATTAATCATATGTCTCTTAATAGGCACAATATCAAAACCGTAAAAAATGGACAATATTCCCCTAATAATTACCTAAAACTTTTGTCTGAAAGAATTTTTGATATGACCCACTATTACGCCAAGAGATGAGAAAAATAATTTCGGAATTATAAGAAAATGCTAAGAGCTATCAGAGGTTGCCATGGCAACACTACTAAATTGATGAGGGATGAGCCTTCAGACGTTGCCATGACAACGCACTTGCACGAGATCAGATTCAGATTTCCATCTGACTAAGTGTGAAGCGGCTTCGGTGACGTAACTGGTAGCATGCTGAACTTCTATGCCCAAGGTCGTGGGCTCAAAGCAGGCGATTTCTTGTGGACACGATAACTGCCGTAATTTTGCACCAATCACTTTGAATTTTTTACCGAATATGTATACCTATAAAATCTCGGTCAAGTTCGTTACTGGGCTAAATCGGTCGAAGGGGGTGAAAATGGGGGGCTTTTTTTTTTTCAAAAAGTGAAATATTGCTATAACTCTCTTAATATGTGAAATATCGAATCCGTTCAAAGTTCATACTATGTGTCAAATAAAACCCAAAAATTTATGTTTGAAGAGTTTTTTATAGCACCAACCATTGACCAAAGGGGTGGGAAAAAGTGGGTTTTTCGAGAAACATTAATCATATCTCTCTTAGTAGGCTCAATATCAAAACCGTACAAAATGGACAATCCCCTAATAATTACCTAAAATTTTGTCTGAAATAACTTTTGATATGACCCACCATTACGCCAAGGGATGAGAAAAATGATTTCGGAATTATAAGAAAATGCCAAGAACTATCAGAGGTTGCCATGGCAACACTACTAAATTGATGAGGGATGAGCCATCAGACGTTGCCATGACAACCCACTTGCACGAGATCAGATTCAGATTTCCATCTGACTAAGTGTGAAGCGGCTTCGGTGACGTAACTGGTAGCATGCTGAACTTCTATGCCCAAGATCGCGGGTTCAAAGCCGGCCAAAGTCGTTGGATTTTCTAAGAGCGTAAAAAATCCCTCAGTATGCTTTCCTTTGGAGGGGGAGTTCCAACGTTCGTTGCGAGTTGCTGGTTGCGGTGGCATCTAGTTTTTTTTGAAGCGTTATTTTTTATTAAAAGGCAAAGTATTCCTCGCACACTTATTGTTACTGATTCTCAAAGTATATTGCAGGCTTTACAAAACATAGTTCGCATTGACAATTGGTGTATCTCTAATATAATTAACACAATTCGGATCTTAGATTGTTTTTTCTGTCATATTCCAGGTAATGAATGTGTTGATAGATCTGCTAAGGGAGCTGCTTCATGTCCTGGTCCAGCCATGAATATCATAATACATTTCACAGATTTTCTACCTATCATTAAAACGCAACTCAATGGCGACTGGACACGACGATGGCAAGAGTATTCAGAGTTTGAAAGCGAAATATTATTGCATCCAATCTACGATCCCACGACTCCCCTGTTTTTTACAGGTAAACACAATCGCCGACACATCATAACCATCATACGTCTACGCTTCAATCATGCCCTTACTCCAGTATACTGTACATGGCTCATCTCATAGTAATCTCCGTAGTTCACCCGTTTGTTATTGTAAACAAGAAATCGGAACAATCAATCTTTCAATGTTCACTTTATGAAACCCAACGAAGGGCTTTGATTTACATACATTACACAATTTAGGTTTTCAACGTCCTATAAATCTTTCTTCAATCCTTCTTACTCCTACATTTCCAGTTATATCTTCATTGCTACTCTTCTTAAATGATTGTCACCTTACTCTTCTTTATAAGTCCACAGCTAGGTATCGTTGACGGTAGTATCTAGTAGCAACATTAGGAACTACTGCTTGAAATTGACCGTCTGCAGTCCTTACCTGAATTACAGACTGATACAGCCATCACAATTCACACCGTTTATCAGACAGATTCTACACTCACCCAAAGTACACGGGGTTACATGACCGCGTTGTCGCAGCCCCTAAACTGAGGAACCAACCAAAATCTCTGCGGGAGATATAATTTTGGGTGAAGAAGTAACAGACCGTTACAGAGTTACACATCAGTGTCGAAACCTTGCATAAGGACAGCGTGCCCACAAGTATGAAAATGGACCCCAAATGACAAGAAAGGTACCGTCCCCATAAGACAATAAAATGTTTAAAATATGCATAAAATGACGAAAAAGAAAGTTAATTAAGCTCCAATTATAAAATACTTTCTCGCAATAAATGAGGTCTGATCCTTCTACGAAAACCTGCATATTATGCCTAATTTCGCCTATCCCCACGTTCGTCCGGTGAAATCTACCTACGGCTCCCAGCGTGCCGAGAGGAGTTTTTTATATTTTATGTGCCAAATTTGGTATTTGTTCGAGAGTGAGGAACCTGAATCCTACACTTGCATTTATACAAAGTCGTTTTCATAATATTCATACCTTATTTGGTATTCTCTGAGTCATTACCAACTGAAATTACACTCCATTATCTCTACTGCACTGGAAATATGTGCTAATTTACGTCAATATGTGACGTTAGTCGTTATTTCTGGTTAATTCAACGACGACAATTGCCATTGTTTGTCGTTGTTCAACTGCTACTGAAAGAGGCGCATTGGGTGTCTTCAACTATTACCGAGACACACACAGGCGTATGCACTGACGTAATTTCACTGTTGCAAATGTTTGGTACATAAAATACACGACAAAGGTCAAGCGTAGCGAGCTAAGCGTGCCAAGCGTGAAACTATTGGCTTACAAAACAGAGCGAGAAACTATTGGCTTCTGTTTGGCCAACCATAACTGATTATACTACAGGCAAAGGGGTACACTTTTATCATAATCTCCTGAACTTATAGTCATGGAAAATTTAAAGGGTATGCACGGGGCGTTATATACCGTACAACAGTTGAAATATATCTGAAATGATATAAAATGGTATTAAGTTCAATAACAATTAAATATTACAAAGCATTTATCAATATTTTCTCCATACTGCATAGTACAGTGAAACTTGGATAATTCGAACCTCAAGGGACCAGTAAAAAAAATCGAATTATCCAAAAATTCGAATTAAGAAAGTTGCTTTGAAAAGGGTAGAGAAAATATTCAAATTTTAGGTTTTTATCCAAGAGCCTTAACTAAACATAATATTACATAGTTTTTAACAAGTAAAGTGCTTATATGCTATGTACAGTATTACGTCTACATATTAATTGACGTTCAACAAAGCAGATTAACAGACAACGGTGCTGTAAAATGACTGTATTGTGAATAACCCCAAAAGTTTCAAATGACAAAATAAAACCAAAATGTACTATTCACCTATTTAACGACAGTAGTATTGCAGCATTCTATTTAAGTCTTAGAGAAATCTACTGTTTTTCAAAAAAGTTTGAGTTTTTTACCTGTATCTTGCAATCAAGTCTCTCGGCCATCACAAAAGAATCTAACAAATTTAAACATCGGGAAATGGAATCACTTAAGTCATTTCTATTTAAAAAAAACTCGCCTTAGCTCTGTGATGTGGTTTGTTGCTTGGGCTGCACTCAGAACAGTTTTTCCGGGAACTCCCTCCACGAGTTCATCGCCAGATGCGTCGCGTCGTCACCATCTTGTTTTTCGAAGTCATGTAGGCAAAACAATCGAGTAGGGGCTGATACAACGTCGTTTTTCGGGAATTCCTGACCCAACTGTTTGGCTTCCGATTGGCTTTTTACGCGAAAAAACTTCGAATTATCCAAAATATAATTCGAATTAACCACGATTTTTTAGCATTGATTGTATATAAAATGCTAGGGACCAAGAGAAAATTTCGAATTAAAGAAGATTTCGAATTATAGAAGTTCGAATTAGCCACGTTCCACTGTATAAAACAAATTCCCCGATTCTTGGATGTAACGGACTGGATAGAATTTGATGCGGTTTTCACCATTCTGTAAAGGATTACTCGAGAAAGGTTTCTGTAGAAAAACATTCATTTATGACCAAAGGAAGCCAGGCAGTAACGATTTCAATGAATCAAGACGAATGAAACCTGCCGTCCGTGCGCCATTTAAGCTTACGCTGGGTAGACCGATAAACATATCTATATACTATGAGTGTAAGAATTGTTCAGTATGAAAATTACTACAAAAGAGTCCGGAATAGCATATCTCTATCTTTAATACATCGCCAACTATACGTGTTTTTACGTTTTCATTTCTTCCAACAATCTCCATTCAGTGGATATTTAAATTACGAGCTTCTGGACGAGTTTACGAGCTAGTGACTGAGTCTATGAACCTAGCTTCAACATCAATCTGTCAAGTCGTGTCGAAATAAGATTTCAGAAAAGAGTACTGTATATGTGTTTGGAGTTTCACTGGTCGCCTCGGCTTTTGTGTATTGCGTCTGGAACCTACCGTCCGTATGCCGTTTAAGCTTATGCTGGGTAATCCATTGAAGATACCGGGTGAAGCTGGGGCGGGTTGCTAGTCAAGTATAAAATATCTTAATTGGACAGATGATAAACCTTAGCCTGTACAACATATGTGTGCACTTTAGTAGCTCTTCTTCCACTTTCTAAACGACCTTTAGAATGACATTTGTATAGACACTAAGTTTACTTGGTGGTGGAGGCATGCTCATCATCGAACACAATGTGACAGCAGCCCTATGTTCCTTGCCAACGCACCTAATGCCGTAAACAAATCTCAAATTTACTTCATTCTTCTGAACTAACTTGGATGTCATAGTTGACATGGGATGAAAAATATAATAAAGCCTGTATCAAAACGACGGCAACTAACCAGCAATCTAGACGGGAACCGATACTTAAATGTTTCCATGGATATTATATAAGCTAGAGAGCTGCCAGAACTACCAGCAGACAAAGCAAGACTTCCTACAAGCACTCCAAATTTACCTCAGGGCGCCGTAATTCAACATTTAATGGCAGTCTGCGCCAAGTGGGCGTGCCCAATTTTAATGCCAAGATAGAGGAATGTGGAGGGTCAGAATGATTAATATACATATGACAGTTTATAGAGTACACCTTCCCCTCGCCCATTTAAGAAGGTACAAATTATTCTTTCACTCCTCAATACTTCCAAGTATCCTTAACTTCACTTGCTTGCATTTATAATGGTTTGCTTTTAAGAGAATACACAACTGGAAGTTGGAGATAGAGATCTGTTATTATTCTCCCATTCTTGTCAAACTTGCAATAGCTTCAATAAGATGGGGAAAATATTCAAATTGTGGAATAACTTTATGTTGAGTAAACAAAATATTCTTATTGATTCTTAGCCCCGTGTACATGGCTGTGTGTGTGATTGTATATAATATTATGTAGGGTTTGTATGATAATCTGCTTTATTTTGGTGTATGTATTAGTGTGTTTATTTGTAATTTAGTCTAGGATTGGAAAGGAGGCACCATGCCCTAATTTAGGAACTATTTCGGCACTTCAATTAGAAGTGAAAAACCACGGGAAATGAATTCTAGGATCGGTGAGGTAGGATTCGAACCCAACTCTTGCCACTACGGCCTCACGAGGCGTGAGTGAACCCCGTTTTAGCCCTCAGACCAGAATTACATTCCTTGGCAGAGTTAGGAGTCGAATCCGGACCTCAGCAGGGACAGCTGAAAATGGTAGTTACTACGGCTTGAGGTGTTCATAATAGCTATTTCTTCAACTTAGGGTTAATATGGATTATTCCAGAAAAATCTTTTTACCACTCCAGAAAGGTCACGTCACTCTATTGGAATCACATGGACAAGGAATGGGCTCACCATCTGACTTTTGGTTCAGACAAGGTGTACTAAACACCTGCATATGAGCTGAATTTGGTACAAAAGGGGTGAAACACCTCAATATACATGGCAACGACCTAAAAGATTTTCTGGTGTTAACAACATTCGTTTATCAAAATTGCTAGTCCACACTTTTAGTGTTAGATTCTATGGAATGTAATAAAAATGGCTAATCCAAACCGGCTCCTGGCAACATTGCAGAAGCCCCTAACATAGTAGTCAACCGACAACCTCTTCAGAATGTTAATTGCTTCCCGTATCTTGGAACCCGCCTCGCTACTAAAGCTAATATTGATTCAGAGATCCTTCATCGTATGCAATGCGCTGGATCAGCATTTGGAAAGCTTCGTTCGAGAGAGTATTCGACAATCACGACAGCAATTGTTCTACCAAGATATTCGTGTACCAATCTGTTGTGCTGTCGGCTCTCTTATATGGCTGTGAGTTGTGGACAATCTACAGGCGTCACAATATAATGCTTAAAAAATCCCACCAAAGGTGTCTCAGACGTATTTTGAAAGTCACTTGGAGAGATAAACGCACAAATACTAGTGTTCTGGATGACGCCGGTATTACTAGCACAGAAACAATGTTAGCCAAACACCAACTCCGATGGGTGGGTCACGTGTTCCGCGTGCCAAATCATCGCATTCCAAAACAAGTATTACATTCTGAACTTACTGTCGACCAAAGTATTATGTGCACTCGAGTTTGAAGGTTGTTTGTGAAGTCCAATAGACCTACATGCAATCCAATAACATCATGATTTTCATCGTTATAGTTTACGTTAGTTCATGTAGGTTTGGATTTTTAAATTTATTTTTTTATCGCAGTTGGAAAACAAAAAGTGCACGTTTTTAAGCGTGTTTCAACCATGCGTCACATTTAAGATTTATTATCTCAAAAACCTGTAATCAGATCGAATCCAAATTTTAACACAATATACACTGGAATGTTGTATAACGGGTTTATTAATTTGAAAATTTTGTGTGTCCAAGAAACATAGTTGTAATCATTTTTGTAAGATAACTTTTTCTCGGCTCGGGGTGGTTGGAAAATGTAGTTCTTGGTCGCGTTGTAATCCTTATACATCACTAAGTTATGCTGTATGACTGTGAAATACGTAAATTAATTCACTAATTTTATATCGGTTTGTATTTGTACGGGAAAATAACACATAGTTCACCAGCTAGCCGCTCCGGGAAAAGATGTACTGCGTTGCTGAGATGGAGCCCATCTCTTCCAAGCGAGGCGTGCCATGATGCGTGAGGGCTCAGTGGCTTAGCTGCTCGTCTTTCACCCCGGCGGCCAGGGTTCGAATCCCGGTGACAGTGGGATGTAATTTCCACCTGAAAAATCACGCGTCGTCAGGAAGTGCACCCGGCCTTAAATCCCCGCCCAAAACCAAAATGAGCCTGGTTGGCTCCGGTGACCCCAATTAATTGGGAAAAGCAGAAGAAAGAAAAAAAAAGGAAAGAAAAACTGAGGATTATTTAAAATCACGGCACGTGTACTACATTTAAGTACGAGCGTGTAGATGAAATAACGACAACCACTTGTATCAAATTGGCCTCCGTATCCACGTCGAATGTTTGTGTCGCTCTTTCTTAAGGTGGACCCTTGGGAACGCCTTGGTTTTCACACTCCTACCGATCCAGCTTACTCTGGCCGCATAGGAGGATAAAGGAGCCGCAGCCTAAGCAATGGGCGCGAGCATCGTACGTCTACTGAAGATAAAACAGACTTGAAAATGAGATTGCTAAAGCAACCGTGAAAAAGGGATAGCACAGGATGAAGCATCTGTAAACCAAATTAATTTATGATGATGATAAGGCTGTAAATTTCACTCAGAGAAAAGGAGAGAAATATTTTCATACGTTCATTTTCATTCTAGAGAGACGGCGGCTATGGTTTCCAGTTAGTCTGCATGTTAGAGAGACCAATCTCTGTTCCTCCACGATCCCCTAGTCATAGGGCGAGCCGTAATCCCGCTAACTTCTTACTTGCCCACATGTCAATGGATCGTAAGCCTCACAATGCCACTGAAATTTAACACATATGTTGGTCGAATAGCAATAATAAGATCTATTTTGGTACTGTATTTCATACATGAGTCCACTTTAGTCATTAACTCTTCTGATACCGAGCTATTAGGAGTGGGTATTTTAAAAATGGCTAAGTTTTGTGAATTTAAATATGATCCAACTGTATATTTTAAGGTAAAATGTTGATATATATTACCGTACAGCATTGTTCGTTTCCAAAATATCTAGGAATTACCCTTGATCGCGCTCTCACTTACAGGAAGCACTGTTTGAACACCAAGCAAAAAGTGGCAGCGAGAAACAACATCATAAGGAAGTTAACAGGCACAACATGGGGAGCACATCCTAGTACTGTGAGAAGCTCTTCTCTTGCGTTATGTTACTCCACCGGAGAATACGCAAGCCCAGTATGGTACAAATCCAGTCATGCCAAAGTGGTAGATGTTGCACTTAACGATACTTGTAGTATTATTACTGGGTGCCTCAAGCCCACTTCGCTGGACAAGCCGTACACCCTTGCTGGCATCGCACCCCCTGACATCCGCCGAGAGGTAGTGGCGAAAATTGAGGGAAAAAAGGGCAGAAACTTCTGAAGCCTATCCTCTGTTTGGACATCGACCTGCAAATCCCCGACTAAAATCTAGGAAAAGCTTCCTCAGAACAACAGAAGCTCTTGTCGGGACTTCACAACAATCCCGAACCAATTTGTGGCGTGCAAGGTTCTACAGTCCTGGACAATGGTTTCCACCCTCTGAAAAACTACCAGCCGGTTTCACAGAGAAATGGAGTACATGGAGATCACTCAATAGACTTCGGTCGGGCGTCACAAGATGCAAAAGCAACTTACTGAGATGTGGTTTCCATGTGGAGTCACCGTTTTGTGAATGTGGAACAACGCAGACGTCCTACCATCTGCTTCAGTGCAGTCAGTGCCCAACAACATGTAGCCTACGTTAGAGGACCCGTTACATGCAACACCTAATGCCATAAAGTCGCCAACTTCTGGGCGGCTATAGTTTGAACAAATTGAAATGCAAAATTTTGTATATAATATGTAGTCTATTTATTGTATATTCAATTCACGCTGTAAGTGTTTCTGACATGAATGAATGAACCGTACAGGTATATAATTATAAACATACAGGAAATTTGGTAATATATCCCGTATTGGGTTAAAACATGACATATTTGCGAACAGATGAATATATTTTTACAATTAAGTGTTCATAATGTATTATTTTTCCCAATTCTATACAATGCTACACCTATACAAGCAATCCAACGCAGTTTAAGCATAGTTCGGTAAATAGTCGCGTAGAATACAGTTGCAATCCAACTTAACTCTTTGGTATGCTACTGACGGGCTCGTGGTCATTGATGTAATATTCCACGGCGATTGCAGGGAAGGTACTGAACAGTATGTGCCAAAATCTAGTTTATTATGTCCGCGGATGAATGAGCTCTGATTGGCTGGAGAAACTGAAAACAGTACAATAATGACCATCATTATGATACAGTTTTCTGACGTATAATATTTACATTTCGACATCGTCGAACATAAAACCAGTACAAGTATAGTATTTACTGACCCAGATGAAATACTATGGTACCGCAAATATATTCCCTATTGTGTTGAGATGGAGCGTAAGGCAGGTCTCTTTTTTCGTTTATCTTTTTGCAGATTGCATGACACGAAAACTTTATATTCCAGCTGAAGTCACAAGCCCAGCAAAGTGGAAACATTATTAATGGCACCCACGCTTTTCTTATTCTCTTTGGACAGACTTTACCCTCCGCTGTAGCTGCGTGATGTGCCAGCGAGAGGCAATGTACTGTGAGTTATCACAGCCTCATTCAGCAAATATAATATATACTGTATGAGCCTGAGCGCATGAAATATAAAATGGCCAGATAATTTGTTATTTGTTCTTCCTACCAGTGGCTTTGCATCATTGAGGTCATGTGGCCCCATAAACTTGGGTGTGTGCGTGGAATTTCTAATAGCGTGTGTCATTGTGATGGCTACGGCAATATGTTATTCATTCATTCATTCATTCATTCATTTATTTAATTATGTACTTATTTATTTAATTATTTATGTATTTGTTTATGTATTTATTTATGTATATATTTAATTATGTATTTATTTATTCATTTACGTATTTATTTGTGTATTTATTTAATTATTTATGTATTTATTTAGGTTTGTATTTATTAATTTATGTATTTATTTATTAATGTATTTATTTATTTATGTATTATGTATTTATGTATTTATTTACTAATGCATTTATTTATGTATTTATTTCATTATTTATTTATTTATTTATCTATTTATTTATTTATTTTAGGAGTGTGGCACATCTTGATCTTCAGGCCCATACATTTTGGTGTGTGCGTGGAATGTCTAATAGCGAATGTCATTGTGTTATCTTTTTATCTATAGTAGGGTGTTGTTAGTTGTTAATTTACTGTCGTAGCTTGGGACATCAGCCCCGCATACTTGAGTGTGCGTTTAACTTGTTTGATAACCTGTATTCCGGTAGCAGTGCTTATAGCTGTATTTTAGACAGGGTGTGGTGGGTGTCTCAGGACTTGAAACAAGGTACTATCCTGGCACATGCCTGGAGGGAGTGTGGAAATAACAGAGCATAACTGCTGTCAACGCCGAGATTCAAACCTCAATCTTCGGACTTACTTCTGTGATTTAACGCGCACGGGTATGCCGCTGGATGTACTAGTGTGAGTGTTTCGCAATGAGGCGAGAACTGTGAAGGAGACGGCCGAGGCTTTATGTCCGGAAAAATGCTAATATTTGTTTGGAATAGAAAAGGTTAAACCACGGGAAACCACTTATAAGATGGCTGAGGTGAGAATAAAGTCTACAATTTTTCAATTCTATCTCCCGAGGCTGAGTTTGCCCCGGTCCAGCCCTCTGATAAGAGGCTCTCCATCGCAACATCTTGGTCTCCATTGTTCTTATAAACATACATATGATATTTATACTACGACAGTATGTTCGACATGAGTGCAGATTGAAATATTATTCTGATTCATATTTCTTAACCTTGTTTTTGGAAAGATAGTCATGCAATTATAAAATACCAGAATTAAATTTCATGACAGAGCCGGGAATCGAACCCTGGACCTCTGGGGTGACAGCCAAGAGTGCTAGCCGCTACACTAAGAGTTGGTTAAACCCTATACTAGAGGCACCACATTAATACAGGAAATCAAATAAATTCTCCACACACACACACACACACACACACACACATACGCATGCGGTGCTGAAATTATCACAATGTCCAAGGTCCTAACTGAATCATCAACAATACGAGTAACGATAACGACAACAAAAGAAATAAATGTAGCCATTTTAAGAGATACTTTATGTCTCATACTGTTCGATAAAAAATTGTTTATTAAAATGCTTGATACATGAGAGCCTGGCGTAGACGAGTCATTTAAGTTGTCGTTGTAGTTGTTGTTTCTATGAGATGATGATGATGATGATAATTGTTGTTTTAAGGGGCCTAACATCTAGGATATCGGCCCCTAATGGTTTGGGTGATCGTGAAGATAATGAAATGTAAACTACGTCTAACTAAAACTAACTACTAACTTATATACTAAAAGAAGAACGGAAAACAAAAATAGAATAAGGCAAATAAAGGACAGGAGGAAAAGAAATGCCCTCAACCCTCGAAGAATGCGGATTGAGGGACTTGGAAGGAAGGAGAGCCATGAAAGGCAGATAGGAAAGTGAAAGAGGAGAGGGTCCTCCCCACAGGTAATGGACAAAAGGGGGAAACCGGACACAGCTCAGGAATCCCTCTTGATCGCCAACTCCCAAACTCACCAGCCGTGAGACCCTGAGGGTGCAGCAATATCCACGGTGCAGCAGAAGTGGTGGCGCTACATACACCCTGCGTCCTTAAGGGCCTTGTGCAGAAGACAGGAGAGAACATGAAAAGGAAAAGAAGGCTGGCCCCTCGCAGAAGGAGGGTATCAGAAAAGATGAGACAAGGGCCAATTAAGGCGGGAAAGGAAGAGACTCCCTAGGCCTTGGATACCCTAATACCATCGGGGTCGGAAGAGAACAAGAGATGACCAAGTGAGGTCGACAGGAAAGAAGACGGAGAGGAGCCCGGCACAAGTAAGTGGAAGCAAAGCCGGAGTTTCTATTAGATGCTTGTTATATCGTAGTCATGTAATTCCGTGTACTTAGGTGTGTGTCATCTGTTGTGACGACCTACGGTCATTTTGATGGTAGTACTTGTAATTGGAGCTAGAGTTTGGATAGTAGTTGGTCGTGGCTTTAGTTTAGGAACCATCCCGGTATTCATCTTGCGTAGAAGTGGGCGGAAATACAGAAATCAACTTCAAGGGCGGCTGAGATAGGATTTGAACCCGTCTCCTCTCAGTCCTCTCTCACGGGGCAGTCAAACGCGCTCCAGACCTATCACCAGAACTTCCCCCAGGGGCTCACAACTATTGGGACGTGGGTTGGCAACCACGGGACCCCAGCTGAGCCTGGCTTACTTCCATTTACTTGTGACAGGCTTCTCTCTGCCATCCTTCCTGTCAACTCTTGTATTCTTCCAACCCGACGGTATTAGAGTATCCGAAGCTTAGGGTGTCTTTCCTGCCTTAATTGGTCCTCGTCTCGTCTTTCCTGATTTTCATGGTATCTCCTGCCTCCTACTAAATATCCTAAAGGAGGCAGGGTGTGTATACCCCCACCTCTTATGGTGCACCTTGAATAGTACTACACCCTCATGGTCTCACGGCTGGAGTTGGCGACCCCGAGAGGTCCCTGAGCTGGGTCCGTTTCTTTTATATTACCTATGAGGTGGTCTTTCCCTATCCTATTAGCCTTTCATAGCTCTACTTCCTTCCACATCCTTCATTCATCGAGGGTTGAGAGCATTCCCCTTCCTGTCTATTACTCTTGTTTCTCATTTTAACTTCTTGTATGAAACTTAAGTTAGTGATAAGAGTATAATTGGTAAAACTAGTTGTAGAAGAAGTTTACATTTTCACAATCACACAAAACATTAGGGGCCGATAACCTCGATGTTAGCTCCCTTAACCCTGGAACAGTACAGTGGGGCACTCAATTCCCCAGAGAATTTTCGTTCCCCGATTACGATATTCTGATACGACTGATAAGCGGCCACCTCCTGTGACTTTTACTTGTCTTCTACTGTCATTCAGTCAATGTGTATACTACTTAGTAGTGACAGTTATTTATACCCAAAGCAGTGTCTCCAGGGCATTGAGTGCTCCATCTGCCCACAAGCCATGGATACCAAGACCACTGTGGTGTGCTCAGAATGCAAGAGTTTAGTGCGTAAACATCATAGCTTGGTGTTTTGTAGTGAATGTGAGAAGTGAAAAGGTGATTATGATTATGATTACCAAAGAAAGAATATCTACAATAACATTGAAATATTGCTAATATTTTTCTTTTCTATTATATTCACACTGTTATTTTCATTTTTCAGCCTTAATAGTTAAAGTATTCTGTGCTACAGGGTTGATTTTACTCATTTGTACTTGCATTTCTACGGAAAAGGGATCTGTTGACATGGAATATATATTTAGGTATTAGGAAGTCATTTTTGAAGGCACTCTATGGAAGTGAAACATGGACTATTGGTGCAGCAGAAAAGAGGAGAATTGAAGCTTTTGAAATGTGGTGTTACAGGAGAATGATAAAGATCAGATGGGTGAATAGGGTTCCAAACGAAGAGGTATTAATACTAGTGGGAGAGATGTTTCTGGCGACTGTTAATGAAGAGAAGAGATCGGTTGGTAGGGCACATACTAAGACACCCAGGAATAGCAAGCTTAGTTATGGAAGGAAGGGTCGAGGACAAGAACTGTAGGGGTAGACCAAGGTTAGAATATGTTAAAGAGATTGCCTGGGATGTAGGGTGTGGTAGCTATGTAGAGATTAAACGATTAGTTCAGGACAGGGAGGCATGGAGAGCAGCATCAAACCAGTCAAAAGACTGAAAACTCAAACAACAACAACAACAAGTTCCGTGACGAAATAAAAAGCCTTCTTTAAAAAAAATTAAGATTCATGCCAATGATTAATATATATGTATCTATGTAGAATAATGACGAAATTAAGTTGCTAATATCGAAATTTCTAATTAGTTCGAAATACTGTATATCTGGCATAATGTAGACGAATAGAGCACTAGAGTTGGCAACCCTGGTGACTGAATATATTCTTAGTTCCATCTCTTAAGGTACAGAATACAAAATTTGGTTGAAGTCCAATGAATAGAATGGACGTTACATGCAGTTAAACATTGGATCTAACAGCGCGCGTATAAACATTTTGGCAACAATGTCATGCATGTATTGGTCAGAAATAATCTGAAATAATATGATCTAGTGTTGTGCCAATTTTGAATGAAATCCATTACTTAGTATAGAAGTTACATGCATTTTAAAATTGGACCTATCAGCAGGCTTAGAATTATATTGGCAGCACTGACGTATATTAGTTACTATAAATTCATCTAGAATGCCAGGTACTATACGTGTGCAAAGTTTAGAGCTATTGGATTGCATACATTCTGATATATTGATATTAGGGTAACAAAAATAGAGACAGCACATATTAACAGTTGGCAGTCCTGGTTGCTCTTAAGAATACGCATAGTCATATCTGTTACGGTACACATAGCACATACAAGATTTGGTTGAAATCCAAATGATAGTATAGAAGTTACATGTATTTAAATTTGGACTCCTCAGCAGCTTAAAATCATGTTGGTAGCACTGACGTATATAAGTTACTCCAAATTAATATAGAATGTCAGGTACTATACGTGTGCATAGTTTAAAGCTGTCGGCTTGCATACTTTCTGATATATTGGTATTTGGATAAAAAGAATTAAGAGCATTTATTAACAGTTGGCAGCCCTGGTGGGTCTTACGAATACGCTCAGTCATATCTGGTTATGTACTGTAACCGATATCGCATGGTTTTGAGAGCTCTGGCAACGTCGCATAGCAGGAGGAAGAAAGCATGCGGAAGTAACCTGAGGTTGATGTTTTTACGTCATGGACATAGTCGACAGCATGACTAGGCGATGGTTCCAGAAGCGTAGAGGGTGCTAATGAGCTCCAGGAAAAGTCAAGGTGGGAAGGTCACGCCGGAGAAGCGGGTCACTTTCTTTCCTATCACCGTACAACGAAGTTCTCTTTCTTTTGCATCGCCATACACCGAAGTTCACTTTATTTTTGTGTCGCCGCACGCTGAAGTTACAAACAAGTGTGTAGTAGCAGTCGTACCGTGGCAACTTGGAACCTGTGCGGTATTCCGACAGTTTTTGGAACATAGCTGAAAGACTCAGTATTATTTCTTGCGTGGACAGCTCTGTATTAACGAATACTAAAGCCGAATGTTGCGAGGTGATATTATAACGCAGATCATAATGCATTATGTTGTGGGACACTAGTCATTAGTACGACGAAGTGCGAGCAGACACACGTGGTGTCTCAAGCTTTTACTAGGTACGGGACTGCATGGGCCGTGCGCGATATAATTGACGCCCAGAACATATGAACGAAGCGATGTGCTTTTGTTTGACGAGCAGACAAATGAGTATCCAGGGTCAGTGAACTATGAGAGATAAACTGAGTGTAGTCCAAATATAGAGCGTCATTCAAGGCCAAGGACGGACGTAATCTCTTATGAATGCAGGCTGGTGTATATGCGTACGTTATAACCTGTGTCGTTATAGAGTTATTATCACGGCCATAAGTTGATATTACTTGGCATATTCGACATGAAGATTGCAGCGATGTATTGGACGGACATAAAGGCTATCAGTACAGACCAGTGCGAGTTTTGTGACAAGAACTTTACGAGCGAAGAGATGACCAGCTAAATCTAGAAATGTGGAAGCTGTTATGATGACGTGGAAACAAAGGCGAGCCAGGACCATGGACACCCCGAGGGTCGCGAGCTGGATCCAGGACGAGAGGGGAGGATGTTCAATGAGAAGAGCGTGGACCCAAACCCCCAGGAAACGTGTCAGCGGAACCAAGACTGAGGTGGTCGAAAGGTACTGAAAACCATGTTAATTCTTAAGTAGTGGTTATTGGGTAGTGGTTACTAAGATATGGACAGATGGGCTTAAATCGAAATAGAATTTTCTCAAAAGGATAAAATGCGATAAAATGCGATAAAATGACAAGATTATTAGGATAGTAAATTTTAAGTTTTCTTTTGAGAGATTAATGCAATCATATTTAGGGTTTAAAATAAAATATATGGATGCTTTAAAATATAATCTGAGTACAGGGATCTTTCAGCGTGTTACGTCGCTGTGTTCTTTGAATTGGTGCAACCTGGATGACAATTTATGGTTTGAGCAGGCTTAAATTACAGAGGGAACATTCACACTTAAGAGACCACTTTTTGTGCGCACATCATGATATTTACACTAAACACTCACACGTCACTGAGGTTTCCCTTTACATGCTACATGAGGAGATGCTTTTGGTAGGTAACTGATACAAGGTTGTGTAAATAAAGAAACTGCATTGATAAAATAGTAGGGTTGCCTAATACGAAGTTATGATGAAACTAAAGGTTCTCGCTATAGCGAGGTGAATAAAATATATGATTATAATTAATGTTAGGTGATAGGTTCAAGTATATGAAATTTTGAGGCAATTGTCAGTTGAAAAATAATACAGATAGGCGGAGGCCATCTACTTAAATGTTTATGGTGTATTTATAAATGTGTAAAGAGCATGCAGTGGTTAACAAAAAAAAATATCTGGAATCATAAAGATTTTTCAATGTAAAGTAATAAATGTAAAAGCCAACAACCAGTCTTTTTTCTGAGTGAGGCACAGCTGAACGAAAATCAGTGAAAATAATAATGAAAGTATTTAATCCATGAATAAAAGGTCTGAAAATGAATTATTTAACGCCAGTGACATCCATATATAAAAATATATTTTTCTTTTGGTGATTACATTTAGTTAGAAGGAGATCGAATGAGGCAACAATTTTTTTTCTTTGAATATTTTCTCATAGTTATGCACCTGCTCATTTATGGACTATTCAACGGAGAGGTGATATAGCATTTGAAGTAATGGTTGTAATACTAGGGTGATATAGCTCTGATCTCCGTAAGTTATTTTGTATCCAAAGATTAGGACGCCCGGAGATTTTTGTCCTCATTAATTTGAATTTTGCTTCTGCGTCATTTATTTATTTGCACATCAAGAGTAATTTTGAGAAGTCTCCGAGCGAAGGTAGGCTTCTGTGTTTGATATTATGTATTTAGTGGTGTGGTTCTGTAATAAATGGTGGATGAGTTTTATTTTAACAGCGGAATTCTTTGTCATTCTTGTTCGTTGTTATACTTGTGTGTCCACCGGATCAATTTTGAGATTTTACCCCAGTTGTATCCATCTTTATAAAGACCCCGGGATTGCTTGAATCTCGTTCCCGACATAGTTTTCTTAAGACCAAAATTGATTCGGACATTCAAGATTTTTTTCTTTTCGAGTTGTACCGAATTTTGGGTGAGGATTGACGTGTGTGTCGGGCCACCCAATCCAAAGCCAGATTATCGGGCACAACCGTGTAATGGCCTCGAACTGGGAATATCGTACCACGCAGTGGTATAGCCGACATTTTGAACTCGAAAAAATTGGAACACCCGAGGAGAGTGACAAGATGGTGGACGGCCATGTGGCACAAATGGAATGGAGAGAAAACCAATTGAGTGCTGGTACCCCATTTTATTGTGCGATATGTCTGTCAGTTTGATAAAGTTCCCTTTGTAGGTTTTTTTTGGTGTGTTTGAATGACATAGAACGAAGCGATTCAGTAACGTTAGATCGCTGTGTTTAAGCGATACCATCCACATTTATTATTTCCACATGATATTAGATTTCGATTCCACTGCCAAATTGAAGTAACCACTAGTCCTTAGTCTAAGTTAGTCACTAGTTGTAACAGCTTCGATGTTTATTTTTTGTGAAATATGGGAGAATTTGATGAAATTAAGGGATTGATGGGACAGCTAGGGGAGAAGCTAAAGGAGTTAGCTAAAAGTCAAAAGAGTATGGAGAAGAGTATGGAAAGACTATGAAGGTGGTATGAATACTAATCTAGATGGGTTTGATAGACAGTTGATTAAGATGCAGGAAGGAATAGACACTCAATTTAAAGGATACAACACAAAATTCAAAGATTTAGACACTAAATTTGAAGGTTTAGACACTCAATTTAAAGGTTTCGACACCAAATTCAAAGATTTAGACACTAAATTCGAAGGTTTTGAAAAAAATCTTGGAATTCAATCAGGGGATTTGCAAGGAGGATTGAAATTATATAAGTAGCACCAATTCGATATGAAACAGTACATGGAGAAGGCTCAAGCCGAAATGACGGATTTAAAAGAACAAATTAAGAGGGATAAGGTCGAAATTGAAAGTAATATGGGGACACAGTTGAAATCATTGGAGAAAACAATTCAAGAGAAAATGGATCGAAGCGTGGAGGCATTGACCGCCAAGATGGAAGAAAGGGATAAAGCAATTAACGCAGAGGTCTTAGTGCTAAAGGAAGAGGCGAAAGCAGTACAGCAGAGATTAGGGAAAAATACCAGGAGCATAACCGATAAAATGTCTGAATTCACCATAGAGCAGGAAAGCAAGATGGAAAGTCTTAGGAGTCAGATGGGGGAAATGAAATTAGAGTTAAACGAAGAAATTAAAACACAGATTGCTACAGCGGTTTCGACAGTACAAGATAAAATGATTATTACTCACGGAGAACAGTTAAAGAGAATTGTTGAATTAGAAGGAAAGACGGTAGAAGCAAAATCGATAGATGAAAACAAGGAACCAAGTCCGACAGGAACAACATTCACACCATTCAGTTACAGCTCAACTCAACCGATTACCATCATTAGGAATCAGGAGGATCGCCCAAAAAAAATTCGAATTTGACTGGTATTACACCCATAGAATTCCTGCGGGACCTGAAGGAATACATGGATGAACATAGGGTTCCTAAAGAGAGAGAAATGAGGGTAATAGAAAGAGCTATTGAAGGTCAACCGCTAAACTGGATGCGAGCTTTTAGGAATCAGTTTAGAGGGTACGATGACTTTGCGAGCGCTTTCCTGAAGAGATTTTGGTCCTCAGAAGATCAACAAAGTATAAGGGCTGAATTATACTCAAAGAAATACGCGACTACCAGGCCAACACATTACGCTTTGTATTTCACGAATCAGATAGCCAGGCTACAATTTTTGGATCCACCGTTGGAGGAGCAGGATTTGGTGCATGCCATAATACAGCAATATTCGGTAGAAATCCAGCGTGTATTAATTGCATCGGGTGCAAATAGACTCGAGGTGTGTGACGAGATTTTGAGGAAACAAGACCACACGAGCAAGATGACGGAACCTCGTAGTCCAAGGACAGAACAGAGAGAGGCAAATATGGTGGTAATGGATCGTATGGCGCAGACGGAACCTCAGCGAAGTTATGAAAGGGACGATAGAGATGGAAGGGATGAAGGAAATGGCTTAAACAGATACATGAATCAAGGAAAGCCATATGACCGGAGGCCATATTATCAGGATAGAAGTGGACGACTTAATCAGAGGGACTACGGAAGGTCAGGATATAGAGGGAGAGAATCGTGGTCACGTGATCGGAGACCATACAATAACTACCCAAGATATGGGAATCAAGAAAGGCAAAATAATAGGCCATCATTAGAAGAACGTCACCAAGAAAGCCAGAGACACATTGAACAATTGAGGGAAAAGGAACAAGAAGAAGAATCTCAGGCAAAACAGCATGAGGAATCGAAACCAGGCACCAGTGGTGTCAAATCAGGAAAGAGAAGCTGACAGGAAGGAAATGCCGAGTTTGGACAGGGACTCACAGGCAATAATAATGATTATATGCCCGTTAATAATGATTTACGCCCTAGTGCTAGGACAGTCCAAATTCAAGCTATATACCACATAACTGATGAAGATATTATTTATGGAGACGAAGAAGGAAATAGAAAAGTGAGGTGTGTGGATATGCCAATAATCAATGTAAATATAGGGAAGTGTGAGGTTGAAACGCTGCTCGACACGGGTGCGAGTGTGAGCATAATATCGGAAGCTTGTCTGGAAGGAATAAAATATTTAGTTGAGATTGCTATAATGCCAGTATCGAGTATGAAGATACAGGGTGTTATTCCAAACAGATCAGTAAAATGTAGAAAACAAGTTTTGTTTGAATTCCGAATCGCTGAAAGAGTATTCGAGCATGTATTCATTGTGCTCAAGGACATTAAATACAGGATGATATTAGGAGCGGAATTCATTTCTGAGCACGGCATAGTCATAGACCTGCGCGGAAAGGTGGTTAAATTCAGAGATGATATGGATGAACGAGTTGAAAGTGAAAGGGAAGAATTTCCAATTATGGACACTGGAAATAAGTGGGAAGGAATGTTGCCGGATAGCAAGGAGGAAATAGTGAGGATAAATACCATCAAAGAAGAACCATTGGAGCCAAAGTTACAGGAGAATTTGGAAAATCTGATAGAAGAGTTTAAACACATCTTCGACAGCAAACCAGGGTTGATCAAAAATTTCCAGAATGAAATGAAATTAACTGATGACACGCCGTATAAAGGGAAAATTTATCCTGTCCCGGAATACCTTCATGGGAAGGTAGAAGAGATGATAAAAACAATGGAGAAGGATGGCATCATAGAGAAGAGGGCAACGTCATACTTGAACCCTCTCGCTATAGTAAAGAAACCCGATGGATCTGTGAGGATATGCTTAGACGCGAGAAAAATTAACAGCGTAAGCCTTCCAGAATACGACAGACCACCCAAGATCAGGGAGATACTGAGAAGGTTCAAAGGGAAGTCTATATTTACAACTCTGGATTCGACAGCGTCATATTACCATATTGAGCTAGCGGAAAATAGTCGTCAGTACACGGGGTTCCTATTTGACGAGAAGACATATGTCTTTTCTAGTCTCCCATTTGGCCTGAAAAATAGTGGACCCGTGATGGTGAGAGCGCTGGACCAAAATCTAACGGATGAAGTCAAGAAGAACGTGATCTGTTACGTAGATGACTTGATCATAGCATCTGAGACACCAGAAGAGCATATAGAACACATCAGAATGGTCTTTCAAAATCTAGATAAGGCGAACTTCAAAGTGAATTATAAGAAGTGTCATTTTTTGTAAGGAGGAGATCATGTTTCTTGGACACGTGATAGATGGGCAAGGATACAGGCCAAACCCCCAAAAGGTAGATGCTATCAAAAACTTCCCAAGGCCGCGAAAAATTAAGCAAATTAGAGAATTTTTGGGCATGTGCCAATTTTTTGCCTTGCATTGCCCTAAGTACTCTGAAGTGTTGGCTCCGCTTCACGAGTTACTAAAGAAAAACAACAAATGGAAATGGGGAAACGAATGCGAAGAAGCTTTCAACAGAGCAAAGAGAATGCTAGTTGAAAACATAAAATTGGAGTATCCAGATTTTCAAAGAACGATTTACTTGGAAACGGACGCTTCTTATGTGGGAATAAGCGGGGTACTATATCAACTAGATGTCAAACAGCAGAGGCACTACTTAGCATTTGCTAGTAGAAAATTGAAAGCACATGAGAGGAACTACACTGTCACTGAAGTTGAAGCCTTGGCGACGATTTTCGCACTACGAAACTGGAAGAAAATGCTATTAGACACCGAATAATAATAATAACTGACCATAAGGCCCTCCAGTTTATGTTAAAAACGGATCTAGCCAACGAAAGAGTAGCACGATGGACCTTGTTTCTGCAAAGATTTGATGTTTCGATTGTTCACCAACCGGGAAGGAATAACCTGTTGGCGGACATACTGAGCCGATATCCCTGCGAAGAAGCAAGCGTGCAAGTGGAAGAAATTCAGCGGGAAGACCGTGAGACGATTGAAAGACTCAAGAAGATCCCACAGTCACAAAAAATACGAGCCATTGAGAAGAATTTATAGGTTTTTGAAAGGCAGGATGGACCGAGATGACCCTGAATACGAAGCTACTTCGAAACAAGCGGCTGTACATTTGATTTTAGGGGACTCAGTCTACAAGTTCATAGATCGAGATCGCACTATGCTCAGGATCGTAATACCACCCAGTTTAGCCCAGCCGGTGACATGGCTAGCACATCATGCCATAAGGTCATGGCTGCACGGACAAGACGATTGCGTTGTTGCAGGAACAATTTACGTGGGAAGGAATGAGAATATCTGTGAAAAACACATTGAGGACCTGTGACGTATATCAGAAGAGCAAGTACTCATCACACCTACTACGGGAGAAGCCAAGGGCTATAATACCATCCAAACCCTGTGAGTTGTATTCGACGGACCAGTATGGCCCCCTCCCTAGATCAACCAGGGGAAATCGGTACATACTGGTGACTATGGATGTTTTTTCGAAATTCATAATGCTGCATCCCATTCAAAAGGCCAAGGCGAGATACGTCATCAATAGGTTAGAGAAAGGAGTGATTCCTACGGCAGGCAAGCTCGAATATATTTTAACAGATCACGGGACTCAATTCACTGCAGCAGACTTCCAACAAGCGATTACGAGGCTGGGTATTAAACATATTTTGAGTTCAATTCGAAATCCCGAATCGAACCCAGTTGAAAGGACGATGGCTGAATTGGGAAAGTTATTCAGAATTTATACACATGAAAGGCATGATAGATGGATGGAATTTGTACCGCTAATTGAAGCGTGTATAAACACCACACTCCATGAAAGTACGCGGCAAATTCCTCAGGCTCTCCATTTTAATACGGCACCCCGAAGACTATGGGACCATCTGTTCAACAGACCTCCAGAAGCCGTCCCCAGTCATAATGTGAGGATACAAAGGGCACGCGAGCGACTTCACTCCAAGCGGACAAGAGAGCTAGAAGGGTGCAGCACAAGCGATTTGATCAGCCCCTGAACGAAGGGCAGGAAGTGCTCGTCAGGAGACCTGTGTCATCCAATTTGCCAGCGAAGATCTACAGCAAATTTGTAAGAGTTTTCGCTGGGACGTTCAAGATTGGACGCAATTATGGAAATAATTGTTACCAAGTCGTGGATATCGCAACTCAGAGAGTTATAGGCAAATTCAATTCAGCTAGCCTTAAAAGGTACCACAAGAGACAGTAAGCATGCGATATGGAGAACTTATTGAAGAAGTGAATTGTTGACCCAACAGAATAATAATAGTCGAGATGGTTCACGCTTATTATTATTCCTGGTTGAGGGGGATTTGTAACCGATATCGCATGGTTTTGAGAGCTCTGGCAACGTCGCATAGCAGGAGGAAGAAAGCAAGCGGAAGTAACCTGAGGTTGATGTTTTTACGTCATGGACATAGTCGACAGCATGACTAGGCGATGGTTCCAGAAGCGTAGAGGGCACTAATGAGCTCCATGAAAAGTCAAGGTGGGAAGGTCACGCCGGAGAAGCGGGTCACTTTCTTTCCTATCACCGTACAACGAAGTTCACTTTCTTTTGCATCGCCATACACCGAAGTTCACTTTATTTTTGTGTCGCCGCACGCTGAAGTTACAAACAAGTGTGTAGTAGCAGTCGTACCGTGGCAACTTGGAACCAGTGCAGTATTCCGACAGTTTTTGGAACATAGCTGAAAGACTCAGTATTATTTCTTGCGTGGACAGCTCTGTATTAACGAATACAAAAGCCGAATGTGGCGAGGTGATATTATAACGCAGATCATAATGCATTATGTTGTGGGATACTAGTCATTAGTACGACAAAGTGCGAGCAGACACACGTGGTGTCTCAAGCTTTTACTAGGTACGGGACTGCATGGGCCGTGCGCGATATAATTGACGCCCAGAACATATGAACGAAGCGATGTGCTTTTGTTTGACGAGCAGGCAAATGAGTATCCAGGGTCAGTGAACTATGAGAGATAAACTGAGTGTAGTCCAAATATAGAGCGTCATTCAAGGCCAAGGACGGACGTAATCTCTTATGAATGCAGGCTGGTGTATATGCGTACGATATAACCTGTGTCGTTATAGAGTTATTATCACGGCCATAAGTTGATATTACTTGGCATATTCGACATGAAGATTGCAGCGATGTATTGGAAGGACATAAAGGCTATCAGTACAGACCAGTGCGAGTTTTGTGACAAGAACTTTACGAGCGAAGAGATGACCAGCTAAATCTAGAAATGTGGAAGCTGTTATGATGACGTGGAAACGAAGGCGAGCCAGGACCATGGACACCCCGAGGGTCGCGAGCTGGATCCAGGACGAGAGGGGAGGATGTTCAATGAGAAGAGCGTGGACCCAGACCCCCAGGAAACGTGTCAGCGGAACCATGACTGAGGTGGTCGAAAGGTACTGAAAACCATGTTAATTCTTAAGTAGTGGTTAATGGGTAGTGGTTACTAAGATTTGGACAGATGGGCTCAAATCGAAATAGAATTTTCTCAAAAGGATTAAATGCGATAAAATGCGATAAAATGACAAGATTATTAGGATAGTAAATTTTAAGTTTTCTTTTGAGAGATTAATGCAGTCATATTTAGGGTTTAAAATAAAATATATGGATGCTTTAAAATATAATCTGAGTACAGGGATCTTTCAGCGTGTTATGTCGCTGTGTTCTTTGAATTGGTGCAACCTGGATGGCAATTTATGGTTTGAGCAGGCCTAAATTACAGAGGGAACATTTACACTTAAGGGACCACTTTTTGTGCGCACATCATGATATTTACACTAAACACTCACTCGTCACTGAGGTCTCCCTTTACATGCTAACATGGGGAGATGCTTTTGGTAGGTAACTGATACAAGGTTGTGTAAATAATGAAACTGCATTGATAAAATAGTAGGGTTGCCTAATACGAAGTTATGATGAAACTAAAGGTTCTCGCTATAGCGAGGTGAATTAAATGATTATAATTAATGTTACGTGATAGTTACAAGTATATGAAATTTTGAGGCAATTGTCAGTTGAAAAATAATACAGATAGGCGGAGGCCATCTACTTAAATGTTTATGGTGTATTTATAAATGTGTAAAGAGCATGCAGTGGTTAACAAAAAATAAATAAATATCTGGAATCATAAAGATTTTACAATGTAAAGTAATAAATGTAAAAGCCAACAACCAGTCATTTTTCTGAGTGAGGCACAGCTGAACGAAAATCAGTGAAAATAATAATGAAAGTATTTAATCCATGAATAAAAGGTCTGAAAATGAATTATTTAACGCCAGTGACATCCATATATAAAAATATATTTTTCTTTTGGTGATTACATTTAGTTAGAAGGAGATCGAATGAGGCAACATTTTCTTTTCTTTGAATATTTTCTCATAGTTATGCACCTGCTCATTTATTGACTATTCAACGGAGAGGTGACATAGCTGTTTGAAGTAATGGTTGTAATACTAGGGTGATATAGCTCTGGTCTCCGTAAGTTATTTTGTATCCAAAGATTAGGACGCCCGGAGATTTTTGTCCTCATTAATTTGAATTTTGCTTCTGCGTCATTTATTTATTTGCACATCAAGAGTAATTTTGAGAAGTCTCCGAGCGAAGGTAGACTTCTGTGTTTGATATTATGTATTTAGTGGTGTGGTTCTGTAATAAATGGTGGATGAGTTTTATTTTAACAGCGGAGTTTTTTGTCATTCTTGTTCGTTGTTATACTTGTGTGTCCAGCGGATCAATTTTGAGATTTTGCCCCAGTTGTATCCATCTTTATAAAGACCCCGGGATTGCTTGAATCTCGTTCCCGACATAGTTTTTTTTAAGGCCAAAATTGATTCGGACATTGAAGATTTTTTTTTCTTTTCGAGTTGTACCGAATTTTGGGTAAGGATTGACGTGTGTGTCGGGCCACCCAATCCAAAGCCAGATTATCGGGCACAGTACACATACAACATACGAAATTTTGTTGAATTCCAATTGATAGTGTAGAAGTTATATGCATTTAAATATTGGACCTATCAGCAGGCTTATAATCATTTTGGCAACAATGCCGTGTATGGCCTCCTAGAAATTAAACTGCAATACTATTATCTATACGTGTGCCAATTTTGAAATAGCTCCTATTCATACCTTCCAAGATATCCAACGTAGAGCTCAAATTGCAATTGCGACTTCTTAGCAGTTGGTAGCACTGACATCATTTTCAACTATGGCCGTGAGATAATCAGGTATAGATCTTTCTTTACTCCTACCAAATTTTGTTTCGATTGCTCCAGCCGTTTAGGAGTTGATAGGGGGGGGACACACGCACAGCCAGACAGACAGACAGACAGACAGAAGGACAGACAGACAGACAGACACACACACACACATTTGCCCGATATCATAAGTCTACTTTTTCCTCATTTTTGCAATATGTGAAAAGTAGGCTAAACACACTTTCAGTTATTAGTAATGCATCATGTTAATGCATCAGAGTTTTGTTTCTGTCCTGGGGTACTCAATGCCCCAGGATACCAGTACAGTTTCCGGAGAATAAGGGTACTGTTCCAGGCTTAAAACAACAACAATCATATTCACACCAGAATTAAATTCCTTTGCTGAGCCAGGAATCAAATCCGGACCTCCGCGTTGACTGCCAAGAATACTAGTCACGACGTATCGAGGTGGACACGAATAATTTAATGTTTGCTAGTAAAACAATAGGGTTTATTTCTCACGGCTATTGTGTGGAGTGTACACATCGCAGTGTCAATAGCACACACTCAATGTTAGTATATTGCTGTGCAGAGCGATTTGTGTTTTGTAAACATTGGTTTGTGTTTGGGGAAATTAACAGCACGCTTCGTATCACTGTATCCAGCGGAGCTTTAAACACAATTGCAGTGTAGGTTTATTTCATTCATGTGTCTCCATCGCAGTTCATTGCCGTTGTTAACGATTATAACAAGAAGGATGCGCTTGCCTTGGTGAAGCGCTCAGTGCGGCCTATCCTGAATTAATTAGTTATGTTTTCCAACATTCCGCGCGAACACGGTGACCAGATTTGTATTTAAAGTAACATTTTTAAACAAAAATGCGCAGCTTTAAAGTCAACTGTCTAACCATCTTAAGCGAGAAAATGTACACTGAGTGTATTCGTGGGCTGACCGATGCAGCTGACAAGACGAGTGCGCACAGAGATACCAAGGGGAAATACATCAGCCGTGGTCAGTCGATGCACGGGCAACAGCCGAGGGGAAAATCCCCGCGCGCAACGGTGCCGATATATAAATATAACCCTGTAGTTACCAAATGAAACGGACGAATCACAGCAGACGAAACTCTGGCGTGCCTTGGTACAATTGCTTTGATCAGGAATTGTGCATTTTAGCTGAGCTCGTGAAGCAATTCAACACATCCTGAACTTAAGAGCTGACTGTTCTCGAAATAAAGAATGGATGATAATAGGTAGCTGAAAGATTTAAGAGATTTTTTCCGAGCACTATTACCGGGGGAGTTAGCCGTGGTGGTTATGGCGTGGCTGCGGGAAGTCGCTCACTTCCGGGAGGCGAGGAGGATCCAAGGTTCGAATCCCCCCGCCGGCAACCTTGAAGATGGTTTTCTGTGGTTTCCCATCTTCCTTCCTGACAAATGCCGGGGTTGGTCCCTAACTATAGGCCACAGCCGCTACCTTCCATTTCTTAGTCCTTACATTCACACTTTCCTCCCCAGGCAACACTCCACACGTGACGGCACTTGTAGCTCACCCCATGGGTGTCTGATGAAGCAGCTATTAACTCTGGCCAACCGAACATATCCTCGGACACTCCCGGGCACTAAAAGCCATACGCTAAAAAATAAAAATAAAAAAGCGCCATTGCCAACATATGCAATGAAAGTACTACTCTTGGGCATGTAGCGGCTAGCATTCTTGGCTGTCACCCCGGACGTGCGGGTTCGTTTCACGGCTCAGTTAAGAAATGTAATTCTGATCTGAGAGGAGGACAGGCTGGAGTTGGTCACTTAGATCTTATACGCGATGGTATGGATGGGGTAGGTATGCTCTAATTCAATGAGAGACAACTTTCTTTGTGAGTCCACTTCGTGGCCCAAAGGCTAGCAATCTTAGCTGTAACCCCTGAGGTCCAGGTTCAATTCTATTCCCTGCTTTACCAAAATGTGGGATTGAGGGGAGGTGGGTTCGAATCCATCATCAGCCATCCTAGAAGTGGTTTTCTGTCTTCTTTCTTTCTTTCTTTCTTTCTTTCTTTCTTGCTTTCTTCTTTCATCCTTCCTCATCTCCAGGAAAATGCCGGAATGGAACCAAATATAAAGCCTTGGCTATCTCCTATCCAATCCTAGCCTCAATTATGAAAACATACACTAGTATAGCTACCACAATAACACAAGTTAACACACCGATTCCACAAACACTCAAGTAAATACGGATACATGACCACAATGCCAAGAAGCCCGTAAATAAACCAACAACTGCTGTGTTAAATCTTGGCTGTACTCTAGTTGCCATGTTGTGATTGAATATAGCAGTGCTAAGTGTCGTTCATAAGCCCTACTATAACACATCACATGCACCCTATTGCCCTGTTAGCAACACACAAGGGGCGTATGATTGTGTTACAGACTCGAGGTTCTCACATCAACCGTGAGGCCAGACTAATACCATTAGCAGAGGTAACAATGTTGACGAGAAGGAGAGGTAAGTATCTTCTTCGGCCGTTTAAATGTAAGAGCTATACCTTCCCATCCTCCACGTTAAGACTGGGAAGGCAATGAAACGTGGTTTCTTCCCACGCCATGGATATTTCAGCGGCACATCCAAGGAGTCTTACGAACGTGAACTCCCCGATCAAGATGATACTTGGAACTATAAGAAAACCCATCAGTGGCAGGATTCTACCACCTCTTATTCTCTAAAGTAACCTCTAAAAATTAAATAAAACTGTAACAATTGCTTAATTATAGATAGTTTTTAATCCTTTTCTCAGTGTTTCCTTCTTGACAACTGATATGGCAACTTTTCAGTGGGGCAGAAGACCTCGTAGTTCCACCCCTTAAAACAGCAATAACTAACTAACTACAACTTTTCAGTTGGTCAACAGAATGTAAACCCGAGACATGCAAAATATAACCTGGAGAAGTTGGTTGGTTGGTTCCTCAGTTTAGGGGCTGCGACAACGCGGTCATGTAGTCCCATGTACATTGGGAGTGTTTAGAATATGTCTGATAACCGGTGTTAATTGTGATGACTGTATTAGTGTGTGTTATCTGTTTTCAATTCAAGTAAGGACTGCAGGCATTGAATTTTTTAAGTAGTTCCTACTTTTGCCGCCAAACGCCACCGTCAACGACTACTAATTCTGAACTTGGCTACTAGACGCCACCGCAGTCGGCTTCTGGCAACGAACGTTGGAACCTAAGAGCGTTGTTTAAACTTAACGTATATAACTTGGCTTCACGCATGTGTAATTAGTGGAAGATTCTTTAACATGCCATAAATCTACGACATGGGACCGCCAGCTTTACTTTCCCTCTGAAGGAAGGCATACTGAGGAATTTTTAACGCTCTTAAAAATCCGACGACTTCGGCTGGGTTTGAACCCGCGATCTTGGGCATAGAAGCTCAGCATGCTACCAACTACGCCACCGAAGCCGCGCAGGACAAGTTTTAATATCAAATGCTTTTATAAAAATTCAAAAAACTACAAGCATAATTGATTTGTGACTATACAAACATTTTTAGCATATTTTCATTTTATGAAACAATAGGCTTATGAGATCACCTTTTGTCCGTGTGTGTGAGTGTGTGTGTCCCCTAATAACTTCTAAACGGCTCGAGCGATTACAATGAAACTCGGTAAGATCATAGCACTATTCTGGCCGACCCCGACCAGGCCCTTCAAAGTTTATTGTATTACACCAATCCAACATGGCGGCTGTGCGAAATATTTCACCAGCATTCAGCATTTCCGAAACTATTACGGATATCGCCCTGGAATTGTGTACGGTGATAAAGGGCACCACTAGAAGTTCACCTATCAGACTTTCAAAAACCTGGCGACTACAAAACCAACATGGCGGGCAAGCGAATTGAGACTTTTAAATAGATTTTTCTCGCGATTTAACCATCCAAACGTAATGAAACTTGGTACAGCAAATGTTTATACACATTGTAATACACTAGAGTCTAATTTAGTTCAATTGTTTACAAAACCTCAAAATGGCGGCTGTGCGAATATTTCACTGACATTCTATATATCCGAAACTATTACAGATATCTACCTGAAATTTTGTACGTTGATAAAGGGTACTGATACAAGTTTATCTATGTAACTTTCATAAATCTGTAAAGCACAAAACGAACATGGCGGCCAAGCGAAATTGAAATATTTTAATAGACTTTTCTCGTGACTTAACTCTCTGAGCGCAGTGAAATGTGGTACAGTAAATGATTATACATATTTTAATGCACTGGCATCTAATTTAGTTCAATTGTTTTCATAACCTCAAGATGGCCGCTTTGCGAAATTTTTAAATTAAGTTTTTATTTCTAGTGTCCTAATCATGCGATCAAAGTCAACATTTTATAATGAACCTACGCAATAATCGTCATCTAATTGTACATAACTGTATGGCCTACGTATATAAATATCCAACACGGCGTAGCATCCGAAATATTTAGACGGTTCTCAATATCTATTACTCTGTGACAGCAATCTAACTGAAATTTTGTATGTTAATAAAACCAAAGTTCACATATGGAACTTTCAATAACCTGGTGAGCACAAATCTTACATAGCGGCGACGTGAAATTTAAATATTGAATTAGACGTTTCTCGCGATTCAATCATCCGAGCGTGGAGAAGCTTGGTACGGTAAATACTTATACAAATGTTAATCCACTGACATCTAATTTATTTCAATTATTTTCATAAGCACAACATGGCGGCTGTGCAAATTTTTAAAATCTCGCTTTTATTTCTTGTGTCCTAATCATGCGATTGAAGTTTGAATAATACACCTACGGAATAATCTTCATATAACAGTACATAACTCTAAGCTAGATATATGAAAATCCAACATGGCGATCATCCGAAATATTTAGACGGTTCTCAATATCTACGAATCTATTAGAGCAACCAAACTGAAATTTTGTATGTTGATAGAGGCATTTAACTTAAGTAGGATGTATGGAAATAGGCTATTTAGTTCTTTGCAGAACTGCTTGTTTAATATGTTCAGAAAGCTAAACCCGTCCAGTTGTAGATCACATGCCGGGGTACGTCCTCATGTGTTAAGAAATGAATGACCGGATGGTGAATAACATGAGGTTAAATGAATTGTTCTGGATCGATAAAAATGTTATAGAGGAGTGGGTTGCAAGGGAGGAGGGATGACGTGCTATCTTATTGTTTTTGTTGTTGTTTAAATTACGGGCGTGGACACCGGGCCGATTCAGCACCGCTTACTTGGGTTTGTGTAGAAAATGAAAATGAAAATCCACAGCCTGCTTCCAGTCTCCGACCGGGTCAGGAATGGAATGAATGAAGCCTCCATCTAGCGGCGAGGATATGGAAGTGTGCCGGCTGCCGAAGCCTGTCGCACTCCTCTGGGGCAATGATTAAATGAATTACAGATGAAATGAAATGATAGTGGAGAGTGTTGCTGGAATGAAATTGTGACAGGGAAAACCGGAGAACCCGGAGAAAAACCCGTCTGCCTCCGTTTTGTCCAGCACAGATCTCACATGGAGTGACCGGGATTTGAACCACGGACCCAGTGGTGAGAGGCCGGCGTGCTGCCGCCTAAGCCACGGAGGCTCGGTTAGTGTAGAATTTGTCTAATTACCTATGTTATTGATGTGTCTGTTTTTAACTGCAGCTAGAATTGGGAAGGATATGTTTATGGCCTCGAGTTAGGAACAAACCATCCCGCCATTTCATTGCATTAGATCTAAGAAACCACGAAAAACCACTTCTAGAATGATGGAGATGGGAATTGAACTCATCTCTTCTTAGTTTTGCCTCAATAAGCTGAGTAAACCCAATTTCCAAACCTCACACCAGAATTTAAATTCTTTGCAGAGCTGTAAATCAAACTTAGACGTCAGGGGTCACAGCCATTGATGCAAGCCACTACAACACGAGGTGCTCTGACGTGATAGCCTACACTCTCCACCTAGGGGCCAAACCAGCATTGATCGGTGTTCAAAGAGTGGTTCTTGAGAACAGTCCTATCCTAGCAGTCATCAAGGGGCTCATAACTTGTGGAGGCGTGGTTTGGCAAGCATGGGACCCCAACTGAGTCAGGCATTGTTTCCACGTACTTATAACAGTCTCCAACCCCGACGGTGTTAAGGTATCCGAAGCCTAGGGAGTCAATAGCATCTCCCGCTCTGAAGGAGGCAGGGTGTATGTAGCCCCACCACTTATGTTGCACACTTATGTTGCTACAATCTCAAGGGCTCACAGCTAGTGAGTTCGAGAGTTGTTGGCAACGAAGGATTCCTGAGCTGGGTCTGTTTTTCCTCCTTTTTTTCAATTCCCTTTGGGGTGGACCCTCTCCTCTTTCCCTTTCTTATCTGCCTTTCATGGCTCTCTTTTCTTCCAAGTCCCTTAATTCTCATTCCTTGAGGGTTGAGGGCATTTTATTTCCTCCTGTATTTTATTTACCTTATCCTCCTTTGTGTTTTCCTTCTCCCATCTCCTCTTCTAGAATGTAAGTGCGTAGTTTGTCTTATTATAAGTGTGAAGTTAGTTTTAGTTACAGTTACCATTTCATCTTTATTTTCACGATCACAAAATACTATTAATGGCTGATAACCTAGATGTTAGGTCCCATAAAACAACATTTATCATGAAGTCCTAGCAGATATCATCGCTCATGATAGTAAGGGGACCACTCGCGCCCTTATATAAGGAGTGGTATAGGCACGAACTGGACACAAATGATCTGCATGTTACATAACACCACAAACCCTCCAGGAATTACACAACCTGCCGTGAACTTGCATAACTCCCTATCTTTTAAATGGCATCTATATTAAGGAACGTGTATCAAACAGAGAGAGAGCGCGTGAAGTCTGATTCTGCATGCGCTATAATGCTGTTTCATTCAGGGGATTTGTGCCATCGTGGTCATGTAGTCCCGTGTTGCCTACTTGGGTGTGGAATCTGTCTGATAACCTGTGTCTTCGTGTGTATTTGTAATTAGGGCTTGGGTTTGGATAGAAGACGGCCGCGACCTCAATTTGGGCACCATTCCAGGATGTGCTTGAACTAGTGGGAAACAGATAAACAGAAAAAAATCTTCTAGATGGCTGAGGTAGGAATCAATCCCACCCCTTCTCAGTTCTGCCTCAGGAGGCTGAGTGAAACCCAATCCATTCCATAGACGAAAATTAAAGTTCTTGGAGGAGCCGGGAATGATGGGAATTATAATAGAGATGTCCCAGGTCCCAACAATTAGTAGTAAAAACAACGTCCTTAGTCTGTTTCTAGCACCCAGCTCCTGTAGAGATGCTCGATACAACCGATGACCGCAGTTGTCATTTTTAGCCTATTTTCATTACGCAAATAATAGGCTTATGAGACCGTGTGAGTGTGTGTGTATATGTAAGTGTCTGTCTGTGTGTGTGTCCCCCTAATAAAATCTAAACGGCTGGAGTGATTTCAATGAAACTCGATAAGGTAATACTGTAGTACTATTTCTTCCGACCCGACCGTGCTCTTCAAATTTTATAACATCTCATCAATCAAACATGGCGACTGTGCGAAATATTTCACCGGCATTCTATATCTCCGAAACTATTACTGATATCACCCTGACATTTTGGACGGTACGATAAAGGGTACCACTATTCATTCATCTACGTCACTTTCATAAACGTGTTAAATGCAAAACGAACATTGCGACCAAACGAAGTTGCAGCATTTAAATAGACTTTTCTCGCGAATTAACAATCCGAGCACAGTGAAACTGGGTATAGCAAATTTTTATACACATTGTAATATACTGAACCCTTTATCCACAGGCTGTATAAAGGATTCTAATAATTATTCATCCTCTTTTGATACATTTCTACAGACAGCAGATATGAGAGCCAGACGGAGTTGGGAAATATTGAGAAATCAGTGTCTGAGAGGACACAATGGTTTAAGCTCCTGTGGTATTTTTAGGAAGAAGCATAAATATTCTTGAGACATAGGACAGGTGCAACTTTTAGCGCGGAAGACGGCTTGGGCACGCACATTATGGCCTGTTGCTATGAAGGTTGGCACCAAGAAGAAAATCGAATGCTACGAGGCAATTGGTCAATCATCATGTTAACCACTCCCTACTGCAGAAATACATGTAAAAGCGCGCAAAGACATACAAGAGTCTGGGCCAATAATATCAAGACGCCTTGTTTTAGCGGCAACTCGGCTTGATAACGCACCCTGGTAAATTAACGCGGGAGTTATCTACAGATTAATTCCACGATCGATTCGAGCCGGCTACAGCATAATCGTAACCTCCACACTGCTACGAACTCAATGATACCGATCGCATGCTAGTCTGATAATTATTATGGAATATTTTCTCATAAATCCCCTTCCACACCTACCCTAGTCAGTTTCATTTATAAGGATCCATAATGCTTCGAGAGAACACTTATTTTTGTGCGTCTGAGGACGTAACGTTCACACTCTTTAATTCGTGCGTCTGATAACGTGACGTTGATTTTTATTTGAACATGGAACAGTTTCGTCAAGTTATAAGTATAACTTCAGTGATTTATTTGTAGTCCCAGCACTACCAGTAGGACTAGTTCATCGAAATAATTCACCAAATAGACTGTCAAGGAATTTAGTACTTGATAGGTGAATGTAGTAGGAAATATATCGTGTGTGTATCTGACAAAACTTTATTTAATTCAGCAAGAGATGACGTCTAAGAACGAGACCGGATCTTGGCACCAGCAGGACATTTGCCAGAAGATGTCGATGACGAGGTAAACATCTTAAAGGAGATGGCTGCAGACGTTTCCTTGACGCTGTTTTAAAGAATGAGTACAAATGAATTTATTTATTTATTAAATCAGCTATGGTATTATGGGACATATTTTGTAGATATTTGTTTGCTTGTTTGGTTTTGTAGATTATTAGTTCTTGTTTACTGACACGTTAAATATGGGACAAGCCGAGCGTTGTGTAATTTGTAAATATGTGATATGTGTTTTGTTCAACTATACGGGGCGGCGCGCAGCTCGTGCTCGCGTTCGCTTGCGTAAACCGCGGTCAATCATTATTATTCGGAGGTATGCCTTATAACAGAAATGGAACTGAATTAATTTTGAGATTAAAAATAGAATTTGGAGGGTAAAGATTATTTGTGAGTAGAATTTTATGACGGATCAGGATTATTTTGATAATTGCTTTTTCAGCAGATCTGAACGGGATGGCACTTTGCACCCGAGTTTTTGTTGTGTATTTTTTTTAACGTGTCAATGGACGCAATATTGTTGATCTGTTTTGAGCCGACCCAGTGATATGTTTATGAGAGTCAGTCCAAGCTTTTGGTGCGCAGTGTGATTATTTTTATGATATGCTAGCGAGAATATATCATGGTGATTATTCTGTCTTGCTCCACGTCAGCCCAGTTCATGACCTCGCGAGGCTGGACTTGTGGTATATATTTGTGTTTTCTTGCCATCCAAGGGGGTGAGTGAGATAGTTGGCGTTTCCAGCCGGAAACTGCACCTGGCTTGAGCGACTGAGAGAGATAATTGAGGCAGTGTTGACTCATACAAGAGGGGCGCGCTCAAATCAGATAACGCGACTTGTCATTAGTAACAGGCCTGGATTCTGTACTTCAATTTAAGACGTTGTTTAAAATTCACAAAACCTGATCGGTTATAATGAGTATTGATTGATTAAATGGGTGCTGTCCATAGTTGTAAGGTAACTTCCGAAACTCGTGTTTGTCTGGCGTTTTATAAAAATTTAAACATTGTTTTTCAGCCGTTAGGCTTGTATTTTGTTGTTGTTGGTTCAATTTTTGTGTGTTTATTTTACGCGTTCAATGACCCGTGTCAACTTAGGGTGCGCGAGGCTATGTTCCCAAGTAGTGATGAGAGCGTTTTGGCCTATTTCTAGCATGCTCTTTTTGTTCATTGATGTGCTCTGGTACCAGCTAGAATCTCGGGGAGATTCTTCATATTTTTTTATTAGATCTTGCATGTGTCAGTAGTAATTATAGTGTATTTATTAAGGGTGGGTCCCATAGCCATAGTGTGATTTAAAAGATGCAACTCCGTGAGTAAAATGACTGTTTCAGTTGTAAACGGACTCGCATCAGTACTCAGTTTCTTATTAACGAGCAGTACACCACACATTATATAAAATTCTTGACCAGGATAAATGGACTTGTATCCATATGTTGTGACGAGTGAGTTCTTACCGCTCAAAGTTTATGTTATGATTAATTATTTGTGTGAAGCTGCATTCACATTGTCTTGTTGTGACGAGCGAGTTCCTACCGCTCAGTGTTATATTTATTCATTTAGGGGGTGAAAGTCAGGGAGGATTTCTTTTATTTATTATTATTATTATACACATATTTTCAGTCATTAAATATATTTTATTCTACTTGTTATTCATTTTATTTCTAGTATAGCCTCTGTCATGAACCTTTCTATTCATTAGAGCATGTTGTTTTAAGTGAACTTTGCTGCGTAACGCAGTCAGGACTGAACACGACCCCGTAGATGAATCTTGAGAAAACCATGATTATTGAAGGGTGCAATACTGACATCTAATTTAGTTCAATTTTTTACATAACCTCATGATGACAGTGGTGCGAAATCGTGCTAGTATTCCACATCATAAGCATGATAAATTTGGTCTGTGTAATGTTGACTATATTTTAATTTTCATTGTTGTAAACATTTCCTAACACACAAAGTAGGTTCCCCATCTTAGCAAAAGCGTAACATTATGCAAATTACTCAATCATGCCAAAATTTGAATGACTTAAGGGACCCGAAAGGTTCCAGATTTTCAGTGTTGGAGAGTTCTATCAGACTAAAGAAATAAATTTCGAAAATCACATCCGGCCTAAATGCGGTTCCAGAAGAGCAGCCTAAAATCGCTTGTTTCTTTACTGATTTTCCTGATTGAAATCGTAGCCAAATTAACGTATTTACATAATTCTTTCTTTAATGTACCCATTCCTTGGTTCAAAACCCGTAGGCGATTTTTGATTTTTTTGATAATTCTTCACATCGAAAGTACTTACAGAATCTTAAGTGGAACTCTGAATTGATTCACACTAGCGCTTGTTGTGGTAGGAAAGGCAAACTACTAATCTAATGGACCGTATAATGTTGAGTTTCTGGTAAACTATCATCAGTCTACCGCGTGTCATCATTGCCGGCAACTCGTAATGTACCCGGATCGTTCACACGTCCGTGACATGTTGACGTCATTATTATAAAGCAGAGATGTTGATTTATCTGAGAGATGGAGCGGCTGATATTTTGAATAGCGCGTTAGGAGACTCCGGGTGTTGAGGGAAGTATGCAACCTAAGAGCGAGTGACGTGGAACTGTGACGTGGGAGCTCACCTACGTAATGAAAATAAGTTTTCTAGAATTTCCTCTAGGAGAAGGAATGGAACCTAGGAAAGTAGTACAGTTTACTGGCAATTGAATGAGAAGAAATTAGAGCTATCAAGAATTAAAATCCATTCAGTAGAAGCCGAGATACGGAATGGAAGCTTCTAGAAGGAAGACCACTTGGACTATATAAGGAGCCAGAGAATCAAGACAGTATTGTATTCCATCAGAGCACTTGGTCATGTGCGCATCTACGATACATCAAGTACGAGTGTTTACGATGTGATTCCGACCGCCGAAGAAATTAGTCGCTGGATTAGCAGTCATTGGACTTAGTTTTTGTTCAGGCGAATGAACATATATAATATCAGAGAAGGACTTAGAATATCGACGGATTTGATGGTCAATTATTCTAATTATTTTAACCAGTCAGGTGATGGTAGTTTTGTAAAGCCATTCACGGAAGTTAGTCTACAAAATGATGTGTTTCTTGTGGTGAAAAGGTACATCGGGCACTTCAAATAATATCAGGAAGAATTTATTCTTAAAGTTCGTTCTATGCAGCTAACAGGTGTTCCTGTAATAGCAGGCGAACGAAACCGCATTGTTCGGATATGGGACTTGTTCTCAATCTTTCGAGAGTACTATATCAGTATAAGACTGTACAACATTTCAACATATAACGGGAGTTTTCTTTGAACGAGTGACATTAAATATCAACATGCGCCGTTAAACTACTGGAGGGTAGGAGTGATATGGAGACGAACGAAGTGATATGGAACAGCAGATGACCATGGGAGGACACTATTGGAATAGTGAACACCGAAGGACACGCTGTACCTACACAGCAAGAATGAAGTAAGACAACTATTCATGTACTATCCACTAGCCTATAGTAGAATTTGAGAATTCCATTTTTATACTGTCACTATAAGAAATCAACATAATCATCATCGTAACGAGAACGTCTATTATAATTGTCCAGGATGACAAATGGAGCTTGTAATCCGACAATTTATTATTCTATTTTACTATTTTTGTCAGGACAACAGTCAGTTCATGTGTTTCGACATGAAATGTTTAAGTTATTTCCAAGGGATAGGAATATTTTTTCTTTAAGTCTTATTTAGAGAAGAGGCTGGATTAAAACTTGGATTATTTAAATAATTTGATTTATTTAATAATAATAAATGACTGTGAAATAAATAAGTTAATAATATTAAAAATTTAACTACACCATTTAAAGTTATAAATATGTTATTTAGGGAGGTGATAACACTAATTTATGAATTAAATTAAGTGGTTAATTGTGATTAAATAGTTACTGCATTAATAATCAGAAAGTGAGATGTTATTAATAATCATTTACAAAGAGGATTTGAACATTTATTTATTTTAGGATGAAATAGGGCAATAATAATCATTCCGATGTTGACGATGCCTAAATATTTTTTCCAGTAATAATAATAATAATTTGTGGAAGAATTTAAATAATTGGAAGAATTTGAATAAAATAACTTTGTTTATTTGTTGAATAGAAGTTTGGATTTATAAATAAATTTAAATGAGTTAATGAATGAAGTGAAATAGTAAGAATTTGTGCTCAGTAAAATTTTCCAAAAGCACTAAAAATATTTAGATGAAGAAAAGAAAGCGCAGGTATTAAATGTATAAATTAGGGTGAGATTATGTAAATGGGAGGCAAGGAGAAATTGACCAGAATTAAATACATCTTTTCATTGGAAAAGTAAAATTGTTGAACTCACTGTACAGTGATAAGACAGAATATTACAAACAGAAAAAAAAATGATAAAAAATATAATGTTTTGTGGAGAAAAATATTTGAAGTCAAATAATATGATGATTTTAGTGTGCGATTTGTCGACACGTAAAGTTGTGGAGACCAAGGGGTCATCCATGAGGGCATTTGTTCCCGTAGTTATGGGCACACATGGATGTGCGTGGGTCATTGGAAGAGCATGTGGGCTCTCAATTGTAAAAGAAGGGTTAGGCAAGTAGACCGCCCCATATTCTAGTCAAATTCCATTTAACTGTCAATTCAAATATATTTTTATTTTTTTCTGGATCAACTTGAATTTCCAATAGTATGCCTAAATACTGTAATTGAAGAACATGAGTTTAGATTTGATGAACCTGACCGAGAAAAAAATATCAAATGAATAGTTGCAAATGCAAAAATGAAATAAATAATTGAAGATTATTTTTATTTTGTGCTTGGAATAATAATGAGTAACAGTGGAAATGAGCATTAAATATTCACAATATGAGAGGGTGAGAAAATTTATTATAAATAAATTGATGAGAAATTTTGAAATTAATAATAATAATAATAATAATAATAAATTCTATGATTAACGTTTATTTTGTGTGAGATATTATGTAAATTTTCTGAATGAGAAAAGTTTTGATGAAAGAGATAATGATTTAATCCACTGATAGTGGATAACAACAATTTATATTGTTAACAACAATTTATGTTAATATTTATAACAAATTATGAATTGAGTAAATTTTAATTTTGTTTACATTGAAACAAATGAATATAAGAAAAGGAAAAGATTTATTTTTTCAAATTATTGTGATAATGAAAAATGTATAAACAATTTTGTTTTTGGAAACAAAAATTTTACAAACACAAAAATATTAACATTTGACTTGATGTTAGCCGAATATTGATATGAGGTTGTTATTATACTTCAATGAAACAGTGAAATTTTTTTTTTTCAATAATTTTTTTGAAACATCATCGAATTAACCAAGTGACAATTTTTCGAAATATCTTTACAACGTGTACTTGAACAATCAAAGCAATTCTTCGTGAAGTGAAACTACAAATATGTAAATAGAGGGATCACTCGAACTCTTTATTGAATAGTGATTACCCCAGTGTAAATAATTAGAAATTTTCGTTTTTGATATCAGAATGGACTAACAATTTTTCTGAATATCAATTTTGCGGAGTTCAAAGGTATTTTTTAGGGACTGTTGATTTTTTATGTGTGATGGTTTTCTTTGTGTTTTGAGGTTATTGCCAGTCAATTTAATATTTTAACTATAAATAAATTGAGATTTTTAAGAAATGTGCTATTTTCAAAATAATTTCTTTCCTTACCTTACTTGTGAATTACCGAGATCAGGGATGCCAGATATAGACCTGATATTCACCTAGATAGACCCTGAGATAGATTTCCTCGTGCTAATCTGATTTCGGTATTTTACAAAATTTGGTCTTTGGATCTCGGTTCAAACGGGCACAGTAAGAAACTTTTAGTGTGTCCCTAACATTTGGGAAAGTGGTGAAAACAAAATGCCTAAATACACATTCGATGATATAAAAAAGGTTTGTAATTTTTAGGAATAAGTAATGTATTCTCATACTTTTCAATTTTTTACCGTCGACTTGAGCCTCTATGGACTGCGTGCTAACAACCACTCTCAATTCACTGTCTGCGTCTTGTTCGTTCGCCGGCTTTGACATCTTGCCAGTATCTCTTGAGCCCATCTATCAGCTTGTTCTTCTGCTCCCCTGCTAAAGGGCCTCTCCGTCTTCTGCGTTCTGCCTCCACCATAAAACCCTGATAGCTTTTCACCGTCCTTCTGAAACTATTCCTGTCTTTGATTTTATCCTCCGTAATGCCCACCTGTCTCATATCTTTCTCACACTCTAGGAACCATTTCAACATGGAGATCTTTGGTTTAAGAAAATTCCAGATTTTCTTTGTGAGCAGGTCATTATTCATACGGAAGATGTGGCCATAAAACAGCAATCTTCGCTTTATAATTGTTGTTGTTATCGGTTCCATCTTGCTGTATACTTCTTCTTTATTTGATTTCAGTCGAACCCTTCTGTTGCCCAAGATCTTCCGTAGTAGTCTGCGTTCTCTTTTAAGTAGCTGATTGACTTGTCCTGTTCGATTCATACACAGGGTCTCCGAAGCATATTCTACATTATTATATTTTATTTACCAAAACTTTCTAGCTCGTATCTCTAGAAGTTCGTGGTACGTGAATTACCAAGTCTATAGATCTCCTAAGGGCACAACATACTTACATTCCCAAGTCCATATCCCCTAAAGGATGATGATGATGCTTATAATTGTTGTATTAAGGGGCCTAACATCTAGGTTATTGGCCCCTAGTGATTTGGGTGATAGTGAAAGATGAGATGAGAATGAAAACTAAATTAACTAATATTAACTAAAAACGTACATACTAGAAGAAAAATGAGGAATGAGAGACTTGGAAGGAAGGAGAGCCATGAAAGGTAGATAGGAAAGGGAAAGAGGAGAGTACCCGCCCCAAGGTCAGAAAAAAACAGGATGTTCAGTAAAAAACATATAGTCTACTTTCTCCTAAATGCATGGGTTTAGTTATAACTCTTTGTCCTCTTCAAGGAGTACAATTGAATGTTGGTTGTAGTAGCTTGTTGAAATACAACGTGCTATACGGATATTATACGTTGATTGATTGAATCCTCACCTGAATGATATATACACACACTGATACAGCCATCACAATAACACGGGTAATGAGACAAAATTCAAAACTCACCCAAGTACACGGGACTAAATGACCATGATGGTCATGCATCTCAAATGAAACAGCAGCAACAACACCTTCATACCCAAATCCTGCCTCGTATAAAAGTACACACACTAGTAACCCTACAGACCTCACAGTGTCACAGGTTATCAGACAACTTCTACACTCACCCAAGTACACGGGGCTACAAGACCATGATGCCGCGAAACCCCTAAAGAATCAACAACACAAATAACAATATACTCAAACCGCGGATCAAGGACAAAGAATTTAAATAACTCTAGTCGAGTGTTAAAATGTGTTGTTTTATGAGAACAGCATATTGTTACGGCTGTGAGTTTGTTTCATCGCTCGCCGCATGAGTCACAACTGCCCCAGGGCTGGGCTGCTCGGCCTCAGTGTATTGCGTGCGTCTTATGCAACAGGACTACTAGGACAAAGGGATGGTCCAGAATATTCGTGACTGAGCCAGCGATGGAAACCTCGAGAAGCCGTGAACCCTGGATGGGTCTAGAAGCATTTATTGAGTCACCGGCCTGCTATATAAGAGCGACCTGTCAAGCAGCAGTTGTGTTGTGTTTTTATGAGCTAGTGCGAGCGTTTATCCTGAGCGACAGAAGTGTGGTGACTTGCGAAACCCCTAGTGAAGCTGATTCTCTTGACAGCGAGGAAGTGAGAAGCCTACAGAGGAACTGTGTCTTGAACGAGTGTGTTTTTCGAGTGCGAGATAAGTGATTGTGGTGCATTGTGAAACAGTGTGTAGTACGGTGACAGGCTGAGTGCAGATATTTCCAGCCAACGCATGGGGCCACCTCATTACGAGGGATAAACTTCTGCGGCTTACTGACAAGTGAAAGGGGAAGTGTTCTCGCCGAGGAGGAAACTGGAGTAAGGTAATAATTGCATGTATTTACTGATGAGTGCTGTATCTTTCTGGCCGCAATAAAGTTAATTATTTCATTTAAAGGAACAATCTGTGTTGTGCTTCAACCCACCGTAATCCAGTTAACAAAAAGTGCCACTAGGGTGGTGGCACGTAACAACTGGTGTCAGAAGCCGGATTACGAACTCAAGCACAAGCACAACACCTGACGGTCCTGGTTTCAAAACCCGAGCAGGTCATTTTCTCAAATTTTCCTGTGAGTGCATGCCCTTTACAAGACAAACAACTAAAATGGAGGCGCAATTGGCAGCATTGCTAGAAAAGTTAAGTGGCATGGAAGACGGCCAGAAGAAATTAGCCAAGGACCTGAAGGATGACCTGAAGAAGATGGAAGACGGCCAGAAGAAGATGGAGGACGGCCAGAAGAAGTTAGCCGAGGACCTAACTGCTAAATTAGAAGATGGCCAGAAGAATTTAACCAAGAAGATAGAGGACGGCCAGAAGAAGATGGAAGACGGGCAGAATAAGTTAGCACAGGACCTGAAGAAATTAGAACTGGGTCTGCGTGAGGATGTCACGGCAGTGGAAAAGAAGTTCGACGCCTTACAAGTGGAAGTTGCCGAGCTGCGCCAACGCCCGCTGATGGGGTTGGAGGAGAAATTCAACGCCTTACAAAAGGAAGTTGCCGAGCTGCGCCAACGCCCACTGACGGGGGTGGAAGAGAAATTTAACGCTTTACAAAAGGAAATTGCTGAGCTGAGCCAACGCCCGCCGACGGGGATGGAAGCGAGATTCAACGCCCTACAAGAGGAAGTTGCCGAGCTGCGCCAATGCCCGCCCACCGTTACACCGGGAATATCAGGAACGGGACATTGCAGAGTGACGCCCCCAACCTTCGACGGAAAGGTCCCGTGGAGCACCTACTTACGTCAGTTCGAGGCGGCCTGTTCCATAAATAACTGGAACAACACAGAAAAGGCTACAGCTCTCATTGTAGCGCTGAGAGGTGACGCCCTTAACGTCCTTCAGGCCATCCCGACTGGATCCCAGGACTACGCTTCACTGATCGCCCATATGGAGTCCCGATATGGAGATAGCCATCTTCAGCAGGCCTACCAGATGCAGCTCCGGACCCGGGCACAGAAGAACGCGGAAACCCTGCAGGAGTTCGAGATGGACATCGCACGCCTCGTAAGGCTCGCCTATCCAACAGCGCCGGCCGACTTTCTGGAACAGATTGCGACGCAGACCTTCACCGACGGGCTACGGGACTCGGACACTCAACAGGCGCTGCGACTCGCGCGCAATAAGACCCTGGCAGATGCGCTGAGCCACGCACTTGAATTCGAGACGGCAAAACAGGCATCTAGAATGCACGCGCGGGTGCGTCAAGTGGACGTCGACGAGCCAGCAAAAGCCAACGAGACCAAGCCCCTGGCCGACGAATTGATGGAGGCACTAGGCCGGTTCTTCAAGAGTCGCAGTACCACCGACAAAAACGAAGCCGAAGGACTTCCGGAGAGGCGGCCCGGAAGAGGACTACTGACCTGCTGGACCTGCCGTAAGAGAGGCCACCTGAACAAGGACTGCGGTGATCGCCGCCGCCAAGGGTTTCCGTCGGGACAGTCAGTCGTAGGGAAACCGCGCGGCCCAGGAAAGCAAGTATCAGCCAGCCTTGGGGGGCAAAGGTTGGCTTGTGACAGTCGTCAAGCCCCGGCAGTCCAAATGCGTGTGACGAAGTTACGGAGGGACAATAGCAGCTTGATGGTCGACGGAGTCGTCAACGGAGTGAGCTGGCCCATGCTAATCGACACGGGAGCATCGAGGACCATCGTCAGCCCCACAGTGATCCCGAAGTGGAGAGTGCAACCCACACAAAGAACCTCCAGCTAATAACCGCGACCGGAGAGACCGTACCGGTACATGGCGAAGCATCACTGGAGTTCGTCATTGGTCGACGGGCGATAATGCATCCAGTGCTTGTATCTGACTTATCAAATGAAGTGATCATCCGACTGGACTTCCTGGACCAGAACAACATCATTTTGGATCTGAGTACCAACACTCTGCACTTCGGAAGTGAGGAACTTGCTTTGCAACCAGCACACGAGGCCGTCGCCGCACGACGAGTAAGGCTGAGAGAGGACGTCATCGTTCCCGCCAGGACGGAAGTCAGCGCTGCCGTAATTGTCGACGGAACAGCTGAGGGAGTGGCGGCTGTCATCGAGCCAAAATATGAGGACATCCAGACAAAAGGATTGCTAGTTGCCAAGACTCTCATCATTACCTTGTAGTTTGGACATAGGACGTTTCCCACATTAAGGTATAATGTTACAAAATTTAGTAGAGATCGGATGATTAGTTTAGTGGTAATTTCATTTAAGCTTTGAACATTTGGGTGGCCGCCTTTACGTTTCCGTCCAGATGGCGGCGATATAAAACATGACACTGAGGTGCTCCTTGCTAGCGCTACCTCTGTACCAAATTTCGTTCAATTCGGTTACACCGTTTTTGAATTGATAGAAGGAATCGATTTGCAAACATACATGGCCGTCATCCACAAATTATTGGGCTGATGACCTTTTAGTTTGGTGAAAAGATCCTTCATACAGAAAGAAATAATGTTGCAAAATTTGGTAGAGATCGGATGATTAGGTTAGTCGAAATTTGATTTTCTAATTTATATAATCACTTACCAATTAAAACTATATTATTAAAAATATTGATGAAAACTTATCCGAGTCCGTCCGGCCATACTATCCGGCCGATTTTCTTCATCCTTTTTTACAAATGAAAGGTATTCATGCACATATTTGTCATCAAGTATTACGAATCACTTAAATTACGCCTTTCTCAAATTATTTGATTTTTTCAACTTTTTCCAACTTTTTCCAACTTTGAAGTAATCATATCTTGGGTTCTAATTGAGTTACGAAGGTCGTTTTAGTCTAAGAACACTCAGTGAATTAATCGCTATCATTTGAGCTCTTAACCATTCAAATCGGCTGATTCTGAGGAAAGTTATGAGTGGACATACGATATTACATCTCATTTTTTCAACAGTTTTTCTCATTGTAGCAATCAGATCCTTGGTTCTAATTGAGTTACACTGTTTGTTTTGGTCTAAGAGCACTCAGTGGATCAATCTCTATCTTTTGAGGTATTAACTATTTAGATTGGTTGATTCTGAGGAATGTTATGAGTGCCGAAGCGAATATTAGAAATAATTATGAAAACTTAACCGAGTCCATCCGGCCATTCTATCCGGTCGATTTCCTTCATACCACTATTAAATGAAAGTTATTCATGTACGGATTTAATATCAAGTATTACAAATCACTTAACTTCTGCCTTCCTCAAATTATTTGATTTCTTGCACCTTTTTTACTTTTTTTTAACATTGAAGCTATCTATATTATTAAAAATATTGATGAAAACTTATCCGAGTCCGTCCGGCCATACTATCCGGCCGATTTTCTTCATCCTTTTTTTTAAATGAAAGGTATTCATGCAAAGATTTGTCATCAAGTATTACGAATCACTTAAATTACGCCTTTCTCAAATTATTTGATTTTTTCAACTTTTTCCAACTTTTTCCAACTTTGAAGTAATCATATCTTCGGTTCTAATTGAGTTACGAAGGTCGGTTTTGTCTAAGAACACTCAGTGGATCAAGATCCACCGTTTGAGGTATTAAATGTTTACATTGGTTGATTCTGAGGAATGTTATGAGTGCCGAAGTGAATATTAGAAATAATTATGAAAACTTAACCGAGTCCGTCCGGCCATTTTATCCAGTCGATTTCTTTATTACCACTATTATTTGAAAGGTATTCATGCAAAGATTTGTTATCCAGTATTACAAATCACTTCACTTCCGCCTTCCTCATCTTATTTGATATTTTCAACGTTTTCCACCTTTTTCCAACTTTGAAGCAATCATATCTTTGGTTCTGATTGAGGTACTCAAGTCGTTTTAGTCTAAGAACACACAGTGACTGAAGCCCTTTCATTTGAGCTGTTAACTATTCAAATCGGCTGATTCTTCGGAATGTTATGAGTGAACATTCGATATTATATCTCATTTTTTCAATATTTTTTCTCATTTTAGCAATCATATCTTTGGTTCTATTGACGGAAATTTCGTATTACACTAGCGGTTTGTATTACAATCAACAAAGTGCAGGGTCAAACGCTTCATCGAGTTGGAATCTACATGCCTGATCCTGTTTTAGGCCATGGAATGTTCTATGTTGCCTTATCCCGAGGAAAATCATTTAAAACTAAGAGTCGACGCACAGCGAACATTGACTGGAAGGAAGTATTGTAAAATAAAGGTTATAAACTATTACTTAATGTCGTAATTTTTTCATTCCAATACTGAAAAATTATGATGCGGAGCAGTACGGGCGCCCTAGTAATTACTTAAACTAAACTGAATTATATTCATTTCTTTGAACATTCGGGTGGCCGCCATTACGTTTCCGTGAAGATGGCGGCGATATAAAACATGACACTGAGGTGCCCTTTGCTAGTGCTACCTGTGTACCATATTTCGTTCAATTCGGTTTCACCGTGTTCGAATTGATAGGGGGGGGGGCAGACATTCAGAGTACACACACTCACACACACACACACACACACAGACTCACACACAGACAGACACACAATTTTTGGCCCTTTTGCAAAAATCGAAAGTAGGCTAAAAACCAGGACATAACAGACTCAGCTCAGGAATCCCTCGGGGTTGCCAACTTACAAACTCACCAGCAGTGAGCCCCTGAGGGTGTAGGACTATCCAGGATGCACGAGAAGTGGTGGAGCTACATACATCCTGCCTCCTTGAGGTCCTTGTGCAGCAGGCAGGAGATAACATGAAAAGAAAAAGCAGGCTGACCCCTCGAAGAATGAGGGTATCAGGAAAGATGAGACAAGGGCCAAATAAGGCGGGAAATTGAAAGACTCCCTAAGCCTTGGATACCCTAATACCTTCGGGGTCGGAAAAGAACAAGAGTTGACCAAGGAAGGTCGACAGTAAAGAAGACGGAGAGGTGCCCGGCACAAGCAAGTGGAAGCAATGCCGGACTCTGCTGTGGTCCCGTGGTCGCCAACCCACGTCCCACTAGATGTGAGCCCCGGGGGGGGGGGGGGGTCCCTAAAGGAATATTGTTCAGGGACGCTTTTTGGGATAGTAGTCTCTATATTAACCACCTGTCATAAGGACAGTTTATGCTTTCAAAGATGCTGATAGTTGAATCCTTAAGTCAAATTTCGGAGAATTTTCATGCCGAAGTGCTAGTATTTCTAAAAATCAAATATACCTTCGTACCTACTTGACATAATGTGTTGGATATTATAAAAAACTAAAAACATTAACAATTAAAGTGTAAAAAAATATAAATATAGAAATTAAATTCATAAATATAAAATTACAATAATAAAATAAATATAAAAATTAAAATAATGAACATTACTATAAAAATGTGCTTTTTTAAATGAATTTATATATAGCTAATTAATTAATTCAATAACAATATAAAAATTAAATATACAAGAACAAAAATTGAATATTAAAAATAAATATATAAACATTAAAATTAGATAAACAAAAAATAACATTATTAATAATTATAAATCTTAAAATAAATTAAAACGTAAAAACACATAATTTAAAAAAAATTGCGCAATGAAGGGTTAAATAAGGATGTTTCCAACGTTGAGTTGCTTGCCTGAAGGGCAATTTCACATTCAGGAGATGAACAGCATTCCCTAGCTCACTCAAGGATATACAGGCTGTAATTGATATAATGGAAGTCCGTTACACTGGTGATAGAAGAGACTATTGTAAGCTTCCTGGGTAAAAAATTTGTCACCTATCTTTAAATTGAAAATTTATCATTAAAAAGTCAATGTTTTTAGGCTTTTCCGAAATTCTTCAAACAGAAGGTGAGGCAGCAGGCTGGGGTAAACGGGGCGGGGCGAGGTGGGGCGATGCACGGAGGAGAAGTTGTTACGTAATCGGAGCGTTGACCTTACTAGTTGAGGGGAGGTATCAGCTGTTACGAGGAAAGCGAGCGATACCCATCTCGTAAGAAAATTTGTATTGTTGCTGTTGTTGTTGTTGTTGTTGAAATTGCACGCAATGTCTTGGGACGTTATGACCGGCAGTATTGTGTAGCCTACTTTGTAAGTGTCATTGCCGTCCGGCACTTTAATGAAATACGGTGTGACAAAATTCCGACATCCCGTATTCTGTTCAGAACTAGCATTTAAGACGAAAGGAATACACTTGATGTTTTGTTTGAGAGGCTTGGCGATTTTGGTCATTTAGCCCCATGTGGTTGGGTGTGGGAAGAATTTGTCTGATAACCTGTGTTTTTGTGGTTTCTTTAGTTATGTGGGTGTTTGTAATTCAGGTGAGGATTGGGAAGGAGGAGGCCGTGGACTTAAGTTAGGAACCATCCCAGCATTTGTCTGGGGATAGAAGTGGGAAACCTTGGAAAACTACTTTCAAGATTTAATACTAGTATGGTACCATATGTACATAGTAATAATAATAATAATAGCCAGCCGTGTGGTGTTGGGGTAGCGCGCCTGCCTCTCACCCGGACGCCCCGGGTTTGATTCCCGACTCCGTCAGGGATTTTAGAAACTGACGTGAGGGCTGGAACGGGGTGCACTCAGCCTAGTGAGGACAATTGAGTAGCTGTCTGACAGCGAGGCAGCGCCCCGATCACGAAAACCAAGATTAACGGCCGAAGGGACCCGATGCGCTAATCAGGCGTCGCCCCAATATCTGCAGGCCAAATGGCTGGGTAGCGGTCGCTTGGTAGGCCTAGGCCCTTCACGGGCTGTAGTGCCAGGGGTTATTTATTACTTTTAATAATAATAATAATAATAATAACATTAAAGCAAATATAGCGAGTTGGTTGGCCCTATCAAAAGGCAATGGCATTTAGAACGGGTAAAGACCATACCTATCATTGTCTCAAATACGGGCGTGATCCGAAATTCCTTGCTCCAAGACCTTAAAGAAATGGTTCTGGATACTCAAATTGACAAACTAATGCAGAAGGCAGTAGTTCTCTCAACAACCCGAATCGTCTGGAAATTCATGGGTAGCGATTTCGACTTTCCAGCTTAGAAGTTGCTGTTTCAGTAGCAATAGTTTGGTTCCCATAAGCCCGTATAGTTATGTTGTGATGTACCAGCAATGTGTTATATGTACTGAATAAAACAATAATAATAATTAAATGATAGTGAGGCTGTGAGCTCAGGTATTAGAGTGCTATCCTTCTCGAGGGTTCGATCTAGTCTGAGTCATGTAATACATGAAGGTGAAGAAATACGACAGACTTATGCCGATGGATGTAATGGCACGCACATGAAATTCTGTGAACACAACATTCCGGAATCTCGACATCCCCGCCAAAAATAAAAGTAGTGTGTCCAACAACATATTACTATTATTATTATTATTATTATTATTATTATTATTATAGCTTGCCACGGTGGGTGAGTGGATAGCGTGTCGGTCTACTAACCCCAAGATTGCAGGTTCGCCCCTGACCGTGGTAAGTGATTTTTGAAAGGCGGCAAAAATACGATACGCATGTCATACGATGTTGGCATGTCAAAGAACCCATTTGAATTCAGTAGGCCGAGTTCATAATGGCAAAATTAATCTCGGGAGTTTCCGCCAGCACAAAGTTCCTCATTTCTCTACTAGAAAGCGATATTTTGTTCAAGGAGATTAGATATCTAACATCTAACCTCCTTGACTTTCATAGTCAAGGAACTACGAAATTCGACATGCAAGCTACCCTCTGGGTGTCAAATAGCAAAGCTTGCACCAGGCACCCGAGGCCATACGATATTTAAAAAAATATATAGGCCTATATTATTATTATTATTATTGTTATTATTATTATTATTATTATTAGTATACACTTTATAAGAGACTATATCTTTACTGAATGTTATTTATTTTTAAGTAGGGTTCCAATTGTTTAGGACGTTCAGTAAATAAATAATTTTGGTAACAATGATGATGGAAGAGACTTGAAAGCTTGTTGTGATGGTTGTTGTTAATTAATTTTAGGGGCTTGGGACATTTGTTTATCAGCACCGTGTAGTTGGGTGAGTGTTGGATTTGTCTGATAAACTGTGTTTCTGTGGTGACTGTAGTAATATGTGTAGCTGTAATTATTAGGGTCGTGAATGAGGTTGGTGCTCCGGGACTCCAAGTACCATACTATCCCGGCATGTGCTTGGAAAGCGCGTGGAAGAATCCAGGGAAATCCAAACTCAGGATAGCCACTGTAGGTGCTGAGTTTGGACCTTCAATTACCGGACTTGCTGCGATCGTGGTGTACGATTAAATGCGCATGCCTACACCGCGGGGGTAGGCATTCCAACTTTGGGCTCGTGGGATGCCACGGGAAATCATCATGTGGCTGCAGATGGTGGGAAGTAAGGAAGCTTGTGTTTTTACATGACCGTAAATTTCGTGATCGTGAGCTACTGGACCTCCTTTTTACAGTATGTGGAATCCGAACCACAGGACATGGCATTTCACTTCGAAAATCTCACATGCATTGACCGGGAATCAAACCCGGTCCGCCGTGGTGAGACGCCAACAGCTGGACCGCTGCGCCATCACGCCCCGACTTGCATATCGGCCGTTGATGGTAAGCTGCCTCAATACTAGCACCCCATGAACATGATGATGATAATAATAATAATAATAATAATAATCTAATAATAATAAGAAGAAGAGTCAGCATGTGTAGCTCTGGTGTTAGATTGCTAAAAATGAAAGTCTGGCAACTCGACATACCAAATAAAAAACATAAAGGAACTTAGGTTGGTTCCATAGTTTATGGGCTGCGAGAACGTGGTCAGGTAGCCCCGTAGAAGTTAGTGTGTCTAAAATTATAGTATTACTATTATTAGTACAGCAGTAGTAGCCTGGTATAATAATAATAGTATTATTAATATGTTTGTTACGGTTGTTGCACTTTCTTCACACAAAGATAGATCAACAGTTTCTTAAATTAATTTACCAAATCTTTAGGATTTCCATTTTCTATGCATAGGCCATGAGGATGGCAAAATCCTAAACAGATCCACCATCACTAGTCATGTAGCCACTCCCCATGAAGGTGTGAAACAGCTGTTCATAGGCTCGGTTTGTGTATTTCAATGCCATTGGCAGACAAGACTAGGCGGTCACTCAACTTCAGACTCTTGTCAACATTCCTTAGCGTTGGAGGGGAGGGCGACGGGGAGAAGTCAGCTGTACTGCTGAGGGGAACGAAGCGTAAGCCCGTTTCCAAGACATTGACCGACGATTTTTGTGATTTAATTCCACTTACACTAATTGAAACCCGACTGAATTTCATGAAGATATTTGCTTAGAATACCATCTTCTATCACCAGTGTAAAGGACTTCCATCATATCAAATACACCCTGTATAAAGTGAGGCTTTAAGTCACCGATTGTTCTTACAGCCCTGTGTACGAAGAATGGTCTGCTTATTGATTTATATGCCAACAAGATAAATACTCACTCACAGGTCAACGGTCCCACCACACTATGCAGCGATTCCGGTCATACGCCTCACTTCATTAGTCTGCGCCTAAGACGTGAAGTCAATGGTGAAATGTGATTTTGTCTAAACATGAGTGGTGTTTAATTTGAAATATATACTGTACAATTCGTCTGTGCATTTCATAGAGTTATTTAAGACAGCGCTTTATTACCGTATACCGTACATCACGACAACGCTGAAATGATCGTTATTTGTATGTCTATAAGCTATCGAAAATTAAGTAAACCAAGGCACGAAGAATTACATAGAACTAGGTTACATATTAACCAGTTTCTACTGTAAAGTCTCAAAAAAAAAGCAAAATTTCGAGACTATACACAGTCTACGAGCCCCACGGTCTTTAAGTTCGGTCAAGGTATGAATGTGTTATAAAATGTATAGTAGATGTGTTATTTCTCACACAATTTAATTGGGTACCTACTGTAATTTTAACGTGTTAACCTGTGAATCACTTCGTTTAATTTCAATGTGATACATCATAGTTCATTCTTCTAGAACATTTCTATATTACGTAGATTTCATTGACTGGTTGTGTGGCTCAGCGGTAACGTTCTCGCTTGCTATCCCCAAGGTTGCTGGATCGAATCTTGGCACAGCCAGTTGGCATTTGAAGGTATGCAAGGGAGCCGGGTCAGTAGATTTACTGACACGTTAATGACCCCCTTCAGGGCAAAGTTCCGGCTCCCCGGCGTCTATAAAAGCCACAGTAGTTATATGGAACGTAAAACCAATAACATTATTATTATTAGATTTCGTGGGTATCATATTGCGACTTCCGGAATATTTCGAAATATGTTTGCGATTCTCTTCCCCCAAACTCCAAAACTAAGGTCAGTTCAAATGTTTATACAGGGTGTAACTAAATATGCGGGAAAGCTCCGGAGATTCGATAGAGGACCTGACAACAAGCAAAACATGTCCTGTTTACATTTGGTGTATTTGCTTTCGTTTCCTTGTTACAAGCATTTTTTGTGGTGTGCATAACACACACCTCGTAACTATGCAGGATGGTCATTTGAATTGATAAAGTGTACGTTACTACTTACAGTTCCCTACAGAAGGTGCTCAAAATGGCTACCACCAGCTGCAATGCAAGCGTCTATGCGCCGCGTCATGGACTGTCTCACACGCTCCCAATTCCCGGCGTCTGTCGTATCTGCTGACATCCTTGCTCTATTCGCTGTCTCAGCACGTCACGTTATGAATAGGTGTGGCATACACAATGGTCTTTAAATGACCCCATAAGTAGAAGTCTAATGGGTTGAATTCGAGAGAAGGAGCAGGCCACGGTATTGGTCCCTGATGCTCCATCCATTTGTTCGGGAATCGCTGATATAAAATTTCTCTAGCAGCAAGAGCAAAATGAGGCGGTGCTCTATCATGTATTAACCAGCGGAACGTCTTGCAACAACCCAGTTAAATCATTCGTTAAAAAGGCGCAGTATGACGCTCCTGTCATTGTTCCCGGTAAAATGAAAGGACCAATATTAATGTGTCACCGATTATTCCAGCCCACACAATAAATACTGAACTGTTGACAATGTCTGGTTTGTACAAGTTCTCTTGGATTTGCATCATCCCCGACATGCGTATTGTGAAAATTCTGCTCGCCATCTCGGGTAAACTGCGCTTCATCGGTAAACAGAATAGCAGCGAGGAACTGTTGCTTCTGAACACATGTCTGTCGTAACCAGGTACAAAATGCTGCTCTGGGTGGAAAGTCAGCTGTACTGACATTGGACTCTTTGAAGGTGATATGGATAAAGGAGCTGACTTCGTAGAATTCTCCACACTGTCATATGACTCACATCTACAATTGCTGCTAATTCCTTGGTGGTGCTCCTGGTATTTTACTCTATGGTTGAGAACTTTTTCCTCTGTGTCAGGTGTTCTTGTGCTTCTAGGTCGTCCATTATCAGCAGCGCGTCTGCTAAACGAGCCTGTTTCGCAAATACGCGCATGTATTCTTTGGAACGTCTTGGTGTTGGGTAACTGTCTATTAGGAAAGTGTTCCGCATTCAAACACCGTGCTTCATTTGCGTTAAACTGCGCCCGTCCATACAGAAGATGCATGTATGCCATTTGCGGATTCGAGTACACCATTGTATCACGACGTGTACTGTCCGTCCACCCAATAACAACTGACAATATGAATCACTCCACTCCCCTCCAATCCACTTTAGTTTATGGCCTGTGTGGACGAGTTAACGTGTTTGCTAAGCACCTTACATCCCGTGGCTTAGAATGCAAAACAAATGCACACAAACTTGAATAGCGACAAAATGTTCAAGTGGCCTGTGTGCCCTCCACAAGTTACCAACTAGCATTGTGCCGCCATCTGTGTTATGTACACCACAAACAATGCTTGTAACACGGCAACAAACGCAAATACACCAAATGTTTACAGGACACGTTTTGCTTGTTTTCAGGTCCTCTATCGAATCCTCGGAGCTTTCCCACATATTTAGTTACAACCTGTAAATAATTTATACATATATAGGCCTATCAATTCTTTGTGGACACGATAACTACCATCATTTTGCACCAATCACTTTCAAATTTATACACAAACTACAACCATTCACAATCTCTGGCCAAGGGGGTCTTTCTTAGTATTTGAAAATTCAACTCCATTCAAAGTTCGTACTATTCTTCGGACAAAGGCCAAGAACTTTTCTCCGTCAAGGTTATTGATAGCACCAACCATTGTCCAAAGGGGTGGGAAAGGTGGAGATATAGGGGACGATGACCTCACTGTTCCATCCCTTAAAGCAACATTAACTAACTAATAAAAGTGGAGATATGGGAGAAAATAAAACCATACCTCACTTTTCTTTTACCTCCGTTAGCGACTTCGGAGGCGTAGTTGGTAGCATGCTGAACTGCTGTGCCTAAGATTGCGGATTCAAACCCGGCCGAAGTCATCGGATTATTTAAGAGCGTTAAAAATCCTTCAGTATGCCTTCCTTCGGAGGGGAAGCAAAGCCGGCGGTCCCATGCCATATATTTATGGCATGTAAAAGATCCTTCCACTAACTAAACTTGTGTTAGGTTAGATTTTGTTGTAACGCTCTGTACAAGTTCCAACGTTCACCACTAGGTATCAGTGACATCTGGTAGCGAAAGTTGGAACTACTTGAAATTGAACGGAACTTGTAGCTTACCCCTTGGGTGTCCGCTTGAAGCAGCTAGAACCTCTGGTGAACCGAACATGTCTTCGGAGACTCCCGGCACTAAAAGCCATATGCTAAATAAAAAAATACCTCCCTTAATATGCACAATATCAAAAATGTTTAAAGAGGTCAATTCCTCTCAAACTTATCTAAAGCATTTTTCTGAATTTTTCTTTATATGACCCACATTTACGTCAAGTGATGAGCAATATATCTTCGGAATTATAAGAATATGGGGCTTCTCGTATGCAGTGCATGAGGAACATTTTTAGTATACAATAATTGGCAAATTCAGCTAATTCGAAATACACTTTTCTTTGCCCGGTAAAATCTTCCTGATGGATTTTTTGTTCAATAATAAAGTAAACATGTTCTCACCGTACATTCAGTGTAGTGGTTATATTATACTCTATTAGCATACACAGTACCCGTATAGTGCAGCTGTGAAGTGAGGCCTCTCCACTTAAAGTTGGGAGTATTCCTACCTTTATGGCGACAGCTGTGCATGTTTGTCGCTAGCAGATGTTGCGCAGCAGTTAGCGAAACTCCGCCCTGTACCTTACAGAGCGACAAACTAAAACATTTCTGCTATAATTAGTTCATAGTTAATGCGTACATCTCCATCTGCTGACGTGATATTCCAACAATGACTAAAGTACAGTGAAAGAAGCAATTACTTCTCACTTCCGCTCATGCAAGTTTTTTCAATTGATCATATGTGGTCATTCAAAATTAAAAATGCCACCAACGGGCTTGTCGAGAATTGAACCTGAATCTCCTGCGTTTTCTGCGGTTACGATTCTCATCTATACCATAAATAATTCATGCCCAGGCAAAGCTCATTACATGTGTTATATGAGGTGGGTAGGTGGCTTCGGTGGCGTAGTTGGTAGCATGCTGAGCTTCCATGACCAAGATCGTGGGTTCAAACCCGGCCGAAGTCGCCGGAGTTTTTAACAGCGTTAAAATCCCTCAGTATGCCTTCCTTCGGAGGGAAAGTAAAGCCGGCGGGCCCATGTCATAGATTTATGCCATGTAAAATAACCTTCCACTAATTACAATATTTGTGTGAAGCTAAATGTATAGGTTAGATTTAATAAACGCTCTATTAAGTTCCAACGTTCGCCGGCAAGTGCCAGTTGCGGTGAGATCTGTTAGCCAAGTTTCCGGCTAGGTGTCGTTGACGGTAGCATCTGGTAGCAAAAGTAGGAACTACTTGAAATTGATCGTTTGCAGTCCTTACCTGAATAACACTAATACAGCCATCACAATTAACACCGGTTATCAGACAGATTCTACACACACCCAAAGTACACGGGGCTACATGACCGCATTGCCGCAGCCCCTAAACTGAGGAACCAACCAACCAACCAACCAACCATGAAGTGGGTAGGGGGCTGCGTAGCTCACTCAGTAGAAGCGTTGTGCTTCAAACTGGAAGGGAGTTGGTTCGATTCCCACCCAGATAGTGGATTTTGGAATCAAAACGACCACTTTCAGATACCGAAGAGGTCCTATGGTTCACTCAACCTAGGGGTGTACATCAGAAATGAGTACCAGGGTAATTCCTGGGAGCAAAGATTGACGTGTATGGAGCAAATAACTCCATCCCATCTAGTGCCAATGTCTGACAAAGTGGAAGCCTCTACCTTCCACTTCTCCATGGTCTGCAAGGAGTTGGCTTTACTTTGCTATATGGAGTGCGTGGTATGTGTGTGTGATAAGCCTTTTATTATTTGACTAGTGATTTCTCAGCCGCGTGAGGCAAAATTGAGAAAATCAATTTCGATTCCTACCTCAGCCATCCAGGAAGTAGTTTTCCGTGGTTTTAAAACACAAACTGTAAAAATTTCTATATAATAATGTAAGAGGCAATCTGATTAACATATTCTAACCTTGTTCTACCCCTACGGTTCTTGTTCACAACCCTTCCTTCCATAGCTAAGTTTGCTATTCCTGGGTGTCATAGTACGTGTCCTCCCAACATATCTCTTTTCTTCATTAGCAGTCGCCAGAAAATCTCTCCTCTCCCACTCGTCTTAACACCTCTTAATTTTTTACTCTATCTACCCTTCTAATGTTTATCATTCTCCTGTAACACCACATTTCAAACACTTCTATTCTCCTCTTTTCTGCTGCGCCAACAGACCAAGTTTCACTTCCATAGAGCGCCACACTCCATACAAAGGCTTTCAAAGAAGACTTCCTATTACCTAAATCTATATTCGCTGTCAACAGATCCCTTTTCTGTAAGACCCACATGACAGAAGGTTATACCGTCCATAAATCAACGGGCAGAACATTCCCTGTTCAAACACCCCGACAGTTGACCCCGTTGTGACATCTCACACGTACGAAATATATATTTTCGAATAACTAGCAATTCCCAGCTCTTTGACTGAACATGAATGCGGAAACTCCAGGAGGTCCAGGTGTACTTAGCTGTCAGTCAACTCAGCCCTTGACCAACATATCAGGAGAGTTTGCCTACCCCCACTCTCCTCCCAAACCCATTAGCGTGAGCTGACTGGACTCTCTGGGCTTAACCTAATTTAGCGCAGTTCGACCATCCCGCTCATTTCAATCGCTTCAATTCTTCACTTTTCTGCTGCGGCAACAGTCCAATTTTCACTTCCATAGAGTGTCACACTCCAGACAAAGACTACCAAATATTTCTTCCTAATACCTAAATCTAAACTTGAGTCGTCGAGTTGCAAAACTCGTTTAATCCACTTGTGAATAAGAATCATTTTCATGAGAAACGTTTCTCTGGACTTTGCCTCACGTATCTTTTGTGTTTGTTGATTTCTACATTTTTCCTTTTTGCTTTGTGTTTTTGGTTTTGTGTTTGCTTTGTGCTTTTGAAATTTTACTTTTTGGTTTTCTTTCTTGGTTTTGTGTTTGTTTTCTGTTTTTGCTTTTTTAAATGTTGCTTTTTGCTTTGTGTTTCTTGTTTTTTGTTTTCTGCTTTTGCATTCGTTTTTGAATTTTGCTTTTTGATATTTTGTTTGTTTTCTGGAAAATCAAAATAAAACAAAATAAAACAAAAAATAAACAAATAAAAATAAAAACAAAATAATATAAAATAAAACAAAACAAAAAACAAAACAATTTAAAACAAAATAAAACGAAATAAAATAAAACAAAACTAAATAAAATAAACAAAACAAAATCAAAATAAAACAAAACCAATTTAAATTTATTTAAACAAAACAAAATAAAATAAAATAAAGTAAAATAAACTAAAATAATAAAATAAATTATTTTACGACATGATCCTTATTCACAAGTGGATTAAACGAGTTTTGCAACTGGACGACTCAATTGATGTCAACAGATTTCGTTTCTATAGAAATGCATTCCTTGCCTGAGCCTCTGATCATTAATATTAATATATTCTAGATTTATTATTTCTTTACAAAACTACTTGTTTTCCTTGTAGGATAAGGAATAGATACAGAATACCAAACTTTAATTTGGTAGCAGAGGACTGTCGGTCTTAGGGACAACCACAAACAAGCACAATTAAATGCTTATTTTTAAATATTCCGCAACGAAACGCGTTCAGAATTTATCCTCCAATTAGTGGACATGCTCTTGTATTGTGCACGCAACATTAAATGTATATTTGCCTCATCAGCTATTCTTTGCACTGCAACATTTATACGAAAGGGCAGATTATCTGCATGTAAAGGACGGTGCCACTAATCACAACCCACATAACAGTAATTAAGCCCGGCCATTTTCTACAGATATATATTATGTTATAAATTCTGGGCTATCTGAGATTCAGCGCAATGCGTAGGATTTCTGGGATTATTATAATAGTGGTCGTAATCCAGCCTTTAAAATTTAGCTAAGCTTCACTTCTCTCTCCACTATCCAAGCATAACTAGGTCGGCAGCATGGCGTCGTAACTTCAGCTCTCACCCACTGTCACCAAGGTACCGGTGGAGACAGTTGATCTTATAGGGTGCTTGAATTAAATGTTTAAAATTATACGCCAAATCAATACTCAACACATATATATTTTTATAGGCTATACAGGACATGTTTCGACCTTCAATTAGGTCATCTTCAGATGAAAAACGAAAATCAATTAAGAATTAAACCAAAATAGTATTATGTACTTACATCTAGATAAGAAATGAAATGTTATTGATAAAATTGTAATAAATTGATGGTTGGTTGGTTCCTCAGTTTAGGGGCTGCGACAACGCGGTCATGTAGCCCCGTGTACTTTGGGTGTGTGTAGAATCTGTCTGATAACCGGTGTTAATTGTGATGACTGTATTAGTGTGTGTGTATCTGTTTTGTAATTCAAGGAAGGACTGCAACTTTGAATTTTTCAAATAGTTCCTACTTTTGCCGCCAAACGCCACCGGCAACGACTACTAGGCCTAGTTCAGGACTTAGCTACTAGACGCCACCACAGTTGGCTCTTAGCAACGAACGTATGAACCTAAGAGCGTTGTTTACATTCTTAAGCTATACAATTTAGCTTCACACAGGTGCAATTAGTGTAAGGTTCTTTAACATGCCATAAATCTATGACATGGGACCGCCGGCTTTACTTCCCCTCCGAAGGTAGGCATACTGAGGAATTTTTTTAACGCTCTTAAAAAATCCGACGGCTTCGGCCGGGTTTGAACCCGCTATCTTGGGCATAGAAGCTCAGCATGCTACCGACTACGCCACCGAAGCCGCCGTAATGAAATGAAATAAAATACCAAAATGGATATCCTTGCAATTCAGTATTAAATAAAATAAAATATAATGCTGGTCCTTTTACAATAATTTTCAAAGTGTAGTTAAAAAGTAAATAAATGTTAGGCTATATAATAACCATTTTATCAAAATAATATACATAAAATAATTTAGAAAATTAAGTTCTAAAATCAATGAGTAATTCTACTATCAATAAGGATATTTAAAACATTTGTTTTTTTTAATGGCAAGTGTGTTTGCATTCTAGGGTGCTTAAATGCGAAAAGATAGATTCGTGCCATTCCCGTTACTAACACTTTTATTAATTAATTAATTCATAAATAAATAAACAAATAAATAGATAAATAAATAAATAAATTTGGGTTGAGATCTTGGGACAAGAAATAAATTACCATGCTGGTAATTGCATAAGAAAAGAGTGAGAAAATGGGAAAACCGATCTAATGATGACCAATACCATTAGCTGGATTTGAACATTTTAGATTCGGACGTTTCAGTCGTGGTGCATAACTTGACGCATATGGCTACGCTGCACGCCCAATGAAATAAATACATAAATAGCTTATCACGGAGTTGAACTCTGTTATACTGTAGAAGACACCACATTATGTATCACACGTGTCATCAATTTGGTTATCTGTTTTGATATACAGTGAGTCCGGGAATGTTCCCCGCAGCGCCTAGATGCGTCTGCGAGAGATATCTACAGCAGTTACGTAGGCAGCACGGCTGCCGCTTGTATCATAACAAATAAACAGTAAACTTTGTACTCACCACAGCCATTCATAACAGATGCTGGAACCATTCACAGTACGTCACTCTTTTTCTGTCATCAGTTCGTTTTGATTCATGAACCATGGTAACTTTATAAGGGAACAAACAACTGAAGCTTGTCTCTTACAGCTTTATGTGCTGTCGACTTAGAGATTCCTCTTTGTTGAGCCAATTTTCGTGTTGATTTATTTGGACTACGCAGCATTATATCGGAGGTATCATCAAGTTTTTCGTATGTTTAAGGCGTAGGCCTGCCTGTTCCCGGTACATCGTGAACTGAGCCAGTCACACGAAATTTACTTATCAAATCCCGAACGGTATTACGGTTTGTACACATTGAATTAGGAAACCTCGCCTGAAATCTTAATTTTACATTTTCTGTAAACCGATCACCTTCGCGAAAAACGTATTCCACCAAAAACACTATCTCTTCAGTAGTAAACATTACCGCCTGTATACTGTTGCACTCTTACAATAATAAATCTATCTGAACGCTCGCTTATCGCAATACACACTGAAGACATACACGCTCGCTCGGTTATTGCAATACACTCTGACGATTCGACAGTCTACAGCCCACAAGCGGGACTCCCCCTTTCCAGGACACAGGGCCGCCAACTAAACCCATGACGCAAACGCTCGCAGCTGCACGTAGCTACAGCGGAGAACATTCTCGGGCGCCCTGTACAGTTCCTCCTTAGAATATTGAATATTTCTTCTACTTAAAGTGGTATCTCTTACTGTCCTTCAACCCTTAATATTTGAAACAAGCAGTTCCGTGACGAACTAAAGAGCCTAATTTTCTTAAAATTTAAGATTCATGCCAATCTATATAGACCTATCTAGAATAATGACAAAATCAAGTTGGTAATACTAACATTTCTTAGTACTGCAGTTTAAAATACATCTTAAACAGTTTAGCCTAACTCAGTAACTTACTACAGTTGGCCGCCCTGGTAACTCTGAATATATTCTAAGTTCAATCTCTTAAGGTATAGAATGCACATACAAAATCTGGTTAAAATCTAATGGCTAGTATGAACTTTACATGCTGTTTGATATTGGATTTATCAGTGCACGTACAATCATGTTGGAAACAATGTCATGTATGAGATGCTCAGAATTAGTCTGAAATATTACGATATATTATAGTGCCAATTTTGGATAAAATACATTTGTTAGTAGAGAAGTTACATGTAATTGAAAATTGAAACTATCAGAAAGCTTATAATCATGTGGGCAGCACTGAGGTATATTAGTTACTCCAAATTAATCTAGAATGTCAAGTACTATACGTGCGCAAAGTTTAGAGCTGATGGCTTGCATACTTTCTGATATATTGATATTAGGATTAAACAATTAGAGAGAGCATTTATTAACAGTTGGCAGCCCTGCTGGTTCTTATGAAAACGCATAGTGATAATTGGTATGGCACAAAATGCACATACGGAATTTGGTTGAAATCCATTTGTTAGTATAGAAGTTATATGCATTTAAAAACTGGACCTATCAGCAGGCTTAGAATCGTATTGGCAACACTGATGTATATAAGTTACACCAAACTAAGGTAGAATGTCAGGCACTATACGTAGGCAAAGTTTAGATAAGTTGGTATGCATACTTTCTGATATATTGATATTAGGATTAAAACATAGAGAGAGCATTTATTAACAGTTGGCAGCTTTGGTAGCTCTTTAGAATACGCACAGTCATATCTGTTGTAGTACACATAGTACATACGAAATTTGGTTGAAATCCAATCAATAGTATAGAAGTTACATGCATTTAGAAATTGGGCCAACGGCAGGCTTAGAATCATGTTGGCAACACTGGCATGTATGGACTTCTGACAATTAATCTGGAATGTTATAATCTATATGTGTGCCAATTTTGGAATAGTTCGCATACATAACTTCCGAGACATCGAACATAGAGCTCAAATTTCAATTACGATTTCACAGTTGGTATCACTGACGTCAATTTCAAATATTTGCCGTGAGATATTGAGATAAAGATCTTTACTCTTACCGAATTTGGTTTCGATATCTGTAGCTGTTTAGGAGCTGATAGGGGGGAGGACACGCTCAGAGACAGGCAGACAGAAGGACAGACAGACACACATTTTCCCGGATCGATCTCACAAATCTACGTTTTCCTCATTTTTTTTAAATGAGAAAAGTAGGCAAAAAATGAGGGAATTTCTAATCTCGTAAATGTATTATCTATAGTAGTAGTTCAGGGTGTTCATAAAGTCACCAGACTCAATATTTTGGATTTTCTTTTCTGAAAAAGGAAGCTTGTAGTTTAACGTGACCGTTAATCTTGAGATCATGAGCCACGGGACCTCCTTTTTACGTGGAATCTGAACCACAGGACATGGCATTTCACTTCGAAAATCTCACTTGCATTGACCGGGAATCGAACCCGGACCGCCTTGGTGAGAGGTATACAGCTAGACCGCTGAGCCACCACGCCCCCTAGGATTTTCTTTTCTGACGTTGTAGTAAACATACAGATCTAGTGATTACACACAATAGTTCCACATACCTTCACGCGAAGAACAATATTTTTTAAACTCCGGTGGAAGTATTCTGGAAGCACTGACATAACACTAACTTGTTTCCTGCACATTGCGTTCCCACAGTTCCAGTTCACGAGAGATGTTGAAAGTGGCCACCATCACCTTGCAGGCACAAAACTTCCTCGCTTAAACATGTTTTGTGGTATGTTTTCAAAATTGCTGATGTAATTTCTCCGATATATTTAGAAATGAATTCTCGTAAGTAATGTATATTATCTCTGTATACTCTTTCCTTTAAATATACCCATATAATATTTTTTGTATAAGTTAAATCAGGCTACAATTTCTTGAGATGGTCGCGTATGACAAGTGGCTCCATTTTGCTGCAACCAGCAATAGCGCTCATCCTCTTCCAATAAAATTTTGAATTGTTGCACAATGTCCCAAATTCAGTGCTTTATGTGTGGACACAATATTGATGTTCTAAATTCTTGTGACAAACATCTTACAGATTTCCGCGGAGATCTCTCAAGGCAATGCCGAACATCGCGAAGGAATGTGCCGGTAATAAATTTAGGTCTTCCACATTGTTATCTATCACCCACTAAGTCTGGCTCCGTGGCTAAATGGTTAGCGCGCTAGGCTTTGGCCCAAAGTGACCCGGGTTTGATTCCCGGCCAACGTCCATATGTTCGCGTAAATAAACTGGCGAATATGAAACAAGAAATAGCACTGTACCTTAAAATCACCAACACTAATTTCTACACAGCGCATTCAAACGACTCCGGTGACAATATTACTGAGGGACGGCAGATGTAAACATATGGCTTGCGTATGGCATTGCAAGCACACAGAGCGCATGCGTCGGTCGTTCAAAGATCTTGAAAGACAGAGAGATGTCTCGCGCTCACTCTCCGATAACAAAATTCTTGTGGCTGACTCTCAACAGATATTTATGAATATTTATGTTAAAACATATAATAAAATTATAATTATCGTCGAACATAAACAGTCGTATGCAACTCGCCTATAATGGTAATTAAGACACTAGTATGGAAATTATAAAACTCGCATACGCTCGTTTTATAAAAATACTCGTGTCTTAATTATAGCCATTATAGGCTCGTTGCATAATGTACTATTATGTTCGACCCTGGCGAGAATGAGGCTTATTATAGTACAAGTTTTCATTATGATACAGTTTCTCCCACCAATCAGAGCTCAAGAAACAGTTGTGTGACGAATTAGGTAAGGATAGCATCGCACCTGCGCTCATTTCCATGGCCCCCTATTTTAAATTTCACTGCGTGGCGTGTGTCATAGTGAGGTATTCCAAGAGGCCATGGTCAAATACAAGGTATTCTCTGCGTCCCATGCGCTCTGTTCAGTACATAAAACTGGTTAAATCTCATCAGGTATTTATGAATATTTATGTTCGAACATAAAATAGTTATAATTATCGTGGAACATCAACAGTCGTATGCAACTCGCCTATAATGGTAATTATGACACTGGTATGGAAATTATAAAACTTGCTACGCTCATTTTATAAACATACTCGTGTCTTAATTATTGCCATTATATGCTCGTTGCATAATGTACTATTGCTGCTCGCTTGACCTTGTAAGACTCACTCTGTGCAAGGCAACACCCTCACTCTTCTGACTTTACTACAACTGGTTCTACAATGTCTGATAACATCTCACACAAAGCTTGCCAAATTATTCCGTCAGATACGTGAGCTACGATTTCTACAAGTCTTAGTCCGGTAACTTTACGAACGCCCTGTATTACAGAAAATGTACTGACCTGGAGAACTACACTTGCTAAGTTGTGGCCAGGCTATTTCCATAATTTGAAGAAGAGTGGGTTCGAGCCCCTCTATCGGCCATTCTTGAAATGGTTTCCCGTGGTTACCCATTTTTAACTTCAAGCAATAGCTAGAAAGGTAACTTTTAATAGGCCACTGCTACTTTCTTCCTACTCTCTCGATCATAATAGCGACCACCTCTTGGCGCAGTGGCTCGCATTCTTGGCTGTCACCCCTAAGGCTCGGGTTCAATTCTTGGCTCCTCCAAGAAATATAATTCTGGTCTTAGGCCTGGAATGAAAATATACTTAGCCTTAGCCATCCTTGAAATGGTTTTCCGTAGTTTTCACCTTCTACTCCAGGCAAATGCTGGGATGCTTTCTAACTTAAATGCATGGTCACCTCCTTCCCAATCCTAACGTCAATTACAAACACAACACAATAACACAGGTACCAGAGAATATTCTATATATTGTGGTGTGTTTGTAACACACGACACCCACACAGCCAACTACATCGGGTTATATGAACATGATTTTCAAGCCGCTAAACAATACAAACAACACCAACAACAACAACTACAACTACAACACTCAAAGAGATAATATAAGGTGCGTTCAAAAAATAACGAGCCGGAGGCATAATTACAGAAACCAGTACCTGTATGTTAGAAGTATTGGCCCTGGCTGTTGAGGCACTTGTCCCACTGTGACACGAGGCGGTGAATGGCTGTCTCATAAAATTCCCTGGGCTGCGATGTGAACCAGTTCCGCACGTACAGCTGGACATCGGAGTCCGAGGTGAATCTTTGGCCCCGCAGAACCCTTTTCAGGGGACCAAACATGGCGTAATGACAGGGAGAGAGGTCTGGACTGTATGGAGGGTGGTCGAGAACCTCCCATTTGAATTTCTGCATGAGTGCCGCGACTGTGTTGGCCGTATGAGGTCGTGCATTGTCGTGGAGCGACTATGGCGATTACTGTCACTCGGCGGTCCTGGGTAATGAGTGCATCAACCAGCTGGACGTTGTCATCGGTAATGCAGATGGGTGCCCCAGACCGGGCATCATCGGCTAACGACACCCGTCCTTCCCTGAATCGCTTGTGCCACGCCTTGACCCTTGCAAGGGACATGCAGTGTTCGCCGTACACTTGTGACATTCGGCGATAAATGTCCGTTCCACCTACTCCTTCCGCTGTCAGAGAGCGAACAACACCTCTTTGCTCTTCGATTCACGCCTCCATGTCACTGTTTGCAATGCGACTGGCAGCGTTGGACGATTGATGCATGCTGCTGCTCGCTCTGTATGGTCACGTGACGTGCACGCGTGCCCTCTAGCGACGGGCTGTGACCTTCCACGCTCTGGTCGGAACCACACTTCATTACACACGCCACGATTAGCCGATGTAGTCACCGGTTTGCGCATTCCAGCCTCCGGCTCGTTACTTTTTGAACGCACCTTCCAGTACTATCAGCTGAACCCCAACTTCGTGCCCAGCTTTATTTAACTGTCATAAACTGCTCACACAAGGTTGGTGTCTGGAAGTGAAGCCATTTGTTAAAGCATCACCTCATCGAGACTCATAGTCCTTAGGAACGAGGATATAATGGGTTACAAACAGTAGTAGACCCTAGTGGTAGCAGCAGTAATCGTTTCCTTTGCTGCCACTCCTGAGGTCCGGGTTCAAATACAGGTTCTGATATGAAACTTAATTCTGGTTTAAAAACTGCGTCATAAGGAAGCACGGAGTATATAGATGGGTTCAATTCACACTTAAGCCATCATCGAAGTGGATTTCCGTGGTTTCCGTCTTCTACTCCAGAAAAATGCCTGGATCTTCCTAACCTAAATCCACTACTGATATCTTACCAATGCTAACCTCATTGAAATTTAAATGCTTTTGATTCGGTCAGCACGATTGAGAGCAAATTCTAATGATTTGTATTTCCTACACATGAAAAGGAAAACATGAGATACATTTATTTTTTATTTAGTTTTCATGTGTAAGGCATATCACTCATTACAATTGGGTACTGAAGAAAGCAATGGCAAACTCTCATTCCTCATCTTGCCTAGTACGCCTCAATATAAGGCTGCCTTTGGTTTTTGTGGGTATCTACCCATATAAGCTAACGGCGGTACTTTTGAGGATCCAACCAGCCTTCGGGCTGACAACATAACAGACAGAAAATTGGGTATAATCGTGTTGACAGACTGAAAAACACTTAAATTATGTTTAAATAAGGCATCATTGAAAAGTGGCTTCCGACACGATGAAGGTAGCCTGAATTAAAAATACAGACACCAAGATAACGCAGGTTATCAGAAATATTCTACAAGCAACCAAGTACTTGAAGTTGATGTACACATCGCCCAAGTCCCTAAATGAACCAACAACAACAGTATTAAATCCATCATATCTATACAAGGATATTTTAAAAGTAGGCTTATAGGATTGGTATATTTCTCGATAGCACGGCTGTCTAACTCTTCAACCCAGGGAAAGGAATGTTATTTAAAATCCTAGCTGCCACAGCCTTGGGCTATTGTGGCTGAAGAAGCAGAAGATTGGATTCCACTTTTATTGACGGGTGGAAGCCGAGTCCCTGCGGCGATAATAAATTGAGCCAAGGAGCGCGGGTGAAGCTATCTGCGGCACTCCAGGACTGTCGACGGAAACATCTAATATTACAGTACAATGACCTCGAGAATAATTTCATTTCTCCCTATCACATAGTCACAGTGCTCGTATAACGTATGCATAAAACTTTTCATACTGAACCGCTAGCACATAAGGAACCAAGCATATGGGAGAAATGGCAAGAAGGTATTCAATATTGACAGTTTTTTTTTTTTGGTCGTGTGGCCTCGAGAGAGGCCGAGTGAAGGTCTTATCTAGTCGACGCCCATGGGGGACCTGCGCGTCGTGATGAGAGATTAAATGGAGGAAGATGAATGAAATTGGGCAAGGATGTGGAAGGAAGCGGCCGTGGCCTGTCAGAAGGTACCGTCCCGGCATTTGCCTGGTGTTGAAAATGGGAAATCACGGATAACCATTTCAAGGACGGCCGACGGTGGGGCTCGAACCCACGCGTCTATCGAGTCAACAGAGAGCTTGACCTTATGAAATAACGCTGTGCTTTAACCAGCGTAGCCACTGCTGTCGGTAATATTGTCAGATGAGGCTGTTCGTATCAGCTGACTTGGATGGAGTCATGTTGCGAGACACAGCGGTAACGTTATCGCTGTTGTGCCCAAGGTTTCAGGATCGAATCCTAGTGAAATCAGCTGGCATGTAAATGTAAGGGAGCCGTGTTAGTGGATTTACTGGCACGATATAGATCCCCTTCGGGACGAAATTTCCTGCACCCCAGCGTCTCTAAAAGCCGCATTAGCTAAAAGGGACGTAAAACCAATAACATTATTATTATTAAGACTCTGATGGATGGGTCATGTAATATATAAGGAGAGAAGAGATCACCTAGGAGATGAATGACCTTGGCAATACAGGGTTAGAATAGCAGTGGTAGATCTGGAAGGGCCTCATTCAGTGGTCTTCCGGTACGTATTGAAACTCCGGATCTGCCAAAAGAAATTAATTCTGTTGTTGTTATTGATTATTTTAGGGGCTTTGCGACATCGTGGACATGTAGCCCTGTGTACTTGGGGTATGTAGAATTTGCCTCATAACTTAGGTCACTGTGATGTCTGTGTGTGTATTTTTAATCTAGGTAGGATCTGGGTAGGATGTGACCGTGGCCTCAAGTTAAGATACAATCCCGGCATTTGCCTGGAGTAGAAGATGGAAACCACTTCCAGAATGGCACAGGAAGGAATCGAACCCACTTCTTCTTAGTTTTGGCTCTCGAGGCTGAATATATCCGTTCCAGTTATCAGACCACAATTTAATTTCTTGTCAAAGCCTGGAATCGAACCTGGGCCTCCATGGTGATAACCAAGAATGCTATCCACTACCCAACGAGGCGGTTAATTTAATTCTGGTGAGAGGGTTGCAACAGGGTACACGTTACCTCTTGAGGCGAATCTAAATTTCTCAATAGCAGTGACTCAGGTCATTGGCTAGCTCATTCTCTAATCCTAGCCTCCACAAAATATACACACACTACTTTAGCCATCACAATGACACAGGCTGTCAGATAGATTCCACACACACACCTAAACACACGGGGCTGCATGACTAAGATATCGTGAAAGTCAACTACTGCTACAAGAACAAGAACATCAACAGGCCTGGAAGGAGGTAATCATAACTAGTGTACAACCTCTGTCTGAAAAGGTCAGTGAATGGCTCTATATTACGAACGGATAGTACAAGTCCTGGCATAGTCTTCCTAAGGGATAGCCTTCAGTTCGGTCGTCACATTACGTTGGATGTCCAAAATGTCCAAAAACCTCTGGCCCTTCAGGGTTTTTCGGCAACCCTGGACCCCGATACTCCATACTTTGACGCTTGCCTTCGAGGTCTCGTCACCTGTGACGATCGTTATCAGGACCATTCCAAGAAACATTCACCCTACTCACTGCCACCCGTCGAACAGGTGTGCAAGGCAGGTTGCATAAATTCACGCTTCTCTCTTGCTTTCAATTTAGAGTTTTCCTATTCCTAAAGAACACTATGCCAGGAGTTTCCAGGACTTGTTCAGTCGTTCTCAGAAGTGCCTAACCATCCACGGGGATTTCATCGAAGGACAGTAACGGCTGTTTCAGGTAAGCCAACAATCCATTCGTAATATAGACCCATTCACCGAGCTGTTCATACTAAGGGTGTATAACTATTTCAAAAGCAGAAAGAGTCGACTTGTGGAGGGGAATGCAGACTTCAACTTCTGCTCTTTCGCCTTCGAGTGAGTAATGGAGAGTGCTAGTGCTTCTGTACGGGCGTGGTGTAGACGCAGAGGAGGTCACAGTGCTGAAAGCTAACAGGGGATCATAAAGGTTCTTCATTTGCTTGCACAAACATGCAGAATAGACTGTACGCCACAAGCCATAACAATATTAAATTAATTCAATTGAAAGGGAGCACATGACAGTTATTGTAGAAATGTAATATGTATCTATCAGGGCTTGTAGGGTTGGAAAATATGTATCCAAATCCGAAATATTGGAGTTCAGGTCAGCGTATGTGTGGTGATAATTGCGATTATCTATTCTATTATTTCTATTGTTGTCGTTGTTTGAGTCTTCAGTCTTTTGACTGGTTTGATGCAGCTCTCCAAGCCTCTCTGTCCTGAGCTAATCGTTTCATCTCTACATAGCTACCATACCCTACGTCCGAGGCAATATGTTTAACATATTCTAACCTTGGTCTACCCTACAGTTCTTGTCCTCGACCATTCCTTCCATAACTAAGCGTGCTATTCCTGGGTGTCTTAATATGTGTCCTACTAACCTATCTCTTCTCTTCATTAGTAGTCGCCGGAAACATCTCTCCGCACCCACTAGTCCTAATACCTCTTCGTTTGTAACCCTATCTACCCATCTGATCTCATCATTCTCCTGTAACACCACATTTCAAACGTTTCAATTCTCCTCTTTTCTGCTGCACCATTAGAACAAATTTGACTTCCATAGAGCGCCACGCTCCAGACAAAGGCCTTCAAAAATGTCTTCCTTATACCTAAATCTATATTCGATGTCAACAGATTCTTTTTCTGTAGAAATGCTTTCCTCGCCTGAGCTAACCAACTTGTTATATCCTCTTTGCTTCGTCCATCACTGGTTATTTTCCTTCCTAAGTAACAGAAGTCTCCCACTTCCTTTAGTTTTTCACCTGCCAATTTAATATCCATAGAGGATTCTGATTTATTTCGGCTGCATTCCTATATTTTTGTTTTACATTTATTAATTTTCATCATGAATTATTTTCTCAAGACGGAGTCCATACCATTCAAAAACTTATTCAAATCCTGAGGCGTGTCGGCCAAGATGACTATGTAATCGGCAAATCTCAGAGTTGAAATTATTTCTCCTTGAATCTTCACTCCAACTTTAAATCTTTCTACAATTTCCTCCATTCTTTATATTATACGGTTTAAATTAAAAAAAATCCTCTCGGCACGCCGGAAGGCGGAGGTAGATTTCACCGGGCAAACTAGGGGATAGGCTATAATAGGCAAAATATGCAGGTTTTCGTAGGAGGATCAGGCCTCATTTATTGCGAGAAAGTATTTTACAATTGGTGGTTAGTTAACATTTTTTCGTCTTTCTATGCATATTTTTAACATTTTACTGTCTTATGGGGATGGTAACCTTCTTGTCATTTGGGGTTCACTTTTTTACTTGTGATCACACTGTCCTTATGCAAGGTTTGGAACTAATGTGTAACTATCTAACAGTCTGTTACTTCTTCACGCAAAATTTTATCTCCCGCAGAGATGTTGGTTGCTTCCTCAGTTTAGGAGCTGCGACAAGGTGGTCATGTAACCCTGTGTTCATTGGGTGTGTGTAGAATCTGTCTGATAAACGGTGTTATTTGTGATGACTGTATTAGTCTGTAATTCAGGTAAGGTCTGCAGAAGGTCAATTTTAAGTAGTAGTACCTAATTTTGTACCAAATACTAACGTCAACGACACCTAGCTGTGAACTTGGCTGCTAGATGCCACCGCAACCAGCAACTTGCAATGAACGTTGTAACTTCCCCTCCGAAGGAAAGCATGCTGACGGATTTTTAGCGCTCTTAGAAAATCCGTCGACTTTGGCCGGCTTTGAAACAGTGACCTTGGGCATAGAAGTTCAGCATGCTACCAGCTAGCCGCTTCCCTCATAGTCAGACGGAACAAGAAGTTCCGTGACGAACTAAAGAGCCTGCTTTTCTTAAAATTAAGATTCATGCCATAGATTAATCTACAGTATATGAACCTATCTAGAATAATGACGAAATTAAGTGGGTAACATCGAAATGTCTTAATTAGTTCGAAATAAGGTATACTAGCCATAATGTAGCCTAATAGAGCAATACAGTTGGCAGCTCTGGTGACTGAATATATTCTTACTTCCATCTCCTAAGGTACAGAATACAAAATGTGGTTGAAGTCCAAAGGACGTTACATGGATTTAGACATTAGATCTATTAGTACACGTAAAAGCATGTTGGCAACAATATCATGCGAGTGCTGGTCAGAAATAATCTGAAATATTATATCTTTTTGTGCCAATTTTGGATGAAATCCATTTGTTGGTATAGAAGTTACATGTATTTAAAAATTGGTCCTATCAGCAGGCTTAGAATCATTTTGGTAGAACTGACGTATATAAGTTACTCCAAATTAATGTAAAATGCCAGGTAATTTACGTGTGCATAGTTTAAAGCTGTCGGCTTGCATACTTTCTGATATATTTGGATACAAAATAAAGAGCAATTATTAACAGTTGGCAGCCCTGATGGCTCTTAAGAATACACTCAGTCATATCTGTTTATGCACACATATTACATACAAAATTTGGTTGAAATCCAATTGATAGTGTAGAAGTTATATGCATTTAAAAATTGGACTTATCAGAAGGCTTAAAATTATTTTGGCAACGCTGTCAGGTATGGCCACCTGGAAATTAAACTGAAATAGTATTATCTACATGTGTGCCAATTTTAGAATAGCTCCCATGTATACCTTCCAAGATATCCAACATGGAGCTCAAATTTCTACTGCGTTTTTTTAGCAGTTGGTAGCACTGGCATCTTTTTCAAATATGGGCCTGAGATATTCCGGTATACATCTTTGCTCATACTAAATTTGGTTTCGATTGCTGCAGCCGTTTAGGAGTTGATATGGGGGGACACACACACACAGCCAGACAGACAGAAGGACAGACAGACAGACAGACAGAAGGACAGACACATTTTCCCGGATATATCTCATAAGTCTACTTTTTCCTCATTTTTGAAAAGTGTGAAAAGTAGGCTAAAAATGAATGTGATCTCGTCAATGGCGTTGTCTTGGCAACCTCTGATAGACCATCCCTCATCAATTTAAAAGCGTTGTTATGGTAACCTCTGATGGCACTTGACATTTTTAGCCTACTTTCGATTTTTGCAAAAAATGAAAGTAGACTTATGAGATCAACACAGGGCGAAAAAAGTGTGTCTGTCTGTGTGTGTGTATGTGTGTGTGTGAGTCTGTGTGTGTGTGTGTGTGTATGTGTGTGTGTGAGTCTGTGTGTGTGTGTGTGTGTGTGTGTGTGTCTGTGTGTGTGTGAGTGTGTGTACTCTGAATGTCTGTCCCCCCCTTTCAATTCGAACACGGTGTATGCAAATTGAACGAAATTTGGTACAAAGGTAGCACTAGCAAAGGACACCTCAGTGTCATGTTTTATATCGCCGCCATCTTTACTAAAACTGAATGGCGGCCACTCAAACGTTCAAAACGTAAAATCAAATAACGACTAACCAAATCATCCGATCTCTACCAAATTTGGTAACAACATACCTTCGTATAGGATGCGTCTTGTGACCAAATTACAAGGTCGTCCGCCATACCATTTCAGGATGGCGGCCGTGCGAATTATGCAAACTTTATAATCCATATCATGGGACCCACCAGTTCCGATTATCGAGCCGAGAATCGTTTTAACTGTTCTAAAGGAAGAGGCACGTTCGAAATTAAAAGTTTATTTTGTAATACTATAGTGCAGACGTGATTTTAAAAAGCTGAACTGATTCAGTAATAAGACAAGATGGCAGCGGATATCTTGTGCCGGACTTATATTTCACTAATTTGAGTATTGCATGCAATATAGCGTACTGATAAAAAATAAATAAACTTTGTATGAAATGCTTTATATATAAATAATATACTCCAGTGATGAAATCGTTTAGTATAAATCATTATTTGCTAACAAGTTCTATGTAAGTCATTTTAAATAGAACTATATTCGTTGACACAATTAGCTCAGTGGTAGAGCGTTAGCCTATCGCTCAAATGCCTATGGTTCAAACCCGTTCAGAGCTAGGTTTTTTGCTTGAAATGTTATATGTTTATTGTTTTGTAATGACTCAGATGTTTTAAAATTAAGCGTTATATTGTGCACATTATGGTGTAAAATATATATTTAATTAAAACATAATTCGCCAGCAGATTTACTCGGGACATCTAGCTGCCAAAAAGGTAACTTCCAGATTTTATTGAAAAGTTTCTTCTTCTGGCCGCTAGAATGCACTCGCTCTGTTAGGATTATATTGTTCGATATTTCACCAATAGATGTCACGACTAGTCTACGTGGGGATCCATTGATTACTATACCATTATCATTCTATGCGCATCGAATTTGAAGAATGACAAGATGATACTACGATACATTTTAACTTTTTATTTTAAAGGGTTTGTAACAGCCTATTTTGCGTTACTTGAAAATGTTATTAAGCGTTATATTGTGCACATTACGGTGTAAAATATATATTTAATTAAAACATAATTCGCCAGCAGATTTACTCGAGACATCTAGCTGCCAAAAAGATAACTTCCAGATTTTATTGAAAAGTTTCTTCTTCTGGCCGCTAGAATGCACTCGCTCTGTTAGGATTATATTATCGAAAATATCCACATAGTTTGTATACACACGTCTCTGTAGGGTCATGGAAAGATTTGTTAATTCAATTAGGGTTGTGAAAGCCATGCACAACCAGACGTGTAAAGACATGCCTCAACTCAAAGTTGGATGTTGCCCACGGCAGGTCGTAATAATAATAATAATGTTATTGGTTTTACATCCCTTTTAACTACTGCTGATTTTAGAGACACCGGGGTGCCGGAATTTTGGCCCGAAGGGGATCTTTAACGTGCCAGTAAATGTACTGACACGGCTCCCTCGCATTTGTGCACCCTCAAATGCCAGCTGACTGCGCCAGGATACGAACCTGCAACCTAGGGCCCAGCAAGCGAGAACGTTACCGCTGAGCCACGCCGCCAGTCCGGTCGATTATGTCTCCAGATCCATAACATTCTTGATATACTTCTTATCTTTCTTTCTTCAATGATGGTAGCAGCTTTTATCTAGGTTGTGGCGTTTGGTAGAGGTAAATCGTTTCTAAGGTCTTCAACAAAGAATAGTTCTATTATACTCTTTGATAATAACAACGAGTTATAACTATACTCATACATTTAGGAGAAAGTAGGCTATATGTTCTTTACTGAACATCTTGTTTAAAATTCCGAAATCATTTTTCTCATCCCTTGGCGTAATGGTGGGTCATATCAAAAATTGTTTCAGACAAAAGTTTTAGGTAATTATTAGGGGAATATTTTCCATTTTGTACGGTTTTGATATTGTGCCTATTAAGAGATATATGATTAATGTTTCCCGAAAAACCCACTTTTTTCCACCCCTTTGGTCAATGGTTGGTGCTATCAAAAAACTTATTTGACATAAATTTTTGGCACTTATCCGACACATATTATGAACTTTGAATGGATTCGATATTTCACGTATTAAGAGAGTTATAGCAAAATTTCACTTTTTCGAAAAAAGCCCCCAATTTTCATCCCCTTCAACCGATTTTGCCCATTAACGAACTCGACCGAGATTTTATAGGGATACATATTATGTAAAAAATTCAAAGTGATTGGTGCAAAATTACGGTAGTTATCGTGTCCACAAGAAACTGATATATATAGATACATATATACATAAATTATATATAAACTTTTGAACTGACGGTGGTTTTGGGGTCTGGGGGATGTGAAACGCGAAGATATGTCGAAATTTTCCGGAAGTCGAAACATGATACCCATTGCAATAGTTAGCTTTCTAATGAAATCTACCTAAAAAAAAAGGTTTAATTTTCAATTTTCAAATTTACGTTTAAAATTTAAATTCTTTTAAATTTTAGCCAATTTTTATTTATGAAAAAAAAAGGCTTATGAGATCACCTTTTGTCCGTGTGTGTGTGTGTGTGTGTGTATGTGTGTGCGTGTTTGTGTATGTGTGTGTGTCCCTAATAAAATCTTAACAGCTGGAGCGATTTCAATGAAACAAGGTAAGGTCATAGCACTATTTTGTCCGACCCCGACCATGCCATTTAAATTTTATTACGTCTCACCTATCCAACATGGCGGCTGGGCAAAATATTTCATCGGCATTCTATATCTTAGAAATTTCTTACTGATATCACTCTGAAATTCTGTACGGTGCTAAAGGACACTACTAGAAGTTCGTCTATGTGACGTTCAAATAATTGCTAAGTGTCAAAACGAACATGGTGGACAAGCGAATTTGAAACATCTAAATATACTTTTCTCGCGATTTTACCATCCAAGCACAATAAAACATGCCACAGCAAATGTTTATACACAACGCAATGCACCGACGTTTCATTTAGTTCAATTGTTTACATAACCTCAATATGGCGGATGTGCACAATTGAAATTTTTATTTTTTTATTTCTTGTGTCCTAATCATGCGATCAAAATCAACGTTTGAATAACGAACCTAAGCAATAATCGTCATCTAATGGTACATAACTCTATGGTCTATATATATAAAAATCCAACATGGCAACCATCTTGAATATTTAGACGGTTCTCAATATCTTCTAAACTATGACAGCAATCAAACTGAAATAATGTATGTTATTAAAGGCTATTAACATAAATTCACCTATGGGAAATTCAATAACATGGTGAGCATCAATCCAATATGGCGATGACTCGAAATTTAAATATATATAGGAAAGTTTCTTGCGGTTTAGCCATCCGAGTGCAGTGAAACTTGGTACGGAAAATGTTTATACAAATTTAAATCTACTGACATTTAATTTATTTCAATTGTTTTAAAAACCACTAGATTCTATTTCTTGTGTCCTAACCATGCGATTGGAGTTTTAACAATGCACCTACGCAATAATCTTCATGTAATAGTACATAACGCTATGTCCTACATAATAAAGATCCAACATGGCAACCATCTGATATATTTAGAGGGTTCTCAATATCTACGAATCGATTACAGAAATCAAAGTGAAATTTTGTATGTTGGTAGAGACTATTAACATAAGTAGGATATATATACATATATATATATATATATATATATATATATATATATATGTATATGAAAAAGGACTGTTTACTTCACTACGGAACTACTTGTTTAATATTTTTTCAATTCTCTTAAATAACTTATAACTTTCTTTATTTTTTTTTTATCCACTCCCCACATTGGGGACGAGAAGAGGACGTCATTACAGATCTTTTCAGAAATCAGCTAAGTCTACAAAGCCAAATTATTAACTCAGTTATATTTTAGTGTTTGTTCAAATGGTTTCCCTAGCTAACCAATTACTGGTTGTTTGGTTCCTCAGTTTAGATACTGCGACAACGCGGTCGTGTAGCCCCGTGTACTTATGGTGTGTGTGTAGAATCTGTCTGATAACCGGTGTTAATTGTGATGGCTGTATTACTGTGTGTGTTATCCACCTTGCAGACGATCAATTTCAATGAGTTCCTACTTTTGCTACCAAATGCTAACGACATCTAGCTGTGAACTTGGCTACTATATGCCACCGCAACCGGCGCCTGTTGACCAACGTTGCAACTAATAGAGCGTTAATCAAATCTATCATACAAATGTAGTTTCATACATTTTTAGTTAGTAGAAAGTTTTTTACATGTCATAAATCTATGATATGATATGGGCCCACGGGCTTTACTTCCCCTCTGCAGGAGAGCATACAGAGGGATTTTTAAGGCTCTCAAAAAATCTGACGACTTCGGCCAGGTTTGAACCTACGATCTTGGGCGTAGAAGCTCAGCATACTACCAACTACGCCACAGAAGCCACCAAACCAAATACTAAAGCTCGTTACATAAATTGGAAATTTGAATAGTAATGGCATGTAACCAAAATAGTTTAGAACGCAACCACTGCAAAAGCTCGCTACAAAAGAAGTTAACGATTCAAAAGTATTTTCATAATAATACACATAAAATATACTAACAATAAAACACGCATCGTTTACAGAAGTGTAATAGACTTACGGAATAAAAATTGGTTGGGAAAACTCACTTATCAGAAAGATTAAATAAAAATGTATGCAGCTTAGAAATGGTAAATACTGTTGATATAAGTGATATAAACATATCCATTGAACCTGAATTGAACCTAATTGAGACGGAATTGATGATGCTGGCTTGACGAATGAAACTTGTCATCCAAATCAACCCCCATTTGTGTGAGAAATGTTTTATTACGTGTATACGAACTTAATTTCAGTCCTGTTGCTACTTAGCCCGCAGCAAAAGACGCTTCAAGAAAAGTTAAGGAACGTGCATGAAGAAGAAAGAAACTAAATTAGAGCTCTTCGGAATAAGATGGTTGGAAGCGTTCCAAATTTCTCTCCATTTTAAGTTAGATTTCTGAGATTGGAAGTTTTACTACGATTGTGATTAAGAGCTCACAGCTGATATAGCTACATTATGACGGGTTTAAAATATTCATTAACATTGTTTCTTGCAACGAAAACGTATTACATTTCAAGAAGCGTCTTTTTAATTTCACTCGTCGGTACAAAACAAAGAGTAAAGTCAAATCGTAAAAGACAAGAATAATTAGAATAAGGATCTTGACTCACCTGAGATTAAATAAAGGAACACAGAAGTATGTAGGTTATTATAGATGGAACTTTTTACTCTGTACTGGAAACGAGAACATTGATATTTAGAAGGTGAGAGAGAATACAATGAATAATGTTCAGGCTTTCTACTTCGCTATTATTTCAATTTACCCCTAAGGACGTCAAATTGGCAGATGAAAGCCTAAAGGAAGTACTCGACTCCGGTTACTTAGGAAGCAGTGATGGACGAAGCAAAGAGTATATAGAAAGTAGGTTGGCTTAGGCAAGGAATGCATTTCTACAGGAAAGGAAACTGTTGACATCGAATATAGATTTAGATATTAGGAACTCATTTATAAAAGCCTTTGTCTGGAGCGTGGCTCTCTATGGAAGTGAAACTTGAACTGTTGATGCAGCAGAAAATAGGAAAATTGAAGCGTTTGAAATGTGGTGTTACAGGATGATGATGATGATGAAGATCAGTTGGTAAGATAGGTTTACAAATGAAGAGGTATTATGACGATTGGGAGAGGAGAGATGTTACTGGGGACTGATAATGAAGAGAAGGGATAGGTTGGTAGGACACATACAAAGACAACCAAGAATAGCAAACTTAGTTATGGAAGGAAGCGTCGTGGAGCAGATCTGTAGGGGTAGTCCAAGGTTAGAATGTTAAACAGATTGCTTCGGATGAAGGGTGTGGTCGCTATGTAGAGATGAAACGATTAGCTCAGGACAGGGAGGCATGGACAGCTGAATCGAACCAGTCAAAAGACTCAAGACTCAAAAAACAACTTTTTCCCGTTGAAGTATAATTGAGTTCACCATAATTGAGGGAATGCTTCTTTTCCTTGCTCTGTTTCTAGATCTCCATTTATTCTCTTGTATCCGTGGGTGATGGGATGAAGAGTCTACGTTTGTTTGATATTTATTAACTTAAAACTATATTCCTGAAACTCACCTGAGTGACATATTGGCTTTCACGTCAAATTGTTAAAATTGGGTGGTTCCTCACTTTAGGGGCTGCGATAACGCGGTCATGAAGCCCCGTGTACTTTGGGTGTGTGTAGAATCTGTCTGATAACCGGTGTTAATTGTGATGGATGTATTAGTGTGTGTATCTGTTTTTTAATTCAAGTAAGGACTGCAACTTTGAATTTTTCAAATAGTTCATTTTTTTGCCGCCAAACGCCACCGTCAACGACTACTAGGCCTAGTTCAGAACTTAGCTACTAGACGCCACCACAGTCGGCTCTTGGCAACGAACGTAGAAACCTAAGAGCGTTGTTTACATTCCTAACCTATACAATTTAGCTTCACTCAGGTGTAATTAGTGGAAGGTTCTTTAACATGCCATAAATCTATGACATGGGACCGCCGGCTTTACTTCCCCTCCGAAGGAAGGCATACTGAGGTATTTTTAACGCTCTTAAATAATCCGATGACTTCGGCCGGATTTGAACCCGCTATCTTGGCTATAGAAGCTCAGCATGCTGCCAACTACGCCACCGAAGCCACTATTGTTAAAACTCTATAAAATGTTTTACGTGTGCTACACGCATGGAACGTAGTGGAAGATGCGCTATAAGATTCCCGGTCCGGGCAGTGTCACCAAGTGCCTGCTGATGTGCCTGATACGGTACATCTAAGTGAAACTTAGCAGACTCATCAAAATTTTGAAGATATGCTGAACGTTAAATGCTGGAGTAGTATTTTACAAAATTAACTAGGCTAGGTGATTTATTTACACATTAAAATAAAATATTTAATGCAATGTAATTTCAGAGGGAGACATATTATATATTAACAAGCTGTACCCGGCATGCGTTGCAATGCCAATCAAAGAAACTGTTGGCGTTGTAATGTTGTTTCTTGAAGTGCTTTTGGATACACAATATTTTTTTCAATTCCCGTTAACTGCCTCTAAACTATCATAAAATGGATTACCTAAATTAGAAACAACCGTGGGAGCACGCACAACAACTCACCAAAGTTTCATCGCAATCGGATGAATGGCATATGAACGCATACGGGATTTTGTTTAAATGATTCGGCCGCTGTCACTCATTTGTTGAATCTACTCGTGCTCTACCAACTGTTAAATTGATTTACTAAGTTAGAAATCTTCCCTGTAGTGTACACAACATCTCACTCTAGTTTTATCGGTATCGGACGAATGGTATATGAACGCATATGGGACTTGGTTGAAACGCTTCATGCGTCGTCACCCATTTGTTGAATCTACTCGTGCGCTACCTATTGTAAAATGGATTTACTCAGTCAAAACCTTTCCCTGGAGTATACATAACATCTCATCCAAGTTTCCTCGCTTTCGGACGAATGGTATATGAACGCATATGGATCTTAGTTGAAACGCTTCGCGCGACGTCACCCATTTGTTGGATCTATTCGTGCGCTGCTTATTGTAAAGTGGATTTACTAAGCCAGAAACATTTCCTGAAATGTATAAAACATCTCACCCAAGTTTAATTGCTATCGGATGAATAGTATATGAACGCTTACGGGACTTTGTTGAAACACTTCGCACGTCATCGCTCATTTGTTAAATCTACTCATGCGCTAACCTATTGTAAAATGGATTTACTAAGCCAGACACCTTCCCTGGCGTGTACACAATATCTCACCCTAGTTTCATCGCAATCGGATGAATGGTATATGAACACAAACGGAAATTTGTTGAAACGATTCGCGCGCCATCGCTCATTTGTTGAATCTAATCGTGCGCTACCTATTATAAGATGCATGTACTGAGCCAGAAACCTTCCCTGGAGTATACACATCATCTCACCCGAGTTTCATCGCTATCGGACGAATTGTATATGAACGCATACGGGACTTTGTTGAAACGCTTCGCGCGTCGTCACTCATTTGTTGAAACTACTCGTGCGCTACCTATTGTAAAGTGGATTTACTACGCCAGAAAACTTTCCCGAAGTGTACGCAACATCTCACCCAAGTTTTATCGCAATGGGATGAATGATATATGAACGCATTTGGGACTTTTTGAAACGAATCGCACGCCATTTTGTTGAAGCTACTGGCGAGCTATCTATTGTAAATTGGATTTACTATGCCTATAACTTATCCGGGAGTGTGCATAACAACTCACTAAAATTTGATCGTAATCGGATGAATGGTATATGAACGCATCGCCAACATTCATTTGTTTAAACTACTCGCACGCTATATATTGTAAATTGGACTAACTATGCCTATAACCATCCCGAGAGTGTGCACAATACCTCACCAAAATTTGATCGCAATCGGATGAATCGCATATGAACGCATACGGGATTTTTTAAACGATTCGTGCTGTGTCACCCATTTGTTGAATATACTCGTGCGCTACCTATTGTGAAATGGATTTACTAAGTTGAAAGCCTTCCCTGGCGTGTACACAACAACTCATGAAAGTTTCATCGCAATCGAATGAATGGCATATGGACGCATACGGGATTTTGTTGAAACGATTCGCGTGCCATTGCTCATTTGATGAATCTACACGTGAGCTACCAGTTGTAAAATTGATTTTCTCAGCCAGAAACCTTCCATGGAATATACACAACATCTCACCCAAGTTTCATCGCTACCGGACTAATGGTATATGAACGCATACGGGACTCTTTTGAAACGCTTCGCGCGTCTTCGCTCATTTGTTGAATCTACTCGAGTGCTGCCTATTGTAAAATGAATTTATTGAGCCAGAAACCTTCCCCGGTGCGTACACAACATCTCGCCCAAGTTTTATTGCTATCGGATGGTATATGAACGCATACCGAATTTTGTTGAAACGCTTCGCGCGTCGTTGCTCATTTGTTGATTCTACACGTATGCTACCTATTGCAAAACGGATTTATTAAGCCAAAAAACTTCCCTGGAGTGTACTCAACATCTCACCCAAGTTTCATCGCAATCGGATGAATGGTGTATGAACGCATACGGGACTTTGGAGAAGCGATTTGCGCATCGGCGCTCATTTGTTGAATCTAGTCGTGAGCTACCTATTTTAATATGGATGAACTAAGCCAGAAACTTTCCCTGGAGTGTACTCAACATCTCACCCAAGTTTCATCGCAATCGGATGAATGGTATATGAACGCGCACGGGACTTTGTTGAAGCGATTCGCGCATCGTCACTCATTTGTTGAATCTACTCGTGCGCTATCTATGGTAAAATGGATTTACTCAGTCAGAAACCTTCCTTGGAGTGTACTCAACATCTCACCCAAGTTTCATCGCAATTGGATGAGTGGTATATGGACGCCTAGGAGACATACCCACAGACCCACAGACAAACTATCACGTAACATTGATTTTTAGCCTACTTTTCACATTTTGCAAAAATGAGGAAAAAGTAGACTTATGAGATCGGCCAAATGTGTGTCTGTCTGTCTGTCCTTCTGTCTGTCTGTCTGGCTGTGTGTGTGTCCACCCCCCACCCCCTATCAACTCCTAAACGGCTGGAGCAATCGAAACAAAATTTGGTAGTAGTAAAGATCTATACCTGAATATCTCACGGCCATATTTGAAAATGATGTCAGTGCTACCAACTGCTGAAAAATCGCAATTGAAATTTGAGCTCCATGTTGGATATCTTGGAAGGTATCAATGGGAGCTATTTAAAAATTGGTACACGTATAGATAATAAAATTGCAATTTAATTTCCAAGAGACCTTACATGGCAGTGTTGCCAAAATGATTATAAGCCTGCTGCTAGGTCCAATTTTTAAATGCATATAACTTCTACACTATCAATTGGAATTCAACCAAATTTCGTATGTTGTATGTGTACATAACCAGATATGTCTGAGCGTATTCTTAAGAACCACCAGGGCTGCCAACTGTTAATAAATGCTCTTAATTTCTTTTATCCAAATACCAATATATCTGAAAGTATGCAAGCCAACAGCTTTAAACTATGCACACGTATAGTACCTGACATTCTATATTAATTTGGAGTAACTTATATACGTCAGTGCTACCAACATGATTCTAAGCCTGCTGAGAGGTCCAACTTTAAATACATGTAACTTCCATACTATCATTTGGATTTCAACCAAATTTCGTATGTGCTATGTGTATCATAACAGATATGACTATCCGTATTCTTAAGAGCAACCAGGGCTGCCAACTGTTAATATGTGCTGTCTCTATTTTTGTTACCCTAATATCAATATATCAGAAAGCATGCAAGCCAATAGCTCTAAACTTTGCACACGTATAGTGCCTGGCATTCTAGATGAATTTGGAGTAACTAATATATGTCAGTGCTGCCAACATGATTCTAAGCCTGCTGAAGGTTCAATTTTAAAATGCATCTAACTTCTATACTAACTAATGGATTTCGTTCAAAATTGACAAAACAATAGGTCATATTATTTCAGATTATTTCTGACCAACACATGCATGACATTGTTGCCAACATGATTTAACGCGCGCTGTTATATCCAATGTTTAACTGCATGTAACGTCCATGCTATTCATTGGACTCCAATCAAATTTTGTATTCTGTACCTTAAGAGATGGAACTGAGAATATATTCAGTCACCAGGGCTGCCAACTGTAGTGCTCTATTTGGCTACATTATGCCAGGTATACAGTATTTCGAACTAATTAGAAATTTCGATATTACCAACTTAATTTCGTCATTATTCTTGATAGATCCATATAGATTAATCATTGGCATGAATCTTAAATTTTATGAAAAGTAGGCTCTTTAGTTCGTCACGGAACTTCTTGTCTATATATATAAAAATCAATGTTACGTGATAGTTTGTCTGTCTGTGGGTATGTCTCCTATGCGTTCATATACCACTCATCCGATTGCGCTGAAACTTGGGTGAAATGTTGAGTACACTTCAAGGATGGTTTCTGGCTTAGTAAATCCATTTTACAATAGGTAGCGCAGGAGTAGATACAACAAATGAACGACGACGCGCGAAGCATTTCAACAAAGTCCCGTATGTGTTCATATACCATTCGTCCGATAGCGATAAAACTTGGGTGAGACGTTGTGTACAGTTATGTGAAGCTTTCTAACTTAGTAAATACATTTCACAGTAGATGGCGCACGAGTAGATTCAACAAATGAGTGACGACACGCAAAGCGTTAACAAAGTCCCGTATGCATTCATATACCATTCGTCCGATAGCGATGAAACTTGGGTGAAATGTTGTGTACACTCCATGGAAGGTTTCTGGCTTAGTAAATCCATTTTACAATTGATAGCGCGCGAGTAGATTCAACAAATGAGTGACGACGCCCGAAGCGTTTCAACCAAGTCCCGTATGCGTTCATATACAATTCATCCAATTGCGATGAAACTTGGGTGAGTTTTTGTGCACACAGCAGGGAAGGTTTTTGACTTAGTGAATCCATTGTACAATAGGTAGTGCACGGGTAGATTAAACAAATGTGTGACGGCGCTCAAATCGTGTAAATAAAATCCCTTATGCGTTCATATACCATTCATCCGAATGCGATGAAACTTGAGTAAATTATTGTGTACATTGCAGTTAACGTTTCTAATTTAGTAAGTCCATTGTATAACAGGTAGCACACGAGTAATTTCAACAAATGAGTGACGGCGCGCGAATCGTTTCAACAAAGTTCTATCTGCGTTCATATACAATTCCTCCGATTGTGATGAAACTAGGGTGAGTTGTTGTGCACACTACAGGTAAGGGGGTCTGAATTAGTAAATGCATTGTACAATAGGTAGCGCACGAGTTGATTCAACAAATGAGTGACGGCTCTCGAATCGTTTAAACAAAATCCCGTATGCGTGCATATGCCATTTATCCGATTGCGATGAAACATTGATGATTTGTTGTGTGTACGCCAAGGAAGGTTTTCGACTTAGTAAATACATTTTACAATAGGTAGCGCACGAGTAGATGCAACAAATGAGTGACGACGCGCGAAGCGTTTCAACAAAGTTCCTTCTGAGTTCTTATACAATTTATCCCATTGCGATGAAACTTTGGTGAGTTGTTGCGTACGCTCTCACAAATATTTCTAAATTAGTAAATCCATTTTACGATAGCTTAGAGGCAGTAAACGGAAATTGAAGAAAATATTGTGTATCCAAAAGCACCTCAAGAAACAAAATTACAATGTCAACACTTCTTTTGATTGGCATTGCAACGCATGCCGGGTACAGCTTGTTATATACACACATCAAAAAAAGTTTTGCATCACCTCGGTTCCCAGATCTCCGGCATATAGACGTTGACTGTGTATATTGTATCAAAGATACAGTCCCTTTGACTGTTCATAGATGTCACTAAAACTGCTCAAAGATGTAAACAACCATGCATGAGCAGGGCCTATTAGACGGAGGGGGTACGACAGCCGATCATTTCCAGTCATTCCACCAGGACGAAGGTACGCTGCTCATGTTGTCTGTAGTTCTACCATGCCTAGAAGGTCAATACCGCAGTTCGATCGCGTCCGCATTGTTACTTTGTGTCAAGAAGGGCTCTCAACAAGGGAAGTTTCCAGGCGTCTCAGAGTGAACCAAAGCGATGTTGTTCGGACATGGAGGAGGTACAGAGATACAGGAACTGTCGATGACAGGCCTCGCTCAGGCCGCCCAAGGGCTACTACTGTAGTGGATGACCGCTACTTACGGATTGCCGCTCGGAGGAACCCTGACAGCAATGCCACCATGTTGAATAATGCGTTTCGTTCAGCCACAGGACGTCGTGTTTCAACTCAAACTGTGCGTAATAGGCTGCATGATGCGCAACTTCACTCCCGACGTCCATGGCGAGGTCCAGCTTTGCAACCCCAACACCATGCAGCGCGGTACAGATGGGCCCAACAACATGCTGAATGGACCCCACAGAATTGGCATCACGTTCTCTTCACCGATGAGTGTCGCATATGCCTTCAACCAGACAATCGTCGGAGACGTGTTTGGAGGCACCCTGGTCAGGCTGAACGTCTTAGACACACTGTCCAGCGAGTGCAGCAAGGTGGTGGTTCCCTGATGTTTTGGGGTGGCATTATGTGGGGCCGACGTACGCCACTGGTGGTCATGGAAGGCTCCGAAACGGCTTTACGATACCTGAATGACATCCTCCGACCCATAGTGCACCCATATCGGCAGAATATTGGAGAGGCATTTGTCTTCATGGACGACAATTCTCGACCTCATCGTGCACATCTTGTGAATGCGTTCCTTCAAGATAACGACATCGCTCGACTACAGTGGCCAGCATGTTCGCCAGACATGAACCCTATCGAACATGCCTGGGATATGTTGAAAAGGGCTGTTTATGGACGTCTTGACCCACCAACCACTCTGAGAGATTTACGCCGAATTGTCGTTGAGGAGTGGGACAATTTGGACCAACAGTGTCTTGATGAACTTGTGGATAGTATGCCACGACGAATACAGGCATGCATCAATGCAAGAGGACGTGCTACTGGGTATTAGAGGTAGTGGTGTGTACTGCAATCTGGACCACAAATGCTGAAAGTCTAGCTGTATGATGGTACAACATGCAATGTGTGGGTCTCATGAGCAATAAAACGAGCTGAAATGTTGTTTGTGTTGATCTCTATTCCCTTTGTATTTAAAGGTTCCGGAACTCTTGGAACCGAGGTGATGCAAAACTTTTTTTGATGTGTGTATATAGATGATTCCTACAATGGTATTGTTCAATGTCGCTATCAACTCCCTACACGCTTAGTTTATTAGTTGGCCTATTTTAAACTTGTAGATTGGATTACGACTGATTATGTTCATTAACGCTATTATTAATTGTGATGTTCAGTCGCTCCGGTGGGGCACGTCCCCAGAGTCTACCTCTACCTTGCGTCAAGTAGCCTGAGCATCTGTGCACACAAACATGGTACTGACTTGTTGGAGATAGAAATTTCATTATAGGTACTCTTGGTCGTTGTTATATAATTGTTGTTGATTGTGGGTTTTAGGTATCGGGGTCACCATATTCGTGTACTTGGGAGAGTCTAGACATTTTCTGATACTTAATATAGGGGTGTCTACAGTATTGTGTGTATTTTTATTAACAACATGATTGGGGAAGACGAGGCCATGGTTATGTTAGGAGCCAATCAGGCATTTGCTGGAGAAGAAGTGGAAAACCACAAACTTCTAGGTTGAGTGAGGTGGGAATCGAACCCTCCTATTTGAAATACTGATTCAAAACAATGAATGAACCCTATTTCAACTACTGGACTAGAATTATATTTATTGGCGGAACATTTGGGACGAGAGTCCTAATACATACCCCGAGACTACCTACGCAGCGTCCTTTAGAGTCCATGGTGTTATGCTGTTAAGTTGTTTGCCAAACAGTACACAAAAAACGTACGGCCCATATTCATTAAAATTAATAATAACTGAGAGTATCCTCTTGAGACGTTCAAATTTGTAGAGAAAGACATGAAAATGAGACCGCCGTCCATACTCAAACCCAAATCTCCTGCCATTTGGGCAGGTAAGTTTACCGTCTGAAAATTGACGTTTTAATCCGTTACTAACTTTCAAGTTCTAGGCTAAGGGAACTCTGCATTGAACATTGATAGGATATCCAATATATTGAAAGACGATACGAGAGCACTCCTTATATCATTGTCTACAGAAGCGTGGTACGATCTTGTGAGTAGGTGCTTGGCATTAGTCCGAAATGCCCCGGATTTGATTCTCGGTTGGGCATTGGGTTAACTCTCCAGCTTCCTGAAATGGACGTAATAAAATTATTACACAAGGTGGAATGTACCTCATGCACGGAAACACGACAGGTACTACTAGATCTAGGTGAGTGGATTACATTGTAGCAAGTGTATAGCTTGTACCATTATGCAGGAATATCACATACTGCCAGTGATTTACCGCGTTAATGTCTCAAAAAGCGATACGGATATCGATAAAGTATCTAATTGAATTCTTATGTGTTTAGCTGTAAAATAATAACGTAAATGGTAGGCTACATTCATAGCTGGAGCACGTCTGACAATGCAGCAGTGTAGGTGCATATCTCACATGCTCACAACGCCAATGAGGCGAGTCGTTATGAGGAGGAGAGGAGAGTGCAGTGCTGAATTCTACGGTTGACTTACGCGTGGTCTAGCGACTAGCGGTTTTAACTTACCTTTCAGCATGCTCCCGGCACGCACTTGCGTATTGGAAGTAACCACAAAGCCGCTGCGTAGCAATTCATAAAACACGCCTTTCTCTTGAACGGTGCAAGCTACAGAACGTAACTTCCAGGATGAGTTAAAAATGGAATAGGCGCAGAAATCGGTAAATAGATTCCCAAGGAGACTATCTTGAAGGGGATGGCAGAGAAATTTAAATAACGTAACTTTGTTTCCATTTATGGGACTAGTTTCAGAATTTAGTGATGAGACTCGTGTTATAAGGTGTCAAGTTGACTTTGCAAATTATCTAAGTCATCTTGATCTAAATTACCTGAAATGAATTTAATTACTTTCCCTAAACCGTTAATTAATCCTCGTTTAGTACTGTTAGAATTAATCTTCTATATATTTAAAACAGTAAGGTGATTTTTGTTACCACGAGATTGAGAGAACGACAGAGCCGATTTACTTCGTAGAGCACTCTAACGAAAGGTCTTGGCCTCTAGATTTGCAGAGTGTCTATAAAATAAACAAATATATTACGGTATATTTTTGATTTAATATAGAAAATAGCAGAATTCTTGCCCTCACGCATGCGCACAATCCGCCTGGGGTCATGACAAAATGGCGGTGAGAAGTCCATTAAAATGTAAGTTATTTAATAAGCTTGCATGTAATTGAAAACATACATTAACCAAGTTCTGGCAATAAAATATAATAACAGTATGAACGTATACGAATGTGCAACATTGATTTATTTGGATAATAAAATGGATTATTTCCTTCAGACAGCGGCTTTTGATGATAATGAACGGCTGCGTCTGTTACTGAACTAGAGTGCGCGAGTAGCTATGTGGTTAAGGCGACAGACTGTGGTTCCAAGGTTCACTGGTTCGTTCCTAGCCTTCGCCGAATGTTTTTTTTTTTTTTTTTACCACTGAAATATTGTTTAATCAAGGAATATTAGTAAGGTTTTATGTCTGTTAAAGATACATATTTCTACATTCCCTCTCGGTATATTTTTGAATTAATATAGAAAATAACAGAATTCTTGCTCCTCACGCATGCGCACAATCCGCCTGAGGTCATGACAAAATGGCGGTGAGAAGTCCATTAAAATGTAAGTTATTTAATAAGCTTCCATGTAATTGAACGCATACATTAACCAAGTTCTGACAATAAAATATAATAACAGTATGAACGTATACGAATGTGCAACATTGATTTATTTAGATAATGAAATGGATTATTTCCTTCAGGCAGCAGCTTTTGAAGATAATGAATGGCTGCGTCTGCTACTGAACAAGAGTGCGCGACTAGCTATGTGGTTAAGGCGACTGACTTTGGTTCCAAGGTTCTCCGTTTCGATCCCAACCTTCCCCGATATTTTTTTTTTTACCACTGAAATATTGTTTAATCAAGGAGTATTAGTAAGGTTTTATGTCTGTAAAAGATACATATTTCTACATTCCCTCTCAATACGTTTTATTTCCGTTTTACCATTGCATTACAGCATGTGATCAAAAGAGCAAACTGTTGTCCTCAGTGATAAATGATAATCCACAGCCTGCTTCCAGTCTCCGACCGGGTCAGGAATGGAATGAATGAAGCCCCCATCTAGCGGCGAGGATATGAACTGTGCCGGCTGCCGAGGCCTGACGCACTCCTCTGGGGCAATGATTAAATGAATGACAGATGAAATGAAATGTTAGTGGAGAGTGTTGCTGGAATGAAATGTTGACAGGGAAAACCAGAGTACCCGGAGGAAAACCTGTCTGCCTCCGTTCTGTCCAGCACAGATCTCACATGGAGTGACCGGGATTTGAACCACGGACCCAGCGGTGAGAGGCCGGCGTGCTGCCGCCTAAGCCACGGAGGCTTTAGTCCTCAGTACGCCGTTTAAATATCTGCAATCAGTTCCTATAACTGACAAAAGATGGCAGCACCATTGCATCGATATATTTAAAACCCAAGACATGGCACATTTCCACGTGATGGAGAATTATAAAGGAGGGGAATATTTAAGAAGGGTAATTTTGAGGAGGAACATTAACCGACAGTTGAATGTGTAGGCTATGTTGTTCATGTACCTTAATATTGCAATTTCTTCCCAATGCTTCGCTGGTCAAGTTATTAGCGTCCTAGACTAAAAGTTATAATTATGCATCGTCGATATACCGTACTCTTAAATTATTAAAGAAAAAAGTAGTTTTCCAGGCACTCGCGCGTGTCCACAATTGCTTTCGCCATAAGAGACACTTGGCAAACATAATTCGTTTGAAGGGCTCCGACATCGTGGTCACTCAGCCCCGTGTACTTGGGTGTGTATGTGTGAAATTTTCTCTCATAACCTGTGTTATTGTGATGGCTGCATTACTGAGTGTATTTGTAATTAAGGTGGTAAATGGCAAGGAGACGGCCAAGGCCTTAAGTTAGGAACCATCCCGGTATTTGCCTTAAGTGGAAGTGGGAAACCACGGAAAACCACATCCAAGATTGTCGAGGTGGGAATTAAACCTTCCTCTTCTTAGTTATACCTCAAGAGACTGAATGTGCCCCGTTTTTTGCCCTCAGACCAGAATTCAATTTCTTGGCAGAACAGGAAATGTAACCCGGGTCTCCGGGGCGATAGACAAGAATAGGTGGGCCTCCATGTGTTAATACGATTTTTGACATGCACGGGACATATAATTCAAAAACTGCCTCCATTAGGGTGACTGCCGAAGTGAGTATTGAGTATAGGCCTATGGTCGTTCCAGTAGTTGGCGAAGTGATTCTATGTTCCCCTGCAAAATGTACTGTCATAACCTATAACAGGTGATGGAAATTGCTTATTTAGAGCAGTTTCGTACTGTTTATAACGAAATGAAGAACGTCATTCTGAGCTGCGTTTTCAAGCTATCCCCAAAAATTTCGCTGGCAGGAACAATTATAAGGAATTTATTTTAAGCGACCAGTCTCATCGCATTCTCCTCACCAACCAACTTGAGTATGAAAGTCTCTGGACGGTCATGTTGAACTTCATTGTATAAGACAATTGTTTAATGATTATATGTTTAGAGTACTGAGTCTAACTACGCAGTTGATTTCGGCAATGGAAGTATTATTTGCCATTTAATATTTAGCGGCTCCGTTATTGCAGGACACTATAGTGTTATCGAATAATACGAAGCCACATTTAAAATCCAATATAAATTGGCCATTTCAGAAACAATTCCAGATATTATGCAGTACAGTGTACTGTAAGGTCTTTGACGATCAAATGTAAACATTGTTCTACATTGTATTTCTCGTGCGCAAAATCTATGCGTGGTTACTTTGGTCTTTACTGTTGTGAGGGTAAAATTGATCTGCTGGAATATAAAATATTTGCCAAGCTGCAACAATGTAATGATATTAATTTAAAAGTCATTGAACTTATATCCAGTAGTTCAAACACATACATCAGCGTTAACAGATTGGATACTGAAGATGAAAGCCAGCTACTTCATTTCCCTATTATTGAATTTTTCAATTCCTTGGAATTAAGTGATTCGCCTCCACATACTCCGAACGTTTGAGCCATAGTTATGCTCCTTAGAAATCTGAACGTTTCCCAAGGACTCATATATGGTAATATATTAATTGTAAGAAATATGTAAGAAATTGCTTGGATTCGGATATAATAGGTGCAGTAATATTAGGCAGAGAGCTCAAATCCTACGACTTGATTTAACACCTTCCGATAAAACACTTGCAGGTACAGTACATTTTCTTTTAATAGGCAACACTGTCCTATTCGCTCGGCCTACTTTATCACAATCAATCAAGCTCAAGGAGAAACTCTTGAACGTATTGGGCTATTTACCTCATCACGTTTTAAGTCATGACCAGCAGGATAGTGAAGGTACAAAAAAGGTCCTGTATGGGATGGTAAAGAATAAGAGGCGGAAGGATCCTACGGATTATGTTAGAATGGTGAACAAAAGGGGACAAGGGATAGAAAATAGGGAAGACCTGAAGAAAATGTGGAAAGAATATTTTGAAGAACTCCTGAACCCAAATGGAAACCACGGCGAGGAAGAAGAAATCGGGGAAGAGGTACAGTAGATGAACTGCAAACAGAAAAGGACTTAACATGGAAAGAAGTGGAAGATGCAGTGAGGAAGATGTAAGGAGGGAAGGCACCGGGTGTGGATGAGTTGAGTGTGGAGATGGTGAGAGCAGCAGGAGAGGTGGGGATACAATGGTTGTACCGAGTGATGAAGGCAGCATTGTAGGAAAGGAAGACCCCAGAGGACTGGAAAAAGGGAATAATTGTCCCGATCTTCAAGAAAGGTAGTAGAACAGAATGCTGAAACTATCGGGGAATAACACTGATGAGTCATTGTGCAAAGATGTTTGAGAAAGTTTTGGAAAAGAGAATTAGGACAAGGATAGAAGGAGGGATGAGGGAAGAACAACATGGCTTCAGAGCAGGAAGGTCCACAGTGGATTTGATTTTTGCTGTAAGTCAGTTAGAAGAACAACACTATGAGTATGGAACAGATCTACTGATGGCCTTCCTGGACATTGAGAAAGCATATGACAGTGTATGCAGAAACAAAGTATGGAAGTCCCTGGAGGATAGAGGAGTAGAAAAAATGGACTATAAGGAGGATAAAGGAGATGTACAAGGGAAGCGTGAGCTGTGTGAAAGTGGGAGGAGAGAGATCGGACTGGGTGGTACAGAGAAACGGCCTGAGACAAAGAGGTGCACTGTCACCGTTACTTTTCATTGTGGTGATGGATGACATAATGACCCGAGCGGCACAAGTAATTGGGGAAGGAAAGATGAAAGCAATGGTGTTTGCGGATGATTTGATGATTTGTGGAAACAAGGAGGAGGAGGTACAGGTACAGTTGGACGTGTGGGAAGGAATAATACAAGGATATGGGATGAAATTTAGCATAAATAAGAGTGAGATGGTGATCACAACATGGAAGAAGGAAAGGACCACAACGGGAATAACAATTGGTGGGGAACAGCTGAAGAAAGTGGAGAGTTTCAAGTATCTGGGAAGCCTGATACAAGAGAATGGAAGAAACGGTAGAGAAATAAATGAGCGGGGGAGACAGGCAGAAGCATTCCGGAGGAGTGTGAGAAGCATGTTATGGAGCAGGGATGTCCCTCAGAACAGCAAGTAGATCATATATCGTACTATGTCCCTATCGTGACGTATGCCTCGGAGACCTGGGTTATGAAAGGAAGGGAGAAGAGCAAAATACAGGCCAGTGAGATGAGGTTCTTGAGAAGCAGTATTGGAGCTACTAAGAGGGACAGAATAAGAAATGAGAGGACCAGAGAATTAATGAAGGAGGAACCATTACAGGATGGTATAGAGAAATCTAGACTTAGATGGTATGGACATGTAAAACGAATGGAGGAGAAGAGGATACCCAGGAGGATACACGAGACGAAGTGGGAAGGAAAGAGACCAGGAGGGAGACCGAGAGACAGGTGGCTGAAGGGGGTGGAAGAAAACGTGAAGAAGAGAGGAGAAGACTGGACAAGGGTGGAGGCTGAGAGATGGTGGGAAGACAGAAGACGTTGGAGAGGCTTGTGTTCCAAACAGACCCGGCCAGTGGCTGGAAACTGTGCAAGATGATGATGACCTCATCACGATTTCAGTCATGACCAGCAATATGTTGCAATGCTGAGAGTGCTATCTTTTGACGCCCTTAAAGTTGCAATAGTGCTAAAAAGTAATCGTACAAAGAATGTAACTTATATAAGAAGCTTCTTCAGTAAATTTGTTTTCCATTGTCCGTCATGTTTTGACGGGTTTCATCTAGTCTATATATTTAAAACACTAAGGCGATTTTTGATACCACGAGATTGAGAGAACGACAGAACCGATTTACTTCGTAGAGCACTCTAACGAAAGCTCTTGGCATGTAGATTTGCAGAGTGTCTCTAAAATAAACAAATATATTACGGTATATTTTTAAATAAATATAGAAAATAGCAGAATTCTCGCTCCTCACGCATGCGCACAATCAGCCTGGGCTCATGACAAAATGGCGGTGAGAAGTCCATTAAAATGTAAGTTATTTAATAAGCTTCCATGTAATTGAAAACATACATTAACCAAGTTCTGACAATAAAATATAATAACAGTATGAACATATACGAATGTGCAACATTGATCTTATTGATAATCAATTGGATTATTTTCTTCAGATAGAGGCTTTAGATGATACTGAATGGTCGCGTCTGCTTCTCAACGAGAGTGAAATATTAGCTATATGGTTAAGGCGATTGACTCTGGATCCATGGGTCATAGGTTCGATCCCAGCTTTCGCCAGTATTTTTATTTATTTTTACCCCTGAAATATTGTTTTATCAAGGAGTATTAGTAAGGTTTTATGTCAGTTAAAGATACATATTTCTACATTCCCTCTCAATACGTTTTATTTCCGTTTTACCATTGCATTACAGCATGTGGTCAAAAGAGCTAATATCTGCCATCAGTTCCAGTAACTGACATCAGATGGCAGTACCTCGCCCATATAGTTCCAGTAACTGACAACAGATGGCAGCACCATTGCATCGATATATTTAAAACACAAGACACGGCGCTTTTTCACGTGATGGAGAATTATAAAGGAGTGGAATTTTTAAGAAGGGAAACGTTGAAGAACATTAACTGACAGTTGAGTGTGTAGGCTATGTTGTTTATGTTCCTTAATATTGCAATTTCTTCCCAATGCTACGGTGGTCAAGTTGGAAGCATCCTAGACACTTGGCAAACATAATTCGTTTGAAGGGCGCTGACATCGTGGTCACTCATCCCCGTGTACTTTGGTGTGGAAGTGTAAAATTTCCTCTGATAACCCATGTTATTGTGATGGCTGCATTACTGTGTGTATTTGTAATTAAGGTGGGAAACGAAAAGGTGACGGCCGAGGCCTTAAGTTAGGAACCATCCCGGTATTTGCCTTGAGTGGAAGTGGGAAACCACGGAAAACCACATCCAAGATTGTCGAGGTGGGAATCAAACCTTCCTCTTCTTAGTTATACCTCAGGAGACTGAATGTGCCCCGTTTTTGCCCTCAGACCAGAATTAAATTTCTTGGCAGAGCAGGAAATGTAACCCGGGTCTCCGAGGCGATAGCAAAGAATGGGTGGGCTTCCATGTGTTAATACGATTTATGACATGCACGGGACATAGAATTCTAAAACTGCCTCCATTAGGGTGACTGCCGAAGTGAGTATTGAGTATAGGCCTATGCTCATTCCAGTAGGTGGCGAAGTTATTCTATGTTCCCCTGCAAAATGTACTGCCATAAACTATAACAGGTGATGGAAATAGCTTATTTAGAGCAGTTTTGTACTGTTTATATCAAAATGAAGAACGTCATACTGAGCTGCGTTTTCAAGCTATTGCAGGAAATTTCGCTGGCAGGAACAATTATAAGGAATTTATTTTAAGCGATCAGTCTCATCGCATTCTCCTCACCAACCAACTTGAGTATGAACGACTCTGGACGGTCATGTTGAACTTCATTGTATAAGACAATTGTATAATGATTATTTGTTTAGAGTACGCAGTTGATTTCGGCAATGGAAGTACTTTTTGCCATTTAATATTTAGCGGCTCCGATATTGCAGGACACGAGTGTTATCGAATAATACGAAGCCACATTTAAAATCCAATATAAATAGGCCATTTCAGAAACAATTCCAGATGTTATGCAGTACAGTGTAAGGTCATTGACGCTCAAATGTAAACATTGTTCTACATTGTATTTCTCTTGCGTAAAATCTACGCGCGGTTACTTTGGCCTTTACTGATGTGATGGTAAAATTGATCTGCTGGAATATAAAATATTTGCCAAGCTGCATCAATGTAATGATATTAATTTAAAAGTCATTGAACTTATATCCATTAGTTCAAACACACACATCAGCGTTAACAAATTGGCGAACATAATTCATTTGATGGACTCAGACATCGTGGTCACTCAGCCCCGTCTATTTTGGTGTGCGAGTGTAAACTTTTCTCTGATATCCTGTGTTAATGTGATGGCTGTGTTGATGTGTGCATTTGTAATTAATGTGGGGAATGGGGAGTTGACGACCGAGGCTTTACGTTAGGAACTATCCCGGTATTTGCCTGGAGTGAAAGTGGGAAACCACGGAAAACCAAATCCAAAATTGTTGAGATGGGAATCAAACTTTGCTCTTCTTTGTTTTGCCTCACGAGTGCGCCCCGTTCCAGTCCTCAGACCAGAATTAAATTTCTTGGCAGAGCGGGGATCGAACCTGGAATCCGGGGCAATAGCTCAGAATGTAGCCTTAAGAGTGGGCTTCCCTGTGTTAATACGATCTTTGACAAGCACTGAACATATAATTCTAAAACTCCCTCCATTACGGTGGCTGGCGAAGTGAGTCTATGCTCATTCCAGTAGTGGCGAAGTGATTCTATGCTCCCTTGCATATTTTACTGTCATGGAAATTCAAAGTATTGTACCTTCAACAGGTGATGGAAATTGATTATTTACAGCAATTTCATTCTGTTTATTTCAAAATGAAGATCGCCATCCTGAGTTGCGTTTGCAAGCAAATTGCAAAAATTGCAAGGATTTTATTATTGGCGATCAGTCTCATCGCATTCTCATCAGCAACCAACTTGAGAATGGAAGTCTCTGAACTTCATTGTATATGTGAATATTACTGTTTATTGAATATTCGTTTAGAGTACATAACAATGGGTCTAACCACGCAGTTGATTTTGGCAATGGAAGTAAGTTATTATTTGCCATTTAATATTTGGTGGCTGCGTTGATGCAGGCCACTATAGTGTTATTTAAAATGACGTTAATTTGGGGAGAAATGCTGCTATAAATAAACCCACTTGACGAAATAGAACATTAGCCGCAAATAAGAGGGAAATCGGAGAAAAATACGAAGCCACTTTTAAAATCCAATATAAATATGGCATTTCAGAAACAATTCCAGATACTATTATGCCGTTACAGTTTAGGGTCCTTGACGAACAAATGTAAACATTGTTCTGCACTGTATTTCTCTTGCGAGAAATCTACACCTGGTTACTTTGACCTTTGCTGTTGTAATGGTAAAATTAATCTGAATAAATATAAAATATTTGACAGGCTGCAACAATTATTTTTCACTGGAGATGATATCTCAAGGAATTTCAGAGAGACTAATCGGCAGTAGAATGCTATGTCCTTCGTTTCATTTGGTGCCAATGTTACTGTGCCACACGCACACGGTCCACATTGTTTTAAAATGTATGGAATTGCACATCATCGCATTTCTTCGGTATATTCCAAAATTATAAGCGACGGTTTGCGGCCAGTTGTATTAGACTCCTCAGAGATCTTGAATTCCTTGGAACTAAATGACTGACCGCCACATACTCCAAACGCTTGACCCGTTATGCTGCTTAGAAATCTGAACGTTTCCCAAGGACTCCTAAATGCAACCATATTGCTTGGATTTGGAAATAATAGGTGCAGTTAAAATTAGGCAGAGAGGTCTAATCCTTCGACTTGATTTAACACCATCCGATAAAACACTATCATTTTCTTTTAAGAGGCAATATTTTCCAATTCATTTGGCATACTTTATCACAATCAATAAAGGTCAAGGGGAAACTCATGAACGTATAGGCCTCAATTTGCCCCAACAATCTTTCAGTCATGGCCAGCAGTATTTTGCAATGTTGAGAGTGCAATCTTTTGACGCCCTTATAGTTTCAATAGAGTCAAAAAATAATCGTACAAAGAATGTACAGTAGGCCTATATAAGAAAATTCTTCAGTAAATATTTTTCTATTGACCGTCATGTTTTGACGGGTTTCAACTAGTAAAATATAATAACAGTATGAACATATACGAATGTGCAACATTGATCTTATTGATAATCAATTGGATTATTTTCTTCAGATAGCGGCTTTTGATGATACTGAATGGTCGCGTCTGTTTCTTAACGAGAGTGATATATTAGCTATATGGTTAAGGCGATTGACTCTGGATCCATGGGTCATAGGTTCGATCCCAGCTTTCGCCAGTATTTTTATTTATTTTTACCCCTGAAATATTGTTTTATCAAGGAGTATTAGTAAGGTTTTATGTCAGTTAAAGATACATATTTCTACATTCCCTCTCAATACGTTTTATTTCCGTTTTACCATTGCATTACAGCATGTGGTCAAAAGAGCTAATATCTGCCATCAGTTCCAGTAACTGACATCAGATGGCAGTACCTCGCCCATATAGTTCCAGTAACTGACAACAGATGGCAGCACCATTGCATCGATATATTTAAAACACAAGACACGGCGCTTTTTCACGTGATGGAGAATTATAAATGAGTGGAATTTTTAAGAAGGGAAACGTTGAAGAACATTAACTGACAGTTGAGTGTGTAGGCTATGTTGTTTATGTTCCTTAATATTGCAATTTCTTCCCAATGCTTCGGTGGTCAAGTTGGAAGCATCCTAGACACTTGGCAAACATAATTCGTTTGAAGGGCGCTGACATCGTGGTCACTCATCCCCGAGTACTTTGGTGTGGAAGTGTAAAATTTCCTCTGATAACCCATGTTATTGTGATGGCTGCATTACTGTGTGTATTTGTAATTAAGGTGGGAAACGGCAAGGTGACGGCCGAGGCCTTAAGTTAGGAACCATCCCGGTATTTGCCTTGAGTGGAAGTGGGAAACCACGGAAAACCACATCCAAGATTGTCGAGGTGGGAATCAAACCTTCCTCTTCTTAGTTATACCTCAGGAGACTGAATGTGCCCCGTTTTTGCCCTCAGACCAGAATTAAATTTCTTGGCAGAGCAGGAAATGTAACCCGGGTCTCCGAGGCGATAGCAAAGAATGGGTGGGCTTCCATGTGTTAATACGATTTATGACATGCACGGGACATAGAATTCTAAAACTGCCTCCATTAGGGTGACTGCCGAAGTGAGTATTGAGTATAGGCCTATGCTCATTCCAGTAGGTGGCGAAGTTATTCTATGTTCCCCTGCAAAATGTACTGCCATAAACTATAACAGGTGATGGAAATAGCTTATTTAGAGCAGTTTTGTACTGTTTATATCAAAATGAAGAACGTCATACTGAGCTGCGTTTTCAAGCTATTGCAGGAAATTTCGCTGGCAGGAACAATTATAAGGAATTTATTTTAAGCGATCAGTCTCATCGCATTCTCCTCACCAACCAACTTGAGTATGAACGACTCTGGACGGTCATGTTGAACTTCATTGTATAAGACAATTGTATAATGATTATTTGTTTAGAGTACGCAGTTGATTTCGGCAATGGAAGTACTTTTTGCCATTTAATATTTAGCGGCTCCGATATTGCAGGACACGAGTGTTATCGAATAATACGAAGCCACATTTAAAATCCAATATAAATAGGCCATTTCAGAAACAATTCCAGATGTTATGCAGTACAGTGTAAGGTCATTGACGCTCAAATGTAAACATTGTTCTACATTGTATTTCTCTTGCGTAAAATCTACGCGCGGTTACTTTGGCCTTTACTGATGTGATGGTAAAATTGATCTGCTGGAATATAAAATATTTGCCAAGCTGCATCAATGTAATGATATTAATTTAAAAGTCATTGAACTTATATCCATTAGTTCAAACACACACATCAGCGTTAACAAATTGGCGAACATAATTCATTTGATGGACTCAGACATCGTGGTCACTCAGCCCCGTCTATTTTGGTGTGCGAGTGTAAACTTTTCTCTGATATCCTGTGTTAATGTGATGGCTGTGTTGATGTGTGCATTTGTAATTAATGTGGGGAATGGGGAGTTGACGACCGAGGCTTTACGTTAGGAACTATCCCGGTATTTGCCTGGAGTGAAAGTGGGAAACCACGGAAAACCAAATCCAAGATTGTTGAGATGGGAATCAAACTTTGCTCTTCTTTGTTTTGCCTCACGAGTGCGCCCCGTTCCAGTCCTCAGACCAGAATTAAATTTCTTGGCAGAGCGGGGATCGAACCTGGAATCCGGGGCAATAGCTCAGAATGTAGCCTTAAGAGTGGGCTTCCCTGTGTTAATACGATCTTTGACAAGCACTGAACATATAATTCTAAAACTCCCTCCATTACGGTGGCTGGCGAAGTGAGTCTATGCTCATTCCAGTAGTGGCGAAGTGATTCTATGCTCCCTTGCATATTTTACTGTCATGGAAATTCAAAGTATTGTACCTTCAACAGGTGATGGAAATTGATTATTTACAGCAATTTCATTCTGTTTATTTCAAAATGAAGATCGCCATCCTGAGTTGCGTTTGCAAGCAAATTGCAAAAATTGCAAGGATTTTATTATTGGCGATCAGTCTCATCGCATTCTCATCAGCAACCAACTTGAGAATGGAAGTCTCTGAACTTCATTGTATATGTGAATATTACTGTTTATTGAATATTCGTTTAGAGTACATAACAATGGGTCTAACCACGCAGTTGATTTTGGCAATGGAAGTAAGTTATTATGTGCCATTTAATATTTGGTGGCTGCGTTGATGCAGGCCACTATAGTGTTATTTAAAATGACGTTAATTTGGGGAGAAATGCTGCTATAAATAAACCCACTTGACGAAATAGAACATTAGCCGCAAATAAGAGGGAAATCGGAGAAAAATACGAAGCCACTTTTAAAATCCAATATAAATATGGCATTTCAGAAACAATTCCAGATACTATTATGCCGTTACAGTTTAGGGTCCTTGACGAACAAATGTAAACATTGTTCTGCACTGTATTTCTCTTGCGAGAAATCTACACCTGGTTACTTTGACCTTTGCTGTTGTAATGGTAAAATTAATCTGAATAAATATAAAATATTTGACAGGCTGCAACAATTATTTTTCACTGGAGATGATATCTCAAGGAATTTCAGAGAGACTAATCGGCAGTAGAATGCTATGTCCTTCGTTTCATTTGGTGCCAATGTTACTGTGCCACACGCACACGGTCCACATTGTTTTAAAATGTATGGAATTGCACATCATCGCATTTCTTCGGTATATTCCAAAATTATAAGCGACGGTTTGCGGCCAGTTGTATTAGACTCCTCAGAGATCTTGAATTCCTTGGAACTAAATGACTGACCGCCACATACTCCAAACGCTTGACCCGTTATGCTGCTTAGAAATCTGAACGTTTCCCAAGGACTCCTAAATGCAACCATATTGCTTGGATTTGGAAATAATAGGTGCAGTTAAAATTAGGCAGAGAGGTCTAATCCTTCGACTTGATTTAACACCATCCGATAAAACACTATCATTTTCTTTTAAGAGGCAATATTTTCCAATTCATTTGGCATACTTTATCACAATCAATAAAGGTCAAGGGGAAACTCATGAACGTATAGGCCTCAATTTGCCCCAACAATCTTTCAGTCATGGCCAGCAGTATTTTGCAATGTTGAGAGTGCAATCTTTTGACGCCCTTATAGTTTCAATAGAGTCAAAAAATAATCGTACAAAGAATGTACAGTAGGCCTATATAAGAAAATTCTTCAGTAAATATTTTTCTATTGACCGTCATGTTTTGACGGGTTTCAACTAGTTGGTATTAATTCATTTAAATCCTTTTTGGTTTCTTTAGTTATTTCAGTTAATTCATTTATTAAATATGGAAAAGTATTATTACTTCTTATTACTATTTATTATTACGGCAAGTCCGATGGGATAAGCATAAAATCCTGTTTTTTTTATAGATTCTTGGTGGATGATGCCATATCCGGAAAGGAATCTGGAATGGGATGAATTTTTCTTTTAGGTTTAATATCCCTAAAGTTTCTTACGTGAGATTTACCATTTTACCATTTTTCAACTCGGTTGGTCTCAATTTTGAATATTATACCTTCATTGTACACATTCTTAGACTTCCTGTTTCTTGTTAGAGGATCCAGAACATATACTGTTTCACCTATCTTGTAGTGGTGTTCAAATGTGGAATCCCTTGGATCGGATTGCTTTCAATCCAAAATTTTAATTTGTTCAAAATGAAAGGTATCTATATGAACTTGGGCAGATGGTTAGTCGTCTTTAGTGGGACCTTGGTTCAATACTACGTTAGGATGTTTCTCTACATACTCATTACTCTGCGGTCGGGCATTGAACGGTAGCTGTTTGATTGCGGAGTGAATTGAAGGGTTGCAATTTGTGTGGGTATTAATTTGAATTCTGGAGAGTGCATCTGCTACGTAATTGGTCTTTCCTTTGACGTATTTTATGTCGAAGTCATACTCTCCTAGCGTTATTCTCCAGCGATAGAGTCTCGAACTGAGATCCTTCAAGGTAAAAAGTCATTGCAGTGGACGGTGGTTACTTTCCACTAGGAAATGTCGTCCCCATAATTAAGGCTTAAAATGCATACTGCTGTCTACTATGGCTAACAACTCTCTTTCTATTGTAGAGTATAGTTTCTCGGCTGGGTTTAAAGCTCTAGAATAGTATGCTATAGGATGTCCCTTCTGAGTGAGAACACTCCCTAATGCGAAGTCTGAGCTATCTACGGTTAACACAAAAGGTTAATCAAAGTCTGGGTAACTTAAGCCTGGCGCATTTATTAACAAGATTTTTAGAATTTCAAATGCAGATTTGTACTCTGGGTTTTCTGCATTTATTTTTGATCCTTTTTTCAAGCATCGGGTCATTGGATATGCTATCTTAGCAAAGTCCTTTATGAATTTCTATAAAAACCGGGTAGACCTAGAAATTGTTTAATTTATTTCGGGGTCTTAGGAATGGGGTGGTTTTTTACTACTTTGATTTTATCGGGATTTGGTTTTACTCCGTTCTCTGAGACAATGTGGCCTAGGAAGGCTACTTCCTTGTGAAGGAATTTAGTCTTATCGAACTGGATTTTCAGGTTAACTCCTCGTAATTTTTTCATTACAAGGGGTAAGTGTTGTCTGTGTTCCCCTAGGGATTTACTGTACACGATAATATCATCGATATGTACAAAAGAGAACTTGTAAAGAAAAGGGCGTAGGGCATTATTCATTACACGCTGAAAAGTGGCTGGTGCATTTTTAAGGCCAATCGGCATCTTAGCATTTTGGAGGTGCCAATTATCTATAGTAAAAGCTGTCTTTTCTACAGATCTAGGATTCATTTCAATCTGTTGGAATCCTTGGGCGAGGTTAATGGATGAATAGTACTGACTGCGTCCTAGAATATCTAGAATTTCTTCTATTCTAGGAGGTGGATATTTGTCCTCAATGGTATTTTTATTTAACTGCTTAAAATCAATGACCAATCTCAATTTCTTCTGTCCTGAACTGTCTATCTTCGTTGGTACTATACAGACAGGATTACAATTACTTAGACTGACTATTCCTTGCTTTAGAAGTCCTACCACTTCTTCGTTCAGTATTGACTTTAATGCGGGAGGATATTGGTACTTCTTTTGATATACCGCTTCACTGGTTTGAATAAAATATTTCACTGGATTAGTGAATGTTAGATCGCACCCCGGATAATAGAACACATCAGAAATTTTGGAACATAATTCCGATATGACTCTACTCTCTAGGTCATCCATGTATTGTGTGCGGAGATATTCTTGAATATCACCATCTGAAATTGCATTAATTTCCATTGGGTGTATTGCGATATTTTCTAAAGGTTCAACAAGCACTGGTTTACTGAATTCTTGCTTCAGTGCTGCTTCCACAGGATACATAACCTGGTAGTTTTCCGCATGCAAAATCGCCTCTGCGAAGCACATTCCTTTATGATCAAATTTTGGAATATACACATCTCCTTGTTCGATATTGACAGGGATGGCAATATTATGCATATCTAATGAGGGTTTGAAAGTTATCTGTTTCTTGAATGGAAAAAGAATGGTATGTCTTTGTTATTCATGGTAACTAGGTTAGATTTGTAATCTATTTTGGCACCTAGTTACACAAAATCAGCTGTGCCAATTAACGCGTCAAAATAATCGTGCCATTGCATGACTCGAAATTCGATCGGTTCGTTAATTTCATATTCAGAAAATATAGGGAACTGTATGTTGTTTTCACCTATAGTCTCCGAATGAACAGACTGTATGCAGAATTGTTCCATGAATTCATACGCTACATTTGGGTTCATAATGGAGTTACAAGCACCACTATCTATTAGAATTTTAAATCCGAATAGTGTAATGAATGGTAACTAGGGAGCGTTTCTAATATTATTCAGGTTTTCAACTGAGATAGTTAGGCAAGAGTAATAATCTTGGTTTGGTTCATATTTTGCAGAATGCTCGACAGGGGTTTCGAATGTTAGATAATCAGTGTGGTATTCGAACGCCTGTTCTAATTCATGTTAAGAAGACGGGTTCGAATCCGTGTTCGAATTCTTGTGTTTCTTGAGGATATTCTGATTGTACCTCAAGAGGGTGACTGTATGTCCCATAAATGTCTTCTTCGTGTGATTTACATCTCCTCGAGTGGTGGATACACCTGACATAGGCTGTGGGTAGCTCCGATTGTTTGTGGTGAATCTTCTACCGATATTATTTAGGTAGGATAGGATCGGTTTGTGGGTTTGGAAGGTTGTTGGTTCGGAGGTCTAGCATTTGCTGCATTCGAACCCTGGAAAGGTCTAATGTTTGGATATGGGTTTGAACTTCTAAACTGTGGGTTTGGTGGATTTGTGAATTTCAGGGAAATAATGATTATGTTGCCTCGGATATGCAAATGGTTTATGAGAAACCTGGTTTAGTGGTTGAGCTGCTTGACTGTTCCTAGGTGGTGTTGGTGCGAATGCTTTTTGACTGACAGTGTCATTGGGAGGATATTTTGATGTCACCCTCAACTGATCCAAATAATTCTCGTGTGCTCGATCATTATCATAAATCGTACAGTGTCTTAGCCCACTACTTAGATCTGCGATTTGTGCGGCTCTAAGATACCAGCTTTAAATGTATTGAGACAAAGTTCATCTAATTCTCTCAATTTCAACTCCAGAATCTGAAATCGGTAGTTGAGTTTGCACAAACTTTTACACTGGAGGACGAGCGCGTCTAGCCTATCATGGTAATCTGAGTAGCTCTCGTTTCGTTTCTGGAAACAGTTTGAAATTTCCTGCACTAAAAGTCTCTCGTCTTTGACATCACCAAATTTTCTAATTAGCTTCTCTTTAAATTTTTCATAGCTACTGTTCGCATCCAAATCTTATATGCTACTGGCTTCGCCTCTTAGTTTTGATTTAACAACGTTAAACAAAAATTCATTGATTATATTTGAGTTTGCAGCGGCGGCTGCTCTTCTATGAGTATTAAGAAAACTGTCACATCTTGCAATAAAGTAATCTAAACTGCAGGATGAAGTCCCATTAAAATCGGGCAATAGTTGAATTTGGGCGTACTCAAATTTTGATAATAAGCTTGCTTCAGCCATATTTATGTAAAATATAAACAATTGAGAAATAATTTAACTGAAAATTATTTTAAGAAAATTGTTAAAAATTATATAAAAGTAACTTATTATTATTATTATTATTATTTATTTATTATTTATTTAATCGATTGTCCCCCTTTAGGAGAGCATTGAACTTGAATACATAATTTCATCTTCTGGCGTTTTCCCGCTTCTGTTCCCAAAATCTCTTCATCCTCTCAGAATGCTCCTTCTTCCGCTCAGCTGTCCACTTTCTTCCAGGCTGTCGTGATGGTCAATGATCAAACTTAACATTTTTGATTTTATTCCTGCACTCGGTGCGGTCCTCAAAATTTTGAATGTTGACCTGTTGTAGGTCCCTCTGAACCTCTGTCAGCCACTCCGTGCCGCACTTACTCCGTGTTATAACGTTGAGCAATTTCTTCGGCTTCTGAAATTTTCTATCCTGTAAATCACACTGTCTGTTAGGTAGTCAGCCCCAAGGCTGGTTGGATCCTCAAAAAGCACCGCCGTTACGTTATGTGAGTAGATACCCACAAAAATCCAAGGCAGCGCTATTTTAAGGCGTTCTAGGCAAGAAGAGGCGTGAGGTAGTTTGCCATTGCTTTCCTCACTGAGTCAGAACAGTAGTCCTAACCCTATGAGTAGAACCGTTCACAGCATTCACAGGCACTGACTGTGCCCCGAATGCCATTACTAAGCACCACCCATACCTCAGTAGCTTCCATATAATCACAGCCATGAGTGGGACTGAGACATCGGTGAAAAGCCACCTTTTACTCTAGCCTGTGCCAACTGACAAATGCATAAATCATCATACTAATACAAAACAACTAGTTCCGTGAAGAACTATACAGCCTATTTTCATATATCCTACTTATGTTAATTGCCACTATCAACATACACAATTTCAGTTTGATTGCTGTAATAGATTCGTAGATATTGAGAGCCGACTAAATATTTCGGATGGTCGCCATGTTGGATTTTATATATGTAGGTCCTAGAACTTACTGTTACATGCAGATTATTGTGAACGTGTAGTATTCAAACTTCAATCGCATAATTAAGACACAAGAAAAAACAAGGAGATTTAAAAAATGTTCACAGCTACCATCTTGAGGTTATGGAAACAATTGAAATAAATTAGATTCCAGTGGATTAACATTCGGATAAGGATTTACTGTACCAAGTTTCACTGCACGCGGATGGTTAAATTGCGAGAAACGTCCATGTGAATATTTATAATTCGCGTCACCGCCATGTTGGATTTGTGATCACCAGGTTATTTAAATTCCTATAGGTGAACTTAAGTTCATAGCCCCTATGAACATTAAAAAATGCAGTTTGATTGCTGAAATAGATTCGTAGATATTCAGTATCGTCTAAATATTTCGGATGGTCGCCATGTTGGATTGTTAAATGTATAGGCCATAGAGTCATGTACCATTAAAGGAAAATTATTGCGTAGGTTCATTATTCAAACTTTCACTTCGATCGCATGACTACATCACAAGAAATAAAAACTTAATTTTAAAATTCGCACTGCCGCCATCTTGAGGTTATGTAAACAATTGAACTAAATTAGATACCAGTGGATTACAATGTGTATAAATATTTCCTGTACCAGGTTTCAGTGCGTTTGGAACATTAAATCGCGAGAAAGGTCTATTTAAAATGTTCAAATTCGCTTGGCCGCCATGTTCGTTTTGTAGTTAACCGGTTTTTGAAAATCTTATAGATGGAATTCCAGTAGTGCCCTTTATCTCCGTACAAAATTTTAGGGAGATACCGCTAATAGTTTCAGAGATATAGAATGCCGGTGAAATATTTCGCACATCCGCCATCTTGTGATTATGTAAACAATTGAACGAAGTTAGATGTCGGTGCATAACAATGTATATAAACATATACTGTACCAAGTTTCATTGCGTTTGGTTGGTCAAATCGCGAGAAACGTCTATTTAAAAGTCGCAAATTCGCTTGGCCGCCATGTTGGTTTTGTAGTTACCAGGTTTTCAAAAGTCACATAAGTGAACTTATAGTAGTTCCCTCTATCTCCATAGATAATGTCAGGGTAATATCGGTAATAGTTTCGGAGATATTGAATGCTGGTGAAATATTTCGCACAGCCGCCATGTTGGATTGGTGAGTCGTAACAAAATTTGAAGGGCACGGTCGAGGTCGCCGGGAATAGTGCTATGAACTTTCCGAGTTTCATTGAAATCGCTCCTGCCGTTTAGATTTTATTAGGGGGGGACACACACACGAATCACACACACACACACACACACACACACACACACGCACACACACGGACAAAAGGTGATCTCATAAGCCTATTTTTTCAAAATTGAAAATAGGCTAAAAATGAGATGGTGTGTGTGTGTCTGTCTGTCTGTCTGTCTGTTACTCAATAACGCAAGAACCACTGGTCCGATTTAAATGAAATTTTGCATGGATGTAGCTGATGTACCAGGTTAACATATAGGATACTTTTGTTTTCCAAATTTTGTACTATTAAAAAATGGCGACCATTTTAGTGACGTCACTAGACCCTTTGGTTTCAAAATTTCATATTTCCATATCAAATAAAAAGAGAACGGTAGGAAATAGCAAACTTTAGATGGCACATTCGAGCTTTGAAATTTAACTTCCTATCCGAAAGGTCCTTATCACTTTTCGTGTATCTCCAACAGTTAGCGAGTAAAACCGACATTTGTGACGTCACTACACCCTTTGGTTTCAAAATTTCATATTTCCTATTCAAATAAAAAGAGAACGCTAAGAAATAGCAAATTTTTGATGTTATACATGAGCTTTAACATTTAATTTTCTATCCGAAAGGTCCTTATCTCTTTTCGTATATCTCCAACCGTTAGCGAGTAAAACCAGAATCTGTGCAATAAAACACGGTCAACACCGAGCGGTGCAGTATATCTCTCTACATAGAAAAATGAAAATGTGTGTGTTTTTCTCTGAATTTCTACGGAAATTTGAGTTGTTTACGCGTTTCAGACTGTTTTATGATGGATGCGCGCGAAAATAATTTTTTTGTCTGTCTGTCTGTTTGTGGACAAATTTGTTCCCTTATAACTCGAGAACGGCTGGGTGTATCAACGTAAAATTTGGTACAGATATCCATCAGAGGCACGACACTAATCATTGATGTAACTCTTCTCCGTACCTCTCATAAAAGGGGGCCTACCCCCTTAAAATACATGCTGAAATAGGCGTAGAAGGACGAGACAAAACTCATTTTCAGCCCCTCAATGTGAGAGACAAAACTCGGGTCCCCGAAAACCACATTTTAAGGACCGAAGACCAACCGTTTTTGAGATATCCCCAGAAAACTAATTTAATTTAATAAACTAATGAACGAATGCAAGCCAGTAACCATGCCAACGGATTCTCATTGCTGTAAGACGCAATGCAATTCCATTAATTACATTAGTGTGAAAGTTTGCAAACGGCTAGAAGGTTATCACGGAACCAAATTAAGCCGTAAAATTCATCAATACGTATAATGCACTTAAGGGGATCAAGGGGTACTCTAGAATTTTTTCACGCGATTTACACCTGCGGGTGTGGTACGGCAGGTCTGTTATATTCCTATCCCCATATTATTCATTCATTCATTCATTTCGTATAGCCCATCTATGAACGGCGTCATTCCAACTGTCTCCTACTGGCTTTGGTGTTTGCCCGGTACGCCCGCATTCGTTCTTGGTGGACTTCCTTCCGTTCCTGGGTCCAAATCTTTCCCGTTTTCAGCTTCGGTTTTTCTTGGAAACCTTTGCAAACTTGAAGTTTCCTTTTGAGTGGGGCGTGCTCCTGAATGTCTGTTGGTGTAATCCCCACTTCTTTCAGATCTTTATCCAGTTCAATGAACCAGGCCCATTTTGTTTTCCTCTCCTGAAAGTAAGTTATGTTGCTGTTGGTCAGTCTCGCTGGGCTCATTCGTTTCACATGCCCAAAAAATGGTAACCTTCTCTTCCGGATGACGTTCTTATCTTCTCCACATGAGTATATAGGTCACGGTTATGCCGTCTTGTGTATTCCCCATTGTCTTTGATGGAACCCAATATCTTTCTCAAAATTTTCCTTTCTTTGGCCTCCAGTTTCTCGACCAAGCCTTTTTTGTTCATCGTGAGGCATTCAGAAGCATGCAAGACCTCCGGACGGATGACACTGCAGTAATGTTTTAGTTTTGCGTTGAAGGATATTGACCTTTTCTTATAGATGTCCTTAGTTAAATGGTAGCCATTTCCATTTTGCTCATGCGTGATGTGAATGCTTCTTTCTCTGATAATATCCCTTCCCAGACCCGTCCTGAAAAGAAAAGTACATGGCCATTGGCTGAATTAAAAATATAAACAAGTAGTTCCGTGAAGAACTATACAGCCTATTTTCATATATCCTACTTATGTTAATTGCCACTATCAACATACACAATTTCTGTTTGATTGCTGTAATAGATTCGTAGATATTAAAAACCGACTAAATATTTCGGAGGATCGCCATGTTGGATTTTATATATGTAGGTCCTAGAGTCATGTACTGTTACATGCAGGTTATTGTGAACGTGTAGTAATCAAACTTCAATCGCATAATTAGGACACAAGAAAAAACAAGGAGATTTTAAAATTTTTCACAGCTGCCATCTTGAGGTTATGGAAACAATTGAAATAAATTAGATGCCAGTGGATTAACATTCGTATAAGGATTTACTGTACCATGTTTCACTGCACGCGGATGGTTAAATTGCGAGAAACGTCCATGTGAATATTTATAAATCGCGTCACCGCCATGTTGGATTTGTGATCACCAGTTTATTTAAAGTCCTATAGGTGAATTTAAGTTCATAGCCCCTATGAACATTAAAAAATGCAGTTTGATTGCTAAAATAGATTCGTAGATATTCAGTATCGTCTAAATATTTCGGATGGTCGCCATGTTGGATTTTTAAATGTATAGGCCATAGAGTCATGTACCATTAAAGGAAAATTATTGCGTAGGTTCATTATTCAAACTTTCACTTCGATCGCATGACTACATCACAAGAAATAAAAACAACATTTTAAAATTCGCACTGCCGCCATCTTGAGGTTATGTAAACAATTGAACTAAATTAGATACCAGTGGATTACAATGTATATAAATATTTCCTGTACCAGGTTTCAGTGCGCTTGGAACATTAAATCGCGAGAAAGGTCTATTTAAAATTTTCAAATTCGCTTGGCCGCCATGTTCGTTTTGTAGTTAACCGGTTTTTGAAAGTCTTATAGATGGACTTCCAGTAGTGCCCTTTCTCTCCGTACAAAATTTTAGGGAGATACCGCTAATAATTTCAGAGATATAGAATGCCGGTGAAATATTTCGCACATCCGCCATCTTGTGATTATGTAAACAATTGAACAAAGTTAGATGTCGGTGCATTACAATGTATATAAACATATACTGTACCAAGTTTCATTGCGTTTGGTTGGTCAAATCACGAGAAACGTCTATTTAAAAGTCGCAAATTCGCTTGGCCTCCATGTTGGTTTTGTAGTTACCAGGTTTTCAAAAGTCACATAAGTGAACTTATAGTAGTTCCCTCTATCACCATAGAAAATGTCAGGGTAATATCGGTAATAGTTTCGGAGATATTGAATGCTGGTGAAATATTTCGCACAGCCGCCATGTTGGATTGGTGAGTCGTAACAAAATTTGAAGGGCACGGTCGAGGTCGCCGGGAATAGTGCTATGAACTTTCCGAGTTTCATTGAAATCGCTCCTGCCGTTTAGATTTTATTAGGGGGGACACACACACGAATCACACACACACACACACGGACAAAAGGTGATCTCATAAGCCTATTTTTTCAAAATTGAAAATAGGCTAAAAATAGGTGTTATAATTTCTCCCTATATTATATTATTATTAGTATTATATTATGGCGTACAACGACGAGACAAAGCCCCTCGGTGCCAGCAACAAAACTCAGGGGCCCTAAAGGGTCCTAGAAAACTACATTATAAGGCTCTAAATCCAACAGTTTCTGAAATATTCCCAGAAAACTAATTTAATTTAATTTAACAAACTAATGAAAGAATGCAAATCGGTAACCATGAGAACATTATCTCAAGGGGTGGCATACAACTTTCCTTCTATTTCTGTAAGAAGCAACGTCACTCCATTTATTACATTTCTGTGAAAGTTTGCAAATGGCTATAAGGTTATCACGGAACTAACGTAGACCGTATAATTCATCAATGCAATTAAGGGGGTGAAGGGGTAACCTAGAATTTTTTCATGCAATTTTCACGTTCGACATATAGTACAGAAGGTCTATTATATCTCCAAACAACAACATTATTTTCAAAAATTACTGAATTGAACCAGCATTTTTGCGGCTTTTAGGAATTTGGGCAATTTGAGGCTAAAGAACCTGAATTTTCATGCACCACAAGCCTTAATAATTTATGAAAGGGGTCTTCCTGTGTATGGGCACCTAGCACAACGTAGAGGGTCAGTTTTTATGTGACGTGTATTGCGTTTCGTCTACAAGACTTTCAATTGTATTTCACGTCAGGAAGTACATGTTAGGTGAATTTAGTCTGAGAGCACATTTTAACTAATTTTTTCTTTGTCGACATACGGGTTCATCATAAGGATGATTTTATTTGATACTGTGTGGTAGATATACCCATATTTGGATATCTGGGTAATATGTTGTAGACAATAGAATTGTCTGTCTGTCTTTCTGTGTATCTTTATGTACGCCTATACCTCGTGTTCGGATGCTTGGTGCATCGTAAAATTAGGTATCAGAGTCAATACACCAATAATTTATAAAACTCTTCACCGTACTTTTCATACATTAGAAGGGTGGATATAGAGAAAAACTTCTCAATATATGCTAAAATAGGCGAAATATAAAAATTATCCTAGAAGGACGACCAAAGCATATGTTGCGCTTCTCAATGTGAGACCCAAAATTCGGGAATCTATAAAGGGTCTCCGAAAACTACATTTTAAGGGCCTTAAATAAACAGTGTGTGTGTGATATTCCCAGTAAACTAACTTCGTTCTGATAAACTTGAAGGAATGACAAACTGCTAACCATTGCAACAGTAGCTCAATTGATAATGTCTGGTGTCAACAACGAACACCGTTCGAAGAACGGGTACTTCTGCTAGTACTAATATATAAAAATGAGATGGTGTGTGTCTGTCTTTCTGTCTGTCTGTCTGTCTGTTACTCAATAACTCAAGAACCACTGGTCCGATTTAAATGAAATTTTGCATGGATGTAGCTGATTTACCAGGTTTACATATAGGATACTTTTGTTTTCCAAATTTTGCACTATTAAAAAATGGCGACTATTTTAGTGACGTCATTAGACCATTTGGTTTCAAAATTTCATATTTCCATATCAAATAAAAAGAGAACGGTAGGAAATAGCAAACTTTCGATGGGACATATGAGCTTTCAAATTTAATTTCCTATCCGAAAGGTCCTTATCACTTTTCGTGTATCTCCAACAGTTAGCGAGTAAAACCGACATATGTGACGTCACTACACCCTTTGGTTTCAAAATTTCATATTTCCTTTTCAAATAAAAAGAGAAGGCTAAGAAATAGCAAACTTTTGATGATATACATGAGCTTTAACATTTAATTTTCTATCCGAAAGGTCCTTATCACTTTTCGTATATCTCCAACGGTTAGCGTGTAAAACCAGAATCTGTGCAATAAAACACGGTCAACACCGAGCGGTGCAGTATATCTCTCTATATATAAAAATGAAAATTTGTGTGTTTATCTCTGAATTTCTACGGAAATTTGAGATGTTTACACGTTTCAGACTGTTTCATGATTGATGCGCGCGAAAATAATTTGTTTGTTTGTTTGTCTGTTTGTTTGTCTGTGGACAAATTTGTTCCCTTATAACTCGAGAACGGCTGGGTGTATCAACGTAAAATTTGGTACAGATATCCATCAGAGGCACGACACCAATCATTGATGTAACTCTTCTCCGTACCTCTCATAAAAGGGGGCCTACCCCCTTAAAATACATGCTGAAATAGGCGTAGACGGACGAGACAAAACTCATTTTCAGCCCCTCAATGTGAGAGACAGAACTCGGGTCCCCGAAAACCACATTTTAAGGACCGAAGACCAACCGTTTTTTAGATATTCCCAGAAAACTAATTTAATTTAATAAACTAATGAACGAATGCAAGCCAGTAACCATGCCAACGGATTCTCAGAGGTCCCATCTATTGCTGTAAGACGCAATGCAATTCCATTAATTACATTAGTGTGAAAGTTTGCAAACGGCTAGAAGGTTAACACGGAACCAAAGCCGTAAAATTCATCAATACATTTAACGCGCTTAAGGGGATCAAGGAGTACTCTAGAATTTTTTCACGCGATTTACACCTGCGGGTGTGGTACGGAAGGTCTATTATATTCCTATCCCCATATTATTCATTCATTCATTCATTTCGTATAGGCCATCTATGGACCGCGTCATTCCAACCGTCTGCTACTGGCTTTGATGTTTGCCCTGTACGCCCGCATTCGTTCTCGGTGGACTTCCTTCCGTTCCTGGGTCCAAATCTTTCCCGTTTTCAGCTTCATTTTTTCTTGGAAACCTTTACAAGCTTGAAGTTTCCCTTTGAGTGGGACGCACTCCTGAATGTCTGTTGGTGTAATCCCCACTTCTTTCAGATCTTTATCCAGTTCAATGAACCAGGCCCATTTTGTTTTCCTCTCCTGAAAGTAAGTTATGTTGCGGTTGGTCAGTCTCGCTGGGCTCATCCGTTTCACATGCCCAACAAATGGTAACCTTCTCTTCCGGATGACGTTGCTTATCTTTTCCACATGAGTATATAGGTCATGGTTATGCCCTTTTCTGTATTCCCCATTATCTTTGATGGAACCCAATATCTTTCTCAAAATTTTTCTTTCTTTGGCCTCCAGTTACTCGACCAAGCCTTTTTTGTTCATGGTGAGGCATTCAGAAGCATGCAAGACTTCCGGACGGATGACACTGCAGTAATGTTTTAGTATTGCGTTGAAGGATATTGACCTTTTCATTTAGATGTCCCTAGTTAAATGGTAGGCCATTTCCATTTTGCTCAAGCGCGATGTGAATGCTTCTTTCTCTGATAATATCCCTTCCCTGACCCGTCCTGAAAAGAAAAGTACATGGCCATTGGCTGAATAAAAAATAATAAAAAATAGGTGTTATAATTTCTCCCTATATTATATTATTAGTAGTATTATATTATGGCGTACAACGACGAGACAAAGCCCCTCGGTGCCAGCAACAAAACTCGGGGGCCCTAAAGGGTCCTCGAAAACTACATTATAAGGCTCTAAATCCAACAGTTTGTGAAATATTCCCAGAAAACTAATATAATTTAATTTAACAAACTAATGAAGGAATGCAAATCGGTAACCATGAGAACATTATCTTATGGGGTGGCATACAACTTTCCATCTATTTCTGTAAGAAGCAATGGCACTCCATTTATTACATTTCTGTGAAAGTTTGCAAATGGCTATAAGGTTATCACGGAACTAAGGTAGACCGTATAATTCATCAATGCAATTAAGTGGGTGAAGGGGTAACCTAGAATTTTTTCATGCAATTTTCACGTTCGACATATAGTACAGAAGGTCTATTATATCTCCAAACAGCAACATTATTTTCAAAAAATCCTGAATTGAACTAGCATTTTTTGCGGCTTTTAGGAATTTGGGCAATTTGAGTCTAGAGAACCTGAATTTTCATGCACCACAAGCCTTTATAATTTATGAAAGGGGTCTTCCTGTGTATGGGCACCTAGCACAACGTAGAGGGTCAGTTTTTATGTGACGTGTATTGCGTTTCGTCTACAAGACTTTCAATTGTATTTCACGTCAGGAAGTACATGTTAGGTGAATTTAGTCTGAGAGCACATTTTAACTAATTTTTTCTTTGTCGACATACGGGTTCATCATAAGGATGATTTTATTTGATACTGTGTGGTAGATATACCCATATTTGGATATCTGGGTAATATGTTGTAGACAATAGAATTGTCTGTCTGTCTTTCTGTGTATCTTTATGTACGCCTATACCTCGTGTTCGGATGCTTGGTGCATCTTAAAATTAGGTATGGTAACCGTGAGAGTCAATACACCAATCATTTATAAAACTCTTCACCGAACTTTTCATACAGTAGAAGGGTGGATATAGAGAAAAACTTCTCAATATATGCTAAAATATGCGAAATATAAAAATTATCCTACAAGGACGACCAAAGCATACGTTGCGCTTCTCAATGTGAGACAGATAATTCGGGAATCTATAAAGGGTCTCCGAAAACTACATTTTAAGGGCCTTAAATAAACAGTGTGTGTGTGATATTCCCTGTAAACTAACTTCGTTCTGATAATCTTGATGGAATGACAAACCGCTAACCATTGCACAGTAGCTCAATTGATAATGTCTGGTGTTAACTACGAACACCGTTCGAAGAACGGGACTTCTGCTAGTGTGTGTATAAAACTGTACTCGGCGTTTTCTGATTACTTCCGTTATCGTGTGGATCTTTTGGTAGAGTTCGCTTTGAGGTCTCTTCATCCAAATACCGTTATTATTAACTGCCCCGTTTATCTTTCTGAGAATTTTCCTTTCCTTTTTTTCTATTATTATTATTATTATTATTATTACTTAAATGCTCGTGAAAGAGCCCCGTTTAGGTTTCACAATAACGAAGAATAACTTATTATTATTAATAAAAATGGTTTAGTATCAATATTAATTGAAAAGGTGGATAAGAAGTGCAAGGTCCGCTAAATCAGATATATGTATTATTATGTATTTTATTTTTGTTTTTAATTTACTAATTTAAATCAAGGGAAATGACAAAGTAAACTTCGCTAATCAAAATCTACCGTAATTTGCTCTCGTTTGAAGGGCAAGAATTTATTATTTTGATTTTTTTTACAAATATTATTTCAAATGAAAATAGGAAAAACGACGTATCTTTCGATCAAGTTAAATCACTTTTTCATTTGAAAGGCAAAACAAATATAATATTAGCTTAAATGTATATATTAATTCAAAGAAAATAGTGTAGTGTTAAAATCCTGTTTAGATTTTTCGCAAAATCAGTTTCTTTGAAAGGCAAAATAATTATTATTATTGTTGTTGCTCAACACAAAATAACATAAGAACCATGTGTTCACTGAAATATGCAGGCATCACAGGTAAGGCATTTTTGAAGGTATTTACAGGCAAAAGAAAATTGACAGTTCGGATCGCGTCTCTCCCGTACTGCTGGTCTATTGGTTCCCCTGTTGTCGTGTGGTTGGAAGACGTTACTTAGGGCGTTGGCCCCTTGGAACGTTGTCGGCAAACACGTACAGCGATGGCGGTAGGTGGTTATCGGATAGCTCCTTCTTTGGAGTTGTCGGCAAACACGTACAGCGATGTTGGTAAGCGGTAGTCGGATAGCTCCTTCTTTGGAGTTGTCGGCTGTCCTCCTTCCTTCTTACGTTTTCGGGCGTCGTTTAGTGGTCGAAGTGCTCCTGTTTTAGAGCTATCGGCTTACTTGAACGGTGATGGCGGTCGGTTGTTTGTTGAAGGACGCTTATTTTCAGCGTTGTCAACTAACTTCCTTCCTTCACCTGGCGTATTCGGTTGTGGTTGAAAGATGCTTAAGCGTTGTCAGTTCCACTCCTAACTATGCTCGTTGGTTCTTTGAATATGTTGACTGCAGAATTGTGCGGGACGATACAGCATATCAGTCAGGTAACGAAAAGGTGCTCAATTCAGCGTTATCGGAATACTTGATCCAATCAGCATATGGATCTGATGATCACGTATCAATCTCGGACTTTGGGCCCCCAGATAAGTTTGTAGATCTCCAGCCGGTTGTCTAGACGAAGAATGATCAACTTATCAAATTTATATATTTAGCCAAGATTTTCAGTGATAATCTACTTGATTCGGTCCTCAAGGATTCTCCTCGCGTCTGAGTTATTAAATATTCAAGAACTGAAGACGTTGAAAAGTGATGTTAATTGGTTAACCAATACCAAGTACTTTACAATATTTAGTGAAGTCTAGTTTGCTTGCCATCTGGCAATGCGTACATAATATCTACATAGCTAGTATGCTTGTTGAAGTGTCTGTCTTGTCAAATGACAGCTCGTACCGAATGACCACTTGGTCTGAATGTATAATTTGGTGAAGAGAACTCTGGCAGCTCTTACATGATATTTTATATTGGGTTAGTTTGGAGGGGAGACGACACGAACTCTCTTCGCTATTCCGAATGGAGTTCACCAATAGGAAAATACATATATTAGTTAGTAACCAGTAAGACTATGGTAAGAGGGAGTAGCAACCAATGAAAACATGCTTGTTGGTGCGATGTCAGGGGCGTAACTAAATAGCAGCACCTTGGCTTCTAAGAAATCCTGTGACGATGGAGCAGGACGTACCTTCCTCAAAAAGTTAGTCATTGTTTTGGCGACGTTCAGATTTTCTGAGAATGGTTATGAGAGCCGTGTTAAGAAAGTAGTGATATATGTTTTGCTTGAAGCGAACTACAAGACTTTACTTTTAAGGGGATATGACAAACTCTGGGGCTTGGCTTCTACCTGGCCAGGAGTGGTGAGGCCAGCTAATTGCTTTAAGGAAGTGTGTTCTGTAATATTGGAAATCTTTGCAGAATACAATTCCTTGCGTTTTCAGCAAATTAAAATAATATAAAGTGCGTTCAAAAAGTAACGAGCCGGAGGCTGGAATGCGCAAACCGGTGACTACATTGGCTAATCGTGGCGTGTGTAATGAGGTGTGGTTCCGACCAGAGTGTGGAAGGTCACAGCCCGTCGCTAGATGGCACGCGTGCACGTCACGTGACGATACAAAGCGAGCAGCAGCATGCATCAATCGTCCAACGCTGCCAGTTGCATTGCAAACAGTGACTTGGAGGCGTCAACCGAAGAGCAAAGAGGTGTTGTTCGGTTTCTGACAGCGGAAGGAGTTGGTAGAACGGACATTCATCGCCGAATGTCACAAGTGTACGGCGAACATTGCATGTCCCATTCAAGGGTCAAGGCGTGACACAAGCGATTCAGGGAAGGACGGGTGTCGTTAGCCGATGATGCCCGGTCTGGGGCACCCCCTGCATTACCGATGACAACGTCCAGCTGGTTGATGCACTCATTACCCAGGACCGCCGAGTGACAGTGAGCGCCATAGCCGCCGTGGTCACTCCACGACAATGCTCAAACTCATACGGCCAACACAGTCGCGGCACTCCTGCAGAAATTCAAATGGGAGGTTCTCGGCCACCCTCCATACAGTCCAGACCTCTCTCCCTGTCATTACGCCATGTTTGATCCCCTGAAAAGGGCTCTGCGGGGCCAAAGATTCACCTCAGACGCCGACGTCCAGCTGTACGTGCGGTACTGGTTCACATCGCAGCCCAGGGAATTTTATGAGACACTCATTTACTGCCTCGTGTCCCAGTGGGACAAGTGCCTCAACAGCCAAGGCCAATACTTCTAACATACAGGTACTAGTTTCAGTAATTATGCCTCCAGCTCGTTACTTTTTGAACGCACCTTATAATAACAAAATTATATTTAAAATCCAAAATTAGTGGAAGGTGCAGACTGTTCATGAATAGTAAGTGGGTCATTAGACAGGCTACATGACTCTCGTACACTACACTCACTACTGTGTCACTCATGTCCGCGCAGCACGCTCCCCACGACCGACCATGCCATTGGCTTTCCGCTTCTCCTTAAATACTTATTGTTGCACTCGGAAGACTTATCTACTGACAAGTGGACAGCACTTTGGAGACAATCATCGATTTGGCTATATTGATGCCTCGTGAATCAGTGAAGTGTGGCAGAGAAGGACAAGGATCGTAGTGGAAGCAATAAATGAGAGTCTGGCCTTGTGCATTTTTTGACCATATACAAGATGCTTATTAATAGTCTACAAACAATATGCTGGGTGTTGCTGGCAAACGATACTGTATACTATTGTTTTTCCCTCGTATTAGTCTGTAGCCACATCTTCTTCTGTGGTGTTCAATCCGAAGATTGCTTAGTAGCAGCTTTCCATGAACTCCGGTCTGTGGCTAGTCTCTTCAAGTCCAAGTAATTATCACAACCCTTGTCGTGAATGGTTTTTCCTTCCACATTGCCCTCCAGTATTGTGTGCAAAAGACTTTCATGCCTCAAGATATGTCCAAACCAATTGTCTCTTCGATGAGTAAGCAAATTCCTTAAACATGACTTCTCTCCAATCCTTTTCAGCGTTTCTTCATTACTGATTTTGTCTACCCATGGAATCTTTGTAATTTCCTGTAGCACCATATTTCAAACGCTACTATTCGTTTCTTATCAGCCAAGCTAAGAGTCCAGGTTTCACTTTGAAGTACTGCACATACACTCAAACGTACTGTCACGTCAAATATTACTGTTTATTATTCTTAATATTAGACTATTGTTATTATTATTATTATTTTCATTATCATTATACTCTATTCAGTTCTAGAGGTGAGCCGTGAAAAACTGATTACTCACCAAGGTCTGTTTTAGTTAATTGATAAATCCATATCGTAATTATTTTTTAAATATTTTGGCAATGACCAAAGGTTCACCATGCAGGACGTGCACGTGCCCATTGTTGTCGGAGGCGTCAGTGGTTCCCTGTCAATGGAAGCCGACACAGTGGCATGCGTGCTTCCAGTCCAGCTCTCAAAAAACGGCGCCGCACCGTCGACGCAGACATGTCCACCCCCGTTGCAGTGCTCCAACGTCGAGCCAACACCGAGGACGGCGCTGTTCTGTCCGATACGGCCATGTGGAGAAGATGACGGTCGTCTCGCGCTGTGGTCACTGCGTCGTCCTGTACCCTGTCATCGCTGTGTACGGCCTTCCTTTCTCCACTGGATCCACATACGCCTTACTGATGACACAGCGTCCTGGAACGACAAACCGGCCTCCCGGAGCCCAAGCATTCTGCCCCGTTCAACCGCACTCACATGCTGATAGTCCACCCTGTGATGTCGGCGAGGCATCGATGCACTTGCTTACACGTTTCCACTTGGTATGACGGCCCCGCACCGACAGAATTGTGTGGAACACTAACCTGTCCGGTCCAACGACAGAGGGCACTGGTGGGCCAATGGGCACGCCATCTCTCTGCGATTTCAAACACTTAGTATGGTACCGGAGGCCTACACGACCCCTGTTCTGGGAGTGTCTCCGACCATTTCGTCTGGGTGTTTCACTTTCTACAAACTGTACTGTATAATCGTACAGAGGAAAATGAGTTTCTTTTTCTTAACTTTCAGATCCTATTAGGGATAATAAAGACAAAATGATTATCCTCTGTATAATCAGAACGTCAAGGAAAAACAAATTTATTAATTTTAGCATTTACAAAATACACAGAGGATAATTAGTGTGTCATTTTCTTAACGTTTTTATAATGCCAAAGATAATCAGTTAATCTATTCTGAACGTAGTACAAAAGATCATCAGTTTGTTCTTTAAACATTTTAATAATCCAGAGGATATTCAGTTTGTATTTTTTCCATCATATTTCGATAATACAGAGAAATATCAGTTTGTCTGACCGTAACCTTTAATAATGCAGGAGATAACTCGTACATCTTTTCAACATTTCGTTAACACGGAGATAATGCGTTTTTATTTATTTATTTATTTATTTATTTAAGAATCAGATTTTTAACATCTTAAGTACATAGAGAATAATATTAGTTTGTCTTTTGTAAATACGTAAATTAACAATACAGAGGTTAATCAGTTTGTCAGAATGAAATTTTACCCATACGTCTTAAATCAGTGATATTAGCAACCTTGCACGAGCACGTTGAGTTAAGGCTTCTTCTTCCCTCCAACGACAGCAGTTTCCATCGAAACAGGCAGAGGGTGTCTAGATACTGGCAAGACATTTTAGTTAACATGGGTTTAAAATAGACGCTCGTGGAGAGTTTTCCTCTGTGACTCCACCACATTTGGGATACGAAAATCACTAAGATGTCCCTCTGGGGTCTTGGATCCCACTGAAATATTGACGTTTGCCAGCAGAATACTAAAACGTTGTAATATATCACATTTGTTTACTTTACGTAATCCATTGGCTCACTGAAGTTTACATCCGATAAACACTTAGACCATTGGCCTACAGGTGACGTGAATGCCAGAAAAGTGCGCATAGGCCTACGGGGTTTTACACGCAAGGAAGGTTCTCTAGTAACTTAAGAGGGATTACAGTAGAGCAGAATGCTCGGGTTTTACCATGGTTCACGATGCCAATATTTTATGTTGTGTATGAAAAGTCATATACACACATCAAAAAAAGTTTTGCATCACCTCGGTTCCCAGATCTCCGGCATATAGACGTTGACTGTGTATATTGTATCCAAGATACAGTCCCTTTGACTGTTCATAGATGTCACTAAAACTGCTCAAAGATGTAAACAACCATGCATGAGCAGGGCCTATTAGACGGAGGGGGTACGACAGCCGATCAGTTCCAGTCATTCCACCAGGACGAAGGTACGCTGCTCATGTTGTCTGTAGTTCTACCATGCCTAGAAGGTCAATACCGCAGTTCGATCGCGTCCGCATTGTTACTTTGTGTCAAGAAGGGCTCTCAACAAGGGAAGTTTCCAGGCGTCTCAGAGTGAACCAAAGCGATGTTGTTCGGACATGGAGGAGGTACAGAGATACAGGAACTGTCGATGACAGGCCTCGCTCAGGCCGCCCAAGGGCTACTACTGTAGTGGATGACCGCTACTTACGGATTGCCGCTCGGAGGAACCCTGACAGCAATGCCACCATGTTGAATAATGCGTTTCGTTCAGCCACAGGACGTCGTGTTTCAACTCAAACTGTGCGCAATAGGCTGCATGATGCGCAACTTCACTCCCGACGTCCATGGCGAGGTCCAGCTTTGCAACCCCGACACCATGCAGCGCGGTACAGATGGGCCCAACAACATGCTGAATGGACCCCACGGAATTGGCATCACGTTCTCTTCACCGATGAGTGTCGCATATGCCTTCAACCAGACAATCGTCGGAGACGTGTTTGGAGGCACCCTGGTCAGGCTGAACGTCTTAGACACACTGTCCAGCGAGTGCAGCAAGGTGGTGGTTCCCTGATGTTTTGGGGTGGCATTATGTGGGGCCGACGTACGCCACTGGTGGTCATGGAAGGCTCCGAAACGGCTTTACGATACCTGAATGACATCCTCCGACCCATAGTGCAACCATATCGGCAGAATATTGGAGAGGCATTTGTCTTCATGGACGACAATTCTCGACCTCATCGTGCACATCTTGTGAATGCGTTCCTTCAAGATAACGACATCGCTCGACTACAGTGGCCAGCATGTTCGCCAGACATGAACCCTATCGAACATGCCTGGGATATGTTGAAAAGGGCTGTTTATGGACGTCTTGACCCACCAACCACTCTGAGAGATTTACGCCGAATTGTCGTTGAGGAGTGGGACAATTTGGACCAACAGTGTCTTGATGAACTTGTGGATAGTATGCCACGGCGAATACAGGCATGCATCAATGCAAGAGGACGTGCTACTGGGTATTAGAGGTAGTGGTGTGTACTGCAATCTGGACCACAAATGCTGAAAGTCTAGCTGTATGATGGTACAACATGCAATGTGTGGGTCTCATGAGCAATAAAACGAGCTGAAATGTTGTTTGTGTTGATCTCTATTCCCTTTGTATTTAACGGTTCCGGAACTCTTGGAACCGAGGTGATGCAAAACTTTTTTTGATGTGTGTAATAGACATGTGCGAGTTGAGGGCGAAGTGATAGGTCTCATGAGGTCGTGTCGTTTTCCTCCTTCTCCATTTCTCCTCTGCGTGTTAGGGATAGTATTCTGTATCACGCCAGTTGTAATAGAGCTTCCCATTCTGCCGACCACCAGTTTTACCGATTGATCTGGGTGGTTTATGAACGTAGAAATTTCTGCAGCTCAATGCAGAGAAAATTTAAAAGAATATTTGCATGAAAATTAATCAACACTCAGGTATGGTTACACCTTCATTCAAATAATTGTCTTTGATGCTTCCGATGACCCATGGCTGAAAATTGGAGAGAACTCTGATGTAAATCTTCGTGAATGTTGTTTACACAAATGGTAGCAAATTTGTATTTATGTCTTAAAGAAACATGGCGTTTATCACCATATTATGCCAAGCCTGAGAATATATTGTATTTTATGTTGACATCTACTGAGATAATTTACGAGACTTCCAGCTAGGGTTTGAGATGTTTTCTTCGTATCACGTTGTCTTCAACTCTTTTACGTGTCATAGTTCACAGAAAGAATAAGACGAGACTGTTACTGCTGTAAAACGACAGTTTTATGTCCCGAGGTTACCGTCAAGCCTTACACCATATATGATACCGTAAATGACAAAGTATGTGTGATTTATACCTCTTCCTGTGTCGAGAATGAACAGTCACTTATTACACACTAGCAGTCGTGCTCGTAGTTGACGGGTTAATTTATAGTATAGACCAGGGGTGCCCAACCATTCTTAACTAAGGGCCACATTGTAAATAGTTGGGGAACCTTGCGGGCCAATAACACTTTGGACGATTTTGGGGTTATGGACATTTTTTTAAAATATAGGTCCAATATGGTGGGTTTTGTGGCTGTTTCACCTACGTTTTCTTAGTATTGTTGCTGTTTTTTATATTTATTTGTAGTGGATAAAATAATAAAACACTAAAATAAATTTACATATTTTTAATAAATCCTTTTAAAATTGAAGTACGATGAGATTCAATGCACATACAGCATGAATGACAAAGAGTGAGTATTTATGTTCATTTGACACAATTATTAATCAAATTGTGAAATAAAGTTCATGATAATTAGGTTTTGTGCGACGACTGGAACTGCTTTGAGTAGGGGTGAGCGCGCTCTGCTTCTTTGTCCAGTTGGCTTTAGGTGTATCAAAGTTTTGGCGACACGGCGAGGAATAACAATAACTACTTACTTCTCTTAAATTAAAATTTTACCAAATGAAAAGGTAAATAAATGATAATCGACTTTAAAGTCAATAATGTACTGAAACTAACTATGATGTAAAACCTGTTTCGGTTAACTTGTAAACTTCTTCAGTTATACTAAAAATAAGAAAAAGGAGCGAGCCTTACAGTAGTAGCATATGATGTGTAAAATCTTTATGGCTCAGCGATTTCCGCCAACACAAAGTTCCTCCATTCTCTTCTTGAAAGTGCTGTAGTGTCAAGGAGTTTAGATATCTAACCTTCTTGACTTTCATAGCGTTCAAAGGAACGATGAAATACGGCATGCAAGCTACCCTCTGGGTGTCAATTAACAAAGCTTGCACCAGGCACCCGAGGCCATACTATATTATTTTTATTATTATAGCGATTATGCAAGTCTCGTCCGGATGACGGCTCATACCAATTTTGGTTTCGATAGCTGCAGCCGTTTAGGAGTTGATAGTGGGATATACACACAGACAGACAGACAGACATTTTCGCGAATCGATCTCATAAGTCTACTTTTTACTCATTTTTGCAAAATGAGAAAAGTAGGATAAACATGATGTGGCTAGGGATGTATAAATGTTTTTGATACGTATTCTGTATCTTCAAAGTATTTCCCGCTTATATTTTCCGTATATTTACCTGAATGTTCATGGAAACTAATATATTAATATATTAACTCTCTTAAATTATAAATTAACCATTATGATTGTACAACTGCCTTTATTTACACTCTTGTTAACCACCAAAAAATAACAAAAATCCTGGTTTTAAGATTGTTCTTTTTTAAATATATATGAATAGCTTGTTTCAGTGAAATCAGGAAATCCGAGTTCATGATGTTTCCATTTTAGTTTATCTTCGCATTGAAGGCCTAGGTGGGTGCCTGGCATGATCTGAGGGTTCAGAGTAATATAGAGCTAAATATCCCCACGTGAGTGGAATGTGATGTTTTATGCGAGGGACGAGGCCGCACGATAGAGCAGTATATTAGTTGGACGTGGCGGTGCGACCCTAGCGTGCTGGACATAACCAATATAGCTAATTACCGCCATTACAGCATTGTCCTCTGTGGAATGAGTGCTACAGGGTGTGCAGTCAATCAGCTCTTTGTAGATTTTTAAAGTTATCTTCCTAATAAGAAAATATGAGAAGGATGTTTCCAAAACTGAATATCTCCAAAAAATAAGAAATGAAAATATGGTTGATTCGGTACCATCTGCATTGGATGGTAAAATATTTCTTGATCAGATGTTAATATTTCTCATTGATAAGGCTGTGAGAAAACATGCTTTTCGTTCAAAACTGAATAAATTCACCACTTAAATATTTTTCACCAGAAGTCAATATGTCCATGCTCTAAAATGCACAACAATGTATTTCCTTTAGTAACTGAATATATCCATTGATGCATGTATTTTAACTTCACATTTTCCTTTTGTGTTTACTTTCATTGTGTTATGATAGATAGCAGCACTACAACCTTCAATTCAATGGTATTCAGCCCCAAAGCATTGACTGGAATTTTCTGATCTGCACGCAGTGTCCCATGATCATTGTATGACATAATTTGATTGAACTAAATGAATATATATTTTTTAAATTGAGGCATTTAATTTCTAATTGTACCTATTAATATTATGTTCAAAATAAATATCATGAATTAGTATAAATACTTGAGATTATGTGTAATATCCTCCTTTCCATGGCTAAATACAACAACCGTTTTCTTCAAAACTAAATTTATCCAATCTTTTTTCATCAATAACTTTTAATGTACTATATATAATTTGGTGCACTTTTGATTATAGTACGTCGCTCTTTCTAGCTATCACTCAAACTATATATTACTCTATTTTGATAATCCAGTCTGAAGATATACGAATTTCCTATTTCCTGTAAAATTTATGATTGTGGTGATATTCAGTTTTGAAAAGAAGCTCCTCAAATCAACATAAAGTAGTCACAAACAATAATGTCCTCAATCATGAAACTAGAGCACAGAATAGCTTCTTTCAAAAAACAATATGCAGAAAAGGGTCATTTCAAAAAGGTGCTATATACACAATTAATTACCAAACTACTTAAAATGCTTCACTGGAGATGGATTCAGAACGTTACAAGCAATTTAATTATGGTCAGAAGGCAGGAATGGGGTACACCCAGCTTCGTGAGGCAAAACAGAGAAGAGGAACGTTTAATTCAATTTTAATCTCAATATTTTCTGCTTCGAATTGATTCAATATCTGGCTTCATTTACCTGGTGAAAACTAAGTTATATTCCCAATCGATTAAGTTAAAACTGACAGAAATTTGTGCAGTGCGTGAAATTGGCCAAATTTTTATTGTTTGTTTTTCTTTGTTTGACTCAATATTAGGTGTTATATAACTTCATTGTTAAAATACAACATTGATTGGTGCAGAATACATCAGATGCCAAAATATACGTTTTTATAGGATCACAAGGGTTAAATTTGACATTTAACCCTGCGGTGATCACGTACTAATATCTCGTGTAGAAGGTCGCGTGGCGTCTGAGAGACGTCATTACCATTGCGAGAGATTTATATAATTCCAAGTTTCAAGCGAGAATTTAAATGCATTCTACGACATTTCTGAAGTATAACCGTCTATTATGAAATATAGAGAATAGCGGACCCTGCTCCAAAGCGGGACAAATGCTAGGAAGATGATGATGATGATGATGATGATGATGATGATGATGAAATATAGAGAATTGATATAAAGGCAAATTATTATGTAATTACTTCTTATATGTATAATATACAATTGATTTACAAGTATGGAGATTTTTGTCCTCAAATCACTAGATAATCTGTCATTGCTGAATCAGATCACTGTATATAAACAACAATGTCAAGAGCTGTGGCGGATCGCACCACGTCCCCGTAGGTAGCTGCAGCAAGTTCGGAGATCCGAGGTTCAAATCCCGGCGCTGACAGTGGTTATGCTGAGTGTGGTTTTTCCCCAGGTTGTCCCACACTATTTCCAGGCAAATGCTGGGATAGTACCTTACTTAAAATCCCGGGGCTCCAACTCCATCCCTTTCCCCACTACATCTAGAGTATACAGTACTTCAGTCATCGCAGAAATACAAGTTGTCAGACAAGCTCCACACACACACACCCACACACAACTATAAGGGGCTGTTAACGAAGTTTACCCAAGCCCCTTAATTGAATTAACAACAACAAATAAATAATTTCTTGCAATAATTGTAAAGAAAATACATTCAAAGAGGATCATACTTTGTAACGGGGAAGGTCGCGTGGCGTCTCTCAGACGCCGTCAACTCTTATGTAATAATGACTCGGAGTTAAACTACAACTGCCACGCAAATATTCAGTCAAACTCATTATGAATAATGTTACTTGAAAGGTAGATGGCAGTTCAGTTCAATGACCTTGGGGGATTTCCTGTAATGACGAAATAAAGTGGCGTGGCGTCTGTCAGACGCCGCGCGACCAGTGTAGGGTTAAGTTACTCACTGAATTTGGAATTTCATGTTTTACAACTCCCATTCAATGACTTCTTTTTCCATTTTAAATAGCTGTTCAGGTACAGATGTCGGATAGTGACCAACATGGATTTTTCAAAATCGTTGCTAGAAAATACATTTTTTTAAATGGACGATTGTAGCTAGACCAGTGAACCAATACTAATGTTTAATGTGTTCATTTGAGGCATGCTATTTCATGATGCACTGAATAAGCGTTTTTGTTTCTATGTGATACTCCGTTTTTGGAGTTATACGCGACAAACGATAAAACGTGCAACAATTTCACGTTTGTTTGGCTGCTGGAAGTCAAACTCACCTCCTGCGGTGGTACAAACTCAGATTGCATGTATTTAGGATCATTAGAAGGTTTTAAGTCGATTGCCAACTAGCTCCAAACTAATTCTATGTAACAACTTTTTCTTCAATCTAATTGTACTGGTCTAAAGCAGCGGGAACTTCTTTTGCAAAGTAAACTCTCACAACGAGAAATTACAGTCAAATAAGGCACACTTCAGATTTATGTGCGTTGCACTTTATTTAAGAATTGGATGATTTTCTTTCTGAGTCTGACAAATTAGACAGGTACTGCATCTGTCCCTGGATCTTGAGAATGGTAAAAAATAATTACACTCAGTAAAACGTACTGAGCCATCCTAAAAGAGTTCACTGCATTTTTGGAGATCTTAGGATTAAATCCTGTAACTGAAGTTGGTCCAGTTGGTTGTAGCTTTACTAAGTTTCCCTTCACATTGACACCTAGAAAATTGCGTTAAGTTCTTTCGCAGCCCTGGTTTTTAGACACACAGGTCTAAAATATTAAAGTAATGAAGGTTATCAGAAAAGTTCAGCACACATTCAAATTCTGTCGGCCAGCATGTCCCAAGCCCATTAATGAGCCAACAACAATACCAAGAATAAACTATTATCTTCAAATAATACAGCAATTTCAATAATCCGATTAAAGTCCCCTTCCTTATTAGGCAGAGACAATAATGCCTGTTGGCTGAAAGGACACACTTCGACCACCCGAAAACTGATGGACATTTACTTTTTTTTTCTTGTAAACCGTTATGGAAACCTTTTAGGCTAATCAAGCCTTCTTAGCTGGAGACATGATCCCTGTTGTCTTTCTTTCTCCTATTTATCATACTAAGGTTTTCGTGTGGCTATATGGTTCTATAGTATTTTACGGGTTTAGATATTGTATTGAACATGATTTCTAATCATTGCTTTAATATTTATCAGGAGTTTATAATTTTTAATTTTCTACAAACAAATCTTTCACTTAGAAATGTTTTCTCTGAGGTAATTGAATGAATTGCTTACAGATATTGAAATGAAAATTCAATTTAAGAAATTACAAATGTACCATAGAATAACCTAAGATATCTTGTAAAAGTAGATCACAATGTTTCAAGTAAGTACTACGTAAATAATTACATACAACAAGTTTCAAGGAATGCATCCTAATCACAGTCAAGATCCTTTCACCACAACGAAAATCTGTATCACGCCGTACTATATGGAGCAACGAAACTACTGTCGACCAAAGTATTATGTGCACTCGAGTTTGAATGATGTTTGTGAAGTAACCAATAGACCTACATAAAATCCAATAACATCATCATTTTCGTCGTTCTATTGCACGTTAGATCATGTAGGTTTGGAATTTTTAATTTATATTTTAATATTTTTTGTCGCAGTTGGAGCACAAGAAGTGTACGTTTTTAAGCGTGTTGCAACCATGCGTCACATTTAAGAATTATTATCTCAAAAACCCGTCATCAGATCGAATCCAAATTTTAACAAAATACGTTTTTTACATGGCCGTCAGGTGTCAGTGAGCAAGTTGGGGTAATGTGGACTAGACATTGTTACCATGTCCTGATAGACAATCATAAATTGTCGCTTGGAAAACATCTAAGTCCTGTTCGGGTATAATCGTGCTTGGACGTGGCTGTAAAATTGCAACACATTTTGATGTACTTCGATCTTTGTTCAACGACTTGTTTGCGACAAAATTCAAGGATCAGTACACAGTGCCACTGTGCAGATATCAGAATAACAGATAAGAATGATATGCAATTAATGATAAACTGCCCAAATGCGTAAATAAATGCGTGAAGTGAGGGACGCGTCCCAAGTGACGTTGGATGAGAAGGGCTTAACAGAATAGCTGTGTTAACGTAGAGGAAAGGTGTGAAGTTGGTAACCCGGACCACCGTGGTTCAAATATTGGTCTCAGCCACTATTGAGGAATCGCACGATACTGGACGCCTTTAAAGTTTTACAACGAAATATTGCAATAAACCGTTAGTTAATTACCACCGGGTCTATGATAGCTGTTGTAGACGTGCATAAGATGTTTGAAATATCATTACAATGTTATGAGCATTCTGCAGACTGCCAGTTAGCTCAGGAGAAGAGGCGTTGCTTGAAACGGCAAAGAACCAGGGTTCGAATCGTACTTGCGCTGTTTATTTTTTTAAACATGTCAAATGTTTCATGAACGAAATACGTGTGTGTTTCTATACAAAGGGAAATCTGGCTTAATGAATTTGCTTACAGTTAGTCCTGAAAAGGAATGTTGTAGGCACTTCTTCAATATCTCGTCCAGTATCCACAGGCTTCGACAACTTGCTGTAACTGTCGTGGCATTGACTGAAGTAGAATTCTGAAGTACTGTTTATCAAGGGCAATCTCCTCCCATGGTTCCAACATAATCTCCCACAATGCATCCTGCGAACGAGGGGGAGGGTGAGGCCCGTTTTCCTTGATATGGCGTTTCCACTTGGCTCACACATGCTCAATGAGATTCATGTCTGGAGTTCAATGGTCCTAGTTGAGCAGTTCAATGGAGTCCTGCTCTGAAAACCAGCCCTGAACACTACTGCTCCTGTGGATTGGAGAGTTGTCTTGCACGAACTGAAGTACTGCTTGTGGATAACGCTCTCTCACACTCGGAATCATAATATTCTGCAAAATGTGCAAATATTGGTCGGATGTGAGATGTCCAGCTATCCGATGAAGCACTCCAGCCCCATCAGACGACATCAACCCCCAGCACGTCACAGATATGCGGCCACTACGTGTGAGCTCAGCCACATACCGTTTCTCGTATCAGGTCCTACGTGGCCTGTAAACTCGAACCGGTCTGACCTCTGCCGAAATGAAAGATGTCTCGTCTGAGAAGATGACTGATCCCAATTACGATTTAATTCCAGCTCAGAAAAGGCATACCGGTCGACTATATGTTGGTCGGAGAGACATTCTTTGATTGCAGGTTTTCTGCAGACAATTTCTGCTTCTCGTAATCGTTTACGGGCTGTGTATGGACATCCAGGAAAATTGGTCGTCTGCATAAGCTCTAGCGAATTTAAGAACTAATTTTTCTGTGAAGTTGTAACTACATGGCGGTCTTCTTCTACGGTAGAAACCAGCTGTAAACCAGTGCCCGGTAGACGACCAATCCTCCCTGACACCCGTCACTGCTGTATCCATCTTTGAGCAGATCTAGGAGGAACACCACACCGGATTGCTGCTTCACATACATAGAAATTGCCGTGTTCGACGAGAACCAGAACGTGCTCTATGGATGCGTGTGTATAGTGAGCCATAGCAGAATGTATTGACGCATTACCATCAACGTTAGCTCGTGCAAACGCGGTTGTTTTCGTGGCATGACATCATCATGGTGTGTTACTTTACAAAATTAATATTCACGGCGTAACTCGAACTTTGGTTGCTCAGCGATCAAGGACTTTACAACCTGACAGCTAACCTACTACGCTACAACGCAACACACGTCATTGTGAGCGTATCATGGCATACCACGACACGGTGCGTGTGGGAGTGGAGCGAGGGGATGGCCGATAGTGAGAGAGTGCGAGAGGATTATGGACTGACCATGTTGCAGTATATATCCACCGAACTGTACGCAGCCGACAGCAGCCGAAGTGACACTTGGCAATTTTCATGTCTCAAGAGATGCGACATTTTATGATTGTTTATCTGTACGTCTGAACACAAGAATCTTGATCATGGCAATTACAGCCCTGAAAATGAAATAAGAACTAACTCAAACATAACTGAGGCCCGATAGTCAAATATAGCACTGATTTCCTTTTACTCGTCTTTATTGGTTGCACAAAAGGGGTGCGGCTCTGCCTTGATTCCAAGCTCATCATAATTCTCATTTTATGTTGGTATTCTGCAGTTCACAAAAAAGGAAAGCTAGGAGTGAGGGGTTTGAATTATGCATGGCCTCGTTTGATCTGAATCACGGCGACAATTAGACAAACTTTACCTAGTGGCTGCTCTGGGGACAGCCAGTGTATTTATCGTGTACCTCTCTTTCAAGAGGACGGATCCTTTATAGAAATGTAATCCCTTTCTTTTATAATCTTATTCCTCCAGCGCCGTAATTTATTATGCAGTGAGAATTATCTCCGAACTGAAGGAAAGATTTATTCCACACCGTTAGAGTTTTAGCAACAGGAGTAAAAAGCTTTCTTCATCCATAGCAACGCGGAATAGGATAATATGAAATTATACACAGCCAAGTGCACAAAATGGCGATGATGAATATTGGTTTAATGGAAAGAACATCAATGTCATTATCCCCTAATGAAAATGATGACTATGAAAATGAAAATCCACAGCCTGCTTCCAGTCTCCGACCGGGTCAGGAATGGAATGAATGAAGCCCCCATCTAGCGGCGAGGATACGGACTGTGCCGGCTGCCGAGGCCTGACGCACTCCTCTGGGGCAATGATTAAATGAATGACTGATGAAATGAAATGGTAGTGGAGAGTGTTGCTGGAATGAAATTTTGACAGGGAAAACCGGAGTACCCGGAGAAAAACCTGTCTGCCTCCGTTCTGTCCAGCACAGACCTCACATGGAGTGACCGGGATTTGAACCACGGACCCAGCGGTGAGAGGCCGGCGTGCTGCCGCCTAAGCCACGGAGGCTGATGACTATGAAAATAATTATTATAAATAATAATATTACTAACGTAAAGAGTGGTTACGTTTACCTACTTAATGTATATTTTACAGTTTCTTAGTGATATTTAATGGTATTTAAAAGAAATTTCAAATTTACTTGGTAAACACAGATCCACCTCGTTGAGTAGTGGCTAGCATTGTTGACAGTCACCACGGAGGCCCGCAGAGACCCACCGGGTTCAATTCCCAGCCCTACCAAGACATGTAATTCTGACCTGATGGCTGGAACGGGGTACACTCAGCCTCGTGAGGAAAAACTGAGAACAGGTAGGTTCGATTTCTACCTCAACCATCCTAGATGTGTTTTGCCGTAGTTTCACACTTCTACTCCAGGCAAATGTCAGGATGATTCCCAACTTGAGGCCATGGCCACCTTCTTCACAATCCTAAGCTGAATTACAAATACACACATACAGCCATCACAATAACACAGGTTATCAGAAAAATTACACATGCACCCAAGTACATGGCCACGATGTCACAAAGCCCCTAAGTTATCAGCAACAACTACAACAACAACAACAACAGTAAAAATAAACATTTACAAAAGCTGCCAACAATTATACTAGTCAGAGACAATGATAACTAAAACAATTACAACACGCGTTTTTATTGTCATAGAAAGAACTGTATCTTAATATCGAGTGGAAAACACTTCTACCTCAAGGGTTCTAATGCTACATCTCTACGAATAAATAGGAACTCTCTACTATAGGTCAATTGACGTAGATGCCAGTAAGTTGTGTATGACATTGAATTGGTCATATTAGGCAGCAATACTGAGATTGAATAAGTGAGATATCAAAGGAGTCGGGTCATAAACGCAACCACGTCCGTCAGCACGACAGTATCCCAATTGTTTCCTTGTAGCAAGCTCCGAGAGCAGTTTATTCAAGGCAAAATGACATGCCTGTTGACACTTTCTGTCTCCCGAGCGCATCAGACAATAGACTCGCTCTCACAATCACCAACCCGGCTTCACAAAAGCACACGGCTATTACTTCTTGTTACACGGTTGGTTTTCTTTATTGGGCGATGTGGCGGAATGAGCCATAAATAGCAATCGCAGCACAACAATTAAGAAGTATTACAATGCCACAAATGTTTAATACTCGCTTAATGTTTTACTGACCTAAATGACACATGCCAGTGGATTACATGATGTTTAAGACCAACACCTAGGCAAAGAGTTTACTCTCAGGATGATCGCGGGTTCAAAGCCGGCCGAAGTCGTCGGATTTTTGAAGATTGTTAAAAATCCCTCAGTATGCCTTCCTTCGGAGGGGAAGTAAAGCCGGCGGTCCCATGTCATAGATTTATGGCATGTTAAAGAACCTTCCACTAATTACACCTGTGTGAAGCTAAATTAGGTTAAACATTTGACATACGCTCTTAAGTTCCGACGTTCGTCATCAGGAGCCGACTGCAATGGCATCTGGTAACCAAGTTCTGAACTAGCAGTCGCAGTCGTTGATGGTGGCATTTGGTGGCAAAAGTAGGAACTACTTGAAAAAATGCATTGCCTGCAGTCCTTACTTGAATTGAAAACCGATAACACACACTAATACAGTCATCACGATTAACACCGGTTGGCAGACAGATTCTACACACACCCAAAATGCACGGGGCTACATGATCGCGTTGTCGCAGCCCCTAATCTGAGGAACCAACCAACCAACTCTCAGGATGCCATGTGAACACATTCAACGCCATTACGAAACTACACCATCAGCCTAAAGGTGCCTTGTTGACAACTGGAATTCATGACCTCAATGTGTTTGCGCTATACCTAAACTCTGCTAAACGTGAGTCTAAAATGATTCCATGAAAGAAAACAAAACTTGAAAATCCAGCAGCCCTGTCTTATACCCCTTTTGTTGTTACTACCACTAAATCGCAAGCTACAAGAACCCCGTGCAGTAGCCGTGCTCGTTAAAACATGCACCGGAACCGCGCGGCCAGCTGCATCATTTCATGAAGTCGTAGGTTTGAATCCCAGCACTGACATGAGCTATCCTGATTGTGGATTTTCCCTGTATATTTTCCACACTTCTTCCAGGCAAATGCTAGGAAAGTACTTTATTTAAAGTCCCAGGGTGCCTGTGCCAAATACAGCTACACACATTACTGCAGTCATCCCATAAATTCAGGTTAACAGACAGATTAAACACACACCTAGTTACATGGGTCTGATAACCAAGATGTCCCAAGCCCCTAAAATGAATTAACAACAAACAACAAGTAACTACAAGGATGTTAGCTTTTTCCACGGGTCACAAAATACCGCTCGGTATAAGGAGGCCATCGTTACTTCCAAATTGACTTTTCAGTACTATGCTAGAGCTACCTAGCGGTCATAAGTAAAAACACTTCAACCAGCTAATCACAGGCAGCCATTCAAATCGATTATCATGACAAATCGAGCTTAGTTCGCGATGTTGCAATTTAGCAGGTTCGAAACTCAATTTTTCGAGATATATCGATTGAATGACTGACTTGTGATTGGCTAGTTAAGAATGATTTCACTTTTGACCGCTATGCAGCTCTAGCGTAGCATTGAAACGTTAAATCAGAAGTGACAATGGCAAAATAATAGCTAATTATGCACAGTCATATCATACAAACCCATCGATATATTATGAGTGGTTTTGATCGTTGTCTTGGCATTCATTGGCAACTTTCTACAAATTGAGTTTAGACTAACTTATGCTATGACTGTAATTAGTGAAGCTTTCCAGTAAGCTAATAATGATACATAGTGTGTATATTAAATGGAAATTATATTATGTAAAACCTAGTCTGATGGGCAATAATGCGATAGTTTACAAACAGACCGCGAAAATAATTGATATAGCACATTGTGCGCCACTGCTATTTAATACATAGATAAATAGCGTTAGTAGAACTAATTATTATAACAGACAAGCTGTACCCGGCATGCGTTGCAATGCCAATCAAAGAAAGTGTTGGCGTTGAAATTCTGTTTCTTGAAGTGCTTTTGGATACACAACATGTTAACTGCCTCTAAGCCAGAAACCTTCCTTGGAGTGTCCGCCATATTTCACCCAAGTTTCACCGCTAACGGCAGAATGGTATATGACCTTATACGGGACTTTGTTGAAACGCTTCGCGCGTCGTCCCTCATTTTTTGAATCAACTTGTGCGCTGCATATTGTATAGTGGGTATACTAAGCCAGAAATTTTCCATGACTTGTACACAACATCTCACCCAAGTTTCATAGCTACAGACGAATGGTACATGAATGCATACGGGACTTGGTCGAAACGCTTCGCGTGTCGTCGCTCATTTGTTGATTCTACTCTTGCGCTACATATTGTAATATGGATGTACTCAGCCAGAAACCTTCCCTGGAGTGTACACAACATCTCACCCAAGTTTCATCGCAATCGGATGAATGGTATGTGAATGTATACGGGACGTTGTCCAAACGCTTCGCGCGTAGTCACTCATTTGTTGAACATAAACGTGCGCTTCGTATTGTAAAATGGATTTACTTAGCCAGAAACCTTTCCTGGAGTGTACACAACAATTCACCAAACATTTATCACTATCAGACGAATGGTATATGACTTTATACGGGACTTTGTTGAAACGCTTCGCGTGTCATCGCTCATTTGTTGAATCTACTGATGCGCTACCTATTGTAAAATGTATGTACTAAGCCAGAAACCTTCCCTGGAGTGTACACAACATCTCACCCAAGTTTCATCGCTATCGGATGAATGGTATATGAAATTATATGGGACTTTGTTGAAACGCTTCGCGCGTCGTCGCTCATTTGTTGATTCTACTCGTGCTCTACCTGTTTTTAAAGGGATTTACTAAGCTAGAAACCTTCCCTGGAGTGCACACAAAATCTCAGCCTAGTTTCATCGCTATCGGACGAATGGTATATGATCGCAAACGTGACTTGGTTGAAATGCTTCGCGCGTCGTAGTTCATTTGTTGAATCTACTCGTCCGCTGCCTATTGTAAAGTGGATGTACTAAGCCAGAAAATTTCCCTGCAGTGTACACAACATTTTACGCAAGTTTCATAGCAATCGGACGAATGGTATATGAATGCATACGGGACTTTGTTGAAACGCATTGCGTGTCGTCGCTCATTTGTTGAATCTACTTGTGCGCTATCTACTGTGAAATGTATTCACTAATTTGAAACCTTCACGTAAGTGTACACAACATCTCACCCAAGTTTCATCGCTATCGGACGAATGGTATATGAACACATACGGGACTTTGTTGAAATGCTTCGCGCATCGTCGCTCATTTGTTGAATCTACGCGTGCGCTACCTATTGTAAAATGGATTTACTAAGTCAGAAACCTTCCTTGGAGTGTACATAACATCTCACCCAAGTTTCTTCGCTATCGGATGAATTGTATATGACCTTATATGGGACTTTGTTGAAACGCTTCGCGCGTCGTCGTTCATTTGTTGATTCTTCTCGTGCTCTACCTATTTTAAAGGGATTTACTAAGCCAGAAATCTTCCCTGGAGTGCACACAACATCTCAGCCTAGTTTCATAGCTATCGGACGAATGGTATATGAATGCATACGGGACTTTGTTGAAACGCTTTGCATGTCGTCGCTCATTTGTTGAATCCACTCGTGCGCTATCTACTATGAAATGTATTCACTAATTTTGAAACCTTCACGTAAGTGTATACAACATCTCGCCCAAATTTCATCGCTATCGGACGAATGGTATGTGAACACATACGGGACTTTGTTGAAATGCTTCGCGCATCGTCGCTCATTTGTTGAATCTACGCGTGCGCTACCTATTCTAAAATGGATTTACTAAGTCAGAAACCTTCCTTGGAGTGTACTCAACATCTCACCCAAGTTTCATCGCAATCGGACGAATGGTATATCAACGCATAGGAGACATACATACCCACCCACAGACAAACTATCACGTTACATTGATTTTTATATATATAGATCAGGAATTCAGAAATTATTTGATGGCCAATTACAATCAAATGATGATTTGCACAATGAGAGACTTTTGATAACAAATCTATTTATCTATTTATTTATTTATTTATTTATTTATTTATTTATTTATTTATTTATTTATTTATTTATTTATTTAGCGTATGGCTTTTAGTGTCGGGAGTGTCCGAGGACATGTACGTCTATCCAGACGCAGTAGCTGCTTCAAGCGGACACCCATGGGGTGTGCTACAAGTTCCGTTCAATTTCAAGTACTGTAGTTGCAACTTTCGCTACCAGACGTCACTGACACCTAGTGGTGAACGTTGGAACTTTCATAGAGCGATTCAACGAAATCTAACCTAGAAATTTAGCTTCACACAAGTTTAGTTAGTGGAAGGATCTTTTACATGCCATAAATATATGACATGGGACCGCCGGCTTTACTTCCCCTCCGAAGGGAGGCATACTGAAGGATTTTAACGCTCTTAAGAAATCCGACGACTTCGACCGGGTTTGAACCCACGATCTTGGGCACAGCAGTCCAGCATGCCACCAAGTACACCACCGAAGCCGCTACAAATCTAACTTATTAAATCTATTAAAACTCTGTAATGGAAGTTTTAAGTAAATTATGAATACAAATAACCTGAATGCACGGATGCAATAAAATCATTGGAGCACATTTATACCAATAGAGGCGCATTGAAATTGCTAAATAGTTTACGAACATTAATGAATTATTCAGACATAAGGCTTACACATTTCCTCCTATTGTCTGTAAATATATTTGGTAATAAAATTATTCTTCTGACAAAAACGTTACTAGGCAAGTATACAAACTGAATGTGATATACTGTGAATCTTGACTAATTCTAGCGTTTTTAATCCGTAAAATCCTACGTAAGGTTTAAATTACCATTTTGGTCTGCATGCATTTTCTGTCGCTTACATTACCTTCCATCCTCCTCTTGGACTACACCCTGCAAAAATTAACATTTCCATTACTTGGTGGGCACCCAAATTATTTGTGTGAATTCTGTCAGATTACCCATGGCACCAGTCCCCACAAGGCAATAATCAGCGTACGTTAGTCTCCCTAAAATATACTTGAAAATAAGAGGGGAATTCCACCTAGGCCCTAATATGTTGCAGCATAAGAACATACCACAATGTTCACGTTGTTCCTGATCAATTTTAGGTAGTCATTAGTCCCAGTGTTCATACACATTTGCATTCGCTAATGAAGTGACTCTTCCCAAGGAAATATGTTTTTCCGTGGTTTCCCAATTCTACTCCAGGCAAATGCCTGGATGGTACCTAATTTAAGGCCACTGTCAGTTCCTACCCAAATCCTACCGCAATTGCAAATACACACACAGGTACAGACATCCCAGTAACACATATTATCAGACAAGTCATAAACACACCCAAGTACACGGTGCTACATGACCACGACGTTGCAAAGCCCCTAAAAGAATCAACAACAACATCACCCGTCATGAAGCCTCAGTGGCTCAGGCGGCAGCACGCCGGCCTCTCACCGCTGGATCCGTTGTTCAAACCCCGGTCACTCCATGTGAGATCTGTGCTGGACAAAACGGAGGCAGACAGGTTTTTCTCCGGGTACTCCGGTTTTCCCTGTCACAATTTCATTCCAGCAACACTCTCCACTATCATTTCATTTCATCTGTCATTCATTTAATCATTGCCCCCGAGGAGTGCGTCAGGCTTCGGCAGCCGGCACAGTTCATATCCTCGCCGCTAGATGGGGGCTTCATTAATTCCATTCCTGACCCGGTCGGAGACTGGAAGCAGGCTGTGGATTTTTTTATCACCCGTCATGGGACTGACCAGGCTAACCATGCCGAGTGATTGCATTAAGAAACCAAGTTGTGTCATAGTTTCTGAGAGCATAGTTAAAAGTGCGAAAAAAAAGGCTTATGAGATCACCTTTTGCCCGTGTGTATGTGTGTGTGTGTTTCTGTGTGATATGTGTGTGTCCCCCTCTAATAACGTCTAAACGGATGGAGCGATTTCAATGAAACTCGGTAAGGTAATAGCACCAGTTTGGCCGACACCGACCGTGCCCTTCAAATTTATTTACGTCTCACCAATCTAACATGGCGCTGTGCAAAATATTTCAACAGCATTCAATATCTACGAAACTATTACCGATATCACCCTGAAACGGTGATAAAGGAAACTACTATAAGTTCACCTATGAGACTTTCGAAAATCTGGTAACTACAAAACCAACATGGCGGCCAAGGGAAATTGCGACTTTTAAAAGATGTTTCTCGCGATTTAACAAACCAAAGGCAATAAAACTTGGTACAGAATATGTTTAATCACATTATAATGCACTGACATATAATTTCATTCAATTATTTACATAACCTCAAGATGGTGGCCGTGCGAATTTAAAAAATAAGCTTTTATTTCCTGTGTCATAATCATGCTATCGAAGTGAAAGATTGAATAATGAACCTACGCAATAATTTTCCTTTAATGGTACATGGCTCTATGGCCTAAACGTATAACAATCCAAAATGGCGACCATCCGAAATATTTAGACGGTTCTCAATATCTACGAATCTATTACAGCAATCAAACTGAATTTGTAATGATCATAGGGGCTATGCACATAAGTTCACCTATATGACTTTCAATAACCTGGTGATCAGAAATCCAACATGGCGGCGACGCGAAGTATAAATATTCACATGGACGTTTCTCGCAATTTAACCGTCCGAGTGCTGTGAAACTTGGTAGAGTAAATCCTTATACAAATATTAATCCACTGGCATCTAATTTATTTCAATTGTTTCCATAACCACAAGATGGCAGCTGTGCGAAATTTTAAAATCTCGTTTTTACTTCTTGTGTCCTAATAATGCGATTGAAGTTTGAATACTACACGTACACAATAATCTTCATGTAACAGTACATAACTCTAAGACCTACATAAATAAAAAAACAACATGGCGACCATCCGCAATAATTAGTCGGTTCTCAATATCTACGAATCGATTGCAGCATTCAAACTGAAATTTTTTATGTTGATAGTGGCAGTTAACATAAGTAGGATATATGAAAATAGGCTGTGTAGTTCTTCACGGAACTAAATGTTTTGTATCAATGCAGCCAATGGCCATGTACTTTTCTTTTCAGAACGGGTCAGGGAAGGGATATTTGAAGGAAATAAGCCGTGGACCTATTGAAAGGAAACGTCCCAGCACTTCTTGGTGGTGAAAATGGGAAACCGCGAAAACCATTTTCAGGACGGCCTAGGTGGGATTCGAACCCACGCTCTCCCGATGCCAGCAAGAAACGAGGTAGCCACCGCGGCCGGTAATGTTGTTTCATTTTGGAACTTCGACGTCGTGGTCATATCCCACGTCCAGTTGTGTGTGTGTATAGAATATGCCAGCCCCGTGGTTTTGGGGCAGCGCGAATTCCTCTCACCCGGCTCCGTGAGGGATTTTAGAGACTGACATGAGGGATGGAACGAGGTGCAGTCAGCCTCGTGAGGACAATTGAGTAGCTGTCTGACAGTGATGCAGCGCACCGGTCACGAACACCAAGATTAACGACCGAGGGTACTCGATGCTATGACAACGCGTCACCCCAATATCTGCCGGCTAAATGGCTGGGCAGCGCACAGTGGCTCAAAATCGAAATCTAGGAGGACAAAATTATTTATTTTCATAATTAAAAAATCAAAATTTATTACATCTACAGCATTCTCATATAATTGCCGCTCACTATTCTGGGATATAAACTCATCTTAGTGTAAATCTGTCACCACTGTTCGAGTAGTCTGAATTGGAGGGTGAATGTAAGTGGCTGTGGTTTGGTTGTCCTTGTGGTTTGTGTGATGCTTTAAAATGGAACATGCAGCTGAAGGTATGATCTTTGTAACGTGTTTCAGTTATTAACGGGCGTAATTGTTACGTAATTTTAGCTATATTTGCATTATATAATATTTAACTATTATTTTTAAAATTATATTTTCACATAGAATGTTAGTATGTCACGTCACTCTGCGTCACTTTCTACTTAATATTAAAATGTAGATAATGTCTTGTAGTTTACGGCTGTTATAAGATTTTTTGCCTCTTTTTGCAACTTACTTAGTTATTTTACGTTTTAGAAGATGCCGCGTAACCAGTTCTCACACGTTTACAACTGTTTGAAGCACTGGGCTCGACGATAATGTCAAAAATGGAACTTTGTGCCTTTGTTAAAATAAATTAGGAGTAGAAAATTGTTCTGAAGAGATAACTGAATGCTGTATCCAACGCCAAGTCATAGACAATTTCTTGCATTTGTAGACGTAGCTTAAAAAGGTCTTAACTGATGTTTATTATGAAGTAAACAAATTATATACGTTGCTTTCACTCTAAATTCATGATTAAAACGTAAAAATAATTTTGTCCCCGTAGATTTCGATTTTGACCCACTGTGCAGCGGTCACTTGGTAAGCCTAGGCCCTTCATGGGTTGTAGTAGCACGTTTAGTTAAGAATTTGCCTATGGTATCGTGATGACTGTAGTAGTGTGTACCTGTAGCTAAGGCTTAAGTTGGGAAGTAAAACTTATTTCACTGAGACCCGTAGTTTGGAACCATCCCAGCATTTGCCTCATCACTTACCGTATCGTAAAATTAGTGGGATTGCTAATGACCCGTTTGTGCCTTAACAAAGTTTATTATTATTTCGACTGTGAACCATCTCCCTGCCAAACGAGTGGGAGTCTTAAAACATTTGCACAATCACTTAATCATCAGCGACTGTCTCGGGTGAGGGATGTATTATCACATTAGCCTGAAGTAATGGACCATTGAGGGTGCGCTCCACGAGACAAGCGGACCAGGCTCAGTGCCAGACGCATTTCACTTGATTCATCCTTTGAAGTTATAAGCTCCATGAAGCATCTGTAATTCATCACACTCTTGGCGTATATGATGACTTGGCAGCTCTTTGTTCTGCTATCGTAGTACTCTTTGGTCGAATAGATTACTAATTAATTAGTATAATCTCACTGAACTATCTTAGCGAATCTCAAATTTGTTCAAAGGCACTATTAACTCTCAGCAATTCTTCTAGGTTTGTGCCATGTCTTGTGTGGGGTTTCGCCTAGGACACCAAGCTGGCTCATCGGCGGGCTCTTGGTGTCCCCGCCCGGACCCCCAACGGAGTGACGAACTGCGCGCCACCTCCCTTTATATTAGGTGCAACTGCACCACTTGACTGCGAGAACTAAAAGCTCAAGCAGCCTTAACCTCCCTAAGAAGGCTTCCAAAAAGATGGTATATTTGCTTTCACGGCCGGTGAATTAAATCTCAGCAATTCTTCTAGGTTTGTGCCGTGCCTTGTGTGGGGTTTCGCTTAGGACACAAAGCTGGCTCATCGGCGGGCTCTTGGTGTCCCCGCCCGGACCACCACAGGAGTAGCGAACTGCGCGCCACCTCCCTTTATATTAGGTGCAACTGCACCACTTGACTGCGAGAACTCGGCACGGCACAAACCTAGAAGAATTGCTGAGATTTAATTCACTGGCCGTGAAAGCCAATATAGCACTTGAGCAATCGCTCAGGGTATTGGTAACATCCTCCCCATATATTTATACTCCGCTGTATCTAATGATCCAGGTTAGCTACCCTGTTGCTTGCCACGGTGGGTGAGTGGTTGTCGTGTCGGATTACTACCCCCAAGTCCGGCTCAGTGGCTAAATGGTTAGTGCGCTGGTCATTGTTCCAAAGTGCCCCGGGTTCGATTTCCGGCCGAGCCATCAGGGATTTTAATCTCCTGGGGTTAATTCCCGTTGCTTGGGGACTGGGTGTATGTGACGTCTTCATCATCACTTGATCCTCATTACGACGCGCAGCTCGCCCACGGGTGTCAACTAGAAAGACCTGCACTCGGCCTCTCCGGAGGCCACACGATAAATATAATTTGCACTAATCCCAAGCTTGCAGGTTCGCTCATGGTCGTGGCAAGTGATTTTTGAAAGGCAGCAAAAATCACGACATGCATGTCATAGGATGTTGCCATGTTATTTATTTATTTATTTATCGTATGGCTTTTAGTGCCGGGAGTGTCCGTGGACATGTTCGGCTCGCCTGAGTCTGTAGCTGCTTTCAGCGGATACCCTAAAGGGTGAGCTACAAGTTCCGTTCAATTTCAAGTAGTTCCAACTTTCGCCACCAGATATCAATGATACCTAGTGGTGAACGTTGGAACTTTGATAGGGCGTTCTGACGAAATCTAACCTAACACATTTTGCTTTACACAAGTTTAGTCTGTGAAAGGATCTTTTACATGCCATAAATCTATGACATGGGACCGCCGGCTTTACTTCCCCTCCGAAGGAAGGCATACTGAAGGATTTTTAACGCTCTTAAAAAATCCGACGACTTCGGCCGGCTTTGAACCCACTATCTTGGGCATAGCAGTTCAGCATGCTACCGACTACGCCACCGAAGCCGCTGTTGGCATGTTAAAGAACCCATTTGAATTCAGTATGCCGTGTTCATAATGGCAAAATTAATTAATCTCGGGATTTTTCGACAACACAAAGCTCCTCATTTCTCTACTAAAAAGCGCTATAGTGTCAAGGAACTTAGATATCTAACTTTCTTGAATTTCATAGTGCTTCAAGGAACAACAAAATTCGACATGCAAGCTGCCCTCTGGGTGTCAAATAACGAAGCTTGCACCCGGCACTCGAGACCATACGATATTACTGTATTATTATTGGTATTAGCTACCCTGTTATGACCTCGAGTAGATTTCTTAGGAACCTATTTAAGATAGTATTGTGAACGATTTCATATAAATAGCATCAATTTGATAGCAGACAGTGAGCTTTCTTCACGCCTGGAATGTCGTCGAATCTCCACGTGACTGCTAACGCAAAGTGAATCGATAATTACAATTCTCCACCAATCAATACAAATTAGATTCAAATTAGTATATATTTCGGTCCAAGAATGGGATGTACTGTCGACCAAAGTATTATGTGCACTCGAGTTTGAAGGTTGTTTGTGACGTAACCAATTGACCTACATAAAATCCAATAACATCATCATTTTCGTCGTTCTACTTTACGGTAGTTCATGTAGGATTGGAATTCTTAATTTATATTTTAATATTTTGAATCGCAGTTGGAACACAAAAAGTGCCCTTTTTTAAGCGTGTTTCAACTATGCGTCACATTTATGAATTATTATCTCAAAAACCCGTCATCAGCTCAAATCCAAATTTTAACACAATATACATTGGAATGTTGTATAACTGGTTTATTAATTTCACAATTTTGTGTGGCGAATAAACAAAGTTGTTATCTTTTTTGTAAGGTAACTTTTTCTCGGCTCGGTGTGGTTGGAAAATGTAGTTCTTTGTCGCGTTGTAATCCTCATACATCAAATGTTTATGCTGTATGAATGTGAAATACGTAAATTAATTCACTTATTTTATATCGGTTTGTATTTGTACGGGAAAATAAGACATGGTTCGGCAGCTAGCCGATACGGCGAAAGCTGTACAGCGTTGCCGAGATGGAGCCCATCACGCTTCATGGCGCGCCTCGCTTGGAAGTAATGGACAGGTCTATTTCTTACATCACAAACAACCTTCAAACTCAAGTGCACATAATATTTTGGTTAGCAGTAGGGATTCTTTTACGTAACAGCACGGAGTGATTGGAACCGTGTGAGGTTTACATGCAAGTTATGAACGACTACAGTGAGAATAGGCCGACATTTGTGATTTTAAATTTGGTAGATGTGGAGATTAGAAGTCTCAATTTCATCTGTCTGTTTCAACATCACAACCATCCATCACGGGTCCAATAACGAGTTTGAAAAGGCATCTCCAGAGTGTTTTGAAAATTATCTTCAAATATTTAGAACCTTATTTAACCAGGTTATTTGTAAGGATGCCGATTTTATTGTGTTTCAAATTGATTCTATTATTTTACAGTTTATAAGAATACTTATCCCTTTGATTGCATATTTTCATTGTTCTAATTCATTGTTTTTCCAGTTTATTCATTTCATCCTGTAAATATTTCACTTAATTTCATTTCTCAACAGTTTTATTAAATGAGTTTCTATTAAGGTTTGATTCCAATTTGCTGATGAAGCTCCCACTGTTGATCCGAAGCATGTACTAATTTGAATATAATTTTTTTTGGTTGACGGATCATTTTAATTAATCTATTAATCAATACGGAAATTTTCTCACATTTTTCTATAATGAAAAATATTTTTGCTTCTTAAGTAAATAGAGAGTTATACAGTGCGCCCGGGAATGTTCTCCGCAGTGCCTTCAAGCTGCTGCGAGAGATTACGTCACCATTACGTTGGCAACACGGCTGTCGCTTGTATCATAACAAACAATATACTTTATACTCACCACAGCCATTCATAACAGATGCTAGAAGTGCTGATGACACACATGCTCGCTTATTGCAATACTCACTGACGATTTCGACAGCCCACAGCCCACACATGTGGCCTTCACCCTACCAAGGACACTGTGCTGCCAACTAAACTGATGACGCTATCACTCGCAGCTGCATGTAGCCGCCGTGGAGAACATTCCCGGGCGCCCTGTATTAATACGCAACTTTCATTTCCAAGTAATTTCCTCAATAATTCTACATTTTGGAATTATGCTATTGTGAACAAGGGCAATTACAAATTAGTCCGCCTTGTTGCGTAGTGGCTAGAATTCTTGGCTGCCACCACGAAGGCACGAGTTCTATTCCTGGCTCTGACAGGAAAATATGATTCTGGTCTGAGGGCTGAAATGTCTACACTCAACTTTGAGAGGCGAAACTGAGAAGCGGCTTTACCTCAGCCATCCTGGAAGTAGTTTTCAGTTGTTTCCTACTTATACTCCAGGTGAATGCCGGTTTGATACCTAACTTAAGGCCATGGCCGGCCCCTGCCCAAATTGTGCCTAGGTTACTAATGCACACACTAATACACACATGACAGTGACAAAGGTTATCAGAGAACTTCTACACACATCGAAGTACATGGCGCTACACGACCACGATGTTGCAAAGCCCCTAAAATGAATGAATGAATGAATGAATGAATGAATCAATCAATCAATCATTGCAATTATAAAATAGACAAGACAGGAATACATAATCTACTTGATGATAATGAACCCCGAGTGGAATACTTCGATCAATATGATAATTGTGTAGACCAAAGTTTTAGTTTACAATACTGAGAGAGAAAGTTACAATGCTGAAGATAATGGGCATAATGATGTTGATAACAATGATAGTTGATGTTATGGAAATATTTCATCTGAGGGAAGCAATCTTTATATCGGTAAGTATTAATAACAACGTGTACTTCGGTGACGTAGTTGGTAGCATACTGAACTGAAATGCCCAAGATTGCGGGTTGAAACCAGTCCAAAGTCGTCAGATTTTTAAGAGCGTTAAAAATCCCTCAGTATGCCGGCGGGCCCATGTCATAGATTGATGGCATGTAAAAGAACCAACCACTACAATTGCTAGTTTGTAGCCAAAATTTGTAGTTTTTTTTTTTTTTTTGTTAGAAACGTTCTTCTAAAGTCTAAAATATACACCATTCAATACTTGAATTAAAATATATCTATTATATCTTATAGTACGTGTTTCCACTTCACATTGAGGTCTTCCTTTGCTCAGTTAAGAATAAAATACTAATGATGTACTTAAGTCTAATGAATGTTGGATATTATACATTCTTATGTGATACATTTTAATTAAACGAATTAAATAAAATAATAACATGGACACCCTTACAATGTAATTAAATGTAAATAAAATATAATAATGGGCTTCACATTTAAATTTCGAAATACAGATAGAAAAACAAGAAATGTTGTATTAACCAGTGTAGGCTAAATAAAATATTGGGTTTTATATTAAACATTCCAAAAAATCATCTAGAAAATTAAACATAGGAATTACAAGTGCAGAATATCAACAAATACCTAGGTTAATATATATATATATATATATATATATATATATATATATATATATATTATTTCAAGTATTCATTGGCACATGTTTTAAACTTTAAAATTGATCTATCAATACGGATATCAACAAATATTTTTCAATCATTGGCAAATGTATTTGCATTCTACAAACGCTCTATTAGCTCCAACGTTTGCCACCAGGTGCCGATTGCAGTGGCAACTAGTAGCCAAGTTCACAGCTACAGTATGTGTCGTTGACGGTAGAATTTGGTAGCAAAAGTAGGAACTACTGCAGTCCTTTCCTGAATTACAGATAACACACACTAATACAGCCATCAAAATTAACACCCTTTATCAGACAGATTCTACACACTTCCAAAGTAGGCCTACACGGGGCTATATGACCGCGTTGTAGCGGCCCCTGAACTCAGGAACCAACCGACCAACCAATATAGAACCCTCATTCACTCCTGCATGTCAGGTTGTGGACCGTGTCCTCAGCCAAGCATACTTCACGTGGTCTCACCATCTCTCGTAAATCTCTTAAGATTTACTGTGAAGACAGTTGGAAGTGCAGGTCCGGATGTTTTGAGAGATGTCAACGCTACACCTCTGCTGATGGACTGTTGAAGGAATGCAGTGACGTAACCCGTTGAGTAACGAACAGAGAGGTGATATGTTTCTGTCTTGACTAGGGTTCGGAAATTGAACACCCAAAGAAGTACAAAATGTGTAAGCAAATATGCCCTAGATATAAGCTGAATATGTTCTAAAAACTTAAAAACAAGATGTTCAGTAAAGAACATATAGCTTACTTTCTCCTAAATGCATGGGTATTGTTATAACTCTTTGTCCTTTTCAAGGAGTATAATTGAATGTTGGTTGTAGTAGCTTGCTGAAATACAACGTGCTATAGGGATATTAAACATGGATATTAGGTGCCCTTTGCTAGTGCTACCTCTGTAAAAAAAATCATTCAATTCGGTTTCACCGTGTTTGAATTGATCTGGGGAATGGATTTGCACACATACATGGCCGCTATTTGCAAACTATTGGGCTGATGACCTTGTAGTCAGTCATAAGATGCTTTCCACAAAAAGGCATGTTGTTGCAAAATCCGGTAGAGATCAAATTATTAGGATGGTCGAAATTTGATTTAAGCTTTTAATATTTGGGTGGCCGTCATTCCGTTTCCGTCAAGATGGCGGCGATATAAAACATGACACTGAGGTGCCTTTTGCTAGTGCTACCTCTGTACCAAATTTCGTTCAATTCGGTTTCACCGTGTTTGAATTGATAGGGGGAATCGATTTGCACACATACTTGGCCACCATCTGCAAACTATTGGGCTGATGATCTAGCAGTTTGGTCAGAATATGCTTCCCACATAAAGATTTGTTGTTGCAAAATTTGGTAGAGGCTAGATTATTAGGCTGGTCGTAATTACATTTTAGCCTTTAACATTTGGGTGGCCGCGATTACGTTTCCGTCAAGATGGCGGTGATATAAAACATGACACTGAGGTGGCCTTTTCTAGTGCTACCTCTGTACCAAATTTCGTTCCATTCGGTTTCACCGTGTTCGAATTAATAGGGGTAATCGATTTTCACACAAAGATGGCCTCCATCCGCAAACTATTAGGCTAATGACCTATTAGATTTGTCAAAGGATTCTCCCTCCATAAAGGTACGTTGTTGCAAAATTTGGTAGAGATCGAATGATTAGGTTAGTCGTAATTTTATTTAAGCTTTGAACATTTGTGTGGCCGCCATTACGTTTCCGTCAAGATGGTGGCGATATAAAACACGACACTGGGGTGCCCTTTGCTAGTACTACCTCTGTACCAAATTTCGTTCCATTCGGTTTCACCGGGTTCGAATTAATAGGGGCAATCGATTTTCACACAAAGATGGCCGCCATCCGCAAACTATTAGGCTGATGACCTATTAGTTTGGTCAAAGGATGCTGCCCTCATAAAGATATGTTGTTGCAAAATTTGGTGGAGTTCGGATGATTAGGTTAGTCGTAATTTGATTTAAGCTTTGAACATTTGTGTGGCCGCCATTACGTTTCCGTCTAGATGGCGGCGATATAAAACATGACACTGAGGTGTCCTTTGCTAGTGCTACCTTTGTACCAAATTTCGTTCAATTTGCGCTCTCCGTGTTCGAATTGATAGGGGGGGACAGACATTCAGAGTACACACACTCACTCACACTCACACACACACACACACACACACACAGACACAGACCCACACACATACACACACACAGGCAGACACACTTTTTTCGCCCTGTAGTGATCTCATAAGTCTACTTTCATTTTTTGCAAAAATCGAAAGTAGGCTAATATGTCGTAGGAATTATAGGAATATGTAGCAAGTTTAGGAGTGTGGCCAACATAAAACGCGTTAACCCTCTAAGCGCCAACGTCCTTTTGAAAGCCCGTTTGGTTTTCATCTGAAAAAGGACGTTCAGTATTTATTTTTCATTATTAAAAGTAACAGTCATTTCCTTTCAGAATTTCCCAATATAGTTAGTTAAAGACTTACTGTTTTTGCAATAAACAGCCTCTTTTAATTTTAAGGCCATTGTTTCAGTATATCAGTCCAATCAACAGGCATATTTATTGGCGCGCTTTACTTGGCGCGGCAACAACACTAGCAGTCTCTCTGTGCATGTTGTCCGCTCTGTGTCTAGTTGCTCTCGACTTGTTCATTTATTGCTGTGAAAATGAGCCGGTCTCCTGATAGTGATAACACTATTCGTAATATGTATCGTATTCTGTAATAATAATAATAATGTTATTGGTTTTACGTCCCTTTTAACTACACTGGCTTTTAGAGACGCCGGGGTGCCGGAATTTTGCCCCGAAGGGGATCTTTAATGTACTGACACGGCTCCCTCTCATTTGCGCACCCTCAAATGCCACGTATTCTGTAAGTATTCCGTATAAAGCAAACGAATGTATTAAGACTTGTGTTGTATTTTTGGCTCATTTGGATATGTACATTAATTATTTTTATTACAGATTCATTTTAGGTTAAAAATGAATGAAATTTTCAATATAGCTTCATAATAAGTCGTAATATTCAATAAGTAGGTTCGCGATGCATAAAAAAAGGTTCTACCAAAATTTTATTGCTAAACTTTGGTTTTGTTTTATTTTTAATTAATATTTTAGGGTTCTGGCTGCCAAATGTTTACAAATGGTCATAAATGAACCGAGTGAGGCTTTATTCGTATAGACCATTATATTAGTAAACAAATAACGAAAATTTCACGTTTCTACCTATAATAATAGCTGAACTATGAGTGATGAAACAAATGCTTGCAAAACACGGAAACTGGCCTTGGCGCTCAGCGGTAGGAAAGCCGTAATAGCACGTGGCGCTCAAAGGGTGCTGACACATTTAATCATACAAACTGATAGAGGTACGATACCTATATTTAGCCTTCCAATATTCATTCAGTACGGTAGTGACATAGCCTTCGCATTCAGTTCTCACTGGCTTTTCTTAATAAAACAACCCACAAACGAAGTATATATTGTATGTCTACCCCTTATTATTCCCGTTTCCAACGGGGTCGGGGATGAGATGCGATGAAATTCTATGTGGCGGATGATTTCTACGGCCGGATATCGTTCCTGAAGCCAATCTCATGAAAGGAGTTAATGAGAGATGAAATGAATGAAGCTGAGCATGGATGTGGAAAGAATCGGCCGTGGCCTGTCAGAAGGTACCGTCCCAGCATTTGCCTGGAGTTGACAATGGGGAAACCTCAGAAAAATATTTCAAGGACGGCCGATGTTGAAGCTCGAACCCACTTCTACCGATTCTACAGAGAGCTTGGCCCCATGGCCGAGAGCTGCGTTTTAACGAGCGTAGCTACCGCTGTCGGTAATCCAAAAACGAAGTACTGTACTGTACTATAGGCGGCTTCGGTGGCGTAGTTGGTAGCATGCTGAGCTTCTATGCCCAAGATCGCGGGTTCATAACCGGCCGAAGTTGTCGGATTTTTTAAGAGCGTTAAATATTCCTCAGTATGCCTTTCTTCGGAGGGAAGTAAAGCCGGCAGCCCCATGTCATAGATTGATGGCATGTTAAAGAACCTTCCACTAATTACATCTGTGTGAAGCTAAATTATATAGGTTAAGAACGTAAACAACGCTGCTAGGTTCCTACGTTCGTTGCCAGGAGCCAACTGCGGTGGCGTCTAGTAGCTAAGTTCTGAACTAGTACTCGTTGACGGTGGCGTTTGGCGGCAAAAGTAGGAACTATTAGAAAAATTCAAAGTCTGCAGTCCTTAATTAAATTTAAAAAACAGATAACATACACTAATACAGTCATCAAAATTAACACCGGTTATCAGACAGATTCTACACACACCCAAAGTACACGGGGCTACATGACCGCGTAGTCGCTGCCCCTAAACTGAGGAACCAACCAACCGTACTGTACTGTATTATCAATGTTTTTTGAATCTGTTGGCGTTAGAGAGCACTGCCTAAGGGCCGTTTTCACCAACTATTTACTAACGGTTAGTTAATTAATTCAAATTTAACTTAAATATCAAAGTTAATGCGTGATTATCGTTGATGCATTTCACGAGGTCATTCGTGTTCCTAATTATAAATATGTTTTACGGCTCCCGCGCATGCGTAGACTCGGTTTCACCCTGGAGAAACATGGCGGGCAGATCAAGAAGCATTTAGCACTGATCGTTGTTTGTGATGATTCCTTGAGAGTTTCTGGAACATAATTATAAAGAAAGGGAAATACAGATGACCTTATTCGTGGCAAAAGATTAAAATGATATGAACAATTTATGTAGGAGAACTGGCAGTTGTGTGTATGTCTCTACTTAGTATAAAACTAAGACCCCGATTCTTGGATATTACGGGTAAACTCGAGAACCACTGAATGGATTTTGATGCGGTTTTCACCATTCTGTAAAGGATATATCGAGGATGATTTCTGTAGAAAATATTTTTTTTATGATCAAAGGAAGCCGAGCAGTAACGATTCTAGTGGAATAGTCGATAAAAAAAACTGCCGTCCGAGCGCTTTGTAAGCTTACGCTGGGTAAACAGTTAAAAATATCTAAATACTATGAGTGTAAGAATTGTTCAGCATGAAAAGTTCTACAAAAACGTCTGTGAGAGCATATATGTCTATCTTCAATACATCGCCCACTATAAGTGTTTTTACGTTTTAATTTCTTCCAACCAGGTCCATTCAACTACTGAGGCGACAGTTTACGAGCTAGCTAAGGACGAGTCTCTCATCACTGTTATAGCCTAGCTAGCGGGAGAACCTATTGCCCCAGATACAGCCAGCAGCAAACCGTCCAGTCGAGTTGAGTTAAGACTTCGGAGAAGGGTGGTTGTGTTTGGAGTTTCCCTGTAAGTGTAACTCGGGTTTTCATAATATCGCCTGTGACGCAGAGTCAAGGTAAGATTGAACGGAGGGGGGATTTAAGTTTCATTCTCCTCGCCATTACCAGGAAGTGCAACTCTCATTTCGCCTGTGAACTTTTCGTTCCGCAAAATTCACAGTCAATTTGAGATTGGACGGAAGGGGGATTATATTATATTAAATTACACTGATTGGCGTATAATCTCTACTTAATATAAAACAAAGTCCCCGATTCTTGGAAGTCACGGGTAATCTCGAGAACCACTGAATGGATTTTGATGCGGTTTTCACCATTCTGTAAAGGATTTCTCGAGGAAGGTTTCTGTACAAAATAATTTATTTATGACCAAAGGAAGTCAAGCACTAACGATTTCAGTGAAAAGGTCGAAAAAAATCTGGCGTCCGTGCGCTTTTTATGCTTACGCTGGGCAAACCGTTAAAATATCTATATACTATGAGTGTAAGAATTGTTTAGCATGAAAAGTTCTGCAAAAATGCCCGGGAAAGAATATCTCTATCTTCAATATATCGCCTACTATAAGTGTTTTTATATTTTCATTTCTTCCAACAATCTCTATTCAGTTACTGAGGCGACAGCTTAAGAGCCAGCTAGGGGCGAGTCTATCACACCAGTTACACCTTAGGTAGCGGACGAGCTTATTTTCCCAGATACAGCCAGCAGCAAACTGTCGAGTCATGTTGAGTTAAAAACTTGAGAGAAGAGTGGTAGTGCTTGGAGATTCCCTGGAAGTGCAACTCGGCTTTTCTTTATTTCGCCTGTGAACTTTTCGTTCCGAAAAATTCACAGTCAAGTTAAGATAAGACAGAAGGGGGAATAGTGTTTCATGCACCTCGCCATTCTTAAATTACGTCTGACAAGAATTTGTTGCACATGCGTCTCCATGATAATATAATTAATAGTCCAGTCAGTGGTTTTAACCCATCATGCCGAGACGTAAATCGGATATAGGTCGTTGTTCATTGACATTGAATCACGTAATGCATTCACAACTGTTCCCGGGCGAAACCGGGTCGAGTTCCTAGTCTTATTATATAATACGCTAAGGCTAAGGAGTATGTTTCACAAAACTCAAGCTCCAAAATCAGAAAGAGTTAGAAGGTGTGGTTTGTTCCAAAACTTCCAAATCGTCCCAATTTTAAAGAAACAAGAAGTTCCGTGAAGAACTATACAGCCTACTTTTCATGCCAATGATTATTCTACAGTATATGAACCTATCTAGAATAATGACAAAATTAAGTTGGTAATATCGAAATATCTAATTAGTTCAAAATATACCTGGTATAATGTAGCCTAATAGAGCACTACAGTTGGCAGCCCTGGTGACTGAATATATTCTTAGTTCCATCTATTAAGGTACAGAATACAAAATTTGGTTGAAGTCCAATGGACGTTACATGCAGTTAGACACTGGATCTATTAGCACGCGTAAAATCATGTTGCCAACAATACCATGCGTGTGCTGGTCAGACATAATCTGAAATATTATGATATCTTGTTGTGCCAAATTTGGATGAAATCCATTTGTTAGTATAGAAGTTACATGTATTTTAAAATTGGACATATCAGCAGGCATAGAATCATGTTGGCAGCACTGCCTTGTATTAATTACTCCAAATTAATCTAGAATGTCAGGTGCTATACGTGTGCAAAGTATAGAGCTGTTGGCTTGTATACTTTCTGATATATTGATATTAGGGTAAAAAATATATAGACAGCATTTATTAACAGTTGGCAGCCCTGATTGCTCTTAACAATACGTATAGTCATATCTGTTATGGTACACATAGCACATACGAAATTTGGTTGAAATCCAACTGATAGTATAGAAGTTACATGTATTTAAAAATTGGTACTATCCGCAGGCTTATAATCATGTTGGTAGAACTGACGTATGTAAGTTACTCCAAATTAATCTAAAATGTCAGAATATACGTGTGCATAGTTTAAAGCTGTTGGCTTGCATACTTTCTGATGTATTGATATTTGGATTAAAAAATAGAGAGAGCAATTATTAACAGTTGGCAGCCCTGGTGGCTCATAAGAATACGCTCAGTCATATCTGCTTATGTGCAGATATTACATACAAAATATGGTTGAAATCCAATTGATAATGTAGAAGTTATATGCATTTAAACATTGGACTTATCAGATGGCTTAAATTTATTTTGGCAACACTGTCATGATTGGCCTCCTGGAAATTAAACTGAAATAGTATTATCTACATGTGTGCCAATTTTGGAATAGCTCCCATGCATACCTTGCAAGATATCCAACATGGAGCTCAAATTTCTAGTGCGTGTTTTCAGCAGTTGGTAGCACTGACATAATTTTCAAATATGGACGTGAGATATTCCGGTGCCCATCTTTACTCATACTAAATTTGGTTTTGATTGCTGCAGCCGTTTAGGAGTTGATAGGGGGGGGGGGGGACACACACACAGCTAGACAGATAGACAGACAGACACACATTTTCCCTGATCGATCTCATAAGTCTACTTTTTCCTCATTTTTGCAAAATGTGAAAAGTAGGCTAAAAATCTTGCATTTGTTGAAGAGACAACGGAAATTTATTTATTTGTTTATAAAGAGCTTTTAAACAAATAAACAAGACGATAGCCCCTGCGATGACTCTGTCACCTATACACCGCATAGCGATATAGCCGAATTGAACGAAATTTGTAACACATGGGGCGCACACAACTCATTTTGCGCTGGGGTTTAATTAGTTAAATAGTACACACACTTTTCTTTGTTTCATAGCGTAAACGGTTACGTTGTAGACTTTGAGTTTATTATGCAGAGGAGGAAGGATTTGGAATCCAACTTCCGATATGCCTTTTTAGCCTACTTTCGATTTTTGCAAAAAATGAATGTAGACTTATGAGATCAACACAGGGCCAAAAAATGGTGTGTCTGTGTGTGTGTGTGTGTGTGTGTGAGTGTGTGTGTGAGTGTGTGTGTGGACCCTGAAAGTCTGTCCCCCCCTATCAATTCGAACATGGTGAATCCGAATTGAACGAAATTTGGTACAGAGGTAGCACTAGCAAAGGGCACCTCAGTGTCATGTTTTATATCGCCGCCATCTTGACGTAAACGTAATGGCGGCCACCCAAATGTTCAAAGCACCGCCGGTTGTCAAAATTTAAGTTTTTAGCCGACTTTCGATTTTTGCAAAAAATGAAAGTAGACTTATGAGATCAACACAGGGCGAAAAAAGTGTGTCTGTCTGTGTGTGTGTATGTGTGTGGGTGAGTCTGTGTGTGTGTGTGTGTGTGTGTATGTGTGTGTGTGAGTCTGTGTGTGTGTGTGTGTCTGTGTGTGTGTGAGTGTGTGTACTCTGAATGTCTGTCCCCCCCTATCAATTCGAACACGGTGAATGCGAATTGAACGAAATTTGGTACAAAGGTAGCACTAGCAAAGGACACCTCAGTGTCATGTTTTATATCGCCGCCATCTTGACGGAAACGTAATGGCGGCCACACAAATGTTCAAAGCTTAAATCAAATTACGACTACCCTAATCATCCGATCTCTACCAAATTTTGCAACAACATACCTTTATGGGGGGAGAATCCTTTGATTAAACCAATAGGTCATCAGCGTAATAGTTTGCGGATGGCGGCCATCTTTGTGTGAAAATCGATTCCCCCTATTAATTCAAACACGGTGCAACCGAATGGAACGAAATTTGGTACAGAGGTAGTACTAACAAAAGGAACCTCAGTGTCATGTTTTATATCGCCGCCATCTTGACGGAAACGTAATGGCGGCCACACAAATGTTCAAAGCTTAAATCAAATTACGATTAACCTAATCATCCGATCTCTACTAAATTTTGCAACAACAAACCCTTATAGAGGAAGCATCCTTTGACCAATTAAATAGGTCATTAGCCTAATAGTTTGCGGATGGCGGCCATCTTTGTGTGAAAATCAATTCCCCCTATTAATTCAAACACGGTGAAACCGAATGGAACGAAATTTGGTACCGAGGTAGCACTAGCAAAGGGCATCTCAGTGTCATGTTTTATATCGCCGCCATATTGACAGAAACGTAATGGCGGCCACACAAATGTTCAAAGCTTAAGTTAAATTACGACTAACATAACCATCCGATCTCTACCAAACTTTGCAACAACATACCTTTTATAGAGGGAGCATCCGTTGACCATTCTAATAAGTTATTAGCCTAATAGTTTGCGGATGGCGGCCATCTTTATGTCAAAATTGATTCCCCCTATTAATTCGAACACGGTGGAACCGAATGGAACGAAATTTGGTACAGAGGTAGCACTAGCGAAGGGCACCTCAGTGTCATGTTTTATATCGCCGCCATCTTGACTGAAACGTAATGGTGGCCACACAAATGTTCAAAGCTTAAATCAAATTACGACTAACCTAATCATCCGATCTCTACCAAATTTTGCAACAACAAACCCTTATAGAGGAAGCATCCTTTGACCAATTAAATAGGTCATTAGCCTAATAGTTTGCGGATGGCGGCCATCTTTGTGTGAAAATCAATTCCCCCTATTAATTCAAACACGGTGAAACCGAATGGAACGAAATTTGGTACAGAGGTAGCACTAGCAAAGGGCATCTCAGTGTCATGTTTTATATCGCCGCCATATTGACAGAAACGTAATGGCGGCCACACAAATTTTTAAAGCTTAATTTAAATTACGACTAACATAACCATCCGATCTCTACCAAACTTTGCAACAACATACCTTTATGGAGGGAGCATCCTTAGACCAATCTAATAGGTTATTAATAGTTTGCGGATGGCGGCCATCTTTATGTCAAAATTGATTCCCCCTATTAATTCGAACACGGTGGAACCGAATGTAACGAAATTTGGTACAGAGGTAGCACTAGCAAAGGGCACCTCAGTGTCATGTTTTATATCGCCGCCATCTTGACTGAAACGTAATGGCAGCTACACGAATGTTCAAAGCTTAAATCAAATTACGATTAACCTAATCATCCGATCTCTACCAAATTTTGCAACTACATACCTTTATGGAGGGAGCTTCCTTTGACTAATCTAATAGGTCATTCGCCTAATAGTTTGCGGATGGCGGCCATCTTTATGTCAAAATTGATTCCCCCTATTAATTCGAACACGGTGGAACTGAATGGAGCGAAATTTGGTACAGAGGTAGCACTAGCAAAAGGCACCTCAGTGTCATGTTTTATATCGCCGCCATCTTGACTGAAACGTAATGGCGGCCACACGAATGTTCAAAGCTTAAATCAAATTACGATTAACCTAATCATCCGATCTCTACCAAATTTTGCAACTGCATACCTTTATGGAGGGAGCATCCTTTGAACAATCTAATAGGTCATTCGCCTAATAGTTTGTGGATGGCGGCCATCTTTGTGTCAGAATCGATTCCCCCTATTAATTCAAACACGGTGAAACCGAATGGAACGAAATTTGGTACAGAGATAGCACTTGCAAAGGGCATCTCAGTGTCATGATTAATATTGCCGCCATATTGACAGAAACTTAATGGCGGCCACACAAATGTTTAAAGCTTAAATCAAATTACGACAAACATAACCATCCGATTTCTACCAAACTTTGCAACAGCATACCTTTATGGAGGGAGCATCCTTTGACCAATCTAATAGGTCATTAGCCTAATAGTTTGCGGATGGCGGCCATCTTTATGTCAAAATTGATTCCCCCTATTAATTCGAACACGGTGGAACCGAATGAACGAAATTTGGTACAGAGGTGGCACTAGCAAAAGGCACCTCAGTGTCATGTTTTATATCACCGCTATCTTGACGGAAACGTAATCGCGGCCACCCAAATGTTAAAAGCTAAAATGTAATTACGACCAACCTAATAATCTAGTCTCTACCAAATTTTGCAACACCATATCCTTATGTGGGAAACATATTCTGACCAAACTGCAAGAACATCAGCCCAATAGTTTGCAGATGGTGGCCAAGTATGTGTGCAAATCGATTCCCCCTATCAATTCAAACATGGTGAAACCGAATTGAACGAACTTTGGTACAGAGGTAGCACTAGCAAAGGGCACCTCATATTCATGATTAATATCCCTATAGCACGTTGTATTTCAACAAGCTACTACAACCAACATTCAATCATACTCCTTGAAAAGGACAAAGAGTTATAACAATACCCATGCATTTAGGAGAAAGTAGGCTATATGTTCTTTACTGAACATCTTGTTTTCTGTTACGTTTAAATGAAAGACAATACCTTTCTCAATATGTCTGTTAAGTTTTATAATTAAATTCAGCGTTTTGGCAGAGATATAGCGTTTTACGTGAGATCATGCCCCTTTCTGTCAATGGTGTGTTTAATATTCAAAGCTCTTTACCCGAAAGGTTGCTTTTTTGAGAGGGAAAACACAATATCTTGTGAACTATGTGATGAAACTGGATGAAACTTGGCAGATACATTCCAACATATGATCCCTAGAGGATGAACCTCATTTATGAAATTATCTTAAAAAATAATTGAGATATACTTGGAAAATTAAACAAAAAACTGTTCATTTTTTTGGAAGACAAATTTAATTTTTTTTTTAAATATACTCTTTACAATATAACATTCATGGTGGTTCATCCTCGCTATTTATGCGTTTACTTTACATGAAAAAAATCATTCTATTCAGACTGGTATTTCTTGATAAATCGTGTTTTTTGTGATTCAAGGAGTTTAAAATATCACGAATATTATCCTTTCAATATATCACGAAATACTTTATATACTGCTCCTCTCTCTAAATTAGATGAAATCTCTGTGTATTTACTATCCATATGTCAGTTTTCATAACTCTATGTTACATATTAGTGAAGCTATAATATGATTCGTAACTGTATGCGAAAATTCCCACTGACGGTGTATGAGCCCCCTTAAATCAAATTACGACCAACCTATTCATCTGATTTCTACCATATTTTGTAACATTATATCTTTATGTATGAAGAATCTTTTGACCAAACTACGAGGTCATCTGCCCAATAATTTGCAGATGGCGGCCATGTTTGTGTGCAAATTGATTCCCCCTATCTTTTCAAACATGGTGAAAAGGAATTGAAACGAAATTTGGTACAGAGGTAGCACTAGCAAGGAGCACCTCAGTGCCATGTTTTAAATCGCCGCCATCTTGACGTAAACGTAATGGTGGCCACCCAAATGTTCAAAGCTTAATTCAAATTACGACCAATCTATTCATCTGAACTCTACCAAATTTTGTTACCTTATACCTTTATGAACGAAGAATCTTTTGACCAAACTACGAGGTATTTTGCCCTATAATTTGCGGATGGCGGCCATGTTTGTCTGCAAATAGATTCCCCCTTTCTTTTCAAACACGGTGAATCTGAATTCAACGAAATTTAGTACAGAGGTAGCACTGGTAAAGGGCACCTCAGTGTCATGTTCTATATCACCGCCATCTTGACGTAAACGTAATGGCGGCCACCCAAATGTTCAAAGTTTAAATCAAATTACGACCAACCTATTCATCTGATCTCTACAAAATCTTGTAACTTTATACCTTTATGTATGAAGAATCTTTTGACCAAATTGCGAGGTATATGCCCAATAATTTCCGGATGGCGGCCATGTTTGTCTGCAAATTGATTCCCCCTATCTTTTCAAACACGGTGAATCCGAATTGAACGAAATTTAGTACAGAGGTTGCACTAGTAAAGAGCACCTCAGTGTATATTTAACAAAACTAGTGTCCATTTGATAGGAATGAGTGAAAGCTGGTTATCGCCTTCAATTCCAAACAGCATGGTTCAACTTGATGGTTATAATGTTCATCGTCATGACCGCACTAATAAGAGGGGAGGAGGTATCGTTCTCTACTGTAGAGATGACCTGAAGAGCCGTGTCATTTGTACCTCATCGACTGGCGATTTGCCGAGGACGGAGTTCATGTTCGTTGAAGTAGTTGCTAGTGGACAGAAAATACTTATTGGAGTGGTTTACCGACCACCTAAAGTATCTTATATGGCCGAGTTTGAAACGTATCTACTTAACTTGCTACCAACGTACGAACATATCATTATATTAGGGGATTTCAACACTAATCTACTTACGAAGAATTACGATACTAAGAAATTAGAAGACATGTTTTCCTCATGTGACTTGACTATCCTTCCTTCAAATCCTACTAACCATGTACATACTACCAACAACATTTCCCACACCTTAATAGATCTCAAAGTGACTAACAACCCTCAGAAAGTGGTAACTCACGGACAGATTTCAGTACCGGCCGTGTCCACTCACGATCTTATATTTCTCGCTTACTCACTACGCGTTCCAAAATATCAACCTAGGTATATAACGTGCAGGAATATGAAAGATATCGATATGTATGAACTAAGGTATGATGCCTACATTCTTCCGTGGAATGACATTTTAAATCTGAAAGACATTGATGTAAAAATAAATAAATTTAATTCGTTAATACACAGTCTATACAACAAACATGCACCCAAAAGACAGATAAGAATATCACGCAAACCTAATCCATGGTTAACCTCTCATGTTAAACATATGATGTCTCAACGTGATACACTCTACCGACATTACAAACGTACCCAAGACCCAAGTGACTATGAAAATTATAGAATAATGAGGAATAGAACTAAACAAATCATCCGTAATCTTAAGTTTAAATATGTCCGTGAATCAACAAGGAATCTAAATACGGCTAGTGCTTGGAGGCATCTCCGAGCCATGGGCATAGGTAAAACACGGGAACAGCTTCAGGTACCTGACATTCCACTTGACGATTTAAATGCGTATTTCACGGAAGAGAGAGTTCAGTCTAATCCGCTTAACATACCTCATGTAAATAATGACCCATCATTTGTCCCACAAAGTCGCCCATGCTTTGCTTTTCGTACTGTCAGCACTAATGAAGTTAAGAAAGTCTTGTATTCTATTAAATCGAAAGCTAGTGGTGTCGACGATATTCCTATAACTTTCATACATAATATCATTGGCGCTATTCTACCCATTCTCACCCATATTTTTAATCACTGTCTCAAAAACGGCACATTACCTGCAATTTGGAAGTACGCTAATGTAATCCCACTTCCCAAGAACCCAGGCTCTAAACTTCTATCCGATTACCGTCAAATTTCTATTCTCCCCGCTCTTTCCAAAGCGTTAGAACGGTTGGTACATACTCAAATACTGGAATACCTGCACGCTCACTCTCTTCTGGATCCACTTCAATCTGGCTTCAAGAAGGGCCATAGCACAGCAACTGCTTTACTAAAAGTGACTGATGATATCAGACTAGCAATGGACGAAAGACAAGTGACAATACTCACACTCCTTGACTTCAGTAGGGCTTTTGACACGATACATATCCAGACATTGTTGAAGAAACTTGCATGCCTTTTCGGTAATGAGGCTTTAAAATTTTTCACCGCATATCTTACAGATCGCATGCAACGTGTAATAACACAAGATACTGCTTCACAGTGGCGACTCAGGAAGGCAGGAACCCCTCAGGGTTCCGTTCTTGGTCCTCTTTTGTTTGTCCTTTATATTAATGACATCTCCTCAGTAATAAAATATAATAGATATCATCTTTATGCGGATGACCTCCAAATTTACTGTCACGTTGGTATCAAAGATATAGCGAACGCGATACGAGATGTAAACACCGACCTGCAACAACTCAGTGTGTATGCTAGTGATAACGCTCTCCTTCTCAACCCCAAAAAGACCCAAGTTATTTTAATCGGCTCGCAGGGATTATTGAATTCCATGTATAAAAACTACACTATCCCTCCTGTGACTTTAAATGCAACCGTAATCCCGTTTAGTAAAACAGTGAAAAACCTCGGTATGACTCTGACTGAAACTCTTGACTGGTCTGCACATTTAAGTAATACTTGCAGGAAGATGTACGCGACGCTACACCCACTCAAACGGCATAAGGACATTTTACCACAAGACGTGAGGATAAAACTTATTGAGACTTTGATACTACCAATACTTGACTATTGCGACGTGGTCCTTGTTGATGCAACTAGCGAACAAACTATAAAACTGCAACGAGCATTGAACTCTAGTCTTCGGTTTGCTTTCAACTTGAATTACGATTCTCACGTAACCCCTAGCTACAAAGCTCTTTCTTGGCTGAAACCTGAAGGGCGTCGAAATGTTCATATTTTGACGTCGGTATATCGAACCCTAGACGAAAATCTCCCACTGTATATTTCTTCGAAATTTCATTTCCTGTCCTCATTTCATAATATTAATACTAGATCTGGCTCTTCCCTCGCTATTTCCGTTAACCACTCTTCCAAGTACAATAAATCCTTCGTTGTGACTGGGTCGCGACTTTGGAATACACTCCCAGCTGACGTAAGGAAATGCAAGACCTACACAAAATTTAAGACTGCTTGCAGAGATTTCCTATTGAACACCGCTGACTGTTTCGTGTGACTGGTGATGGATGATAGACAGCATGATTGAGCCATTATGGTATATAAATAAAAATTAAAATACCCAGTTATTTACTAGATCTAACACTATCACTTATTATTATTATTATTATTAGTATTATTATTATTGTTTCAGGTAACAATTTTATATGTTTCTTTGTTTGATGTGCAATGCTATCTTTATTTTTTATGTCCTGTATTATTCTAACTTAATTTCTAGTTTACGTATCTTATTCAATGGTAGTATTTGTGTATTTTATTATAACTATGTGGTTAAGTGTAAGAGAGGGCCACGAGCCCTAACTTCTCCACTGCAAAAGACATAAATAAATAAATAAAAATAAAATGTTTTATATCACCGCCATTTTGACGAAACCGTAATGGCGGCAACCCAAATGATCGAAGCTTAAATCAAATTACGACCAACCTATTAATCTGATCCCTACCAAATTTTGTAACTTTATATCTTTATGTATGAAGAATCTTTTGACCAAACTACGAGGTAATCTGCTCAATAATTTGCGGATGGCGGCCAAGTTTGTGTGCAAATCGATTCCCCCTATCTTTTCAAACACTGTGAATCCAAATTGAACGAAATTTAGTACAGAGGTAGCACTAGTAAAGGGCACCTCAGTGTCATGTTCTATATCGCCGCCATCTTGACGTAAACGTAATGGCGGCCACCCAAATGTTCAAAGCTTAAATCAAATTACGACCAACCTATTCATCTGATCTCTACCAAATTTTGTAACTGTATACCTTTATGTAAGAAGAATCGTTTGATAAAACTACGAGGTCATCAGCCAAATTGTTTGCAGATAGCGGCCATGTATGTTTGAAAATCGATTCCTCATATCAATTCAAACACGGTGAATCCGAATTGAATGACATATTGTACAGATGTAGCACTAGCAATGGGCACCTCATATTCATGTTTAATATCCGTATAGCACATTGAATTTCTGCAAGCTACTACAACCAACATTCAATTATACTCCTTGGAAAGGACAGAGTTATAACAATACCCATGCATTTAGGAGAAGGTAGGCTATATGTTCTTTACGGAACATCTTGTTTATTTCCTTATGATTACTTTTTTAATTTTTTTTTAGAATTAGAATTTATTTAGAATACGCAATATTACATCCAACCATGTCTGTCTGTTAGGTAGTCAGCCCGGAGGCTGGTTGGATCCTCAAACAAGATGTTCAGTAAAGAACATATAGCCTACTTTCTCCTAAATGCATGGGTATTGTCATAACTCTTTGCCCTTTTCAAGGAGTGTAATGGAATGTTTGTTGTAGTAGCTTGTTGAAATACAACGTGCTATAGGGATATTAAACATGACTATGATGTGCCCTTTGCTAGAGCTACCTATGTACAAAATTTCATTCAATTCGGATTCACCGTGTTTGAATTGATATGGGGAATCGACTTGAACACATACATGGCCGCTATCTGCAAACTATTGGGCTGATGACATTGTAGTTCAGTCAAAAGATGCTCCCACAAAAAGGTATGTTTTGGTGAAATTTGGTAGAGATCAAATGATTAGCTTGGTCGTTATTTGGTTTAAGCTGTTAAATTTGGGTGGCCGGCATTCCGTTTGCGTCAAGATGGTGGCGATATAAAACATGTCAGTGAGGTGCCCTTTGCTAGTGCTACCTCTGTACCTAATTTCGTTCAATTCGGTTTTACCGTGTTTGAATTGATAGAAGGAATCGATTTGCAGACATAGAGTACATGGCCGCCATATGCAAACTATTGGACTGATGACCTTGTAGCTTTGCCAAAGACTGCTTCTCACATAAAGGTATGTTGATGCAAAATTTGGTAGTGATCAGATGATTACAGTTGGTTGGTCGTAATTTGATTTAAGCTTTTTATATTTGGGTGGCCACCATTACGTTTCCATGAGGACGGTGGCGATATAAAACATGACACTGAGGTGCCCTTTGCTTGTGCTACCTCCGTACCTAATTTCGTTCAGTTCGGTTTCACCGTGTTTGAAAAGATAGGGGGAATCGATTTGCACACATACTTGGCCGCCATCCGCAAATTATCGGGCTGATGACCTTGTAGTGTGCTCAAAAGATTCTTTATACATAAAGGTATAGTGTTGAAATATTTCGTAGAGATCAGTTGATTAGGTTGGACGTAATTTGAGTCAATCTTTTAACATTTGGGTGGCCACCATTACGTTTTCCTCAAGATGGCGGCAATCTAAAACATGACACTGAGGTGCCCTTTGCTAGTGCTACCTCTGTACCAAATTTCGTTGAATTCGGTTTCTTGATGTTTGAATTGATAGGGGGGGGGGGACAGACATTCAGAGTACACACACTCACACACACACACACACAGACATACACACAATTTTTGGCCCTGTGTATATCTCATAAGTCTACTTTCATTTTTTTGCAAAAATCGAAAGTGGGCTAAAAACACGTCTGGTAGGCAGCGCTATCCAACAATACAAGGACATAAATACAAACATAGGTTTTTAAGTATTAGGATATACCCGTACATTCCTCAAACAATCGCATGCTATATATATACACTGTCCTTGTCACTACAACACTGTATAATTCACTTGATTTCTTGATCACTGGAGTCCCTTTATATTAAATATGTACAATCTTCTTCATATCGTAACTCTAGTCTATTTCTGATTAATATGTAAGTAAACGTATTAGTCAAAAATGTACATTCTTAGATCTATGTTATGAATACCAAATTCAGCCAAGTAAGGGAAGAATACATGTTATCTATACCACATAAGGCAAGGCCTTGTGGGTGGCATATTAGGTCTACTTACCTAATTCTTGGTATTAAACATGTATGATATTTTATAATTTCATTGTCATAAACATATTTTATATTCATATGGATGAAAGTTCTTGTGAAACTCGGAAACAAACCGCCATTGAGGGATACTTGAGGTAGAGTTCGGCTGTTTCCTTCCAAACTAATGATGCTTTACAGAGTTGAGTGGACGGATTTGGCCATTTAACGCAATTCCTTGTTTGTGGTAAGTAATAGAGCGTTTCTGTTGGATGAAATATTCTTGCAAAGTTAGCCTATATAATTTTGATGAATTACGAGACAATTGACTTTGGTGACAGTGACCCAATGATGTATCGTACTTCACTTCAGGCATGATGTGTGAACAATCTGTTCAAATACGCCGGTTGAAAAAGGGGAAGGGTCCTGTAACATGACTAATCAAGGCCGGATTTGGCGTGAAATAACATGGAGCTTGCCTGTTAACTAATTTGCTATTACTCAATGAGATAACGGTACAGATGCTTTATCTCGGAATCAGGTCGACTAAATCTGCTATCTACCTGTTCATGGAATGCAGAGAAAAATATATCCACCACACCATTTAGAAATCCCGTGTTTATAACTCCGCCCTGATAACAAGTAGACCGACCTTGTCAAAATTTAAACAAAAGTGCTCAATATACCAGGTCTATGTCTGAATCGAATAGAGTACAGGGAAAAAAATGGCCTCAAAATTCTTGTCGGGGGGATGAAGAATCTCAACAGAGGAGAATGGACTGCTGAAAGAAGAGCTGCGCAGTCGACCAGGATGAAAGACTTCTGGAAGAGAAAGAAGGAAACTAGACCTATAAAGAAGTGATATTAGCGTGGTCCTTGTTGGCCTGTCCGCGGTGTATATACAGGGCGCCCGAGAATGTTCTCCGCAGTGGGTACGTGCAGCTGTGAGTGGTTGAGTCATGAGTTTTAGTTGGCTGCACTGCACTGTGTCCTTCAAAGCGGGACTTCCCCGTGTGAGCTGTCGATGTGCATCGTGATAAGCGCGCGAGCCTGCAGGTCTTCAGCGTGTATTACAGTCAGCGAGCGTTCGGATAGATTATTATTGGAAGAATGCAACAGTATACAGGCGGTAATGTTTACTACTGAAGAGAGAGTTGTTTTTTTTTTGGTGGAATACGTTTTTCGCGAAGGCGATCGGTTTAGAGAAAATGTAAAATTATGATTTCAGGCGCAGTTTCCTAATTCAAAGTGTCCAAACCGTGATACCATTCGGGATTTGGTAAGTAAATTTCGTGTGACTGGCTCAGTTCACGATGTACCGGGAACAGGCAGGCCTACGCTTTTAAGAGACGAAAAACTTGATGCAATCTCCGATATAATGCTGCGAAGTCGAAGTAAATCAACACAAAAAATAGCTCAACAAACAGGAATCACCAAGTCGACAGCACATAAAGTTGTAAGAGACAAGCTTCAGTTGTTCCCTTGTAGTGGGCGATGTATGGAAGATGGACATATGCTCTCGCGGACTTTTTGTACAACTTTTCATGCTGAACAATTCTTACACACATAGTATTTAGATATTTTTGACGGTTTGCCCAGCATAAGCTTACAAAGCGCTCGGACGCCAGGTTTTTTATCGACTATTCCACTAAAATCGTTACTGCTCCGCTTCCTTTGATCATAAAAAAATTATTTTCCACAGAAATCATACTCGATATATCCTTTACAGAATGGTGAAAACCGTATCGAAATCTATCCAGTGGTTCTTGAGTTTACCAGTATATTCAAGAAACGGGGACTTTGTTTTATACTAAGTAGAGATGATGCAAGCGGCAGCCGTGCTACCAACGTAACTGCTGTAGCTAGCTCTCGCAGACGCTTGTAAGCGCTGCGGAGAATATTCCCGGACTCACTGTATATACCAGGTTAATCAGCTGCCCCTGACAATATTGGTTTATGCTGCCCAAATAACGCGTGTTATCAGGAAGGTAGATATTTCTCTGCACTCATCCCGCATGGTACTAATGCACTGCAAGCATATCCTGCAAACGATACTGAACACTATTACTTTTCCCCTCGTTTTGTATGTAGCCACATCCAGGGAAAAGTACAGTAAGTGTCCCGTGGCTCAGCATCATACGATTAACGATCACGTGAAACTACAATTTTCCTTGCATCATTTGGTCCTTATTGTATGCCGATGCTATTTGTTCATCCAGAGAATTACTGGCTAGTCTATATCTCCTTTATTGAAGACTATCTCCATTTTCTTAGCAGGATAATTACTCTGCATTCTGGGATATGATGAGTGCTGAGTCTCAATAAGAAATGGGAGTTTACCGGGCAGGATATCGCACCCCCGATGCATGACTGCCTCAAGTCAAAAAGGACACTTCTTGAGGAGAAGCATTTCAAGATTTTGAGCTAATAGGAATAATATAAATATTAGCCTGCCACGGTGGGTGAGTGGATAGCATGTCGGTCTACTAATCCCAAGATTGCAGGTTCGCTCCTGGCCGTGGTAAGTGATTTTTGAAAGGCGGAAAAAATACAACACGCCTTTCATACGATGTTGGCATGTCATGAACCCATTTGCATTCAGTAGGCCGTGTTCCTAATGGCAAAATTAATCTCGGGAGTTTCCGCCAACACAATGTTCCTCATTTCTCTACTATAAAGCGCTAGAGTGATTCAAGGAACAACGAAATTCGACATGCAAGCTACCCTCTGGGTGTCAAATTACAAAAGCTTGCGCCCGGCACCCGAGGCCATACGATATTATTATAATTTTATAAATATTTACATAATTAATGTGAAAGTAACGTATTACTAACTTTTAGTACTATACAATAACATACAAAGTTCTTCCATGGACTATAGTTTTGTGATTTAACATAAAAAAGAATTATAACAGTTTTCTATTCCGTACCGAAGAATTGCTATTTATAGGACCTGAGTTGTGGCAGTTTTAGAGGACACGGACTTGATCATAGGCTTTATAAGTACCACATACTTCAAAATTCATATGTTTTGACTTGTGGCCGTCTTGCACCGGAGGTGCGATATGTACTAGAGGTGTCTTGGAAAATCGCGCCCAGCACGGTCTCTACCTTGAGTATTTATGGCTGATATGGACGAATGCGTTGGTCTGGACGAAACCATTGGTCGCTACATGGTTAAACGACTGTCAGAACGAAATCATTGGTCACTACTTGGTTAGATGACTGTTTGGATGGAGATTGCTGTGATTGCACTACAAGCGTGGGTTCTGGGGCGTTAGTCCCTGGTTAGGTTTGTTTTGTTTCTAGAACAGTATTGCCACGAGGACATTTTCTAAACTGGGCGTGATTGGCGCAATTTTCCCTGGGCACGATTTTCGGACAACCGTTCAAGAGTTGCAATGATTAATACTTGCAGCTGTAATCGAGCAGGGGACGTTTGCGGACCTCATCGTACGTAATGCTCCTGGCAGGAATAATGGTGCCAGTAATTCCCAGCTTAACGTCGGTCGGTGTGTTCGTTGGGAAACATGTGGCAGACACGCTCGGAACAAAACATCACACAAATGGGGAAGTAGAAATGGCTAAGTAAAACTTTCTTCATCTTCGTAATGTGTCTTGTAACAGCCCCTTGAATGTGGGGACCCAGCAGGGGAAATTCCTCTCGTTCTCCCGGTGTCATTATCTTCATTTGCCCTTTTCCAGCTGACACTGGGTGGGGGCAAATATGGTTCCTCTCCACTATGTTCTGTCGTTCGACCATTCCTCTTCCGACACGATGTTCCAATCCAGGTTCCGTTTACTAATGCTATACCTCACCGAGTCCATCCAACGCATTCTTGGTCTTCCTCGTCCTCTCTTCCCTGTCATCCGTCGTTCCAGTGCTCGTCTTGGTAGCCTTACTTCATTCATCCGTTTGACATGTCCAAACCATCTCAATCTGTTTTGCTCCAGTTTGTAATTTAGTTTCTGTACTTCCAGTTCTTTCCGTATATATTCATTTCTCACTTTGTCTCTCCTCATTTTCTGGACCATACTTCTCAGGAATTTCATCTCAGCTGCTTGTACTCTGCTCTCAACCCTCTTAGTCATTGTCCAAGTTGCTGCTGCATATGTCATTATAGGAACATAATATGCTTTGAACTGTACCCAACTGTCATCATGTGGACCATGTGTTCGTATCCCAACTAACTCACGGTCTTTCGAGGTATGGGACGTTCCTGCCCACCATACGACCACATGCTCAGGATTTGAGTCTACCAGGTAACTACTCTACATGAAATACACAACATATTCCTACAAGACAATATTTACTGGTCTAAAATCATGGCTATACAACAAATACAAATAAAGGACAAATTATATTTAATTCCCACAAATAAAATAGGGTTATCCTGTGAGTTTTCTTCATAAAATAGTGCTACACTGCACTCAAATCTAATTCTAGCATCCTATCATTGATACTTTCAGACTTCAATGGGTTTCCATAGTGTTCATCATGTGACATAATTACTTAACTGGAGTATCATAACACAAAAGTCACATATCACATCAAAATGACGTTAATAACAAAATTACTCCGTTCCTTACGGCATTTACTTTAATTAGTATAAGTACATTATTTTCTGCATTAATTAACAAATATTTGTTGTGTCGTGTGGATCATCTTCCTTCTTTCCGTCAATATGAACGCTTTAAGAAAAGTGGTCCTTATCCCTTCCAAAATAAACATGGATAGAATATTTTATAGTTTCACCATACAACGATTTTCTGGGTCTTGTCGGGCTTATATCGTTACAAACGTGTCATGTTCTTAGAAATCACATACCCGTCTGCATGACTTAGCGTGAACTGGCAAAAATGCATTCTAAAAAGATGCCTAACAATTTATTTGGTTCAGTGTTCCTCTTCAGAGAATAACTGGGCCAAATATTATCCGATTTCTTTGATCCAATAACGTATGTGTGTTGCAACACATCATTCAATTCAATTGGCATCATCAAAACACTCCTATCATAATTGCATATTGAAATATCGAAATTCTTCAGTGTCCTACTGTGACCCTCAATTAAAGGACTGGTCGACCGACCTTCCCTTTCCCCCAGCAGGCAATAAAATTCGTTCCAGCAGGCTAGTCAAGATGGCTGCCGCAGCAGTGGTCTATTCCCCCACTTCCCTCATCTGCTGTCAAGGTCAGATTTGTTTACAACTGCAGTACAGTAAAGTTACGCTAGGTGTGGCTCCTAAGTAATTGAATCATTTAATTATTTAACACCTATAATTAGTGCATTGGGCTCAACTTGGCTCCTTATTAACATTCATGGCTGGGGATGACTCTGGTGATAGCCTTGCCGTTCTATGGTGAATACTGTGGCTTTTGACGCGCATCATAACGAAAATCCAAGATTTTCGCCAGCAGCTGTCACAATAATATATAAGGAAATCTGCGTTTCCTAAACGAAGAATATGATCCTTACCTCTCAGGGTAGATCATTCATATACTTGCTCACGGAGTCTCAACGGATCTTAATCGTGGCCATAATTCATGCAAGCGATGGCAACAGACAGGCTCTGTCCAATTCGCTGAGAATAATACAGTATGCTCAAGGGCGATACTACTCGTAGATTTAGCCAACTTCTCACCTAACGCGCAAGCTATACTAGTTGGTCCCCGCAATTATTTATTACGTAAATCACTGGATTCTACGTTAATTCTGCACGCGATATGCGGCTTCAAACAATACTTCACATAGATGACTCAATTATTAAGGCACCCGCGCTCTTTCTGTTATAATACTTAAGCCAAAGCTCTAAATAGCTCCTAACAACAAGGTATGAATTTACTGGCTTACTTTACTTTAATGGTCCTCAAATATAATTCTAAGGATTGACCATATCAAATATTCATTCAACATTTCACTGACACTGAAAAATTCTCGTATCTCGCTATATTCCACATTACCTTCTTACTGTTTACCAAAATACAGTATCTTTATATTAGACATGACACACTTTGAACATTATTTAGGCCAAAAAATGCCTATTACTTTACTGTTGCCGACCCCATATTATTATTATTATCATTCATTTAACGTTACCGTTACTTCCATCACTATTTTGGCCTGAATGGCCTTAAACAAATCACCTTCCAAGCCATATTTTATTCAAGACGAGTGGTGAAAACTCGTTCAATAAGTGACTGAGACATCTTAGTCTCAAAGTGATAAAATCGTTATATGGTGAACTATTTATTTATAATAACATAATTAATTGGTACTCACTTTTTCTTTTCGCTGTATAGTGCCAGCAGCTCAACTTGCGACCCACCATGATGCTTGACTTAAGCCATCATGTTATACTTTTCACAACACTTAATTTCACATATTTTCCACCTGATAAACATACTCTTATCAGTGGCCTCATTCACTTTCACACAATGCATATTAATCACTATACACATGAACACTTTTAAATCACTATTACACAATTTATGTACACTTATTCACTATTTCACAGGTTGATCCTTAAATCGGACTTCTCCTACGCCTGATCTCAGAGATGCGATGCAATTACGCCAACCGCTGGTCTTCGTGAAATCTAACCACGTTTATGGACGTTCGGTCCTCGTCACCTGCAATATTGTTCAGCTCACTGTCAAGATGAAGTGGCGATGCTTCCCCAAGCTCCCATCATTGTAGTGATCCTGCTGATAATGTCATATTCAACACTGACAGTACCTCCTGGTATGTGTAATGTTCACAAACATTATAAGTTATACTTTCGCTGTGGCGAATTTATATTTGCGTCAGATAATAGATAAATATCTATATGAAATTAACTTCGACGCACTTCATGATTATACTTATGAAGCTGTATGACTTGCTTCCATTGTTCTATTAACGGCTGAGCGTTTATACTTTAACATTTGGCGCGCTCACTGGCGGCGTATTAGTTACGTGTATACTGCTGAAGACTGGAGATGAACTGGTGAAGACTGGAGAACAACTGGCTTGGCTTGCCTTACTCCTCCTATATAAAGGTTTCTCGTACAAAATATTCCACTGGACACGTGAGAGCGACTCCTATCTTGAAATAATACCTCTTCAGCCGAAATGACATGTACACCTTGTTTATTTAGGTGTGGAGGTTTCATAACCGTTCGCGTGCCGGAGATCGCTTCGGTCAATTAATTACAATTAATTGCCATAGTTCAGCGCGTGGGGACGCCATCGTGGTAATTCCCCCTTGCCTGGTCAGCAAATCACTCCTCTCGAGCGTAGGCTAAGTTGTAATTCGTTCATTTGGAGATACAGGCATTAATTTAGGTGAAAAATCACTCCTAAATTACCCCTCCATGAATATATTCACCTGGGTGTACATTTCACACCATCTCATTGCTCCACTTGGCGGTAATTAATTAATTTCCGTGTGCAGTCGTCCCCACCATAGCTTCCCTCGTTGTCAAGTGGTGAATACCCGAGTCATTAATTTTGGGCTGTCTTCTCGGTCCAGACGTAAATAGTCCGCTCGGCGCCTAGGGTTACCACCCACTTGCCAAGTGTAATTTGTAAAATGCCAAACTAGCCTCCTTCGTTCTTATATGCTTTGAAAACGTATATTTTCTTGCATTTGGTTGCAATTCTTTACCTTAAATTGCTATGATATTCACATATAGGTCGTGAAATCATGCTACATTATTATATCTCATTATTTAACACATTGCTCTTCAGGTTCCCTAAAACTGTTCCCCCTCAGAGACCAATGGTTCGACTCTAGGCATAATCATGTGCCTGGTCTTCTCTGATGAGACCTGAGTTCGATGCCAGACTGCCGTGACTGATTGGGCACAGTACATAGCTTATTTAGCCTTAATTGGTATATCCTTGTTCCATACTAGTCCCCGTACCTGTTGGTAGAAAGCACTCCCGAGTTATATTCTTCAGCTAATTTCCAAATCTAGTCTTCCATCTTCAGTCAGTTCACTTCCCAAGTATTTGAAGTGTTTCGCCACTTCCAATTCCTTACCTTCGACTTTTATTACTCCTTTTCGTTCTTTCTTACCTGAACTCACCACCACTGTTTTACTCTTCTCCACATTTATCTTCAATGCCCATTGCTCAATCTTTTTGTTTATTATGTCTAACTGTTCTTGTACCTCCATCTCTTCCTCGCCCCAGATCACAACATCGTCTGCAAACAACATTACCTTCATCTTTGCTCTACTATAGTCTCTCATTGCTGCCGTTATGATGTCGTCCATCACCATTAATAACAATAAGGGTGACAGCACACTTCTCCCGGTGTATATACGAAAATTGCGTGCTGTGACTACTGAATAATGAAAACGATTCGTTCATTTTGATAGTCGCTTGGGAGCCATCCACATATTATGTAATCAATTTTGGTCAATTTACTGTAATAACGCTCCCCTCTCCACCCCTGTATTACATAATTACAAATCAATACCTAATATTTCTGATTTCGTCACGATTTATTCGTATAAATGAATCCACAACGGTGGACTGGGTATCATTCCCGGTCATAACATGTGAGATTTGCAATGTGAAATGGCATGTCCTGTGGTTTAGATTCCACGTAAATGGGAGGACCCGTGGCTCGTGATCGCTAGATTAACGGTCACGTAAAACTACAAACTTGCTTCCTACTTCCTTATAAATGAATGAAACCCGATGCACAATATCAGAAACTGAGGGACATCAATTACTGTAAATAATATAACTCTGCAGTTCCCTGAGGTTCTTCTGGGGCAAATAAACACAAATATACGAGGGGCGTTTTTTAAGTAATTCCCGTTGTGATATTACGCCATTGCAGCGCTGCGATTGGAATTCCGTGCAGGTGCATGTTGAACCTGCATCTGATGGCAAGGCTTAGGACTATTCGCCATTACGGCAACAGTCGCCCATGTGTGGGTGTGTTGATAACCTTTTGAAATGGCATCGTCGATCGCGAGTCCCGCCGACTCGTAGACAAGAGAGAAAATTCCCCTGTAAGATATGCTGCCATTTGGCCACCACTGTCAGGCAAATTGCGTGTTTACTCAGGAGAACAGGAGTTCTCCTGAGCTCATACTGATGCTCGCTTTGTATCGTCACGTGACGTACACGCGTTCCCTCTAGCGACGGGCTGTGACTTTCCACGCTCTGGTCGGAACCACATCTCGTTACACACGCCACGATTAGCCGATGATGTCGTCACCGGTTTGAGCATTATAGCCTCCGGCTCGTTACTTTGTGAACGCACCTTTTAGTTTGTGAGATATAGTATGCCGGTGAGAAACTTATCACAGCCGCCATATTGGATTAGTAGACGTAAATAGACGTAAGTAGACGTAAATAGGGAGGTAACACACATGGACGCACACATGCACATGTACACACACACACACGGACAAAAAGTGATCTCATAAGCCTATTTGTAGCCTATTTTCATTTATGAAAAATAGGCTTATGATATGTGTGTGTGTGTGTGAGTGCCCCCTAATAAAATACAAATAGCTGGAGCGATTTCAATGGAAGTCGGTGAGGTCATAGCTCCATTTTGGCCGACCCCGACCGGGTCTCTCAAATTTTATTTCGTCTCACCAATCCAACATGGCGGCTGTGCGAAATATTTCACGGGCATTATATATCCTCACACCTATTACTGAGTTGAAACTGAAATGTTGTACGGTGATAGAGGGCTCTACTAGAAGTTCACATATGAGACTTTCAAAAACCTGTTAACTACAAATCGAGCCTGTCGGCCAAGCGAATTTGAAACATTTAAATAGACTTTTCTCGTGATTTCACCATCCGAACGCTGTGAAACATGGTATAGCAAATGTCCATACACATTGTGATAAACTGGCATCAAATGTAGTAGATCAATTGTTTACATAACCTCAAGATGGCGGCCATGCAAAATTTTAAAATTACGTTTTTATTCCTTGTGTCCTAATCATGCGATCGAAGTCAACGTTTGAATACTGAACCTACGCAATAAAGGCCATCTAATATTACATGCCTTAATATAAAAATCCAACATGGTGAACATACGAAATATTTAGACGGTGCTCAATATCTAGTAATCTATGTTAGCAATAAAACTAAATTTTTGTATGTTGATATAGATAATTAACATACGTAGGATATATGAAATTAGGCTATATAGTTCTCCACGGAACTATTTGCTTTTATAGAACGCCCGTAGGCTCCCCATCATGTTCAATTTCAAGTAGTTCCAACTTTGGCTACTGACACTTAGAGATGAACGTGGAACTTGATAGAGCGTTTCTAACTAGCCAAATATAACATAAATATTTTGCTGCACACTACCAATTGCAGCGGTAGGTTCTTTTAGGTGTCATACATCTATTACATGGACCTGCCGCCTTTACTTCCCCTCTGAAGGAAGGTATACAGAAGGATTTTAGCGCTCTTAAAAATCCGGCGACTTCGGGTTTGAACTCACGATCTTGGACATAGCTATTCAGCATGCTACGTCCAATCAAAGAAAATGCTGAATTCAGAAGACGACACAATCATGAGCTATAACTTATGATCACAGACACCAATCGTAAGAGGAGGATAGTTTTCTATGGCCACATTGCTCGTATGAGTTCCACAAGATTGAACAATAGGATCTTCAGTTCTTTTCTTAACCAGAAAACCAAGGAGGCGTGGTTCACGGAGGTGAAAAATGGACCTGCCTGAAGTGGGGATAACCAAGGAGGATATCCAGAAACGTGTTCCACTAAAGTCGACTCTCCAAGAACATAATGGTTTCCAAGAAAAGCCAAAACTAAAAACTAGCAAAACATGAACAGAAGCGAGGAAGGAACAGCATAGGAAACGAATGCGGGAATACTGGGCGAACGTTAAGGCCCAGGCGCAAAGATATGGACAAGGGCAGTGTGGTCCGTAGATATTCAAAACGATAGCAAGAAGAAGAAGAAGAATGTATGCAACCTCATTAGAACAATGAGAAATGATTGAAACTGGGCAAGTATTTTTGAGTAATTGGCCATTGGTAAAAGAAAAAAAATACATCCTTGCTTTCGCCTGGGGTTGAAGATGCAAAAGTACTGGGAACCATTTCAAGGATAACCAACGGTGGGGTTCGAAATCACTAGTCTTCCGAGTCTGGGGGTAGTCTAATCCAAGACCTTGCACCTTAACGCGCGTTGCTTCCCCCAACGGTAAAATTAAATGAAAGGAAACCAACCACAAATTAAGGTATAAAGATAAAAATAAAGATATAAAAGATAAAGATCATAAAGATGACAATGAAAAATATAGATATTGATTGCTTGATTAATAACATGAATAGATTTAAAAAAAAAACACTGGAATGCACAGCTATCCATAAGGTTTCTGCAGTAAAGTATATAGGAGAGTGGATTTCAACCAACTATCGTGAGAATTTGGCTATAGGTACCAGTTGGAGAGGGTCTATCACTCATGCAAGAGCATTTACATCTCCAAGTACCTTTCCAATAATCTTAAGCTCAAACATTATAACTCAGTAGTAAAGCCCTCGGTGCTCTATGCCTCTGATTGCCTCTTGCTGAACAGGAAGGGTCCACAATGGAGGCTCGAGCTCAAGGAACGAAAAATCCTAAGGAGAATACTAGAGCCAATACGACAAATGGATGGCACATGCAGGGTCAGGCACAATAGTGAGCTGTACCATCTCCATGAGGACATAATCACATCCATGGGGAAATGGCGACTAACCTTTTACGACTATATAACCTGCATGAGCCCCTGCAGACTCACGAACAGGATCTTCCCCTTGACAGGTAGAGGCAAGTCCTCTGAGAACAAATGGATCACCACAATAAAATCAGGCTTGGTGCAGCTTCAAATTTCTTCCTACACCACATATGATCAGACCAAATTCCGTCAGCTCATTCTTTAAGGGGTATTCCTTGTATCCGTTACCAGCAGGAAGATCACCAGACCGAAGTTGACAAAGGAGAGGAAGTCTGCTCATAGTCGGAATATGAAAACCTTCTGGGCTAAGAAGAAACATAAGTCCCATGTAAAGAGTGGTCCTTAGATCGCCAAAACGAAAAGAAGAATTTATTTAGCGTATGGCTACATCACAAAATGTATAGTTAAATAATATTCCAATCATAAAGATAATTATAACAGACTACAAACTAATATAAAGTCCGTGAATATAGTCCAGTGATCCCTCCGTCATCACCAGGAACTCTGATTGGTCGCCAGCGAAAGCTCTCAAGGGACATTCGTGCACAACATGGAAGACCGTCTGCTTTTCAGCACCACAGTCACAGCTTGGAGACTCTCTGTTCTTCCACTTGTACATAAGGTCTGCACATCTTCCAGTGCTGGTTCTTATTCTATTAAGTACTGACCAGTCCTTGCGTGGTAATTCAAAACCGGGTGGCTTCGTTGATATGCACGGCATCTTCAATTGCTCTGCTGTTGCGTTAGTCTGCCATGATTGCCTCCAGCTGTCATCAGTATTAAAGTTGTTGGCATCTCAAGTTCTCGTGGTTTCAAGGGGTGGATGACGAGAGCGAAGCCTTCCTCTTCCGATGTTTGGTATGTCTTCATGCACAGCAAGGTGTGGATTTTTGTACAGCTTTTTGTACTCGCGTAATAGTGCATTTTTCCGACGCAGAGATGGAGGTTGTATGTGGCTAAGTATGGGTAGCCAGAAAGTCGGCGTGGGTCTGATTGTGCCAGTTATAAGGCGCATTGTATAGTTAAGCTGAGTGTCGATAAGCTTAGTGTGTGTGCTGTTTAGCCAAGATTGCGAGCAATATTCGGCAACTGGGTAAACCAGACGCAGAGCTGAGGTGCGCAGTGTTGATGCAGAAGATCCCCAAGATGTGCCACACAGTTTTTGAAGGATGTTATTCCGAGTTTTAATTTTGGCAGCTGTTTTTGTTAGGTGTTCCTTAAAACTGAGCGTTCTATCAAATGTTACCCCTAGATATTTCGGGTTGCTCTTATGTCTCAACAATTTTCCTTCAAAATGAACAGTGAGCTCTTTGTTGGCCAGCCTGTTGCTTAGGTGGAACGTAGATAGAAAAGAAGAAGAAATGAATAGATAAATACATCAACAATTGAAGAGTAAATAAATACATTATTTGACATATTAATCTCTTGATCATTCCACGCACTGGTCCCTTCAGTGGTTAATTGTAGGTGAGAAGGATACGATAATTCGCTTCAAGAACAACAAGATATTGCTTCACTAACTTAGTGTGTCTTGAAACTTCAACTCAGCGGGCTGCCTCATCTGGTATAGCTTTAATGACCTGCCGCGCTAACTTGGAAAATAGCTGGGGGGCCTTTTAGCGAGGTGCAAGGCTCGTCACTAGTATTGAGCCGTGCCACCTCGAGTAATGCGCCATAAGTAATCTGTGTCGCTATATTCCTTGGCGGAGTTTGAGACTTTCTTAAATAACTTCATCGTTAAAGGGAGGCAAAGAAGTAACGCCAAGCAAAAAAGAAAGCGGAAAAGAAAATCGATAAGCAATTTATTTAGCGGTTGGCAGTGGTGAGATAAAGAAGTAATGAAGGAAGGCTGTAATATATTATCTGTGTCCTGATATCGACAGACCTGGACCAGCCATCGGCTTAGCTTGCACAAGAGAAAGGAAGATATATATATATGATACTCCAAGGTAAAGGAAAAACCTTCCTGAATGCGTCATTATAGAATATATAAAGGGGTTGGCAGTGGAGCGGCCTTGCTGATTACTTTTGAACCCTCTGCTAGTTTGGTGGATTTCAGTACCTAACTAAGCTTTATGGGGCCAAGGTAAAAATGATTATAATATTTTGTTTTGTTTTATTTGTACAGTAAGGCTTAAATAACAACTTACGGGAACCTGGTAGAGTAATAATAATAACCCCTGGCACTACAGCCTATGAAGGGCCTAGGCCTATCAAGCGACTGCTGCCCAGCCATTTGGCCTGCAGATATTGGGGTGACGCGTGATCAGCGCATCAGGTCCTCTCGGCCGTTAATCTTGGTTTTCATGATTGGGGCGCTGCCTCAATGTCAGACAGCTACTCAATTGTCCTCACGAGACTGAGTGCACCCCGTTCCTGCCCTCACGTCAGTTTCTAAAATCCCTGATGGAGCCGGGAATCGAACCCGGGCCCATCAGTTGAGAGGCATGCGCGTTACCCCAACACCACGAGGAACCTGGTAGTGTAGCTTATCTAACAATAATAGTTTAATGCAGACAATAGCCATAATAGTACATTATGCAACGAGCCTATAATGGCTATAATTAAGACACGAGTATTTTTTATAAAACGAGCGTATGCGAGTTTTATAATTTCCATACGAGTGTCTTAATTACCATTATAGGCGAGTTGCATACGACTGTTTATGTTCGACGATAATTATAACTTTATTATATGTTTTAACATAAATATTCATAAATATCTGTTGAGAGTCAGCTACTGGAATTTTGTGATCGCAGAGCGAGCGTTGGGTGTTATATCTTTGTCTTTCAAGAGCTTTGAACGACCGACGCATGCGCTCTGTGTGGTTGCAATGCCATATGCAACCATATGTTTACATCAGCCGTCCCTCAGTAATATTGTCACCGCAGTCATTTGAAGACAATGCGCTGTGTAGAAATTAGTGTCGGTGATTTTAAGGTACAGTGCTATTTCTTGTCTCATATTCGCCAGTTTATTTACGCGAACATATGGACGGTGGGTATTCCATGTCGGTAATTTATTATAGTTCGATGTTGTGTTTATGTCCGACATGTTGGATTTTGAGCGCATGCGCGAAGTTATCGTTACCTAATTGGTCAATGAACGAGCTCTGATTGGCTGGAGAAACTGTATCATAATGGAAAACAGTGTTATAATGACCATCATTATGATACAGTTATCTGACACATAATAGTGAGGGTCGAACATAAAATACATGAAAAGTAGTCGAACGGTATTACTAACATAAATATACATTAATCTTGGTCTCTGCTATACTCCGGCAGCGATTTTGTTCTTTTGAAGCATTCATTAAAATGATCTTGCACATGATTTACACGCACATTCTGGTGAAGAGCCGTGGTAGTCTGCTCTCCTGTAGAGTTTATGGTGGTACCCATGTATCGTGTCTTGTCTCTGCGCTACGGATCTTGTCGCTCAGTCCTGTCCATGTTCGGTTGATCATCGCATCGGTGCGTAGAATTCAGTTGGTATTTCTTGTCTCTTTTGTTATCTGTTCTGCTTTATTTGCGATTCTTGTTGAGTTTATCTTCCATGAGGAAAGTTTCGCGTGCTAATGCATATGCATGTCAAGATGGGGCATATTTCGAAATTCCTAGTGCGGCTTTAAAGAACCTAGCTTTCACTCTTTCCAAGGGTTGAAGGTCGATTAGCCAAGGTCATTCCATATTATTTGTAACCCGTATGTCAGGATAGGTACAGTGAAACCTCTCTAAAAGACCACCCCTAATAAAAGACCACCCCACTTAAAGACCGATTTTTCTTGGAACCGATTTTAAACCTCTATTTAAGGACCACCCCTCTCCCCGACCAAAGACCAGGCATTTTCTCAGTCTGACCGCTTTCAAAAGACCACTTCTCGTCTGCCTTCCTATTGGAGATGGTGATGAGGGTGATGATGTAAACAATGGTTCTAATGGCACAGAACTGCATCAGCATACAATGCCATTAGAAAAAGTGTTATGTAATGTATAAAAATACAAAAAACGGCTCTCCTAGAAGATTGCTCGAATCCATAACAAGTTAATGGAATTTCGAACTCACTCAGGGATATTCTAGAAAGTGAAATTGTAAAAAGAAAGATGTGCTAATCTGAAACAGAGATCAATTTGTGACTTTTTTAAATGACGGAGCTCAGAAAATAGCTAATTGTAATTAATTTGAACTAAATGTGAACCAATGCAGATGAATTGTAATCAAGTATGTGTTCCAACTGTACTTTATTAATAATGCAGTATAAAATTATTTTTAATGCCCACCCCTATTAAGAGACCACCCCTCTAAAAGACCAGTTTTGCATGGAACCGTCACTAGTCTCTTAATAGAGTTTTCAGTGTAGTATTTGGCCTCAAAAGATTTCTTGGCTATCAATGACACTGTTTAATAATAGCTTCATTCATAGGTAATTATGATACCTAGAACTTCTAATTTTTCTAATAATAATTATAGCTGTGCGTTTCCGTAATAATTGTTATAGTAATCCTTTAATAATTATGGACCCTTGAAGAAAGTTGAAATATTTTGAAAATTCGGGAAAGTTCTCCTAGTTAGGTAAAGCTAGTCTTATGTTACTGTATATAGTTAAACGAACGCTGTGATTTGTAATCTAATGGTAAAGCTTGTAAACAAACTTATTTTTCACATGCATTTGGTTGACTTATTATGAATATTTGAATTCGTCAAAGTCAATATTTCAGGCATCACGATGAGCATCTTGCTGCAAAGCAGCACGACACATAAAATCTCATTCCTTCTCATCCTAAACCTTAACGAAATGGGAATAATAAAGAATAGAAAAAAATATTTTAGGGGAAGTCACAATAAGACGTACCACGAACACAAGCAAGCTAGAAGAGAAACGGGCTACAAAGTACGCTACTCACTATGTACAGTACTCAATGTCGTCAAATTTTTACATAGAATATTAAATCCACATTTTGCAAATATTATTGAGAAGTAAACGTGTGATAGATGACAATGGGTGTGTGTGTTTGTGTGCATATACACTGAGTGGCCAAACGTCACTGAAAGGGTAGTCCCATGAGAAAATGTGCCATGTATGACTCCTGAAAGTTGCGGCTAGGTGCGGCGGAGCAGAGCAGTCTGTACTAGTACGCAGGTACTAGTGTAGTGAATATGGCAACACGTTGCGAGTAAACCGACTTCAAACGTGGGATGATCATCGACACACGGCACATTGTTCATAGCATTTCGGAGATTGGTTGGTTGGTTCCTCAGTTTAAGGGCTGCGACAACGCGGTCATGTAGTCCCGTGTACTTTGGGTGTGCGTAGAATCTGTCTGTTAACCGGGGTTAATATTATGACGGCTGTATTAGAGTGTGTTATCTGTAATTCAGATGATAATGATCGTGTGGCCTCCAGAGAGGCCGAGTGCAGGTCTTTCTAGTTGACGCCCGTGAGCGACCTGCGCGTCGTAATGTGGATGAAATGATGAGGACGTCACATACACCCAGTCTCCGAGCCACGGGAATTAGCCCAGAAGATTAAAATCCCTGGTGGCCTGGCCAGGAATCGGACCCGGGGCACTTCGGACCAAGGCCTAGTGCGTTAACCATTTAGCCACGGAGCCGGACTGTAATTCAGGTAAGGACTGCAGACGATCAATTTCAAGTAGTTCCTACTTTTGCTACCAAATGCTGCCGTCAACGACAACTAGTTGTGAACGTAGTTACTAGATGCCACCGCAGTCGGCTCCTGGCGACGAACGTTGGAACTTAAGATCGTTAGTCAAATCTAACCTATAATTTGGCTTCACACAAGTGTAATTAGTGGAAGGTTCTTTAACATGTCATAAATCTATCACATGGGACCACTGGCTTTACTTCACCTCCGAAGGAAGGCATATATTGAGGAATTTTTCATGCTCTTAAAAATTCCGACGACTTCGGCCGGGTTTGAACCCGCGACCTTGAGCAAAGAAGCTCAGCATACTACCAACTACGCCACCGAATTTGCCCCATTTCAGAGATTACACGCGAATTCCGGTTTCTGAAGTCAACAGACCCGAGGGTGGATGCTCATTATCCCACTGATAATGTTACCATCGACGTGATCCACCGCACGGGACAATCACGGGGGTTTAACGAATGGACATCACGTCACCTCAACAGAACCATACGGGGCGTTCGAAAGGTTACTGTTAGTCAGATCACCGCCCAGTTGAATGCTGGGAGTCAGGAACCCACTTCTTGTCGAGTCGATGAGTCGCCGTATTGCTGCTGTTTTGAGGGCTCGCGAAGGAGCAACTCGTTATCTACATCATATTCCATGTCTTCTCATGAATTTTGGCCACTAAGTGTATATCGCCACGACTATCAGCTTATCAACTCCTGTAACAAGGGGAAACACATTATGTATGAATAAAATATGAGGGCTGTTTTTTTTAAATTAACCGAACATTTAATTTTGAAACCACATTTATTTTTTGGTTATTCATACCTTCCTCTATTTTTCTACATAGTTGCTTTGTTTATTTAGGCACTTGTCATACCTTAAATCTAAGTTCTGAAATACCTCTGTATAAAAGTTTGCCGCCTACTCAGACAACCAAGAATTCACACTTGAGGAAAATCCATTGATAGAGTGGTTATCATGAATCTTCGGTCCTCGTGAATTTTCGTGTCAATTGCAGTCACCAAGTCATCTGTGATCACAGACCTGAGCGTTCATCGTCATGAACATTTTCACGGCCATTTTTGAACTCGCGTACCCATTTTCGCACTTTACCATCCATCATTGCATTATCACCATACACCTCACAAAGCTGGCGATGAATGTCTGCAGCCGACATGTTTCTTGCACTCAAAGAACGTATCACAGATCGTACTTCACACGCGGCGGGCGAATCAATAATCTTGAACAGTTCAGCGTACAGGTTAGCTACACAGCTGCAACTGACGCCTGCTTGTTCGCAAAGGATGCCGGGATGTAGCGCACACGCTTGTTGCGGCGTGCGCACCAACTACGGGCTTAAGAAAACGGCCCTTACTTAAAAACCAGCCCTCGTAAGTTCAATTGCAGTATATTTCAAAGCCAAATGTTAAAACTAAGTCATAACTGTTAACTTCTAAGAAAACAAAATTTAAATTTGAGTCCAAGTCTGAATATACTGTATCAGAATCTGTACATTGAACCAGATATATGGTTGATTTGTTGATCGAAGTTAGCACTTGTGAACATTGAAATCATCGGTCCACTGTAGTTAAACCAATGAACTACCGACGGCGGCTTCGGCGGCGTAGTTGGTAGCATGCTGAGCTTCTATGCCCAAGATCATGGGTCCAAACCCGGCCGAAGTCGTCGGATTTTTAAGAGCGTTAAAAATCCCTCTGTATGGCATCCTTCGGAGGGGAAGTAAAGCCGGCAGTCCCATGTCAAAGATTTATGGCATGTTAAAGAACCTTACACTAATAACACCTGTGTGAAGCTAAATTATATAGGTTAATCATTCGACAAACGCTTTAGGCTCCGACGTTCGTCGCCAGGAGCCGACTGCAGTGACATCTGATGATCGAGTTCTGAACTAGTAGTCGTTGATGGTGGCGTTTGGCGGCAAAAGTAGGAACTACTTGAAAAAATTCAATGTCTCCAGTGTTCACTTGAATTGAAAACAGATAACACACACTAATACAGTCATCACAATTAACACCGGTTATCAGACAGTTCCTACACACACCCAAAGTACACGGGGCTACATAACCGCGTTGTCGCAGTCCCTAAACTGAGGAACCAACCAACCGAACTACCGGCAACACATAATGACAAGGGTTGAAGAATTGTCACAAAATTGACAATTTTATAATTTATCAGTTTTAGCCTATTTTCAATTTTGAAAAAATAGGCTTATGAGATCACCTTTTGTCCGTGTGTGTGTGCGTGTGTGTGTTTGTGTGTGAGAGAGGTGTGTGTGTGTCCCCCCCCTAATAAAATCAAAACGGCTGAAGCGATTTCAATGAAACTCAGTACGTTCATAGCACTATTCCCGGCGACCTCGACCGTGCCCTTCAAATTTTGTTATGTCTCACCAATCCAACATGGCGGCTGTGCGAAATATTCTCTAACATTCAATATCTCCGAAACTATTACCGATATCGCCCTGAAATTGTGTACGGTGATAAAGGGCACTACTAGAAGTTCACCTATGAGACTTTCAAAAACCTGGTGACTACAAAACCAACATGGCGGTCAAGCTAAATTGAGACTTTTAAATAGACATTTCTCGCGATTTAACCATCCAACTGCAATGAAACTTGGTACAGCAAATGTTTATACACATTGCAATGCACTGGAGTCTAATTTAGTTCAATTGTTTACATAACTTCAAAATGGCGGCTGTGCGAAATATTTCACTGACATTCTATATCTCCGATACTATTACAGATATCATCATGCAATTTTGTACGGTGATAAAGGGTACTAATACAAGTTTACCTATGTATATTTCATAAACCTGTACAGTACAGAACGAACATGGCGACCAAGCGAATTTGAAATATTTTAATAGACTTTTCTCGTGATTCAACTCTCTGAGCGCAGTGAAATGTGGTACAGTAAATGATTTTGCAAGGCTAAGATGGCGGCTGAGTAAGAGTGGCGTGTTGTTCAGCTCCCGAACTTTGTGTATTATTTTGTGTACTAATCTGAATATTTTGCAACGACAGCAAAGAAAAGTCTTCCTTTTAATTACTTTGACAAACTGAGTGTGCGTTGCTTAATTAGTGTACCATCGTTTATCCGTGTAATCGTTATTTACTGAAGTGAGCTGTGTCACCAAGAAACATGCCGACCTGCGCCTTCTGTGACAAGGAGCTGGGGAAGAAGAAGGTACAGTGTGTAGCGTGTGAAAAGTGGAACCACACGAAGTGCATGGAAGAAAGAAATGGCGAGTGGTGTGTGGAAGCTGCGCAGAGTTATTCATTGGAGAATATCGTAAAACTCCTATTAGAAATGCAGGCAGAAATCAGGGAGATGAAGCAACAACAACAATCTTGGGAGCAGGACCTCACAAAATCTCTGAACTTTTGCCATGAGGGAGTAGATGAAAATGCGAAGAGTATCAAACAGCACGATACTCATCTGAAGGAAATCTCGCAGCAGGTTCTATCCCTACAACAAGAGAACACTGATCTCAGGGCCCGTGTGAGGACATTGGAGACTCGCCTCTCGGATGGAGAGCAGTATTCACGCCGTAACACTGTGGAGATATTTGGGGTCCCTTAAAACTAAAAATCAAGACGTTCTCGAGACCGTTAAAGCCGTTGGCAGGGAAATTGACATGAACATTGAAAATCAGATGGTGGACGCATGTCATCGCTTGCCTAAGCGACCAGATCAGCCTCATGGTGGAATCATCGTGAAATTTGTCCGGCGGTTCGACAAGGAAGACTTCATGTTTCGAAGGCGTGTGAAGCGTAACCTGTCAACCAAGCACATGGGGCTTTCTGGAGAGAACATAATCTACATAAATGAAAGTCTGTCACCTGAGAAGAAGAAACTGCTGGCTCTAACGCGGAACTTCAAGAGGGAACACGGCTACAAGTTCTTAGGGGTACGTAACGGTGTGATAAAACTCAGGAAGAGTGAGGGGTCAAATATTTATATCATAAATGGCAGTAATGATCTCAGGAAGCTATCATAATTCGTGACAACCCATAAGGTCTCATTTGAAATACTTTGTAAGGTCTATAGTGATTGTACACTGAGAGTACTGGAAGGTCACTGTCAGATTATTTCTGGACAGTTTCTTGAGCCTTTCTCTTTACTTGCCCCATTGTCTCGCCTAACAGAAATCCCTACTAATGGCCTAGCCTCACTGCAGGTGCCTCTCTTCTCATTTAAGTAAAATGTCTTCTTCTTATAAATCGCTAAATTTATATTATCAAAATTGTAGGGGTTTGAGAACTAAAACTACTCAGTTTTATACAAATATGACCAGCGAGAGCTACGGTATAGTGGTTTTAACAGAATCTTGGCTTATTTCATCAATCTATTCGTCTGAACTCTTTGATGAGAGGTATGCTGTATTTAGAAATGATCGTGACGAAAATATAACCGGCAAGAGGCTAGGAGGGGGTGTGGTCCTCGCTGTCCATAACAAGTATAAAGCTGTGGAGATTGACCTGGGTCTGGAAACGGAAGTCCTTTGTGTGAAACTCTTCATAGACAACTATTTTACCATAGTTATCTGTTCAGTTTACTTTCCGCCGGAGTCGAAGGCAGAGAAATACGAGGAATTTTACACAAGTATAGAATCGAACTCACTCATAAGCAACAATCCTGTTCTTATTTTGGGAGACTTTAACATTCCGGAAATAACCCCAACATTTGATTTAAAAACAGGATCTCGGCTTTCTACCTCCTTAAATAATTTTATAAATATGATGAACTTGAAAAGTTTTAATAATATCGTGAATGTGAATAATAGAACACTTGATCTAGTACTGTCCACCATCTCCTCTATTGCTGTCAATAGAGAGGAACAACCCCTTGTACCGGCAGACAATAATCATCCCCCCTTAAACATTAATGTACGATACTGGCAGAGAGAAGTTAGACACAATATTCACCAAACTCATACATACAATTTTAAAAAGGCTAATTTCGAACAACTTTATACAAAATTACAAGAAGTGGATTGGAGTGTTCTCTCGCAATTTTCCCATGTAGACGAGGCGGTAGATAATTTTTATTCCCGTTTCTATCAGGCTCTGGATTCTAGTGTACCTGTAAGCACTAGTAAGAGGACCAAACTGTATCCATGCTGGTTTAATTCTGATATAATAAAAAACATCCGAAGAAAATCTTACCATCGAAAGAAAATGCGTAGGGAACAGGCCAACAAGGACTTTCATTGCGAAAAGTTTAAAGAGCTCAGGAAAATTCTAAAACGTGATATTCAATCCGCCTACCGACAATACGTACGTAATGTCGAAAATGCAATCGGAGAGGACACGAATCGCCTCTGGGCATTTATTCGACACAAGAAACGATCCCCGGCAATACCCGTAATGAAAATTAATGGGGAAATATTAGAAAATGATAAGCAGATAGTCAACGGTTTTGCTGATTATTACTCGTCAGTTTATTCCAAGGAATGCGCCAAGTATGACAATTTAGGTGCAAGTGACCAGGACATACACCCATTGCTTGATGTACTGGATTCTAAACAGATTAGTATTTCTGATGTTAAGAATGTGATACTAAAAATGAATCAAAATAAAGCCGCTGGCCCAGACCTAATTCCTCCATACATAATCAAAGGCTGTGCAGAGGTGCTGGCCTATCCTTTAACTATATTATTTAATATAGCCATTCACACTGGTACTTTTCCCAGTCGTTGGAAAATTACCAGGGTAAGTCCCATACATAAGTTTGGACACAAGTCTGATTTTGATAATTACAGACCCGTGGCAATACTGTCAGCCATTGCAAAGCTATTTGAACAATTGTTATATCAGCATAAATTTCAGCACGTACAGTACATTATAAGTGACTTTCAACATGGGTCCATGCCTAAAAGATCAACAGTAACTAATCTAATGGAGTTTACTCACAACGTATCAGCAGCAATGGACAAAGGAAGTCAAGTTGATGTAATTTATACAGATTATGCGAAGGCATTTGATAAGGTAGATCATGATATCCTCTTAAATAAGTTAGCATATTATGGCTTCTCCTACAATTTGCTGAAGTTGTTCACCTCATATCTCAGTGATCGAAAACAGTTTGTTGCTTGCAATGGATGTGAATCCTATTCATACTATGCCCGATCAGGCGTCCCACAAGGTTCAAACCTAGGCCCTCTATTATTCTTACTGCTTATCAATGATCTTACAAGGTGTATTAAATATTCAAACGTTTTGTTATTCGCGGACGATGTCAAAATTTTTAGAAATATTCAGACAGAGCAGGACTGTCAATTACTACAAGAAGATCTCAATAATGTGGCATCCTGGAGTAAATTAAATCGCTTGAACCTTAACATAAAGAAATGCTCAGTTATGAAGTTTACTAGAAACAAATTCCAGGTGATGTTTCGGTACCGGATATTGGATGCGTATCTCACTATTAACAATTCTATCAAAGACCTAGGAGTCCATTTTGATTCAAAACTAACATTTTCATTGCACACTCATGAAATGGTAGCTAGTGCTTATAAAATGCTAGGCTTTATAAGAAGAAATTCTAAAGATTTCGTCAACCCAAAAAGTATAAAATTATTGTTGAATTATTTTGTTAGAAGCAGATTAGAATATGCATCCAGCATCTGGAATCCCTGGTACTTGAACCACATTAGTGAAATTGAAATGGTTCAGAATAAATTCCTAAGGTATCTGAAGTATAAAATGACGGGTATTTATCCGAAATATGATAGCTATGGAAATCTTCTAAGTTACCTGAATTATACATCTCTGGCTAACAGACGAAAAATTGCAATTCTTGTTTTTGTCTTCAAAGTATTCAATAACCTTTTGTATAGTCCGTATTTAATATCACAGTTTAATTTACGTGTCCCACCTCCCTCAACTCGACCTAAGTTTATTACATTTTACTGCCCAAGAACTAGAACTGAACAGCATAAACATTCCCCAATAATAAGTGCTATTCAATTATACAATGAACATTCAATAGCAAACAACCTCGACTTATTCAGTTACACATATAGTTCTTTTGTTTCTGCCTGTGCGATCACATGAACTCGTACATTCCACCTACCAATTACCTGCAGAGTATTATTATATTTTCGTATTTAGTTGTAGAATTAATTTGCATTACAATCTCAGCATTATGTCTGTCAATTATATTATAATTTGATAGAATTGTGTAACCAAATGTACATGTGTTTCTTCTTATTAGGCATATGCCTGTTAGAAGCACAATAAATCCAAATAAATAATAAATAATAATAAATAACCATCCTAAATGGCGAGCTTCCGAAATATTTAGACGGTTCTCAATATCTATGAATCTTTTACAGCAACCAAACTGAATTTCTTTATGTTCATAGAGACTATGAACATATGTTCACCTATAGGACTTTCAGTAACCTGGTGAGCACAAATCCAACATGGCGGTGACGCGAAGTATAAATATTTAAATGGACGTTCTCGCGAATTAACTATCCGAGTGCCGTGAAACGTTGCACGTTAAATGCTTATACAAATGTTGATCCACTGGCTTGTAATTTATTTCAATTGTTTGCATAATCACAAGATGGCTGGTGTGCGTACTTTTAAAATCTCGTTTTTACTTCTTGTGTTCTAATCATGCGATTGAAGTTTGAATACCACACGTACACAATAATCTTAACGTAATAGTACAAAAATAAAAATCCATCCTGGCGATCATATGAAATATTTAGACGGTTCTCAATATCTACGAATCTGTTACAGCAATTAAACTGAAATTTTGTATGTTGATAGAGACAATTAACATGAGCAGGATATATGAAAATAGGCTGTATAGTTCTTCACAGAACTACTTGTTATTAGAATAAGTGAGATTTTCTCCATATTACATTAGAAAATTCTTTTTATTCAAGATTTTGAATTAGATGAGGTTGTGTAGTGGCTAGCATTCTTTGCTGTCACTGGGTTCAATTCCCGGTTCTGCCAAGAAATTAAATTCTGGTCTGAGGGCTGGAATGGGGTACACTCAGCCTCGTGAGGCAAAACTGAGAAGAGGAGGGTTAGGTTTCTACCTCAGACAACCTGGAAGTGGTTTTCCCACTTCTACTCCAGGCAAATGCCGGGATGGTACCCAAGTTACGGCCACGGCGGCTTCCTACCAAAATCCTATCCTCAATTACAAATGCTCACACTAGTACAGACATCACAGCGACACAGGTTATCAGAAAATATTATGTCCAAGTACACAAGGCTACACGACCATGATGTCGCAAATCCCCTTAAATAATCAACAACAACAGAATTAGTTAAGCCATAGTTCTACACGTAGCAATCCTATCGAACGCATGAGAAGTTAAAATTATTTACAGAGTGATCAAGTTTGACGGTAGTACATTCTTCTTTCGGCCTCATGGTGTTCGAATAGTCTGCGCCGGAGGCCCCGGGTTCGATTCCCGCCTCCCTCAGGGATTTTAAAAACTGACATGAGGGCTGGAACGGGTTGTTTTCAGCCTCGTGAAGACAATTGAGTAGCTGTCTGACAGTGTGGCAGCGCCCCATTCGTGGAGACCTAGAATTATGGCCGAGGGTATCCGACGCGCTGACCACGCGACACACCATAATATGCAGGCCAAATAGCTAAGCAGCAGTCGCTTGGTAGGCCTAGGCCCTTCATATGCTTTAGCGCCACGGGGTTTGGCTTAGTTCGGTATCTTCTTTCATTTCGTAATATAAAAGGCTGATATTAAGATCTTATGGAATGGAATTGGAATACGAGTATAATATAGCCTATCTTACATTTACAAAAGTAAAAGCTTGTCCCGGAATATCAAACTTTGTCATTATAACACAGTAATTAGGCCGTCAGCACTATATGCCGCAGAATGCTTACAGATGACAAACAAAGGCCCATTGAGAAAATTAGAACTTAAGGATCGGAAAATTCTAAGGAAAATATTAGGACCTGTTAATGATAATGGTACTTACAGAAGAAGACATAACAATGAATTATTTGAACATATAGAAGATTTGGTGAGTGTGTTGAGAAAAAGGAGAATGTCTTTCTTTGGACATTTGGATCGGATGGAGCATCATCGACTTTCATATCGAGTACACTCATCAATCTCTAAAAAAATCCTATTGTAACTGGTCGATGCAAGTTTAAAAGGACCTAACAGAAGCTCGAATCAATCAAGGTCTGGTTTAGGATAGGAACCTGTTCAGAAAGGCGGTTAAATCAACCAGTAATCTACACCCTTTAACATCTGTGATGCCTCGCCCTCACTGCAAGTGGACGGAAGAAAGGAGAGCTGAACATTCGTCATGAATGAAGATCTACTGGCAGACAAGAAAACAAGCATTACAGTGCTCATATGAGTGAAGAACATCGTGGTCCATTGACGGCCGAAACGACTAAAAAAAAGGCCTATCTTGTGCTGGGGCCAACAAGTGAGCAAGAGATTATATCAGCCCTTTTCGCTAGCATTATTCTCACTCATCTGCTAATCTTGTGGGAAGTGAGTTGACATGTACAGCCCCATTGTAAAGTAGAAATATTGACAACTAAGGAGCATGCTATTTATGTAAGTAAGACGAGGGAGATAACACATTTGAAGAATGATCAAGGGTGTCGGTATAGCCTGGACACCTTGAAAGCTTCTCTTTTTCAAATTATTTCTTAAAATGTAACGTAACTCTTTTAGTTCATTTTGGTTAAAGAATTTTATAAATATCTGCATTAATTTAAGAGTTATGATTTTATGAGCTAGGCATTGCTCAGGCTATATAAAGAGTTAGATACCGGTAACTCTGTCGTTCATTTTCTCAAAACTGTATATCCTAAATTCATTTGCCTTGTAACTCGTAAAGTATAAGGTGCATTATAATGAATTTATTCTCAAGTGATTTTTATTGATAGAGTCTACAAAAACGACCAAAATCGTGAGCCTTGGTTGGATGGTTGTTTGTAAAAAAGAACATATTTTTCCACGAAAAATATCTGCAAATTTATGTTATGGTAATCTATCAACTGATTAAAATTACTATTTTTATGAACAGAGATATGAAATAGGCCAGTGTTGTAGCTGTTACCTTAGAAAGTAACCTCAAACAAACAGAGAACAAGTAGTTCCGTGAAGAACTATACAGTCTATTTTCATATATCCTACTCATATTAATTGCCTCTATCAACATACAAAATTTCAGTTTGATTGCTATGTTAGATTCGTAGATACTGAGAACCGACTAAATATTGCAGATGGTAGCCAGGTTGGATTTTTATTTATGTACTATTACATGAAGATTATTGTGTATGTGTGGTCTTCAGACTTCAATCGCATGATTAGGACACAAGAAGTAAAAACGAGATCTTAAAATTTCGCACAGCTGCCATCTTGTGGTTATGAAAACAATTGAAATAAATTACATACCAGTGGATTAACATTTGTGTAAGCAATAACGTGCAATGTTTCACTGCACTCAAATGGTTAAATCGCGAGAAACGTCCATTTAGATATTTATACTTCGCGTCGCCGCTATGTTGGATTAGTGCTCATCAGGTTACTGAAAGTCATATAGATGAACTTATATTCAGAGCCTCTATGAACATAAATAAATAGTTTGATTGCTGGAAAAGATTCTTAGATATTGAGAACCGTCAAAATATTTCGGATGCTCGCCATTTTGGATTGTTATATGTATAGGTCATAGAGTTATGTACCATTAAAGGAAAATTATTGCGTAGCTTCATTATTCAAACTTTCACTTCGATCGCATGATTACGACACAAGAATAAAAACTTAATTTTAAAATTTCGCACAGCCGCCATCTTCAGTTTATGTAAACAATTGAACTAAATTAGATGCCAGTGAATGACAATATGTATAACCATTTACTCTACCACATTTCAATGCGCTCATATGATTAAATCACGAGAAAAATGTATTAGAATGTGTCAAATTCGCTTGGCCGCCATGTTCGTTTCGTAGTGTACAGGTTTTTGAAAGTTACATAGGTAAACGCGTAGCAGTGCTCTTTATCACCGTACAAAATTTGAGGTTGATATCTTAAATACTTTCGGAGATATTGAATGCCTGTGAAATATTTCGCACAGCCGCCATTTTGAGGTTATGTAAACAATTGAACTAAGTTAGATGTCGGTACATTACATTGTATATAAACATATACTGTGCCAAGTTTCATTGCGTTTGGTTGGTTAAATCGCGAGAAACGTCCATTTAAATGTCGCAACTTCGCTTGGCCACCATGTTGGTTTTGTAGTTACCAGGTTTTCAAGGGTCACATAAGTTAATTTCTAGTAGCTCCCTTAATCAGCATACAAAATTCCAGGGTGATATCTGTAATAGTTTCGAATATATTGAATGCTGGTGAAATATTTCGCACAGCCGCCATGTTGGATTGGTGAGACGTAACAAAATTTGAAGGGCACGGTCGGGGTCGCCCGGAATAGAGCTATGAACTTAACGAGTTTCATTGAAATCTCTCCAGCCGTTTAGATTTTATTAGGGGGGGGGGGACACACACACGAATCACACACACACGGACAAAAGGTGATCTCATAAGCCTATTTTTTCAAAATTGAAAATAGGCAAAAAATTGGATAATAAACGTTTAACCTTTCAGGGAATCATTGAAGCCCGACAAATTAACAGTCGCCAGTTTCTTTTGAATGTTAACTGTGCTGAAGACAGTTTCAAAAATTTCACTTTTACTCTACACATGAGGTAACTTAGTTTACGTGTCAGAAATTTCATTAGTTTATATAGGTTAGGATCGGAAATATGAATCATTTCAATAAAGTTAATTTTTAAAGGTGTATATCTGTACCGATTCCATAAAACAATGCACAATCGGCAGGAATACTAACTTAGAGTTATAATTGGAGAAAAAATAATGATAAATGAATATCGATGCAATAAATACGTCAAGCATAAGCCATTGGGTTTTGTGATTTAGATTCTCTAGTGTATTATCGGTGACTGCTGTCAGTGCACGAATTCTAACCTCCGATCTTCAAAAACTGCAGTTTCCCATTACAGTTGTGAAGCACAAATAAAGGCTCGGCTACCCTGCTGGGATAATACATTTGGGGCACAGTCGTTCTACCCAGACGACAGTATTTGTGAATGTGCCGTTTTGCCGAACTGACTGCTCGACACAGTGCTAGGTGGAATAGGAAGACTAACAAAGTGTTCGCATGAGTAAATATTTTGACTGTCCCTATACACGCATGGCTGGCTTGTCTCTAATTCAACTCTCGGAACGACTGCAGACAAATAAAACTCCGAGTAAATTTGCGGAGTTACCAACTCTGCCATGAGGAACATCTCATTACCTCGGAGTTCGCATCCAATTTACTGGTAATGGTGATTACACACAATCACTGCATCCCTACACAGGTGAATCAAAACACAGCACGGATACGGGTACGTAATCCTATGCCTGAGAGTATTCAGTGTTGACTATTTTGTGACGTTACTGCTGTCATCATCGTTAAGGATACTGTGTATTCTTGAGCGTGTGAATTGTGTACATTATGAGGCATCATTATACAGGGTCTTTATATTTGCTTGGCAAGGACATTCTCGCTCACGCGCTCCGCCAGTGACGGCTCAGTTGCCAGCGACCGCGCGCGCATATGTACGGCAGAATACGGTGCTTAAAATCAGTATCGTGCAGTTTTACTCACCATGTTTACAGTAGATGCTGAAAATGTTTCCCATCCCCTGCCAAACATAATTGGCACATCCTTATGAAGTTCCCGGTTACTCCATTTAATGTAGCTTCAGTAAGGAAACAACGACGTATGTTTTTATTGTTTACGTTTGAATCTCTAATAATAATAATAATAATAATAATAATAATAATAATAATAACTAGTTGAAACCCGTCAAAACATGACGGTCAATAGAAAAATATTTACTGAAGAATGTTCTTATATAGGCCTACTGTACATTCATTATACGATTATTTTTTGACTCTATTGAAACTATAAGGGCGTCAAAAGATTGCACTCTCAACATTGCAAAATACTGCAGGCCATGACTGAAATATTGTTGGGGCAAACTGAGGCCTATACGTTCTAGAGTTTCCCCTTGAGCTTTATTGATTGTGATAAAGTATGCCAATTAAATTGGAAAATATTGCCTCTTAAAAGAAAATTATAGTGTTTTATCGGATGGTATTAAATCAAGTCGAAGGATTAGACCTCACTGCCTAATTTTAACTGCACCTATTATTTCCAAATCCAAGCAATATGGTTGCATTTAGGAGTCCTTGGGAAACGTTCAGATTTTTAAGCAGCATAACCGGTCGAGCGTTTGGAGTATGTGGCGGCCAGTCATTTAGTTCCAAGGAATTCAAGAACTCTGAGGAGTCTATTACAACTGGCCGCAAACCGTCGCTTATAGGCCTAATTTTGGAATATAACGAAGAAATGCGATGATGTACAATTCCATACATTTTAAAACAATGTGGACCGTGTGCGTGTGGCACAGTAACATTGGCACCAAATGAAACGAAGGACATAGCATTGTACTGCCGATTAGTCTCTCTGAAATTCCTTGAGATATCATCTCCAGTGAAAAATAATTGTTGCAGCCTGTCAAATATTTTATATTTATTCAGATTAATTTTACCATTACAACAGCAAAGGTCAAAGTAACCAGGTGTAGATTTCTCGCAAGAGAAATACAGTGCAGAACAATGTTTACATTTGTTCGTCAAGGACCCTAAACTGTAACGGCATAGTATCTGGAATTGTTTCTGAAACGCCATATTTATATTGGATTTTAAAAGTGGCTTCGTATTTTTCTCCGATTTCCCACTTTTTTGCGGCTATTGTTCTATTTCGTCAAATGGGTTTATTTATAGCAGCATTTCTCCCCAAATTAACGTCATTTTAAATAACACTATAGTGGTCTGCATCAACGCAGCCGCCAAATATTAAATGGCAAATAATAACTTACTTCCATTGCCAAAATCAACTGCGTGGTTAGACCCATTGATATGCACTCTAAACAAATAATCAATAAACAATAATATTCACATATACAATGAATACTTCAATTCTCAAGTTGGTTGCTGATGAAAATGCGATGAGATTGATCGCCAATAATAAAATCCTTGCAATTTTTGCAATTTGCTTGCGAACGCAACTCAGGATGACGATCTTCATTTTGAAATAAACAGAATGAAATTGCTGTAAATAATCAATTTCCATCACCTGTTGAAGGTACAATACTTTGTATTTCCATGACAGTAAATTATGCAAGGGAGCATAGAATCACTTCGCCACTACTGGAATGAGCATAGACTCACTTCGCCAGCCACCGTAATGGAGGGAGTTTTAGAATTATATGTTCAGTGTTTGTCAAAGATCGTATTAACACAGGGAAGCCCACTCTTAAGGCTACATTCTGAGCTATTGCCCCGGATTGCAGGTTCGATCCCCGCTCTGCCAAGAAATTTAATTCTGGTCTGAGGACTGGAACGGGGCGCACTCGTGAGGAAAAACTAAGAAGAGCAAAGTTTGATTCCCATCTCAACAATCTTGGATTTGGTTTTCCGTGGTTTCCCACTTCCACTCCAGGCAAATACCGGGATAGTTCCTAACGTAAAGCCTCGGTCGTTAACTCCCCATTCCCCACATTAATTACAAATGCACACATCAACACAGCCATCACATTAACACAGGTTATCAGAGAAAAGTTTACACTCGCACACCAAAATAGACGGGGCTGAGTGACCACGATGTCTGAGTCCATCAAATGAATTATGTTCGCCAATTTGTTAACGCTGATGTGTGTGTTTGAACTACTGGATATAAGTTCAATGACTTTTAAATTAATATCATTACATTGTTGCAGCTTGGCAAATATTTTATATTCCAGCAGATCAATTTTACCATCACATCAGTAAAGGCCAAAGTAACTGCGCGTAGATTTTACGCAAGAGAAATACAATGTAGAACAATGTTTACATTTGAGCGTCACAGACCTTACACTGTACTGCATAACATCTGGAATTGTTTCTGAAATGGCCTATTTATATTGGATTTTAAATGTGGCTTCGTATTATTCGATAACACTCGTGTCCTGCAATATCGGAGCCGCTAAATATTAAATGGCAAAAAGTACTTCCATTGCCGAAATCAACTGCGTAGTTCGACTCAGTACTCTAAACAAATAATCATTATACAATTGTCTTATACAATTAAGTTCAACATGACCGTCCAGAGTCGTTCATACTCAAGTTGGTTGGTGAGGAGAATGCGATGAGATTGATCGCTTAAAATAAATTCCTTATAATTGTTCCTGCCAGCGAAATTTCCTGCAATAGCTTGAAAACGCAGCTCAGTATGACGTTCTTCATTTTGATATAAACAGTACAAAACTGCTCTAAATAAGCTATTTCCATCACCTGTTATAGTTTATGGCAGTACATGCAGGGGAACATAGAATAACTTCGCCACCTACTGGAATGAGCATAGGCCTATACTCAATACTCACTTCGGCAGTCACCCTAATGGAGGCAGTTTTAGAATTCTATGTCCAGTGCATGTCATAAATCGTATTAACACATGGAAGCCCACCCATTCTTGGCTATCGCCTCGGAGACCCGGGTTACATTTCCTGCTCTGCCAAGAAATTTAATTCTGGTCTGAGGACAAAAACGGGGCACATTCAGTCTCCTGAGGTATAACTAAGAAGAGGAAGGTTTGATTCCCACCTCGACAATCTTGGATGTGGTTTTCCGTGGTTTCCCACTTCCACTCAAGGCAAATACCGGGATGGTTCCTAACTTAAGGCCTCGGCCGTCACCTTGCCGTTTCCCACCTTAATTACAAATACACACAGTAATGCAGCCATCACAATAACATGGGTTATCAGAGGAAATTTTACACTTACACACCAAAGTACACGGGGCTGAGTGACCACGATGTCAGCGCCCTTCAAACGAATTATGTTTGCCAAGTGTCTAGGATGCTACCAACTTGACCACCGAAGCATTGGGAAGAAATTGCAATATTAAGGAACATAAACAACATAGCCTACACACTCAACTATCAGTTAATGTTCTTCAACGTTTCCCTTCTTAAAAATTCCCCTCCTTTATAATTCTCCATCACGTGAAAAAGCGCCGTGTCTTGTGTTTTAAATATATCGATGCAATGGTGCCGCCATCTGTTGTCAGTTACTGGAACTATATGGGCGAGGTACTGCCATCTGTTGTCAGTTACTGGAACTGATGGCAGATATTAGCTCTTTTGACCACATGCTGTAATGCAATGGTAAAACGGAAATAAAACGTATTGAGAGGGAATGTAGAAATATGTATCTTTAACTGACATAAAACCTTACTAATACTCCTTGATAAAACAATATTTCAGAGGTAAAAAAAAACTGGCGAAAGCTGGGATCGAACCTGTGATCCTTGGATCCACAGACAATCGCCTTAACCAAACAGCTAATATTTCACTCTCGTTAGGAAGCAGACGCAACCATTCAGTATCTTCAAAAGCCGCTATCTGAAGAAAATAATCCAATTGATTATCAATAAAATCAATATTGCACATTCGTATATGTTCATACTGTTATTATATTTTATTGTCAGAACTTGGTTAATGTATGTTTTCAATTACATGGAAGCTTATTAAATAACTTACATTTTAATGGACTTCTCACCGCCATTTTGTCATGAGCCCAGGCGGATTGTGCGCATGCGTGAGGAGCAAGAATTCTGCTATTTTCTATATTTATTTAAAAATATACCGTAATATATTTGTTTATTTTAGAGACACTCTGCAAATCTACATGCCAAGAGCTTTCGTTAGAGTGCTCTACGAAGTAAATCGGTTCTGTCGTTCTCTCAATCTCGTGGTAACAAAAATCGCCTTAGTGTTTTAAATATATAGATATCGTATGGCCTCGGGTTCCTGGTGAGAGCTTTGTTACTTGATACCCAGGGGGTAGCTTGCATGCCGAATTTCGTTGTTCCTTGAAGCACTATGAAAGTCAAGGCGGTTAGGGAATTAGATATCTAAGCTCCTTGAACATTATAGCGCTTTCTAGTAGAGAAATGAGGAACTTGGGGTTGGCGGAAAATCCCGAGATTAATTTTTCCATTATGAACACGGCCTACTGAATTCAAATGGGTTCTTTGACATGCCAACATCGTATGACATGCGTATCGTAATTTTTGCCGTCTTTCAAAAATCACTTACCACGGCCAGGAGCGAACCTGTAAGCTTGGAATTAGTAGACCGACACGTTAACCACTTACCCACTGTGGCAAGCTGTTTGAATCTCTTAGCCAGTTTTTCTATTGTCCGATTTATAGAAATGGGTCTCCCTGGAAATTTCACTCGAAACTTTTGTCTTGTTCTAGCGCACGATTTCCTGTACTTTGTGTACGTATTGTGAAGATATACACGTTCACGTAACGAATGTTTCACACAAGGCATTACAGCACTACACACAATCACAATAAAACACTATACAATATGATATACAGTACACCCGAGCTTTATAAGACATCCAATTAGCTCGGAGCTCACACGTCTACCGCAGCAAGAGCGTGAGAATACGGCCAGAGACCACGCGCGCCAAACTGTAACAGCCGGCGAAGGTCAAGCGGAATCGCTTTGCCAAGCAAAAATAAAGACCCTGTACTAGAATGCAAATACATATGCTATGTGGTGATATCCGTATTCATAGATGAATTCTAAAGTTTTAAGAATACGCCAATCAATATTTGTATTGGCGTATACTTAAAACCTTAGAAATCATTATACTATGCAAAGTTTTGTTTTGTACTAAGGCCATGGCTAATATTATTGTAACATGCAAAATATAACTAATTTTGAAGTGAATGATAACCATATGATGATATTTTAAGGTTAGAAAATCTGGAAAATTAACACTAGCGAAAAAGAAAACATTCTGAAAAAAGCCACATTTGTTTTCTGAGGGACACTTATTTGATTGTTTTTCAATGAGTGCAAATACATTTGCCATGTTATTAAAAATATTTTTTGATATCAGTATTGATACCCAGCAGGATAGCCGAGTCTTTAGTTACGCTTCCCAGCTGTAATGGAAAACTGCAGTTTTGGAGATCTGAGGCTAGAATTCCAGCACTGACAGCGGTCTTTTATGTGAGACTAGAGAATCGAAATCACAAAACCCTACGTCTTTTGCTTGAAGTATTTATTGCATCGACTTTCATTTACTCTATACAAGCTGTCCCCGGCATGCATTGCAAAGCCAATAAAAAAAAATTGGCGTTGTAAATTTGTTTGTTGAAGTGCTTTAGGATACACTTTTTTTTCTTTTTCAGTTAAATGCCTCTAAGGTATTGAAGAATGGATTTGCAAATTCAGAAACATTCGTGGGAGCGTGCACAATAACTCACCAAAAGTTCATCGTATTCGGACGAATGGTATATGAATGCATACGGGACTTTGTTGAAACGATTCGCGCACCGTCACTCATGTGTTGAATCTACTCGTGCGCTACCTACTGTAATATGTTTTTACTAAGTCAAAAACCTCTGCAGGATTGTGCACAATAACTCAACACAGTTTCATGCCAATCGTGTGAACGGTTCATAAACGCATACGGGACTTTCTTGAAACGAATCGCGCGCCGCAACTCATTTGTTGAATTTACTCGTGAGCCACCTATTGCAATATCGATTTACTAAGTCAAGGACCTTTACAGGAGTGTACACAACAACTCTTCAAAGTTTCATCGGAATCGGATGAATATTATATGAACGCATACGGGACTTTTAGGCCCTGTGCTCCTCAAAAGGAGATTAAGGTAGAGGGGACGTGCACGAAATGAATGTACCGATATAATCAGTCACCAAATCCACAATTTTGACGTTACACAACTGTAATTTTGTACAAAGGTTAACAATGGTTAGGTTCATCTACTCACAATTTTTATAACATTAACAAAAACAATTTGAATTATTTTTCAATTATTAAATTTGAGAACCCAATGGTTCACAAAGGTACATTTTTCTGACAAACGTTCCAAAAAAATATTAAGTAAATTTTACAGTACAACTTCAATGTATATAGAAACAAATACGCATAAGCATTTTTTAACACATTGACATTTAATTAATTTATACTTAATTGTTTTATAAACTGAAAAAATATCAATAAAAATGTATATTATTTCTTGTTTATCTCGGCGTACATAAATTATATTAAAATTTCCCCCTGTGTATATGTTAGTTAGACACACTACAATGTGGATGCTGAAAATTATGGCTCTACCTTTTCACGTTTCTGAGAAAAATGTACCTGAACAATGAAAATCGTAGTTGTGAGAAAATGCACTTTGAAGTTGGACTCACTTTTTCCTTCCAATTTCGATTATCAAAAGGCACTAGAACTGTACTGACTGTCCTCCTTTCCTTCAAGACTTCTCTTGTGGCTTCTTTTATTCTGCCTTGTGTTCTTTGCAAGATCTTCAATGGATTTCACAGTTGCACTTATACGTTGTGTGTCAATTTTCTTCAAGATGTCTTGAGAGAATGCTCCAATCTTGAAGCCCATTCTCTGCAAGACCTCCATCCTCCCTACTTTGTCACGATTAAATACAATAACTGCATCATAAACTGAAATTTTCCCTATCCTAACTGTGGAAAATGTTGTTTTGGGGCAACGATTCCACATAAGGGCATTCTGAGACGGATTCGTACTCTGCGTTTTGCCATGAACACATTTTTTGAGTAACACTGGATTGGACAGAAACCTGAATGTTGGCTTGATGACATTCAGAATGGTTTCAGGAAGACTTTTATTTTGAGTGTATGGAATACCATCACTCTGAGCCTGTTTACAACGACACCAACTAATGGGGCACAGATTGTGTATGAGATGTTCATCTGTGGGTAATATGTGAAAATATGTAAGCCATACAGCCCGTCGCATATCTTCAACATTTGAGAGGTTATCTCTGATATTCTTGCCATAATACACCTGAAGAGTATCAATCATCTTTCTTGTTTGCCTATTACGTCCACCAAACCCCTTACAATCTTCCAACCTCTTCTCCTTCATGTCAATCACATGTAATCACAATTTGTAAACAATGATTACGATTGTCTATTGTTTCCAAGGAGATTATTTAACAGTCACACATGATATATAAAAAGAGAATATACTTCATGGCCTTGTTGATGTTACCATATGTAGTGCTCAGAAACTCTGTTTACATAACCAATACCAAAGAGACTCTTCGTCAAATGGGCGTGGGACGATGAGCACGTTGGGCATTTAATTATTTTAAGGCACTTAGGATGCGAATTCGATTATGAAATTTGTGGAAAGTATTGTCAATGAGTTGTACTAAAGAATAAACAAGAAATTCCGTGACGAACTAAAGAGCCTACTTTTCTTAAAATTTAAGATGCATGCCAATGATTAATCCATATGGATCTATCTAGAATAATGACGAAATTATGTTGGTAATATCGAAATTTCTAATCAGTTCGAAATACTGTATACCAGGCATAACGTAGTCTAATAGGGAACTACAGTTGGCAGCCCTGGTGACTGAATATATTCTTAGTTCCATCTCTTAAGGTACAGAATACAAAATTTGGTTGAAGTCCAATGGATAGCATGGATGTGTTACATGCAGTTAAACATTGGATCTAACAGCGCGTGTAAAATTATGTTGGCATCAATGACATACATGTCAGAAATATTCTGAAATAACATGATCTATTGTGGTGTCGATTTTGAATGAAATCCATTAGTTAGTATAGAAGTTACATGCGGTTTAAAATTGGACCTATCAGCAGGCTTAGAATCATGTTGGCAGCACTGGCGTAGGCCTATATTAGTTACTCCAAATTAATCTAGAATGCCAGGTACTATACGTGTGCAAAGTTTAGAGCTATTGGCTTGCATACTTTCTGATATATGATATTAGGGTAACAAAAATAGATACAGTATTTATTAACAGTTGGAAGCCCTGGTTACTCTTAAGAATCGGCATAGTCATATCTGTTATGGTACGCATAACACTCGCAAAATTTGGTTGAAATCCAAATGATAGTGTAGAAGTTATATGCATTTAAAATTTGGACTTATCAGCAGGCTTATAATCATTTTGGCAACACTGACATGTATGGTCTCTTGGAATTTAAACTGAAATATTATTTTCTATACGTGTGCCAATTTTGAAGTAGCTCACATTCATAACTTCCAAGATATCCAACATGGAGCTAAAATTTCAATTGCGATTTTTCAGCGGTTGGTAGCACTGACATCATTTTCAAATATGGCCTACCAAATTTTGTTTCGATTGCTGCAGCCGTTTAGGAGTTGATAGGGGGGGGGCACACACACAGCCAGCCAGACAGACAGACAGACACACATTTGGCAGATCTCATAAGTCTACTTTTTCCTCATTTTTGCAAAATGTGAAAAGTAGGCTTTCGATTGCTGTAGCCGTTTAGGAGTTGATAGGGGGGGGGGACACACACACACAGCGAGACAGACAGACAGAAGGACAGACAGACAGACAAACATTTGCCAGATCTCATAAGTCTACTTTTTCCTCATTTTTGCAAAATGTGAAAAGTAGGCTTTCGATTGCTGCAGCCGTTTAGGAGTTGATAGGGGGGGGGGGGGACAGACACACACACACACAGCCAGACAGACAGACAGAAGGACAGACAGACACACATTTGCCCGATCTCATAAGTCTACTTTTTCCTCATTTTTGAAAAAATGTGAAAAGTAGGCTAATAATAAATCAATAAAATGGATTTACTAAATCAGAAACCAAAACGGGAATGTACACGACAACTCACCCAATTTGCATCGCAATCCGACGAATGGTTTATGAATGAACAAAGGACATATTATAGACTCACACACACACATAAAAATAAAGACGTAACATTCATTTTAGCCTAGTTTCATTTATGAAACAAGATGTTCAGCAAAGAACATATAGCCTACATTCTGCCAAATGCATGGGTATAGTTATAACTCATTGTCCTTATCAAGGAGTAGACTATTATTGAATGTTCCTTGTAGTAGCTTGTTGAATTGCAACTTGGTGTATTGTACGTTATACTATGCTAATGATTTTCCTTATTTCCACTCATTACGGTACTTACTGGACCTCTTATAGACTGCGTAACGCAATGTGGCACTTTTGTCGAGTGGTCTTACGGCACCGACGCTAATTGATTAGCATGCCAGGCTTTGGTCCTAAAGCCTGCATAACACGGCACTCCTAGGCATGGAGCCTTTGCCAGTACGCGTATGAAATAAATACATCAGAATGAAACTTTATTTCCTGTAATTCAGTGTGTGGCATGTTTTCAACTTTATTTAAAGCAAGTTTCCCACCCACTTTGCGAATGAACTGCAAATTACTCTCAAACGTCAACACTTCACGTGTTTTATTTCCTACTCTTTTGCGAATAATATATAGTAAGAAATTTATTGCACTCAATGTGCAAAGTCTCTACATTACATGATACGTAAGTCAAGAAGAAAAATTGAGCTAGTGATAGACAACTCTTCATTTCCTGCACTTTATCGCGTGGTATAAAACACATACACACCTGATTGGCTAAACACAAATATGATGATGAAACCGTGTATTGCGAAGCATGTCATTAGGTGTCTCAACACGTATTCCTCATTCATCCTCTCCTTAGGTTCCATAGCATCGGTAGTGCAGAAACATTCCTCGAAGAAGTCCCTTTTCTCCTCTAGTTCTCGCAATAGCCCGAGTTTGCTGCAGTTGCATTTGCATTCTTAAGTCCTCAATCAGAAACGTTTGCCTGGCTAGGACATATCTGACATATTGTGATAACCCTAGAACCTGGTAGGAGCCATTAGCAAGCAAGGATCGACTTCCGCCATTCTTATACAAGGAACTGCGCACTGTACTTTACGCCAATTAAAGGTAATCGGGGTGCGGTCATGGCTAGAAGTTGAACTATTACAAGATTGCAACATACTACAGGAGGTCAAAGATTTGCAAAGCGGAATGTTTGGAACAATTGCCCACGTGACCCGCAAGAGGAGAGCACCGTAGAGAGACATTTGAGAAGGCTGTGGATGACAACGTGTATTTTAGTTTTCTATTCTCCTTTTCCTTTGGTTTTCTGTTTATGTGCGATGCTGCAACCGCTATCAAAATCTGGTTTCAATAGCCAGGACTTTTAATAAAATATATATTTTTAATTGTAAAATGCACAAGATAACCCATAATTTTATATCGTTTGAGTAGTTATAAAACAATAAATATAAAAGAATTCAAGTAATAAAAGGTAACTCTAGAAGGTTTTGAACCCCAGCCAACTACCTGAGACACGAACACTATGCCACAGAAACAAACATGTCCGTAGCTCCTCAGTGTTATTAACCAACTTACATACAACGTGTTAGCAAATAATGTCTCGAAATAAACGATTTCTTCACTGCAGTAGCCTATATCTTCATTAAAATAAATCATGTCATACAAAATTTATATTAGTTATATCAGTAGGCTATATCTCGTGCAAAATACTCAAAGTACTGAAATATTTGACAGTCACAAGAGGTCAGCCACCATCTTGTCATGTGACAGAGACGGCTGAGCTCTTCTAAGTCACTCATACAGTAAAATATTATAATATTAAATTGTAATATTCAACGGGTCACGTCATTTAGGATAGCTCAAACCAACCTCGGTTCGATAATCGAAATTGGTGGGTCCTAAGTTATGGGTATTAATTCTTGAATAATTCACACGGCCGCATTCTTGAAATAGTACGGGTGGTGACTTTGTAGTTTTGGCGCAAGACGCGTCCCATATTAGGGTATGTTATTACCTAATTTGGTAGAGATTGGATGATTAGTTTAGTCTAATTTGGTTTTTCGTTTTGAACGTTTGGGTAGCCAGGATTCAGTTTTGGTAAAGATGGCGGCAATGCTAGTGCTACCTCCGTACCAAATTTCGTTCAATTCAGTTTCGTCGTGTTTGAATTGATTGGGGGAGGACAGATATACACAGTCAGACTGACAACCTTTGGCCCGTGTAGATCTCATAAGTCAACTTTAATTTATTGCAAAAATCGAAAGTAGGCTAAACATAGGCTTATGAGCTCACCTGTTGTCCGTATGTGTGTATGTGTATGTGTGTGTGTGTATGTGTGCGAGTGCGTACATGTGTGTGGGCCCCGATAATAAAATCTAAATGGCTGGAGTGATTTCAATGAAACTCGGTTAAGTCATAGTACTATATTGTCCGACATCGACCGTGCCCTTCACCAATCTAACATGGCGGCTGTGCAAAATATTTTACTGGGATTCTATATCTCCGACGCTATCACTGATATCACCCTGAAATTTTGCATGGAGATAAAGGCCACAACTAGAAGTTTACCTACTGTATGTAACCTTCAAAACCTGTTAAACACAAAAAGAACATGGCGACCAAGTAAAGTTGAAACATTTAAATAAACTTTTCGCGTGATTTGACCATCTGAGAGAACTGATACATGATACAGCAAATGTTTATACACACTGAAATCTATTTTGTTCAATTATTTACATACCTCAAGAAGGCGGCCGTGCGAAATTTTAAAATCAAGTTTTTACTTCTTGTGTCCTAATCACGCGATCAAAGTCAACGATTGAATAATGAACCTACGCTATAATAGTACAGAACTCTATGGCTTACATATATAAAAATCCAACATGGCGACCATCCAAAATATTTAGACGGTTCTCAACATCTACTAATCTATGATACCAATCAAACTGAAATTTCATTTGTTGATAGAGGCTATGAACATTAGTTCACCTATGGGACCTTCAATAACCTTGTTATCACAAATTTAACATGGTAGCGACGCGAAATTTAGATATTGAAATGGACGTTTCTAGCGATAAAAACCATCCGAGCTTAGTGAAACTTGGTACGGTAAATGCTTATACAAATTTTAATCCATTGACATTTACCGTATTTTATTTCAATTGTTCTTATAACCTGAAGATGGTGGCTGTGCGGAATTTTAAAATCTCGTGCGTTTCTTCAGAAGGGAGGTAGTACACATTTCGCTACTTCTGTAGGGTTTCGGGCGTGGGCACCAAGAGTCCGCTGAAGAGCCAGCTTTGTGTTCCTTGGCGAAAACCCACACAAGGCACCGCATAAACCTAGAAAAATTGCTGAGTTTTAATTTTAATGATGTTCTCAAGAGTAACAGAACAAAAGATAGACAGAAAGATAGAATTTGAATTATACATAAGGTGAAATTGTATCAATGTTATTCGATAAGCATTGCACTTTAGGTGATGTTATGTGTTTATATTTGGCTATCATTGCGAAGATTGGTTAATCCGGAATGACGCCACAGTGATAGATGACGATTAGCTTATGCTAACAACTCTTTAATGTCAGTTTCAGTGCCTGCAAGTGTTTGCGAACTTTGATATCTGCGTGAAAACAGAGACTACAAACTTGACTCAATCCAACAGAAATAACTTACACTATAAATCACTATGTTTGAAGTGATGAGGGATAAATGGTAAGGTTATATTTTATGTAACTTATTTGAGTTGTCTCTGGCTGTAAAATTATATATTTCCTCTCTGTCTGCAGGTGAGTACCGTCAGACCGTCAACCATAACGACTCCTGGAATTGTTAACTGAAACGGGAAAAGGTTTGTGTTACGTTCATACTTGCTCTGAATAGACCTCCTACTTTAGTAATGGATATAATGTTGGGTGTAAATGCCTTTGCATGAATTGTAATTTAATTTCATTAATTTTTCATGTACAGTACATTATTTCTTCTTATAGATGTGAAAGAATTTGATCATCCTGTCTCTAATTTTCAGCTTCTCTTTGGAGTTCAAAGAAACAACAAAGCAGGATTTATTTTCTAGCTTGGAATACATTAGTGATGAGTACTCTCAGCACTGAATGTAATAAAATTTTCAGTACAGAATGCCCTATTATTATTATCGCATGGCAAGGAAATTATATACATAATATATACACAAGAACAAAAAACATTGATTCACTTCAGGCATTAGTGTTATGCGTTATAGCTGAATGTCCAACTTTTCAACCCACTGCAGTGCCTCCGCTGTTGGTGATAGAAAGTCTTCCAATCTACCTGGATAAGCCCGTAGTTGACACTCGCTTAAAATTCGGGGAATGGTCTAGCGAGGGGCTCCACAATCACATTCTGGAGATGGTACAAAGTTCCACTTATAGAGGGAATCCCTGCACCTTCCATGACCTGTCCTGATCCTGTTCAGACTAGACCAAGTTGCACGCGGTAGTTGGAATGCGTTAGCAATTTTTTCCCCTCTGAAGATGTTATGTAGGGGCAAGTCAGTGGAGTTATTCCAGCGGCCTTTCCATTCCTCCAAAGCATCGAAGTTGGTGGATGTCTTCAGAGCAGTATCACAAAGAGGTGGATGTGATTTCAATCTTTGGAGACTAAGAGCTAGTATGTCGCCTAGAACAGGTAGCAGAGGATTCTTGCAGATCTTGTTGTACTCTCGAACAAGAGCACGGGATCTTCGTAAGTCAGGTGGCATTATACCAGACAACAGTGGGAGCCAGTGGACTGGAGTTGGTCTGATGGTGCCAGATATAAGACGCTTGCTGGTATTCAATTGTGGGTCAATATACTTCGTGTAAGGACTATTAAGCCACACTGGAGCACAATAGTGCCCTAGATTGGCAGAGGTGGAATGTCACTTTGAGTTTGCAGAGACTGCTTTGGTTTGTTATCTGTAGTGAAAGACGCAAATGGCGAATATTCATGTTGAAGACCACCTTGTGGTGTAGTGACTAGCGTTGTTGACTGTCACGAAATTCAATTCTGGACTGAAGGCTGGAATGAGGTTTACTGTGCTTCATGAGGTAAAAATGGGAAGATGTGGGTTCGATTCTTATCACTGCTATCCTAGAAATGGTTTTCCATAGTTACCCACTTCCACTCCAAACGAATACTGCTTCGGTTTCTAAATGAAGATCACGGACTCATCCGTAACTTGCTCGCCACAATAAATACACACAGAAGTACCGCCATAACAATGACACAGTTTACTGTTGTACTTTAGATTCCAAACACACACTTACACAGGTCTACATGATCACGATATTGCAAGGCCTTTAACTGTTCCGACAACAACGAAACATTCCTTGATAAATTGTTTTTCTACCACGAGGCGAAGCCGTATTCGTTAAATCGTGCACCATGACCGTGATGGGGAACTGCATCAAGTTCGGGGATCATAGGTTTGAATCCCGGCGCTGACGGCGAATACCTTGAGCGTGTTTTTCCAGATTTACACACACTCTTTTCTGGTTAATGTACGGATGATACCTTAGCTAGGGTCCTGGGCCATCTGCAGCTACCACAAAGACTTACGTAATCGGGGCTCCAAGCACATAAATGATGATAATAATAATAATCATCCAAACCTTCCGGACTGAATCGTGAAGCAAACAGAGAAAGGATGTCTAAACTGCAAAGAGCTTACAGACTCACTTGGAACAGATATAATAAAAAAATCAATATCCAGAATTGCATAATTACGGCATTACAACACTGTAATCAATCCTGAAGCACTATATGCTTCTGAAACGCTGATTATTGGGGGCAGATCATTAATTAAAGGTGTGGAAAAGCAAGAAAGGAAAATCTTAAGAAACATATTTGGACTAGTTTATACAGGGGGAAACTGGATGAAAAGAAAATCCCAAGACTTATACCAGCACTCGGAGAAAATCTCAGACACATTTTGGAAAAGACGATTGAAATTTTATGGGCTTATCCTCGGAATGGGCAATCAGAGACTGACCAAAAGGATTCTTAACCTTGCCCTGTCAATGAAAGTTATAAACACCTGGCTGCTTGAAGTTGGAAAAGATCTTCAGGAAATGGGCATCACAGATGACATTGTACTAGACAGAGCTAAGTTCAGAGAATTAGTCGATATTCAGCGCTTTGCAGACCATCCAAGCACTATCACTAACAAAACCTGGTCAGAAGATCGCAAGAGAAGCCATAGTGAGAAGATGAAGAGATTTTAGGAGATGTGAAAAGCAATGCCATCAGCTAAATAAGTTCAATCGCGCTCCTTAGTCGGGCATGACGAAGAAAGAAGAATAATTATTATATTAGTAACTACAATGTGAAGTGAATGAGCCCAGCAAGTGAGACCCACCATTCTATTATGAACTTTCGGGAGAGGAAATCCAATTCATTGAACTGGATAGAGATCTCAAAAAAGTGGGGATTACATGAACTGACATTTAAGAGCGCATCCCAATGAAGAGGAATCTTCAAGAATGCCAAGGTTACCAAGAAAAAACGAGACTGAAAACGGGAAAGATTAGGACCCAGGAAAGGAAGGAAACCCACCAAAAATGAATGGGGGCGTACTGGGCTAACATCAAAGCCCAAAGAATGAGCCAGAATAACGTGGTCCATAGATGTCTCATACGAAATGAATGAACGAATAATAATAATAATAATAATAATAATAATAATAATAATAATAATAATAATAATAATGTTACTGGTTTTAAGACCCTTTTAACTACTGTGGCTTTTAAAGACGCCGGGATGCCATAATGTGCCCTAAAGAGGTTCTATTAAGTGTCAGTAGACCTATATCTACTGACACGGGTTCCTCGCAGTTGTGCACCCTCCAACACCAACTGACTGTGCCACCCCTGAAATGAAATAACAACAATTTGTTTATCAAACTAATTAGTCCCTATAAATAATTCATGTTTTGGGGGCTAATGCCGTGTGTATTTAGATTAGAACCATACGTTTCGGAGAAACCTTGGCTCCTTTTTCAATAGAATCAAACAATGTGGCCAAAGAAAGTACGGTATATCAAAGAGATTGCAAAAATTACAAAAAATATAGATAAATTCCTCGGTTCGTCACCAGAGAGTAGCTGCCAGAAATTACTGTATGGACCATGGTAGAACGGCGGACAGAGTAGTAAGTAAGGAGAAGGTAAAGGGGGCGGGGTGAAAATATAGAGACTCCTCGAAGAATGAGGATGTCCAAAAGAAAAAGGGAGGGAGGGGGGAGGGGGGAGGGTTAGATGCATATAAGGAAACATAAACAAAAGGGAAGTGCAACTGAACGATACCTAACGTCATACAGGCAATGGTGAAAAAAAAACAGATTGAAACTCCTCCAGTGACGAACAAAGGAGATCAAATACAGGCTCTGTAGCCTGCTCTGCACTGATTTCTATTGTTGTTGTTGTTTCATTTGAGGATATTTGAAATCATAGTCTTTTATCTCCGTGTAATATAATGTGTGTTGCTGTTGCCTGTAGTAGGGTGTGTATTTGTAATTCAGGTTGGGACTGGGAAGAAGGCCGCCTTGACCTATAGTTAGACATCACGAAAAAACACTTTCTGAAAGGGCGAGGTGGGCATCAAACCAATCTCTTCTCAATTTTACCTCACGAGGTTCAGTGTACCTTGTTTCAGCCCACAGACCAGAATCGCATTTAGGGAAAGAGCTGGAATATGAACCCGGACCTCACGGTTGGAATCCAATGATGCTAGCCACTGAGCCATGAGGTGGACGCATTGATTATTAGGATTGTTGTTTCAAGGGGCGGAACAGCGAGATCATCTGCCCCTCGAAACAGTTTATACAAATTTATACTAATAACTAGCAGAAGTACCCGTTCTTCGAACGGTGTTATATATTAACACCAGACATTATCAATTGAGCTACTGTTGCAATGGTTAGCGGTTTGTCATTCTTTCATAAGTTTATCAGAACGAAGTTAGTTTTCTGGGAATATCACACACACTGTTAATATAAGGGCCTTAAAATGTGATTTTCGGAGACCCCTTATAGACTCGCGAATTTTGTGTCTCACAATGAGAAGCGCAACATATGCTTTGATCGTCCTTCTAGGATAATTTTTATATTTCGCCTATTTTAGCATGTATTTTGAGAAGTTTTTCCCTACATCCACCCTTCTACTGTATGAAAAGTACGGTGAGGAGTTTTATAAATGATTGGTGTATTGACTCATGTTTACCATACCTAATTTTACGATGCACCAAGCATCCGAACACGATAGGCCTACATAAAGATACACAGAAAGACAGACAGACAATTCTATTGTCTACAACATATCACCCCGATATCCAAATATGGCTATATCTACCATACAGTATCAAACAAAATCATCCTTACGATGAACCCGTATGTCGACAACAACAATAAAAAGGATTAGTTAAAATGTGCCCTCAAACTAAATTCACCTAACGTGTACTTCCTGACGTGAAATAGATTTGAAAGCCTTGTAGACAAAACGCAATACACCTCAAATAAAAAATGACCCTCTACGTTGTGTTAGGTCCCAATACACAGGAAGACCTCTTTCAAAAATTATAAAGGCTTGTGGTGCAAGAAAATTCAGGTTCTTTAGCCTCAAATGGCCCAAATTCCTAAAAGCCACAAAAAAAGCTGATTCAATTCAGGAATTTTTGAAAATAATGTTGCTGTTTGGAGATATAATAGACTTTTTGTACTATATGTCGCACGTGAAATTGCATGAAAAATTTCTAGGTTACCCCTTGACCCCCTTAATTGCATTGACGAATTATACAGTCTACGCTGGTTCCGTGATAAACTTATAGCCATTTGCAAACTTTCACAGAAATGTAATAAATGGAGTAGCCTAATAATAATATCGTATGGCCTCGGGTGCCGGGTGCAAACTTCGTAATTTGACACCCAGAGGGTACCTTGCATGTCGATATTTCGTTGTTCCTTGAATCACTATGAAAGTCAAGGAGGGTAGATATCTAAGCTCATTGAAAACTATAGCACTTTCTAGTAGAGAAATGAGGAACTTTGTGTTGGTGGAAACTGCTGAGATTAATTTTGCCATTATGAACACGGCCTACTGAATTCAAATGGGTTCTTTGACATGCCAACATCGTATGACATGCGAGTCGTATTTTTGCCGCCTTTCAGAAATCCCTTACCACGGCCAGGAGTGAACCTGCAATCTTGAGGTTAGTAGACCGACGCGCTATCCACTCACCCACGTGGCAAGGTATAAATGGAGTGACATTGCTTCTTACAGAAATAGATGGAAAGTTGGATGCCACCCCTTCAGATAATGTTATCATGGTTACCGACTTCCATTCCTTCATTAGTTTGTTAAATTAAATTAGTTTTCTGGGAATATCTCAGATACTGTTGGTTTTAGAGCATTATAATGTAGCTTTCGAGGCCCCCAAGTTTTGTTTCTGGCACCGAGGGGCTTTGTCTCCTCGTTGTACGCCATAATATAATACTAATAATAATGTTACGTGCCACCCCCCTAATGGCACTTTTGTTAACTGGATTACGGTGGATTGAAGCACAACACAGATTGTTCCTTTAAATAAATAACTAAATTTATTGCGGCCAGAAAGATACACCACTCAACAGCAAATACAAGCAATTAGAACCTTACTCCAGTTTCCTCAAGTCTCTTCCTTGAGCGCTCTTGCCCCTTTCACTTGTCAACAAACCACAGAAGTTAAACCGTCCAGTGACCTTGACAGAAGCTACCTGCACCTCTTCCTCTTGTACACAAACTACAGTTACTTACGATAACCTGCTACACGCTGTTTCGCTGTCCACAAGCTGAGGAAACAATGTACCTGGATTTCGTAACTCGCACGGCACTTCGTCACCAAACTTCTGTCGCTCAGTGAAATCATACTCGCTCAAAAACACTGTCCTCAAAAACTCGGTCCCCTCACTGTTGAGGCCGCTTATATAGCAGGCTGGTGACTCAATGAATTCTAGAACCGTCCAGGACACACGGCTTCTCGAGATTTCCTTCACTGGCTGGGTCACGAATATTCTGGACCATCCCTTTCACTTCGCAGCCCATTGCGTAACACGCACGTGATACACTGAGGCAGAGCACACACAGCCCGGGGCAGCTGTGACTCAACGCGGCGAGGCGACGAAACAAACTCACAGTCGTAACAATAATAATATAATATAGGGATAGGAATGTAATAGACCTGCCGTACCACACCCGCAGGTGTAAATCACGTGAAAAAATTCTAGTGTACCCCTTGACCCCCTTAAGCGCATTATACGTATTGATGAATTTTACAGCTTAATTTCTTTCCGTGATAACCTTCTAGCCGTTTGCAAACTTTCACACCAATGTAATTAATGGAATTGCATTGCGCCTTACAGCAATAGATGGACCCCTGAGAATCTGTTGCCATGGTTACCGGCTTGAATTCGTTCAATAGTTTATTAAATGAAATTAGTTTTCTGGGAATATCTCAAAACCGGTTGGTTTTAGGGCCTTACAATGTGGATTTCGGGGACCATTTAGGGCCCCCGAGTTTTGTCTCTCACATTGAGGGGCTGAAAATGATCTTTTTAACGTCCTTCTACTCGTATTTCAGCATGTATTTTAAGGGTGTAGGCCCTCTTTTATGACTGGGGCGTGGTGGCTCAGCGGTCTAGCTGAATGCCTCTCACCAAGGCGGTCCAGGTTCGATTCCCGGTCAATGCATGTGAGATTTTCTAAGTGAAATGCCATGTCCTGTGGTTCGGATTCCACGTAAAAAGGAGGTCCCGTGGCTCATGATCTCGAGATTAACGGTCACGTTAAACTACAAGCTTCCTTTTTCCCCCTCTTTTATGAGAGGTACGGAGAAGGATTACATAAATGATTAGTGTCGTGCCTCTGATGGATATCTGTACCAAATTTTACGTTGATACACCCAGCCGTTCTCGAGTTATAAGGGAACAAAGTTGTCCACAGACAAACAAACAGACAGACAGACCCAAAAATTATTATCTCGCGATCCATAATAAAACAGTCTTAAACGCGTAAATAGCTCAAATTTCCGTAGAAATTGCGAAAAAAAACATACAAACTTTAATTTTTATGTATGTAGAGAAATACTGCACCGCTCGGTGTTGACCGTGTTTTATTGCACAAATTTAGGTTTTACTCGCTAACCGTTGGAGATACACGAAAAGTGATAAGGACCTTTTGGATAGAAAATTACATGTTAAATCTTGTTTATGCATCAAAAGTTCGATATTTCTTAGCGTTCTCTTTTTATTTGAAATGGAAATATGAGATTTTGAAACCCAAGGGTGTAGTGACGTCACATATGTGGGTTTTACTCGCTAACCGTTGGAGATACACGAAAAGTGATAAGGACCTATCGGATAGGAAATTAAATTTTAAAGCTCGTCCGTGCCATCAAAAGTTTTCTATTTCTTAGCGTTCTCTTTTTATTTGATATGGAAATATGAAATTTTGAAACCAAAGGGTGTAGTGACGTCACTAAAATGGTCGACATTTTTTAATAGTGCTAAATATCGAAATTAAAAGTATCCTATATGTAAACATGGTAAATCAGCTACAGCGATGCAAAATTTCATTTAAATCGGACCAGTGGTTCTTGCGTTATTGAGTAACACACAGACAGACAGATAGAAAGACAGACACACACCATCTCATTTTTATATATTAGTATGATAACCCCTGGCACTACAGGCCTTGAAGGGCCTAGGCCTACCAAGCGACCGCTGCCCAGCCATTTGGCTTGCAGATATCGGCGTGACGCGTGGTCAGCTCATCGGATCCCCTCGGCCGTTAATCTTGGTTTTCGTGACTGGGACACTGCCTCTCTGACAGCCAGCTACTCAATCGACCTCACTTGGCTGAGTGCAGCCCGATCCAGCCATCACGTCAGCTTCAAAAATCCCTAACGGAGCTGGGAATCCAACCTGGGGTATCCGGGTGAGCGGCAGGCTTGCTACCCCAACACCACGTGGTTGGCTCTTACACAAATTTAGAGGTGAATGTCTATAAATTAAAAACAGCCTAATATTAATAAAACAATAATAAATAAATATTGCCAATAATTATATTAACAAACAAAAATGAATACTTTAAATTCAAAAATTAACACGTGCTTTGAGTCAAATAACACTTCAAAATTTACAGTAGTTTGCTGGCCTTAACAAACCCTCACTTAAAGCTGATGACGCGATTACGAGTCACCCCGTCGTTGGTATTATAAGATAGAATTTATTCTGCAGTTCAAGGTTTCTTAGTAGATCAGTAAGATTAAAACACTATTCAGATCTGCTCGGCATTATTAAGCAGGTTCGCACTGAATGACTGAAATGATATTTTGCGCTACTAGAAAGTGCCAGTGAAATATTCGTGTACCATGCTATCACAACACAATGCATACATTCATTAGGCTAATGGTGTGCAAGTCTCGCATACATAAATACTCTGAATGCAGCGATGACACAGAGAATGCTATCTGACATTCGATATTGCGCGTAGCATACAATCTCAATGAAAAGCGAAGTCTGATTTTCGAGTGTAATTTATGACGCGAAATTCAATTACCTCAGCTATTATTATAACAAGCTCAATGGAGTTTCCACGATTCAGCGGTTTCCTCCTACAAGGTACACAGTAATACGCAATATGTTGTACATGTCATCATGAAGTGTGAACTTTACTAAAATCTGTCATCCGTAACATCCTTTGCTCCCAACATTCTATGCTGTTACCGATTAATTCTATATTTTATGAAGCAAATCTTTGTAAGTTAATAATAACGAAAATGATAAAACATTGATATGGCAAGTGAACAAGTAAAAATGTTATAAAAGGCCTCGGGAAAAGCAGGGCTGCACATTTCTTTTCAGAAGACAGAATTCATAACGAAAAAAAAGTCCTCTCGGCACGCCGGAAGGCGGAGGTAGATTTCACCGGACAAACTTGGGGATAGGCTAAAATAGGCAGAATATGCAGGTTTTCGTAGAAGGATCAGACCTCATTTATTGCGTGAAAGTATTTTATAATTGGAGATTAATTAACTTTGTTTTTCGTCATTTTATGCATATTTTAAACATTTTATTGTCTTATGATGACGGTAACCTTCTTGTCATTTGGGGTACATTTTTATACTTGTGGTCACACTGTCCTTATGCAAGGTTTCGACACTGATATGTAACTATGAAACGGTCTGTTACTTCTTCACGCAAAATTATATCTCCCGCAGAGATGTGGGTTGGTTCCTCAGTTTAGGGGCTGCGACAACGCGGTCATGTAACCCCGTGTACTTTGGTTGAGTGTAGAATCTGTCTGATAAACGGTGTGAATTGTGATGGCTGTATTAGTCTGTAATACAGGTAAGGAATGCAGACGCTCAATTTCAAGCAGTAGTTCCTAATGTTGCTACCAGATACTACCGTCAACGACACCTTGCTGTGAACTTGGCTACTAGATGCCACCACAATCAGCAACTCGCAACGAACGTTGGAACTTCCCATCCAAAGGAAAGCATACTGAGTTTTTTTAGCGCTCTTAGAAAATCCGACGACTTTGGCTGGCTTTGAACCCGCGACCTTGGGCATGCTACCAGTTACGTCACCGAAGCCGCTTCACACTTAGTCAGATGGAAATCTGAATCTGATCTCGCGCAAGTGCGTTGTCATGGCAACGTCTGATGGCTCATCCCTCATCAATTTAGTAGTGTTGCCATGGCAACCACTGATAGCTCTTGGCATTTTCTTATAATTCTGAAATCATTTTTCTCATCCCTTGGCGTAATGGTGGGTCATATCAAAAATTCTTTCAGACAAAAGTTTTAGGTAATTATTAGGGGAATATTGTCCATTTCGTACGGTTTTGATATTGTGCCTATTAAGAGAGGTATGATTAATGTTTCTCGAAAAACCCACTTTTTCCCACCCCTTTGATCAATGGTTGGTGCTATAAAAAAAACTATTCAAACATAAATTTTTGAGCTTTATCCGGCACATAATATGAACTTTGAACGGATTCGATATTTCACATATTAAGAGAGTTATAGCAATATTTCAGTTTATCGAAAAAAGAACCCCATTTTCATCCCCTTCGACCGATTTAGCCCAGTAACGAACTCGGCCGAGATTTTATGGGTATACATATTCGGTAAAAATTTCAAAGTGATTGGTGCAAAATTACGGCAGTTATCGTGTCCACAAGAAACTGATATACATATATACTGATATATAAGCATACATAAATTATATATAAACATTTGAACTGACGCTGGTTTTGGGGTCTGGGGGCAGTGAAACGCGAAGATATGTCGAAATTTTCCGGAAATCGAAACATGGTACCCATTGCAATAGTTAGCTTTCTAATGAAATCTACCTAAAATACTACCATCAACGACACCTATCTGTGAACTTGGCTACTAGATGCCACCGGAACCATCAACTCGCAACGAACGTTGGATCTTCTCCTCCGAAGGAAAGCAAACTCAGTTTTTTTTGCGCTCTTAGTAAATCCGACGACTTCAGCCGGGTTTGAACCCGCGACCTTGGGCATAGAAGTTCAGCATGCTACCAGTGCCGATACCGAAGTCGCTTCCCACAGACAGATGGAAAACTGAATGTTATCTCGTGCAGTGGCGTTGTCATAGCAACTGCTGATGGCTCATCCCTTATCAATTAAAAGTAAAGTTGTCATGGCAACCTCTCTTGGCACTTGGCATTTTCTTATAATTTAAATCATTTTGCTCACCCCGTGGCGTAATGGTGGGTCATATCAAAAATTCTTTCAGACAAAACTTTTAGGTAATTATTGGAGGAATATTGTCCATTTCGTACGGTTTTGATATTGTGCCTATTAACAGAGATATGATTAATGTTTCCCGAAAAACCCACTTTTTCCCACCCCTTTGGTCAATGGTTGGTGCTATCAAAAAAAATTTCAAACATAAATTTTAGGGCCTTTTCCGACACATAGTATGAACTTTGAATGGATTCAATATTTCATATATTAAGAGAGTTATAGCGATATTTCACTTTTTCGAAAAAAGCCTCCCATTTTCACCCCCTTTGACCGATTTTGCCCATTAACGAACTCGACCGAAAATTTAAGGGTATACATATTATGTAAAAAATTCAAAGTGATTGGTGTAAAATTACGACAGTTATCGTGTCCACAAGAAACTGATATACATATATATATATATATATAAACTTTTGGACTGTCGGTGGTTTTGGGGTCTGGGGGCAGTGAAACGCGAAGATATGTCGAAATTTTCCGGAAATCGAAACATGGTACCCATTGCAATAGTTAGCTTTCTAATGAAATCTACCTAAAATACTACCATCAACGACACCTATCTGTGAACTTGGCTACTAGATGCCACCGGAACCATCAACTCGCAACGAACGTTGGATCTTCTCCTCCGAAGGAAAGCAAACTCAGTTTTTTTTGCGCTCTTAGTAAATCCGACGACTTCAGCCGGGTTTGAACCCGCGACCTTGGGCATAGAAGTTCAGCATGCTACCAGTGCCGATACCGAAGTCGCTTCCCACAGACAGATGGAAAACTGAATGTTATCTCGTGCAGTGGCGTTGTCATAGCAACTGCTGATGGCTCATCCCTTATCAATTAAAAGTAAAGTTGTCATGGCAACCTCTCTTGGCACTTGGCATTTTCTTATAATTTAAATCATTTTGCTCACCCCGTGGCGTAATGGTGGGTCATATCAAAAATTCTTTCAGACAAAACTTTTAGGTAATTATTGGAGGAATATTGTCCATTTCGTACGGTTTTGATATTGTGCCTATTAACAGAGATATGATTAATGTTTCCCGAAAAACCCACTTTTTCCCACCCCTTTGGTCAATGGTTGGTGCTATCAAAAAAAATTTCAAACATAAATTTTAGGGCCTTTTCCGACACATAGTATGAACTTTGAATGGATTCAATATTTCATATATTAAGAGAGTTATAGCGATATTTCACTTTTTCGAAAAAAGCCTCCCATTTTCACCCCCTTTGACCGATTTTGCCCATTAACGAACTCGACCGAAAATTTAAGGGTATACATATTATGTAAAAAATTCAAAGTGATTGGTGTAAAATTACGACAGTTATCGTGTCCACAAGAAACTGATATACATATATATATATATATATATATATATATATATATATTATAAACTTTTGAACTGTCGGTGGTTTTGGGGTCTGGGGAATGTGAAACGCGAAGATATGTCGAAATTTTCCGGAAGTCGAAACATGGGACCCATTGCAATAGTTAGCTTTCTAATGAAATCTACCTAACTAAAAATGCTCCACTATTCTTGAACTAAACGTACGGCAAAATCAACAGTTAATACGTTTAAGTACTTAAGGTAAATGATACAACCAAACTTCTGGGTAGAGAAGCAATACTACAGCTCAGAAAATGGAATTGGCCTATTAGTTAACATAAGTCCTTTACAACAACAAAGTCACTCTAAGTGAAAACAATCATCCAACATAATAATACTATCATAAACCCGGAATACATTTACGCAGAAGAATTCTTACTCTTAAACAAACAAACAAACAAACAGAACAAGATGTTCAGTAAAGAACATATAGACTTCTTTCTCCTAAATGCATGGGTATTGTTATGACTCTTTATCCTTTTCAAGGAGTATAATTGAATGTTGGTTTTAGTAGCTTGTTGAAATACAACGTGTTATACGGATATTAAACATGAATATGAGGTGCCCTTTGCTAGTGCTACCTCAGTACAAAATTTCATTCAATTCTGTTTCACCGTGTTTGACTTGATATGATGAATCGATTTGCACAAACACACACATGGCCGCTATCTGCAAACTATTCGGCTCATGACCTTGTAGTTCAGTCAAACGATGCTTCCCACAAAAAGGTATGTTGTTGCAAAATTTGGTAGCGATCAAATAATTAGGTTGGTCGTAATTATAATTTAAGCTTTTAACATTTGGTTGGCCGCCATTCCGTTTCCGTCAAGATGATGGCGATATAAAACATGACCCTGAGGTGCCCTTTGCTAGTGTTACCACTGTACCAAATTTCGTTCAATTCGGTTTTACCGTGCTTGAATTGATAGGGGGAATCGATTTGCACACATACGTGGCCGCCATATGCAAACTATTGGACTCATGACCTTGTAACTTGGTCAAAGAACGCTTCTCACATAATGGTACGTGTTTGCAAAGTTTGGTAGAGATCAGATGATTAGGTTGGTCGTAATTTGATTAAAGCTTTTGACATTTGTTTGGCTGCCATTACGTTTCTGTTAAGATGGCGACGATATAGAACATGACACTGAGTTGCCTTTTGCATGTGCTACCTCTGTACCAAATTTCGTTCAATTCGGATTCACCGTGTTTGAATTGATAGGGGGAATCGATTTGCACACATACATCGCCACTATCTGCAAACTATTAGGCTGATGACCTTGTGGTTTGGTCAAAAGATACTTCCTACATCAAGGTATGTTGTTGAATAATTTAGTAGAGATCAGATGATTAGGTTGGTCTTACGTTGATTTAAGATGTTAACATTTGGGTGGCCGCCATTTCGTTTCCATAAGATGGCGGTGCCCTTTGCTATTGCTACCTCTGTACCAAATTTTGTTCGATTCGATTTCACCGTGTTTGAACACATACATGGCCGCCAGCTGCAAATTATTACGCTGATGACCTTGTAGTTCGGTCAAACGATTCTTCGTACATAAAGGTATAACGTAGCCAAATTTGATAGTGATCAGATGATTAGGTTGGTCGTAATTTGATTTAAGCTTTTAACATTTGTTTGGCCGCCATTACGTTTCTGTTAAGATGGCGACGATATAGAACATGCCACTGAGTTGCCTTTTGCATGTGCTACCTCTGTACCAAATTTCGTTCAATTCGGTTTCACCGTGTTTGAATTGATAGGGGAACCGATTTGCACACATACATGGTCGCCATCTGCAAACTATTGAGCTGATGACCTTGTAGCTTAGTCAAACGACGCTCGCCATATAAATATATGTTGTTGCAAAACTTTGTAGAAATCGGATGATTAGGTTAGTAGTAATTTGATTTAAGCTTTGAACATTTGGGTGTCCGCCATTACGTTTCCGTCAAGATGGCGGTGATATAAAACATGACACTGAGGTGCCCTCTGCTAGTGCTACCTCTGTACCGAATTTCGTTCAATTCGGAATCACCGTGTTCGAATTGATAGGGGGGGGGGACAGACATTCAGAGTACAAACACTCAACACTCACAAACACACACACACACACACACACACACACGGACAGACACACAATTTTTCGCCCTGCGTTGATCTCATCAGTCTACTTTCATTTTTTGCAAAAATCGAAGGTAGGCTAAAAATAAAGAAAAAGAGAAATCGAAGAATTGAAGAAGAAGGAAAGGAAAGTAGGCTACAGTAGGCCTACTAAGGAAGGATTGAGTATACTTGAATACTAACAGGAGGCTAATAAACTTCATACCCAAACGGAAGAACTATCAGATGATCTCAGGAGTAAATTTATAATGATGGTTTATTGATTCGAATATAATTCGGAAAGATTTACTAATGAACCATTTGACCATTTTGACAAATATCCCAAAACGCAATTTAGTTGCTTTATCGAGGTGGAAAATGATTTAATCGAAATGATAATTACATAATTATAAATTCCAGACAGGCTTACTTTTCTAAATACGATTAGAAAATTAGGGGTTTTCAAGAAAATGGATAAAAACTAACATCGAGAAAGTAAAAGAGCCACTACCCAACGAGGTGGTTTATATCTGATAAAGCTCGCGGCATCGCCGTGCACCTTAAATAAATTGTTCAGCATGACCTTGATGTGGTGCTGTAACGAGTATGGAGAGGTTTATATTTCGGCGTTAACAGTGGCAATATTGAGTGTGATCTTCTCCAGGAATTTTTCACATTCCCTCCAGGAAAATACCCGGGTAGTACCTTACTTCAAATCCGGGGTGCCTACCCCGATCCTATGGCTATAGTCATCACTCTGCTATAGTTATCACAGAAACACAGATTATCAGAAGAATTCAAACACAGGTCCAAGTGTATATTACGATGATACTTACGCGTCTACGGGATGCTTTGGTATGTTTGATGTTGTCTCTTGAATTGCCGTCATATTACTCAACTGTATGAGGTTTCAAGCAGTGTGTCGTTATATGTAGATACAGTCACATGTGTTCAAGTGCGAAGTTTGGACGTGAGTTATGAATGCTCATACAATACTTTTAATTCAATTCAATTAAACGGTTGCATTGCTCTTTTCTAAAGTCATAGTGAGAGAATACAATTGGTCGCTACTTGGTTAGATGACGGTCTGAGTTGGGACAGGTCATGGATCTGCACAGACACTCGTCATTATTCTTTATTGTTATATATATACTAGCTGAAGTACCCGTGCTTCGCTACGCGTCATAATTAAATTAAAATGTGAAGGTGACAGTGTTAAAACAGGGTATAGGCGAGGTGCTGCGCAGAGGGAGATTAAGGATGGAACATTTTGTCCAACTACACCGCTCGGCGTTGACCGTGTTTTATAGCACAAATTTAGGTTTTACTCGCTAACGGTTGGAGATATCTTTCGGATAGAAAATTTAATTTTAAACCTCGTATATCCCATCAAAAGTTTGCTATTTCTTAACGTTCTCTTTTTATTTGAAATGGAAATATGAAAGTTTTAAACCAAAGGGTGTAGAGACGCCACTAAAATGGTCACCATCTTTAAATAGGGCAAAGTATTGAAATCAAAAGAAACCTATATGTTAACCAGCTAAATCAGCTACTTCCATGTAAAAATTCATGTAAATCGGACCAGTGGTACTTGCGTGATTGAGTAATACACAGACATACACCATCTCATTTCTTGCCTCGCTTCGCTCGCGTCATAGTCGTGTCATATTGTTATTCAATGAAATGCAGGTTTAACCCCGTTACCACCACCTTAGAACCTGAATATCCAAAAATCCCTCCTTAGTAGACTTTTTCGACACACAACAAACATATCCCCAAAATATCATTCTTCGAACTTTAATAGTTTGGGTTAGTCGATGAGAGTGAACATCCAAAAATCCTTCCTTAGTGGACGTTTTTCTTCCAGAATTTCACCCCTCCCCATAGGCCCCTTAAATTGGACTTATGAAAAAACGGTCGAACACCTATTTATTTTATTTATTTATTTATTTATCTATATATTTGTTTTTAATCTGATTATTTTCCTCCGAGTTTCAAACTCCTCGCCTATGTCGTTTAAGAGATACACGCTCCGTTAAGAATCTTTCAACCCCCCACTTTTCATCCCTTTCACCTCATAATATACACTACATCGAAAAACTATTAGACATGTGTCAGCTTATTTTTAATGATTAGTATATATGCCAAGTATCACATCCCCAAATGAAACCACTCGTGAGATATTGTTATTCAATGAAATGCACGTTTACCCCCTTAACACCTATTTAGAACCTGAATATTCAAAACTCTTTCCTTAGTGGACGTTTTCGACATACAACGAACATATCCCCAAAATTTCATGTTTCTAACTTCAATAAGTTTGGTTGGGCGATGATGAGTGAGTCAGTCAGGACATTTTCTTTCATTTATTTTTGATAATTTCACCCCTCCCCATGAACCCCTTAAATTGGATTTATGAAACAAACGTTCGAACATCTACTTACTTATTTAAAACTGTTTTCCCCCTGAGTTTGATGAGTGAGTAAGTGAGTCAATCTGTTAGGACACTTTCTTTCCTGTTTTTTTCCCCCAGAATTTCACCCCTCTCCAAGGGCCCCTTAAATTGGATTTATGAAAAAACGGTCGAACACCTATTTACTTGTATTTTAAGCTGCTTTACCCGCCGAATTTCAAACTTCTCACCTATGTCGTTTAAGAGATACACGCTCCGTTAAGAATCCCTCAACCCCCAATTTTAACCCCTTTCACCTCATAATATACACCACATCGATAAACCCTTAGACATTTGTCTGATTATTTTTAATGATTAGTTTATATACCGAATATTACAACCCCAAAGAAACAAATCATGAGATATCGTTATTCAATGAAATGCACGTTTATCCCTTAACATCTCTTTAAAACCCGAATAAACAGAAATCATTCCTTAGTTGACGTTTTCGACATACAGCGAACAGATTCCCAAAATTTCATGTTTCCAACTTTAATAGTTTTCGCTGGGCGTGATGAGTGAGTGAGTCAGACAGGACATTTTCTTTCAATTATTTTTACCACAATTTCACCCCTCCCCATGGGCCCCTTAAATTGGATTGATGATAAAACGCTTGAACACCTATTAACTTATTTTTAAGCTGTCTTTTTCTCCTGAGTTTGAAGAGTGAGTTAGTCAGTCAGTTAGGACATTTTCACTCCTTTCTTCCCCCAGAATTTCACCCCATCCCATGGGCCCCTTAAATTAATTTATGAAAAAACGGTCGAACACCGATTTACTTATTTTTTTAGCTGATTTTTTTCCCACTGAGTTTTAAATTTCTCGCCTTTGTCGTTTAATAGATAGGCCAACACGCTCCGTTAGGAATCCTTCAACCCCCACTTTTAACCCCTTTCACCTCATAATAATACACCACATCGAAAAACCCTTAGACACATGTCTGCTTATTTTTAATGATTAGTTTATATGCCGAGTATCACATCCCCCAATGAAACCAATCGGGAGATATTGCTATTCAATGAAATGCAGGTCTACCCCCTTAACACCCCTTTATAACCTGAATATGCAAAAATCCTCTCTTAATTGGCATTTGCGTCCCTTGAGGAAGCTGCATACCAAATTTCATTTCAATCCGTTCGGTGGTTTCTGAGATTTCGTGATGAATGAATGAGTGAGTGGTATTTGACAAATATATAGTAGAAGATGGTGTCAAGTCTTTGTTATGCTAAACTCGGTTGACAGTGCTGTGTGAGTAGTTGAGTAACTAACGGGATTTCAAGTAAAGATCCTCATTTTCTATACCGGTAGTGCAGAGCGCAAATGGCATCCAGTCGGCCGTGTCTCGACTTGAGCTATGTTGCCATGGAAACTTTCTGCCTTGCCATTCCTTCATGAGTATATTTTATGATTTGATTAGCCTGTGCTTGAGTGCAAAAGGGCCGAAATCAGAAGAATGAGAAAGACTATCGAAAATTCATGTAGCCAGCGGTACGTTCTGGGTCCTAAACTAAGTGTATGCAAAATTTGGTTGAGATTGGTGGAACGGTGTAGATTTGTATACGGAACAGATCCACATACATACATACACACACACAGACTTTCACTTTTATATATAAGATAGTTATCGTTTAAATGTATTCAATCGAAAAGTGCCCAGAAATATAGAGTAGAATTTAGTACCTAGGCTGTTGCCTGATGGCCTTGTGTCATATGAAGTGAAACCGACTAAGAAGCGACACGGCAAAAGGTAGAACTAATGATTTGTTTGAAACGAATAAGGATCTAGGTGGCGGTGAAATGAGATATAGATACTCTGGTAAAAGTTTGTTAGTTGAGTGTTTGGCATCGAATGGATGCATTCTGTTATATAATACAACGAGCTGCTACAAGTATTTGTGAATGTAATTGTATTCTAGAAAGGATTCACATTCTTATATATAACGGAGAAGTATCCGTAAAAGGATTCTTCATAAAAGGAACCAGAGATATCGTATGTGGATGAAAATAAAGAACACCTATATGAACGATATGCTCCAAATATCAAGTAAGACCTGGTTAGATAAATGGAAATGTAATGTACGGCGCTTTCCGGTCAGTAAAACATAGTTCGATTCATGAAATATTATAAATTTACCTTGCAATTACAAAGTGATAAGATTATTTCAATAGTTACTGTTTATACGTACGATTTCTAGGAAAGGGGGAAGAGTGAGTTGCCATACAGCAAGCGTATTGTCCTACTGCCTGGGAGTAAAGTCTTATGTATTTTATATTTTATTCTCATAATAGTAATGAGTGGTGCCCAACAGAATTTATTTACGGGTCAGAACTATTATAGAGTGTATACATTGGTCACTACTAGGTTTGATCACTTTCTGGGCAAAAATTACTGCTCTTACTACCAGCAAGGGGATCTGGGGCACAAAGCCTAATTGCTATTTATTATGTAGGCCTATGTATCTTTAAAAACTTTAGTGTCGTCCATTACGTCATAATTTTGTGTCTAGGGGAATTATGTAGTTTAAGGTATCGTAATCTATACTTCTCCCAAGCAAAGGGGCAAGATTACTAAGATGTTCCAAACCTGAATCATATAATTTGGTGGTACGGGATGTCTGAATTTCTAGAATAGATTGTGTAACAGAATTCCTGAGAAAATTCAATGCACGTCTGATGACCATAAAAGGAACATATATATGCGATTAATGGTTATGATCGTACATTCTTGTGTTGGATATCATTTGTTTTCTGCTCCACAGCTGGAGTTCAGATAAAAGAGGGGAGGTCAGTGGCTACGAGCCAAAGTTCTCCCGTGTTCAAAGGAATTATTGTTATCGCCATTCATTGTGACCGAGTGCCTTCCGCTGCAATCCACCGAACAATATGGCATGAAACTGCTGAAAACATCCACCCTATCCTATTTCACCGCTATTGCCGCTCCGACATAACTATTAATTTGGCTGGTGAATAATATAAAGCATTTCCGTTCTGTTTTAGTGGTGATTTTCTAATTAACTGAATTTTAATTCAATTCAGTTTTATATTTGTTAATGGTCCTTAAGCATAATGCTGCGTTCAGGCTAATAAAGCAAGTGCAATCACACAAAGAGTTGTTGTTAATTCATTTCAGAGACTTGGGACATCTTGGTAATCAGCCCCATGTAGTTGGGTGTGTGTTGAACTTTGTCTGATAACCTATATTTCTGTGATGACTGTTGTAGTGCGTGTAATTATATTATAGACTGGGATGGGGTAGGTGCTACGGGACTTGAAGTAAGGTACCATCACAGCATCTTTCCTGGATGGAGTGTGGGAGGAAACAGGAGAAAACTGCACTGATGATAGGCGCTGTCAGCGCCAGGATACGAACCTGTGATCTCTGGAATTGCCACAACTGGCCTTTTGGCCGTGGTGTCCGAATTAACGAGCACGACTACGCGGGCTTTTCAAACAAAGGAGGCACACTCTTCATAACTGGATATTACTTAATTTGGCTGATTAATTAAAAGACCTAACGTGAACTTAAATTCATTACTTTCCGTTATTGCGTTGTACAAAATGATCTAAATATCAGGCGGCATGTGTACAGTATTTGATGGGGTCCGGTTTGCGCAAGGAACCTATAAAATGACATGCGTTAATTTTTTGTGTGTCTCAATTATTGATAGTTTATAGCAAATACGCCACGCGTATTTCAGTGAGCGTAGAATTTGTCTGATGACCGGTGTTACTGTGAAGTCTGTACTTATGTGAGTAGTAGTGATTAAAACTAGGTTTGGGGAGGAGACATTCATAGCCTTAATTTAGGTACCACCATGGCTTTTGCCTGGAGTGAAAGTGTGAAATCACGGAAAACCACTTATAGAATGGCTGTGAAAGGAATCAAACCAAATATTTATCAGTTCTGTATCCTGAGGCTGAATTAACCCCGTTCTAACTTTCAGACCAGAATTACATTTCTTGGCAGAGTCTGAATTCGAACGCAGACCTAAACGGTGACAGCCAAGAATGCCAGCGACAGCACGACGAGACAAGACTACTACAATAAAGTGATGGTGGCATACAATTTTCATTGAGCAATACTTGGCAAATCATACGTTACTAGGTCAAAACTGTGCTTTTAATATTATAAGACATCAATATAGACTTCCAATTTTGATTATTATTATTATTATTATTATTATTATTATTATTACTGGCCATCGAGACCGTGGCCGTGAGCTCGAATGGGCTAGAACGTGCCTCACTGCCATCGGCAGACCATGGGTTCGTATTCCACTCTGGCCGTCCTGAAAACGGATTTCGTGATTTCCCATTTTCACCACCAGGCAAATGCTAAGACCGTTCCTTTCAACAGGTTAACGACCGACTTTCTTCCAAAATCCATCACTGACCCTTCCTTAATTAGACCTAAGTTAGTGGTCACCTGCGGGATTGGCCTGTCAGCATCCCCAGTTGTATCTGCTTACTCATTGTTTTCAGTTCCCAGGCACTGTTTTTGCGAAGGTGAAAGAACGATCTCTCTCCGAGTCCGGAAGTGAAACTGTGTTGGGAGGATAAGCGATTAAAAGTAGGCTATATTTACATTTTAGCTGTAATCTAGACGCATCGTGCCGTGGTACAGTATAGCGTAGATAATGGCTGAACCCTACGGTATGATAGGTTCCAGTCCGGTGCTGGGATACACTTTTATTAATTCATTCATTCATGTTCTCAATCCGTAGATTGGTCGGCAGCAATCCTCCTCCTCCATTCTTTCCTGTCGCCAGTCAGTCTCTTCATGCCTCTGTATGAATGGACATTAACATCTCTTATGATCTGTTTGATGTATTGTAGTCTCGGTCGCCCTCTTCCTCTCTTGCCCCGAATTTTGCCATCTAACACAGTTACCAAAGAGTTATAGACATGTCCTATCAGTTGGTCTTGTCGTTTCCGTATTGTTTTGAGAAATGCTCTCTTTTCATTAATGTTTTTGAGCACTTCGTCATTCGTCACTCTTGCGGTCCATGGATTTTTTCCCATCCACCGCCAACACCACATTTCAAAAGCTGCAAGTCTTCTGTAATCAGCACATCCCATTGTCCAAGCTTCTGAGCCATACAAGGCTACACTCCACACGTAACATTTTATAAATTTAGTCCTGGTCTCAATAGATATATTCTTTGAACTTTTAGTAATATGTATGAAATATTCTCATATATGCTAGTTTCTATTTTGAAAGTTTATTTGCCCTTAGGGAGAGCGACAGGCTTCGAAAGACGGTACGGTTCATATCCTCGCCGCTAGATAGAGGCTTCATTCATTCCATTCCCTGACCCGGTTGGTCGACTGGAAGCAGGCTGTGGATTTTCGTTTTCACTTGCCCCCTAGAAATGCAGATGTATCATTAGGGTCGGGCAATGATGAGCTAGTTAGTCAGGAGAGAGGGGAACTACCTGAACTAACGAAGGTAGTTACGTTAGCGACCAACAAGGTTCATGCACGTGTGATCACAACGTTGAATGGATATTCTAGTGCAGTGTTCCCGCGCAATTGTCTGATTTTCAAATCTCACGTGCATCAAAGAATAGAAGAATCTAACACGTGACTTCCAGCTTTGGCATTCTTGAAACAAGTTTTAATGAGGAAAATACGGTAACCATAATGATCAAATATATATTAACTGTGTTAATTTAAAGTGAATCTTAAACAAGTAGTTCCGTGAATAACTAAAGCCTATTTTCATATATCGTACTTAGCCTATATTAATTGCCACTATTAACGTACAAAATTTCAGTTTGAATGCTGTAATAGAATCGTAGATACTGAGAACCTTCTAATATTACGGATGGTCGCCATGAAGGATTTTTATACATGTACGTGTAGTATTCAAACTTCAATCGCATGCTTCGGACACAAGAAGAAAACGAGATTTTAAAATGTCGCACATCTGCCATCTTGTGGTTATGAGACCAATTGAAATAAATTACTTGCCAGTGGATTATTATTTGTATAAGCATTTACTCTACCATGTTTCACTGCACTCGGATGGTTAGAAAACGAGAAACGTCCATTCAAATATTTAAATTTCGCGTCACCGCCATGTTGGATTTGTGTTCATCAGTTTATTCACAGTCCTATAGGTGAACTTATGTACATTGCCCTTATGAACAGAAACAAATTAGTTTGATTGCTGTATAAGATTCTTGAATATTGAGAACCATCTGAATACTTCGGATGGTCGTCATTTTAGATTCTTATATGTATAGGCCATACAGTTATGTACCATTAAAGGAAAATTATTGCGTAGCTCCATTATTCAAACTTTCGCTTCGATCGCATGATTACGACACAAGAATTGAAAACTTAATTTTAAAATTTCACACAGCCGCCATCTTGAGGTTATGTAAACAATTGAACTAAATTAGAATCCAGTGCATTACAATATGTATTATTATTTTCTGTACCATATTTCACTGCGCTCGGATGGTTAAATCGCGAGGAAAGACTATTAAAATGTTTCAAATTTGCTCGGCCGCCATGTTTCTTTTGTACTTAATAGGTTTTTGAAAGTTACATAGATAAACTTGCAGTAGTGCCCTTTATCACCGTATAAAATTTCAGGGAGATATCAGTAATCAGTATTAATTTTGGAGATATAGAATGCCAGTGAAATTTTTCGCACATCCGCCATCTTGACGTTATGTAAAGAATTGAACTAAATTACATGCCAGTACATTACAATGTGTGTTTCATTGCGTTTGGATGGTTAAAGTGCGAGAAAAGTTAAATTGAAAGTTTCAAATTCGCTTGGCCGCCATGTTTCTTCTGTAGTTACCAGGTTTTTTGAAAGTCTCATAGGTGAACTTTTAGTAGTGCCCTTTACCGTAAAAAAAAATTGAGGGTGATATCTGTAATAGTTTCGGAAATATTGATGCTGGTGAAATATTTTGCGTAGCCACCATGTTGGATTGGTGAGACTGAATACAATTTCAAGGGCACGGTCGGGGTCAGGCTAAACGGTGCTATGACCTTACCGAATTTTATTGAAATCGCTTGAGCCATTTGCAAGTTATTACAGGGGGACATACACATAAGCACACATACACCACACACACACACACACACACACACACACACACACACACACACATGGACAAAAGGTGATCTCATGAGCCACTTTTTCATAAAATGAAAATAGGCTAAAAATGATATAGAACTCATATCAGCAATAAATACAACAAGATTTCAGTAAAGAACATATAGCCTACTTTCTCCTAAATGCATGGGTATAGTTATAGACCTCATTATCCTATTCACGGAGTATAATTGAATGTTGGTTGTAGTAGCTTGTTGAAATATAACGTGCTATACGGATATTATACGTTGATTGATTGAACCCTAACCTGAATTATATATACACACACACTAATACAGCCATCAGAATAACACAGGTTATCAGAAAACGTCAACATTCACCCAAGCACACGGGGCTAAATTACCATGATGTCCATGCATTTCAAATGAAACAACAACAACAGCTTCCTACCCAAATCCTTCGTCGTATAAATGCACACACACTAGTAAGCCTACAGGCATCACAGTGACACAGATTATCAGACAATTTACACACACACTCAAGTACACAGGGCTACAAGACAACGATGCCACAAAGACCCTAAAGAATCAACAACAATAGACTCTACCGCGGATCAAGGACAACGAATTTTAATCGCTGTAGTCGAATGTTGAAATATGTGGTGTTATAAGTATAAATACACACATCAAAAAAAGTTTTGCATCACCTCGGTTCCAAGAGTTCCGGAACCGTTAAATACAAAGGGAATAGAGATCAACACAAACAACATTTCAGCTCGTTTTATTGCTCATGAGACCCACACATTGCATGTTGTACCATCATACAGCTAGACTTTCAGCATTTGTGGTCCAGATTGCAGTACACACCACTACCTCTAATACCCAGTAGCACGTCCTCTTGCATTGATGCATGCCTGTATTCGCCGTGGCATACTATCCACAAGTTCATCAAGACACTGTTGGTCCAAATTGTCCCACTCCTCAACGACAATTCGGCGTAAATCTCTCAGAGTGGTTGGTGGGTCAAGACGTCCATAAACAGCCCTTTTCAACATATCCCAGGCATGTTCGATAGGGTTCATGTCTGGCAAACATGCTGGCCACTGTAGTCGAGCGATGTCGTTATCTTGAAGGAACGCATTCACAAGATGTGCACGATGAGGTCGAGAATTGTCGTCCATGAAGACAAATGCCTCTCCAATATTCTGCCGATATGGTTGCACTATGGGTCGGAGGATGTCATTCAGGTATCGTAAAGCCGTTTCGGAGCCTTCCATGACCACCAGTGGCGTACGTCGGCCCCACATAATGCCACCCCAAAACATCAGGGAACCACCACCTTGCTGCACTCGCTGGACAGTTTGTCTAAGACGTTCAGCCTGACCAGGGTGCCTCCAAACACGTCTCCGACGATTGTCTGGTTGAAGGCATATGCGACACTCATCGGTGAAGAGAACGTGATGCCAATTCCGTGGGGTCCATTCAGCATGTTGTTGGGCCCATCTGTACCGCGCTGCATGGTGTCGGGGTTGCAAAGCTGGACCTCGCCATGGACGTCGGGAGTGAAGTTGCGCATCATGCAGCCTATTGCGCACAGTTTGAGTTGAAACACGACGTCCTGTGGCTGAACGAAACGCATTATTCAACATGGTGGCATTGCTGTCAGGGTTCCTCCGAGCGGCAACCCGTAAGTAGCGGTCATCCACTACAGTAGTAGCCCTTGGGCGGCCTGAGCGAGGCCTGTCATCGACAGTTCCTGTATCTCTGTACCTCCTCCATGTCCGAACAACATCGCTTTGGTTCACTCTGAGACGCCTGGAAACTTCCCTTGTTGAGAGCCCTTCTTGACACAAAGTAACAATGCGGACGCGATCGAACTGCGGTATTGACCTTCTAGGCATGGTAGAACTACAGACAACATGAGCAGCGTACCTTCGTCCTGGTGGAATGACTGAAACTGATCGGCTGTCGTACCCCCTCCGTCTAATAGGCCCTGCTCATGCATGGTTGTTTACATCTTTGAGCAGTTTTAGTGACATCTATGAACAGTCAAAGGGACTGTATCTAGGATACAATATACACAGTCAACGTCTATATGCCGGAGATCTGGGAACCGAGGTGATGCAAAACTTTTTTTGATGTGTGTATATATATTATTTTGGATTGCAAATACACACTACTGTATTATATGCTTAACATTATAACGCGTGAGTAGTTATATTACAATAAATACAAACAAGATGTTCAGTAAAGAACATTTAGCCTACTTTCTCCTAAATGCATGGGTATTGTTATAACTCTTTGATCTTTTCAAGGAGTATAATTGAATGTTGGTTGTAGTAGCTTCTTGAAATACAACGTGTTATACGGATATTAAATATGAATATGAGGCGCCCTTTGCTAGTGCTACCTCTGTACAAAATTTCATTCAATTCGGTTTGACCGTGTTTGAATTGATATGGTTAATCAATTTGCACACATACATGGCCGCTATCTGTAAACTATTGGGCTGATGACCTTGTCGTTTGGCAAGAGATGCTTATTACATAAAGGTATATTGTTCCAAAATTTAGCAGAGATCAGATGATTAGGTTGGTCGTAATTTGAATTAAGCTTTTAACATTTGGGTGGCCGCCATTACGTTTCCGTAAAGATGGCGACGATATAAAACATGACACTAAGGTGTCCTTTGCTAGTGCTACCTCTGTACCAAATTTAGTTCAATTCGTTTTCACCGTGTTTGAATAGGTATGGGGAATCGATTTGCACACATACATGGCCACCATCCACAAATTATTGGGCTGATGACCTTGTAGTTCGGTCAAAAGATTTTTCGTACATAAAGGTGTAATGTAGCAAAATTTGGTAGAGATCAGATGATTAGGTTGGTCCTAATGGGATTTAAGCTTTTAACATTTGGGTGGCCGCCATTACGTAACCGTCAAGATGGAGCCAATATAAAACATGACACTGAGATGCCCTTTACTAGTGCTACCTCTGTACCAAATTCGTTCAATTCGATTTCACCGTGTTGGAATTGATAAGTGAATCGATTTGTACACATACATGGCCGCCATCCGCAAATGATTGGGCTGATGACCTTATAGTTCGGTCAAAAGATTCTTCGTACATAAAGGTATCATGTTACAAAATGTGGTAGAGATCAGATGATTAGGTTGGTCGTAATTTGATTTAAGCTTTTAACATTTGGGTGGCCACCATTACGTTTCCGTCAAGATGGCGGCGATATAAAACATGACACTGATCTGCCCTTTGCTAGTGCTACCTCTGTACCAAATTTCGTTCAATTCGGTGTTCGAATTGATAAGGGGGGGACAGACATTCAGAGTACACACACACAGACACACACACACAGACAGACACACAATTTTTCGCCCCGTGTTGATCTCATAAGTCTACTTTCATTTTTTGCAAAAAACGAAAGTAGGCTAAAAATGCAAGTAAAAGAAATTGAACCTGCTTGGATTTGATCCATGAACCTCTAGACTATGAGTCCAGGACATACCACTACGCTACACACACCGAGTACTAACACTAGCTTAACAACTGGTTAAGAATAACTGCATACCATATTGAGTCCAGGAATAAACGATTTTATTAGCGTTTTCTGCCATTTTTAGCCTACTTTTCACATTTTGCAAAAATGAATAAAAAGTAGCCTTATGAGATCGGGCAAATGTGTGTCTGTCTGTCTGTCCTTCTGTCTGTCTGTCTGTCTGTCTGTCTGGCTGTGTGTGTGTGTCCCCCTATCAACTCCTAAACGGCTGGAACAATCGAAACAAAATTTGGTAGCAGTAAAGATCTATACCTGAATATCTCACTGCCGTATTTGAAAATGATGTCATTACTACGAACTGCTGAAAATTCGCAATTGAAATTTGAGCTCCATGTTGGATATCTGGGAAGATATGAATGGGAGCAATTTCAAAATTGGCACACGTATAGATAATAATATTGCAGTTTAATTTCTTGGAGGCCATACATGGCAGTGTTGCCAAAATGATTATAAGCTTGCTGATAAGTCCAATTTTTAAATGCATATAACTTCTATACCATCAATTGGAATTCAACCAAATTTCGTATGTACTATGCGTACATACACAGATATGAATGAGCATATTCTTAAGAGCCACCAGGGCTGCCAACTGTTAATAAATGCTCTGATTTCTTTTTATCCAAATACCCATATATCAGAAAGTATGCAAGCAGACAGCTTTAAACTAAGCACACGCATAGTACCTGACATTCTATATTAATTTGGAGTAACTTATATACGTCAGTGCTACCAACATGATTCTAAGCCTGCTGAGAGGTCCAACTGTAAATACACGTAACTTCTATACTATCATTTGTATTTCAACCAAATTTCGTGTGTGTTATGTGTACCATAACAGATAGGACTATGCGTAAAATTAGCTGCAGCCAGGGCTGCCAACTGTTAATAAATACTGCCTCTATTTTTGTTACCCTAATATCAATATATCAGAAAGTATGCAAGCCAATAGCTCTAAACTTTGCGCACGTATAGTACCTGGCATTCTAGATTAATTTAGAGTAATTAATATAGGCCTACGCCAGTGCTGCCAACATGATTCTAAGCCTGCTGATAGGTCCAATTTTAAAATGCACGTGACTTCTCTACTAACTAATGGATTTCATTCTAAATTGACACAATAATAGATCATATTATTTCAGATTATTTCTGACCAAAACATGTATGCCGTTGATGCCAACATGATTTTACGCGCGCTGTTAAATGCAATGTTTAACTGCATGGAACGTCCATGCTATCCATTGGACGTCAACCAAATTTTGTATTCTGTACCTTAAGGGATGGATCTAAGAATATACTCAGTCACCAGGGCTGCCAACTGTAGTTCTCTATTAGGCTACATTATGCCAGGTATACAGTATTTCGAACTAATTAGAAAGTTCGATATTACCAACTTAATTTCGTCATTTTTCTAGATAGATCCATTTAGATTAATCATTGGCATGAATCTTAAGAAAAATAGGCTCCTTAGTTCGTCACGGAACTTCTTGTTATAAACCATTTGATACTAATAATGTACTATTTTGTTCAGTACATTCCTAAAAGGATATAAAGTTACGAAGTTACTGAAATAAGGACTTGCGAGCAAACAATAGCCTCAGTTTGACCCAACGGGACGGCACGGCCCAGCGCGATATGGCACAGTCAGCCTGAACTGTTAGTCATTGCTACAGTTACATCTTCTATTACGAAATGCTAATATCATACCGGTCACCTCCTTGTTGTTGTTTGAGTCTTCAGTCTTTCGACTGGTTTGATGCACATCTCCATGCTCCCCTGGCCTGAGCTAATAGTTTCATCTCTACTTAGGTACCACACTCTTCATCCGAGACAATCTTTTTAACATATTCTAACCTTGGTCTATCCCTACTTTTCCTATCCTCAGCCCTTCCTTCTATAAGGTGCGTTCAAAAAGTAACGAGCCGGAGGCCGGAATGCGCAAACCGGTGACGACATTGGCTAATTGTGGCGTGTATAACGATGTGTGGTTCCGACCAGAGCGTGGAAGGTAACTGCCCGTCGCTAGTAGGCACGCGTGCACGTCACGTGACGATACAAAGCGAGCAGCAGCATGCATCAATCGTCCAACGCTGCCAGTCGCATTGCAAACAGTGACATGGAGGCGTCAACCGAAGAGCAAAGAAGTGTTGTTCGGTTTCTGACAGCAGAAGGTGTAGGGAGACGGACATTCATCGCTGAATGTCACAAGTGTACGGCGAATACTGCATGTCCCTTGCAAGGGTCAAGGCGTGGAACAAGCGCTTCAGGGAAGGACGGGTGTCGTTAGCTGATGATGCCCGGTCTGGGGCACCCCACTGCATTACCGATGACAACGTCCAGCTGGTTGATGCACTCATTACCCAGGACCGCCGAGTGACAGTGAACGCCATAGCCACCGTGGTCACTCCACGACAATGCACGACTTCATACGGCCAACACAGTCGCGGCACTCCTGCAGAAATTCAAATGGGAGGTTCTGTGCCACCCTCCATACAGTCCAGACCTCTCTCCCTGTGATTACGCCAAGTTTGGTCCCCCGAAAAGGGCTCTGCGGAGCCAACGATTCACCTAGGACGCCGACGTCCAGCTGTACGTGCAGAACTGGTTCACATCGCAGCCCAGGGAATTTTATGAGACAGCCATTCACCGCCTCGTGTCACAGTGGGACAAATGCCTAAACAGACAGGGCCAATACTTCTAACATACAGGTACTGGTTTCTGTAATTAGCCTCCGGCTCGTTACTTTTTGAACGCACCTTATATAACTAAGTTTGCTATTCCTGGGTGTCTTAGAATGTGTCCTACCAACCTTTCTCTTTCCTTCATTAGCAGTCACCAGAAACAACTCTCCTCTCGCACTCGTCTCAATACCTCTTCATTCGTACCCCTATCTACCCATGTTATTTTCATTTCTCCTGTAACACCACATTCCAAACGCTTCAATTCTCCTCATTTCTGCTGCTCCAACAGTCCAATTTTCACTACATAGAGTGCAACGCTTTAGACAAAGGCTTTCAAAAATAATTTCCTAATACCTAAATCAATATTAGATGTCAACATATCCCATTTCTGTGGAAATGCTTCCTTGCCTGTGCTAACCTACATCTTATATCCTCTCTGCTTCGTCCATGACTGGTTATTTTGCTTCCTAAGTAACTAGAAGTCACCTACTTCTTTTATCTTTCCACCTGCCAATTTGACATCCATAGGGGTCACTGATTTCTTTCGACTGCATTCCAATATTTTTGTTAGCCTATTTTAATTTATGAAAACTAAAAATAGGCTTTTGAGATCACCTTTTGTCCATGTGTGTGTGTGTGTGTGTGCGTATGCGTGTGTGTCTCCCCGTCTAATAACTTCTAAACGGCTGAAACGATTTGAATAAAACTAGGTAAGGTCATAGCACCAGTTCGGCCAACCCCGACCGTGCCCTTCAAATTTTATAACGTCTCACCAATCAAACATGGCGGCTGTGCGAAATATTTCAACAGCATTCAATATCTCCGAAACTATTACAGATATCACCCTGGAATTGTGTGAAATTGTGAAGTGTTTTTTCCCTTCTCATTAGGTACGAGTGGGTGGGATCTTTCATGACCTATCCTTAGTCAACACAAAATGACCAACTCCCTCCGTGACCGGAAAGAGCTCCGCCACACGAGTAGTTCCCTTGACCGCTCTTAGTTTACTGGGCATTGTGTCATCTAGTTACTGATTCTCCCGAAAGTCCAGTACTTGTCGGCGTAACTGTGAGCGAATATATCTAGTGGGTACCTCCATTGATCGAGGTGGTATTGATACTGCCTCTTTTGCAGCGTGATCCGCTAACCCATTTCCTGTAATTCCCATGTGGTTTGGAAGCCATAGAATGTTGATTCAAGTGTCAGCGCTGCACATCTCCATACACAACCTGTATGTCTCTCCCTCATTATTCCCGTTTTTCAACGGGATCGGGGATGAGATGCGATAAAAGCCTATGTGGCGGGTAATTTTACGGCCGGATACCCTTCCTGCCACCAACGTCATGAGAGAAGTTAATGAGAGATGAAATGAATAAAGGTGAATGAAACTGGGCAAGGATATGGAAGGAAGTGACCGTGGCCTGTCAGGAGGAACCGTCCCAGAATTTGCCTCGAGCTGAAAATGGGAAACCACGGGAAACCATTTCAACGACGGCTAACGGTGAGGATCGAACTCATGTTTACCGAGTCCGTAGAGAGCTTGGCCCCATGGCCTAGCACTGCGCGTTAACCATCGTAGCTACCGCTGTCGGTCATCCCTATATACAACCTAAATGCTAAGAATTCTTCTATATCAAGGGATGGTGTTCTTGTTTCATTTGAGGGGCTTGAACATTGTAGTCATTTAGCCCCGCTTTCGTCAAGACAACTTCGTGGTGTAGTGGCTAACTTGGCTGTCAATCCTAAGATTTCGAGTTCAATTTTTGGCTATGCCAAAATTATTCAATTATGGTCTGGGTGTTGAAATGGGATTTACGCAGCCTCGTGAAGCGAAACTCAGAAGAAATGAGTTTATTTCTTTCCTTATCCATCCTAGAAATAGTTTGCCATGCTTCTTCACTTCAAATCTAGGGAAACGTCGAGACGCTTCCCTACTTAATGCCTTTATACCCTCCTTCCCAATTCTAACTTGTTGTTTGTTTGAGTCTTCAGTCTTTTGACTGGTTTGATGCAGCCCTCCATGACTCCCTGTCCTGAGCTAATCGTTTCATCTCTACATAGCTACCACACCCTACATCTGAGGCAATCTGTTTAACATATTCTAACCTTGGTCTACCCCTACAGTTCTTGTCCTCGACCCTTCCTTCCATAACTAAGCTTGCTATTCCTGGGTGTCTTAGTATGTGTCCAACCAATCTATCTCTTCTCTTCATTAGCAATCGCCAGAAACATCTCTCCTCTCCCACTCGTCTTAATACCTCTTTGTTTGTAACCCTATCTACCCATCTGATCTGCATCGTTCTCCTGTAACACCACATTTCAAATGCTTCAATTCTCCTCTTTTCTGCTGCACCAATAGTCCAAGTTTCCCTTCTATAGAGCGCCACGCTCCAGACAAAGGCTTTCAAAAATGACTTCCTAACACCTAAATCTATATTCGATGTCAGCAGATTCCTTTTTTGTAGAAATGCTTTCTTTGCCTGAGCCAACCTACTTTTAATATCCTCTTTGCTTCGTCCATCACTGGTTATTCTGCTTCCTAAGTAACAGAAGTCTCCTACTTCCTTCAGTTTTTCACCTGTCAATTTGATCTCCATAGAGGTTTCTGATTTATTTCGGCTGCATTCCAGTATTTTTTTTTACATTTATTAATTTTCATCATGAATTCTTTCCGTAAGACGGAGTCCATACCATTCAAAAACTCATTCAAATCCTCAGGCTTGTCGGCCAAGATGACGATGTCATCAGCAAATCTCAACTTCAATTATAAATAACTTCCAAATAACACAGATTATTGCGATAAGTTCTACACACATCAAAGATTATGGGGCTGAAATATCCTACTAAATGCAACAACAACAACAACAACAACAACTTACTTGGTCTCGTACACTTTAAAGTTATAACCGTAATGTTCATCTTGAAATATTGTTTTCAGATTTTGCGTCGGATTTGTTAAAAGAGAATATTTCCATGTTGGCGACATTGGCCGTTGTCCCGCCATTTCCGGATGCGGTGCAGGTCATGGAGGAAAGAACGGAAGGAGATGCCTTCACTGCGCAGCCTAGTGCAAGCTGTTGAATCCAAACGGCACGCCCACTTTGGGTAGCAAGAAAATGGCTGTTCCTTTGCTTAAAGCCGTAAACCACTCCAACTGGTCTTGGATTTTAGTGACATAAAGCTGCAATGACAAGTCAAGATTTTTTCTTGGATAGGCAGAATACACTCTGTACAACACGGTACTTGGCACAAATAAGCTGCGTTATCGTTTTAAAGGCCAACTTAAATAGAAATATAAGAGCACATATGGAAGGCTAGTTTTGTAAGAAAGACGCGGCAAAACGTAATAATTCGCTGAAACACTGATTAAATTGAATACAGGTGTCTGAACGTGCGATTTATACCAAAGAGGAACATCTTGGGAACTAGAATAATTATGCCGAACTATTCACGGAACGGTATTTACACCAAACTGATTTTTAAGTTCTTATTGGTGTTGAGGCATTCATCAGTTTTAGGCCTAATTTCAAGGGGCGGGCATCAATTCCACCCGGGAATTCCAGTCAGGTAGCCAGGGTTACCTCAATTCCACCCGGTCCTCCAAGGGACCCAGAAATGAGTTCCTCAACCCCGCCCAGGCTTTTCCCTAATGACGTAAACAAATGTCATAATCCTCCTGCTCGCATACCAAAGGCCGTGTCAAACATCTTATGCAGCGCATGAGTAGAAAAAAAATAGAAAACTTGGCACCACCATCAAGTCCGCTCAATCGTTAAATCAGATATAAACGTAATACAAAGGGCTAGATATTAATCACTGTTGTTAAATAAATATATGGACAGGAAATTTAATAAAATAAGAAAAATCGGCATCTTAAAATCACATAAATCTTTACTTGGGTGGGAATCACTGGAGGCTAGGAGGATGAAATCTAGACTCTGCGCTATGTACAACACGTATACAAATCAACCAGCATGGGGTGAGCTTAGCAAAGGATTGGGAAAGCCCACTTACATGGGTAGGAGCGATCATCCTTTCAAAGTTAAGGGCCGACCACAGCGAACAAATTATGGTAAATATTCTTTTGTAAACCGTGCCATTGATAACTGGAACTCTCTACCTGCCGCAGTCTTAGAGCCTTTTCCCAAACATATAGGTGTGTTTAAGAAAAGACTGACTATTTGTGTAAATACTCCAGTTTAATTGTTGTATAATTGTTATTGAATTGTTATGTATAATTATTTATTTGTTATGTATATACAATTTGCCACTGGGGGACACACCCCCCATTGCAAATAAATGAATGAATATGAATATGAATATGAATACTTCATTTCAAACTATACAAAAACATTAGATGAAACTCTTTTTATTCCCTAACTATTGTGTGAGAAACACACTTCACAAGATCTAATCTACTCATTGTTTGGTTGGCATACTGCATGAGTTTGTTTTCAATGAATTCTTTTCTCACACGACTATTCTTGTCTTTGCTCGACACCCGCCCGCTGCTGTTAAGTGGAATGTACCTGTCTGTCTGTATCTGATGTAGGCACTTAAAAATATATATATATATATTTGGATGAGGTGTTGTACTTGTGTTGTCGTGTGGAATGCAAGAATTCGCTCATGCACTGCAGAAGGTGTTTGACGTTGACCCGGCCCTTGGTATGCGTGCAGGAGGGTTATGACATTTGTTTACGTCATTGGGGATAACCCCTTTGCCGACCCTTTGTCAAAGCCTGAGCGGAGTTGAGGAACTTATTTTTGGGTCCCTTGGAGGACCAGGTGGAATTGAGGAAAATCGGGCGGAATTGATGTTCGACCATTTCAAGCACAGCCACTTTCACTCATTGTTCGTACACATTTTGATATTCAAGATTACGAACCTTAAAATTAATAAACAGAACACTTATTCGATTCATACAACCATATGCAAGTCACGGAACACCGAATACAAGTTAAGGTTACGCCCACTTTCGACGCAGCTTCACTGAAACGAGCTCAGGGCATCTCCTCTTATTCTTTCCTCCATGGTGCAGGTTGACTTAGTTGGGTGAAAGTAAATGGTCTGATATCCGCTGCACGGACAACATAAAATGAGGAGAGAAATGCGGTGTGTCTGTTGTTGGCACGGCTCTGGCTCTGGGACCCTCCCACCCACTCAACGCTCGGGACGCTCAAAGAGCCAATTGTTAGGACCTCCAGGCTGGCATTGTGCCGGGAAGCAGCGCGCCCTGGGCCAAACCCCTCCCTCTCCCGGCGTTTGAAGGATATTTAAAACAGCACTTCCGATCGTGACGATACTTCTGATGAAGGCCTTCCTATTCGCTCAGTTTATGAATGCCTGCACGAGGCATATAAAAGCTAAGAGTGAAATCGTGCGCATAATCTCTTTTCCACAATCCACCGTTCCCTTTCACTCTTAGTCCCCATAACTGCTTGCCTACGCAATTTCTAATACTGTATATACGTTCCAGAAGCCATTTTAATTAGTAATGCCTTTGTAATCTTCGGTGGCGTAGTTGGTAGCATGCTGAGCTTCTATGCCCTAGATTGCGGGTTCAAACCCCACCGAATCAACGGATTTTTAAGAGCGTTAAAATCCTTCAGTATGCCTTCCTTCGGAGGGGAAGTAAAGCCGGTGGTCCCATGTCATTGATTTATGGCATGTCAAAGAACCTTCCACTAATTAAACTTGTGTGAAGCTAAATTTGCCGGATAGATTTCGTTGAACGCTATATCAATGTTCCCACGTTCACCACTAGGTGTCAGTGACATCTGGCAGCAAAAGTTGGAACTACTTGAAATTGAACGGAACTTGTAGCTCACCCCATGGGTGTCCCCATTGAAGCAGCTACAGCATCTGGCGAGCCGAACATGTCCTCGGACACTAAAAGCCATAGTCTGCATTATGCAACGAGCCTATAATGGCAATAATTATAGGCGATTTGCATATGACTGTTGATGTTTGACGATAATTATAACTTTATTATATGTTTTAACATAAATATTCACAAATATCTGTGGGATTCAGTTAGTGAACAGGGCGCGCTGGCTTTGCTGACTGAACAGACCGCATGCGTGGGTCAAAGCACTCCGAAAGCAGACACCGTTCACTTTGCTTGCCAACACGTTGGATTTTGAGCTCATGCGCGAAGGTATCCTTACCTAATTGGTCACACAACTGTCTCTTGAGCTCTGATTGGTGGGAGAAACTGTTTCATAATGAAAAATAGTGTTATAATGAGCCTCATTATAATACAGTTTTCTGACACATAATGTTTACTTTTCGACATCGTCGAACATAAATAAACAATAAATAATCTAATAATAGAATGACTATTCAGTTGGTCAGTGCATTAAAGTGCCCAATTACATTTGGCGGGGATTTAAAATTATGTATCACTTACTAACCTGGAAATAATAATATGGAGTAATTTATATTTCCATAGCTAGAGCCCTGCGCGGATAGACAAAACGTTATCCGCATCCGCCCCGCATCCGCACGACTGTTTTCCGCATCCGCACGACTTTTATCTGCATCCGCCCCGCATCCAGGCGACTTTTACACACACGTTTACTACCGAATCTACTGGCATTACAATAATATTTTCAATGTGTTGCTTTATACTTTATCTTTTAGACATTTGAGCAGCAAGTCGAACCCTTAGGCTATGTACTGTACAATATGTCATGTGCTATGTCTAAAATGAATGTTATACAGCCAGAATTGCAACCCTTTTCAGTTCGGAGTGTTGATTATCCTTAATGATATAATTTGAATGGGATTATCGTAAATCATCATCTTACATTTGTCATGAAAATCCATAAAGGAAAAATATGATATGTCATAAACATCCGGGCCTTAGTAAGGGAGAGTGGGGGAATTGTGCGTACTTAAGCAAGAATCGGTCTTATGATGATGAAATAATAGATAACACAACTGCAGTTAGGAATAAGGGAACCTTAGTTACTCTATATTCGACGTGCAGAAACAAATTTAATTCAAAAATAAATTTGGTGGAATATAATTCGAAATCTCGCAAATATGCATTCGCGCTCCATTACCCACCCTGCAGGGTAATCATGCGCATGGGTTGGGAAATTGTGCGCATGGGATGAGTGTTGGAAAGCCATACTAATACAATGTGAATTGGCAGAAACATGCACTGTGCATTAACAAAATAATATTCCAATACTTTTTACAAAAGCATAACAATGCGATGAACTAAAATTCTGCAGTTTTGGATATCATAATAAAATATCTTCGTTTGGTCAGCATTAAAGGAGGCAATCCAATTTAGGCTTGTTTTTTCAGATTGTCTCAACGTTAATGCAGGATATCTCTTCAAGAACTCATACAACCAATATTTGCCTGCTAGACTTTTAACTTTATGGAAATTATGGAGAATCTTATCTATCCTCTGCAAACTTGAACTCGAACCGTCTGACAAGCTTTGTGGGCTTTAAGCCATAAAATAATTTTGCCAATGTCAAAAGGTATTCGGATAATTATGACTCCATTTCGTTGGTAAAACAGCTATACGGACAAGACGAGGTGGAGCAAGACAATTTTGCAGCAACTGCTTTGGTAGGATTGACTGGGGGAATGTTGAAACTTCTCCCCACTTCCCTTATTTTCCTCCCATCATCCCTAATTGCACGTCGAGATTTCTGCACATTTTCTGTTGGGTAGGAATTTTTCTCCGTTTTACGTGTATAATTTCTTGGCATCTGGAGATCAAACACGAAATATTTTGCCATTAAAGTCGCATTGTATTTGTAGTCTATTTGTAGTACTTGTATCGTTTATGATCTGCACACCATACCCCACGCTGCTTTTAAAACGTAACTCACTGAATCCCGGTAAGCTAATCTATTATATTGAAAAATAAATACATGCAAAACCACTATTCACACTGGCATTTAAAACTACATTTAATTTTAAATAATTGAATCACAACTGTAAGCTTACCTTCTTATTTGCTGGCTGCAGAAAATAACATGCAACGTGTTAAGTTTCTTCATCCAAGCCTCCGATTATCACATAGCGACAGGCATCATGTTGACTGTCCCTATCTGATAGGTACGATGACAGCTTTAGGGTAGCAGTGAACTGAGTTGCTAGTTGTACTACCAACTCCAAAAACATAGGTGCGCACGATTACCCACTGCGCACAATTACGCAACTTTCCCCATGATATTCAACAAGTTCGGATTGTATTCTAGAAACTATCCGCAAATTTACTCCAAATATTATCCGCAGCTTATCCGCTATCCGCACAGCCATGCAAAGTATATCCGCATGGCGAAAAATGTTGCGGATATCCGCATCCGCGCAGGGCTTTATCCATAGCCTAAGAATTTTATTAATTCTGGAGGAGACCTTGTCCAGGCATATACACTTCTACCTGGCAGATTATTGAAATTATATGTTTTACATATCTTCCTGGGAGTCTATGTAACAAAGGAGAAACTGTTCCGCTTAGTCAATACATTTATTTACAAGTTATTGACTAGGCGGAACAGTTTCTCCTTTGTTATATAGTGAATCTGTCAACACGGAAAATGAACTTCTTTCAGAGCACAATTTCCTGGGAGTCATTAAGAATTAAAATTACTGTCACTTATCACTGATACACCAGACATATTTGTTATATTACGTATTTATTTCATCGTATCAGAAAACATATAACAATGTTTATGTTCGACCCTGACTATTATACTATGTGTCTGAAAACTGTATCATAATGATGGTCATTATAACACTATTATTCATTATGAAACAGTTTCTCCCACCAATCACAGCTCATGAAACAAATTTTTTGACCAATTAGATAAGGATACCTTCGCGCATGCTCTCAAAATCCAACATGTCTATATAAATTACCGTAAGTGCACCGTCCAAATGTTCGCGTAAATAAACTGGTGAATATGAGACAAGAAATAGCACTGTACCTTAATATACCTAAATCCAATTTCTACTCGGTGCGTTGATTTCAAACGACTACGGTGACAGTTTTGCTGAATACTGGTTCACGATCTGCACATCTGGCATTGAAGCACTTAGAGCGCATGCGTCGGCCGGCCAGAGAGCTTGGAACAGGGAGATGTGCTACCTAGCGCACCACCCGAGCACAAAATTCTAGTTACTGAACAGATATTTATGAATATTTATGTTAAAACATGTAATAAAGTTATAATTATCGTCGAACATAAACAGTCGTATGCAACTCGCCTATAATGGTAATTAAGACACTCGTATGGAAATTATAAAACTCACTAAAGCTCGTTTTATAAAGACACTCGTGTCTTAATTATAGCCATTATAGGCTCGTTGCATAATGTACTATTTATTTATTTTCTCTTTACAACATTCCCACTCCTATGTGGGGTCGATGTTTCTGACAGCTCTCTTCCATTTAACCCGGTCATGCACATCCTCTTCTGACAACTGTTTTTCTCTGAGGTCCTCCTGTACACAATCCATCTCCGTTTAGGTCTGCCTCGCATTCTCACTCCCTGTATTTGCATGTCTAGCATCTTCCTCCCCACGTAGGATTCCTCCCTTCTTCTCACAAGTCCGTACCATTGAAGTCGCTTTTCTTGTATCTTCTTAGATATTTACAAATATACACCAATATACCAATAATTGGTACTATACGTTCAACATTTCTTTTGGCTAAACCTCCAAAAATGAAATTTATATGTAAGGTGACTAGTATCCGGCCAATTCACTTGCTTCTTTGGAGGCATCTAATAGATTCTGAGGAGAGCATGTCGTCGGGCATAACTCGCAGCTGAGGAAATGATCCATGGTTTTCTCTTCACCGCATTCGCATAGTGTGGAGTCGCATGCAAAACCCCACTTTTTTATGTTATTTTTCGATCTGTCAACACCGGACCGCAACCTGTTTAGTACCTTCCATGTCGACCAACTTTCCTCATGACCTGGAGACAAGCTTTCAGATGGTACCATCCATCCAATATTACGTAAGTAAATGTTTGTATTTCTTACTCATTCAACGACGGCAGTCATATTCTTGATGCGCACGATGTTTTTCAACTGTTACTCTGACGCACACATTGTCGACAGTTCATTGATACCAACATGTGGGATACAAAATACAACACACGGCACACGTAGGGGAAGACCGGGCAAAGTGAATAAACTAACTTTATATGAGTGTATCAATGAAATTACGTACGGCAATGACATGCAATTTACTGTAGTTGTTCATAGTTATCTTCCCATTTAATTGCTGTATAAAACAGAATAAATTGTGAAACTATTCTTAATTAGAATTTAGAATTGAGTAATTATGTCAAATTATTCACTTTGCCCTTATAGCCAGGCAAAGTGAATATTCATATGCGGGCAAAGTGAATAACGGAATGCATTGTTTAAGACATGAGAATATTAATACTAAGCAAGTGTACATTTGACAGAAACTTAACGTTGCATATAAATGGGATCCACTTTTGTTTTTCAATAGGTTTTATAACGTTCACAGTTCACCTGATATAACTAAAGCAACAGAGTTAATAGGATTTGTCCTACAATCCTCCAGAGCTTGCTTCATTGTTTCTTTGCACCAGCTGCCCTGATCACTGCTTCGTTTGAAATTGTAAACCATCTGTAAGCAAATATTACAATATTCTGATTATTATTGATATACTTCAGCACTTACTTCAGGGTATTTAACCCTCAACTGGTGACGTGGTTTCTGACAGACTCTGAGAGAGAGATAATTGTACACCCCTAAGCACTCATTCCGAAACGAGACTTGTCTGCAATACCTTCTCATCTCTGTCTAAACATCTGCTCAGCCTCATTTCGTCACCTTCAGTCTTATCGTTCTCTTCTCACGAGGTAGACACATTCTTAAGTGGCTTCGTAGACACCACGCCAAACATTGTGTAACATTTTACTATGAGGGAACGCATAATCTTTAATAACTATTCCTAACAAGATAATAAATTATTAGTCACCATTAAGTAATTAGTGAACGAAGTATTCAACAACATTAACCCAAACGGGCAAAGTGAATACATATCCACTTTGCTCTATTCACTTTGCCCAGCTGTGCGCCATTATGGAAATCGTGACTGATCGCTTAAAAGTAGTGTAGCAAGAAACCAAACAGAGTGTGTAAATATTAGGGTTGGAACAACACTAAAACACAATGTAATCACTTTCAGAATAGTTATAACAATTTATGAATAATATTGTGTTTCTTACCTTGATAAAATTTTAAGAAATGCTCTAAAAATCTGCAAACGCTTCTAGTCTCACACTGTCAACCACTATAGTATTTGTACTACTGATTCTTATATCTCCAGTAGATGACAGCGCTTCCTGCAGAAGCAACTCGGTGACATCTGTCGTGATTTTCCTTAACTTTTACATATTCGCTTTGCCCGGGTCCTCCGCTTTGCCCGGTCGTCCCCTAATGTTGAAGTTAAATGAAAAAGCAATAATAATGCCTGGATAAATAGCCTATTACTGAAGCGTGACTACCCCCACTGTGCGTGACAAAAATCAGGGGTGTTTATATTAGCTAATGCGGTCCACAGGGCCGTGCTACGTAACAATTATTGGTCTAGATGAAAATATTGGGCTAAACAAAAACCATTGGTTTGAATGAAGATGATTGAAGTTGAGTTTTATCGAATATGAAATTAGAAATTGTTATCTCGCAACTCGCACAATCCATGTCAAACTTAGACTGGAACTTTGCGCACTTTCACATGAACTTGGCGGCGCCTATTGTTTCACGATACTGGATATGAAGTAATACTGTGCGCGTGGGGTTGGCACTACTGCACTTGTCCCTAAATCAGGCATATAGTGGCGGACTCAGCTAAAATTTCATCTATATAAGTCGTGATCAAAACAAGAGAAAGAGGGTGGGTTATCCCTGTCAATCCCTGGCCACACAATTGTGTGGGTTGCCCTGGATACATGGAACTCCAATATCAAGCTCCTTCTGTAGCCTATTCCATGATGTTGTGAGATCTGTTTGCTTTTCATCTATGGCTGCCAGCAACCACCGACCTCGAGGTAATAATTAGTCATTAGATTCGCATTAAAATGTTATATTAAGGTGTTTATATTATATACTATTAATTTGCTGATACAGTAATTAAGAATCTAATTACTAATATTTACCTGGAGGTCGGTGGTTGCTGGCAGCCATTTTGTCCATAGATGAAAAACAGACAGATCTCACAATTCGTAGAAAAAGCTCCAATAGGAGATTCAAATTGGATTTCAATGCATCCAGTAACCCACACAATCAATGCAGACCGCTCTGGGGCGCATAAGCTATCTCAACTAAGAAATAGAAAAGAATAAAATACTTGACCACAAAATTGTGTGGGCAGATGGGAAAAATGCTTGAGATTCAAAGGGTTATACACAGTGGAGGATTAAACATCTATTACTACATCATCTCCAGATTTTTTCCCGGCCTTTACCACAGGTATCTTAGCTAATTTCATTAGTTTCAGAATTTTGTTTTCCCAGGAGAAGGTCTTATCCAGTTTTACTAGAATATCTGCGGGCATTCCTGGAAACCAGAAAGATCGAAAAGACATAGTTTTGGCTCTAATCATATCCCCGTGGCTCATGATCGCATGATTAACGATAACGTTAAACTTAATGCTTCCTTCCTTCCTTACATCTAATCATGCCTGTATATTACGATACGACCACCTCATGGTGCAGCGGCTAGCATTCTTGGCTGTCATCCCGGTGATCCGGGATGGAACGTGGTACCCCATGAGACAAACCAGTGACGACAAGTGTTCAATTTCCACCTCAGCCATCCTGTAACTGGTTTTCCGTGCTTTTGCCATTTCTATTCCATGTAAATGCTGGGATGGTTCCATCATAACACAGGTTATCACTCAAAATTCTACACACATACAAATACACGGGGCTATATGAACAGGATATCACAGCCCCTTAAATAATAAAACAATAACAATAAGTATGAAAACTTTATGATGTGAGATTTGTTAAGAGGCCACTATGCAGTAGAGGTTCAATCAGTAGCGGCTTCGGTGACGTACGCTAGTTGGTAGCATGCTGAGTTACTATGCCCAAGATCGCTGAAGTCGTCAGAATTTTTAAGTGAGTTAAAAATCCCTCAGTATGGCTTCCTTCAGAGGGGAAGTAAAGCCGGCGGGCCCATGTTAAGGATTTAGGCAAGTAAAATAACCGTTCACTAACTACAATTGTGTGAAGGTTAGATTTGATTAACACTCTATTAGTTCCATTGTTCACCACCAGGTTCTGGTCGCGGCGGAATCTAGTAGCCAAGTTCACAGCTAGGTGTCGTTGACAGTAGTATTTGGTAGCAATAGTAGGAGCTACTTTAAATTTATCGTCTGCAGTCCTTAACGTAATTGCAGATAACACACACACACTAATACAGCCATCACAATTGACACCGGTTATCAGACAGATTCTACACACACCCAAAGTACACGGGATTAGATGACCTCGTTGTCACAGCCCCTTAAATAAATTTCAGGATGTGTGCTTTGTAAGGAGACCACTATGCAATAAAGGGCCACTACATAGCCTAAATCAATCAGCATCTCAATGAATTCCATATTTACTGAACATTGTAGATGTAATTGATGCAAGTAAGATCCTACAGACTGTACTGCTGAGAGTTATAATATTTGCTACTCTTCATACGCTAGGCTGTCACTAATCCTTTGAGAGGGAACAAGCAACATTAAAAGGGAATAACACCACCATTTAGCTCAATAAAAGGCTGTTATGTGGCCATTTTTAGCCATTACATATAAAAGGCTGGGCACCACTAAGCCAACTGTAGCAAATGAATGCACAAGTTGCGGTTAATGCTTTCAAGCGCTGGGAGTGCACAGAGAAATGGCTCTAATTGAAGTCCGAGAGCGCGGCATACACGAAGATACTCGACAAAACACAGTTATTACTGCCCAGTGTGCAATTTCGTATTGAAATATAGTGACTGAAAAAAGTCAATTTCTGCTTCCTCCAAATGGAGCCCGACAACACAAAGTATACCTGATAAGTGACCCACCAATAAAACCGAGAATGTTAAAGTATACCGGAAGTTTGGACTGTGTAGATGAACGCTCGTTGATCCTAGGTTTGCATGGTAAATTATGTTGATGTATTAAAATTCAATCATCAGTCCATCAATCAGGCATGATTACCCCTGATACATCACCCAACCTTATCATTTATCATCGAAGTTATAATACTCGTGGAATTGCCTGAGGCCATTCTGAGTGTGTGATTTACCGTACTTTACATTTGACCACACTCATTTCAGGTAAATGCTGGGATAGTACTATATTCTATATTGTCATGCCCCAGAGGGTTTACACCCTCAGGACATGCACCCCCCAAAGTGGGACATCTACAAAAACATCTAAAACTAATCCACTACTCTACAAGTACCACGCTTCTGTCACAACATCTCACACCCTCTTCTACCCACAGAAACTACCCCAAGCTGGAAATACAGCAAAACCAATACATCTTCTATTACACTGCAAGAGGCGGCCACATAACATAAGTGGTTACCCAACACCTTGCCCCAATTACATACAAGCACACTTGGAAGAATCTAGCACACCAAACACTGAAGAATGATGACCAAGCAACTTGAAACGAATTAGAAGGAGGTCCAACTGGAACTCAGGATCTGTCGCCGCCAGAGGCTCTGCTGGTTTGGTTCCTGGTTTATCACCTTGAGGTAAGTGTGCGTCTCAGTCCTAACACCAGATTTTACAAGTGTATTCCTACCCGTTGACACCCACACTGTTATTGTAATAACTTGTATTTACATCTGTGTTACACTTCCCTAAAAGAGGGACCTACATTAACAATTACGGTCCAATAAACCAGTGACCACTTACACACATAATCTCTTGTACACCTACATTTCACACTTTGTTTTACCTCCCAACCCCCTTTACCCTCACCTCTCGCTGCCTACTTTATAAAACTGCTGAACAAGCAGTAACCAGGTTCATTATCACAGCCTAGAGTGTGAGTCACACAACTGCCAAGCAGCTCCGTGCGCGGTCAGCTGTTAGTTATACGTTCTTCTGCAGTACTCATTCCGAGCACTAATAGCTTAATTAGTTAGGGCATCCCCAGATTCACCAACCCCGTACATTAGAGCCTTTCCCCCGACCAAAGCTCCCATTCACACGCCCACATTCATGTCCCCGCACATTCACCAAAACTCATCCCATTAGATCACACATTTCAAATTAGACACTAACACCCCTTGTTCCCGGTCTGAACTATATCCTGAGGCGTCTACGCTGGCCCTAAACCAAAATAATGACAGTCACTATAACCTCATTGGTATGATTCAGGTTGTAGGTTGAGTCCGTTGAACTGTGATAGATTACTCCTATTTTAAGAATGAATATAATGTGAGGCTTTTAGAAGCAAAGATGTGCAAGTAATGGTTATGAATCGCGGAAAAATGACCCTAAAAACATAAGGGTATTTTTCCAAGTGAAATAAAATGTCATCGTTCAGCGTTGGGACAGCTACATTGGAGGTGAATATCGGTAGATTTCCTTGATATGTCATCTGAATACTGTCATTGTGATAAAGTGTATATTGTCCAATACATATTGTGTTCATTTCAAGAGATCTGTACATATTTGATTTGAACAACCCGTAGACTTGACCGTGAAGAAAGATCAATGTCTGAGAAATATCAAATACAATCGACAATGAAAATCGATATCTCGAAGTGCTTTCGGAGACAGAAATTACTTCGATTTATCGAAATTTCGTGATATAGAAATGCATGAAAAATAGGTTTCTATTATCAATAGTACATAGTCAACTAGTGCTACTGTCGTTAGCTGGTCTTATGCACTTACTGAGGTGCACATTAACCTCGACTCGTCTTCCAGCTTTATATAGCATAATAAGTTGACAAAAATTGGCAGACATACAAAGTCTAGGAACCCTACACAACTGAATAGTCCATTCCATTTGACACCTAAAGAACGTATTCCAACAGCATTTTACCCCAACATCGGAACAAAGACACATATTTTATATCTGGAGAACACAATATACCGTTAATTCCATTTCGAATAATACATCTTCGTGTTATAGATAAAACATAACTTATAAATTGTGTAGAACTTCGCAGGGAAATTAAATTTACTTCGAGATATCGAAAATTCGAGATGTAGAAGTTTGACTTATTGAAGTTCGTCTGTATATATATATATATTTCCTGCGATGGGACATGAAATGGATATGTGCAAGTCACATTAAAAGACAGGCAGAAGTCCTACACTGCATTTCTATTGAATGTAAGTGACCTGCGAGCAGACATCATTTTTTCAAGATTGGCTGAATAAATTATAGTATTTGCGTGGAACAAGTAAATACAGTTTTCCAAAAATCATAGTTCCGACTTGGACAGGAGAGACACTCACTTGCTAACTCCGACCTGAAGTAGGGAATACGAGCTGGAGAGAATCAGAGCTGTAACTACGTCGCATCGTAAAAGACTAACTGAGTGGAGGTGACGAATATGGAAAGTGACGGAGGGAGACTATTTGGAAGAATAGTTACTCAACATTCAAAAAATTTCCTTCAGGATGAAGATTGTATGAGCTATGGGGTTTTCATTTATCACATTTTGTTAGAATCTTCCCCATTCCCTACAAATCCAGTTTTCCGTTGTGGTACTAGGCATTGCCGTCGTGGAAGAGTCAGTCTGCGAATGAAGATAAATATTGTTTCATGCAGTGTACGTGGTCGTATATCTAGTCGTAATATACAGAAGATAATGTCACAAGGTGGTACATCAACATTATTGGTCCCATTATATGTGGTACGCTCAGTTGTGTGAGCTCTTTGCTGGTGTTTGGAAAGGTGGCGTAAATCTGTAAGCGATGAACGGACACTACAGTCATTTTATGTGCTGGTGGTTGTCGTTGCTATAAGCAGTGGAATTTTGACGTCATATACCTCTCGTAACTTAGGATTATTTTGAGGAAAGTAAAAGGAGAGAATTTGACCCTTCTAAAAATGGGATTGTCGATAAGGAAAGGGAATGAATATGAAAGAGAAAAGTGAAAGACTTAATTTTTGGCCCTTTCAAATTTAGGTGTCCACCTCAAAATTTAACTACATATTCCAAATTTGTATAATATAATTTGTTTTAAAAGGGGCAGATCCTCGTAGTTTCGCCCCTTAAAACAACAATAAAAACAATGAAAGAGAAATACATGAAATGGAACCTTCACATATGAATCGGAAGAGAAAAGGAGTTGACCAATACGGTCCGCTAGGAAGGATGAAGCTGAGCAGTTTGGATGCGTGAGAGAAAGCAACGCGCACTAAATCAACTTTTAAAATGTTTTAGTCTCCCTGACAGTTTAGAATAGTACATAATGCATCGAGCCTATAATGGCGAGTTGCATACGACTGCTTATGTTCGACGATAATAATAATTTTATTATATGTTCTAACATAATAATTTATAAATATCTCTCGAGATTCTGTCAGCTGACTTAAGTGAAGAGCACATGCGCTGGATTCCCAAAGTTTGTTATTCTTTTCTTGCGAATTGTGTGGACTCAGCATTTGCTCTCTACCCAATAACAAATTCGAAAACTTTGAAATATTTTATCGTGAACTGGCATTAACAGATATCGCACAGGTACTGTGGGGGATCATTTTGTTATTTTGGTCAAATAACACACAATAGGCTGTTACAAACGCTTTAAAATTGAAATGTATCGTTTTATCAACTAGTTATTCTTCAAATCGGATGCTTATAGAATGCCAACAGTAGGCAAATCAATGGAGTCAGAAATAGAACAAACATGACATCTGGCGGAAAAGTTTCGCAGAAGAAATCCCTTTACTGAATAGAGCTGGGTTATTGACTTCCGGGAATCTAATGTCGTACGCATGCTTCCTCCATGACGTTGTGGTGTGTTTATGTCAACAACAGCATTCACTAAAATTGTCAGCGAAATCGTACGAATGCAATACCCTGTGTAGAAATTGGAGTTGCGGATATTAAGGTACAGAGCTATTTATTTTGTAATATTCCGCAGTTCGTTTATGCAAACATTTCAGATGGTGCACACTTTCCATGTCGGTAATTACTATTGGCTAATGTAGAAGGATGGTGTGTTGCAAATTTCTGGATGTAGATTCCTAAATGTCTTGCATATTTCATAGTATTTTCTTGTTACCGGGAGGTGTCAAATATGGCGATCGATTGGGATATGCGTCTTTGAGGTGATTCCGCACATTTACATCAAAGTGTACTGGAGGTTTGTGCTCATTTTGTCTTTGTATTTGGGATTGTAACCACAATGGTTGAACCGATATCCTTTATATTGTCAACTTTCAAATCATGTAATTCAAGTCGGACATGTTGGATTTTGTGTTCATGTGCGACGCTATCAAGTACCTTTGGTCATGGGTGGCTTCGGTGGCGTAGTCGGTAGCATGCTGAGCTTCTATGCCCAAGATCGCGGGTTTTAACCCAGCCGAAGTTGTCGGATTTTTAAGAACCTTCCACTAACTACACCACTAGTGGAAGCAAGAATTTGTAGGTTAGTTTGATAACTCTATATTAGTTGCAACGTTCGCTGCCTGGAGCTGACAGCGATGTCATTTAGTATCCACGTCCACAGCTAGGTGTCGTGGACGGTTGCATTTGGTAGCAAAAGTAGGAACTACTTGAAAAAAATAATCGTCTGCAGGTCTTCTACCTGAATCACAGATAACACACACTAATACAGCCATCACAATTAACACCGGTTATCAGACAAATTCTACACACATCCAAAGTACACGGGGCTACATGACCACGTGGTCGCAGCCCCTAAACTAGAGAACCAACCAACCTTTGGCCACACAACTGTTTCATAATGACAATCTTGGGCTCTGATTGGTTGGAGAAACTGTATCATAATTAAAAGTACGAGTAGTAATTTAATGACCCCCATTATGATACAGTTTTCTGGCATTTACTATTTAAATTTCAACATCGTCGAACATAAATGTTTACTATCTAAATAATACTGTTAGAGCAGTTGTGGAGCCAATACTTTTAGTTCCTTTTTACTTCCCCTAGAGAGAACAGCATGATTTGAACCATTGGATGTTTCACTTGCGCAATAAGCTCCCTTTGAACAATAATTTATTGGCTTTGGTAAATAAACACAAATATTAATAAGCTATACGAACCCACGCGTATATTAATGCACCAAGCAAATGCAATAGGATAATTGCCATTTATTGCAGGATATATTTCCACACAAATTACTCCATAAATAAACGTACAGTCTTGGGGAAATATGGCCACATTTAATAATAATAATAATAATAATAATAATAATAATAATAATAATAATATGGAAACAACACGAACTGCAAGTTAAAATTCAAAGCCATTCGCAAGTAATTTATGTTAAAATAGTTGGTTGGTTGGTAGGTTGGTTGGTTGGTTTGTTCCTCAGTTTAGGGGCTGCGACTAAAAGTGGTCATGTAGCCCTGTGTACTTTGGGTGTGTGTAGAATTTGTCTGATAACCGGTGTTAATTGTGACGGCTGTATTAATGTGTGTTATCTGTGATTCAGGTAGAAGGACTGCAGACGATCAATTATTCAAGTAGTTCCTAATTTTGCTACCAAATGCTACTGTCCACGACACCTAGCTGCGGACTTGGCTACTAGATGCCTTCACAGCCAACACCTGGCGGTGAACGTTGGAACTAATATAGCGTTATCAAACTAACCTACAACTTTTAGTTTCCACAAGTGTAGTTAGTGGAAGGTTCATTTCCATGCCATTAACCTATGACATGGGACCGCCAGCCTTACTTCCCCTCCGAAGGGAGGCATACTGAGGGATTTTAACGCTCTTAAAATACGATGACTTTGGCCCGGTTTGAACCCGCGATCTTGGGCATAGAAGCTCAGCACGTTACCAACTACGCCACCGAAGCTGGCGAAAAGTAGTGTCTTACACAGTGTGTTTAGTGATTAGTGACCGCTCGTCCTATCCAGAGCACGCTGAGCTGACCTCATTACATGATCATTTCGAGTATAAGCAGGGCAACATGATTAGTGTATGCACTGACATGTGTCTTCCATTTTGTATCGCTAGGTGTCGTTAGACCACGAACATCTCATGTTACAGCAATTTTAATCCACACGAACATAGCTTCCTCCAGGATGACAAAGAATGATACCACGGAAGAAAGGATTGTGCATAGATGGTACGTGAAACCTTATAACAAATTGTATGAAATGGTTTGGCCCCTCAGGTTCCCTGATCGTAATCCAATTCAGCATATTCGGAATAATGTGTAACCGATCATCCGAGTAGTGCATTATAGACCGAGCTCAATCGTCTATTGTGTCATCCGTGCTGTATGGTGTTAAATATGGGCACCTAGTGGAATACCCACCATAACAAATCTGGGCCATCTGAGTCAGCGTAGCATGATTGGCAAGGTGGTCGAAATTCAGTCAATGCTGAATGTAGTTCAGGACGGAATAAGGTATAAATGAAAGATCAGACCAACAACCATGTACGCCTCGTGATCTGATGATAAGTATAGTAGGCTGACTCATAGACATTTCTGGTTTGATATCCAACTCTGCCAAGGAATATAATTCTCGCTTGAGAAACTGGCACTGTGTTGTTGACGAGCAAGTCACCCGAATGGTGTCCAGTGTGGGCACTGGGCAGCAGGAGGTTACTTTACATTGTAAGGTTGTTGCTCATTGTTAAGCCTGTTTACACATCTTAGCGAATTCATTACCTTACCCACGGGGATGAAGCTACGATACGAGTAACTGACAACACTGGGTACTTCAGCGCCACCACACCACGAGCGCTGCTAGGCAAAAGGCCACCTTGTGATTGGTTCATTTGGTCTTGTTATATTTGGTGTTCTGTGTTGTTGATAACATGGTGGCTCCACATGCTTGAAACACGTTACGGTAACTGTTCATTATCCTGATTTTGAGAGATATTTAAGTCACTTATGCGTTCAAACTACTTGCAATGGCAAATATTGTTCCTCGGTAACACAATATTGTCGTATTTCTGAAGCTTATATTCGTGCTCCATACTTTTCATTCGTAAACCGTATGTGTCAAATGCAAGTGTTGCTCATGCCAAAGAATAGGGGTCATACGACATCGGCGTGAACAGTTCTGAATAAAACCATCAGTTCAAAGTCTCAAGTTGGGGCGATTTTTAAAAATGGAAATATGTCCTTAAATAAAAACATAATGAAAACACATTTAGAAGCTAATATGTCCATCACGGCCGACTGAATACGAGCTGCGCTCTATACCGGCCTTGACATTCCCAGTCAGAACCCATGTATAACATGTAATTGGAAAGTTTCTACTCGTTGCCGGTAGAGCGCACTCCCATCCCATTATAGGCGCGATAAGGAATCTGCTGTACAGTACGTATATTAAATGTGTAATCTCAAGAACCACTGGATGGATTTTGATGCTGGTTTCACCATTCTGTAAAGGTGATCTCGAGGAAGATTTGTGTAGAAAATAATTTATTTATGACCAAAGGGAGCCAAGCAGTAACGATTTCAGTGAAAAGGTCGAAAAAATAGCCTGGCGTCCGTGCGCTTTTTAAGCTTACGCTGGGCGAACCGTTAAAAATATCACTATATTATGAGTGTAAGAATTGTTCAGCGTGAGAAATTCTACAAAAAAGTCCGCGAGAGCATATCTCTATCTTCGATACATCGCCCACTATAAGTGTTTTTAGTTTAGACGGGAGGGGCATTTGGCTTGCACCTCGCCATTCTTAAATTACGTCTGACAGGAATTCCTTGCACATTCATAACTGTTCCCGGGCGAAGCCGGGGCGGGTTGCTAGTGACACTATATAATTATTATCATTATAATTTCCGCATTATCAAAATTAAAATTATATCACAAAATAAAATAGCGTGCTAATAAATCTAAGAGAAATTAGGCATACCTTGCACCTTCTTCGGGTACAAGGCCACTACTCCAGCACCGTCTCATTAAAAGGAAAGAGAGGATCAAAATTACAGCCGGGAACAAGTAGCAGCTAATCGTGTGTTGTGTTTTGTGCTAAGAGATCTTTCGACAAATTATCAGATACCGTGTGCCTTCTTTTTCACGAAGCAGCTGTCAGGTCGGGACTTACATAAACTCTTGCTGGACGTTATTCTCGAGGTTGAACAATGCGGTTTCATAATTATAATAACTGTCTCTGATAATCACAAAACTAACACTACAATGATGAGGCATTTAGGGGGAGGGAATTTGCAACCAATGGTCAATCACCCATACGACGAGTCTAGGAATGTATTCCCTAGTTTTGATCATTGTCACATTCTAAAAAAAAAAAAAACATTAGAACGCAGTTTCTGTAACGAGAGATGACTGATGGTACTGGAATAATTTCAGGGAAATACTTGTCATTACTATACACAATGCAAAAGGGTGAGATCGTCAAACCGGTCAGACACCTCACTAAAAAACACATCGAACCCACTAAATTTGAAAAAATGAATGTTCGGCGTGCCAAGGAAGTGTTCTCGTCAGAAGTTATGGGTGCCATTAGTACACTGAAAGAAAATATAGGCATGCACCCGGAAGCGTACACATTCATGGACGCAGAAGCAACCATTTTTTTTGAAAAACGTTAATAAATGGTTCGCTATGCATGACGTAAGCATCACATATCATCATATTCAGTCTAGAAATCCAGATAAAGGGCATTTTTTCTCATTAAATGTCAGTCGCCTAAACTGGCTAGAGGAATATTTTCTTTCTTACCTTGAAACTTTGAAAGCTGCTAGTAACGCTGCTAGAAAGGACTTCCTGAGTTCTGAGACTTACGAAGCTACCTATACAATTAATCACGGATTCAGCTGTCCAGTGCATAAGGTATCTTCTAAAAATGGGTAGAGGAAAGTCGCCAAATATGGGAAGTTTTTTTATAGGGCTCACATTAGACATAAGAAGGAACGGAATAATTTTGGTTTTCTCACCAATGTAAACCTCAGACGATATACTATGTATATTACAAATATGGGCACGTTTGATGTTGTAATACCCTCTGATATTATTGTTAACTTTAAAAGTGCACTTTCCCCGTATTAGGCAACCGGGTTTCGTAATATGGGGAGGTGAGAAACCTCACGGTTTTTATTTATAATAGGTACACTGAATAGTATACCCTACTAATTAAAGCATTAATTCTGACATTTTCTTTTTTCGTGTGGCCTCCTAAGAGGCTGAGTGCAGGTCTTTCTAGTCGACGTCCGTGGGCGACCTGCGCGTCAGGATGAGAGATGGAATGGATGAAGATGAATGAAACTGGGCAAGGATGTGGAAAAAAGCGGCCGTGGCCTGTTTGAAGGTACCGTCCCAGCATTTGCCTGGTGTTGAAAAATGGGAAACCACGGAAAATCATTTCAAGGACGGCCGACGGTGGGGCTCGAACACACGCGTCTACCGAGTCAGCAGAGAGCTTGGCCCCATGGCCTAACGCTGCGCTTTAGCCAGCGTAGCCACTACTGTCGGTAATTCTGACAATGTAATGAAATCATGAACACAAATAGAACAAAAATACAAAAATGAATATTTTAAGTAAATAACAGTCCTAGTTTCCTGTTGCCGAACTTCCAAACCGTTCAGCAGATAAATGCATAAACTTGAATGAAAACCGAGTGATTCTGATCGAATTCAACTGTAACGAGGTGCAAGGTATGTCTAATTTCTCTTAGATTTATTAGCACGCTATTTTATTTTGTGATATAATTTGCATTTTGATATTTTGGGAATTATAATGATAATATAATAGTGTCACTGGCACCCCGCCCCGGCTTCGCCCGGGAACAGTTATGAATGTGCAAGGAATTCCTGTCAGACGAAATTTAAGAATGGCGAGGTGCAAGCCAAATCCCCCTCCCGTCCAAACTAAAAAACACTTATAGTGGGCGATGTATCGAAGATAGAGATATGCTCACGCGGACTTTTTTGTACAATTTTTCATGCTGAACAATTCTTACACTCATAGTATATTGACATTTTTAACGGTTTGTCCAGCGTAAGCTTAAAAAGCGCACGGACGTCAAGTTCTTTCTTCGACCTATTCACTGAAATCTAAAATCGTTACTGCTTGGCTCCCTTTGATCATAAATAAATTATTTTCTACAGAAATCTTCCTCGATATTACCTGTACAGAATGGTGAAAGCCGCATCAAAATCCATCCAGTGGTTCTCGAGATTACCCGTGATATCCAATAATCGGGGACTTTGTTTTACACTAAGTAGAGATAAGGCTTAGTCGTGCAGTGCTTGGTGAACAGCGCTGTGTGAGCAGCTGAGTAACTAACAAGATTTCATGAAAGAGGTCTCATTGTCTAGGCCGGTATGAGCGCATTCAGTCGGCCGTGTGTCCATACTGGTAGTTGGCTGCCACACCACTAGGCGTGCTGCAGTAGTTTCTTTTTTCCATGCTTTACCATGTGGCATTCACTTCTATTATATTTGGTATTCTGTGACCTAACCTTACGGATCGGCGTTACAGCACTTCCAGTGCCCGGGCCATTATGGGCAAGAAATGAATACTACTTGGCGTATAATTCAAGTTTAGATGGAAATTCAATATTTTTCAGTCGGTCAACTGAACTACTTACTTCTTATGGGGAGGATACCTACCCTCTCGAAAGATGAGCAGCATCATTCTTCTCGGAGAGCCAGAGATGTTAAGCGCAGTGGAATGGTTACGTGCTAGGCCAAGAAGACAAACTGACATCCTCAGAGGTGCAGACGCACGTATTTCGATATGAAATAAGTGAAGCCGAATTTCCAAGACAACTCACGCCATTTCTAGTTCTATCATGAAACCGGGAGGGTAGGCTACTCTACAAATAAGACGAAGTAAAATATATGACAGGCCGAGAGGATGTATTGAAGGAAAAAATTCAAATAAAACAATACGAAAAAGAACGTGTACATACCGAAGGTATTACTGCGTCAAAACAATAGGCGAAATACGCAGACAGAGGTTGATATTAGGTACTGATTTACTGTAATTATAAGGGAAAGATAGATTAAACGGAACTGACTTGCAATCACAGGAAAAGCAGAACGGTAGGAAAGAGCAGCTAGACGTCCGATGTAAAATACTCCAAGTCTGCAAACATGAAGGTACGGTAGATTACGGTACATTAAATATCGTTGTGGAAGTAAGCATGCATACCGCAATAAGGCAAAATAGCGAGGATTACCCATTCAATTAAATACAGAAACTAATATAAGAAATAGCTGTAACCATACTGCATGAAATGAATTACAGAAATACGTCAAGACAACAAAGATACGGGGCATAAATTTAACCACAATTAAATTCGAGGTACACAAATATAATCTCGGAGGATACCACGTGAGGGCACATAGCTCTTCGATCACTTTCCTGGTGTCAAAAGGATGCGGAATGCCGGTTCGATTCCAGCCCAGTACGAACGTGCAGAAGCACAGAATCGACTGAAATTGCATTATGAGGAACGCACAAAACCACGGTGAAAATCCAAAAATCCCATAATCATTAGAGCGTCAGACAATGCATGATTGAAAGCGGAATGAAATCCCGCTACTCATGACACAACAATTACGGAACCAAGACAAAACGAAAAACCAACGGGCAGAGTTACTGCTCATGTAGCACTCTCAAGAGAAGGGAGGGAAGGAAATTAAGATAAAATAAACAAAGATAAATATTTCTGTAATTCCCCACGTGATGTGGGCTCCGTAGCACGAGATTTAACGAGCAAAAACACGATACACAAATTATATAAAATTAAGATAAGTTTCAATGTGGTATGCACATCACTCCACAAAGACCACAGAACAACAACAGAAGTTAACATTTGTGCATAGGCAAAGTGCCTACCACGTTAAAAGGGCACATAACATAATGAAGGTCTGGTCGGATAGACGGGCGGAGAAGAAACGTAAAGAGGATCGCCAAGTTTGGCACCAGTTCAACAATCGGAAAGGAAATGACCAATCATAAAATTGAAGGCAAGAGTACCAATAAAAATAAAATAAAGGAGAGGTCAACCAATGACTGAAATTAAGACAAGCACCAACCAACAAGATGGGCGGTAAATTGAGATGTAAAATTGAAACATCAGATCGAGAAAAGTAAAATTTAATTAATCTCTACTTAGTATAAACAAAGTTCCCGATTCTTGGATGTCACGGGTAATCTCAAGAACCACTGGATGGATTTTAATGCGGTTTCCACCATTCTGTAAAGGATATCTTGAGGAAGGTTTCTGTGGAAAATAATTAATTTATGATCAAAGGAAGCCAAGCAGTAACGATTTCAGTGAAAAAGTCGAAACGAAAACCTGGCAATCGTGCGCTTTATAGCTTACGCTGGGAAAACCGTTAATAATATCAATATACTGTTACGGCTGTGAGTTTGTGTCATCGCTCGCCGCATGAGTCACACCTGCCCCAGGGCTGGGCTGTACCTTGCCTCATGTATTGCGTGCGCCTTATGCAACAGAGCTACTAGGACAAAGGGATGATCCAGAATATTCGTGACTGAACCAGTGAAGGAAATGTCGAGAAGCCGTGTGCCCTGGACGATTCTAGAATTCATTGAGTCACCAGCCTGCTATATAAGCGGCTTCAACAGTGAGGGGACCGAGTTTTTCTGTGGGTGTGTGTTTGTGAGCGAGTGCGACAGAAGTGTGGTGACGAAGTGCCGTGCGAGTTACGAAATCCAGTGACATTATTTCCCCAGCTTGTGGACAGCGAAACAGCGGGTAGCGGATTATCGTAAGTAACTGTGGTTGGTGTACATGAGGAAGAGGAGCAGGTAGTTTCTGTCAAGGCCACCGTACTCATTAGGACGGTTTAACTTCTGTGGTTTGTTGACAAGTGAAAGGGCCAAGAGCGCTCAAGGAAGAGACTTGAGGAAACTGGAGTAAGGTTCTAATTGTTTGCATTTGCTGATGAGTAGTGTATCTTTCTGGCCACAATAAAGTTAATTATTTCATTTAAAGGAACAACCTGTGTTGTGCTTCAACCCACCGTAATCCAGTTAACAAAAGTGCCACTAGGGGGGTGGCACGTAACAACTGGTGTCAGAAGCCGGATTACGAACTCAAGCACAAGCACAACACCTGACGGTCCTGGTTTCAAAACCCGAGCAGGTCATTTTCTCTAATTTTCCTGTGAGTGCATGCCCTTTACAAGACAAACAACTAAAATGGAGGCGCAATTGGCAGCATTGCTAGAAAAGTTAAGTGGCATGGAAGACGGCCAGAAGAAATTAGCCAAGGACCTGAAGGATGACCTGAAGAAGATGGAAGACGGCCAGAAGAAGATGGAGGACGGCCAGAAAATGTTAGCCGAGGACCTAATTGCTAAATTAGAAGATAGCCAGAAAAGTTTAGCCGAGGACCTAAGTTCCAAATTAGAAGACGGTCAGAATAAGCTAGCAGAGGACCTAACCGCCAAATTTCTGGATGGCCAGAAAAATCTGGAAGAGTGTCTGCTGACGAAATTACAGGAAAGTCAAAAGAAATTGGAACAGGGTCTGCGTCAGGAAATAAACACCGTCTGCCAGGGCCTACGTGAGGAAGTCACAGCAGTAGAAAAGAAGTTCGACGCCTTACAAGAGGAAGTTGCTGAACTGCGCCAACGCCCACTAACGGGGGTGGAAGAAAAATTCAACGCTTTACAAAAGGAAATTTCTGAGCTGAACCAACGCCCGTCGACGGGGATGGAAGCAAGATTCAACGCTCTTCAAGAGGAAGTTGCCGAGCTGCGCCGACGCCCGCACACAGGTACACCGGGAATATCAGGAACTGGACAGAGCAGAGTGACGCCCCCAACCTTCGACGGAAAGGTCCCGTGGAGCACCTATTTACGTCAGTGCGAGGCAGCCTGTTCAATAAACGACTGGAACAGTACGGAAAAGGCTACAGCTCTCATTGTAGCGCTGAGAGGGGACGCCCTTAACGTCCTTCAGGCCATCCCGACTGGATCCCAGGACTACGCTTCAATAATCGCCCATATGGAGTCCCGATATGGAGATAGCCATCTTCAGCAGGCCTACCAGATGCAGCTCCGGACCCGGGTACAAAAGAACGCGGGAACCCTGCAGGAGTTCGAGATGGACATCGCACGTCTCGTAAGGCTCGCCTACCCAACAGCGCCGGCCGACTTTCTGGAGCAGATAGCGACGCAGACTTTCATCGACGGGCTACGGGACTCGGACACTCAACAGGCGCTGCGACTCGCGCGCAATAAGACCCTGACAGATGCACTGAGCCACGCACTTGAGTTCGAGACGGCAAAACAGGCATCCAGAATGCACGCGCGGGTGCGTCAAGTGGACGCCGACGAACCAGTAAAAACCAACGAGACCAAGCCCCTGGCCGACGAATTAATGGAGGCGCTAAGCCGTTTCTTCGATAGTCGCGGCACCACCAGCAACGACACAGCCGGAAGGCTACCGGAGAGGCGGCCCGGAAGAGGACTACCGACCTGCTGGACCTGCGGTAAGAAAGGCCACCTGAGCAAGGACTGCGGTGATCGCCGCCGCCGAGGGTATCCGACGGGAAATCAGTCGCCTGAAAACCGCGCGACCCAGGGAAACGAGTATTAGCCAGCCTTGGGGGGCAAAGGTTGGCTTGTGACAGTCGTCAAGCCCCGGCAGTCCAGGTTCGTGTGACGAAGTTACGGAGGGACAATAGCAGCCTGATGGTCGACGGAGTCGTCAACGGAGAGAGCTGGCCCATGCTAATCGACACGGGAGCATCGAGGTCCATCGTCAGTCCCACCGTGATCCCGAAGTGGAGAGTGCAACCCACACAAAGGAACCTCCAGCTAATAACCGCGACCGGAGAGACCGCACCGGTACATGGCGAAGCATCACTGGAGTTCGTCATTGGTCGACGGGTGATAAAGCATCCAGTGCTTGTAGCTGACGTATCAAATGAAGTGATCATCGGACTGGACTTCCTGGACCAGAACAACATCATCTTGGATCTGAGTACCAACACTCTGCACTTCGGAGGTGAGGAACTTGCTTTGCAACCTGCGCACGAGTCCATCACCGCACGACGGGTAAGGCTGAGAGAAGACGTCATCGTTCCTGCCAGGACGGAGGTCAGCGCTGCTGTAATTGTCGACGGAACAGCTGAGGGAGTGGCGGCTGTCATCGAGCCAAAATATGAGGACATCCAGACAAAAGGATTGCTAGTTGTCAAGACCCTCATCAACACGACGTCTCTGCCGTACGTCCGCCTGTCCAACCAGAACGACTTCGACATTACGGTTCACCGGGACACCAACCTAGGAGTCTGCGAGCCCGTTACCTGGATTGCCCGCATCACAGACACGACGGACGGACACCTGCAGACGGACAACCGAAGAAGACGCGCCCTGCCAGAAGAACTACAGAAGCTGTACCAAGGATCCCAGGACCATTTAGACGAGGAGGAATCACGCCAACTTCAGGACCTGCTCCGCGAATTCCAGGATGTCTTCTCCGTGGGGAGCAAAGACTTCGGTAGGACAAGCTTGGTCCAGCACAGAATCGACGTTGGGGACAGCGCACCGATTAGGGCCCCATTTCGACATGTCCCGCTCGCCAAGCAAGCCGAAGTCGACCGGATGGTAGAAGAGATGAAGGAGCAAGGGGTGATCGAGCCATCACATAGTCCTTGGAGTTCTCCGGTCGTGCTTGTGATGAAGAAGGACGGTACCACCAGGTTCTGCGTGGACTACAGGCGGGTGAATGACGTCACGAAGAAGGACAGCTACCCTCTACCCCGGATCGACGACACGCTGGACACCATATCAGGATCAAGATGGTTCTCCACCTTGGATTTGAAGAGTGGCTACTGGCAGGTGGAGGTCCACCCTAAGGACCGCGAGAAAACGGCGTTCTCTGTAGGCAGCGGGCTCTGGCAGTTCACCGTCATGCCATTCGGTCTGTGCAACGCCCCTGCGACCTTCGAAAGGCTAATGGAGTCCATTCTGAGGGGACTACACTGGAAGACCTGCCTGGTCTACCTAGACGACGTCATCGTTCTGGGGAGAAGCTTCGAGGAGCACTTCAGCCACCTGAAGGAGATCTTGATGAAGCTACGGGCTGCCCAGCTGAAGTTGAGCTCCAAGAAGTGTCAGCTCTTCCAGAAGCAGGTCCAGTACCTTGGGCATATCGTCTCCGAGGAGGGGGTGTTCACTGACCCAGAGAAGACCGCAGCTGTGAGGGAGTGGCCAGTTCCGAAGGACAAGTCCCAACTACGAAGCTTCCTGGGACTCTGCACTTATTACCGTCGCTTCGTGAAAGGATTCGCAGACATCGCCAAACCTTTACATCGACTGACTGAGAAAGACCAACTCTTCACTTGGACAGCAGAATGCCACAGTGCCTTCGTACAACTCAAGCAGGCTCTGTGCACCGCGCCTATTCTGGCCTACCCCAGACCTGGAACAAGGTTCATCGTCGATACAGATGCCAGCGACTTTGGCATAGGGGGAATCCTGTCGCAAGTAGTGGACGGCGAGGAGAGAGTAGTGGCCTACTTCAGCAAGGCCTTGTCAAAGCCAGAAAGGAACTACTGTGTCACAAGGAAGGAGCTGCTCGCCATCGTGAAGACCATTGAACACTTCCACAAGTACCTGTACGGGCAAGAATTTCTCATCAGGACCGACCATGCATCCCTGCGGTGGCTCCTGAACTTCAAGCAGCCCGAGGGTCAACTCGCGCGGTGGTTAGAGAGGCTTCAACAGTACAACTTTGAGATTCAGCACAAGAAAGGCCAACTGCATTCTAACGCCGACGCCCTGTCACGAAGATCGTGCCCTGAAGACTGCACCTTCTGTGCCCGAAGGGAGGAGAACACCGGGATACAGTGCCGAAGGACTACTGTGGAACTTCAAGGGAGCTGGAGCCGCGAATCTTTCATGCGGGCACAAGCAGAAGATAATGACCTGGGACTGATAGCCGAATGGAAGAGGGCCTGTGTCCCCAGACCCGGGTGGAACATTGTGAGTGACTGCAGCCCCAAGTTTAAGTCCTACTGGGCGCAGTGGGACTCGCTGGTTGTGAGGGATGGCCTCATATGCCGTACCTAGGAGAGCACCGACGGGTAGACATCTCGGGAACAAGTCGTTGTTCCAAAGGCTATGACGGAGGAAGTCCTGAAGGAAGTTCATGGAGGATCATCTGGTGGACACCTAGGGATAAAGAAGACCCTGGAGAAGCTGAGAGAGCGGTTCTACTGGATCGGATGCCGAACAGACGTGGAGAACCACTGCGCGAGGTGCCACGATTGCGCAGCCAGCAAGGGCCCAGGACGAAGACGACGGGGTCCACTGAAGACCTACAACGTGGGCGGCCCCATGGAGAGAGTGGCCATCGATGTTGCTGGGCCATTCCCGTTAAGCGAGGCAGGGAACCGCTACATATTAGTCGTCAGCGACTACTTTACCAAATGGCCGGAGGCGTATGCGCTCCCTAACCAAGAAGCCGCGACGATTGCAGAGACCCTGGTGAAGGAATTCGTCAGCCGGTACGGAGTACCCCTGGAGCTGCACTCCGACCAAGGGAGGAACTTCGAGTCGCAGGTGTTCCAGAACCTATGCCAGCTGCTGGGAATCCGGAAGACAAGGACAACGCCACTACACCCTCAGTCCGACGGGATGGTAGAGCGATTCAATCGCACCATCGAGAACCATCTTCGAATAGTCGTCAGCGAGCACCAGAGGGATTGGGACAAACATCTTCCACTATTTCTCCTGGCCTACCGCGCCGCCGTGCATGAAGCCACCGGGTGCACCCCAGCCCGGGCCATGTTTGGGAGGGAGCTCCGTCTACCTGTCGATATTGCCTTCGGCCGACCTGGGAATGATCCGATCCCGGTAAGCCAGTATTGTCAAGAACTGGTCGACCAACTGGAGGACGTGCACGCGTTCGCGAGGAGGAAACTGCGGATCGAGACCGACCGAATGAAGACCCGATACGACCAGTAGGTGGATGCCGGTGGATTCCACGAGGACGACCTGGTCTGGCTCTTCAACCCATTACGGAAGAAAGGCCTGTCACCCAAACTGCAGAAGTCCTGGGAGGGCCCGTACCGAGTCGTGAAACGGATCAACGATGTCGTCTACAGGATCCAGCGGAGCCCGAGGGCGAGGATGAAGATCGTGCATCGAGATCGCCTGGCAGCCTACGGAGGGACAGAGACGGACCAATGATTGATCGGGACGATCAGCCTTTTTAGGAAGGGGGTGGTGTTACGGCTCTGAGTTTGTGTCATCGCTCACCGCATGAGTCACACCTGCCCCAGGGCTGGGCTGTGCCCTGCCTCATGTATTGCGTGCGCCTTATGCAACAGGGCTACTAGGACAAAGGGATGATCCAAAATATTCGTGACTGAACCAGTGAAGGAAATGTCGAGAAGCCGTGTGCCCTGGACGATTCAAGAATTCATTGAGTCACCAGCCTGCTATACAAGCGGCTTCAACAGTGTGGGGACCGAGTTTTTCTGTGGGTGTGTGTTTGTGAGCGAGTGCGACAGAAGTGTGGTGACGAAGTGCCGTGCGAGTTACCAAATCCAGTGACATTGTTTCCCCACCTTGTGGACAGCGAAACAGCGGGTAGCGGATTATCGTAAGTAACTGTGGTTGGTGTACATGAGGAAGAGGAGCAGGTAGTTTCTGTCAAGGCCACCGTACTCATTAGGACGGTTTAACTTCTGTGGTTTGTTGACAAGTGAAAGGGCCAAGAGCGCTCAAGGAAGAGACTTGAGGAAACTGGAGTAAGGTTCTAATTGTTTGCATTTGCTGATGAGTAGTGTATCTTTCTGGCCACAATAAAGTTAATTATTTCATTTAAAGGAACAACCTGTGTTGTGCTTCAACCCACCGTAATCCAGTTAACAAAAGTGCCACTAGGGGGGTGGCACGTAACAATACTATGAGTGTAAGAATTGTTAAGCATGAATTGTTCGACAAAAAAGTCCGCGAGAGCATATCCCTATCTTCAATACATCGCCCACTATAAGTATTTTTACGTGTTCATTTCTTCCAACAGTCTCCATTCAATTACTTAGGCGACAGTTCACGAGCCAGCTAGGGAACAAATGCGCTTATCACGTAATACATGCATAACTGTTCCCGGACGAGGCCGGGGCAGGTTGCTAGTATAAAGATAATATATAAATGGAACGCTATGTAAGAATCAAGAAAGTGGTTCACAACACGATTGTGCCCAATTGTAAAGGGTGTTTCCTTATCCAGAAAAAAAATTACATGGGATTAAACGAGATGTTCAGTAAAGAACATATAGCCTACTTCCTCCTAAATGCATGGGTATTGTTATTACTCTTTGTCCTTTCCAAGGAGTATAAATGAATGTTGGTGGTAGTAGCTTGTTGAAATACAACGTGCTATACGGATATTAAACATGAATATGAGGTGCCCTTTCCTAGTGCTACCTCAGTAAACACAAGAAGTTCCGTGACGAACTAAAGAGCCTACTTTTCTTAAAATTAAGATTCATGCCAATGATTAATCTACAGTAGGCTATATGAACCTATCTAGAATAATGGCGAAATTAAGTTGGTAATATCGAAATGTCTAATTAGTTCGAAATATACCTGGTATAATGAAGCCAAATAGAGCACTACAGTTGGCAGCTCTGGTGTCTGAATATATTCTTAGTTCCATCTCTTAAGGTACAGAATACAACATTTGGTTGAAGTCCAATGGACGTTACATGCAGTTAGACAATCGATCTATCAGCACGCGTAAAAGCATGTTGGTAACAATGCCATGCGTGTGCTGGTCACAAATAATCTGAAATATTATGATATCTTGTTGTGCCAATTTTGGATGAAATCCATTTGTTAGTATAGAGTTACATGTATTTTAAAATTGGACCTATCAGCAGGCATAGAATCATGTTAGCAACACTGACTTATATTAATTACTCCAAATTAATCTAGAATGTGTGCAAAGTAGAGAGCTGTTGGCTTAAATACTTTTTGATATACTGATATTAGGGTAAAAAATTATAGATAGCAATTATTAATTGTTGGCAGCCCTGATTGCTCCTAAGAATACTTAGAGTCATATCTGTTATGTCACACATGGCACATACGAAATTTGGTTGAAATCCAACTGATAGTATAGAAGTTACACGTATTTAAAAATTAGTCCTATCAGCGGGGTTAGAATCATGTTGGTAGAACTGACATATATAAGTTACTCCAAATCAAACTAAAATGTCAGGTAATATACTTGTGCATTGTTTTAAAGCTGTCGGCTTGCATACTTTCTGGTATATTGGTATTTGGGTAAAAGAAATAAAGATAGCCATTATTAACAGTTGGCAGCCCTGGTGGACCTTAAGAATATGTTCAGTCATATCTGTGTATGTACACATATTACATACAAAATTTGGTTGAAATACAATTGATAGTGTAGAAGTTATATGCATTTAAAAATTGGACCTATCAGAAGGCTTAAACTTATTTTGGCAACACTGTCATATATGGCCTCTCGGAAATTAAACTGAAATAGGATTATCTACATGTGTGCCAATTATAGAATAGCTCCCATTTATACCTTCCAAGATATCCAACATGGAGCTCAAATTTCTAGTGCGATTTTCCTGCAGTTGGTAGCACTGACAACATTTTCAAATATGGACATGAGATATTCCGGTATACATCTTTACTCATACCAAAATTTGGGTTCGATTGCTGCAGCCGTTTAGGAGTTAATACGGGGGATACACACACAGCCATACAGACAGACACATATTTTCCCGGATCGATCTCATAAGTCTAATTTTTCCTTATTTTTGCAAAATGTGAAAAGTAGCCTAAAAATCATTCAATTCGTTTTCACCGTGTTTGAAATGATAAGGGGAATCCATTTGCACACATACATGGCCGCCATCCACAAATTATTGTGCTGATGACCTTGTAGTTTGGTCAAAAGATTCCTTATACATCAAGGTATAATGTTGCAATATTTGGTAGAGATCAGATGATTAGGATGGTCGTAATTTGATTCAAGCTTTTAACATTTGGGTGGCCACCATTACGTTTTCGTCAAGATGGCGGCGATATAAAACATGACACTGAGGTCTCCTTTGCTAATGCTACCTCTGTACCAAATTTCGTTCAATTCGTTTTCACCGTGTTTGAATTGATAGGGGGAATCCATTTGCACACATACATGGCCGCCATCTGCAAACTATTGAGCTGATGACCTAGCAGTTTAGTCAAAATACGCTCGCCGTATGAATATATATTTTTGCAAAATTTAGTAAAGATCGGATGATTAGGTTAGTCGTAATTTGATATAGGCTTTTAACATTTGGGTGGTCGCCATTACTTTTTCGTCAAGATGGCGGCGATATAAAACATGACACTGAGGTGCCCATTGATAGTGCTACCTATGTACCAAATTTTGTTCAATTCGGTTTCATCGTGTTTGAATTGATAGGGGGAATCTATTTGCACACATACGTGGCCGCCATCTGCAAACTATTGGGCTGAAGACCTTGTAGATTAGTCAAAAGACGCTCGCCATACGAATATATGTTCTTGCAAAATTTGATAGAGATCGGGTGATTAGGATAGTCGTAATTTGATTGAAGCATTTAACATTTGGGTGACCGCCATTACGTTTTCGTCAAGATGTCGGCGATATAAAACTTGACATTGAAGTCTCCTTTTCTAATGCTACCTCTGTACCAAATTTCGTTCAATTCGGTTTCACCGTGTTTGAAAAGATAGGGGGAATCGATTTGCCCACATACATGGCCACCATCCGCAAAGTATTGTGCTGATGACCTTGTAGTTTGGTCAAAAGATTTTTCAGACATAGGGGTATAATGTTGCCAAATTTGGTAGAGAACAGATGATTAGGTTGGTCGTAATTTGATTAAATCTTTTAACATTTGGGTGGCCGCCATTACGTTTTCGTCAAGATGGCGGCGATATAAAACATGACATTGAGGTCTCCTTTGCTATTGCTACCTCTGTACCAAATTTCGTTCAATTCGTTTTCAACGTGTTAGAATTGATAGGGGGAATCGATTTGCACACATACATGGCCGCCATCTGCAAACTATTGGGCTGTTGACCTTGTAGTTTAGTCAAAATACGCTCGCCGTATAAATATATAGTTTTACAAAATTTGGTAAAGATCAGATGATTAGGTTAGTCATAATTTGATTTAAGCTTTGAACATTTGGGTGACCGCCATTATGTTTCCGTCAAGATGGCGGCGATATAAAACTTTACACTGGGGTGCTCTTAGCTAGTTCTACCTCTGTAGCAAATTTCGTTCAGTTCGGTTTCACCGTGTTCGAATTGATAGGGGGGACATACATTCCGAGTACATACACTCACACACACACACACACACACACACAGACTCACACACTGACAGACACACAATATTTGGCCCTGTGTAGATCTCATGTGTCTACTTTCATTTTTTGCAAAAATCGAAAGTAGGCTAAAAATACACTTGGATGACTTGTTTGTATTGCCAACCAATCATCATTAGATCCTTTACACTTGGGCTATTAAATCTGTGTACAAATACGGGTGATGGTATTTACAGTACAATATATACTGTACACTTATTTAGTTGCAGTAGCTATTACACTAGCACAACTAGTCAAGATATGTTAGTCATATCGGATTATTTTAAACATTATGGTTCAGTAGGTAAACCTGAAGCAACTTATGCAAGTGAAACCCTGTTTAAGATGAATACCAAAGCAACAACGGATAAAATCCAAACAAGTAGTTCCGTGAAGAACTAAATAGCCTATTTTCACATATCCTACTAATATTAATTGCCTCTATCAACATACAAATTGTCAGTTTGATTACAGTAAAATATTCATAGATATTGAGAACCGTAAAAATATTTTGGATGGTCACCATGTTGGATTTTTATATTATAGTCCTTAGGTTTATGTACTATTACATGAAGATTATTGTGTAGGTGTTTTATTCAAACTTCAATCGCATGATTATGACACAAGAAATAAAAGCGGGATTTTAAAATTTCGCTCAGCTGCCATCTTGTAGTTATGAAAATAATTTAAATGAATTAGATGTCAGTCGATTAAAATTTGTATTAGCATATACCGTATGAAGTTTCACGGCGCTCGAATGGTTAAAACGCAAGAAAGGTCCATTTGAATATTTACATTTCGCGTCGCCGCCATGTTGAATTTGTGCTCGCCAGGTTATTGAACGTCCCTAAGGGGAACTTATGCTTATAGCCTCTATAAACTTACAAAATTTCAGTTTGATTGCTGTAGAAGATTAATAGATATTGAGAACCATCTAAATAATTCGGATGGTCGCCATGTTGGATTTCAATATATGTAGGCCATAGAGTTATGTACTATTAGATGATGATTATTGTGTACGTTCATTATACAAATGTTGATTTCGATCGCATGATTAGAACACAAGAAACAAAAACTTAATTTTCGAAATTCGCACAACCACCATCTTGAGGTTACGTAAACAGTTGAATTAAATTAGATACCAGTGCATTACAATGTGTATAAACATTTGCTGTACGAAGTTTCATTGCGTTTGGGTCATTAAATCGCGAGAAAGGTCTATTTAAAACTTTCAAATTCGCTTGGCCGCCATGTTCGTCTCGTAGTTAACCGGTTTTCGAAAGTCTCATAGCTGAACTTTCAGTAGTGCCCTTTATATCCGTACAAAATTTCATGGTGATACCTGTAATAGTTTCAGAGATATAGAAGGCCGGTGAAATATTTTGCACAGCTGCCATCTTGAGGGGGGGGGGGGGGTGTAAATAATTGAACGAAGTTAGATGTCGGTGCATTACAATGTGTATAAACATATGCTGTACCAAGTTTCATTGCGTTTGGTTGGTGAAATCGCGAGAAACGTAAATTTAAAAGTGGCAAATTTGCTTGGCCGCCATGTTGGTTTTGTATTTACTACGTTTTCAAAAGTCACATAGGTGAACTTTTAGTAGTTCCCATTATCACCGTACAAAATTCCAGGGTGATATCGGTAATAGTTTCGGAGATATTGAATGCTGGTGAAATATTTCTCACAGCCACCATGTTGGATTGGTGAGACGTAACAAAATTTGAAGGGCACGGTCGGGGCCGCGCGGAATAGTGCTATGAACTTACCGAGTTTCATTGAAATCGCTCCACCCGTTTAAAAGTTATTAGGGACACACACACACACACCTCACACACACACGCACACACACACGGACAAAAGGAGATCTCATAAGCCAATTTTTTCAAAATTGAAAATAGGCTAAAAATAGACAGAAGGATAATCAGGACAATCATCAATAAAAACATCAAGTAAATGGACAATGGAGACAGCTGCCTAATGAAATAGTCTATCGGGAAAATGAATCAATTGTGGATACAATGCGAAAAAGGAGAATTGCCTTTTTCAGCCACGTAGTAAGACTACCAGACACCAGACTACTGAAACAATTATTCAATTTCTTTTGGAAAAGTAAAACCAAGAACAACTGGTTCGTTGAGGTCCAGAATGATTTAGACGAACTAAATATTACAATGAAAAAAATAGCAGAGAGAAAAGAGAAGAGGATTCTGAGAAGTAGGGATACAAGATTGAAATTAAAAACAGTCAAACGAAAACAGTAGACTATTCTAAATGAAGAGAGGGCGGCCAGGTCGGAGAGATTAAAGAAGCTCTGGAAGGAGAAGAGGAAGTTGAGAAGCCATTACAACTAATATTGTAAAGACTGTAGTGTATATGGATTGATTTAAGTGCTCCAATGTGGACGTAAACTATGTAAATAAATAAATAAATAAATAAAGATACTCGTAATGATTGTGGTGATGGGTTGGTTGGTTGGTTCCTCAGTTTAGGGGCTGCGACAACGCGGTCATGTAGCCCCGTGTACTGTGGGTGTGTGTAGAATCTGTCTGATAACCGGTGTTAATTGTGATGACTGTATTAGTGTGTGTGTCTGTTTTAATTCAAGTAAGGACTGCAGACAATCAATTTTCAAGTAGTTCCTACTTTAGCCGCCAAACGCCACCGTGAACGACCAAATAGTTCAGAAATTAGCTACCAGATGCCACCGCAGTCGGCTCTTGACGACGAACGTAGGAATCTAAGAACGTTAGTCAGATGTTTAACCTATATTAATTTAGCTTCACACAGGTGTAATTAGTGAAAGGTTCTTTAACATGCCATAAATTTATGACATGAGACCGCCAGCTTCAATTCCCCTCCGAAGGAAGACATACTGAGGGATTTTTAACGTTCTTAAAAAATCCGACGACTTCGGCCGGGTTTGAACCCACGATCGTGGGCATAGAAGCTCAGCATGCTAACAACTACGCCACCAAAGCCGCTAACTTTAGTGGTGATTGACCTTTAAGTTTGCTTTCGTGTGATTTTGTGTTTGATATTAAATTTGTCAGGTTGGTGTGTAGTGTCAATTTTACTGTTTGAGCGATGTGTGGTCCGTTCCCGTGCAACTGCAGGCAATGGTGTTGGCATTTAGACAACGGAAAGAGTTGAATATTGGCCCATAAGTTGAGCCCTGCGTGAATAAACAAAACGTTATCCGCATGCGCACCTTTGTTATCCGAATCTACTGGCATTACAAAAATATTTTTATTAGATAAAATATTAAAGCAACACATTTAGACATTTGAGGAGAAAGTCGTTCCCTTAGGCTTTGTGTATGTCATGTGCTAAGTTTAAAAGAAATGTTATACAGCCAGAATTGGAACCCTTTCCTGGTCGGAATGTTAATTATGCTTAATGTTTGCCACGGTGGGTGAGTGGTCAACGTATCGGTCTACTAACCCCAAGCTTACAGTTTCGCTCCTGGTCGTGAAGTGATATTTTAAAGGCGGCAAAAATTACGACACCATTTGTCATACGATATTGGTATGTCAAAGAACCCATTTGAATTCAGTAGGCCGTGTTCATAAAGGCAAAATTAATCTCGGGAGTTTCCGCCAACACAAAGTTTCTCATTTTTCTAGTAGAAAGCGCTATAGTGCTCAAGGAGCTTAGATATATAACCTCCTTGACTTTCATAGTGCTTCAAGAAACAACGAAATTCGACATGCAAGCTACCCTTTGGGTGTAAAATAACAAAGCTTTCACCAGGCGCCCAAGGCCATACGATATTATTATTATTATTATTATTATTATTATGCTTAATGACATAATTCGAATGAGGTTAGAGTATTCACCATTTGCCATGAAAGAAACATAACGGAAAAATATATCATGTCATAAACATTCAGGTCGAGTACTGATATTCAACAAGATCGAACTGTATTCTAAAAACTATCTGAAAATTTACTCCAAACATTATCCGCAATCCGCAAAGATATGCAAACTATATCCACGGGTATCCGCATCCACGCAGGGCTCTACCCATAAGTCATTGCATAAAGGAAGAAACTGATCCCGCTCCTTTGGTGCATTACGAGTATTTCCACGGTGTCCCAGGTGGTCATGTACAGCGCACATTGGTGTCGTAACGCACCGGTTGAGTACCACTGCCCTAGGGTGTATAACCCTCAAGTGGTACATTGCATGTTGATCATGAGGGATTCATCCATCTCCCAGGTATCGAAGTCCCTATAGTAAGATTGCCATCGGCTGGGAAACAAGATATCGCAGGTTCAGTGTCTGGATATAATTACATAGTATCTGCAAGTAGTAACTAGCCTAATATGGTAACGATATACTTTAAATGCAGAAAACATAGTTGGCGCCTGTGCATTATATAGGATGTAACATGATGATATTCAAAGCTACAATTCTGAAGTCCAATGGTTCGAATTCTGGAGGTGGTTTTGGCCACTCTCAAATTGCAGTATTCCCGACATTCCGAAACCGGAGGTACCTATCTCCATCTGAGAGAGAATTTTAGAAAAAATATTTCTACTTCTCGTTATTCCCGTTTGCACGGGATCGGAGTTCAGATGCGGTGGTTGGGTTTTACAGACGAAATCCCTTCACAACTCCAGCCTCAAGAGAAGACAGAAGTTTGGTGCTTTTCAGTCGGTCAACATGAATGTACCCAAACGATTTGGGTTATACCCTAATCCTGAAAAAAAATCCGTGAGATTAATAAATACAATAGGATGACCAGTTTCGATCGTCAAGCGATCATCATCAGATCCATTACACTTAGGCTAAATCTATGTTTGAAAATACGGGTGAAAGTATTTACAATATGTACACATATATAGTTGCAGTATTGGTATTGCAACATGTCGGTATATGTTAGTAGTGATCTATATGACGTTTGGTGAAATGCTAAAATGGTGATAGAACTCCGGATATTTGTCTGTTTGGGGTGACTATATGGTTGTTAATGGTCGATTTTGATGGTACAAGTTACTTATCTTGCTGGAAGTCTTCTGCACTGCAGCTGCGAGCAAGTTCAACTTCACTCGTGCACTCGTGACAGACAAATATCCGGAGTCCTATCACCATTTTAGCATTTCACCAAACGTCATATAGATCACTACTAACATATACTGACATGTTGCAATACCAATACTGCAACTATATATGTGTACATATTGTAAATACTTTCACCCGTATTTTCAGACATACATTTTATTAGCAGAAGTGCTCATTCTTCGAACGGTCTTCGGTATTAATAACCAGACGTTTTCAATTGAGCTACTGTTGCAATGCTTAGGGGCTCGGAACCTATTTGTCGACAAAGAAAAATGATTAGTTAAAATGTGCTCTCAAACTAAATTTACCTAACGTGTTCTTCCTGACGTGAAAATAAAATTGAAAACCTCGTAGACGAATCGCAATACACGTCACATACAAACTGACCCTAACCGTTGTATCAAGTGCCCAACCTCAGGAAGCACCCTTTTATAAATTATAAAGGCTTGTGGTGCATGAAAATTCAGGTTTTTTAGCCTCCAATGGCCCAAATTCCTAAAAGGATTAAAAAAAATGTCCACTATTTCAAGTCAGGATTTTTTGAAAATAATGTTGGTGTTTGGAGATATAGACCTTCTGTACGACATATCGCACGTGTAAGTCGTGTGAAAAATATCTAGGGTACTCCTTGAACCCCTTAAGCGCATTGACGAATTTTACAGTTTTAGTTGGTTCCGTGACAACCTTATAGCCATTTGCAAACGTTCACAGAAATGTAATAAATGGAGTGGCATTGCGTCTTGCAGAAATAGATGGAAAGTTGGATCTCACCTCTTGAGATACGGTTGTCATGGTTACTGGCTTGCATTCCTTCATTAGTTTATTAAATGAAATTACTTTTCTGGGAATATCTAAGAAACTGTTGGTTTTAGAGCCTTAAAATGTAGTTTTCGGGGACCCTTTACGGCTCTTTAGGGGCCCCGGGCTTTGTTTCTGACACCAAGGGGTTGAAAATGAGCTTTGTCTCGTCGTTGTACGCCATAATAATGATAATAATAATAACAATAATAATAATAATAATAATAATAATAATATAACAATATAGGGATAGGGATATAATTGACCTTCCGTATCATACCCGCACGTGTAAATCGCGTGAAAAATTCTAGAATACCCCTTGACACCCTTAAACTTAATTTGGATCCGTTATAACCTTATAGCCGTTTGCAAACTTTCACAGTAATGTAATAAATGGAATGGCATTGCGTCTTACAGCAATAGATACTTCTGAGATTGTGTTGCCATGGTTACCGGCTTGCATTCTTTCATAGTTTATTAATTGAAATTAGTTTTCTGGGAATATCTCAAAAACTGTTGGTTTTAGGGCCTTAAAATGTGGTTTCCGAGTTGCGTTTCTCACATTGAGGGGCTGAAAATGAGCTCTGTCTCACCCTTCTACGCCTATTTCAGCATGTATTTTAAGGGGGTAGGCCCCCTTTTATGAGAGGTACAGAGAAGAGTTACACCAATGATTAATGTCGTGCCTCTGATGGATATCTGTATCAAATTTTACGTTGATCCACCCAGCCGTTCTCGAGTTATAAGGACACAAAAAATTGTCCACAGACAGACAAACAGACAGACAGACAGACAAAAAAAATATTTTTTCGCGCATCCGTCATAAAACAGTCTGAAACGCGCAAATATCGCAAATTTCCGTGGAAATTCAGAAAAAACAGACAAACTTTCATATATATATATATCTATTATATATAATCCAAAATTGACTCCTCACCGCAGGGCTCAAACCACTAGACCTAGAAAGCTGAAATTTTGCATGTTGGTTGATCCGAGTATGTAGAGGCTCACTAAGTAACGTTTTTGAAAATTCAATTTGTAAGTGACTTTTTTCGGCCCTTTGGCATTGACCATCCAAAATTGACTCATCGACGCAGGGTTCAAACCACTAGACCTAGAAAGATGAAATTTTGCATGTTGGTTGATCCGAGTACGTAGAGGCCCACTGAGAAACGGGTTTTGAAAATTCAATTTGTAAGTGATTTTTTTGGGCCCATTGGCACTGAGGAAGGACAGTCGGTACAAAGGTCGGATTTAACTCATTTTAAGCCGGCAGATACGAGAAACAATACTCGGAGGTCCTGTAGGGACCCCGAAACACACTTTTTAAGTTCCTAAAATGAACGGTTTCGGAGATATTCCCAAATAACTGTGTTCCCTCTGAGAAACAGATCAACGTTACTATATCAACCGCTGAAATTTCCCAGACCGTGGATAGTTTTCTGGCAATATCTCGAAAACCGTTCGTTTTAGGGCCTTAAAACGCGGGGTTCGTTTCCCACTTCTAACCACGAACATTGCTCCTCGCATTGATACGCATAAAATGAGATATATTTTATTTATAGTGATGGCTTTAGGGGTCGAATACGATCCTTATTTTTGAGTCTAATTTTATACTCTTTGAGCTGGTTATTGTAAGCGAGCTTTCATATCTTTACTCTAATTTACAATATTAAGATTCTTTCTGTTTTGCACGGTATGCTTTCATTTTCTTTATAAATTTGTTTTTTGTTAACTGAATATTTTTGTTTGCCAATTTTGATCTGCTCTTTTTCGTTTTTTACCATGATCAGCAACCCATATTCACAGTCGAATGTGTCGTATTCTACCGGCTGTCACGTTAATTATTATTTCTTCTTAATTACTCTTACTGAGGAATAATGTTGGTATTTTGTCTTTCACGGCCATTGAATCCCCGCACAAGGCACGGCTAAAACCTTGAAAAGTTGCTGAGTTGGACTAATGTACTAATGGTGCAGCAGAAAAGAGGAGAATTGAAGTTTTTGAAATGTGGTGATACAGGAGAATGATGATCAGATGGGTAGATAGGGTAACAAAGGAGGAGGTATTAAGACGAGTGAGAGAGGAGAGATGTTTCTGGCGACTGCTAATGAAGAGAAGAGGTAGGAGGGTAGGACACACATTAAGACATCCAGGAATAGCAAGCTTAGTTATGGATGGGAGGGTCGCGGACTAGAACTGTAGGGGTAAACCAGGGTTAAACAGATTGCTCGGATATAGGGTGTGGTAGCTATGTAGAGATGAAACGATTGGCTCAGGAGAGGGAGGCATGGAGGGATGCATCAAACCAGTTAAGAAACTGAAGACTCAAACAACAACAATCAGGAATTTTAATTACTTAGAGAGGCATGTGAGGCAAACGGGTGGTTGGAGATTTCAATCCCTGGGATGTAACACTGGAAGAGACTGCATAATGTACATCAGCGGCCAAGGTGAGAGATATTTAACTATAGGTCTATTAATAGCGATATGATGACGTTCAAATCATCAATAAGTATGGCCAAATTACATCGAGAATAGCTTAAGTAAGAATACTTTTAATTCCCCATATTCCGATAGATTTGCCATTCCAGTGTGCAAGAGTGCAGTTTCCTCTTCAAAGAATATTCGCAATTTCTTTAACAAAGCGCAGTGACACACACTTAACAGTAGCACGTGTACATTTAGACAAAAACCATTTTTTTCCCATGGGCAACTGTATGTGGCGTGCTCGCGAGCGTCCAGACAACAAAATCGTTATGTTTCAGCAGAAGATGGCAAAACCAAGAACATAATTTTAAAATGTGTTAACATCATGTAATATCGAACCCTGCAGACATTCACAACTCTATAAAATTCCCACTTTGCTGCTCATATCAATATACTGTATGTATCAGAATATTCAGAATTAGAATGGACCCACCTATAGCCGCGATTGCTGTAATAGAATAGACCAATTATCAGCAATAATGCATCGGCCCCATTGTCTTGATCGCGTGCGAAGCCGCGGGTACCTGCTAGTATGTATATATAATAATAATAATAATAATAATAATAATAATAATATCGTATGGCCTCGGGTGCCTGGTGCAAGCTTTGCTATTTGACACCCAGAGGGTAGCTTGCATGTCGAATTTCGTAGTTCCTTGACTATGAAAGTCAAGGAGGTTAGATGTTAGATATCTAATCTCCTTGAACACAATAGCGCTTTCTAGTAGAGAAATGAGGAACTTTGTGCTGGCGGAAAATCCCGAGATTAATTTTGCCATTATGAACTCGGCCTACTGAATTCAAATGGGTTCTTTGACATGCCAACATCGTATGACATGCGTATCGTATTTTTGCCGCCTTTCAAAAATCACTTACCACGGTCAGGGGCGAACCTGCAATCTTGGGGTTAGTAGACCGACACGCTATCCACTCACCCACCGTGGCAAGCTTATATATATATATATATATATATATATATAGAGAGAGAGAGAGAGAGAGAGAGAGAGAGAGAGAGAGAGATAGCCTAAGTGTAATGGATCTGTTGTTGATCGCTTGACGATCGAAACTGGTCATCCTATTGTATTTATTAATCTCATGTATTTTTTCAGGATTAGGGTATAACCCAACTCGTTTGGGTACATTCGCGTTGACGGACTGAAAAGCACCAAACTTCTGTTTACTAAGGGAAGACTGAACAAGATGTTCAGTAAAGAACATATAGCCTACTTTCTCCTAAATGTATGAGTATAGTTATAACTCGTTGTTATTATCAAAGAGTATAATAGAACTATTCTTTGTTGAAGACCTTAGAAACGATTTACCTCTACCAAACGCCACAACCTAGATAAAAACTGCTACCATCATTGAAGAAAGAAAGATAAGAAGTATATCAAGAATGTTATGGATCTGGAGACATAATCGACCGGACTGGCTGCGTGGCTCAGCGGTAACGTTCTCGCTTGCAGGGCCCTAGGTTGAAGGTTCGTATCCTGGCGCAGTCAGCTGGCATTTGAGGGTGCACAAATGCGAGGGAGCCGTGTCAGTACATTTACTGGCACGTTAAAGATCCCCTTCGGGACAAAATTCCGGCATCCCGGTGTCTCTAAAAGCAGCAGTAGTTAAAAGGGATGTAAAACCAATAACATTATTATTATTATTATTATTATTATTACATATACGACCTGCCGTGGGCAACATCCAACTTTGAGTTGAGGCATGTCTTTACACGTCTGGTTGTGCATGGCTTTCACAACCCTAATTGATTTAACAAATCTTTCCATGACCCTACAGAGACGTGTGTATACAAACTATGTGGATATTTTCGATTGCTATTTGCCTGAAATAAAACTAGTAATTAATAACCTGAACTAACACCAACGGCTTGAATTCAGTTACTATGTGAAATCGTTTTGTTCTTTACTTCAAATAACATTTTCAAGTAACGCAAAATAGGCTGTTACAAACCCTTTAAAATAAAAAGTAAAAATGTATCGTAGTATCATCTTGTCATTCTTCAAATTCGATGCGCATAGAATGCCAATGGTATAGTAATCAATGGAGCCCCACGTAGACTAGTCGTGACATCTAGTGGTGAAATATCGAACAATATAATCCTAACAGAGCGAGTGCATTCTAGCGGCCAGAAGAAGAAACTTTTCAATAAAATCTGGAAGTTAATAAGTAGGTCGGCGTGCAGTTACCTTTTTGGCAGCTATATGTCTCGAGTAAATCTGCTGGCGAATTATGTTTTAATTAAATATATATTTTACACCATAATATGCACAATATAACGCTTAATTTTAAAACGTCTGAGTCATTACAAAACAATAAACATATAACATTTCAAGCAAAAAACCTAGCTCTGACCGTGTTTGAACCATAGGCATTTGACCGATAGGCTAACGCTCTACCACTGAGCTAATTGTGTCAACGAATATCGTTCTATATAAAATGACTTACAGAGAACTTGTTAGCAAATAATGATTTATACTAAACGATTTCATCACTGGAGTATATTATTTATATATAAAGCATTTCATACAAAGTTTATTTATTTTGTATCAGTACGCTATATTGCATGCAATACTCAAATTAGTGAAATATAAGTCAGGCACAAGATATCCGCTGCCATCTTGTCTTATTACTGAATCGGCTCAGCTTTTTTAAATCACGTCTGCACTATAGTATTACAAAATAAACTTTTAATTTCGAACATGCCTCTTCCTTTAGAACAGTTAAAACGATTCTCGGCTCGATAATCGGAACTGGTGGGTCCCATGTGAACCCTTGCAAAGAAGCATATGAGACTCAGATTCGGGGCGTAACAGGTCATATTCGTAAGTTGCTGTCAGGGCGCTTCATTAACTTGCAGGGTAACATATAACAAAATAACATGCAGGAAAGAGTGAAGCCAGGGTTAAAAACAACTGAATTTAATAACAAATCACCATATTTACACTTAAACAATTAACAACAAAAACTCCCAACTGACTCCCGCTTAATAAAAATGCCAAAAACTTAGGCGATATCTCTGGAGAGATTAATTACCTGGACCAAGTGTCCTTAAATAAAAGATACAAAAAGTGACCATATAAGTGCGTACGCCGTTCTACATGCACCACGATGTGTACTTTGAATGCGTGATTCGTTATCATCCAGAATGACCCTTCAGACAACGAATCCGCATTTCCTAGAGCTAGACCGACACGAGGGAACACAACTACACTACTTTAAATTAAACCGACACTTCCTAAATCTACTATAAACAAACACAAAATTTCCGTGTGAAATGGACTTGAATTGCCGTAGCAACATTTACTGCCTAAAATCTTAGGACTTCACACACAAATCAACAAAAGTACATTAACACGTGACCAATAGAAAAATACTCAAATGACCGCTGTCAAAATTTACAAATACTCTACCACTACACCAAACGGGTGTGACAAACAAAATTACATGAAATCGAGTCATCAACAAAGCAATAGGCAAACAGCCAACATTTACGTTAATCACAATATTCTTATCCATACAAGGTACAACAATCCGTTACACACATGGCGAACTCCCCAATTAATTATGGCTTAAAAATTAGCCATCACAATGAACAGGTTTGCTACATGAAAGCTTACAGGGTTCAGTCGGACAAATAGGACTGCCTATCAAAATAAGTCACAGGCAAAACGGGCGGTTTGTGGAACTCTGCATGTCTGTCAACCCACGTGTCAATATCCTCGACCTCCCAGAGCATGGGGTCGAACCTCGAAGAAATGTGCCCCAAAGCACAATAATACGTGTGTGTCAGAAAAACATATGGACAAGAATCAGCAGTCTCCCAAGAGCACTCTGTCTTTCCATCTAAAAATACAACAGCAGCAAAAATATATAAGGGCGGTAGGACAACTACCCCCTCCTCACGTAGAATCAACACACACAAGACACATCAACACACACTTAATCACACGTATGGGTTGTGACAGACCCTGAAATAAAAGACACAAATAATATCCACATGCTGGCGCCATCGTTCTATGCCGTGACTAGTCACCTGAAAAGGACTCAAGAAAAATCTATCAAATTAGAACGAAGGTGTTCTACAATTACTTTTAAGTTGGTGCACTCGGCTACCCTAACATGAATAATAACCTGTTCAGCAAAATGTTTTACAATCATTTCCTCCCATTCCTATTTCAAATATTAACGTTAATAAAGCACCATTTATCGAATGTAACGGGCTCCGCAATTGCGAGGATAAAAATCACGCACGCACGCCGCGTACATTACACATGACTCAAGAAAAAAAAATCAAAATATCAACAAACACTTTGGCCACGCGCCAACGGACATTTAAACATATAGTGTCGGTACAAGAAAAACAGCTATAAAACAAGAAAGAAAAACATGACTATTTACAAAGTTCCCCGGCCAAATTTAACTACATAATTGAAATAATCCAATTTTAGTACATCACCGCTTCTGCATGTAGGACTAAGGACATCCTCCTCAACCCATTGCCCTATGGACAATTTAGCACTCCATAGTAGTCGTCTGCGTTGATTTCTTGAAGCTCATCCCAACTTCAAACCACGTGCTGATCATCTTGGTCTCGACTCCTTGGCAGAAAAGTTCAATGTTAAATATTTGCCTATCTATAATCGCTTGCAGGCTACTCAGTTCACCCACAATTGTCCTACTGCGATTAATAGCGAAGACTGGCCCTAATTATATCGCACATACGCACTATAAAAACACATACAATACACACAATTTATACATAAAATATACATCTCGAGTCCGCGCCACTGGCTCGTTAACAAGTTCAAAATCCTGGCTGCACCAGCATTCGCTATCTCGTCCGGTATTCCCGTCCCGTCTTGTGGACTTCGGTTCTGGTAAGCGCTAATTAGGGTGATACGATACTTCCCCCTTAAAGTTGAACTCGTCGTCTTTAAAAGAATGTTACAGTTTATCACGCGCTGGCGTGAAATATTTAGATCACACAATTTAGTTGATTTTAGAACAAAATGTATTATAGCTTTTAAAATTTCATATTGCAAACGCTACGACTTTAGCTCCCCAGAGCTCAGAAAATAAATTAGCTTCACTGATTTTAGAGCGTAAAAATCACATTTTGAACTGGCGTGGAGTATGCCTCTGAAGGCTCCACAAGAATAGACTTAGATTAAATTCGAGCGTCAAAATCACACTTCAAACTGGCGTGGTGTATGCCTCTGAAGGCTCCACAAGAATAGTACTCCGATAAATTCGAGCGTCAAAATCACACCTCAATCTGGCGTGGAGTATGCCTCTGAAGGCTCCACAAGAATAGGCTTAGATTGGCGTCAGGCCAAACTATTTATGAGAAACTGACAAGGGCGGAGGAGTGGGACGGAGTCGGATAAAAACTTCCAGAGTTTTTGTCTCACAAAGATGGGGCTAGTGTCATTCTTCTCCAAATAAATCCAACGTCTCAAATTACTCGAGCGGAGATTAATCCGTTCGGCGGTTCCTTAGATACACACTTCCGCGCGCTTTTTACTACTGACGCCGTCCACCTCGTGGTCACGGCTTGGTCTCTTGCGATTGGCTGATTCAATCGTATGTTCGTTGAGAGGACCTCGTGATTCTTCCTTTATGTCTCCAATTTTGGTACAGTAGTTGCACAATTTGGCCTTGAACTCGACTAATTCTGGCCGTCCCCCAGGAATAGCTACCAACTCAGCTTCTGTTGCAATCATTACGAAATGCTGGCCTCCCTAATATCCAAGTCGACTTCCTTATGTGCTGCCTGGGCCGTAGTAATAATAATAATAAATATGAATACTTATTTATCGAAGATCAATAAGGGTTCATTTATCCTCAGCAAGGTTTTGAAATTCGAAACAATTTATTGGTTTGGATTTCAAAAACAAAATCCACTGTAGTAACAACACATCTCTTTAAATCTCACTCAGCTGCTCGAGTGTATGCCCCTCTGACTCAATTAGTGTGCTCCCTTCTCGCTGGAATGTCATTCATATTTTCTCTAGGTCTCCCCCTTCTCCTCACGTAGTTGCCACTCCCGTCGTCTCAGCTGCTCGTTGTTTACAAACAAAGTGCGTACTCACGCGCTCCCCGTGGATTTGAGTGTTTGCTTTCAAAAACAAAAAATAAATTTTTGGCAATACAGATTCTGCACATATCATCTTTCCTAATCATCAAATGGTTCCCTTCTGTAGTACGGTTTCAAATTGGCGCTATTAAAAACAGATTTTGCACCAGTGCTCACTTCTTCTAATCTGTAGGCATTGTTACCCAGATTCTTAATTACCCGGAACGGGCCAATGAATTTTGGACAGAACTTGGCGAAGACTTTGTTCTTAATCCGACTAAGGACTTGTCTTGATGTCGTCTTCTGAATAGGACATAGCACGACCATCTTCGAAAATACATCGACACATACCAAGAGGTGTCGGCATCCACGCTTTCCTTTTACTAAAGGACCAAAGCAATCAATCGCGAGCATCTCGCATGGTTTCTGCGGTAACAGTGGTCTTAGAGGTTGTTTCAGAATAAAGTTGTTCGGCTTTGTGCGCTGACAAGCGTCACACGTTCTAATTACTTCAACAATGGTGAATCTCATCTTGGGCCAAGTAAAGGTCTCCCCTATCGTAGCTTCAGTCTTATCCGTGCCGATATGTGCTAGGCTCTCGTGAACATGCCAAGTTAATCCCCTCTGTAGTGATGCTGGAACTAAGATCCGCAGTTTAGTATGATGCTCATCCACGTACTTATGTAACAAGTTATTCAAGTAGTGAAATCTCGCTTGTTTAGCACTGGCTTCCCGGTACTCCGGTGAATTTGGTTGTAACTCCTTCCTATAGAATTTTATCATCATCATCATCCATGGGTCAGCTTCTTGCTCCTTCCGAATATCCTTCAATCTCGCCAAAAACTCACGAGCCTTAGGTGTCAAGGTAATATTGTGAACTTCCGCTGTTACTTCGTTTCCGTCCTCAGGGTTTCTACTCAAGGCATCTGGTATGACGTTCAATTTCCCAGGACAATGTTCTATTGTGATGTCAAACTGCTGTATGTAGAAGGACCAGCGCGTAACTCTCTCACTTGCTATTGTTGTCTTAAATAAAAATGTCAGTGCATGGTGGTCGGTTCTAACAATGATGGAATAACCATAGATCATCTTGCGCCACTGTTGGAGAGAATATAGAATTGCTAGTAGCTCAAGTTCCGTAACTGTGTAGTTCCTCTCATGTTTCCGTAATTTACGACTCGTAAATGCCAAATAGGATTTCTTCTTGGGTTCTTCAGCGTCCTCTTGGTACAGCATAGCACCAATCCCAATTAACGAAGCATCTGCTTGAATGATAAATTGTTTCTCAAAATCCGGATATCCAAGTTTCACACAGTTTTCCAATAAATCCTTCGTTGCTTTAAAAGACCTGTCGCACTCCTCGTTCCACGACCATCGATTCGCTTTCTTCAACATCTCCTGCATAGGCGCTACTGTTTCTGTGTAACCAGGGCAATTTTCTTTGAAGAAACCTGTCACTCCCAAAAATGCTCTAACATGTTTGACTTTGGTAGGTGTGGGAAATTTCTTAATAGCATCAATCTTGGTTGGATTAGGCCGCACGCCCTCGACATCAATTATATGTCCCAAATATAAAATTTCGCTCTGGCAAAAATGTGACTTTTTTAAGTTGATCTTGAAGTTCATGGTTCTCAGGTTGTCCAGCAGTTTATTTAAATTTATCAAGTGTTCTTCCATTGTCTCAGAAGCGATTAATATGTCATCAACATATCTCGTGGTGAAGTTCTTGACCTCCTCAGTCAGATTTCTATCGAGTGCTCTAATGAGTGCACATCCCGCAGTTTTCACGCCAAAGGGCATTCGACACCAGATATAACTTTGATTATCGAATAAAAATCCCGTCAACAGTTGGGATTTTTCTTCCAGTTCAAGATGGTGGAAAGTATTCGTCAAATCAACACTTGAGTATATCTTCTTCCCGCGGAAGCCTTTCAAAACATCTTTGATCCTCGGTGCTTGGTCGTGCTCAACTAGCAGTTTGCTATTTAAAACTCGCGCGTCTAGGCATAGCCTAATTGATCCGTTTGGCTTGGTCACAGCCAATATTGCGTTCAGATAAGGAGTTGCAGCTTTCCTTATCATGCCAGAATCTAATAAGTTAGTAATAATGTCCTTCACCTGAGAAAAATGCTTCTCTGGGATCGGGTACAATTTACTTTTGAATGGAGTCCAATCTGTTACCTGCATCGCATATTGAAAATTTAAAACTTTCCCAGGTACGGTGTCAAAAGCTCCTTTATGTAATCTTAAAATTTCTTCCAATCTTCTTCTATCAGATTCCCCTACGATGGCTTCCTTAAGTCGCTCCTGAAGTAGAATTTCGAATTTGGTTCCGCCCATTTCTTCTTCCGCCAAATGCACCCAAAGTTCCTGCGAAATATCTCGGCTGTCCATTTCTAGCACTGCTGTCTGGTTGACTTGCTCTCCCCTCAAGATCTTATCTCCGGCCTCATTAGTGCATTCCTCAATAACCCAAGTATTGGCCTCTCTCTCCAGCGGATTCTCTTCCATATTTAAACCCACATGATCCAATCCTTCTACTTGTTTGAAGCTTACAGTGTTGTTATGTAAATCAATTACAGCATGAAAATCGCAGATGAAGTTGGCTCCTAAAATTATATTGTAGTTCATCTTTGTAATAACAATGAATGTTTGTGAAAAAGTATGGTTCAATATTTCCAGATCTAGAAATGCTTGCTGTTTACAATCCATAGTTTTGTCAGGAATGACACCTCTGACTTTCATTAGCGGTACCGGCATAATAGGAACAGTCTGTTTTCTTGCTATTTCTTTTATCAAAATTTCAGTGACTAGGCTCACCTGGCTACCTGTATCAATCAAACATCTCACCCTCATACCTCCAATATGCGCGTAAATAATTGGTAGCTGTCTGATAACATTTTCACGGTTCTTCACCACTTCCTCCAGGCAGTCGTCTGGGAATGCTACCCACTCTTCTATATTGGCCACTATCATCTCTTCTTGCTCCCTGGCGATCTCCGTTTTTAGCCTGTCTCCTTTCAGTTCATTTGTTTTTTTTTTTTTTATCCCGGGCCCCATTAGATGTGTTTCGCCGGTTATCATTCTGTCGCTCCTGTTGCCTCAGTAAACTCTCTGCCCCCTCTCCTTGATGGTTATCTGGGCTCTGTCTGTTCGCCATGGCACGCCCCCACTTCTCCTTCTCCGCTTCTTCATTACTTAATTGATCCAAGTATTTACGGGATTCAATATATCGTTCGTCCCAGTTATTCCTATAATCTCCTCTGTTTTCTTGGCGATAGTCCATGCCGTAACTCCATCTACCATCTCCATTTCTTTGGTAAGGTCTACCTTGTCTCTGGTTTCCCCTCCAATTCGTGTATTCCCGCTGGTACGTCCACTGATTATTTTGATTTTGGTTATTCTGATGATATCTCCCGCGGTTATTCTGATAATTCTGATTGTTGTTATGGAACTGGTTTCGGCCGTCAAAATCTTGTCTTCTTGGCGTGAACTGTGTCCCTGTGGACTGTGTCTTACTTTGGTTCCCCTGGCCGTGGTTATTTTGGAGTCCCTGAACTACCTCTGCCGTGTTGACACATTCCAAATTCCTTCTTCCTGTCTGTGGGCTTACCATACTCGTCTCATCTAAGTGTCTGAGTAATTCTTCGGCTTGGACTGTGGTCTGAATATTTCCTGCGACTAATAATTGTTGGATATGCATTGGGAGTTGTTTTCCGATGGTTAGAACCATATTCGGCTCGCTAGGCGGGTCATCAAAATCCCTGAATTTTACCAATTGCTGACTGAAGAATTCTGAAAAACGGGTTGGATGTGTACTGTGGTATTTGCGCGTGTACAGGTCCATTCTTAACCCCTGCTGTAACGAAGGACTCCAAAACTTCTTCAAAAACGCCTCGCGGAATTGAGCCATGTCTGTAAACGTGTACTTGAAACTTAAAAACCAGGTCAGGCTAGGTCCTTCTAAAAATTTCTCCACCAGTCTTAATTGTTTCTCCGGGCCGATGTGTTGGTCATTAAAGTAGTCAGTTAATTGCCGTAGAAATGCTTTGGGAGTGGTTCCTGAATGTTCTTTAAACTTATCGGGCTTAAAATCATTACCCCGAATGACTTGGATGACTTGGGCTGGTGCCAAGTTCGGTTGCGGAGTTGAAGTCTCCCCCCTGTACTGCTGGAATGCATTAGTCGTTAGTCTGGGACTTTGACCCCGACTCGTGTCCTCAGCCAACTTCGAACCTGCCGGACTTCCAATACTTGTTTGCTTTTCCGGAATATTTTCGTTTGAAAATAATGTCGCATTCTCTAACGATCTAATCTCGTTTTTTATGATTAATTCTGAATGTTCCTGTAATTTCGACTTCATATTTTCCTCCAGTGCCTGCATTCGCTTTAAAACTGCCAGCCTGTCTTCCTTATTCGCATGAGCCTGCTGGTCCCAATCTCGCCGGATCCTATTTTTTAAGCTATTTATTTTCTCCTCGTTCCTCTCCTGATTTTTCTCTAGCTCTTCACGTATCCGTTCCTGCGTTTTTACTAGTTGTTCCCCCACCTCTTCTCTCATAGCCTCTTGCGTTTTTATTAGCTGACCTTCCAAATTATCCTGAGTTTTGACGAGCTGCTCCCCTACTTCTTGTCTTATGACCTCTTGTGCGTTTATTAGCTGGCCTTCCATCTCTTTTCTTATGATCTCTTGTGTTCTGCCTAATTGCTCCTCTAAATTTTCCCGCAAGTGTATCCGCTCGGTTTCAGCCTTAACTTCGACTTTATCTATTTCCTTTATTAATTCCAGCACGTTGTTATCTACCGAATTAATTTGCTGCTGTAGTTTCTCTTGGGTTTTCTTCACTCCCGCGGTGTTACTGACACATGCTGCCTCTATCTGCTTGAGTTTATCTGCCACCATCTCGTCAAATTGTACTAATTTGTTATCAAATTTCGCCTCCAATTTCTTCATTTCGCCTAACTGTTTGATGTTGTTTTCCGCAACCTCGCCTGCCAGTTTCTCTACTTTTTGAACGCTCTGATTAATATCATTTGTGATTTTTCCTAACTGTTCGGTTTGTGTTACCGCCTGTTGTGACAATTTGTGGTTTAGTTCATTGAATTGTTTGTCAGTGTCTAATTTCTGGACTTCTAACTGGACCGAAATGTTACCGCTCATATCAAGTAATTGTTTTTCACTATGCTCACGCTGAGCTTCTAATTGTTCTTTTAATTGTTCTTCCGTCTTTACGGACATCTGCACTAATTGTTCTTTCGTTTTCGCGGACATCTGTTCTAATTGTTCCTCCGTTTTCGCGGACATTTGGATCGACATCTGTTCTAACAATGCCTTAATTTCATCAACGATCGCCATTTCACACACACAAATATATTCAGAGAAAAACAGGGTTATGGGCTAAGGTTTCAGCCCTATACGCACATACATGTCACACATTTAAATATTACTGGCTCTAATTTAATGAAAATTTCAGTAACAAAATTTACTGAATACAATGACATTTATTCCCAAACAACGAAATAACCCCTAGTGATCTGCTTTTAAATTCCTAACCAACAGAATTTACGAAACACCAATTAACCGAAGTCAATTAAATGTCAAATATAAGGCAACATCTTCCTGCTTTGACTGAGTTCATCAATAATGCAAATTTCTAATTTTAATGTGGGCGCCAGAACAAGTTTATAACAAATACCAAATCAAATTCTAACCTTGTTCAATATTTCTAACTTTAGGAACTCAGTGATTTTACTAATTCACATGGCGGTACAACATCGCCTCCATTTACTGAATTTACATGTCCGCTTGACCTGGCATCATTTCTCAACGAAATAAATATGAGATCAGCGAAGCAACAACAACAACAATCCCCACTTGGGCAGCCATTTTTGTTTTATGAACCCTTGCAAAGAAGCATATGAGACTCAGATTCGGGGCGTAACAGGTCATATTCGTAAGTTGCTGTCAGGGCGCTTCATTAACTTGCAGGGTAACATATAACAAAATAACATGCAGGAAAGAGTGAAGCCAGGGTTAAAAACAACTGAATTTAATAACAAATCACCATATTTACACTTAAACAATTAACAACAAAAACTCCCAACTGACTCCCGCTTAATAAAAATGCCAAAAACTTAGGCGATATCTCTGGAGAGATTAATTACCTGGACCAAGTGTCCTTAAATAAAAGATACAAAAAGTGACCATATAAGTGCGTACGCCGTTCTACATGCACCACGATGTGTACTTTGAATGCGTGATTCGTTATCATCCAGAATGACCCTTCAGACAACGAATCCGCATTTCCTAGAGCTAGACCGACACGAGGGAACACAACTACACTACTTTAAATTAAACCGACACTTCCTAAATCTACTATAAACAAACACAAAATTTCCGTGTGAAATGGACTTGAATTGCCGTAGCAACATTTACTGCCTAAAATCTTAGGACTTCACACACAAATCAACAAAAGTACATTAACACGTGACCAATAGAAAAATACTCAAATGACCGCTGTCAAAATTTACAAATACTCTACCACTACACCAAACGGGTGTGACAAACAAAATTACATGAAATCGAGTCATCAACAAAGCAATAGGCAAACAGCCAACATTTACGTTAATCACAATATTCTTATCCATACAAGGTACAACAATCCGTTACACACATGGCGAACTCCCCAATTAATTATGGCTTAAAAATTAGCCATCACAATGAACAGGTTTGCTACATGAAAGCTTACAGGGTTCAGTCGGACAAATAGGACTGCCTATCAAAATAAGTCACAGGCAAAACGGGCGGTTTGTGGAACTCTGCATGTCTGTCAACCCACGTGTCAATATCCTCGACCTCCCAGAGCATGGGGTCGAACCTCGAAGAAATGTGCCCCAAAGCACAATAATACGTGTGTGTCAGAAAAACATATGGACAAGAATCAGCAGTCTCCCAAGAGCACTCTGTCTTTCCATCTAAAAATACAACAGCAGCAAAAATATATAAGGGCGGTAGGACAACTACCCCCTCCTCACGTAGAATCAACACACACAAGACACATCAACACACACTTAATCACACGTATGGGTTGTGACAGACCCTGAAATAAAAGACACAAATAATATCCACATGCTGGCGCCATCGTTCTATGCCGTGACTAGTCACCTGAAAAGGACTCAAGAAAAATCTATCAAATTAGAACGAAGGTGTTCTACAATTACTTTTAAGTTGGTGCACTCGGCTACCCTAACATGAATAATAACCTGTTCAGCAAAATGTTTTACAATCATTTCCTCCCATTCCTATTTCAAATATTAACGTTAATAAAGCACCATTTATCGAATGTAACGGGCTCCGCAATTGCGAGGATAAAAATCACGCACGCACGCCGCGTACATTACACATGACTCAAGAAAAAAAAATCAAAATGTCAACAAACACTTTGGCCACGCGCCAACGGACATTTAAACATATAGTGTCGGTACAAGAAAAACAGCTATAAAACAAGAAAGAAAAACATGACTATTTACAAAGTTCCCCGGCCAAATCTAACTACATAATTGAAATAATCCAATTTTAGTACATCACCGCTTCTGCATGTAGGACTAAGGACATCCTCCTCAACCCATTGCCCTATGGACAATTTAGCACTCCATAGTAGTCGTCTGCGTTGATTTCTTGAAGCTCATCCCAACTTCAAACCACGTGCTGATCATCTTGGTCTCGACTCCTTGGCAGAAAAGTTCAATGTTAAATATTTGCCTATCTATAATCGCTTGCAGGCTACTCAGTTCACCCACAATTGTCCTACTGCGATTAATAGCGAAGACTGGCCCTAATTATATCGCACATACGCACTATAAAAACACATACAATACACACAATTTATACATAAAATATACATCTCGAGTCCGCGCCACTGGCTCGTTAACAAGTTCAAAATCCTGGCTGCACCAGCATTCGCTATCTCGTCCGGTATTCCCGTCCCGTCTTGTGGACTTCGGTTCTGGTAAGCGCTAATTAGGGTGATACGATACTTCCCCCTTAAAGTTGAACTCGTCGTCTTTAAAAGAATGTTACAGTTTATCACGCGCTGGCGTGAAATATTTAGATCACACAATTTAGTTGATTTTAGAACAAAATGTATTATAGCTTTTAAAATTTCATATTGCAAACGCTACGACTTTAGCTCCCCAGAGCTCAGAAAATAAATTAGCTTCACTGATTTTAGAGCGTAAAAATCACATTTCGAACTGGCGTGGAGTATGCCTCTGAAGGCTCCACAAGAATAGACTTAGATTAAATTCGAGCGTCAAAATCACACTTCAAACTGGCGTGGTGTATGCCTCTGAAGGCTCCACAAGAATAGTACTCCGATAAATTCGAGCGTCAAAATCACACCTCAAACTGGCGTGGAGTATGCCTCTGAAGGCTCCACAAGAATAGGCTTAGATTGGCGTCAGGCCAAACTATTTATGAGAAACTGACAAGGGCGGAGGAGTGGGACGGAGTCGGATAAAAACTTCCAGAGTTTTTGTCTCACAAAGATGGGGCTAGTGTCATTCTTCTCCAAATAAATCCAACGTCTCAAATTACTCGAGCGGAGATTAATCCGTTCGGCGGTTCCTTAGATACACACTTCCGCGCGCTTTTTACTACTGACGCCGTCCACCTCGTGGTCACGGCTTGGTCTCTTGCGATTGGCTGATTCAATCGTATGTTCGTTGAGAGGACCTCGTGATTCTTCCTTTATGTCTCCAATTTTGGTACAGTAGTTGCACAATTTGGCCTTGAACTCGACTAATTCTGGCCGTCCCCCAGGAATAGCTACCAACTCAGCTTCTGTTGCAATCATTACGAAATGCTGGCCTCCCTAATATCCAAGTCGACTTCCTTATGTGCTGCCTGGGCCGTAGTAATAATAATAATAAATATGAATACTTATTTATCGAAGATCAATAAGGGTTCACATGATATGGATTATAAAGTTTGCATAATTCGCACGGCCGCCATCCTGAAATGGTATGGCGGACGACCTTGTAGTTTGGTCACAAGACGCATCCTGTACGAAGGTATGTTGTTACCAAATTTGGTAGAGATCGGATGATTTGGTTAGTCGTTATTTGATTTTATGTTTTGAACGTTTGAGTGGCCGCCATTCAGTTTTAGTAAAGATGGCGGCAATATAAAACATGACACTGAGGTGCCCTTTGCTTGTTCTACCTCTGTACCAAATTTCGTTCAATTCGGTTTCACCGTGTTCGAATTGATAGGGGGGGACAGACATTCAGAGTACACACACTCACACACACACAGACACACACACACACACACACACACACTCACACACACACATACACACACACACACACAGACTCACACACACACACTTACACACACACAGACAGACACACTTTTTTCGCCCTGTTTTGATCTCATAAGTCTACTTTCATTTTTTGCAAAAATCAAAAGTAGGCTAAAAATGGCTTCAAACCACATAATGCTCAAGAAAAGAGTCATTGAGAGATGGAATAAATGAAGATGAATGGAAGTTGTCAAGGAAATAGAAGGAAGTGTTGCCAGACTGATTACAGAGAACCGTCCAGATTGCTTTAAAACCATTTTTAGTGTTGCATTATTGACAATTGCTATTAGCACTTTTCAGTCCGTCAACACGATATAATCCCAATGCGTGAAAATACTGATAAAATACATAAAATTAAAATATGTGTATTTTTGTCATGGACTGTGGAAGATGGAGAATGATATGTGATGATATGTTTCACTCGTCATGCAACCATCATCAGATCAAAATATACAAGACATAACAGCACTACAAACCCGCAGACCCATAATGACACCCACAAACGATATCTACCCTCCCGAAACAAAAACAAAACGGTTCTCAGATTCATTGATGTTTACATTCAAAATCTGTTTGTCACGTCCTATATACAGGGTGTCTCAAAAAATGTACTAACACTTTGAATGACTATATAACGATTATTTATGAACATAGAGACAGGTTTAAGGGTTTCAATTATAGAAGAAACATGTAATTAAAGACTCATGTTCGCAGATGTTCAAGTTAATCACCGTCAGTGTCCAGGAGTTCGACAAACCGCCACCAACGCACCGGACCATTGCTCGCATCAGAGATAAATTTGAAGCAGATGGAACCGTTCACAACGTCAACAAGAAACGTTCTGGACGTCCAAGGACATCCACCAACCCTAGAAAAGAAGAACCGGTGCAGGAAGCCCTCACTCGTTCCCCACCGAAATCACTACGACGAACGGCTCGAGACACACACATCTCAAAAGATAGCGTCCATCGCATCATGAAGCGTCTGCGCTGGAAATCCTACATTCCAACACGAAATTGGAAATTGACAGACAATGTCACGAAATTCCAAATGAACTTTGTCGTAACGTTTGCGAATCCATTGCTTCGCGTTATCAGCATTGTCTCGACACTGACGGATATCAATTTGAACATTTGCGAACATGAAATATTAATTACATGTCTCATCTATAATTGAAGCCCTTTAACCTGTCTCTATGTTCATAAATTATCATTTTATAGTCATTCAAAGTGTTAGTGCATTTTTTGAGACATTGTATTTAGATCTGATAATGCTTGTTTGACGACCGAAACATGACATAGCATATACTGGCGGAGAAAGATTTTGTTTTCAGGAACATTATGGTGGGGGGGGGGGGGGGGGGGCGATTGTACAAGTTTCGTCTCTCGACACGCGCAGAAATGTCTATTTAGCATCCTTAATTGCATACACAATACACAATAAAAGGTTATGTGCATATCAGCCAATTCATCATTGGTGTAGCCTACTGAAACACAGTCAGTCTTAACAATTTCTGTCGCATAATTGGTTGGTTGGTTCCTCAGTTTAGGGGCTGCGACAACGCGGTCATGCAGCCCCGTGTACTTTGTGCGTGTGTGTAGAATCTGTCTAATAAACGTTGTTAATTATGATGGCTGTATTATTGTGTGCTGTCTGTAATTCAGGTAAAGACTGCAGACGATCAATTTTAAGTAGTTCCTACTTTTGCTACCAAATGCTAACGTCAACGACACCTAGCTGTGAACTTGGCTCCTAGATGCCACGACAACCGGTACCTGGAGGCGAACTTTGCAACTTAATAGAGCATTATTTAAATCTAACCTACTAATTTAGCTTCCGACAATTGTAGTTGGTGGAAGTTTCTTTTACATGGCATAAATCTATGACATGGGCCCGCCGGCTTTACTTCCCCTCCGAAGGAAGGCATACTATGGGATATTTAACGCTCTTAAAGAATCCGACGACTTCCCCGGGTTAGAACCCGCGATCTTGGGCATAGAAGCTCAGCATGCTACCAACTACGCCACCGAAGCCACCTATCGCAAACGTAATGGTCAATGTGTGCAGATAAATTTGTCGAGTGCCTACTGGGGCTAGGCTGCGATAGTGCGTGTCAAACGAGGGAACTTGTACAATCTCGCCGAGAATCATCTCTGTCTCCCTCTATCATACACCACGCGTAGTTTCCCTCCTATTTCCTGAAACAATGCAGTGACTAGCAGCTTGCGTTCTGGCCCAGCAAATACGCTGAGTCCGTCAATTTGAATCGTGTGCCTAGAAGTAAACATGTACCCTCAGGTTCCTGAAAAGAAAAATTTTCTCCGCCAATCGGATTTTGGCATCGGTCCAAACATTACACAAATAGCATCGTATAGGCTATTTTATATCAGTGTAATTGAGAAACACCCTGTATATAACATGCTTGTTTTGTTGTAACACTTAAATTAATTGCACTTAAAACCAGTTTGTCAGGACTCGTGTTGTGACTTCCTGTTTTACGCATAGTAGTAGGCTCATAGGAACGTACTTTTCCTCTTGTTTTCTTCTTCCTGAACCACGAACCTTTACGATTTTCACGTCTCTCAGCCCTTCCATCGCATGTTCCCGTCATCGAATTCTGCCTTCTGTCCTTGAGATCTCGCGTATTGATGTCTGTATAGCAATCTAGTAATAGTCCACTATAAATGCTGCTAGTCAATAGCAGAGCACACAGATCGTGGTTTATCCACGATTGTGACTCGGCAAAGCCATATTCAGGATATTTGGAAATTACTCGAGTTTCAAGTGAAAGCTGGGCAAGTACTCTGCCGGGTGAATAGTGTTAGCGTCAATAGTGTACACAGAAGATGGACAAATGAGTTGCATTCAAACACTTTACAAGGTGGAGTAGAGTTTCCTTTTGCTAGCTGCTTGCCATTCAGAGACTTTTTCAAAAGTTTTTATTGACTTTCTCGAGAATCGCGCTCTGAAAACGGCGATAGGGAAGTGCTTCTTTATGTGAACGTCTTCTCGATTTCCATTGCTAAGGTGGTCTCATGAATATGTACGCAGCATTCTACCCTCAGAATGGGGCGGTCCCCACTCGATACGTATACCAAGTACGGCAAGGCCAATCTTGACAGACAATTTCTGTGAAGTAAGCTAATTTTTTTCACACTTCAAGAAAGAGATCTTCATTGAAGGAGCTGCGTAAAACTCTTCCTGAGCCTCACCTCCGCTATCGTTTCTGTCTTGGTGAGAATTCATGTGAAGTAGTGAATAGAAGTAGCCGAATGGGGAGTCGAGTATCGGTTATACACACATCAAAAAAAGTTTTGCATCACCTCGGTTCCCAGATCTCCGGCATATAGACGTTGACTGTGTATATTGTATCAAAGATACAGTCCCTTTGACTGTTCATAGATGTCACTAAAACTGCTCAAAGATGTAAACAACCATGCATGAGCAGGGCCTATTAGACGGAGGGGGTACGACAGCCGATCAGTTCCAGTCATTCCACCAGGACGAAGGTACGCTGCTCATGTTGTCTGTAGTTCTACCATGCCTAGAAGGTCAATACCGCAGTTCGATCGCGTCCGCATTGTTACTTTGTGTCAAGAAGGGCTCTCAACAAGGGAAGTTTCCAGGCGTCTCAGAGTGAACCAAAGCGATGTTGTTCGGACATGGAGGAGGTACAGAGATACAGGAACTGTCGATGACAGGCCTCGCTCAGGCCGCCCAAGGGCTACTACTGTAGTGGATGACCGCTACTTACGGATTGCCGCTCGGAGGAACCCTGACAGCAATGCCACCATGTTGAATAATGCGTTTCGTTCAGCCACAGGACGTCGTGTTTCAACTCAAACTGTGCGCAATAGGCTGCATGATGCGCAACTCCACTCCCGACGTCCATGGCGAGGTCCAGCTTTGCAACCCCGACACCATGCAGCGCGGTACAGATGGGCCCAACAACATGCTGAATGGACCCCACAGAATTGGCATCACGTTCTCTTCACCGATGAGTGTCGCATATGCCTTCAACCAGACAATCGTCGGAGACGTGTTTGGAGGCATCCTGGTCAGGCTGAACGTCTTAGACACACTGTCCAGCGAGTGCAGCAAGGTGGTGGTTCCCTGATGTTTTGGGGTGGCATTATGTGGGGCCGACGTACGCCACTGGTGGTCATGGAAGGCTCCGAAACGGCTTTACGATACCTGAATGACATCCTCCGACCCATAGTGCACCCATATCGGCAGAATATTGGAGAGGCATTTGTCTTCATGGACGACAATTCTCGACCTCATCGTGCACATCTTGTGACTGCGTTCCTTCAAGATAACGACATCGCTCGACTACAGTGGCCAGCATGTTCGCCAGACATGAACCCTATCGAACATGCCTGGGATATGTTGAAAAGGGCTGTTTATGGACGTCTTGACCCACCAACCACTCTGAGAGATTTACGCCGAATTGTCGTTGAGGAGTGGGACAATTTGGACCAACAGTGTCTTGATGAACTTGTGGATAGTATGCCACGACGAATACAGGCATGCATCAATGCAAGAGGACGTGCTACTAGGTATTAGAGGTAGTGGTGTGTACTGCAATCTGGACCACAAATGCTGAAAGTCTAGCTGTATGATGGTACAACATGCAATGTGTGGGTCTCATGAGCAATAAAACGAGCTGAAATGTTGTTTGTGTTGATCTCTATTCCCTTTGTATTTAAAGGTTCCGGAACTCTTGGAACCGAGGTGATGCAAAACTTTTTTTGATGTGTGTATTTAATACCGTCCGGCTCCGTGGCTAAATGGTTAGCGCGCTAGTCTTTGGTCCGAAATGCTCCGGGTTCGATTCCCGGCTGAGCCATCAGGGATTTTAATCACCTGTATTTAATTCCCTTGGCTCGGGGACTGGTTGTATGTGATGTCTTCATCATCACTTCATCCTCATCACGACGCGCAGGTCGCCACTCGAAAGACCTGCACTCGGCTTCTCCGGAGGCCACACGATCATTTCATTCATTTAACACCGATGGCAGGATCTGTTTTTCGGCAAAATGGAAAAGCAGACGTAAGTAAACATATTGTTTATTATTATTATTATTATTTTACTATGCATCTTGGGATGGATGTATTGAACAATATAATATAAGGTGTGTTCAAAAAGTAACGAGCCGGAGGCTGGAATGCGCAAACCGGTGACGACATCGGCGAATCGTGGCGTGCGTAACGAGGTGTGGTTCCGACCAGAGCGTGGAAGGTCACAGCCCGTCGCTAGAGGGCACGCGTGAACGTCACGTGACGATACAAAGTGAGCGGCAACATGCATTAATCGTCCAACGCTGCCAGTCGCATTGCAAACAGTGACATGGAGGCGTCAACCGAAGAGCAAAGAGGTGTTGTTCGGTTTCTGACAGCGAAAGGAGTAGGGGGAACGTACATTGATCGCCGAATGTCACAAGTGTACGGCGAACACTGCATGTCCCTTGCAAGGGTCAAGGCGTGGCACAAGCGCTTCAGGGAAGGATGGGTGTCGTTAGCCGATGATGCCCGGTCTGGGGCACCCCCCTGCATTACCGATGACAACGTCCAGCTGGTTGATGCACTCATTACCCAGGGCCGACGAGTGTCAATGAACGCCATAGCCGCCGTGGTCGGATTAAGCGTCGGAAGTGTGCACACCATCATGAAGGAACGACTGCACTTACGGAAAGTTTGTGCCCAATGGGGGCCCAGCAGTCTTCAACCACACCAGGAAGCATGTCGAATGGCCTACTGTCTTGGTCTTGGTTGGACGATTGATGCATGCTGCTGCTCGCTTTGTATCGGCACGTGGCGTGCACGCGTGCCCTCTAGCGACGGGCTGTGACCTTCCACGCTCTGGTCGGAACCACACCTCGTTACACACGCCACGATTAACCGACGTCGTCACCGGTTTGCGCATGATAGCCTCCGGCTCGTTACTTTTTGAACGCACCTTATACAATGAAGGTTGCTTGGATGTTCATAAAACTTCCAAATAATGATGTGAGTTATAGTGGGACCATCTTTCACATGAGCGCTTTTGGGATGTTTGTATTGTAGACGGGACGAAGTGGCATATTTACACGTGGTCCAGCATTTATATTTTTAGCCTATTTTCAATTTTGAAAAAAAAAATAGGCTTATGAGATCACCTTTTGTCCGTGTGTGTGTGTGAGAGGTGTGTGTGTGTGCCCCCCTAATAAAATCTAAACGGCAGGAGCGATTTCAATGAAACTCGGTAAGTTCATAGCGCTATTCCCGGCGATCTCGACCGTGCCCTTCAAATTTTGTTACGTCTCACCAATCCAACATGGCGGCTGTGCGAAATATTTAACTAGCATTCAATATCTCCGAAACTATTACCGATATCACCCTGAAATTGTGTACGGGGATAAAGGGGACTACTAGAAGTTCATCTATGAGACTTTCAAAAACCTGGTGACTACAAAACCAACATGGCGGCCAAGCGAATTTGAGACTTTTAAATAGACTTTTCTCGCGATTTAACTATCCAAACGTAATGAAACTTGATACAGCAATTGTTTATACAAATTGTAATGCACTGGAGTCTAATTTAGTTCAATTGTTTACATAACCTCAAAATGGCGGCTGTGCGAAATATTTCACTGACATTCTACATCTCCGAAACTATTACAGATATCACCCTGCAATTTTGTACGGTGATAAAGGGTACTGATACAAGATTACCTATGTATATTTCATAAACCTGTAAGGTACAAAACGAACATGGCGACCAAGCGAATTTGAAATAATTTTATAGACTTTTCTCGTGATTTAACTCTCTGAGCGCAGTGAAATGTGGTACAGTAAATGATTTTGCAGATTGTAATGCTCTGCCATCTAATTTAATTCAATTGTTTACATAACCTCAAGATGGCGGCTGTGCGAAATTTTAAAATTAAGTTTTTATTTCTTGTGTCGTAATCATGCGATCGAAGTGAAAGTTTGAATAATGAACCTAGGCAATAATTGTCCTTGAATGGTACATAACTCTATGGCCTATACATATAACAATCCAAAAGGGCGAGCATCCGAAATATTTAGACGGTTCTCAATATCTATGAATCTTTTACAACAACCAAACTGAATTTTTTTATGTTCATAGAGACTATGAACATATGTTCACCTATAGGACTTTAGTAACCTGGTGAGCACAAATCCAACATGGCGGCGACGCGAAGTTTAAATATTTAAATGGACGTTTCTCGCGAATTAACTATCCGAGTGCCGTGAAACGTTGCACGTTAAATGCTTATACAAATGTTGATCCACTGGCATCTAATTTATTTCAATTGTTTGCATAATCACAAGATGGCTGCTGTGCGTAATTTTAAAATCTCGTTTTTACTTCTTGTGTTCTAATCATGCGATTGAAGTTTGAATACCACACGTACACAATAATCTAAATGTAATAGTAAAAAAATAAAAATCCAACCTGGCGACCATCTGAAATATTTAGACGGTTCCCAATCTGTTACAGCAATTAAACTGAAATTTTGTATGTTGATAGAGGCAATTAACATGAGCAGGATATATGAAAATAGGCTGTATAGTTCTTCACGGAACTACTTGTTTTTTTATCAAGAGATTGGTGATTTTGACACCTCCTGGTCTCAGATCTTATTTACAGAAACAGCGATGTCAGTAGTCAATGCTGGTTACTTAAAATGTATTTTGGGTTAGCCTGTATGTGTCTGCTTGTCTTTATTTCCTTGGCCCAGTATATTTTGCAGATCCCAGTTAGGCAGCAATTGCAATCTGTGACGGTGGGTCGTGTAATTCGTGGGGGGGTGGAGTGTTTTGAGTATAGTGACATTTGTGAATTGTTCACGTGTTTTTGTATCGTAAAAATGGTGGACCAATGGCACAATGGAAAAGCCATCCTGGGGTCATAGATGTCCTAGGTGAAAGGCAACTACAACGTTGCTTGAGGCCAATAATATGCTCTCTTGGAACAGTTAATTGTACAAATGAATCAAGAGGCATCCAGCCCTATATATTTCACAACAGCTCGAGTAACCCTTCTGCGAATGGTGCTCCGGAGTACACGGAGGTGATTTCCGCCAAGCTAACAGAGGTGCATTGACAAAAAGATCTGGAATTTTCTCGTTAGTATCACCCCTGGATTGGTGTTATTTGGTGACGGGTAGTCATCTGTCACGTTTCCTGCTCCATTGAACCGATGGACGTTGGCATGCTCGGCAGGAAACGTCGGAGAACAAACACCCTACAATCATAACTCAATATCACGACTTCACAATCGCGACTTCGTACTTCTTCCCTGACCCCCAATCATTTTCGATCGCAATCCAGCTGAAATCACTGGCCGTGAAAGCCAATATACCATCATATCGGAAGCCTTCATAGGGATGTTAAGGCTGCTTGAGCTTTTAGTTCTCGCAGTAAATATGTGCAGTTGCACTTTATATAAAGGGAGGTAGCGCGCAGTTCACTACTCCAGTGGGGATCTGGGCGGGGACACCAAGACCCCGCTAATGAGCCAGCTGGTGTCCTAGGTGAAATCCCACACAAGACACGGCACAAACCTAGAAGAATTGATGAGTTTTAATTCACTGGCCGTGAAAGCCAATATACCACCCTACAATCATTGCTGCACGAACTCAAGGGTATCGTTATGATTTGGGACATTTTATTATGACATTCTCTGGGACCCGTTATCTGACTGGAAGGCATGTTTGATAGACTTAGTTACGGATCCATTCTTGGATATAACGTCCACCCATACATGATGTATGTCTTCCCTCTGGAGACCGGGATCTTTCATCGCGATAATGCATCTTGTCACACGGCTAGAAAATCACAATCGCGACTTCGTACTTCTTCCCTGACCCCCAATCATTTTCGATCGCAATCCAGCTGAATATCTGTGTAACTACCTCGATCGCCGAGTTCGCTGTGTCTCTGCTCGACGCGGCCTTCAACAGTTGTGAGTCGCACTACAGACAGCATGGCTCCAGATACCCGTGGAGACCTCTTAGCTTCCAAATGAATCACTTCCAGATCATCTAGCTGCCGACGTTTGTGTTGCAAAAATCAATTACTCTAAATACTAGCAGGTGGGGTAATAATATTCTGGTGGGGGAAGGGGTGTGATGGTTCAGTGGTCAAACTGCTTGCCTCTCATCAAGGCGGATTGGGTTCGATTCCCGGTCAATGCATATGAGATTGTCGAAGTGAAACATCACATCCTGTGGCTCAGATTCCACGTAAATCTGAGGTCCCGTGGTTCATGATCGTATGATTTACGGTCATGTAACAATCCTTACACTCATAGTATATAGATATATGTACTATATAGTAAAATACTACAATATTTTAGTTCTACAATATATTTCGTTTACTAAGGCAACACTGAAAAATGGATTCCCGCACGATAATGATTGAGAGGAGTCTTTTGTGATCATTTTACCAGGGCAAGTGAAGTAGCATTGTTATTCCGATCGTTAATGAGCGATAGTTCTTTGTCAGACCTCTCGGGATCTCATTGAATGAGAACTTAATTAGAGGCACTGGAACAAAGTTTTAATGAGAAAATCGCTATGGACTAGCAGAGAGGAGTTAAAATTCTTTATACACGAGGGTTATAATACGGCGTTCATCCGTGCAGCAGTCAGTGATGTGTAGTCACCCATGACACTACCTCCGCTCCCATAATGTATATTCATTGAGCTGGTGTAACATTAGCCTCCTCGGAGTATCAATGGTAGAGTACCCACTTCATTATCTCGAAATTACGGGGTCGATTCCCAGCCGATGAAGTCATAATTTTTAGGAGCGGAAGAAAGGTCTATGTCTGTCCAAGTCATACAATTTGGGATCGTGAAAGATCTCTTATATCGGATTTGGTAACTACAAAACAATATTAATTCAATCTTAGTGACATGTCGCCCTGTTGTCTTTGGATTTCACTACAGATGGCAGTGCTGAAGAGAACGTCGATTTGCAGAATGGGGAGTTTAAATATATCTAAATCAAGACTTCTATACATAGTTGAGGCCACAAATTTATTATTAAACTTACGTTAGCCCATTCGATCTTATTATTTTATACCCTGTTCTTTATTCTCTCCTCCCCTCCTCCTTCCTCCCTTCCCCCTCTCCTTCTCCTTCCCGCCTATAATACATCCTCATTGTTTGAGGAGTCCTATTTACCCCCAAATATTAAACCGAGAGTATATTTGCTCACAATACACTACACAACTCAAGACATACCTAATATCAAGATTCCTGAAGGAGTACGAAATACCTCAGATGTTAAATTCGTAAACCAGCAATGTGCTTACAATAAATAATATAAATACTGTAGTTCATAGGAAATTTTTGAAAATATATCCGTTCCATATAACTTTTTTTATAATACTTTTAGTATCCAAGATACAAATTCAGTAGAATTGACAGTAGTTCAAGAAATCATGCCACTCTTGTAGTTGTGTTAATAATCGAGGACATCATGATTCATGTAAAAAATGTAGTATTTTCTTTAACATACTGTAATTAGTTTTTACAATAGATTTAATAATACATTAGGTGAGATATTTATTTTTTAGCCTATTTTCATTTTATGAAAAAAATAGGCTTATGAGATCACCTTTTGTCCGTGTGTCTGTGTGTGTGTGAGAGTGTGTGATGGTGTGTGTCCCCCTAATAAATTCTAAACGGCTAGAGCGATTTCAATGAAACTCGGTAAGATCATAGCACCATTCAGCCGACCCCGACTGTTCCATTCAAATTTTATTGTTCCTCATCAATCCAACATGGCGGCTGTGCGAAATATGTAACCAGCATTCAGTATCTCCGAAACTATTACCGATATCACCCTAAAATGTTGTACGGTGATAAAGGAAACTACTAGAAGTTCACCTATGAGACTTTCAAAAACCTGGTAACTAAAAAACCAACATGGCGGCCAAGCGAAGTTGAGACTTTTAAATAGACTTTTCTCGCGATTTAACCATGCTAACGTAATGAAACATGGTACAGAAAATGTTTATACACATTGTAATGCACTGGCGTCTAAATTAGTTCAAATGTTTACATAACATCAAAATGGCGGCTGTGCGAAATATTTCACTGGCATTCAATATCTCTGAAACTATTTATGATATCACCCTGAATTCTTCTACGGTGATAAAGGGCACAGCAGCAAGTTTATCTATGCAACTTTCAAAAACCTGTAAAGTACAAAACGAACATAGCGGCCAAGCGAAATTGAAACATTTTAACAGGGCTGGCATGCGAAACGAAATGCATTATCAATTTAATTTAGCGTCGCGAAATGAAATTGTTCAATGGAATAACATTTCGCTCCTGGCGCGAAATTATATTTGTTACAGACTTTTAATTTCGCTCCTGGCGCGAAATTATATTTGTTACAGTCTTTTAATTTCGCTCCTGGCGCGAAATTATATTCATTACGGACTTTTAATTTAGCTCCTGGCGAGAAATGAAATTCGTTACAGACTTTTAATTTCGCTCCTGGCACGGAATTAAATTCATTACAGACATTTAATTTAGCTCCCGGCGCTAAATTAAATTTGTTACAGACTTTTAATTTCGCTCCTGGCGCGGAATTAAATTCATTACGGACTTTTAATTTAGCTCCCGGCGCTAAATGAAATTCGTTACAGACTTTTAATTTCGCTCCTGGCGCGAAATTAAATTCATTACAGACTTTTAATTTCGCTCCTGGTGCGAAATAAAATTTGTTAACGACCATCAATTTCGTTCCCGGCATTTAGTCCCCCCTCCGGCCTGAAATTAAAATGCATGGAACATATAATTTTGTTTCTGAAATGAAATCTGTTTCTTTTCTTCCCCGAAAGCCTTATTTGCTCCCGCGTCCTACACCTAGCCACCATCTAGATTTGTCCCTACCACCCAATCCCCAAAGACTGCATTACCTACGTGTCTGAAGTCTTCCCCCATTTAATTCTAATGGCCGATCTCAACCTTCATTCCCGTTCGGCCCTAGAACTTTATAGCCTAGACATCTACCTACGTCACATCGACGCCACCCTCGTCCCTCTCCCAGAATCTACCCGTCCTTCCTCCAATACCACCCCGACGCAGTCATTGCTCGTAACTCCCTCCTCCATCTGTTTGACGTGTCTGTCCTGCCACTCAAAGGAGGTGATCATGCCCCCGTTTTACTCAACTTCCCTCTTCACCGACTACCACCTCCCAGGATGGTCCAGAATTTCTGCAGAGCAAACTGGCAGGAATACCGCGCCTACGTCAACAATCACCTCCGTGCGGACCATCTCCCACTGGATAACCAGACGACGGTCGATGCATATACTGCACACATAGATACTATACTACGACAAGCCTCCCAGGTAGCCATGTCCCTCATCCCAACGACCCCGTGCAGTACATTTGAGTCGTCCAGTGGCAAAAATCGTTTAATCCACTTGTGAATAAGGATCATGTCGTAAAATTATTTATTTAATTATTTTATTTATTTTACCTCATTTTATTTTGTTTTATTTTATTTTGCTTTATTTTGTTTTGTTTAATTTTTTGTTTTACTTTATTTCGTTTTATTTTGTTCTAAATTGTCTTGTTTTATTTGTTTTATTTTGTTTTTGTTTTATTTTGATTTCCCAGAAAACAAATACAAAACCAAAAGCACAAAACACGAAGTAAAATGCAAAATTCAAACACAAAAGCAAAAGCAGAATAAAAAAGAAACACAAAGCAGAAAGAAAAATTCAAAAACAGTAAAAGCAGAAGACAAACACAAAACCAAAACAAAAAAGACGAAGCAGAAAGCAAAAGCAGAACACAAAAAACAAAAGCAAAATCATAAAACAAGAAACATAAAGCAAAAAGCAAAATTCAAAAAAGCAAAAGCAGAAAACAAACACAAAACAAAAACAAAAAAGACGAAGCAAAAAGCAAAATTCAAAAACAAAAGCAAAAGCAGAGAACAAAAAACAAATAACATAAAGCAAAATTCAAAAAAGCAAAAGCAGAACACAAACACAAAACCAAGAAAGAAAAGCAATAAGTCAAATTCAAAAGCAAAATCACAAAGCAAACACAAAAACACCAACCAAAAGTAGAAAACAACAAACACAAAAGATACGTGAGGCAAAGTCCAGAGAAACGTTTCTCATGAAAATGATCCTTATTCACAAGTTGATTAAACGAGTTTTGTAACTTGACGACTCATTTGCATTTGACTGTTGGCACAGGCTGTAGTAAAATGTGGCTTTTCACCGCTGTCTCAGTCTTAAACATGGCTGTGATTATATGGAAGCTACTGAGGTATGGGTAGTGCTTAGTAATGAAATTCGGGGCAGTCAGTGCCTGTGGATGGTGTGAAGGGTTCTACTCATAGGGTTAGTACTGCTGTTGTGACTCAGTGAGGAAAGCAATGGCAAACTACCTCACCCCTCATCTTGTCTAGTACGTCTCACTATAGCGCTGCCTTGAGTTTTTGTGGGTATCCACCCACATAACCTACCGGCGGTACTTTTTGAGGATCCAACCAGCCTTCGGGCTGACTACCTAACAGACAGACGTGAGGACATTGAACATCGTACAGAACATTATTTAACTCTCGAAACTAATATACTGTATTTTAATTTCAACAACGAAATTAAATGTTTCATGCATTTTTAATACACGTCGGAGAGCGAAACTTAATGCCGTTTGGGAATTTTATTTCGCCTAGGAAGCGAAATTAAAAGTCTGTAACGAATTTTATTTCGCGCCGGGAGCGAAATTATAAGTCTGGAACTAAATAAATTTCGCGCCGGGAGCGAAATTATAAGTTTGGAACGAAATTAATATCGCGCCTGGAGCGAAATTAAAAGTGTGGAACGAAATTAATTTCGCGCCGGGAGCGAAATTAAAAGTGAGGAACGAAATTATAAGTCTGGAACTAAATTAATTTCGCGCCGGGAGCGAAATTAAAAGTCTGGAACGAAATTAATTTCGCTTCGAATTAAGTTTCGCTTTGATTTAATTACGCGCCGACAATCATTATCATTTCGCTCCCGAATATCGCGCTCACGGCGAAATTAAATTATTTTCGCCCCCACAGCCATGAATTTAATTTCGCATGCCAGCCCTGCATTTTAATAGACTTTTCTCGTGATTTAACCATCTGAGCGCAGTGAAAGTGGTACAGTAAATGATTATACATATTGTGATGCAATGGCATCTAATTTAATTCAATTATTTACATAACCTTAGGATGGCGGCTGCGCCAAATTTTAAAATTAAATTGTCTTTTATTGTGTCGTAATCATGCGATCGAAGTGAATGATTGAATAATGAAGCTACGCAATAATTTTTCTTTAATAGTACATAACTGTATGGCCTCTACATAAAACAATCCAAAATGGCGAGCATCCGAAATATTTTGACGGTTCTCAATACCTTCGAATCCTTTATAGCAATCAAACTGAATTTTTTAATGTTCATACAGGCTTTTTATCAATATGACATTCAGTAATCTGGTGAGCACAAATCCAACATGGCGGCGACGCGAAGTCTACATATTTAAATGAACTTTTGTCGTGATCCGAGTGCAGTGAAACTTTGCATGTTAAATACTTATACAAATGTTAATCCACTGGCATCTAATTTATTTCAATTGTTTTCATAACCACAAGATTACGGCTGTGCGAAATTTTAAAATCCCGGTTTTACGTCTTGTGTCCTAATCATGCGATTGAAGTCTAAATACCTCACGTACACAATAATCTTCATGTAATAGTACATAAATAAAAATCCAACCTGGCGACCATCTGAAATATTTAGACGGTTCTCAATATCTACGAATCTATCACAACAATCAAACTGAAATTTTGTATGTTGATAGAGGCAAATAACATGAGTAGGATATATGAATATAGGCGTATAGTTCTTCACGGAACTAGTTGTTTCTCTTACGTTTCACCCTCTTTGGGGTGCATTGAATAATTTCTCTGAGTGTTGTTCGTTCCTTACTGCCCAGCATCTCTTCATTCTTTCTGAACATCTTTTTCTCTCTTCTTCCGAGATGATGGGTTTGGATTTGAGTGAATATTTGTCATGGAGCATTATATTTTCGTCTTTAATAATTATTTCAGCATTTTGGTTGAGTAGTGAATTTTCTGAAATTTTTAATTCAACTAAGTCTTTTTCAGTTTTGTTTTGCGGTTACGGAAGAAATCAAAGATTTGTTTGGTTAATCTATTCTGTAATTAATATATTCAAATTTGTATTATTCCTCTTCTATGCGATATATCTGCTAATTGACTTGTTTACTTTAAACATTTTTTCTATAATTACATAAATTCCTGCTTTTCACTTATTAGCACATAAATATGCATAATTTTTACATTTAAAAAAATAATATGCTAGATCTTTCAGTTTATTGCATTTTTGTACTGTGTTACTTCATCGGGAAATAACCTGTGAGCTATCTAATCTTCATGCAGAGCGTGTCAGCTTGCAGCTGTGTTTTTCTTATCTTGTCGCCCCGTCCCACTCACTGTGGAAGCCTTGTCGATAGCCACATTGCACCATGTGCTAGACCTTCCTCCTCCTCCCCCCAGCTACCAGGAAACAGTGTCACACTCATATGCTGTTCATTTCTGGCACTCTGAAGTGTAAGGCAGTTCTACGATGCCTCAAGTAAAAGCAAATACAAGTTATGGTCTGTAGCAGTATATTGCATAATTTAAGGATAATCTTACTCCTGATGGGGGCGTTCTTTTCTGCCAACTATGTGGTAAAGCAATCAAGGCTGAACAGCGATATCATGTTACTCAACACCTCGAGGGCAAGAAACATATTGCCGCAGTTTTGCGCCTTCAGAAGAAGTGTTTTGCGATAATCGTCGGTCATTTTTGATGGGCAACCTGAAGCTCTATCTCGTTGTGTATTGGAATTCTTCAGCAATCAGTGAGACATAGAATAAATTGCATTTGTGTGTACTGCATATTGTTTATATTCACATTAATAAACTAAATTATAATTAAATATTTCTACTTATTTTGTCACATATTTCAGGTATTTCTAAGTGTCATTTATATTTTGTTTTATTAATTTAGTTTAGTTTCTTATTACAATGCTTCAAGCTATAAAAATGTATACGCTACATAAAGGGGCGTATTAGCCTTAGTAGCAGTTTATTACCAATACATTCTACAATTCTAATTCCAGGATAAATGCAAAGTATTTGCCACAAATACCAAATGTTCAGAGAGAAAGTTTACTTTACTTATAGAGATGATCAACTGAGTTAGAGTAACCTTAAGGGGATGGTATTAAATACAACAAATATATAATTAATGCACACATCAAAACAAGTTTTCCATGGGCCTATTGCTGGCCAAGAGTCGTAGTGATCTCAAACCCAATAGTCGTTCTTGCGTGCGTGTATACCGGTTATGTACACTCGCCTGTATCAATGATCATAGATCAGTGCGAATATGGAGACGACCCGGTGAACGTATGCACGACCAATACATCCGAGACAGAATGTATTGGGATGGCATCATGTAAGGTCACCGAACCCGTGTACATCCCGGGGCGTATAACAGGCAAACGCTACAGGGAGACTATCCAGGCACCTGTAGCGAAAGGCTATGCTGACAATGTTGGCCCAAATTTCATTTTCGTGGACGAAAACGCTCGCCCGCACATTGCCAATGCTCTACTTCAGGAGAATGGTATTCACTGAATGGAATGGCCTGCCTATGCTCCCGATGTCAATTGAGTCGTCCAGTTGCAAAACTCGGTTAATCCACTTGTGAAAAGGACCATGTCTTAAAATTATTTATTTAATTATTATTATTATTTTGAATTATTTTTTTAAAATTTTATTTTATTGTATTTTATTTTACTTTATTTTATTTTGTTTTGTTTTTTTAATTTGTTTAGTTTATTTTGTTTAATTTTATTTTGTTTTATTTTGTTTTGAAATGTTTTGTTAAATCTCTTGTTTATTTTTTATTTTTATTTTTTTAAATGTATTCTGTTTTGTTTTATTTTGATTTTGTTTTATTGTATTTTGTTTTGTTTTGATTTTCCAGAAAACAAACACAAAACTAAAAACAAGAATACACGAAGCGAAAAGCAAATTTCAGAAACAAATGCAAAAGTAGAAAATAAAGAACAAGAAAAACAAAGCAAAAAGCAAAATTCAAAAACAGCAAAAGCAGAAAACACACACAAAACCAAGAAAGAAAAGCAAAATTAAAATTCAAAAGCAAAAGCACAAAGCAAACACACGACTAAAATCCAAAAACACAAAGCAAAAAGTAGAAAACAACAAATACGAAAGATTCGTGAGGCAAAGTCCAGAAAAACGTTTCTCATGAAAATGATTCTTATTCACAAGTGGATTAAACGAGTTTTGCAACTGGACGACTCAATTGTGTAGTGCGGGCGTGAAAACTGCCCAATCAATAAGTCCGTTCTCACTTTCATGCCCACTGTGCTCCATAGCAATATGCAAATCTTTTTTGATTTATGTAAAATAAGAGTACAGGAAATTACCACCAGGCTTTTCTCTTAGTAAATTTGAAGCTGCATTGTTACTTCTGTTATACAGTTATCTGTTGCAATGAAATAGAACAGTGAGGTCAAACACACCTCAGAATACATTTTTATTGCTGTTAATTCATTTAGGGGCTTTGCAACAGCGAGATCATTTAGCCCTGTGTACTTGGGCGTGTGTGTGCCTAAAAGGGAATAGCTCTGCATTTTTTATGTGCGTGGTTCACTGGTGGATTGTTGTATTGTAATGTGTTTTGTGCTCTACGCTTTATTGGCTCGTGCACTGTTGTGAAGTTATTATCACAGAGACTAGGATGATAGGTGCAATCCGAATAAATCATAATTACATTATTGCTTTATAACGAGCCACCAGAGACCACCTATTCCCGACATAAATACACTCGGAGGGCGTCCCTGATCGTCCTCTTGAGAGTTTGTAAGTAGAATTCTGTATAACCGTTAGACGTTCAAGCTAACGATTTATCGTTACCCCTGTTCGTGCCAAAACTGCCAGGCTAATGATCCATCGTTTCGACCTTCATTATTGATTATTTCGTTATTTACACGCCATATAGTCGCAATTTTCATGGAATAGGAAGATAACAATTTTAACTCACGTTTATATTCCATAATAATAATAATAATAATAATAATAATAATAATAATAATAATAATAATAATTGTTACGTGCAAAAGCCCATCCCAACGTTTTTAAAATGCATCTCCCCTATATATATGTATCCCGACCTTTAAAGCGCCCGCCTGATGGCTTGGTTGGGCTTATGAACTCGAGGTGGCAGCATCTATCGACTCCTCTTGCCGGATTGTAGCTTCTAGCCGAGTTGTATCTTCGACCGCTAGAGTGTGTTTGTGGTGTCTTCTGATTTCATCCTAATCGAGACATATTTGAAGGATATTGTATTCTACGTCATTGAACAAAAGACTATATATACCTCATGCCGCCAAAATATTTATATAATATGCACATTGTTACTTGATGTGTCAATCTGTGATTGGACAATTACAATTAACATTAATGCAGTGCAGCTTTTGACTTTGGATTCTCCGCCATCTTGGCATCTTTATACTCTGTCGTCAAGAAAGCTACAAGCCGGCTGGTTGGTGAAAGTGTGTCACTCCGTGTGCTGGGGGCTTTGGCCCCTAGCCTCTACGAAATATATATATATGCTAAAAAGGAAATGTCTGTGCTCTTAAGGCTGTATTTTCGCCATTTCGCCGTGAAGAAGAAGTATGAAATAGTAATCGCAACTAGATGCAAACAGGAGTGCTTGTTAACAAAACAGCGCATGTGCGGGTTAGCCATTTTGAGGCAATATAGTGCCTTATAATTTTTTTAATTTGTGTGTTAATTATTTTATTATTATTGTGTCTCCACAGAGAAGTTTTTAAAGTACGTTATTATTTAATATATATATATATATATATATATTGTTATGGGAACTCCGATATTGGCCTTATATTAATGTTTTTATACTGTATTTTGTTTCGCCTGGTAGGCCTAATTTTTCTGTTTTGCTAATGTTACCAAATATGTAAATTTTGTTGTTTTCCTTCGTACCTTCTGGGGACACGTTTCTAGTTTATCTTACGTTGTAAATTATTATTTATTTAGTTTTTTGTAATCTTTGGGATTGCCCTATTATTAATTTGACTTACGATCCGTTGCAGCCTAAATTGCCTCGTGTCAATAGTGTTAAGGCGTAATTCTTTCCTCCCTTTCTGTTCTCTCTGGTGATTTTAAATTTAATTTAAGAAGCTATTTGTTTGCCGTAATTCGATTGGACATGTGGTCATCTATTTGGTGGCCATGTTTGTTTTGTTTTGTTTTGCCCGAGTGCATTCTGGTCTTGAGAGTGTATTCTCTAGGCGTCGAGCGGGAGACTCAAACGTGTTGTGGTGGTAGCTTAGTATGTTTTTTGTTAATCTTGTTGGTTTAACTTTGTGTTTTTGTGAGTGTTCCCGAGTTTTTCTCCGTCATGAAAATTGTGGATTTGTTAATTGATCCTATTTTATGTTATTAATTTAATTTTTAAATTTTTCGTTTCATCGTGGCCTTGATGTCTGCATCTCGGGTCGGTATTGCGTACCTTAGTAAATTATCAAGCCCTTTCTCATTTGGTAATACCTGTATTCTGGTTTTCTATCTTTTGGGCGTTATTATTTTAATTTTAAATTAAATGATTTCATTTCGCTCAGCAAGCATGTTAAGCCGTCTCTTGCCTACTTAAGTAAATAACTTATGTTGGCCTTAAGCCATATGCATCACCAGAGAGAGGTTGTTGTGGCCATAGAGTTTCGTTTTTTTTATGATTTTGTTAAATTATATTTTTCTTGCCCCTTTATTTGCTGAGTAAATATTATTTTAAATTTTAAGCAACTGTTGTGGCATCATTTCGTCGGTGACAGTTCTGTTAGTTATCGGATGTGTCTGTAGACGAGCCTGTGCGTTTCCCTCTTCTCCACCTTCTTCCCCCTTTAGGTGTTCTTCTGTTGGGGGCATGTCATCTGGCGGTGATTTTGCAGCAAGCGCCGCGGACCTCTCAAAATAAGGTAAGTAGGGCCCCATACCAGGCGTTGCAATAATAATAATAATAATAATAATAATAATAATAATAATGTTATTGGTTTTACGTCTCTTTTAACTATTCTGGCTTTTAGAGACGCCGGGGTGCCGGAATTTTGCCTAGAAGTGGATCTCTAACGTGCCAGTAAATCTACTGACACGGCTTCCTTGCATTTGCGCACCCTCAAATGCCAGCTGACTGCGCCAGGATACGAACCTGCAACCTTGGGCTCAGCAAGCGAGCATTTATATTCTGCGGGAACCACTGAAAATCTGTAATTTTACTAATTATTCGAGTCTGAAACATGTGGTCACAGAGTTATGTGATTTAGTTACATCGTGATTGGTGGCAAATTTAAGTTTATTTTTCTGATTTAGTTGGTGATTTTTAAAGCTTGATATTTACTACGCTAGGTAATAATATAGAGTTCCTGTTAATTTGAATAGCAGACTTCGACAGTTAATTCTATTTCCCAAAATTATTTCGAAACTTTCAAATCTATGTCTTCCACTGGTTTATTTTTTTAAACATTGGTATCATAGGCCTTAGTGAAATCATTTATTTTTAGTAACAATAAGTGAGTTATACATTTTATATTCAAAACATCTAATGTTAATATCTTTATTGGTCTGCCTTCCATCTCATTTTAAAAGAGGAGTGTGCACAGCTTCGTAAATGTGGTTGATAGTTTTCACAGATCCCTCGACTGAGAGCTTGAAAGTGAAAGGGTTAATATTTGATACAATTTGTCTTACGCCCAACCCTCAATTGTCCCAACATATTACCCTTAAGTCAAAAGGCGTATTCTATTGCATTGGGTGGTTCATTTTATATATATGAGAGGGACCAACCCAAGAAACAAGGTATTGTGGTACTGATGTTATGAATTATGGAACAATACACGAGACTTGCCACTGTGCGAGGTCTTACGACCACTAACAGGTAGCTCTACCACAGCGCCCCAGGCAGTCAAGGCTAGCAGAACGCGAGAGTCAACACTTCAGTGTCTCCGCAAAGGCACATAACATAGCGTAATGTTTATCCTCCACCAATATTTTTAGAAACAATAAGTGAGTTATACATTTTGTATTCAAAACATCTAATGTTAATATCTTTATTGGTCTGCCTTCCATCTCATTTTAAAAGAAGAGTGTACTGTAGTGTATTGTCTGTTCCATTTCAGGTCGTTAAACAAAATGTGTATTCTGCTCCGAAGAGAGCTTGGAATTTTAAATGTTAACTTACATAAAATTTGAAATCACAAATAACGATCTTGACGTTTTTGCACTGGAGTTGAGCCCACTATTCGCACCAAGGAACGCCATTGCACGACTTAAAGACTCTATCGCCCGAACAAGGTGAATGGCCATCTCGTTTCCGAGGTACAGTCTTAGGGTAACCAGTACTATTTGCCATATCCCACGCAATTACTAATGGATTGACAAATCATTCTTAAATGAAAAGACATATTTTACTTCTCCCAATATTGCTGAAAATTACAAGAATATAATAGCAATTAATAAGAAAGACCAATTTTGTCAGTATTTCCTAAATCATATCTCGAAATCTACAGAACTGGTTTAAACGAAATCCACTCAGATGTAAACAGGGATCTTTCTCAAAACTTCTAGCGACGAGCTTCGCCTGTCATTATAAGCCTGAAACTTTTCAGAAAACTAAGAACTTTCCTTCAGGTGTAGATATAATGTAATAATTGTCCTTTATTACCTTATTTTCATTATATGAACGAGTAGTTCCGTAAAGAACTATATAGCCTAGCCTATTTTCATATTCCTACTTATGTTAATTGCCTCTATCAACGTACAAAATTTCAGTTTGATTGCTGTAATAGATTCGTAGATGTTCAGAACCGTCTAAATATTTCGGATGGCCACCATGTTGGATTCTTATATAATTATGTAGGCCTTAGGGTCATGTACTATTACATGAAGATTATTCTGTATGTGTATTATACAAACTTCTATCGCATGATTAGGACATAAGAAACAGAAGCAAGAATTTAACATTTCGCAGAGACGCAATCTTGTGGAGAAAACAATTAAAATAAATTAGATGCCAGTGGATTACAATGTGTATAAGCATTTACCGTATCAAGTTTCACTGCGCTCAGATTGTTAAATCGCGAGAAACGTCCATTTAATTTTTTACATTTCTTGTCGCCGCCATGTTAGATTTGTAATCACCAGGTTATTGAAAGGCCAATAGGTGAACATATGTCTATAGCTTCTATCAACATACAATATTTCAGTTTGATTGCTGTCATCGATTAAAAGATATTGAGAACTGTCAAAATATTTCCGGATGGTCGCCATGCTGGATTCTTACATATGTAAGCCATATAGTTATGTAATATTAAATGACGATTATTGTGAAGGTTCATTATTCAAACGTTGACTTCGATCGCATGATTAGGACACAAGAAATAATAACGTAATTTTAAAATGTTTGCACAGCCACCATCTTGAGGTTATGTAATCAATTGAACTAAATTATGTGTCAGTGCATTACAATGTGTATAAAAATGTGCTGTGCCAAGTTTCACTTCGTTCGGATGGTTAAAGCGCGAGAAAAGTCATTTAAATGTTTCAACTTCGCTTGGCCGCCATGTTCATTTTGCCGTTAAGAAATTTTTGCAAGTCACATAGGTGAACTTCTAGTAGAGCCCTTTATCACTGTACAACATTTCAGGGTGATATCGGTAATAGTTTTGGAGATATAGAATGTCGGGGAAATATTTCGCACAACCACCATCATGAGGTTATGTAAGAAATTTAAATAAATTAGATGCCAGTGCATAAACATTTGCTATACCAAGTTTCACTGCGTTTGGATGGTAAAATCGCGAGAAAAGACTGTTTAAATGTTTCAAATTCGCTTGGCCGCCATGTTCGTTCTGTAGTTAACAGGTTTTTGAAAGTCTCAAAGGATTATCTTTTAGTAGTGCCCTCTAACACCGTACACAATTACGGGCTGATATCATTAATAGTTTCGGAGACATAGAATGCCGGCGAAATATTTCGCATAGCTGACATGTTGGATTGATGAGACGTAATAGAATTTAAAGGGGGGCTGCGTGGCGCAGTCGGTAGAGGCGCTGAGCTTCTAACTGAAAGGGAGTGGGTTCGATCCCCACCCAGGTAGTGGATTTTAGGAACAAAACTACCACTTTCGGAAACGCAAAGTGAACGTTTGAATAACCTACTCAATAATCCTCACCTAAAAGTAACTCTATGGCCTAAAATACAACATGGCGACCATCCGGAATATTTTGACGGTTCTTAATATCTAATAATCTATGACAGCAATCAATCTGAAGTTTTGAATGTTGACAGTGGTTATAAACATAAGTTCTCCTATGGGACATTCAATAACCTGGTGAGCACAAATTCAACATGGCGGCGGCGCAAAATGTGATTATTCAAATAGACGTTTCTCGCGATTTACCACTCCGAGCATGGTGCAATTTGGCACGATTTACAGTATGCTTATATACATTTTAATCCACAGGGATCTAATTCATTTCAATTATTTTCATACCCACAAAATGGCGGCTGAACGAAATTGTACATATTATCTTTATTTTTTATGTCCTAATCATGCGATTGAAGTTTGAATAACACACCTACACAATAATGTACATGTAATAGTACATAACTCTAAAGTGTATATACTGTACAATAATTCAACATGGTGACCATCCGAAATATTTAGACGGTTCTGAATATCTACGAATGTATAACAGCAATCAAACTGAAAATTTGTATGTTCATAGTGGCTATAAACATAAGTAGGATATATATATATATATATATGAAGATACGCTATGTACTACTTCTTCACTTAACTACTTGTTTCATAAATGAAAATAGGCTAAAAATTAGGCGTAAGAGATCACCTTTAGTCCATGAGTGTGTGTGTGACACCCTAATATAATCTAAACGGCTGGAGCGATCTTAATGATACTCGGTAAGAACTTAGTAGGTTTAGTCTTTTCTTAAAATCCCGATCTACATGGCAGCCGCGCGAAATATTAACCGGCATTCCGTATCTCCGAATCTATTACTGATAACACCCTGAAATGTTGGATGGTGATACAGAATACCAAGGTAAGCTCAGAGATATGATGAGTACAAAACCAACATAGAGGCCAAGCGAAGTTAAAATATTACTATTAAAATTGGGTACAATCATTTTCACAGATTTAAAAGTATTAAATTTCTAGTTTATAAAAAATAAAATTATAATATTTAAATAATAATCTTTTGAGATCATACCAGTAAAATTAAAATTAAAGTTATACAAATAAATGTTAAAGAAATTCAAGAAAAGAGTGATGAGCCTTAATATTAATTATAATATGATTAAATTATTTAAAGTTAACCGGGTGAGCTAGCCGTGGTCGTTACGGCATGACTGATGGCAGTCGCTCACATCCGGGAGACGAGGAGGTTCGAATCCCCCCGCCGGCAACCTTGAAGATGGTCTTCTGTGGTTTCCCATCTTCCTTCCAGGCAAATGCCGGGGTTGGTCCCTAACTATAGGCCACAGCCGCTACCTTCCAACTCCTCGTCCTTACCTTCTCACTCTCCTCCCCAACGGTACTTGTAGCTCACCCATTGGGTGTCCGTCTCGAAGCAGCTACAAAACTGGCGAGCCGAACATGTCCTTGGGCACTCCCGGCATTAAAAGCCATACGCTAAAAAAATAAATAAAGTTAAATTTATTATGATGAAGATATAATTGCGCACAATGTGCAAAGAGAATTTACAGTAGTATACATTATTCAGTTAGACAAAAACTTGTAATGGATTCAGTTCACATTTTGCATGTTTAGGCGTATCTCTTGCAAGGTTCATTACATCTGACACACGCAGCTTGCTCCCGGTTCATGATAGTACAGGTACTTCACAACACAAAGCTTGAAGTGAAAGCCATGTACGGGAATTCTCATCACTATGTGTCGTAAAATCTATCCCTTTCGCGACCATTTATGGTAGGTCATCGCATCTGTTGCATAAAACTCCTCCCATAAAGCAGCTTTTTTTGTTTTCAGGTATTCTAGAGTGCTTAAGAATGGCGACGTCGTAGGAAGCAGAAGATGATGGCGTAGCCCCTCGATGAAGAAAGGCTCTCTTCCAGTTAAATTTATTATAAATGCAAATAAAAAATTATTCTTCCCCGTGAAATGTTAATTGCACTGTGCAATGATTGAATATAGAATGTGCCTGATTTTAAAACATTCCAACAGCAATTCTAATGGCTGTTTCGCTAATTCTGAAAAAGAAACTTGAGATTGTTAATTTCACTTACATGACCTGTTTAGATCGTCATGCTTGTCTGGCTGCGTGGCTCAGCGGTAACGTTATCGCCTGCAGGATCGAACCTGGCGCAGTCAGCTGGCATTTGAGGGTGCGCAAATACGAGGGAGCCATGCCAGTTCATTTACTGGCACGTTAATTAACCCCTTTGGGGCAAAATTCCGGCACTTATGGCGTCTCTAAAAGCCGCATTAGTTTAGAGGGGCGTATACCATATCGTTATTATTATAGATCGTCAAGCGATCATAATCAGATCCTTTACACGCAGGCCGTTAAAATATGTTTGGGATTATATTTATTTTGACAAAAATAAGAGGCTATAGGGCTTATTCAACTCCATATTAAGGTCAATATTATTAGCATTGGCTTCTTCTTTTAGAGACACCAAATTATAGAATATTGGCTCCTAGCTTTCCCCTGTTCAGACTGGTCCAAAACATTTTCTTAGAATTTTCCTTTCTTACATTTTCACATCTTTAATTAATGATCTGCCCCCAATAATCAGCGTTTCAGAATCATATAGTGCTTGAAGCTTGATTACAGTGTTAAAATGCCGTAATTTGCATTTCTGGATATTGATTCTTTATTATACCTGTTCCAAGTGAGTCTGTTTTAATATAGTTTAAGATTTTCAGTTTAGGTAGCCTACAGTCTGATGTATGCTGTTATTGTGTACATATATATTGTTATTGTTGAAATTGCCTTATTTCATTTATCATCCTCGTGTTTTCTTCCTTAATTCAAGTAAGGCATTAGCCTATATTGTTAGGGCTCACTGCCTGTTTTGTAAAAAAAACATTTTCGCTTTCATCCGTGGCAGTGCGCTTTTAAGCCTATTTCCATTTATGCAAAAATAGGCTTATAAGGTCACCTTTTGTCCATGTGTGCGTGCATGTGTCCCCCTAATAACTTCTACGGCTTGAGCGATTTCAATGACACCTCTTATGGTCATAGTAGCCTACTATCTTGTCCGACCCCGAGCGTGCCCTTTAAAGTTTGTTACGACCCACGAATCCATCATGGAGGTTGTGAAAAATATTTCAACGACATTCTATATCTTCGAAACTATTACTCATATCACCCTTACATTTTGTACGGTGATAATGGGTACTACTAAAAGTTCACGTATATGACTTTAAGTAAACTGTTAAGTACAAACCGAACATGCCAGCCAAGAGAATTTGAATAATTTAAATATACTGTTCTCGCGATTTAACAATCCGGGCCCAGTGAAACATGGTACAGGAAATCTTTATTTATACATACCTAGGTATTGAAATGCACTGATATCTAATTTAGTACAGGTGTTTACATAACCACAAGATGGCGGCCGTGCGAAATTTTAAACATAAGGTTTTTATTTATTGTGACCTAATCAAGCGATCAAAGTGAACATTTGAACAATGAATCTACCCAATAATCGTCATCTAATAGTGCATAACTCTATGGCCTACTTATATAAAAATCAAACATGGTGACCATCCAAAATGTTTAGACGGTTTTCCATATCTACTAATCTATGACAGCAAACAAACTGAAATTTTGTATGTTGATACAGCAATTATTATTAGTAAGATATATGAAGATAGGCTTTTTATTTCTTCACGAAACTATTATAGTTGTTTTTTATCTTGATCATTTCATTTCATATAACTTAATTAGAGGCGGATAACTTAGATGTTTGGTCCCTAAACGACAAATCATCATCATGAATTAATATTAATAACAAATGCCAACAGGCTGTGCCAAAGTTTAATCCCACAATTTTGTGTGCAGCAGGTGAAAAGCCTACCTACCGCACTACAAAGGTGGCCTTAAATAAATTAATGAAGTTAATTAATTCTGGAGCTGTAAACAATGACGTAAGTTACTCTGGGGAAATACGTAGTTAAGTGTGTCACTCAAAAGCATATTACTTAAATTACTGTAATTAATTCATTAATTCTTGAAGAGGAAATTACTTCATTTGCATCAACATTAGCTTCAACATGGTGAGCATGTATTGGTGTAGTGGTTAACATTCATTGTTGTCACCCGTGAGGCCTGAGTTAAATCCTCGGCTCTGATAAGAAATTCGGTGGCGTAGTTGGTAGCAAGCTGAGCTTCTATGCCAAAGATTTCGGGTTCATACCCGGCCGAAGTCGTCGGATTTTTAAGAGCGTTGAAAATCCCTCTGTATGCCGTCCTTCGGATGGGAAGTAAAGCCAGCGAGCCCACTAACTACAATTGTGTGAAGCTAAATTAGTAGGTTAGAATTGATTAATGCTCTATAAAGTTTTAACGTTCGCCGCCAGGTGCCGGTTGCGGTGGCTTCTAGTAGCATTTGGTAGCAAAAGTAGGAACTACTTGAAATTGATCGTCTGCAGTCCTTACCTGAATTACAGATACCACACACTAATACAGCTATGACAAGTAACACCGGTTATCAGACAGATTCTACACACACCCAAAGTACACGGGGCTACATGACCGCGTTGTTGCAGCCCCTAAACCAAGGAATTAACCAACCAAATGGAATTCTATTGCAAAAGTTGGAGCAGAGTATACCCAGCCTCTGAGATGGAACTGAGAGTTAACCTGGTGAACATTGGCCACTGGACCTCCATTTTTACGTAGAATCTGAACCGCAGGACGTGATATTTCACTTTGAAATTGTCACATGTTTTGACCGGAAATCGAACCCTTGGAGAGAGGCAAGCAGCTGCACCTTGCACCACCGCACCCCCTGTTGATGGTTAGAGTTAATGATGGTAGCATTTAGCAACAGCAAATTGCCATCGGGCTGATCCGGGACCAAATAGCGTAATCAATCTTGGTTTTTAAAGGCAAATCATAAACAACAAACACCACACCTACGGTGACTGCTAGTAGAATAATAACGCATCTGTTTCTCATTTGTCCTCATGAGGCTGAATGCACCCCGTTCCAAACATTATATTTAGAAACTGAAACGGAACCATCTGAACAAGGAATTACGTACTTCACATACCTGCCCAGAGTCTGCACCTGGCGGAGATACGGTATCGATATATATTATCACTCTTGTTAAAGTGAGGCTGTACAACTGGTACATCCAGTATCTTGTGAGCTGTATCTGGAAGAATCCAGAACACAACTTTATGCCGACTACCAGAATAAGAACAAACAGAGATATTAAGTCATGTCTTTGGAAAGTGTTCTAAGAACTATAAAAAATTCCCGCCATCATTATGTACGATTATGCCCATAGTATGGCGTTTGGTTGCGCACCACGAGAGCAAAGGAGAGCTGGTAATTGGCAGATCGAAGACTATAATCTTGACGCTGACAGTGGTCACCCTGAGTTCATCTCCAGGAAATTCACAGAATGGTTGCTAAGACTGCTTCCATATAATTTCATAGCCTGTTTCAACCTATTGACATTTTAACTTTCAGTCGGTCAACACTAAATAATTCAAATTCCTAGAATGTGTGAAAAAATAACATGAAACAAAACAAGATGATCAGTAAAGAACATACAGCCTACTTTCTCCTAAATGCATGGTTATTGTTATAACGCTTTGTCTTTTTCAAGGAGTATAATTGAATGTTGGTTGTAGTAACTTGTTGAAATACAACGTGCTATTGGGATATTAAACATGAATATGAGGTGCCCTTTGCTAGTGCTACCTCTGTAAAAAAAATCATTCAATTCAGTTTCACCGTGTTGGAATTGATATGGGGAATGTATTTGCACACATACATGGCCGCTATTTTCAAACTATTGGGCTGATGACCTTGTAGTCAGTCATAAGATGATTTCCACAAAAAGGCATGTTGTTGCAAAATCTGGTAGAGATAAAATTATTAGGATGGTCGTAATTTGATTTAAGCTTTTAACATTTGGGTGGTCGTCATTCCATTTCCGTCAAGATGGCGGCGATATAAAACATGACACTGAGGTGCCCTTTGCTAGTGCTACCTCTGTACCAAATTTCGTTCAATTCAGTTTCACCGTGTTTGAATTGATAGGGGGAATCGATTTGCACTCATACATGGCCACCATCTGCAAACTATTGGGCTGATGATCTTGCAGTTTGGTCAGAATATGCTTCCCACATAAAGATATGTTGTTGCAAAATTTGGTAGAGACTAGATTATTAGGTTCGTCGTAATTACATTTTAGCTTTTAACATTTGGGTGGCCGCGATTACGTTTCCTTCAAGATGGCGGTGATATAAAACATGACACTGAGGTGCCCTTTGCTAGTGCTACCTCTGTACCAAATTTCCTTCCATTCGGTTTCACCGTGTTCGAATTAATAGTGGGAATCGATTTTTACGCAAAGATGGCCGCCATCCGCAAAATATTAGGCTAATGACCTACTAGTTTGGTCAAAGGATGCTCCCTCCATAATGGTATGTTGATGCAAAATTTGGTAGAGATCGGATGATTAGGTTAATCGTAATTTGATTTAAGCTTTGAACATTTGTGTGGTCGCCATTACGTTTCCGTCAAGATGGCGGCGATATAAAACATTACACTGAGGTGCTCTTTGCTAATGCTACCTCTGTACCAAATTTCGTTCCATTCGATTTCACCGTGTTTGAATTAATAGGGGGAATCGATTTTGACACAAAGATGGCCGCCATTCGCAAACTATTAGGCTAATGACCTATTAATTTGGTCAAAGGATGCTTCCTCCATAAAGGTATGTTGTTGCAAACCTTGGTAGAGATCGGATGATTAGGTTAGTCGTAATTTGATTTAAGCTTTGAACATTTGTGAGGCCGCCATTACGTTTCCGTCAAGATGGCGGCGATATAAAACATGACACTGAAGTGTCCTTTGCTAGTGCTACCTTTATACCCAATTTCGTTCAATTCGCGTTCACCGTGTTCGAATTGATAGGGGGGGACAGACATTCTGAGTACACACACTCACACACACACACACACAGACTCAAACACACACACATACACACACAAAGACAGACACACTTTTTTTTTAGCCCTGTGTTGATCTCATAAGTCTACTTTCATTTTTTGCAAAAATCGAAAGTACGCTAATACAGTACATGTGAAACCAGGTGTATCTGTTGCCCCTAATAATATTATGTTATGCAGCCCAACGAACGCGTGTTATCAGGAAGATGACATTTCTTTGCTGCATCCCGTATGGTACTAATTCAGAACAAGCATATCCCGCAAGCGATACTGAACACTATTATGTTTCCCGCGTATAGTCTCTAGTCACATCGAGGGAAAATCATTAGTGTTCAGTAAGTCCGTTTGAAGGAGCCTCCGTGGCTTAGGCGGCAGCACGCCGGCCTCTCACCGCTGGATCCGTGGTTCAAATCCCGGTCACTCCATGTGAGATTTGTGGTGGACAGAACGGAGGCAGACAGGTTTTTCTCCGGGTACTCTGGTTTTCCCTGTCACCACTTTCATTCCAGCAACAGTCTCCACTATCATTTCATTTCATCTGTCATTCATTTAATCATTGCTCCAGGGGAGTGCGACAGGCTTCGGCAGCCGGCACAGCTCATATTGTCGCCGCTAGATAGGGGCTTCATTTATTCCATTCCCTGACCTGGTCGGTCGACTGGAAGCAGGCTGTGGATTTTCATTTTTTCAAGTTCGTTTGACGGATATGCTTGCAGCGCATTAGTACCATACGGGATGTAGCGGACATCGACCTTCCTGATAAAACTGGTAGTTGGGCTGCATAAAGCAATATTATCAGGGGCAGTTGATTTACCTCATATATAAAGGGTGGACCACGTAAGTTGAGACTGTATAATATCTCAAAAACTAAGCGTTGTATAAAGAACTGTTTAGAATAAAAATGTGTGATATTGAGGGGGGGGGGGGGGGGGGGGAAACATGGTAGCCTATATATCGTGGTTTATTTGGTGAACGTTAGGATGGTAATTTGATGATCACGTGACGTTTCATAAATGGGAACCAATTTTTAGCCTATTTTCAATTTTGAAAACATAGGCTTATGAGATCACCTTTTGTCCGTGTGTGTGTGCGTGTGTGTGTGTGTGTGTGTGTGAGGTGAGTGTGTGTGTCCCCCCTAATAAAATCTAAACGGCTGGAGCGATTTCAATGAAACTCGGTAAGTTCATAGCACTATTTCCGGCGACCTCGACCGTGCCCTTCAAATTTTGTTACGTCTCACCAATCCAACATGGCGGCTGTGCGAAATATTTCACTAGCATTCAATATCTCCGAAACTATTTCCGATATCACCCTGGAATTTTGTACGGAGATAAAGGGCACTACTAGAAGTTCACCTATGAGACTTTCAAAAATCTGGTGACTACAAAACCAACATGGCGATCAAGCGAAATTGAGACATTTAAATAGACATTTCTCGCGATTTAACTATTCAAACGTAATGAAACTTGATACAGAAAATGTTTATACACATTGTAATGCTCTGGAGTCTAATTTTGTTCAATTGTTTACATAACCTCAAAATGGCGGCTGTGCGAAATATTTCACTGACATTCTATATCTCCGAAACTATTACCGATATCATCATGCAATTTTGTACGGTGATAAAAGGTACTGATATAAGTTTACCTATGTATATTTCATAAACCTGTAAAGTACAAAACGAACATGGCGACCAAGCGAATTTGAATTATTTTAATCGACTTTTCTCGTGATTTAACTCTCTGAGCGCAGTTAAATGTGGTACAGTAAATAATTTTGCAGATTGTAATGCACTGCCGTCTAATTTAATTCAATTGTTTACATAACCTCAAGATGGCGGCTGTGCTAAATTTTAAAATTAAATTTTTATTCTTGTGTCGTAATCATGTGATCGAAGTGAAAGTTTGAATAATGAAGCTAGGCAATAATTGTCCTTGAATGGTACATAACTCTATGACCTATACATACAACAATCCTAAATGGCGAGCTTCCGAAATATTTAGACGGTTCTCAATATCTATGAATCTTTTACAGCAACCAAACTGAATTTTTTTATGTTCATAGAGACTATGAACATATGTTCACCTATAGGACTTTCAGTAACCTGGAGAGCACAAATCCAACATGGCGGCGACGTGAAGTATAAATATTTAAATGGACGTTTCTCGCGAATTAACTATCCGAGTGCCTCGAAACGTTGCACGTTAAATGCTTATACAAATGTTGATCCACTGGCATGTAATTTATTTCAATTGTTTGCATAATCACAAGATGGCTGGTGCGCGTACTTTTAAAATCTAGTTTTTACTTCTTGTGTTCTAATCATGCGATTGAAGTTTGAATACCACACGCACACAATAATCTTAATGTAATAGTACAAAAATAAAAATCCATCCTGGCGACCATATGAAATATTTAGACTGTTCTCAATATATCTAAGAATCTGTTACAGCAATTAAACTGAAATTTTGTATGTTGATAGAGACAATTAACATGAGCAGGATATATGAAAATAGACTGTATAGTTCTTCACAGAACTACTTGTTATTACTTTATTTCCTTATTCCTCATACAAACATTAACAACTTTTGTATAAAGCACTTTGCACTAGTTCGTACACCAACACACATGATAACGTCTAGTATGAATGAATTACATGAATACCCTGCTCGGGATGTTTTAAATAACAATTACTATGACCGTTGGATAGGTCCCGTTAATTGCCCTTACTTCCCCGATTTTTTTTTCTTATGCGGTTACCTGAAAGATCGAGTGTATTGTGAAAAACCAACGACTCGGGACAACACAAAGGCGCGGATACGAAATGCTTGTGTCAGTATTGATAGACACATACTTTTACGGATATATCAATCGTTCATACACAGAGCTGGAAAATGCATTGAAATGGAAGGCCACCATTTTGAACATTTATTACGCTAAGGTTCGTTGCGTTTGCAATAACTGGTAGGCCTCTTTGTACCTAACTGTCATCAATGTTGCATTGTCTACGCCAGGGACAAAACCATGTACATATAAAATTGGTGTACGAAATACTATTTAGTTTTGTATCAGAAATAAGGAAACACAATAAACATTGTGGTTCCCATTTAAAAATTGTAACATGACCATCAAATTACCTTCCAAACGTTCCACAAATTAACTACGAGATATAGCATGTTCTTTCCCCATTAATATCACGCAACATTTATCCAGACAGTTCTTTATACAACGCTTAGTTTTTAAGATATTGTACAGTCTCAACTTACGTGGTCCGCGCTGTATATAGACTATATTGAAATAAATTGCATGTGATAATGATCTATATACCGTATATTATGGACTATTGACGAAGGAGAAAACAAAGGGATGGCACTTTTCACTTTGAAGCGAGCATCATCACATCCAAATATGCAAGACAAATAGTTCTACAAAACACTAGTCTACCAAACCTACAGTGACACCCCTGCCAGTCTCTGCCCTCCAATAACAAATAGCCAGTCAGAAAACATAGTACATAAGTGTGGTTATTATTTATTTATCGTATGGCTTTTAATACCAGGAGTGTTCGAGGACATGTTCGGCTCGCCAGAGGCTGTAGATGCTTCAAGCGGACACCCATGGGGTGAGCTACAAGTTCCGTTAAATTTCAAGTAGTTCCAACTTTCGCTACCAGATGACACAAACACCTAGTGGTGAACGTTGGAAATTTGATAGAGCGTTCCAACGAAATCTAACCTAGAAATTTAGCTTCACACAAGTTTAGTCTGTGGAAGGATCTTTTACATGCCATAAATGTATGACATGGGATCGCCGGAATTACTTCCCCTTCGAAGGAAGGCATACTGAAGGTAATTATCTCTACTTAGTATAAAACTAAGTCCCCGATTCTTGGATGTCACGGATAATGTCGGGAACCACTGGATGGATTTTGATGCGGTTTTCACCAATCGGTAAAGGGTATCTCGTGGAAGGTTTCTGTAGAAAATAATTTATTTATGATCTAAGGAAGCCACGATTTCAGTGAAATAGTTGAAAAATAACTGGCATCCGTGTGATTTTTAAGCTTACGCTGGGCAAACCGTTAAAAATATCTATATACCATGAGTGTAGGAATTGTTCAGCATGAAGAGTTCTACAAGAAAGTCCGTGAGAGCACATCTCTATCTTAAATACACTATAAGTATTTGTACGTTTTCATTTCATCCAACAATCTCCATTCAATTACTGAGGCAACAGTTTATGAGCTAGCTTTCGTGTTCACTGCTGGAGGGAAAACGACATACTGTATGTCGTTTAAAAGGAAATCTTATAAGACCTCGATTAAAAGTAGCCTTATCACCTTGCATTCATAACTGTTCCCGGGTCGGATTGCTAGTTACTGATAAATAGTAAGCCATTAATCACCCGAAGAAAGAACTGTTTATTGTAATGAAGCAAATCTTAGAAATGACGATCTCATCAACAAAACAGTCTTCCTCCCCAAACTAATCTATGAAGGTGTAGCCACTATTGCTGTGATACACTTAAGCAAAAAGCCATAAAACTACAGTAGAATTGTAAACTAATATGCGGAAATGATCCACAAGTACTCTGCTGTGATGATGGTAAAATCTATAACTACAACATATAATAATAATAATAATAATAATAATGAATGATCGTGTGGCCTCCGGAGAGGCCGAGTGCAGGTCTTTCTAGTTGACGCCCGTGGGCGACCTGCACGTCTTAATAAGGATGAAGTGATGAAGACGTCACAAACACCCAGTCCCCGAGCCACGGGAATTAACCACAGGAGATTAAAATCCCTGATGACACGGCCGGGAATCGAACCCGGGGTACTTCGGGCCAAGGTCTAGCGAGCTAACCATTTAGCCACGGATCCAGATAATAATAATATATATATATATATTTTTTTTTTTAAAATTTTTTTTTTTAGGGGAAGAAATGCATTTACGCACAGAGTGTCGGGCTCCTGCTACTGAGTAGCAGACTACCGACTAAAACTCTCCCTTTACTTCTGAACACTAGCCTGGAACCGTTTAGCACATTACTTCAGGCTAGAGTCATTTTATATTTGCCCGTAGGGCACTCTTCCGTAATGAATTATCTTCAGTGGCGATCCAGATCCGTCTTCTTTGTTCGGAGGATATCTTCAACAAAACTTGCTACAAGTTTCCAATGTTCTTCATTTTGTAGCATTACCGCAACAATATTGTCAGGAGATATCTCTACATCAATTTCATCTTGAAGAGACTGCCTACTTTGGACCCACCGTCCACAAGAGAAGAAGGTGTGATTAGCACTATCTACCTCATTAACACAGTAGATACAATCTGGTGAATCCACTTTCCCCATCTTCTTAAGATAAGAACTGAAGTACCCATGGCCAGTCAAAAACTGAGTGAGATAATAACCAACCTCACCATGTTTCCTCTCTGTCCAAACCTGCACCTGGGGTATCATTCTCCTAGTCCACTGGCTTCGGTGTCCTTGCTCCCATTTGATCTGCCAATTGTGAAAGGTTTGTGCTCTTGCTGTTCGTCTTGCATTTTGTAAACCTACTTCCGATTTCCTCCAGTAAATGTACTTACGTTCTTTCGCTAGAAAAAAAAAATGGAATTATCCCAGCAATAACAAGAACTGCTTCTTCAGAGACCGTGCGATAAGCAGATGCCACGCGTAAAGCACCCCGCCTCTGCACTTGTGCTAATGACTTTCTATAAATTTCCTTATCCAGGGCATCCGCCCATACTTCCGCTCCATACAGCAGAACTGAATGAATGGCTGTCATCAGTAATCTCCTCTTACTAGATTTTGGCCCACCAACATTGGCCATTAGCCGACTGAGAGACGTTACTCCTCTTGCCGCCTTATCCGCAGTCCGTCTAATTTGTTCTCCAAAATTCAATTTATTGTCGATCATGAGGCCCAGATAATAATAATAATAATAATAATAATAATAATAATAATAATAATGTCGCATGACCTCGAGTGCCGGGTGCAAGCTTTGTTATTTGACACCCAGAGGGTAGCTTGCATATCAAATTTCATTGTTCCTTGAAGCACTATGAAAGTAAAGAAGGTTAGATATTTAAGCACCTTGAACACTATAGCGCTTTCCAGTAGATAAATGAGGAACTTAGTGATGGCGGAAACTCCGGAGATTAATTTTCCCATTATGAACACGGCCTATTGAATTCAAATGGGTTCTTTGACATGCCAACATCGTATGATATATTTGTCGTGATTTTTGTCGCCTTTCAAAAATCACTTACCACGGCCAGGAGCGAACCTGCAAGCTTGGGGTTAGTATACCGACACGTTAACCACTCACCCACCGTGGCAAGCACTACAACATAAATGAAACAGTGTTTGTCTACTAATAATGTATTGACTTATCTGAATTTGTGGAATGTCTTCAGGCTGCTCAGAAAACCACCTATTGATGTAAGTAAAAGATATCCAAACTATTATTCTGAAGCCTCCGTGGCTTAGATGGCAGCACGCCGGCTTCTTACCGCTGGGTCTGTGGTTCAAATCCCGGTCACTCCACGTGAGACCTGTTCTGGACAAAACGGAGGCAGACAGATTTCTCTCCGGGTACAGCGGTTTTCCCTGTCAAAATTCCATTCCAGCAACACTCTCCACTATCATTTCATTTCATCTGTCATTCATTTAATCATTGTCTCAGAGGAGTGCGACAGGCATTGGCAGCTGGCACAGTTCATATCCTCGCCACTAGATGGGGTCTTCATTCATTCCATCCCTGACCCGGTCGGTCGACTGGAAGTAGGCTGTGGATTTTCATTTTCATTCACTCTGAAGATTCATTTTTTGAATTTGACTAGGTTTAATAAAAAGTTGTCAGATTATGTAAGAATGAAATATCATATCCAAGGTTACATCCAAACAATAGTGTAAATGAAAGAAAACATATACGAAAAATCTATGTTAGACTATCGAAAATCAAAAATCAAAGATATTATAGTTCAAAGAAAGAAGTTGAATTTTGAATTTATTTAAGGGGAGAAGGTTGCATGATCAAATTCTGGCGCAATGATTTGACATTTGAAGGTGCGTAAATACGAGGGAGGTAGGTTTACTGGCCACGCTAAAGATCCCCTAGGGGGCAACTTTCCGGTACCCCAGCGTCACAGTAGTTAAATGGGATGTAAAACCAGTAACAATTTTGTTTTATTATTTAATAGTTGTGTGCTCCTGAGGTACTGAAGAGATGAATGAGGTGCATGTTTCAGCAGACAGGATGTGACGTGACCAATGAAATGTATTCTTCTGGCAATGGAAGGAGAGAACTTGACAGAGTTCTATCTTGTTATGCATGTGTCAGAAAAAAAAAGCGTGTCGCGATGTTGGCGTTGAACTTGCTGCATCTTGCGATTTCTGTGCCAAGTATAACTTTTACTCTTCCTCAAGGCTTCTAGATCTCAGTTCAGTGGACATGATTAATTCCTCTGCAGTGTCATGATTCAAATCTATGGGCTTCTGAGACAAGTGTCCCCGTACCTACCACTAAACCACGAAGGTAGCCAATATCTCAAGTGCTGCTTAGTGGCTAATCAATAACCCAATTATTTTTATTACTATTGTTGTTGTTGTTGTTTTAAATGGGTAGTCTGCGCTCTAACGACCAAGGGTATGGGTCTAGGCTGTATCCGGATGCGGGAAGCAAGTCTGTTTGAACTCGGTCGTCGACTTTCCATAAAATGGTCGCTACTGGATTGACAAATTTCAATTGGAGGAAAATGTCAGAATAGTACCTTCTGACCACGGCTGTTTCCTTCTAATCCTGCATCCAACTTAATTTATTTCATTTGTTCATTTTATTTCTCATTGTCCTGCGATGAGGTTGGTAACATACTTAGCTTCCGTCTGTAAGAAAAAGACCACTCGCCACGTATTTTCATCTCTCTTCATCTCCTACCACGTGTAGAAGCGGGAATAAACAGTAGAAATGCAAAAGCTTAGTAATTATTATTATCATTAGTATCTACATAACCCCCCACTGGGGCTCACATCTAGTGGGACGTGGGTTGGCGACCACGAACTCCCAGCTGAGTCCGGCATTGCTTCCACTAACTTGTTCCGGGCTCCTCTCTGTTATCTTTCCTGTCGGCCTCCCTTGGTCAACTCTTGCTCTCTTCTGACCCTGACGGTATTAGGGCATCCGAGACCTAGGGAGTCTCTTCCTTTCCTGCCTTTACTGGCCCTTCTCTCATTTTTCCGGATCCCTCGTTCTTCGAGGGTTCCGCCTTCCTTTTATTTTACATTTTGTACGTCTTTTCACTTCCAGTTCCATTTTGTACGTCTTTTCAATCTAAATTCCATTTTGTGAGTTGTTTTTTTCAATCTAAATTGCTTTTTTCACGTACTTTTAATCTAAATTGCATTTTGTAAGCATCTTGATTTTCACTTGCAATGTGTGAGTATTTTGAATTTCAATTGCATTTTGTAAGTATTTCCAACTCCAATTGCATTTTGCAGGAATTTTCAACCTAAATTGAATGTTTGCAATTATTTTGAATCTAAATTGCATTTCGTGGGTATTGTATTAACAGAAAAGCGCACGAATGTGCATAACATAGATATACACTAGTTTATTCCTTGGCATAATCGCACAGTGATTTCTGGTTATTTTTACATCGTGTGATGTGATATATGTCACAGAACTGGTCACATAACGAGCACGCGCTGAATTCATTTGGGGCGTGGTGGGACATGTTTTTATATATTTTATGGTGGTACCCAAGCACTGCTAACTTTATCTCCACATGTCTTAGTTTCTGATTGGCGCTGGTCCAGTTCCGGCTGATCATGGCATCCGTGCTTTAACGTTCTAGCGGGATATCTTCGCTCTTCTCCCTTCTCTCTGCTATGTGCGCTTCAGCATTCTTTGAGGATGGAAGCTGTAATTTTGTCCTTATTTCTTCGTCGAGGAAGGGTTCCCATGCTAATTCGTTTGTTAGGTGGAAGCGCGTGTATTTTGACATGGCCATTAAGATTTTCAGGAATTGAGCTTTAACTCTTTCGATGGTGGCCAGATCTCTCTTCGTTAGTATTTTGACTTTCAATTGCACTTGGTAAGTATTTCCAACCTTAATTGCATTTTGTAAGTGTTCTCAATATAAATTGCATTTTGTAGGTATTTTGAATCTTAATTGCATTTTGTGAATATTTTGAATCTAAATTCCTTTTTGTGTGTATTTCACTCTAAATTCCATTTTGTAAGTCTGTTTCCATTTGAATTTACTTTCTGTGAGTAGTTTCAATCTAAATTGCATTTTTTAAGCATTTTCGATCTCACTTGCATTTTGTAAGTATTTTCAATCTATTGTATTATACATCGCATTTTCTAAGTATTTTGCATCGCGGGCGCCGACATTTTGTGAGTGGTTTGAATTTCAATTGCATTTTGTAAGTATGGTTTATGTACAATGCTTTTTGTAAGTCATTTGAATCTACATTGAATTTTGTGGGTTTTTCGAATCTAACTTGCATTTTGTAAGTATTTTGAATCTAAACTCCATTTTGTGCGCCTTTTCCATCTAAATTCCACTTTGGCAGTCTTCTTCCTTTAACTTGCGCTGTGTGAGTGCTTTCGGTCTAAGTTACATTTTGTACGTGTTGACAGTCTACCTTGGTTTTCGTTCTGGTTTCCATTTCATTAACATTTTCGCTATCACCCAGACCATTAGGGGCTTATAACCTCCATGTTAGGCCCCTTAAAACAACAATTATCATCATCATATATCTACATTAAACGCTAAGGTTTATGTTTAACAAACCTCAAGCTCTTAAACCAGAGCGAGTGAAATGTGTGCAAAAAACTTCCAAATATTCTCAATAGTACTTGAAAATTCTTTGCATTTATTGAAATTTTGACGGAAATGTATTGATTTGTTTATAAAGTGCATTTAAACAAATAAACAAGATGTTAGCCCCTGCGAGAACTGTTTCGCATCGAGACCGCATAACAGTTAAGCCGGGTGAGTGATTTTAGCATATGCGAGATATTTTGAACAGCCCTCTGGTCATTATTATTTTTACGATTATTATTATTATTATTATTATTACTATTATTATTAACACTTATAGAGCCACGGTGCCGATATATCGACCGAGGGAGCTTCTGCTAGAAATGCCACCAGCCGATCTACCGGCACATTTTTAGCCTATTTTCAATTTTGAAAAAAAAAAAAAAAGGCTTATGCGATCACCTTTTGTCCGTGTGTGTGTGTGTGTGTGTGTGTGTGTGTGTGTGTGTGTGTGTGGAGCGATTTCAATGAAACTCGGTAAGTTCGGAGCACTATTCCGGGCGACCCCGACCGTGCCCTTCAAAATTTTGTTACGTCTCACCAATCCAACATGGCGGCTGTGCGAATTATTTCACCAACATTCAATATCTCCGAAACTATTATCGATATCACCCTGGAATTTCTTACGGTGATAAAGGGAAATACTAGAAGTTCACCTATGTGACCTTTGAAAAACTAGTAACTACATGACCAAAATGGCGGCCGCGCGAATTTGCGAAATTTAAATAGACGTTTCTCGCGATTTAACGAACCAAACGCAATAAAACTTGGTACAGAATATGTTTATACACATTGTAATTTACCGACATCTAACTTGGTTCAATTGTTTACATAACCACAAGATGGCGGATGTGCGAAATATATCACCGGCATTCAATATCTCTGAATCTATTAGCGGTATCACCCTGAAATTTTGTACGGAGATAAAGAGCACTACTGGAAGTTCATCTATAAGACTTTCAAAAACCGGTTAACTACAAAACGAACATGGCGGCCAAGCGAATTTGAAAATTTTAAATAGACCTTTCTCGCGATTTAATGTTCCAAACGCAATGAAATCTGGTACGGGAAATGCTTATACACATTGAAATGCACTGGTATCTAATTTAGTTCAATTGTTTAAATAACCTCAGGATGGCGGCTTTGCGAATTTTAAAATTAAGTTTTTATTTCTTGTGTCGTAATCATGCGATCGAAGTGAAAGTTTGAATAATGAACCTACGCAATAATTTCCCTTTAATGGTACATGACTCTATGGCCTATACATTTAACAATCCAACATGGCGAACATCCGAAATATTTAGACGGCTCTGAATATCTACGAATCTATTATAGCAATCAAACTGAATTTTTTAATGTTCATAGCAGCTATGAACTCACATTCACATATAGGACTTTAAATAACCTGGTGATCACAATACTAACATGGCGGTGACGCGAAGTATAAATATTCACGTGGACGTTTCTCGCAATTTAACCATCCGAGTGCAGTGAAACTTGGTACCGTAAATCCTTATACGAATGTTAATCCACAGGCATCTAATTTATTTCAATTGTTTCCATAACCACAAGATGGCATCTGAGCGAAATTTTAAAATCTCCTTGTTACTTCTTGGGTCCTAATCATGCGATTAATGTTTGAATGCTACACATACACAATAATTTTCATGTAACAGTACATAACTCTAGGACCTACATATATAAAATCCAACATGGCGACCATCCGAAATATATAGTCGGTTCTCAATATCTACGAATCTATTACAGCAATCAAACTGAAATTTTGTATGTAGATAGAGGTGGTGTATTCTTTGAATACACGGTACCTGAGATATAATTTTTATTGCTCTTTGCATGTTCATTTCTTCCTTCCTCCTTGTCAAACACCAACAGTGATCATCTGTTTTCTCCTTGTTGGGCATATCTCTTATGTCTTCATAAGTCTGTTCTAGATATATAACTTCTGTGACCCACCTAGCGTCACCTCGCAGCGAATCTCTGAAGCTCCTCAACTCTTCCTGGTACTAGAGGACTTACTTATCCATTTGGCCACCAGATCCTGTTACCATCGCCAGCTATTTTCTCTTGGAGCAAGAGGACTACGTCTACGTCTTTACTCGCCATGCTGCGCTAGTATCATCTGTTATCAACTCTTAGAAGATCAGCTCAGCAAGAGATTAATTTTCTGTTTTACAGTTGGTAATGTTTATATGTTCTCCTTTTGTCTCCTACCCCCCACTCCTTTCCCCCTTTCTTGGTCCCTCCGTGCTCCGTTGAGCTGCTCTCACTTCTCAGTCTGCAGTTGACTCGTTCAGTCAAAGCTCCGCTCGAGCTTGCCTCCTCAAACCAAGAGGCTCACCCTCTTCTACGCCATGTTGGCTAAGTAATCATCAACGGAAACTTCGACTTCAACATGAAATCAAGATAAGTACCATTTTAAAAGTTTTAACCTCATCTTCATGGTTTTAACTTCCACGTGCTTTTAATTATAATTTATAGACAGTGTGAAATTATTTACTTTGGGGCAAAAATCATTCTTCGTGGGATTTGCCATGTTGAGCTTTTGCTTGTATAAGCCAACCTTACTAAAAAAGAGCTTTTCTTAAGCTATTCAAACGAGAAATCCTCTCGCTACGTGGGATATTATCTAATACCCGCTGTCTATAATTATAAAGCTAGTTCCTCCGTTGGATTTTCTCAACCCCATTTTTCTGCTAAGGTCGTTCTGGAACCTTCTAGATCTTGTACTCTATCTGCGAGTCTTGCCGTCAAGTATTGTTCACGCACTTGTGAAAATGCTAGTTAAAATGAGGAATCTTCCTTAAATTACTGCAATAGCGAACTTTCTTCCCCCGTTGGAACATTCTATGGCGCATTTAATTGTAAATCACAACTTTTTCAAGAAATAGACTCTCACCTACATAGTGCAATCAGTTATTTCCATAATTGCAATAACTTTCTTTTTCATAAACTTTAGTGTTTCTACAGTGAACTTTGCATCCATCTTCATAGACTACAGTGATAAACAGTGCTTGCTCCACGTTTCTACCGCGTCGCGATCGTCCGGTTATATTAAATACGGCCATGAACATTGATCCTATATCCCAATGACCTTTCCTCAACCTTCTACTAACAACCATTATTAATAAAATTGAAACTTTTCTATAAGGTGTCACTCACGAGGTGCCCTTCCAACTTTGCTAGTTTAACATTAATTAAATTCTGCATAATTGCTTGTGTGATACAAGTTTTAAATTTACGTTGTTCCTTTCCCATAATCAGGGAAAACAATTCTTTAAACTCATGAGCGAGTCATGTTCAGGTTTCACGAAATGGAAACTGTCCCATTTGGCGAGTGATTCCTGCTCAAACTTGGGAAGTCTAGAACTTTCCTTTTCACTTTCTTCAGGTTTCACAGTAAGTGACCTGCCCTCTTTGTATAATTCTCATATAGTAATTCTGTATAAATATAAGAAGTTGTAGGAACTTCTATCTTATTTTTCATGTTGTTATTATTGTTATTTTCAAAGTTGTCACTTTCTCTAGAACATTCTCTCCAGAATTTCTTAAGGTGCACTCTTTGTACTCCAATTCACGTTCAAGCTTTAATTATTTCATTGTTCATTTGTTTAAATCTTATAAAGATTTTAGAAACATGTAAGGTTTGAAACCTTGTAAATTGTCAATTGCCTGGAGCAACCGTTTAATGTTGAGAGGTCTGCGACCCTATTTGTTAAAAAGTTCAAATGAACTATGTTTATTAAAATTATATTGCATAATTGTTAATTTCCTCAAACTTCTTCTAATTGTAAAATAAACGAATCTTTTCCCTTCGCTTTTTCATTTACGAATATAAAGTTTAGGCAAAATCCTGTCTTCCTTGACTCTCCTCACTCAATGATATTAAAATCATTAATAGGGCTTTCACCATTTGTTGCATTTGAGCAAGAACTCTTAATTTTCACCTCACTAAAGTTCTTCTTAGCGTTAATAGCTAATTCTAATTGGCCAGTAAGGCAAAAAAAGCTCGCTAAGCCAGCTACCTGCTTGTGGAGACCCTCTCCGAAAACTTATGGTCAGTTTTCTAAAAGATAAGTGTTTCTTTTTGTCTAAACTTTTAGCCGGCTCCTCGCTGAGTAAAAGCTTAGCCATTTTCCAATGCAACCATTGGTTCATTTACCAAGATTACCCAATAAGGCATAATCTTTTATCATTTTCCTTTTTAGAGACACTTGGTCGCCCTTACAGGAACTCCATAATTTTGGAAATTGAAAATACCAAGCCTGAGTTAAATCATTGGCATTCTTCGAATTACTTTGTAAAACCTAATTTCTTTGAGAAGACATACAGTAAATTTGTTCCTCTCAGTCTTGCCAGACCAGCACTCTTCCCCATAGTAGTTTTATATATGCTTGAGAGGGATTATACGAAAGCCACTCTCTTGCAAACAGCCCAAGTTCTATCTGTGTTTCTCGTCAGCTTAGACCATTTTAGGTATCCGAAAGAGGATTTTCGGTGGCAACTGCCTCTAAGTGTATTTAAAACTAAACTTATTAATTTTGTGGGACTCTCCTCCTATTTTTCTATCCTTCTTTTCCAATCCCAAATCTACTTCCTTCTCTTAATCATCTTCCCTTGGTGGGTGGGTTATTCCTCAGCCAATAAACTACCCAAAATTTGGTGCCGAAACCCGGGAGAGCCCATTTTTTCTTTTCTCTTTTTAAAATAGTGTCATTTGACAATACTTTGCATATTTCTAATATCTGTGTTGAATATTTCAGCTATAACCACATCGTGCAAAGCCTGTGAACGGGAAAGGGGCCGCTCCTGTCTCCTATGGTGTGTCCCATTCTTTCTACTCATTCGCTGCTGCCAGCTTGACAGCATTTCCAAGGTTCCACAGTTTCATGAGTTACATTTTCATTTACCTTCTTTAATATGGCTCCCACTGATAAGGATAAGGATGAAAAACTTACTTCTAAACGAGCATCCTATAAAGGGCAAATTACCCGATTCAGAAGGTACATAAAAGAATTAGATCCCTCAGACGCGCAATTAGATTTGTTGAAACATCGTGTAAAGGATTTTGAACGTTCATATGAAAACTACTGTAACATTCAAACTGAAATAGAAACTTGCATGCTCAATCAAACAGAAGATCGTGTCGAAGTAGAAAACTTATATTACGAAGGCATAGGTTCTGCTTTCAAAATAATACGCCAACTCGAAGAGGAGCAGAAAAAGGACGCTTCTGTTCCTGGTTCCCTTCACGAACCCCAAACTTCTTTCCGTGAGGGCACTCACAAGCCCAAACCTACTTTACCGAAAATTGATTTACCCCATTTTTCTGGAGATGAATCTGCTTGGGATTCTTTCTATGAATTATTTTGCTCCCTTGATCATGACAATGAAGACATTCAAGTCATTTACAAGTTTCATTACTTGAGATCTATCCTTCGAGGTCAAGCTTTGCAGTTAGTTGAAGCACTTCCTCTGCGTGCCGAAAACTACCCCATTGCCTTTAATTTATTAAAAGAAAGATATGGAAATTTACGTTTACGTATTCAACGCCATATGAAGGCTGTATTTAACCTACCTGCGTCACAGCACAATGACGTCACTAGTTTGCGTACTTTAATTGACACTACCCAACTCCACGTTAAAGCTTTGTCCCAATTAGATCAACCTACTGAACATTGGGATACCTTCCTAATACATTTAGTAGTCTCTAAAGTTGATGCTGCTACCCTCAAAGCTTGGGAAATTGAACTTTCTAAAGAAGACGACTACTCTTACGAGCATTTAGTCACTTTCATAAACGCTAGATGCCAACTTTTAACCGCTCTAGCTAATCAAAGTGAACCTTCATCTCCTAGTTCCAAATTCGAATTAATGTCCATCAAATCCAAAAGTGAACGCTCAGCGTCCAATACCCAAAAACCCGGGTCCAGCTCATCCAAATTCAAATCAAACTCCACTGGTTACCCAACTAGGTCTAGTGAACGTCGTGTTGCTAGTTCTATTGTTTTAAACACGCAAAGTGAACCTCGCAAAAGTTTAAACGAACCTGTAAAGTGCATACTTTGTAAAGATCCCCATGCCCTATACCTTTGCAAATCTTTTAAAGAAATGTCAGTCGATGACAGACGAAAATTAGTCGCTCAAAACAAACATTGTTTCAACTGCCTAGCGCCCACGCATTCTGCTTCTAACTGTAAGTCCACAAGACTTTGCTACCATTGTGAAAAGGCTCATCATACTCTGCTACATTGTCATGATCAGGCAAGGTCATCGACAGCATCTACTTCGCCGAAAAATGATAGTGCTAACAATTCTAATGCTTCATCTTATATTCAAAATGCCAAGTCCATTCGCAGTGCTCAAGTATTGTTGTCTACTGTCCAAATCGAAGTTCAGGATAACTTTGGCAACTGGGTCCGTGCACGCGGTCTTCTAGACTCAGCGGCAACTCATGATTTTGTGTCCAATTCCTTGATTAGAAAACTAGGCCTACCTGTAAACCCCACTTCTATCAACGTGTCGGGCATCAACAGCTCAAAATCGCAAGCTTTACAATTCTCAAAGCTAACTATAAGAGATACTTGTCATAGAAACAACTTTCTTAAACTTAATTGTCTAATTCTTAATAGCATTGGAGAAGACACTCCAAGTCACTCTGTGGATATTTCAGGGTTAAACATTCCCTCGCATTTAAGGCTAGCCGATCCTTGTTTTAATATGCAGAACCCTATTGACATACTCTTTAGTGCCAATGTTTTCTGGAATTGCCTACGTAAACAGGTTCGTAAGTTATCCTCAAACGTGGTCACCAGAGACACTAATTTTGGATGGATCGTCACAGGGCAACTTCCCCATTATTCTCCTCAACCCGCATCGCAATGTTACTTCTCCAACACTGACCTGGAACAGTTCTGGAGGCTTGAAAATGTCGATTCTCCTAATGTAACCTCTTTAGAAAATGAATTCTGTGAGCAACTTTTTTTGAACACCACCACTCGTTCTTCTGATGGCCGGTTCGTCGTTCAAATGCCAAGATTACATAATCCTCCTAAACTTATCAACTCTCAGCCTAAAGCTCGAAAAGCTCTTTTCGCCATCGAGAGCAAATTCAAAAAGGAACCTTTTGTTAAACAACAGTACACTGATTTCATGGATGAGTATGAAAGCTTAGATCATATGGAAGTTGTTAACAAATCCAATGATGAATTGCAACCCCCAATTGAAACGGTTTATTTAAATCATCATCCCGTGTGGAAAAACCCTCTTGTAAAAGATAAAATTCGAGTTGTTTTCAATGGTTCATCACCCGACGTTAATGGCAACAGCCTTAACGACACTCTATATTCTGGTCCTGCTATTCAATCAGATTTATCTGCTATACTCTTAAACTTTCGATTATTTCCCATAGCTGTCATAGCCGACATAAAACAGATGTACCGTCAAGTGTTAATTCAACCAGAACAACGAGATCTTCAAAGAATCTTGTGGCGTGATGAAACCAGTAAGCCCATTAAGGTGTTTCGCTTGAAAACGGTTACTTATGGCTTAAAACCCTCTGCTTTCCTTGCTATCCGATCCCTACACTTGCTAGCCTCTCAAGATGGTCATTTATTTAACCCCAAAGCCTCTGAAGCACTAACTGCGTCATTCTATGTTGACGATTATTTGCAATCCTTCCCCTCTTTGGAGGAAGCTTCTTTTGTATCTTTAGAACTTCAGGCATTACTAAGGAATGGAGGTTTCCCACTCCATAAGTGGAACTCCAACTCCCCTGAGTTTCTCGCTCAGTTTCCCATCGAAGACGTAGATCCTTCTTCTGTCGAAATTTGTGGTAACTCCGAATCTATAAAAACTCTAGGAGTTCACTGGTGCACTAGCACTGACACTCTTATCTATAAAGTTTCGCTCGCAGAAGAGCTTCCTAATACAAAAAGACAAATTCTCTCTGAAATTGCAAAAATTTTTGATCCACTTCAATTCCTTGCCCCAGTTATCGTTATAGCCAAACTCTTCATGCAAGAGCTGTGGTCGCTTAAATGTGAATGGGATGACACTGTCCCTCTTTCTTTTCTTAATCGTTGGCTCTCGTTTCGCAGCAATTTGCTGGATCTTTCCCTTATTGAAATTCCCAGGAATTTAATCAGCTCTCATTCTAATGCATCTTTTTTCCTTCATGTGTTCGCGGACAGTTCCGAAAAAGCTTATGGTTGCTGTGCATATTTAGTTTATCACGATTCACTCTATGGATCTCTAGTTTCCAACCTTGTTTGTGCCAAATCGAAGGTCGCTCCTCTTAAAACTATCACTTTGCCTAGGCTCGAACTGTGCGCTGCCCTCATGGCTGCAGAACTTGTCAAGAAATTACGGGAAGTGTTAAAGGTCGAATTCTCGCAAATCTATCTCTGGAGCGATTCCATGATCGCCCTTTCTTGGATCGCCAAGAACCCCTCTCACTGGCAAACTTTCGTTGCAAACAGGGTTTCCAAAATTCAAACTCTTTCTTCTGGATGTCAATGGAGGCATGTTCCCAGTGCGGATAATCCAGCTGATATTATCTCTCGTGGTTGTTTACCCTCTCAATTGGCAGCTTCCCAATTGTACTGGCATGGGCCCTCGTGGCTAATCGAAGGATCTTCCTCATGGCCTTCTAAACCCCCAGCTACAAACTCCAACTTGCCTGACGCTAAAGTACCTCTACCCATTGCTTCGTGTCTTGTTTCCAACGCTTTTCATCCTTTGTTGTCCCGCTATTCTTCTTTTCATAAATTACTACGGATTGTCGCCTATCTCCTTAGATGGAAATATCTTGTGGTTGACCAACCTCTTCTCCCTAAACCACACCTTACCAATCATGAATTGAATCTCGCTACCGTTAAGGTTTTACAACTGACACAGCAAGAAGCCTTTTCTTCTGAATTGTCTTTGCTTTCTTCTAAAAGAGATCTTCCCAAATCCAGCCGTCTTCGTGCTTTAGCCCCGTTTCTTGATGACCATGGGTTACTCAGAATAGGTGGAAGGCTCTCGCAATCTTTACTCTCTGAAGACAAAAAGCATCCCGTTATTTTGCCTTCCAAACATCACGTAACTTCCTTAATTATACGTGACTTTCATTACCGTAATCTTCATGTTGGTACACGTACTCTGCTTTGCCTCTTAAGGGAAAAGTACTGGATTATAAATGGAATTCATGAAGTTTCTTCTGTAATTCATAAGTGCATTCCTTGTTTCAAAGCGAAACCTAAAATCAATACTCAATTAATGAGCGATCTGCCCTCTTTTCGTTCTTCTCCTATACGCCCATTTGCTTTAACTGGCGTGGACTATATGGGTCCGTTCCAATATCAACGAAACTCTCCTGAAGCTAAACGCAAATTGTTTGGTAAGCTTTATGTTTCTCTCTTTGTTTGCATGGTTACCGGCGCAATCCACTTGGAACTAGTAACGAATGCTTCTACTTCTTATTTTTTATCAGCTGTCTCTCGTTTCACTGCTAGGCGTGGTGTTCCTTCTGAGATGTTCTCTGATAACGCTTCCACCTTTCAGGGCGCAGCTTCCCTATGGAAGAAAGCTCTCACTTCCTCTCCTGCCATGGAACAAATCTCTAATTTTTCTTATTCAAAAGGTTTCAAATGGCGCTTCATACCCCCTTACGCTCCGCATCATGGTGGTAGGTGGGAATCTTGCGTAAAGCTCACTAAACGTCATTTAAGAAAAGTCTTAGGTAATCGAATTCTGACTTACGAAGAATTCAATTCACTGTCTGTTCTGATTGAAGGTGTTGTTAACTCTCGCCCTTTAACTCCACTTTCCAATGACCCTGATGACCTACTTCCACTCACCCCTGGTCACTTCCTTATCGGCACTTCTCTTTCTGCCCCTCCTCCTCTTCCCAATTCTTACAGGGATTTTAATTTACCTATTGTTTGGCGTAAACTTGAGGCCCTCCGTAATTCTTTTTGGAAGAGATGGAACTTGGAATATTTAACTTCCTTGCAACGGAGGCAGAAGTGGTTTCTTTCCAGTCCCGACATTAAAGTGGGGGACTTGGTCTTGGTTAGGGATGTTTCTCCCCCTCTAGTCTGGACTTCCGGTAGAGTGACGAAGTGTTACCTTGGAAGAGATGGGAGAGTCAGGGTGGTCAGAGTCTTGACCATTAACGGTTCGATTACAAGACCTCTGTCTTTGATCGCTCCTCTTCCTTTAAATGTGTAACTGTTTATTTGCTCTCTGTTGGTGTTTCACCCCCAGTATGGTGTATTCTTTGAATACACGGTACCTGAGATATAATTTTTATTGCTCTTTGCATGTTCATTTCTTCCTTCCTCCTTGTCAAACACCAACAGTGATCATCTGTTTTCTCCTTGTTGGGCATATCTCTTATGTCTTCATAAGTCTGTTCTAGATATATAACTTCTGTGACCCACCTAGCGTCACCTCGCAGCGAATCTCTGAAGCTCCTCAACTCTTCCTGGTGCTAGAGGACTTACTTATACATTTGGCCACCAGATCCTGTTACCATCGCCAGCTACTTTCTCTTGGAGCAAGAGGACTACGTCTACGTCTTTACTCACCATGCTGCGCTAGTATCATCTGTTATCAACTCTTAGAAGATCAGCTCAGCAAGAGATTAATTTTCTGTTTTACAGTTGGTAATGTTTATATGTTCTCCTTTTGTCTCCTACCCCCCACTCCTTTCCCCCTTTCTTGGTCCCTCCGTGCTCCGTTGAGCTGCTCTCACTTCTCAGTCTGCAGTTGACTCGTTCAGTCAAAGCTCCGCTCGAGCTTGCCTCCTCAAACCAAGAGGCTCACCCTCTTCTACGCCATGTTTGCTAAGTAATCATCAACGAAAACTTCGACTTCAACATGAAATCAAGATAAGTACCATTTTAAAAGTTTTAACCTCAACTTCATGGTTTTAACTTCCACGTGCTTTTAATTATAATTTATAGACAGTGTGAAATTATTTACTTTGGGGCAAAAATCATTCTTCGTGGGATTTGCCATGTTGAGCTTTTGCTTGTATAAGCCAACCTTACTAAAAAGAGCTTTTCTTAAGCTATTCAAACGAGAAATCCTCTCGCTACGTGGGATATTATCTAATACCCGCTGTCTATAATTATAAAGCTAGTTCCTCCGTTGGTTTTCTCAACCCCATTTTTCTGCTAAGGTCGTTCTGGAACCTTCTAGATCTTGTACTCTATCTGCGAGTCTTGCCGTCAAGTATTGTTCACGCACTTGTGAAAATGCTAGTTAAAATGAGGAATCTTCCTTAAATTACTGCAATAGCGAACTTTCTTCCCCCGTTGGAACATTCTATGGCGCATTTAATTGTAAATCACAACTTTTTCAAGAAATAGACTCTCACCTACATAGTGCAATCAGTTATTTCCATAATTGCAATAACTTTCTTTTTCATAAACTTTAGTGTTTCTACAGTGAACTTTGCATCCATCTGCATAGACTACAGTGATAAACAGTGCTTGCTCCACGTTTCTACCGCGTCGCGATCGTCCGGTTATATTAAATACGGCCATGAACATTGATCCTATATCCCAATGATCTTTCCTCAACCTTCTACTAACAACCATTATTAATAAAATTGAAACTTTTCTATAAGGTGTCACTCACGAGGTGCCCTTCCAACTTTGCTAGTTTAACATTAATTAAATTCTGCATAATTGCTTGTGTGATACAAGTTTTAAATTTACGTTGTTCCTTTCCCATAATCAGGGAAAACAATTCTTTAAACTCATGAGCGAGTCATGTTCAGGTTTCACGAAATGGAAACTGTCCCATTTGGCGAGTGATTCCTGCTCAAACTTGGGAAGTCTAGAACTTTCCTTTTCACTTTCTTCAGGTTTCACAGTAAGTGACCTGCCCTCTTTGTATAATTCTCATATAGTAATTCTGTATAAATATAAGAAGTTGTAGGAACTTCTATCTTATTTTTCATGTTGTTATTATTGTTATTTTCAAAGTTGTCACTTTCTCTAGAACATTCTCTCCAGAATTTCTTAAGGTGCACTCTTTGTACTCCAATTCACGTTCAAGCTTTAATTATTTCATTGTTCATTTGTTTAAATCTTATAAAGATTTTAGAAACATGTAAGGTTTGAAACCTTGTAAATTGTCAATTGCCTGGAGCAACCGTTTAATGTTGAGAGGTCTGCGACCCTATTTGTTAAAAAGTTCAAATGAACTATGTTTATTAAAATTATATTGCATAATTGTTAATTTCCTCAAACTTCTTCTAATTGTAAAATAAACGAATCTTTTCCCTTCGCTTTTTCATTTACGAATATAAAGTTTAGGCAAAATCCTGTCTTCCTTGACTCTCCTCACTCAATGATATTAAAATCATTAATAGGGCTTTCACCATTTGTTGCATTTGAGCAAGAACTCTTAATTTTCACCTCACTAAAGTTCTTCTTAGCGTTAATAGCTAATTCTAATTGGCCAGTAAGGCAAGTAAAGCTCGCTAAGCCAGCTACCTGCTTGTGGAGACCCTCTCCGAAAACTTATGGTCAGTTTTCTAAAAGATAAGTGTTTCTTTTTGTCTAAACTTTTAGCCGGCTCCTCGCTGAGTAAAAGCTTAGCCATTTTCCAATGCAACCATTGGTTCATTTACCAAGATTACCCAATAAGGCATAATCTTTTATCATTCCTTTTTAGAGACACTTGGTCGCCCTTACAGGAACTCCATAATTTTGGAAATTGAAAATACCAAGCCTGAGTTAAATCATTGGCATTCTTCGAATTACTTTGTAAAACCTAATTTCTTTGAGAAGACATACAGTAAATTTGTTCCTCTCAGTCTTGCCAGACCAGCACTCTTCCCCATAGTAGTTTTATATATGCTTGAGAGGGATTATACGAAAGCCACTCTCTTGCAAACAGCCCAAGTTCTATCTGTGTTTCTCGTCAGCTAAGACCAAGTCCTTACTCATTTTAGGTATCCGAAAGAGGATTTTCGGTGGCAACTGCCTCTAAGTGTATTTAAAACTAAACTTATTAATTTTGTGGGACTCTCCTCCTATTTTTCTATCCTTCTTTTCCAATCCCAAATCTACTTCCTTCTCTTTATCATCTTCCCTTGGTGGGTGGGTTATTCCTCAGCCAATAAACTACCCAAGAGGCAATTAACATAATTAGGATACATGAAAATAAGCTGTATATTTCTTCACGGAACTACTTGTTTTCTAAATTGTTTAGTGTTTTCTCCAGCCACGCAGCGCCAACACAGTTGTAACCAAAACGACGTGGGAGTCATTCTATCTCATAATGTTTCGATGTGTTTACGTTCAGTGAATAACTGGATTTACAATAAAATAGGTATTATTTGAACAAGCAGCAGTCAGCTGACCTCCCACTTGTGTTTTCTTTTGAATACGTGTATTTTCATGATTGGAGGTAAATAAGATACGTGGTGATAAATGTGGCTAGCACTTTGAACGAAGGGGAAATAAATAAGCTTGTAATATTCATAGAATTTCTCTAAACTTGGGATATGTGGGGATGTAGCAGCAGAGTATCAATAAGGCAGTGCGAGAGTAGAAATATCAAGTAGACAGTGAAGGAAAAAATAGAGTCTTGGAATTGTTATGTATTATGAGATGTTGGTGTGTTGATGAATGTCACGAATAATAAAAACTGTAACATTTCTTTACATTTCTCAACAGACAAAAATCTTTTTACTTTTCACACTCTCATAATACATAACAATTCCAAGGCTCTTTTTTTTCTTCACTGCCTACTTGATATTTCTACTCTCGTACTGCCTTCTTGATACTCTGTTCTCGCACTGCCTTCTTTATACTCTGCTGCTACAGGCCTATACACAATTCAATAAGCATTAACATGTTTATCACAAAGTATACAAATTAGAATGTGTAGGCTGTGAAAATTAAAATTAGAATTTCAATTATTTTTTTAAACAGAAATATTTTTATGAATATGTTTACCTACTACAAAAATTATCTACTGTATATCTGGAAAAATACAGGTAGTGGTAAATTTTTATCAGACACTTGTAATTTCACTAAACTTGATTTGGCAATTTTAGCAAAACCACTCACTAATTGCCCGGCATCTAAATGGTTAAAATGAGAACTACTGAATATTCTATTAAGGCGAGACAGCAAACCCCTAAGCTGTTTGTTTTTCACCACGACGGATGGAGTTAGATTCCTAGCTAATACCAGTAGTATTTTCAAAACCGAACAGCACGCTGAGTGATTCGGATTAACATGAAAAACCAGTGACTTATGGTTACATGATTGATGTCTCATAAAACCTTAAGGTATCTCTTTACTACGTCATAGTTTTCTGCGTGGGAGATTAAGGGATTGCCCATCAACCAGGAAAGGGCTGCTTGCGAGGTTTCACTGAATAATAGAGAAGTATTACACATCTGCGTGTGTAAGCAGCTTTCAATAGAACCGTATAGCAGGTTCCGTGTTTAAACATCAACAGAAACAGCTGCTCCGTCAATACAAGAGACTGACATTGCACTACATCACATCCGTGAATTGTATTGCTCTTATAAATCAGCAGTGAATGGTTTTACAGTTGTTAAGATTCTGGTAATTCAAACAGGAGCATGCGACATCATGGTCACTAAGCCCTATGTTCTTGGGTGTGTAGAGAAAGATAGTGGCGAGGAAGAGTATGTCAGATAATTTGTGTTATTGTGGTGTATTTTGTGTGTATATCTGTACTTGAGACTAGAATTGGGAAGGAGGCATACGTGGCCTTGGTGGCCTTACGTGCCCCACCTATTTTCAGTTCTGACTCACGAGGCCGTGTGTATCCCGTTCCAGCCCTCATAAAAGAATTACATTTTTTGGTAGAGTACGGAATCAAACCTTGACCACAAGAATGAGAGACAAGATTGCTAGGTACTAGAATAATAATAATATTGGATTTACATTCCTTTTAACTACTGCGGCTTTTAGAGGCACCAGGGTGCAAGAAATTTTCCCCGAAGGGGATCGTTATCGTATCAGTAAATGTACTGACACGTCCCCCTCGCATTTGCGCACCCTCAAATGCCAGCAGACAGCACTAGGATTCAATCCTGCAACCTTGGTCACAGCAGGTGAGAACGTTACCGCTGAACCACTAGCTACTAGAACGTGAGATGATACATCTGTTAGGATTGCCCTCACAAATTACTTGTTTAAGTCATGTGTGTATTAGCCTATTTTGGTAAGAAATAAACCCCTTTTCATTTACCTTTACAGTATAATTATATACTACATGTAAATCTGGGTCGAGGGCTAGAACAGGCTCCATTCAGCCTCATGAGGAAAGATGAAATGAAGTGAGTTCGATTCTTATCTCAGCCATTTTTAAAGTGGTTTTACGTGGTTTCCCACCTCACTCCCCATCCTCACCTAAAATTACAAATACACCCACTTATACAGCTTTCACAATAACACACGTTATCCGACTACATTACTCACACCCACACCCACATGTACACGGGACTGAATGACCACGATCTCCAAGTCCCTCAAACAAAACAACAACAACAATTACACACACAAATAAATACAATAAATACGATAACACGTGTTGGAGTAGTGGGCCTGCCTCTCACCCGGAGGCTCCGGGTTCAATTCCCGGCTCCGTCAAAGATTTAAGAACTGACGTGAGAGCTGGAACGGGGTGCACTGAGCCTCGTGAAGACAATTGAATAGCTGTTTGACAGTGACACAGCGCCCCAGTCACGAAAACCGAAGTTAACGGCCGGGGAACCCGACGCGCTGACCACGCAACGCCCCACAATCTTAAGGCCTAATGGCTGGGCATAGGTCACTTGGCGACCCTAGACCCTTCATGTACTGTTGTGCCAGGTCGTGTTTTTATATTAACACAGGTTATCGAACAAAATCCGCATGCACACCCAAGAACATGGGGTCAAGACAACGATATTAATTAAGCTTCCAAGTAGAACAACAAATAAATCACAGTGAACGCAGCTGTTCTGTGAATGTGCCGATGATTGTGCATAACAGTTTATAAACCCATACTGTATCATGGCTCTGGAATCACTTGCATAATGTGGCAGATCCATGGTCTCTGGGTATTCGCTCAATTGCCCTGTATTTGTGGTGAGCCATTACGTTAACACACATTCCTGGGAACAATAACAGGGTGGTAGTATCGATGGAGCTAACACTTTATTTTATCCCCGTTCGACATACAGTACAACCTCTGTAATCCATCACTTTTGGGACTGAGGGTATGGTCGGAACACACAAAACGTCCGATTATCAGAAAGTACATAAAATGCGGATGTACAAATAAACAATCTCTGAACTCTAGATATCAGGGTTCCTTTCATCCTTTCGTGGTAGAAACTCATCCACAATGCGTTTAGGCTTTTTCAATGTTTTGCGATTCTTAAGAGCGTTTTCACCATCTACCGTCACTGTACATGATTCAATGTCTTTCCGATTTCTTCTCCAACCTTTTATTGTAGTATCACCTACATTGAGTTCCTTGGCAATTTTTTTAGAGTGATTCCCCTTTGTCCAGTCTTCGTAGCAGTGCTAATTTTTCAATTAATGAAAGAGTACCGTAACGTGTTGTGCCCAAATCCAGTTGTCCAGATTTGAGAGCACAGGCCCAGATGCTAAGTCCAGAGCAAAGGTTTTGAATAGCGCGCTCCCAATGTTCTAAAGAAGCATTTCGAAGCTTTATGCAGCCTACAGAACGTTAAGTGACGTAGCAAGTTTGTCATAGTCGAGGCTATACTTTGATAACATATTTCCCGATTGATTAGAAACATGGGACTAGTACCAGATTACTGGCACGGAAAAGGGAAGAAGAACGTGCTACATTTCAAGAAAATCGAACCAGCGAAAGCCGAGATATGAGATCTTTTAGTTTTGAGCTGATATCACACAGTGAGGTCAGGAGTCCGCCTGGAGAGTATAAAACGGCCGCGGACCATGCCATGTTATGTTTCTTCTTCGTAAGCGCTCTGTCGCTAAGTACATTATGTCACTTCTTCTCAAGCGCTCTGCCGCTAAGTACATCGCTGTTACGTCGTGAAGATCATCTACGAGCACATGGTTGCCATATTCTATGTTACGCTTATAACTAGCACACGGTTGTTAGGATTCAACGACAGTATATGGTTGCTGGACTTCGAAAAGTGTTTGAAATTATTTCAAATGAACTTAGGATTCTTCATAAGTTATCACTCAGGTGATAGACTTTTGTGGCAGAACATAGGTAATTATAACTACTACACGGACATATGATAGACTTTGTCTATATTTTTTTCCACAGTCCACAAATATTTAAACTGGATTATTTTTCTATCCAATGGCCAGAAACAAGCTTTTGTCTTGGTAACTATTTGACCAACCAAGATAATAAGTCAGTACTTTTCAAATACCATTCTTGCACGGTTCAGTTCATTTAGCCGACATAGAGAAACCAGCTGTGTCTAGTATGGTCTGGAGAGTGAGAAGCTCTGCCCAGGGACTTGAACATCAGAACTCGTACCGGTGCTGAACAAGATTGTCAGAGTATTGATGGTACTGAATACATCACAGTTGGGTCATGTTACATCTGGTATTTTGCATCATGGATCAATTCGATCTTGCCCCTGACAAGAATATTACTTCTACTGTTGAAGCAGATAATATGAACAATTTTCAACAAGAATATCAGACAACGAATATGATTACCGCTAATGTCTGGTTAGACATCTTGCGGGCATACAATGGAGGCTGATACAAGAATTTAAGTACGTTGACCAAATGGAGACAAAAGACTGGAATGATCTGGTTTATACCAGATTATCTTCAACATCAAGATCTACAAGAATGTAAGCTACAATTTGCATGATTTTTATGCGTAGTTAGCTGGAATTTCTCATTTTTCTACAGTCTTGCCAACACATATTTTTCTTCGATATTTTGCTGTTGCGAATATTTATGCGAGGCATGGGAAGCCTTGTTCTGAGCAGTTTTTACACTCACATATGAGGATTCAATGATTTGAATCAATGGACGAGCATAATGAGCTTTTATTTGATTTTGATATTTTTTTCTAATCGCAGTCATCAGCCGTCGTAACTGTAAATTTAATGATAAATTTAAGTTGAGGAATGGATATTTATTCATATTTAAGAAGTCAAGTATGATATTTCTCGAATAATTTAGCAACATTAAATTCAGTTGTGGAATTAATAATAATAATAATGCTGATTTAATAATAATTATTATTTTCTATTTTCTTGAGATAATAATCATTATGATTTATAATTTCTAATAATCATATCATGTAGTGTGATTTATAAATTGGATATTTAAACAGTTTACTAGATCGGATACTTGTTTTTCCGAAGGCTAGTGGTTAACGCACGCCCACATTCAACTAACAGAGTAATTCAATGGAAACATTTTACACTTGCATTATGCAGTTAAATGTTTTGGAAGACACGGAAAGTAATGATACGGGAAGCAAATAGAATGTATAAAACAGGGTTTTACTAGAGTTTGTATAAATATAAATCATTATGAGCAACGTCTTTTGATAGAACGTTTGACCAGAAACAGACACGTTGTGAAATTATTAATGTTTAAACTGATGGTAAAATTACAGTAAACTCATTGAGGAGCTTACTAGCTTATAAATCTTCCAGTTTGAGTAACAACCAAAGGGTTGATTATTATGTATAATTTGGGAAGAAATTATTGTGTGTGGAAATAGTTAAATGTGCCATTCTGATTGTGCAATTAAGTCACAGGAATGAGGTTGTTAAAATGGAGCATCAACCATATTGTGGGTTGGATGACTTTAAAATATGTTGAGGAGTTGAAATATTGTTACAAGCCACAATTTCATCGAATTTATATCCAAGGGTTATTTTATGGAGCCATCATGGTTAATTCACAGTTTATCCACGTGTTCTATAAATATTTCCTAGTACTTGTTGACCCGGATTTTGTTATTAACATTTACCTTTCATTATGAGTAGACTTTACCGTTGTCTAATGCTAATATTGATTATGTGAATTTTGACACATTTAAATTGAATGGGCAGATGCTATAAATAAATTAATACTGTTATTTCATGAACAGCCACCACTATATTAGAGGATATTTGTGATCATAGTAAAAATATAAATATTATGTAAAACAATTAATTGATTAACATTTTGACATTCTGTCAAAGAATTGCAATTTTTGATAATAGCAACAAATGCTATTTTTGTAAACAATTTTCTAAATAATATTTTCAAATGATATTTGAATGTTTAAATTAATATTTAAAGATTTGAGGTTTTGTTAATAATATTTTTTTGTCCATGATTGATAATCGAGTCAAGAACTCAGAATAATTATTTTGGATCTAGAACAGATGGTACAATACATTTTTCTGTTTATCAAAGTTCTTCGAATCCATGCTCAGATGTTCATGTAAATTGATGTTGTGTTATACCCATTATTGTGTCTTTATAATTGAACCAATTTAGAGATATTGATTCTTGGAAAAGTGTTAGTTATTTTCTGCAACTATTTGAAAAAACAAAAACAAAGTGATTTTTTCTACATCGAGTGAAACCATTTAATTTCAACAAGTGAATACTTAAAAGTTAGGAATCAGGATGGACAATTTAATTTGCACTGAAAAACCTACGAATGTAAATGGTATATTTGAACGATGTCAACATGACTAACAATCTGGCTTTCGTTTCAAATATTTAGTGTTCATGTGTTGGTAAATCTGTAAATTTGTGTACATAAATCTCATGCATCAATACTGCTATTCTGGCATTAGTTCAGTAAATTTTTAAACATTTTAATAAAATGAGATAATTTTTCGAATTGTGTTATTTTCAGAAAATCTCCTTCTATCCTTATTGTTGCATCGAGCCGAAAATCAGTAAAGCATTTTTTTTCCCTTGTGTTATTGTAGTCACTTTAACCCTTATGGCGCCCTGTGATGTTTAGATTCTCGTGCTGACTGATTTTTGGTGAAATGCATACAGTATGTGGTCGTCCGGACTTCGGTCTAAACGGGCACAGTGTATACGTTTCACTCCTGACATGTTGAAAAAAAAACACACACGACTGTACAGTGCACACAGTGTATAGTAGACAAAATAATGTGCAGTACTGTAACGAACACAGAAGAACAATGTCGTAAAACCAACAAACAGTAAGCACTAAAAACTTCGCAGTGCAAGTACTGTACAAAACACGGACGACATAAATGATACGAGAGATGACGGAGCACTAAATCGGACAAGCGATAACACCTGTAAACAACAATGGCGGGTCGAGTCGTGAGTCACCGCTACGAGTCAGGGCAAGTTCGGCTCGAGCACGGTCGTATCAACCGGAGCGGCGGACCAGCCGAGGGTGGGCGAGAGGGGTTTTATACTGAATTTCATTTGATAGGAAATGATATTTTGTTTTCATTCAGAGACAATATGTGATGCAGGTTGGTGTTGTTCAATTAGAAGCCATAGACATCTTGGTCATCAGTCCAGGTAATTATGTGGTTATGGAATTCGTCTGCTACCTTGCTCCGTAATATTTGCAGTTTCGAGATCTAAGGTTCGATTCCAAGCTTACATGAGGCAAACTAGCACAGATTATCACACCGATATTGTTGTTGTTTCATTTGAGGGGCTTGGACATCGTGGTCGTGTATCTCCATGTACATGGATATGTTAAGAATTTGACTGATAACACATAAAACATCTTCACGGTGTTCGACCATTTGGTAACAACATATTGTAACTATAGATATATTTTAACAGGACTCTTTACAAGGTTAGATGACTTCAAAAATTTTACGCATTGTTCTATATCAGTATACATGGCTGGAAACAACATCCCATAGCACTCAGCAGCGACATCCGTTTCAATATATTATTGAGCCGTATTGATGAAATATAATATAGGCTGTCCCGTAAAAGAAAATTTGGGTTCAACCAGAACGTTTTCCATGGTTAGAGGACTTAATCAGTCAAAATTGTTACGCATTTCACCAATTCTTTATTCTTGGAAACAACATCATTTTGCATTTAACAGGAGATACGATTCATTATATTGAAGCACAATGAAGAAATATAATATAGACAATCTATTATGATAGATTTATATTAACTTTAGTCTTATTTATTTTATGTATTAGCCAACTTTCAATTTTTTCAAAAAATTAAAGTAGACTTATGAGATGTACACAGGGCCAAAAATTGTGTGTCTGTCTGTGTGTGAGAGAGAGTGTGTGTGTATGTGTGTGTGCTCTGAATGTCTGTCCCTCTCCCTGTCAATTCAAACACGGTGAAACCGAATTGAACGAAATCTGGTACAGAGGTAGCACTAGCAAAGGGTCATGTTTATATCGCCGCCATCTCTACCAAAACTGAATGGCGGCTCAAACATTCAAAACGTAAAATTAAATAACGACGAAAATAATCATCCGATCTCTACCAAATTTGGTAACAACATACCTTCGTATGGGGCGCGTCATTTGCCCAAACTACAAGTTCATCAACCATACCATTTCAGGATGGCGGCCGTGTGAATTATGCAAACATTATAATCCATAACATGGACCCACCACTTCCGATTATCGAACCGAGAATCGTTTTAACTGTTCTAAAGGACGTGGCACGTTCGAAATTAACAGTTTATATCGTAATACTATATTGTAGAAATGATTTTAAAAAGCTGAGCCGTCTCAGTTAGCAAGACAAGATGACAGCTGATATCTTGTGCTTGACCTATATTTCACTAGTTTGAGTATTGCATGCAATATACCCTACTGATATAAATAATATAAACTTTGTATGGAATGCTTTATATATCTTATATATAAAAGTGAAAGTCTGTATGTATGTATGTATGTGGGTGGGTGGGTCTGTTCCGTATACAAATCTACACCGTTCCACCAATCTCAACTAAATTTTGCATACACATAGTTTAGGGCCCAGAAGGAACCGCTGGCTGCATGAATTTTCGATAGTCTTTCTCATTCTTCTGATTTCGGCCCTTTTGCACTCAAGCACAGGCTAATCAAATCATAAAATATACTCATGAAGGAATGGCAAGGCAGATAGTTTCCATGGCAACATAGCACAATTCGAGACACGGCCGACAGGATGCCAGTTGCGCTCTGCTCTACCGGTAGAGAAAATGAGGATCTCTACTTGAAATCCCGTTATTTTATGAACTACTCACACAGCACTGTCAGCCGAGTTAAGCATAACAAAGACTTGACACTATCTTCTACTATATATTTGTCAAATACTGTACCACTCACTCACTCACTCACTCATTCATTCATCACGAAATCTCAGAAACCACCGAACGGATAGGAATGAAATTTGGTACGCAGCTTCCTCAAGGGCCGCAAATGCCCACTAAGAGAGGATTATTGGATATTCAGGTTCTAAAGGGGTGTTAAGGGGGTAGACCTGCATTTCATTGAATAGCAATATCTCCCGATTGGTTTCATTGGGGGATGTGATACTCGGCATATAAACTCATTATTAAAAAGTAGTTCCGTGAAGAACTATACAGCCTATTTTCATATATCCTACTTATATTAACTGCCACTATCAACATACAATATTTCAGTTTGATTGCCGTAATAGATTCTTAGATATTGAGTACCGTCTAAATATTTCGGATGATCGCCATGTTGGATTTTTTACATGTAGGTCCTAGAGTTATGGAATGTTACATGAAGATTATTGTGTACGTGAAGCATTCAAACTTCAATCGCATGATTAGGACACAAGAAGTAATAAGGAGATTTTAAAATTTCGCTCTGCAGCCATCTTGTGGTTATTGAAACAATTGAAATAAATTAGATGCCAGTGGATTAACATTCGTAAAAGGATTTACTGTACCAAGTTTCACTGCACTCGAATGGTTAAATTGCGAGAAACGTCCATGTGAATATTTATACTTCGCGTCGCCGCCATGTTGGATTTGTGATCACCAGGTTATTTAAAGTCCTATAGGTGAACTTAAGTTCATAGCCTCTATGAACATAAAAAAAATCAGTTTGCTTGCTATAATAGATTCGTAGATATTCAGAGTCATCTGAATATTTCGGATGGTCGTCATGTTGGATTGTTAAATGTATAGGCCATAGAGTCATGTACCATTGAAGGAAAATTATTGCGTAGGTTCATTATTCAAACTTTCACTTCGATCGCTTGATTACGACACAAGAAATAAAAACTTAATTTTAAAATTCGCACAGCCGCCATCTTGAGGTTATGTAAACAATTGAACTAAATTAGATACCAGTGCATTACAATGTGTATAAACATTTCCTGTACCCGATTTCATTGCGTTTGGAACATTAAATCGCGAGAAAGGTCTATTTAAAATTTTCAAATTCGCTTGGGCGCCATGATCGTTTTGTAGTTAACCGCTTTTTGAAAGTCTTATAGATGAACTTCCAGTAGTGCCCTTTACCTCCGTACAAAATTTCAGGGTGATACAGCTAATAGTTTCAGAGATATCGAATGCCGGTGAAATATTTCGCTCATCCGCCATCTTGTGGCTATATAAACAATTGAACCAAGTTAGATGTTGGTGCATTACAATGTGTATAAACATATACTGTACCAAGTTTTATTGCGTTTGGTTGGTTAAATCGCGAGAAACGTCTATTTAAACGTCCCAAATTCACGTGACCGCCATGTTGGTTCTGTAATTACCAGTTTTTCAAATGTCACATAGGTGAACGTCTAGTAGTTCCCTTTATCACCGTAATAAATTCCATGGTGATATCGGTAATAGTTTCGGAGATATTGAATGCCGGTGAAATATTTCGCACAGCCGACATGTTGGATTGGTGAGAAGTAACAAAATTTGAAGGGCACGGTCGAGGTTGCCCGGAATAGTACTATGAACTTACCGAATTTCATTGAAATCGCTCCAGCCGTTTAAAAGTTATTAGGGGACACACACACACACCTCTCTCTCTCTCTCTCTCACACACACACACACACACACACACACACACACACACACACGGACAAAAGGTGATCTCATAAGCCTATTTTTTTCAAAATTGAAAATAGGCTAAAAATAAGAAGATACGAGTCTGAGGGTTTTTCGATGTGGTGTATATTATGAGGTGAAAGGGGTGAAAAGTGGGAATTTAAAGATTCATAACGGAGCGTGTATCTCTTAAACGACATAGGCGAGGAGTTTGAAACTCAGTGGTAAAAATCATCATAAAAAATAAGTAAATATGTGCTTGACCGTTTTTTCATAAATCCAATTTAAGGGGCACATGGGGAGGGGTGAAATTCTGGGGGGGGGGGGAACAGGAAAGAAAGTGTCCTAACTGATTAACTGACTCACTCACTCATCAAACTCAGGGGGAAAAACTGCTTTTTAAGTAAGTAAATATCTGTTCGATAGTTTTTTGGATCAATCAAATTGAAGGGGTTCATCGGGAGGGGTGCAATTTTGAAGAAAAAAAAATGAAAGAAAATGTCCTGATTCATTCACTCACTCATCATCGCCCAGCCAAAAATATTGAAGTTGGAAACATGGCATTTTGCGGATATGTTCGTTGTATGTCAAAACCGTACACTAAGGGAGAATTTTTGGATATTCAGGTTCTAAAGGGGTCTTAAGGGGGTTAAACCTGCATTTCATTGAATATCAATATCTCACGAGTGGTTTCATTGTGGATATGATACTCGGCATATAAACTAATCATTAAAAATAAGCAGACATATGTCTTAAGAGTTTTTCGATGTGGTGTATTATTATGAGGTGAAAGGGGTGAAAAGTGGGGTTGAAGGATTCCTAACGGAGCGTGTAGGCCTATCTTTTAAACGACATAGGCGAGAAATTTGAAACTCAGCGAAAAAAATCAGCAAAAAAAAAAAGTAAATCGGCGTTCGACCGTTTTTTTTCATGAATTAATTTAAGGGGCCAATGGGGGTGGGGTGAAATTCTGGGGGGAAAAAGGAGAGAAAGTGTCCTAACTGACTGACTAACTCACTCACTCATCAAACTCAGTGGAAAAAGACAGTTTAAAAATAAGTTAATAGGTGCTCAAGCGTTTTTTCATAAATCCAATTTAAGGAGCCCATGGGGAGGGGTGAAATTCTGGTAAAAATAATTGAAAGAAAATGTCCTGTCTGACTCACTCACTCATCACGCCCAGCAAAAACTATTAAAGTTGGAAAAATGAAATTTTTGGGAATATGTTCGCTGTATGCCAAAAACGTCAACCAAGGAATGATTTTTGATTATTCGGGTTTTAAAGAGATGTTAAGAGGGTAAACGTGCAATTCATTGAATAACGATATCACATGAGTTGTTTCTTTGGGGATGAGATATTCGGTATATAAACTAATCATTAAAAATAATCAGACATATGTCTAAGGGCTTATCGATGTGGTGTATATTATGAGGTGAAAGGGGTGAAAATTGGGGGTGGAGGGATTCTTAACGGAGCGTGTATCTCTTAAACGACATAGGCGAGATGTTCGAAATTCGGCGGGAAAAACAGCTTAAATTACAAGTAAATAGGTGTTCGACCGTTTTTTTTTTTCATAAATCCAATTTAAGGGGCCCTTGGAGAGGGATGAAGTTCTGGGGGGAAAAACAGGAATGAAAGAAAGTGATTGACTCACTTACTCACTCATCAAACTCAGGGGGAAAACAGTTTTAAATAAGTAAATAGGTGTTCGACCGTTTGTTTCATAAATCCAATTTAAGGGGTTCATGGGGAGGGGTGAAATTATCAAAAATAAATGGAAAAAAAATGTCCTGACTGATTCACTCACTCATCATCGCCCAGCCAAAATTATTGAAGTTAGAAACATGAAATTTTGGGGATATGTTCGTTGTATGTCGAAAGCGTCCACTAAGGAAAGATTTTTGAATATTCAGGTTCTAAATTAGTGTTAAGGGGATAAACGTGCATTTCATTGAATAACAATATCTCACGAGTGGTTTCATTTGGGGATGTGATACTTGGCATATATACTAATCATTAAAAATAAGCTGACACATGTCTAATGGTTTTTCGATGTAGTGTATACTATGAGGTGAAAGGGATGAAAAGTGAGGGTTGAAAGATTCTTAACGGAGCGTGTATCTCTTACACGATATAGGCGAGGAGTTTGAAACTCGGAGGAAATCAATCAGCTTAAAAATAAATAAATAAATAAATAAATAAATAAATAGGTGTTCGACCGTTTTTTTTTCATAAATCCAATTTAAGGGGCCTAAGGGTAGGGGTGACATTCTGGAAGAAAAACGTTCACTAAGGAAGGATTTTTGGATGTTCACTCATCGACCAACCCAAACTATTCAAGTTAGAAGAATGATATTTTGGGGATATGTTTGTTGTGTGTCGAAAACATCTACTGAGGGATTTTTGGATATTCAGGTACTAAAGGGGTTATTCCTGCATTTCATTGAATAACAATATTACACGACTATGACGCGAGCGAAGCGAGGCTAAAAATTAGATGGTGTGTGCCTGTGTATTACGCAATCACGCAAGTACCATTGGTCCGATTTACATGAATTTTACAAAGAAGTAGCTGATTTACCTGTTTAACATATATGTTACTTTTGATTTCAATACTTTGCACTATTTAAAGATGGCGACCATTTTAGTGACGTCACTACACCCTTTGGTTTAAAACTTTCAAATTTCCATTTCAAATAAAAAGAGAACTCTAAGAAATAGCAATTTATTGATGGCATATACGAGGTTTAAAATTACATTTTCTATCCGAAAGGTATCTCCAACCGTTAGCGAGTAAAACCTAAATTTTTGCAAGAGTTTAGTGCTTTTCAGTCGGTCAACACGAATGTACCCAAAAGAGATGGGTTATGCCCTAATCCTGAAATAAATTACATGAGATTAATAAAACACTAGGATGACCAGTTTCGATCGTCAAGCGATCATCATCAGATCCATTACACTTAGGCTACAAAATCTATGTTTGAAATACAGGTGAAAATATTTACAATATGTACAATTATTTAGTTGCAGTATTGGTACTGCAACTGTCAATGTATGCTAAATGCAGTATATATGTTAGGTGAAATCCTAAATGGTGATAGCTATCCGGAGATTGTACTTTAGAGAGATTATATGGTTGTAAACTATGGTTAAACTATAAAATTTTTGGCTAACTACTTATCTGATTGTCTTCCGTATTACAGCTACTCGCAGTTTTCGTGCTTACTGGAACTCGCTGTGCGGTCGACTGCGGTGGTTATCAAACACCACAATGCTAAATTTTTGCTATAAAACACGGTCAACGCCGAGCGGTGTAGTTGGAAAAAATGTTCATCCATAATCTCCCTCTGCGCAGCACCTCGCCTATCCCCTGTTTTAACTGTCACCTTCGCATTTTAATTTATTTATGACGCGTAGCGAAGCACGGGTACTTCAGCTAGTAAAAAATATACTCCACTGAAGAAATCGTTTAGTATATATCATTATTTGTTAACACGTTGCATGTAAGGCAATTAATATCGGCCAATTGTCGTTGACACCTTTATCTGTGTGGTAACACGATAGCCTTTAACCCGTATGGCTAGGGTTCAAATCCTATCAGTATTGGTTTTTTTGCTTGATTTTTTTTATATTTATTGTTTTGTAATTACTCATACGTTTAAAAATTTAGCGTTATATTGTGCATATTACGATGGAAAATATATATTTAATTAAAACAAAATTCGCCAGCGGATCCTCACGAGACGTCTAACAGCAACCAGGTGAATTATCATGGCCAACTAGTTGCGTTCTGGCCCACAAATTAACTTATAGCTTTAATTGAAAAGTTTCTTTTTATGGCCGCTAGATTGCACTCGCCCTATTAGGATTATCTTGTTCAATACTTCTCCATCATATGCCGCAACTGGTCTGTGTGGGACTGCATTTGATAGCATACCATTGGCATTCTATACGCATCGAATTTGAAGCATGACAAATTGATAATACGATACATTTTTAGCCTACTTTTCATATTTTGCAAAAATGAGAAAAAAGTAGACTTATGAGATCGATCCGGGAAAATGTGTGTCTGTCTGTCTGTCTGTCTGTCTGTCTGTCCTTTTGTCTGTCCTTTTATCTGTCTGTCTGGCTGTGTGTGTGTCCCGCCCCTATCAACTCCTAAACGGCTGCAGCTATCAAAACCAAATTTGGTAGGAGCAAAGATCTATACATGAATATCTCACGGCCATATTTTAAATTGACGTCAGTGCTACCAACTGCTGAAAAATCGCAATTGTAATATTGAGCTTTATGTTGGATATCTCAGAAGTAATGCAAGCGAACTATTCCAAAATTGGCACACACATAGACATTATCATTCCAAATTAATTTTCAGATGAACATACGTGCCAGTATTGCCAACATGATTCTAAGCCTGCCGTTAAGTCCAATTTCTAAATGCATGTAACTTCTATACTATCGATTGGATTTCAACCAGATTTCGTATGTACTGTGTGTACTAAAGAAGATATGACTGTGCGTATTTTAATGAGCCATCAGGGCTGCCAACTGTTAATAAATACTCTCACTATATTTTTACCCTAATGTCAATATATCAGAAAGTATGAAAGCCAACAGCTCTAAACATTGCACATATATAGTACCTGATATTCTACCTTAGTTCGGTGATCAGTGCTGCCAACATGATTCTAAGCCTGCTGATAGTTCCAGTTTTTAAAAGCATATAACTTCTATACTAAAAATGGATTTCAACCAAATTTCGTATGTGCTTTGTGTACCATAACAGTTATGACTATGCGTATTCGTAAGAACAAACAGGGCTGCCAACTGTTAATAAATGCTCTCTCTATTTGTTTAATCCAAATATCAATATATCAGAAAGTATGCAAGTCATCATCTCTAAACTTTGCACACGTATAGTACCTAACATTCTAGATAAATTTGGAGTAACTAATATACCTCAGTGCTGCCAACATGAATCTAAGCTTTCTGATAGTTTCAATTTTTATTTACATGTAACTCCTATACTAACAAATGGATTTTATCCAAAATTGGCACTATAATAGATCGTAATATTTCAGATTAATTCTGAGCATCACATACATGCCAGGGCTACCAACATGATTTTACGCGCACTGATAAATCCAATATCAAACAGCATGTAACGTCCATACTATCCATTAGACATCAGGCAAATTTTGTATGTGCATTCTATTCCTTAAGAGATGGAACTAAGTCAGACTATTCAGAGTCACCAGGGCTGCCTACGGTAGTAATTTACTCTATTACTCTATTTCGTAATTATTCTAGATAGGTCTATATAGATTGGCATCAATCTGAAATTTTATGAAAAGTAGGCTATTTCGTTCGTCACGGAACTACTTGTTATTTTTTATTTTAATGCGTTTGTAACAGCCTATTGTGTGTTATTTGAAAATGTTATTTGAACTAAAGAACAAAACAATCTCACATAGTGCCTGAACTCTAGCAGTTGGTGCTAGTTCAGGATATTAATTAATACTTTCATTGGAGCCAAATAGCAATCGAAAATAAGGAAAGAACATGTACACTAAAATTGCACTCTGGGGATTTGGATTGCATAGTCTTTGATTGTTTTCTTTTACTACAGAACTCTTAAGTGGTAGCGTTCACATGCTTGTCAACATAGTTGGTATACACACGTCACTGTAGGGTCATGGAAAGATTTGTTAATACAATTAAGGCGGTGAAAGCCTTGGACAGCCAGACGTGTAAACACATGCCTCAACTCAAAGTTGGATGTTGCCCACGTCCGGTCGATTATGTCTTCAGATCCATGCAATTCTTGAGATAGAATATTTCTTCTCTTTCTTTCTTTCTTTCTTTCTTTCTTCAATGATGGTAGTAGTTTTTTCGAGTGTCTGGTGTTTGGTAGAGGTAAATTGTTTCTAAGAACTTCAACCAAGAAATGATTCTATTATACTCTTTGATAGAGACAAAGAGTAGTTATTATACTCATATATTTAGGAAAAGGTTCTTTACTGAACAACTTGTTTCTTTGTGACCTTAAATTTTATTTAAATAATAATCTGTTCTTTGTAAAGATATCTATTTTCACTTTGGTATTTGACAGTTAAAAATATTTTATTATTTCAATTTACGCTGACGAGGGTATTATTGTATACCGAAACATGTACGCATTCATTTCAATATTAAACGTTTTTTAAGTGTTTGACAAGGCGGTTATTATAATTTGAGATAGATAACCCATGTCACTGCATTAGTATGTGTATTTGTAATTGAAATAGGATTTGGAAAGGAAGTGGTCGTGGCCTTAAGTAAGGTAATTTCCCAGCATTTCCTGGAGTAGATGTTGGGAAACCACGGAAAACCACTCCTGGAGGGCTGAGGTAGGAAACGAACCCGTCTCTTCTCAGTTTTGCCTCACGAGGATGAGTGTTCCTCGCTCCGGCCCTCAGAGCAGAATTACATTTCTTGGCAGAACAGGGAATCGCACCTGTGTCTCCGCCCTTGCATTTGAGTTTGTGCATGTAACTTTGCCAGGTAACCTGTGTTATTGTGCTGACTGTCTTAATATGTGTATTCTTAATTTAGGTGAGGTATGGAAAAAGGAGGCGGCCATGGCTTTTAATCAGAAACCATCTCTGCATTTGCCTGGAGTAGAAGCGGGAAACCACGGAAAACCACCTATAAAATTATTGGCGTGGAAATTGAACCCACCTCTTTTCAATTTTGCCTCACGATGGTAAGTGTGCCCTATTCCAACCCTCACACCAGAATTAAAATTATTGGCAGAGCTAGCAATCGAACCTCGACTTCTACGTTAACAGCCAAGAATGCTAGCCGTTACATCGTGAGGTGGTCACATCAATACTATACACAAGCTCACACACCAGTGTATAGGACTGCTGTTGTAGCTGATTCATTTAAGGTGGGGCTACACCTATAAGGATCCAAAAATCATGTAGCCTATATTTCACTTTCTTATTCCTCAGCAACAGAAAGTACTAAAGAATTGTAAGTTGGTCTGCCAAACACACAATGCTTTGCCAATATGTTCGTGTATTTGCAAGTCATATGGCGCATGCATTTCATGAAATTAGGCATTTAAAATGGTGGCTGCATATTGTACTCTGTTCCACCGTTTCCCTAATAATTTACACAAACATCATTGTTTTTCAAAAATTCTTTTTTCAGTGTATTTACTAATGCAGTAGCGAAAGATTGACCTAGAATCATTGGAATCTATAAAGATTAAATATTTTGATGTGTAACATCTTTCCACTCGGTTGCTGGATATTTTTGTGAGAGTGATTTTGAAAAACTTGGACGGAACTGGATCGGACGGAAGTGTGTAAGAAGCACTGCCAGCTGGATCGTATCCCTCCTGGACATTCATCAACACACATAATTCTTTTTTATTTACACACTAATAATACATATCAATTCCATGACTCTCTTTCTTTTCTTCACTGCCTACTTGATATTTCTACTATCGCACTGCCTTCTTGATTGCTCTCGCACTGCCATCTTGATACTTTGCTGCTAATCTTATCAATATGACTCATTTTAACAGAATCCATATGAAATTACGTGTTGGTCTGTGAATCAAGAGGTCCGGGAACTGGGCAAGCCTTTCATGATCTACTGCCATTTACTCGCAAGTTGGCCTATTTATAAGGAATTTAAGGTTAAGAGCGGTGTCGCGTCTATTAATCTAGTTGATCCATATCGTATTCTTTATTTAGGCTAGTGCTGGTGGAAGCTACAAATCATCTAATAAAATGAGTTCCGTATTATAAACTACAATATCTGTAAAACACTCCCTTTTCCAATTGATTAATATTGTGCCACAATATTATAAAATACCGGTGTATCAACAATTTCACGTGAGGTTTCTTGTATGTCATATGTTACACATCATTTGCGACTACTGTAAGGCTCGTAAAGTTTTTTTTACGTTCATATTAAAGTGTAAATTTTATGCAAATTTTTTCACTGAATATTTTTTCAAAAACCGAAACTATGACATGTACAGCAACAGTTCTAGGTCATATTGTTTCTCCCTATAAGATACACTTGTATACTAAATTTCACTTCATTATCTTAAAAACTCTGGCAGTTACTAAGGAAACGGATTTGAAAATCCAAAGTTTCGGGAAACGAGCAACAAAGTTACCAATGTGTAGGCAAACTTCTCAAACGTCGATGACAGAGACGGTGACAGTCCTGCACGTTTTTGGTCATAACTTCAAAAGTATTATGCATATCAAAGAAATTGTTGCAGTTATTTGAAGAGAAAGGATCAATAAACGTAGAAAAAATAAATTGAATAATCACAAATTTTGATCCTTATAGGTGTACTACTAGAGGTACCCGCTCTTCGAACGGTTTTCCGTATTCATAACCAGAAGTTATGAATTGAGATACTGTTCCAATGGTTAGGGGTTAGAGATTCCTTCATAAGTTTATCAGAACGAAGTTAGTTTTCTTGGTATATCGCAGACACTGTTAATTTAAGGGACGTAAAATGTGTTTTTGGAGACCATTTATAGACTCCCTAGTTTTGTGTCACACATTGAGAAGCGCAACATATGCTTTGGTCGTCCTTCTAGGAGAATTTTTATTTTCCGCCTATTTTGGCATGTATTTTGAAAAGTTGTTCCTTATACCCACCCTTCTATGAGAAGTACGTTGAAGAGGTTTCTAAATGATTGGTGTATTGACTCAGGTTACAATAATTTTACGATGCTCCACGCATCCGAACATGAATTATAGGCGTACATAAACATAAAGATATCTCAACCACACAGTATCAAACAAAATCATTTTTACGATGAACCCGTTTATCGACAAAAATATGATTACTTAAAATGTGCTCTCAAACTAAATTCACCTAACGTGTACTTCCTGAAAATAATATTGAAAACCTCGTAGACGAAACGCAATATATGTCAAATTAAAACTGACCCTCACCGTTGTGGAAAGTCCCCATCGGGGCAGATTACCTCGTAGTTCAGCCCCTTAAAACAACAATAACTAACTAATAACTAAAGTCCCCATCCCCAGGAAGACCCCTTTAATAAATTATAAAGGCTCGTGGTGCATGAAAATTCGTTTTTTTTAGCCTCCAATGGCCCAAATTCCCAAAAGCTACAAAAGACACTATTCCAATCCAGAATTTTTTGAAAATAATGTTGCTGTTTGGAGATATAATAGACCTTCTGTACAGCATATCGCATATCGCACGTGAAAGTCACGTGTATAAATTCTAGGGTACCCCTTGACCCCATTAATCGCATTGTTGAATTTTACAGTCTATGTTTGATTCCACGATAACCTTATAGCCATTTGGAAACTTTAACAGAAATTTAATAAATTGAGTGGCATTACTTCTTACAGAAATAGATGGAAAGTTGGATGTCAGCTCTTGTGACACTGTTGTCATGGTTAAAAGTTTGCATTACTTCATTAGTTTCTTCTTGTTCATCTTCTTCTTCTTTAGGATGGGCCAGCTAAGATCACGACCTTCAACTTTTCAGCTTGGCGAGGGACTTGATGTTCCCCAATATTCGCGCATTCTCTGGCTATGTTTCTCCTTCACCTCTTTTGGCCTGATGATGACGGTTTTATTACAGGGTGGTCTGTCCTGAAAACTCTTCTGTTTAAGTATATTTCTGAGATACTTCTAATATCACTTTTCATTATCTTCAGTTCTTGGATATCCTTGTTAACTACTGTTAGCGACGGTGTCACGCTCTTTCTCTTACCCCAGTAGTTGAGAAGCCGGTTTGTTAGTCTAGTGGGTTCATCCACGAGACGTGTCCATAGAAAGCCAGACGTCTCTTCCTGGTCACATCTGTGATTTTCTCAGTATGTCTATATAGCTTCTGATTTGGTCTCTTCTGTACTCGTCATCTATTTATTAGTTTAAAAAATATAAGAGTGCCATATCCCCTCCAGAGACGTAGGCGACCTGAATAAGAGCCCTTGACTAAGTCAAGGGATCACTAACCAGGCATCCAGAGCCGAAGTTTGCGTGTGGTAGGGTGGCCAGTTCCTTTCTACTCCTCCTCCTACCATAGCATCCGGCAGGTTCCCATTTTGCATCACGAGGCTGGGAGACCCCGTACCAGACCATACCATGACTTTTAAATTTTTGGCAGAGCCGGGGACCGAACCCGGTACTTGGGGGTGACAGCCAATAAAGCTAGCCACTGCGACACGAGGTGATCTTTATTAGTTTACTAGCAGAAGTACCCGTTCTTCGAACGGTTTTCGGTGTTAACACCAGACATTGTAATAATAATGTTATTGGTGTTACGTCCCTTTTAAGTACTGTTGCTTTTAGAGACGCACCAGACATTATCAATTGAGCTACTGTTGCAATGGTTAGCGGCTTGTCATTCCTTCATAAGTTTATCAAAACGAAGTTAGTTTTCTGGGAATATCACACACACTGTTAATTTAAGGGCCTTATAATGTGGTTTTCGGAGACCCTTTATAGACTCGCGAATTTTGTGTCTCACATTGAGAAGTGCAACATATGCTTTGGTCGTCCTTCTAGGATAATTTTTATATTTCGCCTATTTTAGCATGTATTTTGAGAAGTTTTTCCCTATATCCACCCTTCTACTGTATGAAATGAACGGAGAAGAGTTTTATAAATGATTGGTGTATTGACTCATGTTTACCATACCTAATTTTACGATGCACCAAGCATCCGAACATGAGGATACACAGAAAGACAGACAGACAGACAATACTATTGTCTACAATATATCACCCAGAAATCCAAATATAGGTATATCTACCACACAGTATCAAAGAAAGTCATCCTTACGATGAACCAGTATGTCGACAAAAAAAAAAAAAAGATTAGTTGAAATGTGCTCTAAAACTAAATTCACCTGACGTGTACTTCCAGACATGAAATAGAATTGAAAGCCTTGTAGATGAAACACAATACACGTCACATAAAAACTGACCCTCTACGTTGTGTTGGGTCCCCATACACAGGAAGACCTCTTTCATAAATTATAAAAGCTTGTGGTGCATGAAAATTCAGGTTCTTTAGTCTCAAATGGCCCAAATTCCTAAAAGCCGCAAAAAATGCTGATTCAATTCAGGAATTTTTGAAAATAATGTTGTTGTTTGGAGATATAATAGACCTTCTGCACTATAAGTCGCACGTGAAAATTGCATGAAAAAATCCTAGGTTACCCCTTGACCCCCTTAATTGCATTGATGAATTATACAGTCTACGTTGGTTCCGTGATAACCTAATATTTGCAAACTTTCACAGAAATGTAATAAATGTAATAAATTGCTTCTTACTGAAATAGATGGAAAGTTGGATGCCACCCCTTGAGATAATATTGTCATGGTTACCGATTTGCATTCCTTCATTAGTTTGTTAAATTAAATTTAATTAGTTTTCTGGGAATGTTTCAGAAACTGTTGGTTTAGAGCCTTATAATGTAGTTTTCGAGGACCCTCGAGTTTTATTTCTGGCACCGAGGGGCTTTGTCTCGTCGTTGTACGCCATAATATAATACTAATAATAATAATAATATAACATAGGGATAGGAATATAATAGACCTGCCATACCACACCCGCAGATGTAAATCGCGTGAAAAAAATCTAGACTACCCCTTGACCCCCTTAAGCGCATTTTACGTATTGATGAAATTTACAGCTTAATTTGGTTCCATAATAACCATCTAACCGTCTGCAAACTTTCACACTAATGTAATTAATGGAATTGTATTGCGTCTTACAGCAATAGATGGATCTCTGAGAATCTGTTGCCATGGTTATCGGCTTGCATTCGTTCATAGTTTATTATATTAAATTAGTTTTCTGGGAATATGTCAAAAACGGGTTGGACGTAGGACCTTAAAATGTGCTTTTAAGGCCCCCGAGTTTTGTCTCTCACATTGAGGGGCTGAAAATGAGCTTTGTCTCGTCCTTCTACTCCTATTTCAGCATGCATTTTAAGGGGGTATGCCGGCTTTTATGAGAGGTATAGAGAAGAGTTACATCAATGATTAGTGTCGTGCCTCTGATGGATATCTGTACCAAATTTTACGTTGATACACCCAGCCGTTCTCGAGTTATAAGGGAACCAAGTTGTCCACAGACAATCAAGCAAACAGACAGACAGACCAAAACATTATTTTCGCGCGCATCTATCATAAAACAGTCTGAAACGTGTAAATAACTCAAATTTCCGTAGAAATTCAGAAATAAACAGACAAATTTTCTTTTTTATATATGTAGAGATATACTGCACCGTTCGATGTGACCGTGTTTTATTGCACAAATTTAGGTTTTACTCGCTAACCGTCCGAGATACACGAAAAGTGGTAAGAACCTTTTGGATAGAAAATTAAATGCTAAAGCTCGTGTATACCATCAAAAGTTTGCTATTTCTTAGCGTTCTCTTTTTATTTGAAATGGAAATATGAAATTTTGAAACCAAAGGGTGTAGTGACGTCACAAAAGTAGGTTTTACTCGCTAACCGTTGGAGATACACGAAAAGTGATAAGGACCTTTCGGATAGAAAATTAAATTTTGAAGCTCGTACGTGCCATCAAAAGTTTGCTATTTCCTACCGTTCTCTTTTTATTTGATATGGAAATATGAAATTTTGAAACCAAAGGGTGTAGTGACGTCACTAAAATGGTCGCCATTTCTTAATAGTGCAAAATATCGAAATTAAAAGTATCCTATATGTAAACCTGGTATTTCAGCTACATCCATGCATAATTTCATTTATATCGGACCAGTGGTTCTTGCGTTATTAGGTAACAGACAGACAGACAGAAAGACAGACACACACCATCTCATTTTTATATATTAGTATGATTAAATGAAATTAGTTTTCTGGGAATATCACAGAAACGTGGTTTTAGAGCCACTGAGGGGCTGAAAATAAGTTTTGCTCGTCCTTGTACGCCATAATATAATAATAATAATCATAATAATAATTTAATAATATAGTGATAGGGATATAATAGACCTTTAGTACCCCTTGACCCCCTTAAGCGCATTATATACGTATTGATGAATTTTACAGCTTAAGTTGGTTCCGTGATAACCTTATAGCCCTTTGCGAACGTTCAGAGTAATGCAATAAATGGAATGGCATTGCGTCTTACAGAAATAGTAACTGTTGGACTGCTGAGATCGTTTTGCTATGGTTACCGGCTTGCATTCATTCAATAGCTTAAAAAAGGAAATTTGTTTTCTGGGTATATCTCAAAAACTGTTGGTTTTAGGACCTTAAAATGTGGTTTTCGGGGCTGAAAATGAGCTTTGTCTCGTCTTTTTACGCCCATTTCAACATGCACTTTAAGGGGGTAGGCCCTCTTTTATGACTGTATGCCTCTCACCAAGGCGGTCCGGGTTCGATTCCCGGTCATTGCATGTGAGATTTTCGAAGTGAAATGCCATGTCCTGTGGTTCGGATTCCACGTAAAAAGGAGGTCCCGTGGCTCATGATCTCGAGATTAACGGTCACGTTAAACTACAAGCTTCCTTCCTTTCCTTCCACTTTTATGAGTCAAGCTGTTGGCTTCTCACCAAGGTGGACCGGGTTCGATTCCCGGTCAATACATGTGAGATTTTCAAAGTGAAATGCCATATCCTGTGGTTCTGATTCCGCGTAAAAAGGAGGTTCCGTGGCTCATGATCACATGATTAACGGTTACGTAAAACTACAAGCTTCCTTTCCTCTTTTATGAGAGGTATGGAGAAGAGTTACATCAATGATTTCTTTCGTTCCTCTGATGGACTTCTGTACCAAATGTTACGTTGATCCACTTAGCCATTCTCGAGTGATGCGCGTGCAAAGTTGTACACATACAAACAAACAGACAGACAGACAGACAGACAGACATATATTTTGTTTTTGCGCGCAACCGTCATAAACCAGTCTGAAACGCGTTAATAACTCAAACTTCCGTGGAAATTCAGAAAAAACAGACAAACTTTCATTTTTATATATAGAGATATATCCCCCCTTAAGGTCATGTAGCCCCGGGTATTTTGCTATGTACTGTATTTGGAATCTGTCTGATGACTGTAGTCGTGTGTATATTTGAAGGGTCCATTCCAAGAGCCAGACAAGTCCTAAAATTAAATTGTTCAGAAACTAAAGAAAACAGTACCGCTTCATTTGTGCGGAATGAAATAAAAAGTATCTTTAGTCCTACTATTATCTCACTAACAGCTTTACATTTTACATAAAGGAAATATATATTTAATGGGGATATTTGAGAAACCCTATTATATATAACCTTTGGACTAGTCTGATTTTTGGTGAAATCTTAGTTGAATACAAAATTGAAGCATATTTTTATGCTAAAATAGGCCTATATCTGAACGAATTACAAATCATTGAATGCCAAACATCCCAGGTAATTAATTATCTTGAAAACGCGTTGAAAAAGCATTGGACTTCTCTTATTTTTTTAGAATCTCCAATATTTCACACTCGTATATATCCCGACCTTTCTGCTTTTTGGAGACGGCAATGAAGATGTATTTTTCTCAAAAAGTGAATTTTTGGACTTGCCTGATTTTTGTAATGGACCCTTCATTTATACTTGGGGCTACAATTCATTGGAATGAGTTGGCCATGTACCTAATTTATTTAAATTCCTGTCTGGAGTAAAACTGGGCAACCACTTTTAGGAATGATGAGGAATAAATGTAACTTACCTCTTTTCAGTTCGTAATTACGAGGCTGAGATCCCTCTTGGCAGTGTACCTAAATGGACACCCTAGTGTACCTCTAGTGTAGGTGCTGCAGAATTTCTAATATGGTTCTTGAAATATCTTAGGACCTAAATAATAAAACGGGGGTTGGACCGAAAACAAGCCACAAAAAACGTATTAATGTATAGCCCCCAGCTTGGCGTCATCCACGGACTATGCAAGGGATCATTCCTCGACCATCGGAAGGACGGTGTCTGGAAGCTGAACACACTTTGTCAGGAGATACAACTGGGGATAGTGACAGGCCTCTCGCCTAGACGACCGCTAACTTGGGTCTAATTAAGGAAGGGTCAACCGGCCACGGTGGCAGAGAGTGCTAACGCACTAGCTCGTGCCTCGCTGGCATCGGGAGAGCGTGGGTTCGAATGCATCTCGGCCATCCTGAAAATGGTTTCCATGGTTCCCCATTTTCACCACCAGGAATTTGCCGGGACTATTCCTTTCATTAGGTCCACGGTCGATCTCCTTCCAAAATCCCTTCCCTGACCCATCCTGAAAATAAAATAAATGGCCATTGGCAGCATAAATAAAGTTATTAAGGCGTATGCTAAACATATTGTAGAGCTTGTGAAAGTATACAAAAATTGGCCCATTTAGTGAATTCAAAATATTGTTCTTCGCCTGGTGAAATTTACCCCCGCCTTCCGGCCTGCCGAGAGGGATTTTTTCTGAGATTAATTAACTTTTAATTTCGGAAAAGATGTAATTAAGTTCAGTAAATGTGGACCAATACACAGGCAAACGAGCCGCGGCAGACTGAGAAGAAGATGGGTGGACGACTTCCGACAGTTACTAGGACCACACTGGTCTAGGTCAGCAAGACGCAGAACGGATAGGAAGGGGTTAGAAAGACGGTGGTTCAAGTAATTGTGGGAAATGTTAAGTTTCATAAGTGCTACTATATAAGTGTATAGTCCAATAATTTGAACGGGCACAAGATTAGTGTCATACTGAGTGCTATATGTAGACTTACAAGGGAACGGATTGCAGTGTAAAATTGTAATCTTGTTGAAATTTAGTACATAATATTCCTTCGAAGTTGTATAATGACGTTGTGAAAACCACACGGGCCACTTTCAATTTTGATCGCCAATATTGTACGCTAAAAACCTGCCGGGCGACAGCATGAGCGAGAATGTGGGCATAGGTAAGGCCGACCTTGAATCCCGGCAGCACGTGACCAGGCAGCGACCTGACGTGCTGCGTTGCATTCCCCACCTTAAACGTTCCCCTCTCTTCTTCTGCCTTCTTGATTAGAGTATACAATTATTAAGTTGTTCAAAATATACGTCAATCACTACACGAATTAAAATTTTTTGACCTACAATGATGTCTACCACAGCCAAAATCAAGAATCAAATTCCTAACTCCTCGCTCATGCCGTCGCCTGCCAGGTTTCCGGCATTCAATATTGGTGTTCAAAATAGAAATTGACCCTCGTGGTTTTCACTTCGCCATTATACAACTTCGTAGGAATATTGTGTACTAAATTTCAAGCAAATTAGAATTTTACACCGAAATCCGTTCCCTTGTTCGAGACAAAAATCACATACTTAGGATGTACACTATGGGTAGTAGGTAGTTGTTAAGTCAGAATATTATGACTAACATAGTGACACAGTTAACCGTCTCACGTGACTAACTCACCCCTTTCGAGGGAGGCCCTTGCCCTTCTAGGGACACTACAGGCTTTATTAATTAATTAATTCATTCATTCATTCATTCATTCATTCATCCATTCAAATGTTTATACAGCTTTATGGAAAGTAACTGCAAATTGATAAATAACGATAAGAGATTTGGAAGAAGGAAAAACAGAAAAACGAATAACTTAAGAAACTAATATTATATTTATATTTCAGAATTCAGAAATGATACACCCCTATTTCTATGAGATTAAAGGCTTGATCGATATTCTTTCATACCATATCTTCTACAGAAGCAATTGAAATGCTTACAAATTAAAAACTACAGTATACCACTTGGTTTAGAAAACATTTCAGAGAATTCTATTCTATTCAACAAAAGATTTCTCCCTTTGAACGTTATTTGGGTTGTATTATATATTATTCTACTCTTGCTCCTACTACTGCAAGAACTGTAAGATACAAAGGAATTTGTGTAATGAGGGGTAAGGCAGCCGTTACATCATGTATGCTTTGCGTATCGTAGCCAATGGATTTCAACAAATTAATCTTCTGTACTAAAAAAGCCAGTTTTGTCTTTGTTAAATCCATTACTGGAAGAGCTTCCCAGAAATTAAATTAGGTTGGATGTATAGACGAGCGTATAGTGGCCAGCTTCTATACTTTAATCAGACGAACGCTCGGTCATAGAATTGAAAATGAGATGGAATGGAGCTCCATTTGCTCAAAGTACTAATTACATAAGATCTAACAATCATCTCAAGTGGAAAGTTTATTTGAATGTCGCAGTAACGTTCCAACCACACTGTTAGTTGTCGGAATCTCCACAGACGTCTTTTGAGGAAATATTTGGATGGATACCAATCATAATCAAAATTAACTGTACAGAATAGGAGTAGAAAACATTCATCTAAGGAGAGACATAGTGAAAAGTAATTACATTAATTTATGATGTGCTTGCCGTAAATCATGTATAACATTTATGCACCATTCCAAGGAAACATATCATGTTTGCTACAAGAATCTAAGTTCTAAATATTCAAAATTGTTGTCAAAACTATTTCTTATCCATTTTCCTAAATCTTCCCTTGTTTTGAGCTGTTCTTCGCTTTTTTTCCTCATATCTCGAATGTTTATAGAAATTTTGTAACTTGGATTTTTTAAAGTGCATGCTAAATCTTTAGCTACAAATTGAATCTCGGTGGCTTCGGTGTCGTAATTGGTAGCATGCTGAGCTTCTATACCCAAGATCACGGGTTCAAACCCGGCCGAAGTCGTCGGAATTTTTAAGAGCGTTAAAAATCCCTCAGTATGCCTTCCTTCGGAGGTGAAATGAAACCGACGGTCCCATGTCATAGATTTATGACATGTTTTAGAACATACAATTTTCAAAAGAAAATTATGTATTGCCCGTTGAGCCATTATATATTTAAACACAAATAGTGCACACCGGGGCGAAACGCTGTCATTTCGTTGAGTTATGCCGGAACATTTAGCACTATTTGTGTTTAAATGTTATAGAACCTTCCACTAATTACACCTATGTGAAGCTAAATTATATGTTAAACATTTGACAAACGCGCTTAGGTTCCAACGTACGTCGCCAGGAGCCGACTGTGATGGCATCTAATAACCAAGTTCTGAACTAGTAATGGTTGATGGTGGCGTTTGGCGGCAAAAGTAGGAACTAATTGAAAAAATCAATGTCTGCAGTCCTTACTTGAATTGAAAACAGATAACACTCACTAATACAGCTATCACAACTAACACCGATTATCAGACAGATTCTACACACACCCAAAGTACTCGGGGCTACATGACCGCGTTGTCGCAGCCCCTAAACTGAGGAACCAACCAACCAACCAAATTGAATCTCACTCACATTTGCTGTGCTTTAATTTCGCCAGAATGATAATAAATAAAAATGCCATAATGATATCGTAGTAATCAAAACTAACGCTTTTCAGTCGGTCAACACGATTATGCACAATTGTAATGGGAGTTTCTCTAAACCTTAAAAAGGTACATTTGATTAACAATTAGATTCACTTGGATGTTGAGTTTCGATCGTCAAGCGATCTTCATCAGATCCGACGCACTTAGGCTATTAAATCTATGTCTACAATTATGTGGGTGATATTATTTACAATATGCACACTTATTTAGTTACAGCAGTTATTATAAACTTGTGCAAGTTGTCAAGATTTGTTAGTTATATGTGTCTTTATTGTTAATATATTGTTAGCGTTTGGGATAAGAACAGTAGGGGTTGACCAAGGTTAGAATATTGTTCTACCCTGGGGTGCCCACAGGGTAGGGCCACCCCCTATCGGTCCTTTTCACCACCCTTCACCCCCATTTCACGCCATAAACCCAGAGAAACCAACAACAGCAAACGTCTTGCAATGGCAAACACACTCAGCTTGACAAACCAACCACACACATGTGGTAATCCTTACAACATCCTTACAACATAAGTCTAAACAGGTAGCTGTCTACCATCTAGCACAAGAATTCGCTGACCAATTTATACCAACATTGACGATTCCCTTAAATACTCCCCACACCAGGAATTGCTCTCTCCCTCTGTCGTCTACCGTACGCCGCGGTGCTGCCTGACGTCCTACCGTTCTACAGTCTAGTGAGTTGTACTTATAAATGGTTGTCCTTCGTGATTCCTTTCCATCCAAACCTAATAACTTGTATTCATCTCATTCATTCTTTGCACAGTTGCACACTTACATTAATTAAATCCTTTACATTATGTTAGACCGCTTTCTTGTATTTCTTGAAATCCCCTTATTTGAACTCCGGTTCTCAGCTAGCAAGCTTTAGTCCGCTGCTCCATGACGGTCACCTTTGATGTCTGTCATTTAACCTTGTAAACACGTGTCAGCAATACCTTCATAAGCACGGCCGGCTCGCCGCTGCTCGCTCCCTTCATTAGAGAACACCCACCCACTGCCTTACACTCGAGTTATTGTCCTGCAGACAAGTACTTCGTTCCTCAGACGAAACCACCCCAAATCGAGCTACCTACCCCCCAGGACAATACAATATGTTAAACAGATTGCCTTGGATGTAGGTTGTGGTAGCTATGGAGAGATGAAACGATTTGCTCAGGACAGGGAAGCATGGAGCGCTGCATCAAACCAGTCGAAAGAATGAAGACTCAAACAACAACAGCGTTTATTGAACTTCTAGTTTGCTTGGTTAGTGTGATATGTGTGATTGTTAGGGAAAGGTCAAGTTGGAATTGAATATGAACTTAGATTATGTTTGAGCGATGTTGGATCCGTTCTCGTGCAACTGCTAACACTTCCACTGGCTACACGATCGAAACTGGTCATCCAAGTGAATTTATTTATTAATCTCATGTAAATATTTTCATGTTTAACACACACCCAAGTATACATGAGCTGATTATCACAATATCCGAAAGTTAATTCAAAAGCTTAACATATATTTTCTGAGTTTCAACGCATAGTGTTATACTAATGCGATAAACAATTATAAAGTTCTTGTTTCCCGGGTCTTGGAGATCGCTAGTCCCGTATACTTGAGTGTGTGTGCATATATACATATATATATATATATATATATATTTATGTATTTATTTATCTACTTATTTATTTATATTTATTTATTTATTTATTTAATTAATTAAATAAACTGATAACTTGTGTAATTGTGGTGCCTGTATGAGTGGGTGCATTTGTACGAAGGGCGTACTATATAGTTTTACAGTTTAATTTTTTTCTACCCAAATGAAGTACATTACACATCAATTGTTACGTCCAGCTTTTCAACATAATCTCCTTGTAGGTTTATGCAATTTTGCTATCGATGTGTCAGTCTCTCCATTGGAGGTTTTGCGGCATCATTGTCTTGTAGCCCCGTGTACTTGGGTATGTGTAGAAATTGTCTGATATCCTGTGTCACTTTGATGTCTGTAGACTTACTTGTGTGTGTACTTTTATATGAGGAAGGCTTTGGGTAGCAAGCTGTTGTTGTTGTTGTTTCATTGAGATGCATGGACAGCAATGTCATTTAGCCCCATGTACTTGGGTTAGTATTGGATTTTGTCAACCTGTGTTATTGTGATGAATGTATTAGTGTGTGTATATATAATTCAGGTGAGGATTCAATCAATGAACGCATACTATCCGTAGAGCAAGTTGTATTTCAACTAGCTACTACAACCAACATTCAATTATAATCCTTGAAAAGGACAAAGGGTTATAACTATACCCATGCATTTAGGAGAAAGTAGGCTATATGTTCTTTACTGAACATCTTGATTTCCTATAATTTTAAGTAATGCAGAGCCTTTCTTATTTGTGAAATGAGTGTTCAGGTATTGAAATGAATCCACTTGATTGGCTTCATGAATCTTTATAATAAATTGCAACACCGAATGTCGAATATGTGTTTGTTTCGAGGGATCCTCAGTGCTTCTTGTACATACCCAGTGTTATGGAAGACAATTCGGTTTGCCCCACGTGCGAGTTTTGCGAGGAAGACTGAGGATAGCCCAGCTGCTGATGGTCTAATTATTTTCAGCGCTATCGCTTGCAGATTATCAGCTGATACGACATAAACCCTGTCATTAATTAGCCACCCCGCTTACTTCACTTGTCCATGACCTGCCTGCTCAACCCCTGCACTTCTTTCTCTCATAAATGCAGCGTAACAGGAGGACAACTGGAATGAATTCTGAATTTGACAGTCTGAATTTGAAACATTGTAATATACGAGGGGAGTTCCTAAAATAATGTTCGTCATTTTCTTCCCATGGACCCTTTATTGCCTACAGTTTTTTTTTAAGCGCCGGGAGTGTTCAATGACATGTTCGGCTCGTCAGTTTTGTAGCTGCTTCGAGGCGGACACCCAATGGGTGAGCTACATGTACCGTCGCGTGTGGAGTGTTGTCTGGGGAGGAAAGTTTGAATGTAAGAACTAGGATTTGGAAGGTAGCGGCTGTGGCCTATAGTTACGGACCAACCCCGGCATTTGCCTGGAAGGAAGATGGGAAACCACAGAAGACCATCTTCAAGGTTGCCGGCGGAGGGATTCGAACCTCCTCGCCTCCCGGATGTGAGCGACTGCCAGCAGTCATGTCGTAACGACCACGGCTAACTCACCCGGAATGAACTACAGTATACACCTTGCACTATATTTCAACAGTTGTTGTAGCGTGCAATCAGTTTCAAGAAACCACTCTGGTAAAACTCGGTGTCCTGAGATGCAAGGAATTGTCACTCAGCCTGGTACCCATCTTGCGGACACTTTTTGGTAACCCAACACATCATGGAACATACGCAGTGTGGACGCCACGTCTGCCACCTGTCCGCTAACATCATTCCTGTACTCGAGCAATATTGTTTTCATTCGTGGATGTGGAGGGACGCCCACTTCAATCTTCACCCTCCACACTCTGCCGTCCTTCACTGAACAAGCAACTCCAACGACCGACCATTTGACGAGACATGACCGCTTCACCATACACGGTCTGTAGGTGTTCATGGATGACTGATACACTAGTCACACGTGCCCATTCATACCGGATAACAGCACGCATTTCCATTGGTGACCATGTTATTAGTACACGTCTGTCTGCTAAGGTTAGTTGTACTCGCATGATATCGGGCACGCCGGTCTGCTGCTCCTTTCCCTTCGTCGGTGGTCAGCGCATGCGTTATTCACACTCCAGTCACGGGTGAGAATTCTTATTGCGATTGTTTGTGTCACTTGTTGTAACATCTGCTCGTACAATAAAATGACGAAACTTACTTTCGGAACTTCCCTCGTAGATAAAGTTTGAATTATGTTGCAGTTCATTAATTTCCGGTGCTAGTGACAATTGGTCATCAGCCCCAAGCAGTTGTGTTTGTGATAATATTTATGAGAATATGTTTCTATGGTGGCTTTAATAGCCAATATTATTAGAGTGTGAGGAAAGCAATGGCAAACTACCTCACCCCTCACCTTGCCTAGTACGCCTCATTATAGTGCTCCCTTTGGTTTTTGTGGGTTTCAGCCCACATAACATATGGTGCACTTTTTGAGGATCCAACCAGCCTCCGGGCTGACAACCTAACATACATTATTAGAGTATAGGATAGGGATAAGTGCCCTGTGGCGGCTTCAGTGGCGTAGTCGGTAGCATGCTGAGCTTCTATGCCCAAGATAGCGGGTTCAAACCCGGCCGAAGCCGTCGGATTTTTTAAGAGCGTTGAAATCCCTCAGTATGCCTTCCTTCGGAGAGGAAGTAAATCCAGCGGTCCCATGTCATAGATTTATGGCATGTTAAAGAACTTTCCACTAATTACACCTGTGTGAAGCTAAATTGGATAGGTTAAGAATGTAAACAACGCTCTTAGGTATCTACGTTCGTTGCCAAGAGCCCACTGCGGTGACCTCTAGTAGCTAAGTTCTGAACTAGGCCTAGTAGTCGTTGACGGTGGCGTTTGGCGGCAAAAGTAGGAACTATTTGAAAAATTCTAAGTTGCAGTCTGTACTTAAAAATTAAAAAACAGATACACACACTAATACAGCCATCACAATTAACACCGGTTATCAGACAGATTCTACACACACCCACAGTACACAGTACACGGGGCTACATGACCGCGTTGTCGCAGCCCCTAAACTGAGGAACCAACCAACCAAGTGCCCTGCGACATGAAATAATCTACGATCCTGTCATTTTCCTGGAGGGAATTTGTAAAAAAAAAAAATGGGTAGGGATATACTGTAGACCTACCTCACGCTGAATTACCGCTGTCAGCGTCGAGAGTTGAAACTTTAGTCCATGGTTTCCGGCTCCCCCTTGTAAGCGCGCTGCAAAACCTACACGCGCGACTATGGTGGTTGTTTGATTTATAATTACCAGAGCAGTGACCAATTGGGTTGCAATTAGCCGCCATTCTATACTTATAGCTGTAGTTGTTGTTGTTGTCCTCATTTTCAGGGCGTAGGACATCTTGGTCATCAGCTTCATGAAGATGGGTGTGGGTTAGCTTGCCTGATAACCTTATTTATTTATTTATTTATCGCCTGGCTTTCAGTGCCGGGAGTGTCCGAGGACATGTTCGGCTCGCCTGAGTCTGTACCTGCTTCCAGCGGACACCTTTAGGGTGAGCTACAAGTTCCGTTCAATTTCAAGTAGTTTCAACTTTCGCTACCAGATATCAATAATACCTATTGGTGAACGTTGGAACTTTGATAGAGCGTTCCGACGAAAACTAACCTAACAATTTCGCTTCACACAAGTTTAGACTGTGGGAGGATCTTTTACATGCCATAAATCTATGACATGGGATCGCCGTCTTTACTTCTCCTCCGAAGGAAGGCATACTGAAGGATTTTTAACGCTCTTAAACAATCTGACGACTTCGGCCGGGTTTGAACCCACTATCTTGGGCACAGCAGTTCAGCATGCTACCGACTACGACTAAGCCGCTGTCTGATAACCTGTATTTATATGATGTCTGTAGTAGTGTGTGTAATCGTATCAGGGATAGGGTAGGTGCCCCGGGACTTGAAGTAACGTAATATCCCGGCATTTTTTTAAGGAAATGTGGAAAAGCTCGGAAAAAACACATTCAGGATAGCCACTGTTAGCGTCATGATTCAAACCCACGGTCTCCAGACTTGCTACAGCAGCCCTCGCAGCCGTAGTGCACGATTTAACGAGACTATACTTCTAGCGAACTGGACACATCATAGACAATGTTGTCATTTAGGCCTGTGAACTTATGTAGCGGCTTCGGTGGCATAGTTGGTAGCATGCTGAGGTTCTCTGCCCAAGGTCGCGGGTTCAAACCCGGCTGAAGTTGTCGGATTTTTTTAAGAGCGTTAAAAATCCCTCAGTATGCCCTCCTTCGGAGGGGAAGTAATACCGGCGGTCCCATGTCATGGATTTATGGCATGTTAAAGAACGTTCCACTAATTATACCTGTGTGAAGTTGATTATATAGGTAAACAACGCTCTTAGGTTCCTACGTTAGTTGCCAGGAACCGACTGCGGTGGCGTCTAGTAGCTAAGTTCTGAACTAGTAGTCGTTGACGGTGACGTTTGGCGGTAAAAGTAGGAACCATTTGAAAAATTCAAAGTCTGCAATCCTTACTTGAATTAAAAACAGATAACACACACTAATATAGTCATCACAATTAACACCGGTTATCAGACAGATTCTACACACACACACAAAGTACACGTGGCTACATGACCGCGTTGTCGCAGCCCCTAAACTGAGGAACCAACCAACCAACTTTGGGTGTACTTTAGGTGTGTGTAGAATCTGTCTGATAACCGGTGTTAATTGTGATGACTGTATTAGTGTGTGTATCTGTTTTCAATTGAAGTAAGGACTCCAGACATTAATTTTTTCAAGTACTTCCTACTTTTGCCACCAAACGCCACCGTCAGCGACTACTAGTTCAGAACCTGGTTACCAGACGCCAATGCAGTCGGCTCCCGGCGACGAACGTAGGGACCTGAGCGTTGTTTACATTTTTTAAACTACTTTAGATTTACACAGGTGTAATTAGGGGAAGGTTCTTTAACATGCCATAGATCTATGACATGGGACCGCCGGCTTTACCTCCCCTCCGAAGGAAGGCATACTGAGGGATTTTTAACGCTCTTAAAAAATCCGACGACTTCGGTCGTGTTTGAACCCGCGATCTTGGGCAAAGAAGTTCAGCATGCTATCAACTGCGCCACCGAAGTCGCCAATTGAAAACTTTTTAATTTAAATTTAAAAATAAATAAATAAATGATTTTTAATAAAATAAATGAAACAAAGTTTTAATTATTTCGTATCTAATACTTCGAAACCATTTCAGATTTCATCTTGAAAACTATAGGTTGGAGATCATTTGTATAATATTTAGTAGGCCTAATCACTAAACTACCGACAGCGGTGGCTACGCTTAAGCGCAGTGTTTGTTCAAGGGGCCAAGCTCTCTGCTGACTCGGTTCGAGCTCCACCGTCCTTGAAATGGTTTTTCGTGATACAGGAAAATGCTGTGAAGGTACCATCTGACAGGCCACGACCACTTCCTTCCACATCCTTGCCCAGTTTCATTCAACTTCATCCATTCCATCTCCCATATCGGTGCGCAGGTTGCCCACGGGCGTTGACTAGAAAGACCTGAACTCGGTCTCTCAGGAGGCCACACGACAAAAAAAAATGAAAATAAAGTACTAAACTTAGCTTGACATTTTAACATAACCACACATATTAGCTTGGCATTAAAAGGGTTAGTATTACGCAATTAAAAATATCATCACAAACTCTAGATAAAGGACGTCTGATAATGTTTAGTTAAGATATCTGGTATATTCTGTCGGGAAATTTTTCCAGAAGAATCATTCCGTTCCTCCTTTGTTACATCATTTAGCATAAATTATTGCCATGTCCCTTAAGTTGCCACATGTGAATACCGTGTACTCTCCATGGATGGGCATTATCCAACCAGAGCGTGATCGTCGCGGACGCTCCAGTTCTGATGATAGCAAAGTAATGTTACACAATATGTATGGTATTGCATAACGTTACATAACTATCAACTCTCCAGGGTTGGGGAGTGTCACGTTACTTGTGACGCCGTTACCAGTAACCGTAACGAGGGAGTTACTAATTAAATTGTTCATTTCAGGGGCTGCGACATCGCCGTCATATAGCCCCGTGTATTTTGGGTGTGGGTGAAATTTGTGTGATACCTTGTGTTATTGTGATGGTTGTATTGGTGTGTCTATTTGTAAATTGGAGATAGGATTGCGGAGGAAGTGCCTTAAGTTAGGAACCATTCCAGCATTTGCCTGCAGTAGCAGTAGGGAACCACGGAAAATCACTTCCAGGCTGTCTGAGTTGGAAATCGAACCTTCCTCTTCTCAGTTTTGCCTCACGAGGCTGTGTGTTTACCCCAAAATTCCAGCCCTCACACTATCTATACTATAATATAATAAAGCTGAAGAGTTTGTGTGTTTGTGTGTTTATGTGTTTAAACGCTCTAATCTCTGGAACTACCAGTCGGATTCGAAAAATTCTTTTTGTATATGATAGCCTGATTCAAGAGGAATAGTTTAGGCTATGTTAAATTTCGGACAGACCACTCCATTCCCCACATTCTAAGTGTCTTGTGACGGGGTTGACCAGTGAGATTTATAAGGCAAACTTGATAAACTAATTGGAGAATCGGTAGAATACGCCACAGTAGTCTGTGAATTTAGGTTGCACATAATGGCAGAAAACGACCAAAAAGCAGTTAAATATTTGCAAATAGAAGCAGTCAAGCAACAAATATAAATCTATAAACGGTAAGAAAGCATCCCGTGCAAAATGGGAACAATTATACCCTAGGAACCATCGTAAAGATCCAAATAGTCACATACAATAAGCTACGCAGAGACTATAAAATTAGACCCAAAATCACACTTATTTCCGACCCCACAATCCATCTTTATAAATAATACAGTTCATGTAGGGATATAAAATTTGTACATTCCTCAATCATAATGTAAAATAACGAATCCTCGTCAATCTGTATGTCTCCTTCCTCGTGACGACGCCCTTAAATAAAATTATAAAGCTTGTGGGGCATGGAAATTCAGTATTTGTGCCAAAGGGCCTAAATGAAGGGAATGGAGAGGGCTGTCCGAATTTTCAAGTAGATAGTGTTACTCGTCTTGTTCCAAATGGTAAGTATGTAAAATTCAGTTCTGCTCGGTGAAACGTTGTATATTTGCGCCAAAGGGCCTAAATGAAAGGAATGAAGAAGGCTATCTAAAATTATTGTAGCCAAAAACCTTCCTTGGGGTGTGCACTACAACCCTACAAAATTTCAATGCAATCGGTTAAACGGCGTCGGAGTCCATTAGCTTCGGACAGATATACATTTCCATTTTTATATATAAGAAGAGGATAGGGATTGATGAACGATACCATGGCAACACCATATCTCGAGGTCGAATTCCGCTTGCATTCTGTCTCAGTAAGAGATAATAATTGCATGAAGGAATAACAGCCTGTTAAATAGATAGACGTTAGTGTCGCGAACTTCCGTGCGAACAGTGTCACCACCTGAATAAAAAAAGACCCTAAAAGATAGTTTCCATTCATTCGGCAAAACAGAAAAAAATCAAATAAAGTATGCATAGAAGCAAGGAAATTAACATTCTCTCCGCTCATACTGTAAAATAACGAATCCTCGCCCATCTGTATGTCTCCTTCCCCGTGACGACGCCCTTAAGTAAAATTATAAAGCTTGTGGGGCAGGGAAATTCAGTATTTGTGCCAAAGGGCCTAAATGAAGGGAATGGAGAGGGCTGTCCGAATTTTCAAGTAGATAGTGTTTCTCGTCTTGTTCCAAATGGTAAGTATGTAAAATTCAGTTCAGCTCGGTGAAACGGTGTAGATTTGAGCCCAGCAAAACAGTGTAGATTTGCGCCAAAGGGCCTAAATGAAAGGAATAAAGAGGGCTATCTAAAATTATTGTTTCCAAAACCTTCTATGGGGTGTGCTCTACAACCCTACAAAATTTCAATGCAATCGGTTAAACGGTGTCGGAGTCCATTAGCTTCGGAAAGATATACATTTCCATTTTTATATATAAGAAGAGGATAGGGCTTGATGAACTATACCATGGCAACACCATATCTCGAGGTCCAATTCCGCTTGCATTCTGTCTCTGTAAGAGATGATATTTGCATGAAGGAATAACAGACTGTTAAATAGATAGACGTCACTGTCGCGAACTTCCGTACGAACGGTGTTACCACCTGTATAAAAAGAGACCCTAAAAGATGGTTTGCATTATTTCGACAAAACAGAAAAAAATCAAATCAAGTATTCATAGAAGCAAGGAAATTAACATTTTCTCCGCTCATACTGCAAAATAACGAATCCTCGCCAATGTTGTAAATCCCCATTCTCGTGACGACGCCCTTAAATAAAATTATAAAGCTTGTGGGGCATGGAAATTCAGTATTTGTGCCAAAGGACCTAAATGAAGGGAATGGAGAGGGCTGTCCGAATTTTCAAGTAGATAGTGTTACTAGTCTTGTTCCAAATGGTAAGTATGTAAAATTCAGTTTTGCTCGGTGAAACGTTGTATATTTGCGCCAAAGGGCCTAAATGAAAGGAATGAAGAAGGCTATCTAAAATTATTGTAGCCAAAAACCTTCCTTGGGGTGTGCACTACAACCCTACAAAATTTCAATGCAATCGGTTAAACGGCGTCGGAGTCCATTAGCTTCGGACAGATATACATTTCCATTTTTATATATAAGAAGAGGATAGGGATTGATGAACGATACCATGGCAACACCATATCTCGAGGTCGAATTCCGCTTGCATTCTGTCTCAGTAAGAGATAATAATTGCATGAAGGAATAACAGCCTGTTAAATAGATAGACGTTAGTGTCGCGAACTTCCGTGCGAACAGTGTCACCACCTGAATAGAAAAAAGATCCTAAAAGATAGTTTCCATTCTTTCGGCAAAACAGAAAAAAATCAAATAAAGTATGCATAGAAGCAAGGAAATTAACATTCTCTCCGCTCATACTGTAAAATAACGAATCCTCGCCCATCTGTATGTCTCCTTCCCCGTGACGACGCCCTTAAATAAAATTATAAAGCTTGTGGGGCAGGGAAATTCAGTATTTGTGCCAAAGGGCCTAAATGAAGGGAATGGAGAGGGCTGTCCGAATTTTCAAGTAGATAGTGTTACTCGTCTTGTTCCAAATGGTAAGTATGTAAAATTCAGTTCAGCTCGGTGAAACGGTGTAGATTTGAGCCCAGCAAAACAGTGTAGATTTGCGCCAAAGGGCCTAAATGAAAGGAATAAAGAGGGCTATCTAAAATTATTGTTTCCAAAACCTTCTATGGGGTGTGCTCTACAACCCTACAAAATTTCAATGCAATCGGTTAAACGGTGTCGGAGTCCATTAGCTTCGGAAAGATATACATTTCCATTTTTATATATAAGAAGAGGATAGGGCTTGATGAACTATACCATGGCAACACCATATCTCGAGGTCCAATTCCGCTTGCATTCTGTCTCTGTAAGAGATGATATTTGCATGAAGGAATAACAGACTGTTAAATAGATAGACGTCACTGTCGCGAACTTCCGTACGAACGGTGTTACCACCTGTATAAAAAGAGACCCTAAAAGATGGTTTGCATTATTTCGACAAAACAGAAAAAAATCAAATCAAGTATTCATAGAAGCAAGGAAATTAACATTTTCTCCGCTCATACTGCAAAATAACGAATCCTCGCCAATGTTGTAAATCCCCATTCTCGTGACGACGCCCTTAAATAAAATTATAAAGCTTGTGGGGCATGGAAATTCAGTATTTGTGCCAAAGGACCTAAATGAAGGGAATGGAGAGGGCTGTCCGAATTTTCAAGTAGATAGTGTTACTAGTCTTGTTCCAAATGGTAAGTATGTAAAATTCAGTTTTGCTCGGTGAAACGTTGTATATTTGCGCCAAAGGGCCTAAATGAAAGGAATGAAGAAGGCTATCTAAAATTATTGTAGCCAAAAACCTTCCTTGGGGTGTGCACTACAACCCTACAAAATTTCAATGCAATCGGTTAAACGGCGTCGGAGTCCATTAGCTTCGGACAGATATACATTTCCATTTTTATATATAAGAAGAGGATAGGGATTGATGAACGATACCATGGCAACACCATATCTCGAGGTCGAATTCCGCTTGCATTCTGTCTCAGTAAGAGATAATAATTGCATGAAGGAATAACAGCCTGTTAAATAGATAGACGTTAGTGTCGCGAACTTCCGTGCGAACAGTGTCACCACCTGAATAAAAAAAAGACCCTAAAAGATAGTTTCCATTCTTTCGGCAAAACAGAAAAAAATCAAATAAAGTATGCATAGAAGCAAGGAAATTAACATTCTCTCCGCTCATACTGTAAAATAACGAATCCTCGCCCATCTGTATGTCTCCTTCCCCGTGACGACGCCCTTAAATAAAATTATAAAGCTTGAGGGGCAGGGAAATTCAGTATTTTTGCCAAAGGGCCTAAATGAAGGGAATGGAGAGGGCTGTCCGAATTTTCAAGTAGATAGTGTTACTCGTCTTGTTCCAAATGGTAAGTATGTAAAATTCAGTTCAGCTCGGTGAAACGGTGTAGATTTGAGCCCAGCAAAACAGTGTAGATTTGCGCCAAAGGGCCTAAATGAAAGGAATAAAGAGGGCTATCTAAAATTATTGTTTCCAAAACCTTCTATGGGGTGTGCTCTACAACCCTACAAAATTTCAATGCAATCGGTTAAACGGTGTCGGAGTCCATTAGCTTCGGAAAGATATACATTTCCATTTTTATATATAAGAAGAGGATAGGGCTTGATGAACTATACCATGGCAACACCATATCTCGAGGTCCAATTCCGCTTGCATTCTGTCTCTGTAAGAGATGATATTTGCATGAAGGAATAACAGACTGTTAAATAGATAGACGTCACTGTCGCGAACTTCCGTACGAACGGTGTTACCACCTGTATAAAAAGAGACCCTAAAAGATGGTTTGCATTATTTCGACAAAACAGAAAAAAATCAAATCAAGTATTCATAGAAGCAAGGAAATTAACATTTTCTCCGCTCATACTGCAAAATAACGAATCCTCGCCAATGTTGTAAATCCCCATTCTCGTGACGACGCCCTTAAATAAAATTATAAAGCTTGTGGGGCATGGAAATTCAGTATTTGTGCCAAAGGACCTAAATGAAGGGAATGGAGAGGGCTGTCCGAATTTTCAAGTAGATAGTGTTACTAGTCTTGTTCCAAATGGTAAGTATGTAAAATTCAGTTTTGCTCGGTGAAACGTTGTATATTTGCGCCAAAGGGCCTAAATGAAAGGAATGAAGAAGGCTATCTAAAATTATTGTAGCCAAAAACCTTCCTTGGTGTGTGCACTACAACCCTACAAAATTTCAATGCAATCGGTTAAACGGCGTCGGAGTCCATTAGCTTCGGACAGATATACATTTCCATTTTTATATATAAGAAGAGGATAGGGATTGATGAACGATACCATGGCAACACCATATCTCGAGGTCGAATTCCGCTTGCATTCTGTCTCAGTAAGAGATAATAATTGCATGAAGGAATAACAGCCTGTTAAATAGATAGACGTTAGTGTCGCGAACTTCCGTGCGAACAGTGTCACCACCTGAATAAAAAAAAGACCCTAAAAGATAGTTTCCATTCTTTCGGCAAAACAGAAAAAAATCAAATAAAGTATGCATAGAAGCAAGGATATTAACATTCTCTCCGCTCATACTGTAAAATAACGAATCCTCGCCCATCTGTATGTCTCCTTCCCCGTGACGACGCCCTTAAATAAAATTATAAAGCTTGAGGGGCAGGGAAGTTCAGTATTTGTGCCAAAGGGCCTAAATGAAGGGAATGGAGAGGGCTGTCCGAATTTTCAAGTAGATAGTGTTACTCGTCTTGTTCCAAATGGTAAGTATGTAAAATTCAGTTCAGCTCGGTGAAACGGTGTAGATTTGAGCCCAGCAAAACAGTGTAGATTTGCGCCAAAGGGCCTAAATGAAAGGAATAAAGAGGGCTATCTAAAATTAATGTTTCCAAAACCTTCTATGGGGTGTGCTCTACAACCCTACAAAATTTCAATGCAATCGGTTAAACGGTGTCGGAGTCCATTAGCTTCGGAAAGATATACATTTCCATTTTTATATATAAGAAGAGGATAGGGCTTGATGAACTATACCATGGCAACACCATATCTCGAGGTCCAATTCCGCTTGCATTCTGTCTCTGTAAGAGATGATATTTGCATGAAGGAATAACAGACTGTTAAATAGATAGACGTCACTGTCGCGAACTTCCGTACGAACGGTGTCACCACCTGTATAAAAAGAGACCCTAAAAGATGGTTTGCATTATTTCGACAAAACAGAAAAAAATCAAATAAAGTATGCATAGAAGCAAGGAAATTAACATTTTCTCCGCTCATACTGCAAAATAACGAATCCTCGCCAATGTTGTAAGTCCCCATTCTCGTGACGACGCCCTTAAATAAAATTATAAAGCTTGTGGGGCATGGAAATTCAATATTTGTGCCAAAGGACAAAAATGAAGGGAATGGAGAGGGCTGTCCGAATTTTCAAGTAGATAGTGTTACTAGTCTTGTTCCAAATGGTAAATATGTAAAATTCAGTTCAGCTCGGTGAAACGTTGTAGATTTGCGCCAAAGGGCCTAAATGAAAGGAATGGAGAGGGCTATCTAAAATTATTGTTGCCAAAAACCTTCCTTGGGTTATGCACTACAACCCTACAAAATTTCAATGCAATCGGTTAAACGGTGTCGGAGTCCATTAGCTTCGGACAGATATACATTTCCATAAGACTAGCAACCAGACCCGGCTTCGCCCGGGAACAGTTATGAATGCATTACGTGATAAGCGCTTTCTTTTACCAATGTCAATGAACAACGACCAATATCCGTTTTACGTCTCGACTTGATGGATTAAATCACTGACTGGACTATTAATTATATTAACATGGAGATGCATGTGCAACGAATTCTTGTCAGACGTAATTTAAGAATGGCGAGGTGCATGAAACACAAATCCCCCTTCCGTTCAATCTTAACTCGACTGTGAATTTAGCGGAACGAAAAGTTCATATGCGAAATTAAGAAAAGCCGAGTTGCACTTCCAGGGAAACTCCAAACACATCCACTCTTCTCTAAAGTTTTTAACTCAACACGACTCGACAGTTTGCTCTGGCTGTATCTGGGGATATACGCTCGTCCGCTAGCTAAGCTGTAACTGGGGTGATAGACTCGCCCCTAGCTAGCTCGTAAACTGTCGCCTCAGCAACTGAATGGAGATGGTTGGAAGAAATGAAAACGTAAAAACACTTATAGTAGGCGATGTATTGAATATAGAGATATGCTCTCCCGGGCTTTATGTAGAACTTTTCATGCTGAACAATTCTTACACTCATAGTATATAGATATTTTTAACGGTTTGCCCAGCGTAAGCTTAAAAAGCGCACGGACGCCAGTTTTGTTTTCGACCTTTTCACTGAAATCGTTAGTGCTTGACTTCCTTTGGTCATATGTAAATTATTTTCTACAGAAACCTTCCTCGAGATATCCTTTACAGAATGGTGAAAACCGCTTCAAAATCCATTCAGTGGTTCTCGAGATTACCCGTGACATCCAAGAATCGGGGACTTTGTTTTATACTAAGTAGGGATTATACGCCAGTCAGTATAATTTATTATAATTTAATCCCCCTTCCGTCCAATCTTAAATTAACTGTGAATTTTGCGGAACGAAAAGTTCAGAGGCGAAATGAGAGTTGCACTTCCAGGCAATGGCGAGGTGAATGAAACTCAAATTCCCCTTCCGTCCGATCTTAACTTGACTGTGTTTCACAGGCGAAATGAAGAAACCCCGAGTTACACTTCCAGGGAAACTCCAAACACAAACTCCCTTCTCAGGAGTATTAACTCGACACGACTGGACGGTTTGCTGCTGGCTTCTATCTGGGGCAGTAGGTTCGCCCGCTAGCTAGGCTGTAACAGAGATGATAGACTCGACCTTAGCTAGCTCGTACTCTGTCGCCTCAGTAGTTGAATGGACATGGTTGGAAGTGAAAAAGAACGTAAAAACGCTTATAGTGGGCGATGTATTGAAGATAGATATATGCTCTCGCGGACTTTTTTGTAGAACTTTTCATGCTGAACAATTCTTACACTCGTAGTATTTAGATAATTTTAACGGTTTGCCCAGCGTAAGCTTACAAAGCGCTCGGACGCCAGTTTTGTTTTGACTTTCCCACTGAAATCGTTACAGCTCTGCTTCCTTTGATCATAAATAAATTATTTTCTACAGAAATAATCCTCGAGATATCCTTTACAGAATGGTGGAAACGGCATCAAAATCCATCCAGTGGTTGTCGAGTTTACCCGTAACAAACTGGAATCGGGGACTTTGTTATATACTAAGTAGAGATATGGTAGGGAAAGCTCAGAGCAAGGGAAGATTCTGAAATTTGGGTAAAAGTAGTAATCACTGGAGTTTTGATAATTGGATTAAGGTAGTTACGGTATCGATATAATTTTGAAAATTGGACAAAAGTATTTATCGATATAATTTTGAAAATTGGATAAAAGTAGTTATCGATATAATTTTGAAAATTGGATAAAAATAGTTATCGATATAATATTGAAAATTTTATAAAAGTAGTTATCGATATAATTTTAAAAATTGGTAAAGATAGGTGTCGATATAATATTGAAAATTGGATTTAAGTAGTTTTCGATATAATTATGAAAATTTGATAAGTGTAGTTATCGATATAAGATTGAAAATTGGATAAAGGAGTTACCATTAAACTTTTGAAAATTGGATACGGGTAGTTACCAATATCATTTTGAAAATTGGATAAAAGTAGATATCGATATAATTTTGAAAATTAGATAAATGTAGTTTTCGATATAATTTTGAACATTCAGAACCAATAGGCCTATTTGATAGAAATGATGTTATGTTCGCTTGGAAATGTGCATAGTTGTTCTACAATTTTTAGCCTACTTTTCACATTTTGCAAAAATGAGGAAAAGTAGACTTATGAGATCGGGCAGATGTGTGTCTGTCTGTCTGGCTGGCTGGCTGTGTGTGTGTGTGTGTGTGTGTCCCTATCAACTCCTAAACGGCCGCAGCAATCAGAACAAAATTTGGTGGGAGTAAAGATCTATACCTGAATATCTCACGGCCATATTTGAAAATGGGGTCAGTGCTACCAACAGATGAAAAATCGCAATTGAAATTTGAGCTCTATGTTGGATATCTTGTAAGATATACATGGGAGCTATTTCAAAATTGGCACACGTATAGATAATAATATTGCAGTTTAATTTCCAGAAGGCCATACATGGCAGTGTTGCCAAAATGATTATAAGCCTATTGATAGGTCCAAATTTTAAATGCATATAACTTCTACACTATCATTTGGATTTCAAGGTATGTGTACATAAACAGATATGACTGAGCGTATTCTTAAGGGCCACCATGGCTGCCAACTGTTAATAAATTCTCTCAATTTATTTTATCCAAATACCATTATATCAGAAAGTATGCAAGCCGACCGCTTTAAACTATGCACACGTATAGTACCTGGCATTCTAGATCAATTTGGAGTATCTTATATACGTCAGTGCTACCAACATGATTCTAAGCCTGCCGAGAGGTCCAACTTTAAATACATGTAACTTCTATACTATCATTTGGATTTCAACCAAATTTCGTGTGTGCTATGTGTACCATAACCGATATGACTATGCCGATCCTTAGGAGTAACCAGGGCTGCCAACTGTTAATAAATACTGTCTCTATTTTTGTTACCCTAATATCAATATATCAGAAAGTATGCAAGCCAATAGCTCTAAACTTTGCAGACGTTTAGTACCTGGCATTCTAGATTAATTTGTAGTAACTAATATAGGCCTACGCCAGTGTTGCCAACTTGATTCTAAGCCTGCTAATAGGTCCAATTTTAAAATACATGTTACTTCTATACTAACAAATGGATTTCATCCAAAATTGGTACAACACGAGATCATAATATTTCAGATTATTTCTGATCAACACATGCATGACATTGTCGCCAACATAATTTTACGCGCGCAGATAAATCCAAGGTCTAACTGCATGTAACGTGCATGCTGTCCATTGGACTTTTACCAAATTTTGTATTCTGTACCTTAAGAGATAAAACTAACAATAGCCTATATTCAGTCACCAGGGCTGCCAACTGTACTGCTCTATTAGGCTACATTATATAAGGTATATTTCGAACTAATTAGGAATTTCGATATTACCGACTTAATTTAGTCATTATTCTAGATATGTCTATATTGATTGGCAAGAATCTTAAATTTCAAGAAAAGTAGGCTCTTTAGTTCGTCACGGAACTTCTTGTTAAGATAGACACAGTCATAAAATTAATATTAGACCACCTCGTGGTGAGGCAGCTGGCATTCTCGGCTGTCACTCTCGAAGTGCAGATTCGATTACTGGTTCTGCCAAGACATTTAATTCTGGCCTGAGGTTTTGAACGGGGTACACTCTGCCTCGTATTTAAAAAGAAATGGCTGGTTCGATTAGCACCTAAGTCATAATGGAAGGTATTCTGTGGTTTCCCGCTTCTACTCCAGGCAAATGCGGAGATGGCTCCTAACTAAAGACCGCGGCTGCCTCCTTCCCAATCCTCCCCTGATTTGCAAATACACACATTACTGCAGTCACCAAATTAACACAGGTTATTAGACAAACACTGCTGGCTCCGTGGTGTTGGGGTAGCGCACCTGCCTTTCACCCGGAGGCCCCGGGTTCAATTCCCGGCTCCATCAGGGATTTTAGAAACTGACGTGAGGGTTGGATCGGGGTGCACTCCGCCTCGTGAGGACAATGGAGTTGCTTTCTGACAGTGAGGCAGCGCCCCGGTCACGAAAACCAAGATTTACGGCCGAGGGGACCCGATGCGCTGATCACGTGTCACCCCAATATCTGCAGGCCATTTGGCTGGGCAGCTGTCGATTGGTAGGCCTAGGCCCTTAATGGGCTGTAGTGCCAGGGGTTATTATTAGACAAATACTCCACATACTCAATTACAGGGGGTTAATTTATCACGATGTCCAAGCGCCTCAAATGAAATAACAACTAAACTAATATTTTTTTTTTCTTTTTTCACTCATTTATCAGCATGTACCCCCTTAAGTGAATGACGTAGATAATATTGTAATGTTCTGAAGTCATTTTTTCAGTGTTGTCTGTACAAACTGTCAGTTGTAACTCTTCAGTCAGTCAACACAAATGATTCCCGGTTCTACCGAGAAATTTTAAATTCTGGTGTGAGGGCTGGAATGGGGTAGACTCAGCCTCGTGAGGCATAACTGGGAAGAAGAGAGTTCGATTCCTCTCAGTCATCCGGGAAGTGGTTTTTCGTGGCTTTCCCTCTCCTACTCCAGGCAAATGCCGGGATGGTTTCTAACTTGATGCCATTGCAGCCTCCTTCCCAATCCTATCCCCGACTCACAAATACACACAAATGTGCAGCCATCACTAAAGCTACGGTTATCACACGCAAATAGTTGGGGTTATGTGACCACAATGTGGCAGCTCCTAAAGTAAGCAACGCAATATTTTCGTTAAATTATTCCGTTCGATTTATTTATTTATTTATTATTTATTTATTTATTTATTTATCATATGAGTCTTCCAGTTGCAAAACTCGTTAAGTCCACTTGTGAATAAGGATCATGTCGTAAAATTATTCATTTAGTTATTTATTCGTTAATTCCTCACAAGGAGAGCGTTACAACACAATCAATTTTCATGTTTTTCTCTGGCCCTATCCTCTGTTTTTTTTTCAAAAACCTCTCATGTATACACTATGCTTCCTTATTTATTGAATTATTTTATTTAATTTTATTTTTCATTATTTTCTTTTATTTTGTTTTGTTTAATTTAAATTTGTTTTGTTTTATTTTTTGTTTTCTTTTCTTTTCTTTTGTTTTATATTGGTTTTGTTTTGTTTATTTTGTTTTACTTTGTTTTATTTTATTTTGATTTTTCAGAAAGCAAACACAAAACCAAAAATAAAAAATACGAAGCAAGAGCAAAATTCAAAAACAAAACCAAAATCAGAAAACAATAAAACAAGAAATACAAAGCAAAAAGCAAAATTCAAAAAAAGCAAAAGCAGAAAAGGAACACAAAACCAAAACCAAGAAAGAAAAACAAAAAGTAAAATTCAAAACCAAAAGCACAAAGCAAACACAAAACCAAAAACCAAAAAACACAAAGCAAAAAGTAGAAAACAACAAACACAAAAGATACGTGAGGCAAAGTCCAGAGAAACGTTTCTCATGAAAATGGTTCTTATTCACAAGTGGACTAAACGAGTTTTGCAACTAGACGACTCATATGGTATGGCACACACATACATAATACATAATAATACATCATAATCTTAATGAAATATTGAAGAAAACAAGATGTTCAGTAAAGAACATATAGCCTACTTTCTCCTAAATGCATGGGTATTGTTATAACTCTTTGTCCTTTTCAAGGAGTATAATTGAATGTTGGTTGTAGTAGCTTGTTGAAATACAACGTGCTATAGGGATATTAAACATGAATATGAGCTGCCCTTTGCTAGTGCTACCTCTGTAAAAAAAATCATTCAATTCGGTTTCACCGTATTTGAATTGATCTGGGGAATGGATTTGCACACATACATGGCTGCTATTTGCAAACTATTGGGCTGATGACCTTGTAGTCAGTCATAAGATGCTTTCCACAAAAAGGCATGTTGTTGCAAAATCCGGTAGAGATCAAATTATTAGGATGGTCGAAATTTGATTTATGCTTTTAACATTTGGGTGGCCGTCATTCCGTTTCCGTCAAGATGGCGGCGATATAAAAAATGACACTGAGGTGCCTTTTGCTAGTGCTACCTCTGTACCAAATTTCGTTCAGTTCGGTTTCACCGTGTTTGAATTGATAGGGGGAATCGATTTGCACACATACTTGGCCACCATCTGCAAACTATTGGGCTGATGATCTAGCAGTTTGGTCAGAATATGCTTCCCACATAAAGATTTGTTGTTGCAAAATTTGGTAGAGACTAGATTATTAGGTTGGTCGTAATTACATTTTAGCCATTAACATTTGGGTGGCCGCGATTACGTTTCCGTCAAGATGGCGGTGATATAAAACATGACACTGAGGTGGCCTTTTCTAGTGCTAACTCTGTACCAAATTTCGTTCCATTCGGTTTCACCGTGTTCGAATTAATAGGGGTAATCGATTTTGACACAAAGATGGCCGCCATCCGCAAACTATTAGGCTAATGACCTATTATATTTGTCAAAGGATGCTTCCTCCATAAAGGTATGTTGTTGCAAAATTTGGTAGAGATCGGATGATTAGGTTAGTCGTAATTTGATTTAAGCTTTGATCATTTGTGTGGCCGCCATTCGCAAACTATTAGGCTAATGACCTATTAGATTTGTCAAAGGATACTACCTTCATAAAGGTATGTTGTTGCAAAATTTGGTAGAGATCGGATGATTAGGTTAGTCGTAATTTGATTTAAGCTTTGAACATTTGGGTGGCCGCCATTACGTTTCCGTCAAGATGGCGGCGATATAAAACATGACACTGGGGTGCCCTTTACTAGTGCTACCTCTGTACCAAATTTCATTCCATTCGGTTTCACCGTGTTCGTATTAATAGGGGTAATCGATTTTGACACAAAGATGGCCGACATCCGCAAACTATTAGACTAATGACCTATTAGATTTGTCAAAGGATGCTCCCTCCATAAAGGTATGTTGTTGCAAAATTTGGTAGAGATCGGATGATTAGGTTAGTCGTAATTTGATTTAAGCTTTGAACATATGTGTGGCCGCCATTACGTTTCCGTCAAGAAGGCGGCGATATAAAACATGACACTGGGGTGCCCTTTGCTAGTACCACCTCTGTACCAAATTTCGTTCCATTCGGTTTCACCGTGTTCGAATTAATAGGGGCAATCGATTTTCACACAAAGATGGCCGCCATCCGCAAACTATTAAGCTAATGACCTATTAGATTTATCAAAGGATGCTCCCTCCATAAAGGTATGTTGTTGCAAAATTTGGTAGAGATCGGATAATTAGGTTAGTCGTAATTTGATTTAAGCTTTGAACATTTGTGTGGCCGCCATTACGTTTCCATCAAGATGGCGGCGATATAAAACATGACACTGAGGTGTCCTTTACTAGTGCTACCTTTGTACGAAATTTCGTTTAATTTGCGCTCATCGTGTTCGAATTGATAGGGGGGGACAGACATTCAGAGTGCACACACTCACACACACACACAGACAGACACACTTTTTTCGCCCTGTAGTGATCTCATAAGTCTACTTTCATTTTTTGCAAAAATCGAAAGTAGGATAAAAAGAAAAAAAAGAAAAAAAAAGAAAAAGGAGAAAAGAAAAAAGAATAAAAGAAAACACAAAAACCTCACAAAACACCATTTGTTACTTCCTGGTGTTGTGTGTTGCGACACTGGTACTGTATTTGGAATCCTCAGACTATAAATACTTAGACATTTAGCAGAGCTCTCTTCTCCAGCCATTTGACACAGTTAAGTGCTTCTACTTCTCTGTAAAAGACTAACAACTCTATTTATATTGAAGAGATTGTAAACGCATTTGATTTCGTGACGAAAAGTTCCTTTTAACTTTTGCTTGAGTGTTCGATATGAAAGACCAATATTTGAACGTTATGGTTCGAGAGAGGGAAGGCTCCGCACAAATTGTAAACAGATACGGAAACAAACACTGAGGATGGCGAGAGTTTCTGCGGGCAGGGGGGGGGGACTGTTCTCCAGTTCAGCTCAATACAGTAGAAATAGAACATCACATCTGAGGCAGTGGCGTAACTACGGAGGGGAGGGCGCGGTGATTATGGCGGTGAATCCCCAATCCAGAGCCAAACAATAAAAATATGTAATTTTATTTTGAATAAAACCAATCTTCAAATTGATGAAAAACGACTGGATTATTTACGTCCATATTTATTGATTTGAGAAGATTTCTTTTAAGTTGTGTAAGCTTTTAGTATTACCTAACCTGATCTCCAGTAAAACTCTCATTCTTCGAGATTTTACATATTCATAAGTGGGAATAAAACGTATCAAATGTTATCGAATTTAAATACATAAACGAAAGCGTATAGATATTTGATTTCATTGATAACGTATCATTTTACTCAAGCCCTCTCCCCACCCGAATATAATTTTGACTCCCCTCAACCCCCCTCCAGAAGCAAATTCTTGTTACGCCACTGATCTGAGGTATAGTGTTATTTCAACTATAATTTACTTTAATGTGGTTGGATAAACTTACTGAGAAGATTCCTCCTAAAGCTCGTTAGCTCGTGCACTATGACCGCGAAGGCAGCTGCAGATAGTCTAGAGATCGTAGGTTTGAATCTCGGCGCTGTCATTGGCTACCTTCAGCGTGCTTTTCCCTGGGATTTCCCCACTTCCTCTAGGCAAATCCTGGGGCATTTGCCCATCCCTGCTTGTCACGGTGGGTGACTGGTTATCGTGTCGGTCTACTAACCCCAAGCTTGCAGGTTCGCTTCTGGCCGTGGGAAGTGATTTTTGAAAGGCGGAAAGAATTACGTCACCATGTCATACGATGTTGGCATGTCAAAGAACACATTTGAATTCAGTAGGCCATGTTCATAATGGCAAAATTAATCTCGGGTGTTTCCGCCAACACAAAGTTCCTCATTTCTCTACTAGAAACCGCTATAGTGTTCAAGGAGCTTAGATATATAACCTCCTTGACTTTCATAGTGCTTCAAGGAACAACGACATTCGACATGCAAGCTACCCTCTGGGTGTCAAATAACAAATCTTGCATCCGGGACCCGAAGCCACACAATATTATTATTGCCCATCCCTGTCCTTGATACAGTTACACAAACGACTACTAAATCGGGGATTTTAACCTCCTGGAATTAACTCCACTCGCCGAGGGACTGGTGCATGTGCTGTCTTCATCATCACTTTACCCTTATTATGACTTATCATGGGCGTCAACTAGACAGGGCATTTTTAGCCTACTTTCGATTTCTGCAAAAAATGAAAGTAGACTTATGAGATCTACACAGGGCGAAACATTGTGTGTCTGTCTGTGTGTCTGTGTGTGTGTGTGTGTGTGTGTGTGTGTGTGTGTGTGAGTGTGTGTACTCTGATGTCAGTCCCCCCTATCAATTCGAACACGGTGAAACCGAATTGAACGAAATTTGGTACAGAGGTAGCACTAACAAAGGGCACACCAGTGTCATGTTTTATAGCACCGCCATTTTGACGAAAACGTAATGGCGGCCACCGAAATGTTAAATGCTTGAATAAAATTACACACCGACCTAATCATCTGATCTCTACCAAATTTTGCAACATTATACCCATATATTATATAAAAAATCTTTTGACCAAATTACAAGGTCATCAGCCCAGTAGTTTGTGGATGGCGGCCATGTATGTGTGCAAATCGATTCCCCCTCTCTTTTGAAACATGGTTAAACCGAATTGAACGAAATTTATTAGAGAGGTAGCAATAGCAAAGGGCACCTCAGTGTCATGTTTTATATCGCCGCCATCTTGACGGAAACGTAATGGTGGCCACCCAAATGTACAAAGCTTAAATCAAATTACGACCAACCTAATCATCTGATCTCTACCAAATTTTGCAACAACATATCTTTTTGTGGGAAGAATCTTTTGACTGAACTAGAAGGTCATCAGTCCAATAGTTTGCATATGGTGGCCATGTATGTGTGCAAATCGATTCCCCCTATCAATTCAAACACGGTAAGACTGAATCGAACAATATTTGGTACAGAGGTAGCACTAGCAAAGGGCACCTCAATGTCATGTTTTATGTCGCCGCCATCTTGACGGAAGCGGAATTGTGGCCACCCAAATGTTAAAAGCTTAAATCAAATTACGACCAACCTCATCATTTGATCTCTACCAAATTTTGCAACATCATACCTTTTTGTGGGATGCAGCTTTTGACTGAACTAGGTCATCAGCCCAATAGTTTGCAGATAGCGGCCATGTATGTGTGCAAATCGGTTGCCCATATCAATTCAAACACGGTGAAACAGAATTGAATGAAATTTTCTACAGAGGCATGACTAGCAAAGGGCACCTCATATTCATGTTTAATATCCGTATAGCACGTTGTATTTCAACAAACTACTACACCCAACATTCAATAATACTCCTTGGAAAAGACAAAGAGTTATAACAATACCCAAGCATTTAGGAGAAAGTAGGTATATGTTCCTTACTGAACATCTTTTTTTTAAATTCGTTGTGCCCAACTAAGGAAGGCGTTTGAATTTATCAGCACTTTTTCTTCTCCCCTTCCCAGTATCTCTTCATCCTTTCGCTGTGTTACCTTCAACGCTGTTCTGTCCGGCCTGTATTTTCTCGGGTGCGCTAATTTGTGTTTGTGAATTTAAGTCCTGAATATTGATCTGTCTTGAATGGTTTCTTCATGACTGCCAATTTTACTTATGTCTCCACTGAATTCTTTTAGCTAGTTCTTTTGATTTTTCATTGATAAGGCTAGGTTGAAAATGTTCATTGTGTCTGTATATTTTTATCCGCCGTTTCCGTGTGGTATCTGTGATTTCTTTCTGTAACTTGATAAATTTCATGTGATTTCTTTTTCATCCAAATTCCATTTTCACAATTTTCACACAAAGGTTTTCCTGAGGATTTTCCTTTCTCGTTTTTCGATCATTTTTATTCGAGATTTGACACCCATTATAGTAGTTTTTATGCATATTATGGAGCTTCTGTTTTAACGACTGTGTTATCATGTCTAAATTTTGCCTTTGTGGATGAAAAATGAAAATCCACAGCCTTCTTCCAGTCGACCGACCGGGTCAGGGAATGGAAAGAATGAAGTACCCATCTAGCGGCGAGAATATGAACTGTGCCGGCTGCCGAAGCCTGTCGCCCTTCCCTGGGGCAATGATTAAATGAATGACAGATGAAATGAAATGAGAGTGGAGAGTGTTGTAGGAATGAAATTGTGACAGGGAAATCCGGAGTACCCGGAGAAAAGCCTGTCTGCCTCCGCTTTCTCCAGCACAGATCTACATGGAGTTCCCGGGATTTGAACTACGGACTTAGCGGTGAGAGGCCGGCGTGCTGCCGCCTAAGCCATGGAGGCTCGCCTTTTTTCATATATTTCTTTTGTTGTATCAGTTCCAAGTAATTTTGTATGCCCTTTGTTGTTGTGTAGTTCTCTCTCTATTTGCTTGCTGATTTAACCCTGCTGGTTCAATAATTTTACCTAAATATTTAAATTTGTCTACTTGAGCGATATTCCCACAGTTGGTGATTAATGGTTGATTGTTGAAACCTGATTTAGTCCCATCCATTTACTTTGTCTTATATATTTTTTTTTTATCGTTTCGGTCGTCAATGGACCACGTTATTTCAACTGCATTTTCCCTCGTTCTTTCACATTGGCCCAGTATTCGCGCATTCTTCTTCGGTGAGCTTCCCTTCGTTATTCGGTCCACTTCTTGCCGGTTTTCAATATAGGTTTTGGCTGAAAACTCTGTATCTCCCCAAGTTTCTTCTTGAATGAGTCACGTTCCAAGATGTCCTCATGTGATATCCCCAGTTTTTGTAGGTCTTTTTCCTCCTCTGTATACCAGATCCCTTTGGTTTTCTTTCCCACAAAGTAGGTACAGATTCGATTGGACAATCGTCCGGAGTTCATTCGTGTTAAATGGCCATAAAAGGAGAGCCTTCTTTAGCGAACGGTGCCCGTTATTTTCTCCACATGTAGATAGAGTTCATCGTTGTGTCGTATTCTATACTCTCCTCGTTCCTTGACCGGGCCCAAGATCTTTCTCAGAATCTTCCTCTCTTTGGCTTCGAGTTGTTCTGCCAGGCCTTTCTTATTCATCGCCAGGCAATCTGATGCATATAACGCCTCCGGGCGAATAACGGCAACGAAGTGCCTCAGTTTGGCCTTGAAGGACATTGATCGTGTTTTGTAAATGTTTGTCTTATTATTATTATTATTATTATTATTATTATTATTATTATTATTATTATTATTATTATTATTATCATCATCATTCAAAATCACTGGCACTGTTTAATATACCCGTTGTATTGTGAAATTACCGTACCAGGGTACCCGCTTTCTCTTCAGAGCTACTTAATTTCGCTGTTGAAGAGATATCGTTAATTGGTACAAAAAAATGACAAAACTAACTGAGGTGATGTTGAAATATCTTTTATTTTCGAGGGAGTCGCCTGGAGGGAGTTAATATTGGAGCTACATTTGTTTGTCTTTTGTTCTCTTAATTAATGAAACTCTGTGTAGATTTAATCAGACCCACGGGGAATTAAATATCTCTTTTTGGGCTATTTGCCGGGACATCACTAGCACAAAGAGACATTATTAACTCTCAGTGCCACCGAGGTCAGGTCATTATAATTTAGACGGTGAGAGTTCCTGAGGAAGGAGTCTTACTTGTACAGTACACTTGCGGAATTGTAGTGGCTAGCATTCATGGCTGTCGTAACGGAGCTGCGGGTTTGATTCTCGTCTTTGCCAAGAAATTTTAATTCAGGTCTGAGAGCTGGAACAGACAATACTAAGCCTCGTGAAGCAAAACTGAGAAGAGGGAGGGTTCAGTTCACACCTCATCCATCTTGGAAATGGTTTCCCCATTTCTTCTCTACTTAAAGCCACGGACACCTCCTTCCCAATCCTTATATGAAATACAAATACACAATAGTACAGCCATCGCATTAACACACGGAAGAACTACAGTAAATACTTCATGCACAAATGGCGTGACTGTAAAGCTTCAGAGCAGACCATAGACCACATTGTAGAGGAATATCCCAAGAGACTTTTCAGTGGTGACCGCTGCCTACCTTCAGAGGCGCACCTGCGCTTCTTTACTGCGGAAGCCAAAAGCACAAGCAGCCTGTCACCTTCATAAGAAGGGAGGTAGCACACAGTTCTCTACTTCTGTGGAGGTCCGGGCTCGGACACCAAGAGCCCGCTCATGAGCCTATCTTGTTGTTCCAAGGCGAAACCCCCACATAAGACACGGCAAAAACTTAGAAAAATTGCTGAGTTTTAATTCCTTAGCCCTGATAACCTGCAGTATATACAAAACAATTTGTTTTCCATGGTTAACTCTGTTATCTTCCACCCTGACGGTATTAGGGTTTTCAAAGCATACAGTGACTATCATCTCCCGCCTTAATTAGCTTTGGCATTTCTATTCTGACACCCTTGTCTATAAAGCGGTCAATCCTCTTCTTTCCTTTTCAGGGGTTCCCCTCCCACCTGTTAGAAGCCTTAAGGTCCTGGGCGGGGGGAAGGTGTGAGTGTTGCCACCACATAAAAAGCAACTTGAATAGCGTTTCACCTTCAAGGGCTCGCTGCTGGTTAGCTCAAGTGCTGGGTCCGGTTTTCCTCCTTTCTCCAGTGAATCTGCCTCTCATGGCTCTACTTCATAACAAGTCCCTCAATTCACATGCTTCAAGGTTTGAGGGCACATTTTACCCTTTTGTTTATTCAATTTTCTCTTTGTCCGCTTCTTCTCCTATAAAGTAAATGAAATGTTATTAAGCAGTTATTAGTTGTACCTAGTTAGTTATTAGTTGTAGGTGGCTGCGTGGCGCAGTCGGTAGAGGCACTGAGCTTCTGACTGAAAGGAAGTGGGTTTGATACCCACCCCGGTAGTGGATTTCAGAAACAAAGCTATCACTTTCGGAAACGCAAATAGCCCTGGGGTTAACTTAGCCTACACCAGAAATGAGTACCAGGGTAATTCCTGGGAGTAAAGACGGCTGGGCGTGGAGCTGACAACTCCACCCCATCTAGTGCCGATGTCACAAAGGGTGAAAGCCTCTACCTTTCATTACTTCCAAGGCCTCCATAGCCTGTACGGAAATTGCTTTGCTTTTATTTTATTATCTGTAGTAGTAAAAATATAATTTCATATTAGCGATGTCTTAGATATTGCACCCCTTTAAAACAATAACCACCACAGCAAAATTACGGCTTAGTCTAAGACAAGTACATCTTTGCACTTCAATAAAGTAATCCTCTTTTTTGCTTGTTTTGTACATCATTGTACAAAGAGTGTCAAATGTCTAATTTCCATGCAAAGCCGTCTGTCTGCTTCCTATTGTGTTCATTTATACGGGGTCAAGGATGAGATAAAATGCACTTTCTGTGTGGTGGTTATTTTTATGGCCGGAAGCCCTTCCTTACGCCAACCAGATTACAGATACATTGGACTAGAATGAATGAAACTAGCTCAGGAGTTGGAAGATAATGCCCTATTTGAAAATGCAAACCCGGCATTCACATGGAGTTCAAAATGGATAACTACATAAAATCATTTCAAGGACAGCTGACACGACAGTGAGTTTCGGACCCACTCGTTAACGAAGTTTCGTGACCCACGGCACGTATTTACCACAAACGGTTACACCATACCAGGTATAGAGAAAACTGTGACTTTCGTACGATAGTATTGTGTGTGTTGGAGTCTTCTGTCTTTAGACTAGTTGACGCAGCGCTCCGCATATTCCTGTCTTCAGCTAGTCCTTCCATTTCTACTTAACTACTATACCCTACGTCCGAGGCAATGTGAACTTGACCTACATCCTACATTCCTCTTCTGTGACCCTTTCTTTCATAACTACAGTAATAGTTCCGTGGCGTGGACGTGCTCGTAAAATCGTGCAACACGTCCGCGAGGCCCTGCAGAAAATCTGGAGATCGGTGGTTCGAACCCTTGCGCTGACAGTGGCTCTCCCGAGTGTGGTTTCCCCACACTACCTCCATGTATATACCTGGATAGTACCTTATTTCAAGTTCCGGGGTACCTACCTCATCCCTTTACCTACTACAGTTCCACACACTACTACAGTCATCACAGATACACAGATTATCAGACACGTTCAACACACACGAAACTACACGGGGCTGATAACCAACAAGTCTCAAACCCCACAAATGAATTAACAACAACATAGCTAAGTTTGGTATTCCCTGGTGCTTTAGTATGTGTTCTACCAATCTACTACTTATCTTCATTAACACTCGTCTTAATTCCTCTTCATTAGTTACGTAGGGGCGTAGAGGGTAGCATACTGAACTTCTATGCCCAAGATCGTGAGTTCAGACTCGGCCAAAGTCGTCGGATTTTTGAAGAGCGATAAAATCCTTCAGTATGCCTTCCTTCGGAGGGGAAGCAAAGCCGGCGGTCCCATGTCATAGATTTATGGCATGTAAAAGAACCTTCCACTAATCAAATTTGTGTGAAGCTAAATTGTAGGTTATATTTCGTTGAAATGCTCTTTCAAAGTTCCAACGTTCACCACTAGGTGTCAGTGACATCTCGTAGTGAAAGTTGGAACTACTTGATATTGAACTTGGGTGTCCGCATTGAAGCACCTACAGTCTCTGGCGATCCGAACATGTCCTCGGACATTCCCGGCACTAAAAGCCATATATTTATTCGTTACGGCCAACTATGGACCACGTTCGACAGCTTTTACATTATTTGTTATCTTCACTCTCTGCCAATATCGCTTCATCCTCTCTCCCACGTTCTTCTTCAGTTCCTCCATGTAAGATCTTCCTTTCCTCACTGACAACTCCCCTGTCTCCTGGAAACCTGCAAACTCCTTAACCAGCCGTCTAAATCGCTATCTGCCCATTATGTTTTCTTCTTTCACCCTCATCCGATCCAAGTCCATATGCTTAATAATTTGTTTTTTTATTAGTCGTTTCGGCCATCAATGGACCACGATGTTCTTCACTCATATGATCGCTGTGCTGCTTGTTTTCTTGTCTGCCAGTAGATCTTCATTCTTGACGAATGTTCTGCTCTCCTTTCTTCCGTCCACTTGCAGTGAGGGCGAGGCATCACAGATGTTAAAGGGTGTAGATTACTGGTTGATTTAACCGCCTTTCTGAACAGGTTCCTATCCCAAACCAGAGCTTGATTGATTCGAGCTTCTGTTAGGTCCTTTTTAACTTGCATCGACCATTTACAATAGGATTTTTTTTAGAGATTGATGAGTGGATTCGATATGAAAGTCGATGATGCTCCATCCGCTCCAAATGTCCAAAGAAAGACATTCTCCTTTTTCTCATCACATTCACCAAATCGTCTATATGTTCAAATAATTCATTGTTATGTCTTCTTCTGTAAGTAGCATTATCATTAACAGGTCCTAATATTTTCCTTAGAATTTTCCGATCCCTAAGTTCTAATTTTCTCAATAGACCTTTGTTTGTCATCTATAAGCATTCTGCGGCATACAGTGCTGACGGCCTAATTACTGTGTTACAATGACAAAGTTTGACATTCCGGGACAAGCTTTTACTTTCATAAATGTTTTTGCAGGTTTGAAAGGCACCTTCCAATTTGTTACATCTGCTCTCAATGGCAGCTATTTCTGAATTATTAGGGGTAATCCATTCCCCTAGGTATTTAAATTTTCGGACTTTTTTGATTTTTTGCAGTCCAATCGTGATGGATTTTGAGGCATCTTTGACATTTGTGATAAAATTAGTTTTATGGAAGGCCACTTTAAGTCCAGTTTTAGCAGCTATGGTTTGTAGTTTATTATGTTGGTCAGTGGCCTCTTCCATTGTATTAGCGAACAAAGTAATGTCATCTGCAAAAGCGAGACAGTTTATATTAATCAATAAATAATAATTAGTTACTCAATCTATCCATCTAATATTCATAATTCTCCTGTAACACCATATTTCAAATGCTCATAATATGTTTCTCTTTTCTGCAACACAACCAGTCCAAGTTTCATTTCCATAGAGCCCATGCTCCAGACAAAGGCTTACAAAAATGACTTTCTAATACTTAAATCTATATTTTCTGTCAACCATACAGTTGAGATTAAGCAGGAACTACAGCTGTCATATGCGTATTTCTCCCGAGGTTATGCAGATAGAGTAGTGTCAACTTAGAAAAGCTAAAGAATCTAATGCTATCCCAATGAAATTAATTTTAAAACTGCACTCTGTGGCGTGATATTGTACGTGATGCTGCTAACAAGTATGGGCGTTTGGCTTGAGGCGCCACAGTTTCGCTGATCCGTCACGGCCAATAGGAAAAGCAGAAGAATTATGAAACCGTTTATAATGAATGCTTGTACTGAAGGGTTATAATGTGATTTCTCTTTTATTGCTCAAAACTTACGCAGCTAGCTGTGGTGCAAGACGAAGACGATGAGAATTTCCTTGCTGCGAGAGAGATGGATGTTCTTTTGCAAACATTCGGAAGACAAGGTACTATAGTCTGAAGTTGTAATTATTCGCTGCCATTGTTCTATCCAATATGGACGACGTGCCTAATAGGAAGCACATCGTCTGTCTGTCTTTGTCTTTGTGGTGGAGCATTTGATGTCACCGCGGGGCTTCCGGGAAGAGCACAGCCGTCACCTAGCACACATGCCCTTGCGTCTTGTGTAGACGCATGTAACAACGTCGGAATCAGTTACAAACACGGTATCATTTGTGGCGTCTTCGTTGGTAGAAAGTCGAGCTTCTATGACAAAGATCGCGGGTTCGAACCTGCCTTTTTTATATCTTATGGCCTCGGGTGCCGGGTGCAAACTTTGTTATTTGACACCCAAAGGGTAGCTTGCATGTCGAATTTCGTTGTCCCTTGAAGCACTATGAAAGTCAAGGAGGTTAGATATCTAAGCTCCTTCAACACTATAGCGCTTTCTTGTAGAGAAATGATGAACTTTGTTTTGGCGGAAACTCCCGAGATTAATTTTGCCATTATGTACACGGCCTACTGAATTCAAATGGGTTCTTTGACATGCCAACATCGTATGACATGGTATTGTAATTTTGCCGCCTTTCAAAAATCACTTTCCACGGCCAGGAGCGAACCTGCAAGCTTGGGGTTAGTAGACCGACACGTTGACCACTCACCCACCAGCTGAAGTCTTCGTATTTTTAAGAGCATTATAAAACCCTCAGAATGCCTTCGTCCGGAGGGGATATAAAGCCATCGGGCCCATGTCATAGATTTATGGCATCTAAAGGAAACTTCCACTAACTACAATTATGTGAAGCTAAATTTGTAGGTTAGATTTGATTTACGCTCTCTAAGTTCCAACGTTCGCCACCTGGTGCTGGTTGCGGTGGCATCTAGTAGCCATGTTAACATCTAGGTGTCGTTGACGGTAGAATTTGGTGGCCAAAGTAGGGACTACTTGAAATTGATCGTCTGCAGTCCTTACCTGAATCACAGATAACACACACTAATACGGCCATCACAAATAACACCGGTTATCAGATTCTACGAACACTCAAATTAGACGTGCTTACATGACCACGTTGTCGCAGCCCCTAAACTGAGGAACCAACCACCAACCGATATCATGTGTAAGTAAAATTTCCTCGGTGAATGAGAGGTAGTGTGTCTGGCAATTAGATATCCAAAGTTCAAAGGTTCAATTCCCGTTGAGACAGTCTGGAATAATGCAATGTTTAAGCCATTCTTTCAGTATTGCCTATACAGACTGTTACTTGTAACTCTTTAGTCGGTCAACATGAATTTACCCAATGATTGGGCGGGGAACAATGTATGAAATAGCCTATTTAAATAACATTCCTGAAAGAAGTTACACGTATTAGTTTGGTAGGTTGGTTGGTTCCTCAGTTTAGGGGCTGCGACAACGCGAACATGTAGCCCCGTGTACTTTGGGTGTGTGTAGAATCTGTCTAAGACCAGTGTTAATTGTAATGACTGTATTAGTGTGTTATCTGTTTTCAATTCAAGTAAGGACTACAGACATTGAATTTTTTCAAGTAGTTCCTACTTTTGTCGTCAAACGCCACCGTCAACGACTACTAGTTCAGACCTTGGTTAGGCCTAACAGATGACATCGCAGTCGGCTCCTGGCGTCGAACGTCGGTACTTAAGAGCGTTTGCCAAATGTTTAACCTAATTTAGCTTCACACAGGTGTAATTAGTGGAAGGTTCTTTAACATGCCATCAATCTATGACATGGGATCACCGGCTTTACTTCCCCTCCGAAGGAAGGCATACTGAGGGATTTTAAAGCTCTTAAAAATCCGACGACTTCAGCCGGGTTTGAACCCGTGATCTTGGGCATAGAAGCTCAGCATTCTACCCACTACGCCACCGAAGCCGCCCACGTATTAGTTTATGATCACTATTATATTGGGGCAATTTTAGGATTACACGTTTCGACCTTCAATCTTGTAGTTAGACAATATATCTATATCTATATATAAAAATCTCAATGCTGGTTTGTCTGTTTGTCTGTTTGTCTCTTATGTATACAAATCTACACCGTTTCACCGATCTGAACCAAAATGTGTAAACTTGCCTTTTGGAACCCGACGAAAACACTGACTACTTAAAATTTCGAACAGACCACTCCATTCCCTGCATTTAGGCCCTTTGGCACAAATCTACACCGTTTCATCGATCTGAACCAAACTTTATGTATTTACCCTTTGGAACCCGACGAGTAACAATGTCTACTTGAAATTTCGGACAGGCCACACCATTTCCTGCATTTAGGCCCTTTGGCCCAAATCTAAACCGTTTCACCAAATTACAAGGAATTTTACATACAGTTTGAAACCCTGCTGGTAACAATGTCCATTTGATATTTTGGACAACCCTCTCCATTCTCTATATTTAGAATAACAGACACAAGGAACTTGAGAAACACGTTTTATGGCCCTAGAACCATTCATGTACGTAGTAGTGTAGGCTAACTGTAAGAATATTTTAATAAGTCTATTGTTGACTGACAAAGCGTGCTGCATCACGTCGCCCCAACCCGTATTCTGGTGCAGAATTGCGAAAATAGTGTTGCATCTTGCGCTGCTTATAAATTGCAGTCACGGGGAGTAATTAGTACAAAAAGATTTCTTAGGCCCCTGAAAAAAGTTATCATCATGAATACATTATGCCTCTGTAAAAGTGCGATGGTGTTGGTGCAGTACATTGAGGTGTAGATCAGCTGCTATAAGCGTTGGTGCTTTCAAATTTACTTTCATTTATTCGATCCTTATCCTTCAGCGCTATGCGGCGCTAAATGACACTGTTGTTACCTCGGGACAGCCTAAGTTTTCCAAAGTACTCTGATAATTTTCCTACAGTGCTATGCGACAACAGACGACACTATTGGTCTCTACTTTTCTAACAGCCAATGAGATATAGGCCCTAGCAGGTGTCTTTTATTTCACTTACACCTCTTTCTAATCATATTTTTCCATTAGCTTGTATATTACATTGTGTCAGTACTGTAGTAAGTAAATAGCCGTTTCCCTATTCATTATTATCATTATCATTACGGAAAAATGACGTGAATGTTTGTCCATTATACCGTACTATGTATCACCCCCACTACCACCACAAAAAGTGATATTTTTACATTGTTCTTTTTTCTGTTAGTTTATGTATAATGTGGCAGTTCTGTAGTAGTATTCATTATCATCCATAAAACATATAAATCCACCCGGCGGAGTCGGGCACTACTGCTAGTTAGTGTATAAACGTAAACCTCATCACAGTGATCACGATCTGATGATGACAGCAGAGGAGAGTTCAATTCCCATCTCTGTGATCCTGGAAGTGAATTTCCTTGGATTCCCTACTTCTGCTCCAAGCAATTATCTTCCCATTTTAATTATCCTAATCCGGGGTGGATATTTCTCCTCACCCTGATCACAAGTTCTCCATCTATTCTCTTCCCATTTAAATGTCCTAATCCGGGTTGGATATTTCTCCTCACCCTGATCACAAGTTCTCCATCTATTCTCTTCCCCTTTATATGTCATAATCCGGGTTGGATACTTCTCCTCACCCTGATCACAAGTTCTCTATTATCTTCCCATTTTTAATGTCCTAATCCGGGGTGGATATTTCTCCTCACCCTGATCACAAGTTCTCTATCTATTCTCTTCCCATTTAAATGTCCTAATCCGGGTTGGATATTTCTCCTCACCCTGATCACAAGTTCTCTATCTATTCTCTTCCCCTTTTAAATGTCCTAATCCGGGTTGGATATTTCTCCTCACCCTGATCACAAGTTCTCTATCTATTCTCTTCCCCTTTTAAATGTCCTAATCCGGGTTGGATATTTCTCCTCACCCTGATCACAAGTTCTCTATCTATTCTATTGCCATTTTAAATGTCCTAATCCGGGTTGGATATTTCTCCTCACCCTGATCACAACTTCTCTATCTATTCTATTCCCATTTTAAATGTCCTAATCCTGGGTCTATTTCTCCTTACTCCGAACGTATTTCCACTTCCCAGAAAATTTCTCTCGTTCCTCCACTTCCTACGTTATTAATTAAGTTAGGAAGAGTAACTCTACTCGGAGAGGTACCTTTTACTGCTGTTGTAGTTTCCTATGGTTTTGACGAAGTTTGGTAGTAATTATTATTATTGTTTTATTTTGTTAATGCACTAACACATTCTCAGCATATTTGCTGGAAAGAAAACATTTACAATCTCAGATATACTGTATATCATAAAGAGAAAATTCTCGGTAACTGCATTCATTAGTAGCTTTACCCTTTTCCCTCGCTCCTTCAGGCCTGATTGCCAAAAGACAGCCTTGCTATGCGACAAGTCAAAAGTATGACTGTTTTCTGCATCAGTTTAAAAATACCTGGGTCTAATTTCAACTCTGTGAGAGATTCCTTTAAGTTGTCGGGAAACACGCCAGTGCTGGAGATGATAATCGGAACAGTCCTGAATTGTGCTGTTTTGGTATTACTCCCGTGGCTGAGATTATAATTGGGTTGACGGTGACTGAATTTTGTTTCTAAAGGCGCTTTTTTTCTCCAGCAAAATTATTATTATTATTATTATTATTATTATTGAATGAAAATCCACAGCCTGCTTCCAATCTCCGACCGGGTCAGGAATGGAATGAATGAAGCCCCCATCTAGCGGCGAGGATATGAACTGTGACGGCTGCCGAGGCCTGACGCACTCCTCTGGGGCATTGATTAAATGAATGACAGATGAAATGAAATGATATTGGAGAGTGTTGCTGGAATGAAATTTTGACAGGGAAAACCGGAGTACCCGGAGAAAAACCTGTCTGCCTCCGTTTTGTCCAGCACAGATCTCACATGGAGTGACCGGGATTTGAACCACGGACCCAGCGGTGAGAGGCCAGCGTGCTGCCGCCTAAGCCACGGAGGCTTTTATTATTATTATTATTATTATTATTATTACTAATACTATTACCATTACTAGCGAAAATTGCTCTAAAACAGAAATATGGAGAATATCAGGTACGTTCATATCATGAAATGAGCGCAGCTGTTTAACATGGATCTGTTGAAAGGGTAACGTGATCGTTTCCAAGTAGTCTAAATTCACTTCAGTAGAACAAATTCATATAACCCACTAGAATTTCGTAGAACTTCTGGGCAGGGTGAACCTAAAGCCTGATGATGAGCTCAAAACCCACCAAAGGACGAGGCAAAATCATAAAAGGTTGCTGGAGTTGAATTCCAGTACTTCGCCATGAAAGCCAATTCTCAGGTCCCCAACAAAGAAAGACTAAAATGGGCTTCTGATAATGGTCGCAGAGCTAGTTACGCTCTCCCAGTGAGGTCCAGATAGGGTGTACCAAAAGTCCTGCTACACCTGGACAAACACTGTAACAGTTATGACAACAATCTAGAGTATTTGCTAGAATGTGTTTTTCATTCGATCACTCCATGAAATTGAAATTCACTGTCTAGATAATTTGTCGTTTTCAAAATAGGGATTTAGATAATAAAAAACCTGGACTTTTTTCACCTTGGTCGAAGATCATCGATATACAAGGACACTAAAGTAAAAAAAAATCACAGTCAGTCTGAAAGACTAGACGTTGTATCATTTCAAATGACGCATGCTACAAATGCTACACATGTTAGACAGGCTCAGTAGGGCTTCTCGCTTTGCTCGAAGCCCCAGGACTCTTTCAACAGACTGCATTACCCATTAACTTAGGTTTCCCGCGCGGACACCTCTTTAAGGGTCACGGGAAGAAATGTGTTTCTTGTACTTGTATTGGAGATGTGTTTGGTTGAATAAAGCGTAAATTGTGTACTTTTTGATAGCGGTTTTGAGGCCCATCATCCCAGGCAAGCCGGCGGAGACCTTTGCCTCCCTGTCAGAAGGATCATTTGGCCGTAAATTTGAATTAGTGTAAGGATGTAGTATGAGTGTCCAGATTTAGACCATAGCCTACTCCATGAAGGGGTCATGACTATGCCTTATATGTTTGTTTAATGAATAGTGTATCTGAAATAAGGGAAGAATACTGATTTACAGATTTGTGGAGTGAGTTTCTGATTTTTAAATAGAGTTTTTGAAATTTATGGTAAAGGTGAAGGAGAGGTGAACATGATTAGACAATAGCCTACTCCATGAAGGAGTCATGACTATGCCTTCTGTGTCTGTTTAAAGTATAGAGTAACTGAAATGAGGGAAGTTTACTGAATTTGGTGTTTGTTGAATGTAATTTTCGATTTTAATTTGGGTTTTCGTGAAGCTTGTTGCGGAGTTGTTATTTCTCCGAAAAGGAGTGTTTTTGCCCCAGGCAGGCCTGTGTTCGATCTGGCTAGACTAGTGTAACGGTAGAGAGTTGGGAGATGAGTTGTAGAACCTGGGAGTGAGCAGTGGCGGGCTGAACATTATGGGGGGGGGGGGTATTTTGAGTGAGAGTAGGGATGAAATATTGGGACTGGTTCGATGCTTTGCTCTAACATCCTGCACACCTCTTGGTGAGGCACCCTGTATTCTTATTCTTATATGGCATCTTGTATGTCTCATTAGAAGTCACCCTGTATTCTTGTGTTCGCATCGCCTCTATTTTGCTCTGACATCCTGCACACCTCTTTAGGAGGCACCCTGTATTCTTATAATGCATCTTGTATATCTCTTTAGAAGTCACCCTGTATTCTTGTGTTCGCTTCGCTCAAAGCCCCAGGTCGCTCGACGCCAGGCCTCTTTCAACAGACACCAATAATCATTAGCGTCTGCTTCTCGCTTCCCGCGTGAGCATGACGTCACGTTCCCGCGCAGCTGCATGACGTCACTTCCCGCGCGGCTGCATGACGTCACGTCAGTCTCCGTGTCCGTGTCCGTAACGCATAACGATGGACCCCAACCATAACGACGAAGTCACCAAGATCATTTGAAATGATAAAACTTTCCAAGTACCGCGAAATCCGAGGCAAATCGGATTTCTTGGCTAGGTTATTATAGACAATCCGATTAGTTCGCCACGTTGGGTAGTAGCTAGCACTCTTGGTTGTCACCATGGAGGACTGGGTTTGATTCCAGGATCTGCCAAGTAATTTAATTTTGGTCTGAGGGCTGGAAAGGGGTATACTAAGCCTCGTAATGCAAAAGTGAGAAGAGGCGTGTTCGGTTCCCACTTCACCCATATTGGAGGTGATTTTCCGTGGTTTCCCACTTCTACTCCAGGAGAATGTTGGGATGGATCCTAACTTATAGTCATGGTCGCCTCCTTCCCAATCCTCACCTGAATTACAAATTCACACACTAATACATCCGTCACAATAACACAGGTTACCAGACAATATTTCACACATTAACAAGATACCTAATCCCCTCAAATTAACATTATTATTATTATTATTATTATTAATAATAATAATAATAATAATATATTTTGGTTGGGGGCATGGTAATGAAATGGTAAGGTGCTTGCTTCTCACCAAGGCGGACCGAGTTTGAATCCCGGTCAATGCATGAAATATCAAGACTTATGGCTCAGTTTCCACGTAAGATTGAAGGTCACATATCTCATTATCACGAGATTGACGGTCACGTTATAATTATTTTATTATTATTAATAATAGCATTATTATTAGTAGTAGTAGTAGTATTTCAGTTTTTAACTCATTTTAGGTCCTTGGAAAATATTTATCATCAGTCCCATCTTATCGGGTGTGTGTAACTTTAATTACGCATTTTGGTCGAGGATTAAGGTAGGTTGCTCGTGAGTTTAATGTACCATTTGGAAAGATTCCTGGAGTACCAGTGGATGGAGATTTTAAAATATCATACTTATGATAACCACTTTCAGCAGTCATTCTTCGGAGTTCTAACTCTCCCTTGCAGTTGTTGTGTGTGACTTAACGCTTATGGCTTCCTTGGAACATACCAAGGATCACATGGGACGCTGTTGGATCCGAGGAGTACACAATATCTCGAGAACCAACCGCAGCAGTTATGGACGGAGGAACCTAGAATGCCTTCATTCCTGCCTGTATCAAAGCTAAAGGTGGACCGAATGAGTGCTAGAGCCTCCATAAAGGAGGTCAGTGATCCACAATAGCCTACATGTGTCAGTTTGCTCTAATAATTTACGTACCTCAAAATTACAATCAGCTTTAACTGATTTCGTGCAATTCTCACAATATTTTTGTAAACTAGTGTGTTGTATTTGCGGGACTGCTTGTAATTTTCTTCCATGTTTTCAGCAGCAATTCTCGTTAGTTATAATGGTAGTATGTTACCTAGGAGTTATGAACCTTTGAAGTTAAGTTGTGTGAGCGATGTGAATAATTGTTGACCCTTGAGAACTGGCGTGAAAAAATATAACACGAGGACTGGCGCTAGGTCATTTTGACCCGTAGTGTGTCACTCCGTTTTTGTCGTATTCAAACGTATATTAATGAAGTAATTTTACATCTGGTGTCCTCCTATGAACTACAGTATTACGAATATAAAATGAGGTTGATTTATACTTTTCAAATTTAACATGCAGAAAAATTAAAACTCAGCAATTTTTCTCGATTTGTGCTGTGTATTGTATGAGGCTTCGCCTAGGACACCAAGCTGGCTCATCAGCGGGCTCTTAGTGTCCGCGCCCAGATCTTCACAGGAGTAGCGAACTGCGCGCTACCTCCCATGTTATGAAGCGCACCTGTGCCACTTTACAAACCTAGAAGAATTGCTGAGTTTTAATTCACTGGCCGTGAAAACTAATATACCATCTTTTTGGAAGCCTTCATAGGGAGGTTATGGCTGCTTGAGCTCTTAGCCCTCGTAGTAAAGTAGCGCAGGTGCGCTTCATAAAAAGGGAGGTAGCGCGCAATTCGCTACTCCTGTGGGGGTCCAGGCGCGGTGAGCCAGCTTAGTGTCCTAGGCGAAACACCACACAAGACACGGCACAGACCTAGAAAAAGTACTGAGTTTTAATTCACTGACCGTGAAACCCAATACACCATCTTTATGCAGAAAGATGTCAATACTTTTCGTAACAGTATAATTGGCCTTCATAGTGGCGGTAAAGCAGTCATCTCGATTTTTTTAAACAAAGGAGTAGATGACCATGATGTTCCTAGACCCTTGACATGGATCAACAAGAACGAGAGCTATGTGATTGTGCTGCACCAAAATAGTTGGATCTCCTCCCTATTTTTTACTGATTGTCCCAACTAACGTAAGCCGAAAATCGTCACACGAGGACCCGACCGTAAATAATGTAGAAAAATCTTGAGTGTTCAAAAAGCTATGGGCATGTTTCTTTTGCAGGGTGAAGTTGAAGGATAGGAATGAAGGTACAGTAATAATAATAATAATATCGTATGGCCTCGGGTGCCTGGTGGAAGCTTTGCTATTTGACACCCAGAGGGTAGCTTGCATGTCGAATTTCGTAGTTCCTTGACTATGAAAGTTAAGGAGGTTAGATGTTAGATATCTAATCTCCTTGAACACAATAGCGCTTTCTAGTAGAGAAATGAGGAACTTTGTGCTGGCGGAAACTCCCGAGATTAATTTTGCCATTATGAACTCGGCCTACTGAATTCAAATGGGTTCTTTGACATGCCAACATCGTATGACATGCGTATCGTATTTTTGCCGCCTTTCAAAAATCACTTACCACGGTCAGGGGCGAACCTGCAATCTTGGGGTTAGTAGACCGACACGCTATCCACTCACCCACCGTGGCAAGCTGAAGGTACAGTAAGCGATAGGAAATAAGTGCTGACCAAAACGAAAATATAGATCATTATTGAAGCCTCGGGACAAACAGACCCATGCGCCAGTCCTCGTGGGATAAACAGTGCTTACATGTGGGGACCGTCACTCACTCTGCCTTAATGACTTGCGGTGAGGTACACAAACTGTTACCGCTTAATACGACCACACTATGGGTTTCCCGTGGCTGTGTTACTAGGTGCTCAGTGTAAAGTGCACACAGTATTGCGATCAAATAGTTGGAAGATGATGATGATAATTGTTGTTTTAAGGGGCCTAACATCTAGGTTATCGGCCCCTAATGGTTTGGGTGATCGAGAAGATGAAAATAAAATGTAAACTATAACTAAAACTAACTACTAACTTACATACTAGAAGAAGAAATTGAAGAAAATAGGAGAATAAGGCAAATAAAAGACAGGGGGAAAAGAAATGACCTCAACCCTCGAATGAGTATTGAGGGACTTGGAAGGATGGAGAGCCATGAAAGGCAGATAGGACAGTGAAGGAGGAGGGGGTCCACCCCAGAAGTAATGGATAAAAGGGGGATAACCGGACCCAGCTCAGTAGCCTAATCTTTCGATGTCGCCAACTCCCGAACTCACCAGCCGTGAGCTCCTGAGGGTGTAGCAATATCCAGGGTGCACCAGAGGTGGTGGGGCCCTCCTTGAGGGCTTTGAGCGGAAGGCAGGAGATAACATGAACAGAAAAAGAAGGCTGACCCCACGCGGAAGGAGAGTGTCAGAAAAGAAGGGACAAGGCCCAATTAAGGCGGGAAAGGAGGAGACTCCCTAGGCCTCAGATACCCTAATACTGTCGGGGTCGGAAGAGAACAAGAGTTGACCAAGTGAGGTCGACAGTAAATAAGACGGAGAGGAGCCCGGCACAAGTTAGTGGAAGCAATGCCGGACTGAGCTGGTGCCCCGTGGTCGCCAACCCACGTCCCGCTAGGTGTGAGCTCCTGGGGGATAGATGAATGAGAATGTGTTTCAGCACGACCGTTCTCATTCAAATTAGCTCTGTGATGTCGGTAGCGAAGGTATGAACTGTATCGAGACAATACTTACGTCACTATAGATTTATTTATGACGTAGGTTTCAATTTAATGCATTATTATAATTATTATGTATAGTAAGATGCAATTTAGGGGTGCGTATTGATACTCCTGTCACAAAGGTACTGGTATTGAAACCCAGCTCTCCCAAGGAATGTAATTCTGGTCATCGAGCTGGAAAGAGGTACTCTCAGCATCGTGATGGTAACTTGAGTAGAGGTGGATTCTGTTTCCATCTCCGTGATACTACGCCCTGTTCCTTGTAACCTAACGCCCGATCATAACATTTAGCTGGTAATCATCCGCGAGAAAACGCTTTGTCATTGGTCGGTTTACGGAAATCACATGGCCGCCGTGAGACACGTACCACTTACTACCCTGCCAGCGAGTTGTTACCGGTGGCGAAAATCGGAACTAATGTGCTCCGCCCAGCCACACGCCTGGGATAGACGTGCAGTCATCGCCAGTGAAACCTCATCGCATGTCGTGTGTGTGCATAATTCGTGCTGGATCGTGCACTGTGCGGTGTGTTCTCATTGTATGACTGTACATGCGTTCCCCCTCTTGCCACGCACCCACCCACGGCAGCCTTAACGTAGCGAGATGAAGAAATAATGTATACACAACAGCCCCGCTCCACGACTAGTGGTAACAATTCCCTGGCAGGGTAGTACTACATGGGAACCGCAAGCAAACTCAGGTACATGTGTTATGATTAAGCGCCAAGATGCAAGAAACAGGCATCAGATGTTTTTCCCATGGATTTCCACATCTACTCCAGGCAAATGCCAGGATGGTACCTATCGTAAGGCTGCCTCATTCCTATTTCCATACCCAACACTGGTTATCAGACAGATTCCATTTCCACCATGTACAGTAGCTTAAATAGGGAGTGAAATGGTTTTCTCCAATTCTTTATAACGGTTTTTACATAAGAACCTTTTCAGTGGTGGCAGGGGTTATCCAGTAAGTAGCCTATACAGGGTCCTTCATGTAAAGTAAGAACGCCCAGCGGCAGTTTTGTTATCCGATGCTGCGGTAGTCTGGGCCGAGCTTGTGGCACGCCACGGCCCCCAGCTTTAAGCGTGTGTACAATCCTGTATGAAATATCACCTTATAAAAGATGCTGGAAGTGTCGTCCTTCCTGGGTTATACAGGCATTGTATCTGGCAACCACATTCTGGCTGACGCGAGTGAGTTCTGCCACTGTAATGTTTCTGATATTTTATTTTATGTCTTTTATTGAGCACTGAGCCAGTAGTGTCAAACTTATTTTCAATTACGTGAATCTGTGCTAGTGAAGGTGGCACTTCATTAGGAAATTGCTGAACAAATGTACCACGTACCCACCGAGCAGACTCGTACTTAAAATAAGTTTTACATACAAAAATACGATGTTGTAATGATAACTGTCTCACCAAGTTGGCACCTGAGATTCAGACTGGTGACTGAACACCTGTACGCTTATTGCAAGGTCAAGTATATACTATGCGCGCGCTTTCAATACTACAGCAGGGGGTCGTGGCGCGCCACAATCTCGGCCAAGGCCACTGGAGCAACGGATTACAAATCTATCACTCGCCGTTCTTACTTTATATGAAATACCCTGTACATTATGAGACTGTCCGCCTTGTTGCAGAGTAGCTATCATTCTTGTTCAAGTATATAACGCGATACGTACGTGTCAAGGGGATATTTTAGTGAAGTCGATGACGTACGAACGTTGATGTTCATTTGCTTAATGCTTTGGCTTGAATTGCCGCCACTTTGTAAGCTTTGTGGGGTTTCAAAAGTGCGTCGTTACATGCTGATGTAGTGACTTATGTTCTATTGTGAGGTGTGGTACTGAGCTACGAATGTTCATAAATTAGGCTACTTTTAGTAGATGAATTTAATTGAAAAGCTGCACTGTACTTTTCTAAAATATAAATAACCCTTGGCACTACAGCCCATGAAGGGACTAGGCCTGCGAAGCGACCGCTGCCCAGCCATTTGGCCTGCATATATTGGGGTGACGCGTGATCAGCGCAACGGGTCCCCTCGGCCGTTAATCTTGGTTTTCGTGATAGGGGCGCTGCCTTACTGTCAGACAGCTACTCAATTGTCCTCACGAGGCTGAGTGCACCCCGTTCCATCTCTCACGCCAGTGTCTAAAATCCCTGACGGAGCCGGGAGTCGAACTCGGGGCCTCCGGGTGAGAGGCAGGCGCGCTACCCCAACACCCGCGGGGCCGGCTTGTACTCTTCTAAAGCCATAGTGAAATAAAGCTATTGGCCGCTACTAGGTTAGATGACAGTCTGGCCGAAAACTTTGGTCGCTACTAGGTTAGACGACTGTGTGGAAGAAAATTACTGCTTGTATTACAAGCAAGGGGGGTCTGGGACGTAAGGCCCAGGTTAGGTTTTTGTTTGTACGTAAAGCCTTATTAGCAGACAGAATTTAACATGTATGCATCGTCTAAACCTGTATACATCATGCATGCCGCCATTTTGTGACAAGGGGAATTTTGTAGAGTAATGTATCGCGATATATGCTAGTCGCAGCATTCTTGTCTGTTACCGTAGAGGCCCGAATTCGATTCCTGGCTCTGCCTAGAAATATAATTCGTGTCTGAAAGCTGGAATGGGGTCCACTCAGCCTTGTGAAGCAAACCTGAGAAGAGGTTGATTCGATTCCCATCTCAGCCATTCTGGAAGAGGTTTTCCGTGGTTTTCCGTTTCTACTCTAGGCGAATGCCGGGAGAGTTCCTAATGCCCATTTCTCACGGTAATTTTTCCTTCAAATTTATTGTACAATAATTTAATTTTTTAGAATTTCTGTTGCTCACGGTCAAATTCAAGTTTTATAAAACCATTGATAAAACTTTCCATAAAATAGGACATGTTCTATTCCGTAAAATTAATTTTACGAAACGAACCAATCAGGGAAGCTGACATGAAGATGATGCTGGCGCCACGTGGTGAGAAGATTGTGAAGCTCGTTTGTAAACAAACACTTCGAAAATGGCAGCCTCCGGCTGGACTAAGGAAGCGGTTATTGTTTTACTGGACGAGTACCAGAAATATCAGTGTTTGTATGAGGTTAAAACGCCCATATACCACAATAGAAATGCAAGAAGGGAGGCAGATATCTCCATCGCCGAATATGTTTCACAAATTCGACCGAACACAAGCCAGGCTGATGTGAAGGCGAAGATAAACGGGCTTCGAACTCACCTGCAGTCTCATTTCAGGAGAAATGGCTTGCCTCATGTTAGTGTCCTGTCGAATAATTTTGGGACCAACAAGATATAGGAGTTTTTTAAAACTGCTTTCCTCCATTCTTAGAAAATTCCTATATGAATTCTGATCTTCTAACCTCAACTCATTTTCGACCAAGGACAGCATTCCTCTACTCTTTTCTTCTTTTTATCCATTCCCGAGTCCAGGACTTCCTAGCATTTCTTTTCTTCCTTTTTTACCACTGCACGACATATAATTGTAGCTAAAGCAGCAATATTTGCAATTTTTGCTTTGTTTGTTGGAGCCATGCTCACAAACCAATGTGTGTTGAACAGCTGATTCTTGGTTCAGAAGTTTATCGGTAGATGGCGATCCTGATACTTCCACGGATTTTATAAAATAATTTTACCGTGAACAACACAACTTGCTTTCGTCAAATTTTTATAAAATAGTTGTAAAATAAATTTTAAGAAACATTTTACTGTGAGCAACGGGCATAAATTAAGGCCACAACCGCCGCCTTCCCATTCCTCATTTGAATTATAACTACGCATACTAATACAGCCAAATTCCGCACTCACCCAAGTACACGGGGCTACATGACCACGATGTCGCAAAGCCCCTAAATGAATTAACAACAAGAACAACAACATGAGACTATTCTGCTCCTTATTTGTGCAGTTAATGAAACCATGGATGTGTTCATTCTTTGTTTGAGGGACTGCACATGATGACAGCTGATGACTACGATCTTTAGAAGTCCCTAATCACGAAAGAAATAAAACATAAAGGAGAGACTGTAGGACACATCAGAACGTATATCTATGCACGCCATTACATCAAAACAGTCAGGACTACTGATAAGGTATCATGGCATTGCAATTTCGGTAACATTGCTTTTTTCCCTCGTTTTCGTTTTGATTTAATTTGTTTTGATATTTACAATATAGGCTACTGGATACCTTTTGACCCACAACACAGCGAGGGCAGTACGAGAGTGAGTGAGACGGGTAAGCGAGTGAGAGTGAGAGAGAGAGACTGACAAAGTCTTCTTCCCCCTACCGCTGCTGCAAGGCTGTACATGCCAGATGCACGCTCGCGTGCTGAATGGACAACTCTGCAGCAGATCTTTCTACAAGACTCATTCTTAGAATTAATTGTTCAATTAACAGCAATACTTTCATTGTGTCTAAATTAAGACACTTCCTCTTGTCTCCCCATGAGAAGATCTTCTCGGGAAAAACACGTTCTACTTAAACATTAGACCCTGGTAGGGTAAGACAGAAGCTTGCAAGCAACTCTAAGTTGTAATACTATGTTCACTTGTAATATTGTATTAAATATGAATTACGTTTTGCAGGAGGGGAGGAAGTGGGATATTTGCCATTTTGAAAAGAATTTATGACGACGGGACATGACCCAAAAAAGTTAAAAATCCTGGACTGCCCCACAAAATCAGAACTTTTGGTATACCTGGAAACTTGATCGTTGAGCTATCACGTTCATATCTTGCATCTGCATTATCCAACTACACAAGGCTGTTGGTCACGATGGCTTGAGACCCTAAGTTAAAGAAGAACTCTTTCTGGTTACTTTAGTACTGTATTTAGTAATATTCTCAATAATCTTATATTTTAAGAACTGTAGGTTATTTAGTTCCTCACATATTATTTTCTTATCGCTAAAGGTGTAACGTACATCGTAAAAATGTAGGGCCAGCGTCGTGCGAGTTCTCATGTAGGTCAAGTGAGAGTGAAGCACTTAAGGGTTATTGATTCATTATGGTGACTTGAACTGCACCTCAGCACTTCCGATCTCTGGCGACTGTTGTTTTAGAGTCAGGACATTGAGATCACTTATTCAACTTCCAGGCTATTTGGGAGCAAAATAAGAGATGAAATTAAGTGGAATACTTCAACGACAGACACAACGCAGTAATTATAATATGATTATTATTATTTGATACAACCACTTATGGACTACAAAGGTTCAGGTTTTCTTCTTTAAGGTGTTTCTCCCTTGTCGTTTAGCTTCCTGCCAAAGATCTTTCAGCCTCTGGCTCCTTCTCAATCGTTCTTCGGCTGAAAGCGTGGGTCTTTCTTTGACGGGATCCTTCACACCTGAAATTATGGTTCTGAATCCTGTCCTGTCCCAGATTTCGGCCGGTCCAATGTTTTCCAGTCTTAAGTCATGATGTACTTCCTAAAGCGAAGGTGGTTGCATCTCGCATTTCCCCTGAAGGTTGAGAAATTTGTTAGCCAATTTCTGGTCCCCAATCGTTTTCTTTCTCATGCTGACAGAAATCCCTTCAAACTTGTCATAGAGTTTTTGGTTTGACCTCAGTTGAAATTTGTATCCATCTCCAGGTAGATTCTTGGGACCTAGAATTTTCCGCAAGATCTTCCATTCCTTTTTCTTAATTTAACAGTTTTTATGCTTGATGAGGTTTCTGCCGCATAGAGCCACTCTGACTTCACTACTGTGCAATTATGCCTGTACATGGCCTAATATGAGAGGAATTTGGACTTATATGTGTTGATGCAAAGTCAAAATGCCATATCCATTTTCCTAGCCCTTGTTTTAATGGCATCGCCCAGTATCTTTAACGGTTTACCCAGCGTAAGTTGAAAAGGCGCACGTACGGCAGGTTCCAAACGCAATTCAGAGAAGCCGAGATGAACAGCGAAGCTCCAAACACATATACCCTTCTCTGAAGTCTTAACTCGACACGACTCGACAGTTTGATTCTGGACGAAGCTGGGGTGATAGGCTTTCCCGTAAACTCGCTCCGAAGCTAGTAATTTAAATTTCCACTGTTTGGAGATTGTTTGAAGAAATGAAAACGTAAGAACACTTATAGTGGGTGATGTAATAAAGATAGAGATATGCTGTCCAGTACTTTTTTGTAGAACTTTCCATGCTGAACAATTCTTACACTCATAGTATACAGATATTTTAACGGTTTACCCAGTGTAAGCTTAAAAACGCACGGACGGCAGGTTTTTCTTTGGCTCGATTCACTGAAAATCGTTACTGCTCGGCTTCCTTTGGTCATAAATAAACGTTTTTCTACAGAAACCTTTCTCCAGAAATCCTTTACTAATGGTGAAATCCGCACCAAAATCCATCCACTAGTTCTCAAGATTTCCCGCTTCATCCAAGAATCGGGGCCTTTGTTGTAGGCAATTCCTATCATGAATGGTTCCAGTTACATGTACGACACAAGTTGGGGGTTAGTAAAGTCCAATGCGATTACTGTCTGACCACTTAGCCATGGCCACTTGAAAAACAGCTCGATTAACTCAAATTTGGAGACCACTATGTTATAATTACCACTCAAATAGCCCACACCTGTGGGGCGCTTTTCAACCCCAAGTCTTATAAGTTAAAAATAGTTCTTTAATCAAGACTTTGGTGTTAAACTACACAAAAATAAATCTTTCCTGGATACGGGATCACCGATTTTCTTCAGAAGATAACGTTATAACAATATTTTTATTTTTTATTTTTTTATGAAGATAAATGCATTTACGCACATAGTGTCGGGTTCCCGAGTGCAGACTACCGACTAAAACTCCCCCGTTACTTCGGTAAACTAGCCTGGAGCCGTTTATCACATTACTTCAGGATAGAGCTATTTTATCTGTGTCCGCTGGGCAGTCTTACGTACTGAATTATCTTGAATGGCAATCCAGTTCGGTCTTCTTTGTTCGGAGGATATTTTAAACAAAACTTCGTACAATAATGATAATAATAATAATAGCCCAATGTGAATTTCTTAGTATTTGCAGATGATCTAACAATCATTACTAAGACCAGAGATGAAACCAGATTCACCATACAGAAACTACTCAATATAGCATCAAAGACAGGCCTCCAGATATCGTACGACAAGACCCAGTACATAGAAAATCTACATCAAAATAGAAAGAAAAGCTCCCCCCGTGATAGAAAATGGCAAAATTTCGCAGGTGAGGTGTCCTTTTCGAAATACCTCACAGAAATCATACTACAATCGGGACTTGACAGTAGAGTTAACGTAGAAAGAGCTACCAAACTCCATGAGGCGGACTAACGTGGAATTACCACAACAAAATAGTCATAGGCCTATCACATATGGCAAAATTATGACACTAGGAGGTAGTTGTTTTTACGGAAGCATTCTACGTCTCAAAAACCATAGCCTATAGCCAACCTCGGTGGTCACTCTAAAGCTATTGAAATCGAAAAGCAAGAACGGAAAATTCTCCTGAGAATGTATGGTCCCCCGAGAGGGAGTGGAATGTGGTATAAGAGGGGAAAAGCGGACCTGTATTCCTTAACCTTCATCCGATCGCGCCCGCGGTAGATTACCGGCCTATTGAAAAGAACGCGCGTAGAGCTCTTCCGATCGTTACAAAGTGCGCAAAAGGCACATGTATCCTCATGATAAAATATCCTTCGCTTGATGACAGAGAAGTAGCGGTTTTTGATGGCGACGTTTTTGCTCAGTTGTTCACCAAAGTGCTAAGGGCGCACTCGAGTGGTCGACTACCCTCGCGTGCGACCGGAAGTGCAATTTTTTTTGCCGACCGCCCAAAACAAAATGTGTGAATTTATCATAGCATTTCCTCATTTCTAACACATTTCTTTCACTATTGATAGCCCAGTTGCTAATTCTCTCCCCAACATCCACACGCACGCATTCACACAACACTATCTTTAAAACTGTCATATAGTGCTTTTGGTTGGGCCAATTGGTTTTGCTATATTGTCCTCCCAAAATCTCTTCTTGAATGCACAGTGTAATATCTTGTGTTCTGTGGACGACTTCCTACCAGTTATCATTTTCGATTTCTCCACAAATGCGTTGGGATTCCATCCCACAACCATAGATAGTACACCAGGTTACGCCACTTCTACAAAATATTTGGTTATCCCTAATATACTAACGCACTAGCTCATGCCTCGCTGGCATCGGGAGAGCGTGAGTTCATATCCCACCTCGGCCGTCCTAAAAATGAGTTTCCATTTTCACCACCAGGCGTATGCCTGGACGTTTCCTTTCAACATGACTACGGCCAAATTTCTTCCAAAATTCCTTCCCTGACCCTTCCTTAATTAGACACAAGTTAACAGTCACCTGGGCGATAAGCCTGTCACCAACCCCAGTTGTATCTGTTGACAAAGTGTGTCTAACTCCTAGACACCGTCGTTGCGTCGGTAGAGGAATGATCCCTCCCAGAGTCCGTGGATGAAGCTGAGCTGGAAGAATAAGCTATAAAAACAACCTATGTTTGTGAAAACGAATGGTAAAATAATAACTAAGTGAAGAAGATTACTACACCTCAAGTGTTGGTCACTCACTTACATTCAAGTGTTTAAGTGTTTAATATAACGAACCAACTACGAAAGCTCACCAAGTTAATACGAAATTTGAACAAGATGTTCAGCAAAGAACATAAAGACTTCTCCTAAATGTCCTCACCGCGAATAGAATCACTCCACCACCCTGTATGTTTTTGTTTTCTTTTATATTGATAATTAGCCAGAAAGTGTCTATGTCAATATGTATACTTTATGATGATTGAATAACAAAACTTACTAACTTATTGTAATGCATTCACGTCTGTTAATCACGATATTAAGCCTCCAAAGTTAAGAATCCTTAGTTTAAGGTATTTTCCCCTTTAAAAATCCGCGGCGATCACAGTAGTTTGGTGCTACAACCTAGCAGTGAAATAATATAAAGTATATATCTTGTACGCCTCTGAGTGTTGAATGGGCAGGCAGTTTAAACCAACCAGGAGGGTTGCGATCCAGCTGGCAGTGCTTGAAGGTAATCGGAGCGCGATCATGGCTAGAAGTTGAACTATCACAAAATTACAATACTTCAGGAAGTTAGGGATTTACAAAGCGTAATGTTTGGAACAATTACCCACGTAACCTGCAAGAGGACAGCACCGTACAGGATGCATTGAGAAGACTGTGGTTGATGACAACGTGCATCTTGTTCTTCTATTCTCCTCTTTCTAATGTTTTCTGTTTACGTGGGATTCTGAGGCTGTGATTATTAATAAACGAGTGTATACATTCGTCTCTCCTTTGAGCTAAATAGCATTTTATCTGTGGAGAGAGCTCATCCACATCATTTGTAACAGAATTCAACATGTCCATAACATCACAGTGTTATTAACCGACTTAGATACAACGTGTTAGCAAATAATGTCTTGAAATAAACGATTTCTTCACTACAGTAGGCCTACATCTTTATTATAAATCATTTCATACAAAGTTTATATTATTTCTATCAGTAGGCTGTATTGCATGCAACGTACTCAAACTACTGGAATAAGGTCAGGCACAAGATGTTAGCTGCCATCTTATCATGTGACAGAGACGATCAGCTCTTTTAAGTCACTGATGAAGTGCAATATTATAATATAAAATTATAATAAACCACCCTCGGCTCGATGATCGGAATTGGTGGGTCGAAAACTATTGATTATAATGCTTGCATAATTCACACGGCCGCCATCCTTAAATGTCACGGCTTATGACCTTGTAGTCTGAGCACAGGACGCGTCTCATATGAAGGTATGTTTTTACCAAACTTCGTAAAGATCCGATGATTAGTTTGGTCGTGATTTAAGGTTGAGTTTTGACCATTTGAGTGGCCACCATTAAGTTTTGGTAAAGATGGCGGCAATATAATACATGACACTGAGGTGCCCATTTGCTGTAGGCTACCAATTTTTTTTTTCAATTCGGTTTCATCGTGTTTCAATTGATAGGGGGCGGAGGGACACATGCACACACACACACACACACACACACACACACACAGTCTTTCATTTCTTGCACAAATCGAAAGTTGGCTAAAAATAACTGTAATAAGGAAACAGTCTAGAACACAATCACTTCAGTAGCTTACAAAAGATGAACGGTGAAAGCTGTCATCCGCTTGAAGGGTGAGGTGAGGAGTGGAGACGAAAGGCGTAACGGTTTCCATGGCAACAGCGACCAGTGTTGCAATGTATGCAGACACAGCAGTGAGCACATGGTTTGACTCAGTGTTCTATTGTGCCTTCACTTGTCACGGTCATTAGACCGCCAGGCAGGGGGGCTAACTTCCCCAGTATTTATGTTTTGAGTCATGATCTGCCTCAGTGGCAACGCAGTATTTCCCCACATGCTAGCTTTGACAGGTGTCACCTTTCATTATTGGTAAATCAGAGTATAGTAGTTTACGATGAAATAAGGGTTCACGCTTATACACAAAGAAAAGTACTAACAATAAAAGCAACACTTTAGGAGTGGAACAGACTAACGGGAAAAAATATAATAGTTAAAGGATCTGGCTCGTTACAAAATTGAATTGTGTACTTATGTAGCCCAATAATATTCTAAATACTATTGTACTGTACATACGTGTTATATAGTCTATACAGTGTGTTTCCAAATTCCCATTACAGACTTTGAGGGTTTGTAGTGGGCACCAAGACAGTTAATTTTAGCACAGGAACTTGTGACCGGAAACGAACCGTCTTCCCACTACTCGCACGACACCACCACAGCACACGTTCAAATCTCCCGCATTTTTGGCGCTACTGACCAGAGTACGTACGTCATTGAACGATCACCTCATGTCCCATATCTAGAGCCCTGCGCGGACAAACAAGACGTTATCCGCATTCGCACCGCATCCGCATGACTGTTATCCGACTCCGCCCCGCATCCGCACGACTGTTATCCGACTCCGCCCCGCATCCGCACGACTGTTATCCGACTCCGCCCCGCATCCGCACGACTGTTATCCGACTCCGTCCCGCATCCGCACGACCGTTATTCGACTCCGCCCCGCATCCGCACGACTGTTATCCGACTCCGCCCCGCATCCGCACGACTGTTATCCGACTCCGCCCCGCATCCGCACGACTGTTATCCGACTCCGCCCCGCATCCGCATGACTGTTATCCGCATTCGCAAGTTTGTTATTTCAATCTACTGGCATTATAACAATATTTTTAATTGGATAAAGCATAAATTACTGAAGAAAGCCTCCGTGGCTTAGGCGGCAGCACGCCGGCCTCTCACCGCTGGATCCGTGATTCAAATCCCGGTCACTCCATGTGAGATCTGTGCTGGACAAAGCGGAGGCTGACAGGTTTTTCTCCGGGTACTCCGGTTTTCCCTGTCCAAATTTCATTCCAGCAACACTCTCCACTATCATTTCATTTCATCTGTCATTCATTTAATCATTGTCCCAGAGGAGTGCGACAGGCTTCGGCAGCCGGCACATTTCATATCCTCGCCGCTAGATGGGGGCTTCGTTCATTCCATTCCTGACCCGATCGGAGACTGGAAGCAGGCTGTGGATTTTCATTTCATAAATTACTGAAGCAACATATTTAGACTTTTGAGGAAAAAGTTGTCCCCTTAGGCTCTGTATGTCATGTGATATGTTTAAAATGAATGTTATACAGACAGAATTGCAACCCTTTCCTGTTCGGAGTGTTAATTATGCTTAATGAGTATGACATAATTTGAATGAGATTAGCTTAAATCGGCATCTTATATTTGTCATGAAATACAACATAACGGAAAAATATCATAGGTCACAAACATCCGGGTCCTAATTAAAATGAAAATCCACAGCCTGCCTACAGTCTCCGACCGGGTCAGGAATGGAATGAATTAAGTCCCCATCTAGCGGCGAGGATATGAACTGTGCCGGCTGCCGAAGACTGACGCACTCCTCTAGGGCAATGATTAAATGAATGACAGATGAAATGAAATGATAGTGGAGAGTGTTGCTGGAATGAAATTGTGACAGGAAAAACCGGAGCACCCGGAGAAAGAACTGTCTGCCTCCGTTTTGTCCAGCACAGATCTCACATGGAGTGACCGGGATTTGAACCACAGACCTAGCGGTGAGAGGCCGGCGTGCTGCCGCCTAAGCCACGGAGGCTTCACATCCGGGTCCTAATAATGATATTAAACAAGTTCGGATTGTATTCTAAAAACTATCCGCAAATTTACTCCAAACATTATCCGAAAATTATTCGCTATCCACACAGCCATACAAACTATATCCGCATTGGCGCATACATGAAAACCTTGATTTACGAGACCCATGTTGAATCCGAGGAAGACCTACTGGAGCGGCTTATGGCTGCGTCGGATGTCGAAGGACCAGGGATTGGTGATCGTGTGCACCGGAACAGGATACCGTCACATCGAGCCCCACCTGTAACTGGACTCAGACGACAAGCAGCAGGAGTCGGACAGAGTGCTGAAAACGCGGGAGCTGAGAACGTTTGCTGTGGTGGTTATTTGCGGGTAGTAGGAAATGGGTACGTTTCCGGACACAAGATCCTATGCTAAACGTAGCCATCTTGGTTCCCACTACAAGCCCTCAAATTGTGTAAGGGAATTTAGAAACACCCTGTATATCCACTGAACCTAAATCAAGATCTGATGATACCGACAGCAGCAGCTACGCTCACTAAAGCTCAGCGCTAGGCCGTGGAGCCAAGCTCTCTGCTGACGCTGACTCGGTAAGCGTGGGTTCGAGCCCCACCGGTGGCTGTCCTTGAAATGGTTTTTCATTGTTTCCCAACTCCAGACGAATGCTGGGATGGTACCTTCTGACAGGCCACGGACGCTTCCTTCCATAGCCTTGCTCAGTTTCATTCATCTTCATTCCTATCATCTCTCATTAACTCCTCTCATGAAGTTGATCTCAGGAAAGACATCCGGCCGTAAAATTCATCCACCACATATAATTTCATCTCATCTCATCCCCGATCCCGTACGAAACGGGAATAATATTGGATAGATATACAAAATCTGATGATGTTCGCTTGACGAACGAAACTAGTCATCCAACTTAGCTCCTTCCCCCCATTTTGTGAGAAGTGTTTCTTTAAGGGTATAAATAATTCATGTAATTTATTTAAGTCACTGGGAAATTAATTTTAACTCCTTGCCAAATCTAATTTAGGCCCACGTGTGTTGACCGACTGAATTGCTTATAATAGGCTAATAGACATAAAAGAAACTCAAAAACCGTGTAACTTAAACTAACATGAATTGGAGATTTAGAAAAATTAGAGACGGTCGAAAGAAGAATGTTGAGAAAAATACTGGGAGGTAAAAGAAATAATACTACAGAGCCGCAGAAACCTTCTTGATGAACAGAAAAGGCACCACCTGGAAAAAGCCAAAAGACGTATCATCGGGAAAATTCATGACCCAAGATTGCTCCCAGATGGAACCCACCGTTTTAAATCAAATTCTGACCTGTATCAACAGTTAGAATCAGCAAATACCAGTATGCAACGTAGGAGGATAAAGTTATACGGGCACCTACAACGAAAGAACAGCAGCAGGCTTACCAAGCAGATCTTCTCCTTGGTTAAAAGCTACAAGACTGGAAGCCTGTGGCTAAATGAGGTACTAAAGGACTTGTATTCGACTGGAATTGCTGGCCTTGAAGTAGAAGATCGTTCTAAATTTTGTGCTATGATAGAGTCTTGGAACTCACCAACTAGAGTCCCTAAATGTCGGAAGCCCCTTTCGCAGGAGAGAAAGGAGAAATTATCAGCAGGGCTCAAGAGATATTGGGAACGGAAAAGAGCATCGAAGAAGACCTAGTCATAAGCGCTCCGTAGGGCTAAAATCAATAATAATAATAATACTGCAGAATATAGGTTAAGACCAACAGAAAGCTATATTTGAACATTGATAAACTAACTGACGTAATGAGGAAGAGAAGACTACAGTTTTTGGGCACGTTTACAGAATGGAAAACAATAGACTAAATCAACCGATTTTCAACTTATTGAACAGTTCCAAAACCAAACCCATATTGTTCATCGAAATTGAAAAACATAACGCTGGAATTAAAACAGACACAATAGAAAACAGAAAACACTTTCGAGACGTTACTCAAATGGCAGAATTTCAGGAGAGAAAGATATTAACATCTAGAAGAAAGTGAACTGAAGAAGATAAGAAACGACACTCTAGAAAGATGAAGGAAATTTGGAATCAAAGTAAATCGAATTCAATGGAAAATAGCCAAAATTGATTCATCGTACCCTCCAAATGGGTCATTCGAAAGAAGAAGGATAACACGCTTAAAATCGTGGCTGAAATTCAATGTTGCGTGAGCGCAATATGTGAAGAAACTGTTCCAGAATGAAGTGCAAAGCCAAGACAAATATAGCTGACGTGAGAGGATTTCCTTTTAAAGGACGTCGAAATATCTCGAAAGAGCAGTTCCAAACTTTTTTCCAACTTGCAAACGGGCTGAAGAAGCATAATAGAAAGTGATTTCTGCGTCCACCCAAACAAATTATTTCGTCTTCTTTGGAGTCTCTCAGTCCACTGGGAAGTACACAATCTTACGGATGAAGTCGTGTCTTCAGTGCATCAGCTTTATTACATGTGAGGAACGGAATTCCTGTAGACGGCAACATCGATCGTTTACCATCGAACAGACGCAGTCAAGTCGATATCTAGCCACCTCCTCGCACAACCAATCCAATCACAGTAAAGCACACTTACGTATTATGACATCAAATTACGTTTGGCTAGCATTCATGGCTGTTACCGCAGAAGTCCAGGTTTGACTCTTGCTCTGCCAAGAAATTCAATTCTAGTCGGAGGGTTGAAACACGTTGCACTCAGCCTCGTGAGGCAAAACTAAGAAGAGATTGATTCTATTCAGACCTCAGCCATTCAAGAAGTTGTTTGCCTTAGTGTCCCACTCCTATTCCAAGCATATGCCGGGATGGTTCTTAACTGAAAGTCTCGGCCATATCCTTGCCTATCCTACCCTTAATTTCAAATGTCGTGTCACTTGTTAGTCACACGACAAAAACACAGGTCGTCTGAAAAATTGCACACATACCCAAAGTACATGGGATTGAATTGAGCACGATGTTTAAACCCCTAAATAAAACACCACCGCCAACTCAAATACCTTATTTTAGATGTTCAGACATGTTTTTTACCTTATAATCTAGACTTCGTTTAATTTTGATTCAGAGGAATGAAAATATGCTAAATAAGTAGCCTACAGTGGATTTAAAAAAAATCGGAGTTGGAATTTCTTGTAAATTAGAAGCTGAGAATGCGTACCTTTTCATAACAGCTACATGCACACATGATATCTTAGTATTTCGGTTTATAAATAAGTGCAATCCTTCGTAGTAGTAAGATGATGAAGCCATATTCACAGCTACCAAGTTCAAAAATTCAGCCAAAATCAGCAAACAAGATCCTACACTTTGACAAGGAATAACAGATAATAATCCAAAATTAAATAACTGTACTTGTAGTTTATTTTGCGGCCCTGTGGAGTTGAGGTAGTTCACTGCCTCTCACCAAGAGGCCCCGGATTCGATTCCTGGCCCCGTCAGAGATTTTAGAAACTGGCTGGAAAGGAGTGCACTCAGCCTCGTGAGGACAATTGAGTAGCTGTCTGACAGTCAGGCAGGAAAGCCATGATTAATGGCCGAGGGAAACCGTCATCCCTTAATCTTCAGGCCATATGTCTGGGCAATCATTGTTTGGTAGGCCTTGCCCCTTATTAGGCTGTGGAGCCACCGGGTGGCTTTTTATGTAGTTTACTTTATCACTGTAATTGAAAACCACTTGATCATCTTTCTATAATGGGTTGTGTGCGCCCCATGTGCACAGACTACCCGCCTTGTTCTAGTGATAAGCGGGCTGTGGGCGACAGAAATCTCGCAGGGGCTATTGTCTTATTTATTTGTTCAAAAGCACTTCATAAACAAATAAATATATTTCCGTTGACTTTTCAAGAAATGCAAGATTTTTCCTGTACTATTGAGACGATTTGGAAGATTTTGGTACAAACCACACCTTCTAACACCCTCTGGTATAGGAGCTTGAGTTTTGTGAAACACACACCTTAGCGTATAATATAATAAGATAGATGATGGTGGTGATGATTGATAAGGTAGAGCCGTTTTTCTATATTAATTTGAATAAATCTCAGTAGGCCTACACGTAAAGGTAAATCACCAAGATTGTATTCTTCTCACCGTATTGTCAAGTCTGTGAAGGTGGTTTGTGTGCCAGCTGAGCCATTTTGCCTGACTGCGCAGTACTACAGTGGCTGGGATACGTACGAAGCGCTTATTCAATTTGCGGGGGAGATTAAAACCCTGCACTGAGGATGGAACGAACGCTTTAATATACAGCTTACAAGGATTCTGCTCTCACAAGGGATGCTCTGGGCTAATAAGAATCTGCCATTACACAGTTATATGCACTTGAATGGATTTTATGAACGGTAAGCTCTCCATCAACCAGCAGTTTCCAAGAAGAATTCTGCCATAAAATGCTTATACTCCGAGCAGGCAGCTCTGTGCACTACTGTTGTTGTTGTTGTTGTTGAATCTTTAGAGGCTTAGGGGCATCGTGGTTATGTAACCCCGTGTACATGGGTGTGTGTGGAGAAGTTGTGCGATAACATGCCTCACTGTGATATGCTTACTATTGTATTTATTTGTAATGGCCTGCCACGGTGGGTGAGTGGTTATCGTGTCATACTGCCAACGCAAAGCTTGCTGGGTCGCTCCTGGCCGTGGTAAGTGATTTTTAAAGGCGAAAAAGATCACGATACGCATGCCATACGATGTTGGCATGTTAAAGAACCCATTTGAATTCAGTAGGCTGTGTTCATAGAGGCGAAATTAATCTCGGGATTTTCCGCCAACACAAAGTTCCTCATACCTCTACTAGAAAGCGCTATAGTGTTCAAGGAGCTTAGATATCTAACCTCCTTGACTTTCATACCGCTTCAAGGAGCGATAACATTTGACATACAAGTTGCCCTCTGGGCGTCAATTAACAAAGCTTGCACCCGGCATCCGAGGCCATACGATATTATTATTATTATTATTATTATTATTATTATTATTATTATTATTATTTGCAATTGACGTAGTAGTTGGGTAGGAAGCAGCCGAGCTCTTACGTTAGGAACCATCCCGGCATTTACCTGGAGTAGAAGTGGGAAACCAGGGAAAACAACTTCTAGAATGGCTGAGTTAGGAATCGAACCAACCCCTAGTCAGTTTTGGCTCACGAGACTAAGTGTACTCCGTTTCAGCCCTCAGACCAGAATGGATTTCCGTAGTTTCTCACTTCTACTCCAGGCAAATGCTGTGATGATAACTAATGTAAGGCCACGACAGTTTTCTACCCAAATCGTACCTCGATTACATATATTAGTACAGACTTCACAGTGATACTGGTTATCAGACAACTTATACACACAACCAAGTACACGAGGTTACATAATGACGATGTCGCAACGCAACTAAAAGAATCAACAACGATTAATTGATTGATTCATTTTATTTCCAAGACTACACTTAGAGCTTATTCCGTCCTTTTGGATCAATTATCAAGGCCCTTGTACAGAGTGATACATATTGGCACAAGAAATAGGAAAATAGAATATAATTTGTTTCATATATTATCATATCGACGGCGGGCATTAAAGAACTCGTTAGTCGCAATCTATGCCTTTCCATTCACTCCCTTGTAGATGATAGTCAGGCACGATAGTCATGCACGCTTAAATGGTACGTGGATAAACATCCCCGCCAAACATTGTATTTAAAAGAAGGTACATTGGCTTTCACGGTCAGTTAATTAAAACTCAACAATTTTTCTAGGTTATTGCCGTGTCTTTTGTGGGGGTCTGGAGACGGTACCATGAGCCCGCTGATGAGCCAGACACAAGACACGGCACAATTCTAGAAAAATTGCTGAGTTTTAATTGTCAAGTTGGATACAATAGCCAAATACAGAAGACATTGAACCTAAATTATAAAGTTTGTATACACTTTCGGCTAGGAGTTGTATACCAGACATCAAGAAGCGAATGGAAAATAGTGACTTAGTGGTTTGTAATGCCGGTAATACCCACCGTCAATGTGAAGAGAAGGACCAGCGATTATGGAGTATGGAATAGCAGCAAAATCGGGACATGGATATGTATTTTGGTTGGGGGTTTACCTAAAGTCTACCTGAAGTTTTCTATGCCCAAGTCGTCGGTTCTTTTAAGAGCTTTAAAAATCCCTCAATATGCCTTCCTTCGGAGGGGAAGTAAAGCTGGCGGGCCCATGTCATAGATTTATGTAAAAAACCTTCCACTAATTACAATTGTGTGAAACTAAATTTGTAGGTAAGATTTGATTTGATTAACGCTCTATTAAGTTTGACGCCGGTGGCATCTTGTAGCCAAGTTCGCAGCTAGGTTTCGTTGACGGTAGCATTTGGTAGCAAAAATAGGAACTACTTCAAATTATTGATCTTTTGCAGTCCCTACCTGTTTTACAGATAACACACACTAATACAGCCATCACAATTAACACCGGTTATCAGACAGATTCTACACACACCGAAAGTACACGGGGCTCTATGACCACGTTTTTCGCAGCCCCTAAACTGAGGTGCCAACCATCTATCTAGAATTATCGTCATCAGTTTCCCAACACCATGGTAACCGTGGCAACCATTGTTCAGCATCTATGTATACTAGGTCAATAGCAAAGTTTCTGTAAAAACGTAGTCTCTTACTTTCATACAGTATGCCTTCCTTCGGTGGGGAAGTAAAGCCGGCGGTCCCATGTCATAGATTTATGGCATGTTAAAAATCCTTCCACTAATTACTCCTGTGCGAAGTTAAATTAATATAGGTTAAACATTTGACTAACGTTCTTAGGTTCCTATGTTCGTCGTCAGGACCTGACTGCGGTGGCATCTGGTAACTAATTTCTGAACTAGTTGGTCGTTGACGGTGGCGTTTGGCGGGAAAAGTAGGAACTACTTGAAAAAAAACCATTGCCTACCGTCCTTAGTTGAATTAAAACAGATACACACACTAATACAGCCATCACAATTAACACTGGTTATCAGACAGATTCTACACACACCCAAAGTACACGGGGCTACATGACCGAGTTGTCGCAGCCCCTAAACAGAGGAACCAACCAACCATACTTACTTATCTTACAATTAGTTACGTATTGAACATTTCGTTAAGAATTTATTTGTTTCGTATAATTGATTTATAATATCATACAATTTTCTTCCTCTTATGTAATCCATACGATCTACTATGTTTTCTGAATACTTATTAGTAAGTAGTTCGAGCATATGCCAGAAGATGGCTTTAGTATTCCGGATTTTGTGAAGCAAAGTGTATGTTACATCCCTTCCCGTTCGAACGCGGTAATAAAGAAGTGAATGGATATAATGAACGCATTCTCGTCAAGAGGCTATTCTGGTGTTATCAGCTGTGTATTACTAAGCTTATTAGTGCAAAAGGAAAAGCACCATAGTTAACAAAAGATACCTTGACCACGGTAAAGAAACGAATTCATTCGCGTTTTACATTTAAATGAAAATTATTTCACGGACTAATACATTATAAGTAGGTTTAAACAAAAACATTAAACATAAAATAACATTATCCTATTCTGTACGCTTCCATTTTGTGCGAGTGAATGAGCATGCACACTGTAGTGTGTTGGTTTACGGAACAGAAGTCTATGTGACGTCTTACCGCGTAGCCATGTCCCACGGACAACACTCACCTTTATTGCTGCTTGGCTCAATAAGTAAGAAATGTTACATAGACGTTTGTTCCCACATACACTTCATTTGTTGACCGAATGAAAATTTACAATATCAATCGTCAATAAGAAAACACTGAATAATGGATTCAAAGCTATCTATTGTTTCGCATAATGTTGGACGCTGAATTAAAACGTGCAGAGACGGAAGAGGATGAGTTTCAAAATTACATTCTAGACATGCCATTCCCCTTAAAATTACCGATGCAGAAAAGTACAAGGCGATTCAAGGATTTACAGAAGCTCAGATTCAGAAAGTCATAAATACAGGGTTATTCAAAATGATTGACCGGGTTACAAAAATTCATAACACACAGTGCAATTGATGTAAGAAGATGAATCGTGTTTTATTGTGTACTGTAACTCAAAAAGTTATTTTTACATGCATTACAAATGCTCGATATGCGCTTCTCTGGCCACTCTACACACATCAACTCGAAAGTCCATCTCTTCCCACACTCGCCCCAATATGTCAGAGTTGATGGTGTCGAAGACTCGGATACGCTGCTTCAGTTGCAGAATATTCGCCGGTAGAGGAAGAACAAATACCAGATCTTTGACATACCCCCACAGAAAGAAGTCACATAGTGTTAAGTCTGGTGACCTTGATGGCCAGGGAAGAGCATCTGATCATGTTCCATTCCACGTCCGATCCATGGTCTTGGAAGTTCGTGACTTAAAAATGCTCTAACTTCCCTGTGGAAATGAGACGGTGCACCATCCTGTTGCAGCACGTAATAGTCCTTGTCGTCACTCAACTGGGGTAACAGCCATTCAGTGAGCATGTCTAGGTAAATCAGCCCTGACACTGTCTTTTCACGGAAGAAGAAGGGGCCGTCTTCGTCTTTGAAAAGGCACCGAACACATTCACTTTGGTGAGTCACGCACGTGTTCGACATAACAATGGGGGTTAGTTGTCCCTCAAATTCGAACGTTTTGTTTATTCACATCACCACTCAGGCTTTTCCCTTTACACAAGCAACCGGTATTCACGAATCGCGCATACCATCTGCGAATAGAGTTGTCAGAGGTAGGGTATTTCCCGTACGCCGTATGAAAATGGCGCTGGACTATGGTAACGGACTGGTGTTGATGAAATTCGAGAGTACAAAACGCCTTCTCTATACCGCCGACCGCCATTTTGTCAAATACTGCTGTTACTGCCATCTGGTGGTTATACATGGCACTAAATCTATGTAGAACAAAACTTTGAGAGTTAGTGTAACCGTTACTGCAACAATAACAATGGTATGTTGTCCACTGTTTCTACAAAAAATTCACGAAACCCCGACAATCATTTTGAATAACACTGTATAATCGGGTTTACAGTATTTTTCCGCTTAGCGGAGAAAATGTACGAGTGGTTTTCTCTTCGCCCCATTCTACTGCGGGAGTTTTAAGTCGATGCAAAGAACAACATTCTGAATTACCCCCATATGGAATCGTATTAATTCCAAAGACTGAATGTTGTCCCAGCAATAGTCAAACAACACATTCATGAGGGCGTTATTCTCTCCTATGAAACGGCCCATGGCGTCACCTTGTCCCACAGTCAGTTATCCATCGAGCGTGGCATGATTTATTCCAAATTATCGAGTCAATTATCTGTCAAACCTAAAACACGGATAAAGATAGTGTCGGAATGACGCTGCAGGAGCTATGACAGACCTATAGAAAACCATACACCTGTGTGTGCTTTAGTCTTCAGTCCCTGTCGTGAGCTAATCTTTTCATCTCTATCAAGCTACCACACACTTGCCAGAAATATCTCTCCTTTCCCATTGGTCTTAAAACATACGGTACTCATTTATTACTCTATCTACCCTCATAATCATCATTATTTTCCGGTAACACCGCATTTCAAATGCTTCTTTTCTCCTCTGTTCTGCTGCGCCAATAGTGCAAGTTTCCCTTCCATACAGCGCTACGCTCCAAAAATGATTATCTAATACCTAAATCTATATGAGATATCATGAGATTCTGCCTCATTCCGTAGTGCCTAGCATTCGCGGCTGTCACTACGTAGGCTCGGGTTCAATTCCCGGCTTTGCCAAGAAATTTAATTCTGTCTGAGGGATGGATTGGGGTACACTCAGCCTCGTGAGGCAGAACTGAGGCGGGTTTGATTCCTACCTCAGCTATCCTGGAAGTGGTTTTCCGTGGGTTCCCACATCTTCTCCAGGAAAATGCTGGTATGGGTACCTAACTCAAATCCACGGCCACTTCCTACCCTAATCCTATCTCAATGCACACGTACAGACATCGCAGATTATCAGACAAATTCTACTCACATCCAAGTGCCCGGGTCTATATGAGCACGATTTCTCAAATCCCCTAAAGAATCAACAACAACTATAACGATGTCAACAAATGTATTTTCTGTAGAAAAGCATTCCTTGCACGTATGAGAGTCTTGGTTGGTTGGTTCCTTAGTTTGGGGGATGAGACTACGCGGTCATGTAGCCCCGTGTACTTTGGGTGTGTGTAGTATCTGTCTGTTGACCTATGTTAATTCTGATGGCTCAATTAGGCCTAGTGTGTGTTATTTGTTACAATGCAAGTAAGGATTGCAGACAATAATTTTCAAGGATTTCCTACTTTTGCTACCAAATGCTACCGTCCACGACAACTAGCTTGCGGACCTGGCTACTAGATGACATCACAGTGAGCACCTGGCAGCGAATGTTGGAACTAACAGAGCATTATCAATTCTAACCTACACATTTTGGGCTTCACGCAAGTGTAATTAGTGGAAGATTCTTTTTCATGCCATCATATATATTATTTCAGTAGTACAGATCCCTCCTGCGGCGCTCACAAGCGACCGATGGTGACAAATGACCATTCAAATGAAAGAGAATAGACATTATCAGTGACTTATTGCACTATAAATTCATAAATATGTATAATTTCTTAAAAAAAAATACTTTAAAAAATTGTACGAAGTGTGCGATTTGCAATCACCGTTGATGTGGGAAAATGCGCTCCTTAATTGCTGTCCACGGGTCGCTGTGACGCCTGTTTCATGTCATATTCACATTCTGAAGTCTTTCCTTTATCCTGAAATGTAAATAGTGTTCTATAATCATTTGGTTGAAATAAAAACATAACCTTTCTCCTTAAGTGACTCATTATAAACCTATTGGGGAAAGTGTGGTTTATGAACTTGAGAGATTTCTCGCACGGGTACGCTAGTATCTCTATGACATGGGACCGCCAGCTTTACTTCCCCTCTGAAGGAAGGCACACATAGGGATTTTTTGACGCTCTTAAAAATTCCGATGACTTCGGCCGGGTTTGAACCCAGGTTTGAACGTCAGCATACTACCAACTACGCCACCAAAGCCGCCTGAGAGTCGTAAGTCTATGAATGAATTCAGACAGGCAAGAAGAGATAGTCCGGATTGTCATGGACGAGTCCAAGCTGTATGACGCGAATCCCCGCCTGACCTTGTCCTCTGCAGGAGGGACTTAATTACCAGGCCACTGAGCGATTGTGATGTCATTAGGATGCAAATACCGCACAGTGTTATTGGATACGGCCTGGCACGACGTGTTCTCCACAATTAGGACGACACCTCTAGCATGGTGTCATCCGCCTGAATTCACAGTGCTTAGTCCGTCTCGTTGCGTAGTGGCTAGTATTCTTGCCTGTCACTACGGAGGCTTGGGTTCAATTCCCGGCTTTGCCAAGAAATGTAATTCTGGTCTGAGGATTGGAACTGGGTACACTCAGCCTCATGAGGCAAAACTGAGAAGAGGCGGGTTTGATTCCTACCTCAGCCATCCTGGAAGTGTTTTCCGTGGTTTTGCACATCTCCTCCAGGAAAATGCTGGTATGGTACCTAACTTAAGGCCATGGCCGCTTCCACCCAAATCCCACCACTACCTCTACAAGTACAGACATAGCAGTGATACAGGTTATATGACGCTTGCCACGGTGGGTGAATGGTTATCTTGTCAGTTTACCAACACCAAAGCGTCTTCGGTGGCGTAGTTGGTAGCATGCTGAACTGCTGTGCCCAAGATAGCAGGTTCAAACCTGGTCGAAGTCGTCAGATTTTTTAAGAGCGTTAAAAATCCTTCAGTATGCCTTTCTTCGGAGGGGAAGTAAAGCCGGTGGTCCCATGTCATAGATTTATGACATGTAAAATATCCTTCCACAGACGAGACTAGTGTGAAGCTAAATTTCTAGGTTAGATTTCGTTGGAACGCTGTACTTTAGTTCCAACGTTCACCATTAGGCATCATTGATATTTGGTAGCGAAATTTGGAACTACATGACATTGAACGGAACTTGTAGCTCACCCCAAGGGTGGCCGCTGGAAGCAGCTCAGGCGAGCCGAACATGTCCTCGGACACTCCCGGCACTAAAAGCCATACGATAAATAAATAACCAACCCCAAGCTTGCAGGTTCACTCCTGACCATAGTAAGTGATTTTTGAAAGGCGACAAAAATCCCGACACGCATATCATACGATGTTGGCATGTCGAAGAACCCAATTTGAATTCAGTAGGCTGTGTTCATAATGCCAAATTTATTCTCGGGATTTTTCGCCAACACTAAACTCCCTACTTTTTCTGCTAGAAAGCGCTATAGTCTCAAGCAGCTTAGATATCTAACCTTCTTGACTTTCATAGCGCTCCAAGGAACAACGAAATTCGACATGCAAGCTGCCCTCTGAGTGTAAAATAACAAAGCTTGCACTCGGCACCCGAGGCTATACAATATTATTATTATTATTATTATTATTATTATTATTATTATTATTATTATTATTATTATTATTATTATTATAGGTTATATGACAAATTTAACACACACCCAAGTGGACGGTATTTATAACTCAGATAACCCAAACATCTAAAATCACTTGAATACAACAACAACCACACAAATTAATTAGGTTTATTTTGTAAAATTTGCCGACCCCTCGTGGTGTACCAATAGCATTCTTGACTGTCAACCCGGAAGTCCAAGTTCGATTCCTAGCTTGACGAAGAAATTTAATTCTGGTGTGAGGGCTGGAACAGAATACTGTACACTGAGCCCTGTGAGGCAAAACTGGGAGTAGGTGGGTTCGATTCCCACCTCAGCCATCCTGGAAGTGGTTTCCATTGTATCCCCACCTCTACTCCAGGCAAATGTCTGGATAGTTCCTAAATTCGCACCACGGACGTCTCCTCCCCAAACCTCACCTAAATTACAAATACACACACATTACTGCAGACATCACAATAACATAGGTTATCAGTTAAATTCTACACGCACGTGGGGATAAATGACCACGATGTCTAAGCCTCCTCAAATAAAACCAAGTACAGTACTAGATTGTTGTAAACAGATAGTGCACCGGTCAACTTTCTTGCTTCACACTGAGGCGAGCCGGGTTCGATTCCCGGCTAATATAAGTTGGGCTTTCGAGGTGAAGTGTTATGTATGGTGTGTCGGATTTTACGTTAAAACATCCTGTGCCTTATGATGTCGTGATTTACTCGGGTGTTCTCCCATCTTTAGGGTTATAAAAGGGCGGTGTTGTGATGTCAAGTTGAATTAATAACGGTAGGATGAATTAGAGAAAAGACAAAACAGCCCTAATGACTTGTTCAACAGCTCAACTTCCGGGAGTTATAATGAGCCCAGCTCTCTCTCTGTCTCTTGTGCCAGACCTCTTCCCCTCGAGTTAGCTCAGGTAGGAAATATGAGCATGGTCTGGATGATTTTAAGTTAAAGCAGATTTCCCCCAAATTGGGTTGTGGTGGACTATGCTCTTTGGAAACTAATATGGAATATGTAGTTTCCTTCAGTACAATATGATTAACAATTACATGATTTTAAATTTAATAACCCCTGGCAATACAGCCCGTGAAGGTTCTAGGCTTAGCAAGCGACCGCTGTCCAGCCATTTGGACTGCATATATTGGAGTAATGCGTATCAGCGCATCAGGTCCCCTCAGCCGTTAATCTTGGTTTTCGTGATTGGGGTGCTGCCTCACTCTCAGACAGCTATTCAATTGTCCTCACGAGGCTGAGTGCACCCCGTTCCAGCCCTCAAGTCAGATTCTAAAATCCCTGACGAAGCCGGGAATCGAACCCGGGGCCGCTGGGTGAGGGGCGGTGCGCTACCCCAACACCACGGGGCCGGCGATTTAAAAATTTAGAACATTATTATATTCGGTGCATTACCGACGGTAGTGGCTACACTGGCTAACGCGCAGCATTAGGTCATGGGGCCAAGCTCTCTGCTGACTCGGTAGACGCGTGGGTTCGAGCCCCACCGTCGGCCGTCCTTGAAATGGTTTTCCGTGGTTTCCCATTTTCAACACCAGGCAAATGCTGGGACGGTACCTTCTGACAGGCCACGGCCGCTTCCTTCCACATCCTTGCCCAGTTTCTTTCACCATCATTCATTTCATCTCTCATTACCTCCTCTCATGAGGTTGGCGTTAGGAAGGGCATCCGGCCGTAAAAACCATCGCCACAAAGACTTCCATCGCATCTCATCCCCGACCCCGTTGGAAAACGGGAATAATAAGGGGTAGTCATACACACACATTATATTCGGTGCATTGGTAGTGGTGATTGCTCTGTTGTTGTTGTTATTTTTTGGGGGGGCTCTGCGATATCGTAGCCATTTAGCCCCGTGTATTTGGGTGTGTGTATACTTTTTATAATAACCAGTGTCACTGTGATGTCTGTATTAGTGTATGTATTCGTCATGAGGTAAGATTTGGGTTGGAAGCGGCTGTGGCCATAAGTTAAATACCATCCCGACATTTGCCTGGAGTAGAAGTTGGAACTCCCATTTATAGCTATTCAGTAGGTCAACACCAATTTTCTCAATGATTGGGTGTGGAAAAATGTAATAAATATGTAAATAGCAATCCTGGAAAAATATCATATATAAGTTAATTAACTCTATTATAATGGGGCAATTTAATCATGATTATTATTAACTTTCTTTCTTTCTTTCTTTCTTTCTTTTGTCGGCTTTTCCCAATTAATTGGGGTCGCCGGAGCCATCCAGGCTCATTTTGGTTTTGGCCGGGGATTTAAGGCCGGATGCCCTTCCTGACGCCACGTGATTTTTCAGGTGAAAATTCCACCCTGCTGTCACCGGGATTCGAACCCTGGCCGTCCGGGTGAAAGACGAGCAGTTAAGCCACTACGCCATCACGCTCCCCCATGATTACTATTAACTAATACATGTAATTATTTCCCAGGAGTGTTATTTACATATTTTATATATTGTTGGTTGGTTCCTTAGTTTAGGGGCTGCGATAACTCGGTCATGTAGCCCCGTGTACTTTGGGTATGTGTAGAATTTGTCTGATAACCGGTGTTAATTGTGATTGCTGTGTTAGTGTGTGCTAGTGTGTGTTATCTGTGATTTAGGTAGGAGGACTGCAGACGATTACTCTTTTCAAGTAGTTCCTACTTTTGCTACCGAATGCTACCGTCCACGACACCTAGCTGCGGACATGGCTACTAAATGCCATCACAGTCAGCTCCTGGCGGCGAACGTTGGGAGTAATATAGCGTTATCAAAATAACCTACAGATTTTAGCTTTCACAAGTGTAGTTAGTGGAAGGTTCTTTTTCATGCCATAATTCTATGACATAGGACTGCCGGTATTACTTCCCCTCCGAAGGAAGGCATACTGAGGGATTTTTAACGCTCTTAAAAATTCCGACGACTTCGGCTGAGTTTGAACCCGCAATCTTGGGCATAGAAGCACTTATACATTGTACATTGTAGGCCTACCCCGCCCAGTCATTGGGCAAATTCATGTTGACCGACTGAAAAGCTAAAAATGATAGTTTGTATAGAAAACGCCAAGAGAATGGCTTCAAATTGTTACATAGAAGTTGGAAACCACTGAAAACAACTTCCAAGATGGCTGAGGTAGGAATCGAATACGCCTCTTCTCAATTTTGCCTCACGAGGCTGAGTGTACTCCGTACCAGCCCTCAGACCATGGTTAATTTTCTTGGCAGAGCAGGCAATCAAACCCAGGACTCCGCGGTGACAGCCAAGGATGCGGTTATTGTTATTTCTATGGTTATAACATCTAGATCATCTGCCACCAAATGTATGGATGATAATGAAAATAAATATGAAAATGACCAACTGAATCTTAACATATTGCAGGAATCAACAACAAAAGATTGTATATTGGCTTTCACGGCCCGTGAAATAAAACTCAGCATTTTATCTTGGTTTATGCCGTGTCTTGTGTGGGGTGTCGCCTAGAAAAACCAGGCGGGCTCATCAGTGGGCTCTTGGTGTCCGCGCCCGCAGTTAAGAGGCGCAAGTGTGCTTCATAAGAAGGGAGGTAGTGCACAGTTCGCTACTCCTGTGGAGATCCGGGTGCGGACACCAGGAACCCGCTGATGAGCCAGTCTGTTGTTCCTAGGCGAAACCCTACACAAGACACGGCATAACCCTAGAAAAAATTGCTGAGTTTTAACAAAAGATGGTTAATGGGAATGATTCGTACATCTATGTCGATCCCTCGGCGTTATTTGGGCGCATGATATCGCAAACCGCTACCACGACGAGGAACTGCATTAAATCCGGAGATCTGGGGTTTGAATCCCGGCGCTGACGGCAGATATAGAGAGTGTGGTTTTTCTCCGCTTTTTTTTTCACACTTACTTCAGGCAAATCCAGGAATAGCACCTAATTTCAAGTTCAGTCTCCGACCCTAATATGCTAATTACTGTAAAGCTACACATAATACAATAGTCACCAAGAAACACAGTTCATCAGACAGATTTAGCACATATATAACGAAATTCCCGAAGCATATAAACAATAACTCGAAAACTAATGAATGACGCGTGCCGAGTGCTTTTTATCAACTCGGTATTTGTCATAGGTAATATCACAGCTGAAAGTTATGCGATTTAACTGTAAAGAAAGAACTGATGATGATATTTTAACATACCCAGATGTGAGCAGACTAGGTTATCAATTTACTAGTTCTAGGTTCGAAACTGGTTACTGACAAGTGTCATCCTTTTGTTTAATTTCCTGTTCGAAATATTCGCAAATGCTTTATGTCTCTAGAACTATACGATAGACTGATCAGGAAATTACAAAAATGGCTCAAAATTGTTTAATGTACGAACAATTATTACTCTCTACCCATTGCATTGTACAGTATCTTGAATTGGAATTACTTAATCCGCAATGTAACTACTGTCGACCAAAGTATTATGTGTACTCGAGTTTGAAGGTTGTTTGTGAAGTAACCAATAGACCTACATAAAATCCAATACCATCAACATTTTCGTCGTTCTATTTTACGTTAGTTCATGTAGGTTTGGATTTTTAAATTTATATTTTAATATTTTTTTATCGCAGTTGGAACACAAAAAGTGCACGTTTTTAAGCGTGTTTCAACCATGCGTCACATTTAAGAATTATTATCTCAAAAGCCCGTCATCAGATCGAATCCAAATTTTAACACAATATACATTGGAATATTGTATAACTGGTTTATGAATTTCACAATTTTGTGTGTCCAAGAAACAATGTTGTTATCTTTGTTGTAAGGTAACTTTTTCTCGGCTCGGGGTGGTTGGAAAATGTAGTTCTTGGATGCGTTGTAATCGTTATAAATCAAAAAGTTATGCTGTATGACTGTGAAATACGTAAATTAATTCACTTATTTTATATCGGTTTGTATTTGTACGAGGAAATAACACATGGTTCACCATTTAGCCGCTCCCGGAAAAGCTGTACAGCGTTGCTGAGATGGAGCCCATCACTTCCGAGCGAGACGCGCCATGATGCGTGTGGGCACCATTTCGGCAACGCTGTACAGCTATTCCCTGAGCGGCTAGCTGGTGAAACATGTGTTATTTCCCCGTAGAAATACAAACCGATATAAAATAAGTCAATTAATTTACGTATTTCACAGTCATACAGCATAACTTTTCGATGTATAAGGATTACAATGCAACCAAGAACTACATTTTCCAACCACCCCGAGCCGAGAAAAAGTTACCTTACAAAATGATAACAACTTTGTTTCTTGGACACCCACAATTTTGAAATTAAGAAACCAGTTATACAACATTCCAATGTATATTGTGTTAAAATTTGGATTCGATCTGATGACGGGTTTTTGAGACAATAATTCTTAAAGGTGACGCATGGTTGAAACACGCTTAAAAACGTGCACTTTTTGTGTTCCAACTGCGATAAAAAATATTAAAATATAAATTAAAAATTCCAAACCTACATGACCTAACGTAAAATAGAACGACGAAAATGATGCTGTTATTGTATTCTGTAGGTCTATTGGTTACTTCACAAACAACCTTCAAACTCGAGTGCACATAATACTTTGGTCGACAGTAAGTGCATTTGATATGAGTAGTTGGTTTCTTTCCCTGTTTAATATAGCTATGCCTAAAGATGTTGGTCAGAAGGGAAGAAATATTCTCTCTTTTACCATAATTTGCTTCTCCACAATGACGACATCAAAAATAGTAGAAAAAATATTAACAAATTTAACAGGAATTACTGAATGGATGTAATCTAATTAAGTGCTTTTTATGGTAACAGATCATGAGACCAGAAACCACGATAACATTTTCTAAATTACTGAAATTATCCATAAATATCTTCAGTAATGATTCAAAATAAATATGGAAATCATATAGTTCACTCATCCACTGTCAATGACCCACCCTCCATCCGTTTTTTAGGTCACGACTTGTATAGTATAATTCCAGTTGTGTTGGCCATTACCCGCATGAATTATGTACAAGAAGTAATGTATTGCCAAACCCACGCATATGGTACTGCGCATTTTCTCTAGACCAAGGGGTTATGCCTCGACCAATTTACTAGGTAGTGCAGCCTTAGCCATATATGCACCCCTGGTTACTGTTCGCACAGTGGGCTTATTCGCCCATATGACCGACCTTATGTGGTGATGTATGTGTATCTTACATGTTGGCAACACTGTGTCGTCAATGTGTCATCATGTGCCATCAATGTGTGCACATAGGTAACAGAGAGACCTTATGCGCTTGACGAACATGCCTGCCTTCGTTGAATGAACAAGAAACAAAACACATATTTACGTATTTTAGCGCATATTTCCAGTGCACTAGTGGCAATGGACAGTAATTTCAATTGGTATTGTCCCCCAGGTTATGATAAAAGGTACGAAGATTATTTATTATCCGTATTAACGAAATTGTGATTGTCAAAGGCAGGTTCTCGTCTCATGCACTTCTAATCTTATGATTTCATCCTTGTTCAATATAGAAATCCCACCAGATGTTCCTCTCAAAGCAAGAAATATTCTGTCTCTTACCATCATTTACATTTTAGTGCTCCACTTCCGTGAATAGAAGATGCCTTGCCGTTTCCATGGAGACGATCCGATCCGAGCCCTATCACTGGGTCCCCCCCCCCCCCTCGTACGCAAGACATATGCTATCAAGACAATGTAATCGGATTCGTACAGAAACAATAAATGCACATGAAGCCTCCTGACTCGCCTTATTATCTGCAACAATTGACGGAATTCAAGCGTAATAGAAAATGTTTTATCACTTGAGAAGAAAATTTTGAATTATTGCATCATTGTATTCTTCTCAACAGTGATGGGAAAAGTACCCGTATCAAGGTAAAGTACAAGGTGCACCCAGAAAGTAAGTTTCCATATTTAAAAAGAAAATTGCGAGCCATACAGTAGTCGCATATGATGTGTAACATCTGACATGTTAACTACTATGAAATTGAGATGAAATATATGTGAAGTCATTTTTTTTTTGGCTGTACTCCTCCAGTTTTTAATTCTTTCTCACATTTCTTTCGTCGATAATTTCGCATATATTCTTCTCTGGATTTACCCATCTCTGCAAATCACAAAATTATGAAAAAAGGGGCGTCACTCCGAGTCTTACAACACTTCATACAGCTTTATTGGTTCGCGAAATATTAAAAACCCTATAACCCTTTAGTTTTGAGTCCTTTGGTTAAATTAAGAGAACAACGGGTGGCGTCACCCCGACTCCTAGAACACCTCATACAAGTCCCTAGCATTATTGGTTCGCGAGATATTAAAAACGGATGACCTATTAGTTTTGGGTCCTTTGGTTAAAGTAAGGGAGCTGTAGGAAAACGGGGGTTGTCACCCCGAGTCCTGGGACACCTCATACAAGTCCCTAGTATTGTTGGTTCGCGAGATATTAAAACGCCGATGACCTATTAGTTTACCGGGAGCGCAAATCCGTTGTTAACAGTGTACACTGTTGGTCAGTGAAATAACTACTTGTAAAATCCAGTGACATTCTCTGACCGTGCGCATGCGTGAGGTACGTCGTGGTACCAACGATTTATTATAGGAATATCTTTAATGGGGCCTCCAAACCTTGAAGTAAACCGTACACGATATACAGTACATTTCACAGCAAAAGTATGAAGATGTAGTTAATAAATCATCATTGCTTTCAGCAAATATGATATAATGAATATTTTCACACCAAAGAACGACAACTATAAGATGATTTATTGAAGGAATATCTTTAATGGGGCCTCCAAACTTTGAAGTAAACCGTATGCGATGTTTCCTCTTACACATTTCCGTCCCATTTTCGTCCCTTTTCCATAATCACTCCCACAAAAATATCCAGCAACCGAGTGGGAAGATGTTAGACATAAAAAAGAGAACATACTTAGATTAAAAATTTTATTGGAATCTGGTACAGCAATGTGTCAGCTTATTTAGGCCATAGGCAGCAAACGAATTGAGTCATAGCGTGGTGTTAACTTTTGCACTGCGTAGTCGAATTTATTGAAGGCGTTAAAAATCCCTCAATATGCCTTCCTTCGAAGGAGAAGTAAAGACGGTGGACCCATGTCATTGATTTATGGCATGTAAAAGAACCTTCAACTAATTTCACTTGTGTGAAGCTAAATATTATGGGTTAGATTTGAGTAACACTCTTAAGATTCCAACGTTCGTCGCCAGGAGCCGACTGCGGTGGCATCTAGTAACCAAGTTCATAACTAGTAGTCTGTGACGGTGGCATTTGGTAACAAAGGTAGGAACTACTTGAAGATTGAATGTCTACAGTCCTTACTTGAATTTAAAAAACAGATAACACACACTAATACAGTCATCACAATTATCACTGGTTAGCAGACAGATTCCACTCACACCCAAAGTACACGGGGCTACATGACGGCGTTGTCGGAGCCCCTAAACTGACGAGCCAACCAAGCACATTTGCCCTCTCTCAAATGCCAGTTTGCTGAGCCGGGATTCGATCCTGCAATCTTGGGAACAGCAGGCGAGAACGTTACCACTGAGCCACGCAGCCAGTCTATCTTTTAGGAGATGTATGTATCATGAAGAAGATAGTTGCGTTTCCTTCATAGTGGATTAATAACGTTATTTAGCACATTAAGTCTGAAACTCGTAGGCCTACTCATGTTTCTGCCAAGTAGCTTCTCTGAGTAATTAAACAGTAATGTTAGTAATTAGATAACTAGGGCTGGAATGACATCCACCATAATAAATTACAGTAGTCCCTAGCCACAACATAAACTACTGTACGCACAGTGCAGTATGTTACCGGAGATGGAAATGTTTGATGATGTCCCCTGTGTATTGGGCGTAGTACTAGAGCTCATTATTATTACTATTATTATTATTTTTAATATTATTATTGTTACTATTTCTTACTAGGTCCTACTACTAGTGTTATTCTTAATATTGTTATTTTTTAGTGAGTCTGTTATTGTCCCCTCTAATAATATGTCCGTAAAATTTCAATCGTCTTTTCCGAAAAGTGTGAGAGATTTTTTCAGATTGACTTTATAATTCCTGGGAGAATTCTTTCCTCCATATTCCCTCTATACAAACTGGCTCTAAATGTTTTCGTAACATTTTCCTCTCTTCTTTCTCTATGTCTTTGGTTAAAGATGCACCACCAATGATTAAAGTCTCCGATCCATATAACGCTTCAAGTTTGATTACTGTATTATAGTGTCTAAGTTTTGCTTTCCGAGATACTGATTTTTTATTATACCTGTTCCAAGTGATCCTGTTTTTTTTATTATTATGATTATTATAATTATTATTATTATTATTATTTTGATTTGTTGTGTCAAACTAACAGCGCGTTTGAACGTAATAGCACATTTTCTTCTTCCCTTCCCAATATCTCTTCATCCTCTCGATGTGTTCCCTTTTACGCTGTTCTGCCCATCCTGTATTTTGTCGGATGGGCTTCTCAGAAAAATTGTGGTTGTGAATTAAAGTTATGAATATTGTTCTGTCAAGGTCAATTATGTCTTCACTGATTTATTTTAGCCAGTTATTTTGATTTTTCATTGATAAAGCTTGGTTGAAAATTTCCATTGTGAGCCTGTTGTTATCCATCCTATACAGGGTGTCTTTTATGTACCTTTGGAGAATGATAGGTCGTGTAGGGGACGGGTATAGAAGTAATTTGAGATAAAGGACTTGGGGTCGGAGCGGCCTCCTTAACCCCTAAAATAAGGGTTGCAAATAAACGTGATTTAAACGTGATAAAGGACTTAAAATGTAATGCTACGAAGTGCACAAAAATCGGTTTAATTTACCAAAGGTATCAAGCTTAAAAACCTTGCACCTAAAATAACATTTTAAAAAATTGCCCAAGCCCGGAACCGAACCCGGGACTACCGGCCTTTCGCACCGCAACGCTGTCTATTACGCCAGCGTCTCATGGTGAAATGAATCTTGCCAAGAGTTAAAGGATTGAGAAAGGTAATAGAGGCTTGGGTCGGTTGCGTAACTTGCAAGGTGGAGGGCCTGAATCAACCCTTATATTAGGGGTTAAGGAGGCCGCTCCGACCCCAAGTTCCCTATCTCCAATTACTTCTATAACCCGTCCCCTACACGACCTATCATTCTCCAAAGGTACATAAAAGACACCCTATATAGGTGTCCGTAAAACTGTACCCACCGTTTCCTTATGGTGTCTGTTTTTTTCCTGTAACTTGATAAATTTCATGTGATTTCTTTTTCATCCAAATTCCATTTTCGCCACTGGTTTTAAGATTTTTCTCAATATTTTTCTTTCTATTTTTCGACCATTTTTATTCGAGATTTTCCACCAATTATAACAGATGCATATAGAGCTTCCGTTTATACGACTGTGTTATAATGTCTTAACTTTGCCTTTGTTGATATACAGTTTACTCTCGATTATCCGGGCTAATGAGTTTTTAATACAGTTCCATATAAAGTAGGCTGTAGTACATTTATAAAGATAACTCACCCACATTATTATGATCTGAAAAGTCCTGGATCTCTGCATTTGGTTTTTATCTCCTTAACAGTCGTTGAACATTTAAGCGGATCTCTCAATGGAATGCAAACAGCACTAACCTTCCAGTAACCTTGAAATAAGCCTACACCTTCCTCCTTAAGGAAGTTATACTTCGTTATTATAAAACAAGACTGGACAAAGCAAGAAGTCGTCGACCAGTCACAATATACCGTACTAAAAATAACATACCCCCACCGGGACTACTCTGCAAAAATATGTACGAAAAATACCGGGGCTACACAGCAAAATTGTGTGAGAAAAACAAATCCATACGTATTCAATTTGCGGTACAGTAGACTATCAATTAAAGAGAAGTTTTTGTACTGTACACTGTATTCAAAATCAATATTTTTAATTAGGTGAAAACGTGCACGGTTTATCCGCAAACTGGACAACCCGCGCATGGATAATCTTGAGTACTGTATAGGCTACTGTAGTTATTTTATTGTCTCTGTTCCAAGTAATGTTGTAGTTCATTCTGTGTTAGCTTGCTGATTTAACCCTGCTGGTTCAATAATTTCAGTACTTTGTCTTCAGAAATGAAATTCGGAGTCCTGTTTTGACTGCTAATTCATGGAGTTTTTCTACAGAGCGAATTGCTTTTCTTCTTCTTATTGGTACTCAAGCTGCTTTCTTCTTACCAAGTTAATTTCCAGTTCATACAGGTCATAATTTTGAAGCGAAATGTAACGTCTTGTTCGGCTTCCACGAAAAATGAGGTCCCATGGCTGATTAGGCTATTAATTTTATGAATGCAGCCTAAGGTAGAAATTTCATTTCACTTTGAGGACGGGTCAGGGAAGGGATTTTGGAAGGACCCGTCCCGGCAGTTGTCTGTTCATGAAAATGGGAACTCGTGAAAATTATTTTCAGGACGGCTGAGGTACGATTCGAACCCACACTCTCCCGATGCCACCGAAGAACGAGTTAACACGTTTGGGCCCTCGGGCACCGCAGCCGGTTCGTGGCTGATTAGGCTATAGGGGAAATAAAATGATCACGTAAAATTACAAGCTTTCTTCTACATAGACTATTATTATTATGGTTGATAATGTTGTCGTTGCTGTTGTTACTTACCGTATAACTGGATAGAACTTTCGTTGGTTCCATAGTTTAGGGGTTGCGACAACGTGGTCATGTAGCCCCGTATACTTTGGGTGTGTGTAGAATCTGCCTGATAACCGGTGTTAATTGTGATGGCTGTATTAGTGTGTGTTATCTGTAGGGACCCTGATTTATGGTAATATAAAACGCTTCAAAGCGGTGAAATGAAATGTTCAAAGCGTTGAAATAAAACATCCATGGTGGTGAAATAAGAAAATGAGGTGTGAGCGTGCTTAACAACTGTGCTCGGTGCACGGATATGGGGGTCAAATAATGAACACTATAGAAACATTTGGAGGAACAACAATCAATTTTTCAATTTTTCGTGGGGAGGGGAGCATCAGCAGAGCATTGTTTCTTTGAATCATTTATATTAAATAATTCTTATTTTCTATTAAACGATATATCGTGAAACTACAGTATTTCAATTAATTTTGAAGTACAGTAAATATTTTAAAAAAACATATTACCTGCATATCGTTGGTATTTAGAATTTAAAGAGGAAAATAACATATTTTGCAAATAACTTTATTTCGCGATATTTCGTGGCTTCATTGTCGAAAAAAATGACTTATTTGGGGTTAATATATCGTTGTGATAAGATACAGTATATATGTAAGTTATATAAGTTACTAACTGAAATATTTCGTGGATATCGTTACCAAAACTCCGGGACTGTAATTATTTGCAATTCAGGTAAGGACTGCAGACGATCAATTTCAAGTAGTTCCTACTTTTGCTACCAAATGCTATCGTCAACGACACCTAGCTGTGAACTTGACTACTAGATGACATCGCAACCGGCACCTGGCGACGAACGTAGGAACTCAATAGAGCCTTAATCAAATCTAAGCTACAAAACAGTTTCACACAATTGTAGTTAGTGCAAGTTTCTTTTACATGCTATATATCTGTGACATGGGCCAGCCGGCTTTACTTCCCCTCCGAAGAAAGGCATACTGAGGCATTTTTGAAGCTCTTAAAAATCCGATGACTTGGGCCGGGTTTGAACCCGCGATCTTGGGCATAGAAGCTCAGCATGCTACCAACTACGCCACCGAAGCCGCCCTAGATCTTTCGTGTTCGAGTAATTCCAGCCATCTGCTTTCGATTTTTGGCACTCCGTTTGTATTGCCACGTAGCAGGAACTCTGTGTGTTAACCTTTGGCTCAAATGTACGGTAGTTCTGTCTTGCAATCACCAAGTTTGATATGAAAGGTTATTGTCGAACCGAAATAGTTAAAGTAGGAGTGTTGTAGATTTTTACTAGTTTTCTAAATTTTAACTTCCTCGGTCGTGAATAGAACCCGCAAACTTTGGATCTTCAAGCAGGCGCTCTTACCAGTGATTCACCATGGACCCTAGCACAATATTAAAATCAATTTGCTAGTACAGATATCACAGTGACACAGGTTATCAGAAACATTCTACACACATTCAAGTACACGGGGTTAATAGACCACGATATCACAAAGCCCTTAAGAATCAACAACAACAACAACAACAACAACAACAACAACAACAACAACAATAAAAATTAGTTCGGAATTCATATGGTATTATAAATGTTATCCCGTTTTTAAATCGATGATACATAATTAACGTTGAACTGTTTAGGGAGATGTTCCTTACTATAAATCTCAAACCAGTCAGTGAGTCGGCACATGTTTGTGAGAAGAGCGCCCTCTACGTATGTTAAAAATGTTAAAATTGAAAATCCGTGTGAATAAACGGCAAATTGGCATGTATTTAGGTACTCATAAAAGCAAATAAAAATTCTATTACTCATGTAAGGGCGACAATGGGGCCAGCCTTGAGGTGCATTATCGTTGAGTTCATTTTGTTAACTCAGGGCTCTTCTGTGAACCAACACCTAATCTGATACAAGATCAGGACATCACACTACAAGCTACGTGGCAAAGCTGGGTTCAAATATATTAGATCATTGAATTATTTAATGAATCAATTTAAATTTGATGTAGACTTAAATGAAGGACGATTTTCTTGTTGTTAATTACTTTCAGAACCTTGAACATCTTGCTCATCAGCCCCGTGTAGTTTGGTCCGTGTTCAATTTGTCTGTTAACCTGTATTTATGTGATAACTGTAGCAGTGTGTGTAACTGTATTAGGGACAGGAATTGGGTAGGTGCCTCGTGACTTGAAGAAAAGTACTATCCCGTCATTTGCCTGGAAGGTGTATGGAAAAACCCGGGAAAACCCACACTCAGGATAGCCGCTGTTAGCACCGGGATTCAACCAACGATCTCTGGACTTGCTGCAGCTGCCCGCGAGGTCGTGGTGCGTGATTTAACGAGTATGACTACAACGTTGGGACGATATTCTGGAAGTCTATTGGAATAAATGCTACAGCAATGGAACCATCTAAATCGTAGGCTCTCTCATAATAAGTACAGTAGACTGCTGATGAAAGTGTGTCTAGTAGAGTGATAATCCTTATACCAAAAACCCTGCTTTGAGGGAAGAGTATAAATCAATCCATATGATTGAAGACACAGTCAAGTTCCTATCCAATGTGTACAGTGTCGACGAATAACTCGCAGAGTGAACTGCAGTGCTTGGAATTTCATTCCCTCCCTCGGTGCTAGAACATCAATCATGCAGTTCGCTTCAAATGTACTGTTATAATCCTTCCCGGAGTCACGGGACAAGTAATATATGTAGCTTACATCTACTGTAACGTGTCGTTCCACATGAGGATGTGCAAACTCGAGCCTACTATACTACATATAACTTAATTTTTTCTCTGGCTAGGAATTCTAATGTAGAAGGTTTCCGTTCGTCTCTCAACTAAAGATGAAATACATTGTTTGATTGGAGATCACAGCCTATCCATCTGCGATTTACTAAGTCCCTCTGTGCGTATTTTAACCCATATATTTAAGCTCCTTCTAAGGATGATCCGTATGAATTTTGGAACACAATATAATCATACATGTTTCCTTGTGATCAGACCCAAGATATGAGCAAAGTTTCAACGAGAATTAGACATTCATGTTTGTGAAATTCCCTTGTGAATAATATTACTCGGATTGAGGACCACACATTAAAAAAGGACGATATCGAGAATTGTAATGCCCATGCTGAATGGTCAGCTCACCGCAGTGGAGTCATGTGTTTGTGTGGTAATTAGTACGTACTTCGCACTGCTTGTTACCACCCCTACTCCGTGCGGAATGACCTGATTGCAGAAAGCGACAGGTGAGCCTCTGTGTGTCTGGACGAGATATTACACTGGCTGAATTAATAGGAATATTTTGTGTGCCAATATTGGCGTTTTAATTGCCTGGTACACAATCTATTGACTGCAATAAATACGAAATATTTGATAGAAAGGGGAGGTAAATCATATTTTGATACAGAGATAAACAGCAATGCCACAGTTATTGGTTCGGGAATTAACGGAATGAGGTCAGAATAATCTGTACTATTATTTTGCAGGACATTATTGTCATCTGTTGTGTGATGAAACAAATATTATGACTTAACTTGTAGTCAATCAGGTTTGGCCAGAACTCGTTTGAAAATAAAGAATAGGATCGCTTTTTAGTCAGTCAACACGCTATAATTCCGATTCTGGAGTATAGTCTATATCTTAATCAAATATAGGCCTACATTCTTTCACGTTACGTTTTTGCATATTCCAGGAATTGATGATGATGATGATGATGATGATGATGATGATGATATATGTTGTTTTAAGGGGCCTAACCTCTTGGTTAAAGGCCCCTAATGGGCTGAGTGATCGTGAAAAAGATGATATGTAAACTATAACTAAAACTAACTACTGACTTATATACTAGAAGAAAAAATGGAAAACAAAAGGAGAATAAGGCAAATCAAGGACAGGAAGAAAAGAAATGCCCTCAACCCTCGATGAATGTGGATTGAGGGACTTGGAAGGAAGGAGAGCCATGAAAGGCAGCTAGGAAAGTGAAAGAGGAGAGAGCCCTCCCCAGAGGTATTGGATAAAAGGGAGAAAACTGCACCCAGCTCAGGAATCCCTCGGGGTCGCCGAATCCCGAACTCACAAGCCGTGAGCCCCTGAGGGTGTAGCAATATCCAGGGTACACCAGAAGTGGTGGGGCTACATACACCCTGCCTCCTTGAGAGCCTTGAGCAGAAGGCAGGAGATAACATGAAAAGAAAAAGAATGTTGACCCCTCGCAGAAGGAGGGTATCAGAAAAGATGAGACAAGGGCCAATTAAGGCGGGAAAGGAAGATACTCCCTAGGCCTCGGATACCCTAATACCGTCGGGGTAAGAAGAGAACAAGAGTTGACCAAGTGAGGTCGACAGGAAAGGAGACGGAGAGCAGCCCGGCACAAGTAAGTGGAAGCAATGCCAGACTCAGCTGGGGCCCCGTCGTCGCCAACCCATGTCCCACTAGATCTGAGCCCCTGGGGGGCCCAGGAATTGGAATTATATTGTGTTGACCGACTGAAAGTTCCAATATCGATTAACGAATATACAACCTGAGACAATAAAGTTCGGTGAATAGTCCTACACTATCATCATAGATGAACAATGCACGACAGTGACCCTATTATCCTTCGAAATAATCTCCTGCCGTAACTATGCAATGCTGAGATCGGCGATGCATGTCCTGGAAACTTTGCAAGAAGGCGTCCTTTGGGATGGTGTTCAAAAGGCTCGTCACGTTGCGTTCTGTGGATAAAGTCAGAACGGTCGACCTGGCAACATTGGCAACACGCAACGCAACGTGTAAGACCTGTTTGACACAGTGCGTAGAAGGATGAATTTATGCAACCTACCATGCACACCTGTTCGGCAGGTGGCAGTGAGAAGGATGAATTTATGTAACCTACCATGCACACCTGTTCGGCGGGTGGCAGTGAGAAGGGTGAATGTTCTGCGGAATAAATGGCTCTGAAAACCATCGTCACGGGCAACAAGACCTGGTGTCTGAGGTACGACCCCGAAGTCAAGCGTGAAAGTATGGAGTGGTGGGGTCCAGGTCCAGGGTCACCAAAAAGCCCAGAAGGGCCCGACGTTTTCGAACATTTCGGTTATCCAACGTAATGTGACGACCCAACTGAAGGCTAGCCCTAAAGAGTTTCCAGGACTTGTACAGACATTCTCAGAAGTGCGTAACCATCCACGGGGATTACTTCGAAGGACAGTAACTGCTCTTTCAGGTATGCCAACAATCCGTTCGTAATATAGATTCATGCACCGAACTTTTTGGTCAGAGGTTGTATATCACATTTAGTAACTTGGACAAAATAACGCGGATTAGTTACATTTTTAGCCTATTTTCATTTATAAACAAAATAGCCTCATGAGAACACCTTTTCTCCGGGTGTGTGTGTGCGTTCATGTGTGTGTGTGTGTCCCCTAATAAAGTCTAAATGGCTGGAGCTATTTCAATGAAACTCGGTAAGGATATAGTAGGGGGTCTACCATTTTGTATGACCCCCAACCGTGCCCTTCAAGTTGTATACGTCTCACCAAACCAACATGCCGGCTGTGCGAAATTTTTCACCAGAATTCAAAATCTCCAAAACTACTACCGATATCACCCTGAAGCTTTTACGGCGATAAAAGGTACTAAAAATTCACCGATGTAATTTTCAGAAACATGTTAAGTGCAAAACGAACATTGCGGCCAAGCGAAGTTGTTAGGGGCAGATGACCTCGTTGTTCCGACCCTTAAAACAACAATAACTAACTATATAACGAAGTTGAAACATTTAAACAAACTATTCTCGCGATATAACCATCCGAGTGCAGTGACACATGGTACAGAAATTGTTTATACACATTGCAATGAACAGAAATATAATTTAATTCAGTTGTTTACATATCTGCAAAATGGTGGCTGTGAGAAATTTTACAATTAATTTTTATTTCTTGTGTCCTAATCATGTGATCGAAGTCAACGTTCGAATTAAAAACCTAAGCAATAATCATCACCAAATAGTACATAACTCTATGGCCTCTGAAAATCCAACATGGCGACCATCCGAAATATTTAGACGGTTTTCAATATTTACTAATCTATAAAAGCAATCAATATGAAATGTTGTATGCTGATAACAACTATGACATAAGTTCACCTATGGAAATTTCAATAACCTGGTCAGCATAAATACAACATGGTGGTGTCGCGGAATTAAAATTTTAAATGGACTTTTCTTTCAATTTAATCATCCGAACGCAGAGAAACTTGGTACGGTAAATGCTTACTCAAATTGTAATCCAATGACATCTAATTTATTTCAATTGTTTTCATAATTTCAAGATGGCAGCTGTGCGAATGTTTAAAATTTCGTTTTAATTTCTTGTGTCTTGGTTATGCGATTGAAGTTTGAATAATAAACCTACGCAGTAATCTTCATGTAATAGTACATAACTCTTAGCCGACATATATAACAAGTAGTTCCGTGAAGAACTAAATAGCCTATTTTCATAGATCCTACTAATATTAATTGCCTCTATCTACATACAAATTGTCAGTTTGATTGCTGTAATAGATTCGTAGATATTAAGAACCGTCTAAATATTTTGGATGGTCACCATGTTGAATTTTTATATTATAGTCCTTAGATTTATGTACTATTACATGAAGATTATTGAGTAGGTGTTTTATTCAATCTTCAATCGCATGATTGTTACACAAGAAATAAAAGTGGGATTTTTAAATTTGGCTCAGCTGCCATCTTGTGGTTATGAAAATAATTTAAATGAATTAGATGCCAGTCGATTACAATTTGTATAAGCCTGAACCGCATCAAGTTTCACTGCGCTCGGATGTTTAAAAAGCAAGAAATGTCCATTTGAATATTTAAATTTCGCGTCGCCGCCATGTTTGATTTGTGATCGCCAGGTTATTGAACGTCCCATAGGTGAACTTATGCTTATAGCTTCTATACACTTACAAAATTTCAGTTTGATTGCTGTAGTACATTAATAGATATTGAGAACAATCTAAATATTTCGGATGGTCACCATGTTGGAATTTAATATATGTAGGCCATAGAGTTATGTACTATTAGATGATGATTATTGTGCACGTTCATAATGCAAACGTTTATTTCGATCGCATGATTAGAACACAAGAAATAAAAACTTAATTTTCGAAATTCGCACAGCCGCCATTTTGAGGTTACGTAAACAATTGAACTAAATTGGATACCAGTGCATTACAATGTGTATAAACATTTCCTGTACGAAGTTTCATTGCGTTTGCATCATTAAATCGCGAGAAAGGTATAATTAAACCTTTCAACTTCGCTTGGCCGCCATGTTCGTTTTTTAGTTAACCGGTTTTTGAAAATCTCATGGATGAACTTCCAGTAGTGCCCTTTATTTCCGTACAAAATGTCATGGTGATACCGGTAATAGTTTCAGAGTTATAGAATGCCGGTGAAATATTTCCCACAGCCGCCATCTTGAGGTTATGTAAACAATTGAACGAAGTTAATGTCGGTACATTACTATGTGTATAAACATATACTGTACAAAGTTTCATTGCGTTTGGTTGGTTAAATCGCGAGAAACGTCCATTTAAAAGTCGCAACTTCGCTTGGCCGCCATGTTGGTTTTGTAGTTACCAGGTTTTCAAAGGTCACATAAGTGAATATCTAGTGGATTCCTTCATCACCATACAAAATTCCAGGGTGATATCGGTAATAGTTTCGGAGATATTGAATGCTGGTGAAGTATTTCGCACAGCCGCCATGTTGGATTGGTGTGTCGTAACAAAATTTGAAGATCACGGTCGGGGTCGCCCGGAATAGGGCTATGAACTTACCGAGTTTCATTGAAATCTCTCCAGCCGTTTAGATTTTATTAGGGACACACACACACACGAATCACACACACACGCACACACACACGGTAAAAGGTGATCTCATAAGCCTATTTTTTCAAAATTGAAAATAGGCTAAAAATCCAAAATGGTGACCATCCGACAGTTCTCAATATTTACGAATTTATTACAGCAATCAAACTGATATTTTGTATGTTGATGGAGGCAATTAACATAAGTAGGATGTATGAAAATAGGCTATTTAGTTCTTCACGGAACTACTTGTTATACTTTGATTCACGTTTCTAACAGAGGAGGACATTTTTCGTTCCTCATGCGAAAATCAACAGGTCTGTTCACTTTAGGTATCGAATTTACTAATTTCAATCAGTTTTTAAATATATTAGCGCGATGTTTATGTGTCGGAAGATTCATACGGAATTTTATACCTCGTGAATTGGTTGATCTAGAAGACTGTTGTCTGGATTGTTTTAGAGATGATGTTCTGTCCTATATATTGCCTACACTGCCAAATCTAAATGACATGCGATAACCCCCATGTTTAAAGATTTAGCCAATCCAGAATTGTTAAAAGTGTGTCTGAAAGGATTTCTTAAAATTCCAACAAATCCTTCAACAACGATGTGTGATCAAGGGCCCCAGAAATGTGTTTATTGGCATGTCAGCAAAACAAGTTGGGTTTGATGCTGTACTGGCAAGTAATAATGGCTGTACAGTAAGATTACAGGTCTTGGAAGACCCTGAAGTACCACAAGTGTCCTTGATCCGTGGTAGAGTCTGTTGGTTATTGTTGTAGTCGTTTCTATTGGGGCTTTGCGGCATCGTGGTCATGTAGCCACGTTTAGATTCGTGTGTGTAGAAGTTGTCTGATAACCTCTGTCACTGTCATGTTTTTACTAGTGTGTGTACTTATAATTGAGGTAGGATTTGGGAAGGAAGTGGCTGTGGCCTTCAGATAGGTACTATACCAGCATCTGCCAGGAGTAAGCGGCTTCGGTGGCGTAGTTGGTAGCATGCTGAACTGCTGTGCCCAAGATATCGGGTTCAAACCTGACCGAAGTCGGATTTTTTAAGAGCGTTAAAGTCCTTCAGTATGCCTTCCTTCGGAGGGGAAGTAAAGCTGGCGCTCCCATCTCATAGATTTATGTCATGTAAAAGATCCTTCCACAGACTAAACTTGTGCGAAGCTAAATTTATAGGTTAGGTTTCGTTGGAATTCTCTATCAAAGTTCCAACCGTTCACCACTAGGTGTCTTTGACATCTGGTAGCGAAAGTTGGAACAACTTGAAATTGAACGGAACCTGTAGTTCACCCTATGGGTGTCCGCTAGAAGCAGCTACAGCCTCTAGCGAGCCGACCATGTCCTCGGACACTCCCGGCACTAAAAGTCAAACGATAAATAGATATATAAATACATGCCAGGAGTAGAAGTGGGCAAACCACTGAAAGACACTTCTAGGATGGCTGAGGTAGGAATCTAACCCTCTAACCCACCTCTTCTCAGTTTTGCATCACGAGTCTGAGTATTCCCCGTCCGAGGCCTCAGACCAGAATTATATTTCTTGACAGATTCGGGAATCAAACCTGGGCCTTTAGGGTGACTGACAATATTGAGAGCCACTACGCAACGAGGCGAAGAGGATTGCTTTGAAATGAAACCCATTCTCGACACCACCCTGTTTCACAAATCTGAAGATGGAATATCCGTATTTTCCATGGGTTTATCAAAATCATTATGTAACATTTGGGTAGCACTATCTGCCTTCTGCTACGTTATGCTAGGAGCTTATCCAAGAATAGCACAGAAATGGGAACCAGGAAGTGTTGGGAGTGCTCTACAGTATTTCATACAACAAGATAAGAGTTGAATAGAATCTACAGAGCATGGATATAAATGACACCACTCTTATGTCTGATGAGAGAATACACCCTTTGCGTTGGTACACAAACGAGAAAGGTGAACTGTTGCCGTATAAATGTTTTAGTGGTAGGCTTGCAACATTGTAGTCATCCATCCCCGATTACTTGAAAGTAAGCCATGCTGAAGGCTGTATGAGTGTGTCTATTTTTATTTGGTGCTAAGATTGGGTAGGAGGAGTCCATTGCCTTAAATTCGGTACCATACTAGTATTTTTGTGATTTAGAAGTGGGTAAATCACATTTCTAATGACTGAGGTGGGACTTGAACCACCGTTTTGACAGTTCTGCCTCATGGAGTTGACTGTACCCCATTGTAGATCAAAAATAAATTTCACAACGTTGCAAGCCCACCACCAAAGCAATTATTTTAAATTATGGAAGTAACAGGAGACTGCAAAATTCAAGGATGTTTAGTGGCTTAATAAAAGGATCATTTAAAGTCTTGGACATCGGTCTCCCGAGTTGCTGCAGATCCCTGTCGTGGTCATGGTGAGCAATTTGGCCACGGCATTAGAGGGCTCGTCTGTACGTAGGGTGAAATGTATTGGAGATATAACCTGCAGTATTGTTCAGTAAATTCCATTAAATAATTTTAACCCACTGAGATATGGATGAGCGAACAAACAAAAGCCACCATTTTAACACAACGGCATGGCACAGGCACTAGAACAGCACGATACGGCACAGTCATTCTGAAATCTAGTCACTTCTACGGTATAATATTCTAATATAAAATGATAATATTCGACGGATCACCTCCTTGAGGACAGCTTAAACCAACTTCTGTACGACAAGCGGATTTGGTGAGACCGGGCCTTGTTGCATCATAAGTTACGATTTAACCTATAATACTGCACGATTCATACGTCCACCATTTTGAAATTATTTGTCTGATGACCTAGTAGTTTAGGTAAAGGATGCTTCCCATATGAAGGTATTTTGTTGCAAAAGTTGGTAGAGATCAAATGATTAGGTTAGTTGTAATTATTATTTGATCTAAGCTTTGAACATTTGGGTATCCACCATTTCGTTTTCGTAATGATGGTGGCGATATAAAACATGACACTGAGAGTTCCTTTGCTAGTGTTACCTTTGTACTAAAGCAGGTTTGATTTGGTTTCGTCATGTTTGAATTGATAGGAGGGGATCGACTTGCACACATACACAACCACCATATTCAAACTATTTGGCTGATGACCTTTTAGTTTGGGCAAAAGACGCTTCCCACCCAAATGTATATTGCTGCAAAAATTTATAGATATCGGATGATTAGGTGAGTTAGTTATTGAGGTTTATAGGGGCGGAACAGTGAGATCATCTGCCCTTGATTAGGTTAGTTGTAATTTGTTTTAAGGTTTGAACATTTGGGTGGCTACCATTTCGTTTCCGTAAAAATGGCGGCGATATAAAACATGACACGGAGGTGTTCTTTGCTATTGCTAAGTCTGTACTAAATATTTGGTTCAATTTGGTTTCGTCTTGTTTGTATTGATAAGGGTGGGGGACAGACATAAACATACATACACACACACACAGACAGACCGACAGACAGACAGACAACTCATAAGTCTACTTTCATTTCTTGCAAAAATCGAAAGTAGGCTAAACAAAATAGGCGTATGTGGTAGGTTTTTGTCCGTGTATGTGTGTATCACCCTAATAAAATCTTAACAGCTGGAGCAATTTCAACGAAACTCATTAAGAACAGAGTAAGCTACTACTTTGTCCAACCCCGACTATGCCTTTCAAATTTTAATACGTTTCGCCAATCCAGCACAGCGGCAGTACGAAATATTTCACCAGCATTCTATATCTCCAAAACTATTATTGATATCTCCCTGAAATGTTATATGGGGGTAGACAACGCTAAGGTAAGTTCCATTACGTGACACATTCAAACCTACTAAGTACAAAACCAACAAGGTGGCGAAGCGAATTAGAAAGATTTTAGTGGCATTTTCTCACGACTTCATCATCCGAGCGCAGTGGAATCAATCCGTATTGTTATATGAATGATTAAGTTCTTATAAAGTATATAATTATTTAGTGAAGCTATCCGAAAAATAAACTTGATGACAACACGTCAAAGGTTTTAGTTCAGACCGAGCATAATAGTCAGTCCAAAACAGGTGCTATCTTTCTTCGTATTGAAATATTCCATAGATGTATTTCACAACTAAAATTAGTCAACTATTTAAGTTATTAAATCCGTAGCGTTTTCCATATGTTTATCCACATCACGTTTATAAGTTCATTAAACACATCAGATACACATAAGAGAGCAGTTTACCATCAGTAACATATTCTCCTTTATTATCTACCACAGTCTACCAACGCTGTGGTAATTTTTCGTTTCCGCGCCTATAGAAATCACGTGGTTTTGAGTTGAAGAATTTCTCAATCCAAGTTCTCATCTTCAATCGGAAAGGAAGTTCCTTGAAGGCTGTTCGATAGAGAGCGGAAAAGATGAAAATCTGAGGCAAATGATCGGGCGAATAAGGACCGTGCGTAATGATTTCCCAGCCCAACTCCTGTAAAGTGCTTTTGTCAGGTTAGCAGAGTGCGGGCGGGCATTATCATGGAGGAGCATCACTTCACGCAGTCTTGCTGGTAGTTTTTCTGGAAATGCATCTGTGAGACGTCTCAGTTGTTGGCTATAAAGTTCAGCGGTTACACAGCGGTGATGTTTACACCTCGGGGAAGCAATTCGTAGTACAGCACACCGTCGTCGGTGTTCCACTTGATGCATAATATTATCTTTTGGGGATGCACGCAAGTCTTTGTACGGGGAGTTGCTTTTTTGTTTGGGCTTAACCATTCCTATCCTCTCCTTATGTTAGCGAAAAGACACCATTTCTCGTCACCAGTAACGATACAGCATAGGAATAGTCGATGTTGTTTACGAGCCAATCGATAAAGAGCAAGCAGATGCACATATGGCCACTCACTGATTTTTGTGATTTTTGCTTACAGCATGCGGTACCTATACACCGGATTTTTGAACCTTACCCATTGAATTGAAATGTTGCACGACGGTGGAATGATCATAGTTCATCACATTTCCAGTTCTCGTGTACACTGGCGTGGATGATTGTGAATTAATGCGTTTAGACGCTCTTCATCAAATTCCGACAGCCTCCCTGAACATGGGGGGTCACAAAGGTCGGAATGACCCATCTTAAAACACGTAAACCGCATTCTTGCCGTGCTCTCTCCAATAACATTTTCTCCATACACGGCAAAAATGTTTCTGGCCGCCTCCGCTACTTTCGTCCCTCTATTGAATTCAATGAGAAGAATATGTCGGAAATGTTCCAATTTCTCCACTAGCCACTCCACTTTCTAGCATCCACGGCTCCACTCACTATCTGCAAATGACAAAACTTCAACATGTAAACTCAAGAACAAACATTGAACTACAAAGCAACAATGACAGTCGATAAATAAAACCATAGCAACCGGAATGTCAACAAGCAAAACAAAAATGCTTCGGACTTATGCACCAACCTAATATTTCAGGGTGATATCAGTAATAGTCTCGGAGATATAGAATGCTGGTGAAATACTTCGCACAGCAAGCATGTTGGATATGTGAGACGTTATAAATTTGCAAGGGCACGGTTGGGGTCGGACAAAATAGTACTATGACCTTACTGAGTTTTATTGAAATTGCTCCAGCCGTTTAGATTTTATTAGGGGACACACACACTCGGACAAAAGGTGATCTCATAAGCCTATTTCTTCAAAAATGAAAATAGGCTAAAATTGCTTCCAACACGATAATAACTAGTAAGCTATGTAGTAATAGGATTCGACGTGGATATTATCATTGTCATTATAAAGCTCACAATTAGATATTATGCCCCTTAATACAATAATTGTCAACATAGAACGTGAAATGAGAAGTTAAAAGAATATCGCTCGTCCTCAGATAAAAGTATCTGGTGGTGACCACTAATTGTCCTGGGGGATATCATGCCCGGTGTTGTCGGGGTTGCGGTCGGAGCAAGGGGGTGTGATTGCTGTCGCGGTCATCGAACCATGTTATAGCGGTCTAGACTATAGAGCAGCAATTTATTGATCTAGTGAGGTCAACATCAGTGCTGGCTCCAATAAATGTACAACGCTACCTGCACTCACAGATTTGTAAACTGTGGAAAATGTCGGGAGTGTTAAGAGAAACAGGAAATTTCAATGTCACGGTTATCTATGCAAAGGCAAACGCTTTACTGGTATATTGAAACTGAATTAATTGATTAAGAATGACTTCATACTATTTGTTTTGATCATGTAGTGCCTTTGGACTATATACAGGGGATGTGCGAGAACTCTCGCACGAGAATAAATCACCCGTCGGCTTTACTGTTATATGGAATCGACGTGACACAGTTCTGGCAGAAGCTATCGTCTTGTGTAATTGTTTAACCCGACAGGGGTCACGTCAAAATAGTTTCGTGATGGGTCGCGCACGGTCATTATGACCGGGGTGTATAAAATACATTTTTTTGTTGCAAAACCCATATTATTATTATAGAAAAATATATCCATGAAACTAAATGCCAGGTTTTGTACCGAAACACATTGTACTGTATTGTATGTATATCTACCCCTTATTATTCCCGTTTTCCAACGGGGTCGGGGATGAGATGCGATGGAAGTCTTTGTGGCGATGATTTTTAAGGCCGGATGCCCTTCCTGACGCCAACCTCATGAGAGGAGTTAATGAGAGATGAAATGAATGATGGTGAATGAAACTGGGCAAGGATGTGGAAGGAAGCGGCCGTGGCCTGTCAGAAGGTACCGTCCCAGCATTTGCCTGGTGTTGAAAATGGGAAACCACGGAAAACCATTTCAAGGACGGCCGACGGTGGGGCTCGAACCCACGCGTCTACCGAGTCAGCAGAGAGCTTGGCCCCATGACCTAATGCTGAGCTTTAGCCAGCGTAGCCACTACTGTCGGTTATTGTACTGTATTATTGAAGAAAAATATATCAATGAAACCCACTTAATCTATTGATTTATTCATCCTCGGAATTATCCTGGGCAGCATCAGGATTGGTTCATTCCACCCAGGTTACACATGTAAGTTCCTTACGAAACATCTTCCAGATCCACCAATAGGTTTAATTTAACTAGCCTTGAAAATACAGCGAGTCCAGAATTATCAACGGAAAACGGTCCCTAAGGCTGCTTACCAGCGTACACTTCCATGTACATCGTGTGAAACAAAGGTCTCCACTAACTGACTGGGAATGAAAGTGGGAACAGCAAACGCAGACACGTGCAGTGGATGAGTCCATTGAAAGATCTAGGAGAGGAGGAAGCTTAACGATGTGAAATTATTTCGGAGGAGTAAAAATTGTATATGCTCTGTCTAAAAGACCGTGACGCGACCCCTCACGGGTTAAGCACACTTTATAAACAAATAAATATATTTCCATTGAATTTTCAAGAAAAGCAACTTTCTTCTTGTACTATTGAGACGATTTAGAAGATTTTGGATTTCTCTAACGCCCTCAGGTTTGAGAGCTTGAGTTTTGTGGTCAGTCGGAAATTTCAAGCATCAGTGTAACTCGTCGGGTTCCAAAGGGTAAGTATGTAAAATTTGGTTCAGATCGGTGAAACGGAGTATGTTTGTGCCAAAGGGCCTATATACAGAGAATGGAGTGGTCTGTCCAAAATTTCATGCAGACAGTGTTACTCGCAGGGTTCCAAAAGGTAAGTATACAAATTTTGGTTCAGATTGGTTGAAACGGTGTAGATTTGTGCCAAAGGGCCAAAATGCAGGGAATGGAGAGGTCTGTCCGTAATTTCAAGCAGACAGTGTTACTCTCAGGGCTCCAAAGGGTAAGTATACAAATTTTGGTTCAGATCGGTGGAACGGTGTAGATTTGTGCCAAAGGGAAAAAATGCAGGGAATGGAGTGGTCTGTCCGTAATTTCAAGCAGACAGTGTTACTCTCAGGGCTCCAAAGGGTAAGTATACAAATTTTGGTTCAGATCGGTGGAACGGTGTAGATTTGTGCCAAAGGGCCTAAATGCAGGGAATGGAGTGGTCTGCCCGAAATTTTATGTAAACTGTGTTACTCGCAGGGTTCCAAAGTATAAGCATAAAAAATTTGGTTCAGATCCGTGAATAGGTGTAGATTTGTGCCAATCGGCGTAAATGCAGGAAATGGACTGGTCCATCATAAATTTCACGTAGACAGTGTTACTCGCAGGGTTCCAAAGGGCAAGTATACACATTTTGGTTCAGATCGGTGTAACGGTGTACGTATCATTAACCATAAGCCAGCGCATGCGGATAGAGCAGTTCGGGAGCACTTGTTCTACCGACTTACTGAACAAAAAAGTATTTTATGAAGATTCTTCTGAAACCCAACATGGAGGGAAGGTGAGTTTTCTATGACAATTCAGTGGAATACGAGACAATTTCAGGGATTAGATTCAGTTCTCTAGGAATTCATCTCAATTATAATTTAGATAAAAATATACATCATCATCATTATCTTGTACAGTTTACAGCCCCAGGCTGGGTCTGTTTGGAACATAAGCCTCGCCACTTAGTCCTTTCTTCCCACCACCTCTCCGCTGTCACTCTGATCCAGTCCTCGCCTCTCTTCTTGACACATTCCTCCACTCCTTTCAGCCATCTATCTCTTGGTCTTCCCCTTGGTCGTTTCTTCTGCATCTGCATCTCATGTATCCTCTTGGGAATCTTCTTCTTATCCATTCTCTTTAAGTGTCCGTACCACCTCAGTCTTGATGTCTCAATCCTACCTTGCAAGGGCTCCTCTTTCACCATTTCCCTGACCTTTTCATTCCTCACCCTGTCTCTTCATATTACTCTGATCCTACTTCGCAGGAACTTCATTTCACCTGCCTGTATTCTGTTTATGTCTCTTTTCTTCATTGTCCACGTTTCTGAAGCATAGGTCAGTATCGGGATATAGTAGCTTCTGTATAACACTTCCTTGCTTTTTTGTGGGACATCTTTATTCCACACTAAGCTTCTAATGCTTCTCAGAAATGCTTCTGCCTGTCTGCCACGTTCCGTAATCTCTTTGTCATTTCTCCCATTTTCCTCCACTATACTTTATTCTATTATTTAAACTAGTTTCCATGATGGTTCCGTATTGACGTACTAAATAGTTTTAACAACAAATTGTATATCCGCCTTAGTCAATACATAAACGAAAATAAATTATAATTACACTTGCTCCTGGTACATGTTTCGGGGATTAATTGCTTTTATCCCCTTCATCAGCCAAGACAAATATCCGAAGAAAGATATAAAATAGCGTAGCACTCACAAAATAAATAGTTATTTAACTTAATATGGTGCACCATATAAGTAGGTCACAGGAAATTGTTGAGCAAAACTGTGTTTTGATGGCTGAATATCATCGCTGTTACATATATGTTTTTAGTTTTGCTCAACAATTTCCTGTGACCTACTTATATGGTGCACCATATTAAGTTAAATAGCTATTTATTTTTTGAGTGCTACGCTATTTTATATCTTTCTTCGGATATTTGTCTTGGCTGATGAAGGGGATAAAAGCAATTAATCCCCGAAACATGTACCAGGAGCAAGTGTAATTATAATTTATTTTCGTTTATGTATTATGTTTATGTAAGGCGGATATACAATTTGTTGTTAAAACTATCCACTATACTTCCCAAGTACTTGAGACTTTCCACCTTCTTAAGTTGTCCACCTCCAAGTGTTATCCCACTCATTGGTCTGTCCTTTTTCCTGGTTGTTAACAGGATCTCACATTTACTGATGTTGAACTTACATCCGTACTCTCCCACTGTTTCTTCCCAAGCCTTCAGTTGCTCCTGAATTTCCACCTCCTTGTTTCCCCAGACCATGAGATCATCTGCAAACACCATTGCTTTCATCTTATCTTCTCCTATCTTTCCTGCTATCCGTGTCATTACCTCGTCCATAACCACAATAAAGAGAAGGGGTGACAGCGCACTACCCTGTTTCAGGCCACTCATTTGTCTGAACCAGTCTGTTCTTTCCCCTCCAACTTTCACACAACTCACACTTCCACAATACATCTCCTTCACTCTGCCTACATTCCCTTTTTCCACTCCCATGTTTTCCATTGCTTTCCAAACCTTGTCCCTACACACACTATCATAGGCCTTTTCGATGTCCAGGAAGGCCATCAACAGATCCTCTCCAAATTCGTAGTGGTGTTCCTGGAGCTGTCTCACTGAAAATATGAGATCCACTGTTGATTTCCCAGGTCTGAATCAATACTGCTCCTCTCTCAATTTTCTGTCCACTTTGGCTCGTATTCTACTTTCTAATATCTTTTCATATATCTTGGCACAGTGAGGTATGAGTGTGACTCCCCTGTAATTTCCGCACTCCTTTCTGCTTCCTTTCTTAAATATTGGGACAATTAATCCTTTCTTCCAATCTTCTGGGGTCTTTTTCTCCTTCCATATCACCCTTATCACACGGTACAGCCACTGTTTCCCAACCTCCCCTGCTGCCTTCACCATTTCAACACTCACTTCATCCACACCCGGTGCCCTTCCTCCTTTCATCTTGTCTATGGCCATCTCCAGTTCTCTCCAATTCAGGTCCTTTTCCATTCCTGTGTTGTCTTCTCCATCTTCCAATACATTGACTTCCTCCCTATGACCATTTGGATTCAGCAAATCCTCAAAGTACTCTTTCCACACTGTCTTGAGTGTTTCTTTGTTGTGTACCTCATTTCCGTTTTTGTCCATCATTACCACATCCTCTCGCAGACCTCTTCTCTTACTTTTGACCATCCCATAAAGTACTTTCGTATTTCCTCTGCTGTCTTCCTCCATCATCTCTGTCCACTTTACCATCCACTTCTTCCTCTCCTCTGCGACAATCTTGTTTGCTTCTTTCTTCTTTATCTTATAATCTTCCCTTGCCAGATCAGTTCATTCCTGGAACCTCACTCTGAAAGCCTTGTTCTTCCTTCCCACAGCTTCTTTTACTCTCTCATTCCACCATGGTGTCTCTTTACACCGCTTTCTGTTGCTTGTTCTTCCACACACTGCCACTGCAGCTTCCACCATTGTGTTCTTGAATTGCTTCCATTCCTCTTCCCCTGTTTTATGATTGTCTGTTGGCATCCTTTCCCTTATTATCTTCTGGAATTCTTCCTTGACTTCCTTTTGCTTGAGTTTCCATACTTTTATTCTCCTTTCCTGGTACTCTGTCCTCTTGCTATCCTTAACAACTCCCAGGTTCATTACAAGTATTCTGTGGTCGCTATCTAAGGCCTCTGATGGTATTACCTTTATATCTCTGACACTTCTCTATACTAATATAATACAGTTGAAGAGTTTGTCTGCGGGTTTGTGTCTTTAAACGCGCTAATCTCTGGAACTACCAGTCCGATTCGAAAAATTATTTTTATATGATAGCCAGATTCAAGAGGAATAATAATTTAGGCTATGTTGTATTAGGCTACACTTCTCAGGTAACCTTAAATATCGATTTTTGTTCAGTAAGTCGGTAGAACAAGCGCTCCCGATCTGCTCTATCCGCATGCGCTGGCGTTATGGTTAATGATACGTACACCGTTTCACCGATCTGAACCAAAATTTGTATACTTGCCCTTTGGAACCCTGCGAGTAACACTGTCTACGTGAAATTTATGAGGGACCAGTCCATTTCCTGCATTTACGCCCTTTGGCACAAATTTACACCTTTTCACAGATCTGAACCAAAATTTTTATTCTTACACTTTGGAATCCTGCGAGTAACACAGTTTATATAAAATTTCGGACAGACCACTCCATTCCCTGCATTTAGGCCCTTTGGCACAAATGGGCGTAGTGGCTCAGCGGTCTAGCTGTATGCCTCTCACCAAGGCGGACTGCGTTCGATTCCCGGTCAACGCATGTGAGATTTTCGAAGTGAAATGCCATGTCCTGTGGTTCGGATTCCACGTAAAAAGGAGGTCCCGTGGCTCATGATCTCAAGATTAACGGTCACGTTAAACTACAAGATTCCTTCCTTCCTTCCTTCCTTCCTTCCTTCCTTTCCGTTCCACAGATCTGAACCAAAATTTGTATACTTACCTTTTGGAACCCTGCGAGTAACACTGCCTGCATGAAATGTTGGACAGACCAATCCATTCTCTGTATTTAGGCCCTTTGGCACAAATATACTCCGTTTCACCGATCTGAACCAAATTTTACATAGGCTACTTACCCTTTGGAACCCGACGTGTTACACTGATGCTTGAAATTTCCGACTGACCACTCCAATCCCTTCATTTAAGTCCTTTGGCACAAATCTACACCGTTTCACCGATCTTAACCACATTTTGTATACTTACCATTTGGAACCCTGCGGGTGACGCTGTCAACTTTAAAGTTTGGACAGACCACTCCGTTCCCTGCATTTAGGCCCTTTATCATAAATCTACACCATTTCTCCTAATTGCACCAAATTTTACATACACTTTGAAACCCTGCTGGTAACACTGTCCACTTGATATTTTGGACAACGCTCTCCATTCTCTACATTTAGAATAACATACAAAATAAACTTGAAGACCACGCATTAAGGCCCTAGAAACATTCATGTCCGTAGTAGTGTAACTGCAAGTGTACTTAAATAAGTCCATTGCTGACGAGTAGTTCGGGTTGCATCACGTCACCCCTACCAGTGTTCTGGTGCAGAATTGCAAAAATAGTTACATCTTGCGCTGTTTATAAATTGCAGTCACGGGCTGTAATTAGTGCAAAAGGATCTCTTAGGCCCCTGAAAACAGTTATCATCATGATAATATTATGCCTCTGTATAAGTGAAATGGTGTTGGTGCAGTACATTGAGGTTATCAGATGCAATAAGCGTTGGTGCTTTCAAATTTACCTTAATTTATTCCGAACCTTATCCTTGAGCGCTATGTGGCGATAAATGATACTATTGCTACCTCAGTAGCTTGGGACAGCCGAAGTTTTCCAAAGTGTTCTGATTATTTTCCTACGGTGCTATGCGACTAACGACGACACTATTGGTCTCTACATTTCTAACAGCCAATGAGATATAGGCCCTAGGCAGTGTCTTTTATTTCACTTACTACTCTTTCTAATCATTTTTTTTAATTTGTTTGTAAATTACATGTGTCAGTGCTGTAGTTACAAAATAGCCGTTTCCCTATTCATTATTATCATTACGGGAAAATGAACTGAATGTTACGTCCATTATACTGTACTACTTATCACCCCCACTACAACCACCACCACCACCACAACAAAAAGTTATGTTTTTAAAATATTTTTTTCTGTTTGTTTGAGTATCATGTGCCAGTTCTGCAGTAGTAGGGTGTTCATTATCATCCATTAAACAAATAAATCCACCGGGCGAAGCCGGGCACTACTGCTAGTACTGTAAATGTACATAACATCATCTGAGGTGTATTATCTCTTTGGATATTAGTGAAACACGAATCAGTATTTCAAATCACTACCGCCAGTACCATCGTTCGTGAATATATTGGTGCCCCTCCTATGTTTATTATATGTTTTACTGTTATTAGAAATGACAAACGCTGTAGAGTATCCATAACCGAATAATTCACTTGACTAACTACTCCATTATCTTCTCTTTGCAGGTAAGCGTGATATTTTGCATCTGCCAGCAACATCAAATCTTATGGAACGGTAAGAAGAAACATAGCTGTCAGTATTTAGTTTGCCAAGAAAGTTTCAAAGTTAATGCGCTGTGAACTCGCGAAAAATACGATTTTATTTAGTTTCGTTGTTTAGTTTTAATTAGTTGATTAACTTTTAGAATTATTGTAGTTTAATTTCTAATGTTTGAGTTTAATTTTATTTATATTTTTACGACTATCAAGACTATCAAGACTATGAAGACTTGATATTACGCAACTCTTGTTTTGTTGAATTATCCACATCTATTTTGAGTTATTTTCGTCTCATTGTTATTCTCATTTTAACTTTAAATACATTCTATGTACTATTTTCCAATTGTAAGTAATTATTTGATTTCGTCTATCTTAGCGTCGTAATTGTCACTAAGTTACGATCTACACCCCTCTGGGATACTTATTTAAATTCTATGGATCTTTCTATGCCGATTTGCCTTACGGAAATTTACCATCTTTTTTTTAAAAACGATCTTCCTTTTCTTAAATTTCATACAAGTTCTCTGCAAAAAGTCAAATGAGATTATGATCCACTTGTGTTTCTCCTGTTAAGGAGGAAAACCTCGCACCATCTTTGACTACGACTGTTGCGGTAAGTACATCTGTCAGTACTTAGTACTTCAGTATAGTAATTATTATTATTATTAATAATTATTGCGGTATACTAGATTAACTCCTTTCCAAAACATAGTGAGGCGAGGATACGAACAGAGCGATTCAGTAAACTCTATTGAATTCCTAAATAAGAGCAAGCAAATAAAAGTGGTAGTGGATCAAGTTCGCAGAAAAACATAATAGTAGGGGAGCCCAAGCGGGGATTTTGGGATTTACTCAAGCGTGGCATAATACGAGGCACGTCTAGAAAGTAAGTTCCGTTTGGTAATAAAATTAAATTGTGTACAGATACAGAAAATATATTTATTGCACAACATTCTACACCTCTTAAACTACTTTTCCACATTACTGCCGAACTTTTGCAGGCATTTGTCATAGCGTGGCACACGTTTTTGGATACCTTCTTCATAGAAGTTTGCCGCCGACCCGTAAACGAGAGTGAAGACTCTCCTGTAAGATATTCTACCGTTTGGCCACAACTGTTAGGCAAATTGCGTGCTTACCAGGAGAACTGCGTATGTTTAGGAGTTCTCCTGACCACATACGGAATTTGTCTAACAGTGGTGGCCAAACAGTAGGATATCTTACAGGAGAGTCTTCACTCTCGTATACGGGTCAGCGGCGAACTTCTATGAAGAAGGTATCCAAAAACTTGTGCCACGCTGTGACAAATGCCTGCAAAAGTTCGGCAGTTATGTGAAAAAGTAGTTTATGAGGTGTAGAATGATGTGCAATAAATAATTTTTCTGTATCTGTACACAATTTAATTTTATTACCAAACGGAACTTACTTTCTGGACGTGCCTCGTAACATAAGGGGGGAAACCTTGCACTCTGTTAAGTACCCCCACCATACATGAACTCTTTATATATGTTCGTATGTTAAGGGCAGCCGATCAGATTACTAAAAAAATATCGATTGTCAGAAAAACTCGAGCGCGTCAGATTAAGGCAAGGTGATTTGATTAGATGCAGAAAAGTGTGCATTTCAATAATCTGACAATTTGCGCGTGACATAAGGAAATAGGAGAGTCACAAATTTGCAAAAAATAAAAATAAAATACAAAAAAGTCATCTGGACATTCTCCAGCGCGGTTAATTTTGTTTTTATTTTGAAGGAAATCATTCAAGGATCACGGGAATAATATAATCTGCCGATTTCCACAAACCGAAGTAGTTAAAATCATCAATAAAATGTGGTGCGTGCAGCTGCTGAGAACTATGTATTTCCCACTCCGCGCTTCTAGTCCCTTCTCACACTTTTTTTTTCATTACACCATTTTCTTCTTCTTTCTCGCTCTCCCTCGCTCTCTCTATATATTTTATATTATATATTATTTTCTGTTAATTGTATTTATTACATTCAGAAAATTAAAAAAATGAAAATTTCTTTTTATAAACCTTCGGATTAAAGAAATTCCTCCATATACTTGTCAGATTATAGGTCAGCACGACAAGGACATCAAGTTGAACCATCAGTATATTAATCTTACGCGCTCGAGTAGATCAAAGTCACGTTTTTTTTTTTCTAAAATCGGCCATGAGTTTAGGTCGCGTCCAAATCATCAGTCTATTGAATAGGAGCTCCTTTAGGGTTTACTTAACATCCCTTCTGAATATCTGACGCACTCGACTTTTTTAAAATTTGCAACCCCTTCGTACGGCCACCCCCACCATGCAAACCACCAGATTGATATTCCACCGTTATCAGAAACACGTGGGGTGCATACACTATTATTATCTGAAGCGCCCAAGTATATCTTTGTGACTTTTGTTTTTTTTACATTTTTGAAAATCTCTACACGGTCCCCCCACCAATGAAAGGGCATCATATAACCTTTTTAGCCTACTTTCGATTTTTGCAAAAAATGAAAGTAGACTTATGAGATCACTACAGGGCAAAACAATGTGTGTCTGTCTGTGTGTGAGTGTGTGTGCTCTGAATGTCGGTCCCCCCTATCAATTCGAAAACGGTGAAACCAAATTGAATGAAATTTGGTACAGAGGTAGAGCAAGCATAGGGCACCTCAGTGTCATGTTTTATATCCCCGCCATATTGACGGAAACGTAAAGGCGGCCACCTCAATGTTCAAAGATTAAATCAAATTATGACTGCCCTAATCATCCGATATCTACAATATTTTGCAAGAACATTTATTCATATGGCAAGCATCGTTTGACCAAACTACAAGTTCCTCATCCTAATAGTTTTTAGATGGCGCCATTTCTGTGTGCAAATCGATTCCCCTTATCAATTCAAACACGGTCTAACCGAATTGAACGAAATTTGGTACAGAGGTAGCACTAGCAAAGGGCACCTCAGTGTCATGTTTTATATCGCCACCATCTTGACGAAAACGTAATAGAGGTCACCCAAATGTTAAAAGCTTAAATCAAATTACGACCAACCTTATCATCTGATCTCTACCAAATTTTGCAACTTTATACCTTTATGTATGAAAAATATTTTGACTAAACTGAAAGGTTATCAGCCTTATACATTGCGGATGGCGGCCATGTACCCTATGTGTGCAAATTGATTCCCCCCATCTATACAAACACGGTGAAACCGCATTGAACAAAATTTGGTTCAGAGGTAGCACTAGCAAGGGACACCTCAGTGTCTTGTTTTATGTTGCCGCCATCTTGACGGAAACGGAATGGCGGCCACCCAAATGTTAGAAGCTTAAATCAAATTACGACCAACCTATTCATTTTATCACTACTAAATTTTGCAACAACATACCTTTTTGTGGGAAGCATGTTTTGACTGAACTACAGGGTCTTCAGCCCAATAGTTTGCAGATAGCGGCCATGAATGTGTCCAAATCGATTCCCCGTATCAATTCAAACTCGGTGAAACCGAATTGAATGACAATTCTTTACAGAGGTAGCACTAGCAAAGGGTACCTCATATTCATGTTTAATATCCGTATAGCACGTTGTATTTCAACAAGCTACTACAACAAACATTCAATTATACTCCTTCAAAAGGACAAAGAGTTATAACAATACCCATGCATTTAGAGAAAGTAGGCTATATGTTCTTTACTGGACATCTTGTTTTCTTTTTAGCATCCAATCTTCACAATCCATAGGGTCCCCACGACGCTCGAGTAAAATCCTCTTTTAGCCTCTTGGGCTCCCCTTCTATGATGTGCACGTGTGATCGAGAGTGAAAAACAAGATGTTCAGTAAAGAACATATAGCCTACTTTCTCCTAAATGCATGGGTATTGTTATAACTCTTTGCCCTTTTCAAGGAGTATAATTGAATGTTGGTTGCAGTAGCTTGTTGAAATACAACTTGCTATACGGATATTATACGTTGATTGATTGAATCTTCACCTGAATTATACATACACATACTAATACAGCCATCACAACAATACAGGTTATCAGACAAAATTCAACACTCACCCAAGTACACGGGTCTAAATGACCATGATGTCCACGCATCTGAAATAAAACAACAACAACAACAGCTTCCTACCCAAATCCTTCTTCGTATAAAAGTACACACACTAGTTCGATTCGGTTTCACCTTGTTTGAATTGGTAGGGAGCAGGGGAACAGACATACAGACATCACAGTGACACAGGTAATCAGACAACTTCTACACACACCCAAGTACACGAGGATACAATACCATGATGCCACAAAACCCCTAATGAATCGACAACAAAAACAACAACAATAGACTCTACCGCAGATCAAGGACAACAAATTTTAATCGCTCTAGTCGAGAGTTGAAATATGTGGTGTTATAAGTATATAGACTATATATAATATTTTCGATTGCAAATACACACTATATATGCTTAACATTATAACGTGTGAGTAGTTATAAATCAATAAATACAAATAAAACAAAGTAAAGAAATTTAAACCTGTCGGGATTTGACCCACGAACCTCCAGACTAAGAGTCTAGGTCGGTACCAGTACGCCGAACGTGCCGTACACTAACACTTGGTTAACAACTGTTTTAGTATAACTCCATGATATTATGCCTTGCAATCAACGATTTCATTAGCGTTTTCTGCTGTTTCTATAAACCATTTGATACTAAATATGTATTATTTTGTTACGTACATCCCTGAAAGGATATAAACTTACGAAGTTACGGAAATATATGGATTTTCGTGCAAACAATGATAGCCTTTTTGATCCAACGGGACGGCATGGACATGCACGATATTTCAAAGTCAGCCTGAACTGTTAGTCACTACTGCAGTTACATATTCTATTTTAAAATGCTAATACCCTACCGGTCACCTCCTAGAGGACAGTTTAAACGTCCTTATGTACGATAAGCATCTTTGGTATGGCCAGGCCTTGTTGAATCGTACGTTATGGTTTGGCTATAATACTTGCATGATTCATACATCTACCATCTTGAAACTATTTAGCTGATGACCTTGTAGTATAAGCACAAGATGCTTCCCACATGAAGGTATGTTGCAAAATTTGGTAGGTATCAGATGATTAGGTTAGTAGCTTTGAACATTTGGTTGGCCGCCATTTCTTTTTGTTATGATGGCGGCGATATACACCATGACACTGAGGTGCCCTTTGCTAGTGCTACCTTTGTACCAAATTTCGTTCGATACGGTTTCACCTTGTTTGAATTGGTAGGGAGCAGGGGAACAGACATACCAAATCCCACACACACACACACACTCACACACAGACAGACACACAATGTTTGGCCCTGAGTTGATCTCGTAAGTCTACTTTCATTCTTTGCAAAAATGGAAAGTAGGCTAATAACGTAAATGCTTCGATATAGGAACAAGAGAATGTTATAAAACATAGAGTTAGTAGGTTCGGAATAGTTATATCATGAGTTATAATACCAGATACAAGAACAGAGACTACTAACAGGCCAAGGAAAGTGAACCACTAAGTGCCTCATTACACCTTTGGACTAATCAGTATAGCTTATCTAAGTCCCTGGCTAGGCAGGAGGCCATTGCCTATAGAAGATTTGAAAGGCTATCTAATGTATTATATAAGCAGTTTCCTATTGTATGTAGGGTGATTCTGTAAAGGAGAAGCCCTGAGTGTAGCCGTAAGTAAGTTTTCTCTTTCGTACTAGTTCAGGCGGTGGATAATGCCAGTAAATTACCCTACTTCAAGTTATTCACCTTAGTATGTTGAGTGCCGTATTATTGGTTATATTACAATCAATAATGTTATGGATGATATACTAAAGGCAACAAAGGAAGCGTACGCATGTACAAGAATGAACATAATCGTATTTGCTGATGATGTTTTGACTTAGGGAGAGAATGAGAATGTGGATGAGAAGCTGGATGTACTGAAGGAAAATATTGAGAAACGGGAAATGAAAATCACTGTAGAAAAATGTAAGGTTGGTTGGTTCCTCAGTTTAGGGGCTGCGAAACGCAGTCATGTAGTCCCGTGTACTTTGGGTGTGTGTAGAATCTGTCTGATAACCGGTGTTAATTGTGGTGGCTGTATTAGTGAGTGTTATCTGTTTCTTAATTCAAGTAAAGATCGCAGACATTGCATTTTTCAAGTAGTGCCGCCAAACGCCAAAATCAACCACTACTAGTTCAGAACTTGGCTACTAGACGCCACCGCAGTCGGCTCCCGGCGACAGGATCCTGAGCGTTGTTTACATTTTTAACCTAATTTAGCTTCACACAGGTGTATTTAGTGAAAGGTTCTTTATCATGCCATACATCTATGACATGGGACCACCGGCTATACTTCCCCTCCGAAGGAAGGCATATTGAGGTATTTTTAACGCTCTTAAAAATCCGACGATTCGGCTGTGTTTAAACGCGCGATCTTGGGCATGCTACCTACTACGCCACCGAAGCCGTTAGAAAAGAAAAGTACGACAATTGTAATGGCAACCGGAAAGAAAGAAGGAAAAGGTATAGTTAATAATGGAGATGTAGATCTGGAAATAGTACGCCCTTCATAGGAATTGAATTGATGGGTAATGCAAGATTGGATATGTTTTTTTTTTAGCGTATGGCTTTTAGAGCCGGAAGTGTCCGAGGACTTGTTCGGCTCGCCAGTTTTTTTTGTAGCTGCTTCGAGACGGACACCCGATGGGTGAGCTACAAGTACCGTTGGTGAGGAGAGTGGGAATGTACAAGGACAAGGAGTTGGAAGGTAGCGGCTGTGGCCTGTAGTTAGGGACCAACCCCGGCATTTGCCTGGAAGGAAGATGGGAAACCGTAGAAGACCATCTTCAAGGTTGCCGGCGGGGGGATTCGAACCTCCTCGCCTCCCGGATGTGAGCGACTGCCAGCAGTCATGCCGTAACGACCTCGGCTAACTCACCCGGTATTGGATATGGTGGTCAACAAGAGAATACAATGTGGGAGTGTTTTCTATCATCAGGTTCAGAGTTTAATTTGGGATAAAGACATACCACTGAAGGATAAAGAAGTAATGTACAAGACTTATTACTTGCCAATAATGACGTATGGAGCAGAAACTTGGCCAATGACGAGGAGACATGAAAGTAGAATACAGGCAACCAAAAAGAAATTCCTGAAGAGTATGGTACAGAAAACTAGGACAGCGTGAGTGGGGAATAAAGACATTCGAAATGAAGTGAATATACAGAAGCTGAATGATAAGCTGGAGCAAAACAGATTGAGATGGTATGGACATGTGAAAATTATGAATGATGAAAGAATTTTGAAACAAGATGTGGAGAGACGGATAGCTGGAAAGAAAGGTCGATGAAGACCTAGAGAACGATGGATTTGGTGAAGGATAATGAAAGTTCAGTGGATGAGGAAGGATGGTGAACAGCTCAAAAACGGAAATTGATTATGACTATTAAAGAAGTCGACAAACTATTCTATGTGGAAATGCTCGTCCGCCATGTCCAACTACAGGGCGCCAGGAAATGTTCTCCGCAGTGGCTACGAGCAGCTGCGAGAGGTTGCGTTATCAGTTTAGTTTAGTTTTGTTTAGTTCAGTAGGCAGCACAGTGTCCTTGATAGGGTGAAGGCCACATGTGTGGGATATGGGCTGTCGAAATCGTCAGTGTGTGTAGTTAGATTATTGGAAGAGTGCAACAATCAATCATTCAATCAATCAATATTTATTGTCATTTAACAACTTATCGTTGTATTAGACTACGTCACATTGTTAAAAATACATTTTCAATTTACAATAAAATCACAAAGTTATGTATAATATGTTACAAGTATTATTACCAGCTTACTGAATTCTATAAAATAAAATAAGAATAAAATAACACGAATACAGTAAGAAGAAGTTGATCTTCTATAGTCCATCTGGGTAGAGTGTAATTTTCTCTTCAAATTCGACCAAAGTGTAAATACTGCTGTTAATGAGCCATCGCTTAATGGATGCTTTGAAAATGTTTATAGACTCCTGCTAAAGTTGTGTTGGTAGTTTGTTGAAGATTTTAATTCCATAGTATTTGTAGTGATCTTGTGTTTTCTTTAACCTGACATAAGGTGTATCTAGCTGGTTTCTTATTCTTGTGGTATGTTATGAATGGCTGTGGTCAGTATAACGTTTACTGTTAGGTAGATTTCATTAGAAAGCTAACTATTGCAATGGGTACCATGTTTCGACTTCCGGAAAATTTCGACATATCTTCGCGTTTCACATCCCCAGACCCCAAAACCACCGTCAGTTCAAAATTTATATATAATTTATGTATGTATATACCGTATATATGTATATCAGTTTTTTGTGGACATGATAACTGCCGTAATTTTGCACCAATCACTTTGAATTTTTTACCGAATATGTATACCTATAAAATCTCGGTCGAGTTCGTTACTGGGCTAAATCGGTCGAAGGGGGTGAAAATGGGGGGCTTTTATCGAAAAAGTGAAATATTGCTATAACTCTCTTAATATGTGAAATATCGAATCTGTTCAAAGTTCATACTATGTGTCGGATAAAGCCCAAAAATGTATATTTGAATAGTTTTTTATAGCACCAACCATTGACCAAAGGGGTGTGAAAAAGTGGGTTTTTCGGGAAACATTAATCATATCTCTCTTAAAAGGCACAATATCAAAACCGTACAAAATGGACAATATTCCCCTAATAATTACCTAATACTTTTGTCTGAAATAATTTTTATATGACCCACCATTACGGCAAGGGATGAGAAAAATGATTTCGGAATTATAAAAAAAACTAGCAGAAGTACCCGCTCTTCGAACGGTCTTCGTTTTAATAACCAGACTTTATCATTTGAGCTACTGTTGCAATGGTTAGGGGCTTGTCATTCCTTCATAAGTTTATGTTTTCTGGGTTTATCGCAGACACTGTTAATTTAAGGGCCATAAAATGTGGTTTTCGAGACCCTTTATAGACTCCCTAGTTTTGTGTCACACATTGAGAATCGCAACATATGCTTTGGTCGTCCTTCTAGGATAATTTTTATTTTTCGCCTATTTTATCCTGTATTTTGAAAAGTTGTTCCTTATATCCACCCTTCTATGAGAAATACGTTGAAGAGTATTCTAAATGATTGGTGTATTGACTCATGGTTACAGTACCTAATTTTACTATGCTCCAAGCACCCGAACATGAATTTTAGGCGTACATAAACATAAATATATATCAACCACACAGTATCAAACAAAATCATCTTTACGATGAACCCGTTTGTCGACAAAAATATAATTACTTAAAATGTGTTCTCAAACGAAATTCACCTAACGTGTACTTCCTGACGTGAAAATAATATTGAAAATCTCGTAGACGAAACGCAATATATGTCAAATTAAAACTGGCCCTCACCGTTATGGAAACTCCCCATCCCCAGAAAGACTCCCTTAATAAATTATAAACGCTTGTGGTGCATGAAAATTCGAGATTTTTAGCCTCCAATGGCCCAAATTCCCAAAAGCTGCAAAAAACACCATTTCAATCCAGGAATTGTTGATAATAATGTTGCTCTTTGGAGATAAAATAGACCTTCTGTACAACGTATTGCATATCGCACGTGTAAGTCACGTGTAAAAATTCTAAGGTACCCCTTGAGCCCCTTAATCGCATTGTAGAATTTTACAGTCTATGTTTGATTCCACGATAACCTTATAGCCATATGCAAACTTTCACAGAAATGTAATAAATTGAGTGGCATTGCTTCTTACAGAAAAAGGGGGCAGATGACCTCGTAGTTCCGCCCCTTAAAACAACAATAACTAACTAACTTCTTACAGAATTGGATGGAAAGTTGGATGTCATCTCTTGTGATACTGTTGTCATGGTTAACGGCTTGCAATACTTCATTAGTTTCTTTTTGTTCTTCTTCTTTCGGATGGGCCAGCTAAGGACCACGACGTTCAAGTTTTCAGCTTGGCGCGGGACTTGATGTTTGCCCAATATTCGGGTATTCTCTGGCTATGATTCTCCTTTCTCTCTTTTGTCCAGATGATGCCGGTTTTCTTACAGGGTGGTCTGTCCTGAAGACTCTTCTGTTTAAGTATCTTTCTGAGATGTGTGGTGTATTCTTTGGAATACACGGTAAGACAGAGTAAGCTTTTGCTTCTCTTTGCTTTAGTTCATCCCTTCCTTTTTCGCAAACACCAACAGTGATCTCCTGATTTCTCTTTGCTGGTGTATTTTTCTTACACTACCTGTAAGTCTGTTCTAGATATATATCTTCCATGACCCACCTAGTGTCATCTAGCAGCGAATCTCTGAAGTTCCTCAATTTTCCCTGGTACAAGAGGACTTCCTTACAAATCTGGCCAACAGATCTCACCGCTATCGCCAGCTATCATCTCTGTGATCAAGAGGACTTCGTCTACTTTTTCATCCACCAGGGTTCGGTATGACGCCTGCTGTCAACTCTTTGAAGACCATTTCATCAAAAGAATTTAGTGTTACTGTGTTGGTTATTCTTATGTGTATTCCTTTTGTCTCCTACCCCCACTCTTTTCACTTCCCTGGTCTCTCCGCGCTCCGTTGAGCTGGCCTCACTTGTGCGTCTGAAGTCAAACCAGTCAGTTGGAGCTCAACTAGAGCTCGTCTCCTCACCTCGAGAGACAAACTTTCAAATTGGTCGCCATGTCCAGATCGTAACTAACGGTCAGCAAGGAATCGCCTTGCATCAGAAATGAGCTAAGTACTATTTCGACGTTCTTCACCTTATTTTAATGGATTTTAAATAGCTACATGCTTTTAATCATCATTTTATAGGCAGTGTGAGATTTCTAATGTGGGGCAATAATCATCCTTCGCGGGATTTTCTATGAAGGGCTTTTGTCTATCTGTTGTTGTTTGAGTCTTCAGTCTTTTGACTGGTTTGATGCAGCTCTCCATGCCTCCCTGTCCTGAGCTAACCGTTTCATCTCTACATAGCTCCGACACCCTACATCCGAGGCAATCTGTTTAACATATTCTAACCTTGGTCTACCCCTACAGTTTTTATCCTCGACCCTTCCTTCCATAACTAAGCTTGCTATTCCTGGGTGTCTTAGTATGTGTCCTACCAACCTATCTCTTCTCTTCATTAGCAGTCGCCAGAAACATCTCTCCTCTCCCACTCGTCTTAATACCTCTTTGTTTGTAACCCTATCTACCCATCTGATCTTCATCATTCTCCTGTAACACTACATTTCAAATGCTTCAATTCTCCTCTTTTCTGCTGCACCAATAGTCCAAGTTTCACTTCCATAGAGCGCCACGCTCCAGACAAAGGCTTTCAAAAATGACTTCCTAATACCTATATCTATATTCGATGTCAGCAGATTCCTTTTTTGTAGGAATGCTTTCTTTGCCTGAGCCAACCTACTTTTAATATCCTCTTTGCTTCGTCCATCACTGGTTATTCTGCTTCCTAAGTAACAGAAGTCTCCTACTTCCTTCAGCTTTTCACCTGCCAATTTGATCTCCATAGAGGTTTCTGATTTATTTCGGCTGCATTCCAGTATTTTTGTTTTACATTTATTTATTTATTTTCATCATGAATTCATTCCGTAAGACGGAGTCCATACCATTCAAAAACTCATTCAAATCCTCAGGCTTGTCGGCCAAGATGACGATGTCATCAGCAAATCTCAGAGTTGAAATTATTTCTCCTTGAATCTTCACTCCCACTTTAAATTTTTCTCTAATTTCCTTAATTGCTTGTTCAATGTAAAGATTGAAAAGTATGGGTGATAAGTTGCAGCCTTGCCTTACACCTTTCTGAATACCAGCTTCTCTCTCATGTCCTTCAACTCGAATGACTGCTGTCTGGTTTCTGTACAGATTGTATATCACCCTCCTACCCCTGTACTTTATTCCAATCGATTTCAAAATGTCAAACAATTTAGTCCAATCAACGTTATCAAAAGCCTTTTCTAAGTCTACAAAAGCCATGAGCGTTCTCTTATCTTTCCTTATTCTACCTTCCAAAATCAGCCTCACACTTAGTACAGCTTCCCTTGTTCCTACATTTCTCCTGAAACCAAACTGGTCTTCACCCAACTCCGTTTCTATCTGGCTTTCAATCCTCTTGTTAATTATTCTAGACAGGATCTTTGAAGCATGAGTAATCAAGCTGATTGTACGGTAATCTTCACATCTGTCAGCTCCCATTTTCTTTGGTATAGGGATGATTACATTCTTCTTGAAATCAGGGGGTACCTCACCTGTCTCATAAATCCTACACACCAAGTGAAATAACCTGATCAGACCTTCATCTCCTATGCAGCGTAGCAACTCAATCGGTATATCATCCATGCCTGGCGCTTTGTTCCTGCTTAAGTCTTCCAAAGCTCTATCAAATTCTGATCTCAATATTAAATCTCCTTTCGCATCCTCATCAATTTCCTCCTCCCTTTCCATTACATGATTCTCAATCTCCTTTCCTTTATACAAACTCTCTATGTAAGCTTTCCATCTCTCAACCTTTTCTTCCCTATCTGTTAGAGGCTTTCCATTTGTGTCCTTAATATTACAGAACTTAGTCTTCTTTCCCCCAAAAGTATTCTTAATCCTTCGATAAGCTGTGTCTACTTTTCCTAATTTCAGACAATTTTCTATACCTGCACATTTCTCTTTCAACCATTCTTCTTTCGCTTCCTTGCACTTCTTGTTAACCTCATTTCTCAGACGTCTGTATTCTGCTTTCCCCTTTTCATCTCTTAGATTCTTGTGTTTCCGCCTTTCATCCATCAATTCTAGTATATCCTGAGTGATCCACGGTTTTCTACCTATTCTTTCTTTCCTACCAATGTTTTCTTCTGCGGATTTTGTTATTTCATTCTTCAAAAGTGCCCATTCGTCAGCAATTGAAGTTTGTTTAGGGTTTTTCATTAGGCCTTCCTTTATACTCTTCTTGAATCTTTCGTTTACATCCTTCTCTTTCAGTCTGTCTATTGCCCACCTTTTTGGATTTTGACTTTTCTTCAGTTTCTTCAACTTTAATCTGCATTTCATTACAACCAGATTGTGATCAGAGTTTATGTCAGCAGCAGGATATGTTTTACAATCCAAAATCTGGTTTCGAAACCTCTGCTTGACCATAATGAAGTCGATTTGGTAACGCCCTGTATCTCCTGGTCTCATCCATGTGTATATTCTTCTATTGTGGTTATTGAATAAGGTGTTAGCTATGACCAATTCATGCTCGGTGCAGAATTCTACCAGCCTGCTTCCTCGATCATTCCTTTCACCTAATCCGAAATCTCCTACTATCTTTCCTTCTCTCCCTTTTCCTACCACAGCATTCCAATCTCCCATTACTATAACATTTTCATCACCCTTGATAAACCTCAGAATTTCGTCTATTTCTTCGTAGACCTTTTCAACATCCTCATCATCAGCTTGACTGGTAAGCATATAGACTTGTACCACTGTGGTGCAGGTAGGTTTAGTATTGATTTTTGTTACAATAATCCGTTCACTATATTGCTCATAATATTCCACCCGATGTCCAAGTTTCCTACTCAATATGAGGCCAACCCCTGCTTGGCCATTGTTTGATTTAGTGCTAATGACCCTATAGTCTCCTGACCAAAAGTCCTGTTCTTCCTGCCAGCGCATTTCACTAATCCCAACCAAATCCAACCTCAACCTATGCATTTCCCTTTCTAAGTTTTCTAACCTTCCACTTCCTAGCAGACTTCTAACATTCCACGCTCCGATCCGTAGAATGTCAGATTTCCTCTTTGTCACTTCTGTGATGTTAACCCCCTCTCGAGTAGTCCCCACCCGGAGATCCGAACGGGGGACTAGTTTACCTCCGGATTGAAATTTTACAAGGGAGGAGGCCATCATCACATATAATTATGCCTAGAGAGGTGCATATCCTCGGGAATAGCATACGGCTGTAGTTTCCCGTTGCTTTCAGCCGTGCAGCAGGACGCAGTGTAGCCATTATTTGGCTTATATTATCAATATCTTAACCGTCTATAAGACTAGTAAAGAATTGATTTATTCTGAAAGGCTGCTACTCCCTTTCAGAATAAGTAAAGAGCAATTCTACTAACAAAAATACTAACCTTCTACCGTACTAACAATTAAATACCAAAATTCTACTAACAAAAAACTTAAGTTCCACCAACAACAAATACTACCACTAAAACAGTCTGTCACCAGGCACACTCACATGCACCCTCACACATCACAGTCTACTGAAACAATGAACTATAACTAATAAACAATGCAACTGCTACCAGACACACTCACACACCACAGTCTAATAGAACAATGACATATATCAAATAGTCAAACTAACTACCTACTTACAACTAAAACTAACTACATACTGTACTGTTATTTGATTTGACAATATTTACAAATTGCAATTTAGATAGAAAATACTTTGTTCAAATAATAAATAATAATAAATCATCATCCGTGGTTTCAAAAATTTCATGTATGGTAATCAGAAAATACTTACAAAATGTAATTTAGATTCAAATTACCCACAAAAATGCAATAGAGACTTAACGACTTGCAAAAAAAGCGGTGTAGGTTAAAAATTCAAAAGAAATTCAAAATACTCACAAAAGGACTTCCCCCCCCCCCCCCCCCGATATTGAAATATTGAAATACTTACTAAAAAGCAATTGAGGTTGAAAAACACTCACAAAATGCGACGTAGATCGAAAAGACTTACAAAACGCAACCGAGATTGAAAACACCCACAAAATGGAGTGGAGATGCAATAATAACAGTGCGGGAATCTTAAAGGGAAAAGGAAATATAATGAAAAGAAAAACAACAGGAAAGCGAAAGATGATGATGATGATAATTGTTGTTTTAAGGGGCCTAACATCTAGGTTATCGGCCCCTGATGGTTTGGGTGATCGTGAAGATGAATATGAAATGCAAACTTAAAACTAAAACTAACTACTAACCTACATACTAGAAGAAGAAATGGAAAACTAAAGGAGAATAAGGCAAGTAAAGGACAGGAGGAAAAGAAATGCCATCAACCCTCGAAGAATGCGGATTGAGGGATTTGGAAAGAAGGAGAGCCATGAAAGGCAGATAGGAAAGTGAAAGAGGAGAGGGTCCTCCCCAAAGGTAAGGGACAAAAGGGGAAAACGGACCCAGGTCAGGAATCCCTCGGGGTCGCCAACTACCGAACTCACCAGCTGTGAGTCCCTGAGGGTGTAGCATTATCTAGGGTGCACCAAAAGTGATGGGGCTACATACACCCGGCCTCCTTGAGGGCCCTGAGCAGAAGGCAGGAGATAACATGAAAAGAAAAAGAAGGCTGACACCTCGCAGATGGAGGGAATCAGAAAGATGAGGCAAGGACCAATTAAGGCGGGAAAGGAAGAGACTCCCTAGGCCTCGGATACCCTATTACCCTCGGGGTCGGAAGAGAACAAGAGTTGACCAAGTGAGGTCGACAGGAAAGAAGACAGAGAGGAGCCCGGCACAAGTAAGTGGAAGCAATGCCGGACTCAGCTGGGGCCCCGTGGTCGCCAACCCACGTCCCACTAGATGTGAGACCCTGGGTGGAAAGTGAAAGAGGAGAGGGTCCGTCCCACAGGTAAGTGACAAAAGGGGGAAACCGGACCCAGGTCAGGAATCCCTCGCGGTCGCCAACTCCCGAACTCACCAGCCGTGAGCCCCTGTGGGTGTAGCAGTTTCCAGGGCGCACCAGAAGTGGTGGGGCTACATACACCCTACCTCCTTGAGGGCCTTGAGCAGAAGGCAGGAGGGGATAGCAGGAAAAGATAAAGAAGGTTATCGGCCCCTGATGAAATGAAATGGCGTGAAATGAAAGGATGAAGATAAAAAACAGCTCACTGCTAGGGATGAAACGAAAATGGTTTAGATAAAATAGACAGTGAGCCCCAACAATTATGCCTTACGTAGCAGGAAAAATACTTACAAAAAGGAACTCAAATTGAAACTATTCACCGAATGGAGAGCGGTAAGACGTACATAAGGGAATTTCGATCGAAAATACTCACAAAAGGAATAGATTGAAAAATAAACACAAAATGTAGGTAAAGTCCAAAATACGTACAAAAAGCAACGTACAGTCGAAATACTGACAAAATGCAAGTGAAATCAAAATACTTACAAAATGCAAATGAGATTGAAAATCCGCAAAAAATATAATTTAGATTCAAAATACCCACAAAATTGCAATTGAGACTTAACTACTTGAACAAAGCGGGGTAGGTTGAAAATACAAAATGCAATTGAAATTGCTTACAAATTGTATGGTAGATTCATACTTCTCATTTGGATTTTGAAATGGTGCTAAGATTAATAAATAGAGAATTTTAAGATAATTAACGTAATTAAGGTTAAACAATAAATCAAGTACAAGATGTGTACTTTAAGCTAACTTTAACATGAAGCAGCTTTGCTTATGCTTATTAACTGAGATTTTTTCTCACAACGTGGGACACCATTGAATTACCCACTGTCTATAGAATACTCAGCTCGTTCCACCGCTGGACTAATTTTTGCCCTATTCTTCAGTCATGATTTTTCTGGAATTTTCCATGCCAAACAATTCATCTACAAGTTAAACTTTCTAGTACTTTCCACTCACATGTGGGAATACTTTTTCAAACTAAGGAATCTTCCTTATGAACTGCTAATCAATACCTAATGTTTCTTCCTCCGTTGGAATTTTTCTGCTGCATTCAACTATAACCTGCAAGTTTTTCAAGCAATAGACTCTCGCAAATCGAGTGTAACTAGTTATTTTCCACCATCGCAACAACTTTCTTTGCCATAAACTTTTTGTGGTACTTCAGTGAACTTTTCAACTATAGCAACAGACTATAGTGAAAACAGTGCTTGTTCAACTTTTTCAACCGCGTCGCGCTCGTCCGAGTACAATAAATACGGCCATGAACACTCTTCCACAATCCCCTTTGATCTTTCCCAAACCCTTTACAAACAAACTAGAGTAATCAAATTGCGAATTTAGGTCTTTTTTCAATGAGGTGTCACTCTCAATAAGTGCCCTCCCTTACTTGCTCCACGTACAACGAATTAATGTCTGTAAAACTTCGTGTCTAGTACACGCCTTAAAGTATATTGTTTCTCCCTTCTAATTAGGGAACTCAATTCTTTCTACTCAAAAGTGAGTTATATTCAGGTTTCACGAAAGGGTAACTTGCCCCAATTTTCCTCGTGATCCTGTTTAAACATAGAAGTTCTAGAAACGTCCTTTCAATTTTTCTCTTCAGGTTTCACAATAAGTGACCTGCCCTATTTGTATAATCTCTAAACGTAGTTCTGTATTAATACAATAAGTTATAGAAACTTCTATTTCATTTCTTCCTGTTTTTTGTTGTTACTTTCGAAATTGTTATTTGTTCATATTTCTAAGATACCTATCTAGAAATCCTTAAAGTACACATCTTGTACTTGATTTATTGTTTAACCTTAATTACGTTAATTATCTTAAAATTCTCTATTTAATAATCTTAGCACCATTTCAAAATCTTACGAAGATTTTAGCTCATATAAAAGGTTTAAAACCAAAAAAATTATCAATTGCCTGGCGCGAGATTTAAATGATTTCGGAGGTCTGCGACCCCAATTGTTTGTAAACTCAAATCATATATGTCTTAAATTCATTACACCTTTTTGCATTGTTAAATAAATTTGAATTTTTCCTTTTGCTTTACGGTATCATTTCTCTGAAATAACGGTTAGCCAAGATCCTGTCTTCCCTGACTCTTCCTAGGTTTATGCCCTCTTTAATAAAAATAAATCCATTGATAAGGTTTGCACTACTCGTTGCATTTGAGCAAGAATTCTTAGTTATTATCTTATTAAAGTCTCTCTTAGCTTTGATAGTTAATTCTAACTGGCCAGTAAGGCAAGCATATCTCGCTACGCCAGCTTCCTGCTTGTTGAGATTCACTCTACAACTTATGGTTGGTTTTTTCAAAATTTAAGTGTTTCTCATTGTCTAAACTTTTAGTCGGCGCTTTGCTGGGTAAAAGCTTAGTCATTCCTAAATGCGACTATTGGTGCTCTTACCAAAATTATTCCCAAGGGTATAATTGCTTTATCCCTATCCTTCTTGGATACATTCGGTCGCTCTTGAACAAATCTACAATTTCAAGAACTAAAATATCACAGCTGATTCAAATTATTTGCATTCTTCAAATTACTTGTTTAAAAACAAACTCCTTTGAACGGTTACACAGTAAATCTGTTACTCTTTGTCTTGCCAGACCACCACCCTTCCCCATAGTAGGTAAATTTATGCTTGAGAGGGAATACGCTATAGCAGCTTGCTTGCGTACATCCCAAGTTCCAGCTGCGTTTCCTGTTAGCTTCGCTCAGGTCCCTACCCACTTTAGGTATCGGAAAACGGATTTACAGTGGCAGCTGCCTTTGAGTGTACTTAAAGTTAAAGTTATAACTTATGTCAGACTCTCTTCCTATTTCTCCATCCCTTTTCTCCAGTCCGAAACCTACTTCCTTTTCTTCATCATCTTACCTTGGGGGTCAGGTTATTCGCAAGCTAATAATCTATCCAATGTGATCGGCTTCTAATATCACTTTTCATTATCTTCAGTTCTTGGATATCCTCGTTAACTACTGTTAGTGATGGTGTCAAGCTCTTTCTATTCCCCCAGTAGTTGAGAAGCCGGTTGGTTAGTCTTGTTGGGTTCATCCATGAGACATGTCCGTAGAAAGCCAGACGTCTCTTCCTGGCCGTATCTGTGATTTTCTCAGTATATCTATATAGCTCCTGATTTGGTGTTCTTCTTTACTCGTCATCTATTTATTAGTTTATTAAATGAAATTAGTTTTCTGGGAATATCTCAGAAACGTAGTTTTAGAGCCTTAAAACGTAGTAGCCTCCGAGCCACCAAGGGGCTGAAAATGAGTTTTGTCTCGTCCTTGTACGTCATAATATAATAATAATCATAATACTAATTTAATAATATTGGGAGAGCGATATAATAGATTTTAGTACTACACCCACCCGTGTAAATCACGTGAAAAAATTCAAGAGTTCCCCATAACCCCCTTAACCTTATAGACGTTTGCGAACGTAATGTAATAAATGGAATGGCATTGGGTCTTACAGAAATAGACGGACTTCAGAGATTGTGTTGCCATGGTTACCGACTTGCATTCTTTCAATAGCTTCATAAATGAAATTAGTTTTCTGGGTATATCTCAAAAACTGTTGGTTTTAGTACCTTAAAATGTGGTTGTCGGGGCCCGTAGGGCTCCCGAGTTTTGTTTCTCACATTGAGACGCTGAACATGAGCTTTGCCTCGTCTTTCTACGCCCATTTCAGCATGCATTTTAAGGGGTGGTCCCTCTTTTATGAAAGATATGTAGAAGAGTTACATCAATGATTACTTTCGTACCTCTGATGGACATCTGTACCAAATGTTACGTTGATCCACTCAGCCGTTCTCGAGTGATGTGAGTGCTATTTGTACACAGGCAGACAGAGAGATAGACAGACAGACAGACATACAAAAATTTTGTTTTTGCGCGCAACCGTCATAACCCTGTCTGAAACGGGTTAATAACTCAAAATTCCGTGGAAATTCGGAAAAAACAGACAAACTTTCGTTTTTATATATAGACAGATGCCATGGCAACACTACTAAATTGATGAGGGATGAGCCATCAGACAACGCACTTGCACGAGATCAGATTCAGATTTCCATCTGACTAAGTGTGAAGCGGCTTTGGTGACGTAACTGGTAGCATGCAGAATTTCTATGCCCTAGGTCGCGGGTTCAAAGCCGGATGTTCTAAGAGCGCTAAAAATCCCTCAGTATGCTTTCCTTTGGAGGGGAAGTTCCAACGTTCGTTGCGAGTTGCTGGTTGCGGTGGCATCTAGTAGCCAAGTTCACAGCTTGGTGTCGTTGACGGTAGCATCTGGTAGCAGCATTAGGAACTACTGCTTGAAATTGACCGTCTGCAGTCCTTACCTGAATTACAGACTAATACAGCTATCACAATTCACTCCGTTTATCAGACAGATTCTACACTCACCCAAAGTACACGGCGTTACATGACGCGTTGTCGCAGTCCCTAAACTGAGGAACCAATCCAAAATCTCTGCGTGAAGAAGTAACAGACCGTTACATAGTTACACATCAGTGTCGGAACCTTGCATAAGGACAGTTTGACCACAAGTATAACAAGAAGTTCCGTGACGAACTAAATAGCCTACTTTTCTTAAAATTTAAGATTCATGCCAATGATTAATCTATATGGATCTATCTAGAATAATGACGAAATTAAGTTGGTAATATCGAAATTTCTAATTAGTTTGAAATACTGTATACCTGGCATAATGTAGCCTAATAGAGCACTACAGTTGGCAGCCCTGGTGATTGAATATATTCTTAGTTCCATCTCTTAAGGTACAGAATAAAAAATTTGGTTGAAGTCCAATGAATAGCATGGACGTTACATGCAGTTAAACATTGGATCTAACAGCGTGCGTAAAATCTTGTTGGCAACAATGTCATGCATGTATTGGTCAGAAATAATTTGAAATAATATGATCTATTGTTGAGCCAATTTTGAATGAAATCCATTAGTTAGTATAGAAGTTACGTGCATTTTAAAATTGGACCTATCAACAGGCTTAGAATCATGTTGGCAGCACTGACGTATATTAGTTACTCCAAATTCATCTAGATTGCCAGGTACTATACGTCTGCAAAGTTTAGAGCTATTGGCTTGCATACTTTCTGATATATTGATATTAGGGTAACAAAAATAGCGACAGCACATATTAACAGTTGGCAGCCGTGGTTGCTCTTAAGAATACGCATAGTCATATCTGTTATGGTACACATAGCCCATACGAAATTTGGTTGAAATCCAAATGATAGTATCGAAGTTACATGTATTTAAAGTTAGACCACTCAGCAGGCTTAGAATCATGTTGGTAGCACTGATGTATATAAGTTACTCCAAATTAATATAGAATGTCAGGTACTATACGTGTGCATAGTTTAGAGCTGTCGGCTTACATACTTTCTGATATATTGGTATTTGGATAAAAGCAATTAAGAGCATTTATTAACAGTTGGCAGCCCTGGTGGGCCTTAAGAATACGCTCAGTTATATCTGGTTATGTACACATACAACATACGAAATTTGGTTGAATTCCAATTGATAGTGTAGAAGTTATATGCATTGAAAAATTGGACCTATCAGCAGGCTTTTGGCAACACTGCCATATATGGCCCCCTGAAAATTAAACTGCAATATTATTATCTATACGTGTGCCAATTTTGAAATTGCTCCCATTTATACCTTCCAAGATATCCAACATGGAGCTCAAATTTCAATTGCGATTTTTTAGCAGTTGGTAGCACTGACATCATTTTCAAATATGGCCGTGAGATATTCAGGTATAGATCTTTACTCCTACCAAATTTTGTTTCGATTGCTCCAGCCGTTTTGGAGTTGATAGGGGGGGGGGGGGGACACACACAGCCAGACAGACAGACAGACAGACAGAAGGACAGACACATATTTGCCCGATCTCATAAGTCTACTTTTTCCTCACTTTTAGCCTACTTTTCACATTTTGCAAAAATGAGGAAAAAGTAGACTTATGAGATCGGGCAAATGTGTGTGTGTCTGTCTGTCTGTCTGTCTGTCTGTCTGTCCTTCTGTCTGTCCTTCTGTCTGTCTGGCTGTGTGTGTGCCCCCCCCCCCTATCAACACCTAAACGGCTGCAGCAATCGAAACATAATTTGGTAGGAGTAAAGATCTATACCTGAATATCTCACGGCCATATTTGAAAATGATGTCAGTGCTACCAACTGCTAAAAATTCGCAATTGAAATTTGAGCTCCATGTTGGATATCTTGGAAGGTATAAATGGGAGCAATTTCAAAATTGGCACACGTATAGATAATAATATTGCAGTTTAATTTTCAGGGGGCCATATATGGCAGTGTAGCCAAAAGCCTGCTGATAGGTCCAATTTTTCAATGCATATAACTTCTACACTATCAATTGGAATTCAACCAAATTTCGTATGTTGTATGTATATATAACCAGATATGACTGAGCGTATTCTTAAGAGCTACCAGGGCTGCCAACTGTTAATAAATGCTCCTAATTTATTTTATCCAAATACCAATATATCAGAAAGTATGCAAGCCGACAGCTTTAAACTATGCACACGTATAGCACCTGACATTCTATATTAATTTGGAGTATCTTATATACGTCAGTGCTACCAACATGATTCTAAGCCTGCTGACAGGTCCAACTTTAAATACATGTAACTTCCATACTATCATTTGGATTTCAACCAAATTTCGTATGTGCTATGTGTACCATAACAGATATGACTATGCGTATTCTAAGGAGCAACCAGGGCTGCCAACTGTTAATATGTGCTGTCCCTATTTTTGTTACCCTAATATCAATATATCAGAAAGTATGCAAGCCAATAGCTCTAAACTTTGTACACGTATAGTACCTGGCATTCTAGACGAATTTGGAGTAACTAATGAACGTCAGTACTGCCAACATGATTCTAAGTCTGCTGATAGGTCCAATTTTAAAATGCATGTAACTTCTACACTAACTAATGGATTTCATTCAAAATTGGCACAACAATAGATCATATTATTTCAGATTATTTCTGACCAATACATGCATCACATTGTTGCCAACATGATTTTACGCGCGCTGTTAGATCCAATATTTAACTGCATGTAACGTCCATGCTATTCATTGGACTTCAACCAAATTTTGTATTTTGTACCTTAAGAGATGGAACTAAGAATATATTCAGTCATCAGGGCTGCCAACTGTAGTGCTCTATTAGGATACATTAAGCCAGGTATACAGTGTTTCGAACTAATTGGAAATTTCGATATTAGCAACTTAATTTCGTCATTATTCTAGATAGGTTCATATTCTGTAGAATAATCATTGGCATGAAAAGTAGGCTGTATAGTTCTTCACGGAACTTCTTGTTGCAAAATGTGAAAAGTAGGCTAAAATGGACCCCAAATGACAAGAAGGTTACCGTCATCATAAGACAATAAAATGTTTAAAATATGCATAAAATGACGAAAAACAAAGTTAATTAATCCCCAATTATAAAATACTTTCTCGCAATAAATGAGGTCTGATCCTTCTACGAAAACCTGCATATTCTGCCAATTTTCGGCTATCCCCATGTTTGTCCGGTGAAATCTACCTCCGCCTTTCGAGAGGACTTTTTGTTATGGCACAAGCGACAGCCGTGCTGCCAACGTAACTGGTGACGTAATCTCTCGCAACAGCTTGTAGCCTGCTTCCAGTCGACATACCGGGTCAGGGAATGGAATGAATGAAGCCCCCATCTAGCGGCGAGGGTATGAACTGTGCTGGCTGCCGAAGCCTGTTGCACTCCCCTGGGGCAATGATTAAATGAATGGCAGATGAAATGAAATGATAGTGGAAAGTGTTGCTGCAATGAAATTTGAGACAGGGAAAACCGGAGTACCCGGAGAAAAACCTGTCTGCCTCCGCTTTGTCCGGCACAAATCTCACATGGAGTGACCGGGATTTGAACCACGGACCCAGCGGTGAAAGGCAGGCGTGCTGCCGTCTAAGCCACGGAGGCTTTTCTACATTAACATATAGCTAAAATATAATACACACTCACTAGTTAAAGAGGGAGCAACTTTTCTATCGAATCAACAAATGGCATCTAAGTTCTTCATGCAAACAATCTCCATAGTTAATTTACCAGTGTAGCTACGCGCACTAAGGTGAAAGGTCTCTTAGTCAGTTTACCTCCAGATTCAGACCCTCACCGACAGCCGTCCTTAAAACAGCTCTCCATTATTTCAATTTCCAACTCCGAATAAATGCCTGTTGTTTGTTTTGGGGGCTTCGGATATCTTGGTTATCAGTCCCGTGAACTTGAGTAAGTGTTCGAATTGTGTAATAAGCTGTGGTGACTGTAACAGGACAAGGTACAGTAATGGTCTAGGGATGGCTACTAAGAATCGGTAATCGTGAGTCGTAAGTTTGGTTACATTCTCAACCAAAGATAATCATTCTGTCTCGGGGCTTGGAACGTAAGCTTCATTGGTGTGGCAGCTAAGTGATTTGTTACACTCCCACTTCATACTTCTTAGTTCCATGATATTCCACTTCAATTCCAGGGTAGAGATATGGTAGCATATTCCGTATCATTCCTTGATAGGTTAAAGCGATTCACAAAGCATATCAGGAATTTACATCCACGCCATCTATAATTTGTGAAATCGAATCATTTTTATATACTATAAGGTGCGTTCAAAAAGTAACGAGCCGGAGGCTTGAATGCGAAAACCGGTGACGACATCGGCTAGTCGTTGCGTGTGTAACGAGGTGTGGTTCCAACCAGAGCGTGGAATGTACAGCCCGTCGCTAGAGGGCTCGCGTGCACGTCACGAGACGATACAAAATGAGTAGCAGCATGCATCAATCGTCCAACCAAGACCAAGACAGCAGGCCATTCGACATGCTTCCTGGTGTGGTTGAGAACAGTGGAGCACCCATTGGGTACACGCTTTCCGCAAGTGCAGTCGTTCCTTCATGATGGTGTGTACACTTACGACGCTCAATCCGACCACGGCGGCTATGGCGTTCACTGTCACTCGGCGGTCCTGGGTAATGAGTGAATCAATCAGCTGGACGTTGTCATCGGTAATGCAAGGGGGTGCCCCAGACCGGGCATCATCGGCTAACGACGCCCGTCCTTCCCTGAAACGCTTGTGCCACACCTTGACCCTTGCATGGGACATGCAGTGTTCGCCGCACACTTGTGACATTCGGCGATGAATGTCCGTTCCTCTTACTCCTTTCGCTGTCAGAAACCGAACAACACCTCTTTGCTCTTCGTTTGACGCCTCCGTGTCACTGTTTGCAATGCGAGTGGCAGCACTGGACGATTGATGCATGCTGCTGCTCGCTTTGTATCGTCACGTGTCGTGAACGCATGCCCTCATGCGACGGGCTGTGACCTTCCATGCTCTGGTCGGAACCACACCTCGTTACACTCGCCACAATCAGCCGATGTCGTCACCGGTTTGCGCATTACAGCCTCCGGCTCGTTACTTTTTGAACGCACCTTATAATAGACTTAGATTATGGTAGTGGTTTACTATTCCAGACCGCACAATAATCCGATCATTCAGTGACGAGTTCGATGAATGAGGAGCTGCCACGCACACCATGCCATGTCCTGTGGTTAGGATTCCACGTAAAAAGGGGGTCTAATGGATCATAATCATAAGATTCACGGTCACGTGAAACTTCAATCTACCTTCCTTCCTTCATAACGGGGAATGAGAGGAGTCTACATACACGTGTATGTTATGTCTTATGCCGAGCTGTCCATTAGCGCTTCTTGCTATCAGCGAAGGGTAGAGAGCTCTCAGCAAGGCGCATTGTACACAGGGGTCAATACAAAGGTAACATTAGCTCTGTGAACGGCCATTCTGGCTTGAAATCGATATCCGTGTTTTTGTGCGTTGTCAGCGAGGAGAAGCTCAGGGTGAATCTGAGTGGTGCTATTTGATGTGACATCTATAAGACACTTCGCCAGCCAATGATCCCCCATTTGCTGTCAACTTCCATTGTGTTGCTTAGCACCTGAAGACCAATACAGTGTCTAGCATCATTCCGAGGGTGTCAGTTTAATGTCCCGGCATTGTTAGATTCCATCCATTAAGCTATCAGTGTCATTGGACGTGGTAATTGTATCTATGAAGCAGAACAGAACAGCAAAAAGGTCAAATATCGGACGTACTTTGTTCCTATCCTGACGTATGCCTCGGAGACCTGGGTTATGAAAGGAAGCGAGAAGAGCAAAATACAGGCCAGTGAGATGAGTTTCTTGAAAAGCAGCATTGGAGCTACAAAGATGGACAAAATAAGAAATTAGAGGACCAGAGAATTAATGAAGCAGGAACCAGGTATAGAGAAATCTATTCTTAGATGGTATGGACATGTAAAACACGAATGGAGGAGAAGAAGATAGGCCCAGGAGGATACACGAGACGAAGTGGGAAGGAAAGAGACCGAGAGACAAGTGGCTGAAGGGGGTGGAAGAAAGCGTGAAGAATAGAGGAGAAGACTGGACAAGGGTGGAGGCTGATAGTTGCTGGGAATACAGAAGACGTTGGAGAGGCTTGTGATACAAACAGACCCGGCCAGTGGCTGGAAACTGTGCAAGATGATGATGATGAAGCAGATTCACTCAATGTAGCATTACGTTATCTGCTTTCTGAAGAGCAAACAGAAATTTGGAAGTGCAGTACATTGGTACAGCTTTGTCATGGCTGATGCATCAGGTGTGGGCCATATCGTGGTTAGAATACCGCGAGGTGCTGATGCGGATTCATAGGGATACCTGGTGATCCGGGTTCATTTCCCGGCTCTGCCATGACATTTTAATTCTGATGTGAAAGCTAGTAAAGTGAAACTGAGAAAAGGTAGGTTCAATTCCCAAAAGCCATCCTGGAAGTGGCTTTCCGTGGTTTCCCACTTCTACTCCAGGTAAATACTGGGATGATTTCTAACTTTGGGCCATGGTCGTTTCCTCTTCTCTTGAATTACAAATACACACATGAATACAGTCATTACAAAACACAGGTTATAGGACAAATCTTTCAAACACACCCAAAATACACAGGGATAATTGAACACGATGTGAAATATGAACAACAATATTTTTAGTTTGGGGAAATTTTGACTTTTGTACTTGGCACACCAGTCAGCTGACAAACCACAGAGGTCTCTAGCTGTTTTATGTTATAAACATAAATACTGTTGCTGTGACTGTGAGTTTCATATTCTTTCTGTTGTAGTTAGTGCAATATATCTGGTTAGCCTACTTTGGATTTTTGCAAAAAAATGAAAGTAGACTTATGAGATCAACACAGGGCGAAAAAAAGTGTGTCTGTCTCTGTGTGTGTGTGTGTGTGTGTGAGTCTGTGTGTGTGTACTCTGAATGTATGTCCCCCCCCCCCTATCAATTCGAACACGGTGAACGCGAATTGAACGAAATTTGGTACAAAGGTAGCACTAGCAAAGGACACCTCAGTGTCAAGTTTTATATTGCCGCCATCTTGACGGAAACGTAATGGCGGCCACACAAATGTTCAAAGCTTAAATCAAATTACGACTAACCTAATCATCCGATCTTTACCAAATTCTGCAACAACTTACCTTTATGGGGGGAGCATCCTTTGTCCAAACTAATAGGTCATCAGCCTAATAGTTTGCAGATGGCGGCCATACTTGTGTGAAAATCGATTCCCCCTATTAATTCGAACACGGTGAAAACGAATGAAACGAAATTTGGTACAGAGGTAGTACTAGCAAAGGGCACCTCAGTGTCATGTTTTATATCGACGCCATCTTGACGGAAACGTAATGGCGGCCACACAAATGTTCAAAGATTAAATCAAATTACGATTAACCTAATCATCCGATCTCTACCAAATTTATGTGCATATATCTTTATGGAGGGAGCATCTTTTGACCAATCTAATAGGTTATTAGCCTAATATTTTGCGGATGGCGGCCATATTTGTGTAAATGGATTCTCCCTATTAATTCGAACACGGTGAAACCGATTGGAACGAAATTTGGTACAGAGGTAGCACTAGCAAAGGGTACCTTAGTGTCATGTTTTATATCACCGCCATCTTGACGGAAACATAATCGCGGCGACCCAAATGTTGAAAGCTAAAATGTAATTACGACCTACCTAATAATCTAGTCTCTACCAAATTTTTCAACAACATATCTTTATGTGGGAAGCATATTCTGACCAAACTGCAAGATCATCAGCCCAATAGTTTGCAGATGGTCCCAGTATGTGTGCAAATCGATTTCCCCTATCAATTCAAACACGGTGAAACCGAATTGAACGAAATTTGGTACAGAGGTAGCACTAGCAAAGGGCACCTCAGAGTCATGTTTTATATCGCCGCCAACTTTAAGGAGACGGAATGACGGCCACCCAAATGTTAAAAGCTTAAATCAAATTACGACCATCCTAATAATTTGATCTCTACCAGATTTTGCAACAACATGCCTTTTTGGGGAAAGCAGCTTATGACTGACTACAAAGTCATCAGCCCAATAGTTTGCAAATAGCGGCCATGTATGTTTGCAAATCCATTCCCCATATCAATTCAAACACGGTGAAACGGAATTGAATGAAATTTTTTACAGAGGTAGCACTAGCAAAGGGCACCTCATATTCATGTTTAATATCCCTATAGCACGTTGTATTTCAACAAGCTACTACAACTAACATTCAATTATACTCCTTGAAAAGGACAAAGAGTTATAACAATACTCATGCATTTAGGAGAAAGTAGGCATATGTTCTTTATTGAACATCTTGTTTTGGAGTGCTTTTTAAGTGTAACATTTGTTAAATCAACCTGCCTAGAAAATATGTACATTCAAAAATGTGTCGTTTTCTCTTAATTCATTATAATAAAACACTTCCACCTATTATGTATCACAGAAACTATACTAATACAATTTTTCCCCTGCTATATTCGTTCACCTAAACCCAGAATTCATAACATTTGACTCATGAATGAAGTAAACTTTCAATTTTATTTTGATTGGCCAGTGTTATATGAAACTTTCATTCATTCTGTTGACTTGTGTTGGCCGACTGAATAGAGCATTGAAGGAAAAGGAAGGAAGTTTGGGGTTTTACGTGACCGTTAATCTCGCGATAATGAGCCACGGGAACTCCATTTACGTGGAATCTGAACCACAGGACATCGCATTTTACTTCGAAAAATCACACTTGTATTGATCGGGAATTGAACCTGGTCTATCTTGGTAGGAGGCAAACATCTTTACCACTGCAGCACCGCGCCCCTGAAAAATCACTGAAAACTGGCTTCTAATATTTCAATAATTGAAAAGCAACTTACCCTACTCTGGTTATAAGTTGGCTAACAGCTGAACTACTGTTTAATATTCCAGCGAATTGATTGCATGAATTGGCGATCTGAATGTGGAAATTACTGATGAGAGCTGCAATATACATTATAATATTTTGAAATGCACGCCTATACAGTACAGTGCGTATTAAAATTTGCATATCAAAAAAATACTTTGAATACAAATACTTTAATATTTTTGAATGTTTTATTAAATAAAGTTCAAATGTCACTTGTTATCATAACAGTTGGTAAATACCAACGTCATGGTTAATGCATTCTAAATTATGTTCTGATTGTATTACATTCATTTAAATGTTAAATGTTAAACAAATAATGTGATGCATATTTCCAGCTTTATTAATTAGAAAAGGGCTTGAATTCTCGGAGATGATATATGAAAAGCACAAGGGGATAAGTCACAATGTTAGAGAGTTCAGTTAATTGCGCTGAAATAAAAAAATACTTACAAGTGGAAAAACATTTGAACCTGAACTTCGAAAGGATTTGTTACCGGAGATTTATTTTTCTCTGAGGTTCAGCACGGACTTCAAACTAAAATAGTTGATGCAAACGTTGTGCTTACTCAATTTTTATCTGGGTAAAGAAAATTCAAGTCATACAACGAGAGATTCCATATCATGGTCCAAAATGACCATACATCCTTTTGTGGATCCTCCCGAACTACATCACCTGCTTTTCGACTGCTCTATTTTTGAAAGAGGAATATATCATTATATATATAATTCTTCGACACGTGTGTATGTGACTGAACTCCTCCTAAACGACTGAACCGATGTTGATGGAATTTGGTATGTATATTAGGGTGGGTCCATGTATGGTTTAGATTCACAATCTGACCCGGTAGGTGGAATGAACACAATTTTAGAACCACAATTTTCACACAATTTTAGAACCACAATATACAGTCATAAACAGTCGTCATGGAAACCGCTAGCCTTAGTGAAAAGTGATGCTTTTGGATTTAGCACGTAGAGCCACCTGGTCGCAACCTGTGCAACTACCGCCATTACATACACTGCGCCCGTGGCGAAAAGTTGTGTTTTATACCAAAGGTGGCAGTGATGTCGAATTCTACTGTTTGCCTCTGCACGTTAGAGCGTTTCAAAGTCCCGTATGCGTTCATATACCATTCATCCGATTGCCATGAAACTTGGGTGATAGGTTGAGTGAGCTCCAGGGAAGGTGTTTGGCTTAGCAAATCCATTTTACAATAGATAGCGCACGAATAGATTCAACAAATGAGCGACGACGCACGAAGCGTTTCAAAAAGGTCCCGTATGCGTTCAAATAACATTCGTCCGATAGCGATGAAACTTGGGTGAGATGTTGTGTACACTCCAGGGAAGGCTTCTGGCTTAGTAAATCAATTTCACATTAGGTAGCGCTCGACTAGATTCAACAAATGAGTTTTTTTTTGGTCGTGTGGCCTCCTGAGAGGCCGAGTGCAGGTCTTTCTATTCGACGCCCGTGGGCGACCTGCGCGTCGGGATGAGAGATGGAATGGATGAAGATGAATGAAACTGGGCAAGGATGTGGAAGGAAGCGGCCGTGGCCTGTCAGAAGGTACTGTCCCAGCATTTGCCTGGTGTTGAAAATGGGAAACCACGGAAAACCATTTCAAGGACAGCCGACGGTGGGGCTCGAACCCACGCGTCTACCGAGTCAGCAGAGAGCTTGGCCCCATGGCCTAACGCAGCGCATTAGCCCGCGTGGCCACTACTGTCGGTCAACAACAAATGAGTGACGACGCGCGAAGCGTTTCAACAAAATCCCTTATAAGTTTATATTCCATTCATAGATTGAGATGAAACTTTGATGAGTTGTTGTGAACACTTAAGTGAAGGCTTCTAACTTAGTAATCCATTTCACAGGAGGTTGCGCACGAGTAGATTCAACAAATGAGCGGCGTCGTACGAAGCGTTTCAACAAAGTCCCGTATGCGTTCATATAACATTCATCCGATTGCAATTAAACTTGGGTGAGATGTTGTGTACACTTACGTGAGGGTTTCTAACTTAATAAATACATTTCACAGGAGGTTTCGCACGAGTAGATTCAACAAATGAACGACGACGCACGAAGCGTTTCAATAAGGTCCTGTATGCGTTCAAATACCATTCGTCCGATTACGATGAAACTTGGGTGAGATGTTGTGTACACCCTACGGAAGGTTTCTGGCTGAATAAATCCATTTTACAATAGGTAGCGCACGAGTAGATTCAACAAATGTGTGACGGCACGCGAATCATTTCAACAAAGTACCGTATGCGGCCATATACCATTTATCAGATTGCGATGAAACTTTGGTGAATTGTTGTGTACACTCCAGGAAATATTTCTGTCTTAGTAAATCCAGTTTTTAATAAGTAGCGCACGAGTAGATTCAACAAATGAGCGATGGCGCGCGAGTCGTTTCCACAATGTCCCGTATGCGGTCATATATCATTCATCCGATTGCGAACAAACCTTGGTGAATCATTGAGTACACGCCAGAGAAGGTTTCAGGCTTAGTAAATCTATTTTTCAATAGGTAGCGCATGAGTAGATTCAACAAATGAGTGACGGCACGCGAATCGTTTAAAGAAAATCACTTATGCGTCCATATGTCATTCATCCGATTCCGATGAAACTTTGATGAGTTGTCGTGTACATGCCAGGGAAGGTGTTCAACTTGGTAAATCCATTTTACAATATTGGTAGCGCACGAGTAGATGTAACAAATGAGCGACGACGCGCGAAGCGTTCCAACAAAATCCTGTATAAGTTTATATACCACTCATCGATTGAGATGGAACTTTGATGAGTTGTTGTGTACACTTACGTGAAGGTTTCTAACTTAGTAAATCCATTTCACAGGAGGTCGCGCAGGAGTAGATTCAACAAATGAGCGACGACGTTCGAAGCGTTTCAAAAATGTCCCTTATGCGTTCAAATGCCATTGGTCCGATTACGATGAAACTTGGGTGAGATGTTGTGTACACCCTACGGAAGGTTTCTGGCTTAATAAATCCATTTTACAATAGGTAGCGCACGAGTAGATTCAAAAAATGTGTGACGGCACGCGAATCATTTCAACAAAGTACCGTATGCGTCCATATACCATTTATCCGACTGCGATGAAACTTTGGTGAATTGTTGTGTACACTTCAGTAAAGGTTTCTGGCTTAGTAAATTCATTTTAGAATAGGTAGCGCACGAGTAGATTCAACAAATGTGCGATAGCACGCGAATCGTTTCAACAAAGTCCTGTATGCGTTCATATACCATTTATCCGATTGCGATGAAACTTTGGTGAATTGTTGTGTACACTCCAGGGAAGGTTTCTGGCTTAGTAAATCCAGTTTTTAATAAGTAGTGCACGAGTAGATTCAACAAATGAGCGACGGCGCGCGAATCGTTTCCACAATGTCCCGTATGTGGTCATATATCGTTCATCCGATTGCAATGAAACCTTGGTGAATCATTGAGTACACTCCAGAGAAGGTTTCAGGCTTAGTAAAACTATTTTACAATAGGTAGCGCATGAGTAGATTCAACAAATGTGTGACGGCACGCGAATCCTTTTTTAAGGAAATCCTATGTGCGTTCATATGTCATTCATCCGATTCCGATGAAACTTTGATGAGTTGTTGTGTACACACAAGGGAAGGTGTTCAACTTTGTAAATCTATTTTACAATATTGGTAGCGCACGAGTAGATGTAACAAATGAGTGACGACGCGCGAAGCGTTCCAACAAAATCCCGTATGCGTTCATATACTATTCATCGATTGCGATGAAACCATGATGAGTTGTTGTGTACACTTACGTGAAGCTTTCTAACTTAGTAAATCCATTTCACAGTTGGTAGAGCACGAGTGGATTCAACAAATGAGTGACAGCGCACGAATCATTTAAACAAAATCCCGTATGTGTTATATGCCACTTATCCGACTGCGATGAAACTTTGGAGAGTTGTTGTGCACGCTGCCACGAATGTTTCTAGATTAGTTAATACATTTCGCGATAGTTTAGAGTCAGCTAACAGAAATTGAAAAACATATTGTGTATCCAAAAGCATTTCAAGAAGCAAAGTTACAACACTTTCTTTGATTGGCAGGACAACGTCTGCCGGGTCAGCTAGTATATTATAAAATGGCACTTGAGTTACTGCAATAATGAACTGACAAAGACTTTGTATCTTATATTTAAACAAGTAGTTCCGTGAATAACTAAAGCCTATTTTCATATATCCAACATATGTTAATTGCCACTATCAACATACAAAATTTCAGATTTTAATATATGTAGGTCTATAGAGTTATGTACTGTTACTCGAAGATTATTGTGTACGTGTAGTATTCAAACTTCAATCGCATGATTAGAACACAAGAAGTAACAAGGAGATTTTAAAATTTCTATATAAATTACCGAAAGTGCACCGTCCATATGTTCGCGTAAATAAACTGGTGAATAAGAGACAAGAAATAGCAAGGTACCTTCATATCCCCAAATCCAATTTCTACACAGCGCGTTGTTTTCAAACGACGACGGTGACAGTTTTACTGAATACTGGTTCACAATATGCACATGGCATTGAAGTACACAGAGCGCATGCGTCGGTCGGCCAGAGAGCTTGTAACACAGATATATCCTACCCAGCGCAGCACCCGATCACAAAATTCTAGTTACTGAACTGATATTTATGAATATTTATGATGATGATGATGATAATTGTTGTTTTAAGGGGCCTAACTATGAATATTTATGTTAAAACATATAATAAAGTTATAATTATCGTCGAACATAAACAGTCGTATACAACTCGCCTATAATGGTAATTAAGACACTCGTATGGAAATTATAAAACTCGCTTACGCTCGTTTTATAAACACACTCGTGTCTTAATTATAGCCATTATAGGCTCGTTGCATAATGTACTATTATCAAATTAATTTCCAAAAATAATAAGTTATATTTCCTTTCCTACCACCTATATATATATTTTTTTTATAAGCCATTTTAACTTCGAGCTGAAGAACATAAGAGAGAAGCTGGTATTCAGAAAGGTGTAAGGCAAGACTCCATACTTTTCGACTTTTACATTGAACAAGCAATGAAGGAAGTTGGAGAAAAGTTTAAAGTGAGTGTGAAGATTCAAAGAGAAATATATGTAATTCCAACTGAGATTTTCTGATGACATTGTCTTCTTGGCCGACACGCCAGAGAACTTGAATGAGTTTTTGAATAGTATAGACTCCGTCTTGAGGAAAGAATTCACGATGAAAATTAATAAATGTAAAACAAAAATATTGGAATGCAGCCGAAATTAATCAGAAACCTTTATGGACATCAAATAGGCAGATGAAGCTAAAGAAAGTTACATAGGAAGCAAAAGAACCAGTGATGGAAGAAGCATAGAGGATATAAAAAGTAGGTTGGCTCAGGCAAGTAAAGCATATCTAGAGGAAAGGAATCTGTTGACATCGAATATAGATTTAGGTATTAGGAAGTCATTTTTGAAGGCCTTTGTCTGGAGCGTGGCACTCTATGGAAGTGAAACTTGGACTATTGGTGCAGCAGAAAAGAGGAGCATTGAAGCGTTTGAAATGTGGTGTTATGGGAGAATGATGAAGATCAGATGGGTAGATAGGGTTAAGAATGAAGAGGTATCAAGACGACTGGGAGAGAAGAGATGTGCCTGGCGACTGCTAATGAAGAAAAGAGATAGGTTGGTAGGTCATATTCTAAGACACCCAGGTATGGCAAACTTAGTTATAGATGAAAGGGTCGAAGATACGAACTGTAGGGGTAGACCAAGGTTAGAATATGTTAAACAGATTGCCTCAGATGTAGGGTGTGGTAGCTATGTAGAAATGAAACAATTAGCTCACGACAGGGAAGCATGGCAGCGGATGGGGAACATTTTCAGAATCTACTGTAAGCAAGGTGAGTGCTGCATAAACCAGTCAAAACACTGAAAACTTGAACAACAACAACTTTAACTTATATCATTATATGATTAGAAAGATATACTTTGAATTTTTAAGTACGTCTTGGTAAGATGAAGCTACATTTGGGTTTTGCAAATCAGTTTATTATCCGTCATTTTGATTGAATCTAATCTCTTCTCAAAATGACCAGCATGGTGAAGAAATCGTAATTCAGTAGGATTCCAATTTTGACTTGCGCAAGAGTCACAGAATATTTAAATGCTTCTAATTTGTATGGCAGGTGATTGTAAGTACTCATTGTCGTAAGTTGTGAGGTTAGATACCCGAAAACTCAATGCAGTGCTATAATAGGGGCATACTAGACAAAGTGAATAGTGATCCAGTCTGATCTTATTGGGTACGATTACGTGTTGTCAACGAAGATACATGTCAGACAAATACGAGGGTCATTACATAAGTCACGGCAACTATATTGTATCTTTCGACAATGCTAGGCTACAGCATGGGAAATCCACGATATGGATTGAACCGTTAAGACTGCGTAATATCTCAATGCAAACAGATTATAGGGATCAAGTACAGGAGTTAACGGCAAAGGTACAAAGGAAAACCACACATTGGAACTCGGTGTAAATTTGCTTTGCACTGGTACAAATGGAACACAAATCAATCAATTAACATCCAGGACACCGTTTCCAAGCATTGGAACACTGTCAATAACCGACACGGACATGTCAGTTTGGGCAGAGAATTCGCGACGAGTGTGCCGTTGCTGCGCGTTTATATCGGAAAGCCTCCACCCAACGTGCAACTGTCCGGTAATCACCAGCAGCTTCACAAAGTGCTGTATGACACTGCGTGGCATTTCTGCCACCGAGAAAAGCAATTTTCACGAATGATCGCATTTCTAATCAGCTTACATCCATCTTGAAGCAAGGCCAAGCTCAGAATGAACGTGTATGGCTCTGGTACCCAGCCCTCTGAACTTACAGTCGTCTTATGTCGGGTGAATTCTGTGCTGTTTGCCGCGGTGTTTCGAATGTCTACACTGGAATTACCGTGATGCCATATGATGGAAAGATATAACTTATCGAATTACCCTCGTATAAGGGTGTATGTGTTGGTATCCTAAATAACAAGAATCAGGTAAAGTCTTGAATAAATTTTCTGTACTAATTTGAATAAGAAAAAACATAAGTTATATAAAAGAATTGAATATGTTTTAAAACTAATACATTCCTCAATATCAATGTACTAACAGGTATCACTTGGGTCCAAATTGAATAGCAGTTAGGCCTAATTGGTTTCTAGGTTCCTTGAATTAAATATTAAATTAATGAAAGTTGAAGCTATCATTACCGTATATATTTTGTTCTTAAACTTACTCAGCATTCTTTTGGTATTAGGCTATTACGGAGTTACTGTACATCACCTCGTAGTGTAGCGGGTAGCATTCTTGGCTGTCAACCCAAAAGTCCAAGATCGATTCCCGAATCTACCAAGAAATGTAATTCTGGTCAGAAGGCTGAGATGCGGTACACTCGCGAGGAAGACGTTGAAGTGATTTTTCTTTGTTTTCCACTTCTACTCCAAGCAAATGCTGGTATAGTTTCTAACTTAAGTTCACACCCTTCTCCTTCCAAATTCTCACTTGGACTATAAATGGGCTGCGTGACTCAGTGGTAATGTTGTCGCCTGCTATCCCAAGGTTACAGGATCGAATCCTGGCGCAGTCAGTTGGCATTTGAGGGTGCGCAAATGCTAGAGAGCCGTGTCAGTAGATTTACTGGCACAATTCCGGTGTCTAAAAAACCCACAGTAGTTAAAAGGGACGTAAACCAAAAATATTATTATTATTATGATCTATAAATTGCATACTGTTACAGACAGAATAACAACACAGTTTATCAGACAAATGTAATACACACATCCAAATAAACGGGGCTAAATTACCACGATGTGTAGGCTCCTAAAATGAATTAGAACAACATCAACGGAATGACTGTAACAAATGTGTTAAGTTATCATAACATAAAATAATACTGTCTCAATTTCTAGCAATCCGAGTTTCGAAACAGAGTGTATTCTAATGACTGTTGCTGTTATTGCTTCATTTGAAGGACATGGGCATCATGGTCATTTGGATTCGTGTACATGGGCGTGTGTAAATGAGCCAACTTGGTGTTCATAGGCGAAACCCCACAAAAGACACGGCATAAACCTAGAAAATTCCTGAGTTTTAACTTGTATATTCTGATGCTGTATTAGTGAGTGTAATAGTAACTTCTGTGAGGATTGGGAGGGAGACGGCCTTGGCCGTAAGTAGGAACCATCCAGGCATTCGCTTGGAGTAGTAGTGGAAAACAACGAAAACCCACTTCCAGGATGGGTGAAGTGTAAATCTAGCCCAACCATTCTCACTTGCACCACACGAGGGTGAATGAGCCCCATTCTAGCCCTCTGAACAAAATAAAATGTCTTGGCAGAGACGGAAAATCGAAACCGGACCTCCGGGGCAACATCCAACAATGCTAGTCGCTACACTATTCTTTAGTAATTGTGATTCGTTTTGGTTGACTGAATAGTGGTTTGCTCGAGGCCATTATCAATGGAGTGCACATCGGCGTAAAGGAAAATAGTCAAGAGGGAGAATTTATATAAACAAGAATCTCATGTTCTGGGTTCTCCTGGGATTTGATATTACATCCAGTAGGATTATTTAACCCAGGGCCGTGGCTTGACACACGGTGAGCTGCAGCTGACGTTGTGTCAGGCGGGATAGCATTCACCACCCAGCAAGGATTTCATTTATTTACTACCAGTGCACAGTGGTACCCGACTTCTCTCAGGAGCATATAGTAATAAATACCGGGTGAGTTAGCCGAGGTCGTTACGGCATGACTAATGGCAGTTGCTCACATCCGGGAGGCGAGGAGGTTCGAATCCCCCCGCCGGCAACCTTGAAGATGGTCTTCTGTGGTTTCCCATCTTCCTTCCAGGCAAATGCCGGGGTTGGTCCCTAACTATAGGCCACAGCCGCTACCTTCCAACTCCTCGCCCTTCCCTTCCAACTTTCCTCCCCAACGGTACTTGTAGCTCACCCATTGGGTGTCCGTCTCGAAGCAGCTACAAAACTGGCGAGCCGAACTTGTCCTCGGACACTCCCGGCACTAAAAGTCATACGCTAAAAAAAAAAGGAATAAATTAAAATCCACAGCCTGCTTCCAGTCGACCGACCAGGTCAGGGAATGGAATGAATGAAGCCACCATCTAGCGGCGAGGATAGGAACTGTGCCGGCTGCCAAGGCCTGTCGCACTCCCCTGGGGCAATGATTAAATGAATGACAGATGACATGAAGTGATAGTGGAGAGTGTTGCTGGAATGAATTTGTGATAGGGAAAACCAGAGTACTAGGAGAAAAACCTGTTTGTCTCCACTTTGTCCAGCACAAATCTCACATGGAGTGCCGGAATTTGAACTACGGACCCAGTGGTGAGAGGCCGGCGTGCTGCCGCCTGAGCCATGGAGGCTAGCAATTACACAATTGAAAGCAAGCCTCCGTTCCTTGTGGAACATAGGTCATCAATGAAGCATCTCCATCTGGTCCTGTTTGCAGACAACCTCTTCTTCTCGCTCCAGGTCTTACCCTCCTCTATAGCCTCCAAGTGTACAGATCTGCGCCACGTATGTTTGGGTCTCCCTCTCCTCCTCGTACCCTGTGGGTTCCAATCCAGTGCCTCTCTCTCTCAATGGCTTAATTTCCTTTCCTCAGGGTATGTCCGATCCATTTCTATTTCCGTCGCTTTATTTGTATGGCCATCTCAGTTTCACCCGTCCTTCTCCAAAGTTCTTGGTTGGAGATTACTTCTTTCTTAAGCAGTGTTTGAGAAATGTCTGCAGCCTGGAGGTGATTTTCTTACCAGTAAGTTCAGAACATTATGTAAATTTCTTTTGACATTATTTCCTTGTTATGTTGAATACTGAGCATAGTTGATGAGGTACATTATTTTGTGAATATTGTTAAATACTGTACTTGCAAATCAACTCGGGCCTCCTAACCTCACATGATACATTGTCATATAGGATGGGTGGAGTCAGATCTGGTGTCTGAGAAAATACGAATCCCCAGCTCAGAAAGCACCGAAAGAAGTGAAAAACGTATGGTAAAAGTGGCGTGGTTTAGGAGAAAACAGGAGCCAAATTACGTCACTATTGACAACACTGCTTGCTACTGTGTACAAGACCGGATCGAGTAAGTGGCACTGAACTAACAGAACAGCTGGTATTCACTGGGGGTAGGTCTCGTAGACAACTGATAAGTGAAGGTCAGCTCCACGGAGGGGAGGTAACTTGCTCAATCAGTCCGCACAGACTAGGAACGACAGAGTTCCGAATATGCTTCCCTTCCCCCCTAAGATTCTTTCCTTTTTTCGTGCGATCTCCTGAGTGGCCGAGTGCAGGCTTTCTAGTCGACGCCCGTGGGCGACCTGCGCATCAGGGTGAGAGATGGAATGGATGAAGGTGAATTAAATTGGGCAAGGATGTGGAAGGAAGTGGCCGTGAATTGTCAGAAAGTACCGTCCAGGCATTTGCCTGGTGTTGAAAATGAGAAACCACAGAAAACCATTTCAAGGATGGCCGACGCTGGGGCTTGAACCCACGTGTCTACCGAGTCAGCAGAGAGCTTGGCCCCGTGGCCTAACGCTGCGCTTTATCGAGCGTAGCCACTGCTGTCAATCCCTATAAGATAAGACATGTACACGCAACAGCTCATGCGATGTTGCCAGTCTGGACATGGCAAATAGTCTTCCCGAAATTGATTATCGTAACATGGAATTGTTAGAAAACCACTCGCCATATGCAGATCCACCCTCGGACATTATTTCTTCGATTTTTTATGCTGCACAGCGTGGAGCAATCCCAAAGTCATAGGACCAACGATTCGCCTGCAAGACATGATTAAAAAATATCACTAAACCTTTCTTTTCGCTAAATCATGCACCTTTTATTTTACGTTTCTCACGTCTTTCGGCGCGTCCTGACCTAGGGAATAATAACATGTTCCCGGCTGTGCAGTTAAACACCACCCACTCTGTATATATGCCAATTAGGATACTGATATTCAAAAGTAAGTACAGGGTCGTTATATTTGCTTGGCAAGGACATTCTCGCTCACTCGCTCCGCCAGTGACGGCTCAGTTGCCGGCTGCCGCGCGCGCGTATGTACGGCAGAATACGATGCTTAAAATCAGTATCATGCATTTTTAGTCACCATGTTTACAGTAGATGCTGAAATGTTTCCCATCTTCTGCCAAACATAATTGGCAGCTACTTATGAAGTTACCAGTTACTCCGGTTAATTTAGCTTCAGTAAGCAAATAACGACCTTTACGTCTATTTTTGTCGTTTACTGAACCTGTACGTTTGAATCTCCTAGCCAGTTATTTTATTGTGATTGTGTATAGTGCTGTAATGCCTTATGTGAAAATAACCTAGATGTTGGGCCCCTTAAAACAACAATTATCATCATCATCAACCTTATGTGAAATATTCGTTACTTGAACGTGTATAGGCTATCTGCACAATACATGCATTAAGTGCAGGAAATCGTGCGCTAGAACAAGACAAAAGTTTCGAGTGGAATTTCCAGGGAGACCCATTCCTATAAATTGGACCATAAAACAACTGGCTAATTTGAGATTCAAACGTACAGGTTCAGTAAACAATAAAAATAGACGTAAAGGTCGTTATTTCCTTACTGAGGCTAAATTAACCGGATTAACCGGAAACTTCATAAGGAGATGCCGGTTATGTTTGGCAGCGGATGGGGAACATTTTCAGAATCTACTGTAAGCATGGTGAGTAAAAATGCATGATACTGATTTTAAGCACCGTATTCTGTCGTTCATACGCGAGCGTGGCAGCCGGCAACTGAGATGTCACTGGCGGAGTGCGTGAGCGAGAATGTCCTTGCCAAGCAGCTAGTGCCGATCATTGGGTAATCGCATATTTTGCTCTATGTTCATAATGCCGTTGGAAAGAAGCAGACCATAGATTCAATGTGTATATGCCCAAAGTCACACGTAACAAGTTATAGGCATGGGTGCCAGTGACTGAAGAATGATGTCCCAATAATAGATTTGTTTCTTATCTTTTGATATTAAGCATTAATCTCTATTTAAAATGGGTGCTCGACGAGTAAGCTAGTATGGACGATATAAGAAGAACCGTTCAAGCAGTAAAAGATTGAACAGTTTATAACTAGAGCCATGCGTGAATAAACAATACGTTATTCGCATCCGCCCCGCATCCGCCCCGCATCCACCCCGCATCCGCACGACTGTTATCCACATCCGCCCCGCTTCCGCACGACTGTTATCCACATCCGCCCCGTATCCGCACGACTGTTATCCACAACCGTCCCGCTTCCGCACGACTGTTATCCACATCCGCCCCGCTTCCGCACGACTTTTCTTCCCGCATTCCCACGTTTGTTATCCCAATCTACTGACATTAAAATAATCTTTTTAATTAGATAAATCATAAATTATTAAAGCAACACATTTAGACATTTGAGGAAAAAGTCGTTTCCTTAGGCTTTGTATGTAAAGTTCTATGTTTAAAATGAATGTTATCCAGCCAGAATTGCAACCCTTTCCTGTTCGGAGTGTTAATTATGCTTAATGACATAATTTGAATGAGATTAGCTTAAATCATAATCTTACATTTTTCATCAAAAAATCATAACAGAAAAATATGATACGTCATAAACATCCGGGTCCTAATAATATTAAACAAGTTCATATTGTATTCTTAAAACTACCCACAAATTTCTCTAAACATTATCCGCAGCTTATCCGCTATCCGCACAGCCATGCTAACTATATCCACATGGCAAAATATTTTGCGGATATCCGCATCCGAGCAGGGCTTTATTTATAACCGCAGCAAAATCATTCCGAATTCATATATCTACCATATAATTCCGCTGCGATAAAAAGTCTTCCAAAACTACCTCGAACCTCCGCTATTTTAAGTGAAGAGGAATGGAAATTCATTTTCAGATTGCTTTGTTTATGTATAATTATATTACAATAACACCTACTCACATTTTCCTACTCAAAATTGACGTAAATCTAATCTACTACAGCTATAGCATACTTGTTTTCATTCTATGACCGCCTGCATTCCTTAGTATTGGCACTTTCATAATATAACTTGCTATTATTTTCCCCCTCACCACTTCCATTTACTGCTCACACATTCTGTACTGTAGATTGCCTCCAAATAGGAAAATTACATGAAACCTCTTCACCGCCCCCATTCAGTGTATTTTTTTTAAGAAGCTTTAACCGTCAGTGACATTTAATTGCAATTCATTTCCCGTGAGTGCAGTGCTAGCAATCCACCTAAGTGCTTGCCTCAGACAACAATAGGATAAGCTGGTCTGTATGTCTCTTTCTTTCCGCCCTTATGTTCAGTTGGAAAAGCTTCAAGTGACGGGGGTTCTTTACTCGCACATTCATATTCTCATTTTCTACTTCAGTTACCACATCAACGATGTTGAATCTACAGTTCCGAAATGTCCGGGATTAATAATAGTAATAATATTAATAATTTATAAAATCTGCCAATACAGTGACTTGGCAGAGGAAATAAAGGAGATGTGTCATCAAAGAAAGACGACTGTTGTACCACTTGTTGTCTCAGCAACACGTATTGTACCAACATCTCTGAAGAGAAACCTGCAAGCATTCCAACCAGCCATCAAAAAAGTGACATGTGTTCAAAAATCTGTCATTCTTAACACTTGCTCAACAGTTCGAATGTTTTGAAACCTCTCCACCACATAGAATGAAATACATGATCAGCGCCTTGCAGTAAAATGCTGTTTGTGATCGTCTGCAACAATAGGCGTGTATACAAGAGAATAATAATAATACGCTTTATTACTCCTGTTTCAACGGGATCGGGTATGTGGTGAGATGATAATCCATGAGGCAGTGATTCTTAGGGTCGGGTGCCCTTCCTGATGTCAACCTTATGCGAAGATGTTAATGTAAAATAAAATGAATGAAAAGGGCAAGGAATTGAGAGGAAATGGTCAGCATAGTGAACGGTACGTTCCAGTGTTTGTCTGAAGTTGAAAACGGAAAGCCGTGGAAAACCATTTGAATCTGAATTGCAGCCAATGGCCACAGCGGGGTATTATAATTGAACGCCAAAGACTCCCCACCCAGAGTAATTTCAAGTTTTTCCAACTTTGGTTGGTTCCTCAGTTTAGGGGCTGCGACACGCTGTCATGTAGCCCCGTGTAGATTGGGTGTGTGTAGAATCTGTCTCATAACCGGTGTTGATTGTGATGGCTGTATTAGTGTGTGTTATCTGTAAGAAACTTCGTACAGCAAAAGCTTATGCTCATTTTACTAAATTGCCATCGAAATTAGTTCAATTGTTTACATAATCTCAAGATGGTGGCTGTGCGAAACATTTCACCGGCATTCTATATCTTCTAAACTATTATTGATATCACCCTGACATTTAGTACGGTGATAAAGAATACTACTAGCAGTTCTTAAAACAACAATAACTAACTAACTAACTAGACTTCTAAAAACCTGTAAAATACAAGACGAACATGGCAGTCAAGCGAAGGTGAAACATTTTAATAGACTTTTCTCGCAATTTAACTATCTGAGCGCAATGAAATATGGTATAGTAAATGTTTATACACATGGTAATGCACTGGCATCTAATTTAGTTCAATTGTTCACATAACCTCAAGATGGCGGCTGTGCGCAATTTTAAAATTAAATTTTGATTTCTTGTGTATTAATCATGCGATCGAAGTGAGCGTTTGAATAATGAACCTACGCAAAAATCGTCATCCAATAGTACATAAATCTATGGCCTACATAGCCTATATAAAATCCAACATGGCGACCAACCGAAATATTTAGACGGTTCACAATATCTACTAATCTATGATAGCATGGCATTCAAACTTAAATTGTGTATGTTGATAGAGCAAATTAACAAAAATCGTATCTATGAAAATAGGCTGTAGGCTATACAGTAGTTCTTCACGGAACTACGTGTTTTATATCGCTTATTTTCCCCGATTGGCTTCACCCACGGACTCTGCGAGTAATAATTCATATACCGTCACAAGGATGGTGCATGGAAGCTGAACGCACTTTTAAACAGATACAACTGGGGATAGTGACAGGCCGATTGCCCAGGTGACTGCTAGCTTGGGTATAATTAAGGAAGGGTTAGGAAAGGAATTTTGGGAATAAGTCAGTCTTGGAACTATTGATAGGAACCGTCCCAGCATTGGCCTGATGGTGAAAATGGGAAACCATTATGACCATTTTCAGGATGGTTGAGGTGGAATAATTCAAACCCACACTCTCACGATGCCAGCGAGACATGGGCTAAAGCGTTAACGTTCTCGGCCACCATGGCCGGTATTAACAATTATAATAATTGTGAGAATGTGTGGAATCTGTCGGAAAACGTGTGTCATTTTGATTGCTGTACTAGTGTGTTTAATTGGAATTTAGGGTGAGTTTTAGTAGGAGGCGATCGTGGCTGGTTTGAGTAAAGTGAGTAATCTACGGAAGGACACGTCTTGCTGAGGTGGGAGCCGATTCAATCTATTCTCAGTTCTACCTCACGTGGCTGTTCCTACTGCACCCTTCAATAAAACATGGTTTTCTCAAGAGTCATCTACGGGGTCGTGTTCAGTCCTGACTGCATTACACAGCAAAGTTCGCAGAAAAACAACATGCTCTAATGAAAAGAAAGGTCCATGGCAGAGGCTATACTAGAAATAAAATGAATAACAAGTAGAATAATAGTACATTATGCAACGAGCCTATAATGGCTATAATTAAGACACGAGTATTTTTTATAAAACGAGCGTATGCGAGTTTTATAATTTCCATACGAGTGTCTTAATTACCATTATAGGCGAGTTGCATACGACTGTTTATGTTCGACGATAATTATAACTTTATTATATGTTTTAACATAAATATTCATAAATATCTGTTGAGAGTCAGCTACTGGAATTTTGTGATCGCAGAGTGTTATACCTTCGTCTTTCAAGAGCTTTGAACGGCCGACGCATGCGCTCTGCCATATGCAGCCATATGTTTACATCAGCCGTCCCTCAGTAATATTGTCACCGCAGTCATTTGAAGACAATGCTCTGTGTAGAAATTAGTGTTAGTGATTTTAAGGTACTGTGCTATTTCTTGTCTCATATTCGCCAGTTTATTTACGCGAACATATGGACGGTGGGTATTCCATGTCGGTAATTTATTATAGTTCGATGTTGTGTTTATGTCCGACATGTTGGATTTTGAGCGCATGCGCGAAATTATCGTTTCCTAATTGGTCAATGAACGAGCTCTGATTGGCTGGAGAAACTGTATCGTAATGAAAAACGGTGTTATAATGACCATCATTATGATACAGTTTTCAAACATATAATAGTGAGGGTCGAACATAAAAGAAATTTAATGACTGAAAATTATGTGCATAATAATAATAATAATAATAAATAAAAAGAAATCCTCCCTGACTTTCACCCCCTTAATAAGTAATTATAACACTGAGCGGTAGGAACTCGCTCGTCACAACAAAACAATGTGAATACAGCTTCACTCAAAATGATAAATCATAACATAAACTTTGAGCTGTAAGAACTCACTCGTCATAACATATGGATACAAGTCCATTTTTCCTGGTCAAGAATTTATATAATACGTGGTGTACTGCTCGTTAATAAGAAAATGAGTACTGATGCGAGTCCGCTTACAACTGAAACAGTCATGTTGCTCACGGAGTTGCATCTTTTAAATCACACTTCGGCTATGGGACCCACCCTTAATTAATACACTATAATTACTACCGACACATGCAAGATCTAGTAATATAAAAAGAATGACGAATCTCCCTGAGATTCCAGAACAGAAAGAGCATGCCAGAAATAGGCCAAAACGCTCGCATCACAAATTGGGAACATAGCCTCGCGCACCCTAATGCCACACGGGTCATTGAACGCGTAAAATAAACACACAAGAATTAAAGCAAAAGCAACAAAATACAAGCCTAACGGCTGAAAAACTATGTTTACATTTATATAAAACGCCAGACAAACAGGAGTTACGGATGCTACCTTACAACATGGACAACACCCATTTTATCAATCAAATACTCATTATCACCGATCGGGTTTTGTGAATTTAAAACAACGTCTAAAATTGAAGTACAGGATCCTGGCCTGATACTAATGACAAGTCGCGTTATCTTATTTGAGCGCGCCCCTCTTGTATGAGTCATCGCTGCCTCAATTATCTCGCTCAGTCCCTCAAGCTAGGTGCAGATTCCCTCTGGAAACGCCAACATATCTCATCCTTCCACCTGGATGGCAAGAAAACACAAATACATACCACAAGTCCAGCCTCGCGGGGTCATGAACTGGGCTGACGTGGAGCAAGACAGAATAATCACAATGATATATTCTCGCTAGCACATCATAAAAATCACACAACGCACCCATAGCTTGGACTGACTCTCATAAACATACCACTGGGTTGGCTCAAAACAGATCAACAATATTGCGTCCATTGACACATTAAAAAAATTACACAACAAAAAATCGGGTGCAAAGTGCCATCCCATTCAGATCTGCTGGAAAGCAACTATAAAAATAATCCTGATCCGTCATAAAATTCTACTCACAAATAATCTTTACCCTCCAAATTATATTCTTAATCTCAAAATTAATTCAGTTCAATTTTTGTTATAAGGCATACCTCCGAATAATAATGCTTGACCGCGATTTACGCAAGCGAATGCGAGCACGAGCTGCGCGTTGCCCCGTATAGTTGAACAAAACACGAACGCAATATTTACAAATTACAAAGCGCTGGGCTTGTTCCATACTTAATGTGTCAGTAAAACAAAAACTACAAATCTACATTACCAAACATGCAAACAAATATCTACAAAAATATGTCCCATAATACCATAGCTGATTTAATAAATAAATAAATTCATTTGTACTCAATTCTTTAAAACAGCGTCAGGAAAACGTCTGCAGCCATCTCCTTTAAGATGTTTATCTCGTCATCGACATCTTCTGGCAAATGACCTGCTGGTTCCAAGATCCGGTTTCGTTCCTAGACGTCATCTCGTGCTGAATTAAATAAAGTTTTGTCAGATACACTCTCACCATATATTTCCTACTACATTGACCTATCAAGTACTAAATTCCTTGACAGTCTATTTGGTGAATTATTTCGATGAACTGGTCCTACTGGTAGTGTTGGGACTACAAATAAATCACTGAAGTTACACTTATAACTTGACGAAAATGTTCCATGTTCAAAAACATGAAAATATGCAGAGTATGCCTCGTGTCCTCGGACACCTTACGTCCTCAAATGCTCGAATAAAAATCAACTTGACGTCCTCAGACGCACAAATGAAAGTGTACGTTACTTCCTCAGACGCAAGAAAATAAGTGTTATCTCTCGAAGCTTTCTGGATACTTATAAATGAAACTGACTAGGGTAGGCATGGAAGGGGATTTATGAAAAAATATTCCATAATAATTATCAGACTAGCATGCGATCGGTATCATTGATTTCGTAGCGATGTGGAGGTTACGATTATGCTGTAGCCGGCTCGAATCGATCGTGGAATTAATCCGTAGATAACTCCCGTGTTAATTTACCAGGGTGCATTACCAAGCGGAGTTGCCGCTAAAACAAGGTGTCTTGATATTATTGGCCCAGACTCTTCTATGCCTTTGCGCGCTTGTACATGTAATTCTGCAGTAGGGAGTGGTTAACATGATGATTGACCAATTGCCTCGTAGCATTGGATTTTCTTCTTGGAGCCAACACTCATAGCAACAGGCCATAATGTGCGTGCCCAAGCCATCTCCGCGCTAAAAGTTGCACCTGTCCAATGTGTCAAGATTATTAATGCTACTTCCTAAAATACCACAGGAGCTTAAACCATTGTGTCCTCTCGGCCACTGATTTCTCAATATTTCCCAACGCCGTCTGGCTCTCGTATCTGCTGTCTGTAGAAATGTATCAAAATATGATGAATAATTTATTAGAATCCTTTATACAGCCTGTGGATAAAGGGTTCACAATCCTCCTGCATGGAAGAAATCGAACATAGCATATAGTCGATTTAAAAAAAAAAAACATCTGTAATCCATTTCTGCCAATCCTAGAGAAATCTCCCTCTCATCAGTTTAGTCTAGCCGCCACTGTCGTTGGAGTTTTGACACGCACTTGAGTTTATTTCCTGCACCTTCATTCATTCAGACATTCCAAGCCTGCCTGCTTGTCTGATCGCCTAAGGCTAGTACCTCTCCCGTCCAGTATCCTTATCTCTCTCGCTCGATCGCTCGCTGTGTCATGATCGTCAGAGCTCATTAGTGTTTGACCACGGCAGGCTACTCCCAACTTCCTCGTTCAACTGACGCACTCACTGACCCACGTATAGTTGGATGTGCAAAAAGTACTTCCATATATTCAATTTGCAGCATTATATCTGCGTTCCCAAGGTTCGCTAGTAAAATACACCTTTAAATTCGCCGCATTGTAGACAGACATTGTACCTGTACTCAATTCTTTCACTCTGTATGCGTTGTTACCAAGATTACGTACAATACAGAAGGGTCCGATACATTTTGGACTGAACTTGTTAAATACCTTCTTCTCTGGATCAGATGTCGCTTGCTTCCGTACTAATACAAGCTCGTTGACTAATAGTTCTCTGTGATACCTCTTATTTCTGACACGACGTAATCTGCGATCCGCCTAGTTTCTCATATGGACTCTCGTTCTCTCAATTCTCAACTCATGACCAACCATGGGATCTTGTGGGCAATTGATGATGTTGCTCCACGATCTTACTTGATATTCGTTCATGTGCAAGACCATGGGAATCTGGCCTGTCGACTCATGTCTAGTCGTATTCATACAGGTTTCTACGTCTTTGATCCTGTCTACCCACTTGTGATGTTCATTGGGAATAAAGATCCTTAAGTATTTAGTAACGCATTTTATTGCGCGTTCGCTAGGATTAGCTTGAGGGTGGCGAACGCTACTAAATATGTGTTTTACATCCAAGTCCTCCATACCTTTCTTGAATTCGGCGCTCGTAAAATAGCTTCCATGGTCCGACAATATAAACTCTGGTTTTCCAAGGATTGGAATAACTCTATTTCGAATACGACTGAGTACTTGTTTCGATGTAGTTTTCTGAATGGGGCACAATACAACAAACTTAGAAAACACATCAATACACACTAGTAAGTGACGGCAACCTCGCCCACCTTTCGGGATTGGACCGAAACAATCCAGGGCCACAAGCTCGCAGGGTTTCTGAGGTAGCAATGGTCTAGGATACTGCCTCATTAAGTAATTATTCGGCCTCGTCCTCTGACAAGGATCGCAAGTTTTTATTACGTCACAGATGGTAGTCCTCATTCGCGGCCATGTAAACGTTTCTCCTATGGTCGCCTGTGCCTTGTCTAATCCCACGTGACCGAAGCTTTCATGTATGTGCCAAGTAAGTCCTCTTTGTAATGATGCAGGTACCATGATACGTAATTTGGTGTGTTCTTCATCTATCCATTTATGCAGTAAATTATTGAGGTAGACATATCTTCCTTCTCTGGCTTTTGCTTCTCTGTAGGCTGGGGTTCCTGCTGGTAATTCCTTCTTAAAATACTGGATCATTTGCTTCATCCACGGTCCTGCTTCCTGCTCTCGTCGTATCTCCCGTAATTCCTCGAAGAATGCATGGTCCTTGGCTGTTAATTCAATATGCTGTACTATCGCTGTTTCTTCGGTATCAGGCTCGGGGTTTCTGCTTAATACATCCGGAATTACATTCATGTTTCCTGGGCAGTGTTCAATTTCGATGTTAAATTGTTGTATGTAGATGGACCAACGTGTCACACGCTCGCTAGCCATAGATGTCTTGAACAAGAACGTTAGTGCCTTGTGGTCTGTTCTAATAACAATGGGGTAACCATATACAATTCGTTTCCATTGTTGCAAAGCATGAAGTAATGCCAACAATTCGAGTTCCGTGACCGTATAGTTGCGCTCGTGTTTGCGCAATCTGTGGCTCACAAATGCTAAATAATCACGATGTTGAAGGTTAGCTGGATCTTCTTCGTATAACATCGCTTCTATACCAACCATGGAAGCATCCGCTTGGATAATTAATTTCCGTTGAAAGTCTGGGTTGCCTAATTTGATACAATTTTCCAGTAATAATTTAGTCTCTTGAAATGATTTCTCACATTCAGCGTTCCAAAGCCATTTGTTGTTCTTCTTCAGCATCTCCTGCACAGGTGCTACGGTTTCAGTATATCCTGGGCAGATTTCCTTAAAGAAGCCCGTCACGCCAAGGAAAGCTCTGATATGTTTCACTCTCGTTGGTGTAGGGAAATCCTTTATCGCCTCTATATTCGCAGGGTTTGGTCTCACTCCCTCCTGGTCAATGATGTGCCCCAAGTACTAAATCTCCTTCTTGAAGAAATGGGATTTCTTCAAGTTGACTTTAAAATTTGCAGTTCTAAGGTTGTCCAAAAGCTTATCCAAATTTTCCATATGTGTCTCGATGTTATCTGAAGCCAAGAGTTTATCGTCAATATATCGTACCCTCATTTCCTTCACTTCTTCAGTCAGGTTCCGATCCAAGGCTCGAATTAATGCGCATCCAGCAGTTTTAACGCCGAAGGGCATGCGGACGAAGCAATATGTCTGATTATCGAACAAGAAGACAGTAAGAAGCTGTGACTTCTCATCCAGTTCGATATGGTGAAACGAACTCGTCAGATCTACTGATGAATAGATACTCTTGTTCTTAAATCCTTTTAAGACGTCTCTGATGAATGGCGCTCTGTCATACTGGAGAAAAATAAGGCGCATGTTTAGATTTCTGGCGTCTAGACAAAGTCTAATGGATCCATTTGGTTTAGTGACTGCCACAATCGCATTTAAATAAGGTGTAGGAGTCTTCTTAATCACTCCAGCTTGCAACATATCATCAATAATCCTTTTGACCTGCTCCCGATGTTTTTCTGGTATAGGGTACAATTTGCTTCGAAATGGAGACCAATCCTCAACCTGCATAGAATACTGAAAGTTTATTATCTTCCCTGGAACTGTGTCAAACACTGCCTTGTGTCTGCTTAAGATCTCCTCAAGTTTCTTCCTATGTTCAACCCCTAGTTGGATGTCACTGAACTGCTCCTGTAATAGTTCTTCAAACTGAGTATCGCTGTCGTCTCCTTCTGCTAGTAAGGCCCATATCTCCTGAGAGTCACTCTCTTCATTTAATTCCACAACAGCCACATCTATAAGGTCATCTTCCGCCTTTCGTATCTCCTCTTCTGTCTCCTCTGCTATTGCCTCCAATGCCCATGAACTCACGTCTTTCTCTGTAGTGATTTCATCCATGTGTAAGCCCACATCCTTCAGTTTATCAAACTCCTTAAAACTGACTGTATTATTGTGCAAATCAATGACTGCCTGGTAGTCACAAATGAAATTTGCACCCAAAATAATGTTAAAATTCATTTTAGCCATTATGATGAAAGTCTGTCCAAATATATGGTCTAATATATCCAATTCTATAAATGCCTGACGTTTGCAAGTGACGGTGCTTTCGGAAATAACGCCCCTCACCTTGAGTTGCGGTACTGGAATCACAGGAATATTCTGAGTCCGTCCCAACTCTCGAACCAAAGCCTCCGATACAAGACTGATTTGTGACCCCGTGTCAACTAAGCATCTCACGTTAATTCCACCAATCTTGGCATAAATAATAGGTAATTGTTTATCATCGTTCCGTGGTTTTACAATCTCCTCCAGGCAATCTTCCGGCAAAGCTATCCATTCTTGTATGTGTGCCAGGACCCATCCTTTTTCACAATCCAGCTGTTGCTCTCTCAGGGTGAGTCCTTTTTCAATTATTGGGATTTTTTAACAAGCCCCGCGACTACCATCATCCTTCTGTCGCGTATTTCCCTGGCGTTCTTCCTGCTTCAATAAACTCTCGACCCCCTCAATGTGAGTGTCTGGATTTGACCTCCTATTAATTGCATGTTCCCAATGTTTTTGTTCGTCCCCTCCATTAGCGTGTAATTCTTCCAGGTAACGCTGCGATTCGGCGTGCCTGTCGTTCCATTCATTCCTGTAATTTTGATAGTCCCCCTGGTTCTGGTATCTCCTTTCACGCCACTGTCGATTCTCATTATTGTTATTTTCGTAACGTCTGTAGGGTCCCTCATTTCTCCTATTATTTCTCCATTGTTGGTATCCTCGCTGTTGATACCTATTGTTGCCCTGGGTCTGTCTATCATTATTATTTTCATGTCGCTGGTATGACCTATTTTCGTCGCCCTCCTGACCTCGTCTTGGTGTTGTTGACACACTTGTATTTGTGGCCTGCGACCTGGTGTGTACTTGAGTGGGTTTAACCACCTCCGTTGTGTTTACAAGTTCCAGCTGTCGTCCCCCTCTTTGCTGCAAGTGAGATGTTGTCTCGTCAATCTCACGTAAGATCTGTTCGGCTAGAACCGCTGTGTCCACGTTTGCTGCTACTAACACCTGCTGAACATTGACTGGCAACTGCCGTGCAATCGTCATAACCAGGTCCGATTCTTCTAAAGGGTGATCAAGATCCCGGAATTTCAACAATTGTAGCGAAAAGAAATCTGAGTATTTCGTCTGCTGAGTTGACTGATATTTTCTCGAATAAAGTTCCATTCTAAGGCTTTGTTGTAGAGAAGCCGACCAATACTTTCTAAGGAACGCGTCCTTGAACTCGTCCATCCCTCCGAAAGTATACTTGAAGCTCAAGAACCACGTAAGTACATTTCCCGAAAGAAATCGCTCCATCAGTCCTAAACGGCGCGCGGGCGGTATATTATTATCATTAAAATAGTCATCCATCTCTTTATGATACGCCTTCGGTGTGACACCAGAATTTTCTGTGAATTTATTAGGTTTAAATTCATTTGTTCGAATTACTTGTACGACTTGAGGGTGCTGATAGCCATGTTGAGGAGTAGAGGTTCCACCAACGTTGTTGTGAAATCCCTCCGTGTTCGTCGTTAATGGGCTGCCTGTCAGTCCGTGGCTACTTGCCGCGCTAATTGCCCCCTGGCTTGTTGAGTCAACTTCCTTATCTTTAGCGTGCTCTGTCTGAAATAACGTGTTCTGTCCTAGTGAACGCAACTCTGCTTTTATGATTCTGTCCGACTGTTCTTTCAATTTACTCTTGATGTCTTCCTCAAGTGCTTTAATGCGTGTATGGTTATCACCTACGGTCTTTATGATTGTTAACCGTTCTTCTTTAGAGTCGCTGCTCATCTTACGCCAATCCTTTCTGATGCTATCTTTAATTGCTCCCAGTTTTTCTTCCATCTGCTGTTTTGTGTCCTCCTGATTCGATTCTATCTTCTCAAGCCTGTCTTCTAGACGTAGATTATTCTCATCTATCGTACTCTTCAAATTATCCTGGTCCGATTCTATGTTTCGCCATCGCTCTGCTGATTGTATTTCTAATTTATCCATGTCCTTTATCAGGCCCGTAATACTTTCATTTACTGGTGACAATTGTCCCTGGATAAACGTAGAATCCTCCTCCATTTTATCAAATCGCATTTCAAGACCATCCTGTGCCGTTTTAACCTCACTGTTATTTACCGTGCATGCTAATTCTATCTGAGCTAGTAATGCTAATACAATTTCGTTCAAATCTTTAATTTACGGTTGAAGGTGTCCTCTAATTTTTGTATCTGACCTAGCTGTTTGTCGTTATTCTTACTTACATCAAGCGCGAATTGAACCATCTGCTGTGTAGTGTACTCTTTCATCTCTGCAGATAATGTGGCTAACTGACTCGTATTTCTACTTTCTTGCGCTTCTAATTGTTTGTTTATATTTTCATTTACTTGCGCTTGTAATGATTTACCCTGTTCAATTAATTTAATTTCTAATGACTCATTCTGTTCAGATAATTGTGCCTTCTGTTCAGCTAGTTGTGTTTTTAACTCGCCTGACTGTTCGTTTAATTGTTTAGTTATAGTGTCATTCATTTGAGTCTGGAATGACTCATTCTGTTCAGATAATTGTGTTTTTATAGTGCCATTCATTTGAGTCTGGAATGACTCATTTTGTTCCGCTAAATTAATGTCTAAATTTTCACTTTGTTCCTTTAATAGTTTCTGGGTTCGTGCCGTGGCACTTTCAATGATCGCCTGGATCTCCGCTACTGTTACCATTATCACACACAAAAATATATATCACTGAGAAAACAGAAGGATGGCATGCAAATGTCTCCCTGACACACACATATATAATTCTTGACATACATTTACTTCATTTGACCACTTTCAGTTCATTTAAACTTATTCCCTTTACTCCCGCAAATCAATCTGCATCACTGAATGGTTCTAATTTTACTTAATACATTTTTTAACCCCGCACATATTCAGTCATAAATTACTATCCAGATCTGATGTTAACACTGACTAATTAACAAAGTATTAATTGTCATTTAAGGCTACCAGCCTCCTAACATATTCATGAGTTTGACTTTCTAAACAAATCTAATTTCATATTTAATGATTGGGCGCCCAATTTCACGTACATTACTTTACTAATTACATCAATAAACAAAACGTGAATCGTATTTTAACTTGCAAACTCGTGATTCTACTGTATATTCCAATTTTCTTGGCGGTATTTCGCTTCGCCGTAATTAAGATAACAAAATATCACTTCCGGTGATTTCAAACAGTCAAAAACAGCGAAATACCACATGTAGGGTAACAGCTTGTCTATGATCTGCTAGAAAAGCAAAAAAAACAGCGAAACGTCCCACGTAAGGCAACGCCAGCTTGTCTATGAACCCTTCAATAAAACATGGTTTTCTCAAGAGTCATCTACGGGGTCGTGTTCAGTCCTGACTGCATTACACAGCAAAGTTCGCAGAAAAACAACATGCTCTAATGAAAAGAAAGGTCCATGACAGAGGCTATACTAGAAATAAAATGAATAACAAGTAGAATAAAAGAAATTTAATGACTGAAAATTATGTGCATAATAATAATAATAAATAAAAATAAATCCTCCCTGACTTTCACCTCCTTAATAAATAAATATAACACTGAGCGGTAGGAACTCGCTCGTCACAACAAAACAATGTGATAAATCATAACATAAACTTTGAGCTGTAAGAACTCACTCGTCATAACATACGGATACAAGTCCATTTTTCCTGGTCAAGAATTTATATAATACGTGGTGTACTGCTCGTTAATAAGAAAATGAGTACTGATGCGAGTCCGTTTACAACTGAAACAGTCATGTTGCTCACGGAGTTGCATCTTTTAAATCACACTACGGCTATGGGACCCACCCTTAATTAATACACTATAATTACTACTGACACATGCAAGATCTAGTAATATAAAAATAATGACGAATCTCCCTGAGATTCCAGCTGGTGCCAGAGCACATAAATGAACAAAAAGAGTATGCCAGAAATAGGCCAAAACGCTCGCATCACAAATTGGGAACATAGCCTCACGCACCCTAATGCCACACGGGTCATTGAACGCGTAAAATAAACACACAAGAATTAAAGCAAAAGCAACAAAATACAAGCCTAACGGCTGAAAAACTATGTTTACATTTATATAAAACGCCAGACAAACAGGAGTTTCGGATGCTACCTTACAACATGGACAACACCCATTTTATCAATCAAATACTCATTATCATCGATCAGGTTTTGGGAATTTAAAACAACGTCTAAAATTGAAGTACAGGATCCTGGCCAGATACTAATGACAAGTCGCGTTATCTGATTTGAGCGCGCCCCTCTTGTATGAGTCATCGCTGCCCCAATTATTTCGCTCAGTCCCTCAAGCTAGGTGCAGTTTCCCTTTGGAAACGCCAACATATCTCATCCATCCACCTGGATGGCAAGAAAACACAAATATATACCACAAGTCCAGCCTCGCGAGGTCATGAACTGGGCTGACGTGGAGCAAGACAGAATAATCCCAATTATATATTCTGGCTAGCACGTCATAAAATCACACAACGCACCCATAGCTTGGACTGACTCTCATAAACCTACCACTGGGTCGGCTCAGAACAGATCAACAATATTGCGTCCATTGACACATTAAAATATTACACAACAAAAAATCGGGTGCAAAGTGCCATTCCGTTCAGATCTGCTGGAAAGCTACTATAAAAATAATCCTGATCCGTCATAAAATTCTACTCACAAATAATCTTTACCCTCCAAATTCTATTTTTAATCTCAAAATTAATTCAGTTCCATTTTTTGTTATAAGGCATACCTCCGAATAATAATGCTTGACCGCGATTTACGCAAGCGAATGCGAGCACGAGCTGCGCGTCGCCCCGTATAGTTGAACAAAACACGAACACAATATTTACAAATTACAAAGCGCTCGACTAGTTCCTTACTTAATGTGTCAGTAAAACAAAAACTACAAATCTACATTACCAAACATGCAAACAAATATCTACAAAAATATGTCCCATAATACCATAGCTGATTTAATAAATAAATAAATTCATTTGTACTCAATTCTTTAAAACAGCGTCAGGAAAACGTCTGCAGCCATCTCCTTTAAGATGTTTATCTCGTCATCGACATCTTCTGGCAAATGTCCTGCTGGTTCCAAGATCCGGTCTCGTTCCTAGACGTCATCTCGTGCTGAATTAAATAAAGTTTTGTCAGATACACTCACACGATATATTTCCTACTACATTCACCTATCAAGTACTAAATTCCTTGACAGTCTATTTGGTGAATTATTTCGATGAACTGGTCCTACTGGTAATGCTGGGACTACAAATAAATCACTGAAGTTACACTTATAACCTGACGAAAATGTTCCATGTTTAAAAACATGAAAATATGCAGAGTATGCCTCGTGTCCTCGGACACCTTACGTCCTCAAATGCTCAAATAAAAATCAACTTGACCTCCTCAGACGCACAAATGAAAGTGTACGTTACGTCCTCAGACGCACGAATATAAGTGTTATCTCTCGAAGCTTTCTGGATCCTTATAAATGAAACTGACTAGGGTAGGTGTGGAAGGGGATTTATGAAAAAATATTCCATAATAATTATCAGACTAGCATGCGATCGGAATCATTGATTTCGTAGCGATGTGGAGGTTACGATTATGCTGTAGCCGGCTCGAATCGATCGTGGAATTAATCCGTAGATAACTCCCGTGTTAATTTACCAGGGTGCATTACCAAGCGGAGTTGCCGCTAAAACAAGGTGTCTTGATATTATTGGCCCAGACTCTTCTATGCCTTTGCGCGCTTTTACATGTAATTCTGCAGTAGGGAGTGGTTAACATGATGATTGACCAATTGCCTCGTAGCATTGGATTTTCTTCTTGGAGCCAACACTCATAGCAACAGGCCATAATGTGCGTGCCCAAGCCATCTCCGCGCTAAAAAGTTGCACCTGTCCTATGTGTCAAGAATATTTATGCTACTTCCTAAAATACCACAGGAGCTTAAACCATTGTGTCCTCTCGGCCACTGATTTCTCAATATTTCCCAACGCCGTCTGGCTCTCATAAGTGCTGTATTTAGAAATGTACCAAAAGATGATGAATAATTTATTAGAATCCTTTATACAGCCTAGGATAAAGGGTTCACTACCTCGTTCCAGCCTTCAAACCAGAATTAATGTTTTGCCAGTGCCGAGAATCGAACCTGGGCCTCTGCTGCGCTATCCTCTGCATCATGACGTGAACGTTAAGTAATGTTTCTGTGAAATGTAATAGCGTGTGTAGTTCTTACTAGCGTCTATTAGTGGGATAGGTGACTCGGGATATAGAATATAACTAGCAGGGTATTTGTCAAGAGGTAGTGTTGAAAACCTAAGGGGAACACGACACTCAAAATGGCCACTGTCTGCGCTGAACATTCGACTTCCGGACATGCTGTAGCTCCCTATTGCAGTCGTGTTGCGAGAATTAACTCGTACGGTTAAGCCACTGGGAGAAAGAGAGTTCACGTTTGCACAAAAACCTATAGTCAAGAGAAACTCCGAAAACACACTAAATTGAAAATTACAAATTCAATTTAATTTCTCCAGTTCATTTACCTGCATGTCATTAGGATCCGGACAGAACAAGGGGAAGGATAAATTTCTCAATGATGGATCAGAACTAATCATATTTTGCGAGAACTATTTCAGGAATTCCGAGTATAAGATACGCTGTTTTGATGCCTTAGCGTTTATAGCAAACCCGGTCGGACGTAATTTTAGTGGTAAAGCCAATACTGTAGATTGTTCGTACTTATGTGTACCTCCTCAATATTAAATCCGTAGTCAGAGAGTAAATAAGAAGAGGGACATGAATAATTCAAAGTTAAGAGTAATGACCAAGAGCTAGAAATGTCAAGGCATATTTCACCATTTCTGTCAGTCTAGAAACTTGTGTAATCCAATTAATGTGTTAAGACCTACCACTGCTTCTTTCTTCTTGTCGGCAGCGAACAAGAAGCATTCCCTCGGGTCTCTCTCCTCCCCGATGTAATTCGGATAGAAACAAGCGCGCTGGAGGTTAATTGATTCGCCAGGGTCAATTGCGAGAAGAATTATTCCAACTCACTGTTTATTTGTCTCATGTTTATATCGCTCCTGTTCTCCACTCGCGCACATCCTCAACAGTTTCATAATCCAATTTGTTTTGCTCAACTAAGTCTTTCGTTTTTATTCCATAGCAATTCCGACCGGTTTACAGTGTTATTGATGTGTAACATCTTTCCGCTCGGTTGCTGGATAGTTTGTGGGAGTGATTTTGAAAATTGGGGACGGAAGTGAATCGGGCGGAAGTGAATCGAACGGAAGTGGATCGGATGGTGGTGAAGACACACTGCCAGAAAAATGGGACGGAAGTGAATCTGGCTGAAGTGGATCGAACGGAAGTGGATCGGACGGAAGTGAAGACGCACTGCCAGCTGGATGTACAATTGAAAATGTGTGTATTGGAAACAAGGCAGAGTGTGCTCTGTAGCGCGAGAATGTTATGGCAATACAGTAGGCAGTGCATTTAGCTGGCACTGGTTTGACAAGCACAGTGGCAAATGTTTCACCGACTTTCATTTGTCATTGAGCAGTTTATGAAGCTTCACGTTCAAGGTTGAATATCACATGGGGTAGGACAAAGACGACAAATGCCATTTAATTAAGCGGCATTATTGTCAAGCTGTGGGTGAGTAGTCAAATATTAAATGCATAACAGAATGTTGTTATATGAGGGGAATAAGAGCTCTATTTTCAGCATATGCGAGACTAGGTCATTTCATGATTGTAGGAAGCCATGTTTTGATTGTTTACGACAAACTGTATGAGAGCCTTGAGAATAATGAATGTTATAGTTACTGAGGAATGTGCTCACAGCTGTGTAGTATACGAGTAGGATAACATGTCAGATGTTACACATTATATGCGACTACTGTAAGGCTCGTATCTTTTTTTGATAAGCATTTTAGCTTTTGAAGAAACCATAATTGGGAATATACCACCAAGTCTATGCTATTTATAGGCTTCGGTGGAGTAGTTTGTAGCATGCTGAGTTTCTATGCCCAAGATCGCGGATTCAAACCCGGCCGAAGTCGTCGGATTTTTAAGAGCGTTATAAATTCCTCAGTATGCCTTCCTTCGGAGGGGAAGTAAAGCCGGCGGTCCCATGTCATAGATTTATGGCATGTTAAAGAACCTTCCACTAATTACACCTGTGTGAAGCTAAATTAGGTTAAAAATGTAAAGAACGCCCAGGTTCCTACGTTCGTTGCCAGGAGCCGACTTCAGTGGCGTCTATTAGCCAAGTTCTGAACTAGTAGTTGTTGACGTTGGCGTCTGGCGGCAAAAGTAGGAACTACTTGAAAAATTCAAAGTCTGCAGTCCTTACTTGAATTAAGAAATAGAAACACACACTAATACAGTCTTCACAATTAACACCGGTTATCAGACAGATTCTACACACACCCAAAGTACACGGGGCTACATGACCGCGTTGTCGCAGCCCCTAAACTAAGGAACCAACCAACCATTTATAGGCCCTTGTCATTGTATTTAGAGTCATCGTCTTATATCAACGAATATTCAGAGAGTTTAACTTAACCCTCCGTTAGTCGTGTGGATTGCTATTGTAATCGAGGTTCATTTGTTTTATACGACGGCAGATCGGAATGTAACTCATAATCATTTTTTCTCCCTTGGTATTGTGGTTGGAGTATTGAAATTTCACGACGATATAGTATGAAGTTTGGGCTACAGAGGGTATTTTGCTTTCATGTGGAGCTCTAGCGAGAGAAGCCTGAGCTACGAAGCAAATATGACGCGCATATTACTGTCGTCAACTTGTGAAGAACAGTGAAGTGTAGATTTATATTCGTGGCCAAACGTCACGTATTGCCCGGAACAATTCCGTTTCTTTTCTTGTTTTGTTCCGCGATCCATTTCAATCTTTAACGAAACGCCAAATATTCCGTTTTTTTTGGTTAATTTGATAATATATTCAATTTTGCACAAATTTTCAAATGTCCCGCTTCAGGATTGATTGTATTATATAGCTTGTTTTCTGGTGATACAGGTGCAAGTTTGAAAGAGAAAATTACTTCTATGTCTGTGTCAGATAGATGGGTAGGTCAACATGTTATAGATTTATTAGGGGCAACAACATTAAGGAATATCTTAGTCCTTGTGAAGTTCATACTCAGCTTCTAGCCATCCAATGCTTTTACGGAAAGAGTTTTTCTGTCATGAATATCAAATGGAGGGATGATAGAAACAGAAGCTTCATTAGTTTGATAAAACAATAATTGTTCACATAATACAATTATGACAGAAAATTGTAGTGAATTTTATCAGAAGGTACTTACAAATAAAAGATCCTTGCCGAGGGTCGTTCAAATGAGAAGCATTTGTAAGTTTCTGGTGTCATAGGCCTATATGATATGTCAGCAATATCTAGTTTTAATTTTGTGTATTTGATTATGTAATGTTTATATAATACATATATGAGTCGTCAAGTTACAAAACTCGTTTAATCCACTTGTGAATAAGAGTCATTTTCATGAGAAACGTTTCTCTGGACTTTGCCTAACGTATCTTTTGTGTTCGTTGTTTTCTACTTTTTGCTTTGTGTTTTTGGTTTTTGGTTTTGTGTTTGCTTTGTACTTTTGCTTTTGAATTTTATTTTTGCTTTTCTTTCTTGGTTTTCTGTTTTTTGCTTTTGCTTTTTTGAATTTTGCCTTTTGCTTTGTGTTTCATTTTGTTTTGTTTTTTGTTTTCTGCTTTTGCTTCGTAATTTTTGTTTTTGTTTTTCTGTTTGTTTTCTGGAAATTCAAAATAAAACAAAACAAAATAAAACAAAATAAAACAAAGTAAACTGAACAAAATCAAAATAAAACAAAATATAATTAAACAAAACAAACAAAACAAAATAAAATAAGAACAAAACAAGAAAACAAAACAAAAAATTTAAACAAAACAATTTAAACCAAAATAATTCGAAATAAAGCAACACAAAACAAAATAAAATTAAACAAATCAAAATAAAACAAAATAAAATAAAGTAAAATAAAATAAAATAATTAAATAAATAAGTTTACGACATAAACCTTATTCACAAGTGGACTAAACGAGTTTTGCAACTGGACGACTCATGTGTATTATTTATTACAACATTAAACAATCTTGATTTAAAAAAACTATGTTTTGGGACGTGTGTTCCGTTTTTCCATTCTTGAAATCTGGCGACCCTAAAAGGGCATAAACCGAGTGACATTCACAGGGACATGCGTGGCGTGTATGGAGATGACTAGGGCCCGGATGTTGATGCCGAGAAAAAAGTTAAAAAATGAACTTAAAATTTTCAAAAATGACTGTAATAAATTGCCTAAAAATCGAAAAATGCACTATAAAATGGAGAAAATGATCTTATAATAATAGACTAAACTCACCAATATTTCAAAAATTCGAAAGCTGCACTATAAAATGGAGAAAATGATCTTATAATAAAAAAAACTCGCCAATATTTCAAAAATGACATCTGAAGCTCAAACTGAAAAGTCAATCAAAATAGATTTCTAGCACTTAACAAAATGTTTTTGTTCATAGCTACTAGCTTCTTCTTAACTCTGAGAGACGTAACTCCCTCATATAAAGCTGTGACATGACTAAATTGGAAAAAAAAATGACCTTAAAAGGCTGATTTCTCTAAAATATGACCAAAAAATTTACCAAACTTAAAAAATGCTCTTAAAGTGGAAAAACTACCCAAAAATTAAAAATGATGCAAAATAAAAATGACATATTTGAAGACGGGGTGACCCGTTCGGAGTTTCTATGTACTTCAGCATTGTTTTAGACAGCTCAGTAAAAAGATGACATGTCATCAACATCCGGGCCCTAGAGATGACTGTATGAACCGTAGCAATGTCTTCAGGTGGTGTGTATTCTTCCAAGAGGGCCGTGTGAACCTTAGTGATTCGCCATGCTCTAAGTGGCCAGTAGCAACTGATATCCTGCAGAATGTCCGAGCCATTGAGGCAGCAATATTTGAAAGACCAGCGTGTGCACCTGCTAACCTTATCGCAGACGTTCAACAATTCCTGTGGTGCGGTGTACGACATTGTTCATCACACGTTGAAATTCCGGAAATTTAGTGCACGCTGGGTGCCTAAGAACCTGACAGACAGCCACAATAGTTCGGTGGCTTAACACCAAATATTCAACCAATTGTGCAAATCGAGGTACAAGTGATTTTATTTCTTAGTTACGTTAAGGCGTCCATAGGGAACGTTTGCAACCACGAAGGCATTCTGTACACTCCCCTGGTTAAATATTTACAACCCCCAAACATGTGATAGGGCGCGTACCTTTATGTTATGGGTTAACAATTCGTAATTATTTTTTATGGGCAAAATTAATAAAATTAGTATCATTTCCGATGTTTTTGAGGGCAAGGAATTCATTTTTGGGGTGATTTTCCTTGTTGGGGACAGGGGCGGCGCTTCAGGGGGCGGGGGGTCAAAAGCCGTAAAACTTGGTTGATGCACATCATTTTCAAGGTATTTTGGGGCGTAGAATTCATTTCTGGGTTAGTTTTTCTTCAAGGGGGGTAAGGGGTGGAGGCAGTGAATCGTGGAAAGCGGAACTACGGGGGCGGTGCACACAATGATAGCAAACTGGTGCTTATAACTATTCATTTCCAAGGTTTTGGGGGGTGTAGAATTCATTTCTGGGGTAGTTCTTGTTATAGGGGGTAGGGTTGAGGGATGTCATATTGGGGGCGGTGCTACAGGGGACGGGGTTCAAAAACCGTAAAAATTGGTTGATGCATATCGTTTTTATGGAATTTTGGGGTGCAGAATTCATTTCTGGGTTTGGTTTTGATATAGGAGGTATGGGGTGGGGCCAGTAAATCCCCGGGGGGACGGGGGACTACGGGGGCGGTGCAGACAATGACAGCAAACACCTGCTTATAACAACTCCTTTCCGAAGTTTTAGGGGTGTAAAATTCATACCCGAGGTCATTTTGTATTTAGGTGATCTAGAGCGGTGGTTTAAAGGTTGCTGTTGCAAAAATATTATGCTTGACAGTAGTGTTGTTAAGTATTATTTATTCTTTGGATAATTTGTTTAATCATAATACGATACAGTAAAATCAAAATTCCTAATGATAACTTCTTCTTCGAAAATACTATGTACACAAATCGAAGTTACTGGTGCCCTGAAAAGAAAAGAAGTTCATAAAAATCTCGTATTTCTTGAAAGAACAAGAGAAGGTTTCAGTAATAATTAAGAACCTTACCGATACGTCACGTCTCGCAACCACCACTTTTGCAAAGGGAAGTACAAGGAAGACCTGCCCTGCCCCCGATAAGAAAAATCACCCCAAAAATGAATGTATTGCCCTCAGACACATCGGAAATGATACTAATTTTATTAATTTTGCCCATAACAAATAATTACGAATGTTTAACCCATATCATAAGGGTATGCGCCCCATCACATGTTTGGGGGGCTGTAAATAATTAACCAGTGAGTATACAGATTGCCTTCGTAGCTGAAAACGTTCCTTATGGACCCCTTAATGTAACTAAAATATAAAATCGCTTTTACCTTGATTTGCACAATACTGTGATCGTCAGCCGGGTGGCAACGGCACATATTTGTGAGTGACCTTCAGAAGTCCTCCGGTAAAGCTGTCGGGATAGCCAACAACCGCGATGACTCTCCTAACATCTCCCCCGTCGGAACTTTAAAAGTTTGCCGTGAGGATCAGGTGAACTTCCTAACAATAGGCCAATGCGGCACGAGGTTCTATAGTCCACGGGGAGCGTGGTACATGGTTGCGATGGTCAAAGACGGCCTAAGGAAAGGTTCACCTCAAAAACTAGACTGTGAAATTAAACATCCAGGCTTATGTAAAACACCGTGAAAATGTATTGTTGATTTCCACAAACCCCTATCCTCGTTCGGAGGGTTATATTCGGCTAATCCGCAAGCTAAAAGTTAATGATAATAAAAGTTCAAGTCCCTAACAATGAAGTTACATTAACCCTCGCGAAAGATCTAATACACAATAAGTAAGCAACAGCAACAACGCTGGGTAAATGGTACGACGCAAAATCCCTAATACAAGTTACATGATCAAGCTAATATGAAGTTACATTTAAGTGAAGGAGCAAAGCAAAGCTAAGTTATGGTGGTACCATTTCCACATTTACATTTAACTTTTCTAGCTAAGTCCTATCAGTTAACATTCAAAGTTACGGCGGTGACGTCCGTAATAGCAAAACAGTTACAATACAAAGCTAAGTGTACAGCCATTTAAAAACAATTAATCTAATCAACAATCATGTGCTAAATAGCACGCAATAAAGGTAACATGGGGAAAAATACAGTTTCATGACATCAATAATTATAGTACAACACAGTTTTTATTATAATGCCTCCCTGCCCCATGGTTAACTCTTTGTAAACCATTGTCATCTGGCTTGATAGTAATGTCGGTGATAGCGTAGTTAAAACCACGTCTGACAATCACATGGCCTGCGCTCCACACACTATGAACTAATGGTTCATGTGTGCGCCAGGTCACAACAAAAATGTCTACAGTCTTCGTCGTTTCCAATAAAGGAAATCCCTTCATCTGCACGGCCATGTCAGCAGGTTCAAATGTAAGAATGTCAAAGTTTAAATGGAAACAATATGTTAGTTAGATCTTGTTTAAAACAATTATGCGGATGATGTTTATTATGTCGGTTTATGTTCCTTCCGTAGGTTTATGGCGTATTCTGACAAAGGCCTGACAAGGAGTAGTCTTCTAAAGATCATTCTCCCGCAGCAAAACATCGACTCAATAGTCGGAAAACTCAACGAGCAAACTCGGCTCGGACTCACAATAACACGAGTTATCAGCGGTAAATACCTAGCTTTCAACAACTCTCATAATAATGCCTCATAACAACAACAGATGCGCGACTTACAACAATGGCACGTCTTACTCACTCAAGGCACATAATATCATGGGTTACCTGCGGCAAAAACCTCGCATTTAATAACCAAATTGCCTTCATTATAATTTGCCTCTCTCAAGAGGATCGCCAACAATGCATAAAGAAACCTGACAACCCTGGACATGTCGAAATGACATTCCTCGCAGCAAAATATCTAACTAACAGTATGAAAATCCAAGAAAAACAAATGAACAAAAATACAGTAAGAAACACTGGGTTTCATGAGCAATAGCTGCATTGAAAGAAAGAGATGAATGAAATCAACATTCTGTCCTATGTTATCGTAGTTCTGTCTCGCTTTCAAGCATTTGTTTTCAAGGTTACTGGGTCAACAAACCAGTTTATTGGCGACAACTTCACAAATTGCAGTCCTTCGCTGACCACATTTTTCAACAGGCAAGGCCGGCTAGTTTTAACATTATATAATACCGTAATATTTGGCCTTGTCATTCTTAGCATATGCTTGGTTCAAAAACCTTATAGAATCCGTGTGCTAAACACGTTACAATTTAACTGTACAATAAAGTATCGCAGTCCTTCATTTCAAAGAATAGTAAATCACAGACATAACAGCATGTCTCACGAGCTTCTTTGCTCATCAAAGATTTAACACTTATTAAGTTCTCAGTAGAACATTAACACCTGTGTCCTCATGACAGAAACAAAGTAGTAACAAATTGATAAATATGGCACAGATCTGCAACTCTAGACCTGCATAATGATGCGATAGTGCACTTAGTTCGATGCTTGACATCTACACTTTCTCCAAAATAATAAATCTGTCAGTATTTGACTATAAATTGGCTTCTCAGCGCTTTCAAAAATGAAAATACAGCATATTTTTATAAAACTGGCAACTACAGTTGGTTTCCTAACGATACGACCTATCTAACGAGGTCATAAGTCTCAACAGACTGGTTGCAAAGATTGCAGTTAAATAAAGTGACGATGACATCTGAATGAAACCACGGATAAATATCCTACACATGGCTGAGCAAAATAGCTGCAAATGATTACAGTCATGTTTGGCAGTGGGTCGGCTATAACGTGGTACGACGTCCATCAGGACGGCACCAGGGTTAACCAAAACTGGTCTACCCCACAGGGTGACTCACAATGACTGAAATAAACAACAATTATACTAATTACAACCCTACCTAGCAAATGGCTGACACATAAGTGCGGTTGATTCACAAAAAAACTACGATATCTAAATATACCACCGCGGACTATTACAAAAGAAAGGGTGCCCAAACTCACGACTTTTGGTAGCTCTCACATCGGCTCAGACATTCATCGACCAGGGTCGCGAAAAACTCTGCTTGGCTCTCCAGCATGGTCCTGTCCTCCACGGATTCACCAATCTGGACCTCCCAAGCAACCAGGGTTCGTTCGCCTCCGGATGATGGTCTCCCAAAAAGGTCTGGAATGTGCCTGGAAGTCGGCATCCACGTTCCTTCGTCTGCGTCCTCGGCATCCTGACGTTCCATCAAGCTGGTGGTCTCCATCACGACGTCCCCCTCATACCGGAATGGTATTAGCCCATAATCGTCTTCTTCACCATGGCGTGGAAAAGTTCAATGTCTTGCATGATGTCGAAAATGTCGAAATATCTCGTTCCTCTCGGCGTTTTGGCGTGATTATTGTGGACGATGCAAATAATAGCGTTCTCCACAGTATTTTGTAGTTTTCAGCCTGTTGATCCTCAAGATTCAACACGATGCGATGCTTTGCTTGTTAGCACGTGCAATTGTATCACGTTTTATCAATCACGTGGCATCCGCGATCAAATTGATATTTTCAATTCAGAATTTCCGTAGCAATAATGTTGTGATCGTTGGCAGTAATAATCACGTCGTCTTGGCACAATTATCAGACGATAACTCTTATATTTTCGGCGTGGCACTTTGCCCTTCCACTTACACGTGGGAAAAATATCTGGCGTATGGCACCAATTACAGTTTGTAGAAAATATTGCCTAAAATGGCCTTTCGTAGAACAATAATATGTCCACAATGTGTGACAACGTTAGTATAGTTATTTTCAACACACGATGCAGTCGGATGCTCACTTGAGCCCAAAAATATTTATAATGTCCACGTCGCGACGGACGGATACTCGAAACACGCCTGTCTGGCGTCAGATCTCCAGATGTAGTGTCGTCACTGACTTTCACTCGGAAGTAGGTCGCCAAAACGAAGTCATTGAGTGACTACTTTCATAGCTCCTTGCGTATCTGCAAGTGTTATACCTTACCAAAAACGTAATAATCATTCACCAAAATGATTCAATTATACAGAATGACGAATTAGAATATTCTGAGTCTTATGAAAGGATAAAAGTGATTAACAAGACCTCCAAAGTCAAAAATGCAATTGAGCGCTACTTCAAAGAGTATAGCATGAGCTCTCTGCTCCACGTGGTATTCTGGGTATGTTCAAAAGTACTACATCCCATAATAATTATTCCGTCACAAAAATATCACATGAACCATAGCTCAGCGGGTTCAATACTTCCCTTAATTCGCCGGACTGCAAGGGCCAGAGGATGGCTTGGCAATGAGTGTGCCTCAGATCAATCACCACAAAATGCGATATTGCTCGACACCAACAATAAAACTGTACAACATTCCTAAAGAAACCTGGCAAGATTTACTGTGATAGCTAAAAAATACATTCAAAATGTGGTTTATCAACTTGACTAAAGAGGGTAAAAGAAGCGAAGATGATAGATGAATTCAGCTATTTCAAGGTGAGAAGTGTAGAAGCAAGGGAGGCCGCAGTGCCAACTACAAACAGAGGTTAATGGAGGCTGCTTGATCGGACGCAGAGGGTTGGTAGCTAAAAGGCAAATCAGTTTCAAATTAAAATAAATTAATGAATGAATGAATGAATGACCAAGAGAATTAAAAATAAACAATAGAATTCCCTTCTGAAACACCTAGAAACAATGGTTGTAATAAATAGCAAATATAGAGTAAATATTACCCTTTTAGGGAATGATGAAATATATAACGCCGTTCTGATCAAGACCATCTCGTGATGTACTGAATAGCATTCTTAACTGTCGGCCCGGAGCTCCGAGTTCGAATCCCGACTCTTCTAAGAAATTTAATTCTAGCTTGAGGTCTAGAGCGGGGTACATTCACCCTCGTGAAGCAAAGCTGCTAAGAAGCGTATTCGATTTCTACCTCAGCCATCCTAGAAGTGGTTATCCGTGATTTCCAAATTCTACTGCAGGCAAATGCCTCGATGGTTCCTAACTTAAGGCGAAAGCTGCCCCAATCGCCTCAGTTACAAATACGCACACTAATACATGATCCAAAATAACACAGGTTATCAGAAAATTTCTACACCCAGCCAATTACAAAGGCTACACAACCACGATGTTGAAAAATCCCTAAATGAAACAATAACAAGCTTCTGAAGAACACTGACAGAGAATAATCATTCAGTGCATTGCTTCATTCGTGAGGTAACGCTAAAGTACAGAACTGTGCAGCTAAGTGGCTGGACGATTCATCGTGAAAGACAGAAATTGAAGATAATATAATCCTAGTTAGCTGCCCTAACCAAAAAGCTTTACGGAAAGGCTGGATTGTGATAGGGCTCATAAGGGGCAGAAGAGTCAACAGACCAAGATGGATGCCTAAAGAATCTAGTTCAATAGCTCCACGCGCAGCTTGCGGAAATAAAGGGAATTAATTAGAAGGGACTGGAGGATTAAGGGATTTGTGGTAGGTCCATCAGCCGCTGCGAGCGCTACCTCATTGTTTACCACACTGCTCCAATATTTGAACTAGATACTGCTAGATATAGCAAGGATCAATCACAGTTACATCAAGTAGCTATTATCATCAAATATTTCGCCCAAGGAGACGTTAAGTGTTAGCAGCGGAATTCGAATGTCATGGGGTTGAGACGAGCATTTGTTAGCTTCCATGTGCATGGTTTGTACTCTTTATCCAACGCAATACCTGATATCCCATAGCCTCTTCGGGTATCATGGTGTTCGAGAAATAACAAATCATGGAACTATACATTTTACTTCCTATCTCTTTCCATTGCAATATACTGTATTCGTACATGAAACAATGAGCATGCAATATAAATACCACAGGTTTTAACATGTAATATTTGTTGAGAAACCACAGGGGTACAGTGCAGAGGTTTGGCCCGATAACAAGCTTGGGGGATTTTACAGTAATCGTTCGTGTTTCTAAGGTATTAATAATAATAATAACAATAACGACACAATGGCAAAATGATAATAATAATTATAATAAAACAATATCACAATAATAATAATAAAAATAAAGCAATAACACAAAAATAATCATAACAACAGTAAAAAAATAATAACAACGATAACACGATATAATAACAATAACAAAAACACAATAATAATAATAATAATAATAATAATAATAGTAACACAATACAAGAAAAACATTAAAACAATATCACAATAGGGGCAGATGACCTCGTGGTTCTGCCCCATGAAACCTCAATAACTAACTACTAATGTCACAATAATAATAACAATAACACAATAATAAATACAATAACATGTTAACAATAACATAATAATAATTACGATAACACAATGATACACTAACAATAACACAATAATAATAATAACAACAATAACACAATAATGATAATAATATTAACAATATCACAATATCAATAATAACAATAACACAATAATAATAATAATAATAATAATAATAATAAAAATAATAATAATAAGTTCAATAAGACACTTATAATAACACAATAATAACAACACAATAATAAAACCAATACCACAAAGAACAATAACAACAATTCGTACCTAAATGATTTCTAATTTAAATATCAAAGCAAAGTAGCCTATTAATAATACTTTGTACCATAACAATTTTACACTCCCAGTATTTCAGAGTGCTCGTATGTGGAGTCCTAGCGGCAGTAAACAGTATAAATTTCTCTTTTAGAAGTTTGGTACCGGTATCTGTGATATTAATCGCTCCACATATAATAAATAATATAGTATTTGAACTTCCCCTTAATACCATTTAAGAATGTGAAAACAAAATATCAACATTATTTATTTAGACGTTATTTACGTGCAACTACTTTGGCCAGTTGACATGTATATTTCTCTAAGGAAACAAGTAGTTCCGAGAAGAACTCTACAGCCTATTTTCATATATCCTACTCATGTTAATTGCCTCTATCAACATACAAAATTTCAGTTTGATTGTTGTGATATATTCGTAGATATAGAAAACCGTCTAAATATTTCAGATGGTCACCAGGTTGGATTTTTATTTATGTACTATTACATGAAGATTATTGTGTACGTGTGGTATTCAAACTTCAATCGCATGATTAGGACACAAGAAGTAAAAACGAGATTTTAAAATTTCACACAGCTGCCATCATGTGGTTATGAAGACAATTGAAATAAATTATATGCCAGTGGGTTAAAATTTGTATAAGCATTTAACGTGCAAACCTTCACTGCTCTCCGATGGTTATATCGCGAGAAACGTCCATTTAAATATTTATACTTCGCGTCGCCGCCATGTTGGATTTGTGCTCACCAGGTTACTGAAAGTCCAATAGGTGAACATATGTTCATAGCCTCTATGTACATTAAAAAATTCAGTTTGATTGCTGTAAAATATTCGTAGATATTGAGAACCGTCAAATGTATTTCGGATGCTCGCCATTTTGGATTGTTATATGAATAGGCCATAGAGTTATGTACCATTAAAGGAAAATTATTGCGTAGCTTCATTATTCAAACTTTCACTACGATCGCATGATTACGATACAAGAAATAAAAATTTAAAATTTCGCACAGCCGCAATCTTGAGATTATGTAAACAATTGAACTAAATTAGATGTCAGTGCATTACAATGCGTATAATCATTTACTGTACCACATTTCACTGCGCTCAGATGATTAAATCACGAGAAACGTCTATTAAAATGTTTCAACTCCGCATGGCCGCCATGTTCGTTTTGTATTTTACAGGTTTTTGAAAGTTACATAGATATACTTGCAGCAGTTCCCTTTATCACCGTACATAATTTCAGGGTGATATCTGTAATAGTTTCGAAGATATAAAATGCCAGTGAAATAATTCGCACAGCCGCCATTTTGAGGTTATGTAAACAATTGAACTAAATTACACACCAGTGCATTACAATGTGTATAAATATTTGCTGTTCAAGTTTCATTACGTTTGGATAGTAAAATCGCGAGAAAAATCTATTTAAAAGTCTCAAATTCGCTTGGCCGTCATGTTGGTTTTGTAGTTACCAGGTTTTCGAAAGTCTCATAGATGAACGTTTAGTAGTGCCCTCTATCACCGTACAAAATTTCAGGGTGATATCGGTAATAGTTTCGGAGATACTGAATGTTGGTTAAATATTTCGCACAACCGCCATGCTGGATTGGTGAGACGCAATAAAATTTGAAGGGCACGGTCGGTGTCGTCCGAAATGGTGCTATGATCTTACCGAGTTTCATTGAAATCACTCCAGGCGTTTAGAAGTTATTAGGGGACACACATACACGGACAAAAGGTGATGTCATAAGCCTATTTTAGCCTACTTTCGATTTTTGCAAAAAATGAAAGTAGACTTATGAGATCAACACAGGGCGAAAAAAGTGTGTCTGTCTGTGTGTGTATGTGTGTGTGTGTGTGAGTCTGTGTGTGTGTGTGTGTGTGTGTGTGTGTGTGTGTGTGTGTGTGTGTGTGTGTGTGAGTCTGTCTGTGTGTGTGTGTGTGTGTGTGTCTGTGTGTGTGTGAGTGTGTGTACTCTGAATGTCTGTCCCCCCCTATCAATTCGAACACGGTGAATGCGAATTGAACGAAATTTGGTACAAAGGTAGCACTAGCAAAGGACACCTCAGTGTCATGTTTTATATCGCCGCCATCTTTACTAAAACTGAATGGCGGCCACTCAAACGTTCAAAACGTAAAATCAAATAACGACTAACCAAATCATTCGATCTCTACCAAATTTGGTAACAACATACCTTCGTATAGGATGCGTCTTGTGACCAAACTACAAGGTCGTCCGCCATACCATTTCAGGATGGCGGCCGTGCGAATTATGCAAACTTTATAATCCATATCATGGGACCCACCAGTTCCGATTATCGAGCCGAGAATCGTTTTAACTGTTCTAAAGGAAGAGGCACGTTCGAAATTAAAAGTTTATTTTGTAATACTATAGTGCAGACGTGATTTTAAAAAGCTGAGCTGATTCAGTAATAAGACAAGATGGCAGCGGATATCTTGTGCCTGACTTATATTTCACTAATTTGAGTATTGAATGCAATATAGCGTACTGATACAAAATAAATAAACTTTGTATGAAATGCTTTATATATAAATAATATACTCCAGTGATGAAATCGTTTAGTATAAATCATTATTTGCTAACAAGTTCTATGTAAGTCATTTTATATAGAACGATATTCGTTGACACAATTAGCTCAGTGGTAGAGCGTTAGCCTATCGCTCAACTGCCTATGGATCAAACCCGATTAGAACTAGTTTTTTTTGCTTGAAATGTTATATGTTTATTGTTTTGTAATGACTCAGATGTTTTAAAAATAAGCGTTATATTGTGCATATTATGGTGTAAAATATATATTTAATTAAAATATAATTCGCCAGCAGATTTACTCGAGACATCTAGCTGCCAAAAAGGTAATTGCAGATTTTATTGAAAAGTTTCTTCTTCTGGCCGCTAGAATGCACTCGCTCTGTTAGGATTATATTGTTCGATATTTCACCACTAGAAGTCACGACTAGTCTACGTGGGGCTCCATTGATTAATATACCATTGGCATTCTATGCGCATCGAATTTGAAGAATGACAAGATGATACTACGATACATTTTTACTTTTTATTTTAAAAGGTTTGTAACAGCCTATTTTGCGTTACTTGAAAATGTTATTTGAAGTAAAGAACAAAACGATTTCACATAGTAACTGAGTTCAAGCCGTTGGTGTTAGTTCAGGTATTAATTACTACTTTTATTTCAGGCAAATAGCAATCGAAAATATCCACATAGTTTGTATACACACGTCTCTGTAGGGTCATGGAAAGATTTGTTAATTCAATTAGGGTTTTCGATTCCCGGTCAATGCATGTGAGATTTTTGAAGTGAAATGCCATGTCCTGTAGTTCGGATTCCACGTAAAAAGGAGGTCCCGTGGCTCATAATCACAAGATTCACGGCCACGTAAAACTACAATCTTCCTTCCTTTTTTTTTTCAATTAGGGTTGTGAAAGCCCTGCACAACCAGACGTGTAAAGACATGCCTCAACTCAAAGTTGGATGTTGCCCACGGCAGGTCGTATATGTAATAATAATAATAATAATAATAATAATAATAATAATAACAATAATAATAATAATAATATATATATTTTTTTTTTTTAGGGCAAGAAATGCATTTACGCACAGAGTGTCGGGCTCCTGCTGCTGAGTAGCAGACTACCGACTAAAACTTCCCCTTTACTTCTGAACACTAGCCTGGAACCGTTTAGCACATTAAAACAATAATAATAATAATAATAATAATAATAATAATAATTTTATTGGTTTTACATCCCTTTTAACTACTGCTGCTTTTAGAGACACCGGGGTGCCGGAAATTTGGCCCGAAGGGGATCTTTAACGTGCCAGTAAATGTACTGACACGGCTTCCTCGCATTTGTGCACCCTCGAATGCCAGCTGACTGTGCCAGGATACGAACCTGCAACCTAGGGCCCAGCAAGCGAGAACGTTACCGCCGAGCCACGCAGCCAGTCCGGTCGATTATGTCTCCAGATCCATAACATTCTTGAGATACTTCTTATCTTTCTTTCTTCAATGATGGTAGCAGTTTTTATCTAGATTGTGGCGTTTGGTAGAGGTAAATCGTTTCTATGGCCTTCAACAAAGAATAGTTCTATTATACTCTTTGATAATAACAACGAGTTATAACTATACTCATACATTTAGGAGAAAGTAGGCTATATGTTCTTTACTGAACATCTTGTTTATTTATTTTTTCATAAAATGAAAATAGGCTAAAAGTGGAGAAAGCACCTTCTCATGTAGTATCTTCCTACTGTACATATGTAGGGAAACCAGCCAGGGAATGACTAAACTGTTTTCACAAGACAGCTAAATACTCAATATGGAAATATAGGACGTAAACAAGGCTGCATAAGATTGGCGAGCAGCTCCTTGCTGGACACAGTCAGAAGATAAGAGACTCTCAGAGTCAAAAAGAAGATAAGAGAAGTCCGCTTTTAAGGGACAGCAATGCTGAGATATTAAGTCCCTTATCCACTCCAAAAAGCAATTGACTATTTGATAAACTGCTCCCTTTGTGATGTATTCTGTGAAGTGGTTACAATCTTAAGGATTCCGGGTGGGATTCTGGGTGAACTGCTTACTGTGTACATACAACATTTCGTTGTTTTTGATGTTTCATTTCAAGGGTTTGGACATCGTGGTCATTAAGCTCCATGTACTTGGATGTGTGCATAGAATTTTTCCGATGACCTGTGTTACTGTGGTGTTAGTAGTAGTGTGTGTATACAGGGTCTTTCATATAAAGTAAGAACGCCAAACGGCAGTTTTGTTATTCGCTGCTGCGGTGGCCTTGGCCGAGCCTGTGGCGCGGCACGACCCCCTGCTTTAAGCGTGTGTACAATCCTGTATGAAATATTACCTTATAAATGATGCTGGAAGTGTCGTCCTTCCTGGGTTATGCAGGCATTGTATCTGGTAACCACATTCTGGCTGACGCGAGTAAGTTCTGCCCCTGGAATGTTTCTGATTTTTAATTTTATGCTTTTTATTGAGCACTGAGTCGGTAGTGTCAAACTTATTTACAATTACGTGAATCTGTGCTAGTGAAGGTGGCACTTCATCAGGAAATTGCTGAACAAATGCATCACGTACCCACAGAGCCGAATCGTACTTTAAATAAGTTTTACATACAAAAATACGATGTTGCAATGATAGCTGTCTCACCATGTTAGCAGGTGAGGTCGGACTGGTGACTGAACACCTGCACGTTTATTGCAAGGTCAAGTATGTACTAAGCGCGCGCTTTCAATACTACAGTAGGGGGCGTGGCACGCCACAAGCTTGACCAAGACCACCGTAGCAGCGGATAACAAAGCCGCCGCTCACCGTTCTTACTTTATATGAAAGACCCTGTATGTTTCAGGTGAGGATTGGGAAGGAGGTGGCCGTGCCCTGAATTCAGGAACCATCCCGGTAGAGGTGGGAAAACACAGAAAAGCACTTCCAGGATGCATAAGGTGGGAATAGAAATCACCTCTTCTCAGTTTTTCCCCACGAGACCAAATGTACCCTGAATTAAGTATTTTGGCACGGCCGGGAATCGAACTTGGACATCCGGACTGAGAGCCAATAATGCTAGCCACTACTTTAGATTAAAGAGTAAGGTAGCCTATAAGAAGTAGAATTAACTAGGTTGACAAGTTCGAATATTGAACCTAAATATTCCCTTCTATTCGTCCACGCGCATGTGCTATGTCCGTCTCGTTGCGTAGTGGCTAGCATTGTTGGCTGTCAACACGGAGGCACAGGTTCCGTTCCCGGCTCTGCTAAGGAATTTAATTTTAGTCTGTGGGCTGGAACGAAGTAGGCTACACTAAGCCTCGTGAGGTAAAACTTAGAAGGGGCGGGTTCGATTCTTACCTCAACCATCCTGGAAGTGGTTTTCCATCGTTTCCCACTTCTACTCAAGGCAAATGCCAGGAAGGTACCTAACTTAAAGCCACGGCTGCTACCTACCCAAATCCTAACTTAATTTTAAAAAATATACACACTAGTACAGAAATCACAGTGACAGAGGTTAACATCAAATTTTACACACTCCCAAGTACACGGGGCTATATTAACACTATCTCACAAAGTCCTAAAAATCAACAACATATTTTCGCTTTAATTTGAAGGACATTGTGTCTCCTTGACCAAGGAATTACAAGCTGCCCAGTAATACTCCTCACCCCTGTACAGGTATGAAAATGAAAATCCACAGCCTGCTTCCAGTCGACCGACCGCGTCAGGGATTGGAATGAATGAAGCCCCCATCTAGCGGCGAGGATATGAACTGTACCGGCTGCCGAAGCCTGTCGCACTTCCATGGGGCATTGATTAATTGAATGACAGATGAAATGAAATGATAGTGAAGCGTGTTGCTGGAATGAAATTGTTGTCAGGAAAAACCGGAGTACCCAGACAAAAACTTGTCTGCCTTCGTTTTGTCCAGCACAAATCTCACATGGAGTGACCGGGATTTGAACCATGGACCCAGCGGTGAGAGGCCGGCGTGCTGCCGCCTAAGACATGGAGGCTTCCTGTACAAAGGAAGCTTGTAGTTTAACGTGAACATTAATCTCGCGATCATAAGCCACGGGACCTCCGTACCACGGGACATGGCATTTCACTTCGAAAATCTCACATGCATTGACCGGGAATCGAACCCGGCCCACCTTGGTGAGAGGCATGCAGCTTGACCGCTGCGCCATCACGCCCCCCGCTTCCTGTACAGGTATACTGTGTATATATACCGCCGACGGCAACGCTGTGCAATATTTCGTGCAGTGTGTTGCTCACGTGCGAGGTACGAGGCATGCCGAATCCCGGTCGCCACAAGTCTGTTATGAAATCTTAGTTGAGTTGCCGGTTTATGACTGGCCTGATTGTCCTCGGATGCAAAGTGCAATGTGGGTGAAAATGAGAAGTGTGCAGCTAACAGGACGACCTTCGTAAATGGGAAAAAGCTCTTCTGTTGATGTTATTAATAATTAATTTTAGGGTCTTGGTACATCATGGTCATCAGCCCCATGTAGTTGAGTGTGTGTTGATCTTGTCTGATAACCTGTATTTATGTGATGACTGTAGCAGTGTGTGTTGCTGCATTAGGGGCTAGCATGGGGTAAGTAAATAAAAATGTAATTGGTTTTTACGCCCCTTTTAACAACTGCGGGGTGCCTAATTATGCCCCGAAGGGAATATTTAACGTGCCAGAAAATCTACTGACACGGCTCCTTCGCATTTGCGCACCCTCAAATGCCAACTGGTTGAGCCAGGATTCGACCCTGCAACCTTGGGTAGAGCAGACGAGCCACGCAGCGAGCGGGATGAGGAAAGTGCCCCATGAACTTAAATAAGTTACCGACATTTACATGCAGAAAATGTGGAAAAGACCGCTGTCAACCACAGTTTTCGAACCTACGATCTCCGAACATGCTGCAGCTGCCCGCGCGGTCGTGGCGCATGATATAACGCGCACGACTACGCTGCGGAGTGATACCGTTTCCGATCCACCCTCGTGGACACAGTGCACCTTAAACTGAACGCAGGCCATCCTTGTTAGGTCAAAAGCTTCTTGGATCATGAGAATCTTTGTCAAGAAATTATTCCTTATTTCTTAAGGCAGACTACTATCAGTCTCCCAAACGAAATCCAGAGACGAATGATGCACGCGGACGAAATCTTGCTAAATGCAGATTTGTAAGTCAAATTCTACTTGTATTTAATTCCGATGTGGATGTAGGACATTTATGGAACGCTCGAGTTTAAATGTGTGAAAATGTAAATCAGCTACTCCGGTATTCAGCATGAATTTTCGTACTATCTTAGTAATTCAGATGTGCTGTGCTTCATCCACAAGGAATACGTCATTTCATCTGTTCAGTCAAATTTCTACTGAGTGCTGCTGCGTGATATTATTGGGTAGGATCTTTGTTAGGGTGCCCACGGTTATGGAAACGAATCCGAGTGCAGTTGAATGACTGGGTAAATTTATGGCACCCCAGTGTCTCTAATACCACAGTAGTTAAAAGGCAAGATAAACTCCTATCATTATCAAAGTTATACAACGTTCCCCTGTCATAATAACCATGCTATTCACTCATGAATCTCGCTTGGGATCTTGTGATGCCGGAGCGCGGGTGAATTCTGGGAAACCACATTCAGTGGTGTCGTACTTTAAACTTAACTCACAATTGATTTTTAGTGGTATTGTCTCGTTTCTTTCTTACTTGTATATGCTTGTTATTTACTCATCAGAATGTACACTGTAATTAATTAACTATGTTATTACACCGGTCAACAGCATACTTGTTACAAAGAAGATGAATGTTGTTCTTAGCTAAGTCGTGGATACTGATTCGAAAATGAAATCCGTTTACGTCTACCGGGATCAGTGTTCGTATTATGTACCCTCTATATTTAAATACCTTGAAAATGCTGCATTTTTTGTTATGTTGGTATTGTTTAATTGATGTATTTCAGTTTTCTTTTGCGGATATAATCACTGGAAAACAATCGACTTATCCACCCTGACAGAATATTTCAGGAACTGGAGACTCAGACCCAGCACAGCCATGACGAAGGTCTCTTGCTTCCATTTGAGTAATCGGCTTGCTAACTTCAAACTAAATATTACCTTTTCCAATGGAGTACTTAATCACAATAGGTTTCCGAAATATCTTGGTGTTACCTTGGATCGGACTTTATCCTTCAAGCAACATCTTTTGAACTTGTCGAAGAAACTGAATACCCGAAACAATATTATTCAGAAGCTAACTGGTACTACTTGGGGATCTGCTGCGAACATCCTGCGCTCTTCAGCCTTAGCACTGGTTTTCTCTACTGCCGACTATTGTGCTCCAGTGTGGCTTAATAGCCCGTACACAATTGATACCAGCATGCATCTTATATCTGGCACCATCAGACCAACTCCAGTCCACTGGCTCCCTCTGTTGTCTGGTATAATGCCACCTGACTTACGAAGATCCCGTGCTCTTGTTCGAGAGTACAACAAGATCTGAAAGAATCCTCTGCTACCTGTTCTAGGCGACATACCAGCTCTTAGTCTCCAAAGATTGAAATCACGACATCCACCTCTTTCTGATGCTGCTCTGAAGACATCCACCAACTTCGATGCTTTGGAGGAATGAAAAGGCCGCTGGAACAACTCCACTGACTTGCCCCTACATAATATTTTCAGAGGGGAAAATATTGCTAACGGATTCCAACTACCACGTGCAACTTGGTGCAGACTGAACAGGATCAGAACAGGTCATGGAAGGTGCAGGGATTCCCTCTATAAGTAGAACTTTGTACCATCTCCAGAATGTGATTGTGGAGCCCCTCGCCAGACCATTCCCCACATTTTAAGCTAGTGTCAACTACGGGCTTATCCAGGTAGATTGGAAGACTTTCTATCACCAACAGCGGAGGCACTGCAGTGGGTTGAAAAGTTGGACATTCAGCTATAACGGATAACACTAATGCCTGAAGTGAATCAATGTTTTTTGTTATTGTGTATATATTGTATATATTATGTGCATAATTACCTTGACATACGCTAATAATAATAATCGAAATATATATACAGTACAAGGACGTCCATTCATTATCCTCAGTTGCAAAATCCACCGCTAGGGTACGGATGACGCGGATTGCAGCACGTTGGTGATTGTTGCATTGTTTATTGTTTGCTCACTTTTCTTTACTCTAAGGTAGCTCATTTCTTTGATTAACTCAGTTTGTTTCGTTCCATTTCTGCCAGATACATGTATCTAATATAAAGGCTGATGCAAACATTTACAAAATTCATTATAACTTGGAAACTGATGCCGATACATAAATTCTGAGATAAGATCTGGATTCAGGGACAAATTATCTTCCAGAAAGAAGATGACTGTAACTGTAACCGAAAACAGAATTGTAGACCAGTGTTATTTCATATTATGAACCGTTGTATACTCTACTGGTAAAGATCACATAATAACGAATAGTGTAATTTAAAGGCATTTTATGAAGCATTATTTAGACGTGCTTCTTCGTAAATGTTGACGATTGAAGGAAGAGCTAACTTGCTAATACATCCACCTTGGAAATAGTGAATAGGAAGAGTCACATCGAGTCTTTTTGTTGTTTCAATTGAGGGACTTGGACATCGTGGTCATTTAGCCCCATATATTTGGATGCGTGTAAAATGTGTCTGATAACCTGTATTATTGTGCCGTCTGTAGTAGTTTGTGTATTTGTAATTCAGGTGAGGATTCGGAAGGAAGCGCCGTGGCCTTCAGTTAGAAACTATCCCGGCATTTGCCTGGAGTAGAAGTTTTTCTTTTTTTTGTAGAGTGAGCCATGTTTAACATCTCTCTTTTCTTTATTTTCTTTGGCGGCCGTCCCGGTTGACTCAGACGCCATGTGAGATACTTTCTGTCCGGACATGCCTTGAGGCTCTCCGCCTTATTATTTAAAATGTAATGTTTTTCCTTTTTATTTAACATTGTTATTATGCCGAAGCCTTCCATTTACTCATGTAAGTAATACATCTAACCTTGTGTCCACTATGCTCATTTCCTAAATTTAACCTTTCTTTTTGATCTTCGTCGTGTGCTTGGATTTGCTGTGGAACCAATCGTAATGGCGGTCTCCTGTTTTATTTTGTTTGAGTCTTCGTTTAACCTTTTATTTGTGCCGTGAAATATATCTGCGAGTGATTTTGTGAGTGTATGTTTTTCTTGCTGCCAGGTGCATTGATGCTGTTTTGATTGGGCATATCTTCGAATGGGTCTCCCGTGGTTTGTGGACGTTGGCGTTTCGACCATTCTCCCAACACGAGGCATGACACCATATATTTTAGCCCTTATGTTTTCCCTTCATTCCATGCTTCGGGCAACTGGATCACGGCGGTAACTTTAAGTAGGCCTTACCGTATTCAGCTCGAACTCGGAACGTAAGTTGGGGACTATATAGGTTTAGCATATTTTGCTAGACTACCTACAAGCACGAGTTGCTTTGTGTTTTATTACTGCATCGTCGGCTAGCATTTTGTGTGTTTGATTGCGTGTATGTATCATGATATATTTCACGGACACTTGACGTCATTTGTTTCTCCTTGTAGTATCTTTGGTTTTTGCATTTCTTTTCTCTGGAGACTGCCAGCTCGATCGCATCCCCATTGCTCGCCACAGCCTTTGCGACACGCACACAGCCTCTTGTTTTATCTTTGCTATACTTGTTATTTGTGGTCGTCATGACAACCATCGATCTCTAGGCAGAGAAGTGATTGTTGTTGACCAGCGACCGGCTCGATTGCCTCTTGATCTTTTACTTCCTCCCTTTTTACATCGTTTTCACCGAAGTGAGCACAGGTATGAATTTAATTTGTTAACGTTATTTACTATCGTAAGTTATTTATTGTTATTTATATTTATCTTCCCCGTTTGAAAGTGACTTTATTTGACCCCTAGGTGAAGGGTATTCTTTTTTGTGTGTGTTATTCTGGCCGGGTTTCTTTGTGTGTTCGGTTTCAATTCATTAAATTTCCATTTCTTTACCCATGTGTCTTATTTAGTAGTGTTTGGCGATCGGGCTGCTCGCTCTCTCTCTCTCTCTTCAAACCTAGGCCTAACTTATTCTAGCTTTCTAGCACCAGGAGGGTATTCCTACCACTCGTCGTGGGACCACCTTCACGGAGTCTGGAGTCGCTCGGCACATCTGGCCTGCAAGTACGGGCCCAGCACAGGTCAGAAATTAACATCCATTTCCACTGCGTACTCCTTTCTTTTCTAGTTGGTTCCAGTGATGCAGCTAGGAGGCACGCCAAGAATATGTTTATTTTAAGACTGCGGTGCAGATGGTAGCAGAGCGTGGTTAAGTCTCCTGGTCGCTTAGCCATATCCATTGGATTTTAATATTTCGCTGCATATTTTTCAATGTTGTTTTTATTCTGTTTCATGTTCCCTATTGCATACAATGCAAACAAATATTGAGAGTCAATGTGAACTTCCAAGGAGTGTGGACCATAAAAATAACAAACTGTAAGGAGAGTGCAATGAGTTGGACCCTATCAACGAACCCCAGCATTGGTAATGTACTAACCAACCCTACTTCTTGTTTCGTACTCATTTCAGGCGCAGGACGGAGGCAAGACATTTGTAGTTATTGTTTTGAATTGTAGCTAGCAGTACTTCTGTAGTTTAGCCATGTATTCTCTCCCAGGTTGTAACGTGAAGAAGGAGCTCATCCAGTCTGACGATGATCTGCTATCGTTTGAAAGTGTCTGTGGGAAAGACACTAATCCATTGACTGAGGTGAAAGGCCATCGCAAGGGAGGCGTAGCCAATATAGTGTCCAAGTGGGGAATTTCATTTTCTGGTGAACTGGGAGTTTCGTCTGTATTTGAGTTCTTAGACAGGGTCAGTGAACTCTGCCATTGTTATGACCTCGAACCAGACGACATTGTTGTCTGCCTACCGATATTGTTGAGTGGTTTAGCTTTAAAATGGTATCGACTTACCAACAGATCTTTCATCTCGTGGGTTGATTTCTGTAAGTCAATAAAGGAGCGGTTTACGACTTATGATTTTGAACATGACTTGAAGGCTGAAATTCATCGCCGTACCCAGGGTTTGGAAGAGCCTGTAGACGATTTTGTTACTGGGCTAATGACTTTAATAAGTAGGTTGTCGCAGCCCCTTCCCCTTATTGAAACTGTTGATATTGTGTATAGAAATCTAGCACCTGAGTACAAGTCTTTCATACGCCGGTCCAGTGTGTATAGTGTGGCTGACATTGTTGATCAAGGACGTGAATGCGAGTTCAATCGGCGCCTGCGCAAGTCATATATACCCCCACCCCTCCCCTCTGACAGTTTGTTTCCAGAGACCGCATGCGCGCAATCCCAGATTCAGAGGACTGCGCACCCATCTTCAATATCTCGTCAGGAGGACCGGGCAGTTAACCGTCCCCACTCGCATATTGTCGGGAGTATTCCCAATGCTACTTCTTCTGCGAATCCCGCTCCTCAGGATCAACAGTTACCTCGAAACCCGAACATGTATAACCGTATAAAATGTTGGAATTGTGATCGTTTGGGGCATCATTTTAATTCCTGCCGTGCGCCCTCTCGTGTGTTTTGTCACACATGTGGTCTTCGTGACGTGACGCACATAGCCTGTCCTAGATGTGCTTCGCGTCAGGGAAACGAGCATGGGTCCCCGGTTTAGACCCGCCGGAGTGGCCATGCAATGAAGTTCGCCGGGAAATGAACATTTACACGACTGTAAACTTCTGTCCTTGGGTCCCTGTAAGTGTTAAGAAATTGTCGATACCCGCTTTACTGGATTCTGGTGCTTCACGTTCATTTATTCAGCGCTCCATCGCGGAACAGCTTCCTGTTACTCAGATTTGTCCACAAGATGGGGGTTTAAAATTTTATTCTGCGGTGAAGTCATCTATTTCTGTTTCTAGCGTTGTAACATGTCATATTAAGATATGTGGTTATTCTTGGGATTGGAACTTCCATGTGGTGGATGACTTATCTACGCCTATGATCTTAGGTTCTGATTTTATGCACAAAGCAGGGTTGAGGCTTGATTTTTCGGATCATTCCTTCAGTTTTTTGTTTAAATCCAAGGAGCGGTTTCATTTTAATACTTGTGAAGCGAGTGTTCCTTGTAGTTTTTCTGGTATCGCTGCTGTTCAAATCCCTCCTACTTTATTCACGAGTCAACGTGACGCTTTATCTGATTTGGTGAATGAATTTCCTGATGTTCTCACGTCGGAACTGGGTTCCGCTATCGGCTACGAGTGTCATATTGATTTGACTGATGAGGTTCCAGTTAGGTCGGCACCATTTTCTTGCTCTCCACCCAAACTCATTGCCATGAGAGAATATATTCATGATCTTAAGGCACGCGGTGTTGTGAGCCCTTCTAAGTCTTCTTATGGTAGTCCAGCATTCCTGGTACCTAAGAAAGAGGGTACTTTTCGTTTGGTAGTTGATTATCGTCGACTCAATTCTAAGGTGGTGTTCGACAACTTTCCCCTTCCAACTCTGGAGAGCGCTTTTCAGCATTTTCACGGGGCGAAGTACTATTCCGTCCTAGATTTGAATTGTGCACATTATCAAATTCCTCTCGATCCCGAGAGCCGTAAGGTAACTGCGTTCTCCACTCCGTTCGGCCTTTTTGAGTTCAATAAGTTACCCATGGGCATTTCTATCGGCGGACAAGTATTGAGTAGGGGTTTGGACGAGTTATTTGGAGATTTAAAGTATTCATCTGTGTTTAACTATCTAGATGACCTCGTGATTTACAGTCAGTCTTTTGAGGATCACCTGATCCATTTACGTGAAGTCCTATGTCGTCTTCGCAGAGCCGGACTCACTGTTAACCCGGACAAAATCTCTTTGGCTTCGAAGCAAATCAAATTTTTAGGTCACATTCTTTCGGATGTGGGCATAGAAGTGAACCCTGAGCGTGTGCAATGTATCCAAGAGTTCCCTACTCCCACGAATGTGAAAGCAGTCCGACGTTTTTTGGGAATGGCAGGCTTTTACAGTAGGTTCATTAAGGGATTTTCGGACATTTCAGCGTCCCTGAATTATTTGATGAAGAAGAATGTACGATTCGTGTGGGGCCCCGACCAGTGTCTCGCCTTTGAGAAATTGAAAGAATGTCTTTCTTCTGCTCCCGTCCTTCGAACTCCGGATTTTGGGAAAGATTTTATGTTACATTGTGATGCGAGTGATGTCGCAGTTTCTTGTGTGCTTAGTCAGCAGGTGCATGGTAATTTGGCACCCATCGCTTTTGCCAGTCGGATGCTTAATGATTGCGAACGCCGGTATTCCACTTTCGAGAAAGAAAGTCTGGCTGTCGTATTCGGCTGTGAACGTTTCAGATCTTTTCTAGAACATCGGCATTTCATAGTGTATACCGACAATGAAGCTCTGTCCTGGATGCGCTCGCATGTCAAAAAATTGGGACGTATAAATCGTTGGATTCTTCGTCTATCCTCTTTCAGCTTTGACATCATTCACGTCAGAGGCAGTGAAAATGTTGTAGCGGATTGTTTGTCACGCATGTTTGAGGAACCTCCTCCCATTGTTGAGATCCCCGAGCCAGTGAATCTTCTCCAACACATTCCATGGTCTTTTACTGATATCCGTACGTACCAAGCAGATGACCCATTTTGTGTCACATTGCGTGAAAAAATTCTCGGGAAAGATCCTAGTGTATCTGAGTTTTCATTGCGCAATGATGTTATAGTGCATACCGCTCCTCGATCTTCGAAATGTAGGATTTTCGTGCCAGAGAATATACGAAGTATGCTCTTGGCGTATTTCCATGAATCCTGTTTTGGATTACATTTAGGTATGACGAAGACTTTCCATAAAATCTCTCAGGAATTCTTCTGGCCTCATTTGAAAGCGGATGCTTTTGCTTTCGTCCGAAAATGTGTTACGTGTCAACGTTCTAAGCCAGCAAAGAATTCTCGCATTGGACTTCACCACGCTGACACGATGTCATATCCTAATGAGCGCCTGTTTATAGATTATTTTGGTCCCCTAGTTAGGTCATCTTCTGGTCATCAAGCTATACTTACTGTCGTTGATGGATTTTCAAAATTTGTATGGTTATTTCCTGTCAGGGAAATCACGACACGTACCACTGTTAGGCTTTTGACCAATCATATTTTTGGTGTTTTTGGTCCTCCAAAGTTTTTAGTGTCCGATAACGCGAGCGCTTTCCGGTCCAAGTCTTTTAGATCAATGTGTTTTTCTTGGGGAATTGATCATGTCTTTTTGGCACCCTACCACCCTCAGCCAAATCACGTTGAAAGGTTTCATCGTAACTTGAAGGCTTGCTTGAGTGCGTTCCACAACGCAGATCAGTCACGTTGGGACGCAAATCTTCAGTTTTTCTCCTTAGGATTTAACACTGCTCTTCATGAATCGACGAATTCTACCCCTTCGGAATTGTTTTTAGGAAGGCGTATTGTTGATCCACTTCAGCTTCAGTGGAAAATAGATTATCTGGCTGCGCCATCCCGCCGTACCTCAGTCAAAGAAAAATGGGAAGTTGCTGTACGGCATCTGAAAAGGGCACGAGATCGCGTGGCGTCTCGCTATAACAAGGGTAGGCAACCTGTTTGTTTTCAGGTGAATGACGACGTGCTAGTGCGCCTGCACCCACAGAGTTCGGCCAAGAATAAGGAGTCAGCTAAGCTAATGCTTCGCTGGAGCACGCCCAAAACTATCACTAGATTTTTAACACCTGTCACTGTTGAATTGATCTCCAAGGAGAATCCCACCGACGTATCCAGAGCTCACATATCTCAATTGAAACCATTTTTTGTGTAACCTTCTTATTTGCTGTGATTAATGTTGTCCTTTTTCTGCGTAGGTTAGCCAATCATAATTTGCTTATGTTATCCAAGGAAGCTAGTATTCATATGGCGTCTCCTTGACCTGCCTATTATTGAACCAATTTTGACCGAGGCAGAGTCAAGTACAAATTTACGAGCTCAAGAAAGAAAATAATACAAGAAGAAATAGGCCTACATACTCTGTGTAACTTAATATTTATTGTAAAAATATGTATTTTTGCGAATTCGGCTAGTAGAGAATTTATATTCTATAAATAATGGACAAATTATATCGCTTCTTTGTTATTTTAATACGTCACTTTCATGATGGGTATAAGGAGAATGGCAGACTTCGGCGTCAAAGGGCGAAAGTCTTTTGTTTATGATTTTCGTCCGTGTCTCTATCTACTTTTCTTGTCATTGTAACGCTCAGGCGAACCGTAATACCATTATGACAAGCCCAGGGATCGTCAAAGGAATGCGCGCCTTTGGGGACCCCGAAGGGGTTCTGTCCGGATATTGCGATCGCCGAAGCGATCTGATTATTTTTATATATTACTTCATTTTATAACTGTATTCTTTCTGATATGGCTCAATTGCTTAAGTGATTGTTATATCGATCACCCTCCCCCCTCATATTTTGTGTACTGTTATAGTTGTTGACAAACCACCTGTGGGATAAGGATGTTGTGTATTTTGGAACACTTGGGACATGATTGATTTCAAAGCGGTGGTACTTAGTGATGTAAAAAGAAAAATATTTTATTATTATAAATAATTTTTCTTTTGGGGGGTGGTGTGGATCCTGAGCCATGTTTAACATCTCTCTTTTCTTTATTTTCTTTGGCGGCCGTCCCGGTTGACTCAGACGCCATGTGAGATACTTTCTGTCCGGACATGCCTTGAGGCTCTCCGCCTTATTATTTAAAATGTAATGTTTTTCCTTTTTATTTAACATTGTTATTATGCCGAAGCCTTCCATTTACTCATGTAAGTAATACATCTAACCTTGTGTCCACTATGCTCATTTCCTAAATTTAACCTTTCTTTTTGATCTTCGTCGTGTGCTTGGATTTGCTGTGGAACCAATCGTAATGGCGGTCTCCTGTTTTATTTTGTTTGAGTCTTCGTTTAACCTTTTATTTGTGCCGTGAAATATATCTGCGAGTGATTTTGTGAGTGTATGTTTTTCTTGCTGCCAGGTGCATTGATGCTGTTTTGATTGGGCATATCTTCGAATGGGTCTCCCGTGGTTTGTGGACGTTGGCGTTTCGACCATTCTCCCAACACGAGGCATGACACCATATATTTTAGCCCTTATGTTTTCCCTTCATTCCATGCTTCGGGCAACTGGATAACGGCGGTAACTTTAAGTAGGCCTTACCGTATTCAGCTCGAACTCGGAACGTAAGTTGGGGACTATATAGGTTTAGCATATTTTGCTAGACTACCTACAAGCACGAGTTGCTTTGTGTTTTATTACTGCATCGTCGGCTAGCATTTTGTGTGTTTGATTGCGTGTATGTATCATGATATATTTCACGGACACTTGACGTCATTTGTTTCTCCTTGTAGTATCTTTGGTTTTTGCATTTCTTTTCTCTGGAGACTGCCAGCTCGATCGCATCCCCATTGCTCGCCACAGCCTTTGCGACACGCACACAGCCTCTTGTTTTATCTTTGCTATGCTTGTTATTTGTGGTCGTCATGACAACCATCGATCTCTAAGCAGAGAAGTGATTGTTGTTGACCAGCGACCGGCTCGATTGCCTCTTGATCTTTTACTTCCTCCCTTTTTACATCGTTTTCACCGAAGTGAGCACAGGTATGAATTTAATTTGTTAACGTTATTTACTATCGTAAGTTATTTATTGTTATTTATATTTATCTTCCCCGTTTGAAAGTGACTTTATTTGACCCCTAGGTGAAGGGTATTCTTTTTTGTGTGTGTTATTCTGGCCGGGTTTCTTTGTGTGTTCGGTTTCAATTCATTAAATTTCCATTTCTTTACCCATGTGTCTTATTTAGTAGTGTTTGGCGATCGGGCTGCTCGCTCTCTCTCTCTCTCTCTTCAAACCTAGGCCTAACTTATTCTAGCTTTCTAGCACCAGGAGGGTATTCCTACCACTCGTCGTGGGACCACCTTCACGGAGTCTGGAGTCGCTCGGCACATCTGGCCTGCAAGTACGGGCCCAGCACAGGTCAGAAATTAACATCCATTTCCACTGCGTACTCCTTTCTTTTCTAGTTGGTTCCAGTGATGCAGCTAGGAGGCACGCCAAGAATATGTTTATTTTAAGAGGGCGGTGCAAGAGTCAGGAATCGAACCCGGAGTGACAGCCAAGAATGCTAGCTGGTAGACCACGAGGTGGTCTAGTCACATATCGAAGACTACGGCCCGTACCAGATAAGGAACATTACAACATGCATTATCTTCTGCGCAGTGCGGGTCATCCCATAATAAGGTGAGTATCGTGAAAGAAGTTCAGTGATTCATGAATTATGCCCACCATCCAAGCCGACTTATGAGGTGTAGAAGTAGACGAGATCACATAAGTAATGGTTTGCAGGGAATCATGGCAGCGCCTCGTTTATTTTCGTAACGCTTACACTAATCGACCAGCATGGGGAGAGCTAACCAAATGTCTGAGAACTTCAACCCACCTGAGCAGCGTAGATCATCGACACAAAGTTAAGGGCCGACCGCCGAGTACAAATTATGGGCAATATCCATTCATTAATCGTGGTTATTGTAACCCATTACCTGCCACAGTCTTAGAGCCTTTCCCCAAACATATTGAAGTGTTTAAGGGTAGGCTAACATTTTGTGTAAATACTCCGATGTAATTACTATAGTCCCCAAAACGTGACTTGTGTACATTAAGTGTGCTTGATATTACTGTTGGTAATTTTCTTTAAGTGCCTGGGAATTACCCCCACTTGCAAATAAAGCAAATGAATGAATGAATACACAGACGCCAGAAGATTAGCATAGAAACTGAAAGGCATAATAATTTACAATAACAAGATTAAATTATGTTCATCGCATCTTAAGAGAGAAAGAAAGAAAGAGAAAAGAAAGTAAGAAACTAAGAGAGTGAATTATGTCTTGGAACACTGCTTTCTTCTTCTTCTTCTTCTTCTTCTTTCGAATTTGGCCAACTATGGACCGCATAAAACTTAAGGCTTCTTGGCCTTCCTTCTCTTTTCTTCCCAGAGAATTCTTTTGCTCCTTATCTTTCTCTCCTCCTCGGAAATGATCCGCACGGGTCACTTTGCAATTGGTTTCTCTTCAAATGATTTTAAACTGTCTACCTTTCTTCTAAACTCACTTCTATTGTGGATTAACTCTGGAGTAATTCCAACTTCTGCTGCGTCCCTCTTGATCTCTTCTACCCAATTAGAGGTGGCCTTTAATCCCATGATGTATTTGAAGATCTTTTTGGTCAGTCGGTTCTCATCCAATCTTACCAGGTGTCCATAGAATTTCAGCCTTCTTTTCCGCATTGTGTCCGTGATCTTTTCAGAACACTTGTAGAGCTCTTCGTTTTTCTTCTTCTTCCAAGTTCTATCAGAAGTCTTCTAAGGTCCCAGAATGTTCATTAGAATCTTCCTTTCCTTTTTCTCAAGTTCTTGCAACTCCACTTTTTGTTTAAAATTAGACACTCTGAAGCGTACAATCCTTCTGGTTTTATGACTGAGTTATAGAGTCGGAATTTGGCCTTGTATGATATTGCCCGTTGTGTTTAGCTTGTAGGCCAGGTCTAATTTTCTGGCTCTTCCCTTAGTTTGCCTCTTTATCCAGTCCGTTGAGTTGGATCCATTCTCCCAAGTATTTTAATTTCTCTGTTCCTTTAATTTTCCCATGTTTTACCTCCATATACCCCTCGTGTTGGTGCCTGTACTCTGCTTTATAATCCACACTTGTAAATTACGAGCCTACAGTCGAATAACTGATCGTCATGTGTGTTGAATGCGTATTGTGGCCTATACTTGAATATTTTCTTACCTTAGACACCAAAGCAGATAGGTCACGTATCCTGGTTCATTATGTCCTAAGTTCCACTTTGGGAGTTGGGTAACAGTACTTTTGGAGATCGAAATTATAATTATAGTGCTGATAGAGACCATCGCGTATGAGGCACTCTCCACATTTTTCACAATCAGTAGACAAAAGATATGATGGTTTCATAGATTGAAATGACTGCAGATTCACTACTACACTTATTACCCAAATTACAAGACAACCGCCACACCCAAGAACACTAGGCTGATGACCTCTGCAGCAAGAACAAGTACTTTAACCAGCGAAGAACAAAGTAAAGTAAAGTTTGGCTTAAAACAGTGTTTAGTTTGAGCAACACATCGACTAGACTGTACGACTCACATCAATATCGGGATCCCCTCCATGTCCCAGCGGGATATTCATTGAAGATGATAAATTGTAGTGATGTAATAACCCATGTAGCAGCCACACGCGGAGCACGCTTCATGCATTTATGGATACAGTGTAAAGACGATGATGAAGTTGAATATGATGGTAATTGAAGTGAAGTGGACCATTTGGGTACTAATTATATTTTCACCACATTACAATAGAGCAAAACTAAAATTAGTTAAATCGATACAGTTTCTCCCACCTAGTTTAAAATAATGATGTGTTTCTACAATATGGAGGCAGCCTATACAGAATGAAAAGAAATTGATTACATTTAACATATTCTTCTTCTTGCTTCGTTATGACCAACTAAGGACCACGTCATGTCAACTGTTTCTTCTACATTTTAATGTTGGCCCAGTACTCCTTCATTCGCAATCGATGTTGCACCTTTCTCTCCGTCGTCCACGCCTTTCTGGTTTTTAGTTTCGGCTTAGGTTGAAAACTCCGATATTCTTGAAGTCTTTCACAAAGTGGCCCACGCTCCTGGATATATTCACATCTTATCCCAATCTCCAACAGATCTTTCTCCTTTGTCTTTCTCTCATGGGGAAAAGCAAAAATTCGGTTTGATAACCTTGTTGATTTCATTAGGGTTATATGTCCATAGAAAGAAATTCTCCTTTTCTTCATCATGTCAGTTATTTTCTCTTCATGTGTGTAAAACCTTTGGTTGTGGCGTCTTACGAACTCGCCGTGTCCTTTGACTGGACCCAGGATTTCCCTCAAAATCTTCCTTTCTTTGGTCTCCAGTTTTTAACGTATTATTATTATTATTTTACATTCGATGTAAGCCACTATGGACTAGTAGTTATCAATCAATACCATTTTCAGCGTTTATCTCTTGTTCGTCTGCAAGCTTTGCTATGCAACCAGAATCTCTTGAACACATTACTCAGTGCCTTCTTACGATCATCTGAAAGAGATCCCCACAAGCCTTTTGGGTCCTACGCCTAACATAAAACTTCGGTCGTTTTCAACCGTTAGTCTAAATTCACTTCTTATTGCTTATCCTTTAACCACGGACTCTGCGAGGGATCATTCCTCTAAGAACGCAAGGACAGTGTCCGGGAGCTGAACACACTTTGTCAGCAGATACAACTGGGGATGGTGACAGGCCGATCTCCTAGGTGACTGGGTGACTTGGGTCTAATCAAGGAAGCATCAGGGAAGATATTTTGGAAGAAAGTCGGTCGTGAACCCGTTGAAAGGAACCATCCCGGCATTTGCCTGCTTGTGAAGATGGGAAACCATGAAAACCATGTTAAGGACGGCCGAGGTGGGATTCTAACCCACGCTCTCCCAATGCCAGCAATGCACGAGCTAGCGCGTTGGCACTCTCAGCCACCGTGGCCAGTGTCTAAATGCATTCCTGTCCATAATATTGTCTTAAAGACTGCTAATTTCTTCTTGGAACAACTCCAACTTTTTATTATTATTGAATGAAAATCCACAGCCTGCTTCCAGTCTCCGACCGGGTCAGGAATGGAATGAATGAAGCCCCCATCTAGCGGCGAGGATATGGACTGTGCCGGCTGCCGAGGCCTGACGCACTCCTCTGGGGCAATGATTAATTGAATGACAGATGAAATGAAATGATAGTGGAGAGTGTTGCAGGAATGAAATTTTGACAGTGAAAACCGGAGTACCCGGAGAAAAACCTGTCTGCCTCCGTTTTGTCCAGCACAGATCTCACATGGAGTGACCGGGATTTGAACCATGGACCCAGCGGTGAGAGGCCGGCGTGCTGCCGCCTAAGCCACGGAGGCATAGTTTTATTATTATTATTTATTATTATTATTACTAATATTTTACGTCGTTATGATCAGTAGAGGAGAGCCAACTAACTTATGATAATGATGATGATGATGGTGGTGGTGATTTTGATGATGCATTTCTTTTTCTGACTTGATCGGGGCTTGGAACATAATAAAACCACACTCCTTTAAAATTCCAAGGAGAAGTACAGTAGGCTATATTAGTTGCACCTGCAAGCAGCTATTTCTCGAGCGCCAGGTGAAATTCTACGAGTGCGTAAGTGCTCCACCCTGCTATTGTATTAACACACATTCACATTACTTTGTATCGCATGCGTGTGGCGCAGACTCAGTGCGTTAAGATCGATATGAACAATGAACTCATCAAGGATTTGACGTCATGGGTGGTATTTAGTCATCTCTCTTTCTGAGCGTACTTCACGTAATGAATTTGGAAAACTTTCCACTTAGATTACCCTACCCAATAATCTTCTCCTTCTCCCAAGAGACTCATAATCAGTTAGAACTAAGTTGGTGCCCCTGGTACCGTAGGTTTTATTTATTTGGCGTATGATGCTACACAACACAGGGAAAAATACAGAATACAGTGCCAACAACAACAGACACAGTAAAATATGCTCACACTGAAAGTTACACTTTTAAATCTAATCCGTTGAGCCAACACACCGCCTCTGGAGTAGCTGAGTGCAGGTCCTCCAAACTACCAGGGAAGGCACGGAGAGGACAATCCACCACTATGTGTTTCATTGATTGTGGGACGTCAGCACAATCACAATGCTGACACTGCGAGGGCAAGAATGTGGAAGGAAAGAACTGGTCATCTGTCCGGCTGGATGACTCCAAAAGAAAGACTTCCTCCGGGCCATATGGAAGGCTGGGCTACATGGAAGGCGCTCAGCAGACTACGGACTGGAGTTGGAAGAACCAAGGTGAACCTGCAGAAATGGGGTTTTGCGAGTGACTCTCTCCTCTGTGATTGTGGGGAACTACAGACAATCCAACATCTTTACCAGTGCCCACTATGTCCAGCAACATGCACAACCCGAATGCTATTGACGTCGCCCGTTACTGGACAAAGAACATTTAGTTTGGTTGCGGGCTACCTGGCAGTCAGATGTTAGTGTGTTGTTCAACTGACTTGTATGTTGAGGCCCTCACTTAATATTAGATTTATTTTATTTGTATTTGATTCGCACTGTTTACAATTTGTGACATATATTTGTGATTGGTGCTCCTGATACGAATAAAGAAAGAAAGAAAGAAAGAAAGAAAGAAAGCAAAATCACAGTGTGGAGAATCTATCCGACCCCAATTATAAAGAACCGAAGCGGTTAAGTCACCACCAAACATTCCTTGGCAAAGTGAAACCATTTAAATTCTCTGTTGGATTTGCGATTTTTATAATGCAATGTGGTGGGGTGAAGTCCACTCATTCCGCCAGGTGTCTTTAAGATTGAATTGCTTGGTTGTCAGTTCCAAGGCAGTTTTACATGCAGGTTTTCCGGACTTCAGCCTGGATGATCCTAGTTGACTCACATCCTCATGAATTGGGAGTGTTGTGTTCTTGAGCATTCTTGACCACAGATAAACTAGATGTTTTTGTCTTCTGATGTGAGGAAGTGGTATGTTGCTCAACACTGGGAGCCACTGAACTGGAGTGGAAATCAATGTTCCATACTGTGATGGAACTGAACATCCAGCATTGATTCCTCTTACTTGTTGTGGTGGGCTGCTCTATAGTATCTGTCCTGTCGACCTCCCTTCGTCAACTCTTGCTCCCTGGCGACCTCTATGGTATCAGGGTGTCACAGGCCTCCTCGTCTTAATTAGCCCGTACTTTTCGATAGATCATACATGTTTGTTTCTTCCATGGCATTCCCTGGTTATTGTGATAGGCAAATTTAGGCATGGTGCGTGTTTCGCACTACATATGGTACACCCCGGCACAGTGGGTCAAAATCGAAATCTAGGAGGACAACATTATTTATTTTCATAATTTAAAAAAATCAAAAGTTATTACTTCTACAGCATTCTCATATAATTGCCGCTCACTATTCTGGGATATAAACGCATCTTAGTGTAAATCTGTCACCCCTGTTCGAGCAGTCTGAATTGGAGGGTGAATGTAAGTGGCTGTGGTTTGGTTGTCCTTGTGGTTAGTGTGATGCATTAAGATGGAACATGCAACTGAAGGTATGATCTTTGTAACGTGTTTCAGTTATTAACGGGCGTAATTGTTACGTAATTTTAGCTATATTTGCATTATATAATATTTAACTATTATTTTAAAACATATATATTCACTTAGATTTTTAGTATGTCGCGTCACACTGCTCCACTTTCTACTTCATGTTAAAATGTAGATAATGTCTTGTAGTTTACGCCTGTTATAAGATTTTTTGCATCTTTCTGCAACTTAGTTATTTTACGTTTTAGAAGATGCCGCGCTACCAGTTCTCACACGATTACAACTGTTTGAAGCACTGGGTTCGACGATTATGTCAAAAGTGGAATTTTGTGACTTTGTTAAAAGTTAATTAGGGGTAGAAAATTGTTCTGAAGAGATAACTGAATGCTCTATCCAACTCCTAGACATAGACAATTTCTTGCATGTGTAGACGTAGCTTAAAAAGATCTTTACTGATGTTTATTATGAAGTAAACAAATTATATACGTTGCTTTCACTCCAAATTCACGATTAAAACGTAAAAATAATTTTGTCCCCCTTGATTTCGATTTTGACCCACTGTGCCGGGGTGGCACAAAGGGATCTGATTACCCAAGGGTTCATGATCTGGTGATCCCGAAGGTTAATCAAAGCTGGGTTCATGTTCCATTCTCCCAGAAATTACTGGTATATATCTGCCTACCATGGCTCAACTTCCTTCCAAGTACCTCAATCTGCATTTTTCAAGCTTTAAAGGCTAGATAGTAATTAAGCTGTAGTACAGAGTGATTTTCGACATGGACGACGTGTCTTCGGCAGCCTGCTGGCCGGGACTTGAGCACTTGGTGCCTGAGCGACGACGCGCATACTACCGGCTGTCGGCGGCAAGGATAGAAAGAGAGAAAGTGTATTTTTAAATGTTGGTACTGGCAATCAACAGAAAATGTTCGAAGCGCAGTCCCTGGTACTGACAATTTAAATAAATGTTGGAAATAGTGTTTCTCGACTTGCAAGTATTGCTAGCACCTTCGGATCAATTTAACATTCACTAAACGAATTTCGTCTTCAGAACAAAGCTACCAACTTCAGAACTTCAGAACTTCCAAAGAAAATTCTTGTATTCTCTTGACTATTGTGGTGGTTCAAATAGATAATAATAATAATTATATCATTTGGCCTCGGGTGGCGGGGGAAAGCTTTGTTATTTGACACCCAAAGGGTAGCTTGCATGTTGAATTTAGTTGTTCTTTGAAGCACTATGAAAGTCAAGGCGGTTAGATATCTAAGCTCCTTGAACGCTATAACTTAGTGCTTTGTAGTAGAGAAATGAGGAACTTTGTGTTGGCGGAAACTCCCGAGATTAATTTTGCCATTATGAACACGGCCTACTGAATTCAAATGGGTTCTTTGACATGCCAACATCGTATGACATGGTGTCGTAATTTTTGCCGCCTTTCAAAAATCACATCCCACGGCCAGGAGCGAACCTGCAAGCTTGGGGGTTAGTAGACCGACACGTTGACCACTCACCAACCGTGGCAAGCTGCAAACAGATGATGGACTTACTTCTATCCCCAATTTACAAATACACACACTTGTATAGCCATCAAAATTATAATAAGAAAGTTATCACAAATCCCACACATACTCAAGTACACAGTTCCACCATGACCACGATGTCGCAGCCTCTAAAATAAGCAAAAACAACAACAATATTCCTCTACTGTAGCACAAATAAACGATTTGTTGTGTTCAGTAGAACGCTGGTGAGGTGTTTACAATGTAAACTTAGCAAATCTGTTGCTTCAGCCGAGCGGGTCCTACAGTAACAACCACAGTCGCATCGAGTTAAATCCCGGAGAGAATAATTACCGTGTGCTATCAGTGCGCAGTACCGCGTTGATATCTTCCGAGAGTCATTACCCGATAAACTGTCCACGAGAGAGCTCGCTTTGTTGGGTGATATCTCGCTTCTCTTTGTGAGAGCCAAGTAATCTTCATCTAAAGATGACGTTTCGTATTAGACAGGGAGTATCTTAATTAGTTTCTCCGCTCAAGAGAGGGTTTTATGAAGCTTAATACACGAGATTAAAACCTGATTCTGCGCATTATTATGTGCAGTAGAAGCGCTAAAGCCAGTTTCATGGAACAATACAACGTGCTGTAGGAAAAAGTCTTCATTAGTAATGTCTAATATATTTTTATGCGCAAGTATCATATGGATGGAGATAGAATATATCAACCCTCTTTCGAACTTTTTCCATTTTTTTATTTATTGTTGTTAAGTTAAGTCATAATCGAACGCCTTTGTCTGGAGCGTGGCGCTCTATGGAAGTAAAACTTGGACTATTGGTGCAGCAGAAAAGACCACACTTGAAGCGTTAGAAATGTGGTGTTACAGGAGAATGATGAAGATCAGATGGGTAGATAGGGTTACAAACGAAGAGGTAATAAGACGAGTGGGTGAGGAGAGATGTTTCTGGTGACTGCTAATGAAGAGAAGAGGTAGGTTGGTAGGTCACATACTAAGACATTCAGGAATAGCAAGCTTAGTTTTGGAAGGAAGGGTCGAGGACAAGAACTGTAGGGGTAGACCAAGGTTAGAATATGTTAAACAGATTGCCTCGGATGTAGGGTGTGGTAGCTATATAGAGATGGAACGATTAGCTCAGGCCAGGGAGGCATGGAGTTCTGCATCAAACATGTCAAAAGACTGAAGACTCAAACAAAAACAAATTAATTGACATTTGTATGGTTTTTGAGGTTGTGGTGTTTCTAAACGTTCATGTTTACACAAAATGAATAATTAGGTTAAAAAATAATTTTAATATTCAGATCAACCCTTAGAACAACGTTTAATGGTTAAAATCAAAACATAAGCACTAAGATATAAAGTCATGACCTTTATAAATAAGTCAGCCTCCTTGCGTAGTGGCTAGCACCCTTGGCTGTCACCGTGGAGACCCGGTATCGATTCTCAGCTCTGCCAAGAAATTTAAATCTGGTCTGAGGGCTGGAAAAGAATAAGTTACACTCAGCCTTGTGAGGCAAACATGAAGGGAGGTGTGTTCGATTCCAATCTCAGCCATCCTGGAATTGGTTCTCCGTGCTTTCCCAATTCTACTCCAGACGAATGCAGGAATGGTTTAAATATAAGGCCACGGCCACCTCCTTCTTAATCCTCGTCTGAATTACAAATATACACACTAATACAGCCACTACAACAACACAGGTTATCAGACAAATTCTTCCCCCTAGCGCACACACTCACACCCAAGCACACGTGACTACTTCGCAAGGACCCTAAATGAATCAGAAAAGCTACCTTTAGAAGTATGAGAAATGATATGTTAACATTTTCTGGAAGGTTTTCGAAGTAAACTAAAACTTTAAGAATTTTGATGAAATGTAAAATCTCATTATATAATAGGTACGCTAAGGTGTATGTTTCACAAAACTCAAGCTCCTAAACCAGAGGGAGTTAGAAGGTATGGTTTGCACCAAAATCTTCCAAATCGACTCAATAGTACAGGAAATATCTTGAATTTCTTGAAAAGTCAACGGAAATATATTTATTTGTTTATAAATTGCTTTTAAACAAATGAACAAGACGATAGCCCCTGGCAGAACTGTGTTGCGTACAGCTCACACAGCACTAGGGCCGGGCAGGTAGTCTGTATACATGGGGCGCACACGAACCATTATACGGGAGTTCTCGTACGGGTCCGATAGTTTACTTAGATAACGTCAAGTAGAACTCGAGACATAAGCGTTGACGTATAAATTAGGGATGAGCGGAAAGCTATCCATTCAGCTGGGTTGGGCTGGTATCTCAAGCAGACAGCAAGCCTTCCATTACGTTTACGCGGGTCCACTACAAAGCTTCGCTGGTGGCGTCATTGACACCACATCGCAGCTGTGACCCGTCTCCCACAGCAACCTGGGCTGGCTAGGCTGGGTGTGTACAGTATTCAGTCAAGCATGCCTCGATAAAAATATTAGGCTTATTCGAATATTGTGATCGCTTTCTTATATAAAGCATATGAAATATATTTTACGTTATTTTAATGCCGTAATTAAAAGATGTTTGTTTCTTTCATTTATAACTTTTGGCATTGTAGTTGTCATCCCCGCACACTTCGGTGTGATTGGAATTCTTCTGGCAACCTACCTTAGTGTGATGTCTATTGTAATAAGTGTATATGTAACTGAAGACAGGGTTAGGAAGAAGGTAACTGTGGCACTACGATAGGAACCATATTAGCATTTGCAGAGAGCAGAAGTGAAAAACCACATTAAGCAACCCTCGGTTTACTCAGTTATCCAAACAAAGATCAGTGAACCCCGTTCCAATCCTCAGACCAGAATTAAAATTTCCTCGCAAAGCCACAAGTCAAATCCAGATCCTCAGGGATAGCAACCAACAACGCTAACCATTACACCACAAAGTGATCCTTATAATAAGAACCCTAAATATTTATATCTTGCATAAGAATACAAACAAGTAGTTCTGTGAAAATCTATACAGCCTATTTTCATATGCCCTACTTATGTTAATTGCCTCTATTAACATACACCATTTCAGTGTGATTGCTGCAATAGATTCGTAGATATTCAGAACCGTCAAAATATTTCGGATGGTCGCCATGTTGGATTTTTATATATGTAGGACTTAGAGTTATGTACTGTTACATGAATATTATTGTGTAGGTGTATTAATCAAACTTCAATCGCATGATTAAACACAAGAAATACAAACGAGATTTTAAAATGTTGCACAGGCGCCATCTTACGGTTAAGAAAGCAATTGAAAAAATAGATGCTAGTGGATGAAACTTTGTATAAGTATTTATCTGACGAAGTTTCACTGTGCTCGGGTGGTTAAATCGCGAGAAGCGTTCATTTAAATATTTACTTTTCGCGTCGCCGCCATGTTGGATTTGTGCTCACCAGGTCATTAAAAAACCCATAGGTGAACTTACGTTCATAGCCTCTATCAACATATAAAATTTCAGTTTGATTGCTGTCACACAGTAGATTAATAGATATTGAGTACTGTCTAAATATTTCGGATGGTCGCCATGTTGGATTTTTATGTACGTAGACCGTAGAGTTATGTACTATTAGATGACAATTATTGCGTTGGTTAGTTATTCAAACTTTGGCTTAGATTGCATGTTTAGGGCACAAGAAATGAAAACTTAATTTGAAAATTTTGCACAGCCACCATCTTGACGTTCGAACTAAATTATATGCCAGTGCATTGAAATGTGTATAAGCATTTGCTGTAACAAGTATCATTGCGTTCAGATGAATATATCGTGAGAAAAGTCTATTTAAATGTTTAAACTTCCCTTGGCCGCCATGTTCGCTTTGTACTTAACAAAAAGGTAGAGACTTCCACTCTTTGTGACATCGGCACTAGATGGGATGGAGTTGTCAACTCCATGCCCGGCCGTCTTTGCTCCCAGGAATTACCCTGGTACTCATTTCTGGTGTAGGCTGACTAAACCCCAGGGCTATTTGCGTTTCCGAAAGCTGTAGTTTTGTTTCTATTATGCTACAGCAAAAATATTGCACCCAACCAAGATATTTGGGTGTTGTGCTGGATCGCTCTTTGACATACAAAGAACATGACTGCAGAACAGCAACTAAAATCAGAACACGTAACAACAACCTTCACAAACTCTGTGGTACAAGTTGGGGAGCATATGCGACTGTTCTTCGCACAACAGCTCTCGCCTTAGTATACTCGGTTGCTGAATATTGTAGCCCGTATGGATCAATAGTGCTCATGTAGGAAAAGTTGATGTCCAGTTAAATGATACAATGAGAACAATATAGGTCACTCTCAAATCCACACCTCTCAAGTGGCTACCAGTATTATCCAACATTCCCCCCCCCCCCCCTCCCCCCTGCGAAGGCTAACAGCTCTAAAAAGGGAATGGTCAAAATGCGCTGCAAATGATCTCTTACCTATACATCACGTCTGTAATGCACAGAAGCAAGGGAGATTAAAATCTAGACATCCGTCATGGTAACTAGGCAAGATGCTTTTTGAATCTAAGAGCAATATGGACGAAACTTGGCAAGAAGAGTGGACTACATCAAACCCTGATGAGCTAGGATTGATCACCGACCACTGCAGGAAATCAGAGGTTTCCATCTTCCAAGAAGGATATGGATGTCACTGAACAGATTGCGGACCGGTCACGGAAGATGTAACTTTTGGCTCCACAAATGGGAGAAAATTTCTAGTCCTCAGTGCGATTGTGGCGATTCAGTGCAGACAATCCATCATATTGTGTCTGAATGCCCTTCACGGTCCTTCAAGGGAGGATATGACGACCTGCAGAACGCAACTGATGATGCAGTGGAGTGGATTACTGCTTTGGACATCCAACTGTGACTTTTAGTTTCGTTTGTGGATGTTACTAGATATTTATTACTTGTATATATTGTATATACTATAGTATTACTGTATCCTCTGTATGTCATACGATATATATATATATATATATATATATATATATATATATATATATATATATACTAGCTGGGTGGAGATTGAACTCACGACCTTTCAGTTGGAAGCTCAGCGTCTCTACCGATTGCGCCACGCAACCCCCTTTTTTACTTAACAGGTTTTTGAAAGTCTCATAGGTGATCATTTAGTAGTGCCATTTAGTAGGGTAATATCGGTAATAGTTTTGGAGATATAGAATGCTGGTTGAATGTTTCGCACAGCCGCCATGTTAGATTAGTGAGACGTAATAAAATTCAATTGGCACGGTCCTGGTCGTCCAAAATAGTACTATGGCCTTCCCGAGTTTCAATGAAATCGCTCTAACCATTTAGATTATATTAGGGACACACACACACACATACGCACACACGGTCAAAATGTGATCTCTTAAGCCTATTTTTTCATAAATGAAAATAGGCTAAATATATCTTCTCATCTTTGTCATGAATACGGTACCAGTCAAACCTCTGCCATACTCCCAATGAGCACGGACGTAGCTAGAAATACGACCACGAAATCGAATATCACTAAACGAAACTGATCTAATGAAGATCTTTCACAACATTCTGATTTCTGAGAATTCAATGAGTAGGTACAATTTGATACGCACAATACAACTATTATTTTCAAAATTAAAAATTTAACGAGAGTGCCTCGGGGTTTATTTTCAAAATATCCTCATGCTGTTTTACGTCGAGAATACACTGCCATCACACCTAGTCAAGAAATGGAGCCCGTTCAGTAGCGTGTAATATTAATATGTGGAAAATAAACATTCTGAAATCTCACATCAGACAGTTCTTTGCTTTATCGTGACAAATGTAAAGAAAGCGTTGAATGCTCTGAAAATAAGCCCGCGCCAATAAAACAACATTCCAGTCAGAGTTCTCCATTTAAGCCTTCGCTCTCCAGATCATTTCCATCGGAAGACGGGGCGTGGTGGCACAGCGGTCAAGCTGTTGGCCTCTCACCAAGGTGGACTGGGTTCGATTCCCGGTCAATGTATGTGAGATTTTCGAAGTGAAATGCCATGTCCTGTGGTTCGGATTCCACGTACAAAGGAGGTCCCGTGGCTCATAATCACAAGATTTACGGTCACGTTGAACTACAATCTTCCTTTTCCATTAGAAGATGGAACCCGGTGTGGGGAACTGTAGTATTCCCTGATGACGACTATATGTATGTTCCATGATGGCCGTGGTGGTCGTGATTGTAAGTGTAATGTCTTGCACCATGGTGTTCTTTGCATTGCAATAAAGGATCTAAGATGGCGTGCCGTTATAGTGCATGTGTAGCATTATTAGTCCACTAAAAGTAATCGCTATTCATATTCCCCCAAATATAACCACTGTAACTTCCACATTTTGGTGCCGAAAGCACAGGAAGGAACATTTATGTCCCTTAAATAAACGGAAGAAGATTCAAGAGACGCTGTTCAGTACAGATAAGTTGCAATAAGCTATACGGTTACTCACTATATTTTGGAGGAGAATAGTGTACGGTACAATTTGTTACGCACGATATAAACACTGAACACTAGTTATATGCTACACATACAATATAGCATCGGATGGTGGGAGAGAATGGTCGGCACGGTAAAGCGCTGCTTAACGAAGACCCAACAGACACCAAGTCACACGCCCCGTACAGCTGGTCATCCCCCTGGAGGTTGACCAGGGTGGGGAGAATGTGCGGAACTGTAGTATTCCCTGATGACGACTAAATTAGCCTACTTTCGATTTTTGCAAAAAATGAAAGTAGACTTATGAGATCAACACAGGGCGAAAAAAGTGTGTCTGTCTGTGTGTGTGTATGTGTGTGTGTGTGTGAGTCTGTGTGTGTGTGAGTGTGTGCACTCTGAATGTCTGCCCCCCCCCCCCCCCTATCAATTCGAACAGGGTGAGCGCGAATTGTACGAAATTTGGTACAAAGGTAGCACTAGCAAAGGACACCTCAGTGTCATGTTTTGTATTGCCGTCATCTTGACGGAAACGTAATGGCGGCCACACAAATATTCAAAGCTTAAATCAAATTACGACTTACCTAATCATCACCTGATCTCTACCAAATTTTGCAACAACATACCTCTATGGAGGAAGCATCCTTTGACCAAATTAATAGGTCATTAGCCTAATAGTTTGCGGATGGCGGCCATCTTTGTGTCAAAATCGATTCCCCCTATTAATTCAAACACAGAGAAACCGAATGGAACGAATTTGGTACAGAGGTAGCACTAGCAGAGGGCACCTCAGTGTCATGTTTTATATCGCCGCCATCTTGACAGAAACGTAATAATGGCCACACAAATGTTCAAAGCTTAAATCAAATTACGACTAACATAATCATCCGATCTCCACGAAATTTTGCAACAACATACCTTTATGGAGGGAGCATCCTTTGACTTATCTAATAGGTCATTAGCCTAATAGTTTGCGGATGGCGGCCTTCTTTGTGTCAAAATCGATTCCCCCTATTAATTTGAACACGGTGAAACCGAATGGAACGAAATTTGGTACAGAGGTAGCACTAGCAAAGGGCACCTCAGTGTCATGTTTTATATCACCGCCATCTTGACGGAAACGTAATGGCGGCCACACAAATATTCAAAGCTTAAATCAAATTTCGACTTACCTAATCATCATCTGATCTCTACCAAATTTTGCAACAACATACCTCTATGGAGGAAGCATCCTTTGACCAAACTGCAAGATCATCAGCCCAATAGTTTGCAGATGGGGGCCAAGTATGTGTTCACATCGATTCCCCCTATCAATTCAAACACGGTGAAACCGAATTGAACGAAATTTGGCACAGAGGTAGCACTAGGAAAGTATACCTCAGTGTCATGTTTTATATCGCCGCCATTTTGACGGAAACGGAATGACGGCCACCCAAATGTTAAAAGCTTAAATCAAATTAGGACCATCCTAATAATTTGATCTCTACCAGATTTTGCAGCAACATGCCTTTTTGTGGAAAGCATCTTATGACTGACTACAAGGTCATCAGCCCAATAGTTTGCAAATAGCGGCTATGTATGTGTGCAAATCCATTCCCCATATCAATTCAAACACGGTGAAACCGAATTGAATGAAATTTTTACAGAGGTAGCACTAGCAAAGGGCACCTGATATTCATGTTTAATATCCGTATAGCACGTTGTATTTCAACACGCTACTACAATCAACATTCAATTATACTCCTTGAAAAGGACAAAGAGTTATAACAATACCCATGCATTTAGGAGAAAGTAGGCTATATGTTCTTTACTGAACATCTTGTTTATGTTCCATGATGGCCGTGGTGGCCGTGATTGTAAGTGCAATGTCTTGCACCTTGGTGTTCTTTGCATTGCAATAAAGGATCTAAGATGACGTGCCGTTATAGTGAATGTGTAGCATTATTAGTCCACTAAAAGTAATCGCTATTCATATTCCCCCAAATATAACCACTGTAACTCCCACATTTTGGTGCCGAAAGCACAGGAAGGAACATTTATGTCCCTTAAATAAACGGAAGAAGATTCAAGAGACGCTGTTCAGTACAGATAAGTTGCAATAAGCTATACGGTTACTCACTATATTTTGGAGGAGAATAGTGTACGGTACAATTTGTTACGCACGATATAAACACTGAACACTAGTTATATGCTACACATACAATATAGCATCGGATGGTGGGAGAGAATGGTCGGCACGGTAAAGCGCTGCTTAACGAAGACCCAACAGACACCAAGTCACACGCCCCGTACAGCTGGTCATCCCCCTGGAGGTTGACCAGGGTGGGGAGAATGTGCGGAACTGTAGTATTCCCTGATGACGACTAAATTAGCCTACTTTCGATTTTTGCAAAAAATGAAAGTAGACTTATGAGATCAACACAGGGCGAAAAAAGTGTGTCTGTCTGTGTGTGTGTATGTGTGTGTGTGTGAGTCTGTGTGTGTGTGAGTGTGTGCACTCTGAATGTCTGCCCCCCCCCCCCCCCTATCAATTCGAACAGGGTGAGCGCGAATTGTACGAAATTTGGTACAAAGGTAGCACTAGCAAAGGACACCTCAGTGTCATGTTTTGTATTGCCGTCATCTTGACGGAAACGTAATGGCGGCCACACAAATATTCAAAGCTTAAATCAAATTACGACTTACCTAATCATCACCTGATCTCTACCAAATTTTGCAACAACATACCTCTATGGAGGAAGCATCCTTTGACCAAATTAATAGGTCATTAGCCTAATAGTTTGCGGATGGCGGCCATCTTTGTGTCAAAATCGATTCCCCCTATTAATTCAAACACAGAGAAACCGAATGGAACGAATTTGGTACAGAGGTAGCACTAGCAGAGGGCACCTCAGTGTCATGTTTTATATCGCCGCCATCTTGACAGAAACGTAATAATGGCCACACAAATGTTCAAAGCTTAAATCAAATTACGACTAACATAATCATCCGATCTCCACGAAATTTTGCAACAACATACCTTTATGGAGGGAGCATCCTTTGACTTATCTAATAGGTCATTAGCCTAATAGTTTGCGGATGGCGGCCTTCTTTGTGTCAAAATCGATTCCCCCTATTAATTTGAACACGGTGAAACCGAATGGAACGAAATTTGGTACAGAGGTAGCACTAGCAAAGGGCACCTCAGTGTCATGTTTTATATCACCGCCATCTTGACGGAAACGTAATGGCGGCCACACAAATATTCAAAGCTTAAATCAAATTTCGACTTACCTAATCATCATCTGATCTCTACCAAATTTTGCAACAACATACCTCTATGGAGGAAGCATCCTTTGACCAAACTGCAAGATCATCAGCCCAATAGTTTGCAGATGGGGGCCAAGTATGTGTTCACATCGATTCCCCCTATCAATTCAAACACGGTGAAACCGAATTGAACGAAATTTGGCACAGAGGTAGCACTAGGAAAGTATACCTCAGTGTCATGTTTTATATCGCCGCCATTTTGACGGAAACGGAATGACGGCCACCCAAATGTTAAAAGCTTAAATCAAATTAGGACCATCCTAATAATTTGATCTCTACCAGATTTTGCAGCAACATGCCTTTTTGTGGAAAGCATCTTATGACTGACTACAAGGTCATCAGCCCAATAGTTTGCAAATAGCGGCTATGTATGTGTGCAAATCCATTCCCCATATCAATTCAAACACGGTGAAACCGAATTGAATGAAATTTTTACAGAGGTAGCACTAGCAAAGGGCACCTGATATTCATGTTTAATATCCGTATAGCACGTTGTATTTCAACACGCTACTACAATCAACATTCAATTATACTCCTTGAAAAGGACAAAGAGTTATAACAATACCCATGCATTTAGGAGAAAGTAGGCTATATGTTCTTTACTGAACATCTTGTTTATGTTCCATGATGGCCGTGGTGGCCGTGATTGTAAGTGCAATGTCTTGCACCTTGGTGTTCTTTGCATTGCAATAAAGGATCTAAGATGACGTGCCGTTATAGTGAATGTGTAGCATTATTAGTCCACTAAAAGTAATCGCTATTCATATTCCCCCAAATATAACCACTGTAACTCCCACATTTTGGTGCCGAAAGCACAGGAAGGAACATTTATGTCCCTTAAATAAACGGAAGAAGATTCAAGAGACGCTGTTCAGTACAGATAAGTTGCAATAAGCTATACGGTTACTCACTATATTTTGGAGGAGAATAGTGTACGGTACAATTTGTTACGCACGATATAAACACTGAACACTAGTTATATGCTACACATACAATATAGCATCGGATGGTGGGAGAGAATGGTCGGCACGGTAAAGCGCTGCTTAACGAAGACCCAACAGACACCAAGTCACACGCCCCGTACAGCTGGTCATCCCCCTGGAGGTTGACCAGGGTGGGGAGAATGTGCGGAACTGTAGTATTCCCTGATGACGACTAAATTAGCCTACTTTCGATTTTTGCAAAAAATGAAAGTAGACTTATGAGATCAACACAGGGCGAAAAAAGTGTGTCTGTCTGTGTGTGTGTATGTGTGTGTGTGTGAGTCTGTGTGTGTGTGAGTGTGTGCACTCTGAATGTCTGTCCCCCCCCCCCCCCCCTATCAATTCGAACACGGTGAGCGCGAATTGTACGAAATTTGGTACAAAGGTAGCACTAGCAAAGGACACCTCAGTGTCATGTTTTGTATTGCCGTCATCTTGACGGAAACGTAATGGCGGCCACACAAATATTCAAAGCTTAAATCAAATTACGACTTACCTAATCATCACCTGATCTCTACCAAATTTTGCAACAACATACCTCTATGGAGGAAGCATCCTTTGACCAAATTAATAGGTCATTAGCCTAATAGTTTGCGGATGGCGGCCATCTTTGTGTCAAAATCGATTCCCCCTATTAATTCAAACACAGAGAAACCGAATGGAACGAATTTGGTACAGAGGTAGCACTAGCAGAGGGCACCTCAGTGTCATGTTTTATATCGCCGCCATCTTGACAGAAACGTAATAATGGCCACACAAATGTTCAAAGCTTAAATCAAATTACGACTAACATAATCATCCGATCTCCACGAAATTTTGCAACAACATACCTTTATGGAGGGAGCATCCTTTGACTTATCTAATAGGTCATTAGCCTAATAGTTTGCGGATGGCGGCCTTCTTTGTGTCAAAATCGATTCCCCCTATTAATTTGAACACGGTGAAACCGAATGGAACGAAATTTGGTACAGAGGTAGCACTAGCAAAGGGCACCTCAGTGTCATGTTTTATATCACCGCCATCTTGACGGAAACGTAATGGCGGCCACACAAATATTCAAAGCTTAAATCAAATTTCGACTTACCTAATCATCATCTGATCTCTACCAAATTTTGCAACAACATACCTCTATGGAGGAAGCATCCTTTGACCAAACTGCAAGATCATCAGCCCAATAGTTTGCAGATGGGGGCCAAGTATGTGTTCACATCGATTCCCCCTATCAATTCAAACACGGTGAAACCGAATTGAACGAAATTTGGCACAGAGGTAGCACTAGGAAAGTATACCTCAGTGTCATGTTTTATATCGCCGCCATTTTGACGGAAACGGAATGACGGCCACCCAAATGTTAAAAGCTTAAATCAAATTAGGACCATCCTAATAATTTGATCTCTACCAGATTTTGCAGCAACATGCCTTTTTGTGGAAAGCATCTTATGACTGACTACAAGGTCATCAGCCCAATAGTTTGCAAATAGCGGCTATGTATGTGTGCAAATCCATTCCCCATATCAATTCAAACACGGTGAAACCGAATTGAATGAAATTTTTACAGAGGTAGCACTAGCAAAGGGCACCTGATATTCATGTTTAATATCCGTATAGCACGTTGTATTTCAACACGCTACTACAATCAACATTCAATTATACTCCTTGAAAAGGACAAAGAGTTATAACAATACCCATGCATTTAGGAGAAAGTAGGCTATATGTTCTTTACTGAACATCTTGTTTATGTTCCATGATGGCCGTGGTGGCCGTGATTGTAAGTGCAATGTCTTGCACCTTGGTGTTCTTTGCATTGCAATAAAGGATCTAAGATGACGTGCCGTTATAGTGAATGTGTAGTATTATTAGTCCGCTAAAAGTAATCGCTATTCGTATTCCCCCAAATATAACCACTGTAATCCCCACACCCGGTGTGAGATTAGAGCTCTACTCCTTCGGGCTATTCCCACAACATCACAGACTGCCGTCTAGATCGTGTCCATCGGACGATGGAACTCGGTGTGAGATTAGAGCTCGACTCTTCCAGGCTATTCCCACTACCTCACTGACTGCTTTCTAGATCGTGCCTATAGGACAAGAGAATCCTATGTGACTCTGAACTTGACTCCTCCTGGCTATCACACTACCTCACTGCCTGCCTTCTAGATCGTGTCCATAGGACGAGGGAAACCGATGTGAACTCGGAACTTGACTCTTCTGGGCTATCACACTACCTCACAGACTGCCTTCTAGATGATTTATCCTATCCAATATTTGAAAGTATTGGATCTTATTTGAAAAATAAGGAAGTGATTAATGTGCAACGACAATGGCAATTTACTCTTTGGTGAATAAGTCACTTTCAGAGTGTTATTTTATTCGGGGGAATTAACATACGACCATCAGTCCTCATGTTGCAGGAACAGTATTGTGCTTTTGTGCCAGCGAGCAATTGATTATCGACTGACCCATATATAATGGAGCCCGCGATTTTACGAGCTACTTTTGTTAAATTTTATGGCTGTTCTCATAGTTTATTTCTAAAGGTTCATTGATAACCAGAACAATGCCACAATCATTCAGCACCACTATGTTATAGCCACGTAGTAATCCAGTGTAAAACACACAAGCTTGTCAATGAAATGCTCGAGGTTTATCAACTCCGCAATAAAATCAGTTTGCAACAAGCTGAAAAAATTAACTAGTTTTGAAAATGAGGCAGATAATAATAAATCCAATATATTTTTGAAATTGTTTCCTATCAGTGTATTGCGATTTGGGGTTGGTGTTGATCCAATTTGCGGCTTTTTGACATCGTGATCACGTAGCCTCGTAAAGTTGTGTGTGTTGAATCTGTTTGATAACCTGTGTTATTGTGATGCTTATATTTGTAATTTAGGCTAAGATTGGATAGGAGCCGGCTGAGGCATTATGTTAGGTACAATTCTGACATTTATCTGGAGTAGGTGTTGTTAGTTTTTGATAATTCGTTGTAGATGCTTGGGACATTTCGGATATCAGCTCCGTGTTCTTGGGTGCGTGAATTATTTGTCCGATAACCTGTGTTTTTATGGTAACTGTAGAGTGTCTGTACCTGTAATTATTAGGGTCGGGAAAGGGGGAGGTAACCCTGGACTTTAAAAGAAGGTAATATCCCGACATTTGTCTTGTAGGAGTGGGGAAAAATCACACCCAAGCTAGTTGCAGTCAGCGCCAGGATGCGGATCTCCGGACTTGCTGCAGGTCTTCATTACAGTCAAGGTGAGGATTTAATGCGCACTGCAATGCCCCGGGACAACTCTAAAATATAACTATTTCCGACAAAATTCTAACTTTCCTGGATATCTTCACATGAGATCCCAACCTCGTGCAGATCTTTTTGTATCCTACTGAAACTGGCTCACTTTGTCTCTTTCTCTTATAAAATGTGATAAGTTCATCGTGTTGACGTTATTAAAGACGCGAGCCCGTAGAACCTTATCCGCTTTTTCCTCATTGCGTCAGCAATTTTCTCCACGTCTCTATATACATTCTGGCTATGCCGTATTCTAAAGTCACCATTCTCTTTGACTGGACCTAATATTTTCCTCAAAAGTTTACTTTCCTTGTTTTCCGATTATTCCATCGTCCATTTCTAATTCATGGTGATACATTCCGCTTGAATATAAAGCTTCTGACCGGATGATAGTATAGTGAAAAATGAAAATTCACAGCCTGCTTCCAGTCTCCGACCGGGTCAGGAATGGAATGAATGAAGCCCCCATCTAGCGGCGAGGATATGGACTGTAACGGCTGCCGAGGCCTGACGCACTCCTCTGGGGCAATGATTAAATGAATGACAGATGAAATGAAATGATTGTGGAGAGTGTTGCTGGAATGAATTTTTTGACAGGGAAAACTGGAGTACCCGGAGAAAAACCTGTCTGCCTCCGTTTTGTCCAGCACAGATCTCACATGGGATTTGAACCACGGACCCAGCAGTGAGATGATGATGATGATGATAATTGTTGTTGTTTAAAGGGGCCTAGCATCTTGGTTATCGGCCCCTGATAGTTTGGGTGATCGTGAAGATGATAATGAAATGCAAACTATAACTAAAACGAACTACTAACTTACATACTAGAAGTAGGAAAGGAAAACAAAAGGAGAATGAGGCAAATGAAGGACAGGAGGAAAAGAAATTCCCTCAACCCTCAAAGAATGCGGATTGAGGGACTTGGAAGGAAGGAGAGCCATAAAAGACAGATAGGAAAGTGAAAGAGGAGAGGGTTCGCCCCACATGTAAAGGATAAAAGGGGGAAAACCAGACCCAGCTCAGGAATCCCTCGGGGTCGCCAACTCCCGAACTCACCAGCCATGATCCCCTGAGGGTGTAGCAATATCTAGGGTGCACCAGAAGTGGTGGGGCTACATACACCCTGCCTCCTTAAGGGCCTTGAGCACAAGGCAGGAGATAACATGAAAAGAAAAAGAAGACTGACCCCTCGCAGAAGGAGGGGATCAAAAAAGATGAGCCATGGGCCAATTAAGGCGGGAAAGGAAGAGACTCCCTAGGCCTCGGATACCCTAATACTGTCGGGGTCGGAAGATAACAAGAGTTGACCAAGTGACGTCGACAGGAAAGAAGACAGAGAGGAGCCCGGCACAAATAAGTGGAAGCAATGTCGGACTCAGCTGGGGCCACGTGGTCGCCAACCCACGTCTCTCTAGATGTGAGCCTCTGGGGGACAGCGGTGAGAGGCCGGCGTGCTGCCGCCTAAGCCGCGGAGGCTTTCGATAGTGTAGTATTATGTTATATTTGCATAGATATTTGTTGTAGACATTCTTTGTTAGATAATAAATCAAACCAATTTTATTCATACATGACGGACGTATAGGCTTCCTTTTTGAACATGTTAGGTTCTATCCATTTACCAAGATAGACTATTTAAAATTTTCAACCCAATTTATTGTTCCATGAGTCACTTCTAGCTCTCTTAGCGCCCTTTATGGGATAGTGGTCTCTATATTAAGGACAGTTTATGCTTTCAAAGATGCTGATATTTGAATCCTTAAGACAAATTTCGGAGAATTTTCATGCTGAAATGCTAGTATTTCTAAAAATTAATTATTATCTACAGTGACAGGCAAACAGGCCTCACCCCTAATCGAACGCACTGTACTTGACGTAATGTGTTGGATAAAATTTTAAATTTTTTAAAACTAATAACAGGACAGGGGAAGCCTCTGTGGCTTAGGCGTCAGCACGCCGGCCTCTCACCGCTGGGTCCGTGGTTCAAATCCCGGTCACTCCATGTGAGATCTGTGCTGGACGAAACGGAGGCAGACAGGTTTTTCTCCGGGTACTCCGGTTTTTCCTGTCAAAATGTCATTCCAGCAGCACTCTCCACTATCATTTCATCTCATCTGTCATTCATTTAATCATTGCCCCAGAGGAGTGCGTCAGGCCTCGGCAGCCGGCACAGTTCATATCCTCGCCGCAAGATGGGGGCTTCATTCATTCCATTCCTGACCTGGTCGGAGACTGGAAGCAGGCTGTGGATTTTCATTTTTTCAACAGGACAGGGAGGCATGGAGGGCTGCATCAAACCAGTCAAAATACTGAAGACTCAAACAACAACAACATTAACAATTAAGGTGTAAACATGAAATATAAATACAGAAATGAAAATCATAAGAATAAAATTACAATAATAAATTAAATATAAACTAGTTGAAACCCGTCAAAACATGACGGTCAATAGAAAAATATTTACTGAAGAATTTTCTTATATAGGCCTACTGTACATTCTTTGTACGATTATTTTTTGACTCTATTGAAACTATAAGGGCGTCAAAAGATTGCACTCTCAACATTGCAAAATACTGCTGGCCATGACTGAAAAATTGTTGGGGCAAATTGAGGCCTATACGTTCCAGAGTTTCCCCTTGAGCTTTATTGATTGTGATAAAGTATGCCAAATGAATTGGAAAATCTCGCGATCAGCCACGGGACCTCCGTTTAACGTGGAATCCGAACCACAGGACATGGCCTTTCACATCAAAAATCTCACATGCATTGACCGGGAATCGAACCCGATCCGCCTTGGTGAGAGGCATACAGCTTGACCGCTGCGCCATGAAACGAAGGACATAGCATTGTACTGCCGATTAGTCCCTCTGGAATTCCTTGAGATATCATCTCCAGTGAAAAATAATTGTTAAAGCCTGTCAAATATTTTATATTTATTCAGATTAATTTTACCATTACAACAGCAAAGGTCAAAGTAATCAAGTGTAGATTTCTCGCAAGAGAAATACAGTGCAGAACAATGTTTACATTTGTTCGTCAAGGACCCTAAACTGTAACGGCATAGTATCTGGAATTGTTTCTGAAATGCCATATTTATATTGGATTTTAAAAGTGGCTTCGTATTTTTCTCCGATTTCCCACTTTTTTGCGGCTAATGTTCTATTTCGTCAAATGGGTTTATTTATAGCAGCATTTCTGCCCAAATTAACGTCATTCTATATAACACTATAGTGGCCTGCATCAACGTAGCCGCCAAATATTAAATGGCAAATAATAACTTACTTCCATTGCCAAAATCAACTGCTTGGTTAGACCCATTGTTATGCACTCTAAACAAATAATCAATAAACAATAATATTCACATATACAATGAATACTTCCATTCTCAAGTTGGTTGCTGATGAGAATGCGATGAGATTGATCGCCAATAATAAAATCCTTGCAATTTTTGCAATTTGCTTGCAAACGCAACTCAGGATGACGATCTTCATTTTGAAATAAACAGAATGAAATTGCTGTAAATAATGAATAATGAATTTCCATCACCTGTTGAAGGTACAATACTTTGTATTTCCATGACAGTAAATTATGCAAGGGAGCATAGAATCACTTCGCCACTACTGGAATGAGCATAGACTCACTTCGCCAGCCACAGTAATGGAGGGAGTTTTAGAATTATATGTTCAGTGCTTGTCAAAGATCGTATTAACACAGGGAAGCCCATTCTTAAGGCTACATTCTGAGCTATTGCCCCGGATTCCAGGTTCGATCCCCGCTCTGCCAAGAAATTTAATTCTGGTCTGAGGACTGGAACGGGGCGCACTCGTGAGGCAAAACTAAGAAGAGCAAAGTTTGATTCCCATCTCAACAATCTTGGATTTGGTTTTCCGTGGTTTCCCACTTCCACTCCAGGCAAATACCGGGATAGTTCCTAACTTAAAGCCTCGGTCATTAACTCCCCATTCCCCACATTAATTACAAATGCACACATCAACACAGCCATCACATTAACACAGGTTATCAGAGAAAAGTTTACACTCGCACACCAAAATAGACGGGGCTGAGTGACGACGATGTCTAAGTCCATCAAATGAATTATGTTCGCCAATATGTTAACGCTGATGTATGTGTTTGAACTACTGGATATAAGTTCAATGACTTTAAAATTAATATCATTGCATTGTTGCAGTTTGGCAAATATTTTATATTTCAGCAGATCAATTTTACCATCACAACAGTAAAGGCCAAAGTAACCGCGCGTAGATTTTACGCAAGAGAAATACAATGTAGAACAATGTTTACATTTGATCGTCAAAGACCTTTCACTGTACTGCATAACATCTGGAATTGTTTCTGAAATGGCCTATTTATATTGGATTTTAAATGTGGCTTCGTATTATTCGATAACACTATAGTGACCTGCAATATCGGAGCCGCTAAATATTAAATGGCAAAAAATACTTCCATTGCCGAAATCAACTGCGTAGTTAGATTCAGTACTCTAAACAAATAATCATTAAACAACTGTCTTATACAATGAAGTTCAACATGACCGTCCAGAGACTCTCATACTCAAGTTGGTTGGTGAGGAGAATGCGATGAGACTGATCGCTTACAATAAATTCCTTATAATTGTTCCTGCCAGCGAAATGTTTGGCAATGGCTTGAAATCGCAGCGCAGAATGACGTTCTTCATTTTGATATAAACAGTACAAAACTGCTCTAAATAAGCTATTTCCATCACCTGTTATAGTTTATGGCAGTATATTTTGCAGGGGAACATAGAATAACTTCGCCAACTACTGGAATGAGCTTAGGCATATACTCAATACTCACTTCGGCAGTCACCCTAATGGAGGCTGTTTTAGAATTCTATGTCCCGTGCATGTCAAAAATCGTATTAACACATGGAAGCCCATCCATTCTTGGCTATCGCCTCGGAGACCCGGGTTACATTTCCTGCTCTGCCAAGAAATTTAATTCTGGTCTGAGGGCAAAAACGGGGCACATTCATTCTCTAGAGGTATAACTAAGAAGAGGAAGGTTTGATTCCCACCTCGACAATCTTAGATGTGGTTTTCCGTGGTTTCCCACTTCCACTCAAGGCAAATACCGGGATGGTTCCTAACTTAAGGCCTCGGCCGTCACCTTGCCATTTCCCACCTTAATTACAAATACACAAAGTAATGCAGCTATCACAATAATACGGGTTATCAGAGAAAATTTTACACTTACACACCAAAGTACATGGGGCTGAGTGACAACGATGTCGGAGCCCTTCAAACGAATTATGTTTGCCAAGTGTCTCTCATGGCGAAAGCAATTGTGGACACGCGCCAGGGCCTGGAAAACTACCTTTTCACTAATAATTTAAGAGTATATCGACGATGCATAATTTATAACTTTTAGTCTAGGATGCTACCAACTTGACCACCGAAGCATTGGGAAGAAATTGCAATATTAAAGTACATAAACAACATAGCCTACACACTCAACTGTCAGTTAATGTTCTTCAACGTTTCCCTTCTTAAAAATTCCCTTCTATAACTCTCCATCACTTGAAAACGCGCCATGTTTTGTGTTTTAAATATATCGATGCAATGGTGCTGCCATCTGTTGTTAGTTACTGAAACTATATGGGCGATGTACTGCCATCTGTTGTCAGTTACTGCAATTGATGGCAGATATTAGCTCTTTTGACCACATGCTGTAATGCAATGGTAAAACGGAAATAAAACTTATTGAGAGGGAATGTAGGAATCTTTAACTGACATAAAACGTTACTAATAATCCTTGATAAAACAATATTTAACTATCACGCGAAAACTCGCCATCAAGGCCATGCCTTGTGTTTTAAATATATCGACGCAATGTGCTCTCAGTTACTGGAACTATATTGGCGAGGTACTGCCATCTGTTGTCAGTTACTGGAACTGATTGCAGATATTCAAACGACGTATTCAGGACATGCTGTAATGCAATGGTAAAACGGAAATAAAACGTGTTGAGAAAATGTGTAGAAATATGTATCTTTAACTGACATAAAACCTTACTAATACTCCTTGATAAAACAATATTTCAGTGGCAAAAAAAAAAAAAATACTGGCGAGAGTTGGGATCGAACCTGCGATCCTTGGATCCATAGTCAATCGCCTTAACCAAATAGCTACTCGCGCACTCACATTGAGATGCAGACGCAACCATTTACTATCTTCAAAAGCCGCTATCTGAAGAAAATAATCCAATTCATTATCAATAAAATCAATATACATTCGTATATGTTCATACTGTTATTATATTGTATTGTCAGAACTTGGTTAATGTATGTTTTCAATTACATGGAAGCTTATTAAATAACTTACATTTTAATGGACTTCTCACCGCCATTTTGTCATGAGCCCAGGCGGATTGTGCGCATGCGCGAGGGGCTGGAATTCTGCTATTTTCTATATTTATTTAAAAATATACCGTAATATATTTGTTTATTTTAGAGACACTCTGCAAATCTACAGGCCAAGAGCTTTCGTTAGAGTGCTCTACGAAGTAAATTGGTTCTGTCGTTCTCTCTATCTCGTGATAACAAAAATCACCTTACTGTTTTAAATATATAGATATTAAAATAATCAACACAACTATATGAAGATAATTGTAAAAATCAATTCGAAATTAGTTTATTAATCAACTGAATATAAATATCAAAATTAAATCTATAAGAACATAAACTGAAAATTTAAAATAAATACATAAACATTAAAATTAGAGAAACAAAAAATAAGATTATTCATAATTAAATTAAATTAAAATGTAAATACAAACACAAAAAAAAAAGAAATAGTTTGCCCAATTAAGGGTTCATTCCATTTTTAAACGAGATCTGGGGGCCTCCCTTTCAAGCTTGTTCTTTGAAGCTGGTTTATGTGCTTCGTGGCCATATCCAAGGAATCAGAGAAAGCTGCAAGATCGTCAATTGAAAATTTCTTGTTCTTGTAGCCTAGTCTGATATCACTTTGGATTCCTTCCTTGTGCCATTAATGGAATTGTTTTATCGAGAACGCAGTTGATTATCAGAGGTGAGAGACGATCTCCCTACCTACTCGTGTTATTATTTCAAAAGCATCTGGAACTCCACCTCTAAACTTCATTTTTGTGATGGTGTTGGTGAGAGTCTGGTGGATGATCGCTCTTGTTTTGTCATCCAAGTCAAATTCCTATAAAATCTGAAGAAGTAATGGAAGGAAGTGTGTAGTTTTACGAGACCGTTAATATCGCGATCTGAATTAAGGTAGTTCGATCAATTGAGTCATAGGCCTTCTTAAAGTCGTCAAATGTTACTATGTACTCTTTGCTCCGTAGTTTCAAACATGGAAGGATAGATTTGAGATTCAAAATTCATATTCCCCCTATATTATTATTCTGCTAAGGTCCCATTCCAGTTTTGTACCGAAAATAAGGCCCCATTAACACCAACCTACACATATGGGGTACCTACAGGTGGAGCATAACCCAATGCGTAAGCGAAACGCACTCACTTTCTCTTTCAATGCCTCACAATGAAATAAATACCTTAAAACATGTATATTTACAATGAAATAATGAAAGAATGCAACACGGTAACCATGGTAACAGAATCTCACAGGTCCATCTATTTCTGTAAGACGCAATGCAATTCCAATTATTACATTACTGTGAAAGTTTCCAGACGGTTATAAGGTTATCGCTGAACCGAATTAAGCTGTAAAATTCATCAATACATACAGTATAATGCGCTTAAGGGGGTGAAGGGGCACTCTAGATTTTGTTCATGCAATTTTCACGTGTGAGTGTGGTAAACACCCTCTGAAGTTTTATAGAAGGTATTGGTGTGGTACGAAAGGTTTTTTTTCACCCGACTATAAAGGGTCTCCGAAAACCACATTTAAAGGCCCTTAAATTAACAGTGTCTGAGATATTCACAGAAAACTAACTTCGCTCTGATATACCTATGAAGGAATGACAAACCCCTAACCACTGCACCAGTAGCTGAATTGATAAAGTCTGATAATTCATACCAAGGATAAATCAGTCATAGCATTCATGATTGAGATTTTGCTAAGTGTACTCTTTACAACTAGAATATTCGCGGGCGAAGCCGCGACGGGTAATGCTAGTCGATATTATTAAATGTTGATCATTTTCATTACTAGGCCTATTCTTCTTTCTTTCTTTCTTTCTTTCTTTCTTTCTTTCTTTCTTTCTTCATTTTGACCTGCTATGGACAACGTTACTTCAACCGTTTGCATCCTAGAGCTTTAGCTCTTCCTCAATATTTTCGCAGTCGCGTTCTGTGAGCCTTCTTTCTTTCATCAGTCCACTTCCTGCCGGTTTTCAATTTTAGCTTTTCTTGAAATCTCCTGTATGCTTGAAGTTTTCTCTGGAGAGGTGCTCCTCCTGGATATCTTCAAGTGTGATTCCTATTTCTCGAATATCTTTTTCAATTTCGATAAACCAGGGTCCCTTGGCTTTCCTGTTAACAAAGTAGGAATAGATTTTTGTTGGTCTGTCTCTGCGAGCTCATGTGTGTTATGTGGCCATAAAATTGAATCCTATTATTAGTCCTATTATTATTATTATTATTACTATGTAACACCGATGAAGGCTAATCAGCCCCCTCATTTATCAATCTGATCCCGTTGACAATGCCTAATGTGTTGACTCCATAGCGTGGTAATTGTGAAACGTCTGTCTTGATGGATTTTATGAACTTGAAACCTTTTGAAAATCAGCCCTATGTACTTTCTGAATAATTGTTAGTTGAATTATCAACCGTGTCATTGTAGTGTCAATATTTTCCTATTAACAGTACAGTAGTTCAAAATCATTTTTATATTATTTCTAAGTAAAGGAGCCGTCATCCAACAACTAGACGGCTTTGATATACAAGGAACCAAGCGCCATTTAATATTACAACTACTACTAACAACAGATATAATAATAATAATAATAATAATAATAATAATAATAATAATAATAATAATAATAATAATAATAGGAGAAATCGTTTCTATGGCCACATAACACGTATGAGCTTGCAGAGACTGACTAACCGCATATTTTCCTACTTTGTAGACAAAAAAAAAACAAACAAGGGACCATGGTTCTCTGAGATCGAAAAAGATCTTATAGAAGTAGGGATTTCGCTTGAGGACATTCAAGAACGTCTTCCTCTCCAGAAAAATCTTATAGCACACTAGCGATTCCAAGAAAAGCCAAAACTAAGGACAGGCAAGAAAGAAGTGGATGGATGATAGAAAAGAGCCGCACAGGATACAGATGAAGGACTACTGGGAAAATAGTAAAGCTCAAAGACGGAAACAGATGAGTAATGTGGTCCATAGCTGGCCGAAACGAAGAGGATAAAGAAGAATATTTATAATAATAATAATAATGATAATAATAAAAATAATAATAATAGTAATAATTATTATAGTTCAATATGCTTTGCCTAGGCTCCAGAATGTTCTCTGTTAGTAGGAAGGCTAATGTCTTGCAGAAGTTCGGGAAAGCTTCCCATCCAAGTCAAGGCGAGCGAATTAAAGGACACGGCTACGCATCTGGGTAAGGTTATGCAGATGATGTGGATACATATTTGATATGTTAATACGTGTTTCACTCGTTTACCTATCTGAATTAATCACCCAATGTACTGCAATTTATTTTATGTTCGACCCTGACTATTATATGTCAGAAAATTGTACTATAATGAGGCTCATTATAACACTATTTTGCATTTTGAAAAAGTTTCTCCCACCAATTAGAGCTCAAGAAACAGTTGTTTGACCAATTAGGAAAGGATACCTTCGCTCATGCGCTCAAAATCCGCTGTAAACAATAGGTGTTCTGTGTTAACAAGCAAAGTGAATGGTCTCTGCGTCTGGAGTGCCTTGACCCACGCATGCGCTCTGTTCAGTCAGCAAAGCCAGCACGCCCTGTTCACTAACTGAATCCCACATATATTTATGAATATTTATGTTAAAACATACAATAAAGTTATAATTATCGTCGAACCTAAACAGTCGTATGCAACTCGCCTATAATGGTAATTAAGACACTCGTATGGAAATTATAAAACTCGCTTACGCTCGTTTTATAAACATACTCGTGTCTTAATTATTGCCATTATAGGCTCGTTGCATAATGTACTATTATGTTCGACCCTGACTATTATATGTAAGAAAACTGTACTATTATGAGGCTCATTATAACACTATTTTTCATTTTGAAACAGTTTCTCCCACCAATCAGAGCTCAAGAAACAGTTGTTTGACCAATTAGATAATTAGATGCGCTGAGTTCCACGGCCTTCTAATTTAAATTTCACTGCCTGGCCTAGAGTCATAGTAGGGTGATCGAGGAGGCCATGGTAAAATACAAGGCATTCTATGCGTCTCATGCGCTCTGTTCAGTACATAAAACTGGCAAAATCTCGACAGATATTTATGAATATTTATGTTCGAACATAAAATAGTTATACTAATTATCGTCGAACATAAACAGTCGTATGCAACTAGCCTATCATGGTAATTAAGACACTCGTATGGAAATTTAAAAACTCGCATACACTCGTTTTATAAACATACTCGTGTCTTAATTATTGCCATTATAGGCTCGTTGCATAATGTACTAATTTAATATCAACGCAATGCAATGTTTGTAAATACGTGGTTTTCTGCTGTGCACCATACAATTCACTGAACCCTAGAGAGCGTCCTGGCACAAACTCAAGGCTGCTCTCAAGATTGTTTACAGAATGGGCCACCAAATTGGAGCCTGACGGGAGAGGACTTATTTACTCAGCAGTGTATTTATTTAGGAGTTGCTGCAAGAGACTACGATCATTTCCATCACGTTCGTTTTATATCGCATCAAGTTCCTGGGAAAACTTTCACAGTATCGACAGAATCATTCATTAAAGTTTTAACGTGAGAGCTTGTTTCTATCACGCTTTATTAGCCTATTTTCATTCATGAAAAAAAATAGGCTGATGAGATCACCTTTTGTCCGTGTGTCTGTGTGTGCGTGTGATGGTGTGTGTGATGGATTTTTGTGTGTCACCCTCTAATAACTTATAAACGGCTGGAGCGACTTCAACGAAACTCGGTAAGTTCATAGCCCTATTCTGGGAGACTCCGACTGTGCCCCTAAAATGTTGTTACGTCTCACCAATTCAACATGGCGGCTGTGCGAAATATTTCACCAGCATTCAATATCTACGAAACTATTACCGATATCACCCTGAAATTTTGTACGGTGAAAAAGGGAACTACTAGATGTTCACATATGTGTTTTTTTTAACCAACATGGCGGCCAAGCGAATTGGGGACTTTTAAATAAATGTTTCTCGTGATTTAACCAACCAAATGCAATGAAACTTCGTACAGTATATGTTTATACACATTGTAATACACCGACATCTAACTTCATTCATTTATTTACATAACCTCAAGATGGCGGCTGTGCGAAATATTTACCGGCTTTCTATATCTCTGAAACTATTACCGATATCACCATGAAATTGTGTACGGAGATAAAGGGCGCTACTGGAAGTTCATCTATGAGACTTTCAAAAACCGGTTAACTAAAAAACGAACATGGCAGCCAAGCGAAATTGAAAGTTTTAAATAGACTTTTATCGCGATTTAATGATCCAAAAGCAATGGAACTTGGTACAACAAATGTTTATACAAATTGAAATGCACTGGTATCTAATTTAGTTCAATTGTTTATATAACCTCAAGATGGCGGCTGTGTGAATTTCGAAAATTAAGTTTTTATTTCTTGTGTTAAAATGATGCTATCGAATCAACATTTGCATAATGAACAAACACAATAATCATCATCTAATAGTACATAACTCTATGACCTACATATATTAAAATCCAACAAGGCGACCATCTGAAATAATTAGACAGTTCTCAATATCTATTAATCTACTACAACAATCAAACTGATATTTTAAGTGTATAGAGGCTATAAGCATAAGCTCAGCTATGGAACGTTCATTAACCTGGCGAGCAAAAATCCAACATGGCGGTGACGCGAAATTTAAATATTCAAATGGACGTTTCTTGCGTTTTAACGATCCGAGCGCAGTGAAACTTGATACGGTATATGCTTATACAAATTTTAATCGTCTGGCATCTAATTCAGTTAAATTATTTTCTTAACCGCAAGATGGCGGCTGAGCGAAATTTTAAAATCCCGCTTTTATTGATTGTGTCTTAATCGTGCGATTGAAGTTTGATTAAAACACCTACACAAAAATCTTCATGTAAGAGTTCATACATATAAGGCCTTTAATATAAAAATCCAACATGGTGACCATCCAACATATTTATACGGTTCTCAATATCTACGAATCTATTACAGCAATCAATCTGACAATTTGTATGTTGATAGAGGCAATTTATATTAGTAAGATATATGAAAATAGGCTATTTAGTTCTTCACGGAACTACTTGTTTATTATTAATATACACTGTATAACAAAGAAAACGACGCACATTTATTAGAGGTGCCAAATTCCATTCTATTTTGTGAACATGAGGATTATACTCATCTGTTGCATTCATCAATCGTACTGATTGCCATAAATTATTTGCCATAAATCATATTTATTTGGATATCACAATCCAACAATAACCACATGAAACTTTGTTCATCAAACAACATCAATATTAATTTTGTCAAAAACTACATCTTTTAAACCTTTATTACATTTCATGATAATTCTCAATAATTATGCAGCGCACTGCCTGAATCATAACCTCGACTGGATTCAAATTACAACATTTCCAGCCAATACATCCAATGTGGAAACAACCTATCTTAAATGTTAAATATTATGGTCACAAACGTGGCAATAATATCTCTAAAAAGAATGCATTTAATAATGAACATTTCATAAGCTGACCTCTAAAAAAGAATAATTTTGCACCTGTGCTGTAATCAAAATCAATGTCTCCAAAGCCCCTCAAAATATATGGATCACAGAATCAATCATTAAACGTTCCAAGCGCAAATTGAGTAGGTGACGATAGCATCACTGGATAAACTCCTGATATTTATTCATTCAGTTTAAGCATTAGTTAATAGGAGACATCTAATCGTATGAGAAATATTTTCACCTTAGAACAGCTCTATAAATGGAGTGAACTATCACTGAAATCCTTGGATATATTAATCAATCATTAAATTATATTTTACTGTTCTCATATAACAGAACTCAGACAAAAACTAGTGGATCACAATCTAGAATAAAATAAGATCCTGATGACATTTACTGTTACAATTATAACAATAATTATCAATTGATACGTGACTGACGCTTATACGTGAATTCTCTTACAATCCATTCAGCATGAAGATGACAAAAATTGGCAACAAAGTGGTCTCATGCCACTATACATGATAGGTGGGCCCCATATCATCGTCTAGATGAAATGGTTACTAACATGGGTAAGAGGTTTAATCCCACACTCACTTTACGGTGGCATGTGGGCCCCATAGAGTCGTCTACATGGAAAATCCCTGGGATGGGTAAAGGATCAACCCCACACCACTGCACTAGGCAAACGGGCCCGATAGCGACGGCTAGCTGAGTCATGCACAGGAATGGAACCAACTATAATTGTTCAGTCAAACATATCAATGACACATGCTCTAAAGCGATCAGGTGCAGAAAGAAAAATAATCCAATCAAAAATAGAAAATATCTAAAAATGCCAGAACGGCAAGCTCAACCGCGAAGATGAAATTCCACAAATCGGAAATCAAGAAAAGCAATCACCTGTTTGAATTTGAATTTGAATTTATTGTTTCTCTTATACAGGCCACTGAGGCTACAAAGCCTCTTTATGCAGCTCTCTTCATTCAGAGGGCGGTTAAATATAATAGAATAAATGAAGAAGGAAAAACTTAACCTAAACATACAGTTGACAATAGAAGTTCTTGTTATTACATCCGTTCACCTTGAACATGATAATTGTATAGCTGATAGATTACAATGAAGGGAGTGTTTTATCGCTCTGATAGGAAGTCCTGAATACTGGTGCAATTTATATTTATTCCAGAGAATACTAGCTGAAATACGGAATGAACCTTTGCATTTTTCGGTTTTGTGATGAGGTATCTGGAGCATTTGTGCAGTGTGTCTATTCGCACGGTTATGCACTGATTGCATGGGAGTTAGTGTGCAGTAAATATAAGACGGAATTTTGAATTTTAGAATTTTTATCACAGTCAGAGCCATGGCATACTGTCTTCGTTCCTTTAACTTTAGCCATCCAATCTGGACGTAAAATTGAGTTATATGAGACTCTCTTGGTACATTGAGAACAAACCGCAAGCAAGCATTTTGCATTCTTTGCAATTTTGTATTGAGGACCTCTCCCATATCATGGTAAATTATAGATCCATAGTCAAATATTGGTAATATCAAACTCTGTATCAGTATCTTTCGTACATTTTGAGGCAAATAGAAGCAAGTTCGCCTAATTTGATATAATGACGATGCAACCCTTTTCAGAATCATGTTTGTGTGATCTTGCCACGATAATCGAGAGCCAAAAATAACTCCCAGATTTCTTACTGCTGACTGGTACGGAACTGTTTGGGATGCAAGCTGTAAAGGAGGTACTGGGTCAGGTAGGGAACTGAGTAATTTGGTATAGCCGATGATGATCGGTTGCGTTTTTTCGAAGTTAAGTATTATATTATGATCGAGTGCGTACTGAGATAGGCTTTGAATGTCACTGTTAATTAGAGCTACGTTCAAATGAATGGATTTCAGATCCATGTGTAGATATAGCTGAAGGTCATCTGTGTACATATGATGTTGACAGAATTTAAGGACAGATGGAAGGTCATTTATATATACGGAGAACAGGAGTGGACCAAGGACCGAACCCTGCGGCACACCTGTTGTTACTTCACACCATTCTGAAACATTGTCATCTGCTAGGACCACTCTCTGACATCTGCCTGTTAGGTAAGACCTAAACCAGTTCGTTACTGACTTTGAAAGGCCTAGATTTCTTAATTTAACTAGTAGGATCTCATGGTGAACTCTGTCAAAAGCTTTGCTGAAATCGAATAGAGATAATATAGTTATTTCCTTCCGGTCCATTGCTAGACGAATGTCGTCTGTGACTTTGATAAGGGCTGTCAGAGTACTATGTTTTGATTTATATCCAGATTGGTTCGGGTTTAGGATATTGTTGGAATTTATATATTCATAAAACTGATCAAAAACAATCCGTTCTAACGCTTTCCCAATTGCACACAATATACTTATTGGTCTAAAGTCACTACTGTTTAAGGCGTTCGTGAATTTTGGTATTGCTTTGATGTTGGCTTTTTTCCATTGTGTCCGATAAATACCCATTTGCAGGCTATAGTTAAATATATGCAATAAAACTGGCATGAGGAGGTCCATATTCCTTTTCAATAGCGTAATAGATAATGATCTGGTCCTATGGCTTTTGAAGTTATCTTAAATATGGCTAAATGAATGTCCTCTGGATATATATAGCCAAAATGAAATTCTTCCCGTCGGTCAGTAAATATTTCCCTGTAGTTAGCAACAGTTGACAAAACTATATTGCTGTCTACAACGGTTGATACGTTTAAATAATGCTTATTAAGCTCATCAGCGCTCATTAACTGAACCATCACAGCATATCATAGCACAACTGACAAATCAAACCTATACTCATGTACCTCAACGCATTGTAGATCAATAGAAATTACCATACTCATATATTTAACATATTGTAGACCAATCCCCTTGCCCTGAGTTATCCCATCATTGAGTAGATCTTCATTTCCACAGATCGTCGGAGATTCCAAAGGTCGTCGCGTCGACGCCTCGGTCCAATATTCTGGATCTGGAATGACAATCGCCTATACGGTCGCCTCCGGGATTGTCAATTCGCTCAGTCATCATGCTTCTTCAGCGCTTAGTGCCCCATCTCGATGTCGAATAGTTCCATTTCACAATCGTATCCGATAAAGTCTAAACATATCACTGAACTGGGTGGTGTTAGAGATGACCCTATTTTAACGGTCGATCCATCACGCCACTGTATAGTAAGTCCATCCCTTGCGTGGGTTAATTAGTTCACAAAATAAAGTCTGATGAGATCGTAGCATTATAAGTGCTGATATTGTATAACTGTAATTTCGGAACCCCCTATAGTTCAAAAATGTTCTAAATGCACGACACTCGGTAATGGCTTGCATGTATTTGCAGATATTCAAAGTTGAAATCATATATGATAACATTCCATCACTCAATAGTGGCGTAAATCAATGTTCACGTGGCTGGTTTTTAACTGATCATCTAAGTGTGTAGAAGCCCTGTGGTCACGATGAATATATCGTACATAACACATCAGCTTTCCAGTAGATTATAATATTCAAACAATACGCAAGTATTTCAGGCACATAAAACACGTGTGCTGTTAACTCGTAGCATAGCCTGCAGGAGAAAACACCAGAGACAACTCGTCTCACGATGGAGGAGTTCACTGCCCACAGATATGTCACCAAAGGAAGAACTGGCTCCTGGCGCCGTCCTACCTTATCCTGTGTGGAGGTCCCTCAACCGCTTAAGAGTGTGTGTCCCTCGATGCAACAACACTTGCAAAAATGGGGGATCCTTCCAGCAGACGCTGGAGCTGAGCAAGACCCAAGCCATCTACTTATCTGCCCCCTCCTGGACAACCCATGAACAATGGAAGATGTTTTTAGAAGAAGTAACAAGGCCATCGCAGTTGCAGTTTTTTGGAAATGTTGACCGGACACGGAAATGAAATGAATGATTTTGAAATAGAATTGTAGTATCCAAGTCACTGTACTGTAAGTTAACCACAGTCTTAATAAAGTATATCACATTGTAAAGCATCAAATTAAGAATGCATGTGTTTCGATAACAACTGTGTGTCGTATGCTGTAACACGGTCCTGCTATGCTAACCTGTTGAATTCATAGCATGTCATGATGACATGTAGATAAGCTTTTTTGGCTACTTTTCACATTTTGCAAAAATGAGGAAAAAGTAGACTTATGAGATCGATCCGGGCAAATGTGTGTCTGCCTGCCTGTCTGTCAGTCCAGGGCTGCCAACTAATAATAAATGCTGTCTCTATTTTTTACCCTAATATCAATATATCAGAAAGTATGAAAGCTGACAGCTCTAAATTTTGCACACGTATAGTACCTTACATTCTAGACTTCCTTGGAGTAACTAATATACGTCAGTGCTGCCATCATGATTCTAAGCCTGCTGAAAGGTCCAATTTTAAAATGCATGTACCTTCTATACTAACAAATGGATTTCATCCAAAATTGGCACAACAAGAGATCATAATATTTCAGATTATTTCTGACCAACACATGCATGACATTGTTGCCAACATGATTTTACGCGCGCTGATAAATCCAATGTCAAACTGCATGTAATATCCATGATATCCATTGGACTTCAACAAAATTTTGTATTCTGTACCTTAAGAGATGGAACAAAGAATATATTCATTCACCAGGGCTGCCAATTTTAGTTCTCTATTAGGCTGCATTATACCAGGTATATTTCGAACTAATTAGAAATTTCGATATTATCAACTTAATTTCGTCATTATTCTAGATAGGTTAATCATTGGCATGATTCTTAAATTATGAGAAAGGTAGGCTCTTTAGTTCGTCACGGAACTTATTCTTGTTGCGTGCGGCGATCACATGCACAGCTTGAGCTGGATAGAAACGACTGTTCGCTGCCCGCACTGGCAAAGTTCACCGACCGCTCGTGCAGTATTGTAAAACTGAGTATATTTCACCTTCCTTCCCTTGAAGGATCATGGAACAAACTGTACGGTAAACTGTAAGGAGACTTCCCTGTGAAAAATCACGGCACACAACTGTACTGCGATTCCTCCCCGTGAATGATCACGGAACCAAATGTAAGGTGACTCGAACTCACTGTATAGCATCACGAGAACAACTGTACTGTATCTGAACTATGCTGCGGCTCCACTGATCTCTATACGTGGATGGCTGGTAGCTAAGGCAGCAGTAAGCCGAATAGACGATGACAGGTATAGCAAGATGGCAGTGAGCGCATCGTGCAATATTGCGAATCCGGCTCTGTGATTGGTTACTGGTCATACGTGGATTCATACTGGCAGTAAATATGTTGTGTCTCTTGTAGTTGTAAAATGGGCTGAATTTGGTTAGCGTAAAATCTTACTTTTAAGTACCGGTTCGGAGATCCATCATCCCAGGCAAGCCGGTAATACCATTACTTCTCAGGCAGATAGGTCACGTAGCCGTAATTTTGAAGTTATTGTGAAGTCAAGTATACATATGCGGTGGTGCTGAAGCAGACGTCATCGGGCTAGCTATTGCGTTTTTAATTTGATCCCATTCCAGGGGTTTTCGGTTTTGGGTGCGAATAGTTCGCTTAATAGTTGTAAAACGGTGGGGAGAGTATATTTTGAGTAGGTTTTTAGTTGTTCTAAGTTTTATGTGGAGCTGAGGAGTGAAATTGGTTTGGCTTAAAGTGCATTTTTGGCTTTGATCTACTTCCCATTATTATTAAGTATATTGTGCTGCTAGCGTGATTAAAAGCTGTAGTATTTGATGTAGGGTGCTGGGATTACTTGGGGGAAGTGTTGGTTATTTCATGGAAACAGAAATTAATTACCAAGCACCGATTACGATATGTCGAATCCAGGCCTGTATAGTGAGCTACGTTTATAGGTAGCGGTACATCATTTGAAGAATGCATCATTTCGTGGTCTATATATATATAGCCTAAAATTTACAAGAATGTTTCCAGAAATTGTTTTTCACTCGTTACTCTGTTACTGATCGCTAATTACGTGTACTCAGCATGTAAGTTGATATTTGTCGGCCGTTATTATACATTAATTTTTATTGCTATTCCGGAGATTTACTGACCTCGGAATGACGTGTCAGTGATCCCAATGCCCTTATGGTATGAGTGAACATATCTCAATATTTTTATTTGTTAAAAGGCACCATTAATTACGAATTTAAATTGACTAGATTATCAATGCTTCCACATAAGGAGGGCTCGAGAATGGGTACGCCAACATGGCGGACCGCGCGCTCAACCTGGCGTACTTTCTCGTGCAGCGGAGAGCTGCCATCAGCGATCCATGTATAGAGATCAGTGTCCGGCTCACTTGTCGAGTAGCGTGACTCATCCTCCCTCTAGGAGTGGGGATGCAGGGGGAGTGCCCCAGACGTGGTGCCAATAATAATTCTTAAATTTCAATCAGGCTTCTCAGAAAACATTACAAAACAAGGGAAATGCGAAATATAAATTCATTTCATCATTTTTATCATATTGGCTCGATGTACATGCCGTAATATTCATAAAATAGACATCGCAATGTTCAGTTCCCGGCATGCCTCCTATTCTGGGGGTCGCCATCCATTTCCTACCAGCTGGCCTGACGTCACGCACCCACAATGCTCTGTTACCGCTATCAGTGCTCTCTTTCCCAGCATGGAATCTAAAACTGGGTCAGCGTAGCCGATCTCGCTAGAGTCTCATCGGGTACAGTACCTAAATTTGTAGGTTATTTGGTTAGAAACGCGCTATCAAGTTCCAACGTTCGCCGTTGGGTGTCAGTGACAGTGGCGTCTGGTAGCCAACGTTGGAACTACTTGAAATTGAACTTGATGGGGAGCCTACAGGCGCTTAATTGAAATGCCCTGCTATGGCCATTGGCTGCAATTCAAATATAATCAGATTGCTGTAATGTTTATATACGCACAACTCTCCAGATTTCTTTCGTTGTACGAGGCACGTCCAGAAAGTAGTTTCCATCATCAATCGCTTGAACCAGTTCTTCTGTAACCAAAGATGGACGCCCACTTCGTTCTTCATCGTGCACTTCACTACGTCCTTCATTGAACTGTCGGACCCATCTTCTCACCATTGAATCACTCATCGCATTTTGACGATACACTTCGCAAATTTGCCGATAAATTTCAATTGGTTTCACTTTCCTAGCATTCAGAAAACGAATCACAGACCTGATTTCACAAGCGGCGGGATTTTCAATCAACACCGACATTGTACGAGTAAACATGCACAACAACGCGTACGTGGCTGACAGCGCTCTCCAAATGGCGCACGTTTCTTCTCCTTGATACAGAGCGTCTACCGCGCATATGGGGAACTGCGCTGCAGCGGAACGTACAAATAGTTGAAGCCACGGAGGCTCACATATTGACTATTTATATTGATTTGTTTTTATCCAAAGCTGAAAGTGCCTAAATCCAAACCCCAGTTGTTCTCTAATAGATCTTCCGCAGTTTCCTCTTTTCTCCTCCAAGCAAATGCCAGGATGGTTTCTAACCAAGATCCATGGCCACTCATTCCAAATTCGAGCTTTAATTGCAAATACAGACATGTGTACAGTCATCACAATAACACAGAATTATCAGTCAGATTCCACACGTCCACCTCGTTACGTAGTGGCTAGTATTCATGGCTGTCACCGTGGAGGCCCAGGTTCAATTCCCGGAACAGGGTACACTTATCGTCGAGAGTCAAAACTTGGAAGAGGTGGGTTCAATTTTGACCTCTAATAATACAGGTGATTTTCCATGATTTCCCACTTCTAACTCAGGCAAATGCTAGGGTGGTACCTAACTGAAAGCCACGGCCGCTTCCTACCCAAATCCTACCTCAATTGTAAATGCACACACTAGTACAGGCATTATAGTGAAACAGGTTATCTGACAAATTCTACACACACTCAAGTACATGGGGTTACATGACCACAATGTCACAAGACCCATAAGGAATCAACAACAACAATAACAAACACCCAAGTATATATAAATAGCGGCCTCGGTGGCGTAGTCGGTAGCATGCTGAGCTTCTATGCCCAAGATAGCGGGTTCAAACCCGGCCGAAGCCGTCGGATTTTTTAAGAGCGTTAAAAATCCCTCAGTATGCCTTCCTTCGGAGGGGAAGTAAAGCCGGCGGTCCCTTGTCATAGATTTATGGCATGTTAAAGAACCTTCCTCTAATTACACCTGTGTGAAGCTAAATTGTATAGTTTAGGAATGTAAACAACGCTATTAGGTTTCTACGTTCGTTGCCAAGAGCCAACTGCGGTGGCGTCTAGTAGCCAAGTTCTGAACTTGGCCTAGTAGTCGTTGACGGTGGCGCTTGGCGGCAAAAGTAGGAACTATTTGAAACATTCAAAGTTGCAGTCCTTACTTGAATTAAAAAACAGATACACACACTAATACAGCCATCACAATTAACACCGGTTATCAGACAGATTCTCAGATGCACTCAGCCTCGTGAGGACAATTGAGTAGCTGTCAGACAGTGAGGGCCTACACGGGCCTACATGACCGCGTTGTTGCAGCCCCTAAACTGAGGAACCAACCATCCAACCAAAGTGCCTCGGGTATCGCGGTGATCGGTGTTATATCTTGTGAAAGCTCTGTGAGCGTGGACCCGCAGTGGTGAAACTCTGGAGGACTGTGCATAAACAAGCAGACTCATGAATATATAATGCCCAACCTTTATCCTACAATTTGAAACAGTTGTGTAACTCTAGAGCACTCAGATTATCTTGTTAGTGCACGTAATCACAACAGCGCGCTGCGACACAAATGCTGTCGACTGTTGTATCTTTTGTTTGGGCAGGGAAACACAATTGGTTCGTCAAAATATCCTTAGGAAAGGGAATCTAAAATGATAATGTTATTGGTTTTTACGTCCCTTTTAACTACCGTGCCTTTCAAAAACTCCGGGGTGTCGGAATTTTACCCCAAAGGTGATGTTTAACTTGCCACTAAATCTACTGACTCCCACAGGGGCTCGCGACTAGTGGGACGTGGGTTGGCAACCACGGGGCCCCAGCTGAGTCCAAAATTGCTTCCACTTACTAGTGCCGGGCTCCTCTCCGTCTTCTTTCCTGTCGACCTCTCTTGGTCAACCCTTGTTCTCTTACGACCCCGACGGTATTAGGGTATCCAAGGCATAGGGAGTCTCTTCCTTTCCCGCCTTAATTGGCCCTTGTCGCATCTTGTCTGATTCGCTCCTTCTGCGAGGGGTCAGCCTTCTTTTTCTTTTCCTGTTATCTCCTGCCTTCTGCTCAAGGCCCGCAAGGAAGCCGGGTGTATGTAGCCCCACCACTTTTGGTGCACCCTAGATAATGCTACACCCTCAGGGGCTCACGGCTAGTGAGTTCGGGAGTTGGCGACCCCGAGGGATTCCTGAGCTGGGTCCGTTTTCCCCTTTTGTCCCTTCCCTTTGGGGCGGACCCTCTCCTCTTTCACTTTCCTATCTGCTTTTCATGGCTCTCCTTCCTTCCAAGTCCCTCAATCCGCATTCTTCGAGGGTTGAGGGCATTTATTTTCCTCCTGTCCTTTATTTTCCATATTCTCATTTAGTTTTCCATTTCTTCTAGTATGTAGGTTAGTAGTTATATTTTGTTTTAAGTTTGCATTTCATTTTCATCTTCACGATCACCCAAACCATCAGGGGCTGATAACCTAGATGTTAGGCCCCTTAAAACAACAATTATCATCATCATCATCATCATCATCATCAAATCTACTGACACGGCTCCCTCACAGTTGCGCACCCTCAAATACCAACTTACTTCACCAGGATTCGACCCTGCACCCTTGGACATAGCAGGCGAGAACGTTACCGTTGCAACACGCAACTGGACGGTGGGAAATCTAAAGCGGTTACTCGTAAACTAGGCAACATGGTAGAATAATGGCGGATAATTTCCGAATGATTAGTTCAGTCTTTTGAGTACAGACAAGACATGGATATTGCTCACTGCTAAAATGTTGGAAAATATACTTAATGTCCTCTTTATTATTACTAATACACTTTTCTCGGAGGCCCCGGGTTCGATTCCCGGCTCCATCAGGGATTTTAGAAACTGACGTGAGGGCTGGAACGGGATGCACTCGGCCTCGCGAGGACAATTGAGTAGCTGTCTGACAGTGAGACAGCGCCCCGGTCATGAAAACCAAGATTAACGGCCGAGGTGACTGACGCGCTGACCACGCGTCACCCCAATATCTGCATGCCAAATGGCTGGGCAGCGGTCGCTTGGTAGGCCTAGGGCGTTCATGGGCTGTTGTGCCAGGGGTTATATTTAATACACTTTTCTCTTCTTTTCCCATTTTGAACACAGAATAAAAGCATTAGCTCTAGGTAAAGTGTACGTGACTATGCACCATCATGTAGCCTACTGTCTGTGTTACAGTTTGCTTAACAGCGCTTTATTTGACAAGTCACGCGTACTGTGACGTGGATTTTTTGCCCTCCTGTAGTTTTTACTTTGCAGTGCTTCACATTCAAACATTGTACTTAGATACTGTAGCATTACGTTGATGATAAGCAACATTTTATTTGAGTAATAGTTACAAGATTACGAATTATGCACTTTAATTTTCATCCAAACTTACGTCAACATGTGAATAGTAGCCAAGATATCTTGGTCTCCTTAACAATAAGCAGTGTAATATGTGAGTTTTTATTATCAAGTTTTATCTTCTTGTGATTTATATGCGCTTGGGAACAAGGAAAGTTCTTAAAAGGTTTGTCAAGCAGGCTGATGAAGGGGGAGTGTAAAAGCCTCCGAAACATGTACCTGTGAGTACTAATTAATAAATTGTATAGAAAAGGCGGATATTCTCATATTCATTCAATAGAGATTAGATGTCTGCCGCGCAATTAATGATGTGCATATCGAGATGTATTAGGAATGTAAAGAAACATTTCGAGTTACCCTATTCGTAGAAACAAACCGCCAATAAATATATCCACTACTTCTCAAGTTATTAAATTTTACATTATTATACCTTGAACCCGGACACCTTGTATAAACAAGTCATATCATAGTATGAGCAATTTTACTCAACGTGCGACCCACTCGTGAATCATTCGTTCTAGCGACCACTGGGGGGTTATGTCACCCACCACGATTGTGAGGTGTAACAGAAAGTTCAACAAGTAGTTTCGTGAAGAACTATACAGCCTATTTTCACATATCCTACTTATATTAATTGCCTCTATCTACATAAAACATTTCAGATTGATTGCTGTCATAGATTCGTAGATATTGAGAACCGACTAAATATTTCGAATGGTCGCCCTGTTGGATTTTAAAATAATGAAGGGTACAGGGAAAAAACCAGGTAAGTCACTGTTTTCATGAACGCCAGAAAACGAATTTCTAAATGTAAAACGTAATAAATGCTTCTCATACAGAGTAATTATTTTAAACCAAATGAAATATTGAAGTCTCACGTGTAGCGAATCAAGTAAAAGGGTGCTTAATGCCCAGAATGTCAGTAATATGAAATAATGCCAAGAATTTCACTCATAGACCGATTTGTTCAGGAAAAAAACCAGGTAAGTCACCTGAAACAGAAAGTAAACCAGGCAGGTCAGCCCCTAAGATCTTGTCTGTATGACCGTAAGACGATATAATTAGGCTATTATGATTTCATTTTATTATTATTATTATTATTATTATTATTATTAAAGCCATGGTAATTCATGGTTTATCATTCATGTGCTAATGTGCTAATCCCTGGAAAAACGTCACTGCTGGCTTACCACAAAATTTCATGAGACTCATTATATCCTGGTACTTAGCTTTGGAAATACGAAGAAGACCTGAGGGCAATTGGGAGATTTGTTACACATGTTCCACACATCTAATTGCAACGGAACATTTGAAGGAGAGCATTAGATAAAATATACGAGCATTAACAATTTTACCTGAATAGGGCAAAGAAGGTAGCTCGAATTCTCCGTTCTTCTGTGTTGAAACACCTTGGTCAGCCTTTTGTATGATCTTGGATTTGAAGGATCCGTTATAATTAGCTTGCTAGTTCAGCAGTCGAGGGTGGTTGGATAAGGCCACAAGTTCCCTGACGGGTTGGGTATTAAACGGATATTTCAGTACATATTTCTGGTCTAAAACTTATTTCCAAGCAAATAGCACTTTCTCGCAGACTGTCACCACAATGAATGGCGATGGTTTCAATCTTGAATTTTCAATCATACTTATGAACTCGTTTCGAATTCCCATTCTCTGTTTCATATTCCACAGCCCAACGTCCTTATCACATTCCATGTATGAATTTCCTCGTTCTGGTAATGTGATTTCCAACTTTGTTAAGCCATGGATGAGACTATCAACAACATAGTGCATGAAGCGAAAATTAGTGAAATTTTTGCTTTGCCCTCCAGCAGAGTAACGAAATACTTGAAGCTCTTCAACTTCATCATCAAGGTAGTTCAAAATGAAATGAAAGAGGCAGAAGGCAACCTCATTGGGACCTGTCTTGCCAATACTCTCGCGGTACACATAGAAAACTGATTGCCCAGTAGAGAGAAAGTGGATGTTGAATGAATACATTGATAGCTGACGCTTGTAGTATACGTCGTTGGTATTTATATTTGGTATTGGAACATTTTTGGCGAAATCCATACAAATTGCTTCCATCTTCTTTGATTTCATAGCGTTGTGTCTTGGATCTCTTTTATGTTGGTAAAATGATTCTGCTTTTCTTTTGTGAAGAACATTCAAGGTTGTCAGCTTTTTAATTTAGTTCTTATCCTTTTCTGAGGACAGCGCTTTTAGTTTGGCTGAGAAATCGCCACAACGAGTGCATGTGTCACTACGTGGGTATCCGAACGATTTGTTTAACTCCATGTTCATAATGCACCTGCGGGTTTCGTAGGAAACATGAACTGCAGGATGACGTTCTTTAAACACCAGAAACATCTTCTTCACATTCAACTCTTCAGGAAAATAGTTTTTTTTAATCATTTAAGCTGTAATGACTGCGTTTGCCTGTAAAGCTGTTTATGTGACCTCACATCAATGATCTTGTAGATTCGTGAAACTTCCTGTGAATAGATGTATGTTTAACTCTTTCATCTCTTGGTAGACAACCGGTCATTTTCAGGCTTTTCTGTACATATTCCAGTTTGGTTTTTGTGCAATAACACAGCCTACTAACAAGAGTTACAATGAAATATTTCAGCGATCACACTGCTCTCTGTTGGCAGGCAGGTGACTTGCCTGGTTTTTTCCCTGTAACAGTTGACTTACCTGCTTCTTTTCCTGTATGTCAAAACTTTGAAGGTAAATAAATCCATGACTAACCCGTTTCTTTGCCTGTTTCATACGTTTAACAGATAGTCCTTCCCATGGAGAATCTAATGGCACCTCAAACTAAATTTCGATTAAATAGTGACTTACCTGGTTCTTTCCCTGTACCCTTCTTATATAATTATGTAGGTCCTAGAGTTATGTACTGTTACATGAATATTATTGTGTACGTGTAGCATTCAAACTTCAATCGCATGATTAGGACACAAGAAGTAACAAGGAGCTTTTAAAATTTCGCACAGCTGCCATCTTGTGGTTATGGAAACAATTTAAATAAATTAGATGCCAGTGGATTAACATTCGTATAAGGATTTACTGTACCAAGTTTCACTGCACTCGGATGGTTAAATTGCGAGAAACGTCCATGTGAATATTTATAATTCGCTTCGCCACCATGTTGGATTTGTGATCACCAGGGTATTTAAAGTCATATAGGTGAACTTAAGTTCATAGCCCCTATGAACATTAAAAAAATCAGTTTGATTGCTATAATAGATTCGTAGATATTAAGAGCTGTCTAAATATTTCGGATGGTCGCCATGTTGGATTGTTAAATGTATAGGCCATAGAGTCATGTACCATTAAAGGAAAATTATTGCGTTCATTATTCAAACTTTCACTTCGATCGCATGATTACGACACAAGAAATAAGAACTTAATTTTAAAATTCGCAAAGCTGCCATCTTGAGGTTATGTAAACAATTGAACTAAATTAGATACCAGTGCATTACAATGTGCATAAACATTTCCTGTACCAGAATTCATTGCGTTTGAAACATTAAATCGCGAGAAAGGTCTGTTTAAAATTTTCAAATTCGCTTGGCCACCAGGTTCGTTTTGTGGTTAACCGGTTTTTGAAAGTATTATAGATGAACTTCCAGTAGTGCCCTTTATCTCCGTACAAAATTTCAGGGTGATACCGCTAATAGTTTCAGAGATATAGTATGCCGGTGAAATATTTTACACATCCGCCATCTTGTGGTTATGTAAACAAATGAACGAAGTTAGGTGTCGGTGCATTACAATGTGTATAACATATACTGTACCAAGTTTTATTGCGATTGGTTAGTTAAATCGCGAGAAACGTCTATTTAAAAGTCGCAAATTTGCGTGGCCGCCATGTTGGTTTTGTAGTTACAAGTTTTTCAAAAGTCAGATAGGTGAACTTCTAGTAGTTCCCTTTATCACCACAAAAATTCCAGGGAATAGTTTCGGAGATATTGAATGCTGGTTAAATATTTCGCACAGCCGCCATGTTGGATTGGTGAGACTTAACAAAATTTGAAGGGCTTGGTCGGGGTCTTCCGGAATAGTGCTATGAACTTACCAAGTTCCATTGAAATCGCTCCAGCCGTTTAGAAGTAATTAGGGGGGACACAAACACACACACCTCTCTCTCTCTCGCACACACACACACACACACGGACAAAAGGTGATCTCATAAGCCTATTTTTTTCAAAATTGAAAATAGGCTAAAAATCGAAGGTTTGAATTCCAGCACTATTATTTATCGTATGATGATACAGAGTTAAAATAAAAGTTATATACACTGCATACTGTATAAAGTTATACAGTATATACAGTTATATACATAGTCATAAACACAAGTTCTTGCTTTAAACTTCTAAGTCCAGGCCATCAAACCACTGGAGTGCCTCAGAAGATGCATGATGAATGTCACCTACTGATCCTTGGAACGCTCGTTGCGGACATTCACCAACAATAAGTTCGATGGTTTGCAGGGTAGCTCCACAATCGCAGTTAGCAGAAGTAACCCAACCCCATTTGTGAAGCAGGAATCCACATTTGCCTTGTCCTGCACGGATCCGGTTAATGATTCTCCATTGGCGTCTGAAGAGATTGAAACCTTCTATCCGGTTGGAAGGGGTTTCAATCAGATGTGCATTGAATACTGATGATTCTTCCCACATAGTTTTCCATGCTTCTGAGATATTAAATGAAGAGTCTTCAAGAAGTACTGCAGAGCGCCAAGGTGGTTTTCTTGAATTCAACCGTTGATTACCTGCTTTTGCTACATCAGTATGTATGGGTAGCTGGGGGTTCTTCTGAATGGTTTTCCAGATCTTCAGGAGAGCCTTTTATCTTCGAAGAGCTGGAGGTTGGATGTTACTTACAACAGGTAACCATGTAGTGGGTGTGCTACGTATGCAGCCCGTAATTAGTCGCATTGTCTGGTTAAGTTGCACATCTATCTTCTTCGAGTGGACACTGTTTAGCCAAGTTGGTCAGCAGTATTCAGCAACGTGGTATGACATTGTCAGAGCAGTTGATCGTAAAGTTTGAGCGCTGGAACCCCAGGAGGTACCAACAAGCTTCTGAATTATGCTATTACGGGTCTTCACTTTTGCGGCCACTTTCGTGAGATGCTGTTTGAAGGTCAAGGCCCTATCAAGTGTTATCCCAAGGTACTTAGGCATGCTGCAAAACTGCAAAGTTTGTCCTCTGAATTTAACTTCTGGTTTGTAATTAGAGAACCTATTGCGTAAGTGAAATGTGAATACAACCGTTTTCTGATAATTTAGGCGGAGGCAGCATTTCTTGAAATATGTGTCCAAGACTTCCAAGTCGGCAGTTAGTGTATTTTCAGCATCGGTGAAGTTGGAGTTCTGGTTTACCAAACAGATGTCATCAGCATATATGAATTTCCTTGAAGAAGTTTCTTGCAGGTCATATATGTACAAGCTGAAAAGGAGAGGAGCCAGAACAGATCCTTGGGGTAATCCATCAATTAATTTGAAGAACTTGCTTCTATCATTGCCAGAGTAAACCTGGAAAAGTCTATTGCACAGCATGTTGTTAATTAGGTGTGTGAGTTTGAGACACGAAATTATGCTCACAAATTTCAGAAGGAGGCCTTCTCGCCATACTGTATCATAAGCGGCAGATAGATCCAAGAAAGCAGCTAGGCTTACAAATTTCCTCTCGTACCCATTTTCAATATGAGTTGTTAATGCAAACACTTGATCACTACAGTTTCTGCCAGGCCTGACAGTCAGCATTATCTACGCAAATGCCTGGAAGGTACCTTCTTTCATGTACCGGAGTACCTAAACAAATCCAAGACGCTAAAAGTTACAATTATGCAATATTACAGTCACCACTCAAATTCAGATTATCACAGAAATTTGACACATACCTAGGAACACAGGGCTGATGGCAAAGAAATCCTAAGCTCCTAAATTCAACAACGAAAAATACAAGTGACTTGCTGAAGTAAGGTATCTTGTTAAAAACTCCAAGCAAATCTCTCTGCTCGAGTTATACGCTATGCATTCCTTCGCTTACAAGAGAAACAAATCGAGTTACATTTGAGAAGCTGTTTTGTATTGGGTAAGAGATATTCCTGCCTTGCTATGCTCACTGGGTTCATCAACGTAATTATTTTCTCAAGCTTTTTCATACGACACTTCACCATTCCTGCTTTGCAAATTTAATTTCCACTGACTTGCATGAATGTCAGATATATTTTGTTATTCGTTACTTTATACCGTAATTTAATTAAATTTTATTTACTTTATTTACTTCCTCATTTGAAGACTACCATCTGATAAAGTACACAATAACAATTTCATACCTTCAAAATATTTAATTAATTATAATTGAAAAAAAATCTGAGCGAAAGATTGAAAGGACTTTGAAGTATTAGACGTATTTTTTCAGAGTTGCCTAGTAGCTTGCCACGGTGGGTGAGTGGATAGCGTGGCGGTCTACTAACCCCAAGATTTCAGGTTCGCTCCTGGCCGTGGTAAGTGATTTTTGAAAGGCGGCAAAATACGACACGCATGTCGTACGATGTTGGCATGTCAAAGAACCCATTTGAATTCAGTAGGCCGTGTTCATAATGGCAAAATAATTCTTGAGAGTTTCCGCCAACACAAAGTTCCTCATTTCCCTACTAGAATGCACTATAGTGTTCAAGGAGCTTAGATACCTAACCTCCTTGACTTTCGTTGTGATTGAAGGAACAACGAAATTCGACATGCAATTTACCCTCTGGGTGTCAAATTACAAAGCCTGCACCCGGCACCGAGGCCATACGATATTATTATTATTAGTGTTGCCTAGTTCTATTATAGAAAGCTTTTCAGTCGGTCAACACAAATTGTGCCTAATTACATTAGGATGGTTGGTTCCTCAGTTTAGGGGGGGGGGGGGCGGCGTGGTGGCTCAGCGGTCTAGCTGTATGCCTCTCACCAAGGCGGTCCGGGTTCGATTCCCGGTCAATGCATGTGAGATTTTCGAAGTGAAATGCCATGTCCTGTGGTTCGGATTCCACGTAAAAAGGAGGTCCCGTGGCTCATGATCTCAAGATTAACGGTCACGTTAAACTACAAGCTTCCTTCCGCTTTTCAGTTTAGGGGCTGCGACAATGTGGTCATGTAGCCCCTACATAAGGATGGTGAACAAGTAATTATACATCCTAACCCGAAAGAACTATTAAATGAGATATTTCTTTCATGATAGGATGTATAAATACTTGTCTCCCCGCCTAATGTAATTGGTCACAATTTGCGTTGACAGACCGGAAAGCTTTCTGCTTCTTCTTCTTCTTCCTCTTCATCTTGGCGAATGGGTCGCTTAGGACCACGCGAAATCAACACTTTCTAGCCTTCCTGTTGGCCCAGTATTCCTTCATTCGCAACGAGTGGGTCTGCTTCCGCTGCTCTGACCATCAATGGTGTGTAGTCTTCCTTCTCTTTTTCCTCTAAACCCCGCGTCTGAGTGATTTTCCTGATTTCCTTCCGGTAATGTAAATTTGGTGATCCTAATTCTTTAAGTCTCTCTCTGTAAATTTATACCAATTCGGTCTAGTTTCCTTGTTCTTTAAGAAAGTATGTATTTCGTGTGTCAGTCTGTTCGGGTCCATTCTTTCTATGTGTCCCATAAATTGGATTCTTCGCATTCGCATTGTGTCTGTGATTTTGGAAACTTCTTTGTAAATTTATGTATTAGGCTTTGGATAATGTACACCATCCTTTGTTCTCGGTCCAGGTATTTTTCTCATTATTTTACGTTCTTTCACTTCTATTTTGGTGTTTTAGTGTTTTGTGTTGGAGATTGAGTGTCTCTGAAGCATAGAGAGCTTCAGGTTTGATTACAGTTGTATAGTGGCGAATTTTGCAGTTCCAGGAGAGACTCTTTTTGTTATAAATATTTTTTGTTGATTGAAAAGCAGTTACCATTTTCTGAAGCCTCGATTCAATTGCTTTCCTTTCGTTACAGATTGCTGTAATCCATTCACCTAAATATTTCAATAATGATTGGAAAGGACCTATACCTGAAGAAGATGTGACAATACTGGCTAACGGTTGAGCAAGCAATGTTCATAGTAGGCACATTACGAAGAAGACAAAGAAGAACAACAACAATTAAAACAAGTAGTTCCGTGAATAGCTAAATAGCCTATTTTCATATATCCTACTTATATTAATTGCCTCTATGAACATACACATTTTCAGTTTGATTGCTGTAATAGATTGGTAGATATTGAGAACCGACTAAATATTTTGGATGGTCACCATGTTGGATTTTTATAGATAGGCCTTAGAGTTATGTACTGTTACATGGAGATTATTGTGTAGGGTGTTTTATTCAAACTTCAATCGTATGATTAGGACACAAGAAATAAAAAAGAGATTTCAAAATTTCCCTCAGCCGCCATCTTGAAGTTATGTAAATAATTGAACTAAATTAAATGTCAGTACATTGCAATTTGTATAGTCATTTGCTATTCCGAGTTGCACTGCGTTCGGACGGTTAAATCGCGAGGAAAGTCTATTTAAATGTTTCAACTTTTCTTGGCCGCCAAGTTCGTTTTGTAGTCACCAGGATATTTGAAAGTCACATAGGTGAACGTCTGGTAGAGCCCTTCATCACCGTACAAAATTTCAGGGTGATATGAGTAATAGCTTCGGATATATAGAATGCCGGTTAAATATTTCGCACAGCCGCCATGTTGGATTGGAGAGACGTAATAAAATTTAAAGGGCATAGTCGGGGCCGGTCAAAATAATACTATGACCGTACCAGGTTTCATTGAAATCGCTTAGGCTGTTTAGAACTTATTAGGGGGTGGGGGCACTCATACATACATACATACATACATACACTCACGGACAAAATGAAATCTAATAAGCATTTTTTTTTTCATAAATAAAAATAGGCTGAAAACGTAGTGAAAAGAGCAATATTGCTAAATGAGTCCTTGCAAGAAGTAATATAGAACGGATCCAAGTTATATACAGTAACGGCACATGCGTGATTCAGTGTCCGGTCGGCCTCTCGCTGTTAATTAACATCACCATCAGTGTTCAAAAATGTTTATACCTATCACACCTATTCTTCAATCCGTTGATAGATACAGCAATTGCTGACATATAGTATCAACATTCCTGGAAAATACTGTATGTGGATGATGTGAAACTTTTTCTGGGCTACAAATTTGCAGTTCAGCAATCAGGCGGAGATCTAGGAAAAGGGAGCAGGGAGAGAGCAGACTTGAATTGGGCAACTACAGGCCGGTTAGCCTTACGTCCATCGTTTGTAAACAGATGGGGTATCTCATTTGCGACTACTTGAGGGAACAGTGGGAAACATTATCATGGTTTAATGATAGGCAACATGGATTTCGGAAAGGTTACTCATGCGAGAGTCAGAAGCTATCACTTTTTCAAGACATTAGCGAATCGTTAGACCATGGAGTTTCAGTCGACGCCGTGGTTATAGATTTTGCGAAGGCATTTGATGTCGTGCCGCATGACATGCTACTCCATAAATTAGCTTCGACGAAGATTGATAGAAGAGTAATTTTATGGATCCAGGAATTTTTGACGGGTCGTTCTCAGAAAGTGAAAGTCGAAGGCATATTCTCGGAAGAAATTACCATAACGTCGGGTATCCCTCAGGGCAGCGTAATCGGAACTTTGTTATTTTTGGCGTTTATAAATGACTTACCAAATGGGATTCGCAGTGACTGTCGATTGTTTGCGAATGATTGTGTAATATATCGAAAGATACATGACTCACAAGACAATGCAGTGCTTCAAGAGGACCTGAACCTGGTCTATAAGTGGGCGATTGTAATTAAAATGAAAATAAACACAAGAAAATGTAGTCTCTTAAAATTCGGGAAAGTGCGAAGGCAGGATTTTCAATATAACATTGGCTCGGAAATACTTGTAGAAGAAGATTCTTGAAAATATTTGGGCGTTCACGTAAGAAATGATATGAAATGGAGTAGTCATGAAGGAAGTGTAGTTTCAAAAGCTTACAAATCCCTGCACTTTGTAATGAGGGTTTTAAAAGGAAGTAGTACCTCTGCTAAAGAATTAGGATATTTGTCACTTGTAAGACCTATTCTGGAATATGCCTCGGCGGTTTGTGATCCATATCAAGTAGGACTCATAAATGAGTTGGAAATGGTACAAAGAAAGGCCGCTAGATTTGTGCTCAGTGACTTTAATCCCAGGAGCAGTGTGAGCCGTATGTTAAAGAAACTTGGGTGGGAATCACTGGAGGCTAGGAGGATGAAATATAGACTCTGCGCTATGTACAACACGTATATAAATCAACCAGCATGGGGTGAGCTTAGCAAAAGATTGGGAAAGTCCACTTACATGGGTAGGAGCGATCATCCTTTCAAAGTTAAGGGCCGACCACAGCGAACAAATTATGGTAAATATTCTTTTGTAAACCGTGCCATTGATAACTAGAACTCTCTACCTGCCGCAGTCTTAGAGCCTTTTCCCAAACATATCGGTGTGTTTAAGAAAAGACTGACTATTTGTGTAAATACTCCAGTTTAATTGTTGTATAATTGTTAATGAATTGTTATGTATAATTATTTATTTGTTATAAATATCCAATTTGCCACTGGGGGACACACCCCCCATTGCAAAAAAAAAATGAATGAATGAATGAAAAAGTGGCTGGATAATAATGGGCTGCGATTCAATATGCAAGAGCCAGAATATTTAGAATGTGGACCCAAAATCAATGCCCCCTCACCATCGACACTCAAAACTAGCAAAAACGTCACTCAATTTTATTTCAGTGCAGTACGGTCCAAGTAGAAACTGATGACTAGTGTCGTCTGCGATAAGAATATATGCTACCCGAATACCTAAAATTTACAAGGCACTGCTAAGATTATAATTAGGCAAGCTCTGTATTGAGTGGAATGTCATCCCTTGACGAGAAAGCATGGATAAGAGAATGCTGCAATAATCACTGAAATATACTCTCTTGGATCAATAATTGGACTTATCAATACAATAAAATGAAGTTAATTCTTATCTGAACACGTTTCGAACTGCGACAGATTCTTCATCAGCAATATCACAGATAGTAAGCAAAACAAATCACTCAATAACGAAAAATGATTAAGTTAATCTAAAGAGTATAATAGAATTAAACACGAAATATCTTGAAGTTAAAACAATTTGATGAGGTTTGAATAAAACGCTCCTTCTTGAATCTTTCAAAGCACTGAGTTGCACGTGGTGCATTGGCTAGCATTCTTGGCTGTCATTCCTAAGGTCCTTCATTCCCGGCTCTACCAAGAAATGTAATTCTGGTCTGAGAGCTGGAAAAGATCACACTCAGCCACTTGAGGCAAAATTGCTATGAGGTGGATTGCATTTCCATCCTAGAAAAGGTTTATCGTGGTTTCCCACTTCTTCTCCAGGCAAATTTTGGGATGGTAACAAATTTATGGCCACCGCTGCCTCCTTCCCTAATCCTCGTCTTAATTACAAATACACGCACTATTACTGTCATCACAATAACACAGGTTATCATACAAATTCTGCACATGCTCAAGTATACGGTGCTACATGACCACGATATTACAAATCCCCTGACTTAATCAACAACGACAACAACAAATATACCTGAGTGGTTGAAATGATAAGAACTAGATACTATGATGAAACATAAAGTAGCAGAGTTAACAGTTGATGATTATTGTTTTACGCAAAGTTGGATAAAAGCTAGGTTATAGGGCCTACCTTACGAGTGACTTCTATCAAGCAAATCAATTTTTGTTGACCATTCTATCCGTGCACAGTTCATCACTAGATTCCTTGTGGGCAGTACTGATTATTCATAATTGTTAATACATTTAATATTCACCAATATACTGTTTAATCTCATATTTATTGGTCTCATAATTAATTATTAATCTACGCGAAACACTGAAATGCTAAATCATCACAATGCCGCAGAATATTGATTGAAATGCAGTGAACGGAACAAACTGTATAGTACTTAGCATATGTTGGCAGCAAAATGTAATGGAACGAACATATTGTATTCAGCATTCCGTAAGTGAAAATAAATTGTGCCAATACTTTTTAACAGAGAATATATAGTCCTAGATGAATGCGCTGCTCTCTCAAAGCTGAATTAGGTAGCCAAAATATATATTTGTTGAGTTATATATGCTGTCTTGTTAGAGAATTGTAGGTTATTTTTAGAATTTATTCTTTTTTAATTAATGAACTGATTTTTATAAAGGATGTTGTGCCAAATGAGACCATCTGAAATTTCAGAATGATTTTTTATAATGTCCTTTGTTAATAATCATTAGCACTGTCATTATTTCAATTAAAATAATTGTTATACATTTGAGATTAATGCTGCCATAATCTACACTGTATGTGTCCTATAAGAAGAGGAGTACAATTTTGAATAGATTACAATGTCACCACCTCGTGGTGTAGAGGCTAGCATACTTGGATGCCACCTCGGAGGTCTAGGTTCAATTCCCGGCTCTACCAAGCAATTTAATTCTGGTCTGAAGGGGTACACACAGCCTCGTGACGCAAAACTGAAAGGAGGCGGGTTCGATTCTCACCTCTGCCGTCTTTGAGGTGGTATCCCGTGGTTTAACCCTCCAACTCCAAACAAATGCTGAGATGGTTCCCAACGCAAGGCTTCCCAATTCTCACCCCATTTAAAAATGCACACACTTATACAACTACCACAAAAACACAGGTTATCACTCAAAATCCACACACAAGTACACGAGGCTATATGGCCACGATGTCACAAAGCCTCTAGGTTGGTTGGTTGGTTGGTTCTTAAGTTTAGGGGCTGCGACAACGCGGTCATGTAGCCCCGTGTTCTTTGGGTGTGTGTAGAATCTGTCTGATAACCGGTGTTAATTGTGATGACTGTATTAGCGTGTGTTATCTGTTTTTTAATTTAAGTTCAGACAGCAACTTAGAATTTTTCAAATTGTTCCTACTTTTGCCGCCAAACGCCACCGTCAACGACTACTAGGCCAAGTTCAGAACTTAGCTACAAGACGTCACCGCAGTCGGCTCTTGGCAACCAATGTAGAAACCTAAAAGCGTTGTTTACATTCTTAACCTATCCAATTTAGCTTCACACAGGTGTAATTAATGGAAGGTTCTTTAACATGCCATAAATCTATGACATGGGTCCGCCGGCTTTACTTCCCCTCCGAAGGAAGGCATACTGAGGGATTTTAACGCTCTTAAAAAATCCGACGGCTCTGGCCGGGTTTGAACCCGCTATCTTGGGCATAGAAGCTCAGCAAGCTACCGACCACGCCACCGAAGCCGCCCAAAGCCTCTAAATACGAGGCACGTCCAGAAAGTAAGTTCCGTTTGGTAATAAAATTAAATTGTGTACAGATACAGAAAAATGATTTATTGCACGACATTCTACACCTCTTAAACTACTTTTCCACACAACTGCCGAACTTTTGCAGGCATTTGTCATAGCGTGGCACAAGTTTTTGGATACCTTCTTCATAGAAGTTTGCCGCCGACCGTAAACGAGAGTGAAGACTCCCCTGTAAGATATCCTACCGTTTGGCCACAACTGTTAGGCAAATTGCGTGCTTACCAGGAGAACTGTGTATGTTTAGGGGTTCTCCTGACCACACGCAATTTGCCTAACAGTGGTGGCTAAATGGTAGGATTTCTTACAGGGGAGTCTTCACTCTCGTATACGGTGGGCGGCAAACTTCTATGAAGAAAGTATCCAAAAACTTGTGCCACGCTATGACAAATGCCTGCAAAAGTTCTGCAGTTATGTGGAAAAGTAGTTTAAGAGGTGTAGAATGTTGTGCAATAAATATTTTTTCTGTATCTGTACACAATTCAATTTTATTACCAAACGGAACTTACTTTCTGGACGTGCCTCGTATATCAACAACAGCATCAACGTAAACAAGTGACAACATATTTAAGAAAATGCTTTAGATTACAAAATAAATGAAATCTAAAATGAATTGGCAAGTTTTTAACAGGTTAATATACAGGTCGCGCCTTGTTTAGGATGACAGCCGTAGGGAAAAAACACCCAGATTTATTATTGCACAGGAAATCTCACACAGCTGCCCTAAATGATATGGGTCATTAGTGCTTATTGTTCTTGGGGTCCTCATTTAACTCTTGACCAGCAGACACAGTAAATACGTTACTGAATATCACACGCTCCTGGAAACGTTTCATTTGCTTTCGTTACTAGATTATTCTGGACAATGAAATTGTAATGTATTCAAATTCACATTCACTCTTTTATCATTTCAAATGAACTTTTCAACTTCGTCGTTATGCTTGGGTCTAACGTTATGCGTTACGGTTACGGTCACGGTGCGCATGACGTCATCATGTTGTTCAGTCCATATGCACCGAGTCTGAGTTTACTCCTGGGAGACGGCGAGTACGTGACGTCAGACAGGAAATCAGGGTGACTCCTAAAGAGGTGTATAAGATGCCAGATAAGAATACAGGGTGACTCCTAAAGAGATATATAAGATGCCAGATAAGAATACAAGGTGACTCATAAAGAGGTGGACAAGATGTCACACAAGAATACAGGGTGACTCCTAAAGATGTGCACAAGATGTCAGACGTGAATATAGGGTGACCCTTAAAGAGGTGCCCGCGCGGGAAGCCTAAGTTAATGGGTAATGGAGTCTGTTGAGAGAGTCCTGGGGTTTAGAGCGAAGCGAGAAGCCCTCCTGAGCCTTTCTATCATGTGTAGCATTTGTAGCATGCGTCATTTGAAATGATATAAAGTCTAGTCTTTCAGACTGACTGTAATTTTTTTTAATACGTTAAGGCGGCTCCGGTGGTGTAGTAGGTAGCCTGCTGAGCTTCTATGCCCAAGATCGCGGGTTCAAACCCGGTAGAAGTAGTCAGATTTTTAAGAGCGTTAAAATCCCAAAGTATGCCTTCCTTCGCAGGGGAAGTAAAGCCGGCGGTCCCATGTCATAGATTTATGGCAAGAAAAAGAACCTTCCACTAATTACACTTGTGGAAGCAAAAATGTGTAGGTTAGTTTGATAACGCTCTATTAGTTCCAACGTTCGCCACTGGGTGCTGACTGCGATGGCATTTAGTAGCCGCGTTCGCAGCTAAGTGTCGTGGATAGTAGCATTTGGTGGCAAAAGCAGGAACTGCCTGAAAAAATTAATCGTCCGCAGTCCTTCTACCTAAATCACAGATAACACACACTAATACAGCCATCACAATTAACACCGGTTATCCGACAAATTCTACACACACGGTGCTACATGACCGCGTTGTCGCAGCCCCTAAACTATGGAACCAACCAACCATTAATCCGTTAAATTAAATGTTGTTGACTTTTTTAGCGGCTGTGAGACCTCATCGTCATACAGTATAACCCCGTGTACTTGGGTGTGAGTGCTATTTGTCCGACAACCTGTTGGGGTGGAGGTTTTTGCTTTATGAGGGCAAAACACCTTGGTCCTCCGCCCCCATCCATAAAGGGATAACGATAAATGAAAAATGAGAAGGAAATTAAAAGAAATCTACCGGTAGGCTATCAGTTCTGCTAATACTACTTTTAACCACTGACATATAAGTAATACTCGTTTGAGATTCGTGTGCTGGTGGTCAAGTTTGGAACTATTCTTTGTTTACATGCGGCGCGCTGTTTGCTTGCGCTGTTGACAGGTATAGTCACACGGGTAGGATATGACTCTGCTCTAGTATCCTCAGTCATCGTTCTCTCCGTGGTGACATGTGCTCCTGTTACGTCAGCCAGCGCCCAAGCACGCCGGTTTCGTTGCGTGATTTTTAGCCTCTCAGCCCAACTAGGGGTCTTTAGAGCTATGTCAAGGGTAGAACTTGTTTATGGGACTTAACGGATTAGGAATGGTTTGGGTATGTTGCATTGAATCAGACTGGCCAGAATATGACCTGAGGTTGGGAGGTGGGAAGGATTGGGAAGTTTGGAAGTGGGTAGGTTAGAGAGAGATGGAATGCAGCTGCATATAGAATCAAAATTAGCCAGGTGGCTCGTAGGAATTAAAATAGCGGAGACAAAAGGAAGTAGCAAAAAGCAGGGACGACAGTGAACGGGGCATTAAGTGCAGAGGTGTCATGGTAGGGCGATCGAACCCGCAGACCGCGGAACACCATCGCGAGTGAGCCGGCCGAGGCCAGCCTCACGAGCAGATGCTCAGCGGAATAGCGGGGCAAGGCGGGTATAGCGTGGCAGTAGTTTTACAGGGGAATCGTGGCTAATTGTTGGAGTACTTGGAGGAATTGTGTTAGGGCTGATTTCTCGGTTCGAGTGGGTGGTGCAAGTGTAAGTGACATGAGGAAGGGGATGGAAGCATTGGCATGTTGTCTTAGTTCAATCTGCCTTTGCTTAATAGCGGTCTTGATGTATTTGCAACCAAGATAGCTTGCCTCCTGTTACGCTTAGCAGTGCTGGACTTATATTGGACATTGTACGGCGTCACCGCTGTGTCTCCCTTCTCGTTTGAGAAGACCCCAGCTTTTACGATAAACAAATGCTGGTGCAGTCAAAGTCAGTGGCACTCGTTTCATAAACACGTAATAAATTACTAGAAGAAGAAATTGAAGAAAAAGGGAATATGGCAAATATAATACAAGGGAAAAGACATATGCTCACATTTTGCAGAATGAGGGACTGTTGAGGATGTAGGTCCATGAAAGGCAGACAGAAGAGGAAAGTAAGAGAGGGACTTGCACAAAACTCAATGTAATATGGGGTAAATCCGGCCGCGGTGGCCGGCCTCGTGCCTCGCTGGCATCGGGAGAGCGTGGGTTCGAATCCCACCTCTGCTATCCTGAAAATGGTTTTCGTGGTATCCCGTTTTCACCACCAGGCAAATGCTGGGACGGTTCCTTGGCCATGGCCGATTTCCTTCCAACATCCCTTTCCTGACCCGTCCTGAAAAGAAAAGTACATGTCCATTGGCTGCAATAATACATTTATTTATATGGGGGTAAACCTGATCTAGCTCAGGAATGTCCCAGATTTTCCAACTCCCGGACTCATCATCCGAGGACCATTGAGAGTGTAGCAGTATCCAGGGTCTCTTTTAGGGCATTTTTCAGAAGGCAAGATATACCATTAAAAAATTGACAAAAGTGTTCTCCTCGAAAATGAGGATATCAGGGATGAAAAGACAAGGGCTAATTAAGGCGGAAAAACGAAATACACCATAGGCCTTACATCCCTTAATACTGTCGAGATTGGAAGAGAACAAGAGTTAATCATGGGAGGTCGACAGGAAATATGTAAGAGTGGGGCCCAGCACAAATAAATGGAAACAATGTCGGTTGAAATGAGAACCCGTGATTACCAATCCACGTTCCATTAGTCATGGGCCTCTAGCAGGCTGTTCCAGTCGATCTACTCGCGAGTGAGCAGCGGAGTACTCGCCGCCTGGCGTGAGTAAACCTGCAACATGGAATACTGCTCTGGTGTGGGGGCTGCCGTCACTGCGCGGTGGATACATCAAGACTGGCAGGAAGGCCATAGAATTGTGTTATGACCTTCGCCCAGTGACGTATTGGCTATAACCCCCAGTCGCTCCCCAACCGTACTTTGATCATCACTGCTGAGTACTCGCAGGTACGCATACTCAAACTCGTGGATTTGGAACAGCCTCCTCTAGGGTGTAGGATTTGAGCATGAGGCGGCCGTGACCTTAATTTCAGTACCATCCCGACATTCACATTGAGTAGAAATGGAAAATTATGGAGAACCTTTTCTAGGATTACTGCTTTAAATTAAGTAAGCCTTGGTCTAAACAGTTACCAAGAATATGCTCAATCGTTGGTGTTTTTTCATTTTTTGTGTGACGATATAACCAAGTTATGTTTTGAGAGTGGACTCATAGTAGTCAGTGTAATGTGGGTTATATTACGTGTCGCTCAGCTAGTCTAGGAGCTTGTCGCTTGCTGCCAGAGAGACCAGGGGTCGAACCCTCTGAGTTATGAGCCATCAGTGCTCGTAATAGCAACAACTTTTATGGTCTATGAGCAATGTGAACTTTATAAGCCGTAATGAAACGAGCCAACGAGTTGCGCTGTTGGCACGAGAGGGGGATCGATCCTGGCCTCACAAGAAGACAGTATATACTCTATATACTGTATATATGTATGTATAGGAGTCACTTTACTGTCAGGGGCAGACGACCTTGTAGTTACTTCCCTTAAACAAACAATAACTAACTATGTTTTAACATAGGTTGGTTGGTTCCTCAGTTTAGAGGCTGCGTCAACGCGGTCATGTAGCCCCGTGTACTTTGGGTGCGTGTAGAATCTGTCTGATAACCAGTGTTAATTGTGATGACTGTATTAGTGTGTGTTATCTATTTTCAATTCAAGTAAAAACTGCAGACATTGAATTTTTTAAATAGTTCCTACTTTTGCCGCCAAACACCACCGTCAACGACTACTAGTTAAGAACTTGGTTACCAGATGCCATCGCAGTCGGCTTCTGGCGACGAACGTCGGAACCTAAGAGCGTTTGTCAAATGTTTAACCTATAATTTAGCTTCACACTGTTGTAATTGGTGAAAGGTTCTTTAACATGCCATAAATCTATGACATGGGACCACCGGCTTTACTTCCCCTCCTAAGGAAGGAATACTGAGGGATTTTTAACTCTCTTAAAATATCCGACGACTTCGGCCGGGTTTGAACCCGCGATCTTGGGCATATTATCTCAGCATGCTACCAACTACAACATCGAAGCCGCTGTTATAACATTATGAAGACTCGACAGCATTTCAGGAGATATAAGTCCTCTAATACTTGTAAACTGTTATCTCTCTCATCTTTATGTACGGGCGAATATTGACTTTTCTATTATGCACGTTGACAAATTTACTAAACTTTTTATTTTCGTCCACCTCGTTGCATAGTGACTAGCACTTTTGACCCGTGGAAGTGCGAAATCGATTCCCGGTTGAGATAAGAAATTCAATTCTGGTCGAGGGCTGGAACGGAGTAAACTCAGCCTCGTGAGGTAAAACTGAGATATGCCGGGTTCAATTCCCACCTCAGCTATCCTGGAAGTGGTTTTCAGTGGTTTCCCCACTTCTACTCCAGGTGAATGCCGGGTTGGTCCCTAGATTTTGGCTACGGCTGCCTCCTTCCCAATCCCCGTCTGAAATACCAATGCACTCTCTAATACAGCCTTCAAAATAACACAGTTTCTCAGACAAACTCCACACACACCTATGTACACGGAGATGCATGACCACGATGTCGCAAAGCTCCTCAATGAATCAACAACAACTCATTTTATTCTTGAAATGTATTTCCAAGTGACATCTTGTGTCTTCGAGACTACGGGAATCGTCGTTCAAGTTGGTTAATAGGCTACTGGCTGCGACTCGGTAGACGATTCGTGTCAACCCTTACTCATCCGTGACTCGGGCGGAATTTTTATATCATACACAAGTTTGCTCTCGTCTTTGTACGGTCTCACTGAAATTGCCAATTTCCAGCGCATCATCTTTGCTGGTATCAAATACAATACCGAACAGCAAAAAGTATATTTTTTTCTTCAAAAACTCCATGTGTCATTTTAAAGAAAACGTATTAACGTGGGATCGATCAACGTAACCAGCAGTTTTGTAATGAACTTTCAAATATATTCATTCCTTGTATCAGGTCTGATTTGACACTTTGATTGTGTTTAATATTTTGCTAGCATGCATAACATTGATTACGAATTTTATAATCGTATTACCACTTAGTAGAACGTCACGTTGCATTAATATCTTGCAATTACTGAAGTAATGAAGCAGAAAAAAAAAGAATTATATTAACTTGTAGCCTCAAATAATTAGCTTTTAATTGTTTTATTTCCCAGAGAAATGTTTAATATGCATCTTCAGGTTTGCACTATTTTCATTAAACTTTTATAATTTTAATTTAAAAGCTTCAAATGTTGTCTACTTTACCATTCGGTAATTTTACACCACCAACACAAGACAGTGAATGCTATTATAATTTTCAATAAGAACCACTATTACTTCTGTGTGATTGTTATAAATATAGTTTTTGATTGTAGAGATGTGTGCATACTAATTCATGTGTATAGATTAATTAGGAATTAGTTCGTAATTTAGCTGTAATTTCGGCTGTGATAAGTAGAATTCATGACTTGAATGCCAATACAGGTAGTCAAGAACTGTATGAAGATATTTAAATTATACTTTAAATCCTTAATTATTTTACTGATTAAAAAATCTGATAATCATGAAGGAATCTGTAAAATAGATTAGTAGCTCCATGTTTCACACATTTGCTGCCTAAATGGATCTCTTGTATTTAATTTCACAACGCCTCTAGCAAGTATTCCTTATTTTCATCACAGGCTAGTTATAAATATTATGATAAAGAGTTAGCGGTCAATTGTCCAGGAAAATGTATCAATGACAAATTTTAGGATGCAACATACAAAATTGATACTTGGCATTATGACGATGCCATCATAGGCAAGTAGTGGACATAGAATGCTCAAGTGTATGTTCTCCATGGCATATGATTTACATTTTGCAATATTCAGTAAGCTTATATTTTACTTTTCAATAATCATGTGTGATTTATTCAACAAATTGACAAAATAGTCTAATCTGGTAATCTGCCTACGTTGTAGAACGACCCACATTTTTTTTTGCTGCTACTGAAGGCAAACAATGAAAATAAGGAAAATATATCCAATGTTATTATTATTAATGTTTTATACAGTATATATAACACATTGCTGCTACATCACAACATAACTATACGGGCTTCAGGAAACCAAAGTAGAGTTACTGAAACAGCCACTTCTAAGTTGTAAAGTCACTACCCATGAACTTCCGAACGATTCGGGTTGTTGAAAGAACTACTACCTTCTGCATTAGTTTGTGCAGTTCAGTATCCAGATCAGTTATTTAAGTCCTTGGAGCAAGGTACTTGGGATCACGCCCGTACTTGAGACAATGATAGGTATGGTCTTTACCTGTTCTTCATGCCACTGCCTTTAGATAGAGTCGACCAACTCGCTATATTTGCTGATATTTTTTGACTGGAGATTCTTGTTGTTATGGATCGCAACTTCAATCAAGGTAGTTTGCTTCATTTTCATGCTTACAGATCCGACCTGTTGTCTGATACCGATTGATCAGTCAGAATAGTTCGGTCCCAATACAACTTGTATTCATTGTTTTCAAGAACACACTCTCGCTGATATTGGTAATACGGAACATTCTTTCCTTTTAGAAGCAGAAACTTACCAGCGAACTACTGCTGCAAGATTTTGGCAACTGCATCAGTCCTTTGTTTGTGCTCCGTCGCCATAAAATACCTACATAAAGATGTAATATGGCTGTATTGTTTCTGACTGTTGATAGCCGTAGCTGCACTTATCATCTGGTATAGCGGGATCTTTTACAATGAACTTGAGGTAGGGATGACTTGGTCTTGAATCGCAAGCATAAAACCTTCAGTTTCTGGAAAGATCTTTATTATTATTATTATATTTTTATCATTATTATTATTATTATTATTGTTATTACTAGGGTGATCCCGTTGAAACTTTGTCCATGGGGCTGATGACCAAGATGTCCCGAGCGCTTAAAGCAAATTAACGCCAACCAACGTGTAGGCCTAAGAGTTAGTTTTCTACAGAACTGATAGTCCTAAGGCCTTGTTAATGTGTTAAAAATGGAAGTAATATGAAGATGCAGTGTTTGAGCACCGTAATCTCTTTTTACTTTCCCTGTTATGTCGAAGAACAACCCACGTTACTGGCTCTGTATGCCATGACGGTCAACATGCTCCATTTAGTTTTGAAAATCCCTGTATATAGTGAACGTAAAGTGAAATGTAAAGATGAATGTCTTTGTACTAAACGTTAAATCACGAAGAGTAATTTCCTCAGCGACATCTGTTTTATGACGCTAACATTCTTGTGTTAATGGTCCAAGTAGTCCCCACGGTAAGGAAGAATTGTGACGCGCCATTAAGTTCCCAGTACACATCTAAAGACCCAGACCAACAAATGTCTTACAATATTTGTGATAGCATTTACTTCTAAGACGATGGAGTGCACTGTCTCAAGTGACGCTTTATCTGGTGTGTTTTATGTGGCTAGTTCATGGATGTGTGGCAAGAATCTAAGTTATACCACTCTAACATCCTGCGTAGTAAAATAAGATAACTGGGGAGCTTCACAATTGTTCAGAAATACGTAGACAATACACTGAATAAAAAATAATAATAATCTATTTTAAAACAAAGGGCGTTTTTTTTTTTGCAATTCACCAACAACTATCCCACTGGACCAATTTTTAGCCTACTTTCTATTTTTGCAAAGAATGATAGTAGACTTATGAGATCTACACGGCTCAAAAGTTCTCACCTGTGTGTGTGTGTGTGTGTGTGTGTGTGTGTGTGTGTGAGTGTGTGTGTGTGTGTGTGTGTGTGTGTGTGTGTGTGAGTGTATCAATTCAAAGACCAAGAACCAAATTGAATGAAATTCGGTACAGAGGTAGCACTAGCAATGCTCACCTCAGTGTCATGTTTTAGGCCTATATTGCCGCGACCTTTACCAAAACTTAATGGTTGCCACTCAAATGGTCAAAACTTAAAATTAAATTACGACCACACTAATCATCGCATCTTTACCAAATTTAGTAAAACATACCTTCGTATGGAACGTGTCTGGCAATCAAATTACAAGGTCATCAGCTGTACCATTTCAGGGTGGCGGCCGTGTGAAATATGCAAGTTTTATAATCCATGACTTGAGAACCATCAGTTCCGATTATCGAACCGAGAATAGTTTAAAGGGAGATTAAAAGCCCTATGTTTATAATGTTAAATTTACCATATTGATGACCTATTTTCTCATGAACTATTGCAGGTAGAGACATGAAATTTTAACTGAAGGTTATTGAGTTATTATAAGTATAATGTACACTGATCTACACTCAATACGATAACTTACTTGGGAGATGTGTTACATTTTTTTTACAAATTAACTCGTCTTTTTCAAAATTTTGGAACGTTTATTAACATAACTTCCAAGATATCAAAGAAATGTACATGAGTGTAGATATATTGTACTAGCAGATGTTACTTAGCTATATCTGATTATTTCAAGTGCCTATCTGTTATAGTTTCTGAGATAATGGGTCATTGGTATAAAAAAAACATGTTTTTCAGGAATGTGGATCTAAAACGTATACACATGATTATTGTAATAAATGTTCATACAATTTCTAGAAGCACCCTGCTCCATAGTCTGGATCCTGTTCCTTATCTTCCACATAAAGTTTCGTGTTTCTTCTTTCTCTCATAGCTCTTTTGGGCATGTTCTGAGCTGCAATTTCTGTCCTTTGTGTCCGTAATCGATCCAGGTCTTCGAAACATCTGACATTATTTTTACCTATTCTGACACCAAGTTCCTCTAGGACCCTCAGTCTTCAAACATTGCCATCATTAAATGTTACTACTGTATCCCATACACCCAACTGTAATGGTTTCTTCCCAACAAAAACATTTTTAGGAATACGAGACCACACGACATTGTTAAATGACTCGTTGAGATTTTGAGTCTTCCCATGTAAGCACTTTGTTAACAGTTCTAGTGCTGCCAGATCACGGTATATTGGATTTATTGCTTCCCTAACAGTTCTGGCAATGCATTCTGGCGGTGGTAAGTGTTAATAGTTCCAACTGCCTCAGCCTTCCTATATTTCCACCATGTTTCTGGAGGAGAAGGACATAGATGCTGAACTGGTTTCTCATCAGAAGAACCCCTGTGAAAATACGTGGCTCAAACTGCTCTTCTCATAGCCTGTAAATCATTGCTATTCTCTCTGATTGCTTTGCCGTAGTAGTTCTGAATTCCATCTATAACCTTGTCAGTGAGCCTTCCAGAATGTTTTATGGTTTTACCATCTGATAACATTTTGTCCCTATAGTGTGCTTTCAGATTGCGAAGACGTGTCCCCATTCTCTTTTGGACGTGGCCTACACATTCTAACTTAGTAATAAATATAAACAAATGTCATCCATTACTGTTTTTGCAATCCTGCCAACCTAAAATAAATGAACATACCATGTCACCACTTTCTACATAAAATACTTTCTGAGACAAGCTTTATAAGAAAGTGTTGTAGTATGGTGTGCCTCGCAGATAAAAATGAAACATATTAAGCCACATTTCAATATTATTTTAAACATACTTAGAACCATCGTAATTTAACAAATGATACACCAAAATGAGCAGAAAAGTCCCTGCTACAACTTCAGGAAAAACAAAAGTCATATTTTCACCAAAAGGGCTTTTAATCTTCCTTAATATGAATGCTATTGGCATTGACTTTCATTTTTTTTTTTTTTTTGGTGTTTGGCTCCCCGGGAGGCAGAGTGAATAACTTTCTAGTTGACGCCCGTGGGCGACCTGCGCGTCGTAATGAAGATACAGTGATGATGAAACCAGCATGGACACCCAGTCCCCGGGATTAACCCCAAGAGATTAAAATCCCGGATGGTCTGGCCAGGAATCGAACCCGGGACCCTTAATAACTTTAGCTTATCTTTAGTTAAATTCCCATATTGCACCCGTCTGGTTGGAAAGCGTACATGTGAAGAAGGTAGACACAAAATTGATTGATACAATGCGTTGCATTACTGGTTCCATCAAATCAACTCCATGTCACTGGTTACCCATGCTGAGTCACCCCTCCACCACACTTAAGGAAGAAGCAAACTCTACTAAGGGAAGCTAAGAAAATCTTTGCATCACCCTCTTTGCCATTGCACCAAGAATTCTGCCATCCATCACCGCAACGACTGCAATCTAGAAGACCAGTAAGTGTCACTGCGGGGCAACTTATTGCTGCTGGATTTGACCTAAGTGAAAGCTGGAAGCATGAGTGGTCAACTAAAACATTGGGAACAAGTGCCCACCATCTTGATCCCACAAAGAAACCAAACGGCTTCGACTTACCGAGGAACTTCTGGTGCCGCATCAAGAGGCTGAGGACTGGACATGGTTGCTGCAATTATTTCAGGTACAAGTGGGGCTGGATCTGCTCACCAATGTGTGAGTGTAACCTGGAAGAACAGACGATCGAACATCTGGTCCAACGCTGTCCTCTTTATTCGTACCCTGGCATTCCTGACGATTTGTTCGCTCTCACACCCGACCTAACCGAATGGTTGAGAAGGATGGAATTTAAAGTTTGAATATAGCTTGTTATGTATAATTGTATATTGTATAAATTACCATGCGATTAAATCATACTAATATATAAAAATGAGATGGTGTGTGTCTGTCTTTCTATCTGTCTGTCTGTCTGTCTGTGTGTTACTCAATAACGCAAGAACCACTGGTCCTATTTAAATGACATTTTGCATGGATGTAGCTGATTTACCATGTTTACATATAGGATATTTTAATTTCGATATTTTGCACTATTAAAAAATGGCGACCATTTTAGTGACGTCACTACAGCCTTTGGTTTCAAAATTTCATATTTCCATATCAAATAAGATGAGAACGCTAAGAAATAGCAAACTTTTGATGGAACAAATGAGCTTTAAAATTTAATTTCCTATCCGAAAGGTCCTTATCACTTTTCGTGTATCTCCATCGGTTAGCGAGTAAAACCCACATATGTGACGTCACTACACCCTTTGGTTTCAAAATTTCATATTTCCATTTCAAATAGAAAGAGAACGCTAAGAAATATCAAACTTTTGATGCATACACAAGATTTAACATTTAATTTGCTATCCAAAAGGTCCTTATCACTTTTCGTGTATCTCCAACAGTTAGCAAGTAAAACCTAAATGTGTGCAATAAAACACGGTCAACACCGAGCGGTGCAGTATATCTCTACATACATAACAAGAAGTTCCGTGAAGAACTAAAGAACCTACTTTTCTTAAAATTTAAGATTCATGCCAATGATTAATCTATATGGATCTATCTAGAATAATGACGAAATTAAGTTGGTAATATCGAAATTTCAAATTAGTTCGAAATACTGTACACCTGGCATAATGTAGCCTAATAGAGAACTACAGTTGGCAGCCCTGGTGACTGAATATATTCTTTGTTCCATCTCTTAAGGTACAGAATACAAAATTTGGTTGAAGTCCAATGGAGAGCATGGACGTTACAAGCAGTTAAACACTGGATCTAACAGTGCGCGTAAAATCATGTTGGCAACAATGACATACATGTATTGGTCAGAAATAATCTGAAATAATATGATCTATCGTTGTGTCAATTTTGAATGAATTCCATTAGTTAGTATAGAAGTTACAGGCATTTTAAATTGGGCCTATCAGCAGGCTTAGAATAATGTTGGCAGAACTGACGTATATTAGTTACTCCAAATTAATCTAGAATTCCAGGTACTATACGTGTGCAAAGTTTAGAGCTATTGGCTTGCATACTTTCTGAAATAATGATATTAGGGTAACAAAAATAGAGACAGTATTTATTAACAGTTGGCAGCCCTGGTTACTCTTAAGAATCGGCATATTCATATCTGTCATGGTACACATAGCACACACGAAATTTGGTTGAAATCAAAATGATAGTATAGAAGTTACATGTATTTAAAGTTGGACCTCTCAGCAGGCTTCGAATCATGTTGGTAGCACTGACGTATATAAGTTACTCCAAATTAATATAAAATGTCAGGTACTATACGTGTGCATAGTTTAAAGCTGTCGACTTGCATACTTTCTGATATATTGGTATTTGGATCAAATAAATTGAAGGCATTTAATAACAGTTGGCAGCCCTGATGGATCTTAAGAATACGTCCAGTCATATCTGTTTATGTACACATAGCACATACGAAATTTGGTTGAAATCCAATTGATAGTGTAGAAGTTATATGCATTTAAAATTTGGACCTTTCAGCAGGTTTATATTCATTTTAGCAACACTGCGATGTATGGCCTCCTGGAAATTAAACTACAATATTATTATCTATACGTGTGCCAATTTTGAAATAGCTCCTATTCATACCTTCCATGATATCCAACTTGGAGCTCAAATTTCAATTGCGATTTTTCAGCAGTTGGTAGCACTGACATCATTTTCAACTGAGGCCGTGAGATATTCAGGTACAGATCTTTACTCCTACCAAATTTTGTTTCGATTGCTGCAGCCGTTTAGGAGTTGATAGGGACACACACACACACACACAGCCAGACAGACAGAAGGACAGACAGACAGACAGACATCCATTTGCCCGATCTCATAAGTCTACTTTTTCCTCATTTTTGCAAAATGTGAAAAGTAGGCTAAAAATTAAAGTTTGTATGTTTTTTTCGCAATTTCTACGGAAATTTGAGTAATTTACGCGTTTCAGACTGTTTTATTATGGATGCGCACGAAAATAATTTTTTGGTCTGTCTGTCTGTTTGTTTGTTTGTTTGTGGACAAATTTGTTCCCTTATAACTCGAGAACGGCTGGGTGTATCAACGTAAAATTTTGTACACATATCCATCAGAGCACGACACTAATCATTGATGTAACCCTTCTTCGTACCTCTCATAAAAGAGGGCCTACCCCCTTAAAATACATGCTGAAATAGGAGTAGAAGGACCAGACAAAGATCATTTTCAGCCCCTCAATGTGAGTGACAAAACTCGGGGGCCCTAAAGGGTCCCTGAAATCCACATTTTAAGGCCCTAAAACCAACCGTTTTTGAGATATTCCCAGAAAACTAATTTAATTTAATAAAGTAATGAATGAATTCAAGCCGGTAACCATGGCAACAGATTCTCAGAGATCCATCTATTGCTGTAAGACACAATGCAATTCCATTAATTACATTGGTGTGAAAGTTTGCAAACGGTTAGAAGGTTATCACGGAAAGAAATTAAGCTGTAAAATTCATCAATACGTATAATGCGGGTCAAGGGGTACACTAGAATTTTTTCACGCGATTTACACTGCGGGTATGGTACGGCAGGTCTATTATATTCCTATCCCTATATTATATTATTATTATTAGTATTATATTATGGCGTACAACGAGGAGACAAAGCCCCTTGGTGCCAGAAACAAAACTTGGGGGCCTCGAAAACTACATTATAAGGCTCTAAAACCAACAGTATCTGAAATATTCCCAGAAAACTAATTTAATTTAATTTAAACAAACTAATGGAGGAATGGAAATCGGTAGCCATGGTAACATTATCTCAAGGGGTGGCATCCAACTTTCCATCTATTTCTGTAAGAAGCAATGTCACTCCATTTATACCTTGCCACGGTGGGTGAGTGGATAGCGTGTCGGTCTACTAACCCCAAGATTGCAGGTTCACTCCTGGCCGTGGTAAGTGATTTTTGAAAGGCGGCAAAAATACGACTCGCATGTCATACGATGTTGGCATGTCAAAGAACCCATTTGAATTCAGTAGGCCGTGTTCATAATGGCAAAATAAATCTCAGCAGTTTCCGCCAAACAAAGTTCCTCATTTCTCTACTAGAAAGTGCTATTGTGTTCAAGGAGCTTAGATACCTACCCTCCTTGACTTTCATAGTGATTCAAGGAACAACGAAATTTGACATGCAAGCTACCTTCTGGGTGTCAAATTACGAAGCTTGCACCCGGCACCGAGGCCATACGATATTATTGTTAGGCTACTCCATTTATTACATTTCTGTGAAAGCTTGCAAATGGCTATAAGGTTATCACGGAACCAACGTAAACTGTATAATTCGTCAATGCAATAAAGGGGGTCAAGGGGTAACCTAGAATATTTTCATGCAATTTCATGTGCGACATATAGTACAGAAAGTCTATTATATCTCCAAACAGCAACATTATTTTCAAAAATTCCTGAATTGAATCAGCATTTTTTGCGGCTTTTAGGAATTTGGGCCATTTGAGGCTAAAGAACCTGAATTTTCATGCACCACAAGCCTTTATAATTTATGAAAGAGGTTTCCTTTGTATGGGGACCTAACACAACGTAGAGGGTAATTTTTTATGTGAGGTGTATTGCGTTTCGTCTACAAGGCTTTCAAATCTATTTCACGTCAGGAAGTACACGTTAGGTGAATTTAGTTTGAGAGCACATTTTAACTAATCTTTCTTTTTTTGTCGACATACGGGTTCATCGTAAGGATGATTTTGTTTGATACTGTATGGTAGATATACCCATATTTGGATATCTGAGTGATATGTTGTAGACAATAGAATTTTCTGTCTGCCTTTCTGTGTATCTTTATGTACGCCTATAAATCGTGTTCGGATGCTTGGTGCATCGTAAAATTAGGTATGGTAAACATGAGTCAATACACCAATCATTTATAAAACTCCTCACCGTACTTTTCATACAGTAGAAGGGTGGATATAGGGAAAAACTTCTCAAAATACATGCTAAAATACGCGAAATATAAAAATTATCCTATAAGGACGATCAAAGAGTATGTTGCGCTTCTCATTGTGAGACACAAAATTCGCGAGACTATAAAGGGTCTCTGAAAATCACATTTTAAGGCCCTTAAATTAACAGTGTGTGTGATATTCCCAGAAAACTAACTTCGTTCTGATAGACTTATGAAGGAATGACAAACCTCTAACCATTGCAACAGTAGCTCAATTGATAATGTCTGGTGTACTTCTGCTAGTAAATAAATAAATAAATAAATTGCTGAAGAAGGTCCCAATTTTGGATCAAAGCATGTACCATTGTATATTTACTGAGACGGATTAAAATAAATTGTATTAAGTCATCCTAGGTTAATTGAACTGAACGGATCGGAAGCAGTATGCTACCTGCTTATATTATCTGATTTCAAGACACACATCTATCAGCTTTCATGCTTCTTGTGTGTGTGTATGTGTGTGTAAGTATATGTGTGTGTGCGTGTTCGTGTGTGTGTGTGCCCCTCTCCCCCGCCCCCTAATTACAAGTCATTCAATTAAAACCTCTTGGATAGAAAATTTTATCTTTGTTGTTTATTTTAGAGGTTTTGCGACATCGTGATCATGTAGCCCTGTGTATTTGGGTGTGTATGTGTAATTTGTCAGATAATCTCTGCCACTGTGATGTCTCTACTTGTGTGTGTATTTGTAATTAAAGTAGGATTTGGGAAGGAAGCAGCCGTTGATTTACGGCATTTAATGGAGTGGAAGTGGGAAACCACTTTCAGGATGGATGAGGTAGTAATCGAACCCTTCTCTTCTCAGGTTTACCTCATGAGGCTGAGTGTACGACGATCCAGCCCTCAGACCAGAATTGAATTCCTTGACAGAGTAGGAAATCGAGTCGTTGGCAGCCCGTTTGCTAGCCAGTACGCAACGAAGCAGGCAGAAAAAATATATCAGAGTTCAAAAGTATATAAATAATCCATGTTATTTTTTCCAGGTAAATAAATAATTTTGCAACAAATGTGTTGACGGTCACATACGTTTGAAATCAAGTGAAGAGTAATTCAGATAGAAACAGTCTCATCAACAATGAAAAAGACAAGGTTGCTATTCTATGGGCACATCTTCAGACTGTCCGATGATAAACTGACAAAGAAAGTTTGAAATTTTGTGAAAACAAAGGCAAAAATAAAATAAAAATGAGATGGTTCAAAGAAAGCAATCAAGATCTTACAGATATCAGTATAACCGAGGCCAACATTCTGAACAGGAATGAATTCACACAAATTATCAAAAAATACCAGGGTTCTAAGGTAGAGACAGAACCCACAAAACAGAGGTGACCTCTATCAGAAGATCAAAAGAAGGCACTGAGCGATGGGCTTGAGAGATACTGGTAGGACATCAAATCTGACAGACGAACAAGAGCAAGAAACAGAAAATTATATTGGCTGTTAACTCGTAGCCCATAGTGACCCAATTCAAAAGTAGATTAAATAATTACTAGAAGACCCGTGCTGCTCCACAGCATTCACTTCAACAATCCTACAGCACTTCTGTCCATATGACATTTGCATGTCTTCATGCTAGTAACCTGAACAGACATATACGGTACCGTCGCTTTTGGGTAAATGATGAAGTAGACTTATGAGATCAAATGTGTGGGTGTCTGCCTGTCCTCTGTGCGTGTGTCCCACTATTTACCAAACGTAAGCTTAAAAGGCGCACGGACGTCAGGCCGAGGTGAACAGCTAACTCCAAACACATAAGCTATACTCATCTCTGAAGAATTAACTCGACACGACTCAGCAGTTTGATGCTGGCTGTAGCTAAGGTGATAGGTCGCTCGCAAGCTCGTAAACTCACTCTGAAGCTAGTAATTTAAATTTCCACTGGAGATTGCTGGAAGAAATGAAAACGTAAAAACACTTACAGTGGTCTATGTGGGAGCTGTCGCGGACTTTCTTGCAGAACTATTCATGCTAAACAATTCTCAGAGGAAATCGATTTTTTTAAAAGACACATGGACGATAGGTTTTTCTTCAGCTCAATTCACTGAAATCGTAAATGCTCGGCTTCTTTTGGTCATAAATAAATGTTTTTCTACCTAATCCTTCATCGAGAAATCCTTTACACAATGGTGAAAACCACATCAAAATCAATCAAGTAGCTCTCGACATTGCCCGTTACATCCAAGAATTGGGAACTTTGTTTTATACTAAGTAGATAGAGATATCAACACAATTTAAGGCTACAGCGGTACAATTTGGTGTTTTGTCTACTTATGAACAATGGTATAAATTTAAAATAAAAGATGGGTCTCTTATATTTGAATTTAGAGATGTAACTCTTGGGCAACATATAGAGGTGTGCAAATTAATAGAATTAAATAAATAATTTTAATTAGTAGTAATTACTTTTATTCAAAATCATTTTATTGACCAACTTCTTTTGTTGTCCTACTTAGTAGTGTTTCCTCTCCCGTGGAATTACACCTTTACCCATTAGGAATTGCGTCTGGAAACTTTCAGATTATTGGATTCCGAGGGATATATGAGCTGTGACCATTTTCAATTTTTCATTGACTTTAGAATTCAAATCAGGGGATTTCAATGCATATTTCATGAATCTTTGAATAGTTCAATAGCGTTCATCAGTTAAAAGACCCCAAATCCCTCCGCTATAAATTCACACGTAAAGTAGATTGAAGTAATAAAAACGAAACGTGTGGCATTTTGCATTTGCAAGGGTCATCTGTTAGTGGAAATTCTAAAAAATCATTTTAATTTGAGTTTCTTAAATGAAAATATAATTAGGAGTCTTGGTTAAACATTTGAAGTAATTTGATCGCCTTGTAAACATACTTAGGGCATTAAACCGTGAAAAGTAAAAATGCAATTTTGGGAAACTGACATCGAATCTAATAATTTGCACATCTCTGTAAAGACAGCTATCGCCTCCACCCCTACAGATAGAATAGTAAGTAAAGACGATTGATGAGAAATGAAAAGATAACTCACACAGAAGGAATTAATATTTATTAAGATGTAAATTTGATTGAGTATATCTTTGTTATAGAACTGAGGGAATGAAATAACAGGATGTAGGATACTAATCACCGATGTAGGACAATAGTATATTTTTTTACCATTACCACAGGACAGTTATCGTATTAGGGATGCGGACGTCCTTGTATAATTGTTATTTAATCTGTGCCCCGGTGGCTGAGGTCAGTGCTCCTCCGCAACATTCGTTTCAAAATTCTAATAGTACATCCTTCCAGTCGACATTTGCTGTTCGCTTGCCTTTTTGTTCTATTTGAACTTTGACGTCATGAAAGGATTTTTCTCGCGATAGTGCGGTATACAGTAAAGTTGTCAGTGGCTAAACACCGGTTGAGGTAAATAAATGCCTACTTGATCTAGTGTTTGACCTTGAGCTTTATTGATAGTTATACAACAAGCCAAACGTACCGAAAACTGCCTCCTTTTGAAGGAAAATGGCATAGAAGTATCTGATGGCGTAAGGTCAAGGCGATGGAGTAGGACATTGTTTCCAACATTTACGACAGTAATAATTTCAAGGGGGAGAGCAATTGTCATGCTTCTTCCAAACCAACAGTACCTTTCAACAGACCTTGGGTAACATTAATATTTCTCAACAAAATCACAACTGAGCCTTCTTTTAGTCGAAGGATATGAGGTGGCAATCCACTTATGCCTATGCTGTCTAAAAATTCTATTGGGAATTTTAGTTCACTCTCATCTTCAGTAATCAAATTATTCACACTGATGTAAGTTCTCGATGATCCTAGGATTAGGTCTAAAACTTTGTCATTAATTTCTTTACAATTTTCATTTTTAGGTGCTAAAATCGATATTTTTGAAAAACGTGAAATATTTTTCAGCGTGGGGCTAATTCTGAATTTTCTCCATCGACGTGAGGGTATTCACCGTTACCAATTTGTATGAAGAAGTTTGCAAAGTCACGTTGATCTGTATCCGCTGGCATATTTTTTTTTAATTTAAAAATTTTGTATAATGGCCACAAAGGAGAGAACCTTACTGACATTTGTACTGATGCTGCTTTAGATGCGTGAGGCACAACAGGCAATACCTGCCTAAAATCTCCACCTAATATGATAATTTTTCCTCCGAAAGGCACGTCGTTATTCATGATGTCCTTGAGCAACCGATTTTCACACATCAACGCGTGCTTATTAGCCATAGAGGCTTCATCCCAGATGATAAGTTTTGCTGAACGAATATAAAAAGCTTCCTTGCTGTTAACTTTTATTCCTGATACAGAACTTTCATGTAAATGTAGAGGTAACTTGAACTGGCTGTGTTCAGTAGTAACATTGCTGCAATACCAGTCCATGCAACAGAAACTATATTTAACCCCAAATTTGTGCAACTGTGAATCAAGAATTGGTAAAGAAATGTTTTCCCGGTGCCCCCTGGACCGTCAATGAAATTTGCATTACTCATCCTTTCATTGCTGTTTTGTACTAACCCCAAAATTTCTGTAATTATAGCCGTTTGGTTTCCATTTGCTTGGTTTATCATCCGACTTAATTGATCCTCATTAAGTTTTCGATAATTCATTGGTAAATTTGTCTGAGGGAAATTATCAATAATAGCTGGCAATTCGAGAGAAGTAATGGGAAGACCATGGAGCATTAATGTATTAGAAATATGTATAAGAGTGAACTGATATGCAATGTTAGGTTCGTGAAACTGCAGATAATCTTCTGATAATGAATTCTTGAAAATGTCCCATAACTATCTTACATTTGAAGGGGCCTGAAAGATACATATGTAAGAAAACAGTTGTCGTAACTGAGAAGGCATCTGAAATTGTGACGCTTTTGCCAAACAACGCTGCCATTCAGAATCGTCGATCAGCAAACCTCGCTCCTTAGCTGTTTCTTTAGAAGTAGAATAGACAACTGCTTTGTATGTTCGTAGATCCTGGAAGCTGGTAGCACCTATGACGTGAAGCTATAACAGGCGTAAATAATACCTTTCTGTTTCAGTAGGTGAAACATTATACATTCTGCCTATAGTTTTTTCTTTTTTTTTTCTTTTTTGCCACTGGCAGTTGCTCTTATTCCAGACGTAATGTACTGGTGTTTCAAGATATATATATATACGGACTTCTGGCTTGCGTACCTTGATTTAACTTGAACCACGCTTGTAATTCCGTGTTGCGCATCTGTGCTTGAAGTAAAATATCAGGAGCGTTATCATTTTTAAAATAGATATTTTGCAAGTTTGGCAAGTGAACTGGTAATCGCACGATAGAATGTGACTGTTCATGCATGTGAAATGAAAATATCCTGAACGCGGCTTCTGTTGGACCAACATATCTAGCATTTAGGAAAGAAGTAATTTCATAGTAGTTAACCGTTTCGCCTTCAGGACATATTTTAACAATGCAGCAGTCATGACCTTTATACGCATACTTGTGGATTTTGATATACTGTATAAGATATACTGTATAAGATATTTGTGGATGTATTTAACACTCCGAACACTTGAGCATATTTCAACATTAATATGAGCTTGCACGTCAAGTAAAAGAAATGGATTGTAGGGAAAAATGAATCGACTATCGACTTCAATGTCAACGCCTCGAATTGTTTTTATAATAATCCGTCCATTATTTCTTCTCCTATACGAAGGATAACCATTGGCATTATCTTTGGTCTCTTCCTGAAACTTTTTAGGGAAATCTTTCTTACATACGCCATCTTTCATACAGACTGAAGCAGGATTCAAAGATCCGCGAGGACCATGTACCATATGACGCCTTACCAACTCGTATAGCGCTTCATCCTCGAGAGCTGTATTTCGGCTGACACCACACTGTCAATGTCAGAAATTTCTCGAAACTTACAATCTTCCGTTAATGTTAAGAATAAATGGATGTGCGGGAGACCTCGTTTTTGAAATTCCACTGTATATAGATATGCTTTTACCGAAAATTTCCTTAGCATTAATCAATCGTAGCAATTTCTTTACTTTGCAATGGAAAACTCTCACTTTACTATCAGGCCTATTATTAGCCGTTTCCCAGAGATGAATGCTGTTAAGTATTTCTGTCCAACCCGCATTATAGGTGAACGTAATGAATAAATCTGGCTTTCCAAACTTCCTCACTATCGCCATCGTATCCTGAAAATTTTGCAATATTTTCCTTGGGCTACCTGTAAAAGAAGATGGCAAAACTACAAGACGACCGACTCTGAGATTTTCATTTTCTGCTCGTACATGCAAGGCGTCCGCTAAACCGGCATATATATCAACTCGTAACTTCGTTTGTTGATGACGTATATATTTCAACCGGTCACCTTCCATACGACAGTAGTAATCCACGAATAAATATCCATTTTGCAAACTTGAGCAGCGACAACTAACTCAACACGACCTCCATGAACACCATTCATAGACATATACATTTTGTAATCTACGCTCGTATTGATAGCAGTTTCGTACATATCGCTGTTGACAACAATAAAGGAAGAATAATTATTCCACTTGTCTGTAACATGTTTTACAATCCGCTTTCTAACCTGTGTAAATAAACTCTGATTGTTGTACTCACAATATGGCAATGACCTGAACAGATAATTACCGTCACCTTTAATCTTTATAACATTTGTAATTGAGTGTTGCCTCTCATTCATCATAAAACGATTCATTGTATTGATTGAGCACACAACCTATAAGGACGAATGATGAAACGAAAAGAAGACAGTTTGTAGCTGGTGAGACCAAAGACTATATAACAGATAGATCGGATACACAATACAAAATGGCGGTTACCACATCCGACTGTAGCGGCATCTTCGTGAAATTAGTTGTCTTTCGCATACAGTATTTGTTGTCATTCAAAGAGATGTTGACATGACAGTGTCATTACCAAAATGACTGCTGATTGTGCATGAGCATTTCAGTCTCAAAGTAATCCATTGTTTGAGAAGTTTTAATAAAATTATGTGCACAGAATCCCCTTACGACATTAGCGCCCGAGTGGTACAGGTAGAAGTTAACTATAACATGTATGGTTACATGCGACATTAGCGCCCGAGTGGAGCAGGTAGAAGTTAACCATATCATGACGTAATTAGGGAACTCTCTGTTAATATCAAGTTAGATTTATTATTGGGGCGGCGTTGAATATCATGATACGGTGTTAGTCGTTGTCGCCTAGCGACAATATGTCCGTCAAGTCATTCGATATTCCATTTTCGTGAGACCTTGAAGGAAGAAATATTCGCAATTATGTTAATACTCGAATGATATAATCAAGTAAGGTGGGTATCAATCGACGGTGCTTGACGGGCATTACATTTTAAGACAACAAACGTCGTCGTAGCGCAAATACTTCCCGAGATATTACAGTTTTAGAAAAGGGTGAAATTTTTTGAAAACTATTTTAATATATAAGATTATTCCTCACTCAATTTAATTTGGCCCATTACTGTGTAGACCGACAGAAAATCAATTATGTTCTTAAATACCGAAGGCAACCTGAGGAAATGGGTTGTAAAACGCATGGTATAGGCCTATATAAAGTACTAGCAGTAGTGCCCGGCTTCGCCCGGTGGATTTATTGGATTTATGGATGATAATGCATACTACTCAGAACTGGAGCGCTCAAGGATAAGGATCGAAAAGCACCAACGCTTATTGCAGCTGATAACCTCAGTATACTGCTCCAACACCAACGCCCTTATACAGAGGCATACTATTGTCATGATGATAACTGTTTTAAGGGGCCTAAGAAATCTTTTTGCACTAATTACTGCCCGTGACTGCAATTTATGAGCAGCTCGCAATTCTGCACCAGAACACTGGTAGAGGCGACGTGATGCAGCCCGCATTGCCAGGCAACAATAGACTTAGGTATTATTGAAGCTAGTTAGTTAGTTATTGTTGTTTTAAGGGGTGGAAATATTATTGAAGCTGTTTGGGAGCGCTTGTTCTTCCGACTTACTGAACAGAAATCAATCTTTAAGGTTACCTGAGAGGTGTAGCCTAATGCTACATAGCCTGAACTACGTATTCCTTTTGAATCTGGTTATCATATACAAAAATAATTTTTCGAATCCGACTGGTAGTTCCAGAGATTAGCGCGTCTAAACACACAAACGAACTCTTCAGCTTTATTATATTAGTATAGATTAGTATAGATAGAGAGTAATGAGAAACTAACTCGTGATGTATTGAAATGGAATGTGTGAGTAACTCATGTGGTTGTCTGAATCAATGCGATCATTACTCCACTGACTACTGATCAGCCATGGTAACGAAGCGATAAGCCACAATGTGAGCCCAGAGATAGACTGTAAGAATAACTACACAAGTACCGGTATTGATTTTATGGCATGAATTCTGCCATCTCCCTAATGGAGGAAATTGTGGCGGACGTACATCAGAGACCGACAAACAGGACTCCACGCCTGCTGACAGGGACCATCAACTCCCAAAGGCAAATAAGTTGGAGCGAATAATGCTGAAACATTCCATGGTTTATTAAGTTGCTTTTTAAAAGTCATTACAGGTCTATTACACAGATCTACAAAAGAAAATTTTTGGAGACCTTTTTTGGATTCTATAACTGACTTTATATATTGAAAGTGTATGAATTACGGAAATGTTTTCTATTTTCCTGTATCACATCACATTTAGAAAACCTACATATTAAAGAAATTATTACAAGATGCGTGAACGTGAAAATCAGCATTGTATTGTTTCTTTATAGCTGGCAGAGTTTAGTACATGAGAATAATAGACACATTAGCTTAAGACATATTGCTATAAATACAATATCAAAGAAAAAAAACCACTTTGTGTTCTCTTGAATGATTAAGTTAAAGGAACCGTTACCGCTTGGATTAAAAGCTTCTCCTACTGCTTTTTCTCTTGTTCACTCTAGTAGGATCATCACGTTTTAACAGCCAACAGTAGTGATATTGTGAAACTTTGCAATATCTTGTTAATCAAAATTACTGCAATTATAATGAATTGGTATGTGATAGGTCAAAAGTAAATTCAGATGAATAATGTGCACGTAAAATAAGAGTCAAAACCAAGAAACGAAACATCGTATAGACCTGCGTTATCGTTACTTATCAAAGTTACATCATCATTTGCTTGACTGTCCTCATTTGGATGTCTTCCGTGCAGAGGTTTTGCTTTCCATGCTTCCATCTTCTGGTTGGTTGGTTCCTCAGTTTAGGGGCTGCGACAACGCGGTCATGTAGCCCCGTGTATTTTGGGTGTGTGTAGAATCTGTCTGATAACCGGTAAGGACTGCAGACATTTAATTATTTCAAGTAGTTCGTACTTTTGCCACCAAACACCACCGTCAGTGACTACTAGTTCAGAACCTGGTTACCAGACGCCACTGCAGTCGGCTCCCGGTGACGAACGTCGGAATCTAAGAGCGTTTGTCAAATGTTTAACCTAACCTAATTTAGCTTCACACAGGTGTAATTAGAGGAAGGTTCTCTAACATGCCATAAATCTATGACATGGGACCGCCGGCTTTACTTCCCCTCAGAAGGAAGACATACTGAGGGATTTTTAACGCTCTTAAAAATCCGACGACTACGGCCGGGTTTGAACCCGCGATGTTTGGCATAGAAGTTCAGCATGCTACCAACGACGTCACCGAAGCCGCCTTCCATCTCCTGAAGGACAGTGTGTAGGTGTTGTTGAATCTCTTGTTGAGAGAAGACCAGTGGTGTTTATCTGCCCGCTTCACTGATGGTTCTGTGCAGTACAGATGCTACTGCGTAGAAATACTACCTAAGGCTGTGTATCTGTCATTTGATCTGGTTATCGATCCATCTGATTATCGATGTCAACAAACCCTCGTCTGCCTAGGCTTCTGGGTAGAGTCGTTCGCTCTATCGAAGATCTTTTGTGAGCATCGTTCTCAATTTTCACTGAAGACATTCGATATCCGTTTTACACCATTTGACCATACCAAAAGAGTACCTCGCAAGGGAAGTATCAGGTAAGACATGTCGAAACCTATCTTGAAACTTTGTGGACGCAATCGTTGTATTATAAGAGGACATCGTGCGGAAGATCTGCTGCTAGATTGAACTGCAAGACTCCGAAATCGTACCTGACATCCTAGTACACAGACATGACGGTTCGCGGAGCTGGACATCCCTGTGGAACTCGGAGTAGTAGCGAGGCGTGGCGTATATGATGACTGGAACGTGCGGCTGCTTCCCATCGGCCTTGAGTGTTTGGGCCGCCAGAGCTGTCCCTTCCAATAGGTACGGTACTCGCTACTTCCCATTGATTTATATGAGAGATTCGCCACATGATTTCGGAGCCTTGCAGTTCAATATGGCGGATGATTTTCCACACATTGTCCACACGATTGCGTCCACAAAGTTTATAGATAGGGTTCGACCTGTCTTATCGGATACTTCCCTTGTCAGCACAGACACAGCTTACAGGCTATCTGTTTTCACAAGGTATTTACTGTTCAAGTTTGGTTTTATGATTTGTCGCAATCTTCTGAGAAAATTTACAGGACATGGTATTCTTTATTGGCGTATGGTCAATGTGCCTAGCTTGGTTTACTCCTAAGTATTTGTAAGTGTCTTTTGCCAACATAGCCTCAATATGGTGTCCATCCTCCAGCTCATCGTTACTGTTTTCACTTGTTCATGTACCTTTCTCTGATTTATTGCACGATTTCTCTCGTACAGAGGTGTGCAAATTATTAGACTCAAATAAAGAATTTAAAACAGTATTTTTATTCCAAATCATTCTATATTATGTTTTTTCACCGTAGTTGGTACTTTTTTCTCCCCTGTTGACTTACATTTCTCCTCATAAGGAATTGGATCTAGAAATTTTCAAAATTGAAAACACCCTAACAAATGGGGATGATTACTCCCATGCCACACAAGCCCCTAATTGAAACGCGAATCTGAAATATCTGCTGAAGATTTATTTCAACACGCAACTGCAAACCATCTAAAAGGATTAAAATACGCTTGAGTAACGTGGGGAAAGTGACTTTGAGGATATTGAGCAGCGTGTGGTTGACCGGGAGATATTGGATACCGTTGTTCTGCTACATCCACGTGCATCTGGGTGCTAGAGATAACTTACTGCTCCTATCCTCTGGAAACAAGGGCCCATTGTTGGCGATGATTAATGAGGCCGTCCTGTTCCTGAGACCCGGTTATTTCGAGATCTGCCATGTGTCGACCACACTAAGAGGAAATTTCCGACACATCTTTTATTCTATGTAAAGTAGTTATGTTCCTGTATTACGCCGTATTCTTAGTATATCCGTCTGTTCACATTCTGATTTCCACCTCATGGCGTAATGACTAGTTGATGTTGTAAATTCATTTTTGGGGGGTTAGGGCATATTGGTAAACAGCCTCGTGTAGTTAGGTGTGTGTGTTGAACTGGTACGATTATCTGTACTGGGACAGGGAGAATGTAGGTGCCCCTGTACTGTAGTAAGGTAATATTCCGGCATTTGAGTGGATGAAGTGAGGAAAATCCAGGGGAAACCACACTCATGATAGGCGCTGTCAGCACCGGGACTCGAACTTGCAATCTCCTGACTTGCTGCAGCTGCTCTCGTGGTCGTAGTGCACGATTTAACGAGAACAGCTACGCTACGAAGTGCATTGACATTCCACCGCGTGGCGTAGTAACTAGCATTCTTTACTTTCATCGTGGAGGTCCAGTTCGATTTCCGGCTCTGGTAAGAAATTGTGTTCTGGTCTGACGGGTGGAACGGCGTACATTCAGCCAAACTGAGAAGAGGTGGATCGGATTCTCAACTCAGCCATTCTAGGAGTGTGTTTCCGTGATTTCCCATTTCTAGTTCAGGAAAATGCCAGGATTGGACCTAAATGAAGACTACAGCCACCTCCTACTCAAATCCTACACACTAGTACAGCCATCACAATAGCATAGGTTATCAGGTATAATCCATGTCACAAAGCCCCTAAATGGATCAACAACAAGCATTACACCAATCACCTGACCGGCAAACATTGATTTGACCTTTGACAAGGCCATCATAATGAACGTACAGTGTGTCCGCAAAGTCTCTCCGCAGCGCGTGTCTCGCCTTCCGAGACATGTTGGGTTGGCAGTAGATTCATGTTATATTGTAACAAGGAGAAACAAATACATTAAATTAAGTATTGCAATTATATATATGGTACTCTCCACTATCACAGTATGCTCCGTAAATTTTCCACCAGCACGGACAACCCCTCCCACTAAAGACACACGCTCTTAAGTAGTAAACATTCCCACTAGACTCAGCTTACACAGGAACGTGACAAGAACACAGCTTACAGGGTCAACACAGCCACGCACAGGCACTCACTTTCGGCAATAATGTACTGGCATTGACCACCCCATGTCTCCAGTTGAAGGTCAACACCGAACAAGTGCATGCTTATGCCAACCGCTGCGGTGAGACACTGCGTAATACAGCGACATGAAAGTGCTGCCAACCTAACACGTCCCGCAAGGAGAGACCTGCATAGCTCTCCACTGCGGAGAGACTTTGCGGACGCTCTGTATAACTTACGGTATGCTAAGTGAGTTCTTGTGGAGTCTTATTTCAGAGTAAGTACTACATTACGTCCTGGGTTGGAGGTCAGGAAATCACTGGTGATTTCTTCAAACATTACACACTTGTAGCCCCATTCTCAGAATCCCAACTAACTGCGCCATTTCCTGTGCTTTATGGATTTCAGATTGGGCGTGTAACATTTCTACCATGCTCCAATACGCTACTAGTGCCAAGGAACTGTACATAACAGACATTTAACAGCGCATATTCAGACGTAGATCTCATTTGTGTTTCCGGTACTGTGCACTGTACAGTAATGTTGGATAATAATCTATCGTAAATATGTGTGGCTATGGCTCATTAAAACTTTTGAAGGGAAATGAGATATTGACGCGTTTGATCATTTCATCGGTCACATTAGGACGCGAACATCGCCACCTGCTTCCTCTATTGAACACTTGTTCAGTGGAGTGGAACTAAACGTAATTGCGGGCATATAATTTTTCTTGCATCTTATGAGCCACTAAAATATTTTAGGACCCATTAATTAAGACCACCTCGTGGTGCGGTATTTTTTTTTCTTTGGCTGTCATTCCTGAGGCTCACATTCGATTCGCGGCCCTGAAATGAAATCAAATACCTGTCTGGCAGTGAATTGGGACGGGTTGCACCACCTCTCCTGAGGTAATAATATAAATAACAATATGAGTGTTTGATTCCCACGTCAGCAATCCCAGAAATGGTTTTCTGTGGATGCCTACTCATAATCCAGGGATATTGCGGGCTGGCGTGTATGTTAAGGCCTCGGCCGCCTTCTTCCCAATCCTAGCCTTAATTACGTTCCGGATAGCTGCCTAGTGCAGCGGCAACATTCCCGCATTCTGTGCCCAGATTGTGGGATCACATCCTGGCAGAGCAATTTACATTTCAGGGTGGTCAAGTTCTCAGGTGCTCCGCCCCTTAAAGCGACAACAATATAGATTACAGGGTTAGTCTTTTTCTGGAGCGGGACCGGCGGCCGGCTGCCGGTCGCGTGTCTCTTCCGACAGCCAACCGATCTCGCACCGCAGATTGCGCGCTGGTGGAAATCTTAACAAAGTACATTAATTAATGGTAAATTCACCAGCAAATCATGATTAGAAAACTTACCTATCAACAGGAGATGCTGAGAAGGTTCTCCTTCAGCGTACAGACGCGCGTTGTACCGTGTAAATAAATTAGCGTTTACACGTTGTAATTCCCTTCTGTTGTGAGGGATATCTGCTGCCGTATATTGTTCTCCAGCTCCACTAGAGTATGGCTAATTGATCTGTAGACTTTGTATTTTAAATTAACCCACAATTGAACATAAACGGGCTTAGGTCAGTGCTTCGATAAATTAGAGTAAACACGCAGGGAGGGGGGTGGGATGCAGGAGTTGGTACATAATGTAACGATCTAACATCCAAAGTTACTGTCTGTCAGCTGAAGGAGAACATTTTTAGTATCCTCTGTGAAAAGATAAGTTCTAACCTTTAACTGGTAGCGTGAGGTCATCCATATTCCCAAGAAATAAAAAGAACATCTGTGCTCCTTTAATTAAATCTTGCAGCTGTTGTTTATATTACCTTCTTATCTGTGCGCTGACCCTGCACACCCTCGTTGATGAAAGTTTAGTGACTTAATGACCTTAATGACCTTGGTTAGCACGCCTCTGCCTCGCGCAACCCTGCGGTACGAGCTCGGTTGGCTGGCAGAGGCGCGCACGCCCGGCAGTCGGCCGCCTGCCCCGCTCCAGCAAAATAATCTCACTGTAGAATAGGAAGGAGCCGTGACTGTAGATTTACTGCCATAAAAATACAGTACAGGGGAGGTCTCATTATGTAATGTCATTTTTAAAAGAACATTTTATATGGAAAGTTTTCGGACAAGAAATTAAATTATTCTTCAAAGTAGAGACCATCAAATTCAATTGTCTTGAGCCATCATTCAGCGCGTTTTCTTATCCAGCGAAGGTACCAGTCTCTGGCTTTTGATGCGATGAATTCGGCGAGACCCACTTCCACAGCTTCAATGTTTTCGAAACTTTAATTAATAGAGGTGGGGTTGTAGGGGGGGCAGAACAGTTAACCTGAAGTGGTCAGGTAAACATCGAGGGCTGCTCCACGCATCACAGGTGGGAATGCCTTGCTGCGAAATTTTAATTAAAATACTTAATATCTTCCACGTAAGAAATGGGCCATGGATCGAAATCATGGTAATCTGAAAGCGCTGTATGCTGGATGTGGCAGCAGTTCAACTCCTCCTGATTTCATTTATGAAACGATAGGCTTATGAGATCACCTTTTGTCCGTGTGTGTGTTTGTGTGTGTGTGCATCCGTATGTGTGTCCCCTGTAATAACTTCTAAACGGTTCGAGCAATTTCAATGAAATCCGGTAAGCTCATAGTACTAATTCGGACGACTTGGACCGTGCCCTTTAAATGTTATTACGTCTCACCAATCCAATATTTCACCAGCATTCTATATCACCGAAAATATTACTCATATCACCCTGAAATTTTGTAGGGCGATAAAGGGCATTACTAGACGTTCACCTATGTGACTTACAAAAATCTGTTCAATACAAAACGAGCATGGTGGCCAAGTATGGTAGAATCATATAATTAGAATTTTCTCTTGATTTAACAATCCGAATGCAGTGAAACTTGGTACAGCAAATAACTACATAAATTGCAACGCACTGACTTCTAATTTAGTTCAATTTACATAACCTCAAGATGGCGGCTGTTCGAAAGTGTTCTAATCATGCAATCGAAATCAACGTTTGAATAATTCATGTACACAATAATCCTCATCTAATAGTACATAATGCTTTGGCCTACATATAGCCTACTGTATTAAAATCCAACATGGCAACCATCCGAAATATTTGGAAGGTTATTAATATCTATTTATCTATGACAGCAATCAAACTGAATTTTTTATGTATTTAAGTTCACCTATGGGACGTTCAATAACCTGGTGAGCACAAATCCAACATGGCGGCGATGCAAAATTGAAATATTCAAATGGACGTTCCTCGCGATTTAACCATCTGAGCGCCGTGAAACATGGTACGGGATATGCTGATATAAATTTTAATCCACTGGAATCTAATTCATTTAAATTATTTTCATAACCACAAGATGGCGGCTGAGCAAAATTTTAAAATCTTGTTTTTATAACTTGTGTCCTAATCATGCGATTGAAGTTTGAATATATCAATAAAAACAATAATCTTCATGTAATAGTGCATAACTCTAAGGCATATAGGTAAAAATCCAACATGGCGACCATCCGATGGTTCTCAATATTTAGGAATCTATTACAGCAATTACTGAAAATTTGTATGTTGTTAGAGGCAATTAATATAAGTAGGATATATGAAAATAGGCTGTTTAGTTCATCGTGGAACTAGTTTTCCATGGTTATTCGTGCAGTATGAGGTCATTGCAAAACTGAGGAATCAACCAACACCTCTGTGGAGAAAAAAAGTTTGCGTGAAGAAGTAACAGACTGTTAGATAGTTACACATCAGTTCCAAATCTTGCATTAGGACAGTGTGACTACGAGTATAGAAAAAATGTAACCCAAATGACAAGAAAGTTGCCGTCCACATAAGACAATTAAATGTAAATAATATGCATGGAAAGACGAAGAAAAAGTTAATTAAGCTCCAATTGCAAAATACTTTCTCGCAATACATGTGGTCTGATCCTTCTACGAAAACCTGCATATTTTGACTAAGTCTTAAGCTGATTTTGTAATGTAGAATAAGGAAAGATAAGAGAACGTTCATGGCATTTGTAGACTTAGAAAAGGCTTTTGATAACGTTGATTGGAATAAATTGTTTGACATTTTGGAAACGATTGGAATAAAGTACCGGGATAGGAGGGGGATCTACAATCTATACAGACAGCAGACATTCGAGCTGAAGGACATGAGAGAGAAGCTGGTATTCAGAAAGGTGTAAGGCAAGGCTGCAACTTATCACCCATACTTTTCAATCTTTACATTGAACAAGCAATGAAGGAAATTAGAGAAAAATTTAAAGTGGGAGTGAAGATTCAAGGAGAAATAATTTCAACTCTGAGATTTGCTGATGACATCGTCATCTTGGCCGACAAGCCTGAGGATTTGAATGAGTTTTTGAATGGTGTGGACTCCGTCTTGAGGCAAGAATTCATGATGAAAATTGATAAATGTAAAACAAAAATATTGGAATGCAGCCGAAATAAATCAGAATACTCTATGGACATCAAATTGGCAGGTGAAAAACTAAAGGAAGTAGGAGACTTCTGTTACTAAGAAAGCAAAATAACCAGTGATGGACGAAGCAAAGAGGATATAAAAAGTAGGTTAGCTCAGGCAAGGAAAGCATTTCTACAGAAAGGGAATCTTTTGACATCGAATATAGATTTAGGTGTTAGGAAGTCATTTTTAAGGCCTTTGTTTGGAGCGTGGCGCTCTATGGAAGTGAAACTTGGACTATGGTGCAGCAGAAAAGAGGTGAATGGAAGCGTTTGAAATGTGGTGTTACAGGAGAATGATGAAGATCAAATCGATAGATAGAGTTACAAATGAAGAGGTATTAAGACTAGTGGGAGAGGAGAGATGTTTCTGGCGACTGCTAATGAAGAGAAGAGATAGGTTGGTAGGACACAAACTAAGACATCCAGGAATAGCAAGCTTAGTTATGGAAGGAAGGGTCGAGGACAAGAACTGTAGGTTTTTTTTTTTTTTTTTTTTTTTTTTAGCGTATGGCTTTTAGTGCCGGGAGTGTCCGAGGACATGTTCGGCTCGCCAGTTTTTGTAGCCGCTTTGAGACGGACACCCAATGGGTGAGCTACAAGTACCGTTGGGGAGGGAAGGAGGGAAGTTGGAATGTAAGGACGAGGAGTTGGAAGGTAGCGGCTGTGGCCTATAGTTTGGGACCAACCCCGGCATTTGCCTGGAAGGAAGATGGGAAACCACAGAAGACCATCTTCAAGGTTGCCGGCGGGGGGATTCGAACCTCCTCGCCTCCCGGATGTGAGCGACTGCCATCAGTCATGCCGTAACCACCACGGCTAACTCACCCGGTACTGTAGGGGTAGACCAAGGTTAGAATATGTTAAACAGAGTTTCTCGGACGTAGGGTATGATAGCTATGTAGAGATGAAACGATTAGCTCAGGACAGGGAGGCATGGAGATCTGCATCAAACCAGTCAAAAGACGGAAGACTCAAACAACAACAACAACAACAACAACGATCAATACCCACAGGAGTTTCATGATATTTTGAAAAATCTTCACACCGAAAATAGTTATAAGGGCTTAAGTGGATCTCTGCATTGACTCGCACTAGCGCTCGTAGTGGTAGAAAAGGCCAACTAAACGATGAGATATGGTTGAGTTTCCGGTGAACAATCATCAATCTATCGCGTTTCATCAAACTGGCGCCTCATAAGAAACGTTTCCTGTGTTCTTGATGTTTTTGAAAGTGGATATAATGAAAATCCACAGCCTGCTTCCAGTCTCCGACCGGGTCAGGAATGGAATGAATGAAGCCCCTATCTAGCGGCGAAGATATGAACTGTGCCGGCTGCCGAGATTGACGCACTCCTCTGGGGCAATGATTAAATGAATGACAGATGAAATGAAATGATAGTGGAGAGTGTGTTCTGGAATGAAATTTTGACAGGGAAAACCGGAGTACCCGGAGAAAAACCTGTCTGCCTCCGTTCTGTCCAGCACAGATCTCACATGGAGTGACCGGGATTTGAACCACGGACTCAGCGGTGAGAGGCCGGCGTGCTACCGCCTAAGCCACGGAGGCTCGGAGATAATAATAATAATAATAATAATAATAATAATAATGATAATAATAATAATACAAAACTGAAGCACTACTGCACGGTCATCCGGCCAGAAGCTTTGTATGCAGCGGAATGTCTCTCCATGAATAGAAAAGGCATAATGGAAAAACTGGAGACCAAGGAAAGGAAGATATTGAGGAAAATCCTGGGTCCAGTCAAAGAACACGGCGAGTTCCGAAGACGCCACAACCACGAGTTGTACACTCACGTAGAGAAAATAGCGGACGTGATGAGGAAAAGGAGGATTTCTTTTTATGGACATATAACCCGAATGAAATCAACACGGCTATCCAACAGAATTTTTGCTTTTCTCCGTGAGAAAAAGACAAAGGGGGCCTGGTTCATTGAAGTAGAGAAAGATCTGTTGGAGACTGGGATAACACGTGAAGATATCCAGCAGCGTGGCCCACTTAGGGATAAACTTCAGAAACATCGGAGTTTTCAACTTAAGCCGAAGCTAAAAACCGGGAAGGCGTGGACGACAGAGAGAAAGGTGCAACATCGATTGCGAATGAAGGAGTACTGGGCTAACATTAAAATGCAGAAAAAACAGTTGACATGACGTGGTCCTTAGTTAGTCATAACGAAGGAATAATAATAATAATAATAATAATAATAATAATAATAATAATAATAATATCGTATGGCCTCGGTGCCGGGTGAAACTTTGTTATTTGACACCCAAAGGGTAGCTTGCATGTCGAATTTCGTTGTTCCTTGAAGCAATATAAAAGTCAAGGAGGTTAGATATCTAAGTTCCTTGAACACTAGCCCTATAGCGCTTTCTAGCAGAGAAATGAGGAATTTTGGGTTGTCGGAAACTCCCGGGATTAATTTTGCCACTAAGAACACGGCCTACTGAATTCAAATGCGTACTTTGACATGCCAACATCGTATGACATGTGTCGTAATTTGTGCCGCCTTTCAAAAATCACTTACCACGGCCAGGAGTGAACATGCAAGTTTGGGATTAGTAGACCGACATGTTAACCACTCTCCCACCGTGGAGAAAACAACGAAAATTAATTATAAAATTATTTATTTATTTATCCTATGATGAATATATGTACATATAATATACAATAGGTATATATAATTTCTGGACAAATGTGCATAGTTCGTACGATCTTACAACTCTTAAGTCTAATTCTTTGACCCATTCAACTGCTTCATCCGATGTAAGATGAATGCCCATTATTGTTTCTTTGAAAGATCGAAGAAGACAGGCAGCACAAATATGATGGACTGACTGTGATAATGCCCTGCAGTCGCAATTTGCAGAGCTAGCCCATCCCCATTTGTGCAGTAGATAGCCACATCTGCCTTGTCCAGTTCGAATCCGGTTGATGATCCTCCAACGGTGCCTGGGGAGATGGAATCCTTGTATCCGGTTAAAAGAGTTGTCAACTAGATGTTTATTTACCACTGAAGACTGCTCCCATTGGATTTTCAATGAGTTGTTAACTTTGAAGGAGCATCTTTCAAGGTTGACTGCTGTACGCCATGGTGGTTTCCTTGATTTCAAGCGTTGGTGTTCTGCTCGTAATTACAAATGCACCAACAGTATGATTCAGTGATGAACCGGGCTTGAGTCGGCAATCGGACGAAAATGTAATAGTGATCGACAGAGAACGAGAACGAACTAAGACATTAAAGGATGTTTTCATTGAGTTGCTTTTGCTTCAGTATGCCTTCCTTCGGAGGGGAAGTAAAGCCGGCGGTCCCATGTCATAGATTTATGGCATGTAAAAGATCCTTCCACAGACTAAACTTGTGTGAAGTTAAATTGTTAGGTTAGATTTCGTAGGAACGCTCTATCAAGTACCAACGTTCACCACTAGGTATCATTGATATCTGGTAGCGAAAGTTGGAACTACTTGAAATTGAACGGAACTTGTAGCTTACCCTAAGGGTGCCTGCTGGAAGCAGCTACAGACTCAGGCGAGCCGAACATGTCCTTGGACACTCCCGGCACTAAAAGCCATACGATAAATAAATATTAAATAAAATAATAATAATAATCATATCTAATTTTTCCAAAGTTTTTTTCTCGAATTTTTCAGAAATAGGGTTAATTTTCTGTTGAATGACTCAAAAGTTACAATATCAATTGTGAATAAAGGAACACTAAAGAATTGCTTCAAAGCACTGTAAACCTTTTTGAAAGCCAATATGCCATCATATTGACATATCATTTTCCCTCACATGGCTGAGTGTACCCTTTCCAACACTCTGACAAATTTTAATATCTTGGTAGGGTCGGGAATTGAGCACCCCAGGACCACAGAAGGCAACTTTTGCGTTTGTGGTTAGTTGTTTCGTATACGGCACCACCCCTTATTTTCTTGGAGTGAGTTTGGAAATATTTGTGGACAAACCACACTAAAGGTGGCCACGTACAGTGCCGGTAGTCAAACTTTAGATCTCTGAAATGCAGATCTCAATGTTGTAGTCGTAGATTGTGGCTTGACAGACCTGGTTACCCTGCCAGTTAGGATTGGAATACTCCATAGTAAAGTTTGAAATCAAAATTCAGCGGTCTGTGCTGAAAGCTATTTTACTATAATGACACTACAAAATGAGAAGACGGACTCAAGGAATGAATCCCTTGGGCTCGTGAGATAGAGAAACAGTTCCTTTCTTCCTTAATTCCTTGAAACTTCCAGTAGAATTAAACTCAAGTGGAAGACTTTTACGACTTGATACTGACTTTGAACGGCCGAATCTCATAACATGCACTGGTGACTCTCCATAACGCTTCATATAATGCCATTCATCCGTCAGCTAACGTGGAATTGGGACGGTACTCTTGTCGTAGACCTGGGGCCTTATCTCTGGTAAAGTGTATATTGGTTCTCTGAATAGAATAGGTTATTACTCAGGAAGAGAATCAACCCAATATTGTATTAGTTCTTGCTAGGCAGTTGAAGAAACCACACTTTTGATAGTCTGTGCTTGATTAATTTAGGCTAAAGAATTGGAAGGTTATCTGTCTCTAAGGCTCTATCCTTGAAAATCCATAGCCTGCTTCCAGTCGATCGACCGGGTCAGGGAATGGAATGAATGAAACCTCATCTAGCGGCGAGGATATGAACTGTGCCGGCTGCCGAAGCATGTCGCACTCCCCCAGGGCAATGATTAAATGAATGACAGATGAAATGAAATGATAATGGAGAGTGTTGCTGGAATGAAATTTGTGACAGGGAAACCCGGAGTACACGGAGAAAAACCTGTCTGCCTCCACTTTTTCCAGCACAAATCTCACATGGAGTGACTGGGATTTGAACCACGGACCCAGCGGTGAGGGTCCAGCGTGCTAATCCCCAGGTCATGGAGGCACAGAAGGCTCTATCCTTATAAATACCGGTAATAATAATAATCATATGGAATCACTACAATAAAAGAGTGATATCAAAATTGAAACATTGATTGCCAATAATCAAACGCGCCGGCATAGATACATCAATGAAAATGGCACTGACAGATACTATCGAGATTAGAGCACAATAGTTAACAAGAAAATTATTGTGGAACACACCAAAATATACGGGGTTTCATACTTACCTTTACTTACCTCTTAAATATATCTCGGGGACTGGGTTGTCAACTGGATCACTTAAAAGTATGTCCTCACAATAACCTCCACCATGATATTTAAAATGAACCAGAACGAAGACGAGAAACTTTAAACTGCACAATAATTTATTCCACATAAAGTATGATTTTAACAAAATGAAACAACAAAATATACGTGGCAATCAGAAGCCATCGACCACATAACCATGTCCTCCTGTAGGACCTGTATTCTCTACATATAATGTTTTAGCTTTCTCAAGCTTATAGCAACGAAAATATAACAATGCACTGGGAATGGAAACGGGATTTGGGATGAGACATATATATCAATTGCTTTGCGTGTTTATATCCTGCACATTTTATTTATAGCCACAAGGCTATTATGAAACGCCCTTGGTCTCAGTAACACAGTTGTCCGGACCAGCTGCAAAACACCTGTGTCGTCAAAGCGGACACCCGTTCGTTCAACCCTACCATAAGCGTGCTACCTCAGAGCTCGGCTCTCTCTTTGAAACACGTAAATGTTCACATCTCAACTGAAATATTATCACGCAAATGTCTTACATGCTTCATTCAAACACCAGTGGATTCCTCCAACAATCCCAAATCATGATTATTTGTTTAAACCACTTGCTTAACTTGCATTGTTTAGAGTATATAAAAAAAACTCTAAATGTTAATAACAAAAGTTCATTAATTATTTATAACAATAATAAATTGTTTATAACAATGTCAAATGACCATTGAAAATTTAATACACGCTTCTATTAATCACTATCATTTCAAATTATTTAACAAGATATTTACAAAATTATTTTACAATATAAATTGTTTATATTATTTATACATGGAATACATTGAACCACACGTCTATCCGGTTGATAATTACTCAAATCGTGTAGATATAATCGACCAATGAAGGTTAGTTATATTTGACTGTCAAATTCAGGTTTAATAATGTTTAATAATAATAATTAATATTTGTGACTGTAACCTCCATTCAAAATCTTTATCTCAAATTATTTAACACTCTTGTTAATTTTAACAGTATCTTCATATGAATAATCTTTCAAAGAACAAGAACAACATTCAGCTGGAAAATACTTCACTCATAACGCACAAACATGGCACATCAATTGGCCCAAAATTCATCATATATCTACATATATATGGCATAAAAATCTTCCAAACTACACACAAAAACCTCCACTATTAATTCTTCAACTTCATTAATTATGTGGGAACCTCCTTCATTATTCAAGGGCATTACTCAACAGCGACTTTTACACGTCCACTGTACTATCGATTATAAATCCATTGTTCCTCTTTAAAAATTCTTATATTCATCAATTGTAATAATGACTGTTATTATTTAACCTTCGTGGGTTTCATTCATGAATCGATATGAAGTAAAAATTTGCCAATCACAAATAAATTTAAGAGCAAATACGATTAGACACTTCTGCCTGGTCTATCAAAATTGAGATTAACATCTTCAAAGTAACGCAGTATAAAAATACTATCTTCAAACAAAGATCAACTAAACTGCAAAATAGTCGAATAGAATACAATTAGATTGTGGAATGCAAACATTATTGTTCCAATCTAGAATTGAGAAAAACTCCTATCAAATGTTCATTACTATAGTGTATTCAATAAATTGTAATTAACGTTCATATTTCATAAAATTGTCTATAATGCAATGATAAATGTCTATGTTGCAATCATATTCATAAGACGACTAGTATTTCAAAGATCGTCGATATCGTAGTAGATTTTAACGCTCTAAAATCTTTTAATTATTCTTCTTTCTTGAGGATGACAGAAAATTGGTCAAAGTAATTAACTGAATATAATTACTTTAATAAAATGACACGCTGTCTGAATTCAAATATGCCATGGTAAATCGTTAACTTTACAGTCAAATCGTGACTACAAAAATATGCAAATTACTGAAAGAATCTAATATCATCAGTCTCAACTGATCCAAAATTATTTAAGTATGCCAATGACATAGCAATGTCTCAAAAATCGAAGAAAAAGGCATAAATCATCGAAGTGTACTGAGTACAAAAATATCAATCAATAAAATAGGGCAAAAGGTAGGACAGAAAATATGGGAAAAATGTTTGCTCAGATATCGCTACAATACTGAAATAATACAAGAAACGTTCACGACTACCTTATCTGCCGATTGACGTTCCAGAGGAAAATTCCCCAAAGAAGACTGCTGGTGGATCCCTATCACCAACTTAAAGATGAGCTCCATCCTCGAAACAGGAATCAGCGTCCTCGGAGAATCGAACTGCTTCCTCCTCCGAAATTGCACTGCTCCGTGGGTACGAGAAACATCCTTCCGGCAAAATTCTTCATTGTGCGCCGGGATAACCCTGGCCTCTCTTGAAAGTTCTCTGAAGTTCTTGCAGGAATTCGTCATGAAGTTTAATGTAGTTATTTCCGCAGAAATATTCATAGTTGTGGAGTATGAAAATATTTCCACTGTTATCTGGTATAATTCAGCGATGGATTAACGACGCATGAGTGTAGTTGGATGTTCACTACATGCTCGCTTTTGTAGAAAGACGATTAACGAAGTTCCATGCTGTTACTTTACTCCAATAATATATGTCCCAATTGCATCAAAGCCTTAGCCTTTCATCTCAACTGCAGTTATAATGATCAAAAGCACTGCAATATTATAATGTTCCATAGTCGAATGTATCGTTGTAATATCAAACTGTTGCACTCCACGTGTCAGCCGTAGTGTATAATATGGAATATAAAAGTGTTTCTCCTGTGGCGAGAAAATCACTTTAGTTGGCAGCCTAAAAGTTCCAATATCTTTCGAAGTATCACTGTGAAATCGTTGAAATCTTGTATACACCTTAATGTTATACTGCCTAATAGAATTATCAAACAGGCTGAAGTTAGCGCTTAATATCTTGACTGGTGGAAACGTTAATGTGCGCGTTTCAACTTCACCTAGTTTTGAGCAGCGTGAAATGGAACTGCCCCGATTTCGTTCGATGCGGCAAGGCTTTCACCTCACGCTAAAGACACCTACTTCACTGAATCACTTGAAAATAACTCTATATCGCCAGAAATATATATGCGATCACAAGTATGAGATCTGAACGTATGAGATCTGAGTATGACTATCAAATCTGAGAATGAGTATGAGAGCTCCTCTCTCCTGTGCACGACCTTTTATCAACTTCTTAAGGGGCGTATCTATCCCTACCATAGCCTGTTGCTGCGTCATTGCTGGAAGTTTTAACTTTGGCTATTCTTGACGGATTTTCAAAATTCAAAAACTCAAAAATAATTTCTTCAAAATTCCAAATCAATGCCATATCTGAAAATAGATTTCCATAAATCTGCATGCCAAAAGTAATCGAATATCGTAGTTTCAGCAATCTCCGTCTTCCTTCCAAACTATCGTTCATTGGTTCTCGTCTCTCCTCCAATAGCGTAGCTTCTTCCTTAGCACAATACCTTGTTTCCTGCGACTGCGTCGTAAATCTCGGATCTTTCTCGAAAAAAATCATGACGTCACCAAGAATCTCAGCTCAATCAGCCTACTGGCATGAATTCTACGTCATCCGTGCCTACGTCATGAATATCCACGTCATAACTATGACATCCATAACTTTACTGATATTTTCCAATACAGCCATCGTGGTCTCAATATAATTCAATTTCCGGGGGCAGTACCATGAGTGAGTGCCTGAAGTTGAAAATGGGGGAAAACGGAAAACCATTCCAAGGAGAGCTGACGGTGGGGCTCGAACCCACGTCTACAAAGTCCAAAGAAAGAAATCCTTCTTTTCCTCATCACGTCAGTTATTTTCTCTACGTGTGTGTACAACTCTTGCTTGTGGCGTCTTCGAAACTCGCCGTGTTCTTTGACTGGACCCAGAATTCTCCTCAAAATCTTCCTTTCCTTGGTCTCCAGTTTTTCTATTATGCCTTTTCTATTCATAGCGAGACGTTCCGCGGCATACAAAGCTTCTGGCCGGTTGACCATGCAGTAGTGCTTGAGTTTTGCATTCAGGGATACAGATCGTTTGTTGTACACATTCTTAATTAGCTGGTAGGCCATTTCAATTTTATTCAAGCGTGACGCAAAAGCCTCCTTTTCGGACATTGTTGGTTCTATCCATTAACCAAGGTATTTAAATTTCACAACCCGCTTGATTTTCCCATGATTCACTTCGATATGTTATGGAACCGTTTTGATGTTCGCAATATATTCTGTTTTCTCGAAGGAGATCCGCAAGCCCACCTTATCAGCTTGTGTTTGAAGCTGGTTGATCTGTTTCCTGGCCGTATCCAATGAATCCGCAAAAACCGCAAGGTCATCTGCACAAGCTAGACAGTCAATTGATAGGTTCTTATTCTTGTGAGCCAGTCTGATGCTATTTTGGGCTCCTTCATCACTCATTCCTTTGCCGCACTCACGGATGACTTTCTAAAAAAACGCAGTTGAACAGTAGAGTCGTTAGCAAGCGTAGATACCACTTTCGGTACCAATATTGATACATGTATTTAATTGGCAGGGAATCTAACACAGAATACTAGGATCCGAGGTTTCAAAACGTGCCCCGATAACACAAAAGACGACGTTGTATAAAACAAATCGACACTGCTGATGTTTCCCTGCCAGGTAATTACAGTAGGGTGTGTGCACAAATGACAAGTGAATGAGCTCCACGCTCGACAGTCATTAAGGGCTATTGATCAATACTTGGCACGTCCTGCCATGTTCTTTGTACCTCACATTACTTATTTAGACGCTGTTCTTCATGTACTCTGACACGCTTATTGCAGCTCGGCTCACCCCACTTTGTGTTAAAACGCGCACTACGACCGTGAGCTCATAAGCGCTTATCCTGAGTGTAGCGGCTTCGGTGGTGTAGTTGGTAGCATGCTGAACTGCTGTACCCAAGATAGCGGGTTCAAACCCGGCCGAAGTCGTCGGATTTTGGAAGAGCGTTAAAAATCCATCAGTATGCCTTCCTTCGGAGGGAAAATAAAGCTGGCGGTCACATGTTAAATACCCTTCCACAGACTCAACTTGTGTGAAGCTAAATTATTAGGTTAGATTACTTCGGAACGCTCTATCAAAGTTCCAACGTTCACCACTATGTATCATTGATATCTGATGGCGAAATTTGGAAGGACTTGAAATTGAACGGAACTTGTATCTCACCCTAAGGGTGTCCACTGGAAGCAGCTACAGACTCAGGCGAGCCGAACATGTCCTCGGACACTCCCGGCACTAAAAGCCATACGATAAATAAATAAATAAATAAATAAATAAATAAATAAATAATCCTGAGTGTGATATTTTTAGGGTCAAGGGACAATCTGTGGGCAAGAAACCTGCACGGTGGTTACCATGGCAACTAGGGTTCACCATCTAGACCTATGCATTTTAGTTTAGTAGAGCCATATGTTGCCATGAGAAAACCTATCGAAAGTTATTCCACCAATCGGACGCAAGATAATTAGTTATTGTTTTGAAGGGTGGACACAAAATACAGTAGTTCGGCTGCGCAGTCGGTAGCTTGCTGAGCTTCTAAGCCCAAGATCGCGGATTCAATCCCGGCCGAAGTCGTCGGATATTTGAAGAGCGTTAAAATCCTTCAGTATGCCTTCCTTCGGTGGGGAAGTAAAGCCGGTGGTCCCATGTCATAGATTTATGGCATGTAAAAGAACCCTACTCTAATTAAACTTATGTGAAGCTAAATTTGCAGGTTAGATTTCGTTGAAACGCTCTATCAAAGTTGCAACGTTCACCACTAGGTGTCAGTGATATATGGTAGCGAGAGTTGGAACTACTTGAAATTGAATGGAACTTGTAGCTCACCCCATGGGTGTCCGCACTGAAGTGGTTACAGCCTCTGGCGAACCGAACATGTCCTCGGACACTCCCGGCACAAACGCCATACGCTAAATAGGCTAAATAAGTGATGACGTTAGTCCCTAAAGTTAGACTGCTAAAAGTCGTTCCAAATATTGAATTTTTCTTCTAGCGTCTACGAATGACATTTCAAATTTCAAAATCAGTGCTACCAATATGCATTTTTAGGGATCAACAAAAATACCTAAAAGGTATATTCAAATATCATTGAATGTGCTAATTTAGGTGTTCGAGTGATCTTGGTCTAGATAATTACCTAGTAAACAAGGCTCTTGTAATGGGCCATTGGAATGAATTACATCAAATGTTGTCTCATGATAATAATAATATTATTAATAATAATAATAATAACATATTCATATCGACAGGGGTATGGTCTCTCGACTCTACTGTTCAACTGCGTTCTTGAGACAGTCATGCGTGAGTGGGACAAAGGAATGAGTGATGAAGGATCCCAAAATTGCATCAGACTGGGTCACAAGAATAAGAACCTATCAATTGACTGTCTAGCATGTGCAGATGACCTTGGGGGGGGGGGGAGGGGGGTGTGGTGGCTCAGCGGTTAAGCTGTCTGCCTCTCACCAAGGAGGACCGGGTTCGATTGTCTCTGAGATTTTCGAAGTGAAATGCCATGTCCTTTGGTTCGGATTCCACGTAAAAAGGGGGTCCCGTTGCTCATGATCGCCCGATTAACGGCCACGTTAAAATAAAAGCTTCCTTTTGCAGATGACCTTGCGGTTTTTGCGGATTCATTGGATACGGCCAGGAAACAGATCAACCAGCTTCAAACACAAGCTGCAAAGGTGGGCTTGCCCATCTCCTTCGGCAAAACAGAATATATTACTAACATCAAAACGGTTCCATAACATATCGAAGTGAATCATGGGAAAATCAAGCGGGTTGTGAAATTTAAATATCTTGGTTAATGGATAGAACCAACAATGTCCGAAAAGGAGGCTTTGCATCACGCTTGAATAAAATTCAAACGGTTTACCATATAATTAAGAAAGTGTACAACAAAAGATTTATATCCCTGAATGCAAAACTCAAGCACTACTGCACGGTCATCCGGCCAGAAGCTTTGTATGCAGCGGAATGTCTCGCCATGAATAAAAAAAGGCATAGGCTAATGGAAAAACTGGAGACCAAGGAAAGGAAGATTTTGAAGAAAATCCTGGGTCCAGTCAAAGAACACGGCGAGTTCCGAAAACGCCACAACCAAGAGTTGTACACACACGTAGAGAAGATAACTGACGTAATGACGAAAAGGAGGATTTCTTTCATTGGACATATAACCCGAATGAAATCAACACGGCTATCCAACATAATATTTGCTTTTGTCCATGAGATAAAGACAAAGGGGGCCTGGTTCTGTAAAGTAGAGAAAGAACTGTTGGAGAATGGGATAACATGTGAAGATGTCCAGGAGTGTGACCCACTTAGAGATATATTTCAAGAACATCGGAGTTTTTAACCTAAGCCGATACTACTGTAAAAACCGGGAAGGTGTGCAAGACGGAGAGATCAGAACAACATCGATTACGAACGAAAGAGTACTGGGCCAACATTAAAATTCGGATGAAACAGTTAACATGACGTGGTCCTTAGTCGGCCGCAACGAAGCCAAAAAAAAAGAATAATATATTCATAAATGAACGTTTTTCGGTGTAGGGGCAGAACTTAAAAGCTTTTTCCCAGCTTTATAAATATTTCCTGCGAGTGCCTTATATCAAGTTCCCGGAGCATCTACACCATGCTCCGCCACAATAATTACAATTACACACACTAAAACAGACACCACAGAAACTCAGTGAACAGAAAGCTTCACCACACACATAAGTATATGATGATGCATGATCACGATGTCGTGCAGCCTCTAAATGAACCAACAACAATACTTAATTTCCGTCGTGATAATTGACCACTACATAAAAACTCATCTCATCTGATCCTGGCGCAGCCAGTTGGCATTTGAGGGTGCGCAAATGCGAGAGAGCCTTGTCAGTAGATTTACTGGCACGTTAATGATCCCCTTCGGGGTAAAATTACGGCATCCCGGCGTCTCTAAAAGCCGCATTAGTTAAAAGGGACGTGCAACCAATTGGCTAACATTATTGCTCTCGTCCTCGACCCTATAAAAACGGGAGAAATGATGAATTCGAGGGAGTGGGCATACACACATCACACAGATTCCAAGTAAACGCACGTATAGTACACAAGAGTGATGGACCAAAAGGTCCCTAGTTCCTAAATGATTGTCATCAACAACAAGCAAAGAAGTACTTAGAATACATAGTAAGGCAAAGCAAAGCCAACTCCATACGGGCCATGGAGGCCCTAGGAGTAGTGGAAGGTAGAGTCTTCAACTTTTTGTGACATCGGTACTAGATGGGATGGGGTTGTCAGCTCCATACTCGGCTGTCTTTGCTCCCAGGAATTACCCTGGTACTCATTTCTGGTGTAGGCTGAGTGAAAACCATGGCCATTTGCGTTTCCGAAAGTGGTATTTTTGTTTCTAAAACCCACTACTGGGGTGGGGATCGAACCCACTCTCTTTCAGTTTGAAGCTCAGCGCCTCTACCGACTGCGCCACGCAGCCCCTAGAATATGTAGTAGGCTCACAAAGTTGATGACCATACTAACACTCCCTTATAAGAAGATCTACATACGAAATGATATTGTTGTTGTTGATTTAATTCCTGCTTTGCAATATTTTAGTCATGTAGCCCCGTATAGTAGGGTTGTTATGTGGAATTTTTCTGATAACCTGTGTCACTATGCTGCTGTAATAGTGCGTATCTAGTAGTTTTGCAGGAGACTACCGTTGGCCTTACGTTATTTACCATCCTGATATTTACCAGAAACAGAAGTGGGTTGCTTCCGTGGTGTTGGTGGTAGCGTGAATGTCTCTCAACCGAAGGCCCCAGGATCGATTCCCAACTCCTTCAGGGATTTTAGAAACTGACATGATAGCTGGAACGGGATGCACTGAGCCCCGTGAGGACAATTGAGTAGCTGTCTGCCAGTGAGAAAACGCCCTGGTCAAGAAAGCCAAGATTAAAGGCAGAGGAGACCCAACGTGCTGACCAAGCATCACTCCACAATCTGCAGGCCAAATCGCTGGGCAGCGGTTGCTCGGTAGGCCTAGGCCTTTCATGCCACGGGCAGTGTGGGTAAGGAAGTGGGTAACTTACGAAAATCTACTTCTAGGATGGTTAAGTTGAGGATCAAACCCTCCTCTTTTCAGTTCTTTCTCACGAGGATCTCAGCCAAAAATCCTAGTCACTACACAATAAAGTTGACAAGGATACAAAATCCAGTGTATTGTACCAAATGAAACAAATAGGAATATTTATTCACGCTAATCATAAAAACAAACGATTTAAAAAAGTAAATAATAAACTTCAGCTCGTGTTTAATCTCTGCTCGTATGTTAAACCCTCACGTGCCAACGACGCGCAATATTTCACACAAGTACAGAGCTATTTGGCTTTCACTGCACTGAATTCTCTTACTTTTTGTTCTACCTGCAACTTGAAGTATGTACGCATTTATTATTTGCAGCCGTCGAGACAAACACGGTAAAAAGCACTTTCATTAATGGCTCAAATGTTTGCTTGGAAATGCGACCATACACCGTGGAGTAGGAAGGAAGGGCAGTGCTATGGAAGATGGGAGTGGTGCCACGATAGAAAACCTTGTGCTTAATTAAGTGGCTATTAGGGAGTTTGTTCCAAATACCAAGAAACGCAGTCATGTCTTGCGTGGGGTTTTGCCTAGGAACACCAAGCTTGCTCATCAGCGGGCTCTTGGTGTCCATGCCCGGACATGGCATACACCTAGAACATTGCTGAGTTTTAATTCACTGGCCGTGAAAGCCAATATACCATCTTATACCAAGAAATATATTCCCTTTATTGCATTTGTCCACCTCGTGGTGTAACGACTAGCATTCTTGGCTGTCGCCTTGGAGGTACGGGTTCGATTTTCGGCTCTGGCAAGAAATTTAATTCCGGTCTGAGTGCTGGAATGTGGGACACTCTATCTCGTGAGAATAATCTGAGAATAGGTGGCTTCGATCCTGACCTCAGCCAAACTGGTTTTTCGTGGTTTCCCATTATTACTCCAGTCAAAAGTCTGGATGGTAAAATTAAGACTACGGCAGACGCCTCCCCAATACTCATCTGAATTACAAAATACAGATTATCAGATATATTCTACTCAGACCCATGTACACGGGACTAAATGCCCACAATACCCAAGCTCCTCAAATTAAACATCGCCAAAACAAACTTTATTGTATTCATAATGTATTAGATGAGCTGAGTGAACATAAATGAGGAATATATTGTTGGCAACAGTTATTAGTTTTATGGGAAAAGTTAAATGTAAAATTTTATTCCAGCTGAATTACGTAATATTATTCACAACGTTTCCAGAAATATCTGTTTATACAGAGCTCGATGTAAACACATTCAAATGGTAATCACAAACCTGGGGCTTAGTCGTGCTCATTAAATCGTGCATCACAGCCCCGAGGGCAATTGCAGCTTGTCCGGAGTTTGGAGGTTTGAATCCTGGCACTGATAGCGGCTATCCTGAGTGTGGCTCTTTCCCGGGTTTATAACTCATCTCTGTCCCTAAAAAATCTACACACACGACTACAGACATCACATACATACAGGTTATCAGACAGGTTCAAACCACACCCAACTACACGGGGCTGATGACCAAGATATCCCAAGCCCCTAATATAAATTAACAACTAACACCCAATAACTAGTATATAATAATAATATGAGTAATTCATAGTAGTCCAGATATTCAAGGCATTTTCAATATTAGACTGGCTGCGTGGCTCAGCGGTAACGTTCTCACCAGCTGTGTCCAAGATTGAATGATATGACAACAGGACACGGCTATATTAAATCATACTTATATAGATTTAAAATTATAGATAGTCCAACATGTATATGCAATAACGGTCACCAGACTGTAGATCACTTACTATATGAGTGTAAGTTATTAGGGAAAGAAAGAGATATATTAATAGCACATGTTTTAAGATCAGGCAACTGGCCTATAAAGAAAGACGAACTTGTTAGAAACTACCTTAGGGAATTATTTATTTTGCAAACTCTATCCCATTTGAAACACTAAATAGATAATTTTTATTTTTATTTTCTTAACTGTTAATCATTTTAGTGACACAAATTTCATTTAACAGGCCATAGATATAAAATATTTATAATATAAATTGTATAGTTTTAGTCTGAAATGATTAATAAGCAATAATTAAGCATATAGTATTACTACATTGTAATGGGGCATGCAGTAAATAAAATAAATTATATAAAAAAATCCTGGCACAGCTAGTTGGCATTTGAGGGTGCGCAAATGCGAGGGAGCCGTGTCAGTAGATTCACTGGCACTTTAAAGATCCCCTTCGGGGCAAAATCTGGCACCCCGGCGTCTCTAAAGGCCGCAGTAGTTAAAAGGAACGTAAGACCTATAACATTATTATATTGAATTTTCAATACGTCATTAACTGTTAAAGATATTGAAATTAGGCTTCTGCTTCCGAAGGAACATTGACGAGAAACGAGCAATTTACAGAAGACTGTGGAAACAGTTGAACATCGTGTTTTCTACCTGAAGTCAGGCAGTGTTCAAGTCGAGGCCACACGACACGTCATATGGTTCAAACCCGGTCGACTAACGATATTAGAAACAATAAAATGGAATAAATATACAATTGGAACGTTGAGTTCATATGAAATCAAGTGTAAAACCTTGTTATATTGGATACGTTGGCGTACATCAGAAACAATTTATGGCGGACTATGGAGAAAAAGTAGTTCATTTGAATCGAGGGGAGATCCGAGATTTAGCATGACCACCGTGGATTAATCTAACATGCTAGGGAATTTCTAAATGCAGTCGAAGGTCTAGGTGGATGAGTGAAACAACGACCTGAAGGAACTTACACAACTCATTAGAATGAAACATGGTGTTCTTGGAAGTGTTCAGTTTAAGTAGAGGGCAACACAACGTCGTTAGAAGAGAACAAAAGGAGGAGAGTGCCCTAGAAATTTCACGAAACCAGGAAGGTCTTCACTTCGAGTCTAGACCAGGGTCATCCAGCCATTGCGCTCTGAGAGAGCGGCCGCGCTCGGGGAGCCCTGGGTAGTCAGGCTAGCGCTCCTTCCCCTACCACCACTAAACTGTGGCAGCGAGGAGACCTGAGACATACGGACGATGTTCGGACCTCGCTGAATAGATACGTATAGTCGTGCGGTCGATGGTTTTTGTGGGTTTGTTGACATCATATTGATAGGGCTGTTTTGCCATAAAAAATGTACCGCATATACAAATCGAATGGCACTCCGAATGTATGGAATATGCAGGAAACGAACGCAAGTGTTAATTAAAGAATAACTTATTGTGATTTATTTCAAACTGAAATGTGAACATAGCCTATTAGAGAGGAATATTCAACAACATTTTACCGATTTGAACAGATAGTACAGACCTTGAGAGACCTTGCTCCGTCGTTTTTACGAGCTTTTAGTTTTGGAGGAAACAATATTCTCCAAATTGGGTACAATATTTCTGGACACAGCTATTCGTAAACAATTGCGCAAGTTTCTAACGCTCATCGTTGCACGATGTTTACTTTTGGTATGCTTAAGAACCGAAAAGAAATGCTCACAAATGGACCAAACATTGCTCACTTCGGCGCGGCGGGCATACCGCGTGCTCAACCATCCAAGCTCCTCCCGCCACTACCTAAACTACAGTACCTTCCACCGAGGCGCTCGGAGCAATGGCTTGGAGTGCGCCCGGAACGATAGCGCTCGGGGAGCGCGGTGTGGATGGCCCTGGTCTAGACTGTGGAGGAACGGGAGCCATCTGCCGGAGCTTCCACCGATTAACTAACTTGAGATTGTCTTTCATTTAGATGTTGAGACAAAATAGACAACAAATGCTGTGTATTCATTAGCTCCACACATTACTAATACTTCAAATACACCAAGGTAGAGGAATAACGTATCTTATAATCTTACAGTTTATGCTAATTAAAAACACTTATGTTAAATATACGGCTATTTTGCCTCCAATTGTGAAGGCAAGCTCTATCCACAGACAGTAAGTTACACATTTATACTTATTTTCAAAGGAGAGGCTTATGTCGGCTCGTACTTTAATAAACAATCCTTCTTATAGTTCAAGGAACTTAACTAATAATAAAGAGACAATTGAAAAGCAAAGATATCATACACATGAGTAGTCCAGTTACAAACATGGCCAGCTCCGTTTCTTAGAATTTTTCAGGAGAGGCAAAAAACTGTTTAATACATTTCCTACTTGCCTTCTAAGTTAATATTTTGAATGCAGATTCTCAGCATAATCAGAATTATATTTACATTAATATTTTCATATAATATTCCATAGTTAAGCAGAAAATCGCAGTTGAAATATGGAGTTGGCCATGTTTGTAAGCAAACAATGGAGTTGGCCACTTTTGTAACTTAACTCCAAGATAATGCACTGATTTGAAATAGTAAACTGGTCAGTAATGCTAAAATTAATGACAGGTGCGTTCAGTAAAAATATAAAACTCAGTTTTAATGATGAAAAATGTGATTATTTGATTAATTATTATTATTATTATTTATTAATGAAACAAATATAAGAAAGTGGGACTTTCATACATTATACGATAGTTTTCAGTTTTTGAAACTACATAATCACTTCAACAACTTAGAAATCTCCCGCAGTAGCCTATTCTGAATGAGACATTCACAACAATCAATATCTGCAGGTACCTCTGGCCTGGTGTCATTTTCGTCAACAATCTTTTGGAACCATTTCAGTTTCTCATTTTTGTTCCACTCCTCTCCATAGTGTTTCTGAAGCAAATTTCTGACATCTTGCATCTTCATTGGCTTTACTCAGATGCCGGAAATTAGTTCAGTAGGATTTACATCTTTCAGTCGTTTAGGCTACCTTTTTTCGTAACTGACAAAGATTGCGCAATCTCGAGTTTTTAGTTGAGTTCCACACTGTCAGTGACTGAATTCGACTTCATTGTAAGCACAAGCCTTTTAAAACTCATCCCCACAGGAGTAGCGAACTGCGCACTACCACCCTTTTTATGATATGAACCTGCGCCTCTTTACTGCGAGAAATAAACGCTCAAGCAGCCATAACCTTCCTATGAAGGCTTCCAAAAAGATGGTATATTGGCTTTCACGGCCAGTGAATTAAAACTCAGCAATTTTTCTAGGTTTGTGCCGTGTCTTGTGTGGGGTTTTGCCTAGGACACCAAGCTGGCTCATCCGTGAGCTCTTGGTGTCCCCACCCAGACCCCCAAAGGAGTAGCGAACTGCGCGCTACCTTCTTTTTTATGAAGGGCACCTGCACCTCTTTACTGAGAGAACTAAACGCTCAACCAGCCATAACCTCCGTATGAAGGCTTTTATCGGGAGGAGTCTCTTCTATATTTTTCTCCATATCACAATGTAACCTTTCGATGTATGTTTAATTCCTTTTACGCTACAATAAAATTATTAACAATTGTTACAAAATTCTAGTACAGCAATCGTTAATATCACACAATATCAACAACAACAGCCACTGTTTACTACCAGTTCCCACAAACGCACGTGCTAGTCACGTGATTAAATCGAAGCTTGTGATTGGTCAATGTGGAATTGGTCGATTTTGTTACCAATGCCTTAAGGAGTTGGATGTTTCTGTAACTTAGGTTGACTTTCTAATGCTAAATTAACACTGTTATGGCCGTTTTTGATACTAACGAATCTCATAGTTAGATTCCCCATATTCTTTACTATAAGAGTCAGCCATAATCCCGATTTAAAAAAAATGGAGTTGGCCATGTTTATAACTAGGCTACTCACATGGTCATCCACAGCCTTCTCAATCATATTTGATGGTGCAACCCTCTGACGGTTACGTGAGTAACTGTTCTAAACATTCTGCCCACCGTAATTTATATAAATTACAACAATGAAACTAGAAAGCATATCTTATGAAAGCAAAATAATCCTTTTCGATCACTGTCCTATCTTCGTTTGCATCAAATAACACATTGAATTCAAGCATTTCACTTGTCTTGCGGAATTGCACAGACCTTCGTCACTGGGCGCTTGTAGGTCCCCCTTGAAGTGCGGACCGTCGCAACACGCACAAGATTGTCATTGTCGGGGTGAATATCGACCACGATCCCCATCTGTCATACAAGTGGTGGTAGATTGTCTTCCTTCAAAAACACCAGAGTACCAGGCTGTAGGTTCGCTGCATCGGAAGTCCACTTGGTGCGTTGTTGTAACTGGGATAGGTAGTCCTTTGACCATCGCTTCAAAATGTGTTGTCAACACTGCTGCATGTGCTGCCATCTGGACAGGCGAGACACTGGATTTGCAAGCAAGTCTGGCTCGGGTAATGAAGATAAGGAATCTCCTATTAGGAAATGGCCAGGCGTTAGGAATGAGAATTCATCAGGAATATCGGGAAGTTGTGTGATGGGGCGTGAATTAAGGCAAGCTTCAACTTGTGTTAGAAGGGTATAAAGCTCTTCAAATTTTAGCACACTATTCCCAACAACCTTCTTCATATGCGACTTGACGGATTTAATTCCTGCCTCCCATAAAACACCAAAATGAGGAGCATAGGGAGGAATAAAATGCCACTGAATATAGCATTATGTCGTAAAATTGTGAATTTTGTCCTGAAATTGTTGAGACTGGAACAATGCTTGAAGGTCACGCAGCTCCTTTCAGGCTCCCACGAAGGTTGTTCCGTTGTCACTGTAGATGTTGCTGCAAATACCTCTTCTAGAAATAAATCTACGAAGGGCTGCTATGAACGCTTCGGACGACAAATCGCTGATGAGTTCGATATGCACCGCCTTTGTTGACATGCATACGAACAATCCAATGTAGCATTTAATTTGGATCTTGCTTCTCGTTGATCCTTGTCTAATGAGCAGTGGACCACCATAGTCAACTCCACAATTAAGGAAAGGCCTGTTGGGTTCAACTATGGAAGGAGGTAATTGACCCATGAGCTGTGTCGCCGAGATCGCTTTTAGGCGGTAGCATGGTAGACATTTATGTATGACTTGACGGATTATAGATCTCCCATTTGGAATCCAATAACGTTGTCTGAGTGTAGCTAGCAAAAGTTGCATCCCAGCGTGCATCAGCCTTTTATGTTCACTACTAATTATGAGCTTAGTAATCTGATGTTTTGGCGGGAATATGACTGGATGCTTTTGGTCGTATGCCGCTTGTGAATGCTCCAGCCTACCACCTACTCTCAATAGCTGGTCTCCATCCAGAAATGGGTGAAGGGACTTGAGAGAACTCTCTTTGGGGACAGGCTGAGTGAGACGAAAGACTCCGTTCTGTATGTCTCCTCCTGTGTGTAACGAATTAGAATCTGTGATGCGTTGTAAATTTCGTTCGCCGTTAAGCAGCCGAGTTGCCGAAGTGAAGAATTCAAGCGAAGGTTGTTATTATATCTCAGAACGTATGCCATTATTCTCTTTAATCGCAGCCACGATGAGTGTCGGTTAACAATTTCTCGACAGAAGCTACTAACAGCTAAGGGACAAATAGGCTCCTTGCGTTGTTCTGGAATGTCACGAAGTATCATAGTGTATTGAATTCGCGTAATGATCTGTTCCCAGACTGGTTGATGTAACCATGTCGGGCCCTTCCACCATGTTTGACAGTCTGCAAGAATTGTGGTCTCATCCCTCTGGATATGATATCGGCTGGGTTGTCGGCCGACTGAACGTGTCTCTAATCGTTTACTGTTCACACGTCTTGAATTTCAGCTATGCGATGCCCAACAAACGTCTTCCAGAATCTGGAACTTCCGGCAAGCCAAGCCAGTACTACTGTAGAATCTGTCCAGTATAAAGTTCTCGTGATGTCCAGATTAATTACAGTCTTGACTTTTTCCATAAGTTTAGCTAACAACAGTGCTCCACACAATTCAAGTCTTCGCAGTGATTGTTGCTTTAGAGGTGCAACACGGGATTTGGAAGTGAGCAGATTGACTGTAACACAATTGACCTCATTGACACTTCTAAGGTAGATACATGCTCCGTAAGCTTGCTCTGAAGCATGTGAGAATCCATGTAGTTCAATATGCTGCACCTTGCCATCTAGTAGTACTCTTCTTTCAATTTGAATGCCGTTGAGTGACGGAAGATGTTGGTGTAACTCATTCCAAGCAGTTTGTAGTTCAAGGGGTAAGGGTTGGTTCCAGTCTAATTTCTTTTCCCACAGACGTTCCAAAAGAATTTTGCACTTGACAGTCACCGGCCCTAAAAATCCAAGTGGACCAAATATTGAAGAAATGCTAACTAACACAGACCTTTTTGTCCAGGTATCTCCCTTGCCTTTGTGAGCTGATGCTGAGATTTGAAGGGTATCGCTCTGAGGGTGCCATAACAAATCCAAAGCCTTGATTGTATATTCCCCAATGCCATCCCAGCTCTATGACAGTTGCGTTTCACGATGCTCTAATGGAATAGTCTCTCATCATTGGCACACCACTTGCGAAGAAGAAACCCTCCACTGAGTAATAGTTCTTGCAGTTCCTTTTGGAAGGTTAGTGTATCCTAAATAGTCTCGGCACCAATCAGAACATCATCGACATAAAAATCTCTTCTTAGAACTTCTGCTGCTCTAGGATATTAGTCTTCTTCGTCATCGGCGAGTTTTAGTAAGCAGCGTGTAGCCAAAAATGGAGCTGCAGCGGTGCCATATGTAACAGTTGCAAGACGATATATCTGAATTGGCTCATTGGGTGAGGCTCGCCACAAAATACGCTGGAGATCTTGGTCTTCCTTGTGAATTAAGATCTGTCTGTATATTTTCATAATGTCGGCAGTGAAAACATATCTGTACGTTCGGAATCTTAAAACGATGGAATACAAATCCTCTTTTATGGTGGGTCCTACCATCATGATGTCATTGAGGGACAACTTCGTAGTTGTTTTTGTCGAAGCATTAAATACCACTCTAACCCTCGTGGAGCTGCTAGATTCCTTGACCACGGCGTGGTGAGGCATGTAATACGTTGGCTTGCCAGATTCTGCTGAGACTACTTCCATGTGTTTCAGCTCAACATACTCAGCCATAAACTTCACATAGTCTGCCCTCAGTTCAGGTTGGCGCTGGAGTCTTCTCTCTAATTGCTCCAGACACTTCATAGCGTATCCACGCGAATCGCCAAGTTTTCCATGATATGGTTGAATTGGCAATCTGACGACAAATCGACCATCATCGTTCCTCGATGTGGTCTTAAAGAATTGCTCCTCACATAGGTTTTCTTCTTTAGAACGCAGTGGTAGTGGTTTATAGTCCTCTTGTAGCCAGAATTGCTCAACTTGTTTGTGAAGTACATCATCACGGATAAGGTAGGACATTACATGTTTCTTCTCAACCTTGATAGATTGTGTTGGTATTCTACCAGCCAACATCCATCCAAATGCTGTGTTCTGTATAGTAGGATGATTCTCTTGCTTGAATTGACCACTGTAGAGGGAATCAAAGAATATAGATGCTCCTAAGAGAAGTTCGACTTGATCCGGTTTATTGAAATGAGGATCAGCCAATTCAATGTCTGCAAGTATTTGCCAATCAGAGCTATCGAAGGGTGTTGTTGGAAGCAGACCTGTAATGCGAGGCAGCACTGCACAAACTGCATGCTCATTGCAGTCGGTAACCCTAGATGAGACATGAATTTGACAAATATGCGATGATTCAGCAGCCTGTGCATCACAGATGCCACTTATAGGAATAGACTGACGACTTAATTTTATTCCTATGCGGTCAGCTAAAGATTTAGACATAAAATTCATTTGTGAGGCACTGTCAAGTAACGCCCGACACTCGAACGTATCACCTTTATTATCCGTTATATTTACTAGAGCCGTTGACAGAAGAACTTCTACGTGATTGTAGTTGCCCTTCATAGTGCAATATGTCTGTTAATGAGGTCGGAAGCTATTTGAAGTCACACTGTTGCGATGCTCCTGCTCGTCCCTATGTAACTAAGTGTTATCCTTGTTGTTACAGATACGGCAACTGCCTGCGGTCAATCCACTAGCCTATGGCCGACGCTCAAACAATTGAAGCAAAGATTGTTTACTTTGACAAATTCTAATTTGGTTGAGAGTTCTGTATCCTTAAATTTCGAACATTTTGTAAGTTTCTGGGTGTCCTTACAAAAGGCACACTCTGCAGTAGTACTGAGGAACGACTTTCTAGAAATTGTATCTGAGTTCTGATGAGGGATCAGTTGTTTGTCGCGATAAATTAGCTCCAATGTCTGAACAGTTCCTTCCAAAAATTTTACTGAATCTTTCAAATTAGGAAAATTTTTACTGGAGGTTTTGGATTCCCATTGCTTTCTAAGGTTCAGATTGACTTTCTCCAAAACCATGTGTGATAGGATTAGTTCGTGTAGGGGAGTGTCCACCTCCAACACTTATATTGCATTTAAGTTACTTAGCAGCTGGTTGAGTAACTACCTGATCTTGCAGTAGGTAGGTTTAATAGTTCCTTAATGTGACAGTCCACAATTAGTTTGGGGTTATCGTATCTTTGGATGATCAACTCCCAGGCTACTCTAAAATTATTATCTGTGACAGGTAAGTTTTCTAATAATTATGGGGCTCGCCAGATAAACATGATAGTAAATAATGTTATCTTTGAATGTCTGTCAGACACGTATTGTTTATCACCAGTGACTGGAAGGTATCGCTGAAGAGTCTGAAGCTAGATATTATGCCACTGAATGTTGGCAATGCAATCTTTGGCAGTTTAATATTTGGGGGGTTAGACAGAACAGATTGTGACGGTGAATTGGGTTCTAGTAAGGTGTCTATCCTAGACTCTATCTCTGAACACAGTTCTTCAAATATCTCCCTGTCAATATCATGCGATTCTTCAGTGTCTTTAATTTCTAACTGGTCTTGTACTACGTTATACTCTTCCTTGGAAGTGTGTAATAACTTCTGCCTAACACGAATGTCGTTCAAGTTGCCACCTTGTTGAAAACTATCTACGTAGCCAGGGCCGTGGAGAGCGGCGACGGGCCCTGGGGCTGGAATTTCCCGGGCCCCCCTCTATAACCAAACTCTGTAAAATTAATTTATAATCCTCGTAAATTTGAACAAACTGTTTTTGTGCTTTTTTATGCACAAAATGGTCATCACGAAAGCAATTACAAGAACATAAAAATCAGCAAGCCAAAAGTCAACCCCTGGCACTATCCTGCCCATGACGGGCTAAGGCCGACCAAGCGACCGCTGCCCAGCCATTTGGCCTGCAGATATTGGGGTGACGCGTGATCAGCGCGTCGGGTCCCCTCGGCCGTTAATCTTGGTATTCGTGATCGGGGCGCTGTCTCACTGTCCGACAGCTACTCAAGCAGTAATAATAATAATAATAATAATTGTAGCATGCTGAACTGCTATGCCCAAGATCTCGGGCTTAAATCCGGCCGAAGTCTTCGAATTTTTAAGATAAAAGTTTTGGTTGAACGGCGATCACACATCACTGTACATTAAAAAAAGCAAAATATATTTTCATATTAACCTCAGGTATACGCATACGTAAGTCAAGTTATTTATTATGTGCTATCATTAGAGTGCAGCTGATCAGTGATTATTTTCACAAAAGAAGAAAATGTGAATTTGAACTATATTTTATAATTTTCAGTCAGGGGACTTCTTATAACTCGATATTACTTTGCAGTAAGCAAACCTACAGCCAGGTTCCCCTAAAAATCCCCAATCCTATCTATGACTGGTGACCATCGGGGGAGGATTTAAGCCAAGATTATGGGGGAGTAGACACACCGGGGATCTAGGGGTATGAAATATCACTAAGCTCACAGTGGGGTCCGGGAGTCCTCCTCCGGAAAATTTTGCAAAAAATTGGTCCAAATTGTTGAGTTATAGGCCATTTGGGTGATTATTTTTGTTATATTTTGGAGTAAAATTTGGTGACCATTGACATTTAGTGGTTATAGAAAAGACTCTCCGATATTGAAGAAAAAGCTCTCGCACCTTCAAGTAAGACCCCGTGGTGTAGCACACCAATGACCGTGATGGGGGTCTACAGCAAGTCTGCAGATCAAAGGTTTGAATCCCGGTGCTAACAAAAGCTACCCTGAGTGTGGTTTACCACACTCCCTCCAGACGCATGCTGGGATAGTACCTTATGTCAAGTCCAGGGACACCTACCATACTCTTAACCCTAATAATTACAGTAACAGTCGCGACGGACAACGCATTCCCACTTTTCCCAGTCTGCAACTGAGAATACGGCATGCGATTGATCATGGCACAGAGGCCATAGCACAGCACAGTGTATACCCTGCTTTCGTCCAGCAGTGGGTGGTTTTAAGAGGGTCTAAATTTCTACTTTCCAACACAAATAGTTACAACAATGTTGCCAATACACCTCTCTTATTATACAACAACCACTAGCCTCCCCTTCAGTCTACACAATTCGCACGTTTCTTGGTTTTCTATTTTGTTCGCTGTTTGAGAATCTTATAATATTTACTTCATTAATATTTGTGAAAACTACTACTTTACAGTCAACTTCATTCAATCATGTGGAGGCCTTCAGAAACAAACCCAAGAATTAACGCGTCAGCAAATACTGAATTATATCTACAGTACTAGTTGATGCAAACGATTCCCAACCGAGCGCCATGGTTCATTTACCGCCAGTGGTACTAGACCTACTAGCTACCAAGTACACGGGTTAAATGTTGCAAGCCCCTAAATGAATTAACAACTGTAACGACAAATAGGCCTATTATTAACTGTTGAGTAAGACTAGGAATGCCACCGCAGTCGGGAAGCCGAATTCTGCATTCCTGCCGTGGCTCCGTCAGGACCCGGAGTCATTTCCAAGTTATAGATAAAGAGAGCAACTCATTTTATGTTTAACGGTACTGAGACGTATCACGAAAGGGCTTGATTCGCAAGGGAAAATATCTCTTCGCGTCCTGAAAAATAAGTGCTTTGCTGATCGATGCTGCTCTTTGGAATAAACGGCGTAGAAATGTCCAATAATAATAACAGCCACTGCACCAGCTCAAATCAAAATTGTATTTATATTAATATTCGACAATACTTAATCTTAATTTTCTTCTAAATTAAGCAGAGTTCAAATATTTGGTCTTAGGAAAATCTGCGCGGTTGCCTACATGGAATATATTAATTTCTCCATCGCCATGCACACAACTGACGTTACTCATTGTTGTTTTAAGGCTCGGAACAGCTAGGCCTTTTTTTTTCGGGGGGGGGGGGGGAAAGGTTTCCCGAACCCCCCGCGTGGCACCCGACCTTACTACTGGTGCCTCCGACATGCAGTTAGTCTACATAGTAGAAGAGAAAGCATAGGGGATTGGAAAGAGAAGGATTGCCCTTTGAGGCTTTGCGCCTGTCCCATCGCGGTCGCGATCTACCAGGCATAGGCCACCTACCCCCAAGGCTTATAAACTACTGACTGTTGTTTATATCATGGTACGATTTTGTGTAAATAATGGCACAATCCCGAGTTCTTCATCGGGGATCCAGTGTAGTGTCATTGGTCGCAGACGCAGGACTCCATGAAATACCTGATCTGACGCTGTACTAAGACTATCTAAGAGATTGGCTCAAAAGACGGACTATTATCAAGTTCTGGGAATACCTCAAAATGCCTCCGATGCTGATGTCAAGAAAGCTTACAGAAAAATGGCACTGAGATGGCATCCTGACAAGAATCCAAATAATCTAGAGACTGCCAACATGAAATTCAAAGAGATTTCTGAAGCATATGAAGTTCTATCTAACGATAAGAAACGTCGTGTCTACGATAAGTACGGCAAAGAAGGGTTAGGAATTCCATCCCCTACGAGTGGGCAGCAACGTCGTCCACGCAATTCTGCAGATTTCGACTTCATGTTCGCGTTCAGAGATCCAGAAGAAGTATTCAAAGAATTCTTCGGAGGCTCTCCATTTCAAGATATGTTTTCTGGTCTGTCCTCGGGTAACTCTTCACACACCCAGTGTAACAATAGTGGCCGAGGTGGGAGAGAATCACGCTTATTTAATCCTTTCAGTTTTGGAATAGATTTAAATTTCGATGACATGCTGAGCAGTTCTAGCAGTTCAAGTTCTGGAGGGTTTATGTCATTCTCAAATTTTACTAAAAGTGGACTAGGCGGCGGTGGAAGCTCAGTAAGGCGTTCCTCTACCTCAACAAAATATGTCAACGGCAAGAAGATAACAACAAAGAAAATGTTTGCTAATGGAAAGGAGACAACGATGACTATCGAGAATGATGTTTTAGTTTCCAAAACTGTGGACGGAGTTCCTGAGGCAATTACTTATGATTAGTGCTAGTTTGGTGGATATGTCGTCACTCAAACAATAACTTCATTAGTCGCAGATTTATTCTCAATACGGAAACAATACAAATTTTAGTTTAATAAACATGTTCAGTGTTAAAAAAAAAAAAAAAAAAAAAAAACACTACATGCTGTAAAGAACCTCCTGGATGACATAGACGATACCTTACGGTTACCAAGAGGAAAGCTCCATTGTGTTTTCGTTGATTACTCCAAAGCCTTTGACATGATCGACAGAAAACTCCTAGTGTCAAAATTAGAACAGCTCACCGGAGAAGAACACCCGCTGACCAATATAATAAAGGACATCTTAACTTACAACAAGTTCTCGATTGATGACTCCGTATCTACAACATACGACCTAATCCAGACCAATGGCGTACTACAAGGGGACCCCCTCAGCCCACTTTTATTCAACGTAGCTACAATCGACATCATTAAGACAATAAAACAGGCAACGAAGTCTACTTCATTTTATATGTATGCCGACGATATGGTTCTCGCATCGACCAACATTCAGGACATCCAGCTTTCCCTCAACGCGTTAGCACTATGGACAAATGAAAACAGCTTCACAGTAAACGAGAAGAAAACCCAACAAATGACCTTCCGAAAAGGGGGAAAACCCGCAGAGGAAGACATACTTTACTACAAGGACACTCCATTGGAAAGAGTAAATGCATTCCGGTACTTAGGCATCACACTTCAGACTACGACGACATCGTTTTGGCTGCATATAAAGGAAAGAGTGACGGCAGCAATAAAATCTTTTTATGGAATCAAAGACATAATAAGTTTATCCATACATACAGCAATGGCTCTCTTCAAAGCAAAGATTATACCAATCTTAACCTATGGTCTGGACCTCATTTGGCTTAAACTGACGATAAAAGACCTATCAGCAATAGAAAAGGTGAAAGCCCGCTACTTGAAAGCAGCCTTAGGGTTATCAAGGTTCACGCTCTCAAGGCTCGTCTATGAGCTGGCAAGAGAGACTTTCCTTATAGAGGACTTACGTCTACACTACGAACTTCAATCAACCGATGCGACCAGGAATTTAATGGAGGAGAGAGAGAAGAAACGACGAGAAATATGGCCGGAGTTCTTCTCTACAGATGCCATGCTAGACCGAACGTGGATGGGACCCAACCAAAAACTCCGACACGTGCTGACCCGGTTGGCGGTGCACGGTTACCACCACTTGATCTGCGTAAAGACTCACTTTCATGAGCCAGACGATACTTGCGTGTGCAGCCTGTGCCATACAGTGTGTGAAAGATACCATATCACCTTATGCAAGCAAAGACAAATTTCTCTCACTGAGTATAGTGAAATGTGAACTAAATTACAGGGTTTATGATATTTATGTATTTTGTGAATGCACTTTCGTGCGCAATTATTATAAACTACAGAGGTTGCCTCAATTTTCATTCACCAATCAGCGCTCGGAAGGTGGATGACGTCACGAGATACCAAATGCGCCATGTTGCGAACGTAACGAAACTGTCAAGTGTCAACATCAGCTTTTGAGTACGTAAAGAACAATTTATTACCATGAAATTATTGGTAAATGGGTGATAAAATAACTAAATGTAGCCTACTTATATTTCATGTTGTAATCTTCTTGAATTTCTTGGAAATTCGCCTAGACTCGGTAGCAGTATCAGTGGTACTGGTGTGTGTTAGTGACTTACAATAACCTCTTCTTATGCAAGATAGAATTGGAATGTTTCAATCTGATGAAGAAAATTGTTCTCACAGCTGCCTCAACCACATCAGACGGTAGCCTACGTCAGGAACTTCTCTCGACACAAAATCTGTCGTTTTTTAGAACGTTCTTGCCTCGTTGAAATCCGTATTTTCCGTGAAATGTGCCGAATGTTGCTGAAATGTGCCGGAACTGGGTTAGCCAAGTTACTGAAGGATCGGTCAAACCACCGTATGACAGGTGTTTAATACAGGTTGGTAATGCATAATCGTGTTGAGTTTGCATTCCATAGGTTAAGTTCCCAAGTTGTGGAAATTATCTTGGAACTTGTGGGCTACATAACCTGCAATTGCTATATTCTTCACTTTGTTCCATGATATTGGCAATGACGAACTCTGGTTGCACATTGCTGTCTAAGGTTGGTTCTGGAAGCGCGTTATTCGATTCAGACGCTATGCCAGCTTTGTTTAGTGCTTTAGCAACGAAATATTCATCTGAATCTGGATCAGCAGTTTTTGTTTGCTTTTGAACGCCACCTGGATTATTCCCTAAATAATCATCCTCAGTCTGTAAACGCAATCAAGCGGAGAAGGATGATCGCGTAAGTCACCACGGGTCTTCAATTGTAAAAAGAGGTTTTCCTGTACATCTTGATTTAGCCTATGTGTGAGAATGTACTTTATATTTTGCCCCGGGTTCGATTCCCGGCCAAGCCATCAGGTATTTCAATCTTCTGGGGATAATTCATGAAGCTCGGGGACTGGGTGTATGTGACGTCTTCATCATCACTTCATCCTCATTAAGACGCGCAGGTCGCCCAAGGGTGTTAACTAGAAAGACCTGCACTCAGCCTCTCCGGAGGCCACACGATCATTATTATTATTATTATTATTTCGAAAGTTGTGCTCCAACCACTTAAATACCATGTACAAAATATGTCAAAAATATTAACAGCTTTAAAATCATCCTAGCAGGTCATCAAAACTTAAGAGTAGGCGAGCTAGGCTCACTTACCATTTGGTTTTAGATTCCTTGGAAATCTTGGCTTTATATTAAGCAATTCAGCCCTGTAGTCTAATTCGAAGTCTTCACTCTTAAAGTGGAGGGAACATATCCTACTAGTTTGAGGGTTTAAATGATCTTTTCGCTTACATGCAGCAATCTACTGATTGCGAAGGCATGCGTCTTTTGGCATCGTGAAAAACGACACGTCATTTCCAACTTTATAATAACTGTGACAAACTGCCACAGCACATCTTTGGCCTGGCATGATTATAAACAAAAGGGCTTAAACACTTGTTTAAACCACTGCAATCCATACAATATAATGTGTGGGAAAGTTGACTTTCCTTGCATATCTCGCGCCTCGCGCACTACGAGGAAACGTGTGACGTCACGTCCTTTCCCTTCTCTCCGCGGTCCCCTCGCCTAAGATCTCCATATTGAGGCAACCTCTGTAGTTTAGTAGCCTTGACCTACGCCTACCACTGACGTTAATTATTGTTGTTTTAAGGGGTGGAACAGCTACGGTAGTTCATCTGCCCTTACCACTGACGTTCCATGAGAGGAATTGGAAAACAAAGTTGAGTGGTTCAGTGCCCTAGCTTAATTGTCATTTTTCTCCTGGTTAATTCAACATTCAGTCCAGAAAAATACTGGAATGTTACCTTAGTTGTAAGTCTTTGGATACATTTCCCAACTCTAGTGCCAATAGTAATATAGATTTTCAATAAGTCCCTTAATCAGAAGTGATTTGGCGCACGAACCCAAGTGCGTAGGAATGTTGATCGTATTGAATAGACCAGTAATAATAATAATTATACTATACCTAAACATACAGATTATGCAAATGTTAGCATTGTTTTCTCAATTCAGTATACGAGAAGATGAACAATTTGGCATGCATTTCTTTTACCTACTTTGACCAACAGAATCACCCCCACCCTTTCACAATATATTTAGCCAGCAATGATAATTTTTCACATAGCGCGAATGTGAATTACTAGGGGTAGATGACCTTGCTGTTCCGCCCCTTAAATAAACAATAACTATAAAGTGAATAACTGTGTGGACGCTACTTTAAAATGTATTTTACTTACCTGCTTGCACGGCATACGATATGTCTAGCTAGCCAATATATTCATTTCAGACACTATCACCTCTAAATATCTAAGATCGAGGTGTTGCACCAAACTTGAAACACTTGAGCTGGCTGACCAAACACACCAGGGCAGCCCAGGCTCTCGTGACCTTGGCGAAATAAGTGAAGGGATGAGAAAGCTATTTGAAGGATTGGTACATAAGCCGAATAAGCTAAATTTAGAATAATGGAATGGTCTCTCTGTCATCATCATCATCAAGTTTCCAATCCAGTTTCCCGGGTGTGGTTTACGAGCGCTCTCCATTTTAGTCGATTTATGTACCACTGTTCCTTCAAGTCGTCATCCCAGTTGATTCCCTTGGATGTGATATCTTCCTCACTTGGTCCAGCCATCTCCTCCTAGGTCTTCCAACAGGTCTCTTTCCAGTAATCTCAGTATGTAGCCATTGTTTTGCAATTCTTCCTTCTGTCATACGTATGATGTGACCAAACCATCGCAATCGTCCCCTAGTTATGGTCTCCTTCAAGGACTGATTTATTCCAGCTTGTTCTCTTATCTTCTCATTTCTTACTTTGTCCTTCCTAGTTTTTTGAAGGATGCTTCTTAGGAACTTCATTTCTGAAGTCTGCTGTCATCTTTTTTGGTAGTTGTGCATGTTTCCAACCCATAAGTCAATATAGGGTCAAAGTATGTTCGAAACAGAGTTTGTTTTGATCTTAGTGACACTTGCTTATTCCAGAGTAGATATCGAACTTGCTGATAGAATTGACTTGATTTCTGAATACGGTTATGCTCTCTCTGTCTTCAGGTATATTCTGACAACAATACATAGCGAAGCCCCATCGCCTAAGTTGACCACTTTGCGACAGTTGTTCTTCCCACAAGCACTTTGTAATGGAAATTATTGTCCACTTGACAGACTAAGTTTTTCAATCCCTGTAACATTGTTCACAGACAGTTCATTGCACTCACTAAATGATTGCCAGTAGCAAATTCAAGTCACATAAAGTCAATAATAAATCAATGACAGATCGGGCCCATCCTCCTAGGACGCCGGGCCCCCCTGGGAGGATCGGGCCCCGGGGCACCAGCCCTGCCTGTGCCCCCCTCTCGTCAGGCCTGTACGTAGCTGACAATTCATGTCAGACGAGCTTTTATTACAGCTCTTTTTTTTTGATGATTCCTCTCTTTTCAGCGACATCCATAATTAAGATTGTGAGCAAAGAGGAAGTATTAACAGGATAATTAGGATAATTGTCACACTGTTTGAAATCAATTGTCACATACCTTTTTTGTGAGCATTTTTGATGTCTGATACGTAAAAGTATTATCTATCCCGACCCAGAGGACCAATGTTTTGCCTCCAATTGTGAAGGCAAGCTTTCTCCACAGACAATAAGTTACATATTTATATTTATTTTCAAAGAAGAGGCTTATGTCGGTTCGTACTTTAATAAACAATCTTCAAGGAACTTAACTAATAATAAAGAGACAATTGAAAAGCAAAGATGCCATACACATGGTCATCCACAGCCTTCTCAATCATATCTGATGGTGCAGCCCTCTGACGGTTACGTGAGTAACTGTTCTAAACAACGGCAAATCAATACTAACAAAAAACACTTAAATGTCAATATTTTATTGACTATTTGATGTGTACATGTTTCGAAACAACGATGGTTTCTTCTTCAGCACAATTAAGAGAAAACTTATCCTAAAGAGACTTAAAACTAAGAAATGGATATCCTTACAATACGTTTCAAAGAGATTATTTAGAAAAAAACATTAATAAATTCTTAAAAATATTTATGAAATTTTTATATTATTCAATAATTTTTGGAAAATATGTATGACATATTGTTTTATAGGCAATTACAGGGTTAATCTTCTGAAACATATCTATGATAAATTTTTGTAAATGTTCCTCATCTGGTAAAATTATTGGTTATTATGATTCCGCTGAATATAAACAGTATCTTCAAAAAATTAACTAGAAAAGCTTTAAAATAGTTGTACAACGGAGATGAACTTCACATGTAGTCAAAAACTCTAGGAACTGATCAACATCAAGTCTTTATTCGATGTTCATTCAGTTCCATACGATGTTCATAAGAGCCAATACGTAGCAGCATCTCGAATCTCGAAAACATCAAAATCAGATCGTCATCTCGCCTCTACGCCTTCTGCCTCGCATGCCAACTACACTGTGATATTTATTGTACGAATATTTAATACAAACGCCAAAATATTTATAGGTCTTTCACAATGCTAAAACTAGCGATCATAATTCCTTTAATGAGTTGAAAGATGCATCAAATAGTCTATAAAATATAGACATTTAGGTGTTTTTGTTAGTATTGATTTGGCGTATAATTAACGTAAGTGGTTTTAATTATTCTATCATTACGGATCCAAACAATTTGCTATTATGGCAAATAGTTTTGCTTATTATTTTATGCGAAGCCATTTATAAATATTTCTTTGATATCTGAACTCAGGAATTCGTTATCCAATTACTTATTAATTTGAAAATGTTTTATTAAGAGGATGAAGACACATTGACACAATTTAATGGTTTCTTAAGCATTTTTATGTTTGAATTTATTTGATTATTTGATGATTGAACGCACATAATCATAACGCCTTGTTAGGACGAATTAATTAGGATATAAAATTAGTATGACAAATTTTTAGGAAATGAGATTGATATGGAGACTCAAATGAAGAATAATGAATTCGAGGTTACTACTGTTTGAATTTGTCAAATGGGATGGTGAGACTATAACAGATTTTTCGTCAAATCGAAAAGAAGATATTCTGGATTTAGAATGGTATTCATAGACCCGAGATAGAAAGTCCTTGAACTTGATGGTTCAGTATCATAATTGCTATTTAGATACATGGGGATGATGGTCACGTTGTTCCTAGGTCCTAAATAAAGCAGAAATACATTACAGTCCTAAATTCACCAGTAAGTGTAGTTCTCGTGTCATACCCTTGGGTACATGATCCAGTGATGCAAAATTAATGGCTTACGTAGCCTAACTCTGCATTGTCTGTGAAATACACACTTGTAAAACCTATAGCTGAGGCCTTTTCAGTACGATGACATTAAAATTGGGTGTAAGAATCAATAAACACTTACATAAATCAACGTGTTGTCTTGAATACGTTGTAACATAAATGTAATGCCTGAATCTCGGCAGACATAATACATCAGAGGCTATAACATTCCTCTACAGCAGGAGCTGTCAGCTGAGTGATAGGCTGGTGTCCGCAGGGTCGTCACATTGATTTAATGACGCTTTTGTCCACCCTTGTCTGCTGTTGACACACTGGTGTCCACTGGTCACTCATTCATGCGGGCAACGTTCATGACGCCTTCTAACTACATCGAACAGACATGTCAGAGATCAAGCAAACAAAATACGCACATTCTAGTTTCTGCGTGTTACGTCACTCACGTTGTTTATGTATTGTTACAATACAATATTTAACCCTGATGTAATGTTGTAGCACGCTGAAGAGTGGGTCACCTGCCTACATTGTTGCCAATTTGGTCACGCGACAATACATTTCATGACTCACTGGTTGCTACTCCCACCATTGAGTCTCCTTGCCAACCCACCTCTTGACAAGATTAATCACCATTAGCCAATTTCTTTCCAAGTTGTCGATTTATTGTTCTAATATGTTGCGCAGCCGCCATATTGAATGTAAGGAGAGTATATCATTTTGCCTTGACAATGGACGGCTACATATACGGTCCTACTTTGTCACAAATTTTCTTTACTTTAGCTTGTAGTGTTGAGAGATATTTATTTTTATATTTTACTAGCTGTACCCGGCATGCGTTGCAATGCCAATCAAAGAAAGTGTTGGCGTTGTAACTTTGTATGTTGAAGTGCTTTTTGATTCCCAATATTGTTTTTCTTTTTCCGTTAACCACCTCTAAACTATTGTAAAATTGATTTACTATCTCAAAAAAATCATGGGAGCGTGATCAACAACTCACCAAATTTTCATCGCAATGAAATGAATGGTATGTGAACGCATACGGGACTTTGTTGAAACGATTCGAGCGCCGTCACCCATTTGTTAAATATACTTGTACGCTACCTATTGTAAAATGGATTTACTAAGTGAAAACCTTCCCTGGCGTGTACACAACAACTCATGAAAGTTTCATCGCAATCGGATGAATGGCATATGAACGCATACGGGTTTTTGCTTAAATGATTCGCGCAACGACACTCATTTGTTGAATCTACATGTGCGCCACCCATTGAAAAACGGATTTACTAATTCATACACCTTCGCCGGACTGTGCTCAACTCCCCAAAGTTTTATGATAATCGGATGAATGTTATATGAACGCATACGGGACCTTGTTGAAACGATTCACGCGCTGTCACCCATTAATTGATTCTAATCGTGCGCTACCAATTGTAAAATGGATTTACTAAATCAGAAATCTTTGCGGGAGTGGAAACAACATTTCCCCAAATTTCATTGCAATCGCATGAATGGTATATGAACGCATACGGATTTTTTTAACGATACACACGCCGTTACTCATTTGTTGAATCTACTTGTGCGATACCTATTGTAAAGTGGATGTACTAAGCCAGAAACCTTCCCTGAAGTGTACACAACATCTCACCCAAGTTTCATCGCTTTCGGACAAATGGTATAGCCTATGAACGCATAAGGGAATTTGTTGAAACGCTTCGCGCGCCTTCGCTCATATGTTGGATCTACTTGAGCGCTACCTATTGTAAAATGGATTAACTAAGCCTGAAACATTCCCTGGAGTGTACACAACAACTCACCCAAGTTTAGTCGCTATCAGACGAATGGTATATGAACGCATACGGGACTGTGTTGAAACACTTCGCGCGTCGTCGCTCGTTTGTTTAATCTACTTGTGCGATACCTATTGAAAAGTGAATTTACTAAACCAGAAACTTTCCCTGAAGTGTACACAACATATCACCCAAGTTCCATCGCTATCGGACGAATGGTATGTGAACGCATACTGGACTTTGTTAAAACGCTTCGCTCGTCGTGGCTCATTTGTTGAATCTACTCGTGCGCTATCTCTTATAATATGGATTTACTAAGAGAGAAACCTTGCCCGTAGTGTACACAACCTCTCACCCAAGTTTCATCGCTATCGGACGAATGGTTGTGAACGCATACAGAAGTTTGTTGAAACGCTTCGCCCGTCGTCGCTGATTTGTTGAATCTAATCGTGCGCTACCTATTGTTAAGTCGATTTACTAACCAGAAACCTTCCCTGAGGTGTACACAACATCTCAGCCCAGTTTCATCAATATCAGACGAATAGTATATGAAGGTATACGAGACTTTGTTGAAACGCTTCGCTCGTCGTCGCTCATTTGTTGAATCTACTCGTGCGCTACCTATTATACCATAGATTTACTACGTCGGACACTTTGCCTGTAGTGTACACAACCTCTCACCCAAGTTTCATCGCTATCGGACGAATGATATGTGAACGCATACAGGACTTTGTTGAAACGCTTCGCCTATCGTCGCACATTTGTTGAATCTACTCATGCGCTACCTATTGTTATGTGGATTTTCTGAGCCAGAAACCTTCCTTGAAGTGTACACAACATCTCACCCAAGTTTCATCACTATCAGACGAATATTATATGAACGCATACGGGGCTTATTTGAAACGCTTCGCTCGTCGTCGCTCATTTGTTGAATCTACTCGTGCGCTACCTATTATAACATGGATTTACTAAGCCAGAACCATTGCCTGTAGTGTACACAACCTCTCACCCAAGTTTCATCGCTCTCGGACGAATGGTATGTGAACGCATACAGGACTTTGTTGATACGCTTCGGCCGTCGTCGCTCATTTGTTGAATCCAATCGTGCGCAACCTATTGTTAAGTCAATTTACTAAACCAGAAACCTTCCCTGATGTGTACACATCATCTCACCCAAGTTTCATCACTATAAGACGAATAGTATATGAAGGCATACGGGACTTTGTTGAAACGCTTCGCTCGTCGTCGCTCATTTGTTAAATCTACTCGTGCGCTACCTATTGTTAAGTGGATTTACTAAGCCAGGAACCTTCCATGAAGTGTACACAACATCTCACCCAAGTTTCATCACTATCAGACGAATAGTATATTAACGCATACGGGACTTAGTTGAAACGCTTCGCTCGTCGCCGCTCATTTGTTGAATTTACTCGTGCGCTACCTATTATAACATGGATATACTAAGCCAGAAACCTTGCCTGTAGTGTACACAACCTCTCACCCAAGCTTCATCGCTATCGGACGAATGGTATGTGAACGCATACAGCACTTTGTTGAAACGCTTCGGCCGTCGTCACTCATTTGTTGAATCTACTCGTGCGCTACCTATTGTAAAAAGGATTTACTAAGTCATAAACCTTTCCTGGAGTGTGCACAACAATACAACCAAAGTTTCATTGCGATCGGATGAATGGTATATTAACGCATACGGGACTTTGTTTAAGCGATTCGCGTGCCGTCACTCATTTGTTGAATCTACTCGTGCGCTACAACTTTCATATTTATTCACCTTTTAAACCTTCTCTGGACTTCCACAAATAATTCCAGACCAAAATTAGCCAAATCGGTCCAGCCGTTCTCGAGTTTTAGCGAGACTAACGAACAGCAATTCATTTTTATATATATAGACAAGCTGACCCGGCAGATGTTGTCCTGCCAATCAAAGAAAGTGTTGTAACTTTGTTTTTTGAAGTGCTTTTGGATTCACAATATTTTTTTCAATTTCTGTTAACTGCCTTTAAACTATCGTGAAATGAATTAACTAATCTAGAAACATTAGTGGTAGCCGGCCCCGTGGTGTTGGGGTAGCGCGCCTGCCTCTCACCCGGAGGCCCCGGGTTCGATCCCCGACTCCGTCAGGGATTTTAAAACTGACGTGAGGGTTGGAACGGGGTGCACTCAGCCTCGTGAGGACAATTCAGTAGCTGTCTGACAGTGAGACAGCGCCCCGATCACGAATACCAAGATTAACGGCCGAGGGGACCCGACGCGCTGATCACGCGTCACCCCAATATCTGCAGGCCAAATGGCTGGGCAGCGGTCGCTTGGTCGGCCTTAGCCCGTCATGGGCTGGATAGTGCCAGGGGTTGACTTTTTTTTTAGAAACATTAGTGGGAGCGTGCACAACAACTCTCGCAATCGGATAAATGACATATATCGCATACGGGTTTTTGTTTAAATGATTCGTGCGCTGTCACACATTTGTTGAATCTACTCGTGCTCTACCAACTCTGAAATGGATTTACTAAGTTAGAAAGCTTCACGTAAATGTACACAACAACTCATCAAAGTTTTATCGCAATCCATGAATAGTATATGAACGCATACGGGATTTTGTTGGTACGCTTCGCGCGTCGTCACACATATGTTACATCTACTCGTGCGCTACCAATATTGTAAATCGGATTTACCAAGTTGAACACCTTCCGTGGCGTGTACACAACAACTCATCATCAAGTTTCATCGGAATCGGATGAATGACATATGAACGCATAAGTGATTTTCTTTAAACGAATCGCGTGCCTTTACTCATTTGTTGAATCTACTCATGCGCTACCTATTGTAAAATAGATTTTCTAAGCCTGAATCCTTCTCTGGCGTGTAATCAATGATTCACCAAGGTTTGATCGCAATCGGATGAATGATATATGACCGCATACGGGACATTGTGGAAACGATTCACGCGCCGTCGCTCATTTGTTGAATCTACTCGTGCGCTACTTATTAAAAACTGGATTTACTAAGACAAAAACATTTCCTGGAGTGTACACAACAATTCACCAAAGTTTCATCGCAATCGGATAAATGGTATATGGACGCATACGGTACTTTGTTGAAATGATTCGCGTGCCGTCACACATTTGTTGAATCTACTCCTGCGCTACCTATTGTAAAATGGATTTATTAAGCCAGAAACCTTCCGTGGGGTGTACACAACATCTCACCCAAGTTTCATCGTAATCGGGCGAATGGTATTTGAACGCATATGGGACCTTATTGAAGCGCTTCGTGCGTCGTCGCTCATTTGTTGAATCTACTCGTGCGAAACTTCCTGTGAAATGTATTTACTAAGTTAGAAACCCTCACGGAAGTGTTCACAACATCTTACCCAAGTTTCATTGCAATCGGATGAATCCGCATACGGGACTTTGATTAAAAGTTCGCGCGTCGTTGCTCATTTGTTGAATCTACTCGTGAGCTATCTATTGTAAAATGGATTTACTAAGTTAGAAACCCTCACGTAAGTGTACACAACATCTCACCCAAGTTTCATCGCTATCGGACGAATGGTATTTGAACGCATACGGGACTTTGTTGAAACGCTTCGCACGTCACCGCTCATTTGTTGAATCTACTCGTGCGTAACCTCCTGTGAAATGGATTACTAAGTTAGAAGCCTTCACTTAAGTGTACACAACAACTCATCAAAGTTTCATCTCAATCTATGAATGGAATATAAACTTATATGGGATTTTGTTGAAACGCTTCGCGCATCGTCACACATTTGTTGAATCTAGTCATGCGCTACCTAATGTGAAATTGATTTACTAAGCCAGAAGCCTTCCCTGGTGTGTACACAACATCTCACCCAAGTTTCATCGCTATCGGACGAATGGTATTTGAAACCACCCGGGGGAAAACTACATGTGGTATTCTTGGACTAAGCAAAGGCCTTTGATACCATCAATAGACAAATGCTAGTAAGGAAATTAGACAACATGATTGGTGAAGGCAACTACTTGGCGAGATTTGTTAGGACCCTGTTGAGCGAAAACTACATCGTTATTTCGGAAAACATTACAACTTCCAAGGAAATACAGCAGACAATTGGAGTACTGCAGGGGGATCCCTTAAGCCCCATCCTCTTCGCTCTTGCTACAGCAGATGTGGTGGAAATATTACCCCCAAATTTAAAAATATACATTTACGCAGACGATATGGCTCTAATTTCAACCAGAGAAAAGGATTTACAGCAGGCGTTTGACAGAGTTGCGGTGTGGGCGGAAGAGAATGAATTATATCTGAATGAAAGGAAAACAGTTGCAATGACTTTCAGAAAAGGGGGAAGAGGAGCGACAATTCTCTACAAAAATAGACCGCTGGAATGTGTTACGCACTTCAAGTATCTGGGGATGACGTTCCAGACTCACGGAAACGTCTTCACTATTCACATCAAGGACAGAACAAACGCGGCTATAAAGGTCATGAGTGACATACGACATCTCCGAACACTGTCATTACAGACAGCGATGAGACTTTTATCGCTGAAGATCATTCCTGTAGTTGCATATGGTTTGGAAAGTATTTGGCATCACCTTAAGTATAAGCACCTCGTAGAGTTGGAGAAGGTGAAAGCTACCTACCTGAAAAGGGTAATGTGTCTTTCGAAATTCACTCTTTCTCGGTTGGTGTATGAACTCGCGAAAGAGCCTCCTTTTGTTGAAGACCTCAGATTACAGCTGCTCCTGCCATCTACATCGGGTTATGAGAGACTAATGCAGGAAATGAAGTTAAAGAGAGGAAGCATATTGCAGGAATTTTATATCACGGATGCGATGACATCGCGGGATTGGACGAGGGGTTTCTATGAGATGAGACACTTGATAACCAGATTCGCGGTGCATGGATTCCACTTCAGGGTGTGTGCAAACAAAATGTACCATCAGCCGGATTGCTGGTGCGTGTGTGCCCTGTGCGGCAAAGCATGTGACAGATATCATGTAATGCAGTGTGATCAGAGGAAGTTATCTCTGACACAGTTTTGTACTAGTGATAAGTAATTAATGATGATGATGATGATGTTCGAGGAAAAGATAAGTCATGTTTAATTCAATTGCATATTTTGTGCTCTGATAAATTTATTTGAATGCATACGGGACATTTTTGAAACGCTTCGTGCGTCGTCGCTCATTTGTTGAATCTATTCGTGCGCTATCTATTGTAAAATGGATTTACTAAGCCAAACACCTTCCCTGGAGCTCACTCAACATATCACCCAAGTTTCATCGCAATCGGAAGAATGGTATATGAACGCATACGGGACTTTGAAACGCTCTAACGTGCAGAGACAAACCGTCCAAAGACATCAGCTTTCACGAAGGCCAAGGCTAGTGGTTTCCATGACGACTGTTTTTGACTGTATATTGTGGTTCTAAAATTGTGTGTAAATTGTGGTTCTAAAATTGTGTTCATTCCACCTACGGGATCAGATTGTGAATCTAAACCATACATGGACCCACCCCAATATTCATACCAAATTCCATCAAAATCGGTTCAGTCGTTTAGGAGGAGTTTAGTCACATACACACGTGTCGAAGAATTATATATATATATATATATATATATATATAAATCCAGATGGCAGTTGCGCATATTAATCACGTTAATGTAGTCATAACTTTGGTAACGGGATGTCCTAATATAAAACCAAGCATTGATTCATTGGATCGCAAGTTATGGATTTTAATGCTTGCATGATTCGCACGGCCACCATATTGAAAATGTTATTAATGGCCTTGCAGTTTGGGTGACAGACCCTTCCCACTTAATGGTAGCCTATGGGTTTTAAAAATTTGGTTGAGATCCAATGATTAGTTTAGTTGTAGTTTGATATAAGGTTTGCACATTTGGGTGGCCGCCATTTGGTTTAAGTTATGTCGGCGCCAATATAGAATATGCCACTGAGGTGCCCTCTGCTATTGCTACCTCTGTACCAAACTTTGTTAAATTTAATTTCGTTGTGTTTGAATTTGATCAGGGAGACAGGCATGCATACACACCCATACATACACGCATACATGCATACCTACATACCCACACACTCACAGTCACACGGACATTCGACACGTGTAGATCTCATAAGTATTCTTTCATTTTTTGACAATAATTTAAAGCAGGCAAAATTGTAAAGAAATAAAGGAATTTCGAATCTTGGAGAGATTGTTCAGGGAGTTTAGGATCTTCAATGAATCACATACAGAATATAGTTTTCAATTACTAACCGTCATCATATTTTAGGAAAGCATTAATCAAGGATAAGCAGTTGAGCATGACCGCACTTGACACGCATTAAAGAAATAGATTCCAAAGTTTTAATTCACTTCGCCAAGAAACTTTTATGTAGTTCAAAACTGTGGAGATGTTAAATGTTGATGGCTTCCACTCTACTGTATTTCATGAGTAAGTTCTGAATTTCAACAAGAGGACGATTTTAGTTTTATTCCCATATTAGCAACCCGGCCCGGCTTCGCCCGGGAACAGTTGTGAATACATTACGTGTTAAGCGCTTCTTTACGATGTCAATGAACTACGATCTATATCCGTTTTACGTCTCGGCATGATGGGTTAAAATCACTGACTGGACTATTAACGATCTTATTATGGAGATGCATGCGCAACAAATTCTTGTCAGACGTAATTTAAGAATGGCGAGGTGCATAAAACACATATCCCCCTTCTGTCCAATCTAAAAACACTCATAGTGGACGATATATTGAATAAAGAGATGTGCTCTCGCGTAGGTTTTTTTTAGAACTTTTCATGCCGAACAATTCTTACACTCATTGTACATATATTGATATTTTTTACGATTTGACCAGCATAAGCTTAAAAAGCGCACGGACGGCAGGAATTTTTACGACTTTTTCTCTGAAATCGTTACTGCTTGGCTTCCTTTGATCATAAATAAATTATTTTCCACAGAAACCTTCCTCGAGGTATACTTTACAGAATGGTGATAACCGCATAAAAATCCATGCAGTGGTTCTCGAGATTACCCGTGACTTCCAAGAATAGGGGACTTTGTTTTATACTAAGTAGATATTATATGCCAATCAGTACAGTTTAATATAATATAATCCCCCTTCTCCGTCCAAACTTAAATTGACTGTGAATTTTGCGGAACGAAAAGTTCACAGGAAAAATGAGAGTTGCATTTCCAGGGAATGGTGAGGTGAATGAAACTCAAATCCCCCTTCCGTCCAATCTTAACTTGACTGTGTTTCACAGGCTAAATGAAGATAACCCGAGTTGCACTTCCAGAGAAACTCCAAACACAACCACCCTTCTCAGAAGTCTTAACTCAACACGACTCGACGGTTTGCTGCTGGCTGTATCTGGGACAATAGGTTCGCCCGCTAGCTAGGGATGATAGACTCGCCATTAGCTAGCTCGTAACTGTCGCCTCAGTAGTTGAATGGACATGGTTGGAAGAAATTAAAACGTAAAAACCCTTATAGTGGGCGATGTATTGAAGATAGACATATGCTCTCGCGGACTTTTTTGTAGAACTTTTCATGCTGAACAATTCTTAGACATTTCTAACGGTTTGCCCAGCGTAAGCTTACAAAGCGCTCGGACGCCAGGTTTTTTCCGACTTTTTCACTGAAATCGTTACTGCTCGGCTTCCTTTGATTGTAAATAAATTATTTTATGCAGAAATCATCCTCGAGATATCCTTTACAGAATGGTGAAAACCGCATCAAAATCCATCCAATGGTTCTCGAGTTTACCCGTAACAAATAAGAATCGGGGACTTGGTTTTTTACTAAGTAGAGGTACAGTAGGCCTAAGAATTATTCCTTGCGAAATCTTACTGCATAAGCTAAGTGATAGGGCTACATATCATTCGTTTATTTGATTCATTTGACAACGTCGAATATTTGAATAAATTATTGAAATGTTTAAAGTATCCGAATATTTCAATGTTAGAAGAATTTCAATATTTAAACAATTAAGATGTCTATGCTATTTCGATTGTTCAAATCATTCGAACGTTCGAAGTACTCAAATATTTGAAATATTCGTTTCTTAAAATAAATCCCCACCTTGTGGCGTAGTGGCTAGCATTCTTGACTCTCACTGCGGAGGCCCGGTTTCCATTCCCGGCTCTGCCAAGTAATTTAATTCTGGTATGACGGCTATAACGGGATTCACTCAGCCTCGTGAGGCAAACCTGAGAAGAGGTGGGTTCGAATCCTACCTCAGCTATCCTGGAAGTAGTTTTCCGTGGTTTTGCACTTCCACTCCAGGTAAATGCAGGGATGGTACCTAACTTCAGGCCACGGCTGTTTCCTACCCCATTCCTACCTAATTAAGAATACACACACTAGTACAGACATCACTGTGCCACAGATCATCAGAAAAATTCTACACACACCCAAGTACATGAGACTACATGACCTTGATGTCCCACAACCTCTAAATAATGAGCAACAACAACATTAACTAAAATAAATCAAACAGTTCAAATATTTGAATAATTCGAAGGTGATAAGTCTCCGATAATTACAGCAATATATTTGTGAAAGGAAATAAAATATTTCCAGTGGACGAGTTGTTCGAAGCAAAGGCGAAACCTTATTCAGATTGGGATCGTTTTAAAATTGAAATCGTTGTTCTATTCTTTATCACAATGTAGGTCATGTACGCAAGGCTACTACATCGTATAGAAAATCAATTTAATAGGCGGGAGAATTTCTAAATAGAAGAGGCAAGTATTATAAGTGAAATTGGGCTATGTATTTCTTCACGGAACAACTTGTTCTTTTCTACTTAAAATTATAATTTTTGTGTTCCATGCATTCTTATAATAATTTTAATAATAATAATAATAATAATAATAATAATAATAATAATAATGAACAAGAAAGGCCTAGTAGAAAAATTGGAGATTAAAGAAAGAAAGAAAGAAAGAAAGAAAGAAACGAAGAAAGAAAGAAAGAAAGAAAGAAAGAAAGAAAGAAATATCTTGAGGAAAATACTGTTATTATTGGCCCGATTAAATACTAAGGTGAATATAGACGACGGAATAACCATGAGCTGCATATTCATGTTCAAAAGATCTCTGATGTTATGAGGAAAAGGAAAATTGCATTTTATGGCCACTTCCTAAGAATGAAAATGAATCTTTACCTATTTCAAAGATAAGAAGACCCAAGTCAGCCTGGTTTGAAGAGGTAGAAAGTGACCTACAGGAGATGGAGATTACCTGTGAAGATATTTAAGAACGCAACCCCCCCAGGAAGAAACTAAACAATCACCTGGGTTTTCAACAAAACACAAAGCTGAATAAAGATGTGGATGGAAGAAAGAAAAGAGCAACACCAGCATTTTATGAAGAAGCACTGGGCAAAGATCAAAGTCCAGAGAAGATAGTTGAAATGACGTGAAACTTATTTGGCCAATACGATTAAATATTTATAATAATAATAATAATAATAATAATAATAATAATAATAATAATAATGCAACGTGTTTAAATTTTGTGATAAATAGAGGGTAGAAAGTATGAAAATACCTGCTGCCAATATTACCAATTACCGGCTGTAGTAAGAAGACGATATGTAAGATACGAAAGGAGGGACAAATTGAAGAAAGTGGAGCGAAAAGAACTGACAATTTGTAAAATGGACAAACTGCCTGTAAATAAGATTAAACTACACGATATGGATAAGTTTAACATTCACGGGAAATTTTGGGAATATTTTAGTTAAAAAAAGTCTAACAATGTGAAAACTCGAAATTTGATGTTTTTCAATGGTGACCGACTGAAAAACTTCAAATTGCGATTACTAAGGCAACGCTGAAAAATGGCTTCAAACACCATAATGTGGAACGTATTAAATGTTTGCTGGGAAGGATTTCATTAAGTATTAACAAAAAATATTGTAGAATGTAAAAGCATATTTTTTAATAGCTATGCTCGTCGACTCGGCACAGGATGTTTAGAACTCCAACTCTTCTCATCAGTCCCCCAGGGGCTCACAGCAAGTGGGACGTGGGTTAGCGACCACGGGACCCCAGCTGAGTCCAGCATTGCTTCCACTTACTTCTGCTGGGCTCCTCTCCGTCTTCTTTCCTATCGACCACCCTGATCAGCTCTAGATCTCTAACGACCACTACGGTATTAGGGTATCCGAGGCCTAGGGAGTCTCTTCCTTTCTCGCCTTAGTTGTCCCTTGTCTCACCTTTCCTTCTGCGAGGGGTCAGCCTTCTGTTTCATTTCATGTTATCTCCTGCCTTCTGCTCAAGGCCCTCAAGGAGCCAGGGTGTATGTAGCCCCTCCACTTCTGGTGCACCCTGGATAGTGCTACACCCTCAAGGGCTCACAGCTAATGAGTTTTGGGAGTTGGCGACCCCGAGGAATTCCTGAGCTGGGTCCGTTTTGTTCCCTTTTTCTTCCAACCTTGGGGCGGGCCCTCTCCTCTTTCCCTTTTCTCTCTGTCTCTCATGGCTCTCCTTCCTTCCAAGTTCCTCAATCCTCATTCTTTGAGGCTTGAGGGCATTTCTTTTCTTTCTGTCCTTTATTTGCGTTATCCTTTATTTGTGTACCATTTCTTCCTCTAGTATATAAGTTTGTAGTTAGTATTAGTTATAGTTTTCATTCTCATCTCATCTTTCACTATCTCCCATACCATTAAGGGCCGATAACCTAGATGTTAGGCCCCTTAAAACAATAATAATAATCATCATGTTCTCATCAGGTGACTGCACTGCGATGACGTCATTTTCGTTGCTAGTAGCGCTATGGTATGTATTACGCCAGTCAAATCGGTCGGCAAATACAACTGATGTGCCCGATAACCTTCCACTCTAGTGTATAGTGTCCAACGCTTTGATTTAACAGTACAAAGAAGTACACAAGGCAATTGTAGAGTTGAAAGGTTCAAAGCACAGTTCGTGCCCATAAGTGGTGAGCAAAGTTATGTCCGTAAATTATTCGCCATAAAACACGGCTGCACAAGCCCTTCCATTATAGTGCTGCACTGCGTGGTCCCATGTCTATCACACTGCAGACTCGTAAACATTAAACCGTTGCAGCCAGAACCAGGTTACATCTGCCCACTCTACACGGTAATCGTCATTGTCGCCATAAAAGAAGAAGGGTTCATTTGTAACGACGTCGTAATACAACTTAATGTCGAAGTACTCCACAAATTATGACTCTTAAACAAGTATTTGAAGACAATCGTTAGCACAGAAGCTTCTGCCAATACAGGTAAGACAACTGGTCTATAAACATCCATAACCGTGTGAGTTATATCTTGTTTGTTCGGTTCTGTGTTGTATGATAGTTTCCATACAACTAAAGTAATTAACCCTCCGTCGGGCGCAACATAAATAATACCACCGTCGCGTCGTCCGCAAGCAATCTGTCAGATCAACAATAATATTCATTTATGTACATTATGTCGCCTCAAACAGTATTAGGATGATGATGATAATTATTGTTTTAAGGGGCCTAACATCTAGGTTATCGGCCCCTAATGGTTTGGGTGATCGTGAAGATGATAATTAAATGGAAACTATAACAAAAACTAACTACTAACTTATATATCAGAAGAAGAAATGAAAAAAAAAAATGGAATAAGGCAAATAAAGGACAGGAGGAAAACAAATGCCCTCAACCCTCGAAAAAAGCTGATTGAGGGACTTGGAAGGAAGGAGAGCCAAGAAAGACAGATAGGAAAGTGAAAGAGGAGGGGTCCGCCCCAGAGATAATGGAAATAGGGGAGAAAACCGAACCCAGCTCAGGAATCCCTCGGGGTCGCCAACTCTCGAACCCACCAGCCGTGAGCCCCTGATGGTGTAGCAATGTTCAGGTTGCACCAGAAGTGGTGGGGCTACATACACCCGCCTTGAGGGCCTTGAGTAGAAGGCAGGAGATAACATGAAAAGAAAAAGAAGACTGACCCTTCGGAGAAGGAGGGTATCGGAAAAGATGAGACAAGGGCCAATTAAGGTGGGAAAGGAAGAGACTCCCTAGGCCTCGGATACCCTAATACCATCTGGGTCGGAAGAGAACAAGAGTTGACCAAGAAAGTTCGACAGGAAAGATGACGTAGAGGAGCCCGGCACAAGTAAGTGGAAACAATGTCGGACTCAGCTGGGGCCCCGTGGTCGCCAACCCACGTCCCACTAGATGTTAGCCCCTGACGGGGGCGAGGTGGAGGTTAGTATTAGGAATTGTCATCTCACTTAACTGTTGCATTTTTAACTTCAAGAAAGGAAAATATCCAGTTTACATTATAAAATGTTCAATTTTTATTAAAATTATAAAAAGAACTAATTACATCTAATGAACAGACTCAAAATCTGTTATCAAATATCACTCAAGCTCTCTACTAAAATTTAACAAGCCACAGATTGGATTTACTAATACAAAGGCATGTTTTTTTTTTCAATATTGGAAAAAAATTGATACACCTACGTAAACAAAAGCATAACGTACTAATACTTACACAATCGGGCGCACTTGATAACCTGGATGAATCGGATCACCACGGAGTAGCGGAGGGCACTGAAACAAGGATTCTCGCCCTCACGGGTCTGGTAGGGAGAGCGGAAGCTATTGCAACGCGTGCAGCGTTCGTGGATAAATCCAAGCCTGGGAGGGAAAAGGGTATTTCGTTTTAATCTTACAGATAATGTGAGCCTGACGGAGGGTTAAACAGGTACTTCATTTCCCGGATGTTTGTATGAAATATTGCTTGCAAGGGCCGATTGGATTGCCTTTCTGGTTCTAGTCCATACCCTAGTTGAAACAAAAGCAAATTGATGTGTTTGGTGGGTAGGTCTACGAATTAAATACGTCAAAATATAATTATAGGCCTATGTCTTTTAAACGGTGGCTATAAGAAATATTTAGTTCCATGGAAAATAAATAACCAATTTTCATGTTTTCTATTGATCATTCTTTCCCGCTTATTAAAATGATTTATATGTACTAAATTGCATTTGATAGACACCCTGTATTGCAGTAATGTATAGAACAACAATTTCAAACTCAATACTCAAACGTTATTTTCGATAATATTAATAATTTCACCCCCGAAGGGCTCTCTCGCATTTGCGCACCCTCAAATGTCAGCTGATTGCGCCATGATTCAATCCTGCAACCTTGGGAACAGCAGGAGACAACGTTAACGCTGAGCCATGGAGCCAGTCTTCCGAATAAACATTAAAATTGTATCTTAAGAAAGAACAAGAAGTTCCGTACGAAATAAAGAGCCTACTTTTCTTAAAAATGAAGATTCATGCCAATCTATATAGACCTATCCAGAATAATGACGGAATTAAGTTGGTAATATCGAAATTTCTAATTAGTTCGAAATATACCTGGTATAATGTGCCTAATAGAGCACTACAGTTGGCAGCACTGGTGACTGAATATATTCTTAGTTCCATCTCTCAAGGTACAGAATACAAAATTTGGTTGAAGTCCAATGGATAGAATGGACGTTACAAGCAGTTAGACATTGGATCTATCAGCGTGCGTAAAATCATGTTGGCAACAATGACATGTATTGAACCCAACGGTGTTAGGCTGACTGGTGTCGAACGTGGATCTCTGAGGGAGATGTATACAGACTAGAGATACTAGCAAGGAACGAACACGAGATCTTTTGAGGGAGTTTAAGCTATAAAGACCCCTAGAGAAAATACACATTAAATCACTGTTGTGATATGAACAAATTCTGAAATTATTTGTTAATATAATGCTGGAAAGACTAACAGATTACTGCAGTATTGGGCTGTAGTGTGCATACAATTCTGGACTTAGAGCAGAGCGTTCGAACTTTTGACAGTTTGTTAACGGCTCTAGAATTCAGGCGTGGTTTCGTGGAGCCTTGTCACTCACGGTGACCTACTTAGACCGTCTGGAACAAGTCAGGACGGTAATATATGGACCAGTTATTCCCCGTTACATAAGGAAAAGGCCAAGGGGATGAGAAGACACCAGAGTAATTTAATGATTGCTCGTGATTGGAGTAACTCAGAGACATGAGGATTGCACCTATGTGAATGTAAAGCCGGGAGGCTAATTATCAAGCCGTTAAACATTGAAATCGAGGCAGATTTAATGTAACGCGCATTAACACAGTAACACTGAGGTTAGCGACAAGATCTGACCATGTCTTCGGGGATTTACCAATGACGCTGCGTGGGGAAGCGCTGCAAATGCAATTAATATTAATTAATTGGCCGATCGATCCTCGAACACACATACGGATCTGTGATCAGCGTGGAAAAATGAACCTTAAAAACGTTATTTCAAGACCAGAAACGTACTGAGAGAGAAAAGGACGCTGCAAGGAAATTTTCGGTCTACTTTTTCTCTCCAAACGGATATAAGGGCTGGGGGAAGGACAGTCGGAGTCAGTCGAACCAAAGTCTAGTGCGAAGCGCACGTCGCAAGAGTCCAGGAAAGGGACACGCAGACTTCAGTATGTTGAGTGCTCATCAACATAATAACCATGCAGTAAGGCATGAATTAATAACGATTAATAAGGACAGTCGTGCCATACTTTTATAGTCGGCATTACGAGCGATTGTTATTGAGCACGTAGGAAATGTACCATGTGATATATGAGGTAGTACAATTGGAAGTGGTAATTGCACAAGTACAATTATAATAGGATATTGGACTGCGCAGATATAAACTTTGTTATGCAAGTGGTGAAATTTCGCAGGGATACCACTGTAATTAATGCTTAGGACGATGTGGAAGCATATTTATGCGATATTAGGAAATTTATCTAAGGATAGAAATTGATAGACAGATTGGGGGACCGCTAGGAATCCTTAGGCAGAGAATCGAGACTTTCAAACGAGGTGCGGGTAGCAGTGAAGAATAGATCTTCAGGGCCTGCATTTATGATATTCTGCACGGAGAGGTCAACCTTTAAGATATGTACATAGCAATCGTGTAATTTTAGTGATGATCATTTAAGTGTATGTAAAATTAATACTGTAAAAAAGTGTTACAACGTGTTGTGTGAATAAGGAAGCAGCAGCTTCAACATGGAAAAGCAAAGTGCAGTGTGTTTTGTAAGGCAAAATTTATGTAAAATGTGTGTGGAAAGTGTAAGAATGCCTTGCTAATTTGCAAATTATGGCGGGCATTACTGGAGGAATGCGTGGGCGGAGCCACCAGATTAACCAATGTGAGTACCCAAAAACCATGATTTCGTAGTAATTATAGTCCACTGTATGTTGAGTGACTTCAAAATTTATAGAATATGCCAATAAGAGTCATTTTTAGGAGGTAGAACCTCGAGATATTAATGTTGTGTTGATTTTAGTCAAGTTGAGATGTTTTGTACATCATTGAGTGGATAAATCGTTACCACTAATGTAAAAATGGCAGTTCAGTTATATAGAAAGTTAACGTAACGAACACGGATGTTCGGTTATTGAATACAGTTACGTTGTGTCGGGTGTGGGGATGTATGTCAGTCATAATAATAATAAGAATAAGAATAAGAATAAATGAATACACATCAGGGAAAAATGGTTGTAAGCAAAATATATATGCTATTTGGTATTTGTGTATCCAAGCGGTAGTATTATACGTGATGGGCGAAGTAAAAGAATTTAATATCAAAGTATATTATGAGAATGGAAATAAATATGCAAGAATCTAGGAACTGGAAGGGTTTAATAGAGAATTGAATTTGCAGCTTGATGAATAAGCTTGTAAGAGTAATTGATAGATTTTATCTTACTAATTAAAGGACGGGATCATATCACCATGGTCAGGGGAGCCAGGTAGTCTAATCGACGTGTAAAATCTCGTATAGCCAAGGGCATACAGAGATATTTATTATTGCCAGAGCGTAATTAGTGATTGACCCTAGCTCTGAGGATTGATATGAAATGTTCCGGGTTCGAATCCAGTGGTGTATGGGAGGATAACAATGGAAACCTCAGCATGACACCTGATATCGACCGAGAACTAGCTATTGAATAAATTCAGCTCCTGGAAGTGAATTTTGACGGCAGGTTGAGCCTGACCGTGTCATTTAATAAGATGCCGGCTTGCCCAATTCCACAGGTGGATGGTGAATCTCGTTCCTTCGTATAATGTAAATGGACCTGTTGAGGCCAGCTATTAATATCCTAAGGTTTGGAATAAATGCTTAGACACTCCCATACCCTATCTTGCATACAGTTTAATAGATCATATGGGATAAGCAGGCCAATGACACTGAACTATTGCAGTTAAAGCCACGTGTTACTGCTTGGAGATAAAGGAAGAGGAAACATAGTAAAGGACGGAGCAAGTGTTTTGTTACCGCCCGACTCAGCCCATTATATACAGGATGGGCCGAGGGAGAGATTTTAAACGACCCTTGGAGGTCGACATTTAGAATGGACAGACTTTAAAACCCTGTTTGTAAGAAAAGAATCATTGTTGTATTGTATAATGAATTTGTGTGGTTTGAAACACATTGATAATTAAGGATCGTTTTGATAACTTAATACTTGGCAAACTTATCAGTTGTTGAAAGTTGCATTTTTATACTGACATTGTCACCTGTTTCTAAAGGTCGACACTAGATGCCATAGGCTATGCCCACGCAAGGGTAGCATAATATACCATCCGACACAGCGTAACGGAATCTTTGAAATTGAACTCACAACGGCATACAGTGGAACTGTAGAAAGTGGAACTGCATAACAGTGGAAATGCAGAAAGGGGTATAATTATATGTAACAGTGGAGTTGCAAGTAAATATGAGGCGCAACCCATAAATTGGTTAATGCATGGTAGATAATTTTGGTGGGAAGAGAGATACAGAACACAAGTGTACGCATAATGTAAAGTAGGATGTGTTGTGAATAAACAATTAGATTGTGGAATTAAAGAGATCACAATAGGTGACGTAAGATTGTAAGTACAGTTTTATGTGACATTTGCCAGTGCATCAGCGCACTTGAGAATGAATTTTTATGTTAATCTCAGGGTAAATGTATAAATAAGCATTTGGATTTGCAAGGATAAAGTGCGAATATTAGTGGATTGAAGGAATAATTTTGCATTGTTTTATGTATTATTGTTGGGATTGTGTTTTGTTTGTGTGAAGCCATGATTTAGAGCTCAATTAAAGTATTTAGAATAGAGTTGTGCTTTATTATTGTAGAGTTGATACCTTTTAGTCTCAGATCAGAAATATGCAACTGCTCAGTGGGTGGACGGTACACGCCTGAGGACTGAAGCTAGCTGGAGGCAGAAGCATGTTTTCCATGGAAATTATTCACGTGGGTACAGTATGTGTTGGTCAGAAATGATCTAAAATATTATGATCTATTGTTGTTCCAATTTTGGATACAAACCATTTGTTGGTATACACAGGTTAAAGGTTCCGCCTGACAGGCGGAACCTTTAACCTGTTTATACTAATTAGTTTATCAATACGGAACCAGAATGAACCTTTTAAGTTCTAAAACCATTTTTTGGTAAATAAGTTACATGTATTTTAAAATTGGACCTATCAGCAGGCTTAGAATCATGTTGGTAGCACTGACGTATATTAGTTAATCCAAATTAATCTAGAATGTACAAAGTTTAGAGCTGTTGGCTTGCATACATTCTCATATATTAATATTAGGATAAAAAGTAGAGACGGCATTTAATAACAGTTGGCAGCCTTGGTTGCTCTGAAGAATACGCATAGTCATATCTGCTATCGTACACATAGCACATACGACATCTGGTTAAAATTCAATTGATAGTATTGAAGTTACATGTATTTTAAAATTGGTCCATCAGCAGATTTAGATTCATGTTGGTAGCTCTGACGTATATTACGAAGGAAGGAAGGAAGGAAGGAAGCTTGTAGTATAACGTGACCGCTAATCTCGCGATCATAAGCCACGGGACCTCCGTTTTACGTGGAATCCGAACCACAGGACATGGCATTTCAACGAATATTAGTTACTCCAAATTAATCTAGAATGTTAGGCACTAGACGTATGCATAGTATAAAGCTGTTGGCTTGCATACTTTCAAATATATTGTTATTTGGATAAAAACAAGAAGTTCCGTGAAGAACTATACAGCCTACTTTTCATGCCAATGATTATTCTACAGTATATGAACCTATCTAGAATAATGACGAAATTAAGTTGGTAATATCGAAATATCTAATTAGTTCAAAATATACCTGGTATAATGTAGCCTCATAGAGCACTACAGTTGGCAGCCCTGGTGACTGAATATATTCTTAGTTCCATCTCTTAAGGTACAGAATACAAAATTTGGTTGAAGTCCAATGGACGTTGCATGCAGTTAGACACTGGATCTATCAGCAGGCGTAAAAGCTTGTTGCCAACAATACCATGCGTGTGCTGGTCAGAAATAATCTGAAATATTATGATATCTTGTTGTGCCAATTTTGGATGAAATCCATTTGTTAGTATAGAAGTTACATGTATTTTAAAATTGGACATATCAGCAGGCAGAGAATCATGTTGGCAGCACTGCCTTGTATTAATTACTCCAAATTAATCTAGAATGTCAGGTTCTATACGTGTGCAAAGTATAGAGCTGTTGGCTTGCATACTTTCTGATATATTGATATTAGGGTAAAAAAATATAGACAGCATTTATTAACAGTTGGCAGCCCTGATTGCTCTTAACAATACTTATAGTCATATCTGTTATGGTACACATAGCACATACGAAATTTGGTTGAAATCCAACTGATAGTATTGAAGTTACATGTATTTAAAAATTGTTACTATCTGCTGGTTTATAATCATGTTGGTAGAACTGACGTATATAAGTTACTCCAAATTAATCTAAAATGTCAGAATATACGTGTGCATAGTTTAAAGCTGTTGGCTTGCATACTTTCTGATATATTGGTATTTGGATAAAACAAATATAGAGAGCAATTATTAACAGTTGGCAGCCCTGGTGGCTCTTAAGAATACGCTTAGTCATATCTGTTTATGTACAGATATTACATACAAAATTTGGTTGAAATCCAATTGATAGTGTAGAAGTTATATGCATTTGAACATTGGACCTATCAGAAGGCTTAAAATTATTTTGGCAACACTGTCATGGTTGGCCTCCTGGAAATTAAACTGAAATAATATTATCTACATGTTTGCCAATTTTGGAATAGCTCCCATGCATACCTTGCAAGATATCCAACATTGAGCTCAAATTTCCAGTGCGTTTTTTCAGCAGTTGGTAGCACTGAGATCATTTTCAAATATGGACGTGAGATATTCCGGTGCACATCTTTACTCATACTACATTTGGTTTAGATTGCTGCAGCCGTTTAGGAGTTGATAGAGGGACACACACACACAGCCAGACAGACAGACAGACAGACACACATTTTCCCGGATCGATCTCATAAGTCTACTTTTTCCTCATTTTTGCAAAATGTGAAAAGTAGGCTAAAAATAGGGAGAGCATTTATTAACAGTTGGCAGCCCTGGTGGCTCTTAACAATACTATATGTCATAGCAGTTTATGTACACATATTACATTCGAAATTTGGTTGAAAAATTTGGAATAGCTTCCATGCTTACTTTCCAAGATATACAACATGGAGCTCATTTTTCAAGTTCTGTTTTTCAGCAGTTGGTAGCACTGACATCTTTTTCAAATATGGGCTTGAAATATTCAGGTATAGAATTTTACTCATACCAAATTTGGTTTTAGTTGCTGCAGCCGTTTAGGAGTTGATAGGGACACACACACACAAACAGACAGCCAGCCAGACAGACAGACAGACATACAGACAGAAGGAAGGGCAGACAGACAGACAACGCACATTTTTCCGGATCGATCTCATACAGTAAGTCTACTTTTTCCTAATTTTTGCAAAATGTGAAAAGTAGACTAAAAATGGCCTTAACATGGTCCTAGTGCCTGCCCTGTTTTATAGCCAAGTTTTCATCGTTACACCAGGTAGCTCATATCAACACTACCTCCAATATCGCGAAATGTATGCCCAAGTCTCCGTAATGAAGCTCATCTGCAATGATACAATACAACACTAAAGAATTGTGTCCCAGAATATTTAGCTCATGGCACAGGTTTATCAACTTACAGACAGACAGGTTCAATAGAACACTGGTAAAATATGTTCCTTTTTAGAAAAATAACACGTATTTAATCAATAATTTACGATACCTATAATATTAATTGGAGTAGATGATCTCGGTATTTTACCCCTTGAAACAATCTCCACCACCACTACCACTATGTTGCAAAATTACGTGCCAGAATAACTTTCCACACAGGCAATTATGACTCCTTCCGTGAGATGACATCTTTAAGTGACGGAAAAAAGGAATTAATTTTTGGATTGCCATATGTACAGCTTCCATAATTTACGAAAAGGAAGGTATGGAATTCAGTGTCATTTGTAGGTGATGAATACGACGCTTCTCTTTGACAGCTCGAATAGGTTTCGAGAAATAAATGACACATGTTTTTTGAAATTTTAATATGACGCTATCTTGAATTGAACAACATACGATTTCTATACATTAAGCCCTAAATAATGATTCGCTAAGCTATCAGATGATAAGATGATCGCCATAAAACTCATTTTCAAAATTCGAATATCGCGTGGCCTCCAGGTTGCTTCTGTTTTCATCAATTTTTTTAGTCCCATTATGTACTTATTTCCTAGTTCACTATCAATATGCACAATTTTAATTTAATTGCTGGTGAAGTATTTCGCATGGCCATCATGTAGGGTGGCCTTAGAGTTACGTACCTGAAGATGATGATTATTATGGTGGCTCAGTATAAAAAATTACGAGCCTTACAGTAGTCGCATATGATGTGTAACATCTGACATAGAAGAAACCTCACGTGAAATTGTTGATACACCGATATTTTGTACCATTATTGGCACAAATATTAATCTATTGTAAAAGTGAGTGTTTTACAGATATTGTAGTTTATAATACGGTACTCATTTTATTAGATGATTTGTAGCTTCCACCAGCAGTAGCCTAAATAAGGAATACGATATGGATCAATTAGATTAATAGACGCGACACCGCTCATAACCTTAAATTCCTTATAAACAGGTCCTCTTGATTCACAGACCAACACGTAATTTCATATGGATTCTGTTAAAATGAGTCATATTGATATGATAAATATCGTTTAAAATGATAATCAGGTAGCAAAACTATCTTCCTTGTCCGGGATTCGAACCCGAGATCTCTAGATTCACAGTCATAGGCGCTAACCCCACGGTTATTTCGACTACGCAAACAGTGTGCAAAAGATGGTGACTTATTTCTACGTTCCAATAATACTGAATTACGGAATTAAGTTTCATTTATATATTTTTGCATGTTTCGATAATGTCCCTGCGTGAAATTGAGTTTAAAATGCCTTATGAATAGTCCCTCTTGTGAGTAATGAGAATGTATTCAGCAATAGTTCATGAAGGCTTGCACAATTCTTGTATAACCACAACGATTATATTATATCGATGACTGCATTACCGTTATATGGGTTAATATTTGAATAGCCATTGTGCAGAAACATAATACCGGCAATGCCGACTACTTACAATGTTTGATATTAAGGCATTTTACCATTTAAACACTGATACGAAGACTTCGAACATGTACCATGTGCTTTGTTTCAATCAATTGACACCAGAGTTCGCATGAGCGTTTACCGTTCAGTATGTCATATACATTCCACATGGCCGAGAGTACGTCATGGTATCAATTTCCGACACCGCGGGCTCATTGTTTCTCTTACCACTCCCAGGGGGATCTTACCACTGCCAGCTGGATCGATCGATCGAGTTGGCAGTGCGTCTAACATTTCCGTTCGATGCACCACTGCCAGCTAGCACACTTCCGTTCGATCGAACGGAAGTGTGCCAGCTGGTGCCACCTCGATCGTTCCGATCCACTTCCGTCCCATTTTTCAAGATCACTCCCACAAAAATATCCAGCAACCAAGACGTGGAAAGATCTTACACATCAACAACATTCATTTCGATCACTTGATTAGGAAATATGAAATAAAAACGTCATTTCCTTTAAAATTCGCACAGCCGCTATTATTAATTTCTAATTGAATTTTAATTAAATTAACCCTTGTATGTACTGTAGATCTATCGTGACAAGTTTCACTGCGCTCGGGTGATTAAGTTGCAACAAAAACCCATTTGAATATTGAAATTTCGCGTCATCACATTGTTGGTTTTATGTTCATCAGATTAATGAAAGTCACATCGATGATCTTACTTTAATGGCCACAAAATTTCACTTTGATTGCCGTAATAGATTTGTAGATACTGATAACCGATGAAATATTCAGCATTCCAACCATGTTGAATTGTTTTATGTGTAGGCCATGCAGTTATGTACTAATAGATCAAGATTATTACGTTGGTTCATTATGGAATCCCCACAGGGGCTCAGATCAAGTGGGACGTGGGTTGGCGACCAAGGGATCCCAGTTGAGTCCGGCATTGCTTTCACGTACTAGTGCCAGGCTCCTCTCTGTCATCTTTCCTGACGGCCTCCCTTGGTCAAATCTTAATCTCTTCCGAGCCCGACGGTATTAGGGTATCCGAGGCCTATGGAGTATCTTCCTTTCCCGCCTAAATTGCTCTTCTCTCATCTTTTCGGTTCTGTCATTCTTCGAGGGTTCTGCCTTCTTTTTATTTTAAATTTTGTACATCTATTCACTTCCAATTAGATTTTTACGTCTTTTCAATCTACATTCCGTTTTGTGAGTTTTTTCAATCTAAATTGCATTTTGCACGTACTTTAAATCTAAACTGCATTTTGTAAGCATTTTGATTTTCACTTGCATTTTGTGAGTATTTTGAATTTCGATTGCATTTTGTAAGTATTTTCAACCCCAATTGCATTTTGCCGGCATTTTCAATCTAAATTGCATTTTTGCCACTATTTTGAATCTAAATTGCATTTCGTGGGTATTTTGAATTTCAATTGCATTTTGTAAGTATTTTCAACCTACATTGCGTTTTGTCAGTGTTCTCAATATAATTTGCATTTTGTAAGTTTTTGCATCTAAACTGAATTTTGTGAGTATTTTGAAACTAACTTGCCTCTTTTGTGAGCATTTTGAATCTAATTTACCTTTTAATGTGTGTCTGCACTCTAAATTCCATTTAGTAAGTCTTTCTGCATCTAAATGTACCATTTGTGAGTATTTTCAATCGAAATTCCATTTTGTAAGTATTTTCGATCTCACTTGCATTTTGTAGGTATTTTCAATCTACAGTGCATTTTGTAAGTATGTCGCATCGCGGGTGCCGACATCTTGTGAGTATTTTGAATTTCAATTGCATTTGGTAAGTATTTTCACCTCAATTGCATTTTGTAGGTATGTTCAATCTACATTGCATTTTGTGGTTATTTCGACTCTAACTTGCAATTTGAAAGTACTGTATTTTGAATCTAAACACCATTTTGTGCGTCTCTTCCATCTAAATTACACTTTGTCCGTCTTTTTCCTCTAACTTGCCTTTTGTGAGTGCTTACAGTGTATGTTACATTTAGCACGTGTTTTCAGTCTTCCTTGGTTTTCGTTATGGTTTCCATTTCATTGTCATTAGGGCCGATAACCTCGATGTTAGGCCCCTCAAAACAACAATTATCATCATTATCACCATTATGGAATCTTTCACGTCGTTCGCTTGATTAGGGCACAAGTTATAAAACCCTATTTTGTATATTCTCCTCAGCCGCGATCTGAAGTTTATCAAAATAATCTAATTAAGTCAGTATATAAACATCGAATAAAAATTTACCGTGCGAAGTTTCACTACGTTCGTGTGAGTAAATTGTGAGAAGAATCCACTTAAGTAGTCGAATTTCACCTTGAAGCCATGTTAGATTTATAATTGCCAGGTTTTTGAAATTTGCATGACTGAACTTATTTTAGTACCCTTTAATACCTTACTGATTGTAACGTTGATATCTACACTATAATAGCTTCGAAGATACTAAATGTCGGTGAAATATCTCGCATGAAACTTGATAAGAACATACTACTAAAGAAGAACAATTCATATTTTCTTATAATTATTTATAACATTTATAGTTATTTTGTTCCCCATGTTATGTATTTCATGTCATATAACTGACCGTGTGAAACTTGAACTCCGAGAGGACCCCACGGGTACAATATTCTTCTTCATTCGAATGACCCATTTGGAGGGTACGATGAATCAACATTGCCTATTTTTCATTGTATTCGATTTCCTTTGCTTCAAAATTTCCTTCATCCTTCCAGATTGTCGTTCCTTCTCTTCTTGAGTAGATTTTAATTTCTTTCTCTCCTAAAATTCTGCCATTTGGGTAACGTCTCGAAGGAGTGTTCTGTTTCCTATTGTGTCTGTTCTAATTCCAGTGTTTTTTTTTTCAATTTCGACAAACCATATGGGTTTGGAGTTGTAACTGTTCAGTAAGTCGATAATCTGTTAAGTTAGTCTCTTGTTATCCATTCTATATGTGTACCCAAATGTCTCAATATTTTATGGTGTGTGAAGCCATGTTTCAGTGTTGCCTTAGTAAACAAAATTTTGGTGCTTTTCAGTCGGTCAACTGACTGAAAAGCACCAAACTTTTGTCTCATTTATTATTTTTTATTTTATATCCTTCATTTTATTATTTATTTAAGCGAAAATTCCCCTACAGGAGAGCGATTGAACTTGATAACATGATGTAATTTGGAGGCGTGTCTTCTCCGCTCCTCCCAAAATCTCTTCATTCTCGCGGAATTCTCCCTCTTCCTCTCATCCGTCCACTTTTTCCTAGGTTGTCGTAATAATCATGGTTCAAACTTAACATTCGCGATTTTCGTCCGGCACTCAGTTCGGTCTTCGAAATTGTCTATATTGATAACTTTTAAGTCTCTCTGTACCTCTGTAAGCCATTCTGTGCTGTATTTATAATAATAATGATGATGATAATTGTTTTTAAGGGGCCTAACATCTAGGTTATCGGCCCATTGAGCCGTATTTACTCTGTTTAATGATAACAAGTAGGTTTTTTGGCAATCTGGAGGTGGCCATCCTGTGTATGTGAGTGTAAAATTTGGTTCTGCGTTTCCTAATTTCGTCTGTTATCGTATTGGTATTTTGATAGAGTCCTGTAACAGGTATCTTTATCCAAATGCCGTTTCTGTTGATTTTTCCGAAGATCTTCCGGATAATTTTTCGTTCCTGTTTTTCCAGTTCCTTAATCTTGGAATTATCATCGATTACTATTGTTTCAATGGCATATGTTGCTTCTGGCATAATAACTGTTTTATAATGTAATTTGGCGTTCGTCGAAATGCATTTCTTGTTGTAATGGACCCACGTTAGCCTGTAGGCCTTCTGGAGCTTAGTGATTCTGTCCATAGGCCTATTGGCGATTCAATTAACCTGTGCGCAAATTACAAAAAAAAAGTAAAAATATATAGGCACCGGTAGTAATTTTTGTGCCCTATTTTAAATACTCATAATAGAGTTTTAAAATCTTACTTGCGGGAATATATTGGTAACACGCGATAGCGGATTACTCTACTAAATCGAATCATATTCATATTTGCTATGGATTATATCCTAGAGCACCAAGATGACTAGTAGCCGTCCACATTCAATTTGCTCCATTAGTTAATTTTTCACACTAGGCCTATGGGGTGAGTATGTAAACCGCATAACGAGCAGTAGCGACTTTAGTCCCGGAGAGAAGGGCCAGCGACAATCGATAGCCCAGCACGGCACACGGCGAGGCGGCCAGGGGCTAGGGTGTGGCTAACCACCCCGCGAAGTGTTCCTCTAACACTCTCTAATCAAAATATCCTCCACTCCGTATCAAAGGCATGACCGATAATTTGAAATAAAAGCTGCATTATAAGGCACGGCTTCTCATTATTTAATGCACCAGGGTCCGGTACTGTCGCTTTGAAAGATATCGAGACCCAGTACCGGTAGAAAATTTCCGGCAGTGAACGACTCCAACATCGCCGTTTGTTGCTGACCATATTTCTAAGTTTTTGCCAGATTTTAGCTTAGGTAGATTTCATGAATGATTACAATGCTGCGACTTCCATAAGATATTGATTATCTTCGCGTTTCGCATCCCCCAGACCCCAAAACCACTGTCAGTTCAAAAGTTTATATATAATCGTATTATATAATACGCTAAGATGTATGTTTCACAAAACTCAAGCTCCTAAATCTGAGAGAGTTAGAAGGTGTGGTTTGTGCCAAAATCTTCCAAATCGTCTCAATAATACAGGAAAAATCTTGCATTTCCCGAAAAGTCAACGGAAATAAATTTATTTGTTTGTAAAGTGCTTTAAACAAATAAATAGGACTATAGCCCCAAGTAGAACTGTGTCACGTACAGCCCGAATAGCACTAGAGTCGGGCGGGTAGTCTGTATACATGGGGCGCACACAACCCATTATGTGAGAGTTCTCGCACGGGTCCGCTAGTTAATATTAAATTATACGTATACCTAGGTATACAGGATGATTCTTATTAAAGTTTGAAACTCTCTGTAGCAACATAGATGGCATTGAGACAAGTAATTTGATATAGGACACTTAGGGTCGCAAGTATCTGGAAATACCTTAAAAGTGAACCACAACTGTTAAACATAAGACGTCATCAGGTGACGGCTCAACTCGAGCGGTCAAGCCCATGCTCCCTTACGCGCACCAAAGCAAGCGTTGAATATCATATCACTCTGGTTCCGTGTCCTGCTTCCTCTTGAAAGGAGAAGAGAGAGAAAAAAAGCTGATGGATAGGCCCCGGATTTGAAGCTCGAACCCCACGCGCCCAAGTCGCACACGCAGACTCGGAGCCAGAGTGATATGACATTCAATATTTGCTTTGGATGCTTTGGTGTGCGTAAGAGAGCACGGGCCAGACCACTCGAGCGTAGCCGTCAACTGTTGGCTTAACAGTTGTGGTTCACTTTTAAGGTATTTCCTGACACTTGCCACACTAAGTGTCCTATATCAAATTACTCGTCTCAATGCCATCTACGTCGCTATAGAGAGTTTCAAACGTTAATAAGAATCAGTCTGTATACAGTATATATACAGGGTGTAACTAAATATGTGGGAAAGCTCCGGGGATTCGATAGAGGACCTGACAACAAGCAAAACTTGCCCTGTAAACATTATGGTGTATTTGCGTTCGTTCCCGTGTTACAAACGTTGTTTGTGGTGTGCATAACACAGACCGCTTCACTGAGCAGGTTGGTCATTTGTGTTGATAAAGTGTACGTTACTACTTACAGACCCCTACAGAAGGTGCTCAAAATGGCTACCACAAGCTGTAATGCAGGCGTCTATGGGCCGCATCATTGACTCTCTCACACGCTCCCATATTCCCGGCGTCTGTCGTATCTGCTGACATACTTGCTCTATTCGCTGACGCAGCATGTCCACGTTATGAATAGGTGTGGCATACACAATGGTCTTTAAATTACCCGATAAGTAGAAGTCTAATGGGTTGAGATCGGGGAAACGAGCAGGCCACGGTGTCAGTCCCTGACGCCCTATCTATTAGTTTGGACTTGAATAGCGATGAAACGTACAAGTGGCCTGTGTGCCCTCCACAAATGACCAACTAGCATCGTACCTCCGCCTGTGTTATGTACACCACAAACAATGTTTGTAACACGGTAACGAACGCACATACACCATATGTTTACAGGACATGTTTGCTTGATGTCAGGTCCTCTATCGAATCCCCGGAGCTTTCCCACATAATTATTTTGTTACATCCTGTATATCACTTATTTGTGGACACGATAACTACCATCATTTTGCATCAATTTCTTTCAAATATACAGAAGTAATACAACCATTCCAAATCTCGCTCGAGTTCGTTGCGGACAAAATCGGACCAAGCGGGTGGAAATGGGGGACTTCATCGAAAAACTGTCATTTGTATAGGCAACACCGAAAGAATGGCTTCAAATCTTAACATGTCTTCGGAAAATTGAAATATCACTCTAACATCCTCAGTATGTGAGAAATCTAATCCACTCATGTTCGTACTGTTCTTCGGTTAAAGGATAAAAACATGCGTCTGTCAAGTGTTTTGATAGGTCCAACCATTGACCAAAGAGGTCGAAAAACTAGAGTTTTGAAAGAGAAAAATTATACCTCGCCTAATAGACACAATATGAAATCAGTTTGAAATGGTCAATAGTCTTCCATGAATTACCAGAATGTTTGTATGAAAGACTATTTAGTATGACCCACCCCTACGCCAAGAGCAAAATGTTTTTGGAATTACAAGAAGATGGAGCTTCTCGTATGCTAAACATACAGAACGTTCGTAGATATAGGCCTAAAACAATATTGGCAAATTTAGTGAATTTTAATTGTTTTTCTTTGCCCGGTGAAATCTACCTCCGCCTTCCGGCGTGCCGAGATAGATTTTAAAAATGTCCTCTCGGCACGCCGGAAGGCGGAGGAGGTAGATTTCACCGGACAAACTTGAGGATAGGCGAAAATAGGCAGAATATGCAGGTTTTCGTCGAAGGATCAGACCTCATTTATTGCGTGAAAGTGTTTTATAATTGGAGATTAATAAACTTTGTTTTTCGTCATTTTATGCATATTTTAAACATTCTATTGTCTTAAGATGACGGTAACCTTCTTGTCATTTGGAGTCCAATTTTATACTTGTGGTCACACTGTCCTTATGCAAGGTTTCGACACTGATGTGTAACTATGTAACGGTCTGTTACTTCTTCACGCAAAATTATATCTCCCACAGAGATGTTGGTTGGTTCCTCAGTTTAGGGGCTGCGACAATGCGGTCATGTAATCCCGTGACTTTGGGTGAGTGTAGAATCTGTCTGATAAACGGTGTGAATTGTGATGGCTGTATTAGTCTGTAATTCAGGTAAGGAATGCAGACGCTCAATTTCAAGCAGTAGTTCCTAATGTTGCTACCGTCAACGACACCTAGCTGTGAACTTGGCTACTAGATGCCACCGCAATCAGCAACTTGCAACGAACGTTGGAACTTCCCCTCCAAAGGAAAGCATACTGAGGGATTTTTAGCGCTCTTAGAAAATCCGACGACTTTGGCCGGCTTTGAACCCGCGACCTTGGGCATAGAAGTTCTGCATGCTACCAGTTACGTCACCGAAGCCGCTTCACACTTAGTCAGATGGAAATCTGAATCTGATCTCGCGCAAGTGCGTTGTCATGGCAACGTCTGATGGCTCATCCCTCATCAATTTAGTAGTGTTGCCATGGCAACCACTGATAGCTCTTGGCATTTTCTTATAATTCCGAAATCATTTTTCTCATCCCTTGGCGTAATGGTGGCTCATATCAAAAATTCTTTCAGACAAAAGTTTTAGGTAATTATTAGGGGAATATTGTCCATTTTGTACGGTTTTGATATTGTGCCTATTAACAGAGATATGATTAATGCTTCCCGAAAAACCCACTTTTTCCCACCCCTTTGGTCAATGGTTGGTGCTATCCAAAACATTTTATACATAAATTTTTGAGCTTTATCCGACACATAGTATGAACTTTGAACGGATTCGATATTTCACATATAAAGAGAGTTATAGCAATATTTCATTTTTTAGAAAAAAAAGTCCCCCATTTTCATCCCCTTCGACCGATTTAGCCCAGTAACGAACTCGACCGAGGTTTTTATGGGTATACATATTCGGTAAAAATTAAAAGTGATTGGTGCAGAATTACGGCAGTTATCGTTTCCACAAGAAACTGATATACATACATATATATATATATATATACACACATATATATATACTGAACCCTTGCAAAAAAGCTTATGAGACTCAGTTTCGGGGGGTGTAACAGTCCATTTCGTAAGTTGTTGTTAAAGCGCTTCATTAACATGCAGGGTAACACATAACAAAATAACATGCAGGAAGAAGTGAATACCAGGGTTATAAGAAATGAATTTAATAACAGATCAACTATTTACTAGTAAAAAATAAACAAAACAAAACTCCCAAATGACTCCCAACTGAATAAATTACTTGCCATAACTAGGCTTAATCTCAGGAGAGATTATAAATTGGACCAAATATCCCAAATGCTTCAATGACATTGTGTACGTGTGCGGCTGTTCTACATGCTTAACGATGAGTACAAATAAATGCGAGATTCGTCATCATCCGGTAAACCTTCAAAGGACGAATCTGCATTGTTTAGAGCTAGACAGACGCGGGGAACCAACTATACACAACTTAAATTAATCTGACACTTCCTACACTAAATAAACAACAAATAATTTCCGCTTGAAATTGGAATCAATAACTGCCGTAGCAAAAACATGAATACCTAAAATTAGGACTTTTCAAAATCAACACAAGTAAATTAGCACGTGACCAACTAAAGAAATACACATATGACCGCCTGTCATTTTTACAAGTAAATACAACTACACCACACGGGTGTCACAACAGACAAACTAACATGACCTGAGTCATAGAAAATTACTAGGCTCAAAGCCAACATTTACATCATTAAAACAATATTCCATTCATACGATATGCGATAATTCGTAACAGACATGGCGAACTCCCCAATTAATTACGGTCCAAATGACCATCACAAAATAACAGGTTTGCTAAATGATAGCATATAGGGGTCAGTCGGTCAACAGGACTGCCTAACGATGAGTCACCGAACCTAGACGGGCGCTAAGTGGAAATCTGCACATCTGTCAACCCACATGTCAATAACCTCGACCTCCCATGGCACGGGATCGAGTCTCGAAGAAGCGTGCTCCCAAAGCCCAATATACGTGTGTGTGTCAGAATAAAATATCTCAGCATTTCCCCTAGGAAATCCAAGAAAATCAACACTGGACAAGGTACAGTAGCCTCCAAGGAGCGCTCTGCCTTTCCATCAAAAAGAATACCACAACAACAACAATATGAGGGCGGTAGCACCACCTACCCCTCATCACGAAGAATCAATACACACACCTGACACATGACCACACACAGAATCACACGTATGGGTTTGACAGAAACCCGAAATAAAAGACATAGATATTTATCCACCAGCTTGCGCTTCCGTTCTAGTCCGTGACTAACTAACCTGAAAAGGACTCAAAAAATGCAAAAAAAAATTAGAACTAAAGTGTTCTACAGTTACATCTTAATTTGTTGCGCTCGGCAACCCTAGCATGAGTAATAACCTGTTCATAAAACATCTACAATAATTACCTCCCTTTCCTATAACAAAAATGAACTTTAATAAAGCGCCACTTATCGAATGTAACGAGTTTCGCATTCGCATGGATAAAATCAAATACACACGCCGTGTACACTTAATATGACTCCAAAGAAATATATATACAACAAACGAATTTGGCCACGCGCCAACGTACATTTAAAGATGATAGTGTCAGCACACAAAAAAAATCTAAACACAAGAAAAAGAATGAATGAACTATTTACAATGTTCCCGCGCCTTATCTAACTACATATTGAGTAAATCAATTTTTGTACATCACCACTTCAGCTTGCAGAACATTAACCTCCGTCCCGTTGCATTTCCCTACGGGAAATTTAGCTCTCCATCGTCGACGTCGTTGTAGAAGCGATGCACATCAATCCATCACCTGATCAAACGTCGGACATCTTGGCGAAGTTTCTTGGACAGAAATGTTCAATGTTAATAATATTTCCTAGCTATAATCGCCGTGAGCTACTACTTTCACTCACGAATATGTCCTAATGCGATTACTGATCGTAGACTTGCCCTATCTTAGCATTTGCTTAACACACGCACAAATATCACTCAAAAATATTGTACACAAATTTACGTAAAATTACACACTTCAAACTCATCGCCACTGGCTTGAAAACAAGTCTTAAACATGAATATCTTGCAGTCCTTATCTCGCCTAGAGATCTCCAATGCTATACGTGAACCTTGCTCACTTGAGCACAAAGTAAAATGTTAGTAAAGTACGCTCATTAGAGTTTGAAAATCGTGACGCAGAGTGACGTGAACCTTGCTCACCAGAGCTCAATAAAGTTGTCCTCCAAACAGGCTTCTCACCGATCAATTTATTGGAAACTGACAGAATGAGGTAAAGTGGGGAGAATTTGGAAAAATAATCTGGAGTTTTCATCACGCAAACTTGGGACTAGTATCAATCTTCATCATTTTATCCAAACGTCTCAGTGCACTATTGCGGAATTAATTCGGATCGGCGGTTCTTTAGATACACGTTTTCGCGCGTTTTTCCAGTGTACGCAACTTACCGCGTGACTTTTGGCGTGGTCTCTTCCGATTGGGTGATTCAATCCTGGGTGGGTTGAAACTTGACTTATGACACCCCTCAATGACTCTAATTTTGGTGCGCGCTGTTACAAAATTTGTCCTTGAACTCGGCATAACCGGTCGTCTTCAGGAATAACTACCTAGCTTGCTTCTGTTGTAATCATTGCAACACACTTCCTTGGCTCACCCTTTGTCAATTTCACCATGTACTGCCTGGGCATCAGTAATAATAATAATAAAATCATGAATACTTATTCATCGATAGATTAATAAGGGTTCAATACATACATAAATTATATATAAACTTTTGAACTGACGGTGGTTTTGGGGTCTGGGGGATGTGAAACGCGAAGATATGTCGACATTTTCCGGAAATCGAAACATGGTACCCATTGCAATAGTTAGCTTTCTTATGAAATCTACCTAAAATACTACCATCAACGACACCTAGCTGTGAACTTGGCTACTAGATGCCACCGGAACCATCAACTCGCAACGAACGTTGGAACTTCCCCTCCGAAGGAAAGCAAACTCAGGGTTTTTTAGCGCTCTTAGTAAATTCGACGACTTTAGCCGGGTTTGAACCCGCGACCTTGGTTATAGAAGTTCAGCATGCTACCAGTTCCGATACCGAAGTCGCTTCCCACAGACAGATGGAAAACTGAATGTTATCTCGTGCAGTGGCGTTGTCATAGCAACTGCTGATGGCTCATCCCTTACCAATTAAAACTAAAGTTGTCATGGCAACCACTCTTGGCACTTGGCATTTTCTTATAATTTAAATCATTTTGCTCACCCCGTGGCGTAATGGTGGGTCATATCAAAATTTCTTTCAGACAAAAGTTTTAGGTAATTATTGGAGGAATATTGTCCATTTTGTAAGGTTTTGATATTGTGCCTATTAACAGAGGTATGATTAATGTTTCCCGAAAAACCCACTTTTTCCCACCCCTTTGGTCAATGGTTGGCGCTATCAAAAAACTTTTCAAACATAAGTTTTAGGACCTTGTTCGACACATAGTATGAACTTTGAATGGATTCAATATTTCAGATATTAAGAGAGTTATAGCAATATTTCACTTTTTCGAAAAAAGCCTTCCATTTTCACCCCCTTGGACCGATTTTGCCCATTAACGAACTCGACGGAGATTGTAAGGGGATACATATTATGTAAAAAAATCAAAGTGATTGGTGCAAAATTACGGCAGTTATCGTGTCCACAAGAAACTGATATACATATATATATATATATATATATATATATACATACATAAATTATATATAAACTTTTGAACTGACGGTGGTTTCGGGGTCTGGGGGATGTGAAACGCGAAGATATGTCGAAATTTTCCGGAAGTCGAAACATGGGACCCATTGCAATAGTTAGCTTTCTAATGAAATATACCTAAAAGATGGTTATTACTTTTTACGTGAACTTTCAAACTAGCTGGCGTCTGTATTGATATTATAGTTGCAGTAGAATTACGTTTTGTATAAGATTTGTAAATCGTTGATGGGTGAAGGCTCTACGTGCTTTACAACGTATCTCGTTTATTTTAGAGTAACCTTTTGCATAATACTATCGTTATATTTCTCTGTAACTTCATTGTTAATTATATATGTACATTTCAATGTTTCTGTTGCATTAAATTGGTGAATATTAATGTTAATAATTTTCCACGTGTACCGTACGGAGTGTACAATTTCATGTAACCATTTCTCATTACTTCTTAACCTGGCCACAATTACATCAGTGGCCAACAATGTAATTAAGATTGATACCTTAATTTGAGTTGATAGATTTTTTTTTAAATTCTTGGTTGCATCCCTTAATCTAGTAAAGAAAAAAGAAGGAAGATTTTAGTTTAACGTGACCGTTAATCTTGAGATCATGAGCCACGGAACCTCCTTTTTACGTGGAATCCGAACCACAGGACATGGCATTTCACTTCGAAAATCTCACATGCATTGACCGGGAATCGAACCCGGACCGCCTTGGTGAGAGGCATACAATCTAGTAAAGAGCTGGAGCATAATTCTCATAAGTTATTTGGGGATAGAATGTCCACATTGTGGCGGATTTTCAAAGAAGATATTGTAAAGGTTTGTATATACTGTAACATCAGCCACTCCTAATCCACAAACTTATCTTGGCGATTTTATAGGTACGGTATAATATAAAATATGAACAAGATTACTCTAATTCCACTGAATAGGTTACTAAACACATTCAACTAGATCAGCGTTCAACAATATGTAGAGTAGAATTAAGTGAGTTGAAGCATAAAATTACGAATATAGCTACCGCTAACGACACTGAATATAACACAGCTGTAGATGGGTTTTGCATTTTCCTCAGTGCAAACAATTTCCCGCCTAATCTAATAGGGCACAATTACGTGTTGCCCGAATGAAAAGTTATCATTTGATTGTTAATGTCTTGATAGCTTTCTACATGAAGTATTAGTTTGGACACTATTCTTTGGGCACAGTTCTGCCAACCACATGCCACAAAGTTGCTATTGCTCCAGTAAGCGACATCTTTGGTCACAGCGCCAATGCATACAGTGATATCTTAGTCATTCTTAATTCAAAACGGCTGATATAACCTAACGACGCACTCAATTTGCCACTTCATTCCTGTACCAATATATACAAAGTTGCCAACCTGAATCTACTAGCTGACACTAACTTTATGGTCCCCCTTAAACACTTCTAAGGTTCAAAAATTAAGGATAAGTCATATTTTTTCTTGACCTCATTTTGCCCGAAATTTGAAGCATAATTGCAGATAAAGGTTTCCTGACTTCGTTTAAAACTATTTTAGTTTGCCTATAAATGCATATTTTGGGGACAGTTGACCTCACTGTTTCGCCCCTTAAAACAACAACATGCATATTTTGGCCATTTTATGGATTTCGTCATTCTTTCCTCATTTAGTGATATTAAGTCATATTTGGTTATATTTTGAACACTTTTGTTTAAAACTTGACAAGATACATGTTATCTGGGTGGAGTTTCAAACGCTATATTTCTAAATGATCAGTAGATATATTTTTCTCTGCATTCCTGGCCTTTATTTTATCTAATACAAGTGAGATTGAGAAAGAGATTCAACACAAAACTATTAGTGCCAATCGTATCTTTCTTAGTCTCAATATACAGTATTTTTTAAGTCACGCTTGTTATCACCAAACAGCAAGGTCAAATTATGCATGGCACTAGGGAAACCGGTTCTGTTATATGGATGTGAGTCATGGGCGACCTCACAAACACTGGAAGAGCGCATTTTTCCATTTGAGGGGAAAGTACTCAGAAAGATATATGAACTTGTATACAATAGTGAGGAAGGAAGAAGGGAAAGGAGCGAAAAAGTGGACTTATATCTAATGTTTTGGGAAAGCTGATGTGTGTAGGATCATCAGAGGACGACGACTCCAGTGGATGGGACATGTCGTAAGAGCTGTAGAATCTATCCATAAGAGAGTGTTCAATGCTCATCTGATTGGCAGGTGACCAAGAGGCCGTCCAAGGACTAGATGGAAGGATAGGGTGATGAGAACTTTGCAGCAGGTGGAACTAACATCAGTCCTGGATGATGAAATGGATGGAAGAAAATGGTACGGTATCTGTAATAAATACTTGAGACTGTGATTGGGACAATGCTCCTTCCTGTGTGATTGATTAGGATAGTGAATTTTGTACAGTGATTTATAATTGTTAATGTTTGTTATGTTTCTTTTGTTTTCTCTCATGGGACTTAATGGTCTGATATGTACAAAAATGATGATGATGATTCCTGGTTAGCAAGTTCAGAAAACAAGAATCTGACACACACAAAAAAAAAACTATAATGATGTCTCCTTGCGTAAGATGCCACTCCAACAGACACATTTACCTAACAGCAATTGATATAATAATGTTTCAATCGGTCAACACAATATAATCATGCGAAAAGAAAACTGAAAATAACAAATTGTTTTTTCTTTCACGACCAGCTTATTTGAACATATTGGTCACAACTGTAGCAGGATATTCCCCTATCTCATTTATTCCGGTATCATTTATGAATTATACCGTTCTATTTACGTATTCTGCATTATACATGATTACTGTTGTTCCCCTTGCCGGCTTTAGTTACGATTTAGTCCTCTTAATTTATTTTATTTCTTTAAGGATTTTACTAACGCAGTTTATGTTTTATTATTTCTAGTATATGCAAGAACAACCTTCATTAAAATGAAAAAAGCTCATCGGTAACCGCAGTAAGTCTAGATCAGGCTGTTCCAGCCGAGCTGCTCGCCAGTGTGCCGAGGAGTACTTACCGCCTTTCGTGAGTAACCCTGCAACATGCAATACAGCTGTGCTGTGGGGGCTTCCGTCACTGCGTGGTGGATTCGTCAAGATTGGCAGGATGCGCATGGACTTGTGTTATGACCTTCGCCCAGTGACTTATTGGCTATCAATCCCAGTTCCTATCCAACCGTACTCCGAGCATCACTGCTGATTACTCGCGTGTACGCATACTCAAACTCGTAGATTTGGAACAGCCTGGTCTATATCTTAGGATGCAAATGGTCAGGGGATATGTATTTCTCATAGAAGGGTGGGCTCTAACCCTGGCCCTATTGAAGAAGCTTGAAGTCTTCGAAATGTGGATGTATCGGCGGAAGTTATATATCTCGTGGACTGAAAGAATGATGAATACTGAGGTGATGGGAAGGTTAAACAAGAAGACGGAAGTGGTCCTTTCCATCAAGAAGTGGAAACTCGAATATTTCGGACACGTGCTGCCGAATGAAAAATACAGGTGATTCAGGGGGAACATCTCAGGACAGCGGAGACCTGGCCGAAGGAGAATCTCTTAGTTCAAGAACCTCAGGGACTAATTCGGGATGAGCACAACGACTCATTTCCGTGTGGCAGACTCGAAGAATAGAATATTCATGATGGCCGCCAACCTTTGATAGAAGAAGAAGATTGGTACTCTTTTCTGGTAATCCTAGCAACGTTCGTTTCTAGACGCTTGGTTCCCTTTCTTGCACATTATAACTGTATAACTGCAGTGTAGTGCATCATGCATCAAGTGAAGTGTGGGTACCGCCTTCTAACTTACGCCAATAGATACCAAAAAGCATGCCAAAACTTTGGTTTTGATTTTTCCTCGAGTGAGAACTCTGTCCCTAGTCTATGCTACTACCGTACTTAGAGATTATTTCAAGGTTACATGCAGGTGCTGTTGCTCTATCAGATTTTACGAGTATGATTGAAAGTGACTGCTGTATGATCGCGTATTAGGTTAGTAATACTCCAATACCCATATACGAATATACGATTATATCTACCATGCATAGGTCTTATTTACCGTTTTAAGGTCATATGCAGCTAGTTTCAGAACATATTTGCTTGCATATGTTGTTGTCTTAAAATTAAAACCTGATAATAACTGCCTCTTACACTTTATACCAAACTCTTTAAGACCAATGAACTTTCCACGGACACAGATTTGTATATTAATGGATTCAGTGCTCACAACTGTAAGTATAATTTTAACTAATATCAACTTTACAGCTACCGTTCAGCAACCCGTCAAGAAATAGCCAAACTGTGGATGCATCTTCTTTTTGCAGGAAATTCTCCCTACAATCGCTTGAGGTGACAGCTATACAGTCACGGTAGTATAACTATCTCTTCTCAATGTTAACCTGCGGTGCAACCGTGCGTGCTGAATCGCTCCCCAGGACAGTGATGTGGAGCTGCAAGAAGTTCAGAGGTTGGAGGTCCGAATCTCGGTATTGACAACTGCTATCCTGAGTATGGTTTTCCGTCATTTTTTAACCTACTTTTCACATTTTGAGAAAAATTAGGAAAAAGTAGACTTATGAGATCGATCCGGGAAAATGTGTGTCTGCCTGTCTATCTGTGGTTATGTCTGTCTGTCTGTCTGTCTGTCTGTGTGTGTCTCCCCCCCACCCTACCAACTCCTAAACGGCAGCAACAATAAAAACCAAGTTTGGTAAGAGTAAATACTGAACCCTTTATCCTTTGATGGATAAATGATTCGATGTTTTATTTCTACAATTAATTAATATTTCCACCAGCGTCATGAAATAGCCAGACGAAGATGAGGAAATTTCAAGCACTTATTGGAGACAGTGGGAACATACCTGCAGCAGTTTGACAAAAGGCTAAATACTTAAGGATTGTGAAACGAAAGAGCCTAGCAATGTTTCAGAAGGACAGGTGGTGGCTGCCTCAAAATAGAAGGGACGCGTGGTGAGACACGCTTATGGCATGTTCATTGTACTATTCGCGCCTAGAAAAAATATAATGCAGTAACGTGAGTGGCTGATGGTACTACTGGACACTCCTACGAGGCCGAGGTCTGATAAAAACCGCGAAGTTATTGAAAAAGTGGAACCAATGAAAGATGAATGCTTACGAACGCGCCAAGTCTAGCTTGGGCACGCAATAGCTAGCATTAACGCGGGAGATCGGCTAGACAACATCTCTACGATCGATTCTAGAATTAATGGGCATATTCTTGACCTGCGCAATTTTACGAGTTCAGTGATATTTGTTTCATTCCTATACCACTATTATTTTGAGAAATTTTTATATAATTTCCCCCCCCTATCGATACCTAGGGCCAGTTCATTTATAAGTGGCGTGAAGAGCCAAGAATTATTATTACAATTTGTGCGTCTGAGGACGTAGGTTATATTACATTGTGTGTGTCGGAAGACACAGGTTATTACTACATTTTGCGCGTCCGAGGACGTAGGCACTTCTACATTGCGTGTCATGAGGACACAGATTTTTATTAATACAAATGTGTGTTAAATTCAGTGTGATAGATAGTCACAGTACTATTTTGTAGGGACAGTATCATCGACAATTCGCCAACAGACTGTTCTGGGGAAATAAGTACCTAAAACGGTGAATTTAGTAGTCAGATATCGGGTGTGTAATAATCTATAACTTTTTGCATCAGCACGAGAGATGACATCGCTTGTCCTGGAAGAAGTTTGGAACTGTCAACACTCCGTCGAGATGTTTGAGACGAGCTAAGCAGCATTAAGTAGGGAGATGGCAGCAGATGTTCGCTGACGGTGACTGGCCGAGGATGAGTACTGAATAATATTCTTATTATCTGACAAATTAACTTATGGTATATGGGACATATTTTGTTTGTAAATATCTTGCTTGTGTTGATTAACGTAGTGTATTTAGTTTTGGTCTGACACACCTTTTGCATGGAAACAGCTCGTACAAATTTTCATAGTCGTATGTTCTTGTTTTTTTGTTTTGTTTTAATTAAAGTGGCCATGTGGACAACCGTTTTTGCATATGTTTACGCAATGCATTTAAGAAACGTCTCTCGGAGATATGTTGTGTTTCAGAAGTAGGACTGAATTAATATAATCATACAGTAGATTGGAGGGTAAATTAATCTTTGTAATGATTATTATTGATCAGATTCAGTGAGTTTATTGCCGTTGGAGCAATGTGAGTGTGGCGAAGAGCAGTCAGCTCTATCGTAGGTTTTAATTTTCTTAAATAGATTGTGAGCATCCGATTCAACCGACCTGTGTGAAATGTGTTATGTCATTCCCAGCAGTGTGTGTGTGTGTATTTTATTGGTCATTACAAGCGGGAATTTCAGCGTAGACTGATTTCTGTCAGCTTGGTGCTGAGTCCATATGGTTACCTTGCGAGGACATATGTGGCTATATCGATTAATGTCTTACCATGTTTATGTGGTTGAGATTTGTTGCTGTTGATTCTACGAGATAACGGAACAGTTGGTCAAGTTATTTTTACACACTGGAGTTGGACGATGACAAGAGTTGTGGTAGGGGGAAGCTGTTTTCACAAGGCGGGCTGAAAAGATTGCATCAAGGTCATTAGTGGAGTGCTTGTTGGCTCCGTAAAATTACTTGAAATACAGAATAAGAACTGATCAATGGTAAAAATTGTTTAAATAAATGGGAGTTGCCTACGAATCACTATAATCTCCGAAGCGTTAGCTTAACGTGCATTTTTGTTCATATAAGGTAATTTCAGCCGGTGAGGCTTTTGTTGTTGTTGGTTCCATTCCATGTTTATGTTCCGTATTAGTGACCCGTGCAGTCACGTGCGATGCTGTCTTTTCCTTGTTTGTGTATTGGGCAATTGGCCGTGTTGGCAGCTCATTTGTCAGATGCGTCATCGCACTGAAGGAGAGTCTCGAGGGAGATTCCTGTAAATATTAGATTTTAGATTGTGTGTCAGCATTAATTTTTAAGGGTTTTTATTAGTGTTGTGTCCCATATCCGTAAACGTTGATTTACGAGATGATTGTTCGTAAGCATCGTGGCTGTTACCCGATGTAAACGAACAGTCATCCAAGTACTCATCCCTCGTAGTTAGTCATTACGCGTACATAAAATCCCAATGCAAGTTAGTGGAACTTGGATCCACATTTTTATGAGGGGGAGATCCGTCTGACTCCTCAACGTTGATAGATATTTCTGTCATGGGAAGATTCAGGGAGGAATATTATTATTGTTGTTGTCTATATTCATTTTTTTGCACTAATAGTCATTAAATTATGTTATTATTTTACGTCTTGTCACTTCCTTTCTTAATTATAGTTTTAATCCTATGACCCTTCCCTCAGTAGAGCATGTTGTTTGGCGAAAGTAAACATCACACTATGAACTGAGCGCGACCCCTTGATTTAGATTCTTGCATATAAACACTGCAATACTAAAGGGTTCAATACCTGAATATCTCAATCCCAATCTCAATGATGTCAGTGCTACCAACTGCTGAAAACCCTCAACTGAAATTTGAGATCCATTTTGGATATCATGGAAGGTATCCACGGGAGCTATCGAAAAATTGGCATATATATAGACAATAATATTTCAGATTAATTGCCGCGGGGCCATACATGGCAGTGTTGCCAAAATGATTCTAAATCTGCTGATAAGTCCAATTTTTAAATACATACACCTTCTACACTATCAATTGGATTTCAACCAAATTTCGTATGTACTATGTGTACATAAACATATATGACTGAGTGTATTCTTAAAAGCCACCAGGGCTGCCAACTGTTAATAAATGCTCTCTCTCTATTTTCTTATCCAAATACCAATATATCAGAAAGTATGCAAGCCGACAGCTTTAAACTATGCACACGTATTGTACCTGACTTTCTAGATTAGTTTGGAGTAACTAATATACGTCAGTTCTGCCAACACGATTCTAAGCCTGCTGATATGTCCAATTTTAAAATACATGTAACTTCTATACTAACAAATGGATTTCATCCAATAGTGGCACAACAAGAGACAGTGATATTTCAAATTATCTCTGACCAACACATGCATGGCATTGTTGCCAACATGTTTTTACGCACTCCGATAGATCTAATGTTAACTGCATGTAACGTCCATGCTATCCATTGGACTTCAAACCAAATTTGGTATTCTGTGCCTTAAGAGATAGAACTAAGAATATATTCAGTCACCAGGGCTGCCAAATATAGTGCACTATTAGGCTACATTATACCAGGTATACTTCGAACTAATTAGAAATTTTGATGTTACCAAATTAATTTCGTCAATATTCTAGATAGGTTCATATAGATTAATCATTGGCATGAATCTTAAATTTTAAGAAAAGCAGGCTCTTTAGTTCGTCAAGGAACTTCTTGTTTCCACACTATAACGTTAGAAGAAGATTGCATCACTTGATGCATGATTGACATTACTGCAGTACTATAGTTGTGATGTATAAGAAAGAGAAATAACCAAGAATCTAGCAATGAACGAAGCTAGGAACACAAGAAAACAAGAACACAGTAGCAATCTTCTTCTGGGATACCACCTTATATCAACCAAAGCCGTCGGATTTTTAAGAGCGTTAAAAATCCCTCAGTATGCCTTCCTTTGGAGGGGAAGTAAAGACGTCGGTCCCATGTCATAGATTTATGGCATGTTAAAGAACTTTCCACTAATTACATCTGTGTGAAACTAAATTGTATAGGTTAAGAATGTAAACAACGCTCTTAAGTTGCTACGTTCGTTACCAAGAGCCGACTGCGGTGGCGTCTAGTAGCTAAGTTCTGAACTAGGCCTAGTAGTCGTTAACGGTGGCGTTTGGCGGCCAAAGTAGGAACTATTTGAAAAATTCAAAGTTGCAGACCTTACTTAAATTTTAAAAACAGATACACACATTAATACAGTCATCACAATTAACACCGGTTATCATACAGATTCTACACACACGCAAAGTACACGGGGCTACATGAACGCGTTGTCGCAGCCCCTAAACTAAGGAACCAACCAACCACCTTATATCAAGTCTCGAGTTACCGTCCCCATTCCCGATCCTAATAATAACATTTACACACGAAATTATAGTCTCCATAATACACAGCTAGACAGACGAATTGTGCATACGCCTTAAGAAACTGGGCTGATATCCAAGGTATCCCAAACCGTTAATTTAACATTAACAACAACAAAAAACTACTAAAGCAAAGTTCTTTAAGGCCAAAATTCATCTTCTTCGTGAGGTTATTGCTCCCAGCCCACCACGTGCTCCCCAGACAGTACGTTTTCCATACAGCGGTTCTATGATTCACAGTCTTTCATTTCTTAATCATAAACATTTGCATAAATATGTGCATAGAAATACTTTGTTGTCGAAAGAGCGTGCACGCTATGTTATGCAAATATGGAGGCAAGGCTGAGCCTTTCAACCGCACGCATCGCTATGTTCTTCTTTGTGCTGCTATATTCACATCAATAGCACGCCACTTTAGTTCACAGTGTATCTCATTATCCAAGATATGTAAGCTCAACAGCGATAAGCAGAATTAGTAATTGTGATAATAATAATTATCATAAACTATAAAACGGTAGCCCAAGATAGCGGGTTCAAACCCGGCCAAAGCCGTCGGATTTTTTAAGAGCGTTAAAAATCCCTCAGTATGCCTTCCTTCGGAGGGGAAGTAAAGCCGGCGGTCCCATGTAATAGATTTATGGCATGTTAAAGAACCTTCCACTAATTGCACCGGTGTGAAGCTAAATTGTATAGGTTAAGAATGTAAACAACACTCTTAGATTTCTACGTTCGTTGCCAAGAGCCGACTGCGGTGGCGTCTAGTAGCTAAGTTCTGAACTTGGCCTAGTAGTCGTTGACGGTGGCGCTTGGCGGCAAAAGTAGGAACTATTTGAAAAATTCTAAGTTGCAGTACTTAAATTTAAAAAAAAAACAGATAACACACACTAATACAGTCATCACAATAAACACCGGTTATCAGACATATTCTACACACACCCAAAGTACGAGGGGCTACATGACCGCGTTGTCGCAGCCCCTAAACTTAAGAAACAACCAACCATAAAACGGTAGTACAACCTGAAGGATTGTACGCTTTGTATGTCTTATTTTAAATAAAAAGGGGGAGCTTCAAGAACTAGAAAAGAAAGAAAAGATGTTTTTGGGAAAAATACTCGGACCACAGAAAACTACTGATGAGACTAGGAGGAGGAGGAAAAACGAAGGACTCGACAACTACATTGAGAAAATCACGGACGCAATGAGGAAGTGGAGGTTGATGTTCTACGGACACCTACTAAGGATATATGAATGCAGACTGACCAAAAGGATCTTCAATTACATCATGGGGTTAATGGCCACATCTAAATAAATGGATGAGGTGAAAAGGGATTCAGCAGAATTTGGAAATGGTTCACAACTGAAGATAGTTTAGAAGAAGAGCAGACAGAATAAAAGTATTTCAGGAGAAACCAACAATGAGGCCCAAACGGATAATTTCTGATAAGGAGAAAAAGGAAAGAAGCGAACGCATGAAGAGGTTCTGGGAGGAAAAATGAAGAAAAGCCAAAAAGTCTTGAGGTTTTTGCGGTCCATAACACAGGTTATCAGATGAGTTCATCACACACCACAAATGTTAAAGCCCCTGCAATGAAACAACAACAACAACAAGAACAACACATTTTCACTCAATGCTGACAACAGAAATTGTACGTGAATTTTTTCCTTAAATTAGATTATTCATTATTTCCGACTGAGATATAGAAATACATTTGTACAATAAAATTACGTCAGACCGTCGATTCGCATCTTTAAACTGAGAGAAGGTAAATTAGTACATTACGCAACGAACCTGTAATGGCAATAATTAAGACACGAGTATGTTTATAAAACGAGTGTCCTAGTTACCATTATGGGCGAGTTGCATACCACTGTTAATGTTCGACGATAATTATAACTATTTTATGTTCGAACATAGATATTCATAAATATCTATCGAGATTTCGCCAGTTTTATGTACTGGACAGAGCGCATGGGACGCAGAGAGTACCTTGTATTTGACCATGGCCTCCTAGAATACCTCACTATGACACTCGCCACGCAGTGAAATTTAAAACAGGGGGCTGGAAGTGAGCGTAGGTGCGATGCTATCCTCACTTAATTGGTCACACAACTGTTTCTTGAGCTCTGATTGGTGGGAGAAACTGTCTCATAATGAACACTTGTACTATAATGAGCCTTAATATAGTACAGTTTTTTGACATATAATATTTAGATTTCACCATGGTCAAACATAAAAAATATAAATATCTCACGTCTTGATGAATTCGGAATACTTGAAATCTTCCCTTCTGGCTATGCAGGTTAGGGTATGACTTTGCAGCTGGAAACATATTATGATTTCCCAGATCAGGAAGCATCCAAAGACGTAAAAAAAGTGGATTATAAAGGTGCATGGTTTTGCGAAAAAGAAATGGTTTTCTTACGATCTGTAAACATCCCAGAAATTTAATTCTGGTCTGAGGGCAGGAACGGGATACACACAGCCTCTTTCAGCAAGACTGAGAAAAAGCGGTTCGATTCCAATCTCAGTCATCCTGGAAGTGGTTTTCCGTGGTTTCCCACTTCTACTCCAGACACCTGCTGGGATGGTACCTGATTTAACGCTACAGCCGCTTCCTACCTGAATTACAAATTCACACATTAGAAAAGCCATCCAAGGCATCCTATAATTGATATTACGTCGTTACCCTCACCTGCCATCCTAGAATTGATATTTCGTGGTTTCCCACTTTTAAGTAAGGACAATGCCGTGATTGTACTTATTATATATTAAAGTCTCGGCCACACACTAACTAAAATCTAGCCTGATTTTCACAATACACACACTAATAATAATAATGTTAATGGCTTTACGTCCCTTTTAACTACTCTGGCTTTTAGAGACTCCGGGGTGCCGGAATTTTGCCCCGAAGGGAATCTTTAACGTGCCAGTAAATATACTGACACGGCTCCCTCCAATTTGCGCACCCTCAAATGCCAGCTGACTGTGCCAGGATACGAACCTGCAACCTTGGGCCCAGCAAGCGAGAACATTACCGCTGAGCCACGCAGCCAGCCAATACACGTACTACTGCAGTCATCTTAGTGACTTAGGATAACGTGCAGATTCCACACACAAAGACACCCATGTACAGGGGGCTACATTATCACGGTGTCGAAATGCCTCTTAACGTATGGACAATAAGAGAAAAAAATTACAACCAAATAAACAACAATAATAATTTCTACACACACCAAAGTTCAGGGGGATGGTGAATATGACGTTAAAAGCCATCAATTAAAAAACAACAACAACCTAAGGATTAAGTTATCAGTGGATGAAGGAATTCACTCGGAATGCCTGTAACACATGTAATGCCATAGCTGTTGTTGATTCTATAGGGGATTTGTGACATGGTGATCATGTGGCGCCTTGTACTTGGGTGTGTGTAGAATTTGTCTGATAATTTGTGCCTCTGTGATGTCTGTACTAGGCGGCCGTGAGTAACTAGACACATAAAAGAGAACAAATATTTAGCATAAGCTGTGTATGCCATACACACATTCCTCCTCAACCTACAGTACGTTGACATAGTTCGAAACACCTCGTCCTTTGAACTGTCTGAACATATCAAGAAACTTGCGGATAGCATACCCATTTCATTGAATGTCGGTGAGGCAATTATTGGCGTATTGGCAGGTGATGCGTAACTAATTTTTATGAGTGTGTGTACAGTATTCAGATGAAATCCATCATATCACATTATTACTATGTGAAACTACTCTCAAGGTTTAAATGTTTGTTCTTCTTAATCCTCAATTACTGCAAATTCTGGAGGAAAACGTATCTTAAAACCCTCAGCAATTGGATAGAAAGCAGTCCCCCTTCAGAATGTGATATCTCAAACAGTTTGATGCGTTACGGCCCTTATGATCTGGTGATGGATACTGGATCATACTTACGTTATGCATTCTGTTAATTGCGTCGAAACTCGTGGGAAATCAATACAGAGCTTTCGAGTAAACAAACTCATGAGTGAAGGCAGTCTATCAGTGTGAAGCTTGACGTGCCTCCCAAAGCAGTAACCTGCCGTAATTAGAATGTGAACCAAAAGTTAACTTATCAGTACTGATGATTATACCGCCGAGCCGTTGGCGTAGGATGGAAGGAAGAGAATTACAATGTATAATCGATATGGGACTTAAACCTTTAACCTCAGGCTTTGTATGCCATTGCTCTGAGCCCTGACATAATGGGGAAGGAGGATATAAATTCTAAATGGTGATTTGCTTGAAGTAGACGTGGAGAAATCACATCTACAGGATATTCAGTCGAAGGCTACGGCTTGATAAGTGTGTGAAGCCAATCTAACGCATTTTACATATCTCACGAGGGAAAATAGTGAAGTCAACATCAAATTTCGATAACAAAATAAATAAACTTGATAGTGAAGGTTCGTTTCATGTGGGCGCAGATTATGGGGTCTAAGTTTTTTCAATTCCTTTTGAAATGGACGGTCTGGAAAAAGATTACAATATACATTTTGGCCGGTGTTTGAATGGAGTTAAGAGACAAAGTCTTCATTCCGGTCACGAAGCTATTCTGTTCAATCCATACTGTTAATGTTTTTGAAATGATTCTCTTGACGATTTAAAAGAAGTAAAACCCGGGCCAGCTGTCTGCCATTATATTTGGTTAGGTTACACACGATCTGCTGTCTGCCCATGTCGTAGTCATCTTTTGATTTATTTAAATATGCATGTTCTTGCATTATCATGGCCAGTGCATGGACCATGAACCACCCACCCACTACCCTCGGGAGGTAGGGTGGGGGAACATAGATAAGTGGTGAGATAAAACGACAACTTGGAGTCCCCAAATTTTCCCCTAAAAAAACTAGCGAAAACTAATCAATCCAAACCTTTTCCGCCTTCAAAATATATTCGCGTGTAAATAATTTCTACCTTCGAATTTCGTTGTCTGACTTAGTAGCGTTCACTTGTCAGTAGCAGCATTATTATTAATTTATTTATTTATCGTATGGCTTTTATTGCCGGGAGTGTCCGAGGACATGTTCGGCTCGCCTGAGTCTGTAGCTGCTTATAGCGGACACCCTGAGGGTGAGCTACAAGTTCCGTTCAATTTCAGGTAGTTCCCACTTTCGCTACCAGATATCAATGATACCTAGTGGTGAACGTTGGAACTTTGATAAAGCGTTCCGACGAAATCTAACCTAACAATTTAGCTGCACACCAGTTTAGTCTGTGGAAGGATTTTTACATGCCATAAATCTATGACATGGGACCGCCGGTTTTTCTTCTCCTCCGAAAGAAGGCATACTGAAGGATTTTTAACGCTCTTAAAAAAACCGACGACTTCGGCCGGGTTTGAACCCGCTACCTTGGGCACAGCAGTTCAGCATGCTACCGACTATGCCACCGAAGCCGATTATTATTAATAATTAGTTTTTGTGGAAACCTTGGTCATCAGCCCCAAGTAACTGGTGCTTCTGTGATTACTGCAGTAGTGTGTGTAATTGTAATTATTATGATCGGTAATGGGGTAGATGCCTCAGGACTTGAAATAATGTACTATCTTGGTATTTAAGTGGAGTGAGTGTGGAAAACTCCGTGGAGAAATCACACGCAGATTGCCATTATCGAAGCTGAGATTCGAATCTCCAATCACCGGACTCTATAATAACAGCAACAAAAGGATGGATGTATACCAATAAGACCTTGTTTTTGACGTTATTGCTACCAAATCGAGCACGTGAGTACAAAGTATAGAGAAATGGGGATTCCAGTTAAGCAAAGGAAAACGTCAGACGTAGGCCTCCTAACACATATTTCTTGAATTTAGAGGACTTTTCTATGCAAAATCAGTCTAGTTTACATCGCCGTAAGACTCTCGAAAGGTAGGTCCATGTCAGTCATACTAACAATCATGTAATAGTACATTATGCAACGATCCTATAATAGCAGTAATTAAGACACGAGTATGTTTATAAAACGAGCGAAGCGAGTTTCATAATTTCCATACGAGTGTCTTAATTTCCATTATAGGCGAGTTGCATACGAACGTTTATGTTCGACGATAATTATAACTTTATTATATGTTTTAACATAAATATTCATAAATATGTGTGGGATTCAGTAACTTCAGTTAGTGAGCAGAGCGCGCTGGGTGGTTTACTGCCTGAACAGAGCGCAGGCGTGGGCCAAAGAATTTCGAAAGCAGACAACATTTACTTTGCTTGGCAATGTTATTGTTTACAGCCTGCATGATGTCTAGTGCCGATCAGAACTAGCATTCACTAATATTGTCACCGAAGTCGTTTGATAGCAATGCGCTGTGTAGAAATTGGAGTTGGGGCTACTAAGGTACAGTGCTATTTCTTGTCTCATATTCGCCAGTTTATTTACGCGAACATATGGACGGTGCACTTCCAATGTGGTTAATTCATATAGAAGGATGCTGTGTTGCTAACGTAGATTCATACATTTATTGCATACGTCATAGTATTTTCTTGTTATCGTAAAGGTTCGTGCTGATTTTGTCTTTGTGTTTGAGATTGTAACTACAATGGTTGATCCAATATCCAATTTGAACTTTCAAATCATGTAATTCATGTCCAATATGTTGGATTTTGAGCGCATGCGCGAAGGTATCCTTACCTAATTGGTCAATGAATGAGCTCGAGGGGCCTGTTTCATAAAGCTCTTACACTAATATTATTAGCAATACAGTAATAATATGAACTAATATTATTAGTTTTCTGTATCATAAATTTATTAGCTAATAATATTAGTTATTATTTGATGACTCCAAAATATTAGTGAATGTTTCTAATAATATTAGCTAACTGTTTCATAAACAAGGAAGACTATGTTCATTAGCCTTATTTCCACAAGTGTGCTTAGTCTAATCTATTATATATAATCCAAAATTGACTCATCAACGCAGGGCACAAACCACTATACCTAGAAAGCTGAAATTTTGCATGTTGGTTGATCCGAGTATGTAGAGGCTCACTAAGAAACGGTTTTTGAAAATTCAATTTGTAAGGGACATTTTTCGGCACTTTGGCACTGAGCATCCAAAATTTACTCATCAACGCAGGGCTCAAACCACTAGACCTAGAAAGCTGAAATTTTGCACGTTGGTTGATCCGAGTATGTAGAGGCTCACTAAGAAACGGTTTTTTAAAATTCAATTTGTAAGTATCTTTTTCGGCCCTTTGGCACTGAGCAAGGACAGTCCGTACAAATATCGGATTTAGCTCATTTTAAGTCGCCAGATACGAGAAACAATACTCGGAGGTCCTGTAGGGACCCCGAAACACACTTTTTAAGTTCCTAAAATGAACGGTTTCGGAGATATTCCCAAATAAATGTGTTCCCTCGAAGAAACAGATCAACGTTACTATGTCAACCGCTGAAATTTCGCAGACCGGGGATAGTTTCCTGGCAATATCTCGAAAACCGTTCGTTTTAGGGCCTTAAAACGTGGAAATTACGAACATTGCTCCTCGCATTGATACGCGCAGAATGAGCTATATTCCATATTTCTACGAGAAAATTGACTTGGAAAGTCTCATCTATTATATACAATCCAAAATTGACTCATCAACGCAGGGCTCAAACCACTATACATAGAAAGCTGAAATTTTGCATGTTGGTTGATCCGAGTAAGTAGAGGCTCACTAAGAAACGGTTTTTAGCCTACTTTTCACATTTTGCAAAAATGAGGAAAAAGTAGTCTTATGAGATCGGGCAAATGTGTGTCTGTCTGTCTGTCTGTCCTTCTGTCTGTCTGGCTGTGTGTGTGTCCCCCCCCCTATCAACTCCTAAACGGCTGCAGCAATCAAAACCAAATTTAGTATGAGTAAAGATGTGCACCGGAATATCTCACGTCCATATTTTAAAATGATGTCAGTGCTACCAACTGCTGAAAAAACGCACTAGAAATTTGAGCTCCATGTTGGATATCTTGCAAGGTATACATGGGAGCTATTCCGAAATTGGCACACATGTAGATAATACTATTTCAGTTTAATTTCCAGGAGGCCAACCATGACAGTGTTACCGAAATAATTTTAAGCCTCCTGATAAGTCCAATGTTTAAATGCATATAACGTCTACACTATCAATTGGATTTCAACCAAATTTTGTATGTAATATCTGTACATAAACGGATATGATTAGGCGTATTCTTACGAGCCACCAGGGCTGCCGACTGTTAATAATTGCTCTCTCTATTTTTTTTTTATCCAAATACCTATATATGAGAAAGTATGCAAGCCAACAGCTTTAAACTATGCACACGTATATTCTGACATTTTAGATTAATTTGGAGTAACTTATATACGTCAGTCCTACCAACATGATTATAACCCTGCTGATAGTACCAATTTTAAAATACATGTAACTTCTATACTAACAAATGGATTTCATCCAAAATTGGCACAATAAGATATCATAATAATTCAGATTATTTCTGACCAGCACACGTATGGTATTGTTGGCAACATGCTTTTACGCGTGCTGATAGATCCAGTGTCTAACTGCATGCAACGTCCATTGGACTTCAACCAAATTTTGTATTCTGTACCTAAAGAGATGGAACAAAGAATATATTCAATCACCAGGGCTGCCAACTGTAGTGCTCTATTAGGCTACATCATACCAGGTATATTTTGAACTAATTAGATATTTCGATATTACCAACTTAATTTCGTCATTATTCTAGATAGGTTCATATACTGTAGAATAATCATTGGCATGAAAAGTAGGCTGTATAGTTCTTCACGGAACTTCATGTTGAAAATTCAATTTGTAAGTGACTTTTTCGGCCCTTTGGCACTGAGCAAGGACAGTCCGTACAAATATCGGATTTAGCTCATTTTAAGCCGCAAGATACGAGAAACAATACTCGGAGGTCCTGTAGGGACCCCGAAACACAGTTTTGAAGTTCCTAAAATGAACGGTTTCGGAGATATTCCTAAATACCTGTGTTCCCTCGAAGAAACGGATCAACGTTACTATGGCAACCGCTGAAATTTCACAGACCGGGGATAGTTTTCTGGCAATATCTCGAAAACCGTTCGTTTTAGGGCCTTAAAACGCAGGGTTCTGTTCCCACTTCACAGAAGTGGAAACTACAAAAACGTTGCTTCTAGCATTGATACGCGCAGAATGAGCTATATTCCATATTTCTACGAGCAAATCGACTTGGAATGTCTCATCTATTATATATAATCCAAAATTGACTCATCAACGCAGGGCACAAACCACTATACCTAGAGAGCTGAAATTTTGCATGTTGATGTCAGTGCTACCAACTGCTGATAAATCGCAATTGAAATTTGAGCTCCATGTTGGATATCTTGGAAGGTATGAATGGGAGCAATTTCAAAATTGGCACACGTATAGACAATAACATTGCAGTTTATTTTCCAGGAGGCCATACATCGCAGTGTTGCCAAAATGATTCTAAGCCTGCTGATAGGTCCAAATTTTAAATGCATATAACTTCTACACTATCAATTGGGTTTCAACCAAATTTCGTATGTGCTATGTGTACATAAACAGATATGTTTGAACGTATTATTAAGATCCACCAGGGCTGCCAACTGTTAATAAATGCTCTCAATTTATTTTATCCAAATACCAATATATCAGAAAGTATGCAACCTGACAGCTTTAAACTAAGCACACGTATAGTACCTGACATTCTATATTAATTTGGAGTAACTTATATACGTCAGTGCTACCAACATGATGCTAAGCCTGCTGAAAGGTCCAAATTTAAATACATAACAGATATGTCTATGCCGATTCTTAAGAGTAACCAGGGCTGCCAAATGTTAATAAATATTGTCTCTATTATTGTTACCCTAATATCAATATATCAGAAAGTATCCAAGCCAATAGCTCTAAACTTTGCACACGTATAGTACCTGGCATTCTAGATTAATTTGGAGTAACTAATATACGTCAGAGCTGCCATAATGATTCTAAGCCTGCTGATAGGTCCAATTTTAAAATGCATGTTACTTCTATACTAACTAATGGATTTCATTCAAAATTGACACAACAATAGATCATATTATTACAGATTATTTCTGGCCAATACATGTATGTCATTGTTGCCAACATGATTTTACGCGCGCTGTTAGATCCAATGTTTAACTGCATGTAACGTCCATGCTATCCATTGGACATCAACCAAATTTTGTATTATGTACCTTATGAGATGGAACTAAGAATATATTCAGTCACCAGGGCTGCCAACTGTAGTTCTCTAATAGGCTACATTATGCCAGGTATACAGTATTTCGAACTTATTAGAAATTTCGATATTACCAACTTAATTTCGTCATTATTATAGATAGATCCATATAGATTAATCATTGGCATCTTAAATTTTAAGAAAAGTAGGCTCTTTAGTTCGTCACGGAACTTCTTGTTATTTAGTCAAATAAGATTGTGTTACAGTAATTTGAGAAATACATTTTAAACCTGTAGACTTCTAACTTTTGAGAAGAAACCTCACGTGAAATTGTTGATACACCGGTATTTTATAATATTATTGGCACAAATATTAATCTACTGTAAAAGGGAGTGTTTTACAGATATTGTAGTTTATAATACGGAACTAATTTTATTTAAGGTTTTGTAGCTTCCACCAGCAGTAGCCTAAATAAAGAATACGATATGGATCAACCATATTAATAGACGTGACACCGCTCATAACCTTAAATTCCTTATAAATAGGCTTACTTGCCAGTCAAGGCAATGTGCCCAGTTCCCGGACCTCTTGATTCACTGACCATCATGTAATTTTATGTGGATTCTGTTAAAATGCGTCATATTGATATGGTAAATATCGTTTAAATCGATAATCTGGTAGCAAAATTATTTACTTCGACCGGGATTCGAACCCGGAACCTCTAGATTCACAGACGAAGGCGTTATCCACGCAGCTATTTCGACCATTCAATTTGTTAGCACAAGATGGGTACTTATTTTCATGTGCCAACAATACTGTATTACGGAAGGAAGCTCTATTAATATTGTCGTGGTATTGGGAGAGCAATAACAAACACCATACTTAGTAAACATCTCCGTCACAACTGTATTTCCAAAGAAGCTAAAAAAACTAAGATATTACACTTATTACAAAGACATTAACAAGGAAAGATATAACACAGCACAGTCCAGGGATTGCAGAGTCTATCAAATCCCAACATTCTCCCCACCCTGGTCAACCTCTAGGGGGATGACCAGCTGAATTGGTCGGGCTATTTGGTGTCCCTGTGGGGTGCGAAGAATCACTGTCCTTATCTTGTGGTCCCTTCCTTCTATCAGCTTCTCTATTCTTGCCCTTCTCCATAGATGACGTGGTCGTCCGTCTTCTTGAAGCAACGCCAGATCTCCGAGTCGGAACTCAATGGGTCTCCCAGACGCTCCTCGAACTTCGTGAAAACTCTTGAGTTCTAAGAGGTACTCCTTGGTCCATCTTCTCCAGAAATCGTCTGCTAGTTTCTGTTGTAGTTTGAATTCCCTAGTCAAAGTAGATCTGGTAGTCGGTTCTGGTCCTGTGGGCACGGTCATGAGTCCTTCACCAACAAGAAAGTGTGCCGGGGTCAGGTGTTCAGCGTCGTCTCCATGGGAGATCGGCCTTGAATTTACCGCAGCTTCTATATTCACGAGGGTGGTGTTAAGCTGTTCTTCTGTGAGCCTTGATTGTCCCAGCACCTTTCGTAGACATCGCTTAACTGTGCCTACCATCCTCTCCCACCATCCTCCCCACCAAGCTGCCCGTGGGGCGATGAACTTCCAAGTGATACCGTCTCTGGCGAGGAATTGATGGGTCTCCGAGGACAACAGTGCCTTCCAAAGTTCCGACAGTTCTGCATTGGTGGCCTGAAATGTCTTTGCGTTGTCCGTATATATAGTATGAGGCAGTCCCCGCCTACCAGCGAATCTTTGAAGGGCCATAAGAAATGTGTCAGTGGTCATGCTGGTGCATAACTCTAAGTGCACCGCACGTGTAACAGCACAAGTGAAAAGTGCTATGTAGGCCTTCACCATAGTCATGCCTACTTTGATATAGAGAGGACCAGCGAAGTCTATCCCAGTAACTGCAAAGGGCTTCGACGGTCTCACTCTATCCGCAGGTAATGGAGCTTCGATTTGCTGCCCCCTTGGGTTCTTCATAGTTCTGCATGGGAGACATGCGTGCAAGACCCTCTTAACAGTTTGACGAGCTCTAAGGATCCAGAACTCTTTCCGGAGCTCTGACAGTATTACTCGGACTCCAAAATGATGCAGTCTAATGTGTGTTTGCCGAATGAGCAGGATCGTGAATTGATGAGTGCCGTCCAGGAGTATTGGGTGCCGTTGCTCCCTAGTGAGGTCCGAGAAGTGCAAACGACCCCCGAGACGAAGGATTCCGTCTTCAATGAAGGGATTGAAGGGTCCTATCTTGGATTCTTTCGGAATCGGTCGACTATCCTGGGGAGCTTGGAGTTCTAGTGCAAAACATTCCCGTTGAACCGCTCCTATCCAGTAGGTACGCGCCTTCGCGAGCTCCACCGCTGTTAACTCCCCTGTAAGTTTCTCTCGATGGCGAATGTTGTGTGCGTACCGAATAATCCAACCAGTGGTACGTATCAGCTTCCAGTAGGAACTGAACTTGGAACTGTCGATAACGCTGGAATATGTGGTCGTTGTCATAACGTGTTTTATGTTCCTCTTCTTCTCCTCAGGAAGTTGTTCGCTTGGAGTTTGACCACCGGATGGCCAGCAATCCTCACGTTGCACAAGCCATAGTGGTCCATTCCACCACTTGTGCTCAAACTGTATCTGATCTCCAGTAAGTCCTCGTGTGAGGTGGTCCGCCGGGTTCTCCTGTCCAGGGCAGTGTCTCCATTGGCTTGGAGTAACGTATGATTGAATCTCCGTTACTCGGTTGCATACAAAGGTTTTCCATTTGTTTGGGTCACTACGTATCCAGCCCAAGGTCACAGTAGAATCCGTCCATAGTACCGCCTGAGCGATATCGTGGCCTGTGGCTGTACAGAACTATGACAGCAGTCGTGCTCCTACTAGTGCCGCTAGAAGCTCGAGCCGTGGTAGGGTTACCTTCTTGACCGGTGTAAGCCTATTCTTGCTGCAGACCAGATGAACGAGGACGTTGCCTTCTGTGTTCGTGCGAATGTACAAAACCGCACCATATGCCCTTTCTGAGGCATCACAGAATACGTGGATCTGAGCCTTGCGCTCCGTTGAAGTAGCTAACCACCGCGGAATGTGTACCCGTGACAGCGAGGACAATGAGGATACCCAAGTGCTCCATGATGCTCCAATATCAGGAGGTAGCAACTCATCCCAGTCGATTCCCCTGCACCATGTATCCTGGAATAACATCTTGCCGACAAGGGATACGGGAGATAACAATCCGAGTGGATCGTAGAATCTGGCCGTAGTTTGCAACAGCTTCCTCTTCGTGATTGGTTCTTCAGGTAATGCCTTGGTGATGTCCTCTGGGTCAATGTACATGGTATCCGTTTCAGTATTCCAGTAAACGCCTAGTACCTGTGTCTCTACGTTGATCTGTTGACCTTCGGCTTTCCAGATGGCTTTCAGTGACTCTGAATTAGTAGCCCATTTCGCTAGGTGGAAATTCATTAGTTTCATCAGTGCAGTAAGTTCGTAATACATAGCAATCACATCGTTGTCGTTCTCTGCGCCGGATGCGAAGTCGTCCATGAAGGTATTGTTATCTATGAGAGGTGCTGCGATTGGAAATGTCGTCTTATGTCTGTCGGCGAGTTCCCTCAGTGTTGCTGAAAGCAAGAACGGACTACTGGTCAGGCCGAATGGAAGCCTGGTGAAACGGTAGGTTACTACCTCGTCTGTCGTGTGATAACTTCCGTTGCTATCGTGTGTGACTCTGTACCACAAGAATCTGGTCAAGTCCCTGTCGTTCTCGTGCAGAACCAGCTGAAGGAATGCCTGCGTGATATCACTAATGATGGCTGTGGGATGTAGTCTGAATCGTATTAGAATAGCCAACGTCTCCGGTAGCAGATTTGGACCTGCCTCTAGAGCATCGTTTAGAGAGGGCGAGTTGATATCGTGAGAAGACGCGTCGAAAACTATCCTCCACTTTGTTCTGTCCAGTTTCTCCTTCTTTACAGCCTGATGAGGAAGATAAAACGTGGTGTTCTTCGGATCTCCAGTATCTCCAGTCGCGCCGACTTCTACTTGCTCTTTCACGACATGATCCAGCATTTGGCTGTAGTACACCTCCCTCAAGTTACTATTGTTTTTAAGTCTTTTGCTCAAGGAATTAAATCGAAGTTCTGCATTTATTTTGTTACTTGAAGGAAAAACATTATGTTTTCTTGGTAGACAGACCACTCTCCGGTGACCTTCAACGAGATAGCTTGTTCTAAATTCCTGAAGAATAGCCAAGTCTTTCTTAGTCAGGTCTCGACTTTGATTTGTAGTTATTCCCATCGTCTCTAGATCCCAGAATTGTCTTAGTTCATCGTCCGATGGTGAGCTAGCGTGTTGAATGAAGTTCACGACAGTAGGATTCGCACAAGTTCCGGATCGGCTTCCACTTACGATCCATCCAAATATCGACGGAATCAGGACTATCGATTCAGAGATTCGAATCGGTGAACTGTCCTTCACTATCTTCCAATATTGGTCACTGCCAATTAAGATTTCCACGGGCAGGTTTTCTTTCGAATCAGCCCTGGGGTCCGCTAACTGTAATTTGCGTAGGTGTGCCAAGGTCTTAATGTCTTGTGGAACTGCTGGTTGAGATGAGAATGAGTGTGCACTTTCCTAAGCATTGATGGCAGCCGTAGATTTTGTGCAAACTCCCTTCATATTGAATTTAACGACTCTGCGGTGACTCGACGGGTTAGTCTGGGACTCAAATGTGCAAACAGTCAATTCTCTTTTGTCGGTGGTTTGCAACTGTAAATCGTCTCTCAGTGAGCTTGAAATAAATGTTGCCTGACTTCCGCTGTCTAGTATGCATCGAGTAAGTCGGCTTAGTCCTGTAGGTACTGTGATGCGCACTTGAGCTGTCTGCAAGAACGTGGAACCTGCTGTAGCGATGTCTATTTTCCCTACAGACGCAGTATTGGTCTGATCTCCTGAGGTCTTGTGACACTTCCCGTTGTCGCAAATGGACTTATGGTGAGACTTCTTGCAGTTGGTGCACTGTGCTTTCCCTTTCCTCCTACAATTGAACGCTGTATGTCCTCGATTGAGGCACAGGAAGCATCGGTGAGCTGTCTTCAGTTTCTCTTTTCGCTCCGTGACGTCTGTGATTTTCCTACAATCCTGGGCCCAGTGACCTCGGGATTCACAAAAGGCGCAAAATTGTTCCGGCCCCTTGACCTCCTTTCCTGGTAACCATTTAGGATTGGCCCGGACGTGAAGAGCTGCTGCCGTGGGGGTGTAACTTGATGATATGGAGGTTTCACAGCGGATCTTCTGTGTAATAAGCGCTCCGTCAACTTCCTCGCCGAGGAACTCCATTAATTTGAGGATGTTGCCTTCTGAAAGGCCTTCCCGCTTGGTGTGAATGATCCAGCGACGACATATGTCGTCAGGAAATGCTCTGAGAATCTTCGGTGTAAGTACTCGGCCATAGGCATTCACATCTTCTCCGAGAGCCCGCAGAGCTTGAATGCGACGATTACAGTCAATAAACGTAGAATTAAGTGCGTCCGGTGTGGCAAACTGAATGGGCTTAATATATTCTATGTAGTCCAAGTGGGCCTGTATGATTCTATTCTTGTCACCGTAGCGAGTATAAGGATTTTCTTAGTCTCTTCATATGTCTCAGCAGTCACAGCGATGCCTTCTATTAAGTGCTTCGGTTCCTCTACTAAATAACCTCGCAGAAATATGTGTTTGTGAATCGTAGATAGTGACGTGTCCTTATCGACTGACTGTTCGAACTGTTCCCAGAAACGTGCCCATGTCTCTATATTACCTGAGAAAGGTTCCAGTTTTATTGGAGGGAGTCTTAATGTGGTTGAAGGAATAGCTGAGGCGAGTGTTGGTACCGTTTCTGTGCTCGTGAGTGAAATATTCATCGCACTTTCCAGTTCCTTTTTCATGCAATGCGAAATGTGTATAATAACACGCTTGGCGTTCTCTATGTATTCCTCACATGTAATTATGTCAGCGGCATACGCGGTGTCATCCAGGAGTTCGTGAACCTCATCGTCAAGGCCTCTTAGTTCATCCAAAGCCTCCTGTAGCCTATCCTTACAGTACTCGTAGTCCTCGGAAGAAGTAGACTCCGTAAACTCTCGTGCTTTCTCAACGAGACGTGTGATATTCCCTCTTTCCCTTGCACGTCTTCTTTTCAATTGGTGTAGTCTTCTGTCAGTGTTACTGCCTTCCATACTGAGTTCCTTGACGTGACTTGTTATAATAAAATAATGTGTTTGACTGGGACAGTGATAGTGTAGAAACCTAGTATTCTTTGATCAATTGTTGATCGTGCCTGCATGCGCGAGAATCAGTTAATATTGCGTAGTTCATGGAGAGCCAGCAGATAGCAGCACCTGTCACCCAGTCGTGCGTGGATTCTCCGCAACTTATTGCGACATAGTTTCAGGGAAGGCCAGCAGATCGCAGCACTAGTCAAGCAGTCGTGCGTGCTCCTCCCCCGGTGACGTAGTTAAACAATATGGCTTCCCTTCAACTTCACCAGTAAACAATACATGCGTCTACACTAAACATACAACTTTCTGCTGTTTTAAGGCTTTCCCATGCATTGAGTAGTATTTTACCGTACAGGTACTAGTCTCTTAAGTATCTCAGGTATTAACTGCAACGTGATACTCATCTAATAAGCCGTTGATGGCTTGACGTGACGTGTTGATTCTGCTGCACCACAATTTCCCAGTAGTCTTGACGGAGAATGAAGTAATCCTTTCAAACAGTATTAGTCTCTGGTCCGCGAAGTATAGTGTCAATTCGTGCTGGAATACATTTATCCCGTGTGTTCGGCACCAACTTATGTCGTGGTATAGGGAGAGCAATAACAAACACCATACTTAGTAAACATCTCCGTCACAACTGTATTTCCAAAGAAGCTAAAAAAACTAAGATATTACACTTATTACAAAGACATTAACAAGGAAAGATATAACACAGCACAGTCCAGGGATTGCAGAGTCTATCAAATCCCAACAAATATTTTGCCTGTTTCGATAATGTTCCTGTGTGGAATTGAGTTTTAAATGCCTTATGAATAGGCCTACTTTCCAGTAAAGGGAGCAGCAGTTCGTAAAGACTTGCTCAGTTCCCGTATTAACATATGGATATACAGTGTGGTCCACCCGCCCCTTATTATTTAGTTTTATGAAACCCAACTAACATCTCAATTCTCCAGATGGTCGATATTGCTCTGCGTTCTGACTGTGTGACAGCAATGTAATTGGGTCACGGGTCTAGCAAAGAAAAAAACGACCTTAAACTTTTCCCCGCCAAATACTATGGCCCATTCTACTAACATATGACTTACTGCTCCTTGAAATAACACACATACACGTAATACGATCGAATTAATAGCTTACGCCACGTGATCTGTAATAGTAGAAAGTTAAACAAACACCATAAACCGTGATTGAAGACTTTGAGATGGACTTAAACGTTTGAGGTGGGACGGCTACAGTAACAACAGCACGTTTAGCGTGCGGCATCTACTATGTGTTGGTGGCTGAGAGCAGTTGGTCACTGGTCGTGGCCGAGTGCGGTACGTGTGTGCGCGCTGTGTGACCGCATTGGAAGAGGTTACGGTTCCTAATACCGGTGCTTCCTTAGTTCCACGTGTGTACTGACCTTCCGTGTGTCATTCGGACAATATTTTTTTAAGTAGTGTTCCAGATAGGACAACAAAACCAGAAACCCAGAAAACCCCGCTGAAAATCATGTCCGGATACCAGAGAAAAAACACCGTACGCTGCCAATGGGACAGGCAGAGTTCTCGCCCCTCACCAGGAGAAATTCACCGCTGGATTGGCGATACCCTCCGGTTGACTGTCGACCAAGTAGAAGCCATCCAGTTAAATGCGCACGAAAAAACCATGTACATCAAGGTAATCACCATATCTATTTATCAGAAATTGTTAAATACTTTTGCAGATCCTATTAAATTTCAGTATGATTCCGGCGAAATGACCAATGTTAAGCTCTCCACAGCGGATTCCAATTTTACCACAGTGCGTATATTTAATGTCCCACTTGAAGTACCCCCTGAAATTTTCAAATCCGTCCTGTCGAAATATGGCACTGTGAGTGACGTCAGGAAAGAACAATAGTCTTCTGCTTATCAGTTCCCGGTGTATAATGGAATACGTGCCGTAACTATGGAAATCAAGCAAGATATCCCCTCCACTGAGGCTTTTGGTGGCCATTCTGGCTATATAACGTATAATGGACAGAAACAGACCTGTTTAATTTGCAATGCTACCACACATCTCCGTATTAACTGCCCAAAGAAAATGATTCCTCTCGGTATAACTCCTACACAACAACGACGTGTACAATACTCGGAAGTTGTGACGCAGCAAACGTCATATGAAAACATGATCATTGATCAGTCAGCTGGGACAACACCAGGAGTGACCTCGGATACATCTGACGCAGAACTGATACCTTGCCCTGACCAGAGCTGCGAGACACAGAGTGCCCCTGTGCTCTCGGCAACCTGTATCGCAGCCTCAGAACCAACTCTGCCGTTACTACAGGCTGCCACAGAAATTTTGTCTTCACTGCCCCAGACTTCGCTGGTCCCTACCGCCTCACTTAAGACTGTTGATCGGGGATCCGAGAACGTCTCTAAGAAGATTAAAACAAATGCCTCGATTGCCGTACCAGCCCCGAAGAATAAAACTGGCTCCACAAACGTTTCCGCAGCTGTGAAAAAGAAACAAACTCTTCTTTCTACGTCATCTAGGGACCCACGAACGCTCTCAACCGCTGACAGCCGGCCTATGAATGGCAGTCAAAAGGAACTATCTCAACCTAATTTGACATAGTGCACCAGGATAATTCTCACCTGTGTCTTCTTTCGAGTCCACCTTCCAGTATGTCTAGCACAGCTTTTATTCTTCTCGTAATGGCGCAATTTCTCACTGTGGCCACTGTGAATATCAATGTAATAGAATGCCCTCTGAAATTTCAACTGTTGGAGAGATTCCTTCGAGATGCTGACATTGACATTGCTTTCCTTCAAGAAGTTGCTATACCGTGTTTACCCATATCTGCCTTCTACAAACAATACATCAATACCGGTAATACGAATAGAGGGACCGGATTCCTCATAAGACATGATATCCCACTCGCAGGTGTGCTATGTCATCCATCAGGACGCATAATATCTGGACACATAAACAATACCACCCTGATAAATGTATATGCCCCATCCGGGTCTAATAAACGTGTGGAACGGAAAATGTTCTTTCAACAGAGTATACTGCCTCATCTGCACGACGTTAAGGAAAAACTTATTCTTGCAGGGGATTTCAATTGTATTCAACGCCCAGAGGATTCCACTAGTCCATACAGAGGTGTCAACCCGGCTCTCAGGACCCTTCTTACCTCCCTACACCTCATTGATGCTGTGGATAGTTTAAGGGTGCCCCTGCCCCATTACACCTGTATAAGTCACAACTCCTCATCACGACTTGACCGCATCTACTTTTCACAGGAACTCATCCAGCCTAGACGATATGAAGTGATTCCTGCCAGTTTCACTAACCATCATGCTGTCGTATGTACAATCTCTTACCCCCATCCCATATTTCACATAGGAAGAGGTTATTGGAAGCTGAATTGCTCGCTGTTACTGGAGGAGGAATGCCAAGATATTTTCAGACAACACTGGATTCGATGGGTCCAACAAAAAGGCAAATTTCGCGACTGCACAGACTGGTGGGATATTTTAGTTAAACCAGGGATCCGCCGCGTCTTTAAGAACATATCTTACCAACGAGGTCGGGAAAGACGGGATACAGTTGAATTTTACTATCGAGTTCTTCGCCAGCTCCAGCAAAGATCTGATGCTGGGGAGCGTATATATGACCAGATCCGGGAAGTTAAAACCAAGCTCCTGTCTCTACAGCAACGAACGCTCGCTCATATCAACGTGGCTTTAAAAGATCGTACAGTGCTCCCGGACGAAAGTGCAAGTGTATACCACATCGCCAAAGGACAGCGTGAGCGGCAACGTAAATATATCCACCGCCTCCGCACAAGTACTGGAAGTGTCGTCACCTCCCCTGACGCTATACCTAGTGAAATATCATTATTTTATCAACGGTTCTACGCTAAGGCTCCCATTGATCCACAGCAGGTGACCCTATTGCTGTCATCTTGCAGTACCAAACTATCTCCGGACAACAAAACTCTGCTCAGCGCGGATATTACGGATGAAGAGATTCACTCTGTGGTTAAACGACTCCCAAACAACCGCTCACCTGGCATTGATGGACTGCCATATGAAATGTATAAACACTTCTGGCCTCTCATTGGCAAAGAATTTTGTCATGTCCTGCGTACCATTCTCCAACGTCGTGCTCTTTGTCAATCACATCACGAGGGTACCATAGTCCTCATACCAAAAACATCCTCTCCCATGGCAGTTGGTGACTTCCGACCAGTTACTCTGCTCTGCAGTGACTATAAAGTCCTTACCAAAGTACTTGCATGCCGATTGAAGACTGTTCTACCTGATATCATTGGTGATGAACAATGTTGCAGTATTCCTGGAAGAACTCTGTTAACAAACTTAGCGATACTACGGGACCTACACCTAAAAGCCGAAATGCTCCCCACTGAGCCAATGAGTTTTCTCACCTTAGATCTTGATAAAGCTTTCGACCGCATCAGTCATGAATACTTGTACATGGTCTTGCAACACTTCGAATTTCCTGAAATCCTTATTGACTACATTCGTATGATAAATTGTAATGCTACGTCTAGAGTGCTCGTCAACGGTTTTCTTTCCCCTCTGATTCCAATACAACGATCAGTTAGGCAAGGATGTCCCCTTTCTATGCTACTTTTTGTCATTGGCCTTGAACCGTTCATTCGGGCTACCCAGGTGAAGCTACAGGGTTACAAACTGTCCACACATGTTTTTGGAATGTGCGCCTATGCTGATGACGTATCAATATTGATCCGCAATGAAGAAGACATCTCCCACATCGATAGCGTCCTTCAGCTCTACCATATCGCCTCTGGAGCACAATCGAACCCCCAGAAAACTGCTTTGCTTCCGCTCAATACTAACTCAGTGATTACCCCACAGCCCTGGTTCCGGATAGTAAATGAGGTGAAAATTCTTGGCATTACCTGGAAGCAATCGCTTCTGGACACAGTGCAAGTTAACTGGACTAAGGTCATTGCCAAAGTTAGGGGAGTCCTGATCCAATTTGGTCAAAGAAACCTCAATATAGTGCAACGGGTCATGGTCCTCAACGTGTTTGCGCTCTCTAAAATATGGTATGTCGCACAACTTTTCCCACTTCCCAAAATGTTTGAGAGCCAATTGGCAAAATATACAGGTTGGTTTATATGGCAAGGATTTTTGTTCCGAGTACAACGGGAACAGTTGTATCTCCCATCCCGGCAAGGCGGGCTAGGGCTAACAGCTCATGGCATGAAATGCCGTGCACTCCTCTGCAAGAACGATATCACCATTCTTTCCCAACATGACACTTTTACGAAAGCGCTATACAAAGATATTCGAAACACAGCCCGTGGTTGTGATAGAGCTTTGCCGAAGATATTTAGGGACCATCAACAGCACCTTCTGGAAACTGTTCGCCAAATGCCATCAGGGATTGTTCCAACGACGAAAAGTATCTATAACATGTTGCGGCAAGTGGTACACTCCAAACCGCGAATAGAGGCCACCACCCTCTATGTCTATTGGCCCACTGTTTGGAAAAATTTTGGGGCTATGTCCATTTCTTCTGCTGTACACTCCCAAGTTTTTATCTTCCTCAACGATCTCATCCCAACCGCTCTACGGCGATATACCATCCATCTTGAAGCTTACCCATGGTGTACTATATGTGGTCAAACTGATACGGCGATACACCGCTTCACATCATGCACGCGAGTTGCCTCCACGTGGCTGTGGTGTAAGGGAAAAGTATGTCAACTATTAAATGTGCCCTCGAATGACCTTGATGACAGGAAGTTGGTTCGTTTGTCGGTGACCGCCTTCCCCCAAATTAAACAGACTGCCATTGTGTGGATAATGGGCCAATATGTACACTTCGTGATGGACAATGATCATCATTTCTCTTTCCTGGATCTCAGGTATCACCTGCAAAAAGAGCGTTGGAAGCTTAGTGAAAGTGGACAATTATACGATAAATATGGACACTATCTGGATTTCTTGTGATGTATTAGTCTGGTATTTATCATATCTGAAAATTCTGTAATTCTGTAAAGAGCTAATAAAAAAAAAAAGAGGCTTAAAGCCTGACCTACGAGGTGGGCGCGAGCGGGTAGAATGCTGCTTCGAATCCAGTAATAGGCATATTTTTTGAACAAAAGCCCACATTCAATTTAAGTCGGGATGTAACTACATTGCCACATTTATTGCCTTACGACGTGACGAGTGACGAGTAGGTTGAATTTTGGTGATTTATAAAGAAAATACGATCGAATTGGTACGATATGCCACGTGACCTGTAATGGCAGAAAACTAACAAACTGGCATGAATATTAACATAACATATCGAAGTGTTGCTCCGGTGGTCCGGGTTCGATTCCCAGCTCGGCCAAGAAATGTAATACTTGTCTGAGGGCTGAAATTGGGTACACGTAGCCTCGTGAAGCAAATATGAGAAGAAGTGGGTTTGATTCCCTCCTCAGCCACCCTGGAAATGGTTTTCCGTGGTTTCCCACTTCTACTCCGGCCAAATTCCGGGACGGATTCTATCTTAAGGCCACGGCCGCCTCCTTCCCAATCCTTAATTGCAAATACGCACATCATTACAAGCCCGCAATAACTCAGGTTATCAGACAAATTCTACACACACACCCAAGTAAACGGGGCTAAATGACCGCGATGTTCTAGCCCTTCAAATGAAACAAAACAACAACATATCGAAGGATATTCTGATCGCCAGTGCTTGCATCGAAGTATACGTATTCCTTAGAAATTCCCATGGTATTATTAGCATACTTTCGATTTTTGAAAAAAATGAAAGTAGACTTATGAGATCTACACAGGGCCAAAAATTGTGTGTCTGTGTGTGTGTGACTCTGTGTCTGTGTGTGTGTGAGTGTGTGTACTCTGAATATCTGCCCCCTCTATCCATTCGAACACGGTGAAACCGAATTGAACGAAATTTGGTACAGAGGTAGCACTAGCGTAGAACATCTCAGTGTCATGTTTTATATCGCCACCATCTTGACGGAAACGTAATGGTGGCCACCCAAATGTTCAAAGCTTAAATCAAATTACGACTAACTTAATCATCCGATCTCTACCAAATTTTGCAACAACATATACTTGTATGGCGAGTGTCGTTTGACTGAACTACAAGGTCATCAGCCCGTTAGTTTGCAGATGACGGCCATGTATGTGTGCAAATCGATTCCCCCTATCAATTCAAACATGGTGAAACTGAATTGAACGAAATTTGGTACAGAGGTAGCACTAACAAAGGGCACTCCAGTCTCATGTTTAATATTGCCGCCATCTTGACGAAAAAGTAATGGCGGCCATCCCAATGTTAAAAGCTTGAATCAATTTACGACCAACCTAATAATCTGATCTCTACCAAATTTTGCAACAACATACTTTTATGTATAGAGAATCTTTTGAGCATACTACTAGGTCATCAGACCAATAATGTGCGGATAGCGGCCATGTATGTGTGCAAATCGATTCCCCCTATCTTTTCAAACACGGTGAAACCGAATGGAACGAAGTTTGGTACAGAGGTAGCACTAGCAAAGGCCACCTCAGTGTCATGTTTTATGTCGTCGCCATCTTGACGGAAACGGAATGGCGGCCACCCAAATGTTAAATTCTTACTTCAAATTCCGACCAACCTAATCATTTGATCTCTACCATTTTTTTCAACAACATACCTTTTTGTGGGAAGCATCTTTTGACTGAACTACAAGATCATCAGCCCAATAGTTTGCAGATAGCGGCGATGTATGTGTGCAAATCGATTCCTCACATCAATTCAAACACGGTGAAACCGAATTGAATGAAAATTTTTACAGAGGTAGCACTAGCAAAGGGCACACCATATTCATGTATAATATCCGTATAGCACGTTGTATTTCAAGAAGCAACTACAACCAACATTCAATTATACTCCTTGAAAAGGACAAAGAGTTATAACAATACCCATGCATTTAGGAGAAAGTAGGCAATACGTTCTTTACCGAACATCTTGTCTTGTTATTAAATTTTAACAAAAAGTCATAGCATATCTTTAGGCCCGTATAACACGACACTCGCTTACAAGGAAGCTGCTGCAATCGCTGGTACAAAATCCTGTATGATTCTGTTCTCTTCGTCAGTACACCTGCTTGTATCACCGAAGTGTATCACACGCTAGCATTGTGTACGCTAAGTTGTATGAAATCAAACCGAAGGGCTGTCGTTTGAGGGCATTATTTGCAGTTATGTCGGCTTATTAACGTAAAGCGGTCGCGAAACTTGCTTTAAGTAAATTAGAAAACATGCCAGGTATTGAATAAATGCATTCCAATCAATATTTAAGATCTAACTGTAATAATTGATTATTTTACCATACGCGTTAATAAGAAGCGCAATAAGAACCTACAAAGTGTGTTGGAAATGTGTGCAAGTGTTATTGCGTCCGCTCGCTCTTTCGAAGATCCCGGGTTCAAGACTATCCAACGGCAGATTTTTAAAATTCTTTCAAACTATTTTATTATACCCTCCATACCTCGTACAGCAAGATTTCAACTTGGTTTTGTTCACATTATCTACGAAGAAGATAGGGAAAGTTATTTTCTTGTCTCATTTGAATGGCTATATTCCCTAAATTCTGTTCAAAACCATGGATGGATACTATTCGTTATAACTATTATTTTAAAGTCGATTTTACCCTCCAGGTTAGGTTTTCCCACGGACTCAGCAATGGATCCCATCATTACCGCCTCTACGGGCAGTGTCCTGGAGCTTGAAACATCTCGTCACGGGGATACAACTGGGGAGGTGGGATCAGCACCTCGCCCAGGCGGTCTGCAAAGCGAACAGGGTCCTCTTGAGGGATGGGAAGGGAGGGGCAGATCGGGAGGGATAGGCAAGGAAGAGGGAAGGAGGCGGCCGTGGCCGTATGGTAGGTAACTTCCCGGCATTTACCCAAAGGCGAAGTGGGAAACCACGGAAAACCACTTTGAGGATGGCTGAGGTGGGAATCGAACCCCCTCTACTCATTTGGACCACCCGAGGCTGAGTAGACCCCGTTGCAGTCCTCATACCACTTTTTAAATTTCGTGGCAGAGCCGGAAATCGAACCCAGGACGTCCGGGGTGGCAGCTAATCACGCTGACCACTACTCAACGGAGGCGACTCTATTCGTGATAATTAGAATTTTAATAGTTCAATATTTATAATAATATGACATGTTCTGTAATTACTGCCTTGCTGCGAGGCTCAGCGGTAACGTTCTCGCTTGCTGCGCCCAAGGTAGCAGGTTCGTATCCTGGTGCAGTCAGCTGGCATTCGAGGGTGCGCAAATGCGAGGGAGCCGTGTCAGCAGATTTACTGGCACGTTGAAGATCCCCTTCGGAGAGAAATTCCGGCACCCCGACGTATCTAAAAGCCAGAGTAGTTAAAAGGGACGTATAACCAATAATGTTATAATTATCTGTATTTACTGCATGTTTGGGGCAGATGATCTCGTAGTTCCGCCCCTTAAAACCTCACTAACTGACTATTATTGTAAGTGTATAGCAAGCGCCTTTCGCACAGACGCCGTTGAAAGAAATTATAGTTTCGGTCTGATATATTTATTCGTGAGCTTACCCACATAACAAATAGTACCCACATAACAAATCTATTTGTTATGTGGGTCGTCTGAGTGAGTCGGAGTTTTCCTTTAAACAAAGGTGGTCAAAATTTCCAACACTTGTTACGTTGAATATACAGGATACCTTGCTTTCGTTCTACAGATCATTATGTCGTCGTCCAATCTGGCTGTGTACCATCGGATAAGTACGGTGCTTTTGAGGACCAAATAAAAAATCACTCGTTGGAACAGATAGATATGCGTCCATAATACATCCACAATAAACGACATTAAGCAAAAACAAAATGTACTAGTTCAAGGTTCGAACTTACCACAATGCGACTTCGTTGCCGCTATTCTAGCAATTCTTGATTTAGCCAACGTAGCTACCGAGAACCATGGTGTATTGCTGGCACTTATTGAACTATTCGTAGACACTTCCTGTCCGAACGTAAGAAGGTGTTATTCGGAGCTCTGATCGTTTCAATCATGCATTATATTTCAGGTCATTGAAAAAACACTGCCACTATTGATTTCTACTATATTCGCGAGGATGTACTCAGCGGTAAAGTTGTACAATGGACGTAAAGGAGCAGGTACTAATGTTTTTAGGATGACTGTGATATACGCGTTAGTTGGGTTGCCTTCCTCCAAAAAAATTAAGGGGCGGGTGGACCACACTGTATATCATATTAATAACTGCATTACCACAATGTGGGTTAATATCCCAATAGCCATTGTGCAGAAACATAATACCGGTATTGCCGAATAGTTACATTGTTTCATGTTTAAGTAAAATATCACTTAAATGCTGATACGAGGACTGAGCCCACTAATAATATGAGTAGACATTTTATCAGTCCTCATGATTCTTTATGAAACAGAATTTGGCTAACTAATAAAAATTATCATGAGTACTAATATTATTAGCTAATATTATCATTGAGTTTTATGAAACAGACCCCCTGATTGACTGGAGAAATTTACTCATAATGAAGAACAGTACTATAATGACATGACCATCATTATGATACAGTTTTCAGACGTACAATATTTACATTTCGACATCGTCGAACATAAAATATTGCAATTGTATCCACGAGACAGCAATGAGTGTTGATCGTATTAGTTTGAGGTTTGGACTGATATTTCCCCGCAACGCACTCCCAGAAGAGGGAGGGGGGAACAATGCTTGGTTTTGCAAAGTCGTGAATATGAGACGAGGAAATAACTTAAATATGAAAAGGTCTGAGAGAAAAACCGTCGCTTTACACATAGGTTGTTTTTTTACTTTTGGCACCTTAGTTATAACTGGATTAATAACTCACTTAGATGGTTCCAAGTTTCACAGGCCCTCGATGTAGTCCCCACCGTTGCGTACAACGTGTTCCCAGCGATGCGGAAGTCGTTGGATCCCGTTGGCACTGCCCAATCTATTGATGGTACGAAGAGAGCGCACGGCAGCCTGCTTAACGTCATTGTCATCTTCATCTTCGGGATGAGATCATAGTCGCAGGGACTGATGTCGGGAGAATAGGGGGGGAGGGGAGGGGTGATAGAGGACCTCCCAGCCCCAGCGATCCAACAATGCCGACACAACGCCTGCTGTGTGTTCCCTAGCATTGTCATGCAGAACGATGGGCGGTGTAACCATGTGGTGGCGCCGTATCCTTCTCAGAGCTCCTCGGAGATGGTCTTGCAGGAACGAACAATAGTACGCCGCATTAACGGTTTGCCTTCGGGGAACAGTATGGCAGCGCTTCCGTACCATTGAAGACGTTATAACTAAGGTGCCAAAACTAAAAAACCAACCCATGTATTTAAAGTGAATTTAATAATAATAATAATAATATTTTTATTTTTTTATTTCTTTTATTTAGTCAATTTACCTTCTAGGTTGGTGGTTCCCACGGACTCAACGAGGGAACTCACCACTACCGCCTCTATGGGCAGTGTCCTGGAGCTTGGAACATCTGGTCGGGGTGGATACAACTGGGGAGATGTGATCAGCACTTCGCCCAGGCGGCCTCACCTGCAAAGCGAACAGGGGCCTCATGAGGAATGGGAAGGGGTGGAAGATTGGGATGGATAGGCTAGGAAGAGTGAAGGAGGCGGCCGTGGCCTTAGAGTAGGTACCATCCCGGCATTTGCCCGAAGACGAAGTGGGAAACCACGGAAAACCACTTCGAGGATGGCTGAGGTGGGAATCGAACCCCCTCTACTCATTTGGGCCACCCGAGGCTGAGTAGACCTCGTTCCAGTCCTCATACCACTTTTCAAATTTCGTGGCAGAGCCGGGAATCGAACCCAGGACCTCCGGGGCGGCAGCTAACCGTGCTGACCACTACGCTACGGAGGCGACGCAATAATAATATTGTTATCGAATTAAGCCTCTTTTAACCATTACAGCTTTTAGATACGAGAGGGTGCCTGAATTTTCCTCTGAAGGGGGTCTTTAATGTGACCATACCAGAGGAACAGCGGGAAGAAATGCTTAGCAGAAGAAGACCAGGGTAATATATTCAACAGAAACATAATGTTGGTACCAATAGGCCTGTTAGAAAAGAACTCACCTTCACAGAACAAACCGGAGGATGGGCATCTTTCTTGCTAATGCTGAAAAACCATATTCGTATTGATAACCAGATGATAACTAAATTCTATTAAAAGCTTGGGTAAAGTGCATACATATACCTTAAATAAAATTAATGTGTCGCTCAGATTTTACAAGTAATTCAGCGCCAATACTCAGACACGTCCTCAATACTAGCCAACACCGTTCCTTGGATGTATTTATTTTATAGCAGCGTATCTCGATTGTATAGCTTTCCACTTCAGTGGGCTGTGAATAAAAGTGAACTGCTCGGCAGTAAACATTGATAACAGGAGAGCGAGATGCCATGGTTGTGCTGGTCCAGTCACCACGAGAGCAGTCAAAAGTGGAATATATTGCCAGATACTCTTTTATACCGGCCGTGCCAATAAAAATAATCTTACGAATGTAAATTCCCCGATCTCTCAGAAATCTTGCAGAAATATTGGACAGACCTCATGGAAAATATCCCTGACAGTACAGTATTTCATCACCAATTTCAATCGGATTTACTCCATGACAGGGCGAAATTATACTTCCTGTGCTAGGCTTCGAATGGAACCGGTGGTTGCATACGCCAGTACTCTCCTACCGATCACATTACTGCTCCATTATTATTCATCGTGCTGTTAATAATAATAATAATAATAATAATAATAATAATAATAATAATAATAATAATAATAATAATAATAAGTCAGCTGTTGAGCGATTGACAATCCCGCGTCAAAGAGGTGGACGAGGGCTCACGGACGTTATACAATTGCATGCAAGGCAAGTGAGGAACCTTCAGAGATATTTTCTGGGAAGACATGACTCTCCCATACATCAAGCCGCTGTGAAGGCAGATGACAAGTGCACACCACTGGATCTTCTTCACGTAAGGGATATACAGTTAGACGCTGATGAGGAATGTTCAGCCATCAAGCATCAGCAGTGGACGCAGAAAGCTCTTCACGGTCGTCATCCGTATGATCTCAACCAGAAACATGTCGACATTGATGCGTCGAACAGCTGGTTGACTCATGCGGACCTATTCACTGAGACTGAAGGATTCATGGTTGCAATCCAGAATCAAGTTGTGGCTACCAAAAACTATCTTAAATATATAGTCAAGGCAAATATTCAGGATGATAAATGCAGAAGATGCCAACTAGAACCGGAAACAATTCAACATATCACAGGAGGCTGCCAAGCAACCTCCAGTACTGATTACATGAAAGGCACAACCAAGTGGCCAAAATAAAGCACCTACACCTTGCTCAAAAGCACTTAATATCTGATAATATTTTGCCTTACTATCAGTATGTTCCTGAGGCCGTTTTGGAAAATCCTAGTCGCAAGTTGTTATGGGACCGATCAGTTATTACTGATAAAACCATACAAGCAAACCGGCTAGATATCGTTCTTGTGGACAAGGTGCAGAAGAGAACTTTTCTAATTGATATTGCAGTGCCCAATTCCCATAATCTGCAACAAACCTGCTGTGATAAGATCACCAAATATCTGCCCTTGGCTGAGGAAATACGGCAAATGTGGTGACAGGAAAGTGTAGTGGTTCTGCCCATAGTAATTTCATCTACCGGCATCATCCCCAAATCATTGGCTCACAATCTACAAATATTGGGAATACATCCTGATCTTCATATCACCATGCAGAAGGCCGTCATCTTGGAGACCTGTTCCATTGTTCGCTAGTTTCTCAATGTGCCACCTTAAGAGATTTAACCATACCGTCTTGCAGACAAGCCGACGTTATGTTGATATGTCTCACTTATGTAGTGAAATGAATGTAAAATAATAATACTGAGTTAGCTTAAATGTTGGTTGATAAATTAATGAATATTCTTCTTTCTTTCTTTCTTTCTTTCTTTCTTTCTTCGTTTTGCCCACTTAGGGAGCGCGCTTGAACTTGTTGACTCGGGTTGATGGAGCTTTCCTCTTCTTCTCCTCCCAAAATCTCCTCATGAACTCACTATGCCCCTTCTTACGTTCCTCCGTCCATTTTTTTCCAGTGGTCGTTTTAGCTTTTTCGGCGAAATTAATGAATATTAATATTATTAATTAATTATTTTTTCGCCAATTATAATAGCTATTCAAAAATCGATTTACTTACCCGAATTTGCTTTATCTCATGTCTCTAGTTAATTCCTACACCGATAAACAAATGTTTACATATAACACGGATAGTTACATATTATTAACTAAATCGCTATAATTTTACCTCCCAACGCTTCCATGATTACTGTGCAATAACTTTACCAACTAACTTCTAGGCTAACACTGTATCATTTTTCACCTTAACAATGCAATAACATATTGTACAACTAAAATCACATGCCCATGAAAACTAATATCAATTGGTAAAATGGCACTTTTTCGTAATCCTAAGTTCCAAGTTAAATGTTGTTAATATTTCAATTTATATAACATACACATTAAAATGTCACCATATTATAACTCCCCATACCTCACGATACACATAATATCACACAATTTCCTCAAGAGCCACATGGAAAAGTATACTTTAGAATTAACATATGAACATGTACATAAATAATCCAGATTCTTCGTACGTAGGGCACAATATGACTCAATCAAGAGCAACATCGGTAATGAAAACGACTATAGGCCTAAGTATTGGGTAGATTTCTTTAGAAATCTAACTATTGCAATGGGTACCATGTTTCGAATTCCGGAAAATTTTGACATATCTTCGCGTTTCACATCTCCTAGACCCCAAAACCACCGTCAGTTCAAAAGTTTATGTATAATTTATGTATATATATAGGCCTATATATATACTATATATATATCACTTTCTTGTGGACTCGATAAATACCACAATTTTGTACCAATCACTTTGAAATTTTTACATAATATGTATCCCTATGTAATCTCGGTTGAATTCGTTAATGGGCACAATAGGTCGACGGGGGGGGGGAAATGGTGGGCATTTTTTCGAAAAAGTGAAATATCGCTATAACTCTTTTAATATTTGAAATATCGAATCCATTCAAAGTTCATACTAAGTGTCGGATAAGCCCCAAAAATGTATGTTTGAAAAGTGTTTTGATAGCACCAACCATTGACCAAAGGGGTGGGAAAAAGTGTTTTTTTCGGGAAACATTAATCATATCTCTCTTAATAGGCACAATATCAAAACCGTACAAAATGGACAATATTCCCTTAATAATTACCTAATTTTTTTGTCTGAAATAATTTTTGATATGACCCACCATTACGCCAAGGGATGAGAAAAATGATTTCGGAATTAAAGAAAATGCCAAGAGCCATCAGAGGTTGCCATGACAACACTACTAAATTGATGAGGGATGAGCCATCAGACGTTGCCATGACAACGCACTTGCACGAGATCACATTCAGTTTTCTATCTGACTAAGTGTGAAGCGGCTTTGGTAACTTAACTGGTAGCATGCTGATCTTCAATGCCCAAGGTCGCGGGTTCAAAGCCGGCCGAAGTCGTCGGATTTTCTAAGAGCGCTAAAAATCCCTCAGTATGCTTTCCTTTGCAGGGGAAGTTCCAACGTTCGTAGCGAGTTTATTATTATTATTATTATTATTATTATTATTATTATTTGCGGTGGCATCTAGTAGCCAAGTTCACAGCTAGGTGTCGTTGACGGAAGTATTTATTAGCAACATTAGGAACTACTGCTTGAAATTGACCGTCTGCTGTCCTTACCTCATTTACAGACTAATACAGCCATCACAATTCACACCATTATCAGACAGATTCTACGCTCACACTAAGTACACGGAGTTGCATGACCGCGTTTTCGCAGCCCCTAAACTGAGGAACCAAAAAAAATCTCTGCGGGGGATAAAATTTTGCTTGAACAAGTAACAGACCGTTGGATAGTTACACATCAGTGTCGAAACTTTGCATAAGGACAGTGTGACCACAAGTATAAAAATGGACCCCAAATGACATGAATGTTACCGTCCCCTTAATACAATAAAATCTACTATATAAAGCTCAAATACCACTCAATCACTCACTCACTCACTGACTGATTCATTCATCACGAAATCTCAGAAACCACCGAACGGATTGGAATGAAATTTGGTATCCAGCTTCCTCAAGGGCCGCAAACGCCCACTAAGAAAGGATTTTTGGATATTCAGGTTCTAAAGGGGTGTTAAGGGGTAGACCTGCATTTCATTGAATAGCAATATCTCCCGATTGGTTTCATTGGGGGATGTGATACTCGGCATATAAACTCATCATTAAGAAAAAGAAGACATGTGTCTGAGGGTTTTTCGATGTGGTGTATATTATGAGGTGAAAGGGGTGAAAAGTGGGGGTTGAAGGATTCCAAACGGAGCGTGTATCCCTTAAATGACATAGGCCAGGAGTTCGGAACTCAGCTGGAAAAAAAATCAGCATAAAAATAAGTAAATAGGTGTTAGACCGTTTTTTTCATAAATCCAATTTAAGGGGCCCATGGTGAGGGGTGAAATTATGGGGGGGGGGGGGGACGTAATATGTCTGAGTGCAAAATTATACATGGCCTATGTTGTAGACAATAACACATTACATTTTTTTTGTCTCTTGCTATTTCATCATACGACGAATACTTACGGAGTTATTAATGATTTTGTACTTTTTGGTCGGAATTTTCTAAGTCCCAGGAATGACATAAAAATTGATTCGAATGAAATTTCAAAAAATTGTTTTTTTTATACTTTTATTATATTTTTCACGTCTTTTAGGGTCCGAAACCAACATGATATTTTGATGTTTTTTTTTCGTCCCATGCATTTTTGGTTTCAGGTGATAGAATTATTTACCACTAGGACCGATGCTTATCTTATATCTACTATATAACGCTCAAATACCACTCACTCACTCACTGACTGACTGACTGATTCATTCATCACGAAATCTCAGAAACCACCGAACAGATTGGAATGAAATTTGGTATGCAGCTTCCTCAAGGGCCGCAAACGCCCACTAAGAAAGGATTTTTGGATATTCAGGTTCTAAAGGGGTGTTAAGGGGGTAGACCTGCATTTCATAGAATAGCAATATCTCCCGATTGGTTTCATTGGGGGATGTGATACTCGGCATATAAACTTATCATTAAAAAAATAAGACATGTGTCTGAGGGTTTTTCGATGTGGTGTATATTATGAGGTGAAAGGGGTGAAAAGTGGGGGTTGAAGGATTCTTAACGGAGCGTGTATCCCTTAAATGACATAGGCCAGGAGTTTGGAACTCAGCGGGAAAAAATCAGCCTAAATAATAAGTAAATAGGTGTTTGACCGTTTTTTCATAAATCCAATTTAAGGGGCCCATGGGAAGGGGTGAAATATATGGGGGGGGGGGGACGTAATATGTCTGAGTGTAAAATTATACATGGCCTATGCTGTAGACAATAACACATTACATCTTTTTTGTCTCTTGCTATTTCATCATACGACGAATACTTACGGAGTTATTAATGATTTTGTACTTTTTGGCCGGAATTTTTCAAGTCCCAGGAATGACATAAAAATTGATTCGAATGAAATTTCAAAAAATTGTTTTTTTTTTAATACTTTTATTATATTTTTCACGTCTTTTAGGTTCCGAAACCAACATGATATTTTGATGGTTTTTTTTTTCCGTCCCATGCATATTTGGTTTCAGGTGATAGAATTATTTTCCACTAGGACCGATGCTTATCTATTTATATAACTAACTAGCTGAAGTACCCGTGCTTCGCTACGGGTCGTAAAGAAATTAAAATGTGAAGGTGACAGTTAAAACAGGGGATAGGCGAGGTGCTGCGCAGAGGGAGATTAAGGATGGAACATTTTGTCCAACTACACCGCTCTGCCTTGACCGTGTTTTATAGCACACATTTAGGTTTTACTCGCTAACGGTTGGAGATACATTTCGGATAGAAAATGCAATTTTTAACCTCGTACATGCCATCAAAAGTTTGCTATTTCTTAGCGTTCTCTTTTTATTTGAAATGGAAATATGAAAGTTTAAAGCCAAAGGGTAGAGTGACGTCACTAAAATGCTCGCCATCTTTAAAAGTGCAAAGTATTGAAATCAAAAGTAACCTGTATGTTAACCAGGTAAATCTGCTACTTCCATGTAAAATTCATGTAAATCGGACCAGTGGTACTTGCGTGATTGAGTAATACACAGACACACACACACCATCTCATTTTTAGTCTCGCTTCGCTCGCGTCATAGTCGTGTCATATTGTTATTCAATGAAATGCAGGTTTAACCCCATTAACACCCCTTTAGAACCTGAATATCCAAAAATCCCTCCTTAGTAGATGTTTTCGACACACGACAAACATATCCTCAAAATATCACTCTTCTAACATTAATAGTTTTGGTTGGTCGATGAGAGCGAACATCCAAAAATCCTTCCTTAGTGGACGTTTTTCTTCCAGAATTTCACCCCTCCCCATAGGCCCCTTAAATTGGATTTTTGAAAAGACGGTCGAATACCTATTTATTTTATTTATTTATTTATTTATTTATTTATTTATTTATTTATTTATTTATTTATTTATTTTTAAGCTGATTGATTTCCTCCGAGTTTCAAACTCCTAGCCTATGTCGTTTAAGAGATACACGCTCCATTAAGAATCTTTCAACCCCCACTTTTCATCCCTTTCACCTCATAATATACACTATATCGAAAAACCATTAGACATGTGTCAGCTTATTTTTAATGATTAGTATATATGCCAAGTATCAATCCCCAAATGAAACCACTCGTGAGATATTGTTATTCAATGAAATGCACGTTTACCCCCTTAACACCTATTTAGAACCTGAATATTCAAAACTCTTACCTTAGTGGACGTTTTCGACATAAAACGAACATATCCCCAAAATTTCATGTTTCCAACTTCAATAATTTTGGCTGGGCGATGATGAGTGAGTGAGTCAGTCAGGACATTTTCTTTCATTTATATTTGATAATTTCACCCCTCCACATGAACCCCTTAAATTGGATTTATGAAACAAATGGTCGAACACCTATTTACTTATTTAAAGCTGATTTCCCCCTGAGTTTGATGAGTGAGAAAGTGAGTCAATCAGTTAGGACACTTTCTTTCCTGTTTTATCACCCCAGAATTTCACCCCTCTCCAAGGGCCCCTTAAATTGGATTTATGAAAAAACGGTCGAACACATATTTACTTGTATTTTAAGCTGTTTTATCCCGCCGAATTTCAAACTTCTCGCCTATGTCGTTTAAGAGATAAACGCTCCGTTAAGAATCCCTCAATCCCCAATTTTCACCCCTTTCACCTCATAATATACACGACATCGATAAACCTTTAGATATATGTCTGATTATTTTTAATGATTAGTTTATATACCGAATATCACATCCCCAAAGAAACAACTCATGAGATATCGTTATTCAATGAAATGCACGTTTACCCCCTTAACATCTCTTTAAAACCCGAATAAATAAAAATCATTCTTTAGTTGACGTTTTGACATACAGCGAACATATTCCCAAAATTTCATTTTTCCAACATTAATAGTTTTCGCTGGGCGCGATGAGTGAGTGAGACAGGGCATTTTCTTTCAATTATTTTTACCAGAATTACACCCCTTCCCATGGGCCCCTTAAATTGGAATGATGAAAAAACGCTTGAACACCTATTAAGTTATTTTTTTAGCTGTCTGTTTCCCCTGAGTTTGATGAGTGAGTTAGTCAGTCAGTCAGGACACTTTCTCTCCTTCCCCCCCCCCCAGAATTTCACCCCACCCCATTGGACCTTTAAATTAATTTATGAAAAAACGGTCGAACACCGATTTACTTAATTTTTTAGCTGATTTTTTTTCGCTGAGTTTCAAATTTCTCGCCTATGTCGTTTAAGAGATAGGCCTACACGCTCCGTTAGGAATCCTTCAACCCCCAATTTTCACCCCTTTCACCTCATAATAATACACCACATCGAAAAACCCTTAGACACATGTCTGCTTATTTTTAATGATTAGTTTATATGCCGAGTAGCACATCCACAGATGAAACCACTCGTGAGATATTGTTATTCAATGAAATGCAGGTTTAACCCTCTTAAGACCCCTTTAGAGCCTGAATATCCAAAAATCCTCCCTTAGTGTACGGTTTTGAGATACAACGAACATATCCCCAGAATGCCATGGTTCCAACTTCAATATTTTTGACTGGGCGATCATGAGTGAATGAGTCAGGACATTTTCTTTCATTTTTTCCTTCAGAATTTCATCCCTCCCGATGAACCCCTTCAATATGATTGATCAAAAAAACTGTCGAACAGCTATTAACTTACTTTAAAGCAGTTCCCCCTCCCCCCTGAGTTTGATGAGTGAGTCAGTCAGTCAATCAGTTAGGACACTTTATTTCCTGTTTCCCCCCACCCCCCCAGAATTTCACCCCTCCCCATGGGCCCCTTAAATTGGATTTATGAAAAAACGGTCAAACACATATTTACTTTTTTTTTTTTTGCTGATTTTTTCGTCTGAGTTTCAAACTCCTCGCCTATGTCGTTTAAGAGATACACGCTCCGTTAGGAATCTTTCAATTCTTACTTTTCACCCCTTTCACCTTATAATATACACCACATCGAAAACCCCTCAGAGACGTGTCTTCTTCCTTTTTAATGATGAGTTTATATGTCGTGTATCATATCCCCCAATGAAACCAATCGGGAGATATTGTTATTCAATGGAATGCAGGTTTAACCCCCTTAAGACCCCTTCAGAACCTGAATATCCGAAAATCCTCCCTTAGTAGACGGTTTTGACATACAATGAACATATCCCCAAACTGTCATGTTTCTAACTTCAATAATTTTGGCTGGGCGATGATGAGTGTGTGAGTGAGTGAGTGAGTGAGTCAGGCAGGATATTATCTTTCAATTTTCTTTTTTCAGAATTTCACCCCTCCCCATGAACCCCTTAAATTTGATTTAATAAAAAAACTGTCGAACAGCTATTTACTTACTTTAAAGCAGTTTTTTCCCCCTGAGTTTGATGAGTGAGTGAGTCAGTCAATCAGTTAGGACACTTTCTTCCTGTCCCCCCCCCCCCAGAATTTCACCCCTCCGCATGGGCCCCTTAAATTGGATTTATGAATAAACGGTCAAACACATATTTACGTATTTTGTATGCTGATTGTTTTCCGCTGAGTTTCAAACTCCTCACCTATGTCGTTTAAGAGATACACGCTCCGTTAGGAATCCTTCCATCCCCACTTTTCACCCCTTTCACCTCATATTACACACCACATCGAAAAACTCTCAGACTCGTGTCTTCTTATTTTTAATGATGAGTTTACGTGCCGAGTATCACATCCCCCAATGAAACCAATCGGGAGATATTGAAATTCAATGAAATGCAGGTCAACCCCCTTAACACCCCTTTAGAACCTGAATATCCAAAAATCCTATCTTAGGGGGCATTTGCGGCCCTTTGGGAAGCTGCATACCAAATTTCATTCCAATCCGTCGGTGGTTTCTGAGATTTCGTGATGAATGAATGAGTGAGTGGTATTTCACAAATATATATAGTAGATGATAGTGTCAAGTCTTTGTTATGCTAAACTCGGTTGACAGTGCTGTGTGAGTAGGTGAGTAACTAACGGGATTTCAAGTAAAGATCCTCTTTTTCTATACCGGTAGTGCAGAGCAGAACTGGCATCCAGTCGGCCGTGTCTCGACTTTAGCTATGTTGCCATGGAAACTATCTGGCTTGCCATTCCTTCATGAGTATATTTTATGATTTGATTAGCCTGTGCTTGAGTGCAAAAGGGCCGAAATCAGAAGAATGAGAAAGGCTATCGAAAATTCATGTAGCCAGCGGTTCCTTCTGGATCCTAAACTATATGTATGCAAAATTTGGTTGAGATTGGTGGTACGGTGTAGATTTGTATACGGAACAGACCCACATACATACATACATACATACCCACATACAGACTTTCACTTTTATATATAAGATGTTATAACGGGATTCCAAATGTTATTGCGGGCGAAGCCACGGGTAACAGCTGGTGTTTTAATATATGCATAAAATGACGAAAAACAAAGCTAATTAAGCTCCGATTATAAAATACTTTCTCGCAATAAATGAGGTCTGATCCTTCTACGAAAACCTGCTTATTCTGCCTATTTTCGCCTATCCCCAGGCTTGCCCGGTGAAATCTACCTGCGCCTTCCGGCATGCCGAGAGGACTTTTTTTTATTGAGACACGCGTTATGATTATTTTGAAGCCCCCATCTTTTAATCACATTTCATCTCGTAATTGTCATAAAATATAACCAAATCGTATGGACCATATACTGTTATAGGAAAGCAATGGCATTTTCTTAAACATGATATTTATTATTATCATTTAGACTTTCACGGCCCGTGTTACTATTCATAATGTTGAATTTTGGGCTTATGCCGTGTTTTATTATATTAAAATTTGACGCGTTTCGAAAGAAACCATTTCTTTCTTCGTCAGGAATAATTTGGAATACGACAAATGATTACTAGAGAAAGCAACAAAGAACATATAGGAGGTGCCCAAAGATGGACGCCATTATAGCCCCATGTTAGGGACAACGGAAAGCAGCAGTGAATTACTTTCTCAGGGTTCTGATAATAGGTAGCCAGGATTCACTGAGATTGTAGCCGGTGTCGCGGTTGAAATTATCTGGGTGTTTACGTATTTCAACCGCCTCCCTGATGATTCTGGGGCGATATTGCTTTATACGGGCATAACATCCTCTCCTTGGAACATGACATCATGTCCAGGTGTTAAAGCATGATCAGCAACAGCTGTTTTATCAGGTAGAATGAGCCTGATACATCTATTATGTTCCTTAATGCGAGTGCATATTGTTCTCGAAGTCGGCCCGATGTAAACCTTGCCACAAGTACAGGGAACTCTGTAGATACCCGGTTGTTGCAATTTAGGCAAACTGTCCTTAGTTGGTCGCAGGAGTTGCCTAATCTTAACAGAAGTTCCAAATACAGTCCGTATGTTGTACCAACGTAGGATTTTAGCAATACGATCCGTCGAGTTATGTATGTACGGTAGGTAAGCAGTTCCTCTTACATCTCTTTTCTCAACAGACGTCCTATTATTATTTGTTGGTTTCAGAACCGTAGAAATCAAAGCCTTGCTATAACCGTTGCTCCCAAAGGTGGTTCGCAAGGTATTAATTTCTTCTTGTAAAGAAGACACTTCACAGATCCTCCTAGCCCTGGTAGTTAGATTTGTAAGGATACCATGTTCCTGGGCAGGGTCATGGAGATAAATTGCTTGGAGATATCTATTGGTGCGTGTTGGCTTACGAAAAACGCTGTGTCCTAAAGATCCATCCTCTTTCTTGGTGACGAGAACATCTAAAAAATGTATTTTGCCGTCAGATTCCTGTTCCATGGTGAAAAAAATATAAGGGTGCTCGAGATTAATGTGATCCAGGAAATGGCTAAGATTTTCCTCACCTTCCGTCCAAACAACGAACGTGTCATCCACATAACGCCACCAGATCTTCGGTTTGAAAGGAGCCGACGAGAAAGCTTTCTCTTCAAAGTTCTCCATGCAGAAATTAGCCACAGCAAGAGAGAGAGAGAGAGGCCTACCCATGGCCACACCATCAGTCTGCTCATAAAAATTCGCATTCCATAGAAAGTAGGAGGAGGTCATCAGTAATAAAAATTATTGTGATGTCTTGAGTAAAAAAGCCATTAATGAGAGACATAACACCATCAATAGGTACCCTCGTAAACAGAGACACCACGTCGAGACTCACTAAGATATCACCCGGCTGAATTGTTATAGCTTTCAACTTTTCAACGAAGTGTGTGGAATCCTTAATGTACGAAGGCTTGTTACCCAGAAGCGGATGAAGTTGTCTACCTAAGTATTTGGAAAGGGCATATGTAGGAGAACCAATCGTACTAACAATAGGTCTAAGAAGAACATCTTCCTTATGTATTTTAGGAATACCATAGAGTCTCGGAGGAATAGCATCCCCTGGAAGGAGAGTCTTCGCTGCATACGCTGGAATAGAAGATTGCTTGATCAATTTGACGGTGACATTTGAGTAGCGAGTAGTAGGATCACGACTATTAATCCTATATACAGGATCTGATAACAAAGACGAGATCTTGGAATCATAATCAACCTTATCCAACACCACTGTCGCGTTACCCTTGTCAGCGGGGAGAACGATAACATCAGAATTGTCCCTTAGATCTTTAAGTGCCCGGCTTTCGCCTTGTTTTAAGTTGGTGTTAGGTGGCTTAGCGGTCTTGAGAACTCTGGAAGATTCTTGTCTGGCTTCCTCGGCCTCTTCAGGTGAGAGGTAATGTACCGAGAAATCTTCAGATGTAATACGTTCTTCAATAGGAATTCTTCTAGGCACTACAGTAAAATTGAGACCTTTAGCGAGAACTGCCTGTTGGGTATCATTTAGGGGCATGCTGGACAAATTTACGACACAACCTTGTTAGCATCAAGTCTAATGGCTTGAGATTTCTGCAACTGACATAACCTATCATATTTGGAAATATGTCTTCCCCTCACCTGATCTAGAACGCTGTTAGCTTGCACTGAAGTAATACGATACGTCATACAGGATTAATAGTCGTGATCCTACTACTCGCTACTCAAATGTCACCGTCAAATTGATCAGGCAATCTTCTATTCCAGGGTATGCAGCGAAGACTCTCCTTCCAGGGGATGCTATTCCTCCGAGACTCTATTGTCTTCCTAAAATACATAAGGAAGATGTTCCTCTTAGACCCATTGTTAGTACGATTGATTCTCCTACATATGCCCTTTCCAAATACTTAGGTAGACTACTTCATCCGCTTCTGGGTAACACGCCTTAGTACATTAGGGATTCCACACACTTCGTGGAAAAGTTGAAAGCTATAGCACTTCAGCCGGGTGATATCCTAGTGAGTCTCGACGTGGTATCTCTGTTTACGAAAGTACCTATTGATGGTGTTATGTCTCTCATTATTGGTTTTTTTCCTGAAGACATCACAATACTTTTTTTTATCACTGCAAGACCTCCTCCTACTTTCTATGGAATGGGAATTTTTATGAGCAGACTGATGGTGTGGCCATGGGTAGTCCTCTCTCTCCTGTTGTGGCTAATTTCTTCATGGAGAACTTTGAAGAGAAAGCTTTGTCGTCGGCTCCTTTCAAACCGAAGATCTGGTGGCGTTATGTGGATGACACGTTCGTTGTTTGGACGGAAGGTGAGGAAAATCTTAGCCATTTCCTGGATCACATTAATCTCGAGCACCCTTATATTTTTTTCACCATGGAACAGGAATCTGACGGCAAAATACATTTTTTAGATGTTCTCGTCACCAAGAAAGAGGATGGATCTTTAGGACACAGCGTTTTTCGTAAGCCAACACGCACCAATAGATATCTCCACGCAATTTATCTCCATGACCCTGCCCAGGAACATGGTATCCTTACAAATCTAACTACCAGGGCTAGGAGGATCTGTGAAGTGTCTTCTTTACAAGAAGAAATTAATACCTTGCGAACCACCTTTGAGAGCAACGGTTATAGCAAGGCATTGATTTCTACGGCTCTGAAACCAACATATAATAATAGGACGTCAGTTGAGAAAAGAGATGTAAGAGGAACTGCTTACCTACCGTACATACATAACACGACGGATCGTATTGCTAAAATCCTTCGTCGGTACAACATACGGACTGTATTTGGAACTTCTGTTAAGATTAGGTAACTCCTGCGACCAACTGAGGACAGTTTGCCTAAATTGCAACAACCGGGTATCTACAGAGTTCCCTGTACTTGTGTCAAGGTTTACATCGGGCAGACTTCGAGAACAATATGCACTCGCATTAAGGAACATAATAGATGTATCAGGCTCATTCAACCTGATAAGTCAGCTGTTGCCGATCATGCATTAACACCTGAACATGATGTCATGTTCCAAGGAGTGGATGTTCCTGCCCGTATAAAGCAATATCGTCCCAGAATCATCAAGGAGGCGATTGAAATACGTAAACACCCAGATAATTTCAACCGCGATACCGGCTACAATCTCAGTGAATCCTGGCTACCTATTATCAGAACCCTGAGAAAGTAATTCACTGCTGCTTTTCGTTGTCCGTAACATGGGGTTATAATGGCGTCCATCTTTGGGCACCTTCTATATATTCTTTGTTGCTTTCTCTTAGCAATCATTTGTCGTATTCCAGATTATTCCTGACGAAGAAAGACATGGTTTCTTTCGAAACGCGTCGAATTTTAATATAATAAAACACGGCATAAGCCCAAAATTCAACATTATGAATGATATTTACTAACTGCATTCTCCATCACAATTGAAGTAAAACTACATGCATTGGTGTTCTTTTCATTATATAACCTACAGTATATCAAAATGGTTGATTGTAGTGTGCCTAGCCTAGATATAATATGTTTCAGTTCTTTAAGCGATAGTTTTCATTCTTGGCATAATTATGTCCTACATCGGGATATCAAAATTGATGCCTTGCCCAAATAAGTTACATAATTTGATATATTTATCAACAAGTTCATTCATCATTGTAGGCCAGTGGCCTCCTGATTTGATTACATTTGTCTTAATTTGTTTCCTTTCGTGTTTTAGCAATTCACATTCATATTGGAAGTGGTCCACACTTTAAGATTCTTCGCCACACCGGCACGCCATATGCAATGGTATTGAATTAAGAGTATCGCATTGACATCATAGCCTACACGGAAGTTAAAAAGAAGGGTTATATATTGGATCCAACCGAGCGTTTTGAGACCCATGCCGAGCAGCCAGATGAAGTAAACAAAGAAAAGAAGGATATTTACGAGCTTACAGTCCCTTTCTACAATGAAAAATACCACCTTCAAGAAATAGAAATTATTGGGTTATTAGTGGGGCCCGGGGAACAATACCTTCTCTTTATGCTGCTACGTGTAGAAAATTTCAGATCTCAATAACAGCAATAACAGCCCTTAAAGGATCTATTAGTATTTTGAGTAACCACTTATATTCGTAAATTATGTGTATTTTAAGGCTGAATAGCTATTTTAATTATTTATTTTTAGTAGCGGTTTGCCCACTCTTCAGGTCTTTTATTCTAATTTATATGTATAAGATACATTTCATAGTTCAATACTCGTAGTTTGTTAACCTTCTCTTATTTCTTTCTTCACCTTATTATGATAGTTAAGCTTTGTATATTAGCAGCCTTGTAAGTCGAAGAAGCATACGAAATAATAAAATATATAAAAATGATACAACAACATGGCCATTTGTATATAGCCTACACATAACAGGATAAGTCTTTAGATATGGCTTCACAACCACACCGTACATAGTAATACCTCCAATACAGGTGATTCTCGAAATACAACTAACGTTTGAACTATTCCAATCATTTCAAGTCCGATGCAAATATAACCTGCTTTGCACAAGAGAGCATAGCATTCATACTGTTACGAGTGCTGGGTTGCTTCGCTGCCTCACACATAACTCCAGCTCGCCCCAGGCTACCCCTGGGCTCTTGTGTCACCCAGCAGTATACGCAACGAGCAGCGAGGACAAAAGACCCCATTCTCGAAGGTTCGTGGCCCGCCCAGTATCGGAAATCTCGAGAAGGTGTGAACCCTGGTCTAATCGAGAAACATCCATTGAGTCATCAGCCCCGCTATGTATAAGAGCGACCTGGCCAGAGAGGGATGGACTGTGTTTTTGAGGAGTGTGTGTTTGACGGTGCGATGGAAGTATTGAGGCGAAGTGCTGTGCGAGTGTGTTCTTACCAGTGCAATAGAGGTGTTACGGTGACGTGTGAATTGCGAAACAGTGTGTAGCACGGTATTCAGGAACAGTGAGTGACAGACTGTAGCTAGACACGGGTCTGCCTAATTAGTGAAGGGTTAACTGAATGAGGAAGTAATAATAATAATAATAATAATAATAATAATAATAATAATAATAATAATAATAATAATAATAATAATGTTATTGGTTTTACGTCCCTTTTAACTACCCTGGCTTTTAGAGACGCCGGGGTGCCAGAATTTTGCCCCGAAGGGGATCTTTAACGTGCCAGTAAATGTACTGACACGGCTCCCTCGCATTTGCGCACCCTGAAATGCCAGCTGACTGCGCCAGGTTTCGAACCTGCAACCTTGGGCTCAGCAAGCGAGAACGTTACCCCTGAGCCACGCAGCCAGACGAATAAGGAAGTGAAAGGGTGAGTGTCCTCCATAAGGGAGCAAACACGAAGAAGACAGCTAATTGTTTCCATTTGCTTATTGTGTGGTGTAACTTTCTGACCTGCAATAAAGCTATATTTCTTTAAAGGACCAATTGTGTTGTGCTTTTACCCACTGTAATCTAATTAACGAACTTGCTACTAGGGGTAACACGTAGCAATACTGTATATCAACACGGAATGATTACGTCCTTATGATGTATATAATAATTTATTGAAGCTATCCCAAATAATCTGTTATGAAAACACGTTAAAGGTTCTAGTTCAGACCGAGCCGTCAATTATTGCTTAATAGTCAGTCCACAGATTCCAAAATTCCTTATGTCTTTCTTCATATTGAAATATTCCATAGATGTATTGTGTATGTCTATCCCTTATTAATCCCGTTTCCAACGCGGTCGGGGAGGAGATGCGATGAAATTATGTATAGCGGAAGGATTTTACGGCCAATTTCATGAGAGGAGTTAATGAGTGATGAAATGAATGAAGATGAATGAAAAAGAGCAAGGATGAGGAAGGAAGCGATCGTGGCCAGTCAGAAGGTACCGTCCCAGCATTTGCCTGGAATTGAAAATGGGGAAACCACTGAAGACTATTTCAAGGACGGGCGATTGTGAGGCTCGAACCCACGTCTACCGAGTCAGCAGAGAGTTTGGCTTTAGCTACCGCTGTCAGTCCATCGATGTATTACACATCTAAAATTAGTCAACTATATTTATAAACTATTTTTATTGATGAAAGAACATAGGCTTATGAGATCACCTTTTGTCCGTGTGTCTGTGTGTGTGTGTGTGTCCTAATAACTTCTAAACGGCTGAAGTGATTTCAATGAAACTCGGTAAGGTCATAGCACTATTTTGGCCGACTCCGACCGTGCCCTTCGAATTTTATTACGTCTCACCAATCCAACATAGCGGCTGTGCGAAATATTTCACCAGCATTCAATATCTCCGAAACTTTCAGCGATATCGCCCTGAAATTTTGTACGGTGATAAAGGGCACTAGTAAATGTTCACCAATGAGACATTCAAAAACCTGGCAACTACAAAACCAACATAGCGGCCAAGAAAAGTTGAGACATTTAAAAAGACCTTTCTCGCGATTTAATCATCCAAACGTAATGAAACTTGGTACAGCAAATGTTCATACACATTGAAATGCACTGGCGTCTAATTTAGTTCAACTGTTTACATAACCTCAAGATGGCGGCTGTGCGAAATATATCACTGGCATTCTATATCTCCGAAACTATTACTGATATCAACCTGACATTTTGTACGGTGATAAAGGGTACTTCTGCAAGTTTATCTATGTAACTTTCAAAAACTTATAAAGTACAAAACGAACTTCGCGGCCAAGCGAATTTGAAACATTTCAATAGACTTTTCTCGCGTTTTAACCATCTGAGCTTAGTAAAATGTGGTATAGAAAGTGATAGTGCATATTGTAATGCACTGGCATATAATTTAGTCAATTGTTTACATAACCTCAAGATGGCGGCTGTGCGAAATTTTAAAATTAAGTTTTCTTTTCCTGTGTCGTAATCATGCGATCGAAGTGAAAGTTTGAATAATGAAGCTACGCAATAATTTTCCTTTAATGGTACATAACTCTATGGCCTATACATATAAAAATCAAAAATGGCGACCATCCGAAATATTTAGATGGTTCCCATTATCTACGAATCTTTTACAGCAATCAAACTGTTTTTTAATGTTCATAGAGGCTATAAACATAAGTTCACCTATAGGACTTTCAGTAACCTGGTGAGGAAAAATTCGACATGGCGGAGACGCGAAGTATAAGTTTTACTTCTTGTGTCCTAATCTTGCGATTGAAGTTTGAATACCACACGTACAAAATAATCTACATGTAATAGTACAAAAATAAAAATCCAACATGGCGACCATCTGAAATATTTAGACGGTTCTCAATATCTGCGAATCTATTACAACAATCAAACTGAAATTTTGTATGTTGACAGAGGCAATTAACGTGAGTAGGATATATGAAAATAGGCTGTATAGTTCTTCACGGAAGTACTTGTTTAGATTGTTATTTATTGAGAAATACAGAGATATATTCATTTTTTTTATTTTTAATCATTTTTATTTGTGAGGATATCCATTTAATTATTTTCTTCTTTTTCTCTTCTTCTTCGCAAATGGGTCGCTTAGGACCACGCGAAATCAACACTTTCTAGCCTTTCTGTTGGCCCAGTATTCCTTCATTCGCAACAAGTGGGTCTGTTTCCGTTTCTCCGACCATTGATGCTGTGTAGTCTTCTTCTCTTCCTCCTCGAAACCCCGCTTCAGAGTGATTTTCCTGATTTCCTTCCAGTCATGTAAGTTTGGTGATCCTAATTCCTTTAAGTCTTTTTCTGTAAGTTTATACCAATTCGGTCTAGTAGCCTTGTTCTTTAAGATAGTATGTATTTTGTGTGTCAGTCTGTTCGGGTACATTCTTTCTATGTGTACCATAAATAGGATTCTTCGCATTCGCATTGTGCCTGTGTTGTTTTTTTTTTGGTATATTTCTGTGTTAGGATTTGGTTAATGTGCACCCTCTTTTGTTCTCGTTCCAGGGATTGTTTTCATTATTTTACGTTCTTTCACTTCTATTTGGTGTTTTGGAGTTTTGTGTTGGAAATTAAGTCTCCGAAGCATAGAGAGCTTCAGGTTTGATTACAGTTGTATTTTATTACATCTTAATTAACAATTTTAGGGTTAAATTAATTACTTACATTTTACTTAAAATATCAAAGATTTGCTGCAGATGGTTTCACCGTAGACTAAAACATGTACGGTACAATAATTGAACAGATGTTTCTTAATTTATATTGTTAGGCGTAGGCCTAGTATTACTAAGAGTTATATTTCATTGACCTACGATAGAACATGGCACTACGATGACACGTCACGCTTATTCTCGAACGCACCTCATAGTGATGCCACTAGCTGAGAGCTGCTCAGCTCTGCCTCAAATGTAATTATGGTCTTAGGGATGGATTGAGGTACACTCGACCATGAGAACCAAAATAACTTTGTAGGCCTACTGATCATACGTTCTACGTATTCTCACACACAGCGTAGAAACATGTACAGCCTGTTCCGATTCAACACGGAACTGTAAATTGGGTTGCCTATCTACCCGCAATCGGCTTGAAATATGCTCGCAGCGCGCTTGCGACGGAGCTGAGTTCAATTTCACTGATTGCCACATTCTTATGCAGCATTGCAAAGCATTTTGAAAATCCACAGCCTGCTTCCAGTCGAACGACCGGGTCTGGGAATGGAATGAATGAAGCTCCCATATAGCGGCGAGGATATGAACTGTGCCGGCTGCCGAAGCCTGTCGCACTCCCCTGGGGCGATGATTAAATGAATGACAGATGAAATAATATGACAGTGGAGAGTGTTGCTGGAATGTAATTTGTGACAGGGAAAACCGGAGTGCCCGGAGAAAAACCTGTCTGCCTCCGCTTTGTCCAGTACAAATCTCACATGGAGTGACAGTGATTTGAACCATGGACCCAGCGGTGAGAGGCTGGCGTGCTGCCGCCTTAGCCACGGAGGCACATTAGATTTGATTAAATTTTATATCACATGTTTTGCCGGCAGATGCATTAATCATAAGAAACAATCTTACTAAGCATTATATTACTTACAGCCGATTCAGAATGTTAGATTCTCATAATAATGCTTTTTTTTGTGCTTTCAACAAAATATAGTGCAGCTGCTTTGAAGTAAGACTAAACTGCCTGTGTTCGTTGTTCTATCATTTTACATTGTTACAGGTAAACAGTTCTGAAATAGAAATCGTTGAAACGTATTCTTAATTAAACACAATTTTGTAACAAATCATTTCTAAATTGTATCTCGTTTTGTAGTATTGGGTTAAAAGCAACAAATTGTCTTGTAAATAAAATAAAACACAAAAATGCATTGTGTTGTAATAAACTATGTTGTAAAATAAAATTTCTTTTTATAGAAATGCTCTGCAAAAGCCATTAACAGAAGCGTAAAATTACAAGTTCTGAAACAGAAATCGTTCAAAGCTATTGTTAAACCAGTGTACATATATTTTGAAACAGCAAAATACTTTGCAATGCTGCATAAGATGGCGGCAATCAGTCAAATCGAACTCAGCCCCGTCGCTAGCGCGCTGTGAGCAGATTTCAAACCAATTGCGGGTGGGTAGGCAACCCTTCTTACAGCTCCGTGTTGGATCGGAACAGGCTGCACGTTAAACAGGAGAGAGCTCAGTAAACTCCAAGCATGTGAAATGAAGTTTATAAGAACTAACCTACAAAAGACACGGCGGGAACGGGTAAGGAATGAAGACATGAGAAAGGAATTGGAAGTAGATTGGTTGGTTGGATGGTTCCTCAGTTTAGGGGCTGCGACAACGCGGTCATGTAGCCCCGTGTAAGTTGGTTGTGCGTAGAATCTGTCTGATAACCGCTGTTAATTGTGAAGACAGTGTTAGTGTGTGTTATCTGCAATTCAGGTAAGGACTGCAGACGAACAATTTCAAGTAGTTCCTACTTTTGCTACCAAATGCCACCGTCAAAGACACCTAGTCGCGAACTTGGCTACTAGAAACCTCCGCAACTGGCACCTGATGGTGAACGATGGAACTTATAGAGCTTTAATCAAATCTAACGTACAAATTGAGCTTCAAGAAATCGTAGTTAGTGGAAGGTTTTTCTACAAGCCATAAATCTATGACACGGGCCCGCCGGCTTTACTTCCCCTCCGAAAGAAGGCATACTGAGGGATTTCTAACGCTCTTAAAAATCCGATGACTTAGGCTGGGATTGAACCCACTATCTTGGGCATAGAAGCTCAGCATGCTACCAACTACGCCACCGAAGCCGCTTGAATTAGATTCAGTGGATGATAGATGAAGGACTTCAAGACTGGCCTGGTAGGGCCACGTAAAGAGAATGCATAACACAAGAACACCACATGCTTACTTAGAAAGATAGGTTGTTGGAAGAAGATCCGTTAGACCAGCGTTTCCCGAACTGTGGTACGTGTACCATTGGTGGTACGCTCATACTGCTGCATTGGTACGCGGTGATGTTACGAAAAATATAAAAATAATATAAGTTATTTCTTAGTCGTTTACCCTCCAGGTTGGTGGAACCCACGGACTCAGCGAGGGAACTCACCACTACCGCCTCTACGGGCAGTGTCCTAGAGCTGGGAACATCGAATCGGTAGGGATACAACTGGTGAGGTGGGATTGGCACCTCGCCCAGGTGACCACACCTGCAAAGCGAACAGGGGCCTCATGAGGGAAGGTAAGGGATGGTTAGGATGGATAGGCAAGGAAGAGGGAAGAAGGCGGCCGTGGCCTTGAAGAAGGTACCATCCCGGCATTTTCCCGAAGACGAAGTGGTAAACCACGGAAAACCACTTCGGGGATGGCTGAGGGGGAATCGAACCCCCTCTACTCATTTGGGCCACCCGATGCTGAGTAGACCCCATTCTAGTCCTCGTACCACTTTTCAAATTTCGTGGCAGAGCCGGAAATCGAACCCAGGACCTCCGAGGCGGTAGCTAACCACGCTGACCGCTACGCTACGGAGGCGACAATAATAATATAAGATACGTTAAGAAAAATATAAAAATATAAAATATTAAATTTAAAAATATGTAAACATTGATATGTTGCCGGAGGACTTAAAGGCCAAAGACAAGGAGCAGTTTTATGAATTAAATAATGATTCAGAACTAAGGCAAACTGTTTCAAAAATGGCTCTTGTGAACTTTTGGGTTGAGAGGCGTGCAGACTATGCAAACATAGCTGACAAAGCAGTTAGATTTTTACTGCCTTTCACTACTTCGTACTTGTGTGAGACTGCATTTTCTTCATTTGTGTAACTCAAGAATAAATACCGGAATAGGCTCCTACAGTGAAAAACAATCTTCGTTTGAGACTCATCAATCTTAAACCAGGCATTCCTAAGTTGCCTTCTAATCTTCAAGCTCACCCTTCACATTGTTGTTGTCAGTTGAACTTTGTTTATTTATGTTTAATTATTAAGATATTTTTTATCAATATTCTTTGTACAGTGTCATTTATGAATGTTTGAATTGAATAATTAGTGTAATAAATAATAAAACATGTTTTATTATTTGAACTTTACCTCTAACAAACACAATTTACAATCCATGTTTTGGTCTGCTACGTAGTGGTGGTGGGGGTTATAGTTACTATATCTCCCAACCATTAGGTGGTACGCGAGAGATTCTCATCTCTTAAAGTGGTACACACACACAAAAGTTTGAAAAAACACTGTGTTAGACGACCTAAGAATGAATGACTGTACCAGCTGAGAGAAGATGTGGAGAGAAGAGGTGGAAACTGGAAGTGCACGGAAGATACAATCCTGGATATACAACAAAGGCGAAGACTCGTTCTACACCACCCTACCCGGCAAGCTGGAAGGGCTTCATGACGATGATGATGATTATGACACGCGACCACGTGAGGCGAAATTGAGAAGAAGTGGGTTCGATTCCCAATTAAATTATCCTGGAAGTGGTTTTCCACGGTTTCTCCATTTCTACTCCAGGCAAATACTGGAATGGGTCCTAACTTGAGACGACGACCACTACCGTCTCAGTCCTCATGTGAATTTTAAAAACACACCCCTCCTATATAAATAAGAATTGCATTAATAACCCATGAACTAAGACGAGAAATCAATAACTTTGCTATTATTTAAGATACATTTGTCTATATATTTGTTTACCTTTCCTAGAGTCTCCTGTATTATTTGGATTTGGAGAATAAAGGTGAGATAATTATTTCTGGTTGGTTGGTTCTTAAGTTTAGGGGCTGCGACGACGTGCTCATGTAGCCCCGTGTACTTTGGGTGTGTGTAGAATCTGTTTGATAACCGGTGTTAACTGTGATGACTGTATTAGTGTGTGTTATCTGATTTTAATTTAAGTACTGCAACTTAGAATTTTTCAAATAGTTACTACTTTTGCCGCCAAGCGCCACCGTCAACGACTACTAGGCCAAGTTTAGAACTTAGCTAATAGACGCCACAGCAGTCGGCTCTTGGCAACGAACATAGAAACCTAAGAGCGTTGTTTACATTCTTAACCTATCCAATTTAGCTTCACACAGGTGCAATTAGTGGAAGGTTCTTTAACATGCCATAAATCTATGACATGGGACCGCCGGCTTTACTTCCCCTCCGAAGAAAGGCATACTGAGGGATTTTTAACGCTCTTAAAATGTCCGATGGCTTCGGCCGGGTTTGAACCCGCTATCTTGGGCATAGAAGTTCAGCATGCTACCAACTACGCCACCGAAGCCGCTTGAAATTATTTCTAATCAATGAAATAAAAAAAATTAAAAAATAAAATGAATTTCATATCGTCGGTATGTAGATAATTATTATTTAGAGAATCTAATTTCGCCAAAAAAAAAGATGTTTACGGAGCCTCACGTACCAGATATTTTGAATAGTTTCTTCCCAGCGCAAGTATTTCATTCTATTATCTGAAAGCTTCCTTGTTTCTGTTGTCTTGAAAGCTCAATGCTCGTACCCAGTCACTTGTAAGTAAATTTCGGGCGTTTTGGGAGCTTTTAACTTACTTAGAACGTTCGGAATTAACTAGAGTATGATGCAGGTATTCATTCTATCTAGGAGCAGGAAATATTCGTGTTTAATTGAGGTGAAAAACTAGATTTTATTTACCTATGCAAACTTGCTGGCATTCTATTTAGGTCATAGTTTACTTTTAACCCACTCCTGAAGATTCCAAGCCCATATAAAGAATACGCGTATTATATGTATCCCAGTCATCAGTATTAGCGTGTGTGTTTCCACTGAGGCAGCAGCCAATAATCTCAAGACACACAATATACTCAAGCTTGAGAACGCAAAAGTAGTGTAGAGTCTAGTCTTGAGGTCAATGAACCCGAGAAATGTTTCACCATCTAATTATACAGTATGAAATGAGGCACAAGCAATCTTCTGCTTGAGATACATTCCATCATAATTGACTTACTTCGTAATAAACTTCAGTACTGCTATTTATTCAGTTTTATATGGAGCTATAACTCGAGCTTCAAGCAATAATCCGGCGTTATGTCGAGAGGACGGGGTCAACAAACTCTACGAGCCTCATAAAAGGACAGTGAATATATCGTAAATGATCTCATCCTGGAAAGTCAAGAAGTTCACGAGGCGTTGACAAAAAACAAGCCCAAGGCCTCCTCACAGGCAGAGAACAAACAGGACCTGAGTGATGGATTGCTGGGAAGAAAGCTGATATTAATAAGCTGGCAAGTCTAAGATCAAAGACGCTAAAGCTGTAGAGGCTCAATTACGTAATGAATTTCAGTATGAACACTAAAGCTAAGATAATATTTTAAAGGGACAAAGACTGCCCAAAAGAGAGCAAATTTCATTCACCCCAATGTCTCATAGTCAACTGTATGCGTCCCAACATCAACTATTTTCAAAACCCAGGGCCCATATCTATAGAGAATTGGGTTTTCAGCCAGTCGACCCCGACATTGCTTTACTTATTTGTGCTGGACGTCTCCCTTTCACATTTCTTGTCGACTTCCCTTGACAAATATTGTTCTCTTTCAACCTCGATATAATTAGGACATCGACAGTCTGTGGTGTCTTTCATTTCGCCATCTTATAAGCCTATTTTCATTTATGAAAAAAATAGGCTTATGAGATCACCTTTTGTCCGTGTGTCTGTCTGTGTGTGTAAGTGTGTGTCCCCCTTAATAACTTCTAAACGGCTGGAGCGATTTGAATGAAACTCGGTAAGTTCATAGCACTATTCCGGGCAACCCCGACCGTGCCCTTGAAATTTTGTAATATCTCACCAATCCAACATGGCGGCTGTGCGAAATATTTCACCAGCATTCAATATCTCCGGAACTATTACCGATATCACCATGGAATTTTGTACAGTGATAAAGGAAACTACTAGAAGTTCACCTATGTGACTTTTGAAAACCTGGTAACTTCAAAACCAACATGGCGGCCAAGCGAATTTGCGACTTTTAAATAGACTTTTCTCGCGATTTAACCAACCAAACGCAATAAAACTTGGTACAGTGTATGTTTATACAAAGTATAATGCACCGACAAATAATTTCGTTCAATTGTTTACATAACCTCAAGATGGCGAACATGCGAAATATTTCAGCGGCATTCTATACCTCTGAAACTTGTCGTGTCCTAATCATGCGATAGAAGTTTGAATACTACACGTACACAATAATCTTCATGTAACAGTACATAACTCTAAGACCTACATATATAAAAATCCAACATGGCGACCATCCGCAATATTTAGTCGGTTCTCAATATCTACGAATCTATTACAGCAATCAAACTGAAATTTTCTAGGTTGATAGAGGAAATTAACATAAGTAGGATATATGAAAATAGTTCTTCTCGGAACTACTTGTTTTAATTCAAGTAAGGACTGCAGACATTTAATTTTCAAGTAGTTCCTACTTCCGCTGCCAAACGTTACCATCAACGACCAACTAGTTCTGAACGTGATTATTACATGCCACCGCAGCCAGCTCCTGGGGACGAACGTTGGAACCTAAGATCGTTAGTCAAATCTAACCTATAATTTACCTTCACACAAGTGTAATTAGTTGGAGGTTCTTAATCATGCCAGAAATCTATGACATGGGACTGCCGGCTTTACTTACCCTCCAAAAGAAGGCATATTGAGGGATTTTAACGCTCTTAAAAAAACCACTTCGGCCGGTTTGAACCCATGATCTTGGACATAGAAGCTCAGCATGCTACAAGTTAAAATTGTAAAGTGTTATGATTGTGGTACGGTGCCCTAGGGAAATGAGTTAGCGAATCAAGCTGCAAAAGAGGCGGTATCACTACCACCTCGACCAATGGAAGTACCCGCTAGAGATATTCGCTCTCAGTTACGCCTACAAGATCTGGCATTTTGGGAGATTCAGTGGCTAGCTGACCCACTGCCCAGTAAACTGAGAGCGATCAAGGAAACTACTCGCATGTGGCGGAGCTCTTTCCGGTCAGGGAGAGAGTCTGTCATTTTGTGTAGGCTAGTTAGTTAGTTAGTTATTGTTGTTTTAAGGGGCTGAACTACGAGGTCATCTGCCCCTATGTGTAGGCTAAGGATAGGCCATACAAGATCCACCCACTCGTACCTAATGAGAAGGGAAGACCCCCCAATTTGTACCTGTGGAGCCGATTTCACCGAGGCCCACATTTTAACAGAGTGTGTGGTTCTTGCTGACTTACGAAGAAACCTTGGTTTGCAGATGACACTCAAACTTATATTAGCCGATGACGCGGTGGCTGCTGATCGCGTTATCCGCTTTATAAGTGAGAGTGGGTTAGGCCAACAATCTAAATTTTCCAGTGGAAATTGATTGAACGACTTGTTCTTTTTTGAATGATAATTTTTTGTTTTGCCGTAATTTTTAATTATTTTTATAATTTTTATTTTTATTTAGTTCTTTGTTTGTTTTTGTTTTATTAACTTTAGGTCTTTTTAAATTTAGGTGTCCACCTTAAAATTTTAATTTCAATTCCAAATTTGTATTCTTTAATCTGTGTTAAGAGGGGCAGATGACCTGGTAGTTCCGCCCCTTAAAACAACATTATCTAACTAACTAACTAACTAACTAACTAACTAACGGTGCCCTAGGAACTGAAAAAAGGTACCCTTTCGCAATTTGATAGGGGGGATGTGGGGCAAAAGGAGGGAAATAAACACTGAGAATGGTCCATGCCATATTCAGGGTTTGAAACTTCAGTCTCCAGGCTTTCAACTCCACTATGCAGTCCTAGTATCCGATTTATCACGCATGTCTATCCTGTTAGTTTCTAGGAATTTGTTGCGATGTGCTATTTCTAAGATGGCTGTGATTATTTATTCATTTATTACCACAACAGGGCAGTGCTCCAATTACAGTAGCAAACGATTAAACGATTGTTTACACACAGATAATACATGAAAATACATTAAAATACAAGATAAAAATAGATAAGATTACAAAATAAAAATTGAAAATAAAAAATTGAAGATTAAAAATTACAAATTTTAATTTAAATAAAAAAAGGATTCGAAACTTACAGTAGTCGCATATGATGTGTAACATCTGATATGTTATCCTACTCGTATACTACACAGCTTGGACATTCTTAAAATGTTAATTTACACTCCATTTTCATACTGGTACTATGATGAATGTATAGATAGAATTGGAGATATGCTACTGTCACATTTGTGGCGCAGCGGTCAAGCTGTTAGTCTCTCACCAAGGTAGACCGGGTTTGATTCCCGGTCAATACATGTGAGATTTTAGAATTGAAATGCCACGTCCTGTGGCTCACATTCCACGTAAAAGGGAGGTGCCATGGATCATGATCGTGAGATTAACGGACACGCAAAACTACAAGCTTCCTTCCTTCCTTCCTTCCTTTTACATTAATAATTCATAATAACAAAGTGACACACAACGTTGACAGGACTCTCAAATTCTGTGAGCACATTCCTCAGTACCTATAACATTCATTATTCTCAAGGATCTCATACAGTTCGTCGTAAACAATCAAAACATGGCTTCCTACAATCATGAAATGACCTAGTCTCACATATGATGAAAATACAGCTTTTATTCCACTCATATAACAACATTCTGTTATGCATTTAATATTTGACTACTCACCCACAGCTTGACAATAATGCCGCTTACTTAAATGTCATTTGTCGCCTTTGTCCTACCCCATGTGATATTCAACCTTGAACGTGAAGCTTCATAAACTGCTCAATGACAAATGAAAGTCGGTGAAACATTTGCCACTGTGCTCGTCAAACCAGTGCCTGCTAAATGCACTGCTTACTGTATTGCCATAACATTCTCGCGCTACAGAGCACACACTGCCTTGTTTCCAATACACACATTTTCAATTGTACAACCAGCTGGCAGTGCGTCTTCACTTCCGTCCGATCCACTTCCATTTGATCCACTTTCGCCTGATTCACTTCCGTCCCATTTTTCTGGCATTGCGTCTTCACTTACGTCCGATCCACTTCCGTTCGATCCACTTCCGCCCGATTCACTTCCGTCCCCAATTTTCAAAATCACTCCCACAAAACTATCCAGCAACCGAGCGGAAAGATGTTACACATCAAAAAAAGAAATTGTTAACACGGAATATACACAAGTTCAAGTCACAATAACAGTAAATGGTGCATGACTTTTAATATTTGGTCACATAATGCAAAACTAGATTCATATCTTTAGGTACTAATACAATAGAATCAGTCATTTGAGAAACACCTCATCTCCTTTTTTAGCCTATTTTCAATTTTGAAAAAATAGGCTTATGAGATCACCTTTTGACCGTGTGTGTGTGCGTGTGTGTGTGTGTGTGTGTGTGTATGTGAGGTGTGTGTGTGTGTCCCCCTAATAAAATCTAAACGGCTGGAGCGATTACAATGAAACTCGGTAAGTTCATAGCACTATTCCGGGCGACCCCAACCGTGCCCCTCAAATTTTGTTACGTCTCACCAATCCAACATGGCGGCTGTGCGAAATATTTTACCACCATTCAATATCTCCAAAACTATTCCCGATATCACCCTGGAATTTTTGCGGTGATAAAGGGAACTACTATAAGTTAGTAACCTTTGAACAACTGGCAACTACGTAGCCAACATGGTGGCCACGCGAATTTGCGATTTTTAAATAGACGTTTCTCGCGATTTAACCAACCAAACGCAATAAAATTTGGTACAGTAAATGTGTATACACATTTTAATGCACCGACATCTAACTTCGTTCAATTGTTTACATAACCACAAGATGGCGGATGTGCGAAATATTTCACCGGCATTCTATATCTCTGAAACTATTAGCGGTATCACACTGAAATTTTGTACGAAGATAAAGGACACTGCTGGAAGTTCATCTGTAAGACATTCACAAACCGGTTAACTACAAAACGAACATGGCGGCCAGCGAATTTAAAAAAAATAAATAGACCTTTCTCGCGATTTAATGTTCCAAACGCAATGAAATCTGGTACAGGAAATGTTTATACACATTGTAATGCACTGGTATCTAATTTAGTTCAATTGTTTACATAACCTCAAGATGGCGGCTGTGCGAATTTCGAAAATTAAGTTTTTATTTCTTGTGTTGTAATCATGCGATCGAAGTGAAAGTTTGAGTAATAAACCTACGCAATAATTTTCCTTTAATGGTACATGACTGTATGGCCTATACATTTAACTATCCAACATGGCGACCATCCGATATATTTAGACGGCTCTGAATATCTACGAATCTATTATAGCAATCAAACTGAATAATTTTCTTTTCATAGGGGCTATAAACTTAAGTTCGCCTATAGGGCTTTAAATAACCTGGTTATCACAAATCCAACATGGCGGCGACGGGAAGTATAAATATTCACATGAACGTTTCTCGCAATTTAACCATCCGAGTGCAGTGAAACTTGGTACAGTAAATCCTTATAGCGAATGTTAATCCACTGGTGTCTAATTTATTTCAATTTTAACCATAACCACAAGATGGCAGCTGTGCGAAATTTTAGAATCTCGTTTTTACTTCTTGTGTCCTAATCATACGATTGAAGTTTTAATGCTACATGTACACAATAATCTTCATGTAACAGTACATAACTTGAGGACCTACATATACAAAATCCAACATGGTGACCATCCGAAATATTTAGTCGGTTCTCAATATCTACGAATCTATTACAGCAATCAAACTGAGATTTTGTATGTTGATAGTGGCAGTTAACATAAGTAGGATATATGAAAATAGGCTGTATAGTTCTTCACAAAACTACTTGTTTTTACCGAAATTGAGTTAGACATACAAAATTGTTGGTGAAGGCAAGGCACATCCAATACATAAAAAACACTATATCTCCGATAAGAAAGCACAGTGAAACGAGACGTTCAAATATTCGTTCATTTGAGAAACACCACATCTCCAGGAAATGTGTTTCTCAAATGACTTGAAATTTGTATTTGGTGGCAACACTGCTCCTCCTTATTCTGTGCCAACCTAAAACAGCTGTAAATGTGTTCAGTTTGTTGTATGTTGTTGTCATGCTTTGTTTCTGAGTAAAAATTAGTTCCAGTGAGAGTGATGTTAGTAATTCTACGCGTTTAAAACGCAGAAAAGGGCAGAAGCAAGTCGCATATAGGTGTGAAAGAATAAAAAACCTTCATTGATGGCCTCATCGAGCATACCTTTGACTTGAAAATACAGGGAGCTTGTTCACCAGAACTTCCAACAATTAGTGCCTACCCACAAAAATGTGTTCCTATAAACATTAATAAAATTAAAGATCTCAAGAAGTTCAAAGACTATATTCCTACAGACATTGTTGATGCATTTTATTCAAAAATTTATGACGGGCCAACTATTGATAGGGATGAAGTTGACCTGATGTAAAGAAACAATGTATGTAAAAAAAAGAATGCCTTGAAAATGTATAATATACAGTGCTAGATTGATCTTAAAATAAAAAGTGGCTTTCTTTGATAATGTATATATTTATAACAGTTATTTCATGCTTGATGATTCCACATTATGTCAGTCATTTGAGTAACAACACATCTCCAACAACGTTGAGAATTTTTATACACATCAAAAAGTACAAAAATATTTTGTTATCATATAATTCGCTTACCAAACCCCTGTACATATACATTAAAAATATAACATTGATACAATGTAAAATATGGTCACGGCGAGTTTTTAGACTACTGTCGATTTTTGCAAAAAATGAAAGTAGACTTATGAGATCACTACAGGGCGAAAAAAAATGTGTCTGTCAGTGTGTGTGTGTGTGTGTGTGTGTGTGTGAGTGTGTGTACTCTGAATGTCTGTTCCCCCCTATCAATTCGAACACGGTGTGCGCAAATTGAACGAAATTTGGTACAAAGGTAGCACTAGCAAAGGACATCTCAGTGTCATGTTTTATATCGCCGCCATCTTGACGGAAACGTAATGGCGGCCACACAAATGTTCAAAGCTTAAATCAAATTACGACTAACCTAATGATCCGATCCCTACCAAATTTTGCAACAACATACCTTAATGGGGGCAGCATCCTTTGACCAAACTGATAGGTCATCAGCCTAATAGTATGCGGATGGCGGCCATCTTTGTGTCAAAATCGATTGCCCCTATTAATTCGAACACGGTGAAACCGAATGGAACGAAATTTGGTACAGAGGTAGTACTAGCAAAGGGCACCCCAGTGTCATGTTTTATATCGCCGCCATCTTGACGGAAACGTAATGGCGGCCACACAAATGTTCAAAGCTTAAATCAAATTACGACTAACCTAATCATCCGATCTCCACCAAATTTTGCAACAACATACCTTTATGAAGAAAGCATCCTTTGACAAATCTAATAGGTCATTAGCCTAATATTTTGCGGATGGCGGCCATCTTTGTGTCATAATCGATTACCCCTATTAATTCGAACACGGTGAAACCGAATGGAATGAAATTTGGTACAGAGGTAGCACTAGCAAAGGGCACCTCAGTGTCATGTTTTATATCACCGCCATCTTGACGGAAACGTAATGGCGGCCACACAAATGTTCAAAGCTTAAATCAAATTACGACTTACCTAATCATCCGATCTCTACCAAATTATGCATCAACATACCATCATGGAAGGAGCATCGCGTGACCAAACTAATAGGTCATTAGCCTAATATTTTGAGGATGGCGGCCATCTTTGTGTGAAAATCGATTCCCCCTATTAATTCGAACACGGTGAAATCGAATGGAACGAAATTTGGTACAGAGGTAGCACTAGAAAAGGCCACCTCAGTGTCATGTTTTATATCACCGCCATCTTGACGGAAACGTAATGGCGGCCACACAAATGTTCAAAGCTTAAATCAAATTACGACTAACCTAATCATCCGATCTCTACCAAATTTTGCAACAACATACCTTTATGGAGGGAGCATCCTTTGACAAATCGAATCGGTCATTAGCGTAATAGTTTGCGGATGGCGGCCATCTTTGTGTGAAAATCGATTCCCCCTATTAATTCGAACACGGTGAAACCGAATGGAACGAAATTTGGTACAGAGGTAGCACTAGAAAAGGCCACCTCAGTGTCAGGTTTTATATCACCGCCATCTTGACGGAAACGTAATGGCGGCCACACAAATGTTCAAAGCTTAAATCAAATTACGACTAACCTAATCATCCGATCTCTACCAAATTTTGCAACAACATACCTTTATGGAGGGAGCATCCTTTGACAAATCGAATCGGTCATTAGCGTAATAGTTTGCGGATGGCGGCCATCTTTGTGTCAAAATCGATTACCCCTATTAATTCAAACACGGTGAAACCGAATGGAATGAAATTTGGTACAGAGGTAGCACTAGCAAAGGGCACCTCAGTGTCATGTTTTATATCACCGCCATCTTGACGGAAACGTAATGGCGGTCACACAAATATTCAAAGCTTAAATCAAATTACGACTAACCTAATCATCCGATCTCTACCAAATTTTGCATCAACATACCATTATGGAGGGAGCATCGTTTGACCAAACTAATAGGTCATTAGCCTAATATTTTGCGGATGGCGGCATCTTTGTGTCAAAATCGATTACCCCTATTAATTAGAACACAGTGAAACCGAATGGAATGAAATTTGGTACAGAGGTAGCACTAGCAAAGGGCACCTCAGTGTCATGTTTTATATCACCGCCGTCTTGACGGAAACGTAATGGCGGCCACACAAATGTTCAAAGCTTAAATCAAATTACGACTAACCTAATCATCCGATCTCCACCAAATTTTGCAACAACATACCTTTATGGAGGAAGCATCCGTTTACAAATCTAATAGATCATTAGCCTAATAGTTTGCGGATGGCGGCCATCTTTGTGTGAAAATCGATTCCCCCTATTAATTCGAACACGGTGAAACCGAATGGAACGAAATTTGGTACAGAGGTAGCACTAGAAAAGGCCACCTTAGTGTCATGTTTTATATCACCGCCATCTTGACGGAAACGTAATCTTGGCCACCCAAATATTAAAGGCTAAAATGTAATTACGACCAACCTAATAATCTAGTCTCTACCAAATTTTGCAACAACAAATCTTTATGTGGAAAGCATATTCTGACCAAACTGCTAGATCATCAGCCCAATAGTTTGCAGATGGTGTCCAAGTATGTGTGGAAATCGATTCCCCCTATCAATTCAAACACGGTGAAACCGAATTGAACGAAATTTGGTACAGAGGTAGCACTAGCAAAAGGCACCTCAGTGTCATGATTTATATAGCCGCCATCTTGACGGAAACGGAATGACGGTCACCCAAATGTTAAAAGCTTAAATCAAATTTCGACCATCCTAATAATTTGATCTCTACCGGATTTTGCAACAACATGCCTTTTTGTGGAAAGCATCTTATGACTGACTACAAGGTCATCAGCCCAATAGTTTGAAAATAGTGGCCATGTATGTGTGCAAATCCATTCCCCAGATCAATTCAAACACTGTGAAACCGAATTGAATGATTTTTTTTTACAGAGGTAGCACTAGCAAAGTGCACCTCATATTCATGTTTAATATCCCTATAGCACGTTGTATTTCAACATGCTACTACAACCAACATTCAATCATACTCCTTGAAAAGGACAAAGAGTTATAACAATACCCATGCATTTAGGAGAAAGTAGGCTATATGTTCTTTACTGAACATCTTGTTATTTTAGTTTTCCTAATGTTTACTTTTGTGGAGATGAGGTGTTTCTCAAATGACTGTTTCAACAGCAGTGAAAGATGGTAAGAAAATGATACCTAAAACTAATATCAGCTAAATTTAATATCTTCGTTATAGTGAATCATTTGACAGCTAAAATTAAGTGTAATTAATTGTCTTATATAATTTAGCAAGGACATTCCAAAATCTAAATTGTTGTCAGCTAAGAGCCTGTTGGTCATCGCGTTCACTTATTGAATAGATGGCATTTTAACAGCGCTGCCTCATAGGTGAGGAGGGCCCGAGGGTCCCGTCTTCTCAGAATTGAACCAGTGACAATAGTAACTTTGATGGCTAGAGCTGGGCAGGACCAGATTACGGGACACTTAATTGAGGCCGTGCTATCATCAGCGGTACACTACAAGAGGACATAATAGAACTGCACTCCGGGGAGGAAGCGATGCCACCTCAAATTGACTTCCACACACACCCAAGTGCACGGAGTTACATGAGCACGATATTGCCAAGGCACTGCATGAATCAACAACAGCAATCTCTATCACGGAAAAAAGTTCAGAATATTAGCTGTAAAAGGTTCTAAGAAAAGGCAGTTGAATATTAAATAGTCGCAGGGTTGTAAAGTTGGTAGAAAGCTGACCGTAGATTCAGGAGTCATATCAATGACTTTGCCATACAGTTTTCTATCACGGTGCACAATTTCAGGTTTCTCGCTTAGTATGTTATTATTATTATTATTAATAATAATCGTATGGCATACAGTAATATTAGATATCACAGAAGATCAACATATTTACAACATATTTACAATTTAATGTCCAAGTTCCTCCAATAATCCACTGAATCTGGAGTCACTCGCACAAAATCCCTGAGGGTGCCTGGATATGCTCTCAGAGAATAATCTCGTACACTATGGGAGATAGTCTGTCTCTCATCGCCACAATCACATGCTGTGGATGATAGTTTGTTCATTTGAACATCGCATCAACAAAAACACCATGGCCAGTCCATATTCTGATCAGTCTAGTCCATGTCCTTCTGGGTATATTGAATCCAGGGTCCTTCACAGCTGTTACGGATGGCACATCACGGACCTATGCAGTACAAGTTGAGTTCCAGTCCATAGTCCATTGATTCATGACATCAAAGTTTTCCTCCACAAGTTTCTGAGCTGTGTGTAATGGTGGACTCCTCGATTTGAGCCTTCTAAGCTGCGGATCAGCAATATCAGAATGAATAGACAACTGTTGATTAATAATTGATAGCCTATGATATTTCCTTACCAACGCATCATGTCTGCGATTTCATGGAGAAGCAATGTGACTGAGCACAGGAAGCCAATCAGTTGGAGTTAATTTTATAGTGCCTGAGATTATTATCATGGTATTATTTGAGCTGCACATCAATTTTATTTTCATAGTGGCTGTTTAACCAAACAGGGGCACAATACTCAGCCGCTGAAAACACTAGACCAACAGCCGGACACCGAAAGGTAGTGACATTTGATCCCCAAGTTGTTCCACAAAGCTTGCGGAGGATGTTATTCCGAGTGTTTAGTTTGGCAGCATTGCATCTCAGATGATGCTTGAAGGAGAGTGTTCTATCTAGAATAAGTCCCAAGTACTTTGGAAACCTGTTATACTTTAACAGTGTATTCCAAAAATAAATATTGATAACTCTTTTGCCTCACGATTGAAAAGATGAAAAGAGGAAACGTCTGTTTTATGTTGCACTAGAAAGATATTCTGCTCTGTCTGATACGAAGCTAAGGTTGGCCTTCTCATACTCCTGGCTCTGTGATCCGACCTCCAAACTGTCACCTTCAATCTGAACACAAATGGGACATGGAAACAATATCTTCCGTATCCCTTTGACGTCACTAGCTTTGCAGATTCCTTGAGGGATTTTCCATGCCGGAGACTCTCTCAGCTCCTTTGAAAGAAACATGATAAGGCTCTTGTGTTTCACGCCAACAGTATCTACGCACAAATGAAAGCCAGTCTCAAACTTTTTCTTACTCCCAATGGCCTGCCTTTGCGCTAGTGTGAAAGTAACTTCGTGCGGACAGATTCTGAGGACAGCTTTCTACATTATTATGCTGTAACGCCAATTATAAAGGATGTTCTTTTCTTCTACTTCCGTAGTTATTCCCCCGTTTGCTGGCAGGTCCGCTGTTTTGGCTCTCTGTTTCCACTTACCAAAATCTCGATTCTTATCAGGAAAGGCCTGAGATCTTGAGAGCTTCGTGCAGCGTATCAAGTAGGGCTGGTACTTTTAATCGATTAATTTTACTTATTGATTATCGAAGTAGAAATATAGATTAAATACTACAACACGATTTATCTATTGTGCGTATAATTGATTAATCAATTGATTGTATATCGATTAATCGGTTGGTCAAATATTTGATTAATTGTTTTCCGATTAATCTATGTACTTTGCTCCTTTCACTACGCTCTCATAGAATCAAAACAGACAGTTCGTTAATTAAAATATTTAGCCTACTTTTCCCATTTTGCAAAAATTAGGAAAAAGTAGACTAATGAGATCGATCCAGGCAAATGTCTGTCTGTCCTTCTGTCTGTCTGTCTGTCTATCTGTCAGTGTGTGTGTGTGTGTCCCTATCAACTCCTAAACGGCTGCAGCAATCGAAACCAGATTTGATATGAGTAAAGATCTATATCTGAATATCTCAAGCCCATATTTGAAAATGATGTCAGTGCTACCAACTGCTGAAAAACCACAATAAAATTTGAGCTCCATGTTGGATATCCTGGAAGGTATGAACGGGAGCTATTCCAAAATTGGCACACGTATGGATAATAATATTTCAGTTTAATTTTCAGGAGGCCATACATGGCAGTGTTGCCAAAATCATTCTAAGCTTGCTGATAGGTTCAATTTTTAAATACATATAACTTCTACACTATCAATTGTATTTCAACCAAATTTCATATGTACTATGTGTACATAAACAGATACGACTTAGCGTATTCATCAGAGCCACCAGAGCTGCCAACTGTTAATGAATGCCCTCTCTATATTTTTTATCAAAATATTAATATATCAGAAAGTTTGCAATCTGACCGTTTTAAACTATGCACACGTATAGTACCTGGCATGTTAGATTAATTTGGAGTAACTAATATACGTCAGTGCTACCAACATGATTCTAAGCCTGCTGATAAGACCAAGTTTCAAATACATGTAACTTCTACACTATCAACTGGGTTTCAACCAAATTTCGTATTTGTTCTATGTGTACCATAACAGATATGACGATGCGTATTCTTAAGTGTAAACAGGGCTGACAACTGTTAGTAAATGCTGTCTCTATTTTTTTACCCTAATATCAATATATCAGAAAGTATCCATACCAACAGCTCTAAACTTTGCACACGTATAATACCTGACATTTTCGATTAATTTGGATGAACTAATATACGTCAGTGCTGCCAACAAGATTCTAAGCCTGCTGATAAGTCCAATTTTAAAATACATGTAACTTCTATACTAACAAATGGATTTCAACCAAAATTGGCACAACAAGAGATCATAGTATTTCAGATTATTTCTGACCAACACATGCATGATATTGTTGCCAACATGATTTTACGCGTGCTGATAGATCCAATGTCTAACTGCATTTAACGTCTGGACTTCAACCAAATTTTGCATTCTGTACCTTAAGAGATGGAACTAAGAATATATTCAGTCACCAGGGCTGCCAACTCTAGTGCTCTATTAGATTACATTATACCAGGTATATTTCGAACTAATTAGAAATTTCGATATTACTAACTTAATTTCGTCATTATTCTAGATAGGTTTATATATATTGTCATGAGTCTTAAATTTTAAGAAAAATAGGCTCCTTAGTTTGTCACGGAACTTCTTGTTTTTCATGTATTTTAGCTTATTTTAATTTTTAAAAGAGCTAACTAACTAGATCACCTATTGTCCATGTGTATGTTTGTGGGTGTGTGCGCGCCCGTGGGTGTATGTACCCCCATCTAATACAATCTAAATGGCTGTAGCGCATTTAATAAACTCGGTAACGACAGAGTACTATTTTGTCCAACCCCGAACGGTCGCTTCAAATTTTAACGTCTCAACAATCCAACATGGTGGCTATGCGAAATATTTCAGCGGCATTCTATATCTCCGAAACTGCTACTGATATCACCCTGCAATTTTGTACGGTGATAAAGGGCACTACTACAAGTTTACATGTGCGACCTCCCGAAACCTGTTATGTATAAGACGGACATGGCAGCCATGCGATTTAAATATACGTTTCTCTTGATATAACCATCCGAGCGCAGTTAAATATGGTACAGCATATATTTATGCACATTGTAATGCACTGACAATAATTTACATAACCTCAAAATGGTGGCTGTGCGAGGTTTTTTAAATTAAGTTTCTATTTCTTGTGTCCTAATCATCTGATCGAAGTCCTCGTTTGAATAATGAACCTACGAAATAATCGACATCTAGTACTACATAACTCTATGGCCTACAAGTATAAACAACCATCATGGCGACCATCCGAGATATTTAGACGGTTCTCAATATCTACTAATCCATGACAGCAATCGAACTGACATTTTGCACGTTGATAAAGGCTATGAACATAAGTTCACCTATGGGACTTTCAGTAACTTGTTGAGCACAAATCTAACACGGTGGCGACGCGAAATTTAAATATTTAAATGGACGTTTCTCGTGAATTAACCATACGAGCGCAGTCAAACTTGGTACAATAAATGCTTATAATAGTATTAATCCACTGACATCTAATTTATTTCAATTGTTTTCATAACCACAAGATGGCGGCTGTGCGAAATTTTAAAATCTCGGTTTTATTTCTTGTGTCTCAATCATGCGATTGAAGTTTGAATAATAAACCTACGCAATAATCTCCATGTAATAGTACATAACTCTATGGCCTACATAACTGTATAAAAATCCAACATCGCAACCATCCGACATAATTAGACGGTTCTCAATATCACCTGTGTGCCATCTCTTGATGAATCCAGTACATTTGCATTTGTCTGTTGGCACAGGCTAGAGTAAAATGTGGCTTTTCACCGATGTCTCAGTCTCACTCATGGCTGTGATTATATGGAAGCTACTGAGGTATGGTTGGTGTTTAGTAATGGCATTCAAGGGCACAGTCAGTGCTTATGGATGCTGTGAAAGGTTCTACTCATAGGGTTAGTACTGCTGTTCTGACTCAGTGAGGAAAGCAATGGCAAACTACCTCACTCCTCTTCTTGCCTAGTACGCCTCAATATAGTGGTGCCTTGGGTTTTTGTGGGTATCTACCCATATAACCTAACGGTGGTGCTTTTCGAGGATCCAACCAGCCTTCGGGCTGACTACCTAACAGACAATATCAACGAATCTATTACAGCAATCAATCTGAAATTTCGTATGTTGATGGAGGCAATTAACAAAAGTAGGATGTATGAAAATAGGCTTTAGTTCTTCACGGAACTACTTGTTTCGAAACACTTTCCAATTTGATTGATGTTTCTCCTTCCACTGTCACTGACTTTGATTTTAATATTGTTAACCTGAACAAGAAAGGACAATTTATAGACTATGTTGTTGTTTGAGTCCTCAGTCTTTTGACTGGTTTGATGCAGCTCTCCATGCCTCCCTGTCCTGAGCTAATCGTTTCATCTATAGACTATATTTAGGTTAAAAGTTACTTTTAATGGTTCCTATACATCAATCCGAAAATAAGCGTAACTCAACTTGAGCGATAACCTCTCATTTAAACTTCTACCGACAGTAGTGGCTACGCGCGCTAAAGCGCAGCGTTAGGTCAAGGGGCCAAGCTCTCTGCTGACTCGGTAGACGCGTGGGTTCGAGCCCCACCGTCGGCTGTCCTTGAAATGGTTTTCCGTGGTTTCCCATTTTCAACACCAGGCAAATGCTGGGACAGTACCTTCTGACAGGCCACGGCCGCTTCCTTCCACATCCTTGCCCAGTTTCATTCATCTTCATCCATTCCATCTCTCATCCCGACGCGCAGGTCGCCCACGGGCGTCGACTAGAAAGACCTGCACTCGGCCTCTCGGGAGGCTACACGAAAAAAAAATTTAAACTTCTTTCCTTATCGTTGTTACTAATCAATAAATCGATTCCTCGGTTATTTGGTTAGTCAATTAATCGAATGAACAGTCATTTTGGCGATTAATTGCTCTCAATTCATTTCAAATTATACGATTAAACGATTATTATTTGATTACCTGAACATAGCTTCTACTTGTAATCTAATACCATCCTTTGCCTCTGATGTTGCTTCTGTTCCAAGAAACATGCCAGTACCATCGGCTATCCTGAGTGGGATATTCCCCGAGCTTTTCCATACTCCCTCCAGGCCTACGCCGGGATAGTGGTAATATCACAGCCATCCTAGAAGATGTTTTCCGTGGTTATCCACATCTACTCTAGAACAATGACAAGATAATACCTAACTAAAAGCCACGGCTGCCTCCAACCTCAATCCTAGCCTCAGTTGTGTATTCGCGCATTAGTATAGACTCCACATTTCTTCTTTCCTAGCGTTTATCCCAGTACGGGGTCCGCTGCTCTACCACATCTTCTCCACTTGTTCCTGTTGTTGACATCTGCAGGTTGTAAGCCAACATCGTGAATATCTGTCTTAATGTTGTCGATCCAATGCTTTGCAGGTCGTCCGCGTGGTCGCATTCCACATGGGTCCAGGTTGAAAGCTAATTTGGCGACAGAGTCACGCGGCATTCTCATAACATGACCATGCCAACGGAGACGAGCTTCCCTCACTTTCTCCGTAATTGGTGTGACACCTAATTGTTGTCGAACATCTGTATTTCAGACATGGTCATATCTAGTCAGTCCAAGTGTGCAACGGAGCATCTTCATCTCCATCGTGTGCAGAGCCTGTACATGTTTTCTTGTCATTAGGCGGGATTCTGCCCCATAAATTGCTGCCAGACGTGCAACTGTCTTATAAACTTTTGCCTTTAGGCATCTTTTTGTCGCAGAGGACACAAGTGACCTGTTTCCATTTGAGCCAGGCCGCATTTACCCGCGCCCAAGTATCTAAAGTGACATCTCCATTTGACGTGTTAACCGACCCTAGATATTTAAAGTTATTTTTATAGACACCACAAAAACACAGATTATACAATAAATTCCTACAAACAGACACCTAAGTGCATGTGGCTGAATTATCACGATTTCATGAGCCCCTAAATAAATCAACAACTAAAACAACAACGATCTCGCATCCTATTTGTCTGTAATGAAGTATTTCACCTGCAGTTTCCTAATGTTGAAGATAGCAACAACTACAAATCTGAGAAATACGTCTCAGATCAGTAAAACCAACCTGTTTAGGCGTCTGGAAGAGTGAGTCACGTGTCACTATCGATTGCCTGCGAGTGATGGATGCCTTCCCATCTTGACAGAAACTGCACGCTCCTTCCAAGGAACCAGAGAGCTTATTGATTTTCCATCAAACTTGTTAAATGATTCGTTAAGTACACCAAAAACTACTTTATTATCGATCCTTGTTGACATCCGGCCTATTCAGTTTCGATGCGGAAGTTGTGTTGAGTGAAATAGAGAACGAAGAAAACTACGAATAACTTACTATAGTATATTATCATTTGACAGTCAGTACTGCATCACTTGTTACCTTTGCCCTCTAGAAGAAGAAATGAGGTTGCCTTCCAAACTACTCGATTTTCTATCGCAGGAAAGAACAGTATTGTAAACGTTTGCAAAAATTCGTTAAATAAAGTAATTGTTCGCATAATTTGGTGACAAAATAGTTTGAATTCAGTGCTGTTTGCGGCGGGATTTGAATTATTTGAGCTCATTTTGTGATGTATTTTGCTTTACAAATCACATGGAAATATAGTGATACTTGCATATTTTCGAATAATACCGGTACAGTTTAGGTTGCTAACACTGGCGAGCAAATTTTAAGACTGGTTACCAACAGTCTTTGAACAGTACTTTAAGAACATATATGGAATATTGGCTTCACACGGCCAAGTAACTTAACTCCAGCAAATGTTCAAGGTTGCCTGCATTTCATTGAATTGAAATATCTCACGAGTTGTTTCATTTGGGAATGTGACACTCGGCATATAAACTAATCATTAAAAATAAGCAGGCAGGTGTATACGGGTTTTTCGATGTGGTGTATATTAAGAGGTGAAAGGGGAGAAAAGTGTGGGTTGAAGGATTCCTAACGCAGCGTGAATCTCTTAAACGACATAGGCGATAAGTTTGAAAATCAGGAGAAAAGATCAGCTTAAGCAAGAAGTTCCATGACGAACCAAAGAGCCTACTTTTCATGCCAATGATTATTCTACAGTATATGAACCTATCTAGAATAATGACGAAATTAAGTTGGTAATATCGAAATGTCAAATTAGTTCGAAATATACCTGGTATAATGTAGTCTAATAGAGCATTACCGTTGGCAGCCCAGGTGACTGAATACATGCTTAGTTCCATCTCTTAAGGTACAGAATAAAAAAAATTGGATGAAGTCCAATGGACGTTACATGCAGTTAGACATTGGATCTATCAGCACGCGTAAAAGCATATTGGCAACAACGTCATGCGTGTGCTGGTCAGAATTAGCCTAATCTGAAATATTATGATATCTTGTTTTGCCAATTTTGGACGAAATCCATTTGTTACTATAGAAGTTATATGCATTTTAAAATTGAACCTATCAGCAGGCATAGAATCATGTTGGCAGAACTGACTTATATTAATTATTCCAAATTAATCTAGAATGTCAGGTGCTAAACGTGTGCATTGTATAGGGCTGTTGGCTTTCATACTTCCTGATATATTGATATTAGGTTAAACAAGATGTTCAATAAAGAACATATAGCCTACTTTCTCCTAAAAGCATGGGTATTGTTATAACTCTTTGTCCTTTTCAAGGAGTATAATTGAATGTTGGTTGTAGTAGCTTGTTGAAATACAACGTGTTATAGGGATATTAAACATGAATATGAGGTGCCCTTTGCTAGTGCTACCTCTGTAAAAAAATTCATTCAATTCGGTTTCACCGTGTATGAATTGATCTGGGGAATGGATTTGCACACATACATGGCCGCTATTTGCAAACTATTGGGCTGATGACCTTGTAGTCAGTCATAAGATGCTTTCCACAAAAAGGCATGTTGTTGCAAAATCCGGTAGAGATCAAATTATTAGGATGGTCGAAATTTGATTTAAGCTTTTAACATTTGGGTGGCCGTCATTTCGTTTCCGTCAAGATGGCGGCGATATAAAACATGACACCGAGGTGCCTTTTGCTAGTGCTACCTCTGTACCAAATTTCGTTCAATTCGGTTTCACCGTGTTTGAATTGATAGGGGGAATCGATTTGCACACATACTTGGCCACCATCTGCAAACTATTGGGCCGATGATCTAGCAGTTTGGTCAGAATATGCTTCCCACATAAAGATTTGTTGTTGCAAAATTTGGTAGAGACTAGATTATTAGGTTGGTCGTAATTACATTTTAGCCTTTAACATTTGGGTGGCCGCGATTACGTTTCCGTCAAGATGGCGTTGATATAAAACATGACACTGAGGTGGCCTTTTCTAGTGCTACCTCTGTACCAAATTTCGTTCCATTCGGTTTCACCGTGTTGGAATTAATAGGAGGAATCGTTTTTCACACAAAGATGGCCGCCATCCGCAAAATGTTAGGCTAATGACCTATTAGATTTGTCAGAGGATGCTCCCTTCAACAAGGTATGTTGTTGCAAAATTTGGTAGAGATCGGATGATTAGGTTAGTCGTAATTTGATTTAAGCTTTGAACATTTGGGTGGCCGCCATTACGTTTCCGTCAAGATGGCGGCGATATAAAACATGACACTGGGGTGCCCATTGCTAGTGCTACCTCTGTACCAAATTTCATTCCATTCGGTTTCACCGTGTTCGAATTAATAGGGGTAATCGATTTTGACACAAAGATGGCCGCCATCCGCAAACTATTAGTCTAATGACCTACTAGATTTGTCAAAGGATGCTCCCTCCTTAACGGTATGTTGTTGCAAAATTTGGTAGAGATCGGATGATTAGGTTAGTCGTAATTTGATTTAAGCTTTGAATATTTGTGTAGCCGCCATTACGTTTCCGTCAAGATGGCGGCAATATAAAACATGACACTGGGGTGCCCATTGCTAGTGCTACCTCTGTACCAAATTTCATTCCATTCGGTTCCACCATGTTCGAATTAATAGGGGCAATCGATTTTCACACAAATATGGCCGCCATCCGCAAACTATTAAGCTGATGGCCTATTAGTTTGGTCAAAGGATGCTGCCCCCTTAAAGGTATGTTGTTGCAAAATTTGGTAGAGATCTGATGATTAGGTTAGTCGTAATTTGATTTAAGCTTTGAACATTTGTGTGGCCGCCATTACGTTTCCGTCAAGATGGCGGCGATGTAAAACATGACACTGAGGTGTCCTTTGCCAGTGCTACCTTTGTACCAAATTTCGTTCAATTTGCGCTCACCGTGTTCGAATTGATAGGGGGGGGGGGAGAGACATTCAGAGTACACACACTCACACACACACACAGACTCACACACACACATACACACAGACAGACACACTTTTTTCGCCCTGTAGTGATCTCATAAGTCTACTTTCATTTTTTGCAAAAATCGAAAGTAGGCTAAAAAATATAGACAGCATTTATTAACATTTGGCAGCCCTGATTGCTCTTAAGAATACGTATAGTCATATCTATTATGTTACACATTGCACATACGAAATTTGGTTGAAATCCAACTAATAGTATATACGTTACATGTATTTAAAAATTGGCCCTATCAGCAGGCTTAGAATCATGTTGGTAAAACTGAAGTATATAAGTTACTCCAAAATTAATCTAAAATGTCAGGTACTATACGTGTGCATAGTTTAAAGCTACTATACGTGTGCATAGTTTAAAGCTGTCGGCTTGCATACTTTCTGATATATTGGTTTTTGGATAAAAGAATAGAGAGAGCAATTATTGACAGTTGGCAGCCCTGGTGGCTCTTTGGAATACGCTCAGCCATATCTGTTTATGTACACATATTACATACAAAAGTTGGTTGAAATCCAATTGATACTGTGAAAGTTATAGGCTTTTAAAAATTGGGCTTATCAGAAAGCTTAAAATTGTTTTGGCAACACTGTCATGTATGACCTCCTGGAAATTAAACTGAAATAGTGTTATCTACATGTGTGCCAATTTTGGAATAGCTCTCATGCGTACCTTCCAAGATAACCAACATGGAGCTAAAATTTCTAGTGCGTATTTTCAGCAGGTGGTAGCACTGACATCATTTTCAAATTTGGACGTGAGATATTCCGGTATACATCTTTACTCATAATAAATTTGGTTTCGATTTCTGCAGCCGTTTAGGAGTTGATAGGGGGACACACACACACAGGCAGACAGACAGACGGACATTTCCCCGGATCGATCACATAATTCTACTTTTTCCTCATTTTTGCAAAATGTGAAAAGTAGGCTAAAAATAGTTAAATGGGTTTTTCGACCGTTTTGTCATAAATCCAATTAAAGGAGCCCATGAGGAGGGGTGATATTCTAGAAAAACAATGTCCACTAAGGAATGATTTTTAGCCTACTTTTCACATTTTGCAAAAATGAGGAAAAAGTAGACTTATGAGATCGATCCGGGAAAATGTGTCTGTCTGTCTGTCATTCTGTCTGTCTGTCCTTCTGTCAGTCTGTCTGTCTGTCTGTCTGTCTGGCAGTGTGTGTGTGTCCCCTATCAACTCCTAAACGGCTGTCGAAATCGAAACCAAATTTAGTATGAGTAAAGATGTATACCGGAATATCTCACGTCCATATTTGAAAATGATGTCAGTGCTACCAACTGCTAAAAAAAACTAGAAATTTGAGCTCCATGTTGGAAATCCTCGAATGTATGAATGGAAGCTATTCCAAAATTGGCACACATGTAGATAACACAATTTCAGTTTAATTTCCAGGAGGCCATACATGACAGTGTTGCCAAAATAATTTTAAGCCTTCTGATAGGTCCAATTTTTCAGTGCCTATAACTTCTACACTATCTTTTGGAGTTCAACCAAATTTTGTATGTAATATGTGTACGTAGACAGATATGACAGCGTATTCTTAAGAGCCACCAGGGCTGCCAACTGTTAATAATTGCTCTCTCTATTCTTTAATCCAAACACCAATATATCAGAAAGTATGCAAGCCGACAGCTTTAAACTATGCACACGTATAGTACCCGAAATTCTAGATTAATTTTGGAGTAACTTATATACTTCAGTTCTACCAACATGATTCTATGCCTGCTGATAGGTTCAATTTTAAAATGCATATAACTTCTATAGTAACAAATGGATTTCGTCCAAAATTGGCAAAACAAGATATCATAATATTTCAGATTAGGCTATTTCTGACCAACACACGCATGACATTGTTGCCAATATGCTTTTACGCGTGCTGATAGATCCAATGTCTAACTGCATGTAACGCCCATTGGACTTCAACCAATTTTTTATTCTGTACCTTAAGAGATGGAACTAAGAATATATTCAGTCACCAGGGCTGCTAACTGTAATGCTCTATTAGGCTACATTATACCAGGTATATTTCGAACTAATTAGACGTTTCGATATTACCAACTTAATTTCGTCATTATCCTAGATAGGTTCATATACTGTAGATTAATCATTGGCATGAAACTTAATTTTAAGAAAAGTTAGCTCTTTAGTTCATCACGGAACTTCTTGTTCGATATTCAGGCACTAAACGGGTGTTGAGGTGGTTAAACCTGCATTTCATTGAATAATATCACGAGTGGTTTCATTTGGGGATGTAATACTCGGCATATAAACTAATCATTAGAAATAAGCAGACACGTGTCAAACGGTTTTTCGATGTGGTGTATGTTATGAGGTGAAAAAGGGGATAATGTAGGCGTAGAATATTTTGATTTGTGTATTTTTATGTACTGTTATTTTTTGCCTAGGAATTTAGGTAAATTGATTTTTGTGTATATTCAGTTTGTTTAATTTGCTGTATTTCATTTATTATATATTTATGTTTGTGGTCGGAAACTTTGTCGTGATTTTGAGTCGAATTTTATACATGCGTTGAGACGTGACGTTCTTGAGATTTTGATATTTATATGCCATTGTTGAGTTATATTGTCTTTATTGTCGGATTGTTTACGGTCTTTACCAAATTATTATCATTATTATTTAAAATTAAATGATAAATAAGTCATAGCATTCATGATTGAGACTTTGCCAAGTGTACTCTTTACAACTAAATTATTCGCTGGCAAAGCCGTGACGGTTAATGCAAGTACAGTACTGTACTAGTACATTATGCAACGAGCCTAACATGGCAATAATTAAGACACGAGTATGTTTATAAAACGAGCTTAGCTAGTTATATAATATGCATACGAGTGTCTTAATTACCATTATAGGCTAGTTGCATACGACTGTTTATGTTCGACGATAATTATAACTATTTTATGTTCGAACATAAATATTCATAAATATCTGTCGAGATTTCACCAGTTTTATGTATTGAACAGAGCGCATGGGACGCAGTGAATACCTTGTATTTGACCATGGCCTCCTGGAATACTTCACTATGACACTCGCCACGCAGTGAAATTTAAAATAGAGGGCCATGGAAGTGAGCGCAGGTGCGATGTTATCCTTGCCTAATTGGTCACACAACTGTTTCTTGAGTTCTGATTGGTGGGAGAAACTGTATCATAGTGAAAACTTGTACTATAATGAGCCTCATTATAGTAAAGTTTTCTGACATATAATATTTACATTTCGCCATGGTCGAACATAAACATCTATATACTGTATATAAATTATGTTTAAGTTACGATTCATCCTGAGATTTTCCTGGAGTGAAACTGACGGTGGTTTTGGTGTCTGGGGAATGAGAAGCACAAAGATACGTCGACATTTTCCGGAATGTGCAACATGGTACCCATTGAAATATGTAGTATTCTCAAGAAACCTACCTAAAAGAACGAAACTTAGTTTTCAAGTTTTACATCTATGGTGACAAGCACGAGTTCGTAAATAGTTAAATAATTGAAAAAAAAACTGTGCTGAAAATCCGTTCTTATTAGTGGTATAAGAAAAATATTGAACAACAAATATGGGAAGAAACCTTTCCTATAACATTTAGTGTTTTCTGAAAAGATCACTATTAACGGGGATATTAGCAAATGCATGTTGTGTCCTCTGTTTAATCGTAATTCTTTTAGTGAATTTGAAATCACCTGCAACGTAAAACTTGTTTCTGGATTGATAGAATCTAAATACGGAGTTATGTCCAGTCCCGTGGTTAACTGGTGAGCATGCTAGTCTGTGACATGAACAATCCTAGGTTTGATTCCAGGCCGGGTCATGGATATTTCAATCTCTTATGGATAATTTCTCTTAGGTCTGGGACAGGGTGTTTATGACGTCTTCATAAGGAAGAGAAGTAGGCCTACAGAAAAGTTTTTAAAGATGTAAATGAGGACAAGTAAAACGAAAGTAGTTAAGTACAGTAAAATAATACACTGGTCAAAACAATTAGGGGATCAGTTGAGATATCTACGTTCTGACGTATTGTCATCGGCAGAAAGACCTAATATGGTTCCATGCATTTCTGTCGGTTCTACGGAGTGGAGACAACAACATTACGGCAACCAAGATTGTGGTAATAACAGAAAGTTGCTGCAGAGGGGGTTGGTGTGGACCTGTGTTTACTCTACCAAACGAATGACACAATCAGTTGGGTTCATATGGTGTAGTGAGCAGGTAGTGCAATGCAACAACAACGTGATTTACCCGAAGGTATGGCATGGAGAGCCATAGGAAGGTTGGAAGCGGGACAGACACAGAGTGAGGTGGCTGCAGCTATTGGAGTGTCCCAAAGTGTAATTTCCAGGACCTGGACGCGATTTCAGCCAACAGGAACCGTTAAAGAAGGCCAGGCCAAGGTCGTCCATGGGCAATATCAGCAAGAGATGACCGTTGTCTCCGGTTAGCAGTCCGTCGAGACAGGAGGCTGAATGCAACTCGGCTGCAACGCACCCTCCAGGCGGCAACTGGACGCGCAATATCAACTCAACAATCCGAAATCGCCTTCGGGAAAGTGGCCTCTAAGCACAGAGGCCTATGGTGTGTGTCCCATTAAAACCACGCCAGCGTTTAGCCCGCAGAAACTGGGCGGTGGAACATCAGGATTGGCGTCGTAATGAATGGCACCGGGTTCTGTTCACAGATGAGTCAAGATTTTGTGTTCAGTTGGACAACCGTCGTTCCCTCATCTGGAGAGAACGTGGAACTCCGAACAATCCCGCTTATGTGCAGGAAACAGCACCATATCATGGGGGTGGACGAATGGTGTGGGCAGGAGTCAGTATTGGCGGACGTACGTTCAGAATGGCACTTTGACTGCTCAGAGGTATCGAGACGAGATCCTTCGACCGTTTGTTGTGCCGTACGCTGGTGCCATAGGCGATGGGTTCATTCTGGTGGACGATAACGCACGTCCCCACAGAGCTTCACTGGTGGACAACATGCTTGACGACGAGGGCATTGAACGACTGGAGTGGCCAGCTTGTTCATCGGACTTAATCTGATTGAGCATGTCTGGGATGCAATTGGCAGACGCATTGCATCCAGACCAGGACCTCCCTCAACGGTGCCGAGCTGCATATTGCACTCATGGAAGAATGGCCAAATATCCGTCAAGAGGTGATTGATAACCTCATACTGTCAATGCCACGAAGGTGTGCAACTGTCCTGGCCGTCCGAGGTGATCACACACCGTATTAGAGGACAACGAGAATGACTTTTCACTATTATGGTAGCCCCATGGTGCCTCGCTCTAAGTAAACGCCATGTAACCCTCCAGTAAAGAGTTGAGACAGCACAATATTGCACTGTAGCACATACAAATTACAATTCTAACCGAACTCTGAATAAAAGACGTTACCATATGTATCTTGTGTATGATATCTCACCTGATCCCCTAATTGTTTTGACCAGTGTAAAATGAAGAGCTTGAAGGGCACAGTCGGGGTCGGCCAAAATATTAATATGACCATACCGAGTTTCATTGAAATCTCTGCAGCCTTTTAGATATTTAATTAGGGAGGGGGGGGGTGGAGACACAAGCACACCCACGCACACACACGGTCAAAACTTGATCGAAGAAGCCGATTTTTCATAAATGAAAATAGGTTAAAATCACAGTAGATATCACAAAATAAATTTGCAAGAGTAATAAAATAATAGGTACGGTGAAGTGCAATCTTTGCAATATTTCTTACAGTATAAACATTAAATGGTGTTGCCAACAGTCAATATTAGGCACAGATATCTCGGTTTAACAGCTTGCTATACAGAACAGACACTTTACGCCCGAATTTTACCTGAACTGGCCTGATTTCATCGGCTGCTGTTTTATGGAGTTCTGTTCGAAGTTAGGAATTGACATGGCACAGGCTGTCGTTTTTAGCCTAATTTCATTTATGAAACAAGTAGTTTCGCGGAGAACTATACAGCCTATTTTTATATATCCTACTTATGTCAACTGCCTCTATCAACATACAAAATTTCAATTTGATTGCTGTAACAGATCCGTATTAAGACTCCTTCTCAAGAAGTTCTTGTGTTTCATTCACAGCTGCGTCAAGAATGTTCTATTTCTTGTCTGATGGCTTCTATAGCAACACGAGGCCAAGATCATAATCAAGAGTATTAATACATACCCCTACACATCTGACATGCCTCCATAAAATATGTTGTTGTTTCACGTATGGGCTTGGACATCATGGTCATTTCAGTCCCGTGTACTTGACTGTCTGTGTGATAGTACTTGTCCGATAATCTGCTTTATTGCTGAGTCTATACTGTAGTAGTGTGTGTATTTGTAATTATGGTGAGAGTTGGGAAGGAGGTAGCCATGGCCTGAAGTTAGTAATCATCCTGAAATTCTCCTGCAGTGAAAGTGGAAAACCACGGTAAACCACTAGGAAGGCTGAGGTGAGAATCGAACCCACATTTTGTCTTATTTGTCCTACGACGCTGAGTGTAACCCACTCCGGCCCTCAGACCTGATCTAAATTTCTTGCCAGAGCCGGGAGGGTGCCATTAACTAAGGGTGTAAGACCTATCATAAGCCTGTTCCAATATTATCACTCAACCATCAGTTTATGTTAGACTGGGAGAGGTATAGCTCAATATTCAATTGAATTTCTAATTTAAAATAATGCTTGTTAGTTTTGTCAATACATCATGTGTTCTTTTGAAGCCCTGTGAGTTTCATTATTTATTACAAAACAATCTTCATGAATATTGGAAGGCATTTCAATTTGGCAACGAAAAGATTCAAATGTTCCAAGTACAGTATTTCCAATGCTCGTAGAGAGGAAAAAATATTCCTGTTCCAGAAAGTAAATAGGATGGCTTTACACACCGTGGTCTACGTCATGGTATGATTATCTCGTAGGATAGTAAAATGCATGTCAACACGGGGGGCTTAAGGATAGTAATAATTTATTGCCGCATTGTTTGGTTTGCTTAACGCCATACCCCTGTCAGATAGTCAGCCAACACAGTAACTGCGTTAAGCGTGTTGCCGCCATTCATTGTGTGTAGCAACAGGAAGGTATCAGAATGGACGTAGGATAAACTTGATCATCAGCCGTGGGAATTACTCTCTCATAATGGATCTTCATTGAATAGAGTCAATGTTTAGCTTAAGGCTTTCAGGTAGCAGAAACCTGCACGTGATTAGTATTTCAGGTTTATGACGTGTTATGTGCGGTAGGACGCGGAATACGATTTTCCACGAAATGCGATGACTTAGTAGACATTATATTGCTGTATTCATAAGGCATAAAGAATTAACGACCAGTTTGGCTCAGCATGTCGAGTTTCCAGGCTATAGAACCATTTTATATCTGAAATCAGTGGACGAGTGGGTCGATCCCCATCGCCGGCTGGCCTTGGGTTTATATTTACAACTCCCGTATAATTCTGGGGTGATGGTGTATTTAATAATAGGCTCATACTAGAACTCTGGTGAATGTGGATATCCACTTACACAGTGTATTCGTGGTTATCCGATGGGCATAAACCGTATTGCATTTATTCATTTAATCGCATGGTAATTTATACAATATACAATTATACATAACAAGATATATTCAAACTTTAAAGTCCATCCTTGTCAACCATTCGGTTAACTCGGGTGTGAGAGCGAACAAATCGTCAGGAATGCCAGGGTACGAATAAAGAGGACAGCGCTGGACGAGATGTTCGATCGTCTGTTCTTCCAGGTTACACTCACACTTTGGTGAGCTGATCCAGGCCCCTTGTACCTGAAATAATTGCAGCAACCATGTCCAGTCCTCAGCCTGTTGATGCGGCACCAGAAGTTACTCGGTAAGTCAAAGTCGTTTGGTTTCTTCGTGGGATCAAGATGGTGAGCACTTATTCCCAATGTTTTGGTTGACCACTCATGCTTCCAGCTTTCATTTAGGTCAAATCCAGCAGCAATGAGTTGCCCCGCAGTGACACTTACTGGTCTTCTAGATTTCAGTCGTTGCGGTGATGGATGGCTGAATTCTTGGTGCAATGGCAAAGAGGGAGATTTTCTTAGTTTCCCTTAGTAGAGCTTGCTTCCTTCTTAAGTGAGGTGGAGGGATATGACTCAGCATGGGTTACCAGTGACATGGAGCTTATTGCATTGATGATGGTGGATAAATTGTAAACACAAATAACAAAATGATTTATTAGAATTGTATTAAAGAAAGCTTTCCAGTTGGTCAGCACAAATTGTGACCAATTACATGAAGTGGAAAAATAAGTACTTACGTGACCTAACCTGAAAGAAATAAGAACTGGTCACGTTCTCGCCTGCTATGCCCAAAGTTGCAGGATCGAATCCTGGCGCAGTCAGCTGGCATTTGAGGGTGCGCAGATTTGAGTGAGCCGTGTCAGTAGATTATTATTATTATTATTATTATTATTATTGAATATAAAAAAATACAGGAATTCTATATTACCAGAGGTACATTAAGTTTGTAGATTAAAAGCAAAGCAAATAAAAATATTACTAACATAGTTTACAAAAAAATGTTGTTGATGAAAGTGAGCCTGACAACTTAAAATCCAGTTAGAAACTTTATCTCAGCAGCCATTAAGGTGTAAACAAGTTTTAATGTCAAAATTTATGCTTTTCAGCCTGTCAGCGCGATTTAACCAATTGTATTGGTTGTTGTGCTCTAAGGCTGAATAAAATACATGAGATTAAAGAAATATAATGTAATTTTTCAGGTTTAAGGAACGTGTTGACCGACTGAGAAACATAAATTTCGTTCCCTGATGCAATAGCTAAAATTGGCTTCCAAAACGACAATGAATATTTGTATCTAAATATTTCTTAAATCTTGCTTACTTCCTGGTTTCACAACCTCAGTTCAGTTGGGGTGTGTTTATCAGTAACTAACAATATTGAGATTGTGTGCACAAAATACAAAATCTATTCGAAGGCTCAGTTCCATGGATTAAATAGTTCTAGGGGTAATTGTACGAGGGTCGTACAATATTTTATTTTTTTCTAACCAAATGCAGTACATTAGACATCAGTTGTTACGTCCACCTTTCTCAACCTAATCTCTTTGTAAATTTATGCACTTTTGCCATCGATGTGCTTGTCTCTCCAGGCCTTCCTGAAACCATTCTTTCGGAGTTCTGTTTACCCATGCCTTGAGAACTGTGTCCAGAGGTTTCTTCATGTTCCCGAACAGGTGATATTCACTAGGTGCCAAGTCGGAAGAGTATGGTGGGTTTGGCAGCACCATGAATTCCATTTGATCAATCGCAGCGGTGGTCTCTCGGCTAGTGTGGGGGCGGGCATTGTCATGTTGCAGAGACATACCTTAAGTTCATTTTGATGGCCGCTTAGTTCGAATGGCACGACGTAAGCGCTTAAGGTTTGCCACATATGCTGCACTGTTAATCGTGGCCCCCAATTCCAGCCAGTCAATGAGGATGATGCCCTCTGTGTCCCAGAACACTGTCGCCATTTGCTTGCCAACTGTTGGCACTGTTCGACATTTCTTTGGCGGTGGACTGACCCTATGCTTCCATTGGATGGACGCCATTTTGAGGATTTTGCAGAACTGGGCACATCTGTCAAGGCATGGTTTCAGGAAGGTCTGGAGAGACTGACACATCGATAGCAAAAGTGCATTAAACTACAAGGAGATTATGTTGAGAAGGTGGACGTATCAACTGATGTGTAATATTCACTGCCCGGCAAAAAAAAAAAACGATCACTTGAAAATTTCAACACTACTTTCATTGAAATCAAAAATATGAACGCTCTAGGTCTAGTTACTGTTTATAGCATGGAAGTAAGGTTAATTGTTTTCCTGGATGTATTATCATTATTCATGTCATTGTTTCACTTAACAATAGCGATTCATTGACATGATGCTGTTTCTCGCGGAAATATGTCTGCGCCACCATTTTCGATCAAAGCCACTGCCCTGCTTTGCCAACATCTTCAGGCCTCAAGCGCACATTCGTTTCTGAATAGCACAAGTACAACTGAAGATGGTTGTATTGATCTTTTCCTATACCAACAAGTACTTAATTTGGGGGCTGCATGGCGCAGTCGGTAGAGGCGCTGAGCTTCTAACTGAAAGGAGTGGGTTCGATCCCAAGCCAGGTAGTGGATTTTAGAAACAAAACTACCACTTTCGGAAACGCAAATAGCCCTGGTGTTCACTCAGCCTACACCAGAAATGAGTACCAGGGTAATTCATGGGAGCAAAGACGGCTGGGCGTGAAGCTGACAACTCCATCCCATCAAGTACTGATGTCACAAAAAGTGGAAGCCTCTACCTTCCACTACTCCCAGGGCCTCCATGGCATGTACGGAGTTGGCTTTGCTTTTGTTAAACAATATAGTCACCCTTCGTAGTAGATTAATACTCCTCACGGAAGCCATGTTTGTTGAGCATCCAATTCTAACAAGTGTTTCTAGTCATGTGCCTTATTACTCTTCATTTAAAGCATATTACTGGTAACCTTTGACATTCGTCTGCAAACGAACAGGGTTTACCTCAGCAGATGTTCAAATGAAACGAGAAGCCGAATGTGTAAACAAAACTTGATTAAACAGAGAATCCTGCATTCCAAGTTAATTTGAAATGAAATTAATATGAGCATTTCAACGTAATACTCTGAGTAATGTTTAATCTTGCATGCCATTGTACCAAGGAGCACTTGTAGATTCCCTGTGATGAACAGTTCTACGTTCCAGTATTTGTGTAAATAAAATACGAGTTTAAACTTTACTTTTCATGGGACTCATTTCATATCACAACAATGGAAGTGATAGAATCCATTTTTCAGTGTTGCCTAATTGAATTAGAGAAAGCTTTTCAGTCGGTCAACACAAACAGGGTTTACCAGAGTAGGTGCTCAAATAAAACGAGAAGTCGAATTCGTAAACAAAACTTGATTAAACAGAGAAATTTCTGTTGACCGACAACAATTTTTAAATCATAGTTTGTTCAATTTATGGTAATTTGTTTGTATGTTTCATCAAGCATTGCCTCAGAATTACTTAGCAGTTAGTCCATGGCTGGCTGCATGGCCCAGCGGTAACGTTCTCGCCAGCTGTCCCCAGGATTGTGGGATCGAATCCTGGCGCAGCCAGTTGGTATTTGAGGGTGCGCAAATGTTATAGATCCCCTTCGCGGCAAAATTCTGGCATCCCAGGGTCTCTAAAAGCCGCAGTTGTTAAGTGGGACGTAAAATAAACATTATTATATTTTTAGAACTTAGCATTTGTCCTAGGTGAATTACGGATTTAAATCATCGCTATACAAAATTTAATTTTGTGAGAGAATATGGAAGGGGGGTGTTAGAAAGCGGTGAGAATATAAACTTGCTATCATATTCTTTAATATGATTCGCGTAGATATTCATTGATAATTATCCTTTTCCTCCAGTTTTATTTATTTTCTATGTGCTGTAATAATGCAGCCTCAGAAAATGTATCTTTATTCTACAAAACAGTGAATTCATATGCATTCTTTTATGCGCAATAAAAATTACTATGTTGTATTTTTTTGAGATGCTGTTAAAATATTCTAACACTATCGACATCATATCTGCTGCAAAGTTATTTAATCGAACACTGTTTTTCTAACAGGAAATGAAATTATTTGAAAATAATATTGCAATATAAAATAAAATATATTATGTGGTTTCTAGTTTCTTCAGACAACTTGTTAAGATTGATGATGATGATGTAGTCAAAACTAGTCCTAGTACTTTAGACAACTTGTGAAGGCTAAGGATAGGTCATACAAGATCCATCCACTCGTACCTGATTAGAAGGGAAGACCCCCAAGTTTGTACCTGTGGAGCCATATTCACCGTGGTCCACATTTTAACCGAGTGTGTGGATCTTGCTGACTTACGAAGAAACCTTGGTTTGCAGATGACACTCAACCTTATATTAGCCGATGATGCGGTGGCTGCTGATCTCATCATCCGCTTTATAAGTGAGAGGGCCAGCAATCTAAATTTTCCAGTATACATTGACTCAACGGCTTGTTCGTTCTTGAATTGTGATTTTTTGTTTTTCAGTAATTTTTGTTTATATAATAATTATAAGTTTTATTTAATTTATTAATTTTCGGTCTTTTCAAATTTAGGTGTCCACCTCTCAATTTTAAATTCTATTCCAAATTTGTATACCTACTTTAATCTGTGTAAAAGGGGAAGATGACCTCGTAGTTCCGCCCCTTAAAACAACGATAACTAACTAACTAACATTAAACATTTATTGACTGTTGCTGGTTTTATTAAATGCCATTTAGATTTCTATTAAATGTTGTCAATAAGGACCAATTTGTTTCAGATATGGTTAATTTCATAACTAAGTTATTACATCTATATATATAAAAGAAAGTCGTGTTAGTTACACTATTTATAACTAAAGAACGGCTGAACCGATTTGGCTGAAAATTGGTGTGGAGGTAGCTTTGAACCAGGAGACGGACATAGGATACTTTTTTTTATCCCGGGAGTGACATAAAACGTCAAAGAGAATACAAGTCACTATACAGCGAAACGCAAGTGACAGCAAAGGCAAGTCGTTTCCAGGCAACAGTAGCTCTTGACGAGACACGGCCGACTGGATGCGAGTAGCCCTCTCCACTACCGGTGTAGAAGATGAGGCTCTTAACATGAAATCCCGTTAGTTACTCAACGAAATTTGTGTAGGGGTTGTAAATCCAATTTACAATAGATGGCGCGAGTAGCTTCAACAAAATGGCGAGCGTTTGTTTCAAGGAAGTCCCACAGGCGTTCATATACCATTCATCCCATTGCGATGAAACTTGGGTGAGATGTTCTGTACACTTCAGGTAAGGTTCCTGGCTGAGTAAATCCACTTAACAATTGATAGCGCACGAGTAGATTCAACAAATGAGCGACGACGGGCGAAGCGTTTCGACAAAGTCCTGTATGCGTTCACATACCATTCGTCCGATAGCGATGAAACATGGGTGAGAGGTTGTGTAAACTACAGGCAAGGTTTCTGGCTTAGGAAATCCACGTTATAATAGGTAGCGCAAGAGTAGATTCAACAAATGAGCGACGACGCGCGAAGCGTTTCAACAAAGTCCCATATGCGTTCATATACTATTCGTCTGATAGCGATGAAACTTGCGTGAGATGTTGTGTACACGTCAGGGAATGTTTCTGGCTTAGTAAATCCACTTAACAATAGGTAGCGCACGAGTAGATTCAACAAATGAGCGACGACGGGCGAAGCGTTTCAACAAAGTCCCGTATGCGTTCATATACTATTCGTCTGATAGCGACTAAACTTAGGTGAGTTGTTGTGTACACTTCAGGGAAGGTTTCTGGCTTAGTAAATCCACTTTACAATAGGTATCGCACAAGTAGATTCAACAAATGAGCGAAGGCACGCGAATCGTTTCAACCAAGTCCCGTATGCGTTCATATACCATTCATCCGATTGCTATGAAACTTGGGTGAGATGTTGTGTACACTTCAAGGAAGATTTCTGGCTTACTAAATCCACTTTACAATAGGCATCGCACAAGTAGATTAAACAAATGAGCGACGACGCGGGAAGTGTTTCAACATAGTCCCGTATGCGTTCACATACCATTCGTCTGATAGCGACTAAACTTAGGTGAGTTGTTGTGTACACTTCAGGGAAGGTTTCTGGCTTAGTGAATCCACTTTACAATAGGTATCGCACAAGTAGATTCAACAAATGAGCGACGGCACGCGAATCGTTTCAACCAAGTCCCGTATGCGTTCATATACCATTCATCCGATTGTTATGAAACTTAGGTGAATTGTTGTGCACCCTCCAGGAAAGGTTTCTGACTCAGTAAATCCTTTTTACAATAGGTAGCGCAAGAGTAGATTCAATAAATGAGTAACGGCACGCGTATCGTTTAAAAAAATTCCGTATGCGTTCATATAGTCTACCATTCATCCGATTGCAATGAAATTTGGTGAAATGTTGTTTCCATTCCCGCGAAGATTTCTGATTTTGTAAATGCATTTTACAATATGGTAGCGCATGAGTAGATTCAACTAATGAGCGACAGCGCGTGAATCGTTTCAACCCCAAGTCCCGTATGCGTTCATATACCATTCATCCGATTATGATAAAACTTTGGTGAGTTGAGTACAGTCCTACGAAAGTGTATGAATTAGTAAATCCGTTTTTCAATGGGTGGCGCACAAGTAGAATCAACAAATGAGTAACGGCGCGCGAATCGTTTATACAAAATCCCGAATGCGTTCATATGCCATTCATTCGATTGTGATGAAACTTTGATGAGTTGTTGTGTACACGCCAGGGAAGGTTTTCGAATTAGTAAATCCATTTTACAATAGGTAGCGTACGAGTATATTCAACAAATGGGTGACGGCGCTCGAATCGTTTCAACAAAGTCCCGTATGTGTTCATATGCCATTCATTTCATTGCGATGAAAATTAGGTGAGTTGTTGAGCACGCTTTCAGGATTTTTTTTTGAGATAGTAAATCAATTTTACAATAGTTTAGAGGTGGTTAATGGGGGGCAAAACTATTGGGAATCCAAAAGCATTTCAACAAACAAAGTTACAACGCCAACACTTTCTTTAATTGGCATTGCAACGCATGCCGGGTACAGCTAATAAATACATAAATACGGTAACTGAAGGAGGGAAGAGAGGGGGGGGGGGATATGGAAAAGGATGGAAAAGACTGACTGAATCACTGACTGTTGCTTAAAGTGTAGAACATCGAGGATATCTGTCCCTACTACTACGTAGTCTATTATCTTATATGATTACCACTAAGTTATGCCATTAAATTGATCTACTGTTGAGTTATTTCAGCGTGTAAATATCTGTTCTGGTGACCATCTCCTGGTGGAGCAGCTACCATTCTTGGCTGTCACCCTTGAGGTCTGGGTTCGATTTCCAGCTCTGCCAAGATATTTAATACTGGCATGTCGAATAGAAATAAGCAGAGTCATCACTCCGCTACTTAAGCATTGTAGTTCATGGTCCAGCCAGTGTGTGGCGCGGAAGTCGCGCCGAACCATAAGCACGTGTGACAGTAACCCACGAGGTTAGTACTGTAATATCCTGTGCGCGAGAAGTCATATTATTCGAGGGAATTTGTTTCTTTGTAATAGTTTACGAATGTCTGTGCAGTGCTTTGTGTGTGCAAACAACTAAGTTTTCTGTTGTTTCGGGAAAATGTCGTAATGTTTTGTTCCTGGAAGTAAATCGGGTTACGAAGAAAATCTGATGGTAGACATTTTTTCACAACGCCAAAAGAAACAAATCTGTTTGAGAAATGGGCGAGAGTTATTCCGTGGAAAGATAAGCATTTGTCGATCAAAAATAGAATCTGTGACGAGCGTAAAATGTAAAATCACGAAAGCCGCCAAGTAGGATACGGAATGAAGGCAGCCTTCCATGGTTACTTGTTCTATTTCGTGCCATCCTTACCTAAAACGAAAAAAAAATCCGTCTTAATAATAATAGGCTTAAAATAATAATAGTTGTTGATTCTTTAGGGACTTAACGACATCGTGGTCACGTAGCCCCGTGTGTTTGGGTATGTTTAGAATTCGTCTGATAACCTGTGTCATTATGATGTCTGTAGTAGTGTGTGTATTTGGAATTGAGGTCGGATTTGGGTAGGAACCGGCCGTATCCTTCAGTTAGGTATCATCCCGGCATTTGCCTAGAGGAGAAGTGGGAAACCACGGAAATCCACTTCCAGGATAGCTGAGGTAGGAATCGAACACGCCTATTAACATTTTTGCCTCACGAGGCTAAGTGAACACCGTTCCAGCCCTCAGACCAGTATTAATTTTATTGGCTGAGCTGGGAATCGAACCCGGACTTCCGTGGAGATAGCCAAGTGGCCAAGAATGGTCGGACATATAATAATCGCCAACCTGCCAATAAAATAAACGGTCATACAATTCTTCGCTTCCGTTACCGTCCTCCTGATCTTCCGATCTTGTTTCAACTTTGTCTTCAGTATCAGAGTCACAAATTCCTTTGAAATTACTGAATCATGAACTAGCTATTCGTTATCTTTCAGCAGAAGGTGACACGCTTCATCTGCATCCTTAGGTTTTCGTAAGGCGCAATCTCCTTACCGATATTAACTAAGGCAACATACTAAGCCAAATAATCGGTATAACAGCACACCTGCCACTCACTGACATAATGTAACATCATTGGGAGCGCTGGTATTATCAATCTCACGCTGGCAAAATGTTACAAGTGTTAAAGTTATTTTTAGGCACGCTATTTCACAACTCCAGAAAAATGCTTACTATGGTTTGGTGTAAGATGTCAAGAGACGATAAGATCATAACTTGAACTGTTGGCTTGATATTAAAACTAATATAACGAACCATGGAGCTGTCAGACCAATGCGCGACTAACGGAGGGCTTTAAACGATAGTTCTACATGGGGACAGAGAATATTAATACTAACTTTTTGTCAGTATTATTCTTAAGTCTAAACACACAATTTGTTGTAATCAGCGTAACCGCAGCCTTCGTAAAAAGGTTTACGTAGCCCAGCGCGTATCCCACTGTTGAACAGCTGACTGTGTAGCGTTGGGGATCAGCGCCAAGGCGCTAGCCGAGCGGGGCGCGGTTAAACTCGGTGAGTGATAACACTATTTATTTCTATTCGTCATGATACTGGTTAAAGGGCTCTAACGGGGTACACACATTCTCTTGAGACAAATCTGAGAAGAAAATGGTTCTATTCCCACCTCATCCATACTAGAAGTGGTTTGCCATAGTGTTCACAATTCATCTCTCGGGATGGTGCCTAATGTAATGACACGACCGCCCCGTTCCCAAATCCTAGTCTCATTTACAAATACACTTACAAGTGCAGCCATCACTTTAGCACAGGTCATCACACAAATTTCACACACACCCAACTGCAAGGGGTTAGATGACCACAATATCGCAAAGCCCCTTAATGAATTGACAACAGAAATGATGTCTATGTTGGTGTTGGACGACAGAATTTCTTCAGAGATTAAATGAAATTATTTTTTAGTGGTTAATGTAAGGTGACTTCGTGGTGTGAGCGGAATGAAAATTGAAATCTTGTAATCCCCCATAGGAGGGAGTTAATCTTCCTGGACACACGAGGACTAATTCAAATGAAGTCAAGATATATTAAAGGTGAGCACTCACTAAAGGCGTCGTTGTTTTAATTACCTTGATTACTTGGTTGGAGAACGAAGGGAAGGTAGAAAGATAGGAAGTAAGGAAGGAAGAAACAAAGAACAGAAAGAATGAAGAATGAAAATTAAGGAGGAAGTAAGGATTCATGGTAGGAAGGAACAACGAAAGAAAGAACGAAATGAAGAATGAAAGAAAGAAAGAAAGACAGAAAGAAAGAACGAAAGAAAGTAAGAAAGAAAGAAAGAAAGAAATAATGAAAGAATGGAAGGAATAAAGGAAAAAAGGATGAAAAGAAGGAAGAACGGAAAATAGGAACGAAGGATGGACGTAAGAAAGGAAGGGAGAATGAAAGGGACAAAGGAAGGAAGGAAGGAATCAAGGAAGGAAGAAAGCTTGTAGTTTTATATGATTGTTGATCTTGCGATCATAAGCCATGGGTGGAATATGAGGCACTTAACGAGGCATTTTATATTTTAAGTCCCACATTCATTAACCGGATATCAAATGAAGTCTGCCTTTGTGTGGAGGGGGGGGGGGGGGGTGACAACCTAACCGTTGGGCCTCACGAGTCCCGGAACATCTACTCCCATCCTCTATCATAAAATATTCAGTTACACTAACTTATACATTCTTCACAGAAACATGAGTTAAAGAACACGGTGCTAATGACTAAGATTTTCCCAAGTCGCTAAATTCATTATTATTAACAACAATGGCAAAAACAACAATATATTTTTATTGTTGTTGTTTTATTTGAGAGGCGTGTTTATCGTCGTCATTTAACCCCGAGTATTTGGGTATGTGGTAAATTTTGTCTGATAACCTATGTAATTGTGATGGCTGTATTACTGTGTGCGTAATTTATTCAGACGAGGATTGGAATGGAGGTGGCCGTGGCTTTCAGTTAGGAATCATACCGGTATTTTCCTGTAGTAGAAATTGGGAAACTCGAATAGCCACTTGGAGGATGGCTGAGATGGGAATCGAACCCTTCTCTTCTCAGTCTTGTCTCACGAGGCTGAGGCAACCCCACCCCAGCCCTCAGAACAGAATTAAATTACTTGACAGAGCCGGAAATCGAACCAGGATCTCCGGGGCGGCAGCCAGGAAAGCTAGCTGCTACACCACGACATAGACTGAAATACAGAAGACACTTAGGCTATTCCTTTTTAGTACGGTACCGTAGGGTTGTAAAACAGTCAAATACAACTTGGATACAGGGGCGTGGTGGCGCAGCGGTCAAGCTGTTTGGCCTCTCACCACGGTGGACCGGGTTCGATTCCAGGTAAATGCATGTGAGATTTACGAAGTGAAATGCCATATCCTGTGGTTCATATTCCACGTAAAAAGGATCGCATGATTAACAGTCACGTACAATTAAAAGCTTCCTTCCTTCCTTCCTTACAACTTGAATATAATCTTTTATATCTAGTAGGTGTAATACTTGTCTTCATCAAAACTAAGGGCTGAAAATATACCCCCATCACTCCAACCATGTGCCCTTAGACGGGGGCTATTTATTTCCATCGGCAATAAACAGAACGACCAGATAAGAAAATGTGGAACAGAATGAAATGTTTTCTGTATCAACTTCGATATAAATATTTTACATATTATATTTGTGGCTTTTAAAAACTGGTCTGCCTCAAAACTAAAGGCTAAAAATACCCCCTCTACACTCCATCCGTGTGCCCATAATCGGGACCTATTTCTTTCCATCGGCAGTGAACAGAACGGTCAGGGAAGGAAATGTGGAACGAAATGAAATGTTTACGGTATCAAGGAAGCAGGAAGGCAAGAGTGTTTTACTGCCTTCCATCTGCAGTTGACACACACAATGATCCTAGTGAGCGGGAGAAATGGAGGTCGTTACGGCACTGCAGATTGAGAAATCTGAGACTCGCGCGCTCCATCTTACTGACTCTCTGCACTGTGCTGCTTTGCTAATTGCAAAAACATTTCACTTTCCTCTCATCAAATAACTCTGACTTCAATTGCATTCCAATTAGAGTCGACTTCATTGCGTAAATCTTCTCCAAGTGTTAATTTATTTACAGTGCTGTAATCTCTGGACTGCGTTCCTGAATATTTACTTTAGGACAAGGAAGTAATCATTAGACGTAATTGTTTAGTGTGCTAACAAATTAATTGTCTCATTTGGAAGTCTCAGTAGAGGGAAACGAACTCTGTGTTGTTATACTGTGTAGAATGCAAGACGAGAAATATGCATGAGTTGGAGCAAGGATATAAGAGGAGATCTTGGAGTGCATAAGGCGTTTCTCCTTTAATATGCACACCTTACAGAGGTGTACACATTATTAGATTTAAATAAAGAAATTAAATCAATCACATAATTTTATTCAAAATCATTGTATTGGCCAACTGGTTATATGTCTTACTGTAGTACTTACTAGGGAAGGGATTGCGGTGTAAAATTCTAATCTGGTTGAAATTTAGTAAACAATATTCCTACCAAGGTGTACAATGACGCAGTGAAAACCGCACGGGCCACTTTCAATTTGGAACGCCAATATTGAACGCCGAAAACCAGCCGGGCGACGGCATGAGCGAGGAGGTGGGAAGAGGTAAAGCTGGTCTTGAATCCTAGCAGCACGTATTGGCTCGCGGCCACCAGCTTTCATAGGGATAACTTTCAGCAAAGCAGCTTTGTAGACAACCTACCACATTGCAAGGAATACAATGTGGAAAGTGTTCCAATTGAACATCGTCGTTGTCACTTTCTGACAATTGTAAATATTTTGACTGTAACGTTAAGTTTAACATTTATTTTTGTCTGTGCCAGTAAAATTAAAAACAGACAAAATTAAATTGTCACACTTACATGGCTTCATAAAGGAACGATTTGGGACCTGTTCATCTAAACCTTCACTTTTGTTTTGCATAGTCCTACCGAACTGATAAGGGAATGACGGTTTGAAGGGAAGGTGAAAGGTGGGGAATGCAGCGCAATGCTTGGTGGCCGCGAGCCATTACGTGCTGCTAGGATTCAAGGTCAGCTTTACCTGTTCCCACCTCCTCGCTCTTGCTGTCGCCCGGCAGGTTTCGGCGTTCAATATTGGCGTTCAAAATTGAAAGTGGCCCGTGCGGATTTCACTACGTCATTGTAAAACTTTGTAGGAATATTGTGTACTAAATTTCAACCAGATAATAATTTTACATCGCAATCCGTTCCCTTGTTATTAATATGTTCTTCTGTGGACTTACAACTTTTCACATAACGAATTGCGTCTGGAAATTTTCGGAATTGGGGATTCCGAGGGATACCTGAGCTTTCTCCACATTGACTTTGGAATGTACCCTCTAAATCATGTGATCTCAATCCATGGTCCAAAAATATTTGCATACTTCAAGAGCAGTCAGTAACTCGTATATCTCTATATATATAACAAGTAGTTCCGTGAAGAACTATACAGCCTATTTTCATATATCCTACTCATATTAATTGCCTCTATCAACATACAAAATTTCAGTTTGATTGCTATGTTAGATTCGTATATACCAGGGCTGGATAACTTAACATAATGGCCTTGAATAACGAATTGTTTGGCGTTACGGTATACATCGCGTAACGTATAACAGAAAGTTTGTTGTAACGTTATTCGTACGAAGAACGAATAAACGGATACTGTATATATACCGTTATTTTAAATATTTTATTATCATACCGGATAGCATTTTAGTTATCGCAGGAGACACAAGTCGAATAACGTTATTGGCGTTGTAACACAATCAAATGTACCCCATTCACTCAGTTGTTTTAAATAACGTTATTGACAAGACCGGATAGCATTGTGTTATGCTGCATGCCTCGCAGGTCGAATAACGTTCTTCGTGCTCTAACACGTCGCGAACAACTACCACTCATTCCGAACTTCAAATAACGTTATTCACAAGACCGGATAGCATTGTGTTATGCTGCATGCCTCGCAGGTCGAATAACGATATTAACATCGTGTTCTGTTGTATGGGTCCCGGGTTGAATAACGTTTTTAGCCTCGTACTAGGATCCAAATTTCAATAACGGTATTCTCCTAATAGTGTACGAATAGAAAGTTAACTATAAATGAATTCGCATTCGTAGTGCTGCCAGGTGACAAACAACTAGCTCCGAGACCGACTAAAAAGCTTAATTTTCCATAAAATTTAAGATTCAAGCCAACGATTGAAAATGAAAATCCACTGCCTGCTTCCAGTCTCCGACCGGGTCAGGAATGGAATGAATGAAGCCCCCATCTAGCGGCAAGGATATGGACTGTGCCGGCTGCCGAGGCCTGACGCACTCCTTTGGGGCAATGATTAAATGAATGACAGATGAAATGAAATGATAGTGGAGAGTGTTGCTGGAATGAAATTTTGACAGGGAAAACCGGAGTACCCGGAGAAAAACCTGTCTGCCTCCGTTTTGTCCAGCACAGATCTCACATGGAGTGACCGGGATTTGAACCACGGACCCAGCGGTGAGAGGCTGGCGTGCTGCCGCCTAAGCCACGGAGGCTTAAGCCAACGATTAAGTTAATCTATTTACGATGGGCCTATCGAGAATAATGACGAACTTAGGTTGGTAATAATAAACATTTCTATTTCGATTGAAATATATCTGAAGTAATGTATTCCAATACAGCTCTACAGTTGGCAGCCTTGGTGACTCTGAATATATTCTTAGTTCCATATCTTAAGGTAAAGACTGCTCATGCAAAATTTGGTAAAGTCCAATGGATAGTATGGACGTTGCATGCTGTGAAATATTGGATGTATCAGTGCGAGTAAAATCATATTGGCAACAACGTCAAGAAGGCGTTTTCAGAATTAATCTGAATTATTCCTATATTTTATAGTGCCAATTTTGGATAAAATCCATTTCTTAGTATAGAAGTTACATGTATTTAAAAATTGGCCCTATAAACAGGCTTAGAATTATGTTGGCAGCACTGATGTCATTAGTTGCTCCCAAATAATCTAAAATTTCAGGAACTATTCGTGCGCAAAATTTAGAGCTGTTGGCTTGCATACTTTCTGATATATTGGTATTAGGATAAAGAGAGTGAGCATTTATTAACAAATAATAATGTTATTGGTTTTACGTCCATTTCAACTACTCTGGCTTTTAGAGACTCCGGGGTGCCGTAATTTTGCCCAGAAGGGGATCTTCAACGTGCCAGTAAATCTACTGACACGGCTCTCTCGCATTTGCGCACCCTCAAATGCCATCTGACTGCGCCAGGATACGAACCTGCAACCTTGGGCCCAGCAAGCGAGAACGTTACCCCTGAGCCACGCAGCCAGCCGCATTTATTAACAGCTGGCAGCCCTAATGGCTCTCAAGTATAAGCATAGAAATATCTGTTATAGTACACAAAGCACGTACGAAATTTGGTTAAAATCCAATTGATAGTATAGATGTTAGATGTACTTAAACATTGGACTTATCAGCAGGCTTAGAATCATCTTGGCAACACTGTCATATATGGGCTCCCTAAAATGTATCTGGAATGTTATTATCCCTGTGTGTGCTAATTTTGGAAAATTTCGCATGCATAACGTCTGAGATATCCAACGTAGAGCTTAAAAGTGAATTGTGATTTTTAGCAGTTGGTAACTCTGAAATCATTTTCAATTATGTCCCTGAGATATTCAGATATAGATATTTCCTTAAACCGAATTTGGCTTCGATAACTGCAGTTTTTAAGGGGTTGATAGGGGGAGACACACAAAGACAGACAGACAGACATTTGCCTGGATCGATGTCATTAGTCTATCTCATCATCATTTAAAAACAAGATGTTCAGCAAAGAACATATAGCCTACTTTCTCCTAAATGTATGGGTATATTTATGACTCTTTGTCCTCATCCCTAACACAATCACCCCTACCACAATGTATTGTTTGTTTTCTTTTATATTGATAATAAGCCAGTAAGTGTCAAAATCAATATTATATACTTTATGATGATTGAATAACAAAACTACTAACTTATTGTAATGCATTCACGTCCGTTAATCTCTATATTAAGCCAGCCTGCAAAATTAAGAATCTTCCGCCCCAATCACAGTAGGTGGTGCTGCGACCTATCAGTGAATTAATCTTTATCTTGTACGCCTATGCAATGCCATCGTAATGTACTACGATGGCAGTGTTCTATGGGTGTTGAATGAGTATGCAGTTTAAAGTAGCCAAGAGGGAGGCGATCCAGCTGGCAGTGTTTAAAGGTATTCGGAGCGCGATCGTGGCTAATAGTTGAACTACCAGTATTACAAAATTGCCATACTTCAGGAGGCCAGCTCAGGCATTTACACAGCGTTATGTTTGGAACAATATTACCCACATAACCCACAAGAGGACAGCACCGTACAGAGGCTTTAAGAAGGCTGTGGTTAATGACAACGTGTATCTAGTTCTTCTATTCTCCTTTTCCTAATGGCTTCTGTTTATGTGCGATGCTGGGACTGTGATTTTATTAATATACGAGTGTATACTTTATCCTCTCCTTTGAGCTAAATGACATTTTATTCAGTATCTGTGGAAAAATCCCGTGCACATCATTTGTAAAAGAATTCAAGAAAAAAAAACCTAACTGTAGCAGTACTCGATCCCCAGTCAACTGCGTGTCAGACTAACATGCTAGCCCAGAGCTAACCGTATCCATGACGTCAGGTGTTCTTAACTGACATATTAGATACAAACTGTTGGCAAATAATGACTTTAAATAAACGATTTCTTCACTGCAGTACATCTTCATTAAAGATCATTTCATACAAAGTTTATATTATTGTATCAGTACGGTATATCACATACAACATACTAAAACTACTGAAATATAAGACAGGCACATGAGGACAGCTGCCATCTTGTCGTGTGACACAAACGGCTCAGCTCTTTTAAGCCACTCATACTGTATAATATTATAATATTAAATTATAATAAATAACGGATCACGACCTTCAGGATAGCTTAAACCCCCCTAGGCTCGATAATCGGAATTGGTGGGTCTTAAGCTATTTATTAAAATGGTTGCATAATTCATACGGCCGCCATCCTGAAATGGCATGGCCGATGACCTTGAATTTTGGGTGAAAGACGCTTCCTATATAAAGGTATGTTGTCACCGAATTTGGTAGAGATGGGATGATTAGTGTAGCCGTAATTTGATTTTACGTTTTGAACATTTGAGTGGCCGCCATTCTGTTTTGGTAAAGATGGCGGCAATATAAAATATGACACTGAGGTGTCCTTTACTAGTGCTACCTCTGTACCAAATTTCGTTCAATTCGGTTTCACCGTGTTCGAATTGATAGGGGGGGGACAGACATTCAGAGTACACACACTCACACACACACAGACACACACACACACAGACTCACACACACACATACACACACAGACTCACACACACACACACATACACACACACAGACAGACACACTTTTTTCGCCCTGTGTTGATCTCATAAGTCTACTTTCATTTTTTGCAAAAATCGAAAGTAGGCTAAAAAGTGAAAAACAAGCTAAAAATACCACGTAGAATATACGAGGGCTAATGTATAACATCCTACCATAGGTGCTTCGGTACTGTGATGACCAGTACCCTCTGCTTATGGACATTTCACATGTGTTGTACCGCAATCATTGACCATCAGCGTACAGATGTTACAGATCGTAACGTAAAAGCTTGTATACAAGCACAATTCCGGTATAGGCTTCAATAACGTTATTCGTACCTGCATTACGAGTTCTTATTGGCTCAGCTGCAATAAATCAAAGATGGAGGAAACTTGTGGATTGAGATTAATAGATGCAGTTCATTGGCATTATTAATGCAAATCAGTCATTTAGTACCGTTACGTTGAATACAGGAAAAGGCACTGACTGATTAAACGCATTTCTGTCAGTATTTAAGATTTAACTGAAATCATTCGACATTTAGCCATATGGATGAAGCTGTGAATATGCACAGTACATGAAATGTGAACGAGTGCTAAGGCGTTAACTTGGAACCTAATGGGTCCTGGGTTCGAGACGCTCCATGGCCAGAATTTTTATTCTTTTTGAATTATTTCGTTGTGTCAACACTACCGTGTGATGCAACTTTTCAACTTCGATTTACTCGCATGATCTAGGGGGGCGATGTTAATAATGGATATTGGTAGGGAAAAATCTTTCTATATTATCATTCGAATTTGTACTTTCCCAATCAAAACCATGAATATTTGTACAATTCGTGAAACTAATATAATTTTCACGGCACTGATTACTCCACAGTAAAATAATAATAATAATAATAATAATAATAATATTAACAATAATATGAAGTAGTTCCGTGACGCTCTAAAGAGCCTGATTTTCTTTTTATTTAAGATTCATGCCAATGATTAATCTACATAGACCTATATAGAATAATGACGAGATTAAGTTGGCAATACTAACTTTTCTATTTAGATTGGAATATATCTGAAGTAATGTATTCAAATACAGCTCTACATTTGGCAACCATGGTGACTCTGAATATATTCTTAGTTCCATATCTTAAGGTACATAATCCACATACAAAATTTTGTTGAAGTCCAATGGATAGTATGAACGTTGCATGCTGTGAAATATTGGATGTATCAGTGCGAGTAAAATCATATTGGCAACAACGTCAAGAAGGCGTTTTCGGAATTAATCTGAATTATTCCTATATTTTAGAGTGCCAATTTTGGATAAAATCCATTTCTTAGTATAGAAGTTACATGCATTAAAAAATTGGCCCTATAAACAGGCTTAGAATTATGTTGGCAGCACTGATGTGCATTAGTTGCTCCCAAATAATCTAAAATTTCCGGAACTATTCGTGCGCAAAATTTAGAGCTGTGGCTTGCATACTTTCTTATATATTGGTATTAGGATAAAGAGAGTGAGCATTTAATAACAAATAATAATAATGTTAATGGTTTTACGTCCCTTTTAACTACTCTGGCTTTTAGAGACTCCGGGGTGCCGTAATTTTGTCCATACGGGGATCTTCAACGTGCCAGTAAATCTACTGACACGGCTCTCTGGCATTTGCGCACCCTCAAATGCCAGCTGACTGCGCCAGGATACGAACGAGCAACCTTGGGCCCAGCAAGCGAGAACGTTACCCCTGAGCCACGCAGCCAGCCGCATTTATTAACAGTTGGCAGCCCTAATGGCTCTGAAGCATAAGCATAGTCATATCTGTTATAGTACACAAAGCACGTACGAAATTTTGTTACAATCCAATTGATAGTATAGATGTTAGATGTACTTAAACATTGGACTTATCAGCACGCTTAGAATCATCTTGGCAACACTGTCATATATGGACTCCTTAAAATGTATCTGGAATGTTATTATCCCTGTGTGTGCTAATTTTGGAAAATTTCGCATGCATAACGTCTGAGATATCCAACGTAGAATTTAAAATTGAATTGTGATTTTTAGCAGTTGGTAACTCTGAAATAATTTTCAATTATGTCCCTGAGATATTCAGATATAGATATTTCCTTAAACCGAATTTGGTTTCAATAACTGTAGTCTTTTAGGGGTTGATAGGGGGAGACACACAAAGACAGACAGACAGACATTTGCCTGGATCGATGCCATAAGTCTATCTCATCATCATTTAAAAAAAAGTGAAAAGTAAGCTAAAAATACACACATCAAAAAAAGTTTTGCATCACCTCGGTTCCCAGATCTCCGGCATATAGACGTTGACTGTGTATATTGTATCCAAGATACAGTCCCTTTGACTGTTCATAGATGTCACTAAAACTGCTTAAAGATGTAAACAGCCATGCATGAGCAGGGCCTATTAGACGGAGGGGGTACGACAGCCGATCAGTTCCAGTCATTCCACCAGGACGAAGGTACGCTGCTCATGTTGTCTGTAGTTCTACCATGCCTAGAAGGTCAATACCGCAGTTCGATCGCGTCCGCATTGTTACTTTGTGTCAAGAAGGGCTCTCAACAAGGGAAGTTTCCAGGCGTCTCAGAGTGAACCAAAGCGATGTTGTTCGGACATGGAGGAGGTACAGAGATACAGGAACTGTCGATGACAGGCCTCGCTCAGGCCGCCCAAGGGCTACTACTGTAGTGGATGACCGCTACTTACGGATTGCCGCTCGGAGGAACCCTGACAGCAATGCCACCATGTTGAATAATGCGTTTCGTTCAGCCACAGGACGTCGTGTTTCAACTCAAACTGTGCGCAATAGGCTGCATGATGCGCAACTTCACTCCCGACGTCCATGGCGAGGTCCAGCTTTGCAACCCCGACACCATGCAGCGCGGTACAGATGGGCCCAACAACATGCTGAATGGACCCCACGGAATTGGCATCACGTTCTCTTCACCGATGAGTGTCGCATATGCCTTCAACCAGACAATCGTCGGAGACGTGTTTGGAGGCACCCTGGTCAGGCTGAACGTCTTAGACACACTGTCCAGCGAGTGCAGCAAGGTGGTGGTTCCCTGATGTTTTGGGGTGGCATTAAGTGGGGCCGACGTACGCCACTGGTGGTCATGGAAGGCTCCGAAACGGCTTTACGATACCTGAATGACATCCTCCGACCCATAGTGCAACCATATCGGCAGAATATTGGAGAGGCATTTGTCTTCATGGACGACAATTCTCGACCTCATCGTGCACATCTTGTGAATGCGTTCCTTCAAGATAACGACATCGCTCGACTACAGTGGCCAGCATGTTCGCCAGACATGAACCCTATCGAACATGCCTGGGATATGTTGAAAAGGGCTGTTTATGGACGTCTTGACCCACCAACCACTCTGAGAGATTTACGCCGAATTGTCGTTGAGGAGTGGGACAATTTGGACCAACAGTGTCTTGATGAACTTGTGGATAGTATGCCACGGCGAATACAGGCATGCATCAATGCAAGAGGACGTGCTACAGGGTATTAGAGGTAGTGGTGTGTACTGCAATCTGGACCACAAATGCTGAAAGTCTAGCTGTATGATGGTACAACATGCAATGTGTGGGTCTCATGAGCAATAAAACGAGCTGAAATGTTGTTTGTGTTGATCTCTATTCCCTTTGTATTTAACGGTTCCGGAACTCTTGGAACCGAGGTGATGCAAAACTTTTTTTGATGTGTGTAGCAAGTAGAATATACGATAGCTAATGTATAACATCCTACCTTAGGTGCTTCGATACTGTGCTGACCAGTACCCTCTGCTTATGGACATTTCACATGTGTTGTACCGCAATCATTGGCCATCAGCGTTCAGATGTTACAGATCGTAACGTAAAAGCTTGTATACAAGCACAATTCCGGTATAGGCTTCAATAACGTTATTCGTACCTGCATTACGAGTTCTTATTGGCTCAGCTGCAAGAAAGCAAAGATGGAGGAAACTTGTTGATTGAGATTAATAGTTGCAGTTCATTGGCATTATTAATGCAAATCAGTCATTTAGTTCCGTTACGTTGAATACAGGAAAAGGCACTGACTGATTAAACGCATTTCTGTCAGTATTTAAGATTTAACTGAAATCATTCGACATTTAGCCATATGGATGAAGCTGTGAACCTGCATAGTACATGAAATGTGTACGAGTGCTAAGGCGTTAACTTGGTACCTAATGGGTCCTGGGTTCGAGACGCTCCATGTTAAGAATATTTATTCTTTTTGAATTATTTCGTTGTGTCAACACTACTGTACGATGCAACCTTTCAACTTCGATTTACTCGAATGATCTAGGGGGGCGATGTTAATAATGGATATTGGTAGGGAAAAATCATTCTATATTATCATTCGAATTTGTACTTTCCCAATCAAAACCATGAATATTTGTACTATTCGTGAAACTAATATAATTTTCACAGCACTGATTACTCCACAGTATAATAATAATAATAATAATAATAATATTAACAATAATATGAAGTAGTTCCGTGACGATCTAATGAACCTAATTTTCTTTATATTTAAGATTCATGCCAATGATTAATCTACATAGACCTATCTAGAATAATGACGAGATTAAGTTGGTAATACTAACTTTTCTATTTAGATTGGAATATATCTGAAGTAATGTATTCCAATAAAGCTCTACAGTTGGCAGCCTTGGTGACTCTGAATATATATTCTTAGTTCCATATTTTAAGGTACAGAATGCACATACAAAATTGGTTGAAGTCCAATGGATAGTATGGACGTTGCATGCTGTGAAATATTGGATGTATCAGTGCGAGTAAAATCATATTGGCAACATGTCAAGAAGGCGTTTTCAGAATTAATCTGATTTATTCCTATATTTTATAGTGCCAATTTTGGATAAAATCCATTTCTTAGTATAGAAGTTCAATTTCAACTATTTCCAACTGTGGCTACCAGATGCTTCTGTCACTAACACTGGCGGAGAACGTTGGAACTTGATAGAGCGTTTCTAACTCGCCAAATATAACCTAAAAACTTTTCTACACACTACCAATTGTAATGGTAGGTGCTTTTACGTGCCATAAATCTATGACATGGGCACGCCTGCTTTATTTCCCCTTCGAAGAAAGGCATACTGAAGGATTTTAACGCTCTTAACCAATCCGACGACTTCGGCCGGGTTTGAACACGCCATCTTGGGCTTAGCAGTTCAGCATGCTATCGACCACGCCACCGAAGCCCCTTATAGAAGTAATACAGGGTGAAGAAATATGCCGTACTTGGAGGTCGTCATGCGACTTCTCATCCAAATGCAAGACAAAAGTTTCTGTAGCAAAATCGGAGCGGGTGTTATTTGAAAAGACGAATATGAAAACGAGAAGCCGGCAACACTGTCGCATCCTGCGGCGCAATGTGTAACATATCACCGTACCAGCCGTCGTAGCTCACTGAGTAGGCTGCTGTATTATCCAAACCATAACCACCAACGAACTACGGTTCGAATCTACGTCAGGTCGTCGTTTTGTGTGACGTCAGTTCGTGGCTCTGTGAAGATAAGACTGGACTTCAAACGATTTTTCTTTCGTAGTCAGTTTACCCTCCAAGTAGGCTTTTCCCACGGACTCAGCGAGAGATCCCACCTTTACCTCCTCTACGGGCAGTGTCCTGGCGCTTGAGAGTGAGTCGGGGGATCCAACTGGGGAGGCGGGACTAGCACCTCACCCAATGCGGCCTCACCTGCAAAGCGAACAGGGGGCCTCATGTGGGATGGGACGGGATGGGAAGAATAGAAAGGATAGACAAGGAAGAGGGAAGGAGGCGGCCGTGGCCTGACGGTAGGGACCATCCCGGCATTTGCCCGAAGACGAAGTGGGCAACCACGAAAAACCACTTCGAGGATGGATGTGGTGGGAATCGAACCCCATCTACTCATTTGGACCACCCGAGGCTGAGTAGATCCCGTTCCAGTCCTCATACCACTTTTCAAATTTCGTGGCAGCGTACGGAATGGAATTATTGTGCGTATCATAATGGGCAATCTAGTGTATATCATTGGATGCAGACGATGTTACTGGCTTTATTTGTGCCATGGACGAAACTAAGTGGTCGTTTACGTATGTAAGAGGCTCATGTTATGTTTTAATGTTTAAATAAAGGTAACAGAAGGAAATAATATAAGAGATGAAGACACTTTGGACAGAGAAGGTGTTATGTTTGGAAGTACGCCAGGGTAGAGTGGAAAGGAAACCTGGGGCGAAGTGGTCTGAGGACAGAAAGAAGCAACATAGTCTAAGAACGAAGAAATATTGGGAAGAAAACAACAAAGAGTGAAGAATTGAAATTGGTGCGTGGTCCGTAGCGGGTCTCATCGAAATAAGAAAGAAGTAGAGAAGTAACAGCAATGTAAGACACAGTACACAACATAATGTATTGATTGCATTGTGGAGGTGTACATTGGATACAATTTGAGACTTTAACTGAAGAACTCTTTGACGCGAACGCCATTGGACCATAACCGACCTTCACGGCATACCTTTTCGCACTGAGCTAATGAGACAGCACCGGCACAGCGCAGACTTCATGCGTGCTGTTCTCTTGGCCATGCTGCACGCAGTTACAGCGTTGCCAGATCCTCGTTTCTTAACTCGCATTTCTATTAAACGTATTGGCGGGACCAGGCCTTCCTAGATAAGCCTTTGCCATGAATTTCGACGAGGAACCGCATGCTGACCTCCAAGTACGGGATTTGTTCTTCATCCTGTATATAGTATATACAACATTATGTATAATATTTGACGCAATCAAAGTTTTTGATATTTCAGAGGAAACCTCTGGTTGGTTATGATAGGATTACTGGTATGCTACTGGTAGAGCGTATGTTAGTACAGTATATGATAATTAGTAAACAATATTTTAACTTCTTCTTCGACATAATTGATTTTTCAGTACGGTATGTTTAGGCTTTAGAGATCATATCAGCAACGGGTTGTATATCATTCACAGCATTCCAATACGAAATAATTTTTCTTGTAACAATAAATGTACTGTGTGAAATGAAAGGGAACAAAGAGCAAATGCCATTATTCATTTAAAGACAAGACGGAAAATGGCTAAGTTGCTCCAACGCGTAGCCCACTACTCCATGTTGTTTGATGTGGTGGTACGTTTAAATTTACGCTGCGATTTGTCGTCAACGGTATGAATGGCATTATTTACTTTTAAACCAGAATTACACTGCTGTTAATGAATACGACAACCCACCCGGCACTTTCTACTGTTAAAGCGATAGAGAGACTTGAGGTGTCCCACCTGTTATGACGAGACTTCTTGAATTGAGTCATCTCATGAGCACGTTCTGTCCAAGCGGAGCCTCGCTCACAGTAGTGTTGTGCCCAGGTGCGGGAGTGATTAATCTGCCAATGGATTTCAATTTTAAATAAAGGGAGGAGGAAATAGAGAACACCATTCATAAGAGAAATAGCAAATGGAAGGGGTGACACATACGTTTTAATATTATATTAGACAAATGGGTTGTTGATTGTGTTCAATGTTAATAGTTAATTTTCAAGAGGAAGAGTACGTAGTATATGATTAGGCACAGATGTTCATGACCAGAAGGTGAAATTATATTGATGTATGTGTGACAAAATCATCGTAAAATCAGTGTGGAGGTTTGTGTCCATGATATACGATCCATCTCCATTGCAAGTGTGAAAGAATTTCTGAGATATGGCCAAACATTTTTAAATATTTTTAAAAAATACAAAAATATATCTGTAGAAGCTCGACTTAAGTTGAAGATAAATTGCTGAAATGGCAAGATAGAGACTAAACAGGAGGTGTTCAAGATTAGGACCGGACACATTGCATTAGCCTACTTACTATTTCAAATGCGGTTTACTCTCTAATAACTATATTTTACAGCTTATTCCAGGGGATAATTCACTACATTTATTCATGTTTATTAAAGAGGACGATTGGGAGTTCCACGGCAGTGACGTCTGAACATTATGATAAAGATCGGGAATGTAGACTAGTGATTAGAATTTTGTGTTGGAAGGTTCAAGAAGTATGTTGTTTAGAAAAGTGAGACTTGGCATTTGTTATGCCAATATAACATGAAGTAATCAGATATCATGTTTGAAACTGTAATCTCAGTATAACCCTTTCTTTTATCTGAGTGAAGATTTCTGCTGCCTTTCTTTTCACATCTGATAAACGAATCGCTTTTCAGTGGGTCAGCACATTAACGTGCGCAATTAAATGGGGTGGGGAATAACAAGTATGTATCCCACTTCACCGATGTGGCTCTATCCTGTAAGTCTAGATCAGGACCATCCAGTCATTGCGCTCCGAGAGCGCGGCCGTGCTCGGGGAGCACTGGGCAGTCAGACTAGCGCTCCTTCCCCTACCACCACTACACTGTGGCTGCGAGGAGATCTCAGACACACGGACTATGTTCGTACCGCAATAACTAGATACGTACGCACAGATGCAGGCGACGGCTTTTGTGGCATTGTTGACATGATATTGATAGGGCTGTTTTACCATAATAGGATATATACTGCCATAATATATATGTATACAAATCGAATGGTACTCCGATGCATGGAATGTGTATGAAACGAACGCAAGTGTTAAGTAAAGAATATTGTGCTTTATTACAAAATGAAATGAGAACATATTAGAGAGGAAAATTCAACAACATTTTACCAATATGAACAGATAGTACAGGCCTTGAGTGACTCTTTCTCCGTCGTTTTTACGAATTTCTAGTTTTGGAGGAAACAATCTTCTCCAAATTGGGTACAATATTTCTGGACACAGCTATTCGTAAACAATTGCGCAAGTTTCTATCACTCATCGTTGCACGATGTTTACTTTTGGTAAGCTTAAGAACTGAAGAGAAGCGCTCATAAATGTACGTTGAGTCGAACATTGACAGAACTTCACTTGCATGTCTTTACAAAAGTGGATATTCTCCTTGCGGAAAGCCACTGTAAAATTCTTCTAAACTTCGTGACATTAGAAAGCGGTCATTAAGACGTACATTGCATTGCAGTTTTCTTAACTTCGTGACATTTAGAAAGAGGTCTTTAAGACGAACATTGCATTGCAGTTCAATCAGCTCTAATTGAAATAGCTGTGGAACACTGTCTGCACTAATAGAAAATGGTCGAACAAATACATCTAACACCGCTTGGAGTTCTGATAATTCTGAAAATCGCTTGTCAAACTCTTCTTGTATTTGGCGAATTACCTGCAAGTACTCATCAAAGTCGACACCTTTCACTGTTTCAAACGATGGAAAATGTCCTGTATTCCTTGCACGTAACTGGTTTTCCCGCAAAATCAATTTTCTTGTGAACGCTTCAATTTTTTCCACCAAATCGCAGATGTTGTGCTTTTCGCCCTGAAGCGAAGTGTTCAAATTATTCAGATGGGCAGTAATGTCACATAAAAATCCAAGTCCGCCACCCACTTAGGGTCACGCAAAAGAACTTCGGGCCGCCCTTTCATGTCACAGAATGTATGTATTGCGTTCCGCAAGAAAAACACACGATTCAGCACCTTCGCCTTGCTCAGCCATCTTACTTCTGCATGGTACGGGATATCCGGACACTCCGCTTCGATGTCATCCAAGAACTCTTTGAATTGACGGTGCGTGAGTTCATGGGAGTGAAGATAATTTACCATTCGCACAACTGTTCCCATTACATCTTTGCGCTTGGCGACTTTTGCACAGATTGCCTCCTGGTGTATGAAGCAATGGATCGCCACCATTAGGGTACTACCGTTCTCAGCCATTTTTAACTTTACATATCTGAGGAACCCCATGCGTACACATCGTAAAGCAGGAGCTCCATCCGTCGTTATACTCGTCAACCGCTCCCATTTTAATCCCATTGATTCAAAAGCACCCTCCACAGCTTGGAAAATATCGAAACCGGTAGTGGTGACTTTGAGTGTTACCAAGTCGAGGAAATTCTCGGTGACCCGAAGATCGTCATCCACCCCTCGAATAAAAATAACGAGCTATGCTATGTCCGCAATGTCGGTTGATTCGTCGAGGGCGATGGAAAATTATACAAATTTTGCTGCCTTCTCCATTAATTGCTGTTCCATATCAACGGACATATCGTCTATTCTGCGAGCCACAGTTTGAGGAGAAAGAGAGATGTTTTCAAATTTCTCAACTACCTCCGTAGGACAAATACATGCCGCCACGTCCATTAGGCACTCCTTGATGAACTTCCCTTCCGCGAAGGGCTTCCCAGCTTCGGCAATTCGCATCGAACATTTGTAGCTTGCTCGTAAAATCGGTCCACCAACCTCACTCTCCTCTATCTCCTGTCAGACAAAAATACGGCAAGTCACAATTTTAGTGTTCTTCAGATAATTAAATCATTTGTTCATTCCCATTTGTAAGCAAGCATTTTAAAATTAAGGCAATAATACTTACAGGAAAGTGCTGCTTGAAATTTTCTTTCAATTCTTCCAACTTCGATTGCCGACTGGTGTCTGTCAAGTCACCGTAATCATCCCTGTGGTTGGCACTGCAGTGCCGTTCCAAATTGTGTTTTTTTTACTCATTAAATCTCGGTGGCACACTAAACATTTGGCATGCCCTTTATAAGCTGTACAGAAAAATAATTTTTCCCATTCTGCTTTAAAGGCAGCTGCTTCACCACTCCTTATTAGCCTACTATTCACATTTTGCAAAAATGAGGAAAAAGTACACTTATGAGATCGATCCGGGAGAATGTGAGTCTGTCTGTCTGTCCTTCTGTCTGTCAGGCTGTGTGTGTGTGCCCCCCCCCCCCTCCCCCTGTCAACTCCTAAACGGCTGCAGAAATCGAAACCAAATTTAGTATGAGTAAAGATGTATACCGGAATATCTCACGCCATTATTTGAAAATGATGTCAGTGCTACCAACTGCTAAAAATCACAATTCACTTTTAAGCTCTACGTTGGATATCTCAGACGTTATGCATGCGAAATTTTCCAAAATTAGCACACACAGGGATAATAACATTCCAGATACATTTTAAGGAGCCCATATATGACAGTGTTGCCAAGATTATTCTAAGCCTGCTGATAAGTCCAATGTTTAAGTACATCTAACATCTATACTATCAATTGGATTTTAACCAAATTTCGTACGTGCTTTGTGTACTATAACAGATATGACTATGCTTATACTTGAGAGCCATTAGCGCTGCCAGCAGTTAATAAATGCGGCTGGCTGCGTGGCTCAGGGGTAACGTTCTCCCTTGCTGAACCCAAGGTTGCAGGTTCGTATCCTGGCGCAGTTAGCTGGCATTTGAAGGTGCGCAAATGCGAGAGAGCCGTGTCAGTAGATTTACTGGCACGTTGAAGATACCCTTCTGGGCAAAATTACGGCACCCCGGAGTCTCTAAAAGCCAGAGTAGTTGAAATGGACGTAAAACCAATAACATTATTATTATTTGTTAATAAATGCTCACTCTCTTTATCCTAATACCAATATATCAGAAAGTATGCAAGCCAACAGCTCTAAATTTTGCGCACGAATAGTTCCTGAAATTTTAGATTATTTGGGAGCAACTAATGCACATCAGTGCTGCCAACATAATTCTAAGCCTGTTTATAGGGCCAATTTTTAAATGCATGTAACTTCTATACTAAGAAATGGATTTTATCCAAAATTGGCACTATAAAATATAGGAATAATTCAGATTAATTCTGAAAACGTCTTCTTGACGTTGTTGTCAATATGATTTTACTCGCACTGATACATCCAATATTTCACAGCATGCAACGTCCATACTATCCGGTGGACTTTACCAAATTTAGCATGAGCATTCTTTACCTTAAGATATGGAACTAAGAATATATTCAGAGTCACCAAGGCTGCCAACTGTAGAGCTGTATTGGAATACATTACTTCAGATATATTCCAATCTAAATAGAAAAGTTAGTATTACCAACTTAATCTCGTAATTATTCTAGATAGGTCTATGTAGATTAATCATTGGCATGAATCTTAAGTATAAAGAAAGTTAGGTCCTTTAGATCGTCACGGAACTACTTCATATTATTGTTAATATTATTATTATTATTATTTTACTGTGGAGTAATCAGTGCTGTGAAAATTATATTAGTTTCACGAATAGTACAAATATTCATGGTTTTGATTTGGAAAGTACAAATACGAATGATAAAATAGAATGATTTTTCTCTACCAATATCCATTATTAACATCGCCCCCCTAGAACATGCGAGTAAATCGAAGTTGAAAAGTTGCATCACACAGTAGTGTTGACACAACGAAATAATTCAAAAAGAATGAAAATTCTGGCCATGGAGCGTCTCGAACCCAGGACCCAGTAGGTACCAAGTTTACGCCTTAGCACACGTACACATTTCACGTACTATGCAGGTTCACAGCTTCATCCATATGGCTAAATGTCGAATGATTTCAGTTAAATCTTAAATACTGACAGAAATGCGTTTAATCAGTCAGTGCCTTTTCCTGTATTCAACGTAACGGAACTAAATGACTGATTTGCATTAATAATGCCAATGAACTGCAACTATTAATCTCAATCCACAAGTTTCCTCCATCTTTGATTTCTTGCAGCTGAGCCAATAAGAACTCGTAATGCAGGTACGAATAACGTTATTGAAGCCTATACCGGAATTGTGCTTGTATACAAGCTTTTACGTTACGATCTGTAACATCTGTACGCTGATGGCCAATGATTGCGGTACAACACATGTGATATGTCCATAAGCAGAGGGTACTGGTCAGCACAGTATCAGAGCACCTAAGGTAGGATGTTATACATTAGCTATCGTATATTCTACGTGGTATTTTTAGCTTACTTTTCACTTTTTTTTTAAATGATGATGAGATAGACTAATGACATCGATCCAGGCAAATGTCTGTCTGTCTGTCTTTGTGTGTCTCCCCCTATCAACCCCTAAAAGACTGCAGTTATCGAAACCAAATTCGGTTTAAGGAAATATCTAAATCTGAATATCTTAGGGACATAATTGTAAATGATTTTAGAGTTACCAACTGCTAAAAATCACAATTCACTTTTAAGCTCTACGTTGGATATCTCAGACGTTATGCATGCGAAATTTTCCAAAATTAGCACACACAGGGATAATAACATTCCAGATACATTTTAAGGATCCCATATATGACAGTGTTGCCAAGATGATTCTAAGCCTGCTGATAAGTCCAATGTTTAAGTACATCTAACATCTATACTATCAATTGGATTTTAACCAAATTTCGTACGTGCTTTGTGTACTATAACAGATATGACTATGCTTATACTTGAGAGCCATTAGGGCTGCCAACTGTTAATAAATGCGGCTGGCTGCGTGGCTCAGGGGTAACGTTCTCGCTTGCTGGGCCCAAGGTTGCAGGTTCGTATCCTGGCGCCATCAGCTGGCATTTGATGGTTCGCAAATGCGAGAGAGCCGTGTCAGTAGATTTACTGGCACGTTTAAGATCCCCTTCTGGGCAAAATTACGGCACCCCGGAGTCTCTAAAAGCCAGAGTAGTTAAAAGGGACGTAAAACCAATAACATTATTATTATTTGTTAATAAATGCTCACTCTCTTTATCCTAATACTAATATTATCAGAAAATATGCAAGCCAACAGCTCTAAATTTTGCGCACGAATAGTTTCTGAAATTTTAGATTATTTGGGAGCAACTAATGCACATCAGTGCTGCCAACATAATTCTAAGCCTGTTTATAGGGCCAATTTTTAAATGCATGTAACTTCTATACTAAGAAATGGATTTTATCCAAAATTGGCACTATAAAATATAGGAATAATTCAGATTAATTCTGAGCACGCCTTCTTGACGTTGTTGCCAATATGATTTTACTCGCACTGATACATCCAATATTTCACAGCATGCAACCTTCAGACTATCCATTGGACTTCAACCAAATTTTGTATGTGCATTCTGTACCTTAAGATATGGAATTAAGAATATATTTAGAGTCACCAAGGCTGCCAACTCTAGAGCTGTATTGGAATACATTACTTCAGATATATTCCAATCTAAAGAGAAAAGTTAGTAATACCAACTTAATCTCGACATTATTCTAGATAGGTCTATGTAGATTAATCATTGGCATGAATCATAAATATAAAGAAAATTTGGCTCTTTAGATCGTCACGGAACTACTTGATATTATTGTTAATATTATTATTATTATTATTATTATTTTACTGTGGAGTAATCAGTGCTGTGAAAATTATATTAGTTTCACGAATAGTACAAATATTCATGGTTTTGATTGGGAAAGTACAAATTCGAATGATAAAATAGAATGATTTTTCCTTACCAATATCCTTTATTAACATCGCTCCCCTAGATCATGCGAGTAAATCGAAGTTGAAAAGTTGCATCCTACAGTAGTGTTGACAAAACGAAATAATTCAAAAAGAATGGAAATTCTCACCATGGAGGGTTTCGAACGCAGGACCCATTGGATAACAAGTTAACGCTTTAGCACTCGTACACTGCTCACGTTCTATGTAAGTTAACAGCTTCATCAATATGGCTAAATGTCGAATGATTTCAGTTAAATCTTCAATACTGACGGAAATGCGTTTAATCAGTCAGTGCCTTTTCCTGTATTCAACGTAACGGAACTACATGACTGATTTGCATTAATAATGCCAATGAACTGCAACTATTAATCTCAATCCACAAGTTTCCTCCATCTTTGATTTCTTGCAGCTGAGCCAATAAGAACTCGTAATGCAGGTACGAATAACGTTATTGAAGCCTATACCGGAATTGTGCTTGTATACAAGCTTTTACGTTACGATCTGTAACATCTGTACGCTGATGGCCAATGATTGCGGTACAACACATGTGATATGTCCATAAGCAGAGGGTACTGGTCAGCACAGTATCGAAGCACCTAAGGTAGGATGTTATACATTAGCTATCGTATATTCTACGTGCTATTTTTAGCTTACTTTTCACTTTTTTTACATGATGATGAGATAGACTTATGGCATCGATCCAGGCAAATGTCTGTCTGTCTGTCTGTCTTTGTGTGTCTCCCTCTATCAACCCCTAAATGACTGCAGTTATCGAAACCAAATTCGGTTTAAGGAAATATCTATATCTGAATATCTCAGGTACATAATTGAAAATGATTTCAGAGTTACCAACTGCTAAAAATCACAATTCACTTTTAAGCTCTACGTTGGATATCTCAGACGTTATGCATGCGAAATTTTCCAAAATTAGCACACACAGGGATAATAACATTCCAGATACATTTTAAGGAGCCCATATATGACAGTGTTGCCTAGATGATTCTAAGCCTGCTGATAAGTCCAATGTTTAAGTGCATCTAACATCTATACTATCAATTGGATTTTAACCGAATTTCGTACGTGCTTTGTGTACTATAACAGATATGACTATGCTTATACTTGATAGTCAGCAGGGCTGCCAACTGCTAATGAATGCTCATTCTCTTTCTTTATCCTAATACCAATAAATATATCAGAAAGTATGCTAGCCAACACCTCTGAATGTTGCACACGTATGGTACCTAAAATTTCAAATTAACTTCGAGTAACTAATGTTCATCAGTGCTGCCAACATAATTCTAAACCTGCTGAAAATGCATGTAACTTCTATACCAACAAATGGATGTTAACCAAAATTGGCACTATTAGATAAAGTATTATTTCAGATATCGCCTCCGTAGCGTAGCGGTCAGCATGGTTAGCTGCCGCCCCGGAGGTCCTGGGTTCGATTCCCGGCTCTGCCACGAAATTTGAAAAGTGGTACGAGGACTGGAACGGGATCTACTCAGCCTCGGGTGGCCCAAATGAGTAGAGGGTATTCGATTCCCCTTCAGCCATCCTCGAAGTGGTTTTCCGTGGTTTCCCACTTCGTCTTCGGGAAAATGCCGGGATGGTACCTTCTTCAAGGCCACGGCCGCCTCCTTCCCTCTTCCTTGCCTATCCATCCTACCCATCCCTTACCATCCCTCATGAGGCCCCTGTTCGCTTTGCAGGTGAGGCCGCCTGGGCGAGGTGCCAATCCCACCTCACCAGTTGTATCCCTTCCGATTCGATGTTCCTAGCTCTAGGACACTGCCCATAGAGGCGGTAGTGGTGAGTTCCCTCACTGAGTCCGTGGATTCCACCAACCTGGAGGGTAAACGACTAAAAATAAAATAAAAATTGGCGTGAATCTTAAATATAAAGAAAAGTATGCTCTTTAGATCGTCACGAAACTATTTCTCCTTATTCTTAATATTATTATCTATTGTGGAGTAAACATAGACTATTATTGAGGTATGAAAATATTAGTATACTTTCACGAATAGTACAAATATTCATGGTTTTGTATTGGGAAGTACAAATTTGAATGATAGAATAGAATAATTTTCCCTTCCAATATCCATTATTAACATCATCTCCGTAGATTATGCGAATAAATCGTAGTTGGAAACTCACAAGGAATGTAGTGTGAATGCAACATAATAATTCAAAAAGAATAAAAAATTTGGCCCTAGTGCGTCTCGAACCCGAGACTCATTGGACACTAAGTTGCAGCTATAGCACCCGTACACTTCTCACTTTGTAGCCTAGCTCATAGTTACGTAACTTCATGCGTATAGCTAAATGTCGAATTATTTCAGTTAAATCGTAAATACTGACAGGAATGCGTTCAATCAGTCAGTGCCCCTTCATGTATTCAACGTAACGCATCTTAATGACTGGTTTGCATTAATAATGCCAATGAACTGCAAATATTACTCTCAATCCACAACTTTCCTCCATGTTTGATTTCTTGCAGCTTAGCCAATCGGAACACGGAATGCTGCTGCGAATAACGTTATTCAAGCCTATACCGGAATTGTGCCTGTATACAAGCTTTAACGTTATAATCTGTACCATTTGTATTCTGATGGTCAATGATTGCGGTACAACACATGTGATATGTCCATAAGCAGAGGGTACTGATCAGCACAGTATCGAAACACCTAAGGTTGGATGTTATACAGTAGCTATCGTATATTCTTCGTAATATTTTAGCCTACTTTTCACATTTTGTAAAAATGAGGGAAAAGTAGACTTATGGCATCGGTCCAGGCAAATGTCTGCCTGTCCCTCCTAGACGGCTGCAGTTATTGAAACCCAATTTGGTATAAGTAAAGACCTATATTTGAATATCTCACGGGCATTTTTGAAAATTATTTTAGTGCTAGTAACTGCTGAAAATTCACAATTCACTTTTGAGCTCTATGTTGGATTTATCAGACGTTATGCATGCGAACCCTTCCAAAATTAGTACAGATAGAGATAATAACATTCCAGATATATATTTTAGGTAGCGCATATATGACAGTGGTGCAAACATGATTTTAAGCCAGCGGATAAGTCCAATGTTTAAGTGCATCTAACTTTTAACTATCAATTGGATTTTATCCGAATTTCGTATGCGCTATTGTTACTATAACAGATATGACTATGCTCATACTTGAGAGCCAGCAGGGCTGCCAACTTCTAATGAATGCTCATTCTCTTTCTTTATCCTAATACATATATATAATAAAGTATGCAAGCTAACAGCTCTAAATTTTGCACACGTATGATACCTGAAATTTCAGATTAATTTCGAGTAACTAATGTACGTCAGTGCTGCCAACATAATTCTAAGCCTGCTGAAAATGCATGTAACTTCTATACCAACAAATGGATGTTATCCAAAATTGGCACTATAAAATATAGTATTATTTCAGATTAATTCTGAGCACACATGCATGACTTTGTTGCCAATATGATTCTACATACACTGGTAGATCCAATATTTCATAACATGCAACGTCCATACTATCCATTGGACTTCAACCGAATGTTATATGTGCATTATGTACCTTAAGAGATGGAACTAAGGATATATTCAGAGTCACCTAGGCTACCAACTGTAGTGCTGTATTAGAATATTTCAGGTATATTCCAATCTAATTAGAAATGTTAGTAGGCCTATTACCTATTAAATTTTGTCATGGGAAAAGGCACCTACTTTATTATTGCAATGTGCTCAAATATTTCATATGACCCTTCTTTGTATAATGTGACTAATCCCACACAACGTCGCTCTTTCTACATCACATTTAGTAACAACGTTATGGCCTTCTGTTCGAGCTGTTTCCTTAATAACGTTCTTGACGGAATATACATAATTTCTTGTCATTAAGATTGGATTTGATTAATAATAAACAAGAAATGGGAATAACATTAATTTGTAGAACTCAATTTTAGCCGTCTTTTAAACAACGTTATCGTCGGTAGTACTCACAATTTTGTTCCTTAAAGATTGGGTAAGACAAATAACGAAAACCGGCGAATAACGTTTTTATGAGGAACTTCCTTTACCCTCCTTTCGAATAACGTTATTGTCAGCAGTTCGTTCAATTTCGTTCTTCGACATCAGGTTGAACTAATAACGAAATGATGCCAATAACGTTATTCAGTTTTTCACTATGTGAGCCACCCTCCCAATAACGTTATTGGTAGGGACCGGAATAATAGCGTTCTTCAATTCGGTTACTGAATTTAACGTTATTGTGATAGTATATGATAAATACGGTATTCTTGTGGAAACGAAGTAATTCGTTCTGTAACGCATTTACCTAAATGCACTCATGGAGTTTTCCGGTACATTCCCTAATTACGTTACGTTATGGTTACGGTTAAGTTATCTAGCCCTGGTATATACTGAGAACCGACTAAATATTGCAGATGGTAGCCAGTTTGGATTTTTATATATATACTATTACATGAAGATTATTGTGTACGTGTGGTTTTCAGACTTCAATGGCATGATTAGGACACAAGAAGTAAAAACGAGATTTTAAAATTTCGCACAGCTGCCATCTTGTGGTTATGAAAACAATTAAAATAAATTAGATACCAGTGGATTAACATTTGTATAAGCATTAACGGGCAAAGTTTCACTGCACTCAGATGGTTGAATCGCGAGAAACATCCATTTAAATATTTATACTTCGCGTCGCCGCCATGTTGGATTTGTGCTCACCAGGTTACTGAAAGTCATATAGGTGAACATAGCCTCTATGAACATTAAAAAAAACAGTTTGATTGTTGGAAAAGCTTCTTAGATATTAAGAACCGTCAAAATATTTCGGATGCTCGCCATTTTGGATTGTTATATATATAGGCCATAGAGTTATGTAACATTAAAGGAAAATTATTGCGTAGCTTCATTATTCAAAGTTTCACTTCGATCGCATAATTACAACACAAGAATAAAAACTTAATTTTGAAATTTCGCACAGCCGCCATCTTCACTTTATGTAAACAATTGAACTAAATTAGATGCCAGTGAATGACATTATGTATAATCATTTACTGTACCACATTTCAATGCGCTCATATGATTAAATCACGAGAAAAATGTATTAGAATGTGTCAACTTAGCTTGGCCGCCATGTTCGTTTCGTAGTTTACAGGTTATGAAAGTTACATAGATAAACTTGTAGTAGTGCTCTTTATCACCGTACAAAATTTCAGGTTGATATCATAAATAGTTTCGGAGATATTGAATGCCTGTGAAATATTTCGCACAGCCGCCATTTTTAGGTTATGTAAACAATTGAACGAAGTTAGATGTCGGTGCATTACAATGTATATAAACATATACTGTGCCAAGTTTCATTGCGTTTGGTTGGTTAAATCGCGAGAAACGTCCATTTAAAAGTCGCAACTTCGCTTGGCCGCCATGTTGGATTTTTAGTTGCCAGGTTTTCAAAGGCCACATAAGTGAATTTCTAGTAGTTCCCTTTATCACCAAACACAATTCCAGGGTGATATCGGTAAGAGTTTCGGAGATATTGAATGCTGGTGAAATATTTCGCATAGCCGCCATGTTGTATTGGTGAGACGTAACAAAATTTGAAGGGCACGGTCGGGGTCGCCCGGGATAGAGCTATGAAGTTACCGAGTTTCATTGAAATCTCTCGAGCCGTTTAGATTTTATTAGTGGGGGGGACACACACACGAATCACACACACACACACACACACACACACGCACACACACACGGACAAAAGGTCATCTAATAAGCCTATTTTTTTTTTTTCAAAATTAAAAATAGGCTAAAAATGAAAGTTTGTCTGCTTTTTCTGAATTTCCACGGAAATTTGCGATATTTGCGCGTTTCAGTCTGTTTTATGATGGATGCGCGCAAAAATAAAATTTTTGTCTGTCTGTCTGTTTGTTTGTTTGTTTGTCTGTGGACAATTTTTTGTGTCCTTATAACTCGAGAACGGCTGAGTGGATCAACGTAAAATTTGATACTGATATCCTTCAGAGGCACTCTTCTCCGTAACTCTTCTCCGTACCTCTCATAAAAGGGGCCCTACCCCCTTAAAATACATGCTGAAATAGGCGTAGAAGGGTGAAACAAAGCTCATTTTCAGCCCCTCAATGTGAGAAACCAAGCTTGAGGGCCCTAAAGGGACCCCGAAAACCACTTTTTAAGGCTCTAAAACCAAGAGTTTTTGAGATATTCCCAGAAAACTAATTTCACTTAATAAATTAATGAAAGAATGTATGCCGGTAACCATGGCAACTGAATCTCAGGGGTCCATCTATTTCTGTAAGACATAATGCAATTCCATTTATTACATTACTGTGAAGGTTTGCAAACGGCTATAAGGTTATAACGGATACAAATTAAGCTGAAATATTCATCAATACATACAATGCCCTTAAGGGGTCAAGGGGTACTCTAGAATTTTTTCACGCGATTTACACGTGCGGGTGTGGTACAGAAGGTCTATTATATCCATTCTCTATTAAATAAAAATGAATGTTTGTCTTTTTTTTTTTTTGCATTTCCACGGAAATTTGACATATTTGCCCGTTTCAGACTGTTTTGTGACGGATGCACGCAAAAATATTTTGTTTGTCTGTCTGTCTGTTTGTCTGTGGACAATATTTTGTGTCCTTATAACTCGAGAACGGCTGAGTGGATTGACGTAAAATTTGATACAGATATCCATCAGAGGCACGACACTAATCATTGATGAACCTCTTCTCAGTACCTCTCATAACAGGGGGTCTACCTCCTTAAAATACATGCTGAAATAAGCGTAGAAAATCTCTCCCTCTATATAAATGAAAGTTTGTCCGTTTTTTCTGAATTTCCACGGAAATTTGCGATATTGACGCGTTTCAGACTGTTTTATGATGGATGCGCGCAAAAATAAAATTTGTATCTGTCTGTCTGTTTGTTTGTTTGTCTGTGGACAATTTTTTGTGTCCTTATAACTCGAGAACGGCTGAGTGGATCAACGTAAAATTAGATACTGATATCCTTCAGAGGCACGACACTAATCATTGATGTAACTCTTCTCCGTACCTCTCATAAAAGGGGCCCTACCCCCTTAAAATATATGCTGAAATAGGCGTAGAAGGGTGAAACAAAGCTCATTTTCAAACCGTCAATGTGAGAAACGAAACCACATTTTAAGGCCGTAAAACCAACAGTTTTTGAGATATTCCCAGAAAACTAATTTCACTTAATAAATTAATGAAAGAATGCATGCCGGTAACCATAGCAACTGAATCTCAGAGGTCCATCTATTTCTGTAAGACGCAATGCAATTCCATTCATTATATTACTGTGAAGGTTTGCAAACGACAATTAGGTTATAACGGATCCAAATTAAGCTGAAATATTCATCAATACATACAATGCGCTTAAGTGGTCAAGGGGCACTCTAGAATTTTTTCACGCGATTTACACGTGCGGGTATGGTACGGAAGGTCTATTATATCCCTTCTCTATTATCTAAAAAAGAATGTTAGTCTGTTTTTTCTGCATTTTCACAGAAATTTGACATATTTGCGCGTTTCAGACTGTTTTGTGACGGATGCATGCAAAAAAAATATTTTTGTCTGTCTGTCTGTCTGTTTGTCTGTGGACAATATTTTGTGTCCTTATAACTCGAGAACGGCTGGGTGGATTAACGTAAAATATCATGCAGATATCCATCAGAGGCACGACACTAATCATTGATGTAACTCTTCTCCGTACCTCTCATAACAGGGGGCCTACCCCCTTAAAATGCATGCTGAAATAAGCGTAGAAGGGTGAGACAAAGCTCATTTTCAGCCCCTCAATGTAACAAACGAAACTCGGGGGCCCTAAAAGAACCCCGAAAACCACATTTTAAGGCCCTAAAACCAACATTTTTCGAGATATTCCCAAAAAATTAATTTCACTTAATAAATTAATGAAGGAATGCATGCCGGTAACAATGGCAACAGAATCTCAGAGGTCCATCTATTTCTGTAAGACGCAATGCAATTCCATTTATTATATTACTGTAAAGGTTTGCAAACGACAAATAGGTTATAACGGATTCAAATTAAGCTGAAATATTCATCCATACATATAATTCGCTTAAGGTGTCAAGGGGAACTCGAGAATTTTTTTACGCGATTTACACGTGCAGGTATGGTACGGAAGGTCTATTATATCCCTATCCCTATATTGTTATATTATTATTATTACTATTATTTTAATTATTATCATTATTATGGCGTACAACGACGAGACAAACTCTTTTTCAAACCCTTGGTGTCAGAAACAAAACTCGGAGCCCCTCAAGAGCCGTAAAGGGTCCCCGAAAACTATATTTATAGGCTCTAAACCCAACAGTTTCTTAGATATTCCCAGAAAACTAATTTCATTTAATAAACTAAAGAAGGAATGCAAGCCACTAACCATGATGACAGTATCTCAAGAGCATCCAACTTTCCATCTATTTCTGGAATAAATAATGCCACTCCATTTATTACATTTCTGTGAAAGGTTGCAAATGGCTATAAGGTTATCACGGAACCAACTGAAACTGTAAAATTCATCAATGCGCTTCAGGAGTTCAAGGAGTACCCTAGATTTTTTTCACACGACTTACACGTGCGATATGTCGTACAGAAGGTCTGTTATATCTCCAAACAGCAACATTATTTTCAAACATTCCTGATTTGAAATAGTAGACTGTTTTTTGCTGATTTTTGGAATTTGGGCCATTGGAGGCTAAAGAAATCTGAATTTTCATGCACCACAAGCCTTTATAATTTATAAAAGGGGTCTTCCTGTAATTGGGCACTTGACACAACGGTTAGGGTCAGTTCGTATGTGACGTGTATTGTGATTCGTCTACGAGGTTTTCAATTTTATTTTCACGCCAGGAAGAACACGTTAGGTAAATTTAGTTTGAGAGCACATTTTAGCTAATCATTTTTCTTTGCCAACAAACAGGTTCCAAGCCCCTAAATATTGCAACAGTAGATCAATTGATAACATCTGGTTATTAATACCGAAGACCGTTCAAAGAATGTGTACTTCTGCTAGTATATATATAAAAAGGAATGTCTGTGTGTTCGTCTTTTATGCGTTCATAAACCATTCATCCGATTGCGATCAAATTTTGGTGAGTTGTTGTAAACACTTCCGGGAGGTGTATAGGCAAAGTTAGTCCATTTCAAAATAGATAGCGCGCGAGTAGTTTAAACAAATGCGTAATGGCGATGCGTTCATATACAATTCATCCGATTGCGATCAAATTTTGGTGAGTTGTTGTGCACAGTCCAGGAAAAGTTATAGGCGTAATAAATCCAATTTACAATAGATGGCGCGCGAGTAGCTTCAACAAAATTGCGTGCGTTTGTTTCAAGAAAGTCCCACATGCGTTCACATACCATTCGCCCGATAGCGATGAAACTTGGGTGAGAGGTTGTGTACACTTCAGGCAAGGTTTCTGGATTAGGAAATCCACTTTACGATAGGTAGGGCACGAGTAGATTCAACAAATGAGCGACGACGCGAGAAGCGTTTCAACAAAGTCCCGTATGCGTTCATATACTATTCGTCTGATTGCGGTGAAACTTGGGTGAGATGTTGTGTACAGTTCAGGGAAGGTTTCTGGTTTAGTAAATGCACTTTACAATAGGTATCGCACAAGTAGATTCAACAAATGATCGACGGCACGCGAATCGCTTAAACAAAGTCACGTAGCGTTCAAATACCATTCATCCGATTGCTAAGAAGCTTTGATTGGATTGTTGTGCACACTCCAGGAAAGGTTTCTGACTTAGTAAATCCTTTTTACAATAGGTAGCGCACGAGTATATTCAACAAATGAGTAACGGCACGCGTATCGTTTAAAAAAAATCGTATGTGTTCATATACCATTCATGCGATTGCAATGAAATTTAGAGAAATGTTGTTTCCACTCCCGGAAAGATTTCTGATTTAGTAAATCTATTTTACAATTGGTAGCGCACGAGTACATTCAAGTAATGAGCGACAGCGCGTGAATCGTTTCAACCAAGTCCCGTATGCATTCATATACCATTCATTCCATTGTGATAAAACGTTGGTGAGTTAAGTACAGTCCTGCGAAGGTGTATGAATTAGTAATCCGTTTTTCAATGGGTGGCGCACAAAAGATTCAACAAATGAGTGAATGCGCGTGAATCGTTTAAACAAAATCCCGGATGCATTCATATGCCAATTCATCCGATTGCGATGAAACGTTCATGAGTTGTTGTGTGCACGCCAGGGAAGGTTTTCGACTTAGTAAATCCCTTTTACAATAGGTAGCGTACGAGTTTATTCAACAAATGGGTGACGGCGCTCGAATCTTTTCAACAAAGTCCCGTATGCGTTCATATACCTTTTATTTCATTCCGATGAAACTTTGGTGAGTTGTTGAACACGCTCACATGATTTTTTTGAGATAGTAAATCAATTTTTCAATAGTTTAGAGGTGGTTAACGGAAAATAAATAAATATTGGGAATCCAAAAGCACTTCAACAAACAAAGTTACAACGACAACACTTTCTTTGATTGGCATTGCAACGCATGCCGGGTACAGTTAGTATATAAATAAAATAAACTCACTAAATTGAATTATAATAAACTGAACTCAACTAAACTAATTAGTGTAAATTGTAAAAATTATTCTACTGTGAGTTAATTAAAGAAAAAGTAATAAAGACTGTCAGTTAAACATTTGAAATAATGTCAGTGACTTGCTAACTTATTTAATGCATTAAGTCGAGGGAAAAATCAATGAAATATTTTGTAAAACTGGCTTTGAGCCTGATTATTTGCACACCTCTGTAGTTTTCTACTTGGAAGAGTAAGATTAATGAAAGAAACTGTCCCTCTAAGGGACTGAGAACTTTGGTATCCTTCCCTGATTATTGGGTCAGTAAATATATAAATTAAATAAATTCACTACATTGAATTCAAATAAACTGAACTTAACTAAACTAATTATCTAACTCCTATAGCAGTAGACCGCCAGGGAGACTCTTACTTCAAAATCTAGTGCCTTGATGTGCAGTCCACGGCACATGGCTGTGACATCACGGATTTGCTGAGATCCAGATCCCTTTCACGAGATTTGATGCGATTCCCAACAGGGTTGTCAATCTATGAGTGTGAAATATCCCTACATTCATCAGATCCCCACCCAAATTCCCCAGATTTGAATTATGGCATAATGAGGTAATAAGGGTTGCCCATTTATAGGTGTGATAGATCTATAATTGAATTTTGGTGCGGGATATAATATTTTGGATCTTAATGGAGCATGGAATTTAATAAACAATGAGTTGTCAAGGAGATTCCTCATTGGTGGTCATTTTAGTTAGATTTCATTAGAAAACTAACTATTGCAATGGGTACCATGTTTCGACTTCCGGAAAATTTCGACATATCTTCGTGTTTCACATCCAACAGACCCCAGAACCACCGTCAGTTCAAAAGTTTATATAAAATTTATATATATATGTATATCAGTTTCTTGTGGACACGATAACTGCCGTAATTTTACACCAATCACTTTGAATTTTTTACCGAATATGTATACCTATAAAATTTCGGTCGAGTTCGTTACTGGGCTAAATCGGTCGAAGATGGTGAAAATGGGGGAGGGGGGGCTTTTTTCAAAAAAGTGAAATATTGCTATAACTCTCTTAATATGTGCAATATCGAATCCGTTCAAAGTTCATACTATGTTCGGATAAAGCCCAAAAATTTATGTTTGAAGAGTTTTTTATAGCACCAACCATTGACCAAAAAGTGGGAAAAAGTGGTTTTTTCGGGAAACATTAATCATATCTCTCTTAATAGGCACAATAACAAAACCATACAAAATGGACAATATTCCCCTAATAATTACCTAAAACTTTTGTCTTAAAGAATTTTTGATATGACCCACCATTACGCCAAGGAATGAGAAAAATGATTTCGGAATTATAAGAAAATGCCAAGAGCTATCAGGGGTTGCCATGGCAAAACTACTAAATTGATGAGGGATGAGCCATCAGGCGTTGTCATGACAACGCACTTGCACGAGATCAGATTTCCATCTGACTAAGTGTGAAGCGGCTTCGGTGACGTAACTGGTAGCATGCTGAACTTCTATGCCCGAGGTCGCGGGTTCAAAGCCGGCCGAAGTCGTCCGATTTTCTAAGAGCGCTAAAAATCCATCAGTATGCTTTCCTTTGGAGGGGAAGTTCCAACGTTCGTTGCGAGTTGCTGGTTGCGGTGGCATCTAGTGGCCAAGTTCACAGCCAGGTGTCGTTGACGGTATTATCTGGTAGCAACATTAGGAACTACTGCTTGAAATTGGCCGTCTGCAGTCCTTACCTGAATTACAGACTAATACAGCCATCACAATTCACACCATTTATCAGACAAATTCTACACTCACCCAAAGTCGCAGCCCCTAAACTGAGGAACCAACCAAAATCTCTGCGGGAGATATAATTTTGCGTGATGAAGTAACAGACCGTTACATAGTTACACATCAGTGTCGAAACCTTGCATAAGGACAGTGTGACCACAAGTATAAAAATTGACCCCAAATGACAAGAAGGTTACCGTCCCCATAAGACAATAAAATGTTTAAAATATGCATAAAAGGACGAAAAACAAAGTTAATTAAGCTCCAATTATAAAATACTTTCTCGCAATAAATGAGGTCTGATCCTTCTACGAAAACCTGCATATTCTGCCTATTTTGGCCTATCCCCAATTTGTCCGGTGAAATCTACCTCCGCCTTCCGGCGTGCCGAGAGGACTTTTTTTAATAATAAAGAGGGCATCGAACTGTGTGCAATGAAATTTACCGAGATTCTTTAAAATGATCTTAGAGCGTATCGATGAGCTGGATTCTGAAGTAGAAGACTCCCAGACGGTCCACTGTACTTATAGCCAAGAGGCATGAAGATGTGATTCAAAACAAAGGCTATCCCAGGGAAAATCCTTACAACAAACGCATCAAAACCTAGCAGATTTAATGGCGTTTAATTACTTGACCGTAAAAGCCGATATTTCATGTATAAAACAGTTGGTTACAGCAGATACGAAGAGAATCTTTCTAAGCAGACTAAAGCTGAAAGAGAGATTGCGGGAAACAGTGATCAGTTTCTGTCTTGTGTTGAGGTCTATTGGATATGTAGTCATTACGTATGCATGGGAAGCGCTGCTCAGCGAGGTGACGCGCGGTTTACGAGAATAATTCATGCAAACCCGCTGATATCTTGCTAAATTCCTCGCGCATTGTCGGAAGTACTCCATGATCCACTGCAATAAATGGATGTGGTTCAACAGACACTTTGTATTCTGCTCCTTTAATCATTTCAATCAAATGTACAGAAGAGGGCAAATGATTAAAATAATGTATAGAGAGACCGTAAGGCTCATGGTCGATGCCACATTTTTAGCCTACTTTTCACATTTTGCAAAAATGAGGAAAAAGTAGACTTATGAGATCGATCCGGGAAAATGTGTGTCTGTCTGTCTGTCATTATGTCTGTCTGTCTTTCTGTCTGTCTGGCTGTTTGTGTGGGCCCCCTCCTATAAACTCCTAAACGGCTGCGGAAATCGAAACCAAATTTAGTATGAGTTATGATGTATACTGGAATATCTCACGTTCATATTTGAAAATGATGTCAGTGCTACCAACTGCTGAAAAACGCACTAGAAATTTGAGCTCCATGTTGGATATCTTGGAAGATATGCATGAGAGCTATTCTAAAATTGGCACACATGTAGATAACACTATTTCAGTTTAATTTCCAGGAGACCATACATGATAGTGTTGCCAAAATAATTTTAAGCTTTCCGATAGGTCCAATTTGTAAATGCCTATAACTTCTAAACTATCAATTGGATTTCAACCAAATTTTGTATGTAATATGTGTACATAAACAGATATGACTGAGCGTATTCTTAAGAGCAATCAGGGCTGCCAACTGTTAATAAATGCTGTCTATATTTCTTAGCCTAATATCAATATATCAGGAAGTATGCAAGCCAACAGCTCTATACTTTGCACACGTATAGCACCTGCCATTCTAGATTCTATGCCTGCTGATAGGTCCAATTTTAAAATACATGTAACTTCTATACTAACAAATGGATTTCGTCCAAAATTGGCACATCAAGATATCATAATATTTTAGATTGGGCTATTTCTGACCAACACACGCTTGACATTGTTGCCAACATGCTTTTACGCGTGCTGATAGATCCAATGTCTTACTGCAAGTAACGTCCATTTGACTTCAACCAACTTTTGTATTCTGTACCTTGAGAGAAGGAACTAAGAATGTATTCAGTCACCAGGGCTGCCAACTGCAATGCTCTATTAGGCTACATTATACCAGGTATATTTCGAACTAATTAGACATTTCGATATTACCAACTTAATTTCGTTATTATTGTAGATAGGCTCATACACTGTTGATTAATCATTGGCATGAAAAGTAGGCTCTTTATTCGTCACGGAACTTCTTGTTTTACTTGTGTATATTTGTGTGTATTGAGATAATTGTTTTGTGTTGTTAGTCAAACCCAATTGTGTATTAGCTTTGTTTCTCTTTGTGATGGGCGCTTCTCGCCTATATTTAACGTCTGAGAGGATTAAATAGAGATATTTAACGCAGTGATAAATGTAATAAATTACACCAACGTATCTTAGATTATACTTACTGTTGCGAGTAGTCTAAATGTAGTTGATGCTTTTCTGAGTGTCGACATTTAATATAATTTGTTTTGCAGTAGATTCAGGGATGTGATTATTCGTGTTTTTAATTGAATTTTTGCAGTTGCTCAGGGATTATTTTCCTGTCATTTTCTAAGCTTCTTTTTGATATTTTTGTAACAGGACTCCGTGAGGGTGTAAGGTGTAATTTAACTTTAGATTAGGGACGGATACTTTTTTATTAGCTTTGCGGATTTGCCGATTTTTACCCTCGGGGGTAGGCTAGGGATTTGTTAATCTTTAGCGATTGGAAAGTTTTATTTATTAGAACTAGGCAACACTGAAAAAGGCTCCTATCACTTCCATTCATTGAAAAGTCTTCTGTCCTCCAGTTCGGGTTAACACAAATTTCTAGTATACAGTTATATAATCATGATTTACTAACGCAGGTAAGACATTTTATATACAACATTAGTTATACATTAAATTTGACGAACAATATAACGACATTCAACTTTGCTTCAGGTAAAAATGAAAATACACTATGAGAAGAAGACTCGTAGTGAGAGAGTGAACACCTTCTCGATGTAAAAGATTTTTACTTTAAGCTGTTTAAAATTAATTTCTGTGTAGTTTGCCATAGTACATTTTCCTCCAAACAGAGGGCAACTGAGAATCCTTCGATTACGTGGAATTTAATAATTCTCAAGATAGAATGGTTTTCATGGTTCGAAAATATTATTTACATGATCAACGGCCTCTGCCTTCCGAGTAAATGATACGTTCAAAAACCAGTGTCTTATGTTCACTCTGATAAACGATGTCTGCCGTCCAATTGGAGTCTTCCAGTGTCTGAAGGCTGGTTATTCAAAATATGTTTTATGCTTGTAATGACATCATGCAAGATTTGATACCTTTAAACATTTTGGGCTTTTCAACACCCCAAAACATGTCATTAAAATGATATGTTCTCGCTGTGTGTTCACATTTTATTACGTGGAGAACTTTAAATACACGAAGGACGTCGACACTGTCAACAGAATAGTCTTCATCGGCAAGTTAGAGAGACTGTTGAGCCAACAAAGAGACGTAACAAAACTTATCAGGAATACATTGCGCAAAAAATACAGGGAAGTAAGCGATTACATCACAACATCCAAGCTCATTTATCAGACAAACGTAGTCTTGCAGGGTGATCCACTTAAGGCCATATTATGTAATATAGTCACAGCCAATCTGTGGCTAAATGGTTAGCGCGCTAGGCTTTGGCCCAAAGTGCCCCGGGTTCAATTCCCGGCCGAACCATCAGGGATTTTAATCTCCTGGGGTTAATTCCCGTGGCTCGGGGACTGGGTGTATGTGTCGTCTTCATCATCACTTCATCCACATTGCGACGCGCAAGTCGCCCACGGGCGTCAACTAGAAAGACTTGCACTCGGCCTCTCCGGAGGCCACACGATCATTCATTCACAGCCGATATAATGTAGCTTACATGCATTCCATCGACATCTTTATATCATCAACAAACAAAGAAGAATTGCAGACCACAGGGTCAGCGAATGGGCGGCAAACATCTGATGTTGACCATCATATTCATAAAAGATGGAAAGATGCAAATCATTTATTTTTAATCAGACCTCCAACATTCGTATTCAATTTTAATTATTTAGGGGTGGTAATTAAATAATTCATAAGATTCTCACAGCCTCAGATTTGCTTGCCAAACGAGTCCCATTTAACACTCCAATGCAATGTTTAATCACGCGGATTCATTGTCTTAAGCAAGCCGGAGATCGTGACCATTTAAAGTTTAGGAATAAGCCGAGGTCGTATCGGCAGCAGGGCCTGTAATCTTTCGCTTGGACAGGGCTTAGTGACCACGATATCCCGGCCACTCAAATGTAACATCATCATTATCATTCACTTGCCGGTACAGACTGCAGGGAACGTTTTCTCCACACATGTCAGAAAAAGAGTGAACGCTACACTAAATTGCCTAATTGTTCGTAGGTACCGCGGCTGGTCCAACATAGATGATGATGATAATAATAATAGTAATAGTAATAATAACAATAATGGCGAGTGGTCTCTGTGGAGGCCTAGATCAAGTCTTCAAAATTGACCATGTATTGGCGACCTGTGAACAAGACGTCACAAACAGGGAACCAGCAACCCAAAGTTAAAATCTGATGCTTTGGTCGGGATACAATACTAAGGGCTTGCCCACAACCACTAAGCTGGACTTGAATGGAGATAACCGCACAAGACTGGACTGTGTACAGTAAATTCCTGGGAGCCTGCGGTAGGTGTATCCTAACACTTCCTCCGTATAATGGGTTCACACAAGTTGTTGATATGTTCCATTACGATGTTTGCCCTGGCAATTAGCCCTTAGCATGGTTTGTGTTATCATTTGCTTAAGTAATCCAGCACTCAGCGTGCGCGTCCATCCACCGCACCCAGCAGACATACAAGGCGTTAGGATGCGCTTCATGCTAATCGAGCTTCAGACTGCAATTCAATTCTTACTAGAAGATAATAATGGGATGCGGTTATACAACTTCCATCACTTTTGCAAGTTATCTCTCTCTGTCTTTCCTTTTTCGCCAGTACTCCTCGTACCTTTGAGTTGCTCGTGCCCGTTTTTCTGCCGAGAATACTTTGTTCTTTCTCTTTTTCTCGCCATACAAGTCCATCACTCCCGAAACTTTCCTTGTGAACATTTCTCTGTTTGCTATGTCTTCTGTCTTAATATCACACTTCTCTAAATTCCATTGGACTTCATTCACCAATGAGGATTGCGTCTTCCGGTTTCCCTGGAAAATGAGAATCCTGTTGGTGAGCATTTCTGGTCCAGTCCTTTTAACATCTCCATAGAAAGTCAATCTCCTTTTCTTCGTTGTCGTATAGATATTTTCAAATCTTTCGTACAATATTATTATTATTATTATTATTATTATTATTATTATTATTATTATTATTATTATTATTATTATTATTATTATTATTATTATTATACCGTTGGAGGTAACGAAGGAATACTATGATAAACTTGTCAGAGAGTAGCTACACTCACAAAAATATGATACATCTATGACTCTGTAACAGACTCAATCGCATTGATTAAGGCCAATTACTGTTGGATAATGTCATAGATACAGCGTCGGTATTTTATTTATTTATTTATTTATTTATTGGTACCGACAGTAGTGGCTACGCTGGCTTAGTGCAGCATTAGGTCATGGGGCCAAGCTCTCTGCTGACTCGGTAGACGCGTGGGTTCAAGCCCCACCGTCGGCCGTCTTTGAAATGGTTTTCCGTGGTTTCCCCATTTTCAACACCAGGCAAATGCTGGGACGGTACCTTCTGACAGGCCACGGCCGCTTCCTTCCACATCCTTGTCCAGTTTCATTCACCATCATTCATTTCATCTCTCATTAACTCCTCTCATGAGGTTGGCGTCAGGAAGGGCATCCGGCCGTAAAAACCATCGCCACAATGACTTCCATCCCATCTCATCCCCGACCCCGTTGGAAAACGGGAATAATAAGGGGTAGACATACATACATTTATTTATTTATTGGTGCATTTATTGTGGCGAATTTACGGTTCTAGGCCCTCTCTTACACTTAACCACACACAATGCAACTTACATCAATACTCATATTTTGGTAGAATGGATCCGAATGTGGTTCGCATCCCCAAAGGAGAATTGGTTTTGCTAATTATTAATTATGTAATTTATTCCTTAGGATTAGGGAGCGTGTATTTAATGAAGTTAAAAAACTGCATTGCATGTAAAGTAGATCTATGGAATCACTATGATTCTACCTCCTTAGTCAAGAGAATACAAAAGGCATATGCAATGGGAAGGAAAGGAAACTGAATTTGAAGGGTACGACCCTCGATCACGAAAATTATTGTCCTCTATCCTGAGTCCAGGTATACCACCCCTGTTCTCTGTAAATTATGTGTTGATAACCAGGACACAAGTTAATTTTCCTTTCCATCATCGATAAAAAGAGAATGTACACATCATTACAGACACTACGTCAGTTTTAAGGTTGGAGATTTTATTTGAGGGAAACTGTAAACCAACCTCCTATGAACTAACATAAATATTCTATTTTCTTATTCTTTTGACCGGCCACGGTGGCCGAGAGCGCTAATGCGCTACCTCGTGCCTCGCTGGCATCGGGAGAGCATGGGTTCAAATCCCACCTTGGCCGTCATGAAAATGGTTTTCGTGGTTTCCCATTTTCACTACCAGGCAAGTGCTGGGACGGTTCCTTTCAAAAGTTCCTTGGCCGATTTCCTTCCAAAATCTCTTCCGTGACCCGTCCTGAAAATACAATAAATGGCCATTGGCTGCTTTAATAAAATTAAAATAGCACTCAACAGCTGATGTCTTAACCTTTGCTTTAGCCTCACTAACTGTTACAGTTTGGAGTGCAGTGTGAACTCAATCCCATCCTGTGTGAAATACGTGTTGGTTTCATCCCTATGAACCAGCGATTACAATCGATACATGTTCTCTTCACTGAATGAATTTCGGACGTTGTGTTTATGTATGCTGGGAGTAGAGGTGATCGAGTGGGTCATTGGGCCAGCAAGCAACAGCTGCTGTGGCAGTATGGAAATGTGTTCGAGAGAGAGTTAGGTGGTTATTAGATCCTCAGACAACAGCTGAGATTAGCAGGCAATCCCTTGTCGTGGGCTAAATGGGAGATACCGCTTGAATTAGACTGTAGTAGCTGTTTCGGAGATCGGCTTTGTGGCAGAATGGGAAGGTTTGACCTTTTGTGGCCAAGGTAACGGGGTTGAATCTCGGTACATATGAAACAGTTGAGTAACGTTTGCGTGAAAGTGTAACAGATAGACACCAGTAACCTTTTTCATATTATTAGTGCTCGCGTGGTGGCGCAGAGGTCGAGCTATTTGCCTCTCACCAAGGTGGACTGGGTTTGATTCATGGTCAATGCATGTGAGATTTTCGAAATTAAATGCCATGTCCTGTGGTTCGGATTCCACGTAAAATGGAGGTCCTTTGGCTTACGACCGCACGATTAACGGTCACGTTAAACTGCAAGCTTCCTTCCATTTTTATATAATTATGATTATTATTCTGGACCAAACACTTCGCAGAATTTACATTACGGCACCACATTAAGAAAACTGAGTATTTGACAACGGAAATAAAGGATCCGAATACTTCTTCTTCTTCTTCTTCTTCCTCGTCGTTTCCCGTTTCCAGTTCCCTGGGTCGGGTTGCGAATCAAGGACCTCCACAGTTGTCTATCCCACCAACATTCATTTCCTTCTTTCAATACTTCTTTTCTTTTACTCCTCTCTTCTCTATGCTTTCCTTCACCGTATCTATCCACCTCTTTCTGGACCTTCCTCATGGTCTACTTCCTGGTATTTTCTCCTTAAATGCTCTTTGGTACACTATATTCTTACATTCTCATCATGTGCCCATACCACTTCAGCTCACTGGTCTCTATCTTGTCTTGCAGTTTTGGGAACCCAGTTCCCTCCCTAATGTCCACATTTCTGATTTTATCCCTCCGTGTCTTCCCAATTATTCCTCCAAGGAACCTCATCTCGGCTGCTTCGATTCGGCTTTCATCGCGTTTTGTTGATGTCCAAGTACCTGCTGCATATGTCAAAATTGGTGTCTAATACATTGTGATAGGACTTTCTTGCATTTCACTGGGACTTCCTGGTTCCATACTAAACCTCCTACACACTGGTAAACCCCAGTAGCTTGTTGGATTCTCTTTCCAATTTCTTCATTTATTGTACAATCTTCTGTGAGTATGCTCGCCAAATGGTTTAAGCTTTTCACCTTTTCCAATGGATTTCCATTGACTTCAACAATCTGTCTTCCTTCTCTCTTGTTTCTTGTCATCAACAGTCTTACTCTTTTACACACTTATTTTCATTCCATATTCCTCTATGTCTTCATTCCATACGTAACTTGTTCTTGCACTTCTATTTCATTCAAATTAATAGTTTTCACCTTACAAAGACATTTTCGTATAAATATCTTGGGTCGACTATTATTGCAGATGGAACCCTCAGACCTGAAATATCACATCGCGTGAGCAGCACGTGACTGAAGTGGAGCTCTTTGTCTTGTGTGATAAGAAGATTCCAGACCGACTAAAGTCTAAAGTTTATCGTTCTGTGGTCCGTCCCGTTGCTCTGTGTAGGGAAGAATGCTGGTCTTTAACTAAGGAGTTGGAACAGCAACTTGGTGTGATGGAGACAAAGATGCTCAGATGGGTATCTGGCTTGACACTCCATGATATGTCAGCAATAATGACATTTGCAAGCGATATGGAGTAGCGCCAATTTTTGAATAGATGAGGGAAAGCCGTCTCCGCTGGTATGGACATGTCTTACGAGCTGCTGAAACTGGATTGGCATTTCGGATAGATGGGAAAAATTGCCCGACTTCATCCTGACATGGCACACAATCGTGTAGTATGGCGACAGAGAACCAAAAAAGCAGACGCTGCTTATTTATAGGACAAATGCTATAGGAAAAGAAGAAAGAAGAAGATTGTCATTATTGTTGTTATTGTATTTTATATAATTGTGATTTATCTATAGTAAAAAATATTGGAATGCGGCCGAAATAAATCAGAAATCTCTATGTACATCAAATTGGCAGGTGAAAAGCTGAAGGAAGTAGGAGACTTCTGTTACTTAGGAAGCAAAATAACCAGTGATGGACAAAGCAAAGAGGATATAAAAGTAGCTTGGCTCAGGCAATAAAAGCATTTCTACAAAAAAGGAATCTGTTGAAATCGAATATAGATTTAAGCATTAGGAAGTCATTTTTGAAGGCCTTTGTCTAGAGCGTGGCGCTCTATGGAAGTGAAACTTGGACTATTGGTGCAGCAGAAGAGAGGAGAATTGAAGCGATTGAAATGTGGTGTTACAGGAGAATGATGAAGATCAGATGTTAGATAGGATTACAAACGAAGAGGTATTAAGACGAGTGGGAGAGGAAAGATGTTTCTGGCGACTGCTAATGAAGAGATGAGATAGGTTGGTAGTGTACCCATGTGAGTAATCTCGGTGGATAATATGCATCTGCCTCCAACTAGCATCAGCTCTCAGGCGTGTACGGTAACCCCAATTTTGCAGTGCATATTTTGGATTTGAGGCAAAAAGGTATCAACTCTACAATGATAAAGCACAACTCTATTCTAAAACTTTAATTCAATAAAATAAATCATGGCTTCAAACACAAAACAATACCCAAAAAGCATAAAATAAAGCAAACAAAATTTTTACTTCCACAATCCACAAGTAAACAAATATGAAATCACAACAAAGTCATACCTAGCCATAATGCTTTACCCTTCTGTGAACTTCACAAGGATATACTAGTGCGCTGATGCACCTACGACTTCAAAACAACTTTACATTAACATAACAGTCATACAATGTGACTTCTTTAATATTACAACAAGGATTATTCCTTAAACCTCTTTACGTTAAACAATTATGTGTGCCGTGCGTGTTTTAATATTTTTCTTCTCACCAATGAAATGCTTTGCATGCATTTACCTATTTGGACGTTGCACCAAAATCAACGTGCAACTCCATAATTATGTAAGCTACCCCCTACATCCTCCAATTATATGGTTTCACCGCATGCTGTCTGTGATTCCTAGATAAAACGTTACGTTATAGCTTATGTCGGATTGTACGATAGACTACCTCGCGCTCATGGCGATTGGCATCTAGTAACCAACTACATGACTTGGCTCCAGTGACAGTACAAATATATCATGTAACTATTCGTCAGATAGCTAAATTAATGAACCATCAGGATTAACTATAATTATCCATGTGTTCACAAACCACATGGCTATAATACTCAACATAACAATCTTGCATTATATGTCATTTTAACAAGGTCTAGAATCTCTTCCCTCTTTTACTTGCCTGAGCGGTCCGGGTGGTTGGCACCGACCCTCGGCTAAAGGAAATCGCTACACAATAGAAAGTGGGATGGGTCGTTCCACCAATTATCTCGACCTTTCTAAAAGTTTGAAAGCTTCCCTCTCTCTAAGCAGTGGAGATTTACAAGACAAATACTGTGTCCTAACCGACACACATGTTCCCAAAGGATCTTAATTGACTATTCTGCCAACCGGTATTGAATGAGCTCTTGTAATTATTCCTACGTCGAGGATAATGATTAATTAATGGCCTCACATGGGTCCATTCAACATGAAGGTTCGGGGTTCGTAATGCATGAGCCTGGCGGTGACCGATGTCTCAAGTATAATATAGGCGCACAAAACCACTGTCGCCCTGAGTTTTCGCTGCCCACGAGCGTAAATAACTCATCATAAGTTCTCGGGAAATCATAGAGCTGCGAGGTGTCCTTGTTATCCTCGACTCTATCATAGGATTCCAATCCGGAACACATTCCAATCCTTTCTTCAGAGTTAGGGTCCATTCACTAAAACTCTGGCATAAATAATATCTCCAACAATGTCCACGACATAGGAGAATTCATACGTAGAATAGACTATCTGGCCCCTAATGCTCCATGCTACGACATTCCGACCTCTAATATTAAGAGAAATCTAACATTTACTCTATAAGCTTCTCAATTAAGCTGCAAATTCAATTCATTAAAAGCTCTTTCATTACTGGTATCATTACTGAATATATGCAATATTCTGATATAAAGCTTCTTTCCATAATTACTGAAATGTAATCTCACTGTAACATCTTCCTGCTTAGATTGATAAGCCTTGCACTTAGCGTTAATAATTCTCGCTTACACCATTTATTTGTTTCCTGATGTGTTCATTCATACACTTAATAACCATTATTATTATTATCATCATTTCTCACTGACATAAATGACCAAAATCATCCTTGATTATTATTATGAATCTCATTGACATAAATGACCAAAATCATTATTTATTATTATTCTCATATAAATTACCAAAATTTCCGACATAGCTAGACGTTTTAAACTCGAACAATCGCGTTCGTTACATTTACATAACTGATTGCCATTCTTAATTCATAGTGGGAATAACTACTCCACTTAATGATGCAAATCAACATCTCAACTCTATAAAAATCAACTCAATACTGATTAAACATGGAGGATCAGCCTCCTAACTGATTTTTACTGGCATCTATAAGGAATTCACAATACCTTTACGGAATCACAGACATGCATCGGTCCATACTTCTACATAATTATAACCATAATTTGTGGGGTACTTACATCTCTATAGGCATCTAAGGTGGCTCCAACCAATCATATTCTTCCATGTCGCCCGCCATAATGGGTTTAACGCGACATATTTCTCTTGTTTACACACATTTGATTACACATTCCTATCACCAACACGACACGTTGCATACCTTTCAGGAAGTTATCACTCCTCAAACATGTGAAACACTTCATCAAACACTACTTTAAATGATATTTTTACATATACATTACACTGAACACTCGTCACTTTATACACATTTCAATGCTGAAATTCCCTAGCAGAGATCGAAATTGCAGGTGTCGACGGCATCTTACGTTATCAACTCCTGATTGAAAGTCTGGTTATCTGCTCTCGGAACTCTCCAACAGTTTTTGTGACGATCATTACTCCTACAGTAAGCGTTAACATCTGGTACTCTCATGGCAATACCAAACACTTAGTAGAGTTTCTTTAGCGCATTCTATCGTAGTTACACATATACGATTAGTTAATACTATACACAGTGCGCTTAATAAAGTTCAACACTTTCACAAATAATTATATACAATATTGCTACCGTTAGTCTATACGGTGCTTCATACTGAACACGTCATAGTTCGTGCGGCTGATTATGCCTGTATCACGACTATTATTCATACAAGCGTATTTACTGTTTCTTTTACACATACCAGTCTTTGTTCGGCGTCTCGATGAATAGAATCGTCATGCGTTTTGCCTTGACGAACTGGCTTCCACCTGGCTGTAGCTGACTGAAGTTTCACTCGAAGACTGCACGTAACTTATTTGAAGACTTCTGTCTGCGGCTTACACGCTGTCTCGTACTGCTGCATATTTGCTGCATACTGATTGCAACTTATTGCCATTGTGCTACAATTGACAATTGAGTAAAACTATAACTGACTGTAACTGCGCTTGGCGGCATGTAGACTGAACTTGGCTGCGTCTCGACTGGCTTACAACTGGGCTTCAACTGACTTCAAGTGAGCTAGAACAGAGTAACACTGAGAACAGAGTAGGACTGAGATTCAAGTGAGGGCTCCTCCTGGGGTCTACTCCCTTATATCGGATTTCCACAGAAAGTAGAGCAACATCTTCCCGCGTAATCTTCGCTCCTCTCACAGCATGATTCAGGTCTTCAAACCATGATCATTGTGTTCCTCTCTCTTCACAGGTCCCAAAACTATCTGTGTGCAAAGGAATCGCTCGTTCAATTAATTAATATTAATTCCTTTCTCCATGGCGTGGGACGCTACCTAGTCGGGAAGTCCCCGTCAACATCTTCACATCCCTCCGCGAACAATGGTCGTTTTACAGTCCTTACGCACATCACTAAATATGCACCAATTTCGCAGGTAAAAGACTCTAAAATTATCTTCTTGCCAAGATATTCACCTGTGTGCAACTCTCATCTCGATTCGTTACTCCAATCACGAGTAATCAATGATTTTTCTGGGCATTTCTCCGCCCCTACTTCAAATCTATTCTCCGTCGGGGAATAACTGTGTCATTATTCAGGCCTCTCCCCTGCTCCAGACGACATAATGGGGTGACAGAGATGGACGTGGCTCCACTGGGACCAACCCACAATTCTGGGCCGATTAGTAAATGTCAGCTCTGCCCTCCTCTGTGCTTCAAACCTCCAATAGCTTACACCAAATCGTCTTATAATGATACAATCTGCTCATTATTTCCTACATTATTTTAATAAAAAATGCCATTTCATCAAAAATCACACCAGTGATTAAATATACATTTCTTTCGAGGGGTTTTTACCAAGAAACTCCCTGTACAGATCCCTGGTTCGCTTCCTGGCGGAACCTTTTTACTGAGATCACAGTCTCTGAGAACCATGTTCGATTCCAGTCAGCATAACCCCATCGGGTTCATGTTCCCCTTGCAAAACTTATAAAAGTCCAATGCAAGTGGCTTATATAAGTAACCAGCTGACTGTCGACCACCGTCTGTGTTTACGTCTGGGGTCCTTCACCTTGTCTGGCTGCGAGTGGGTTAGTAGTGTTCCCCCTTCCACACTCGGCCTTGTTTCTGAGCTGTCTATTCTCCCTGCGAAGGGTCGCGTTTACAGCCTCAACCTCTCTGGCTACCCTGACCATTTCTTCATAGAATTCTCGCAAACACTGGCATTCTTTCTGCTCTCCGCTTACACTGGGTAAACTGTCTGCTTCTTGTCCCGTCTCGCCGTTCCAACATTCAGGTCTGCCTGCTTGGCTGCCTCCGCTCTCCACGTTGAGTTGGGTGTGCGTTACTAATTCTTCTTCTGGTTCATCGAATTCTTCTGGCGAGTAATAATTTTTTAAGTTGGCTATGTTCATAACGACCTCGTTTCCATTCTCTAAATGCCTTAACCTGTATGCATTGTTCTGGAGGTCTCTTATCACCTCGAACGGGCCGTGGTAAGAAAAATTAAACTTCTTATACTTCCGAGCCTCTGGATCTGAACTGGCGGGTTTCTTAATTAAAACTTTCTGTCCCACGAGAAGCGGTTTATGATACCTCTTCGCACGATTCCTTCTCTGACGTCTCTCCGCCTGTGCTTTGAGATATTCAAAGGTTCGTTGGATCCTCAATTCTCTACCGGGCTGTGCGTCTACAGGTAATGGAATAACACCATTCCACGGTCTCTCTGGTCTCTGATCCAGATGTAGAGTAACGGGAACCTGACCTGTCGCCTCATGTACAGTATTATTTACACAGTATTCAATTACTTCTAGAAATTCAATCCAACGCCAATTCGCTTCAGAACAGTAGATCTTCATGTATTTCTGGATCTCTCTCATTACTCTTTCAACGGGACTTGCCTCAGGATGGCGAATGGTAGATAAAATCTGCCTAATTCCTAGAGTTTCCAGTTCTCGACGAAATTCTGCACTAGTAAAGCAACTTCCGTGGTCCGAGAGAATGTTATCCGGCTTCCCAAGAATCGGAATAACTCTCTCTTTCAGGCGCTTCAAGACCTGTTTTGAACTTGTCTTTTGAATGGGGCACAACACCACCATTTTCGAAAATACATCCATGGCTACAAAAATGTGTCTATTGCCTCTACGTGCTCTAGGCAATGGTCCAAAGTTGTCGATACTCAATAGCTGCCTTGGCTTCTCTGGTAATAACGGGATAGGTCGTTGCCTCATTAAAAAGGGATTCGGCTTTACCCTTTGGCAAAGATCACATGTTCTAATAGCATTTCTCACCGTTTCTCTCAATTTTGGCCAAGTAAATGCTTCCTTCAACAGAGCACAGATTTTATCAATCCCCGGATGGCCAAATGCTCTGTGGGCTAGCCATACTAATCTCCTCTGCAAAGATGCAGGAATTACAATCCTTTGACGTGTGTGATCCACATCGTCCCACTTGTGTAATATCTGATTATACCATATATAATCTGTTGCCAATGCCTCCGCCTCTCTGTATATCGCAGTTCCCCTTGCTAATCGTCCCTCAAAGTAATCGATTATCATCTTCAACCATGGGTCTTCGCGTTGTAGGTTGGTAATGTTCCTTAAGTCATCCAACGTCTTCTGATCTCGATTCTCAATCTGGACCGCTAGTACTTCTTCTTCTCTAGGGTAACGACTTAATATGTCCGGTATTACATTCTCTTTCCCTGGACAGTATTCTATTTCCACATTAAATTGCTGGATATACAGGGACCATCTTGTCAATCTCTGACTAGACAAATCTGTCTTTAACAAAAATGTTAAAGCTTTATGGTCTGTTCTCAGAACTATTCGGAAGCCGTACACGAGTTTGTGCCACGATTGCAACGCGTACAAAATTGCGAGCAATTCTATCTCTGTGATCGTGTAATTTTTCTCATGGGCTCTCAGTCTTCTGCTGATAAAGGCGATAAAAACTTTCTTCTCAGGCTGGTCAACATTTTCCTGGAATAGCATCGCTCCAATCCCAATAAGTGATGCATCCGTCTGTATGATAAACTTCTGGGTATAATCTGGGTATCCCAGTTTCACATATTCCAAAAGCATTTGTTTTGACCTCACGAATGCTTCCTGACATTGCTCCGTCCAATTCCATCTGCCGCCTTTCTTCAATAGGTCCTGCAGTGGTGCTACTGTCGCAGTATAGTTTGGGCAGTGGTTCGAAAAGAATCCAATTACTCCCAAATACTGTCGGACGTGCTTAACTTTCGTGGGTCGAGGGAAATTCCGAATTACCTCCAATTTATCTGGGTTAGGCTTCACTCCATTTGCATCAATAACATGCCCTAGGAATTTAACTTCCCTCTGACAGAAGTGCGATTTCTTGATATTGACCTTAAAATTCGCTTCTCGAAGGTCATCTAGCAACTTCTTCAGGTCTCTCATGTGCTCCTCCAGAGATTCTGATGTGAGTAGAATGTCGTCTACATATCTGATGGTACTCTCTTTAACCTCATCTGATAGATTGCGATCTAACGCTCTTATCAGGGCTGAACCAGCTGTTTTCAACCCAAAAGGTAGCCTTAAAAATGTGAATGTATGTTGATCAAACATAAATCCTGTCAACAGACTAGTTTTCTTCTCTAATTCAAGATGGTGGAAACTGGATGTGATATCCAAATTTGAGAATATAGTTTTCCCTTTAAACTTCCTGAGGATCTCTTTAATAGGTGGCACTTGGTCAAATTCCGGAATAACTCTCAAATTTAAGCGTCTCAGGTCCAAGCAGACTCTGACAGATCCGTCTGTCTTTGGTACAATTACCAATGGACTTACATAAGGCGTAGGTGTTTTCTCAATAACACCGGCCTCCAACATCTCCTGAATTGCCTCTTTCACTTTTGCATAATGCTTTTCAGCTATAGGGTAGGGTTTCTGCCTAAATGGTGTCCAATCACTGACTTGAAAAGCATAAGTGAAGTTCTTTATCCGACCAGGTCTCGAATCAAAGACTTCCTTCTGTTCCAGCAATAACTGCTTTAAATTTTCCTTCTCTTTTAGCCCAATTTTCGCTTCTTCTAGCTTCTCCGAAATGTAGTCTTCCAATTTGGGTTCCAGATCTTTTTCCAAGTCTGTGGCTAGTGTTTTGAGCTCCGCTTCCAACTGCTCCATAGCTAATACTTCTTCATCAGCCACATCTCTGTATGTATGCCATACTTGTTCACTGGACCCTGGTTCAATTTCATTGAGTGCGACCTCTAAGCCTTCAGCTTCTTCATTCACATGGAACATAACCCTGTCCTGTGCTAGGTCAATTATCACTCTGTATTCCCTTATAAACTCTGCCCCAATAAGTAGGTTATAAGGTAGTTTGTTTACTAACAGAAAACTCTGTGAGAAAATAGAGCCTCCTATCTGTAAATCTAGGAATACCTGGTATTTACATATCATTGTTCTGTCTGGAATTACCCCTTTAATTTTGACACTGGAGATCGGTATCTTCAAAATGTTCTCTCTCCGGGCTATTTCATTATATAGAGCTTGTGTCATCAGGCTCACTGTTGATCCTGTGTCTAGCAGACTTCTGACTTTTAATCCTGCCACTCTCACAATTATAATAGGCAATTCTCTCTTGACCATGACCTGTGGTCCTCCTGTATCCTCAATCAATTCTTCTGGTTTGGCTATCCAATTGATGATGTTAATAGACTTCCATCCATCAGTCTCGAGCTCTTCTAATTTTGGCGTTTTTTTTTTCTTCAGCGCCCGCCCCTTTGGAGTTCCTTCTCTCCTGTTCGCTGCGCTGTAGTTCCAAACTCTTAGCTCCATCTCCATATCTGTCTGGCGATGTCCTGTTCTGCATGACTTCTTGCCAGCGGACTTGTGATTTCTGGGGCTCATCTCCCCTTTCTTCGAGGTATCGCAAAGAAGCATGATATCGCTCTTCTGCCTCGTCATCGAAGTTATTTCTTCTCTCTTGGGGTCTCCAATTTCTATTATTGCCTTCCTGGCCATTATTACCTCCATTGTTATGGTACGGTTTGCCCCTGTTATTGTGTTTATTCCACGAACTTCGACCTCTTCCTGCTTTATTAGCATTTCCTTTGTACCTTGACTGCCATTTTCTGGGTTCCTGTTCCCATTGCCGTCCATAGGAATCTAAAGTTTCTGTGCTCGTGGCCTTGTTGTTCCTTGGAGCTTGCTGTTGGTCAGTCTGTGTGTTGGTCACGTGGACTTGTTCCACGGTTCGACTCTGACGCATAGTATTTGCTGTGGTGAGGTCCAGTTGCCTTAGAACTGTCTCCATTTCCATAGCCGTTTTCGCATTAGCCGAGATTAGTAGCCTTTGGATCTCGTATGGAAGCTGTTTGGCGATAGCAATGCATAGCTCCAGTTCACTAGGTTTTTGATCCAGCTCTTTAAAACGACACATCTGCGATATGAAAAATTCTGCGTACTTCGTCGGGTTGTTCGTGCTGTACTTTTTGGCATACAAATCCAGCCGTAAATTCTGCTGAGTCGCGGCGTCCCAATATCTTTTCAAGAATGCCTCGCGGAATTCCTCAACAGTATCAAAAGTGTAACGGAAGCTGCGAAACCATAATGCGCACTCCCCCTCTGTTAACTTCTCTATAGCACGTAGCCTACGCTCCTGCGGTATTCGTGCATCATTGAGATATTCAGTCACTTCCTTTAACCAATATTTTGGTGTCATACTACAGTGACTACCTGAAAACTTCCTAGGTTTTTCCTCACTTGCCCTAATGACGTTTATCACCTGGGTGTGCATCGCGTTTTCATGTGGCGTCGATGCCGCAATTGGTACACCTGGCGTCATGTAAGGACTTTCTCCTGCGCCTGCAGCGTTTCTGCTTATAGGTTGGGTTTCTAGGTCTGCCCACCTTGTTTTTCTTATATCCTCTATGCTGCCTTCACTTGACTTAGGATATTTCAGAAGTGTCTCCTCCTGTGCTATTATCCTAGTCTCCATTTGGTTATGGCGCATTTCTGCTCTTTCTAGGCGAGTGATGACTTCTTTTTCTATTCTCGTAAGCCTATCTCGGTTTTCCTCGGCTACTTGAAAAATTTTCACCTTGTCTTCTTTCAGACTTTGTTTGATATGGGATATTTCATCCTCTACGTCCTCTTTAATTTGAGCAAGGGTCTTGTCGCTTGCCTCTGTTTTCTGGCCTTCTCTTATTTCGAGTTCTTCTCTCAGACCTTTAATTTCATCTTGAATGTGTCCATTGACTTTAGACAATTCATTCCGGACCTTGGTGATCTCGCCTCTATTTTCCTCTTGTCTTTTATTGACTATGACAATATCACTCTGAACTTGGTTCAGTTCTTTATGAACTTTACCCATCTGACCTTTTACGTTGCCTACCAGCTCCTTACTTTCCTGCGCGATAGCCTTAACTTCGCCTATTTCCTGGCATTGACCTAATATATTCTGGTCCTGTTTCTTGAGGTCACCGTTAATTGCTCTAGCGTAGCTTTTCAATTTCTGGTCCCATTTGGAGTCGTTCTCCTCTAATCTCTGGTCTACTGTTTTCGTAAACTCTGCGAACTGTTTCGCTTGGCGTTCGAGATTCGCCTCATTTTGGATCTGAATATCCTTAATATCGTTAGACAACGCCTCTAATTTACTGTTGGTTTGCTCCTGAGCATGCCTACACGCTTGCAAATTACCCTCAAGTTTGGCTTCTATGGCCTCGAAACGTTTGTCCGTTTTTACCTGCATTTCCGATACAATGCTTACAACAGTATCTGTTACTTCGGTCTTAATGACTTCTTGCATTTGACCTAACTTATTGTTTAATTCATCTTTATATTCAACTTTATTTGCATCTAACCGACTGTTTATTTCAGTTTTATTTGCATCTAAACGGTTGTTTATTTCAACCTGAGTTGCATTAATTGCCTCCTGATTGGCATCTAACCTGTTATTTAACTCTCTCTGGTTCTCATCTAACCGAGTGTTTATACTATCCTGGAACGCCTTGGTTTCCAGTTTGTTCTGCTCGTTAGCAGCATCAAAATGTTGTTTCAGTCCTGCAATAACTTGCAAGATCTCCTCCGTACCTGACATGTTACAATAACACACTTAAATATGCAGGCAGGCTTCCTGGAAAAATATGTGGATACGTTTCGAAGAGAAACATCAAACACTGCACACATATTGTGAAGTCGTACAAAACCTGATAATATTATGGTAGATTGTGGATTGGGTATGTAACGCTAGTACCCTTAGGCCATTCTCTTCTCAATAGAGAGATTCTGCGTTACCTCAAAAAGCCTACTGAATTCAAAAATCACTCAAACACAGTTTGAGGCAAAACAATTACTATGGTTTTCCCCATGAAATACCATAAAAAATCTATGGGTTTTCCCTAAATCCCATAAGTTCCACGTATTCTGGGCGCCATGTAAATTATATATGAGTCGTGGTATTAGTAGGACATCGGCCATATTCTAATTTACTATAAAAACTGTTCAGGGAGTGGTTTTTACTGCCGAAAGCCCCACTTGGGCCACGCCATGATAAATTAATAGAGCTTATCGTTGCCCGGTTCGTGCAATGCCAACATCGCTCATATTGCACTGACGCAGGCGGTTCCATAAAAAGTTAATACCGTCCCACGCTGCCTGGGCCATGATAAATTAATAGTGATAAGCACAATCTATCAAAATTTATATATACGTATCGGAACTTAGCTATGGATTAGGAGCGGTCACACCCTACTTCGTTAATTCTTACTTTAATAGAGTTGTGTGCATTAAATCTGACCGACTTTAGTCGTACCTTTAGCTCAAATCACAGTATAGGACATCAATTTCCATGTACCCATGTGAGTAATCTCGGTGGATAATATGCATCTGCCTCCAACTAGCATCAGCTCTCAGGCGTGTACGGTAACCCCAATTTTGCAGTGCATATTTTGGATTTGAGGCAAAAAGGTATCAACTCTACAATGATAAAGCACAACTCTATTCTAAAACTTTAATTCAATAAAATAAATCATGGCTTCAAACACAAAACAATACCCAAAAAGCATAAAATAAAGCAAACAAAATTTTTACTTCCACAATCCACAAGTAAACAAATATGAAATCACAACAAAGTCATACCTAGCCATAATGCTTTACCCTTCTGTGAACTTCACAAGGATATACTAGTGCGCTGATGCACCTACGACTTCAAAACAACTTTACATTAACATAACAGTCATACAATGTGACTTCTTTAATATTACAACAAGGATTATTCCTTAAACCTCTTTACGTTAAACAATTATGTGTGCCGTGCGTGTTTTAATATTTTTCTTCTCACCAATGAAATGCTTTGCATGCATTTACCTATTTGGACGTTGCACCAAAATCAACGTGCAACTCCATAATTATGTAAGCTACCCCCTACATCCTCCAATTATATGGTTTCACCGCATGCTGTCTGTGATTCCTAGATAAAACGTTACGTTATAGCTTATGTCGGATTGTACGATAGACTACCTCGCGCTCATGGCGATTGGCATCTAGTAACCAACTACATGACTTGGCTCCAGTGACAGTACAAATATATCATGTAACTATTCGTCAGATAGCTAAATTAATGAACCATCAGGATTAACTATAATTATCCGTGTGTTCACAAACCACATGGCTATAATACTCAACATAACAATCTTGCATTATATGTCATTTTAACAAGGTCTAGAATCTCTTCCCTCTTTTACTTGCCTGAGCGGTCCGGGTGGTTGGCACCGCCCTCGGCTAAAGGAAATCGCTACACAATAGAAAGTGGGATGGGTCGTTCCACCAATTATCTCGACCTTTCTAAAAGTTTGAAAGCTTCCCTCTCTCTAAGCAGTGGAGATTTACAAGACAAATACTGTGTCCTAACCGACACACATGTTCCCAAAGGATCTTAATTGACTATTCTGCCAACCGGTATTGAATGAGCTCTTGTAATTATTCCTACGTCGAGGATAATGATTAATTAATGGCCTCACATGGGTCCATTCAACATGAAGGTTCGGGGTTCGTAATGCATGAGCCTGGCGGTGACCGATGTCTCAAGTATAATATAGGCGCACAAAACCACTGTCGCCCTGAGTTTTCGCTGCCCACGAGCGTAAATAACTCATCATAAGTTCTCGGGAAATCATAGAGCTGCGAGGTGTCCTTGTTATCCTCGACTCTATCATAGGATTCCAATCCGGAACACATTCCAATCCTTTCTTCAGAGTTAGGGTCCATTCACTAAAACTCTGGCATAAATAATATCTCCAACAATGTCCACGACATAGGAGAATTCATACGTAGAATAGACTATCTGGCCCCTAATGCTCCATGCTACGACATTCCGACCTCTAATATTAAGAGAAATCTAACATTTACTCTATAAGCTTCTCAATTAAGCTGCAAATTCAATTCATTAAAAGCTCTTTCATTACTGGTATCATTACTGAATATATGCAATATTCTGATATAAAGCTTCTTTCCATAATTACTGAAATGTAATCTCACTGTAACATCTTCCTGCTTAGATTGATAAGCCTTGCACTTAGCGTTAATAATTCTCGCTTACACCATTTATTTGTTTCCTGATGTGTTCATTCAAACACTTAATAACCATTATTATTATTATCATCATTTCTCACTGACATAAATGACCAAAATCATCCTTGATTATTATTATGAATCTCATTGACATAAATGACCAAAATCATTATTTATTATTATTCTCATATAAATTACCAAAATTTCCGACATAGCTAGACGTTTTAAACTCGAACAATCGCGTTCGTTACATTTACATAACTGATTGCCATTCTTAATTCATAGTGGGAATAACTACTCCACTTAATGATGCAAATCAACATCTCAACTCTATAAAAATCAACTCAATACTGATTAAACATGGAGGATCAGCCTCCTAACTGATTTTTACTGGCATCTATAAGGAATTCACAATACCTTTACGGAATCACAGACATGCATCGGTCCATACTTCTACATAATTATAACCATAATTTGTGGGGTACTTACATCTCTATAGGCATCTAAGGTGGCTCCAACCAATCATATTCTTCCATGTCGCCCGCCATAATGGGTTTAACGCGACATATTTCTCTTGTTTACACACATTTGATTACACATTCCTATCACCAACACGACACGTTGCATACCTTTCAGGAAGTTATCACTCCTCAAACATGTGAAACACTTCATCAAACACTACTTTAAATGATATTTTTACATATACATTACACTGAACACTCGTCACTTTATACACATTTCAATGCTGAAATTCCCTAGCAGAGATCGAAATTGCAGGTGTCGACGGCATCTTACGTTATCAACTCCTGATTGAAAGTCTGGTTATCTGCTCTCGGAACTCTCCAACAGTTTTTGTGACGATCATTACTCCTACAGTAAGCGTTAACATCTGGTACTCTCATGGCAATACCAAACACTTAGTAGAGTTTCTTTAGCGCATTCTATCGTAGTTACACATATACGATTAGTTAATACTATACACAGTGCGCTTAATAAAGTTCAACACTTTCACAAATAATTATATACAATATTGCTACCGTTAGTCTATACGGTGCTTCATACTGAACACGTCATAGTTCGTGCGGCTGATTATGCCTGTATCACGACTATTATTCATACAAGCGTATTTACTGTTTCTTTTACACATACCAGTCTTTGTTCGGCGTCTCGATGAATAGAATCGTCATGCGTTTTGCCTTGACGAACTGGCTTCCACCTGGCTGTAGCTGACTGAAGTTTCACTCGAAGACTGCACGTAACTTATTTGAAGACTTCTGTCTGCGGCTTACACGCTGTCTCGTACTGCTGCATATTTGCTGCATACTGATTGCAACTTATTGCCATTGTGCTACAATTGACAATTGAGTAAAACTATAACTGACTGTAACTGCGCTTGGCGGCATGTAGACTGAACTTGGCTGCGTCTCGACTGGCTTACAACTGGGCTTCAACTGACTTCAAGTGAGCTAGAACAGAGTAACACTGAGAACAGAGTAGGACTGAGATTCAAGTGAGGGCTCCTCCTGGGGTCTACTCCCTTATATCGGATTTCCACAGAAAGTAGAGCAACATCTTCCCGCGTAATCTTCGCTCCTCTCACAGCATGATTCAGGTCTTCAAACCATGGTCATTGTGTTCCTCTCTCTTCACAGGTCCCAAAACTATCTGTGTGCAAAGGAATCGCTCGTTCAATTAATTAATATTAATTCCTTTCTCCATGGCGTGGGACGCTACCTAGTCGGGAAGTCCCCGTCAACATCTTCACATCCCTCCGCGAACAATGGTCGTTTTACAGTCCTTACGCACATCACTAAATATGCACCAATTTCGCAGGTAAAAGACTCTAAAATTATCTTCTTGCCAAGATATTCACCTGTGTGCAACTCTCATCTCGATTCGTTACTCCAATCACGAGTAATCAATGATTTTTCTGGGCATTTCTCCGCCCCTACTTCAAATCTATTCTCCGTCGGGGAATAACTGTGTCATTATTCAGGCCTCTCCCCTGCTCCAGACGACATAATGGGGTGACAGAGATGGACGTGGCTCCACTGGGACCAACCCACAATTCTGGGCCGATTAGTAAATGTCAGCTCTGCCCTCCTCTGTGCTTCAAACCTCCAATAGCTTACACCAAATCGTCTTATAATGATATAATCTGCTCATTATTTCCTACATTATTTTAATAAATAATGCCATTTCATCAAAAATCACACCAGTGATTAAATATACATTTCTTTCGAGGGGTTTTTACCAAGAAACTCCCTGTACAGATCCCTGGTTCGCTTCCTGGCGGAACCTTTTTACTGAGATCACAGTCTCTGAGAACCATGTTCGATTCCAGTCAGCATAACCCCATCGGGTTCAGTAGGACACATACTAAGACACCCAGGAATAGCAAGCTTAGCTATGGAAGGAAGGGTCGAGGACAAGAACTGTAGGGGTAGACCAAAGTTAGAATATGTTAAACAGATTGCCTTGGATGTAGGGTGTGGTAGCTATGTAGAGATGAAACGATTAGCTCAGGACAGGGAGGCGTGGGGAGCTGCATCAAACCAATCAAAAGACTGAAGGCTCATAAAACATCATAGCAAAGTACAGTACCGTATGTTTTCTCTCATAAAGTAGGTACTGTAGGACCCAACATTTTTTCAACCCTTTTTGTTGAATACTTTCACCAGCCAAATTTTGGATACCGGTATTTACTGTATTTATTAACACCATCTAGAGCATAATATGCAATGAACAGACAGCTGAATCACGCTTTATGTTTTAAGTTTGAAGGCCCCATTTTTCCTTGCAGAATGTCAGTATAATAATAATATCGTATGGCCTCGGTGCCGGGTGCAATCTTTGTTATTTGACAAGCAGAGGGTAGCTTGTGAGTCGAATTTCGTTGTTCCATGAAGCACTATGGAAGACAAGGAGGTTAGATCTCTAAGCTCATTGAACACTATAGCGCTTTCTAGTAGAGAAATGAGGAACGTTGTGTTGGCGGAAACACCCGATATTATTTTTGCCCTTATGAACACGGCCTACTGAATTCAAATGGGTTCTATGACATGCCAACATCGTGTGACATGCGTGTCGTAAATTTTTGCTGCCTTTCAAAAATCACTTAACACGGCCAGGAGTGAACCTGCAAGCTTGGGGTTAGTAGTTCGACACGTTAACCACTCACCCACCGTGGCAAGCTAGAATGTCAGTCAAGTCACCAGAATAGACTATTTTGGCACACTGATGATGTGATCGATGATTTGAGAAGAGGCATCACAGTCCATTCTCCTTTCTATTGGATATTAGGATTGAAGTTACTTTCTATTAAATCCTGTTTATGAGTGATTGGCGGATGATGATATTTAAAACCGGTCGGTCTGATTTTCATGAGATTAGGAATAGACGTATAAAACAGGATCGTTATTTATCTAAACGAATTTTCTCCACAGTAGCAGAGGAGGCATGATGTTCCTCAAGACAGAATAGCAGAAGAAAGGAGTTAATCTCACAACCCGAACTTATCCTCGTGCTGTTGAAATGTTTGCACACAAGTAGTACATGTCAGCTTTTGAACTAAACCAGAGCACAATACTCAGATGGAGGAAAAGCCAAACCAAGGGCAGTACATACTGTATTGTTGTGTCCTCACCTGATGGCACGGACATAACCCATAGGCCGATCAGGGGTTCTCCAAGATTATGTACAAGGATCGTTTTCGTGTCCTTACCGATAGCTCCTGATAGCGATTACAATACAGTCCCTAGTATACAATGATCTCGGAGTGCGACGTGATTCCAGGATTCAGGGAATACTTCCCAACGAAAGAGATTGAAATGTTTGCCACCATGGATACAAGGTTTGAATTGGTTATTTATACGTCAATCCTGAAATGAAATAAAAATATGGGTTCATACCTGTTCTCTCAGCTTCGCTAGCTATGATGCTCCCAAGTACCGACTCAGCTCTGTGCCCCTGGGGCAACCAGGCTCCATCGACCCAACTTGCCTGAACTCCCGATTGGCAGGCAATCGACTTCTCTCACTGTCAGACTTCCGTCTCTCCAGTGCCTGACGGACCTCTCTGACTTGAGTCCGCAGCTTTTTATAATAAGGCAGCACGGTTCTTGCAGACCAGGTTGAACAGGGGTTGAATTTCCTACACGGCTTCACCTTGAACCGACACCGGGACATACTGTAACAAAATCACCGCGGTCACAGAAGCCCGCCTTGATGTTCCAGATACGCTATGCAACTCCTGATCTTCGCTGCAGTGTTTAAACGTAAGAGAGCGTTGTCAGCTGAACATGTCATGGCACTCCAGCGTCTGTAAATTCCCTAGCAGTTAGAAACTTAGTCGTAAAACTTAGAACATTTGTCATATGAAAACTAGATTTTGGTGGTGATATCCTTTCCACATATTTACACCCAATTGCATCTACCAAATTCTGATTTTTAGAACCAAAGTCTGTATATTTGGAGATTTACTACTTAGTAAATTCTCATGCTAAAGTTGAGCTGCAATTCCTTTAAATAGTCTTGTTACCACTGAATAGTGTACAGTACATATTACTGCTCCTCTCTTAAACATCCAGAATTTGATTCGCAACTCTGAAAATATAATTTAATTTAATTCTCATTTGATATCTGAGTCGTGGTGTGGACAATCAAAAGGAGGTGGTGTATTGTTTTTGGTTGGTGCTCCACTATTAGGCAACCAAATTGGATATTTTGTACTCTGCCAAAAAGCCACTTTACCGTCCTGATGAATAAAATCCCCAATAAATTACCACTTACCAGTTTAATAAGAATAATAAAATAAGGATGTTGGTTGGGCACCAGGTCGCAACTTCAAGTGGTGAACCAATATTTATAACAATAATTAATACTCCAGACCTCACAGAGAACTCTCCTTCCCAGGTCGTGACGTAATTTTGTCTCCAATCCGTTATCAATTGTTTTAGTAAAAAGGGATGCCTTATACGTATGTCTACCTACTGGGAATATAATACCTAGCATAAACGAGAAAGAATTTAATATGATCAAAAGACAAACAAAATAAGAATAATGACGTTGATATGAATTTACTGAAGTTACGTTAAAATGTGGCGCAAATTTAATACGGGGGTTTAAATAAATTACGCTACTAAAAAAATCTTGAAGTTGATTTGCCCAAAATGCATTTACAGAGAGTCTTTAGTAAAACTTGTTCGTTCGCTCACCATTTGTCGATCTCGGGGATACTGGCCCTGTGTCATAGTTTCATAATGTTGGCAGCTTTCGTTCTCGGTCATCACCAAGAGCTGTTGAAGTTGTAGATCGTAGATAATGATAAATCTTGAATAATAATTTAATAGTCATCGAAAATCGCTCCATCAGGGCTTATATAGTTTCATTTACCTCCCTCCATCGGGCATCTCTCTTTTTATAAACATGGCTCGGTTGTTATAGCTAACCATCGGTCATCTCTTTCCTCTAAACGGCACTCTTTTATAGCAACTCGTGCAGACGAGTCACTGAGGATTACATTTGTGCTTGAGAAAGCCTTGTCGGGAAAATCTGAGAATACATAGGTTCAATTCCAATCTCAACTGGTTTTCTGTGGTTTACCACTTTTACTCCAGACAAGTGCTGGGAGAGTTTCTAACTTAAGGCCACGGCCGCTTCCTTCCAAACCCAAGCCTCAATTACAAATAGACTTAACATAATTATAGAGTCTTTACAGTGACACAGATTATCAGACAGACTTCACACACAACAAAGTACATGGAGCTTCATGAGAGATCTTAAATGACACAACAGCATAATATACAATGCATCAGCATTTTTAGCCTATTTTCAATTTTGAAAAAATAGGCTTATGAGATCACCTTTTGTCCGTGTGTGTGTGCGTGTACGTGTGTGTGTGTGTGAGGAGTGAATGTGTGTGTGTGTGTGTGTGCCCCCCCTAATAACTTCTAAACTGCTGGAGCGATTTCAATGAAACTCGGTAAGTTCATGGCACTATTCCGGACGACCCCGACCGTGCCCTTCAAATTTTGTTACGTCTCACCAGTCCAACATGGCGGCTGTGCGAAATATTTCACCAGCATTCAATATCTCCGAAACTATTCAGATATCACCCTGGAATTTTTTACGGTGATAAAGGGAACTACTAGAAGTTCAACTATGTGACTTTTGGAGTACAAAACCAACATGGCAGCCACGCGAATTTGCGACTCCTAAATATACGTTTCTCACGATTTAACCAACCAAACGCAATAAAACTTGGTAGAGTATATGTTTATATACATTGTAATGCACCGACATCTAACTTGGTTCAATTGTTTACATAACCACATGATGGCGGATGTGCGAAATATTTCACCGGCATTCTATATCTCTGAAACTATTAGCGGTATCACCCGAAAATTTTGTACGGAGATAAAGAGCACTGCTAGAAGTTCATCTATGAGACCTTCAAAAACCGGTTAATTACAAAACGAACATGGCGGCCAGGCGAATTTGAAAATTTTAAATAGACCTTTCTCGCGATTTAATGTTCCAACCGCAATGAAATCTGTTACAGGAAATGTTTATACACATTGTAATACACTGGTATCTAATTTAGTTCAATTGTTTACATAACCTCAAGATGGCGGCTTTGCGAATTTTAAAAATAAGTTTTTATTTCTTGTGTCGTAATCGTGCGATCGAAGTGAAAGTTTGAATAATGAACCTACGCAATAATTTTCCTTTAATGGTACATGACTCTATGGCCCATACATTTAACAATCCAACATGGCGACCATCCGAAATATTTAGACGGCTCTGAATATCTACGAATCTATTATAGCAATCAAACTGAATTTTTTTTATGTTCATAGGGGTTATGAACTTAAGCTCACATATAGGACTTGAAATAACCTGGTGATCACAAATACATGGCGGCGACGCGAAGTATAAATATTCACATGGACGTTTCTCGCATTTTAACCATCCCAGTGCAGTGAAACTTGGTACAGTAAATCCTTATACGAATGTTAATCCACTGGCATCTAATTTATTTCCATTGTTTCCATAACCACAAGATGGCAGCTGTGCGAAATTTTAAAATCTCCTTGTTACTTCTTGTGCCCTAATCATGCGATTGAAGTTTGAATGCTACACGTTCACAATACTCTTCATGTAACAGTACATAACTCTAGGACTTACTTATATAAAACCCAACATGGCGACCATCCGAAATATTTAGTCGGTTCTCAATATCTACGAATCTATTACAGCAATCAAACTGAAATTTTGTATGTAGATAGAGTCATTTAAGTTAAGTAGGATATATGAAAATGGGCTGTATATTTCTACTCGGAACTACTTGTTTTTAAATGTCGGTCTCGTGATACTATTCTTGGCTGTCACCCTTGAGGTGCAGGTTCGATTCTTTGCTTCGTTAATCCAGGTAAGAGGGCTCAGTCTCAGCTTCGTAAGGCAAAAGCTGAGAAGAAGAGCTTCGATTCCCATCTCAGCCACTCTGGAAGTGGTATTCCGTGGTTTCCCATTTTTTCTCCAGGAAAATGACGGGAAGGTCCCTCACCTAAGGCCACAGCCATCCCCTTCCCAATACTCATCTCAGTTACAAATACACACACTAATACAGATACCACAATTACACAAGTTATCAGCCAATTTCAAAGCATGCCAAGTACATGGGAATATGTGACAACGATATCCAAGCCTCTAAACTAAAGCAACATATCAGGGGTGTGGTGGCACAGCGGTCAAGCTGTTGGCCACTCACCAGGCTGGACCGCGTTCGATTCCCGGCCAATGCATGTCAGATTTTCTAAGTGAAATTCCTTGTCCTGTGGTTCAGATTCCACGTAAAAACGAGGTACCGTGGCTCATGATCGCGAGATTAACGGTCACGTAAAACTACAAATTTCCTTCCTTCCCGTAAAACAACATATTAAATATAATTAGTACAAAGTGATATCATTACTTTTACATTCATACACGAACAATCTGTGCAGAATAATCATGACCTCTGAGGAGCAGTGTCCTCTATGAGTAAATGACATTCCTAACATCTCTCATAGTTGCTGATATTCTGCCGGAGAGGGACAAAGACGGTAAAACCATTATTAACTTTCGACTGCCCTGCCATGGTGCTGTACTGTATTGCTTTATCGACTCCCTTTGATGTCCAGAGTTCAATTACGGACCCTTCTTCCGAACACAAAGGCTTTGGTCAAGAAACCCCATCTTGTACATTTATTGCTTTGAAATGTGTGTTAGTGATTCCTGGTAGGTTCTTAGCTCAAACTCTTTGTTTTGATTTGGTCCTGCAGCGTAGCTGCGCCCGTCGTGAGTTGGAAATCCGGAGGTCAAAGTTTGAATTCCAGCACAGTCAGGGAGGGTTGTTTACTTGCATATATTTTAGGGCTGAGGATGTATTTGGGATTAGCGTTGACAGATCTGCGTCGACAACATTCCGATACCTATTTAATATTGCTGATCATCATTCCTCCACCGCTCAATATAACTCACTATTTATACAACCCTTGTTAGGCCAGTTCACACTCACGCCTCAAAAACGTTTCTGGGAATCAAACACAAAACCTTCGGATTTGGAATCTTGACACGTTTACAAAAGTGTAGAAGGTGGCTGAGTACAAAAGGAAGGCCACCAGAAAGTTGGGACAAAGACCTACAGTAAAAGTAACCACCAGAGTTGATTGACAGAAAACTGCCGAAGACTCCACTACCTCGAAAGAACTAAGTTATTTGACACCTACCTTTCACTGACTTCAGTTGGCCACATAATTAGCCTACTTTTCACATTTTGCAAAAATGAGGAAAAAGTAGACATGAGATCGATCCGGGCAAATGTGTGTCTGTCTGTCCTTCTGTCTGTCTGTCTGTGTTTCCCCCCTATCAACTCCTAAGCGGATGTAGAAATCAAAACCAAATTAGGTATCAGTAAAGATCTATACCTGAATATCTTAACCCCATATTTGAAAATTATGTCAGCGCTACCAACTGCTGAAAAATCGCACTTGAAATTTGAGCTCCATGTTGGATATCTTGGAAGGTATGCATGGGAGCTATTCCAACATTGGCACACACATATAAAATAATATTTCAGTTTAATTTCCAGGAGGCAATACCTGGCAGTGTTGCCAAAATGATTCTAAGCCTGCTGATAGGTCCAATTTTTAAATGCATATAACTTTTACACTATCAATTGGATTTCAACCAAATTTCGTATGTGCTATGTTACCATAACAGATACGACTATGCGTATTCTTTAGTGCAACCATGGCTGCCAACTGTTAATAAATGCTGTATCCACTTTATTTGCCCTAATATCAATATATCAGAAAGTATACAAGCCAACAGCTCTAAACTTTGCACACATATAGTACCTGACATTCTAGATTAATTTGGAGTAACTATTAAACGTCAGGGCTGCCAACATGATTCTAAGCCTGCTGATAGGTCCAATTTTAAAATACGTGTAACTTTTATACTAACAAATGGATTTCATCCGAAATTGAAACAACAATAGATCATAATATTTCAGATTATTTCTGACCAACACATGCAAAACATTGTTGCCAAAATGATTTTACGCGCACTGAGAGATCCAATGTCTGACTTCATGTAACGTCCATGCTATCCAATGGACTTCAAACAAATTTTGTATTCTGTAACTTAAGAGATGGAACTAAGAATATAAATGCAGTCACCTGGGCTGCCAACAGTAGAGCTCTGTTAGGCTGGATTATACCAGGTACTGTATATTTCGAACTAATTAGAAATGTTGATATTACCAACTTAATTTCGTCATTATTCTAGATAGGTCCATATAGATTGATCATTGGCATGAATTTCGACTTTTAAGAAAAGTAAGCTCTTTTAGTTCGTCACGGAACTTCTTGTTTTATGATCGAATAGGTTGTTGATGAATAAATCACAGCAGTGATTTAGGCTGTATTATAGGATTTGAAGCGTGTCTATCACTAATCAGTGTGTGGAATGAAGCAGCCATGGCAATGTAGCGCTCATTATCTCTTCCAATCAAGGTGTTGGGGATAGCGATTATCCCTCATAGTGCGCAGTAATTACTATTATTCTGGTGGCATTCACGTGCACACAATACAATATGAATTTCACAACAGTTAGTGTTTCTTTAGTCCCTGACATGTTAATGTAGCTGTTCCCGGATATTCACAGACAAAGGGACACTTAAACATCAACTGCAACTGGGCTTTAAGATGAAATTACATTTCTAAGTTTTCAAAATGGTAACGAGTTTATAACACAAACAATTCCCCATTCTTCTGATAAACGAGATAGAATTAAGAAATGCAGGGACTTTGTCTATAGTTAGTTTCCACAAAATACATCAAATATCCGAGCATAACTTCGGTGGCGTAGTTGGTAGCATGCTGAACTGCTGGTCCCAAGATAGCGGGTTCAAACCCGGCTGAAGTCGTCGGATTTTTTAAGAGCGTTAAAATCCTTCATTGTGTCTTCCTTCGGAGGTGAAGTAAAGCCGGCGGTTCCATGTCATAGATTTATGGCATGTAAAAGATTCTTCCACAGACTAAACGTGTGTGAAGCTCAATTTCTAGGTTAGATATCGTTGGAACGCTCAATCAAAGTTCCAACATTCACCACTAGGTATCAGTGACATCAGGTAGCGAAAGTTGGAACTACTTGAAACTGAACGGAACTTGTAACTCACCCTATGGGTGTCCGCTTGAAGCAACTACTGCCTCTGGCGAGCCGAACTGTGCTCGGACACACCCGGCACTTTTTTAAGCGTATGTCTTTAAGTGCCGGGAGTGTTGTTTTGTAGCTGCTTCGAGACGGACACCCAATGGGTGAGCTACAAGTACCGTTGGGGAGGAAATTTGGAATGGAAGGTCGAGGAGTTGGAAGGTAGTGGCTGAGGCCTATAGTTAGGGACCAACCCCGGCATTTGCCTGGAAGGAAGACGGGAAACCACAGAAGACCATCTTCAAGGTTGCCGGCGGGGGGATTCGAACCTCCTCGCCTCCCGGATGTGAGCGACTGCCAGCAGTCATGCCGTAACGACCACGGCTAACTCACCCGGTACCCGGCACTAAAAGCCATACGATAGATAAATAAATAAATAAATAAATAAAGAAATGTCTCCAGACTAATCCCTGCAGAAGGCTTTATACTTTCTAGAGCATTAATTGGCAAACAATTCTGGAAGCACTTGCCATGGCATGCTTAACTGTGTAGTCGAGTTTCACCAACATAGGAAACATAACAATGAGGAGATGTTGCCTTATTTTATGAAGTGAAAGAAAACGTCTTTGGCTATTACATATTTGTCGATGAAGAGTGTCACTGGGATTGAATCTCCTCGACCAGACAGCACTGAGGAGAGAGATCGTGATGTCACGTCCGGTGGAAGAAGGAGCCACCACATCGCTGAATCAAGTCGAAATCATCCACTTGACGAAGTTTTCACGTGGTAGAGAATCCATTAGTGAAAACTGTGAATAACATCACGTGGTGTACCGAGTATGTCAGTGTGCATGACGTGCATCTCAACGAAAATGTTTGAAAACACTTAGTTCTACATCAACATGTTCGTTTATGCTTATTAGAACATTCTTTTTCACAGTACTTTCTGAAGAAAATAGACCTTCCCCGATATATTGAAAATACAATTTAGGACAGAATTAATAATATTTACCCATTTTAGCCTCTTTTCATTTGATGAAAAATAGGCTTATGAGATCACCTTTTGTCCGTGTGTGTGTGTGTGTGTGTGTGTGTGTGTACGTATGTGTGTGTGATGTGTGTGTGTGTGTCTGTGTGATGTGTGTGTGTGTGTGTCCCTAATAACTTCTAAACGGCTGGATCGATTTAAAAAAAACTCGGTAAGGTCATAGCACCCTTTTGCCCGACCCCGACCATGCCCTTCAAATTTTACTACGTGTAATCAATCCAACATGGCAGCTGTGCGAAATATTTAACCAGCATTCAATATCTACGAAACTATTACCGACATCACCCTGAAAAATTTTACGCTGATAAAGAGCACTACTGGAAGTTCACCTAAGGAACTTTCAAAAACCTGGTAACTACTAAACTACTAAACCAACATGGTGGTCAAGCGAATTTGCGACTGTTATATACTGTAGAGTTTTATCGCGATCTAACCATTCAAACGCAATGAAACTCGGTACAGCAAATGTGTATACACATTGTAATACACTCGCATTTAATTTAGTTCAATTGTTTACATAATCTCAAGATGGTGGCTGTTCGAAATATTTCACTGGCATTCTATATCTCCGAAACTATTACTGATATCACCCTGAAACGTTGTACGACGATAAAGGGCACTATTGCACGTTTATCTATGTAACATTCAAAAACCTGTAAAGTACAAAACGAATATGGCGGCCAAGCGAATTTGAAACGTTTTAATCGATTTTTCTCGCAATTTAACCATCTGAGCGTAGTGAAATATGGTACAGTATATGATTATACATATTGTAATGCATTGGCATCTAATTTATTTCAATTGTTTACATAAAATCAAGATGGCGGCTGTGCGAAAGTATAAAATTAAGTTTTTATTTCTTGTGTCGTAATCATGTGATCAAAGTGAAAGTTTGCATAATGAAGCTAAGCAATAATTTTCCTTTAATGGTACATAAGTATATGGCCTATACCTATAACAATCCACCATGGCGACCATCCGAAATATTTAGACGGTTCTCAGTATCTACAAATATTTTACAGCAATCAAACTGAAATGTTTTAAGTTCTTAGAGGCTATGAACATACGTTCACCTATAGGGCTTTCAATAACCTGGTGATCACAAATCCTACATGGCGGTGACGCGAAGTATATATATTTAAATGGACGTTTCTCGCGATTAACCATCCGAGTACAGTGAAACTAGGAACGGTAAATGCTAATACAATAATGTTAATCCACTGGCATCTAATTTATGTCAATTGTTTTCATAACCACAAGATGGCACCTGTGCGAAATTTTAAAATCTAGTTTTTACGTCTTGTATCCTAATAATGTTATTGATGTTTGAATACTACACGTACACAATAATCTTCATGTAATAACACATAACTCTAAGACCTACATGTATAAATTCCAACATGGCGACCATCCGTGATATTAGACGGTTCTCAATATCTACGAATCTATTGCAGCAATCAAACTGAAATTTTGAAGGTATGTTGATAAAGGCAATTAACATAAATAGGATATATGAAAATAGGCTGTATAGTTCTTCACGGAACTACTTGTTTTAAAATCAGATAATCCTATTTTATTTAAAGTTGAATAATATTATACTCACAGGACATATTTTTTTAAATGACCAAGTTAGCCCTGTTCCTTATTGGTGAATTATAATAAGTCCTGAAGATTAAAAACCTTAAGTCAATATTAATTAGTAGCCTAACTAAATATTTTTGTCTACATAAAATCCACGTAAATTGTATGGGGTAAGTATTTTCCCCCCTCTCCTTTATGACTTTCTAGAATTTGTTTCTCATTTCTATCGTAATCATCTTTCTAGATCACTGCTCCTTCTTCAAGCTGGTTTTTACCAAGATTTATTTCTTTCGCATTTAACATATTTTTGTAACAGGTCTGATTTTTAGCCTATTTTCAATTTTGAAAAAAAAAATAATAGGCTCCTGAGATCACCTTTTGTCCGTGTGTGTGTGCGCGTGTGTGTGTGTGTGTGAGGTGTGAGGTGTGTGTGTCCCCCCCCCTAATAAAATCTAAACGGCTGGAGCGATTTCAATGAAACTCGGTAAGTTCATAGCGCTATTCCCGGCGACCTCGACCGTTCCATTCAAATTTTGTTACGTCTCACCAATCCAACATGGCGGCTGTGCGAAATATTTCACTAGCATTCAATATCTCCGAAACTATTACCGATATCGCCCTGAAATTGTGTACGGCGATAAAGGGCGCTACTAGAAGTTCACCTATGAGACTTTCAAAAACCTAGTGACTACAAAACCAACATGGCGGCCAAGCGAATTTGAGACTTTTAAATAGACTTTTCTCGCGATTTAACTATCCAAACGTAATAACACTTGGTACAGCAATTGTATATACACATTGTAATGCACTGGAGTCTAATTTAGTTCAATTGTTTACATAACCTCAAAATGGCGGCTGTGCGAATTATTTCACTGACATTCTATATCTCCGAAACTATTACAGATATCACCCTGCAATTTTGTACGGTGATAAAGGGTACTGATACAAGTTTACCTATATATATTTCATAACCCTGTAAAGTACAAAACGAACATGGCGACCAAGCGAATTTGAAATAATTTAATAGACTTTTCTCGTGACTTAACTCTCAGAGCGCAGTGAAATGTGGTACAGTAGATGATTTTGCAGATTGTAATGCACTGTCATCTAATTTAATTCAATTGTTTACATAACCTCAAGATGGCGGCTGTGCGAAATTTTAAAATTAAGTTTTTATTTCTTGTGTCGTAATCATGCGATCGAAGTGAAAGTTTGAATAATGAACCTAGGCAATAATTGTCCTTGAATGGTACATAACTCTATGGCCTATACATATAACAATACTAAATGGCGAGCTTCCGAAATATTTAGACGGTTCTCAATATCTATGAATCTTTTACAGCAACCAAACTGTTTTTTTTTATGTTCATAGAGACTATGAACATATGTTCACCTATAGGACATTCAGTAACCTGGTGAGCACAAATCCAACATGGCGGCGACGCGAAGTATAAATATTTAAATGGACGTTTCTCGCGAATTAACTATCCGAGTGCCGTGAAAGGTTGCACGTTAAATGCTTATACAAATGTTGATCCACTGGCATCTAATTTATTTCAATTGTTTGTATAATCACAAGATGGCTGCTGTGCGTAATTTTAAAATCTCGTTTTTACTTCTTGTGTTCTAATCATGCGATTGAAGTTTGAATACCACACGTACACAATAATCTTAATATAATAGTACAAAAATAAAAATCCATCCTGGCGACCATATGAAATATTTAGACGGTTCTCAATATCTACGAATCTGTTACAGCAATTAAACTCAAATTTTGTATGTTGATAGAGGCAATTAACATGAGCAGGATATATGAAAACAGGCTGTATAGTTCTTCCCCGAACTACTTGTTTAAATTTTAGTATAAGTTTATTTTATTCTTTAGACGATTGATTTTTTAGAAATACTTTTTAGAACAACCCTCGTTTATTGTAAAATTTTCATGTACTGTAAGTCTTGCTTTTCTAAATATTTGCGCTGAGGAAGGTTACAATGTGACCAAAACCGGTACAATAAAAAGTACTAATTAATTTTGACTTATGGTTTATAATCTTCAGGACTTATTATATTTTTAAACAGCGCATTCCGCATCAAATTGCGTAAAGTCTGTATCGAAGTTCTTCCAGCATATTATTAGTAGACAAACACTGTTTTTGTATGTTGCAGTTCTAGTTCCTTACCATCATCTAAGCAGCGTACTCGTGGGCCAATCTGCATTCACTTTTACAATTCTATTTCAGGGCGTATTACTTAAGTGTGCCACAGCAATAGTAGCAACACCTTCATACTGTAGATTCATTAGCCGAGGGAGACTTTTTGTGTTTGGGGTTGTCATTTCTCATTCTTAAAATATTGTAGATATATAAAATAAATATGGTATATTGGCTTTCACGGCCAGTGAATTTCAAACTCAACAATTGCTCTAGGTTTGCGCCGTGTCTTGTGTGGGGTTTCACCTAGGACACCAAGCTGGCTTATCAGAGGGCTCTTGGTGCCCCCGCCCGGACCCCCACAGGAGTAGTGAATTGCGTGCTATCTCCCTTTCTATGAAGTACACCTGCGCCTCTTTACTGAGAGAACTTAAAGCTCAAGCAGCCATAACCTCCCTATGAAGGCTTCCAAAAGGATGGTATAAACTTATTGGCTTTCACGGCCAGTGAATTAAACCCGAACAATCTTTTTTGGTTTGTGTCGTGTCTTGTCCGGGCGGGAACACCCAGAGCTCGCTGATGAGCCAGCTTGGTGTCCTAGAAGTCTCCTACTTCCCTCAGCTTTTCACCTACCAATCAGAGGTTTCTGATTTATTTCGGCTGCTCTAACTGTACAATAAAACAAAATACGTCATTGAAAATTCATACATCTCATTAATACCAGAGAAAATGTGTCTGGTGGCTCTAGAAAGAGACACCCTGTATAGCCCACCCACTATGCCAGGCAACTATAATTCACCCTTCAAGAATTTATCAAGAGTAATAATAACTTATGTTATTGGTTATTCGTTAAGCCTCCGTGGCTTAGGCGGCAGCACGCCGGCCTCTCACCGCTGGGTCCGTGGTTCAAATCCCGGTCACTCCATGTGAGATCTGTGCTGGACAAAACGGAGGAAGACAGGTTTTTCTCCGGGTACTCCGGTTTTCCCTGTCAAAAATTTCATTCCAGCAACACTCTCCACTATCATTTCATTTCATCTGTCACTCATTTAATCATTGCCCCAGAGGAGTGCGTCAGGCCTCGGCAGCCGGCACAGTTCATATCCTCGCCGCTAGATGGGGGCTTCATTCATTCCATTCCTGACCCGGTCGGAGACTGGAAGCAGGCTGTGGATTTTCATCATTCATTGGTTATTCGTTCCGTTTAACTAATGCGGTTTTTAGAGATGCCAGAATGTCGGAATTATGCTCCGAAGTGGACCTTTAAATTGCCAGTAAATCTAATGAAACGGGTCCCTCTCATTTAAGCACCCAAAAATACCAACTGACTGCGGCATAACGTTTTTCAATATTGACCTAGTGATTTCGACGAATACTCCAGACAAACAAAAATACAGTCGAACTATCAGAGCTAAATATTTAGATATTCTTAAACGAATATTAACCGTAATATTAGTTGAGTTAAATTTAGAGCGTGGTGGCGCAGCGGTCGAGTTGTTGGTCACTCACCAAGGAGGACTGGGTTCGATTCCCGGTCAATACATGTGAGATTTTCGAAGTGAAATGCCATGTCCTGTGGTTCGGATTCCAAGTAAAAAGGAGGTCCCGTGGCTCATAATCTCAAGATTCACGGTCACGTAAAACTACAAGCTTCCTTCCTTCCTTTTTCTCTGTATTGTTATTAATGTTGGATACAGAGAGTGCGTCAAAAGTTTAAACCGAGTATAAATTCTTAAGCGTACAGCTCGTTTTCTCTGGCTGCCAGCCAATTCTTGCAACGTATTAGAGGCGGCTAATTGAACGTAAGACAGGCTTTGAGCAGGCTCGCGCTCTCTTGACTGACACGTGCCGGCTACTCTGCTTTTCAGGGCACGATCCAAATTAGCAGCCAATCACTCTTTCCAGCAATCACACTATGTGATGGAAATAAAGCACGAGGCGAACATATATTTATGTTATTCAATAGAATTTAGGATCAGCGTTCCGTATAGAAGCTAAATTGCTGAATTGGATGTTATTAAATTAGCATAGTAGATTGAAAATGTTCCACCCGGTTGAAGACGAGGAGCAACACTCTAATGAGCTGCAATAGAAATCTAATCAACCCTACTACTGAGTCCAGAAACTTGGGGAGTAATCAAGGATGACAGCCATCCACCTCTTAGTCTATAAATTATGTGAGACGTGAGACCAGGACGACGACACTCTTAGCAATGCAATGCTACTTCCCATTTTAAACAGCTATTAATGTCCTCACAATTGGAGGTGGTGGTTGGTTGGTTCCTTAGTTTAGATGCTGCGTCAACGCGGTCATGTAGCCGCATGTACTTTGGGTGTGTGTAGAATCTGTCTGATAACCGGTGTTAATTGTGAGGATTATATTAGTGTGTTTTATCTGTTTTTAATTCAAGTGAGGACTGCAGATATTTAATTTTTTCAAGTAGTTCCTACTTTTGCCGCACAACGTCACCGTAAACGACTACTAGTTCAGATCTTGATTACCAGATGCCACCGCAGTCGGCTCCTGGCGACGAACGTTGGATCCTAAGAGCGTTTATCGATTGTTTAACCTATATATAATTTAGCTTCACACAGGTGTAATTAGTGGAAGGTTCTTTAACATGCCATAAATCTATGACATGGGACCGCCGGCTTTACTTACCCTCCGAAGGAAGGCATACTGAGGGATTTTTAACGCTCTTAAAAAATCCAACGACTTCGGCCGGGTTTGAACCCGCGATCTTTGGCATAGAAGCTCAGCATGCTACCAACTACGCCACCGAAGCCACTAAATTTTTGGAGGTGAACACCATTCAAGTCCTCACGTAAGATTTAGATTTCTGGTGGATTTGGGGTTCGAACTCAAGGCCTCCTAAGCAGGGGGGGAAGTGAGCAACTCCTACACCACAGGACCAGACGAATTATAATCAATTCCGCCTCATTACATAGTGGCTAGCATTCCTGGGTGTCACCGCGGATGCCAGGGTTCGATTCCCGGCTCTGCGAAGAAATTTGATCTGAGAGCTGTAACAGGGTACACTCACAATTGTGAGGCAAAACCACCTCAGCCATCCTGGAATTGGTTATCCGCGGCTTACCAATTCTAACCCAGACAAATTTCGGGATGTTTTCTAACTTAAGGCCACGGCCACTTCCTACCCATCCCGGCAATCGCGTAGAGTAGAAATGGGAAACCACGGAAAACCAATCCAGGGTGGATGTGGTAGGAATCGAACCAGCCTCTTCTCAGTATTGCTTCACGAGTCTATGTGTACCCCGTTCCAGCCCTGAGACCAAAACTAAATGTCTTGGACTCTTGGTAGAACCGGGAATCGAACCCTGGCCTCCACGGTGACAGCCAAGAATGCTAGTCATTACGCAACGGAGGCGTGTCAGTGCTCCCTGGGTACGAGAGCTAGTAAACAATATATGAAAGTAACGTAGTTTTCTTCTTCTGGTGTCTTTTCCTTATAGGGTTTCGGCAACCACCATGGGGCAGTCTTTTCTACCTTTGCGCGCGAAGTGGCCACAACGTCGGTGGATGCCACGTTTACAAACACTCTCCACCCAAGTCAGCTTGCCTCAATTTAAGTGGGTCTGTGCTTTTCAGTTCAAAATATGTCAACATTGGAGATATGCTCCACACAACAGGTCATAAATATTCCGTGATACATCCACATTTTAAACGTGTCCACTAGGTTCGTTGAAGTAGCGTATAATGTCCAGCCTTTCAAACCGTACAGGAGAACTGTTAATATCGGGTAAATCAGCTACCCCTAATATTATTGTTTTATGCAGCCGAACTAATACGTGTTATAAGGAAGGTCGATATTTTTATTATTAATCATCCCGTATGGTACTAGTGCACTTTAAGCATATCCCGCAAACGATACTGAACAATATTATTAGCATATTTTCGATTTTTGCAAAAAATGAAGGACTTATGAGATCTACACGGGCATAAAGTTGTCAATGTGTCTGGCTGTGTGTGTGTACAGTTTATCAGCACCGCTCCGCTATCAATTCAAACAAGATGAAACCGAATTGAACGAAAATTGGTACAGAGGTAGTAATAGCAAGAGACACCACAGTGCCATGTTTATATTGCCGCCATCTTGACGGAAACGGAATGGCAGCCACCCAAATGTTCAAAGCTTAAATCAAATTACTACTAACCTAATCATCTGATCTCTACCAAATTTTGCAAAAATATACCTTCATGTCCAGAGCGTCTTTTTGACCCGACTACGAGGTAATCAGCCAAATAGTTTGAAGATGACGGCCGTATATGTGTGCAAATCGATCCTCCATATCAATTCAAACACATCGAAACCAAATCGATCCAACTTTTGTACAGAAGTAGCACTAGCAAGGGACAACTCAATGTCATGTTGTACATGTATATTGCCACCATCATAACGAAAAAGAAATGGCGCTCACCCAAATGTCTAGAGCTTAACTCAAATTACGACTAATCTAATCATCCAATCTCTACCAAATTTTGCAACAATATACCTTAATGTGGGAAGCCTCTTTTGCTCAAAGTGCAACGTCATCAGCCAATTTTTTTCAAGATGGCAGATGTATGAATCATGCAAGTATTATAGCCTGGCCTTACCAAATCCGCTTATCGTAAATAGGGAGGTATAAATTGTCCTCATGGAGGTGACCGGTAGGATATTAGCATTTTGAAAGACAATATGTAATTGTAGCAGTGACTAACATTTCAGGCTGGGCCGTGCCGTACCGTTAGGTAAACATGGAGGCTATTGTTTTCTCGCAAGTCCATATTTCAGTAACTTCGTAAGTTTATATCCTTTTAGAAATGTACTAAAATAATATATATTCAGTATCAAAACGGCAGAAAACGCTAATGAAATCGTTCATTCCAAGATAAAATAAGTTACGCAGTTATACTAAACCAGTTGGTAACCTACTGTTAGTATTGGGCGTAGTGGTAGCGTCCTAGTCTCATAGTCTAGAGGTTCATGGATCAAATCCAAGCAGGTACAGTTTTTTTTCTTGATTTTTTTGTATTTATTGATTTATAACTACTCACAGTTTATAATGTTAAGGATATATACAGGGTGTATTTGATATGATGGAAGTCCGTTACTCTGGTGATAGAAGAGACTATTCTAAGCTTCCTAGGTAAAAAATTTGTCACCTATCTTGAAATTGATAATTAATCATTAAAAAGTCAATGTTTTTAGTTATTTCAGAAACTAATCAGGCAGAAAGTGGTGCGGCAGGCTGGGGAAACGAGGCGGAGCCCGATGTGACGACGCGCGAAGGGGAAGTTGTTACGTAATCGGAGCATTGACCTTACCGGTTGACTTGAGGGGTGGTAGGCTATCAGCTGTTTGAGCTCTACCGTCTCGTAAGAAAATGTGCATTGCCGTTGTTCTTGTTGTTGTTGTTGTTGACAACGCACGCAATGGCTTGGGACGTCAGGACCGGTAGTATTGTGTAGCCTACTTTGTAAGTGTGGAATTCATTGATTGATGTTCATGTATAAAATAATTTCGATACTCAGCCCTGATGTATCATTGGCGTCCGTGTCGGACCTTCTGTTGACTAGTTACTGAAAATACTAAAAACATTCTCTTAATGAAATGCAGTGTGACAAAATTTCGACATCCCGCAGTCTGTTCAGAACTAGGCATTTAGGACGGAAGTAAAATACTTGATGTTTTGTTTGAGAGGCTTGGCGATTTTGGTCATTTAGCCCCATGTAGCTGGGTGTGGGTAGAATTTGTGTGATAACCTGTGTTTTGTGGTTTCTGTAGAAATGTGGGTATTTGTAATTCAGGTGAGGATTCGGAAGAAGGCGCCGGCCCTGTGGTGTTGGGGCAGTGCAACTGCCTCTCACCTGGAGGCCCTGGGTTCGATTCCTGGCTCCATCAGGGATATTAGAAACTGACGTGAGGGCTGTAACGCAGTGCACTAAGCCTCGTGAGGGCAATTAAGTAGCTGTCTAACAGTGAGGCAGTGCCCGAGTCAGGAAAATCAAGATTAATGGCCGAGGGGACCCGATGCACTGACCACGCGTCACCCTAATATCTGCAGGCCAAATGGCTGGACAGCGGTCGCTTGGTAGGCCTAGGCCCTTCATGGGCTGCACTGCCAGCGGTTATGATTATTGAGAAGAAGGCGGCCGTGGCCTTAAGTTAGGAACAATCCCGACATTTGCCTGGGGTAGAAGTGGGAACCCATGGAAACCTACTTCCAAGATTTAATACTAGTATGGTACCACATGTTCATATTGTGAATTGTCCCATCCCATCTCCAGCCCTCGGGTGGCCATTAACTGGAGAGGGGGGGGGGGGGAGGATTGATTTATTGGTCCATCAACAATGTAAATACATATGAAAATACACGAAAATGAAAATAAAATACAAATACATTGTTATAATACAGTGTTATAATAATAATAATAATAATAGTCTAATAATAATAATAAGAGTCAGCATGTGTAGTTCTGGTGGTAGAGTGCTAACCTTCCCGAGGGTGCGATCTACGTTCAGTCATGTAGTAAATGAATGGGATCTAATAAGATCATCTCCATGGATTTCATGGCACATACAAGAAATCCTACGTACATTAAAGTCTGGCAACTCGACATACCAAAAAGAAACATAAAAGAAGTTAGTGTGTCTAAAAGCCTACTATTACTATTATTAGTATTATTAATAAGTTTATTACAGTTGTTGCACTATCTTCACACAAAGATAGACCAACAGTTCCTTAAATTAATTTACTAAATCTTTAGGATTTCTATTTTCTATGCATAGTTCATGAAGCTGGAAAAATCCTAGACTGATCCACCATCACTAGTCATGTAGCCACTCCCCATGAAGGTGTGAATCAGCTGTTCATAGGCTCGGTTTGTGTATTTCAATGTCATTGGCAGACAAGGCGAGGAGGTCACTCAACTGCAGACTCTGGTCAACATTCCTCAGCGTAGGAGGGGAGGGAGACGGGGAGAAGTCAGCTCTGCTGCTGAGGGGAACGAAGTGAAAGCCCGTTTCCAAGATATTGACCGACGATTTTTGTGATTTAATTCCACCTACACTAATTAAGATCCGACTTAATTTCATGAAGATATTTGCTTAGAATACCATCTTCTATCACCAGTGTAAAGGACTTCCATCATATCAAATACACCCTGTAGTGTTTATTTGCTATCGAACATATTATACATATACTTATAACACCACATATTTCAACACTCGACTACAGCGATTAAAATTCGTTGTCCTTGATTCGCGATGGAGTCTATTGTTGTTGTTGTTGAACCTTTAGGGGCTTTGCGGTTTCATGGTCTTGTAGCCCCATGCACTTGGGTGAGTGTTGAATTTTGTCCGATAACCTGTGATATTGTGATGACTGCATTAGAGTGTTTGTATATATAATTTAGGTGGGAATTCAATTAATCAACGTATAATATCCGTATAGCACGTTGCATTTCAACAAGCTACTACAACCAACATTTGATAATATTCCTTGAAAAAGACACAGAGTTATAACTATACTCATGCATTTAGGAGAAAGTAAATTTTATGTTCTTTACTAAACATCTTGTTTTCCCTCGTATTAGCATGTAGTCACATCGAGGGAAATATGACGGTGTTCAGTATCGTTCGCAGGATATTTTAGCAGTGCATTTCTATACGGGATGTAAGCAGAGAAATATCGACCTTCTTGACAACAACGCAAGTTGGGATGCATAAAACAATATTATTAGGGGCAGCTGATTTACCTGGTATAGCACTTGACTTCACACAAAGGAGCTCATTCATATAGATTCATTTAGGAGTATTGTGACATCCTGACCTAGTAGCTCCCTGTACTTGGGTGTGTGTCAGATGGCTACCTCCAGTTTATTTATGAGATACTCTGAATCCACCCAGCTCTCACTCCCACAGGCTACTGTATAGCAAGGTCGGTCTATTTCTATGCCCAAGGTCGCGGGTTCTAACCCCGCCGAAGTCTTCGGATTTTTAAGAGCGTTAAAAATCCCTCAGTATGCTTTCCTTGGGGGGGAAGTAAAGCCGATGGTTCCATGTTATAGATTTATGGCATGTAAAAGAACCTTCCAATAATTACACTTGTGTGAAACTAAATTGTAGATTAGATTTGACTAACACTCTTAGGTTTCATCGTTCGTCACCAGGAGCCGACTGCGATGGCATCTTGTAACCAAGTTCAGAACTAGTTGTCGTTGACGGTAGCGTTTGGCAGCAAAAGTAGGAACTGCATGAAAATTGAATGTCGGCAGTCATAACTTGAATTAAAAGACAGATAACACACACTAATACAGCCATTAAAATTGACACCGGTTATCAGACAGATTCTACACACACCCAAAGTACACGAGGCTACATGACCGCGTTGTTGCAGCCCCTAAACTGAGGAACCAACCACCCAACCAAGGTCGGTCTATATTCTCAGTGATGTAGAGAGAATTTCGTCGCTGCACTTCCTTATCTGTGCGTGGAATTATTGTGAAAACTTGTGTTCTTGTGATGTCTGTACTACTGTGTGTATTTGTAACAGAGGCCCTGATTTTCAAGGTTGTGGTCATAGCATTAAGTTAGTAACCATCCCGGCATTGGCCTAGAGTAGGAGTAACAAACCAAAGAAAACCACGTCCAGGACAGCTTAGATAGGAATTGAAACCATCTCTTCCTAGTTTCATTTCAAGAGGCTGAGTTTACCTTGTTCCAACCCTCAGACTTGAACTAAAATACGTGAAAGAGGTGGGAATTTTACACAGTGCCTTTTGGACCAGAGCCTCAATACGCACCCCGAGACCATAGAAGATGACACCAAAGAGTTTCAAATCGTAGTTGCACAAAATATGTTGTTACTCGGGAAACACTTCCCTTGCTGTCCCAATTCTGGTTTCAATTTCCACGCCAGAATATTCTTCTACTATTACACTAACCTGCTTTTTAGCAGCTTGAATCGCGTCCATCCACTATGCTTATTCACATCCTAATTAGGAAATTGAGTTGATACACTGCAAGCAATTTATGACATGTGTTTTTTGTTTGTTTCAGTTCTCGGAATGGATGGATCATGACAGAGGTATACCTGATATCGGTGAGTAGTTGGCATGTTAGAGGCTGCTCTTTTGAACCAGTAACGTCATCCACTCAAGATACAACAATGCGGATACAGCATTTAATCTCAGTTGATTTAGCCATCTACTAAGTAACGATTTCACTAATACTCACTAATTGTTCTTAACAAAGTGGTGCCATGAGGATCGTCACTTTCATCGTCGTTGCAAATTATGCTCTATCAATATATGAAGGGCCCTGACCTGAAAAGTGGGCACTGCCCAGCTATTCGGCCTATATATTGCGAGGTGACGCGTGGTTACTGCGTCATTTTTCTTTGTCATGTGGCCTCCTGAGAGGCTGAGTGCAGGTCTTTCTAGTCGACGCTCGTGGGCGAACTGCACACTGGGAAAATGAATGAAACTAGGCAAGGTTGTGGAAGGAAGCAGCCGTGCCTGTCAGAAGGTACCGTCCGAGCATTTGCCTGCTGTTGAAAATGGGTGAACCATGAAAAGCCATTTCAAGGACGGCCAGCAGAGAGCTTGACCCCATGACCTAACGCTGCGCATTAGCGAGCGAGCGACTGACGGTACTACGTCGGGTCATCTCGGTCGTTATTAATTTTGGTTTCCGTGACCGAGAAGCTTCCTCACTGTAAGATAGCCACTCAATTGTCCTCACGAGGCTGAGTGCGCCCCGTCCCAGCCCTCAGGTGAATTTCTAAAATCCCTGACGGAGCCCGGGAATCGAATATGGGGCCTCCGGGTGAGAGTCAGTTGCTGTACTCCAACACCATGGAAGACGGGACAAAGAGCTTCTACTTCTCATTGACACGAAGTTATCCATATTAGAAATATATTACCGTATTAAAACTCAGCGATTCTTCTAGGTTTGTGCCGTGTCTTGTGTGGGGTTTCGACACGGCACACACCTAGAAAAATTGCTGAGTTTTAATTCACTGGCCGTGAAAGTCCATATACCATCTATTATCGTATTGATGTACATTCAAAGTTTTACCCTCAATGGAAAAATAGTTCCACCTTTGCCAATACTTTATTCCATAAATATATCTAGTGGTACATATTTCCGCCAACAATGTGGTCTTCTTCAGCTATTAAGACATTATTGATGAAGGACTGAACGACTGTGGACATATTACATTAATAGAGAAAATGTAAAACTAAATATACAGCAGTTTGTATCAGAATTCAACAGGCACCACTTAACAAAGAAATTAACACTCGAAGTCGTTTTATTTCGGACATTTAAATAGAATTAGTAATGGTTGGTAGCATTCTGAGCTTCTATGCCCAAGATCGCGGGTTCAAACCTGGCCAAAGTCGTCAGATTTTATAAGATTGTTAAAAATCCCTCAGAATGCCTTCCTTCAGAGGGGAATTAAAGATGGCGGTTCCATGTCATAGATTTATGGCATGTTAAAGGACCTTCCACTAATTACACCTGTGTGAAGCTAAATTAAGTTATAGGTTAAACATTTGACAAACGCTCTTAGGTTCCGACGTTCGCCGCTAGGAGCCGACTGCGGTGGCAACTACTCGAAAAAATTAAATGTCTGCAGTCCTTACTTGAATTGAAAACAGATAACACACACTAATACAGTCATCACCTAATAACACCGGTTTTCAGACAGATTATACACACACCCAAAATACACGGGGCTACATAACCACTTAGTCGCAGCCCCTAAACTGAGGAACCAACCAACCAGAATTATTAGTAATGAATTTTCAATAAAAGGTTCAATCTTAAAGTACAACCAAGTGGTTTACAATGACCTAAAAGAAGCCAACATTGACATTTATGATACACCTTGACTCAATTTATTTCCCCATACTACCCTCTTGAGAGATCACCCAAGGGTTGGAGGGTTGGTGACCACGGGACCCCAGCTAAGCCCGGCATTGCTTCCACTTACATGTGCCTGGCTCCTTTCAGTTATAATTCCTGTCGGTCTCCCTTGGTCAACACTTGTTCTCTTCTGACCCCGACGGTATTAGGGTATCCGAGGCCTAGGGAGTCTTTCACTTTCCCACCATAATTGACCCTCTTCTCTCATCTTTCCTGATACACTCATTCTTCAAAGAGGCATCCTTCTTTTTCTTTCCATGATACCTCCTGCCTTCTGCTCAAGGCCCTACAGGAGGCAGAGTGTCTGTAGCCGCACCACTTTATGGTACACCCTGGATAGTGCCGCATCCTCAAGAGCTCACGGCTGGTAAGTTCGTGAGTTGGCGTCCCCGAGGGATTCCTGAGCCTAGGTCCGTTTTGTTTTCCTCTTTTCGCTGACTTTTGGGCGGATCCTCTCACTTTTCCTTTCCTATCTACCATTCATGGCTCTCCTTCCTTCCAAGTCCCTTAATTCTCATTCTTCGAAGGTTGAGGGCTAATCTTTTCCTCCTGTCGTTGGTTTCCCTTAGGCCTATTCTTCTATTTGTATTCCATTTCCCCTTGTAGTCTGTAAGTCAGTTATTAGTTTGAGTTGTATGTAGATAGTTTTAGGTATACAGTGAAACCCCTCAAATCCAAACCCCGGAAATCCGAAATCCCGGGTAATCCGAACGAGTTTCTTCGACAATTTTATGTTTGAAAAAACACACGCACAACAGAGAAACGTATTTATTTAGTCATAAAACAATTACATATTCTACATTATAACCTTATTTTTCAATAATTACTGAAAAATTAACAAAGAAGTAGAGTTAGCATACGTAACACACTGTAAATGTGCCGCATACTTATCTCATTCTGGATTGAAAATCGGAAAAGTTGGTTATTGTAATTTCTTAGGTTAATCACTTTGCAAGAACAATGAAATAACAATAGAAACACACTAAATATTACTTAATCTTTCACTTGAAATCAGTTATCTTCAATTGTCGAAGTGACGAAAACCTTCCCGCTGAGGCAATTGTGCATGAACATGACATCGTTTGGCGTGGCTGCTTCGTGTTCTACGGAGCGCAATGCGATGTCCAGAGCAGATGCAGCCTCAGTATAAGTCACATTGTCTGTCCAAGTTTCTTCTTCCTCACTGTCACTAGCTACATTGCTGTCATGTTGACTCACTATTTCTTGTTCGGTGCATTCTTCATTGACATCAACTGTCGTCCACTACTCTAGACAACCTTCTCCAGCATCCTCACAACCTGCTATATGGATATTTTTTGGCTAATACGAACAAATTGAAATCCGAACTGACTACAGCCCCAATTAGTTCGGATTTGAGGGGTTTCACTGTAGTATCATTTCATTTAAATTTTCACAATCACCCAAACCATTAGGGGCCGATCGATAACCCAGATGTTAGGCCCCTTAAAACAACAACGATCACTATCATCATCCTGAGAGAATGCACAGCCTGAATACCGTAATTAAAATGTTCCACCTGCTCCGATTTAGTTCCTCCTATCTGGCATTCAATTTTCTTGCGTATTTTCCCTACTTACATAAACTTCGTTTATGTTCAACGATGTCGAAATGTGAATATTATACGTCAGAAAACGGTATCATAATGATGGTCAATAAGGTACTGTTTTCCATTATGATACAGTTTCTCCAGCCAATCAGAGCTCATTCATTGACCGTAGGCTCAAAATCCAACATGTCGGACATGAACACAGCATCCTTCTATATAAATTACCGACATGGGAAGTGCACCGTCCATATGTTTGCGTAAATAAACTGGCATATATGAGACAAGAAATAGCACCGTACCTTAATATCCCTAACATCAATTTCTACACAGCGCATTGCTTTCAAATGACTTCGGTGACAGTTTGACTGAATGCTGCTGCTCATGGGAGTTCGGCAGCCTGTAATCATATGACATTGCCAAGCAGACAGAGCGCATGCGTCGGTCAGTCAGAAAACTTGGAAAACAGAGATATCAAACCTAGCGCATGCACTCCGATCACAAAATTCAAGTGACTGAATCTCGACAGATCTTCTTCTTCTTCTTCTTATCCTTCTTCTCCAGCATGATTAATCCCACTTATGTGGGGTGGCTGATGTGGATATTCCTCCTCCACGTTGTTCTATCCCGGACCATTTCCTCCGCAAGCCCCCGCTGTTTCATACTTGAATGCTGTCCATCCAACGCCATTTTGGTCATCCTCGACTCCGTTTACCTGGTGGAAGCATTTCCATCATCCTATTCCCCACATAATCTTGATATCTTCTCTTAACATGGCCATACCATCTGAGGCCAGCTTCTCTGACTTTCTCAGAAACTTGCACCACGCTAAGTCGTCTCCTAATCACTTCATTTCTCACTTTGTCCAACCTTGTATGCCCACTTGCCCATCTCAGCATACGCATTTCTGACACGTCCAGTTTTTCTGCCCATCTCCTTGTTATCTAGCAGGTTTCTGCCCCGTATATCATTGCTGGTCTCACCACGGCCTTGTGTACCTTCCCTCTTAATTTTTCTGGTACCTTCTTGTCACACAGTACACTTAATATTTTCCTCCAGTTGAACCATCCCGACTGTATCCTGCTCTTTATTTCCTCCCCCAGTCCACCATCTTGTTGGATAACTGTACCAAGATATCTGAATGAACTTGCTGTTGGGATCTCTACTCCAGCCAATTTTAAACCTGTTTCAGCACCCCTCAGGCTCAGGAACTCTGTCTTACATCTGCTTATCTTCATTCCTCGGCTTTCTAGTGCTTCTCTCCATTCCTCCAACCATTTCTCTGCAAGATCCTTCGTCTCTGCACACAGGACCACATCATCAGCGAACATCCTGGACCATGGAGCTTCCTTCCTGATTACCTTTGTCAACACTTCCATGACGAGTACAAAAAGTAATGGACTGAGTACGGAAGCTTGATGTACTCCAACGTTCACAGGAAAGGATTCTGTAGTTCCAGATATACATCTGACCATGGTTCTGCTGTCCTTGTACATGTCTTGGATCAGCCGTATATGCTTTTCTGGCACAAGTTTTAGTCGTAGGCTCCTCCATACTTCCGGTCTTGGTACACTGTCGTACGCATTTTCCATATCAATGAAGACCATCGACAAGCTCTTGTTGCCTTCAATGTACTTCTCCACTATTTGTCTCAAAAGATATTTATGAATATTTATGTTAAAACATATATTAAAGTTATAATTATCGTCGAACATAAACATTCGTATGCAACTCGCCTATAATGGTAATTAAGACACTCGGATGGAAATTATAAAACTCGCTTACGCTCTTTTTATATACATACACGTGTCTTAATTATTGCCATTATAGGCTCGTTGCATAATGTACTATTATGAAATGCTAATTTTCATACCGTATTCCCTACATTTCTGTTTAAGCCTAAATTTCATATGGAAATCGGCTGTAAAGGTCAGGTTTGGTCCTGGAAAAAACGAAGATATCAGGGAGGAAGGGATGAGGGTCAATTAAGACAGGACTATGGAATACACCATATACTTTGAATAAGCAGATACAATCAGGGTCAGAAGGCAACAAGAATTGGTCATTGGAGATTGACAGCATGGATGGTAAATAAGAGCCTGGAGACACAAGTAAGAGGCTGAAATCCCACCCACTCCTCTCCAGTTGTGAGAGCCTTGGGGATCTTCATACGTAAAACAGGATCCCTTTTAAAGCATCCTGATTTTATTGAACAGATCTTCAAGAGCTCTTGCCTTCACTCTTCAGGACCATCCTTAGAGCCCTGGGTGGATAAACAAATCGTTATCCGTATCCGCCCCGCATCCGCACGACTGTTATCCGCATCCGCCCCACATTCGCGAGACTCCTATCTGCATCCGCCCCTCATCCGCACGACTGTTATCCGCATCCAGCCCACATCCACACGACTGTTATCCGCATCCGCCCCACATTCGCGAGACTCCTATCTGCATCCGCCCCTCATCCGCACGACTGTTATCCGCATCCGCAAAACTTTTATCCGCTTACTGCCCACATCCACACGACTGTTATCCGCATCCGCCTCGCGTCCGCACGACTATTATTCGCATCCGCACAATTTTTATCCGCATCCGCACGTTCGTTATCCGCATCCGCCGCATTACAATAATATTCTTATTTTGATAAACTACAGTATTAAGGCGCCATATTTTTGCGAGCCTCCGTGGCTTAGGCGACAGCTCGCCGGCATCTCACCGCTGGGTCCGTGGTTCAAATCCCGGTCCCTCCATGTGAGATTTGTGCTGGAAAAAGCGGAGGCAGACAGGTTTTTCTCCGCGTACTCCGGTTTTCCCTGTCACAAATTTCATTCCAGCAACACTCTCCACTATCATTTAATTTTATCTGTCATTCATTTAATCATTGCCCGGAGGAGTGCGACAGGCATCGTTAGCCGGCACAGTTCATATCCTCGCCGCTAGATGGGGGCTTCATTCATTCCATTCCCTGACCCGGTCGGTCGAATAGAAGCAGGCTGTGGATTTTCAATAAGGCGACACATTTAGTTATTTGAGGAGAAAGTCGTTCCCCTAGGTTATGTAAGTCATGTTCTATGTTTAAAATGAATGTTATACAGCCAGAATTGCAGCCCATTTCATTTCGGAGTGTTAATTGTTATTAATGACACAATTGAATGGGATTAGCGTAAACCATCATCTTACATTTGTCATGAAAACAGAAAAATATGAAATGTTACAAACATCTGGATCCTAGTAATGATATCTGTAAACAATCCGCAAATTTACTCCAAACATTATCCGCAGCTTATCCGCTATCCGCAAAGCCATGCAAACTATATCCGCGTGGCGAAAAATCCGTGCAGGGCTTTACATCCTTTTGGATCGCCTCTTGCCGTGTGCTTGCGACTAGTGTACATATCGGAAACGACAGGTGTTTAGAATATTGTTCAAACATGAGAGTAAACGAGTCGTATAAACCAAAATACACGCTGGTCACACAATGGTTTCATATCAGATGAACGAGTGTGCTCAGCCAGTACGTGCCCTGAGAGCGTGAAACCAACCAGTGCAGCTGTTTGGCACTCGACCAATCAGAATCAATACTGCAAGCACATTGTATAGTCCCCTCTTTGTGACATTCCAATTACCATCGTCTCTCACACGAATGTCAAACCGAGTGTTTATTATTAACAATGTGATGAACTGATGAAAACGGATTAAACCTAAACACTGACATTGTGCTCCGTTGACTTCATTAAATTGGTGGAATGAGTTTTTATAGATGTGTAACATCTTTCCACTCGGTTGCTAGATATTTTTGTGGGAGTGATTTTGAAAAATTGGACGGAAGTGGATCGGACGGAAGTGTGTAAGACGCACTGCCAGCTGGTCGAAATAGCCGTGGGGTTAGCGCCTAGGAACCTAAAGATCTCGGGTTCGAATCCCGGACGAGGTAGATATTTTTGCTACCAGATTATCATTTTAAACGTTATTTGTCAGATCAATATGACCCATTTTAACAGAATCCATATGAAATTACGTGTTGGTCTGTGAATCAAGAGGACCGGTTTATAAGGAATTTAAGGTTATGAGCGGTGTCGCGTCTATTAATCTAGTTGATCCATATCGTATTCTTTATTTAGGCTAGTGCTGGTGGAAGCTACAAATCATCTAATAAAATGAGTTCCGTATTATAAACTACAATATCTGTAAAACACTCCCATTTACAATAGATTAATATTTGTGCCAATAATAGTATAAAATACCGATGTAACAACAATTTCACGTGAGGTTTCTTCTGTGTCAGATGTTACACATCATATGCGACTACTGTAAGGCTGGTATTTTTTTAAAGTCTATTCTGTATTTTCCAATATAAGTCTGCCGGTTGTTGTAGTTGCTTATGTCAAAGACTGTGATATCACGGGCCATGTATTTGTGTGTGATTTGTGTGATAACCGGTGTTATTGTGATGGCTGTACTAGTGTGTGTATTATTTTGTTATTCAGGATTGGATTAGGGAGGAGGCGACCGTGGTCTTAAGTTAGGAACCATCCCAGCGTTTGCCTGGATTAGACGTGTGAAAAATTACGGGAAACTACTTTTAGGATGACTGAGGTGGGAATAGAACCTTACTTTTCTCAGTTTCGCCACACGAGGCTGAGTTTACCCCTTTCCAGACCTCACACCAGAATCAAACCCGGACCTCGAGGGCGACATCCGAAACGCTAGCCACTACGCCTACTTGTGATGTTTCGTCTATGGGTTTGGGCATTGTGAACATTTCATCCCCGTGTACTTCCGGGTTTTTATCGTTAATGTTTGGTGACCTATGCTATTTTTGGTCCCTTTAGAAGTATGTGTAATTGGAGTTGTGGCAACGTTTGGTAAATACGTGGCAGTGGCTTGAAATTATGGATCATACCGTCATTTGTCAAGTGGAAAAAGACGGAAAACCTCAATTAGGATGGCTGGGTTGGGAATCAAACCCACGTCTGCTCGACATTGCCTCACGAGGCTGAGTGTACCCCGTTCTATCACTCAGATCAGAATTAAATTTCTTAACAGAGCCGGGAATCAAACCAGTAGCCTACTTCCGCGGTGACAACCATGACAGCCCCAAGGTCACGGCTGGGGACTTTATTATAGACAGGTCTTGACGAGAGAAGTTGAGATCTTTTGAGGAACTATTGAAATAAATGAGAATTCCAAAGGAATCCTTAATCCAAGACCTGGAGTGACCAACCACAGCACCGTGAGGTAACATACCAACCCAGAATCGTACAGAATTTTGACACAAGATGATAAATTTGTATTTGAATAAAATAAACACCTTACACAATAAAATTAAACCTCCATTACCGGTATACTTCCCCTCTAGCGCTACAGTCAATGAAGAGCCTTGTCCTACCAAGCGAATGCTGCTCAGGTATTCGGCTAACAGATGGAGAGGTAGCATATTGTCAGCGTGCCGTAGCTCCTCGGCCACTACCTTGGCTTTCATGGCGAGGACGCTACATCGCTGATCAGACAGCTACTAGATCCTCACGATGCTGAGTGCACCCCGTTCCATCCCTCACTTTAGTTTCTAAAATCCATGATGGATCCGAGAATGGAACAGAGAGCGTCCTAGGTAATGGACATGCGCACAACCCTTACACGGCTAATAAACCTCAACAGTGTATTAGTGAAGAAAGAGATTAGAAATACGAGGCCTTTCCAAAAATTACGTTTCCCTATTTCTAAATAAAAGGAAACCTCAGTTCCGTAAAACACTTTATTTGCACTAGATACAGCAATGTTTGAGCTATTTTTTTGACATAATGAAATGAATATCCACAGCCAACTTCTAGTCGACTGACCGGGTCAGGGAAAGGAATGAATGAAGCCCCAATCTAGCGGAGAGGATATGAACTCTGCCGGCTGCCAAAGCCTGTCGCACTCCCCTGGGGCAATGATTAAATGAATGACAGATAATAATAAAATAATAATAATAATAATAATAGACTAATATCATGATTTAGTTTGGCCTCGGATGCTGGGTACAAGCTTTGATATTTGACACCCAAAGGGTAGCTTGCATGTCGAATTTCGTTCTTCCTTGAAGCACTATGACAGTCGAGGAGGTTAGATAGCTAAGCTCCTTGAACCCTACAGCGCTTTCTAGTATAGAAATAAGGAACTTTGTGTTGGCGGAAACTCCCGAGATTAATTTTGCCATTATGAACACGGCCTACTGAATTCGAATGGGTTCTTTGACATGCCAACATCGTATGACATGGTGTCGTAATTTTTGCCGCATTTCAAAAATCACTTACCACGGCCAGAAGAGAACCTGCAAGCTTGGGGTTAGTAGACCGACACGATAACCACTCACCCACCATGGCAAGCTGAATGACAAATGAAATGAAATGAGAGTGTTGTTGGAATGAAATTGTGAAAGGGAAAACCGGAGTACCCGGAGAAAAACCTGTCTGCCTCCGCTTTGTACAGCACAAATCTCGCATGAAGTGACCGGGATTTGAACCAAGGACCCAGTGGTGAGAGGCCAGCGTGCTGCCGCCTAAGCTATGGAGGCTCATATTTGTCGACATAATCATCTCCAGAATTGAGACTTCCTGTCAAAACGTGGGATCAACTTCTGTATGCCTGTGTCGAAGAAGTCTGCGCCTGAGAATGGATCCAGTGCGTGACATTTCTCTTCAGCTCTTCGTTAGCTTGCCACGGTGGGTGAGTGGTTAATATGTCAGTCTACTAACCCCAAGCTTGCAGGTTAGCTCCTGGCCGTGGTAAGTGATTTTTGAAAGGTGGAAAGAATTACGACACGCAAGTCATACGATGTTGGCATGTCAAAGAACCCATTTGAGTTCAGTAGGCCGTGTTCATAATGACAAAATTTATCTCGGGAGTTTCCGGCAACACAAAGTTCCTCATTTCTCCACTAGAAAGCGCTATAGTGTTCAAGGAGCTTAGATATCTAACCTCCTTGACTTTCGAAGTGCTTCCAGGAACTACGAAATTCGACATGTAAGTTACCCTCTGGGAGTCAAATAACAAAGCTTGCACCCAGCATCCGAGCCCATACGATATTATTATTAACCCTTCGTTAGTGTGAAAATGCCGACCAGAGGAAAGGAATTTGTTCAGGTGCAAGGAAAAATGGAAATTGCTGGGAGCAAGATCAGGACTGTATGGTGGATGATCAAACACCTCCCATCTGAACTTCTGCAGAACAATTGCTGTGCGCCGAGCTGTATGTGGTCGAGCATTGTCATGGATCAGTACAACATCTGGGCTGCTTCGGTGCCGTAGTTGGCAGCATGCTGAACTGCTGGCCCAAGATAACGCGTTCAAACCCGGCCGAAGTCGTCGAATTTCTTAAGAGCGGTAAAATCCTTCATTATACCTTCCTTCGGAGGGGAAGTAAAGCCAGCGGTCCCATGTCATAGAGTTGTGGCATGTAAAAGATCCGTCCACAGAATAAACTTCTGTGAAGCTAAATTTCTATGTAAGAGTTCATTGATATGCTTTATCAAAGTTCCAACGTTCACCACTAGGTGTCAGTGATAGCTGGTAGTGAAAGTTGGAACTACTTGAAATTGAAAGGAATTTGTAGCTCACCCTATGGGTGTCCGCTTGAAGCAGCTATAGCCTCTGGCGAGCTGAACATGTCCTCGGATACTCCCGGCATACGCTAAATATATAATAACAAATATAGCACAACACCTGCACTGAGCATTCCACTCCTCTTGTATTGAATGACCTGTCGCAATTTTATAGTAACTGTCAGTGTTTACTGTTTCACCCCTGGGCAGGAGGTCGATTAGAAGAACATTGTGCGCATCTCTTTCTACACCGACACAGTCTATTTGAATTTCGTCTTGACCGGAAATCTACTGAGACGCCAATGGGTAGACTGCTGCTCGGTTTCCGGGGTAAAGTGAGCATCCCACGTCTCATCGCCCGTGCAAGATCGCAGTTCATCGGAAGGCTAAGTTTGAGGAAGAAGAAGGAAAGAAGCTTGTAGTTCTTCGCAACCGTTAATCTCGTCCCCGTGGCGTAGTCGGTAGCATGCTGAGCTTCTATGCCCAAGATCACGGGTTCAAACCCGGACGAAGTCGTCGGATTCTTTAAGACCGTTAAAAATCCCCCAGTGCCTTCCTTTGGAGGGGAAGTAAAGCCATGTTATAGATTTATGGCATGAAAAAGAACCTTCAACTAACTACATTTGTGGAAGCTAAACTTTGTAGGGTAGTTTGATAACGCTATATTAGTTCCAACGTTCGCCACTAGGTGCTGACTGCGATGGCATTTAGTAGCCGCGTCCGCAGCTAGGTGTCGTGGACGGTAGCATTTGGTAGCAAAGGTAGGCACTACTTGAAAACATTAATCGTCTGCAACCCTTCTACCTGAATCACAGATAATACACACTAATACAGCCATCACAATTAACACCGGTTATCAGACATATTCTACACACTCCCAAAGTATACGGGGCTACATGACCACGTTGTCGCAGACTCTAAACTAAGGAACCAACCAACCAATCAATCTCGTCCCTACAAAAACTGAATAACTCAATCATCTTTCGAGTGCGGAGATATGCTGGTCTCTTGGACTTGCGCTTTAACACGCGCAGCTACTCCAGTTCTTCATGTCCTTAGAATACACTCTTTTATTTGAAAATTCCATACATGCAAAAACCGTATAATCATCATTTTCATTCCTGCAGCACCTTCAACAAAAACTTCTGGCAACTGTTCTGAGTTTTTCTTTGGCAACTTTATGAAGATAATTCATTTAAGGGTTACGTCCCCTTGCTCGCTAATTAAGAGCCAACTAAAAGAGTTCTTTATTATCGTGTGCCGGGAATGGAAGATAGAGTCTGGCACTGGCCGGAGATTAAACCCCATTCATCTACTGCATGTGCTATGTCACGGCGTTCAATGTTTCAATTCGTTTAACTGCATTCATTGAATTGGATTACATAGGAACTACCGAGTCGTCCTCCCTAGCGCCATTTAAATTCTCTTTGCAATTCAGCTTGGCGGTCTGCTGTAATTCTTTTACAAGTTCAATGAAGCAAACTACAACGTATGCATACAGTTTCAACCCTCTACTTAAAAATTAAATCTAGAGCTTATGGGGATAGTCCGGCAATAAAATATTGAATGTTTGTTATTTTATTTTTTGCATAAATAGATTCATTCTTTGTGCTTTTAGGCCAGGCGACAGGTAGTTCAATAAGGAATTAATTAGTGGAAAGCTGGAAACTGCTTTAATCGCTTTATTTGGACCCAGATATTACTCTCCCAAGTTTTCCCTCTCGAGCGAAGTCGGCGTTGGCCCTTCTGCCCTAAGAAGGTACCATTTTTCGTTCTTTTAACAAATATCTCCCATACCATGAATTTTATCAACAAAATATCTATTATAAAAATAATCTAGAGTAAATTTACTACAAAAATGCTCCCTACCTTTTGTCTCTAATGTGAACCGTTACGATGCTACGACCATTCAAAGTTGAGCCCTTTTAGATTCTTGTGGAAAATCTATGGAAATGATATGCCATATCAAAGTTTCTTCATGTTATAAATATTTGTCAGCATTCCAGGAGCACAAGCTGTTAACTTGTTACAAGTATAACAGCTTTTCTATGTAATCAGCTGTGGCAAAGTACCTACCATTAGTATTATTGTTGCGTAGTATTGGCATAAAATTACTCTTTTCCGCACCACCTGGCGGTAGAGTAAATGGCGCGTTTATTTTAAAGTGGTGTCCCCAGGAGGCCTAATCCACAGTTCAAATCTCAAAGTTAGTCGATTTTAAACCGTTTTGATGAAGGCTGTCAGTCTTGATCGTCTGCCTCAATTTCTCCGTCATCGCTTTCATCGTCTGTATCGGTACATTTGTCCGACGCCACAGGGCGCTCAAGATTAACATCGATGTCTCCGTCACAATCATCCATATCATCTTCCTCGGCAGCTTTTGTACATGACCGTCCCATAAAATGCATGCAGATTCTGGAGCATCGGAGGCCTGTTTTCCCTCAACCACACCCTGCGTTACTTCCTTTCGAACATATGCAGGACACTATGTTTAGAAGCGCTTGTGGCGCCGGATCCCTCGTCGTTGGTATGGGAACCAAACCACATTGAGAATTTTTCCAGCCCCAATCCAGTGGATTTGTATAATTTCCATACCATGTTCGGATTTGAAGGTATGTTCTTGAAGAGTGCTCACGTGCCGCTGATTCGGTGGGAGGAAAGCTTGCGAGATTAAATCGATGTTTGCTTAGATATTTTGCAAACATTTGGAAACGCAACTCATTCAGGGTATTTCCCGCGGTTTTGTTGTCATAAAGCCTAGCCAAAACCAACTGGCCCGCTTTGTCAATTTCATCGGGGTTTGCGTTCACGTCTCGGAAAACCCTAACAGCTGTTTGCAGTTCCTCATTACTCTTCAGCAGTGTCACGAATTTCATTTTGCCCTGCCAGTGAAACGAAGACGTTGTATCGCACCCACTAAACGCATGCAAAAAGAGGAAGTTTTCTTGCACACACGGCGGGAGATTGAAACTTGTTGTGCAAAATAGATGTTGTTTGGTTGAACCTTTGCTGGGTTTCATAAAATACATTTTCGTGGAGGGTGGCACACGAGCCGCCAAGATGACCAGGATATCTATAACTTCAGCCACTATAATGACCGAATTGTCTGGCCGAGATAACTCGAGTGCGGTGGTAACGATGAGCACATTGGCATCTTCTGGAGCTTGTCTGGTTTCGATTCCTTCGCTTTCGAATTTGACGAGCAACAAGTCGATCAATCTTCGTTTGTTTTCTCATTAGAAAAAAATTTTGCTTGTGGCATAGGTGCCGACATGGACTCATATAAAAAAACATTAGCAGCATCATGCTTGTGCAATCGTCGAAGACGTTCAGCGGTCTTGGCACTGCGAGCTGCTGGGTCGTCAGGATACCCATCGAAAATAATGACACTGTTTTTGAAGTATATTTTAATGAAATTCACATATTTGGCACTAATATCGACAAAAGTATCGGTTTGGTGCCAAATTGCACGGTGCAGAAGATATCCTCCGTCGAGAACATGATGTAGGTCCTCAAATGTGGGCTCATCGGTAACAGGATGGAATAATTTATAGAACACAGACTTTTGCGTCTTACGCATTCCCGCTTCATCAAAGATCGCAACCGGATACGGAGCTAGTTCAAACTGGAAATATTGTTTCAATTGTGCATCGGATTTCTTTGCAAGGCAAATGCGTTGGAAAAGCACAAGAGGATCAACAGGAATATCCGTGTTGTGGATTTTTATTTTCGAATTTACCGCGTGGAGATGCATCACGAGACTGTGGTTGCCAGCTGTATGGGAGGCCGAGCGCGGCAAGCCAGCTGCATCTGTACTCATTGTTGCCAACGCCCTCGGTGAGAAAGTAATGAAGTCTGCATGAAAAATGTACTGAATCAGAACTGAATGTACTTAGCCTACTGACAATTTGTTTATTGATACTTGTAACAAGTTAACAGCTTGTGCACCTGGAATGCTGACAAATATTTATAACATGAAGAAACTTGGATATGGCGTATCATTTCCATAGATTTTCCGCAAGAATCAAAAAGGGCTCCACTTTGAATGGTCGTAGCATCGTAACGGTTCACACTAGAGACAAAAAGTACGGAACATTTTTGTAGAACATTTACTCTAGATTATTCTTTATAATGGGTATTTTGTTGATAAATTTGATAGTATGGGACATATTTGCAATAAAACGAAAAATGGTACCTTCTTACGGCCAAAAGGGCCAACGCCGACTTCGCTCAAGGGGGAAAACTTGGGAGAGTAATATCTGGGTCCAAATAAAGCGATTAAAGCAAGTTCCAGCTTTCCAGTAATTAATTCCTTATTGAGGTTTTCTTTCCGACCTGTCGTCTGGCCTATTTCATAGTACAAAAGGATTTTGTGAAATTCGAATGAGGAATGTAGAAACAAAAATAGCCTGCAGCTGAGGAGTGGGCGTGGCATCATATGACAGCTGTGCTAATGTTACTTGTTTACTCAGATGATGATGATGATAATTGTTGTTTTAAGGGGCATAACATCTAGGTTATCGGCCCAAAGTTTACTCAGAAAAATGATATGAATCTAAGGAGTGAATCTGGACTGTTGTGCCATCTCTTGAGCATTCCAGGTATCTCTTGAATATATAAGTGTTCTTTATGTCCTGTGATCATAAACTCTTTGAAGTCGTTTGTAAACTTTTTGTCAAAAGCGTACTCTGTTTTCTGTGGTGTTATTTCTGTTAATGAGTGTTCGATCATGCCTAAACTCAGAGGTAAAACTGCACTAAAACGGAAAGCAAAAGAAATGCTTACTAGCAGGTGGTCTAAAAACCACGCAGAAGAAACACCCACATGTGAGATGGAAGCAAATATTTCTATGGGATCAAATGAACCTGAACATTAAGGCCAGTATATGTTTGTTGATATGACTTTTCTTAGATCTCTCTATAAAAATGCACTGCGTTGTAAATGTTTCGAGGAGAGTGTAACTGCAAAACAAAGGATACGTTAGGTTTTTGTAAAAGGGTGGTTGTGAAATGTGAAAACTGTGGTCATGTTTTGAATGAAATCACCACATGTTCTCAGACGCAGAAATCTTAAAATAACAAGAGCATGTTTGACATCAACAAGAAAGTTGTGGAACCTTGCAACAGGTTTGGTAGGGGATATGCTGCAGTGGAAATGTTCTGTTTAGGCATGGACATGAATATCATGAGCAAATTTACTTACTATAATATTTTGAACCATATTGGTTGGTTGGTTCTTAAGTTTAGGGGCTGCAACAACGCGATCATGTAGCCCCGTGTACTTTGGGTGTGTGTAGAATCTGTCTGATAACCGGTGTTAATTGTAATGACTGTATTATTGTGTGTATCTGTTTTAAGGTACTCAGCGACACTACTGAAGACATTTCAATACAAGTTATTTTATTATCTTGAAATTGATATCACTGATTCCAAGAATATTAACTAGTGGATTTTTGCCAAAAAAGAAAAAAATAAATAAATTTGGGGGGTCTTTCTCGAAGATTGATCACAAAAATAAGTTGCATTTTTAGGACGCGATATCTTTGCTCTTTTTCAACTTAATTGAGCCATTGTTGTTGCAAATTGATCTGCTGTATGTTCAGAATGTTGTATAGCAGAATAGTTTGTGTATTATTGATTGAGACAAATATATTAGCTTTGTTTTACAATTTACGTTATTTTGATTGAAAAAATAAATAAATTGTGGGGGGCGTGACCCCTAATTTCAATTTAACAGCTTCATTCTGCTTTACAACATAGCTGCATTAATTGTCTATATTTTAGTTCTTAAATGAAACTAATATCTGCATTCTAATTGGACATTTTAACTGTCCAAGTCGAGACAAATATTGAAAGAAATGAAATCGTAACTTAAAGATGAGGTACACATTTAGAGTAAAGAGTGTTACTTTTCAACTCCTAAAAACTGCCTTTTCTTTGGATTTTAGGTCAATCTTCTGCATTCTCCGACCCGAGAGTACCTCTTACATTGTTTTAGTTCTGGAGTAGATTGTTTCAAAGCCAGATTAATGTGTGCTTTATCTGTTGCACCTATGCGTCAAAGTGACAGCTGCTGAAAAGCGAGCACATTGATCATTAAAGTGAATATAAATGAGCTAAACAACAATAAAACTCGTATATTTTTGGGAACTAGAAAGGACATACTATCGAATGAGACAATTAAAAAATTTGAAAATTTTCTTGAAAATGACTAAAGGAAGGGTCGATGAGTACCTTAATTCAAGTAAGGACTGCAGACGATCAATTTTCAAGTAGTTCATACTTTTGCCGCCAAACGCCACCGTCAACGACTACTAGTTCAGAAACTTAGCTATCAGACGTCACCGCAGTCGGCTCTTGGCAACGAACGTAGGAACCTAAGAGCGTTGTTTACATTCTTAACCTCTACAATTTAGCGTCACACAGGTGTAATTAGTGGAAGGTTCTTTAACATGCCATAAATCTATGACATGGGACCGCCGGCTTTACTTCCCCTCCGAAGGAAGGCATACTGAGGGATTTTTAACGCTCTTAAAACATCCGATGACTTCGGCCGGGTTTGAACCCGTGATCTTGGGCACAGCAGTTCAGCATGCTACCAACTACTCCACCGACGCCTCTTTGCCTTCAATTATTTTTATGACATTTGGTCAAAGTGACTATTTTCTCACCTCCTGATAGGAACTCTCCTTAGATCTTGGCCACTTCGTTGATGAACCTAGCCCCAATTTTAAGTACCATACTAGGACACAGACGCCAAAACAACGCAGGAATCACAGACATCATGCTCCATGTTTGTGGGTTTGATGACCCCGAAGACTCATGCCCCTAAATGTAACAACAGCAACACAAACAACATACAGATTTCCAAATCCGTACAACTTGCCTCAATGTTTGGGATTAAACAATCTGAATCTTTCAGCTCTTCGACACTAATTGACCCGTGGTGTAACCATGCTTGTTAAATCGTGCGCCATGGCCGTGAGGACACCTGAAGCAATTCCGGAGATCTCAGGTTTGAATCCCGGCGCTGACAGGAGCTACCTTGAGTATGGTTTTTTCCCGGGGTTTTCTACGCATTCTACAAGATGACGTTGTTGGCACGCAGAAGTGACGTCATAGTGCCTATTGAAAGGCAATTTGGTGAGGCGGAAGGCGCTGATTCTTCATGCACCCCGACAATGATGACTAAGCTACAGCAAATAAGCTGAGATAAAAGTAATTATTCGTGTTAAAATAATGTTATAGTAGACTGTCATTGGGTGACAGTTTAAAAATAACATAAACCCAGGGAGGGAATTAAGGGCGGAGCTGTGTTATTACACGGATGATAATTCAGTTTATCACTCTGAAACATCTTATCGTGAAAGGTTATCTAAGCACCAGGCTCATACTCATACTGCTTGATTAATGTCCACTTTCATTAGTTCTCTCATTAGCCTCGTTGACGAGTGGTGACTCAAACGTTAGGCAGTAGCACGCGCCGACAACAATGATTGTTCGCTCTTGACCAATAGCTTCCTCCATCTCCACGTGAATTGCACATTCCGGTCCTGGCAGCCCGCTTGGGTGTCATGTCCCCAGTGTTGCACAGCTGCACCTAGTTCTGTCCAGCGTCACTGCTTGCTCTCAGTGACTACGGTGGAGAGTTGACAACACTGTGCCTCGAGCTGAGAAAGCCTTGGCTCCCCGCAGACATGGAATGTAAACATATCCACCCAGCTAGGTTTCAATGACAAACCATTTCTTAACGAGGAAACTGAGAGAACTATAATCTATCTACATGAAAAGAAAATCCACAGCCTGCTTCCAGTCTCCGACCGGGTCAGGAATGGAATGAATGAAGCCTCCAATCTAGCGGCGAGGATATGAACTGTGCCGGCTGCCGAAGCCTGACGCACTCCTCTGGGGCAATGATTAAATGAATGACAGATGAAATGAATGATAGTGGAGAGTGTTGCTGGAATGAAATTGTGACAGGGAAAACCGGAGTACCCGGAGAAAAACCTGTCTGCCTCCGTTCTGTCCAGCACAGATCTCACATGGAGTGACCGGGATTTGAACCACGGGCCCAGCGGTGAGAGGCCGGCGTGCTGCCGCCTGAGCCACGGAGGCTTCAATCTATCTACATAAACATATAAAAATAACCCCTTGCACTACAGCCCATGAATGGCCTAGGCCTAACAAGCGACCGCTGCCCAGCCATTTGGCCTGCAGATCTTGGAGTGACGCATGGTCAGTGCATTGGGTCCCCTCGGCCATTAATCTTGGTTTTCGTGACCGGGGCGCTGCCTCACTGACAGACAGCTACTCAATTGTCCTCACGAGGCTGAGTGCACCCCGTTCCAGACCTCACGTCAGTTTCTGAAATCCCTGACTGAGCCGGGAATCGAACTCGGGGCCTACGTGTAAGAGGCTAGCCCAACACCACGGGGCCGGCTATCTACATAAACGGTATATGTAAACGATTACTTCTTATGTTCTAGCGGACCGTGTACAGACGCTGTAAAACTCGTGATGAGTGAATTCTTTTATAAACTTAAAACATCAGTTTACTTGGAAAATTCATTGTCAAAAAGGAAAATCACTATTTTTCCTAGAACCCATTATGTAATGCTTTCTTTTTCTTGTATTGCGGTAAAAAATAAAACGTAGAGAAGTCCAATGTAAAAGTGCATTCAAATCAGGGGCGTATCTAAGGGGGGTGCTAAGGGGGCTCCAGCTCACCCCCCCACCCCCCCCCCCCCCCCCCAGACAAAAGACAACTAAAATTAAGAAAGTTTTGCTTTAGTAGACTAAGAGCATAAAATAATTGTAAATTTGGTTGTACCCTAATCTTAACTTATTGGCAAAGTTATAAACAATATTAAGATTGAAATTATACTAACTCGTGGTGTAGTGGCTAGCATTCTTGGCTGCCGCCCCGGAGGTCCGAATTCGATTCCCGGCTCTGCCAAGAAACTTTAATTCTAGTCTGAGGGATGGAACGAGGTACTCTCAGCCTTGTGAGGCAAAACTGTGAAGTCCACAGTATGGTACTTTTGAGAAATAAATTATCAACTTAAAAAAAACTGTTAACATTCTGTTCAGTAAATTGACAAATATTTATATATTTGCCATTCATACTCCATAGGCCATAATAGAAAATTCATTAAGTATAAAATTGATTTGTGTGTTGTATTTTACAACTTTTATTTGTTTTGCCAGTATTGTAGGCTATATAAACTTTGAATCTTATCTAAAATAATTACATAAAGTTATATGCTGTAAGATATTGGTTGATATTTCTGGGCATTTTGCGGTGACAATTCCTTGGGAATACTCACATTTTCCCAGTATATTCAGCCCCCCCCCCCCCCCATCCCCCTCCCGAAAAAAAATTTTAATATATGCCCCTGATTCAAATCATTACATTACAAACCCTTCACGTTCAAATCGGAATTGTCGAGTGAAAGAATTGAAATTTGTGAGATAACTGTCTTAATGGTGTGGAATAGGCCTAACGATAAGTTCTCAATTTTAATTATAAACAATTTATTTTTAAAACTAAATATGTATTGTGTAGCCTAATCTACCTTGTCAATATTATGAAATGATGTTCAATAATATTTTTTTAACGTACAGTACATGTTTCGATATAACAATAGGCCTATATTCATCAGCGTTGATAGATTTATAGTTTATCATAATATAATGTAAAATGGATATCCATGCACCATTCGATTAAAATAAAATGAAAAGTTCTCATACAAATTAAATTTTACAAACTAGAAATAAGTTGCTACTAAAATGGAGTTGCGAATAATTCTGGTGAAATATAAAAACAGATATATTTAATTTATTTCTATTCCACTAATATAATCGAACCAAGACATCAGGTTATATAGCAACATCAGCACATTGTAGGGGTGGAATCGAAATTTCATGTCAAATTCCCGGGCAGAATGGGGTTTATCTATATTTTGGATAATTTTAAAGAAGCGTCCTGGCTCCAACTTATCTTCAACATCTATACCAACGATCAGCCACTGACCCCAGACACAAGGCTTCTTGTATGCAGATGACCTAGCCCTTGCTGCGCAGAGCACAAGTTTTGAATCAGGGGAAAGAAATCTGACATCTGCCCTGATAAATCCATCAAGTTACTACAGTTGGAACCAGCTCAAACCAAATCCATCTAAGACACAAGTATGCGCATTCCACATAAGGAACAGGGAAGCTCATCGTGAGTTACACATACAGTAGAATGGTCAGGTATCGATTATAGCTATTTCACATCCCTAAATACCTGGTAGTAACGCTTGATAGAGGTCTTACATTCAAAGTCAACTGTAAGAATAACAAAATGAAAATCTCCACATGAAACAATCTGATTCGCAAACAAGTAGGGACACAATGGGGCACACATCCAGAGACTATTTGCACTTCTTCAATGGTGCGAAGAAGTGCTGCTGAATTTGCTTCCCCAGTTTGGTACTGGTCATCTCATGCCAGGCAGGTAGATACAGCTCTGAACGAAACCTGCAGGTTGATAAAAGGTTGCTTAAAGCATACCCCAAAAGATAAGCTCTACTACCTGGCTGGAATAGCACCACCTTGTGTACGCAAAGAGGTGGCTGCCAACAGGGAGAGGCTGAGAGTGGAAGAGAACAACGCCCACCCACTGCATGGATATAATCCTCAACAACAGCTGAGGTCCCGAAATAGCAACCTGAGGACATCTCAGATGCTTACCGTCTCACCGGAGAAGGCAAGGCTGGATTTGTGGAAGAAGACAACCCCTTACCCCTGCGGTTAAATGCCAGAACCTGAAGAACTACCACCCGGACACAACAAAAGCTGGTTGGTGTGGAAGTCCCTCAACAGGTTACGATCAGGAGTTGGAAGATCCCGAGACAATCTGAGGAGATGGGGACTCAGTCTTGCGAATATAGACAAGAACAAACCACAAAACACAACTTCATTGCCCTCTGTGCCCTTCATCTTGTGCAGAGGAAGATCACCTCCAATCCACTCCGAGTGGCTTGGATTGGGCACGTGCTATATAAATAGACAATTTCACTCTTATATGTATAGCAACTTTGCATTTGTATGTTTCCGACACGAGAATACATAAGCAACAAAATAAGAGATCCAATATAGTAGAGCGCAAAATGATGATATCAAACATCACATTTGCTGCTGAAATGAAAATCGTTTGGATTTCTTTAAGTCTCTTAAGGTGTATTAAACAGTAAACGAAGGTATGTAATAAGTTTAATTTTGTGTATTCTTCATGTAAGTTTTAATTGATTAAACAACATTTCTCCCACAATTTAGAAGAGCATTTTTACGATAGAGTACATAAATTGGAGATAGTAAACAACGTGGATAATACAGAAACTGGTGTGAGGTCAAACATTAGCGTTGTTTATGATTGAACTCACATCAGTCTATCTATAATCAAAGCTATTTATTATCAATACGAGTTACCTAACTTGAATACGTCCCTCACAGTTAGGACTATTTCACAGTGCATTGGTTAGCATTCCCGGCTATTACACTTGAGGATCAGGTGCAATTCCCAGCTCTGCAAAGAAAGTAATTCTAATCCGAGGCCTGGAACAGAGTTCACTCTGTCTTGTGAAACTAAATTAAGAGAAAATGGATTCCAGTCACATTTCAATCATTTTATAAGTGGTCTTCCGTCTTTTCCCACTTCTACCCCAAGGAAATGCCAGGACGGTTCCGAATTTAAGGCCACAGCCTAATTTATAAATAAATACACTATAACAGGCATCACAGTAACACAGGTTTTCAGACAAATTAAAATAACGCACATTCAATTACACGGGACTAAAATGACCATGTTATATGAAACAAACAAAAACATCAACAAGGACGTTTCTGAACCACCTACGCTTTATTGTTCCCTTTACAAGGGGAGAGATGTGAGAAATTTGGATGTGCCGGGTGGTTTCTAAATCAAACGCCTTCCCTGACACCCACTTCATGAGAGAAACTAATGAGAGGTGAAATGAATGAAGGTGAACCTAACTGGACACGGAGTTGGAAGGACGCGTCCGTGGCCTAATTGAAGGTACCGTTCCGATATTTGCCTTGAATTGAAAATGGGAAACCACAGAAAACTTCTTTTAGGCCAGCATAGTGTGAGGTTCAATACTTCTCGTTCATTAAGTCTGGAGATGTTTGTCTACATGGCCTCCCTCTGCACCTTAGCGCTACATCAGTTGATGAAAGTATCAAAACTATTCAGGTTAAAATAATTTTGGGAAGAACGAAGTATCCTAAATCTCCTGAGGGGAGACACATTTTCTTACAAGACGGAGAAGAAGAAGAAGAAGAACAATCAGAAAGTACTTACGGAACTACAGCATGTGGTCGCTAAGCTTCTCCTTCATTACGACAAAAAGAGGGGCGGTACATGCCAGAATTAGCGAGAGTAACATCTGCGCTCAAGTGTAGACAAGAGACGGGGATGTAAGCGAAGATTCATTCAGGCTAGGAGGCTGACGGCACTGACAGACTTGGAGGAATAATGTCGCACATCTCCAGTGGCAATACGTCGCTGTTTCGTGACGGGTCTGAACGCCAGAGGTTTACCAGATATGTGGCGCATAGGATTTGGAAGGTACTGAACAAGACATTGCGAGAGAGAACATGCAAATCACACAGCAGCTAGAATGTCGAGTGCGCTTTTATACAAGAAGAACAACGTGGCACGGTAGAATCAAATTATGAAAATGAAAATCCACAGCCTGCTTCCAGTCTCCGACCGGGTCAGGAATGGAATGAATGAAGCCATAATGGACCAAATTATAACGGACGACGCCCATAAAATACTATTAAAATGAAATCAGACAAACGATTTTGGAATGGCAAAGAAAAAGCTTTTGGATTTTGAAGAAACAATTTCTTGTAGATAATTGAGAGACGAAAAACAAGTTGTGTACAGTCCTTTATTTGCCTTATCTTCTTTTGTTTACCATGTCTTGTTCTAGTATTTAACCCTGCAGTGCTCGCGCAGTATTTTACATCATAGAAAGTCGCGTGGCGTCTGAGAGACGCCATTTCGTTTCAGAGGCATTTATGCTATACCAAGTTGTGATTAACGATTTAAATTAATTTCAAGACATTTTGAAAAAATAATAATCTTTTATATTGATATAAAAGCAACTAACGAAGCACATTTATAATTTATTGAATAAGATATGAATATAATACCTTCAAAGAATAATTCCCAGCATTCTTTAGGAGTATTAGCTAGCTTCGCAAAACCTTTCACACCAGGTAAATATGTGACGATATTTTGTCGGCGGGTTCGAACATTTCTAGGACGATTAGCCTTACGCCACTTAAAAACTTTATATCGCCCTTCGAAATAATCACTATCACTTTCATTTTCATTTTCCCCTGGTTCATCACTACTGTCTACGTCTTGTTCCGTGTCAGTACTTTCACTCTTGGATTCTAGAATATCTTCCTCCTTATCACTGTACAATGCACTTTCATCATCATCATCATCATCTTCAGAATCATCTTCCTGAAGCAAACTCTGCACACTCCTTCTATCATCAAGACGATTGAGGATACCGGTATATCTCCTCTCCTTTCCACTCCCTTTCAGCCCTAAAAACGTGAAAAACGTGAATGTATAACGTTTCAGCAAGAAGCCATGCAATATAAGACACTATGAAGAATAATTACGGTAAAAGATTTGAAGAGAATACTTCAGAACGAGCACATACTTTATCGCAGCGAAGGTCGCGTGGCGTCTGTCAGACTCCGTACACACTCGTGTAACAATGACTCACCACCACACGCGCTAGACTAACACTGGCGCGCTGACGCATTATTTCGTTGGTTATAAATAGTTACTTGAAAGGTAGATGGAATTTCTGGTCAGTGGCCTTGGAAGTTTCCTTTCAATTACAAAAATAAAATAGTATGGCGTCTGTCAGACGCCACGCGAGCACTGCAGGATTAAGTTTGTAGTTAGTATTAGTTATAATTTTCAATCTCATCTCATCTTTCACTATCACCCACACCATTAGGGGCCGTTAACCTACATGTTAGGCCCCTTAAAACAACAATTATCATCATCAACTTCACGGAACTACTAGTTGGTAAAGGGAATCGTAGTTATAGACCATATAATGTGACCGTAAGACGAGGGCAGTTGAATACGCTTTAAATTGATACATACGGTATAAACAGGTGTTGTACAGCTCAGTGAAATGTACTGTATTCTATTTGTTATTTCTACTGCTGAATGTTCTGATATATTTATATTTCACCTCACAAATGACAGACGCATATGGGAAAACAAACTAACCACGAGTATGTCCTATGCAAAATAGTCCACTTTTCAATGTACTACAAAACATTCAAAAATAAAACATGCGCTGAATATAAAAGGCTCCCGACCTACACTGCTAATATTATTTTGTTGCACTAATCAGTCCGTAGGCCTATAACTTATGTAAATTACTTTTTCTTTTATATTTTATAATAAAGCAGAATACAAAACGCAAGCAATTTTTTCAGAGTGTAAAGGGTATTCTTTGGAACCGAGACGTCCCAAAGGAATGTAAAAGGGTACTATATTCAACTTATTACGAGCCCATACTAACATATGCAGCTGGAACATGGACTACTACAAAAAGAGAGGAGAGTAGAATACAAGCAGCGGGAATGAAATGTCTAAGAGGCATAGAGGAGAAGACCAGAAGAGAAACGAAGACCTAAGAAAAAAGACAGGAATCTTGAAGCTGCAGGACAGGATAGACACAACAAAGTTAAAGTGATATGGTCACATGATAAGGATGAAATAGGAGAGAGTACCAAATAAAGCTTTTCCGAAAAGATGACAGGGAAGAGACCACGAGGAAGACCCCGAAAGAGATGGACGGGTACAGTCTGGGAGTGCATAAAGAAGAGGGGAAGAAAATCTGAGAAGGAGAGGAGTGGTGGAGAGACAGGCGACGGGCCTTTAATTCACAACCCGACCCAGGAAGCTGGAAACGGGAAATTACGATGTTGATGATGATGAATAGAGCGCTGATGATAACCAAACCCAAGGCAGTAAACTCCTCTGAAGCACTGTTCGTCGGGGGCAGATCTCTATTTAAAGATATACGTAAAACTAGAAAGAAAAATCTTGAGGAAAATTATTGACCCAGTGTGCACTGGAAGAATTTGGATGAAATGGAAATCCTAGGAGCCTCATCAATATTCGGAGAAAATCTCGGGCACATTCAGAATATACTTTTGGAAATTTATGGACTTATTCTCATAAAGAGTGATCACAGGCTGACTAAAGAATTTTGAATCTCGAGGAACAACTGGCTGCTTGAAGTTGAAAAAGACCTCCAGGAAATGTACATCTCAAGTGATATGGTACTGGACAGATCTAAATTCAGGTAACTAGTTTACAATCATCAACTTTCATACCACCTAAACATTACAGCCAACACAACCTGGACGAAGGAGCGCAGAAATACTGTAGCCATAGCGAGAAGATGAAGATATTTTGGGAGGACAAGAAAGCAATATCAGCTGGATAGGTTCAAAAGCGCTCCGTAGACGAGTATAATGATGTACAAAATGGTCTGAGTACACATAGACTCTAGGCCTACTGTAAGTCTCATCGTGTTGAGTTGAAATATCGACACCCTTGATTGCGTATTGCAGCAGCGTGTCTATAACCGATGTAAAGCCCTGTGTGGATGATCCGCGGATATCCGCAAAATTTTTCGTCGTGCGGATATAGTTTGCTTGGCTGTGCGGATAGCGGATAAGCTGAGGATAATGTTTGCGGTAAATTTGCGGATGGTTTTTAGAATACAGTACAATGCGAACTTCTTGAATATTATTACTAAGACCCGGATGTTTGTGACATCATTATTTTTCGTTTTGCCGGGTGAGTTAGCCGTGGTCGTTACGGCGTGGCTGCTGGCAGTCGCTCACATCCGGGAGGCGAGGAGGTTCAAATCCCCCGGCCGGCAACCTTGAAGATGGTCTTGTGTGGTTTCCCATCTTCCTTCCAGGCAAATGCCGGGGTTGGTCCCTAACTATAGGCCACAGCCGCTACCTTCCAACTCCTCGTCCTTACATTCAAACTTTCCTCCCCAGACAACACTCCACACGCGACTGTACTACAGGGTCTTTCACTCAGTGCGGCTGGCCCAGCGCTCCAGGTAGAACGTGCAGCTATAAAGGTCAGACGGGCATATCGCAGCTTGCTGCTGTCACAGCATATGTCATAATTAAGATAAGGAAGGAAGTGCTGTTGGATTGATGCTTCGGACTCTTGACCCTAAGCTCAGCGAGCTGCCTCTACGCGCCTCGCTGCCGGCCGCACTTTGAGTGAAAGACCCTGTAGTAGCTCACCCCATGGGTGTCCGCATACAAGCAGCTACAAACTGGCGAGCCGAACATGTCCTCGGACACTCCCGGAATAAAAGCCATACGAAGAAAAAAATGTTTCGTTATGGTTTGTTTTTTTCATGACAAATGTAAGATGTCGATTTACGCTAATCTCATTCAAATTATGTCATTAATCACAATTAACACTCCGAACTGAAAAGGGTTGCAATTCTGGCTGGATAACATTCATTTTAAACATAGAACTTGACACACAAAGCCTAAGGAAACGACTTTCACCTCAAAACAAAATGTGTTGCTTTAATATTTTATCCAATTGAAAATATTATTGTAATGCCTGTAGATTCGGATAACAAACGTGCGGATGCGGATGAAAGTCGTGCAGATGCGGGGCGGGCGCGGACAACAGCCATGCAGATGCGAGGCGGATGTGGGGTGGATGTGGGGCGGATGCGGATAACATTTTGTTTATCCGCGCAGGGCTCTACCGATAAGTTAATGATTTTTTTATTTTTTTATTTATTTTGTATTTTTATCGTATGGCTTTTAGTGCTGGGAGTGTCCGAGAACATGTTCGGCTCGCCAGAGTTGTAGCTGCTTCTATGAGGACACCCATAGTGTGAGCTACAAGTACCGTCGCGTGTGGAGTGTTGTCTGGGGAGGAAAGTATGAATGTAAGGACGAGGAGTTGGAAGGTAGTGGCTGTGGCCTATAGTTAGGGACCAACCACGGCATTTGCCTAGAAGGAAGATGGGAAAACACCATCTTCAAGGTTCCCGGCTAGGGGATTCAAACCTCCTCGCCTCCGGGACGTGAGCGACTGCCTGCAGCCACGCCATAAAGACCTCGGCTAACTCACCCGGTAGCTAATGATAACTAGCAGTTTATGTTAAAACATTTGCGGCGTAAGAACAGATCGGCCATCGGACCTCTTCACGGGTGTGTGTGTGTTACATGGTGTAGTAGTGAGTGTGTAATTGGAATTTATAGGGTTGGTTAGAAATTAGGGCCATGGCCGTCTCCCACTCTCCCACCCAAAACCTAGCCCAAATTAGAAATACACACACTAGTACAGAAAATACATGATCAAGAATTCAAGACCCAGTGATACTGGATTCGATTCTCAGCTCTATCATGAAATTTTATTATGGTCTGAGGACTGAAACGGGGAATCCTCAGCCCCTGTTCGATTCCCGCCTTAGCCATCCTGGAAGAGGTTTTCCGTGGTTCCCCACTTCTACACCTGGCAAATTTTGGGATGGTTCCCTACATAATTTCACAGCCGCCTCCTTCCCAATCCTCACATCAATTACAAATACACTTACTACAAGAAACACCCCAATAACGCAAGTTATCAGACAAATCCCATCACACACACTCTATAGGATGCGATACTGAAACGAGCAACATGTCCAAGCCTCTAAATCTGTGGTTCCGAACCCGCAGAAGTCTGCAGACCCCTCAGCCTGAAATTGAATCATGTACGGACCCCCCTCCCCAATAACCTTATCACTTGTAACCCTTCCTCAATAACACGTATTTTAAAGATATTTCAATTCATACATTTGGACAATTCTCGTTCAACGCACATCGTTTTCGAAATACCCATATATTGGCCACTTTCTTTACGTGCTGATGGACCCCTTTCTACCGCGGATCACTCCCGAGGCACTCGCGGACCACCGGTTAAGAACCAGTGCTCTAAATGAAGTTGTTGTTGTTGTTTAGCAGATACATTTAGGGGCTTTGCGACATCAAATATATGAAGCATCATGTACCTGGGTGTGTATGAAGTCTGTATCAATACCAGTGGCATTTTGATGGCTGTATTTAATTGATAATTTTAGTTGAAACTAGGATTTGGAAGAAGGAAACCTTGAGTTAAAATTAGTAGAGTAGAAGAGGAGAAACCTCGGAAAGCCACCTCTAGGACAGCTGATGTGGGCATCGAACCCATCTCTAATGAGTTTTATCTCACGAGGCTAAGTCTGATCTATTCCAATTCTTGGACCAGAATTAAGTTTCTTGACAGAGCCGTGACTCGAACCCAGGACCACTGGATCTAGATCTGATTAAGTGTTCCAAGACCACAAATGCGGTAGGCCTATCCCAAGTGAAACAACAACAGAGAAGCTATTGAGATCAAAAAGCAGAAATTGTTGTTTCAACCTAAGGCCATCTTGTTTATCGGTGGTTCACCTCGTTGCTTAGGAACTAGCATTCTTGGCTGTTACCAAGGAGGCCAGGGTTTGATTTACGGCTCTGCCAAGAAATTTAATTCTGGTCTTATGGCTGGAACACTCACTCGTGTGAGGCAAAAATGAGAAGAGACTGTTTTGATTCCAAGCTCAGCCGTCCAGGAAGTTGTTTTCCGTGGTTTCCCACTTCTACTCCGAAGAGAAATGTCGGGATGGTATAGTCGTGCCGGCTAACGTGTATCCAGGCGGCGTTCTTTCTTCCCCATAATCCTACCAGCCGGTCGTTCCCCACTAGTGATGAGGGCTCGTGGTCGTCTTTCTTTCTCTCTACATTTCCCTCGTGATTTTTCCCTTGAGAACCGGCGTGAAAATACTGTATATAACACGAGGACTGGCGCTGGGCCATCTTGGCCCCCTTTTCGTCGTAGTCGTACGGATTTTAATGAAGTAATATTACACCTGGTGTCTTCCTATGAATTATTCCAAATATAAAATTAGGTTTATTCATAATATTCAAATTAAACATGCAGAAAAATGACAACATTCGTAACAGTATAATAGGCCATAATAGAGGTGGCAAAGCAGTCATCTCAATATTTTTGAACAAAGGAGCTGATGACCAAGGTGTCCCTAGACCCTAAACATGGATCAACAAGAACGTGAGCTATGTGATTGTGCTGCACCAAAATAGGTGGATTTTCCTCCTTATTTTTTTACAGACATTCCCAACTAACGTAAGTCGAAAATTGTCACGCGAGGACTGGCGCCACGGGTAAATCTGACCCGACCCAAAATAATATAGAACAAGTAGTTCCGTGAAGAACTATACAGCCTATTTTCATAGATCCTACTTATGTTAATTGCCTCTATCAACATACAAAATTTCAGTTTGATTGCTGTAATAGATTCTTAGATATTGAGAACCGACTAAATATTTCGGATGGTCGCCATGTTGGATTTTTATATATGTAGATCTTGGAGTTTAGTACTGTTACATGAAGATTATTGTGTACGTGTAGTATTCAAACTTCTATCATATGATTAGGACACAAGAAGAAAAAACGAGATTTTAAAATTTCGCACAGCTGCCATCTTGTAGTTATGGAAACAATTGAAAAAATTATATGTCAGTGGATTAAAACTTGTATAAGGATTTAAAGTGTCACTGCACTCGGATGGTTAAATTTCGAGAAACGATCATCTGAATATTTATAATTCGGGTCGCCGCCATGTTGGATTTGTGATCACCAGGTTATTGGAAGTCCTATAGGTGAACTTATGTTCATAGCCTTATGAACATAAAAAAATCAGTTTGATTCCTGTAATAGGTTCGTAGATATTGAGATCCATCTAAATATTTCGGATAGCCGCCATGCTGGATTGTTATATGTATAGGCCATAGAGTCATGTACCATTAAAGGAAAATTATTGCGTAGGTTCATTATTCAAACTTTCACTTCGATCGCATGATTACGACACAAGAAATAAAAACTTAATTTTAAAATTCGCACAGCTGCCATTTTGAGGTTATGTAAACAATTGAACTAAATTAGATACCAGTGCATTACAATGTGTGTAAACATTCGCTGTACCAAGTTTCATTGCGTTTGGATAATTAAATCGCGAGAAAGGTCTATTTAAAATGTTCTTATTCACTTGGCCGCCATATTCGTTTTGTAGTTAACCGGTTTTTGAAAGTCCTATAGATGAACTTCCAGTAGTGCTCTTTATCTCCGTAGAAAATTTCAGGTTGATAACGCTAATAGTTTCAGAGATATTGAATACCAGTGAAATATTTCACACAGCCGCCATCTTGAGGTTATGTAAACAATTGAACGAAGTTAGATGTCGCTGCATTACAACGTGTATAAGCATATACTGTACCAAGTTTTATTGTGTTTGGTTGGTTAAATCGCGAGATACGTCTATTTAAAAGTCGCGAATTCGCTTAGCCGCCATGTTGGTTATGTAGTTAACAGGTTTTCAAAAGTCACATAAGAGAACTTCTAGTAGTTCCCTTTATCACCGTAAAATATTCCAGGGTGATATCGGTAATAGTTTCGGAGATATTGAATGCTGGTGAAATATTTCGCACAGCCGCCATGTTGGATTGGTGAGACGTAACAAAATTTGAAGGGCACGGTCGGGGTCGTCCGGAATAGTGCTATGAACTTACCGAGTTTCATTGAAATCGCTCCAGCCGTTTAGAAGTTATTAAGGGACACACACACACACACACACACACACACATGGACAAAAGGTGATCGCATAAACCTATTTTTTCAAAATTGAAAATAGGCTAAAAATCTTGGGTGTTCACAAGGTTATGGACATGTTACTTTTGCAGGGTGAAGTTCAAGGCTAGGAAGGGAGATACTGTAAGCGACATGAAATGAGGGCTGAACAAAACGAAAATATAGAGCACATTTTAAGCCTCGGGTCAATAATACGCATCAGTCAGTCCTCGCGGGTGAAGGTACTGTGGATGTACCACTATTGTCTACGAGAGAGAAACTGAAGAGCCAACTACCACTTAAAGCCCCTAACCCTCATGAAGCGCATCCACCTGCTGGGCGAGAAACATTTGTATGAAGCTCAATCGTATGCCGCTCTCTTTGGTGACAGCTGCGAAAGAGATGGGCGTCGCGACTATACCAAACGTAAGGTCACGGCCACTTATAATCCAAGTTCTACCTCAATTACAAAATACACCCGCTAGTACAGACATCACAGTGACACAGATTATCAGAGAAATTCAACACACTCCCAAGTACACGGGACTACATGACCACTATGTCGGAAGGCCTCTGAAAGAATCAACAACAACTACGTATTGTTGGTTGGATACCCTCAACAATCGACTACTTCGCGTCCATTTGTCACTCAGCAACGACCCTCTTGACGACGGTTGTTATTTCTTTATCGAAGTGTGTCCTTTGAAGGGGAACTTCATACAAAGTTAAAAGCGTCGAAAATAAACCTTTTAAAATTCCCGTTAAAATCCCTAAAACGTTTAATTGATAACTTGGAGGAAGTTAAAAAAAATGGGTTTCATTCCAGTGAGTGTTCTTAAATTTCGTGGACTCAATTATACTGCCAATGTAGACAAATTTGTGGGACGGTCCCCGTAGCGATGAAAGCATGGAATATGCCAGTTTTATAATTCCGTTCTCTTTGTTTTTGAACTAGAATGTATTTCATAAGTCTGTGCGTGACATTCTGTGACCACTGATGGTGTCAGCTGATGGCGCGCCATATATCAAAATTCGTGACATATCCACAAGCATTGGAGTGAGATAGCACATAGGACCACCCGTACATCAGACGATAACAATTCTAGCACGTGATTATTACTACGTCTTTATTGCCAGTCTGCGAATATTAGTTTTAAGTAGTGTTATTTCATTGTTTTGCTGCGTAGATTTACTGGCATTTCATATGGCGCCTTTGTAGCTATTCATAGACGATTTAATTGGAATCATCTACAGTCAGCTTGGGTGGGGAGCGTGATGGTGCTGTGGCTTAGCTGCTCGTCCCTCACCCGGACGGACGGGTATCGAATCCCGGTGACAGCTGGGTAGAATTTTCACGCGACAAATCACGTGGCGTCACGAAGGGAATTTTGTCTTAAATGCTTGGCCAAAACCAAAATGAGCTAGGTTAGCTCCGGCGATCCCAATTATTGGGATAAGCCGAAGAAAGTTTATCTACAGTCTGCTTTGGGTATAGGATTTTAACGTGCGGCATCAAACTGCTACAACAGAAATACTACTGTCGACCAAAATATCTCAATGGCGCTCGTAGTGCTAGGAAAGGCAAACTGCTAAGATAATTGACTGATTATTGTAGAGTCTCCGGTTAACAATCATCAGTCTACCACGTGTCATAATGGTGCGTAATTTACCAAGTCCGTATCCCCTAAAGGAATCGTGTTCTATAGGATGTTCTCAACATTGAGTTGCTTGCCTGAAAGATTTTTTATCCATTTCTTCCTCTAGCATGTAAGTTAAACCCGACCGAAGTCGTTGGATTCTTTAAGAACGTAAAAATCCTTCAGTAAGCCTTCCTTCGGAGGGGAAGTAAAGCTGGCGGTCCCATGTCATAGATTTATGGCATATAAAAGATCCTTCCATTAATTACACTAGTGTGAAGCTAAATTATAGGATAGATTTGACTAACGCTCTTAGGTTCCAACGATCGTTGCCAGGAGCCGACTGCAGTGGCATCTGGTAATCAAGTTCATAACTAGTTGTCGTTGACGGTGGCGTATGACGACAAACTTGAAAATTCAATGTCTTAAGTCCTTACTTGAATTAAGAACAGATAACACACACTAATACAGCCATCACTATTAACACCGGTTATCGGACAGATTCTACACACACCCAAAGTACACGGCGATACATGACCGTGTTGTCGCAGCCCCTAAACTGAGGAACCAACCAACCATGTAAGTTAGACGTAGGTCTGTAGTACGTAGCAGTTATAATTTTCATCTCAACATTTATTTATCACCATACCTTTAGGGGCAGATAACCTAGCTGTTTCATGCGTTGAAGCAACAATCACGACAAAGTATAGCTGTGTTTTTCTCTGAAACCTCCCGGAGGCAGCTTCTACTTCCTCGATAGTCTCGCCGAATATACTGTTTCTGCGCTCGAAAATTAGAAGCACGGCTGAGGTAGTTGGATTACAAAATTGAAATAATGTCCTTAGGGTGGTGGCTCTGTGAAGTACAATTGTGACATAAAAGGGATGATGGACTAGAAATTTGGAGCACAATGGAATTGTACTCTCCATCATCACACAACTAAAGTTGACTTGACCTGCCCGTCCACGCTACGACTATAACTTTGTAAGTATGTCGCAGTTCAGGCAAGCGTGTTAATTTTTAATATTTTCCCTTCTTCTTTATGAAAGCATGACGATAACCATTTTTTAGTACACTTCTTTTCATTGCGAATGTATTTTTTATTAAGACATCAGTCTCCCTTCCTGAAGCTGCCACCCTACCCCCCGCATATTAAACATCCTTTCAATAGGAATACTGTGAAAAGCCATCTCTTAAATTTAGTATTGAAATTACGTTCAAGAGCAATATTTTAAAACAATGCATCATGCGACGAGCCTATAATGGCAATAAGTAAGACACGAGTATGTTTATAAAACGAGCGTAGCAAGTTTTATAATTTCCATACGAGTGTCTTAATTATTGCCATTATAGGCTCGTTGCATACTACTGTTTATGTTCGACGATAATTGTAACTTTATTGTATGTTTTAACATAAATATTCATAAATATCTGTGGGATTCAGTAACTTCAGTTAGTGAGCAGAGCGCGCTGGGTGGTTTACTGACTGAACAGAGCGCAGGCGTGGGCCAAAGAATTTCGAAAACAGAGACCATTTACTTTGCTGGGCAATGCTATTGTTTACAGCCTGCATGATGTCTAGTGCTGATCAGAACTAGCATTCACTAATATTGTCACCGAAGTCGTTTGAAAGCAATGCGCTGTTGAGAATTTGGAGTTCGGGATATTAAGGTACAGTGCTATTTCTTGTCTCATATTCGCCATTTTATTTACGCGAACATATGGGACGGTGCACTTTCCATGTTGGTAATTTATGTAGAAGGATGCTGTGTTGCTAACTTCTGGACGTAGATTCATAAATTTCTTGCACTATGTCATAGTATTTTCTTGATACCGTAAAGTTTCGTGCTGATTTTGTCTTTATGTTTGGGATTGTAACTACAATGGTTGATCCGATATTCAATTTGAACTTTCAAATCATGTAATTCATGTCTGGCATGTTGGATTTTGAGCGCATGCGCGAAGCTATCCTTAACTAATTGGTCAATGAATGAGCTCTGATTGGCTGGAGAAACTGTTTCGTAATGAAGAATAGTACTGTAATGGCCCTCGTTATGATATATTTTTCTGACTTATAATATTTACATTTCGACATCCTCGAATATAAAAATACCTAACGTATTACGAGGGGTGATTAGAAACTAAAGTTACAAAGCCTGGAATAAAATGTGATCATTTTATTTCATATAACCAATACAACTAACTGACACGCGCGGTGACCATCACCCCACGCACACAGTCAATGGCGAGACTGGGGAACCGAAAAGGCTCTCTAAATGCGCGGTATGTGGACCGGCCCATGGATCTTATAACCTATGTTGTGTACCATTCGCATTTAGAATTAGATGGAGATCTGACTAAGGAATGACCACATTCTTCGAGTAGAGATTGAATAAATTTAATTATAAAAAAACAAGGAATAGCAAAAGGGGAAACGAGGGATGTATGAAATTGTAAGATGAGGGATGATGGGGCTGTAATAAAATGTACACATAATTATAAAACAGTAAAACAATAAAACGTAGGAGACACAATAAAGATCTATAAAAGAGAAGATGTTGACGACGGGGAGAAGCCTAAGTCACAGGAGATCGTTCAGTAGAGGGGTAGAAGGGTTATCAATTAACAATAGTATAAATAGTACGTTTCGTTCCACCACAGGCTGACTACTAGAAAGTAATCAGAAGCATCATTCTGAGGAGTACATGAAAACGTGTCTCCCACGAACCGTCTAACCGTCCACCCTTATATTAAAATTTATGTCACATCAAACTACAAGAGACCCAAAGAAACAAAACAATATAAGAACAACGACCCTTAAATATCACGTCAAGAAACACAAATAAATACACGACTTCACCAATGAACAATACGACTTCATAAAACATGACGTGACGTGACATATAAAAACCCCACTGAGAAACATAGATCGGTTCAGTAAAATAAAACAAAGGCAAACTCCCAAATAAAGATAAAACAAAACGATTTCATGGGCTGGTAGAATAAAACTTCTCTCGAACGAAAGCACGAGATTCAGTTATCTTACTTGAGAGGACATGAACACCAATTACCGTCCAGGACACCTGCAAGATGTACGCATATCTCATTTCGAAAGAATAACTGATATACCTCATTTAATAAACGTAATGGGATTACGCGTTGCTTGCTGACTGAAAGCCACAAAAAAAACAAAAAAAAAAACAGAACAGCAGGAAATATGACCCTCGGCCTTGAGTCAAATTCCCACTTAAATAAATGACGTTAACCCACCCTTAAACATAAGTCTATAAACGTGATTATACAGTCATCCTAGAATTGCACGAGACAGACACAGAAAAAAATAACCCTAAAACCTTTACATAAACCTTGGTGTGTGTTCCTACCATATATAAAGAAAAACTAACACAATGAACAGACACACCCTCCCACGTCAAGGCACAACCGCGAAACAAACATGATGATACCAGCTCCTAAAGATCCTTTAAGGAGTTAGGAACTAGTAATAAACATCTAAGGGACAACCGCGAAACAAACTAAAGGTACCAGCCCCCGAAGGTCCTTTAAGGGGTAGGAACTGGTAATGAACAACTCTCAAAATTACAATCACGTTTCAGGACACAATCAACCGCAAGAACACGCACAAAATAAAACTCTACAAGATAAATAAAATAAAACGACAACAACAAGAACCCCTTAAGATGAAAACCCCCAAAACAAGCAAGTCGATTCTCCACTACGTACGTATATATAACAAATAACTAGGGACCAAATAAACACCAGTTAACTTCAAAGAAAGACATGAACGATCTCCAGTTTAACCCTACCTTTTTGCAGGTTAAATAGAGAGACCATTTAACACTGGGGAAAAATATATGATAATAATCTTCTTCAATGCACGATTATACAGAGTTACAAAGGAATCATTTCCACTTAGCCGATAGCCTCGAGACGTTCTATAAGACCACCGATGGTTATTTTATTTTATAACAATTCCATATTTCAGGAATTCTCAACTATGAGACAAAAGCCGGAATCTTGCATTGTCTCCCCAACATTTATACCTTCTTAAAACATTTTATAATGGACATCATGGAACATTTGAATAGAAATGCTGGCAGTAGTGGTTATGTCGGCAGACCATCATCTATTTCTCCCCGTCATAACAATTCAGACGCGATAACAATCGCCCAAGTCGTGTTCCTTAGTTTTTTTTTTGATTCTCAATCGCGGGCGTTTTCCTTTTCCAAGACATGCCGAAATTACGATCACTTATATGTTTTCCGAAATGACCGCTAGATGGACACGGTGTCAAAAGATCGAAAATAGAAACGGGTCACTAACTAATGGTACATAGAGTAGGTTATTTTTAGACATAGCCTCCATATTGGTTTAGGCACGTGTAGCTTCGTGCGATGAGTTTGAATATTCCCTCATGGTAACAATCCTGTCCTTGCATGTTCAGCCACGTTGTCGTCAAGTGTTTCACCTCCTCGTCTGAAGCGGATCGTCGACCTCCTAAGTGCTCCTTCAAGTGAGGAAACAGGCGAAAGTCGCTTGAAGCTAGGTCAGAACTGTAAGGAGGGTGGTCAATGATGTCCCAGGGAAGCCGCTTCAACAGCGTGGTGGTCTCCTGGTCTGCATGAGGTCGCACATTGCCTCGGTGAGGCATGCTTTGCCCACAGAAATCGAATAACTGAGCAAATCACCTCTAGATACCAGTTTTCCAAACGAGTTGCCATTAGTTGTTAACCTACTACTAGCGCTGTAGATGGTAGGTGGCTGAAACTCTGCACAATTACCAACCGTATGTATTCGAATTACCACACACTACTAATTTCTCTATAACTGACGAAACTCCAGGAATATCGTCCTCGTAACCTTAGTTTCTGATCACTCCTAGTAATTCAGCATCTTCTGGCCGATCCAGTCCCGCGCCCGATCATTTGAGCAAAGCAGCAATAACTAACACTCGTCTTCATTTTTAAGGATCGGGTGAGTCAGCCGTGGTCGTTACGGCATGACTGCTGGCAGTTGCTCACATCCGGGAGGCGAGGAGGTTCGAATCACCCCGACGGAAACCTTGAAGATGGTTTTCTGTGGTTTCCCATCTTCCTTCCAGGCAAATGCCGGGGTTGGTCCCTAACTATAGGTCTCAGCCGCTACCTTCCAATTCCTCGTCCTTACATTCAAACTTTCCTCCCCAGACAACACTCCACACGCGACGGTACTTGTAGCTCAACCATTGGGTGTCCGCCTCGAAGCAGCTACAAAACTGGTGAGCCGAACATGTCCTCGGACACTCCCGGCACTAAAAGCCATACGCTGAAAAAAATATAAGGAGAAACACCCGGGTCCCTCTGCTAGTTGGATGATGATGATGATGATGATGATGATGATATTTGTTGTTTTAAGGGGCCTAACATCTGGGTTAACGGCCCCTTCTGCTAGTTGGGAGAAGCGCTGTGTTCATCAGCGGGAGAGTATCTGCTACTTCTTCAACCGGAGCGGACCACCGCAATAACGAAATGTTAATGCCAATGGTTCACAACCGACCCATGTTCTTCCATCTTCATCCGTCTCGTTGTGTACTGGATACCATTCATGGCTGCCACCGTGGACGTCCGGGTTCGATTCCCGCCTCTGCCAAGAAAGTTAATACTGTTCTGAGGGCTGGAACAGGGCCTCCGGGTGAGAGGCAGGCACGCTACCCCTACCAATTCTACCTCAGCCATTCTGGAAATAGTTTTCCATGGTTTCACACTTCTACTCCAGGTAAATGCCGGGATAGTACCTAACTTAAAGTCTCGGCCACTCCCTACCCAAGTCGTACCTCAATTACAAATACACACACTAGTACAGACATCACAGTGACAAAGGTCATGTGACAAGTTGTGCACTCACCCAAATACACGGGACTATATGACCACAATGTGTTGAATCGGAACACGCTGTACATGACGTTCTCCAAGTTTCACTGTGCATGAACTCATTCCTCAATCTCCTTACATTAAGTAAGTTTTCTACTGTATCTGAACATCTTTAGTTTCTGGCTGAAACTTTGTATTAATCACGGTATGCGATGACCAAATTTAACCTCATATTAATTTTTGTCTCGGGCCGATAACCCTGATGTTAGGCCCCTTAAAACAACAATTATCATCATCATCATAATTTTTGTCTGTCTGTTTGTTGTGCGTTGCCATCAAAACAAATCAAGCAATTTACTCTAAAATTAGGCTAACAATTATTAGTGTAATACAAAGGACTGAGGGGGTTAAAACGAAGCTTCAAATTTCGCCATTAAGGCAATGCGCATTCTTTATCAATCATTTTAACATGACGAGGCCAGGTGTGAGGAAGGTTTGGTGGCTCAACTACCTAATCAGAGAATATCGTGAGGTGAGGAGGAATCCTTCCAGACGTGAATGTGTCACAACATAGTTCCAATGCACATGTATCAAGCAGCATGCATATAAGAAGTCGCAGGACAGCCTCATTCATACCATTCGTGTGCCCGCAACTTACACTCTCGCTTCGGTTAGGAATACGGATGATCTATTCCATCGAATCTATTTTATACACGGTGGGTGAGTGGTTAACGTGTCGGTCTACTAACCCCAAGCTTGCAGGTTCGCTCCTGGCCGTGGCAAGTGACTTTTGAAAGGCGGAAAAAATTACGACACGCGTGTCATACGATGTTGGCATGTCAAATAACCCATTGGAATTCAGTAGGCCGTGGTCATAATGGCAAAATTAATCTCGGGAGTTTCTGCCAACACAAAGTTCCTCATTTCTCATTTCTCTACTTGAAAGCTTAGATATCTAACCTCCTTGACTTGCATAGTGCTTCAAGGAACAACGAAATTTTGACATGCAAGCTACCCTCTGGGTGTCAAATAACAAAGCTTGCACCCGGCATCCGAGGCCATATGATATTATTATTATTATTATTAATAATAATACTGTATTCAACTCCACTGGGTTTTCTCGACAAATGATGTATTAATATTGATTTGTTTGATGTATTATCCAATGCTAGCTAGTACTTTATTCTTCACAGAACATGGAATCGGTGTATTATTTTTTAACCGTTTATCCTCCAAGCTCGGCAACTCCTACGCACTCTGCGAGGGATCATTCCTCTACCGTCACAAGGACGGTGTCTGGGAACTGAACACACTTAATCAGCAGATACAACTGGGGATGGTGACAGGCCGATCACACAGGCAACCACGAACTTGTATCTAATTAAGGAAGGTTTAGGGAAGGGATTTTGGAAAGAGGTATCTCGTGAACCTGTTCAAAGGAACCGTTCCGGTATTAACCTGGTGGTAACATTGGGAACCCACGAAAACAATTTTCAGGACGGTCGATGTGGTATTGAACCAACGCTCTCCCGATGACAGCGAGACATGACCTAGCGCGTTAGTGTTCTCGGCTGCAGTGGTCGATGACTTAATGTAATTTACTCCAATATTAGCGATTTACAGGACAATTTATGAACATAATGTCCAGTGACATCTACTGAAATTCAGCAAAAAGATATTTCAACTAATAATATCACTGAAGAAAAGTCCACTAACAAGGAAGCACATGTTGTATTAGCCTTTTTAAAGTATGTATTGTGGTTGGTTTGTGTAACTCGAGGGCAATTATTCTGCGAGTAAACCTCCGAGACAAGTAATTACTAACGTATATTAAGTAAAACAATGGTCAATGCTGTGCTCATCAAGCTATACGTTGTACACGCTACTGTAATTCCATTGCGGAAATGGCGTGATAAAATTGATTTATAATCACTGTTCATAGGTGCATTTTCCCATTTACAATCACTCGGGACGTTAATCACTAAATCCTAAATGTTAACTTGTGCAGAAGCGTAATAATTGGAAGTGTGTAATAGGTGTATTAACTCGTGGACCGTGCTGATGATCCAAATTAGTAGAGGCCTTAATGGAAGCAACTTAAATTACGCAACAAAATTACAGTAAGGAAACCAACACTTATTCATATAGCATATGGAATATTTAATTAATTTGCAATTCATTTATACCAACATAATTTCACTTCAATAGCCTAATGAAACGACGCCATGTGACCTAACGAAATCACGGTGAAAGTTTGCGGTAAAGACCTACATACTTAGAGCATAGCATACAGTATACCTTAATTCAGCTTCATACAGCTTTACAACATTATTTTAATGGCAAGTTACTTCTGGAGATGGCTGTCACCGTCTGAGGGCTGGAACGGGGTACACTCAGTCTCGTAAGGCGAAATTGAGAAGTGGCGGGATTCTTACTTCAGCCATACTGGAAGTGATTAACCGTGGTTTTCCACTTCTACACCAGGAAAATTCAGTGATGGTACCTAACGTAAGGCCACGCCCCCTTCCTGCTCAAATCCTGCCTCAATTACAAATACACACACTAGGGCAGACATCACAGTGAATTCGATTATCAGACACATTCTACAGACACCCAAGTACACGGGGTTAAGTGACCACGATGTCAAAAATCCCCTATAAGAATCAACAACATCAACACGAAATCAACAATGGGAAACGAAACTGCTATGTTAAATACTTAGACCAAGGAAAGCAGGAAATAATTGGATACGAAAAACAAGAAGTTCCGTGAAGAACTATACAGCCTATTTTCATATATCCTACTTATGTTAATTGCCTCTATCAACATACAAAACTTCAGTTTGATTGCTGTAATAGATTCGTAGATATTGAGAACCGACTAAATATTTCGGATGGTCACCATGTTGGATTTTATATATGTAGGTCCTAGAGTTATGTACTGTTACTTGAAGATTATTGTGTACGTGTAGCATTCAAACCTCAATCGCATGATTAAGACACAAGAAGTAACAAGGGTATTTTAAAATTTCGCACAGCTGCCATCTTGTGGTTATGGAAACAATTGATATAAAGTAGATGCCACTGGATTAACATTCGTATAAGGATTTACTGCACCAAGTTTCACTGCACTCGGATGGTTAAATTCCGAGAAACTTCCATGTAAATATTTATACTTCGCGTCGCCACCATGTTGGATTTGTGATCACCAGGTTATTTAAGGCCCTATAGGTGAACTTCAGTTCATAGCCCCTATGAATATAAAAAGTCAGTTTGATTGCTATAATAGATTCGTAGATATTCAGAGCCGTCTAAATATTTCGAATGGTCGCCATGTTGGATTGTTAAATGTATAGGCCATAGAGTCATGTACCATTAAAGGAAAATTATTGCGTAGGTTCACTATTCAAACTTTCACTTCGATCGCATGATTACGACACAAGAAATAAAAACTTAATTTTAAAATTCGCACAGCCGCCATCTTGAGGTTATGTAAACAATTGAACTAAATTAGATACCAGTGCATTACAATGTGTATAAACATTTCCTGTACCAGATTTCATTGCGTTTGGAACATTAAATCGCGAGAAAAGTCTATTTAAAATTTTAAAATTCGCTGGCCGTCATGTTTGTTTTGTAGTTAACCGGTTTCTGAAAGTCCTATAGATGAACTTCCAGTAGTGCCCTTATCTCCGTACAAAATTTTAGGGTGATACCGCTAATAGTTTCAGAGAATGCCGGTGAAATATTTTGCACATCCGCCATCTTGTGGTTATGTAAACAATTGAACGAATTTAGATGTCGGTGCATTACAATGTGTATAAACATGTACTTAACCAAGTTTTATTGCGTTTGGTTGGTTAAATCGCGAGAAACGTCTATTTTAATGTCGCAAATTCGCGTGGCCGCCATGTTGGTTTTGTAGTTACCAGTTTTTCAAAAGGGACATAGGTGAACTTCTAGTAGTTCCCTTTATCACCGTAAAAAATTCTAGGGTGATATCGGTAATAGTTTCGGAGATATTGAATGCTGGTGAAATATTTCGCACAGCCGCCATGTTGGATTGGTGAGACGTAACGAAATTTGATGGGCACGGTCGGGGTCATCCGGAATAGTGCTATGAACTTACCGAGTTTCATTGAAATCGCTGCAGCCGTTCAGAAGTTATTAGGGGGGACCCACACACTCCTCACACACACACACACACACACACACGTACACACACACGGACAAAAGGTGATCTCATAACCCTATTTTTTCAAAATTGAAAATAGGCTAATAAAAAGGAAATGTATTCCAAACTGAACTTGGTCCAAATGAATCTGAAAGAATGACTACAATAATATTTCACCGATTTGACAAAATCTATAAGACGCAAATTAGATGGTTCATTGATTTCAAAAAGATTTAACAGAAACGAAAGATACCAGACGAAAGATACCACAATATTCTCAGTTAGCCCATTTCAACCCACAGACTAAAATGACATTATTCTTGACAGAGCCCGGAATCGAACGAAGACCTCGCGTGTGACAGCCAAGTATGCTAGCTACTACACCACGATGTAGTCTCAACAGAGAATATTTGGCTGCCAGTTCACAAATAATTTGTGTGTGAGATGAAATGTGGACGAGCCGAAAGAGAAGCTTATGGACTATTATCCGACTGCCGTTATATCACGCTTTCCCAGAACATCATCATTCCCTTTCGGGAAAAAGCATCGAATTTGTGAAATGAAAGCTTTTGCGATCACATGCAATCCTGTATGCAGTGCACTACCATTGAGTTATAAATTGATTCTGCATGTCCACAATATTACCTTTCATAAAGTCATTCATGGAAATGAAATCCATCGGCCATTTCAGGGGAATTAAAACAGCTCCCCAGTCAATAATCCTCTGTCTAGGTTTAAATCTAAATCGAGAACTAGTGCACTCCAGTGGGAAATAAAACATTCAAACCACGCTGTGAATTTTTAATGGTAGTTGGGATAATAGTCGCTTTACGTTTTATGTAGGTTAGTTGTTTGTTGATTCATGTTTGCACACGTATACATGGGGTTTCGTAAACATTACAAGGCCTGAAGCTTGAAGATACTATTATAACTGTATCATTCATAAAAGTTGAAGAACAATTATTCACATTTCAAAGAAAACACAAACATATTTACTGCCAGAAAACAAGCTTTCAAATTAAACAAGTATTTCCATGAAGCCTACAGCCTATACAGCCTATTTTCATATATCCTACTTATGTTAATTGCCACTATCAACATACACAATTTCAGTTTGATTCTTCTTCTTCGGCTTTTCCCAATTAATTGGGGTCGCCGGAGCCAACCAGGCTCATTTTGGTTTTGGCCGGGGATTTAAGGCCGGATGCCCTTCCTGACGCCACGTGATTGTTCAGGTGAAAATTCCACCCCGCTGTCACCGGGATTCGAACCCCGGCCGTCCGGGTGAAAGACGAGCAGCTAAGCCACTGCGCCATCACGCTCCCCACAATTTCAGTTTGATTGCTGTAATAGATTCGTAGATATTGAGAACCGACTAAATATTTCGGATGGTCGCCATGTTGGATTTTATATATGTAGGTCCTAGAGTTATGTACTGTTACATGCAGATTATTGTGAACGTGTAGTATTCAAACTTCAATCGCATAATTAGGACACAAGAAAAAACAAGGAGATTTTAAAAAAATTCACAGCTGCCATTTTGAGGTTAAGGAAACAATTGAAATAAATTAGATGCCAGTGGATTAACATTCGGATAAAGATTTACTGTACCAAGTTTCACTGCACGCGGATGGTTAAATTGCGAGAAACGTCCATGTGAATATTTATAATTTGCGTCACCGCCATGTTGGATTTGTGATCACCAGGTTATTTGAAGTCCTATAGGTGAACTTAAGTTCATAGCCCCTATGAACATTAAAAAATTTAGTTTGATTGCTAAAATAGATTCGTAGATATTCAGTATCGTCTAAATATTTCGGATGGTCGCCATGTTGGATTGTTAAATGTATAGGTCATAGAGTCATGTACCATTAAAGGAAAATTATTGCGTAGGTTCATTATTCAAACTTTCACTTCGATCGCATGACTACATCACAAGAAATAAAAACTTAATTTTAAAATTCGCACTGCCGCCATCTTGAGGTTATGTAAACAATTGAACTAAATTAGATACCAGTGGATTACAATGTGTATAAATATTTCCTGTACCAGGTTTCAGTGCGCTTGGAACATTAAATCGCAAGAAAGGTCTATTTAAAATGTTCAAATTCGCTTGGCCGCCATGTTCGTTTTGTAGTTAACCGGTTTTTGAAAATCTTATAGATGGACTTCCAGTAGTGCCCTTTATCTCCGTATAAAATTTTAGGGAGATACCGCTAATAGTTTCAGAGATATAGAATGCCGGTGAAATATTTCGCACATCCGCCATCTTGTGATTATGTAAACAATTGAACGAAGTTAGATGTCGGTGCATTACAATGTATGTAAACATATACTGTACCAAGTTTCATTGCGGTTGGTTTGGTCAAATCGCGAGAAACGTCTATTTAAAAGTCGCAAATTCGCTTGGCCGCCATGTTGGTTTTGTAGTTACCAGGTTTTCAAAAGTCACATAAGTGAACTTATAGTAGTTCCCTCTATCACCATAGAAAATGTCAGGGTAATATCGGTAATGGTTTCGGAGATATTGAATGCTGGTGAAATATTTCGCACAGCCGCCATGTTGGATTGGTGAGTCGTAACAAAATTTGAAGGGCACGGTCGAGGTCGCTGGGAATAGTGCTATGAACTTTCCGAGTTTCATTGAAATCGCTCCTGCCGTTTAGATTTTATTAGGGGGGGACACACACACGAATCACACACACACGCACACACACACGGACAAAAGGTGATCTCATAAGCCTATTTTTTCAAAATTGAAAATAGGCTAAAAATGACGGCTGCGGTGGCCGAGAGCGCTAACGCCCTACCTCGTGTCTCGCTGGCATCGGGAGAGCGTGTTTTCGAATCCCACCTCAGCCGTTCTGAAAATGGTTTTCGTGGTTATCCATTTTCACTACCAGGCAAATGCCGGGATGGTTCCTTTCAATAGGTCCACGGCCGATTTCCTTTCATAATCCCTTCCCTGACCCATCCTGAAAATAAAAATACATGGCCATTAGCTGCATTAATAAAACTTAATTTAAAAATGAATAACATTACTATTCAGAAGTTTTAATGTTTGTCAGTCTGTCAACACTATTTACCCAAATTGTAATTGATGTTATTCCTTACACTTGAAAAATATTTCATGATATCTCTATATATATAAAAATGAAAGTTTGCCTGTTTTTTTCTGAATTTCCACGGAAATTTGCGATATTTGCGCGTTTCGGACTGTTTTATGATGGATGCGCGCAAAAATTAAATTTTTGTCTGTCTGTCTATTTGTTTGTTTGTTTGTCTGTGGACAATTTTTTGTGTATTTATAACTCGAGAACGGCTGAGTGGATCAACGTAAAATTTGATACAGATATCCTTCAGAGGCACGACACTAATCATTGATGTAACTCTTCTCCGTACCTCACATAAAAGGGGCCCTACCCCCTTAAAATACATGCTGAAATGGACGTAGAAGGGTGAAACAAAGCTCATTTTCAGCCCCTCAATGTGAGAAACGAAACTCGGGGGCCCGAAAGGGACCCCGAAAACCACATTTTAAGGCCCTAAAACCAACAGTTTTTGAGATATTCCCAGAAAACTAATTTCACTTAACAAATTAATGAAAGAATGCATGCCGGTAACCATGGCAACTGAATCTCAGAGGTCCATCTATTTCTGTAAGACGCAATGCAATTCCATTTATTACATTACTTTGAAGGTTTGCAAACGGCTATAAGGTTATAACGGATACAAATTAAGCTGAAATATTCATCAATACACAAAATGCGCTTAAGGTGTCTAGGGGTACTCTAGAATTTTTTCACGCGATTTACACGTGCGGATGTGGTACGGAAGGTCTATTATATCCTTTCTCTTCTTCTTTCTTCTTGTTTCGAATGGGCCTACTTTGGACCACGCTTGTTCAACTGTTGAGCTTTGATCTTTGCCCAGTGTTGTCGCATTTTCTGCCGGTGTAACTCCTTCCTTTCATCTGTCCAAGGGGTACCTTTCTTCCGGGGTTTTTCCTGAAATCCATGGACTTCCTTCAGGGCATGTCTCACAGATTGCCTGTCTTGAAGATCTGATATTCCCAGTTCATTAATGTCTTTCTCAGTTTCTGTCAGCCAAGTGGTACGAACCTTCTTGTTCTGCCAGAAAGTGAACAGCCTATTGGTCAGTCTTTTGGGAGGCAATCTTGCCACATGACCATAGAATGCTACTCTCCTTTTCCTAGCACAGTCAGAGAGCCTTTCTATATGTTCGTAGAGCTCGGAATTGTGCCGCCTACGGTATTCCTCATCTTCCTTTACCGGACCTAGGATCTTCCTGAGAATTCTCCTCTCTCTGACTTCCATTTTCTCCATCAGACCACTTCGGTTCAATGAGAGACACTCCATGGCATACAGGGCTTCTGGTCGTATGACTGAGGTGTAGTGCTTCAGTTTCAGGTTGCGTGACAGGCATTTCTTGTTGTAGATGTTCTTTGTCAGTCGATAAGCCAGTTCCAGCTTGTTGACTCTCATGGATAATGATGCTCTTTCTGATAAGTTGGGTTCAATCCATTCGCCGAGATACTTAAATTTCTCAATCCTCTTGATTTTTCCCTGTTCTAGTAGCATCTCTCTGTTAGCTTCTTTGATGTTGGTGAAGAATTCTGTTTTTTCCAGCGACACTTGAAGACCCACTTTGGCTGCCTGTCTTCTGAGGCAATTGACCTGCATTGTTGCTGTATCCAGAGAATCGGCAATAAGTGCCATGTCGTCAGCAAAGGCCAGGCAATCTACAACCAGTCCTTCCTTCCTACGCCCCAGGTATATCCCACTCTGGACACCCATATTGGTCAGTTCCTTGCGCCATTCTCTCACAACCTTTTCAAGGACACAGTTGAAAAGAAGTGGAGAAAGTCCATCCCCTTGTCTCACCCCTGTTTTTATCTCGAAGCTTGCTGAGACCTCGCCTCTAAATTTAACCTTGGAATGGGTATTGGTCAAGGTTTCTAGAATGAGTTTTGTGGGTTTTGTTGTCTAACCCTAGTTCTTGGAGAATTGTATTAAGTGTTTCCCTATCAACAGAGTCGTAGGCCTTCCTAAAATCAACAAAGGTGACAACCACCTTGCGGTTTCTCAATTTGGAGTATGCAAGTACAGTTTTCAGGTTGAGGATCTGTTCAGCACAGGATCGGCCCTTCCTGAAGCCTCCCTGATATTCTCCGAGTTGACTGTCCAGTTGACTTTCTGCCCGTGTTAGTAATGCCTTGGAGAAAATCTTGTATGTTACCGGGACGAGAGAAATCCCACGGTAGTTGTTTAGGTCAGTAAAATCTCCTTTCTTGTGGAGGGGATGGATCAGAGCTGAGGTCCAGTCAGGTGGTAATTTCTCTGTTTCCCAGATGTTCTGTATGATCTCGGTGAGTTTGCACACAGCATTGCTTCCAGCACATTTCCAGAGTTCACCAACAATGGAGTCCTCTCCAGCTGCCTTGTTGTTCTTAAGAAGTTGAATGATTTCACGAACTTCTTCCAGTGAAGGAGGCAGCGAGTCCGGGTTTGGTGTTGTTTGTATGTAGTCAAAGTCTTCGCTGGGTGGAACACAGTTGAGCAAGTTCTTAAAGTACTGAGCTAAGTGGCGACAGTTGTCCTTGTCGTTAAAAGTCAGTTTGCCCTGTGAGTCTTTGAAGTGGAGACTTGGTGGAGTGTATTTTCCGAGTGACTGCTTGAATGTTTTGTAAAAGTCTCTGGTGTTATTTTTAGCGAAGTTCTCTTCGATTTGGGTTAGTTGGTTGCGTGTGAAGGCCCGTTTGGTTCCTCGGATTATCTTGGTTGTAAGCTTCCTTTGTTCCAAGTAGTTCTCCCAATTTTCCTTAGTCTTTTTAGAGTTCCATTTCATCCAGGCTGTCTGTCTTTGAGCTATTGTGTTGTCACAGTCTTCAGTCCACAACGGATGTTTCTTTCTTCTAGTGAGGGGAGCAAGTTCACTAGCCGTCTTGACAAGAGCTTCTTTCAGTTGGTCCCAGTTGTTAAGATCTGCACTGTTCAGTCTTCGACTGACTTCTTGATTGTTCTTAAGTCGCTCTATATCAAATCTGACCATCTTGGAGGTTCTGTGTAATCTATTGTTTCTAGGTTGGAGTCGCAGTTTGATCTTTGAGAGGTAGTGGTCTGAATCCAGATTGGCGCTTCTTAATACCTTCACGTTTTGTATTTCCTTTTGGGATTTTCTTGAGATGGCCACATGATCTATCTGGAATTCACCCAGGTTGATGTTAGGAGAGATCCAAGTCTTTTGCTTTCTTGGCAGATGTTTAAATGCTGTAGACTTCATAACCAAGTCGAAAGCCCTGCACAGTTCCACCAATCGTTCTCCATTGCGATTAGTTCGTTTATGCGCTGGATAGTTGCCCACTATGTTTCTGTATTTTTTCTCCCTTCCTAACTGGGCATTGAAGTCACCAAGCAGTATGGTGGTATGTCGGTCTGGGATTTTAGAGAGAATATCTTCTAGGTCTTCCCCGAATTTGTCAGTTCTGTCTGGGTTGCGCTTGTTGTCCTGGTTGGTTGGGGCGTGTACATTGACTAAAGTGTAGCCCTTGTTAGCACATTTGAGAGAGAGGATAGATACACGACTGCTTGGAGAACTAAAGTCGATGACTGAATCCAGTATCTTATGGCTGATTATAAATCCTGTACCTAAGTGGGGTACGTTCTTCATTACTCGCTGACCGACTTTTCCTTTGAGGATTCTGTACCCTTGGGATTCAAGGGCATGGTCATCAGTGAATCTGGTTTCCTGTACTGCTGTCAGTACTATGTTATGTCGTGTTAGTGAGTCTGTCAGATGTTTCAGTTTACCCACTTTGAGCAGTGAATTGGCGTTAAATGTTGCGAAGAAACTTTGCCGTCTTGATCTGAGTTTACGTCCAGGAATTTCAGGATGCTCCGACTCATCCTTAAAGCATGTTAGTGCGGACTCCCCAGAATCCGCAGGTCCGCTAACGTTGCCATGGGCAACGGTGGATTGGTTACCACCTGGGGTAGTGCATTTAGCGAAATTTTCCTCCATGCTCAGTTGAAGATCATTCTTCATGGGGCAGCGACGAGTCACTGTCCAAGGTACTGCTCAAGTTGTTAGCTTGAGAGGCTTATTATTCGGGGTTGCCACCCCTAGACAGGTTGCCTTCACTGTGGCTAAGGAGCCCTGTCTACCCCACCCTTGCCAGGGACTACCCTCCGGGCCAGAGGGACCTGGGGCTGCTTGGGCAGGGGCGCCACTCCCTGAGTGGAGCTATCCATTAGGAGTCTCCACTAGCTACCCTTTATATCCTTTCTCTTCTTCTTCTTCTTGTTTCGAATGGGCCTACTTTGGACCACGCTTGTTCAACTGTTGAGCTTTGATCTTTGCCCAGTGTTGTCGCATTTTCTGCCGGTGTAACTCCTTCCTTTCATCTGTCCAAGGGGTACCTTTCTTCCGGGGTTTTTCCTGAAATCCATGGACTTCCTTCAGGACATGTCTCACAGATTGCCTGTCTTGAAGATCTGATATTCCCAGTTCATTAATGTCTTTCTCAGTTTCTGTCAGCCAAGTGGTACGAACCTTCTTGTTCTGCCAGAAAGTGAACAGCCTATTGGTCAGTCTTTTGGGAGGCAATCTTGCCACATGACCATAGAATGCTACTCTCCTTTTCCTAGCACAGTCAGAGAGCCTTTCTATATGTTCGTAGAGCTCGGAATTGTGCCGCCTACGGTATTCCTCATCTTCCTTTACCGGACCTAGGATCTTCCTGAGAATTCTCCTCTCTCTGACTTCCATTTTCTCCATCAGACCACTTCGGTTCAATGAGAGACACTCCATGGCATACAGGGCTTCTGGTCGTATGACTGAGGTGTAGTGCTTCAGTTTCAGGTTGCGTGACAGGCATTTCTTGTTGTAGATGTTCTTTGTCAGTCGATAAGCCAGTTCCAGCTTGTTGACTCTCATGGATAATGATGCTCTTTCTGATAAGTTGGGTTCAATCCATTCGCCGAGATACTTAAATTTCTCAATCCTCTTGATTTTTCCCTGTTCTAGTAGCATCTCTCTGTTAGCTTCTTTGATGTTGGTGAAGAATTCTGTTTTTTCCAGCGACACTTGAAGACCCACTTTGGCTGCCTGTCTTCTGAGGCAATTGACCTGCATTGTTGCTGTATCCAGAGAATCGGCAATAAGTGCCATGTCGTCAGCAAAGGCCAGGCAATCTACAACCAGTCCTTCCTTCCTACGCCCCAGGTATATCCCACTCTGGACACCCATATTGGTCAGTTCCTTTCTCTATTATATAAACTTGAATGTTGTCTGTTTTTTCTGCATTTCCACGGAAATTTGACTTATTTGCCCGTTTTAGACTGTTTTGTGACGGATGCACGCAAAAAAAAAATTGTTATCTGTCTGTCTGTTTGTCTGTGGACAATTTTTTTGTGTCCTTATAACTCAAGAACGGCTGGGTGGATTAACGTAAAATTTGATACAGATATCCATCAGAGGCACTATACTAATCATTGACGTAACTCTTCACCGTACCTCTCATAACAGGGGGCCTATCCCCTTAAAATACATGCTGAAATAAGCGTAGAAGGGTGCGACAAAGCTCATTTTCAGACCCTCAATGTGAGAAACGAAACTCGGGGGCCTATAAGGACCCCGAAAACCACATTTTAAGGCCCTAAAACCAACAGTTTTTGAGATATTCCCAAAAAACTAATTTCACTTAATAAATTAATGAAGGAATGCATGCCGGTAACAATGGCAACAGAATCTCAGAGGTCCATCTATTTCTGTAAGACGCAATGCAATTCCATTTATTACATTACAGTGAAGGTTTGCAAACGGCAATAAGGTTATAACGGATCCAAATTAAGCTGAAATATTCATCAATACATATAATGCGCTTATGGGGTCAAGGGGTGCTCTAGAATTTGTTAACGCGATTTACACGTGCCGGTATGGTACGGAAGGTCTATTATATCCCTATCCCTATATTGTTATATTATTATTATTATTATTATTATTATTATTATTATTGTTTTAATTATTATCATTATTATGGCGTACAACGACAAGACAAAGCTCATTTTCAAACACTTGGTGTCAGAAACAAAACTCGGGGCCCCTCAAGAGCCGTAAAGGGTCCCCGAAAACTATATTTTAAGGCTCTAAACCCAACAGTTTCTTAGATATTCCCAGAAAACTAATTTCATTTAATAAACTAAAGAAGGAATGCAAGCCACTAACCAAGACAACAGTATCTCAAGAGGTGGCATCCAACTTTTCATCTATTTCTGGAATAAGTAATGCCACTCCATTTATTACATCCCTGTGAAAGGTTGCAAATGGCTATAAGGTTATAACGGAACCAACTAAAACTGTAAAATTCATCAATGCGCTTAAGGGGTTCAAGGAGTACCCTAGAGTTTTTTCACACCACTTACACGTGAGATATGTCGTACAGAAGGTCTATTATATTTCCAAACAGCAACATTATTTTCAAAAATTCCTGATTTGAAATAGTAGACTGTTTTTTGGCGATTTTAGGAATTTGGGCCATTAGAGGCAAAAAAACTGAATTTTCATGCACCACAAGCCTTTATAATTTATAAAAGGGGTCTTCCTGTAGTTGGGCACTTGACACAACGGTTAGGGTCAGTTCGTATGTGACGTGTATTGCGATTCGTCTACGAGGTTTTCAATTTTATTTTCACGCCAGGAAGAACACGTTAGGTAAATTTAGTTTGAGAGCACATTTTAACTAATCGTTTTTCTTTGCCAACAAACAGGTTCCAAGCCCTTAAACATTGCAAGAGTAGCTCAACTGATAACATCTGGTTATTAATACCGAAGACCGTTCGAAGAATGGGTACTTCTGCTAGTTAATTATTAAATTTGGGTTATTAGTTTCCATCGTAAAGCAATCATGTAATGTCGTAAAGCAATCCTAAATGTAAAGGATCTGATGATGATCTCTTCCGCGATCAAAACTAATCATCCAAGTGTATTAATTAATGAAAGGTAAATGAATGAACACCCATTACAAGTAGGGTATAATCGTGTTTACCGACTGTAAAATCGATTCCAACACGACAACGTAAAATCTATTTCTATAGTCTTCTTTTCAGAGTTTTCCTTTGCTTCGAGATGTGCTTCACCTTTTCACTCTTAGTCCCCATTTTTGTAAGAATTTTCTAATTTAACTCTATTTGGTGCGTTTTTAACCTCCAGCTATAACAGGACATCTGTAATTTATACATTTGTGAATTAGGAATTATTATAATTACAATTTGTTTCTGGGCAACCGAAATGTCATTTTGTTATATTAAATTGCTAATTAATTCCTTACGGCAATTTTCTGAGTGAGACTCAATTTGTTCATGGATATTTAACATTCCCATTAACAAGAGAAAAGCTACATAAACCCGATAAACCAAAAAAATATGAGGGAAGTTCAATTTCTTTCTGGAGACTTGCATTCATATTAACAAGGGAAAATTTCATAAATTTGATAAACCTGGAAGATTTAGGCGAGGTCAGTTTGTCGGTAGATATTTAACATTCACATTAACAAGATAAAAGTTACATGATTATAATAAACCAGGAAGATATGAGTGAAACTCAATTTATTGCTGGATACTGAATATTCACATTAACAAGAGAAAAGTTACATGATTCTGATAAACCAGGAGGATAAGAGTGAAACTCAATTTGTTGCTGGATACTTAACATTCACATTAACAAGAAAAAAGTTTCATGATTCTGATAATCCAGGAGGATATGAGTGAGGCTCAATCTGTTGCTGGATACTTAACATTCACTTTAACAAGGAAAATGTCACATTAATCCAATAAAACAGGAAGATAGGACACGCAAGGCAAGGGCAAATTTTGAAAATAGGATCAAAATAGATGTAATTAGAATTTTTAAAATTAAGAAGTTTGTTTATGATAGAAAAGATGACTGCGTTTCCTTAGAAATGTGTATATGGTTGTGCAAGGTTTACTGCCATAAGACCCAAAAGCGAGTGATGGATTCGTGTGTTCTTCCCGTTCTCCTTTACTGAAAACAAACGTGCTCATTAACTATGAAGCAAGCCTCGAAGTTAGAAGTGTGCCAGAAAATAATGGAGAGGAAACTCCTGAACATTACATTAAGGAACAGAATTAGATATGTGCACATCAGGAAGAGGAAAGGGCTAGAGAATTTCATCACCAGGGCAGGAAACACAAGTGGACATGGGCGTGAGAAAAGATCGTACGAGGTGGGCCACTCAACTACAGTTTGGGAGCCCAGAGATAGAAGAAGAAATACCGGTCGTCCGAAGACCAGATGGATGCACGAGTTCCAATCGACGATCGCGATACGGTGGATGAGAGTGGCAAATCAACGAAATTCGTGGAGGACTGTCATCGAAAAAGCCTTTTCGAAACACCCTTAGGTTCATCGTCAGCGTCTTTAAATCTTCAAGCTAATATGAGCTAGATCCAAGTTCTACCAGTGCAAATAGTGTTTTAAAACCATCCGATCATTTGTGAGGAAGATGCATAGGAGTGTAAATAGTTCAGTACTACTAGTTTTAAGTTACTATGTAAGTAAAAAAATGTTCATCAGCCTATCTCACTTGAAGAAATATCTCAGAGCTACCCTGCTAGCAGGAGGCCTTTGCTCTTTGAGCGATTTATTAATGGCTATAATAATAGTCATAAAATTAATATTCCTATATTTGGCTCTTTTAAGCTGTACATCTTTACCTAACGTCGTCTGTGGTTGTAATAGATTCTCATATTGCAACCGTGTGTAAATTACATGCTCCTGTTCTCAAAATTGATCGCAAAGTGATACCAGGCAATTCGTTCATATTAGCAATATGTCACCGTACTTCCATACAGCTTCAGTAATGAGACTTGGCATATAACTAGATTATATTTTCACTATTTCAGAAGTATTTACGTTAGTATTATGGTCTGTAGATCAAATATCATATCCGGTTTTATGCCACGCCTCGCTATGAATGGTGACAGTGCTGGCAAGTGTAAGTTCTACAAGGAACAGATTTAAAAGTTGCCCTTAAAGATCGGACAATGGTTGAGTCAATTTAGAATAAACTTTGTACTTGCAAAGTACACAATACTGGTACATGATTTTTGAAAATTACATTTAGGTTTGCTGACAATCATTAAGCATAGGTAGTACTAACCTCACCTTCAACGTTATCTAACTTGTAAGGATCTAATCCAGTGTTACCAAGTCTTGTAGGAAAAGAATATTCCCTACCAACACATTAATTGTAATGTTATGGGTGGTACTTAGTGTTTCTAAACTCAAATATTAAGACTTTACAGCTGCCCTGAAAATGTCGATTAGACAACCTAATTTTATATATAAAAAGAAGGTTTCTGTAACTACAACTAGACACTTTTATCTCTATTAACGGAATATTCTTAGATGGTAAAAGAAGCCGATTCAAAGCTGTAGGCATAGGTTTCCTTTTATGAGAGAGTTGTTGAACATCGTGTGTTCATCGCCAGTCACATCTCAATTATATGTAGTGAAACATTTTATATCGCCAGTCAATGTTAATTACGTTCATTTTAATTCCACCCAAATGGGCTGTTAAAGAGGGATGCAGATTTCCGCATAACGTTTCAGTGACCTTGTTATCTTTACACAAACTTCAAAATGATTATTTTCTAACTTCTGGTCACATAGTTCACATACACATCTTCGTTGAGGTGATGTCATCCTTTCTCAGTGCATAGCTTACTAAGGATACCGTGGACAGCTAGCCGTGTTACTGCGTGCCGTAGATCGCGTAGATAGGCCTATGCATTTTCAATGGAAATGTTTGATATCTTAATTCTTAATTTCTAAATTTGCCTCTTTTGTGAACATTTTAACTCAACTGACCTAGTCAAAGGAATATTTCCATATCAGTTATCAGGACGTTCTTCAAACAGAAATGAAATACATTTACTACATTTCATATGACCTTGTCTTATTCCACATAGCATTTCACTTCGAAAATCTCACATGCATTCCCGGTCAATCATGCGAAATTTTCGAAGTGAAATGCCATGTCCTGTGGTTCGGATTCCACGTAAAAAGGAGGTCCCGCGGCTCATGATCTCGAGATTAACGATCACGTTAAACCACAAGCTTCCTTCCTTCCTTATTCCACTTATTAATTCCTCTGGTGCTTCAGTGGTTCTTTCAGCACCTCAGTAAAAGCGATTGAAAAATATGTATTCCTGATATGTTTTCGCATGCATAAAACATGCTAAGATTCAAATCGCGTGGGATGAATAAGTGTGTTGGGGGAGAGAGAGATGAAAGAAAGTGATGGTAAAGAAAAGGGGAGGTGTACAGCAAGATTCAGTTCAAATCCTCGATAGTAGAGGAAATGAATCGGTTCAGATGCCTCCTCCTCCTCACCCTCCTCACAAGATGGCGGCGGCACGATATCTCTCGAACTTATGGTCGGATTTTGACGAATGAGGTGTCATTGAACTCGGGCTGACACCCCCTTTCCAATGGACAACATATTTCAACCCCAAAATAAAAACCTACCCCTACTAGGGGGCGAAATTGTAATTTCCTAGAGAATCTCTCTTTCCGATTGCAACATGTGAGAGTTTGAATGCCAATATGGAATGAAACGTTGTTCTACACAAGAGACATGTATACGGTGGATAGCCACTATGAATTAACATGCTTGTTTTTTGTTTTTTACGCATGCCCACTCATGGCTTTTGAAGAGGGTGGGGGAGTGGTTCCCCGTGGACGAGTCCTTGTGGACAAGTCATTGTTGACAAGTCATTGTTGACGGGTCCCTGTGGACTGGTCATTGTTGATGAGTCCTTGTGGACGAGTCCTTGTGGATGAGTCCCTTTGGACTGATCCCTTTGGACCGGTCCCTTTGGCCTGGTCCCTATGGACTGGCTCATGAATTTATTTAAATTATGTCAAAGGGTCTAACTACATTTTGCGTGTAAAGCAGTGTGTTGAACTGACGTTGTTCACCAACCCCCACTAGTATAATGTGATAACGATATGAAAGTAAAGTGACGAAATACATGTGAACATACAAGGGATCTAACTTAGTGGATGGATGTGTTCTAACGAGTCATTTGTAGTTGAAAGAGAATAATACATGTTCTTAAGATGTTAAAACTGAGGAGATGGTATGTGCAGTAAGACGTCTTATTATATTTCCTGTGTCATATTACAGACATGGCAGAGAGCGCACAGATCTGTTGCTATTACTAACGCTGCAGTAATTTGAAACTGCAAGTGTTCATTAAGACAATGGGTGATGATCGTGCAAAGTTAGCAGTTATTGGATATTACACAGGTGTTCCTTCCGGTGTCATGTTGCTGACATGGCAGAGAGCGCACACTGCTGTTGCTATGACTGACGCTGCAGTAATTTGAAACCTCAGGTGTTGATCAAGACAATGGGTGATGATTATGCAAAGTCAGCAGTCATTGGATACCACACAGGTGTTCCTAGTGTGCTTTGGACTCTCAGCTGTATTGGGAAAGGAATTGCAATGATCTGCAAAAAACTGCTGACACGAGCGATGAGAGTTTATATAAGAGGGGTGTCATATATCTCCCTACTGTCAGTCTTTATTACTCGCTTTGAGTGAACAGTGCTCTATTACTGCTCAAGAGTTGTGAAAAAAGCCGTTTTGGTAGAAAATCATTAAATTATTTGCAAGGTAAGTACTTATTATTAATGGATTGTAGTCTTTTATTACTAATTGATGTTGAAGTTATTGATTGGAATGTATTTATTATTGATTGATTGATTAATTTGTTTACAGATAATTGGGTACCTGTAGGTTACCAGATTCCTACAATCTGTTCATTCAGTGGCAGCAGTTGATCAATTATAAAAAGGTAAGTGCCCCTCTAATAACTTTTAAACAGCTAGAGTACTATTTTCCTATGTTCACCACTACATGTCAGTGAAAATGGTACCTATATTTAGCAGTCAAAAGTTGGAACTACTTGACCATGATGTGTAAAGCTAAATTTGTAGGTTAGATTTTGATTACCACTCTATTAAGTTCGAATGGTCATTGCTAGGTGTCAGTGACAGAGGGAATATTTAAAGTCTTAACCTCAGTTCACTTAACTTTACCTAACTTAACCTTGTCATGTGACATGTTTTACAAGTTTAAACTTCTTTTTAAGACTGACTATGACGTCACACATAGGTCACTTAACTGGCGATCGCTGGTTTCCAATATGTGACATGTTCTTCAAGTTTAGACTTGTTTTAAGACTGGCTATGACGTCACACTTAGCTCACTTAACTGACGATCGCTGGTTTCTATCACGTGACATGTTCTACAAGTTTAGACTTGCTTTAAGATTGGTTATGACGTCACACTTAGCTCACTTAACTGGCGGTCACTGGTTTCTCCCACTCTGTCAAGTTCCAATGTTCACCGCTAGGTGTCAGTGACAGAACTACATGAAGTTAGACTTGCTAGGAGTTCACAGATGATCGATTTAAATACCCTGCTATAACCATTGACTGGAATGTAATTAAACTATTTATATTGTACTTTTGTTTATGATTTATTAACATTTATGATTTCTTTCTTTTATAGGTAATTTCGAAAGGGATCATCATGTTCAAGTGTGGTGACTGTAAGAAACAGTTCTCAAGACCTGACAACCTTCAACGATACGCAAATGTTAAACATGACATTAAAATGTTTGTGTGCAGTCATTGTGCTACCACATTTAACAGACAAGATAATCTTGCACGTCATGTAAATTTAATGCAAATTGGTTCAGCACCATTTTCATGTCCAGTTTGTGAACTTAGTTTTTCTGCTGTAAAGCGATATCAATCCCACATGGTTGAAGTGCCTGGTGAACAACAAGAATTAAAAACAGTAAAACCAACAACTAGCACGGAACCTTTAAATGAATGTGATGCTCAAAAGCGTAAACGTTCTCAAGATTGTGAAAATAGTTGTGCAACAAAAAGAAAGAAGAATGGTGAACCTTCGATGACACATTGTGATGTATGTAATATTGATATACCTTCTTCATTCATTCATGGACATTTACGCAGTATTCATCATAAAAATAACGCTTGCCATGAAAGAAATTCTGGTAATGTTCAACAAATTGGTAGTGCTTTTAAAAGTCAAATTGCTAGTTATAGACTTTATAGTAAAGAAAAAACTCAAAAACTGATCCCTATGGACTGGCCCATGCATTTTATCCAAATTATGCCAAAGGGACCCGCCCACAGGGACTAGTCATCAAGGACCCGTCAACAGAGACTGGTTCGCGAGATATTAACAAAAGTGCACTTAGACCCTTTGTCAAAATTTCAAAAAATGGATTAAAAAGGGGGCGTTAGCGAGATTCAAAATGGGGGGCATTTTTTCACACACTTTTGTACCTACCTTTGCACCCACTATTGCATTCACTTATGCACCCACTTTTGCACCCACTTATGCACCCACATTTGCACCCACTTATGCACCCACTTTTGCTCCCACTTTAAACTATTATTTATAGTATTGAGTGAACTTTGCTAGAGATTAGTTCATGCTTGACAATTGATATGGAAGTATCATTTTCATTTCTCTTTATTTGTTACTCTATTTACCCTTTGGATGTTCATCATTCTCTTTTAATACACCGTTTCCAGCACTTATAAAGAAAAGAAAAAAGCAAGTCCAAGAAAAAAAATACTGTGGCTCATGACAGTGCATTGTTTACTGAGCAAAGTCTAACTCCTGTTGATGTAAAATTTATGTTTAATCTATCTTTCACGTCTCAAGAGCCATCAACATCGCAGATTATGCAAGAGGTAGTGTTGTTGTTTTAAGGGTGGAACTAAAAGGTTATCTGTCATCGATATGCAGATAGTTTTACCAAAGAAGAATTATTGGTGCTCTCCAAGTTGTTCATTTATTATGTGACAGTCAATGCCGTGAAAGAAATCTGGCAACTTATACCAAAATCATGGACTCAAGATCCTGGATAGTCTTACCAAAGATGAATTATTGGTGCTCTCCAAGTTTTCATTTATTTTGTGACAGTCAATGCCTTGAAAGAAATCTTGCAACATGTACCAAACTCATGGACTCAAGACCCTGTGTTAAGTAAATACCTATTATTTCTTTGGATTAAGCATGTAAAGAACATGACCTTTCTTATCGTCATAGTCATTATGCTTTAATACGTGTGGTGGATAAAGTATCGTTGAAAAGCTAAGCAACGTTTGACATCCTATAATGGCTCAGTGGGGGAGAGGTTGGCAGCCCTCATTGTGATTACTGATATAAAAGGGAAGTTAATGATGAGTGGACATGAACATTGAAAAGGATTGAGGAAATGGTATTTCTTTGTATTCTATTTTGTAAAGCCATATATGTTGTGAAATAAAAACAAGGTTTACAAGATCACAATGTCTTTTAATTTTAAAATGGTGATAGCCATTTCTTTATTTTCATTTTTTCACACATGAATATTTACAATTTCCACTTTTCATTTTTTTACATTCTCCTTGTTTAGTTTACACATTCTGTACATTTTTGTTGTTGTGAAATAAAAACAAGGTTTACCAGATCACAATGTCTTTTAATTTTAAAATGGTGATAACTATTTCACTTTTTCACACATGGATATTTACAATTTTCCACTTCACACTTTTACATTTCCCTTGTTTAGTTCACACATTCTGTACATTTTTTAAAAATCCTTTTCGTAATATACAAAAGCAAACATTTTACACTAAAATGTATTACTTATCTTATTTTTACTAAACTACAGTAGCCTAACATTATACATTCTACTTACAGTTTCTTACAAAAAAATATTACAATATAAAACACACTACAAATATTACAATATAGTGATCATTAGACTTAAGTAAAGTAATAGTCGTCAATGCGACTGTTTCCCCAAGCAAAAGTATCAAATGTGTTGGGTATAATGAATCGTTTGTTATATTCATTACTTAAAGCAACTTCGTTCAGCAAATTGGTATGTAGCTGATGATTTTTACTTCTAAATACACTCATTTTCTTATATAATACAGGTGGGTTACTAAATATACAGTTTTTATAAGCACTTATATCTAACTCTTTACTAACAACATTCTTTTTCACTCCTTTTAATTTTTTTACTACTACATCATCAATTGTCATATAGCTGTATGATTTAGATTTTGCGCCTACAAAGGTGTCTATAATAACACCAGCACATTCATCCTTAAATTTCCCAAGAACCTTTTTGTTTACTAGAGGTAAATGGTGAATATTATCCTCGGGATAGTCACTTGTATCAAACCTATTTAGCTCAGTTTTGATATCCTCATAAAAATCATCAGTTTTAAATTCATAAATAAAAGAATCTGTGTCTGTGTAGAGTAATTTAGCATTATCAAGATAGTTTTTCTTTACATAATCATAGTGAAATTCATACATAAGTGTTTTTGACAATTCCAGAATGGTGTAACCCACATATATGGGTTTGTTGTAAGTTACTTTAAGAAGATTCATTTGTATTACAACTAAATCCTCATGAATAATTGAACAGCTATGAAAGTTGGGCTTGCTTATTAAGTTGCTCGCACCATACCTTTTGCCATCATTCTCCCACTTTGTTATCAGCTTTACATCAACTCGTTTATCAACATTCTCCATAAAAAAAACTAACCCCGTGGCACTACAGCCCTTGAAGGGCCTAGGCCTACCAAGCGACCGCTGCCCAGCCAATTGGCCTGCAGATTTTGGGGTGACGCGTGTTCAGCACGTCGGGTCCCCTCGGCCGTTAATCTTGGTTTTCGTGACCGGGGCACTGTCTCACTGTCAGACAGCTACTCAATTGTCCTCACGAGGCTGAGTGCACCCCGTTCCAACCCTCACGTCAGTTTTAAAATCCCTGACGGAGCCGGGGATCGAACCCGGGGCCTCCGGGTGAGAGGCAGGTGCTCTACCCCAACACCACGGGGCCGGCCAACATTCTCCATAGTCTTTCCAAAAACACTATTATTCATGAGTTTATAAAAATCTTTTTCAAACGCGTTTGTTGACAGTGTTCTTAAATTATTGTTCAGATCAATATACGGTTTGAGCCATGCTGACAGATGAAATTGCAATACGCGATGAATTTTAGTTAATTTCAATCCATGCTGTAGACACTGTTTCAAGTTTTGATAATGTATTACATATTTACATTTATCATTCACATTAGCAATTAACATTTTTGTTCGTGATGTGATGTATGGAGATTTCATATTCTCAGGACAAAATGGTAAATCATTATGATCATCATGTAACTCATTAGGGTACTCAAGATTTACCTCTAAAATATATCCTTTATCATCGTTATCATTAAGAGTGTCAACATGTACGACATCAATTTCAGGTTGTGTCAGCCAGCGAAAATCTTTCAGTGGTAGATATTGACTCATAGCCCAACCATATTGGTTATTTGCATCGAGGTAGACAATATACTTTGACTCTTCACAAGGGTTGTAGCTAGGCATGTATTTATTATTCGCTTTAGAGTACCGTCCACTACATTGGCTTAATCCACCACGAATTGATGATTTTATAAAATTGATCATGTCTATATCAGTCATTAATTCTCAATTTACTTTCGTTTTTTTTTTCAACATTGAACTGAAACTTAACCCAGGAGCAGTGAAATACTGACAAGGATCAAGGTCATAAGTTTTCATACAAACATTCCGAAAATTTTCAAAAACATCTGCTAATAACAACACATCTGTCTTCAAATATAGGTCTGAAAATTCTCCTAAAGTTTGAATGTCAAACTGTGCCCATACACGTTGTGCATGTAAATATTCCTGTTCACTGATATGACTTGTGTTTAAGGAACTGTAAAATGCATCTTTAGGTGGTAAAGAACACTCCTCAAGACGTTCCACACAGTTAATATATTCGTAAGGGAATATACCCTTTTGACAAATCAAATTAAAATCATCTTCTTTAGGAAAGACACGTTGAATTTCATGAAACTGATCTGATTTTAAATTACTAGCAAGCTTATCAAGCCTACTCGGCATAAAGCGGAATGAATCTAAAAATCGCAGTTTTATCGTTTTCTTATTGTCAGTTTTGATGTATTTTGTGAACGATATGTATTGTTCCTTATTATTTGCAATCACATCAATTTTCACATCTGAAGCTCCAAATTCTTTAGCGATAAAGTGGTTGTCGTATTTGCTACCGTTGTGTAGAATGACCGGAATGAATTTACTTACTCTATAATTTAAATTACATTCTTGGTGAGCAGCACCACGATATTTTCCTGTTAAATGGTCATGATCGCGAACCCTGTCTGTATATAAACAATCACCGCATATAAAACAATTAGTTTCAGTTTCAAAATTCATTTGCTCTGATGAAGTTAGTGGCTCCATTGGAATGATCGTATTTGAAATAGAGGATATACGGATGGCATCTTTTTCAAGCCTTTCCATAAAAACTTTATGTGCATTAGGTCCTCTATAGAGCTCAAACTTATTTAAAGAGTCATCATAACTACATTTAATATAATATGCAAAGCTAAAAGGTTCATGAATGTGAGTAGTGTTGGTAAAAGGTTGGGCTGGATTCGATGAACATGTATTAAATGGTTTTAGCAAAGCTTCAAAGTCAGCATAATTATATAACAAATGGTACTCGAAGCTGTTTCTCATAATCCTTAAATTTTAGAATGTATTTTTGAGGAGTCGGTAATACCGTAAACACATGATTTCACCCCCATTTTTGATGTTGAGTTAGTTGGTCCTCTTTTCTGAAATATAGCAAACAGCCATCACACAACCACTTCTTAGATTCACCTTTTGATAGCTGACTACCAACAAGTCTACTGAAATGTTTTATCCAGCAATAGTGAGCATTTTCACCTTCGGTTATGTATAGTAAATTTACATGAGCAGCCTTTTTTTCCTGAGTACAATATAGAGGACTTACTATTCTCTTATTTTCAATTCCATAAACATTAATACTTACATTGTTCAGCTCTTCAAAACGTTGAATGTCTTTTATCGCCATAGGAAATTCCATTTCTTTTATATCTAACACTGAGGAATAGTGAGGATATGATGATGTTCTTATCGTGTCCCTCACTGCTGGATGGAGAACTGAGGTTACAGCCCATGCAAAGCATGCGTCATCATTATTCATAACGTTTACACAAGCATGCTTACGTTTGATCCATCCAGGCAAATCAATGTATGATGATGCTCGAAGGGGATTATATTTATTCATGTTGGTTTCTAAATAAAGTACTTCAACCAACGCCCAGCCTGATTCCCTTTCCTGGAACTCTTCACTCTTCACAATGATAGCACTTGAAATATTTTGGTATATATCACTAATATTAGTTGATTCGCTAACAATTATGTTTTTTTGTATTAAAAGATTTGATATCCGTAATTTCATCTTCGCTCCCAGTTTTTATATAGAGTCCAAAAAGTTCAAAATTCATTTTAATTGTTTTATGCTCTAATAAAACATTTTCTACTAAGCCAAACACAGTAGGTTGAACATTTTTTAAAAATGATTCAATACTTTGAGTTTTTTCTTTACTATAAAGTCTATAACTAGCAATTTGACTTTTAAATGCACTACCAATTTGTTGAACATTTCCAGAATTTCTTTCATGGCAAGCGTTATTTTTATGATGAATACTGTGTAAATGTCCATGAATGAATGAAGAAGGTATATCAATATTGCATACATCACAATGTGTTATCGAAGGTTCACCATTCTTCTTTCTTTTTGTTGCACAACTATTTTCACAATCTTGAGAACGTTTACGCTTTTGAGCATCACATTCATTTAAAGGTTCCGTGCTAGTTTTTGGTTTTACTGTTTTTAATTCTTGTTGTTCACCAGGCACTTCAACCATGTGGGATTGATATCGCTTTACAGCAGAAAAACTAAGTTCACAAACTGAACATGAAAATGGTGCTGAACCAATTTGCATTAAATTTACATGACGTGCAAGATTATCTTGTCTGTTAAATGTGGTAGCACAATGACTGCACACAAACATTTTAATGTCATGTTTAACATTTGCGTGTCGTTGAAGGTTGTCTGGTCTTGAGAACTGTTTCTTACAGTCACCACACTTGAACATGATGATCCCTTTCGAAATTACCTATAAAAGAAAGAAATCATAAATGTTAATAAATGATAAACAAAAGTACAATATAAATAGTTTAATTACATTCCAGTCAATGGTTATAGCAGGGTATTTAAATCGATCATCTGTGAACTCCTAGCAAGTCTAACTTCATGTAGTTCTAACTGTCACTGACACCTAGCGGTGAACATTGGAACTTGATAGAGTGGGAGAAACCAGTGATCGCCAGTTATGTGAGCTAAGTGTGACGTCATAACCAATCTTAAAGCAAGTCTAAACTTGTAGAACATGTTACGTGATAGAAACCAGCGATCGTCAGTTAAGTGAGCTAAGTGTGACGTCATAGCCAGTCTTAAAACAAGTCTAAACTTGTAGAACATGTCACATATTGGAAACCAGCGATCGCCAGTTAAGTGACCTAAGTGTGACGTCATAGTCAGTCTTAAAACAAGTTTAAACTTGTAAAACATGTCACATGACAAGGTTAAGTTAGGTAAAGTTAAGTGAACTGAGGTTAAGACTTTAAATATTCCCTCTGTCACTGACACCTAGCAATGACCATTCGAACTTAATAGAGTGGTAATCAAAATCTAACCTACAAATTTAGCTTTACACATCATGGTCAAGTAGTTCCAACTTTTGACTGCTAAATATAGGTACCATTTTCACTGACATGTAGTGGTGAACATAGGAAAATAGTACTCTAGCTGTTTAAAAGTTATTAGAGGGGCACTTACCTTTTTATAATTGATCAACTGCTGCCACTGAATGAACAGATTGTAGGAATCTGGTAACCTACAGGTACCCAATTATCTGTAAACAAATTAATCAATCAATCAATCAATAATAAATACATTCCAATCAATAACTTCAACATCAATTAGTAATAAAAGACTACAATCCATTAATAATAAGTACTTACCTTGCAAATAATTTAATGATTTTCTACCAAAACGGCTTTTTTCACAACTCTTGAGCAGTAATAGAGCACTGTTCACTCAAAGCGAGTAATAAAGACTGACAGTAGGGAGATATATGACACCCCTCTTATATAAACTCTCATCGCTCGTGTCAGCAGTTTATTGCAGATCATTGCAATTCCTTTCCCAATACAGCTGAGAGTCCAAAGCACACTAGGAACACCTGTGTGGTATCCAATGACTGCTGACTTTGCATAATCATCACCCATTGTCTTGATCAACACCGGAGGTTTCAAATTACTGCAGCGTCAGTCATAGCAACAGCAGTGTGCGCTCTCTGCCATGTCAGCAACATGACACCGGTAGGAACACCTGTGTAATATCCAATAACTGCTAACTTTGCATGATCATCACCCATTGTCTTAATGAACACTTGCAGTTTCAAATTACTGCAGCGTTAGTAATAGCAACAGATCTGTGCGCTCTCTGCCATGTCTGTAATATGACACAGGAAATATAACAAGACGTCTTACTGCACATACCATCTCCTCAGTTTTAACATCTTAAGAACATGTATTATTCTCTTTCAACTACAAATGACTCCTTAGAACACATCCATCCACTAAGTTAGATCCCTTGTATGTTCACATGTATTTCGTCACTTTACTTTCATATCGTTATCACATTATACTAGTGGGGGTTGGTGAACAACGTCAGTTCAACACACTGCTTTACACGCAAAATGTAGTTAGACCCTTTGACATAATTTAAATAAATTCATGAGCCAGACCATAGGGACCAGGCCAAAGGGACCGGTCCAAAGGGATCAGTCCAAACGGACTCATCCACAAGGACTCGTCAACAATGACCAGTCCACAGGGACCCGTCAACAATGACTTGTCAACCATGACTTGTCAACAATGACATATCAACAAGGACTCGTCCACAGGGAACCACTCCCCCACCCTCTTCAAAAGCCATGAGTGGGCATGCGTAAAAAATCAAAAAACAAGCATGTTAATTCATAGTGGCTATCCACCGTATACATGTATCTTGTGTAGAACAACGTTTCATTCCATATTGGCATTCAAACTCTCACATGTTGCAATTGGAAAGAGAGATTCTCTAAGAAATTACAATTTCGCCCCCTAGTAGGGGTAGGTTTTTATTTTGGGCTTGAAATATGTTGTCCATTGGAAAGGGGGTGTCAGCCCAAGTTCAATGACACCTCATTCGTCAAAATCCGACCATAAGTTCGAGAGATATCGTGCCGCCGCCATCTTGTGAGGAGGGTGCGGAGGAGGAGGCATCTGAACCGATTCATTTCCACTAGTCTCGATATCTTATTATAATTCTAGTCACTTGAAGAAGAATGCACGGACGTTTGCCTTACGATTTCTCTATTTTTTCGGCTGGAGCTATAGGAATCGCTTTACAGCCCACAGTTGCCTTTCTCACTAATATTCTTTGAGTATTTTTGATTGCGCTTTACGCTAGGAGCACGCCCACCCAAAGACCACGTTACTTTCTAATGCATTGTTGTTGCTTTCCTTTACATCTCAGTTTTCTTAATTTCAGTTTTGTACTAAGGAGACGTTGGAGGATCAAAGATACACTTTGATGATGCTTTCATTTAGTTATAAAGTCTCTTAGTCACGCTAGCAGAGACAGATGCCTCTGTCAAACACAGAGTGTGCGCGATGAAGGTAATGAAGAGATTTCAATGAGCGGGAACTCCCAAGTTAAACAAAGTTTCAACTAGTTTCACGTCATCGGTTGTGAGGAAATACTAATTCTACTTGCACTCCTCTGACGAGTTGAGGAATAACAGTGTCTCGTCTTGTGCAATTGCCAGCATCCTCCTAGGCTCTTTTGTCACTGTCGTCATCCAAGTTCAATGTTAAAACCAACATTTGGATCCAATGAAAACCAGCTAAACAATATTGTCTACGTGGGGAATTTTAGTATGCATTTCACAATTTCAAAACATAATTGAAATAGTGACCCTATGGAATAAATCGGAGGGCAATGTATGTATATAAGATATTCTTTAGGGGACTTCATGTGCTCAAGGCATGTGTTTATCAGTTTAAAGAATTGAAAAGCTCTTACATGCGTACTGTGAGAAAGAAAATGCTTTTCATTAATAATGTACCTGGGAAATATTAGCTCGAAGTTCGGTAGTCATGTCTATTATAAAGGACCTTACTTTATTAAATAGCAGGGTTTTCGTGTTGAATACTACACACAGTCGACATCTTTGGCATGTAAAATACTAAATTCTAGGTAGGGATATATCACTTTCATTAGCATCAATTGAATAGAGTATATTGATGAGATACTGATACTGTACTCTAAGTACCAAGCAATAAAGTAATATAACTTGTTCAACAGTTATGTAAGGAATCAAAAGTAGGCATTTGAGTTGTTTATAGAAATACTTGTTTTAATTAAGGTTCGGTTAGCAATAAAATCGAACTGCCAATATATTCACTTATAATTAAGTGACAAGCCCCATTGTATGAGTACTATATACACATGAGAATAATAATAATAATAATAATAATAATAATAACTAAATAATGCATTCTATATTATTGTATTGTATTAGCTGTACCCGGCATGCGTTATAATGGCAATCAAGGACAGAGAGTGATTGTGTAGTAATTATGTTTATTGAAGTGCTCTTGGATACACAATATATTTTGTTTGACCATCTGGTGCGTGCATTAGAAAATCAGAAGGATTTATGACTCGTGAGCAGGCCACAAATAGCTGTCCATTTTCCAATGCGAGTCGCATCGGAAACTGCAAACGTTTGGAAACACACTAACAGCCGCTAAACAGTATAAAATACTCATATTTGTAATTACTTATGAGCCATTCATTGTGAAATGGATCTCTTAACTCAGAAACCTTCGCGAGCTTACACAGCCGCTTACCGAAGTTTATTTGTTAAAACGGCTCGTGTGCCATTTATTGTAAAATTGATTTTCTAATTCAGAATCCTTCGCGGGCATGAGCACACCAACTTACCAAAGTTTATTTGTTGAAAGTAATCGCCAAAACTCATTTGTTGAAACTACTCGCGTGTCACTGATGGGAAAATGGATCTTCTAATTTAGAAACCTTTGCGGGAGTGTACACAACAACTCACCAAATTTCCATCGGAATCGGATGGATGGTATACGAACGCATACGGGACTGTTGAAACGAATCGTGTGCCAACGCTCATTTTGTTGAATCTGCTCGTGCAGCACCTATTGGAAAATGGATTAACTACTTCAGAAACCCTCGCGGGAGTGTCCGTAACATTTCACAAACGTTTCATTGCAATCGGATGAATGGTATATGAACCCATGCGAGACTTTCTTGAAACAATTAGCGCATCAACACTCATTTGTTGAAACTACTTGTGCGGCACCTATTTTAAAATGTATTAACTAGCCTAATTCAGAAACCTTTGCGTGAGTGTGCACAACATCTCAAGAAAGTTTCATTGCAATCATATGAATGGTATATGAACGCATACGGGACAAACAGAAAAACAAACAAACACACTATCAATCGTGTAACATATATAGAGATTACATTACATGACTTGTCTGTTCCCGAAGGAAACAGGATTTTAAATGTCCGATTGAGCTAGGTCCTATGTATATTCACAAATTCACAAAGAAAATTTGAAAATGTCCCGGCTAGAAAAAAGGAAGTTGCCAACGTTTCGCCCCAGTGTACCAATGGGCTCTTCAGTTGGTTATGGTACACCCCACCGAGACGCTAGTACATACTGAGAAGGCCGCTGCAAAGCACAAATGTCGCCACGAGCAGCGCCAATGTACTACGGGAGTCATAAATTACTAATCAAAATGGTGTTAGCTTACCTTGCTAATCCATATTGGAAATGTCGGTTCCCGAAGGAGACTTTAAATGTCCAATTGAGCTATGCATATTCACAAATTCACAAAGAAAATTTGAAAATGGTCCAGCTAGCTCAAAAACAGTTGCCAGCGTTTCGCCTCAGTGTACCAATGGGCTCTTCAGTTGGTTATGGTACACCTCACCAAGACGCGTGGCCATTTGTGCCTTGCAGCAGCCTTCTCAGTATGTACTAGCCTCGTGTCTTATTGAGGTGTACCATAACCAACTGAAGAGCCCATTAGTACACTGCACAGTGGGTCAAAATCGAAATCTAGGGGGACAAATATTTTTTTACGTTTTAATCATGAATTTAGAGTGAAAGCAACGTATATAATTTGTTTACTTCATAATAAACATCAGTTAAGACTTTTTAAGCTACGTATACACATGCAAGAAATTGCCTATGTCTAGGAGTTGGATAGAGCTTTCGGTTATCTCTTCAGAACAATTTTCTACCCATAATTTACTTTTAACAAAGTCACAAAGTTCCACTTTTGACATAATCGTCGAACCTAGTGCTTCAAACAGTTGAAAACGTCTGAGAACTGGTTGCGCGACATCTCCTAAAACGTAAAATAATTAAGTAAGTTGCAAAAAGATGCAAACAATCTTATAACAGACGTTGACTACGAGACTTTATCAACATTTTAACATTAAGTAGAAAGTGACGCAGAGTGACGTGACATATTAAACATCTAAGTGAAAATATAAATTTAAAAATAATAGTTAAATATTATATAATGCAAGTATAGCTAAAATTGCATAACAATTACGCCCATTAATAACTGAAACACGTTACAAAGATCATACCTTCAGCTGCATGTTCCATCTTAAAGCATCACACTAACCACAAAGACAACAAAACCACAGCCACTTACATTCACCCTCCAATTCAGACTGCTCTAACAGTGGTGACAGATTTACACTAAGATGCGTTTATATCCCAGAATAGTGAGTGGCAATTATATGAGAATGCTGTAGAAGTAATAAATTTTGATTTCTTAATTATGAAAATAAATAATGTTGTCCTCCTAGATTTCGATTTTGATCCACTGTGCACTGGGGCGAAACGCTGGCAACTGTTTTTGAGCTAGCTGGACCATTTTCAAATTTTCTTTGTGAATTTGTGAATTACATTACATAGTGGAATCTGCGACGGCGAGAGCCTCTACCAGAAGAATGAAAGAAGGCTCTGATCGATGGTCTCAAGAAAATCTGGGAGGATGTCCAGCACGGTAGAAGAACAGAATAGACACACAAATGCAATTGATTGTTAACATGCAGTCCATAGAGGCTCTATTAAAATGTAACAGGAATGTAACCATCCCAAAAGCTTACAACTTGGTCACGTATATTGTGCTGTGTTGTTGGGAGGCGGGCGTGTTCACCCCGACCACTTGAGTGGATTACGGGCGTGGCACATGATCGCGACCTATCGATAGCCTCGGCTCGTCGCGTCGCGATCAACTTACACAGTCAACAAACCACTTGTTTCTCTGGAATTGGGCTTTAATTGCGGCTCGCTCGCTGCACTACAATGTAGGTCGCAGGGAGACAATCTGTTTATCCCCATTGTACAACTTGTTCGTAAGTTGTTCCACTTGGAGAGTTTTACTGCCCAAAGCTTACCTGTCATGTACATTTAAGTAAGTGTAACCTGTGACACATTATGTATACTGTGTTCCTTGTACAAATGTGTTTATATGTTATTGGTAGGGCTTGGATTTTCATGTAAATAAATATTGTTTATGTAAATACATATTTTAAACATTTTTTCTGTAATTTCCAAATTCCTGCTTTTTACTCATTAGCGCATAAAAAGACCTAATATTGACATTTTTTTAAAATTATTATACTAGTTCTTTCAGTTTATTGCATTTTTGTTCTGTGTTACTTAAACGGGAATGAACCAGTGAGCTATCTAATCTATCTAGCTATCTATTGTCAGCTTGCCGCTGTGTTTTTCTTATCTTGTCGCGTCCCACTCACTGTGGAAGCTGGGAATTTCCTTGTTCATAGCCATATTGCACCACCTGCTAGACCTTCCCTCCCAGCTACCTGGAACCATTGTCACTCTCATGCAGTTCATTTCTGGCACTGTGAAGTGTAAGGCAGTTCTACGATGCCTAAAGTAAAAGCAACAAAGGATTATCGTCTGCAGCAGTTTGTTACAGAATCTCTACTTAGTATGAAACTAAGTCCCCGATTCTTGGATGTTACGGGTAATCTCGAGAACCACTGGATGGATTTTGATGCGGTTTTCACCATTCTGTAAAGTATATCTCGAGGATATTTTCTGTAGAAAATAATTTATTTATGATCAAAGAAAGCCGAGCAGTAACGATATCAGTGAAAAAGTCGAAAAAAAACCTGGCGTCCGAGCGCTTTGTAATCTTAAGCTGGGCAAACCGTTAAGACTATCTAAATACAATGAGTGCAAGAATTGTTCAGCCTGAAAAGTTCTACAAAATGTCCGCGAGAGCATATGTCTACCTTCAATACGTCGCCCACTATACGTGTTTTTACGTTTTAATTTCTTCCAACCATGTCCATTCAACTACTGAGGCGACAGTTTACGAGCTAGCTAAGGGCGAGTATATCATCCCTGATACAGCCTAGCTAGCGAGCGAACCTCTTGCCCCAGATACAGCCAGCAGCAAACCTATGAGTCGTGTTGAGTTAAGACTTCTGAGAAGGGTGGTTGTGTTTGGAGTTTCCCTGGAAGTGCATTTCGGGTTTTCTTCATTTCACCTTTGAAACACAGTCAAGTTAAGATTGGACGGAAGGGGGATTTGAGTTTCATTCACCTCGCCATTCCCTGGAAGTGCAACTCTCATTTCGCCTGTGAACTTTTCGTTCCGCAAAATTCACAGTCAATTTAGGATTTGACGGAAGGGGGATTATATTATATTAAATTATACGTATAATCTCTACTTAGTATAAAACAAAGTCCCCGATTCTTGGATGTCACGGTTAATCTCGAGAACCACTGGATGGATTTTGATGCGGTTTTCCCCATTCTGTAAAGGATATCTCCAGGAAGGTTTTTGTAGAAAATAATTTTTTTATGATCAAAGGAAGCAAATCAGTAACGATTTTAGTGAAAAAGTCGAAGAAAAACCTGGCGTCTGTGCGATTTTTAAGCTGACGCTGGACTAACCGTTAAAAATATCAAGATACTATGATGTAAGAATTGTTCAGCATGAAAATTTCTACAAAAGTACCGTGAGGGCATATCTCTATCTTCAATACATCACCTACTATAAGTGTTTTTAGATTGGACGAAAGGGGGATTTGAGTTTCATGCACCTCGTCATTCTTAAATTACGTCTGACAAGAATTCGTTGTACACGCATCTCCATAATAATATAATTAATAGTCCAGAAGTCCAGTTAGTGATTTTAACCCATCATGCTGAGACGTAAAACGGATATAGGTCGTAGTTCATTGACATCGAAAACAAAGGCGCTTATCAAGTAATGCATTCATAACTGTTCCCGGGCGAAGCCGGGGCGGGTTGCTAGTTTAAGGATAATTTTACTTCTGATGGGGGCGTTCTGTTCTGCCAGCGAAGTGGGAAATAGATCAAGGCTGAAAAGCGATCTTGCCACACCAAGAGGGCAAGAAACATAATTGTCGCAGTTTCGCGCCTTCAGATGAAGTGTTTCGCGATAATCGTTGGTCATTAGTGATGGACAACCTGAAAATGTAACTTGTTGTGTATTGTAATGTTTCTGCAGTCAGTGAGGCATATCATAAATTACATTTGTGAGTTCCGCATATTCTTTATAATTACATATTTTTCCTTTTTTGTCACATATTTCAGGTATTTTTTATACATAAACAAGTAGTTCCGTGAAGAACTATACAGCCTATTTTCATATATCCTGCTCATGTTAATTGCCTCTATCAACATACAAAATTTCAGTTTAATTGCTGTAACAGATTCGTAGATATTGAGAACCGTCTAAATATTTCAGATGGTCGCCAGGTTGGATTTTTATTTTTGTACTATTATATTAAGATGATTGTGTACGTGTGGTATTCAAACTTCAATCGCTTGATTAGAACACAAGAATTAAAAACGAGATTTTAAAATTACGCACAACAGCCATCTTGTGATTATGCAAACAATTGAAATAAATTAGATACCAGTGGATCAACATTTGTGTAAGCATTTAACGTGCAACGTTTCACGGCACTCGGATAGTTAATTCGCGAGAAACGCCCATTTAAATATTTATACTTCGCGTCGCCGCCATGTTGGATTCGTGCTCACCAGGTTACTGAAAGTCCTATAGGCTTTAGTCTCTATGAACATAAAAAATTCAGTTTGGTTCCTGTAAAAGATTCATAGATATTGAGAACCGTCTAAATATTTCGGAAGCTCGCCATTTAGGATTGTTATATGTATAGGCCATAGAGTTATGTACCATTCAAGGTCACTTATTGCCTAGGTTCATTATTCAAACTTTCACTTCGATCGCATGATTACGACACAAGAAATAAAAACTAAATTTTAAAATTTCGCACAGCCGCCATCTTGAGGTTATGTAAACAATTGAATTAAATTAGATGGCAGTACTTTACAATCTGCAAAATCATTTACTGTACTACATTTCACTGCGCTCAGAGAGTTAACTCACGAGAAAAGTCTATTAAAATATTTCAAATTCGCTTGGTCGCCATGTTCGTTTTGTACTTTACAGGTTTATGAGATATACATAGGTAAACTTGTATCAGTACCCTTTATCACCGTACAAAATTTCAGGGTGATATCTGTAATAGTTTCGGAGATATAGAAAGTCAGTGAAATATTTCGCACAGCCGCCATTTTGAGGTTATGTAAACAATTGAACTAAATTAGACTCCAGTGCATTGCAATGTGTATAAACATTTGCTGTACCAAGTTTCATTACGTTTGGATAGATAATCGCGAGAAAAGTCTATTTAAAACTCTCAAATTCAATTGGCCGCCATGTTGGTTTTGTAGTCACCAGATTTTTGAAAGTCTCATAGGTGACCTTCTAGTAGTGCACTTTATCACCGTACACAATTTCAGGGCGATATCGGTAATAGTTTCGGAGATATTGAATGCTAGTGAAATATTTCGCACAGCCGCCATGTTGGATTGGTGAGACGTAACAAAATTTGAAGGGCACGGTCGAGGTCGCCGGGAATAGTGCTATGAACTTACCGAGTTTCACTGAAATCGCTCCAGCCGTTTAGATTTTATTAGGGACACACACACACACCTCACACACACACACACACGCGCACACACACACACGGACAAAAGGTGATCTCATAAGCCTATTTTTTTCAAAATTGAAAATAGGCTAAAAATAAATTACGAGTCTTACAGTAGTCGCTTATGATGTGTAACATCTGATCTATCATTCGATTAATTCCATATTACTCGCATTTTTAGCCTATTTTCAATTTTGAAAAAATAGGCTTATGAGATCACCTTTTGTCCGTGTGTGTGTGCGTGTGCGTGTGTGTGTGTGTGTGTGTGTGTGATTCGTGTGTGTGTCCCCCCCTAATAAAATCTAAACGGCAGGAGCGATTTCAATGATACTCGGAATGTTCATAGCACTATTCCCGGCGACCTCGACCGTGCCCTTCAAATTTTGTTACGACTCACCAATCCAACATGGCGGCTGTGCGAAATATTTCACCAGCATTCAATATCTCCGAAACTATTACCGATATTACCCTGACATTTTCTATGGTGATAGAGGGAACTACTATAAGTTCAGTTATGTGACTTTTGAAAACCTGATAACTACAGAACCAACATGGTGGCCAAGCGAATTTGCGACTTTTAAATAGTCGTTTCTCGCGATTTGACCAACCAAACGCAATGAAACTTGGTACAGTATATGTTTATATACATTGTAATGCACCGACATCTAACTTCGTTCAATTGTTTACATAATCACAAGATGGCGGATGTGCGAAATATTTCACCGGCATTCTATATCTCTGAAACTATTAGCGGTATCTCCCTAAAATTTTGTACGGAGATAAAGGGTACTACTGGAAGTCCATCTATAAGATTTTCAAAAAACCGGTTAACTACAAAACGAACATGGCGGCCAGGCGAATTTGAACATTTTAAATAGACCTTTCTCGCGATTTAATGTTCCAAGCGCACTGCAACCTGGTACAGGAAATATTTATACACATTGTAACCCACTGGTATCTAATTTAGTTCAATTGTTTACATAACCTCAAGATGGCGGCAGTGCGAATTTTAAAATTAAGTTTTTATTTCTTGTGAAGTAGTCATGCGATCGAAGTGAAAGTTTGAATAATGAACCTACGCAATAATTTTCCTTTAATGGTACATGACTCTATGGCCTATACATTTAACAATCCAACATGGCGACCATCCGAAATATTTAGACGATACTGAATATCTACGAATCTATTACAGCAATCAAACTGCATTTTTTAATGTTCATAGGGGCTATGAACTTAAGTTCACCCATAGGACTTTAAATAACCTGGTGAACACAAATCCAACATGGCGGTGACGCGAATTATAAATATTCACATGGACGTTTCTCGCAATTTAACCATCCGCGTGCAGTGAAACTTGGTACAGTAAATCTTTATCCGAATGTTAATCCACTGGCATCTAATTTATTTCAATTGTTTCCATAACCTCAAGATGGCAGCTGTGAAAATTTTTTAAATCTCCTTGTTTTTTCTTGTGTCCTAATTATGCGATTGAAGTTTGAATACTACACGTTCACAATAATCTGCATGTAACAGTACATAACTCTAGGACCTACATATATAAAATCCAACATGGCGACCATCCGAAATATTAAGTCGGTTCTCAATATCTACGAATCTATTACAGCAATCAAACTGAAATTATGTATGTTGATAGTGGCAATTAACATAAGTAGGATATATGAAAATAGGCTGTATAGTCCTTCACGGAACTACTTGTTAAAAGAATGAAGTCATAGTGCACCCCGTTGTTTTCGTAGCATAAGCGGTTGCGTTGCAGACTCAGGAGTTCATTATGCAGAGCTGGAAGGAGTTCGAATCCCACTTCTTTCTTTTTAATTTTCTTATTTCCGCATTTTTATTTCGTGGTATTAGTAAAATGTATGATCTTTGTTTATTTCATTGTCATAAACATACTGTATGTTATATTCATATGGATGAATGTTCTTGTGAAAGTCGGAAACAAACACATTCTTCCGACATTGCAAGATTGGCGAGTTAGAGTTCAGTTTTTTTCCGTCCACTTGAGCGATCCTTTAGAGAGTTGAGTGGTCAGATTTGGCCATTTAACGTAATTAATTATTAGTGATAATTTAACTAGCGTTTCTGTTTGATTAAATGCTCGTGCAAAGTTAAATAACCTTTAGTGATTAATTAAGAGATAATTAATGTTGGTGAGCAGGACATTAAGTTATGAATCGAAGAGTCCCGTGTTCTATTTGCGGACGCGCCGAGGGAATGTTAAGCCTCCTAAGAGTGATTCCCCTGGCGTGAAGACTGGGTGTTTGTGACGTCGTCTTCATCATTTCATCCTTATCACGACGCGCATATCATCATTGACTGGTGTTCACAAGAAAGACCTGCTTCAGACCTCCTCGTAGGTCACAGGCTATTATTTTTAGCCTACTTTCGATTTTTGCAAAAAATGAAAGTAGACTTATGAGATCAACACAGGGCGAAAAAAGTGTGTCTGTCTGTGTGTGTGTATGTGTGTATGTGAGTCTGTGTGTGTGTGTGAGTCTGTGTGTGTGTGTGTGTGTGTCTGTGTGTGAGTGTGTGTACTCTGAATGTCTGTCCCCCCCCCCTATCAATTCGAACACGGTGAATGCGAATTGAACGAAATTTGGTACAAAGGTAGCACTAGCAAAGGACACCTCAGTGTCATGTTTTATATCGCCGCCATCTTGACGGAAACGTAATGGCGGCCACACAAATGTTCAAAGCTTAAATCAAATTACGATTAACCTAATCATCCGATCTCTACCAAATTTTGCAACAACATACCCTTATAAAGGAAGCATCCTTTGACCAAATGAATAGGTCATTAGCATAATAGTTTGCGGATGGCGGCCATCATTGTGTGAAAATCAATTCCCCCTATTAATTCAAACACGGTGAAACCGAATGGAACGAAATTTGGTACAGAGGTAGCACTAGCAAAGGGCATCTCAGTGTCATGTTTTATATCGCCGCCATATTGACAGAAACGTAATGGCGGCCACACAAATGTTCAAAGCTTAAGTTAAATTACGACTAACATAACCATCCGATCTCTACCAAAAATTGCAACAACATACCTTTATGGAGGGAGCATCCTTTGACCAATCTAATAGGTTATTCGCCTAATAGTTTGCGGAGGGCGGCCATCTTTATGTCAAAATTGATTCCCCCTATTAATTCGAATACGGTGGAACCGAATGGAACGAAATTTGGTACAGAGGTAGCACTAGCAAAGGGCACCTGAGTGTCATGTTTTATATCGCCGCCATCTTGACTGAAACGTAATGGCGGCCACACGAATGTTCAAAGCTTAAATCAAATTACGATTAACATAATCACCCGATCTCTACCAAATTTTTCAACTCCATACCTTTATGGAGGGAGCATCCTTTGACCAATCTAATAGGTCATTCACCTAATAGTTTGCGGATGGCGGCCATCTTTGTGTCAGAATCGATTCCCCCTATTAATTCAAACACGGTGAAACCGAATGGAACGAAATTTGGTACAGAGATAGCACTAGCAAAGGGAATCTCAGTGTCATGATTAATATCGCCGCCATATTGACAGAAACGTAATGGCGGCCACACAAATGTTTAAAGCTTAAATCAAATTACGACTAACATAACCATCCGATCTCTACCAAACTTTGCAACAACATACCTTTATGGAGGGAGCATCCTTTGACCAATCTAATAGGTCATTAGCCTAATAGTTTGCGGATGGTGGCCATCTTTATGTCAAAATTGATTCCCCCTATTAATTCGAACACGGTGGAACCGAATGAAAGAAATTTGGTACAGAGGTAGCACTAGCAAAGGGCACCTCAGTGTCATGTTTTATATCACCGCTATCTTGACGGAAACGTAATCGCGGCCACCCAAATGTTAAAAGCTAAAATGTAATTACGACCAACCTAATAATCTAGTCTCTACCAAATTTTGCAACACCATATCTTTATGTGGGAAACATATTCTGACCAAACTGCAATAACATCAGCCCAATAGTTTGCAGATGGTGGCCAAGTATGTGTGCAAATCGATTCCCCCTATCAATTCAAACACGATGAAACCGAATTGAACGAAATTTGGTACAGAGGTAGCACTAGCAAAGGGCACCTCATATTCATGTTTAATATCCCTATAGCACGTTGTATTTCAACAAGCTACTACAACCAACATTCAATCATACTCCTTGAAAAGGACAAAGAGTTATAACAATACCCATGCATTTAGGAGAAAGTAGGCTATATGTTCTTTACTGAACATCTTGTTTGTACTGAGCTTAATCAGCTCTTTGGAGAGTCTCTGGTTTGTTCCAACAAGTTTAGTACACTTCTTTGAGTCCTGAAGTTAGCTCGTGGATTAGGGGCAGCCGTTCAGAAACAGGTAGCTAACGCAAACTTCATTAACTGGTGTAAACAGATCTCTCAATCCTGTGCAAATAATCGGACAGTTTAGGAAACACGAGAATGTTTAGAATATAGTGAAGTTAACCGTAATGCTAATCATTGAAGCACTCCTCGGCAAGGGAGGAACATAGCGGAATTGATTCCCTTATCCAGAGTTCACCTACGCACTCATCATCTCAGCTCTGAAACCACTCGGCCTAGAAAGCTGAAATTTTGCATGTTGGTAGATCTCAGGTTGTAGGGGCTAACTAAGAAATGGTTTTAGAAAATTCAATTTCTAAATGAGTCTTCTCAGCCCTTTGGCACTGGCACTGGCCAAATGACCATTATGTCACGTACCCCTAAATAAATCAAGAACGACAACTTCTACAGCCATATCTGCACAGTTATCAGCTCTCGCAATCACAAGGAATATTAGAAATATTAGAAGCCCCTTATCCAGTGTTTTCTTTACAATCAATCAACAGAATTGACCTTCAATCGGTCAACACAAGAGTACCGGTACCCAAATAGATTGGGCAGAAAGTAACAACTATTCTATCACCCCATTATTTGTAAAACTTGTTACATGAATAATGTATTCATTAACCCAGTTCTCTAACAAACAGTGGGGTTTTAAACGAATGACATGTTTCGCTCGTCAAGTGAGCATCATCTGATCCAAATATAAAAGACAAAATTGCTCTACAAAATACTACCAAAACCCACAGTGCCATCCACAATTAACATAATTGTATGATATCCTGTGTTATTAACCTTTCATGAATTGATTGCCGGCGGTCGAGATGGGAACTATTCCCTGTTTACTTGTGGCACACGTCACTCTGTTTCATTGACAGGTACAGATAGGCGAGTAGGATATGACTCAGCTACGGTAGCTTCAGTCATCGTTTAACTGTCCATGGTGATGACATGAGCACCTGTGACGATTATCTGCGCTTCTAAGACAGGTAGCGCACGCAATGCTGCTTGACTTATGTGCAGACTGCACACTGTCATCTCTGTGTCCTCCGTTTCACCCCGCTGAGCTCCTGCTACAATAATCAAGAAACACTGGCGCAGTCACGCTCAGCGGCTATCAAATCTTAAATGGGTAATATCCTACCAGCGAATTTTTACCGGTGGCAGAAATCGGAACTAATGCGCTCCACCTGGCCACACGCCTGCGATAGACGTGCAGTTGTCGCCAGCGAAACCTCATCGCATGTCATTTGTGTGCATGATTCATGCTGGCTCGTGGCTGTGAGGTGTGTTCTCATTGTATGACTGTACATGGTTCCCCTCTTACCCCGGAACCGCTCGCTGCAGCCATAACGAGGCGAGATGACGTAATGTATACACTACAGCTAGCGGTAACAATTCCCTGGTAGGGTAGTAATATACAGGGTGAACGAAAAATGCCGCACTTGGAGGTCGGCATGCGGTTCCTCGTCGAAATTCACGACAAAAGTTAATGTTGCGAGACCTAATCCTGCCAATAGGTTTGTCAGAAATGCGTGTTAAGAAACGAGACTCTGGCAACGCTCTAACTGCATGCAGCGTGGCCAAAAGCAGGTCGCAGGAACTCGGCGCTCTGCCGGAGCTTTCTCTGTACATTCCGATGCACTGCAGGATTTGACAGAGTTGACAGCTTCTCGTTTTCATACTTGTGATTTCAAACAGCACCCGATCCGATTTTAGTATTGAAACTTTTGTCTTGCAATTGGATGAGGAATCACATGCCGACCTCCAAGTGCGGCATTTTTTGTTCACCCTGTATATGATGATACGAAGGAAGTTCCTAAAATTAATTTCGCCATTAAGTTGCACGAACAGATGGTTCACCAAGTGACACAAATCATAGCCATAAGAATCCACACCCGTGGCTGGTTTAACAACGGAAGGAATGTAAGTGGAGGGGGAATGACGCATGCGCAGAGCACCGAGGAGAAGCAGACCAGTCTGCCCGATATCATTCAGTCGGTCGCTGGTGTTGCATGTTCGGTGAAGAACGGCAGAGTGTGGTGGATGAAGATGAAGTGGGCGTCCCTCCACATCCACGAATGATAACAATATCGCTCGAGTACAGGTCATGGTGTTAGTGGACAGGCACATAACGGTGACAGACGTGGCGTCCACACTGAGAATTGGTCGTGCCTGGGCCCATCACATGCTCCATAACCCTAGTAATACCATGCTATTTTTCAAACCACAGGCTACCAACGCCACGGGGGAGCGGGCATATTGTGACCACCATAATAAATACCTTGGCGCTCTGCAGTACTTCTTGAAGACTCTTCATTTAACATCTCAGAAGCACGGAAAACTATGTGGGAAGAATCATCGTATTTAATGCACATCTGATTGAAAACCCTTCCAACCGGATAGAAGGTTTCAAACACCCCAGACGCCAATGGAGAATCATTAACCGGATCCGTACAGGACAAGGCAAATATGGATTCCTGCTTCACAAATGGGGTTGGGTTACTTCTGCTAACTGCGATTGTGGAGCTAACCTGCAAACCATCGAACATATTGTTGGTGAATGTCCACAACGAGCTTTCCGAGGATCAGTAGGTGACATTCATCATGCATCTTCTGAGGCACTTAAGTGGATTGATGGCCTGGATTTAGAAGTTTAAAGCAAGAACTTGTGTTTATGACTATGTATATAACTGTATATATAACTTTATATGTAGTGTATATAACTTTTATTTTAACTGTGTATCATCATACGATAAATAAATAATAACCATAATAAATTACTTTTGTCTGATTAGCATTATCCTTTAATCAGCATATCATGTATTTTGAACCTTAAATGAACCTTAAATAGCAAAAATATAACTTAATTAAGAACAATTGCAAACGAAATCAATAAATCATGAAGAAAGAAGTTCAGAAAGTAAATTATTCAGTGATAATATGCTTCGCCATCTTTTACACACGTAGAACATACAACTGTTCTTTACTGTGTTTTCCGCATGTGTACCTCTTGCCACCAGAACAAATTATGGTGGTTTTGTTAACTTTGTTTTACTTTTTCCCTTACCACAGTGCATTTTATGACGAGGCACACGAACTACCAACGGGGTGGTTTTCCGTGCACACCAAAATAAAATTGTTAATATCTTATACAAGATTTAAAATTAAAAAAAAAACAATGATAGTCAGTCTGAAAGACTAGACTTTATATCATTTTATGTTCGATGCTGACTATTATATGTCAGAAAACTCTATCATAATGATGGTCATAATAACACTATTTTTCATTATGAAACAGTTTCTCCCACCAATCTCAGCTCAAGAAACAGTTATTTGACCAATTAGATAAGGTTAGCATCGCATCTGCACCGAGTTCCAAGGCCTTCTAATTTAAATTTCATTGCGTTGCCTAGTGTCATAGTGGGGTAATCGAGGAGGCCATGGCATTCTCTGCGTCCCATGCGCTCTGTTCAGTACATAAAACTGGCGAAATCTCGACAGATATTTATGAATATTTATCTTCGAACATAAAATAGTTATAATAATTATCGTCGAACATAAACAGTCGTATGCAACTCGCCTATAATGGTAATTAAGACACTCATATGGAAATTATAAAACTCGCATACGCTCGATTTATAAACATACTCGTTGCATAATGTACTATTAGATGCTACAATTGCTACAAATGCTGCGTGAACTCAAAGTCCATTAGAAAAAAAAAGAAGAAAATAAAGCAAGTGCAAAGCAAGGTAAAAGGAGGTAGCTTGCTGGATGACGTCACGCTCACCGGAGCGCGCGGGGAAAGGAAGAAGCTCAAGCAGAACTACGAGTATGACGTCACACACCTTAGTACAATTCGTCCCGTCACCGTAACGTAACGCCAGACCTCAGCAAAGTCGACATAATCATTTAAAATGTTAACAAGTAAATGTGTTGTTAGGTAACCGGATTCTAAATAGACAATAACTTTCTGTACAATAAGCGTAGAAAAGGAATGAACCGTCATAAATGGAACTGGCGGGCACGAAATAGATTGCGAGGGATAATGTGTTTGGTTACCGAAAAGTGTCCGTAAGATGGGCATTGAGAAACCTGACCCCGGAGCAAGCTGTGCGACAATTCCTTACACCACAGAGCACCGAGTTTTACCATAGTGGTTTCTTCAAACTGATTTGGCGCTACGACAAATGTCTCAATGTCGGTGGCGACTATGTCGAAAATTATGCAAGGTGTACAGTATAGTTCATGATCCCATGGTGTATGTTAGTTTGGCAATAAAGGGTGCCTGGGAAATATATGACGAGACTTATTTTTAGAACTTCGCTCGTAGTAGTTATTTAGGTCTACCATTTGGGTAGGTGTCGCTGAACGTACGGTACCATCCTAGCATTTACCTGAGAGAAGAGTGGAATGGAATAGCGGGAAATAACACTCAGGATGACCAATGCTTGATTCGGGATTTGGACCACCGATCTTGGAACTATGAGGTGGTGTGTGTCTGTTTGTCGGTGTATTACTCAATCACGCAAGCACCACTGATCCGATTTACACGAAATTTTACATGGAAGTAGCTGATATACCTGGTTAATATATAGGCTCCTTCTTATTTCGATACTTTGCACTATTTAAAGATGGCTACCATTTTAATGACGTCACTACACACTTTGGTTTCAAACTTTCATATTTCCATTTCAAATAAAAAGGGAGCGCTAAGAAAGAGCAAACTTTTGGTGGCATATCTATCCGAAAGGCCCTTATCACTTTTCGTCTATCTCCAACGGTTAGTGAGTAAAACCTAAATTTGTGCTATAAAACAGGGTCAACGCCGAGCGGTGTAGCTGGACAAAATGTTCCATCCTTTCTCTCCCTCCGCGCAGCACCTCGCCTATCTCCTGTTTCATTTGTCAACTTCACATTTTAATTTATTTATGACCCGTAGCGAAGCACGGGTACTTCAGCTAGTGTATAATAATTATAATGTTATTGGTTTTACGTCCCATTTAATTTCTGCGACATTTAGTGACGCCAGCGCGCCAGAATTTTCTCTTTAACGTACCAGTAAATCTACTGACATGACTCCCTGACAATTTTGCGCCCTCAATTGCCAAATGACTCTGCTAGGGTTCGATCCTGCAACCTTCGACGCAGCAGGCGAGAATGATGCTACGTAGTCAGTCAAACTTCCTGCAGCTCTCCGTTGCAGCGTTGGAATGTTACTGAACGCACTTGACCAAGGTGCATGGTCTCAATATGGACAGACTATTCGTGGAAGTGATTGTAGTAGTGCTACTGGCAGGAGATGGTGAGAAATTAAGGTGATCATCGAACTGAAGTGTTCCAAGTCTTGCAATCGTATTTATCCTCACAAACTTCAGCACGTTCTAGGATAGTATGTGATGAATTTTCATCACAGATGTTTTTCATGCTTTCCTCCCAATATTATAATTTTATTAATGCAGCCAATGGCCATGTACTTTTCTTTTCAGGACAGGTCTGGGAAGGGATATTGGAAGGAAATTGGTCGTGGACCTATTGAAATAAACCGTCCCGTCGTTTGCCTGGTGCTGAAAATGGGAAACCACGAAAACCATTTTCAGGATGGCCGAGATGGGATTCGAACCCACGCTCACCCGATGCCAGCGAGGCACGAGGTAGCGCGTTAGCGCTCTCGGCCACCGCGGCCGGTTTTCCTCCTAATATTTGTGCTGAAACTTCAAGTCCATGAGGTTCCCCTGCTCGTGTGTTTATCGGAACTGAAGAATTTTACTCTCGACTTCTAATATTGATGTTACTAAGTTGATCATGAATTCCAACCTCCTGTCGAAGGAAGTAACTTGATATGCCCGTACTGAGATAAAATATTCACTGCCTCGCTCACTGGATGTGAGATAGGCTTCTTGAAAGAAGCGGTCGATGTGCGGCAGCTGTGTGGACCCTAGCGGGGTGCGTGCGCACTAGTTTATGTGGCACTTTAATAAAAGAGGACGTTAAAATGTGTTCTCTGCACTGCATGTTTCATGGTAATGTCTCTCTACCTTTCCTTGCGGTGCTCCCACTGTCAGCATGACCTGTATTTCTTCTTTCTCCATAAATTATTAAAAAGAGGAGCATACGAATTTCATATACGGTTTTAATATACCGTAGCCCTTAAAATTTGCCAAGTAGCAGAGTATAGGGGCTTGGATAGTTTTAAGGCCTCAGGCATCTAAATGACCGTCAAGACATTTGATCGATATTACAAGCTGTTAAAACATACGGAGCACTACAGCCCTTGAAGCACCTTGGCTTAGTAAGCGACCGCTGCCCAGCCATTCGGCCTGCAAAATTGCGGGGTGACGCGTGAACAGTGCGTCAGGTCTTTTCGACTGTCATTCTTGCTTTTCTGCCTCACTGTCCGACAGCTGCTCAATTGCCCTCTCAAATCTGAATGCTCCCCGTTCCAGCTTTCACGGCAGATCTTAAAATGGCATCTCTGAATGCCAGAGTACTTAAAAGGGAAAACCAATAACATTACATCTTAAAATCCCTAACGTAGCCGTGAATCGTACCCGGAGCCTCTGTGTGAAAGGCAGGTGCACTAACTTGACACCACGGGAGCCGGCTAAACACTGTGTAATATTTTTGTTGTTGTTAGTATTGAAATTCTAAGTTTGTTAGATGGTATTAGTTTCACTATATTCATGATATCAGATCGTGTGATTTTCAGTGGGATAGTTCTATAGACACTTGTAAGTCAGGTCACCAATAAAGGACCGTTTCTAACTAAGATTTTTGATATTGTCTCAATTACATCCCAATTCATCAAGTTGAATGTTTTAGTAATTCGCAAGGGCACCATATTGAATGTGTGACGTCTCTCCACTTGTGTTTTATCAGAGTAAATTATGTATAGAGTGCTAACAGTAGGAGAAGGAGAATGACTTAGTATCTAACATCACTCTTCCACATATTACTGATGTTGACACAAAGTGGAATGCTTTGAAGGATAGTGTATTTGCAGCTACTTATAAACAACTAGATATTACAGAGCCTAGACGTCGCAAAATTGACCACCAAACATAGATATGGACAGCGGAGGTGAAGATGAAATTGCGGATTAAAAAGGAACTCTGTCATAAGTTTCTCGCATCAAAGACAGAAGAACATTGGGCAGCTTATCGAGATGTCAGAAATGTAGCAAAGAAGGCTGTGGCAGCGGTGAAAGTATCCCACTTTAGTGATATCTATAAGAAACTTGACACACCAGCTGGCGGGAAATCAATAGACTTGCTAAACAGCGCCACAGAAGTACAGCTGATGTTGAGAAATTTTATGGTATTAATGACGAAGAGGGCAAACTCCTCACCAAACAGAGGGAAGTAACAGAAAGGTGGCGACACGACACTTCGATAAAACCAGCAATGAAGACCTTCTGCATGCTCCTATCCCACAGACCACTCCTGTGCAGGGACCTATCTTACCGATCACCGAGAAGGATGTTACCGAAGCGCTTGGTAAGATAAAGATAAAGCCTGGAAAGGCTACCGGACCTGATAACATTCCTGCATAATTTTGGAAATCAAAACAATGGGATCCAACTCAGTTGCTCACACTTTTCTTCATGAAGATCATTGAAAAACAGATACCAACAGAGTGGATGATCAGCACAACATTCCCAATTTCGAAGCAAAAAGGAAACCCAGCAGAGTGTTGTAACCACAGAACTATCGCCCTGTACGCCTCCTATCTCATACCATGAAGATCTTAGAGCGTATCATTGATAAGAAGATAAGACAAATTGTTAATCTCACCATCAACCAGTGTGGTTTTGTGAAAGGCTGTGGAACAGATGCTATTCATGCTGCTCGTCGAGAAACATCGCGAAAAGTCAAAGCATCTCCATCTTGCATTCCTAGACCTAGAAAAAGCATTCGATCGCGTTCAACATGCCTTGATTTGGCTTGCTATTTGTGGGAAACTAGTATTCTCTGATGACACTAGGCCTATATGTATGTTCCATGATGGCCGTGGTGGTGTGAGTGTGATATCTTGTACCTTGGTGCTTTGACTTGCAATAAAGGAGCTAAGATGGCGTACTGTTATAGTCTTAGAGCATAAATACAATAGAGGGCGCATTGCCATACTGCGCCTGTACTGTGACGTGAAACCAACATCTCGATCAGCTGACTGAAAGGTAATGGCTCAAGACCGACTACAATTGGCTAATGGCGAATGCTAAGCAACGTCAAGGAATACAAAAGGAGCTCCATATTGGATAATTCTATTATCACTATCCGCAGTTCCCTTTAGTCAGCTGATCGAGATGTTGGTTTCAACAATGTGACGTCATCAGCCATCTATTGAATTTATGGTCTAAGGTTATAGTGAATGTGTTTATTAGTCCACACTATTCTCTGGCTAGCTGGCAAACCCACGACTGGGGTTGCAGTGTGCAGGGACTGGTGCTCTATTGAGCTCCTTTTACCCTTGAAGATTGAAAATATTTGGTTTAATGTTAAATTGAAAAGGAAAATAATAATTTTATTAGCCACCTGATCCTTTAATATTGGGACAGGCAGGGTAATGGTGAGAGAAGGTGAGAAGATGCTAGTAAGGTGATCAGAAGTTTGTCTTTATCTTGGATTGTAAGAGATAGCGTCCGATATTAGTTCAGACAGTTTCGAGTTTATGGCCAGCAGTGACAGCCTCAGCAGTGGTAAAAGTTGTTTCTCCAAGATGGGGTCATGCGCCATGTTACCTTAGAAGTTGTGAGTGTGTAAAAACGGTACCTAGATGTTGTTAGGTATTTATATTTGTGCTCCCATGGTTTATCAGGTGGTAGTATTGATAAATGTGCCTTGGGGTACTTATCAGGGCTGAGTGTGTGTGCGTTGTGTAATTGGCAGGCAGTAGTAGTCCGCACGAGATAACTCTGACTTCGCTACTGCCGGCCGTGAGCTTGTTTATATGTAGATGTGCTTGTTTTGGAAAACGCGCTGCGATGTGCGCTGCGCTCTGATTCGCTGTGACTGGCTGGCAGTAGAAGTCCGTATGAGAGAGCTTTGACTTCGCTACTGCCGGCCGTGTGTTAGTAGTTTAGCTGAGATTGAATTGCGCGCTGCGCGGCATATGGCTATGATTGGCTGGCAGTAGTAGTCCACACGAGTTATACTCTGACTTCGCTACTGCCAACCGTGAGGTTGTTTGTTGGGATGTTTGTTATTATTTCCGATCGTGAGGCTGTTTCTGGATGTTAGTTGTTGTTGGGCCACGTTTTTTTAGGGTGTATTGTGGTTCGATTCAGGGCCACGTGTTTGGAGTTAGAAAAAAACGCTATTTATATTTCCCAAAATATAACAACTGCAACCCCCCACATTTTGGTGCCGAAAGCACGGGAAGGAACATTTATGTCCCTTAAACAAACGGAAGAAAATTCAAGAGACGCTGTTCAGTACAGATAAGTCGCAATAAGCTATATGGTTACTCACTATATTTTGGAGGAGAATAGCGTAGGTATAATTTGTTACGCACGATATAAACACTGAACAATAGTTATATGCTACACATACAATACAGCATCAATATAATAACGCACGCACGCGTAAGTTACGATAGCGCCATCTGTTAACAAATACCGTACCTAATAGGAATAGTGAACACGCATTAGACTACACGGATACTGAAGTCATTTAGGAATACTTTATCATGACGAGTTCAGAAGAAATAGCTCTGAAACTTAACAATATTAAGAGGAAACGCACGCGATTCATAAATGCTATAAACGTATTTAATGAAAGCACTGATATCATAGAATACGAGCACCATCGCGGGCGCTTGGAGGAAAGTTTAACATTACTCATTGATTTAGATAACGAACTACACTAACTCCTCACTGACACGGAATACTGCGAGGATGTTAAATCTTGAGACGATTACATTGACAAAGCAAAGTTAGCCATCCTACATGCCACTAAGCACATTGAAAAGAAGATTTCTTCAGGCATGGCAGATCTCACCATAAATCCACCTCCATCTTCACATCAGGCTCTAAACACTACATTCAGTCACTCGGTAAAATTACTTACAGTAAAGTTGGAAATGTTTTCAGGAGACGTTGAAAGTTGGCAACGCTTCTGGGAGCAGTTCAAATCTTCTGTTGACGATAACCCATCGTTGTCCACGATCAACAAGCACGTATTCTTACGCGGCTATCTAGACGGAGAACCAAAGCTACTAGTCGATGGTATCGCCGTCACAGCGGCCACTTACGAAGACACAAAGAGAATGCTCCACCAACGCTATGGAGATCGAAATAGAATTATTCAAGCACACTTAGATTACTTGGAAAATATACAACCAATTCAGTTTGCCACACCCGAAACACTGAACAGAACGTTTATTGAATGTAATAGGCGTATTCAAGCACTTCGATCATTAGGGGGAGAATTTTAGCACCTAAAATTCTATGAGCTTTTCCGCCGGATATCTGCCAGAGATGGATCGTTCACGTTAGACGGCAAAATATTGCAGAAGGAGACATATTGAAGCTGATAGATTTTATAAACGAGGAGGTAGACGGCGCGATGTTCACTCAAAAAAATTAGGGGAGATTTCACTCAACCACATAATTTTACTGCTACGGCTGCAACATTACACGTAAACACGAAGTCAAAACGGACTGCAAGGATAACCAATAATATACCTTCACAATTCTGCGTATTCTGCGAGAAAAGAGGGCACTGGGCTCAAGAATGCAAGCAGTTTACTGAAGTGCAGGCCAGGATTGAGAAACTGAAGCAGTCATCAAGATGACAACAGTCCACCAAATTGACACTCAATTGCAGGATTTCACGCACCTACAGACAGCTAGGGTGCGGATTATCGGACCGACAGGACTGAGCAAGGTGACACGTTGCATCTTAGACGCAGGCAGTCAATCGAGCTTTATCCGCACATCGCTCGTCAATTCGCTCAATCTGGAAATAGTAGCTGAACGAAGCGTTACCATCACTGCCTTTGAATCAAGTGAAGCTACTTCAGGGAAACGTCGATTGGCACGTTTCAAAATGCAGGGACTTTGTAACAAGTCAACCACAGTAATCCATGCACTCAGGGAGCGGCAACAATCTTTTATGGACCAGAGCCGGCTCTAGGAGTACCTAAATGCTCCATAAGAGAAGCTATTAAAGACTGGATCAAAAAGGAACATAGGGATAGATGGAAAACTAACCCTGATATGAAACATGGGAAAATGTTAATCAATGAACCATGTAAGAAAACAGCTGAAAAATTACTCAAATGTAAAAAAATTCAGGTAAGATACATAGTGGCTCTTCCCACGGGCCATGTTCCCGTGAAAAAGCACCTAAACAAAATGGGCATAATCAAAGGAAACCTAGACTGCAGACTTTGCGGGAAGGAAACGGAGACAGCCCATCACATAATCTGCTCTTGCGAAGCTCTAGATCGCAGAAGATTCAATCTTTTTGGGAGACCGACAATTGAACCAAAACAGAGTCCATCATGGGACTGTACCATCTTATTAAAGACACAGGGATAATGGACTGGTGCTGAGTACACAGGGCAGTACAATAAGCCTTTAGGCTGCAGTACATCCGGAGCTTAGCTGACGGGCCCTTGGTATATAAAAATAAAAAAACATGCACTCGAGAGCAACAATACGTACTCCGCGCATCCAACAACACCACAGGACATTTCTTCATTAGCGTGTACACCAGTAGCGTAGCCAGGATTTTAGTTTGGGGAGGGGGCATTAGGTCCTCATCTGTTACTGCCAGAGTTTTTATATTTTAGCCTATTTTCATTTATGAAAAATAGTAGGCTTAAGAGATCCCCCCCCCCCCCCCCCTATAATGAAATCTAAACGGCCGGAGCGATTTCATGGAAACTCGGTAAGCACATACTACTACCTCGTCAGACCTCGACCGTGCCTTTCAAATTTCAAATTTTGATGCGTTTCACCAATTCAGCATGCGGGCCACGCGAAATATTTCACTGGCATTCTATATCTCCGCATTGGTAACAGATATCACCCTGAACTTTTGTACAGTGATAAAGGACACTACAACAAGTTTACCGATGCGACTTTATTAAACATTTAGGAGTATTACCCATCATTTATAAAACCTGTTAAGTACAAAACGAACATGGTGGCCAAGCGAAGTTGAAACATTTTAATGGATATTTCACGCGATTTAACCATCCGAGCGCAGTGAAACTTAAAGTGGTAAATGTTTATACAAATTCTAATCTACTTACATCTAATTTAGTTAAATTGTTTATATAACCTCACGATGGAGGCTGTGCGAAATTTTAAAATTAAGTTTTTATTTATTGTGTCCTAATCATGCGATAGTAGTGAAAGTTTGTATAATGAACCTACGCAATAATTTTCATCTAATGTTACATAACTGCATGGCCTACATCTGGCGACAATCCGAAATATTTAGACGGGTCTCAATATCTACGAATCTATTGCAGCAATCAAACTGAAATTTTGTATGCTGATTGAGGCTATTAATATAAGTTCAATAACCTGGTGAGCACAATACCAACATGGCGGCAAAGTGAAGTAAAAACATTTAAATGGAATTGACTCGCGATTTCATTATCCGAGCGCAGTGAAACTTGGTACGGTAACTGTTCACACAAAATCTACTGCCATCTAATTAAATTCAATTGTTTTATAACCCCAAGATGGCGGCAGTGTGACATTTTAAAATTGAGTTTTTATTTCTTGTGTCCTAATCATGCGATCGAAGTGAACGTTTGAATAATGAACCTATGCAATAATCTTCATCTAACGGTGCATAACTCTATGGCGTACATACAGAACAATCCAACATGGCGTTCCTTTTCATAGGCAGGAGATTTTTCTAATAAAGAAGACCAATTGGATGCATGAAAATAGGCTATATAGTTCTTTACGAAGCTACTTGTTTTGAGTATAAGTACTTTAGTGTCCATTTTAACTTAGGACAAAGATCTTCAGTCTGTTCATGTCTGTCTGAATTCTGTCCTTCGTTGCTTTGTTTTGAGGCAGCTCACAGCTGTGTCAGTGTCTATATTTGTCTCTGTCCCTCATATTTTCAATTATCCGTTATCAGAATACTACTACAATATTATGGCATATTCCCACGTTTTTGTGCACAATGTTCTTTTACATTAACACCGCACTATGTCTTTGTGTTTTATAAATAGTTTAACAGAAATGTTTTTAGTCAATTGAATGAATCTGTCAAATAAAAACATCAGGAGTAGATAACAGGAAGAAGGGACACTCATAAAGGCATCAAACAAGTACCTACGTTGCAAAAATATTTAGGTATATTATCGTTAGTGTAATTTATACAGTGCTGTTTTAAGGTAAGCCTAACAGTCGCCGTGTATGGTACCTCAATCTTGTTTATTACTATTATTCAGAGGAAGCTGTAGCACCCTTTAAATAATAAAATAAATACGAACCTTAAAAAAAAATGGAATAACTTGTAATCTTTCAATTCTAGCCACAAGATGGCTTCACCCAGAGAAGCCATTTGTAACTTTGAAGATACAAAATTTAAATAAAAATGAATATTCTGCCTCATAAATGGCCTTTCTTTAAAATATAAGCAACTGACATAATTAGTACTGTAATTGAACAAATCCACCTTTTTGAAACTCTTCTTATCTCCGGGCGTGTGCAGATATTCTGAAAGGACTGGCTCGTACATAGGCCTTACCAAAACCTCCTATAAATTAATAAAGGCGAAGGAAGGTTTACATGCATCTAACTAAAAAGAAACTATCCAATTTAAATCTACTTTATATTCTGAAGCTGCATGCAAGAAATTGATGAATATAATAAAAAAAAGAGTGACACACAAGAAATGCAATTAAAAATATATATATAATAATATAACAATAATACTAATATTTAGGCCTTTAAAGATTTATTATTTGTTTTTCACATTACCGGTAATGCCGTCGTCTGCCCAATATGTCCATTTCATCACCACTTTGAAGCTGGTCAGCCATGCCATTATGGTTTACCGCCATGAAGGTCTTCTTCAACTTAGCACAGTTATCTTGATGGGTATTAGCCCTACTATGATTGTGGCATTACAGCCAGAACCCAATCACGTGGTACCCTCCATACTAAAACAATTCGGAGGTACCGTACGGTCTTCAAGCTTTCCGTAGAAACACCAAGCGCTCAGCTCAAGAGAGACACCCTACACAACCTGACATCTCAAAGTCCAGCGAGACAATCTCTTCCGCCGTGCACTAGGTCGCTTGCTACAACACGTCTCCCAGCCACAGCTCCTTCCAGGAAGTCTTCACAGAATTGCTATTGTCATACGCCTGTTTGTCCAGACCACTCATTGCATTTGCTCGGCCGCTTCCTCATCACCCCCTCGGGGTGAGCGAGCATACCTGCTCGAGACAATAGTGTCCATTAAGTGTTGCCTCCTGCACGTGTGACCAGAACATTAACCTGACTCCTGGTTCGGTGGTCTGAACAATATTAATAAACTTTCTTAGACAACATACGATTAGAGCTAGCTTCAGAATCTCGTCAAAAGTGACCTAAAATACATTGAATAATTAATAATAAAAAGCATACGTATATGATAATAGTAATAATAATAATAATGACACTGCGTCTACTGCAGACGTGTCCAATGCAATTGAACACGTTGCCAACACGATAACATGATATAAAGAAATAATAAACCCACTAGCCTACATTAAAACTGTCATGGGGAACTCATAAAATATAGGTTACAGAACGCCCCCTTGCTTTTCATTCATTTGGTCCTATACCATAGAATAAAAAGCAATCCTTTTAGGCATGACTTCCCTTCCAAAATCCTAACTCCTTCCTTCCACAAATATATACACAACCAACAGGGCTACTAGGATATGTACATCCTCAGATTGGAAATATTGGAAATCCCTAGCACCCTTCCGTCTTTTGTAAAGGAGCTCGTACGCACAGGCCCCTAATTTCCGTGCAATTACATACGGTCCTTCATACAAATGAAAAAATTTACTCACCAATTTCTGGTCTGCGGACGAGACATGAGGCACCCTTAAAAGCACAAGGTCACCTACATCTAACTTATCTCCTGCCCGCTTCCCTTGCAGCTTCTGCCGTTTCTTACTGGCCTTACATAAATGTTCCCCAGCTAACCTGATACTTAAATCTCTGGGTACGGCCTGCCCTGTCCTCAAACCCAAAATCATAGCAAGTTCGCTGACAGGCTTCCTGTCCAGCTGGACTTCTATGGGAGTGCGACCCGTGCTCTCGTGTTTAGTTACATTGAGCCAACGCTCAACGTCCTCAAGCATCGAAAACCAGGCATTATGTCGCTCACTCACATAGGTCCTAAACATGCGCCCTAGTTCTCTCATTACTCTCTCAGACATGTTTCCTTGGGGATACCTAATAGAGGAATACGTACACTGTATTCCCAGTTCACTCAACTTGGTCCTCCATATCTTCGAGGTGAACTGAGAACCGTGGTCTGAGAGTATTCGGACTGGCTTACCAAACTCCGAGCCATATTTCCCCAGTATGCAACTTACACAACCCCTCCCCGTGGCCTGTCTTAGAGGATAGAGCTTAACATACTTAGAAAAGGCATCAACAACGACAAACACATATTGGTAGCCATACTGAGACTTCACCAACAGCCCATAGAGGTCAACACACACCAACTCACCTGGTTTCTGAGTTAGAACAGCCTGCCTTGGCCCCTCTAAATACCTTGTGGGGTGCTTGCACTTCTGACACAACTCACATGTTGCTAGGGTTTTTCTGACTCCCCTGCCCATGTTTTTCCAGAAGAAGTTCTCCTGAATAGCACCCAACACCTTCTCTGCACCATAGTGGCCTAACTCCTTATGATAAAACCAGATAATATCATACCTCAAAGACTTAGGAACCCACACGCACCATCTCTCGCCAAAGCATTTCCTAGTTAGCAAGTCGTTAAAAAGCCTGAATTCCTTATTACCCCTCTTAGCAATGCTCATATGTTCCATTTCCTCGAGTTCCCGATAAATGTCCTGAATCTCCTCGTCCTTGCATTGTTCCTCTCTCATTTTACCCAACTTTAACCTCTCCCCGTCCCTATCTGAAATCCTAGTTACACAGACCAAAATTCCTTCCTCTCTCCTAGCTTCAACTCCCTCCCTAGCAATTTCCGGGTGGCGACTCACAAAATCCGCGAATTCGTTTTCTGACCCTTTTACATGAAATATATCAAAATCGTACTCTTGGATCGCCAATATCCACCTAGAAAGCCGGTTCGAGGTTATCCTACATGTCCTAAGAAACGTAAGTGCGTTATGGTCTGTATAGATTAGGAATTTCCGGCCAAGCACATAGGTCCGGAACTTGCCCAGCGAATACACAATGGCTAGCAATTCCTTCTCACTAGTAGTGTATCTTTTCTCCGCGGAATTTAGACCTCTACTAGCGAGTGACACGATGCCTAGATTACCATCCCCATCCTTTTGACAAAGCACCCCTGCTAACCCTAAGTCGCTAGCATCTGTCATTACTATATACTGACTATCCTGCCCGGGGTACCTAAGTGTGACAGCATCCCTAAAACCCTCTTTAAGTTTGATGAATGACTCATCGTGTTCCTTTTCCCAAACCCACTTAGAATTCTGTTTAAGTAACCCGCTAAATGGCCCGCACAGCTGCGAATACCGCAGTACAAACCTCCTGAAATAATTACATACCCCCAGAAAAGAGCGAAGTTGTTTGACGTTACGTGGTGTCCGAGTGTTGATTATGTTGTCTAATTTCGACCCTTCTGGCGTAACCCCCTGTGGTGTAATAGTGTGGCCTAAAAACGTGATCTGTTGTGCACAAAAGGTCGCCTTCTTAAGTTTCACTGTGAACCCGGCCCGATGCAACTTCCCCAAAACGATTCTAAGGTGTTCCATGTGTTCCCCAAATGTACGTGATGCGATGACTAAGTCATCGATGTAACTGGCTGTGAAATCCCCTGTGTCGTGTCCCAGAGCGTTGTTAAGTGCGCGAATGAGCCCAGCTGACGATGTTTTCATACCAAAAGGAATCCGTGTAAATTGTAACAGCTGGTTTTTGTAACAAAAAGCCGTGAATTGCCTATCCTCCTTCCGTAAGGGTACCTGCCAAAAACTAGCACTCAAATCTAATGTGGACAGCCATTCTTTACCCCCAAATCTCTGAACTAAATCCTCAGTAGTTTCCGGTCGCTGATGATCCGGCGCAATGCGTTTATTAGCTTGTCTTGCATCCAAACATAGCCTAACTGACCCATCCTTCTTAATCACTACAACCAACGGATTGACATACTGGCTCCTACTGAATTCGATCACCTCATCGTCTAGCATCTGCGAAATGACATCATCTACTGCTTTGACATGGGCGTGTGGTATCGGGTATCTAACACCATTAAAACTTGACCTATCGGTGATCTCGAAACTATGCTCGTAAACATGTGTCCTACCAGGTTTGTCAGAGAACACCTCACTGTGGTCTCTCAAGACCTCTAACAACTGAGCCTTCTGCTCTACCTCCAACATGGTATCATCCACAACACTTGAAAATTCACCTTCACGCTCCTCTTCCACTACCATACTACAACTTTGAATATCCTCTGATACCATGTCGCTACTAATCTCACTGACTTCTTTCTCTTCATTTAAAACCTGGACACACACTGATATACTCACAAAGGTTCCCGAGTCCACCTGATAACTCAGACTAATCGTATCAAAATTCTCACCCCACTTGAATCTCACCTTAGATTCGCCATAATCAAGCTTACACATCTGACTGCTTAGCCAATCCGCACCCAATATGACAGGATACACTAATTTCGCGACCACTAGAAAACTCTGACGACCACATTTCTCATCAATGTACATAGGTGCGACAACCTGTCTACGCACACTCTGTGACTTAGTCCCAACAGCAGACAATATAAATATATTGGACACAGGAATCTCCTCTATGGCTTCTCCTTTACTCTTAACCTCATCATAAAAGCCTGCCTTAATGCAAGAACACATGCTCCCTGAGTCCAATAAGGCATCGACAACTTGACCCCATATCTTCACCTTAATCACAGGACTGATCAACGTAGGCTCACATCTCTCCTGCATAACCTCAACCTGGTCATCTAACAATTCCTTTCTAACATCAAGGTCGTATTCTATCTTCTTGCAACACATGAACTGGAATACTGGGATGGGACCCTCTATCTGACCGTCTTAAAGAGCCCTGTTCCCGTTTAAATTACTCCGCTGAGCTGGCTGTCTCTCTTCTTCACGCCCCCTATTCTCTAACTGCCTTTGTTCCCCAGGTCCCCGATTTTCTGCCTGCCTCTGTTCTCCGCGCCCCCTATTCCGAAAATTCCCTTGGCCACCCCTATCCCTATTTACAAAATTTCCTCTATCATTCCTCACAAAGTTACCTGGCCCATCAATATTCCTACGCTCATAATGCCTATTCCCTTCCTCCTGATACCTCTGATCGTAATTTCCTTCCCTTCCCTGTTCTTGCCTTTTGCCTCCCATTCTACCCAAAGTATCAAACCTTTCTAACACACGTTCCATGTCCTTAATCGTATTTACATCCTGCATGACTACGGCCATCTTCACCTCATCAGAAAAATGACGGGCCATACGCCTAACAATATCACCTTCAGAAGAACTAGTGTCTAAATTCTGACTGATAAGGACATGTGTGAGGAAATACTCCGTCATGCTCACCCCCTGATTCGACTGATACCTCCCAAAAGAAATCTTGTCTCTTTCTCTTCCTTTAGTCTGTTCGTTCCAGAACTTTCCCTCAAACGTCTGCCTAAAATCTTCTAACCCCTGAAAACCTCCCCTAAAAAACTTGATACCAAGATTTAGCCTCCCCCACAAAAGCTAATGATATGACTTCCTCAACAATATCCCAGTCTAAAGTCCCAACTTCTAACCCTTTCGAAAACCTCTTCTGAACAACTTTAACAAACTCCATAGGGTTAAACTGCCTTCCACTAAATTTAAGTAAGTCAGATTCCCTATAGAAGTTACTATGTCCTACAGAGTGATTACAATTTTCCTTATTTGACTTGGCCTGATTCAGCTCTCTTCTTAATTTCAAATTTTCGCTCTCATTAAAGGATTTCAGTTCACTAATCTCCTTTTTTACACTCTTATCTACCATCGTTACTCTGGCTGAAGAAACCGCTAGCTCCTGTTCGAAAGACACCTGCTTATTTCTAATCTCAGTTATATCCTTCATTTCTTCCTCTACAACTATCAACCTCTCACTAACTTCTTTCTTGACAATGGCTACCTCATTACTCACCTCGCCTATCTGCTTATCAACAGTATCCATAATGCCCTGCCTCTGTAAGCTCATCTTCTCCTCAACTTGCTCGAATCTTTTATCTACCAACTCAATTCTACTGGCAATTTCCTGACGAATTTCCTTATAGCCTTTACTCATACTTTCTACAATCTTATTAATTTTGCTCTCTAAATCCGTACTTTGAATGTCTATCTTAGTACTAAATTCACTACTTTGATTATTAATTTGAGTACTTAAATCACTACTCTGAGTATCCATTTTATTACTTAAATCACTTAGTTTACTACTGAATTTAGACATCATCTGCTCCATTAACTTGATCATCTGTGAGTTTTCCCCCAGTCCTACATTTTCCTCGTCACTATTCACTCCCATTCCTAACTCCTTGCTAGTTGCAACATCATCTTTCTCGGCCCCCTCACGTCCCTCCAACGTACCAGAAATCACATCCTTATCTGCCATTTTACTAGGAACTACTCTCGAATTTGTGGAATCTGACCGCTTATTGGTCTGCCTGTTTGACTGACTCCTGCCTCTTCTAGAATGACCAAGGGTGCTTCGGTCAACACTTCTGGATCGCAACTTTAATAAATCAGGCTCACTCTTATTACTTAGCATACCCTCCAAAATCACTGAACATATATACCCTTCCTAAAATGCCCGATCAGATTTCACAAATTACCTGTGCGTACTGCCATACTATGCACCAGCCAGCCTTATTCACACTCCATAGTTGGGCGCCATTTGTAATCTTTCAATTCTAGCCACAAGATGGCTTCACCCAGAGAAGCCATTTGTAACTTTGAAGATACAAAATTTAAATAAAAATGAATATTCTGCCTCATAAATGGCCTTTCTTTAAAATATAAGCAACTGACATAATTAGTACTGTAATTGAACAAATCCACCTTTTTGAAACTCTTCTTATCTCCGGGCGTGTGCAGATATTCTGAAAGGACTGGCTCGTACATAGGCCTTACCAAAACCTCCTATAAATTAATAAAGGCGAAGGAAGGTTTACATGCATCTAACTAAAAAGAAACTATCCAATTTAAATCTACTTTATATTCTGAAGCTGCATGCAAGAAATTGATGAATATAATAAAAAAAAGAGTGACACACAAGAAATGCAATTAAAAATATATATATAATAATATAACAATAATACTAATATTTAGGCCTTTAAAGATTTATTATTTGTTTTTCACATTACCGGTAATGCCGTCGTCTGCCCAATATGTCCATTTCATCACCACTTTGAAGCTGGTCAGCCATGCCATTATGGTTTACCGCCATGAAGGTCTTCTTCAACTTAGCACAGTTATCTTGATGGGTATTAGCCCTACTATGATTGTGGCATTACAGCCAGAACCCAATCACGTGGTACCCTCCATACTAAAACAATTCGGAGGTACCGTACGGTCTTCAAGCTTTCCGTAGAAACACCAAGCGCTCAGCTCAAGAGAGACACCCTACACAACCTGACATCTCAAAGTCCAGCGAGACAATCTCTTCCGCCGTGCACTAGGTCGCTTGCTACAACACGTCTCCCAGCCACAGCTCCTTCCAGGAAGTCTTCACAGAATTGCTATTGTCATACGCCTGTTTGTCCAGACCACTCATTGCATTTGCTCGGCCGCTTCCTCATCACCCCCTCGGGGTGAGCGAGCATACCTGCTCGAGACAATAGTGTCCATTAAGTGTTGCCTCCTGCACGTGTGACCAGAACATTAACCTGACTCCTGGTTCGGTGGTCTGAACAATATTAATAAACTTTCTTAGACAACATACGATTAGAGCTAGCTTCAGAATCTCGTCAAAAGTGACCTAAAATACATTGAATAATTAATAATAAAAAGCATACGTATATGATAATAGTAATAATAATAATAATGACACTGCGTCTACTGCAGACGTGTCCAATGCAATTGAACACGTTGCCAACACGATAACATGATATAAAGAAATAATAAACCCACTAGCCTACATTAAAACTGTCATGGGGAACTCATAAAATATAGGTTACAAACTTTACATTCTATCAGTGAGCATTGCGTCTTTCTCGTTCAGAGAAAATTATTTGTGAAAGCAGTGCCTATATAATGAAATGGGGGCCTCAATTTTCTACACCTACAATAAAAGCTTTTCATAACTTACCGAAGATGTGTCCAGTTTTGCCTCCTTTATGACACATCTTAACAGTCGCTAATGTGACAAAAAGAAGAAAGAAAAGAGCAACTAACAAACAACTCTGGACTCTTCCCCAATACTGCCACTCACAAACGGTATATCTCCTCTCGCACAGACACACGATCACCGTAAATCTCGACAGTGGCGACAATCAACCACGCTGAGCCAGTATTGTTGCCTGGGACATTTTAACACTGCTATTTCCAGGAAATGGAAATTAAAAGCTGACAAGATATAACTGGCCCCCTCCAGAGAGGTCTCCTGCTAATTGGCAATCTACTAATTTCTTGGTAGACTTTTGTATCCCCAGTACTCAGGCACCTACTGTTCTTGGAAAATCCCCCTCCCCCATGTCACAATCCTAATTGCTACCCTGTTATTTGAGCTCCTCCAAGCAGTGCAGACACGGAAATGATGACAGGCCGTGAAAAGATTGGTAGTACATTCTTTGTCAAAGCATTTACTGTATTTAACATTTCGTTGTAGGTTCTAAATTTGTTCGAGCCGTAAGAAAATGTGAAGGCTTATGCCAACCCCAATTTCTGGATTTATTTGGGGGGGGGGGGGGGCGGCCCCTCTGCCCCCCCCCCCCCTCTGGTTACGCCACTGGTGTACACGTAAGGTGCCGTTGGCAGATCCGAGAGATGATTCAGCGAACCTGCCGATAGAAATACTACTAGGTGCTGACCACTACTGGAAGTTGATGAAGGATACTCCACCCATAGGCATATCCCCTTCAATTGTTCTACTCCCCTCGATCTTAGGATGGATACTCAGCGGAAGCCGATCAGGAATCACTATCAACAATGTCAACGTAAACAAAGTAGAGCTTACAGAAGAATATCCCATACACGATAACCAAGTCCGCCGGTTTTGGGATCTCAAAAGCATGGGTATAAGAGACGCTGAATCAAAGGTGCAGTCCCTCAGTACTAAAAACTCCAAAATCCTCCAACAGTTTCACGACTCATTTAATATTGAACGCGGCAGAAGAGTAGTTTCACTGCCAAAGAAAGATCATTCACCTCTGAATGACAATCGCGCAAATGCTGAAAGGCGCTTGCAGACTCTAACTCGTGCATTTGAGAAAAAATATGACTATAAAGTTATGTACCACCAACAGATGTTAAACTATATCATCCAAGGACAGGTAGAAGTTGTCGACACAAATACTCAACAATTTTCATCCTTTTATCTGCCTCACCACGCCGTCAAGAAGGAAAAACAAGGACTTGGAAAATGGCGAATTGTGTTTGACGCATCATCTCACGCACCCGGATCCCCATCACTGAATGATATCCTAGAAAATGGACCTAATATCGCACCAGAAATGATGGCTATATTACTTAGATTCAGATTATTCAAACATGCCATCCTCGGTGATGTCAGGCAGGCATTCTTACAACTGTCTTTGGACCCGGTTGACAGAGATTTAACCAGGTTCTTATGGTTCCGTGTGGTATCAACCGATGATGGCCAGTATCAAACTACGAACGACGTTCTCACATACCGGTTTACCAGATTACCATTTGGCCTTTCATGCAGCCCATTTCTGTTATCTGCAACCCTTAGAGAATTAGCTACAACACATATACGCTCATTTCCTTCCGCAGCCGTGCTTGTGGATAAATGCACGTACATGGATGACTTAGTTACTTCACTCACGGAAGAATCAGAGCTCTTCACAATATACACAGAGCTTACAGCACTCATGGGAATCATCAAGCTTCCCATGTCGAGGTGAGTCACCAACTCGGTATCACTTCAAGAAACTTGGAAAACACAAGGTTTAACACCACAGACAAATGCACAGGTCCTGGGAATTGATTGGAATACCAAGCGTGATTTATTTTCTACTTCGTCCAATGATATCCTGAAAATCCTTTCGGAGCAACATGCTACTAAGCGAAACCTACTTCAAATAACCTCCTGAGTGTACGATCCCCTCGGTCTCTACTCACCAATAACAATACTCGGGAAGTTACTTTTTCAGGAGACCTGGTGCCGAGGGATCGGTTGGAACGAAACACTCCCCCCTGATATCGGTGAAAAGTGGTCATTATGGTGCTCAAATCTAACATACCTGTCAAACATACGCATTTATCGCTGGGTAGGAGCCTTAAACCACCAACTTGAAGGCTCCACACTTCATGTCTTCTGCGACGCTTCTGAAAGGGCGTATGGTGCAGTCATATATCTACGCACACAGTCAGAAGTAAAAACAACAGTAGAACTGGTTTGTAGTAAAGCCAGACTAGCACCAATAAAAAGGGGCACTCTTCCTCGTCTAGAATTGCTTGCAGCTGTAGTAGGAACAAGACTTTTACTTTACTTCTGCCAGGCCACGAGTAGCGACATTACAAAGGCAACATTATGGACGGATTCTACCATCACCCTTGGCTGGATACGCAGTGAACCTCATCGCTGGGAGACCTTCGTATGTAACCGCGTTACCGAAATCGTCGCATCAACTTCACCCTCCCAGTGGAGACACTGTCCAGGAACTGACAACCCAGCAGACAACCTGTCCCGAGGTCTTCAAGCCTCGGAACTGGCATCGACAGACACATGGTGGCACGGCCCCAATTGGCTCAAGGACTCATCAGAATTATGGCCTCATGACTTTGCACCCAAGCATTCTTCACTCCCAGAAGCGAGGAAAGCGATACATCAAGCGTTCGTAGTCACCACAGACGAACCCTTCATCACTTTTTCTACCTTCAGCTCTTACACAAAGCTACTCCGTACGATGGGCTGGATTCTTTGGTTTATGGACTGCATCCACTGGAAGTTCATCGCGCCACGGGCGGCTTGGTGGGGAGGATGGTGGGAGAGAATGGTCGGCATGGTAAAGCGCTGCTTAAGGAAGATCCTAGGACGCAGACAAGTGGACCATGAAACTTTGAACACCATCCTTACCAGTGTGGAAGCCGCAATAAATGCACGTCCCTTATTACAGGATGAGGGTTCAGATACCTTGACACCTGCCCTTTTCCTGCACCTAGAACGACGCGTGACTACCATCCCTACAGGTCCAGAACCACCCTCACCTACCAGCCTAAAAAGGGAATTTCGGCTCCAACAACAAGCCACACGGGATTTGTTGGCGAGATGGACAAAGGAGTACCTGTTGCAGCTACGGAATTATCACCACGTCCGGCAAGTTACTGGAAAAGGAGCTGAACTACGGGTAGGAGACTTGGTACTCCTACAAGATGATGAACATAAACGTATCATGTGGGACAGGGCAGTCATCGAAGAACTACGACCGGGTCGAGATGGTAAAATCAGGACAGTGATCCTTCCAAGACCCAACGGACACCAAATCACACGCCCCGTACAGCAGGTCATCCCCCTGGAGGTTGACCAGGGTGGGGAGAATGTGGGAAACTAGTATTCTCTGACGGCACTAGGCCTATATGTATGTTCCATGATGGCCGTGGTGGTGTGAGTGTGATATCTTGTGCCTTGGTGCTTTGACTTGCAATAAAGGAGCTAAGATGGCGTACTGTTATAGTGAATGTGTTTATTAGTCCACTAAAGAAAAACGCTTTTTATATTCCCCAAAATATAACAACTGTAACCCCACACTCTTCGTGACCATGGAGTCCCTGTAGAACTAATAGATTAGGTCAAACTGTTGAACCGTAACCCAAATAGGCGCATACTATCGGCGGCTGGACTATAGAGTGAATTTCCTGTTTCAGTAGGTGCACATCAAGGATCTGCTCTTTCACTTCTCCTATTCATCATTGTCATGGACACTGTCACCAGAGACCTGCAGAAACCTCCGATTCTGGCCTCCGATGATAAGATGGATCTTCAACAACAAGTCCAAGCATGGAGTGACCGCCTAGAAAAATTTGGACTACAGCTCAATGTTAATAAGACAGAATACCTAACAACAGATCAGACTGAGCAAGGCACAATTACAATCAATGGTGTCGATCTACCTAAGGCAATGCCATTCAAGTACCTCGGCTCAACTATTGATGCAGATGGAACCTTAAGGCTTGAGATTGCTCACGGTGTGAGCAGCACATGGCTTAAATGGTGGACAATGACTGGTGTTCTCTGCGATAAAAAGATTCCAGACCGCCTCAAGTCGAAAATATATCGGTCCGTAGTGCGACTAGTCGCCCTATATGGCGCAGAATGCTTGCCCACTACAAAGGAAGAGGAACGAAAACTTGCTGTAATGGAAACGAAGATGCTTCGGTGGATATCTGGTCTGACATTTCACGATCATGTCACCAACGATGACATCCGTAGGCTATATGGAGTAGCACCAGTCATTGAGAAGATGAGGGAAAGCCGTCAGCGCTGGTATGAGCATGTGCTTCTAGCGGACAAAACAAAAGTTGCAAGCACTGGATTGACTTTGCTTGTAGATGCGAAGCGACCAGTCTTAGACAGCGATGGCTTGACACACTACATGAAGACCTAAAAATTGCTGGACTCTATCCCAATATGGCCTACGATCGTGTAAAATGGCGACAGAGGGCCCGAATAGCAGACCCTGCCTGCGTGCAGGGCAAATACTAGGAAGAAGAATAACAGTGCCGAAATTCTACGTTTTTATACAGTACAATGAGTGATGTACAGTATTTCACTATTTTACACATTTAATATGACGGATGAGCGTAATATTCAGTGTGATTGACTTATGAATCGTGCAACTGAAGTTGCATATAAATGATGCCTATTTCACCACATCCCTAAATATATTCTAAGTTAACGATTTTAATGTTTAATAGTATCATGACCCCCATCCAGCCTCTTAAAGCATTGATGATGATGATGATGATGATGATGATGATGATAGGCTGTCACTCGCTAACGAGTATCATGACGTCTTTGGGACTATAAGACTTCAATGTATGTGGGTCCTCTGATGGCTGTGTAGACCATTTCTGGAACCGCAAACTCCTCCACAATGTTCACAAACATATTTCTTCCACAACTCGCTGAGGATTGTTCCCTTGAGCAGCTATGCGTTCTATCCTTGCCTGTCGCATATCCACTGCATGAAGTGTTGTGGCCCTCCGTGAACAAGCCAAAGCCATGCTGTCGGTTAGAAGCAGTGGTCTCCCAGATGTCTGTATTGATTATACATTTCTGCATGTTAGATTTCAGGGCATCTTAGTACCTTTTGCGCTGTCCTTCCTGCGTACGGTGTCCATTCGTAAGTTGAGCATACAAGATTTGCTTACGAAGACGATAGGCTAATCGGGTATACGGACAACATGACCAGTCCATCCAAGTTGATGTTTGGTTATTGTGGCCTCGATGCTTGCATCATTGGCTTCGGGGATTCTGATGTTGGTACGCCGGTCTTGCCATGTTATTCTCAAAATTCTTCTCGAACAACGTTGGTAATATTTCTCCAAGTAGATTTGTCTCCTGTAGGGGGTCCAAGTTTCACATCCGTAAGTATGGCTTGATATTACGATAGATTGATATACGTACAGCTTAGTTTGAGTGCTGATAATGTGATTATCGAACACCCTTCCCCGTAGACGAGCGATAACCGTGCTGGCACATTTGAGTCGATACTGAATTTCAGCATCAATATTTGCACTGGTAGACAGCTGGCTTCCAAAGTATGGAAAACGTTCTGTGATCTCCAGGAGCTCACTATTGATTTTAATGGTAGGAGGAATTTCTCGAGCAGTATAAACAGGTTGATACAGAATATGGGTTTTCATAATGTTGAGATCGAGGCCAATGCTCTTATAAGCTTCGTTAAAAGCATTAATAACTAAATAACATCTTGAATGTATTACGTAAGGATCTTGTGTCTTCACCAAAGAGGATCTCGTATACAAAACTATCTTGTTGCAAAATTTCGACATCCTAAGTTTATTAGATAGTGAATAAAATATTATTACTTTAACTATTCAACATGGTGAACGGGCATAATGCCAATATTATCTCATAACTCACGCAACTACGTAATATTCGTCATAAAGCTTCCTGAATGCCATTTTGGTGAGCAAGGCTTTTTGGAACATAAACGCATCGTTTATAATACATGTAAAATTCGGAGGACCACCATATTAAAATTAATTATCCGTAAAATACGCAGGACCACAATGTTGAAAATATTTAGTCATGATACTTTTAAAGTGGAAGACCGATTCATCTTATAAGTTGGCGCGTCATAGCCTATTTGAATTCAGTATCATTTGGTTGATTGAAACAGCCATTAGTAATGAGATTTCTGGTGGTCACCTTTTTATATTCACTAAGATGGCGGCAATATGAAATAAGTGGTGTTAAAATGCATTGGTGGAGGAGTATATATAGAGAGAAAGAAATATTAATTTAATTCCGTTCAGAAGTTTGGAAGTTGATAGGGGGTGAATATTCACACACACTTTGGGCTCAAGGGATCAGGCCAGCTGCCTAGTGATCATGAAGGCTCCTTATCGGAAGAGAATACTAATTTCTCACATGGAGAGTATAGCGAAGTGTTCTCTTGAGAGTTAGCCGAGGTCGCCTGGAAATTCTGGCCACAGTGTTTCTAACTTTTAATTAATTCAAGAGACCTTTGGCGTGATGTGATAGAATTAATTTCCTCTCCTGGGCAGTGAGGAGGTCAGGATCACTTGCCTTGTGGAGCCACATAAGGCCCTTTTGCAAACACGCTTCAAAGATTTCAATCACAGGTAGTAGGCTTGGTAGGAACACATCCATACACCGTGACGTATTAATAGCACCTAGAGCAGTTACAGTAGAACACTTACATGCATTGTAACTTATTCACTGAGGGTAATTTAGTCCGGGGGTGGAGAAGAGCAGTTGCTCGGGCACTTGCTTGTAGCATCCTTCATAGCAGGTAAGCAAGAAAAAACTACTACTACTAATAGTAATAATAATTATAATTATAATGGCATTCGTTTTACGTCACTTTTTAACTCCTGCGGTTTTCAGAGATGCCGGGGTGCCAGGATTTTGTCCCGAAGGGGATCTTAAACGTACCAGTAAATCTACTTACACGGCTCCCTCATATTTGCACACCCTCAAATGCCTACTGACTGCACCTGGATCGATCTTGGAAACTTGGGCAATCCTCAATTACAAATGCAATCAAGTTTGCGGGATCGCCAAAGTAAATTTAGTATTTATTTTTTCGTATCAGAAGTATACATTTTACATTTAAAAATATGGTACTTAACAATGCACATATCAAATCGTTTCTGTCCAAAATTTTGCCAAGTCACGGGCATTAGGTGTCGCAGCCATCAAGTCCTTCATTGTGCAACTTAAAGGACACTTAATGCAGTTCATTAAATGGACTGTGGTTTAGACTTCACCATAATCACATAGCCTGGATGTGCCAGGAAAACCCCACTTTAACATATTGGTTATTGATCTACCAACACCAGTGCGAAGCCTGTTCAATGACGTCCACGTAGACCAGTGTTCCTCATGTCCTGGAGGGAGATGTTCAATTGGTAGCATCCAGCCATCCAGCCAGCATGCATCCATTTCTAGATCTCCATAGTCTTAACCTTGTGGACTTATCAGATTCATGTAGATCTTCTGTTGTACTAAGGAAACTCCTCCTAGACCTCAGTCGTCGATGGGCAGGTTTATATCCGTACAATGGGTGTGCGCATGAGGTAATTGCTTTGGTTTTCTCAGTCCTGGCTGCAACTTCTCTTCTAATATCTGGAGTGGCGATTCCAGCCAAACAGTATATTCTATCCCTTGATGCTGGTCTCAAACAGCCAGTGATAAGTCGGCATGTTTCATTATGAGAAGTGTCAACTTGTTTAGCATGACTGGAACTGTACCAAACAGGACAAGCGTACTCTGCAGCGGAGTAACACAGAGCCAGGGCTGTAATTCGCATAGTCTTTGGCTGTTTACCCCAATTGGTTCCAGACAGTTTGCGAAGGATTTTGCTTCTGGCTGACACTTTCTGCTTGACGTTTATGCAATGCTGTTTATAGGTGACAGCACGATCCAATGTTACACCTAAATATTTAGGTGTTGGGCAATGATCTAGTTGAGTGTCTTCCCATGCTACCTGTAATTTCCATGACGCCTGTCTGTTCTTTAGATGGAAGGCACATACCTGAGGTTTAGATGGATTAGGCTTCAATTGGTTTCCTCTGGAGTAGTAGGATAGTTCAGAAAGAGCCTCTGATAGCTTACCTTCTATAGTCTCAAAGCTGTTTGCTTGAGCAGCAATAGCTCAATTATCCGCGTATATGAAGATTTTGGTATAAACTGGAAAAGGTTGGTCATTCGTATAAATATTGAAGAGCATTGGGGGCAAGAACACTGCCTTGTGGCTAGCCATTCTTTTGTTTCCTCCATCGACTATTCAGATCATGAAATTCGGCAAAGAACCTACGATTTTGAAGAAGATTGCTAATACCTTGAGTCATCTTGTAGTCCTTTGTCATGTTATATAATTTGCGCAGCAGTATATGATGATTAACTGTATCATATGCAGCAGATAAATCGATAAAATACACCCCTGTGATTTTATGATTTTCAAACCCATCTTCAATATATTGTGTCAGATGGAGGACCTGTGAGGTACAACATTTCCCTTTACAAAATCCGGCTTGCTCTGGAATGAGGAGAGGTTCTCTGATCGCTGTAAGTCTTTCAAGGATCATCCATTCTAGGATCTTGTATAAATGACACAACAGTGAGATAGGTTTGTATTTTTTGGATCGTTTGGATCTTTTCCTGGTTTGAGAATTGCAATTACTCTAGCTTTCCTCCACCCACGTGGTAACTTGCAGGTGCTTATGCAATTATTGTACAATTCTAATAACCATTGTTTAGCAACAGGTCCAAATTGCTTTACTTGCTCAACACATATTTCATCTAAGCCGGCAGCCTTACCATTCTTACACTGATCTATTGCTCTATTCAACTCAGATAAAGTTAATGGTACAGTGAGTGTATCAGTCTCCTTCTCATAATCCCTCTCAATTCCTTTATTCTAAAGTCGACATGGATTAGATGATCGTCCATTTTGTAGAAGTTGATGTGCAATTTGGTTTGCTGTAACAGCGGAATGTGTAGATGTTTTATTAGGATCACTACTGAGTCGTCTAAGTAATCGCCAAGCTTTTTGACTACTTCTGCTCATATCAATAACTTCCATCATCCTTAACCACTGTGCCCGTTTTGCTTCAGAAATTGAAGAAATCACCTGTTGTCCCATTGTGATGGTGTCATTGCTGAAAGGGCTTTCTTCGAATAAGTTATGACACTCTGACAGGAGAGCAGAGGTTTCCTGAGTTAGGCCTTGTATGTAGTTTGTTCTGCAACCTCTAGGGACTGCAGCTCTTGAACACTCACGGATAATATTATTGAACTGTTGATATTCTTCTGGAATTGGGATTAGTGGTTTGATCTTCTCGTCTAGTAAGTTGGTGAATCTTTCCCAGTTGGCTTTCTTGAAATTGTATCTCCGTTTTAAGTAGACCTCTTGGGGTCTAATGGCAGCTACCAGTTGACACATTATTGGACGATGCTGTGTATTCGGGATAGGGGCACATACAGACTTAATGCACTGATGTGCTATCTCCTCGCTCACAAAATTTAGGTCTGGATTATAACCCCGCTTCCATCTAACATTATTAAAAGAGGACGGAAGCTTGCTATCATGGATAAGAGAAACATGGTGCTCCTCGGCCCATTCTAAGACACACTCTCCACTCTCGTCGACTTGTGCATATCCCCAAATACTGCTATGACTATTGAAATCGCCAATAAAGAAAGACACTTTCTGATCATTGAGATTGTTAGGTGGCATGAATGAGAATGTTACATTAGGAGGTCTATAGATGGAAACTATAACCAAATTTGGTGACAGAATACCATTACGAATTCATTTACTGTGCTGTGACCAAATATATGTGCCAAGGTTTCAGTGAAATTGGAAGATCACGTTTGCGGTATTCTTCCGTCAGATGTTACTTCAGGTGGACGTGCTAGGTGAACAACCCCGCATGATCTATTAAGCTCTATTAAGCAGTCCAGAAGAACATTAATCTAAGCTATCCAGAACTTGGTGGTTTATTGGAGAGGACATGAGAAGTAGAATAGAAATTGATAATTCTCAAGACTGTATTTAATTAGCACTCCATTTACTAGGCAAGGTTCCCTTCTTTAATTCTTAACACAATTTAGTTGGCAATCACATTCTCTAAATATCTAACAATGACTTGAGGAGACCAACACTATTGGAGTGGTACTACATCAGGAAACAAGGAACATTTTCTCGTTTAAATAGCAGCCCTTTGTACAAGCCTCTTTACCACATTAAATGGGGAACGTTGACCTCGCTGCTGTTCGTCCCTCAAGAAAACAATAACTAACACATTAAATTAAGAGGAGGATTGTCAATCGTACTATATCAACTTTGATTACTGGGCACGGTGGCCGAGAGCACTATCGCGCTATCCCATGCCTCGCTGGCATCGAGAGATCGTCGGTTCGAATCCCACCTCTGCCGTTCTGAAAAAGAGTATTAGAGGTTTCCCATTTTCACCACCAGGCCAGGATTCAGTATGCTGTGGATTGTGATTGTCAAACAAACATTATGAATTTTCATGGAAAGGCTTACTTAAAAAGAAACAGTTACATTTAAGTACCATTTTCTCAAAACCTATTAGGGCAATCCAGATAAACTTAGTACGATGCTTGATACTTACGTTTTGTATGAGTGATAGTAAGATAATTCAGATATTTGTATTGGTTATTGAAAATCAGACTGACAACAGTTATAATTTTACTGAAAATTAGGAATTGAATTATGATTCACAAAAATATTTTGTTCCTACAGTTCTAAACATAAGAGGGCAACATTTTTTATCCATAGGCTTACGAACTTTCACATCACTAAGTGTGTCAAATATCTTGAATGTTTATATAGTAGTTTCTGAGAAAATTGTACATGATGATAAACATTAATTTAAAACATATCTAAGGATTTCTATGAACATCGCTCATGTTTTTTTATGTCAACTACAAGATACAGCAGACTGAAACCCTCTACATATAATACAAATGTATCATTTACATTTCAGGAAACATTTAATGAAATATCTGAAATATTTTGTGATGTAGCCTATACTGTTTTTCTGTCGCTTCACACTTTCCGGATCCTTTTAAACTCCTCATTGTTAAAGTCCATGTTAAACCTCCAGCTATAGATTGAACCTCAGTCATTCACATGAAAATGAAAATCCACAGCCTGCTTTCAGTCTCCGACCGGGTCAGGAATGGAATGAATGAAGCCCCCATCTAGCGGCGAGGATATGAACTGTGCCGGCTGCCGGGGCCTGACGCACTCCTCTGGGGCAATGATGAAATGAAGGACAGATGAAATGAAATGATAGCGGAGAGTGTTGCTGGAATGAAATGTTGACAGGGAAAACCGGAGTACCCGGAGAAAAACCTGTCTGCCTCCGTTTTGTCCAGCACAGATCTCACATGGAGTGACCGGAATTTGAACCACGGACCCAGCGGTGAGAGGCCGGCGTGCTGCCGCCTCAGCCACGGAGGCTTCTAGTCATTCACATACTATTGTTAACTAAGCTTTATTATTCAATTTAATTTTGGTCAATTTAAAAATCCATTAAAAAATGTATTAAAAGCTAATGATAGCTGTACTTTCGAGTGAAACTCAATTTGTAGCACGTAAAACAACCGTGTGTATACCAATTACTTTTGGTGGAAAAAATCAATTTCCTAGTTTTGATGTATTTTGCAATATCTTATGAAGTTTTTTTGGAGCAAATATGTTAATCTTTTTTTGAAGTTTGTCAGCTTCGGCAAACAGCTATCATTTCTTTATTAATCTACTTGCAGACATTTCTTTGACAGCCTCTTCTTACAACCTTTACTTTTATGCAAATAAGGTGCATACTCCCAGAAATTACTGCATCGATCTACTTAAGAAACATTCACAGTATCTTTATATGCATATATGCACTAATATGACCAAGAATAATGGCTGCAATATTTATGCATTGCTTCAAAAACAAACATATTTTTAAACTTATTATATTATTATTTATTATTTTATTATTTAGTCAATTAACCCTCTAGGTTGGTGGTTCCCACGGACTCAGCGAGGGGACTCACCACTACCGCCTCTATGGGCAGTGTCCTGGAGCTTGGAACATCTGGTCGGGAGGGATACAACTGGGGAGGTGTGATCAGCACTTCGCCCAGGCGGCCTCACCTGCAAAGCGAACAGGGGCCTCATGAGGGATGGGAAGGGATGGAAGATTGGGATGGATAGGCGAGGAAGAGGGAAGGAGGCGGCCGTGGCCTTACAGTAGGTACCAACCCGGCATTTGCCCGAAGACGAAGTGGGAAACCACGGAAAACCACTTCGAGGATGGCTGAGGTGGGAATCGAACCCCCTCTACTCATTTGGACCACCCGAGGCTGAGTAGACCCCGTTCCAGACCTCATACCACTTTTAAAATTTTGTGGCAGAGCCGGGAATCGAACCCAGAACCTCCGGGGTGGCAGCTAACCATGCTGACCGCTACGCAACGGAGGCGGCACTTTTCAAACTTATAAAGGATAAATTTACAAATAATAAGTTTGAAGAACTAGAACCATGATTCTAAGGTGAATCGCAAGCAATAAAAGCTTCTCTAAGTGTATTTAGGTTGAGATCTTTAACTTCAATAGTAAGGCCATAAATCTACTTTTTGCGAAATATTTTGTTTTTAACAATCGATTCATTGTAATGTTGGTAACAGTGAATGATATTGCCTTTTAGTTTTATCTTATAACGGTTAATGTTGATAAATTTTCATAACAATTGATTCAGTAGTTTGTTTGTTTAAGAAACGGATCTGTTTGTTCAACTATTCAGTTAGTGCCACTTTAACCTTTGCATTCCACTATACTTTATGTTAGTGTTCCGTTCAACTAGAGTCAGAAAGAGTAAATTTAGCAACAACAGAGAATAAATTTGAGGAAACATAAGGAAATCAGCAATGGACAGCTTAAACCAACATCAAATTTAGAAATTTGAATAGAAATATTTGTAATTTTAATTTTGAAGAGTTGAAAGTTTTTTTATATAGGGGTACCAGGTATAAAAGAATGTTGGAGGCGGAACTCGTCGTACGTTGCTACTGAAGAGCTTCCCCCTCCATACACGATTTCACAAGGTCCAACGACAATGACAAGGAAGCCAGTAGCAGCGAGAAAGAGAGAGAGATACTTCCCACGCCTGACGCACATGCGCAGAAGATAGACTAGCAGTGGACAGACGAGAGTGCTGGAAACACTATCCACTACTTTGGTACGCATGCGCATTGAAACATTCTTCTCTATGTGGTAACCCTATAGCAGCAACTACGTCTGTGTTCCCTTGAAAATGTGTACAGTGGGTGAACAATACCTCTCAATGGTTCAGTCATAAAAATTACTACTCAGTTAACCCACAACCTGTGTAGTGTTGTGAAGTTGTACACCCCTAGCGTTCCCTCCAAATGTATTTCTAGGCCTCAACCTCCCATGTAGCTTACATTCAGTTGAAGGAGAACTGGAAGGCAGAGTGGTTATGATTCGTAGTCAGCAGTTTTATTAGTAACTTGCATCAAACATTATGCGGTACCATATCATCACCATTTGTGTTACGATGTTCGTTTTAATTTAATTCCAATTCAATTTTAAAGGTTGATAAGTTTTCCTATTTTATTTGGAGTGTGCATTAAGTACGTTTTTATTTAAGTGAGTTATTTCTACAGCTTTTACACCTCGTACTGGTGCGTCAGTCAATTTCACTTCGTATAATGTGTAATCCGCCGCACCAAGTGGTTATTATGTTATTGGAATTCTTAATACTCTGTTGTCCGCCTCGTTGCGTAGTGGCTAGCACTCTTGTCACCGTGGAGACGAGAGTTTGATTCCAGGCTCTACCAAGAAATGTAATTCTGATTTGAGGGCTCGATCGGGGTACATTCAGCCTCCTGAGGAAAAACTGAGAAGAGGTTGGTTGGTTAGAATCCCATCTCAGCCATTCTGGAAGGGGTTTTCCTTGGTTTCTCACTTCTACTCCAGGTGAATATCGGTATGGATTCTACGGTAAATTAGAGCCACGGTCGCTTCCTTTCCAATCTTCATCTCAATATAAAAATACACACACTAATACAGGCATTGTAGTAACACAGGTTATCAAACAAATTCCACACACACACACACAAGCACACGGGCCTACATGACAACAATGCCGCAAAGCCTCTAAATTAATTAAAAACCACAACAATACTCTGATGTAGGTTGGTTGGTTGGCTCTTAAGTATAGGGGCTGCGACAACGCGGTCATGTAGCCCCGTGTACTTTGGGTGTGTGTAGAATCGGTCTGATAACCGGTGTTAATTTTGATGACTGTATTAATGTGTGTTATCCGTTTCTTAATTTAAGTACTGCAACTTAGAATTTTTCAAATAGTTCCTATTTTTGCCGCCAAGCGCCACCGTCAACGACTACTAGGCCAAGTTCAGAACTTAGCTACTAGACGCCACCGCAGTCGTCTCTTGGCAACGAACGTAGAAACCTAAGAGCGTTGTTTACATTCTTAACCTATCCAATTTATCTTCACACAGGTGCAATTAGTGGAAGGTTCTTTAACATGCCAAAAATCTATGACATGGGACCGCCGGCTTTACTTCCCCTCCGAAGAAAGGCATACTCTGATGTAGAAATACTGTATATCGCACAAGAAAGGATATCTCAGCGAGTGAAAGCAATATTTCCCCCTATACCATGACTGAAGCCTAGGTTAATGTATGTTCTGGATGTGTGCACAATACCTCGACATGGTCAATTGATTCACAATGGGCTGTTGAGTGAGAGCTACAATATATCCGTGAAATAAAGACAGTATTATCGGTAATGAACCCTCTCAATCATGGGAATCTGGTTGTGAACGGCGTACTTTATTGGCGATGCGAATTATATGTCTCGCTAATTCATTAGTTTAATAAACAGATAATGGAACGGTCAATACGGCCTCACACATATGAAAGCGCTGCCAACTAGCGAATCAGTAATCAGTCATTGGAAATCATCGGCGCGCTCATCAAACAAGGTTATTCTTTGCCCTGAATTCCAATTGTTTACCAATGACATGACTGATGTATAACATAAATCAGGATTGCATTATGCATCACTGATAATATATAAAATCATCCTATTTCACTTGCAGCACTGCTGTAGAACAACAATCCTGCAACTAATGAGCAGTCACTGCCTATGACAGACTTTATATAAAGTTGAATATTTTTACCGTAAGATACCGGGTATTTATAATTATTACTTATGTCACACTGTGAGCCTCCGTGGCTTAGGAGGCAGCACGCCGGCCTCTCACCGCTGTGACCGTGGTTCAAACCCCGGTCACTCCATGTGAGATCTGTGCTGGACAAAACGGAAGCAGACATTTTTTTTTTTTTCGGGTACTCCGGTTTTCCCTGTCACAATTTCATTCCAGCAACACTCTCCACTATCATTTCATTTCATCTGTCATCATTTAATCATTGCCCCAGAGGAGTGCGACAGGCTTCGGCAGCCGGCACATTTCCATATCCTCGCCGCTAGATTGGGGCTTCATTCATTCCATTCCTGACCCGGTCGGAGACTGGAAGCAGGCGGTGGATTTTCACTTATGCCACACTATACAGGATTTATTTTATTGTACGGTGACCAAACACTGTAGAAATAATTGATGTGTAAAATCTTTCCACTCGGTTGCTGGATATTTGTGGGAGTGATTTTGAAAAAATGGGACGGAAGTGGATCGGACGATCCAGCTGGCAGTGGTGGATGGAACGGAAGTGTGTAAGACGCACTGCCAGCTGGATCGCATTGCTGAACACTTTAATTCTGACGGTAAACGCTCATGCGAACTCTGGTGTCAGGTGATTGAAACAAAGCACATGGCACATGTTCGAAGTCTTCGTATCAGTATTTAAATGATAAAATGCTTTAATATCAATCAATCATTCTAAGTAGTCGGCATTGCCGGTATTATGTTTCTGCACAATGGCTATTTAAATATTAACCCACATAACTGTAATGCAGTCATCAATATAATATAATCGTTGTGTTTATACCAGAATTGAGCAAGCCTTCATGAACTATTCCTGAATACATTCTCTTTACTCACAAGAGGGCCTATCGATATGGCATTTTAAACTCAATTTCACGCAGGAACATTTTCGAAAGAAGCAAAATATAAATGAAACTTAATTCCGTGATGCAGTATTATTGGTGCGTGAAAATAAGTCACCATCTTGTATCTAATATTCGTGTGGTCGAAATAGCCGTGGGATTAGCTTCATTGACTGTAAATCTAGAGATCTTGGGTTCAAATCTCGGACGGGTTGAATATTTTTGCTGCCAGATTGTCATTTTAAACGATATTTTTCGTATCAATATGACTCATTTTAACAGAATCCATATGAAATAACGTGTTGGTCTGTGAATCAAGAGGTCCGGGAACTGGGCAAGCCGTCATGATCTACTGCTGTGCACATTGCATTTACTCGCAAGTTGGCCTATTTATAGAGAATTTAAGGTTATGAGCGGTGTCCCGTCTATTAATCTAGTTGAATCATATCGAATTCTTTATTTAGGCTAGTACTGGTGGAAGCTACAAAACCTCTAATAAAATGAGCTCCGTATTATAAACTACAATATCTGCAAAACACTCCCTTTTAAAATAGATTAATATTTGTGCCAAAAATATTATAAAATACCGGTGTATCAACAATTTGCCGTCCTCGAAATGGTTTTCCGTGGTTTCCCATTTTCAACTCCAGGCAAATGCTGGGAGGGTACCTTCTGACAGGCCACGGCTGCTTCCTTCCACATCCTTACCCAGTTTCATTCCCCATCATTCATTTCATCTCTCATAAACTCCTCTCGTGAGGTTGGTGTCAGGAAGGACATCCGGCCGTAAAAACCATCCGCCACAAATACTTCCATCGCATCTCATCCCCGACCCTGTAAGAAAACGGGAATAATAAGGGGTGGGCTTACAATACCGGTGTATCAACAATTTCACGTGAAGTTTCTTCTATGTCAGATGTTACACATCGTATGCGACTACTGTAAGGCTCGTAAAGTTTTTTTTTTTTTAATGTCGAGTGGCTTTCCGAGAGGTCTGGTGCAGGTCTTTCGACTTGGTGCCCATATGCTACTTGCGTGGCGTGATGGGGATGAATAATGAATTATGGAAACGTCACAAACACTCAGTCCGTCTTGTGGCGTAGTAACTAGCATCCTTGGCTGTTACCATGGGGGTTCAAGTTCGATTCTCGGCTCCGCCAAGGAATTTTATTCTGGTCCGAGGTCTGGAGCGGGGTATACTTAGTCTTGTGAGGCAGAACTGAGACGATACGGGTTAAATTCCCACTTTAGCCATTCTAGAAGTAGATTTCCTTGTTTCTCACTTCTACCCCAGGCTAATGCGTAGATAGTACCTAAATTGGAGCCACGGCTGACTCCTACCCAAACATACAAGTATATACACTAGAACAGCCATCACATTGATACAGGTTTCAGGCATCCCACACATACAGGATATCCGAGGACACAGGTAACGACCGTCGGACTACGAAGTGTGCTCAAAATAGCACCTATCAATGTTCAGGAAATCTAAAAGCGTAGATGAAGCATCCCCTTGGGTATGCGTGATATCCGTTTAGATTTGCTTCCTTTCAGATCCACACATGGTGAATGTTCCCCTGATATTAATGGAGGCATTTAAATTTCGCATAGTTCCTAATTGAATCAAAAACAACATCAATAAATACCCATTCTCCAAGTCAAAGGAATTAAGTATCCGATGGGAAAAATCAATGAAGACCAGAACTTGAACCCAGTGTCCCTCCATCCACGTCAAACACGATACCCGCTTTGCAGAAAGTCAGATTGATACAATGTTAGAATTAAAACTCAGCAAATCCTCTAGGTTTTCGCCGTGTCTTTGTCTCTTATGTGCACCGAATCAGGATCAGCATCGGGCATTTGGTAACCATGCCCGGACCGCCGCAGGGGTGAACCACGTACTGATTTTCTTTGCTCCTTCAAAATAGTATTCTCTCATACATCACATATTCTGTTAAAATTATGGCATACAAGAATGCATAATTAGTATCAGGGGATATGAGAAGAAAATGAAAAGAGGTACCACGCATACACAAGGAGATGCTTCGTCTAACAACTATTTGTTTAGAGGTGGTGGGGATACAGCCACACCTGAAGATCTATACCAGCCGCCACTGGTCATGTGTGTGTAATTTGTCTCGTAACCTGTGTTCATGTGATGCCTATATTAATGTATAATGCGTATTCGTGACTGAGTCGAGGATTGGGGAACCTCTGCAGATAAAGTATATTTCAAGCACTGCAATTTAGCCATCCTGCGGGATTATCAAAGTCTCCCCTAATGTATAGAGCCTTTATAGAACGATTTTCCTATATTCTTGAATTCTTGGGAAAATAAATGAGCAAGTGCAAGGAAAAAAAATGATGCAAATCCCGTTAGTGATAGAACAAGTCTGTGATATAATGTCGCTTAGTTCTAAATGATGACACGAAATAGCTTTCAGTGTAGCTGTTTCGTGTTACAAAAATATGCAGCGATATGAAACTCACTTGCTCGTGCTCATATACCTGACACGCCCAGTTACCAGACGACGAAATAGACGACGGTGGTATTCAAAATTAAACAAGGATTTCGCTTTTCCAATTTGTGTAACGAGAGTCGTGAAAGCCTCATTTATTTTCCTATCCTGTAGATTTTGGAAATTGCTGAGTGTATAGATTTACACGAAATATTTTTTAAATATTATGAGGTTATGAGATATCCGTGTAATATCTGGAAATGAACTAACGTCCTCATTGAACGATAATCATCCCGTCATTAATTAGCAAACAGAAGCAAATTATTAGAGATGGATTCACGCCGGACATTACAAAATAGGCTAAGCCATGGCGCCTGTCGCTCGGCGTACCGCAACCCATCTGCCGAAACGACATGACAATTTGGAATTATAAGGTCGGTGGTCCACTGGTTCACCAATGTATGTAAATGAGGGCTGTATAACATGCTAGTTATCTACGGGTCTCATTATGCAGTTTGGACTGAGTTAATCAACGGAGGGAATTGCAAATCGGACGGAAATTACCTGAGTTGAATGTCTGATTCATTATATCGCCTTCTTCTCAAATGTGAAGGAAATACTCGCATATATCTGACACATTTCATACATGATTAAAAGTCTTGCACTGATTTTATCTTGCTTACAGGGGCAAATAACCGCACACCTTGTAACAATAATATTCATCATCAACATCATCATCATGTACTATACTGTAATTTTCATTGTTGAGTTGTCTAACACTCAGTATACCTTTCGGCAATCGAGGGGCTCAGAGAAAGAACTATCCATCCCATCTGGAGCACGTTTGGACAAACATTCTTATTAAACTGTGAACAGCACGAAACCTACAAGTGGTAGCCTATATTCTTCTTCTTGTTTCGTATAGGCCATCTAAGGACCACGACATTCAACTGTTACATTTGGAGTGGGCTTTGATGTTTGCCCAGTAGTTACGCTTCCTCTGGCTGTGTTGCTCCCTCCTCTCCTGTGTCCAGAGGGCACCTGTTTTCTTTCTTGGCAGTTTGTCCTGGAACCTCAATTGCTGAAGCATCTTCCTGAGATGTGTCCGGTCCTTTAAGTCTCTTTCCGTCCCTCCAAGTTCTTGCCGATCTTTGCTCACTTCCCACAACCATGGTGACTTGGTCTTCCGCCTTTGCCAGTAACCGAGGAGCTGATTGTTCAACCTGGTAGGATGCATCTTGTAGACGTGTCCATAAAATGCTAGACGTCGTTTCCTAACTACATCCGTGATTCTTTCACAGTACGTGTAGAGATCTTGATTAGGTCGCCTTCTGTATTCATTACCTTCCTTAACAGGTCCCAATATCTTCCTCATTATCTTTCTCTCCTGTACTTCGAGTTTGTTCGTGAGTCCCTTTCGGTTGAATACGAGACTTTCTGAAGCATATAAGGTTTCAGGACTTATAACTGTATTGGTAGTGTCTCATTTTAGCCTATATTATTATTATTCTTAATATTATTATTATCATAATTATTATTATCAAGTTCTATCTTTCGCCGCTGGGTGTCAGTGACAGTGACGTCTTGTAGCAAAAATTGGAAATACTTGAAATTGAACTTGTTGTGAAGCCTACAGGCGTACAATTGAAATGTCCCGCTATGACCATTGGCTGCAATACAAATATAATAATAATAATAATAATAATAATAATAATAATAATAATAATAATAATTATTATTATTATTATTATTATTATCCTAGTGTCAGTCAATCATTCTTCGTGCAAATAACGGGCTAAGTAACGATAATAATAATAATAATACCATCAAAGATGCGAATGCAGTGGGAAGATGTTAAAGCTCGTTGCAGCAAGAATGGCCGAATCGAATGCAGAAGAGGAAGAAGAATACCATCAAAGAAAACAGCGAGTACAGAAGGCGTCACAACCACGAATTATACAAGCACGTGGAGAAGATCAGTGACACGATTCGAAAACGAAGGATAGTCTTTTATTGTCACGTGACACGCATTAGCCCAGGCAGGATATCAAACCGGATATTGACGTACTTTCATGATAAGAAAACCAAAGGGCATGGTTCACGGAAGTTTAGAAAGATCTAATTGAAATGGAAATTTCCTCTAAAGATATCCAGGAGCGTGTTCCACTTCAGGAAAAACTACGTACGCACAAAGGTTTCCAGGAAAAGCCAAAACTGAAGACAGGGAAGGCGTGGTCCCAAGAGAGAAAAGAACAACACCGAAGAAAAATGCGGGAACACTGGGCGGTAGTTAGAGCTCAGAAGAAGAGACAGTTGAACTGACGTGGTCCCTAGTTGAACGAATTGAAGAAATAATAATAATAATAATAATAATAATAATAATAATAGAGATCTCTTCCGCAAAATGATACTGAGAATGGGCTAACCCAAGATGAGACAGCGAAACCGACAAGAAGCGGAGTGCAAAACCTTCAGAGAATGAGGGAATTCTGGGCTCAGAGGAAAGCGAAGGGTTACAAGACTTAACGTGGTCCAAGATGGCCTCAACGAATTATAATAATAATTATTATAGAATATAGAATTCTTTAAAATGCTACGCCAATCAACAGAAATTAAGAAACAACAATAATAACAATTACCAGACCCGTGCGAGAACTCTCGCATAATAGGTTGTGTGCGCCCCATGTGTACAGACTACCCGCCCGGCCCTAGTGCTTTGCAAACTGTACGCGACACAGTTCTGCCAGGGGCTATCTGGGTTATGTGCGCCCCATGTGTACAGACTACCCACCCGGTCCTAGTGCTATGCGGGCTGTACGTGACACAGTTACACAGTTCTGCCAGGGGCTTTCTCGGTTATGTGCGCCCCATGTGTACAGACTACCCGGCCGGCTCTAGTGCTATGTGGACTGTACGCGGCACAGTTCTGCCAGGGCCTATCTGGGTTATGTGCGCCCCATGTGTACAGACTACCCACCCGGCCCTAGTGATATGCGGACTGCACGTGACACAGTTCTCCCAGCGGCTCTCTGGGTTATGTGCGTCCCATGTGTACAGACTACCCGCCCGCATCTAGTGCTATGCGGGCGGTACGTAACACAGTTCTGCCAGGAGCTATCGTCTTGTTTATTTTCTTAAAAGCACTTTATTAACAAATAAATATATTTCCGTTGACTTATTAAGAAATGCAAGATTTTTCCTGTACTATTGAGACGATTTGGAAGATTTTGGTACAAACCACACCTTTTTACTCCCTCGGGTTTAGGAGCTTGAGTTTTGTGAAACATACACCTTAGCGTATTATATAATAAGATAATAATAATAATAATAATAATTATTATTATTATTATTATTATAGTAGTAGTAATAGTAGTAGTAGTAATATTGGTTATTAATTTTCTATTAATCAGAATAAAGAGGCAAATCCTCGGCAGGCTTATCACGACCTCTGTAGCTACGTCGCAGATTCTGGTCTTAGGATTGAAACGGGGTCCACTCAGCCTCATGAGGAAAAACTAAGAATAGGTTGGTTCGATTCCTACCTCAGTGGTTTTCCGTGGCTTACCACTTCTACTCCAGGCAAATTCCAGGATGGTTCCTCACTTTACCGTACGGTGGATTACGAAGCAAGTCCGCTGAAGATGGAAATGGAAGTTCTCGACTTTGTGTAGTTCCTACAACTGTATTTCCCTCGTTTATGTACGATTTTGTAACAAAGTAAAGCAGTGAATCTACCATAGGACTGAGTTCTGCATAATAAAGCGAGTAAGACCTTACATGTGCCTCCTGCCATAAATAACTGGGGATACTGTTCTCATAGATCAAGTGGCGTTCACTTTTATTCGCTATGGATACCTGGAGACTGCTATTGTCACTGGAGTTGGATTCTCTGAAACAATCCCATAAATTCTTCTTTGAACGCCATACGGTGCAATAGACCAAGGCTCACCCTAGTGGACAAATCACATTTACTCCTACTCTACGAAATATCAAATTCTGATCTGAGAGATCGAACGGGGTTTACTCAGCCTCCTAAGGCGGCAGGAAGACATAGTGAGTTTATTTCACAACTCAATTAACCTACAATTTGTTTTCCGAGCTTGCCCACTTCTACTCCAGGCAAATGTTGGAATAGATCATTATCTCGGGCCGAAGTCGTCAGATTGTTTGAGAGCGTTAAAAATCCCTCATTATGCCTTTCTTCGGAGGGGAAGTAAAGGAAGGAAGGAAGCTTGTAGTTTAACGTGACCGTTAATCTCGAGATCATGAGCCACGGGACCTCCTTTTTACGTGGAATCCGAACCACAGGACATGGCATTTCACATCGAAAATCTCACATGTATTGACCGGGAATCGAACCCGGACCGCCTTGGTGAGAGGCATTCAGCTAGACCGCTGGGGAAGTAAAGCCGGCGGCCCCAAGACATAGATTTATGGCACGTAAAAAAAACTTCCACTAACTACAATTGTGTGAAGCTACTCACGCAAGAAATATCTGGTTCTTTTGGCATATTAGCTCAAATCAGTTTCTTCCCAGAGCAAAATAAATTTCTGAAAGAAAATAACATTGGTTTATTCAGGAACATTTATCTGAGTTGTTTTTCAAGCAAATATTCTCTAAGGCTTTTCACACAATAAGAGTAACGTTTCATCCTGCTGAATGACTGCGATCGGGCGCCGTACCATGCCCATAGATGGGTAGTTCGAATCTCTCCGTTAACAGTGGGCGTCCTTTTTCCACACTCCTTCCGGAATAAAACAAGAAGATTACTTATTTCAATACCCGTGCCGCCTACCCCAATTTCTTACCCTAATAATTACAGTTGCGCATTGTAATACAGTCACCAGAGAAACACAGATAACAGACAAATCCAACGGGGATGATCAAGTTTTTCCAAACACATAAAAGAAATTAACAACAAAATAAAACTGGTAGCCACCTCTGAAGTTCATGACATTAATTGAGCGCATTGAGTGTACAAAGCTGAACGAGTTCCCTACATTTGCCTTTCCCACTTAATGCTGTGATATCGATTGCGATGCGAGTATGTATAGCACAGCAACGTCGCTATAATTAATCCCGTTTTTGTCCCTCTTAAGCGTTTCCCTAGGGAAAGGGGTGAGGTAGCTCGTTAACATTATCTATCACTTTTCCCCTGTTTTAGGTCTGATTCATTACCATTCCATTGTGGCTAGCTAATGACAGATCGTACTATGAAAACATAGGGGTATTAATGTTCTTGTAATAGAGGAGGAACGTCATATAATAGATCTTATTGTCTATAGCTGATGATATGAGAGAAGAAATATATGCGGGGATAGTAGCTGCGAATAGAGTTACTTTTCTTTAGGCAATGTATTTAAAGCAAGAAGCCTCAGTAGGAATCTGAAGTTGACGGTAAATCGTACGGTAGTGAGACCTGTGATGATGTATGGTTCGGAGACTTGGACCATGACACAAGGCGGTGAAGAATTGTTAAGGAGATGGGAAAGAAAGATACTCTGGAAAGTATATGGACCAGTAAAAGAGGGTGAGTTCTGGTGAATCAGAAATAATATGAAGATAAGGGTAAACCAGATACAGTAGAGGAAATAAGAGTAGTAGAGTGCGTTGGCTGCGACATGTAGAAAAATTTACAAAGAACAGGTTGGTAAGGAAGGTCTTCATTAGGAAGCCAGGAGGACGTCGTGTGAGGGGAAGACCTAGGACAAGATGGCTTGATAACGTGGAGGAGGATCTGAGAAAGTTGGGAGTCAGAAGATGAACCAAAGCAGTAAACAGGGAGGAATAGTTGGAGATTGTTCAGGAGGCCAAATAAGGGATGTAGCGCCAAGCAGTAAGTATTTATTAAAAAACTAGCAGAAGTACCCGTTCTTCGAACGGTGTTCGGTGTTAACACCAGACATTATAATAATAATAATAATAATAATAATAACAATGGTAGCGTCTGATCCGGAACGGGCGGCTGCCAACAGCGTCTGTATCCCATGTTAGGGACGGCTGATAACAAAACCTGGCTGTAGGTATAAAAGGCAAACCCATTTAATGCATGATGGAGAAATTAACGAGTAATGCCTCGGATGAAATGCCGCTGCCTGGGGAGCGCCAGGGCACGTTTGGAGCCGGTGCTGGACGTGACAGTATGCGAGCCGCCGGTGGTAGAGGGCTGAACAGGCGGGCCCCTACCGGGCAAGATCCCGAAATCATTACAGCCGACAAGCGTTTGCATGATGAGCCTGAGCAGAGAAGTGAATCATTATCTAGTACTTCACCTGCTGAAGGTGCTGCACAGGTAACTCAACCTGTGCTCACCCAGGCAGGACTGCCACGACAGCGTATTAAATGGACAAATGTCATGAACGAAACCATAATACGCACTTATTTTAGGGTTACTGACTTCGGACAGAATTCAGTTGGTTATAGGCAACGCTTACATTCTGAATTTCTGTTGCATTACCCTGAACTAACTGTGACCGAACAGAGAGTATCTGATCAATACAGGGCTATTCTCCGGAATAATCTTATCCCTGAAGCCAGAATGAACACCATTAAAGAAGAGGTACGGCGTGAGAAGGAAGGTGTGAATGGAGTCACTCAGAACAGTGTTCCTGAAGAACTGGAGTCGGCACAAGCTGATAGCCAGGACCTTCAAGAAGTAGATCCAGTTTCCATGCAAATTATCGATCAACACCAAATTGGAAAGTTGAAGAATGAAATGATGACTACAGTCATAGAGTTTTATGGAACTGATACAAATTGCAGGCCGAAAATACCGAAAGTCAATGGTTCAAGAAAGCTGACAAAGATACTGAGTATCATGAATCGGGATGTTTTGCCGGAACATGTTGAAGCATCTGCCAATCTGGAATCCCTTCATACTATTATTTACTGTGGTGCAGTAACTGTTGTGAAAGCTATGGGTATTGGACAACATGAACGGAAAAAGCAAATGCCATCGATGCCAAACTGGGAAAGAAGACTTGTTGGAAGGATTGAACAGCTCAGGGCAGATATTGCTAGAATGACACAATATGTTCGTGGTACAAGAACAAGAAAATTACTGAGGAAAGCTGAGCATATAATGAGACAAAACACAGCCCACACACAGCGAGATGTACCGAATTCAACACCTGAAGAGTGCTTAGATACCTTGAAACAAAGGCTGTCTGTTTTATCCGCCAGACTTGCAAAGTATAGGGAGAGTATGAAGAGGAAGAAGGATAACTTCCTTTTCGCCAACTCAGAGAGAAGATTCTATCAGACTCTGGGTAAGATAAAGGTTTCTGCGGACAAAAGCTATCCGACTAAAGAAGAAGTTCAAGAATTTTGGGGAAAACATCTGTCTACACCATCTCATCACGACACTCAATCAAGTTGGGTAAGAGAAGAACAGCAAGCTTCCCAAAGATTTGAGCAAATGCAGCACGAGAAATTCACCACAAATGATATTAAGGAAGTTATCAACAACTTAGCGAATTGGAAAGCCCCTGGCCCTGACCAGATTCAGAATTTTTGGTATAAGAAGTTCTGGAGCATCCACAATCGACTAGGTGAGTTCATTAATGATTCCATCCTTCATCCTGATAGCTTACCCGAATTCATCACACGTGGCATCACATATTTGCTTCCAAAAGATCTTCAGAATACATGGGATCCTACAAAATATCGTCCCATCACATGTCTGCCCACGTTGTATAAGATCATTACATCATGCTTGGCTAACAGGATATATGCACACTGTGAAAGAAACAATATAATTGCCGTGCAACAGAAAGGTTGTAAAAAGGGTTCAAAAGGGTGCAAAGAACAACTAATAATTGACTCAGTTGTGTGTGGCCAGGCACACTTAAATCACCGAAACCTTCATATGGCGTACATCGATTATAAGAAGGCCTTTGATTCTGTCCCCCATGACTGGCTAGTAGCAGTGCTGCGATTGTATAGGATCAATGAGGTATTTGTCAGTTTCTTGGAAAGGGTTATGTCAGCATGGCAAACTAGACTGTGTCTCAGTACGCCACGCGGAGATATACGAACAGATGAGATATCGATTCGGAGAGGCATCTTTCAAGGAGACTCCCTTAGTCCCTTATGGTTTGTCCTGGCAATGAATCCTTTATCTACCCAGCTTAACTCTACTCACTACGGCTTTTCTATCAAGACTGGAAAGAGAATTGGTACTCGGCTAAATCATCTGCTATACATGGACGACCTTAAACTCTATGCCGAAACAGAGTCGCATCTGGAAAACTTGTTGAGAATAGTTGAAGCATTCTCACGAGACATACAAATGGGATTTGGTTTGGACAAGTGTCGGACACTAAAGGTGGTGAGAGGAAAAGTACAGAAGTCCGGGTATGAGCTGGAAGATGGACAGCATATTAGGGCTATGTAGGCAGAAGACACCTACAGATACTTAGGAGTAAAACAAGCTAAGCATATTGACCATGTGTCAATAAAGAAAGATCTGTCCTGTGAATTTGTCAAAAGATTAAAACAAATTATAAAAACGCACTTGAACAGCAAAAACTTAGTGAAAGCTGTTAACACGTATGCTGTACCTGTGCTGAGCTACTCCTTTGGCATAATCAAATGGTGCAAAACGGACATCGAAGGACTTGAACGAAAAATGAGAACGATGCTCACAAAAGGAAGGAAACACCACCCACGATCTTCAATAGATCGATTGACTCTACCCAGAAGCCTAGGTGGACGTGGGTTCGTTGACATTGATAATCAGATGAAACGGCAGATAGTCAGCCTTAGGGAGTACTTCTATGCAGAAGCGAGGTCATCTGTACTTCACAGAGCCATCAGTGAGGCGGACAGATCAACGCCACTGGTCTTGTGTCAGCAAGAGATTCAACACCTCCTACATACTGACATTCAGAAGATGGAAGCATGGAAAGCAAAACCTTTGCACGGAAGACATCCAAATGAGGTGAGTCAAGCAAATGTTGATATAAATGCGTCAAACTACTGGCTCACTTCAGGACAGATCTTTCCAGAAACTGAAGGTTTTATGCTAGCAATTCAAGACCAAGTCATCCCTACAAGGAACTACCTCAAGTTCATTGTAAAAGATCCCGCTGTACCAGATGATAAGTGCCGCTACGGATGTCAACAGTCAGAAACAATACAGCATATTACATCTGCATGTAGATATTTCCTGGCAACAGAGCACAAACAAAGGCATGATGCAGTTGCTAAAATCTTGCATCAGGAGTTGGCTGATAAGTTTCAGCTTTTGAAAGGAAAGAAAGTTCCGTACCACCAATATCAGCCAGAGTGTGTTCTTGAAAACAATGAATACAAACTGTATTGGGACCGAACTATTTTGACTGATCAATCGGTATCACACAACAGGCCGGATCTGGTGGTTGTAAACAAGAAAACCAAGCAAACTACATTGATTGATGTTGCGATTCCTAACAACAAGAATCTCCAGTCAAAACACATTGAAAAGATCAGCAAATACAGCGAGTTGGTCGACCCTATCAAAAGACAATGGCATGTAGAGCGAGTGAAGACCATACCTATCATTGTCTCGAGTACGGGCGTGATCCCAAGTACCTTGCTCCAAGGCCTTAAAGAACTGGATCTGGATACTGGGCTCTACAAACTAATGCAGAAGGCAGTAGTTCTATCGACAACCAGAATCGTTCGGAAGTTCATGGGTAGCGAAATTCTAGCTTAGAAGTTGCTGTTTCCGTAGCTATATTTTGGTTCACTGAAGCCCGTATAGTTACGTTGTAATATACCAGAAATGTGTTATATGTTCTGTATAAACCGAAAATAATAATAATAATAATAATGTTATTGGTGTTATGACCCTTTTAAGTACTGTTGCTTTTAGAGACGCACCAGATATTATCAATTAGCTACTGTTGCAAAGATTAGCGGCTTGTAATTCCTTCATAAGTTTATCCGAACGAAGTTGGTTTTCTGGGAATATCACACACACTGTTAATTTAAGGGCCTTATAATGGGGTTTTCGGAGACCCTTTATAGACTCGCGAATTTTTTGTCTCACATTGAGAAGTGCAACATATGCTTTGGTCGTCCTTCTATGATAATTTTTATATTTCGCCTATTTTAGCATGTATTTTGAGACGTTTTTCCTTATATCCACCCTTCTACTGTATGAAAAGTACGGTGAAGAGTTTTATAAATGACAAGCTGTACCCGGCATGCGTTGCAATGCCAATCAAAGAAAGTGTTGGCGTTGAAATTCTGTTTCTTGAAGTGCTTTTGGATACACAACATGTTAACTGCCTGTAAGGTATCGCAAAATGGATTTTCTAATTTAGAACCATTCGTGGAAGCGTGCACAACAACTTTCAAAAGTTTCATCGCTGTCACTCATTTGTTGAATCTACTCGTACGCCACCTGTTGTGAAATGGATTTACTAACTCGAAACCCTTCCCTGGCGTGTACACAATAACTCATCAATGATTCATCGCAATCGGATGAATTGTATATGCACGTATACACCCCTGTTTAAACGATTCGTGCGCTGTCACTCATTTGTTGAATCTACTCGTGCGCTACCTATTGAGAAATGTATTACTAAGTCGAAGCCCTTCCCTGGCGTGTACACAATAACTCATCAAGGTTTCATCGCAATCGAAGGATGTTATATGAACGCAATAGGGAATTTTGTTGAAACGCTTCGCGCGTCGTCACCCATTTGTTGCATTTACTCTTGCGCTACTTATTGTGAAATGGATTTACTAAGTCACCTTCCCTGGCGGGTACACAATAACTGATCAATGTTTCATCGCAATCGGATGAATAGTATATGAACGCATACCTGATTTTGTTTAAACGATTCGCGCTCCGTCACTCATTTGTTGAATCTACTCGTGCGCTACCTACTGTAAAATGTATTTACTAAGTTAGAAACCGTCACGTAAGTGTCCACAACATCTCACCCAAGTTTCATGGCTATCGGACTAATGGGATATGAAGACATAGGGGACTGTATTGAAACGCTCCGCATGTCGTCGTTCATTTGTCGAATCTACTCGTGTGCTACCTACTGTGAAATGTATTTACTAAGCCAGAAACCTTCCTTGGAGTGTCCACCATATTTCACCCAAGTTTCACCGCTAACGGCAGAATGGTATATGACCTTATACGGGACTTTGTTGAAACGCTTCGCACGTCGTCCCTCATTTGTTGAATCAACTTGTGCGCTGCATATTGTATAGTGGATTTACTAAGCCAGAAATTTTCCATGACGTGTATACAACATCTCACCCAAGTTTCATAGCTACGGACGAATGGTACATGAATGCATACGGGACTTGGTTGAAACGCTTCGCGTGTCGTCGCTCATTTGTTGATTCTACTCTTGCGCTACATATTGTAATATGGATGTACTCAGCCAGAAACCTTCCCTGGAGTCTACACAACATCTCACCCAAGTTTCATCGCAATCGGATGAATGGTATGTGAACGTATACGGGACGTTGTCGAAACGCTTCGCGCGTAGTCACTCATTTGTTGAATATAAACGTGCGCTTCGTATTGTAAAATGGATTTACTTAGCCAGAAACCTTTCCTGGAGTGTACACAACAATTCACCAAGCATTTATCACTATCAGACGAATGGTATATAAATTTATACGGGACTTTGTTGAAACGCTTCGCGTGTCATCGCTCATTTGTTGAATCTACTCTTGCGATACCTATTGTAAAATGTATGTACTAAGCCAGAAACCTTCCCTGGATTGTACACAACATCTCACACAAGTTTCATCGCTATCGGATGAATGGTATATGAAATTATATGGGACTTTGTTGAAACGCTTCGCGCGTCGTCGCTCATTTGTTGATTCTACTCGTGCTCTACCTATTTTTAAAGGGATTTACTAAGCTGGAAACCTTCCCTGGAGTGCACACAAAATCTCAGCCTAGTTTCATCGCTATCGGACGAATGGTATATGAACGCAAACGTGACTTTGTTGAAATGCTTCGCGCGTCGTAGCTCATTTGTTGAATCTACTCGTGCGCTGCCTATTGTAAAGTGGATGTACTAAGCCAGAAAATTTCCCTGCAGTGTACACAACATTTTACGCAAGTTTCATAGCTATCGGACGAATGGTATATGAATGCATACGGGACTTTGTTGAAACGCATTGCGTGTCGTCGCTCATTTGTTGAATCTACTCGTGCGCTATCTACTGTGAAATGTATTCACTAATTTTGAAACCTTCACGTAAGTGTACACAACATCTCACCCAAGTTTCATCGCTATCGGACGAATGGTATATGAACACATACGGGACTTTGTTGAAATGCTTCGCGCATCGTCGCTCATTTGTTGAATCTACGCGTGCGCTACCTATTGTAAAATGGATTTACTAAGTCAGAAACCTTCCTTGGAGTGTACTCAACATCTCACCCAAGTTTCATCGCAATCGGACGAATGGTATATGAACGCATAGGAGACATACATACCCACCCACAGACAAACTATCACGTTATATTGATTTTATATATATAGATAGACAAGCTGTACCCGGCATGCGTTGCAATGCCAATCAAAGAAATTGTTGGCGTTGAAATTCTGTTTCTTGAAGTGCTTTTCGATACACAACATGTTAACTGCCTCTAAGCTATCGTAAAATGGATTTTCTAATTTAGAACCATTCGTGGGAGCGTGCACAACAACTTTCAAAAGTTTCATCGCTGTCACTCATTTGTTGAATCTACTCGTACGCTACCTATTGTGAAATGGATTTACGAAGTCGAAACCCTTCCCTGGCGTGTACACAATAAATCATCAATGATTCATCGCAATCGGATGAATGGTATATGCACGTATAGGGGTTTTTGTTTAAACGATTCGTGCGCTGTCACTCATTTGTTGAATCTACTCGTGCGCTACCTATTGAGAAATGTATTACTAAGTCGAAGCCCTTCCCTGGCGTGTACACAATAACTCATCAAGGTTTCATCGCAATCGAAGAATGTTATATGAACGCAATAGGGGATTTTGTTGAAACGCTTCGCGCGTCGTCACCCATTTGTTGCATCTACTCTTGCGCTACTTATTGTGAAATGGATTTACTAAGTCCCCTTCCCTGGCGGGTACACAATAACTGATCAATGTTTCATCGCAATCGGATGAACAGTATATGAACGCATACCTGATTTGTTTCAACGATTCGCGCTCCGTCACTCATTTGTTGATTCTACTCGTGCTCTACCTATTTTTAAAGGGATTTACTAAGCTAGAAACCTTCCCTGGAGTGCACACAAAATCTCAGCCTAGTTTCATCGCTATCGGACGAATGGTATATGAACGCAAACGTGACTTTGTTGAAATGCTTCGCGCGTCGTAGCTCATTTGTTGAATCTACTCGTGCGCTGCCTATTGTAAAGTGGATGTACTCAGCCAGAAAATTTCCCTGCAGTGTACACAACATTTTACGCAAGTGTCATGGCTACCGGACGAATGGTATATGAATGCATGCGGGACTTTGTTGAAACGCTTTGCGTGTCGTCGCTCATTTGTTGAATCTACTCATGCGCTATCTACTGTGAAATGTATTCACTAATTTTGAAACCTTCACGTAAGTGTACACAACATCTCACCCAAGTTTCATCGCTATCGGACGAATGGTATATGAACACATACGGGACTTGGTTGAAATGCTTCGCGCATTGTCGCTCATTTGTTGAATCTACGCGTGCGCTACCTATTGTAAAATGGATTTACTAAGTCAGAAACCTTCCTTGGAGTGTACTCAACATCTCACCCAAGTTTCATCGCAATCGGACGAATGGTATATGAACGCATAGGAGACATACATACCCACAGACAAACTATCACGTTACATTGATTTATATATATACAAGCTGTACCCGGCATGCGTTGCAATGCCAATCAAAGAAAGTGTTGGCGTTGACATTCTGTTTCTTGAAGTGCTTTTGGATACACAACATGTTAACTGCCTGTAAGGTATCGCAAAATGGATTTTCTAATTTAGAACCATTCGTGGAAGCGTGCACAACAACTTTCAAAAGTTTCATCGCTGTCACTCATTTGTTGAATCAACTCGTACGCTACCTGTTGTGAAATGGATTTACTAACTCGAAACCCTTCCCTGGCGTGTACACAATAACTCATCAATGATTCATCGCAATCGGATGAATTGTATATGCACGTATACACCCCTGTTTAAACGATTCGTGCGCTGTCACTCATTTGTTGAATCTACTCGTGCGCTACCTATTGAGAAATGTATTACTAAGTCGATGCCCTTCCCTGGCGTGTACACAATAACTCATCAAGGTTTCATCGCAATCGAAGGATGTTATATGAACGCAATAGGGAATTTTGTAGAAACGCTTCGCGCGTCGTCACCCATTTGTTGCATCTACTCTTGCGCTACTTATTGTGAAATGGATTTACTAAGTCACCTTCCCTGGCGGGTACACAATAACTGATCAATGTTTCATCGCAATCGGATGAATAGTATATGAACGCATACCTGATTTTGTTTAAACGATTCGCGCTCCGTCACTCATTTGTTGAATCTACTTGTGCGCTACCTACTGTAAAATGTATTTACTAAGTTAGAAACCGTCACGTAAGTGTCCACAACATCTCACCCAAGTTTCATGGCTATCGGACTAATGGGATATGAAGACATAGGGGACTGTATTGAAACGCTCCGCATGTCGTCGTTCATTTGTCGAATCTACTCATGTGCTACCTACTGTGAAATGTATTTACTAAGCCAGAAACCTTCCTTGGAGTGTCCACCATATTTCACCCAAGTTTCACCGCTAACGGCAGAATGGTATATGACCTTATACGGGACTTTGTTGAAACGCTTCGCACGTCGTCCCTCATTTGTTGAATCAACTTGTGCGCTGCATATTGTATAGTGGATTTACTAAGCCAGAAATTTTCCATGACGTGTATACAACATCTCACCCAAGTTTCATAGCTACGGACGAATGGTACATGAATGCATACGGGACTTGGTTGAAACGCTTCGCGTGTCGTCGCTCATTTGTTGATTCTACTCTTGCGCTACATATTGTAATATGGATGTACTCAGCCAGAAACCTTCCCTGGAGTGTACACAACATCTCACCCAAGTTTCATCGCAATCGGATGAATGGTATGTGAACGTATACGGGACGTTGTCGAAACGCTTCGCGCGTAGTCACTCATTTGTTGAATATAAACGTGCGCTTCGTATTGTAAAATGGATTTACTTAGCCAGAAACCTTTCCTGGAGTGTACACAACAATTCACCAAGCATTTATCACTATCAGACGAATGGTATATGAATTTATACGGGACTTTGTTGAAACGCTTCGCGTGTCATCGCTCATTTGTTGAATCTACTCTTGCGATACCTATTGTAAAATGTATTGACTAAGCCAGAAACCTTCCCTGGAGTGTACACAACATCTCACCCAAGTTTCATCGCTATCGGATGAATGGTATATGAAATTATATGGGACTTTGTTGAAACGCTTCGCGCGTCGTCGCTCATTTGTTGATTCTACTCGTGCTCTACCTATTTTTAAAGGGATTTACTAAGCTGGAAACCTTCCCTGGAGTGCACACAAAATCTCAGCCTAGTTTCATCGCTATCGGACGAATGGTATATGAACGCAAACGCGACTTTGTTGAAATGCTTCGCGCATCGTCGCTCATTTGTTGAATCTACGCGTGCGCTACCTATTGTAAAATGGATTTACTAAGTCAGAAACCTTCCTTGGAGTGTACTCAACATCTCACCCAAGTTTCATCGCAATCGGACGAATGGTATATGAACGCATAGGAGACATACATACCCACCCACAGACAAACTATCACGTTACATTGATTTTTATATATATAGATAGATTGGTGTATTGACTCATGTTTACCATACCTAATTTTACGATGCACCAAGCATCCGAACATGAGTCATAGGCGTACATAAGGATACACAGAAAGACAGACAGACAAACAATTCTATTGTCTACAACATATCACCCAGAAATCCAAATATGGGTATATCTACCACACAGTATCAAAGGAAATCATCCTTACGATGAACCCGTATGTCGACAAACAAAAAAAAAAAAAATAGAATAGTTGAAATGTGCTCTCTAACTAAATTCACCTAACGTGTACTTCCTGACATGAAATAGAATTGAAAGCCTTGTAGATGAAACGCAATACACGTCACATCAAAACTGACCCTCTACGTTGTGTTGGGTCCCCATACACAGGAAGACCTCTATCATAAATTATAAAAGCTTGTGGTGCATGAAAATTCAGGTTCTTTAGTCTCAAATGGCCCAAATTCCTAAAAGCCGCAAAAAATGCTGATTCAATTCAGGAATTTTTGAAAATAATGTTGTTGTTTGGAGATATAATAGACCTTCTGTACTATATGTCGCACGTGAAAATTGCATGAAAAAATCCTAGGTTACCCCTTAACCCCCTTAATTGCATTGATGAATTATACAGTGGACGTTGGTTCCGTGATAACCTTATATTTGCAAACTTTCACAGAAATGAAATAAATGTAATAAATTGCTTCTTATTGAAATAGATGGAAAGTTAGAAGCCCCCCTTGAGATAATGTTGTCATGGTTACCGATTTGCATTCCTTCATTAGTTTGTTAAATTAAATTTAATTAGTTTTCTGGGAATGTTTCAGAATCTGTTGGTTTTAGAGGCTTGTAATGTAGTTTTCGTGGACCCTCGAGTTTTATTTCTTGTACCGAGGGGCTTTGTCTCGTCGTTGTACGCCATAATATAATACTAATAATTATAATATAATATAGGGATAGGAATATAATAGACCTGCCATACCACACCCGCAGGTGTAAATCGCGTGAAAAAATTCTAGACTACCCCTTGATCCCCTTAAGCTCATTTTACGTATTGATGAAATTTACAGCATAATTTGGTTCCATAATAACCATCTAGCCATTTGCAAACTTTCACACTAATGTAATTAATGGAATTGCATTGCGTCTTACAGCAATAGATGGACCTCTGAGAATCTGTTGCCATGGTTATCGGCTTGCATTCGTTCATTAGTTTATTAAATTAAATTAGTTTTCTGGGAATATCTCAAAAACGGTTGGACGTAGGACCTTAAAATGTGTTTTAGGGCTCCCGAGTTTTATCTCTCGCATAGAGGGGCTGAAAATGAGCTTTGTCTCGTCCTTCTACTCCTATTTAAGCATGTATTTTAAGGGGGTATGCCCCCTTTTATGATAGGTACAGAGAAGAGTTACATCTGATGGATATCTGTACCAAATTTTAGTTGATACACCCAGCCGTTCTCGATTTATAAGGGAACAAAGTTGTCCACAGACAATCAAACAAACAGACAGACAGACCAAAACATTATTTTCGCGCGCAACTATCATAAAACAGTCTGAAACGTGTAAATAACTCAAATTTCCGTAGAAATGCAAAAAAAACAGACAAATTTTCTTTTTTATATATGTAGAGATATACTGCACCGCTCGGTGTTGACCGTGTTTTATTGCACAAATTTAGGTTTTACTCGCTAACCGTTGGAGATACACGAAAAGTGATAAGGACCTTTTGGATAAAAAATTAAATGTTAAAGCTCATGTATGCCATCAAAAGGTTGCTATTTCTTAGCGTTCTCTTTTTATTTGAAATGGAAATATCAAATTTTGAAACCAAAGGGTGTAGTGACGTCATAAATGTGGGTTTTACTCGCTAACCGTTGGAGATAAACGAAAAGTGAAGCTCGTATGTACCGTCAAAAGTTTGCTTTTTCTTAGCGTTTTATTTTTATTTGATAAGGAAATATTATGTTTTGATTAAAGTGTGTAGTGACGTCACTAAATTGGTCGCCATTTTTAATAGTGCGAAATATCGAAATAAAATGTATCCTATATGTAAACCTGGTAAATCAGCTACATCCATGAAAAATTTCATTTAAATCGGACCAGTGGTTCTTGCGTTATTGAGTAGCACACAGACAGACAGAAAGACAGACACACACCATCTCATTTTTATATATTAGTATAGCAGAAGTACCCGTCCTTCGAACGGTGTTATATATTAACACCAGACATTATCAATTGAGCTACTGTTGCAATGGTTAGCGGTTTTTCATTCCTTCATAAGTTTATCAGAACGAAGTTAGTTTTCTGGGAATATCACACACACTGTTAATTTAAGGGCCGTAAAATGTGGTTTTCGGAGACCCCTTATAGACTCGCGTATTTTGTGTCTCACATTGAGAAGCGCAACATATGCTTTGATCGTCCTTCTAGGATAATTTTTATATTTCGCCTATTTTAGCATGTATTTTGAGAAGTTTTCCCCTATATTCACCCTTCTACTGTATGAAGAGTACGGTGAGGAGTTTTATAAATGATTGGTGTATTGACTCATGTTTACCATACCTAATTTTACGATGCACCACGCCTCCGAACACGATTTATAGGCGTACATAAGGATACACAGAAAGACAGACAGACAAACAATTCTATTGTCTACAACATATCACCCAGAAATCCAAATATGGGTATATCTACCACACAGTATCAAAGGAAATCATCCTTACGATGAACCCGTATGTCGACAAACAAAAAAAAAAAATAGAATAGTTGAAATGTGCTCTCTAACTAAATTCACCTAACGTGTACTTCTTGACGTGAAATAGAATTGAAAGCCTTGTAGACGAAACGCAATACACCTCACATAAAATATGACCCTCTACGTTGTGTTAGGTCCCCATACATAGGAAGACCTCTTTCATAAATTATAAAGGCTTGTGGTGCACGAAAATTCAGGTTCTTTAGTCTCAAATGGCCCAAATTCCTAAAAGCCGCAAAAAATGCTGATTCAATTCAGGAATTTTTGAAAATAATGTTGCTGTTTGGAGATATAAAGGAAGATTGTAGTTTTACGTGACCATTAATCGCGAGATCATAAGCCACGGGACCTCAATTTTACGTGTAATCTGAACCACAGGGCATGGCATTTCACTTTGAAAATGTTTGGAGATATAATAGACCTTCTGTACTATATGTCGCACGTGAAAATTGCATGAAAAAAATCTAGGTTACCCCTTGACCCCCTTAATTGCATTGTTGAATTATACAGTCTACGTTGGTTCCGTGATAACCGTATAGCCATTTGCAAACGTTCACAGAAATGTAATAAATGGAGTGACATTACTTCTTACAGAAATAGATGGAAAGTTGGATGCCACCACTTGAGGTAATGTTGTCATGGTTAGCGATTTCCATTCCTTCATTAGTTTGTTAAATTAAATTAAATTAGTTTTCTGTGAATATTTCAGATACTTTTAGTTTTAGGGCCTTATAATGTAGTTTTCGAGGACCCTTTAAGGCCCCCAAGTTTTGTTTCTGCCACCGAGGGGCTTTGTCTCCTCGTTGTACGCCATAATATAATAATAATAATATAATATAGGGATAGGAATATTATAGACCTGCCGTACCACACCCGGAGGTGTAAATCGCGTGAAAAATTCTATTGTACCCCTTGACCCCCTTAAGCGCATTATACGTATTGATGAATTTTACAGCTTAATTTGGTTCCGTGATAACCTTCTAGCCGTTTGCAAACTTTCACACCAATGTAATTAATGGAATTGCATTGCGTCTTACAGCAATAGATGGACCTCTGAGAATCTGTTGCCATGGTTACCGGCTTGTATTCGTTCATTAGTTTATTAAATGAAATTAGTTTTCTGGGAATATCTCAAAAACGGTTGGTTTTCGGTGTGGATTTCGGGGACCCTTTAGGGCCCCCGAGTTTTGTCTCTCACATCGAGGGGATGAAAATGATCTTTGTCTCGTCCTTCTACTCGTATTTCAGCATGCATTTTAAGGGGGTAGGCCCCCTTTTATGAGAGGTACGGAGAAGGGTTACATCAATGATTAGTGTCGTGCCTCTGATGGATATCTGTACCAAATTTTACGTTGATACACCCTGCCGTTCTCGAGTTATAAGGGAACAAAGTTGTCCACAGACAATCAAACAAACAGACAGACAGACCAAAACATTATTTTCGCGCGCATCTATCATAAAACAGTCTGAAACGTGTAAATAACTCAAATTTCCGTAGAAATTCAGAAAAAAACTAACAAATTTCCTACTTATATATGTAGAGATATACTGCACCGCTCGGTGTTGACCGTGTTTTATTGCACAAATTTCGGTTTTACTCGCTAACCGTTGGAGATACACGAAAAGTGATAAGAACCTTTTGGATAGAAAATTAAATGCTAAAGCTCTTGTATACCATCAAACGTTTGCTATTTCTTAGCGTTCTCTTTTTATTTGAAATGGAAATATGAAATTTTGAAACCAAAGGGTGTAGTGACGTCACTAAAATGGTCGCCATTTCTTAATAGTGCAAAATATCGAAATTAAAAGTATTCTATATGTAAACCTGGTATTTCAGATACATCCATGCAAAATTTTATTTAAATCGGACCAGTGGTTCTTGCGTTATTAGGTAACACACAGACAGACAGACAGACAGAAAGACAGACACACACCACCTCATTTTTATATATTAGTATGATTTTTCTTAGCGTATGTCTTTTATTGCCGGGAGTGACCGAGGACATGTTCGGCTCGCCAGAGTTTTGAGCTGCTTCTATACGGACACCCATTGGATGAGCTACAAGTACCGTCGCGTTTGGAGTGTTGTCTGGGGAGGGAAGTGTTAGCGTAAGGACGAGAAATTGGAAGGTCGTGGCTGTGGCCTATAGTTAGGGACCAACCCCGGCATTTGCCTGGAAGGAAAATGGGAAACCACAGAAAATCATCTTCAAGGTTGCCGGCGGGGGGGATTCGGATCTCCTCTCCTCCCAGATGTGAGTGACTGCTTGCAGCCACGACGTTACGACATCGGCTAACTCACCCGGTAGTAAGTAAGTCAGTATTGTCTATACCTAGAGAATGTTAAAATTTGCTGTTTCATTTCCTGATGAGCTAGATTTCAAACCCCTATACATATGTGTTGCTTTTCTGATTCAAGCCCGTTATAAACTCTCTACAGTATAATAAACATATCATATGCAAGCCAGTCACCGGTGACCTCTATGCCAGTAACCGATGTATGCTGGATATCGGCTTGTACACTCTGATAAATAATTATGGACGCTATGAGAAGCCTCGACGCAACTCTCACTGCTCTTTACTTACCCCACATTTCCTAGCGAGGTAGGCCTAGAGGAGTGGAGCACCTAACGCTATTCGTTGTTTTGAACACCTGAATGTTAGTCTGGATAACTCATCCCTACAATTTCATGTTAAAATATTCACAATGCAATTTTGTGTTCTTACTTTAAAAAGAATGGCTTGAGATATGCTATCAATGAAGAATGGGCAAAAATATGCCTATAATAGCGTACAATTGAAAGATACTGGGCTGCAATGAAGGCTTCTATGAATGTAACAGTTGTTTGACGTGGTCTCGACTAGCCGTAAACGAAATAATAAATAAAGTAGCAGACCTATGCTCGAGCTCGCACAAGTGTATAAACCTCCAACCAGTTTCTTTTGTGTGGGGGCTCGACGCGACACATTTCTGGTTGGGGCTATTCCCTTGTTTATTAGTTTAAAGCACTTTGTAAACAAATTGTCGATAATTTAGATATCAGAGTGCAATACGTCCTTGTTGTGGGTAATTCGCATTCATTTGAATGCTCATTAGGTACGATTGGTTACATTTAACCGCTATGCTGCCGAATTCAATTTTGAACTTTACTCTCAAAAGATTGAATTAAGCAGTGAAAAATTAATTTTATTTAACTTTATTTTCAGTTTACATACATACTCAAGACCACTGAAAAGTACTATTAAGATAAAAATATTTCTAGTGGGTGCACATACACTGCAAAAAAAGGCAAAACAAAAATGAAAAAGTGGAAGATATTTTTTATGTACTGTATGTATATGACTTTATTTCATTTTTTGCTTCTAATTGATGACTTTAGTCATAATCACATTTTTTCCTTCTAATTGATCACAATTTTTAGTCTATTTTAATTTATCAAAAAAAAAAGGCTTATGAGATCACCTTTTGTCCGTGTATGTGTGTTTCACCTCCCCACCCGCCCCCTAATAAAATCTACACGGCTGGACCGATTTCAATGAAACTCGGTAAGGTCATAGTACTATTCTGTTCAACCCCGACCGTGCCCTTGAAATTTTATTTCGTCACACCAATGCAACATGGCGTCTGTGCGAAATATTTCACCGGCATTCTATATCTCCGAAACTATTACTGAAATCACCCTGAAATTTTGTACGGTGATAATGGACACTACTAGAAGTTCACCCATGACGTCAGAAGAACGTTGTTTCAAGAGGTTATAAAATTCTGAGGCCGTGGACTTAAGTCGAATACAGCAGCGGACGGAGTGTGATTGCCATTCGACTACAACAGTCGAACATGGCAGCATACACCCCATGTATATATACCACCCACCCGGCGTTACTGTTATGCAGAATCAACTCGACACAATTATGATAGGGGCTATCATCTTGTTTATTTGTTTAAACGCACCTTATAAAAAATAAATATACTGTATTTCTGTTGACTTTTCAAGAAATGCAAGATTTTTCTGTACTGTTGAGAAATGTTGGAATAATTTGGTACAAACTGCACCTACTAACTCCCTATAAGTGCCTGAGTTGTGTGAAACATAGACCTTAGCGTTTTATAGGATGATGATGATGTTGATAATAATAATAATATCGTATGGCCTCGGGTGCCTGGTGCAAGCTTTGTTAATTGACACCCAGAGGGTAGCTTGCATGTCGAATTTCGTCGTTCCTTTGAACGCTATGAAAGTAAATGAGGTTAGATATCTAAACTCCTTGACACTACAGAGCTTTCAAGTAGAGAATGGAGGAACTTTGTGTTGGCGGAAAATCCCGAGATTAATTTTGCTATTGAACACGGCCTACTGAATTAAAATGGGTTCTTTAACATGCCAACAACGTATGACATGAGTGTCAAGATTTTTGTCGCCTTTCAGAAATCACTTACCATGGCCAGGAGCGAACCAGCAAGCTTGGGGTTAGTAGTCCGACACTCTAACCACTCACCCACCGTGGCAAGCATGATGATGATAATATTGTTATAATATATATTTTAAATTTTTAGGGGTTAACAGACTCTGCGATGTAAATCTACTAACATTGGACTCACGTATTCAAGCGATTTTTAGATTAAAATCAACCCATATTATCTTTTAATGAATCTGGAGTGGGTTTCCAATTTTTTTCAGTTAACTTTAACACAAAATGGACGGCTTAGATACAGTACTCTTCTAACTAATCGACTGACTACGTGGCTCAGCGGTAACGTTCTCGCCTGGTGTGCACAAGGTTGCAAGGTCGAATCCTGGCGCAGCCAATTGGCATTTGAGGGTGAGCAAATGCGAGGGAGCCGAATCAGTAGATTTGCTGGATCGTTCAAGATCCTTTTCGAGGCAAACGTTTGGCACCCCAGCGTCTCTAATAGTCGGAGTTGTTCAAAGGGACGTAAAACCCCTAACATTATTACCTTACAATATCGAGAAGTTTATGCAGACCGACCGACAGACAGGCAGGTAGACAGCCAAATTTCGTTGTACAATGACACGAAATAAATATCTGCGTTGAAGGTTCATGAAAACACCGCATACACTTTCAGTAAAATCTATCCAATTTTTGTATAAAGCTTCATAACACATTTAATGCCAATCCAATAAATAATGAGTGTTGTAGTTTGAGTCTTCAGTCTTTTGACTGGTTTGATGCAGCGCTCCATGCTTCCCTGTCCTGAGCTATTCATTTCATCCCTACACACTATACAGTAGCTACCACACCCTACATCCGAGGCAATCTGTTTAACATATTCTAACCTTGGATTACCCCTACAGTTCTTGTCCTCGACCCTTCCTTCCATAACTAAGTTTGCTATTCCTGAGTGTCTTAGTATGTGTCATACCAACCTATCTCATCTCTTAGCAGTCGCCTGACTCTTCTCTCCTCTCCACAGTGGGTGAGTGGTCAACGTGTCGGTCCACCAACCCCAAGCTTGCAGGTTCACTCCTGGACGTGGTGAGTGATTTTTGAAAGGCAGCAAAAATTACGACACCATGTCATGCGATGTTGGCATGTCAAGGAAACCATTTGAATTCAGTAGGCCGTGTTCATAATGGCAAAATTAATCTCAGGAGTTTCCGCCAACACAAAGTTCCTCATTTCTCTACTAGAAAGCGCTATAGTGATCAAGTAGCTTAGATATATAACCTCCTTGACATTCATAGTGATTCAAGGAACAACGAAATTCAACATGCAAGCTGCCCTCTGGGTGTCAAATTACAAAGCTTGCACCCGGCACCCGAGGCCATACGATATTATTATTATTATTATTATTATTATTATTATTATTATTATTATGTACAATATATACGCAACTTAAAAGTACAGTCTGTCTGTTAGGTAGTCAGCCCGAAGGCTGATTGGATCCTCAAAAATTACCGCCGTAAGGTTATGTGGTACATACCCACAAAAAACCGAAGGCAGCGCAATATTGAGGCGTACTAGGTAAGATGATGAGTGAGGTAGTTTGCCATTGCTTTCCTCACTGAGTCAGAACAGCAGTTGTAACCCTATGAGATGAACCTTTCACAGCATCCTCAGGCACTGACTGTGCCCTGAATGTCATTACTAAGCCCCACCCATACCTCAGTAGCTTCCATATAATCACAGCCATGAGCGAGACTGAGACATCGGTGAAAAGCCACATTTTACTCTAGCCTGTGCCAACAGACAAATGCAAATCTACTGCATTCATCAAGAGATGGCAAACAGTTCAGAAAATTATAGTTATATTAACACTAATATCAGATTACACTTGTTTCATTTGAGGGGCTTGAACATCGTGGTCATTCAGCCCCGTGCACTTGTGTGTTATTATTATTATTATTTTTATTATTGGTATTCTTCCCGATGGCTGGTCATTGCCTCCGAAGAGGTTATCCTCAGCCGGAGTTTACGTGCGGTAGGGTGGCCAGGGCGTTTCCACTCCTTCTTTCTTTTGCCAACAGTACGTGGTCCCACTGAACCAGCATTCCATCCAAGGTCCGACCACGCCCAATGCTGCTTAACTGCGGAGTTCTCATGAGATCTGGTATATGAACGTGGCCAGGCCGTTGGCGTACTTGTATGTGTGTGTGTGAAGTTATGTTTCATAATCTGTGTTATTTTGCTGGCTGTATTCGTGTAAGTATTTCTCATTCAGGTGATGATTGGAGAGGAGGGGCCATGGCCTTAAGTTAGGAACCATCCCGGCATTTGCCTGGAGTAGAAGTGGGAAACCACAGAAATCGTTTTGCAAGGTGATCGATGTGCGAATCGAACCCACCTCTTCTCAGATTCACCTCATGAGGTTGGGTGTTCCCCATTCCTGCTCTCAGACCTGAATTAAATTTCTTGGCAGAGATGAGAATAAACCCGGACCTCAGGGCTGACAGCCAGGTGTGCTAGCCACTATACCAAGAGGTGGTGTTATCAAATTAAAATTCTTACCCATAGGATTAAAGTTAAGTAGTCAAGCTGTTGAGTAAGACATGAAAATGTGACTACAGTCGGAATTGAAACCCAAGACTCCTGTTGTCCTGGGATGTACTTTCAGCCACTTAGACCAATGCGCCATGCTCCGACCGTGGCACATTCCCATGTCTTAGAAAGAAAAGCGCCTTTGCGGTGAGTTCTGCAATGACGTGGAGATTCCTCCGATCGCCTAAATGACACACACCGACTCTCATGGGACTAAATGACCACAATGCCACAAACCCCTAAAATAATAATATGTATTGGGTAAGGCCTATTTTAACCAACCAGAAAATACGGCCTATCAACTCGACATTGGCTATCTCAATAAAAGAAACCAAAATACCTACTTGATAGACGTTGCTGTCCAAATCAGCCGAAATATGCTAACCACCCAGGCTCAAAAAACAAACAATTACCAGTGGTGATCTCTTCCACAGGAGTTGTCCCATAGTAATAGCTTTGGAGGAACTGCAAATGAAACACCTGATTGCCGGAATACAGAATGCAGTGTTGCTGGATACCTGTCATATCGTTAGGCTGTTTTTATCATGGTAAGATTGGCATGGTACATCATTGTGAAATCGGTGCCTGAGTTGTAATTTACCATATTTGTGAGAAATGAAAGAATAATAATTATCTGCTCGAAATGGAGAGAATTCAGAGGTCTCATTTCCCACTTTTTAGCCTACTTTCGATTTTTGCAAAAAATGAAAGTAGACTTATGAGATCAACACAGGGCGAAAAAAGTGTGTCTGTCTGTGTGTGTGTATGTGTGTGTGTGAGTCTGTGTGTGTGTATGTGTGTGTGTGAGTCTGTGTGTGTGTGTCTGTGTGTGTGTGAGTGTGTGTACTCTGAATGTCTGTCCCCCCCTATCAATTCGAACACGGTGAATGCGAATTGAACGAAATTTGGTACAAAGGTAGCACTAGCAAAGGACACCTCAGTGTCATGTTTTATTTCGCCGCCATCTTTACTAAAACTGAATGGCGGCCACTCAAACGTTCAAAACGTAAAATCAAATAACGACTAACTAAATCATCCGATCTCTACCAAATTTGGTAACAACATACCTTCGTATAGGATGCGTCTTGTGACCAAACTACAAGGTCATCCGCCATACCCTTTCAGGATGGCGGCCGTACGAATTATGCAAACTTTATAATCCATATCATGGGACCCACCAGTTCCGATTATCGAGCCGAGAATCGTTTTAACTGTTCTAAAGGAAGAGGCACGTTCGAAATTAAAAGTTTATTTTGTAATACTATAGTGCAGACGTGATTTTAAAAAGCTGAGCTGATTCAGTAATAAGACAAGATGGCAGCGGATATCTTGTGCCTGACTTATATTTCACTAATTTGAGTATTGAATGCAATATAGCGTACTGATACAAAATAAATAAACTTTGTATGAAATGCTTTATGTATAAATAATATACTCCAGTGATGAAATCGTTTAGTATAAATCATTATTTGCTAACAAGTTCTATGTAAGTCATTTTATATAGAACGATATTCGTTGACACAATTAGCTCAGTGGTAGAGCGTTAGCATATCGCTCAACTGCCTATGGATCAAATCCGATCAGAGCTAGATTTTTTGCTTGAAATGTTATATGTTTATTGTTTTGTAATGACTCAGATGTTTTAAAATTAAGCGTTATATTGTGCATATTATGGTGTAAAATATATATTTAATTATAATATAATTCGCCAGCAGATTTACTCGAGACATCTAGCTGCCAAAAAGGTAACTGCACGCCAACATACATACTTGAAAAGTTTCTTCTTCTGGCCGCTAGAATGCACTCGCTCTGTTAGGATTATATTGTTCGATATTTCACCACTAGAAGTCACGACTAGTCTACGTGGGGCTCCATTGATTAATATACCATTGGCATTCTATGCGCATCGAATTTGAAGAATGACAAGATGATACTACGATACATTTTTACTTTTTATTTTAAAGGGTTTGTAACAGCCTATTTTGCGTTACTTGAAAATGTTATTTGAAGTAAAGAACAAAACGATTTCACATAGTAACTGAGTTCAAGCCGTTGGTGTTAGTTCAGGTATTAATTACTACTTTTATTTCAGGCAAATAGCAATCGAAAATATCCACATAGTTTGTATACACACGTCCCTGTAGGGTCATGGAAAGATTTGTTAATTCAATTAGGGTTTTCGATTCCCGGTCAATGCATGTGAGATTTTTGAAGTGAAATGCCATGTCCTGTGGTTCGGATTCCACGTAAAAAGGAGGTCCCGTGGCTCATAATCACAAGATTCACGGCCACGTAAAACTACAATCTTCCTTCCTTTTTTTTTCAATTAGGGTTGTGAAAGCCCTGCACAACCAGACGTGTAAAGACATGCCTCAACTCAAAGTTGGATGTTGCCCACGGCAGGTCGTATATGTAATAATAATAATAATAATAATAATATTTTTTTTTTTTTTTTTTTTTTTTTTTTTTAGGGCAAGAAATGCATTTACGCACAGAGTGTCGGGCTCCTGCTGCTGAGTAGCAGACTACCGACTAAAACTCCCCCTTTACTTCTGAACACTAGCCTGGAACCGTTTAGCACATTAAAACAATAATAATAATAATAATAATAATAATAATGTTATTGGTTTTACATCCCTTTTAACTACTGCTGCTTTTAGAGACCCCGGGGTGCCGGAATTTTGGCCCGAAGGGGATCTTTAACGTGCCAGTAAATGTACTGACACGGCTCCCTCGCATTTGTGCACCCTCAAATGCCAGCTGACTGCGCCAGGATACGAACCTACAACCTAGGGCCCAGCGAGCGAGAACGTTACCGCCGAGCCACGCAGCCAGTCCGGTCGATTATGTCTCCAGATCCATAACATTCTTGAGATACTTCTTATCTTTCTTTCTTCAAAGATGGTAGCAGTTTTTATCTAGATTGTGGCGTTTGGTAGAGGTAAATCGTTTCTATGGCCTTCAACAAAGAATAGTTCTATTATACTCTTTGATAATAACAACGAGTTATAACTATACTCATACATTTAGGAGAAAGTAGGCTATATGTTCTTTACTGAACATCTTGTTTACTTTGAAATATGCCCACTTAAGAGATTCTACACTTTAAAATAATTTCAAAAACAGTGATTGAATTTAAGTAGTATAAATGAAAATATTGTGTTGAACGAGTATCCCCTGATACTCTTTACCCATCCAAAAGCCTGGTGGAAACTGGTCTCTAAAGAGAGCATCAGAATCTCACCCAGTACAGTAACACGAGTGTACTGTGTGTCGTTCATTAAGCCTGCGCTCCCCAATTAGCTGCACCGAACAGAAAACGAACTCGATATAGAAAATAACCACGCGTATTAATGTGTGTGGTGAGTGCTTGAACACAATGACCACCACTGTGCAATATTGATTCATTCCGAAACAAGGAGAAGGTTAATATGAGTTGGATTCAATTTGTTTACTGTGTATGTTAACCCTGGAACCCTACACTTGCTTATTACAGATCCCCCCAGGGGCTCACATCTAGTGGGACGTGGGTTGGCGACCACGGGATCCCAGCTAAGTCCAGCATTGCTTACTCTTACTTGTGCCGGGCTCCGCTACGTCGTCTTTCTTGTCGACCTATCATGGTCAACTCTTGTTCTCTTCCACCCCGACGGTATTAGGGTATACGAGGCCTAGAGAGTCCTTCACTTTCCAGCCTTAATTGGCCCTTCTCTCATCTTTCCCGATACCCTCATTTTTCTAGGGGTCAGCCTTCTTTTCATGTTATCTCCTATCTCCAGCACAAGGCCCTCAAGGAGGCAGGGTGTGTGTAGCCCCAACACTTATGGTGCACCCTGGATATTGCTACACCCTCAAGGGCTCACGGCTGATGAGTTTGGGAGTTGGTGACCCCGAGGGATTCCTGAGCTGTGTCCGCTTTGTCCCCTTTATCCTCCACCTTGGGGTGGGCCCTCTCCTCTTTCCCTTTCCTATCAGCCTTTCATGGCTCTCCTTCCTTCCAAGTCCCTCGATCCTCGTTCTTCGAGGGTTGAGGGCATTTATTTTCTTCCTGTCCTTTATTTGCCTTAACCTTTATTTGTTTACCATTTCTTCTTGTAGTATGTAAGTTTGTAGTTAGTATTAGTTATAGTTTTCATTCTCATCTCATCTTTCACTATCACCCAAACCATTAGGGGCTGATAACCTAGATGTTTGTAATTGATAGGGAGTATCGTCATCTACACTTACATGGCCCCCATCCTGACATTATTAGCTGATGACTTATAGTTTAGGCGATAGATACTTCCCACATGGAGGTATATTTTCCTAATCTTTGCTAGAGATCGGATGGTTAGTTTCGATGTAATTTGATTTAATCTTTGAACATGTAGATGGCCACCATTCATTTTGTTTTGGATAGGATGGCGGCGATGTAAAACATGACATTGAGGTGTTCTTTACTAGTGCTTCCTCTGAACTAAATTTGGTGTAATTCGGTTTCGTCATGTTTGAATTGATATGGGAGACAGACATACACACATTTATGGCCCGTGTAGATCTTACGTGTACTTTTACTTTTTGGCAAAACCGGAAATTAAGCTAAATATATATTCTAAACTATGCATAAACAAAATATTAATTGCATTAATAAGTAGCTACTCGTTAATACTGTGTTTTGGCGCAATGTTTTTCAACTGTGTTAAAAATTCGAAGATAGCGTCCATACGAATTTATAAATAAATAAATATTATGATAAATATATAACATATATATTTACGTTCATTTAAGCAAACCCAACGAATGTTGGTAACTTACAGTAAGCATCTACTATAAACTAACTATTTGTATGAATGTATACATGGTACAGTCATTAAGTTCTGAGACCGACCGTATGACGGCGTTGTGGGGCACTATAGTGCATAGTTGGCGCCGTGGAAGGTACCATGTCAGTTAGTCTCTCGTCCCTGCATGAGGCAATTGAGTGCATGCACTGGCAGCAGACATACGGTCGTTGTTGTGACGGTGATTTGAATGCAACAGTCGAACCTGACGATGATCCAACGTTTCTCAACCGAATAATAACGGCAGACAAAACATGGTGTTACCTTTACGATCCGCAATCGACAATCAACCACTTGGAAAACGCCATTATCACCACGGCAGAAAGAAATACACAACAAGACAGGTCTAAAGGCAAGGTGATGCTGGAACTGCTTTTTGATTCAAATGGAATCGTTCATATGGAATTCCTACCAGACGATGCAATGTTAAACAAAACCCGCTAAAAAGAGATCCTTGGCCGTTTACGCGATTCAATTCGCCGCAAGCGACCTGGGCTTTGGCGTACAGAGAATTGGCTGTTGCTACACGACAACACCCCCTCACATTGCTCTATCCTTCTCCAAGAGGAACTTGCAAGGCAACAGGTGACAGTTTTGCCCCACCCTCCGTACTCACCTGATTTGGCACCATGCGATTTCTTTCTCTTTCCTCGCCTGAAAGCACTCCTACGTTGGCGCAGATTTCGGTCATACGAATAGGTCATCACGGCCACAAGAGAAGACATACGGGACCTTCCTGGCAACTGCTTTCAGCGGTGTTTCCAGCAGCTATACCTACGTTGGCAAAAGTGCATAACGGCCAACGGCGACTATTTTCAGGGTGGATGTGGTTCTGTGTAGGTGTACGCCGGGTAATGCGGCAGCGTGTGCAACATACCGGGTCATGTGGTGGCCTATCGTCCAGGCGTCAAGTCTCAGAACTTAATTATAGTACTACGTGTAACTAAGGATTTTCAAAAGCTTATCCCAATTCACTGGGGTCAACGGAGCTGGCCTGCCTAATTTGGTGTTTGCTGGGAATGTGACTGGACGTAATTCCTGACCCTACGTGATTGTCAGGTGAAAGCTCTATCCTTCTGTCACCCGAATTTGAACCGTGGCCTTTCGGGTGAGGACGAGTAATTAAGCCACTGCACTGCGCATATCGATTCTTCAAAATTGAAATACTGCAACACTTACAGTAGTTATATGAACTCTGTGAAACCTGATATACTGAACCGATATTATAACATACATATCCTCGTATGCAGTTTATAAAAGTAGTTCCCTGGAATTATAGATGACGCTCTTTTCAAGCATCTTAGTGAAACATTGGGCACCGAGCCAACATCATAAGTTAAGCATTTATAAATGCAAGTTTTGTCCCCACGCTCGCCACTCCTCTAGAAATGGGTTTCCATATTTCATCATGGATTCCGATTTCAGCAATATCCGTTATACTATATTGAACCGATATTATGAGTCAAATGAGTAAAATATTCCTAGACGGAATTTCTATTGCAGTTCTCTTAAATTATAGATGGCGTGGGAGTCATTTCCACGGATATGCGTAGAATGCAAACACATTTGCCATTGAAAACAAATGTTTTTAAATATCCGTATTGATGTTAGAATTAAACATTTAAAATTACAGTATACGCCAAATCAATACATAAACATACTGTATATACACACATCAAAAAAAGTTTTGCATCACCTCGGTTCCCAGATCTCCGGCATATAGACGTTGACTGTGTATATTGTATCCAAGATACAGTCCCTTTGACTGTTCATAGATGTCATTAAAACTGCTCAAAGATGTAAACAACCATGCATGAGCAGGGCCTATTAGACGGAGGGGGTACGACAGCCGATCAGTTCCAGTCATTCCACCAGGACGAAGGTACGCTGCTCATGTTGTCTGTAGTTCTACCATGCCTAGAAGGTCAATAGCGCAGTTCGATCGCGTCCGCATTGTTACTTTGTGTCAAGAAGGGCTCTCAACAAGGGAAGTTTCCAGGCGTCTCAGAGTGAACCAAAGCGATGTTGTTCGGACATGGGGGAGGTACAGAGATACAGGAACTGTCGATGACAGGCCTCGCTCAGGCCGCCCAAGGGCTACTACTGTAGTGGATGACCGCTACTTACGGATTGCCGCTCGGAGGAACCCTGACAGCAATGCCACCATGTTGAATAATGCGTTTCGTTCAGCCACAGGACGTCGTGTTTCAACTCAAACTGTGCGCAATAGGCTGCATGATGCGCAACTTCACTCCCGACGTCCATGGCGAGGTCCAGCTTTGCAACCCCGACACCATGCAGCGCGGTACAGATGGGCCCAACAACATGCTGAATGGACCCCACGGAATTGGCATCACGTTCTCTTCACCGATGAGTGTCGCATATGCCTTCAACCAGACAATCGTCGGAGACGTGTTTGGAGGCACCCTGGTCAGGCTGAACGTCTGAGACACACTGTCCAGCGAGTGCAGCAAGGTGGTGGTTCCCTGATGTTTTGGGGTGGCATTATGTGGGGCCGACGTACGCCACTGGTGGTCATGGAAGGCTCCGAAACGGCTTTACGATACCTGAATGACATCCTCCGACCCATAGTGCAACCATATCGGCAGAATATTGGAGAGGCATTTGTCTTCATGGACGACAATTCTCGACCTCATCGTGCACATCTTGTGAATGCGTTCCTTCAAGATAACGACATCGCTCGACTACAGTGACCAGCATGTTCGCCAGACATGAACCCTATCGAACATGCCTGGGATATGTTTAAAGGGCTGTTTATGGACGTCTTGACCCACCAACCACTCTGAGAGATTTACGCCGAATTGTCGTTGAGGAGTGGGACAATTTGGACCAACAGTGTCTTGATGAACTTGTGGATAGTATGCCACGGCGAATACAGGCATGCATCAATGCAAGAGGACGTGCTACTGGGTATTAGAGGTAGTGGTGTGTACTGCAATCTGGACCACAAATGCTGAAAGTCTAGCTGTATGATGGTACAACATGCAATGTGTGGGTCTCATGAGCAATAAAACGAGCTGAAATGTTGTTTGTGTTGATCTCTATTCCCTTTGTATTTAACGGTTCCGGAACTCTTGGAACCGAGGTGATGCAAAACTTTTTTTGATGTGTGTATATTTTAAATATTGGGACATGTTTCGACATTCAATAAGGTCATCTTCAGCTTAAAAAGAAAATCAATTAAGAATTGAAAACTAACATAGCATATATGACTTAAATCTAAATTAGAAATGCAAAATTAATGATAATAATTGTAATTAATAAAATGCACAATTATTATCATTAATTTTTCATTTCTAAATCATTAATTTTTCATTTTTAATTTAGATTTCATATATGCTATTTTAGTTGTCAATTCTTAATTGATTTTTTTTAAAGCTGAAGATGACCTCATTGAAGGTCGAAACATGTCCCAATATATAAAATATATTTGTTTATGTATTGATTTGGCGTATAATTTTAAATGTTTAACAGATATGCATTTCCTTAACCTACCACACAATGATTCTATCTCACCAGAAACGGGGATAATAACCCTAACTAAGAGTTAAATATTTTCTTGATGGATTTTATAGTATAGCTTCCAAAATTTGGGATACGAATCATGTTAACAATTTGATACACTTAGTTGGTCAAGGTCTAATGAATCCATCACAGCAAAAATCGTGAATTTAAAGTGCAGATTGAGTTATGGCTCAGGCTAACTCAGCTAATATAAAACAATAATTGCGGCCGTGGCCTTAAGTTAGCTTTGACTAATAACCATATATGAATATTCCGTATTTACTTACAATCCAAGTAAATAGATTATCAGTTGTTGGTCAATACTGTTTAATGTCTCAAAAATGTTAGAAAATACGTATCATTGGGCATTAAAAAATATTTGTTGTTGTTGCTTATCTTAGGGGCTGCGCCATCGTGGTCATATTGCTCCATGTATTTGGGTGAGTGTAGAATGTGTGTGATAACCTGTGTTATTGCGGTGGATGTACTAGTGTGTGTATATGTAAATTGGGGTAGCATTGGGAAGGAGGATGCCGTGGCTTTAAGTTAAAATATGTGCTTTTAGTATAAGTGAGAAATCACGAAAAACCATTTCCAGGATGGCTGAGGTGGGAATAGAACCCTCTACTTCTCAGTTTTGTCTCACGAGGCTGAGTGTACACCATTCCATCCCTCAGACCAAAATTAAAATTTCTTGGCAGAGCCGTGATCTAACCCGGACGACGGCCAAGAACGCTTGCCGCTACACCACGAAGTGGTCTAGAACAATTTGACAGACTGATGATAATCTATTTACTATTTCTTAAATTCAGTCATTAGAATTATTATTATCATCATTATCACTATCATCATCAGTTGCAAACTTTATATCTTAAACGCTGATGCATCCTGATGGTTGGTTGGTTCCATTGTTAAGGGACTGCGACAACGCGGTCATGTAGCCCCGTGTATTTGTGTGTGTGTGTAGAATCTGTATGATAACCGGCGTTAATTGTGATGGCTGTATTAGAGTGTGTATCTGTTTTAGGTAGATTTCATCAGAAAGCTAACTATTGCAATGGGTCCCATGTTTCGACTTCCGGAAAATTTCGACATATCTTCGCGTTTCACATCCCCCAGACCCCAAAACCACCGTCAGTTCAAAAGTTTATATGTAATTTATGTATGTATATATATATGTATATATATACAGTGTGGTCCACCAGCCCCTTATTTTTTTTGGAGGAACGCAACCCAACTAACGCGTATATCACAGTCATTCTAAAAACATTAGTACCTGCTCCTTTACGTCCATTGTACAACTTTACACCATTGAGTACATCCTCGCGAATATAGTAGAAATCAATAGTGGCAGTGTTCTTTCAATGACCTCAAATATAATGCATGATTGAAACGATCAGAGCTCCGAATAACACCTTCTTACGTTTGGACAGGAAGTGTCTACGAATAGATTCAGTACGTGCCAGCAATACACCATGGTTCTCGGTAGCTGTGGTGGCTAAATCAAGAATTGCTAGAGTAGCGTCAACGAAATCGCATTGTAGTAGGTTCGAACCTTGAACTAGTACAATTTTTTTGCTCAATGTCGTTTATTGTGGATGTATTATGGACGCGTATCTATCTGTTCCAACGAGTGATTTTTATTTGGTCCTCAAAAGCACCGTAGTCGCCTCCGTAGCGTAGCGGTCAGCATGGTTAGCTGCCACCCCGAAGGTCCTGGGTTCGATTCCCGGCTCTGCCACGAAATTTGAAAAGTGGTATGAGGACTGGAACGGGGTCTACACAGCCTCGGGTGGTCCAAATGAGTAGAGGGGGTTCGATTCCCACGTCAGCCATCCTCGAAGTGGTTTTCCGTGGTTTCCCACTTCGTCTTCGGGCAAATGCCGGGATGGTACCTACTCTAAGGCCACGGCCGCCTCCTTCCCTCTTCCTAGCCTATCCATCCCAATCTTCCCTCCCTTCCCATCCCTCATGAGGCCCCTGTTCGCTTTGCAGGTGAGGCCGCCTGGGCGAAGTGCTGATCACACCTCCCCAGTTGTATCCATCCTGACCAGATGTTCCAAGCTCCAGGACACTGCCCATAGAGGCGGTAGTAGTGAGTTCCCGCGCTGAGTCCGTGGGAACCACCAACCTAGAGGGTAAAAAAAAAGCACCGTACTTATCTGATGGTACGCAGCCAGATTGGACGACGACATAATGATCTGTAGAACGAAAGCAAGGTATCCTGAATATTCAACGTAGCAAGTGTTCGAAATTTTGACCACCTTTGTTTAAAGGAAAACTCCGACTCACTCAGAGGACCCACATAACAAATATATTTGTTATGTGGGTAGGCTCGCGAATAAATACATCAGACCGAAACTATAATTTCTTTCAACGGCGTCTGTACGAAAAGCACTTGCTATACACTTACAATAATAGTTAGTGAGGTTTTATGGGGCGGAACTACGAGGTCATCTGCCTCAAACATGCAGTTAATACAGATAATTATAACACTATTGGTTTTATGTCCCTTTTAACTGCTCTGGCTTTTAGATACGCCGGGGTGCCGGAATTTTGCTCCGAAGGGGATCTTCAACGTGCTTGTAAATCTACTGATACGGCTCCCTCGCATTTGCGCACCCTCAAATGCCAGCTGACTGCGCCAGGATACGAATCTGCAACCTTGGGCATAGCAAGCGAGAACGTTACCGCTGAGCCTCGGAGCAAGGCAGTAATTACAGAACGTGTCGTATTATTATAAATATTGAACTATTAAAATTCTAAATATCACGAATAGAGTCGCCTCCGTTGCGTAGTAGTCAGCGTGATTAGCTGCCACCCCGGACATCCTGGGTCCGATTCCCGGCTCTGCCACGAAATTTGAAAAGTGGTATGAGGACTGGGACGGGGTCTACCGAGCCTCGGGTGGTCTAAATGAGTAGAGGGGATTCGATTCCCACCTCAGCCACCCTCAAAGTGTTTTTCCGTGGTTTCCCACTTCGCCTTCGGGCAAATGCCGGGATGTTACCTACCATACGGCCACGGCCGCCTCCTTCCCTCTTCCTTGCCTATCTCTCCCGATCTGCCTCTCCCTTCCCATCCCTCAGGAGGACCCTTTTCGCTTTGCAGGCCGCCTGGGCGAGGTGCTGATCCTACCTCCCCAGTTGTATCCCACAGAGGAGATGTTTCAAGCTCCAGGACACTGCCCGTAGAGGCGGTAATGATGGGATCCCTCGCTGAGTCCGTGGGAAAACCTAACCTGGAGGGTAAAATCGACTAAAAATAATAATTATAACGAATAGTATCCATCCATGGTTTTTAACAGTATTTAGGGAAAATAGCCATTTAAATGAGACAAGAAAATAACTTTCCCTATCGTCTTCGTTGATAATGTGAACAAAACCAAGTTGAAATCTTGCTGTACGAGGTATGGAGGGTATAATAAAATAGTTAAAAGGAATTTAAAATATCTGCCGTTGGATAGTCTTGCACCCGGGATCTTCGAATGAGCGGGCGGACGCAATAACACTTGCACACATTTCCAACACACTCTGGAGGTTTTTATTGCGCTTCTTATTAACGCGTATGGTAAAATAATCAATTATTACAGTTAGATCTTAAATATTGATTGGAATGCATTCATTCAGTACCGGTACCCGGCATGTTTTATAATTTAATTAAAGCAAGTTTCGCGACCGCTTTACGTTACTAAGGCGACAGAACTGCAAATAATGCCCTCAAACGACAGCCCTTCTGTTTTATTTCATACAACTTAGCGTCCAAAATGCTAGCGTGTGATACACTTCGGTCATACAAGTAGGTGTACTGACGAAGAGAACAGAATCATACAGGATTTTGTACCAGCGATCACAGCAGCTTCCTTGCCAGCGAGTGTCGTGTGATACGGGCCTAAGGATATGCTATGACTTTTTGTAAACAATTAATAACAAAACAAGATATTCGGTAAAGAACGTATTGCCTACTTTCTCCTAAATGGATGGGTATTGTTATAACTCTTTGTCCGTTTCAAAGAGTATAATTGAATGTTGGTTGTAGTAGCTTCTTGAAATACAACGTGCTATGCGGATATTATACATGAATATGATGTGCCCTTGGCTAGTGCTACCTCTGTAAAAAATCATTCAATTCGGTTTCACCGTGTTTGAATTGATGTGGGGAATCGATTTGCACACATACATGGCCGCTATCTGCAAACTATTGGGCTGTATACCTTGTAGTTCAGTCAAAAGATGCTTCCCACAAAAAAGTATGTTGTTGAAAAATTTGGTAGAGATCAAATAATTAGGTTGGTCGTAATTTTATTTAAGCTTTTAATATTTGGGTGGTCACCATTCCGTTTCCGTCAAGATGGCGGCGATATAAAACATGACACTGATGTGGCCTTTGCTAGTGCTACCTCTGTATCAAACTTCGTTCCATTCGGTTTCACCGTGTTTGAAAAGATAGGGGGAATCGATTTGCACATATACATGGCCGCTATCCGCACATTATTGGCCTGATGACCTTGTAGTGTGGTCAAAAGATTCACTATACATAAAGGTATGTTGTTGCAGAATTTGGTAGAGATCAGATTATTAGGTTGGTCGTAATTTGATTCAAGCTTTTAACATTAGGATGGCCGCCATTACGTTTTCGTCTAGATGGCAGCGATATGAAACATGACACTGGAGTGCCCTTTACTAGTGCTACCTCTGTACCAAATTTCGTTCAATTCAGTTTAACCGTGTTTGAATTGATAGGGGAAATCGATTTGCTCACATACATGGCCGTCATCAGCAAACGAATGGGCTGATGACCTTGTAGTTCAGTCAAACGACGCTCGCCATACAAGTATATGTTGTTGCAAAATTTGGTAGAGATCGGATGATTAAGTTAGTCGTAATTTGATTTAAGCTTTGAACATTTGGGTGGCCACCATTGTGTTTCCGTCAAGATGGTGGCGATATAAAACATGACACTGAGGTGTTCTACGCTAGTGCTACCTCTGTACCAAATTTCGTTCAATTCGGTTTCACCGTGTTCGAATTGATAGAGGGGGCAGACATTCAGAGTACACACACTCACACGCACACAGAGACACAGTCACACACACACAGACACACAAGTTTTGGCCCTGTGTAGATCTCATAAGACTACTTTCATTTTTTGCAAAAAACGAAAGTATGCTAATAATACCATGGGAATTTCTAAGGAATACGTATACTTCGACGCAACCGGGTGAGTTAGCCGTGGTCGTTACGGCATGACTGCTGGCAGTCGCTCACATCCGGGAGGCGAGGAGGTTCGAATTCCCCCGCCGGCAACCTTTAAGATGGTCTTCTGTGGGTTCCCATCTTCCTTCCAGGCAAGCAAATGCCGGGGTTGGTCCCTAACTATAGGCCACAGCCGCTACCTTCCAACTCATTGTCCTTACATTCAAACTTTCCTCCCCAGACAACACTCCACACACGACGGTACTTGTAGCTCACCGATTGGGTGTCCGCCTCGAAGCAGCTACTAAACTGGCGAGCCGAACATGTCCTCGGACACTCCCGGCACTAAAAGCCATACGCTAAAAAAAACCTTCGATGCAAGCACTGGCGATCAGAATATCCTTCGATATGTTGTTTTGTTTAATTTGAGGGGCTGGAACATCGCAGTCACATAGCCCCGTTTACTTGGGTGCGTGTGTAGAATTTGTCTGATAACCTGAGTTATCGCGGGCTTGTAATTATGTGTGCATTTGCAATTAAGGATTGGGAAGGAGGCGGCCGTGGCCTTAAGATAGAATCCGTCCCGGAATTTGGCCGGAGTAGAAGTGGGAAACCACGGAAAACCATTTCTAGGGTGGCTGAGGTGGGAATCAAACCCACTTCTTCTCATATTTGCTTCACGAGGCTACGTGTACCCAATTTCAGCCCTCAGACATGTATTACATTTATTGGCAGAATCGAACCCGGACCTCCGGAGCAACACTTCGATATGTTATGTTAATATTCATGCCAGTTTTTTAATATTCTGCCATTACAGGTCACGTAGCATATCGTACCAATTCGATCGTATTTTCTTAATAAATCATCAAAATTCAAAGTACTCTTCACAAAAATGAGTCGTAAAGCAATAAATGTGGCAATGTAGTTACATCCCGACTAAAATGGAATGTGGGCTTTCGTTCAAAAAAGTATGCCTACTACTGGATTCGAAGCAGCATTCTACCCGCTCGCGCCCACTACGTACGGTCAGGCTTTAATCCTCTCAGCCACAATCACTTGGTAGATACCGCACGCTAAACGTGCTGAAGTTCCTGTAGCCGTCCCACCTCAAACGTTTAAGTCCATCTCAAAGAATTCAATCACGGTTTATGGTGTTGATTTAACCTTTTACTATTACAGATCACGAGGCGTAAGCTATTAACTTGATCGTATTACGAGTATGTGTGTTATTTCAAGGAGCAGTGAGTCATATGTTAGTAGAATGGGCCATAGTATTTGGCGGGGAAAAGTTTAAGGTCGGTTTTTCTTTGCTAGACCCATGACCCAATTACATTGCTGTCACACAGTCAGAGCGCAGAGCAATATCGACCATCGGGAGAATTGAGATGTTAGTTGGGTTTCATAAAACTAAATAATAAGGGGCGGGTGGACCACACTGTATATATATATATATATGTATATCAGTTTCTTGTGGACACGATAACTGCCGCAGTTTTTCCCAATCACTTTGAGTTTTTTACCGAATATGTATACCTATAAAATCTCGGTCGAGTTCGTTACTGGGCTAAATCGGTCGAAGGGGGTGAAAATGGGGGGCTTTTTTCGAAACAGTGAAATATTGCTATAACTATCTTAATATGTGAAATATCAAATCCGTTCAACGTTCATACTATGTGTCGGATAAAGCCCAAAAATTTATGTTTGAAGAGTTTTTTTATAGCACCAACCATTGACCAAAGGGGTGGGAAAAAGAGGGGTTTTTCGGGAAACATTAATCATATCTCTCTTAATAGGCACAATATCAAAACCGTACAAAATGGACAAAATTCCCCTAATAATTACCTAAAACTTTTGTCTGAAAGAATTTTTGATATGACCCACCATTACGCCAAGGGATGAGAAAATTATTTCGGAATTATAAGAAAATGCCAAGAGCTATCAGAGGTTGCCATGGCAACACTACTAAATTGATGAGGGATGAGCCATCATTGTTGCCATGACAACGCACTTGCACGAGATCAGATTCAGTATTTCCATCTGACTAAGTGGGAAGCGGCTTCGGTGACGTAACTGGTAGCATGCTGAATGTCTATGCCCAAGGTCGCGGTTTCAAAGCTGGCCGAAGTCGTCGGATTTTCTAAGAGCGCTAAAATCCCTCAGTATGCTTTCCTTTGGAGGGGAAGTTCCAACGTTCGTTGCGAGTTGCTGGTTGGGGTGGCATCTAGTAACCAAGTTCACAGCTAGGTGTCGTTGACGGTAGTACCTGGTAGCAACATTAGGAACTACTGCTTGAAATTGACCGTCTGCAGTCCTTACCTGAATTAAGACAAATACAGCCATTACAATTCACACCGTTTATCAGACAGATTCTACACTCACCCAAAGTACACGGGGTTAGATGACCGCGTTTGTCGCAGCCCCTAAACTGAGGAACCAACCAGAGGTAGATTTCATTAGAAAGCTAACTATTGCAATGGGTACCATGTCTCGACTTCCGGAAAATTTCGACATATCTTCGCGTTTCACATCGCCCAGACCCCAAAACCACCGTCAGTTCAAAAGTTTATATATAATTAATGTATATCTGTTAGGTAGTCAGCCCGAAGGCTGGTTGGATCCTCAAAAAGTACCGCCGTAACGTTATGTGAGTAGATACCCACAAAAACCCAAGGCAGCGCTATTTTGAGGCGTTCTAGGCAAGAAGAGGAGTGAGGTAGTTTGCCATTGCTTTCCTCACTGAGTCAGAACAGTAGTCCTAACCCTATGAGTTGAACCTTTCACAGCATTCACAGGCACTGACTGTGTCCCGAATGCCATTACTAAGCACCACCCATACCTCAGTAGCTTCCATATAATCACAGCCATGAGTGAGACTGAGACATCGGTGAAAAGCCACCTTTTACTCTAGCCTGTGCCAACTGACAAATGCAAAAGTACTGTATTCATCAAGAGATGTATATATATATACAGTGTGGTCCACCAGCCCCTTATTTTTTTTGGAGGAAGGCAACCCAACTAACGCGTATATCATAGTCGTCCTAAAAACATTAGTACTTGGCCTAGTACAGCTTTACGGTTGAGTTCATGCTCGCGATTAAAGTCGAAATTATTGGCAGCAGTGTTATTTCAATGCCATCAACTATAACGAATGTGTAAATCGACACATCCAAACAACACTGCCTTACGAAAGACATGAAGTGTCTATGAGGACTACAAATAGACTCAATACGTGACAACTCCATACCACGGCTCACGGTAGCTAAGATGGTTAAATCGTGCTTCTCTGCCATTACGTCAGTCATGCTGCAATGTAGCAGGTTCGATCCCAAGGCAAACAAGTTCTTTTTTTTTGTTCTTAATTCCGTTTACAGTAGCTGCACTACGGACACATATCTACCTGTTCCATAAATGAATTTTTATTTGGTCCTGAAATGGACCGTTTTTATTCGATGCTACGTAGGCAGGTTAGACGATGACATAATGGTATGTAGGAAGAAAGCTTGTAGTTTAGCGTGACCGTTAATCTCGCGATCATAAGCCACGGGATCTCCATTTTACGTGAATTCGAACCACAGGACATGGGGTTGGTGAGAGGCGAAGAGCTTGACCGCTGCGCCACCACACCCCCCTGTAGGAATAAGGCAAGGTACTCTGCATATTCAGTGTAGCAAGTGTTCGAAATGTTGACCACCTTGGTTGATGCAGATTTCAGCACGACGTATTACAGACCGTCTTGCACGCTGTAACATCTGAGGTGTAACAGCTTGGCATGCCTCGGTGATTAGTTGCCGAAGGTGGTCAGGATCTTCAGGCTCTTCAGGCTCATGTGCATATACTACCTGCTTTAAGTGACCCCACAGGAAGAAGTCAAGTGGCGTAAGATCGGGTGATCTGGCAGGCCAGTGAAAGGGTCCTCCTCTTCCTATCCATTTATTTGGATATGTATCATGAAGATGGTTCCTGACGACTAATGATCCGTGAGGTGGGGCCCTATCCTGTTGCCACCACATTCGCAATCGCTCGCGCAGTGGCACAGTACATAAAACTTGCGAAATCTCGACAGATATGTATGAATATTTATGTTCGAACATAATTTTTAGCCTACTTTCGATTTTTGCAAAAATTGAAAGTAGACTTATGAGATCAACACAGGGCGAAAAAAGTGTGTCTGTCTGTGTGTGTGTATGTGTGTGTGTGAGTCTGTGTGTGTGTCTGTGTGTGTGTGTGTCTGTGTGTGTGTGAGTGTGTGTACTCTGAATGTCTGTCCCCCCTATCAATTCGAACACGGTGAATGCGAATTGAACGAAATTTGGTACAAAGGCAGCACTAGCAAAGGACACCTCAGTGTCATGTTTTATATCGCCGCCATCTTGACGGAAACGTAATGGCGGCCTCACAAATGTTCAAAGCTTAAATCAAATTACGACTAACCTAATCATCCGATCTCTACCAAATTTTGCAACAACATACCTTAATGGGGGGAGCATCCTTTGACCAAACCAATAGGTCATCAGCGTAATAGTTTACGGATAGCGGCCATCTTTGAGTGAAAATCGATTCCCCCTATTAATTCGAACACGGTGCAACCGAATGGAACGAAATTTGGTACGGAAGTAGTACTAACGAAAGGCACCTCAGTGTCATGTTTTATATCGCCGCCATCTTGACGGAAACGTAATGGCGGCCACACAAATGTTCAAAGCTTAAATCAAATTACGACTAACCTAATCATCCGATCTCTACCAAATTTTGCAACAACATACCTTTATGGGGGGAGCATCCTTTGACCAAACTAATAGGTCATCAGAGTAATAGTTTGCGGATGGCGGCCATCTTTGTGTGAAAATCGATTCCCCCTATTAATTCGAACACGGTGCAACCGAATGGAACGAAATTTGGTACAGAGGTATTACTAACAAAAGGCACCTCAGTGTCATGTTTTATATCGCCGCCATCTTGACGGAAACGTAATGGCGGCCACACAAATGTTCAAAGTTTAATCAAATTACGATTAACCTAATCATCCGATCTCTACCAAATTTTGCAACAACATACCCTTATAGAGGAAGCATCCTTTGACCAAATGAATAGGTCATTAGCCTAATAGTTTGCGAATGGCGGCCATCTTTGTGTGAAAATCAATTCCCCCTATTTATTCAAACACGGTGAAACCGAATGGAACGAAATTTGGTACAGAGATAGCACTAGCAAAGGGCATCTCAGTGTCATGATTAATATCGCCGCCATATTGACAGAAACGTATTAGCGGCCACAAAAATGTTTAAAGCTTAAATCAAATTACGACTAACATAACCATTCGATCTCTACCAAACTTTGCAACAACATACCTTTATGGAGGGAGCATCCTTTGACCAATCTAATAGGTCATTAGCCTAATAGTTTGCGGATGGCGGCCATCTTTATGTCAAAATTGATTCCCCCTATTAATTCGAACACGGTGGAACAGAATGGAACGAAATTTGGTACAGAGGTAGCACTAGCAAGAGGTACCTCAGTGTCATGTTTTATATCACCGCTATCTTGACGGAAACGTAATCGCGGCCACCCAAATGTTAAAAGCTAAAATGTAATTACGAGCAACCTAATAATCTAGTCTCTACCAAATTTTGCAACACCATATCTTTATGTGGGAAACATATTCTGACCAAACTGCAAGAACATCAGCCCAATAGTTTGCAGATGGTGGCCAAGTATGTGTGCAAATCGATTCCCCCTATCAATTCAAACACGGCGAAACCGAATTGAACGAAATTTGGTACAGAGGTAGCACTAGCAAAGGGCACCTCATATTCATGTTTAATATCCCTATAGCACGTTGTATTTCAACAAGCTACTACAACCAACGTTCAATCATACTCCTTGAAAAGGACAAAGAGTTATAACAATACCCATGCATTTAGGAGAAAGTAGGCTATATGTTCTTTACTGAACATCTTGTTTATTTTTATTTTAGTCGTTTACCCTCCAGGTTGGTGCAACCCACGGACTCAGCGAGGGAACTCACCACTACCGCCTCTACGGGCAGTGTCCTAGAGCTGGGAACATCGAATCGGAAGGGATACAACTGGTGAGGTGAGATTGGCACCTCGCCCAGGCGGCCTCACCTGCAAAGCGAACAGGGGCCTCATGAGGGACGGTAAGGGATGGTGAGGATGGATAGGAAAGGAAGAGGGAAGGAAGCGGCCGTGGCCTTGAAGAAGGTACCATCCCGGCATTTTCCCGAAGACGAAGTGGGAAATCACGGAAAACCACTTCGAGGATGGCTGAGGGGGAATCGAACCCCTCTACTCATTTGGGCCACCCGAGGCTGAGTAGACCCCGTTCCAGTCCTCGTACCACTTTTCAAATTTCGTGGCAGAGCCGGGAATCGAACCCAGGACCTCCGGGGCGGCAGCTAACCAGGCTGACCGCTACGCTACGGAGGCGACCTCGAACATAAAATACTTATAATAATTATCGTCGAACATAAACCGTCGTATGCAACTCGTCTATAATGGTAATTAAGACACTCGTATGGAAATTATAAAACTCGCATACGCTCGTTTTATAAACATAGCCTACTCGTGTCTTAATTATTGCCATTATAGGCTCGTTGCATAATGCACTATTGTGTTCGACCATGCCGAAATATAAATATGATATGCTAGAAAACTGCATCTTAAAGAGGCTCATTATAGTTCTAGTTTCATTATGATAGAGGTTCTCCAAAAATCAGAGCTCAAGATTTTCATTACGACACAGCTGTTTGACCAATTAGGTAAGGATCGCATCGCACATGCACTGACTTCCAAGGCCTCCTATTTTAAATTTCACTGCCTGGGAAGTGTCATAGTGGCGTATTCGAGGAGGCCATGAAAGAATACAAGCGTCCAATGCGCAATATTCAGTAAACGAAACTCGACAGTTATTTATGAATATTTAATTTCCTGCTGAATTAACTCGGGTAGGATTATTTTTGTGCAAACAAAATAACGTGTGTTGGCATGCTTGAGGAATTGATTATCAAATCTTTATCATCTATTCGAGGCCAACCTAAATCATCTAGGAAGTGGTTTCCCGTGGCATCCCACTTCTCACTTTCTATCCTTCTGGTGTATTCTGCTCCACATGTAGTGTAAGCAACCGTGGCTGAAAGGGTAACGCGTTGGACTGCGGATTGAAGGATTCGGGGTACGATACTTAGTAGAGGGGGAAGATTTATAATTTGTTTTCGGTACGTTTTATCGCCTGTGTCGGCAACTTTACCAATGTCTTACGACAGAAATGATACAAGAGGTCACAGATAATTATTGAGGATGGGGCACTAGTAATATAGCGAGCAGATGCATTTTCAGGTTGGATTCCATGAACGGTACGTTGTTTCCGAATTCGGTATTACACGAAACATCTTAATATGTACACGTCAAATAGAGTTTTCTTCTTCTTGCTAGAATTTAATGACAATATATATTTTTTTAGTCGGTTTACCCTCCAGGGTTAGCTTTTCCCTCGGACTCACTGAGGGACTGCACCTTTACCGCCTCCAGGGCAGAGTCCTGGAGCTTGAAACATAGGACGGGAATACTACTGGGGAGGTGGGACGAACACCTCGACCAGGCCGCCTCACCTGCAAAGCGAACAGGGGCCTTACGAGGGATGGGGAGATTGGGAGGGATAGACAAGGAGGAGGGAAGGAGGCGGCCGTGGCCTTGTGTTAGGTAGTATCCCGGCATTTGCCTGGAGACGAAGTGGGAAACCACGGAAAACCACTTCGAGGATGACTGAAGGGGAAATCGAACCCTCTATGCTCAATTGAATCACCCGTGGCTGAGTAGACCCCGAACAAAATATTTTTGTTTTCTTTTCTTTTAGTCGTTTACCCTCCAGGTTGGTGGAACCCACGGACTCAGCGAGGGAACTCACCACTACCGCCTCTACGGGCAGTGTCCTAGAGTTGGGAACATCGAATCGGAAGGGATACAACTGGTGAGGTGGGATTGGCACCTCGCCCAGGCGGCCTCGCCCGCAAAGCGAACAGGGGCCTCATGAGGGAAGGTAAGGGATGGTGAGGATGGATAGGCAAGGAAGAGGGAAGGAGGCGGCCGTGGCCTTTAAGAAGGTACCATCCCGGCATTTGCCCGAAGACGAAGTGGGAAACCACGGAAAACCACTTCGAGGATGGCTGAGGGGGAATCGAACCCCCTCTACTCATTTGGACCACCCGAGGCTGAGTAGACCCCGTTTCAGTCCTCATACCACTTTTTCAAATTTCGTGGCAGAGCCGGGAATCGAACCCAGGACCTCCGGGGCGGCAGCTAACCATGCTGACCGCTACGCTACGGAGGCGACAAACAAAATAATACCACGGAAAATTTTAAAGAATACGTATACCGGCGATCAGAATCTTGATTCATTAGAGGGGCTAGAACATCGCGATCATTTAGCCCCGTGTACTTGGGTGTGTGTGTAGAATTCCTACGATAACCTGTCTATAGCGGTGTCTGTATAATGTATGTATTAGCAATTAAGGTGAGGATGGGGAAGGAGGCTGCCGGGGCCTTAAGTTAGAAACCGTCCCGGCAATAGCCTGGAGCAGAAGTGGGAAACCACAGAGAACCACTTCCAGGGTTCTGAGGTGGGAATCGAACCCACCTCTTCTCAGATTTGCTTCACGAAGCTGAGTGTATCCAATTTCAGCCCTCAGACCAGTATTGTATTTCTTGGCAGAACTGGGAATCGAACCTGGACCTCCAGAGCGACACGTCGATATGTTATGTTAATATCCATGACAGTTTTTTTTAATTTTCTGCCATTACAGGTCACGTGGCAAAAGCTATCAATTCGGTCGTATTCTCTTTATAAATCAGGAAAATTCAACCCACCCTTCACAAAAATATATTTAAGGGAATGAATGTGGCTATGTAGTTACATCCCTACTAAAATGGAGCGTGGGCTTTCATTAAAAAAAGTATGCCTACCACTGGATTCGATGCACCATTCTACCCATTTTCACCCGCCGTCTACGGCCGTGCTTTAAGCGCATCGGCCACCAGTGCATGGTAGAAACCCCGCGCTGCACTTGCAGTTGTTACTGTAGCCGTCCACCTCAAACGTTTAAATCCATCTCAAAGTCTTCAATCACGGTTTATGGTGTTGATTTAACTTTCTACTATTACAGATCACGTGGCGTAAGCTATTAATTCGATCGTATTACGTATATGTGTGTTATTTCAAGGAGTGATATGTCATATGTTAGTAGAATGGGCCATACTATTTGGCGGGGAAAAGTTTAAGGTCGGTTTTTCTTTGCTAGACTCATGACCCAATTACATTGCTGTCACACAGTCAGAGGGCAGAGCAATATCGACCATCGGGGGAAATGCAGTGTTAGTTGGGTTTCATAAAACTAAATAATAAGGGGCGGGTGGACCACACTGTATATCAGTTTCTTGTGGACACGATAACTGCCGTAATTTTGCACCAATCACTTTGAATTTTTTACCGAATATGTATACCTATAAAATTTCGGTCGAGTTCGTTACTGGGCTAAATTGGTCGAAGGGGGTGAAAATGGGTTTTTTTTTCGAAAAAGTGAAATATTGCTATAACTCCCTTAATATTGGAAATATCGAATCCTTTCAACGTTCATACTATGTGTCGGATAAAGCCCAAAAATTTATGTTTGAAGAGTTTTTTTTATAGCACCAAGCATTGACCAAAGGGGTGGGAAAAAGTGGTTTTTTCGGGAAACATTAATCATATCTCTCTTAATAGGCACAATATCAAAACCGTACAAAATGGACAATATTCCCCTAATAATTACCTAAAACTTTTGTCTGAAAGAATTTTTGATATGACCCACCATTATGCCAAGGGATGAGAAAAATGATTTCGGAATTATAAGAAAATGCCATGGCAACACTACTAAATTGATGAGGGATGAGCCATCAGACGTTGCCAAGATAACGCACTTGCACGAGATCAGATTCAGATTTTCATCTGACTAAGTGTGAAGCGGCTTCGGTGACGTAACTGGTAGCATGCTGAATGTCTATGCCCAAGGTCGCGAGTTCAAAGTCGGCCGAAGTCGTCGGATTTTCTAAGAGCGCTAAAAATCCCTCAGTAAGCTTTCCTTTGGAGGGGAAGTTCCAACGTTCTTTGCGAGTTGCTGGTTTCGGTGGCATCTAGTAGCCAAGTTCACAGCTAGGTGTCGTTGACGGTATACCTGGTACCAACATTAGGAACTACTGCTTGAAATTGACCGTCTGCAGTCCTTACCTGAATTACAGAATAATACAGCCATCCCTAAGTACACGGGGTTACATGACCGCGTTGTCGCAGCCCCTAAACTGAGGAACCAACCAAAATCTCTGCGGGAGATATAATTTTGCGTGAAGAAGTAACAGACCGTTACATAGTTACACATCGGTGTCGAAACCTTGCATAAGGACAGTGTGACCACAAGTATAAAAATGGACCCCAAATGACAAGAAGGTTACCGTTCCCATAAGACAATAAAATGTTTAAAATAAGCATAAAATGACCAAAAACAAAGTTAATTAAGCTCCAATTATAAAATATCTTCTCGCAATAAATGAGGTCTGATCCTTCTACGAAAACCTGCATATTCTGCCTATTTTCGCCTATCCCCAAGTTTGTCCGGTGAAATCTACCTCCGCCTTCCGGCGTGCCGAGAGGACTTTTTTAAATTCAAGTAAGGACTGCAATTTTGAATTTTTCATATAGTTCCTGCTTTTGCCGCCAAACGCCACCGTCAAAGACTACCAGGCCTAGTTCAGAACTTAGCTACTAGACGCCACCGCAGTCGGCTCTTGGCAACGAACGTAGAAACCTAAAATCGTTGTTTACATTCCTAACCTATAAAATTTTGCTTCACACAGGTGTAATTAGTAGAAGGTTCTTTAACATGCCATAAATCTATGACATGGGGCCGCCGCGCCAGCTTTACTTCCCCTCCGAAGGAAGGCATACCGAGGGTTTTTAACGGTCTTAAAAATTCCGACGGCTTCGGCCGGGTTTGAACCCGCTATCTTGGGCATAGAAGCTCAGCATGCTACCAATTACGCCACCGAAGCCGCCGAATTTAGTCTCTTAAGTCTCTAGAGGTTTCCCATCTAGATGGTTACTGGAGAAAGTACGGTGGCCCTGGTCCAGGTAGCGTTAGTATAGTGACTATGTTGTTTATCGTTACCACCAAATGAAACACATCATATTTCTTGAATAATTGAAAATATTCAGCTACACATAATACACTGTGCACATTTACAAACGCATAGCATTAATTAACGAGCATTCCCAGTTTTATAGGTTCAGCCGTTCCTTCCGACAGTTCGTTATAAGAATAATGTTACTCCGTTATGTCTCATAGATTATTGGATACAGCAAGCGTTTTCAACCTTGTCCTCGCGGGCACTACGGAGCTTTATAAAAGAAATAATACGGACTGATCTGTTATTTTAGACAACATTTCCCTTGTCTACCGATCAGCTCAGAAAAGCCGCGGAGTTACGCTCTACGCCTCACTACCCAGGACTGAGTCGTACAAACTGGGGGTTGTAAATTGATCGGTTTGTGCATGGAACAGCCTGCCGTGTTCCCTGAAGGCCAGCAACAATAATGCCGTACAGTTCAAGAGGAAACTGCGGCATTATTTGTTCAACAAGTAGGTTGTTCATCATAAATTATGCCCCGATTCTTTGTTGTGCTCGTGTTTCCCGTGAATCTCTATTTGCAATATTTATTTGATCTCTTCTCTTGTTGTTTATCCCTTATTCTATGTAAATGTGCATTTAGCATCCCCCTAATATACACTTAAAATAATGTAATCATTGATCGATTCTCACTAATTGCCATCTTGTGTACAGCGAGTTCCGATTGAACACGGAACAGTAAAAAGGGTTGCCTACCCACCCGCAATTGGCTTGAAATCTGCTCGCAGCGCGCTAGCGACAGGGCTGCGTTCGATTTCACTGATTACCGCCTTCTTATGCAGCATTGCAAAGCATTTTGCTCTTTCAAAATATATTTACACAGGCTTCAAAATAAGTTTGAATGATTTCTTTTTTTGAACTTATTTTACGCTTCTGTTAATGGCTTTTGCAGAGCATTTCTATGAAATAAAATTTTATTTTACAACATAGTTTATTACAACACAATGTATTTTTGTTTTGTATTTTATTTAAAACACAATTTATTGCTTATTAATTCAATACCACAAGACGAGATAGAATTTCGAAAGGATTTTTTACAAAATTAAGTTCAATTAAGAATAAGTTTCAACGATTTCTATTTCAGAACTATTTACCTGTAACAATGTAAAATGATAGAACGATGAACAGAGGCAGTTTAGTCTTACTTCATACTCCAGGACATCTTGGATGATTTTACATTGGCGGAGTTGAACAACACGCTTTTTCAACAAGATGGTCATCCAGCGCATTTCTCCAAACTGGCGAGAGAAGTTTTAAACCGTTTGTTTCCTGGCCGGTGGATAGGAATTGGCGGCTTTATAGAATTCCCACCACGTTCACCTGATCTGACCGTCCTGGATTTCTTCATTTGGGGCTACGTCAGATCGAGAGTATTTTTAAGATCACCACAAACACCCGAAGAAATGGAGCTCATCATTACCAAAGCCTTTGCCGAAAATTCTCCTCAGATATTGTCGAACGCAAGAGAGAACTTCATGAGACGAGTGGCCCACTGCTTGGAAAATGACGTACGCCACTTCGAACACCTTATGTAAATGTCCATTTGTAGTAGATGTAACGTCTGTGATAAATTAACTTTTTTAGTCGCATCGAAGACTGATTACAATTTTGTAACAAATCATTTCCAAATTGTTGGTTGGTTGGTTCTTAAGTTTAGGGGCTGCGACAACGCGGTCATGTAGCCCCGTGTACTTGGGTGTGTGTAGAATCTGTCTGATAACCGGTGTTAATTGTGATGACTGTATTAGTGTGTGTTATCTGTTTTATAATTTAAGTACAGGCTTAGAATATTTCAAATAGTTCCTACTTTTGCCGCCAAGCACCACCGTCAACGACTACTAGGCCAAGTTCAGAACTTAGCTACTAGACGCCACCGCAGTCGGCTCTTGTCAACGAACGTAGAAATCTAAGAGCGTTGTTTACATTCTTAACATATCCAATTTAGCTTCACACAGGTGTAATTAGTGGAAGGTTCTTTAACATGCCATAAATCTATGACATGGGACCGCCGACTTTACTTCCCCTCCGAAGGAAGGCATACTGAGGGATTTTTAACGCTCTTAAAGAATCCGACGTCTTCGGCCGGGTTTGAACCCACTATCTTGGGCATAGAAGCTCAGCATGCTACCGACTACGCCACTGAAGCCGTTATTTCCAAATTGTATCTCGTTTTGTGATATTGGGTTAAAAAGCAATAAATTATGTTGTAAATAAAATACAACACAAAAATACATTGTGATGTAATAAACTATGTTGTAAAATAAATCTTTATTTCATAGACATGCTCTGCAAAGGCCATTAACAGAAGCGTAAAATAACAAGTTCTGAAACATAAATCATTCAAACGTATTGTGAAACCTGTGTAAATATTTTTGAAAGACCAAAATACTTTTTAATGCTGCATAAGAAGGTGGCAATCTGTGAAATCGAACTCAGCCCCGTCGCTAGCGCGCTGCGAGCAGATTTCAAGCCGATTGCGGGTGGGTAGGCAACCTATTTTACAGATCCGTGTTCAATCGGAACACGCTGTACATATGTAAATATAACCCAGTATATATAGTGGGGGCTCTGACGCATCCCGAATGCGAAGTGTGACTTTGCTCTATTCAGAGACTCCCTTCAGTGTATTGTAAATATAGTGTAAAGCACTGATGAATAAATATGAAATGAAATGTGATGCTCTCGTCATACGAACCAAAGAGTGCTCGCGAGCATAAGCCTAAGAACCATTCTTGAATTCAAATTCTGTTACATGACACTGAATAATAGGATTTCCATTACACGTTTTGAGAGTCAAAATCTTTATCATTTTGTGAAATTTAAACTTACATTATAAATAATATAAATAATCTCCAGGACCGGTGCGAGTGCCGGAATAAAATCACAAATGTTAAGATAGAGCAAAGCACATCACGACAACCTGCAAAGAAATGGACAGCTGAGTGGAAGAAGGAGCACTCTGAGAGGATGAAGAGATTTTGGTAAGAAAGGAAGGAAAATGCCCGAAGATGAAATTGTGAATTCAAGTTTAATTGCTCTCCTAAAGGAAATAATCAATTGAATAAATAAAACAAGATGTTCAGTAAAGAACATATAGCCTACTTTCTCCTAAATGCATGGGTATTGTAATAATTCTTTGTCCTTTCCAAGGAGTATAATTGAATGTTGGTTGTAGTAGCTTGTTGAAATAAGTGTCATACGAATATTAAACATGAATATGAGGTGTCCTTTGCTTGTGCTACCTCTGTACCAAATTTCGTTCAATTCCGTTTCACCGTGTTTGAATAGATAGGGGGAATCAATTGGCACACATACTTGGCCGCCATCCAAAATTTATTAGGCAGAGGACCTCGTAGTTTGGTCAAAAGTTTCTTCATACATAAAGGTATAACGTTGCAAAATTTGGTAGAGATCAGATGATAAGGTTGGTCGTAATATTATTTAAGCTTTTAACATTTGGGTGACCGCCATTACATTTTCGTCAAGATGGCGGCGATATAAAACATGACACTGAGATGCCCATTGCTAGTGCTACCACTGTTCCAAATTTCGTTCAATTTGGTTTCACCGTATTTGAAAAGATAGGGGGAATCGATTTGCACACAAATATGGCCACCATCCGCAAATTATTAGGCAGATGACCTCGTAGTTTGGTCAAAAGTTTTTTCATACATAAAGGTATATTGTTACAAAATTTGGTAGAGATCAGATGAATAGGTTGGTCGTAATTTGATTTACGCTTTGAACATTTGGGAGGCCGCCATTACGTTTCCGTCAAGATGGCGGCGATATAAAACATGACACTGAGGTGCCCTTTGCCAGTGCCACCTCTGTACCAAATGTCGTTCAATTCGGATTCACCGTGTTCAATATTATACGGGGGGGGGGGGGAGTTCACACTCACACACACACACACACACAATTTTTGGCCCTGTAGTGATCGCATAAGTCTACTTTCATTTTTTGCAAAAATCGAAAGTAGGCTAATAATAAATAATTGGAAATCCCTATTTTATGAGTAACACGAATGATGCTCATTTCACTCGACTGTCTACACTTTGTTATAATTATGTCCGACTCGTTGCGTAGTGGCTAGCATTCTTGGCTGCCACCGCGGAGGCTCGGGTTCGATTCACGTCTCTGCCAAGAAATGCAATTCTGGTCTGGGACTAGAACAGGGTACACTCAGACTCGTGAGGCCAAACTGAGAAGAGGTGGGTTCGATTCCTACCTTAGCCATCCTGGAAGATTTTTCTGCGGTTTTCCACTTCTACTCCAGACAATTGTCGGGATCTTACATAACGTGTAAGTCCACGGCTGTTTCCTACCCAAATCCTACCTCAATTATAAATACACACTAGTACAGACATCACAGTGACAGAGCTCATAAGACAACTTCTACACACATCCATGTACACGGGGTTACATGACCACTATGTGGCAAACCCCCTAAAATAATAAACAACAACTTTATTATTTATCTCTTAAGCGAAACATGATGTAATTTGGAGGTGTGTCTCCTCCACTCCTCCCAAAATCTCTTCATTCCCGTGGAATGCTCCCTTTTCCTCTCATACGTCCACTTTATCCCAGATTGTCGTAATGATCGTGGTTCAAACTTAACATTCGCAATTTTCGTCTGGAACTCAGTTCGGTCTTCGAAATTTTCTATGCTAATTACTTGTTACGTTTGAACATTAATGCTAAGAAGAGCAGGTGATGTGAGTAAACATCCTGCGAGCATTCACACACGCATTAAGCTTACTGACAAGATAGTGGAACAAGTCACCAGTTTCTCTTATTTGGGAAGTCTAATCACCAATGACAACAGGTGTAGTAAAGAGATTAGAAGGCGGATAGCGCTCGCAAAGCAGGCTTTCAAAAATAAGAAACATCTTTTTATTAATGCAAATTTGGATATTGCAATTAAAAAGAAATTTGTCATCTCCTTTGTGTGGAGTGTGCTTCTGTATGTATGTGAATCTTGTACGATCAGAGGTCAGGATTGGAAGTGAATTGAAGCGTTTGAAATGTGGGTCTGGCGGAGAATATTACGAGTTAAATGGATTGAAAAGAAGACTAACATCAGCATCAAGGGAAAAGAGAACTGAGACCAACTATTCATAAAAGAAAACCTAGATTCACAGGCCACATCCTGCGACATAACGCATTCCTAACTAATCTCCTAGAAGGAAAGATCACAGGGAGGAAAGGCCGAGGTCGACCGAGAAAATGTTTCCTGCAAGAAATCATACTAACTCTTCATTATGGTTCCTACTGCGAGATGAAACGAGGTGCTGAAGACAGAGTGCAATGGTTGCGGAGACAAGCCATTGCCTTTAGAAGTTGATTGATTGATTACTTGTAAGTCTCTCAGTGCCTATTTAAGCCATTCTGTGACGCATTATTATTATTATTATTATTATTATTATTATTATTATTTTGTTATTAATTTCATATAGTCATGATTTACTCAGGAGCACGATTGAACCCACTTAGCTAATGTGTTGGTCTTCATATTATTATTATTATTATTATTATTATTATTCCTTCTTTCTTCAATTCGGCTAACTAGGGACCACGTCAGTTCAACTGTCTCTTCTTCCGAGCTCTAACTACCGCCCAGTGTTCACGCATTCGTATCCAGTGTTGTTATTTTCTCTCTTGGGACCACGCCTCCTTGTCTTCAGCTTCGGCTTTTCCTGGGAACTTTTGTGCGTACGTAGTTTTTCCTGAAGTGGAACACGCTCCTGGATATCTTTAGGGGAAATTTCCATTTCAAGGAGATCTTTTTCAACTTCCGTGAACCATGGCCCTTTGGTTTTCTTATCTTGAAAGTACGTCAATATCCGTTTTGATATCCTGCCTGAGCTCATTCGTGTCACGTGGCTATAAAAGGCAATCCTTTTTCGATCTTCTCCACGTGCTTGCATAATTCGTGGTTGTGATGCTTTCTGTGCTCGCTGTTTTCTTTGATATGATCCACGATTTTCCTCAAAATCTTCCTTTCTTTAGCCTCTAGTTTTTCCATTAGACCTTTCTTGTTCATTATTAGAGACTCTGCCGCATACAGAGCCTCTGGTCAAATAACAGTGCGGTAATGTCTAATTTTGGCGTTTAGGGATATCGATCTCTTATTGTAGATGTCTTTAGTCAGGTTGCATGCCATTTTCATTTTATTATTGCGTGACACGAAGGCTTCATTCTGTGATAGGTTAGTCTCTATCCATTCAGCGAGGTATTTAAACTTTTATGCATTCTGAATTATTATTATTATTATTATGAATATTAATATTATTATTATATTCGATTTAATGGTGCTCGGGGCCCTACTTGATGTGGCATGAGGTTGGTGCTCACAGTTGCAAAGAGGTTGAGAATGCCTGAGATGGACTATTCACGGACTGTAAGTAAACAAGCTGATGTCATGTCGCAAAATGAAACATCAACAACATCTTAATAGCTTGCTGAGCTCTTGCGTGCCGCAAGCTGTTTAGTCTTAACTGATAAATTACTCAATCATTTTGAACTGTAATTTGTTGATTGCCCAGGACAAGTCAACAAGGCGTGACCTGGAGCAGGCAGATTATCAGCTGTTCGGTCACGTAACTTGGCACATGCCACACGTCGACACCTCGTAGATGACATAGTTAATTTAATATAAAATTCAGGGTGTGATGTAAATTATGTCTCTATGCTAAGCAGATTATCAGCTGTTCGTGCATGTACCAGCAATATTCATAGAGCATGCCACACGTCCACACCTCGGAAATGACATAGTTAATTTAATATAAAATTCAGGGTGTGATGTAAATTATGTGTCTAAGCTGAGCAGATTATCAGCTGTTCCTGCATGTAGCAGCAATATTCATAGAGCATGCCACACGTCCACACCTCGTAGATGACATAGTTAATTTAATATAAAATTCAGGGTGTGATGTAAATTATGTGTCTATGCTGAGCAGATTATCAGCTGTTCGTGCATGTAGCAGCAATATCCATAGAGCATGCCACAAGTCAACACCTCATGGCGCATGTGTTTAAACTCTATACAGGGTGGTATATTGGCTTTCACGGCCGGTGAATTAAAACTCAGCAATTCTTCTAGGTTTGTGCCGTGTCTTGTGTGGGGTTTCGCCTAGGACACCAAGCTAGGCTCATCGGCGGGCTCTTGGTGTCCCCGCCCGGACCCCCACAGGAGTGACGAACTGCGCGCCACCTCCCTTTATATAAGGTGCAACTGCACCACTTGACTACGAGAACTAAAAGCTCAAGCAGCCTTAACCTCCCTATGAAGGCTTCCAAAAAGATGGTATATTGGCTTTCACGGCCGGTGAATTAAAACTCAGCAATTCTTCTAGGTTTGTGCCGTGTCTTGTGTGGGGTTTCGCCTAGGACACCAAGCTAGGCTCATCGGCGGGCTCTTGGTGTCCCCGCCCGGACCCCCACAGGAGTGACGAACTGCGCGCCACCTCCCTTTATATAAGGTGCAACTGCACCACTTGACTACGAGAACTAAAAGCTCAAGCAGCCTTAACCTCCCTATGAAGGCTTCCAAAAAGATGGTATATTGGCTTTCACGGCCGGTGAATTAAAACTCAGCAATTCTTCTAGGTTTGTGCCGTGTCTTGTGTGGGGTTTCGCCTAGGACACCAAGCTAGGCTCATCGGCGGGCTCTTGGTGTCCCCGCCCGGACCCCCACAGGAGTGACGAACTGCGCGCCACCTCCCTTTATATAAGGTGCAACTGCACCACTTGACTACGAGAACTAAAAGCTCAAGCAGCCTTAACCTCCCTATGAAGGCTTCCAAAAAGATGGTATATTGGCTTTCACGGCCGGTGAATTAAAACTCAGCAATTCTTCTAGGTTTGTGCCGTGTCTTGTGTGGGGTTTCGCCTAGGACACCAAGCTAGGCTCATCGGCGGGCTCTTGGTGTCCCCGCCCGGACCCCCACAGGAGTGACGAACTGCGCGCCACCTCCCTTTATATAAGGTGCAACTGCACCACTTGACTACGAGAACTAAAAGCTCAAGCAGCCTTAACCTCCCTATGAAGGCTTCCAAAAAGATGGTATATTGGCTTTCACGGCCGGTGAATTAAAACTCAGCAATTCTTCTAGGTTTGTGCCGTGTCTTGTGTGGGGTTTCGCCTAGGACACCAAGCTAGGCTCATCGGCGGGCTCTTGGTGTCCCCGCCCGGACCCCCACAGGAGTGACGAACTGCGCGCCACCTCCCTTTATATAAGGTGCAACTGCACCACTTGACTACGAGAACTAAAAGCTCAAGCAGCCTTAACCTCCCTATGAAGGCTTCCAAAAAGATGGTATATTGGCTTTCACGGCCGGTGAATTAAAACTCAGCAATTCTTCTAGGTTTGTGCCGTGTCTTGTGTGGGGTTTCGCCTAGGACACCAAGCTAGGCTCATCGGCGGGCTCTTGGTGTCCTAGGCGAAACCCCACACAAGACACGGCACAAACCTAGAAGAATTGCTGAGTTTTAATTCACCGGCCGTGAAAGCCAATATACCATCTTTTTGGAAGCCTTCATAGGGAGGTTAAGGCTGCTTGAGCTTTTAGTTCTCGTAGTCAAGTGGTGCAGTTGCACCTTATATAAAGGGAGGTGGCGCGCAGTTCGTCACTCCTGTGGGGGTCCGGGCGGGGACACCAAGAGCCCGCCGATGAGCCTAGCTTGGTGTCCTAGGCGAAACCCCACACAAGACACGGCACAAACCTAGAAGAATTGCTGAGTTTTAATTCACCGGCCGTGAAAGCCAATATACCATCTTTTTGGAAGCCTTCATAGGGAGGTTAAGGCTGCTTGAGCTTTTAGTTCTCGTAGTCAAGTGGTGCAGTTGCACCTTATATAAAGGGAGGTGGCGCGCAGTTCGTCACTCCTGTGGGGGTCCGGGCGGGGACACCAAGAGCCCGCCGATGAGCCTAGCTTGGTGTCCTAGGCGAAACCCCACACAAGACACGGCACAAACCTAGAAGAATTGCTGAGTTTTAATTCACCGGCCGTGAAAGCCAATATACCATCTTTTTGGAAGCCTTCATAGGGAGGTTAAGGCTGCTTGAGCTTTTAGTTCTCGTAGTCAAGTGGTGCAGTTGCACCTTATATAAAGGGAGGTGGCGCGCAGTTCGTCACTCCTGTGGGGGTCCGGGCGGGGACACCAAGAGCCCGCCGATGAGCCTAGCTTGGTGTCCTAGGCGAAACCCCACACAAGACACGGCACAAACCTAGAAGAATTGCTGAGTTTTAATTCACCGGCCGTGAAAGCCAATATACCATCTTTTTGGAAGCCTTCATAGGGAGGTTAAGGCTGCTTGAGCTTTTAGTTCTCGTAGTCAAGTGGTGCAGTTGCACCTTATATAAAGGGAGGTGGCGCGCAGTTCGTCACTCCTGTGGGGGTCCGGGCGGGGACACCAAGAGCCCGCCGATGAGCCTAGCTTGGTGTCCTAGGCGAAACCCCACACAAGACACGGCACAAACCTAGAAGAATTGCTGAGTTTTAATTCACCGGCCGTGAAAGCCAATATACCATCTTTTTGGAAGCCTTCATAGGGAGGTTAAGGCTGCTTGAGCTTTTAGTTCTCGTAGTCAAGTGGTGCAGTTGCACCTTATATAAAGGGAGGTGGCGCGCAGTTCGTCACTCCTGTGGGGGTCCGGGCGGGGACACCAAGAGCCCGCCGATGAGCCTAGCTTGGTGTCCTAGGCGAAACCCCACACAAGACACGGCACAAACCTAGAAGAATTGCTGAGTTTTAATTCACCGGCCGTGAAAGCCAATATACCATCTTTTTGGAAGCCTTCATAGGGAGGTTAAGGCTGCTTGAGCTTTTAGTTCTCGTAGTCAAGTGGTGCAGTTGCACCTTATATAAAGGGAGGTGGCGCGCAGTTCGTCACTCCTGTGGGGGTCCGGGCGGGGACACCAAGAGCCCGCCGATGAGCCTAGCTTGGTGTCCTAGGCGAAACCCCACACAAGACACGGCACAAACCTAGAAGAATTGCTGAGTTTTAATTCACCGGCCGTGAAAGCCAATATACCATCTTTTTGGAAGCCTTCATAGGGAGGTTAAGGCTGCTTGAGCTTTTAGTTCTCGTAGTCAAGTGGTGCAGTTGCACCTTATATAAAGGGAGGTGGCGCGCAGTTCGTCACTCCTGTGGGGGTCCGGGCGGGGACACCAAGAGCCCGCCGATGAGCCTAGCTTGGTGTCCTAGGCGAAACCCCACACAAGACACGGCACAAACCTAGAAGAATTGCTGAGTTTTAATTCACCGGCCGTGAAAGCCAATATACCATCTTTTTGGAAGCCTTCATAGGGAGGTTAAGGCTGCTTGAGCTTTTAGTTCTCGTAGTCAAGTGGTGCAGTTGCACCTTATATAAAGGGAGGTGGCGCGCAGTTCGTCACTCCTGTGGGGGTCCGGGCGGGGACACCAAGAGCCCGCCGATGAGCCTAGCTTGGTGTCCTAGGCGAAACCCCACACAAGACACGGCACAAACCTAGAAGAATTGCTGAGTTCTATACAGGGTGTTTTTAAATCCCATTAAAGACTTTGAGGGCGGTTAAGTTTAGCACAGTGTTATATGCTGGGGCTCCCACAGGGTATGGCCACCCCCCATCGTCCCCTTTCGTCACCCTTCACCCCCATTTCATGCCACAACCCCTAGAGGAACCAACAACAACAAAAATCTAGCCATTGCAAGTAGACTTGGCTTGGCAGGCCAACCACACACACATTTGGTAATTCTTACAACATAAGTCTAAACACACAGCTATCTGCTATGTGGGGCAGGAATCTGCTGACTAAATTACACAAACATGGGCAATTCACTTAAATACAAGCCACACCAAGAACCAAGCATCTTTCGTCCGCCGAGTTACTGTCTGACGCCTGTTCGACCGCTCAGCAGTCGGGTAAGTGTACTCTAGGATTTCCTAAGTGACTCCTTTCTAAATCCCAAACCCAATACTTGTAATCATCGCATCCATTCTTGTACTCTTCACGTCGCTAAGTCTAACTAGCGACTCTTGACACTCTTCACAATTATAATAATTAAATCATTCACACCCTCTAAACTGCCTCCTTGTATTTATTGTACCCTCTAATCGAATCCAGGCTCGCCGCCTGCAAGCTTGTATTCAGCTGCGCCATGCAGTCTCGCTCGTCTCGTGTCTAACATTTGCAAACACCGAGTCAGCGTCTGCTCCTCGCTTCGTAAGCAAGGTTACCTTTCAGCCTTCCCTGTCTCATTCACGCTTTGCTTCACTACCCAGTACACTCACGTCATTGCCGTGCACACAAGTTACATCGTCTTTTAGACAACACCGCCCTATCTTGAGATACCTACCCCCCAGGGCAATACAATAGGATGTTGTGTTCGGAAACGTATCGCCTTCCCGCTACCATCAAAAGAACCATTACAGCAAACGTTCATATCTCCCGGATTTTCGGCGCCACTTACGTGAGAACATACGTCATTGAACGATCACTTGATCCCCTACCTCCTTCCACGAAATCACACGGGTGCCGCGTACTTGGTATTCCTTGAAGACACACGAGTACTGCATGAGTTCTTAGACTGCATGTGCGTCAAAACATGTGATTTCAGCAAGCTGGCGCACCACCACATTTCTTGGGGTCTAAGATCATCTGCACCACAGATTTGGGCAACAGTCGATAGGTCTTGGTGGCTCGATTGCTTGGCCGTTCACCCGACTTGGCACCGTTAGACTACTTATGTGGGGTCACAGGAAAGCTTTGATTTACGAGACTCCTGTTGAATCCGAGGCGTGGGTTATGGCTGCGGTGGATGATGGAGGACCAGGGATTGGTGATCGTGTGTACGGAGGTACCGTGTCTGTGTTAACGTCAGTGACGTCACATCGAGCCGCATCTGTAATTGGACCCAGACGACAAGCAGCCGGAGTTGGACAGAGCGGGAGCTGTGAACGTGTACTGTAGTGGCTTTTTGAGGGCAGTGGGAAGACAGTACGTTTCCGGACACAAGTTCCTATGCTAAACTTAATCGTCTCGGTCCCCAATACAAGCCCTCAAAGTTTGTAATGGGAATTTAGAAACACTCTGTATGTAAATATGAATGTAACGTGTTATTTGTTTGTTTGTCTGTCCCATATGCGTTTGGGGCGTGGTGGCTCAGCGGTCTAGCTGTATGCCTCTCACCAAGGCGGTCCGGGTTCGATTCCCGGTCTATGCATGTGAGATTTTCGAAGTGAAATGCCATGTCCTGTGGTTCGGATTCCACGTAAAAAGGAGGTCCCGTGGCTCATAATCACAAGATTCACGGTCACGTAAAACTACAATCTTCCTTCCTTCCTTCCTTCCATATGCGTTTATATACTATTCGTCTGATTGCGAGGAAAGTTGGGTGTGTTGTCGTGTGCACTACCGAGAAAGTTTCTGAATAAATTAATCCATTTCACAATAGGTGTCGCGTGAGTCGTTTCAACAAATTAGTTTGATGTATTGGTAATGTTTCAACAAACGAACTTTGGTGAAGAGTTGTGCTGGTGCCTGAATTAGAATATATATCTTCAATAGTAGGCGCGTGAGTCGTTTCAACAAATGAACATTGATCACCTCATATGTGAGCTCGAGAAAGTTTCTGAATTAGTAAATTAATTTTACGATAACTGGATCACAAGACGTTACAAAAATGTGTGTATTTCATAGGGTTTACTGGCAGTTTGTGCGTATCCAAAGCTTTGCAGTTTCCAATGCGACTCACATTTGCATCAACAAAGCACAGGGACAATCCCTACACGTGTGTGGATTAAATTTGGAAAATCCTCGTTGTTTGTGGCCTGCTCACCCATCGAAAGCCTTCTGATTTACTCATGTGCGCACCAGACGGAAACAAAAGCACTTCAATAAACAAACTTACAATCCAAACACATTCTTTCTTTCATTGGCCTTTCAACGCATGCCGGCTTAATATAAAATAAAACGTGTGTTTTAAATTAGATACATGCAATAAACTGATGATGGAACACGTTTCAGAACATTTTCTTTTTAATCACTCCAGATATTCTGGAGCTCAAGTTGTATATTACAAAAACATATTATTATATATGATTCGCAGCCAATGGCCATAGCGGGGTGTTATAATTGAACGCCCGAAGACACCCTATCTGGTGGTAGAGTGCTAACCTTCCCGAGCCGCCTGATAATATGTATAAGCTTGAAATGCGGTGCGTAATGTCACTAAACATATGCCTCTAATAATTTCGTACGAAATCTGTCTGTAATACCTGTGCTGCTATAATTATGCTTTCGTAGTTTTAATTGTGAGTGCGATTGCTGAAATCAGGAGTGAGACAGCCATTCTATCACTAGTGTGCTGGGTATTTATTACCTGGCGGAATAAAGTGGAACTTCGCTAACTTCCCTAACCGCAGCTTGGCTAGAAGAATGACCTTGATGACATTTATGTTCCCAAATATTTTTATACAGGGATGACGTAATCACGTAAGCTGAGGCTCAATGGATTATGTGTAACCTGTATTTCGTCTCAAGCCAACAAATGGTGTTGTAGCACAATATTACTCGTCAATAAATTTAATCTTTAGTAAAAGGTAACGTGTGACCTTGATGATATGAATATTCGCAATTATTTGAATACAAGGATGACAGAATCAAGTAACTTGAGGCTCGATGGATAATGCGTAACGTGCATTAATTGTCTCAAGCCAACAAACGTTGTCGTAGCACGATGACTTGTCCAGATTTTTTTTAGTGTATGGCTTTTAGTGCCGGGAGTGTCCGAGGACATGTTCGGCTCGCCAGTTTTGTAGCTGCTTCGAGACGGACACCCAATGGGTGAGCTACAAGTACCATTAGGGAGGGAAGTTGGAATGTAAGGGCGAGGAGTTGGTAGGTAGCGGCTGTGGCCTATAATTAGGGACCAACCCCGGCATTTGCCTGGAAGGAAGATGGGAAACCACATAAAACCATCTTCAAGGTTGCCGGCGGGGGATTCGAACCTCCTCGCCTCCCGGATGTGAGCTACTGCCAGCAGTCACGCCGTAACGACCACGGCTAACTCACCCGGAACTTGTCCAGATATTTCGGTTGTAGTAAATGGTGAATTTCTTTCCCAATTATGTTAATATATACGCTTATCATCATTATCATCCTCCCTAGTTGAATGCAAATTATTAATTTAAGAAACATCCTGTACAGGAAGAGACTGATGGCCCATCCAATAAGAAGAATAATACTAGTGTCGTGTGTCGTGGTGTCGATCTCTCAAGTTGGTGTTCTCACGTGACGTGCGCGGTGTGATGAGAGAGAAATGAACAATGAAACATCACAATCACCCAGTTCCTGTCCTGACCGGGATTTATCTAAAATTATGATTACTATATTAGAATCGTTGTTACTTTTGTCCAAACTCATCCATCTGTTAGAAATCTGTATTGATACTGAACTGTTTCCACAAACTTTCAAACCTTTATTATCACGATGTTTTCGACATAAATCTACTTTATAATCAACATCGCGGAGCAGTTCCTCAGTTTTCCAAGCTAGTGCTTTTCTTTCATCAACTTGTCTGCCAATGTTTACATTAAGTTTCAAAGCCGCACCGTGTGCTTTCATTACTAATGAGGAAAATTTTCAGGCAAGGGTATATCAAGCGAAAAAGTTTGAAGAGGCAAAAAATGTACTTTTATACCAAGTGTCTTACATGAGACTCGTCAGTAGCATCCACTCCCAAGTTTATGAAAATATTTTAAATTAATTTTTAAATAAATAGATAGAAGGCCGCGTTGGCCGAGAGCGCTAACGTGCTACCTCGTGTCTTGCTGGCATCGGGAGAGCGTGGGTTCGAATCCCATCTCAGCCATCCAGAAAATGGTTTTCGTGGTTTCCCATTTTTCACCACCAGGCAAATGCCAGGATGGTTCCTTTCAATAGGTCCACCAATAGGTCCACGGCCAAATTTCCTTCCAATATCCCTTCCTTGACCCGCCTGAAAAGAAAAGTAATAAAATTATAAATAAATAGATGGAATCAATTTAAATACAGGCTGTCATTCAGCTCTGTCATGCGACGCCCAGTTCAACAGCACATGGTCTTGTGTTTGCCATTTAAAACAAAATCATCCTTACAGTATAATTTTCAGACCCATCAACAGAGCGGCCATGGTCTATGGTGGTATCAATTCGAGGATATTTACAGGTGGTGACCGAACAATAAGTGTAGTAGTTTTATTCTTAATTAGTTGCTGAGGGCTGCCTTAAATACAACTTTAAATTTACAGTATCTTTTTTGTTTTGTTTCATGTAGGGTACACTTTGTCCTATTATTGGCAGCACGTAAAACGGGAAGTTGATGATTTTTATATATAAATGTTATTTCCCTCTGCATTATATAGGTACATATTATTCGAATGTTCTAATAATACGACTACTTCACGAATTTGAAATTCAAATAAGTTATATTCGATGGTCCGAAGTATTCGCATTTCCGAAAATTTGAACAATGCGGTTGTCCGAATGTTTTGGATGTTCGAATCATTCAAAGTATTTCGAATATACTCGAGTATTCTGAATAGTCTATTGCTAAAAAATAACTCGAACAGATGGTATATTGGCTTTCACGGCCAGTGAATTAAAACTCAGCAATTCTTCTAGGTGTGTGCCCTGTCTTGTGTGGGGTTAAGCCTAGGACACCAAGCTGGCTCATCAGCGAGCTCTTGGTGTCCCTGCCCGAAGTTTTAATTCAATGGCCATGAAAGCCATTATACCATCTATTTGGAAGCCTTCGTATGGAGGTTATGGCTGCTTGAGCCTTTAGCTCTCGCAGTAAAGAGGGGCAAGGGCGGTAGCGCTCAGTTCGCTTCTCTTGTGGGGGTCCGGGCGGGGACACCAAGAGCTCGCTGATGAGCCAGCTTGGTCTCCTAGGCAAAACCCCACACAAGACACGGCACAAACCTAAATGAATTGCTGAGTTTCAAATATTTGAATTTCTATTAGAAAATAATATATGTATGTCTACCCCTTATTATTCCCGTTTTCCAACGGGGTCGGGGATGAGATGCGATGGAAGTCTTTGTGGCAATGGTTTTTACGGCCGGATGCCCTTCCTGACGCCAACCTCATGAGAGGAGTTAATGAGAGATGAAATGAATGATGGTGAATGAAACTGGGCAAGGATGTGGAAGGAAGCGGCCGTGGCCTGTCAGAAGGTACCGTCCCAGCATTTGCCTGGTGTTGAAAATGGGAAACCTCGGAAAACCATTTCAAGAACGGCCGACGGTGGGGCTCGAACCCACGCGTCTACCGAGTCAGCAGAGAGCTTGGCCCCATGCCCTATCTATTAGAAAGTAATACATACCCGAAAAGTACAATTTGTGTAAAGAGATATGTCCAGCGGACGGACTGTTCGAAGCAGGAACCAATCCTGGGTTCGGATACGATTGTGTAATACAGTAAATGTTACAGTAACTTATTACCGTGATGATTAAACCAGCATTGCAATTTAGGCAAATATACAAAGGCTCAAAGAATGTCTGATAAAACCTTATAAAGAAATATTATTCAAATAAAGTATTTCCTTATTTCCTTTTCCATTTATGCTTTCATTTCTCTCAATTTCTATGTTTATTATAATAAATAAATAATAAGTTTAACTACAGCACTTAAAAATATGAGTTTTCATTTTCCACTCATAAAAAAGAAAATTCCAACAAGAATATTTTCGTCCCAAGAAAGGGCAAGAAGATCAATACGAATGAAGAAGTACTGGGAAGACCGCAAGGCTCGTACAGTTCCTACAAGTCGACGAACAAATGGTTGGTTAAAGTGATCCTATGTGGTCTCAAAAGCCGAAAGAGGAGAAGAAGAAATGGAACTTTTGTTTGAATCGACAGATTCGATTATTGACTGAATAGTCTTGTTATTTCAACTAACGCCAATATTTTGAAATTCGAAAGTTCGAATAGTTTGGGAATTATAGTGTTTGGAGCAATATTCAGTTTTGCGTTAGTAATCGAATGTTGATGTGTTTCAGTCGGTCAACACAGATGGGTTATTCCCTAATGAAATGAAAATCCACAGCCTGCTTCCAGTCTCCGACCGGATCAGGAATGGAATGAATGAAGCCCCCATCTAGCGGCGAGGATATGAACTGTGCCGGCTGCCGAGGCCTGACGCACTCCTCTGGGGCAATGATTAAATGAATGACAGATGAAATGAAATGATAGTGGAGAGTGTTGCTGGAATGAAATTTTGACAGGGAAAACCGGAGTACCCGGAGAAAAACCTGTCTGCCTCCGTTTTGTCCAGCACAGATCTCACATGGAGTGACCGGGATTTGAACCACGGACCCAGTGGTGAGAGGCCGGCATGCTGTCGCCTAAGCCACGGAGGCTTCGGGTTATTCCCTAATACTGAAATAAATTTACATGACATTAATAAATACACTTGGATGACCAGTTTCGGACGCCAAGCGATCATCATCAGATCCATACACTTAGGCTATTAAATCTATGTCTAAAAGTGTGGGTGAAAGTACTTACAATATGTACACTTATTTAATGGCAGTAGTAGTTAAAATAATGCAACTATTCAATATTCGTTAGTAGAGTCTTTGTTAAGTTTTGTTAAGATACTGGAAGTGGTGATTGACCACCAAATTTGCTTGCTTAGTGTGAATATGTGATTGTTGTTAAATGGTCAATTCAGATTGTTTTGTACAGGCACTCAAGAGTGCAGACATTAACGACGTTAACACACTACTCTCATCCGGACCGCGTACGACTCAACCAGCTAAGTAGCCTGTACAATAACTAACAAACAAACAAACAGTAAACTTTGTATTCACCACAGCCATTCATAACGGATGCTGGAAGTGCTGATGACACACACGCTCGCTTGTTGAAATACACACTGACGAATTCGACAGCCTACAGCGCACACGTGTGGGATTCACCCTGTCAAGGACACCGTGCTGCCAACTAAACTGCTGATGCTAGCTTCCTGGCGCCCTGTAAATAAGTGTACATATTGTAAATACGTCCACCCATACTTTTAGACATAGATTTAATGGCATAAGTGTAATGGATCTGATGATGAACACTTGACGTTCGAAACTGGTCATCCAAGTGTTTTTTGTTGTTGTTGTTTTAGGGAGTAGCTCATCACAATTGTGTACAATCATGTTGACCAACTCAAAAGCATCAAATTTGGATAGTTTGGGAATTCAAATAATTCAATTATTCCACTGGTGGAATAGTCGACTATTGATATGTACGATTCAAATATTGGAAAAATTCGATTTACGAATATGTAGAGCCCTAATTTGCGTTGCATTAAGAATCCCTCAGTATGCCCTCCATCGGAGGGGAAGTAAAGCCGGCTGTCACATGTTATAGATTTATGGCATGTAAAAGAACCTTCCACTAATTACACTTGTGTGAAGCTAAATTATAGGTTAGATTTCACTAACGCTCTTAGGTTCCAACGTTCGTCGCCAGGAGCCGACTGCGGTGGCGTCTAGTAACCAAGTTGAGAACTAGTTGTCGTTGACGGTGGCGTTTGGTAGCAAAAGTAGGAACTACTTGAAAATTGAATGTCTGCAGTCCTTACTTGAAGTAAAAACAGATGACACACACTAATACAGCCATCACAATTAACACCGGTTATCAGACAGATTCTACACACACCCAAAGTACACGGGGCTACATGACCACGTTGTCGCAGCCCCTAAACTGAGGAACCAACCAACCAATCTGCGTTAATATAAGCAATACATAAAATATGAATACGTAAAACTGAACAGTCCACGTAACTAGAAGCGATGTGAGACATACGACATGCCACTGATGGTACTGTACTACTATTTCAAGCTTTATTTGCCTTAAACTGGGACTTTGACTCTTATTTGTAATCTCGTCTGTTAACTGTTTTAATCCCTTGCCACCAGTGCCTTCTGCTCCAGGGAGGGAAACAGAAATAAAAGAGGCAGGATTATGGGCTGCTCGTCATAATACCCCTAACACTGTAAATCGTGCTGTCAAATAAATGTGGTGTTCCTGTCGGGTTGACCTCATTTCAGTATGACGGTCTGTTTATAGAGGCACGCGCAAGTTTGTTTGTACTTGCAGTATTCACTGCTGTCAAAAGAGTCCATGTGGTAAGTTTCTCCCAAACAATATGGAAATCGAATGCGTATTAGATGTTACAGTAGTTTATTATCGTGATGATATAACCAGCATTGAAATGTAGGCAAATACACAAAATCTCAAAGAATGTTTCAATTATGACTTCCGGAAATATTTCATTTTCACGTTTGGCGGCAAAAGTAGAAACTATATGAAAAATTAATGTCTGCATTCCTGACTTGAATTAAAAACAGATAACACACACTAATACAGCCGTCACAATTAACACCGGTTATCAGACAGATTCTACACACACTCAAAGTACACGGGGCTACATGACCGCGTTGTTGCAGCCCCTAAACTAAGGAACCAACCAACCATCATTTTCACGGGAGTTGAAAATTGCTCATATATTTTATATGAGTTCACACCAGTAGAAAGATATTTGCTTAGTTCCCTCACATCTATAGCATATCTGCACATGGCAGGGTGGTTACAGTGAGGTCCTTCCCTATAGAACGGAACCTCGCAGAGGCCGCCTGGAGGACGGATCACTGTGCGTTGCAGCGTAGCACCCAACCAAAAGCTGCGTTCAAAAAGTAACGTGCCGGAGGCTGGAATGAGCAAACCGGTGACTACATCGGCTAATCGTGGCGTGTGTAACGAGGTGTGGTTCCGACCAGAGCGTGCAAGGGCACAGTGTGCACGTCACGTGACGATACAAAGCGAGCAGCAGCATGCATCAATCGTCCAACGCTGCCAGTCGCATTGCAAACATGGAGGCGTCAACCGAAGAGCAAAGAGGTGTTGTTGGATTTCTGACAGCGGAAGGAGTAGGGGGAACGGACATTCATCGCCGAATGTCACAAGTGTACGGCGAACAATGCAAGGGTCAAGGCGTGGCACAAGCGCTTCAGGGAGGGACGGGTGTCGTCAGCCGATGATGCCCGGTCTGGGGCAACCTCCTCCCCCCCTGCATTAACGATGACAACGTCCAGCTGGTTGATGCACTCATTACCTAGGACCGCCGAGTGACAGTGAACGCTATAGCCACCGTGGTCGCTCCACGACAATGCACGACCTCATACGGCCAACATAGTCGCGGCATTCCTGCAGAAATTCAAATGGGAGGTTCTCGGCCACCCTCCATACAGTTCAGACCTCTCTCCCTGTGATTACGCCATGTATGGTCCCCTGAAAAGGGCTCTGCGGGGCCAACGATTCACCTCGGACGCCGACGTCCAGCCGTACGTGCGGAACTGTTTCACATCGCAGCCCAGGGAATTTTATGAGACAGCCATTCACCGCCCCGTGTCACAGTGGGACAAGTGCCTCGGAAGCCAGGGCCGATACTTCTAACATACAGGTACTGGTTTCTGTAATTATGCCTCCGGTTCGTTACTTTTTGAACGCACCTTATAGTTCACAAATTTACAATTTTAACGCTTTTAATTGAGTCGTCCAGTAGCAAAACTCGTTTAATCCACTTGTGAATAAAGATCATGTCGTAAAATTATTTATTTAATTATTTTATTTTATTTTACTTTATTTTATTTTGTTTTTCTTTGTTTAATTTAATTTAATTTTGTTTTGTCTTTTGATTTTGTTTTGTTTTATTTTAAATTGTTTTGTTTAATTTTTTGTATTGTTTTTTGTTTTGTTTTATTTTATTTTGCTTTTATTTTGATTTTGTTTTGTTTATTTTTTATTTTATTTTGTTTAATTTTCATTTTTCAAGAAAACAAACACAAAAGCAAAAAAGTAAAATAAAAACACGAAGCAAAAAGCAAAATTCAAAAACAAAAGAAAAAGCAGAAAACAAACACAAAAACAAAACCAAGTAATAAATGCAAAAAGTAAAATTCAAAAGCAAAAGTACAAAGCAAACACAAAACCAAAAACCAAAAACACAAAGCAGAAAGTAGAAAACAACAAAGACAAAAGATACGTGAGGCAAAGTCCAGAGAAACGTTTCTCATGAAAATGATTCTTATTCACAAGTGGATTAAACGAGCTTTGTAACTTGACGACTCAATTATAACCTTCCACCTAATAAAGTCCACTGCCGAAAAGACCATGACATGAAAAAGACCACAAGCAATAATGTCCACAAACCAAAATGTCCAGAGTGACAAAATGGCCAGGAATATAGGCTCCCCATTCAAAATGACCACAATTAATGATGTCCAGAGTGTCAAAATGACAGGGAATGTTTTCACCTCGTCCAAAATGACCACAAATAATGATGTCCAGAGAAATAAAATGTCCAGGAATATTTAAACCTACCGGTAGTTCAAAATGTCCTCAAATATTGCTGTTCATTAAGACATGATTCTTATCTTTCTCAACTCTTTCTTACCTATTCTTTTTTGAAATGGAATGAAAAGTCCAGACTGAGCATTTATTTATAGGTTCAGTAAGTTAGCAAAGTGAAATGCCGGGAGCGAGCTAGGGGTGGGTACTACCGCCTGGAGTCCACGTGGAGACCGCCTGGAATCCACCTGGAGATGCACATGCTGTTGTGTCGGTGCCGAGAGGAGCTGGGTACGCCCGGTTGTTGGTAACTGTGTGCAATAACAGGAAAGGACTTTTGGACCCGCTTTCATTCCAAATGAAATATTTTCGAATTTTGGTGTCCATGTATGTTACCTCGCAGGAAAAATGTACTCCTATTCTTCCTCAGGATCGGGGAGCTCCTCGTGAAGGCGAGGACCACCACTCTTAAGGTGATAGCCTCTCGCCCTCAGACAGGCGGCGATGTCTCCGCCATCTTTGTATGTATGGTAATTGCCAACTATGCGATCCACTTCGCGCTGGTTCCTCTGATAGGTCTTGTTAACGGGTTCTTTTATTTTGGTTTGTCCTTCCCGAACTTGAGTGATTTGCGTAAAAATCTCATTTTCTTCCATCTTCAAATTTTCTAAAAATCTCCAGATGGATGCATGGCGGACCAACATGAATCTTTGGAGGTGGTTGTGCCAACCCTCAACCGCGTTGTTTGTTGTTCGCCGTTCAAGGCCGCTTGATACGGGTTCCATACGTTGATTGGGAAGCGCAGTGGCGTCCATCTATTCCGGCGTAGCGCTCCCTTCTTGTAGTACAATTCCAGGTGGTTGATAATTTCTTCACGTCTGTTATCCATGTCTCCCACTACATACAATTAAGACTGGCGCTGTCTGAGCTGGACCACGCCAACAACTTGTGAACCACCAAGCCACGTGATGTTTTTTTAAGTCCTGGACGTCTTTCACTTTATGCGTTTTGCACTCTGGACATTTCCCACTTTGAACGTTTGGCACTCTGGACATTTTTACCTTGGGCCATTTTGTACTCTGCACATTTTGACAGGTGGACCAAAAACCAATGGACCAAAAATCCTGGCCATTTAAGACCTGGACGAAAAGGCGTGGACTTCCTTGTACCTGGACATTCTAATCGTGGACATTATGTCTGGTAACCCAGTTATAATCATTACTTTAGTTGCTGGAATTGCTGTCCTTCATTTTCTAGACACACGTTGCAACGACGTAGGAAGTTTTGGTACTCTCGCTGCAATTTATCTTCACTAATATTTTGTATCAATGCAGTTATTTCGTTCTCGAGAGACTCCAATGTACGTTGGTTGATTCTGTATACCATTTGGTTGAGGTTCCCCTATATTAGTAAAATTTGCACGGCGCTTACGAACTTATGAACACGCTTACTGTAAGACTTCTTCTACAGATAAGTTTCCATTAGGAAAACTCGATGTTTTTAGCCTACTTTCGATTTTTGCAAAATATGAAAGTAGATTTATGAGATCAACACAGGGCGAAAAATTGTGCGTGTGTGTGTGTGAGAGTGTATGTACTCTGAATGTATGTCCCCCCCCCCCCCTATAAATTTGAACACGGTGAAACCAAATTGAACGAAATTTGGTACAGAGCTAGCACTAGCAAAGGGCACCTCAGTGTCGTTTTATATCGCCGCCATCTTGACGGAAACGTAATGGCGGCCACCCAAATGTTCAAAGCTTAAATCAAATTACGACCAACCTAATATCTGATCTCAACCAAATTTTGAAACATTATACCTTTATGTCGGATGCATCTTTTGACCAAACTTCAAGGTCATCAGCCCAATAGTCTGTAGATAGCGGCCATGTATGTGTGCAAATCGATTCCCCCTATCAATTCAAACACGGTAAAACCTAATTGAACAAAACTTAGTACAGAGGTAGTACTTGCAATGGGCACCTCATGGCCATGTTTTATATCGCCGCCATCTTGACGGAAATGGAATGGCGGCCACCCAAATGTTAAAAGCTTAAATCAAATTACGACCTACCTAATTATTTGATCTCTACCAAAATATGCAACAACATACCTTTGTGTGGGAAGCATCTTTTGACTGAACTACAAGGACATCATTCCAATAGTTTGCAGATAGCGGCCATGTATGTGTGCAAATCGATTCACCATATCAATTTAAACACGGTGAAACCGAATTGAATGACATTTTGTACAGAGGTAGCACTAGCAAAGGGCAATGGCCACCTCATATTCATGTTTAATATCATTATATCACGTTGTATTTCAACAAGCTACTACAACCAATATTCAATTATACTCCTTCAAAAGGACAAAGAGTTATAACAATACCCATGCATTTAGGAGAAATTAGGCTATATGCTCTTCAATGAACTTCTTGTTTTCCTGTACCTAACCGTGTTCACGGTATACGAGATAGGCTGCAGTAATTCTCCACAAGGCTTAATTATCTCAACTAAGGTGTTTTGCCAGCTGCGTATGTAATCAATGCTATGAGAGTACCTGGTGGTACTCGACCCGCCGTTTTGTAATCGGTACATGCTAGTTACCTGGCCGTAACTCATTGCAATCCAAACTCCACACGGCCCCAGCAAGGTTCCGTTATGTAGAGAATGACCTCTCATTAGTTCAGGAATTTTGTAGTGGAGATCGAATTACAAGACGTTGGTATACGGGCAATTAAGTTTACCTTCACCGTCAATTATAGCGCTAAAATTGTGGCTTACTGCACTTCCATTGTCTCTTCTGTATGCACTCTCCCTATCAATTCTTAAGCACCAGACCAAATCGAATACAACTTTCTATTAAAGACGTAATGCTCCAATGCACCTCAACAAATCTTTTTTCCGTCATGTTACTCAAAAACTAATGGCGGTTAATTGTATTTTCATTGCCGAAGTCGACTGCTGGCTAAACCATTTCGAATTCCTACTAAATTCTATGCTGGCCCTGTGGTGTTGAGGTAGCGCGCCTGACTCACACCCGGAGGCCCCGGGTTCGATTCCCGGCTCCGACATGGATTTTAGAAACTGACGTGGGGGCTGTAACGGGGTGCACTCAATCTCGTGAGGACAATTGAGTAGCTGATTGACAGTGAGGCATTGCCCCTGTCATGAAAACCAAGATTAACGGCCGGGGGACCCGACACGCTGAACACGCGTCACCCCAATATCTGCAAGCCAAATGGCTGGGCAGAGGTCGCTTGGTAGGCCTAGGCTCTCATGGGCTGTAGTGCCAGGGGTTAGTATATTCTATAATCGGGTCCCATCTTATGTAAGGAATCAATGCCACAGGAAGAACTTTTTTGACTAATTAATTTGAATGTGATGGTCCTGAGTTTTCAAGAGTTATAATTGTTAACACATTTAAATGAAAGAAAAGTCAAATTTTCCAAATATGATTGATGTCATTTGCGCGCTTTACAACGTAATCACTTTGATTATCACCCACATCCACCATCTTCAATATATACAATACTAAAATCGATTGCTCACCAGCTCGTGTTACCTTAATATTTGGAGTTAGCTTGTAACTCTGAACGACCACGTGGTGTAAGGGTAGGTTCCAGGTTCGATTCCTAGCTCTGTCAGGTATATTAAGGCTGTAACAAGTCGCACTTATCCTCAAAAAGACAAATAAGTAGCTGTCTGATACGTAAGGCAGTTACTGTCATCAAGAAAGCCACGTCACCTTACAACCCACATGCCATTTGGATGAGCAGCGGTCACTTGGTAGACCAAGGTCTTGGGGGCCTGCAGGGTTTTTTTGACCATCGTGTGATCATCATCAGATCCTGATCACTAGGGTTGAGATTCAACTTCATCTACAAATATTAATGTGTGGTATTATTATACTTTTGATGTGTAACATCTTTCCACTCGGTTGCTGGATATTTTTGGGGGAGTGATTTTGAAAAATGGGACGGAAGTGGATCGGACGGAAGTGTGTAAGCTGGCAGTGGTACCATGTGGAATGTTTATCACATACGGATTACTTTGTAACAGCAGAGTATCAAGAAGGCAGGGCGAGAGTAGAAAATCTAGTAGGCAGTGAAGAAAAATAAGAGAGTCTTGGAATTGTTATGTATTATGAGAGTGTAAAAAACAAGATGTTCAGTAAAGAACATATAACCTACTTTCTCCTAAATGCATGGGTATTGTTATAACTCTTTGTCCTTTTCAAGGAGTATAATTGAATGTTGGTTGTAGCAGCTTGTTGAAATACAACGTGTTATATGGATATTAAACATGAATATGAGGTGCCCTTTGCTATTGCTACCTCTGTACAAAATTTCATTCAATTCGGTTTCACCTTGTTTCAATTGACATGGTGAATCGATTTCCACACTTACATGGGCACAATCTGAAAACTATTGGGCAGATGACCTTGTAGTTCAGTCAAAAGATGCTTCCCACAAAAGGGTATGTAGTTGCAAAATTTGGTAGCGATCAAATGACTAGGTTGGTCGTAATTAGAAACCGTTTCCGACAAGATGGCGGTGATATAAAACATGACACCGAGGTGCCCTTTGCTTGTGCTACCTCTGTACCAAATTTCGTTCAATTCTGTTTTACCGTGTTTGAATTGATAAGGGGAATCGATTTTGCACACATGCAGGGCTGCCATATGCAAACTATTAGACTGATGAGCTTGTAGCTTGGTCAAAGAACTCTTCTCACATAAAGGTATGTTGTTGCAAAATTTAGTAGAGATCAGATGATTAGGTTGGTCGTAATTTGATTTAAGCGTTTAACATTTGGGTGGCCGCCATTACGTTTTCATCAAGATGGCGGCGATATAAAACATAACACTGCTTGTGAGTTGCTATTGCGAGTGCTACCTCTATACCAAATGTTGTTCAATTCGGTTTCACCGTGTTTGAATACGTAGGGGGAATCTATTTGCAAACATACATGGCCGCCATCCGCAAATTATTGGTCTGATGACCTTGTAGTTCAATCAAAAGATTCTTCATACATAAAGGTATAATGTTGCAAACTTTGGTAGAGATCGGATGATTAGATTAGTCGTAATTTGATTTAAGCTCTGAACATTTGGGTGGCCGCCATTACGTTTTCGTCAAGATGGCGGCGATATAAAACATAACACTGCTTGTGAGTTGCTATTTCGAGTGCTACCTCTGTACCAAATGTTGTTCAATTCGGTTTCACCGTGTTTGAATACGTAGGGGGAATCTATTTGCAAACATACATGGCCGCCATCCGCAAATTATTGGTCTGATGACCTTGTAGTTCAATCGAAAGATTCTTCATACATAAAGGTATAATGTTGCAAACTTTGGTAGAGATCGTATGATTAGGTTAGTCGTAATTTGATTTAAGCTCTGAACATTTGGGTGGCCGCCATTACGTTTCCGTAAAGATGGCGGCGATATAAAACATGACATTGAGGTGTCTTTGCTAGTGCAACCTTTGTACCAAATATCATTCAATTCGGTTTCACCGTGTTCGAATTGATAGGGGGGGGGGGGGGGAGGTGGTGCACATACATTCAGAGTACACATGCTCACAGACACACAGCCTCACAGACACATACACCCACACACAGACAGACACAGAATATTTCGCCCTGTGTTGTTCTCATAAGTTTACTTTCATTTTTTGCAAAAATCGAAAATAGGCTAATAAAAAGATTTGTTGTGTGTTGATGAACGTCAAAGATAATAAAAACGGTAACAACTTCAATGTAGGATAACATGTCAGATGTTATACATCATATGCGACTACTGTAAGGCTCGTATCTTTTTTTATATATATTATGAGTCTTTTAATGTTTATATTACGATTCACAGTTTGAATCTCGCTATTTAAGGATAGTTTGTTTTATAGGGATTTGTGAAGTACATAGGAATATTATGCGGGTGTATACAAACACAATATAATAAAGTTAAAGCTTGCACTTTGAATTCTACTGTCATTGGTTAGTTATCCAATTTAATTGCACGTTCGTTATACAGGTGTGCGCTAAACATGCTTGAGAGATATTGAGGAAAGCCAGATGGTGATTATATGGCCACTAGCAGTAATGAGATTCAAACCACCAATCTCAGGATTGGTGTAAACCCCCTTCGCATTCGTGGTCACGCCACGGGGAGACAGCTGCTGGAGCCTTACCAAGGAAGGTCTGAGAGACATTGAGGAAAGGCAGATGGTGATATTTTGGCCACTAACAGCCTGTTGACATGATGTCTGCTCATAACGAGCCTTGCCTGACAGAGCACTTCAACCCTCTCGAGGATCACAATAATGGCGCTGGCACCTGTCACCACTCGCCGCAGTTGTAAAACTCATCAAGTGCAATTCGGGAATAATGAATTGCGACCGCAAAATCACTAAAAATGTAAATCTGCTGACATGGTGAAATGTTTCCATATGGCATGGATGGAGGTACATGGATGAGAACCAGTGTGACTGCAATATGCTATGCAATAGAGAAATGATGGTAGTATTCCTAAAGTCTATAGATATACTTGTATTAGTATCTTATAGACTGCACCGTGTTCTATATGCAAGGAGTAAAGAAACTCTAGTGCGGGTATCACTGTAGATATGAAATAGACATTATACAGGTGGATTTGAAATTCTGAACTAAATGTATTTTAAAGATACCATAGAGAGTGACGATAATTGTTTATTTCAAGAAGAACGGCAATAATATAAAAAACAAGATGTTCGGTAAAGAACATATAGCCTACTTCCTCCTAAATGCATGAGTATTTTTATAACTCTTTGTCCTTTTCAAGGAGTAGACAATTGAATGTTGGTTGTAGTAGCTTGTTGAAATACGACGTGTTATATGGATATTAAACATGAATATTATGAGTCCCTTGCTAGTGCTACCTTTGTACAAAATTTCATTCAATTGAATTTATATGGTGAATCGATTTGCACACATACATAGCCGCTATCTGCAAACTATTGGGTTGATGACCTTGTAGTTTAGTCAAACGATGCTTCCCACGAAAAGGTATGTTGTTGCAAAATTTGGTAGTGATCAGATGATTAGGTTGGTCGTAATTTGATTTAAGCTTTTAACATTTGGGTGGCCGCCATTACGTTTCCGTTAGGATGGCGGCAATATAAAACTTGACACTGAGGAGCCCATTGCTAGTCCTAGCTCTGTACCAAATTTCGTTCAATTCGGTTTCACCGTGTTTGACTAGTTAGGGGGAATCGATTTGCACACATACATGGCCGCTATCCATAAATTATTGGTCTGATGACCTTGTAGTTTGGTCAAATGATTCTTCATACATAAAGGTATAATGTTGCAAAATTTAGTAGAGATCAGGTGATTAGGTTGGTCGTAATTTGAATTAAACTTTTAACTTTTGGGTGGCCGCCATTAGGTTTTCGTCAATATGGCGGCGATGTAAAACATGACACTGAGGTGCCCTTTGCTAGTGCTACCTCTGTACCAAATATTGTTCAATTCGGTTTCACGGTGTTTGAATTGATAGGGGGAATCAATTTGCACACAAACATGGCCACCATCCGCAAAGTATGGGGCTGGTGACCTACTAGCTTGGTCAAAGAACGCTTCTCACATAAAAGTATATAGTTGCAAAATTTGGTAGAGATCGGATGAATAGGTTAGTCGCAATTTGATTTAAGCTTTGAACATTTGGGTGGCCGCCATTACGTTTCCGTCAAGATGGTGGCAATATAAAACATGACACTGAGGTGCCCTTTGCTAGTGCTACCTCTGTACCAAATTTCGTTCAATTCGGTTTCACTGTGTTCGAATTGATAGGGGGGGGGGGGGGGGGGACAGACATTCAGAGTACACACACTCACAGACACACAGACTCACAGACACACACACAGACAGACACACAATATTCGCCCTGTGTTGATCTCATAAGTCTACTTTCATTTTTTGCAAAAATCGAAAGTAGGCTAATAGATGGAGAAGAGAAATGTCTTGATGAGATATATGAAATTTAAGAAGTGTTATGATGCAAATTATGTCTATGAGGGCATTAAAATCAAGTATCAAAAATAAAGGAACTGTAATCATATAAACATTTATGTAATTGTCCTAAGGAGTGACGATTTGCTCCTATCAATAGAAGTGTATTTTTTTGTCGTGTAGCCTCCTGAGAGGCCGAGTGCAGGTCTTTCTAGTCGACGCCCGTGGGCGGCCTGCGCGTCCGGATGAGAGATGAGATGAATGATGAAAGTGGGCAAGGATGTGGAAGGAAGTGGCCGTGGCCTATCAGAAGGTACTGTCCCAGTATTTTCCTGGTGTTGAAAATGGGAAACCACTGAAAACCATTTCAAGGACAGCCAACGGTGGGGCTCGAACCCACGCGTCTACCGAGTCAGCAGAGAGCTTGGCCCCATGACCAAACGCCGCGCTTTAGCCAGCGTAGCCACTACTGTCGGTTTCAATAGAAGTGATTTGACTGCTGTAAGTAAATGATAAAATATATTAGATTGCAGTAAAAAGTATCTCACTTCTTATCTGATGTTCCTGGTTAGTGTATTATCTATCACCCCATTCTTTTGCTTCTCGTAACATCCACCAAGTACTTTTTATTTATTTCTTCACAGGCATTCTGTTTGTGAGCTGGCGCCCTCTCGAGTATATATTGATATCTATAGTAGTTTATCCCAAAGAGGTTATGAGCATCCGGTGAGTGAATCATATTACAATGGTTCCCTTTTACGGTAAATGTCTGGATAGTGCCCTGTGAAGGAAACGAGGCTTTCCACAGTCCTCTGGGGTGATGAAAACTGGGAAATTATGAGTCATTCCTTGGAGTGAGTCGCCTCCGTAGCGTAGCGGTCAGCACTGTTAGCTGGGTTCGATTCCCGGCTCTGCCACGAAATTTGAAAAGTGGTACGAGGACTGGAACGGGGTATACTCAGCCTCGGGTGGCCCAAATGAGTAGAGGGGGGTTCGATTCCCCCTCAGCCATCCTCGAAGTGGTTTTCCGTGGTTTCCCACTTCGTCTTCGGGCAAAATGCCGGGGTGGATCCTTCTTCAAGGCCACGGCCGCCTCCTTTCCTCTTCCTAGCCTATCCATCCCCATCTTCCATCCCTTCCCATCCCTCCTAAGCCCCTGTTCGCTTTGCAGGTGAGGCTGCCTGGGCGAAGTGCTGATCACACCTCCCCAGTTGTATCCATTCCGACCAGATGTTCCAAGCTCCAGGACACTACCCATAGAGGCGGTAGTGGTGAGTTCCCTCAATGAGTCCGTGGGATCCACCAACCTAGAGGGTCAAGTCAAGTCAACCCTGGCACTATCCAGCCCATGACGGGCTAAGGCCGACCAAGCGACCGCTGCCCAGCCATTTGGCCTGCAGATATTGGGGTGACGCGTGATCAGCGCGTCGGGTCCCCTCGGCCGTTAATCTTGGTATTCGTGATCGGGGCGCTGTCTCACTGTCAGACAGCTACTCAATTGTCCTCACGAGGCTGAGTGCACCCCGTTCCAACCCTCACGTCAGTTTTAAAATCCCTGACGGAGCCGGGGATCGAACCCGGGGCCTCCGGATGAGAGGCAGGCGCGCTACCCCAACACCACGGGGCCGGCAACCTAGAGGGTAAATTGACTAAATAAATTTAAAAAAAATCCATGGAGTGAATGATGTCGGGGAATCCTTATCCTGGAGAAATCTGTCTAATACCCATTACCAATACGGAGGATATTATATAAGTCATGGTAACTATGGTATACTTAGAATAAGGCTTTCGCAATAATAATAATAATGATGATATGCCATAAATACAAACATATTTATATTCTTAGAGTAGGCGTTGACAGCTTCAGTGGCGTAGTCGGCAGCATACTGAGCTTCTATGCCCAAGGTCACGGGTTCAAACCTGGCCGAAGTCGTTGGATTTTTTAAGAGCGTTAAAAATCCCTAAGTATGCCTCCCTTCGGAAGGAAAGTAAAGCCAGCGGTCCCATGTCATAGATTTATGGCATGAAAAAGAACCTTCTACTAACTACAGTTGTGTGAAGTCAAAATTTGTAGGTTAGAATTGATAACGCTCGATTAGTTCCAACGTTCGCCGCCAGGTGCTGACTGCGATGCCATCTAGTGGCGAAATCCGCAAACTAGGTGTCGTGGACGGTAGCATTTGGTAGCAAAAGTAGGAACTACTTGAAAATCGTGTATGCAGTCTTTACTTAATTAAAACAGGTAACACAATATCACAATTAAAACCGGCTATCAGACAGATTTCACACACTCCCCAAGTACACGGGGCTACATGGCCACGTTGTCGCAGCCCCTAAACTAAGGAACCAACCAACCAGAGTAGGCGTTGTTATACGAGTCATCGACTGCCTAGAGAAGCAGAGCACGTGAACGTTGTGCCTGACCTATTTACTAGGCGTTGCACGCATAATTTCAACCTCCATTTGTGGGCCCTTCCATTTCTAATTGCTGAGTGACATTTTCTGAACAGGTTTGCTGCAGGTATATCTGAGGGTGTGCGGAGATTCAGGTGCTGTTTCAACATGAGCAGGGTTGTCGGTCCCATTGATGATACTGTAACTTTAGGTATGAATGGGGCTACGTAATGACTAGGGCTCGGATTCGAGCATATTTGCATATATTTTCCTGATTAATACGCATTGAAAGAAGCCTTTGGGTGGTATTTTCACCTCTCTGAGACCAACAGAATCGATATTTATCGAGCATATAAATGCATAAAACCGCGTTTTTCAGAATAGAAGCATATAAATGCATATTCTTGTGGTTTTTGTCTAAATAGTTTGTTTTTCTTCGAATCCTCCCCCTTCCCCCCCCCTCCCCACCCCCAAATTCAGACCCTGACGATCCTTAAGGTTCGAAAACAGATATAATTATTGAAAAGCCTATCTTGTGCGAATAATAGAACCGCAGGTTTTTAACCTTTAGTGAGGTCGTTCTCGTCAATGAAACTTTTATTGACTGATTTAAGAAAATCATTCAAAACTGAAAACATAGAAAAAATTCTTGTTGTAGAGACCAATGCAGATCTACTTCATTAACTCGTCTAATTCTGAACATTTTGTAAATGAACTTTTAAACTGTAACTTTAATAAGAAAACTTGTCTTATATATACTTGAAAAACTCGAATGCGAGTATATTGCAGTGTATCTTACATACAATTGGAAAATAAAGCTCGTATATAAAGGTATGTTATTGGTTTATCGTTTCACTTTCCTTTCTATAGTTTATAACGGTGTTTTTCAGGCATATTCTGCATATTTAACCGCATATAACGTTTTTTTTAGCATATTCAGCATATTTAACAGCATATAACGGTTTTTCGAGCATATCTATCGAGCATATAATGGGTTTTTCGAGCATATCTATCCAGCATAAAACACATGGTTTTCGAGCATATCTGGAGATTTATCGAGCATATCAATCCGAGTCCTAGTAATGACATTCAGGGCTCAGCCAATGCCTGCGGATGCTCTACTCATGGGGTCACTGCTGCTATACTGGCTCAGTGAGGAAAGCCATTACAAACCACCTCATCGTTCACTTTGACCAGTGCACCTTATTGTAACGCTACCTTAGGTTTTGGAAATTACTTCCTACATCATCTATAGCGCCACTTTTTCAAGATCTGGCTAGTCTCTGGAGTGATACCTAACAGGCAGACTGACATGTTGAGCTTTTTCCAGTCACGTGGAACATGTATTGTGGATTGACGGACTAAGTACTTAATACCAGAAACTAATACGAGACTCATTAAGTAACCTATAGATTTTCCCCACCTTGACAATACAAACGAACATGATGTAATAGACAATATCCACAATTTCCAGGACACATTCCAGTACATATGTTGCACACATGACTATAACCAGATATTTCGTTCCAAGCTGTAGAATTATGATGCACCCCCTAACGTAGGCTACCCGAGCAAACAAATGCACGTTCCACGGCAGAACTGGGCAGCTCATATTCATAGATGCGAGGTTTAAATCCCAATACTCAGAGAAGCAATCCCGTGTTAGATCAGTCCTTGGCATTTCCATACTCATCCTCTGCGAATGCCGTGATAGTAGCCTACCATATTTCGAACCGTGCCACCAATCTCAATCCTAAACACATCCCCAGCTCCAATTTGATGTTATAACCACGAAGCAATACAGTAAACACTACAACTGCTGACACATGACACCAGTGCTGGTCACATACTCCTTAGTATTACCTTGGTATTACCAAGACATTTTAATTTAAATGTTACCAGATTGCAGTTTCTTTTGATTAAAAATATCACACTTTGGATGGGTCCTGCAGCTGAAGTTGAAATTTAAGACCATGAGTTATGACAATTTGTACAACTTTTGAAAAACGTCTGGGCAAGCATACATAACTTTGATGTCTTAAATGCAACTTTCTTAGCTTATTTTCGAGGCACTGCTGGGAAGTCTGCGTACTAGCAAGAAATCGATCTCACCCCGGGAGATGAGCCAGCATCTGTCACCACTCACAGGAGTACAGCATCATAAGTGTGCCGTTAGATGCCGTGAATGTCTTTTAAGCCAGCATCTGTCACCGTTCACAGGATTACAGATCCATACGTGTGTGTCAAGAGTAGGGCTCGGATTTTTAGGTGCTAAAAATCGGGAAAATGATTATTTTTATGTATTAAAAAAACCTGAAATATGTGACAAAAAAGGAAAAATATTTAATTATAATTTAGTTTATTAAATAATTGGGAAAAGCCGAAGAAAGAAAGTAATGTGAATATAAGCAATATACAATTTATGCTATGTCTCTGTCTCACTTACTGCCCAAGCACTACTATACACAACGAGATACATCTTCAGGTTGTACATCACAAATGACCGACGATTATCGCGAAACACTTATTCTGAAGGCGCGAAACTGTAGCAATATGTTTCTTGTCCTTGAAGTGTTGTGTAACTTAAGATCGCTTTTCACCATGATTGCTTTCCCACATGGCTGGCAGAACAGAACGCCCCCATCAGAAATAAAATTATCTTTAAATTCTGCAACATACTGCTGCAGACGATAACGTGTTGTTTTTACTTTAGGCATAGTAGAACTTCCTTACACTTCACAGTGCCATAAATGAACTGCATGTGAGTGACACTGGTTCCAGGTAGCTGGGGGAGGGGGGAAGGTCAACCACGTGGTGCAATATGGCCATGAACAAGGAAATCGCTGTCTTCCACAGTGAGTGGCACGGGGTGATAAATTAAGAATAACACAGTTGCAAGCTCACATACGCTCTGCATGAAGATTAGATAGCTCACAGGTTCTTCCCCGTTTAAGTGACACAGAACAAAAATGCAATGAACTGAAAGATCTTGCATACTGATTTTAAAAAATATTTAAATAATATGTCTTTTTATGTGCTAATAAGGGAAAAGCAGAAATTTATGTTCTTATAGAAAAATGCTTAAAATATGTATTTACATAAAAAAAATATTTACCTAAAAATCCGAGCCCTAGTCATTAGATGCCGAGTAGGCGCTCCAATGTACTCCGTCAGTGGCTTTTAGCCCTTGCAATCCATAACCCGTATACTTGGCACGTGGCACCAAATCTAACTTCAGAGAAAACTTCTTTAAAAAGTATAAATTTTCTTTTTCTTATCCCAGACTGTAAAAAACTCAAATAACAAATTTTATCAACTGAATTGAACTTGAATGGGTCCAATGTTCACGCCACATCTAAGCAAAGGAACGGTTGAACATAGATGAGTGATTGATGGGGATGGCAAGGGAAGAGCCAGGAGGGTGTTTCGGTTTTGACAAGAGGACATCCTATATTTCACGAAAAGTAAGTTAGTGAATTCAATGTGGCCATATTTTTGTCTGTCAAAATCAGGACAGCTTTGTTGGGGGATTGTTGGAGGATAGAGAAATTATAGTATAATCATTTAGACTTTCACGGCCCGTGATACTATACATAATGTACAATTTTGGGCTTATGCCGTGTTTTATTTAGTCTAACTCGACGTGACTTTCTTTGTCAGGAATAAACGGAATTACGACTAAATTGCTAACAGAAAGCAACAAAGAAATTTAAAAAGGTGCCCTAAGATGGACGCCATTTTAGCCCCATTTTAGGGACAACGAAATGCAGCAGTGAGTTAATTTCTGATCTGTGGATTCAGACTTTCAATACGAACCTCGAGACCATACCAGGCGACCCATCAGAATAATAATAATAATAATAATAATAATAATAATAATAATAATAGTAATAATAATAATAATAATAATAATAATAGCAATGAACACAAGCTGTATTGGGACGGAACTATTTTGACTGATCAAACGGTATCACACAACAGGCCGGATTTGGTGGTTGTAAACAAGAAAACCAAGCAAACTACGTTGATTGATGATGCGATTCCTAACAACAAGAATCTCCAGTCAAAACTCATTGAAAAGATCAGCAAATACAGCGAGTTGGTCGCCCCTATCAAACGACAATGGCATTTAGAGCGAGTAAAGACCATACCTACCATTGTCTCAAGTACGGGCGTGATCCCAAGTGCCTTGCTCCAAGGCCTTAAAGAACTGGATTTGGATACTCGGCTGTACATACTAATGCAGAAGGCAGTAATTCTATCAACAACCAGAATCGTTCGGAAGTTCATGGGCAGCGAAATTCCAGCTTAGAAGTTGCTGTTTCCGTAGCTATACTTTGGTTCACTGAAGCCCGTATAGTTATGTTGTAATGCACCAGAAATGTGTTAAATGTACTGTATAAACCGAAAATAATAATAAGTAGCAATGTTAATCTAAAGAAAAACTCCCACACTTTTTGGAAAATACGATTGAAATTTCATGGTCACATTATTAAATGAACAATAACAGACTAACTGAAAGATATGTGACAATAACTTAGACACATACAAAAACTTATCTCCTTAGTATGTTGTGTAGAAGTGTTCAAACTTTAAAATGTCTCTTCTGTTAAATTTGCTTTTTATGACAATGTTCATTTTTCCTGTGTACCCTTCAATTCTCAACCTGGCCCTTTCAATAAATTTCAAGAACATTGAAAAAGATCTCCAGGAAATAAATGGGTTCAAACCCGGCCGAAGTCGTCGGATTTTTTAAGTTCGTTAAAAATCCCTCAGTATGCCTTCCTTCGGAGGGGAAGTAAAGCCGGCGGTCCCATGTCATAGATTTATGGCATGTTAAAGAACCTTCCAATAATTACACCTGTGTGAATCTAAATTGTAGGTTAAGTTTAAAACAACGCTCTTAGGTTCCTACGCTCGTCGCCAGGAGCCGACTGCGGTGGCATCTAGTAGCAAAGTTCTGAACTTGTAGTCGTTGACGGTGGCGTTTGGTGGCAAAAGTAGGAACTATTTGAAAAATTCTAAGTCTGCAATCCTTACTTGAATTATGAAAACAGATAACACACACTAATCCAGTCATCACAATTAACACCGGTTATCAGACAGATTCTACACACACCCAAAGTACACGGGGCTACATGACCGCGTTGTCGCAGCCCCTAAACTGAGGAACCAACCAACCAAAATAAACATCTCAGAAGACATTGTATGCGACAAAATCGACAATCACCAATTTGGAGACAAACACACCACCAGAGCCACTATTACTTGGACAGAAGAACGAAAGAAGAGGATGAGCGAGAGGATGAGGAGAAAAGAAGGTCAACACATTAGCTAAACAGGTTCAGTCGTGTTCCTGAGTAGGGCATAACGATGTAAAAAAGAAAGGTAGCATGCATCTTGGTGGGGTGTTGGTTCGGGTCAGACTGAGGATGCCTTGCGTTGGGGGGGCGGGGTATAAACAGCAGATGACGAAGTGTGTGGCGCCAATGACATGTTCTACACGGGTACAAACGTTCACGTAAAAGGTATTCCACCAAATACGCTCTCTCTTGAGTAGTAAATATTACCGACTGTATCCTGTTGCACTATTCCAATGATCTAAACGCTCCCTTATTGCATTCACACTGACGCTTTCCACAGCACAGCACAGCACAGCACAGCTCACGCGTGTGTTCTGATATCCTGTCGACCTTGGAGAAGACCAGCTAGTATCTGGCTGACGGCGAGTGAGCGAAAGGTCCGACACCGCGCTGCCTACTTAATTCCGGCTCTCACCTAACGTAGCAGTGCCTAGGCACTGCGGAGAACATTCCCTGACGCACTGTATAAGAAAGATGGCAATTGTCAATAGTTCTACTTTCGCTCTAAAGTCGATGGAAAAACATGAATGAAAAAAGAAACAATACCATGTTGAAAATTACAAACAGCACGGACAAAAATCATGTACATATGACGCCATCAATTAGAAACCTAATAATAATATTGTTAGATTTTACGTCTCTTTTAACTACTCTGGCTTGTAGAGACGCCGGGGTGCCGGAATGTTGCCCCGAAGGGGATCTTTAACGTGCTCCCAGACTTCACAAATGCGCATAACATTAGTGTCGATCATCCTGAAGATAAACATCATCAATCATCCAATAGGTCGAATGTGTTCCACACTTGTTTGCGCTGACTGCATTTAAGCGCGTCGCCACAAGACTCCTTTGACGTTCTAGTCTGGGAAGGAGCTAACTCGTCAGGAAATGGTTCGTACTTTTACTGCTTGTTTTTGAAGTACCGTATGGAATTTCCTAGGGTATGTTCTACCTTTACCTGGCTGCATGGGCCCGCTGTTCCCAAGGTTATGGGTTTGAATCCCAGCAGAAGTAGTTGGCATTTGAGGGTACTTAAATTTGAGGGAGTCGTGCCATTTAATTTACTGGGAACCAACTCGCGGTGTAGTGGCTAGTGTTCTTGGCTGTCGCTCCGAGGGCCGAGTTTGGTTCCCGGATCTACCAATAAATCTCAATATGTATTGATATGAAATTCATCATGTTTCATATAATTTCACCGAATTGAAATTTGAATAAAACTTTTACCAAATAAGTAGGTAAATAATGTATTGAAACTTATTATAATGAAATACAAGTTTCGGTTAACGTGTAACCTTCTTCAGTTATGCTAAAAATTAAAATAATCTAATTAAATTCTATGAAGAAATAGATGAAGATTAAATATAAATCATTCACTGTATTATTTCTCAGTAATCCTAGACATATCTTCAAATATTAAAAATGCAGTTAAAAATATTGTTAATCGAAAATACTGTCTAACTAGAATAAATCGTTAAAATACGGGAAAATATTATGTAAATTTTCTTTAAAAATCAGATATCTTACAATTGAATTATTAATCAGATTTAAAAAACATTCAAAATATGTATTCTTATAAAAACAAGTAGTTCCGTGACGAACTAAAGAGTCTACATTTCTTAAAATTTAAGATTCTTGCCAATGATTAATCTATGCAGACCTATCTAGAATAACGATGAAATTAAATTGGTAATACTAACACATGAAATATACCTGAAATAGTGTAGCCTAATAGAACAATACGGTTAGCAGCCCTGGTGACTGAATATTTTATTCTTAGTTCCATCTCCTTAGGTACAGAATGCACATACAAAATTTGGTTGAAGTCCAATGGATAGATTTTTACTCCAGGTGAATGCTGGGGTGGTTCCTAACTTCAGGCCATGGCCGCCTCCTTCCCGATCCCATCCCCAATTTACAGATACACACACTAGTACAGCCATCACAATAACACAAGTTATCATATAAATTCCACACACACACACACACACAAATACACGGGGCTACATGACCACGATGTCGTAACCCCCGAAAATAAGCAACAACAACAATAGATTTACTGGGACGTTAAATTTCCTCTCTAAAAGGGGAAAAGGACGTAAATCAAGAAGGTAACAATAATATTCGTATCTTCTTTTCCCCGTCCTCGTTATTTGAGTGGATTACCTTGATGTCATGCCCATTAAAGCCATCACCACCAGCACAGATAAACCTCAAATATCTTCTGTACTTAAAAGGGGAGCGTGATGGCGTAGTGGCTTAGCTGCTCGTCTTTCACCCGAACGGCCGGGGATCGAATCCCGGTGACAGCTGGGCGAAATTTTCACCTGAAAAATCACGTGGCGTCAGGAAGGGCATCCGGTATTAAAACCCCGGCCAAATCCAAAATGGTCCGGGTTGGCTTCGGCGACCCCAATTAATTGGGATAAGCCGTAGAGAATGATGATAATCTACTGTACTTAACACATTTTTATCGTTGTCTATGAAGAGGTTGTTGATTCATTTAGGTGCTTCACAACCTCTTGGTGATGTAGGGAATGTGTGGAATCAATATGGTAATATGTCCAAGTCGACGGCGATGATCTGCCTCGAACGACAAAATTTAATTATCTTGGCTCTACGATAACTGCTGAAGGTCGTGTTACCGAAGAGGTCAACGTAAGAATTAATGCTGCGTGGGTGAAGTGGCGAACAACGACAGGTGTTATGTGCGATCGCCAGGTGAAAGACCACCTAAAATCGAAGATTTACCGCACTGTCATTCGTCCCGTGGCGCTTTATAGTACTGAATGTTGGCCGACCACGAAGGAAGCAGAACGTCGGCTAAGTGTCATGGAGACCAAGATGCTTAGATGGACAACTGGCATTACTAGGTTGGATAACATCACCAATGAATGAATAACGGAGCGATTAGGTATCGCGGCAATCAACATCAAAATGCATGAGGGACGTCTGCGATGGTTTGGGCATGTGCTACGGTCAGGACCAGACACAATTCCAAAACGAGGCTACACGCTAGAGGTCGCCGGGAAAAGACCAAATGGGCGACCGAGACAACGTTGGGCCGATACACTGCACAGGGATCTGAAAAGCGTCAACCTTCATCCGGACATGGCCCATGACCGAGTAAAGTGGAGACAGCGGATTCAAATAGCGGACCCTGCCACGAGGCGGGACAAACGCTAAAGCAAAAGAAGACAAAGAATATGTGTCATTGTGTTGAGTGTAATAGTGTGTGAATTTTAAAAAGGGTTAGGATTTGCTTAGTGGGCGCTCGTGACGTTAAGTTAGGTACCATCCTTGATTTCTTCTACGATAGGTCAGAAGGGTTGAAACCATGGAAAACCAATTCGAGAATGGCTGAGTATAGGCTAATCTATTCCAGCGCTAAACCATAATTAAATGTCTTGGCAAAATCAGGGATCTAACTCAATCCTCTAGTATTTTCCAGGATTAGAGGTGAGAAATCACGTAAATGCACTTCTAGGATGGCCATCTCTTCTCAGTTTTATTGCACGTATTTGAATGCATCCTGTTTGAACCCTCAGAGCAGGATGAAAGTTCTTGACAGAGGTAACAATCAAACACGGACCTCAGGGATGAAGCCATGAATGGTAGCCACTGTGCCACGATGTGATTATACAGTACGTAAACTTGGCTCGGGATGCCTGGTTAGTGATCCCTTTTCATAACCGTGGTTGTTATCTCATTTCATAGGCTTGAACATCGTGGTCATTTAGTCCCGTGTACTTGGGTGTGTGTAGAATTTGTCTGATAATCTGTGTTAATATAGTTTTGGTGCTAGTATGTGCTAGTATTCAAATTCAGGTGAGGATTGGGAACGGGTCTGCCGTGGCCTTAAGCTAGGAACCATTCCAATGTTTCCCGGGAAGAGAAGTGAAACTAGATATTCGATAAAGAACATATAGCCTATTTTCTACTAAAAACATGGGTATAGTTATAACTTTTGTCATTTCCATGGAGTATAATTGAACATTGGTTGTAATAGCTTGTTGAAATACAACGTGCTCTACGGATATTATCCTCACCTGAATTTTGTATACACACACTAATACAGCCATCACAATAACACCGGTTATCAGACAAAAATCAACACTCGCCCAATTACACGGGGCTAAATGACCATGATGTCCATTAATCTCAAATGAAACAACAACAGCTTCCTACCCAAATCCTTCCTCGTATCAAAGTACACACACTAGTAAGCCTACAGACATCACAGTAATACAGGTTATCTGACAACTTATACTCACACCCCAAGTACACGGGACAACAAGACCATGATGCCGCAAAACCCCTAAAGAATCAACAAAAAAACTAACAACAGTAGACTCTACCGCGAATCAAGGACAACGAATTTTAATCGCTGTAGTCGTGTGTTGAAATATGTGGTGTTATAAGTATATATAATATTTTCGATTCCAAATACACACTATATATGCTTCACATTATAACGTGTGAGTAGTTATAAATCAATAAATACAAAACATAAATTAAGTTAAAAGAAATGAACCTGCTTGGATATGATCCACGAACCTCTAGACTATAAGACTAGGACGCTACACACGTCCAGTACTAACACTAGGTTAACAACTACTTTTGTATCACTGCACTGCACTGGACTGAACGATTTCCTTAGTGTTTTCGGCCTTTCTTAAAACCATTATATAATAATGCATTATTTTGTTCAGTACATTCCTAATAGGATATAAACTTACGAAGTTACTGAAATATGGACTTGCGAGTGAACAATAGCCTCCATTTTGACAGAACGGGACGGCACGCGATTCGGCATGGTCAGCCGGAACTGTTAATCACTGCTAGAGTTATATATTCTATTTTAAAATGCTAATATCCTACCGGTCACTTCCTTGTGGACAGTCTAAACCTCCTTATGTACGATAAGTGAATTTGGTGAGGCCGGCCTTGTTGAATCGTAAGTTACGGTTAGGCTATAATACTTGCATGATTCATACATCCACCATTTTGAAACTATTTGGCTAATGACCTAGTAGTTTGGTCAAGAGTCGCTTTCCACGGTGAGGTAGGCCTATATTGTTGCAATATTTGGTAGATATCGGATGATTAGGTTAGTCGTAATTTGAGTTATACTTTGAACATTTGGGTGGCCGCCATTACGTTTCCGTCAAGTTGTATGACACTGAGGTGTCCTTTCATAGTGCTACCACTGTACCAAATTTCGTTTGATTTGGCTTCGTCGTGTTTGAATTGATAGGGGAGGGGGGGAGTGGGGGCACAGATATACACACTCACACACACTCACACACATGCAAACAAACAGACAGACAACTTTTGGCCCGTGCAGATCTCATGAGTACACTTAGTTTTGTATTTTATTTGAAAATATCGAACGTAGACTAAAAACAAGGAAAATCACTTCCAATGTAGTTGAAATGAAAATCTAACCCGCCTTTTCTCAGTTTTGCCTCACGAGGCTGAGTGCACTCCATTCCAGCCCTCAGACCAGTTTTTTTTTTGGCAGAGCTGGAATTCGAACTTGGACCTGGAGGCGACAGTTAGGACTGCTTGCGGCTACACTAGCGGGTAGACCTTTTTATAGCCAAAGACTTTAATCGGATCACCTACGTTTCTTTTGAAAATGACACTGAGGGGATGATATTATTATGTTCATTACGACGCACACTGGTACAGTCTGTACAGCAGCACAGTTTATCGTTCACGACCCAGGTACATGGTTTAATGAAGGCAGATGCTCCTAACCCCTATATGAAGGAGCAACAACATAAATATTATTTATGTTCGACGATGTCAAAATGTAAATATTATACGTCAGAAAACTGTATCATAATGAGGGCCATTATAGTACTGTTTTCCATTATGAGAGAGTTTCTCCAGCCAATCAGAGCTCATTCATTGACCAATTATGTAAGGATACCTTCACGCATGCGCTCAAAATCCATCATGTTCGACATGAACAAAGCATCCTTCTATATAAACTACCGATTTGGAAAGTGCACCGTTCATATGTTCGCGTAAATAAACTGGGGAATATGAGACAAGAAATAGCACTGTACCTTAATATCCCAAACCCCAATTTCTACACAGCGCGTTGCTTTCAAACTACTTCGGTGACAGTTTGATTGAATGCTGCTGCTAATCGGTGTTCAGCAGCCTGCAATCATATGACATTGCCAAGCAGACAGAGCGCATGCGTCGGTTGGTCAGAGAACTTGGAAAACAGAGATATCAAACCCAGCTCTTGCACTCCGATCACGAAATTCAGGTGTCTGAATCTCAACAGATATTTATGAATATTTATGTTAAAACATATAATAAAGTTATAATTATCGTCGAACATAAACAGTCGTATGCAACTCGCCTATAATGGTAATTAAGACACTCGTATGGAAAATATAAAACTCGCTAACGCTCGTTTTATCAACATACTCGTGTCTAAATTATTGCCATTATAGGCTCGTTGCATAATGTACTATTATAGCTTATTCCACCATAACATTCCCTGCCTTCTTTAAGAATTACTTTACAGCAGTTATTGACGTATTCCCCAAAGAAAATACCAATATAGACCTGAACACAACCTTAAGCCAACCTCGCAAAATATCCAGTCACGTTTATCGAATATTAATAACGTGGAACATAGATGCTCACACGTAGAATAATCTGCGTTGCCTTCATGTAGCTTTCTCTATTTTATTATTCACAGATCCACTACATGTATTCGGACTTCTGAAATGGGATCTGTCATCGCTTACGTATTACAAGCGGAATTTCATATTAGATAGCATCCACCGACGTATTTGTAGAGGGAAGCTTTGCTTGCACTGCCAAGGGTATTCTAGTTTCTGGTAAGCCAATAGCTTTCATTTTAGACTTTTAACCTTACGGTTATTTAATAAAAGCTTTCGTTACCATTCCCTGATCGGTTTATAGAATAAATGAAAATGAGCACAACTTGGAGGTCATTTTCTCGTCACCGAACAAATGTAAGAAATTGCCTATGGTAGAAAAATTGAGAACAAACTATTTGAGGACCGCCTTGCCCTCTAAATTGCTATCTCCAAGTTTCGTGAAGAATTAAGTACTTCCCAACGTTGGAATGTAAGCAACAAAGCAATATTTTGTCGAACACCTTGTGGCGCAGGGCTACCATTCTTGACTGCAATTCCCCCATCCATCCACATCGAGGTTCGTTTCCCGACTCTGCCAAGAAATTTTGTTTATATCTGAGGGCTAAAACGGAATATACTCAGCCATCTAGGAAGTGTTTTTTTTTGTTTCCCAGGCAAATGCCGGGATGGTTCCTAACGTCAAGCTACGGCCACCTCCCCTCCAATTCTCAATTATAAACACACACTAATTTATATACCACAGTAACACAAGTTATGAGACAACTTCTACACACACTCAAGTTCACGGGGATAAATGACCAGGATGCCCAATCCCATCAAATTAAACAGCATGTCTGCAGGCTCGGTGAGGAGTGGGTTTGAAATCTATTCGCTTGCCAGTCATCCTTGAAGAAGTGTTTCTTCTTCCAAATACAGACAAATGTCAAGACGGTGCCTTCTAATAGACAACTGCCACACCTTCCAACTACAGACAGATACTAAGACGGTGCCTTCTAATAGACAACTGCCACACCTTCCAACTACAGACAAATACTAAGACGGTGCCTTCTAATAGACAACTGCCACACCTTCCAACTACAGACAAATACTAAGACGGTGCCTTCTAATAGACAACTGCCACACCTTCCAACTACAGACAAATACTAAGACGGTGCCTTCTAATAGGCAACTGCCACACCTTCCAACTACAGACAAATACTAAGATGGTGTCTTCTAATAGGCAACTGCCACACCTTCCAACTACAGACAAATACTAAGACGGTGCCTTCTAATAGACAACTGCCACACCTTCCAACTACAGACAAATACTAAGACGGTGCCTTCTAATAGGCAACTGCCACACCTTCCAACTACAGACAAATACTAAGATGGTGGGTGTCTTCTAATAGGCAACTGCCACACCTTCCAACTACAGACAAATACTAAGACGGTGCCTTCTAATAGACAACTGCCACACCTTCCAACTACAGACAAATACTAAGATGGTGGGTGTCTTCTAATAGGCAACTGCCACACCTTCCAACTACAGACAAATACTAAGACGGTGCCTTCTAATAGACAACTGCCACACCTTCCAACTACAGACAAATACTAAGACGGTGCCTTCTAATAGACAACTGCCACACCTTCCAACTACAGACAAATACTAAGATGGTGCCTTCTAATAGACAACTGCCACACCTTCCAACTACAGACAAATACTAAGACGGTGCCTTCTAATAGACAACTGCCACACCTTCCAACTACAGACAAATACTAAGACGGTGCCTTCTAATAGACAACTGCCACACCTTCCAACTACAGACAAATACAGGGTCTTTATATTTGCTTGGCAAGGACATTCTCGCTCACGCGCTCCGCCACTGACGGCTCAGTTGCCGGCTGCCGCGCACGCGTATGTACGGCGGAATACCGTGCTTAAAATCAGTATCATGCATTTTTACTCACCATGTTTACAGTAGATGCTGAAAATGTTCCCCATCCGCTGCCAAACATAATCGGTATCTCCTTATGAAGTTTCTGGCTACTCCGGTTAATTTAGCTTCAGTAAGGAAATAGGCTTAACGACCTTTACGTCTATTTTTATTGTTTACTGAACCTGTACGTTTGAATCTCAAATTAGCCAGTTGTTTTATTGTCCGATTTATAGGAATGGGTCTCCCTGAAATTTCACTCGAAACTTTTGTCTTGTTCTAGCGCACGATTTCCTGCACTTTATGTACGTATTGTGCAGATATACACGTTCAAGTATCGATAATTTCACATAAGGCATTACAGCACTATACACAATCACAATAAAAGAACTGGTTAAGAGATTCAAACGTACAGGTTCAGTAAACAATTAAAATAGACGTAAAGGTCCTCATTTCCTTAGTGAAGCTAAATTAACCGGAATAACTGGAAACTTCATAAGTAGATGCCTATTATGTTTGGCAGCGGATGGGAAACATTTTCATCATCTAATGTAAACATGGTGTGTAAAAAGGCATGATACTGATTTTAAGCATCGTATTCTGCCGTACATACGCGCACACGGCAGCCGGCAACTGAGCCGTCACTGGCAGAGCGAGTGATCGAGAATGTCTTGCCAAGCAAATATAAAGACTCTGTACTAAGACGGTGCCTTCTAATAGGCAACTGTCACACCTTCCAACTACAGACAAAACCTAGACGGTGCCTTCTAATAGGCAACTGCCACACCTTCCAACTACAGACAAATACCAAGACTGTCCTTCTAATTGCACTATGCCTTCTTGCTCCAACTCCAACCCCAGTTTCATTCACCTTCATTCATTTTTAGCCTACTTTCGATTTTTGCAAAAAATGAAAGTAGACATGAGATCAACACAGGGCGAAAAAAGTGTGTCTGTCTGTGTGTGTGTATGTGTGTGTGTGAGTCTGTGTGTGGGTGTGTGTGTCTGTGTGTCTGTGTGTGTGTGTGTGTGAGTGTGTGTACTCTGAATGTCTGTCCCCCCCTATCAATTCGAACACGGTGAATGCGAATTGAACGAAATTTGGTACAAAGGTAGCACTAGCAAAGGACACCTCAGTGTCATGTTTTATATCGCCGCCATCTTGACGGAAACGTAATGGCGGCCACACAAATGTTCAAAGCTTAAATCAAATTACGACTAACCTAGTCATCCGATCTCTACCAAATTTTGCAACAACATACCTTTATGGGGGGAGCATCCTTTGACCAAATTAATAGGTCATCAGCGTAATAGTTTGCGGATGGCGGCCATCTTTGTGTGAAAATCGATTCCCCCTATTAATTCGAACACGGTGCAACCGAATGGAACGAAATTTGGTGCAGAGGTAGTACTAACAAAAGGCACCTCAGTGTCATGTTTTATATCGCCGCCATCTTGACGGAAACGTAATGGCGGCCACACAAATGTTCAAAGCTTAAATCAAATTACGATTAACCTAATCATCCGATCTCTACCAAAATTTGCAACAACATACCTTTATAGAGGAAGCATCCTTTGACCAAATAACTAGGTCATTAGCCTAATAGTTTGCGGATGGCGGCCATCTTTGTGTGAAAATCAATTCCCCCTATTAATTCAAACACGGTGAAACCAAATGGAACGAAATTTGGTACAGAGGTAGCACTAGCAAAGGGCACCTCAGTGTCATGTTTTATATCGCCGCCATCTTGACAGAAACGTAATGGCGGCCACACGAATGTTCAAAGCTTAAATCAAATTACGATTAACCTAATCATCCGATCTCTACCAAATATTGCAACTACATACCTTTATGGAGGGAGCATCCTTTGACCAATCTAATAGGTTATTAGCCTAATAGTTTGCGGGTGGCGGCCATCTTTATGTCAAAATTGATTCCCCCTATTAATTCGAACACGGTGGAACCGAATGGAACGAAATTTGGTACAGAGGTAGCACTAGCAAAGGGCACCTCAGTGTCATGTTTTATATCGCCACCATCTTGACTGAAACGTAATGGCGGCCACACGAATGTTCAAAGCTTAAATCAAATTACGATTAACCTAATCATCCGATCTCTACCAAATTTTGCAACTACATACCTTTATGGAGGGAGCATCCTTTGACCAATCTAATAGGTCATTCGCCTAATAGTTTGCGGATGGCGGCCATCTTTGTGTCAAAATCGATTCTCCCTATTAATTCAAACACAGTGAAACCGAATGGAACGAAATTTGGTACAGAGATAGCACTAGCAAAGGGCATCTCAGTGTCATGATTTATATCGCCGCCATATTGACAGAAACGTAATGGCGGCCACTCAAATGTTCAAAGCTTAAATCAAATTACGATTAGCCTAATCATCCGATCTCTAGCAAATTTAGCAACAACATACCTTTATGGAGGGAGCATCCTTTGACCAAATAACTAGGTCATTAGCCTAATAGTTTGCGGATGGCGGCCATCTTTGTGTGAAAATCAATTCCCCCTATTAATTCAAACACGGTGAAACCAAATGGAACGAAATTTGGTACAGAGGTAGCACTAGCAAAGGGCACCTCAGTGTCATGTTTTATATCGCCGCCATCTTGACAGAAACGTAATGGCGGCCACACGAATGTTCAAAGCTTAAATCAAATTACGATTAACCTAATCATCCGATCTCTACCAAATATTGCAACTACATACCTTTATGGAGGGAGCATCCTTTGACCAATCTAATAGGTTATTAGCCTAATAGTTTGCGGGTGGCGGCCATCTTTATGTCAAAATTGATTCCCCCTATTAATTCGAACACGGTGGAACCGAATGGAACGAAATTTGGTACAGAGGTAGCACTAGCAAAGGGCACCTCAGTGTCATGTTTTATATCGCCACCATCTTGACTGAAACGTAATGGCGGCCACACGAATGTTCAAAGCTTAAATCAAATTACGATTAACCTAATCATCCGATCTCTACCAAATTTTGCAACTACATACCTTTATGGAGGGAGCATCCTTTGACCAATCTAATAGGTCATTCGCCTAATAGTTTGCGGATGGCGGCCATCTTTGTGTCAAAATCGATTCTCCCTATTAATTCAAACACAGTGAAACCGAATGGAACGAAATTTGGTACAGAGATAGCACTAGCAAAGGGCATCTCAGTGTCATGATTTATATCGCCGCCATATTGACAGAAACGTAATGGCGGCCAGTCAAATGTTCAAAGCTTAAATCAAATTACGATTAGCCTAATCATCCGATCTCTAGCAAATTTAGCAACAACATACCTTTATGGAGGGAGCATCCTTTGACCAAACTAATAGGTCATCAGCCTAATATTTTGCGGATGGCGGCCATCTTTGTGTGAAAATCGATTCCCCTTATCAATTCGAACACGGTGAAACCGAATGGAACGAAATTTGGTACAGAGGTAGCACTAGCAAAGGGTACCTCAGTGTCATGTTTTATATCACCGCTATCTTGACGGAAACGTAATCGCGGCCACCCAAATGTTAAAAGCTAAAATGTAATTACGACCAACCTAATAATCTAGTCTCTACCAAATTTTGCAACACCATATCTTTATGTGGGAAACATATTCAGACCAAACTGCAAGAACATCAGCCCAATAGTTTGCAGATGGTGGCCAAGTATGTGTGCAAATCGATTCCCCCTATCAATTCAAACACGGTGAAACCGAATTGAACGAAATTTGGTACAGAGGTAGCACTAGCAAAGGGCACCTCATATTCATGTTTAATATCCCTATAGCACGTTGTATTTCAACAAGCTACTACAACCAACATTCAATCATACTCCTTGAAAAGGACAAAGAGTTATAACAATGCCCATGCATTTAGGAGAAAGTAGGCTATATGTTCTTTACTGAACATCTTGTTTTTTATTAATTTAAAAAAATCTTTTTTAATCGGTCAACGCGATTTTACCCAATTGTAATGGGCGTTACTCCCTATGCCTTAACATCATGTACTTGAGATTAATAAATTAATTATCCAAGACTTAATAGCTATTTCAGGTATGAGGAATAACACCTATTACAATTGGGAAAGGCCTACTCGTGTGTACCAACTGAAAAGCATCTATATATTTAAAACAGTAAGGTGATTTTTGTTATCACGAGATAGAGAGAACGACAGAACCAATTTACTTCGTAGAGCACTCTAACGAAAGCTCTTGGCCTGTAGATTTGCAGAGTGTCTCTAAAATAAACAAATATAATACGGTATATTTTTAAATAAATATAGAATATAGCAGAATTCTCGCCCCTCGCGCATGCGCACAATCCGCCTGGGCTCATGACAAAATGGCGGTGAGAAGTCCATTAAAATGTAAGTTATTTAATAAGCTTGCATGTAATTGAAAACATACATTAACCAAGTTCTGACAATACAATATAATAACAGTATGGACATATACGAATGTATATTGATTTTATTGATAATGAATTGGATTATTTTCTTCAGATAGCGGCTTTTGAAGATAGTGAATGGTTGCGTCTGCATCTAAATGTGAGTGCGCGAGTAGCTATTTGGTTAAGGCGATTGACTGTGGATCCAAGGATCACTGGTTCGATCCCAACTCTCGCCAGTATTTTTTTTTTTTTTGCCACTGAAATATTGTTTTATCAAGGAGTATTAGTAAGGTTTTATGTCAGTTAAAGATACATATTTCTACACATTTTCTCAACACGTTTTATTTCCGTTTTACCATTGCATTACAGCATGTCCTCAATACGTCGTTTGAATATCTGCAATCAGTTCCAGTAACTGACAACAGATGGCAGTACCTCGCCAATATAGTTCCAGTAACTGAGAGCAGATTGCGTCGATATATTTAAAACACAAGGCATGGCCTTGATGGCGAGTTTTCGCGTGATAGTTAAATATTGTTTTATCAAGGATTATTAGTAACGTTTTATGTCAGTTAAAGATTCCTACATTCCCTCTCAATAAGTTTTATTTCCGTTTTACCATTGCATTACAGCATGTGGTCAAAAGAGCTAATATCTGCCATCAATTGCAGTAACTGACAAATGATGGCAGTACCTCGCCCATATAGTTTCAGTAACTAACAACAGATGGCAGCACCATTGCATCGATATATTTAAAACACAAAACATGGCGCGTTTTCAAGTGATGGAGAGTTATAGAGGGGAATTTTTAAGAAGGGAAACGTTGAAGAACATTAACTGACAGTTGAGTGTGTAGGCTATGTTGTTTATGTACTTTAATATTGCAATTTCTTCCCAATGCTTCGGTGGTCAAGTTGGTAGCATCCTAGACTAAAAGTTATAAATTATGCATCGTCGATATACTCTTAAATTATTAGTGAAAAGGTAGTTTTCCAGGCCCTGGCGCGTGTCCACAATTGCTTTCGCCATGAGAGACACTTGGCAAACATAATTCGTTTGAAGGGCTCCGACATCGTTGTCACTCAGCCCCATATACTTTGGTGTGTAAGTGTAAAATTTTCTCTGATAACCCGTATTATTGTGATAGCTGCATTACTTTGTGTATTTGTAATTAAGGTGGGAAATGGCAAGGTGACGGCCGAGGCCTTAAGTTAGGAACCATCCCGGTATTTGCCTTGAGTGGAAGTGGGAAACCACGGAAAACCACATCTAAGATTGTCGAGGTGGGAATCAAACCTTCCTCTTCTTAGTTATACCTCTAGAGACTGAATGTGCCCCGTTTTTGCCCTCAGACCAGAATTAAATTTCTTGGCAGAGCAGGAAATGTAACCCGGGTCTCCGAGGCGATAGCCAAGAATGGGTGGGCTTCCATGTGTTAATACGATTTTTGACATGCACGGGACATAGAATTCTAAAACAGCCTCCATTAGGGTGACTGCCGAAGTGAGTATTGAGTATATGCCTAAGCTCATTCCAGTAGTTGGCGAAGTTATTCTATGTTCCCCTGCAAAATGTACTGCCATAAACTATAACAGGTGATGGAAATAGCTTATTTAGAGCAGTTTTGTACTGTTTATATCAAAATGAAGAATGTCATTCTGCGCTGCGTTTTCAAGCTATTGCCAAACATTTCGCTGGCAGGAACAATTATAAGGAATTTATTGTAAGCGATCAGTCTCATCGCATTCTCCTCACCAACCAACTTGAGTATGAGAGTCTCTGGACGGTCATGTTGAACTTCATTGTATAAGACAGTTGTTTAATGATTATTTGTTTAGAGTACTGAATCTAACTACGCAGTTGATTTCGGCAATGGAAGTATTTTTTGCCATTTAATATTTAGCGGCTCCGATATTGCAGGTCACTATAGTGTTATCGAATAATACGAAGCCACATTTAAAATCCAATATAAATAGGCCATTTCAGAAACAATTCCAGATGTTATGTAGTACAGTGAAAGGTCTTTGACGATCAAATGTAAACATTGTTCTACATTGTATTTCTCTTGCGTAAAATCTACGCGCGGTTACTTTGGCCTTTACTGTTGTGATGGTAAAATTGATCTGCTGAAATATAAAATATTTGCCAAGCTGCAACAATGCAATGATATTAATTTTAAAGTCTGTCTGTCTGTCTGTTAGGTAGTCAGCCCGAAGGCTGGTTGGATCCTCAAAAAGTATCGCCGTTACGTTATGTGAGTAGATACCCACAAAAACCCAAGGCAGCGCTATTTTGAGGCGTTCTAGGCAAGAAGAGGAGTGAGGTAGTTTGCCATTGCTTTCCTCACTGAGTCTGAACAGTAGTCCTAACCCTATGAGTTGAACCTTTCACAGCATTCACAGGCACTGACTGTGCCCCGAATGCCATTACTAAGCACCACCCATACCTCAGTAGCTTCCATATAATCACAGCCATGAGTGAGACTGAGACATCGGTGAAAAGCCACCTTTTACTCTAGCCTGTGCCAACTGACAAATGCAAAAGTACTGTATTCATCAAGAGATGGGGAACATTGAACTTATATCCAGTAGTTCAAACACATACATCAGCGTTAACATATTGGCGAACAGGTGTGCGAGTGTAAACTTTTCTCTGATAACCTGTGTTAATGTGATGGCTGTGTTGATGTGTGCATTTGTAATTAATGTGGGGAATGGGGAGTTAACGACCGAGGCTTTAAGTTAGGAACTATCCCGGTATTTGCCTGGAGTGGAAGTGGGAAACCACGGAAAACCAAATCCAAGATTGTTGAGATGGGAATCAAACTTTGCTCTTCTTAGTTTTGCCTCACGAGTGCGCCCCGTTCCAGTCCTCAGACCAGAATTAAATTTCTTGGCAGAGCGGGGATCGAACCTGGAATCCGGGGCAATAGCTCAGAATGTAGCCTTAAGAATGGGCTTCCCTGTGTTAATACGATCTTTGACAAGCACTGAACATATAATTCTAAAACTCCCTCCATTACTGTGGCTGGCGAAGTGAGTCTATGCTCATTCCAGTAGTGGCGAAGTGATTCTATGCTCCCTTGCATAATTTACTGTCATGGAAATACAAAGTATTGTACCTTCAACAGGTGATGGAAATTCATTATTTACAGCAATTTCATTCTGTTTATTTCAAAATGAAGATCGTCATCCTGAGTTGCGTTTGCAAGCAAATTGCAAAAATTGCAAGGATTTTATTATTGGCGATCAATCTCATCGCATTATCATCAGCAACCAACTTGAGAATGGAAGTATTCATTGTATATGTGAATATTATTGTTTATTGATTATTTGTTTAGAGTGCATAACAATGGGTCTAACCACGCAGTTGATTTTGGCAATGGAAGTAAGTTATTATTTGCCATTTAATATTTGGCGGCTACGTTGATGCAGGCCACTATAGTTTTATATAAAATGACGTTAATTTGGGCAGAAATGCTGCTATAAATAAACCCATTTGACGAAATAGAACATTAGCCGCAAAAAAGTGGGAAATCGGAGAAAAATACGAAGCCACTTTTAAAATCCAATATAAATATGGCATTTCAGAAACAATTCCAGATACTATGCCGTTACAGTTTAGGGTCCTTGACGAACAAATGTAAACATTGTTCTGCACTGTATTTCTCTTGCGAGAAATCTACACTTGGTTACTTTGACCTTTGCTGTTGTAATGGTAAAATTAATCTGAATAAATATAAAATATTTGACAGGCTTTAACAATTATTTTTCACTGGAGATGATATCTCAAGGAATTCCAGAGGGACTAATCGGCAGTACAATGCTATGTCCTTCGTTTCATGGCGCAGCGGTCAAGCTGTATGCCTCTCACCAAGGCGGATCGGGTTCGATTCCCGGTCAATGCATGTGAGATTTTTGATGTGAAAGGCCATGTCCTGTGGTTCGGATTCCACGTTAAACGGAGGTCCCGTGGCTTATGATCGCGAGATTAACGGTCACGTTAAACTGCAAGCTTCCTTCCTTCCTTCGTTTCATTTGGTGCCAATGTTACTGTGCCACACGCACACGGTCCACATTGTTTTAAAATGTATGGAATTGCACATCATCGCATTTCTTCGTTATATTCCAAAAATATAAGCGATGGTTTGCGGCCAGTTGTATTAGACTCATCAGAGTTCTTGAATCCCTTGGAACTAAACGACTGGCCGCCACATACTCCAAACACTTGGCCCGTTATGCTGCTTAGAAATCTGAACGGTTCCCAAGGACTCCTAAATGCAACCATATTGCTTGGATTTGGAAATAATAGGTGCAGTTAAAATTAGGCAGAGATGTCTAATCCTTCGACTTGATTTAACACCATCCGATAAAACACTATCATTTTCTTTTAAGAGGCAATATTTTCCAATTCATTTGGCATACTTTATCACAATCAATAAAGCTCAAGGGGAAACTCTGGAACGTATAGGCCTCAATTTGCCCCAACAATTTTTCAGTCATGGCCAGCAGTATTTTGCAATGTTGAGAGTGCAATCTTTTGACGCCCTCATAGTTTCAATAGAGTCAAAAAATAATCGTACAAAGAATGTACAGTAGGCCTATATAAGAAAATTCTTCAGTAAATATTTTTCTATTGACCGTCATGTTTTGACGGGTTTCAACTAGTTTGATTTATTTTTACTAACCCAATACTAGAAAATGGCTTCCAATATCGTATTAGTTTATCCTTCAATAACTCCGCTGATGATGAGATTTGAGTCAAGAAATGCATCCACCTATAAAAATCTATCATCACATATAAATTAATTTCACCTCATGCCTGACGCCGTTAAGACGAGTAATAAGGTAGTTTTTGTTGTTGATTCATTTAGGGTCTTCCGACAGCGTAGCCATTGAGCCCCGAGTTGAGTACTTGGGGGCGTGTGTAGGATTTGCCTGATAAAGAAAGGAAGTTCGTAGTTTTAAGTGATCGTTAATCTCGCCTACATGAGCCACGGGACCTCCTTTTCACGTAGAATCTGAACCACAGGACGGGGCATTTCACTTCTAAAATCTCACATGCATTGACCGGGAATTGAACCCATTCCGTCGTGGTGTTGAGGCCAGAGCTTGACCACTGTCGCACCATGCCCTCCAATTTGTCTGATAACCTGTGTTACTGCGAAGTCTTCAGTAGCGCGTGTATATGTATGTCAGACTAGGTTTCGCCGCGACCTTAAGTTTGGATCCATCCCGGTAGTCCATGTGCCTGGAGTAGAAGTGGGAAACAAAGGAAATGCACTTCTAAGATGGCGGAGATGGGATCCACTTCTCATGTCTTCCTCCCGCGACTGAGTGAACCCCGTCCTCACGCTCAGACCAGAATCATGTTTTTGGCAGATCCGGGAATCGAAACTGTACCTACAGCTAAGAATGCTAGCCACGACACCACTAGGTTGTTCATACAAGAGGACACGTAAGTGATATACAGTAATATTGTATTGTATGGAGCTCAGAAGAATGCTAGGCAGAGGAATATAGCCACCGAGAGCTGAGCCAAAGATAAGTCGGTGATATCTGCCTTTCCATAAACATTTTGCTATTACATCCGAAGAGTGCCTTTTCAGACTGGCTGCGTGGTGCAAAGATAACGTTCTCGCCTGCTATGCCCAAGATTGCAGGATTGAATCCTGGCAAAGTCAGTTGGCTTCTGAGGGTGTGCAAATGCGAGGGTGCCGTGTGTTTAGGTTTACCGGCACGTTAAAGATCTCCTGCGAGGCAACATTCTGTCACCCCGGCGTCTCTAATAGGTGTTCTTGCCTGCTATGCCCAAGATTGCAGGATTGAATCCTGGCGCAGTCAGTTGGCTTTTGAGGGTGTACAAATGTGAAGGTGCCGTGTGTTTAGGTTTACTGGCACGTTAAAGATCTCCTGCGGGGCAACATTCTGTCACCCCGGCGTCTCTAATAGGTGGAGTAATTTAAACGGACTTAAAACCAATAACATTTATATTATAGTGTCAAATCGTCGTACTGCGTGCGCAACGGGCCGATATATTCTGACGAGTAGTAAGCAGGTTACCGTAGCAACGAATGACGTCTGTCTGTAGGGAACCTCCCTCCTCTCGTTCTTCACATCACCCGGCACTCGCATTCTTGTGAGCTCCGTAGTAAATGGTTTTTGAGTCAATACAGTAGGCCTAGTCAGTTTAGAATTCCTTCTAATATCGACTCGTGCTATGCTTACTGCCGTCTCACAATACTTGATGAAATCGCATTATAATAAGCTGAATTCTGGAGCTTATTATGATATATTCCCTCTCTATTGTATATGTTTACATCCGGTTGTGAGATGTAAAACCCTTTCTCTCGCTCTTTCTCAAGAACACTGAGGAATTTCCCGACTTGCTCGTCTATGAGAGGTTTATTTCCCCTCGCAAATTGCGAGCCAAGCCTCATTTCTTGTCGCCCTCTCTTGCCTCATTTATCTCTAGGTTCCCACCACCACCACCACCGCTCTGTCCTGGTGAATATTGTACAAGCACAAGAAATGAAAGCAAACAACTTACTGAGATGAAAAGTTCTTTGCCCTTCCTCCCATCTTCAGCAGAGATTCCCATATAACCTTTACTAATGGAAGTGACATTAAATTCTCTGTGGCACTGTTACGTACACAAGAAATAATGAAATCCTGTAGAACATTGAAAAAAAAATAGTAAAATAATCCCCACATCTAATGTGAATACAATATTTTAATGACTGAGTCAAACAAGTGGAATTCAATTATGATTGCCTGTTGCAACAGAGGATTCCTTTCTCGTTTTATAGAAGCTTTGACATTACTTTGATTTAATTGAAATTGAATTGTTACGCTTCTCTTCTATAATATGACCAAAGCAGTGTGGAATTGTACTTGCTGCAATTAGTTTCATTAAGTGTTCCCATTTTTGTAGGTAATTTATACGACCACTTCGTGGTGTGGCGGCTATCTTTTTTTACTGTCACCGCAGAGGTCCATGTTCGATTCTACCAATAAATTTCATTCTGGTTTGTTGGCTGGAACACGATACACTCAGCCTCGTGAAACAAAACTGAGATGAGATGGATTCGGTTCACAACTCAGCCATCTTGGAAGTGGTTTTCAGTGGTATCAGCACCTCTTCTCCAGGTGAATACTTGGATGGCTCGTAAGTTAAGGCCACGGCTTCCGTCTTCCCAATCCTCACCTGAATTAAAAATACACCCACTAATACAGCTATCACAGCAACATGGGTTATCAGACAGAATTCTTCACACACTCAAGTAGGGGAAGGGTGGGCATAGTGGCCACGGCGGGCATAAATGCCACGGGCTATTTTTCTACTGTACATTGCTGCTACCTGGCTGCAAGCGCCTCAACTACTCCACTAGACCGTCATTAGTGTTGTGTTGAGCCTTGAAGCTGATCAGATTACACTTTTAGAAGTTGTCATCAATTTTGTTGTTTTTCAAGTTGCTGATGTAAGGTAAGTGTACTGCATTAACTATTATAACTAGCTATATGATTCTAGTATGTATTGATGACAGTAATACCTGAAACAAGTGTGATTTAAGCTTTAAATTCATCTTTGAAAGTAAGACCTGGTGTAACTGGTTGGGCCTGCAGAGTCACATTCACATAATGGCGTAAAAAAGGGCAAAGTGGCCATGGCCATGGTCACTTTGCCCGACACTGCATATTATATTTTTTAAGTAAGTTAAAGTATTTATTTGAAGCCTAGACCAAACAAAGTTTGTGCTTCTAAATGGGATACATATTGAACGTTTTAAACATCTCCTTGCATGAGCAGGGTGGTAGTGCAGTCAGTTAAACGCCGGCCTTCGGAATTGTGACATGCTGATGGTTCCAGGATCGAGCCCCGCTGGGCTGAGGTGATAAAGAAAGAAGGCATTCAGGAGAAAAGGAAATCGAAAGTGGCAAAACGTGCTTTGTTACTAAAGGAGATAGTAACTTCGATAGTGACGAGAGTGATACAAATTGCCTTTACTGCCAGGACTTACATGCAAAGTCCAAAAGCAATGAAGGGTGGATCAGATGCTCTAGTTGCCTGAAATGGGCCCACGAGGATTGTGCTGGGTATGACGAGGAAGACAATGAATTCATATGTGAAATGTGCAATTAAACAATAATATTCTAAACACAATATCCATAAAATTGTTTTGAAGCATTTCAACTTTTGTATTTTCTATTGTACTCGATAAAAATTTAGAAATTAATTTTATAAAATGCTAGGGACCTTTAAACATGTGTGGAGAATTATAACAATACTTTAATTTGTAAAAAAAAAATGCACATACATTTTTGTTAAATGCATTTGCAGTGTTATTTGTACCATCGGGTATAGTGGCCACCTAGTGGCCATTTTGCCCTTCCCCATAGGGCAAAGTGGCCATTTGGTAGAGGTTTGAAAAAACATTTCTTGTTCAAAAAGTAACTAAGATATAGTTAAAATGATTTGTTTAAAGATGCATAACTAAATAAGCTACAGTATGGCCAATTTTCATTTGTTTTTAACAATTTTAACTTATTGAAAACAATGTTTTTCCGTTAGCGTGGCCACTATGCCCACCCTTCCCTACACAGGGCTAAATTACCACGATGTTTATGCCCCTAAAATGAAGCATCAACAACTGAGATAAATTATCTTTTAGAGGCATATTAACTACTATACAAACTCAACTCTGCCACACTTTACAATCAAACTGTGGTCTCGGGTTTTGTACTGTGCCCAAATCCAGTGGCCTAGATATGAGGGTACAGGCCACAAGGCTAAGTCCAGAATTGAAAGTTTGAATAGCGCGCGCGGAACCTTCTAAGAAGCATTTCGAAGGTTTTGACAGCCAAGAAGTGGTTAAGTGACGTAGGCCGAGAGCATCATAGTCGAGGCTAAATGTCATTAAATATTTCCCAATGGAGTAGAATCTTGAGACCTATATCAGATTACTGGCACGGACAAGGGAGGAAGAATGTGCTTTATTTCGAGGGAATTGATCGAGCGGAAGCTGGGATATGAGATGTTTTAGTTCCAGCATTTTCTCCGCAGTGACCTCGGGCAGCCAGTCGAGGAGTATATAAGGCACGCCCGCTCGAGCTATGTATGTTCACTTCTCCATCAGCACTCCGTTGCTATGGACGTGCAGTACTACGTAAGCGCTCTAGCCGCTCAACACTCTACGTATCACCGAACACTGTTATAATCATCGTGCACATGGTTGCAAAGTCTTCGTTATTTACAGCACAGTTGCTGGGACTTAGTGTTTCGACAGTACATGGTTACTGGTATTAGGAAAGTGTTAAACATTTTAAGTGATCTTCGAACTTTTCAACGTTATCACCGAAGTGATACAAATATGTGGCACCTGGTAATTATTTACTGCTACAACTGGACATATGGTAGACTTTGTCTACATTTCTTTCTTCTGTCCACAATTATTCAAAGCTGGATTATTTAATCCAACAGTCAGAGGACAAGCTTTTGTCTTGTTAATGGACCAACCAAGATAAATCAGTACTTTTATTACCTTTCATGCACAGTACAATTCTTTAGCTGATATTGGGAATACAGGTTTGCCTTGTGCGATCTGAAAAGTGAGAAGCTCTGCCCAGCCAACTCGACAGAATTCGTACTCGTGCTGAATAAGATTATAAGCGTATTAAGAGTACTGAACACATCACAGTTGGGTCATTTTGAGAAGACCCCTGTCAACTTTACTTCAGCTTTTGAAGCTGGCAACATTTTTCTTCAAGATATTAAGGCTACAAGAATGAATACCACTATGCCTGTGTAGACAGCTTCTGGGTATAAAATGGAGGCCGATACAAGATTATAAATACGTGTCCTAATGGGGACAAGAAGGAGACTGAATAATCTGGTTCAGACCAGATTACAAGCATCAAGATCTACAAGAATGTAAGCTACAATTTGCATTATTTTATGCGTAGTTAGCTGGATTTTCTCATATTTTTCTACTGTCTTACCAACACATATTTTCTATTCATCGAGATGTTTTTTTGCTGTTGCAAATATTTTCCTTTTGCAATAGAAGCTTTGATCTGAGTTGTTTTTACACTCAGAAGTCAATGATTCGAAATTTATGGACGAGCAGAACGAGCATTTATTTAATTTTGGTATTTTTATAATTGCGGTCATCAGCCGTAGTAACTGAAGATTTAATAAGAAATTTAAGTTGAGGAATGGATATTTATCCATTATTTAGAAGTCGAGGATGATATTCACCGAACAGTTTAACAACTTTAAATCCATTTTGTTGAGGAAATAATAATAATAATAATAATGTTGATTTAATAATAATTATTATTTTTCTATTTTCTGAAGTAATAATAATAAATATTTGTGATTCCTAATAATCATTTTCAGGTTGTATGATTTATACATTTGACATTTGAAAGAATATTCAAAGATCGGATACTTGTTGATTCCGAAGGTTAGTGGTTAACGCATGCCCACAAATAAATAACATATTATTTCAGTGAAATTATTTCACGCTTGCACTATGCATTTAAATCTTTGAGAAGACACGGAAAGTAATTATACGGGAAGCTAAAAGCATGTATAAAACAGGGTTTTTGCTAGAGTTTGTATAAAAATAAAATCATCAATATGGAGCAACGTCTTTCAAAACGTTTGGCTAAGAATAGACACGGTGTGGAGTTATTCATATTTTAAGCTGATGGTAAAATTATTGTAAACTCATTGGTGAGGTTTACCAATTTATAAATCTTACAGTTGTCGTAACAAGCAAAGGCTTGATTATTCTGTCTAATTTGGGAAGAATAATTGTTGTGTGTGCAAAGAGTTAAATATGCCATTCTGAGGGCGCATTTAAGTCGCAGGAATGAGGTTGTGTGAAAAGAAGCATCAATCATATTGTAGGTTGGATGTCTTTGAATTTTGTAGAGGAGTTGAAGTTTAGCCACACTTTCGTCGAAATATAACCAAAGGTTATTTTGTTGAGCCATCATTGTCAATTCAGAGTTTAGCCACGTGTTCTAGAAGTATTCCTAGTAATTGCTTACCCGAAAATTGTTATTGTTCAACTTGTACATTTCATTACGAGAACAATTTTACCGTTGTGCAGATGCTAATTATGATTATGTAAATTTTGATAATAACAAATGAAATTGTTTCATGATAAAATTTCTAAATAATATTTCCAAATGATAATTAATCGATTAAATGGTTGAAACCATATGGAATGGAATTTATATTTTGTTCATAATAATATTTTGACAATTATTTTATGATTGAGTCAAAAGCTCTGAATAGACTTTGGATCGAGAACAGATGGTTCAATAAATATTTTCTGTTTATCGAAGTTCGTCGAATCCAAATGCTCAAGGTCTATGTAAATGATATTGTGTTCTATTTCTTGTTAATAACTTTGTATTTGAACAAATCTTGAAATAACTGAATCCTGAAGTGTTAGTTAATTTGCTACGATATTTTGAAAAAAGTGAACTGTGACATATTTTCAGCGAGTGATTTATTTAGCCTACTTTCAATTTTGAAAAAAATAGGCTTATGAGATCACCTTTTGTCCGTGTGTGTGTGCGTGTGTGTGTGTGTGAGAGAGAGGTGTGTGTGTGTGTCCCCCTAATAAAATTTAAACGGCTCGTTCGATTTCAATGAAACTCGGTAAGTTCATAGCACTATTTCGGGCGACCTCGACCGTTCCCTTCAAATGCGAAATATTTCACCAGCATTCAATATCTCCGAAACTATTTCGATATCACCCTGGAATTTATTACGGTGATAAAGAGAACTACTATAAGTTCATCCATGTGACTTTTGAAAAACCGGTAACAACAAAACCAACATGGCGGCCACGCGAATTTGCGACTTTTAAATAGACGTTTCTCGCGATTTAACCAACCAAACGCAATAAAACTTGGTACAGTATATATTTATACACTTTGTAATACACCGACATCTAGCTTGGTTCAATTGTTTACATGACCACAAGATGGCGGAAGTGCGAAATATTTCACTGGCATTCTATATCTCTGAATCTATTAGCGGTATCACCCTCAAATTTTGTACGAAGATAAAGGGCACTACTGGATGTTCATCTATAAGACTTTCAAAAACCAGTTAACTACAAAACGAACATGGCGACCAAGCGAATTTGAAAATTTTAAATAGACCTTTCTCACTGTTCCAAACGCAATGAAATCTGGTACAGGATTTGTTTATACACATTGTAATGCACTGGTATCTAATTTAGTTCAATTGTTTACATAATCTCAAGATGGCAGCTGTGTGAATTTTAAAATTAAGTTTATATTTCTTGTGTCGTAATCATGCGATCGAAGTGAAAGTTTGAATAATGAATATACACAATAATTCTTCTCTAATGGTACATAACTCTTATGGCCTATACATTTAACAATCCAACATGGCGTCCATCCGAAATATTTAGACGGCACCTAATATCTACGAATCTATTATAGCAATCAAACTGAATTATTTAATGTTCATTGGTGCTATGAACTTAAGTTCACCTATAGTACTTTAAATAACCTGGTGATCACAAATCCAACATGGCGGCGACGCGAATTATAAATATTCACATGGACGTTTCTCCCAATTTAACCATCCAAGTGCAGTGAAACTTGGTACAGTAAATCCGTATACAAATATTAATCCATGGCATCGTAATTTATTTCAATTGTTTCCATAACCACAAGATGGCAGCTGTGCGAAATTTTAAAATCTCCTTGTTACTTCTTGTCTCCTAATCATGCGATTGAAGTGTGAATGCTACACGTACACATTAATCTTCATGTAAAAGTACATAACTCTAGGACCTACATATACAAAATCCAACATGGCGACCATCCGAAATATTTAGTCGGTTCTCAATATCTACGAATCTATTACAGCAATCAAACTGAAATTTTGTATGTTGATAGTGGCAATTAACATAAGTAGGATATATGAAAATAGGCTGTATAATTCTTCACGGAACTACTTGTTTCAATATGTGAATACTCAAACAATATGGGGATCAGTAAAGACAATTAAATTTGCACTGACAAAACCCTACTTCTGTACATAATTCTTTTGAGCGAAGTCAACAGGACTATTAATTTGACCTTCGTCTCAATTGTTAAGTGTTCATGTGTTAGTGAAATTGTATATTTTGTACATAACATATGATTCGTCGTTCATCTTTTATGCCATTTTGGCATACTCCCAGTCGATATTTTAAAATTTTAAATAAAATGAGATAATTTTATCGGATGCATTCATTTCAGAAAATCTCCTTCTATCCTTATTGTTGCATCGAGCCGAAAATCAGTAAGGCATTTTTTTGTTGAGTTATTGTAGTCAACTTTAACCCATCTGGCGCCCCGGGATATTTTGATTCTCGTGCTGACTGATTTTGGTGAAATGCATATGTGGTCGTCCGGACTTCGGTCTGAATGGGCACATAAAATAAGATAGAAGAGAGAAATGGCATCGAACGTGGGTCCCGATTTTCTATACGGTCAATTGGAAAATGTCTGGTATGGATAAATAAATTCATAGGAAACCCAGTTAGTGGGAATCTTAATTCAAATTAAAGTTCAAATAATTAGTGTGGTTTTTTATTGTTGTATAATGGCTTATCCATTAGGGTGTCGAGTAAAATTTGTAGTATACGTTCGATAGTCTGGAAATATGCACTCTATTAGAATCCAGGTGGGTTGCAGGTTCGAAACCTGGCGCAGTCAGCTGGCATTTGAGGGTGCGCAAATGTGAGGGAGCCGTGTCAGTACATTTACTGGCACGTTAAAGATCCCCTTCGGGGCAAAATTCCGGCACCCCGGCGTCTCTAAAAGCCAGGGTAGTTAAAAGGAACGTAAAACCAATAACATTATTATTATTATTATTATTTAGAATCCAGGTGGAGGATATTGACCTTGCATTTTTCTGATATTGTTGTTTAAATCTAATTAATAGTAGAGTTTTTTTCATCACGTCGACATTAGGGCATATCTCATTTTATTCTGAGAAATCCAAGTAGCTACGCATAATTCTTGTTCTAGTTTTAAGTCTTTGTGTCTGCCTACATTTATACCCCTAACTTTGAATTATATTGTGATAATTATGGATGAGGTCATGAGGATCTTAATCGTATGGAGGAGAGCCCCAAATGTGCAGGACTGCAAATGGCAGAAATTATAGAGAAAACTAATAAAATGGAGGTTAAACTTAAAGAAAATTCGGAAACTTTAAGGGGAAAATTAATGGAAAATTCAAGTGCCCTAGAAAATAGATTGACCACTTATTTAAAAGTTAATCTTGAAAACTCAATGGAAAGTAAATTTAAAGAAAACTCCCTTTCGTTAGAAAATAAATTAAAGGAAAATTCTGATTCTTTGGAAGCTAGATTAACTGATTCGTTGAAAACTTCTTTTGAAGCTAAATTAGAGGAAAATTCAGTAAACTTGAAAGCTAAAATGAGGGAGAATTCAGATTCATTAGGAGCCTCTTTAGAAAATAAACTCAAGGAACATTTAGAAAATAAATTCAAAGAAAATTCTACTTCGTTAGAAGGTAAAATCAAAGAACATTCCACTTCTTTAGAAAATAAAATTAAAGACAATTCTACTTCTTTAGAAAATAAAATGTCTAAACTGTTCGAGAAAACTCATGAACTCGAAACTTCATTAGCTTTGAACACAAGTAAAATGGAGGATAGATTTCGCGATGCCGACCAAAAGTCTCAGTCATTAGCTGATAGGATCGAGCGAGGTATCAGGAAAATAGGAGAAGATATGACAAATTTAGAAATTCGTGTCCAGAAAGAGAACAGCGATATGGCAAATAACGTCATACAACGTTTGACCGAGCAATTCCAGGAACTCGTGGTTGGAGAGATTCAGCAAAGTGTAGTCAAAGAGTTGACAACCGAGATGAAGACGACAGTCATCAGTGAAGTCAAAGATGCACTTAAACTGGAGATTCAAGACGGAATCAAAGAGATTAGAGAAACATTGACGTCACATGTTCAGGTTATTACTAAGGATATCCAGATAGCTCAGAAAGACATTGTGGATATGACAAATTCATTAAAGAATCACGAAGAGATTATGGACAAAATTTCTACAGACGTAAAAGAGAATTGTAAGGAAACAGAAGGGATCAAGAGGGATACTGAAGAAATCAGGAAAAGATCTGAAGAGAACCAGAAGGAAATTGAGGATATCAAGAGTCAGGTTAAAATCAAGAATCAAGGTGATTATTCGCATAATAAAAACAGTAGCGACGAGTTGAAGAAATTAGTGGGCGAGGAGAATGCCGAACTCAAAGAAACTATCAAAGCACTTAGTAATAAATTCTTGGATTACCAAAAGCAAGCAAAGAGTGTTGTTGAACCTCATGGTAAAGCTAAAATTATGAGTAAAGATATGGATATTGAGGGAGTAAACAAAGTAGGAAATCCCCATTAACAGGAATAGGTTAGGACAATTATGCAATCCACTCCGATAACCTATAAAAACGTAGAAGATAAACCTTCTAAATTTTTTGGAACTGGGACTATTACACCCGTAGAATTCCTGAGAGAAGTGGGAGATTACCTTAAGGATTCCAAGATTGGCAAAGAAAGAGAAATAAGAGTGAAAGGGAAATTTTTGGAGGGTCCCGCACTTACCTGGTTTGGGGCCTTTAGATCTACCCTAAATAAATTTGAGGAATTCGCTAGAGGATGAGGCGTTGCCAGGGGAAAGGTAGTAAGTGCCAAAAATGAAATTTTTCAGGAGAAGCAAAAAACGATTTTCGATCATTTTGTTATTCACTTTATTGCACAAAATACTTCCAAATTGAAGAAATCCACTCACTTAACATATTAAAAAGCAATATTCAGAATTAGTCATAGCATGGTGGAAAAAATAATTTGTTTATACAATTTTTAAATAGAGATTTCTACACAATCAGTACTACTACTTGAAACTGTTTTTGTTAGGCACAGATATCCCTGTAAAATGCATGATACTTCTTATTCTGGAAGTCCATCATTGGTAATAAACCCTCCTTTTTTGCTTCATTGATGAATATTCTTCTTTCAAGGGGTTGCAGAATCTTAATATTGGTGATGGTCATGAATGACTGATGCCTTTTGAATATAGCATGTTCCTTCAACATTTCAATTTCATTAAATGACTGTCTTGTTTCAGTCACGGGGAATTCTTCTCTTGGAATTCCAATCCAGCCTGGGGGCGTGGTGGCACGGCGGTCAAGCTGTTGGCCTCTCACCAAGGTGGACAGGGTTCGATTCCCGGTCAATGCATGTGAGATTTTCGAAGTGAAATGCTATGTTCTGTGGTTCGCATTCCACGTAAAAAGGAGGTCCCATGGCTCATAATCACAAGATTAACGGTCACGTAAAACTACAATCTTCCTTCCAATCCGTCCGACGGTGCTTATTTTAAGAGCACCCATACTAAAAAAAACTTGCAGATTCAGCAGGAAAGTCAATGACGTTATCATTGTTCATCATAATTACATTATTGGGCTTGAAAACATTAGCACTGCAAATCATTTCAGCTATTTCTTCTGGAACCATTGGCTTACATTGTTTCTTTCTCTTTTCATTGATGCCAAATTTCCTGTCACGGGGCATTTAGGAGTGTCTGGAAACCAGGAATTTTAATTCAACAGAATGAAAATAGTTTATGGCATTGGCATAAATCATAACCATTAACACCATTCGATTCTTATTCTGCCCTTCGCATTGTATTATTGTATTTCCCATTTCTCCTTTTCAGAATGTTGACAACGTTAATCAGACCCACGATAAGTACCTTGCATGTCTGCTACCTGTCTCCTGAAATCGGTGTGGTGTTTGCTTATTTCTTCTTGAGTGACTGGGGCACTTGTAACAACATTTACATGTTGCCTGGAAAAGTAGAAAATATTGGTTAGATTAGCCTATGTCTCTTTTCTGACCTGCCTGACCCTCGCAAGCGAAGTCGGTTTTCGACGAGTTTGCCTTGTTACACGTCAATTATGAAGTGAGAAAACATATCTCTTAAGAAGTGTCATTTAACTTAACATTTTGAAAGGACCAGGTTTTGGAGGCATGTTGATTTTCACAATAATTTGCGTATCACTTCCACGCAACAAGCGGAAACTTGTTTGGCGCGCAAAGCAGTTACTACGTTCTCTGCGCCAAGAGCCTCGTACTTGCCACAAGAGCGATCTAGTGGGAACAATTTCAAGCTCTTCTAATCATCCAACGACTTCCTACTTTCTCTGCGGTGTTGGCCTTACTTCACAACCTACACGTTATTTGACTTATTTCGCAGGACAATTATCTAAACTTCAACATTTAGATCCGCCTATGCCCGACAACGAATTGATTACTGCATTGCTCAGGCAATTTCCTGCGGATGTCCAAAGAACACTGATAGCAGCGGACATCTACAACATGGAACAATTTGATGAAGTTCTACAGAATTTGGATCACACAAACGCTCAATTTTTTCATCAGAAGGCTGGAAAGAATGTCAACGCGGTATTTGCAGTGATTGCTGATCGATATTCTCAGACACCTCGAGACGGTAGAGAAGAGAAAACGCCGAGGGATGATCCAGGACAAGGAAGATGGAACCAAAACAACTATCGGTCATATGAGAATAAACCATATGCGAGACCTGAAGGTACGAACAGTTATAGAGGTCGATGGGGAAGACCAAGTGGAAACCAAGGAGGATATCAAGAGAGAAGGTACTTTGGGAGAAATAATGGCTATTACCCAAGAAACGAAAATTCACGACAGTTGAATGAGGAAGAGGAAAGAAGGAAAAACCTGGATGATAGAGTACAGGAAAGTAAAGAATAGCTATATTGGTTGAAACAGCAGGAAAAACCTAGTACTTCCGGGATAAATAAGACCAAAGAAAAGACTGCTGACGTAAATACATTTTTCTTAACAGATTATAATTTCGAAGAGGAAGACAGAGAGTTAGATACTGTCCGAAGAACACCACAAGGGACGAAAAGATAGATTAAATGCAGAAAGCAACATCGGGGGGTCTATTCAAACTTTAGCCTGCGATATTTTTTTTTAAACTTGTCGAGTTGAGGAAAGTAATGACAAGATAGCCGACACACGAACTGGTTAACATCGTGGGAAATTACAATTCTTCGAGTTTGAAGATTTATTATTCAAGAACCAGGTAGCTTGATATGTAAAATGGAAAAATAAAATAAAACATTTTAATTTTTGGCTCTGTGTGGGGCGGATGTGCCCAAATCCATTAGCCTAGATTTGAGGGTACAGGCCACAAGGCTAAGTCCAGAATTGAAAGTTTGAATATCTCGCGCCGAACCTTCTTAGAAGCATTTCGAAGGTTTTGACAGCCAAGAAGTGGTTAAGTGACGTAGGCCGAGAGCGTCATAGTCGAGGCTAAATGTCATTAAATATTTCCCGATGGAGTAGAATCTCGAGACCTATTTCAGATTACTAGCACGGACAAGGGAGGAAAAATGTGCTTTATATCGAGGGAATTGATCGAGCGGAATCTGGGATATGAGATGTTTTAGTTCCAGCATTTTCTCCGCAGTGACCTCGGGCAGCCAGTCGAGGAGTATATAAGGCACGCCCGCTCGAGCTATGTATGTTCACTTCTCCATCAGCACTCCGTTGCTATGGACGTGCAGTACTACGTAAGCACTCTAGCCGCTCAACACTCTACGTATCACCGAACACTGTTATAATCATCGTGCATATGGTTGCAAATTCTTCGTTATTTACAGCACAGTTGCTGGGACTTAGTGTTTCGACAGTACATGGTTACTGGTATTAGGAAAGTGTTAAACATTTTAAGTGATCTTCGAACTTTTCAACGTTATCACCGAAGTGATACAAATATGTGGCACCTGGTAATTATTTACTGCTACAACTGGACATATGGTAGACTTTGTCTACATTTCTTTCTTCTGTCCACAATTATTCAAAGCTGGATTATTTAATCCAACAGTCAGAGGACAAGCTTTTGTCTTGTTATTAGACCAGCCAAGATAAGTCAGTACTTTTATTACCATTCTTGCACAGTACAATTCTTTAGCCGATATTGGGAATACAGGTTTGCCTTGTGCGATCTGAAGAGTGAGATGCTCTGCCCAGCCAACCCGACAGAATTTGTACTCGTGCTGAATAAGATGATAAGCGTATTAGGAGTACTGAACACATCACAGTTGGGTCATGTTAATAATTTTCATCATGGATCATTATGATCAGACCCCTGTCAACTTTACTTCAGCTTTTGAAGCTGGCAACATTTTTCTTCAAGATATTAAGGCTTCAAGAATGAATACCACTATGCCTGTGTAGACAGCTTGTGGGTATAAAATGGAGACCGATGCAAGATTATAAATACGTGTCCTAATGGGGACAAGAAGAAGACTGAATAATCTGGTTCAGACCAGATTACAAGCATCAAGATCTACAAGAATGTAAGCTACAATTTGCATTATTTTATACGTAGTTAGCTGGAGTTTCTCATATTTTTCAACAGTCTTACCAACACATATTTTCTATTCATCGAGATGGTTTTTTTTTGCTGTTGCAAATATTTTTCTTTTGCAATAGAAGCTTTGATCTGAGTTGTTTTTACACTCAGACGTCAATGATTCGAAATTTATGGACGAGCAGAACGAGCATTTATTTAATTTTGGTATTTTTATAATAGCGGTCATCAGCCGTAGTAACTGAAGATTTAATAAGAAATTTAAGTTGAGGAATGGATATTTATCCATTATTTAGAAGTCGAGGATGATATTCCCCGAACAGTTTAACAACTTTAAATCCATTTTGTTGAGGAAATAATAATAATAATAATAATAATAATAATAATAATAATAATAATAATAATAATAATGTTGATTTAATAATAATTATTATTTTTCTATTTTTGAAGTAATAATAATAAATATTTGTGATTCCTAATAATCATTTTCAGGTTGTATGATTTATACATTTGACATTTGAAAGAATATTCTAAGATCGGATACTTGTTGATTCCGGAGGTTAGTGGTTAACGCATGCTCACAAATAAATAACATATTATTTCAGTGAAATTATATCACGCTTGCACTATGCATTTAAATCTTTGAGAAGACACGGAAAGTAATGATACGGGAAGCTAAAAGCATGTATAAAACAGGGTTTTTGCTAGAGTTTGTAAAAAATAAAATCATTATGGAGCAACGTCTTTCAAAACGTTTGGCTAAGAATAGACACGGTGTGGAGTTATTCATGTTTTAAACTGATGGTAAAATTATTGTAAACTCATTTGTGAGGTTTACCAATTTATAAATCTTCCAGTTGTCGTAACAAGCAAAGGCTTGATTATTCTGTATACTTTGGGAAGAATAATTGTTGTGTGTGCAGAGAGTTAAATATGCCATTCTGAGGGCGCATTTAAGTCGCAGGAATGAGGTTGTGTGAAAGGAAGCATCAATCATGTTGTAGGTTGGATGTCTTTGAATTTTGTAGAGGAGTTGAAGTTTAGCCACACTATCGTTGAAATATAACCAAAGGTTATTTTGTTGAGCCATCATTGTCAATTCAGAGTTTACCCACGTGTTCTAGAAGTATTCCTAGTAATTGCTTACCCGAAAATTGTTATTGTTCAACTTGTACCTTTCATTACGAGAAAAACTTTGCCGTCATCTAGATGCTAATTATGATTATGTAAATTTTGTCGCATTTAAATCGAATGGGCCAATGCTATTAATTATTTAAAACTGTCACTTCTTAACAACCACTACAAACTGAGAGGATTTTGTGATTCTGTAAAAATATATAAACATTTTGCAAATAAGTTTAATGATTAACATATTTGACATTTTGTCAAATTATCGAAATTTTGATAATAACAAATGAAATTGTTTCATGATAAATTTTCTAAATAATATTTCCAAATGATAATTAATTGATTAAATGGTTGAATCCATATGGAATAGAATTTATATTTTGTTCATAATAATATTTTGACAATTATTTTATGATTGAGTCTAAAGCTCTGAATAGACTTTGGATCGAGAACAGATGGTTCAATAAATATTTTCTGTTTATCGAAGTTCGTCGAATCCAAATGCTCAAGGTCTATGTAAATGATATTGTGTTCTATTTCTTGTTAATAACTTTGTATTTGAACAAATCTTGAAATAACTGAATCCTGAAGTGTTAGTTAATTTGCTACGATATTTTGAAAAAAGTGAACTGTGACATATTTTCAGCGAGTGATTTATTTAGCCTACTTTTTTTTTGCAAAAAATGAAAGTAGACTTATGAGATCATCACAGGGCGAAAAATGTGTGTCTGTCTTTGTGTGTGTGTGTGTGTGGGTGAGTCTGTGTGTGTGTGTGTGTGAGTGTGTTCTCTGAATGTCTGTCCCCCCTATCAATTCGAACACGGTGAACGAGAATTGAACGAAATTTAGTACAAATGTAGCACTAGCAAAGGACACCTCAGTGTCATGTTTTATATCGCCGCCATCTTGACGGAAACGTAATGGCAGCGACACAAATGTTCAAAGCTTAAATCAAATTACTACTAACCTAATCATCCGATCTCTACTAAATTTTGCAACAACTTACCTTTGACCAAACTAATAGGTCATCATCCTAATAGTTTGCGGATGGCGGCCATCTTTGGGTCAAAATCGATTCCCCCTATTAATTCAAACACGGTGAAACCGAATGGAACGAAATTTGGTACAGAGGTAGCACTAGGTAAGGGCACCTCAGTGTCATGTTTTATATCGCCGCCATCTTGACAGAAACGTAATGGCGGCCACACAAATGTTCAAAGCTTAAATCAAATCACGATTAACCTAATCACCTAGTCTCTGCCAAATTCTGAAACAACATATCTTTATGTGGGAAGCATATTCTGACCAAACTGCAAGATCATCAGCCCAATAGTTTGCAGATGGTGGCCAAGTATGTGTGCAAATCGATTCCCCCTATCAATGCAAACAGGGTGAAACCGAATGGAACGAAATTTGGTACAGAGGTAGCACTAGCAAAGGGCACCTCTGTGTCATGTTTTATATCGCCGCCATCTTGACGGAAACGGAATGACGGCCACCCAAATATTAAAAGCTTACATCAAATTACGACCATCCTAATCATTTGATCCCTACCAGATTTTGCAACAACATGCCTTTTTGTGGAGGGCATCTTATGACTGACTACAAGGTCATCAGCCCAATAGTTTGCAAATATCGGCCATGTATGTGTGCAAATCCATTCCCCATATCAATTCAAACACGGTGAAACCGAATTGAATGATTTTTTTTACAGAGGTAGCACTAGCAAAGGGCACCTCATATTCATGTTTAATATCTCTATAGCACGTTATATTTCAACAAGCTACTACAACCAATATTCAATTATACTCCTTGAAAAGGACAAAGAGTGATAACATTACCCATGCATTTAGGAGAAAGTAGGCTATATGTTCTTTACTGAACATCTTGTTTCAATATGTGAATACTCAAACAATATAGGGATCAGTAAAGACAATTAAATTTGCACTGACAAAACCCTACTCCTGTACATAATTCTTTTGAGCGAAGTCAACAGGACTATTAATTTGACCTTCGTCTCAATTGTTAAGTGTTCTTGTGTTGGTGAAATTGTATATTTTGTACATAACATATGATTCGTCGTTCATCTTTTATGCCATTTTGGCATACTCCCAGTCAATATTTTTAAATTTTAAATAAAATGAGATAATTTTATCGGGTGCATTCATTTCAGAAAATCTCCTTCTATCCTTATTGTTGCATCGAGCCGAAAATCAGTAAGGCATTTTTTTGTTGAGTTATTGTAGTCAACTTTAACCCATCTGGCGCCCCGGGATATTTTGATTCTCGTGCTGACTGATTTTGGTGAAATGCATATGTGGTCGTCCGGACTTCGGTCTGAACGGGCACAGTACTGAGGACCGCGTGGCGTAGCCGTACGTGTTAATCCGTTCAACACGGCAGTGGTAGGGATTTTCAGCAAGTACGGAGATAGAAGGTTCGAGTCCCGGCACCAACAGCGGCTGGTCCGAGAGTTGGTTGGTTGGTTCCTCAGATTAGGGGCTGCAACAACGCGGTCATGTATCCCCGTTTACTTTGGGTGTGTTTAGAACCTGTCTGATAACCAATGTTAATTGTGATGGCTGTATAAGTGTTTGTTATCTGTAATTCACGTAAGGATTGCAGACCATCAATTTAAAGTAGTTCCGACGTTTGCTTCTAAATGCCACCGTCTACAACACCTAGCTGTGAACTTGGCTACTAGATGCCCTTGAAACTCGGGCCTGGCGGTGAACATTGGAACTAATAGAGCGTTAATCAAATCTAACCTACAAATTTAGCTTCACACAATTGCAGTTAAGAGAAGGTTCTTTTATCTGCCATAAATATATGATTTTGCCTCACCGGCTTTACTTCCCCTCCAAAGGAAGGCATACCGAGGGATTTTCAGACAACTTCGACAGGGTTTGAATCCGCGATCTTGGACATAGAAGCTAAGCATGCTACCAACTACGCCACCGAAGCCGCCATTTTGAGCGAGGTAAGGTAGAAGTGTGAAACAATGGAAAAGCAGTTTAAGATTAATGGAGGTGGGAATCTCTTCTCCAAGCTGACACCTTATTTTTTTAGTCCCGAGGCACCTATCATATTACAGTTACACCTTGTCACCATAGAAACATTGACTATCAGGCAAATTAAACACTCATCCAAGTACACGAGGCTGATATCCAGAATATCCCAAGCCACTAAATCGAATTAGTAACAACTGTGGTCCCTAAAGATCCTAGGTTTTCCCCCTGTTCTACCAAGGAATTTAATTTGACCTGAGGGTCGGAACGAGGTACGTTCAGCTTCGTGTGGCAGAACTCAGAAGAGGTGGGTTGTATTCCCTCCTTAGCAATCCAAGTAGTGGTTTTTTGTGGTTCCCCACATTTACTCCAGTTGAATTCCGGATTTAATCCTTACGTAATTCCACTGCCGTCTCCTCCCCAATCTTAGTCCCAGTTACATATTTTGTTGTTGGTTCTTTTGAGACTCTGCGACATCGTGCTCATGTAGCCCCGTGTACTTGGGTGTGTGTGAAAGTTGTCTGATAAACTGCATCACTATGATGTCTGTACTAGTGTGTGTACTTGTAATCGAGGTAGGATTTGGGTAGGAAGCGGCCATGGCCTTAAGTTAGGTACATTCCCGTAGGAATTGAACGTGATTCTTCTTAGTTTTTCCTCTCGGAATCGAACCCAGGCCTCCATGGTGACAACCAACAATGCTAGGCATTACGCAATGAGGTGAACTAGTTACAAATGCAAACTCTATATACGTAGACACCAAATAATACAGGTTATAAGTGTACATGGGACTGATGACCTAGAATGTCCGAGTACCTAAATGGAACACCAATATTAGTTCCATTGAGACGTCTGTAAGAAAGAAAGAAAGAAAGAAAGAAAGAAAGAAGTTCTGAAAATCATAGGAAAGAAGAATAATCACAACATATAAGTATAAGTTGTGACTGCATCGAACGAATGGGATTAAATTGTTATTGTTGTCAGTTGTGAGAGAGGATTTATTCTTCAGTTTATAGAAGCTTTGATATTTCTTTGCATTTATTGAATTGAAAAGTTGTTACGCTACTTGTCTATGATATCACCAAGGTCGTGTGAAATCGTTCGCGGTCCAATTAGTGTTATTAATGAACACCGACACTGATTGTTCAAAACTCTGTAATTAATCGGGGATATCCTGTGCTATTGTGGTGTCTGTATTAGTGTGTGTATTTGTAATTGAGGCAAGGGTTTGAATGGAAGCGGCCATGGCCTTAAGTTATGAACCATCCCGGAATTTGCCTGGATGGACTTCTAAGATGGACGGGATGGTAATTAAACCCGTTTATTCTTGGGTTCGCCTCACGAGGATGAATATATTCATAAGATCAATTGTTTAGGCCAATAACTTAATATTAGCGGACCCGTGTGAGAACTCTCGCATAATGGGTTGCGTGCGCCCCATGTGTACAGACAACCCGCCCGGTCTAGTGCTATGCAGGCTGTGCGCGAAACAGTTCTGCCAGGGGCTATCGTCTTGTCTATTTGTTTAAAAGCACTTTATAAACAAATATATTTCCGTTGACCTCTCTAGAAATGCAAGATTTTTCCTGTACTATTGAGAGGATTTGGAATATCTTGGAACTAACCACACCTAACTCCATCAGGATACATAGCGAGAATAATCAGTACTGGCTGCAACAATTAACACACCCCATCTAAGATTGGAAAATGTATCGCAGTTGTGGCGTCACCCATGGTTGTGTTGGTGGCTTAGCTTACCTGACCGTGCCTCAGAAAATACGGGTCCGACTGTAGTCAAATTTTGGAGTTTTCCTCAAGAGATAAAATATCTTATTTTGTCTACACCATTTTCGAACATTGTTTCTCTACTGCCATATCTATCATTTATCCTTACTAAATCAAAATTTCAAACTAATTTTGAATTGGAAAAGTAGGGTGCGATGAATATACAGTTTTCTGGTAACGAATATGCCAGGAATAATTAAAAACTAGCGGACCCGTGCGAGAAAGCTTGCATGTTCGTATACCACACTTCCTACAGCAACAGTATTTGCATTTCGCACACTTCTTAGTAGTAATTAGTAATTTTTGTTGTAAGGGTCGGAACTACGAGGTCATCTGTCCATCACACTTCTCACAAAAATTGATATTTATGAAATTAGAATGCAATTCATCATTTGTGTGCTGATTCCATTGATTGACAGCTCAGCTGTAACACTCACCGTTAATTCGATATTTATGAAATTATACGATTTGAGTAAGTTACTCATTCCTTTGATTTACTGTTTGGGAAATCCATGCAAAATGGTAAAGGAAAGACCTCAGAATGTAAAAACGATATGAAACAGGCGTCACAGCGGTCAAAATGTGAAGTGGACAGCAATTATGGAGCGTATTTTCCTACAGCAACAGTATCTGCAAATCGCACACTTCGTACATTTCTTAAATTCATTTTTAAAGACTGCAAATGCCTATTCTCTTTTATTTGAATGCTCATTTGTGACGATCGGTCGCTTGTGAGCGCCGCAGGAGAGTTCTATACTACTAAAATAATATATACGATGATATTCGTAGTGATCCAGTAAAAGTGAATAAACAAATATTCACAGAAATGAACTCGTTCAGATAATTGGCGTTTTGGATAGGTGACGTTCATTTATTGACGTTCAAGTGTACTAAACTAGTAACCTGCGGCAACCTTACCAACCCTAGCCACAAACTAACTGGATAAGTGCCTCTTGTGTAGATGTGAAATGTACACCGACCTCTTAATGGCATATAGCATCGACACACGTGTAGAATCACTGAGATGCATATAGAAGAGTAAACATTATGCTATAGACCAATAAAAGAAATATCAAATAAAGGGCAGATTAGTACTAAATGGCAAAATTATCCCATATTATAAACAAGAAGATGTAAAGAGAATTAAAATGAAATTAAAGAGCAGCCAATGCATGTAGTACATAAGGTATGATGTATGCAGCCGTATTCTAGTGGCTAAAATGATAAAATTCAAACTCAAATTTGTAGTCAATATTGTAGTAATATTTGTTTCATTTAATACTAAGTAAACTGTTTATTTCCTGAGAGCTTGTAATGCAAAACTTCAATACCGGCATGACAATTTCCCTGTTTTAATTATTTCTAGGCAGCATTTTGATAGTTCTAATTATGTAGTATTGATTTTAGCATTTTAATCATAGATAGTTAATTTTTAATAATCCCTATGTAAAGTAGCATTCATGTGAATAGTTGTATTTATTCATTGATTTATATATAGTTATTTGTTTAAGTGCAAGTTTATGTGGGTCAAACTGCGACCAATAACATTTACTGTGGTGCAAAAGCTTCTTCCCTAACAGACTTCTGTAAGAAGTAAAAAAGACCGAATACAAATGCAATTATCTCTTGTGACATGATGTTATATTCTGTATGGCCATTGGCTGCAATACAATTTATTATTATTATTATTTATTAATTTATTTATTTATTGATTTATTTATTTATTTTTTACTTATTTATTTGTATATGTATTTTTACTTATTTATTTATTTGTTTATTTATTTATTTATTTATTTATTTATTTACAGTGTTGAGCATAACTTTTGTCCCTGGGCTATTGAATGAAATAGAACATACCGGGTTCTTGTTAAGTCATATACCAATGAATCGCAATGACATGCAATTGACTATTGGCCTAAATTGTTTAATGATATTATTATTATATCTCCATCCACATAATAAGTGTGGTTTGCTTCCTTGGTGTTGGTTCATTTCCACTGTGAAATCATACTGTAGTGATAATATTCCTGACTGGTAATTCCGGCATAAACATAAGTTTTCACTTGAAGTGTTCTTTTGCCCCAAAACCTTTGTGGCAAGAGAGATAGGGCCATTTCTCTCATGAACTCTTCATTAATTAACAAGTAGTTCCGTGAAGAACTATACAGCCTATTTTCATATATCATATTTATGTTAATTGCTTCTATCAACATATACAATTTCAGTTTATTTGCTGTGATCGATTCGTAGATACTGAGAACCGTCTAAATATTTTGGATGATCGCCATGTTGGTTTTTTATATATGTAGGCCATAGTATGTACTATTAGATGACGATTATTGCGTAGGTTCATTATCCAAACGTTCACTTCGATCGCATGATTAATACACAAGAAATAAAAACTTAATTTTAAAATTACGCACAGCCGCCATCTTGAGGTTATGTGAACAATTGAACTAAATTAGATGCCAGTGCATTACAATATGTATAATCATTTACTGTACCATATTTCACTGCGCTCAGATGGTTAAATCACGAGAAAAGTCTATTAAAATGTTTCACCTTCGCTTGGCCGCCATGTTCGATTTGTATTTTACAGATTTTTAGAAGTCTCATAGATGAACTTCTAGTAGTACTCTTTTCCACCGTACAACACATTTCAGGCTGTTATCGGAAATAGTTTCGGGGATATAGAATGCCGGTGAAATATTTCGCACAGCCGCCATCCTGACGTTATGTAGACAATTGAAGAAAATTAGATGCCAGTGCATTACAGTGTGTTTAAACATTTGCTGTAGCAAGTTTCATTGCGTTTTTATGTATTAATCACGAGAAAAGTCTATTTAAATGTATACATTTCGCTTGGAAGCCATGTTCGTTTTGTAGATAACAGGTTTTTGAAAGTCTCATAGATGACCTTTTCGTAGTGCCATTTATCACCGTACAAGATTTCAGGGTGATATCTGTAATAGTTTCGGAGATATAGAATGTCGGTCAAATATTTCGCACAGCCGCCATGTTGGATTGGTGAGACGTAATAAAATTTGAAGGACATGGTCGAGGTCGGCTGAAATAGTACTATGACCTTACCGAGTTTCATTAAATCACTCCAGCCGTTTAGAAGTTATTAGAGACACACACACACGCACATGAATCACACACGCACACACAGACACACGGACAAAAGGTGATCTCATAAGCCTATTTTTTTCATAAAATGAAAATAGGCTAAAAATCGAAAACTTAGGAGAGTTTAATTGTTTCACAAAGACTTAATCAGCCTACTCTTAGGGTACAATGACCTCTATTTTTGGTCCATGGTTAAATCAACAATCACAATTAGCAGAGGAGTTCTGATGTCCCACTCTGCCTCCACCGTGATTTGCAGTGTAATTGTAAATAAGGATCCATCATTGCCCAAAATGTTTGACAGAGTGGATCTATAGACATGATTGTTTTATGAACATTCGTAGCCCGGCTGTCGTAGCTTAAGACTTGCAATTTAAATGTTTCAGTTGGCAGCTTGCGTGCTGGTAAATATAAGAGACTAGCTGAAGTACCCGTGCTTCGCCACGCGTCATAAATAAATTAAAATGTGAAGGTGACAGTTAAAACAGGGGATAGGCGAGGTGCTGCGCAGAGGGAGATTAAGGATGGAGCATTTTGTCCAACTACACCGCTCGGCGCTGACCGTGTTAATAGCACAAATTTAGGTTTTACTCGCTAACGGTTGGAGATACCTTTCGGATAGAAAATGTAATTTTAAACCTCGTATATGCCATCAAAAGTTTGCTATTTCTTAGCGTTCTCTTTTTATTTGAAATGGAAATATGAAAGTTTTAAACCAAAGGGTGTAGTGAAGTCACTAAAATGGTCGCCATCTTTAAATAATGCAAAGTATTGAAATCAAAAGTAACCAATATGTTAACCAGGTAAATCAGCTACTTCCATGTAAAATTCATTTAAATCGGACCAGTGGTACTTGCGTGATTCAGTAATACACAGACACACACCATCTCATTTTTAGCCTCGCTTACGCTCGCGTCATAATCGTGTCATATTGTTATTCCATGAAATGCAGGTTTAACCCCGTTAACACCCCTTTAGAACCTGAATATCCAAAAATCCCTCCTTAGTAGACGTTTTCGACACACAACAAACATATCCCCAAAATATCATTCTGCTAACATGTAATAGTTTGGGTTGGTCGATGAGAGTGAACATACAAAAATCTTTCCTTAGTGGACGTTTTCTTCCAGAATTTCACCCCTCCCCATAGGCCCCTTAAATTGGATTTATGAAAAAACGGTCGAACACCTATTTATTTTATTTATTTATTTATTTATTTTTAAGCTGATTGATTTCCTCCGAGTTTCAAACTCCTCGCCTATGTCGTTTAAGAGATACACGCTCCGTTAAGAATCTTTCAACCCCCACTTTTCATCCCTTTCACCTCATAATATACACTACATCGAAAAACCATTAGACATGTGTCAGCTTTTTTTTAATGATTAGAATATATGCCAGGTATCACATCCCCAAAAGTAACCACTCGTGAGATATTGTTATTCAATGAAATGCACGTTTACCCCCCTTAACACCTATTTAGAACCTGAATATTCAAAACTCTTTCCTTAGTGGACGTTTTCGACATACAACGAACATATCCCCAAAATTTCATGTTTCTAACTTCAATAACTTTGGCTTGGCAATGATGAGTGAGAGAGTGAGTCAGGACATTTCCTTTCATTTATTTTTGATAATTTCACCTCATAATATACACCACATCGATAAACCCTTAGATATATGTCTGATTATTTTTAATGATTAGTTTATATACCGAATATCACATCCCCAAAGAAACAACTCATGATATATCGTTATTCAATGAAATGCACGTTTACCCCCTTAACATCTCTTTAAAACCCGAATAAACAAAAATCATTCCTTAGTTGACGTTATCGACATACAGAGAACATATCCCCAAAATATCATTTTTCCAACTTTAATAGTTTTCGCGGGGCGTGATGAGTGAGTGAGTCAGACAGGACATTTTCTTTCAATTATTTTTACCAGAATTTCACCCCTCCCCATGGGCCCCTTAAATTGGATTGATGAAAAAACTCTTGAACACCTATTACCTTATTTTTAAGCTGTCTTTTTCCTCCGAGTTTGATGAGTGAGTTAGTCAGTCAGTTAGGACACTTTCTCTCCTTTTTCCCCCCAGAATTTCACCCCACACCATTGGCCCCTTAAATTAATTTATGAAAAAAAAAAAAACGTCGAACACCGATTTACTTATTTATTTAGCTGATTTTTTTTTTCGCTGAGTTTCAAATTTCTCGCCTATGTCGTTTAAGAGATAGGCCTACACGCTCCGTTAGGAATCCTTCAACCCCCACTATTCACCCCTTTCACCTCATAATAATACACCACATCGAAAAACCCTTAGACACATGTCTGCTTATTTTTAATGATTAGTTTATATGCCGAGGATCACATCCACAAATAAAACCACTCGTGAGATATTGTTATTCAATGAAATGCAGGTTTAACCCCCTTAAGACCCCTTTAGAGCCTGAATATCCAAAAATCCTCCCTAAGTGCACGGTTTTGACATACAACGAACATATCCCCAAAATGCCATGTTTCCAACTTCAATACTTTTGGCTGGGCGATGATGAGTGAGTGAATGAGTCGGGACATTTTCTTTCATTTGTTTTTCTCCAGAATTTCACCCCTCCCGATGAACCCCTTCAATTTGATTGATCAAAAAAAAACTGTCGAATAGCTATTTACTTACTTTAAAGCAGTTTTTCCCCCTGAGTTCGATGAGTGAGTCAGTTAGTTAATCAGTTAGGACACTTTCTTTCCTGTTCTCCCCCCCCCCCCCACCAGAATTTCACCCCTCCCCATGGGCCCCTTAAATTGGATTTATGAAAAAACGGTCAAACATATATTTACTTATTTTCTATGCTGATTATTTTCCGCTGAGTTTGAAATTCCTCGCCTATGTTGTTTAAGAGATACACGCTCCATTAGGAATCTTTCAATCCCTACTTTTCTCCCCTTTCACCTCATAATATACACCACATCGAAAAACCCTCAGAAACGTGTCTTCTTACTTTTTAATGATGAGTTTATATGCCGTGTATTACATCCCCCAATGAAACCAATCGGGAGATATTGTTATTCAATGAAATGCAGGTTTAACCCCCTTAAGACCCCTTTAGAACCTGAATATCCGAAAATCCTCCCTTAGTAGACGGTTTTTGACATACAATGAACATATCCCCAAACTGTCATGTTTCTAACTTCAATACTTTTGGCTGGGCGATGATGAGTGAGTGAGTGAGTTAGTCAGGACATTTTCTTTCAATTTTCTTTTTTCAGAATTTCACCCCCCCCCCCCTTTCACCTCATGATATACACCACATCGAAAAAACCTCAGACTCGTGTCTTCTTATGATGAGTTTATGTGCCGAGTATCACATCCCCCAATGAAACCAATCGGGAGATATTGCTATTCAATGAAATGCAGGTCTACCCCCTTAACACCCCTTTAGAACCTGAATATACAAAAATCCTCTCTTAGTGGGCATTTGTGGCCCTTGTAGAAGCAGCATACCAAATTTCATTCCAATCCGTTCGGTGGTTTCTGAGGTTTCGTGATGAATGAATGAGTGAGTGAGTGAGTGGTATTTGACAAATATATAGTAGAAGATAGTGTCAAGTCTTTGTTATGCTAAACTCGGTTGACAGTGCTGTGTGAGTAGGTGAGTAACTAACGGGATTTCAAGTAAAGATGCTCATTTTCTATACCGGTAGTGCAGAGCGCAACTGGCATCCAGACGGCCGTGTCTCGACTTGAGCTATGTTGCCATGGAAACTATCTATTTTGCCATTCCTTCATGAGTATATTTTATGATTTGATTAGCCTGTGCTTGAGTGCAAAATGGCCGAAATCAGAAGAATGAGAAAGACTATCGAAAATTCATGTAGCCAGCGGTTCCTTCTGGGTCCTAAACTATGTGTATGCAAAATTTGGTTGAGATTGGTGGAACGGTGTAGATTTGTATACGGAACCAACCCACCCACATACATACATACAGACTTTCACTTTTATATATAAGATAAGCTGGCGGCAGGGTATACTTTTTATGTATGGTAGCGATTTTCTTGTCACAGTGCAACATAAACCATCGATAATAACGTTGCTTCCACTCCGAAAAGTAAATCAATTTGCACGTTATATTTGAATAATGCGCAGCACGGTAAAAAGCTAAAACTAGGCTAATTGTAAGTACAATGTACAGTACATACAACAAAAGTTTCAAAAATCGTTCACCATGTTTGTTCCCATTGGAAACAAAGCATGGTAGGCCTACTCGTGTAGTTGACGGGGAACATTTGTAATTCCGCTTGCATCACTCAGAAAGTTGTGTCTATTTACTTTGCCACAGTTACAGACGCTAATTGAATTCAGGAAACACCATATTTGTACTTCAATAGCGAAGTTACGGATATTTCAACTATAGAGCAGTAAACTGATGAAAACATTAGTCGTCAAGATGGAAAATGCTATGTTAAGGCAGTGCCGCCAACTATACTTCACCGCAATCGCCTGAAGCTACTGTTTGCACGTACCCACACTCTTTTGAAGCCACGGACAAGAAGAAACCCCTATTGGTCTGCCGAGGTTAGGGCAGTTACTGTAGATACAAAACCCATTGATCTATGAAGGTTTCAATATTTGGAGAGAGCAAAGCATTGGGGTTAGGCCCGCGCGATGTGTGCTTGTTGGCTTGCAATTGTCCCCATATCTTTGAAACTCATACCCAAATTAGTGTTGTCTAAAATGTATGCATAGTGACATAAGCGATCTCATGTTTCAAACTGAGCGCCATTTTCTGTGATCTTTTGCCAAACGTTCTCAGGTTGGCACTTCTGGAAATAGTGCATTAACACCTCTCTGTTCACTTCACGGCATCGTGGTGACTTAGGCCCGCGTACTTGGCTGAATGTGTAGAATCTGCCTGATAATCTGTCAAGAGAATTGAGAACATTTACTATGGAATCAATAGTCGTGTTAAAACACCTCCAAGACTGACAGAACCCCTTAGAATAACTACAGGTCTAAGGCAAGGGGGAGTTCTGTCTCCTCTTCTCTTCATTGCTGTGATGAATGTCATACAACAAAATGTATCCCAAACCATCGGCGATGGATAAATGAAAGTTATGCTCTTTACGGATGACACATTGTGTGGGGTGATTCCAAAGAATTGTAAGAACAGATCACACCATGGACAGAAAGAGCAAAGGAATATGGTCTTATGTTTAGTGTAGAAACAAAATGTTCAGTAAAGAACATATAGCCTACTTTCTCCCAAATGCATGCGTACTGTTATAACTCTTTGTACTTTTCAAGGAGTATAATTGAATGTTGGTTGTAGTAGCTTGTTGAAATACAACGTGTTATACGGATATTAAACATAAATATGAGGTGCGCTTTCCTAGCGTTAGCTCTGTTCAAAATTGCATTCAATTCGGTTTCGCCGTGTTTGAATTGATATGGTGAATCGATTTGCAAACATACATGGCCGCTATCTGCAAACTATTGGGTTGATGACCTTGTAGTTCAGTCAAATGATGCTTACCACAAAAGTGTATGTTGTTGCAAAATTTGGTAGAGATCAAATAATTAGGTTGGTCGTAGTTTGATTTAAGCTTTTAAATTTTGGGTGGCCACCATTCCGTTTTCGTCAAGATGGCGGCGATATAAAACATGACCCTGAGGTGCCTTCACTAGTGCTACCTCTGTACCAAATTTCTTTCAATTCGGTTTTACCGTGTTTGAATTGATAGGGGAAACGATTTGCACACATACATGGCCGCCATCCGCAAATTATTGGGCTGATGACCTTGTTGTTTGGTCAAAAGATTCGTCATACATAATGGTATAAAGTTGCAAAAATAGGTAGAGATCAGATGATTAGGTCCGTCGTAATTTGATTTAAGCTTTTAACATTTGGCTGGCCGCCATTACGTTTCCGTCAAGATGGCGGCGATATAAAACATGACAATGAGGTGCCCTTTGCTAGTGCTACCTCTGTATCAAATTTAGTTCAATAGGATAATTAGGTTAGTCGTAATTTGATTTAAGCTTTGGACATTTGGGTAGCCGCAATTACGTTTCCGTCAAGATAGCGGCGATATAAAACATGACACTGAGGTGCTCCTCTGTACCAAATTTCGTTCAATTCGGTTTCACCATGTTTGAATTGATAGGGGGGGGGGGGGGGGGCAGACATTCTGAGTACACTCACTCACGCAGAGACACACAGACTCACACACACACATGCACACACAGACACACAATTTTTCACCCTGTGTTGATCTCGTAAGTCTACTTTCATTTTTTGCAAAAATCGAAAAAGTGAGGTGCTAATTATTTAGAGAAACGGCCAAGCGGAAGGTTACATTAAAATTGCTGGCAGACAGTTTAGTTTTTCTCAAAAATTTAAATATCTGGGAAGTGTGATATCAGCAACAGGTACCATTGATGAGGAAATCACCAACAGGATTTCGGCTGGAAGTACATTTTATAGAGCTGTTCAAGACATCATATGGAACCAGAAAGTGCCTCTGCAATATAAACGAGCAATTTATCAGATCTAATATGTGCCAATTTTGGCCATGGCTGTGAAACTTGGACCATGAGGAAGAAAGATGAGAGAAGGATTCAGGCAGCAGAGATGAATTTTGCCAGAGCCATGGTTAGTAAGACCAGAAAAGACAGAATTCGAAATGAGCATATCAGAAAATTGGTTCAGGTCGACAACTACAGGATAAAATAACCTTGGAAAGGCTCATGTGGTTTGGCCATATGCGAAGGATGGATGTTACCAGAATTCCAAAACATATGTATGAACTGCAGCGTCATGACCGAAGACCAAGAGGACGGCCAAGAATGAGATATGCTGACATGGTGAGAAATGACATCCAACAATTGGGCCAGGACTTGGACAGCATTGAAGAAGAAGAAGAAGAAGAAGACGACGAGAAGTACAGAGACAGAAATTGGTGGAGGGGTCTCATTCGCCGACCCATTTAATACATGGAACGACGTGAGATATGTATGTATTTATATGTGTATTTATTAGCCTATTTTCAATTTTGAAAAAATAGGCTTATGAGATCACCTTTTGTCCGTGTGTGTGTGTGTGTGTGTGTGTGTGTGAGGAGTGTGTGTGTCCCCCCCCCTAATAACTTTTAAACGGCTGGAGCGATTTCAATGCAACTCTGTAAGTTCATAGTACTATTCCGGGCGACCTCGACCGTGCCCTTCAAATTTTGTTACTTCACACCAATCCAACATGGCGGCTGTGCGAAATATTTCACCAGCATTCAATATCTCCGAAACTATTACCGATATCACCCTGGAATTTATTACAGTGATAAAGGAAACTACTAGAAGTTCACCTATGTGACTTTTGAAAAACTGGTAACTACAAAACCAACATGGCTGCCACGCGAATTTGCGACTTTTAAATAGACGTTTCTCGCGATTTAACCAACCAAACGCAATAAAACTTGGTACAGTATATGTTTATACACATTGTAATGCACCGACATCTAACTTGGTACAATTGTTTATATAACCACAAGATGGCGGATGAGCGAAATATTTCACCGGCATTCTATATCACAGAAACTATTAGCTGCATCAGCCTGAAATTTTATACGGAGATAATGGGCACTACTGGAAGTTCACCTACAAGACTTTCAAAAAGTGGTTAACTACAAAACGAACATGGCGGCCAAGCGAATTTGAAAATTTTAAATAGACCTTTCTCGCGATTTAATGTTCCAAACGCAATGAAATGTGGTACAGGAAATGTTTATACACATTGTAATGCACTGGTATCTAATTTAGTTCAATTGTTTACATAACCTCAAGATGGCGGCTGTGCGAATTTTAAAATTAAGTTTTTATTTTTTGTGTCGTAATCAGGCGATCGAAGTGAAAGTTAGATTAATGAACCTACGCAATAATTTTCCTTCAATGGTACATGACTCTATGGCCTATACATTTAACAATCCAACATGGCGACCATCCGAAATATTCAGACGACTCTGAATATCTACGAATCTATTATAGCAATCAAACTGATTTTTTAATGTTCATAGGGGCTATGCACTTAAGTTCACCTATAGGACTTTAAATAACCTGGTGAACACAAATCCAACATAGCGGCGACGTGAAGTATAAATATTCACATGGACGTTTCTCGCAATTTAACCATCCGAGTGCAGTGAAACTTGGCACAGTAAATGCTTTTACGAATGTTAATCCACTGGCATCTAATTTATTTCAATTGTTTCCATAACCACAAGATGGCAGCTGTGCGAAATTTTAAAATCTCCTTATTACTTCTTGTGTCCTAATCTTGCGATTGAAGTCTGTATGCTACACGTACACAATAATCTTCATGTAACATTACATAACTCTAGGGCCTACATATATAAAATCCAACATGGCGACCATCCGAAATATTTAGTCGGTACTCAATATCTACGAATCTATTACAGCAATCAAACTGAAATTTTGTATGTTGATAGTGGCAGTTAATATAAGTAGGATATATGTAATAGGCTGTATAGTTCTTCACGGAACTACTTGTTTAAATTCGTGTCAGAGGTACCAAAATATACAACCAAGAAATTGAATTTTAAAAAACAACACATAATGAAGCACTTGCATATAACATAACACAAGAGCAAGAGAAAAGAAACAGGAGAAATTACATGATAATATAACCAATATTTACACGAGTTGTGACCAGTATTTGGTTACATTTACAGCATTGTTACCAGCCAATGCCAGATCCAACCCTGTGCATGAGTCTGGGCCTAGAAGTTTGTTCTTCTCCGCACTCACACAGTGTGTCCCCATCATGCAAGATTCCCCATTTCATGAGATTGTCCTTAGATCTTGCTACACCGGAGCGCAGTCTGTTGAAGGACTTCCAGGTACACCATCCATCTTTGTGACCAGGTGGTAAATTTTCTTCAATTTCAACAAGGATGATCAGGATACCTTAGATTCCATTTTTGGGTTAGAATCGAGTGGAGTAGAAGACTGTAGAATTTTTTTCCTGGACTTCAGTCGAGCTGAAGGTGGCTGATGACCATGAAGAGATGTTGCAAACCTTATGTCTCTCGCTATTAGCGGCCACCTCACGTATAATATCAGGTGGGGCTATGCCTGCAAGTGAGTACAACTTATGTGTTGGTGTTGGTTTTAAACATCCAGTGATTAGACTACAAGTTTCATTCAAGGCAATGTCGACTTTTTTGCATGAGCTGATTTATACCACACGGGACTAGCATATTCAGCAGCAGAATAGCGGAGAGCTAGGGCAGTTGTCCATACTGTCTGAGGGTGGGCACCCCATCCAGAACCAGTTACCTTACGCAGTAGGCAATTTCGTGATGAAACTGTTGCCTTGAGTTTGGTGCAGTGTGTATTGAAGGTCAATGAACGTTCCAATGTAGCACCAAGGTAAACTGGGTTATTGCTGATATGTGTATGTACTAGTATGTGAGTATTTGTAATTTGGGTTAGGCAACCGTGACAATCCAGGTACCAATCCAGCATTTGCCTAGAGTGAAGTGGCTGAAAACCAAAACTAAGTTGGGGATAGAACCCACCCGTCCCTGTTTAGCCATACAATGCCAAGCATATCCCGTTCCAACCTTTAGAACACAATTTATTAAATTTCTTGCCAGAGCCAGAAATCAAATCTGGACCTCAAGGGTGACAGCCTAGAATGCTAGGCACTACGCCACGAAGTGGGCTTTTTAAAATGTAAGGCAATGTAAGTAACTAGCTGGTAGTACAGTAGTAGGCCAGTGCTTTTTTGTCTGACAACAAATTAAGGGGTACTCTCAGTTGTAGTCGACAAAACATCACGATCTTGCAATTTTCGGCAATTTGCAAAGTCCGGTCATTGTTTGTGTTCGAATCATTAACTTTCAGCTTTTTCGATGCCAGGGTGGATGTTAAATAGTTCGTAATTTTCTCCATCCTTCAAAACTAACCACACGCTCAAAATAACAACCTGGTCCAACTCCAAACAATAACCTGTGTGCTTATAAGAACGGAGTGCCGAGTTGCCGACCAAAATAAACTGATTCGATAGACCGATTTAAATCGAGAATAACTCGAAATCTCCTGTAGCAGTAGTGAACAGCGCGTTGATACCAGCTGATCGATGAACTTTCAAGTCGAAAGTTATATTTGCGGACTAGATACAAATGTACCAATATTTTTTATCATTTTAAATGATTTTGTCGACTTCGTCGTTACGCTGGGGTCTGGCGTTACGTTACGGTGACGGGATGAAATTTACCCAGATGCACTGAGGTGTGTGACATCATAGTACTGCTTGGTGCATGTGTTCCCCGACAATCTCTACTCCGTTAGTATAAGACAAAAATCCCCGATTCTGGATGACACGGGTAATCTCCAGAACCACTGGATGGCTTTTGATGCGGTTTTCACCATTCTGTAAAGGATATCTCGAGGAAAGATTCTGTAGAAAATAATTTATGTATGATCTAAGGAAGCCAAGCAGTAATGGTTTCAGTGAAAAAGTCGAAAACAAACTTGGCGTCCGTGCGCTTTTTAGGCATACGCTGGGCAAACCGTTAAAAATATCAATATACTATGAGCGTAAGAACTGGTCAGCATGAAAAGTTCTACAAAAAAAGTCCGCGAGAGCATATCTCTTTCTTCAATACATCGCCCACTATAAGTGTTTTTAGACTGGATGGAAGGGGCACGTCCCCGCGCGCTCTGGTGAGCGTGACGGCATCCCGCACGCTTGACCTTGCTTTGCCCTTGGTTTGCACTTGCCGTTCGCGGGTAATGTGGAACAAGGTAAAGTATTATAAAACAAGATAAGTATTATGCAGGTAATAATCTAACATGTCAAAAGTCTTTGGCTTCGAGCGAAGTGAGAAGCCTCCAGCCTTTCCAGCATTTTTCAGCTTTTGTAGCATTTAAAATGATACAAAGTCTAGTCTTTCAGACTGACTGTCACTTTTTCTTAAAAAGTTTTCAAATGTTTAAGAGGTGCGCGTACCCCCCGCGTTCTCCCTGAAAAAAAAAGAGCACTGCTAGCTGCTGGTGTAACTTACAATTAGTCTTATCTGTCAACCATGAGGTCCACGTTCGATTTCCGGCTCTGCCAAATATTTAATTCTGGTTCAGCCTTGTGAGAAGGGGTGGGTTCGATTTCCAACTTAGCCACCGTAGAAGTGGTTTTCCTTGGTTTTCCACAATTTATCCAGGCAAATGTCAGGGTTGTACATAGCCTAAAGCCAGTATCACACGATACCCGCTGGCAAGGAAGCTTTTGTGATTGCTGGTACAAAATCCTTTATGATTCTGTTCATCTTCGTCAGTACACCTGCCTTTATGACCAAAGCATATCTCAAGCTAGCATATCGTGCGCCAACTTGTAAGAAATAAAACATGGAGAGCGGTTTGAGGGTAATATGTGTAGTTCAACGAATTATTAACGCAAAGCAGTCGTGAAACTTGCTTTAAGTAATTTGAAAACATACCAGGTACTGAATGAATGCATTTCAATCAGTATTTAAGATATACAGTAATTGTATACTTTACCATACGCGTTAATATGTTAAGTACGGTGCGACAAGTTCATCTGAAGCCCCGGAAAATATGCGAACTACCAGGCTTCCCCTTGACTCTCTTATCATCATGTTGCTGGATCTGCTGCTGTTTGCGAAAGGCGTGACTTGCACAGAAACCAACTGACGCTGGGTAGCGCGCACTAGAGGATGATTTACGAATGCTGTCACTCTCCCCCACCCCAGCCCACCATGTGCTCTCCCTTTTTCCTCCCTCAGGGCTTCACTTGAACTTGCCGAGCATTAACAACAAGCCCCGAAGTCCGTTGGAAAAAAGTGTGCGAGTAGTATCGTGCATTCTCACATATTTAAAGATCCCAGGTTCAAGGCTAATAATCAACGCCGGGAAATTTTACTATTTTATAATTATTTTATTTTATTCTCCATACCTCGTACATCAAGTTTTCAACTTAGTTTTATGCACATGGTCTACGAGAACGATTTAAATGATAAACATTAGCAGGTAAAGTTGTTTTCCACTCTCATTTAAATTTGCTGTATTTTCCCTACTTCCTGTTCAAGACCATGTGACAGCTATTCCAATTTCCATAGCTCAGTATTTATTCCAAAATAATAACAATAATAATTAATGTGACACGTTCTGTATTTACTGTATGTCTATTGCAAGGGTTTTTCGCACAAACGCCGTTTAAAGAAAATATACATTCGTTCTGATGTATTTGTTTGTGGGCCTACGCACATAACAAATCCATTTGTTTGTGTTGGCTCTAGGACTCTACTAGAACGAGAAAAGGAATCCAGTTTGTTTTAGTAGTCAATCTTCCATGCAAACTGCCGAAAAAATGACACCTGTTCAACGTCGTGAGTTGTATGGAAGCTATTGTGGACGGTACAAATCACACGGTGCTAGACGCGTCTATACCCTTACTGGTAGAAACTTCCATGACAACAAGTGTAGTATAATACGGACTTAAGGCAAGGCCACAGCCGCCTCCTGGTCAATCCTAGCCCCAATTATTACAAAATATACAAACTAACACAGCCATTATAATAACACGTAGGCCTATCATCAAACAATTATCACACCTACCCAACTACACGGTGCTAAATGAACACGATATTGCGAATACCCTAATGGAAGCAACAACAGCAACGAGAGTAGCAGTAGAATATTTCTAGCATTTCCTTGGCGATACAGATCATGTACACTACAATTTCGTCGTTCGCCTGACGAAGTTACGCTGTTGTCGTGAAACTAATGGTGTGAACTTCCTTAGGTAACAATATGACGTGGTGTACCTACATTTGTAGTACACAAGTGTGGTAGAAGTAGTAGTAGAACTACTGTAGTTATCATTCTCATAATCATCCACATTACACACAGGCGCGGATCTAGAGTTTGAATTTGGGGGGGGGGAGTCAGAGAATAGAAATTGTTAAGAAAAATGGTGTCACTAAAGCGCAATCACAAAATAACCAAACGTACAAAACCAGACCATTTTTTTGCAAGCTACATGGATAGAAAATTGATGCGTTTAGCGCACCAAAAATATTCATACAAATTGCAACGGCGTGTTTTGCGACTTTTACATCGAGCTTCGAGAAAAGTATCAAGGTACGTTAGAGGTTCGGCAAGTCGAGTTGTTACCGACAAAGGGAGAAAGTCACAGCTTAAATTGCCAACCAAGCTTGCGGTTTAGACGTCGGAAAAATATTTTATTGCGAAAAATGCCCCAAATTTCTATCCGTGCATTACTGCACATTCATCGTGACATCACTATAAACATCGATTCGGTAATCACAAGGTTTGCTAAACAAAATAGACGAGTTCATTTTGTTATATAAATAATCGTTTTTATATAACAGGTATGAAGTTTAAATATGTACAGTTGTAACAGAACATAATAATTGTAATAAAGATATTTTCAGTATTGGACAAAATGAAAAGAACTGTTTTTCAGTTAAAATTCTTTAAGTATTATTTTTTTGGTTATTGTGTTTTCGTTTTTTGAGTTTGCAAAAAAAATTGGTCTCCGTTTGGGGGGGGGGGGGAGTCATGACACCCGTGACCCCCCTCCTCTCTCCTTGAATCCGCGCCTGATTACACATCCAGATGACCGCGATGGACTTAGCTCTCGTGATACCAAACTACGACAGTTGCTCGTATCTCCACTTTCTATTTCACATACGGACTTTGACTATCAAGGTCAATAGTTGTAGAAATTGATGTTGTGTCGATTGATTCTCTGTCCATTATCTTCAGTTTTAGGTTCCCTATCACGCTCGCGACATTTCATTGTAATAAAAAGTTTAAATTGCTCGTCTTGTTGGAACGAAAGCAACATTATGATGCATGGTTTATGTTGAATTGTGACAAGAAAATCGCTCTCTTACACAAAGTGAACACCCTGCCACTACATATTAATACAGTATACCTGTAAACTGTAACAAAAATATACGGCACAAAATGCAGGACACAAACCTCACACGTAGACGAAGAAGTTATGTTATATAAACATAAGTCTGGAAACGCTTTGTTTCCATATTACAACTCATTTTCTCCAACTCATTAATCATGGAAAACACACAAGAACAAAACACTAGAATCGTGGATACGTTGTCATGATCGTAGGTGCACCGCCAGTGTTTTGTTTTACATGGCCCTGTTCCCATGCGACCTACGGCTTTGCTTGTTTATAGCTGTGCGACAAAATGTTCTAATGCCCGATGGTGCACCTCCTCATTTTAGTGTCTTATAGTGTCTCCGTCGGCTTCTCAATAGCAGATTCGGTGACAGATGGATAGGGGGACCAATCGCCTGGCTTCCACGCTCTCCGGACCTAAACCAACTGGACTTTTATTCGTGGGGCATTTGAAAGCTATTGTGTATCGAACCCCAGTACAAGATGTTCAGAGTCTCCGTGCCCGTATTATAAAAGGCTGCGAAACCGAACGCAGTATTCTAGGGATACATCAGCGCATCCGACATTCACGTGACGGCGGGTTGATGCATGTATCAATGCGCACGCAGGGCACATTGAATATCTCCTGTGAGAAATAGTTGACTGAGGTATGCTGGTACGTTCTGTTCTTGTGTTTCCTAGGATTATCGAGTTGGAGAAAATGTGTTGTAACAAGGAAACAAAGAGTTTACAGACCCATGTTCATATTATTATTATTATTATTATTATTATTATTATTATTAATCTTGGTCGCATTGAACCACTTGAGTCGTTCCACAATCACTTCTTCTTTGAAGGTAGTACTGCTTGGTTCTTGCGCTCTTTCCAGTACTTTTTCATTCTTTCAGATGGGATTTTCTCAGCTCATCATGTTCATATAACATAATTTCTTCGTCTATGTGTGAGGAATGTGTCCAGCATTTTGTGCCGTACATTTTTGTTACACCCTGTATATCAAATGCCGCCGTGGCTCAGGCAGCAGCACGCCGGCCTCTCACCGCTGGGTCCGTGGTTCAAATCCCGGTCACTCCATGTGAGATCTGTGCTGGACAAAACGGAGGCAGACATGTTTTTCTCCGGGTACTCCGGTTTTCCCTGTCAAAAATTTCATTCCAGCAACACTCTCCACTATCATTTCATTTCATCTGTCATTCATTTAATCATTGCCCCAGAGGAGTGCGTCAGGCCTCGGCAGCCGGCACAGTTCATATCCTCGCCGCTAGGTGGGGGCTTCATTCATTCCATTCCTGACCCGGTCGGAGACTGGAAGCAGGCTGTGGATTTTCATTTTCTGTATATCAACATTCAAACTGCCAACTAAAATATTTCAGTATTGTACGTCTACATTATCTTAAAAGTCCGCCTCGTGGCGAAGTGACTAATATTCTTGGCTGTCACCCTTGAGGTTCGGGTTTGAGTCATGGCTCTGTCAATAAATGTAATTCTAATTTGAGGGCTGTAACGGGGTGCACTCTGCGTCGTGAAGAAAATCTGAGAAGATTTGTATTTTATTTTCACCTTAGACAGCCTGGAAGTGGTTTCCCACTTCTACTCCTGACAAATGCCGGGATGGTTCCTAACTTAAGGCCACGGCATCAAGCCTTTTTTCCAACCGCAATCTGAATTAGAAATTCACACACTAATATAGACACCACAATAGTACAGGTCATCATACAAAGTTTATATATACACACACAGGTACATCGAGCTAAAAGCTCACGATGTCCAAGGCCCTCAAATGAAACACCGACAACAATCTCTTCAAGGACAAGTTATTTATTTATCGTATGTATCCTATAGATTTTAGTGCCAGGAGTGTCCGAGGACATGTTCGGCTCGCCTGAGTCTGTAGCTGCTTCCAGCGGACACCCAGAGGGTGAGCTACACGTTCCGTTCAATTTCAAGTAGTTCCAACTTTCGCTACCAGATGTCAATGATACCTAGTTGTGAACGTTGGAACTTTGATAGTGCGTTCCAACGAAATCTCACCTAGAAGTCTAGCTTCACACAAGTTTAGTCCGTGGAAGGATCTTTTACATGCCATAAATCTATGACATGGGACCGCCGGCTTTACTTCCCCTCCGAAAGAAGGAATACCGTACTGAAGGATTTTAACGCTCTTAAAAAAATCCGACGACTTCGATCGGGTTTGAACCCGCGATCTTGGGCAGAGCAGTTCAGCATGCTACCAACTACGCCGCCGAAGCCGCACTAAAGACAAGTGTACTGAGTTTTCAAATATTTATGGTTATTAATGGCTTTTGTCGCTATTTTTCACACTTAATTCTTATATAAATATATATCATACAACTGACTAGCTGTATAACTGTTACTTTATATGCATATTTTCAAAATGCTCCTGGCCCCAAACAATTTATGATGATTTATGTGTTACTACCTTGACGAATCTGTCATCTGAAAGGGTTGTTCTCGGGAGACTGGTGGCAGGGAATCCTTCCCATAATCTAAACCTGAGATAGAGCGCCTTTTCAAGTGAATGAACTGCGTCTTATCTTCTATTGCGTAATCCTCCCATAGGTTGATTGGTCCATCAAAACATCTTGTGTGCATCGAGTGTGCCCCGTTCCAGCCCTAAGGTCAGAATTTATTTTCTTGGCAGAGCAGTGAATCGAACCCGGATATCCAGGGCGATAGCCAAGAATATAGCCTTAAGAGTGGGCTTCCTTGTGTAAATACGATGCTTGTCATGTACGGGACACAGAATTCTAAATTGTTTATTTAGGTGGCTGCTCATTTCAGTAGTTGGCGAAGTGATTCTATGCTCCGCTGTATAATTTACTGTAGGCCTACCTATAACAGGTCATGGAAATTTGCACATTTTAAGCAGTTTCGCACTGTTTATATCAAAATAAACGTAATCGTGAGCTGCGTTTGGAAATTACTGCAAAAATTGTTGCTGGCAGGGATAATTATAAGGATTTTATTATTGGCGATCAGACTCATCGCATTCTCCTCAGCAACCAACTTGAGCATAAACAAGTTGTTCCGTGAAGAACTATACAGCCTATTTTCATATATCCTGCTCATGTTAATTGCCTCTATCAACATACAAAATTTCAGTTTAATTGCTGTAAAAGATTCGCAGATATTGAGAACCGTCTAAATATTTCAGATGGTCGACAGGTTGGATTTTTATTTTTGTACTATTACATTAAGATTATTGTGTACGTGTGGTATTCAAACTGCAATCGCATGATTAGAACACAGGAAGTAAAAACGAGATTTTAAAATTACGCACAGCAGCCATCTTGTGATTATGCAAACAATTGAAATAAATTAGATGCCAGTGGATCAACATTTGTATAAGCATTTAACGTGCAACGTTTCACGAGTCTCAGATAGTTAATTCGCGAGAAACGTCCATTTAAATATTTATACTTCACGTCACCCCCATGTTGGATTTGTGCTCACTAGGTTACTGAAAGTCTTATAGGTGAACATATGTTCATAGTCTCTATGAACATAAAAAATATCAGTTTGGTTGCTGTAAAAGATTCATAGATATTGAGAACCGTCTAAATATTTCGGAAGCTCGTCATTTAGGATTGTTATATGTATAGGCCATAGAGTTATGTACCATTCAAGGACAATTATTGCCTAGGTTCATTATTCAAACTTTATCTTCGATCGCATGATTACGACACAAGAAATAAAAACTTAATTTTAAAATTTCGCACAGCCGCCATCTTGAGGTTATGTAAACAATTGAATAAAATTTGATGGCAGTGCATTACAATCTGCAAAATCATTTACTGTACCACATTTCACTGCGCTCAGAGAGTTAAATCACGAGAAAAGTATATTAAAATATTTCAAATTCGCTTGGTTGCCATGTTCGTTTTGTACATTACCGGTTTATGAAATATACATAGGTAAACTTGTATCAGTACCCTTTATTACCATACAAAATTGCAGGGTGATATCTGTAATATTTTCGGAGATATAGAATGTCAGTGAAATATTTCGCACAGCCGCCATTTTGAGGTTATGTACACAATTGGACTAAATTAGACTCCAGTGCATTACAATGTGTATAAACAATTGCTGTACCAAGTCTCATAACGTTTGGATAGTTAAATCGCGAGAAAAGTCTATTTAAAAGTCTCAACTTCGCTTGGCCGCCATGTTGGTTTTGTAGTCACCAGGTTTTTGAAAGTCTCATAAGTGAACTTCTAGTAGTGCCCTTTATCACCGTACACAATTTCAGGGCGATATCGGTAATAGTTTCGGAGATATTGAATGCTAGTGAAATATTTCGCACAGCCGCCATGTTGGAGTGGTGAGACGTAACCAAATTTGAAGGGCACGGTCGAGGTCGCCGGCAATAGCGCTATGAACTTACCGAGTTTCATTGAAATCTCTCCAGCCGTTTAGATTTTATTAGGGGGGGACACACACACACCTCACACACACACACACACACGCACACACACACGGACAAAAGGTGATCTCATAAGCCTATTTTTTTTTTCAAAATTGAAAATAGGCTAAACATTCTGGACGGTGAATACACTGATCATGTTGAACTTCATTGTACAGTATAATCCAATTATTTATTGATTATTTGTGTAGAGTACATGCTAACCACGCTGTTGATTTTGGCAACGGAAGTATTATTCGTCATTTAAAACTTAGCGGCTCAGTTGATGCAGAACACTATAGTGTATTCAAATACGACGTTAATTTGAGGAGAGATGCAACTATAAAAATCCCGTTTGACGAAAAAGAGCATTGGCCGGTGAACTACAAATAGACGCAAAATAGTGAGTACTCGGAGAAAACACGAAGCCACTTTTGAAATCCAATATAAATATGCCATTTCAGAAACAATTCCAGATATTATGCCGTGTAAACATTGTTCTGCATTGTATTTCTCTTGCGAGAAGCCAACGCTTCGTTACTTTGGCCTTTGCTGGTGTAATGATAAAATTGATCTGCCGGAATATAAAATAACTGACAGGTTGAAACAATTTTTCACTGGAGATATCTCAAGGAATTTCACAGATAATATTCGGCAATACAACATTGCTATGCAATTTGTTGACTTCGGTGTCACTGTTATCGTGCCACATGAATACGGTTCATATTGTTTTAAAATTTCTGGAATATCACATCATGGCATTTCTTCCTTATATTCAAACAAGATGTTCAGTAAAGAACATATAGTCTACTTTCTCCTAAATGCATGAGTATAGTTACAACTCGTTGTTTTTATCAAAGAGTATAATAGAATCATTTCTTGGTTGAAGACCTTAAAAACTATTTACCTCTACCAAACACCACAACCTCGAAAACAACTGCTACCATCATTGAAGAAAGAAAGAAAGAAAGAAAGAAAGAAAGATAAGAAGTATCTAAAGAATGTTATGGATCTGGAGACATAATCGACCGGACTGGCTGCGTGGCTCAGCGGTAACGTTCTCGCGTGCTGGGCCCTATGTCGCAGGTTCGTATCCTGGCGCAGTCAGCTGGCATTTGAGGGTGCACAAATGCGAGGGAGCCGTGTTAGTCGATTTACTGGCACGTTAAAGATCCCCTTCGGGGCAATATTCCGGCACCCCGGTGTCTCTAAAAGCAGCAGTAGTTAAAAGGGATGTAAAACCAATAACATTATTATTATTATTATTATTATTATTTTCGGTTTATACAGAACATATATCACATTTCTGGTATATTACAACGTAACTATACGGGCTTCAGTGAACCAAAATATAGCTACGGAAACAGCAACTTCTAAGCTAGAATTTCGCTACCCATGAACTTCCGAACGATTCTGGTTGTCGATAGAACTACTGCCTTCTGCATTAGTTTGTAGAGCCCAGTATCTAGATCCAGTTCTTTAAGGCCTTGGAGCAAGGTACTTGGGATCACGCCCGTACTCGAGACAATGATAGGTATGGTCTTCACTCGCTCTACATGCCATTGTCTTTTGATAGGGTCGACCAACTCGCTGTATTTGCTGATCTTTTCAATGTGTTTTGACTGGAGATTCTTGTTGTTAGGAATCGCAACATCAATCAATGTAGTTTGCTTGGTTTTCTTGTTTACAACCACCAGATCCGGCCTGTTGTGTGATACCGATTGATCAGTCAAAATAGTTCGGTCCCAATACAGTTTGTATTCATTGTTTTCAAGAACACACTCTGGCTGATATTGGTGGTACGGAACTTTCTTTCCTTTCAAAAGCTGAAACTTATCAGCCAACTCCTGATGCAAGATTTTAGCAACTGCATCATGCCTTTGTTTGTGCTCTGTTGCCAGGAAATATCTACATGCAGATGTAATATGCTGTATTGTTTCTGACTGTTGACATCCGTAGCGGCACTTATCATCTGGTACAGCGGGATCTTTTACAATGAACTTGAGGTAGTTCCTTGTAGGGATGACTTGGTCTTGAATTGCTAGCATAAAACCTTCAGTTTCTGGAAAGATCTGTCCTGAAGTGAGCCAGTAGTTTGACGCATTTATATCAACATTTGCTTTACTCACCTCATTCGGATGTCTTCCGTGCAAAGGTTTTGCTTTCCATGCTTCCATCTTCTGAAGGTCAGTATGTAGCAGGTGTTGAATCTCTTGCTGACACAAGACCAGTGGCGTTGATCTGTCCGCCTCACTGATGGCTCTGTGAAGTACAGATGACCTCGCTTCTGCATAGAAGTACTCCCTAAGGCTGACTATCTGCCGTTTCATCTGATTATCAATGTCAACGAACCCACGTCCACCTAGGCTTCTGGGTAGAGTCAATCGCTCTATTGAAGATCGTGGGTGGTGTTTCCTTCCTTTTGTGAGCATCGTTCTCATTTTTCGTTCAAGTCCTTCGATGTCCGTTTTGCACCATTTGATTATGCCAAAGGAGTAGCTCAGCACAGGTACAGCATACGTGTTAACAGCTTTCACTAAGATTTTGCTGTTCAAGTGCGTTTTTATAATTTGTTTTAATCTTTTGACAAATTCACAGGACAGATCTTTCTTTATTGACACATGGTCAATATGCTTAGCTTGTTTTACTCCTAAGTATCTGTAGGTGTCTTCTGCCAACATAGCCCTAATATGCTGTCCATCTTCCAGCTCATACCCGGACTTCTGTACTTTTCCTCTCACCACCTTTAGTGTCCGACACTTGTCCAAACCAAATCCCATCTGTATGTCTCGTGAGAATGCTTCAACTATTCTCAACAAGTTTTCCAGATGCGACTCTGTTTCGGCATAGAGTTTAAGGTCATCCATGTATAGCAGATGATTTAGCCGAGTACCAATTCTCTTTCCAATCTTGATAGAAAAGCCGTAGTGAGTAGAGTTAAGCTGGGTAGATAAAGGATTCATTGCCAGGACAAACCATAAGCGGCTAAGGGAGTCTCCTTGAAAGATGCCTCTCCGAATCGATATCTCATCTGTTCGTATATCTCCGCGTGGCGTACTGAGACACAGTCTAGTTTGCCATGCTGACATAACCCTTTCCAAGAAACTGACAAATACCTCATTGATCCTATACAATCGCAGCACTGCTACTAGCCAGTCATGGGGGACAGAATCAAAGGCCTTCTTATAATCGATGTACGCCATATGAAGGTTTCGGTGATTTAAGTGTGCCTGGCCACACACAACTGAGTCAATTATTAGTTGTTCTTTGCACCCTTTTGAACCCTTTTTACAACCTTTCTGTTGCACGGCAATTATATTGTTTCTTTCACAGTGTGCATATATCCTGTTAGCCAAGCATGATGTAATGATCTTATACAACGTGGGCAGACATGTGATGGGACGATATTTTGTAGGATCCCATGTATTCTGAAGATCTATTGGAAGCAAATATGAGATGCCACGTGTGATGAATTCGGGTAAGCTATCAGGATGAAGGATGGAATCATTAATGAACTCACCTAGTCGATTGTGGATGCTCCAGAACTTCTTATACCAAAAATTCTGAATCTGGTCAGGGCCAGGGGCTTTCCAATTCGCTAAGTTGTTGATAACTTCCTTAATATCATTTGTGGTGAATTTCTCGTGCTGCATTTGCTCAAACCTTTGGGAAGCTTGCTGTTCTTCTCTTACCCAACTTGATTGAGTGTCGTGATGAGATGGTGTAGACAGATGTTTTCCCCAAAATTCTTGAACTTCTTCTTTAGTCGGATAGCTTTTGTCCGCAGAAACCTTTATCTTACCCAGAGTCTGATAGAATCTTCTCTCTGAGTTGGCGAAAAGGAAGTTATCCTTCTTCCTCTTCATACTCTCCCTATACTTTGCAAGTCTGGCGGATAAAACAGACAGCCTTTGTTTCAAGGTATCTAAGCACTCTTCATGTGTTGAATTCGGTACATCTCGCTGTGTGTGGGCTGTGTTTTGTCTCATTATATGCTCAGCTTTCCTCAGTAATTTTCTTGTTCTTGTACCACGAACATATTGTGTCATTCTAGCAATATCTGCCCTGAGCTGTTCAATCCTTCCAACAAGTCTTCTTTCCCAGTTTGGCATCGATGGCATTTGCTTTTTCCGTTCATGTTGTCCAATACCCATAGCTTTCACAACAGTTACTGCACCACAGTAAATAATAGTATGAAGGGATTCCAGATTGGCAGATGCTTCTACATGTTCCGGCAAAACATCCCGATTCATGATACTCAGTGTCTTTGTCAGCTTTCTTGAACCATTGACTTTCGGTATTTTCGGCCTGCAATTTGTATCAGTTCCATAAAACTCTATGACTGTAGTCATCATTTCATTCTTCAACTTTCCAATTTGGTGTTGATCGATAATTTGCATGGAAACTGGATCTACTTCTTGAAGGTCCTGGCTATCAGCTTGTGCCGACTCCAGTTCTTCAGGAACACTGTTCTGAGCGACTCCATTCACACCTTCCTTCTCACGCCGTACCTCTTCTTTAATGGTGTTCATTCTGGCTTCAGGGATAAGATTATTCCGGAGAATAGCCCTGTATTGATCAGATACTCTCTGTTCGGTCACAGTTAGTTCAGGGTAATTCAACAGAAATTCAGAATGTAAGCGTTGCCTATAACCAACTGAATTCTGTCCGGAGTCAGTAACCCTAAAATAAGTGCGTATTATGGTTTCGTTCATGACATTTGTCCATTTAATACGCTGTCGTATTATTACCGGTATTATATAATCGGCCTGACGCGGGCAACATACAACTTTGAGTTGAGGCATGTCTTTACACGTTTGGTTGTGCATGGCTTTCACAACCCTAATTGAATTAACAAATCTTTCCCTGACCCTACAGAGACGTGTGTATACCAACTATGTGGATATTTTCGATTGCTATTTTGCTGCAATAAAAATATTAATTAATATCCTGAACTAGCACCAACGGCTAGAGTTCATATACTCTGTGAAATCGTTTTGTTCTTTACTTCAATTAACATTTTCAAATAACGCACAATAGGCTGTTACAAACCCTTTAAAATAAAAAGTAAAAATGTATCGTAGTATCATCTTGTCATTCTTCAAATTCGATGCGCATAGAATGCCAATGGTAGTCTATACTAATAAATCGTTTCCCATGTAGACCAGTCGTGACATCTAATGGAGAAGTATCGAACAAGATAATCCTAACAGGGGGAGTGCATTCTGGCGGCCATAAACATAAACTTTTCAATAAAATCTGTAAGTTAATATGTTGGCCGGCGTGCAGTTCGCCATGATAATTCACTTTTTAGCCTACTTTTCACATTTTCCAAAAATGAGGAAAAAGTAGACTTATGAGATCGGGCAAATGTGTGTCTGTCTGTCTGTCTGTCTGTCTGTCTGTCTGTCTGTCTGTCTGTCTGTCCTTCTGTCTGTCTGTCTCGCTGGCTGTGTGTGTGTTCCCTCCTATCAACTCCTAAACGGCTGCAGCAAACGAAACAAAATTTGGTAGGAGTAAAGATCTATACCTGAATATCTCATGGCCATATTTGAAAATGATGTCAGGGCAACCAACTGCTGAAAAATCGCAATTGAAATTTGAGCTCCATGTTGGATATCTTGGATGGTATGAATGGGAGCTATTTAAAAATTGGCACACATATAGATAATAATATTTCAGTTTTATTTCCAGGAGGCCATACATGGCAGTGTTGCCAAAATGATTATAAGCCTGCTAATACGTCCAAATTTTAAATGCATATAACTTCCACACTATCGATTGGATTTCAACCAAATTTCGTATGTGCTATGTGTACATAAACAGATATGACTGAGCGTATTATTGAGAGCCACCAGGGCTGCCAACTGTCAATATATGCTTTCTCTATTTTTATCCAAATACCAATATATCAGAAATTATGCGAGCCAACAGCTATAAACTTTTCATACGTATAGTGCCTGACATTCTACATTAATTTGGAACAACTAATGTATGTCAGTGGTACCAACATGATTCTAAGACTGCTGATAGGACCAATATTTAAATACAAGTAACTTCTATTCTATCAATTGGATTTCAACCAAATTTCGTATGTGATATGTGTACGATAACAGATATGACTATGCGTATTCTTAAGAGCAATCAGGGCTGACAACTGTTAAGAAATACTGTTTATATTTTTTACCCTAATATCAATATATCAGAAAGTATGCAAGCCAACGGCTCTAAACTTTGCACACGTATAGTACCTGAAATTCTAGATTAATTTGGAGTAACTAATATACGTCAGTGCTTCCAACATGGTTCTAGCTTGCTGATAGGTCCAATTTTAAAAAACCAGTAACTTCTATACTAACAAATGGATTTCATCCAAAATTGGCACAACAATAGGTCATAATATTTCAGATTATTTCTGACCAACACATGCATGACATTGCTGCCAATATGATTTTACGCGCGCTGATAGATCCAATGTCTAACTGCATGTAACGTCTATGCTATCCATTGGACTTCAACCATATTTTGTATTCTGTACCTTAAGTGGTGGAACTAAGAATATATTCTGTCAGCAGGGCTGCCAACTGTAATGCTCTATTAGGCTACATTATGCCAGGTATATTTCGAACTAATTTGAAATTTCGATATTACCAACTTAATTTCGTCATTATTATAGATAGGTCCATATATATTAATCATTGGCATGAATCTTAAATTTAAGAAAAGTAGGCTCTTTAGTTCGTCACCGAACTTCTTGTTTGTTCCTAGATGTCTCGTGCAAATCTGCTAGCGAATTTTGTTTTAATTATATATTTTCCATCGTACTATGCACAATATAACGATTAATTTTAAAACGTCTGAGTCATTACAAAGCAATAAATTTAAAGAAATTCAAGCAAAAAACCTAACTCTGATGGGGTTTGATCCATAGCCATAAAATTGATAGGCTAACGCTTTACCACGGAACCAAATGTGCGAACGGACATTGACCAATATCAAATGAGTTACGTACATAGAACGTGTTAGCAATTAATGATTTAAACTAAACGATTTCATCAGTGGAGTATATTATTTATATATGAAGCATTTCATACAGAGTATATTTATTTTGTATTGCATGCAATACTCAAATTAGTGAAATATAAGTCAGGCACAAGATATCCGCTGACATCTTGCTTTGTACTGAGACGGCTCAGTTTTTAAAAATAACTTCTTCCCTATAGTATTACAAAATAAACTTTTAATTTCGAACGTGTCTCTTCCTTTAGAACAGTTAAAACGATTCTCGGCTCGATAATCGGAACTGGTGGGTCCCATGATATGGATTATAATGTTTGCATAATTCGCACGGCCACCATCCTGAAACGGTACGGCGGATGACCTTGTAGTTTGGTCACAAGACGCATCCTATATGAAGGTATGTTGTTACCAAATTTAGTAGAGATCGGATGATTTGGTAAGTCGTTATTTGATTTTACGTTTTGGACGTTTGAGTGGCCGCCATCCAGTTTTGGTAAAGATGGCGTCGATATAAAACATGACACTGAGGTGCCCTTTGCTAGTTCTACCTCTGTACCAAATTTCGTTCAATTCGGTTTCACCATGTTTGAATTGATAGGGGGGGGGGGGGGAGACAGACATTCAGAGTACACACACTCACACACACACAGACTCACACACACACACATACACACACACACAGACAGACACACCATTTTTCGCCCTGTGTAGATCTCATAAATCTACTTTCATTTTTTGCAAAAATCGAAAGTAGGCTAAAAATATAAGCGACGGTTCTAACGGTTATACACGAGTCCGCCATAAAAATGTATACACTATTTACGGAACAAAAATTATTTATTTTTTGTTTCTTTAACATTTAAATTATGATTATACCTGTACTACTGTCTTCAGTTAAACAAATGGATACATGAGATGTTCAAAATGTTCACCGTTGGCTGCCAGACACACAGCAGAACGACGAGCGGTCGCTGCAATGACGTCCGTCAATGTTTGAATGGGGACTGCTGCACATGCCACTGTAATCTCCTGGTGAAGGGCCTCCAGCGTGCGCGGCTTACGTCGATAGACATGATTTTTCACAGTTCCCCACAAGTAAAAGTCCATAGGGGTAAGATCTGGCGACCGTGGTGGGAACTCAATGGGCCCTCTTTGTCCAATCCAATGTCCCGGCAGATTGTCATCCAGGACAATTCGTTCTGCTACATGGTAGTGTGGTGGCGCCCCGTCCTGTTGGTAGAAGATTTCATCATCGGCTCCATAAAGCGCACGTAAAGCTGGTAAAATTAATGTGTATAACACTCCCAAGTACACTGCTCCAGTGACAGTACCATCAAAGAAAAAGGGTCCTAGTAAGCCCCTCGACGACGATCCACACATGGCATTAACCCCTGGTAGATTGACCGCCTTGTCCACACGAACATGCGGATTTTCAGGAGCCCAGTAGACACAGTTATGTCAATTCAATGTTCCATTAAGTTTAAACTGGGCTTCATCAGACCACACTAACTTCGTCAGAAATTGTTTATCTTGAGTGACCATTTGCTGATACCATTCGCAAAATTGCATTCGACGATCGGGATCATCCTCACTAAGCGCATGCAGTAATCGTGGGATGTAAACTTTCCACTTAGCTGTTTTCAAAATCCGTCGTACACTTGTACTGCTAATCCCCACTTCCCACGCACATTGCGTAGCAGACTTCTGTGGAGAATTAGCAAACCTTTCTAACACGTGAGCCGATAAAGCAGGATTAGTAGCTGTACGCGTTCTTACCGATCTTTCTTTGTGAATATCACAAATCGTTCCATGCGTCTCAAACTTTTCCAGTAATGCGTTTAATTGTTAGGCGTGTTGGGGGTTCTGTTTCAAACTCCCTCCTCCACTGACGTTGCACTGCAACGGCATTACCAAACCTGATAAACCACTTCAGAATGTACTTTCGCTGCTCGAACGTCAAGCGTGCTCTAGCCATTTCGTTTTTCCACTATCGTGATGTAAGTACCGACAACAGTTGAGCGAAAGGCCATTCTACAATATTTTAAAACAACGATAACAGTTGACAAGGTCCATATCCCGTTATCGTCTGACAAAGAGTGTATACATTTTTCTGGCGGACTCTGTATATTAAACTCCTCAGAAGTAAACAAAGTCAGATCTGTAAATCAAGTGAATTCTTGCATCAGGGAGAGCACACTTCACAATTCAGGCAATATTTTGCAAGTGCATAAGCCCCTACATTCAGCATTGAAAATTATTTTTATCTTAAATGAGATTTCAGTGTCTAGATAAAATTAAATTGCAATCCAGCTGACGATATTCGATTATCATGGCTCATAATATGGGGTGAAGCCACAATGGCAAATATTCATGAATAATGTGTGTGAATACATTTTTAAAAGATATTATACGTAACGACATTATTCTTTTTTGTGGGATAGTTTTTGTTCTTGGAGGAGACTGCAGGTAGGTTTTGCCCGTTGTGCCTTCTCGCCAAACAGTTATTTACAATAAACACTCATTTCTCTGTCCTTTGTCCAAGATACGCCGCTTACATAACAACACGCGATCGAAACTAGATCAAATGGAATTTTCTTAAATTTTGGTACAAGTTAACGACGACTACCGTCCTATGGACGGTGAAGAATCAAATGTTATTGAATTACCAGCCAGATTTCCAACTCATGATGATATCGTGACTGAGATTTACGGCGAAACAATCACTTCTGTGAAGGACATAATAAATGTATAGAAAGTTTGCATTCTTACACCAAAAAATTAACACTGTAATGAGATTAATTTTAAATCCTTGAACTGATATCCAGTACAAAAATATACACCAGCGTTAACAGATTAAATACTTAAGATGAAATCAGATACTTCAGTTTCCGACAGAATTCTTGCATTCATTGGAATGAAGTGATTTGCCTCCACATATTCATACTCTAAAAGTTTCAGCCATAGTTACGCTCCTTTGAAATTTGAACGTTTCCCAAGAGCTCCTAAAATGGAACCAGATTGTTTGTAAGAAATATGTATGGAAATTGGTTGGATTTGGAAATAATAAGTGCAGATAATATTGGGCAGAGAGCTACAATCCTTCGACTTGATTTAACATCATCCGATAAAACACTTCCATTTTCCAATTTCCAATTCGCTTGGCGTACTTTATCACAATCAATAAAGCTCAAGGGGAAACTCTGGAACGTGTAGGTCTCTATTTGCCTCATCAAGGTTTTAGTCATGGCCCGTTATTTGTTGCGATGTCGATCTTTCGACGCCCTTAAAGTTGCCAACTTGGGGCCAATGTCTGGGAAGCCAGGCTCTGCCTGTCACAAGCCAGGACAAAGTGGAGAGTGATATAGGAATAACACCTCTTTAAGAAAACTAGGTCCAGCTGGCCCGGCTGGTATTACCTTGTAAGGGTCCCTTGCCAGGGTTACGGTGAAGTCGTCAACGGCATAGATAGTGTAGTGGATGGACCATGGAACAGTGTAGATGGTGGAAGGGGCAGCCCTGTATCTCGGATTAGTAAGGTAGAAGGCATATGTCCTAATATATGGATATATGTCAGCTTTGAACCGAATCTCTCCCGGGATAAGGAAACCCCATTTATCCAGGGCCAATAGCCTCCTTGGAGGGTTGATGAGTAGGTAAAAGGATAGGCACACTTTTGCCCATGGGATGAGAAACTGTCCCTTAAGGCGGATGAACTACTAGATAGTCAACGGAAAGGAAACGGGAAACCATCCCATTAAATATCCATATGGATTTCCAAGAACCAGCAGTATTAAATGATGATTGCTCATTCTGTTGAATTTTTCGGAGGTAAAATATTTCCCCACTCGGATCTCCGGCGGGAATTAGTTAAAGAAGCTACTTATAGGAATTCAAGTATTAGAATACGTATTGCCACATGTAATTTTCAGACATTACTTCAGACTGGAAAGTTGAAGAATTTGATAATGGAAATGTAAAGATTGAATTTAGTTATACTCGGTATAGCAGAAGTATGATGGCCAAATCCAGGAGACTTCTGGAGTGGACAATATCTGATTAATCACTCAGGTACAGCACCTAATAGGCCAGGATATGGGGGTGTCGGTATCTTTTTACACAAGACTCTAGGAGAGAGAGTGAAGGAAGAGGAAGATTGTAGTTGTACGTGACCATTAATCGCGAGATCATAAGCCACGGGAGCGAAAGAGTAAAGGGATTTGTTCAATATAATGAGAGAATAGTTTTAGTAAAAATTGAAACCAAGCCAAAAGATACAGTTATAGTCCAAGTTTATATGCCAACAACTATTGAAGAGGATGAGGTAGTGGAACAATGCTTTGAGGATTTAGATGGATTATAACGCACTATTAAAGGAGAGGGAAATTTATTCTTACTTGGTGATTGGAATGCATCTGTGGGTGAAGGATTTGAAGAAAATGTTCTTGGTAAATATGGAATTGGGATAAGAAATGAGAGAGGAGAAAGGTTACTAGAATTCTGCACACAATTTTGTTAGTAGTAACAAATTAACTATTTCACCACCATCCAAAAAGGAGATACACGTGAAAAGCACTAGGGGACACCAAAAGAGCTCAAATAGATTGCATCCTGGTGAATGAAAGATTTAAGAAACAAGTGAAAGATAGTACAAGTTACCCAGGTGCTGAACTCAACAGCGATCACAATTTAGTGATTTTGCAATGTGATTTAAAGTTCAAGAAATTGCATGGTAGTGTACCCATGTGAGTAATCTCGATGGAAAATATGCTTCTGCCTCCGGCTAGCATCAGGACTCAGGCGTGTACCGTTCTCCCATTGAGCAGTTGCATATTTTGGACTTTGAGGCTAAAAGGTATCAACTCTACAATGATAAGGCACAACTCTACTCTAAGGACTTTAATTCAGTAAAACTCACGGCTTCAAACAAATAATGAGAACACAAATCCCATAAACAATACACAAACAAACAAAGTTACTCCCACAATTCATTAATTATTCACATAGTTGAACAAATTAAATCCAAATCACTATTCAATCTTTTACCGTTATGTGGACTTTAAACTTTACTCAAGTGCACTGATGCACATGTAATGTTTCACAAAACTGAACTATTACATTCATGTCATCTAATGTGACTTCTTTATATTCACAAAGTTACTTGTATCCTACAATACATCTTAATTTACATCACGTGTACTATCTGTGTTACATCTCTCTCTCCCACCAAATGCTTTCATGCATTAGCCAACTCATGGTTTGCACTACATCTACTTGCAACACCACAATTACGTAAGTCTACCCCCTCCACTCCCTTCTTTTTATAGTTACACTGCATGTCATTGTGATTTCACTAAATAACTTCTGTTATCGTTGTGTCGGATAGTATACTATTACGCTACCCTACGAGCGTAGCCTGTGGCAACGAGTAACCAACTTCATTAACTAGGTGTCAGTGACAGTAACAAATGCAACATCCAACCATTCGTTAGATTGCTAAATTTTTATATCATCAGGGAAATCTATGATTAGCAATGTGTTTTTAAACCACACACATTTATTACACATTATAACAATTCTTCCTTTCATTGACAAGCAAAGTCTTAAATCTGTCCGCTCAAGAACGCGAACCTTCACAGCTAATTTAGTACCCCCAGCCCCTTGGACTGCCTGCATACAATGGACAGGGTAGGGTCGTTCACGGCTGTAAACCGCCCCTTTGTCTCCCCGTTTCCTGGACTTGTATCTCCTAAGCAGTATTACAACTTTGAATATAACATTGTGGTCACAATGATCCACGTGATTCCATATGATCTGAACTGAATATTATGCAATGGTTCTGGGTGAGCTTGAATATTTGATCCTATCCTTAGGACATTAATAACGGCCTCAACAGGTCCGTATCACAATAGGAGGCACGAGATTCATAGAACATAGGTCTAGTGGTTAGCCGGTATCTCAAATAAAATATTACGGTCAGTCAACAGCTGCCACCAATGATTCGCTTCAACGAGCCGAATCACTCAACATTAAGTTCTCGGGGAATCAGGTATAGCGTCGAGGTGTCCAATGTTCTCCCCGCGCTTACCACGGGATTCGGACCCGGAACATTTCATATCCAACATCGGAGATAGGGTTACACACTAAATACGCTCCGGCATAAATTAATATCTCTGTACGCTCATGCCGTACGAGATTTCATACGTCGATTAGACTACCTGGCCCCTTACCTGTCCACAATCTCGCCTTATTAATAAAGAGAACTCTGTTACTCTACAATGCTTAATCAAGCCTCAAATTCAATTCACTGTCAAGCTCCAACATTCCCGTGCACAATTATATTCCCATTAATGCAACATATTAACTTTTCTCTCTTCCCTTAATGTAATCTACTGCTTGGCTAGATAAATAATCCAATTAGCGTAAATATTTCTTGCTTAAAACCTTTCATCCTGATGTATTCAATTATACCGTTTATCATTATTATAATTATTATTATTATTATTATTATTAAAGACATACATTATCCTTCCGACACAACGTAACTGCTTCAATGATCGAACACTCGCGTTCGTCACGTTAAGTTTCACATAACTGAATTGCCATTTTATTTAGTAGCATTAATAGTGGTAAAGATTAATCCACTCTCTGATGTATACAACATCTTAACTTTACTGAAATCAAACAATAAACACATGAGGATATGCCTCCTAATATTGATTCTTACTGGCATATTTTATACTTCCGAAATCACATTACATGCAGTGACTATCCTTCTATAGTAACATGATTTGTGGGGTACTTACGTCGGCTTTATCCAGGTGGCCCCAACCACCATATTCCAGTGTCACCTGCCATCGGCTTACTTAGTGACACATTGCCATCTTGCTAATACACATATTATATGACATCTGATTCATAAACACACGACACTTTTCCATTTTTATAATGAAGCCAATGCTTCCAAAACACATGACACTTTTCCATTTTTATAATGAAGCTAATGCTTCCGAAACACATGACACTTTTCCATTTTTATAATGAAGCTAATGCTTCCGAAACACATAACACTATATAACACTGGTTATATTATGACTTTAAGAGATATTTACATAACATCGGTGCACAAACACACGTTACACTTTAATTCCTGATTGGTTGACATTCCCTAGCATGTATCGAAAGTACATGTGCTGATGGCCCTTCCTTCGGTCCTATCCCCTTCCTGATTGAATCTCCAGATCATCTGCTCACGGATTCATCAACAGTTTCTCAATCATCCCTTGATAATCTTCCTACTATTGCAGCGATATGCTTACATCTCGTCATGAACTCTACTTACTGGTATACTCCAAATATGTATAACCAATCACTATACTTTACTGCGCTCAACATTGTACATTGTATTTACATGAATAATTACTTTTCACAGTCCTGCCTAGTATATCACACGGCACTTAATAAACATTATATAACAGTCTTACTGCACGGCTTCCCACATTGAAGTCCGAGCATCCTCTCCTAACTTCGGTAATATGCATTTCGCATAATCAAGTTTGTTAATTACCGACTTCATTCTTAGTTCATGACCATGCATGAATATATTCTCACATGTGTGTTACATTGCATAGCTAACATGCTGATTACCAGTGACATGTTTAAGTCTTTGTGTGCGCCTGGGCGCTGCGTGTCCTTTTCAACTGCGACTGCTTCAAAACAACTCTCCCTCCGACTCGGTCTAAAACTGTCACGGACTGTAACTTTCAACTGTAATCTGCGGTCAACTGTTCAAACTGTAAAAAAAAACTGTGTCCTTCGACTGGGTCCACCCTCTTATATCTGTTTCACACAGAAAGTAGGGCAAGAATTCCCGCGATAAATCAGCTCCTCTCCTAGGGTGATTCTGAACTTGGAATAATATCCATATTGTTCCTTTTTCTTCGCTGGTCACAAAAATGTATGTGTGTTCGAGGATCGATCGGCCACTTAATTTATATTAATTATCTTATCCATGGCTTGGGGACGCTACTTCTCTGGGAATCCCTGGCAACATCCTCAAGTCCATCCGCGAACACCCATAGTCCTGTAACATTACGCACTGCATTAAACATGCCTTGATTTCGCCGTTTTATGGCTCTAAAATTAGCCTCCTGGCTAAAGATTCACCTGTGCGCAACTCTCATGTCATTGCATTGCTCCAATCATGAGTAATCAATGATTTTCCTTGGGATCTTCCCGTTCCATTCTCAAGTCCATTCTCAAACGGGGAATAACCTGGTCATTATTTAACCTCCCGGCCCCTTGCAGACGACTTATCTGGGTCAGCAAGATTGACGTGGCGCCACGGGCCTCCTCCCACAATTCTGGGGCTATTTGCTAAACGTCAAACGTTGAAACTCCTGTGTTTCATATACAGCATAGCCTACTTCATGTAGTCCAAATCATGCTATCTTCCACTATTTTCCTGCATTATTTCACTAAATAATGTCAGTAACAACTGATATCACACCAGTAATTAAATATATAATTCCTTCTAGGGGTTTTTACAATGAAATACCCTCAACAGATCTCGGGTTCCTTCCCTGGTGGAACCTTCATTCAGAGCTCAACTTATCTCCGAGATCCACGTTCGAGACCAGTCAGCATGACCACCTCGGGTTCATATTCCCCTTGCAAAACTTATAAAAGTCAATTGCAAGTGACTTTATGTAAGTAACCAGCTGACTGTCCGACTGTCTGTGTTTACATTAGAGGTCTTTCACCTCGTCTGGCTGTGAGTAGGTTAGTCTGGTTCCCCTTTCCACTCTGCCCTCAGCCCTAAGCTGTTCATTCTCTAAGCGGAGGGTCGCATTTATGGCCTCAACCTCTCTCGCTACTACAACCATTTCTTTGTAAAATTCTAGCATGCACTGGCACTCTTGTTGTTCGCTTCCTTCACTGGGCAAGCTGTCTGCTTCTCGTTCCGTCCCGCTGCGTGAAACTTCAGGTCTGACTTCCTGGCTGACTTTGCCGCCCACGTTTATTTGGGTGTGCGCTGCTAATATTTCCTCTTGTTCGTCAAATTCTTCTGGCGAATAATAAACTTTTAATTTGGCAGCATTCATAACGACCTCATTTCCTGTTTCTAAATGCCTTATTCTGTATGCATTGTTCTGTAGGCCTCTGATAACCTCGAACGGGCCGTGATATCCAAAAATGAACTTCTTATATTTTCTTGCTCCTGGATCTGAACTGGCTGGCCTCCTGACTAACACTTTCTCACCGACGAGAAGCGGTCTGTGATACCTCTTCGCACGATTTCTCCTCTGACGTCTCTCCGCTTGTGCCTGGAGATATTCGAAGGTTCGTTGGATCCTCAATTCTCGTCCTGGCTGTGCGTCTACTGGTAATGGAATAACACCATTCCACGGTCTTTCCGGCCTCTGATCCAAATGTAGAGTCACGGGAACCTGACCTGTCGCCTCATGTACCGTATTATTTATACAGTATTCAATTACTTCTAGGAATTCTATCCAACGCCAATTCTCTTCAGAGCAGTAGATCTTCATGTACTTCTGGATATCTCTCATTACTCTTTCAACTGGACTTGCCTCAGGATGGCGAATGGTAGATAAAATCTGCCTAATTGCTAGAGTTTCCAGTTCTCGACGAAATTCCGCGCTTGTGAAGCAACTTCCGTGATCTGAGAGGATGTTATCCGGCTTCCCAAGAATCGGAATAACTCTCTCTTTCAGGCGTTTCAATACCTGCTTTGAACTTGTCTTCTGTATGGGGCATAATACCACCATTTTTGAAAATACATCCATGGCTACAAAAATGTGTCTATTGCCTCTACGTGCTCTAGGCAATGGTCCAAAGTTATCTATGCTTAATAGCTGCCTTGGCTTCTCCGGTAACAACGGAATAGGTCGTTGTCTCATTAGAAATGGATTTGGCTTTACCCTTTGGCACAAATCGCATGTCCTAATGGCATTTCTCACAGTTTCTCTCAACTTTGGCCAAGTGAATGCTTCTTTCAACAGAGCGGTAATTTTATCTATCCCGGGATGTCCAAATGCTCTGTGTGCTAGCCACACCAATCTCCTCTGCAAAGATGCAGGAATGACAACTCTTTGTCGTGTATGGTCCACATCATCCCACTTGTGTAATATCTGATTATACCATACATAATCTGTTGATAATGCCTCTGCCTCTCTGTATATTGCAGTTCCCCTTGCTAATCGTCCCCCGAAGTAATCGATCATCATCTTCAACCACGGGTCTTCGCGTTGTAAGTTGATAAGATTCCTCAAGTCATCTAACGTCTTCTGATCTCGATTCTCAATCTGGACAGCGAGAGTTTCCTCTTCTCTAGGGTAACGGCTTAATATGCCCGGTATTACATTTTCTTTCCCTGGACAGTATTCTATTTCCACATTGAATTGTTGAATATACAGGGACCATCTTGTCAACCGCTGGCTAGATAAGTCCGTCTTTAACAGAAATGTTAAAGCTTTATGGTCTGTTCTGAGGACTATTTGAAAGCCGTACACGAGTTTATGCCATGTTTGCAACGCGTATAAAATTGGCAGCAACTCTATCTCTGTAATCGTGTAGTTTTTCTCATGGGCTTTCAGCCTCCTACTTATAAAGGCAATAAAAATTTTCCTTTCAGGCTTATCAACATTTTCCTGGAATAGCATCGCTCCTACACCAACAAGTGATGCATCCGTCTGTATGATGAATTTCTGGGTATAATCCGGGTATCCCAGCTTCACATATTCCAAAAGGATTTGCTTTGACCTCACGAATGCTTCCTGACATTGCTCCGTCCAATTCCATCTGCCGCCTTTCTTCAATAAATCTTGCAAGGGTGCTACTGTCGTAGTATAATTTGGGCAGTGGTTCGAAAAGAATCCAATTACTCCCAAATACTGTCGGACATGCTTTACTTTCGTGGGTCGAGGGAAATTCCGAATTGCCTCCAATTTATCTGGGTTAGGCTAGACTCCATTTGCATCAATAACATGCCCTAGGAATTTAACTTCCCTCAGACAGAAGTGCGATTTCTTGATATTAACCTTAAAGTTAGCTTCTCGAAGGTCATCTAGCAACTTCTTCAGGTCTCTCATGTGCTCCTCCAGAGATTCTGATGTGAGTAGAATGTCGTCTACGTATCTGATGGTTCTCTCCTTCACATCATCGGATAGATTGCGATCTAACGCTCTTATCAGGGCTGAACCAGCTGTCTTCAACCCAAAAGGTAGCCTTAAAAACGTATATGTGTGTTGATCAAACATAAATCCTGTCAACAGACTAGTTTTCTTCTCTAATTCAAGATGGTGGAAACTGGAAGTAATATCCAAATTTGTGAATACGGTTTTCCCTTTGAATTTCCTGAGGATTTCCTTAATAGGTGGCACTTGGTCGAACTCTGGAATAACCTTCAAATTTAAATGTCTCAGGTCCAGACATACCCTGACAGTCCAGTCTGTCTTAGGTACAATCACCAATGGACTTACGTAAGGCGTAGGTGTCTTCTCAATAACACCGGCCTCCAACATCTCCTGAATTGCCTCTTTCATTTTAGCATAGTGCTTTTCGGCTATAGGGTAGGGTTTCTTCCTAAATGGTGTCCAATCACTGACTTGGAAAGCATAAGTGAAGTTCTTTATACGATCAGGTCTCAAATCAAAGACTTCCTTCTGTTCCAGTAATAATTGCCTTAAATTTTCCTTCTCTTTTGGTCCAATTTTTGCTTCTTCAAGTTTTTCCGAACTGTGTTCTTCCAGTTCGGGTTCCAGATCTTTTTCTAAGTCTGCGGCTAGTGTTTTCAGTTCTTCTTCTAACTGTTCAATAGCTAACACTTCTTAGTCAGCCACATCTCTATATGTATGCCATACTTGTTCATCTGACCCTGGTTCATTCTGATTGAGTGCGACCTCTAAGCCATCAGCTTCCTCATTCACATGGAACATAACCCTGTCCTGTGCTAGGTCGATTATCACTCGGTATTCCCTTATAAATTGTGCCCCTATAATCAGGTTAAAAGGCAGTTTGTTTACTAATAGAAAACTCTGTGAAAACGTAGAGCCTCCTATCTGTAACTCTAGGAATACTTGATATTTGCATACCATCGTTCTGTCTGGAATTACACCTTTTATTTTGACACTTGAGATAGGTATTTTCGAAACATTCTCTCTCTGCGCTATCTCATTATACAAAGCTTGTGTCATAAGGCACACTGTTGAACCCGTATCCAATAAACTTCTTATTTTCAACCCTGCCATTCTTATCAAAATAATGGGCAATTCTCGTTTGACCATGACCTTTGATCCTCTCGTATCCTCAATTAACTCTTCTGGTTTGGCTATCCAATTGATGACGTTGACTGACTTCCATCCATCATTTCCAAATTCTTCTAATTTTGGCGTTTTTTTAGGTAGATTTCATTAGAAAGCTAACTATTGCAATGGGTCCCATGTTTCGACTTCCGGAAAATTTCGACATATCTTCGCGTTTCACATCCCCCAGACCCCAAAACCACCGTCAGTTCAAAAGTTTATATATAATTTATGTATATATATATATATGTATATATATATGTATATCGGTTTCTTGTGGACACGATAACTGCCATAATTTTGCACCAATTACTTCGAATTTTTTACCGAAGATGTATACCTATAAAATCTCGGTCGAGTTCGTTACTGGGCTAAATCGGTCGAAGGGGGTGAAAATGGGGGGCTTTTTTCGAAAAAGTGAAATTTCGCTATAACTCTCTTAATACGTGCAATATCGAATCCATTCAAAGTTCATAATATGTGTCGGATAAGTGCCAAAAATTTATGTCAAATAAGATTTTTGATAGCACCAACCATTGACCAAAGGGGTGGAAAAAAGTGGGTTTTTCGGGAAACATTAATCATATCTCTCTTAATAGGCACAATATCAAAACCGTACAAAATGGACAATATTCCCCTAATAATTACCTAAAACTTTTGTCTGAAAGAATTTTTGATATGACCCACCATTACGCCAAGGGACGAGAAAAATGATTTCGGAATTATAAGAAAATGCCAAGAGCTATCAGTGGTTGCCATGGCAACACTACTAAATTGATGAGGCATGGACCATCAGACGTTGCCATGACAACGCACTTGCACGAGATCAGATTCAGTATTTCCATCTGATTAAGTGGTTGGTTGGTTGGTTCTTAAGTTTAGGGGCTGCGACAACGCGGTCATGTAGCCCCGTGTACTTTGGGTGTGTGTAGAATCTGTCTGATAACCGGTGTTAATTGTGATGACTGTATTAGTGTGTGTTATCTGTTTGTTAATTTAAGTACTGCAACTAACAATTTTTCAGATAGTTCCTACTTTTGCCGCCAAGCGCCACTGTCAACGACTACAAGGCCAAGTTCAGAACTGAGCTACTAGACGCCGCCGCAGTCGGCTCTTGGCAACGAACATAGAAACCTAAGAGCGTTGTATACATTCTTAACCTATCCAATTTAGCTTCACACAGGTGCAATTAGTGGAAGGATCTTTAACATGCCATAAATCTATGACATGGGACCGCCGGCTTTACTTCCCCTCCGAAGGAAGGCATACTGAGGGATATTTAACGCTCTTAAAAAATCCGACGGCTTCGGCCGGGTTTGAACCCGGTATCTTGGGCATAGAAGCTCAGCATGTTACCGACTACGCCACCAAAGCCGCCTGATAAAGTGGGAAGCGGCTTCGGTGACGTAACTGGTAGCATGCTGAATGTCTATGCCCAATGTCGCGGTTTCAAAGCCGGCCGAAGTCGTCGGATTTTCTAAGAGCACTAGAATCCCTCAGTATGCTTTCCTTTGGAGGGGAAGTTCCAACGTTCGTTGCGAGTTGATGGTTGGGGTGGCATCTAGTAGCCAAGTTCACAGCTAGGTGTCGTTGACGGTTGTACCTGGTAGCAACATTAGGAACTACTGCTTGAAATTGACCGTCTGCAGTACTTACATGAATTAAGACTAATACAGCCATTACAATTCACACCGTGTATCAGACAGATTCTACACTCACCCAAAGTACACGGGGTTAGATGACCGCGTTGTCGCAGCCCCTAAACTGAGGAACCAACCAGAGGTAGATTTCGTTAGAAAGCTAACTATTGCAATGGGTACCATGTTTCGACTTCCGGAAAATTTCGACATATCTTCGCGTTTCACATCCCCAGGCCCCAAAACCACCGTCAGTTCAAAAGTTATATATAATTTATGTATGTATATGTATATCAGTTTATTGTGGACACGATAACTGCCGTAATTTTGTACCAATCACTTTGAATTTTTTACCGAATACGTATACCTATAAAATCTCGGTCGAGTTCGTTACTGGGCTAAATCGGTCGTTGGGGGGTGAAAATGGGGGGCTTTTTTTTCGAAAAAGTGAAATATTGCTATAACTCTCTTAATATGTGAAATATCGAATCCGTTCAACATTCATACTATGTGTCGGATAAAGCCCAAAAATGTATGTTTGAAGAGTTTTTTTTATAGCACCAACCATTGACCAAAGGGGTGGGAAAAAGTGGGTTTTTCGGGAAACATTAATCATATCTCTCTTAATAGGCACAATATCAAAACCGTACAAAATGGACAATATTCCCATAATAATTACCTAAAACTTTTGTCTGAAAGAATTTTTGATATAACCCACCATTATGCCAAGGGATGAGAAAAATAATTTCGGAATTATAAGAAAATGCCAAGACCTATCAGTGGTTGCCATGGCAACACTACTAAATTGATGAGGGATGAGCCATCAGACGTTGCCAAGATAACGCACTTGCACGAGATCAGATTCAGATTTTCATCTGACTAAGTGTGAAGCGGCTTCGGTGACGTAACTGGTAGCATGCTGAATGTTTATGCCCAAGGTCGCGAGTTCAAAGCCGGCCGAAGTCGTCGGATTTTCTAAGAGCGCCAAAAATCCCTCAGTATGCTTTCCTTTGGAGGGGAAGTTCCAACGTTCGTTGCGAGTTGCTGGTTGCGGTGGCATCTAGTAGCCAAGTTCACAGCTAGGTGTCGTTGACGGTAGTACCTGGTAGCAACATTAGTAACTACTGCTTGAAATTGACCGTCTGCAGTCCTTACCTGAATTACAGACTAATACAGCCATCCCAAAGTACACGGGGTTACATGACCGCGTTGTCGCAGCCCCTAAACTGAGGAACCAACCAAAATCTCTGCGGTAGATATAATTTTGCGTGAAGAAGTAACAGACCGTTACATAGTTGCACATCAGTGTCGAAACCTAGCATAAGGACAGTGTGACCACAAGTATAAAAATGGACCCCAAATGACAAGAAGGTTACCGTTCCCATAAGACAATAAAATGTTTAAAATAAGCATAAAATGACGAAAAACAAAGTTAATTAAGCTCCAATTATAAAATACCTTCTCGCATTAAATGAGGTCTGATCCTTCTACGAAAATCTGCATATTCTGCCTATTTTCGCCTATCCCCAAGTTTGTCCGGTGAAATCTACCTCCGCCTTCCGGCGTGCCGAGAGGACTTTTTTCAATAGCGCCCGTCCCCTTGGAGTTTCTTCTCTCCTGTTCGCTGCACTGTAGCTCCAAACTCTTAGCTCCGTCTTCATACCTATCTGGCGACGTCCTATTCTGCATAACTTCTTGCCAGTGAACTTGTTGTTTCTGGGGCTCATCTCCCCTTTCATTGAGGTATTGCAATGAAGCGTGGTATCGCTCCTCTACCTCATCATCGAAGTTACGTCTTCTTTCCTGGGGTCTCCAATTTCTATTGTTGCCTTCTTGGCCATTGTTACCTCCATTGTTTTGGTATGGCCTATCCCTGGTATTCTGCTTGTTCCAAGAATTTCGGCCTCTTCCTCTGCCAGCATTACCTTTATATTTCGGCTGCCATCTTCTGGGTTCCTGTTCCCATTGACGTCCGTTGGAATCTAACGTATCTGTGCTAGTAGCTTTGTTGTTCCTTGGAGCTTGATACTGGTCAGTCTGCGTGTTGGTCACATGTACCTGTTCCACGGTTCGATTCTGACGCATCGTATTTGCTGTTGTGAGGTCCAGTTGTCTCAGAACTGTCTCCATTTCCATAGCAGTTTTTGCATTAGCCGAGATTAGCAGTCTCTGTATCTCGTATGGAAGCTGTTTGGCGATAGCAATACATAATTACAGCTCGCTAGGCTTTTGATCAAGTTCTTTGAACCGACACATCTGTGATATGAAGAATTCTGCATACTTCGTTGGGCTAGTAGTGCTGTATCTTTTTGAATATAAATCCAACCGTAAATTCTGTTGGGTCGCTGGATCCCAGTATCTCTTCAAAAATGCCTCTCGAAACTCCTCAACAGTATCGAAAGTGTAGCGGAAACTGCGAAACCATAATGCGCACTCCCCTTCTGTTAATTTCTCTATAGCTCGTAGCCTGCGCTCTTGCGGTATTCGCGCATCATTCAAATATTCAGACACTTCTTTTAGCCAATATTTCGGTGTCATACTACAGTGGCTACCTGAGAATTTCCTTGGTTTCTCTTCACTTGCTCTGATAACATTTATCACTTGTGTGTGCATAGCATTTTCGTGTGGCGTCGATGCTGCAACTGGCGCACCTGGCGTCATATAAGGACTTTCGCCTGGGCCTGTAGCACTCCTTATTATAGGCTGGGTTTCCAAATCTGCCCACCTAGTTCTCCTCATATCGTCCATGCTGCCTTCGCTAGACTTAGGATCTTTCATGAGGGTTTCCTCTTGCGCAATTATCCTAGTCTCCATTTGATTGTGGCGCATCTCTGCCCTTTCCAGACGAGTAATTACCTCTTTCTCTATTCTGGTAAGCCTATCTCGATTTTCCTCGGCTACTTGAAATATTTTCTGCTTGTCTTCCTTCAGACTTTGCTTAATATGGGATATTTCATCCTCTACATCTTCCTTTATCTGAGCGAGGGTCTTGTCGTTTGCCTCTGTCTTTTGGCCTTCTCTCACTTCGAGTTCTTCCCTCAATCCTTTGATTTCCTCTCGAATGTGTCCATTGACCTTTGACATTTCATTCTGGACCTTAATGATTTCACCTCTATTCTCCTCTTGCCTTTTGTTAACTACGACAATGTCACTTTGAACTTGGTCCAGTTCTTGCTGAACTTTGCTCATCTGACCCTTCATATTTCCTACCAGCTCTTTACTCTCGTTAACGACAGCCTTGATTTCACCTATTTCCTGGCATTGACCTAATATATTCTGATCCTGTTTCTTTAGATCACCGTTAATTGCTCTAGCATAGCTTTTCAATTTCGTGTCCCATTTACTGTCGTTTTCTTCCAACCTTTGATCTACCGTACGGGTAAATTCTGCGAACTGTTTCGCTTGGCGTTCGAGATTCGCCTCATTTTGGATTTGAATATCCTTAATGTCGTTAGATAACGCGTCTAACCTACTGTTGGTTTCATCCTGCGCATGCTTACACGCTTGTAAGTTACTCTCAAGTTTGGCTTCAATAGCCTCGAAACGTTTATCCGTCTTAACCTGCATTTCCGATACAATGCTTACAACAGTTTCTGTAACTTCAGTCTTAATTACCTCTTGCATCTGACCTAACTTATCGTTTAACTCAACCTTATTTGCCTCCATCGCCAGCTGATTTGCATTAATTGCCAGCTGATTGGCATCTAACCGATTATTCAATTCACTCTGATTATCATCTAACCGAGCGTTTATTCCATCCTGGGAAGCCTTAGCTTCCAGCTTATTTTGTTCATTAACAGCGTCAAAATGCTGTCTTAAGCCTGCAATCAACTGCACGATCTCCTCTGTACCTGACATTCTTACAATAATATACTTTGAGATGCAGGCAGGCTTCCTGGAAATATGTGTGGATACGTTTTGGAGAGAGACGCAAAACACTGTACACATTTTGTAAAATTGTATAAACCTTGAATCTATGGATTAATTATGGATTGGGTGTGTAGCGCTCATACCCTTGGGTAATCCTCTTCTCAATAGAGAGACTCTGTGTTACGTCAAAAGCCTACTGAACTCAAAAATCACTCAAACACAGTTTGAGGCATAAATATAATTACTATGGTTTTCCCCATGATATACCATAAAAAATCTATGGGTTTTCCCTAAATACCATAAGCTCCACGAACCTGGGCGCCATGATAAATGAAATCATCATGGGAGGTGGTCCACGTTAAGACATCGCAGCAACCCTCCAAGGTCTCGGTTGTACTGTCGAATGCCCCACTTGGGTCTCGCCATGATAAATGAATTGAGAACGTGCAAATAGAAGGTGTTTATCAAAATTTATATTGTTCGTATCGGAGCTTACCTAAGGTTAGGTGCGGTCCTCCCCTAATTCATGTTGATCGTTACTTTACTAGAGTTGTGTGCACAAGATCTAGACCGACTTTAGTTGTACCTATAGCTCAAATCACTGTACAGGACATCAATTCCCATGTACCCATGTGAGTAATCTCGATGGAAAATATGCTTCTGCCTCCGGCTAGCATCAGGACTCAGGCGTGTACCGTTCTCCCATTGAGCAGTTGCATATTTTGGATTTGAGGCTAAAAGGTATCAACTCTACAATGATAAGGCACAACTCTACTCTAAGTACTTTAATTCAGTAAAACTCACGTCTTCAAACAAATAATGAGAACACAAATCCCATAAACAATACACAAACAAACAAACAAAGTTACTCCCACAATCCATTAATTATTCACATAGTTGAACAAATTAAATCCAAATCACTATTCAATCTTTTACCGTTATGTGGACTTTAAACTTTACTCAAGTGCACTGATGCACATGTAATGTTTCACAAAACTGAACTATTACATTCATGTCATCTAATGTGACTTCTTTATATTCACAAAGTTACTTGTATCCTACAATACATCTTAATTTACATCACGTGTACTATCTGTGTTACATCTCTCTCTCCCACCAAATGCTTTAATGCAATAGCCAACTCATGGTTTTCACTACATCTACTTGCAACACCACAATTACGTAAGTCTACCCCCTCCACTCCCTTCTTTTTATAGTTACACTGCATGTCATTGTGATTTCACTAAATAACTTCTGTTATCGTTGTGTCGGATAGTATACTATTACGCTACCCTACGAGCGTAGCCTGTGGCTACGAGTAACCAACTTCATTAACTAGGTGTCAGGGACAGTAACAAATGCAACATCCAACCATTCGTTAGATTGCTAAATTTTTATATCATCAGGGAAATCTATGATTAGCAATGTGTTTTTAAACCACACACATTTATTACACATTATAACAATTCTTCCTTTCATTGACAAGCAAGGTCTTAAATCTGTCCGCTCAAAAACGCGAACCTTCACAGCTAATTTTCTACCCCCAGCCCCTTGGACTGCCTGCATACAATGGACAGGGTAGGGTCGTTCACGGCTGTAAACCGCCCCTTTGTCTCCCCGTTTCCTGGACTTTTATCTCCCAAGCAGTATTACAACTTTGAATATAACATTGTAGTCACAATGATCCACGTGATCCCATATGATCTGAACTGAATATTATGCAATGGTTCTGGGTGAGCTTGAATATTTAATCCTATCCTTAGGACATTACTAACGGCCTCAACAGGTCCGTATCACAATAGGAGGCACGAGATTCATAGAACATAGGTCTAGTGGTTAGCCGGTATCTCAAATAAAATATTACGGTCAGTCAACAGCTGCCACCAATGATTCGCTTCAACGAGCCGAATCACTCAACATTAAGTTCTCGGGGAATCAGGTATAGCGTCGAGGTGTCCAATGTTCTCCCCGCGCTTACCACGGGATTCGGACCCGGAACATTTCATATCCAACATCGGAGATAGGGTTACACACTAAATATGCTCCGGCATAAATTAATATCTCTGTACGCTCATGCCGTACGAGATTCCATACGTCGATTAGACTACCTGGCCCCTTACCTGTCCACAATCTCGCCTTGTTAATAAAGAGAACTCTGTTACTCTACAATGCTTAATCAAGCCTCAAATTCAATTCACTGTCAAGCTCCAACATTCCCGTGCACAATTATATTCCCATTAATGCAACATATTAACTTTTCTCTCTTCCCTTAATGTAATCTACTGCTTGGCTAGATAAATAATCCAATTAGCGTAAATATTTCTTGCTTAAAACCTTTCATCCTGATGTATTCAATTATACCGTTTATCATTATTATAATTATTATTATTATTATTATTATTAAAGACATACATTATCCTTCCGACACAACGTAACTGCTTCAATGATCGAACACTCGCGTTCGTCACGTTAAGTTTCACATAACTGAATTGCCATTTTATTTAGTAGCATTAATAGTGGTAAAGATTAATCCACTCTCTGATGTATACAACATCTTAACTTTACTGAAATCAAACAATAAACACATGAGGATATGCCTCCTAATATTGATTCTTACTGGCATATTTTATACTTCCGAAATCACATTACATGCAGTGACTATCCTTCTATAGTAACATGATTTGTGGGGTACTTACGTCGGCTTTATCCAGGTGGCCCCAACCACCATATTCCAGTGTCACCTGCCATCGGCTTACTTAGTGACACATTGCCATCTTGCTAATACACATATTATATGACATCTGATTCATAAACACACGACACTTTTCCATTTTTATAATGAAGCTAATGCTTCCAAAACACATGACACTTTTCCATTTTTATAATGAAGCTAATGCTTCCGAAACACATGACACTTTTCCATTTTTATAATGAAGCTAATGCTTCCGAAACACATAACACTATATAACACTGGTTATATTATGACTTTAAGAGATATTTACATAACATCGGTGCACAAACACACGTTACACTTTAATTCCTGATTGGTTGACATTCCCTAGCATGTATCGAAAGTACAGGTGCTGATGGCCCTTCCTTCGGTCCTACCCCTTCCTGATTGAATCTCCCGATCATCTGCTCACGGATTCACCAACAGTTTCTCGATCATCCCTTGATAATCTTCCTACTATTGCAGCGATATGCTTACATCTCGTCATGAACGCTACTTACTGGTATACTCCAAATATGTATAACCAATCACTATACTTTACTGCGCTCAACATTGTACATTGTATTTACATGAATAATTACTTTTCACAGTCCTGCCTAGTATATCACACGGCACTTAATAAACATTATATAACAGTCTTACTGCTCGGCTTCCCACATTGAAGTCCGAGCATCCTCTCCTAACTTCGGTAATATGCATTTCGCATAATCAAGTTTGTTAATTACCGACTTCATTCTTAGTTCATGACCATGCATGAATATATTCTCACATGTGTGTTACATTGCATAGCTAACATGCTGATTACCAGTGACATGTTTAAGTCTTTGTGTGCGCCTGGGCGCTGCGTGTCCTTTTCAACTGCGACTGCTTCAAAACAACTCTCCCTCCGACTCGGTCTAAAACTGTCACGGACTGTAACTTTCAACTGTAAACTGCGGTCAACTGTTCAAACTGTAAAAAAACTGTGTCCTTCGACTGGGTCCACCCTCTTATATCTGTTTCACACAGAAAGTAGGGCAAGAATTCCCGCGATAAATCAGCTCCTCTCCTAGGGTGATTCTGAACTTGGAATAATATCCATATTGTTCCTTTTTCTTCGCTGGTCACAAAAATGTATGTGTGTTCGAGGATCGATCGGCCACTTAATTTATATTAATTATCTTATCCATGGCTTGGGGACGCTACTTCTCTGGGAATCCCTGGCAAAATCCTCAAGTCCATCCGCGAACACCCATAGTCCTGTAACATTACGCACTGCATTAAACATGCCTTGATTTCGCCGTTTTATGGCTCTAAAATTAGCCTCCTGGCTAAAGATTCACCTGTGCGCAACTCTCATGTCATTGCATTGCTCCAATCATGAGTAATCAATGATTTTCCTTGGGATCTTCCCGTTCCATTCTCAAGTCCATTCTCAAACGGGGAATAACCTGGTCATTATTTAACCTCCCGGCCCCTTGCAGACGACTTATCTGGGTCAGCAAGATTGACGTGGCGCCACGGGCCTCCTCCCACAATTCTGGGGCTATTTGCTAAACGTCAAACGTTGAAACTCCTGTGTTTCAAATACAGCATAGCCTACTTCATGTAGTCCAAATCATGCTATCTTCCACTATTTTCCTGCATTATTTCACTAAATAATGTCAGTAACAACTGATATCACACCAGTAATTAAATATATAATTCCTTCTAGGGGTTCTTACAATGAAATACCCTCAACAGATCTCGGGTTCGTTCCCTGGTGGAACCTTCATTCAGAGCTCAACTTATCTCCGAGATCCACGTTCGAGACCAGTCAGCATGACCACCTCGGGTTCAGTAGAGAGGTGAAACGATGGAATGTTCCTCGGCTTAGAAATGAGTCCACCAAAAATCTCTACAGAAATTCAACAAATAAAATTGAATTAACAGATGATGTAGGAAATTTAAATGTGGCAAAAACTTGGAGTAAAATTAAGAACAGGATATTTGAAGCGACAGAAACTATTGTAGGCAAACAAAAAAAGAAGGTAGGAAAGAATTTATCAGTCAGGAGGTTGTTGATATGATCAGTGAAAGAAGAAAGTACACGAACTATAATAATGAAGAAGACGAAAGGAAATGTACATACTACAGGAATTTGATAATGCGAACAGCAAAATAAGATAAAGAGAAATATTTATTAGATATGTGTGATGCTATTAATAGCAGCATGCAAGTAGGCCAAATCCATGTGGTTTATAGGGATATTAGAAGGATTCGTGATTTAAGAATGCCCAAAACGTTAAGTATTGAAGACAAAGATGGAATAATACGATGCTGACTTGATTTTAAAAAGATGGAAGAAATTAGAAGAATTATTTCATAAAATTCGCACAAATGTGAATATATAAAGACATATCCTATGTACAATGTATGATACATTTAGATATGCAACTATTACGTTCGTTTCTGTCTTCGGTTGTGCTATTGCAGCTGTTATCTGTTCCACTCTGTCATCAGGGGCTGTTCCATAGGTGATGTACTACGGTTAGTTTGTTTGTTTTCACGATGACTTTGTTGTGGGCCATTATTGTCTCTTTGATCCTCCCTATGGTGGGTTTAATCATGGAGGAGACACCCCCCTCTGGTCTACCTCTGTCTTTTGATTTGGCATAGGCGTGTATTGATTTATATCCTTGTAGTTCAAAAGATCCTGTCAGGAAGGATTCTGTAGTTATCATCCATAGTTCTTCAGGTGTTGAGCTGATGGTACCCTTTAGTCCATCTACGTTCAACAATAACAGATTCAGTTGTGTGTTGGTATTTTCTCTTTGGTGTGTTTGTTTCTGTTTGTTCTTATTGGTGGCGAAATCGGTATCTGCTTTAAATCACTCCGTTTGGCCAGAGGTCGGGGTTGTATACTATGTCCTTTTCTTGCATTGGTATGCCAACTTTAAAGGCCTTGTATATTGCTCGGGTGGGTAGTTGTTCCCATTCGATTATTAGAATAAATGTACACTGGATACAGCCTTAGAAGCTGAATGTGCGGTTGACGTACATAACATGGGAGCACTGATTTTGAAAGAAGAGTTTTAAAAGGCTCTACAAGAAATTAAAAATAACAAAGCACCTGGAGTTGATGACATACCTGGAGAATTATAGAAACAATCGGGAGATAAATTAAAAGGTTATCTTTACAAATTAATATGTGATATTTATAGGACTGGAGAATTACCTGATAACTATATTAAGTCTATAATTGTGCAGTTACCGAAGAAATCTAATGCAAGATCTAGTAGAGATTACCAAGCATTGAGTTTTGTGAGTCATTCTTCAAAGATAATCACTAGAATAATACTACGGAGAATGGAAAACACCATATCCGAGCAACTATCTGACGATCAATTTGGCTTCCGTAAAGGAATAAGAACATGAGAAGCAATATTAGTCTTGAGGCAAATACTAGATAAAGGATTAAAAAGAAGGACGAAACAACGTTTGTAGCTTTTATTGAGCTCGAGAAGGCATTCGACAAAATACATTGGGATATCTTATTTCGCATTCTCAGAGATGTTGGTGTTGACTTTCGAGATAGGAATTAATATGAAATATTTATAAACAAGAACTTGGAATACCTCATTACGGCGTTAAAGTAGAAACCACCCACATAGAAGAAGGGGTTATATATTTATATATTCAAACGGTAGTGGATTGACTCAGGGAAAATTGAACGTTGGAGTCACTATCAATGGGACCAAAATATACATGTTGCGGTTTGCTGATGATATAGCATTAATAGCCACAAGTGAGAGCGATGTACAGCTGATTCTGAATAAGATGGATCAAGTAATGGGATCGGAATTTAATATGAGAATAAATATAAACAAAACAAAAATTTTAGTATTCAGTAGACAAATTATTCAATGTAATACATTAAAATTGAGGAGTGAAACATTACAGAAAGTGTCTGAATTTACCTACTTGGAAACTAAAATTACAAATGATGGTAGAAGTTCTCGAGAGATAATAAGCAGGTTTGCTCAAGCGAAGAATGCCTTTCCTCAGAAGAACAAGAAGAAGAATCTGTTGACATCAAAAACCATCAATCTTAACGTGAGGAAACAACTGTTCAAGAATTATGTATGGAGTATTGCGTTATAGGGAAATGAGACGTGGACCATCAACAAAAGAGGGATTGGAAGCGACTGCATGCATTTGAAGTTTGGTGCCATAGAAGGTTACTGAAGATAAGTTGGAGAGAAATGGATGCCAATGATGAGGTCTTTTGCAGAGCAAGAGAAAGGAGATGTTTCATGACCCGAATAGAAGGGAATTGAGACCATCTCATTGGACATATACTGCGGTATGATGGATTATTAAAGACCATTATGGAGGGTTCCATAGAGGAGAGAAATTTCAGAGGAAGACCACGACAAGAATACATGACACAGATAATAGAAGACATGAGGTGTACTTCCTACTACCCACTGAATAGGAAAGCAGAGAATCAAGAAGAATGGAGAGCTGCTGCTAACCAGCTTTACAGCTGATAACTAGGGAGAAAAAGTTTTAACAGGTTCAAAAAGTAATCGGACATAAAAGGCATATAAGAGAATACTTGAATAAATCATCATCGGCTTTAACTAGAATCCGAGTATAAATCTTCTCCCTTCAGTCCAGTTTGTGGATGTGTTAACGGTGACTAAAGAGTCCAATCCTGGCATAGAACAAGCGTCCACACAAGTCACATAGTATTGCTGGAGGAGGACGTGGTTGGGCTGCTCGAAGTTTCCTAGCTTGACGCTTGCCTCTTCATGTGTGCGTCGATCCCTTTCACACGTCTTTACAGTATCCGAGATGGTACGGCGCCAAGTTGAGCGGTCTTCAGCCAGCGTGTCCCAGATTTGTGAATCAAGACCTGTCAATTTCAGGGTCTGCTTAAATTGGTCCTTGTAGCGCCTCTTAGGACCACCATGAGGTCTGGTGCCATAGCATTTCTCACCATATAGCATTTGACGAGGTAATCTCACATCATCCATCCGATGGACATGACCAATCCATCTAAATTGGTGACCTATTATGGATGATTCTATGCTGTTGATTTGAGCCTTTTCCAGAACAGCAATATTGGTAATATGTTCCCATTGACCGTCATGTTTTGACGGATTTCAACTAGTTGAACTTATTTTTACTCTAACTATGTGTCTTGTTATGAAGAGGAATGATGATAGAATTGTATATACTGTTTTATATCATAGGAATTAAGTGGAAATTTGATGTTTTTTCAGTCGGTCAACACGACTGTACTAATTGTATGGGTTTTTCCCAAATACTGAAAATTTTTACATGAGATTAATGAGTACTCATCTCATCTCATCAAATGAAAATTTCTTCAGGATTAGGGAATAACCAATCACAATTGGGTACAAGCGTGTTTTCCAACTGAAAAAAAAATCAAATTTCGATTACTAAGTCAACACTGAAAATGGCTTCAAACACTATAATGAAATTAAATGGGCTTACAGATGAAATACAACACACACGTCAACACTCGTGCCTGGATTCAAACCTGCAGCCGAGAGCGATTGCAGTTATTTTTAATTACAAAAGTAACTACATAAATAATAAAAGGAAGGAAGCTTGTAGTTTTTCGTGACCGTTAATCTTCTGATCACGAGCCACGGGACCTCCTTTTTACGTGGAATCCGAACCACAGGACATGGCATTTCATTTCGAAAATCTCACATGCATTGACCGGGAATCGAACCCGGTCCACCTTGGTGAGAGGCGAATCGCTTGACCGCTGCACCACCACGCCCTCCTAAAAATATTGAGTGAAGATGTATATGCTTATATAGATAACACCTAGAAAAGGTTTTAGCGTTATTACTCTCAAACTGAAGTTCGAGGGACAGAGGAAAGATGATAGGTCTATATACAGTATACTGTATGATATCATACAAATTAAACGGGCTTAGAGTTACATACAACACACCCACCCCTCTGCGTTCCCGTCACAATCTAAGGCTTAGAGATAAATCGTAGATGGGAATCCCTTGGGGTGATAGCTCGAGGTGTAATTAGAGTTTAACACGTGTGATGTTTATTTATTCCAAATATTTCCTCCAGGCATTTTTCAACTCTCCTCCTGGTCTGTTTATCTCACAGCAATGAGGACTCTGCTTCTAGTACAGGCACTCATTGATTGATCAAGTTTCTCTTGGATTTAAGACTACTTGTTGTTGGAGGCGAGTTTCATGTGTGTCTGCTTAAACTAAGATCGTTATTTACTTTAGTGACTAGTGAACAACATGCATTTCAGATGGTATATTGGCTTTCACGGCCAAGGAACTAAAACTCAGCAATCTTTCTAGGTTTATGCCGTGTCTTATGCGCGGTTTCGCCTAGGACACCAAAATGACTCATCGGCGGGCTCTTGGTGATCGTGCCGAGACCCCCAAGGGAGTAGCAAACTTTATTTAAACAGAAGTTATTTCATTCCCACCCATGAATTGTGAGCGGGCCCCTATAGATGGCCGCAACATCTACTGGGCCAGGAGAGGGGAGAGATTTGTAGAAGGGAGGTGAATTGAAGGTGGGGGGTGTTGAAGTGTGGAAATGGAGGAATTGAGTGGGGGAGACTTCTTGGCTAAGATTTTTAGCCCACTTTTCACATTTTGCAAAAATGAGGATAAAGTAGACTAATGAGATCGATCCGGGCAAATGTGTGTCTGTCTGTCTGATTGTCTGTCTGTCCTTCTGTCTGTCTGGCTGTGTGTGTGACCCCCTGTATCAACTCCTAAACGGTTGCAGTAATCGAAACAAAATTTGGTAGGAGTAAAGATCTATACCTAAATATCTCAATGCCGTATTTGAAAATGATGTCAGTGCTACCAACTGCTGAAAAATCGCAATTGAAATTTGAGCTCCATGTTGGATATCTTGGAAGGAATGAATGGGAGCTATTTCAAAATTGGCACACGTATTGATAATAATAAGCCGGCCCCGTGGTGTTGGGGTAGCGCGCCTGCCTCTCACCCGGAGGCCCCGGGTTCGATCCCCGGCTCCGTCAGGGATTTTAAAACTGACGTGAGGGTTGGAACGGGGTGCACTCAGCCTCGTGAGGACAATTGAGTAGCTGTCTGACAGTGAGACAGCGCCCCTATCACAAATACCAAGATAAACGGCCGAGGGGACCCGACGCGCTGATCACGCGTCACCCCAATATCTGCAGGCCAAATGGCTGGGCAGCGGTCGCTTGGTCGGCCTTAGCCCGTCATGGGCTGGATAGTGCCAGGGGTTGACTTTTTTTTTATTGATAATAATATTTCAGTTTAATTTCCAGGAGGCCATACATGGCAGTGTTGCCAAAATGATTAGGGATGCCTTATGATAGGTCAAATTATTCAATTCATATAACTTCTACACTATCAATTGGAATTCAACCAAATGTTGTATGTGCTATGTATACACAAGCAGATATGACTGAGCGTATTCTTAAGATCCACCAGGGCTGCCAACAGTTAATAAATGGTCCCAATTTATTTTATCCAAATACCAATATATCAGAAAGTTTGCAAGCCGACAGCTTTAAACTATGCACACGTATAGTACCTGACATTCTATATTAATTTGGAGTAACTTATATACGTCAGTGCTACCAACATGATTCTAAGCCTGCTGAGAGGTCCAATTTTAAATACGTGTAACTTCTATACTATCATTTGGATTTCAACCAAATTTCGTATGTTCTATGTGTACCATAACAGATATGACTGTGCGAATTCTTAAGAGCAACCAGGGCTGTTAAATGTTAATAAATGCTGTCTCTATTTTTATTACCCTAATATCAATATATCAGAAAGTATGCAAGGCAATAGCTCTAAACTTTGCACACGCATAGTACCTGGCATTCTAGATTAATTTGGAGTAACTAATATACGCCTACGCCAGTGCTGCCAACATGATTCTAAGCCTGCTGATAGGTCCAATTTTAATATGTATGTAACTTCTATACTAACTAATGGATATCATTCAAAATTGGCACAACAATAGATCGTATTATTTCAGATTATTTCTGTCCAATACATGCATGATATTATTGCCAACATGATTTTACGCCGTTTAGAAGTTATTAGCGGGGACAAAGAAAAAAAACACCTTCACACACGCACACACAGACAGACACACGGACAAATGGTGATCTCATAAGCCTATTTGTTTTCATAAATGAAAATAGGCTAACTTTTATGGTTCCTATTTAAAAAACGTCACGTGAACATCAAATTACCATCCAAACGTTCTCCAAATAAACCACGACATATAGCATGTTATTTCCCCCTTAATTACACGCAACCTTTATTCCAGACAGTTCTTTATACAACGCTTAGTTTTTGAGATATTGTACAGTCTCAACTTACGTGGTCACTCAGTATATCTTAATGACATGTAATGTATTTCAGGTTATTTTTCACATATTCCAGTAATTAGAGTTTTGTTGACCGACTGAAAGTTACAATATTAATTGCATAATTTCATTCAAATCGTTGGAGTTGACTTTTTTTTGCATGAATGAGTAACAGAGAGACACCACTATGCATTAGTATATCCTTCCCGTATCGCCAAACATACGCCATCAACACCCAGCACTAGCGGCTTCGGAGGCGTAGGTGGTAGCATGCTGAGCTTCTATGCCGAAGATCGCGGGTTCAAACCCGGCCGAAGTCGTCGGATTTTTTAAGAGCGTTAAAGAGTCCCTCTATATGCCTTTCTTCGGAGGGGAAGTAAAGCCGGCGGCGGTCCCATATCATAGATTTGTGGCATGAAAAAGAACCTTCCACTAACTACACCTGTGGAAGCTAAACTTTTTAGGTTAGTTTGATAACTCTATATTAGTTCCAACGTTCGCCATCAGGTGCTGACTGCGATGGTATTTAGTAGCTACGTCCGCAGCTAGGTGTCGTGGATGGTAGCATTTGGTGGCAAAAGGAGGAACTACTTGAAAAAATTAATCGTCTGAAGTCCTACCTGAATTACACTAATACAGCCATCACAATATTCTTCTTCTTCTTAGTCCTTTACCCTCTAGGTTGGTGGAACCCACGGACTCAGCGAGGGAACTCACCACTACCGCCTCTACGGGCAGTGTCCTAGAGCTGGGAACATTTAATCGGAGTGGATACAACTGGTGAGGTGTGATTGGCACCTCGCCCAGGCGGCCTCACCTGCAAAACGAACAGGGGCCTCATGAGGGAAGGTAATGGAAGGTCAGGATGGATAGGCAAGGAAGAGGGAAGGAGGCAGCCGTGGCCTTGAAGAAGGTACCATCCCGGCATTTGCCCGAAGACGAAGTGGAAAACCACGGAAAACCACTTCGAGGATGGCTGAGGTGGGAATCGAACCCCATCTACTCATTTGGAACACCCAGCGCTGAGTAGACCCCGTGCCAGTCCTCATACCACTTTTCAAATTTCGTGGCAGAGCCGGGAATCGAACCCAGGACCTCCGGGGCGGCAGCTAACCATGCTGACCGCTACGTTACGGAGGCGACCATCACAATATTAACACTGGTTATCAGACAAATTCTACACACACCCAAAGTACACGGGGCTACAAGACCACGTTGTCGCAGCCCCTGAACTAAGGAACCAACCAACCAACACCCAGCACTACGCCTACCGTGGTATTGAAACACTGACTTTGACGAATGAATTGCACCTACAAATGAAACCTCTTTTGATATTTTGCTCTCTATGGTTTAATTCCATTCAATGGATACCACTAGTGTTGACCTCCATGCGCTTGACAATGAAACTTCTGCCACTAATTTACGATTATAATTGAGTTCACTGTTGAGGGAACTGTTATTGAGATGAACTTTCTGTTTGTTTCAGGTGAGTAGCTGTCCCGTACACTCGAGTCGTCGCCCTGGGGCATTGTAAGTGCATTACTCTACTGTGTACATTGTAGTCATTCATGAAGTTCTGCAACGAGGGCCATTGTTTGTAACTGTATTATTTTAGTCGGGGTTGTGATTTTCACACTGGTGGTAAAGCTCCAAATGCTCCTAGGGTTAATTTTGTATAAGTAGTGATATGCACTTAATCATATTTATGTTCGACGATGTCGATATTTCAGAAAACTGTATCATAATGGAGGTCATTAACGTACTACGTTTCATTATAACACAGTTTTTACAACTAATCAAAGCTCATTATTTTCATACATTGACCAATTAGGTAAGGATAGCTTCTGACATGCACTCAAATCCAACGTGTCGGACATGAATTACATGATTTGAAAGTTGACAATGTAGCCTATATTGGATCAACCATTGTAGTTATAATGCATAAACAAACTGGGAAATATTGCAAAAGAGATTGCGCTGTACCTTAATATCTGCAACTCCAATTTCTACACATTAGTAAGATTTCACCGTCAATTTTAGTGAATGCTGTTGTAACATAAACACACGAGAACGCCATGGAGGAAGCAGGCATATGACATTAGTTCCTCGGAAATTATAATCCATCTCTCTGTTCAGTACATTCTATACGCATCGAATTTGAAGAATAACTGGTTTATAATGTGATGCATTTTAACGTTAAAAGCGTTTGTAACAGCCAATTTTGTATTATTTGACCAAAATAACAAAACGATCACACATAGTACCTGTGCACTATCTGTTGGTGCTACTACAAGATAACCAATGTCTCAAAGCTTTGGAATTCGTTATTCCCAAGAGGAAGGATTCAACTGACAGGATCTCGACAGATATTTATGAATATTTATGTTAGAACAAAGTTATAACTATCGTCGAACACAAACAGACGTATGCAACTCCCTATAATGGTAATTAAGACAATGGTACTGGTAATTAATACTTTTATATACATACTCGTGTCTTAAGTATTGCCATTATAGGCTCGTTGCACAATTTATTATTAAGAGATTCCTTATTGACACAGTTTATCGAAGGATTAAGAATACTTTTGAGGAAAAGAAGACAAAGTGCTGTAATATTAAGGACACAAATGGAAAGCCTCTAACAGATAGGGAAGAAAAGGTTGAGAGATGGAAAGCTTACATAGAGAGTTTGTATAAGGGAAAGGAGATTGAGAATCATGTAATGGAAAGGGAGGAGGAAATTGATGAGGATGCGAAAGGAGATATAATATTGAGATCAGAATTTGATAGAGCTTTGGAAGACTTAAGCAGGAACAAAGCACCAGGCATAGATGATATACCGATTGAGTTGCTACGCTGCATAGACGATGAAGGTCTGATCAGGTTATTTCACTTGGTGTGTAGGATTTATGAGACAGGTGAGGTACCCCCTCATTTCAAGAAGAATGTAATCATCCCTATACCAAAGAAAGTGGGAGCTGACAGATGTGAAGATTACCGTACAATCAGCTTGATTACTCATGCTTCAAAAATCCTGTCTAGAATAATTTACAAGAGGATTGAGAGCCAGATAGAAACGGAGTTGGGTGAAGACCAGTTTGGTTTCAGGAGAAATGTAGGAACAAGGGAAGCTGTACTAAGTCTTAGGCTGATTTTGGAAGGTAGAATAAGGAAAGGTAAGAGAACGTTCATGGCTTTTGTAGACTTAGAAAAGGCTTTTGATAACGTTGATTGGACTAAATTGTTTGGCATTTTGAAATCGATTGGAATAAAGTACAGGGATAGGAGGGTGATATACAATCTATACAGAATCCAGACAGCAGTCATTCGAGTTGAAGGACATGAGAGAGAAGCTGGTATTCAGAAAGGTGTAAGGCAAGGCTGCAACTTATCACCCATACTTTTCAATCTTTACATTGAACAAGCAATGAAGGAAATTAGAGAAAAATTTAAAGTGGGAGTGAAGATTCAAGGAGAAATAATTTCAACTCTGAGATTTGCTGATGACATCGTCATCTTGGCCGACAAGCCTGAGGATTTGAATGAGTTTTTGAATGGTATGGACTCCGTCTTACGGAAAGAATTCATGACGAAAATTAATAAATGTAAAACAAAAAATACTGGAATGCAGCCGAAATAAATCAGAAACCTCTATGGAGATCAAATTGGCAGGTGAAAAGCTGAAGGAAATAGAAGACTTCTGTTACTTAGGAAGCAGAATAACCAGTGATGGACGAAGCAAAGAGGATATAAAAAGTAGGTTGGCTCAGGCAAGAAAAGCATTTCTACATAAAAGGAATCTGCTGACATCGAATATAGATTTAGGTATTAGGAAGTCATTTTTGAAAGCCTTTGTCTGGAGCGTGGCGCTCTATGGAAGTGAAACTTGGACTATTGTTGCAGCAGAAAAGAGGAGAATTGAAGCATTTGAAATGTGGTGTTACAGGAGAATGATGAAGATCAGATGGGTAGATAGGGTTACAAACAAAGAGGTATTAAGACGAGTGGGAGAGGAGAGATGTTTCTGGCGACCGCTAATGAAGAGAAGAGATAGGTTGGTAGGACACATACTAAGACACCCAGGAATAGCAAGCTTAGTTATGGAAGGAAGGGTCGAGGACAAGAACTGTAGGGGTAGACCAAGGTTAGAATATGTTAAACAGATTGCCTCGGATGTAGGGTGTGGTAGCTATGTAGAGATGAAACGATTAGCTCAGGACAGGGAGGCATGGAGAGCTGCATCAAACCAGTCAAAAGACTGAAGACTCAAACAACAACATATTGACATTTAATCTAAATGAAATAACAATAGATATTTTTATAAACTTATTCCACCTTTGTCAACTCATTTGCTTACAGGCTCCACTCCGGAAAGAGCCTTGACTCATCTCATAGATTGACCATCACAAGATATTTTTAAGAATTGATTTTGTCTCCATAATAGGAATATACAAACACAATTTTTTAAAGGATATATGTCATTTTCACAAAATTAGTTCTGTATTATCATCAAATTAAAGCCCACATTTGTTACAGATCTGTTTAAACTATTTTTATAAAATAAATAATATCAAGTAAAATATTATTTCATAACTTTGCTCGTAATTAGAATAGTTTCTTCTTTTTCAATAAAAAATAATTGCTGAAGAAGGCCATAACATGGCCGAAGCTGGTAAATAAAAAATAAATAAAAATAAAAATTAAGAAATAAAGATTTCAATTTTATTGTCTAAGGTGGAATAAATTTACAACAGTAAATACCTATTGAAATTTCATTTAGATTATTTCTGAATGTTAATATTTCACTACATGTAAGCCACTTTTAATGTACTTTTGAAAAGTTTAAAAAATCGAAATTCACTCAAAATGCGAAAATTATACTTAGATGCCACATAATCGCGAAATGCAATTTTTCTTTTTGAATAAAACAATTCTCATTACTTATATTCCTATGGAACCTCAAGTGAGGAATTTGTACACCCTTGGAATGTTTTGGCGACTTATCCACGGATCTAGAATGCAGAAAATAATCCCTCCACGTAGGTCAAGTCAACAAGAGATGGTGAGATTGAAATACGAGGGTGGGTCAAATATAAACGGGAATTTGAATGTAACGCTGCTGTTAGTAATGAATCTGAGGCGGGGCTTTGCCAGAATGTTGGTCGAAGTGTCTGAAGAAGGGATTTGCACGCGCGCACTCACGGCGCGGGCGGGGAGCTCGCCTGCTTCATTATGCTATGACTGAGCAACAGCTGCAAACGTCTCTTGCGCAACGCATCATTATCAGATTTCTCGCAAAAGATGGCACCAAACGTTTGGAAATTTTGAGATGGCTCCACACACACAGTTTGGGGAAGAAACTCTGCCTTGGACTCGAGTGTATGAGTACGCAAAATAAATTGTGGCAGGGAGAGAAGCTGTGCAAATAGAACCTCATGAAAGGGGTCGCAGACAAGCATCACTGCAGACAGCATTGTTACCATTCGTGATATTATTTAAGAAGATCGGCTCATGCAAATTTCTGAAATTGTTTTAGCCATAGCAATAAGCGGATCGCAACAAGCGACGCCGGCAAGCGATCCGAAACGTCATTCTTCCCCACGTCAATGCAAGGCCATATACAGCCGCTGTAACGCGGGAAAAGCTGGAGAAAATTGATAGGATACCTCTGGAACATCCTCCGTACAGTCCAGATTTATCGCCCTGCGACTACTATTTCTTTGGACTGCTCAAACAAGACCTAGGAGGACAACGGTTTGATGATGATGATGCAAGTGAAGAAGTGTTCGTGCGCAACTGGCTCCGCACACGTACCTCTTCTTTCTCTCAGGACGGCATCAAAAATTGCCAATGCAATGGAGAAAATGTCTATCGAAGGTGGGACACTATGTAGAAAAGGGATCTCTATATACGTATTTATTTTGGTTGATGCAATAAATTCATAGTGTAGCGGCAAGTATTCACAACCGTCCCGTCGCAACGTAGTTCCGGGTGCTGATTCCCGGCTCTGCCAAGAAATTCTGGTCCGTGGGCTGTAACCGTCCACTGAGTCTCTTGATCAAACCTGAGTAGAGATGGGCTCGATTCCCACCTCATCCTTCCTACAAGTGGTTTTCGTGGATTCCCATTTCTACTCCAGACCAATGCCGGGATGGTTCCTAACTTAAAGCCACAGCTGCCTCTATTCTAATGAAAATGAAAATCCACAGCCTGCTTCCAGTCGACCGACCGGGTCAGGAATGGAATGAATGAATGAAGCCCCCATCTAGTGGCGAGGATATTAACTGTACCGGCTGCCGAAGCCTGTCGCACTCCTCTGGGGCAATGGTTAAATGAATGACAGATGAAATGAAATGAAGTGGAGAGTGTTGCTGGAATGAAATATTGACAGGGAAAACCGGAGTACCCGGAGAAAATCCTGTCTGCCTCCGATTTGTCCATCACAAATCTCACATGGAGTGACCGGGAATTGACCTACGGACCTCAGCGATGAGAGGCCGGCGTGCTTCCGCCTAAGCCACGGAGGCACTACCCTCTATTCTAATCCTCACCTTAATTACAAATACTCGAATACGGACAGCACAGTAACACCGGATATCTGACAAATCTATTTACACATACACACACCCATGTACACGGGGTTGAGATGGCCTCGATGTCCAAGTTCTCATATGAAACAACAACAACAACAACAACAACAACAAAAATAACAACAAAAGTCCATGCTACTGAAATCACTTTGTAGGGGACCCTTCACCGTACTCGGTCTTGCTACAGCGCTACAAGTGTTACGTGAAACGTCTAAAGTCCTTGAGCGTATTACCAGAATAATCTACAACTCGTTGCTAGTAATGTAGATGTCGTAGAATCCCTGTAGCATCACCTGTTCTGCTGATGTCCCTGATGGAAAAAGCTATGGCTTGTAGAATCTCGGGAATAGTACGAACACGAATGCACTAGGTGGTTCGTTCATCTTTGGAGTTGCTATTTTCGCAGGGCCTTAAATCTGGTAAATATGGTGATTAGAAAAGTACTTGCTAACTTCAGAGGCCATACAAATCGGTTACAAGGTGAACCAGAAGTGTACACGCATTATCCTGTACTCACGTATTTTTTGGAGCATATCCTAAGACCAGGGTTGCAAAAAATGAGGCACACTTCCTGTAGATTCCTTCCATCGTGTTACAGGATAATGCGTGTGCATATGCGGCACACCATGTAGCTGATTCGTACGGTTACTGGGGTTGGCAAGTGCCACTCATCCACCATATTCACTTGATTTAAGCCCCTGGGATTATGACTAATCCAAAAGATGAAGGAACCATTTTGCCTCATTTATAGTCAATACGGGTGTGTACATTGAAGGACTAGTCGTTTCACGCAGGTATCACTTTTATCTTCGGGGTATTTTTTATTAATATTTGCCACTGACCAAGCTGCGTATTAGGCCAAAGTCGATGAATTCCCAAATTTCAACGGAATAGGTGCACGTAAAAATCCCTGCCAATCTTGGTCACTACGGCTATATTAGCAGGTGAAATATCGAATTAGATACTTTCGTTAATGAAGATGGTGACTGCACGTTATGTTCACTCTCACAGTCTCGTGACGTAGAAAATTGACGGTACCTTCACAAGCTTTCCCTTTGGCGGGTCGTTAGTTAAAAATGAATATTCAATAATCTGAAGAAATATTTATCATGAAGTACTGCGGATATGTACTTTGCACTTCAGCTGAGTGATAGTGTATGATATTCAATTGCCACAGATCAGACTGGAACGTTCCCAGCGGACGAGATTTAGCACATTTCCTTGCCAAGTGGCGCGCATCGTCTGACGTCACATACTCAAGTAGCTATCCATTGTCTGGGCTCGGTCGAAGCCAGTCCAAGTACTCTTTGTGATTTGCATTGGCCACACATTTTATCATAGAGTCCTATTCCTCTGAATTTTATCATCACGTTTCTGTCAGCACTTCTATTTGTGAGACATGATATTGTTAACTATTATCTCACATTGGCGAACTTCAGACAAACATGTAATGAGATTGGAAATAAGTTGTCGTAACTCATCAGTAAGGTTTGAAATGCATAAATTGATTGATTCTGAAAATACGGTTCTGAGTATGGCACATAGATGACTCTGGTGCCGCCTGTGATATAGGCTAATGGTCATAACTACGATATCCAGAAATATCACCAAAACAATCTCATATTTTAGGGAGAGAAATAGCTCACATGTATTGTTCAGTAATCGGTTCTGCATGAAAAAGTGGGCCAGAATTCAGTTATTTAATGATAATATAATGGGTTTTACGTACCGTTTAACTACAGTACTGTGGCTATTAGAGAAGCTGGGTTGTCGGAATGTAGCGCCTAATGGGATTTGTAACGTGTCAGTAAATCTACTCAGCACCCTCAAATGTCAAGTGATTGTTCCAGGGTTCGACCCGGCTATCTTGGGTTCAACAGCAACGCAGCCAGTCAGAATTCAATTATAACGCAGTTAAAATCCTCTGAACGTCCGCTCACACGCTGCTTTTCATATGCCACTCGCTCCACTTGTTTTCCGAGCGCTGAAAAATGTGTACGACAGTGATAACCAGAAAACAAACAAGGTATCCGGAGAGATGGGAGGGATGTGGCGTTTGACTCAGGACTATCCAGAGTATTTCGAAGTCTTATTTGCCAATACATGATATTTTGCGCGAAAAGAAAGGGAAATATATTATTACTCTAAGTTATACGTTAACCGTGCGCATGTACAATAATAGCCCTGCGAGGATATACAAAATGTTATTGGCACTCGCCCCGCATCCGCAGATGGGGTATTTTTTCTATTGGATATTAAAGGAATAAAATATAATAAAAACTCAGCAATTCTTCTTGGTTTGTGCCGTGTCTTGTGTGGGGTTTCGCGTAGGACACCAAGCTGGCTCATCAGCGGGCTCTTGGTGTTCCCGCCCGGACCCCCACAGGACTAGCAAGTATTAATTCACTGACCGTGAAAGCCAATATACCATCTTTATGGAAGCTTTCATACGGAGGTTAAGGCTGCTTGAGCTTTCAGCTCTCGCAGTAAAAAAGTGCAATTGCACTTTACATAAAAGGAGGTAGCGCGCAGTTCGCTACTCATGTTGGGGTCTGGGCGGGGACACCAAGAGCCCACTGATGAGCCTAGCTTGGTGTCCTAGGCGAAACCCCACACAAGACACGGCACCAACCTAGATGAATTGCTGAGTTTTAATTCACTGGCCGTGAAAGCCAATATACCAAAATATAATAAATTGATTTCTAATCGTATTAGGCCTAACTGTTATCCACATGCGCACGTTTGTTATCGGAATCTATTGAAATTACAGTGATATTTTTATTTAGATAAAGTATTAAAGCAATACATTTGAGGACAAAGTCGTTCCCTTAGGCTTTGTATAGAATTGCAATCTTTTCTTTTTCAGTTCGGAGTGTTAATTGTGCGTAAATCATCAACAAATATTTGTCATAATGCTTCTTTTCCCACATAATGTAATTGGGCACAAGGCGCTTCGGTGGCATAGTCGGTAGCATGCTGAACTGCTGTGCCCAAGATGCGGGTTCAAACCTGACCGAAGTCATCGGAGTTTTTAAAAGCGTTAAAATCCGTCAGTATGCCTTCGTTCGGAGGGGAAGTAAAGCCGGTTGTCCCACGTCATAGATTTATGGCATGTAAAAGATCCTTCCACAGACTAAACTTGTGTGGAGCTAACTTACTGGGTTAGATTTCGTTGTAACGGTCTATCAAAGTTCCAACGTTTACTACTAGGTATCATTGACTTCTGGTAGCAAAAGTAGGAACTACTTGAAATTGAACGGAACTTGTAGCTCACCCATTGGGTGTCCGTCTCGAAGCAGCTACAAAACTGGCGGGCCGAACATGTCCTCGGACACTCCCGGCACTAAAAGCTATACGATGAATAAATAAATAAATACGTATGTCATGAGAAAAACATAAGGGAAACATATATGTGATAAACATCCGGGTCCTAGTAATGATATTCAACAAGTTCGCATTGTATTCTAAGAACTATCCGCAAATTTACTCCAAACATTATCCACAGCTTATCCACTATCCGCATCCACTTGTGGCTTTAAATATCGTACCACTCAAAAATTAAGCTGCGACAGTGGCATACAAGGCTACAGGCAGCGCATGCTCAGAATCTGTACATCTGTACATTCAGAGGATCCTAACTACGATGCATTCGGTGGCGTAGTTGGAAGCATGTTGAGTTCTATGCCCAAGGTCGCGGATTCAAACCCGGCCGGAATTCTCGGATTTTAAGAGCGTTAAAAATCCCTCCGTATGCCTTCCTTTGGAGTGGAAGTAAAGCTGGCGGTCCCATGTCATAGATTTATGGTATGATAAAGAGCCTTCACCTAATTACACTTGTGTGAAGCTAAATTATAGGTTAGATTTGACTGACGCTCTTAGATTCCAACGTTCGTCTCCAGGAGCCGACTGCGGTGGCATCTAGAAACCAAGTTCATAACTAGTTGTTCGTTGACGGTGGTGTTTGGTAGCAAAAGTAGGAACTACTTGAAAATCGAATGTCTGCAGTCCTTGCTTGAATTAAAAACAGATAACACACCCTAATACAGCCATCACAATTAACACCGGTTATCAGACAGATTCTACACACACCCAAAGTACACGGGACTACATGGCCACGTTGTCACAGCCCCTAAACTGAGGAACCAACCAACCATCTACGTTGCAACTGAATTATGGCCCTAATCTTCTCGCGGCACAGATTACTGAACTTGATATAATTCAAGTGAGCTATTTTTCTTCTGAAAATATAAGGTAAAGTCGGTGATGTTCCCTTGTAAGTCTTGTGGCGAGGACGTGGTTGTCTACATCTGTCTGGAAAACTAGAGATTCAGATTCGAATAACAGGTGAGATCTTATTTTCAAGTTGCCAACTTTTGACAAAATGTGTAGCATATCTTGCTGTCCTCCCTCAGGTCCGGGTTCAATGACCGCCTCTGTTGTTATTGGAGTCTTCAGCCTTTCGACTGGTTTGATGCAGATCTCCATGCTTCGCGGTCCTGAGGTAATCGTTTCATCTCTACATAGCTACCACACCCAACATCCGAGGCAATCTGTTTAACATATTCTAACCTTGGTCTACCCCTACAGTTCTTGTCCTCGATCCTTCTTTCTATAACTTGGTGTGCTATTTCTGGGTGTCTTAGTATGTGTCCTACCAACCTATCTCTTCTCTTCATTAGCAGTTGCCAGAAACATCTCCCCTCTCCCAGTCGTCTTAATACCTCTTCATTCGTAACGCTATCTACCCATCTGATCTTCATCATTCTCCTGTAACACCACATTTCAAATGCTTCAATTCTCCTCTTTTCTGCTGCGCCAATAGTCCAAGTTGCACTTCCATAGAGCGCCACGCTCCAGACAAAGGCCTTCAAAAATGACTTCCTAACACCTAAATCTACACACATCAAAAAAAGTTTTGCATCACCTCGGTTCCCAGATCTCCGGCATATAGACGTTGACTGTGTATATTGTATCAAAGATACAGTCCCTTTGACTGTTCATAGATGTCACTAAAACTGCTCAAAGATGTAAACAATCATGCATGAGCAGGGCCTATTAGACGGAGGGGGTACGACAGCCGATCAGTTCCAGTCATTCCACCAGGACGAAGGTACGCTGCTCATGTTGTCTGTAGTTCTACCATGCCTAGAAGGTCAATACCGCAGTTCGATCGCGTCCGCATTGTTACTTTGTGTCAAGAAGGGCTCTCAACAAGGGAAGTTTCCAGGCGTCTCAGAGTGAACCAAAGCGATGTTGTTCGGACATGGAGGAGGTACAGAGATACAGGAACTGTCGATGACAGGCCTCGCTCAGGCCGCCCAAGGGCTACTACTGTAGTGGATGACCGCTACTTACGGATTGCCGCTCGGAGGAACCCTGACAGCAATGCCACCATGTTGAATAATGCGTTTCGTTCAGCCACAGGACGTCGTGTTTCAACTCAAACTGTGCGCAATAGGCTGCATGATGCGCAACTTCACTCCCGACGTCCATGGCGAGGTCCAGCTTTGCAACCCCGACACCATGCAGCGCGGTACAGATGGGCCCAACAACATGCTGAATGGACCCCACAGAATTGGCATCACGTTCTCTTCACCGATGAGTGTCGCATATGCCTTCAACCAGACAATCGTCGGAGACGTGTTTGGAGGCACCCTGGTCAGGCTGAACGTCTTAGACACACTGTCCAGCGAGTGCAGCAAGGTGGTGGTTCCCTGATGTTTTGGGGTGGCATTATGTGGGGCCGACGTACGCCACTGGTGGTCATGGAAGGCTCCGAAACGGCTTTACGATACCTGGATGACATCCTCCGACCCATAGTGCACCCATATCGGCAGAATATTGGAGAGACATTTGTCTTCATGGACGACAATTCTCGACCTCATCGTGCACATCTTGTGAATGCGTTCCTTCAAGATAACGACATCGCTCGACTACAGTGGCCAGCATGTTCGCCAGACATGAACCCTATCGAACATGCCTGGGATATGTTGAAAAGGGCTGTTTATGGACGTCTTGACCCACCAACCACTCTGTGAGATTTACGCCGAATTGTCGTTGAGGAGTGGGACAATTTGGACCAACAGTGTCTTGATGAACTTGTGGATAGTATGCCACGACGAATACAGGCATGCATCAATGCAAGAGGACGTGCTACTGGGTATTAGAGGTAGTGGTGTGTACTGCAATCTGGACCACAAATGCTGAAAGTCTAGCTGTATGATGGTACAACATGCAATGTGTGGGTCTCATGAGCAATAAAACGAGCTGAAATGTTGTTTGTGTTGATCTCTATTCCCTTTGTATTTAAAGGTTCCGGAACTCTTGGAACCGAGGTGATGCAAAACTTTTTTTGATGTGTGTATATTCGATGTCAACAGATTCCTTTTCTGTAGAAATCCTTTCCTTGACTGTGCTAACCTACTTTTTAAATCCTCTTTGCTTCGTCCATCACTGGTTATTTTGCTTCCCAAGTAACAGAAGTCACCTACTACCTTTAGCTGTTCACCTGTCCCTGAGAAGATAATAATTCTGGTCTGAGGGCTGGAACGGGCGTCACTCAGTATCGTGGGGCAGAGTGAGAACAGGTTGAACTGACTTATCTCTACTTTTAGTATAAAACAGGTGAGTTAGCCGTGGTTGTTACGGTATGGCTGCTGGCATTCGCTCACATTCGGGAGGCACGGAGGTTCGAATCCCCCCACCGGCAATCTTGAAGATGGTCTTCTGTGGTTTCCCATCTTCCTTCCAGGCAAATGCCGGGGTTGGTCCCTAACTATAGGTCACAGCCGCTACCTTCCAACTCCTCGTTCTTACATTCAAACTTTCCTCCCCAGACAACACTCCACACGCGACGGTACTTGTAGCTCACCCAATGGGTGTCCGCATAGAAACAGCTACAAACTGGCGAGCCGAACATGTCCTCGGACACTTCCGGCACCAAAAGCCATACGCTAAAAAATAAAAAAGTATAAAACAAAGTCCCCGATTCTTGGATGTCACGGGTAATCTCGAAAACCAATGGTTGGATTTTGATGCGGTTTTTATCATTCTGTAAAGGATATCTCGAGTAAAGCTTCTGTAGAAAATATATTTTTATGATCAAAGGAAGCCAACCAGTTACAATTTCAGTGAAAAAGTCGAAAAATAACCTGGCTTCCGTGCGCTTCTTAAGCTTACGCTGGGCAAACCGTTAAAAATATCAATACACTATGAGGGTAAGAATTGTTCAGCATGAAATGTTCTATCAAAAAAGTCCGTGAGAGCATATCTCTATCTCAATACATCGCCCACTATAAGTGTTTTTAGATTGGACGGAAGGGGGATTTGTGTTCATGCACCTCGTCATTGTTAAATTACGTCTGACAAGAATTCTTTGTGCATGCTACTCCATGATAATATAATTAATAGCCCAGTCAGTGATTTTAACCCATCATGCCGAGACGTAAAACAGATATACAGTAGGTCGCAGTTCATTGACATCGAAAGAAAAAGCGCTTATCTCGTAAAGCATTCGTAACTGTTCCCGGGCGAAGTTAGTTATTATATATGAATTGGAGCCAAATTGCCATAGCAGGGTATTTTAATTGAACGCCCGAGGGCTCCAAACAAAATTAATTTTAAGTAGTTACAACTTTGGCTACGAGATGCTACTGTCACTAACTCCTAGCGGTGAACGTTGGAACTTGATAGAGCGTTTCTAACCAAGTATAACCTACAAATTTGGCTACACACTGCCAATTGCAGTGGTAGGTTCTTTTACAATGCCGTAAATCCATGACATGGGCCCGCCGGCTTTACTTCCCCTTCGAAGGAAGGCATACTTGTTCGATTTATACCTCAGGTATCCTAAACTTCGTCCAAGCAATCTGAAAAGTGCCAGTGTAAAAACACGTAGTCTTCGCACAGGAGTGACTCGGCTGATTGGCCAATGAGACACGATGCCACTGAATAATAATCACAGGTGGGAGGCGTGGACCTTGCCTTCAACCAACTCTCGCAACGGCTGGGTTGGCAAGCTGTCTTTTCTCTACCTCTGTGTGACGTCAATCGCAAACCTACTTCACAGATTCCGTGGATGAGGTATAGGAGAAGATTTGCCTAGCTTTCCACTTTTACTTCCCACTTTTGTATTTATATTTTTTTAATCAACGCCGGCCCCTTGGTCTTGGGGTAGTGCGCCTGCCTCTCGCCCGGAGGCCCTGGGTTCGATTCCCGGCTCCGTCAGGGATTTTACAAGCTGACGCGAGGGCTGGAATGAGGTGCACTCAGCTTCGTGAGGACAATTGAGTTGCTATCTGACAGTGAGGCAGCGCCCCGGTCACGAAAACCAAGATTATCGGCCGAGGGGACCGGACGCGCTGACCACGCGTCACCCCAATATCTGCAGGCCAAATGGCTGGGCAGCGGTCGCTTGGTAGGCCTAGGCCCTCTTGGGCTGTAGTGCCGGGGGTTTTATTATTATTGATGTGTAACATCTTTCCGCTCGGTTGCTGGATAGTTTTGTGGGAGTGATTTTGAAAATTGGGGACGGAAGTCGATCGGAACGATCGAGCTGGCAGTGGTGGATCCAACGGAAGTATGCACTGCCCGCTCGATCGATCAAATGGAAGTGTACTAGCTGGCAGTGGTGGACAATGGAAGTATGCATTGCCCGCTCGATTGATCAAACGGAAATGTACTAGCTGCAGTGGTGGACAACGGAAGTATGCACTTCCCGCTCGATCAATCGGACGGAAGTGTACTAGCTGGCTGTGGAGGAAGACGGAAGTATGCTCTGCCCGCTTGATCGATCGATCCAGCTACCAGATTATCATTTTAAACGATATTTATCATATCAATATGACTCATTTTAACAGGATCCATATGAAATTACGTGTTGGTCTGTGAATGAAGAGGACCTGTTTATAAGGAATTTAAGGTTATGAGCGGTGTCGCGTCTATTAATCAAGTTGATCCATATCGTATTCTTTATTTAGGCTAGTGCTGGTGGAAGCTACAAATCATCTAATAAAATGAGTTCCGTATTATAAACTACAATATCTGTAAAACACTCCCTTTTACAATAACAATTGAAAATTTGTGTATTGGAAACAAGGCAGTGTGGGGTCTGTAGCGCGAGAATATTATGGTAATACAGTAGGCAGTGCATTTAGCAGGCACTGGTTTGAAGAGCACAGTGGCAAATGTTTCACCGACTTTCATTTGTCATTGAGCAGTTTATGAAGCTTCACGTTCAAGGTTGAACATCACATGGGGTAGGACAAGGACGACAAATGACATTTAAGTAAGCGGCATTATTGTCAAGCTGTGGTTGAGTAGGCTAGTCAAATATTAAAAGCATAACAGAATGTTGTTATATGAGTGGAATAAAAGCTGAGACTAGGTCATTTCATGATTGTAGGAAGGCATTTTTTGATTGTTTACGACGAATTGTATGAGAGTCTTGAGAATAATGAATGATATAGTTACTGAGGAGTGTGCTCACAGTATTTGAGAGTAAAGTCGACGTTGTGTGTCACTTTGTTATCATGAATTATTAAGGAAGGAAGGAAGCTTGTAGTTTTGCGTGACCGTTAATCTCACAATCATGATCCACGGTACCTCCCTTTTACGTGGAATGCGAACCACAGGACATGGCATTTGAATTCGAAAATCTCACATGTATTGACCGGAAATCAAACCCGGTCTACCTAGGTGAGAGACTAACAGCTTGACCGCTGCGCCACAAGTGTGACAGTAGCATATCTCCAATTCAATCTATACATTCATCATAGTAACAGTATGAAAACGGAGCGTAAATTAACATTTTAAGAATGTCCAAGCTGTGTAGTATAGTGTAGGATAACATGTCAGATGTTACACATCATATGCGACTACTGTAAGGCTCGTATCTTTTATTTTTTAATCAAACGTATTTTTATTAATGTTTTTTCGCATGTCACAGTAATTAGTAATATATCGTGTTGACCGACTGAAAAGTCGCAACATCATTTGTCAATAAGGCAACACTGAAGAATTTCTTCAAAGCACTCTGTGTAAATAATCACTTGTCCTCCTCGTTGCGTAGTGGCTAGCATTCTTGGCTGTTACCGCGGAGGCCTGAGTTCGATTCCCGGTTCTGCCAAGAAATCTAATTCTGGTCTGAGGGCTGTAATGAGATACACTCAGCCTCGTGATACAAAATTGAGAAGAGGCGGGTTCGATTCCTACCTCAGACATCTTGGGAGTGGTTTTCCGAGGTTTCCTACTTCTACAAGTGCACGCACTAGTATAGACATCAGAGTGACACAAGTTATCAGACAAATTCTGCACGCAGCCAAGTACACGGCGATACAAGACCACGATATTGAAAAGCCTCTAAAAATGAAGAGCAATCGAGAGAAGTCTAGATAGACGAGCAATTATCCATTACTCACACCAAAACATCGAAATGTATCGATTTATTATTCTTGTACGCGACAAATCCCATTTGAACAACAAAAATTATTAGAAGTTATCATACAGATTCTATGTAGGCCTACACGGGGCTGAATGACGTAAGCCCCTGAATTAAAACAACAAACAACAGAATAAACAATAAAATTTCCAAGCCTTACTTAAGAGTTATAAACAACCGACAGTGGTGGCTCTGCTCGCTAAAGCACAGTGCTAGACCATGGGGCCAAGCTCACAGTTGACTCGGTAAACGTGGGTTCAAGCCCCACCGTCAGTCGTCCTTGAAATGGTTTTCCGTGGTTTTCCATTTTCAACTCCAGGAAAAAAGCTGGGACGGTACCTTCTGGCAGGCCACGGCCGCTTCCACATCCTTGTCCATTCAATCCTTCATTCATTTCATCTCTCATTAACTCCCCTCATGATGTTGGCGGTAGGAAGGGCATCCGTCCGTAAAACCCATCCTCAACATAGAATTTCATCGCATCTAATCCCCGACCTCGTTGAAAATAGGAATAATAAGGGGTGGACATTTTAAAAATGTTTAAGAAAAAATATTGGTACATTTTGTATCTAGTCCAGCAAATATAACTTTCGATCTGAAAGTTCATCGATCAGCTGGTGTCAACGCGCTGTTCACAACAGCTGGAGGAGATTTCAAGTTATCCTCGATTTAAATTGATCTATCGAATCAGTTTCTTTTGGTCGGCAACTCGGCACTCCGTTCTTTAAGCACGCAGGCTAGTGTTTGGAGGCGTGGTAGGTTGTTATTTTGAGCGTGCGGTTAGTTTTGAAGATGAAGAAAATAACGAACTATTTAACATTCACCCAGACATCGAAAAGGCTGAAAGTTAGTGATTCGAACACAAACAATGACCGGACTTTGCAAATCGCCCAAAATTGCAAGATTGTGATGTTTTGTCGACTACAACTGATTGTGAGAGTACCCCTTCCATTTTTATTAGGATAAAGGCACTGCTTAAGAGTGATAACCACCCAAAGGGAGATAATCCCCTAAGTAATTTCTATGAATGAAAATATCGTTCAACTCACTTTCATACAGTGGCTGTCCTGAGAAGAGACAGCGTCAAGGAATCAGCCTGAGTACACCGACATGAATAGTGAAAGTAGTCTTCTCTCCGTTATCACCAAGTGAAGAGGTAGACATGTTCCAAACACCTGTTACTCTCACGAATGAGATGAAGCTCATCCAATTACAAACTGGAGGAGTTTTGTGGTTTACTCAATGGTTCATTAGGATGAGCTTCTCTTCGTGGAACTTGACGCTGTCTTAGTGGGGTGCTCGTGAAATGGCTCATAGAGCTTTCATTCTCAGTAATGAAGACCCAATGTAGCCAACCTCACAACTGTTAAATTTATCAACGGAATTGTAACATTTTTACTGTTCTACTGATTCTCTATCCCTAGCCCTTATTATTCCCGCATTTACCCATCAACCCCATCAGGTGAAATAATTTTAGGCCTAGAAGACAGTGTATTATTATTATTATTATTATTATTATTATTATTATTATTATTATTATTTTAACAGCATTATGCCGAACTAAGGGGTGCGATTAAACCTACTTCACAAATGAATATGAATTTTGACATTAATAAAGATGAATGAAACTGCAAGAGGTTGGAAGGAAGAGACCGTGGCCTATTAGAAGGTACCGTCTGAGCATTCACCTGGATTTGTAAATGGACGGCTGACATCGGGTTTCGAACAGAGTCATTTTCCAAGTCAGCTACCAATTACTTGGGGAATCCCGCTATGACGAACTAAACTACTACAGTACAGTCATCACATTATATACGAGATATCAGACAAGTTCAACACACACCAAACTATACGGGGCTGATGTCCCAAGGCCCTAAATTGAGTTAACATAACAAAAACTCCTCTGCATAAAAGTATTAGCCGTTTCAAGGATTTAAAGAAGCTCAGAAGTCAGAAAGACCAAAGCATATCCATGATTGTACGAAATTTCGTGTAGCTGAGAACATGGTTCGTGTTTATTTTATTTATATCCTCTTTGCTTAGTCCATCACTTTTTTCCTTTTTGGTTCCCAAGTTCTACTACTTCCTTTAGCATTTCACCTTCCAATTTGATTCCAACAGTAGTATCTGATTTAATACCAACTGCATTACGAGTTTTTTCGGATGGATGGATGTTTGGTTGGTTCCTCAGTTTAGGGGCTGCGACAACGCGGTCATATGTCCCGTGTACTTTGAGTGTGTATAGAATCTGTCTGATAATTACCCGGTGTTAATTGTGATGGCTGTATTAGTGTGTGTTATCTGTAATTCAGGTAGGGACTTCAGACGATTCATTTCAAGTAGTTCCTATATTTACTACCAAATGCTACCATAAAACAACACCTAGCCGTGAACGTGGCTACTAGATGACACCGCAACCAGCACCTGGTGTTAAACGTTGGAACTCATGGAGCTTAAATCAAATCTAACCTACAAATTTAGCTTTAGAGAATTGTAGTTAGTGGAAGGATCTTTTACATGCTATAAATCCAAGACAAGGGCCCACCTACTTTACTTACCCTCGGAAGGAAGGCATACTGAGGGATTTTAACGACTTAGGCTGGGTTTAAACCGCGATCTTGGGCATAGAAGCTCAGCATGCCACCACGTACGCCACCGAAGCCACTTTTTGGATGGACACCGTCCTGAAGGAAGAATTCATAAAGAAAACTAGTAAATGCAAAACAAAAAATAAAGCAATGTAGCCTGAAGAAATGAGAAACGTTAGAAAAAGAAAATAACGTCAATAATATATTTTCATATAATACTGAAAATACATCAGTTCCTTACAAGAACCCAGCTCTTCTCATGATTGAAGAAAGAAGCCTTACTGTTGGCAGTTTGCGTGCTAAAAGACATGGGATGCTGTCGAGCGGCAGCGTATAATTTTTATGTCGGAAGCGATTTTCCTGTCGCTATTCAAGATAAAGTATGCCTCATTAATGTCGGTTTCGTTCCTACACAGTGAGCTATTAACTCTTTAAATTCGCTGGTGTATAGGACAGTAGGGAAGCCATAAACTGGGAGTTCTGGATAGAAAATAAACATACCCTACTGAAATGATCTGACGCTGATAACACAAAATAAAGCCAAAGGAGGGCGATTAGTCCGTGCTGGTATATAATAGGTATGTCCACGAACGTTTATTAGCCTACTTTTCACATTTTGCAAAAATGAGGAAAAAGTAGACATGAGATCGGGCAGGTGTGTGTCTGTCTGTCTGTCTGTCTGTATGTCTTTCTGTCTGTCTGGCTGTGTGTGTGTCCCCCCCCCCCCCACCTCTATCAACTCCTAAACGGCTGCAGCAATCGAAACAAAATTTGGTAGGAGTAAAGAATATCTGAATATCTCACGTCCATATTTGAAAAAGATGTCAGTGCTACCAACTGCTGAAAAACCGCAATTGAAATTTGAGATTCATGTTGGATATCTTGGAAGGAATGAATGGAAGCTATTTCAAAATTGGTACACATATAGATAATAATATTGCAGTTATATTTCCAGGAGGCCATACATGTCAGTGTTGCCAAAATGATTAAAAGCCTGCTGATAGGTCCAAATTTTAAATGCATATAACATCTACACCATCAATTGGATTTCAACCAAATTTCGTATGTGCTATATGTACATTAACATATATTACTGAGCGTATTCTTAAAAGCCACCAGGGCTGCTAACTGTTAATAAGTGCTCTCAATTTTTGAAATCCAAATACCCATATATCAGAAAGTATGCAAGCCGACAGCTTTAAACTATGCACACGTATAGTACCTGACATTCTATATTATTTTGGAGTAAATTATATACGTCAGTGCTACCAACATGATTCTAAGCCTACTGAGAGGACCAACTTTAAATACATGTAACTTCTATACTATCATTTGGATTTCAACCAAATTTTGTGTGTGTTATGTGTACCATAACAGATATGCCTATGCCGATTCTTAAGAGTAACCAGGGCTGCCAACTGTTAATAAATACTGTCTCTATTTTTGTTACCCTAATACAAATATATCAGAAAGTACGCAAGCCAATAGCTCTAAACTTTGCACACGTATAATACCTGGCATTCTAGATTAATTTGGAGTACCTAATGTACGTCAGTACTGCCAACATGATTCTAAGCCTACTGATAGGTCCAATTTTAAAATGAATGTAACTTCTTATTAACTAATGGATTTAATTCAAAATTGACTCAACAATAGATCATATTATTTCAGATTATTTCTGACCAATACATGTATGTCATTGTTGCCAACATGATTTTACGCGCGCTGTTTGATCCAATGTTTAACTGCATTATAACCTCCATGCTATCCATTGGACTTCAACCACATATTGTATTCTGTACCTTCAGAGATGGAACTAAGAATATATTCAGTCACCAGGGCTGCCAACTGTAGTTCTCTATTAGGCAACGTTATGCCAGGTATACAGTATATCGAACTAATTAAAAATTTCGATATTACCAACTTAATTTTGTCATTATTCTAGATAGATCCATAATATAGATTAATCATTGACATGATTCTTAAATTTTAAGAAAAGTAGGCTCTTTAGTTCGTCACGGAACTTCTTGTTTTTATCATGAGCACCTAATACCTGATAAAGAATGGAACAAATTCCAATGTAGAATTAGTGAAACCCTTCGATAAACATCTGTTTTTTTTTAAATTATTGGTACTTTATAACTGGTGAACAGATTCCACATAAATTGACCTCTATTCATCAGTATACAACCAATATAGATAGATAGATTCATTTTGTCTGGCAAGATTAGGGTCATTGGGCCCTCTCTTCCATCTTACCAGATTATGCAATTGATTCATAATGAACAATACAAATACTACTTAGCTCAAAAAATAATGCAATGTTGGTTGTTTGGTTGGTTGGTTCCTCAGTTTAGGGGCTGCGACAACGCGGTCATGTAGCCCCGTGTACATTGGGTGTGTGTAGAATCTTTCTGAAAACCGGTGTTAATTGTGATGAATGTATTAGTGTGTGTTATCTTTTATTTAATTCATGTAAGGACACCAGACTTTTGAATTTTTCAAATAGTTCCTACTTTTGCTGCCAAACGCCACCGTCAACGACTCTACCAGTTCATAACTTACTGTAGCTACCAGACACCACCGCAGTCGGCTCTTGGCAACGAACGTAGGAACCTAAGAGCGTTGTTTACATTCTTAACCTATACAATTTAGCTTCACACAGGTGTAATTAGTGGAAGGTTCTTTTACACTCCATAAATTTATGACATGGGACCACCGGCTTTACTTCCCCTCCGAAAGAAGGCATAATGAGGGATTTTTAACGCTCTTAAAAAATCCGACGACTTCGGCCGGATTTGAACCCGCGATCTTGGGCATAGAAGCTCAGCATGCTACCAACTACGCCACTGAAGCCACCTAATGCATTGTTGATACAATATAAAATACATGTAAAACAGATTAGCTAGGTGTAGACAGTAGATTCTTGTGTTGCTAATTTATTGCTAGGGTGAATAAGTAAAATACTTAGAAGTAAGTTTACAATTATAGCAAGAAAAGGAAATATTGATAACACATAGACCAATGATGATGATGATTAGTCATTAATGACTTATGAGCAAGATTAATTATGCAGTGTATTTTGAATGGATGAAGAAGGTTATTGAGATGTCCAAATATATAGTAATTAAGAAAAAGGGAATTGGAAAGATTGAATATCTGTAATACGACAGAATTCATGTCTTCAAAGTGTTGAGTTCAACTTTCATTTACTTAGTGAATATGTACTGCTGGCAACGCTGCTTGAAGTTGGACGGGGTTGCTCCTCCGACAGAGCGAGGCAGATTGTTCCACATTTGTGCAGTAGCAACAACGAAGTTGTGGTGTATGAGTATCAGCATGAGAGTGTCGTTTTTATCATTTCAAATGATCTTGTCGACTTCGTCGTTATGCTTGGGTCCAACGTTATGCGTTACAGAGACGGAGACGGAAGTGACGTCATGCAGCCGCGCGGGAAGCGAGTGCGTGACGTCATGCAGCCACGCGGGAAGCAGAAGCTAATGGTTATTGGAGTCAGTTGAAAGAGTCCTGGGAAGTCGAGCGACCTGGGGCTTTGAGCGAACCGAACACAAGAATACAGGATGACTTCTAAAGAGATATACAAGATGCCATATAAGAATACAGGGTGCCTCCTAAAGAGGTCAGAGCAAAATACAGTACAAGATGCCAGATAAGAATACAGGGTGACTCCTAAAGAGATATACAAGGTGCAAGATAAGAATACAAGGTGACTCTTAAAGAGGTGTACAAGATGACAGAGAAGAATACAGGGTGACCCCTAAAGAGGTGCACAAGATGTCAGACAAGAATACAGGGTGACTCCTAAAGAGGTGTACAAGATGTCACACAAGAATACAGGGTGACTCCTAAAGAGATATACAAGATGCCAGATAAGAATTCAAGGTGACTCTTAAAGAGGTGTACAAGATGACAGAGAAGAATACAGGGTGACTCCTAAAGAGGTGCACAAGATGGCAGACAAGAATACAGGGTGACTCCTAAAGAGGTGTACAAGATGTCACACAAGAATACAGGGAGACTTCTAAAGATATATACAAGATGCCAGATAAGAATACAGGGTGCCTCCTAAATAGGTATGCAGGATGTCGGAGCAAATTACAGGGTGACACTTAACGAGGTGTACAGTATGTTAGATTCAATTCAAATACAGGGTGACCCTTAAAGAGGTTTGCGAGATATCAGATTCAAATAATGGGTGACTCTTAAAGAGTTGTAATAGATGTCAGACTCAAATACAGGGTGACCCTTAAAGAGGTGCCCGCGCGGGAAGCCTAAGTTAGTAGGTTCCTGAGCCTTTCTAACATGTGTAGCATTTGTAGTATGCGTCATTTGAAATGATATTACGTCTAGTCTTTCAGACTGACTGTAATTTTTTTTGACCGTGTTCCGTATGAGAGGCGGTGAAACTGAGAATGCAGGTAAGATGGAGTGGAAGTTGAGAGTATAAGTTAAGCGGGGTGACATGGTCATAATACCGTAAATTGCTTATAATAATAATAAGTTTATGGAACACAATATGTACATATGCTAATACAATGGTAATCGTTAGATACGATCGTCTTTTGCATAAACAGTCAAAGAGTGAGTCCTTGATTGGCAAGTGAGTTTGTGATATTGTCCACAAAACTGTCCACAGAGAATGCAAGTACATAATTCCGACGCCAGGTGGTATCCCCGTTGTCCTCAAATCTTGTAATGGAATCCATGTGCCGCTGTTCTCGTGTATACATGCCGTAACTCAAAGTTTGACTTCTTCCATTCTCCGGTATTCATTGCAGGAGTTCGAAAGAAATTCGAGTCTATGTTTGCTGCATTTTCTTCCCTGACTCTGATATGTTCTTCATAAGCCGGTGTGACTTGGAGGTCATGGCTCTGACTTATCTCTTTCACAAAGAAATCTGTGTCCGCCAGTTAATATATAATCCTCAATCTGCTTATGTAGCTTACACAGGCATTTTGTGCATGTTGGAGTTTGATTTTATGAGTAAGTCAGCTATTTGTATATCACATCACAGTATTCAAAATGTGGCAATATTAGGGAGGGAAACAAGTCGTTCCTTTAATACACGAGAGAAAATATTCCAGAGTCTTCTAAGTGAATTCAATTCGGAAAATACTTTTCTGGAAACATTGCAGACGTGCTGTGTCCTGGAAAGATGTTCATCTATATCTATAATAACGCCTAGATCTTTAACTGATTCTCGGAATTCTATTGGGGAATCGCACAAGCGTAATTTTGGTAAAGTGGGTTCATTTTTTAATTATAGGAGGATTTTCGGGTGGAAGATTATGATTGCTTGAGTTTTAGCCTCATTGAGCCGTAGTCCATGTAGGTGAGTCCAGTTAGTGATTTCAGTTGCCTTCATTAAAGCTACCAATTGCTTCCGATAGTTTTTCTGGTGCTGAATGCAGGTAGAGTTGTACATCATCAGCATGTAGCCTAGGTGTTGATTGCAAATGCCGGGATGGTACCTAAATTAAGGCCACGGCCGATTTTTACTAAAACCCTGCCTCAATTACGAGTACACACACTAGTACAGACACACAGTGACACACGTTATCAGACAACTTGTAACACACCCATGAGCACGGGGATACATGACTACTATGTCTCAAAACCACTAGAGAATCAACAGCAACAACATGAATTGAGCGATGGAATCCGGATCAATTCTACTCAAGTGACCATTCATTCGATAGAAAGGCCTACCTTCTCTCAACTTCTTCTATATTGAGAGATTTTGGATGGAATTTGGCCGTGGACCTGTTGAAAGGAACGGTTCCGGTATTTTCCTATTGGTGAAAATGGGAAACCACGAAAACTATGTTCTGGACGGCCAATGTGGGAATTGAACCCGTGCGCTTTCAATGACTGCGAGGCACGAGGTAGCATGTTAGCGCCCTCGGCCACCACAATATTGAGGCTCCGTTAAGGACATTAAGAATGATACGGACGAAGTTCGTTGATTAACGACAAATATCGAGAGAGAAAAGACACAAAATTCTGGAATATCTCAACTCCAGGAGACTATGTGATTATGACCATGAGCTACCTAGCAATTGAGAACTGCCCCTGATGTGGATGTCCCGTGTTGAAAATATTACGATAGGTATTAGCTTCCTCGAGCTGGCATGGCCGCTGGCCTTTTCGCCAGGTCTTACTTAGTGAAGAAATGAAAATAAAGGGAGAAATAAGTCACCATGAGACGGCGCCGGGGCCGGCCCATCGATTCAGTCTGGACACGGCAAGCAATCTCTCAAGCACCGCTAAACGTATTACAGCCTCAATCTCCTATAGTAATACCAAAACTATAATACTACTGCCGGTGACCCAGCTGATACTGAATGTATCTTATCAGAATTGATTGGAAATAGTTTGAAACTTAACTCACCCCTTAATCTCCCTTTAAATAAAATACAGTATTAATATATTTACAGACATTACTCATTTATAATGGTGAAGACGATTTGCCTCACGCTCAGACAAGGAGAGCATTTCTACAGAAAATAAATCTGTTAAGCTCAAATAAAAAACAAGTATAAATAACTCATGCTTTTGGGCTAATGCCGTGTGTATTTTTAATTTAAACCATACGATTCGGAGAAACCTTGCCTCCTTTTTCAATGGAAAAATATTCAATTTAAAGGGAGATTAAGGGGTGAGTTAAGTTTCAAACTATTTCCATTGAAAAAGGAGGCAAGGTTTCTCCGAATCATATGGTTTAAATTAAAAATGCACACGGCATTAGCCCAAAATCATGAATTATTTATATAATAATCCGGGCCGTGAAAGCCTTAATATGCAAATAAAACAAGTAGTTCCGTGAAGAACTAAAGCCTATTTTCCTATATTCTAATTATGTTAATTGCCACTATCATCATACAAAATTTCAGTTTGGTTGCTGTAATAGATTCGTATATATTGAGAACCGTCTAAATATTTCGGATGGTCACCATGTTGCATTTTTATAAATGTACGTTTTGGAGTAATGTACTATTACATAAAAATTATGGTGCAGGTGTAGTATTCAAACTTCAATTGAATGATTAGGACAGAATAAATAATATCGAGATTTTAAAATTTCGCACAGCCGCCATCTTGAGGTTATGTAAAAAAATTGAACTAAACTGATTGGAATTAACATAATTAGGATATATGAAAATAGGCTTTAGTTCTTCACGGAACTACTTATTTTATATTTGAGCTCAACAGATTTATTTTCTATAGAAATGCTTTTCTTGTCTGAGCGTGAGGCATTACAATGTGTAAAACCATTTACTGTACCAAGTTTGGTTGCGATTGGATGGTTAAATCGCGAGAAAAGTCTATGTAAAAGTTTCAACTACGCTTGGCCGCCATGTTTGTTTTGTAGTTAACAGGTTATTGAAAGTCACATAGGTGAACGTCTAGTAGTGCCCTTTATCACTGTACAAAATTTCAGCGTGATATCGATAATAGTTTCAGAGTTATAGAATGTCGGTGAAATATTTCGCACAGCCGCCATGTTGGATTGGTGAGACGTAACAAAATTTGAAGGAAACGGTCGGGGTCGGCGAAAATGGTGTTATGACCTTACCGTATTTAATTGAAATCGGTTTAGCCGTTTAGAAGTTATTAGGGGGGACACACAGACAGAGAGACAGACAGACAGACAGACACGCAGACACACATACGCGCGCACACACACAGACAAAAGGAGATCTCACGAGCCTATTTTTTAGCCTACTTTCGATTTTTGCAAAATATGAAAGTAGACTTATGAGATCAACACAGGGCGAAAAAAGTGTGTCTGTCTGTGTGTGTGTATGTGTGTGTGTGAGTCTGTGTGTGTGTGTGTGTGTGTGTGTATGTGTGTGTGTGAGTCTGTGTGTGTGTGTGTGAGTGTGTGTACTCTGAATGTCTGTCCCCCCTATCAATTCGAACACGGTGAAACCGAATTGAACGAAATTTGGTACAGAGGTAGCACTAGTAAAGGACACCTCAGTGTCATACTTTATATCGCCGCCATCTTTACCAAAACAGAATGGCGGCCACTCAAATGTTCAAAACGTAAAATCAAATTACGGCTAAACTAATCATCCGATCTCTACCAAATTCGGTGACAACATACCTTTATATAGGACGCGTCTTTCACCCAAAATTCAAGGTCATCGGCCATGCCATTTCAGGATGGCGGCCGTGTGAATTATGCAACCATTTTAATAAATAGCTTAAGACCCACCAATTCCGATTATCGAGCCTAGGGGGGTTTAAGCTATCCTGAAGGTCGTGATCCGTTATTTATTATAATTTAATATTATATATTATACAGTATGAGTGGCTTAAAAGAGCTGAGCCGTTTGTGTCACACGACAAGATGGCAGCTGTCCTCATGTGCCTGTCTTATATTTCAGTAGTTTTAGTATGTTGTATGTGATATACCGTACTGATACAATAATATAAACTTTGTATGAAGTGATCTTTAATGAAGATGTACTGCAGTGAAGAAATCGTTTATTTAAAGTCATTATTTGCCAACAGTTTGTATCTAATATGTCAGTTAAGAACACCTGACGTCATGGATACGGTTAGCTCTGGGCTAGCATGTTAGTCTGACACGCAGTTGACTGGGGATCGAGTACTGCTACAGTTAGTTTTTTTTTTCTTGAATTCTTTTACAAATGATGTGCACGAGCTTTTTCCACAGATACTGAATAAAATGTCATTTAGCTCAAAGGAGAGGATAAAGTATACACTCGTATATTAATAAAATCACAGTCCCAGCATCGCACATAAACAGAAGCCATTAGGAAAAGGAGAATAGAAGAACTACCCAACCACAGCCTTCTTAATGCCTCTGTACGGTGCTGTCCTCTTGTGGGTTATGTGGGTAATATTGTTCCAAACATAACGCTGTGTAAATGCCTGAGCTGGCCTCCTGAAGTATGGCAATTTTGTAATACTGGTAGTTCAACTATTAGCCACGATCGCGCTCCGAATACCTTTAAACACTGCCAGCTGGATCGCCTCCCTCTTGGCTACTTTAAACTGCCTACTCATTCAACACCCTTAGGCCACTGCCATCGTAGTACATTACGATGGCAGTGCATAGGCGTACAAGATAAAGATTAATTCACTGATAGGTCGCAGCACCACCTACTGTGATTGGGGCGGAAGATTCTTAATTTTGCAGGCTGGCTTAATATAGAGATTAACGGACGTGAATGCATTACAATAAGTTAGTAGTTTTGTTATTCAATCATCATAAAGTATATAATATTGATTTTGACACTTACTGGCTTATTATCAATATAAAAGAAAACAAACAATACATTGTGGTAGGGGTGATTGTGTTAGGGATGAGGACAAAGAGTCATAAAGATACCCATACATTTAGGAGAAAGTAGGCTATATGTTCTTTGCTGAACATCTTGTTCATAAATGAAAATAGTCTAATTAGGTATTGGGAAGTCATTTCTGAAAGCCTTTGTTTGGAGGGTTGCACTTGGACTGTTGGAGCAGCAGAAATGGGGAGAATAGAAGCATTTGAAAGGTGGTGTTACATGAGAAAGATTAAGATTAGATAGGTAGATAGTGTAACAAATCAAGAGGTATTAAGACGAGTGGACGAGGAGATATGTTTCTGATGACTGCTAATGAAGAGAAGATAGAGGTCGTTATAGCACATACAAAGACACCCTGTAATTGCAAACCTAGTTATGGAAAGAAGAGTCGAGGATGAGAACTGTAGGGGTAGACAAAGGTTAGAACATGTTAATTAGATTGTCTCGGATGTAATATGTGGAGGCTATGTAGACGTGATAAGATTATCTCAAGACAAGGAGGAGTGGAAAGCAGCATCAACCCAATGGAACGACTGAAGACTCGAACTACACCCGAAATAGTGAACATACGTTTCGTGCTAATTCATCAACTGGAAATCTCACATACATAGGACCACCCCGTGGTGCAGTGGCTAGGATTCTTGACAGTCACCCCGGCGATCTGGGTTCGATTCATGGCCCTGTCAAAAGAATTAATTCTGCTCTGAGGGCTAGAATGGGGTACGCTCAGCCTCGTGCGGCAAAAGTGAGAGGAGGTGGGTTCGATTTCTACCTTAGCCATGCTGGAAGTAATTTTTCGTGGTTTCACTCTTCTACTCCAGGCATATGCCAGGAGGGTTCCTAACGTAAGCCCACAGCCGCATCCTTTCCACATTTTGAGGATCTATACTGAGTTAAAATAAACCTCTGAAAACCTTCCGTCAATTATATTGTGAGACTTAATTCAGTCTCAACGGATTCATCGGCGTAGTCGGTAACATGCTGAGGTGCTATGCCCAAGATCGCGGGTTCAAACCCGGCGGAAGTCGTTGGATTTTTAACACTCCGTTAGTGACGCATGGTGTCACAGACCGACGTCATAAACGATTTCGCCTCCTTCTTTGTCCGTTGGAGTGAGCTAGCTGCGCATCAGGTTACCTTCATCAATTTCATTCTCGAGTATACTCACCACTGCACAAGTTCGAACGATAACCGTTCAAGTTAGTGGAAGTCTTTTCGGTCTCTCACACCGAGGTCACTAAGAGCGTATTCAGTCCAATTGTCATAAGTATTTGTGCCTTGAACACGCAAAATTTGTATGCCATGACTGTCTTGAAGGTTATTGTGTACTGATGCAAATTTACAAACTTTAGACCTCAATCATGATTGTTTGTTTTCTATTCAACAGAGTTTATCATTGGATATTTCGCTGATGTCACCTTTCATAACCCAGTTATAATTTCTCCTTATTATTGCTTATGGATGTGTATTTTAAATAAAGGTTAAGATGATAAAATACTTATGTTTTATACCCTTCGTTAAAAATATACTTTCAAAAATAATGAAAAGTATGGAATTATTTAAGGCCGGTCTACTGGACCGACGTCACTAAAGTTGAGAGTAAAATTCACGTCAGTAGCGAAGGGTTAAGAGAGTTAAAATACTTCAGTATGCCTTCCTTCGGAGGGAAAGTAAAATCGTCGGGCCCATGTCATAGATTTATGGCATGTAAGAGAACCTACCACTACAATTGGCAGTGTGTAGCCAAATTTATTTGTAGGTTATTTGGTTAGAAACGCTCTATCAAGTTTCAACGTTCACTGCTAGGTGTCAGTGACACTGGCATCTGGTAGCCAAAGTTGGAACTACTTGACATTTGAACTTGCTAGGAACCTACGGGCGTTCAATTAAAATACCCTTCTACGGCCATTGGCAGCAATTCATTTGTAATTCAATCACAGAGGTTTGTGGACTGGATACTGAATGACTAATAAATCAACAATGTATGCATAATGTATGTATGTATGTATGTACTCGCATATACACGTATGTATGTATATATGTATGTATGTATGTATGGCATACTCAGAAACCACCATCATATTGCTGCACTCATTTCAAATATCGACAGCGCAGTTGATAACCTTGGCCTCTGGCCAGTTGGCAGTTAACAATGGGTGGAGTTTGGAGAGCAGTATGCGTTAAACATCACTGCAAATGAGAATTACATGCAAATTCATAGTGACATTGTTGAAGCAGGACCCATTCAAACCTTCTAATTACAAGTTTCATGGAAATTTAGGATGATTTAGAGTAACTATTACTGTACATATAATAATTAGTCACCCATGTATATTATCTTCAAACCGTGGATTTTATTTTGTCTTGCAAAAGAGAAATTACAAAGATATATTTGTAAATATATAATAATACATTATTATTATTATTATTATTATTTTATCTCTGGGTTAGTGCAAGAATCTTGAACGACTTTGGCTCGTGCATGGGCCTTAAATAAATATCCTAAATGCAGGTATCGAACTGATGTAAACTGTTCTATAAAGTGAAAATTAGTTTATATTTTGGCAATGTGGCAAATTAATGAATTTGCTTGAGAGATGAATTTTGAGAATGTAAATATAAAAATAAACAAATAGTTCCGTGAAGAACTAAATTGCTAATTTTCATATATTCTACTGTTTTTTTTCTATTATAAACTCTCCCGCATATCAAAGGATTTTCCATGTGATGGATTAAATAGCTTTCCGTACAAGACCTACCCCATATCTCAACCAACACCATTACATTGAGAAATAATGTGTTAGAATATACAGGGAGTAACTAAATATGTGGGAAAGCCCCGTGGATTCGATAGAAGACCTGACAACAAGCAAGTCATGTCCTGTAAACATCTGGTGTATGTGCGTTCGTTGCCGTGTTACAAGCATTGTTTGTGGTGTGCATAACACAGACGGCGGCACGATGCTAGTTTGTTATTTTTGGAGGGCACACAGGCCACTTGTACGTTTCGTCGCTATTCAAGTTTGTGCGCATTTATTTGCATTCAAAGCACGGGATGTCGGGTGCTTAGCAAACACGTAAGCACGTCCACACAGGCCATAAGCTAGAGTAGAGTGGTGTGGTGTGATTAATGTTGTCATTTGTTATTGAGTGGACGGTCAGTACTCCCCGTGATACAATGGATAGGGCGTCAGAGACCAACACCGTGGCCTGCTCGTTCTCCCGATCTCAACCCATTAGACTTCTACTCATAGGGTAATTTAAAGGCCATTGCGTATGCCACACCTATTCATAACGTGGACATACAGCGCCAGCGAACAGAGCAAGGATGTCAGCAGATACGGCAGACGCCGGAAATATGGGAGCGTGTGAGACAGTCAATGATGCGACACATAGGTCTGCATTACAGCTCGTGGTAACCATTTTGAGCACCTTCTGTAGGGAACTGTAGGTAATACCGTACATTTTATCAACACGAATGAGCAACCTGCATAGTGAAGTGGTCTGTGTTATGTACACCACAAACAATGCTTGTAACACGGCAACCAAAGCAAATACACCACATGTTTACAGGACAATTATTGTCGGTACCGCTATCGAATCCCCGGAGCTTTCCCACATACATAGTTACACCCTGTATAGGTGATTAACACTCCTCCCGTTAGATAGCACCTTCCAGTAACAAGTCACGGGAGTCTATTTTAGGAAACGTCAAATGACTGGCTTCTATGATGTACGAAAAGTAGACCTAAGTAACAGTATTTAGTGGCATTACATAATGAATATTGTAATAGCTCATCATACGCATCTTCTTTTTAGGGGCGTGGTGGCGCATCGGTTAACCTGTATGCCTCTCGCCAAGGTGGACCGGGTTCGATTCCCGGTCAAAGCATGTGAGAATTTCGAAGTGAATGCCATGTCCTGTGGTTCGGATTGCACGTAAAAAGGAGGTCCCGTGGCTCATGATCACACGATTAACGGTCACGTTAAACTACAAGCTTGCTTGCTTGCTCGCTTGCTTTTGCATCTTCTTTTTACTTGAATAGGATACGTGAAGTAAAAGCAGGGCTAACAAGTAGTTTCGTGAAGAAGATTATTGCGAACGTGTAGTATTCAAACTTCAATCGCACGATTAGGACACAAGAGTAAAAACGAGACTTTAAAATATACCACAGCTACCATATTGTGGTTACGAAAACAATTGAAATAAATTATATGCCAGGGGATTAACATTTATATCAGCATTTACCGTACCAAGTTTCACTGCACTCGGGTGGTAAGTCATGAGAAACGTCCATTTAAATATTTATACTTCGCGTCGCCGCCATTTTGGAATTGTGCTCACCAGGGTATTGAAAGTCCTATGGGTGAACTTATGTTCATACCCTCTATGAACATTATAAACTTCAGTTTGATATCTGTAAAGGATTCGTAGATATTGAGAACCGCCTAAATATTTCGGATGGTCGCCATTTTGGATTGTTATATGTATAGACCATAGAGTTATCTACCATTAAAGGAAAATTATTGCGTAGGTTCATTATTAAAACTTTTATTTTGATCGCATGATTACAACACAAGAAATAAAAACGTAATTTTAAAATTTCGCACAGCCGCCATCTAGAGGTTATGTAAGAAATTTAAGTAATTTAAATGCCAGTGCCTTACAATGTGTATAAACATTTACGGTACCAGTTTTCCATGCGCTCAGAGGCTTAAATCGTGACAAAAGTCATTTAAAATGATTCAACTTCGCTTGGCCGCCATGTTCGTTTTGAACTTTACAGGTGTTTGATAGATACATAGATATACTTGTAACAGTGCCCTTTATTACCGTACAGTATTTCAGGGTGATATCGGAGATATTGAATGCTGATGAAATATTTCGCACAGCCGCCATATTGGATTGGTCAGACGTAATGAAATTTGAACGACCCGGTCGGGGTCGGCCAAAATGGTGCTATGATCTTACTGAGTTTCATTGAAATTGCTCCAGCCGTTTAGAAGTTATTACAGGGGGACACATACGCTCACACACACAAACACACATGCAAAATGAAATGAAATGAAAATAGGCTAAAAATATTGAACTGATGCTATCTTGAATGTTTTAATCAATGTCTCTATACGAAGCTCTAAATAAGGATTCGCTCAGTCAATTTATATTGCTATCGGTTGATAAGATCGCCAGAAATGTCATTTGAAATATTTGAAAATCACTTGGCCGCCGTTCTAATTTTGTGTTTCTCAATATGTTGAAGGTTACCTGTATGTACTGGCTTAATAGTCCACAATCGCCATGCAAAATTTCAGTTTAATTGCTTAAATAGTTTTTGAACCGACGAATATATCTCATGGACGCCATGTTAGATTGTTTCATAATATGCTTAGAATTTATGGCGGTAGATGAATATTATAATGGTTGTTCAGTACACTAATCTACATTTTTGTCGCTTGTTTATTACACGAGAAATATAAACGTGATTTTAGAAATTTTGGCCAGCCGCCATTTAAAGTTCTCATAAAATTGGATTAAATTATATGTCAATATATTAAGCCTTGTAGGATATGTAGATATGCTATACCGTGCCACGTTTCGCAGAGCTCGGATGTTAAGTTAGGAACTATCCCGACATTTGCCTGGAGTAGAAGGAAAACCACGGAAAAACCCCTTCTAGGATATCCCCAATGAGCTCACTACTTGTAGGACATGGGTTAGCAACCACGGGACCCCAGCTTAGTCAGGCATTGCTTCCACTTACATGTGCCGGGCTCCTCTTCGTCATCCTTTCCCGTCTGCTTTCCTTGGCCAACTCTTGTCCTCATCCTACCCCGACGGTATTAGGGTATCCGAGGCCTAGGAGTCTTTCAATTTCACGCCTTAATTGCCCCTTTCCTGATACCCTCATACTTCGAGGGGTCAGAACTTTTCTTTTCTTTTCATTGTATCCCCTGCCTTCTGCTCAATGCCCTAAAGGAGGATGGGTAGTGCTACACCTTCAATAGCTCACAGTTGGTGATTTCAAGAGTCGGCGACCCTTGTGTGAACCTCGAGCTGGGTCCAAGTTTTTCTCCATCTGTCATTGCCTTTGGGGCGGACGCTTATCTATTTCCCTTTCATATCCTTCTTTTATGGCTCTCCTTTCTTCCAAGTTCCATAATTCTCATTCTTCGAGTGTTGAGGGCATTTCCTTTCTTCCTACCCTTTATACACTGATTACAAAGGATTCATCGGGTTTCGGATGAATATATTTCACAAAGTATTATATACAAAATAGTGAATGACACATTGTATGAAAAAGCACATTTTCAAGTTTCTTACACATGATTACAAATGTTCTATGTGCTCTCCTCGTGTTACACGACACACAGTAGTCAAGCTCAGCCCAAACACGTTCGAGCATGTCCCTATCAATGTTCGCCAGCGCAGCAGTGTTGCGATCCTGGAGTTCAGCCAATGTTGTCGGCAAAGGTGGTACGTACGCATTGTCTTTCACGTATACCCAAAGAAAAAAAATCACAAACTGTAAGGTCAGGAGGCCTTAGGGGCCACCTGAAGAGTGCCAAATCATCCTGAGAACATCGTCGAATCCACTTGTTTGGAAGTTCCTCGTTCAGATCGCGAAGCTCTTCTTCATGGCAAGAGGTGGAGCTCCGTCTTGTTGGAATGTTAAGTGTGGGTTATCAGCTAACAGTCTTGTAACATGTGTAGGTACTGTACCCGTTCGTCCTGGGGATGCGATGACCCATCTGCTATTACATCGCATTCCTGGAGTTCCAGGACAGAGCGGAGTTAAATGAACCTCTAGTCAAATAAGGAATGTGTCGGAAATTCAGCTGAGATATCGAAAAAGCAGTGGGTAACACGAGACAAAGTATCTCTAGGGTCGTTACGGGCTTAAGTTTAATAAAAAAAAAAATGCAAATATAAATAGGCGCCATCAACTGAACTCCTAGCAAACCACATCCTTTCCGGTTAAGCCTTAATCAAGACAAGGAAAGAAAAAGGAAAATCATACCATCATCAGATCACAACTAAGATAAAAACAAATTTATTTCACTTTGATAGTCAGACAGACATTTTAAATATTCATCCTACCTGAGAGCATGGTCGAATGCCAACGTTAAATTGTCATTGTCCAAAAATCGAACCATCTCTTTTCTAATCAAAAATATTTCATCCACATAAAACGTGAAAAATCTCTAAAGTTCTCTTGGGTTCTCAGGATCACTGTAGCACTATGTCTTTCGTCACTGACATTCGTGATACCTGAGACCTAATTTCTCTTTAATTTAACATCATAAATGTGGATTTGAAAAAATTATTAATCTGTCTAAACATACACATATTATAATCATATATTTTAAATATCACGTATTTTATGGCTTGCATGGCATAATTTAAATGTTGAACACGTTAGTAAAATGCTCCTAAACATCGAATAATTAATTTACACTATTTACATTGTCATTAATAATTGCTTGTTCGTGAATTACAGAAAATCCACTGCTCATTGGTCACTATCATCATCATCATCAAAGTTAAATATTTCTCACATTAATTCTCATTTCAAAATTCAACATATTCCTGTCAGAATCATTAACTCATCACCATTAAATCATTTAAATGAAAATTATTATCATCACTTCATTAAACTTTCTAATTATTCACACTCTCTTATTTTATCATCTACTTCAGATTAAATCATCTTAAATCATCAATACAAATTGTTTAATTCCTCAACTCAAGTTGCAATTTCTTTAATTCATCTCTCAATTAAATTTATTTTAATCCATATAAATTCATTAATCATCAGCTTCTTTAATTAATTATCACCTTCTAATTCAGTTATTCATCATCTATCCAATCGTCTATTAATTTATTTAAATCAGTTTATTTATTCAATCTCTAATTCATCCATTTATTTAATTCATGTATTTATTCCAAAATTTAATTTATCAATTTATTTAAATTTTATTCTTCTGGTTATTTAGATTTTCATTATTTCATCTAGTCATTCTGATTTTTATTTCATTAGGTCAGATCATTAATATGCTTAAATTTCAGATTATTATTTCATTAATTATTATTATCAGAAAATCTTGCATTATCAACTTTATTTATTTGTTTAATTTCCTAACAAATTGTTTAATAAGGGTTATAGAACGTTGTCTTACAGTTTTATCACTTCCAAGTTATATTTCGTATTTAATTATCATGCCAAAAAATATTATTGCCTTCACGACATCACGTTGGATCTGACTATCCACAACTACATTATATCTCCTCACTTCTTCAAATATCACATTTGAATACCACAATTATTCCACAAAACTCCATAACTATTCAGCATACAGCCTGAATCTCAACAAATACGCTAGACTGGGTTCGACAACCTCATGTCTGCCTCAAAATACATTAGCAATATTGCAACTTCCACTTGGCAACTTCCACAAAATGCCTATCACAAACTTCACTTAACCATGTTGCATGATCTACAAAAAATATATAACTGGCTTCAAACTAGCAACGCACACAATCTCCAATAACTGTAATTACTCTGATCACATCTAGACAACTTCTTAAACAATTAGAAAAAAAATATTACCTTAGTAATTCAAGATCTGCTTTCAAATAGCATAAATTCTCTTACAATTCTCATAATTCACATCACAGAAAAACACCAATGTGCTATAATCTCTCATATCAAAATCTGCAATACTGATCTGCCTTAAAATAAATCTGACCATTAATGATTCATCTTACAAGATTCAATTACTTTAAATCCTTCTCAAAGGTATCAAACACAATTATAAAAATCATCAAAAGCATCAGCTGTACCAGCTGTTAAACTGAAAGTACTCTCAAAAGAGTATAGCAACAAAATATTGGATTGGCAAACAAGAATTACTAAATGTAACCCTGCTGACATTTATCTGTACTTTATTTAACAAAATTTCGACTGATATGTGACTAGTAGTTCCTTGTTTGATTCACTTACAATCTCAAGTACACTCGGATGATAAAAATGAGTCCCTCAATGGCAAGTAAGATGAGTAACCACCGTACAATCGTATAAATACGAAAGACCTTGCCCCGTCGTCTAACATGATAGTGCCCTGAACGACGGGTAAGATGAGTAACCACCATACAATCGTATAAATACGAAAGACCCCATCACGAAGACTGAATGAGTGAATGTACCAGCAACAAAATATTGGATTGGCAAACAAGAATTACAAATGTAACCCTGCTAACATTTATATTTAATTCATTTAACAAAATTTCGACTGATATGTGACTAGTAGTTCCTTGTTTGATCCTCTTACAATCTTAAGTACACTCGGATGATAAAAATGAGTCCCTCAATGGCAAGTAAGATGAGTAACCACCGTACAATCGTATAAATACGAAAGACCTTGCCCCGTCGTCTAACATGATAGTGCCCTGAACGATGGGTAAGATGAGTAACCACCATACAATCGTATAAATACGAAAGACCCCATCTCGAAGACCATATGAGTGAATGTACCAGATAGGAATCAACAAGTCTCTAGTTGTCATATAAAAGCGATATTCATTCACTAAAGTGAATAACATCTTAATATCTCCAAACAATCCAATGGAAAAAATCCCTACTGATGAATAATACACACTCGCTAGTATGCAATGAACTGACGAAGTAATTTTAGATAATCAATTGCAGATCACGAGTTCGAAATACTCGTCACACAAAAAAACTATTCATGAAAACTATCCTTGCTGGAAAAATGTCTAAAAGACCAAACATCTGCTTAATAAAGCCAACCAATGGTGAGAATTTCGTATAATGATGCCTGCCATATCATATGGTCACGCCATATTCTAGCAAAATTCGAAGCATATAAAGTCAAAGCCATGTCTAAATAATCGTATCACTCCTATTAGAAAAATATACATGTGTGCCCAGTATTCATGAAATAATCATATCAGGAAGTTATAACTCTTACAGTACCTTCTCATAATCAGCTGTTATTAAATTTCAAAGATCGTCGATTTTCCTTAGGTAATGAATTTCTCGAAAGATCGGCGTGAATATCATTCCATCCATGCAATGACGATTGCCTTCAAATCCCAAGTGAATCAGCTGGTGGACCTCCTCCTCGTCAGGAATCGAATCCATCGCTCTGTAGTGCCATCGCGTCTCTGTCTGCGTTTACTCCGACATGATAAACTTCTGGTTATCCATAGCGGATATTGTCCAAATCCTCACGAAAAAGTTCATAGAAACAGCGGACCCCCTATTCCTCTTCTACGTTACGCCACTGTTCCATACAATGTTCGGTTTGAGTGTTGAAAGTTCAATTTCCAATAACGGCTAAGTCTCACTTTCATAAAATAAAATTTTATATGTGAGTGTCTAAGTTTATGAAACACCCTGTAGCTGTGTTCATACTCGGTAATTCATAACACTTCATAAGAAAGAATTGCATTAATGCACGAGCCAAAGTTCATAAGTGCATTTGCTTATAACATTTCATTTGCCTAAAATCGTTAATGTTACTTGGAATGCGTTATGAAATGCATAGTCGTAATGTCATTGAAAAACTATGTTCATTCGAAGCTCACAGTTGCAGTATCTCGTAACTATCTGCCTGTACAATTCAAATGCTGAATAAACGTTCCAACTCAATGTTGTAATGAAGTTCAGCTTCTGTCATAATGCTTGCGTATAAAATTGGAAATAACCCTACTGCAATGCTAGAATAATCTCAGCCTAAAGCTGGCCTCGCCATGCCGCTCTACTATGCTGTTCTGCGTTACCAAATTGCAGCTTGAAATAAGTTCTCCAACTCGTTTTACCGTACTGTTCTAAACCCCGGCCTTCTCATGCTTGCTTGGCCTGGCCAGCTGGTTCTGTAACCGGTCTTCACGCTGCCTACTGCGGGTGTCCGCCCGGCTCAATGACCTACTTTTCGTTCGCTGCTTAGTGAAGTTAAAACCTGTCGCTTTCACTTTCCGTGACAAATGCTGCTCACCGCGCGACTTTTACCATACGCTCGGCATATGTCCCACTCAGCTCGCTGTCTGAATTCGAATGCCGTGCTAACTGTACTTGACTACTCTGCTTACAGAGCTCGACTGCTTGGCTCACTGAGCTCGACTGACTGTCTCTGGACTGCAATGACCTGTACCTCCCTGGCGCAGTCACGTGACGTTCTCCCCACCTCTGTGGTCTTGCGTCACAAATATAATCTCGAACCCCGATCATCTCGGCTATTAAGTTATATAATAACTTAAGGGTTATCTGACTTCCTTAAAATTATTTCCATATATAATGCTTGTTATATCTTCTCATCTGAGATGTTTAAATACCATGTTCCATATAAATCCTAATAAAGCTTCATATTTCTATCCATAATTCCATCTGCCTGACTGATGTCAGTGCCTTCTTGATCCTAGACCTTCTACGTCATCCTGACATTCCTCTTGACTCGATCTGAGCGCTATCTTTTCATAACTCTTCCTATAATCTCAACTACGGCTTAATGTCTGCTGGCGTAGCCGATAGCCTCAACTAGGTATCGGGTACAGTACGTCATATCCGTTACAGTTTTCCCAGGAAAAAAAAGTAGGGCTCGTAAACGTTGCTATGTGACACAGCACAGAAGTCCTTTAGAGATTCTCTTTCAATCTCCACAGTAACATTGGGATTTATTACCCTTTCACGAATTGATTGCCGGCGGTCGAGATGGGAACAATTCTCTGTTTACTTGTATCACACGTCACTCTGCTTCCTTGACAGGTACAGTTGCGCGAGTAGGATATGACTCAGCTCCAGTAGCTGTCCATGGTGACATGACGCCTATCTGCGCTTCTAAGACAGATAGCGCGCGCAATGCTGCTTGACTTATGTTCAGACTGCACTGTGTCATCACTGTGTCCTCCTCTTTACCCCACGAGGCCCCTGCTACAATAATCAACAAACGGTGGCGCAGCCACGCTCAGCGGCAATCAAATCTTTAATGGGTAATATCATGCCCCATATGTTGGGGTACTGTTTTGGGAACGCACGCTGCAAGGTAGTGACAGATTCTGTATTTTCTTATTGCAACTCACAAAATGCTTTCTGTTGATTAGCCGCCATTTTGCAAACTGTTATCACCCTGCCACCTGGTGAGTCACACTGAAACCAGCAGTGACATAAACAAAACTTTAAAGCATGCTCTTTCGATTGGTTATTGGTACAGATGGGTAGGCATTATATATTTGAAGCTATAAGACATCAAAACCCGATGAATCATTTGTAATCACCCTGTATACCTTATTCTTCCTTTCTCTTTCCATTTCCTTTTCTAATTTGTACGTGTGAAGTTAGTTTCAGTTTTAGTTAGTTTTAGTTTAGTTACGCCTCGTTGCATAGGGACTAACACTCTTGGCTATCACGACGGAGGCCCTGGTTCGATTCCCGGCTCTGCCAAGGAATTGAATCCTGGTCTGAGGGCTGGAACGGGGTACACTCAGCCTCATGGGGCAAAACTGAGGAGAGGTGGATTCGATTCCCATCTCAGCCCTCTTCTAAGTGGTTTACCATGGTTTTCCACTTATACTCCAGATAAATGCCGGTATGGTTCCCAAATTAAGGCCACGGCTGCCTCCTTACCAATCCTCATCTGAATTACAACTACACACACCAATACAGCCATCACAATAACACATGTTATCAGACAAATTCTACACAAACCCAAGTACACGATGACCACGATGTCGCAAAGCCCCTAAATGAATCAACAACAACAACAACATAGTTTTAGTTAAAGTTTCCATTGCATTTCCATGAACACTCAAACTATTATGGGCCAATAACCCACATATAGGCACCTTAAAATAACAATCATCATCAACATCACTTCCAAGTAGGATTCGTACCCGGGCCTCCACGTTGACAGACAAGATTGCTTTCTTTTCATTAGTTATAGACCTACACGGATTGGTGAAGTATTGGTGTTACATATCTACCATTTCAAGCTTCAATACGGAACTACTATTTGTCATGAGCAGCTGATCACCGTTACCATCTATTTCATTTTATTCTGTTCTTATAACCTAAATTTTATGGCACACCATATTAGGTTTAAATACGTATCTTTTACTGTGCTACGCTTTTTTTATAGCTGATTAAGGGGATAAAATGTAATTAATCCTCGAAACATGTACTAAAAACAAGTTAAATAATTATTTTTTTCTTTATAGTATTGATTCAGGCGGATGTACATTTCTTGTTAATAACTATACTAAATAACGCGGCAGACACTTATTATTAGTGAAGATCACTCTGGTGATGACAGTGACTGCTCCGTTCTGCCTTAAGATTATGAACGTAGTGTCCACGTTTCTACAGATGAATCGATACGGATGAAAGAGGGTTATCTCCAGAGAGAAGGCCGGGCAGCAAGGCGTGACGCGAGCTGATAACAGAATCAACACAGTGCGAGCGTCTTCCGCACGATCCCCAACAGAGGCACGCGTGCGGAACGGAGATATCCTCACTGAGTTTCCAAGTCCCTGGGTACAGTAGCACTTGAGTCTCGTCCTGTCATTGTTCGTCTGGAAACAACGGACATCGCGACAGATGTGTAACTGGGCGAAGCGAAGTTACTGTGAGATTTCAAATAGCAAACATTGGATAACTACGTATGAATAGCCTAATATGTGGTGGATCCCTTTTCTGGCGACGACCTCATCCGAGGAGTTAATAAAATATGATTGAAGATGAATGAATGTGGGCCGTGGGCTATTAAATGAGACCACCTCGTGGTGTAGCGACTAGTATTCTTCGCTGTCGTCCCGGAGTTCCAAGTTCGATTCCTATAGTATAGATCGCGATACATCACACTAAAACAGTTACCCTAGACACAAAATGGCGGCATCCATGACGTCATGCACAATACAGCTTTGAACGATGCATACAAGTTAAATTATATGTGTTAATAAGGCTTTGCATATAAACACAAACCTTGCTAGTAGTACAAGCAATAATTTTCGTCCACACAGTCGTCTAACCTAGTAGCGACCAATGGTTTTGTCTCACCATGGCTTTATGAGAGTGAAGAAATAATAATAATAATAATAATAATAATATCGTATGGCCTCGGGTGCTGGGTGCAAGCTTTGTTATTTTACACCCAGAGGGCAGCTTGCATGTCGAATTTTGTTGTTCCTTGAAGCACTATGAAAGTCAAGGATGTTAGATATCTAAGCTCCTTGACATTATAGCGCTTTCTAGTAAAGAAACGCGACGATGATAACATGCGTGTCGTGATTTTTTCCGCCTTCCAAAAGTCACTTACCATGGCCAGGAGCGAACATGAAATCTTGGGGTGAGTAATCCGACACGATAACCACTCACCCACCGTGGCAAGCTTATAAGAGTACAGTGCAACTTTTCAATTACAGTAAATTGAACAACTGAAAGTCATTTATTAACATTCTTAACTGAACACCACACCTCGCACTTGAACACATGTGACTACATCGGCAGGTAACGACGCACTGTTTGAAACCTCATGCATCAGTATGACAAGACGGCAATTCAAGCCACACCATCCAACAAACAAACTTCAATGGCCTTACGTCATCTGCATGACGTCATGAATCACACTAAAAATTTCCCTTAGACACACACGTATCGCGGTATATTCTTGAACCAGGAATGTAATACAGATCTGAGGGATAGAACGGGTACACTCAGCTTCATGAGACAAAACTAAATAGAGGTGGGTTCAGTGGTTTCTCACGTCTACTCCAGGCAAATGCAGGGATGGTTCTTAACATAAGGCCACGGCCATTTCCTGTCCAATCCTCACCTGCACTGCATATTCACACACTACTACAGACACCACAGTATCGCAGATTATCAGACAAATTCTATGCACACCAAACAACATGTGGCTAAATGACCTCGGTGTACAAGACTCCCAAATGAAACAACGACAATGCATTACAAGATACTGTCCTGGCAATTGCTTGGAGATGAAAATTAAAGTAACATCATCATCATAATCAATTATTGTACTTATGGTCCTTTAAGGCGTACACCATAAGAACAAAAGAAAGCAAAAGAAGAGAAAGAGTGATATAAAAGAAATCAGTCACAAAGGAGGAGGTGTCTACTGCAGATAGCATTCCAACGCTGCCGGTCTCTAGCTTCGTCTTCCACGGCATTCGGCTCCACTTGCTCAAGTATTGTCAATACTCGATCCTTCCATCGCGTCCTGGGACGTCCCCTTGGACGTCTTCCAGCAGGTTGTGAATGAACGACTCGGTTTTGGATGGATTCTTCAGCTCGAAAGATGTGGCCAAACCACTGTAGTCTCTTCTGTCCTAGTACTTGGCCAATTTGTGGTTTCCCAAACCTCTGATACAGGTCATCCTTCGTTCTTCGTTCCCATTTACCTTCCATGGCATTGAAAACGGGTCCATAAATCCTTCGAAGTACCTTCCTCTCGAAGGCTTCTTCGGTTGTGCTGACGTTGCCCAGGTTTCACAACCATACAAAAGTACCGGCCGTACTTGTGTCATGTGTAGCTGAATCTTATTATTATTATTATTATTATTATTATTATTATTATTATTATTATTATTATTATTAAATAACATGGAAAAATATTTCAAGATGGTTTAAAGCTACTCCTCGTCTTCCTAGCAACGAGATAGACTATGCCCGTTAACTTGCAACTTAGTGCGTGTGGCTGCCACACTGAAGTTTTCTGAGTTTGCCAAACATAAGGGAATCATATGATACACCATCCAGACTATGCAGTATTTCAAGTGCTTCTTTATATCTGATCATGTACCTTGAAGCGAATATCTTGTTGCTCGTCCCTTGTGTACTGTTACATTGTCATGAATCGGAAAATTTGATTAACCGTTTAATATAAACATCTTGACTAAGGATGAGAGTCTGTGAGTTAATTGATAATATACGCAACGGCTTCGATATAGAGCAGGCTGTTCCATCCGAGCTTCTCGCCAGTGAGCAGCGGAGTACTCGCCGCCTTGCATGAGTAAACCTGCAACATGGAATACAGCTCTGGTGTGGGGGCTGCCGTCACAGCGCGGTGGATACATCAAGACTGCCAGGAAGGGCATGGACTTGTGACCTTCGCCCAGTGACGTATTTGCTATCATCCTCAGTCCCTCTCCAACCGTTCTCCGAGCTTAACTGCTGAGTACTCGCGTACTCAAACTCGTGGATTTGGAACAGCCTGATATAGAGCAAATATTCTTCACGATTAACTTGTACCAACAAGCTGCAGTACAGGCTGATAGACTTATTCTCGTAAGTGCCTACTTCATATAGCAGTACGCTTGGTCTAATGATGGATACCCATTTATAAGAATAATGCATAACCAGTTCTTCACGGTCATAGAAATTGACCCTCCCACACTTCTGCAATGATTGAGTTGAGTGTAGATGTGGGGTTATAAATGACAATTAAGGGGAGACAAACAGTTTAACCACAACAATAACTATTATAATATTATAAGCGTGCCTGCCTTAAATCGTGTACAAAAACAAGTAGTTCCGTGAAGAACTATATAGCCTATTTTCATATATCATATATCCTATAATTAAATGCCTTCATGAACATACAAATTTTCAGTTTGATTGCTGTAAATATTGAAAACCGTCTAAATGTGTCGTCGGATGGTCACCATATTGGATTTTTAGCCTATTTTCAATTTTGAAAAAAAAAAATAGGCTTATGAGATCACCTTTTGTCCGTGTGTGTGTGTGAGGTGTGTGTGTGTGTGTGTGTCCCCCCTAATAAATTCTAAACTGCTGGAGCGATTTCAATAAAACTTGGTAAGTTCATAGCACTATTCCGGGCGACCCCGACCGTGCCCTTCAAATATTGTTACGTCTCACCAATCCAACATCGCGGCTGTGCGAAATATTTCACCAGCATTCAGTATCTCCCGAAAAAATTCCCGATATCACCCTGGAATATTTTACGGTGATAATGGGAACTACTACAAGTTAACCTATGTGACGTTTGAAAAACTGGTAACTACAAAACCAACATGGCGGCCACGCGAATTTGCGACTTTGAAATAGACGTTTCTCGCGATTTAACCAACCAAACGCAATAAAACTTGGTACAGTATATGTTAATACACATTGCAATGCACCGACATCTAACTTCGTTCAATTGTTTACATAACCACAAGATGGCGGATGTACGAAATATTTCACCGACATTCTATATCTCTGAAACTATTAGCGGTATCACCCTGAAATTTTGTACGGAGATAAAGGACACTACTGGAAGTTCATCTATGAGACTTTCAAAAACCGGTTAACTACAAAACTAACATGGCGGCCAAGTGAATTTGAAAAAGTTAAATAGACCTTTCTCGCGATTTAATGTTCCAAACGCAATGAAATCTGGTACAGGAAATGTTTATACACATTGTAATGCAGAGGTATCTAATTTAGTTCAATTGTTTGCATAACCTCAACATGGCGGCTGTGCGAATTTTAAAATTACGTTTTTATTTCTTCTGTCGTAATCATTCGATCGAAGTGAAATTTTTAATAATGAACCTACGCAATAATTTTCCTTTAATGGTACATGACTCTATGGCCTATACATTTAACAATCCAACATGGCGACCATCCGAAATATTTAGACGGCATTGAATATCTACGAATCTATTATAGCAATCAAACTGATTTTGTTTACGTTCGTAGGGGCTATGAACTTAAGCTCATCTATAGGACGTTAAATAACCTGGTGATCACAAATCCAACATGGCGGCGACGCGAATTATAAATATTCACATGGACGTTTCTCGCAATTTAACCATCCGAGTGCAGTGAAACTTGGTACAGTAAATCCTTATACGAATGTTAATCCACTGGCATCTAATTTATTTCAATTGTTTCCATAACCACCAGATGGCAGCTGTGCGAAATTTTAAAATCTCCTTGTTACTTCTTGTGTCCTAATCATGCAATTGAAGTTTGAATGCTACACGTACACAATAATCTTCATGTAACAGTACATACCTCTAGGACCTACATATATAAAATCCAACATGGCGACCATCCGAAATATTTAGTCGGTTCTCAATATCTAAGAATCTATTACAGTAATCAAACTGAAATTTTTTATGTTGATAGTGGCAGTTAACTTAAGTAGGATATATGAAAATAGGCTGTATACTTCTTCACGGAACTACTTGTTATATATGCAAGCCATAGAGTTATGTGCTAGTAGATGAAGCAATGGATAGATTTATTATTGAAACTTCAAACGCATGATTACGTCACAAGAAAAAATATAAAAAACTATTTTTTGAAATTTTACATAGCCATCATCGTGTGGTTATGAAAACAATTGAAATAAATTTGATGTCTGTGGATAAAAATTTGTATAAGAATTTACAGTACCAAGTATTTCTCCGCTCGCATGGTTAAATCACGAGAAACGACCATTTAAATGATCAAATTTCGCGTCACCGTCAAGTTGGATTTGTGCTCATCAGGTTATTGAAACTTGTATAGGTGAACTAATGTTAATAGCCTTTATCAACATACAAAATTTCAGTTTGATTGCTGACATAGATTAATAGATACTGGGAACCGTCCAAACATGTCGGAATGTCGCCGTGGTGCATTTTTATTATGTAGCCCATAGAGTTATGTACTGTTAGATGACGATGATTGCGTAGGTTCATTATTTAAACGTTGACTTTAATCACATTAACAGGACACAAGAAATAAACTCTTAATTTAAACATTTCGCACTGCCGCCATCCTGAAATTATGTAAACAATTGAACTGAATTAGATATCAGTGCATTACAATGTGCATAAGCAGTTGCTATACTAAGTTTCACTGCGTTCGGATGGCTAAATCGCGAGAAACGTATAATTAAATATTTCAACTTCGCTTGGCCGCCATGTTCGTTTTGTACTTAACAGCTGAAAGTTACATAGGTGAATATGCTAATTATATCCATATCCGATAAGACACATCTTGCTATTAGATGCAAAGTTTTAATTTTTCAAAATTCAAATCGTAACTATATTTAGCCACTTTTCAAAATTTGGTTCTTGCTTCGTGCTGATCTTCAGCGTTTCACTCATATCTCCCATGTTTATAGGTGTTAAAGCTACAGCTACAAAATAAATCTCACTGATTACCACATTGTTAATTAACTAAGCATTAGTATTGCATTTTTATTCTGAGAAAAGTCAAAACATATTTTTAACGTTCAATAGAATTAGAAGAGATGGCGGGGAAAATAGGACTTAAGAATTCCTTTGAAGATACGAAAATTATGTCAAATAGTTTGGATGTGCCCAAGAGAGTTACAGTAGGAGCTAATAAAATCGAGGTGGTTTATAGTTTAAAATACTTAGGAGAATGGATCGACTAGAATAACCATGAAGGAAAAACAATGGAGGCGAGAAGCATCAAAATGGAACTAGCCTTCCAGAAAACCAAAAATGCTTACAATCTCTCCTGGAACTCTAAAATCAGGAATTATAACACCAGAGGCACTCTTTGCAGCAGAAACACTTGTCTTGAGGAGACAAGGGCAAATAGAAAAATTGGAAATCAAAGAGGGTAACATTTTGAGGAAGCTCATAGGTCCTAAATTCCAAAATAACAATCAAGTTTTCTATAGGAATGACACCCTGTATATGAAGTCGGAGAGTCTTTCAGATACCGTAAGGAAAATGATTGATTTCTATGGACACATCTACCGGATGAATCCTGCTCGAATAACAGAGAAAGTCTATGACTTCTTTCCCAAAGAAGAAGATCAAACCTAATTGGTTCACGGAAGTAGAAAAGGACCTGCGAAAGCTCCCGTTGTTGATGAATGGTACAGCCAAAACCGTGACGAAAGACAACACCAAGAAGTTCCAAGCCAGAACTGTCTCCAGAAAACCAATGCAGATATCACAAGAGGAAAAAAAGAGGAGATCAGATAGAATGAAGAAATATTGGGAGAAATGGAGAGCACAAGCATCTAAGAAGTGATTGATCTGACGTACCCCAAGTGGGTGATTCGAAAAGAAGAAAGAAGAAGAATGACTAATTGAAGCCACAAAGGTTTGAGTGAGATTCGTTTTGTAGCGGAAAGTTTAACACCCATTAAAATAAAAATAAAATAACGAAAAGTTCAAAACTTCTTATAAACGTGGAAGGTATGAGGAAAATTGTGAAGTCCAGCACAAAGCAAAGATCAAATAAAATAGTAATTATTTGAATTTTGAAAATGTTTTACTTTGCTTAAAATAGCAAGATGCGTTTGGTTCCTTTGAAATGTATACACAACTTTTGTACACGATCTATAACAGTCGTGGTTATAATATAATAATCGTTATTACTTTGGCTCTTTAAGCAGTATGTTCTCCTTTAAATCCGTCAACCCAATATTTATTTAATCAAAACGTTAGAAAGATTTAAAATAAATATTTAGTGAGGGATTTAATTGTCTCATATAATGTGTGAGTCAATACGGATGTTCTTTTCAATTAATCATCATGGTTGACATTTTTGCTCATGATGTCGAGTTATGCACAGTTCTGTACAGCCGGGCGCAGCAGCGCGGAATCATGGATGTGCGAAGAATTTCCTTGAAACTTTAGTAACACCTCATAATTTTATCTCTTTTTTGTTTTCGAAGTGCTTTAATACAGAGCAAGTTAAATATTTCAACACCCTCACTGGAATAGTTTAAAAGTTTGTTAGGAGCGTTGACTTTCAACTTCATTAAGAAAGGAATGTAAGGAAAGTTCTCTCTCTACCTAAACCGCGATTTGCTTCAACTTTGACCATTCACTTTCTATCAATTATAAATACTCTCTAATCACTGAAAAGGAAAACAATGCTCGGTAGGATTACATTAAATTTATCACGAAGCTTATTTTGAGTTGACTAAAAAGTAAAACAAACAGCTTCGTGAACTATTATAACCTATTTTCATATACTCTACTGGTCCTTTCCATATCAAACCTCTTCCGTCAATAAAATAGATCGAACATGTGGTGGTTTAAGTAGCTTTCGGTACGTGGCTTACTATGTATTGTTAGAGAGTACAAGGGCTACAATGTAAAACTCAAAACTCAATATCCAAGTATTGTAGTCATCTTAGACATTAAACAAAAAATATTCGAGTATATTTTAAGATGGATGGTTAGAGCTTGTCTTGACTCATTACTCAAGATAGCATACAATATACATTTCCAGCACTGGGAAAAATGTGTCCAGAGGAACATAATGATGCGCCACCTACAATATATGAAAACAACACTTATGAATTATATACCCAAATAGGTTAGCAACTTTCCCCAAATCCAGTTCAATAGAACATCAGTCGATCGGCAAGAAATGTTCCTTTTCAGGAATTAACACGTACTGTATATAATCTAAATGAATACAATCGGTAATTAATAAACATATTGATCAATAATATTTAAATTAATATACATTAATTAATAAAATTTAACGGTTTCAGCAATATTCTTCTGTGATGTTATTCAAAATAAAGCTTTGTTATTAGTGTTTCACTTGGGTTTTCTATGAAACATCTTATAAAAATAGTTAGAAACACATCTGTAACAAATGTGGGCTTTAATTTGATGTTAATAAATATAATTTTGCAAACATGACATATTTATTTGTAGTTACATCGAATAAATACCCGCATTTGTTACAAATCTGTTTTTAACTATTTTTATGTTTGACGATGTCGAAATGTATATTAATTTAATTATTGTTTATTAAGGAGTATAAAATTTACCAACTACCAATTATTGGTATTCATCAAGATTAAATCGTCAATACGGAAAGTTATTAGAAAGTTCATAATACTACCTACGTGTGTAATATATGATTAAAGATACCGACATCAGTGAATTGGGGAAAAAATCACGAAATTAAAGGAACGGTTGGGGTCGAGCCGGATAATAGTAAGTCCACACAATGTCTCATTTTTAATTGCTCCCGTCAATCAATACTTATTACGTAGGGGGGGGGGGGGGGACACACACACGCAGACAAAATTTCATCTCTTCATCAGTGCATTGTGGGGTTTGAAGCCATATTTTCAGTGTTGCCTTAGTAAAGAAGAGTTTAGAGCTTTTCAGACTGAAAAGCCCTAATCTCTTGTCATCAGTTTTTATTTCATCAGATTATTTATTATTAGCGTATGATGTTACAATTGACAATCGGGTCACAAAATATATAAATGTACAAGCTGACCCGGCAGACGTTGTCCTGCCAATCAAAGAAAGTGTTGTAACTTTGTTTGTTGAAGTGCTTTTGGATACACAATATTATTTTTTTCAATTTATGTTAACTGCCTCTAAAGTATCGTGAAATGAATTAACTAATCTAGAAACATTCGTGGGAGCGTGCACAACAACTCACCAAAGTTTCATCGCAATCGGTTAAATGGCATATAACGCATACGGGATTTTGTTTAAATGATTCGTGCGCTGTCACTCATTTGTTGAATCTACTCGTGCTCTACCAACTGTGAAATGGATTTACTAAGTTAGAAAGCTTCACGTAAGTGTACACAACGACTCATCAAAGTCTCATCACAATGGCTGAATACTATATGAACGCATACAGGATTTTGTTGAAACGCTTCGCGCTTCGTCACTCATTTGTTAAATCTTCACGTGCGCTACCAATATTGTAAAATGGATTTACCAAGTTGAACACCTTCCTTGGCGTGTACACAACAACTCATCAAAGTTTCATCGGAATCGGATGAATGACATATGAACGCATAAGGGATTTTCTTTAAACGATTCGCGTGCCGTCACTCATTTGTTGAATCTACTCATGCGCTACCTATTGTAAAATAGATTTACTAAGCCTGAAACCTCCTCTGGAGTGTACTCAATGATTCACCAAGGTTTCACCTCAATCGGATGAATGATATATGAACCGCATACGGGACATTGTGGAAACGATTCGTGCGCCGTCGCTCATTTGTTGAGTCTACTCGTGCGCTACTTATTAAAAACTGGATTTACTAAGACAGAAACCTTTCCTGGAGTGTACGCAACAATTCACCAAACTTTCATCGCAATCGGATAAATGGTATATGGACGCATACGGTACTTTGTTGAAATGATTTACGTGCCGTCACTCATTTATTGAATCTAATCGTGCGCTACCTATTGTAAAATGGATTTATTAAGCCAGAAACCTTCCGTAGGGTGTACACAACATCTCACCCAAGTTTCATCGTAATCGGACGAATGGTATTTGAACGCATACGGGAACTTTATTGAAACGCTTCGGTCGTCGTCGCTCATTTGTTGAATCTACTCGTGCGCTACCTATTGTAAAATGGATTTACTAATCCAGAAGCCACCCGTGGAGGGTACACAACATCTCACCTAAGTTTCATCGCTATCGGACGAATGGTATTTGAACGCATACGGGACTTTGTTGAAACGCTTCGCACGTCGTCGCTCATTTGTTGAATCTACTCGTGTGCAACCTCCTGTGAAATGGATTACTAAGTTAGAAGCCTTCACTTGTGTGTACATAACAACTCATCAAAGTTTCATCTCAATCGATGAATGGAATATAAACTTATACGGAATTTTGTTGAAACGCTTCGCGCGTCGTCACTCATTTGTTGAATCTAGTCGTGCGCTACCTATTGTGAGATTGATTTATCAAGCCAGAAGCCTTCCCTGGAGTGTACACAACATCTCACCCAAGTTTCATCGCTATCGGACGAATGGTATTTGAACGCATACGGGACCTTTTTGAATCGCTTCGTGCGTCGTCGCTCATTTGTTGAATCTATTCGTGCGCTATCTATTGTAGAATGGATTTACTAAGCCAAACACCTTCCCTGGAGCTCACTCAACATATCAACCAAGTTTCATCGCAATCGGATGAATGGTATATGAACGCATACGGGACTTTGAAACGCTCTAACGTGCAGAGACAAACAATAGAATTCGACATCACTGCCACCTTTGGTATAAAACACAACTTCCCGCCACGGGCGGAGTGTATGTAATGGCGGTAGTTGCACAGGTTACGACCAGGTGGCTCTAACGTGCAGAAACAAACCGTCCAAAGACATCAGCTTTCACCAAGACCAAGGCTAGTGGTTTCCATGACGACTGTTTTTGACTGTATATTGTGTTTCTAAAATTGTGTGTAAATTTTGGTTCTAAAATTGTGTTCATTCCACCTACCGGGTCAGATTGTGAATCTAAACCATAGATGGACCCATTCTAATATTCATACCAAGTTCAGTCACATACACACGTGTCGAAGAATTATATATATATAAAGATGTATAGGAAAACAAAGAAATGTGAAAAAGGCTTCGGCAATGTGGTAGCCTCTCACAGACGTATGTCCAGTCGCTACAACCAAGTGATTGCGACAGGGGTTAAACGATGGAGATCTTCGAATGATCCAGAGAATGCTCGCAAAAGGCAGTCCTTCACAATGTGCATAATGGTTTGCACTTCAGAACCACAGTCACAAGCAGGAGACTTCTGCCAACCCCACTGGCGGAGAATAGAAGCACTTCTTCCAACACCACAGCGTATCCTGTTAAGTTTGATCCATTTGGAGTGGGGGAGATTGAACCCAGCCAGTTTTGTTGTTGGATCTCTGATAGAAATGCCAGATGAGTATGATTGAGACCATTATTGTTTCCATGCCTCCTTAGGTCTGATAGGCATGGCAGTTAATTCCATGGCTGCCCTTCAAGCAGGTTTCCGGGACTCCAGTCACGTTACGGCATTTTCGTCTGTGTCCTGATGGATGGGAAGAGAGCTGTTCATCAGAATCCTCGACCACAATCTAGCAAGGGATCTCTTCCGTCTGATGTAAGGAGGTTCAATGTTGCTCAGAACCGGTAACCACTGGACAAATGCAAGTAGGCTACGAATTAGCGTTATCGATGTCTAATACGGCTAAACTGTTGTTTCCCCCTCAAGTTACAAGTTGCTTCACTCGAGACGAGTTCAGTACTGTCATTGGCAAAACGGTGAAGGAGGTGCAATTTTAATGCAACTGATGAGCTGATCATCATTATGGAGAGCGTGATGGTTCAAAGCCATAGCTGCCAGCTTTCAAATCGCTATGCCAGTGGAGTGAACATTTCAACTGAATAATCACGTACCATGAGGAAGGGCATCCGGCCTCATTTTTTAAAATAAAAATTAGGTAGGTAGGTTCAGGCAAACAGCAAACAATGGAAATAATCTGTTAAAAATTTACTAAATATTATCATCATATACATTATTTCAGTAGTATAATAGTATTTTTGGTAGTAGAATTGCTCTTTACTTATTCTGAAAGGGAGTAGCAGCCTTTCAGAATAAATCAATTCTTTACTTGTCTTATAGACGGGTAAGATATTGATAATATAAGCCAACTAAAGGCTACACTTCGTTCTGCTGCACGGCTGAAAGCAACGGGAAACTACAGCCGCAATGCTATTCCCGAGGATATGCACCTCTCTATGCAAAATTACATGTGATGATGGCCTCCTCCCTTGTAAAATTTCAATCCGGAGGTAAACTAGTTCCCCGTTCGGATCTCCGGGTGGGGACTACTCGAGAGGGGGTTAACATCACAGAAGTGACAAAGAGGAAATCTGACATTCTGCGGATCGAAGCGTGGAATGTTAGAAGTTTGCTAGGAAGTGGAAGGTTTGAAAACTTAGGAAGGGAAATGGATAGGTTGAGGTTGGATTTGGTTGGGATTAGTGAAATGCGCTGGCAGGAAGAACAGGACTTTTGGTCAGGAGACTATAGGGTCATTAGCACTAAATCAAACAATGGCCAAGCAGGGGTTGGTCTCATATTGAGTAGGAAACTTGGACAGAGGGTGGAATATTATGAGCAATATAGTGAACGGAGTATTGTAGCAAAAATCAATACAAAACCTACGTGCACCACAGTGGTACAAGTCTATATGCCTACCAGTCAAGCTGATGATGAAGATGTTGAAAAGTTCTACGAAGAAATAGATGAAATTCTGAGGTATATCAAGGGTGATGAAAATGTTATAGTAATGGGAGATTGGAATGCTGTGGTAGGAAAAGGGAGAGAAGGGAAGATAGTAGGAGATTTCGGATTAGGTGAAAGGAATGATCGAGGAAGCAGGCTGATGGAATTCTGCACCGAGCATGAGTTGGTCATAGCTAACACCTTAATCAATAACCACAATAGAAGAATTTACACATGGATGAGACCTGGAAATACAGGGCGTTACCAAATCGACTTCATTATGGTCAAGCAGAGGTTTCGAAACCAGATTTTGGATTGTAAAACATATCCTGGTGCTGACATAAACTCTGACCACAATCTGGTTGATATGAAATGCAGATTCAAGTTGAAGAAACTGAAGAAAAGTCAAAAGCCAAAAAGATGGGCATTAGACAGACTGAAAGAGAAGGATGTAAACGAAAGATTCAAGAAGAGTATAAAGGAAGGACTAATGAAAAACCCTAAACAAACTTCAACTGCAGAAAATGGGCACTTTTGAAGAATGAAATAACAAAATCCGCAGAAGAAAACATTGGTAGGAAAGAAAGAATTGGTAGAAAACCGTGGATCACTCAGGATATACTAGAATTGATGGATGAAAGGCGGAAACACAAGAATGTAAGAGATGAAAAGGGGAAAGCAGAATACAGACGTCTGAGAAATGAGGTTAACAAGAAGTGCAAGGAAGCGAAAGAAGAATGGTTGAAAGAGAAATGTGCAGGTATAGAAAATTGTCTGAAATTAGGAAAAGTAGACACAGCTTATCGAAGGATTAAGAATACTTTTGGGAAAAAGAAGACTAAGTGCTGTAATATTAAGGACACAAATGGATAGCCTCTAACAGATAGGGAAGAAAAGGTTGAGAGATGGAAAGCTTACATAGAGTGTTTGTATAAGGGAAAGGAGATTGAGAATCATGTAATGGAAAGGGAGGAGGAAATTGATGAGGATACAAAAGGAGATTTAATATTGAGATCAGAATTTGACAGAGCATTGGAGGACTTAAGCAGGAACAAAGCACCAGGCATGGACGATATACCGATTGAGTTGCTACGCTGCATAGGTGATGAATGTCTGATCAGGTTATTTCACTTGGTGTGTAGAATTTATGAGACAGGTGAGGTACCCCCTGATTTCAAGAAGAATGTTATCATCTCTATACCAAAGAAAGTGGGAGCTGACAGATGTGAAGATCACCGTACAATCAGCTCGATTACTCATGCTTCAAAGATCCTGTCTAGAATAATTTACAAGAGGATGGAAAGCCAGATAGAAACGGAGTTGGGTGAAGACCAGTTTGGTTTCAGGAGAAATGTAGGAACAAGGGAAGCTGTACTAAGTCTTAGGCTGATTTTGGAAGGTAGAATAAGGAAAGATAAGAGAACGTTCATGGCATTTGTAGACCTAGAAAAGGCTTTGGATAACGTTGATTGGACTAAATTGTTTGACATTTTGAAATCTATTGGAATAAAGTACAGGGATAGGAGGGTGATATACAATCTTTACAGAAAACAGACAGCAGTCATTCGAGCTGAAGGACATGAGAGAGAAGCTGGTATTCAGAAAGGTGTAAGGCAAGGCTGCAACTTATCACCCATACTTTTCAATCTTTACATTGAACAAGCAATGAAGGAAATTGGAGAAAAATTTAAAGTGGGAGTGAAGATTCAAGGAGAAATAATTTCAACTCAGAGATTTACTGATGACATCGTAATCTTGGCGGACACGCCTGATGATTTGAATGAGTTTTTGAATGGTATGGACTCCGTCTTATGGAAAGAATTCATGATGAAAATTAATAAATGTAAAACAAATATACTGGAATGCAGCCGAAATAAATCAGAAACCTCTATGGACATCAAATTGGCAGGAGAAAAGCTGAAGGAAGTAGGAGACTTCTGTTACTTAGGAAGCAAAATAACCAGTGATGGACGAAGCAAAGAGGATATAAAAAGTTGGTTGGCTCAGGCAAGGAATGCATTTCTACAAAAAAGGAATCTGTTGACATCGAATATAGATTTAGGTATTAGGAAATCATTTTTGAAAGCCTTTGTCTGGAGCGTGGCGCTCTATGGAAGTGAAACTTGGACTATTGGGGCAGCAGAAAAGATTTGAAATGTGGTGTTACAGGAGAATGATGAAGATCAGATGGGTAGATAGGGTTACAAACGAAGAGGTATTAAGACGAGTGGGAGAGGAGAGATGTTTCTGGCGACTGATAATGAAGAGAAGAGATAGGTTAGTAAGACACATACTAAGACACCCCGGAATAGCGAGCTTAGTTATGGAAGGAAGGGTCGAGGACAAGAACTGTAGGGGTAGACCAAGGTTAGAATATGTTAAACAGATTGCCTCGGATGTAGGGTGTGGTAGATATGTAGAGATGAAACGATTAGCTCAGGACAGGGAGGCACGGAGAGCTGCATCAAACCAGTCAAAAGAATGAAGACTCAAACAACAACTCAAACAGTAGATCCCTCCTGCGGCACTCACAAACGACCGATCGTGACAAATGAGCATTCAAATGAAAGAGAATAGACAATAGCACTGACTTATTGCACTATAATTTCATAAATATCTATAATTTCATTAAAAAAATACTTTAAATAAATGACGAAGTGTGTGATTTGCAAACACCGTTGCTGCAGTAAAATACGCTCCATAATTGCTGTCCACGGGCCGCTATGATGCCTTTTTTCCCGTTATATTTACATTCTGCGGTCTTCCCTTTATCCTGGAATAGTGTTCTATAATCATTAGGTTGAAATAAAAAAATAACCTTTCTCCGTAAGTCTCTCATTATAAACTTATTGTGGTTTCTGAACATGCGAGATTTCTCGCACGGGCCAGCTAGTTATTATTATTACGAGTATGGAGGATCACGGACTTTGAAGCGGCACTTTGGTGTTGCGGCTTGCGGTGTCGTGACGAAGTTTGCCGCCCAGAGGAGGGTGGTAACTAAGACTTCTGAAACCACGGCGAACCGTTCCCGTTAATTGGGCCTAGCCGGAGGCGGTAATCACCAGATCAGCGTAATTAACGCTAATGCTCATTTCCTTGTTTGAAACTGACAGGAGTAATCGATGGGGCTACAGGAGGAGCATGTTGAAGGAATTCAATTAATGTAAGAGGGAGGAAATAAGTTAAAAGGTAGCGATGTAATTACGTAGATTGCATTACCACTTAAACATATGGCCTTTTGTGAAAACATTGTAGTCATTTCAGGCAAGGTATAGTATATTAAAGAAATATTATAAAATAGTAAAATTGATTTTTTATATTTTTTATGTCTTACATTAATGGTTTCATCGTTACACAAGATAACTCACTCCAACTCACTGGAAAAATGTGTCCAAAGTCGAACGATGAGGCTTATCTACAATACATGAATACAACACTGAATATTCTTGTACCAGTTCATGGTAATGGTTAGCCAACTTGCTGAGAGACCGGCTCAATAGAGAATTGTTAAAATGTATTATTTTTCAGAAAATATAATGATTTATTGTGCACATTAATCATTTGTACGCAATTTTACAAGCGATTCGTTACATTGACTGCAGTTTTATGCATGGTACCTGCCACATCTGATAATAATAATGTTATTGGTTTTACGTCCCTGTTAGTTACTGCGGCTTTTAGAGACGCCGGGGTGCCGCAATTTCGTCCCGAAGGAGATCTTTAATGTGCCAGTAAATCAACTGACACGGCTCCCTCGCGTTTGCGCACCCTCAAATGCCAACTGACTTCGCTAGGATTCGATCCTGCAGCCTTGGGATTAGCAAGCGAGAACGTTACCACTGAGCCACACAGCCAGCCGCCACATCTGAAACAGATACACTGCGGTCATGGATCATGGTAAGGCTTTATACCTCATAACTTGTGATGGAACCCATGGACATAAAACTGGGTCACTATATGTCTCAGCTCATATTCCCCTTGTGTCCATCCTTTATTCGTCATGGCATATGTTGAGCAAAACTCATCACATATGTCAGCTTTCTTAGATCGAAGATCACGGGTCAGCTGCATGTATGCAGTTGTCAAAGGCAGTAGGTATTTTAGTCTCAGCCCTTAACGTACAAGCCCTCTTTGTCAACTCACACACGAAGCGAGATGGGGTAAACTTGGACAGACATAGAGCACGTTTCAAATAGGTGGCCTTTGATTTCTCGAATCAGTCTAGCTGCTTCTGGTTTAGGTGTTCCCAAATATTTTCCAGTCCATACGTCGCTGCTGAGTTAACCGTAAGATGGAAAAGTTTTATGGCTGTAGTTAGAGATAAGCTGTCCAGCCACCGTACTGTATGTCATTCATAGATTTCACCGCCGCATTCAAACTGTCTCTAGCATGTGGAGTGAATACGTTACCTTAAGTTTGGAAGATCACACCCGAGTATTCAAAATATTTAACCGACCTCAGTTTTTGGCCTTCAAAATACGTAGAAGTCTCCATGTGGACTACTTCTCCTGAATATCATGGAAACAGCCTCTTGTATAATTTGGTGCAAAATGATGAGTTTTAAGGCTATCTGGCATCAGTTTTTCAACCAATTTGTTGTGATGTTTTATGTTTGGTTAATGTCAAACACAACTAAGACCATTTTATGATACTTTTTATTAATACATTCATCTTGCTCACTTGATAGTATTTACATGGAAAGAATTATTGTTACTGTTTCGATTTACAACTCACACTATAATATAAAGTCAAGGTTTCTTGAAGCATTACCAAATCGGTTCATAACTTCATCGTCAGTGAGATGTATGTCTCTGGGAATAGATGACAATGCTAGACCGTTGAGTCCGTTTTCAGTAGAATTTCTTAAGTATGTTTTCAACCAACTCAAACTCCGTTCGGCAGTACCAGTAGCTATAGAGAGAGGCAAATTTGCTAAAAGTTTGATAATGGTATAAAAGTTAGGGAAAATACTTTTGTCACACGCTTCAAGGGCATTTGTTGCTGTTCTTGGTTCGTTCATAAGAGCGAAGGCACTGGAGAGTAATAAGAGGTTATGTTGTTACACATACGATCAGAGCAAACTGATTGTCACACTGTTTACATCGCTCTACCTTCGCCTCGCTTTGCAACGTTGCCATACGTCACTTAGAAACAATAGTACATGATTATATTGATTTTTGATGTTTTAATTCACAAACAAACAATACATGTGACAAAGATTTCGGGGGGGGGGGGGAGGCCTTATTCCTTCTTGCCCATTAAATAAAATTCCATTTGTATACATCGGTATACATCAGTATCTTGACATGCCTTATATACTCCACTGGAGTGTCGTATTCTTCATCTGTAGGGTAGGTGCCATTGGCAGGTGATTCCGCTGAATCTCTAGAAACATCATCTGGTTGATTGGTGAGAAGTTTGAATTGACGAACACCAAATCGATTGCTCTTTAACGGTAAATACCTCTTAACATTTATTTACACACAAAATAGTCACCAGTTTTCACTGTACACTGTACCAATCGTTTACTGGCATCCAACGCGCGATGCCGAGGTTATCCCGATTGTGTTTCGAGTGTTGGTCGCGATACGTTCTTGCCGAACAGGTTCGATATAGTTTATAAGCGTCAGATCACGTCATGTTCGTTATGTACAGTCCGTGATGCTCTGAAATCACTGGTTACAGATAAGGACTCTGTTACTTATTATATATACAAGGTCGCTTTGTCCGCAAAGCTACTGCGCTTACGAAAATGTTAGTGTACTGGTTCATAATACAACTTCAATTTTCTGCTGTCACATGATCCATTCGCAGTTCTTATGCACGCCCTCAATTAACCTCAATATTGGCAGCTTCGGTTGCGTTGTCGGCAGCATGCTGAGTTTCTATGCCCAAGATCGCGGGTTAAAAGCCGGCCGAAGTCGTAGGATTTTAAGAGCGTAATAAATCACTCAGTATGCCATTGAAAGAGACTATCTACAACTTCCGCTATTAGATGTCTCCAAACATTTAACAGCTCCAAGAAATAAACTGGATGCCATCTTCATTGATTATGGCAAAGCTTTTGACAGCAATACCATACCTACAGCAGACATAGAAAATTCTTTACACTCTGAGAATATATGTCGAGGAATTCTTTACAAAATGGTGGAAACCGCATTAAAATCCGTCCAGTGGTTCTCGAGATTACCCGTTACGTCCAAGAATCGGTGACTTTGTTTTATACTACCGTATGTGGAGATAATTGCAAACAATGGCGCTTGGTTTCTTGAATCAAAGTGATGCAGATCATTTTATGCGATTGAAGAAAAATGTTCCTACAATTCTGGAGATAATTCAGTCTCCCTGTTACCGATACTTTTATCAGGCAAATGCAATGTAGAATAAACATGTAAAAATTTTGGAAAATCCATCGCTCAGATCTATGAAAATGAAGTAGCGTCATCTTCCCCTACTTTCGTCTCGAGGTGGTTCCCCATGTTAGAAACTCTCATTGGCTCTCTGATTCGCGAGTTAATAGCACCATGAATGGTCACTGCGTAATTTAATCTTAGTTAATTTCTTAGAGCCTTTCATCTGTTAATTATATGATAACTAGCAACGCGACCCGGCTTCACCCGGGAACACATATGAATTCAATACGTGATAAGCGCTTTTCTTTCGATGTCAATGAACTACGACCTATATTCGTTTTACGTCTCGGCATGATGGGTTAAAATCACTGACTAGACTATTAATTATATGATTATGGAGTAGCATGCGCAACGAATTCTTGTCAGACGTAATTTACGAATGGCGAGGTGCATGAAACACAAATCCTCCTTCCGTCCACTCTTAACTTGACAGTGTATTTTGCGGAACAAAAAGTTCCGAGGCGAAATGCAGAAAAGCCGAGTTGCACTTCCAGGGAAACTCCAAACACTACCACTCTTCTCTGAAGTCTTAACTCAACACGACTCGACAGTTTGCTGCTGGCTGTATCTGGGGTAATAGGCTCGCCCTATAGTTAGGCTGTAACTGAGGTGAGAAGCTTGCCCCTAGCTAGCTCGTAAACTGTCACCTCAGTAATTGAATGGAGATTGTTGGAAGAATTGAAAATGTGAAACACTTATAGTGGGAGATGTATTGAAGATAGAGATATGCTCACCTGGACTTTTTTGTAGAACTTTTCATGCTGAACAATTCTTACACTAATAGTATATTGATAGTTCATATGCTTTGCTCAGCGTAAGCTTAAAAAGCGCACGGACGCCAGTTTGTTTTTACATTTTTACTGAAATCGTTACTGCTTGGCTTCCTTTGATCATTAATACATTATTTTCTACAGAAACCTTCCTCGAGATATCCTTTACAGAATGGTGAAAACCACATCAAAATCTATCCAGTGATTCTCTAGATTACCCGTGACATCCAAGAATCGGGAACTTTGTTTTATACTAAGTAGAGATTTTCCTGATTCCAATGATATATTTCTTTAATTTCAAGTTGTTCTCGTTTTCTTATTTACATTACGTGACTTGTCCTTTTCCACAACGTCTTTGCGGCTCAGACACAAGGAGACAGGATATCCATATGACCTAAAATTCCCCAGTTGACTGGTCGGGCTTCTCTTTGTTGTTGCAACTACAGTATATTATGTGTGTCCTCGGCTCCAAGTAGTCGCTTCTAATATAATCAAGGCCTTTTCTTTCTATCTTTCTTTCTTCCTTTATTTCTTTCTTTTTTCTTCATGCAATGCAATTATTATTATGAAAATGAAAATCCACAGCCTGCTTCCAGTCTCCGACCGTGTCAGGAATGGAATGAATGAAGCCCCCATATAGCGGCGAGGATATGAACCGTGCCGGCTGCCGAGGCCTGACGCACTCCTCTGGGGCAATGATTAAATGAATGACAGATGAAATGAAATGATTAGTGGAGAGTGTTGCTGGAATGAAATTTTGACAGGGAAAACCGGAGTACCTGGAGAAAAACCTGTCTGCCTCCGTTTTGTCCAGCACAGATCTCACATGGTGTGACCGGGATTTGAACCACGGACCCAGCGGTGAGAGGCCGGCGTGCTGCCGCCTAAGCCACGGAGGCTTGCAACTATTATTATGAATTTTATTAAATCAATATGACCTTGAACTATGCAAGGGTGCAATATGTTGGTATTGTCGTTTCTTTTGAGAAGTTTAGTCATGTGGTCATTTCGGTCCGAGCACGTGAGTGTGTTTGTGTTTATAATTAGCCTACTTTTCACATTTTGTAAAAATGAGGAAACTGTAGACTTATGAGATCAATCCGGGAAAATGTGTTTCTGTCTGATTGTCCTTCTGTCTGTCTGTCTGTCTGTGTGTGTGTCCCCCATATCAACTCCTAAACGGCTGCAGCTATCAAAACCAAATTTGGTATGAGTGAAGATCTATACTTGAATACCTCACGACAATATTTTAAAATGATATCAATGCTACCAACTGCTGAAAACTCACAATTGAAATTTGAGCTCTATGTTGGATATCTCAGAAGTTATGCACGCGAACTATACCAAAATTGGCACACACAGAGATAATAACATTCCAGATTAATTTTCAGGAGTCCATATATGGCAGTGTTGCCAATATGATTCTATGCCTGCTGATAGGTCCAATATTTAAATGCATGTAACTTCTATGCTATCAATTGGATTTCAACCAAATTTCGTATGTGCTTTGTGTACCATAACAGATATGACTATTCGTATTCTTAAGGGCCATTAGGCTGTCAACTGTTAAGTGCTCTCTCTTTATTTAAATCCCAATCCCAATATATGAGAAAGTATGCAAGCCAACAGATCTAAATTTTACACACGTATAGTACCTGACATTCAAGATTAATTTGGAATAATTGATATTACCCTTTCACGAATTGATTGCCGGCGGTCGAGATGGGAACTATTATCTGTTTACTTGTGTCACACGTCACTCTGCTTTGTTGACAGGTACAGTTGCGCGAGTAGGATATGACTCAGCTACAGTAGCTGTCCGTGGTGACATGACGCTTTCCTGCGCTTCTAAGACAGGTAGCGCGCGCAATGCTGCTTGACTTATGTGCACACTGCACTGTGTCAACACTGTGTCCTCCTCTTTACCCCGCGGGGCTCCTGCTACAATAATCAGCAATCGGTGGCGCAGCCATGCTCAGCGGCAATCAAATCTTAAATGGGTAATACATGTCAGTGCAGCCAACTTGATTCTAAGCCTGCTGATAGGTCCTTAATTACTTTTAACTTCTGTATTAACAAATTGATTTTATCCATAATTAGGACAATAATAGATCATATGGAGGGCGCTGCCAAGGGATGCCAAGAACTTGCATCTTCAGAAATTCAGGCCGTACATAAAAAGGTGCATTGTATAAATAAACGTCTGTATGAGTGATTGATTGTCTCGCTGAATGAATGAATGAATGAATGAATGAAAGGAGTGATTGAGGTTATGAAAGTGCGTGCGTGAGTGAGTGAACTGGAAAAATGTACTATGTCAATATTCTAAATATATAAATACATCAAATATCTTCGTGTAACATGTAAATATTGTAAAAACAAATTTAGATGTAAATTGTGCCTGTGAAGCATGACATATGTATGGGGGCTTGCCCTTTTTCACTAGGCCTTCCATACTTCTTATAAGATTTATGGTAAAAAAAAAATAACAATAAATAATAAAAAGACCTGCGTGAATTGGGAATAACCCAGAAGGATGTCCAGAAACATGTTCCACTAAAGTCGAAACTCCAAGAAAATCCAAGACTAAAAACTGGAAAGACATGGACTGAAACGAAGAAGGAACAGCATAGGAAACGAATGCGGGAATACTGGGCGAACGTTAAGGCCCAGGCGCAAAGACAGGGACAAGGGCAGTTCAAATAGCGTGGTCCGTAGATGGCCGAAACGACAGAAATAATAGTAATAATAATAATAATAATAGTATTTCAGATTAAGCAACACATACATGGCATTGTTGCCAACATGCTTTTACGCGCGCTGATGGATCCAATGTGTAACATTTCATTTCTGATATAGGGATTATTCATTGGCATGAATCTTAAAATTTTAAGAAAAGTAGGCTCGTTAGGTCGCATTGGAACTACTTGTTTTTTTTTGTTATTATCGGTCTGTAGTAGTATGTGCAGTATGAAATGCAGGAGGTTCGGTTTTGATTCCCGACTACGATCTCATTATCAAAATTAATGTTTCTCAATTGAACGGTGGTGAGCTATTTTCTTAATTTCTACGATACTTAACATCCAAATTCTGGTTCTGACTATGACTGATAGGGTGCTATAGTGTCACCGCTTCATTTCGTCAATATCCATTAGGTAGCACTGCTATACCCTCTTCGTTAAATAAGGGAACATCGCGTTTGTGTACCTCTAGAACCCGCTGAATTTATCGAATATTTTGGTGAGAACTCACGATGTATTTAGTAAATTTAATTGCAGCCGAATGGCTAAAATACAATTCCTGTTGGTTCCTTACAAATCTATACTATACTCCAAAACTGGTTTTGTCCTATTTCTGCATCGGTTGATATAATAGCGTCCACATCCTTCACCTCATATAGAAAAATATGTTTTTTCTTACCCAGTTGCATTTGAATACGAACAACATGAGACTTAAAGTGGCCTAGATGAATGTAAGCATCCAGTTGGAATATCATCTCTGACCTATCCTAAAATTACAACTACTTTCCCCTATGTTTATCAAAGGCTCTCTCACTATAGACATTCGTTTAAACATGAGGCAGAAAATTATTGCATTAGCCTATTTAAGCCTACTGCACATGCAATTAACCAATATTCGCCTATTTTGTGGTTATGAAAGGCGTCTACTAGCAAACCTACATTCACTCAACCTATGGTACCGCACAACGGGGACTTAATTAACACTCTTGCTTTGCTTCCACACATGACATTATACATGCCCTGTGTCTAGGCACTATTCCTGGAAGTTGATCACTGAAGATCTTGCCCGTATTAAGTGGAAATCTGGAGAGGTATCCTACGGTATGGAGTGAAGATTCAAGGATGAATCATTTCAACTCTGAGATTTGCCGATGACATCGTCATCTTGGCCGACACGCCTGAGGATTTGAATGACTTTTTGAATGGTATGGACTCCGTCTTGAGGAAAGAATTCAAGATGAATATTAATAAATGAAAACCAAATATATTGCAATGCAGCCGAAATAAATCAGAAACCTCTATAGACATCAAATTGGCAGGTGAAAAACTAAAGGAAGTAGGAATCTTCTGTTACTTAGGAAGCAAAATAACTAGTGATGGACGAAACAAAGAGAATATAAAAAGTAGGTTAGCTCAGGGAAGGAAAGCATTTCTACAGAAAAGGAATCTTTTGACATCGAATATAGATTTAGGTATTAGGGAGTCATTTTGAAGGCCTTTGTCTGGAGCGTGGCACTCTATGGAAGTGAAACTTGGTTCAGCAGAAAAGAGGATAATTGAAGCATTTGATATGTGGGGTTACAGGAGAATGATGAAGATTAGATGGGTAGATAGGGTTACAAACGAAGAGGTATTAAGACTAGTGGGAGAGGAGAGATGTTTCTGGCGACTGCTAATGAAGAGAAGAGATATGTTGGTAGGACACATACTAAGACACCCAGGAATAGCAAGCTTAGTTATGGAAGGAAGAGTCGAGGACAAGAATTGTAGGGGTAGACCAAGGTTAGAATATGTTAAACAGATTGCCTCGGATGTAGGGTGTGGTAGCTATGTAGAGATGAAACGATTAGCTCAGGACAGGGAGGCATGGAGAGCTGAACGTTGAAGACTCAAACAACAAGTGGAGAGGTATGGTACTTAAATCCACAATGGTAGATGGATTATTTGTTTGTGGATGGCCGAAATTCAGTAAATTAGTTGTGCTTAAAGGAATTAATCATGGAACGGTAATACAAGCTCCGATACGATAACGAATCCGGTATTAAATTTGTGGTGCAAAGACAATCACCGTAATGTAAGAGCTGGTGCATACAATCGAATTATTGTACAACGGATGCATTGCTGCGGTAATGCAGGATGGCAGAGGGAGATGAGTCCTTGGCACCGAACCAGAGCCGACCCATTGAGATATTATAATTGCCTCAATACAAATGACTGCAACGTTCCTTGTAATCGAATAAAACGAGTAACCGGTTGGTGACTGGCTCACAATTGAAACTGGTGTTCTGGACTGACCATCTTCTATCGTCACGCGGTACGTATTAAAACTTTGGTCCCAAAGGTCCAGGAGTGAAATTATTGTTCCTGTCAAGAAACGTATTTTCTAGTCTAAGGGCTGAAACGTGGTTAACTCAGACTAGTGAGACAAAAGTGAGAAGAGGTGAGGTCGAATACAATTTCAGCCATCTTAGAAGTGGTTTTCCGTGGTTACACACTTCTACTACAGGCAAATGGCGGGATGGTATCTCACGTAAGGTCACGGTAGCCTCCGTCCCAATCCTCACATCATTTACAAATGTAAAAACTACTACAAGCACCATAATAACACTGGTTTTCACGCGCATGATATTCAAGGTGTTTGAAAAAAACTCCTAGTTTTAATGTGTTCTAGAATCTGTACAAAGTGACGTACACTATTCTAGTTTGTGGTGTGTAATTCATCAACTCTTCTAGATTTGATTTTATCAGTACATTTTATATCATGTAACAGTTGCAATTTGCAGGGCCGCAACTCAAGTCGTTTACGTACAACATCATACACAGCACCTTTAGGCACTCCTAATTGTAGACTACGCCTGACTTCTTCGGACTCCGAACACACGAAACACGTATCTGTTCAACAACATCTTCAGAGGTTCTCGGTCTACCTCGTTGATTTTGCTTTTAAAAATCTACCGGTTTCCTTGAAAAACTTTAGCCAACGACAGATAGTTTTTGCTGTAGGTGGTTTACCACCATTCTGACGTCTAAAATTACGATGCACTGTTATATCTGACTCAGTTTTCACAAGCCAAATAAAACACTGCGCTTTCTGTTGCGGAGTACACATTGATACTGAGTTGCTCTGCACTGCACTGCATGCACACACGCCTGGACTGAACTGAGGGAACAGAGGAAACATACACTGGGGCCATCTCAAGGCCAAGCAGACCTGCCAACTGCAGGGGAGCCAAACTTGGAGATTGATGAATCACACACCACAAATTAGAATAGTGTATGTCACTTTGTTCAGATTCTAGGACACATTAAAACTAGGTAGTTCTTTTTCAAACACCCTGTATATACACCCAAAGTACATGGGACTGAAATGACCACGATAATCCAACCCCTAAATGAAACCACAACAACAACATCTGTTCTGGACTGGGTGGGAAAATAGAGTTTGGCAATTGCGTGTTAGCTGACAGCTACTCTCTCCAATGCATTGGTCCGCTCTGAACGATTGACTTCGGGCCATCCGTGAGAAAGCACTCTCGGGAACAGTTCTGCTCAAAACTCTCATCCCATGTTGCATGGAGCACAATGTACTGCAGGGTATACTGTTACTAGCAGTAGTGCCCGGCTTCGCCCGGTGGATTTCTTTGTTTTACAGAACTGGAGCGCTCAAGGATAAAGATCGGAATAAATGAAAGTAAATTTGAAAGCACCAACGCTTATTGCAGCTGGTAACCTCAGTATACTGCACCAACACCATCATCCTTATACAGAGGCATACTATTGTCATGATGATAACTGTTTTAAGGGACCTAAGAAATCTTTTTGCACTAATTACTCCCCGTGACTGCAATTTATAAGCAGCCCGCAATATTCTTCACCAGCACATTGGTAGGGGCGACGTGATGCAGTCCGCATTACATGGCAACAAATGACTTCGGTAATATTGAAGCCGTTCTTAAGCGCGTGTTCTTCCGTCTTACTCAACAAAAATCAATCTATAAGGTTACCTGAGAAGTATAGCCTAATGCTACATAGTCTAAACAATTCCTCTTGAATCAGGCTATCATATACAAAAAGAATTTTTCGAATTCGACTGGTAGTTCCAGAGATTAGCGCGTTTAAACACATAAACACACAAACAAACACACAAACTCTTCAGCTTTATTATATTAGTATAGATCACAGGGTCAGTAGCATATTATCAGGCAGCCGATTACATATTCTTCAGGTTAGAAAGCGCCGTCAGACGTGGAAAACTTATAATACGAGGCCCATCCAGAAATAAGTTTCCCTATTTCACAAATAAAAAGAAAACATTGTTACATGAAAAAAAAATATTTGCACCAGATACAGCATTACAAGGTCATCGAAATATAATGCCTACATTTTGAATAATTGCCATAGAAAGGGTATTAAAGGTAATGTAATGGTTTTAGCCTTAAAACGAGTGGAAAAGATAACCATTCTTTTTCATACCTTACAAGGGAAGTATCGGGTAAGACAGGTCGAAACCTATCTTGAAACTTTGTGGACGCAATCGTTGTACTGTAAGAGGACAAAGTGCGGAAAATCAGCCGCCAGATTGAACTGCAAGGCTCCGAAATTATACTTGACATCCTGGTACGCAGACATGATGGCTGGAGGATCTGGACATCCCTGTGGCACTTGGAGTACTAGCGAAGCGGGGGCGTATATGCTGTCTCGAGCGTGTGGCTGCTTCCCACCAGCTATGAGTGCTTGAGTGGTCAGGGCTGTCCATTCCAACATGTACGGTACTCGCTACCTCCCACGGTGGGTGAGTGGTTATCGTATCGAGCTACCAACCCCAAGCTTGCAGGTTCACTCCTGGCCGTGGTAAGTGTTTTTTGAAAGGCGCCAAAAATCACGATACGCATGTCATACGATGTTGGCATGTTAAAGAACGCATTTGAATTCAGTAGGCCGTGCTCATAGTGGCAAAATTAATTTCGGGATTCTCCACCAACACAAAGTTCCTCATTTCTCTACTAGAAAGCGCTATAGTGTCAAGGACCTTAGATATCTAACCTCCTTGACTTGCATAGTGCTTCAAGGATCAACAAAATTCGACATGCAAGATGCCCTCTGGGTGTCAAATAACAAAGCTTGCACTCGGCACCCGAGGCCATACGATATTATTATTGTATGAGAGGTTCGCCTCATGATTTCGGAGCCTTGCAGTTCGATCTGGCGACTGATTTTCCGCACGATGTCCTCTTAAAGTACAACGATTGCGTCCACAAAGTTTCAAGATAGGTTTCGACCTGTCTTACCTGATACTTCCCTTGTTAGCAAGTTTCAATGTGAGCTCCTTTTGGTGCTCTGAAGACTTCTAAGCTGTGTCAATGTGTGGTGCGGGTTACTTCATGACCAAGTTATTGGACCTTGCGTTTTCGCTGAAAAGACAAGTCTAAATTTCCTCAACATGCTTGAATAGAAGATATCGTACAAAAGACTGGACAGCGTGTCTTTTTTATGCAAGGTGGGGCTCCGCCTCACTACCTTTGTGCGGTTCGCGATACACTCGACGCACGTCTGCAGAGCAACACACAGAGCTCACATTGAAACTTACTAGGGTATGAAAAGAAAGACTTATCTTTTCCACGCATGTTAAGGCTCAAACCTCTACATTACCTCTAATAGTTTGCTGATAGCAATTATCTAAAATCTAGGCATTCTTTTTCGATGATCCTGTATTTACGTTTTTTAGCCTACTTTCGATTTTTGCAAAAAATGAAAGTAGACTTATGAGATCAACACAGGGCGAAAAAAGTGTGTCTGTCTGTGTGTGTGTATGTGTGTGTGTGAGTCTGTGTGTGTGTGTGTGTGTCTGTGTGTCTGTGTGTGTGTGAGTGTGTGTACTCTGAATGTCTGTCCCCCCCTATCAATTCGAACACGGTGAATGCGAATTGAACGAAATTTGGTACAAAGGTAGCACTAGCAAAGGACACCTCAGTGTCATGTTTTATATCGCCGCCATCTTGACGGAAACGTAATGGCGGCCACACAAATGTTCAAAGCTTAAATCAAATTACGACTAACCTAATCATCCGATCTCTACCAAATTTTGCAACAACATACCTTTATGGGGGGAGCATCCTTTGACCAAACTAATAAGTCATCAGCGTAATAGTTTGCGGATGGCGGCCATCTTTGTGTGAAAATCGATTCCCCCTATTAATTCAAACACGGTGCAACCGAATGGAACGAAATTTGGTACAGAGGTAGTACTAACAAAAGGCACCTCAGTGTCATGTTTTATATCGCCGCCATCTTGACGGACACGTAATGGCGGCCACACAAATGTTCAAAGCTTAAATCAAATTACGATTAACCTAATCATCCGATCTCTACCAAATTTTGCAACAACATACCTTTATAGAGGAAGCATCCTTTGACCAAATAACTAGGTCATTAGCCTAATAGTTTGCGGATGTCGGCCATCTTTGTGTGAAAATCAATTCCCCCTATTAATTCAAACACGGTGAAACCAAATGGAACGAAATTTGGTACAGAGGTAGCACTAGCAAAGGGCACCTCAGTGTCATGTTTTATATCGCCGCCATCTTGACAGAAACGTAATGGCGGCCCAACGAATGTTCAAAGCTTAAATCAAATTACGATTAACCTAATCATCCGATCTCTACCAAATTTTGCAACTACATACCTTTATGGAGGGAGCATCCTTTGACCAATCTAATAGGTTATTAGCCTAATAGTTTGCGGGTGGCCGCCATCTTTATGTCAAAATTGATTCCCCCTATTAATTCGAACACGGTGGAACCGAATGGAACGAAATTTGGTACAGAGGTAGCACTAGCAAAGGGCACCTCAGTGTCATGTTTTATATCGCCACCATCTTGACTGAAACGTAATGGTGGCCACACGAATGTTCAAAGCTTAAATCAAATTACGATTAACCTAATCATCCGATCTCTACCAAATTTTGCAACTACATACCTTTATGGAGGGAGCATCCTTTGACCAATCTAATAGGTCATTCGCCTAATAGTTTGCGGATGGCGGCCATCTTTGTGTCAAAATCGATTCCCCTTATCAATTCGAACACGGTGAAACCGAATGGAACGAAATTTGGTACAGAGGTAGCACTAGCAAAGGGCACCTCATATTCATGTTTAATATCCCTATAGCACGTTGTATTTCAACAAGCTACTACAACCAACATTCAATCATACTCCTTGAAAAGGACAAAGAGTTATAACAATACCCATGCATTTAGGAGAAAGTAGGCTATATGTTCTTTACTGAACATCTTGTTTTTTTCGATATACTCACCAGCAGAATTGAGACACCTTTCATATCATAGGATTGTTAGCCTACTTTCGATTTTTGCAAAAAATGAAAGTAGACTTATGAGATCAACACAGGACGAAAAATTGTCTGTCTGTCTGTGTGTCTGTGTGTGAGTGTGTGTGTGAATGTGTGTACTCTGAATGTCTGTCCCCCTCTATCAATTCGAACACGGTGAAACCGAATTGAACGAAATTTGGTACAGAGGTAGAACTAGCAAAGGACACCCCAGTGCCATGGTTGATATCGCCGCCATCTTGACGGAAACGCAATGGCGGCCACCCAAATGTTAAAACCTTGAATCAAATTACGACCAACCTAATCATCTGATCTCTACCAAATTTTGCAATGTTATACCTTTATGCATTAAGAATCCTTTGACCAAACTACAAGGTCATCAGCCCAATAGTTTGCATATGGCGGCCATGTATGTGTGCAAATAGATTCCCCCTATCAATTCAAACACAGTAAAACCGAATTGAACGAAATTTGGTACAGAGGTAACATCAATAAAGGGCACCTCAGTGTCATGTTTTATATCGCTGCCATCTTGACGGAAACGGAATGGCAGCCACCCAAATGTTAAAAGCTTAAATCGAATTACGACCAACCTAATCATTTGATCTCTACCAAATTTTGCAACAGCATATCATTTTGTGGGAAGCATCTTTTGACTGAACTACAAGGTCATCAGCCCAATAGTTTGCTGACAGCGCCCATGTATGTGTGCAAATCAATTTCCCATATCAATTCAAACACGGTGAAACCGAGTTGAATGACATTCTTTTTTACAGAGGTAGCACTAGCAAAGGGCACCTCATATTCATATTTAATATCCGTAGAGCACGTGGTATTTCAACAAGCTACTACAACCAACATTCAATTATACTCCTTGAAAAGGACAAAGAGTTATAACAATACCCATGCTATATGTTCTTTACTGAACATCTTGTTTTTCCTTTGTGGTTTTATGTAATTATCAAAATGACAAATGTCGAAAATGCTTATGGAATGGACTGTAAATCTTACTTTGGACTGAATCATATCACGAATGCACAGAGTTGTATTAATGAGTTTATTATACTAATCTGACCAAAAGCCAGAACAACGAATACATGACAACAAAGGACAAAACAAGGACTACAGAATCAGATTGGCTGCCAAATAGGGCAGAACTGTTGGTTACTTAGCTGACGTCTAGTCTCTAATCCAGGGCCACTGACATGTGGTTTGGCAACACACTGCCCTCACTAGAAGCAATCCTGAACACCCAGGTATGGAAAAAAATTATCTTTTCCACGCATGTTAAGGCTAAAACCATTAAATTACCTATAATAGTTTTTTTATTGGAATTACTTAAAATCTAGGCATTATTTGTCAATGATTCTCTGTATTTAAAGTATTTTTCGATGTAATCACCAGCAGAATTGAGACACCTGTCATATCGTAGGATTAATTTTTGTATTCCTGTGTCCTGGGAATGGAACCAGCGTGTGATATTCGTCTTCAGCTCTTTGTTAATGTGAAAATGCTGACCGGAGGACAGGAATTTATTGAGATACAAAAAATATGGAAATCGCTTCGACCACATACTGCTCGGCGCACAGCAACTGTTTGGAGTTTGATCAACCATCATCCAGTCTTGATATTGCTCCCAGCGGTGTCCATTTTTTCTTGCATGTCAAGAAATTCCTGTCCTCCGGTCAGCATTTTCACACTGACAAAGAGCTGAACACAGTGTGTGACTATACCAATCAATAAGAATCTCCTCAGTTAGAACATCACAAATTAAGGACAGATTTCAATACTATTGTGTTGGTCCTCTCTTCCGCCCCCTCCCATCCCCAAGAACCCTGAGGTACTCATGAATGCGAAGGGTTATTGAGCATTTCTTAAGCCAACACACCCACTTCCTCCATGGCAGCATTTTCTTTTGGGGCCCGGACAGTTCTAAGTCGAATGTACCTAGCTGTGAAGAAGTCCGAATTGCCATGTTTTCAACAACGTAATAATTACTATTTAACCATAAATGAGAAATAAATATCGGCACATTGGTTGGTAAATTGGAAATATTTTTAGCTTTCTTTGATGAGTGTATGTTGCCAGAATAAGTCTTAATATTCTGTATGGATATAAACAGTCCATCACGTGTTATTCAGCGCTGCATTCGGTGTTGTCAAAACATTTTAAGGGAGCACAGAGAGAACATTCAGGGCCCGGATGAGTGCTGAAAACATCTCTAGAGTGATTCTGACTGTTACAATCACATCACAAATTCCACCACGCAGCAGTATGCACGGATGGAAGTTTCTAGCGAATAACATAACGATTCTCGTCCTGTTGTGGTTTTTCTAAATCATAAAACTTCATGAAATATATTATAAATATATATATATATACCCCCCGTCATTATTTATTACCTAACTAGCACGCTGCACAGTTAGTTCCATTGTTACATGACAGCATCATGAATTGGCGGAGGATTACTGAGTTTTGTTATGCACTGCTGTGTCTTAGTTTAATAGGATGGGCTGAGGATTGCAATTCGTTTAATCGTTGGAGAACTTCGTTGTGTAGCGGCTAGCATTCTTGGCTGTCCCTACGGAGGTCAGGGTTCGATTCCCCATTCTGCCAAGAACTTTAGTTTAGGTTTGATAATAATAATAATGTTATTGGTTTTACGTCCCTTTTAACTACACTGACTTTTAGAGACGCCGGGGTGCCGGAATTTTGCCCAGAAGGGGATATTTAACGTGCCAGTAAATCTACTGACACGGCTCCCTCACATTTGCGCACCCTCAAATGCCAGCTGACTGAGTTTAGGTTTGAGGGTTGGAACGGGGTACATTCAGTCTCGTCAGGCAAAAGTGAGATGCGTTGGGTTTTCCCTTCGCAGCCATCCTGGAAGTGGTTTTGCGTGGTGTGCCACTTCTAATCTAGGCAAATGTCGGGATGTTTCTTAAGTTAAGGCCACGGCCATCTCCTTCCCAGTCCTCACCTGAATTGCAAATACACACACTAATACAGACACCACAATAACGCCAGTTATGAGATAAATCTTTCACACACCCATGTACACGCGGCTAAAAGACCACGATGTCCGAGCCCCTCAAATGGAACAACAACAACAATAGTTTAACGTTGGCTCTCCAAACACAAGGATGCGAGTTAGATTACGGCCCAGTCCGAAGACATTTGGTGAAGTTTAAATGCGATAACTTTGTGACATACGATTTACCGACACATTGAAGATTCTCTCCTAGGAAATGTACTGGCCCCATAACGTCTCTTAATCCTCTGCAGCTAATCGGGACATTTATATTACAGCTTAATTATTATTATTTATGTAAATAATAATAATTATTATTATAATAATAATATAGGGACGACGAACCAATTTCTAATTCTCTCTCTTTCTTCTTTTCTCTTCCTTTCATTCCAGTATTCCTTCATAATTTTCTGAATTTTTTTCTTCTCCCCTTGCACCACGTTTACCCAGACTTCTTTTCCCTTGTGCCTTGGAATCCTTGCATATTTAACACCTTCATTCTAAAAATCTCCCTTTTCATACTTTCATCTTCTTTTATACCATGTTGTTCTCACTGCGCCTAATCTTCTTGAATCCAGTCTGTTTTTGATCTCTTACTCAAACGTTATTTGCATATATATTTTCTATTAATCTGCGGTCATTCAGTCTTCGTTTCTCTTGTGGTTTCTGTTTTATTTTCTATTTTCTGGTAAACTTCCTCTTCAATTCTTAATTCCCAAATTTCTTCAGTTTTCAATCGGCCCGAGATTTCTCTAATGACTCTTCTTAGTAATGATTCCAATTTATCATTCTATAATCCATTTTATTATTATTATTATTCTATTATTATTATTGACATAATTATCTGTTCGATAGATGGAAAGACCGTGTGATGTGAAAGTTCTGGTTAAATGTGTAGCCTATCAGTCCTCTGAAGTACAAATGGGGATAAATACAAAATCCATATTTTGCCCAATACTTTAAAGTCAACTGTTATTTCCGCACATGTTATATTAATTTCACACCTTAAAATCATTATCAAAATTGCTGGCAGTCATTGGCTGGAACAGATGTAACTCAATAATGTAAACATAGAATGGACTGTTTGTTGCGGGCTTTGAAGTGGAAATAATGGGAAATCAAACTAATTTCTCTGTTGAACGCTCAACAATATTAGCTTAAAGCGGAGCGGGAAGTGTATTATTTGTTTCACTTGTTTAGGTCCAGCAGTCAATTAATTACCTATATGCTAGGTGCTGTGCCCGGTAGTTGGTTAGTCAGTTAGGTATTGTTGCTGTAAGGGGCGGAACAGCGAGATAATCTGCCTCTCTTAACAAAGATTAAAGTATACAAATTTGGATTAATTTAAAAATTTTGAGGTGTATACCTAAATACGATTTTTAAAACATGCCTAAAATTAATAAAACAAAATATAAATTAAAACGAATAATAATAATAACTCGAAATTGAATTTGGGCTCTCATAGAATTTGAAGGGACTGATCCAATAGAGCGACCCATAATCACGAACCAACATTGCTCTAAGAAACTTGATATCGCTTTTGTAACAATGAACAACTTTCTCTCTCAGCATCTGCCCCAGAAATCATATTGTTTCAACCCTGTTAAACTGCAATTTACGCTGGAGCGTTAGCTGTGATACGAGTGACAGGAGGTAGATTATGGTGACCTAAATATACCTCTGGTCGACAGAAGAAGATGCCAGCTAGAGAGATACGTTTACGAAAGTCTATTGATGAACTGAGATTACATATCGGAAGGGTGCATTAGTATGTTGTAGGCAATAGAAGTAAGAAAGTTGTTCAATGTGTTGAAATGTTGAGCTATACGAAGAGTAAACATGCAAGTAGACTACAATTCTCCGAATCGTAGCTCCTGAGTTCCTAGATACATTAAAATAACAACTTGAGGCAAAGGCACAGAGATTACGTCGATATAAAGAAAGCAACAAAACAAGCTATTTGTTACCAATGAGAAACGGTTCTATAGAAATCTTGACGATCCTGAAACACAAATAGGCAGTTCACCGCAAAAAAGAGGTAGAGAACTTCTGGTCTTCCCTGTGGTCGAATGCTGGAGATTATCACAGCAGCGCTAAATGGATTACGAAGGAGGAGGAAAGAAAGTCAGAAATTGACACGATGAATGACTGTTCTGTATCAACTGAAGATATGCACCATGTGGATATGGTGACCCAAAATTGAAAAGCAGTAGGACCAGGCAACACCCACAACTTTTGGATCAAACGTTTCAGTTGCACTCATGAGCATCTTGCCCGCTGCTACACAGATTTCATCCATATTCCACAGATTACCCCCTCTTACATGATGCGAGGGAAAACATACCTTCTGCCAAAACGTGAGATAACCAATGATTCTTCCAAATATCGACCTATCAACTGTCTGTGCACCCTGTATAAGATATTTACATCTTGCATTGCACGTAAGATTTATTAACACATAAATCTTCATAAAATCCTGAGGAACAGAGGGGGTGCATGAAGAAGTCTCAAGGTTGCAAAGAGCTACGTGTAGTCGAGGCAGTTACTATGGAACAAGCAGGAAAGATGATGCGTAACCTCTACATGACCTTTATTGATTACAAGAAAGCTTTTGATTCTGTGCCACATTCCTGGTTAATCCAAATCCTGGAGATGTATAAAGTTGATCCTGCTCTAATTATAAGTCTGCAACATATGATGTCCCATTGCGGGACCAATTTATTAATGTCTAATGAAGACACATGTATGGAATAGGGATTTATTCAAATCAAAGGGGGTATCTTACAGGGTGACAGCCTAAGCCCTCTATGGTTCTGTCTGACGCTCAATCCGCTATCATCATTGCTGAACAATGCAAAGTGTGGTTTTCCAATTAAGCACCATGGTATAGTGAAATACAAAATTTCTCATTTGATGTATATGGATGACATTAAACTATATGCTTCCTCTGAGAAACACATCGACAATCTAATTGCAATACTGCTTCATTTTCTTCTGATATTGGAATGTCCTTCGGATTAGATAAGTGTCGCACCCTCACCATTCGACGGGGAAAATAAGATGCCCGAGCATTTCAACTTGATGACGGTTGTTTCATAAAGCCTATGGAAGGTAATGAGACCTACACATATTTTGGTCTCCTGCAATATTATCGAATTGATCATAAATGTATCAAAGATAGAACCGTAGCAATCTACAATCAACGCCTTAACCAGATTTTAAAATTAAAGTTGAATGGAAAGAACACCTTCAACGCTATTAACACCTATGCTATTCCTGCTCTGACATATACTTTTGGTATTACCAAATTGACGCAGATTGACTTGAAGAAAATCCTAATTAGGACACGTACCATCTTAACAAAACACAGATGTCTCCACCCTAAGTCATCTGTTGAGGTATTGACAATTTCGCGTCAGAGAGTTGGACGAGGGCTCACGGACATTATCCGGTTAGGCTACATGCAAGGCAAGTGAGGAACCTTCAGAGATAGCCTACTTTCTGGGCAGACATGACTCTCCCATACATCAAGCCGCTGTGAAGGCAGATGACAAGTGCACACCACTAGATCTCCTTCGCGTAAGGTATATACAATAAGCCACTGATGAGGAATGTTCAGCCATCAAGCTTCAGCAGTGGACGCAGTAAACTCTGCACGGTCGTCATCCGTATGATCTCAACCAGAAACATGTCGACATTGATGCGTCGAACAGCTGGTTGACTCATGCGGACCTATTCACTGAGACTGAAGGATTCATGGTTGTAATCCAGGATCAAGTTGTATCAACGATATATAGTTAAGGCACATATTCAGGTTGACAAATGCCGAAGATGCAAAGTAGAACAATTCAACATATCACAGGACGTGATATTTCACTTAAAAAGCCTCACATCATTGACCGGGAAACGAACCCAGTTCGCCTTGGTGAGAGGCAAGCAGCTTGAACACTTCACCATCATGCCCACATGGACGCTATTTGGTGAGGGGAAATTTCCAAGTGGCAATGTCCGCCATTCCCACTTAAGACGGCTTGAGCATGTAGACTAATGAGAAAAGCTGATAATTATACTGGTAAGCTGCTAATAAAAATGATGGCATCACTCAAAAGAAACAGGTAGACCGAGAATGAGGTGGAAAGACAGACCACAGGTCTGAACAAGTTGGGGCTGAAGGAGAATGACGACTATCATAGGAAGACGTGGAGGAGAAGAATCCGCAACAGCAGCTCTCAACATAGTCAACATTAGCAGAACCCATAAGGCTGAAGAGTAAGAGGAAGAAGAAGAAGAGAAGGAGGAAAAGGAGGAAGAAGAGGAAGAATAAGGGGACGAGGAAGAGGAAGAGGAGGAGAAGGAATAGGTAGAAGAAAAAATCCGTTTTCTATAGTCTATATATCTGTGATGGCCGTAGTAGTGTAATTAATACGATGTGAGATTGGGTTAGATGTCCCGGGACTTGGAATGATCAGACTGATTCAATACACACCCAAATGGAGTGCACATATAGCACAAGAGATTTACACTTCCAAACCATAAATGGAACAGCTACGCTCCCCAAAAATAGTGATTACCTCTGGTACTAATCCTGCTTGCTCTGTTAGCCCTCTTCATATAATCTGTCTGTGTTAATATTTGAAGAGGCTTTCAGGCATTGTCTCGAGGAAGCCCAATATTCCGACAGATTCAGCTAAAATGCATCCTTTTGTAAAGGATTATGTTCGAAGAGTCAGCCCCCAATATTTCAGTCCGTCCTCAGACACATAAAATGTCCTGGGTATCATGCACATTCATATCTTGAAATCTATGCAATATTCAATGTTAGTTTCATCTTCATATAACTGTCGATTTGATTCTATTCTTGGTGTATCCTTGTACTTCTTCGGTCGGCCTCTGGCTCTAAAATATGATTGCGAAGAGGGTTTTATTTCATATGATATGACTTAATGTTTTCCCCCATTTTTAATAGCTTCCACTCATGGTTTATTTGCCTTAGAACTTCCATATTTATTTTCATTTCATTTCTGTTTATTCTTGTAATTGTCCTATGTACCCACATATGTCTCACATGACAGTACAGTCTACCCGGATTTATTTTGAGACAATCAATCATTATGCAGAACTTGATGCCATTTATGATTTTTCATGCAATAGTCTTCTTTTTAATCACTATCAGTTCCATTGTGTAATAGGAACAGGTGGAACGTGTAACATTTGCCATTGATTGTGAGGAACAGATAGAACTTTTAGCATTTTCCATTGTCTGGAAGGGACACGTAAAACGTGTTACATTTTCCATTGTTTGGAAGGGTCAGGTAGAACTTATAACATTTTCCATTGATTGCGATGAACAGGTAGAAAAGTGAAGCATTATCCATTGTTTGAGGGCGACAGATAGAATTTGTAAAGTTTCCTTTTGTTTGGATGGGACAGGTATAATTTGTAATACCTTAAATTCTTTGAAAATGACAAATATAACTTGTTCATTTTCCATTGTTAAAAAGGTGTGATGATGATGATGATGATGATGATGATGTCGACTGTTATTTTAAGGAGGTGGAACAGCCAGATCATCTTCCCCTACGTTTGAGAAGGACAGATAAAACTTGTATCATTTTGTAGTTATCATTTCCCAAATTTCCACCAATTCAACGTGGGTTGCTTACCACGGGACCTCAGTTGAGTTCAGCATTGCTACCACTTACTTGTAACGGGTCCCTGTCCTTCAATTCTCCTGTCGACTATTCTTGATCAACAGTTATTCTTTTCCAACCCTAATGGTATTAGGTTATCCGTGTTCTAGGGAGTCTTTCATTTTTCCGTATTAATTGGCCCTTGCGTCGTCCATTCTGATACTGTCATTCTTTGTGGGGTCAGATGTGTTCTTTTCTTTCTCACGGTATCTTCTGCATTTTATAAGGGACTGTGAAGGAGGCAGGATGTGTGTAGCTCCGCCATTCATGGCGCACCTTGGACAGCGCTACTTCCTAGACCAGTCATGGGCAAAGTACGGCCCGCGGGCCATGTCAGGCCCTTGAGCTAGTCTAATCCGGCTCGCGACATGCTTTCGAATTATACTAACTACAATTACACATAGGCCATATTTTCTCTTCTGTATACATAGAAGGTTGTTTTTTTGTTTTTTTTTTGTTTGTTTTGTTTTTGTTTTTGCTTTTTGTCGTGTGGTGTTTGGAATAGTTACTCAAGTAACCGTCATGAGGATAGCACCATTGGACAGATTGAGAAGGCTGTGAATGTCGTGTGTGTACGGTATCTTGGATTATTGATTGTCTTTTTTTGTTATATTCCTGGTAAAACAAGATGGATTGTTAATTGCACTCATTCCAGGTTCCGTATTGACCATGTTAACATGAAGCATAACATAAATTTCTCGCCAAATCAATACTTTTTACTTACATAAAAATTCTACAGGTACATTTATGTGAACTGTGTTTTTGTTATTTGGTGAGGTTATCGATGTAATTTGATGTTTTACACCAATTAGTGGGCTGAGGAAGGAAACATTATGTGTTTTCGAAACATGTACCTGTATAATTTTTATGTAAGTAAAAATTATTGATTTGGCGAGAAATTTATGTTATACTTCATGAAGGATTGTTTCAGTAAAATACGAGCAGACACTAGCCTCTCCTTTGAAATAAATATAATAAATATAGTTTTGTCTTTTATTATCTGTGGAGAGAGCTTGCCTTCATACTTGAGGGCAGAACATGTGGCCTCGTGAGAAGCCGAGTGCAGGTCTTTCTAGTCGACGCCCGTGGGCGACCTGCGTGCCGGGATGTAAGATGGAATGGATGAATGTGAATGAAATTGGGCAAGGATGTGGAAGGAAGTGGCCGTGGCCTGTCAGAAGGTACCGGCCCAGCATTTGGCTGGTGTTGAAAATGGGGAAACCACGAAAAATAATTTCAAAGACGGCTCGAACCCGAGTCAGCATGTAGCTTGGTTCCATGACCTAACGCTGCGCTTTGGCGAGCGTAGCCACTGCTGTACCTAGAAGTGAAAAACTGTTTCAATCTCATTGTGCTTATGCGTTTTGTGTAATAGAGTAGCAGCTAGGCGGCTTCGGTGGCGTAGTTGGTAGCATGCTGAGTTTCTATGCCCAAGATAGCGGTCCCATGTCATAGATTTATGGCATGTTAAAGAACCTTCCACTAATTACAACTGTGTGAATCTAAATTGGATAGGTTAGGAATGTAAACAACGCTCTTAGGTTTCTACGTTCGTTGCCAAGAGCCGACTGTGGTGGCGTGTACTAGCTAAGTTCTGAACTTGGCCTAGTAGTCGTTGACGATGGCGTTTGGCGGAACTATTTGAGAAATTCAAAGTTGCAGTCCTTACTTGAATTAAAAAAACAGATACACACACTAATACAGCCATCACAATTAATACCGGTTATCAGACAGATTCTACACACACCCAAAGTACACGGGGCTACATGACCGCGTTGTCGCAGTCCCTAAACTGAGGAACCAACCAACCTACCAGAGTAGCAGCTAGAACTGATTGAGTTACAATACAACAATGAACTGAAGCAACTATTCCTCAACGTTTTGAAAATTGAGGTCTACACAAGACCCTACCAAAATCAAGCTTCCCAAACTTCAAATCTTATGCACAAAAGATGACTGCCATGTTCGCATCTTTCTATATCTGTGAACAGGTGTTTTCTAAAACGAAGCTTCGCCAAAATAGCGTCAGAAATAGATTAAGAGACCACCATTTAGCTGCGCTACTACTGTCGACCAAAATATTATGCGCACTCGAGTTTGAAGGTTGTTTGTGAAGTAACCATTAGACCTACATAAAATACAATAACATCATCATTTTCGTCGTTCTATTTTACGTTCGTTCATGTAGGTTTGGAATTTTTAATTTATATTTTAATATTTTGTATCGCAGTTGGAACACAAAAGTACCCGTTTTTAAGCGTGTTTCAACCATGCGTCACGTTTAAGAATTATTTTCTCACAAATACGTCATCAGATCGAATCCAAATTTTAACACAATATACATTGGAATGTTGTATAACTGGTTTATTAATTTCAAAGCTTTGTGTGTCCAAGAAACAAAGTTCTTATCATTTTTGTAATGTAACTTTTTCTAGGCTCGGGGTCGTTGGAAAATTAGTTCTTGGTCGCGTTGTAATCCTTATACATCAAAAGGTTATGCTGTATGACTGTGAAATACGTAAATTAATTCAATTATTTAATATCGGTTTGTATTTGTGTGGGGAAATAAGACATGTCCACCAGCTAGCCGCTCCGGGGAAAGCTGTACAGTGTTGCCAAGATGGAGCCCATCACGCGTCATGGCGCGCTTCGCTCGGAAGTGATAGTCAATAGTAAATAGTCAATATACCTTGGTATTTTCCATTCTCTCTCCAGGCAAATGGTGAACCTACCTCATCCCTGTCTTATAATATGGTTACCGACACTACTAAAGTCATTACATAAATACAGGTTATTAGACGAGTTCAACACGCATCCAACTACACGGGGCTGATGGCCAAGATGTCCTAAACCCCTAACATGAATAAACAACATACAATGTACCTTGTGTACTGGTTGGTTCCTTAGTTTAGGGGCCGCGACAACGCGGTCATGTAGCCCCGTGTACTTTGGGTGTGTGTAAAATCTGCCTGATAACTGGTGTTAATTGTGATGGCTGTATTAGTGTGTGATATCTGTTTGAAAGGACTGCAGATAGTAATTTCAAGTAGTTCCCACTTTTGCTACCAAATGCTACCGTCCACGACACCGAGATTGCAGACCTGGCTACTAGATGGCATTGCGGTCAGCACCTGGCGCCGAACGTTGGAACTTATACAGCGTTATCAACTCTAACCTACACATTTTGGCTTCACACAGATGTAGTTAGTGGAAGGTTCTTTTTCATGCCATAAATCTATGACATGGGATCGCCGGCTTTACTTCCCCACCGAAGGAAGGTATACTGAGGGGTTTCTAACGCTCATCCCGTGTGGGTTGCGGGTTAGAATACACCCACGGTATGCTCTGCCTGTCGTAGGAGGCGACTAATAGGGCCGACAAGACCGACTGACATGACTGACTTTGATTTGGAAGAACCCCTGTGGATGGGGAGGGTAGAATTCATCCACGGTATCCCCTGCCTGTCGTAAAAGGAGACTTAGAGGGGGCCTTATAAAGGTCGATTTCGGATTTCTGGTCCCAGTTCTGGTTTGACGTATAGAAATAAACATGCATGCTGTTAGGGGAAGGGCCACCAACTTGGCCATTTGGCCAGAAAGCCTAGACGGTATGCCCCATCCCGTCAGGTGGGTGCGCCATGTACCCTTTCAGTAGTATCCGCCTTACAACGAAGGTCCCTGCATGGCCGAATACTCAGAGCTGTATAAATCACTGTGCATGCCGAGGGGGAAATGCCTATTCAAGGCACAGGGACACCGGGCAATACCTGCTATGCCAGGTAGGTATTGCCTTGGCTGGGTGGCGCCCACAGTGACAGTAATTTTAACGCTCTTAAAAAATTCGTCGACTTCGACCAGGTTTGAACCCGTGACCTTGGGCATTGTATACGGAGGTGTCCTATTAGGTGTGTTATCGTGAAGTGGTGCGCACTCAATGTATAATAGCAGGACGATAAAAGACGTACTTCAATCTTCATATTTCCTTTGTACTAAAGTTATCGCAAGCAAGAACAGTATCTCCCTGGGGACACATACAGCCAACTAACGCAACCCTAGTTCAAGAACGGACAAAGGGAGAAATGCTCCGTGAAGCATAGTGCCCACCAATAATAATTACCGTACCGCCTTGGCTCTTTGTTGAGAAAACTCCCTAAGCTGACTCTGTTTGCTCTCACCTGTAATGCAGAGAGCCGGCCCTTAATTAGGGCGACGCTGTGGGAACAAGCGACGCCGGTGGCGGGTTGGCGTCTGCTGTCTCGCTCGCTCACCTCCTTGCGCCGAAGTTAATGCTTTGCGTTCATTACCCATGCTCTTCGCGTTTAGTGCCACACATACCAACTTCATACTCTTCGCACCTTTTATGACAGCTGGAAGAAAGTAATGGCAACAAATACAACTATTTATTGTGGAACCACCACACCTCTAATTTTATTTTATTTAAGCGAAAATTCCCCAACAGGAGAGCGATTAAACTTGATAACATGATGTCATTTGGAGGCGTGTCTCCTCCGCTCCTCCCAAAATCCTTTCATTCTCACGGAATGCTCATCTGTCCATTTTTCCCCAGGTTTTCGTAATAATCTTGGTTCAAACTTAACATTCGCGATTTTCGTCTGGCACTCACTTCGGTCTTCGAAATGTTCTGTATTGATTACTTGTAAGTCTCTGTGTACCTTTTTAAGCCTTTCTGTGCCGCATTTACTCTGTGTTATGATACCAAGTAGTTTTTTTTGGCAATCTGGAGGAGACCATCCTGTGTATGTGAGTGTGAAATTTGTCTCTGCGTTTTCTAATTTCGTCTGTTATTGTATTGTATTAGGTCTCTTCATTCAAATGCCATTTCTGTTGATTGTTCCGTAGATCTTCCGGAGAATTTTTCGTTAATGTTTTTCCAGTTCCTTAATCTTGGAATGACCATCGATTACTATTGTTTCAGCGGCATATGTTGCTTCTGGCAGAATAACACCTCTAATTATTATTACTGGGTTATAGTTATTTATTTATTTATTTATTTATTTGCGCACAACAGGATTTTCATCCCAATTATAGTGGCATTAAGATTACACAGTAAATTATCTTAAACGTATACTAACTTAAACTAAACAGTAACTAAATACAACTAAATAAAATAACTAGGTGTGAGATTCCCGAGAAGTATGGTCCAGAAAACGAGCAGGGACAGAGTGAGAAATGAAGATATACGGAAAGAACTGGGAGTACAGAAACTCAATGACAAACTGGAGCAAAACAGATTGAGATGGTTTGGTCATGTCAAACGGATGAATGAAATAACGCTACCAAGACGAGCACTGGAACGACGGATGATAGGGAAGAGAGGACGAGGAAGACAAAGAATGCGTTGGATGGACTCGGTGGAGAATAGTATTAGAAAACGGAACCTGGATTGGAACACTGTGTCGGAAGAGGAATGGTGGAACGACAGAACAAAATGGAGAGGAACCATGTTTGCCTCCACCCAGTGTCAACTGGAAAAGGGGAAATGATGATGATGATGATGAGGTGTGAAATTAAAATAGTATGGCACAAATAATAGTCTACATGTGTAATACAAGGTTGGATTGGTTGAATGACACAGTTGTAAGAATTCATGATTTACAATTTGCAAGGTTTGAGACATTATTTCTGGAGAGAAGTTAGACATTCCATCAATTATACTGTCAAGGAAGTACTAAAATCTATGGCATTATTTCTTTGAGCAACATTGTTGAAAATATTACATAGTCTGTTCAGGGGTGAATTTTTGTGGGCAATTTTCCTGGTTATTTTAAATTCCAATGTGATATTGTTCCTTGAATTGATGCGTGGTACATGGAAATTTAAGAGAGAAAGGAGTTCGGAATCATCAATTGAATTGTTTATAATTTTGAAAAGGAATTTCATATTCATATTTGAAACAGAAAAAGCATACTCTTTGTCATGTTACAGGCGAATAGCAGGACTGGTAACTTGGAAATTACATTGCTTTTCGTAGTAGTTAGCATTCTTAGCTGTTACCGCGGAGGCGCGGGTTCGATTCCAGGCTCTGCCAAGAAATTTAATTCTGGTCTGAGGGCTGGAACATGGTCCACGCAGCCTCCCGAGGCAAACCTGAGAAGAGATGGGTTCGATTCCAATCTCAGCCATTCTGTAAGTGACTTTCTGTGTTTCCCACTTCTACTCCAGGCAAATGCCAATATGATTCTAAAAGCCATGGCCACCTCCTTCTTAATCTTCACCTGAATAACAAATACACACGCTGCTGCATACATAAGAATAACACAAATTATTATACAAATTCTACACACACCCAAGTACACGAGGATAATTGACCACGCTGTCACAAAGCTCTTAAATGAATTAACAACAACATTCATTTTTAAAATTTTAAACAATACAAAATGTTGTGCAAATTTCACCCAAACCTGGTAATGCTAGCCGGCCCCGTGGTGTTGGGGTAGCGCGCCTGCCTCTCACCCGGAGGCCCCGGGTTCGATTCCCGGCTCCGTCAGGGATTTTAAAAACTGACGTGAGGGCTGGAACGGGGTGTACTCAGCCTTGTGTGGACAATTGAGTAGCTGTCTGACAGTGAGGCAGCGCCCGATCACGAAAACCAAGATTAACGACCGAGGGGACTCGATGCGCTGATCACGCGTCACCCCAATATCTGCAGGCCAAATGGCTGGGAAGCGGTCGCTTGGTAGTCCTAGGCCCTTAATGGGCTGTAGTGCCGGGGGTTATATTGTTAATGCTAGGATTACGAGACCCCTGTATAAGTACAAGGGTGGATCGAAAAGTTTATGCCCCTATTATTTTTGCCAAAAAAATACATACAGGTATTTACAAATATACGTACTGTTCTACGTACCTTACACTATTGTTCCACATTGTCTCTACATTTGTTCAGACATTTGCCCCATCGCAGCGCATAATTTGAGATGCCCTTGTGGTAGAATTCAGCCGGCTGACAGTGGAACCATCGTCGGACTGCTGTCTTGGCGTCATCATTGCACGTGAATCGCTGTCCTGCCAGGAACTTCTTCAGTGGACCATGACAATGAGAGACCACATGTGGCAACCGGACCCACCAACAAGCTCCGGTCATTTCACTGGGAGAGTCTGGACTACCCACCATATAGTCCCGACCTCGTCCCTAGTGATTTCCACATTTTTGGTCCACTGAAGAAATTCCTGGCAGGACAATGATTCACGTGCAATGATAAAGCCAAGACAAATGACGTTCTCCAGGATGACGGTGTTGTACAGGTTCCAAGACACTTATTGAAAAGTGTAGGCAATATGTCACGAATGTAAGGCAAAGCCTCTTTCAAGTGCTCATTAAATATTTCATCAGGCCCGGGGAACTTGCCAGCTTTAAGACTGAGTATAGTTTTCACAACCTCCACCTCAGTAATTGGAGGGAAATCAGCTTGTCCATGAAGAGTTGTTACCCTGCAAGAGTTACCAGTATTGATGATCTTCTGGAAATGCCTTTCCCAAGCGTCCATACTGATAGTCTGCAAGAACTTCTGGGTTCTGGGCTGTTGTGCTAGAAAATGATTGTCCATTGCTCTCTTCACTGGTTTGTTCCCTTCCTCTTCCAACCAAGCTGTTCTTTCCTCCATAAGGATTTTTTTTTGTTGGATCGTCTTAGGTCGCTGCACCTCTTGAGGTTTTCTTCTGTTTTATAGTATCGAACAATATGAAGCAAATTTAGGACGTCTTTCCTTCCCGAAAAACAGTATCAAACCACGGTTGAGATTTCCTTTCTCTTGGAGGCATCTTAACTTGGGACTTCTTTTTAATCTTTTCAAGACTGAATGCTGCAGTATCTATTTCCCCTTGTCTCACCGAATCTAGGATGTGGTTTTTTGAAGTCATTAAAGTTTCTGTAAAAGAAGATTGACTTCCCTGACGCAATTTTGTAGCGACTGACATTTCCTGCATAGTATTTTTTACTTTTTCATTGGCCATTGGCTGCATTAAAACTATTATTATTATAAAGCCAAGACAGCAGCCCGATGATGGTTCCACAGTCAGCCGGCTGAATTCTACCACGGGCACCTCAAATGTAGTGCTGTGATGGGACAGATGTCTGATCAAATGTGAAAACTACAGTATGTGGAAATATAGTTAAAGGTAGGCTACGTAGAACAGTACGTATATTTGTAATTCTTCTTCCTAGCGTGCTATGAAGGAAATTGTAGAAAAATTTAAAGTGGGTGTGAAGATTCAAGGAGAAATAACATCAACTCTGAGATTTTCCGAAGACATCGTATATTAACCGACACGCCTAAGGATTTGAATGAGTTTTTGAATGGTATGGACTCCGACTTGAGGAAACAATTCATGATGAAAATTAATCAATGTAAAACAAAAACAAGATGTTCAGTAAAGAACACATAGCCTACTTTCTCCTAAATGCATGAGTATTGTTATAAAACTTTGTCCTTTTCAAGGAGTATGATTGAATGTTGGTTGTAGTAGCTTGTTGAAATACAACGTGCTATAGGGATATTAAACATGAATATGAGGTGCCCTTTTCTAGTGCTACCACTGTACCAAATTTCGTTCAATTCGGTTTCACCGTGTTTGAATTGATAGGGGGAATCGATTTGCACACATACTTGGCCACCATCTGCAAACTATTGGACTGATGTTCTTGCAGTTTGGTCCAAATATGTTTCCCACATAAAGATATGGTGTTGCAAAATTTGGTAGGGACTAGATTATTAGGTTGGTTGTGATTACATTTTAGCTTTTAACATTTGGGTGGCCGCGATTACGTTTCCGTCAAGATAGCGGTGATATAAAACATGACACTGAGGTGCCCTTTTCTAGTGCTACATCTGTACCAAATTTCGTTCATTCGGTTCCACCGTGTTCGAATTAATAGGGGGAATCAATTTTGACATAAAGATGGCCGCCATCCGCAAACTATTAGGCTAATGACCTATCAGATTGGCCAAAGGATGCTCCCTCCATAAAGGTATGTTGTTGCAAAGTTTGGTAGAGATCGGATGGTTATGTTAGTCGTAATTTGATTTAAGCTTTAAACATTTGTGTGGCCGCCATTACGTTTCTGTCAATATGGCGGCAATATTAATCATGACACTGAGATGCCCTTTGATAGTGCTACATCTGTACCAAATTTCGTTCATTCGGTTCCACCGTGTTCGAATTAATAGGGGGAATCAATTTTGACATAAAGATGGCCGCCATCCGCAAACTATTAGGCTAATAACCTATTAGAATGGTCAAAGAATGCTCCCTCCATAAAGGTATGTTGTTGCAAAGTTTGGTAGAGATCGGATGGTTATGTTAGTCGTAATTTAACTTAAGCTTTGAACATTTGTGTGGCCGCCATTACGTTTCTGTCAATATGGCGGCGATATAAAACATGACACTGAGATGCCCTTGGCTAGTGCTACCTCTGTACCAAATTTCGTTCCATTCGGTTTCCCCGTGTTTGAATTAATAGGGGGAATTGATTTTCACACAAAGATGGCCGCTATCCGCAAACTATTAGGCTAATGACCTATTCATTTGGTCAAAGGATGCTTCCTCTATAAGGGTATGTTGTTGCAAAATTTGGTCGAGATCGGATGATTAGATTAATCGTAATTTGATTTAAGCTTTGAACATTTGAGTGGCCACCATTACGTTTCTGTCAATATGGCGGCGATATAAAACATGACACTGAGATGCCCTTTGCTAGTGCTACGTCTGTACCAAATTTCGTTCCATTCGGTTTCACCGTGTTTGAATTAATAGGGGGAATTGATTTTCACACAAAGATGGCCGCCATCCGCAAACTATTAGGCTAATGACCTATTCATTTGGTCAAAGGATGCTTCCTCTATAAGGGTATGTTGTTGCAAAATTTGGTAGAGATCGGATGATTAGGTTAATCGTAATTTGATTTAAGCTTTGAACATTTGTGTGGCCGCCATTACGTTTCCGTCAAGATGGCGGCGATATAAAACATGACACTCAGGTGCCTTTTGTTAGTACTACCTCTGTACCAAATTTCGTTTCATTCGGTTGCACAGTGTTCGAATTAATAGGGGGAATCGATTTTCACACAAAGATGGCCGCCATCCGCAAACTATTACTCTGATGACCTATTGGTTTGGTCAAAGGATGCTCCCCCCATAAAGGTATGTTGTTGCGAAATTTGGTAGAGATCGGATGATTAGGTTAGTCGTAATCTGATTTAAGCTCTGAACATTTGTGTGGTCGCCATTACGTTTCCGTCAAGATGGCGGCGATATAAAACATGACACTGAGGTGTCCTTTGCTAGTGCTACCTTTGTACCAAATTTCGTTCAATTCACCGTGTTCGAATTGATAGGGGGGGACAGACATTCAGAGTACACACACTCACACACACACAGACACACACACACACACACACACACAGACTCACACACACATACACACACACACACATACACACACACACACACACACAGACTCACACACACACACACACAGACAGACACACTTTTTTCGCCCTGTGTTGATCTCATAAGTCTACTTTCATTTTTTGCAAAAATCGAAAGTAGGCTAATATTGGAATGCTGCCGAAATAAATCAGAATCCTGTATGGACATCAATTTGGCAGGTGGAAAACTAAAGGAAGTATGAGACTTATATTACTTAGGAAGCAAAATAACCAACGATGGACGAACCAAAAGGTTATAAAAAGTAGGTGAGCTCAGGCAAGGAGAGCATTTCTACAGGAATGAAGTATGTTGACATCGAATATAGATTTAGGTGTTAGGAAGTCATTTTTGAAGGTCTTTGTCTGGAGCGTGGCGCTCTATGGAAGTGAAACTCGGACTATTGGTGCAGCAGAAAAAAGGAGAATTGAAGCGTTTGAAATTTGGTGTTACAGGAGAATGATGAAGATCAGATGGGTAGATAGGGTTACAAACTAAGAGGTATTAATACTAGAGGGAGAGGAGAGATGTTTCTGGCGACTGCTAATGAAGAGAAGGAGACATACTAAAACACCCAGGAATAGCAAGCTTAGTTATGGAAGGAAGGGTCGAGGACATGATCTGTAGGGGTAGACCAAGGTTTTAGAATATGTTAAACAGATTGCCTCGAACATAGGGTGTGGTAGCTATGTAGAGATGAAACGATTAGCTCAGGACAGGGAGGCATGGAGTGCTGCATCAAACCAGTCAAAAGACTGAAGACTCAAACGACAACAACAGCATGCCTGTCCGTTTCGGACGCTGGCGATCAGCGTGGCTATTCTGACTTTATCTGTGGCAATTCGGAACAATTCTTCAGAGCTTTTGCTGAACCAGGTTCTAAGGTTGTCGAGCCAGGATATTCTCCTTTTGCCGGGCGATCTCTTTCCTTCAATTTTTCCTTGTAGTATAAGTTCAATCAGCTCATACTTTTTGGATTCCTCATAATGAGACCAAGGTACTGTAGTTTACGACACTTAATGATGTTGATCAGTTCTGGTCTTTTCTCAACTCTGCGTAGAACTTCCTGATTTGAAACTTTATGAATCCATAATATTCTCAGTATTCTTCTGTAATGCCATAGTTCAAAGGCTTCAAGTCTAACAGTGGTAGCCTTTGTAAGGATCTATGTTTCTACACCATACAAGAGAACTGAGAACACATAGCACCTGAGGGGCTGTAGGTTGGTGTTCATGGTAAGATCGTGGCTTTTGAAAAAATGAGCTCATTGAGTTGAAAACACTCCTTGCCTTTCCAATGCGACATTTTATCCCTTGAGAATTGTTCCATGATTCGGTAATGATGGTACCCAGATATGGATATTGGGAAACTCGCACTATGCCAGGGCCATCCAGACAGCGCTCCGGCTGCGCAATAAGGCAGTGCTCCGAGCGCTTTGTTGGAAGGTAGTTTCAGAAGTGGTGGGAAGAGCTGGTTGAGCACGCTGAAGTGTGCAGCCGATCCATCAGTCGCTAGCGTAGTCTAATAAGCTTTGTTGACAGTTTCGTAGTGGTCTTGACTGAACAGCGCACAAAAAAGAGTGGTGAAGCAGCAGGCTTTAAAGCAGAATGGGAAATTTCATTTTTCTGTACAGCTTATAAAGGTCATGCCAAATGTTTAGTGTGCAACGGAGATATAATATGTTAAAAAGAACAAAATTTGTTGTTGAATTTTCCTCTCTAATATGTCCACATTTCAGTTCGGAATAAATCACAATATTCCTTACTTAATACTTGTGTTCGTTTCCTGCACATTCCATACCTCGGAGTACCATTCGATTTGTATATGTGGTATATTTATTGTAGCAAAACAGCCCTATTAATGTGTCAACAATCCCACAAGAGCCGTCGGCCGCACGACTGTACGTACGTATATAGTCAGCGTGGTCCGAACAGCGTCTGTCTCCTCCCTGTACAGTGTAGTGGTGGTAGGGGAAGGAGCGCTACTCTGATTGCCCAGTGCTCCCCGAGTGCGGTTGCGCTCCCGGTGGGCAATGACTGGATGGCCCTGCACTATACTATTACCATTAATGTACAAATTCACTCATCTTATGTAGGCTACGTCTTGCATATTTGGAATTACCTGTATGCATGTTCTTGGCAAAAAGAATAGGGGCGGAGACTTACCAATCCACCCTCGTGAATTGTATGACTTGGCAACCTATGGAAGTCCCTGTCAGCAAGCATCCATTGGCATTGGCCAGCATCTTGGATGTTGGAAGCTTTCACATTCGACGTCGCGCCGGTGTGACTTCAGGTGAAGGAGTGATTTTCATTGTTATGATATTATATTAAAAGCAGTGACTGAGTGAGGCGAATATGGGAGCGTTGCAACTGGAACGTGAATATACCGGCTCGATGAGGCATTATTCCAGCCCAGCGAGAAGACATTCAGCCTCATTTCAGCTGTCACAGGTTTCACTGCGAGGTTATAAAAGGAAAGGCTGAAAATAATTCAATTATGTCGATTCTTCTTCTGCTTTCAAGTGCCACATCAATTTAGCTTATGGCTGTCGTGACGTAACAGCCGCATATGGGGTAATTTTAGCCAGCCTTAATACAAATGGAAGCACATCTATTGTGGGAATAATCTCTCCTTAAAGGCGATGCTGTATGGTACGGACTTTAGTGATTTCAAATATCGATTGGTCTACTATGTGTCTCGATTCTCCATCAGATCAAATCATTTATTAAAAAGCTGTAAAAGAGTATTGGCCATTTACCAAAAGCCCTCAACAACGTGACGTCTCTGACTTTGACTAAACGTGATTAATTTCAAGTTCTGGGGTAGGCCACTTACCCCAAGCCCAGGGCCTTATGATTTCAATTACACATAATAATGTAGTAACCACAGAAACACAGGTTATATGGCAAATAATACACCCACCCATGTGAACTAGGTCGATTACAGAAGTATCCTAAGTTCTTATACTGAATTAAATACAAAAACGCTTTACACGTTCGTTGATGAAATTTGTGAGCAGATCCTCCGAGCATGTAGGCCGTGATCCAGGTCTCAGCTATCTTCCAGAGAAGGAGTTGTTACTGTTGATTGTTTTAGAGACATTACGACATCTTGGTAATCTTGTACCTGGGTATGTGGGATTTGTCGGATATCCTGTGTAACTGTGATTGCTGTATTAGTGTGTGTATTTGTAATTCAGATGAGGAATGGGAAGATTGCGGCCGTGGCCTTGATCCAGACAGACAGGCTCTACTGAATATGTCGAACACCGTATCTGATAAAACGTTCGAAATGCCCGACCCCACTGAATCACGGTTTAAGTCCCTGGAAGACATATTCAACAATATTCAAAAAGGAAGGAAGGAAGCTTGTAGTTTAACGTGACCGTTAATCTCGCGATCATGAGCCACGGGACCTCCTTTTAACGTGGAATCCGAACCACAGAACATGGCATTTCACAACGAAAATCGCACATGCATTGACCGGGAATCGAACCCAGTCCGACTTGGTCAGAGGCAACAATATTCAACCTTTTATTTTATTTCCTTTAATAAGTTACCACATGCAGGTCAAACTCTTGACTCTGAGGCAGAAGAAGGCTCCAATAGCTGCTTGTTTGGTACAGGTGTTCAGTGAATGGATATAGGTAACCCTAGGGTTTTATTAATTCAGCGTGAATATTTTTCTTGAAACTAGAAAGCCAAAGAGTCACACAGAAATACTTTTTCGTTTTGCTTTTCATAATTGAAGCAAATGAGTGCAGTTGGAAAGTTTGGGATTGTTAAACTTATTTGGTAATTACGTTCATTGGGAAAAGGTCTCAATAAAGCTTTCGGCTCGACATATGCTCAGTATAAATACATGGCAGATTGAACAAATTTAGTGTGCACTATTAATTCATTGGCACATAAAAACGCATTGTAATATAAACAAAGTGCCTCATTAAGTAATGGACGGCTAATACTTGTAGTCCACATAGCTGCAGATATACTATCGATCCGTGTTAAATACAAATTGCATGCAGCCGTGACAAGAAGCGCCGCCGGCTAATTAAAATTATTGTTAGTGCTGTATCGAGATAACGCACAAAACTGTGTCAACGAGTTTAAAAAATAGCAAATGATGGTGTTGTTGGATGACTCCATTATCACGAACAAAAGATTTTATCAGTCAGAAAGTTTTGCTTTGCTTTTCCTCCAACCCTTTATATTTATCAATCTCATTACACAACACCCTCTTATTCCGGATCAATATTGTATTGATTTGTGCAGTAATCTTTATCTCGATGATTTGGTTGAATATGGTATTTGTCAATCCTTAGTCTCCTCCACCTTATGGTGTATGTAATCTCCTCTTGTCTGTAGATATTTCCCTATTTCGTCTTCTTCCATGTGCAATATTCTTTTCCAAATGTATACCCTAACTCTAGTTAATTTTATTATTATTATTGCATTTATTCTTCTTCTTCTTCTTCTTTAATCGTATCGGCCAACTAAGGACCACGTTATTTCAACTGGCTTCTCTGGGCTTTGATCTTTGCCCAGTGTTCCTTCATACGTTGCCGGTGTTGCTCTTTTCTTTCTTCCATCCACATCTTTCCCGTCTTCAACTTCGGTTTTTCCTGAAAACCCTGGTGGTCGTGTAGTTTCTTCCTGAGGGAATTGCGTTCATGAATATCCCCACAGGGAATTTCCATCTCTTGCAGGTCACTTTCCACCTCTTCGAACCAGGCTGGCTTGGTCTTCTTATTTTTAAAATATTATTATAATTATTATTATTATTATGCACACACTCTAATATTATGAAGATAACTTGATTCCTTTCATGCTTGTTTGTTAATCCAGTAAACTTGTTGTTTTCTCAATTAGAGCTAGCAACATTGTTATCAATCCCATGTGCTTGAGTATGTTTAGAATCTGTAAGATAACCTGTGTTATTTTGGTGTCTGTAAATTGGGTGTAATTGTAATTAGAGAAATGATATAGTCTATAATGAGGTGGCCATGGGATTACGTTTGCCTGGAATAGCCTAGAAGTGAGTAATCACAAAAAAATCCAAGGATGTCTCTTCTCAGTTTGGTTCCGTGAGGATGAGTGTACCCCGTTCCAACCCCCAGATCAGATTTCAATTTCTTGTCAGAGCTGGGAATCTATCTTGGGACCCATGTGATGGTAAATAACCCTAGACACCACATCACACGGAGGAGTTCATCTAGATTTTATGTTTATCATTCTTCAATGTCGACATTGACAAGGAGACAGCCGGCTTGTGCTATTGAAGTCATTAAAGCGATATCACTGTTGGTCTCTTGGTTGCTGCTGGAAAGCGATCCGACAGGTGTGACGAGAAATATTGTTTACTTACACTTTCGAACATGGATGGAATTAATCGAGCAGGAAATTGAATGCTTTCATCATTTTAAGAAAACAGCCTGCTTGTCCATGTGAAACAAATTGAATTTGCTTTCCTGGCATGAGAACTTCACAGCATGGCGTAATCAGTCCCGCGATATCACTTAGGCACAAGCCAAGAGTGCCAGTGACAATTTTTCCGATTTGCAGCTTAACATTTATAACTCTCTCAATTTGTATCAATTTTCAAAGAGAATTTTATTCTCGTATACATGCACTTATATCACTTTCCATCTGAATATTTCTGTAGTAAAATTATAATAAATAATGAATTGAAAAATTGTGAATTCAAAAAAAATACATCGAATTCTAAGGCAGATAATTTATAGTCCTAAATAAATATGTAGTTTGGCTCACTATTTGTTGATATTTCTTACAGCACAACATCTTAGTAGTCTTTGTTACGAAAATAATGTATTTTCTGGAGTATCGTTATTACATAACACATAACTACAAACATTCGAATTAAATACAAACGAATAACTTACCGAAGCACTACATTTACACTCGAGGAATGAGTGTGTCGGTAGGAACGGTAAATCACTATCAAAAGTAACTTCACTAAATCCTGGCAATACTGTATAGTGGCATTATTCATAGTGGATATATTACTTTGAGAATCGTCACTTTCTTAACTATCACTAATCACACAACTCTTGGCGACGTTCCCCTAACAAAATCTATTTCAGAATTACTTTCACTGACTATAATCTAGCCGCAAGAGGCATCAGTTTTATCACAAAGCTCCAATTCACTCTCAAAATCTACATAATCGTTGTCATTCCCTAACCTATTTATATAATCCGCTAAATCATCATCTCTTCGACTCGCAAGTCCGCCAATATTGTTAGCCATGTGCTCAAGATGAGCGGGCTCGAGATTCACTCACTTTAAAAATTCGTAGTGCGAAAAAATCTATTGTATGTGGCTTCAAGTAGAAAATTCGAAAACTACACACTAGTTTCATAAGAATGCACCGATAAGTATTACTATTCACTGGAGAGAGGATGAGTTACTTCGGTTTCTTCATGAATTTGCAAGAGGAATGAAATATGAGTCATGGCACTTTCGGCATGTCCATGGAGGGATGATAAATCATTCCTGGGCACTCAAAGAGCTAGACGAAGCAACGTGACGTCCTTATATAAGAAGTGAAGTCCCTGACAATAGCAGCCCCCTCTGTTGACACCTTCATCTCAGTCCCGTGCCTATCGCTTAACGCTTAATGCTCTGAGAAAAATCAGTGGAATATTTTCATCATACAAAAAGTAGGCTTGTGAGATATGTGAGTGCATTTTTGTGTGCCACCCTGATAAATTTTTATTAGCTGTAACGATTTCAATGAAACCCTGTCCAATATGGTGGCCACACGAAATATTTCTCCAGAACTCAATATCTCCAAACCTATTGCAACAACCAACCTGAAGTATTTCATGGTATTAGAGATCTATGAAGTAATTTCATATATTTTCAAAAAACTAATAAGTACAAAACGAATATGTTGGCCACGTGAAATTCAATTACAGTATTTAGATAAATTGATTTTTCTCGTTATTCAATCATCCGAGCACAGTGAACCTTGGTATGGCGAATATTAATTTATTAGTTAAATATATTTGTACCTTATGTAATAAAATTGACCAGAAATCCAAGATGGTGGCTGTGTGATTTTTTTAAATGTCCTATTATTATTTCTTGTATCTTATTGAAGAGGTCAAGGTGAATATTAATTGTGTAGTAAACCACTTCTCAGACGAAACAGGAGCGTTGCTTTATAACTGACCCCGGCAGTTACCTTCCAACTTATCATCCAATTTCATTTATGATCATTTGTTTCTCCTCTGATTTATCCTTCTGATGAGCTAGGGGTCTAAAAGGGCATCGGGCTGTAAAAACATTTGCCACATAGAAAACTCACCTCGACTCAACCCTGTCCCAGTTGAAATGGGGTAGAAAAACAGGTTAACATATAAATACCATCGGCTGCAGATAAAATTAATAAAAAAGTTAAGATGCACATATGAGCAACCTCGGTTTGATGAGGTTTGGTCGAAATTGAAAGAGTAGTTCTAATTATCGGACAAATTCGACGCATACCAAAGTAAACGGGGCTGGTGACTCATATGATCCAAGCCCCTCAAATGAATTATTAATAACAACATGGAGTTGAGTTACATGCATAACTGCATGTAAGCCCTATACATTTTTGTCTGCCTTATACGTACTTAAACATGGAATCGTTACCCTTGAACATTCAACCATATGTAATACGACAAGTCAAAAGGAAATGCTCTTCTGATTTGCGTTGACCTGAAGAAAGGGCTGAGTGGATGGGTTGATCTTGTTACTCGCAGCCCTTGCCCGCCTGTTCTGCTATTCCGGGCCGTACTACTGCCTGTATCTTCAAAGAGAACGAGAGTAATATGAATAACTTAAATGCAGTATGTGTGTGTGTCAGGCTATGATCTCTCGGCCAGAGCTCAAATCTCATCCCATCAAGCTTTTTCACCATATTCCATGTCTAGGTGGTTCACAAGACAGGGCGATTCAAAAGTACAGTACTTGGAAGATGACTTATGACTAGAGTTTGTGTTTGTAGCATTTGAAATCCGAAATGTAGCGTTTTGAGTTGTGAATGTAGCGTTTTGAGTTGTGAATTTAATGTCTTGAATTGTGAATGTAGCTTCTTGAATTGTGAATGTAGCGTCTTGATTGTGAATTTAGCCTCTTGAATTGTGAATTTAGCATCTTGAATTGTGAATCTAGCACCTTGAATCGTGGATATAGCGTCTTGAATTCTGAATTTAGCATCTTGAATTGTGAATGTAGCGTCTTGAATTGTGAATTTAACGTTTTGAATTATGAATGAAGCGACTTGAATTGTGAATTTAGCATCTTGAATTGTGAATGTGGCGTCTTAAATTGTGAATGTAGCGTCTTGAATTGTGAATTTAGCGTTTTGAATTATGAATATAGCGTCTTGACTTGTGAATCTAGCGCCTTGAATTGTGAATTTAGCGTCTTGAAATGTGAATGTAGCGTCTTGAATTGTGAATGTAGCGTTTTGAATTGTGAATGTAGCGTCTTGAATTGTGAATTTAGCGTTTTGAATTATGAATATAGCGTCTTGACTTGTGAATGTAGTGCCTTGAATTGTGAATGTAGCGTCTTGAATATTGAATGTAGCGCCTTGAATTGAGAATCTAGCGTCCTGAATAGTGAATTTAGCGTCTTGAATTGTGAATGTAGCATCTTGAATTGTGAATCTAGCGTCTTAAATTGTGAATTTACCGTCTTGAATTGTGAATGTAGCGTCTTGAATTGTGAATTTAGCGTTTTGAATTATGAATGTAGCGACATGAATTGTGAATGTAGCGTCTTGAATTGTGAATGTAGCGTCTTGAATTGTGAATGTAGCGTCTTGAAATGTGAATGTAGCGTTTTGAGTTGTGAATTTAGTGTTTTGAATTGTGAATTTAGCGTCTTGAATAGCGAATGTAGCGTTTTGAATTGTGAATGTAGTGTCTTGAATTGTGAATTTAGCGTCTTGAATTATGAATGTAGCGTCTTGAATTGTTAATGCAGCGTCTTGAATTGTGAACGTAGCGTCTTGAATTGTGAATTAAGCGACTAGAATTATGAGTGTAGCGTCTTGAATTGTGAATTTAGCGTCTTGAATTGTGAATTTAGTGTCTGGAATTGTGAATATAGCGTCTTGAATTGTGAATTTAGTGTCTTGAATTGTGAATGTAGCGTTTTGAATTGTGAATTTAGCGTTTTGAATTGTGAATTTAGCGTCTTGAATTGTGGATGTAGCGTTTTGAATTCTGAATGTAGCGTTTAAAAGTGTAAATGTAGCGTTTTGAATAGTGAATTGAGCGTTATGAATTTTGGATGTAGCATTTTGAATTCTGAAGGTAGCGTTTAAAATTGTAAAATTATCAACCTTGACGTTAGCATTTCGTTTCAACTCCATATTTTCACATCTTTATCATCAGTTCCAAGGCTTTATAATAATTCAATTATTTTGTGATATTGTATTCTAATAAACGCTTTTTTTTTTATCAAATGATGCAAACATGGACGGTTTGCTTTTTTTTTTTTTTTGCTGAACTAGGCAGTTATGGAGCGAGCAGTGCTTCTCCTGTGCCCAAAAGATGTGAAGGTCTAATTCATATTTGCTCCTGAATCTGGTGTGAAAGATACGTAAAAATACTTTCATAATATGAGTCATCAGACTTATTTGCTTATCATTAAATTTGAGAGCTATTTGTTTCTTTGGCTGAAAGTAGATTTATGGCGGGAGGAGGGGGGAGACGCAGGTTAGGTAGCCAAAATATAACCAATACTAATTTAAAGACTGTGCTAGTCATACATCCTGTGCAATAATTAAACACATTTCCAAGATAAATTGCTACCAGAAGCAAACCTATCAAACAATTGTCGAAATTCAAATCATAACTATTGAATCCAATTTTCAACATTTGCCCTTTGCTTCAGCTATCCTTCGCCGTTTCTCTCATATCTTACATTGTTATAGGAATCTTTTATCATTTAATTTTTAATGTAAGCCTACGTGTCAAATATCCAGCTACAAATTGAATCTCACTCTGACCAGTTGGGATTTAATTATCATTTCTATAAAACTTTACGACTCGCTTCGTGGCGCAGCGGTAAAATTATTGCCTACTGTCCCCAAGGTTGCAGGATCAAATCCTGGCGCTGTCAATTGGTATTTGAGGGTGTGCAAATGGGAGGATGCCGTGTCAGTACATTTACTGGCACGTTCAAGATCCCCTTTGAAGCAAAATTCCGACACCCTGCGTCTCTAAATAGTGGGGAGGTTAGGTAAAACCACCGTTCATTTTTTGATAGAAGCATGAGAGTTGGCACACTTATAGTTTTGACGCTAAACTTTTGATCTGAGATGGTAGCCACCTCCGGAAGTCGCGCCGAATGCCTGTTTTGCATGGTTGCCTACCCACCCGGAGTGAACTACGAAATCAACGTTTAAGTTGATTACAAATGCCTGTTTTGCTTCGCGAAGAATACATTTTGCACTCAGAATTACCTGGTAAAATGAAAATCCACAGCCTGCTTCCAGTCTCCGACCGGGTCAGGAATGGAATGAAGGAAGCCCCCATCTAGCGGCGAGGATATGAACTGTGCCGGCTGCCGAGGCCTGACGCACTCCTCTGGGGCAATGATTAAATGAATGACAGATGAAATGAAATGATAGTGGAGAGTGTTGCTGGAATGAAATTTTGACAGGGAAAACCGGAGTACCCGGAGAGAAACCTGTCTGCCTCCGTTTTGTCCAGCACAGATCTCACATGGAGTGGCCGGGATTTGAACCACGGACCCAGTGGTGAGAGGCCGGCGTGCTGCCGCCTAAGCCACGGAGGCTTCTCAGAATTACCTGGAAAACGTTGTTAACACGATTTGGAGTCGACGGATTTAAATTTGTGGTGTGGTTGCCTACCTACTAGGCGCATCTTTCCTAAAGCTGCAAAAACAAGCCACCACATTCTCCAAGCTTTAATTTATTTATTAAAAATGACAAATCATTTTGATAATTTACGAAAAAGCAAAAAAGGAAGAATAGCAAGGCATGAGAAAACAAAGAATAAGAAGGCAGAAGTCCAAGTTTTGTAATGTGTGTGGCCCTATGCATCAGGCTCACCAAAACTAATCTTGGAGGCTCAACAAACCCCCTAAAAAAGGGGAAAAATGCATTAAAATAATCTCTTAGCTATTAAGTGGACATCCATCACCAGAAAATAAAGCCGGAAGTAGAAAATAAGCAGAAAACATTACTTAGCACTTTGCGTTACAAGAGCACAGTTCGGTGCACTTCAAGTCTCTCCTCCTGCATACACATTGCTTAGAGCTAGTTGTACAACTTTTGCACCCGCAACGGATTAGTTCTAAGCAAGCCTTAGTTGCAATGGGGATAGTCGTCCACCGCGGTGTCCATCCTGATGGACTTTCTTCCCAGCCCCAATCTAACGGTGAGGGTAGTTCCTGGATGGGGCTCAGAGATTGTTCCCACACATAAACACCCTGGTACATGGCACGCCGGATGTGTTGCTCCAGTGCATTCTGCGTTGGAGGAATACTCTCCAGATTTTTCATGGTAAAAAGTTCATTTCGCAGACATTTACGTTGACAAATTAACTAGAGGGCCGATAACCTCGATGTTAGGCCCCTTAAAACAACAATTATCATCATCAAATTAACTAGACCTGCAATGCAATAAAACACAAGTGTTAACGACGAAGTTCAACAAAAACGCATCGGTAATGATTATCAATCAATTCGTCCTACCTGTCATACTTAGTGATTACCAACGTTTCCATATAAGGTAAATCTTTGTCTAAATCGTTCTCCTGAGCTGCCAAAAATCCTTTGGTGGCGTCAGGATAAGCCGTCTATGCTTCAGAGGCACTCTTCTTACCATTGTTGGAAAACGAGGAAACGGTATCACATCCACAAAATGCGTGAAATAGTGGTAAACTTAAAGCCTTGTTACGACCTGCAACAAGTCAAGTCTCTTTAGTCACCATTGCCTTTCCATGATAACATATGTTTTGTCATCGACATTGGTCCCTACCTAAATCTTGAGCACTTTTATGTGCAGCTACAATCTGGTGGTTGGTTCCCGTGCCAATGTGGACCCAGAGCTCTTCAATATCCGTCAAATTTTGGCACAATACTCACGGCCAATACAAGGACATCGGTGTCCACAGTTCGCACAAGAATTTTTCGGTATCCCTGACTAACACAATCCGCGATGTGAATCTTGACCCTTGTGTCTGCCTCTTTGTGATTGCATGGAGACAACATATCCATATCTTCTCGATGAGGCGACGCTAACACGGACGAATCCTGTGTACTGTACATTTATTTGCCCTCTTGTGTGATCTTTTGTATTTGCGTATTTAGGAATTGGAACAACTCGCATTTGTTTTCGGAGTTGCGCAGAAAGTTGGGCCATCCTTTCGGAATGCGTGTTCCGGCTGTGACTCTCGTGCGTATTACATCGGCCCGTTCTACCCTTGTGTGGTTTTTCAGACTATCCTGTATATACTTGTCCCAAATGACATCAACGCGATGAACAGTATTACGTTCTTTCCTGAGGAATGGCATAAAATTGCTGTCGGCATATTCCTGAAACGTTCTTGACAGTCCGGGATGTAGCAAATGGACTAGGGTAGGTCCATCGATAATTTTTGCATGTACGGCGGGTACGTGGAAGCCATCTGGACTTGCGGCCATCAAACATTTCAAAAGATCTGATTTTTTGCCCGGTCTTAGTTCGTCGTTTGTGGAGAAAGACGGTGGTGTTGGTTGGTTTTCATGTGCGAAAAAACTGTCTAGGTATCCCAATCGGTGCTCACTTGTAGCTATGCATAATTTACTAAAAAGACTGCAGTCGATTCTGAGGTCGGCGATTTTTAGCCTACTTTCGATTTTTGCAAAAAATGAAAGTAGACTTATGAGATCAACACAGGGCGAAAAAAGTGTGTCTGCCTGTGTGTGTGTGAGTCTGTGTGTGTGTGTGTGTATGTGTGTGTGTGAGTCTGTGTGTGTGTGTGTCTGTGTGTGTGAGTGTGTGTACTCTGAATGTCTGTCCCCCCCCCTATCAATTCGAACACGGTGAATGCAAATTGAACGAAATTTGGTACAAAGGTAGCACTAGCAAAGGACACCTCAGTGTCATGTTTTATATCGCCGCCATCTTTACTAAAACTGAATGGCGGCCACTCAAACGTTCAAAACGTAAAATCAAATAACGACTAACCAAATCATCCGATCTCTACCAAATTTGGTAACAACATACCTTCGTATAGGATGCGTCTTGTGACCAAATTACAAGGTCGTCCGCCATACCATTTCAGGATGGCGGCCGTGCGAATTATGCAAACTTTATAATCCATATCATGGGACCCACCAGTTCCGATTATCGAGCCGAGAATCGTTTTAACTGTTCTAAAGGAAGAGGCACGTTCGAAATTAAAAGTTTATTTTGTAATACTATAGTGCAGACGTGATTTTAAAAAGCTGAACTCAGTAATAAGACAAGATGGCAGCGGATATCTTGTGCCGGACTTATATTTCACTAATTTGAGTATTGCATGCAATATAGCGTACTGATAAAAAATAAATAAACTTTGTATGAAATGCTTTATATATAAATAATATACTCCAGTGATGAAATCGTTTAGTATAAATCATTATTTGCTAACAAGTTCTATGTAAGTCATTTTAAATAGAACGATATTCGTTGACACAATTAGCTCAGTGGTAGAGCGTTAGCCTATCGCTCAAATGCCTATGGTTCAAACCCGATCAGAGCTAGGTTTTTTGCTTGAAATGTTATATGTTTATTGTTTTGTAATGACTCAGATGTTTTAAAATTAAGCGTTATATTGTGCACATTATGGTGTAAAATATATATTTAATTAAAACATAATTCGCCAGCAGATTTACTCGGGACATCTAGCTGCCAAAAAGGTAACTTCCAGATTTTATTGAAAAGTTTCTTCTTCTGGCCGCTAGAATGCACTCGCTCTGTTAGGATTATATTGTTCGATATTTCACCACTAGATGTCACGACTAGTCTACGTGGGGATCCATTGATTACTATACCATTATCATTCTATGCGCATCGAATTTGAAGAATGACAAGATGATACTACGATACATTTTAACTTTTTATTTTAAAGGGTTTGTAACAGCCTATTTTGCGTTACTTGAAAATGTTATTAAGCGTTATATTGTGCACATTATGGTGTAAAATATATATTTAATTAAAACATAATTCGCCAGCAGATTTACTCGAGACATCTAGCTGCCAAAAAGGTAACTTCCAGATTTTATTGAAAAGTTTCTTCTTCTGGCCGCTAGAATGCACTCGCTCTGTTAGGATTATATTATCGAAAATATCCACATAGTTTGTATACACACGTCTCTGTAGGGTCATGGAAAGATTTGTTAATTCAATTAGGGTTGTGAAAGCCATGCACAACCAGACGTGTAAAGACATGCCTCAACTCAAAGTTGGATGTTGCCCACGGCAGGTCGTAATAATAATAATAATAATAATAATGTTATTGGTTTTACATCCCTTTTAACTACTGCTGATTTTAGAGACACCGGGTTGCCGGAATTTTGGCCCGAAGGGGATCTTTAACGTGCCAGTAAATGTACTGACACGGCTCCCTCGCATTTGTGCACCCTCAAATGCCAGCTGACTGCGCCAGGATAAGAACCTGCAACCTAGGGCTCAGCAAGCGAGAACGTTACAGCTGAGCCACGCCGCCAGTCCGGTCGATTATGTCTCCAGATCCATAACATTCTTGATATACTTCTTATCTTTCTTTCTTCAATGATGGTAGCAGTTTTTATCTAGGTTGTGGCGTTTGGTAGAGGTAAATCTTTTCTAAGGTCTTCAACAAAGAATAGTTCTATTATACTCTTTGATAATAACAACGAGTTATAACTATACTCATACATTTAGGAGAAAGTAGGCTATATGTTCTTTACTGAACATCTTGTTTATTTTGTCTTGGTCGGCGATGCTTTTGAAGCTGACGTAAAAAGAGGGTATTTATTTTGCTTCACGGTGTCTTAACAGTTTTTTTCCGCCCGCTCATAAGGCGTTCCTCGACAAATTCTTTGTATTGTTTTTCGCCCAGTGATTCAATGCTCATTATTGTAGTAACGACTTCAGAGGATGCGACCCGCTGGCTATCAATATTGTACAAATCCGAGCTTTCTTCCAAAAAAAGGGTTTCCTAGTTCAACAAAGACACTATCAGGATTTTTAACGTCCTTTATAAACCTTGCTTTTTTGGAGCTGTTGTCGCTGTGATGTAGGGTACTATCATTCGCTTCTCAGAATCCACTGAAAAAGTGCAAACAAAAAATTTAAAAAAGTCATGTTATGTACCCATGTGAGTAATCTCGATGGAAAATATGCTTCTGCCTCCAGCTAGCTTCAGGACTCGAGGGTGTACCGTCCTCCCACAGAGCAGTTCCATACTTTGGATTTGAGGCTAAAAGGTATCAACTCTACAATGATAAGGCACACCTCTATTCTAAAACTTTAATTCAGTAAATAAAATCATGGCTTTTAACAAATAAAACAATCCCCAAAACCATAAAACAAAGCAAACAAAAATTCACTTCCACAATCCACCAATATGAACATAATATAATCATAATAAAATCATATCATACCACAAACCTTTACCCTTATGTGAACTTCACAAAGATATTCTAGTGCGCTGATGCACATACAACTTCAGAAACAAACTGTACATTGATTCTACTGTCATACAATGTGACTTCTTTAATATCACAAAATTACTGATTCATTAAACCATCTTAATTTGACAATTATTTGTACCGTGTGTGTTTTGATCTTTCTTTTCCCACCAAATGCTTCACATGCATTAGCCTATTCTGGTTTTGCACAGCAAACTACGTGCAACTCCATAATTATGTAAGCTACCCCTACTCTTCCTCTATTTATATAGTTCCACTGCATGCCGTTTTGTGATTTCATATAAAAACGTTATGTTATTGTTGTGTCGGATGGTACAATCAAACAACCTTGCGCGCGTAGCCTGTGGAATCTGGTAACCAACTTCTGAAAAAGTTGTCAGTGACAGTATAAATGCAACGTCTAAACATTCGTTAGATAGCCAAAATCATGAACCATCAGGATAATCTATAATTATCAATGTGTTCTTAACCCACATGGCTTCATTACTCAATATAACAATATTTCACTCATGTCATTAACAGGGTCTAAAATCTGTTCCTTTCAACCTTGCTTCTACGGTCCGCCTTGACCGTCCAGACCCTCTACCCGAGCGGTCGGCATACAATAGGAGTGTGGAAGGGGGTTCCAAAATTAACTCGACCCTCGCTTTATGTCTGAAGGCTTATTTCCAAAGCAGTATAAGATTTTACAAGACAGTACTGTGCTCCCAATGACACACATATCTCAATGGATTTTAACTGAATATAATGCACACAGGTAGTGAATGAGCTTTATATTTATTCCTACCCCGAGGATAAATAATAACTGGCACCAAACTAGGCCCATTTCAACATGAAGGTACGAGGTTCGTAAAACATTGGTCTAGTAGGCAACCGGTGTCTTAAATAAATTATGCGGTCAGTCCAAGCTGCCGACATTTGAGGTTCGCTTCAACAAGCCGAATCACTCAACAATAAGTTCTCGGGAAATCATAGTGTCGAGGTGTCCATCGTTTGCCTCGCACCTACATGGGATTTCAATCCGGAACATTTCATCCATCATCAGAGTTAGGGTCCAACACTAAAACACTCTGGCACAAAGTATATCTCCGCTATGCCCCCGGCATAGGAGATTTCATACGTAGAATAGACCACCTGGCTCCTTCACCTAATGTTACGACTTCGTCCTATAATATTAAGAGAAATCTATCAATTACTCTATAAGCTTCTCACATAAGCTGCAAATTCAATTCACTAAAAGCTCTCCCATTCCTGGTATAATTATATTCCCATTAATACAATATATTCTGATATCAAACTCTTTCTTTAATCCCGTAATGTAATCTTACTGTATAATCTTACTGCTTGGATCGATAAGTCTTGCAAATAGCGTAATTATTTCTTGTTTACAACCTTTACCTGATGCGTTCATTAATACCTTTGATATTCATAATTGTTATTATATTATTCTCACTGACATAATTTACCAAAATCATTCCTTATTATTATTATTCTCACTGAAATAAATCACCAAATCCTTCCTTATTATTATTATTATATTTTTGACATAATTTACCAAAATCATTCCTTATTATTATTATATTTCTGACATAATTTACCAAAATCCGACACAACCAATCATCTCAAAACTCGAACAACTGTGCTCGTAACATTTACATAACTGATTGCCATCTTAATTAATAGTGGTAATGATTAATCCACTTATTGATGCACATTAACATCTCAACTGTATAAAAATCAATACAATAATGATTAAACCTGGAGGGTCTACCTCCTAATCTAATTCTTACTGGCATCTTTACTGAAATCACATAACATGCAGTGGCCCATATTCTCTACTTAACCATAATTTGTGGGGTACTCACATATCTCCAGGCTCCTCATGGTGGCTTCAACCAATCATATCCTTCCAAGTCGCTCGCCATATGCAGGTTTAACGCGACATTTTTATCTTGAATACACACATTTTATGACACATATTTTCCGTTAACCACACGGCACTTTGCATTTCTATAATGAAGCTATTGCTTCCAAACATGTGACACTTTATAACACTTATTAAACCACTACTTCAAAAGATAATTTACATATGCTTTATACATAACACACGTCACTTTGTACACTTTTCATTGCTTGAAATTCCCTAGCAAAGATATCAAAATTGCAGGTGTCAACGGCCTCTCCCGTGCTCCTACCAACTCCTGATTGAAAGTCTGGTTTACCTGCCCTCGGAATTCACCAACAGTTTTTATACATACTCCTACGGTAAGCTTCCTGCGTTGCATAAATATGCTAACTTCCGTCCTGAGCGTTATTATTTGGTATCCTTAAAACATTACCAAATGCTTCGTAAAGTTCCTCCCAGCGCATTCAAGCGTAATTAGACATGTATGATCAGTCGATATTTGATACATTGCGCTTAACACTGTCCATAACTTTACACAAATTATTATTATTTACAATAGTTCTGCCGCTCATCTTACGCGGTGCTTCCTAAGTGAACACGCCATTGCTCGTACTGCTGAGTATACCTGCAGCGCGATTATTATTAAATAAAAGCTTATTAAATGCTTCACTCAAATGTAGAACTCTTTGTGCGGGCGTCCTTTCATGCACCGGACCAACATATGTTCCGCCATGACGACTGTCTGCGCCTCTCTTGACAAACTGTGACAAACTGGTTTGAGACTGGCTCCAACTAGGGTAAGACTGACTTAAGACTGACTGCTCTGCTAAGGGTCGGCCTCCTTATATGAGTTTCACACAAAAAATAGAGCGAAATCTTCCCGCGTGATCTCGGCTCCTCTCCCAGCATGATTCTGGTCTCGAAACCATGTTCATTGGGTTCCTTTTCTTTCACTGATCCCAGAACTAACTGAGTGCTAAAGAATCGCTCGGCCAATTAATTAATATTAATTCCTTTCTCCATAGCGTGGGCACGCTATCTCCCTGGGATACCCTGCCAACCTCCTCAAATCCCGCCGCGAACAATGATAGTCCTACGGTCCTTCCGCACTTCCTTAAATATGCGTCAATTTCGCAGATTAAAGGCTCTAAAATTAGCCTCCTGTCTAAAGATTCACCTGTGGGCAACTCTCATGTCATTTCGTTACTCCAATCACGAGTAATCAATGATTTTCCTTGTGATCTCTCCCCACCATTCTCAAATCCATTCTCCGTCGGGGAAGAACTGGGTCATTATTCAGGCCCTCGCCCTCTTCCAGACGACAGAATGAGGTCAGAAAGATTGACTTGGCTCCACTGAACACCTCCCACAATTCTGGGCCTATTTGTAAAATGTCAAACTCTGCATTTGCAGTGCTCCAAGCCCCATATAGCCTACACCAAGTAGTCTAATAATGCTGTATTCTGCTCAATTTCCCTGCATTATTTTAATAAATAATGTCACTGCAACTGAAATCACACCAGTGATTTAATATTCACTTCTCTCTAGGGGTTTTTACAATGAAACTCCCTCCATAGACTTCGGGTTCGTTTCCTGGTGGAACCTTTATTCTGAGATCACAGTCTCTGAGAACCACGTTCGATTCCAGTCAGCATAACCTCCTCGGGTTCATATTCCCCTTGCAAAACTTATAGAAGTCAATTGCAAGTGGCTCTCTATAAGTAACCAGCTGACTCTCTATCACTGTCTGTGTTTACATCTGGGGTCCTTCACCTCGTCTGGCTGCGAGTAGGTTAGTACAGCTCCCCATTCCACGCTGCGCTCTTCGTAAGCTGTTCATTCTCCAGGCGGAGGGTCGTATTTATTGCCTCACCCTCTCTCGCCGCTGCAACCATTTCTTCATAGAATTCTCGCAAACACTGGCATCTTTGTTGTTCGTCCCTACCACTGAGCAAACTGTCTGCTTCTCGTCCCGTCTTGCCGCTCGAACTTTCAGTTCTGACTGCCTGGCTGACTTCGCTCTCCACGTTGAGTTGGGTGTGCGCTGTTAATACTTCTTCTTGTTCGTCGAATTCTTCTGGCGGATAATAAACCTTTAAATTGGCTACATTCATAACGACCTCGTTTCCAGTTTCTAAATGCTTTAACCTGTATGCATTGTTCTGTAGGTCTCTTATCACCTCGAACGGGCCGTGGTAAGCAAAAATGAACTTTTTATACTTCCGTGCCTCTGGATCTGAACTGGCTGGTTTCCTAATTAAAACTTTCTCTCCGACGAGAAGCGGTCTATGATACCTCTTCGCACGATTTCTTCTCTGACGTCTCTCCGCCTGTGCTTTGAGATATTCGAAGGTTCGTTGGATCCTCAATTCTCGACCTGGCTGTGCGTCTACTGGTAATGGAATGACACCATTCCACGGTCTCTCCGGTCTCTGATCCAAATGTAGAGTCACGGGAACCTGACCTGTCGCCTCATGTACAGTATTATTTATACAGTATTCAATTACTTCTAGGAATTCAATCCAACGCCAATTCGCTTCAGAGCAGTAGATCTTCATGTATTTCTGGATCTCTCTCATTACTCTTTCAACTGGACTTGCCTCAGGATGGCGAATGGTAGATAAAATCTGCCTAATTCCTAGAGTTTCCAGTTCTCGACGAAATTCTGCACTCATAAAGCAACTTCCGTGGTCCGAGAGAATGTTATCCGGCTTCCCAAGAATCGGAATAACTCTCTCTTTCAGGCGTTTCAAGACCTGCTTTGAACTTGTCTTTTGTATGGGGCATAATACCACCATTTTCGAAAATACATCCATGGCTACAAAAATGTGTCTATTGCCTCTACGTGCTCTAGGCAATGGTCCAAAGTTGTCTATACTCAATAACTGCTTTTGCTTCTCCGGTAACAACGGGATAGGTCGTTGCCTCATTAAAAAGGGATTTGGCTTTACCCTTTGGCATAGATCACATGTCCTAATAGCATTTCTCACCGTTTCTCTCAACTTAGGCCAAGTAAATGCTTCCTTCAACAGAGCACAAATTTTGTCTATCCCTGGATGTCCAAATGCTCTGTGTGCTAGCCACACCAATCTCCTCTGCAAAGCTGCAGGAATCACAATCCTTTGACGTGTATGATCTACATCGTCCCACTTGTGTAATATCTGATTAAACCATACATAATCTGTTGCCAATGCCTCTGCCTCTCTGTATATTGCAGTTCCCCTTGCTAAGCGTCCCTCGAAGTAATCGATCATCATCTTCAACCACGGGTCTCCGCGTTGTAGGTTGGTAAGATTCCTCAAGTCATCCAACGTCTTCTGATCTCGATTCTCAATCTGGACAGCTAGCGCTTCCTCTTCTCTAGGGTAACGGCTTAATATGTCCGGTATTACATTCTCTTTCCCTGGACAGTATTCTATTTCCACATTAAATTGCTGAATATACAGGGACCATCTTGTCAATCTCTGGCTAGACAAGTCTGTTTTTAACAAAAATGTTAAAGCTTTATGGTCTGTTCTGAGGACTATTTGGAAGCCATACACGAGTTTATGCCAAGATTGCAACGCGTACAAAATTGCGAGCAACTCTATCTCTGTAATCGTGTAGTTTTTCTCAAGGGCTTTCAGCCTCCTACTTATAAAGGCAATAAAAACTTTCTTTTCAGGCTGGTCAACATTTTCCTGGAATAGCATCGCTCCGACCCCAATAAGTGATGCATCCGTCTGTATGATGAACTTCTGGGTATAATCCGGGTATCCCAGCTTCACATATTCCAAAAGCATTTGTTTTGACCTCACGAATGCTTCCTGACATTGCTCCGTCCAATTCCATCTGCCGCCTGTCTTCAATAGGTCCTGCAGGGGTGCTACTGTCGCAGTATAATTTGGACAGTGGTTCGAAAAGAATCCAATTACTCCCAAATACTGTCGGACGTGCTTTACTTTCGTGGGTCGAGGGAAATTTCGAATTACCTCCAATTTATCTGGATTAGGCTTCACTCCATTTGCATCAATAACATGCCCTAGGAATTTGACTTCCCTCTGACAGAAGTGCGATTTCTTGATATTAACCTTAAAGTTAGCTTCTCGAAGGTCATCTAGCAACTTCTTCAGGTCTCTCATGTGCTCCTCCAGAGATTCTGATGTGAGTAGAATGTCGTCTACATATCTGATGGTACTCTCTTTCACTTCATCTGATAGATTGCGATCTAACGCTCTTATCAGTGCTGAACCAGCTGTTTTCAACCCAAAAGGTAGCCTCAAAAAAGTGTATGTATGTTGATCAAACATAAATCCTGTCAACAGACTAGTTTTCTTCTCTAATTCAAGATGATGGAAACTGTATGTGATGTCCAGATTTGTGAATAAGGTTTTCCCTTTGAACTTCCTGAGGATCTCTTTAATAGGTGGCACTTGGTCAAATTCTGGAATAACCTTCAAATTTAAATGTCTCAGGTCCAGGCAGACTCTGACAGTCCCGTCTGTCTTCGGTACAATTACCAACGGACTTACATAAGGCGTAGGTGTCTTCTCAATAACACCGGCCTCCAACATCTCCTGAATTGCCTCTTTCACTTTAGCATAATGCTTTTCTGCTATAGGATAGGGTTTCTGCCTAAATGGTGTCCAATCACTGACTTGAAAAGCATAAGTGAAGTTCTTTATACGACCAGGTCTCGAATCAAAGACTTCCTTCTGTTCCAGTAATAACTGCTTTAAATTTTCCTTCTCTTTTAGCCCAATTTTCGCTTCTTCTAGCTTTTCCGAAATATATTCTTCCAATTCGGGTTCCAAATCTTTCTCCAGGTCTGTGGCTAGTGTTTTCAGCTCTTCTTCTAACTGTTCAATAGCTAACACTTCTTCCTCCGCCACCTCTCTGTATGTATGCCATACTTGTTCACTTGACCCTGGTTCAATCTCATTGAGTGCGACCTCCAAGCCTTCAACTTCCTCATTCACATGGAACATAACCCTGTCCTGTGCTAGGTCGATTATCACTCTGTATTCCCTTATAAATTCTGCCCCAATGAGTAGGTTATAAGGCAAATTGTTTACTAACAGAAAACTCTGTGAGAAAATAGAGCCTCCTATCTGTTAATCTAGGAATACCTGATATTTACATATCATCGTTCTGTCTGGAATTACCCCTTTTATCTTGACACTAGAGATCGGTATTTTCAAAATTTTCTCTCTCCGGGCTATTTCATCATATAAAGTTTGTGTCATAACGCTCACTGTTGACCCCGTGTCTAACAGACTTCTTATTTTTAATCCTGCCACTCTTACTATTATAATAGGCAATTCTCGCTTGACCATGACCTGTGGTCCTCCTGAATCCTCGATTAGCTCTTCTGGTTTGGCTATCCAATTGAAGATGTTAACAGACATCCATCCCTCAGTCTCGAACTCTTCTAATTTTGGCGTTTTTTTTTTCCTTCAGCGCCCGTCCCCTTGGAGTTTCTTCTCTCCTGTTCGCTGCGTTGTAGCTCCAAACTCTTAGCTCCATCTCCATATCTGTCTGGCGATGTCCTGTTCTGCATAACTTCTTGCCAGCGGACTTGTTGTTTCTGGGGCTCATCTCCCCTTTCCTCGAGGTATCGCAATGAAGCGTGATATCGTTCTTCTACCTCGTCATCGAAGTTACTTCTTCTTTCTTGGGGTCTCCAATTTCTATTGTTGCCTTCTTGGCCATTGTTACCTCCATTGTTTTGGTACGGTTTACCCCTGGTATTCTGCTTATTCCACGAGTTTCGACCTCTTCCTCCTCTATTAGCATTCCCTTTGTACTTTGACTGCCATCTTCTGGGTTCCTGTTCCCATTGCCGTCCATAGGAATCTAATGTTTCAGTGCTCGTAGCTTTGTTGTTCCTTGGAGCTTGCTGTTGGTCAGTCTGCGTGTTGGTCACGTGTACCTGTTCCACGGTTCGACTCTGACGCATCGTATTTGCTGTTGTGAGGTCCAGTTGTCTAAGAACTGTCTCCATTTCTATAGCAGTTTTCGCATTAGCCGAGATTAGTAGTCTTTGGATCTCGCATGGAAGCTGCTTGGCGATAGCAATACATAATTCCAGCTCGCTCGGTTTTTGATCCAGTTCTTTGAAGCGACACATCTGCGATATAAAAAATTCTGCATATTTCGTTTGGTTGTTGGTGCTGTATTTCTTTGCATATAAATCCAACCGTAAATTCTGTTGGACCGCTGCGTCCCAGTATCTCTTCAAAAATGCCTCCCGAAACTCCTCAACAGTATCGAAAGTGTAGCGGAAGCTGCGAAACCATAATGCACACTCCCCCTCTGTTAATTTCTCTATAGCTCGTATCATGCGCTCCTGTGGTATTCGTGCATCATTCAGATATTCAGTCACTTCCTTCAACCAATATTTTGGTGTCATATTACAGTGGCTACCTGAGAATTTCCTTGGTTTTTCTTCGCTTGCCCTGATGACGTTTATCACCTGGGTGTGCATAGCATTTTCATGTGGCGTCGATGCCGCAACTGGTATACCTGGCGTCATATAAGGACTTTCGCCTGGGCCTGTAGCACTCCTTATTATAGGTTGGGTTTCTAAGTCTGCCCACCTTGTTTTCCTCATATCTTCCATGCTGCCTTCACTTGACTTAGGATCTTTCAGAAGTGTTTCCTCCTGTGCTATTACCCTAGTCTCCATTTGATTGTGGCGCATCTCTGCTCTTTCCAGACGAGTAATGACTTCTTTCTCTATTCTTGTAAGCCTATCTCGATTTTCCTCGGCTACTTGAAATATTTTCTTCTTGTCTTCTTTCAGACTTTGTTTGATATGGGAGATTTCATCCTCTACATCTTCCTTAATTTGAGCAAGGGTCTTGTCGCTTGCCTCTGTTTTCTGGCCTTCTCTCACTTCGAGTTCTTCCCTCAATCCTTTGATTTCTTCTCGAATGTGTCCATTGACCTTTGACATTTCCTTCTGGACCTTAACAATTTCACCTCTATTCTCCTCTTGCCTTTTGTTGACTACAACAATGTCATTCTGAACTTGGTCCAGTTCTTGATGAACTTTGCTTATCTGACCCTTCATATTTCCTACCAGCTCTTTACTCTCGTTAACGACAGCCTTGATTTCACCTATTTCTTGACATTGACCTAATATATTCTGGTCCTGTTTCTTGAGATCACCGTTAATTGCTCTAGCATAGCTTTTCAATTTCTGGACCCATTTAGAGTCGTTCTCCTCTAATCTCTGGTCTACCGTTCTCGTAAACTCTGAAAATTGTTTCGCTTGGCGTTCGAGATTCGCCTCATTTTGGATTTGAATATCCTTAATGTCGTTAGACAACGCGTCTAACCTACTGTTGGTTTCATCCTGAGCATGCTTACACGCTTGTAAGTTACTTTCAAATTTGGCTTCTATAGCCTCAAAACGTTTATCTGTTTTAACCTGCATTTCCGACACAATGCTTACAACAGTTTCTGTTACTTCGGTCTTAATAACCTCTTGCATTTGACCTAACTTATTATTCAATTCAACTTTATTAGCATCTAAACGATTGCTCAATTCAACCTGATTAGCATGTAAACGGTTACTTAATTTACTCTGGTTATCATCTAACCGAGCGTTTATTCCGTCCTGGAAAGCCTTAGCTTCCAGCCTATTCTGCTCGTTAACAACATCAAAATGCTGTTTCAACCCTGCAATCACCTGCAAGATCTCCTCTGTGCATGACATTTTCACAATAATACACTTAAATATGCAGGCAGGCTTCCTGAAAAAAAAATGTGTGGATATGTTTTGAAAAGAAACATCAAACAATGTACACATATTGTAACGTCGTACAAAACCTGATAATATTATGATAAATTGTGGATCGGGTATGTAGCGCTCATACCCTAGGGTAATCCTCTTCTCAATAGAGAGATTCTGCGTTACATCAAAAGCCTACTGAACTAAAAAATCACTCAAACACAGTTTGAGGCAAAAAAAAAATACTATGGTTTTCCCCATGAAATACCATAAAAATCTATGGGTTTTCCCTAAATCCCATAAGCTCCACGCAATCTGGGCGCCATGATAATGAATATGCATACTAGACGTATTTATCGTTTGCCCGGTTTGTGCAATGCCAAGATCGCTCATATTGCACTGACGCAGGCGGTTCCATAATGAATTAATACCGCCCCACGTTGCTTGGGCCATGATAATGATAATGTACCGTAGTCATGGGAGGTGGTTCACGTTAAGACACAACAGCAACCCTCCAAGGTCTCGGTTGTACTGTCGCATGCCCCACGTTGGGCGCCATGATAATGAATATGCATACTAGACGTATTTATCGTTTGTCCGGTTTGTGCAATGCCAAGATCGCTCATATTGCACTGACGCAGGCGGTTCCATAATGAATTAATACCGCCCCACGTTGCTTGGGCCATGATAATGATAATGATGTATCACTCGACGTATTGCATTATCAAAATTTATATTGTGCGTATCAGAGCTTAGCTAGATTAGGTGCGGTCCTCCCCTACTTCATGTTAATTATTACTTTAATAGAGTTGTGTGCATATATATAGACCGACTTTAGTTGTACCTATAGCTCAAATCACTGTACAGGACATCATTTTCCATGTAGCCATGTGAGTAATCTCGATGGAAAATATGCTTCTGCCTCCAGCTAGCTTCAGGACTCGAGGGTGTACCGTCCTCCCACAGAGCAGTTGCATACTTTGGATTTGAGGCTAAAAGGTATCAACTCTACAATGATAAGGCACAACTCTATTCTAAAACTTTAATTCAGTAAATAAAATCATGGCTTTTAACAAATAAAACAATCCCCAAAACCATAAAACAAAGCAAACAAAAATTCACTTCCACAATCCACCAATATGAACATAATATAATCATAATAAAATCATATCATACCACAAACCTTTACCCTTATGTGAACTTCACAAAGATATTCTAGTGCGCTGATGCACATACAACTTCAGAAACAAACTGTTCATTGATTCTACTGTCATACAATGTGACTTCTTTAATATCACAAAATTACTGATTCATTAAACCTTCTTAATTTGACAATTATGTGTACCGTGTGTGTTTTGATCTTTCTTTTCCCACCAAATGCTTCACATGCATTAGCCTATTCTGGTGTTGCACAGCAAACTACGTGCAACTCCATAATTATGTAAGCTACCCCTACTCTTCCTCTATTTATATAGTTCCACTGCATGCCGTTTTGTGATTTCATATAAAAACGTTATGTTATTGTTGTGTCGGATGGTACAATCAAACAACCTTGCGCGCGTAGCCTGTGGAATCTGGTAACCAACTTCTGAAAAAGTTGTCAGTGACAGTATAAATGCAACGTCTAACCATTCGTTAGATAGCCAAAATCATGAACCATCAGGATAATCTATAATTATCAATGTGTTCTTAACCCACATGGCTTCATTACTCAATATAACAATATTTCACTCATGTCATTAACAGGGTCTAAAATCTGTTCCTTTCAACCTTGCTTCTACGGTCCGCCTTGACCGTCCAGACCCTCTACCCGAGCGGTCGGCATACAATAGGAGTGTGGAAGGGGGTTCCAACATTAACTCGACGCTCGCTTTATGTCTGAAGGCTTATTTCCAAAGCAGTATAAGATTTTACAAGACAGTACTGTGCTCCCAATGACACACATATCTCAATGGATTTTAACTGAATATTATGCACACAGGTAGTGAATGAGCTTTATATTTATTCCTACCCCGAGGATAAATAATAACTGGCACCAAACTAGGCCCATTTCAACATGAAGGTATGAGGTTCGTAAAACATTGGTCTAGTAGGCAACCGGTGTCTGAAATAAATTATGCGGTCAGTCCAAGCTGCCGACATTTGAGGTTCGCTTCAACAAGCCGAATCACTCAACAATAAATTCTCGGGAAATCATAGTGTCGAGGTGTCCATCGTTTGCCTCGCACCTACATGGGATTTCAATCCGGAACATTTCATCCATCATCAGAGTTAGGGTCCAACACTAAACACTCTGGCACAAAGTATATCTCCGCTATGCCCCCGGCATAGGAGATTTCATACGTAGAATAGACCACCTGGCTCCTTCACCTAATGTTACGACTTCGTCCTATAATATTAAGAGAAATCTATCAATTACTCTATAAGCTTCTCACATAAGCTGCAAATTCAATTCACTAAAAGCTCTTCCATTCCTGGCATAATTATATTCCCATTAATACAATATATTCTGATATCAAACCCTTTCTTTAATCCCGTAATGTAATCTTACTGTATAATCTTACTGCTTGGATCGATAAGTCTTGCAAATAGCGTAATTATTTCTTGTTTACAACCTTTACCTGATGCGTTCATTAATACCTTTGATATTCATAATTGTTATTATATTATTCTCACTGACATAATTTACCAAAATCATTCCTTATTATTATTATTCTCACTGAAATAAATTACCAAATCCTTCCTTATTATTATTATTATATTTCTCACATAATTTACCAAAATCCGACACAACCAATCATCTCAAAACTCGAACAACTGTGCTCGTAACATTTACATAACTGATTGCCATCTTAATTAATAGTGGTAATGATTAATCCACTTATTGATGCACATTAACATCTCAACTGTATAAAAATCAATACAATAATGATTAAACCTGGAGGGTCTACCTCCTAATCTGATTCTTACTGGCATCTTTACTGAAATCACATAACATGCAATGGCCCATATTCTCTACTTAACCATAATTTGTGGGGTACTCACATATCTCTAGGCTCCTCATGGTGGCTACAACCAATCATATCCTTCCAAGTCGCCCGCCATATGCAGGTTTAACGCGACATTTTTATCTTGAATACACACATTTTATGACACATATTTTCCGTTAACCACACGGCACTTTGCATTTCTATAATGAAGCTATTGCTTCCAAACATGTGACACTTTATAACACTTATTAAACCACTACTTCAAAAGATATTTTACATATGCTTTATACATAACACACGTCACTTTGTACACTTTTCATTGCTTGAAATTCCCTAGCAAAGATATCAAAATTGCAGGTGTCGACGGCCTCTCCCGTGCTCCTACCAACTCCTGATTGAAAGTCTGGTTTACCTGCCCTCGGAATTCACCAACAGTTTTTATACATACTCCTACGGTAAGCTTCCTGCGTTGCATAAATATGCTAACTTCCGTCCTGAGCGTTATTATTTGGTATCCTTAAAACATTACCAAATGCTTCGTAAAGTTTCTCCCAGCGCATTCAAGCGTAATTAGACATGTATGATCAGTCGATATTTGATACATTGCGCTTAACACTGTCCATAACTTTACACAAATTATTATTATTTACAATAGTTCTGCCGCTCATCTTACGCGGTGCTTCCTAAGTGAACACGCCATTGCTCGTACTGCTGAGTATACCTGCAGCGCGATTATTATTAAATAAAAGCTTATTAAATGCTTCACTCAAATGTAGAACTCTTTGTGCGGGCGTCCTTTCATGCACCGGACCAACATATGTTCCGCCATGACGACTGTCTGCGCCTCTCTTGACAAACTGTGACAAACTGGTGTGAGACTGGCTCCAACTAGTGGTAAGACTGACTTAAGACTGACTGCTCTGCTAAGGGTCGGCCTCCTTATATGAGTTTCACACAAAAAATAGAGCGAAATCTTCCCGCGTGATCTCGGCTCCTCTCCCAGCATGATTCTGGTCTCGAAACCATGTTCATTGGGTTCCTTTTCTTTCACTGATCCCAGAACTATCTGCGTGCTAAAGAATCGCTCGGCCAATTAATTAATATTAATTCCTTTCTCCATAGCGTGGGCACGCTATCTCCCTGGGATTCCCTGGCAACCTCCTCAAATCCCGCCGCGAACAATGATAGTCCTACGGTCCTTCCGCACTTCCTTAAATATGCGTCAATTTCGCAGATTAAAGGCTCTAAAATTAGCCTCCTGTCTAAAGATTCACCTGTGGGCAACTCTCATGTCATTTCGTTACTCCAATCACGAGTAATCAATGATTTTCCTTGTGATCTCTCCCCACCATTCTCAAATCCATTCTCCGTCGGGGAAGAACTGGTTCATTATTCAGGCCCTCACCCTCTTCCAGACGACAGAATGAGGTCAGAAAGATTGACTTGGCTCCACTGAACACCTCCCACAATTCTGGGCCTATTTGTAAAATGTCAAACTCTGCATTTGCAGTGCTCCAAGCCCCATATAGCCTACACCAAGTAGTCTAATAATGCTGTATTCTGCTCAATTTCCCTACATTATTTTAATAAATAATGTCACTGCAACTGAAATCACACCAGTGATTTAATATACACTTCTCTCTAGGGGTTTTTACAATGAAACTCCCTCCATAGACTTCTGGTTCGTTCCCTGGTGGAACCTTTATACTGAGATCACAGTCTCTGAGAACCACGTTCGATTCCAGTCAGCATAACCTCCTCGGGTTCAGTTATTACTTTCAGAATGAGAAATTGCCGTAACTCACCTTTTTTTTCGAAAGATTCCAAGCCACCACATCCTAAACAAACATCACGAAACACAAAAAATGTAAATAAATGCAAACCTTGTTAGAAATACCTAAAAAAACACTTTTAACTGTAAGTATACATAACCTATAACACAGGTATGTAACGAATAGTCGAAATAAAAGAGGGACAACAGCTTTAAAAGAAAAGAAGATATTTACCGTGTATGTACTTATGAATATATTCGCATGCACAGGGTGAATTACGCACAATTATCCAAGAAATCAGTTCCCCAAACACAGCAATACAACACAGCCCCAGCACCAAGCTTCTGTTACTGACCGCAACAATACACGGTGGTAGCGTCGCGTCGTTTACCCGCGTCAAGCTGCATAGAGACTAGGAGAATGTGACGTCATGCGCACTTCTGCCTCTCGCTTCATCAACGTCGTCTGATTCTCGGTCCCCAACAGAGGCGAGGGCCAATAAGAAATACATTGGCGAGTTTTTGAAAATGAGAAACGGCATTTGTAATCGACTTAAGCGTAGATTTCGTAGTTCACTCCGGGTGGGTAGGCAACCTTGCAAAACAGGCACTCGGCGCGACTTCCGGAAGTGGCTACCATCTCAGATCTAAAGTTTAGGGTCCAAACTATAAATGTGCCAAGTCTCATGCTTCTATCAAAAAATGAACGGTACCCCATTGATTTTCGTCTTAACCTCCCCACTAAAAAGCCTTAGTAGCTAGAAGGAACGTAAACCCTCAACATTATTATCATTATAAAAGTTTTAATATGAATGTTTTAGACAGCCAGAATGAAAATTAAATAATCATTCTTAATTTATTTTATTTTGTAACTGCCCTGAAGGGACTCACGACTGTTGACATGGGTTGGCAACCACGGGGCCTCACCTAAGTCCGGCATTGCTTCCACTTACTTGTGCCGGGTGCATCTCTATCATTTTTCCTGTCAACCTCCCTTGGTCAACTCTCTTTCTCTTCCGACCCCGATGGTATTAGGGTATCGGAGGCCTAAGAAATATTTCACTTTCCCGCCTTAATTGGCCCTTGTCTCCTCTTTCCTGATACCCACATTCGTCCTGAGGCCAGTCCTCTTTTTTCTTTCCCTGTTTTCTCCCGCCTTCTGCACAAGACTCTTAGTGTAGCAGGGTATGTGTAGCCCCACTACTTATGATGCACCCTGGATAGTGCTACACCCGCAAGGGTTCATGGTTGTTGAATTCGGGAGTTGGTGACCCCGACGGATTCCTAAGCTGGGTCCGGTTTTCCCCTTTTTTCCGCTAACTCGGGGGCTGATCCTCTCCTCTTTCCCTTTCTTACCTGCCTTTCCTGGCACTACTTCTTTTCAAGTCCCTCAATCCTAATTCTTTGAGGTTTGAGGGCAATTCACTTTCCTGATTTTTATTCCCTTAAGCTTTTATTGTTTCCCATTTCTTCTTCTAGTAAATATGTCAATAGTTAGTGTTTAGTTGTAAGTTTGTCACCTAATGATTAAGGCAGGTGTTGATTCCAAATAAAAAAAACAAGTAGTTCCGTGAAGAACTATACAGCCTATTTTCATATATCCTACTTATGTTAACTGCCACTATCTACATACAAAATTTCAGTTTAATTGCTGTAATAGATTCGAGGATATTGAGAACCGACTAAATATTTCAGATGGTCGCCATGTTCGATTTTATATATGTAGGTCCTAGAGTTATGTACTGTTACATGAAGATTATTGTGTACGTGTAGCATTCAAACTTCAATCGCATGATTAGGACACAAGAAGTAACAAGGAGATTTTAAAATTTTGCACAGTTGCCATCTTGTGGTTATGGAAACAATTGAAATAAATTAGATGCCAGTGGATTAACATTCGTATAAGGATTTACTGTACCAAGTTTCACTGCACTCGGATGGTTAAATTGCGAGAAACGACCATGTGAATATTTATAATTCGCGTCGCCGCCATGTTGGATTTGTGATCACCAGGTTATTTAAACTCCTATAGGCGAACTTAAATTCATAGCCCCTATGAACATTAAAAAATTCAGTTTGATTGCTACATTAGATTCGTAGATATTCAGAGCCGTCTAGATATTTCGGATGGTCGCCATGTTGGATTGTTATATGTATAGGCCATAGAGTCTTGAACTATTAAAGGAAAATTATTGCGTAGGTTCATTATTCAAACTTTTACATCGATCCCATGATTACGACACAAGTAATAAAAACTTAATTTTAAAATTCGCAAAGCCGCCATCTTGAGGTTATGTAAACAATGGAACTAAATTAGATACCAGTGTATTACAATGTGTATAAACATTTCCTGTACCACATTTCATTGCGGTTGGAACATTAAATCGCGAGATAGGTCTATTTAAAATTTTCAAATTCGCTTGGCCGCCATGTTCCTATTTTAGATAACAGGTTTTTGAAAGTCTTATAGATGAACTTCCAGTAGTGCCCTTTATCTCCGTACAAAATTCCAGGGTGATACCGCTAATAGTTTCTGAGATATAGAATGCCGGTGAAATATTTCGCACATCCGCCATCTTGTGGTTATGTAAACAATTGAACGAAGTTAGATGTCGGTGCATTACAATGTGTATATACCTAAACTGTACCAAGTTTTATTGCGTTTGGTTGGTTAAATCGCGAGAAACGTCTATTTAAAAGTCGCAAATTTGCGTGGCCGCCATGTTGGTTTTGTAGTTACCAGGTTTTCAAAAGTCACATAGTTTCCTTTATCGCCGTAAAATATTCCAGGGTGATATCGGTAATAGTTTCGGAGATACTGAATGCTGGTGAAATATTTCGCACAGCCGCCATGTTGGATTGGAGAGACGTAAAAAAATTGAAGGACGCGGTCGGGGTCGCCCGGAATGGTGCTAAGAACTTACTGAGTTTCATTGAAATCGCTCCAGCCGTTTAGAAGTTATTAGGGGACACACATACACACACCATCACACACACACGAACACACACACAGACACACGGACAAAAGGTGATCTCATAAGCTTATTTTTTTTCAAAATTGAAAATAGGCTAAAAATGGAGTTCAAATCAATTTAAAAAAAAGAATTCCTCTAACCCATCGGGGAATGATCTGATCACAGTGAAAACTGCTATGATGGTTCAATGCTATTAATGAAACAACCATGTTTATTTATTTATTCATTCATTCATTCATTCATTCATTCATTCATTCATTCATTCATTCATTCATTTATTAATTTATTTACGTATCTATTTATTTATTTATTTACTTACTGGCAACTCGCTCCGGCTTCGCCATGTATCTTTAACGATTTACCCAGCGTAAGCTTCAAAGGCGTCGGGTTTTCGATTTCAATGAACTACGACCTATTTCCGTTTTCGGTCCTGGCATGATGGGTTAAAAGCACTGACTGGACTATTAATTATATTATCATGGATATAGCATGTGCAACGAATTCTTGTTAGACATCTAATATATAAAAGTGAAAGTCTGTATGTATGTGGGTATGTATGTGGATCTGTTCCGTATACAAATCTACACCGTTCCACCAATCTCAACCAAATTTTGCATACACATAGTTTAGGACCCAGAAGGAACCGCTGACTACATGAATTTACGATAGTCTTTCTCATTCTTCTGATTTCGACCCTTTTGCACTCCAGCACATGCTAATCAAATCATAAAATATACTCATGAAGGAATGGCAAGGCGGATAGTTTCCATGGCAACATTGCTCAAGTCGAGACACGGCCGACTGGATGCCATTTGCGCTCTGCACTACCGGTATAGAAAATGAGGATCTTTACTTGAAATCACGTTAGTTATTTAACTTCTCACACAGCACTGTCAACCGAGTTTAGCATAACAAAGACTTGACACTATCTTCTACTATATATTTGTCAAATACCACTCACTCACTCATTCATTCATCACGAAATCTCAGAAACCATCAAACGTATTGGAATGAAATTTGGTATGCAGCTTCCCCAAGGGCCGCAAATGCCCACTAAGAGAGGATTTTTGGATATTCTGGTTCTAAAGGGGTGTTAAGGGGGTAGACCTGCATTTCATTGAACAGCAATATCTCCCGATTGGTTTCATTGGGGGATGTGATACTCGGCACACAAACTCATCATTAAAAATAAGAAGACACGAGTCGGAGGGTTTTTCGATGTGGTGTATATTATGAGATGAAAGGGGTGAAAAGTGGGGATTGGAAGATTCCTAACGGAGCGTGTATCTCTTAAACGACATAGGCGAGGAGTTTGAAACTCAGCGGGAAAAAATCAGCATAAAAATAAGTAAATATGTGTTTGACCGTTTCATCATAATTCCAATTTAAGGGGCCCATGGGGTGGGGTGAAATTCTGGAGGAGGGGGGGGGGGGAGAAACAGGAAAGAAAGTGTCCTAACTGATTGACTTACTCTCTCACTCACTCATCAAACTCAGGGGGAAAAACTGCTTTAAAGTAAGTAAATAGCTGTTCGACAGTTTTTTTCATAAATCAAATTTAAGGGGTTCATGGGGAGGGGTGAAATTCTGAAAAAAGAAAATTGAAAGAAAATGTCCTGACTCACTCACTCACTCACTCACTCATCATCGCCCAGCCAAAATGATTGAAGTTAGAAACATGACAGTTTGGGGATATGTTCATTGTATTTCAAAACAGTCTACTAAGGGAGGATATTCGGATATTCAGGTTCTAAAGGGGTCTTAATGGGGTTAAACCTGCATTTCATTGAATAACAATATCTCCCGATTGGTTTCATTGGGGGATGTGATACACGGCATATAAACTCATCATTAAAAAGTAAGATACGTGTCTGAGGGTTTTTCGATGTGGAGTATATTATGAGGTGAAAGGGGTGAAAAGTAGGGATTGAAAGATTCCTAACGGAGCGTGTATATCTTAAACGACATAGGCGAGGAGTTTGAAACTCAGCGGAAAAAAATCAGCATAAAAATATGTAAATATGTGTTTGACCGGTTTTTTTTTCATAAATACAATGTAAGAGGCCCATGGGGAGGGGTGAAATTCTGTGGGGGGGGGGGACGACAGGAAAGAAAATGTCCTAATTGATTGACTGACTGATTCACTCATCAAACTAAGGGGGAAAAACTGCTTTAAAGTAAGTAAATAGCTGTTCGACAGTTTTTTTATCAATCAAATTGAAGGGGTTCATCGGGAGGGGTGAAATTCTGAAGGGAAAAAAATTAAAGAAAATGTCCTGACTCATTCACTCACTCATCATCGCCCAGCCAAAAATATTGAAGTTGGAAACATGGAATTTTGGGGATATGTTCGTTGTATGTCAAAGCCGTACACTAAGGGAGGATTTTTGGATATTCAGGCTCTAAAGGGGTCTTAAGGGGGTTAAACCTGAATTTCATTGAATAACAATATCTCACGAGTCGTTTCATTTGTGGATGTGATACTCGGCATATAAACTAACCATTAAAAATACTCAGTCATGTGTCTAAGGGTTTTTCGATGTGGTGTATTATTAAGAGGTGAAAGGGGTGAAAAGTGGGAGTTGAAGAATTCCTAACGGAGCGTGTAGGCCTATCTCTTAAACGACATAGGCGAGAAATTTGAAACGCAGCGAAAAATCATCAGCTAAAAAGATAAGTAAATCGGTGTTCGACCGTTTTTTCATAAATGAATTTAAGGGGCCAATGGAGTGGGGTGAAATTCTGGGGGAAAAAAGGAGAGAAAGTGTCCTAACTGACTAACTCACTCACCCAACTCAGGGGAAAAAGACAGCTTTAAAAATAAGTTAATAGGTGTTCAAGCGTTTTTTCATCAATCCAATTTAAGGGGCCCATGGGGAGGGGTGAAATTCTGGTAAAAATAATTGAAAGACAATGTCCTGTCTGACTCACTCACTCATCACGCCCAGCGAAAACTATTAAAGTTGGAAAAATGAAATTTTGGGAATATGTTCGCTGTATGTCGAAAACGTCAACTAAGGAATGATTTTTGTTTATTCGGGTTTTAAAGAGATGTTAAGGGGGTAAACGTGCATTTCATTGAATAACGATATATCATGAGTTGTTTCTTAGGGGATGTGATATTCGGTATATAAACTAATCATTAAAAATAATCAGACATATGTCTAAGGGTTTATCGATGTGGTGTATATTATAGGTGATAGGGGTGAAAATTGGTGGTTGAGGGATTCTTGACGGAGCGTGTATCTCTTAAAGGACATAGGCGAGAAGTTTGAAATTCGGCGGGAAAAGAACAGCTTAAAATACAAGTAAATAGGTGTTCGACTGTTTTTTTTCATAAATCCAATTTAAGGGGCCCTTGGTGAGAGGTGAAATTCTGGGGGGAAAAAAACAGGAAAGAAAGTGTCCTAACTGATTGACTCACTTATTCACTCATCAAACTCAGGGGGAAAACAGCTTTAAATAAGTAAATAGGTGTTCGACCGTTTGTTTCATAAATCCAATTTAAGGGGTTCATGGGGAGGGGTGAAATTATCAAAAATAAATGAAAGGAAATGTCCTGACTGACTCACTCACTCATCATAGCCCAGCCAAAATTATTAAAGTTCGAAACATGACATTTGGGGATATGTTCGTTGTATGTCGAAAACGTCCACTAAGGAAAGAGTTTAGAATATTCAGGTTCTAAATAGGTGTTAAGGGGGGTAAACGTGCATTTCATTGAATAACCATATCTCGCGAGTGGTTTCATTTGGGGATGTGATACTTGGCATATATACTAATCATTAAAAATAAGCTGACACATGTCTAATGGTTTTTCGATGTAGTGTATATTATGAGGTGAAAGGGATGAAAAGTGGGGGTTGAAAGATTCCTAACGGACCGTGTATCTCTTAAACGACATAAGCGAGGAGTTTGAAACTCGGAGGAAATCAATCAGCTTAAAAATAAATAAATAAATACATAAATAAATAAATAAAATAAATATGTGTTCGACCGTTTTTTTTTTCATAAATCCAATTTAAGGGGCCTATGGGGAGGGGTGAAATTCTGGAAGAAAAACGTCCCCTAATGAAGGATTTTTGGATGTTCACTCTCATCGACCAACCCAAACGATTAAAGTTAGAAGAATGATATTTTGGGGATATGTTTGTTGTGTGTCGAAAACGTCTACCAAGGAGGGATTTTTGGATATTCAGGTTCTAAAGGGGTGTTAATGGGGTTAAACCTGCATTTCATTGAATAACAATATGACACGACTATGACGCGAGCGAAGCGAGGCTAAAAATGAGATGATGTGCGTCTATGTATTACTCAATCACGCAAGTACCACTGGTCCGATTTACATGAATTTTACATGGAAGTAGCTGATTTACCTGGTTAACATATAGGTTACTTTTGATTTCAATACTTTGTACTATTTAAAGATGGCGACCATTTTAGTGACTTCACTACACCCTTTGGTTTAAAACTTTCATATTTCCATTTCAAATACAAAGAGAACGCTAAGAAATAGCAATCTTTTGATGGTATATACGAGGTTAAAAATTACATTTTCTATCCGAAAGGTATCTCCAACCGTTCGCGAGTAAAACCTAAATTTGTGCTATAAAACACGGTCAACGCCGAGCGGTGTAGTTGGACAAAATGTTCCATCCTTAATCTCCCTCTGCGCAGCACCTCGCCTATCCCCTGTTTTAACTGTCACCTTCATATTTTAATTTATTTATGACGCGTAGCGAAGCACGGGTACTTCAGCTAGTAATTTATAAGAATGGTGAGGTGCATGAAACACAAATCCCCCTTCCTTCTAATCTTAACTTGACTGTGTATCCTGCGGAACTAAGGCTAAAACTGGGGTAATAGGCTCGCTTGCTAGCTAGCTCGTAAACGCTAGTAATTGAATGGAGATTGTTGGAAGAAATGAAAACGTAAAAACACTTATAGCGGGCAATGTAATAAAGATAGAGATATGCTGTCGCGGACTTTTTCGTAGAACTTTTCATGCTGACCATTTCTTACACTCATAGTATATGGATATTTTTAACAGTTCACCCAGCGTAAGCTTAAATGACGCACGGACGGTAGGTTTATTTTTAACTTGATTCACTCAAATCGTTCCTGCTCGGCTTTCTTTGGTCATAAATAAATAAATTTCTACAAAACCTTCCTCGAGAAGTCCTTTACAGAATGGTGAAAACCGCATCAATATCCATCCAGTGGTTCTCAAGATTGCCTGGATCATCCAAGAATCGCGGACTTTGTTTTATACTAAGTAGAGATTTCTTCTTATTTCTTTGTTCGATTTTGGTCTACTTTGGACACGGGAAACAATTGACTTGCTGATCAGTCCTTTCTTCTGCTCCCAGAAACTCTTCATCCTTTCAATGTAGATTCTCTTCCTTTCTTCCGACCAGATGTTCTTGGCTCTTCTCCTTTGCTTTTCCTGGAACCCCTTGAATGCAACAATCGTACCTCGAAACACCTCCCTATTGCAGATCTCATTTGGACTGACCCCAACTTCCTCCATTTAATAGCCTATTTTAGATTTTTGCAAAAAATGAAAGTAGACTTATGAGATCTAGACAGGGCCAAAAAAATGTGTGTCGGTCTGTGTGTGTGTGAGTGTGAGTGTGTGTACTGTGAATGTCTGTCCCCCCCCCCCCCTATCAATTCGAACACGGTGAAACTGAATTGAACGAAATTTGGTACAGAGGTAGAACTAGCAAAGGGCACCTCAGTGTCATGATTTATAACGCCGCCATGTTGTCGGAAACGTAATGGCGGTCACCCAAATGTTCAAAGCTTAAATCAAATTACGACCAACCTAATCATTTGTTCTCTACCAAATTTTGCAACAACATACCATTTTGTGGGAAGCATCTTTTGAATGATCTACAAGGTCATCAGCCCAATAGTTTGCAGATAGCGGCCATGTATGTGTGCAAATCGATTCCCCATATCAATTCAAACACGGTGCAGTTAAAAGGGACGTAAAACCAATAACATTATTATTATCGAATTGAATGTTTTTTTTACAGAGGTATCACTAGCAAAGGGCACCTCATATTCATGTTTATTATCCGTATAGCACGTTGTATTTCAACAAGCTACTACAACCAACATTCAATCATGCTCCCTGAAAAGTACAAAGAGTTATAACAATACTCATGCATTTAGGAGAAAGTAGGCTATATGATCTTTACTGAACATCTTGTTTATTTAATTATTTTTATTCATTCATTCATTCATTCATCCATTCATTCATAACCAAGATGTATAACGTACACATTTGTTAATACCCAAATTAATGAATTTATTAGTTAAAAATATGAATGTGGAAGCCAGGCGTCAAGTGTACAAACTATCATCTAATATTAATAGACTAGTGTTAATAATAACTGCTTTATAATATTACAATAGTATAGGTATAGTTGTACTAGTTGTTAAAATATAGAACTAAAGACATTTGAAATGCAGTGCCGTATAATACAGTTCTTCAGAAGTATTTTAAGTCAAACTGTAGCACTATCTAATGATGATAATGATGATGATGATGATGATGATAAAAGGAATTGTAAGAAGAAGAACAACAAGGAATTAACTCCACTAATTAAGAGGTCAGATTAACAATTTTGACAACCCGGAAGTTGCGAGTTCAAGCCCCTCATCGGTCAGACCTTATTCATTATCCATCCATCCATCCATTCATATATCCATCTAAATGACCTGTAGTTTCTGTACCATACATGGTCTAATAGCTTTTAACAACCGTTTATCATACCATGGTCGTGAATATACAATTCTGGAAGCCAAGCATACTTCACAAAGCGAGAAGGAGCAATACAGTATGATTAGAGATTACACTGGCGTACACATAGATTAGGGAAATATTCTTAAAATGACTGTTCGTCTAAAAATACATCCGGACTGTGCTTCATTCTAATATTGTACTTCTAAGAAGTGAAATTTAATTTCTGTGACGGAATTACTCTTCTCGAGTCGAGCTAAGGTCACGTCCGATCAGCAAATGTTTCTTCCGGCGCGGGTTGCTTTATATGCAGCACGCGACTGCGTATTTTCAAGCTTTCTGTGACTTAACATCCGCTGCATGTCGCATATCACGTCAAGTGACAGCAAGGCTCTGCCTATTCACTGCGGTACTGAATTAGAAACAACTCAACTTCATTTCTTATAAGAATTTAAATAAAATCGTGGCAAATAGAGCTGCCCAACACAACTCCACTTGCACTACTAATTATGAAATGCATATTCAATCCCAATGAAACGGAAGACACCGTCATTTTAATCCAATAATACAGTATTTCTACTAGAGGCAGCAGCAGAACAGCAACCCGCACGAGACGTAGGATAGTACGGTCACAGATAACACAATTCAACACGATATTTATGTCTAGGTTCTGTATGTCTGATTATGATTGCTCATGCCTTTCTTCTTCTTCTTCTTCTTCTTCTTCTTCTTCTTCTTCACGAATGGGTCGCTTAGTACCACGCGAAATCAAAACTTTCTAGCCTTCCTGTGGGCCCAGTATTCCTTCATTCGCAACGAGTGGGTCTGTTTCCGTTGCTCTGACCATTGATACTGTGTAGTCTTCTCTTCTTCCACGAAACCCCGTGTCTGAGTGATTTTCCTGATTTCCTTCCGGTCATGTAAGTTTGGTGATCCTAATTTCTTTAAGTCTTTTTCTGTAAATTTATACCAATTCGGTCTAGTAGCCGTGTTCTTTAAGAAAGTATGTATTTTGTGTGTCAGTCTGTTCGGGTACATTCTTTCTATGTGTCCCATAAATTGGATTCTTCGCATTCGCATTGTGTCTGTGATTTTTTGTATATGTCTGTATTAGGCTTTGGATAATGTACACCATCTTTTGTTCTTGGTCCAAGGATTTTTCTCATTATTTTACCTAATAAAGTTTGCTTTTGGAGCTACCACAACGAAAGTTAAAATTGGTAGGAAATTCTCTACATTTATAAGTTCAAACGAAAACGTTAATTTGTATATTTACTGTACATCCCGTATATTTACAAACCTTAGTTAATATTAATCTACAAAAAAATGAAACAATACAAAAAAGGTTTTAAAAGAATATTTTTGCTACTTCTTCTGTTTGGGTACGAACTTTCTCGTATTAGCCCCCAAATGTAATCACTCATCATGGTCTCATTATATTGTCCTTGATAACGTTGCTCAACGTCCAACACATCTTGGTAAGAACGTTACCCTTGCTCTTCTGAATATACCCCCAAGTTATCTTTAAATTGGGCCAAGTGAGCATGTAACATGTGTGCCTACCCTCTCAGTGCCAAAGCCGATTCAATCGGCGCGCTGTTTATCTAATATTTGTTGATGTCCGTAGGTATATGTCCGTGGTTATTTCATAGTGTTGGAAAGGTGAGGTTTCAAGCTTGTCCGTGCGGTGTTTGCTTTTTTCCTTCGAAGTCCGCTACGCAATAGGTTTGAGTTTGTATTCACGCCCTCCCTTTGCGCTCCCACAATCACGCGCGTTCCCGCCAAAATTGCGGTGCAGTTGTTTTCTTCTTGTTGAAGTTTTCTGCCTACAGATTTATCTAATAACTTTATACAGCTGGAAACGTAGTGTTTCTTCGATTATGACTCTTAGATATCCTTAATTTAGGCCCAAAACTGATTTTTACAAAAACAAATGGAAAAATTGAACAATTATCAGAATAACCTCAATTAAAAATGTTTGGAAGCCGTATTTACATTTATGAACATAATGTATGAAGGAATGAGGTATTGGTTATAATGCAAAGCAAAAATAATGATTCTATCGTTAGAAATGTGTTATTTATGATTTTTTACGAATAGTCTGCATGACCATTGAAAATGGCTTGGCATTCTTGGCAAGTATTTCAGGAAATGGCTTGGCACTAACAGGGTTAAATCAATGATCTATGGCTTCCTTGGAAATAAGAAAGCTGAGAATTACAAAGAGCTTATTTCCACTACGCTTGAGAACTTTAAACTCATGGGTTGCAGAATGTCCCTTAAGGCTGTACCATGCTTGTTTTTCGTGGGTGTTGAGTTATTGCGGAAATTCTTCACTTGCCATTAGTATCTTTATATGAATACTGACGAAAATACCAGCTTTAATATTAACTTCTGACAATTTAGGAAAGAAAGTCTTTAAATATCCCTCGCTTAAGTGTTCAAAGCCGTTACCCCGTGAACAGTCTGCCAAAACGTTAAAAATATTTAATTATCATTGCATAAAATACTTGCCACGGTGGGTGTGTGGTTATAGTGTCGGACTACCAACCCCAAGCTTGCAGGTTAGCTCCTGGCCATGGTAAGTGATTTTTGAAAGGCGACAAAAATCACGATACTCATGTCATACGTTGTTGGCATGCTAAAGAATCCATTTGAATTCAGTAGGCCGTGTTCATAATGGCAAAATTAATCTCGGGATTTTCCGCCAACACAAAGTTCCTCCATTCTCTACTAGAAAGCGCTATAGTGTCAAGGAGCTTAGATATCTAAGCTCCTTGACATTCATAGCGCTCCAAGGAGCATTACATTCGACATGCAAGCTGCCCTCTGGGTGTCAATTAACAAAGCTTGCACCCGGCATCTGAGGCCATACGATATTAATTTTAAAAAATATTGCATAAAGTACAAATGCAAACTTTATTAATTATGAAAGGTGTTTTGGTTACCCTTTGATGCAGGCAGTCAATATATAGGTAATATAGACTCAACACCAAATGTCATGTTGTGTTGACTCGGCTATACCCGCAATATTAAAGAATGGATGGGAAACATGACGAATTAAGGCAAATAGTTTCAAAACTTTAACAAGGATACTATATTACTCCGTGGCTTAGGTGGCAGCACGCCGGCCTCTCAACGCTGGGTCCGTGGTTCAAATCCCGGTCACTCCATGAGAGATCTGTGCTGGACAAAACGGAGGCTGACAGGTTTTTCTCCGGGTACGCCGGTTTCCCCTGTCAAAATTTCATTCCAGCAACACTCTCCACTACCATTCCATTTCATCTGTCATTCATTTAATCATTGCTCCAGAGGAGTGCGTCAGGCCTCGGCAGACGGCACAGTTCACATCCTCGCCGCTAGATAGGGGCTACTACGGCTAATCCTGGGATACCTCTTAGAAATCTGCAATATTATATGTCTAATAATATTCTTCATTACAACCTCTGCTGCATAAATGCATCGCCGAATACATGAACAAACTCTACAAAGTATTGTAACATGCCACCCCTAGAGGCACTTTCGTTAACTGGATTATGGTGGGTGAAAGCACAACACAATTGTTCCTTTAACGAAATATTAGCTTTATTGCAGGCCAGGAAAATACACCACACAATAAGCACTGAATCTCACTTCATAAGACACTACTAGTCACTATAGCTTCCACACTTGCTACTTTCACACTACTGTCCTCGCTATAAATACCTGCAACTCTGCCTTGTACACAAACTACAGTTATTTACGATAGCCAGTCATTCACCACTACACACTGCTTCGCTGTCCGTTGGCTAGGGAACAACCCAATGCGTTTCGCAATTCACCACAATATCTCTGTCGCACTGGGAAAGTACACACTCCTCAAAACTCAGTCCCTCCGTATGATTCACACTGCCACGCTGTCTGGAGAATCAGCCTCACTCGGGTTTCGTAACTTCGCACGTCACGTCGCCACACTACTGTCGCTCAGGTAAAAACACGCACTAGCTCAAAAACACTGTCCTCCCTCGCTGGTGAGACCACTTTATATAGCAGGCTGGTGACTTAATGAATGCTTCTAGAACCATCCAGGATTCACGGCTTCTCGAGATTTCCATCACTGGCTGGCTCACGAATGTTCTGGACCATCCCTTTTGTCCTCGCAGTTCCTTGCGTAAGGCGCAGGTAACACACAGAGGCAGAGCATAGCCCGGGGGCGGCTGTGACTCACGCGGCGAGGTGACGAAACAAATTCACAGCCGTAACAGTATAAAACAAAGTCCATGACTCTTGGATGTAACGGGTAATCTCGAGAACTACTGGATGGATCTTGATGCAGTTATCACCATTCTGTAAAGGATTTCTCGAGGAAGGTTTCCGTTGAACAACATTCATTTATGACCAAAGAAAGCTGAACAGTAACGATTTCAGTGAATCGATTTGAAGAAAAACTTGCCATGTGTGCGCCTTTTAAGCTTACACTTGGTGAACCGCTGTGCCCAAGATAGGGGGTTCAAACCCGGCCGAAGTCGTCGGATTTTTCAAGAGCGTTAAAAATCCTTCAGTATGCTTTCCTTCGGAGGGGAAGTAACGCCGGCGGTCCCATGTCATTGTTTTATGGCATGTAAAAGATCCTTCCACAGATTACACTTGTGTGAAGCTAAATTGTTAGGTTAGATTTCGTTGGAACGCTCTATCAAAGTTCCAACGTTCACCGCTACAATAGGTATCATTGATGTCAGGTAGCGAAAGTTGGAACTACTTGAAATTGAACAGAACTTGTAGCTCACCCTAAGGGTGTCCGCTGGAAGCAGCTACAGACGCAGGCGAGCCAAACATGTGCTCGGACACTCACGGCACTAAAAGCCATACGATAAATAAATAAATAAATCTATAAACTATGTGTGTAAGAATTGTTCAGCATGAAAAGTTTTACAAAATCGTCCAGGACAGCATATCTCTTTTTTAATACATCGCCCACTTTAAGTGCTTTTTACGTTTGCATTGCTTCCAACAATCTCAATTCAGTGGAAATTTGAATTACTAGCTTCGGAGCGAGCCTATGACCCCTGCTTCGGCCAGCATCAAACTGTCGAGTCGTGTCAAGTTAAGACTTCAGAGAAGAGTATGTGTTTAGACTATAGAGTTCACTGTTCACCTCGGCTATTCTGAATATTGCGTCTGGGGCCTGCCGTCCGTGCGCCTTTTAAGCTTACGCTGGGTAAACCGTTAAAGATCCGGGCGAATCCGGGGCGGGTTGCCAGTTATTAATATAATTATACTTCACAAACAAAATACAACACAAGGCTTCATGATTTTACCACTAGATGGTAGTGTTTGTCGTTTCGGAATTAATAAAGAAGGGGAAACTAAATCGTTGCTCAAAACAACTAGCGAGATGACCTCGTCTTTTGTACTGGTTAGGTTAGTAATTGCTGCTCTAAAGGGCAGAACAGTGAGGTCATCTGCCCCTCTCTTGCACTGGGGTATATCATCTGTCTGTCTGTTCGGTAGTCAGCCCTTAGGCTGGTTGGATCCTCAAAAAGCACCGCCGTTAGCTTATGAGGACAGATACCCACAAAAACCCAAGGCAGCGCTATATTGAGGCGTACTAGACAAGCAGAGGAGTGGGGGGTAGTTTGCCATTGCTTTCCTCACCGAGTCAGTACAGCAGCACTAACCCTATGAGTAGAACCTTTCACATCATCCACAGGCACTGACTGTGCCCTGAATGTCATTACAAAGCACCAACCATACCTCAGTAGCTTCCATATAATCACAGCCATGAGTGAGACTGAGATATTGGTGAACAACTGATTAAACCATCGAATTACAGCTTTGTAATCAGGTGTAGTTTGTCGGGCGGTGCAGTCATTGGTTGGTGCACGCGCCCCCGGCCGACCTTGGCTACTGCGCATCTAGTGTGCGCATAGCAAGGTCACGTCCCCTCCAAAACAAAACTTACTTTAACTAGCTGGCGTTCAGTGAAAGAATTACATGTTTAACATAAAGGGTTTCGGTGCTATAATTTTTAAAATGTTGGCATTATTTTTCGATGACCCTGTAGATTTCTATACATCATTCCGAAAATAAGCTCAACTCAACTTAAACGATGACCTCACATTTAAACTTATTTTCTTATCACGTGTCTACCAATCAATTAATTGGTTCTTCGGTTCGCCGAATACTCTATTGTTCGACTAGTCGATTAATCGAATGAACAGTCAGTAGATTAATCGATTAATTTTTAATTATTCGATTATGGATTATTAATCGATTAACTGAACATCGCTAATTACCAGCTCTAATCAAAAGCTGGTTTAAAAACAGTGAAAACCTCATGAAAATCCGTCCAGTAGATCTGAAGGTTAGCCCGGACAGACAGACAGACAAAATCGAGGACTTTATTCCATACCATGTACGGAACATGATCAGATGCTCTTACCCTGGCCACCAAGGTCACCAGACTTAACACCGTATGACTTCTTCCTGTGGGGGGGGGGGGGGGGGGTGTCAAAGTTCAGGTATTTGTTCCACCTCTACCGGCGAATATTCTGAAACTGAAGCAGCGTATCCGAGTCGTCTTCGACACCATCACGACTGGCATATTGGGGCGTGTGTGGGAAGAGATGGACTTTCGAGTTGATGTGTGTAGAGTTACCAGAGGCGCACATATCGAGCATTTGCAATGCATGCAAAAAAAAACTTTTTGAGTTACAGTACTCAATAAAACGCGATTCATCTTCCTACGTCAATATTGCACTGTGTGTTATGAATTTTTGTAAACCCGACAATCATTTTGAATAACCCTGTATATTACATTACATTACATTACATTACATTATGCGAACCGGCCAAAACTAAGGACCACGCAAATATCATTTCATTTCCTTCTTCCTTTCTCTTCCTCCACACTTCCTTCATTCTTTCAGAGTGTTGCGCCTTTCTCTCTGCTGTCCATCTTCCTCCCCTGCGTTCTCTCTTTTCTCCCACAAGAACCGTTATGTTCGAAAGTATTTCCCTGAATTGTGTTCTGTCTCGACAGTCATCATCTGTAATTCCTAGTCTTGGGAGTTCTTCCTTCATCTGCTTGGTGTAACCACCTTGGCTCTTCAGATTATATATTTTATCAAAAATGTGTTTATTTATTCTTGTTGGATCCATTCTAACCATATGTCCATAGAAACGTAAACATCATTTCCTAATTGTTGTTTCCAGATCTTCCACCCTTTCATATATCTCCTTGTTGGATCTTAACCTGTAGGTTCCCTGTTCCACTTTTGGGCCGTAAATCCTCCTCAATATCCTCCTTTCAATCTTCAGAAGCTTTTCCAGGTTCATCAAATTTGCCGTCTCCACACCATATAAGATCACCGGCTTTACCACATCATTGTAGTGTTGTAGTTTGACATTAAAGGAGAGGTTCTTTTTGTTGTATATATTTTTAATGGGGAAGTTGAGTTTTTCTAGTTTAAGTCTTCACTATGTATATTATTATTATTGTTATGACCATAGTCCTGATCCTTTACTGTAAAAACCTAACATTACCCTTTACATGTCCTGGCTTTTATAATTACATATCCCATCACTGACCGACAGTAGTGGCTACGCTGGCTAAAGCGCAGCATTAGGTCATGGGGCCAAGCTCTCTGCTGACTCGGTATACGCGTGGGTTCGAGCCCCACCGTCTGCTGTCCTTGAAATGGTTTTCCGTGGTTTCCCATTTTCAACACCAGGCAAATTCTGGGACGGTACCTGCTGACAGGCCACGGCTGCTTCCTTCCACATCCTTGCCCAGTTTCATTCAGCATCATTCATTTCATCTCCCATTAACTCCTCTCCTGAGGTTGGCGTCAGGATTGGCATCCGGCCGTAAAAACCATCGCCACAAATACTTCCATCGCATCTCATCCCCGACCCCGTTGGAAAACGGGAATAATAAGGGGTAGACATACATACAGCACAAACACAAAGCACTAAGTGAGAACTCTCGAAAGGTGGTAATGCAATATGGTGTACGACATGTTACAATACAGATGTAATTCCGTGAATGATCTCTTCATAATTCATTTTAATACCACTGAATATGCTGTAAATAATGTTATGCTTTAGGGCGGGAATATTGGAAAATTAATTATTAGTCACACATAAAGCTTTAATTACAGACATCTCTTGTTGCCCCATATGGCAGAACAGAGTGGGCCTACTATTTATACCCGCTATATAAATATGGAATACAACATGTGTTCAATGTGAAATGTAGGAACTGCATTTTTAGCCTATTTTACACATTTTGTAAAAATGAGGAAAACGTAGACTTATGAGATCGATCCGGATAAATGTGTGTCTGTCTGTCCTGTCTGTATGTCTGCCTGTCTTTGTGTGTGTGTGTGTGTGTCCCGTCCTATCAACTCCTAAACGGCTGCAGCTATCGAAACCAAATTTAGTATGAGTAAATATCTATATATGAATATCTCAAGGCCATATTTGAAAAAACGTCAGTGCTACCAACTGCTGAAAAATCGCAATTGAAATTTCAGCTCCATGTTGGATATCTTAGAAGGCATGCATGGGAGATTTTCCAAAATTTGCACTCATATAGATAATAACATTTTAGTTTAATTTCCAGAGGGCCATACATGGCAGTGTAGCCAACATGATTCTAAGCCTGCTGATAGATCCAATTTTTAAATACATGTAACGTCTTCACTATCAATTGTATTTCAACGAATTTTCGTATGTACTATGTATTAACTAACAGATATGACTTTGCATATTCTTAAGGGCCGCCAGGGCTGCCAACTGTTAATAAATGCTATCTCTATTTTGTATCCCAATAACAATATACTGTATCAAAAAGTATGCAAACCAATAACTCGAAACTTAGCACACGTATAGTACATGACCTTTTACATTAATTTGCAGTACCTAGTATATGTCAGTGCTGCCAACATGATTCTTATCTTGTTGATAGGTCCAAATTTTAAACACATGTAACTTCTACACTAACAAATGGATTTCATCAAAAATTGGCACAATAATAGATCATAATATTTTAGATTAATTCTTAAATTGTAATAAAAGTAGGCTCTTAAGTTCGTCACGGAACTACTTGTTATTTTACCTGAACGGTAATGTAGTTTATTTTATTTATTTTTTAAATTTCGTTTACGGTTATTACAGACCACGTCTAGTAGCTGTTACAAATTGATTGAAGCCTCGTTTGCAGCCCAGTATCGTTGTATTCTTTCCCTGGCAGCCTGTCTCCTTTCCATCGTCCATCCGATGTTCAGTTTGCCTTCTTCGTGAAAGCCCTTAAAATTATAGACCTCCTGCTGGTACGTGATTCTATTAGCGATGTCATCGCGCTTCATATCCATCTATTTTCGGACGAGGCCCGAACCAGGTACGTGTTTGATGTGTAACAACTTTCCACTCGGTAGCTGGACATTTTTGTGGGACGGAAATGGATGGGACGGAAGTGCATGGGACGGAAACAATGAGCGCGCGTGATGGCGGAGATCGGTACAACGACGTACTGTAGGCCATGTGGCTATGGCGAATGTATATCGCATACAGTTTAGTTCAAGGTTTGGTGACCCCATTTAAGATGTTCCTACAATAAATCATCATCAATTTGTCGTTCTTTGGTGTGAAAATAATCATCTTATCATATTTGCTGAAAACAATTACGATTTATTAAATCTTCATACGCTTGCTGTATTCTTATTTAATGTAAGCACTCGATGTACTGTCGGCCATGTGGCTATGTGGAATCTATATCGCATCAACAAACACTCCAAACACCGTAGGAATTCAGTATATTAACGCCGACTACTAACAATAATTGAAACATCGTTGGTCTAAACATATCACTGGGAGAAACACATTTAATATACCTTCCGTACACCTAATTTTTAATCGCGCCTATACTTGGCAGTGCGCTGATCGGCAAATCGAGGCCATTTTCAATAACATCGCTGGCGTGGGTTCACTAACTGGCCGGTATAGAGCGCAACTCGCATCAAGTAGGCAGTGGATTGCTTCCGCCACGGCAAATAACAATTATGATTCATTACGTTCAGGATTAGGCAGTGGAGTTTTACAAGTAGTTATTTTAATGACCAACAGAGTTCAGACCAACAGAGTTCACTGTCAACAAGAGATTTGCGATTCCGGGACACACATAGCAGGATAACATATCACATGTTAGACATCATATGCGACTACTGTAAGGCTGCTATAATTTCTTTCTTATAACAAATTTTAATCAACCATGTAATTCTAAAAACGCAGCGTTTATAGCGTGTACATGATGCCGATAAAATCACTGCTTCCCCTATTTTTATGATGAATATCACCCCCAGCACGTGTAAATCATCAACTTTAAAAATCATAAAATGTAACGGTACCGTATCTATGTATCAACGAGGCACGTCCAGAAAGTAAGTTCCGTTTGGTACTAAAATTAAATTGTGTACAGATACAGGAAAATTATTTATTGCACAACATTCTACACCTCTTAAACTACTTTTCCACATAACTGCCGAACTTTTGCAGGCATTTGTCATAGCGTGGCACAAGTTTTTGGATACCTTCTTCATAGAAGTTTGCCGCCTGTGTCTTCAACCAGTTGGAAACATCTTCTTTCAGCTCGTCGTCATTGTTGAATTGTTGACCGCCAAGGAAAGACTTGAGATGTATGAACAGATGAAAGTCGCTAGGAGCGAGGTCAGGGCTGTACGGAGGGTGGTCAAACCCGTCCCAGCCAAATCCCTGTAGGAGGTTTTTCATCACATTTGAAGTGTGTGGTCGTGCGTTATCGTGAAGAAAAACAACACCTTTTGACAGCAACCCTCGGTGCTTATTCTGTATTGCGCGGCGCAATTTCCTAAGTGTCTCGCAGTAAGCATCTGCGTTGATTGTTTGACCACGCGGTAAGAAATCAATGAGTAAGATGCCTTTCCAGTCCCAAAACACTGTGCACATCATTTTCACGAGGTGTCAAGATTTGTTTCGGCTTAACCTTTGCTGGTGATGAAGTGTGCCTCCATTCCATTGATTGCCGCTTACTTTCAGGGGTGTCGTAAGAAACCCAAGTTTCATCTCCTGTGACTATCTGTGTCAGAAATTCTTCGCCGCCTTCATTGTAACGGGTCAAAAACTGAAGTGCACTACCCATCCGTTTTGTTTTGTGTTGCTCCGTAAGAATCTTTGGTACCCAACGTCGGCAAAGTTTACCAAAGTTCAGTTTTTCGGTAACAATTTCATGAATTAGTGATCGTGAGATTTGGGGAAATTCCATAGCGAGAGCACTAATTGTAAACCTGCGGTTTTCCCTGATCTTGTCACCAATCGCGTGAACCAGTTCTTCTGTTACCAAAGATGGACGCCCACTTCATTCTTCATCGTGCACTTCACTACGTCCTTCATTGAACTGTCGGACCCATCTTCTCACCATTGAATCACTCATCGCATTTTGTCCATACACTTCCCAAATTTGCCGATAAATTTCAATTGGTTTCACTTTCCTAGCTTTCAGAAAACGAATTACAGATCTGATTTCACAAGCGGCGGGATTTTAATTCAACACCGACATTGTACGAGTAAACATGCACAACAACGCGTACGTGGCTGACAGCGCTCTCCAAATGGCGCACGTTTCTTCTCCTTGATACAGAGCGTCTACCGCGGATATGCGGAACTGCGCTGCAGCGGAACGTACAACTAGTTGAAGACACAGGCGGCACACGTCTATGAAGAAGGTATACAAAAACTCGAGCCACGCTACGACAAATGCCTGCAACATTTCGGCAGTTATGTGGAAAAGTAGTTTAAGGGTTGTAGAAATTTGTGCAATAAATAATTTTTCTGTATCTGTACACAATTTAATGTTATTACTAAACGGAACTTACTTTCTGGACGTATTTCGTATATTTTATACGACGATCTCGTGTACACCGTAAATGCAATCTCTTCCTACACATTTATTTGCCATCCCAAATTTTCCTTTGCCTTTCCGTTTCATGACATTTGTGCAAATATTAATAGATAAAACATTTCGGTTTATTTGCAGTGTACGTAACGTACAAATATCTGCATAGTGTAAAAGAAAGTCCCCGATTCTTGGATGTAACAGGTAATCTCGATAACTACTGGATGGATCTTGAGGCGATTTTTACCATTCTGTAAAGGATTTCTCGAGAAAGGTTTCTGTACAAAAACATTCGTTTATGAACAAAGGAAGCCGAACAGTAACGATTTCAGTAAATCGAGTCGAAGAAAATCCCGCCACTCGTGTGCCTTTTAAGCTTACGATGGGTAAACCGTGAAACATATCTATAAACTACGAGTGTAAGAATTGTTCAGCATGAAAAGTTTTGCAAAAACTTCCGGACAGCCTATCTCTTTCTTTAATACATAGCCTACTATAAGTGTTTTACGCCGTCATTTCTTCCAGCAATCTCCATTCAGTGGAAATTTAAATTACTAGCTTCGGAGCGAGTTTACAAGCTAGCGAATGAGCCTATCACCCCAGCGTTGGTTAGCATCGAACTGTCGAGTCGTGTCGAGTTAGTACTTTGGGGAAGAGTACAGGGTCTTTCATATAAAATAAGAACGGCAAGCGGCTGTTTTGTTATTCTCTGCTACGGTAGCCTTGGCCGAGCTTGTGGCGCGCCATGGCCCCCTGCTGTACTATTGAAAGCGCGCGCGTAGTACATACGAGTGTTGTTTTCTTTTTCAAGTTCCGATGGACTGTATAAAAACAACAAATTGACATACCAAACTTATTTTACTACTCAATGTTTGCTTGTTATATTCGTATGTCTCAACATATTCGCCAAAACGATTGAAACATTTGTCGAATCGTTACACCAGCTTTCCAATGCCCTCGGCAAAATATTCTGCCGCCACTGAGGTGGGTACGTCTGGAGAGTCTCCTGGAGTGTTTCCTTTTTGGCGAGGCGTTGCCGCCCAACCATACCTTCAATTCTCGAAAAATGTGAAAATCATTCAGTGCTGGTTTGGATTAAACGGCAGATGGTCCAAAACTTCACACTTGAATTCTTTGAAAAATCTATCGTAGCGTTGGTACAGTCTGGTCGTGAATGGTTTTCACCTTTTTCGAGAATTGAAGGTATGGTTGGGCGGCAACGCCTCGCCAAAAAGCAAGAACTTCAGGAGACTGTCCAGACGTACCCACCTCAGTGGCGGCAGAATATTTTGCCGAGGGCATTGGAAAACTGGTGAAACTATACGACAAATGTTTCAATCGTTTTGGCGATTATGTTGAGACATAAGAGTAAAACAAGCAAACATTTAGTAGTAAAATCAATTTGGTATGTCAATCTATTATTTTTATACAGTCCATCTAAACTTGAAAAAAAAACAGCCCTCGTATGTACTATGCGCGCATTCAATAGTACAGCAGGGGGCCATGGCGCGCCACAAGCTCGGTCAAGGCCACCGCAGTACAAACTGCCGCTTACCGTTCTTACTTTATATGAAAGACCCTGTATATGTATTAAAATTATTCATGTTTTATGGGCTATTGCCGTGTGGAAATAAATTTAACCACCAGACGTTTCGAAGGAACCTTGCCTCCTTTTCCAATGGTGTTAGAACAATTTGTTCTAATTCCGTTGAAAAAGTAGGCAATTTTAATAGTAATCCGGTCCATGAAAGCCATAATCTACATATAAGAGTATATGTGTCAGGGGTTTTGCTGTTCACCTCGACTTTTCTGAATTGCGCCTGCGACCTGCCGTCAATGCGCCTTTAAAGCTTACGCTGGGTAACCCGCTCAAGATACTGTGCAAAGCCGGGACCGGGTTGCTATTTAAAAATAAAATCAAGACAAAAAATACGCATAAAGACTCGACCCCACGACCCTCAGATTACCGTGCTGTACTCTTTCCGCTGCGCCAACCGCTGCCTGGAAACTACGCTCACATAGGCTACGTGGCTCATGTCTCGCCCAACCTGAGCCAAGAATGCTATCTTAACTTCTTATCTTATTATATAATACTCTAAGGTGTATGTTTCACAAAACCCAAGCTCCTAAATCAGAGGGAGTTAGAAGGTGTGGTTTGTACCAAAATCTTACAAATCGTATCAATAGTACAGGGAAAATCTTGCTTTTCTTGAAAAGTAATCAGAAGTATATTTATTTGTTTATAAAGTGTTTTTAAACAAATAAACAAGACGATAGCCCCTGGCAGAACTCTGTCGCGTAAAGCCCGCACAGCACTACCGCCCGACGGGTAGTCTGTACACATGGGGCGCGCACACCCCATTATGCGAGAGTTCTCGCACCGGTCCGCTAATCCATATATTTAAAACACTAACGTGATTTTTGTTACCGCGAGATTGAGAACACGTCTTAACCGATTGACTTCGTAATGCATTCTAACAAGAGCTCTTGTCATGTAGAATTGCAGACTGTATTTAAAAGGGAAATATTTGTTAGGGTATATTTATAAAATTATTAAAGAAAAATTTAATATTTGTCGCTCCCGCGCTTGTGCACAATGGCTCTATACCACCAGAGAAATGGCGGATCTCGCCGGGTGTTACAGAGATCTTTGTTTATGAGAATTAAAAAAGGGGGGACATATTGTTGTGGCTCTATAGCTCAAACGTTTAGAGGCAAATCACTTACTGGGCAGAGAGCTATAATCCTTCGACTTGATTTAACATCTTCCGATAAGACACTTCAATTTTCCAATATCCAATTCGCTTGGCGTACTTTATCACAATCAATAAAGCTCAAGGGGAAACTCTGGAACGTGTAGGTCCCCATTAGCCTCATCAAGGTTTCAGTCATGGCCAGTTATATGTTGAGAAGTCGATCTTTCGACGCCCTCAAAGTTGCAACAGTGTCAAAAAGTAATCGTTCAAAAAATACATATAACAGTAAATATTTTCCCAATGACCGTCATGTTTTGACGGGTTAAACTAGTTCTTATAAAATCGCTTGTTCATCTGGAGCTCCCATTTCTCTCACTTTAATTTCTGGCCAAACCCTGCATATACCACACATTTGGACGAAATTAATGAGGACGGGTGGGCGCGATCCTCTTGTCAGACATAGAGGTGAAAATGTTTACTCAGTTCCTAATATCGTTAGCGGTCAAACTTGAAGGGCAAGCAAATGGCTTAGTGGTAAAACCACCTACAAAGTTAAGAGATACCCCGCAGTGGTATTCTACATCTTGCTCTATATTTCTGTTTCTAGTTAGGTTTATTCGTTGGTGCTTGGCTAACACGTGTTCTCCATTAGAAACGTTACATATTGATGTGTGGGAGTGCTTCGCATGCCTGTCATTCCCCAGGGATGTGTCACTGCGACTCCAGAACAAGCAGACTTTCAACTCGATGGGTTGGTAGGCTATAATATAATCGGGAGAGTCTGTAACTTAGACTGAGTTCGGCTCCGTGATAGTAAGAATACATATTTATGAGGAGCTAACATTCAACACTCGGCAAGTCCCTTCAGACTAAAATAAAACCGTACCTTGAAAATAATTTGGTACTTACTTGATGTTCTCAATGACATATCAAAAGTCCAGTACACTAACCCATCCGCGTGTATATATATTTTTGTGCAAAAAACCACATAAACTCTCCGTTATTGACGTAATAGTTACAGTAGTTTCTACCTTAGTGACTCACAGACAATCTATATTATTGGTTCTAATATTTAGTGTGTTATTTGAGGCAACCGAATGATACACAATTGTTTTTTAAAAGAAACCATTATAATTGCGAGCAAAGTTGATAATTATGCTTGGATTTTTACCTTTGAAACATTAATAACAAAATTTATCAAAATAGTTAAATAATCATATCTGTAGCAATTATGGGCTTCGACTTGTTCGTTTTTGAAAGATAATTTTTTGTTTTTCCGTAATTTTTCTTTATTTTTATAATTTTTATTTTAATTATTTTTTTTGTTTTATTAATTTTTGGTCTTTTTGAATTTAGGTGTTCACCTCAAAATTTTAAATTCAATTCCAAACTTGTATTCTGTGTTAAGAGGGGCAGATGACCTCTTAGTTCCGTCCCTTAAAACAACAATAACTAACTAACTAATTATGGACTTTAAATTGATAACAACAAATAATTTAGTGAAAATGACATTATCTAAGCAGGTGGTGATTGTATATTACTATAAAACAGACCAATTGTTTTTTCCTTTAAAAATATCCTGTGATGGTCAACACGGTGTGACCTCCATAAGTCGAATATCGACTCTTTGCGGAGTGAAGCCAAGGTTGGAATATGTAGGTCATTGAATGTATCTTCCTTCTGCAATGGTAATTTGAAGTGAATTGTCTTTGACAAAGAATTATTGTTTCGGAATTTATAGTTGTACATTGACATGTGCTATTGTGTATTTTGGTTTTCTTTTAAATAAAGCAACTGCGTTATCGTTTCATTCCTTGTCTCTCCTCTGGTGGGCAGGGAAATGCACGTTAGAATTTCAATTTTAATTAACACTTTCAGTCAGAATTATGGTTTTATCCTTTTTGGTACATGTTGTTGCTCCTAAACCAGACGATTTACGAACCCACAGTAACCCAAGTTCATATCGCCGCCACAGCGCAGCTGTTGTAATTGACCGCCACTGGTGCAGCCCTTCTAACGAGCCTGCTTCCTGTAGCAATAAAGCGCCCGCACTTACACCTTATTGATGGTCATTGCCTGTCTGTACAGGAATTACCTAAGGATTCAGCCACCGATAAATCATTATGAAGAAATGAAACTGCACCGTGAAGGAAATAGCAAGTAAGGTAGGAATACGGTACTAGAACAAAGTGGTAGCCAACGGGAATTGACGTGGACTATTGATCTCATTATTGGAGTTATTTTAAGGTTTCCGTTTCAGTCACTTCAGTTAGATTATTAAACCAAAATAGCGGAACTTCTCGCCAAATTGAGCGACAGCACTCCCAAGCACCTCCTAGTAGTTCGAGTTGGAAACGTAGGTTGCATCTGAAAGGATCAGCTGATATATAGAGAAACATTGTAAGATTGTCAACCTGTAGATGATTTAATTATCCAATCGTAATCGTTGGTACTAGGAGTATTTGTACCATATACGACTGTGATAATGATTGTAGATGGCGTAATGAAAAGGAATGTTCCAGTGATGTATACTTAGGCCACATTTTGGAGAAAGATATCAGGAACAAGAACTTGTTATATTAATATGAAAATGTATCCTTATTGTGAACCAACTCGTGGTGTTGCTGCAGGAGTTCTTTACTGTCGTCCCGGAGATCCATGTTCGATCCCAGCTCTGCCATGAAATTTAAATTCTGGTGTGGGAGCTGTATCCGGATACACTCAACCTCGTGAAGCAAAACTGAGAATAGGAGGTTTGATTCCCACCTCAGCCATCCTGGAAGTGGTTTTCCGTGGTTTCCCACTTCTACTCAAAGCAAATTCAGGGATGGTTCCTAACTTGAGGCCACGGCTGGTACCTATCTTTACATGCGATTCATTTGTTTTCTTGCCTTTATGTGGATTGCAAAATATTTGCTAGCTAATAACAAAATATAATTCTTACATTCTCCCTTCAGTTTAGAAATACACTCACTAGTATAGCCATTCCTATAACACAGGTAATCACGCAAATTACACACATACACAGGTTCACGGGGCTACACGACCATGATGTTGCAGCCCCTAAAATAAGCAAGAACAACAAACATTCTCATTGCAGTAGTACACAGGAAACCTATTTATACCTCGCGCTCTAAAAATACGATCGCAGTGGAAGAAATGACTGTCGGCCAAATAGCTTACGTCAAGGGTAAGTTTTGTTGTGTTATGGGTTGGACCTGCAGTGGAATGGAGTATTAACGTAAAATGGCTCGGGCAACATTTAGTAAATGAAAAGGTTTGAATCAAGCAAACTGTTTTCCCTAATGAATGTGCTCAAGATTTGTCAAACAAAATGTCAGAAATATTGATATACAATTTTCATAAATTTTTGATTGAAAGCACGCATGGGGTCAAAATGAAGATGGTAAACTTACAAATGAACGTACTGCACTGGAGAGAGTATGTAAGAATTGCATTTTGTTGTTAGCTAGAATATATTTTGGATTCCTCTAAAGGCATTTGTGAATAAGACAAATGCTCCCTATGAATCGTATGTAAAGATAGGTACTGGTAATATTAAACTACGAAAAGTACATATCGACAAGTGTAAATGATTACGAGTTGTGTTTAAATGAATGTGACTATTCCACACTTGAGTAGCCCATACCACCACCATGTCATGAATTATCTGCTATATTTTTCGATTGTTAAATTAACTGTATTTCCGTGGTTTCCCACTTCGTCTTCGGGAAAATGCTGGGATGGTACCTACTGTAAGACCACGGCCGCCTCCTTTCCGCTTCCTTGCCAATCCGTTCCAATCTTCCCCTCCTTTCCCATCCTTCATGAGGGCCCTGTTCGCTTTGCAGGTGAGGCTGCCTGGGGAGGTGCTGATCACACCTTCTGAGTTGTATCCACTCCAACCAGATGTTCCCAGCTCTAGGACACAGCCCGTAGAGGCGGTAGTGGTGAGTTCCCTTGCTGAGTCCGTGGAAAACACCAAATTGGAGGGTAAAATCGATAAAATAAAAGAATTTAAAAAACTGTAGGCCTAAATAATCCAGTATTCTTCATTTACTTTAACCCCACTCTTTATATTACTTAATGCCTAAATATTATGGCTAATGCTAACATCACAAAGCAATTTTGCTTGATACGCATTGAGAAATGCTAGCTGTGGACGGCAAGGTGAGTGATGCTGTCAACTCACATTCAGAGATGGCACTGTGATCACCGTCTCCAGCCAAACGCATACTTTTACGGCGAACTTTCCACTATCTTCATAAACTATTTGAATAAATTCTACTTATGCTACATCAGTTAGGTGCAACTCGACTGTAGAAGCAAACTACCTACAATTGAACCCAACAACCTTAAATTTCCCCCAATTAGTTCGACAGGCGCATTGAGCAATCTCACTATCTTTTATTTGTTTTACACAATGCCCATTGGAACGCATCCCTCATGACTGCTTTAAACTGCCTGCCCATACAACACTCACAGGCGTACAAGATTATACCGGGTGTTTGAAAAAGAACTCCCTAGTTTTAATGTATCCTTGAATCTGTACAACGTGGCTTACACCATTCTAGTTTTTGATGTGTGATTTATCAACTTTCCAAGTTTGGCTCCCCTGCAGTTGGCAGGTTTGCTTGACATTGAGACGGTCCCAGTGCTGTTTGAATCCTCTCCTCCCTCAGTTCAGTCCAGGCGTGCTTGAAGTCAGTATAGACGTCTGTTTACGGATCTGTTCAACAGCTTCAGAAGTTCTCGGCCTGGGATTTTGCTTTTAAAACACTACCGGTTTCCTTGAAAGACTTTAGCCAATGACGCATAGATTTTGCTGTAGGTAGTTCACCGCCATACTGACGTCTAAAATTACGTTGCACTGTTATAACTGACTCAGTTTGCACGCGCCAAATAACACACTGCTTACTCAGTTGCACTGAATGCATGCACGCCTGGACTGAACTGTGGGAGCAGAGGAAACAAACAGCACTGGGGCCGTCTCAAAGTCAAGCAGACCTGCCAACTGCAGAGGAGCCAAACTTGGAAATTTGATAAATCACACACCACAAACTAGAAGTGTGTATGTCACTTTGTACAGATTCTAGGACACATTAAAACTAGGGAGTTCACTTTCAAACACCCTGTATATTAATTCACCGTTAGGTTGCAGCATTAACCCACTGAGATCGCCGCGGCTTTTTAAAGGGGAAGATACCTGAAACGTAGGATTGTTAAGTTTGGAGGCTTAATATCAAGATTTACGGATGTGAAAACATTACACTAACAATAAGTTAGTTCCTTTGTTATTCAATCATCTAAAAGTATTCAGACACATACATACAGTCAAATTTTCAGTATAAAGGAAAGCAAAAATACATCGTGGTGGAGGTGATTGTTTTTAAGGGGCGAAATGTCTAGCTCATTTTCCCGTAATTATACAGATGATAATAAAAATACAACTACTTCCAACTGACATAAATCTAACTTACATACTTGGCGAGATGAAAAGAAGAGAATAAGGACAATAAAAGACAGGGAAAAGAAATGCCTCTGGCCCCCTAAAAATAGAATGTTTATTTATTTAGGGGCTTTGTGACATCGTGGTCATGTAGCCCCATGTAGATGGGTGTGCGTTCAATTTGTCTTATAACCCGTCTTATTGTGATGGCTGTATTATACAATTTACAGATTTTTTGGACAGATTGTTTATTTATTTACTTATTTATTTATTTACTTATTTATTTACTTATTTATTTGCTTATTTTTATTTACTTACATATTTATTTAATTATTTATGTTCTTATGCATTTTACTTATTTAATTACTTGTCTATTTGCTTATTTATTTATTCACTTATTTATTTACTTATAGTACATACTTATATGTTTATTTATTTAATTATTTACTTATGTATGTACTTATTTATTTATTTACTTATTTATTTACTTATTTATTACTTATTTATTTACTTATTTGTTTATTTACTTACATATTTATTTATTTAATTATTTATGTTCTTATGCATTTTTTACGTATTTATTACTTATCTATTTGCTTATTTATTTACTCACTTATTTATTTACTTACTTATATATTTATTTATTTAATTATTTACTGATGTATATACTTATTTATTTATTTATTTACCTATTTATTTACTTACTTATTTATTTACTTATTTATTAACTTACTTATTGACTTACGTATTTATTTACTCACTTATTTACTCATTCAATCATTCATTCATTCATTTATGTATTTATTTATTTGCTTCCTCTTTGTCACCTTCTCTGGAAATTGCACGTAACCACTTCTCACGCAGTGAATTGTCCGATGGTATCTCATGAAATGAGATTCCCCGGTATTCTAACTTGCCCTGTTCTGATTTACAAAAGGGCACGCAGCAGTACAGCATTATAAAATCATTCAGAATACATTCCAAACACAACTTCGCCATTAACATCAATACAAGATTTATGTCTGCCACAGTGACTTGGTGCTGCTTCCTAGCGCTTTTATTTGGAAACGAGGCTGTACGCTCAAACCAATGCTGGGTTGAATAGGCAGGCAGTTTAAAGCAGCGAGTAGGGATGCGATCCAGCTGTCAGTGGTATTACAGTTGGAATATAGTTTAATGCTTCTGGTTTGTATATACATAGAGTTTGGTATGACTCCGTAATTCTGTTTTCTAGATCTTTTGTTGCTAGTAATTCAATGTAAGAAATTAAGAGATATTTATCATGAGCCCTGTGTACTTGGGTGTGTCTTGAACTTGTCTGATTAACCTGTATAAGAGTGTAGTAGTGTGTGTAGCTGTAATTGGGACAAGGATTGGTTAGATGCTATGCCTGCAGGAGTATTGATATCACCCCAGGAAATGGCAGTTAGTTTAGAACTGCAGATGTCTTCCCGCTCACTGCGTATCGCGCATTCCAACAACATTAAGTTAATCACCTCTTGCTTCACTCAGCAAATTCCTTCCTTCGCTGGCTGCGTGTCGTCTGCTGCGATAACAACCAATGACACGCGGGAAGCCGATATATTTAGCTTTGGAATAGGCATGCCGCGCATGCGTACTTCAAGACCTCGTTTGAGCGTATTGAACTGCCATCTCCTGGTACGATAACAATAGAAGGAGTGAAGAAAATTCCGGCGAAGACCCACACTCAACATAACCACTGTCATAACCGGGATTGGAATCTCCGATCTCTGTACTTGCCACTTGCCAAACCCCGTGGCCCTACAGGCCATGAAGGGCCTAAGCCTACCAAGCGACCGCCACCCAGCCATTTGTCCTGCATATTATGGGGTGACGCGTGGTCAGCACGTCAGGTCCCCTCGGCCGTTAATCTTGGTCTCCATGACTCTCAGACAGCTACTCAATTGTCCTCACGAGGCTGAGTGCATCTTAGCATTATATACCGGGTGATTCACCAGCCCCTTCCAATATCATTTGCTGCAATCCAACTAACGCGTGTTGGCAGGATGGTCGATAATTCTCTGTTTGCATCCCGTATAGTTTTAAGGCACTTCAAGCATATCCTGCACTGAACCCAATTATTTTACACTCGATGTGACTACAGACTAATACGAGGGAAAAGTAATAGTGTTCAGTATCGTTTGTGGGATATACTTGCAGTGCATTAGTACCATGCGGGATGCAGCAGAGAAATATGGAACTTCCAGCCAACACGCGTTAGTTGGGTTGCAGCAAACGATATTGGAAAGGGCTGGTGAATCTCCCGGTAGATATCGAACCCAGTCCACCGGGGATGTGAGCCAACAACGCTAATCACCTCGTGGCGTTCACTTGTTTGGTGATTAAAATAATATCAATGTAGTTGTTAGCTCCTTTGTTTGATCGAAGGGAGCGGTGGGTGTCCATTCTCATTCACTGTCTTGTCTCGGATGATATCCGTTGGCTCTAAAGACGACTGCTCCCTATATGGAGAGAATTTACGAGTTACGGGCTCTTGTTGTCCCCACCTCCTCCACGGCAGCGAGACGTGTCGTCAAGGAAGGCGACGCCTGGGCGCCGTAAATCGCTTGTAGATATGACCGCTGGACGCTAATGAGGCGGCAGTCTACAGCTGCTAACTGCTTGAGGAGTGTAACCCGTCTGGTGCACTTGCTTGAAGCAATAGTGAGGGAACTCCGTGGTTCGAAATTCTCTTGGAGTTTCCTCACGTGCGATGTCTAGAGTGGTTTCTGTTTTTGTGTACTCGGCAGCTTTAGCAGCTCCTAGAGGTCTGTGGTCTATACAATAACCTCCAATCATATGAGTCGTCCAGTTGCAAAACTCGTTTAATCCACTTGTGAATAAGGATCATCTCGTAAAATTATTTATTTAATTATTTTATTTTATTTTTTTTACTTTATTTAATTTTATTTTGTATTATTTTATTTTGTTTTATTTAATTTAATTTAATTTTGTTTTGTTTTTAACTTTGTTTATTTTTACTTTATTTCGTTAAGTTATATTTTGTTTTAAGTTGTTTAATTTTATTTTTTTTGTTTTGTTTTGTTTTGTTTGTTGTGTTTTATTTTGTTTGATTTATTTTGATCTTCCAGAAAACAAATACAAAACCAAAAACACGAAGCAAAAAACAAAATTCAAACACAAAAGCAAAAGCAGTAACAAAAAAAAGAAACACAAAGCAAAACGCAAAATTTTAAAACAGCAAAAACAGAAAACAAACACAAAACCAAAAAGACGAAGCAAAAAGCAAAATTCAAAAACAACACCAAAAGCAGAAAACAAAAACAAGAAACATAAAGCAAAAGGCAAAATTTTAAAAATCAAAAGCAGAAAACAAACACAAAACCAAAACGAAAAAGTCGAAGGAAAAAGCAAAATTCAGAAACAAAAGCAAAAGCAGAAAACAAAAAACAAGAAACATAAAGCAAAAAGCAAAATTCAAAAAGCAAAAGCAGAAAATAATCACAAAACCAAAAGAGAAAAGCAAAAAGTCAAATTCAAAAGCAAAACCACAAAGCAAACAGAAAACCAAAAACCAAAATCACAAAGCAAAAAGTAGAAAAGAACAAACACAAAAGATACGTGAGGTAAATTCCAGAGAAACGTTTCTCATGAAAATGATTCTTATTCACAAGTGGATTAAACGAGTTTAGTCACTTGACGACTCATATGAAGATGATTCAATCACTCAGCCTAATTACAACAAATGTTCTTGTAGAAGTGTTAATATTTCTGAAAAGCAAATAATATTCCTGTGTCTCCTTGAATTATGGCACTAGATAAAATTGCAACTAATAAATATATTGAAAAGTATTAAAAATATACCATAAAATAAAACAGAAATGACAGTTCATCATGACCATTCGTGTGGATGAACACTAACATTAAATTGCGCTCTATAGGGTGACCCTCTTAGCCCTTTATTGATTAATGTAGCAATGCATGATGTGGTTCAAGCGATAAAAGATGTGTCAAACGATGTAACCATGTATTTGTATGCTGATGATATGGTTCTAGGTTAGGATCACATGATGTTCAAGAGCTACAAAAGGCATTGGATGCATTAGAGAAGTGGACAGATACAAACGAATTGCAAGTGAACATTAAAAAGCCCGATTACATGATTTTCAGAAAAGGAGGGCGAGTATCTTCAAGTGACAAAGTGACTTATAAAGCGGAGATATTACACAGTGTAAACAGTTTTATATATCTAGGCTTGACGATACAAACGACAGTAAACTCCTTTGGGCTTCATATTAGGCTACGTGCTGCGGCAGCTATGAAAGCAATTTTTGACATCAAGAATTTAAATAGATTATCTCTTAAGACGGCCATGACCTTGTTGGACGTAAAAATAATTCCTATTTTAACATATGGTCTGGAAATCATTTGGGATAAGCTAACGAAGAATGACCTACACACTTTAGAAAAAATCAAAGCCCGTTATTTAAAGACAACCCTCTGTGTATCCAAATTTACTAGATCAAGACTGGTTTATGAACTTGCAAAGGAGACTTTTTTAATTGAAGATTTGAGATTCAAGATCGCACTACCTTATACAGACAATTGGAAGAAACTCTTGTACGAAAGATTGGCCAAAAGGAATGACATTTTTATTGACTTCTACTCGACTGAAGCAATGACGAATAGGACTTGAATCAATACTAACCAGTATATCCGACATTTTGTCAATGCTATGGCAGTTCATGGATACCACCACAAACTCTGCAAAACTAAGATCTTTCATGAACCTGACGAGAGTTGTGTGTGTGCGGTGTGTGATTCGATTTGTCCTCGTTACCATGTTGTGGAATGCACAAAGCGAAATAGGCCTATAATAGACTTATGTTTACATGAAATGTAATATCTTTATATACACAATTTGTGTTCCTTATTAAATTAATTAAATTGCAATGAAAAATGAAAATATAATAATTCAGAAAATTAGGATTATAAAAAAATAAAAATAAAATTATAAAGTTGAAAATTATAAAAATAATTGAAAATATTGAAAAATAGTATATAAATAATATTGAAGAATAATTGAAAAACTCAAGTCAAAATTAGTGTAAGAATGAAAATTTAAATAAGTAGAAATTATTAAGTTTTCTTAAATAATATTCTGCCCTTTGAGGGGTTAACCTACAATACACAAAAAGTCCAAAATCATTCGAAGAAATTCTGGCGTGAAACATCTGAAGTGAGGTTTCTCGGCAGTTTTTTTTTCCAGATTCTCTTAACTATATTACCCAACCCAGAAGTTCAAAATTCTTTGGGGGAGATTTCTGACGTGTGGCTCTTCTGGAGCTCTCAGCACTCTGACCATATCCTGTAACCAATATTGCACGACCCGGTTATTATTCATCCATTTAGTACATGGTTATTGGCAATTCTGAGGAATGTTCGTTTAATTGATTTGATCACCTGTCCAGCTCCATCGACTCCGTGGTAGTCTTCACTATTTTATCCACGTACTGGTGTAATGGTTAGCGTTCATGGCTGTCGTTCTAGAAGTCCGGGTTCAATTCCCGCCTCTGCCAAGAAATGTAATTCTGGACTGAGGGCTGAAGCAGGGTCCACTTAGCCGCGTGATGCAAAACTGAGTAGAGGAGGGTTCGAAACACCCCTCAGCCATCCTGGAAGTAGTTTTCCGTGGTTTTCCACTTCTTCTTCTTCAGGCGAATGCCGGGATGGCTCCTAACTTTAGGTCACGGCCGCCTCTTTATCAATTCTCACCTTAAAAGGTGGGGAGGTACACCTTTACCACAGATATTTAAAATAGTTTTCCTCGGTATCCCTTCCTTCTGTTGATATGACATTTTGCAAACTCCTAGAACTGTCCTTTGTCTTTAGCTTTCGACCTGAATATTTGCAATTAACATTCCCTAGTTAGTAAAAAGAAAATTTCAAAAAATGGACTAATTTATACATTGATCATGCTTTTCCTTGATAAGTTCTACAAAACTTCACATTTCTGAAAGATTATTGTTTTAGAAAGTTTATAATACTTGTGTTAACAATGAGAACTAACATCGTTTTCCCATCTTTTGAAATACTATTTCTTTCTCCCTTTTTTATATGAGTAGATTTTTTTGGACATTTTAGTGAGCCATGTTCACTCAGAAAATACAGAACAAAAGTTACAGCAATGGTTCTAGTTTACATTCTTCCACACGAGATACATGTTAGTTCAAAATTTCATCAAAATATCTCAAAAACTGTTTGAGTTATGAAGGAAAACAAAAGACAAAATGAAAGTTTGGGGAACGACCGTTAAACTTACCAATGGGAGGAAAAGTTTTTGAGATATTTTGATGAAATTTTGTATTCATATGTATCTTTTGTGCCTTAAGAATGTGAACTAAAACCATTGCTGTAGCTTTTGTTTTTTGTATTTTCTGAGTAAACATAACTCACCAAAATGTCAAAAAAATGAGGAAAGAAATCTACCCTTATAAGAAAGGGAGAAAAAATATTTCAAAAGATAGGCCAAAGAGGTTACTTCACATTGTTAACACAAGCATTATGAACATTCTAAAACAATAATCTTTATATATATATAAAAATGAAATGCTGTTCGATAGTCTAGCTAAAACTCGAGAACGGCTGGACCGATTTGGCTAATTTTGGTCTTGAATTGTTTGTGAAAGTCCAGAGAACGTTCAAAAGATGAATAAATATGAAAGTTGTAGCACACGAGTAGATTCAACAAATGAGTGACGGCACGCCAATCGCTTAAACAAAGTCCCGTATGCGTTCATATACCATTCATCCGATTGCTATGAAACTTTGGTTGTATTGTTGTACACACTCCAGGAAAGGTTTCTGACTAAGTAAATCCTTTTTACAATAAGTAGCGCACGAGTAGATTCAACAAACAAGCGACGACGGGCGACGCGTTTCAACAAAGTCCTGTATGCGTTCACATACCTTTCGTCCGATAGAGATGAAACTTGGGTTAGAGGTTGTGTACACTTCAGGCAAGGTTTCTGGCTTGGTAAATCCATGTTATAATAGGTAGCGCACGAGTAGATTCAACAAATGAGCGACGACTCGCGAAGCGTTTCAAAAAAGTCCCGTATGCGTTCATATACTATTCGTCTGATAGCGATGACACTTGGGTGAGATGTTGTGTACACTTTATGGCAGGTTTCTGGCTTAGTAAATCCACTTAATAATAGGTAGCGCACGAGTAGATTCAACAAATGTGCGACGACGGGCGAAGCGTTTCAAAAAAGTTGTATGCGTTAACATACCATTCGTCCGATAGCGATGAAACTTGGGTGAGAGGTTGTGTACACTACAGGCAAGGTGTCCATGTTATAAAAGGTAGCGCACGAGTAGAGTCAACAAATGAGCGACGACGAGCGAAGCGTTTCAACAAAGTCCCGTATGCCTTCATATACTATTCATCTGATAGTGATGAAACTTGGGTGAGATGTTGTGTACACCTCAGGCAAGGTTTCTGGTTTAGTAAATCGACTTATCAATAGGTAGCGCACATTTAGTTTCAACAAATGAGCGACGACGGCCGAAGCGTTTCAACAAAGTCCTGTATGCGTTCACATACCATTCGTCAGATAGCGATGAGACTTGGGTGAGATGTTGTGTACACTTTATGGAAGGTTTCTAGCTCAGTAAATCCACTTAACAACAGGTAGCGCACGAGAAGATTCAACAAATGTGCGACGACGGGCGAAGCGTTTCAACAAAGTCCTGTATGCGTTCACATACCATTCGTCTGATAGCGATGAAACTTGAGTGAGAGGTTGTGTTCACTACAGGCAAGGTTTCTGGCTTAGTAAATCCATGTTATAATAGGTAGCGCACGAGTAGACTCAACAAATGAGCGACGACGAGCGAAGCGTTTCAACTAAGTCCCGTATGCGTTCATATACTATTCGTCTGATAGTGATGAAACTTGGGTGAGATGTTGTGTACACTTTATGGAAGGTTTCTAGCTCAGTAAATCCACTTAACAACAGGTAGCGCACGAGAAGATTCAACAAATGTGCGACGACGGGCGAAGCGTTTCAACAAAGTCCTGTATGCGTTCACATACCATTCGTCTGATAGCGATGAAACTTGAGTGAGAGGTTGTGTACACTACGGGCAAGGTTTCTCTCTTAGTAAATCCATATTTTAATAGGTAGCGCACGAGTAGATTCAACAAATGAGCGACGATGCGCGAAGCGTTTCAACAAAGTCCCGTTTGCGTTCATATACTATTCGTCTGAAAGCGATGAAACTTGGGTGAGATGTTGTGTACACTTCAGGGAAGGTTTCTGGGTTAGTAAATTCACTTTACAATTGGATTCGCACAAGTAGATTAAACAAACGAGCGACGACGCGCGAAGTGTTTCAACATAGTCCCGTATACGTTCATATACCATTCGTCTGATAGCGACTAAACTTGAGTGAGTTGTTGTGTACACTCCAGGGAAAGGTTCAGGCTTAGTTAATACATTTCACAACAGGTAGCGCTCAAGTATATTCAACATATGAGCGAAGGCGCGCGAAGCGTTTCAACAAAATCCCGTATGTGTTCATATACCATTTGTACGAAAGCGATGAAACTTGGGTGAGATGTTGTGTACACTTCAGGGAAGGTTTCTGGCTTAGTACATCCACTTCACAATAGGTATCGCACAAGTAGATTCAACAAATGAGTAGCGGCGTGCGTATCGTTTAAAAAAATCCGTATGCGTTCATATACCATTCATGCGATTGCAATGAAATTTGGAGAAATGTTGTTTCCACTCCCGCAAAGATTTCTGATTTAGTAAATCCATTTTACAGTTGGTAGCGCACGTTTAGATTCAATTAATGGGCGACAGCACGTGAATCGTTTCAACCAAGTCCCGTATGCGTTAATATAACATTCATCCGATTATTATAAAACTTTGGGGAATTGAGCACAGTCCTGCGAAGGTGTATGAATTAGTAAATCCGTTTTTTAATTGGTGGCGCACAAGTAGATTCAACAAATGAGTGTCATCGCGCGAATCGTTTAAGCAAAATCCCGTATGCGTTCATATGCCATTCATCCGATTGCAATGAAACTTTCATGAGTTGTTGTGTACACGCCAGGGAAGGTTTTCACTTAGTAAATCCATTTTACAATAGGTATCGTACGAGTATATTCAACAAATGGGTGACGGCACTCGAAACGTTTCAACAAAGTCCCGTATGCGTTCATATACCATTAATTTCATTGCGATGAAAGTTTGGTGAGTTGTTGAGCTCGCTCCCATGATTTTATTGAGATAGTAAATCAATTTTACAATAGTTTAGAGGTGGTTAACGGAAAAAGAAAACAATATTGGGAATCCAAAAGCACTTCAACATACACAGTTACAATGCCAACACTTTCTTTGATTGGCCTTGCAACGCATGCTGGGTACAGATAGTCTTCCATAAATATGAAGTTTTGTAGAAATTATCAAAGAAAAGCTTGATCAATGTATAAATTAGTCCAATTTGTTGAAATTATTTCTTTAATAACTAGGGAAAGTTAATTGTCAATATTCAAGTTGAAAACTAAAGATAAAGAACAGTTCTAGATGTGTGCTAACTTTCATATCAACAGGGATCCCGAGGAAACTATTTTAAATATCTGTGAATTTTACACTTGTAAAGGTGTAGGCCTATCTACCCCCTTTTACAAATGAAAATCCACAGCCTGCTTCCAGTCTCCGACCGGGTCAGGAATGGAATGAATGAAGCCCCCATCTAGCGGCGAGGATATGGACTGTGCCGGCTGCCGAGGCCTGACGCACTCCTCTGGGGCAATGATTAAATGAACGACAGATGAAATGAAATGCTAGTGGAGAGTGTTGCTGGAATGAAATTTTGACAGGGAAAACCGGAGTACCCGGAGAAAAACCTGTCTACCTCCGTTTTGTCCAGCACAGATCTCACATGGAGTGACCGGGATTTGAACCACGGACCCAGCGGTGAGAGGCCGGCGTGCTGCCACCTAAGCCACGGAGGCTCCCCCTTTTACAAATACTGTATACAAATATATACAGCGATCATAATAAAACAGGTATTCAAACAAAATGCCATACATAGTATACCCAAGTGGACTCTTCGCTCCGTCTAGATCAGGGCCATCCAGTCATTGCCCACCGGGAGCGCGGCCGCGCTCGGGGAACACTGCCAATCTGACTAGCGCTCCTTCCCCTACCACCACTACACTGTGGCAGCGAGGAGACAGACGATGTTCGGACCACGCTGACTAGAAACGTACGTACAGTCGTGCGGCCGACGGCTCTTGTGGGATTGTTGACATATTAATAGGGCTGTTTCGCCATAACAAATATGCCGCATATACAAATCGAATGGTACTCCGAGGTATGGAATGTGCAGGAAACGAACACAAGTGTTAAGTAAAGAATATTGTGATTTATTCCAAACTGAAATGTGAACATATTAGAGAGGAAAATTCAACAACAAATTGTGTTCCTTTTAACACATTACATCTCTGTTGCACACTAAATATTTGGCATGCCCTTTATAAACTGTACAGAAAAATGAAATTCCACATTCTGCTTTAAAGACTGCTGCTTCACCACTCCCTATTTGTACGCTGATCAGTTATGACGACTGCGAAACTGTCAACAAAGCGCATTGGACTAGACTAGCGACTGATGGATCTGCTGCTTGCACTTCAGCATGCTCAGCCAGCCAAGCTCCTTCCACCACTTCTGAAACTACCTTCCACCAAAGCTCGGGGAGCGCTGTCTGGATGGCTATGGTCTAGATTAAGGTGTATACATACATTTTAAAAAAAAAGTGTGATAACCTGTGTTATTGCGTTGTCTGTAGTGGTGTGTGTCTTTGTAATTTGGGTGAGTATTGGAAAGGAAGCAGCAGTGGCCTTAAGTTAGCAACCATACCGACATTTATCTGGAGTATAAGTGAAGAAACTACAGAAATCCACTTCAAGTATGGCCAAGGTGGGAATCGGACTCACCTCTTCTCAGCTTTGCCTATGGAGTCTGAGTGTACCTCGTTCCATCCCTCAGACTGGAATTTAATTACTTGGCAGAGCTGAGAATCGAAACCGGACCTCCAGGCCTACAGACAAGAATGCTAGCCGCTACACCTACATCTTTCTGTAATGATTTGATTAAATACCAGGCTGTAAAAAGAACTAAAATATGTCACTGGTGGAGGTTTATCCTCTCAGAAAAAGAACCACATTAATCATACTTTTATAAATGGAATGAATTAATTTTGACGAAAAAGTTGTAAATTACGTTGCTTTGAGACCTGTCGAGAAGTAGAATGAATGTAATATTTCAGATATGACCTACGTGCAAAGCACGACCAAGGTTGCAGTTCGTTAGTTGCTTTACTGGTAGGTCCCCAGTATTGTTGAATTACGCAGTTAGGTAAGGCACTCAACCTATGCGCTACCAGGCTGCACGTTTTAAACTCGGTCCAGGATGTGATACTGTATTTACTACTATTTACTTACCTACTTACTGGTCGGCGCTACAGTCCCTGAAGAACCTTGGCCTCCTTTATCACCTGCCTCCATTCATCTCTATCTTCCGCCTTCCTTCTTCAGTTCCTGATTCCCCGACTCCTAAGGTCGTCTTCCACGTCATCTATCCACCATCTCCTGGGTCTTCCTCCTCTCCTTCTTCCATCCGGTCTTTGTGTCTCAATTCCCCAGGTCTCCTTAGGGTTTTCACATTCCATATCGCTAACATAATATCCGCTTTCCTTCTCATTGACCGTTTCCTTTGCCGGTTCGTCATCGGGTGATCAGCATTCCGAGGCACTTGTAAAGTATCCGTAACATTGAAATTTTTATAGGGTAGGGTAGTTAACCCTACGCCCAACCCCCAACCTGGAGGGCTAGGGTATCCGTCTTGGTCTGGACCATCACCTTTGATCTGTCCGGCATGGGTGGCCCTACCAGGAGCTTACGCTCCCGCCAGCTAAGCTCGCAGGATCATTTGAACTCTCAAGCCCCCATATCACGTCAAGATGAGGATACCATCGTGAGGGTTTACTCCTATTTAGAAGGCCCAAATCGTTTGAGTCCACCATTACATACAGCTCAGAAAATAGTGGATGAAAACTTTGATGTCATGACTCAATTGACTACGGACTGGAACTCAACTTGTACTGCAGAGCTCCGTGATGTGCCATCCGTAACTGTGAAGCACCCTGGATTCAATCTACGCCCAGAAGGACATGGACTAGACTGAACAGAATACGGACTGGCCATGGTGTTTTGTTGATGCGATGTTCAAATGGACAAATTACCATCTCTTGCATGTGATTGTGGTGATGAGAGGCAGACTATCTCACATATTGTACGTGATTATTCTCTGAGGGCATATCCAGGAGCCCTCGGAGATTTTATGCATGTGACTCCAGATTCAGTGGATTATTGGAGGAACTTGGACATTCATTTGTAAATATGTTGTAAATATGTTGATCTTCTGTGATATCTAATATTACTGTTTGCCATACAATTAATAATAATACTACTACTATTTAAATCCACATTTATTCATTACTGTAATGGATGAAATAATGAAGAGAGTTACGAGACCAATAAGACATCTGAGTTTAAAGCTTTAGTCTTTGCAGATGATGTTGTAATATGGGGTGTAAATGAGGCTGATACAACAGAAGCTGAATCATGGAATGCTATATTCAAGCAATTTGGTCTGAATATAAGCCAGTCCAAAACGATAGTGATGCCCGTTAGTCGACAAAACATCTGTACTAATATCACTCTCAATGGTACAAAGTTATAATAAGTACGTCAGTTCTGTTACCTTGCCAGTAGTGTCCACAGATAACCAACCATCTGCAGAAATCACTAGTAGAGTTCAACATGGAGCACATTTTATCACCTCGTGAGAGGGCTTCTATGGTATAAGCAAGTTCCCTTAAGATCAAAACTAATATTCTACAAGAGCCTCTTTGTACCTGTTACTACATATAGCTTAGAAACCTGTACCCAATCCAAGAGAAATATCAGCAAACTACAGGCGGCGGAGATGGAGTTTTTAAGAACTATGATTCAGAAGACAAGGAAGGACAAAATAAAAAATTATGAGACACGCCATCTTGTTCAAGTAGAACAATCTCATAATGAGATCTGTGTTGAAGCCAGGCTGAAACGGTTCGGTCATCTCAAAAGAATGGACACACACAGAACAGCTAGAGTGTGAATTGAGAAAGAACTGGAAGGCAAGAGACCAAGAGGTCGACCAAGGAAGAGATGGATCGACGAGGTTAGAACTGAACTTGCAGGGAGAGGTCTGGATTTGCAGCAAGTCAAGGAGGGTGAGACATTCTTGGAGAGAAGTAAATGGAGAGCGCTCATTCTCCGCACCTGGGAAACTGGAGCCGGTTCATGATGATGATGATGATGATGATGATGATGATGAAATCCAAGCATTCTGGGCAACATTTCGGCACCTCGGTGTCTCATGTTTCACAGCATCCCAAAGGGGTATTTAAGTTTATAATAATAATAATAATAATAATAATAATAATAATAATAATAATAATCCATTATATAGCTTTGGGGTGAGTGAAAATTTACAATACCGACGTTTCAAGACAACTGCTTGTCCCTTTGCCAAGGTTTTGTATTGAAAGAAGGAATGAGTAAACAATGGTATGTAGACTCCATGAATGGTATAAGACAGGAAACCCTGTCGAAACAAATAATTATTCCATTATTATTATTATTTTTCGTATGATGGTAGAAGGAATAGATAAAACAACTATTTACAAATATATATACAATTTTCTTTTTTTCTTTTTCTTAGTCGTTTACCCTCCAGGTTGGTGGAAACCACGGACTCAGCGAGGGAACTCACCACTACCGCCTCTTCGGGCGGTGTCCTAGAGCTGGGAACATCTAATCGGAGTGGATACAACTGGTGAGGTGTGATTGGCACCTCGCCCAGGTGGCCTCACCTGCAAAGCGAACAGGGGCCTCATGAGGGAAGGTAATGGAAGGTCAGGATGGATAGGCAAGGAAGAGGGAAGGAGGTGGCCGTCCCGGCATTTGCCCGAAGACGAAGTGGGAAACCACGGAAAACCACTTCGAGGATGGCTGAGGTGGGAATCGAACCCCCTCTACTCATTTGGAACACCCGAGGCTGAGTAGACCCCGTTCCAGTCCTCATACCACTTTTCAAACTTCGTGGCAGAGCCGGGAATCGAACCCAGGACCTCCGGGGCGGCAGCTAACCATGCTGACCGCTACGCTACGGAGGCGACTATATATATATATATATATAATTATGTACACTAAAATACACTTGATCTCAAGTTTGAAAAACTAGAGTCCAAAATTGAACTGTTGAATCCAGTCAATGGCTTCTTGGAACAACTTGTGTAAGTCTTGCAATGTTCCTTTGAATGCTCTGAGGGGACATGCGAAGACTACGTGATCCAAAGTCTGCTGTTCTTCGCCACAGTCACATGCAGGAGAGGACTTCCAACCCCATTGGTTCAGGATCGCTGCGCACCTTCCTTGGCCCGTTCTATCCGATTCAGTGCGCACCATTGGCGCCGAGGTAGATGAAATCCTCCAGGCCGAACCCAAGAAGTTTTGATTAACTGATGGTGTGTCAAGGACGTTTGTTCCTGCCATTTGGTATTCCAGGCATCTAGGATGTTGAAATTGTCGACCTGCAAGCTGGTTGCTGTTCTTCATGATGGTTGCCTGGACTTCAGTCGCTGTGCTGAAGTTACTGGAAGCACGGAGTGTAATGGCAGCGATGGATTGTTTTGGATTTTCTTCCAGGTGTTCCTCAATGACTGGAGACTTCTAAGGGGAGGAGGTGGAATATTACTTAATACTGGTAGCCAGTGAGTGTTGGTGGATCGCAGACATCCAGTAATGATGCGCATTGCTTGGTTCAGTTGTGTGTCAACAATTTTGGTATGGGCACTATTAAGCCATGTAGAGCAGCAGTATTCTGCGACTGAGTACGTGAGAGCCAGAGCTGTGGATCGGAGAACTGTTGCGTTGGCGCCCCAGGAGGTCCCTGTCAGTTTCTGGAGTATGTTGTCCCGGGTTTTGATTTTAGCTGCTGTGCTCTTCAAATGTGTTTTAAATGTCATTGACCTGTCATCCCTAGGTATTTTGGATTACTTCAATATTGGAGAATCTGTCCTCTGAATGTTGGTGATTTGCATCTATATTCCGTATGTGAAAAGTTGATACAACAGTCTTTTGAGCATTTGGTCGTATGCAGTTTTGTTTGAAATAATCATCTAATATCTTCAAGTCTGATGTCAATGATGTTTCTGCTCCTTGGAAGATTTGATTGTGTGTGATAAAAGCAATGTCATCAGCATAAATATATTTTCTGGACTTGGCTTCTGGAAGATCGTGTATGTATAGATTAAAAAGGAAGTGGGGCCAGAACTGATCCTTGAGGAAGCCCGTCGTTTAGTTTGTGCACCTTGCTTGTAGAGTCCTCTGAAAATACCTGAAAGTATCTGTTGTTTAGCATGTTTTCTATTAGGGTGGTTAATTTCCGACATGGAATGACATTAATGAATTTGAGCAGCAATCTGTCCCGCCAAACGGTGTCGTACGCAGCAGTTAGGTCAAAGAAGACACCCATACTTATCAACTTCTTCTCAAATCCATTTTCGATGTGAGTTGCTAAGGCTAGCACCTGTTCTTCACAACCTCTTTCCGGTCTAAAACCAGCTTGTTCTATAGGGACAGTAGTTGATAGTAGAAGAGATTCTGTTATGGATTAGCCTCTCCAGAAGTTTCAGTGTCACACTCGGAAGGGCAATGGGGCGGTAGTTTTCAACTTTTTTTTTTTGGCTTGAGGACAGCAAAGATCTTCGTTTTTTTTTTGAAGAGCGATAGCAGATTATCTGTTTATAGGATGTTAGTAAAGAAATTGTTCAGCCATCTAATAGTAGCAGAAACGCAGTGTAAAATAAACTCTGGGTAGATACCATCAACACCAGCAACCTTTCCTGGTTTTATGCTTTTTATGGCTTCCATAATTTCCTGTACTTGAAATGGAGCAGAGAACACGGATGTTTGAGGAGGTGACTGTTTTTTTTGTTGCTTTCAGTAGATACCTGGCTTCTCTTATTATATGCTTATCCTTTCTTGTCTTTGATGTAGCTATCATATGACTGGCTACATCGTCCAAATTTTACACTCCATGACCTCCGTAGATTAGGAAGAAGTTGGTAATGAAACTATAGAGGGAAGCCATGATCTACGAAGGGCGTACTACATTGTTTTACTCTTTATTTTTCTGTACCCAAATGTAGTACTTTACACATCAGTTGTTACGTCCACCTTCTTAACATAATCTCCTTGTAGTTTTATGCACTTTTGCTATCGATGTGTGAGTATCTCCAGACCTTCCTGAAACCATTATTTCGGAGTTCTATGTACCCATGCCTTGACAGCTATGTCCATTTCTGCAAAATCCAAGGAAGGGCGACCTTGCAATGGAAGCATAGCCTAGGTTCAGTCTTCCGCCAAAGAAATGTCGAACAGTGCCATCAGTTGGAAAGCGAATGGCGACAGTGTTCTGGGACACAAAGGGCATCATCCTCATTGACTGACATGAATTGGGGGCCACGATTAACAGTGCAGCATATATGGCAACCCTTAAGCGCTTACGTCATGCCATTCAACTTAAGCGGCCAGGAAAATGGGGTAAATATTTGCTTCTGCAAGATGACAATCATCGCCCCCACACTAGACGAGAGACCACCGTTGCCATTGATCAAATGGGTGCTGCCAAATCCACCATACTCTCCCGACTTGGCTCCTAGTGATTATCACCTGTTCGGGTACATGAAGAAACCTCTGGACACAGCTGTCATGGAATGGTTAGCGCTCCGAAAGAATGGTTTCAGGTAGGTCTGGAGAGACTGACACATCGATGACAAAAGTGCATTTAGTTACAAGGAGATTATGTTAAGAAGGTGGACGTAACAACTGATGTGTAATGTACTTCATTTGGGTAGAAAAAATAATGTGTAAAACACTATAGTACCCCCTTCGGTCTTAATGGATAACCATCACCTCTATAAGCTCTTTGGTTGTTATCCCTTAAGTATATTCGAATATTTGAATCTTTTATTGTGCGAATAATTCCAATAATCGAACTAATCGTATGTTCGAATCAAATATCCATATTCAAAATTATTTGAATAATTCGTTTTTTGAATATGTACAGCCCTACTAATTACACGGAATTACATGCCTTTTGTGGATTTTCGACTAGGAAGCCAACCACACCAGCGGGATCTTGATGTCCGTGCCCGGACCGCCGCTGATGAGTTGATGTTGATTATGTTGTTAAATTAAACTCTCATCCAAGTACACGGGCTTTATCTCCAAGGTGTCCTGAACTTCTAAAATGAATTAACAACCACTTCCCACGAATAGACAGAGCTATTTAACGGGCTGTGAGAGGCTCTCGCGAAGTGAGAGCACAATACTTGGAACACATTGAATAGCACCCAGACAATCACTCGAGATAATGCTATTCACGTCTGCCTGTGGCAGCCTTGAGAAATGCATTTGATCCGCACGCCGCGCCGTGCAGCACATTGTGGGAGTTGCCAAACAAACCTTAACACTTTCACAAGTGAAGGTTTAATGCTTTGTTTATGTCGTTAACGCTATTGTCTAGGCTAGCTTCTCAGCACAAACAATGTAAGTATCCTTCTCGTAAGATTGCCCAAATGGAACTCTTGATTCCATTTCTCTCTGTGATTATCCATTACAAATAGTCTAGCTGTTCCTAGACGTTCGATAATCGCCAGATGACATGAATCTCAGCACCCAATCGTCACACTGCAGAATAATAACAGTTAAATTTTTCACTTTTCTAGTTGAAGGGGAATGACAAGACTCGGTAATTAGAGGCACGGTCTTTATAGCTGAGGGAGAATGGGTTTGATTCACGCCTGAATAAAATCCCCTCTTCCTAAAACGGAATTTGTTCTGGCGTTGAATCTTTAATGAGCTTCCAAAGTAATTAGTTAATTAGTGTTGTTCTAAGGGGCAGAAATACGAGGTCATCTGCCCCTACTCTCAAGGTAATAATCGGAAATGAAGTTGTTGTTGATTTAATTAGGGGCTTTGCGACATTGTTGTCATGTAGCCCCGTGTACTTGAGGGAGTGTAGAATTTGACTGATAATCTGTCTCATTGTGATGGCTGTATTTGTGTGTGTATTTGTAAGTCAAGTGAGGATTGGGAAGGAGATGGCCTTGGCCCTAAGTTAGGGACCATCGCGGCATTTGTCTGGAATAAAAGTAGGAAACCACGGAAAACGACTTCCAACATGGTCGAGGAGGATATTGAACCCATCTCTTCTCAGTTATTCCTGACGAGGCTCAGTGTACCCCGTTTCAGCCCTCACACCATGATTAAAATTTCTTGGCAAAGCCAGAAAATGAACCTTGACCTCTGGGGCGATAGCCAATAATGCTGTTGTTGTTGTTGTTGTTTGAGTCTTCAGTCTTTTGACTGGTTTTATGCAGCCCTCCATGCTTCCCTGTCCTGAGGTAATCGTTTCATCTCTACATAACTGCCACACCCTAAATCCGAGGCAATCTGTTTAACATATTCTAAACTTGGTCTACCCCTACAGTTCTTGTCTTCGACCCTTCCTTTCATAACTAAGCTTGCTATACCTGGGTGTCTTAGTATGTGTCCTACCAACCTATCTCTTCTCTTCATTAGCAGTCGCCAGCAACATCTCTCCTCTCCCACTAGTCTTAATACCTCTTCGTTTGTAACCCTATCTACCCATCTGATCTTCATCATTCTCCTGTAGCACCACATTTCAAAAGCTTCAATTCTCCTCTTTTCTGCTGCACCAATAGTCCAATTTTCACTTCCATAGAGCGCCACGCTCCAGACAAAGGCGTTAAGAAATGACTTCCTAACACCTAAATCTATATTCGATGTCAACAGATTCCTTTTCTGTATAAATGCTTTCCTTGACTGAGCTAACCTACTTTTTATATCCTCTTTGCTTCGTCCGTCACTGGTTATTTTGCTTCCTAAGCAACAGAAGTCTCCTACTTCCTTTAGTTTTTCACCTGCCAAATTGATGTCTATAGAGGTTTCTGATTTATTTTGGCAGCATTCCAATATTTTTGTTTTACATTTATTAATTTTCATCATGAATTCTTTCCTCAAGACGGAGTCCATACCATTCAAAAACTAATTCGAATCCTCAGGCGTGTCGGCCAATTATTATGAAGGGATCGTTAATTACCATAACGACATCTAACATCTAACTAAACATGTCAGTGGTGTTTGGAGATGCGTAATGCATGTGATATCACCTGGAGTGGCGCGCCATATGGTCCATGGCCCCTGTCGTGGGTGGCGGGGAGACTACTGGAAATAGATCGTCCGCCATCGGGCTAGTCCACTGGGAAAGATGGTCTGCTTCAGAATATCATCTGTGCTGGGAAACTTCCTACGTGGCCTCGGAGAGCAAGGAGCAGACGATAAAGGTAGGTCACAGCCATCTGGAGCAGCCAGTTGCTATTCCAGCAACTCTCTTCCCATTCATACTGTGGATATTCTCATGTCACTTCTGTCAAGTGACGTGAAGATCTAGTACCTACTCTCTCAGATTAGAAGTGAATGGGAAATGTCAAAATCGCAGTCTTAAGTCCAACAGGCTTTATGGCAAATATATTATTCCATAATGGTATCTTTTAAAGGTGATTTCGTTTTGGCATAGAGGATTTCTCTGAATATTCTCAACTGGCAGTTCACGTTTATGTAAATAGAGTTACGCATGCGCATCGACTGCTCTCGTAAACATTACATTTTAGCTATAAGCGTGTGCAGTGCAGTTTTTACCGGCCTTGTGACGAAGTTTAACATGTTCCCGCCTTATCGTGTGTTAGCGGTGTGACATTCTTCTGAAACGTGTGCATCACATTGCGTGTTATGTTATATATAAATATCAAGACAACTAAACCGCGAAATAAAAGTGGACCGTGTTACAAGGCGGTGTCCAACTTGTTTTCCCTTGCGTCGAATATTCTGGGAATAACTTACTGCACCAGGTATAGTAATAGTTAATTTCGAAGAGTATTTAACAAGAATTTCCAAGTTTCTAATTTTAGACCCCACTGTATTGGACATTGGTTGGTTGGTTCCTTAGTTTAGGGGCTGCGACAACGCGGTCATGTAGCCCCGTGTACTTTGGGTGTGTGTAGAATCTGTCTGATAACCGGTGTTAATTGTGATGACTGTATTAGTGTGTGTTATCTGTTTCTTAATTTAAGTACTGCAAATTAGAATTTTTCAAATAGTTCCTACTTTTGCTGCCAAGCGCCACTGTCAACGACTACTAGGCCAAGTTCAGAACTTAACTACTAGACGCCACCGCAGTCGGCTCTTGGCAACGAACGTAGAAACCTAAGAGCGTTGTTTACATTCTTAACCTATCCAATTTAGCTTCACACACGTGCAATTAGTGGAAGGTTCTTTAACATGCCATAAATCTATGACATGGGACCGCCGGCTTTACTTCCCCTCCGAAGGAAGGCATACTGAGGGATTTTTAACGCTCTTAAAAATCCGACGGCTTCGGCCGAGTTTGAACCCTCTATCTTGGGCATAGAAGCTCAGCATGCTACCGACTATGCCACCGAAGCCGCGTATTGGATATTCTCAAAAAGCCCACATTCATTACACTAATAATATTCAATAGATTACATTCGACGTTTAGAAGCTGTTGTTTCATTTGAGAAGCTTAGTTATCAATGTCATTTAGCCCCGTGTACTTGATTGTTTATAGAATGTGTCTGATAACCTGCGTTATTGTGTTTTCTATATTAGTTTGTGTATTTGTAATTCAGGCGGGTATTTTTTACATAAAAGCGTGTTATTTTGCAATAAATCACTTATGTAATAATTCATTCAGGTTAGGGTGTTAAAATACTGTTTTCCCGCCTAATGTAATAGGGCACAATTCGTGTTGACCGAGTAGAAAGCTTTATATAATATTATTTTTATTTGGCAACAGAGCAAAAACTTCGACATAGACGTTCGTTTGTCTCTTAGAGCGGTCATAATCAGCGTGGACAGTATAAATTTGGTCAAACTGTTTGCTTCAATGTTTTAAAGTTCTGTCCTTGAATCTATCTTGATGGTACTTCAAGCCCTCACTTTACTTTCTTCCCAGTAAAAATATACATTTTTTCCTGATGTATCCTTTTACTAGAAGAAACAGGTACCATCCTTCATCTGAATGACTTCATAATCTAGATATTTGCATGAGATTTGCTTCTGATATGGATACAAATCCTTCTAGTCGTTGATTCGTGGGGTATTTCGGTTACAAAGACAAATCCCTTATTGTATAGTTCTCCCTAATATTATTTGTATAATCTTAAAACCAACATTATTTTCTTCTCCGTGATTTCTCTCCTTGTGCTCATTCACACCCTTCACAGTTTCTAAATGGATTGCGTCGGATGCTTTGCATGAATGGCCAATCACTTCTTAATTTCCACCATATTTTATTTTCAACTATTCACGACATATTTTCGATCTTCCTTCCTGACATTGCCAAATGATTGATCCCATCTTCTTTCCTTCTCGTCAAACACAGCCGTTATACTGCAGGCTTATCCTATTAGTTGTCAGCACTTCCATATCGACCCACTGTTCTAACAACACTGAATGACTTTCACAACAGAAATGACTGGCTGGTATAGGGAGGAGGGTAAGGATGATATACATTGGAATTTCCCCCAGGTATAGGATAACTCGAGTAACCGACAGAAGTAACTACGCTCGCTAACGCCCAGCGCTAGGCCTAGGGTAAAGCTGTCTGCGGACTCGGTAGGCGTGGGATCAAACCCCAGCGGTGGCCGTCCTTGAAATGGTATTCCGTGGTTTCCCCATTTTCAACTCCTGGCAAATGCTGGGACGGTACCGTCGGATAGGCCACGGCCACTACCTTCCACATTTTGGCCCAGTTTCATGCACCTTTATTCATTTCAACTCTCATTAACTCCTCACGTGAGTATGGCGTCAGGAAGGGCATCCGGCCGTAAAACTACCTGCCACATATAATTTCATCGCATCTCATCCCCAACCCTGTTGAAAACGGGAATAATAGGGGGTAGACCTACTGTACATACGTTATTATTATTGGTATTCTGCCCGAAGGCAGGTCCGTGTCTCCGAAGAGGCTAGCCTTAGCCGGAGTTTACGTGCGGTAGGGTGGTCAGGGCCTTTCCGCTTCTCCTTTCTTTTGCCAACAGCACGTGGTCCCGCGCCCAATGCTGCTTAACTGAGGAGTTCTCATGGGATCCGGTGTTTCAACATGGCCATGCCGTTGGCTATACACACTTTAACTCTAGTAATCCCAGCCTTCCCGCGGTCACAGGTCGTGTGTGTGTGTGTGCTTGTCACACAAATTCCTGTCTGTGCGTAATTCCGTTGAGCAAACTTTCTTTTTCAAATGTATTCGGCCTCACGAGGCAGAACTGAGAGGAGGTGGGTCCGATTACATCTTGGAAGAGGTTTCACGTGGTTTCCCAATTGTACTCCAGGCAAATGCCCGGATGGTTGCTAAGTTAAGCCCACGCTCGTCTCTTTCCCAATCCTTTATTTAATTACAAATTACACACATTAACAAACCCATCAAAATAACACAGGTTATCAGACAAAATTTCACACACATACACATAAACCGAAGTGGTCTACACGGGGGTAATGACCACGATGGAATGAGACAAATACAACATCATATAGGTGCATATTCATGAGAAGTATAGCAACAATGAAACCGTCATTTATTATACAGTATTAGGTCTACAAACGTTCTTCTTTTGCTTTTTTGTTTAGAATGGTATCTTAGATAATAATAATTTTATTGGTTTTACGTCCCATTAAACTGCTGTGGCATTTAGAGACGCCAGGGTGCCGTAATTTTGCTCCGAAGGGGATCATTAACGTTCCAGTACCTCTACTGGCACGGCTTCCTCGCACTTGCTCACCCTCAAGTGTCAACTGACTGCGGCAGGCTTCGAACCTGAAGCCTTGGGAACAACAGACGATAACATAACCGCTGAGCCACGCAGCCAGTCTTGGTATCTTGGAGTTATAGGCAGTATGTTGTGCCCGGTCGAAGCCGTCGGATTTTTTAAGAGCGTTAAAAATCCCTCAGTATGCCTTCCTTCGGAGGAGCAGTAAAGCCGGCGGTCCCATGTCATAGATTTATGGCATGTTAAAGAACCTTCCACTAATTATACCTGTGTGAAGCTGAATTATATATAGGTTAGACATTCGACAAACGCTCTTAGGTTCCGACGTTCGTCGCCAAGAGCCGACTGCGGTTGCATCTGGTAATCAAATTCTGAACTAGGAGTCGTTGACGGTCGCGATTGGTGGCAAAAGTAGGGACTACTTGGGAAAAAATTAGGAGCCTTACAGTAGTCGCATATGATGAGTAAAACATGACATAGAAGAAACCTCACGTGAAATTGTTGATACACCGGTATTTTATAGTATTATTGGCACAAATATTAATATATTGTAAAAGGGTATGTTTTACAGATATTGTAGTTTATAATACGGAACTCATTTTATTAGATGATTTGTAGCTTCCACCAGCACTAGCCTAAATAAAGAATACGATATGGATCAACTAGATTAATTGACGCGACACCGCTAATAACCTTAAATTCCTTATAAACAGGTCCTCTTGATTCACATACCAACACGTAATTTCATATGGATTCTGTTAAAACGAGTCATCTTGATCTGATAAATATCGTTTAAAATGATAATCTTGTAGCAAAAATATCTACCCCGCCCAGGATTCGAACCCACAGTCATACGCAATACGCAATAACCCCACGGCTATTTCGACTACGCAAATATTGTGCACAAGATGGTGACTTATCTCCACGTTCCAATAATACTGCATTACGGAATTATGTTTCATTTATATTTTGCATGTTTCGATAATGTTCCTGAGTGACATTGAGTTTAAAATGCCTTATGCCAATGCAATGCCGACTACTTACAATGTTTGATATTAAGGCATTTTACCATTTAAATACTGATACGAAGAATTCGAACATGTACCATGTAATTTGTTTAAATCACTTGACACCAGAGTTCGCATTCCGTTCAGAATGTCATATACATTCCACATGGCCGAGAGTGCGTCATGGTATCAATTTTCGACACCGCGCGCTGATTGTTTCTCTTACCAGTGCCAGCTGGATCGATGGATCGATCGAGTTGGCAGTGCGTCTTATACTTCCTTTCGATCCACCACTGCCAGCTAGGGCACACTTCCATTCGATCGATCGAGCGGGCAGTGCATACATCCATTGTCCACCACTGCCAGCTAGTACACTTCCGTTTGATCGATCGAGCGGGCAGTGCTTACTTCCGTTGTCCACCACTGCCAGCTAGTACACTTCCGTTTGATCGATCGAGTGGGCAGTGCATACTTCCGTTGTCCACCACTGCCAGCTAGTACACTTTCGTTTGATCGATCGAGCGAGCAGTGCATACTTCCGTTGTCCACCACAGCCAGCTAGTACACTTCCGTTTGATCGATCGAGCGGGCAGTGCATACTTCCGTTGTCCACCGCTGCCAGCTAGTACACTTCCGTTTGATTGATCGAGCGGGCAGTGCATACTTCCGTTTGATCCACCACTGCCAGCTCGATCGTTCCGATCCACTTCCGTCCCCAATTTTCAAAATCACTCCCACAAAACTATCCAGCAACCAAGCGGAAAGATGTTACACATAAAAAAATACAATGTCTGCAGTCCTCACTTCAATTTAAAACAGATAACACACACTTATACAGCCATCACAATTCTTTCTTTCTTCTTTCTTCTTTCTTAGTCGTTTACCCTCCAGGTTGGTGGAACCCACGGACTCAGCGAGGGAACTCACCCCTACCGCCTCTACGGGCAGTGTCCTAGAGCTGGGAACATCTAATCGGAGTGGATACAACTGGTGAGGTGTGATTGGCACCTCGCCCAGGCGGCCTCACCTGCAAAGCGAACAGGGGCCTCATGAGGGAAGTTAATGGATGGTCAGGATGGATAGGCAAGGAAGAGGGGAAGGAAGCGGCCCTGGCCTTGAAGAAGGTACTGTCCCCGATAATCCGGATTGTAGGCTGTCAGATATCCGCCCCCTCAATCGGATTGCCAATAATCAATCGCACCGGCACAGCTACATCAATGAAAATGACACTGACAGATACTACCGAGATTAGAACACAGTAGTTAACATGAAATTATTGTGGAACACACCAAAATATACGGGGGTTCATACTTACCTTTTACTTACCTATTCAATTTAATCTCGGGTCTGGGTTTTCAACTGGATCACTTAATAGTATGCCCTCACAATAACCTCCACCACGATATTTAAAATGAACCAAGACGGAAACAAGAAAATTTAAACTGCACAATAATTTATTTCACATAAAGAGAATAATTTAACAAAATTTAACAACAAAATATACGTGGCAATCAGAAGCCATTGTCAATGCAACCATGTCCTCCTGTAGGACTTGTAGACTTCACATACAAAATGTCAGCTTTCTTTAGCTCAAGAGAACGTAATAATTACAACAATGCACTTTGGAATGGATAAGGGAGCTGGGACGAGACATAAAGCATTTGTTTCCTTGTTCATGAACTTCACATTTTATTTATAACCGCAAGGCTGCTATGTAGATGACCTTGGCCTCTATCATACAGTTATCTGGCCACCTGCGATACACCTTGCACCGTGTCGCATGCTTGCTTCGTCAAATGGACGCACCTGTCCATCCAATGTTAGCATATGCTCGTTACCTCAGAGCCTAGCTCCTTTTCAAAACACTTTAAATGTTCCCATCTCAACTCAAATATTATCACGCAAATCTTTTAAATGCTCCGTTCAAATATCAATGGATTACTCTAATAATCCCAAATCTTGTTTAATTGTATAATCCAATTGTTGAACTAGCGTTGTTTAGAGTATAATAACGAAAACGCTTAATGTTTATAACAAAATGTTCATTAATTATTTATAACATTTTAAATTGTTTATAACATTGTCAAACGACAATTGAAAAAATTGATACACGCCTCTATTAATCCCGTTCGTTTCAAATTATTATTAAAGATATTTACATAGTTATTTACATTATTTATATTATTTATATTATTTATATTAGAAATACATTAAACCACACGTTTATCCGGTTGATAATTACTCAAATCGTGGTGATATAATCGACCAATGAAGGTTAGTTATATTTAAATTTTAGATTCAGGTTTAATAAGATTTAATAATATTATTATTTGTGACGGTAACCTCCATTCAAAATCGTTATCTCAAATTATTTAAACACTCTTGTTAATTTTAACAGTAACTTCACATGAATAATTTTCAATGGACCTGAACAATACACTCAGCGGAAAAATATTTCGCTCAAAACGCACAAAATTGCACCAAAATTGGCCCATAATTCATCATATATCTCATTATATATGGCATCAAAATCTTCCACAATACACACAAAAAACCTCCACTTATAAATTCATCATCTTCATCAATATTACTGTGGGAACCTCCTTCACTTATTACAGGGCATTATTCATCAGCGACTTTTACACGTCCACTGAACTAACGATTATACATCCGTAATTCCTCTTTAAAAATTCTTATATTCATCAATTGTATCAAAAACTGTTATTATATTTAACCTTCGTTGGTTTCATTCATGAATCGATATGAAGTAAAAATTTGCCAGTCACAAATAAATTTAATAGCAAATACGATTAGACACGCCTCCCTGGTCTATCAAAATTGAGATTAATATCATCAAAGTATCGCAGTATAAAAATACTATCTTCAATCAAAGTTCATCTAAACTGCATAAATAGTCGAATAGAATACAATTAGACTGTGAACTACAAACATTATTGTTCCAATCTAGAATTGAGAAAAACTCCTATCAAATGTTCATTACTATAGTGTACTCAATAAATCGTACTCAAAGTTCATATTTCATAAAATTGTCTATAATGCAATGGTATTTCAGAATTGACGATAAATGTCTATGTTGCAATCATGTTCTTAAAACGACTAGTATTTCTAAGATCGTCGATAAAGTAGTAGATTTTAACGCTCTAAAATCTTTTAATCATTCTTCTTTCTTGAGGATGACAGAAAATTGGTCAAAGTAATTTACTGAATAGAATTACTTTAATAAAATGACACGCTGTCTGAATTCAAATTTGCCATAGAAAATCGTTAACTTTACAGTCAAATCGTGACTACAAAAATATGCAAATTACTGAAAGAATATATATCATCAGTCTCAACTGATCCAAAATTATTTAAACATGCCAATGACATAACAATGTCTCAATAAATCGTAGAAAAAGGCATAAATCTGCAAAGTGTACTGAGTACAATCATAGCACTGCTTGATTTCAGCAAAGCATTTGATTCTGTTGATCATGACATATTACTCTCTAGCCTATTCAAAATTCATCTCTCTATGAACAGTATCCAATGGGTGGACTCATATCTACATGGGCGCCAACAGCGCGTTAAAAGTAATTCAAATCAAATGTCTTCTTGGCGCTCAGTGGTGAGAGGAGTCCCTCAGGGATCAGTTCTAGGACCCCTTCTCTTCTCGATCTACATAAATGATATCACTTCATCGATAACTAAATGCAAATATCACTTATACGCTGACGATGTACAACTCTATCTGCATGCTGCACCAGAAAGACTATCGCAAGCAATCAAAGCTTTCAATGAGGACTTAACTGAAATTTGTAAATGGTCCAATTCACATGGACTACGACTGAATGAGACAAAAACACAAGCTATCATAATCTACCACCCAAAAATTCTTCGTAAAATTAAAAATAATCCCACCCTACCAAATTTACGCTTGCGCGACTCCCCAATCGAATTCCGAGAATCAGTAAAAGATCTGGGCGTGATAATTGACGAACAACTCTCTTGGACGCAGCAAGTCCACAACGTCTCTAGAAAAGTATTTTCCGCACTGAATTCATTGAGACGATTTGGGAATATTTTCTCTCGCGTGTTAAAAGAACGACTTGTTTCCTCCCTAGTACTGCCTCATTTTGACTATTGCGATGTGGTATACAATGACCTGTCTGCTACTCTTAAAAACAAACTCCAACTAGCACAAAATGCCTGTGTACGCTACATATGCAACTTACGGTATTACGACCACGTCACCCCTGCGTACGAACAACTCAGCTGGTTGCGACTAAATCAACGCCGCGATCTTCATTCTTTATGTCTTTTCCGACAAATACTCTTAAGTTCCTCTCCAGCTTACCTGCATTCTCAGTTTCACTGCCTCTCACACGAACATAGTCTTGGTACACGGTCAAAAAATGATTCACTCATGCTCATACCAATACACCGTACGGTACGCTACACTAACTCCTTCGTAGTTTCTACTGCACGACTGTGGAACAACCTGCCGCGCTCTGTCAGAGGAGCAACCCCGTCTAGCTTCAGGCAGCAATGCCAGCTGTACATATCACAAAAGAAATGAAACCTGAACTCAACACGCCAAATATTTGAATCCTTATGCTGAGTTATATTCGTGTTTCTAATTTACGTTTTATTTATTTTCTGTTTAGTTATCTAAATGTTTTCTTACATCCTTTTAAATGCGCATTGCAAAATCAATATTAGGCTATAGTAATAACTCATCCATGATGCTTATCATCATCATCAAAATCATCACATCATCATCAGGTTCTGTTTTATTAGTGTTTGTGTTTCCCTATTATTTCCTTACTTTAGCTATAATTAACTAATTACAATAATTTTTCCTACGCCATGCTTACCTGCCATTATATGTATTGTGATCAAATCTGAAATGTATTCCTGTTAGATTTAAGTACCATTGTTAAGTTTTGCAAATAATGTAATAATGTATTAATTGTAAAATCTGGTTAGATGGAAGAGAGGGCCCAATGGCCCTAATCTTGCCAGACAAAATAAATCTATCTATCTATCTATCTATCTACAGAAATATCAAGCAAGAATATGGGGCAAAATATATGGGACAGAAAATATGGGAAAAATGGTTGCTCAGATATCGCTAAATGGCTCAAATAAATCAAGAAACGTTCACGACTACCTTATCTGTTGATTGAAGTTCTAGAGGAAAATTTCCAAAGAAGACTGCTGTTGGTTCCATTTCACCATCGTAAAGATGTGCTCCGACCTCGAACCTGGAACCTGCGCCCCCGGAGAATAGAATAGTTTCTTCCTCCGGAAATAGCACTGCTCCGTGTAGACGATAGACATCCTTCTGGCAAAACTCTTCTTTGTGAGACGTGTCCACCCTGGCCTCTCTTGAAAGTTCCCTGAAGTTCTGGTAGAAATTCGCCATGAAGTTTATTGCAATTATTTCCGCAGAAATGTTCATAATTGTGGAGTATGAAGATATTTCCACTGCCATTTGTTGTAATTCAGCGATGGATTACGATGCATGAGTGAAGTTGGATGTTCACTACATGCTCGCTTTTGTAGAATGACGATTAACGAAGCTCCATGCTGCTATTTCACTCCATTGATGTATGTCCCAATTGCATTAAAGTTTTAGTCTTCCATCTCCACTTCCGTTGTAATAATAGTCGAAAGTACTGCCAGATTATATAGTTCCATTGTAGAATGTAGCGTTGTATCACCAAATGTAATCTTCAGTATCACGGTTGCAATACATGTGTCAGCCGTAGCGTAGAATGTGGTATTATAAAAGTGCTTCTCAGGTGTCGAGAAAATCACTTTTGTCTGCAGTCTTAAAATGCGAATATTTTCCAAAGTATAATAGTGAAAATGTTCAACTTTCGTACACGCCTCAATATTGTAATGTACAATTGAATTAGCATAAATGCAGTAGCTAACTCTTGATAGATAATCTTGTAGACTCGTTTATGTGTGCGCTCCAACTTCGCCTAGTTTTAGTAACCGTAAAATTGTACTGCTGCACGCTCAATGCTTGTTCGATGCTGTGGGCTCTACCACACTTGCTAATGACGACTTGCTTCACTTAAGAACTCGAAGTCTGAAAATATGATACTGAGAAAAGTGAGCCATGAGAGCCTCCTCTCTGCTGTGCAAGGCCTTTTATCAACTTCTCAAGGGGCGTATCCATCCCTACCATAGCTTGTTCCTCCGTCATTGCTAGAAGTTCTAACTTTGGCTATACTTGACGGATTTTCAAATTTCAAAAACTCATAATTAATTTCTTCAACATTCCAAATCAATGCCATAACTGAAAATAGTTTTCCACAATTCTGCATGCCAAAAGTAATTAAATATGGTAGTTTCAGTAATCTCCGTCTCCCTCCAAGCTATCATTCATTGGTTCGAGCCTCTCCTCCAATAGCGTAACTTCTTCCTCAGCACAATTCCTTGTTTCCCTGCGACTGCGTCGTAAATCTCAGATCCTTCTCGAACAAAATCATGACGTCACCAAGAATCTCAGCTCATCCAGCCTACTTGCATGAAGTCTGCGTCATCCGTGCCTACGTCATGAATATACACGTCACAACTATGACAGCCATAACTTTATTCACATATGCCAATACAGCCACCGTGGTCTCAGTATAATTCAATTTACGGGGGCAGTACTGTACCCGTAATCCACGTGGTCTTACCTGTTGCAATCCGATGGAAGGCTGGATCGTAGATTCTAGAAGTTCCCGGCTCAAATAACCTCTGAAAAACCTACCAACTAGGATCAACCAGGGATCAGGATACGTCGATATAAAAGAATGCGGTACGAAGATGCCAGTGGTGTATAAAATTACGATGAAACAAAGCTCAAAGGAACTCGAACAAGAGACTCTAAAATAAAATAAAAATATCTCGGGCGTTAAGTTTAAGCAAACTCAAAGAAAACCACCCACTGGTCCTCCTAACGCACTCCCCTTTTCTGATATAAAACACTAGTCGTTCTAATATTCTTTAAAATTAAATTCAATTTATTGACTAATCAATAATGACTGTCCGTCAATTAGACACGAAGTTAAAGAAAAACTTCTTTAAATCAGATAAAGAAAATATGGTTTTATATAAATGCCTACAATAAGGCCCCATCTTATTGTTCATATCAATCGCTGAACAAATAACAAGAAAAATATAATAATGTTACATTATATACTGATGTTATACCCTTAAAGATTTATACAAATTTTACACTCTATATACAAGTTTCATCCTCAAATAGGATTTTGTTTTCAACGCTGCCTATCTTCATTTAATTTTACAAGTATGTTTCATAGTTATCATTTCCTTAATTCGATGAATTCAACAATCAATTAAGATAATCAAATTATGTTACATTTGGTGCAAATAGTTCATTAACTATTTATAAGTTTCAAAGAATGCAGTATATTTATACAAAAATTACTGAAATATTACATGTGTTATGTTGCATGAATTAGTTAAGTTGTTTAAGAAGTATCTGTGTTACTTGAATATGGGTGTCATGATATAAACAATTAATCTCCGGCAAATCCTACTAGGCAAGAATAAAACGTAGGGCTACTTGCATAAAACAAGCATAAGAAAAACATTCGTGATTCCAAATCACGAGAACTACAACATCAAATCCAAAAAGGTGATAGCTCAAAAGCTAATTTCACTCTTACTAAAACGCAATAACTACGTTAACGTCTTCTCAAAAGACTACAAGAACAATATCCAGCATTAATATTGACCATCCAATGATGTCAAATATTAGCTGCACTAACACAATAAATCGAATGCACAAAATTGCAATACCTCAAATAAGCTTTCCAAAGCTGTCAAAAATTAAACCCAAACGTTATTAAACTTGAAACTTTTCAGAAATTGCTCTGAAAATATCATGCCCTCATCAGAAACGAATATAGAAATGCCACATATTACTTCTTTTCTAACTTCATTAAACAAGAAGCAACAATTTGTTAGATAAATTGCATTATTCATTTCCACAATAATCGTCTTTAAAGTCTACGATAAATTCTGTTATAACAATGTGAACAGTTAAATTTGATTCACAATTCCAATATATATTTATATATATATATATTTATAATGACTTATATGTGATAGAAAAATTGTAAATAGACACTATCAAAATAGTCGTTTCAGTTTCGCCTATCCAAATCCGAAAAATGGCTCAACTACTCAGAAGAAAACACGTGAGACTTACATCATGGAAAGGAGTCTATTATCAGATCAATAGATACACGCAAACCATTAAATCAAACGATGATCTATCCAAGAGTCTTCCCAAAAACGAATTGAAATAATACAAGCAAAAACTGAACAAAAATATTTAAAAAAAAATCTTTAATCAAAAATATATGAAAGTAGGCTGCAAATGCCTTGGCAATCAATTCACAATTGTTTTCGCCGGACGATTTCCATAAATCCATAAGCATGGAAAATAACGATGAGAATGCACTATCATTTCTAAAAGAAAGAATTTCTACTAGAATGGCATAAGTTCAATCGAATAGTATCACTCAAATATTTTTGAAAAGTTCAAGTGCACGAGTGTGTTGCCATCTTCTTCCTAATTACTATTCTTATACAAAGATATCGTCGTCTTGTTCCTAATTATGCTGCAAATATCTTCCCAACAAAATTGAATGCTTGGTTTTATTTCCAAAATTTGAAAAATAAAAGCAACAAAGTAATGCTCTAAATAGCATCACGTTTACAGTTAACTACACAAAAAATTACATTCTCCGACAGAAATGGTAAAAGAGAACCAGATCTAGCCTTTGAATGAAATTCATACTAATTAATGAAATATTGGTGAAAAGTATCAAACTAAAAGTGACAAGTTCTACTGTCTACAAGAGAAGAAAAGATTTCCAGCTACCTTGGGCGAAGTTCTAGTTGAAATTGAAGAATATGTATAGGAATATACATTCCTGTCAGGAATCGAACCATCGTCCCTGAGAAGCTCGTGGCTGGATCCGCAAGTTGTCGAACCAACTTCCTCCTAACGCGAAAACTACTGTCCACGAAACGGAGTTCCCGCATAATGCTTGCACAAGGCTCCCTCGATGTTAACAGTAAAGTAGCTTCCTTACTTTGGAGAAGTTTCTTCATTCTTGGCTACTTTAAAGTCACTGGATTAGAACTAATGTTCTCAACATTTTCTTTCTCTTCATTGTAGAGTTCAAAAGGATGTCATTCCAAATGATCAACTCTGCTATTGCATTACATTCCTGAATGATATATTTAGCACATCATTACTCCAATAGTTTGTTTCTCACAAGAATTTCCAGTCATAATGTTGTTGATAATAATGCTTTCTTGCATTTCAAACCAATACGTAGCAGATTTCCTCATTGAATTCTGTATTAACAAAGTCCATGTGTTGGCTAAGCTCACTCGTTCGAATCGCGGTGCGTGTAGAAAGCACTCGTATAACGCGTGATACACGGAACTTCCTTATACGAACGATAACATGTTCACTGAATAGATAGCTGCACTCAAGTGTCTGTGGTCTCAAAGCTGCTGATCCACGACTCAGCTGGTAGACTCCCAAGATGCATCACACCTGTATCGAGGTGGACAATCGAACACAATCGATTATCATTTCATATTTCCTTCCACTAGTTGCAATGTCAAGTCCATAAGCATGTGCTGTGCACGTGATCAGGAGTGTGGCGGGGTAGTCTAACCATCTCCTCAGCGCATATGAAACAAACTGTGCCTCAAATTCCACAGTCAAAATAATGTCAAGCAATAACTTCCAAATACGTCTCGCTGTCATATCAGGGTTCCAATAAATAGCAAAATACTGTCTCAGTACCATCCCGGCATTTGCCCGAAGACGAAGTGAGAAACCACGGAAAACCACTTCGAGGATGGCTGAGGTGGAAATCGAACCCCCTCTACTCATTTGGAACTCCCGAGGCTGAGTAGACCCCGTTCCAGTCCTCATACCACTTTTCAAATTTCGTGGCAGAGCCGGGAATCGTACCCAGGACCTCCGGGGCGGCAGCTAACCATGCTGACCGCTACGCTACGGAAGCGACGCCATCACAATTAACACCGGTTATCAGACAGATTCTACACACACCCAAAGTACACGGGGCTTCATGGCCACGTTGTCGCAGCCCCTAAACTGAGGAACCAACCAACCAATCAATATGTTGTACTGAAACAGTTCAACTGTGCATTTTTGCATGAAATAAATAGTTGAGAGCACCCGTAACACCAACGGTACACAAACTTGCTTAGGTCCTCTGTATGCCCACATAATAAAATAGTTTAAACTGGTTAAACTCGTGTGTTATATCCTAAAGCAGAAGAAGAATAAGAGGAAGAAGAAGAAGAGGAAGAAGACTTTTAGAGAGAAATTCTGTATGATCTACTATCAAAATAGAAAATGATGGTCGAAAATGGATCTTTTCATCTTCATTGAATATAACATGCTACTGCTCTTCACTTATCTTCGCACATTATATTTATGATTTTATTTAGACTTCCTATTCTCAAATATTTTTAATGGGATATGCAATAACATCAATGTTTGTGAGCGATTGTGTGACAGGACTTCCTAATTTAGTTGTTTTGATTTATGGTTAAGTTATATTTGAATTGCAGCCAATGGCCATAGCGGGGTATTTCAATTGAACACCCGAACGCTTCCCATCAAGTTCATTTTCAAATAGTTCCAACTTTGGTTACCAGGGATGACACTGACACCGAGCAGTGAACGTCGGAACTTGATAGAGCGTTTCTAATCAAATTACCTACAAATTTAGCTACACCCTACCAAATTGTACTGCTAGGTTCATTTACATGCCATAAATCTATGACATGGGCCCGCCGAATTTACTCCCCCTCGGAAGGATGGCATACTGAAGGATTTAACGCTCTTAAAAATCCGGTGAAATGTACCTCAAATTGAGCGGCTTCGGTGGCGTAGTTGGTAGATCGCGGGTTCAAACCCGGTCGAAGTCGTCGGATTTTTAAGAACGTTAAAAATCGCTCAGTATGCCTTCCTTCGGAGGGGAAGAAACGCCGGCGGTTCCATGTCATTGAGTTATGGCATGTTAAAGAACCTTCCACCAATTACACCTGTGTGAAGCTAAATTATATATAGGTTAAACATTTGACTAACGTCCTTAGGTTCCAACGTTCGTTGTCAAGAGCCGACTGCGGTGGCATGTGATAACTAAGTTCTGAACTAGTTGGTCGTTGATGGTGGCGTTTGGTGGCAAAAGTAGGAACTACTTGAAAAAATTAAATGACTTCAGTCCTTAGTTGAATTAAAACAGATACACACACTAATACAGTCATCACAATTAACACCAGTTATCAGACAGATTCTACGCACACCCAAAGTACACGGGGTACATGGCCGCGTTGTCGCATCTTCTAAACTAAGGAACCAACCAACTACCTCAAATTGATTTTGTTTAAGAAAGATTAGTAGGCTATGAAAATGAATCGCCATCAGACTACTTAAGATCTTATTTATGTTCGACCCTCACTATTATGTGTCAGAAAACGGTGTCATAATGATGGTCATTATAACACTTATTTTCATTATGATACAGTTTCTCCAGCCAATCAAAGCTCGTTCATTGACCAATTAGGTAACGATACCTTCGCGCATGCGCTCAAAATCCAACATGTCGGACATAAACACAACATCGAACTATAATAAATTACCGACATGGAATACGCACCGTCCATATGTTCGCGTAAATAAACTGGCGAATATGAAACAAGAAATAGCACTGTACCTTAAAATCACCAACACTAATTTCTACACAGCGCATTCAAACGACTCCGGTGACAATATTACCGAGGGACGGCAGATGTAAACATATGGCTTGCATATGGCATTGCAAGCACACAGAGCGCATGCGTCGGTCGTTCAAAGATCTTGAAAGACAGAGAGATGTCTCGCGCTCGCTCTCCGATAACAAAATTCTTGTGGCTGACTCTAAACAGATATTTATGAATATTTATGTTAAAACATATAATAAAATTATAATTATCGTCGAACATAAACAGTCGTATGCAACTCGCCTATAATGGTAATTAAGACACTCGTATGGAAATTATAAAACTCGCATACACTCGTTTTATAAAAAATACTCGTGTCTTAATTATAGCCATTGCATAGCTCGTTGCATAATGTACTATTCTCTATCTGGAAATCTATTATAGCACATTATTCTTCGAACAGAATGACCACGTCGTCTTTATACTCCGTAAACCTTGGAACATTTCTATAAAATGTTCTCAAACTCATGCAGTATCGCCTTCACTTGCTCCGCTATTAGTACGCCCGATGTAAATTAAAATGTTCACGGCTGTGGCACGAGGCGGCGCTACCGTGACAGGTCGATACTGTGCTCATCAAACATTCTGTAGGTGAGGCGACCCGCGTAACCGCAGCTTCAACGTACAAAGGGGGATTTTCAACCAATTATCGCTTATCCTCATCCCTAACCGATAAGGCATTGCAATTTCCTGTGCAATTACAGTTTGGGGACCAAGCCGAGGTGTGATATCAAACACCATCCTTTGAACCCTGCATTTCAAACTAGGATCCATCTACTTTGACAGACGTGTATACTGTCTACCTGGCTAGCCAAGGTGCTAAGCCTCACTCCAAGAGATAAATAAAACAATAACTTTACGAGCCTTACAGTAGTCACATATGATGTGTTAACATCTGACATAGAAGAAACCTCACGTGGAATTGTTGATACACCGGTATTCTATAATATTATTGGCACAAATATTAATCTATTTTAAAAGGGAGTGTTTTACAGATATTGTAGTTAATAATACGGAACTTATTTTATTAGATGATTTGTAGCTTCCACCAGCACTAGCCTAAATAAAGAATACGATATGGATCAACTAAATTAATAGACGCGACACCGCTCATAACCTTACATTCCTTATAAATAGGCCAACTTCCGAGTAAATGCAATGTGCAGAGCCGTAGATCATGAAAGGCTTGCCCAGTTCCCGGACCCCTTGATTCAGAGACCAACACGTAATTTCATATGGATTCTCTTAAAATGAGTCATATTGATATGATTAGCAGCAGAGTATCAAGAGAGCAGTGCGAAGTAGAAATATCAAGTAGGCAGTGAAGGAAAAAAGAGAGTCTTGGAATGGTTACTTATTATTAGTGTGAAAATAAAAAAGATTTTTGTGTGTTGATGAATGTCCTGGAGGGATACGATCCACTTCCGTCCCATTTTTAGCCTATTTTCAATTTTGAAAAAATAGGCTTATGAGATCACCTTTTGTCCGTGTGTGTGTGTGCGTGTGTGTGTGTGTGTGTGTGTGAGGTGTGTGTGTGTCCCCACCTAATAAAATCTAAACGGCTGGAGCGATTTCAATGAAACTCGGTAAGTTTATAGCACTATTCCCGGCGACCTCGACCGTGCCCTTCAAATTTTGTTACGTCTTACCAATCCAACATGGCGGCTGTGCGAAATATTTCACTAGCATTCAATATCTCCAAAACTATTACCGATATCGCCCTGAAATTGTGTACGGTGATAAAGGGCACTACTAGAAGTTCACCTATGATATTTTCAAAAACCTGGTGACTACAAAACCAACATGGCGGCCAAACGAATTTGAGACTTTTAAATAGACTTTTCTCGCAATTTTAACTATCCAAACGTAATGAAACTTGGTACAGCAAATGTTTATACACATTGTAATGCACTGGAGTCTAATTTAGTTCAATTGTTTACATAACCTCAAAATGGTGGCTGTGCGAAATATTTAAACTGATATTCTATATCTCCGAAACTATTACAGATATCACCCTGCAATTTTGTACGGTGATAAAGGGTACTGATACAAGTTTACCTATGTATATTTCATAAACCTGCAAAGTACAAAACGAACATGGCGACCAAGCGAATTTTAAATATTTTAATAGACTTTTCTCGTGATTAACTCTCTAAGCGCAGTGAAATGTGGTACAGTAAATGATTTTGCACATTGTAATGCACTGCCATCTAATTTAATTCAATTGTTTACATAACCTCAAGATGGCGGCTGTGCGAAATTTTAAAATTAAGTTTTTATTTCTTGTGTCGTAATCATGCGATCGAAGTGAAAGTTTGAATAATGAACCTAGGCAATAATTGTCCTTGAATGGTACATAACTCTATAGCCTATACATATAACAATCCTAAATGTCGAGCTTCCGAAATATTTAAACGGTTCTCATTATCTATGAATCTTTTACAGAAACCAAGCTGATTTTTTATTATGTTCGTCGAGACTATGAACATAAGTTCACCTATAGGACTTTCAGTAACCTGGTGAGCACAAATCCAACTTGGTGGCGACGCGAAGTATACATATTCAAATGGAAGTTTCTCGCGAATTAACTATCAGAGTGCCGTAAAACGTTGCACGTTAAATGCTTATACAAATGTTGATCCACTGGCATCTAATTTATTTCAATTGTTTGCATAATCACAAGATGGCTGCTGTACGTAATTTTAAAATCTCGTTTTGACTTCTTGTGTTCTAATCATGCGATTGAAGTTTGAATACCACACGTACACAATAATCTTAATGTAATAGTACAAAAATAAAAATCCAACCTGGCGACCATCTGAAATATTTAGACGGTCCTCAATATCTACGAATCTGTTACAGCAATTAAACTGAAATTTTGTATGTTGATAGAGGCTATTAACATTAGCAGGATATATGAAAATAGGCTGTATACTTCTTCACGGAACTACTTGTTCAAAATCACTCCCACAAAAATATCCAGCAACCGAGTGGAAAGATGTTACACATCAAAAAGTAGACTTTATGTGGTGTGGGGACAGGCCAACGTATTTAAATGTCTGAGCCCAAAGGTCTCAGATTTGGTTCCCAGATCTTGTAGATATTTATCTCTGGTACGAGGACAGGAATGGCGTTCATACAGCCTCGAGGGTTCAACTGAGGTGGTATCCTGTGATTACCGGGACGGAATGAAACTCAAGTTCCTGGCAGTTCCTTCCCAACATTGGCCCGAATGACAGCTACAGACAGTAGTATAGGGATCAAATCGCAGGCTATTTGACAGATTCCAAACACCGAAATGCACGGGGTGATGATCTCCAAATTTATTTTAGCCATCCCTAGAGGGGGCGCAATCGTGTGATTAGTTGGAGAGGAAAAGGGAGTCTGCGCGAGCTTTGACTTGAGCTGTCTTACACTGTCTTCGGGAATCGAACAATTTTGCCCTCTCTAAGGATGGCCCAAATGGATTTGGGGATGAAATATCATTCCTTACGTTTTCCTTGTGTTCTGACCAACATGTGTATAAAGAGATTCTCTGTATGCAGCTCCGAACTATCCAGCGGGCACTTGAGCTGGAGCACCATGAATGAGAAAGTGTGAGAGGTATGCATAGAACCCTGCACGGTTGCGAATATCCGTGGTTATCCAAACATTTCTACATCTGGTGTTGATTGGAAAGAACTGCTTTTAGCCTATTTTAATTAATGAAAAAATAGGCTTATTAGATCACCTTTTGTCTGTGTGTGTGTATGTATGTGTGTGCGTATGTGTATGTGTCCCACTAATAACTTCTAATCGGCTAGAGCGATTTCAATGAAACTCGATAAGGTCATAGTACTATTTTGGTCGACCACGACCGTGCTCTTCAAATGCTATAACGTCTTACCAATCCAGCATGGCGGCTGTGCGAATAATTTCATCGGAATTCTATATCTCCGAAACTATTACTCATACCACCCTGAACTTTCGTGCGGTGATAGAGGGTACTACAAGAATTTCACCTATGAGACTTTCAAAGACCTGTTAACTACAAAACGAACATAGCGGCCAAGCGAAGGTGACACTTTTAAATAGACTTTTCTCGCGATTTTACCATCCACATGCAATGAAACTTGGTACAGCAAATGTTTATGCACATAGTAATGTATAGGCATCTAATTTTGTTCAATTGTTCACATAATCTCATTATGGCGGCTGTGCGAAATAATTCACCTGCATTCTATATCTCCGAAACTATTACTGATATCACCCTGAAATTTTGTAAGGTGATAAAGGGAACTATTAGAAGTTCAGCTATGAGACTTACAAAAACCTGTAAAATACAAAACTAACATGGCGACCAAGCGAAAGTGAAACATTTTAATAGATTTATCTCGCGATTTAACCATCTGAGCGCAGTGAAATACGGCACAGTAAATGTTTATACACATTGTAATGTATTGTCATCTAATTTAGTTCAATTGTTCACATAACCTCAAGATGGCGGCTGTGCACAATTTTAATATGAAGTTTTTATCTATTGTGTATTAATCATGTGATCGAAGTGAAAGTTGGAATAATGATCCTACGAAATAATTTTCCTTAATGGTACATAACTCTGTGGCCTATACATATAACAATTCAAGATGGCGACCATCCGAAATATTTATACGGTTCTCAATATCTACGAATCTATTACAGCAATCAAACTGAAATTTAGAATGTTGATATAGGCAATTAACATAAGTAGAATATGTGGAAATAGGCTGTATAGTTTTTTACGGAACTGCTTGTTTAATAATTGGATATATCTAATTTTGGTAATTCATTTGAAGTATTAGATATTAATTGGACAATAATAATTAAATAATGAATACAACCTTTCACCAACTGTAGTTTAGTTGCTCTCTGTCGGCTTCATTCTGAGAAACGTGTACCGAAAGAGATAAAAAAAACTCAACAAATAGTGATTACTTAAAATTTAAAGATCATTGTTTATATACTGTACTTCTGAATCATACTAATATTCTTACCGTATATTAAGGAGATATCACTCAATATATGCGTGAAGTTTCAATGCTTCGTGATTAATGGCAAAAGAGAAAGGTGGCCCCAAGGAAAATTGTACTATTGTGCACAGTTCTAATATGATCTCTTCCATGTGTCCTACGTTGGGATACTACGACACCAATCTACTGTATAATGGATTCTAAAATACATAACACTATTATGAAGAGGATGTGGTAGCGTAGTGGTCTAGCTGCGTGCCTCTCACCAAGATGACCCAGGCTCTTTTCCCGGTCAATGCATGTGAGATTATATCGAAGTGAAACGTCACGTCATGTGGTTCGGGTTCCATGTTAAAAATGAAGTCCTGTGACTCATGATCAGGAGATTAACAGGGTTGTTGTTGTTGTTGTAGTTGTTGTTTGAGTCTTCAATCTTTTGACTGGTTTGATGCAGCGCTTCATGCCTCCCTGTCCTGAGCTAATCTTTTCATCTCTACATAGCTACCACAACCTACATCCGAGGCAATCTGTTTAATATATTCTAACCTTGGTCTACCCCTACAGTTCTTGTCCTCGACCTTTCCTTCTATAACTATGATTGCTATTCTTGGGTGTCCAACCAACCTATCTCTTCTCTTCATTAGCAGCCGCCAGAATTATCTCTCCTCTCCCACTAGTCTTAATACCTCTTCGTTTGTAACCCTATCTACCCATCTGATCTTCATCATTCTCCTGTAACTCCACATTTCAAATGCTTCAATTCTCCTCTTTTCTGCTGCACCAATAGTCCAAGTTTCACTTCCATAGAATGCCACGCTCCAGACAAAGGCTTTCGGAAATTACTTTCTAATACCTAAACCTATATTGAATGTTAACGGATTTCTTTTCTGTAGAAATGCTTTCCTTGCCTGAGCTAACCTACTTTTATATCCCCTTTGCTTTGTCCATCACTGGTTATCTTGCTTCCTAACTAACAGAGGTCTCCTACTTCCTTCAGCTTTTCACCTGCCAATTTGATGTCCATAGAGGTTTCTGATTTATTTCGGCTGCATTCCAATATTTTTGTTTGACATTTATTTATTTTTGCTCTATAACAAAGCAACTGCAACAGGAACAATAATCCCCCACTTGATAAAACTGATCGAATTAATGAAATGTGAACGTGGTCCACTTCCGGTGTGAGCCTTTGACGTAAATTGGGGCCAGCAGTCTAGTTGGTCACGGACGTGGCACATTCTTGAGGGCCATCGCCATCTCCGCACCGGAAGTCGCTTTGTGGCGCGGTGGAAATAGCGCGGCGTGTTTGTGCGCTGCTGGCCTCAAAGGCAAGCTGTAGTAACTACAAAACAATTAGCATACATGTACCGTGGCACACAAGCTCTTAATAATATTATGGGTTTAGCATCTTTTTAACTGCAGTTGGATAGGAGACGTGTTGTCCACCTCCTGACGTAGTGCCTAGCATTCTAAGCTATTTATTTATTTATTTATCGTATGACTTTTATTGCCGGGAGTGTCTGAGGACATGTTCGGCTCGCCTGAGTCTGTAGCTGTTTCGAGCGGACACATTTAGGGTGAGCTACAAGTTCCGTTCAATTTCAAGTAGTTCCAACTTTCGCTACAAGATATCAGTGATACCTAGTGGTGAACGTTGGAACTTTGATAGAGCGTTCCTACGAAATCTAACCTAATAATTTATCCTCACACGCCATGTTAGTCTGTGGAAGGATCTTTACATGCCATAAATCTATTTTTTTATTAGCGTATTGCTTTTAGTGCCAGGAGTGTCCGAGGACATGTTCGGCTAGCCAGTTTTGTAGCTGCTTCGAGACGGACACCCAATGGGTGAGCTACAAGTACCGTTGGGGAGGATAGTTGGAATATAAGGACGAGGAGTTGGAAGGTAGCGGCTGTGGCCTATAGTTTGGGACCAACCCCGGCATTTGCCTGGAAGGAAGATGGGAAACCACAGAAGACCATTTTCAAGGTTGCCGGCGGGGGGATTCGAACAACCCCGCCTCCCGGATGTGGGCGACTGCCAACAGTCATGCCGTAACGACCACGGCTAACTCACCCGGTGTCATAAATCTATGACATGGGACCGCCGGCTTTACTTCCCCTCCGAAGGAAGGCATACTGAAGGATTTTTAACGCTCTTGAAAAATCCGACGACTTCGGCCGGGTTTGAACCCGCTATCTTGGGCACAGCAGTTCAGCATGCTACAAACTACGCCACCGAAGCCGCTATTCTAAGCTATCACTGCGATGGTCCGGGTTCAATCCATGGTTCTGCTAATAATGTAATTCTGGTCTGAAGGATGGAATAATGAAATGTCTGCTGAGGCAGTGAAATGTTAGGGTTTTGGCTGGATAGCAAGGTGTCATACATCCGTTGGGAAGTCACTTTTTAAAGTCTTTGGTTGGATCGTGGCGCTCTATGGAAGTGAAACTTGGACTGTTGGCGCAGCAGAAAAGAGGTGAATGAAAGCATTTGAAATATGGTGTTACAGGAGAATGATGAAGATCAGATGGGTAAATATAGTAACAAATGAAGAAGTATTAAGACGAGTGGGCGAGGAGATATGTTCCTGGCGACTGCTAATGAAGAAAATGAAGACAATGTAGAACACTTACTAAACACCCAGGAATAGCAAACTTAGTTATGGAAAGAAAGGTTGAGGGTAAGAACTGTAAGGGAAGACCAAGGTTCGGATATGTTAACAAGATTGCCTTGGATGTATGATGTAGTAGCTATGTAGAGAATAAACGATTAGCTTATGGACACAAATTGTTAATGAACTGGGAAGTTTTGTTATAATCCCTCCCTATATTATTCTGCTAAGATCCCATTCCAGTTTTGTACGGAAAATGAGATCCTATTAACACCAACCTACACATATGGGGTACCTACAGGTTCAGCATAACCCAATGCGTAATCGAAACGCACTCACTTACTCTTTAAATGCCTCACAATTAAATAAATACCTTAAAACATGTATATTTGCAATGAAATAATGAAAGAAAGCAACACGGTAACCATGGTAACAGAATCTCACAGGTCCATCTATTTCTGTAAGACGCAATGCAATTCCAATTATTACATTACTGTGAAAGTTTCCAGACGGTTATAAGGTTATCACTGAACCAAATTAAGCTGTAAAATTCATCAATACATACAGTATAATGCGCTTAAGGGGGTCAAGGGTCACTCTAGATTTTTTTTTCACGCAATTTTAACGTGTGAGTGTGGAACGAAAGGACTTTTCAGCTTCTATAAAGGGTCTCCGAAAACCACATTTAAAGGCCCTTAAATTAACAGTGTCTGTGAAATTCCCAGAAAACTAACTTAGCTCTGATATACCTATGTAGGAATGACAAACCCCTGACCACTGCACCAGTAGCCGAATTGATAAAGTCTGATTATTCATACCAAGGATAAATCAGTCATAGAATTCATGATTGAGATTTTGCTAAGTGTACTCTTTACAACTAGAATATTCGCGGGCGAAGCCACGACGGGTAATGCTAGTTCTAATAATTTGACCACATCTGTACACGGGAACATCTGCTTCACTGAAGTGTAACTCCAACATTCTGTCAGTTGGAATGTTCCTAGAATCAGCCTGGCCCCATGACAAAACACAACTTGCCACTCTTCATAATATACAACTAAGAGAAGTATTTTTCCAAGACTAGCTTTGATTGCCTATCAGTACCGGGTGAGTTAACCGTGGTCGTTACGGACTGGCTGCAGACAGTCGCTCACATCCGTGAGGCGAGGAGGTTCAAATCCCCCACCGGCAACCTTGAAGATGGTTTTCTGTGGTTTCCCATCTTCCTTCCAGGCAAATGCCGGGGTTGGTCCCTAACTATAGGCAACAGCCGCTACCTTCCAATTCCTCGTCCTTACATTCCAACTTCCCTCCCCAACGGTACTTGTAGCTCACCCATTGGGTGTCAGTCTCGTTACTTAAAAAAATGCCCATCTGTGAAGGTTCATAGAATAATGGAAAGCATTTTACGCGGACAACTTCCAAGTCATATCTCCATCATCGAAGAAAGGAAGAAAAGTGTTTTGATAAAAATCGGGGACGTAATTTAGGTTGATACCAGTTCTAGAGTATAAGGTGGCAAGAACAGCAAATATATCAGATTGAATTATCGCTAATATGGAGTAAATGAGACTAACTCAATATTCCACAAAGATTAACGAACTTACTAATATTAGAATCTACTGCACAAAGCGCATTCTTTTTCGAGAAATACGAGTGTAATTAGACAGCAATAAATATAAAACAGTACTAAGAAAAGTCGATCAACCCTACACTTGACCGGAGACAGAGTTTATTTAGCGTGCGGATGGAATCACTACACGGTTGCTGTTCTGTTCCTGTTCATAGATACAGTTAATCAAATGTACTTCTTTCTGATTGTTCTTCGCATGTCCCAGTAATTGAGATAATATTGTGGTGACCGACTGAATAGTTGTCACATCAGTTTTCAATAAGACAAAACTGAAAACTGGCTTCAAAGTTATCAGAGGATATCGTGCCACTTCTTGTATGTTTGTATGATTCAGACATACGCATCAGAACTGTACCGACAGCAGTGGCTACGCTGGCAAAAGCGCAACGTTAGATAAATTGGGCCAAGCTCTCTGCTGACTCGGTAGACGTGAGGGTTTGAGCCCCACCGTCGGCCGTCCTTGAAATTGTTTTCCGTGGTTTCCCATTTTCAACACCAGGCAAATGCTTGGATGGTACCTTCTGATAGGCCACGGCCACTTCCTTCCACATACTTGCCCAATTTCATTCATCTTCATCCATTCCATCTCTGAACCCGACGCGCAGGTCGCCCACGGGCGTCGACTAGTAAGACCTGCACTCGACCTCTCAGGAGGCCACACGACAAAAAATAACAGAACTGTTCTGAGACATTGACGTCAGGAAGGCATTCTTGTCTCTTCGTGGCTTCGGTGACGTAGTTGGTAGCATGCTGAGCTTCTATGCCCAAGGTCACGAGTTCAAACCCGGCCAAAATCATCGATTTTTTTAGTGTTAAAAATCCGTCAGTATGCCTTCATTCGGAGGGGAAGTAAAGCCGGCGTCCCATGTCATAGATTTATGGCACGTAAAAGAACCTTCTACTAATTATACTCGTGTGAAGCTAAATTTTAGGTTAGATTTGACTAACGCTCTTTGGTTCCAACGTTCGTCACCAGAAGCCGAATACGGTGGCATCTAGTAACCAACTTCAGAACTAGTTGACGGTAGCGATTGGTAGCAAATGTAAGAACTACTTGAAAATTGAATGTCTGCTGTCCTTACTTGAATTTAAAATAAAGACAGATAACACACACTAATACAGCCATTACAATTAACACTAGTTATCAGAGAGATTCTGCACACACCCAAAGTACATGGAGCTACATGACCGCGTTGTCACAGCCCCTAAACTGAGGAGCCAACCAACCAATCCCCTCCATCAATGAACTCGTACTTGACATAGGAAGAGAAGAGTAGGTTGTGCAAGGTAATGGAGAATTGGAAAATAAAATATTGTATATTAGTTTATTTCAGTATCATAACAATTAAATAAATCAATCAGGGAAACTATACAGCATAATTGTATAACCAAATATTATCAGTGTGCATTCTTCTGTCAATGAAATTTTAATTTTGTGCATAGTTCACTGTTTCATTCATATTTGATCAGAGTTATTGCATATTATGTATATATATTTTAGATTTCTTCTGCATCGATTTTCTAAATGTTTTGCTCTAACTACGGGATATCTTTTGTTGGTGAAATACGAAGCTTTTAAGCCCTGTTAGTTCAAAATGTCAAGACGATATTTAATATTCACATATCAGAGATTTGGTATGCAGTAACGAAATAAGAGAAAACAAGGTGATTTTTGCCGTTTTACCCCGAAAAGAATTTCTCCTGCGACCTACATGGCGTGTGCTAGGGTGGAGTTTGTGATTATTAAGCGAGACCGAATGATGGAAAATAAACATGACTCATAGAAGCTATCTCAGCTTTCAATGCTCACTTTCCTGCATACCTTCACAGAAAATTGCTCCAGGAAATCCGTTCTGTAAGAGAGTGGGAAGAGGCAAGTACCTCTACGTGCTTTGAATGGCAAATGAAGTGGCCTTTTGTTATTTGCAATAACGTGTTGAGACATTTGTCTCCAAATTCCAGGGTCTCTGGTCTCAGCGCTGTATTGGAAGATAACAGAGAAGATGGGGTTTCATCTTCAGCCTCAGCCATTTGTTGTTTTTCTTTCATTCATAATCTCCAACTTCTTAGTGGCTTCGGTGGCGTAGTTGGTAGCATGCTGAACTGCTGAGACCAAGATAACGGGTTCAAACCTGGCCGAAGTCGTCGGATTTTTTAAGAGTGTTGAAATCCTTCAGTATGCCTTCCTTCGGAGGGGAAGTAAAGCCGGCGGTCCCATGTCATAGATTTATTGCTTGTAAACAATCCTTCCACAGACTAAACTTGTGTGGAGCTAAATTTCTAGGTGAGATTTCGTTGTAACGCTCTATCCAAGTTCCAACGTTCACCACGATCTATCATTGACATCTGGTAGCGAAAGTTGGAACTTCTTGAAATTGAACGGAACTTGTAGCTCACCCTCGGGGTGTCAGCTGGAAGCAGCTACAGCCTCTGGCGATCTGAACATGTCCTCGGACACTCCCGGCACTAAAATCCATACGATAAATAAATAAATAAATAACTCTCCAACTTCAACTGTAGGCAAGTGGTTTTTTTTCATCAATTATTCCAGTTAATTGCTTTGACACAGTCGGTAATAGAATCCAGGAACGTGGAGGTAGAAGTCTCAGTACTCTTCTCTGGTCCAAAGGAAGGTAATGAATATTCATAGTTAATAGTTAGGATTGTCCTCGTTATTTAGATCGTAAGCTATCGTGACCGGTGTCTAGTTTATTGCATAGACTTCAGGATGGGGCCGCGTCTTGTCAGTGATTGCTTCTCGACATTTCGGGTATTGGGTACAGACAGTGGCGTCACTAGGGTTAGTGTCACCCAGTGCGGTAACTCATGGTGTTCCCCCCCCCCCGCCCCCCCCCCCCCCCCCCCCGCCGTCACGACCCCCCATAGACCTCTTCCGAGTCCGCCAGTGCCACAACAACAGTATTTGCAAATCACACATTTCATACAAAAATTTATATTTATGAAATTAGAATGCATATTCGTCACTGCTAATGTAATTTGTGTGCTGAGTCCATTGTTTGACTGCTTAGCCGTAACACTCACCGGTAATTCGATATTTATGAAATTATACGGTTTGAGTACTCATTCCTCTAAATTACTCTTTCTCAAATCCATGCAAAATGATAAAGGAAAGACCTCAGAACGTTAAAATGACATGAAACAGGCGTCTCAGCTGCAAAAATGTGAAGTGGACAGCAATTATGGAGCGTATCTTCCAGCAGCAACAGTATCTGCAAATCGCACACTTCGTACTGTTTTTAAAGTCATTTTTAGCCTATTTTCAATTTTGAAAAAATAGGCTTATGAGATCACCTTTTGTGTGTGTGTGTGTGTGTGTGTGTGTGTGTCCTAATAAATTCTAAACGGCTGGAGCGATTTATATGAAACTCGGTAAGTTGATAGCACAATTCCGGGCGACCCCGACCGTGCTCTTCAAATTTTGTTACGTCTCACCAATCCAACATGGCGGCTGTGCTAAATATTTCACCAGCATTCAATATCTCCGAAACTATTCCCAATAACGCCCTGGAATTTATTACGGTGATAAAGAGAACTACTAGAAGTTCACCTATGTGACTTTTGAAAAACTGGTAACTACAAAACCAACATGGCGGCCAAGCGAATTTGCGACGTTTCAATAGACGCTTCTTGCGACTTAATCAACCAAACGCAATAAAAAAAAATACAGTATATGTTTGTACACATTCTAATGCACCGACATCTAACTTCGTTCAATTGTGTACATAACCACAAGATGGATGTGCGAAATATTTCACCGGCATTCTATATCTCTGAAACTATTAGCGATATCACCCTGAAATTGTGTACGGAGATAAAGGGCACTACTGGAAGTTCATCTATAAGACTTTCAAAATCCGGTTAACTACAAAACGAACATGGTGGCCCAGCGAATTTGAAAATTTTAAATAGACCTTTCTCGCGATTTAATGTTCCAAACGCAATGAAATCTGGTACAGGAAATGTTTATACACATTGTAATGCACTGTTATCTAATTTAGTTCAATTGTTTACATAACCTCAAGATGGCGGCTGTGCGTATTTTAAAATTAAGTTTTTTATTTCTTGTGTCGTAATCATGCGATCGAAGTGAAAGTTTGAATAATGAACCTACGCAATAATGTTCCTCAAATGGTACATGACTCTATGGCCTATACATTTAACAATCCAACATGGCGACCATCCGAAATATTTAGACGGCTCTGAATATCTACGAATCGATTATAGCAATGAAACTGAATTTTGTTATGTTCATATGGGCAATGAACGTAAGTTCACCTATAGGACTTTAAATAACCTGGTGATCACAAATCCAACATGGCGGCGACGCGAAGTATAACTATTCACATGGACGTTTCTCGCAATTTAACCATCCGAGTGAAGTGAAACTTGGTACAGTAAATCCTTATACGAATGTTAATCTACTGGCATCTAATTTATTTCAAATGTTTCCATAACGACAATATGGCAGCTGTGCGAAATTTTAAAACCTCTTTGTTACTTCTTGTGTCCTAATCAGGCGATTGAAGTTTGAATGCTACACGTACACAATAATCTTCATGTAACAGTACATAACTCTTGGACCTACATATATAAAAGGCAACATGGAGACCATCCGAAATATTTAGTCGGTTCTCATTATCTTCGAATCTCTTACAGCAATCAAACTGAAATTTTGTATGTTGATAGTGGCAATTAACATATTTAGGATATATGAAAATAGGCTGTATACTTCTTCACGGAACTACTTGTTTTATAAGAAATTATTGATATTTAAAAAAATTATAGTGCAATGCGTCACTGGTAATGTATATTTTATAACCAATGCAGTGAAGGCAGACAAGACAGACACTTAGTACTGTTAAAAAAATCTATGTTCTCTGTGCTAAATTTGTTTAAAAATGAAATTTTTACGAACTGCCCTAATTTTGGTGTCACCCCTTGTGATGGTGTCACCCGGTGCGGTCCGCACCCCCGTAATAACGCCACTGGGTACAGACACGGAGACGTAGCCTTGATGAAGATTGTCGCAATGACAGCCAAAATGATGGGAAACAATCACCGGAACACTACGCGGCTCCATTCTGAAAGCCTAGACAGCCTAGTAAATAGTTGAGTGTCAGTTTACCATCCATACATTGCTCCAGATGACCTGTTTGTTGGTTGTTGGTCTAAACTCAAAATTCTGCTACAATACGATTTATTGTCAGTGATGACTTCGTTATTTTATGACTTGTTAATTCGGTGAACCGAACGGCATCAGAATTTAGCCATCGTGTATTTGAATAGTTATATGTGAATTCTTCTTTTTCTTCTTCTTAGTCGTTTACCCTCCAGGTTGGTGGAACCCACGGACTCAGCGAGGGAACTCACCACTACCGCCTCTACGGGCAGTGTCCTAGAGCTGGGAACATCTAATCGGAGTGGATACAACTGGTGAGGTGGGATTGGCACTTCGCCCAGGCGGCCTCACCTGCAAAGCGAACAGGGGTCTCACGAGGGAAGGTAATGGATGGTCAGGATGGATAGGCAAGGAAGAAGGAAGGAGGCGGCCGTGGCCTTGAAGAAGGTACCATCCCGGCATTTGCCCGAAGACGAAGTGGGAAACCACGGAAAACCACTTCGAGGATGGCTGAGGTGGGAATCGAACCCCCTCTACTCATTTGGACCAACCGAGGCTGAGTAGACCCCGTTCCAGTCCTCGTACCACTTTTCAAATTTCGTGGCAGAGCCGGGAATCGAACCCAGGACCTCCGGGGCGGCAGCTAAGCATGCTGACCGCTACGCTACGGAGGCGACTATATGTGAATTCCATAAACTAAATATCAATTGGTCAAACCACGCTTAGCTAAGCAACTTAGAGTTTTCACCAAGAAGACCTTAAAAAGTCGGTATCTTTAGTCTATTTTCATTTATGAAAAAAAGAAGTAGCCTTATGAGATCACCTTTTATCCGTGTGTCTGTGTGTGTGTGCGTGCGTGTGTGTGTGTGATGGTGTGTGTGTGTCTCCCCCTAATAAAATCTAAACGACTGGAGCGATTTCAATGAAACTAGGTAAGTTCATAACACTATTCCGGACGACTCCGACCGTGCCCTTCAAACTTTGTTATGTCTTTCCAATCCAACATGGCGGCTGTGCGAAATATTTCACCAGCATTCAATATCTCCGAAACTATTACCGATATCACCTTGGAATTTCTTACGGTGATAAAGGAAACTACTAGAAGTTTACCTATGTGACTCTTGAAAACCTGGTAACTACAAAACCAACATGGCGGCCAAGCGAATTTCCGACGTTTAAATATACGTTTCTCGCGATTTAACCAACCGAACGCAATACAACTTGGTACAGTATATGCTTATACACATTGTAATGCATCTATATCTAACTTTGTTCAATTGTTTACATAACCTGAAGATGGCGGCTGTGCGAAATATTCCACCGGAATTCGATATCTCTGAAACTATTTGGGGTATCGCCCTGAAATTTGGTATGGAGTTAAAGGGCACTACTGGAAGTTCATCTATAAGACTTTAAAACACCGGTTAACTACAAACGAACATGGCGGCCAAGCGAATTTGAAAATTTTAAATAGACCTTTCTCGCGATTTAATAATAATAATAATAATATCGTAGGGCCTCGGGTGCCTGGTGCAAGCTTTGTTAATTAACACCCAGAGGGTAGCTTGCATGTCGAATTTCGTCGTTCCTTTGAACAATATGAAAGTCAAGGAGGTTAGATATCTAAACTCCTTGACACTACAGCGCTTTCAAGTAGAGAATGGAGGAACTTTGTGTAGGCGGAAAATCCCGAGATTAATTTTGCCATTGAACACGACCTACTGAATTCAAATGGGTTCTTTAACATGCCAACAACGTATGGCATGAATATCGTGATTTTTGTCGCCTTCAAAAATCACTTACCATAGCCAGGGGCGAACCTGCAATCTTGGGGTTGGTGGTCCGACACTACAACCACTCACCCACCGTGGCAAGCTGCGATTTAATGATCCAAGCGTAATGAAACTTGGTACAGGGAATGTTTATACACATTGTAATGAACTGGTATCTAATTTAGTTCAATTCTATACATAACCACAAGATGGCGGCTGTGCGAATTTCCAAATTAAGTTTTTATTTCTTGTGTCGTAATCATACGATCGAAATTAGAGTTTGAATAATGAACCTAGGCAATAATTGTCCTTGAATGGTACATAACTCTATGGCCTATACACATAAAAATCCAAAATGGCGAGCCTCCGATATATTTATACGGTTCTCAATATCTATGAATCTTTTACAGCAATCAAACTGAGTAGTGGAGTAAGGCGGTTTCTAACGCACAGCCTACTTTCCTGGGAACATTGCTGATATCTCTCGAACGCATGGTCCGATTTTGACAAATGAGGTGTCGTTGGACTCGGGCTGACGTCCTCTTTCCTATGGACCATTCCTTTCAACCCCTAAATAAAACCTACCCCTACTAGGGGGTGAAATTGTAATTTTTAGTGAAAGTCTCTTTTCAAATGTGACATGTATAAGGTACGCTGCTAAAATGAACTTAAACGTGGTTGCTCATATCGCGCATGCGTTTTACGAGATGCCGCTATGGATGAACATTTTTGTTTTTTTGTTTTTTACGCATGCGCACTTGGGATTTTTGTAAGAGGGCGAGCTCTTTGAAAAAAATGATTGATAAGAAGAGGTTTTGGTGGTGAGGAGAGAGCCAGATAGTCGCCTACTTTCCTACGAAGTTTGCCGATATCTCTCAAACGCAAGGTCGGATTTGGACGTGTGACGTGTCAAATCGCTTGTCTCGAAGCCCTATACATGTTATTAATAGGTTAGAGTTTTGAGAATGAGGGAAACAGGCTTTTTGGGGGTAAAACCGTGATTTTAGACTTTTTCTGATATTTCACGAATGCATGGTCGGATTTGGTCCTATGACGTGTCAAATGGCTTGTCTCGAAACCCTCTTTATTTTGGTAATAGGTTAAAGTTTCTGAAAATGAGGGAAACAGAATTTTTTGTTGTAAAACCGTGATTTTAGTCTTTCTGTTATATCTCACAAATCAATAACGCCAGAGACGTATACGAGGGGTCGTAGGACTCGGGGTGACGCCCCTTTCCTCTCTCATTTCGAATATAGTATTTATGTTTAAAAAATGTGAAAGGGCCTAACGACACTTATATTGAAAACATTTCAGTTTTTAAAACTTTTCTTAAATTTGTCTAAAATGTTCATGACGAGTGGTTGTAGATAGAAAGAGACGATACCACTGGGCACGTGTTTCAACGAAGCTATTACTGGCCACGGTGGTGATATACCAATACAGTATTCGCTATTTTGATGAGACCGCGGGTCGAGGGTTCGTTTTCTGATTTTTCCTATGATGGAATTCCTAATTCCTAAACCCCCTGAAGGGGGTCTTTAACGTGTAAACGATTATGAGTGACATGGCAAATGATAATTCCTTGATCCGATGAAGTTGGCTTTAGATAGAACAAACAGAACTTGGTTATATGGTGCTTGAAATGAGTATAGAAAACAAACTTGCTGGGGCAGACTGACAGGATGTGAATGTTATTTGAGCTTATTGGAATGCATTGACTTGACAACAGGGCAATGAAAAAAAAGCACAGAGATGCTGAGGACACTTGAAGGTCAAACGATATGGCAACCATGGTGGGAGGGGGAAGCTAGGATGATGTCGCCGATCATGTTCAATGTTCAATGGATGAATTTATATTTTGCGAAGCATTGTTTGGAGAGGGTCATGGGACGACTTGTTTTAAGGGTATTTATTTTTTCGATGTTTCCTATGGTGGACTCATTGATTGAAATCATTCAAAACTGCTAGGGCATGGCCTTGAGATTTTATAAACCGATAATGGGATTTTGACATACAAGATCCACTCAGAACTTGACATGATGTCATTCTTTTTATGGCTTATGAATTTCCCCAAAAAAGACCCAAAACCACAAGATCATGGACTTTTGCTTTTCTTAATATATTGCAAACCCATAATGTAAGATGTTTACTGTGAGTGACGAAATCTAGCTAGGCAAAGAAAGAATTATTGTAGGATATATGTATGGTGACTGACACGTCTTTGACCATTGGAACTTGTTTTCCGATTTGACTGTAGTACATAGGGAGTATAGGTTGTAGGCATGGATTGACAAACAGTGCACACAAAATTCAATTTATCGATTCAAGAATTAAGAGTAGACTATCATTAATTAATTGGTTAAAGAGTGTAGCTAAAAATAAAAAAAATGGTGACTACATTAAACTAAACTGAACCAAGTCGAATCAAACCCAACTGAACCAAACCAAGCCTAAAGCAAACCAAACCTAATCAAGAACAAGCCAAGGGCTTAAGTGTAAAACTTGTGGGGGAATGCAGTCATTGGCAATGTCCAAAGGAAGGGATAACGCTCTACCTCTAGAGGGTAAGGTAAAGCTAGCGCATGGTGCTAATGCATATTCCCAAGTACATGAACCACACACACACAACTATCCTATGCTGTTTTTATGAGTTAACTGTTAAAACTTACTCAGTGGTTACTGAACAAGTTGGTCGCTACACACAACAAGCTTTAAATACTTGAGGCTAATAATCTATACACACACACACGCATGTTCTAAACTAAACTGTCTTGCTGGTAGTGCTCACACAGTAGGCAAATGACAGAAATGCTTGGCTAACCGAAATACAATCATTTTCGGTTGTCTAATGATACCAGCTAGCCATTACATGCTATAGTGGTGAGCACATGTGCCTCTTGCACTGGAGATCGTAACTCGATTTCTAGCTCTAAGGCCTAGAACGAATCAAACTAAGAAAGAATGGTATGGTGACGCAGTAGTTAAACTGTTAGCCTTTCAATAAGGTAGACTAGGGTTTGATTTTGGGTTAATATACATGTCATAAACAAACAAACAAAAAAAGCGGAGATAATGTTTAAAACTGATTACACTTGTCTCTTTTCAAATTATTACTTAGATTACAAATACAAAGGTGGACTGGGTTTGATATACAGTTAATGCTGCCTATCGCATACTAGCCTGTAAGAAAGCCAAACAAGCAAAAGGCGTAGGTAGAGCAGTGGTAAAATCACTATGTGTAGAGAACTACCTAACGGTTTTATGAACTGGCAATGCTATGTCGCATAAACAGTGCAGGATACAATCCGGCAACCATAATTTTTATCTTGTGGAACAGAGAAAATGCAATTTTACCTTGATGGATAGCAAATGAGTGCAGATGAATGACCTATGCATTAGCCTACCATAGGGTTATAACCACGAGGTGGAGGTGTGACTTTTATATTTTATTGTTTAGAGACATGGCTTTTTTTTGTAACCAGTAGATTTAGTATTTTGTAAATATTCATTTTTGTAATTGTAAATAGTGGAAACATTTTCTTTGTAATAGTAAATGTTAAATGTATAACTAAAAGTTATTTGGGATAAGTGTGCATGTCAAGGATAAATAGCGTGGTTGTATTTGTTTTCAAAGACAGGTATGGTTGTGTGAATGTATGACTATAGATAGAATGATAGAGAGAGAGAGAGAAAGCTTGTGTGTGTGTGTGTGTGTGTGTGTGTGTGTGTGTGTGGGTAGCATTGATTTTTCAACCAAAGCAAACACGGCAAGGTAGGATGGTGGGGTAATTAGTGTATATAGCAAATGGTAAATAGTATACTATATTTTTTTAACACTTGTGTTTTTTTAATGCAGTAGTAGATAGGTGTTATTTTGTAAAACAGTCTTACCTACAGTAGTAGTAGTAGTAGTAGTAGGCCTATATGTTTTTGGAAACAAACAGAAAGAGAATGCACTATTGCCATGGCCAAGCACTTCCATTAAAGTGATTTCAAGAAAATTTAAATCAGCAAATGTGTGTTTTACAAAACTAAACATTCAGTATGGACTAAATCATAAACGTGTCTTCTGTGATATGGAAAAAATAGGAAATCCATGTTTCCATATCAACACAATTTAAAAACTTAAAACTGACATTTAAAAAATGTAAATGGGAAATTGGCAAATGTGTAAACAACAAAACGGAAAATTCTTGTTTCCATATCATGAAATCCAAAAACTTTTAACTGACATTTTCAAATCGTGTACATGGAAAATTGACAAATGGCAATGTGTGAAATGTGAAAATGAAAAAATATGAACAAATGGCTATCATTATTTAAAAAAAATAAAAAACCGTCGTGTTCTATCGTTAAAGTGTGAATCAAACCACATATACTTATTTGGATCACCCGAGACTGAGTAGACCTGTTTTAGTCCTAATATACTTTTAAAATTTTATGTTAAAGCTCAATTTGAACTCAAGAACTTTAGAGTGCCAGCTAACTATTATAACCGTTACGTCACAAAGACAACTTTACACTACTCTTAATAAACAATAATAAGAAAAAGAATAATAAATGTTGAATTTTTTTTTAAGGATGAACATGGTGACACTGTTTCTGTTGCACAGTCTGCTAGCTACTAGCCAGCAGCTGGGGTCTTAGAAAACGATACAGTTGACATTTTGTAATGAGATGTGACATGTTTCAAAGTACAGTATTATGGGTTGCTGTTGAGTAAAAACTAATCCTGTACAAGGAAGCAAGGGTTCGAACCCCTTACCTAACATTACTATTGCCTGAACATGGCTTGACGACACTGTATTATTATGATACTCGGTACACAAACCATAGATAGAGTGTATTGTTTAAGATCACTTTCTTTCTGAACATAGGTGGAGACTGTTGATGGTTAACAATGGCATTAATATAGTAGGACGTGGGTATAGCAATTAAGAAAAAACAGACAATACCCATACAATATTTTTATTTATTTAATATAAGTACTTGTACAATAGTTACATTCAAAATACATTTCTTTTTTCTCTATTACTATTTAGTCCTTTCTGATTCTCTTGCATATGAAGGGTAGATAACCTTGTAGTTCAGCCCCTTAAAACAACAACAACACAACCTTTTGCATAGTCTGTGATGTTGACGACTCTTGAGATGTGGAAGATGGATTAAACATAACTTTTACAGCAGGGGTTAAATGTTGCTAAATAAACACTGCACTATTTTGAGTAGCAACATTTTTTTCTTGTACTAGCTTTTTAGCATTGTCATGATTATTTGTTGACACCAACAGTGTTTCATCTGGTACACCACATTGATGATCACTCACACTTAAAACCTTACCATTTCTACTTTTTAGATTGCCTCGACATTTTTTTGACCTCTCTTTTGAGCATCGCCAAAATATTATTCCTTTTACATTTTGACGATTATAGTTATAAGAGTAGCCTTTATAGAGTACACGTTGTTTACCTTTGTTAGTTGTAGTAAGTTCCATAGTAGCAACTAACCTGTTAGTATGATTTGCTCACTACAAAGGTTATAACTGTTCTGATAATAAAATCATTTAGCGTTGGCTTTTATATTTAATATGTACAGTTTGAAGTGATAGCAAAAGTGAGAGCAAAATGGTAGCAGAGTGGTAGAAAATATAACATGTATTGTTAAGAAATAGTTTAAGCTGTTATGTGGATCCATTACATAATAATTTTAGCACGACGAAGCTCATTTTCTATATCCAATAGTTCTTCCTCATATTCAGTATAACCAGCCTGTTTATAGACATGCAGTTGCTGAAGCCGCCGGATTAGCTTTCTTGGATTGTTCCAGTAGACAAATTTAACAAATGATTTTTTAGTTGTAAACAAAGCATTACCATTATCATTATTATCTTCATCATCAACATCATCATCATCATAACCATTATCATTATCATCATCATCATTATCATCATCATCATCATGATCATTATAATCCTCATCACTATTACTATATAGTCCTTTTTGATCCTTTTGCAATACCACATTTTGCACAGTCTGTGTTGCCCTTGATAATGTTGGGAGTTTTTCAGACATTGACAACTGTCCTAACACGACTTTCTGAGGAGATGATACATGCTTCTTAACAAACAATGCACTATCTTGAGCTGCAATATCTTTTTCTGGGACAAGTGTTTTAGCATTTTGAAGAGTTTTTTTAAACAGCAACGATGTTTTATCTGGTACACTACATTGATGATCACTCATACTTAAGACATCACTATTTTTACTTTTCAGCTCACCTCGACACTGTTTTGAACGATGTTTTGAACAACGCCAAATAACAGTTCCATTTTTATTGGTTCGTTTTACAATATATTTATATCCTTTATAGAATGCGTATGGCATACCATTGCTATTTGTTGATACTTCCATGTCAATTGTCAAGCATGAACTAATCTCTAGCAAAGTTCACTCGATAATATAAATAATTTCTAAACCCCAGTAGTGAATAGTCAGTTGTTTTTGATCTATGCAAGCGTAAACATGTCACATACACCGGTGATGGATACTCAAGGCTTTAAGGTCAATGAAAACAAGTACAGTATATATTTAAATAGGTGGCTATCATTGATTGCACAACACGCGGGTCACCATATCTTTTTTTTCTTTCGGACTAGTGTTTTAACATTTGAAGAGTGTTTTAAACAGCAACGATGTCTTATCAGTCACACTACATTGATGATCACTCACACTTAAGACCTCGCTATTTTTACTTTTTAACTCACTTTGACACTGTTTTGAACGATGTTTTGAACAACGCCAAATAACAGTTCCATTTTTATTGGTTCGTTTTACAATATACGTATAACCTTTATAGTATGCATATGGCTTACCATAACTATTCGTTGATACTTTCATATCAATTTTCAAGCATGAAATAATCTCCAATAAATTTCGCTCGATAATAGAAATAATAGTTTAAAGTGGGTGCGAAGGTGGGTGCAAAAGTGGGTGCAAAAGTGAGTGTAAAAGTGGGTGTAAAAGTGGGTGCAAAAGTGGGTGCAAAAGTGAGTGCAAAAGTGGGTGCGAAAGTGGGTGCGAAAGTGGGTGCAGTTTATAGTAGGCACCATTTTTACTAGAATGTGATTTGAGTAAATGTAATTTCTAAACCCAAGTAGTGAATAGTCAGTTGGTTTTGATTTATGCAAGCGTAAACATGTCTCATACACTGATGATGGATACTCAAGGCTTCTTGGTCAACAAAAACAAGTATATAGTTAAAGAGGTAGCTATTATTGATTGCACAACACTGAATCTATTTTTGAAATTTTGACAAAGGGTCTAAGTGCACTTTTGTTAATATCTCGCGAACCAATAAGACTACGGCATTGTATGAGGTATTGTTGGACTTTTTGCCGAAGACTGCTGGTAAACACTTATGTTCCCACGACCTTTTTAAAGATGGCGGCTGACCCACGAGGGGTGATTAAAACGTATTCCAAGCGACGCTTGTCGATAAGCAAACCAATAATCAAAGGGGGGTGTGACAGAGCTTGAGGCGATAACCCCTTTTGATTGATCCCTGTTGATTTGCCCCTTTGGACTGGTCCCCGTTGACAAGTCCCTCTGAACGGGTCCTTTTTGAAGGGGGTCATTTATGACGGGCCCCTGCTGACGGGTCACTGTGGACGGATCCCTGTGGACAGGTCCCTGTTGACAGGTCCTTTTGACTAATCCCTTTGGACCTGTCAACAGGGACCTGTCCACAGGGATCCGTCCACAGTGACCCGTCAGCAGGGGCCCGTCATAAATGACTCCCTTCAAAAAGGACCCGTTCAGAGGGACTTGTCAACGGGGACCAGTCCAAAGGGGCAAATCAACAGGAATCAATCAAAAGGGGTTATCGCCTCAAGCTCTGTCACACCCCCCTTTGATTATTGGTTTGCTTATCGACAAGCGTCGCTTGGAATACGTTTTAATCACCCCTCGTGGGTCAGCCGCCATCTTTAAAAAGGTCGTGGGAACATAAGTGTTTACCAGCAGTCTTCGGCAAAAAGTCCAACAATACCTCATACAATGCCGTAGTCTTATTGGTTCGCGAGATATTAACAAAAGTGCACTTAGACCCTTTGTCAAAATTTCAAAAATAGATTCAGTGTTGTGCAATCAATAATAGCTACCTCTTTAACTATATACTTGTTTTTGTTGACCAAGAAGCCTTGAGTATCCATCATCAGTGTATGAGACATGTTTACGCTTGCATAAATCAAAACCAACTGACTATTCACTACTTGGGTTTAGAAATTACATTTACTCAAATCACATTCTAGTAAAAATGGTGCCTACTATAAACTGCACCCACTTTCGCACCCACTTTCGCACCCACTTTTGCACTCACTTTTGCACCCACTTTTGCACCCACTTTTACACCCACTTTTACACTCACTTTTGCACCCACTTTTGCACCCACCTTCGCACCCACTTTAAACTATTATTTCTATTATCGAGCGAAATTTATTGGAGATTATTTCATGCTTGAAAATTGATATGAATGTATCAACGAATAGTTATGGTAAGCCATATGCATACTATAAAGGTTATACGTATATTGTAAAACGAACCAATAAAAATGGAACTGTTATTTGGCGTTGTTCAAAACATCGTTCAAAACAGTGTCAAAGTGAGTTAAAAAGTAAAAATAGCGAGGTCTTAAGTGTGAGTGATCATCAATGTAGTGTGACTGATAAGACATCGTTGCTGTTTAAAACACTCTTCAAATGTTAAAACACTAGTCCGAAAGAAAAAAAAGATATGGTGACCCGCGTGTTGTGCAATCAATGATAGCCACCTATTTAAATATGTACTGTACTTGTTTTCATTGACCTTAAAGCCTTGAGTATCCATCACCAGTGTATGTGACATGTTTACGCTTGCATAGATCAAAAACAACTGACTATTCACTACTGGGGTTTAGAAATTATTTATATTATCGAGTGAACTTTGCTAGAGATTAGTTCATGCTTGACAATTGACATGGAAGTATCAACAAATAGCAATGGTATGCCATACGCATTCTATAAAGGATATAAATATATTGTAAAACGAACCAATAAAAATGGAACTGTTATTTGGCGTTGTTCAAAACATCGTTCAAAACAGTGTCGAGGTGAGCTGAAAAGTAAAAATAGTGATGTCTTAAGTATGAGTGATCATCAATGTAGTGTACCAGATAAAACATCGTTGCTGTTTAAAAAACTCTTCAAAATGCTAAAACACTTGTCCCAGAAAAAGATATTGCAGCTCAAGATAGTGCATTGTTTGTTAAGAAGCATGTATCATCTCCTCAGAAAGTCGTGTTAGGACAGTTGTCAATGTCTGAAAAACTCCCAACATTATCAAGGGCAACACAGACTGTGCAAAATGTGGTATTGCAAAAGGATCAAAAAGGACTATATAGTAATAGTGATGAGGATTATAATGATCATGATGATGATGATGATAATGATGATGATGATAATGATAATGGTTATGATGATGATGATGTTGATGATGAAGATAATAATGATAATGGTAATGCTTTGTTTACAACTAAAAAATCATTTGTTAAATTTGTCTACTGGAACAATCCAAGTAAGCTAATCCGGCGGCTTCAGCAACTGCATGTCTATAAACAGGCTGGTTATACTGAATATGAGGAAGAACTATTGGATATAGAAAATGAGCTTCGTCGTGCTAAAGTTATTATGTAATGGATCCACATAACAGCTTAAACTATTTCTTAACAATACATGTTATATTTTCTACCACTCTGCTACCATTTTGCTCTCACTTTTGCTATCACTTCAAACTGTACATATTAAATATAAAAGCCAACGCTAAATGATTTTATTATCAGAACAGTTATAACCTTTGTAGTGAGCAAATCATACTAACAGGTTAGTTGCTACTATGGAACTTACTACAACTAACAAAGGTAAACAACGTGTACTCTATAAAGGCTACTCTTATAACTATAATCGTCAAAATGTAAAAGGAATAATATTTTGGCGATGCTCAAAAGAGAGGTCAAAAAAATGTCGAGGCAATCTAAAAAGTAGAAATGGTAAGGTTTTAAGTGTGAGTGATCATCAATGTGGTGTACCAGATGAAACACTGTTGGTGTCAACAAATAATCATGACAATGCTAAAAAGCTAGTACAAGAAAAAAATGTTGCTACTCAAAATAGTGCAGTGTTTATTGAGCAACATTTAACCCCTGCTGTAAAAGTTATGTTTAATCCATCTTCCACATCTCAAGAGTCGTCAACATCACAGACTATGCAAAAGGTTGTGTTGTTGTTGTTTTAAGGGGCTGAACTACAAGGTTATCTACCCTTCATATGCAAGAGAATCAAAAAGGACTAAATAGTAATAGAGAAAAAAGAAATGTATTTTGAATGTAACTATTGTACAAGTACTTATATTAAATAAATAAAAATATTGTATGGGTATTGTCTGTTTTTTCTTAATTGCTATACCCACGTCCTACTATATTAATGCCATTGTTAACCATCAACAGTCTCCACCTATGTTCAGAAAGAAAGTGATCTTAAACAATACACTCTATCTATGGTTTGTGTACCGAGTATCATAATAATACAGTGTCGTCAAGCCATGTTCAGGCAATAGTAATGTTAGGTAAGGGGTTCGAACCCTTGCTTCCTTGTACAGGATTAGTTTTTACTCAACAGCAACCCATAATACTGTACTTTGAAACATGTCACATCTCATTACAAAATGTCAACTGTATCGTTTTCTAAGACCCCAGCTGCTGGCTAGTAGCTAGCAGACTGTGCAACAGAAACAGTGTCACCATGTTCATCCTTAAAAAAAATTCAACATTTATTATTCTTTTTCTTATTATTGTTTATTAAGAGTAGTGTAAAGTTGTCTTTGTGACGTAACGGTTATAATAGTTAGCTGGCACTCTAAAGCTCTTGAGTTCAAATTGAGCTTTAACATAAAATTTTAAAAGTATATTAGGACTAAAACAGGTCTACTCAGTCTCGGGTGATCCAAATAAGTATATGTGGTTTGATTCACACTTTAACGATAGAACACGTCGGTTTTTTATTTTTTTTAAATAATGATAGCCATTTGTTCATATTTTTAGCCTATTTTCAATTTTGAAAAAATAGGCTTATGAGATCACCTTTTGTTCGTGTGTGTGTGCGTGTGTGTGTGTGTGTGTGTGTGTGTGTGATTCGTGTGTGTGTCCCCCCCTAATAAAATCTAAACGGCAGGAGCGATTTCTATGAAACTCGGAAAGTTCATAGTACTATTCCCGGCAACCTCGACCGTGCCCTTCAAATTTTGTTACGACTCACCAATCCAACATGGCGGCTGTGCGAAATATTTCACCAGCATTCAATATCTCCGAAACTATTACCGATAATACCCTGACATTTTCTATGGTGATAGAGGGAACTACTCTAAGTTCACTTATGTGACTTTTGAAAACCTGGTAACTACAAAACCAACATGGCGGCCAAGCGAATTTGCGACTTTTAAATAGACGTTTCTCGCGATTTGACCAACCAAACGCAATGAAACTTGGTACAGTATATGTTTATATACATTGTAATGCACCGACATCTAACTTCGTTCAATTGTTTACATAATCACAAGATGGCGGATGTGCGAAATATTTCACCGGCATTCTATATCTCTGAAACTATTAGCGGTATCTCCCTAAAATTTTGTACGGAGATAAAGGGCACTACTGGAAGTCCATCTATAAGATTTTCAAAAACCGGTTAACTACAAAACGAACATGGCGGCCAAGCGAATTTGAAAATTTTAAATAGCCCTTTCTCGCGATTTAATGTTCCAAGCGCATTGAAACCTGGCACAGGAAATATTTATACACATTGTAATCCACTGGTATCTAATTTAGTTCAATTGTTTACATAACCTCAAGATGGCGGCAGTGCGATTTTTTTTTATTTTTTTATTTCTTGTGATGTAGTCATGCGATCGAAGTGAAAGTCTGAATAATGAACCTACGCAATAATTTTCCTTTAATGGTACATGACTCTATGGCCTATACATTTAACAATCCAACATGGCGACCATCCGAAATATTTAGACGATACTGAATATCTACGAATCTATTTTAGCAATCAAACTGCATTTTTAATGTTCATAGGGGCTATGAACTTAAGTTCACCTATAGGACTTTAAATAACCTGGTGATCACAAATCCAACATGGCGGTGACGCGAATTATAAATATTCACATGGACGTTTCTCGCACTTTAACCATCCGCGTGCAGTGAAACTTGGTACAGTTAATCTTTATCCGAATGTTAATCCACTGGCATCTAATTTATTTCAATTGTTTCCATAACCTCAAGATGGCAGCTGTGAAAAAATTTTAAATCTCCTTTTTTTTTTCTTGTGTCCTAATTATGCGATTGAAGTTTGGATACTACACGTTCACAATAATCTGCATGTAACAGTACATAACTCTAGGACCTACATATATAAAATCCAACATGGCGACCATCCGAAATATTTAGTCGATTCTCAATATCCACGAATCTATTACAGCAATCAAACTGACATTTTGTATGTTGTTAGTGGCAATTAACCTAAGTAGGATATATGAAAATAGGCTGTATAGTTCTTCACGGAACTACTTGTTTCATTTTCACATTTCACACATTGCCATTTGTCAATTTTCCATGTACACGATTTGAAAATGTCAGTTTAAAGTTTTTGGATTTCATGATATGGAAACAAGAATTTTCCATTTTGTTGTTTACACATTTGCCAATTTCCCATTTACATTTTTTAAATGTCAGTTTTAAGTTTTTAAATTGTGTTGATATGGAAACATGGATTTCCTATTTTTTCCATATCACAGAAGACACGTTTATGATTTAGTCCATGCTGAATGTTTAGTTTTGTAAAACACACATTTGCTGATTTAAATTTTCTTGAAATCACTTTAATGGAAGTGCTTGGCCATGGCAATAGTGCATTCTCTTTCTGTTTGTTTCCAAAAACATATAGGCCTACTACTACTACTACTACTACTGTAGGTAAGACTGTTTTACAAAATAACACCTATCTACTACTGCATTAAAAAAACACAAGTGTTAAAAAAATATAGTGTACTATTTACCATTTGCTATATACATTAATTACCCCACCATCCTACCTTGCCGTGTTTGCTTTGGTTGAAAAATCAATGCTACCCACACACACACACACACACACACACACACACACACACACACACACACACACACAAGCTTTCTCTCTCTCTCTCTATCATTCTATCTATAGTCATACATTCACACAACCATACCTGTCTTTGAAAACAAATACAACCACGCTATTTATCCTTGACATGCACACTTATCCCAAATAACTTTTAGTTATACATTTAACATTTACTATTACAAAGAAAATGTTTCCACTATTTACAATTACAAAAATGAATATTTACAAAATACTAAATCTACTGGTTACAAAAAAAAGCCATGTCTCTAAACAATAAAATATAAAAGTCACACCTCCACCTCGTGGTTATAACCCTATGGTAGGCTAATGCATAGGTCATTCATCTGCACTCATTTGCTATCCATCAAGGTAAAATTGCATTTTCTCTGTTCCACAAGATAAAAATTATGGTTGCCGGATTGTATCCTGCACTGTTTATGCGACATAGCATTGCCAGTTCATAAAACCGTTAGGTAGTTCTCTACACATAGTGATTTTACCACTGCTCTACCTACGCCTTTTGCTTGTTTGGCTTTCTTACAGGCTAGTATGCGATAGGCAGCATTAACTGTATATCAAACCCAGTCCACCTTTGTATTTGTAATCTAAGTAATAATTTGAAAAGAGACAAGTGTAATCAGTTTTAAACATTATCTCCGCTTTTTTTGTTTGTTTGTTTATGACATGTATATTAACCCAAAATCAAACCCTAGTCTACCTTATTGAAAGGCTAACAGTTTAACTACTGCGTCACCATACCATTCTTTCTTAGTTTGATTCGTTCTAGGCCTTAGAGCTAGAAATCGAGTTACGATCTCCAGTGCAAGAGGCACATGTGCTCACCACTATAGCATGTAATGGCTAGCTGGTATCATTAGACAACCGAAAATGATTGTATTTCGGTTAGCCAAGCATTTCTGTCATTTGCCTACTGTGTGAGCACTACCAGCAAGACAGTTTAGTTTAGAACATGCGTGTGTGTGTGTATAGATTATTAGCCTCAAGTATTTAAAGCTTGTTGTGTGTAGCGACCAACTTGTTCAGTAACCACTGAGTAAGTTTTAACAGTTAACTCATAAAAACAGCATAGGATAGTTGTGTGTGTGTGGTTCATGTACTTGGGAATATGCATTAGCACCATGCGCTAGCTTTACCTTACCCTCTAGAGGTAGAGCGTTATCCCTTCCTTTGGACATTGCCAATGACTGCATTCCCCCACAAGTTTTACACTTAAGCCCTTGGCTTGTTCTTGATTAGGTTTGGTTTGCTTTAGGCTTGGTTTGGTTCAGTTGGGTTTGATTCGACTTGGTTCAGTTTAGTTTAATGTAGTCACCATTTTTTTTATTTTTAGCTACACTCTTTAACCAATTAATTAATGATAGTCTACTCTTAATTCTTGAATCGATAAATTGAATTTTGTGTGCACTGTTTGTCAATCCATGCCTACAACCTATACTCCCTATGTACTACAGTCAAATCGGAAAACAAGTTCCAATGGTCAAAGACGTGTCAGTCACCATACATATATCCTACAATAATTCTTTCTTTGCCTAGCTAGATTTCGTCACTCACAGTAAACATCTTACATTATGGGTTTGCAATATATTAAGAAAAGCAAAAGTCCATGATCTTGTGGTTTTGGGTCTTTTTTGGGGAAATTCATAAGCCATAAAAAGAATGACATCATGTCAAGTTCTGAGTGGATCTTGTATGTCAAAATCCCATTATCGGTTTATAAAATCTCAAGGCCATGCCCTAGCAGTTTTGAATGATTTCAATCAATGAGTCCACCATAGGAAACATCGAAAAAATAAATACCCTTAAAACAAGTCGTCCCATGACCCTCTCCAAACAATGCTTCGCAAAATATAAATTCATCCATTGAACATTGAACATGATCGGCGACATCATCCTAGCTTCCCCCTCCCACCATGGTTGCCATATCGTTTGACCTTCAAGTGTCCTCAGCATCTCTGTGCTTTTTTTTCATTGCCCTGTTGTCAAGTCAATGCATTCCAATAAGCTCAAATAACATTCACATCCTGTCAGTCTGCCCCAGCAAGTTTGTTTTCTATACTCATTTCAAGCACCATATAACCAAGTTCTGTTTGTTCTATCTAAAGCCAACTTCATCGGATCAAGGAATTATCATTTGCCATGTCACTCATAATCGTTTACACGTTAAAGACCCCCTTCAGGGGGTTTAGGAATTAGGAATTCCATCATAGGAAAAATCAGAAAACGAACCCTCGACCCGCGGTCTCATCAAAATAGCGAATACTGTATTGGTATATCACCACCGTGGCCAGTAATAGCTTCGTTGAAACACGTGCCCAGTGGTATCGTCTCTTTCTATCTACAACCACTCGTCATGAACATTTTAGACAAATTTAAGAAAAGTTTTAAAAACTGAAATGTTTTCAATATAAGTGTCGTTAGGCCCTTTCACATTTTTTAAACATAAATACTATATTCGAAATGAGAGAGGAAAGGGGCGTCACCCCGAGTCCTACGACCCCTCGTATACGTCTCTGGCGTTATTGATTTGTGAGATATAACAGAAAGACTAAAATCACGGTTTTACAACAAAAAATTCTGTTTCCCTCATTTTCAGAAACTTTAACCTATTACCAAAATAAAGAGGGTTTCGAGACAAGCCATTTGACACGTCATAGGACCAAATCCGACCATGCATTCGTGAAATATCAGAAAAAGTCTAAAATCACGGTTTTACCCCCAAAAAGCCTGTTTCCCTCATTCTCAAAACTCTAACCTATTAATAACATGTATAGGGCTTCGAGACAAGCGATTTGACACGTCACACGTCCAAATCTGACCTTGCGTTTGAGAGATATCGGCAAACTTCGTAGGAAAGTAGGCGACTATCTGGCTCTCTCCTCACCACCAAAACCTCTTCTTATCAATCATTTTTTTCAAAGAGCTCGCCCTCTTACAAAAATCCCAAGTGCGCATGCGTAAAAAACAAAAACAAAAATGTTCATCCATAGCGGCATCTCGTAAAACGCATGCGCGATATGAGCAACAACATTTAAGTTCATTTTAGCAGCGCACCTTATACATGTCGTATTTGAAAAGAGACTTTCACTAAAAATTACAATTTCACCCCCTAGTAGGGGTAGGTTTTATTTAGGGGTTGAAAGGAAAGGTCCATAGGAAAGAGGACGTCAGCCCGAGTCCAACGACACCTCATTTGTCAAAATCGGACCATGCGTTCGAGAGATATCAGCAATGTTCCCAGGAAAGTAGGCTGTGCGTTAGAAACCGCCTTACTCCACTACTAAACTGACATTTTTTATGTTCATAGAGGGTATGAACATATGTTCACCTATAGGACTTACAGTAACCTAGTGAGCACAAATCCAACATGGCGGCGACGCGAAGTATAAATATTTAAATGGATGTTTCTCGCGAATTAACTATCCGCGTGCAGTGAAACGTTGCACGTTAAATGCTTATACAAATGTTAATCCTCTGTCATCTAATTAATTTCAATTGTTTGCATAATCACAAGATGGCAGCGGTGCGAAATTTTAAAATCTCTTTTTTACTTCTTGTGTCCTAATCATGTTATTGAAGTTTGAATACTACACGTACACAATAATCTTCATGTAACAGTGCATAACTCTAAGCCCTACATGTATAAAAGTCCAACATGGCAACCATCGGAAATAATTAGATGGTTCTCAATGTCTACGAATCTATTACAGCAATCAACCTGAGATTTAGTATGTTGATAGAGGCAATTAACATTAGTAGGATATATGTAAATATGCTGCATAATTCTTCACGGAACTACTTGTTATTATAGTTTGTTGGAAGTTTAAATGATGATGCTGGTGATCATTAAAGTATTATTACATTGGCCAACAGAAAATACAGGCTTTCTGTTAGTACTGTGATATACCGGATTCCTTTTTCTTAAAAGTTGCCCGTCCATTTCTCCCACGTTTAAGAAGATACTTTGAGCATGCTTATTTGCCATATCTTGCAACGTCTATTTTACACGAAACAAGTAGTTCCATGACGAAACAAAAAGCCTACTTTTCTTTAAATTTATTATTCATACCAATCATACCATTCATACCTATCTAGAATAATAAATTTAACTACGAAATTAAGTTGATAATGTATGTAGCGTAGCGGTCAGCATGGTTAGCTGCCGCCCAGGAGGTCCTGGGTTCGATTCCCGGCTCTGCCACGAAATTTTAAAAGTGGTATGAGGACTGGAACGGGGTCTACTCAGCCTCGGGTGGCCCAAATGAGTAGAGGGGGGTTCGATTCCCGCCTCAGCCATCCTCGAAGTGGTTTTCCGTGGTTTCCCACTTCGTCTTCGGGCAAATGCCGGGATGGTTCCTCCTGTAAGGCCACGGCCGCCTCCTTCCCCCTTCCTTGCCTGTCCATTCTGATCTTCCCCTCCTCCCTTCCCTCATGAGGCCACTGTTCGCTTTGCAGGTGAGGCCACCTGGGCGAGGTGCTGATCACACCTCACCAGTTGTATCCTTTCCGACCAAATGTTCCCAGCTCTAGGACACTGCCTGGAAAGTCGGTAGAGGTGAGTTCCCTCGCTGAGTCCGTGGGAGCCACCAACCTGGAGGGTAAAATTGACTAAATAAAAAAAATAAAAAAATGTATGATTTTCTCAGAGGCTACGGTAGCGTGTTCGGTAGCATGTTGAACTGCTATGCCCAAGATCGCGGGTTCAAACTCAGCCGAAGTCATCGGATTTTCAAGATTGTTAAAATCCTTTTATGCCTTTCTTCGGAGGGGAAGTAAAGCCGGCGGGTCCATGTCATAGAATTATGACATGAAAAAGAACCTTCCACTGCAACTGGTTTTGTGTATCTAAATTTGAAACGCTCTATGAAGTTCCAATGTTTGCCGCTGGGTGACAGTGTCAGTGACAGTGGCGTCTGGTAGCCAAAATTGGAACTCATTGAAATTGAACTTTCATTCATCTTAATTCATTTCATCTGTCATTAACTCCTCTCGTGAGTTTGGCGTCAGGAAGGACATCCGGCCGTAAAAACCATCAGCCACGTGGAATTTGTTTGCATCTCATCCCCGAACCCGTTGGAAACGGGATCAATGAAGGGTAGACAGTCTGTATAATTTGCTCGAAATATACCTAAAATACTGTAGCTTAATAGAGCCCTACAGTTTGTTTGAAATAGCTTCCTTCCATGGATTCTGAGATCCTGAGAGTCTACGGCTCAAATGCGCAGAAACAATTATTTTGTAGTAGGTAGTAGTCTACCTCTTGCTCTGAAAATACGCAGAATTATATCCCTTATGGCATACACTGGTTGGTTGGTTCCTAAGTTAGAGGTTGTGACAACGCAGTCATATTGCCCCGTGTACTTTGGGTGTGTGTAGAATCTGTCTGATAACCGGTGTTAATTGTGATGACTGTATTAATGTGTGTTATGTGTTTTTAATTCAAGTAAGGACTGCAAACTTTTGAATTTTTCTGATAGTTCCTACGTTTTCCGCCAAACGCCACCGTCAACGACTACTAATTCAGAACTTAGCTACCAGACGCCACCGCAGTCGGCTCTTGGCAACGAACATAGGAACCTAAGAGCGTTGTTTACATTCTTAACTTGTACAATTTAGCTTTTACACAGGTGTAATTAGTGGAAGGTTCTTTAACATGCAATAAATCTATGACATGGGACCGCCTGCTTTACTTCCCCTCTGAAGGAAGGCATAATGAGAGATTTTTAACACTTAAAAAATCCGACGACTTCGGCCGGATTTGAACCCGCGATCTTGGGCATAGAAGCTCAGCATGTTACCAAATACGCCACCGAAGCCGCCATGGCATACAATGTATGGTTTGCTATCTTTTAGTTTTTCTTCTAATTTTTCCTTTTCTTTTTCCGCAGTATCACTACATTATCTCCGATTTAGGCTTATTAAACGGCCTATTCCTCCCACTTCTTATACGAGAGGTGACCCATACTGGTACATCTGAACAAAAGCTGGCAAGGTTTTTTCTGAATTGTTATACTTCAAACAATAGCATCTGTTTTTTATATTTTATAACCCTCAAGAATATAAGTGACCACAGGTTGGATACAAATGGAAAGAACTTTTGGTGATTACGATGTAAAGCAACTACTTCAAGAAGATACGGTGACCTTTTTCTGCTACTTTTTATGTACATTTTAGTGAATCGGGACAAGTGATCTTTGTCTTTAGTGTGTTTTTTAATTCTGTGTTTTTTTGAGTGTACCGGTATATGTTTATTTATATATCATGCCCCATTGTTCGCGCACCATTCATTTGAATCTCATCTGCCCCTATTTTAAGATGTTTTTGCACATTTCAGCAATTTTCATGAATGTTGGCCTGTCACTCTTTAAGTAAGCTGAAGAAGGGATCATTTAGTAGAGGATCTCGAAACATGTACTGCCCCCGAAAATTCAATTATTCTGGAACAAAATGAGAGTATTTTCCGTCCCCATGATAAAATTTAACCAGCAAATATAAATTCTGGAAGTGTGACACAGGAGGGTAGTGTTACAAGCTCGAGGCCGTGGGAGAGCCCGATCACGTGATATATTGCACAATAGACGCTTCTAGAAGGCTAAAATTGGCATAGCAACAGTGAGTTTGGAAATTAATATTATAAATGAGTAGCCCAGATGCAAAGGCCGCTAAGTGCACTTTTTGTCGATTTTGAGTTGAGCATATCGTCACGTTCGTCTTTTAACTGGCTACACGATGGAATAAGTTTCAGGGTGCATATCCCGCCCAAAATCGTTGAAAATGGCCAACAAAGATCGCATTCGTTTGCAAAAACCGCTAAATGCAAGTTGGCTACGGTTGCAAAGCCATTTTAATTTTCCACGTGTCCAATGGCCGCTAAGTTCCATAAGTATGGCGTCTGCCTTGCCACATACGGCTGCAAAACACGCTAACTGGTACAAGAACTGCCAATATTCCTCCCACAGAATTTCTTTACAATAAATAATTATTTATTTCGATCGGGAAGGATAGTTTTGTGTTTCAGATTTCAGTTGGCTGCACTATCGAGGAAGCGTACACAACAATGGCCTGCTGCCTTGTCGAAATACACCGTGTATAAGCACATTTGATTGACAGGTTGTTTCTTGGTTGTGGGCATTTCAAGCCAGAAAAATGAATGATCTTGTTGATTTAAGTGAAGCAGTTATTGCATTTGTGGACTGTAATACTATTGTGGATGTTCCAAATACGGAGAGAAGAACAGAAACGGCAGAAGTAGTGGGAGAAATAGTGCAAGTTGAAGTAGTTGAACCCGTTGATATCGGGAGTTGGGAACAACTTCTTACGTCTGGTTAGAATATCATCAACATGCCAAAGGATCAAACCAAATAGCGTCGACATTTCTTCACAAACTGGCCAGCATAATTTTTTAAGGTGGAAAATATTTCGGTTATTATCTGATGGCTGTGGGGGTCAGAACAAAAACAAGACTATGCTCAGCTTGCTATCTCACTGGTTACTGCTAGAAGCTCCCGCATGTCTAGAGGAAATACAGTTATGGTTCCCAATTGTGGGCCGCTAATTTATCCCACCTGACAGAGTTTTTGGAAATATTAAACGGCAAATTCGCAAAGTGAGTGTCTTTGAAAATCCTTCCGGATTCATCAAGCACATTGAGAAATTTGCGACAGTAGTTCTCCTGGAACAAGACGAATGTCCTGTTAGGGATTGGAAAGCGTATGTGGATGGCATGGTAAAAAAAATCCGGGTAGTAAGCATTTCCAATTCCAAAAAGCGAAGAAAATCATGTTCACATTTGGCAAAACAAAAAAATAACATGTCTGGTCCGAGGGAAGCTGTTCTACAATTTTGAGGTGGTATGTATTTTAACAAAACATCCTGGTCCCTCACCAATTCAAGAAGGTGTTGTACTCAAAGAAACTAAACTACAAGACGTCTGACGGCTTTTAGAGCTGAACTTCGGCGAAAACTGGCCAGCGAACGGCAACCTAAAATTCTTCAGTGAGGTCTTCCAGGAACAAGAAACCATTCGCAACAATATCGTCCGACCTCAAGAGGAAGAAGACTAAGAACTAGCAGATTTTGAGCTGATGAACGGTGTCGAGGATGACCTGACATAACTTAAGTGCCATTTTTTCTTGTTTTGTGCACTTTCTTAATTTGTAAATTTTTATGCTGTCTAAATGACGCTGCACATTGTTTAAGATGTATTTAAAAAAGAAAAATCCTTTTATCGCACCCGACGTGTTTTTTTTTTTCAAAATATATTTTTCCTCATAAACCAAATTGAAACTAAAATAGTTCATTATTAAAAATCTCATCCAAATGACATTCGTGAAACAATAAAATAGCGGGTTTTGCAACCTAAGTTTCACTAACGACTCTTGTTGTCACGGGTGCAAATGTCGTTAACTGCACAAAACGTGTGCAAAAACCGCTAAGTCAATATTTTAATTTATGTTTCGGGACAGAAGATCCAATCGTTGATTTCACAGATTTTAACTGAATAATAAATGTTTTTATGTTGATTTTCAGGGGTAAAAAATATGGTATTAGCTTAAATAGTTTGGCCGTAGCAGTTTTTCGTCATTTACTCGGTTTCGTTTATAATGCACTTAGCGGCCTTTGCAAACGGACTACTCAAATATTGTTATAAATTATGCTATTGGATCCCAGCCCAGAGCCAATGAGAAGAGGTCTTATTGAAGACGGGATCAACTTCAACAACATAATTTGGTGAAATTATGCATTTGGGCTCTTAGAAGAAGATTTTCTTATTTGGTAATGAAGAGAATATTAAGAGAAATTATGTCTGATACTTTAAAAACCGCAGATCGGTTAATCTACGCAGTAATAAGCATTAGTAATCTACGCGCTAAAATTATGGTGGGAGATTGATATGGCCGCCAAAATTTCGACTTGGAGGGGGAGATCCAAGGATCGATGTTCTTATTCCAGCAGTCTTTGAGGAGTGAGGAAGTGTTTTTACTGGGTTAACGGAGATCCCAACGCTTTGTCCGAGTGCGACTACTGTCGACTTGTGGAGACGCGAGGATAGCTAGGTAGAACGTAGGAGATTACCACACTTCCATTTTATGTGAAGTTGTGAGGAACATTGAAATTAGTATATCTCGTGTATAATTGAGATTTGAGTTTAACTAAGTGTATATATACTGCTCAAAAAAATTAAAGCACCACTTTTTTCAAAGGCCACCAAATTTTGAAAAGTTGACCTACAAGTTCGTAATCTCAGTATGACGTTTGTCCTGACGCCTACCAAGCATATGCTTCAGCACAACTCCCCAACTTGAGTAGTTTCGGGGTAGCACCCCGAAAACCAGCCCATTTTCGAAAACCGCAAATTGAAGTTTGCGAAAAACGCTGCAGGACTTGTCGCAGGTTGCCAAAGCAGTCGAAAATGAATGAGTCTTGCTCTTAAAGGTTCCACAAACACGTAGAAATCGTTACATTTGGCGTTTGGGCATTTTCAACCCCCTTCATCATCCCCTAAACATGGACTACCATTGGGGGCGTCTGAGAAGGTACCAGGTGTGTTTAACCATCTGAAAACCTGCACACCGTCCTCAGTTGCTGATTGCAGTAAGTTCTTAAGGCCTCCGGCAATGTCCACACCCCCTAACACCCTCAACTGGCATGGGACCAAACCACCCCCTCTCGATTCACCCCTAAGGAAGGTTTTAATCGAGATGTTTATCAGTGCTGTGAATGCGGGGGTCTTCCCCTACCGTTTCAAAAAAGGAGCTGTGCCTTTATCACTACCCCTTCCCCTGCAACCCCCGTTTGTATGATTTTTCGAATCAGGCCCTTTTTAAGGGCTGAAACGAGGTCTTAATCGCTGAAAGGGCTGTAAAGGTTCTTAGAAGTAGTGGTGACACGAAATCAACCCCTTCCGATCGATGATTGACATTCCGTCCGCGAAATTCGAAATTGTTGCACCCCCAACCCTCCCTGTCTGGACGCGTAACGCGTCCTGGCAGAGTTTTCAGAGTTGGATGAAAATTAAGCTTATGGCCTGACATGGAGCCCAAAACAGCAGGTTGGATGGAAATTCATCGGTAGGGTGGGAAACGGGACCAAAAAGTTTTCAAAAAAGCTAACAGCCTCTAGTAAGTACACCAATGCATAGGCAACCCACATCACGTCATTTTTCTCTCATTTCCAAACTTTGTAACCTATTGCCGATCATAGGCAACCCACACGCATGGACGTGATGTGGGTTGCCTATGCATGGGCGTACTTACTGTAGGCTGTACACTTTTTTGAAAAATGTTGGTCCCGTCTCCCAGCCTACCGATGAATTTCTATCCAACCTGCTGTTTTGGGCTCTATTGCAGGCCATAAGCTTCATTTCCATCCTACTCTGAAAACTCTGCCATGACACGTTACGCGTCCAGACAGGGAGGGTTGGGGGTGAAAACATTTCGAATTTGGGGGACGGAATGTCAATCATCGATCGGAAGGGGTTGAATTCGTATCACCACTACTTCTAAGGACCTTTACAGCCCTATCAGCGATTAAAACCTCGTTTCAGCCCTTAAAAAGGGCCTGATTCGAAAAATCATACAAACGGGGGTTGCAGGGGAAGGGGTGGTGATAAAGGCACAGCTCCTTTTTCGAAACGGTAGGGGAAGACCCCCGCATTCACAGCACTGATAAACATCTCGATTAAAACCTTCCTTAGGGGTGAATCGAGAGGAGTGGTTTGGTCCCATGCCAGTTGAGGGTGTTAGGGGGTGTGGACATTGCCGGAGGCCTTAAGAACTTACTGCAATCAGCAACTGAGGACGGTGTGCAGGTTTTCAGATGGTTAAACACACCCGGTACCTTCTCAGACATTATTGTACATAAACTGTCGACGATCTAGGAAATACTAGTCGTTTGATAAGACCAAAGTCTTAACCCCTATAAACATTCTATGTGTAGAGTGGAAATACATTACGACATTGACAAATCTTTTTTATTATTTGTAAAGCTGAGAGCTTTGTGCATTTAATATGTTAGAGGAAATACCTTTTGATAGAAGATTATTCGAATGTTTGGCTAGGAATTCAAAGCTAGTTTATCCCGGTCAAGATTGAATTCTATTTGACACTATAAATATAAATAACATGCGTGTTATTTCACACTATTTGTGTAACACCACGGCTTTATGTCGACCCGATATTACAACGATAAACAATTTAAAGCTTGATAAGTGAGATGAGACAGGAGTATTATTTTTATTACATGTATTTGCGACAGACGAGTTAACAGTTAATTATTTTTTGTGGAGTAAACTTTAGGAGGTCAATCACGACAGTCTAATATCATTCATTACAATTGGAAGTTTCGTTTGAAGAACTTAAGTATGTATAATTGTAGATCAGTAGTCATGTGAAACGATACTGAGGGTCACGCCTTTATTTGAGAAAAGTTCCTGCAGAAGAAATGTTAATAACAATTAATCCGTTCGGGTTATTGTTTAACATAGTGGATGATAATTGTTTATGCCATATATACTGTTATATGAGGATTTGTAGAGCTATGAAGTGCTCGTGCGAAGGGAGCTCCGCATTTTAAGGGAAGTCAAAGTATTGTTGTTCTTTGATAAGAAGGCATGGATCATGATAAGGGTCGTTGTATACAAGTAGTCCAGTTCATGTGAAATAACATTTTAGCTGTGTTGGTAGACGGGTTTTAGCGGAAATACAACTAGAGAACGATTGTCTACTCATGTCAATGATAGAATTATTATATTTTATTAAACACGAAGTTATGTAATTACGTACAGTTAACCTTAGTCAGTCGATTGTATTAGACCGAAAATGTAATGAAACCTATATAAGACGATGTGTAAGCAGTATATCAAAACTACGGAGTGTTAGAGAATGGTTATGAGGAAATACAATGTATATAATTGATTGAGAGTTGTATTGTAACCAAGAAGCCAGAATCTCGAAAGTAACGTGTTAGCAACACTAAATCTAATATATAAAAGTGAAAGTCTGTATGTATGTATGTATGTATGTATGTATATATGTTGGTTCCGTATACAAATCTACACCGTTCCACCAATCTCAACCATATTTTGCATACACATAGTTTAGGACCCAGAAGGAACCGCTGGCTACATGAATTTTCGATAGTCTTTCTCATTCTTCTGATTTCGGCCCTTTTTCACTCAAAAACAGGCTAATCAAATCATAAAATATACTCATGAAGGAATGGCAAGGCAGATAGTTTCCATGGCAGCATAGCTCAAGTCGAGACACGGCCGTCTGGATGCCAATTGCGCTCTGCACTACCGGTATAGAAAATGAGGATCTTTACTTGAAATCCCGTTAGTTACTCAACTGCTCACACAGCACTGTCAACCGAGTATAGCATAACAAAGACTTGACACTATCTACTAGATATTTGTCAAATACCACTCACTCACTCACTCACTCACTCACTCACACATTCATCACGAAATCTCAGAACCCACCCAACGGATTGGAATGAAATTTGGTATGCAGCTTACTCAAGGGCCGCAAACGCCCACTAAGAAAGGATTTTTGGATATTCAGGTTCTAAAGGGGTGTTAAGGGGGTAGACCTGCATTTCATCGAATAGCAATATCTCCCGATTGGTTTCACTGGGGGATGTGATACTCGGCATATAAACTCATCATTAAAAATAAGAAGACATGTGTCTGAGGGTTTTTCGATGTGGTGTATATTATGAGGTGAAAGGGGTGAAAAGTGGGGGTTGAAAGATTCCTAACGGAGCCTGTATCTAATAAACGACATAGGCGAGGAGTTTGAAACTCAGCGGGAAAAAATCAGCATAAAAAATAAGTAAATAGGTGTTTGACGGTTTTTCTTTTCATAAATCCAATTTAAGGGGCCTATGGCGAGAGGTGAAATTCTGTGTAAAAAAAAACAGGAAAGAAAGTGTCCTAACCGATTGACTCACTCGCTCTTCAAACTCAGGGGGAAAAACTGCTTAAAAATAAGTATAACTTCTATGTGTTCGACAGTTTTTTTGATAAACCAAATTAAGGGGTTCATCGGGAGGGGTGAAATTCTGAAGAAAAAAATTGAAAGAAAATTTCCTGACTCACTCACCCACTCATCATCGCCCAGCCAAAAATATTGAAGTTGGAAACATGTCATTTTCGGGATATGTTCGTTGTATGTCAAAACCATACACTAAGGGAGGATTTTTGAATATTCAGGCTCTAAAGGGGTCTTAAGGGGGGTTAAACCTGCATTTTATTGAATAACAATATCTCACGAGTGGTTTTATTTGTGGATGTGATACTCGGCATATAAACTAATCATTAAAAATAAGCAGACATGTGTCTACGGGTTTTTCGATGTGGTGTATTATTATGAGGTGAAAGGGGTGAAAATTGGGGGTTGAAGGATTCCTAACGAAGCGTGTAGGACTATCTCCTAAACGACATAGGCGAGAAATTTGAAACTCGGCGAAAAAAAATCAGCTTAAAAAATAAGTAAGTCGGTGTTCCACCGTTTTTTCATAAATTAATTTAAGGAGCCAATGGGGTGGGGTGAAATTCTGGGGGGAAAAAGGAGAGAAAGTGTCCTAACTGACTGACTAACTCACTCAATCATCAAACTCAGGGGAAAAAGGCAGCTTAAAAAATAAGTTAATAGGTGTTCAAGCGTTTTTTCATCAAACCAATTTAAGGGGCCCATGGGGAGGGGTGATATTCTGGTAAAAATAATTGAAAGAAAATGTCCTGTCTGACTCACTCACTCGTCACGCCCAGCGAAAACTATTAAAGTTAGAAACATGTAATTTTGGGAATATGTTCGCTGTATATCGAAAACGTCAACTAATGAATGATTTTTGTTATTCGGGTTTTAAAGAGGTGTTAAGGGGGTAAACGTGCATTTCATTGAATAACGATATCTCATGAGTTGTTTCTTTGGGGATGTGATATTCGGTATATAAGCTAATCATTAAAAGAATCAGACATATGTCTAAGGGTTTATCGATGAGGTGTATATTAGGAGGTGAAAGGGGTGAAAATTGGGGGTTGAGGGATTCTTAACGGAGCGTGTATCTCTTAAACGACATAGGCGAGAAGTTTGAAATTCGGCGGGAAAAAACAGCTTAAAATATAAGTAAATAGGTGTTCGACCGTTTTTTCATAAATCCAATTTAAGGGGCCCTTGGAGAGAGGTGAAATTCTGGGAGGAAAACAGGAAAGAAAGTGTCCTAACTCACTCACTCATCAAACTCAGGGGGGAAGAACAGCTCAAAAATAAGTAAATAGGTGTTCGACCGTTTTTTTTTCATAAATCCAATTTAAGGGGTTCATAAGAGGGGTGAAATTCTGAAAAATAATTGAAAGAAAATGTCCTGACTTACTCACTCATCATCCCCCAGCCAAAATTATTGAATTTAGAAACATGACATTAAGGGGCTATGTTCGTTGTATGTTGAAAACGTCCACTAAGGAAGGAATTTTGGATATTCAGGTTCTAAAGGGGTGTTAAGGGGGTAGACTTGCATTTAATTGAATAACAATATCTCCCGAATGATTTCCTTTGGGATGGGATACTAGGCATATAAACTCATCATTAAGTATAAGAAGACACATGTCTGAGGGATTTTCGATGTGGTGTATATTATGAGGTGTATGTGTGAAAAGTGAGTGTTGAAGGATTCTTAACGGAGCAAGTATCTCTTAAAAGACAGAGGCAAAAAGTAAGAATCTCAGGGAGAAAAATCAGATTGAAAAAGTAGTAGATAGGTGTTCGATCGTTTTTTCATAATCCAATTTAAGGGGCTCATGGAGAGGGATGAAATTCTGGGGAAAGAAGTCCACTAAGGAAGGATTTTTGGATATTCACTCAACATCCCCCAGCAAACCTATTGCAGTTAGAAACTTGAAATTTTGGGGATATGTTCGTTGTTTGTCGAAAAAGTCCACTATGAATTTTTGGATATTCATGTTCTGATTTCGGATTAGGTGAAAGGAATGATCGAGGAAGCAGGCTGGTAGAATTCTGCACCGAGCATGAATTGGTCATAGCTAACACCTTATTCAATAACCACAATAGAAGAATATACACATGGATGAGACCAGGAGATACAGGGCGTTACCAAATCGACTTCATTATGGTCAAGCAGAGGTTTCGAAACCAGATTTTGGATTGTAAAACATATCCTGGTGCTGACATAAACTCTGATCACAATCTGGTTGTAATGAAATGCAGATTAAAGTTGAAGAAACTGATGAAAAGTCAAAAGTCAAAAAGGTGGGCAATAGACAGACTGAAAGAGAAGGATGTAAACGAAAGATTCAAGAAGAGTATAGAGGAAGGACTAATGAAAAACTCTAAACAAACTTCAATTGCAGACGAATGGGCACTTTTGAAGAATGAAATAACAAAATCCGCAGAAGAAAACATTGGTAGGAAAGAAAGAATAGGTAGAAAACCATGGATCACTCAGGATATACTAGAATTGATGGATGAAAGGCGGAAACACAAGAATCTAAGAGATGAAAAGGGGAAAGCAGAATACAGACGTCTGAGAAATGAGGTTAACAAGAAGTGCAAGGAAGCGAAAGAAGAATGGTTGAAAGAGAAATGTGCAGGTATAGAAAATTGTCTGAAATTAGGAAAAGTAGACACAGCTTATCGAATGATTAAGAATACTTTTGGGGAAAAGAAGACTAAGTGCTGTAATATTAAGGACACAAATGGAAAGCCTCTAACAGATAGGGAAGAAAAGGTTGAGAGATGGAAAGCTTACATAGAGAGTTTGTATAAGGAAAAGGAGATTGAGAATCATGTAATGGAAAGGGAGGAGGAAATTGATGAGGATGCGAAAGGAGATTTAATATTGAGATCAGAATTTGATAGAGCTTTGGAAGACTTAAGCAGGAACTAAGCACCAGGCATAGATGATATACCGATTGAGTTGCTACGCTGCATAGGAGATGAAGGTCTGATCTGGTTATTTCACTTGGTGTGTAGGATTTATGAGACAGGTGAGGTACCCCCTGATTTCAAGAAGAATGTAATCATCCCTATACCGAAGAAAATGGGAGCTGACAGATGTGAAGATTACCGTACAATCAGCTTGATTACTCATGCTTCAAAGATCCTGTCTAGAATAATTGGATACCTATCAGTAGAAAGGTGCTAAGTGCCATTTCTTGAAAAAAGCGGTTTTTTTTGCTAAAATGGTGCTATGTGCGATGTAGCATTACTTATCAAAAGGGCTAACTCCTCAGTGGTTTCGAAGGACCATCCAAGAGCATCACAAGATTGCACTAGTGGTAAGTCCTGCAGCTCTTTCAGAAGAAAGGTGCAATGTGCCAATCATTTGTTCTCATTTCCCTCCAATATGTGCATCGTTGACAGAATTGTTTAAAGAACTTAGAATATTCAATTATTAGCAGTTCGTACTGGTGGGAACCTGTGTACGGATAGCATAGTTGTTTCCTGTTGGACACGCGGCTTTGCCGTGCATTAGTCTCGCAAAATCTCGAAAACTACTGCTCCGATTTCAGTGAAAATTTTACAATTTGTTGCAGTTATGGTAGACAGTGTTTAGAAAGTGGTTTGAACGAAATCAAATTGGCAGTATTTTTAAATTAATTTACATTAAAAAGCGACGCCAATATTGAATCTAATAACTTGACGGACAGATGGTGACACAGTGCATCCACTTCAAAATCTTCTGTGAGCAAAGATAACATCCCATACCATACCCTTTGATCAATTCGTGCAATAAAATAATACTTAACGTAACAGAATCATACTGTATAATCCAATTACATTTCACGTTTATGTGTTTCGACCAACATATCTAATGTGAGAACGTACTACTAACGGAAAGGTTGTCAATATTGTCAAGTTCTCAAGGTAAGTTCGATAGATTTGAGTTGCTATGAAAATAATTCCGTGTCGTTTTACAGTGTCCATTACATTACTCAAATTCCGTGTCGTTTTACAGTGTCCATTGCAATGCCAAGGAGAGGAAGAGCTGACAGAGGTCGTCGAAGCCAGTTAAATGCGCGGCTAGCTACTTGACGTGCATACCACACTGATGACCAAAGAGTGACGGATAATGAAAATAGTCGTATGGGCATGTCTGACTTACGTTCGAGAGCGACTGAAAATGAACGAACAGCGAATAGATTCAGAATGTAATGAGTTCGTGAATATCAAACACAACGCCAGCGAGCACGACACAATGGGCATGACCGACTGCGCCGACGCGATGCTCCTATGAACCTGGAACGTCAGTTGACCGAATCAAAGAAGGAGCTCAATCAGCGTGTCTTTCGGAACGTAGCGCAGAACTTCAAAAACCATAATTGGCTGAGCAAACGAGCCATATTGGCAGAGAAAAATAAAGATCCCAACAAGTCCATTCAAAATTTCATTCCGGGACAGTTGTTTTCCTTCAAATCGGTTGACTTAGTTATCAACCTGGATGAGGTAGTCAGCCATCTCACAGAATTTTTGAATTCGCTGGAATTGCCTGGATTACCACCTCACAATTTGCAATTGAAAGTAGGCTCATCATCATGTTGCGTAACATCAATCAACTTCGACTATGCAATGGAACACGACTGGCTGTGGAAAAGCAAATGAACAACGTCATCGATGGAGAAGTTGTTTTGATTCCGCACATCCCAATGTTTCCACCGGACGTGCCATTCGATTTTAAACGGTTGCAATTTCCCATGCTTCTGGCCTTCGCAATGACCATCAACAAATCACAAGGTCAGTCATTGGAAATTTGTGGAATCAACTTGGAGTTTCCGTGTTTCATGCATGGGCAACTGTATGTCACGTGTTTACGTGACGGAAAGCCGTTATCTTTGTTTAATTAGCACGTAGCACATTCGTAAAGACTAGTGGACTTTGCACCTTTCACAACTTCTAACATTTCACTCAAACAGAATTCCACAGTTTTCTTATTATGAACCTGTATCTGCCACTGGATAGTAAGGAATACTATATCTGTATGTTATTCAAATTAGAAGAATAATTACTCACAAATAAACTGACTAAACACTTTTTACTATAATACTCAATGTTCATAAAAATGGCACTTAGCACCTTTCTACTGATAGGTATCCAATTTACAAGAGGATTGAAAGCCAGATAGAAACGGAGTTGGGTGAAGACCAGTTTGGTTTCAGGAGAAATGTAGGAACAAGGGAAGCTGTACTAAGTCTTAGGCTGATTTTAGAAGGTAGAATAAGGAAAGATAAGAGAACGTTCATGGCTTTTGTAGACTTAGAAAAGGCTTTTGATAACGTTGATTGGACTAAATTGTTTGACATTTTGATATCAATTGGAATAAAGTACAGTGATAGGAGGGTGATATACAATCTGTACAGAAACCAGACAGCAGTCATTCGAGTTGAAGGACATGAGAGAGAAGCTGGTATTCAGAAAGGTGTAAGGCAAGGCTGCAACTTATCACCCATACTTTTCAATCTTTACATTGAACAAGCAATGAAGGAAATTAGAGTAAAATTTAAAGTGGGAGTGAAGATTCAAGGAGAAATAATTTCAACTCTGAGATTTGCTGATGACATCGTCATCTTGGCCGACAAGCCTGAGGATTTGAATGAGTTTTTGAATGGTATGGACTCCGTCTTACGGAAAGAATTCATGATGAAAATAAATAAATAAATGTAAAACAAAAATACTGGAATGCAGCCGAAATAAATCAGAAACCTCTATGGAGATCAAATTGGCAGGTGAAAAGCTGAAGGAAGTAGGAGACTTCTGTTACTTAGGAAGCAGAATAACCAGTGATGGACGAAGCAAAGAGGATATTAAAAGTAGGTTGGCTCAGGCAAAGAAAGCATTTCTACAAAAAAGGAATCTGCTGACATCGAATATAGATTTAGGTATTCGGAAGTCATTTTTGAAAGTCTTTGTCTGGAGCGTGGCGCTCTATGGAAGTGAAACTTGGACTATTGGTGCAGCAGAAAAGAGGAGAATTGAAGCATTTGAAATGTGGTGTTACAGGAGAATGATGAAGATCAGATGGGTAGATAGGGTTACAAACAAAGAGGTATTAAGACGAGTGGGAGAGGAGAGATGTTTCTGGCGACTGCTAATGAAGAGAAGAGATAGGTTGGTAGGACACATACTAAGACACCCAGGAATAGCAAGCTTAGTTATGGAAGGAAGGGTCGAGGACAAAAACTGTAGGGGTAGACCAAGGTTAGAATATGTTAAACAGATTGCCTCCGATGTAGGGTGTCGGAGCTATGTAGAGATGAAACGATTAGCTCAGGACAGGGAGCCATGGAGAGCTGCATCAAACCAGTCAAAAGACTGAAGACTCAAACAACAACAACAACAACATGTTCTGAAGGGGTGTTAAGGGGGTTAAACTTGCATTTCATTGAATAACAATATCTCACGAGTTGTTTCATTAGGGGATGTGATATTCGGCATACAAACTAATCATTTAAAATAAGCAGACATATGTCTAAGGGTTTGTCGATATGGTGTATATTATGAGGTGAAAGGGATGAAAAGTGGGGGTTGAAAGATTCCGAACGGAGCGTGTATCTCTTAAACGACATAGACGAGGAGTTTGATTTTCTCCGAGTTCCAATCACCTTAAAAATTAATAAATTAATAAATAATTAAAATAAGTAGATGTTCGACCGTTTTTTTTTCATAAATACAATTTAAGGGGCATATGGGGAGGGGTGAAATTCTGGAATAAAAACGTCCACTAAGGAAGGATTTTTGGATGTTCACTCTCATCGACCAATCAAAACTATTGAAGTTAGAAGAAGGGGATATGTTTGTTGTGTGTCGAAAATGTCTACTAAGGAGGGATTTTTGGATATTCAGGTTCTAAAGGGGTGTTAACGGGGTTAAACCTGCATGTCATTGAATAACAATATGACACGACTATGACGCGAGCGAAGCGAGGCTAAAAATGAGATGGTGTGTGTCTGTGTATTACTCAATCACGCAAGAACCACTGGTCCGATTTACATGAATTTTACATGGAAGTAGTTGATTTACCTGGTTAACATATTTGTTACTTTTGATTTCAATACTTTGCATTATTTAAAGATGGCGACCATTTTAGTGACGTCACTACACCCTTTGGTTTAAAACTTTCATATTTCCATTTCAAATAAAAAGAGAACGCTAAGAAATAGCAAACTTTTGATGGCATATACGAGGTTTAAAATTACATTTTCTATCCGAAAGGTATCTCCAACGGTTAGCGAGTAAAACCTAAATTTGTGCTATAAAACACGGTCAACGCCGAACGGTGTAGTTGGACAAAATGTTCCATCCTTAATCTCCCTCTGCGCAGCACCTCGCCTATCCCATGTTTTAACTGTCACTTTCACATTTTAATTTATTTATGACGCGTAGCGAAGCACGGGTACTTCAGCTAGTCTTATATATAAAAGTGAAAGTCTGTATGTATGTATGTATGTGGGTGGGTGGGTTGGTTCCGTATACAAATCTACACTGTTCCACCAATCTCAACCAAATTTTGCATACACATAGTTTAGGACCCATAAGGAACCGCTGGCTACATGAATTTTCGATAGTCTTTCTCATTCTTCTGATTTCGGCCCTTTTGCACTCAAGCACAGGCTAATCAAATCATAAAATATACTCATGAAGGAATGGCAAGGCAGATAGTTTCCATGGCAACATAGCTCAAGTCAAGACACGGTCGTCTGGATGCCAGTTGCGCACTGCACTACCGGTATAGAAAATGAGCATCTTTACTTGAAATCCCGTTAGTTACTCACCTACTCACACAGCACTGTCAACCGAGTTTAGCATAACAAAGACTAGACACTATCTTCTTCTATATATTTGTCAAATACCACTCACTCACTCACTCATTCATTCATCACGAAACCTCAGAAACCACCGAACGGATTGGAATGAAATTTGGTATGCTGCTTCTACAAGGGCCTCAAATGCCCACTAAGAGAGATTTTTGTATATTCAGGTTCTAAAGGGGTGTTAAGGGGGTAGACCTGCATTTCATTGAATAGCAATATCTCCCGATTGGTTTCATTGGGGGATGTGATACTCGGCACATAAACTCATCATAAGAAGACACGAGTCTGAGGGTTTTTCGATGTGGTGTATATTATGAGGTGAAAGGGGGTGAAAAGTGGGGATTGAATGATTCCTAACGGAGCGTGTATCTCTTAAACGACATAGGCGAGGAGTTTGAAACTCGGCGAAAAAAAATCAGCATGAAAGTAAGTAAATATGTGTTTGACCGTTTCTTTCATAAGTCAAATTTAAGGGGCCATTGGGGAGGGGTGAAATTCTGGGGGGGGGGGGGCAGGAAAGAAAGTGTGCTAACTGATAGACTGACTGACTCACTCATCAAACTCAGGGGAAAAACTGCTTTAAGGTAAGTAAATAGCTGTTCGACAGTTTTTTTTCATAAATCAAATTTAAGGGGTTCATGGGGAGGGGTGAAATACTGAAAAAAGAAAATTGAAAGAAAATGTCCTGACTAACTCACTCACTCACTCACTCACTCACTCATCATCGCCCAGCCAAAAGTATTGAAGTTAGAAACATGACAGTTTGGGGATATGTTCATTGTATGTCAAAACCGTCTACTAAGGGAGGATTTACGGATATTCAGGTTCTAAAGGGGTCTTAAGGGGGTTAAACCTGCATTTCATTGAATAACAATATCTCCCGATTGGTTTCATTGGGGGATGTAATACACGGCATATAAACTCATCATTAAAAAGTAAGAATACACTTTTCTGAGGGTTTTTCGATGTGGTGTATATTATGAGGTGAAAGGGATGAAAAGTAGGGATTGGAACATTCCTAATGGAGCGTGTATCTCTTAAACAACATAGGCAAAAAATTTGAAACTCAGCGGAAAAAAATCAGCATAGAAAATAAGTAAATATATGTTTGACCGTTTTTTCATACATCCAATTTAAGGGGCCCATGGGGAGGGGTGAAATTCTGGGGGAGGGGGGAGAACAGGAAAGAAAGTGTCCTAACTGATTGACTGACTGACTCACTCATCAAACTCCGGGGGAAAAACTGCTTTAAAGTAAGTAAATAGCTATTCGACAGTTTTTTTTGATCAATCAAATTGAAGGGGTTCATCGGGAGGGGTGAAATTCTGAAGAAAAACAAATGAAAGAAAATGTCCCGACTCATTCACTCACTCATCATCGCCCAGCCAAAAATATTGAAGTTGGAAACATGGCATTTTGGGGATATGTTCGTTGTATGTCAAAACCGTGCACTTAGGGAGGATTTTTGGATATTCAGGCTCTAAAGGGGTCTTAAGGGGGTTAAACCTGCATTTCATTGAATAACAATATCTCACGAGTGGTTTTATTTGTGGATGTGATCCTCGGCATATAAACTAATCATTAAAAATAAGCAGACATGTGTCTAAGGGTTTTTCGATGTGGTGTATTATTATGAGGTGAAAGGGGTGAATAGTGGGGGTTGAAGGATTCCTAATGGAGCGTGTAGGCATATCTCTTAAACGACATAGGCGAGAAATTTGAAACTCAGCGAAAAAAAACAGCTAAATAAATAAGTAAATCGGTGTTCGACTTTTTTTTTTCATAAATTAATTTAAGGGGCCAATGGTGTGGGGTGAAATTCTGGGGGAAAAAGGAGAGAAAGTGTCCTAACTGACTGACTAACTCACTCATCAAACTAGGTGGAAAAAGACAGCTTAAAAATAAGTTAATAGGAGTTCAAGAATTTTTTCATCAATCCAATTTAAGGGGCCCATGGGGAGGGGTGAAATTCTGGTAAAAATAAATGAAAGGAAATGTCCTGACTCACTCACTCACTCATCATTGCCAAGCCAAAGTTATTGAAGTTAGAAACATGAAATTTTGGGGATATGTTTGTTGTATGTCGAAAACGTCCACTAAGGAAAGAGTTTTGAATATTCAGGTTCTAAATAGGTGTTAAGGGGGGGGGGGTAAACGTGCATTTCATTGAATAACAATATCTCACGAGAGGTTACTTTTGGGGATGTGATACTTGGCATATATACTAATCATTAAAAATAAGCTGACACATGTCTAATGGTTTTTCGATGTAGTGTATATTATGAGGTGAAAGGGATGAAAAGTGGGGGTTGAAAGACTCTTAACGGAGCGTGTATCTCTTAAACGACATAGGCGAGGAGTTTGAAACTCGGAGGAAATCAATCAGCTTAAAAATAAATAAATAAATAAATAAAATAAATAGGTGTTCGACCGTTTTTTCATAAATCCAATTTAAGGGGCCTTTGGGGAGGGGTGAAATTCTGGAAGAGAACGTCCACTAAGGAAGGATTTTTGGATGTTCACTCTCATCGACCAATCAAAACTATTGAAGTTAGAAGAAGGGGATATGTTTGTTGTGTGTCGAAAATGTCTACTAAGGAGGGATTTTTGGATATTCAGGTTCTAAAGGGGTGTTAACGGGGTTAAACCTGCATTTCATGGAATAACAATATGACACGACTATGACGCGAGCGAAGCGAGGCTAAAAATGAGATGGTGTGTGTCTGTGTATTACTCAATCACGCAAGAACCACTGGTCCGATTTACATGAATTTTACATGGAAGTAGTTGATTTACCTGGTTAACATATTTGTTACTTTTGATTTCAATACTTTGCATTATTTAAAGATGGCGACCATTTTAGTGACGTCACTACACCCTTTGGTTTAAAACTTTCATATTTCCATTTCAAATAAAAAGAGAACGCTAAGAAATAGCAAACTTTTGATGGCATATACGAGGTTTAAAATTACATTTTCTATCCGAAAGGTATCTCCAACGGTTAGCGAGTAAAACCTAAATTTGTGCTATAAAACACGGTCAACGCCGAACGGTGTAGTTGGACAAAATGTTCCATCCTTAATCTCCCTCTGCGCAGCACCTCGCCTATCCCATGTTTTAACTGTCACTTTCACATTTTAATTTATTTATGACGCGTAGCGAAGCACGGGTACTTCAGCTAGTCTTATATATAAAAGTGAAAGTCTGTATGTATGTATGTATGTGGGTGGGTGGGTTGGTTCCGTATACAAATCTACACTGTTCCACCAATCTCAACCAAATTTTGCATACACATAGTTTAGGACCCATAAGGAACCGCTGGCTACATGAATTTTCGATAGTCTTTCTCATTCTTCTGATTTCGGCCCTTTTGCACTCAAGCACAGGCTAATCAAATCATAAAATATACTCATGAAGGAATGGCAAGGCAGATAGTTTCCATGGCAACATAGCTCAAGTCAAGACACGGTCGTCTGGATGCCAGTTGCGCACTGCACTACCGGTATAGAAAATGAGCATCTTTACTTGAAATCCCGTTAGTTACTCACCTACTCACACAGCACTGTCAACCGAGTTTAGCATAACAAAGACTAGACACTATCTTCTTCTATATATTTGTCAAATACCACTCACTCACTCACTCATTCATTCATCACGAAACCTCAGAAACCACCGAACGGATTGGAATGAAATTTGGTATGCTGCTTCTACAAGGGCCTCAAATGCCCACTAAGAGAGATTTTTGTATATTCAGGTTCTAAAGGGGTGTTAAGGGGGTAGACCTGCATTTCATTGAATAGCAATATCTCCCGATTGGTTTCATTGGGGGATGTGATACTCGGCACATAAACTCATCATAAGAAGACACGAGTCTGAGGGTTTTTCGATGTGGTGTATATTATGAGGTGAAAGGGGGTGAAAAGTGGGGATTGAATGATTCCTAACGGAGCGTGTATCTCTTAAACGACATAGGCGAGGAGTTTGAAACTCGGCGAAAAAAAATCAGCATGAAAGTAAGTAAATATGTGTTTGACCGTTTCTTTCATAAGTCAAATTTAAGGGGCCCATGGGGAGGGGTGAAATTCTGGGGGGGGGGGGGGGGCAGGAAAGAAAGTGTGCTAACTGATAGACTGACTGACTCACTCATCAAACTCAGGGGAAAAACTGCTTTAAGGTAAGTAAATAGCTGTTCGACAGTTTTTTTTTCATAAATCAAATTTAAGGGGTTCATGGGGAGGGGTGAAATACTGAAAAAAGAAAATTGAAAGAAAATGTCCTGACTAACTCACTCACTCACTCACTCACTCACTCATCATCGCCCAGCCAAAAGTATTGAAGTTAGAAACATGACAGTTTGGGGATATGTTCATTGTATGTCAAAACCGTCTACTAAGGGAGGATTTACGGATATTCAGGTTCTAAAGGGGTCTTAAGGGGGTTAAACCTGCATTTCATTGAATAACAATATCTCCCGATTGGTTTCATTGGGGGATGTAATACACGGCATATAAACTCATCATTAAAAAGTAAGAATACACTTTTCTGAGGGTTTTTCGATGTGGTGTATATTATGAGGTGAAAGGGATGAAAAGTAGGGATTGGAACATTCCTAATGGAGCGTGTATCTCTTAAACAACATAGGCAAAAAATTTGAAACTCAGCGGAAAAAAATCAGCATAGAAAATAAGTAAATATATGTTTGACCGTTTTTTCATACATCCAATTTAAGGGGCCCATGGGGAGGGGTGAAATTCTGGGGGAGGGGGGAGAACAGGAAAGAAAGTGTCCTAACTGATTGACTGACTGACTCACTCATCAAACTCCGGGGGAAAAACTGCTTTAAAGTAAGTAAATAGCTATTCGACAGTTTTTTTTGATCAATCAAATTGAAGGGGTTCATCGGGAGGGGTGAAATTCTGAAGAAAAACAAATGAAAGAAAATGTCCCGACTCATTCACTCACTCATCATCGCCCAGCCAAAAATATTGAAGTTGGAAACATGGCATTTTGGGGATATGTTCGTTGTATGTCAAAACCGTGCACTTAGGGAGGATTTTTGGATATTCAGGCTCTAAAGGGGTCTTAAGGGGGTTAAACCTGCATTTCATTGAATAACAATATCTCACGAGTGGTTTTATTTGTGGATGTGATCCTCGGCATATAAACTAATCATTAAAAATAAGCAGACATGTGTCTAAGGGTTTTTCGATGTGGTGTATTATTATGAGGTGAAAGGGGTGAATAGTGGGGGTTGAAGGATTCCTAATGGAGCGTGTAGGCATATCTCTTAAACGACATAGGCGAGAAATTTGAAACTCAGCGAAAAAAAACAGCTAAATAAATAAGTAAATCGGTGTTCGACTTTTTTTTTTCATAAATTAATTTAAGGGGCCAATGGTGTGGGGTGAAATTCTGGGGGAAAAAGGAGAGAAAGTGTCCTAACTGACTGACTAACTCACTCATCAAACTAGGTGGAAAAAGACAGCTTAAAAATAAGTTAATAGGAGTTCAAGAATTTTTTCATCAATCCAATTTAAGGGGCCCATGGGGAGGGGTGAAATTCTGGTAAAAATAAATGAAAGGAAATGTCCTGACTCACTCACTCACTCATCATTGCCAAGCCAAAGTTATTGAAGTTAGAAACATGAAATTTTGGGGATATGTTTGTTGTATGTCGAAAACGTCCACTAAGGAAAGAGTTTTGAATATTCAGGTTCTAAATAGGTGTTAAGGGGGGGGGGGGTAAACGTGCATTTCATTGAATAACAATATCTCACGAGAGGTTACTTTTGGGGATGTGATACTTGGCATATATACTAATCATTAAAAATAAGCTGACACATGTCTAATGGTTTTTCGATGTAGTGTATATTATGAGGTGAAAGGGATGAAAAGTGGGGGTTGAAAGACTCTTAACGGAGCGTGTATCTCTTAAACGACATAGGCGAGGAGTTTGAAACTCGGAGGAAATCAATCAGCTTAAAAATAAATAAATAAATAAATAAAATAAATAGGTGTTCGACCGTTTTTTCATAAATCCAATTTAAGGGGCCTTTGGGGAGGGGTGAAATTCTGGAAGAGAACGTCCACTAAGGAAGGATTTTTGGATGTTCACTCTCATCGACCAATCAAAACTATTGAAGTTAGAAGAAGGGGATATGTTTGTTGTGTGTCGAAAATGTCTACTAAGGAGGGATTTTTGGATATTCAGGTTCTAAAGGGGTGTTAACGGGGTTAAACCTGCATTTCATGGAATAACAATATGACACGACTATGACGCGAGCGAAGCGAGGCTAAAAATGAGATGGTGTGTGTCTGTGTATTACTCAATCACGCAAGTACCACTGGTCCGATTTACATGAATTTTACATGGAAGTAGTTGATTTACCTGGTTAACATATTGGTTACTTTTGATTTCAATACTTTGCATTATTTAAAGATGGCGACCATTTTAGTGACGTCACTACACCCTTTGGTTTAAAACTTTCATATTTCCATTTCAAATAAAAAGAGAACGCTAAGAAATAGCAAACTTTTGATGGCATATACGAGGTTTAAAATTACATTTTCTATCTGAAAGGTATCTTCAACCGTTAGCGAGTAAAACCTAAATTTGTGCTATTAACACGGTCAGCGCCGAGCGGTGTAGTTGGACAAAATGTTCCATCCTTAATCTCCCTCTGCGCAGGACCTCGCCTATCCCCTGTTTTAACTGTCACCTTCACATTTTAATTTATTTATGACGCGTGGCGAAGCACGGGTACTTCAGCTAGTAATGTATATTATTTTGAACAAATTACATGTAAATATTTTTCGGAAATGATTTAATTAGTTAAATAATTTTGGTAGGATTTATTAATCGATTATTTTGGAATAGCGTGTGTTTTGTGAGCAGTTGTTTTTTATGAATGATTGTCCACTGTTAAGAGTAATTGTTGAACCGGATTGGTCTAGAACAATTTCGGGGTGCGAATGAAAGAGTATACAAAATTTCAGAATGATTATTAAATGAACATAGAAGTTGTGAGCATTTTTGTAAGATCTGAATGTTAATTTTACGTGTATTTTAAACGCACACAAAGCAGTCTCAATGTAGGCTGGCCAGAATGATTCACCGTTAGGATTGGAGAGCACTGTGACATAATATGAACAGGTGAAGATTCACAGCCTTGTATAAAATGTAAAAAGTTCTGAATGCAGCGTGGTGATGGCGTTTCATTGATGAAACAGGCCAGTGCACGTGCGTTTCCAGACGCGTGCTAGTGAAGGTAACCCGTTCTCAGGAATGCCACGAATGTAAGAGCCTTCCTTAAACGTTTTTCTTTTTTACGTAGTGTAGGCCTAAACAAACCAAGACTTTTATGCTTATATTTTTACACGGCATTGTAGTAAGATGTGTAGTAGAAAGGAAGTGTGTATGATTGTGTGGTTTTCTTTTTCTTTTGTTATTAGATTAGTTTATTGTTATTTTGTTTATTTAGGTTAGTTTACCATTGTTAATACATTTATTCAGTTCGTTATCTGTCGTTGTTCACGTGTGATTCATTTTAAATATAAGGGGAGTATTGTGGATGTATTGTAGGCAAAGTTGAATTCCCAGTCCCCGAGAACGTAAGTAAAGGTAAGTGCCCCGTGTAGTTTGTTGTTGATCCACAATATTCTTGTAACTGCTGTATGTAAATCCCTAAAGGCCATGTTGGGAGCGATTTCTCATGTAGTAATTGGCCAGTGCTGTTAGAAATAAGCGATCCAGCTGGGGCAAGGATTACTTTCCAGATTTACGGGTACAGTACCTATAGAAACATGTGCTCTATTATTGCATTTTAATAAAAGATTAGTATTGACTAGGCGGAACCATAATGAAAGGGTAATTATTTATCTAATCATATATTCTTGTCAATACGGAACAATGTCTAATGTTAATGACTCTGAAGTCAACATTTCTGAAAATACACTGCACTGTACATATAAACTTTGTTGGTTATGCATTAAATGTTATGGATGTTACATGCAGTAAAACTTAAAACCTATGAGCAGGCGTTTGCAACACTGTAATAAAAGAGTTACTCCAAATAAATCTGAAATAATCCTGTAGAAACTCTCTGTATTTGCCATTCAATACTCATATTTATCTGATCAATCGCCCGAACGGCACTGAATTAATCTATTGCGACATCAGTTCAAGAACATTTACTGTCAATCGTGAAATACGAATCATAGTCTTCACTTGAAGTAGTAGCTAGAAGGGGCTGATTGCCCGACTTTCCTAGACTGGTTGCACTGCGCCGCTCTGTGATGTTGTAGCAGCAGAGTATCAAGAAGGCAGTGCGAGAACAATCAAGAAGGCAGTAAGTTGCCCTCTGATGGTGGCAAAGGTCCAATTATATCCTCATGAACGACTTTGAATCTATCATCTGGTTGCTCTAAGTTTCCAACTGGAGACTTAGTGTGTTTTGTCACTATATTTTGTTGACAACTAATGCAATATTGAGCCCATTTACGCACATCATTTCTTATTCCTGTAGCAGCAGAGTGTCAAGAAGGCAGTGCGAGAGTAGAAATATCAAGTAGGCAGTGAAGGAAAAAAGAGAGTTTTGCAATTGTTTCACTGCCAGGTATATTGCAAGCAATTCTTTATTATATGCACTGTAATTCTTCTGCGCACTGCTGAGTATCTTGGAGTCGAAAGCTATGGGTCTCCAACTAGCGTCTTCATACTGCTGTAATGCTGCTCCTACAGCCTTATCAGAAGCATCTGTGAAAAGGCTATAGGCAGATCAGTCTCTGTTAACGTAACTTAGTTACTGGCAGGAGAGTATTGTCGCAGCAGAGTATCAAGAAGGCAGTGCGAGAACAACCAAGAAGGCAGTGTGACAATAGAAATATCAAGTTGCCAGTGAAGAAAAAAAGAGAGTCTTGGAATTGTTATGTATTATGAGAGTGTAAATAAAAAAGATTTTTGTGTGTTATTGAATGTGAAGGATAATAAAAACGGTAACAATGTCTATGAGCAACCCTCGGCCGCTATTTGAATCGAATTTGTTACCCCCGTTGCTCCCACTCACAACAAATTGAATTGATATCTAAATGGACTAATCTGACACCACTCTATGTTTTGGTCGGTTAAATGTGAAGAACCTAATGAAGGATTATTGTAGTTTTTGTTGTTTCATTGTGTGGTCAAACACAAGAGATTCTGTCAATAAATGCAGCATTTTAAACTAAAATCGGTCACTTCTTGCCTGTTTTCAGCTTTGGCTCTTTTTACAGTCACTGGAATTTTCGAAGTTTCTTCTTGGGAGAAACGCGTTCCTGGACGTCTTAATGCATGATTCCTACTTCTATTGTTCGTTTTTAACCTCGGTAAACCTGAGTACCTCTGTTTTCTCGGTTGCAAAGTAGGAAGATATATTCTCGAGCTCATACGTGTTATGGTGATGATGATGATGATGATTATGGTAATTATGAGGTCTATTATTCTTCTTCTTTCTTCGATTCGGCCAACTAGGTAGCACGTCAGTTCAACTGTCTCTTCTTCCGAGCTCTAACTACCGCCCAGTGTTCCAGCATTCGTCTCCGGTGTTGTTCTTTTCTCTCTTGGGACCACGTCTTCCCTGTCTTCAGCTTCGGCTTTTCCTGGAAACCTTTGTGCGTACGTAGTTTTTCCTGAAGTGGAACACGCTCCTGGATATTTTTAGGGGAAATTTCCATTTCACGTAGATCTTTCTCAACTTCCGTGAACCATGCCCCTTTGGGTTTCTTTTCTTGAAAGTACGTCAATATCCGTTTTGATATCCTGCCTGGGCTTATTCGTGTCACGTGGCTATAAAAGGCAATCCTTCTTTTGCGAATCGTGTCACTGAACTTCTCCACGTGCTTGTACAATTCGTGGTTGTGACGCCTTCTGTACTCGCTGTTTTCTTTGATGGGACCCAAGATTTTCCTCAAAATCTTCCTTTATTTAGCCTCTGGTTTTTCCATTAGACCATTCTTGTTCATTATTAGAGTCTCAGCCGCATAGAGAGCCTCTGGTCGAATAACAGTGCAGTAATGTCTAATTTTGGCGTTTAAGGATATCGATCTCTTATTGTAGATGTCTTTAGTCAGGTCTATTATTATTATTATTATTATTATTATTATTATTATTATTATTATTATTATTATTATTATTATTATTATTATTATTATTATTGTTGTTATTTTAATAACACATGGCTGTGTGGGAAAACGGGTAATTTATGATACTATCCTACCATAGATTGAGATTATAAATCATGTTGAGTTAGTAACGTCGAGAAAAATACGGGAGTTGTTTCTCTTGTTTACGGTGGTTGTAGCCTATCTTCACCAAGTAATATAAAATCTGTCACCCCGCCAAACAGACGGCTGAACTAACACACAGAATCTATGATGATGAAATTTGTAAGCCAAAGATTATGTGGTTTTATGTCTCATAGACACGCTGCAGACATTAAGTGAAATCTGTTTGTTTTCCTTCCTCGCGAACCATGTATTTATATGCTTTTAAATATATTAGGTATTGGCTTATATTGAGTCTCAATGCATCTCGTACCAACATATAAATTGCAGGCTAGAACGCGATTTCTTCTTCCGTACGTATTTCACCTTATATTTATTCCTTGAGAAAGAAAGTAAAATATAAAATGTGAATGGCACTGGGAAGAAAATAAACAAGCACATAGAAAACATCTCTATAAATAAAGTAATATTTTTGTCTTAACATTTCGAATGTTTGGTTAAAGCTTTGATCATCCTGATCAAATATACACTCAGTGTTTTTGTCTGAATGCCTATTTGTTATGGGATTGGCGTCATAACTACTGGAGCAATTGACATGAAATTTCGAACGAACAGTAGAAGGCACCCCTAAATTGGAAAAAGGCAAGAAGTTTGGATATTCTGGAGTAAAAGGATGTGCTTATAGCTACATAAGGGGACATTAAAAGGATATGTTAACCGGCCGAGGTGGCCAAGTGCTCTAAAGTGCTACCTCGTGCCTCGCTGGCATCGGGAGAACGTGGGTTTGAATCCCACCTCGGCCGTCCTGAAAATGGTTTTCGTGGTTTCCCATTTTCACCACCAGAAAATTTCCTTCGAAACGCCTGGTGGTATTTAATTTAATTTCACACGGCATTAGCCCAAAAACCATGAATTATTTAAATAAATGGCTAATTCTGCAGAAGGCATTTGCTGGTTTCATTCGTGATCAGCATATTCATAAGCCACTCTATAATTGTAGTCCTACTGCCGCCACTAACTTCATTTAATGTCATCATATTGCACCCTATAATAATCCCTCTTCTGACCCGCATCACAGCTTCTAAAGATTTCCTAATTGATTACCATTCACATTTTTTGAGCAGTACCAGTTAGCTTGTTACCCCTAATGATGCTCTTTCCCGCGAGACAGATGGGACTAGCAGAAACACAGCTTTTGTTCAGTGAATCGTAGGGGCACTGGGGTGAGCAGAGATTGAGCAAACTTCTATAATTACAAGCTGGCTGCGAGGCTCAGCGGTAACGTTCTCGCTTTCATAGACCAAGGTTGCAGGATCGATTCCTGGCGCAGTCAGCTGGCATTTGAAGGTGTGCAAATGCGAGGGAGCCATGTCAGTAAATTTACTGGCACGTTAAAAATCCCCTTCGGGGCAAATTTTCCGGCACCTTGGCGTCTATATAAGCCGCAGTAGTAGTTAGAAGGAACGTCATAGTACATTATGCAACGAACCTATAATGACAATATCTGTTGAGATTCTGTCAGTTGACTTCTTCCTCTTGTTGGAATCGTGTGGGCTCAGCATTTCCTCTCTACCCAATAATGAATTCCAAAGCTTTGAGACATTGTTTATCCTGAGCTAGCACCAACAGATAGCGCACAGGTACTATCAAGGATCATTTTGTTATTTAGAGTCAAATAACACAAAACAGGCTGTTACAAACGCTTTAAAATTAAAATGTATCGTATTATCAACTAGTTATTCCTCAAATTCGATGCGTATAAAATGTCAACGGAAGGCAAATCAATGGAGTCCCAAATAGAAGTCATGACATCTGTCGGAAAAGTTTCGCAAAAGATATCCCTTTACTGAACAGAGAGCTGGGTTATAATTTCCGTCGATTAAATTTTACAATGCTTCCTGCGTCCATGACGTTCTAGTGTGTTTATATTAACAGCAGCATTCACTAAAATTGTCGGTGAAATCGTACGAATGCAATGCCCTGTGTAGAAATTGGAGTTGTGGAAATTAATGTACAGTATTATTTATTTTGCAATATCCCGCAGTTTGTTTATGCAAACATTACGGACGGTGCACACATTCCATGCCGGAAATTTATAATATAGGCTAGGGTAGAAGGATGGTGTGTTGCAAACATCTGGACATAGATTCCTAATTTGTTTGCATATTTCATAGTATTTTCTTGTTACCGTAAAAGTTCGTGCTGAACTTGTCTTCTGGTTTGGGATTCTAACTACATTGGTTGATCCGATATTCTTTACATTGTCAACTTTCAAATCATGCAATTCATATCCGACATGTTGGATTTTGAACGCATGTATTATGCTATCCTTACCTAATTGGTCAATGAATGAAAATCTAGAGCTCTGCTTGGTTGGAGAAACTGTATCATAATGAAAAGTAATACTTTAATGACTCGCATTATGATACAGTTTTCTGACATAAATTACAATTCGACATCGTTGATCATAAAACCAATATAATACATTAGGCAACGAGCCTATAATGGCAATAATTAAGACAGGAGTATGTTTATAAAACGAGCGTAGCGAGTTTTATAATTTCCACACGAATGTCTTAATTACCATTATAGGCGAGTTGCATACGACTGTTTATGTTCGACGATAACTATAACTTTATTCTATGTTTTAACAGACATATTCATAAATATCTGTGGGATTCAGCTTGCTTATGTCATAGTTTTTTCTTGTTACCGTAAAGGTTCGTTCTGATTTTGTCTTTGTGTTTGGGATTGTAACTACAATGGTTGATCCGATATCCAATTTTTATTTGACAGAGCTCTGATTGGCTGGAGAAACTCTCTCATAATGAAAGCAGTACTATAATGACCATCATTATGATACAGTTTTCTGACGTATAATATTTACATTTCGACATCGTCGAACATAATTATTATTATTATTATTATTATTATTATTATTATTATTATTATTATTATTATTATTATTATTATTATTATTATTATTATTATTACATAATTACACATACTGGTAACGGACAAGATTCCTAGGCATTAATATCACACTCTCCCCCCATAATGGTCGATTGCTCCCAATTAATTTTGTAGTCTAGTAACCGTCTTCCAAAGAAAATGTGAGTAGAAGTAAATGTCAGTAAGCAGCCTGAATCATCCAGTTAATCAAAGTAGAGTAAAATTGCCCTTCATTTACCCTATGATCACTTATTAAATATGTAAATGTATCAAACGACATGACACTGCTACATAACTTGTAAAATTGCAAAAAGGACCAATGATAAACATTTTAGAAAATCTAGAGATCTTTATATATAAAAAAACATAACCTAACAAAAATGTTAATGAAATCATTCGAACAAATAATCCGCTTTTTAACGTTTTATGAAAATTGTTAGAGAATAATTACGTTTTCAATTGATTATAATAACACAATCATATGTTTATTTTATATATATTTCAAATTCACATTCATTCTTCCAGCTACATTCGTAAAAATAGCCTCTTATACACGGAAAACACTTTTTTTTCCTTTCCAGTTTTCTTGATTTATACGACCTCATATTACTTCAGTACAAGCAGCCTTCTCCAACTTCTTTTCTTTTAGCTTGCAACGCCTCCATGGTTACGGGACTTCCGACAAGCTTCATTCTTTACATGCTCTCTATATGAGGTTTCTAGATACTAGAATCCAGGCAACATTCTGTTCATATCTGTCCATATCATCCTTTCCATCTAGGCAATCAATTTCGACCACGTTATGTAGTTTCTTGGCAATTAAATAACCAATGCATTTCTTGCCCATTCATAACATTACCTCGTAACACTTATTCCAACATTTTCAAACCATTGTTAGTAACAGAAGGTTTTACTTTCATGATTTAATATTGTTACGTGCCACCCCTAGTGGCAAGTTCGTTAACTGGATTACGGTGGGTGAAAGCACAAACCAATTGTTTCTTTAACGAAATATTAGCTTTATTGCAGGCCAGGAAAAAATACACCACACAATAAGCACTGAACCTCACTTCATAAGACACTACTAGTCACTATAGCTTCCACACTTAGCCTACGTTCACACTACTGTCCTCGCTATTAATACCTGAAACTCTGCCTTGTACACAAACTACAGATATTTACGATAGCCAGTCACTCACCACTACACACTGCTTCGCTGTCCGCTGGCTAGGGAACAGCCCCCTGTGTTTCGCAATTCACCACAATATCTCTGTCGCACTGGGTAAGTACACACTCCTCAAAACTCAGTCCCTCCATATGATTCACGCAGCCTCGCTGTCTGGGGAATCAGCCTCGCTAGGGTTTCGTAACTTCGCACGTCACGTCGCCGCACTACTGTCGCTCAGGTAAAAGCACGCACTAGCTCAAAAACACAGTCCTCCCTCGCCAGTGTGACCGGTTTATATAGCAGGCTGGTGACTCAATGAATGCTTCTAGAATCGTCCAGGATTCACGGCTTCTCGAGATTTCCATCACTGGCTGGGTCACGAATATTCTGGACCATCCCTTTTTGTCCTCGCAGCCCCTTGTGTAAGGCGCAGGTAACACACAGAGGCAGAGCATAGCCCGGGGACACCTGTGACTCACGCGGCGAGGCGACGAAACAAACTCACAGGCGTAACAATATTCTAATACACTAATTTCAATATGCAAGTCTACTTATATTGTTGTTTTTTCACTCTATACAGATTTCTCCATTATTTCGCAAATACACACTAAACTATCAGTTCTAATTTCCACTTATATAGTTTCACATCCAAGTAAGTGTTATTGTCTTTTTATATCTTTCTCCGTTCTGTTTTCTAGTTTTGTTTCTCATTTATTTATTTATTTATTTATTTATTTATTTATTTTTTAGATCTAATCTATTCCACGCTGATTTTATCAAGACTTATATTTTTCATGTTTTTCTTACTTAACACATTTTGAAGCAGATCTGGGTTTCTTAAATTTTATTTTGTGAGCTTTAGGACGAAGAACATTTTTAGAATCTTTGATAACAACCTCTGTTATGGCAAATTTATATTAAGTATATGTTCTTGCACCTTTTCATGTCCTAAAGTACGCTGAGGAAGGTCACAATGTGCCTGAAGCCGGTACAATATTAAAGTACAATATAATTATATTGACTTATGGTTATATCAACTGAAGGATAATTATATTATTTCTACAGCTACACAAACAAGCACATTTTACATTAATCAGCCAGTTCAATACCCTCTTGAAATAAAACATCCGTATTAAATTAACTATAACAAATAAAATATTCCGTGCATTGAAATGGTATGTGGAATAGTTCCCATAACACAGGCCGCGTTTCCCATTTGAATTGCTATTCCGATTCTCTGCATCAAATAGGGTTTGGAACGAGGATCACCAGAGACTCCACCTATTACTCTTCCTAGCTTTTAGGTAGATTTCATTAGAAAGCTAACTATTGCAATGGGTACCATGTTTCGACTTCCGGAAAATTTCGACATATCTTTGCGTTTCACATCCCCTAGACCCCAAAACCACCGTCAGTTCAAAAGTTTATATATAATTTATGTATATATGTATATATCACTTTCTTGTGGACACGATAACTACCGCAATTTTTCACCAATCACTTTGAAATTTTTACATAAGATGTATCCCTATAAAATATCGGTCGAGTTGGTAAATGGGCACAATCGGTCGACGGGGGTGAAAATGGGGGGCTTTTTTTCGAAAAAGTGAAATATCGCTATAACTCTCTTAATATTTGAAATATCGAATCCATTCAAAGTTCATACTATGTGTCAAATAAGGCCCAAAAAATTATGTTTGAAAAGTTTTTTGATAGCACCAACCATTGACCAAAGGGGTGAGAAAAAGTGGGTTTTTCGGGAAACATTAATCATATCTCTCTTAATAGGCAGAATATCAAAACCGTACAAAATGGACAATATTCCCCTAATAATTACCTAAAACGTTTGTCTAAAAGAATTTTTGATATGACGCACCATTACGCCAAGGGATGAGAAAAATAATTTCGGAATTATGAAAATGCCAAGAGCCATCAGAGGTTGCCATGACAACACTACTAAATTGATGAGGGATGAGCCATCAGACGTTGCCATGACAACGCACTCGCACGAGATCACATTCAGTTTTCCATCTGACTAAGGGTGAAGCGGCTTCGGTGACTTAACTGGTACCATGCTGGACTTCTATGCCCAAGGTCGCGGGTTCAAAGCCGGCCAAAGTCGTCGTATTTTCTAAGAGCGCTAAAAATCCCTCAGTATGCTTTCCTTTGGAGGGGAAGTTCCAACGTTCGTTGCGAGTTGCTGGTTGCGGTGGCATCTAGTAGCCAAGTTCACAGCTAGGTGTCGTTGACGGTGGTATTTGGTAGCAACATTAGGAACTACTGCTAGAAATTGACAGTCTGCAGTCCTTACCTGAATTACTGACTAATACAGCCATCACAATTCACACCGTTTATCAGACAGATTCTACACTCACCCAAAGTATACGGGGTTACATGACCGCGTTGTCGCAGCCCCGAAACTGAGGAACCAACCAAAATCTCTGCAGGAGATAAAGTATTGCGTGGAGAAGTATCAGACAGTTAGATAGTTACACATCAGTGTCGAAACCTTGCATCAGGACAGTGTGACCACAAGTTCAAAAATGGACCCCAAATGACAAGAAGGTTACCGTCCCCATAAGACAATAAAATGTTTATAATATGCATAAAATGATGAAAAACAAAGTTAATTAAGCTCCAATTATAAAAAACTTTCTCGCAATAAATGAGGTCTGATCTTTCTACGAAAACCTGCATATTCTGCCTATTTTCCCCTATCCCCAAGTTTGCCCGGTGAAATCTACCTCCACCTTCCGGCGTGCCGAGAGGACTTTTTTTACTAGATTTATTGCTTCCTCACTCCAAGGACCCATTGTCTCCACAGCAAAGGCCACAAAAATATAGTTCTCCATGATCTTCCTAAATTTGTTATGCTTCCGTGTGACGGCGATCTCAGCTACAGATCCTGCTTCTTTGGACGATGATCAGATATAGGATGGATCCAATGTATCTGAGCACGTTGCATCCCAAACTAGGCATTTGCCATTCGACCACGGAATTATACTCATCCCATCAGGTCGGTGACTGTCGTCTCTGGAGATTCCAGATAGTTCAAGAATTGTCGGGAATTTTGCAGTAGCGAAAGCCCTCATTTATCGAGAAATGACGAGAATGGCGGCCAGCACTCCTTTTACAAGAGAGACCGTGTGTACATCGCGGTTATATAAATGTTATTTTAATTACATCGTCAATAAAGAATCGGGCTATAATAATAATAATATCGTATGGCCTCGGGTGCCTGGTGCAAGCTTTGTTAATTGACACCCAGAGGGTAGCTTGCATGTCGAATTTCGTCGTTCCTTTGAACGCTATGAAAGTCAAGGAGGTTAGATATCTAAACTCCTTGACACTACAGCGCTTTCAAGTAGAGAATGGAGGAACTTTGTGTTGGCGGAAAATCCCGAGATTAATTTTGCCATTGAACACGGCCTACTGAATTCAAATGGGTTCTTTAACATGCCAACAACGTATGACATGAGTATCGTGATTTTTGTCGCCTTCCAAAATCACATACCATGGCCAGGAGCGAACCTGCAATCTTGGGACCGGTAGTCCGACACTATAACCACTCACCCACCGTGGCAAGCAATCGGGCTTTTATAGTCATTTTATGCCATTTATTATTGAATAAGGTGTACAAATACTAATAGTATTTCAATTATATTATAGAGTCCATAAGGAACCCTTCAAAAAAAGATTAATTTCATGTCATTACATATTAATTAGATACAGGCGAGTACAAACATGTGGGGAGGCACCAACACTCTGACTGATTGCTTAAGAGTTACAATCAATTGGTACGTATAGTATGTCTACTCCCTATTAGCCCACTTTTCTCATTTTGCAAAAATGTGGAAAAAGTAGACTTATGGGATCGATCCGGGAAAATGTCTGTCTGTCTGTCTGTCTGTCTGTCTGTCTGTCTGTGGGTGGGGGGGGTTTCGAATACACCCACGGTATCCCCTGCCTGTCGTAAGAGGCGACTAAAAGGGGCGACCTTGGCTATACTTTAAGGACTCCGCGTTGTTTTGTGAATTGGACCCCCAGTGGGTGGGAGGAAGCGAATACATCCACGGTACTCCCTGCCAGTCGTAAAAGGCGACTAAAAGGGCTTCTCGGAACGGTCCCCTTTCGAGGGTTTGACAGTCAGCTCTAAAAGACATACACCCGTGCGGTATAACTCTCATTAGGTTATATCGCACTTCTTTCCGTCACTGCTTTCAGGGTCTGGCAACCAAAATTTCTATATGTGCGTGCTGTTAGGGGATGGGCCACTTACGCTAGCGACTACGCTCGAAAGCCTGTTCCGGTCTTGGCCGCGCCGACAGGTGGGTGTGCCATGTACCCGTTCAGTAGTATCCGCCTGACTACGCAGGTCCCCGCACAGCCGAATGTCTGAGCTGTAAAATCCAGTATATGCCAAGGGGTACATGCCAATACGGCATTGTAAAACATCGGACCCCCGGGCAATGCCTTCCAAGCTAGGCGGGTCTTGCCCTGGCTGGGTAGCGCCTACTGTGACGGCCCGTGATCGGATGTCGGTGGCATTCGGGGAGGATGATCTGGCCATGGGTTCTAAAAGAAAAATCCCCAACCAGGGTGGACCTACACCCAAACAGGGTGGTCTTACACCCAAGTCTTTAACATTTGATTCCCTACGGGGATCAACCCCCTGGGAACAATCTGTGCGTGAAAATCTGGGTACTAACACCCCCAAGTTTCTGGTAGCTACCAGAACAGATGGGGGTGATTTCAAGCTGGTAAAGAGTATTTTGTTTTCTAGCCACATAGAAGGTGTCTATGGTGAGCTTGAGAAAGTACAAAAGATGAGGAACGGTGGCTTGTTGCTCAAGACTAGGACTGGTGAGCAAGTTGAACGACTTTTGAAATGTGACCACTTTGGCGATATTCCCGTCAAAGTGGAAAAGCACACGTCCCTGAATCTGGTCCGAGGAGTTATTTTCCACCGGGACCTGATTCTGAACACTGACGAGGAGCTCAAGGAGGATATGCAGCACCGTCACGTGACTGATGTCCGGCGCATTACGCGCAAGGTCAATGGTCAAATCGTGGATACTGGTGCTTTCATTATTTCCTTTGAGCTTTCGGTGCTCCCAGAGAAAGTCAAGGTTACAAGTTACCGTTGTGACGTACGGCCTTATATCCCTCCACCAATGAGGTGTTATAAGTGCCAGAAGTTCGGACATATGTTATCCCGATGCTCGAGCCCCGACATCTGTGGAACATGCGGTAAGGTACAACACGAAGCGGAAGAGTGCACAACACCTTATCAGTGATCTAATTGCCCTGGATTTCATTCTCCTCGGGACAGGAACTGCCCTGTCTTCCTGAGTGAGAAGAAAATCCAGGTGATCAAAACCCTGAATGGTCTCACCTACCAGGAAGCCCGCAAGAAGTACCATACCACGATTTCGCCTTCTCCAACGATTGATTATAGAGCCATAATACCAAATTTGGTCAAGGCGACCTCATCTTTTGTACCAGCTGTGAAACCTTCAACTGAGTTACCTGTTACGAAGCCAGCACCTATGATACTAACGGAAAGCCTGAAAGTGACTTCAACTCCACCTTCGGCCAGCACGAAGGCTGTGCGAGCGAAGGCTGCTCCGCCCGCACAGCAGGGGAGGAAGTTGAAGACTTACTCCCCACTCGGGAGGATGGCGAAGACTTTCTCCCCACCCAAACGGTCGGCGAAAGCCGCGCCGAAGCCGGCGGAGGCGGCATCGTCGACCAGGGTCAGGAATTCGGCTCCTGACCCGTCTATATATCTTAAAGAGGCGGGTAAGGGTAAGAAGGGACCCCGCACTACGCATTCCCTTTCTCCCAAAAAGGGGAAGCCATCCGCGCCAACACCTGCGGATGCTTCTGCGCCTGGGGACGTTTCGGTCCCCAGATCTGCGCGCTCCCCACGGAGATCCCCCCGCCGCCGAACTGCGTCTATGAAATCTTCCACCGAGTCGATTCACTCCATGCCCTCGCCTGAGGACATGGAGATTATAGTCGACGTAGTGACTGCAGATCCTCCAGAGTCAAAGTTGGAGTAGCTTGCTGCTCCACGTTATTCCCTAAGTTCACACAATGGCACTGTTACAGTGGAATTGTAACAGTTATGACAGGCATTTGACAGAACTCCGTCAGCTTATTGCCCAATACGCAGCGAGTATAGTCTGCCTACAGGAAACAAACCTCAGACCTGATCACGAGACTGTTCTGGGAGGTTTCCGACTATACTCTAAAGAGCGTCAAGACGCCGCCCGGGCTTCCGGGGGCGTTTGTACCATCGTTCGCTCTGACTGCTATAGTGAGGAGTTTCCACTCGACACTCCTCTGGAAGCTATTGCAGTTCGCGTGTCCTTGCCTGCTATGACAACTGTTTGTAACGTGTACCTTCCACCGAACCAGCCCCTTGATATTAATGACGTCTTTGATCTTGTTGATCAACTTCCAGTCCCTTTCCTAATCGTGGGTGATTTCAACTCTCATCACCCCCAATGGGGATCACCATCTTCCTGCCCCAGAGGAAGGGACGTGGAGGCCTTAATTCAAGGGTTGGATTTATCTCTATTAAATACAGGGGAAGCTACACATTTTAGCTTAGCGCACGGCACGTACTCACACATTGACTTGAGTGTGTGTAGCCGTGCGCTGGTCCCCCTATTTGGTTGGTATGTACACGACGACCTCTGTGACAGTGACCATTTCCCGATCGTTCTTACCCTTATGACCCAGACGCCCGTGGAGTTCCCCAGTCGTTGGGTTCTTAAGCGGGCAAATTGGCCCTCGTTTCAAGAACGAGCTGTGTTCGTTGATCTTGGTTGCCGGAGCGTCGATGACGAGGTACAGCACATCACCGATGTGCTTCTTGCTGCCGCCGAAGAGTCCATCCCATCCTTTTCTGGGACTCCTCGTCGCAAACTCGTCCCTTGGTGGACAGAGGATATTGCAGCGGCAATAAGAGACCGTCGTCGAGCTCACAAGCACTACCGTCGGCGTCCAACCATGGCCTATTTGGTGGCGTTTAAGAAATTTCGTGCCAAGGCACGGATTCTTATTCGCCAGAGTAAGAAACGATCCTGGGAACGGTATGTGTCTTCTATTACGGCACATACCCCCTCCTCTCAGGTGTGGACTAAACTACGACGCATTTCGGGAATTCAGACATCTTCTATTGTACCGGGAATTTCCATTGCTAATGAACTAGTTACAGATCCTTATCGCGTTGCAAACCATCTCGCCTCGTATTTTGCGGATATATCTGGTTCCGATAACTATGACCCTGCCTTCGTGGCCCTGAAGCGCGAAGCGGAACGTTTCCATCTTCGTTTTGCTTCCCGCGCTTCGGAGGAGTACAACGTGCCCTTTACGGAGTGGGAACTCCGCGGAGCGCTGGCGCTCTGCAGGGACACGTCTCCTGGCCCGGATAATATTCACAACCAGATGCTTAAACACCTTAACGATGAGAGCATTCGTTATTTGCTCAGGGTGTTTAATCGTATCTGGTTGGAAGGTGTGTTTCCAGCGCAATGGCAGGAAGGTATCATTATACCTATCCTGAAGCCCGATAAGGATCCCAAATTGACAGGGAGTTACAGACCTATTTGTCTCACTAACGGTTTGTGCAAGCTCTTTGAGAGGATGGTCAATCGGCGCCTGGTGTGGGTCCTGGAGAAACGGGGACTCCTGTCTGAATACCAGTGTGGTTTCAGGGCGTCTCGGTGTACCAACGACCATCTGGTACGCCTGGAGACTGCCATACAGGACGCTTTTCTCCGGAGACAGCACCTAGTCGCTGTTTTCTTTGACCTCGAGAAGGCCTATGACACCACTTGGCGTTACGGCATCCTCTCTACCCTGCATCAATGGAAATTCCGAGGTAACTTGCCGGTTTTTATTGCGAATTTTCTGTCCCTTCGCCTGTTCCGTGTATGAATAGGGGGGACATATTCGCAATATCATATACAGGAAAACGGAGTCCCACAGGGATCGGTGCTTAGCGTCACATTATTTGCGATTGCCATAAACGGTCTAGTCGCTGCTGCTGGTCCAGCAGTGGTACCGTCGCTATATGTAGACGACTTCGCTCTACATTATAGTGCGCAAAATATGGCGGTCGCTGAACGACAGCTACAACAAGCTATTCGGAGAGTGGAACGCTGGACACTGGAGCATGGCTTTCGATTCTCAACCGCTAAGTCCTCGGTTGTCCATTTCTGCCGAAAGCGCACCCTCCATCCAGATCCTGAGCTTTATCTGGGCAATGTAGCTTTGCCTGTTGTTGCTGCGTACCGGTTCCTTGGGCTCCTTATCGATCAGAAATTGACGTGGGAACCACACGTGCGGTGTTTGAAAACTGCCTGTGCTAAGAAACTCAACATGTTGCGGTTTCTTAGCGGCACATCATGGGGGGCGGACCGCGCGGTGCTCCTGCGTTTTTATAAGTCACTGATTTTATCTAGGTTAGATTATGGCAGTGTAGCATATGGTTCGGCCCGTAAGTCAGTGCTTGTTAAACTGGACAGTGTCCACCACGGCGGTGTGAGGCTGGCGACGGGTGGCTTTCGGACAAGTCCAGTCGTCAGCTTGCTCGCCGAGGCTGGCGTACCTCCTTTACACCTGAGGCGCCAACAAGTACTGCTGACCTATGCTGCAACTATTCGACAGATGCCACTTCATCCAAGCTATCCATGTTTGTTTTACAATCCGAAACGCCGGCTGTATGATGTGCTCGCCCGGGCCACTCGGCCGGCGGGGATTCGCTTGGATGACTTATACCGTCAGTTCCGATTTCCTTCTGTCTCCTGTATCGTCCGAGTACCTAGCAAGGCCCCTCCGTGTATGGTCTCTCGCCCTGATATCATCCTGGATCTGCACACCGGCCCCAAGTCGGACACGGACTCCTCCATCCATCGGAGGCTGTTCCAGTCCGTGGTGGCACGGTATCCGGGATCAGGGCTTGTATTCACGGACGGTTCGAGGGTAAACGAGAAAGTAGGCTGTGCATTTGTGGTTGAGGATCTTCGGTTTCTCTTTTCACTTCCCGAGGCCTGTAGCGTGTACACTGCGGAGCTCTATGCCATCTTAGAGGCTCTGCGGTACACGTTATCAGACGATCACCAGCACTTTCTTGTGTGTACTGAATCTCTGAGTGCGCTGCAGGCGATCGATGTGTGTTTCCCGAAGCACCCGTTGGTCCAGCGTGTGCACGACCAGATCGTCAGTTTGCGTAACGCTGGAACCGGGGTGACCTTTGTGTGGCTTCCTAGTCACATGGGTATTGCGGGAAACGAGCTTGCTGATCAGGCGGCGAGAGAGGCAGTCGCACTGCCCTCGCTACCGTATAAGGTGCCTGCTAGTGATGTGCGCTCTCAGTTGCGGCATTCGATCCTGTCGCATTGGGAGGAGGCATGGCGTGCCACGCCTCCACCCAACAAACTGAGAGGCATCAAGGAGACAACGAAGGTGTGGAAATCTTCCTTCCGATCTCTCCGGAGGGAAGCTGTGGTACTCTGTCGACTCCGGATCGGCCATGGGATTGCTACGCACTCTCACTTGCTAAAGAGAGAAGATCCTCCTGTGTGTACTTGCGGCGCCCACCTAACCGTGGCACACCTTCTCTTGGAGTGTGTGGATCTGGCCGATCTGCGCGGGACTCTTAAACTGCCTAATACCCTCTCCCTTATTCTCCGTGATGACGGGCCGTCAGCGGACCTCGTCATCCGGTTCATGAGGGAGAGTGGTTACTTTTTTAAGTTTTAATGTGTAGTTACGACTTTTAATTGTTGTTAAATCTGTTTTATGTTTTTTATTGTGTTATGTATTGTATTGTTCACTATGCCTTATTTGTTTTATCCTTTTTTACAATCCGCCTTTTATTCTTTTTATTCAAATAAGGCATAATTTTTTGGGGCTCACTGTCTGTTTTATAAACACCATTTTCGCTTCATCCATGGCAGTGAGTTGTTTTTATCTACATCCTTTTATTTCACGCCATTTCATTTCATTAGGGGCCGATAACCTCGATGTTAGGACCCTTAAAACAACAATTATCATCATCATCATCATCTGTCTGTCTGTCTGTGTGTTTGTCCCCCCCTATCAACTCCTAAACGGCTGCAGCTATCGAAACCAAATTTGGTAAGACTGAATATCTATACCTGAATATCTCACGGCCATATTTGAAATTGACGTCAGTGCTACCAACTGCTGAAAATCGCAACTGAAATTTGAGCTCTAAGTTGGATATCTTAGAAGTTATAGATGCGAACTTTTCCAACACTGGCACACATATAGATAATAGCATTTTAAATTAATTTTCAGAATTCCATACATGCCAGTGTTGCCAACCTGATCGTAAGACTGCCGATGGGTCAAATTTCTAAATGCATGTAACTTCTATACTATCAATTGGTTTTCAACCAAATTCCGTATGTACTATGTGTAGTACAACATATACGACTGTGCATATTATAAAGAACTACCAGGAAATTATTCTATTAGGCTACACTATTCCAGGTGTTTTTCGAATTGCAGTACTTAGAAATGTTAGTATTACCAATTTGATTTCGTCATTATTCTAGATAGGTCTATATAGATTGGCATGAATCTTAAATTTTAAGAAAAGTAGGCTCTTTAGTTCGTCTCGGAACAACTTGTTTTTCCCGTTTTCAGCCAGATCAGGGATGAGGTGCATTGAAAGTCTATGTGGTGGATGGATTTTACGGCCAAATATTATTCACGACGCCAATCTCTCCGAATGAGATATGGAACGTATGAAGATGAATGAAACAGGGCAAGGAAGTGAAAGGAAGCGGCCATGGCCTGTCAGAAGGTACCGTCCCAGCATTCACCTGGAGTTGAAAATAGAGAAACCACGAAAAACTATTTCACGGACAGCCGACGGTAGGGCTCAAACCAACGTCTACTGACCCTACAGAGAGCTTGGTCTCATGGCATTAGTGAGCGGAGCTACCGCTGTCGGTTACAATTAACCTGCATATAGCATTATAATAATGCGCCGGTTATATATTTTAAATGTTATTTCAATCAATCTAATAACTTTAAAGCAGTAAAACACTTCTCACACGGATGACTACTGTAGTTTCGTTCGTCAAGCGAGCATCATCAGGTCTTGCTCACTTAGACATTAAGTAATATAACACGCACGTACAACAGTATTTACGATTATTAAGTTACAAAAGTTTTGAGTTAAATTTTTGGTTGGTTGGTTCCTTAGTTTAGGGGCTGCGACAACGCGGTCATGTAGCCCCGTGTACTTTGGGTGTAGAATCTGTCTGATAACCGGTGTTAATTGTGATGACTGTATTAGTATTAGTGTGTGTATCTGTTGTAATTCATGTAAGGACTGCAGACATCAATTTTTCCAAGTAGTTCCTACTTTTGCCGCCAAACGCCAACATCAACGACCAACTAGTTCAGAACTTAGTTATTAGATGCCACCTCAGTCGGCTCTTGACGAACGTAGGATCCTCAAAACGTTAGTCAAATGTTTAACCTATATATCATTTAGCTTCACTCAGGTGTAATTAGTGGAAGGTTCTTTTACATGCCATAAATCTATGACATGGGACCGCCGGCTTTACTTTCCCTCCGAAGGAAGGCATACTGAGGGATTTTTAACGTTCTAAAAAATCCGACGACTTCGGCCGGGTTTGAACCCGCGAACTTGGGCATAGAAGCTCAGCATGATACCGACCACGCCACCGAAGCCGCTGAGTTAAATTTTGTAACGAGTCGGAATTTCAACTAATTATTATGTATGCCATTAGATTATTACACTTGCAATTTTATCTACATACAGTATTTTAGACGTGACATAAACCTAGAAGATTTTCTGGAGCTTAATTTCTTAGCCGTGAAAGCCAATATTTCACAAATTATTTCCCAGAAGTGTAAACCAAAATTTAAAATCCCTTACCGTTACTGGCACAAACATGGGCAAAATTTAAAGACTCTTATAAATAATAAATATAATTTTATAGCACAATTTCACCACAATACTACAAAGTAAACGATCAAGATGCAGCAATTGGAAATAGGAATTTAAATTTGAATGGGATCAGCCTCTTTTTTACTGAACATTATCTTGCCATCAACGCCACGAAAACACAAATGCAAACGTTTGGAAGTGATTCTTTCATTGTTGTCTATACACGCTGTCAGTTGATACTCTTCAGTCTGTTGAGCTACTGAAGAGTCAAAATTGACAGCAAAACACAAGCCATCATAATGGGACCGGCAAGCAATCACAGGGGATGCCATCCCGATTTGCGTTATTTTAACCTGATAGGAGTAGTACTGCCAATAAATCGAACTCTGTGCTGGAAGGAATGTCTGAGCAAAAATGGCTTGAAACTCAACATAGGGAAAACTGAATACTTGCAATGTGGTACACAGACCACCGGTACCATAAGCATCTCACTAAAACTACACACTTTCAATATCTCGGTTCCCTTATCACTTCAGATGGCGAAACGCTTCTCGATGCACGAGCACGAGTTAACACTGTGTGGATGAAGTGGCGCCAAGCCACAGGGGTGCTGTGCGATAAGAAAGTACCAATCCCTTTGAAAGGGAAAGTTTACAAGTCCATGATACGACCACTGGCACTTTACGGCACAGAATGTTGGCCAGCTTCAACCAAGCATGAACAATCCCTACATGGCATGGAGATGAAAATGTTACGTTGGTCCATGGGTGTTACACGGCTTGATCGTGTCAGGAATGAACATATGCGTAAACAGATGGGAGTTGCAGCCATTACCGATAAAATGAGAGAAGCTCGGCTTCGGTGGTATGGGCATGTCACTAGAAGTGATGAGAACTCTGTGGCAAGAACAGCTCTCCAACACGATCCAGGAGGAAATCGTCCCCGTGGACGTCCAATGTAAAGATGGCTGGACAGAATCAAAGAAGACTTGGTGATGTGTGGACTTAAACCTGAAGATGCCCTTGACAGGAAGAAGTGGCGAACAGCAACCAAACAAGCGGACCCTGCACCATCGCGGGACACACGCTAGGAAATAAGAAGCAGTAGTACTGCTAATTATTGCGCATATTTGTAACTTGTGACTTTTAAAAGGTTTGTTCCCAACACTAGGGAAATATGCTTTAGTTCTTCCAGTTTAAAAAAATTCACCTTCCGTCTGTCATCCTGTCAGTACACTTTCCTCATCTTTCAAAATTGCAGAAAAACTTATACATGAACAGCGAATTCAGGATTTGTCGATATATTTGCTACTTGACCAGTTGAAATCTGTATTTAAGAATAGTACATTATGCAACATGCCTATAATGGCAATAATTAAGACACGAGTATGTTTACAAAACGAGCTTAGCGAGTTTTGATAATTTCCATACGAGTGTCGTAATTACCATTATAGGCGAGTGGCATACGACTGTTTATGTTCGACGATAATTATAACTATTTTATGTTGGAACATAAATATTCATAAATATCTGATGATATTTCGCCAGTTTTATGTACTGAACAGAGCGCATGGGACGCAGAGAATACCATGGCCTCCTCGAATACCCCACTATGACACGAGCCACAGGAGGCCGTGGAAGTCAGCGCAGGTGCGATGCTATCCTTACCTAATTGGTCACACAGCTGTTTCTTGAGCTATGATTGGTGGGGGAAACTGTATCATAATGAAAACTTGCACTAAAATGAGCCTCATTATAGTACAGTTTTCTGACATATATTTACATTTCGCCATGGTCGAACATAAAAAACATAGTATATCTACTTCACATCAAAATCACTTACGACGAAAACAGCAATGGTTGAGCGTAAAGTGACTATACTCATTCTTGTAGATATAGCAGTGCATTTCCCAACATTAATACACAGATACTTAAGCCTCCGTGGCTTAGGCGGCAGCACGCCGGCCTCTCACCGCTGAGTCCGTGGTTCAAATCCCGGTCACTCCATGTGAGATCTGTGCTGGACAAAACAGAGGCAGACAGGTTTTTCTCCGGGTACTCCGGTTTTCCCTGTCAAAATTTCATTCCAGCAACACTCTCCACTATCATTTCATTTCATTTGTCATTCATTTAATCATTGCCCCAGAGGAGTGTGTCAGGCCTCGGCAGCCGGCACAGTTCATATCCTCGCCGCTTAGATGGGGGCTCCATTCATTCCATTCCTGACCCGGTCGGAGACTGGAAGCAGGCTGTGGATTTTCATTTTAATACACAGATACTTATGGCTAAATTGCAATCCTTCCATCTTAGCCACGTTGCTCTTAAATTATTCGTTCCTATCGTAATATTCAACGACAGTGTGTTGTTTTAAATGAAGCCATCATAATAGGACAGACTAAATTGCTTTCCACTTTGCACAGTAAACCACTTCCTTTATTTCAACTTAATGGAATTGCTATCTCGTTCCCTAAATCGGTAACAAAGCTTGGAGTCGCACTAAATTAAATATTAGATTTGAGTGAGCACATTACTAACAAATGCAGGAAAGTTTACTCATCACGTCACTCACTCAAGATTCGGCAGTCCGTTGTATCTGTCAACTTCAGATAATATAAGACTCATCCAAATCCCCCAGGGACTCACATCTAGTGGGACGTGGGTTGGCGACCACGGGACCCCAGCTGAGTCCGGCATTGCTTCCACTTACTTGTGCCGGGCTCCTTTCCGTCTACTTTCCTGTCGACCTCACTTGGTCAACTCTTGTTCTCTTCCGACCCCGACGGTATTAAGGTATCCGAGGCCTAGGGAGTCTCTTCCTCTGGCCCTTGTCTTATCTTTTCTGATACCCTCCTTCTGCGAGGGGTCAGCCTTCTTTTTCTTTTCGTGTTATCTCCTGCCTTCTGCTCAAGGCCCTCAAGGAGGTAGGGTGTATATAGCCCCACCACTTCTGGTGCACCCTAGATATTGCTACACCCTCAGGGGCTCATAGCTGGTGAGTTCGGGAGTTGGCGACCCCGACGGATTCCTGAGCTGGGTCCGGTTATCCCTCTTGTATCCATTACCTCTGTGGCAGACCCTCTTCTCTTTCACTTTCCTATCTGCATTTCATGGCTCTCCTTCCTTCCAAGTCCCTCAATCCGCATTCTTCGAGGGGAGGGCAATTATTTTCCTCCTGTCCTTTATTTACCTTTATCTCCTTTTGTTATCAATTTCTCCTTCTAGTATATATGTTAGTAGTTAGTTTTAGTTATAGTTTACATTTCATTATCATCTTCACGATCACCCAAACCTTGCTACTCTCAATATTAGCTACAGCGATGTTGTATTAGCAAATAATGTCAGGGAACAGAACAAGAAATATCAGAAAGCTTTACATTCCTGCATTAGGTGTATTATTCCTTGAAATTTTCCTCACACGTGTCTCCTTTTTATGCTCTACTTTCTTATTTAAAACTAGAACAACAAGGAAGACTACACTTATCTATATATATTCACCGACTATTCAATGAGAATACATCTCACTATCTCTCTTGTAATTTCAGTTCTTTTCTACCTCTCATGATCGTCAAATGCCTTCTGGATCTATAATATTGCAAATCTTCTCCACCATTCGCCTACTTTCCTCGTGACGGTCACTTGGTGAGCAAGGGCCATATACAAGGTCCTTCCTTGTCATTAATTTTAGTTAGTATAGCTCTTAAGTTATTTATTTGTATACTTACAGTTTCAAGATAGTGGCTGCGGGTAATCTCTAATCTCTTATAGTTATCACGTTTACACCAGAAGTTCCTTGCATAAAACAACCTCAATACCAATTATTATGAGCATTGCTCCATTCCATCATAAGTTGTGGGTTATAATTAGGCTTGCCATATTTTTGGTGAGTGAAACCGGGACACATTAATATGGGATGGCCATACCGGGGGGTTTAAAAATTAGAAGCAAAATGGTTGGGTTTGTCGGGTTACCCCAACCGTTTGCTGACGTAATTAAACTTTTAATTAAGGAATCTACTTATCCTTTGTTGTCAAATTATTTTTTATATTATTTTTCTCCTATTTTTAGATTATTTTTAGTTTTATTAGTTTGGATAGTTTACCCCTTTTTGTCAGTTGTGTTTTCATTTAATTTAGGGTTATTATTTTTTGTGTTGTACGAGTATAGGTGTTTATACAGTTATAATTGCTGGGTGATCTTCTAATTCTAATTATGCCTTATTAGGAGGTCTTCGGGCTGTGGCTCAGACATTTTCTTATGAAGTAAGTTTAGCTTTAATTTTATTATCATTTGTGTTTCTTATTGATGGATATTGTTTATTAAATTTTATGGCCTATCAAGCCTCTCAAGTCACGGGAAGGGGGGGATCTGGCACCCTAAATTGTTAGTTCTACACACCTTTTAAAAATATAAAAGGAATTTTAGCCACATAAAAATATATAATTTTTCCTTTTTAAAGATATTTTTTTCTGGTCTACCATCTACAAAGAAGTTTTAATAAAATACAATTTAAAATACTTCATAAAATTGTTTAGTTGAACAATTACTAAGTCTTATTATTTTTTGAAAAACTACAACTTTTTGTCTAACTACAAAAACAATATTACAAAAAAAAAAACCTTTTTTTGTCAAACTAAAATGACAATTAATTAATGAGTTAGCAATATTAATCTTTGCTTTCAAACCACTCATATCATTACTTTTTACATCTTACAGCCGTTTACCGGGACATTGATAAAACCGGGCGGGACACCGGGTCAAGAGCAAAATACCGGGACGTATGTCAAGCCTAGTTACAATGCATGCATGATTGGGACAGTCATCATATTGAAATTATTTTGTCAATGATCCTGACGTGTAGGCACTAGACGCTTGACATGGTGATTCGTTTTTGAAAAATTTGGTGAAATCTGTTGATTATTTTAGTCGTAATTCGAATTAAAAATTGAATACTTAGGTGGCTGCCATTTTATTGCGTTTCAATGGTGGCAATGTAAATCACGACAATTACTAGTGCAACCTCTGCACAAAATTTGTTCAATTCGCTTTTGTTGTTTGGAAATTGATTGGTGCGGAAACCGTCTACACGGGGACTTTTGGCTCGTGTATATCGCGCAAATTAACTTTAATTTTAAAAAAATTCAAAAGTAGGCTAATATGACTTTTAAATAAGATGTTCAGCGAAGAACATATAGCATATTTTCTCCTAATTGCATGGGTATTGTTATAACTCTTTTTCCTTTTCAAGGAGTATAATTGAATGTAGGCTGTAGTAGCTTGTTGAAATACAACGTATGCGGATATTAAATATGAATATGAGGTGCCCTTTGCTAGTGCTAACTCTGTACCCAATTTCGTTCAATTCGGTTTAACCATGTTTGAATTGATAGGGGGAATCGATTTGCACACATACATGGCCGCCATCTGCAAACTATTGGGCTGATGACCTTGTAGTTTAGTCAAACGACGCTCACCGTATAAATATATGTTGTTGCAAAATTTGGTAGAGATCGGATGATTTGATTAGTGGTAATTTGCTTTAAGCTTTGAACATTAGGGTGGCCGCCATTACGTTTCCGTCAAGATGGCGGCGATATAAAACATGACACTGAGGTTCACTTTGCTAGTGTTACCTCAGCACCAAATTTCGTTCAATTCGGTTTCACCGTGTTCGAATTGATAGGGGGAGGGGGGGGGGGGCAGACATTCAGAGTACACACACATATACAGACACACAGGCAGACACAATGTTTGGCCCTGTGTAGATCGCATAAGTCCACTTTCATTATTTGCAAAAATCGAAAGTAGGCTAAAAATATGAGTCCTAGTGGTGCGTAATTTCAAACACATAGATACCTTCGTGGATGGACTCTCGGCCTGATATCATCCTGGATATGCACACCGGTCCTAAGTTGGACATGGCCTCTCCCATCTAATGGGGGCTTTTCCAGTCCATGGTGGGCTGGTATCCAGGTTCAGCGCTTATGTTCACGGACAGTTATAGGGTGAACGAGAAGGGAGGTTGTGTATTTGTGGTTGAGGAACGTCGGTTCCTCTTGCCACTTCCTGAGGCCTGTAACATGTACACAGCAGAGCTCTATGCCATCTTAGAACCTAGATGCTGGGCTCCCTAACAAGAATTATCTTCATCCCAAACGCTTAACTAAATTATTATAGCATACAGCCCTCTTTAGCCAGGCGCTTGATTTGCTGGAGCAGAAGTCCTCTTGAGCATTCAAAGGATTTCGGGCTAAGTACAGATTTTATTACAATGAGACAAAATCTCTTTATTTGAATTTATACGGTACTGTGGGCTGTGGAGGCAGTAACAGAGCATTCATGATCCCAGTTTCTTGGATGAAGATTAAACAAGGTAATACTTTACAATGGAACTTCATCCCGATGCGCATAAATGAGAGAATATGTTTGAAACATTTGCAAGTTAAAACAAGGCTGCCTTCTAAGGGGTTTACTTCACTCACACAAGACGATAATCCTTCATCTGCATGACTCAAGTGAGAAATGATGAAGTAAAAGTGTAAGAGTTGAACATTCGGTCTGTTGATTAAGTCTGTAGTAAAGTAATATAATACAGTATTTCCTGCTACGATGGCACGAAGCTTCACAGTGGATGAACATAGGAATGTGTGCTCACCATATTAATTAGAAGGGATTATAGTGAAACGTAAATGCAACGAGCCTATAATGGCAATGGAAATTATAAAACTCGCTTACGCTCGTATTATAAACATACTCGTGTCTTAATTACCATTATAGGCGAGTTGCATACGACTGTTTATGTTCGATGATAATTATAACTTTATTATAACCTATGTTTCAACATAAATATTCATAAATATCTGTTGAGATTCAGTCACTTGAATTTTGTGATCGGAGTGCAAGCGCTGGGTTTGAATCTCTGTTTTCCAAGTTCTCTGACTGACCGACGCATACGCTCTGTGTGCTTGGCAATGCCATATGCAGGCCATATGTTTACAGCCTGCCGATGTGCACCAGCATTCAGTCAAACTGTCACCGAAGTCGTTTGAAAGCAATGCCTGTGTAGAAATTGGAGTTGGGGATAGTACGGTACAGTGCTATTTATTATCACGTATTCGCCAGTTTATTTACGCGAGCATATGGACGGTGCACTTTCCATGTCGGTAATTTATATGGACATGTTGGATTTTGAGCGCATGCGCGAAGGTATCCTCACCTAATTGGTCAATGAATGAGCTCTGATTGGCTGGAGAAACTGTTTCATAATGAAGAATAGTACTATAATGACCCTCATTATGATACAGTTTTCTGACATATAATATTCACATTTCGACATCGTCGAACATAAAGTATATTTTTAGTCCACTTTCATCATTTGGTATTACAAAATTAAAAGTGGGCTTAAGGTATCATTTGTGTGTATTTATCTTCATCTCCCATGTGTGTTCGAGTCTTAACTCCTTTGACTGGTTTCATACAGCTTTCCATGCCTCCCTGTCCTGAGCTAATCGTTTCATCTGTACATAGAAACTACACCTTACATCCGAGGCAATCTGTTGAAAATAATTTAACCCTAGTCTACTCCTACAGTTCTTATCCTTGACCCTTCCTTCCATAGCTAGCCTAAGTTTGCTATTTCTGTGTGTATCAGTCAGTGTCCTACCAACCTATCTATTCTCTTCATTAGCAGTCACCAGAAACATCTCTCCGCTCCCACTCATCTTAATACCTTTTCATTTGTTACTCTACCCATCTGATCTTCATCATTCTCCTGTAACACCACAAACGCTTCTATTCTCCTCTTTTCTGCTGCACCAATAGTCCAAGTTTCACTTCCATAGAGCGCCACGCTCCAGACAAAGACTTTCAAAAATCACTTTCTAATACCAAAATCTATATTTGATGTTAACAGATTTCTTGTCTGAAGAAATGCTTTCCTTGCTTGAGCCAACCTACTTTCTATATCATCTTTGCCTCGTACGGTATATTTGTCAAAATCGAATTCCATTCCCATATCTAGATATGCCGTGCATAAAGCACCTCTCAACTAACTACGCGATCTCTGCACACATTAGAAGATTGTATTCATCAGTCTACAAAGAAGAGAGGACAAGAGACACTCATTGTTACATGTACAAAAATAGTTTGGTACAGATCTAAAATGCCTGGTTTTCCTTTTCGTATACAACAAACAATGCCCGATGAGTCTCCAATGGCTTGTGACCCTCTGCTGTTGAAAACTGGATTATAGCTTGTTGGTCTTATTTTGATGGTTTCTGAATCGCACTGGTCTCCTTGATGCAATGCTATGAGTCTGCAAACTAAGCAAAGCGCAAATATCCGACCACAGCGCATGAGTCATAAGTGTATAAGTGTATTATTAATTCGTATTACCAACCTGCAACAGTACATCACGTAGCATGTTTCAAACGGAACGGGGTTAATTTTCTCCCACCTTGTATTATTGATCTTACAGTTTGGTTTGATTCCCACGCGAACCAACCTAGCGAAGCACATGGCGAAAAGAGGAGAATCCGCTTCTGCCGACGAGAATTCAGACTGGACAACATCAAGGTGCTCGGCCTCATCACCCGAGTTGTATGAAAAGGACAGTCTCAGATTCAAGCTGTGTCTATGTTGTTGATGAAGAATCTGGTCTTGTCAACCTAGAAAGGACCCTTATAAAAATGAGGCACAACTAGAAATGTAATTGGTATACTTTATCCTGAAGGATAACCTCATTTTGGGAGAAGTGTTTATTTAGTTACTGAAAAAATTACATATATGCAAGGGTGACTGTTAAATCCCTATTCGCCATTACGTATAGTTGGAACTTTAGAAGTTATCTAGAAGCGCCATAATCGTGAGTTCATAGTAATTGCGTTTTATCGCAAAGTTTTCTACAAATAGAATCAATGTTTAACGAATTGCTCAAGGGTTGTAGACAAGAATGGCTGTGATGAAGAGTAAATATACCTTTGAAGTAATTGTTTAGTGTTGCCGTGTTAACAATTTAATTTGTAGCTTTCAGTAAGTCATTCCTATTACTGGAATATGAGAAAAGTAACATGAAATACATTACATGTGATTTAAATTTACTGTAGGCCTATAGGCTTTACAGGGTGTATCAAAATGAATATCGGGTTTTAAGGCTTTGTAGTGTTTATTACACTTAACTTACAATTATAAATAATACAGCAAATGAAAGAGCAACTCTAAAGGTTTGTCCTACAAGTGTTCAATATGAGCACGATTCGTCACACGGCACACATCGCGTCGATAGCCGAGTTCGTCCCAAATCTTGCTGAGTGTATCTGGAGTAATTGTTGCAACAAATGCTTCAATCCTGTTCCTTAAGTCGGTTAGGTCAGAAGGTAACGAGGGCACATACACATGATCCTTTGGAACCCCCAAAGGTAAAAGTCGCTTGGCGTCAGATCTGGTGAACGTGGAGGCCATGCGAAACAAGCTCTGTCATCCGGAACGAAATACGTAACTCACTTTGCACTGTAACTGCAGAATCAGTCCTTGAATACAGTAAAGCACAAAGAACTTCCTGCTCCCTGGTCGCCATTTTGGCTACTAGCGCTTCTAACGGAAGACAGAGAAACCAGTGCATGCGAATGTGCACAGGTGCAGTCTATGTTACAGTAATTGGAATGATTTTGTGTTGACCGACTGAAATCTACAATTAATTGTAAAGAAGAGTGTAAACGTAGTACGATTGTAGAGAGGACTTGACTCATACACTGATTTATATTAGATCCCCAAGAATTGAACTTTCTGGAATAGAGGAATTATGCCGTGTAATGCATATGATATGTTGATGGAAAATAGGTAATTAAAACGTACGACCCATGCCAGATTCAAAACATCAACCTGCGCCTTTGTACGCCGATCCTCTGACCACAGAGAGTTAATGAGGGACACTTAAGATCTCACATGGCGATGATACAGCTATGATGCTGACCTGACTAAGCCTGTCATACTGTGAATTTTGTACAGTGGACAATAAGAATTGAATTCTTTGAATCTAAATGTAGCAGTGGTCTGAAGTGAGGGAGAGGATCTACAGTTATCAATTGTCCTGATGCATTTCTGCAGGATACCACACTCCTCCTCATCGGAGAATGCTTATGAAACTGTTGCCCAAACAAGTCCGTGTTGCCCAAGACAAGAGCCGTGCGGGAAGTACTGCGGTAAAGGAGGGCATCCCCGGAAGGGAGAGAACTGATCGTGCCTATACTCAATGTACTCTGAAAACAAGGATGTCTACCACCATGTCCAGGACTATCTCAAACTTAGCCAACGAATGCAGGAACAGCATCTTTCAACCCAAAGATGACGATCAGGTTTCCGACACAAGTGCAACTGACATGGTGTCTGAAAATCTCCAAACTAATCATGGTGTCTTTATATGGTATCAAAAATAGAATTTCCTTTTTGGAGCGCGGTCCGCTCCAAAATCACTCGCCGAACGAAGACTCAGACGAAGACATCATCCGTACAGCGGAGTCTAAAAGTGGTCCACTGCAGGCTGTGTGATAGGCTGGCATAAACCAGTGTCATAGCTGTTATCATTGCCAAGTGAGAATTAGTGCCATTCATTATCTCAGTGGTAGGAGGATTAGCGTACAACGCTAAAGGTAAAGGGCTCCTATTCCCTGTATGGGTCATATGTTTGCATTTGCTATCATCCATGGAGGCCTACATAAAGCGGCTTCGGTGGTGTAGTCGGTAGCATGCTAAACTGCTATGCCCAAGTTCGAAGTCGAAGTCATCATATTTTTAAGAGCGTTAAAATCCTTCAGTATGTCTTCTTTCGGAGGGGAGTAAAAGCGAACGCGCCTATGTCATAGATTTATGGTATGAGAAAAAAAAAACTACCACTATTATTAGTAGTGAGTAGCCAAATTTGTAGGTTATATTTCGTTATAAACGCTCTATCAAGTTCCAACGTTTGCCACTAGGTGTCAGTGGCATCTAGTAGCCAAAGCTGGAACTACCTGAAATTGACCATGCTCATTTATCTTCATTCATTTCATCTCATCCACCGGCAATGTTACTTGTATCTAACCCCGTGGGTGTCTGCATAGAAGCAGCTACAAACTCTGGCGAGCCGAACATGTCCTCGGACACTCCCGGCACTAAAAGCCATACCCTAAATAATAAATAAATAATCCATGTACATGTTAGTTATTGAGGTTTTAAGGGATGGAACTACGAGGTTATCTGCCTCTGTCTCTATTCATGGTTGGCACTATTTGTGCATTACATGGTCTAATAGCCCACAACCTTCATTGGTCAACATTTGATCAGCTATCCTGACCTAGGCAGGGACACACACATACACAAATATGCATGCATAAACATCTCATCCCACATTTATCTCATACACCTACTTTTGTATTTTTAAATAGGAAAAGTAGACTAAATTTCTTTTATTATGGATAATCGGATAAAGAAACTGAGGATATGATTGAATAGTTTGTCCTAAGCCAGAGAAGAATGAAAGAGGTAGTAAAAAACATAATGAAAAGTGAATGGCACAGTTGACGGGATTAGAGACAGAACGGAATTACTGTAGATTCAGCCAAGCATTTGATTAGTGAGTTTAACTTAAATTAAAGATCGGACTTGCTGAAGAAAAGTTAGAAGATGCAGTTCAACCAGAAGTGATGTGAGCTCATGGTTGGAGCACAGGACGGAAGAAGCTCTGACTCGAGGCTGACCTCTGAGAGGACTTATAGAGTCATGGAATGTATTGATGAGTTATCAAATGCAAGAGTATGCTACACAATCTCAAATTCTATATGTGTGCCTGCCCACATTATTCCTGTTTTCAACTGTGTCAGGGATAGGATGCGATGAAAGTCTATGTGGAGGGTCGTTTTTACGTCCGGATGCCCTTCCTGACGCCAACCTCATAGGAGGAGTTAATGGGAATGAAGATGAATGAAACTGGGCAAGGATGTGGAAGGAAGCGATCGTGGCTTGTCAGATGATACCATCCCAACATTTGCCTGGAGTTGAAAATGGGGTAAGCCACGCAAAACCATTTCCAGAACGGCCAACGGTGGGGCTCGAACCCACGACTTCCGAGTTCGCAGATGGTTTGGCCCTGCGCATTAGCGCAGTAATCTCAAATTCTGGGGCAGTTGACCTAGCTCTCCACCAATCCTCGCACTTTAACACATCTGAATGCATTCCCTGGTAACGATGCAATGTTTTAAACCTCATATAACGTGCTCCATAAGAGAAGGGCGAGCCCGCCACATGTGCATTTGTAGATAATCAGTGTGCAAGGTTCGTGCTCGTGAATTGGATAAGGGCGATGCTTCAATATAATGTTCACTTTTCGGATGATAAGGGCGAGCATAGAGCGCACCCTTGCATTATAGAGAATAGAGGCAGCTACGTGATGCGCAAATAAAAGAAAAACCCACTCATGGCGGGCTCGCCCTTCTCTTATGGAATGCCTCATATAGCTGAGTAATATGACGGCAATTAAAACCACAAAATACCATCAACGTCCGAACGCCATTCGTGACATCATGAACAGCGCTAAGAAAGCCCCTAAACATACGTAACGCTGTGAATATTTGAACCGATTCCTGCTGCATAGGATGAATTGCGGTATCTCTATTGTGTCTCCTCTTCTTCTTCTACTTTCCGATGAGGCCTGCTAGGGACCACGTGCCAATTTCAATTCTTCACACCTTGTTGTTTTCTCTTCCGTTCCCTCCAGTACTCCTTCATCCGTTCACTATGGTGCTTCTTTCTGTCCTCGGACCACTTCGCACCAGGTTTCTTTGGCAATCTTCCTTGGAATCCTTTCATACTTAATACCCTTTTTCTAAAGATCTCTCTGTTCACCGTTTCTTCTTCACTTATATTATTTCTTTCTAAATCTTTCTTTACTTCTTGAATCCAGCTAGTTGTTGCCCTTTTCTCCCAAAGGTACTTGAATATCCTTTTTGTTAATCTGGAATCATCCATTCTGTAAATATGACCAAAAAATTGCAATCTCCTTTTTCTTATCGTTTCTGTTATATTTTCTATGTTCCTGTATATTTCATCATTAGATCTTAATTTCCATACTTCTGCTGTTTTCACTGGGCTTAAATTTTTCCTCATGATTCTCCTTTATAGTACTTCAAGTTTATCTAATCTATAGTTTAGTACCAGACATTCACTTGCGTATAGGCATTCCGGTTTCACCACTGTAGTGTAGTGCCTTATTTTAAGATTTTTAGATAAGCACTTTTTGTTATAAAAATCTTAGTGATACCATATGCTCTTTCCATCTTGTGTACCCTTTCTTCTACCGAAGATTTTTCTAAACCATTTTCTTGAATTATTTCTCCCAGATATTTGAATTTCTTTACTTTTTCCACTGGGCCAATATCTGTTGCCAAATATTTTGAAGCGTTCTTGATGTTTTTAATAAATTTAGTTTTTTCTACGGAGATTCTCAAACCTGTTTTGTTGGCTATTTCTTCCAAGAGATTGATATGTGTTGTTGCACTTGTTAGTTTTTCTGACAATATAGCAAAATCGTCTGCAAATGCTAGGCAACTTATTTCAATGCCTTTGTTTCTTCTCCCCAAAGTTACTGGCGAAATGTTATGTTCTTTTAGCTTTAAATTCCAAATTCTTACAATTTTCTCTAAAACACAGTTGAACAGAAGGGGTGATAAACCATCACCCTGCCGTACACCTGTATTTATCTTAATAGATTTTGATATCTCACCCATAAATTTTACTTTTGAAATCGTGTCAGTAAGGGTTTCACGTATTAGGTTTGCCAATTTAGTTTTCACTCCAAATTCACGAATTGTTTTATCTATGGTTCCTCTATCAACCGAGTCAAAGGCCTTTTTAAATCTACAAAAGTCACAACTATGTCCTATGAATTCAGTATCCTATGGCGAATTATGGATTTTAAGTTAAATATTTGTTCTGAACAAGATCTACCTTTTCGAAATCCAGCTTGATACTCGCCCAGTTGCTTGTCAAGTGATGTTTCTACTCTATTCAGCAATATTTTTGAAAATACCTTGTATGCAATTTGAAGAAGAGAGATGCCTATATAGTTATCAACGTTTTGTTTGTCCCCTTTTTATGCAATGGGTGTATTAGAGTCACTTTCCATTCCTCTGGAATCCTCTCTGTTCTCCAAATATCTTCAAAGATTAACTGCAGCTCTTCAATGATTTTTGATAGAGACCATTTCAAAAGTTCAGCTGTTATAGAGTTCTCTCCGCTGTCATTCTCCTCTTCTATTATATATGGTTTGTTCTTCCAGTTTTCCAACATTTCTCCTCGTTTTAAAATCGGTCATCTGATTCCTGGTATTCTCATCCATCAAAACACATTTCGAATTCCAGACAGTGAATATTAAAAAGAATTAGACAAATTTAGCAATAAGAAAACTACATAAATTATACATCATTTGAAAGAGTAGATTTCTTAGATTTATCAAATGTAAAAAAGTGGAAATGTGAAAATTTAAACATTTCCATCTTTCCGGAGTCCTTCAAGTAATGACTGTGCTGGGGAGAAATCTTTGGTAATAGGCCAACGTCAGCACAGTGTACACGGCTTGTGTTGCTAAAAAATCTATCTGTCCATACTGAGTCCAGAATATTTCTTTTGCAAAATAACCAGCGCTTCAATAGACTAGGTTGTCGTTGACCTTTAAGAATATTTACAGGATGAAAATGAAAATCCACAGCCTGCTTCCAGTCTCCGACCGGGTCAGGAACGGAATGAATGGAGCCCCTATCTAGCGGCGAGGATATGAATTGTGCCGGCTGCCGAGGCCTGACGCACTCCTCTGGGGCAATGATTAAATGAATGACAGATGAAATGAAATGATAGTGGAGAGTGTTGCTGGAATGAAATGTTGACAGGGAAAACCGAAGTACCCGGAGAAAAACCTGTCTGCCTCCGTTTTGTCCAGCACAGATCTCACATGGAGTGACCGGGATTTATTTACAGGATACCATTGTTATTTTTAGCCTGTTTACATTTATGAAAAAAATAGGCTTATGTCTTGTCCATGTGGGCGTATGTGTGTATGTGTGTGTGTGCGTATGTAAGTGTGTGTCCGTAAAAAATCTAAACGGCTGAATCGATTTCAATAAAACTCAGTAAGTGCATACTACTATCTTGTTCGACCTCTACCGAGCCTTTCAAATTTTAATACTTTTTAACAATTCAACATGGCGGTCACGCGAAATATTTCACTGTCATTCTATAGTTTCACAACAGTAACATTTATCACCCTAAAATTCTGTACGGTGATACAGGGTACAACTATAAGTTCACCTATGTGACATTCATAAACCTGTTAAGTACAACACGAACATGGTGGCCAAGCGAAGTTGAAACATTCAAATAGGCTCTTCTCGCGATTTAACCATCCGAGCGCAGTGAAACGTGGTAAACCAATATTTTATACACATTGTAATGTACTGACAAGACAGGAGGCCATCATCACATGTAATTATGCAAACAGGATATAAAAAGTAGGTTGGCATAGGCAAGGAAAGCATTTCTACGAAAAAGGAATCTGTTGACATCGAATATAGATTTAGGTATTAGAAAGTCATTTTTGAAAGCCTTTTTCTGGAGCGTGGCGCTCTATGGAAGTGAAACTGGACTATTGGTGTAGCAGAAAAGAAGAGAATTGAAGCGTTTGAAATGTGGTGCTACAGGATAATAATGAAGATCAGATGGATAGATAGGGTTACGAATGAAGAGGTATTAAGACGAGTGGCAGAGGAGAGATGTTTATGGCAACTCCTAATGAAGAGATGACAGAGGTTGGTAGGACACGTACTATTTAATTATTGTTTATCCGAATAGTTTGAACCCTATTGTACATGAGTATATTAAGGCTATATGATTCAAGACACCCAGGAATAGCAAACTTAGTTATAGAAGGAAGGGTCGAGGATGAGAACAGTAGGAGTAGACCAAGGTTGGAATATGTTAAACAGATTGCCTCGGATGTAGGGTGTGGTAGCTATGTAGAGATGAAACGATTTGCTCAGGACAGGGAAGCATGGAGTGCTGCATCAAACCAGTCAAAAGACTGAAGACTCAAACAACAACAATGTACTGACATCGTATTTAGTTCAATTTTTTACATAACCTCAAGATGGTGGCTGTGCAAAATTTGAAAATTAAGTTCTTTACCTAGTATCTTAATCATGCGATCGAATTGATTGGGAATGCACACAGACATGAAAGCGACGATACGTTCAAGTGGCCTGTGTGCCCTCCACAAATGACCAACTAGCATCGTGCCGCCGTCTGTGTTATGCACACCACAAACAATGCTTGTAACACGGCAACGAACGCACACACACCATATGTTTACAGGACATGACTTGCTAGTTGTCAGGTCCACTATCGAATCCCAGAAACTTTCCCACATTTGTCTGATAACCTGTGTTAATGTAGTGTCCTTTGTAGAGTGTGTGTGTTTCTATTTCAGGTGAGGATAGGGAAGTAGGTGGCCATGGCCTTAAGTTAGAAACCATCCCGGCTATTGCCTCGAGTAGAAGTGGGAAACCAAGGATATTCACTTTAAGGATAGCTGATAGAACCCACCTCATTTCAGCTTAGTCCCATGAGGCTGAGTGTATCCCATTCCAGCTTTCATATTAGATTAAATTCTTGCCAGAGCTGAAAATCGAACCCGGTTCTCTGGAGTGACAGCCAAGATTGCTGCGCTAGGAGGTGGACTAGCATAATAATTGAAACTCAAATCAACTCTCTATATATCGGCTGGAGCTGAGGAAAGGCATTCGGTAATCTATCAAAGCAATGCGTAGCGATGATCACGTACTCTGTTAGCTTGTGTTTTATTCACACATTGAATGTTTAAAATCATAAAAATATTTTTGAGTAAAAGTTATCCTCTCTTTACTGAGGACATAACATGAAGCGTAATAAAGCAGTGAATTCAATTTCCGCCAAGACAGACTGTACTCTGTACTGTAATTTCTATTGCTAATCTTGTTTCACACGAATGAATGGATGAATAAATAAACCTGAAGTGTCCCGTGAGGATGAGGCCTCCCTCTAGCTCTTGTGATTGGTTACACATGGTCAGCTGCTCCATGCGTGTCCTCCCATGAGTTCCGATTCCCGCCAGTTCCAAATTCTTTTGCGCTATAGCTCTCTGCTAATTACACAACCTGAGCGAGTTTCAGCTTAGTTTTCTACAGCAAAATTGTACTAATATGTTTATTACTGAAACCAATAACCTCTTCATACCCGGGGTACACAAATGTGCACGTTGCCTTTATCAATATTTTTGTCAGCAGAAGTTGGTATTATGTCATTTCTGTCTCCATATTACGAGTATTAACCCCTCATTTGTATCGAGTCGGGGATGAAGTGAGATAAGCTATCCATGCGACGGATGGGTTTTATAACCAGATGCCTTTTCGAATGCCTCACTCATCAGAGGTGTGATGTTAATTAGAAATAAATGAAAATGGGTAAGAAGCTTGAAGGAGGCAGCTGTGGCCTATTAAAAGGCACCACCCCGATGTAATCTGGAGTTGAAAATATGAAACCACGGAAAACCATTAGAAGGAAGGCTGACAGTGAGGCACGAACCCACTTGTCGACACAACCCTAAGATAGCCCAAACCTATGCACTTCTGACCTAGTGCTTTGACTATCCTGGTCGGTAATTGTAACCTGAAATTTTAATATTTTATTAAGAATATTGTCTTTTGGCATTTAAAAAAAGTTGTTCTGCCAGTATGTAATAATTAATGCAGAAAAGGAAAATCTCAGCTACAATTACTGTCGTCTGGGTCTGAAGAGGATAAGGTCCACTGTTAGCTCCAGCCGGGAGTGCGTGCCCTTGGCCCCTCTAACAGAGGGGGACGGACACCATGGACCAGTAGCTGCCATAAGCAGCTTTCGCCGTTTCATTATCTGTATCAGCATGTGCCTACGTCAAAATCATAAGTTTTTAGTTATATTTACAAAGTTCTAAAAATAGTATCAGCAAGTCGCTTCGTCTTTGAACTGTTTATTTTATTTACAAATCACTTAGTAATCAGCACGTAGCTTCGTCAAATTGATCATTTAACTGAATTATTCATCTCTTTATACTCTAATCAATATGTACAGCAAAAGAAACATTTCTTAAAAATACTGTTAAATCACCGGTCTCTTCAAACTGTTGAGTTGCTGTTTGGATTCTTTTATCAATTCCAACATAGCCTATTTTCTTTTACTTTTTGTGGCTTGCGTATTCAACTATGCATGCATTTTTTTCGTCTGAATTTTGAGACTCCTTCTTCAAACACAACACCAAGTCTCTTACACGGGGATGTGGTTTGCCGCATTTCAAACCTCAAGACTGACAGCTGGGTTTTCCAGAGATATTCGGAATTAGTGGGACTTAGTAGATTATTTATTCAGGCGTGAATACGCGGTCGGAACTCATGGGACGTTTTTCCTAAGAAATTTGTTTTCGGAACTCACGGGAATGGAACTCGTGGGTCGGAACTGCTCCATGTGATCTGGTTTGTTCTCTTTCTTAGATAGTCTTATTCTATAGTTATAGTTTTCGCCTTGTTCATTTTATTTCATCCACCGTCTTGTCATCTCTTTCCTATTGGCTCTGCTTCGTGCTGTCCTGGTTCAGTGTGGTCCTAGTAGATGTCTGAAGTCTTCTCCTTCCTATGTAGGGGCCTCACGTGGTTGTCCTCCGCACCCATCTGTTCTGATGTATTCTCGCGACGTGCCCTGCCCACTTGTGGCCTGCTGAGTGGCGCTTTCTCAGGCTTGGTTGGTTGGTTCATTAGTTTATGGGGCTGCGACAACGCGGCCATGCAGGCCCGTGTACTTTGGGTGTGTTTAGAATCTGTCTGATAACCGGTGTTAATTGTGATAGCTGCATTAGTGTGTGTTATCTGCTTTTAATTCAATTAAGGACTGCAGACGATAATTTGAAGTATTTTCGACTTTCGCCACCAAATGCTACCGTCCACGACACCTAGCTGTGAACATGGCTACTACTAGTGATAAACGTTGGAACCCAAGAGCATTAATCAAACCTAACCAACAAATTTTGCTTCACACAAGTTTAGTTACTGGAAGGTAATTTTACATGTTATAAATCTAAGAATGACATGGGCCCGCCGGCTTTACTTCCCTTACAAAGAAAGGCATACTGAGGGATTTTAATGCTCTTAAGAAATCCGACGACTTCACCCGGATTTGAACCCGCAATCTTGGGCATAGAATCTCAGCATGCAAAAATCTACGCCACCGAAGCCGCCTTTCTGAGAATGTCATTTCTTGGAGTCTCTTATTTGATATTTTGTCTCTCAATGTTATCCCTATTATTTTCCTTTCCATTTTCCTTTGCCATACTTTTATTGAATTATTTTGTTTCGTTGTCAATTCATGCATGCTTCACATACATTTTCAAAAAATCACCACCTTCACTCCACGCGTTTCTGATCACAAAGGAACGTAGAGACTTCAGTTCATGCTCCCATCTACAGGCTGACTCCACGTGCTACTCGAATCGCGACGGATGAAAAACAAGGATATCCATCCCGATTTCTATGGCACAAGTGCATTTTTTTAGCGTATGGCTTTTAGTGCCGGCAGAGTCCGAGGACATGTCCGGCTCGCCAGGTTTGTAGCTGCTTCGAGACGGACACCCAATGGGTGAGCTACAAGTACCCCTGGGGAGGGAAGTTGGAAAGTAAGGACGAGGAGGTGGAAGGTAGCGGCTGTGGCCTATAGTGAAAAGGAAAAGGAAGGAAGATTGTAGTTTTACGTGACCGTTAATCGCGAGATCATAAGCCACGGGACCTCCTTTTTACGTGGAATCCGAACCACAGGACATGGCATTTCACTTTGAAAATCTCACATGCATTGACCGGGAATCGAACCCGGTCTGCCGTGGTGAGAGGCCGACAGCTTGACCGCTGCACCACCACGCCCCTTGGCCTATAGTGAGGGACCAACCCCGGCATTTGCCTGGAAGGAAGATGGGAAACCATAGAAGACCATCTTCAAGGTTTCGTTGCCGGCGGGGGGATTCGAGCCTCCTCGCCTCCCGGATGTGAGCGACTGCCAACAGTCCTGCCGTAACGACCACGGCTACCTCACCCGGTACAAGTGCAATGATAGACCGACAATGGGCAGAGCTGGGCAGGATCAAAATCGCGTGGTAACCAGACTTGCTACCGATGGTTTTCACAATAAAATCTGCCGAACTGAAAGATTTCACAAACCTGTAAAGAATGTATAAATTCATTGTGCAACAGGAAGTGCGAACATTTGATCCTAATAGTGTGTGGCAAGAGAACGAAGACAATCGGAGATTATAGTGAAAGCTAAACTGTGTATATCACAATGTAGATTTAATGCTCCTTCACGTCCATCTTAATAAATTAATTAAAAGCAACGTAGAAACTTCGCAATGTACGAGGACTTCCAGTGACTATACCAAGCACAAATGACAAGCCTTTGATGAATGTCTGACATTTATGTCAAAGGACACAAGTATCAATTAAAATTATTAAGTATAGAATGCTATTTGCTTCGCAGGTATTACTGATCGCGTCCAAGCTTGGTCTTTATTAGATCGACAAAGTTGCAATAAAGCACAGATTATATCGATCTCTTGCAAAGTAATTCATTGGGATTATTTATAAAAACGTTACGGAAAGTGGGGCGAAACAAAATGTAAACATTTCAGAAGCGACTCGCCTCTTTAATATCAACAAAAGTTTGACCTTAATTGTTTTTCCGTTCATCAACGAACACATTCACTTTCAGGTCACGTGTATTGCATAAGAGGAGAGATTCTCCGTGCCTGGTATACACGATTTGTAAAGACATGTGTAATTTCTCAAGATGGGGGTAACAGGGAAACGAGACTGAGGGGTCCGTACAATGTTATGGTGTTATATGATAGCTGGTTGTGGTTTCTTTTAGGGGATTGAGAATTGGTGATCAGCTACTAACCTACAATTGCTGTGTGTGTTGGCTGAGGAATTGGTACGGAGTTCACACAGCTTCGTGAGGCAGAACAACTGTATCTATCTCAGTCATCCTAGAAGTAATTCTCCATGGATTCCCTATTAATAATTATCTAAATAGCTGCATATCAACCACTTCACTTCTCCCCTAATCTATGAATTAAGCGGTACCAAAAACGTGGATGATACTTTTCTTCACTGATTGATTAAATTTGTAATTTTAGTGACACACATGCATATCATGCCGGCCCCGTGGTGTTAGGGTAGCGTGCCTGCCTCTCACCCGGAGGTCCCGGTTTCGATTCCCAACTCCGTCAGGTATTTTAGAAACTGACGTGAGGGCTGCAACGGGGTGCACTCAGCCTCGTGAGGACAATTGAGTAGCTGTATGACAGTGAGGCAGCGTCCCAGTCACGAAAACCAAGATTAACGGCCGAGGTGACCCGTCGTGCTGACCACGCGTCAGCCCATAATCTGCAGGCCAAATGGCTGGGCAGCGGTCGCTTAGTAGGCCTAGGCCCTTCACGGGCTGTAGTGCCAGGGGTTATTATTATATTATATTTACATTACATACATATCAAACTCTTTATCAAATGGTGGAGCATAAGTTGATGTTGATAAAAAATAGAAGCAAACAATTCACTAAATTTGCAATTAGCATATTGCAAAAATCGGTCCGACGCGTTCCTTAGCGGCTAGCATTCTTGACTAACACTAACGTTATGGTGCTGCATATATTAAGGCTACGGCCACCTCCTACCCAAACTATACCCCTAAACACAAATACAGTCACCACAATGACGTGGGTTGTGAGACAGATTCCAAACACACACTCACTCACAGGTACATAGAGTTCCATGATCAAGATGCCTCAAAGTCCCTATATGAACCAACAACAACAAGAATAAGGAATGCAGGATGCTCTAACTCCATTTATGTTGAATTCTTTATTTACACCCGCTCATAAATTTAATTGATGAAGTGCACAATAGTATCACAGTGAGTGTTCACTTGTAACGACCACAGGAATACAGCTGGAAGTATATACTGTAAACTACAATAGAACAAGCCACTGCATATGCTGCAGTTTGTTTTATGCGGTAATTCATTTTCGTTTAGCCTTTATTCACACAGCGGGCGAATAATTTTTCACAATTTGAAAACACTTCTCTCGTTTTTTTTTTTTTTTTTTACAAATCCATTGAACCATTGTATAACAAGCAAACAAATAGTTATTTGATATTGATAAGTGTAATGGTCCAACTGCGTCCTTTGCTACAACTAAATAGTCCAACAGGTGGTCAATTACAACACTTGCTCGGTAATTAATTCCCTGCAGGCTGGATTAATACGTAATAGTTTGCAAATTACTATAAGTAAACCAGTCAAGATGACTATTATGATTTACACATTACAAACCACAGTACACCTATTATAAAATATGGCTTTATAGACATAGCTATCCATACAGTGACCATGTCAAGATTTGAAAATCAGGCCACATTCAGCATTCGAACATGAATCGGCTGCATTCCGGCGTTCTGCGTTAGCCAACTTTGCTCCCATGGTCTCCGTACGATGAAGTCTTAGATGGCGAGACCACTGCTGAGTGACCCACTAGATATAGAAGAGATAACCTCGATTAAGATAGACAATATTAGAGTTATCTATGAGCCGTAGTTGGAAGCTGACTTAGGATGTTTCAGAATTGTAGAACAGATCCCTCACGACCATATCCGATTTCGATTGTTGAATTGATTTCTGCTTATACTTTTGTTCATTATCCCAAGAGATTTGTTTAGGAGGATAATTTGTACACAAAGACACTTATAAATTAACAGTTATTTTAGGTAGATTTCATTAGAAAGCTACGTATTGCAATGGGTGACTTCCGGAAAATTTCAACATATCTCCGTGTTTTACAACCCAAAGAATCCCAAAACTACCGTCAGTTCAAAAGTTTAATATAAAACAGGACACTGAGGTGTCTGTCCTTTGCTAGTGCTAGCTCTTGTAGACACGATAACTACCGTCAAATTTTACCAATCACTTTCAAATTTATACATAAAACTAGCATCCCATCCCGGCTTCGCCCGGGAACAGTTATGAATGCATTACGTGCTAGCTCGTAAACTGTCGCCTCAGTAATTGAATGGAGATTGTTGGAAGAAATGAAAACATAAAGACACTTATAATGGGCGATGTATTGAAGATAGAGATATGCTCTCCTATACATTTTTGTAGAACTTTTCATGCTGAACAGTTCTTACACTCATAGTATATTGATATTTGTAACGGTGTGCCCAGCGAAAGCTTAAGAAGCGCACGGACGCCAGTTTTTCTTTCTACTTTTTCACTGAAATCATTACTGCTTGGCTTCCTTTGATCAAAAATAAATTATTTTCTACAGAAACCTTCCTGGAGATATCCTTTACAGAATGGTGAAAACCGCATTAATATCCATCCAGTGGTTCTCGTGATTACCCGTGATATCCAAAAATATACTAACTAGAGATATAACCAATCAACATCTCGGTCTTGTTCATTAATGGGCAAAATCGAATCAAGGGGAGGGAGGCGATTTCGGAATGGTGAAATATAACTATAGACTATCTTTCTTAGTGTGTGAAAAATCGAATCCATTCAAAGTTCGTACTGTTCTTCGGACAGGGGCCAAAAACGTATCTCAGTAAAGATTTTTAATAGCACCAACCATTGACTAAACGGGAGGGAAAATGGAGTTTTGGGAGAAAAAAGACATCTCCCTTAATAGGTACAACATCAAAACCGTTTAAAATATAAATAGTTATGTAAAATTTAACTAAATCTATGTTAGAAAATGTTTCTCTTGATATGACCCGCCCTTACGCCAAGGCATGAGCAAAATGATTTCGGAATTATAAGAAGGCCGGGCTTCTCATATGGTAAAAATGTAAAACGTTTGTAGATAAAGACTACAACAGGAGGTAAAGTTGATTGTAGTTTTACGTGACCGTTAATCTTAAGACCATGAGCCACGGGACCTCCATTTTACGTTGAATCCGAACCACAGGACTTGGCATTTCAGTTTGAAAATCTCATATGCATTGACCAGGAATCGAACCAAGTACACCTTTCTGAGAGTCCAACAGGTTGACCGCTGCGCCACCATGCCCCTTATAGATAGATATACAACAATTTGCAAATTTTATGAATACGAAATATTTTCCTTGCCCGGTGAAATCTACTTCCGCCTTCCGGCGTGTCGAGAGGGATTTTTTCCGGCTGGCATATATTTATCTTTCTGAAAAGACCACCTCGTGGTGTAGCGGCTAGCATTCTTGGTTGTCACCCTGGGTTCAATTCCCGCCTCTGCCAAGGAATTTTAATTCTGGTGTGAGGGCTGGAACGGAGTATACTCAGCCTCTCGAGAAGAGGAGGGTTTGATTCCCATCTCAGCCATCCTGGAAGTGGTTTTCTGTGGCTTCCCCACTTCTACTCCAGGTACCTAACTTAAGGCCACGGCCGCCTCCTTCCCAATCCTATCCCCAATTTAAAAATACACGCACTAGAACAAACATCACTGTAACACAGGTTAGGCCTATCACACCATTTAAACACACACCCAAAATACACGGGGCTATATGACCGCGTTGTCTCAGCCCCTACAATAAGCAACAACAACGTCTTTCCGTAATAGTTCATGGCAAGTTAAATCCTTAGAAGTTAGTTTTATGAAATATAAACTAATCGTGTGCATGCAATAGGCTCTGAAATCGACTGACTACACTGAATCTGATGTCATTCCAAAAACACTGTAGGCCTCCTCACAACTGTTCGAAGGCGAAAACATCACATCACTATAAAAAATTCTGCCTTCATTAGGCTACTTGGCCGTATCCATTTGGTTGGCCTATGATGTATAACTTAGGCATTGGATCATGAAGGATATCTGACATTTATTTTCAAAGCGTAGCCTATTCATGTTGAAAGGGACACTTGGTTGAATGTATGTAATTATACTGACCACTGTGTCTGATAGTCCACATGATGACAGAAAATAATACAAACATCTCATTCTCTACCCAGGATTCCAGGTTATTAAAATAAATTGGGTCATCTAGTTACTGTGTCCCATTAACGAATGTGGCGCTTTCCCTACTAATGTTACAACATTTGACAAGCTGAAATACATAGGATTTGTTAAGTCATATTTATATGGTTCGTAATCGGGGACGTTTTTAACAGATTGCTAGGGCCGTGTCCACACGCAATCATACTTGAATATTTGACAAACATAATTTAATGGTTATGAATGAAAGAGATAAGATTGCTCCGTCTTGCAGTGATAACTACAGTAAGTTAGTAAGTGTTACGTAAATTCTCTTCAGTACGCCTGTCCTTCATATTTCTATATGAATTTCGTGATTAAATTGATAATGTGTCTCTATATACGCTGTTACAATATTTCACCAAAGAGTGTTGTTAAAGGGTAAAAGAAAATAACTATTTTCTTATCAATTTTAATGTATCACGCACCCACCTACGTAGTCCGAGCTATGTATCTCGTGAGTTCTAGGTTGCTGTAGCATTCAGGAATTAGAAAGTTCTAATCCAGGCTCTAATGCTATCATCTTCAGCATGAGATTTTTCAGTTTCCTTGTGCACACATTTTAATAAAAATGCTGATATTGTAACTTTCCAGGACTAGAACATACCCACGCTAGTATAGACGCTAGAGTAACGCTCAATGTGAGACATTTTACAGATTCACACAAAGAGACCTTCTTGATTGATACCAAAATATTTTTAGGCACTTAATATAGCAACAACAGCATCAACCTAATTCCCACCCTATAGAATAACCTTAGCGCCCCCAGTTCAGGGATTCTGAATATTCTACGCATGCGTAGGCCTACGTACTTCCGTCGTCCCTGGCACGCAATGCAATTACAGTACTTGCTAGTATGCTGACAGGGTATCCAATCGCACGGTTGTCAATATGATGGCAAACATTGCAAATGTGATGTTTCAACAGGATAATGACCACGTTCACTCTGCACACAATTCCAGAGATCTAACCCTATAGACAGAGTTGGGCAAAATTCTCACAAAATGTATTTTCAATACAAAATTCAAAATAATTGAATCCTTGAATATACAACAATGTGTTTTAAGATAAAATAGAAAATACTGAACATTTTCAGTCAAGTATGCTTGCACGCCATTGATTTTAAATATCTTTATGAAAATCTTTTTCTCTGGAATAATTAAGTACCGTAAGTTATTTTCAGATGTATTTTCAAATACTATTTTTTATTTTTTATTTCCAAGGATTCATTTATTTTATTTTGAATTTTGTATCGAAGATATATTTTGTGAGTATTTTGCCCAACTCTGCGTATTGAGCAGGTGTGGGACATGATGGGTTGACAACTGACCAACTTGTCTCATTCCACCACAATTCTGGAACAACTGACCAGTACAGTTCAGCAAACATGGACCGCAATTCATCAGGAAGTGATCCAGGTTATTATTGAATCCATGCCTCGCAGAATTCATCACTGTATTGCAGCTCGCCTTGTGTACATCTTGTAATGATTTAGTCCACATCTGAGGTCCCAGAGACCCGAGTGTGTCATCATTGTACTATAGTCCAACATTCTCCATGCCGGTTCAATTGCAACAGTGCAGCACCACCTTTTCAAGGCATTTTCAATTTTCATGAGTGATAACATGGATGTATTAGTATTAATATTTTGCAAAAGTTCCGCCTAATCAATACCTTTATTGTATTATATATAAATGATCACTTAGTGGTCATTGGTACATGTTCGAGGCCTAATTGTTTTGGCCCCTTCATCAGCCTATATAGTTAAAATGTCAAGGCAAACAGGTGGTCGGATAGCTAAACATTCATAAAACATTCCCTTCAAAAAAACCTATTATGGTGCACCATAATGAAAGGTGAAAGATGTTTATCCAAAGAAACATAAGGAAATAAAATACATAAAGAAAGAAAGAAAGAAAGAAAGAAAGAAAGAAAGAATGAAGGAAAGAAAGGAAGAAAGATGTATTTGAAACTTGGAAAAAAACAAAAATATAGTGTGAACACACTCTAAAATTTCACCCTTTCTTGTTGATCACAGAAATTATGCACTCTTCATGTAGTCCAAATCTTCTGAAACACAGTATGTGGACGACAATAACACATTTGAAATAAACCATACGCTATACCGTTTTTTGCAGATGTCAACGAAAATACAATGTTGCATCAATACGGAACCAGAATGTACCATTCAAATACTAAAAACATGGATGCAAGAATTCAATTTGTTTTAACCGCAAAATGTCTTCATAAAGTGATTGTCAATGGTATTGTGTCCTGAAGTTCTTCACCCACACCATAGTAATTGTGAATGTCCTTGTGTTGCAGAGAGTGCGGGTGAAGATGAGGCCGAAGACCCGTCCACTGTGGCGCTAACGTCCCCAATCCCAGTGCGCCGCCCCCGCGCTACCAACATGTCGGATCGGTACGATGTCGAGGGGCAGGGGCGGCCCGAGCCCCCTGCACCTTCCCTATCAACAGTTGCCTGCTTCATCGAGAGACCGCCGGAAGTCGACAAGAAGGTCAAGGTAAGTCAGTCACTTGAATGGCTTCCTCAGTATACCAGTGATGGAATGATGATTGCAAGAGTGTAGGTTCGATCCACAGCCAAAGAAGTAAAATTTTCAAAAGACGGAGAAAATCCACAGCAATACGAGTGGAATGATGTCTGCTCGTAACAGAAATATCGTACATTTGAGGATACGAGAAAGTTATTTAAATTTCAGCCATATGTCACCCAATAGAGTTCCAGTTTCCTGGCAGATGGCAGTGTTAATCAAAACGTCGAAATTGGAGAATAGCGTGCCTCAATGGCTCCAACTCACTAAACCTACACACAGGTACCTGATGTCATATCATTATGATTATATCATTTATGCGTGATGTACTATTATAGGCTACAGTATTTAGATACAAAACGTCACAGGGGACAGCGGCAGCTAACACACGGGTTCCAACACAAACAAGGAACATTAGCCATTTTCCTAGACTACCAACAAGCATTTGACAGGGTCATACACAACACACTAATACATAAACTCATCACTTTCAACATCCCCTCCACGTATGTTAAACTTATCAACCACTACCTCACAAACCGCACATTCTATGTCAATATCCTAAACATAAACTCAACACCTAGAAATATATCAGCCGGCGTCCCGCAGGGCAGTATATTAGGTCCGATCCTGTTCCTAGTATACATTAACGATATACCCAGATCACACGACACCACAACAGCTATCTTCGCAGACGACACAGCTATCTTGGCAAAATCCAGAAACCCGGAGACAGCAAAGCGTCGTCTGCAAGCACACGTGACACGACTTGAACCCTGGCCCACCAGAAACCAAATCCAAGTAAACCTCACGAAAACACAAACACTTCACTTCACATGGAGACAAGCCCACCCAGCTACATCAATAAAACTATTCAACACAGACATAATAAATACTAACACTTATAAATACCTAGGCATCACACTCGATAGCAAACTCACACTCAAACATCACCTAAATATCACAATACAAAAGGCCAAAGCTACAATCCTCTCACTTTACCCCCTCATACACCCCACTGGCCTCCTCAACTCCAAGAACATCCTACTCACATACACAGCCCAGTAATCACTCACGCCTACCCAGCTATAGGCTTCCAACCAGCCAGCCATATACAGAAACTACAATACACACAAAACTGTCTGCTAAGACTGGCACTAAAACAGACCACAAATGACACATCCATTACATACAGACACAAAACACTAAACATTCCATATCTCCTTGACTACCTAACGCACACAACTAGAAAATTCTACAACAAAGTATACACGCACGAAAACCCACTCATCAGACAACTAGGCAGATATAATCCTGACCCTCACAAAACACGTAAACGACAACCCAAGCTTGTCCTCATCATCCGAGAGATGCTTGAAAATCCCCCATAAAAACCCCACCACAATCAAGAAATTTCAGACAAGGTCAAAACTCGGTCAAATGACCGCACCAAAAACGCATTCAGTCAAATAGGGTGCCTGCCTGGGGGCTAGCCACGGCTCAGTCGCTCAGGATGGCATGTTACGAGACTGGAACAAGCGCCAATTAATCCCAAAACTACTACCAAGACACAATGGCAAAGGTCATCCTCTGCGATGATAACCACACGATCAATCACAGTGAACACACTCTACGCCAAACAAAAGGGCCGTTTTTACACATGCGGCAACCCCTAAAGGAAATGCCCTGAATACCAACACCTCGTCACCATAGGGGAAAAACCGCAGGAGCACCTTCTAGCACTTCAAAACACTTCTAGGCAAAACAACTTACACGACCACCTAAACGCAAGCACGGCCATGGCAAGCAGAGCGTAACTACAGGTTATATAAGAACATCACGAGCAACATTAGTACTGCACACGTACGTAAACTAAAATAAAGCTAATCTCAAATACATTCAAGCAAACACGCCTAACAAAAAACACGTCTACCATAATTCACACTAAAAAAGGCAACGCCGGACCAAGTACCACGGTCCGTCGCAGCCCAAACTCACACAACAAGCTACACATCCAACATTAACACCTCTTGATTCAGGGTAAAAGGAGCACAATTGAGCACCAGTCCCTGCACACACAGGTCATCCTAAGGATGACCTCTCCAGCCCGAGATTAGAGAGTCACTTTTGCGTTCAAGACAAACGATATCGCTTTGAGCTCCACCAAGAGCGTCGCCAGGACCATAAATTGATGAAACCTACCATCCAAGCTTCTTTCCCGCTAACCAACCAGTAACCAATAACCCTCTAAACCAACCGAGAAAAATCCCAATTCAACAATTACCTTCCTACAGCCGTTATCCATTGTCGCCCCGCAACCAAGCTTACTGCTCTTACCCCACCCTGAAACCATCCACGTCAAGCAATCCTGTTACCCCCGACTTCACTCAAGTAACTCATCCCCACTCACCCTCCAGCAGCCAATAATTAATTGATTAATTATTAATTCATTATTTAAAATTCTCAACGTCACGACCCATCCGTACAAACTGGATAACCTTGAGCGACTAGTTACTTTTCTTGGCCGAGACCAAACCTCCTCTTACTAGGGTCTGCTACGGCATTTGACTCCGTCATCCATCCATCCATCCATCCACATTAGTACACTCACTCTCACACGCATCATGAACTCCACAACAGAACAAGAAATACTATTCAGCCAACACCTAGACTACACAAAACCTCTCATGTTCTCGCATCACACACTCAGCACACCCTGGAACACAATTATACTGATCAAGCCACCTCAGGTCGTGGACCCTCTGTCCAACCAGATGGCGGTCATGCAATGCTTGGATCCTCTGTGGAAATACATCACGGAAGTGGAGGAAACCAAAATAACAACATTCTCATCACTCCCACCAAAAACAGACAGCTGGGGTGCAACAGGAAGGCCCTTTTGAGCCACTTTGGCATTCCCCAGCACACACAAATCTCCCCTACAGAAGAACTCGAACCCAAACCCAAACCTACCGTCGCAACACGCACATGCACAAACTGCCACAACTGAAATACAACATGAATCCACGCAAACTCAAGCTGAACAAGGACACAGATGCACACAGACACCGAGACACAAGTAGATCCCCTTACAACCCACACCACCGTGCACGCCACTGACACAGCGTCAGCTGGCTATACTTCACCTACATCTCCCGCCCACAAGCCACACTCTACCCCAGAACAAACGTCGCACAAACCCAAGTCACCCAGCAAACCAAAGACACCAACACAGGCGTCGCGTCGCCGCCATCTGATCACTCAACACAATACTCTCATAATCCAGTGCTACAACTGCCAAAACTTGCACCACGACGCCGCGAATTGCAGTCATGACACCTGCTGCAACAGGTGTGGTGGCAATCAGCTACACTCTGTTTGTACGGTATCTTAAGACAGCCCCACGTGTGTAAACTGTGGGGGCAAGCACGAGGCGTCTTACCCAGGGTGCAAGTTCATTAAAGACGCCATAAAACAGCGGCAGAAAGCATTCACCAGGCATCGAACTAGACCCAACATCCCGTCATTACTCACACTGCAACCCCCCCCCCCCCTGCAGCCACATCCGCCACTGCACTCAAACAGCTACTCCAACTACTCTCCCAACTCTCTGCCATCACATCATCACATCAACATAACACACCCAACTACACGTTGCTCAAGTTACCGTCAAATAATTCCATTTTAATCTGCAGAAACAACTATCACAATCTGTAATAGAGGATAAATTACAGACTTTCCAACAGCCAATCACAGACCTACTTTGGCCCAACTGACCAATTACAGCACACCTACAACAATAATATCATATACACGACACATACAATTCATTTTCATGTCATTTTACAGAGTTAGGCTTATTAAAATCGACTATTATTTTAATCGGACACCTACTATAGGTCTATTATTCTTTCATACTACAAAAATCAACCCACTAGTGGTCTATCTTGCTTCCTAAAGTATTAACTTAAGAACTTACACAGATTCAATTTTCATTTTATATTATTATTATTATCACGCCGAAGCTGTTACTGCTAACGACGATTTAAACCATCCAAACCATGGCGAGCGGGAATGATAGGTAGCTATGTGCTATCTAGCATAATAAGCCAACATCATTCCTAACCGAAAGTGAACTAATGAGCGACGTTTGCGGTCTAATAAATAAGTCAAATCACGAAAATAAAAATCCCCTGAGTCATTATGCGAATATAAAATTCAAAACCCCCAATGTTAAACCCCTACAAATTAAATGAAATCGTAACGAAAAATATTAATGTTGTAATCACATCCTAATAAAAATTTATAAATTAAAGTTCAGTTAAGCCCCAAAATAGATTCAAATCCAGCCACAGGAACGCTTGTTGTACCGGTACGTGGTGTATTACACTGGTTATGTCATTAAGAGACTAGAGTGACTTTTGGTGTTTGTCTACCGCTTATTATTCCTTAAATGTTCTCAACGAAGTCGTAAATGAGATGCGAAGAAAGGCTTTGTGGCAGATTGATTTTATGGCCAGATAACTTCATTCAGATTCATTCATCTTCATTCATACCATCTCTCGTTTACTCCTCTCGCGTGTTTAGCGTCAGGAAGGGCATCCGGCCATAAAAAGAAAGCGTGATTGAATAAAGCCGACTTAAGGTTATTTGAATGCGCGATATTCAGTACGCGGGAAGGCATCTGTAGCTCAAACCATGCTGACCTCTTCTGGTGCGCAGACAATACATCCTGTAGAATTTTTGCCCATTATGTATTTCTTCAATGGCCCAAACAGATGGAAGTCGTAGGACGAGGCTAATCAGTCGATTTCACATGGCCACCAGGGAACATCGGTTCTCTTGCCACACAATATAAGGAGGTAATGATCGCACTTCCTTCTTTCTTCATTTGTACTCTGTACTCTGCAAATAGGGGAACTTGCTCAATGCGAGAGGTAGCATTTACTGACTGTCGATATATTTGGGTCATGAATAAACAGACCACGCATGCGCATAGCCAAACTCCTGGTCCCCAACGCAGCTTATCGAACTGTCTTCTCATGACGCGCAGACAATAGTTACGGTTTGGTTCCAGTAATAATCAAAATAATTCTTCGTGGATGGCATCCACCGCCTATCCAAATAATGTAAAGCCTGCCTTATTACCCGAGGTGATGTCTTATGAACAAATGCAAGCAGTGATCTATAAAATATAGGCTATACATTCATTTGGCTTACGTGTCGGCATTCCTTTCTTCCTGATGAGGTGCTCAGACACCTCTAACGGGATTCATTCCTTCAAAGCTTTCCTCGAGATTCTCCATGTATGTTCCGACCTGATTTGGCTACTCTAACTACACAGCCACTTCAGTTCCTTCTTCATCTTCTTCTTCTCAAGACGTCGTCTCCGAATGGAGGTTGACGATTCACATAGCTAGATGTCATCTTGACATTGCTGCCTCTTGTGATGTGCAACAATGCCATCTTTGGATATCCCTGAGCCATGAGTTTCTTCGTCTTCCAATAGACCTTTTTCCATGAATTTTTCTTTCAATAATTAGTTGTAGTAACTGGTATTTTTCGCCTCTCATAACATGTCCCAAGTATCTTGTTTTTCGTTCTTTTACTATAAGCAGTAGTTCTCTTTGCTTTTCCATCCGACGAAGGACCTCGTTATTCGAAACTTCCAGTAACCATGATATACGTAGGGAACTTCTATACAGATACATTTCAAATGCCTCAATTCGTTTCTCAGTTCCTTTCACAATGCATTAACTAGATTGCACCGTAACAGGTATATCTTAATCGGTATTGTTGTTGACGCATTTAGGGGCTGGAGACATGGTGGTCATTCAGTTCCCTGTGCTTGGGTGAGTGTGAAAGATTGTGTCGGATAAACTTTGTTATTGTGGTTTCTGTGGTAGGGCTGGTACTTTTAATAGGCCGATATTCAATTCAGTTATCGTAAATTCCATTAATCGAACCATAACAATCGATTAATTACTGCAAATAATGATTAATCGATTGGTCGTTTAATCGATTAATCAGTTGGACGAATAATTGAGTAATTGTTTTGTCGATTTATCGTTGAACTTCACTCCTTTCGCTATGCTCTCACAGAAGCAAAACAGACATGTAATTAATTAATACATATTTTATCACATATTTGTAAATATTGTACCTTCTTTGTGATAACTGGGCTAAAACAAAGTAATGTTCCTGTCTTAAATTATAAACATTGAGCAAGAATTCCAAATCTTTTCTGAATACTCATTTTCTGTTTTTGGAACCCTTACTAATTAATTGATACTTGTCCTTCCACTGTCACTGACTCTTATTTGGTTATTATTAACATAAACAAGGAAGGACACTTTGTATATTTAGTCAAAATGTAACTTTTATAGATTTCTATACGTCATTCGGAAAATAACAGTAACTCACATTAAGCAATAACCTCTCATTTAAACCTCAGTTCTTGTTCTTGTCCACTAATCAATTGATCGTTTCTTTGGTTAGCCGATTAATCTATTATTCGATTTGTGTAGAATCTGTCTGATAACCGGCGGTAATTGTGATGGATGTATTAGAGTGTGTTATCTGTTTTTTTTAAATTCAAGTAAGGATTGCAGACTTTTAATTTTTCAAATAGTTCCTACTTTCGCCGCGAAACGCCACCGTCAACGACTACTAGATCAGAAATTAGCTACTAGACGCCACCGCAGTCGGCTCCTGGCAACAAACGTAGATATCTAAGAGCGTTGTTTATATTCTTGACCTGTATAATTTAGCTTCACACAGGTGTAATTAGTGGAAGGTTCTTTAACATACCATAAATCTATGACATGGGACCGCCGGCTTTACTTCCCCTCCTAAGGAAGGCATACTGAGGGATTCTTAGCGCTCTTAAAAAATCCGACGACTTCGGTCGCGTTTGAACCCGCGATATTGGGCATAGAAGCTCAGCATGCTACCAACTACGCCACCGAAGCCGCTGATTTGTAGATCAATCAATTTAACTGTCAGTGGATGAATCGTTTACCTAAAGATAAAAGTTGTAAGAAATTACCATCAAAGAAATATCTATATAGGTAGATGAATAAAGATTTGGTAGATGTTTGCCAATGTTGAAAAATGTCAAAAGCCCTTATCTCGGAAATAGATTAACATTTTTGCTCCAAACTAACTTCCTATGATATTTCATTATGCTGAGTTAATGCCACCTTAAGTTAGTTACTATCCCGTCATTTGCCTGCAGTTGTGTTGTTGTTTGAGTCTTCAGTCTTTTGACTGGTTTGATGCAGCGCTCTCCCGTCTCCCTGTCCAGAGCTAATCGTTTTATCGCTACCACACCCTACATCCGAGGCAATCTGTTTAACATATTCTAACCTTTTCTACCCCTACAGTTCTTGTCCTCGACCCTTCCTTCCACAACTAAGCTTACTATTCCTGGGTGTCTTAGTATGTGTCCTACCAACCTATCTCTTCTCTTCATTAGCAGTTGCCAGAAACGTCTCTCCTCTCCCACTCGTCTTAATACCTCTTCATTTGTAACCCTATCTACCCATGTGATCTTCATCATTCTCCTGTAACACCACATTTCAAACGCTTCAATTTTCCTCTTTTCTGCTGCACCAATAGTCCAAGTTTCACTTCCACAGAGCGCCACGCTCCAGATAACGGCTTTCAAAAATGACTTCCTAACACCTAACAGATTTCTTTTCTGTAGAAATGTTTTCCTTGACTGTGCTAACCTACATTTTATATCCTCTTTGCTTCGTCCATCACTGGGTATTTTGCTTCCTAAGTAACAGAAGTCTCCTACTTCCTTTAGTTTTTCACCTGCCAATTTAATGTCCATAGAGGTTTCTGATTTATTTCGGCTGCATTCCAATATTTTTGTTTTACATTTATTAACTTTCATCATGTATTCTTTCCTCAAGACGGAGTCCATACCATTCCTGGAGTAGAGGTGGGAAAATCACGGATAAATCACTTCTAGGATGTCTGAGGTAGGAATCGAACCCACCTCTTCTCAGTTCTGCCTCACGAGGCTGAGTGAACCTCGTTCCATACCTCAGACCAGTGCCGGGAATCGAGGCCGTAGTTTAGCCAAGAACGCTAGCCTCAGGACTACAAAGTGGTCTGTGGATTAATTTTAGGGTTTTGCGACATCATGGTCATATTTCCCAGTGTAATTAGGTGTGTGTGTGGAATCTGTCTGATAACCTGTGTTATTGTGATGGTGTACCAGCGTGTGTATTTGTAATTGGGCTAAGTTTTTTGGGTAGGAGATGACGCTGGCTACTTAGATACCAACCAGCACTCACCAGGAGTATGTGAAAAACTACGCAAAATCAATTCTAGGATAACTGAGGTGGAATCGAACTCACCGCGTTTCAGATCTGCCTCTACAGCCTCGGTCGTATTTGAAATAATTTTCCGTGGTTTCAGATTTTTTTCTCTCTCTCTCTCTCTCTCTCTCTCTGTGTGTTTGCATTTAATTCCTGACCACGCAGGTCGAGATGGACATACATATATAATTATATCGAGGGAAAATATCTCAGTGGCAGCAAACATTGGTAATACTTTCGCCAGACCGCACACGTATTGCAATACAAATACATACAAGAGCTGTTCGAGTGTCTGCACTATCGTATTCACAACTCAGTGCATTTTAACGGCTTACGCTGCGGTTCTGTTCAATATTTCCTCTTAAAGCTAGATAACAATAGATTGCAGTGATGCAGGAACTGACGGAATGAAATACAGATAGTGACATTAAAAGTGCTGCTCTCAATACAACAGGATAACATACAGCAGACTTCCGATCAGATGGCTTAGCCCACAGGCGTTATTTTTGTATGAAACCCTCCATCAGGCGCAACCTAAATAATAACACCGTCGGGCGCAACTAATCTGTCAGATTGGCACACATGTTTATTTACATTATATCACCTAGAATCTACACACTAATACAGTCATCACAATTAACACCGGTTATCATACAGATTCTACACACACCCAAAGTACACGGGGCTACATGACCGCGTTGTCGCAGCCCCTAAACTTAAGAACCAACCAACCACCTAAAATCAAAACTATAATTTGACATCTCATCTAACTGTTGTATTTTCTACTGAGATATAAACAAGCCACAGATTGAATTAACTAAAACAAAGGAATACAATATGTTCTTACGCGATCGGACGCACCTAATCTCCTGGATGAATCGGCTCACCATTGAGTAGCGAAGAACCCTGCAACAATGAAGACCTGACTCTCACGCAACTGGCGGGGAGAGCGGAAGCTGTTGAGACGCACGCACTGTTCATGGAAAAACCCAAACCTTGGATGGAACATGTATTTTCTGTTAATATCTCAGTTTAAGTGCACCCGACGGAGGGTTAACGATTTCATTAACTTATAATTCACTTTGCTGTTTCATTTTACTTTCTCTGTTTACTTTTATTTTCGATCAACGAGTGAGAGGAATTAACCATAGGAAACTAAAACACCAATGGATCGGCTAAGAATCGAACTCATGTCCCTCTGGCCCTAAACCTAGCATGCTATCAACTTAGTCACACGGCCGCAGGAATCTCTAAACCATAGAGTAACTTCAAAATATGGTAACGAGACCTTTCACTCGTGGCATATTTACTCTCGTGTTCGAATATTTGTTGGGGTTGTTGTTGATAATTCATTGGAACCAGTGCTGGATTACCCATTAGGCCCGACTAGGCCCAGGCCTAGGCCCCCAATTATCTGGGGCCCTCAAAATTTTATTCAGAAGATTTAGAAAAATGTTATCCAGAACTGAGACAGTTTCAGCATTATATTAAATTACAATGTCCTTTAAAAACTGAGTTCACTCATTCTGAACTTTACGAAATTCTTATTCGGGACAAGCTTGAGTCTGTTTTTCCGAACGATGAAATTGCTTTTCGCATTTTCCTGACCCTCATGATAACGAATTGTTCTGCGGAGCGCTCGTTTTCAGAATTGAAACGGATCAAAAGAGTGCAAAGAATTCATGTCACAAGAACGATTAGACATGCTAAGTTTAATGTTGATAGTATAGAAGTTATATGCATTTAAACATTGGACCTATCAGAAGGCTTAACATTATTTTGGCAACACTGTCATGGTTGGCCTCCTGGAAATTAAACTGAAATAATATTATCTACATGTGTGCCAATTTTGGAATAGCTCCTATGCATACCTTGCAGGATATCCAACATGGAGCTCAAATTTCTAGTGCGTTTTTTCAGCAGTTGGTAGCACTGACATCATTTTCAAATATGGACGTGAGCTATTCCGGTGCACATCTTTACTCATACAAAATTTGGTTTTGATTGCTGCAGCCGTTTAGGAGTTGATAGGAGGGGACACACACACAGCCAGACAGACAGACAGAAGGACAGACAGACAGACAGACAGACAGACAGACACACATTTGCCCGATCTCATAAGACTACTTTTTCCTCATTTTTGCAAAATGTGAAAAGTAGGCTAAAAATAGTATGATATGTTAAATTGTTCATCAAATCATCTGAAATGTTTTCAATAACGATGATCGTTTCAATTGAAATGTATGTATAGGCCTATATTTATACAGTACTGGCAGGTATCCGCGACATCGCTCGCGTCATAGTCGTGTCATATTGTTATTCAATGAAATGCAGGTTTTACCCCGTTAACATCCCTTTATAACCTGAATATCCAAAAATCCCTCCTTATTGGCCATTTTCGACACACAACAAACATATCCCCAAAATATCATTCTTCTAACTTTAATAGTTTTGGTTGGTCGACGAGAGTGAATATCCAAAAATCCTTCCTTATGGGAGTTTTTTTTTCTTCAGAATTTCACCCCTATCCAAAAATCCGTCCTTAGTGGACGCTTTTAACATACAACGAACATATCCACAAAATGTCATGTTTCTAACTTTAGTAGTTTTGGCTGGGGGATGATGAGTCAGTCAGGACACTTTGTTTTATATAATAGACAAGCTGTACCCGGCATGCGTTGCAATGCCAATCAAAGACAGTGTTGGCGTTGAAATTCTGTTTCTTGAAGTGCTTTTGGATACACAACATGTTTTTCAATTTCCGTTAACTGCCTCTAAGCTATCGTAAAATGGATTTTCTAATTTAGAATCATTCGTGGGAGCGTGCACAACAACTTTCAAAAGTGTTATCGCAATCGGATGAATGGCAAATGAACGTATACGGGATTTTGTTTCAACGATTCGTGCGCTGTCACTCATTTGTTGATTCTACTCATACGCTACCTATTGAGAAATGGATTTACTAAGTCGAAACCCTAACCTGGCGTGTACACAATAACTCATCAAGGTTTCATCACAATCGAAGAAGGTTATACGAACGCATAGGGGATTTTGTTGAAACGTTTCGCACGTCGTCACCCATTTGATGCATATACTCGTGCGCTAACTATTGTGAAATGGATTTACTAAGTCGAAACCCTTCCCTGGCGTGTACACAATAACTCATCAATGTTTCATCGCAATCGGATGAATGGTATATGCACGTATACGGGGTTTTGTTTAAACGATTCGTGCGCTGTCACTCATTTGTTGAATCTACTCGTGCGCTACCTAATGTGAAATGTATTACTAAGTCGAAGCCCTTCCCTGGCGAGTACACAATAACTCATCAAGGTGTCATCGCAATCGAAGAAGGTTATATGAACGCAATATGGGATTTTGTTGAAACGCTTCGCGCGTCGTCACCCATTTGTTGCATCTACTCTTGTGCTACATATTGTGAAATGGATTTACTAAGTCGAAACCCTTCCCTGGCATGTACACAATAACTGATCAATGTTTCATCGCAATCGGATGAATAGTATATGAACGCACACCGGATTTTGTTTAAACGATTCGCGCCATGTCACTCATTTGTTGAATCTACTCATGAGCTACCTACTGTAAAATGTCTTTACTAAGTTAGAAACCGTCACGTAAGTGTCCACAACATCTCACCCAAGTTTCATCGCTATCGGACTAATGGGATATGAAGACATAGGGGACTGTATTGAGACGCTCCGCGTGTCGTCGTTCATTTGTCGAATCTGCTCGTGTGCTACCTACTGTGAAATGTATTTACTAAGCCAGAAACCTTCCTTGGAGTGTCCACCATATTTCATCCAAGTTTCACCGCCAACGGCAGAGTGTTATATGACCTTATACGGGACGTTGTTGAAACGCTTCGCGCGTCGTCCCTCATGTGTTGCATCTACTTGTGCGCTGCCTATTGTATAGTGGATTTACTAAGCCAGAAACCTTCCTTGAAGTGTACACAACATCTCACCCAGGTTTCATAGCTATCGGACGAATGGTATATGAATGCATACGGGACTTGGTTGAAACGCTTCGCGTGTCGTCGCTCATTTGTTGATTCTACTCTTGCGCTACATATTGTAATATGGATGTACTCAGCCAGAAACCTTCCGTGGAGTGTACACAACATCTCACCCAAGTTTCATCGCAATCGGTTGAATGGTATGTGAACGTATACGGGACGTTGTCGAAACGCTTCGCGCGTAGTCACTCATTTGTTGAATATAAACGTGCGCTTCGTATTGTAATATGGATTTACTAAGCCTGAAACCTTTCCTGGAGTGTACCCAACAATTCACCAAACATTTATCACTATCAGACGAATGGTATATGACCTTATACGGGACATTGTTGAAACGCTTCGCGTGACATCGCTCATTTGTTGAATCTACTGAGGCGCTACCTATTGTAAAATGGATGTACTAAGCCAGAAACCTTCCCTGGAGTGTACGCAACATCTCACCCAAGTTTCATCGCTATCGGATGAATGGTATATGACCTTATATGGGACTTTGTTGAAACGCTTCGCGCGTCGTCGCTCATTTGTTGATTCTACTCGTGCTCTACCTATTTTTAAAGGGATTTACTAAGCCAGAAACCTTCCCTGGAGTGCACACAACATCTCAGCCTAGTTTCATCGCTATCGGACGAATGGTATACTAACGCATACGTGACTTTGTTGAAATGCTTCGCGCGTCGTAGCCCATTTGTTAGCCTACTTTCGATTTTTGCAAAAAATGAAAGTAGACTTATGAGATCAACACAGGGCGAAAAAAGTGTGTCTGTCTGTGTGTGTGTATGTGTGTGTGTGAGTCTGTGTGTGTGTATGTGTGTGTGTGAGTCTGTGTGTGTGTGTGTGAGTGTGTGTACTCTGAATGTCTGTCCCCCCCTATCAATTCGAACACGGTGAATGCGAATTGAACGAAATTTGGTACAAAGGTAGCACTAGCAAAGGACACCTCAGTGTCATGATTTATATCGCCGCCATCTTTACTAAAACTGAATGGCGGCCACTCAAACGTTCAAAACGTAAAATCAAATAACGACTAACCAAATCATCCAATCTCTACCAAATTTGGTAACAACATACCTTCGTATAGGATGCGTCTTGTGACCAAACTACAAGGTCGTCCGCCATACCATTTCAGGATGGCGGCCGTGCGAATTATGCAAACTTTATAATCCATATCATGGGACCCACCAGTTCCGATTATCGAGCCGAGAATCGTTTTAACTGTTCTAAAGGAAGAGGCACGTACGAAATTAAAAGTTTATTTTGTAATACTATAGTGCAGACGTGATTTTAAAAAGCTCAGCTGATTCATTAATAAGACAAGATGGCAGCGGATATCTTGTGCCTGACTTATATTTCACTAATTTGAGTATTGCATGCAAATATAGCGTACTGAAACAAAATAAATAAACTTTGTATGAAATGCTTTATATATAAATAATATACTTCAGTGATGAAATCGTTTAGTATAAATCATTATTTGCTAACAAGTTCTATGTAAGTCATTTTATATGGAACAATGTTCGTTGGCACAAATGGCTCAGTGGTAAAGCGTTAGTCTGTCATTCATATGCCTATGGTTCAAACCCCATCAGAGATATGTTTTTTGCTTGACATTTTACATATTTGTTGCTTTGTAATGACTCAGACGTTTTAAAATTAAGCGTTATATTGTGCATATTACGGTGCAAAACATATACTTAATTAAAACATAATTCGCCAGCAGATTTAATCGAGACATCTAGCTGACAAAAAGGTAACAGATTTTATTGAAAAGTTTCTTCTTCTGGCCGCTAGAATGCACTCGCTCTGTTAGGATTATATTGTTCGATATTTCACAACTAGATATCACGACTAGTTTTTATATTTATTGTTTCTTGAGTACTGAGACGTTATAAAATAAAGCTTTATATGGTGCTTTTTGCAATGGAAATTATATATTAAAAAAAAACGACATTCTCCACTGGAGTGACATCTTCCATCCTTCAGTTGTACTATGCAGAAACTATAGATTCGAGCAGCGCTCTATACCGGCCAGTTAGTGAACCCAGTCTTAACGACTGCTAGGAGTAATAAGACAGTAACATTCGTTTATTCCTTGTGCACAGAGGCGTTGTTGATAATCTCAAAACTTGCAATATGGATGATTTGGAGATGGATTATTTTGTTATACCGTGTATTTAAGATTAGCCTATAAATTTACGGGTTGCGAAGTTACTTCACTTAGTTCTATATCATTCGTACACGACACAGAACAACAACGTGACGTCAGTTTCTGATCTGCTCTGATTGGCTATTACATTGCTGCAGTCGGGTAGTTGGCAGTCAAGGATAAAATTCTCGACTGCCAACTGCCAGCTACCAACTGCAACTTCATGTTGTGTATGGTGCCTATAGTATACACGGAGTCGATCGCGACTGCCGACCGAGGACTACCAACTACGGACTGCCGACTGCGCATTGTAGATGGGCCTTATTAGAGCAACGAAGTTTCAATTATTGTAAGTAGTCGGTGTTTGGAGTGTTTGCTGATGAAATTGCAAAATGCTGGGGTAAATTATAAACTATGGTTTGAACGCCACTGTTCAAATCCTGTGTGCCAATTTGCACTTCAAATAGGAAGAAATTAGGAGATGATAAGGACAGAGAGTTATAACTTACCCATACATTTCGGAGAAAGTAGGCTATATGTTCTTTCCCGAACATCTTGTTGAATCTACGCGTGCGCTACCTATTGTAAAATGGATTTACAAAGTCAGAAACCTTCATTGGAGTGTACTCAACATCTCACCCAAGTTTCATAGCAATCGGATGATTGCCCGGAGGATTTATTTGTTTTATGGATGATAATGAATACTACTTAAGAACCGGAGCGCTCAAGGATAAGGATCGGAAAGCACCAACGGTTATTTCAGCTGTTAACCTCAGTATACTGCACCAACACCATCGTCCATATACAGAGGCATACTATTGTCATGCTGATAACTGTTTTAAGGGGCCTAAGAAATCTTTTTGAACTAATTACTCTCCGTGACTGCAATTTATAAGCAGCTCGCATTTCTGCACCAGAACACTGGTTGAGGCGACCTGATGCAGCCCGCATTGCCAGGCAAAAATGGACTTAGGTATTATTGGAGCTGTTCGGGAGCGCTTGTTCTTACGACTTACTGAACAAAAATCAATCTTTAAGGTTACCTGAGAGGTGTAGCCTAATGCTGCATAGCCTAAACTATTCCTCTTGTATCTGGCTATCATATACAAAAATAATTTTTCGAATCCGACTGGTAGTTCCAAAGATTAGCGCGTTTAAACACACAAACAAACAAAGAAACAAACAAACAAACTCTTCAGCTTTATTATATTAGTATACAGTAGATAAGAAATGTACATGTTTAAATAACAGAAAACAACGAACAAGAAAATACTCCTCACAATTGAAAGTCCAGATTATTGATCCACCGTATTGCTTCTGGAGTTGCCATCAGAAAATCTTCTTGCACCCGTTTCATATTCGCTGACAGTGTGGCGGATGGTCTGTCGCGTAGGTCTACAGTGACGCTCAGGTGCTGGCAACTTCTTCCATTTAGGCTATATAGCATGTATCTGAACCTGCCATGGTCTGTTCGAATTCTATTCAGGGCAGTCCATGTTTTACGTGGTAGCTGGGATCCACTTGAAAGTTCAGCACCTACGAACATACTGTGCTGGTACATCTCCGTTGTTGCTTCCCTCCGGCTTTTCCACTCCGTAGTTGGGTCGAAACTTCTGGCAACCATGTCAGAAGCGTCACGCAGAGTTGGATGGCGTGAACGTAATCTGTTATGATTAAGAATGGGCAGATCTTCATGTACAGGTAGATTAGTATTCCTTGCAATCTTATTGAATTCCTTGTTAAGAGCAGTTGATGTGCGTAAATCAGGTGGCATTATTCCTGACAGAATCGGGTGCCAATGGATTGGCGTAGATTTAATTGAGCGCATTGTTTTGCGCATGGTGGTATTCAGTTGAGTATAAATAAGTCTTGTGTGGTAACTGTTCATCCATACTGGAGCACAGTAATCAGAACTTGAATACACCAAGCGCAAGGCTGTAGACCGTAAAACACTTGCCGAAAAACCATGGTTGATGATGCTGCTTGCTAAAGGAAAGCTCATCCTAGGAGCGTTATATGGCCAGTGATCCATTACAAGCATCTGTGAAGTCGCGAGCTGCCATGTCTCTCATTGACATTTTGTTGTTAAGTTGTTTAATGGACTTGGCACATCTTGGTCACTATCCCCGTGTACTTGGATGTGTATTGAATTTTCCGTGGCCTTGAGTTAGTAACTAATCCGGCATTTGCCTGGGCTATAAGTGGGTAAACAACGGAAAACCACTTCTAGGATGGCTGACGTGAGAATCAAACCCTCCTCGGTTGGTTGGTTGGTTGGTTCCCTAGTTTAAGGGGCTGCGACAACGCGGTCATGTAGGCCCGTGTACTTTGGGTGTGTGTATAATCTGTCTGATAACCGGTGTTAATTGTGATTGCTGTATTAGTGTACGATATCTGTTTCAATTCAAGTAAGGATTGTATGCGATAATTTCAAGTAGTTCCTACTGTTGCAACCAAATGCTACCGTCCACGACACCTAGCTTTAATCTTGGTTACTAGATGCCATCGCAACCATCTCCTGGCGACGATCGTTGGAACTTAAGAGCATTAATCAAATCTAACCTACAAATATTACTTCACAATTGAAGTTAGTGGAAGGTTGTTTTACACGCCATAAATATATGAAATGGGCCCGCCAGCTTTGCTAACCCTCCGATGGAAGGCATAGACCTACTGAGGGATTTTTAACGCTCTTAAAATATCCGACGACTTCGGCCGGGTTTGACCCAGCGATCTTGGGCATAGAAGCATAGTATGCTACCAATTACACCACCGAAGCCGCCTGTACCCACATCTTCTCAGTTGTGCCTCACGAGGTGGATTGTACCCAGTTCCAACGCCCGGACCAGAATCGGATATCGAATCCAAGACCTTTGGGTATGGAGTCTCAATACTTAACCTATGATCATAGAACGCAATAAATAGGAAGATAAAAGGTATACGCTTCACTTCTTGTAGGATGATGATCGCCCGCAAAGAAAATCTCGTGAACTTACGTTGAATGCTAAGCATTTGTTGTCAGAATTAGTCACATGTCGATGATTGTCATAAACTCACCTTAGATCGAGACGGTGTGTGTGTGTAATTCTGATATTCTAAACACGTTTACTGTTGTACTTTCCGCACCCTGCATGTAAGAGCTTCGTGTGGAGTTCAGTGAGCTGCTGGCTGGCTTGCCTTTGATAGCACCAAAGTAATAAACATTAACATCTACTTGCTCATGCACGCCATGTATCTGCATTCCACTCGCAAAGACGAAAGTGGAAGTAGTGTAGTGTTACGGCTAGTAACGTGAGATTTTGCAAGATGATAAAACAATGTTCTCGAGAAATATCTAGAACTATGGAAATCTCTTTTCCTGATTCGAATTAAGGGGGAACAATGCATTTCTCATGTCACCTATTTCATTAAATTGCTTATTTCTTTTCAAAAATATTATTCTATTGGTTATTTACCGTAATTTATTTTGTAACACATAACTTTATGGACAGCTTTGAAGTGTTGCCTTATTGACCATTAATATTGTAACTTCCATTCTCTCAACCCATAACTTGTGAAAAAAATTGAAATTTGTGTTCATACAAATGACCTAATGAATATGTGTATGTTATTTCAATTTCTCTGTAATTATTAGGTTAATGGTACCGGTACTTGAAGCGGTGATTATAATAAATTAAGTTTGGCGACAAAAATGAAAATTGGTCAAGAAACTCGGGTGAATTTGAATTCCACTTATGAAGTGGGAATCCCCATTCTTCAGCAGTGCGTTTAGTTCAAGAGATATGAGAGTTTGAAAGGATTTAAGATAATCATCGACATAAAAATCTGTTGTTAATGCTTTTGAAGCTTTAGCATGAAACAAATGACTATCTTTAGAAGCTAGCATATGTAAGGATCGGATGGCTAGGAAAGCGGAAGGTTTAAGACCATAGGTAACGGGTTTAAAACGAAATATTATGATGGGCTTACTTACTTCGTCACGTCATAAAATTCTCTGAATATCTTGCTGTTCAGATTGAATTAAAACATGACAGTACATTTGCTTTATGTCGGCGATGACGGCTATAGGGAATAGGCAAAAATTCAAAAGTATAGTAGACAGATCGGACTGAATAGCTGGACTGGAGAAAAGAGTATCGTTAAGACTATTGCCATTTGCATCAAGCGATGATCCATTAAATACAACACGAATTTTATCTTTAACAAGAGTTGTTTTTCACACAGGATGGTCATTTAAAAAGACCGTTTCGACTGGAGGATGTGATTCGTCATCAGATTTATTGACAACTTCCATGTGATCTAGACTTTCATACCCTTCCATGAATTCGGTATATTGTTGTTTAACAAGGGGTTCTTTTCTGAATTTACTCTCAATGGCGAAGAGAGCGTTACGCGCTTTGGGTTGAAAATTACTTAGCTTTTAAGGATTGAGTAGTCTCGGCATTTGAACTATGAATCTGCCTTCGGGTGTGCGAGTAGTGGTAGAGGAGAAGAGTTGCTCGCAGAATTCGTTTTCTGGTGAGTTTGAACTAGGGGAATCGATATTTTCAAGTTTTCAGAACTGTTCCAAATCGGTGCTGACGAATGACATTGCGACGCAGATTGAGTGGTGTAATGCGGGAGTTGACCGGTGACAATCCACCCAAAATTAGTGTCTCTAGTGAAAACGTTAGGAGATAATTGACGAATTTGCTTACGTAGCCAATTCCAGAAGACCTTTGCACTAAAGAGTAGGTCAATAGGGCCTAGTATGTTAAACAGATGATCGGCAAGCCTCAAGTTAGCGGGAATATTCAAGCAAGAAGTGTCCACAGAGTGACTAGGGGTGTCTTCACCTATACTGTTGAGAATAAGACAGTTTAGTTTGAGGAAGTTATTTCTTTGACAAGTATCCTTTATTGTTAATTTTGATATTGCAAAGCTTGCGATTTTGAACTATTGATGCCTGATACATTGATAGAAGTGGGTGTTACTGGAAGACCAAGTTTTTTAATTAATGAGATGGAAACAAAATCGTGGGTTGCCGCCGAGTCAAGGAGTCGTCGGGCCCGAATCCAGTTACCTGATCTATCTTGAACTTCGATTTGGACCGTGGACAGTAGTACTTGAGCACTACGCAAAGACATGGCGTTTTGAATGTAAGATGACGCGTTGGTTCTGCTAGTATTGTCACTTTGTATAGAAGTAGAAGGTACTGATGACCTCGGTTGATCATGACGATGCAATAGTGTATGATGTGCTCTTTCGCAATGAAAACAAAGTCTAGTAGACTTGCAGTTAGAAGCGGAATGTTTAGGTGAAAGACAATTGAAACAGAACTTATTTTGAGATACCAATTTTCTTCTGTCATCAACTTTATCTGTATCTGTATCTGTATATTTATCTTCATCTTCATCTTCATCTTCATCTTCATCTTCATCTTCATCTTCATCCTTATCCTTATCCTTATCCTTATCTTTATCCTTATCTTTATCCTTATCCTCTTCAGTCCTGAGCTCAGTTCAGAACTTTGAAATATACTTTTCTGTGTTTAACTTATTGCAATTAGGTAAAATAATACATATTTATGAAAAAAAACATTTTTCGAAATCACTGGGCTATTATGACATGTAGCATATATGCTACATCAGGACTTAATGACTACTCTCCTCCCACTACTTCGCAATGCTAAATTATTTTGTGATACACGATCACTAATGGTTTAATGCCTTGTAAAGTATGTACAATAGTAACATAATTTTTTGTAAATTTTTCTATATTTATTTTGCATTATCTAAAGTCAAAATAAAAATAATTAAGAAACTATGTTTAAAAATTTTTGACTAAAAAGTCAAAGCACTAAAGAAGTTATATTCAAAAGAACATAAAATTGAGAGTACAATCCACAATATCCAGTTATGACTCATGGAATGCTGAGAAATAGTCTCTTTTTCCGTAAAGCGCAGGTATATTTTGCATTTTTTGCACTGTACAAACGTGAATCCCTTTCAGCTCGGTAGTCTTCATCATGATCTACTTTTTTTTGCGTTCTGCTCATCATTTCTGGTAGATGCAAAGCATGAAACTTCCTGGATTGAACAGACGTCATAGGCGCTGGTATTCTGCGGCGTTTCAAGTTTCGATTTCCATCGTCCTCATCACCATCATCAACATCATCAGGTCCATCATTCGCTTCATCTTCATTGTTGAAGATGCTGTATTCAATCTCGGGTCATCTTCCCTCCCATCATCATCATCATCTCCAATCTCCAGCTCAATATCAGACACATCAGGATCGATAGAGTCAATCAGTTCTACAATGTCTGCATCATTCAAGGCTGAATGAATGAATGAATAAATAAATGGTGAAATTTAATGTTACCTCTTTCATTACATGGTAAGAGAAATTAGGCTATGTGGTAAGAGAAAGTAGGCTATATAATATTTAAAGACCGCATATTTCTCAACATTTAAGCCACATGTGACTTCAGCATTATCTACAGCACTGAAAGACATGCTAAAAATGAGGAGAATTCAGACATAAAATCATGTTGCAAGTATGAAATGTCAAGGTCATTGCCTGATGTAGAGTATATGCTACGTAATGCAAATCATGATCGTGTGAGTATTTTAGTATATTACCGAAACTTACATTCAATAGCACATTAACTGTTGATCAATTGTAAGATTTTTTTTTTACATTTACATTACTTCAATATACAAATACATATTAATTACCTGTATGTCTTGTTTCCATGGTTACCTGTCCGCCAACTTCAATATTCACAGAGGTGCTGCCACCTATTCGCTAGAGCGGGTAACAAAAAAAAATAATGTGCGTGATGCGCGATCTATAGACTATATGCTACAGCCGGCAAACCGCAGTGAAGCCAGCGCTTGAGTCAGAAAAAAATAAAAACCGCATGTAGCATATATGCTACGTAAGGACAGAGGAGGTTATCCTTATCCTTATCCTTATCTTTATCTTTATCTTTAGCTTTAGCTTTAGCTTTAGCTTTAGCTTTATCCCCTGGTGTCATGATGAAATTGAATGTTGGAGTACGACTTACAACACTGGAGAGCTTGTGGAAATGCTGTCAAGTTGGCAGCAGCAAGCAAGTTGAAAGATGATGAACACTGTAGGAGACAGGAGCGACCTCTTTCTCCTTCTACCAGCCCTGAGCAGTTTGAGTTATAGCTGAAAATTTCCAGGTACTGCCCCCGTAAATTGGTTTATTCAGGGACAAAATGAGAGTATTTTGCGTCCCCATGATAAAATTTAACTAGCAAATATAATTTCTGGAAGTGTGACACGAGAGTGTAATGTTACAAGCTCGAGACTGTGGGAGAGTCCGATCACGTGATATGTTGTACAATGGACGCTTCTAGAAGGCTATATTTAGCATAGCAACAGCGAGTTTGGAAATTAATATTATAAATATTGTTATAAATTATGATATTGGATCCCAGTCCACAGCCAATGAGGAGAGGTCTTATTGAAGACGGGATCAACTTTAATTACACAACATGAGGAAATTATGCATTTAGGCCCTTAGAAGAAGATTTTCTTATTTGGTAATGAAGAGAGTATTAAGAGAAATTATGTCTGATACTTTAAAAACGCAGATCGGTTAATCTACGCTAACATTATGTGGGAGATTGATATGGCCGCCGAAAATTCGACTTGGAGAGGGAGATCCAAGGAGCGAGGTTCTTATTCCAGCAGACTTTGAAGAGAGAGGAAGTGTTTTTACTGGGTTAACGGAGATCCCAAAAGCTTAGTCCGAGTGCGACGACTGTCGACTTGTGGAGACGCGAGTATAGCTAGGTGGAACGGTAGAGATCACCGCACTTCCATTCTGTGTAAAGTTGCGAGGAACATAGTATTGATTATATCTCATACAATATTGAGATTTGAAGTTAAATAAGTGAACATTTATCAAGAACAGGTCGCCTACTATATATTGTGGAAAGTCGAGCGCTTAAATATTCACCGTTTCGACAATATAAGCCTGTCAAGTAAGATTTCCAAATGTGTTGGAAATAGAGCTGAAGATCATTATAAATTGCAAAGTGAAGTCGACGAACGCAGTTCAAGTGAACAGTGGCGGAGAACTTTTAGTATTGGCGCAACACATAAACATTAATGGGATGACTATAATTATTCTTCAAACCTTATCATTCAACTTAATAAATATTGTTGATATGATGGACTAAACAGTCATGCGCCAGAGACATATTCAATAGCAGGAGTAAAGATGCAACGATGGAGCTTCGTTAGACAACGTATTCTTGAATACAGACGTAGTGTACAGTCCATCTTGTGCATTTTCGTCAGTCTACGAACACTAATATAACATCTATTAGCAATGGAAATATTTCATTCACCATTTATATGAATATTTCTATAATTATATTTCTATGATGAGGCTGATACATATTTACGACGGAGAATGAAGACACTACAGAAGAGATTTGTCAAGATGCTAGGGAGGGTAGCCCAGCAACAAAAAAAAGAATTTGCCAGAAGGATGTCGTTCGAGCCCAGGCAAATGTTGGTGAATTCCAGAGAGGGACGTTTCCTATCTCTGAGGTCGCAGATCCGAGGTTCGAATGCAGATCCATCTCAGTGTCTTGTACTGAGGAAACATCTAAAGTATTGTGGCAATACTTACATAGATCTTCAAGATTTCGTCTAAATAAGGTATTAGTGTATCTCAATTGTTATATAGAGCTTGATTAGTGACATTCTGAGCAGCAATCTTATTCCATATTTCTATATTTTCACACTTCATGTATTTCAGTGCTTTTATGTAGTTTACACTTCAGATGTGTGTTGAGATTTTTATATTTCAATATTATTTAGAAGATGATTGCATTTCATCTCTTTTTCAATTTTATTCTACGGATCAGTTGTGGAACTGACATTAAAATTTTGTTTGAGGAATCATATTGCCTCATTGGAAATTAGTCGTTTCGACTCTCGAATTTTAATAATCATTTAAACCAAGTATTCTGACATTGTGTCATAACTTCAAATTAAATTCTTATTAAATTTAATTTGAGCACTTTAATATAACAACATATAACTTCAAGACAAGAAGAAACTTCGAATGATATTGTTATATCATTATTGTACATAAACTATCGACGATCTAAGAAATACTAGTCGTTTGATAAGACCGAAGTCTTTATACCTATGAACATTCTTTGTGTAGAGTGGAAAAACATTACGACATTGACAAACCTTTCTTATTATCTGTAAAGCTAAGAGCTTTGTTCATTTAATATGTTAGAGGAAATACCTTTTGATAGAAGATTATTCAAATCGTTGGCTAGGAATTCAAAGCTAGTTTATCCCGGTCAGGATTGAATTCTATCTGACACTATAAATAACATGTGTGTTATTTTATCCTATTTGTGTAACATCAAGTCATTTTGTCGACATGATATTACAACGATAAACAATTTATAGCTAGACAAGTGAGATGAAACAGGAGTATTATTTGTATTACATGTATTTGCGACAGACGAGTTAACAGTTAATTATCTTGTTGTGGAGTAAACTTTAGGAGGTTATCACGACCGTCTAATATCGTTCATTACAATTGGAAGTTTCGTTTGAAGAACTTACGTATGTATAATTGTAGTCCGGTAGTCATTTGCAGTGATACTGAGGGTCATGCCATTATTTGAGAGAAGTTCCTACATAAGATATGTTAATAACAATTAATCCCTTTTGATTATTGTTTAACATAGTAGATGATAATTGTTTATGTGCTATATACTGTTATATGAGGTTTTGTAGAGCTATGGAGTGCTCAGGCGAGGGAATTCCGCATTTTAAGGAAGTCAACGTATTGTTGTTCTTTAATTAAAAGGCATGTATCATGATAAGAGCCGTTGTACACAAGTAGTCCAGTTCTTGTGAATTAACGATTTAGCTGTGTTAACAGGAGGGTTTCAGCGGAAATACAACTTGAGAAAGATTGTCTACTCACGTCTATAATACTATTATTAAATTTTATTAAACCCGAATTTATGTAATTACGTACAGTTTACTTTAATTAGCCGACTGTATTATACCGATAATGTAATGAAACCTATATAAGACGAGGTGTATGCTGTATATTAAAACTACAGACCGTTATAGAAGGATGGTTATGTGAAAAACCAGTGTATATATTTAGTTAAGATTTTTGTTGTAACCGAGAAGTTAGGATCTCGAAAGTGTCGCGTTAGCAACATTAGATAATGGATATCATTATAAACATATTACATGTAAATAATTTTTGTGGAAATGATTTAATTAGTTAAACAATTTAATAGGATTTATTAATCAATCTTTTTGGAACAGTGTGTGTTTATGAGCGGATGTTTTTGGTGTGAATGATTATTCATTGTTAAGAGCAAATGTGGAACCGTATTGGTCTAGAACAATAACCGAGTGCGAATGAAAGAGTGTATAAAAATTTTAGAATGATTGGTTAAGAAACAGAGCCGTGATATGAACTTTTGTAAGATCTAAATGTTAATTTTTACGTGTTTTATAAATACACACACATGCAGTCTCTGTGGGCTAGCAAGAATGATTCACCGTTAGTAGCAGAGAGCGATGACATAATATTTAAGCAGGTGTAGACCAACTGCCTTCCATTTATTGTATAAACCAGTTTTGAGTTCGGCGTGGTGCCAATATTTCATTGATTAAACAAAGCCACGGCACGTGCGTTCTGCAAACGCAGGTTTGTGTATGAAAACATGTGTCTGGAATGCCATTGAGAGACTTCACTAAACGTTTTTATTTTTACGCTGTGTAGGCCTAGAACAAGCCAAGATCTATACTCATAATTTTAATACAGCATTGTAGTAATATGTAGAGTTGAAAGGAGGTGTGAATGTTTGCGTGTTTTAATTTCAATGTTAATTGTTAAATTCATTTATTGTTATTTTGTTTATAGTATATTAGTTTACCCTTTTTGTTAATAAATTTGTTCAGATAGTTTTCCATTGTTGTTGGAGTGTGATTCATTTTAATATAAGGAGCAGAGTATTGTGGATGTAGTGTAGGCGAAGCTGAGTTCCAGTCCCCGAGGTAAGTAAAGGTGAGTGCCCCGTGTAGTTAGTTCTTGATCCACAATATTCTTGTAACTGCTGTCTGTAAATCCCTAAAGACCATGTTGGAAGCGATTTCTAATGTTGTATTTGCCGGAGCAATTAGAAATAAGCAAACCAGCGGGGGCAATGGATATTCCAACAGGATCCTTTCCGGATTATCGGGTACAGTACATATTAGTAATTTGCAAAATATTGACAAATTGGATTCTCCCGGGTTTCGGCACCTAGTTTTGGTAGGTTAAGTCTGAGCTCAGACACTACCTGCGGGAAGATGATTTGAAAAGGAAAGGAGAAATGTTTAGGAGTGGAAACGATCTTAGGCAGAAATGAAAAGAATCCAAGGCAAAATAAATAAATAATTAGATAGTGAGAAAAAAAATAGGTATGTTGCTTAAAACTTGTGGAAGAAAGGTGAACAAGCGGGTGCCTAAGCGAGAATAACGGAGAAAGCAGCGTGAGCTGTGGTTGCCAGCAGGCTGTCGCTAAGTGATCTTTCTCTCCCGAGCATGATATTTGGGTATTATGTAGGAGCGTAGTGTACTGGCGAACAACGGTATGCCAGATGAAAATGACTTATGTACTTCCCCCTTCAAAAGGGTGAGATTTTAGAAAGCATTCTGAAATGCTAGAAAGATTTAAATTAGCCCGGATATGTTTATTACCCGCCACTGTCGGATCACAAACAGAAAGACCAAATGCCCCCAGAGTGGGCAGAGATAAAGGGCCTTCAGAGCTTTTAGTGAGATTTTTATTATTAGTAGTGGAAATTATTAGAGAGGACCAATTGTTGCGTTTAGAGAAGGCTACCCAGCAGGGTGCCGACTAAAAGTTTAGAAAGGGTAAAAAAAAAAACTAACTTCAACAAAACCAAAATTCTAAACCGTAAATCACAGGACAAAGCAAAATCGCTTCAAGTACGAAGCTGGCGGAGCGATCTATACTTGCCTTCGATGATTCACTAGAAATAGCTAAAGTAAGCCTTTTTTAAGATGTTAGCAAAAGTTTCGCTCTAAACGCAATAAATGATTGAGTTTGTTTTGCCTCACGAGGCTGAGTGGACCCCGTTCCAGCCCTCAGACCAGAATCTAAAATCCTTTGCAGAGCCGGGAATCGAACCCGGACCTCCGCAGTGACAGCCAACAAAGATAGACACTACGAAGTGAGGTGAACTGATACAGAACTTAAGGCCATGGCCACTTCCTACATAAATCCTACCTCGAGTACAAGTAGGCTACACACACTATTACCGATGTGACAGTGACTAATGAACTTCTACACACGGGGATACATGGTCACAATGTTGCAAAGACTCTAAAGAATCAACAACAAACATCTCCAGTATATGAAACCTCTGGTTTACCCTTGTGGAATTTTATGAGTGGTGTCACGACTGTGCTATTTAAATCCGTATGATATGCTGGGATTGTCTGAGACAGCTCGAGCCTGCCAGCATCAGACTGTTCTTGCCCTGACAGCTTATTAAGAGCTTAAAAAGAATGAAATGGGAGAGTGGACGTGAGGAAGAAAACAGACACCGGCCACGTCGTACTGTGCTCACCGGTTAAAGCTGAAAGAACATTTAGAATTAGATTATTGTTGTTGGCCGGCCCCGTAGTGTTGGGGTAGCGTGCCTGCCTCTCACCCGGAGGCCCTGGGTTCGATCCCCGGCTCCGTCAGGGATTTTATAAAACTGACGTGAGGGTTGGAACGGGGTGCACTCAGCCTCGTGAGGACAATTGAGTAGCTGTCTGACAGTGAGACAGCGCCTCGATCACGAAACCCAAGATTAACGGCCGAGGGGACCCGACGCGCTGATCACGCGTCACCCCAATATCTGCAGGCCGAATGGCTGGGCAGCGGTCGCTTGGTCGGCCTTAGCCCGTCATGGGCTGTATAGTGCCAGGGGTTGACTTTTTTTGTTTTTTATTGTTGTTGTTGTTGTTCCATTTGAGGGCCTTGGACATCGTAGTCATTTAGATCCGTGTACTTGTAAGTGTATAGCATCTTTGTTTAAATATTTTTTGAGATTTGGAACATTTAGATCATCAGCCGCAGTGTGTGTCTGATAACCTGTGTTTCTATGTTGACTACAGTATTGTGTGTGTAACTGTATTATTGGAGTCTAGGGTTTGGGTAGGTGCATTACGAATTGATTCCATCCTCCGATCTCCGGATTACCAGCTTCCCATTGCAGTTGTGGTTTAGGACTTGACTCGCTCGATTAGGCTGTCGGTCAATATTCTTGGGATGCGATTTAGAACTAGACTATTCAGTTAATACTAGACGGAGCACGTCTGCATTTGATGAGCAGTTTAAGTGTAATACCGACCTCATGGAGGGTAGAGGCAGGGCGCAGCACGCTTACATCTTACCTAGGAGGCCCCGGGTTCTATTTCCTACTCCGTCATACAGTAGTTTGTTAAACTAACCTAAGAGCAGGAACGGGCTCTGTTTAGCCTCGAAAGAACAATTTCGTAGCTGCCTGATGCAAGAAGAAAGACCTTCGTCAAGAATGACGGCCGAGGGGACACATCTCTCAACTCCAGGTCATATAGCTGAAAAGCGGTCGTTTGGTGGGTCAAGGTTCCCAATGGGCTATAGAGCCATAGGGATTCTAGTATTAAATCATTTCCAACTGAGGAAGGAAGTGGCAGATGTGCGGGGTGAACTCAGGTGCTCAAACAGTCTGCGTGATCTTGTTTCGAGCCAAGAACTTTGGAGCAACCCATTCATCGTCTCTAGAACAATGGCTGTTACTTTGGATTACCGTACCGGTAATACATTAATGTAGCGCCGTGTCGGCTTGTAGACCATTGTGATGCCCTTCTGCCTTCTGTCAGGCAATTAGTTACCTCTCCCAGCTCTTGATGAATGTTTCTACTGTTCTGTGAATCAATTAGTGGTTTCATTATTTCCCATTCACCGTAGCATAGCAGTGGTCGTTAAGTAGTAGGACGTACTCCATCTCGGCAAGGAGGAGTTGGCTACCGGCGCTGACAGCAGCCAATCTGAGATTAGTTTAACCCAGGGTTTATTCGCCACTTGCTCCAAGCAAATGCTGGGGTACTACGTTGTTTCAAGTCCCAGGGTGCCTACCCCAACTCCAGTTATATGTCTACCACTATTTTAGTAACCACAGACACACAGGTTTTCAAACAAATTCAATGCACAACCAAGTAATACGGGTCTGATGACCTAGATGTCACAAGTTCTTCAAATGAATTAACAACATTATTATATCACATCATTCACTTCCAGAAATGCTATTCGTCCAGCGAAAGGTAAATTAATGGAACGTGTTGTATTGGTTTCTATAGCCCTCACTGTTGGGTGATAAATGTAACTGTTTACCTTTGCCTAAGCTATGTTGTTTTAATGGGCACCAAGACTTCAACGCAATGCTGAAATCTAAATTTGTATTTAACAACGTCTAGCTCTGGGAGAACACCTTCAAGAATCTATTCACTCAGATCGTGGTATGATTTGATCATTAACCCAACAAACAATTGTATCAGGAGAAGGAATTGGTCTATATCTAATGCTACCTACTGAAAGCAAAGATGGCATTGTAAAAGAAATGATTTATTATATAAAACAAGTATAGCAAAATTAATAATAATAATAAGTATAATATTTAAATTGGAGCGATGCGATTTTAATATTACCGATAGAAAATTACGTGAAAACGGAGTCTGATAAATTGATTTTACTCTTATTTCCAAGCTATGAAGTTACTGAAATATGAAATGTAAAACAAAGAGAAATGAGAGATTGCGTATTTCTGCGTCACTTGCGCTTACCACTGGAAATTGCCAAAGCATTTCCCTCGTACTGGATGATGCTGTGAGCTTCCCACAGTCTCCTGGACGTCGCCATCTTCTTCGTTATTTGATGATATTCTGGTAGATTAGATAATTCTATGGTCCGTACATCGGACCCAAACACTCGTATAACCACACTGGTTAAGTCTTACAAAAGTTAGTCCTCCACTCCACGGAACATCGGAGCGACTCCCGCGAGAACCATACTCGTTAAGTTCTACACAGATAGTCCTCGTTTCACGGCGCGTCGAACGATATATCCACACGTTGGCTCCCCCACCATGGTACCGTCTTCCAGCTTACGTTGTCTCCACTGATTGGCTGAGCACGCCGCTACTTCCCCTCCTCTGGTTCATTACACACGGCGGGAGGGAGAAGTCGTTTTCCGTTCCAACAATTCGCCTTTTCTAGACGCTGCAACTCCGCTTGCCTAATACTTCTCGACAGGAATCAGCTTGTACTTGAATTCCCAGTGAGTCATGTCTCTCAATATATCCTAACTGACGAAAACTCCGTAAAATTCCGCAATCACATAATTTTCTATGATATTGTCGTTCGTAATAATTTGCTTGATAGCGTTTTCTAAGACATAGAAAACCTATCTGTATGCTTATAATTTTTATAAAATGCTCCGAAAATATCTAAATAATAATTATAATAAATTAATAATAATAATAAATTAACATGAAAAATTCTCTTGGCTGAACAATTTGCCGCGTAAATAAATATAGAATGGCTTCCTACTGACTTATGCCAGTTGCATAAAAACCCCTCGAAAAAAAACGTTACATATTCGCCTCGGATCATCGGATGATTTACCGTGACGACGGTCCATTATCCGATTATCCCAGACACGTTAATAAACCCCATCCAAAATACATATTACATAAATGAAATCACCCTAAATTACAGATATATACACTCATAATTTTTCTTCACGCACTTTGCGTCAAAGTTTGTTGTCACTATGGATTGCACTTTGCAACCAGTCCAATGTTTTACATATAGAATAGTGTTCCACGGATATTTCCGCCTCTCAAATTTCTCTATGTTGGAGAAATAGACATAATTAATGTGTGAGCACTATGTATTTATGATGTCATATCACACGCATTGAAGGTGTTCTGATATATTTATATCACCATAGAACTTCCTAATTTCACTGTAGGTCCCCTCCTTATGGTGACATTTAATTCCACTTATCACTGAGCACACGATCACACTATTGTGGCAGCGCCTCGTGACCATAATACTTAATCTCTCTTTAAAGTAGATTAAATTAATATTGACTTCTGAAAAAAAAAACAGTAAATGCGCATTACATATAACACCAAATATTTCTGTGCCGTAATCGCCCTGTCTTGTTAAGTTCCCGTAGACCATATTCTACTTAGTACTAGTTCTCAACACAGACCATTTCTCCTCACACAAATAATACCTTTGTACAAATTACCTTAAATTACACACTTACAAATCTTACATGGCGAGGCCGTAAACAGAAATCACGTGTGCTGATATGTATGAGTTTCATGAAGGACTGTCTCGTCTTCTGATGGCCCATCTTTTGCCTCGTGGACGCCTTAAGCAAAAATACCCTGTCCAAGCGCTCACCCATCTCTTGGAGGCAAATGGGAATTCACCAGCGCTACCAAATTCTGGCCTTGGTGTATCGAGACATTTTAGTGCTCAAGAGCATCCGACAATCCCGTCATATTTCCCTGTACCTTAAAAACTCTCATTTACTTACATACTACCCCCCTGTGTGACTTCTGATACGCCTGCCTGGAAGACCAACTCCTCCCACGCACCAAATACCACACTTACTCATTTGATAGGCTGGCTCACCAGCTAAACACACTCACTTTATGACACATATTTTCGTAGACTATGTATATTATACGTCCCGTATAATCTGTTTCCCTCACTATTCTCCAGCACATATGCTGTTTTGCCAATACGTTTGGAAACTATAAATGTTTCTGCGTCACCTGCTTCCAACCTTGCAAGTGGCTCCCTTAAATGAACGTCATCACGTTGCTCTACCTAGCATATTTCTCAGTGTCTGTAACGATGCCCTGTTGCTACTGTCCACACATGCACATATTAAAATACCGTCCTCTGCTTTAACCACAGGATAATCCCTACATAAATTAGTGTCCCTCGATAACATGTCTGCAAGAATGTTATCTTTACCTTTAATATATTTTACTGTGAATTCGTATTCCTGCAGAGCAAGAATCCACCTACTCATCATCATCATCATCATCGGCTTTAACTCGAATCCGAGTATAAATCTTCTTCCTTCAGTCCAGTTTGTGGATGTGTTTACGGTGACTAAAGAGTCCAATCCTGGCATGGAACAAGCGACCACACAAGTCGCATAGTATTGCTGGAGGAGGACGTGGTTGGGTTGCTCGAAGTTTCCTAGCTTGACGCTTGGCCTCTTCATGTATGCGTCGATCCCTTTCAAACGTCTTTACAGTATCCGAGATGGTACGGCGCCAAGTTGAGCGGTTTTCAGCCAGCATGTCCCAGGTTTGTGAATCAAGACCTGTCAATTTCAGGGTCTGCTTAAATTGGTCCTTGTAGCGCCTCTTAGGACCACCATGAGGTCTGGTGCCATAGCATAACTCACCATATAGCATTTGACGAAGTAATCTCACATCATTCATCCGATGGACATGACCAATCCATCTAAATTGGTGACCTATTATGGATGATTCTATGCTGTTGATTTGAGCCTTTTCCAGAACAGCAATATTGGTAATGCGGTCTTCCCATATAATCCTCAGGATTGATCGAAGTTTTTGTAGGTGGAAACGCTCAAGCTTCCTAAGATCACGTCGGTAAAGGGTCCACGTTTCACAGCCATACAACAATGTAGAAATGACTACTGCTTTGTACACCATAAGCTTTGTACTCATGGACAGATCTTTATTCATGAAGACCCGGTGCGCTAATCGTCCATATGCTGCATGGGCTGCGCCAATTCTCTCATCCACATCCTGCTCACAGGTACAGCTCACAGAAATGGTACTGCCCAGGTATTCGTATTCCTGCAGAGCAAGAATCCACCTACTAACTCTGTTAGAACTGAGTTTACAAGTTCTCATATACAGTAATGCATGGTGATCTGTGTGGATCTCAAATTTCCCCCCTACTAAATACATTGTAAATTTCCCTAAACTGAAAACAATACCTAAAAGCTCTAACTCAGTAATCGTGTATCTTTTCTCTGCTGCTGTCAGTCATCGCGAGGCTAAAGATACAATGCACAGATTTCCCTCATCATCTTTCTGACATAATACTCCAGCAATGCCTATATGTGAAGCATCTGTCATAACCACATATTCCTTATCTTTTAACGGATATTTCAGCACTACAGCTTTCTCAAAACCTTCCTTCAGCGCTCTAAAAGCCTGATCATGCTTGGACTCCCATCTCCACCGAGTCCCACTTTTAAGCAATTCCCTGAATGGTTCTACCAACCCTGAGTATTTAAGAACGAATCTCCTGAAAAAGTTGCAAATTCCCAGGTAAGTTTTTAACTGTTTAACATTCTGTGGCACCTCTGCGTTAAGTATCTTATTAACCCTACTTTCCTCTGGTGTCACACCTCTACTTGACACTCTATGACCTAAAAATGTCACTTCTGACTGACTGAATGACGACTTAGACAGCTTCAAAGTGAACCCTGCCTGATCTAACTTCTGAAAAACTATATTTAAATGACATAGATGCTCCTCAAAACTGCGTGAACTAATTACCATATCATCAATGTAAATGGTTACAAACTCTCCTGTGTCATCCCCTAATGCGATGTTTAAAGCCCTAATTAAAGCTGCTGAACTACTCTTTAACCCATAAGGTGTCCTACAGAATTGATAAAGGTTATATTTATGACTAAAAGCTGTAAATGGTCTATCTTCGTACATAAGTGGCACTTGCCAAAAACTGGAACTCAAATCTACACAAGTGAAATACTTCTTCCCCTCAAATGTTTGCATTAATTCTTCTATTGACATAGATTTCAGCTGATCTGAACTAATTCTACTGTTAACCAAACGAGCGTCTAAACAAATACGAACTGTGCCGTCGGTCTTGGGTACCGTGATCAAAGAATTAACATATGGACTGTTAGAGTGCTCAATAATCCCATCTTCAAGCATCTGGTTTATTTGTGCCTCAACTGCACTCTGATAAGCGAAAGGTACAGGATATCTATGTCCTGTGAATACTGACCTATCAATAACGTTCAATGAATGTGTATAGCAATTGGCCATACCAATGCGATCCTCAAAAACTCTCCTATTACACCATAACACATCATAGAGCAGAACACACTGTTCTTCCTCTATATTTCCCTGAAATGCAGCATCACGTAACGAGTCCTTTAGACTACCGTTCGTAATCACACTGCCCACAAAACATGGAGAACCCCGCTCTACGGCTGGCGATATCTCATTTAAAGTACAAATCACACCTACAATACTACTCCTCTGAATATGGTCATTGAACGCTACTTCTACTTCAGAATCTCCCCATTTAAATTTCAAACTCCCTACATCATAACATAAGTTACCAGACACTCTACTTAGCCACTCTGGACCCAATATAACACTGAATACTAAATTTGGAATTACAAGGCAAATCTGCTTCTCTACATGATTATTAATTTTAATGTCTACTAAAACTTGCTTAGAAATTACTTTAGACCTCTCCCCAACAGCTGTGATAACAAAAGTGTTCTTAATTGGCATCTCCTCAAAATTTACTCCAGTTCCTTTCATTTTATCATAAAATGCACTACTTATGCAACTCTTCATACAACCACTATCAATTAAAACATCTGTGTACGCCTCGGACACGTTAAATTTAACTATGGGGCTCTTACTAACCACTTCCTGAATAATACCTTCATCATTTAGTTCATGTAATAATTCGTATCCTACATTTAGGTCACAGGGTTCCTGTATAATTGTATGGACAGGGCATGCTACAGACTGAGATTCTGACCTTACTTCGCAGCCTGGTTCGCGTTTAAAGAACCGCTACAGCTGGCCGTAGTACTACTAACCACTGAACTGGTCTGGTTGATCTGGGCTGTGTTGTCATTGTTTGGCTGTATATTACTACCACTAGGCTGTCCTCTTCCTTGACCCCTATTCTGGTTGTAATTATTGTCATTATAATTTCTCCCTTGATTTCCCATGAAATCATTGTTTCTCCCTTGATTTCCCCAGTAATCATTGTTCCTCCCTTGATTTCCCCTGAAATCATTGTTCCTCCCTCGATACTGATTACTATAGCCATTTCCTCTGTTCTGATTTAGCTGATTATTATTATTTCTATTTTGAGCGGTGGCCCCTTCGCCACCGTTCCCTTGAACTTCCTGATGCCTGGCTTCGTTAGGTCTATTATTATTATTACCCTGGTTCCTATTGAAATTGTCCTCATAACCCCCTCTCCCTAGTGCATCAAATGTGCTTAACAAATTTTCTACTTGTGATATAGTCTTTACATTCTGGATACAAGCAGCCTCCTTGATCCTATAGGGAAAGTGCCTAAGTAGCAACCTTACCACATCACTTTCCTCCTTCAAGCCATCCAGATATTTACACACTAATACCTGCCCTAAAAAGTATTCGGTCATGGTGGAGCTTCCTTTAGGGTTATATTTACCACACACTACTCCCTCACGATGCTGCGACTGAATGACCTCATTCCAGAACTTTTCACAGAATTTCATTTTAAAATCATTAATATCAGTAAACTTGTCTCTGTAGACAGCAAACCAATTCCTCGTTTCCCCCACAAACACTTGTTCTAAAATTTCAACTACCTGGCACCACTCAATACTACCATTTTCCAACCTCTCCCCGAATTTATTTTCTATAGTGTTCATGAACTCCATTGGGCACCCCTGTCGATTGCTGAACTTACCCAGTTCTACCTCCCTGTGTGTGCTATTCACAAAAACTGGCCTATTCTGACTATTTTCTTGCCTGATCCTAGCTTTTAATTTTAACTCTAATTCTGCGATTTTCTCCTCAGCCTTCCTCTCAATACTGTTTACTGTTAATTTAATGTTTCCTTCTGATTCTTCTACTTTATCATATAGCTTTGCTTGTTTCTCCTCAATCTTGAAATGCTCTCTCTATTACTCTCTCTTAAATCATTTACTTCTGCAACTATTTGCGAGTGGACTTTCTCAATTCTACCCCCCAGCTGTTCCATAACCTCTTTAGTAGCTACCTGAATTTTGTCAATTTCTCCCCCCAATTGCTTTTTGACCTGCTGTGTTTCCAGTTGCACTAGTTCTTTTAAATTTTCAGCCTGTGTACTGATTCTAATTTCCAACTCCTCCTGTACTTTTCCTAATTTTCTGTCTACATCTGCAATAATCTCTTTAGCCTTTTCTTCCATCACCCCCCCCCTGATCTCAACTCTAATCAGTTCGAATTTGTCACACATTTCCCTACTGTTTTGTTCTAATTTAGCATTTAAAGTTTCAGTACTCTCTCTATTTTCCTTACTGTTTTGTTCTAATCTGGCGTTTAAAGTTTCATTACTCTCTCTATTTTCCCTACTGTTTTGTTCTAATTTAGCATTTAAGGCATCTGTACTTTCTTTATTTTCCCTACTGCTTTGTTCTAATTTAGCGTTGTTTTGTTCTAATTTTGCATTATTCTGTTCTAATTTTGCATTTAAGGCATCACTACTAACTTTGTTCTGATACATGAACTCGAGAAGTAAAGTTTTTAATTCTGGTTGGCCGCCTACACTCCCTGTTTCAGTATCGGGATTTACCTCCGCTAACCCGGTACTACCATCACTCGACATACTGCTCGTATCATCACTCTCCCGTTGATGACCACTACGTAACCTCATCAGTCTTTCTTTCTCATCCCCCATAATGATATACACTGATACAGACAAATAACCCCCAAAATACAGGCACAGAAATATATACCCTTCTCCTTCCACAAATGTTATTAGGTTTTCAGCCCCAAGTTGTCGGTGACAAATGTAATGGTTTCTATTGCCCTCACTTTGAGCGACAAATGTAGCAGTCTTGCTAGCCCACACGTTGAGCGTACAAGTGTAATGTTAATTTATTCCCCACGTTGGGCGCCAAATGTAATGGTTTCTATAGCCCTCACTGTTGGGTCATAAATGTAACTGTTAACCTTTGCCTAAGCTATGTTGTTTTAATGGGCGCCAAGACTTCAACGCAATGCTGAAATCTAAATTTGTATTTAACAACGTCTAGCTCTGGGAGAACACCTTCAAAAATCTATTCACTCAGATCGTGGTATGATTTGATCATTAACCCAACAAACAATTGTATCAGGAGAAGGAATTGGTCTATATCTAATGCTACCTACTGAAAGCAAAGATGGCATTGTAAAAGAAATGAATTTATTATATAAAACAAGTATAGCAACATTAATAATAATAATAAGTATAAAATTTAAATTGGAGCGTTGCGATTTTAATATTACCCATAGAAAATTACGTGAAAACGGAGTCTGATAAATTGATTTTACTCTTATTTCCAAGCTATGAAGTTACTGAAATATGAAATGTAAAACAAAGAGAAACTTGCGCTTACCACTGGAAATTGCCAAAGCATTTCCCTCGTACTGGATAATGCTGTGAGCTTCCCACAGTCTCCTGGACGTCGCCATCTTCTTCGTTATTTGATGATATTCTGGTAGATTAGATAATTCTATGGTCCGTACATCGGACCCAAACACTCGTATAACCACACTGGTTAAGTCTTACAAAAGTTAGTCCTCCACTCCACGGAACATCGGAGCGACTCCCACGAGAACCATACTCGTTAAGTTCTACACAGATAGTCCTCGTTTCACGGCGCGTCGAACGATATATCCACACGTTGGCTCCCCCACCATGGTACCGTCTTCCAGCTTACGTTGTCTCCACTGATTGGCTGAGCACGCCGCTACTTCCCCTCCTCTGGTTCATTACACACGGCGGGAGGGAGAAGTCGTTTTCCGTTCCAACAATTCGCCTTTTCTAGACGCTGCAACTCCGCTTGCGTAATACTTCTCGACAGGAATCAGCTTGTACTTGAATTCCCAGTGAGTCATGTCTCTCAATATATCCTAACTGACGAAAACTCCGTAAAATTCCGCAATCACATAATTTTCTATGATATTGTCGTTCGTAATAATTTGCTTGATAGCGTTTTCTAAGACATAGAAATCCTATCTGTATGCTTATAATTTTTATAAAATGCTCCGAAAATATCTAAATAATAATTATAATAAATTAATAATAATAATAAATTAACATGAAAAATTCTCTTGGCTGAACAATTTGCCGCGTAAATAAATATAGAATGGCTTCCTACTGACTTATGCCAGTTGCATAAAAACCCCTCGAAAAACACGTTACAGTGTCATTAGTCATTGATGTATTATTGTTATTTATTCATTTCATCGATTGTTCCCCTATAGGAGAGTGATTGAACTTGAATACATGATTTCATCTTCTGGCGTTTTCTTGCTTCTCTTCCCCAAATCTCTTCATCCTCTCAGAATGCTACTTCTTCCGCTCAGCTGTCCATTTTCTTCCAGGCTGTCGTGATGGTCTACCCTCAAACTTAACATTTTTGATTTTATTCCGGCACTCAGTGCGGACCTCGAGATTTTGATTGTTGACCTGCGGTAGGTCCCTCTGAACCTCTGTCAGCCACTCCGTGCCACACATACTCTGTGTTATACCGTTGAGCAATTTCTTCACCGTTCCGAAGTTTTCCATCGTGGATATATTATTATTATTGTTATTAATATTATTATTTTACGAAGGGCGTAATATATTGTTTTACACTTTATTTTTTCCTACCCAAATGAAGTACATTACACATTAGTTGTTACGTCCACCTTCTCAACAAAATCTCCTTGTAACTTTATGCACTTTTGCCATCGATGTGTTAGACTCTCTAGACCTTCCTGAAATCATTCTTTCGGATTGCTGTGTACCCATGCCTTGACCGCTGTGTCCAGAGGTTTCTTCATGTTCCCGAACAGGTGATAACCACTTGGTGCCAAGCCGGGAGAGTATGGTGGTGTGGCAGCACCGTGAATCCAATTTGGCCAATGGCAGCGGTGCTCTCACGGCTAGTGTGTGGGCGGGCATTGTCATGCTGCAGAAGCACACCTTTAACCCATATTTCTCGCCGATTAGTTTAAATGGCACAATGTAAGGGCTTAAGGTTTACCACATATGCTGCATTGCTAATCGTGGCTCCCAATTCCATCCAGTCAATGAGGATGATGCCCTTTGTATCCCAGAACACTATCGCCATTCGCTTGCCAACTCATGACACTGTTCGACATTTCTTTGGTGTTGGACTGCCCCTATGATCGCCGGATTTTGCAAAACTGGACACAGTTGTCAAGGCATGGGTACGCAGCGCTCCGAAAAAATGGTTTCAAGAATATCTGGAGAGACTGACACATCGATGGCAAAAGTGCATTGAGTTACAAGGAGATTATGTTAAGTAGGTAGACGTAACAACTGATGTGTAGTGTACTTCATTTGAGTAGGAAAAAAGATGTAAAAAATATACAATAGTACGCCCCTCGTACAATATTATGCCCAACTAAGGAACGCGATTGAACCTATTTGAATTAGCTTTCTGATCGAAATCTCTTCAATCTCTCACTATGATTTTTCTTCTATTCTACTGTCCATGCAATGGTGACTCTTATTCGCGGAGTTGCAGCAAAATTATGTTTGTTCATCAACGATCTAAAGCTAGGCCTGTCCAATAAAATGTCGTATGTTACGTTGATTTCTTGAAGACAATTTTCGTTTTCTATTATCCAGTTGTTACGCCCACCTTAATGAGGAGGCATTGTTATTATTATTCTCTCTAGTATACTCCAATAACTCATCAAATTCAGATATAGGCTACTCCTTGGCATAGTAATTCAATTAATTGAATAGTCTAGTTGTGAAAACCATCCGATGGAAATTGAATCCACAGCGTAACCATACTGGCTTGTTTACCACGTCTGCAAAAGGGAGCTGGAGGTCCAGAAATCTTTGAATCCCGATGTTGAAATTAAAGACGCACTGCCAACTCGATCGATCGATCCAGCTGGCACTGGTGAGAGAAACAATCAGCGCGCGGTGTCGAATATTGATACCTTAATGCACTCTCGGCCATGTGGAATGTATATGACATACTGAACGGAAAACGCTCATGCGAACTCTGGTGTCAAGTGATTTAAATAAATGACGTGGTACATGTTCGAAGTCTTCGTATCAGTATTTTAAAATGGTAAAATGCCTTAATATCAAACATTGTAATAGTCGGCATTGCCTTGGCAGATACCACGTGAGGACGTGCAAGTGCAGAGAGGTGTCTGACGAAATTCTGTGAAAATTAGAAATATATGGACACCCCTCGGAAAAAGGCATTTACAGTGACAACGACAAAATTTTGTATTAATGATGGTTCGTAAGAACCACGTTCATGCACATTGTGCGCAATAAAGTATTTATTATTATAAGGCATTTTAAACTCAGTGTCACTCAGGAACATTATCGAAACAAGCAAAATATAAATGAAACTTAATTCCGTAATGCAGTATTATTAGAACGTGGAAATAAGTCACCATCTTGTGCACAATATTTGCGTAATCGAAATAGCCGTGGGGTTATTGCGTATGACTGTGAATCTAGAGATCTTGGGTTTGAATCCTGGGCGGGGTAAATATTTTTGCTACCAGATTATCATTTTAAACGATATTTATCATATCAATATGACTCGTTTTAACAGAATCCATATGAAATTACGTGTTGGTCTGTGAATCAAGAGGACCTGTTTATAAGGAATTTAAGGTTATGAGCGGTGTCGCGTCTATTAATCTAGTTGATCCATATCGTATTCTTTATTTAGGCTAGTGCTGGTGGAAGCTACAAATCATCTAATAAAATGAGTTCTGTATTATAAACTACAATATCTGTAAAACACTCCCTTTTACAATAGATTAATATTTGTGCCAATGATACTATAACATACTGGTGTATCAACAATTTCACGTGAGGTTTCTTCTATGTCAGATGTTACACATCATATGCGACTACTGTAAGGCTCGTATTTATTATTATTATTATTATTATTATTATTATTTTCAATGTGTGAGCTTGCGATTTTTTTTGGCTAAATTTGATGTTAAGATAGATTTAATTTTTTCAGGATAGAAGTCTGTACATTAATCACCTATCACAAGGACAATTAATTTACGTTATCATTTTACTGATGGTTGAATCTTTCTACATTTTTTATTAATGGATTTGTTTTGGAAGTCTCAATAATTCTGAACACCAAATATTATATCTATATCTCCTTGGCGTATGCTACCAGAAAAAAATTAAGAATATTTTAAAATTAAAAAATTAATAATATTTTAAAATCAAAAAATTAAAATGCCTTAATTATAAACATAATAATAAAAATTAAAACTGTAAACTTAAAGCAAGTAGTTCCATGAAGAACTAAATAGCCTATTTTCATATACCCCACTGGTCTTTCCGATTAAAAGTCTCCTGCCTATTTACAAGGATTTTCCAGGTTATTGGAAAGCCCATAGGTGAATTTATGTTATAGCCTCTATCAACCTACAACATTTCAGTTTGATTGCTGTAATAGATTCGGAGATATTGAAAACCATCGAAATATTTAGGATGATCGCCATGTTGGATCGTTCTATACGTGGGCCATAGAGTCATGTATCATTAGATGAAGAATATTACACAGGTTTGTTGTTCAAACGTTCACTTCAACCGCATGATTAGGAAACAACAAAAATAAAATTTCGAACAGTCGCCATCTTGTTGTTACGAGAAAACTTCATTGAATCAGTTGCCAGTACATTTAATCTTGTATAAATATTTATCATACCGAGTTTCACTGCACTCGCTTGATAAAATCTCGAGAAAAATCCATTTAAATAATTTTAACTTTGCTTGTTCACCATCTTGGTTTTGCACTTCCATGTTTTTAAGCATCACATAGCAGAACTTAGATGAGTATCAACATACAAAATTTTAGGGGGATATCAGTAATAGTTTCGATGATATAGAATGCTGGTGAAATATTTTGCACAGCGGCTATATTGGATTAGTGTGACGTATTAAAATTGGAAGGGCACGGTCGGGGTCGGATGAAATGGTACTATGTCCTTACCGAGTTAGATGGAGAATATTACATAGCTTTGTTGTTCAAACGTTCACTTCAATCGCATGGTTAGGAAACAAGAAATGAAAATAATATTCTAAAATCTCTCCAGCCGTTTAGATTTTATTAGGGACACACACATACGCACACACATTCGCACACACACACACACTCCCTGACAAAGGGTGATCTCATAAGCCTATTTTTTCATGAATGAAAAAGGAATAATTCATTATAATGGGTTAATTAGGTACGGGAAAAATATAGATAACTGTACTGTACCCTGCTAATGTACACAAAAACCGAATGTTGTGAAACGTTATCATATACCATCATAATACTAGTAACGTCATAGAAATTCAACACAATACTTATTTTATATGTTTGAGTACATGTTCTAATTGTCTGTCTGTTATGTAGTCAGCCCGAAGGCTGGTTGGATCCTCAAAAAGTACCGCCGTTTGGTTATGTGGGCATACTATATACCCACAAACGCCCAAGCCTGACCTATATTGAGGCGTACTAGGCCAGATGAGGAATGATGTATTTTGCCATTGCTTTCCTCACTGTGTCAGAACAGCAGTACTAACCTTTCACAGCATCCACAGGCACTGACTGTGCCCTGAATGTCACTACTAAGTACCACCCATACCTCAGTAGCTTCCATATAATCACAGCCATGAGTGAGACTGAGACATCGGTGAAAAGCCACATTTTACTCTAGCCTGTGCCAACAGACAAATGCAAATGTACTGCATTCATCAAGAGATGGCAAACAGTAAAACAAATAAAATTCATACGTGAATAGACTGGCTTTTCGTGAGTATTCTGATCGTAAAGCTTACTATTTTTATTATTCATGCGTTGAATGCTCCTGGAGAGTGGTTTTATTCTGTAAAATGTCTACGATCTGTAAAAGTTAATTCAACTTTTACCCTGCGAAGTAACTGTACGCGTTAAGTCACAGGTTACTCCTTGACAGTGAAGGTGAGCTGAAAGTGGAGCAATCAAAAGTTTGTATTTCGTTGCTGACAATGGCCATCCCGAATGTGAATTTCCCTCCGAGTTTATTCACTTTTCCTGAAGGCAAATATCGGAATGGTGCCATATCTCATGTCTGGGAGGACCTAGCCCCATTCTTAGACCTTAAGAATATTAGAGTTACACCATAGAAAAGTAGCCTATACGGGGATGATTACCACTATGTTTCAAGTTGCTAAAATGAATTAGCAACAACATTAAAACATTTTTAAACAATGTTATTGGAATTCTAGCGCACTCTGAAATGTTTGCTTCGCCACATCAATAACTTCAAAGTTCTAATCTCTCAAGCCAATGTTAGGAGCTTGTATACACCGCCGACGCGTCTTTCTTTTAACCAAACACATGGAAAATATATGTGACACATCGTTCATATTGTTTATTCTATTTCACATTAGCAAATTTATTGAGGTCAACATGGAAGAGTAAGAAAATAGTTGAATGTCACGCTTCGAAGATAAATATGCTTTGTTTTTCCAAACTAAATATACCGTGATGTATTTTGCAAATAATAGGATTGATAGATGTACGAAGCCTATATAAGTTCACTTGGAATGCACTTTAACATTTATGATATTTGGAATTGCAAAATTGCATTAGCCACCTTTTGTGGTCTACGTATAGAAACTTCGGCTCATAGGTCTTGGGTTACCGGCCGCTGGCATCGGGAGAGCGTGGGTTCGAATCCCACTTCGGCAGTCCTGAAAATGGTTTTCGTGGTTTCCCATTTTCACCACCAGGAAAATTCCGGGACGGTTCCTTTCAATAGATTCACGACCGATTTCTTTCCAATATCCCTTCCCTGACCCGTCCTGAAATGAAAAGTACATGGCCATTGGCTGCATTAATAAAATTATTTTTATAGGACTTGGGTTCACTTCCTATCTCCGCTTGGAAATTTAATTCTGTTCTTAGGGCAGATTAGGCAGAGTTGAGAATAAGTGGGTTCGAATCCCACTTCAGCCATCCTAGAAGTGGTTTTCTCTAGGAGCTGAACCCACCTTTCTCAGATTTAGCCTCACAAGACTGAGTGCACCACATTGCAGCCCTCAGACCGGAATTAAATTTCTTGGAAGGGCCGAAAATCAAGCCTAGACTTCCGGGATGACAGCCAAGAATACTAGCCACCACACCATGAAATGTATTCGTGGTTAATTCGGATTGTACTCCACCACCTCCTTCAGAAAAAATTAAAAAAAACATCAAATTGAGTCTTATCTTAAATTGGTCTAGTGAATTTTAGTGCTGGCCACTGAAAATTAAACACTGCGGGTATTATCCATTGAACAAAGTCCCAGTAAATCTCTTTGTAACCTTTCTACTTCTACAAAAACTCACCGAAACTAGCAGACATCAATCTCGCGCTGACACACATTGGGGGAATGTAGTGGGAGGGATCGTTGTTCTAATGGAGAAGGCTTCACAGTTATCTGCTCCATACTGAAAGGAGAATGAACCTTTCTATCTCAGAAAGCTATTCATGACCTTTATGTTTCCAGTTTGTATGCGGTCAGTGTTGCGGTAAGACGAATTTCTTTGTGACAATTGTTTTATCTTATTAAATGATCTTGATGACTTCGTCGTTACGCTGGGGTCTGGCGTTACGTTACGGTGACGGGACGAAATGTACTCAGATGCCCAGAGGTGTGTGACGTCATAGTACTGCTTGGTGCGTGTGTTCCCCGACAATCTCTACTTCGTTAGTATAAGATAAAAATCCCCGATTCTTGGATGTCACGGGTAATCTCGAGAACCACTGGATGGATTTTGATGCGGATTTCACCATTCTGTAAAGGATATCTGGAGGAAAGATTCTGTAGAAAATAATTTATGTATGATCAAAGGAAGCCAAGCAGTAACGATTTCAGTGAAAAAGTCGAAAACAAACTTGGCGTCCGTGCGCTTCTTAAGCTTGCGCTGGGCAAACCGTTAAAAATATCAATATACTACGAGCGTAAGAATTGGTCAGCATGAAAAGTTCTACAAAAAAAGTCCGCGAGGGCATATCTCTATCTTCAATACATCGCCCACTATAATTGTTTTTAGACTGGATGGAAGGGGCACGTCTCCGCGCGCTCTGGTAAGCGTGACGGCATCCCGTGCGCTTTACCTTGCTTTGCCCTTGGTTTGCACGAGTAATTTGAAGCAAGATAACTATTATGCAGATAATTTTCTAACATGTCAAGAGTCTTTGGCTTCGAGAGAAGCGAGCATTTTTTCTAGCATTTTTCAGCATTTGTAGCATTTAAAATGATACAAAGTCTAGTCTTTCAGACTGACTGTCACTTTTTTACAACTGAATACTCAGTCTGACGCCAATCTCATGAGAGGAGTTTGTGAGTAAGAGAAGGTGCAAGGAAATAACCGTCTCAGAATTTTCCAAGAGTGCCTAATGAGAAACTACGGATATCCGTTTCAAGGACGACTGACATGTGATTCGAATCCATTCATCCTCCGAGTTCGAAATTATACTGACCCCAATCCTTTATACGTTCGCGCGTGCTGCTACCCCGGTCGGTTCATCCTGAGAACACAGTAGTCTACTTATAAAAATTCTGTCGGTTTACAAACCACTTCTTGATAACTTGCTGGTGATGACAAATACAGTATGAAGTAACATATAGATTGCCAACTGTTGCCAACATAATGTTATATTTTTATTGATAACTTACGGTAAGTCAGCCCTCGAGTATCTATTGTAGAATAGTCTCTTATTAAGCTCAGACACTATTTGAACGTGCACTCGTTCATTTTATTGGGTTCCTTTGGGAATTCTAATGTATTACTTAAATCAATTTAAATTATATTAGAGGATTTGTTGATTTTACTTCACTTTGTTTTGGTATATGTTGAATATCTCACAAAATAGACGAATTAATTCTTAAGATTTCCAGTATTCTCTATACCAAAGTACGTAAATCACTGCTGATCAGAGCACCTGTACACCAAACTGAGGTCCGTGGAAATCAATTACGTAGATACATATCGAATAAGAGGAACTTCCGACTTCTAGAATGTATTTAAGTGGCATTGTGATCCTGTTCAAAGACAAGCAGTTAAGAGTTTTTCACTCACAAGTTCTTCAAAAATGTAGTTAATTGCGAGAATTCCTCATAACATATTTTAAGTGAATTTCATGAGAGATGAGAATTGGGAAGGAGGTGGCCGTGGCCTTAATTTTGGAACCATCACAGCATTCTCCTGGAATAGAAGTAGGGGAAAGCACGGAGACCCCCTTCCACTATGGTTGAGGTGGGAATCAAACCCGCCTCTTCTCAGTTTTGATTCACGGGGCTGAGTGTACTCCGCTACTGCCCTCAGACAAGAATTCAATTGCTTTTCAGAGCCAAGAATCGAAACCGGGCCCCGCAGTGACAGCCAAAATTGCTAGCCACTACGCAACGAGGAACCTTGTACTTAGTGTGACAGTATGGGTAAAACACTAGCTGCAGTTGCTTCATTAGGTAGAAGTCAAGAAGAAACCTCACTCATCTGTCAGAAGAATCAAAACCATAATAGTACATTATGCAACGAGCCTATAATGGTAATAATTAAGACACGAGTATGTTTGTAAAACGAGTGTCTTAATTACCATTATAGGCGAGTTGCATACGACTGTTTATGTTTGACGATAATTATAATTATTTTATGTTGGAATATAGATATTCATAAATATCTGTCGAGATTTTGCCAGTTTTAAGTACTGAACAGAACGCATGGGACGCAGAGAACACCATGGCCTCCTCAAATACCCCACAATGACATGAGCCTCAGGAGGTCGCGGAAGTCAGGGCAGGTGCGATGGTATCCTTACCTAATTGGTCACACAGCTGTTTTTGAGCTCTGATTGGTGGGAGAAACTGTAGGCCTATCATAATGAAAACATTTACTATAATGAGCCTCATTATAGTACAGTTTTCTGACATATAATATTTACATTTCGCCATGGTTGAACATAATAGTACACTATGCAACGAGCCTATAATGGCTATAATTAAGACATGAGTATGTTTATAAAACAAGCGTAAGCCAGTTTTATAATTTACATACGAGTGTCTTAATTGCCATTATAGGCGAGTTGCATACGACTGTTTATGTTCGACGATAATTATAACTTTATTATATGTTTTAACATAAATATTCATAAATATCTGTTCAGTCACTAGAATTTTGTGATCGGGTGCTGCGCTGGGTAGTATATCTTTGTTTTCCAAGCTCTCTGGCCGACCGACGCATGCGCTCTGTGTGCTTCAATGCCATATGTTCAGCTTGTGCACCAGTATTCAGTAAAACTGTCACCGAAATCGTTTGAAAACAACGCGCTGTGTAGAAATTGGATTTGGGGATATTAAGGTGCAGTGCTATTTCTTGTCTCATATACACCAGTTTATTTACGCCAACATATGGACGGTGCACTTTCAGTAATTTATATAGACATGTTGGATTTTGAGCGCATGCGCGAAGGTATCCTTATCTAATTGGTCACACAACTGTTTCTTGAGCTCTGATTGGTGGGAGAAACTGTTTCATAATGAAAAATAGTGTAATAATGAGCCTCATTATGATACAGTTTTCTGACACATAATAGTCAGGGTCGAACATAATAGTACATTATTAAACAGATCCGACCATTTTACAGAAAATAATAGTGGTAGATCATTGTTGCCGACGTATCGGGATAATCAGAACGAGAATCCTACAGTATTGTTTTTGATGTCCAAGATTTATACAGGCAATCTGCTAATGCTCCAGTTCCCAACCGGGCTGATCCTATCTGCTGGGTGGACCAGTGTTCCGTAGGAGTGTCATGCGAAGCCATGTCATCGTTCAATAATGTAGGGGGCACTTGATTTATTGCCTGCCTGGCTATATAAATTCCTAATGAAGAGAAAATCTCTCCAACAACAGCGTGGAGCTTCATCCACGTTTATCATCACTGGAGATAGGAAATGTTACAAGCTCGTGTAGCTTTTGTCTCCCTCTCACGGGGTTACAGAGGTGTGAAAATTGTTGGACTCGACAATGCATTTATACTTTTCAAGGCTTGATGCACTAAATTATGTTTACGTTCGACGGTGCCGAAATGTAAATATTATATGTCAGAAAACTATATCATAATGATATTCAATCGAGTGAATGAAAATCCACAGCCTGTTTCCAGTCTCCGACCGGGTCAGGAATGGAATGAATGAAGCGAGGACATGAACTGTGCCGGTTGCCGAGGCCTGACGCACTCCTCTGGGGCAATGATTAAATGAATTCCAGATGAAATGAAATGATAGTGGAGTGTGTTGCTGGAATGAAATTTTGACAGGGAAAACCGGAGTACCCGGAGATAAACCTGTCTGCCACCGTTTTGTCCAGTACAGATCTCACATGGATTGACCGGGATTTGAACCACGGACCCAGTGGCGAGAGGCCGGCGAGCTGCCACCTAAGCCATGGAGGCTTTGGTCAATAAAGTACTAGTCCTTATATTTAAAAACTAAGGTGTTTTTTGTTCCCACGAGATTGTGAAAAGAACTAAACCGATTGGCTTCGTAAAGCATTCTAACAAAAGCTCTTGGCATGCAGATTTGAAGAGTTTCTTTTAAAGGAAAATATATGTTACGGTATATTTTTAAATGATTAAATAAATATGTAATATTTGACACTCTCGCGCATGCGCACAAAGGCCTTTCTCATCAAGGCGAATGGCACTTCCGGCCACGTCTAACTGTGATCGTTGTTTATGAGAAGAAAATGGGTCTCCAATAATGTTAATATTATGTATTTACAATATGCATTGAAATAGAATTAAATTAAATAAGCCAAGTATTGAAGAACTTAAACTGCAGGTTAAGTGTGTATACTGGTAAGGTAGCTTACTATTGCGATCACACGTGGTTGTCTGGATGGCCGAGGAGTTATAGTTACAATCCAAAACTTTGTATTGTGCATCGTCGAGAGGGTTTGATTCCCACCTCGGATATGTTTTTTTTATTTCCGATTTCTTCCTTCTTACGATTGGTATTACATTGTCGAAACATATTTTACTTTAATCATTCCCGTAAAGTATCGAACTCTCCGTTGCCATCCTTATATTTAAAACACTAAGTTTTTTTGTTCCCACGAGACTGTGAAAACGACTTAACCGATTGGCTTCGTAAAGCATTCTTACGAAAGCCGTTGACCTGTAGATTTGTATTGTGTCTTTAAAAGGAAGATATATGTTACGCTATATTTTTAAATGTTTAAAGAAAAATTTAATATGTGTGGCATTTGCGCGTGCGCACAATGGAGTTTCTTCACGAGAGAAAAGGCGAATAAAAGATCCACCGTATCGTAGTGTGATCTTTGTTTATGAGAATTGGAAAGGGAAATATCGCTTATGTTTTGTCCCGATACATAGGCCTACTGAAATAAAATCATGAAATAAGGGATATATTGAAGAACTTTAACTGGCAGTTGAGTGCGTTTGTTGTTTACGTCACTTAATATTGCACTCGAATTCCGTCATCTGGGTGGCTCAGCGGATAACATTTTGGACAACGAAATTGATTATGCATCGTCGAAGGAGTTTGATTCCCACCTCAGACATGTAATTTTATTTCCCAATTATTCTTTCTTGCAATTGGTATTACATTGTCTAAACATATGTTACTATTATTATTCCCGTATGGTAAGGAATTCTCCATGATTTACGTTGCCATATACTTTTAAATGATTAAATAAAAATGGCCACAATCGCTTTCGCCATGAGAGAAAATTGGCGAACGTAATTCATTTGGTGGACTCAGACATCGTGGTCACTCAGCCCCGTGTACTTTAGTGTGTGAGTGTAAAATTGTCTCTGATAACCTGTGTTAATGTGATGGCTGTGCTGATGTGTGCATTTGTAATTAATGTGGGAAATGGGGAGTTGACGACCGAGGCTTTAAGTTAGGAACTATCCCGGTATTTGCCTGGAGTGGAAGCGGGAAACCACGGAAAACCACATCCAAGGTTGTTGAGATGGGAATCAAACTTTGCTCTTCTTAGTTTTGCCTCAAGATTGCGCCCCGTTCCAGCCCTCAGACCAGAATTAATTTTTTGTCAGAGCAAGGATCGAACCTGGAATTCGGAGCGATAGCTCAGAATGTAACCTTATTTATAAGAGTGGGCTTCCCTGTGTTAATACGATCTTTGACACGCACTGAACGTATTATTCTAAAACTCCCTCCATTACGGTGGCTGGCGAAGTGAGTCTATGCTCATTCCAGTAGTTGGCGAAGTGATTCTATGCTCCTTTGCATAATTTACTTTTTTGGAAATGCAAAGTATTGTACCTTCAACAGGTGATGGAAATTAATTATTTAGAGCAGTTTCATTCTGTTTATTTTAACATGAAGATCGTCATCCTGAGTTGCGTTTGCAAGCAAATTGCAAAAATTGCAAGGATTTTATTATTTGCGATAAGTCTCGTCGCATTCTCATCAGCAACCAACTTGTGAATGGAAGACCCTGAACTTCATTGTATAAGTGAATATTATTGTATATTGATTATTTGTGTAGAGTACATAACAATGCGTCTTACCACGCTGTTGATTTTGGCAATGGAAGTACTATTTGCCATTTAATATTTGGCGGCAGCGTTGATGCAGGACACTATGGTGTTATTTAATATGACGTTAATTTGGGGAGGAATGCTGCTATAAATAAACCCAGTTGACGAAATAGAACATTGGCCGCAAAAAAGTGGGAAATTGGAGAAAAATACGAAGCCACTTTTAAAATCCAATATAAATATGGCATTTCAGAAACAATTCCAGATATTATGCCGTTACATTGTAGGGTCCTTGACGAAAAATGTAAACATTGCGAGAAATATACACTTGGTTACTTTGACCTTTGCTTTTGTAATGGTAAAATTGATCTGACTAAATATAAACTATTTGACAGGCTGCAACAATTATTCTTCACTGGAGATGATATCTCAAGGAATTTCAGACAGAACAATATGTTCAGTAAAGAACATATAGCCTACTTTCTCCTAAATGCATGGGTATTGTTATAACTCTTTGTCCTTTTCAAGGAGTATAATTGAATGTTGGTTGTAGTAGCTTGTTGAAATACAACGTGCTATAGGGATATTAAACATGAATATGAGGTGCCCTTTGCTAGTGCTACCTCTGTAAAAAAAATCATTCAATTCGGTTTCACCGTGTTTGAATTGATCCGGGGAATGGATTTGCACACATACATGTCCGCTATTTGCAAACTATTGGGCTGATGACCATGTAGTCAGTCATAAGATGCTTTCCACAAAAAGGCATGTTGTTGCAAAATCCGGTAGAGATCAAATTATTAGGATGGTCGAAATTTGATTTTAGCTTTTAACATTTGGGTGGCCGTCATTCCGTTTCCGTCAAGATGGCGGCGATATAAAACATGACACTGAGGTGCCTTTTGCTAGTGCTACCTCTGTACCAAATTTCGTTCAATTCGGTTAAACCGTGTTTGAATTGATAGGGGGAATCGATTTGCACACATACTTGGCCACCATCTGCAAACTATTGGGCTGATGATCTAGCAGTTTGGTCAGAATATGCTTCCCACATAAAGATTTGTTGTTGCAAAATTTGGTAGAGACTAGATTATTAGGTTGGTCGTAATTACATTTTAGCCTTTAACATTTGGGTGGCCGTGATTACGTTTCCGTCAAGATGGCGGTGATATAAAACATGACACTGAGGTGGCATTTTCTAGTGCTACCTCTGTACCAAATTTCGTTCCATTCGGTTTCACCGTGTTCGAATTAATAGGGGGAATCGATTTTCACACAAAGATGGACGCCATCCGCAAAATATTAGGCTAATGTCCTATTAGTTTGGTCAAAGGATGCTCCCTCCATAATGGTATGTTGATGCAAAATTTGGTAGAGATCGGATGATTAGGTTAATCGTAATTTGATTTAAGCTTTGAATATTTGTGTGGCCGCCATTACGTTTCCGTCAAGATGGCGGCGATATAAAACATGACACTGACGTGTCCTTTGCTAGTGCTACCTCTGTACCAAATTTCATTCCATTCGGTTTCACCGTGTTCGAATTAATAGGGGTAATCGATTTTTACACAAAGATGGCCGCCATCCGCAAACTATTAGGCTAATGACCTATTAGATTTGTCAAAGGATGCTTCCTCCATAAAGGTATGTTGTTGCAAAATTTGGTAGAGATCGGATGATTAGGTTAGTCGTAATTTGATTTAAGCTTTGAACATTTGTGTGGCCGCCATTACGTTTCGGTCAAGATGGCTGTGATATAAAACATGACACTGAGGTGCCCTTTGCTAGTGCTACCTCTGTACCAAATTTCATTCCATTCGGTTTCACCGTGTTCGAATTAATAGGGGTAATCGATTTCGACACAAAGATGGCCGCCATCCACAAACTATTAGGCTAATGACCTATTAGATTTGTCAAAGGATGCTCCCTCCATAAAGGTATGTTGATGCAAAATTTGGTGGAGATCGGATGATTAGGTTAGTCGTAATTTGATTTAAGCTTTGAACATTTGTGTGGCCGCCATTACGTTTCCGTCAAGATGGCTGCGATATAAAACATGACACTGGGGTGCCCTTTGCTAGTACTACCTCTGTAGCAAATTTCGTTCCATTCGGTTTCACCGTGTTCGAATTAATAGAGCAATCGATTTTCACACAAAGATGGCCGCCATCCGCAAACTATTAGGCTAATGACCTATTAGATTTGTCAAAGGATGCTTCCTCCATACAGGTATGTTGTTGCAAAATTTGGTAGAGATCGGATGATTAGGTTAGTCGTAATTTGATTTAAGCTTTGAACATTTGTGTGGCCGCCATTACGTTTCCGTCAAGATGGCGGCGATATAAAACATGACACTGGGGTGCCCTTTGCTAGTACTACCTCTGTACCAAATTTCGTTCCATTCGGTTTCACCGTGTTCGAATTAATAGGGGCAATCCATTTTCACACAAAGATGGCCGCCATCCGCAAACTATTAGGCTGATGACCAATTAGTTTGTTCAAAGGATGCTGCCCCCATAAAGGTATGTTGTTGCAAAATTTGGTAGAGATCGGATGATTAGGTTAGTCGTAATTTGATTTAAGCTTTGAACATTTGTGTGGCCGACATTACGTTTCCGTCAAGATGGCGGCGATATAAAACATGACACTGAGGTGTCCTTTGCTAGTGCTACCTTTGTACCAAATTTCGTTCAATTTGCGCTCACCGAGTTCGAATTGATAGGGGGGGGGACAGACTTTCAGAGTACACACACTCACACACACACACTCAGACTCACACACACACATACACACACACAGACAGACACACTTTTTTCGCCCTGTAGTGATCTCATAAGTCTACTTTCATTTTTGCAAAAATCGAAAGTAGGCTAAAAATCGGCAGTACAATGCTATGTCCTTCGTTTGATTTGATGCCAATGTTACTCGGCCACATTCATACGGTCCACATTGTTTTAAAATGTATGGAATTGCACATCATCGCATTTCTTCGTTATATTCCAAAATTATAAGCGACGGTTTGCGGCCAGTTGTATTCAACTCCTCAGAGTTCTTGAATTCCTTGGGATTAAATGACTTGCCTCCACATGCTCCAAACGCTTGACCCATAGTTATGCTGCTTAGAAATCTAAACGTTTCCCAAGGGCTCCTAAATGCAACCATATTGCTTGGATTTTTAAATATTAAGTGTAGTTAAAATTAGGCAGAGAGGTCTAATCCTTCGAATTGATTTAACACCATCCGATAAAACACTATTATTTTCTTTTAGGAGGCAATATTTTCCAATTCGTTTGGCATAATTTATCACAATCAACAAAGCTCAAGGGGAAACCTTGGAACGTATAGGTCTCAATTTGCCTCATCAATTTTTCAGTCACGGCCAGCAGTATTTTGCAATGTTGAGAATGCAATCTTTTGACGCCTTTATAGTTTCAATAGAGCCAAAAAATCGTACAAAGAACGTACAGTGGGCCTATATAAGAAAATTCTTCAGTAAATATGTTTCTATTGACCGTCATGTTTTGACGGGTTTCAACTAGTTTTCATTATGATACAGTTTCTCCGACCAATCGATGTATGATGTGTGACCAATTAGGTACTTGATAGCTTCGGACTTGAAAACAAAATTCAACATGCCGGACATGAATTACATGATTTGAAAAGTTGACAATGTAAAAGATATCCGATCAACCATTGTTGTTATAATGGCAAACACAAAGACAAAATCAGCACGAACCTTTACGGTAATAAGAAAATACTATGATATATGCAAGGAATTTATGAATCTACGTACAGAAGATTGCAATACAGCATCTTTCTATATAAATTACCGACATGGAAAGTGCACCGTCCCATATGTTCGCGTAAAGCCTGATAATCAAGAAATCCCAAGTCCCGAAGAAAATTAAAATAACTAATTAGGAACAAAACCAATCTAAGTAAAAGTACAATAACGGAACATTCCTGTGAATAACAATGACCACAATCTTGACATTGTCAGCATGTTACCGAACGTCAGAGAAAGAAATGCTGAAAACTGTGTCAGAGACGGGTTGACTCGGTTCTAGAGCAAGAGGTTAAACTGCAGGGTATTTGGTTTGTGCTCAGCTGAGCGTACTAGGCTGATGTGGAACCATTCTTCCCCATCACTGCGAGCGTCCTCCCTTAATCACCTTCATCTGTCAGCTGTGCTTTACCGTCACAACTCTCGTGCTATTTTATCACTTACGTACAATCTTGCCACTTTAGCCTCTCTTCTTCTGACCTACACATTAAGTTAAGTTGGTACACTTAATTCTCGATAAATCCTGAGTGAAGTGATTATTTATGGTATGCTTTCTGTTGCACATTAAAATTCAATATTTTGAAATTAATGTAGATAACACTGTACCGATATGCAATAACTTATTATTGTCAAAAACAACAACAGTCTCAAACAGATAATTAATAACTGTTTGAATGAATAAATAAATAACATAATAAATAATTAAATAACTGTATAAATAAATTTATGAATAAATGAATAAATCAATGGATAAACGAATAAATGAATAAATAAATGAAAAACATCAATAAATGTATACATAAATTAATGAATACATAAATAAATAAATATATAAATAATTAATTGAATGAATAAATGAATAAAGGAATAAATGAATAAATGTTTAAATAAATTAATGAATAAATGAATGAATGAATAAATTAATAAATTAATAAATTAATAAATTAATTAATTAATTAATTAATAAACGAATAAATATTTAAATAAATTAATAAATGATTAAATAAATAAATGAATACATGTTTAAATAAATTAATAGATGAATAAATTAATAAATTAATGAATGAATAAACGAATAAATGTTTAAATAAATTAATAAATGAATAAATTAATAAATTAATAAATGTTTAAATAAATTAATAAATGAATAAATGAACGAATAAATGAATGAATAAATAAATAAATGAATAAATGAATAAATGTTTAAATAAATTAGTAAATGAATAAATATTTAAATAAATTAATAAATGAATAAATTAATAAATTAATAAATGAATAAATTAATGAATGAATTAATAAGTGAATGAATGAATGAATAAATAAATAAATAAATAAACCAATCGATGACTATGGAGGCTATTAACCTATAGATCATGTAATGTAAATACCCGGCATGCAGGTATAAAGTATCAAATTAATATGACGTACGCTTAAAAAAATAGAACCCTTATTTTTGGCTTTGGCTACCAATGCTCTTCTGATTCTTCTCGACAATTAACTCTCAAAAAGGAAGGCATCTTGTAGTTTTACGTGACTTTTAATCTCGCAATCATTAGTCACGTAAACTCTTTTTTACATGGAATCTGAACCGCAGGACGTGATACTTCACTTCGAAAATCTCACATGGATTGACCGGGTATCAAATCGGATCCGCCTCGGGGAGAGGCAAGCAGCTTGACCACTGCTATGCTATGCATATAACCCCATTCTTTGATGGTGATGATGATGATGATGAATGTTGTCTTAAGGGGAAGAAACATCAACGTCATCTGCCTCTAGTGCACGGTTCATCTACTCCAAATCATTTTGAGGCCCAAGTGACATTATCATACTAATATATAAAAATGAGATGGCGTGTGTCTGTCTGTGTGTTACTCAATAACGCAAGAACCACTGGTCCGATTTAAATGAAATTTGCATGGATGTAGCTGATTTACCATGTTTACATATAGGATACTTTTAATTTCGATATTTTGCACTATTAAAAAATGGCGACCATTTTAGTGACGTCACTACACCCTTTGGTTTCAAAATTTCATACTTCCATATCAAATAAAAAGAGAACGCTAAGAAATAGCAAACATTTGATGGCATAAACGAGCTTCAAAATGTAATTTCCTTTCCGAAAGGTCCTTATCACTTTTCGTGTATCTCCAACGGTTAGCGAGTAAAACCCACATATGTGACTTCACTACACCCTTTGGTTTCAAAATTTCATATTTCCATTTCAAATAAAAAGAGAACGCTAAGAAATAGCAAACTTTTGATGCATACACGAGATTTAGCATTTCATTTTCTATCCAAAAGGTCCGTATCACCTTTCGTGTATCTCCAACGGTTAGCGAGTAAAACCTAAATTTGTGCAATAAAACACGGTCAACACCGAGCGGTGCAGTATATCTCGACATACATAAAAATTAAAGTTAGTATGTTTTTTTCGCAATTTCTACGGAAATTTGAGTTATTTACGCGTTTCAAACTGTTTTATTATGGATGCGCGCGAAAATAATTTTTTGGTCTGTCTGTCTGTGTGTTTGTTTGTCTGTGGACAAATTTGTTCCCTTATAACTCGAGAACGGCTGGGTGTATCAACGTAAAATTTGGTACAGATATCCATCAGAGGCACGACACTAATCATTGATGTAACCCTTCTCCGTACCTCTCATAAAAGAGGGCCTACCCCCTTAAAATACATGCTGAAATAGGAGTAGAAGGACGAGACAAAGATCATTTTCAGCCCGTCAATGTGAAAGACAAAATTCGAGGGTCCCCGAAATCCACATTTTAAGGCCCTAAAACCAACCGTTTTTGAGATATTCCCAGAAAACTAATTTCATTTAAGAAATTAATGAACGAATTCAAGCCGGTAACCATGGCAACAGATTCTCAGAGGTCCATCTATTGCTGTAAGACGCAATGCAATTCCATTAATTACATTGGTGTGAAAGTTTGCAAATGGCTAGAAGGTTATCACGGAAAGAAATTAAGCTGTAAAATTCATCAATACGTATAATGCGCTTAAGGGGGTCAAGGGGTACACTAGATTTTTTTCACGCGATTTACACCTGCGGGTGTGGTACGGCAGGTCTATTATATTCCTATCCCAATATTATATTATTATTATTAGTAGTAGTATTATATTATGGCGTACAACGAGGAGACAAAGCCCCTCGGTGCCAGAAACAAAACTTGGGGGCCTCGAAAACTACATTATAAGGCTCTAAAACCAACAGTATCAGAAATATTCCCAGAAAACTAATTTTATTTAACAAACTAATGAAGGAATGGAAATCGGTAACCATGACAACATTTTCTCAAGGGGTGGTATCCAACTTTCCATCTATTTCTGTAAGAAGCAATGTCACTCCATTTATACCTTGCCAGGGTGGGTGAGTGGTTAGCGTGTCGGTCTACTAACTCCATGATTGCAGGTTCACTCCTGGCCGTGGTACAGGCCGGACGTTTGTTTTAGACGAGTGAAAATCTTAATGGAAGCCTGAAGGCGTGTTACTGCAGTACCTGTGTTGTTTTCAGCTGCCCCAAGCGGTCCGATGATTGACAAAGCTGTCTCACAGTCCTACTGAAGTACAGTCATTGGCAAAAATAATGACGTTCTGTTCGTAAATACGTAACGTGTACTTCCGTGTCACACAATACTTCGACGTGGCCTGTACTGTCTGCTCAAGTCTGGAATTCCATTACATTAGATCGGTGGTGTCAAATGTGAAGTGATAGGGGTGAGAGAGTGACTGTGTACAGGCTCACCCGCAGGCTTCAAGGTCAAGGGCAATCGTCTAAAACAAACGTCCGGCCTGTACGTGATATTTGAAAGGTGACAAAAATACGACTCGCATGTCATACGATGTTGGCATGTCAAAGAACCCATTTGAATTCAGTAGGCCGTGTTCATAATGGCAAAATTAACCTCAGGTTTTTCCGCCAACACAAAGTTCCTCATTTCTCTACTAGAAAGCACTATAGTGTTCAAGTAGCTTAGATATCTACCCTCCTTGACTTTCATAGTGATTCAAGGAACAACGAAATTTTGACATGCAAGCTACCCTCTGGGTGTCAAATTACGAAGCTTGCACCCGGCACCCGAGGTCAAACGATGTTATTATTAGGCTACTACATTTATTTCATTTCTGTGAAAGTTTGAAAATGGCTATAAGGTTATCACGGAACCAACGTAGACTGTATAATTCGTCAATGCAATTAAGGGGGTCAAAGGGTAACCTAGAATTTTTTCATGCAATTTCACGTGCGACATATAGTACAGAAAGTCTATTATATCTACAAACATCAACATTATTTTCAAAAATTCCTGAATTGAATCATCATTTTTTGCGGCTTTTAGGAATTTGGGCCATTTGAGGCTAAAGAACCTGAATTTTCATGCACCACAAGCCTTTATAATTTATGAAAGAGGTCTTCCTGTGTATGGGGACCTAACACAACGTAGAGGGTCATTTTTTATGTGAGGTATATTGCGTTTCGTCATACAAGGCTTTCAAATCTATTTCACGTCAGGAAGTACACGTTAGATGAATTTAGTTTGAGAGCACATTTTAACTTATCTCATTTTTTTCCACATACGGGTTCATCGTAGGGATGATTTTGTTTGATACGTATGGTAGATATATTCATATTTGGATATCTGGGTGATATGTTGTAGACAATAGAATTGTCTGTCTGTCTTTCTGTGTATCTTTATGTACGCCTATAAATCGTGTTCGGATGCTTGGTGCATCGTAAAATTAGGTATGGTAAACATGAGTCAATACACCAATCATTTATAAAACTCCTCACCGTACTTTTCATACAGTAGAAGGGTGGATATAGGGAAAAACTTCTCAAAATACACGCTAAAATAGGCGAAATATAAAATTATCCTAGAAGGACGATCAAAGCATATGTTGCGCTTCTCATTGTGAGACACAAAATTCGCGATTTTATAAGGGGTCTCCGAAAACCACATTTTAAGGCCCTTAAATTAACAGTGTCTGCGATATTCCCAGAAAACTAACTTCGTTCTGATAAACTTATGAAGGAATGACAAACCACTAACCATTGCAACAATAGCTCAATTGATAATGTCTCGTGTTAATATATAACACCGTTCGAAGAACGGGTACTTCTGCTAGTTTCCTTATAAAGGAAAACAACAGTGATATTTTCAGAATGGTTTCTAACATGATGTAAATCCAAAAATATCAGTTATAATGCCAAATCTCTCTCAGACAACTGTAGCGTATTGTACAGGGATAAATTTTTTGCCTATTTCCTTAACTCGAAACAACAGTCAATGAACGGATGAACATCGAAAGTTAACTTAATGATTTTTAAAAACAAAATATTCATTTGTTGGCTTACTGAATACGGAGTTTAAACATTCCCCACGATTATGGGCTACACATTTAACGATGGAGTATGAACTGGACATGCATTAGCTCTATATTTTGCAGCAAATGCATATAGTGATATTTTATTTCCTCATGAAATATTCATTATTAAAGCATACATTCAAACAGCAGTAGTCACACATAAATCACCAGTCAAGTCTCTTTTCAGTATTGCAATTTTTTTATAGCACTTAAAATCGAAAATTGGACTTCAATGCTTAGGATATGTACGTACCCTAACCCACTTTACCCATCTGGCATTTCACAGAAGCCAATAAGGGAGACTGGTGAGAATCACACTTTAAACATATAGAATATGCTCCAGAAGTTGAATTTTCTATTTTCATACATGCTGGAGCTCCCATTGCAGCCTTTCAGCGTGATTTGACGCACTCGGCTATGATGATGGGTACTGAATAGGTGCTCATAATTTATAGAATACCCGATATATAAACTGATCGCAATCAAAGAAATTTATCGTTTCAATCCGACATAAAATCTAATGTATAGTCTGCTTTTTCAAGTTCTATGATAGCCTGTTACTGGCCCATGACAAAGAAATAATACTAATAATAATAATGGTTGGTTGGTTCTTAAGTTTAGGGGCTGCGACAACGCGGTCATGTAGCCCCGTGAACTTTGGGTGTGTGTAGAATCTGTCTGATAACCGGTGTTAATTGTGATGGCTGTATTAGTGTGTGTAGCTGTTTTTAGCCTATTTTCGATTTTTGCAAAAAATGAAAGTAGACTTATGAGATCAACACAGGGCGAAAAATTGTGTGTCTGTCTGTGTGTGTGTGTGAGTCTGTGTGTGAGTCTGTGTGTGAGGGTGTGTGTGAGTGTGTGTACTCTGAATGCCTGTCCCCCCCCCCCCCCCTATCAATTCAAACACGGTGAAACCGAATTGAACGTAATTTGGTACAGAGGTAGCCCTAGCAAAGGGCACCTCAGTGTCATGTCTTATATCGCCGCCATCTTGTCGGAAACGTAATGGCTGCCACCCAAATGTTCAAAGCTTAAATCAAATTACGACTAACCTAATCATCTGATCTATGCCAAATTTTGCAACAACACAGCTTTATGTGGGAAGCCTCCCTTGACCAAATTACAAGGTTATCAGCTCAATAGTTTGCGGATGGCGGCCATGTTGGGTTGCAAATCTATTCCCCATATTAATTCAGACACGGTGAAACCGATTGGAACGAAATTTGGTACAAAAGTAGCACTAGCCGAGGGCACCTCAGTGTAATGTTTTATGTCGCCGCCATCTTCACGGAAACGTAATGGCGGCCACCCAAATGTTCAAAGCTTAAATCAAATTACGACTTAACTAATCATCCGATCTATGCAAAATTTTGCAACAACACACCTTTATGTGGGGAGCCTCCCTTGACCATATTACAAGGTTATCAGCTCAATAGTTTGCGGATGGCGGCCATGTTGGGTTGCAAATCTATTCCCCATATTAATTCAGACACGGTGAAACCGAATGGAACGAAATTTGGTACAGAAGTAGCACTAGCAGAGGGCACCTTAGTGTTATGTTTTATATTGCCACCATCTTGATGAAAACGTAATGCCGGCCACCCAAATGTTCAAAGCTTAAAGCAAATTACGACTAACCTAATCATCCGATCTCTACCAAATTTTGCAACCACATAACCTTTTATGGGGAGCATTTTTAACCAAACTACAAGGTCATCAGCCTAATAGTTTGTGGATGGCGGCCATATTTGTGTGCAAACCTATTCCCCCTATTAATTCAAACACGGTGAAACCGAATTGAACGTAATTTGGTACAGAGGTAGCACTAGCAAAGGGCATCTCAGTGTTATGTTTTATATCACCGCCATCTTGGCGAAAACGTAATGGCGGCCACCCAAATGTTAAAAGCTTAAATCAAATTACGACCAACCTACTCATCTGATCTCTACCGGTTATTGCAACATTATAACTTTATATATGTGGAATATTTTGACCAAACTACAAGGTCACCAGCCCATTAATTTGCGGATGGCGGCCATGTATGTGTGCAAACGGATTCCCCCTATCTATTCAAACACGGTGAATACAGATGACGGCCATATATGTGTGCAACCTTATTCCCCCTATTAATTCAAACACATTGAAACCGAATTGAATGAAATTTTGTACAGAGGTAGCACTAGCAAAGGGCACCTCATATTCATTTTTATTATCCGTATAACACGTTGTATTTCAGCAAGCTACTACAACCAACGTACAATTATACTCCTTGAAAAGGACAAAGAGTTATAACAATACCCATGCATTTAGGGGAAAGTAGGCTATATGTTCTTTCCTGAACATCTTCTTTAATTCAAGTAAGGACTGCAACTTTGAAGTTTTCAAATAGTTCCTACTTTTGCTGCCAAACGCCAGCGTCTACGACTACTAGGCCTAGTTCAGAACTTAGCTGCTAGACGCCACCACAGTCGGCTCTTGGCAACGAACGTAGGATCCTAAGAGCGTTGTTTACATTCTTAACCTATACAATTTAGCTTCACACAGGTGTAATTAGTGGAAGGTTCTTTAACATGCCATAAATCTATGACATAGGACCGCCGGCTTTACTTCCCCTCCGAAGGAAGGCATACTGAGGGATTTTAACGCTCTTAAAAAAATTCGACGGCTTTTTGATTTATTGATTTACGTCCCATTTTCACTGCTGAGGATTTTGGAGACGCCGGGGTGCCAGAATCTTTTTCCGATGGGGAACTTTAACGTGCCAGTAAATCTACTGACACGGCATCCTCGCATTTGCACTGTCTCAAATACCAATTGATTGCACTAGGATTCGGTCCTTCAACTTTGGTCAAAGCAGGTAAGAACGTTACCGTCGCGCCATGCTTCCAGTCATGAGAACGACAGCATGGTTCAAAACAATTCACTGGATATATGACTTCTGCAAACGCAGCAATTAATTTGTGATAAAACTCATTTCCAAAGATGAATGCAACGTGAACTCTTGATGATGGTCTTTCACTTCAATGTGTATCTTGAACGATTGAGTAACGCTTCTCAAAGAAAAAAAAGATAAAGTTTCTGTATAAAACTAAAGCTATGTGTTTTAGAGTGGTTCTTGAAGGCTGTGATCCACGTCATGTAGAGAGTGGTATTCTCTGTCACTTGGTAAATATACTCCGAGTACATAGAGCGGGTGAAGTATTGGAAGTTTTACGGCCTCCCTGTCGCGCTGATCGCTTGGGATTGGACGGCACACATCACTGTCTCCCACGACGGTGTAACTTTAGGATTACTGAAATTGAGTCAGGAAATGGAAAATTCTGCTTCATAGGGAGAAATGATGTTTGCCATTTCGAAATACTAAAGAACGCTTTGTTATTGCTCCACCCTAGAGAGTCTCACCGTCTCTCGGTTCTGAGAATTGGTTTACAAACTCATAATCTACAAAAAAGATGGTATATTGGCTTTCACGGCCGGTGAATTAAAACTCAGCAATTCTTCTAGGTTTGTGCCGTGTCTTGTGAGCCGCTTGGTGTCCTAGGCGAAACCCCACACAAGACACGGCACAAACCTAGAAGAATTGCTCAGTTTCATAATCTACCATTCATCCTGTAATAAAGAGATGATGTCCGTTTATGTACAGGAGGGACCTGATTATGTGTATTAAAGTAAAACTCCCCAATTTCTTAACCATAATTACGAACGTAGCATGTGCTTTCATATAAATTTAATTGTAATCACAGATGAACAAAAACATTCAATATTCCAGCAGAATGCTCCAAATAATATTGTTTTATGCAGCCCAACTAGCGCCATTGTCAGGAAGGTTGATATTTCTCTACTTGCATCCTGTATGGCACTAATGCACTGCATGCATATCCTGCAAACGATACTGAACACTATTATTTTTCCTCGATGTTACTACACACTAATTCGAGGGGAAAATAATAGTGTTCAGTATCGTTAGTGGGATACACTTGCAGTGCAATAGTACCTCACGAGATACAAGCAGAGAAATATGTACCTGTCAAGACGCGTTAGTTGGATTGCATAAAACAATATTATTAGGGGCAACTGATGAAAATCCACAGCCTGCTTCCAGTCTCCGACCGGGTCAGGAATGGAATGAATGAAGCCCCCATCTAGCGGCGAGGATATGAACTGTGCCGGCTGCCGAGGCCTGACGCACTCCTCTGGGGCAATGATTAAATGAATGACAGATGAAATGAAATGATAGTGGAGAGTGTTGCGGGAATGAAATGTTGACAGGGAAAACCGGAGTACCCGGAGAAAAACCTGTCTGCCTCCGGTTTGTCCAGCACAGATCTCACATGGAGTGACCGGGATTTGAACCACGGATCCAGCGGTGAGAGGCCGACCTGCTGCCGCCTAAGCCACGGAGGCTCCTAGGGGCAACTGATACACATGGTAAATATGTTTAATTTATAACATCATGAAAAATTGTGAGCAGTTATGTGACAGGATCGCCTCACTTCCCGATTTAATTGTTTTTTAACTCAAATATTTGAAGTTTAAATGTACCTACTGTGCCCATTCAGCATGAAATATGTAAATCACAGTTTGCCAGCAATGCTCAATCGGGAGTATCGGGGTTCATGTTATGTTCTCCCACTCTGTGACTTACACACCTTGGATTAAATAGAGGATACACTTCCAAAAAAATAAACAAAATCAACTCCTACTATAAAAAACATTTAATTACTCAAATATATGGCGCTATAACAATTAAACAAATAAAATACTGACCCTTTAATTCATATTCGTTCAAAGTGAACAAGGAAGTCATATTTAAACAAATATTAAATCATAATAAATGGCTTTCTATAAACCAACAAACTTCTATTAATTTTCACTTCCATATAGTGTCCTTTTAAAATTCAATAAAATCAAGAGCTCCAATAGGTTCGATACTTTTTACACATACTGTGTTATCCCTTTTACAACACATCACTTCCAATTACATGAGTATATCTTCTAATCAAAAATATATGATTTAACAAAGTACTGTTACTCATTTACTTAAAATTTTGGGCTTCCACAATGCTCTTAGGTTACCATCTCTCTCTCAAGTCAACAATTCACTACCGTGATTGGGAAACATTTGCGCACTCCCGAGTTACAGAAGACAAGTCAAAAATTAAGATCACTCCTGGAATCTAATTGTCTTCACTAAAACTCGTGAATCACTACATCGTATAATCATAACATTAGGGATTTATTATTAGTTGTCTTAAAAGACCATTATATCATAAGAATGCAACGATCTGAACTTTGAAAGCGGTAACATTCATCTAAAAGAACCTCGGTTCGGAGACCGTGTCGTTAAAACAAACTCTAAACACTCTTGTGTACTATAACGTCAAACAGACGGCTCTTAGACCTACCACAACACGTTAATGGTAAGGGTCTGGCCTTGGCTACTTAGCGTGATTTATTGCCGGGAGCAGGAACTTCACGGTCTCGCTCACAAGAGACGGGCTATCCTCAGCTTTTACACAGCTGTTCTTAAATGCAGTTCTTTGAACAGGCAAGGCTTTCATACTACTTTTTATACCAACATATTTAAGGTCAACAGACCTATTCTCTTAACCTCGGCATTTATTAATTATGAAGTGTCCTCATTGGCGGGTAAGAATAATTCAATACAACAACAAATATTTAGGGGCTTAAACATGGACGAATCTGGGTTCGATCCTTTCAAATGCCTCGGGAACCATATCCCACACTGGAGGACTTATAACATTAGCGACTTATAGCAGGCCTCATTGCCTTACACCCGCGCTCATAATACGATAATTAGCACCCTTTTATTACAATACACACACGGCCTCGTGATCACATCACTATTTAGAGGACTAACCATAGTTCAATTACCACGAATAACTGCCCCTCATAATTAGTGTTACCGAGTTTTTCAACGCATTCCTAGCGTGACAAATTACTTCAATGCGCTACATGGCGCTTACACATTACTGAGCCAAGTTGCCTTCAACGAACTGATAAATTCAACATCAACGTTTTATTGTACATCACAATTCTATTTTAATCCTCTCCCTTGACAATAATCGCTTTACTTTAAGAACATGTTTCATAACATGTATTAATTCATATAAAGGAGCTCGGAAGCTACTACTTTTCATATAGTTCATCATAATCTTCATTCATTTATATCATTATTATTATTATTATTACACTTGCTTTTACATATTTAAATCATTTATCAACTACACTGATATTTTATTTCATACATTTCCCCCAAGGGATGTATTTATTTCACATAATTATTTTATATTTTCTCAAATTTAATCGTTCAGATCGCGCTATATTCTTTTATTTGTTATTCAAACATCCCTATTCTTTCTTCCTCATGTGGATTGTACGCAAACCTTTCCCAACACATAACATAATGAAATGGTTACTCACATGATTTTACGGTCATTGACCGAATTCTCCAGCGATGTTTCATTTTGCCCACTCACTGCATTTAAGCCATCTTCATTGATACCATTTCACACAATGACACTTCTTTAAACACATACACATTATTTACCTTAAACACTGGTAACAAATTGAATACCATTTTTGTATTCATTTATCATACACAAATAAATTCACTAAAATTATTACACTAAATCAAATTTCACTATATTTACTTTACACTGCTTTTAATCACTTAGGCTTTGATTTTTGCCTTACACACGTGATTTCTTTCTTCCCCGTTTCCAAGGGTGACACTCTTATACGTCAGCTCCCTAACCTGGTAAGATGATGAAAGTCTCGATAAATCTTCCCCTCCCCGGAACGGTTAATCTTCAGATCCGGTTTCTGACTATCGGCTTCTATTTTACTAGTTCGATGTCGTTTCTTCCTAGACACTATTTAGTTTGTCTAGCTAAAGTCTGTCCTGGTTACGGCCTCTCGAATACTTTATCTGTGACCTAATGATTCCCCAGCATTTACTGCTATTCCTTCAATTCATAGCTTATTGCTTTTTACTGTTCGTTTATCTCCTTTAGACAACGCCTTGGATTAAATTCTCAATTCTTATTGTTCTGCGCTCTAGTACCTATCTTTTCGGCACACTAGGCGTTACTTATTTCGTCCGACCCTGATCGGGTTCCTTAACTTTGATAGAAATGTTTGTTTCACTTCCGTTGGTACTTCGAAATAATACGATACTTTCTGTCTTTTAACTGAATTGTTATTCGAAGACCTATCGCCTGTTCTTTCTTCAAGTTCGCAGCCTAACTTTGACTGTAATACTGAACTTGCGCTATAAAGACTGATGCTTACTGAAATAAATCCTGTACTAGGATTTTACTATGTATTCACACGGCGATATTAATGACAATACTTCTCAGCCACTCCCATACGGGGTGCTCGTTGGTGATACAGCGTATCACGACCTCTCGAGGTCTGGTAAGTACTGCATGATTAGCCTGGTTCTGCCAGGGCTTTTATACAAATCGGCTACAAAAAGATAAAGTCCTCGTCTTCTTCATAACTAACTTTCGAAGCATTAGTCACATACTTTTGAAACTCATATCTCTGGAAAGCTCGTTTTCTAAACGTAAACTGACTTCTTTGCACATGAAAATCGATCGTACAATTCCGAGATATCAAATAAAATTTGCTCTTCAGATACGTGGGTGTTGAGGTTCATTTTCAATCCCTACCACCTCTGGTCTCGGGGAACTTTTAACTACGTCATGCTGCGTTTGCACTTCTTTCCTGTGCAATTATTATAACCCTTTTCCCCACACAAAAATATCTATTTCAAAATGATTCACAATGATGTATTTCTTTTGTTAATTATATTCTCGCAAATGGCTTAAATCTAATTATTCCTCTTCTTGCACAACTGCGAGGATGCCATTTTATTGCTGCGTAAGATCAATTTCCGAAACCTCTTCTCGCTTACCCACAGTGGAAAGTTTTTATCGTTCTATTAATAGTTATGATCGGCTCCCTATCAGTGCGTCACGCATGATATCATTTCCTGGGGCCACCTTGTAACATTAATTAGTGCCCCATGTTGGTAGCGACAAATGAAACGGTTTCGCTAGCCCACACTGTTGGGAGAAAATGTAACTGTTTACCTCTGCCTAAGCTATGTTGTTTTAATGGGCGCCAAGACTTCAACGCAATGCTGAAATCTAAATTTGTATTTAACAACGTCTAGCTCTGGTAGAACACCGTCAAGAATCTATTCACTCAGATCGTGGTATGATTTGATCATTAACCCAACAAACAATTGTATCAGGAGAAGGAATTGGTCTATATCTAATGCTACCTACTGAAAGCAAAGATTGCATTGTAAAAGAAATGAATTTATTATATAAAACAAGTATAGCAAAATTAATAATAATAATAATAAGTTTAAAATTTAAATTGGAGCGTTGTGATTTGAATATTACCGATAGAAAATTACGTGAAAACGGAGTCTGATAAATTGATTTTACTCTTATTTCCAAGCTATGAAGTTACTGAATTATGAAATATAAAACAAAGAAAAATGAGAGATTGCGTATTTCTGCGTCATTAGCGCTTACCCCTGGAAATTGCCAAAGCATTTCCCTCGTTCTTGATGATGCTGTGTGCTTCCCACAGTCTCCTGGACGTCGCCATCTTCTTCGTTATTTGTTGATATTCTGGTAGATTAGATAATTCTATGGTCCGTACATCGGACCCAAACTCTCGTAAAACCGCACTGGTTACGTTTTACAAAAGTTCGTCGCTAACTCCACTGAACATCGGAGCGACACGCACTTGCGACCGTACACTGCAAGTTCTACACAGATTGTCCACGTCCCACGGAACATCGGAGCGACTCCCGCGTATATCCATACTCGTTAATTATTTCACAGATTGTCCTAGTTTCACGGCGCGTCGAACGATATATCCACACGCCGGCTCCCCACTCTTCAGTCCCAACTAGCTTACGTCGTCTCCCCTGATTGGCTGAGCACGCCGCCATCTTCCCCTCCTCTGCCTCATTACACTCGGCGCGCGAGAGTTCCGTTTCGACAATTCGCCTTTTCTAGACCTTGCGACCCAGCCTTGCGTAATACTTCTCGACAGGAATCAGCTTGTATTAGAATTCCCAGTGAGTCATGTCTCTCAAATACCCTAACTGACAAAACTCCGTAAAATTCCGTAATCAGATAATTTTCTATGATATCGTCGTTCGTAATAATTTGCTTGATAGCGTTTTCTAAGACATAGAAAACCTATCTGTATGCTTATAATTTTTATAAAATGCTCCGAAAATATCTAAATAATAATTATAATAAATTAATAATAATAATGAATTAACATGAAAAATTATCTTGGCTGAACAATTTGCCGCGTAAATAAATATAGAATGGCTTCCTACTGACTTATGCCAGTTGCATAAAACCCCTCGAAAAACACGTTACATATTCGCCTCGGATCATCGGATGATTTACCGTGACGACGGTCCATTATCCGATTATCCCAGACACGTTAATAAACCCCATCCAAAATACATATTAAATAAATGAAATCACCCTAAATTACAGATATATACACTCATATTTTTTCTTCACGCACTTTGCGTCAAAGTTTGTTGTCACTATGGATTGCACTTTGCAACCAGTCCAATGTTTTACATATGGAATAGTGTTCCACGGATATTTCCGCCTCTCAAATTTCTCTATGTTGGAGAAATAGACATAATTAATGTGTGAGCACTATGTATTTATGATGTCATATCACACGCATTGAAGGTGTTCTGATATATTTATATCACCATAGAACTTCCTAATTTCACTGGAGGTCCCCTCCTTATGGTGACATTTAATTCCACTTATCACTGAGCACACGATCACACTATTGTGGCAGCGCCTCGTGACCATAATACTTAATCTCTCTTTGAAGTAGATTAAATTAATTTTGACTTCTGAAAAAAAAACAGTAAATGTGCATTACATATAACACCAAATATTTCTGTGCCGTAATCGCCCTGTCTTGTTAAGTTCCCGTTAACCATATTCTACTTAATACTAGTTCTCAACACAGACCATTTCTCCTCACACAAATAATACCATTGTACAAATTATCTTAAATTACACACTTACAAATCTTACATGGCGAGGCCGTAAACAGAAATCACGTGTGCTGATATGTATGAGTTTCATGAAGGACTGTCTCGCATTCTGATGGCCCATCTTTTATCTCGTGGACGCCTTAAGCTAACAAGCCCTATACAAGCGCTCCCCCATCTTTTGGAGATAAATGGGAACCCATCAGCGCTGCCAAATTCTGGCCTTGGTGTATCGAGACATTTTAGTGCTCAACAGCATCCGACAATCCCGTCATATTTCCCTGTACCTTAAAAACTCTCATTTACTTACATACTACCCCCCTGTGTGACTTCTGATACGCCTGCCTTAAGACCAGATCTTCCACGCACCAGACACCACACTTACTCGTTTGATAGGCTGGCTCGCCAGCTAAACACACTCACTTTATGACACATATTTTCGTAGACTATGTATATTATACGTTCCGTATAATCTGTTTCCCTCACTATTCTCCAGCACATATGCTGTTTTCCCAATACGTTTGGAAACTATTAATGGTACTGCGTCACCTGCTTCCAACCTTGCAAGTGGCTCCCTTTAACTTGACGTCATCACGTTGCTCCACTAGCATGTTTCTCAGTGTCTGTAACGATGCCCTGTTGCTACTGTCCACACATGCTCATATTAAAATACCGTCCTCTGCTTTAACCACAGGATAATCCCTACATAAATTAGTGTCCCTCGATAGCATGTCTGCAAGAATGTTATCTTTACCTTTAATATATTTTACTGTGAATTCGTATTCCTGCAGAGCAAGAATCCACCTACTAACTCTGTTAGAACTGAGTTTACAAGTCCTCATATACAGTAATGCATGGTGATCTGTGTGGATCTCAAATTTCCCCCCTACTAAATACATTCTAAATTTCCCTAAACTGAAAACAATACCTAAAAGCTCTAACTCAGTAATCGTGTATCTTTTCTCCGCTGCTGTCAGTCCTCGCGAGGCTAAAGATACAATGCACAGATTACCCTCATCATCTTTCTGACATAATACTCCAGCAATGCCTATATGTGAAGCATCTGTCATAACCACATATTCCTTATCTTTTAACGGATATTTCAGCACTACAGCTTTCTCAAAACCTTCCTTCAGCGCTCTAAAAGCCTGATCATGCTTGGACTCCCATCTCCACCGAGTCCCACTTTTAAGCAATTCCCTGAATGGTTCTACCAACCCTGAGTATTTAAGAATGAACCTCCTGAAAAAGTTGCAAATTCCCAGGTAAGTTTTTAACTGTTTAACATTCTGTGGCACCTCTGCGTTAAGTATCTTATTAACCCTACTTTCCTCTGGTGTTACACCTCTACTCGACACTCTATGACCTAAAAATGTCACTTCCGACTGACAGAATGACGACTTAGACAGCTTCAAAGTGAACCCTGCCTGATCTAACTTCTGAAAAACTATATCTAACTGACGTAGATGCTCCTCAAAACTGCGTGAACTAATTACCATATCATCAATGTAAATGGTTACAAACTCTCCTGTGTCATCCCCTAATGCGATGTTTAAAGCCCTAATTAAAGCTGCTGAACTACTCTTTAACCCATAAGGTGTTCTACAAAATTGATAAAGGTTATATTTATGACTAAAAGCTGTAAATGGTCTATCTTCGTACATAAGTGGCACTTGCCAAAAACTGGAACTCAAATCTACACAAGTGAAATACTTCTTCCCCTCAAATGTTTGCATTAATTCCTCTATTGACATAGATTTCAGCTGATCTGAACTAATTCTACTGTTAACCAAACGCGCGTCTAAACAAATACGAACAGTGCCGTCGGTCTTGGGTACCGTGATCAAAGAATTAACATATGGACTGTTAGAGTGCTCAATAATCCCATCTTCAAGCATCTGGTTAATTTGTGCCTCAACTGCACTCTGATAAGCGAAAGGTACAGGATATCTATGTCCTGTGAATACTGACCTATCAATAACGTTCAATGAATGGGTATAGCAATTGGCCATACCAATGCGATCCTCAAAAACTCTCCTATTACACCATAACACATCATATAGCCGAACACATTGTTCCACCTCTATATTTCCCTGAAATGCAGCCTCACGTAACGAGTCCTCTAGACTTCCGTTCGTAATCACACTGACCACAAAACATGGAGAACCCCGCTCTACGGCTGGCGATATCTCATTTAAAGTACAAATCACACCTACAATACTACTCCTCTGAATATGGTCATTGAACGCTACTTCTACTTCAGAATCTCCCCATTTAAATTTCAAACTCCCTACATCATAACATAAGTTACCAGACACTCTACTTAGCCACTCTGAACCCAAGATAACACTGAATACTAAATTTGTAATTACAAGGCAAATCTGTTTCTCTACATGATTATTAATTTTAATGTCTACTAAAACTTGCTTAGAAATTACTTTAGACCTCTTCCCAACAGCTGTGATAACAAAAGTGCTTTTAATTGGCATCTCCTCAAAATTTACTCCAGTTCCTTTCATTTTATCATAAAATGCACTACTTATGCAACTCTTCATACAACCACTATCAATTAAAACATCTGTGTACGCCTCGGACACGTTAAATTTAACTATGGGGCTCTTACTAACCACTTCCTGAATAATACCTTCATCATTTAGTTCATGTAATAATTCATTTCTTACATTTAGGTCATAGGGTTCCTGTATAATTGTATGGACAGGGCATGCTACAGACTGAGATTCTGACCTTACTTCGCAGCCTGGTTCGCGTTTAAAGAACCGCTACAGCTGGCCGTAGTACTACTAACTACTAAACTGGTCTGGTTGTTCTGGGCTATGTTGTCATTGTTTGGCTGTATATTACTACCACTAGGCTGTCCTCTTCCTTGACCCCTATTCTGGTTGTAATTATTGTCATTATAATTTCTCCCTTGATTTCCCCTGAAATCATTGTTTCTCCCTTGATTTCCCCTGTAATCATTGTTCCTCCCTTGATTTCCCCTGAAATCATTGTTCCTCCCTTGATACTGATTACCATAGCCATTTCCTCTGTTCTGATACAGCTGATTATTATTATTTCTATTTTGAGCGTTGGCCCCTTCGCCACCGTTCCCTTGAACTTCTTGATGCCTGGCTTCATTAGGTCTATTATTATTATTACCCTGGTTCCGATTGAAATTGTCCTCATAACCCCCTCTCCCTAGTGCATCAAATGTGCTTAACAAATTTTCTACTTGTGATATAGTCTTTACATTCTGGATACAAGCAGCCTCCTTGATCCTATAGGGAAAGTGCCTAAGTAGCAACCTTACCACATCACTTTCCTCCTTCAAGCCATCCAGATATTTACACACTAATACCTGCCCTAAAAAGTATTCGGTCATGGTGGAGCTTCCTTTAGGGTTATATTTACCACACACTACTCCCTCACGATGCTGCGACTGAATAACCTCATTCCAGAACTTTTCACAGAATTTCATTTTAAAATCATTAATATCAGTAAACTTGTCTCTGTAGACAGCAAACCAATTCCTCGTTTCCCCCACAAACACTTGTTCTAAAATTTCAACTACCTGGCACCACTCAATACTACCATTTTCCAACCTCTCCCCGAATTTATTTTCGATAGTGTTCATGAACTCCATTGGGCACCCCTGTCGATTGCTGAACTTATCCAGTTCTACCTCCCTGTGTGTGCTATTCACAAAAACTGGCCTATTCTGGCTATTTTCTTGCCTGATCCTAGCTTTTAATTTTAATTCTAATTCTGCGATTGTCTCCTCAGCCTTCCTCTCAATACTGTTTACTGTTAATTTAATGTTTCCTTCTGATTCTTCTACTTTATCATATAGCTTTGCTTGTTTCGCCTCAATCTTGCTAATGCTTTCCCTATTACTCTCTCTTAAATCATTTACTTCTGCAACTATTTGTGAGTGGACTTTCTCAATTCTACCCCCCAGCTGTTCCTTAACCTCTTTAGTAGCTACCTGAATTTTGTCAATTTCTCCCCCCAATTGCTTTTTGACCTGCTGTGTTTCCAGTTGCACTAGTTCTTTTAAATTTTCAGCCTGTGTACTGATTCTAATTTCCAACTCCTCCTGTACTTTTCCTAATTTTCTGTCTACATCTGCAATAATCTCTTTAGCCTTTTCTTCCATCACCCCCCTGATCTCACCTCTAATCAGTTCGAATTTGTCACTCATTTCCCTACTGTTTTGTTCTAATTTAGCATTTAAAGTTTCAGTACTCTCTCTATTTTCCTTACTGTTTTGTTCTAATCTGGCATTTAAAGTTTCATTACTCTCTCTATTTTCCCTACTGTTTTGTTCTAATTTTGCATTATTCTGTTCTAATTTTGCATTTAAAGCTTCTGTACTTTCTTTATTTTCCCTACTGTTTTGTTCTAATTTTGCATTATTCTGTTCTAATTTTGCATTTAAAGCATCACTACTAACTTTGTTCTGATACATGAACTCGAGAAGTAAAGTTTTTAATTCTGGTTGGCCGCCTACACTCCCTGTTTCAGTATCGGGATTTACCTCCGCTACCCCGGTACTACCATCACTCGACATACTGCTCGTATCATCATTCTCCAGTTGATGACCACTACGTAACCTCATCTGTCTTTCTTTCTCATCCCCCATAATGATATACACTGATAAAGACAAATAACCCCCAAAATACAGGCACAGAAATATATACCCTTCTCCTTCCACAAATGTTATTAGGTTTTCAGCCCCAAGTTGTCGGCGACAAAAGTAATGGGTTTTGGCTTAGGCTGGGATGACAAGTGAAACGGTATTTACTTTGCTCCACGTTGAGCGTACAAATGTAATGGTTTCTTAGTGCCCCATGTTGGTAGCGACAAATGAAACGGTTTCGCTAGCCCACACTGTTGGGAGAAAATGTAACTGTTTACCTCTGCCTAAGCTATGTTGTTTTAATGGGCGCCAAGACTTCAACGCAATGCTGAAATCTAAATTTGTATTTAACAACGTCTAGCTCTGGTAGAACACCGTCAAGAATCTATTCACTCAGATCGTGGTATGATTTGATCATTAACCCAACAAACAATTGTATCAGGAGAAGGAATTGGTCTATATCTAATGCTACCTACTGAAAGCAAAGATTGCATTGTAAAAGAAATGAATTTATTATATAAAACAAGTATAGCAAAATTAATAATAATAATAATAAGTTTAAAATTTAAATTGGAGCGTTGTGATTTGAATATTACCGATAGAAAATTACGTGAAAACGGAGTCTGATAAATTGATTTTACTCTTATTTCCAAGCTATGAAGTTACTGAATTATGAAATATAAAACAAAGAAAAATGAGAGATTGCGTATTTCTGCGTCATTAGCGCTTACCCCTGGAAATTGCCAAAGCATTTCCCTCGTTCTTGATGATGCTGTGTGCTTCCCACAGTCTCCTGGACGTCGCCATCTTCTTCGTTATTTGTTGATATTCTGGTAGATTAGATAATTCTATGGTCCGTACATCGGACCCAAACTCTCGTAAAACCGCACTGGTTACGTTTTACAAAAGTTCGTCGCTAACTCCACTGAACATCGGAGCGACACGCACTTGCGACCGTACACTGCAAGTTCTACACAGATTGTCCACGTCCCACGGAACATCGGAGCGACTCCCGCGTATATCCATACTCGTTAATTATTTCACAGATTGTCCTAGTTTCACGGCGCGTCGAACGATATATCCACACGCCGGCTCCCCACTCTTCAGTCCCAACTAGCTTACGTCGTCTCCCCTGATTGGCTGAGCACGCCGCCATCTTCCCCTACTCTGCCTCATTACACTCGGCGCGCGAGAGTTCCGTTTCGACAATTCGCCTTTTCTAGACCTTGCGACCCAGCCTTGCGTAATACTTCTCGACAGGAATCAGCTTGTATTAGAATTCCCAGTGAGTCATGTCTCTCAAATACCCTAACTGACAAAACTCCGTAAAATTCCGTAATCAGATAATTTTCTATGATATCGTCGTTCGTAATAATTTGCTTGATAGCGTTTTCTAAGACATAGAAAACCTATCTGTATGCTTATAATTTTTATAAAATGCTCCGAAAATATCTAAATAATAATTATAATAAATTAATAATAATAATGAATTAACATGAAAAATTATCTTGGCTGAACAATTTGCCGCGTAAATAAATATAGAATGGCTTCCTACTGACTTATGCCAGTTGCATAAAACCCCTCGAAAAACACGTTACAACCTGGTCTCTTATTATTACGCCACGTTGTACCAGTGCTCTTGCATAAAATCTTTCTAAGTCATTCTAAGGACTGTATTTTTCCTCCCTTCTTTTACCAATAAATGATGGATTCGGCGCTTGAACCAACAGCACATGGGTTCACTACCTGAAATTTACCAAATTATATCACGGAACGTATTACTTCAAGATATTCCTATACACGAATGAAAATTAATCGTTGACAGTCTGCTTCAGAACGTACTTCTGTGTCTGGAAATCTAATATAGTGGTGTTGGAAGCCATTTTCAGTGTTGCCTTTAGTAATCGAAATTTGAAGTTTTCTAGTCGGTCAACGCGATTGTTGATGGGTTATTCCCTAACCCTGAAAAGAAATTACATGAGATTAATAAATACGCTTGGATGACTAGTTTCAATCGTCAAGTGATTATCATCAGGCTATGTTGAGAGCAGACAGTGACGACGTTGACTGCTCTAATCCGGACCACGTACGACTCAACTAGATAAGTAACCTGTACAATACAGTCTGAATTGACAATTTAACAACAATCACATATTCACACCAAGCAAGCTAATTTGGAGGTCAATCACCTCTTCTAGCATCTTAACAAAACATCACATAGACTATAACAACTATTGACTAGTTGCATTAGTTTAACAACTACTACAACTAAATAAGTGTACATATTGTAAGTACTTTCACCCATACTTTTAGACATAGATTTAATAGCCAAAGTGTAATGGATCTGATGATGATTGCTTGACGTTTAAAACTGGACATCCAAGTGTATTTATTAAACTCAGCATTTTTTCTAGGTTTATGCCGTGTCTTGTGTGGGGTTTCACCTAAGACACCAAGCTGGCTCATCAGCGGGCTCTTACCGGGAGGTGAATTGGAAATGGTAAAGCATGACTATGATGGATAAAGGTCCTATTACAGACGTAGCCATATTATTAGCAATTAGCTATATTAGATTCGAAATTTGATGTCTTTTAGTCGGTCAACACGACTGTACCCAATTGTAATGGGCTATCCTATTTCCTAATCCTGAAAAAACCCACATGAGCTTAATAAATACAAAAAGATGGTATATTGGTTTTTACAGTCAGTGAATTTAAACTCAGCAATTTTGTGCTGTGTCTTGTGTGGGGTTTCGCCTAGGACACCAAGCTGGCTCATCAGCGGGCTCTTGGTGTCCCCGCCCGGACTCCCACAGGAGAAGCGAACTGCGCGCTACTTCCCTTCTTATGAAGCACACCTGCGCCCGTTTACTGCGAGAAATAAAAGCTCAAGCAGCCTTAACCTCCCTATGAAGGCTTTTAAAAAGATGGTATATTGGCTTTCACGGCCAGTGAATTTTAAATTTTAAAATTTAAATAGAATTTTTTTTGGAAGCCTTCATAGGAAGATTGTGGCTGCTTGAGCTTTTAGCTCTCGCAATAAAGAGGCGCAGGTGTGCTTCATAGAAAGGGAGGTAGCGCGCAGTTCGCTAATCCTGGGCGGGGACACCAAGAGCCCACTGATGAGCCAGCTTGGTGTCCTAGGTGAAATCCCACACAAGACACGGCACAAAATTGTTAAGTTTAATTCACTGACTGTAAAAGCCAATATACCAACTTTTTGTATTTATTAAGCTCATGTGTGTTTTATTTTTCAGGATTAGGAAATGCGATAGCCCATTACAATTGGGTACAATCGTGTTGACTGACTAAAAGACTTTTTTTTACTATCCATATTGGTCCGTATTGAAATAGAATTCCACTTAATACACTAACTTCGTTCCGTCTTTTCAATACTATTTAATTTACAAAATGCTGTCCTAGTACATGTTTCGGACACTTCTGTGTCCTTCTTCAGCTAGAAAACATGTTAAAACCTTATAGCTTTTGAGTGTATATTTTTTAGCTATACGGTTTTAACATGTTTTCTAGCTGAAGAAGGACACAGAAGTGTCCGAAACATGTACTAGGACAGCATTTTGTAAATTAAATAGTATTGAAAAGACTGAACGAAGTTAGTGTGTGAATAAAAGACATCAAATTTCGAATGTAATATAACTAATAGCTAATAATATGGCTACGTCTGTAATAGGATCATTATCCATCACAGTCATGCTTTACCATTTCTAATTCACCTACCGATAAGTACTGCGATGATTCATTTTTACCCCCCGGTGTAACCGTACGCGTTAAATCCGTCTCCAAGACCGCAATGGGGAGCAGACATCAGAGGTATGACTTGCGGTTCTGACAGTGGCTATCTCCGGGGTTTTCCACACTTTCTCCAGGCAAATGCCAGGATAGCACCTTCCCCATTCACAAATCTAATAATTCAAGTTAACACATCGCTAATGTCACCTCCAAAACGCATGCTATCTGACATATCCATGTACACGGGGCTGATGACCATGATGTTCTAAACTCCTAAAACGAATTATCAGCAACAGAAAAGTTCCTTCCTAAAGTGAACGGTTATTTCATTCCGATTTCAACATGAACCAAATTAAAATGTTTCCACACCAATGCAGAGAGCACAGCAAATACAGTAGACTCGTTATTACATAATATTGTCATGTTTACGGTATGTACACGTGTCTGATAACCACAGTGTCCCAATGTTCTATTATGAAAAAGTGACAGTCAGTCTGAAAGACTAGACTTTGTATCATCTTAAATGTTACAAATGCTGAAAAATGCTAGAAAGGCTGGAGGCTTCTCGCTTCGCTCAAAACCAAAGACTCTTGACATGTTAGAAAATTATCTGCGTAATACTTATCTTGCTTATCTTGTTTCAAATTACTCGCGAACGGCAAGTGCAAACCAAGGGAAAAGCAAGGTCAAGCGCGCGGGATGCCGCACGCTCACCAGAGTGCGCGGGTACGTGCCCCTTCCATCCAGTCTAAAAACACTTATAGTGGGCGATGTATTGAAGATAGAGATATGCTCTCGCGGTCTTTTTTGTAGAACTTTTCATGCTGACCAATTCTTACGCTCATTGTATACTGATATTTTTAACGGTTTGCCCAGCGTAAGCTTAAGAAGCGCACGGACGCCAAGTTTGTTTTCGACTTTTTCACTGAAATCGTTACAGCTTGGCTTCCTTTGATCATACATAAATTATGTTCTACAGAATCTTTCCTCGAGATATCCTTTACAGAATGGTGAAAACAGCATCAAAATCCATCCAGTGGTTCTCGAGATTACCCGTGACATCCAAGAATCGGGGATTTTTGTCTTATAATAACGAAGTAGAGATTGTCGGGGAACACATGCACCAAGCGGTACTATGACGTCACAAACCTCAGTGCATCTGGGTACATTTCGTCCCGTCACCGTAACGTAACGCCAGACCCCAGCGTAACGACGAAGTCGACAAGATCATTTAAAATGATAAAAACAGAAACAAGAAATCGTAAATAACTGACCCGATTTTGACCAAACATTCTAGAGAAAAGTACCGACGATGAATAAACATTTGAGTGGCATGGAAACTACCAAATAGCAGAAATATATGGTACCCACTTTGTCATTACCTTTGAAAGCCTCGTCTGCTTCTAACTTAATTTTTTGACCAACTTTGGACTAATAATACACACAAGAATAAAAGCATATTGTATGACGATTCAGGTGTTTTCAGTTCCAACCGTAAACAGTAATGTAGCTGCTACTAACATTACTGGCTGATTTAATTCTCACCAATGACAGCATGAAATTACAATGGGAAACTGAATAAAATATATTCCCAATGTTGTATGTATTTCCTAGAAATTCAAATATAAGTACCGTTATATACTACTCTCGAGCAGCTTATAATCATTCATTTCAAGCTTCTTGAATGCCAAATTTTGGTGTGAATTAAGCTATGAAAACGTAATTTATAGGTTGTAATTCTTGAAATTTACTCACGGCCACCATATGCGTAACATCGACGTCTGACTCCCTTAATAAGACGGTATGTGAGAGGCTCAAGCCCAGTACAGATCCAGTGATTTATTCAGCTGGTAGCCGCCCTATGCAAGGAAAGTTCTAGTGGCCACCATGTTGTTTTCGTTAAGATAGCATGAATATGAAGAGTTTGGTAATGGCTACATCTGCATCAATTTTAATTTAATTTTGTTCAGGCGTTTAGAAAATAATAGAGGAGACCAATCACACACCAGACACACAGATAGACATATGCATATTCCCGATAGATCTCATAAGCCTTGTTCATTGTTCTGAAAGTAGGCTAATTACTAATAGTTTGTGAAGCTTTCGAAACTGGGCCTCGCTAATGCGCGTGAGGTACAAACTTAGTTTGTGGAAGTGTAATTGCTTGTTCAATGAAGAACAGTAGACATTGGAGCTACACTCATAGAAAGGAAGATATATGCTCAGCCTGGCTGTAACTGTGTGTAATCCCTGGATCAAATGCGTGTTAAGCTTGTCACTCGCTAGTAAAGTGGGCAGTGTGCGGCAGCTTTGATGTCCTGCCATACATTAGATAGCGCTATCAGCGGTCCGGAAGAGAGGGGAAGTTCTCAAGTTGCAATAGAGCGTTACAATGTTATGCTAATGTGCACCTCGCGTGCCAGCGCTTATCTCCCAGCAGGATAACCTTCTCCATTCCATCGCAAGGAATACGAGACCCTTCGTGTGAATCGCACCTGCACTGAGCATTGGATAATTCCACTAATACTTGAACTTCGTGAATGTTAACGAACGATGTGGTGGATATGTTCCTTAGGAGAATTACAGGTATAAGCTACTATAGACTAAAAATGATAACAAGATGTTCAGTAAAGAACATACAGACTACTTTCTCCTAAAATTTAATGCATGGGTTTAGTTATAACTCTTTGTCCATTTCAAGGAGTATAATTGAATGTTGGATGAGATAGCATGTAGAAATACAACGTGCTATACGGATATTATACGTTGATTGATTGAATCCTCACCTGAATTATATATATATATACACACACACTAATACAGCTATCACAATAACACAGGTTTTCAGACAAAATTAAACACTCACCCGAGTACACGGGGCTAAATGACCATAATGTCCATGCATCTCAAATTAAACAACAACAGCAGCTTCCTGCCCAAATACTTCCTCGTATAAAAGTACAGACATCACAGTGATTTGGGTTATCCGACAACTTATACACACACCAAAGTACACAAGACCACGATGCCGCAAAACCCCTAAAGAATCAACAACAAAATCAACCCTACCGCGGATCTAGGTCAAAGAATTGTAATCGCTATAATCGAAATATGTGGTGTTATAAGTATATATATAATATTTTCGATTGCAAATACACACTATATATGGTTAACATTATAACGTGTGAGTAGTTATAAATCAATAAATACCCAAAAAAGTAAAAGAATTTGAAAAGGTTGGGATTTGAACCAGGATCCTCCAAGCTACGAGGCCGAGACGCTACCATTACGCTAAACATGCCCAATGCTTACGTAGCGATAATAACAGCTTTAGTATAATTGCCTAGAATATTTTGTCTTGCAATGAACGATTTCATTAGCGTTTTCTGCCATTTTTACAAACCATTTGATACTAAATATGTATTATTTTGTTCAGTACATTCCTAAAAGGATATAAACTTACGAAGCTACGGAAATATATGAATTAACGAGCTAAATCCGCCATTTTGACAACGGGACGCCTCGGACAAGCACGATATCGCATGGCCAGCCTGAACTGTTAACTGCGGTAACATATTCTATTTTAAATCCTACCGGTCACCTCCTTGAGGACAGTTTAAACCTCCCTATATATGATGAGCGTACAGTATTTGGTAAGGCCAGGCCTTGTTGAATCGTAAGTTACGTTTAGGCTATAATACTTGCATGATTCATACATCCGCCATCTTGAAACTATTTGGCTGATGACCTTATAGTTTATGCGAAAGACGCTTTCCAAATTAAGGTATATTATTGCAAAGTTTGGTAGGTATCGAATGAATAGGTTAGTCGTAATTTGATTTAAGCTCAGAACATTTGGGCGAGCGCCATTTCCTTTTTTGTTGTGTTGACGGCGATATATGACATGACACTGAGTTGTCCCTTGCTAGTGCTGCATCTGTACCAAAGGTGGTTCGATTTGGTTTCGTTGTGTTTGAATTGATAGTGGGGATCGACTTGCACACATAAACGGCTGCTATTGGGCTGATGACCTTGTAGTGTGGTCAAACGAGGCTTCCCACATGAAAGTATGTTGTTGCAAAATTTGGTAGAGATTAGATGATTAGGTTAGTCGTAATTTGATTAAATCTATGAACATTTGGGTAGCCGCCATTACGTTTCCGTCAAGAAGGCGGCAATATAAAACATGACACTGAGGTGCACTTTGCTAGTCCTACCTCTGTACAAATTTTCGTTCAATTTGGTTTCACCGTGTTTGAATTGATAGGGGGGGACACCGACATACCAAATTCCACACACACACACACACACACATACAAACACACACACACTCACAGACACACGGACAGACACAATTTTTTGGGCTCTGTATTGATATCTTAATTATTATTATTCCGTTGTTTTGTGCAAGAATGAACAATTTTTTATTGTCCAATGCTGTGTATTCTACAAGGGAAGTTCCGATAGTAACTTTCGTCATTTAATGCATGAGCAGATGGTGCAGGGAAGGGAAGGGCCTGTCAACAGCCCGCCGTGTTATCCTGTCTATTCCAATACTGCTAACATACGGCCGTTGCCTAAACCACTGTGGTGTTGCGAATGAGTGAGTGAGTGAGACACCGACCAATGTATTTGGTTCTGTTACTACGCACGGACCGGGAACCCCGCACATCACTCCACGTCATCCGCGATCCACATGCCAACACCACCTAGAGAGAAAGCCTTGCGATATGGAATTGACGTGTGAGTGACGTCACGGAGGACCGGCCATGAAAATTGAGACAAAACATTCGAGTTATGGAGGTTATGGTGTCGTTTCCGCATGTTGTGTTTCGTGTTTACAGTTTCAGGTACTGATTTTCTGCGAATTCCTATCCGGTTATACTTAATGGTTATCAGTGTAGTGTAAAATTATGCCTTATAAGTGCAGTGTACCAAATTGTATATGCAATTATGCCAATGAAACGAAAGTAAACGTTTTCTCTTTCCCTAATGATGAAGGTAGAGACGAAATGGATTCGAGCCATTCACCGCAAGGATTCCTACGAAATATTCCATGGTACGTGTTACATCTATTATGCTCCAATTCTCACAAGTTTAGTATAATGGGAGGAAGGAACCTTGTAACAAGTCTCTTTTCTTGTAGGTGTGTGGGCTCCATTTCAAGCCACATAAGATTGAATGGAGCACTAGTATGTATGATGAAAAGAATGCAAAGCTAGTTACTGCACCGTTGTATAAATCGAGACTTATTAAATGTTAGTAAGCAGATAGTCCTACCTTTAAATTTTAGCATAGGCTAGCTCCTCTGTTCGAAAATTCATTTAGATGTAGAAATCAGAATATTCTAACCTAAATTATGTGCTACAGGCTACTGTCATAGGTTAGGTTTATTTGTTTTATGGGGGCTATCAATTTCAAGTGGGAGGTGTAAGTGGATAGTATCTCATTTCTATTGGAGTTTACATTGCAAGAACTGCACGAGGTTAGAGACCGATAACCTGTAGCAGGTCCTGATTAATCTATTTTTTATCTATTGCAGTAATCTCATTCATTAGATTTCTTATTGGGATGGGGAAAGTGGTGTGTGTGAGTCAGGTTGGTGATTGAATACATTTAGAATAAGTACCGGTAGTGTAATTAATGTAATGCAAGGTGATATTGTATCGCAACTTAAACGCCTTAGGAGTCCTCTTCAGGAACCAATAACGACCACCTCGCCTCATAGTTTTTAACAACAATTATACATCCGTCTTAGTCAATACATAAACGAAAGAAAATATAAGTTAATTAGATTTGCTCCTGGTACATGTTTCAGGGATTAATTGCTTTTATCCCCTTCATCAGCCAATATTAATACCTGAAGAAAATTATAAAATAGCATAGCACTCAAAAAAACAAATGGCTATTAGACTTAATATGGTGCACCATATAAGTAGGCCTAGGTCACAGAAAAATATTTTATAGCATAGAGCAAAACTATAAAAAATATGAGACGATGATGATATTCAGCCATCAAACACAAGCTAACATATACGTAGAGAACCAGTGGACAGTTCATTCACATATCCGCTCCAAAACACAAATCTACTTGACTTGGCTAGATAGGTGGAAAACAATCGACGGTAACAGTGAATGAAGGTAGAACGCGCGATAAAACTCTCCACAATACTTGAATTAGCCAAAATACCTTATGAAACGCTGGGAAATAAACCAGGGAACGATGTTTTAGTAGATATTCCCTCCTCCGATGTCTGTGACCCACCCAGCCATCCCAAATAGGTACATGTCTTACATAGCGAAAATTGCAGCTGTCAGCGCCATTATTCTCATCGATCGTTATCAAAACAGTACCATGACAGTACTGCCAACCTCGCGCTTACGGTAGTATGAAAAACCAAGAAGGGCCCAATTCAGTCGCTAGTGCGCATCATTCGTGCGCACCACTCAATTCATAGATAGTGCGCCCAATTGAATTGTTTATTGATCATGGATTGTGGAAATTGCCTCCCAAAGGCCGCACCTGCTCCCGACCTTCTAACCTTCGTTTTGTCCAATCCAATGGTTTTTGACAATGTTTACAGCCTAACGCGCCCAGATCAATGGTTTTGAGTCCACCGTGCCCTGCCAGCTGCGCGCGGCCACACCTACCCTCGACCTTCTAACCTTCGTTTTGTCCAATCAAATGGTCTTTGACAATGGTTACAGCCTAGCGTGCCGAGATCAATGAGTTTTGAGTCAGTCGTGCCCCGCCAGCTGCGCGCGGTCACACCTATCCCCGACCTTCTAATCTTCGTTTTGTCCAATCCAATGGTTTTTGACAATGATTACAGCCTAACGCGCCCAGATCAATGAGTTTTGAGTCAACCGTGACTCTACATCAGTGGTTATTGCTCGTATGTTTTTTTTTAAGTGAACTGTTTAGTCAGTGGTTGGCACACACTTGAACACTTTTACCAACCATGTTCAATAATATGTACTTACAGTGCTCATAGTCGATGATGAAAATGTCCTCCCTCTCTTGTAACGCACAACTGACATCTTCTGATGAAAGAATAGACAACAATCTCATCTAAAAAGATGGTATATGGGCTTTTACAGCCAGTGAATTAAAACTCAGCAGTTCTTCTAGGTTTGTGCCGTGTCTTGTGTGGTGTTTCGCCAAAGACACCAAGCTGGCTCATCAGCAGGCTCTTGGTGTCCCCGTTCTGTAAGAACACAGCGTTGTCTGTTAAAATGCTTATTATTTACAGAGCCTGTTTTTTTAATCGTTTAGCGAGCCTCCTAATTGTACTGGCATTAGGCACAGGTCTTCCTGGAAACTTGATTCGAAATTTTCATCCTGTTTCACAACAAGACTTTCTGCTTTTCATTTACGAATTATGGATATACACACTTTCGTGCAATGTGAATTGGTGTCTAGGCATGACCAACAATCACAGTAATCACAATACTAACGTCTAAACTTTGCAGATACACATCCATATGAATGACAAAACATGTGTGAACTAACGATATGAGTCAGCGGAGCGGGGTATTGCGAGGTCCACTAGCTCCGTACCTGACCAGCCAAATGACACCACAGTTTGTCGCGATTTTCGGGGCACACCAAGATAATGACCATGTAGTTCAATTAATATTGTGTTACTTGATCCAATTCTGTGCATGGCTAATTACTAATCTATAAGTATAGCAGTGGCGACTGGCAGATAATTGTTATGGGTTTTGTCCTTTTTCATTGGGGGGGGGGGGGGGGGGAGACTGCTTGATATCAAAGAAAACTGTATTCAATTGCGCGGTAAAACGGATGTACCTCATTCATCCCGATTGCCGCAGTTCAGAGAACATCACATTGTCACTGAATCACCGGATTAAATAGTTATGCTACATGAAAACCTTTACAAGAACAAAACAACATAAGTTATAATACGAGTGCGAGAAAGAACCGTGAGTGTCACAAGCATGCGCAACATTGCAAGACATGAGTTAGTATCGGCAGTTGACGGAGCATCTCAGATGTCTCCATCCACTCCTCGGCTCCCTTGTTGCAATCAGCGGACAACGACGAGCCGAGTTAACTGTTGGGTTAGGACCTACTCGGTCTAGCGTCTCAGCCATACCCTTCACTATTGAGATATGGTCGGTGCTCGGGCCTGGTTCCTAGCCGGTTGGAGCGTTTTGCTTTCTCAGACATTTCACAGTAACTTTCTATAAGATTTCCTGAATTTATTAAAGAACAGAATTATGAAATCCTATACATATAAAAGGAAACGTACAGCTTTTATTACTAAAAATATTATTACGGTATTAATTGTTTTTCTTGAATTAATCTGGTCGTTGTGCAATACTGCAACCTTATTACTGACCACCACTGAAGTATAGGAAGAATGTTGCACTGAACAAATTTTTATTTGTACAGATTTTTAACAATGGACTGAATGAAGTCTTGCAAGTTTCTTTAAGAATTTTACACCTATTTTCATTGGAAAACGTTAATGTAGGCCTATTTTAAAAGTTTTAATCTAATGTAGTATGATACGTGAATGAAAATCCACATGATACGTGCTAGAGAGTATTTTTAGAAAGTGTTCGCATAAGGACTGTTGAAGGTGCATATGCCGAAAAATTTATCCACCCTATAAATAATATAATATTAATTCTAAATGAAAGTAGAACGCGGTTTATACACTTGCATCAGCATTGAAATGAGGAAACCTGGTCAATACTGCACCTCATATAAGTTAGGCAATGTGCTTAAGTACATAAATATGTGTTTTTATTTATTGCTCTTTTTATAAACTGTTGCTATGTTCTGACAGTGCTTGCGTCTCGTTGAACTGTCAACAAGGCGTACCCGAGCGGCACACACTGTTGATTTTTAAAAAATCATCGGGACGTGTTTGCTGTAACCATTGTAAAAAACCATTGATCTGGATGCGTTAGGCTATAACCATTGTCAAAAACCATTGGATTAGACAAAAGGAAGGTTAGAATGGTCGGGTGTAGGTTCGGCCTAGGCGCATGCAGCTATCGGGGCACGGTCGATACAAAACCAATTGATCTGGGTGAGTTAGGCTGTAAACATTTTCAAAACCACAGTTATGCAGGGGGAAAAACCAAATATTTATCACAGTTGATCATAGAACCGTCGATTGAAATTACAGATCGTTATGAGCCAATTTCCGCAATCCATGGTGAAGAAACGATTCGATTCGGTGCACGATGTAATGAACTGAGTGGTGCGCACGAATGATGTGCACTAGAGACAACTGGGCGCTTCTTTGCTTTTCATTGTACTATACGGGCGAGGTTGGCAGAACTGTCATTTATTTATTGATTGGTGCCTTTATTGTGGCGAAGTTAGGGCTCTAGACCCTCTCTTACACTTAACCACACACAGTGCAACTTACATGAATACTCAAATATGATATACTTAACCTACCAAACTTAAATACTAGGAAAACTTAAATACTAGAATTAAATTAAATTAAATTGGTGACTGCGTGATATTAACATTTAAATGACATACATTTTTTAACAAAATTATACTATGGTAATTCACTCACACATTCATACACAAATTGTTCTAGTTGGCCTACGGATTCAAGAGGAAATCTTTACGTGCACGTTTTGAAAGTTGTTAGGGATGTACAATTTCTAACGTCACGAGGACAATTATTCCAAATTCTAGTTCCCGACATGAGGAAAGAGTTACTGAAGGCAGATGAATGATGTAGAGGAATTGCAATTATAGATCCAGATCGTGTGTGACGATCATGAAAGGAAGAAAGAAAACTAAAATTACAAGAGAGATAGTGAGGTGTACTTTCATTGAGAAGTCGATAGATGAGGGTACATATGTGCAGATTTATTTGTTGTTCTACTTTTAGCCAGGAAAGTAAATCATAAAAAGGAGACACGTGTGAGGAAAATTTAAAGGTGAAAATAAACCTAATGCAGGAATTTAAAGCTCTGTTTTGATGACGATTGATTTGAACAATAGCGCTGAGCGCAGTAATTTTCGCCATATAAGTCGTGGAACTATTTGGGATGGCTGGGTGGATCACAGACAGTGGAGGAAGAAATATCTACTAAAACATCGCTCCCTGATTTATTTCTCATCGTTTCATAAGGTATTTTGGCTGATTCATGTATTGTAGAGAATTTCATCGTTCGTTCTATCTTCATTCAGAGCTACCGTTGATTTCAATTTGAATCGTCACTACTGAACCTCATATGCGTGCTCAAGTTTGTAAATATGTGTTTTTATTTATTGCTACTGTATTTTAAAAACGGCTGCCATGTTTCGACAGCGCTTGCATCTCGTTCAACTGTCATCAAGGCTAACTCTAGCGGTACGCACCGGGGTGCACATATTGTTCCCAACGTGTGAGATCTAAAATCACTGTTGGAAAAAAAAGTGGGATACAATATCACTGTTGATCAAAACAAAATCATCGGGACGCGTTAGGCTGTAACCATTGTCAAAAAACATTGGATTGGAAAAAACGAAGGTTAGAGTGGTCGCGTGCAGCTAGCGGGGCACGGTTCACACAAAACCATTGATCTGGACGCGTTAGGCTGTAACCATTGTCTTGAACCATTGGATTGGACAAAACGAAGGTTAGAAGGTAGGGTGTAGGTGCGGCCTTGGCAGCGCGCGGTTTACACAAAACCATCGATCTGGACGCGTTAGGCTGTAACCATTGTCAAAACCATTGGATAGGACAAAACGAAGGTTAGAATGGTCGGGGATAGGTGCGGCCTTGGCCGAGCGCAGCCAGTGGGGTACGGTTGACAAAAAAACCATTGATCTGGACGCGTCAAAAACCATTGGATTGGACAAATCGAAGGGTGTTGGTGCGGCATTGTACCATAAGGGCGAGGTTGGCAATACCGGTTTGATGATGATTGATGTGGACAATGGTGGCCACAGCTGGAATTTTGCCTATATAAGTCGTGATCCTTTTTGGGATGGCTGGGTGGGTCACAGACAGTGGAGGAGGAACCATATTTTAAAACATAATTCCCTGATTTATTTCTCATAATTTGATAAGGTATTTTGGCTAATTCATGTACTATAGAAAATGTTATCGCTCGTTCTACTTTCATTCAGTGCTACCAATATAATAGGGAATACAACAATTTTGTGTTGAAAAGTGGAAAGGATCTTTTGAAAAGGCAATATTTATTTAACTAGTGATAGGCTGTAACCATTGTCAAAAAACATTGGATTGGACAAAACGAAGGTTAGAGTGGTCATTATTATTATTAGTTTTTTTTACAAAACAGCACAGTTTGTGTAACGTAGAAAATATGAGAACAACATGTTTTTGCAGATGACTCACTGTATTCTGTTCAAAACAAACTGGGAATTAGCATGTTTTATGTATTGTCGGGTATGCCATGCTTGATATTATAAATATTGCAATATGAAAACTACTCTAGGGTTACTCTATATCAAGTGTTTGTTACTAAATTATTACCACATCATCATGCCCCTATATGAATCATCAACAACAACAAGTTTCCTCTTTTGTAAATGTTTTCATGGCTCATGACTTCTGCTCTGTTCCATTTCAGTGGGTAACCTTTTCTGTCATAGGCATGCCATTACTAGCCTGTTTTCTTATCACGGATGAAAACTTTCTGTGGCTAGTTGTTGTTGTTGTTGTTGTTGTTTTGTTAGTGGGTTAGGACATCACTGTCATCAGCCATGTGTACTTGGATATGGGTAGAATTTGTATGTGTGTATTGTTATGCTAGAATTGGGAAGGTCAGGTACCGGTATTGTAGTTTTAAGGGGAGGAACTACGAGATCATCTGCCCTTGGGAAGGAGGTGACCATGGTCTTCTGCTAGGAACATTCCCAGCATTTACCTGGAGGAGAAAGGAGAAATCGAACCCACTTCTTCTCAGTTCAGTTTTAACTCATGAGGCTGAGTGAATTTCGTTTCACACTAAAATCAGATTTGTATTTTTAGGGGCAGATGACCTCGTAATTTCGCCCCTTAAAACAACAATAATCAACAATAACTAACTAGAATTATTTTTCTCGGCAGAGATGGGAATCAAACCTAGACCTTTGGACAGATATGATTGACTATACTGTAGATATTAATTTCCGTTTTAACTGTTACAAATTAATTAGTTATTTGTTGTTGTGTAGTCGACATCTCACGTTAAAATGGGGTGAATATTTTTCAAATTTTCTATTGAATTCTTCTATATATCGCATTTATTGAGACATCAGTGTTTTCGGTCAAGTTCACACTCGCAAGGTTCGAAATGCATACTTATCGATTATGATCGAAAACGTCGATTTATTAGCTAGAGTAATGTATCGATCGCATCAACTTCTGACCATATGTTTCATTTATGGTTACGTTATTTATTTATTCGCGTCTGTAGAACGTAATTTGACACATAAACACTCAGTCGCGTTTCCTCACAGGTTGTTCATAGCAGCCGTGCTGGGTAGCGCGCTCGCTGACGGCCGGAAGGCTATGACGTCATAAATTGTATCGCAAGGCTTTCTCTCTAGGTGGTGTTGCACATGCCGCTCACGTTCATGGAGCTTGGACTCGAGCAGTACACCAGATGACACAAGCAATCGCCATAAGATTCCACACCCGTGGCTGTTTTAACGACGGAATGAGCGTCAGTGGAGAGGGAATGACGCGTGCGCAGAACGCCGCTGAGGTGAGAGGAGCTGCAGACGAAAGTCTCTGATATCATTCGGTCGCTCGATGGTGTTGTATGTTCAGAGAAGGACTGCTGAGTGGAGGATGAAGATCGAAGTGAGCGTCCCTCTTCATCCTCGAATAAAAACAACATTGCTCGAGTACTGGGCATGGTGTTAGTGGACAGGTGCATAACGGTGGCAGACATGGAGTCCGCACTGCGTATTGGTCGTGCCCGGGCCCATCACATGCTCCACGGGTGTCTTCCTGATTGCGGTCATTCCAGATTGCGTTCACCTCATAAGTAGTCCAGATTGCGGTCACTTTCATTCTAGGGAAGAGCTATAAACATTCCAGCGTCCAGATTGCGATCGATTTTCTTGGGAGACCGGTCCTGACCATACGCTCTTGCCGGAGTACCCTACTTTGACCACATCATTGAGGGCAATGTAGGGGTAAAGCTCCTTCAAACATACCATCCTATAAATTGAGTAGTTTTGACAGTGAACTTATTGTTTATTGACTTATCAAAAGTCACAGATTTCTAATCTGGAATGTTAATAAACCTAAAACTTCAAATGTTTGATTTTGTGTTTAGGAAGGGGCGGAGACAAAAATTGATAACAAAGGGGATTTAGAATCCAACGCAGAACAAATAACTTTTACGAGACGAATTTTTCGAGGTAATGAAAATATTTTTTTTTTCACAATATACAGTTCCTATTATAAAAATAGATATCTCGCGCCTCAAATGGGAGAGGAGGGGCAGAAATTAAAAATTATACCCTGTAAGTATAAAATTTCCCGTTACAACAATTTTGTTGAAAGTGGAGGTCGTTGATTCCGATCCTGAAACGTTGCTATTCTTAAAACTGAAAATGTTATAATCATTGCTTTACGAGGTGTCGTCTGATTGGGAGTTTCATGGGGTGTGCTCAGCTGAACACTGAACTGTATTCTTTGGTTAGGTAGTGAAATATCAGTTTCCCCTTGTTATCCATAAAACTTACGGATGGTATGGGTCAGTCGGGAAGAACCAAGCACCAAGGATCGGTCTCCCAACAAAAGTGATGGCAATCTGGACGCTGGAATGTTTATAGTTCCTCCCTAAAATGAAAGTGACCGCAATCTGGACTGCAAATGAGATGAACGCAATCTGGAATGACCGCAATCAAGACACAACCGCCCCATAATATGTTGGGTTACCGAAATGTGTCCGCCAGATGGGTATCGAGACACCTGACTCCGGAGCAGGCTTTGCGACAATTCCTTGCATAGCAGGGCACCGAGTTTTACCAGAGTGGTTTCTTCAACCTGATTGCACGCTCCGACAAGCGTCTCAATGTCGGTGGCGACTATGTCGAAAAATAGTCCAAGGTGTGTAGTTCATGATGCTATGGTTATTTATTTATGTATCGTATGGTATGGCACGCACTTACATCATAATACATAATAATACATCATAATGTTAATGAAATATTGAAAATAAAAATAAAAAAGAGAAAAGAGAACAGATAGTATCATAATTTATTATCTAAATACAAAATATAGTCCACCGATGCAGCAGTCTCTGAGAGAAAATCCAATATGTTGCCACCATAGGATCTTAGAGCACTGTCCTGAATGATGTGCTTCACCGTTTGTCTATCGGCTCCACAGTCACACTTGAAGAGGGTAACGTGTTCCACTTCAACAAAGAGTCCGCACAAACACCAGAATTGGTCCTAATCCGGTTTAATTTCGACCATATCCGACGAGGAAGATCAAAGCCAGGTACTTATGTGACAGATGGCATGTCTTGGCACTCCTGTGGAGCAAAAATCTTCCAATCATGAGACCACTGCTGGACTATGTCAAAGTTCTCATTGATAAGTCTCGTAGCTGTCTTCACAGGGGGCTGTCTTGAGCGAAGTCTGCGTAGACAAGCAGCAGGTGTTTGTTAGTTTGTCAATAAAGGGTCCCAGGAAAGAAAATGACGAAAGTTATTGTTACGGCTGTGAGTTCGTTTCATCGCTCGCCGCATGAGTCACAACTGCCCCAGGGCACGACTGATCTCCCTCAGTGTATTGCGTGCGCCTTATGCAACAGGACTACTAGGACAAATGTATGGTCCAGAATATTCGTGACTGAGCCAGCGATGGAAGCCTCGAGAAGCCGTGAACCCTGGATGGGTCTAGAAGCATTTATTGAGTCACCGGCCTGCTATATAAGAGCGACCCGTCAAGGAGTTGTTGTTGTGTTTTACGAGCTAGTGTGAGCAATTATCCTGAGCGACAGAAGTGTGGTGACATGCGAAACCCCTAGTGAATCCGTTTCTCTTGACAGCGAGGAAGTGAGAAGCATACAGGGGGACTGCCTGTGTTTTGAGTGAGTGTGATTTCACTGAGTGTCTGAGATATTGTGGTTACGAAATCCAGTGACATTGTTTCCCAGCTCGTGAACAGCGAAGCTGCGCGTAGCAAGTTATCGTAAGTAACTGTAATTTGTGTACAAAAGGAATAAGTTGCATGTAGTTCTGTCAAGGCCACCAGACTCATTAGCGGGAGGATTAACTTCTGTGGCTCATTGACAAGTGAAAGGGGGAAGTGTTCTCGACTTGAGGAAACTGGAGTAACGTAGTAATTCCTTGGAATTGCTGATGAGTAGTGTAACTTTCTGGCCGAAATAAAATTAATTATTTCTTTAAAAGGAACATCCAGTGTTGTGCTCTCTACCCACCGTAATCCAGTTAACAAAAGTGCCACTAGGGGTGGCACGTAACAACTGGTGTCAGAAGCCGGATTACGAACTCAAGCACAACACCTGACGGTCCTGGTTTCAAAACCCGAGCAGGTCATTTTCTCTAATTTTCCTGTGAGTGCATGCCGTTTACAAGACAAACAACTAAAATGGAGGCGCAATTGGCAGCATTTCTAGAAAAGTTAAATGGCATGGAAACCAAAATGGAGGCCGGCATGAAGAAGATGGAGGACGGCCAGAAGAATTTAACCAAGGACCTAACTGCCAAATTAGAAGACGGCCAGAAGAAGCTAGAAGACGGCCAGAAGAAGATGGAAGACAGCCAGAAAAGTTTAGCCGAGGACCTAACTTCCAAATTAGAAGACGGTCAGAATAAGCTAGCAGAAACCTAACCGCCAAATTTCTGGATGGCCAGAAAAATCTAGAAGAGTGTCTGATGACGAAATTACAGGAAAGTCAAAAGAAATTGGAACAGGGTCTGCGTCAGGAAGTCAACACCGTCTGTCAGGGCCTACGTGAGGAAGTCACAGCAGTAGAAAAGAAGTTCGACGCCTTACAAGAGGAAGTTGCCGAACTGCGCCAACGCCCACTGACGGGGGTGGAAGAAAAATTCAACGCTTTACAAAAGGAAATTTCTGAGCTGAACCAACGCCCGTCGACGGGGATGGAAGTGAGATTCAACGCTCTTCAAGAGGAAGTTGCTGAGCTGCGCCGACGCCCGCCCACAGGTACACCGGGAATATCAGGAACGGGACAGAGCAGAGTGACGCCCCCAACCTATGACGGAAAGGTCGCGTGGAGCACCTATTTACATCAGTTCGAGGCAGCCTGTTCAATAAACAACTGGAACAGCACGGAAAAGGCTACAGCTCTCATTGTAGCGCTGAGAGGAGACGCCCTGAACGTCCTTCAGGCCATCCCGACTGGATCCCAGGACTATGCTTCACTAATCGCCCATATGGAGTCCCGATATGGAGATAGCCATCTTCAGCAGGCCTACCAGATGCAGCTCCGGACCAGGGTACAAAAGAACGTGGAAAGCCTGCAGGAGTTCGAGATGGACATCGCACGTCTCGAAAGGCTCGCCTACCCAACAGCGCCGGCCGACTTTCTGGAGCAGATAGCGACGCAGACTTTCACCGACGGGCTACGGGACTCGGACACTCAACAGGCGCTGCGACTCGCGTGCAATAAGACCCTGACAGATGCGCTGAGCCACGCACTTGAGTTCGAGACAGCAAAACAGGCATCCAGAATGCACGCGCGGGTGCGTCAAGTGGACGTCGACGACCCAGTAAAAACCAACGAGACCAAGCCCCTGGCCGACGAATTAATGGAGGCGCTAAGCCGTCTCTTCGATAGTCGCGGCACCACCAGCAACGACACAGCCGGAAGGCAACCGGAGAGGCGGCCCGGAAGAGGACTACCGACCTGCTGGACCTGCGGTAAGAAAGGCCACCTGAGCAAGGACTGCGGTGATCGCCGCCGCCGAGGGTATTCGACGGGAAATCAGTCGTCTGAAAACCGTGCGACCCAGGGAAACGAGTATTAGCCAGCCTTGGGGGGCAAAGGTTGGCTTGTGACAGTCGTCAAGCCCCGGCAGTCCAGGTTCGTGTGACGAAGTTACGGAGGGACAATAGCAGCCTGATGGTCGACGGAGTCGTCAACGGAGAGAGCTGGCCCATGCTAATCGACACGGAAGCATCGAGGACCATCGTCAGTCCCACAGTGATCCCAAAGTGGAGAGTGCAACCCGCACAAAGGAACCTCCAGCTAAAAACCGCGACCGGAGAGACCGCACCGGTACATGGCGAAGCATCACTGGAGTTCGTCATTGGTCGACGGGCGATAAAGCATCCAGTGCTTGTGGCTGACGTATCAAACGAAGTGATCATCGGACTGGACTTCCTGGACCAGAACAACATCATCTTGGATCTGAGTACCAACACTCTGCACTTCGGAAGTGAGGAACTTGCTCTGCAACCAGCACACTAGGCCGTCACTGCACGACGAGTAAGACTGAGAGAAGACGTCAACGTTCCCGCCAGGATGGAGGTCAGCGCTGCCGTAATTGTCGACGGAACAGCTGAGGGAGTGGCGGCTGTCATCGAGCCAAAATATGAAGACATCCAGACAAAAGGATTGCTAGTTGCCAAGACTCTCATCAATACGACGTCTCGGCCGTACGTCCGCCTGTCCAACCTGAACGACTACGACATTACGGTTCACCGGGACACCAACCTAGGAGTCTGCGAGCCCGTTACCTGGATTGCCTGCATCACAGATACGACGGACGGACACCTGCAGACGGACAACCGAAGAAGAAGCACACTGCCAGAAGAACTACAGAAGCTGTACCAAGGATCCCAGGACCATTTAGACGATGAACAATCACGCCAACTTCAGGACCTGCTACGCGAATTCCAGGACGTCTTCTCCGTGGGGAGCAAAGACTTCGGCAGGACAAGCTTGGTCCAGCACAGAATCAACGTTGGGGACAGCGCACCGATTAGGGCCCCATTCCGACGTGTCCCGCTCGCCAAGCAAGCCGAAGTCGACCGGATGGTAGAAGAGATGAAGGAGCAAGGGGAGATCGAGCCATCACATAGTCCTTGGAGTTCTCCGGTCGTGCTAGTGAAGAAGAAAGACGGTTCCATCAGGTTCTGCGTGGATTACAGGCGGGTGAATGACGTCACGAAGAAGGACACCTACCCTCTACCCCGGATCGACGACACCCTGGACACCATATCAGGGTCGAGATGGTTCTCCACCTTGGATTTGAAGAGTGGCTACTGGCAGGTGGAGGTCCACCCTAAGGACCGCGAGAAAACTGCGTTCTCTGTGGGCAGCGGGCTCTGGCAGTTCATCGTCATGCCATTCGGTCTGTGCAACGCCCCTGCGACCTTCGAAAGGCTAATTGAGTCCATTCTGAGGGGACTACACTGGAAGACCTGCCTGGTCTACCTAGACGACGTCATCGTTCTGGGGAGAAGCATCGAGGAGCACTACAGCAACCTGAAGGAGATCTTGTTGAAGCTACGGGCTGCCCAGCTGAAGTTGAGCCCCAAGAAGTGTCAACTCTTCCAGAAGCAGGTCCAGTACCTTGGGCATATTGTCTCCGAGGAAGGGGTGCGCACCGACCCAGAAAAGACCGCAGCGGTGAGGGAGTGGCCAGTTCCGAAGGACAAGTCCCAACTACGAAGCTTCCTGGGACTCTGCACTTATTACCGTCGCTTCGTGAGAGGATTCGCCGACATCGCCAAACCACTGCATCGACTGACTGAAAAGGACCAACTCTTCACATGGACAGCAGAATACCACAGTGCCTTCGAACAACTCAAGCAGGTTCTGTGCACCGCGCCTATTCTGGCCTACCCCAGACCTGGAACAAGGTTCATCGTCGATACCGAAGTCAGCGACTTTGGTATAGGGGGAATCCTGTCGCAAATAGTGGACGGCGAGGAGAGAGTAGTGGCCTACTTCAGCAAAGCCTTGTCAAAGCCAGAGAGGAACTACTGCGTCACCAGGAAGGAACTGCTCACCATCGTGAAGACCATCGAACACTTCCACAAGTACCTGTACGGGCAAGAGTTTCTCATCAGGACCGACCATGCATCCCTGTGGTGGCTCCTGAACTTCAAACAGCCCGAGGGTCAACTCGCGCGGTGGTTAGAGAGGCTTCAACAGTACGACTTCGAGATCCAGCACAGGAGAGGCCAACTGCATTCTAATGCCGACGCCCTGTCACGAAGACCGTGCTCCGAAGACTGCACCTGCTGTACTAGGAGGGAGGAGAACACCGGGATACAGTGCCGACGGACTACTGTGGAACTTCAAGGTAACTGAAGCCGCGAATCTTTCACGCGGACACAAGCAGAAGGTGATGACCTGGGACTGATAGCCGAATGGAAGACGGCCTGTGTCCCCAGACCCGGGTGGAACATTGTGTGTGACTGCAGCCCAAAGTTTAAGTCCTACTGGGCGCTGTGGGACTCGCTGATTGTAAGGGATGGCCTCATTTGCCGTGCCTGGGAGAGCACCGACGGGAAGACATCTCGGGAACAAGTGGTCGTTCCAAAGGCTATGACGGAGGAAGTCCTGAAGGAAGTCCATGGAGGATCATCTGGTGGACACCTAGGGATAAAGAAGACCCTGGAGAAGCTGAGAGAGCGGTTCTACTGGATCGGATGCCGAAACGACGTGGGGAACCACTGCGCGACGTGCCACGATTGCGCAGCCAGCAAGGGCCCAGGACGAAGACGATGGGGTCCACTGAAGACCTACAACGTGGGCGGCCCCGTGGAGAGAGTGGCCATTGATGTTGCTGGGCCATTCCCGTTGAGCGAGGCAGGGAACCGCTACATATTGGTCATCAGCGACTACTTTACCAAATGGCCGGAGGCGTATGCGCTCCCTAACCAGGAAGCCGCGACGATTGCAGAGACCCTGGTGAAGGAATTCGTCAGCCGGTACGGAGTACCCCTGGAGCTGCACTCCGACCAAGGGAGGAACTTCGAGTCGCAGGTGTTCCAGAACCTATGCCAGCTGCTGGGAATCCGGAAGACAAGGACAACGCCGCTACACCCTCAGTCCGACGGGATGGTAGAGCGATTCAATCGCACCATCGAGAACCATCTCCGAATAGTCGTCAGCGAGCACCAGAGGGATTGGGACAAACATCTTCCACTATTTCTCCTGGCCTACCGCGCCGCCGTGCATGAAGCCACCGGGTGCACACCAGCCCGGGCCATGTTTGGGAGGGAGGTCAGTCTACCTGTCGATCTAGCCTTCGGCCGACCTGGGAATGGTCCGGTCCCGGTAAGCAAGTATTGTCAAGAACTGGTCGACCAACTGGAGGACGTGCACGCGTTCGCGAGGAGGAAACTTCGGATCGAGACCGACCGAATGAAGACCCGATACGACCAGCAGACGGATACCGGCGGATTCCACGAGGACGACCTGGTCTGGCTCTTCAACCCATTACGGAAGAAAGGCCTGTCACCCAAACTGCAGAAGTCCTGGGAGGGCCCGTACCGAGTCGTGGAACGGATCTACGATGTCGTCTACAGGATCCAGCGGAGCCCGAGGGCGAAGATGAAGATCGTGCATCGAGATCGCCTGGCAGCCTACGGAGGGACACAGACGGGCCAATGATTGATCGGGACGATCAGCCTTTTTGGAAGGGGGTGGTGTTACGGCTGTGAGTTCGTTTCATCGTTTGCCGCATGAGTCACAACTGCCCCAGGGCTGGGCTGCTCTCCCTCAGTGTATTGCGTGCGCCTTATGCAACAGGACTACTAGGACAAAGGGATGGTCCAGAATATTCGTGACTGAGCCAGCGATGGAAGCCTCGAGAAGCCGTGAACCCTGGATGGGTCTAGAAGCATTTATTGAGTCACCGGCCTGCTATATAAGAGCGACCCGTCAAGCAGTTGTTGTTGTGTTTTACGAGCTAGTGTGAGCGATTATACTGAGCGACAGAAGTGTGGTGACTTGCGAAACCCCTAGTGAAGCCGTTTCTCTTGACAGCGAGGAAGTGAGAAGCATACAGGGGGACTGCCTGTGTTTTGAGTGAGTGTGATTTCACTGAGTGTCTGAGATATTGTGGTTACGAAATCTAGTGACATTGTTTCCCAGCTCGTGAACAGCGAAGCTGCGCGTAGCAAGTTATCGTAAGTAACTGTAATTTGTGTACCAAAGGAAGAAGTTGCATGTAGATCTGTCAAGGCCACCAGGCTCATTATCGGGAGGATTAACTTCTGTGGCTCATTGACAAGTGAAAGGGGGAAGTGTTCTCTACTTGAGGAAACTGGAGTAAGGTAGTAATTCCTTGGAATTGCTGATGAGTAGTGTAACTTTCTGGCCGAAATAAAATTAATTATTTCTTAAAAGGAACATCCTGTGTTGTGCTTTCTACCCACCGTAATCCAGTTAACAAAAGTGCCACTAGGGGTGGCACGTAACATTATTTTCGGAACGTCTCTTGCACATGCAATCTAAGTTAAGTATATCGACGGTTTGAATACAAATCCTCGTAAGCCACAATGTTGTGCTGTTCCATTTACTTCCTTGTCTCTGGTCACGATGCCTAGATGTACGTGGGTATACATTCCCGCTGAACTTTGTAAGTTGAGTTTTCTGCCGCCGAGTATGGAGGACATTAGGCACTGTGCACACTGAAGAAACTGGTTTCATGAAACTCGTTTCGTGAAAGGAGTCCCACGAAACTCGTTTCATTACTCAGTGCACGAATACGAAGCCATTTCATCATGTGTTCTGACGGAGAAGTTGTGTTTGTTTTATAGTGGTGGATGAGAAAGAGAGAAAAACAAATAGTTCCGTGAAGAACTAAACAGCCTATTTTCATGTATCCTACTTATGTTAATTGCCTCTATCTACATACAAAATTTCAGTTTGATTGCTGTAATTGATTCGTAGATGTTGAGAACCGACTAAATATTTCGGATGGTCGCCATGTTGAATTTTATATATGTAGGTCCTAGAGTTATGTACTGTTACATGAAGATTATTGTGTACGTGTAGCATTCAAACTTCAATCGCATGATTAGGACACAAGAAGTAACAAGGAGATTTTAAAATTTCGCACAGCTGCCATCTTGTGGTTATGGAAACAATTGAAATGAATTAGATGCCAGTGGATTAACATTCGGAAAAGGATTTACTGTACCAAGTTTCACTGCACTCGGATGGTTAAATTGCGAGAAACGTCCATTTGAATATTTATGCTTCGCGTCGCCGCCATGTTGGATTTGTGATCACCAGGTTACTTAAAATCCTATAGGAGAACTTGGATTCATAGCCCCTATGAATATGAAAAAAAAATCAGTTTGATTGCTATAATAGATTCGTAGATATTCAGAGACGTCTAAATATTTCGGATGGTCGCCATGTTGGATTGTTAAATATATAGGCCATAGAGGCATGTACCATTAAAGGAAAATTATTTCGTAGGTTCATTATTCAAACTTTCACTTCGATCACAAGATTACGACACAAGAAATAAAAACTTAATTTTAAAATTCGCACAGCCGCCATCTTGAGGTTATGTAAACAATTGAACTAAATTAGATACCAGTGCATTACATAGTGTATAAACATTTCCTGTACCAGATTTCATTGCGTTTGGAACATTAAATCGCGAGAAAGGTATATTTAAAATTTTCAAATTCGATTGGCCGCCATGTTCGTTTTGTAGTTAACCGGTTTTTGAAATTATTATAGATGAACTTCCAGTAGTACCCTTTATCTCCGTGGGGAGCGTGGTGGCTCAGCAGTCTAGCTGTATGCCTTTCACCAAGGCGGACCGGGTTCGATTCCCGGTCACTGCATGTGAGATTTTCGAAGTGAAATGCCATGTCCTGTGGTTCGGATTCCACGTAAAATGGAGGTCCCTGGCTCATGATCGCGAGATTAACAGTCACGTTAAACTACAAGTTTTTTTATCTCCCTACAAGATGTCAGGGTAATACCGCTAATAGTTTCAGAGATATATAATGCTGGTGAAATATTTCGCACATCTGCCCTTTTGTTGTTATGTAAACAATTGGACAAAGTTAGATGTCGGTGCATTACAATGTGTATATACATATACTGTACGAAATTTTATTGCGTTTGGTTGGTTAAATCGCAAGAAACATCTATTTTAAAGTCGGAAATTCGCGTGGGTGCCATGTTGGTTTTGTAGTTACCAGTTTTTCTAAAGTCACATAGGCAAGCTTCAAATAGTTCCCTTTATCACCGTAAAAAATTCCAGGGTGATATCGGGAATAGTTTCGGAGATATTGAATGCTGGTGAAATATTTCGCACAGCCGCCATGTTGGATTGGTGTGACGTTACAAAATTTCAAGGCACGGCCGGGGTCGGCCGGAATAGTGCTATGAACTTACCGAGTTTCATTGAAATCGCTCCAGCCGTTTAGAAGTTATTAGGGGACACACATACACACCCCACACACACACCTCATACACACACAAACGGCAAAAATGGTGATCTCACAAGCCTTTTTTTTTTTTTTTTTTTCAAAATTGAAAATAGGCTAAAAACAGAGGGATGTATTGGGGTCATCCATTCAATATGGATTGAAAGAGCGCTTGCTATGATGTAGCTCGTGAAATCAGTGCGGATGTTGTGAAATTTCAAAAGTTATCATAGGATGCCCAAGCCTCTCTTTGTTCAATTCCTTTAGTTAGTTGGCCAAGCAATAAGGTATAAGGAACACAAACTGGACAATGGCTGATACACAACTATAACAACAAATAATCAAAACTGAATTTACAGGCAATGATAAGGCAATAACCAAACTTATAACCTCAACAACATGAAACCATATGAAACTTTGATTCGACGAAATCTATCGTTTTGTTTGCGTGAAATATTATTCCATGAAACCTACTGAATAGTGTGCGCCTTCGTGTATGCTTTAGTCAAATGGTTTCACGAAACCAAAGTTTTACGTTTCATCCCGTTTCTTCAGTGTTTGACGTTAAAATAATATGCCACAAAGTTTGACGGGAGTGTATATCCACGTATGGCTAGGGGTTATATAAAGACATACGGAGGAGAGTGTAAAGGAGCGCCACGGTGGTTTACATTGTCTTGCATGCCCAACGCCGATATTTGAATTGTGAATTGCAAGTTAGAAGTATATCTACAAAAGGGATCAAGTGGAGGTGCACCAATGAAATGGATGGGTAAATCTGATTATATCACACAGCTTTCTGCGACCAACAAGAGACGTGTAGTCTACCCAATTCCTTATTTTATATCATGGAAGCGTTCGATTTTCTTCCTGGGTGTTTGCTATAATTTTGAGTATAATATCGCGAGATAATATCAAGGTCGTGCGAGTAAAACACCTGTAATTAAAATTATTAAATTTAGTTATCATCATCATCATTTATTGCATTAAACGGAACTTAGAGGCCTACAGCAGAAGGACAATAGGAAAAGATAAATATTACAAATATTACAAAAACCAAAAAAAAATATTACAAAGGAAAAAATATCACAAAACACAAAAAAGATCCAACAAAAGGAAAGTCAGTCAATCAAAAGAGGAGGTATTTGCTGTAGATAGAACTCCATCTTTTCCGGACTCTAGCATCATCCTCCACGGCTGTCACTTCCACTTCTTGAAGGATCGTCGTCACTTGATCCTTCCATCGTGTTCTTGGGCGTCCTCTCGGGCGTTTTCCCGTGGTTTGAGATTGGAGGACTCTCTTGGGAAGGGATCCGTCCGCTCGTAAGATGTGTCCAAACCATTGTAGTCACCTCTGTCCCAATATCCGTCCAATGTGTGGCTTTCCAAACCTCTGGTTCAGGTGTTCTTTCTTTTTTTATTTCTTCTCTCCCATTTACCTTCCATGTTATTGTAGACGGGTCCATATATCTTTCGAAGTACTTTTCTTTCGAAAGCACATATTGTATCTTCTGTCGTTGCTGATGTCGCCCAAGTTTCACAACCGTATACAAGTGCTAGTCTCACCAGTGTCGTGTACAGATGGGCTTTGTTCTTCTGAGATATCAGACGAGATTCGAAGATATTGTTCAGAGTAAAGAACACACGATTAGCATTTGTTATGCGTTGATGTACTTCTTTTGTTGGTTAATATTGAGCCCAGGTACTTGAACTCTCAACTCGTTCGAAGGTGTGTCCGTCTACAACAATGTAAAGAGGGAGAACTCGACGACGTGATACTCCAAGATATTTATTGTTGTCCTCGTTCACCTCCAGCCAAATTTTCTCTGCATTTTGGAGGAATCGAGAAGTATCAGCACACATTTGCTCTACAGTGTCAACGCGGATCACAACAACGTCAGCAAATGGTAGAATTGTATCTGCTTCCACCATCTCCATTTGTCTGGTTCTGGTCTTCCAGAAGCAAAACCTGGAATCATGAATATGACTGTTCATATTCATCAGATCGTATTATAAGTATCACGCTTCAATGAGTGGTATCTAAGTGCACTGCACTTGTCGCCATGGTAACTAGGTGTCGGAAGTTGGTTCACGCTAAACTGACTATGCTAATTACAGTCATTAAGAGCGGCAATATCCATCATTATGCCTTCCTTCGGAAGGGAAGTAAAGCCGGCGGTCCCATGTCATAGATTTATGGCATGATAAAGAACCTTCCACTAATTACACCTTTGTGAAGCTAAATTATGGGTTATTTTAACTGACACTCTTAGGTTCCAATGTTCGTCGCCAGGAGCTGACTGCAGTGGCATCTAGTAACAAAGATCAGAACTAGTTGCTCGTTGGTGGTGGCGTTTCGTAGCAAAGGTTGGAACTACTTAAAAGTCGAATATGTGCAGTCCTTACTTGAATTAAGAATAGATAACACACACTAATACAGCCATCACAATTAACACCGGTTATAAGACAGATTCTACACACACACAAAGTACACGTGGCTACATGACCACGTTGTCGCAGCCCCTAAACTGAGGAACCAACCAACTAATTCCAGATAGAACTCCCGCACAGCCCAAAAGAATGTCCATGTTAAAATGCTAAAACATCGTGAAGCAATACTCTTACGGTGTCATTCAATAATAGTTATGTACTAAACTCGAGCATAGAGGACTTAAATACTTATATGCGGGATTTTATGGTGCAGTCAGTTTCGGTGGCGTAGTCCGTAACATGCTGAACTGCTATGCCCAAGATCGTGGGTTCAAACCAGGCCGAAGTCGTCGGAGTTTTTATGAGCGTTAAAATCCTTCAGTATGTCTTCATTCGGAGAGGAAGTAAAGCCGGCGGTCCCATGTCATAGATTTATGGCATGTTAAAGAACCTACCACTACATTTGGTAGTGTGTAGCTAAATTTGTAAGTTATTTGGCTACAAACGCTCTATCAAGTTCCAATGTTCACCGCTGGGTGTCAGTGACGTCTGGTTGCCAAAGTTGGAAATACTTGAAATCGAACTTGCCCAGATTCATTCATCTTCAATCATTTCATCTCATCCACATGCGATGGTACTTGTAGCTCACCCAATGGGTGTCCGCATAGAAGCAGCTACAAACTCTGGCGAGCCGAATATGTCCTTGGACACTCCCGGCACTAGAAGTCATACGCTAAATATATAATAGGCTTCGTGAAAACAACTGAGAAGATATATAGATACTAATCCCACTGTCAGCCATTTTAGAAGTGTTTTGCCGTGGTTTCCTACACATGTACGTATTTCTACCCCTTAATATTCCGATTTCTACGGAGTCACGGATGAAGTGAGATGAGCTTTGTATATTACGGATGGATTCATTGCACGATGCTCTACCTATTACAAATCTCATTAGAGGAGTTACTCAAGGATGACATTGATTGACTGAGTGATTGATCATTTTAAAGTTAACATTCATAGTGCTGAGGCATACAAACCGCTGTCTTATTAATACATTATGTAACGAGCCTATTATGGCATTAATTAAGACACAATTATATTTATAAAACGAGCTAAGCGAGTTTTATAATTTCCATACGAGTGTCTTAATTACCATTATATGCGACTTGCTTACGACTGTATATGTTTGAAGATTATAATATGTTCTATCATAAATATCTGTCGAGATTCTGTCGGTTTAATTCTTCTTCTTGGGAATTGTATAGGCTCAGCATTTAATCTTTGCCCAATATCGAATCCCAAAGTTTTGAAACATTGTTTATCCTGAAGTACCACCAACAGATAGCGCACAAATACTATGTTGGATCATTTTGTTATTTTGGTCAAATAACACAAAATAGGCTGTTAGGAACGCTTTAAAATTAAAATGTATCGTATTAAAAAATAGTAATTCTTCAAATTCGATGCGTATAGAATGTCAACGGAAGGCAAATCAATTGAGTCCCAAATAGAACAGTTATGACATCTAGCGGAAAAGTTTTGCATAAAAAATCGATTTATTCAACATAGAGCTGGATTATAATTTCCGTGGAACTAATGTCATACGCGTGCTTCCTCCATGACGTTCTGGTGTGTTTATGTAAACAACAGCATTCACTAATATTGTCGGCGAAATTTTACGAATATGTACAAATCGGGGTTGTGGGTATTAAGGTACAGTGCTATTTCTTTTGCAATAAGCCCAGTCTGTTTATGCATTGTAACTACAATGGTTGAACCAATATAGGCTACATTGTCTACTTTCAAATGATGTATTTCATGTCCGACATGTTGGATTTTGAGTGCATGTCAGAAGCCATCCTTACCTAATTGGTTAATGCATGAAAATATTGAGCTTTGATTGGTTGGATAAACTGTGTTATAATGAAAAGTAGTACTGTAATGACCCCCATTAAGATACAATCTTCTGACATATAATATTTATATATCGACATCGTCGAACGTAATAGTACATTATGCAACGAGCCTATAATGGCAATAATTAAGACACGCGTATGTTTATAAAACCAGCGTATGCGAGTTTTATAAATGGCATACGAGTGTCTTAATTACCATTACAGGCGAGTTGCATACGACTGTTTATGTTCGACGATAATTATTATAACTATTTTATGTTCGAACATAAATATTCATAAATATCTGTCGAGATTTCGCCACTTTTTATGTACTGAACAGAGCGCATGGGACGCAGAGAATACCTTGTATTTGACTATGGTCTCCTCGATTACCTCACTATAACACTAAGCCACGCAGTGAAATTTAAATTTGAAGGCCTTGAAACTCAGCGCAGGTGCTATGCTATCCTTACCTAATTGGTCAAACAACTGTCTCTTGAGCTCTGATTGGTGAGAGAAATTTTTCCATAATGAAAACTTGTACTATAATGAGCCTCATTTTAGTACAGTTTTCTGACATATAATATTTACATTTCGACATCGTCGAACATAAAACAAATTACAGTGCATTTATCAATCATAATTACACTAAAATGCACTTTAAAGAAATTACTCTGAATTAAGTATTAAGCCTCATGATGTGATTGCAAAGACCTTGCCACCATCTAAAGGTAATCACTACAGCCACCAAGTACTGTAATATGCCGAAGAGGTGTCTTATGAGTACTGAGTGATGTGAACTCCCACATTCAGATTATACGAGGGGTTATCAGAAACTAAGGTTTCAAAGCCTGCAGTGAAACGAATACGATTTATTTCATATAACCAATACATCCAACTGATAGTACAGGGAGATCCTTTTGCTGGAGCGGGGCTGGCAGCCGGCTGCTCGGGCCGCAGGGTTGCGCGGAGGAAAGCTAACCAGGGTCATTAAAGTCATTAAGTCACTAAACTTTCATCAACGAGGGTGTGTAGTGTCAGCACACAGATAAGAAGGTAATATAAAGAACAGCTTCCTGCAAGACTAAATTAAAAAAACACAGATTTTTCATTTATTTCTTGGGAATCTGATGACCTCATGTCACCACTTAAAGGTTAGAACTTACCTCTTCACAGAAAATGCTCAAAATATTCTCCTCCAGCTGACAGACAGTAACTTTTGAAGTTACATCGTTACATTATGTAGCTACTCCTGTACCCCTCTGCGTGTTTACTGTATATAATCGAAGCACGGACCTAATGTAAGCCCGTTTGATGTTCAATTGGTGGGGTAATTTAAAATACAAAATGTACAAATCAATTTCCCGTACTATAGTGGAGCTGGGGAACAATATACGGCAGCAGATATCCCTCACAACAGAAGGGAATTACAACGTGTAAACGCTAATTTATTTACACAGTACAACGCGAGTCTGTCAGCTGAAGGATAACACTCTCAGCATCTTCTGTGAAAAGGTAAGTTCTTTAATCATGATTTGCTGGTGAATTTACCATTAATTAATGTACTTTGTTACGGTTTCCACCTGCGCGCAATCCGTGGAAGAGCTCGGTTGGCTGGCGGAAGGCGCGCGCACCTGGCATCCGGCCGCCGGGCCCGCTCCAGCAAAATAATTTCCTTGTATATACCTAGGTATAAGGTGCGTTCAAAAAGTAACGAGCCGGAGGCTGGAATGCGCAAACCGGTGACGACATCGGCTAATCGTGGCGTGTGTAACGAGGTGTGGTTCCGACCCAAGCGTGGAAGGTAACAGCCAGTCGCTAGAGAGCACGTGTGCACGTCACGTGACGATACAAAGCGAGCAGCAGCATGCATCAATCGTCCAACGCTGCCAGTCACATTGCAAACAGTGACATGGAGGCGTCAGACGAAGAGCAAAGAGGTGTTGTTCGGTTTCTGACAGCGGAAGGAGTGCGGGGAACGGACATTCATCGCCAAATGTCACAAGTGTACGGCGAATACAGCATGTCCCTTGCAAGGGTCAAGGCGTGGCGCAAGCGCTTCAGGGAAGGTCGGGTGTCGTTAGCCGATGATGCCCGGTCTGGGGCACCCACTGCATTACCAATGACAACGTCCAGCTGGTTGATGCACTCATTACCCAGGACCGCCGAGTGACAGTGAACGCCATAGCTCCACGACAATGCACGACCTCATACGGCCAACACAGTCGCGGCATTCCTGCAGAAATTCATATGGGAGGTTCTCGGCCACCCTCCATACAGTCCAGACCTCTCTCCCTGTGATTACGCCTACGATTCACTTCGGACGCCGACGTCCAGCTGTACGTGCGGAACTGGTTCACATCGCAGCCCAGGGAATTTTATGAGACAGCCATTCACCGCCTCGTGTCACAGTGGGGCAAGTGCCTCAACAGCCAAGGCCAATACTTCTAACATACAGGCAGTGGTTTCTGTTGTTTTTGAACGCACCTTTTATATTAGGTTATTTTTCGACATAGTATTCATATCGGTTCCGGCACTTGTCGCTTCATGGGATCAGTTTTAATATGCCCTCACGGTAAGCATCCTAGGCCTGTGTGCCATCTCTTGATGAATGCAGTACATTTGCGTTTGTCTGTTGGCACAGGCTCGAATAAAATATGTCTCTTCACCGATGTCTCAGTCTCAATCATTGCTGTGATTATATGGAAGCTACTGAGGTATGTGTGGTGCTTAGTAATGGCATTCAGGGCACAGTCAGTGCCTGTGGATGCTGTGAAAGGTTCCACTCATAGGGTTAGTACTGCTGTTCTGACTCAGTGAGGAAAGCAATGACAAACTACCTCACTCCTCATCTTGCCTAGTACGCCTCAGTATAGCGCTTTCTTGGGTTTTATGGGTGTCTACCCACATAACCGAACGGCGGTGATTTTTGAAGATCCAACCAGCCTTCGGGCTGACTACCTAACAAACTGGGCTGTATGAGGTTGCGCGTTGTCATGAAGGAAGATGACGCCCTTGGTGAGAAGTCCTGGCCGCGGTTACTTGTTTCACCCACAGAAATTCAATAACTGAGCGGATCTCTTCGCGAGACCAGTTTTCCAAGCGATCCGCTATTAGTGGTTTACCTACAACTAGCGCTGTAGGTTGTGTGTGGCTGAAACCCTGCACAGGTACCAATCATTAGCCTACTTTTCACATTTTGCAAAAATGAGGAAAAAGTAGACTTATGATATCGGGCAAATGTGTGTCTATCTGTCTGTATGTCCTTCTGTCTGTCTGTCTGTCTGTCTGGCTGTGTGTGTGTGTGTGTGTGTGTCCCCCCATCAACTCCTAAACGGCTGCAACAACCGAAACAAAATTTGGTAGGAGTGAAGATCTGTACCTGAATATCTCACGGCCATATTTGAAAATGATGTCAGTGCTACCAACTGCTGAACAATCGCAATTGAAATTTGAGCTCCATGTTGGATATCTTGGAAGGTTTGAATGGGAGATATTTCAAAATTGGCACACGAATAGAAAATAATATTGCAGTTTAATTTCCAGGAGTCCATACATGGCAGTGTTGCCAAAATGATTATAAGCCTGCTGATAAGTCCAAATTTTAAATGCATATAACTTCTACACTATCAATTGGATTTCAACCAAATTTTGTATGTGCTATATGTACATAAAGCCGGCCCCGTGGTGTTGGGGTAGCGCGCCTGCCTCTCACCCGGAGGCCCCGGGATCGATCCCCGGCTCCGTCAGGGATTTTAAAACTGACGTGAGGGTTGGAACGGGGTGCACTCAGCCTCGTGAGGACAATTGAGTAGCTGTCTGACAGTGAGACAGCGCCCCGATCACGAATACCAAGATTAACGGCCGAGGGGATCCGACGCGCTGATCACGCGAGTAGGTAATTTAAGCCGAAGCTGGTGCAGGGGGTAATGCGCAAGATGGCCGCCACGCGCAATCACTCTATGTTATTCTTATTGAGAGGTCATTCATAGCTGACGCAAGGGCTAATGCGCAAGATGGCCGCCACGCGCTACCTCACTCTTTAATGGCGGGCTTTTCAAATCATTATTTGTTTGTTATTAATTTATACATTTTTATTTATTTAATATTTAATTTATTATTTTTTAGCACAGGGCTAATACACAAAATGGTCACTGCACACAACCACTTACACATATAACATGCTAACCTAACCTAACTTTACCTAACCTAACCTACCCTAACCTAACTTTACCTGACCTCACCTAACTTCAAAGTGCAAGCAAAAAAAAAAAAAGTGAGAGCAAAAAGTGTCATCAAAAGTCTTATAGGCTACTGTACAACATGATCACTACCCCAACCGGGTATTTTTTTTTTAAATTTTGTTGTTTATACATTTATCAATTTTCCAATTTCCCATTTTCAGTTTTTTTAAATGTCAGTTTTAAGTTTTTCAATTCCATAATATGGAAACATGGATTTTGCATTTTGTTGTTTTAAACATTTGTCAATTTTTCAATTTCCCATTTTCAGTTTTTTTACATGTTAGTTTTAAGTTTTTCAATTTCAAAATATGTAAACATGGATTTTGCATTTTGTTGTTTACACATTTGTCAATTTACCAAATTCCCATTTACAGTTTTTTTAAATTTCAGTTTAATGTTTTTTTTCTATTTTGTCAATATGGAAACATAGATTTTTCCAATTTGTGTTTTACATGTTCATTTTGCATTAGGAGTGGAGAGAGGTGGGTAGTAATTAAAAATGTACAAGCAGTGTCCATACAATATTTTTTTTATTTTAAATACATGTACACTATTTACATATAATACATTTTTATATATAGTCTATTCTTTTTTGTTATAAATTGTACAGTTGTTTTTATTTTGTTTCTATTTTATTTATTTTTGATTATGAATACCATTTTTTAATTTTTGTAGTGCTATGGTTTTATTTCCTAAATTGTTTTGTTTTATGTATTTGCTAGTTGCATGCAGAAGATTTTGATATTCATAACTTAACTCTTTAAGCATGGTTAATGATTGAGTAATGACCATAGGCATGTGTACCTATACCATTAGCATTAATCACTCTTTTATCATCACCAGGACACAAAGTAATTTTGTTTAGTCTTATAGATGATATGTCATGTTGTTTAGAAGTGATAATGTTCATGGGTAATCTTTTTACATTGTTTTTCATGACACAATCCTTATAATCTTGAAAGCTTATACAATTTTTGACAACACCTCTGCTAATACCTTTAATCTTTTTGATTTCTTTACCATTTATGTCTAAAGCATACATTTTAGCTCTAAGTCCAACAAATGCTTTTATAATTTGTCCACAAGCCTCGTCTTTAAATTTCCCCAACGTTTTCTTGTTTGATGTCGAGTAACATATGTGATTAGTAGGATAATCTGATGTGTCCAGGTGTTCTAGGAAATCCAACTTGTCTTGATATACACCTGGGGCGTTAAGCAAATAAATGAACGAGTCTGTATCCATATACATGAGTTTAAGATTGTCCATGCCATAATAGGGTAGCAGGACATCATAGTGGTGGGAATACATCAGAGTTTTTGAAATATCCAGTATACACATTCCAATATATATAGGCTTATTGAATATAATGTTACGTTTAGCCATGTGGAAAGCAGCTAGGTTAGGACCATAAATTGTTCTATCGATAAATGTCGGCTTTGCTATTAGCTTTTCTGCCTTTTTGCTGTCAGTCACAAGACGTATGTCTAGTCATTTACGGATATTTTCCATTGTTTTTCCGAAAATGGCATTGATGAATAATTTGTACAGATTTTTCTCAAAATCATTTTTGGCTTGTTTTCGAAGGTTGTTATTAAAATCAACGTATAACTTTAGCCAAGGTCTTTGCTTAAACTTTAACACACGATGAATTTTTATCAATTTTATTCCATGATATAAAGCCTGTTTTAATGCCATGTAGTGAACAACATATTGCCTTCGATTTCCAAGATGAGGAATTAGTTTTTTCAGAGACGAATCCTCTGGTTGTGTACACTCTGGTAGGAAAGGTAAATCGTTGTGTCGATCATGAAGGTCAGATGGGTAATCAACATCAATATCTAGAATATAACCCACAGGATCGTCTTCCTTTAGTTTTTCTAGATCAACAGTATCTGGAGAAACCCACTGAAATCCACCATAAGGAAGGGAGTGGCACATAGCCCACCCGTATTGGTTGTTGGCATCATCATAGGTAATAAACTGCGATGGTTTCTCAGAATCATAGGTTTCCATGTATTTATTGTTAGCTTCAGCATACCGATGAGACACCTGGCATATGCATCCATGTATTCCAGACTCGATTAGAAGAATCTGATTGTAATCCTGTATCATTTCCAGTTCAATTCCTGTGTAAAGGAGCATTGCCTCGAAACTTAAACCAGGTGAAGTAAAAAAGTGTGCAGCATCAACTCGTTGTGTTTCTAGAGTTTTGTTTCCACATTTAGGTATTTCACAATTGGGTTTTTAATGGGCATTTCAACCCTAGCAATGTCATGCTGGACACACAAAGCTCTATGTTCTTTCAATTTTTCTATTCCTTGTTGCCCATATTGATTATCGAAGTGAGTAAAACACCGTTTACACGTATATATCTTATGTCCATGGTGAGTAATCTGACGTCCTACTAGTTTATCAAAATCTTTGATAAAGACGTAGTGGTTCTGTCCGGATGAAGAACTTAGCAGAAGGAGGTCGCGATGGTCTTGTAGCTCTTGATCCACAACCTTTAGAGGGAACAGTTTGTTGTCTTGTTCCAGTCCAAATACATAAATGGATATGTTGTTGGCTTTTTCAAATTTGTGAATGTCAGCTAGCGATGTAGGAAACGATATTACTGAAAAATCATACTCGTTTTCCAGGTCCTTGTATTTACTAATGCGTTCAGCATTTGTTTTAACCAGTTTTGCTAAAATTGCATACATAAAACACTTTTCATTCTTTAAGTTTTGGGGATTATTGCAGGCTTTTCTTGCTTGTATAGCTGCTGGTAATGGAATATATGTGCTGCCACGCAAGGGATTGTGGTGGCTCAGCGGTCTAGCTGTATGCCTCTCACCAAGGCGGCCCGGGTTCGATTCCCGGTCAATGCATGTGAGATTTTCGAAGTGAATTGCCATGTCCTGTGGTTCGGATTCCACGTAAAAAGGAGGTCCCGTGGCTCATAATCACCAGATTCACGGTCACGTAAAACTACAATCTTCCTTTTTGTACTTATTTATTTTCAGTCGCACTCCTTCCACTGCTAACAAAGCCCAATTACTGCCTTTTAGCTCAGATTCCTCTATTTCCGTAGTTAACTTTGTAAATTGTCTTTCCAAGAAACTACTCAAGTCTGATTCCAAAAATAGGGCCTGATTCCGTGTTTTAAAAGCACGATCTGTAATTTCATTGGTAGATGTATGAATGAATCTTCATCCAGCCACAAGATTAACTTTGATCGACTTGTGCATTGCTAGTTCTTTCTCCATAGCTTGTATTATTTGCTGTTTGGACTCTTTAAGGTATGAATTTAAATCCTTACACGTGTCACAACGTATGAAAAAGGATTTAAGACGACCTTGAAAAGACGTTTCATATTCAGTAAGTCAATTTTTGTCAGGAACCATTGAAAGCAGGTAATGTTTTGTAGGCTCAGTTTTTTGTCTTTTAGCTGCTGACACAACATTACAACATTCTTCATGACGACGTCCGTTGTAGACATTGTTGAATTTACTACCACAAGATTTTGCACTCATGAAACTCACCACACGATACTTCATGATGCTTTCTATCATAGTCCCGAAGAAAAGTCTTTCCACACCCTTTACATATATAGCTAGGCATGGTTTCTTCCATCATGGATGTTGATTTCAGCAAACAGCTGCTTACTGCGTATCACAAGGCTGTAGGCTGGTCAGTGAGACGGTCTTTCACGATGTGAACACTGCAAAAGGTAGTAATCAACTGATTGTATTCCTGCTAAGAGACCTCTTATATACCCTAATCAAGACCAACAGCTACTTACCACGTAGTACACGGCTAGAGCCTAGTGGGTGAGACGATCTTTCACAATGTGATCACTGTTAAATGTAGTAGTCAACTGAAAATATTCTTACACCCTACTGAAGGTTATCAGGTACTTACTGCATATCAAAAGGCTGTACACTCATATGTTAGACACTCTCTCTTGCTAAGGACCCATATATTCCCTATAAATGGCTATACATGTTAGTTCTAAACACTTAATGGTTATTTGTATATTAAATTTATATACACAGCTTATACGAGCACGTTTTCACGCAATAAAACTTTATCAAATAGACACATGCGACACGCAAAGTATGTTTCCGCTATCTAGCGGTGACTATGAGAACTACCTGAACGACTGCATGGCACCTAGCGCTCTGAATCATTACTGAACGATCAGCATGCTATCTAGCGGTCGATATCAAAAATTAGTCAACTACCAGTATGCTACCAACCGGTCGATATGACAACCCACTCAACTACTAGTATACATTCCTATAATGAACACATTTGCTCATATCCACTAACAATACACACAACGGGTTTGCTTTATCGTTTAATACAAATATATCTTGTTTAAATAATGTAACAAAAAGTTACATGGCACAATTGTATGGGAATGTTGCATTACCTAAAATGTAATAGTGTGTAAGTGTTTAACATTTACAATAGGCTTATAATGAAGGATTATGGTGGTGGCTTAAGATGGTGGCTTATGGTGGTGGCTTATGGTGGTGGCTTATGTTGGATTATGGTGGTGGCTTATGGTGGTGGCTCATGGTGGCTTATGGTGGTGGCTTATAGTGGTGGTATATGTTGGTGGCTTATTTTTGGTGGTTTACGTTAATACCTTATTTGTAATGGCTTATTTGACAAGTTATTTTTGTCAATGTATTTAGAGGATTTTTCTCTTGGTCTTGGAAAGTATTTCAACCCCTTTTTTATGGTAGCATAATGCTTACCGCCATGTTTGTAAGCAACAACAACACACTAAAATTCCAAGAATCCAAAGTACTCTAAGGTTAATGATTGTCTCCCAACTCCATTCAACGCCTAGTCAAAAACATTATATATTTTCAAATGTTTCAAAAAAAAGGTAAATTGGGGAAGTAGGCTATATGTTTAAACTAAAAATCATATCAAATCATATGCTAACTCCAACACCTACGACTATCCCACTCCAGGCTACTACAATAAACATTCTCTATGCTATGGGGCAGAACTGCGGATTAGAGAGAAAAAAGCTCACTGAATTACCAATGCATACTCCATTCCGTATCATCAACATTCAAAAAGTGGACACAATGTATGGTGAACGTGTACTATGTGTTAGTGAAAATTTTCAGACATTCCTTCCTACACGTTTTAATGATATGTCAGAAAGTGTGCTTGAGGATCTAAATCATGGTGGACATTCTCTATATCTAATTTATGAGGGTATAAAAAACAATAGATGTATTGTACGCTTTAACGAATTAAAAAACTCTTATGCTGAATAATAATTAATACTGTTTTTATTTCTTACTACCCCCTCCCCACCCCAGTAGTTTTTAAGAGTTCTACAAACACCCTCCTCCTCCACATTCCTCCACACATTTTGGAACTTTTTGATCACTCCTCGCAGGGTTAGGTTAGGTTGAGTTAAGCTACGGCTGCCATTTTGGAACTTAATGATAACACCTCGTAGGTTTAGGTTAGGTTAGGTTAGGTTAAGTTAACCTACAGCCGCCATTTTAGAACTTTTTGATCACACCTCGTAGGTTTAGGTTAAGTTAGGTTAGGTTAGGTTATGTAAAGATACGGCCGCCATTTTGGAACTTTTTGATCACACCTTGTAGGTTAGGTTAGGTAAGGCTAGGCTAGGTTTCGTTAAGTTGCAGCCACATTCTTGGAACTTTTTGATCACACCTCGTAGGTCAGGTTAGGTTAGGTTAGGCTAGGTTAAGTTAAGCTACGGCCGCCATCTTGTTAGGTTAGGCTAGGTTAAGTTAAGCTACGGCCGCCATCTTGTTAGGTTAGGCTAGGTTAAGTTAAGCTACGGCCGCCATCTTGTGTGGAGGAATGTGGAGGTGGAGGGTGCGGAACCGATCAAAACACACTACTGCACAGTTTTTGTTCTAGGGACCTGATATGTATTTTTTGGGGTAGAGGGGGTAAAGACCTTTCATTTACGTTAAACAAACTTTTTTGTAAAATTCTTAGTTCCCAAAATATAAACAATTTTGAAAATTGGACTTTTTCGGAAAAACTGAAAAAATGTTAAGTTTTGTTCTACCAATTAAGGGCATAAATGCCATTTGGTTTGAGTCTATATATGACTTTTTAGGATGATTAGTTTTCAAAATATCGCCTACTTTCCAAATTGAACCTTTTTGGATTTTGTCCCAGAGACCTGGGACTTGGTTTGTGGATAGTGGGGGTAAATACCTGTCATTTACGTTAAACAAACGTTTTTGTAAAATTCCTAGTTTCCAAAATATAGCCCCCGTTTTAAAAAGAACATTTTTTGAAAAAATGTCAACGATTCCATATTTTGTTCTTACGATTAAGGATATAAAAGCCATTGGTTTGAGTCTATATATGACTTTATAGGATGAATAGTTTTCAAAATATGACCTACTTTCCAAATATTGTTTTGGAAAAAAAAAATATGAAGAATATTATATTTTTTTGACTGAGAGTGGGATAGTCGTAGGTGTTGGAGGTAGCATATGATTTGATATGATTTTTAGTTTAAACATATAGCCTACTTCCCCAATTTACCTTTTTTTAATTTGAAAAAATATATAATGTTTTTGACTAGGCGTTGAATGGAGTTGAGAGACAATCATTAACCTTAGAGTACTTTGGATTCTTGGAATTTTAGTGTTTTGTTGTTGCTTACAAACATGGCGGTAAGCATTATGCTACCATAAAAAAAAGGGTTGAAATACTTTCCAAGACCAAGAGAAAAATCCTCTAAATACACTGACAAAAATAACTTGTCAAATAAGCCATTATAAATAAGGTATTAACGTAAACCACCAAAAATAAGCCACCAACATATACCACCACTATAAGCCACCACCATAAGCCACCATAAGCCACCACCATAAGCCACCACCATAAGCCACCATCTTAAGCCACCACCATAATCCTTCATTATAAGCCTATTGTAAATGTTAAACACTTACACACTATTACATTTTAGGTAATGCAACATTCCCATACAATTGTGCCATGTAACTTTGTGTTACATTATTTAAACAAGATATATTTGTATTAAACGATAAAGCAAACCCGTTGTGTGTATTGTTAGTGGATATGAGCAAATGTGTTCATTATAGGAATGTATACTAGTAGTTGAGTGGGTTGTCATATCGACCGGTTGGTAGCATGCTGGTAGTTGACTAATTTTTGATATCGACCGCTAGATAGCATGCTGATCGTTCAGTAATGATTCAGAGCGCTAGGTGCCATGCAGTCGTTCAGGTAGTTCTCATAGTCACCGCTAGATAGCGGAAACATACTTTGCGTGTCGCATGTGTCTATTTGACAAAGTTTTATTGCGTGAAAACGTGCTCGTATAAGCTGTGTATATAAATTTAATATACAAATAACCATTAAGTGTTTAGAACTAACATGTATAGCCATTTATAGGGAATATATGGGTCCTTAGCAAGAGAGAGTGTCTAACATATGAGTGTACAGCCTTTTGATATGCAGTAAGTACCTGATAACCTTCAGTAGGGTGTAAGAATATTTTCAGTTGACTACTACATTTAACAGTGATCACATTGTGAAAGATCGTCTCACCCACTAGGCTCTAGCCGTGTACTACGTGGTAAGTAGCTGTTGGTCTTGATTAGGGTATATAAGAGGTCTCTTAGCAGGAATACAATCAGTTGATTACTACCTTTTGCAGTGTTCACATCGTGAAAGACCGTCTCACTGACCAGCCTACAGCCTTGTGATACGCAGTAAGCAGCTGTTTGCTGAAATCAACATCCATGATGGAAGAAACCATGCCTAGCTATATATGTAAAGGGTGTGGAAAGACTTTTCTTCGGGACTATGATAGAAAGCATCATGAAGTATCGTGTGGTGAGTTTCATGAGTGCAAAATCTTGTGGTAGTAAATTCAACAATGTCTACAACGGACGTCGTCATGAAGAATGTTGTAATGTTGTGTCAGCAGCTAAAAGACAAAAAACTGAGCCTACAAAACATTACCTGCTTTCAATGGTTCCTGACAAAAATTGACTTACTGAATATGAAACGTCTTTTCAAGGTCGTCTTAAATCCTTTTTCATACGTTGTGACACGTGTAAGGATTTAAATTCATACCTTAAAGAGTCCAAACAGCAAATAATACAAGCTATGGAGAAAGAACTAGCAATGCACAAGTCGATCAAAGTTAATCTTGTGGCTGAATGTAGATTCATTCATACATCTACCAATGAAATTACAGATCGTGCTTTTAAAACACGGAATCAGGCCCTATTTTTGGAATCAGACTTGAGTAGTTTCTTGGAAAGACAATTTACAAAGTTAACTACGGAAATAGAGGAATCTGAGCGAAAAGGCAGTAATTGGGCTTTGTTAGCAGTGGAAGGAGTGCGATTGAAAATAAATAAGTACAATCCCTTGCGTGGCAGCACATATATTCCATTACCAGCAGCTATACAAGCAAGAAAAGCCTGCATTAATCCCCAAAACTGAAAGAATGAAAAGTGTTTTATGTATGCAATTTTAGCAAAACTGGTTAAAACAAATGCTGAACGCATTAGTAAATACAAGGACCTGGAAAACGAGTATGATTTTTCAGTAATATCGTTTCCTACATCGCTAGCTGACATTCACAAATTTGAAAAAGCCAACAACATATCCATTTATGTATTTGGACTGGAACAAGACAACAAACTGTTCCCTCTGAAGGTTGTGGATCAAGAGCTACAAGACCATCGCGACCTCCTTCTGCTAAGTTCTTCATCCGGACAGAACCACTACGTCTTTATCAAAGATTTTGATAAACTAGTAGGACGTCAGATTACTCACCATGGACATAAGATATATACGTGTAAACGGTGTTTTACTCACTTCGATAATCAATATGGGCAACAAGGAATAGAAAAATTGAAAGAACATAGAGCTTTGTGTGTCCAGCATGACATTGCTAGGGTTGAAATGCCTATTAAAAACCCAATTGTGAAATTCCTAAATGTGGAAAAAATGCTGAGAATACCTTACGTTATCTATGCAGATTTTGAAAGTATACTGTTACCCTATCAAACATGTCTACCTAATCCTGAAGCAAGTTATACAGTGCCATACCAGAGTCATGTTCCTATGAGCTTTGGTATATATGTTAAACCCTCACCTGCTGTTGAACACATAAAGACAAACCTTCCGAGCCAACCTCTTATTTATCGTGGACCTGACGCTGCAGAAAAGTTTATGGACTGTTTGATTTCAATAGCTAATGAAATTGATCGCCTTTACAGCTTAAATGTTCCAAAGGCTTTAACTGAGGATCAAGAAGCAGAGTTCCTATGTTCTGAAACCTGTTATTTGTGTTATAAACCGTTTACCAAAGAGGACTGGAAAGTTCGAGACCATTGCCATATTACAGGGGAATACCGTGGAAGTGCTCACAATAACTGTAATTTGATGTGTAAAACACGTAACCCCGTTCCTGTATTTCTACATAATATGAGTGGCTACGACGCAAATTTCATTGTAAAGCAATTGGGATGTACTACTGAGAGAGTGGATGTTATCGCTAACTCCAAAGAAAAGTACATTTCCTTCACCAAATATGTAGGAAATGTTAAGCTTAGATTTGTGGACACGTTTCGGTTAATGCCTAGTAGTTTGGAAAACTTAGTTTCCAACTTAACATTATACCCTGAAACAGACAAGTACTTTGGAAAAGAAAATGCAATGCTCATGACTCGTAAAGGGGTATTTTGTTATGACTACATTGACTCATGGGAAAAGTTAAGTGAAACGTGTTTACCTCCAAAAGAGGCATTCTTTAACAAATTAAGCCAAGAAAATGTTAGTCAAGAAGACTATGAACATGCCAAAAATGTCTGGGAACAGTTCAACATTAAAACTCTAGGGGAATATAGTGACCTCTACCTAACTTCAGATGTACTCCTTCTTGCAGACAGCTTTGAAACGTTTAGAAACAAAACTCTAGAAACACACCGAGTGGATGCTGCACACTTTTTTACTTCATCTGGTTTAAGTTTCGAGGCAATGCTCCTTTACACAGGAATTGAACTGGAATTGATACAGGATTACAATCAGATTCTTCTAATCGAGTCTGGAATACGTGGAGGCATATGCCAGGTGTCTCATCGGTATGCTGAAGCTAACAATAAATACATGGAAACCTATGATTCTGAGAAACCATCGCAGTTTATTACCTATGATGATGCCAACAACCAATACGGGTGGGCTATGTGCCACTCCCTTCCTTATGGAGGATTTCAGTGGGTTTCTCCAGATACTGTTGATCTAGAAAAACTAAAGGAAGACGATCCTGTGGGTTATATTCTAGATATTGATGTTGATTACCCATCTGACCTTCATGATCGACACAACTATTTACCTTTCCTACCAGAGTGTACACAACCTGAGGATTCGTCTCTGAAAAAACTAATTCCTCATCTTGGAAATCGAAGGCAATATGTTGTTCACTACATGGCATTAAAACAGGCTTTAGATCATGGAATAAAATTGATAAAAATTCATCGTGTGTTAAAGTTTAAGCAAAGACCTTGGCTAAAGGTATACGTTGATTTTAATAACAACCTTCGAAAACAAGCCAAAAATGATTTTGAGAAAAATCTGTACAAATTATTCATCAATGCCATTTTCGGAAAAACAATGGAAAATATCCGTAAATGACTAGACATACGTCTTGTGACTGACAGCTAAAAGGCAGAAAAGCTAATAGCAAAGCCGACATTTATCGATAGAACAATTTATGGTCCTAACCTAGCTGCTTTCCACATGGCTAAACGTAACATTGTATTCAATAAGCCTATATATATTGGAATGTGTATACTGGATATTTCAAAAACTCTGATGTATTCCCACCACTATGATGTCCTGCTACCCTATTATGGCATGGACAATCTTAAACTCATGTATATGGATACTGACTCGTTCATTTATTTGGTTAACACCCCAGATGTATATCAAGACAAGTTGGATTTCCTAGAACACCTGGACACATCAGATTATCCTACTAATCACATATGTTATTCTACATCAAACAAGAAAACGTTGGGGAAATTTAAAGACGTGGCTTGTGGACAAATTATAAATGCATTTGTTGGACTTAGAGCTAAAATGTATGCTTTAGATATAAATGGTAAAGAAATCAAAAAGATTAAAGGTATTAGCAGAGGTATTGTCAAAAATTGTATAAGCTTTCAAGATTATAAGGATTGTGTCATGAAAAACAATGTAAAAAGATTACCCATGAACATTATCACTTCTAAACAACATGACATATCATCTATAAGACTAAACAAAATTGCTTTGTGTCCTGGTGATGATAAAAGAGTGATTAATGCTAATGGTATAGGTACACATGCCTATGGTCATTACTCAATCATTAACCATGCTTAAAGAGTTAAGTTATGAATATCAAAATCTTCTGCCTGCAACTAGCAAATACATAAAACAAAACAATTTAGGAAATAAAACCATAGCACTACAAAAATTAAAAAATGGTATTCATAATCAAAAATAAATAAAATAGAAACAAAATAAAAACAACTGTACAATTTATAACAAAAAAGAATAGACTATATATAAAAATGTATTATATGTAAATAGTGTACATGTATTTAAAATAAAAAAAATATTGTATGGACACTGCTTGTACATTTTTAATTACTACCCACCTCTCTCCACTCCTAATGCAAAATGTACATGTAAAACACAAATGGAAAAATCTATGTTTCCATATTGACAAAATAGAAAAAAAAACATTAAACTGAAGTTTTAAAAAAACTGTAAATGGGAATTTGGTAAATTGACATATGTGTAAACAACAAAATGCAAAATCCATGTTTACATATTTTGAAATTGAAAAACTTAAAACTAACATGTAAAAAAAACTGAAAATGGGAAATTGAAAAATTGACAAATGTTTAAAACAACAAAATGCAAAATCCATGTTTCCATATTATGGAATTGAAAAACTTAAAACTGACATTTAAAAAAACTGAAAATGGGAAATTGGAAAATTGATAAATGTATAAACAACAAAATGAAAAAAAAATACCCGGTTGGGGTAGTGATCATGTTGTACAGTAGCCTATAAGACTTTTGATGACACTTTTTGCTCTCACTTTTTTTTTTTTTTTTTTTGCTTGCACTTTGAAGTTAGGTGAGGTCAGGTAAAGTTAGGTTAGGGTAGGTTAGGTTAGGTAAAGTTAGGTTAGGTTAGCATGTTATATGTGTAAGTGGTTGTGTGCAGTGACCATTTTGTGTATTAGCCCTGTGCTAAAAAATAATAAATTAAATATTAAATAAATAAAAATTTATAAATTAATAACAAACAAATAATGATTTGAAAAGCCCGCCATTAAAGAGTGAGGTAGCGCGTGGCGGCCATCTTGCGCATTAGCCCTTGCGTCAGCTGTGAATGACCTCTCAAAGAGAATAGCATAGAGTAATTGCGCGCGGCGGCCATCTTGCGCATTAACCCCTGCACCAGCTTCGGCTTATATTACCTACTCACGCGTCACCCCAATATCTGCAAGTCAAATGGCTGGGCAGCGGTCGCTTTGTCGGCCTTAGCCCGTCATGGGCTGGATAGTGCCAGGGGTTGACTTTTATGTGTACATAAACAGATATGACTGAGTGTATTCTTGAGAGCCACCAGGGCTGCCAACTGTTAATAAATGCTCGCATTTAAAAAAAATCTAAATACCCATATAGCACAAAGTATGCAAGTCGACAGCTTTAAACTATGCACACGTATAGTACCTGACTTTCTATATTAATTTTATTAATATATAATAATTAATAATTAATAATTATTAATAATTAATATTAATTTGGAGTAACTTACATACGTCAGTGCTACCAACGTGATTCTAAGCCTGCTGAGAGTTCCAATTTTAAATACAAGTAACTTCTTTACTATCATTTGGATTTCAACCAAATTTCGTGTGTGCTATGTGTACCATTACAGATATGACTATGCCGATTCTTAAGAGTAACCAGGGCTGCCAACTGTTAATAAATAGTCTCTATTTTTGTTACCCTAATATCAATATATCAGAAAGTATGCAAGCCAATAGCTCTAAACTTTGCACGCGTATTGTACCTGGCATTCTAGATTAATTTGGACTAACTAATGTACGTCAGTGCTGTCAACATGATTCTAAGCCTGCTGATAGGTCCAATTTTTAAATACATGTAACTTCTATACTAACTAACGGATTTCATTCAAAATTGACAAATTAATAGATCATATTATTTCAGATTATTTCTGACCAATACATGTATGTCATTGTTGCCAAAATGATTTTACGCGCGCTGTTAGATCCAATGTTTAACTGCATGAAACGTCAATGCTATCCATTGGACTTCGACCAAATTTTTAGCTTAAGAGATGGAACTAACAATATATTCAGTCACCAGGGCTGCCAACTGTAATTCTCTATTAGGCTACATTATGCCAGGTATAGAGTATTTCGAACTAATTAGAAATTTCGATATTACCAACTTCATTTCGTCATTATTCTAGATAGATCCATATAGATTAATCAATTGCATGAAACTTAAATTTTAAGAAAAGTAGGCTCTTTAGTTCGTCACGGAACTTCTTGTTTGTATTCGAATCACCCCACACTACTAAACTCTCTATGGGCTTAACACATGATACCATATGGCCTCGGTGGCGGGTGCAAGCTTTGTTATTTGACATCCAGATGGCAGCTTACATGTCAAATTTCGTCGTTCCTTGGAATGCTATGAAAGTTCAGGAGGTTAGATATCTAAGCTCCTTGACACTATAGCGCTTCCTAATATAAAATGGAGGAACTTTGTGTTAGCGGAAAATCCCGAGATTAATTATTTTGCCATTATGAACACGGCCTACAGAATTAAAATGGGTTCTTTAACATGCTAACAACGTATAACATGCATGTCGTGGAATTTGTCGCCTTTCAAAAATCACTTACCACGGCGAGGAGCGAACCTGCAAGCTTGGGGTTGGTAGTCCGACACTATAACCACTCACCGACCGTTGCAAGCGCCCAGATGAAACTTCAGGAATAATGGCCTTGTTATCTTAGTTTCTAACCACCCGTCGTACAAATTACTTGTGTATGAGGCAGTGCAGATAGGCCTACACGATTTTTGTATTTAATATTTGGTATTTTGTTTATCTGTTACTTCGACCACTAACTTTTATTCTTCCAACAAACCCTGTTGTAAGCTCATGGCGGGAATTTCTGTCTGAAAATATTTACTGTCAATAATGCTATTGTCAGTAATCTTCGTTCATTTAGTTTAGCCCACTGCAGTTGAAAGAGCTATTGTACCGTGTTATTATACTCCTCTTCATTAACGTCAAGAATGAACGTTGTTTTTTTTATTCAGCATCTCTGAAATATTAGGAAGTATAGAGTGACCAGGTAGAAAAGAATGTTTCAATGCGCAAGAGCACCAAAGTAGGGGAGAGTGTTTCCAGCTCCCTTGCCTCTCAACTGCTAGTTTTTCTTCTGCGCATGTGCGTCAGGTAGCGGAAGTGTCTCTCTCTCTTTCTCACTGCTACTTGCTTCGTTGTCCTTGTCGCTGGACCATCCGAAGTCGTGTATGGAGGGGGAAGCTCTTCAGCAGCTACGTAATGCGAGCCCCGCCTCCAACAGTTCTTTCCACCTGGTACCCCGATAGTAACAGTGGTGGTATTGGCTTACGTAATAAGAATGCAAACAGAATTAATGGGAAATATGTGGTGATATCCTATATCTTGTTTATCTGTTACTTCAGCCATTAACTTTTATTCATCAAACAAACTCCGTTGTAATCACATCGCGGGGATTTCTGTCTGAAAATATTTACTGCCAAAAATGCTATTGTCAGTAATCTTCGTTCATTTAGTATAGGCCACTGTAGCTGACTGAGCTACTGTACCGTGTTATTATACTCCTCTTCATTAATGTCAAGTTTGAACGTTGGTTCTTTGTATTCAGCATCTCTGAAATATTAGGAAGTAGTGACAGTGGTGGTATTGGCTTACGTATAAGAATAAGAATGCAAACAGAATTAAGAGGAAATATGTGGTGATATGCTATTCATGGAATGTCTTTCAGTGCGGCAGTTAAATATGGACCCTGAGAGAAAGAACTACGGGTTGGATAGAAGCTCTTGAAATACGGGCTTGGAAGAGGATGGAAATAATAAAGTGGATATAGTGAAAAATGTAGGACTACTTAAAAAGGTCAAAAAGCACATATACTCTCCTGAATGTGATTGTCGTGCTATGAGGGGAGAAAATGTTTTAAGAATTGCTCCATAAGTATGGTACAAGGATAAAGAAAACGAGGATGGAAATGGTAAACAATTATTAATGAACTTAACTCATACAAGCCTAGGACAAGCGGAAGAGCAGACAGTAGTGGTGTCCGTAACCTGTCATTAAGCAGATGTTGATGATTATTCCTATTCTACTTTAGTCGCTTGGACCACCTATGGACCATGGTGCTTGTGTTTTAGCTGTTATCTGCCATTTCTGGTGTTATTGGAGTATTGTTTGGAGGCTGCTTTAGTGCTGAAATCTTGAGCCTTTCTATTGGATCAGTATTCTTTCATTTTCTTGCTGAACTCTATCTTACGTTCCTGGAAGCGTTGTGGTGAGCTTCTGTATTGGATGTGAGGAAAGGTGTGGTTTCAACTGTAAGACTGTAGTGGCACCTGACATTTATTGTGTCTTGCAGAATATTAAGTTCATTGCATCAGACCGGTGGTGACAACTGTGAAGCGAGAAAGCGATAGAGTGACTTTGTACAGGCTCACCCGCAATATACAAGGTCAACTTGTTCGATCCACAAAGAACCAGTGGCTTTACCTTTTTCTGGTTACCTTCGGTATCTTATAAGACAGCCAGTAATGGTCCATTCTGTACAGGTGGCCGAAGAAAGGCAGGCGTCTCTTTCTAAAGGAATCTGTAAGGTTTTCCTGGTGTTGGTAGAGTTCGCAATTTGGGTTGTACCATCGTCTTCCATCTGGTAAGATCCTTGGTCATACTATTTTTCGCAAAAATCTCCTTTCTTGTACCTCGAGGAACCTAAGGGGAGTCTTCTTAGCTGCGTTATGGTTAATGCTCTCTTGCGAATAACCTTATACATTAGAAGCCAAGACATAACTACAAGAAAATAATAATAATTATAAATATCATATATATTATTTCAGCCGTATAGATCCCTCCTGCGACGCTCACAAGCGACCGATCATGAAAAATGAGCATTCAAATGAAAAAGAATATACATCACCCGTGACTCATTGCACTCTAATTTCATAAATATTTGTAATTTCTTTGAAAAATGACTTTTAAAAATCTGTACGAAGTGTGCGATTTGCAGATACTGTTGCTGCAGGAAGATACGCTCCATAATTGCTGTCCACTTCACATTATGGCCGCTGTGACGCCTGTTTCATGTCATATTAACTTTTTGAGGTGTTTCCTTCATCATTTTGCATGGATTTCAGAAACAGTAATTTACAGGTATGTATACGGCACTCAAATCGTATAATTTCATAAAAATCGAATAACCGGTGAGTGTTACGACTAAGCTGTCAATCAATGGACTCAGCACACAAATGACATTAACAGTGACGAATTGCATTCTAATTTCATAAATATCATTTTTTGTAAGAAGTGTGCGATTTGCAAATACTCTTGCTGTCTGAAAATACGTGACAGCATTGCTGTTCAGTTCGCATTTTGGCCGTAGGGACGCCTGTAACGTAAATAGTGTTCTATAACCATTTGGTTCAAATAAGAACATAACAACCTTTCTACCTAAGTCTCTTATTATAAACCTATTGGGGAAAGTGTGGCTTATGAACAAGCGAGATTTCTCGCATGGGTACGCTAGTTATTTTTATTTGATATAACGAGTTCTTACCTTCATTTTATATCCCACACAAGGAAAATAAATCTAACAAGTACTGTAGTTCTGTGAAGAACTAAATAGCCTATTTTCATATATCCTACTTATGTTAATTGCCTCTATCAACATACAACATTTCAGTTTGATTGCTGAAACAGATTCGTAGATATTGAGAACCGTATAAATATTTCGGATGGTCGCCATGTTGGATTTTTATATATGTAGGCCATATAGTTACAAGCCGGACATTTTTTAAAACGATTTCCCTTGACCTTGAAGCTTGCGGGTGAGCCTGTACACAGTCACTCTATCTCTTTCTCGCTTCACAATTGTCACCACCGGTCTGATGTAATGAAATTCCAGACTTGAGCACGTGACGACACCACCGTGCAGACAGTACAGTCCACGTCGAAGTATTATGTGACACAGAAGTACTCGTTACATAGTTACGAACAGAAGACCATTATATTTGCCAATGACTGTACTTCAGCAGTAGGGAGCGATAGTTTGTCCATCATCGGACCGCACAGGGCAGGTGACAACAACACAGGCACTGTAGTAACTCGCCTCCAGGCTTTCATTAGGAGTTTTCACTCTTCTTAAACCAACGTCTGGCCTGTATGTATCATTAGATGGAGATTATTGCGTAGGTTTATTATTCAACCTTCAATCGCATGATTAGGACACAAGAAATAAAAAAGAGATTTTACAATTTCGCACAGCCGCCTTCTTGGAGTTATGAGAACAATTGAAATAAATTGGAGGTCAGTGAATTAAAATTTGTATAAGCATTTATCGTACCAAGTTTCACTGTGCCTGGTTGGTTAAATCGCAAGAAACATCCATCTAAAGAATTAAAATTTTCCGTCGCCGCCATATTGGATTTGTGCTCACCAGGTTATTGAGAGTCCCATAGGTGAATTTATGGTCATTGCTTTTATCAACATACAAAATTTAAGTTTGATTACTGTCATAGATTAACTTAGTAGATATTGAGAACCGTCTAAATATTTCGGATGGTCACCATGTTGGATTATTAGCCAACCTTCGATTTTTGCAAAAAAAAAATTAAGTAGACTTATGGGATCTACACAGGGCCAAAAATTGTGTGTCTGTCTGTGTGTGTGTGTGTGTGTGTATATATATGTGTGTGTGAGTCTGTGTGTGTGTGTGAGTGTGTGTACTTTGAATGTATGTACCCCCCCCCCCACCCCTATCAATTCAAACACGGTGAAACCGAATTGAACAAAATTTGGTACAGAGGTAGAACTAGCAAAGGGCACCTCAGTGCCATCTTTACCAAAACTGAATGGCGGCCACTCAAACGTTCAAAACGTAAAATCAAATAACGACTAACCAAATCATCCGATCTCTACCAAATTTGGTAACAACATACCTTCATATAGGACGCGTCTTCTAAGCAAACTACAAGGTCATCCACTGTACGATTTCAGTATGGCGGCCGTGCGAATTATGCAAACTTTATAATCCATATCATGGGATCCGCCAGTTCCGATTATCGAGCCGAGAATCGTTTAAACTGTTCTAAAGGAAGAGGCACGTTCGAAATTAAAAGTTTATTTTGTAATACTATAGTGCAGATGTGATTTTAAAAATCTGAGGCTTCTCATTTACAAGGCAAGATGGCAGCGGACATCTTGTGACTGACTTATATTTCACTAATTTGAGTATTGCATGCAATATAGCGTACTGATACAAAATAAATAAACTTTGTATGAAATGCTCTATACATAAATAATATACTCCACTGATGAAATCGTTTAGTCTAATTCATTATTTGCTAACATGTTCTATGTAACTCATTTGATATCGGAGTATGTTCGTTGGCACGTTCAGCTCCGTGGTAAAGCGTTGGCCTATCACTCATATCGCTATGGTTCAAACCCCATAAGAGTTAGGCTTTTTTCAAGCAATATAGTTAGGCTTTTTGCTTGATTTCTTTATATTTATTGTTTTGTAATGACTCAGACGTTTTAAAATTAAGCGTCGTATTGTCTATATTACGATGGAAAATGTATATTTAATTAAAACAAAATTTGCCAGCCAATTTGCATGAGACATTTAGTAGCAAAAAAGTGAATTAGCATGGCCAACTGCACGCCGGCCAACAGATTAACTTACAGATTTTATTGAAAAGTTTATTTTTATGGCCGCTAGAATGCACTCGCCCTGTTAGGATTATCTTGTTCGATACTTCTCCACTAGATGTTACGACTGGTCTACGTGAGACTCAATACCATTGGCATTCTATGCGCATTGGCATTCTATGCGCATCGAATTTGAAGAATGACAAGATGATACTACGATAAATTTTAACTTTTATTTTAAAGGGTTTGTAACAGCCTATTGTGCGTTATTTGAAAATGTTATTTGAAGTAAAGAACAAAACGATTTCACATAGTTCCTGAATTCTAGCCGTTGTTGCTAGTTAAGGATATTAATTAATACTTTTATTGCAGCCAAATAGCAATCGAAAATACCCACATAGTTGGTATACACACGTCTCTGTAGGGTCATGGAGATATTTGTTAATTCAATTAGGGTTGTGAAAACCATGCACAGCCAGACGTGTAAAGACATGCCTCAACTCAAAGTTGGTTGTTGCCCACGTCAGGTTGATTATGTAATAATAATAATAATAATGGTATTGGTTCTACGTCCCTTTTAACTACTGTTGCTTTTAGAGACGCCGGGGTGCCGGAATTTTTCCCCGAAAGGGATCTTTAAATCTACTGACACGGCTCCCTCGCATTTGTGTACTCTCAAATGCCAGCTGACTGCGCTAGAATACGAACCTGCAACCTTGGGCCCAGCAAGCGAGAACCTTACCGCTGAGCCACGCAGCCAGTCCGGTCGACTATGTCTCCAGATCCATAACATTCTTGAGATACTTCTTATCTTTCTTTCTTCAATGGTTGTAGCAGTTTTTTTCGAGGTTGTGGTGTTTGGTAGAGGTAAATAGTTTCTATGGTCTTCAACCAAGAAATGATTCTATTATACTATTTGATAAAAACAAAGAGTTATAACGATTGTATACTCATACATTTAGGAGAAAGTAGGCTATATTATGTTCTTTACTGAACATCTTGTTATATACGTAGGCCATAGAGTTATGCAGTACTAGAAGGCGATTATTGCGTAGGTTCGTTACTCAAACGGTGGTTTCGATAGTATGATTAGGACACAAGAAAAGAAAAAGGAATTTTGAATTTCGCTCAGCCGCAATCTTGAACTTAGTAAAAAAAAAACTAAATTATATGCCATTGGATTAGAGTTTGTATAAACATTTACTGTACCAAGTTTCAATGCGTTCGAATGATTAGATCGCGAGAAAAGTTTATTTAAATGTTTCTACTTCGCTTGGTCGCCATGTTCGTTTTGTGCTTAACAGGTTCGATAAATTAACATAGGTGAAACTGTAGTATTGCCCTTTTATCACCGTACAAAAGTTGAGGATGGCATCAGTAATAGTTTCGGAGATATTGAATGCCGGTGAAATAATTCGCATTTCCGCCATTTTGGATTGGTGAAACGTAATAACATTTGAAGGTCACGGTTGGGGTTGGGAAAAAGAGTACTATGTTCCTACCGAGTTTCATTGAAATCGCTCCTGTCGATTATATTTTATTAGGGACACACACACACACACACGGACAAAAGGTGATCTCATAAGCCTATTTTATCATAAATGAAAATAGGCTAAAAATCTGCTGTACGTTGTTGATACCGCAAGAGGAGTAGTCAATGTAGGCATAACAAAAATAGAAGCAAGAAAATCAAAGTGAGTACAGAAGTTCAGAAAGAATGTAATCACTTTGTTCGATTCCAAGGAGGAGGGGTTATATATAATTTGATTATTCTCCATACAGTGCACGCGAGTGGAGCGGTGGCCTGCAGTGGCCCACTAACTCGTAACTTGATCACGGACATAACAAACGACTTCTCCATTGAGGTTAATGCTCTCTGAGGAATAACCTTATAAATTGGAAGCCAAGACATAAATACAAGAATATAATTCCTTTCCCCAAGTAGAGGCAGACAATGTGAAATAATGAGATTTAGGATAAGTCGATTTATCACATAATTTGAACTCTCATACCTCTAACGATTAATATTTCTGATTTCAGTTTTACTCCGTATGTGGTGCAGTCGGTAAGGCTCTTATATCCTGTGGGGGGCGTGGTGGCTCAGCGGTCTAGCTGTATTCCTCTCACCAAGGCGGTCCGGGTTCGATTCCCGGTCAATGCATGTGAGATTTTCTAAGTGAAATGCCATGTCCTGTGGTTCGGATTCCACGTAAAAAGGAGGTCCCGTGGCTCATGATCTCAAGATTAACGGTCACGTTAAACTACAAGCTTGCTTGCTTGCTTCTTATATCCTGTACCCAAGGTTGCAAGATTGAATTCAGGCACAGTTGCTTGGCTAAAGTGGTTAAATGTGACATACTTGTGTGAGTATTTTCTGGCTTGCTAAATAACGTCTCCAGGCAAATGTTCCATCAGCAGCATGGCGTCTCTAAAACCTCAACAGTTTCCAGATATTATTATTATTATTATTATTATTATTTTTTTTTTTTTTTCTCTAGGAAAATGTGCTTACTGGTTACTCTGGATGTGAAAAATGCCTTCAATTCTTCCCGGTGTATTGACATAATAGCTGCACTTGAAACAACATTTAACATTCCTCGCTACTTGGCGTCTGTTCTGAGGAACTATCTTTGTGATCGAGGGATACAGTATGACACAGATGAAGGAGTCAAGTGTCGCTAGGTAACAGCGGGGGCGGCTCAAGGCTCGGTGTTATGTTCTGATTTATGGAACGTAAATTATGACAGCATTTTTGATTGCTGATAGGGCTGCAAGGATTGTTAACAACTTGTCGCGGCTCATGGCTATTATTGGCGGCCCTTCACCATTGAAGAGGAAACTGCTGATGAGAGTGGCGGAATCAGTTATTGTTTATGGTGCAGAGATTTGGTCAGTAGCTCTTGGCTCTGAGATGTATAGGAAGCGGATAACCTCTGTTCACAGAAGAGATGCCCTCAAAATAACTTCTGCCTATCGTACAGAGTCTGGACCGGCAGTGCTAGTAATAGCTGGGGCGATACCCATTTACATCCTGGCCAAGTAAAGGCGCCGTATATACTTGCGCAAAGACGAGCATTCTAAGATACGCGTGAAGAGGGAGGAAAGAGACAGATCTCTTATGGAATGGCAGGAAGAATGGGAACATGAACATCGTGGCAGGTGGACCGCTAGGCTCATCAAGCAACTGAAGCCATGGTTGTCGAGGGAACATGGTGAGTTTAATTATTACTTTACCATGTTTCTCTCTAGCCATGGTTATAATGAAGCATACCTCCATCGAATGGGAATTTCACCGAGTTCACGGTGTCGTTATTGTGATGATCAATGGGACGATGTTCAACACACATTCTTTGCATGCTTGAGGTGGAGAAATCTTCGAAGGCTTCTGGAGACAAAAGTTGGTGTCATTACACCAGACAATGTGGTGGATAAAATGCTCAGCAGCAGAGAAAGTTGGGCACAGATTGCTGTCTACACCTCTGAGCTGCTGAAAACAAAAACAAAAGAAGAGGAACCGAGAAGATTGGTTGCTGAAGACAGTGAAGATGATGATGAGTAATTTCATTATCATCACGTTTAATGAAATTGACTGAGACCTCTGGTCGTAACAGTGTCTCCACCCTGAAGTAAGGCTGAACAGGCAGTTCCGGGGTGGCTTTAAGCCAAGTATAGGGTTTGTGGGTTTTTAGTAGGTAAGAATCCTGCACAGTTGTAAGTCCGGAAGCTTGCAATCTGTCTTTTGAAGATTTCCCCACGTTTCCCTCGAAAAAATAAAAAAATAAAAATTACTATTATTACGATAGTATTATTATTATAGTTAATATTATGATCAACTGTGGTCCTGAAGAGGACCTAGATGATGTTTCCGGTGTGAAAGAATTAGCCGGCGTTTTTGCCGTTGCCCAGGGAACGCCCGATTGCTTCATAACTTCTGCAATGGCATTGTGCTTTTCTACTGCGGAATTTGCTTCCCCAGTTTGGTACAGGTCATCTCATGCCAGACAGGTAGATACAGCTCTGAACGAAACCTGCAGGTTGATAACAGGTTGCTTAAAACCTACCCCAACAGATAAGCTCTACTACCTGGCTGGAATAGCAGAGAGGTGGCTGCCAACAGGGAGAGGCTGAGAGTGGAAGAGAACAACGCCCACCCACTGCATGGATATAATCCTCCTCAGCAACAGCTGAGGTCCCGAAAGAGCTTCCTGAGGACATCTGAGATGCTTACCGTCTCACCGGAGAAGGCAAGGCTGGATATAAGGAAGAAGTCGACCCCTCACCCCTGCGGTTGGATGCCAGTAGCTGAAGAACTACCACCCGGACCCAATGAAAGCTGGTTGGTGTGGAAATCCCTTAACAGGTTACAATCAGGAGTTGGAAGATCCCGAGACAATCTCAGGAGATAGGGCCTCAGTACCTGTGACACGTCTTGCGAATGTGGACAAGAACAACCACAAGACACATGCTTCATTGCCCTGTGTGCCCTTCATCTTGTGCAGAGGAAGATCTCCTGTTAGCCACTCTGAGCGCCTTGGATGTTGCTCAGTATTGGGCACGTGTTTTATAATTAGACAATTTTACCCTTTTATGTACCTGTATAGCAACTGTACATTTGTATGTTTCCGACACGAGAAATAAAAATACAGTAATAATTAATATTATTCAATTATTATTACTTATTTTCTTAATAAAACAATTGGCCAATTATATACCGCTTAAAATCTAAGATTATGGTACATTAGTTGTATTTTTATTTTCATCCCATAACTTTCTCATACGCTGGCTGATTTTCTGACTTTGTTCCTCTAACATCACCCTCCTAGGTCCACGTTGTACTTGTAAAGTTGAAACATCCGTAAAATTGATCTGTTGCCGGAATTCCTCCCTGTTAAGTATGATGTCATCTGTGATCAGCAGTCTTTGTAGTTCCCATTTTATCTCTTTCAGCCACCCCGTGGGTTTTTTTTTCATTTATAGATGTAATCAAAAATCTTCTTAGTGAGTCTGTTATTGTTCATTATGTAAAGGTGTCCAAGAAATCTCAGTCTTCTCCTCTTAATTGTAACTTCTATATTTCGTTAAACCTCTTCATTTTCTCTCTTGGTCCAAATATTATCTTTATTCTTTTGGAGGCCCAAACTTTTTCTAAGCATTCTTTTTATTTCCTTCTTTCTTTCTTTCTTTCTTTCTTTCTTTCTTTCTATCTTTCTTCTGCAGTTCAAGTTGTTATGATTATTGTTATCCAATGACCTAAAGTAATGAGGCGAGGAAATCGCTCCCTATATTATTCTGCTAAGGTCCCATTCCAGTTTTGTACCGAAAATAAGGTTCCATTAACACCAACCTACACATATGGGGTACTTACAGGTTCAGCATAACCCAATGCGTAAGCGAAACGCACTCACTTACTCTTTAAATGTCTCACAATTAAATAAATACCGGTACCTTAAAACATGTATATTTACAATGAAATAATGAAAGAATGCAACACGGTAACCATGGTAACAGAATCTCATAGGTCCATTTATTTCTGTAAGACGCAATGCAATTCCAATTATTTCATTACTGTGAAAGTTTCCAGACGGTTATAAGGTTATCACTGAACCAAATTAAGCAGTAAAATTCATCAATACATACAGTATAATGCGCTTAAGGGGGTCAAGGGGCACTCTAGAATTTTTTCACGCAATTTTCACGTGTGAGTGTGGTACGAAAGGTCTTTTTCACCCGACTATAAAGGGTCTCCGAAAACCACATTTAAAGGCCCTTAGAATAACAGTGTCTGTGATATTCCCAGAAAACTAACTTCGCTCTGATATACCTATGAAGGAATGACAAACCCCTAACCACTGCACCAGTAGCTGAATTGATAAAGTCTGAATATTCATACCAAGGATAAATCAGTCATAGCATTCATGATTGAGATTTTGCTAAGTGTACTCTTTAAAACTAGAATATTCGCGAGCGAAGCCGTGAGGGGTAATGCTAGTCATTATTAATACCTTAAAGGACTAATTCAATGTTGCCTACTAAATGTCAGCGTTGTGTGAGTTCCTCTATGTTTTCTCCAAATCGGTTAGCAAAGAAATATTATCTTGTATTTTATTTGATACGCTGCACCATTAACGTGCTACAACAATTTGATCTTTGAAGCGGAAATATGTGCGCTCGTGCAGAAACTCAGACAAATTGTTTTCTGCTGGACTGGGCCCATTATGGATGTGAGTGGGTTGTGACCTACATCAGTCAAGATTACGGAGCCACGAGGAAGACGCTGAGTGTAACGATTTGTTAGGTGCGACACGGGATTACAAGATAATTGTGACGGCAGGTATGTTTCCTCTCCACGACTCGAATTTGTAATAAATTTCGCTCTTGGTTAATTTATGACTAAGGACGTTATATCTATTACTAGCAGTAGTGCCCGGCTCCGCCCGGTGGATTTATTTGTTTTATGGATGATAATGAATACTACTACAGAACTGGAGCGCTCAAGAATAAGGATCGGAAAGCACCAACGCTTATTGCAGCTGGTAACCTCAGTACACTGCACCAACACCATCGCCCTTATACAGAGGCATACTATTGTCATGATGATAACTGCTTTAAGGGACCTAAGAAATCTTTTTGCACTAATTAGGCCTACTCCCCGTGACTGCAATGTATAAGCAGCTCGCAATTCTGCACCAGAACACTGGTAGGGGCGACGTGATGCAGCCCGCATTACCAGGCTACAATGGACTTACGTATTATCGGAATTATCCGGGAGCGCTTGTTCTTCCGACTTACTGAACAAAAATCAATCTGTATGGTTACCTGAGAGGTGTAGCATAATGCTACATAGCCTAAACTATTCCTCTCGAATCTGGCTATCTTATACAATAATAATTTTTCGAATCCGACTGGTAGTTCCAGAGATTAGCGCGTTTAAACACACAAACAAACCCACAAACTCTTCAGCTTTATTATATTAGTATAGATATTAACCTTTACTCTTTACCTCTCACATCTGATTACTGCATTATGTTAAAAATATTATGCCTATGTTCAATTAAAACATCAAGACAATAGCATACAACCTACGATAGGAATATGTTAATAAATTTCTTGTATATGGTATTTGTTTTTCAGGCTGATACTGTGTCTCTATGCTCTCTTTTGTATACAATGTTTCTATTATACTCGTAGTGTAATAACCTCTGGCACTACAGCCCATGCAGGGCCTAGTCCTACCAAGAGATCGCCGTCCAGCCATTTGATCTGCAGATGTTGGGGTGACGCGTAGTCAGCGCATCGAATCCCCTCAGCCGTTAATCTTTGTTTTCGTGCCCGGGGCGCTGCCTCACTGTCAGACAGCTACTCAATTGTCCTCACGTGGCTGAGTGCACCCCGTTTCAGCCCTCACATCAGTTCCTAAAATCCATGATGGAGCTGAGAATCGAATCCGGGGCCTCCGGGTGAGAGGCAGGCGTACCACTCCAACACCACGGGGCGATCTTTCTATTATATTATTTAGACCTATTTATTTTAAGCGAATTCTCCCAATAAATGGAAGACGTTGAGAAAAAAGTGACAGTCAGTCTGAAAGACTAGACTTTGTATCATTTTAAAAGAGTCGATAACCTCGATGTTAGGCCCCTTAAAACAACAATTATCATCATCATTTTAAATGCTACAAATACTGAAAAATGCTAGAAAAGCTGGAGGCTTCGCGCTTCGTTCGAAGCCAAAGAATTAGACAATTATCTGCATAATACTTATCTTGCTTTATAATACTTTACCTTGTTTCAAATTACTCGCGAACGGCATGTGCAAACCAAGGGCAAAGCAAGGTTAAGCGCGCGGGACGCCGTCACGCTCACCAGAGCGCGCGGAGACGTGCCCCTTCCATCCAGTCTAAAAACACTTATAGTGGGCGATGTGTAAAAAAATAGAGATGTACTCTCGCGGACTTTTTCTGTAGAACTTTTCATGCTGACCAATTCTTACGCTCATAGTATATTGATATGTTTAACGGTTTGCTCAGCGTAAGCTGAAGAAGCGCACGGACGCCAAGTTTGTTTTCGACTTATTCACTGAAATCGTTACTGCTAGGCGTCCTTTGATCATACATACATTATTTTCTACAGAAACTTTCCACGAGATATCCTTTACAGAATGGTGAAAACCGCATTAAATCCATCCAGTGGTTCTCGAGATTACCCATGACATCCAAGAATCGGGGATTTTTGGCTTATACTAACGAAGTAGAGATTGTCGAGGAACACATGCACCAATCGGTACTATGACGTCACCCACCTCAGTGCATCTGGGTACATTTCGTTCCGTCACCGTAACGAAACGCCAGACCCCAGCGTAACAACGAAGTCGACAAGATCATTTAAAATGATAATAACTCAATCAACTTTGCATATTAAGGCTTTCAAGGCCCGGATTATTATATAAATAATTCATGCTTTTGGGCTAATGCCGTGTGTATTTTTATTTAAAAAATTAAAATTAAAATTTAAATTAAAAATACACACGGCATTAACCCAAAAGCATGAATTATTTATATAAAAAAATAAACAATTTCCATTGAAAAAGGAGGCAAGGTTTCTCCGAAACGTATGGTTTAAATTAAAAATACACACGGCATTAGTCCAAAAGCATGAATTATTTATATAATAAAATAAACAATTTCCAAGGAAAAAGGAGGCAAGGTTTCTCCGAAACGTCTGGTTTAAATTAAAAATACACACGGCATTAACCCAAAAGCATGAATTATTTATATAATAAAATAAACAATTTCCATTGAAAAAGGAGGCAAGGTTTCTCCGAAACGTATGGTTTAAATTAAAAATACACACGGCATTAGCCCAAAAGCATGAATTATTTATATAATAAAATAAACAATTTCCATTGAAAAAGGAGGCAAGGTTTCTCCGAAACGTATGGTTTAAATTAAAAATACACACGGCATTAGCCCAAAAGCATGAATTATTTATATAATAAAATAAACAATTTCCATTGAAAAAGGAGGCAAGGTTTCTCCGAAACGTATGGTTTAAATTAAAAATACACACGGCATTAGCCCAAAAGCATGAATTATTTATATAATAAAATAAACAATTTCCATTGAAAAAGGAGGCAAGGTTTCTCCGAAACGTATGGTTTAAATTAAAAATACACACGGCATTAGCCCAAAAGCATGAATTATTTATATAATGAAATAAACAATTTCCATTGAAAAAGGAGGCAAAGTTTCTCCGAAACGTATGGTTTAAATTAAAAATACACACGGCATTAGCCCAAAAGCATGAATTATTTATATAATAAAATAAACAATTTCCAAGGAAAAAGGAGGCAAGGTTTCTCCGAAACGTCTGGTTTAAGTTAAAAATACACACGGCATTAGCCCAAAAGCATGAATTATTTATATAATAAAATAAACAATTTCCAAGGAAAAAGGAGACAAGGTTTCTCCGAAACGAATGGTTTAAATTAAAAATACACACGGCATTAGCCCAAAAGCATGAATTATTTATATAATAAAATAAACAATTTCCATTGAAAAAGGAGGCAAGGTTTCTCCGAAACGTATGGTTTAAATTAAAAATACACACGGCATTAGCCCAAAAGCATGAATTATTTATATAATAAAATAAACAATTTCCATTGAAAAAGGAGGCAAGGTTTCTCCGAAACGTATGGTTTATATTAAAAATACACACGGCATTAGCCCAAAAGCATGAATTATTTTTATAATAAAATAAACAATTTCCATTGAAAAAGGAGGCAAGGTTTCTCCGAAACGTATGGTTTAAATTAAAAATACACACGGCATTAGTCCAAAAGCATGAATTATTTATATAATAAAATAAACAATTTCCATTGAAAAAGGAGGCAAGGTTTCTCTGAAACGTATGGTTTAAATTAAAAATACACACGGCATTAACCCAAAAGCATGAATTATTTATATAATAAAATAAACAATTTCCATTGAAAAAGGAGGCAAGGTTACTCCGAAACGTATGGTTTAAATTAAAAAATCACACGGCATTAACCCAAAAGCATGAATTATTTATATAATAAGAAAAACAATTTCCATTGAAAAAGGAGGCAAGGTTTCTCCGAAACGTATGGTTTAAATTAAAAATACACACGGCATTAGCCCAAAAGCATGAATTATTTATATAATAAAATAAACAATTTCCATTGAAAAAGGAGGCAAGGTTTCTCCGAAACGTATGGTTTAAATTAAAAATACACACGGCATTAGCCCAAAAGCATGAATTATTTATATAATAAAATAAACAATTTCCATTGAAAAAGGAGGCAAAGTTTCTCCGAAACGTATGGTTTAAATTAAAAATACACACGGCATTAGCCCAAAAGCATGAATTATTTATATAATAAAATAAACAATTTCCAAGGAAAAGGGAGGCAAGGTTTCTCCGAAACGTATGGTTTAAATTAAAAATACACACGGCATTAACCCAAAAGCATGAATTATTTATATAATAAATTAAACAATTTCCATTGAAAAAGGAGGCAAGGTTTCTCCGAAACGTATGGTTTAAATTAAAAATACACACGGCATTAGCCCAAAAGCATGAATTATTTATATAATAAAATAAACAATTTCCATTGAAAAAGGAGGCAAGGTTTCTCCGAAACGTATGGTTTAAATTAAAAATACACACGGCATTAGCCCAAAAGCATGAATTATTTATATAATAAAATAAACAATTTCCATTGAAAAAGGAGGCAAGGTTTCTCCGAAGCGTATGGTTTAAATTAAAAATACACACGGCATTAACCCAAAAGCATGAATTATTTATATAATAAAATAAACAATTTCCATTGAAAAAGGAGGCAAGGTTTCTCCGAAACGTATGGTTTAAATTAATAATACACACGGCATTAGCCCAAAAGCATGAATTATTTATATAATAAAATAAACAATTTCCATTGAAAAAGGAGGCAAGGTTTCTCCGAAACGTATGGTTTAAATTAAAAATACACACGGCATTAGCCCAAAAGCATGAATTATTTATATAATAAAATAAACAATTTCCATTGAAAAAGGAGGCAAGGTTTCTCCGAAACGTATGGTTTAAATTAAAAATGCACACGGCATTAGCCCAAAAGCATGAATTATTTATATAATAAAATAAACAATTTCCATTGAAAAAGGAGGCAAGGTTTCTCCGAAACGTATGGTTTAAATTAAAAATACACACGGCATTAGCCCAAAAGCATGAATTATTTATATAATAAAATAAACAGTTTCCATTGAAAAAGGAGGCAAGGTTTCTCCGAAACGTATGGTTTAAATTAAAAATACACACGGCATTAGCCCAAAAGCATGAATTATTTATATAATAAAATAAACAATTTCCATTGAAAAAGGAGGCAAGGTTTCTCCGAAACGTACGGTTTAAATTCAAAATATACACGGCATTAACCCAAAAGCATGAATTATTTATATAATAAAATAAACAATTTCCATTGAAAAAGGAGGCAAGGTTTCTCCGAAACGTATGGTTTAAATTAAAAATACACACGGCATTAGCCCAAAAGCATGAATTATTTATATAATAAAATAAACAATTTCCATTGAAAAAGGAGGCAAGGTTTCTCCGAAACGTATGGTTTAAATTAAAAATACACACGGCATTAACCCAAAAGCATGAATTATTTATATAATAAAATAAACAATTTCCATTGAAAAATGAGGCAAGTTTTCTCCGAAACGTATGGTTTAAATTAAAAATACACACGGCATTAGCCCAAAAGCATGAATTATTTATATAATAAAATAAACAATTTCCATTGAAAAAGGAGGCAAGGTTTCTCCGAAACGTATGGTTTAAATTAAAAAAACACACGGCATTAACCCAAAAGCATGAATTATTTATATAATAAAATAAACAATTTCCATTGAAAAAGGAGGCAAGGTTTCTCCGAAACGTATGGTTTAAATTAAAAATACACGCGGCATTAGCCCAAAAGCATGAATTATTTATATAATAAAATAAACAATTTCCATTGAAAAAGGAGGCAAGTTTTCTCCGAAACGTATGGTTTAAATTAAAAATACACACGGCATTAGCCAAAAAGCATGAATTATTTATATAATAAAATAAACAATTTCCATTGAAAAAGGAGGCAAGGTTTCTCCGAAACGTATGGTTTATATTAAAAATACACACGGCATTAGCCCAAAAGCATGAATTATTTATATAATAAAATAAACAATTTCCATTGAAAAAGGAGGCAAGGTTTCTCCGAAACGTCTGGTTTAAATTAAAATACACACGGCATTAACCCAAAATCATGAATTATTTATATAATAAAATAAACAATTTCCATTGAAAAAGGAGGCAAGGTTTCTCCGAAACGTATGGTTTATATTAAAAATACACACGGCATTAGCCCAAAAGCATGAATTATTTATATAATAAAATAAACAATTTCCATTGAAAAAGGAGGCAAGGTTTCTCCGAAACGTATGGTTTAAATTAAAAATACACACGGCATTAGTCCAAAAGCATGAATTATTTATATAATAAAATAAACAATTTCCATTGAAAAAGGAGGCAAGGTTTCTCTGAAACGTATGGTTTAAATTAAAAATACACACGGCATTAACCCAAAAGCATGAATTATTTATATAATAAAATAAACAATTTCCATTGAAAAAGGAGGCAAGGTTTCTCCGAAACGTATGGTTTAAATTAAAAATACACACGGCATTAACCCAAAAGCATGAATTATTTATATAATAAAAAAAACAATTTCCATTGAAAAAGGAGGCAAGGTTTCTCCGAAACGTATGGTTTAAATTAAAAATACACACGGCATTAGCCCAAAAGCATGAATTATTTATATAATAAAATAAACAATTTCCATTGAAAAAGGAGGCAAGGTTTCTCCGAAACGTATGGTTTAAATTAAAAATACACACGGCATTAGCCCAAAAGCATGAATTATTTATATAATAAAATAAACAATTTCCATTGAAAAAGGAGGCAAAGTTTCTCCGAAACGTATGGTTTAAATTAAAAATACACACGGCATTAGCCCAAAAGCATGAATTATTTATATAATAAAATAAACAATTTCCAAGGAAAAAGGAGGCAAGGTTTCTCCGAAACGTATGGTTTAAATTAAAAATACACACGGCATTAACCCAAAAGCATGAATTATTTATATAATAAAATAAACAATTTCCATTGAAAAAGGAGGCAAGGTTTCTCCGAAACGTATGGTTTAAATTAAAAATACACACGGCATTAGCCCAAAAGCATGAATTATTTATATAATAAAATAAACAATTTCCATTGAAAAAGGAGGCAAGGTTTCTCCGAAACGTACGGTTTAAATTAAAAATACACACGGCATTAGCCCAAAAGCATGAATTATTTATATAATAAAATAAACAATTTCCATTGAAAAAGGAGGCAAGGTTTCTCCGAAGCGTATGGTTTAAATTAAAAATACACACGGCATTAACCCAAAAGCATGAATTATTTATATAATAAAATAAACAATTTCCATTGAAAAAGGAGGCAAGGTTTCTCCGAAACGTATGGTTTAAATTAAAAATACACACGGCATTAGCCCAAAAGCATGAATTATTTATATAATAAAATAAACAATTTCCATTGAAAAAGGAGGCAAGGTTTCTCCGAAACGTATGGTTTAAATTAAAAATACACACGGCATTAGCCCAAAAGCATGAATTATTTATATAATAAAATAAACAATTTCCATTGAAAAAGGAGGCAAGGTTTCTCCGAAACGTATGGTTTAAATTAAAAATGCACACGGCATTAGCCCAAAAGCATGAATTATTTATATAATAAAATAAACAATTTCCATTGAAAAAGGAGGCAAGGTTTCTCCGAAACGTATGGTTTAAATTAAAAATACACACGGCATTAGCCCAAAAGCATGAATTATTTATATAATAAAATAAACAGTTTCCATTGAAAAAGGAGGCAAGGTTTCTCCGAAACGTATGGTTTAAATTAAAAATACACACGGCATTAGCCCAAAAGCATGAATTATTTATATAATAAAATAAACAATTTCCATTGAAAAAGGAGGCTAGGTTTCTCCGAAACGTACGGTTTAAATTAAAAATACACACGGCATTAACCCAAAAGCATGAATTTATATAATAAAATAAACAATTTCCATTGAAAAAGGAGGCAAGGTTTCTCCGAAACGTATGGTTTAAATTAAAAATACACACGGCATTAGCCCAAAAGCATGAATTATTTATATAATAAAATAAACAATTTCCATTGAAAAAGGAGGCAAGGTTTCTCCGAAACGTATGGTTTAAATTAAAAATACACACGGCATTAGCCCAAAAGCATGAATTATTTATATAATAAAATAAACAATTTCCATTGAAAAAGGAGGCAAGGTTTCTCCGAAACGTATGGTTTAAATTAAAAATACACACGGCATTAGCCCAAAAGCATGAATTATTTATATAATAAAATAAACAATTTCCATTGAAAAAGGAGGCAAGGTTTCTCCGAAACGTATGGTTTAAATTAAAAATACACACGGCATTAGCCCAAAAGCATGAATTATTTATATAATAAAATAAACAATTTCCATTGAAAAAGGAGGCAAAGTTTCTCCGAAACGTATGGTTTAAATTAAAAATACACACGGCATTAGCCCAAAAGCATGAATTATTTATATAATAAAATAAACAATTTCCAAGGAAAAAGGAGGCAAGGTTTCTCCGAAACGTCTGGTTTAAATTAAAAATACACACGGCATTAGCCCAAAAGCATGAATTATTTATATAATAAAATAAACAATTTCCAAGGAAAAAGGAGACAAGGTTTCTCCGAAACGAATGGTTTAAATTAAAAATACACACGGCATTAGCCCAAAAGCATGAATTATTTATATAATAAAATAAACAATTTCCATTGAAAAAGGAGGCAAGGTTTCTCCGAAACGTATGGTTTAAATTAAAAATACACACGGCATTAGCCCAAAAGCATGAATTATTTATATAATAAAATAAACAATTTCCATTGAAAAAGGAGGCAAGGTTTCTCCGAAACGTATGGTTTAAATTAAAAATACACACGGCATTAACCCAAAAGCATGAATTATTTATATAATAAAATAAACAATTTCCATTGAAAAAGGAGGCAAGGTTTCTCCGAAACGTATGGTTTAAATTAAAAATACACACGGCATTAGCCCAAAAGCATGAATTATTTATATAATAAAATAAACAATTTCCATTGAAAAAGGAGGCAAGGTTTCTCCGAAACGTATGGTTTAAATTAAAAATACACACGGCATTAACCCAAAAGCATGAATTATTTATATAATAAAATAAACAATTTCCTTTGAAAAAGGAGGCAAGGTTTCTCCGAAACGTATGGTTTAAATTAAAAATACACACGGCATTAGCCCAAAAGCATGAATTATTTATATAATAAAATAAACAATTTCCATTGAAAAAGGAGGCAAGGTTTCTCCGAAACGTATGGTTTAAATTAAAAATACTCACGGCATTAACCCAAAAGCATGAATTATTTATATAATAAAATAAACAATTTCCATTGAAAAAGGAGGCAAGGTTTCTCCGAAACGTATGGTTTAAATTAAAAATACACACGGCATTAGCCCAAAAGCATGAATTATTTATATAATAAAATAAACAATTTCCATTGAAAAAGAGGCAAGGTTTCTCCGAAACGTATGGTTTAAATTAAAAATACACACGGCATTAACCCAAAATCATGAATTATTTATATAATAAAATAAACAATTTCCATTGAAAAAGGAGGCAAGGTTTCTCCGAAACGTATGGTTTAAATTAAAAATACACACGGCATTAGCCCAAAAGCATGAATTATTTATATAATAAAATAAACAATTTCCATTGAAAAAGGAGGCAAGGTTTCTCCGAAACGTATGGTTTAAATTAAAAATACACACGGCATTAACCCAAAATCATGAATTATTTATATAATAAAATAAACAATTTCCATTGAAAAAGGAGGCAAGGTTTCTCCGAAACGTATGGTTTAAATTAAAAATACACACGGCATTAACCCAAAAGCATGAATTATTTATATAATAAAATAAACAATTTTCATTGAAAAAGGAGGCAAGGTTTCTCCGAAACGTATGGTTTAAATTAAAAATACACACGGCATTAGCCCAAAAGCATGAATTATTTATATAATAAAATAAACAATTTCCATTGAAAAAGGAGGCAAGGTTTCTCCGAAACGTATGGTTTAAATTAAAAATACACACGGCATTAGTCCAACCGCATGAATTATTTATATAATAAAATAAACAATTTCCATTGAAAAAGGAGGCAAGGTTTCTCTGAAACGTATGGTTTTAATTAAAAATACGCACGGCATTAACCCAAAAGCATGAATTATTTATATAATAAAATAAACAATTTCCATTGAAAAGGGAGGCAAGGTTTTCTCCGAAACGTATGGTTTAAATTAAAAATACACACGGCATTAACCCAAATGCATGTATTATTTATATAATAAAATAAACAATTTCCATTGAAAAAGGAGGCAAAGTTTCTCCGAAACGTATGGTTTAAATTAAAAATACACACGGCATTAACCCAAAAGCACGAATTATTTATATAATAAAATAAACAATTTCCATTGAAAAAGGAGGCAAGGTTTCTCCGAAACATATGGTTTAAATTAAAAATACCCACGGCATTAGCCCAAAAGCATGAATTATTTATATAATAAAATAAGCAATTTCCATTGAAAAAGGAGGCAAGGTTTCTCCGAAACGTATGGTTTAAATTAAAAATACACACGGCATTAGCCCAAAAGCATGAATTATTTATATAATAAAATAAACAATTTCCATTGAAAAAGGAGGCAAGGTTTCTCCGAAACGTATGGTTTAAATTAAAAATACACACGGCATTAACCCAAAATCATGAATTATTTATATAATAAAATAAACAATTTCCATTGAAAAAGGAGGCAAGGTTTCTCCGAAACGTATGGTTTAAATTAAAAATACACACGGCATTAGCCCAAAAGCATGAATTATTTATATAATAAAATAAACAATTTCCATTGAAAAAGGAGGCAAGGTTTCTCCGAAACGTATGGTTTAAATTAAAAATACACACGGCATTAACCCAAAATCATGAATTATTTATATAATAAAATAAACAATTTCCATTGAAAAAGGAGGCAAGGTTTCTCCGAAACGTATGGTTTAAATTAAAAATACACACGGCATTAACCCAAAAGCATGAATTATTTATATAATAAAATAAACAATTTTCATTGAAAAAGGAGGCAAGGTTTCTCCGAAACGTATGGTTTAAATTAAAAATACACACGGCATTAGCCCAAAAGCATGAATTATTTATATAATAAAATAAACAATTTCCATTGAAAAAGGAGGCAAGGTTTCTCCGAAACGTATGGTTTAAATTAAAAATACACACGGCATTAGTCCAACCGCATGAATTATTTATATAATAAAATAAACAATTTCCATTGAAAAAGGAGGCAAGGTTTCTCTGAAACGTATGGTTTTAATTAAAAATACACACGGCATTAACCCAAAAGCATGAATTATTTATATAATAAAATAAACAATTTCCATTGAAAAGGGAGGCAAGGTTTTCTCCGAAACGTATGGTTTAAATTAAAAATACACACGGCATTAACCCAAATGCATGTATTATTTATATAATAAAATAAACAATTTCCATTGAAAAAGGAGGCAAAGTTTCTCCGAAACGTATGGTTTAAATTAAAAATACACACGGCATTAGCCCAAAAGCATGATTTATTTATATAATAAAATAAACAATTTCCATTGAAAAAGGAGGCAAGGTTTCTCCGAAACGTATGGTTTAAATTAAAAATACACACGGCATTAGCCCAAAAGCATGAATTATTTATATAATAAAATAAGCAATTTCCATTGAAAAAGGAGGCAAGGTTTCTCCGAAACGTATGGTTTAAATTAAAAATACACACGGCATTAGCCCAAAAGCATGAATTATTTATATAATAAAATAAACAATTTCCATTGAAAAAGGAGGCAAGGTTTCTCCGAAACGTATGGTTTAAATTAAAAATACACACGGCATTAGCCCAAAAGCATGAATTATTTATATAATAAAATAAACAATTTCCATTGAAAAAGGAGGCAAGGTTTCTCCGAAACATATGGTTTAAATTAAAAATACACACGGCATTAGCCCAAAAGCATGAATTATTTATATAATAAAATAAACAATTTCCATTGAAAAAGGAGGCAAGGTTTCTCCGAAACGTATGGTTTAAATTAAAAATACACACGGCATTAGCCCAAAAGCATGAATTATTTATAAAATAAAATAAACAATTTCCATTGAAAAAGGAGGCAAGGTTTCTCCGAAACGTATGGTTTAAATTAAAAATACACACGGCATTAGCCCAAAAGCATGAATTATTTATATAATAAAATAAACAATTTCCATTGAAAAAGGAGGCAAGGTTTCTCCGAAACGTATGGTTTAAATTAAAAGTACACACGGCATTAGCCCAAAAGCATGAATTATTTATATAATATAATAAACAATTTCCATTGAAAAAGGAGGCAAGGTTTCTCCGAAACGTATGGTTTAAATTAAAAATACACACGGCATTAGCCCAAAAGCATGAATTATTTATATAATAAAATAAACAATTTCCATTGAAAAAAGAGGCAAGGTTTCTCCGAAACTTACGGTTTAAATTAAAAATACACACGGCATTAACCCAAAAGCATGAATTATTTATATAATAAAATAAAAAATTTCCATTGAAAAAGGAGGCAAGGTTTCTCCGAAACGTATGGTTTAAATTAAAAATACTCACGCCATTAGCCCAAAAGCATGAATTATTTATATAATAAAATAAACAATTTCCATTGAAAAAGGAGGCAAGGTTTCTCCGAAACGTATGGTTTAAATTAAAAATATACACGGCATTATCCCAAAAGCATGAATTATTTATATAATAAAATAAACAATTTCCTTTGAAAAAGAAGGCAAGGTTTCTCCGAAACGTATGGTTTAAATTAAAAATACACACGGCATTAGCCCAAAAGCATGAATTATTTATATAATAAAATAAACAATTTCCATTGAAAAAGGAGGCAAGGTTTCTCCGAAACGTATGGTTTAAATTAAAAATACACACGGCATTAACCCAAAAGCATGAATTATTTATATAATAAAATAAACAATTTCCATTGAAAAAGGAGGCAAGGTTTCTCCGAAACGTATGGTTTAAATTAAAAATACACACGGCATTAGCCCAAAAGCATGAATTATTTATATAATAAAATAAACAATTTCCATTGAAAAAGGAGGCAAGGTTTCTCCGAAACGTATGGTTTAAATTAAAAATATACACGGCATTAACCCAAAAGCATGAATTATTTATATAATAAAATAAACAATTTCCATTGAAAAAGGAGGCAAGGTTTCTCCGAAACGTATGGTTTAAATTAAAAATACACACGGCATTAGCCCAAAAGCATGAATTATTTATATAATAAAATAAACAATTTCCATTGAAAAAGAGGCAAGGTTTCTCCGAAACGTATGGTTTAAATTAAAAATACTCACGGCATTAACCCAAAATCATGAATTATTTATATAATAAAATAAACAATTTCCATTGAAAAAGGAGGCAAGGTTTCTCCGAAACGTATGGTTTAAATTAAAAATACACACGGCATTAGCCCAAAAGCATGAATTATTTATATAATAAAATAAACAATTTCCATTGAAAAAGGAGGCAAGGTTTCTCCGAAACGTATGGTTTAAATTAAAAATACACACGGCATTAGCCCAAAAGCATGAATTATTTATATAATAAAATAAACAATTTCCATTGAAAAAGGAGGCAAGGTTTCTCCGAAACGTATGGTTTAAATTAAAAATACACACGGCATTAACCCAAAAGCATGAATTATTTATATAATAAAATAAACAATTTCCATTGAAAAAGGAGGCAAGGTTTCTCCGAAACGTATGGTTTAAATTAAAAATACACACGGCATTAGCCCAAAAGCATGAATTATTTATATAATAAAATAAACAATTTCCATTGAAAAAGGAGGCAAGGTTTCTCCGAAACGTATGGTTTAAATTAAAAATATACACGGCATTAACCCAAAAGCATGAATTATTTATATAATAAAATAAACAATTTCCATTGAAAAAGGAGGCAAGGTTTCTCCGAAACGTATGGTTTAAATTAAAAATACACACGGCATTAGCCCAAAAGCATGAATTATTTATATAATAAAATAAACAATTTCCATTGAAAAAGAGGCAAGGTTTCTCCGAAACGTATGGTTTAAATTAAAAATACTCACGGCATTAACCCAAAATCATGAATTATTTATATAATAAAATAAACAATTTCCATTGAAAAAGGAGGCAAGGTTTCTCCGCAACGTATGGTTTAAATTAAAAATACACACGGCATTAGCCCAAAAGCATGAATTATTTATATAATAAAATAAACAATTTCCATTGAAAAAGGAGGCAAGGTTTCTCCGAAACGTATGGTTTAAATTAAAAATACACACGGCATTAGCCCAAAAGCATGAATTTTTTATATAATAAAATAAACAATTTCCATTGAAAAAGGAGGCAAGGTTTCTCCGAAACGTATGGTTTAATTTAAAAATAAACACGGCATTAACCCAAAAGCATGAATTATTTATATAATAAAATAAACAATTTCCATTGAAAAAGGAGGCAAGGTTTCTCCGAAATGTATGGTTTAAATTAAAAATACACACGGCATTAGCCCAAAAGCATGAATTATTTATATAATAAAATAAACAATTTCCATTGAAAAAGGAGGCAAGGTTTCTCCGAAACGTATGGTTTAAATTAAAAATACACACGGCATTAACCCAAAAGCATGAATTATTTATATAATAAAATAAACAATTTCCATTGAAAAAGGAGGCAAGGTTTCTCCGAAACGTATGGTTTAAATTAAAAATACACACGGCATTAGCCCAAAAGCATGAATTATTTATATAATAAAATAAGCAATTTCCATTGAAAAAGGAGGCAAGGTTTCTCCGAAACGTATGGTTTAAATTAAAAAGACACACGGCATTAACCCAAAAGCATGAATTATTTATATCATAAAATAAACAATTTCCATTGAAAAAGGAGGCAAGGTTTCTCCGAAACTTATGGTTTAAATTAAAAATACACACGGCATTAGCCCAAAAGCATGAATTATTTATATAATAAAATAAAAAATTTCCATTGAAAAAGGAGGCATAGTTTCTCCGAAACGTATGGTTTAAATTAAAAATACACACGGCATTAGCCCAAAAGCATGAATTATTTATATAATAAAATAAACAATTTCCATTGAAAAAGGAGGCAAGGTTTCTCCGAAACGTATGGTTTAAATTGAAAATACACACGGCATTAGCCCAAAAGCATGAATTATTTATATAATACAATCTGTACCCGGCATGCGTTGCAATGCCAATCATAGAAAGTGTTGGCGTTGAAATTCTGTTTTTTGAAGTGCTTTTGGATACCCAACATGTTTTTAGCCTATTTTCAATTTTGAAAAAATAGGCTTATGAGATCACCTTTTGTCCGTGTGTGTGTGCGTGTGTGTGTGTGTGTGTGTGTGTGTGTGTGTGTGTGATTCGTGTGTGTGTCCCCCCCTAATAAAATCTAAACGGCAGGAGCGATTTCAATGAAACTCGGAAAGTTCATAGCACTATTCCCGGCGACCTCGACCGTGCCCTTCAAATTTTCTTACGACTCACCAATCCAACATGGCGGCTGTGCGAAATATTTCACCAGCATTCAATAACTCCGAAACTATTACCGATATTACCCTGACATTTTCTATGGTGATAGAGGGAACTACTATAAGTTCACTTATGTGACTTTTGAAAACCTGGTAACTACAAAACCAACATGGCGGCCAAGCGAATTTGCGACTTTTAAATAGACGTTTCTCGCGATTTGACCAACCAAACGCAATGAAATTTGGTACAGTATATGTTTATATACATTGTAATGCACCGACATCTAACTTCGTTCAATTGTTTACATAATCACAAGATGGCGGATGTGCGAAATATTTCACTGGCATTCTATATCTCTGAAACTATTAGCGGTATCTCCCTAAAATTTTGTACGGAGATAAAGGGCACTACTGGAAGTCCATCTATAAGATTTTCAAAAACCGGTTAACCACAAAACGAACATGGCGGCCAAGCGAATTTGAAAATTTTAAATAGACCTTTCTCGCGATTTAATGTTCCAAGCGCACTGAAACCTGGTACAGGAAATATTTATACACATTGTAATGCACTGGTATCTAATTTAGTTCAATTGTTTACATAACCTCAAGATGGCGGCAGTGCGAATTTTAAAATTAAGTTTTTATTTCTTGTGATGTAGTCATGCGATCGAAGTGAAAATTTGAATAATGAACCTACGCAATAATTTTCCTTTAATGGTACATGACTCTATGGCCTATACATTTAACAATCCAACATGGCGACCATCCGAAATATTTAGACGATACTGAATATCTACGAATCTATTTTAGCAATCAAACTGCTTTTTTTAATGTTCATAGGGGCTATGAACTTAAGTTCACCTATAGGACTTTAAATAACCTGGTGATCACAAATCCAACATGGCGGTGACGCGAATTATAAATATTCACATGGACGTTTCTCGCAATTTAACCATCCGCGTGCAGTGAAACTTGGTACAGTAAATCTTTATCCGAATGTTAATCCACTGGCATCTAATTTATTTCAATTGTTTCCATAACCTCAAGATGGCAGCTGTGAAAATTTTTTAAATCTCCTTGATTTTTCTTGTGTCCTAATTATGCGATTGAAGTTTGAATACTACACGTTCACAATAATCTGCATGTAACAGTACATAACTCTAGGACCTACATAGGGCCTATATAAAATCCAACATGGCGACCATCCGAAATATTTAGTCGGTTCTCAATATCTACGAATCTATTACAGCAATCAAACTGAAATTGTGTATGTTGATAGTGGCAATTAATATAAGTAGGATATATGAAAATAGGCTGTATAGTTCTTCACGGAACTACTTGTTCAATTTCCGTTAACTGCCCCTATGCTATCGTAAAATGGATTTTCTAATTTAGAATCAATCGTGGGAGCGTGCACAACAACTTTCAAAAGTTTCATCGCAATCGGATGAATGGTATATGGACGTATACGGGATTTTGTTTGAACGATTCGTGCGCTGTCACTCATTTGTTGATTCTACTCGTACGCTACCTATTGAGAAATGAATTTGCTAAGTCGAAACCCTACCCTGGCGTGTACACAATAACTCATCAAGGTTTCATCACAATCGAAGAAGGTTATATGAACCCAATATGGGATTTTGTTGAAACCCTTCGCGCGTCGGCACCCATTTGTTGCATCTACACTTGCGCTACTTATTGTGAAATGGATTTACTAAGTCGAAACCCTTCCCTGGCGTGTACACAATAACTGATCAATGTTTCATCGCAATCGGATGAATAGTATATGAACGCATACCGGATTTTGTTTAAACGATTCACGCTCCGTCATTCATGTGTTGAATCTACTCGTGCGCTACCTGCTGTAAAATGTATTTTACCAAGTTAGAAACCGTCACGTAAGTGTCCACAACATCTCACCCAAGTTTCATCGCTATCGGACTAATGGGATATGAAGACATAGGGGAGTGTATTGAAACGCTCCGTGTGTCGTCGTTCATTTGTCGAATCTACTCGTGTGCTACCTACTGTGAAATATATTTACTAAGCCAGAAACCTTCCTTGGAGTGTCCACCATATTTCACCCAAGTTTCACCGCTAACGGCAGAATGGTATATGACCTTATACGGGACTTTGTTGAAACGCTTCGCGCGTCGTCCCTCATTTGTTGAATCTACTTGTGCGCTGCCTGTTGTATAGTGGATTTACTAAGCCAGAAACCTTCCATGAAGTGTACACAACATCTCACCCTAGTTTCATAGCTATCGGACGAATGGTATATGAATGCAGACGGGACATGGTTGAAACGCTTCGCGTGTCGTCGCTCATTTGTTGATTCTACTTGCGCTACTTATTGTAATATGGATGTACTCAGCCAGAAACCTTCCGTGGAGTGTACACAACATCTCACCCAAGTTTCATCGCAATCGGATGAATGGTATGTGAACGTATACGGGACGTTGTCGAAACGCTTCGCGCGTAGTCACTCATTTGTTGAATCTAAACGTGCGCTTCGTATTGTAAAATGGATTAACTAAGCCAGAAACCTTTCCTGTAGTGTACACAACAATTCACCAAACATTTATCACTGTCAGACGAATAGTATATGACCTTATACGGGACTTTGTTGAAACGCTTCGCGTGTCATCGCTCATTTGTTGAATCTACTGCTGCGCTACCTATTGTAAAATGGATGTACTAAGCCAGAAACCTTCCCTGGAGTGTACACAACAGCTCACCCAAGTTTCATCGCTATCGGATGAATGGTATATGACCTTATATGGGACTTTGATGAAAAACTTCGCGCGTCGTCGCTCATTTGTTGATTCTGCTCCTGCTCTTCCTATTTTTAAAGGGATTTACTAAGCCAGAAACCTTCCCTGGAGTGCACACATCTCAGCCTAGTTTCATCGCTATCGGACGAATGGTATATGAACGCATACGTGACTTTGTTGAAATGCTTCACGCGTCGTAGCTCATTTGTTGAATCTACTCGTGCGCTGCCTATTGTAAAGTGGATTTAATAAGCCAGAAAATTTCCCTGAAGTGTACACAACATTTTACGCAAGTTTCATAGCTATCGGACGAATTGTATATGAATGCATACGGGACTTTTTGAAACTGACTTTGTTGAAATGCTTCGCGCGTCGTAGCACATTTGTTGAATGTACTCGTGCGCTGCCTATTGTAAAGTGGATTTACTAAGCCAGAAAATTTCCCTGAAGTGTACACAACATTTTACGCAAGTTTCATAGCTATCGGACGAATGGTATATGAATGCATACGGGACATTTTTGAAACACTTTGCGTGTCGTCGCTCATTTGTTGAATCTACTCGTGCGCTATCTACTGTGAAATGTACTCACTAATTTGGAAACCTTCACGTAAGTGTATACAACATCTCACCCAAGTTTCATCGCTATCGGACGAATGGTATATGAACACATACGGGACTTGTTTGAAACGCTTCGCGCATCGACACTGATTTGTTGAATCTACGCGTGCGCTACCTATTGTAAAATGAATTTACTAAATCAGAAACCTTCCTTAGAGTGTACTCAACATCTCACCCAAGTTTCATCGCAATCGGTTGAGTGGTATATGAATGCATAGGAGACATACACACACACCCACAGACAAACTATCACGTAAGATTGATTTTTATATATATAGAAAATAAACAATTTCCATTGAAAAAGGAGGCAAGGTTTCTCCGAAACGTATGGTTTAAATTAAAAATACACACGGCATTAGCCCAAAAGCATGAATTATTTATATAATAAAATAAACAATTTCCATTGAAAAAGGAGGCAAGGTTTCTCCGAAACGTATGGTTTAAATTAAAAATACACACGGCATTAGCCCAAAAGCATGAATTTTTTATATAATAAAATAAACAATTTCCATTGAAAAAGGAGGCAAGGTTTCTCCGAAACGTATGGTTTAAATTAAAAATACACACGGCATTAGCCCAAAAGCATGAATTATTTATATAATAAAATAAACAATTTCCATTGAAAAAGGAGGCAAGGTTTCGACGAAACGTATGGTTTAAATTAAAAATACACACGGCATTAACCCAAAAGCATGAATTATTTATATAATAAAATAAACAATTTCCATTGAAAAAGGAGGCAAGGTTTCTCCGAAACGTATGGTTTAAATTAAAAATACACACGGCATTAGCCCAAAAGCATGAATTATTTATATAATAAAATAAACAATTTCCATTGAAAAAGGAGGCAAGGTTTCTCCGAAACGTATGGTTTAAATTAAAAATACACACGGCATTAGCCCAAAAGCATGAATTATTTATATAATAAAATAAACAATTTCCATTGAAAAAGGAGGCAAGGTTTCTCCGAAACGTATGGTTTAAATTAAAAATACACACGGCATTAACCCAAAATCATGAATTATTTATATAATAAAATAAACAATTTCCATTGAAAAAGGAGGCAAGGTTTCTCCGAAACGTATGTTTTAAATTAAAAATACACACGGCATTAGCCCAAAAGCATGAATTATATATATAATAAAATAAACAATTTCCATTGAAAAAGGAGGCAAGGTTTCTCCGAAACGTACGGTTTAAATTAAAAATACACACGGCATTAGCCCAAAAGCATGAATTATTTATATAATAAAATAAACAATTTCCATTGAAAAAGGGGGCAAGGTTTCTCCGAAACGTATGGTTTAAATTAAAAATACACACGGCATTAGCCCAAAAGCATGAATTATTTATATAATAAAATAAACAATTTCCATTGAAAAAGGAGGCAAGGTTTCTCCGAAACGTATGGTTTATATTAAAAATACACACGGCATTAGCCCAAAAGCATGAATTATTTATATAATAAAATAAACAATTTCCATTGAAAAAGGAGGCAAGGTTTCTCCGAAACGTATGGTTTAAATTAAAAATACACACGGCATTAGCCCAAAAGCATGAATTATTTATATAATAAAATAAACAATTTCCATTGAAAAAGGAGGCAAGGTTTCTCCGAAACGTATGGTTTAAATTAAAAATACACACGGCATTAACCCAAAAGCATGAATTATTTATATAATAAAATAAACAATTTCCATTGAAAAAGGAGGCAAGGTTTCTCCGAAACGTATGGTTTAAATTAAAAATACACACGGCATTAGCCCAAAAGCATGAATTATTTATATAATAAAATAAGCAATTTCCATTGAAAAAGGAGGCAAGGTTTCTCCGAAACGTTTGGTTTAAATTAAAAAGACACACGGCATTAACCCAAAAGCATGAATTATTTATATCATAAAATAAACAATTTCCATTGAAAAAGGAGGCAAGGTTTCTCCGAAACGTATGGTTTAAATTAAAAATACACATGGCATTAGCCCAAAAGCATGAATTATTTATATAATAAAATAAACAATTTCCATTGAAAAAGGAGGCAAAGTTTCTCCGAAACGTATGGTTTAAATTAAAAATACACACGGCATTAGCCCAAAAGCATGAATTATTTATATAATAAAATAAACAATTTCCATTGAAAAAGGAGGCAAGGTTTCTCCGAAACGTATGGTTTAAATTGAAAATACACACGGCATTAGCCCAAAAGCATGAATTATTTATATAATACAAGCTGTACCCGGCATGCGTTGCAATGCCAATCAAAGAAAATGTTGGCGTTGAAATTCTGTTTTTTGAAGTGCTTTTGGATACCCAACATGTTTTTCAATTTCCGTTAACTGCCCCTATGCTATCGTAAAATGGATTTTCTAATTTAGAATCAATCGTGGGAGCGTGCACAACAACTTTCAAAAGTTTCATCGCAATCGGATGAATGGTATATGAACGTATACGGGATTTTGTTTGAACGATTCGTGCGCTGTCACTCATTTGTTGATTCTACTCGTACGCTACCTATTGAGAAATGAATTTGCTAAGTCGAAACCCTACCCTGGCGTGTACACAATAACTCATCAAGGTTTCATCACAATCGAAGAAGGTTATATGAACCCAATATGGGATTTTGTTGAAACCCTTCGCGCGTCGGCACCCATTTGTTGCATCTACACTTGCGCTACTTATTGTGAAATGGATTTACTAAGTCGAAACCCTTCCCTGGCGTGTACACAATAACTGATCAATGTTTCATCGCAATCGGATGAATAGTATATGAACGCATACCGGATTTTGTTTAAACGATTCACGCTCCGTCATTCATGTGTTGAATCTACTCGTGCGCTACCTGCTGTAAAATGTATTTTACCAAGTTAGAAACCGTCACGTAAGTGTCCACAACATCTCACCCAAGTTTCATCGCTATCGGACTAATGGGATATGAAGACATAGGGGAGTGTATTGAAACGCTCCGTGTGTCGTCGTTCATTTGTCGAATCTACTCGTGTGCTACCTACTGTGAAATATATTTACTAAGCCAGAAACCTTCCTTGGAGTGTCCACCATATTTCACCCAAGTTTCACCGCTAACGGCAGAATGGTATATGACCTTATACGGGACTTTGTTGAAACGCTTCGCGCGTCGTCCCTCATTTGTTGAATCTACTTGTGCGCCGCCTGTTGTATAGTGGATTTACTAAGCCAGAAACCTTCCATGAAGTGTACACAACATCTCACCCTAGTTTCATAGCTATCGGACGAATGGTATATGAATGCAGACGGGACATGGTTGAAACGCTTCGCGTGTCGTCGCTCATTTATTGATTCTACTTGCGCTACTTATTGTAATATGGATGTACTCAGCCAGAAACCTTCCCTGGAGTGTACACAACATCTCACCCAAGTTTCATCGCAATCGGATGAATGGTATGTGAACGTATACGGGACGTTGTCGAAACGCTTCGCGCGTAGTCACTCATTTGTTGAATCTAAACGTGCGCTTCGTATTGTAAAATGGATTAACTAAGCCAGAAACCTTTCCTGTAGTGTACACAACAATTCACCAAACATTTATCACTGTCAGACGAATAGTATATGACCTTATACGGGACTTTGTTGAAACGCTTCGCGTGTCATCGCTCATTTGTTGAATCTACTGCTGCGCTACCTATTGTAAAATGGATGTACTAAGCCAGAAACCTTCCCTGGAGTGTACACAACAGCTCACCCAAGTTTCATCGCTATCGGATGAATGGTATATGACCTTATATGGGACTTTGATGAAAAACTTCGCGCGTCGTCGCTCATTTGTTGATTCTGCTCCTGCTCTTCCTATTTTTAAAGGGATTTACTAAGCCAGAAACCTTCCCTGGAGTGCACACATCTCAGCCTAGTTTCATCGCTATCGGACGAATGGTATATGAACGCATACGTGACTTTGTTGAAATGCTTCACGCGTCGTAGCTCATTTGTTGAATCTACTCGTGCGCTGCCTATTGTAAAGTGGATTTAATAAGCCAGAAAATTTCCCTGAAGTGTACACAACATTTTACGCAAGTTTCATAGCTATCGGACGAATGGTATATGAATGCATACGGGACTTTTTTGAAACTGACTTTGTTGAAATGCTTCGCGCGTCGCAGCTCATTTGTTGAATGTACTCGTGCGCTGCCTATTGTAAAGTGGATTTACTAAGCCAGAAAATTTCCCTGAAGTGTACACAACATTTTACGCAAGTTTCATAGCTATCGGACGAATGGTATATGAATGCATACGGGACATTTTTGAAACACTTTGCGTGTCGTCGCTCATTTGTTGAATCTACTCGTGCGCTATCTACTGTGAAATGTACTCACTAATTTGGAAACCTTCACGTAAGTGTATACAACATCTCACCCAAGTTTCATCGCTATCGGACGAATGGTATATGAACACATACGGGACTTGTTTGAAACGCTTCGCGCATCGACACTGATTTGTTGAATCTACGCGTGCGCTACCTATTGTAAAATGAATTTACTAAATCAGAAACCTTCCTTAGAGTGTACTCAACATCTCACCCAAGTTTCATCGCAATCGGTTGAGTGGTATATGAATGCATAGGAGACATACACACACACCCACAGACAAACTATCACGTAAGATTGATTTTTATATATATAGAAAATAAACAATTTCCATTGAAAAAGGAGGCAAGGTTTCTCCGAAACGTATGGTTTAAATTAAAAATACACACGGCATTAGCCCAAAAGCATGAATTATTTATATAATAAAATAAACAATTTCCATTGAAAAAGGAGGCAAGTTTTCTCCGAAACGTATGGTTTAAATTAAAAATACACACGGCATTAGCCCAAAAGCATGAATTTTTTATATAATAAAATAAACATTTTCCATTGAAAAATGAGGCAAGGTTTCTCCGAAACGTATGGTTTAAATTAAAAATATACACGGCATTAACCCAAAAGCATGAATTATTTATATAATAAAATAAACAATTTCCATTGAAAAAGGAGGCAAGGTTTCTCCGAAATGTATGGTTTAAATTAAAAATACACACGGCATTAGCCCAAAAGCATGAATTATTTATATAATAAAATAAACAATTTCCATTGAAAAGGGAGGCAAGGTTTCTCCGAAATGTATGGTTTAAATTAAAAATACACACGGCATTAGCCCAAAAGCATGAATTATTTATATAACTCAATCAACTTTTTTCTTGGTTCTTCTTCTTGTTCCAATAGGCTTTCATTCTTTCCGAGAAAGCTTTTTTACGTTCTTCCGACCACTTTGGTCTGCATTGTTTTTGTTTTGGTTGCTCTGATGTAAGGTCACATTTGTTAGCCTATTTTCAATTTTGAAAAAAATAGGCTTATGAGATCACCTTTTGTCCGCGCGCGTGTGTGTGTGTGTGTGTGTGTGTATCCCTAATAACTTCTAAACGGCTGGAGCGATTTCAATGAAACTCGGTAAGTTCATAGCACTATTCCTGACGACCCCGACCGTACCCTTCAAATGTTGTTACGTCTCACCAATATAACATGGCGGCTGTGCGAAATATTTTACCACCATTCAATATCTCCGAAACTATTCCCGATATTACCCTGGAATATTTTACGGTGATAAAGGGAACTACTGGAAGTTCACCTATGTGACTTTTGATAAACTGGTAACTACAAAACCAACATGGCGGCCACGCGAATTTGCGAATTTTAATAGACGTTTCTCGCGATTTAACCAACCAAACGCAATAAAACTTGGTACAGTATATGTTTATACACATTGTAATGCACCAGCATCTAACTTCGTTCAATTGTGTGCATAACCTCATGATGGTGGCTGTACGCAATATTTCACCGGCATTCTATTTCTCTGAAACTATTAGCGGTATCACCCTGAAATTTTGTACGCAGATAAAGGTCGCTACTGGAAGCTCATCTATAAGACTTTCAAATACCGGTTAACTACAAAACGAACTTGGCGGCCAAGTGAATTTGAAAATTTTAAATAGACCTTTCTCGCGATTTAATGTTTCCAACGCAACGAAATCTGCAACAGGATATGTTTATACACATTGTAATACACTGGTATCTAATTTAGTTCAATTGTTTACATAACCTCAAGATGGCGGCTTTGCGAATTTTAAAATTAAGTTTTTATTTCTTGTGTCGTAATCATGCGATCGATGTGAAAGTTTGAATAATGAACTTATGGACTAATTTTCCTTTAATGGTACATGAGTCTATGGCCTATACATTTAGCAATCCAACATGGCGACCATCCGAAATATTAAGACGGCTCTGAATATCTACGAATCTATTATAGCAATAAAACTGAATTGTTTTATGTTCATAGGGGCTATGAACTTATGTTCACCTATAGGACTTTAAATAACCTGGTGATCACAAATCCAACATGTTGGCGACGCGAACTATAAATATTCACATGGACGTTTCTCGCAATTTAACTATCCGAGTGCAGTGAAACTTGGTACAGTAAATCCTTATAGGAATGTTAATCCACTGGCATCTAATTTGTGTCAATTGTTTCCATAACCACAAGATGGCAGCTGTGCGAAATTTTAAAAATCTCCTTGTTACTTCTTGTGCCCTAATCATGCGATTGAAGTTTGAATGCTACACGTACACAATAATATTCATGTAACAGTACATAACTCTAGGACCTACATATATAAAATCCGACATTGCGACCATCCGAAATATTTAGTCGGTTCTCAATATCTACGAATCTATTACAGCAATCAAACTGAGATTTTGTAAGTAGATAGAGGCAATTAACATAAGTAGGATATATGAAAATAGGCTGTATAGTTCTTCACGGAACTACTTGTTTACTTTGTGTCTGAAGGTGTCGCTCTCTGAAATGTCTGTTGAACTTATGTTTGCGTTTTTTATGTCCTTTCAAAGTTCTTCTAGCCAAGGTGTTGAGTTCTTGAGTGAGGTTAAATAATCTATTATCCTTTTCGTCAATCGATTTTCTTGTAGTAGTGAGATGAGGAAAGAATTCCATTCGTCTTTTATTAATATCAATTTCGATGTTTGAAAGATTGTTGTTTTGATTGATTTATTGATTGATTCTACGCCTCAAACCATCTTGCGTATATTCTTCTCTTCCTTAAATTTCTATCCCATGCTTCCTTCCTCTTCCACTATATTATTATTATGTATATTGTGAATGTTGTATGCATCGTAATTTATAATATTATACACATTTAACCGGTTGTAGCCTATATGATATAATACGATTTGCCATATTATTTCAAATATAGCGATTTTTTTATTTTTATAGGCTCTAATCTTATTGCATGTTGGGTGCTACTGTAAAGGAGCTCGTAAGCTCTAAGTGTAGCCGTGGAAATAAAATCAATCAATCAATTATTCCAGTCAAACGTCACTGTATCAAAATTGACCCATAGGCCCTAATTGTGTCATAATTCGCTTTAAATCTGGCAATGAAAGTGCCGTATTTCGATAACTAAACGCCATACCTGTTATCATTGAGCTCTTGTGTAATAATTAATTTTTGCTTATCACGCAAAACACCCGACAGTGCATCATGAAGGCTTTGTTTTAAGGATTTGTTTATAGCCTTGCGTTCACAAGGCATTTCACTGTTATTTTGTTGACAAATACGCCAACATAGATTGTACGTTTCTGAATACACATTCTTTCTTTCTTTTTTTCTTTCTTCCGTCCTCCCCTTCTTTAATTCTTTTTTCTTTCTTCCGTCCATCCCTTTGTTTCTTTTTTAGCCTATTTTCAATTTAAAAAAAAATAGGCTTATGAGATCACCTTTTGTCCGTGTGTGTGTGTGTGCGTGCGTGTGTGTGTGTGTGTGTGTGTGTGAGGTGTGTGTGTGTGTCCCCCTAATAAAATCTAAACGGCTGGAGCGATTTCAATGAAACTCGGTAAGTTCATAGCACTATTCCCGATGACCTCGACCGTGCCCTTCAAATTTTGTTACGTCTCACCAATCCAACATGGCGGCTGTGCGAAATATTTCACTAGCATTCAATATCTCCGAAGCTATTACCGATATCGCCCTGAAATTGTGTACGGTGATAAAGGGCACTACTAGAAGTTCAACCATGAGACTTTCAAAAACCTGGTGACTACAAAACCAACATTGCGGTCAAGCGAAGATGAGACTTTTAAATAGACTTTTCTCGCGATTTAACTATCCAAACGTAATGAAACTTGGTACAGCAAATGTTTATACACATTGTAATGCACTGGAGTCTAATTTAGTTCAATTGTTTACATAACCTCAAAATGGCGGCTGTGAGAAATATTTCACTGACATTCTATATCTCCGAAACTATTACAGATATCACCCTGCACTTTTGTATGGTTATAAAGGGTACTGATACAAGTTTACCTATGCATATTTCATAAACCTGTAAAGTACAAAACGAATATGGCGACCAAGCGAATTTGAAATGTTTTAATAGACCTTTCTCGTGATTTAACTCTCTGAGCGCAGTGAAATGAGGTACAGTAAATGATTTTGCAGATTGTAATGCACTGCCATCTAATTGAATTCAATTGTTTACATAACCTCAAGATGGCGGCTGTGCGAAATTTTAACATTAAGTTTTTATTTCTTGTGTCGTAATCCTGCGATCGAGGTGAAAGTTTGAATAATGAACCTAGGCAATAATTGTCCTTGAAAGGTACATAACTCTATGGCCTATACATATAACAATCCTAAATGGCGAGCTTCCGAAATATTTAGACATTTCTCAATATCTATGAATCTTTTACAGCAACCAAACTGAATTTTTTTATGTTCATAGAGACTATGAACATATGTTCACCTTTAGGACTTTCAGTAACCTGGTGAGCACAAATCCAACATGGCGGCGACGCGAAGTATAAATATTTAAATGGACGTTTCTCGCGAATTAACTATCCGAGTGCCGTGAAACGTTGCACGTTAAATGCTTATACAAATGTTGATCCACTGGCATCTAATTTATTTCAATTGTTTGCATAATCACAAGATGGCTGCTGTGCGTAATTTTAAAATCTCGTTTGTACTTCTTGTGTTCTAATCATGCGATTGAAGTTTGAATACCACACGTACACAATAATCTTAATGTAATAGTACAAAAATAAAAATCCAACCTGGCGACCATCTGAAATATTTAGACGGTTCTCAATATCTACGAATCTGTTACAGCAATTAAACTTTAATTTTGTATGTTGATAGAGGCAATTAACATTAGTAGGATATATGAAAATAGGCTGTATAGTTCTTCACGGAACTACTTGTTCTTTCTTCCGTCCTTTCTTTCTTTCTTTCTTTCTTTCTTTCTTTCTTTTTTTCTTTCTTCCGTCCTTCTTTTCTTTCTTTCTTTTTTTCTTCCGTCCATTCTTTCTTTATTTCTTTCTTTATATCAGCCTTTTCCCACGTTACGTAGGTTCACGTTACTTTGCTGGATTCTTCTCTTCCATAAATGTATATCCCATGCTTTCTCCATCTTCCATCCTTTTCCACCGAGATTCTATGAAACCTTGTTCATCCACCACAATTTTGGTCTTCCTCTCCTCCTTGACACCACATTGAGGTTTCTGAATACACTGAAACATGACAATGATGGTCATACTTGACATGTGGCATATGTTGTATCTTTCATTAGCTTTAAACTATCGCTGCATCATACTATACATGATATATTTGCAAAACTCACCAGTGGATGGTGAATTGCCACATGATTCCATCCGACATTGTCACAAAATACACTGCTTGCTTCACAGGCAAAGAGTAGCATACAGTCTACAGTTACACGTCTTGTTTGTTCACATCAGTTCGCATCGTCTATCTCATTTCTCCCAGAGAGTCGGCGCGTCACAAATACATTCACGATTTACAACCCCTTAATATCCTGCTGTAAATTTACAAACAATGCTAGCACAAGTCGGACGTGTTTATTGTGAATATTTTGACATTTCTTTCTTTCTTTCTTTCTTTCTTTCTTTCTTTCTTCGTCTCAGAAACATCATCTTCATATACAAATATTTAAAAAAGAATATTAACAATGAATACAGGACATCTAAATCTCCGCCATACGCAGGCCCATTATACAAACAAAACACACACCGAGCAACAATTTTGAGAGCTAGATGATTTTTGCCCAGTATTGGGCGACGTCAATAGCGCTGGAGGAGGCTGTAATCAAATCTTTCACGGTGCACTTTCAAGGACATAAGTCACACTGACATAGATGTTGGATTGTCTGCTGCTCTGCAGAGTGATGAGTCGCTTGAGAAACCCCACTTCCGCATATTTACATTTGTTCTGCCGACTCCGGTACGCAGTCTGTTAAGGTCTTTTCAGGTTGTCCATTTCTCTTGGTGTCCACATGGAAGACTTTCCTTCGGCTCCATCCAGTTGGAAAGATGGTTCCTTCTTTCCACATCTTGATCCTAGTATTATCTGCCTATCCTTGAAATGATATTAATGCATAGAACACATCTCTGCAATGGTTACACATTCTGTAAGGGAATGACTCCGCAGCGTAGCCATGCGAGTTAAACTACACAGCACGATCTCGATGTAGGGCTGCAGCAAGTCCGGAGATTGTCTGTTCGAATACCGGCACATACAGAGGATATCCTGAGTATGGTATTCTCCGAGGCTTCCCGTACTCCGTTCAGGCAAATGCCTGGATAGTACCTTATTTCAAGTCCCGGAGAACCTACCCCATTACTAATACTGCTACTCACACTACAAACTTACAGTCATCCCAGAAATATAGTTTATCAGACAAGTTCAACACACACAAATAAACGAGACTGATGACCAAGATATCCCTAGCCCCTAATATGAAATAATAACAACTACTCTAGGGGAATTAATCTGACTCTCCTGTGACCTCTTTTCTTGGTAACGAAATATCTCTTCACAATAGCGCTACAGCCTATGAAGGAACTGGGCCTACCATGCGATCGCTACCCATCTATTTGACCGCAAAACTATGGGGTGAAGCATGGACAGCGAGTCGGGGACCTCGTTCGTTGAACGTGGTCTCACTTTCAGACAGTTACTGTAAATTCCTCACGAGGCTGAGTGCATCCCGTTCCAACCATCGCGTCAGCCGGGAATCAAATCCGGGGCCTTCCAGTGTGAGGCAGACGTGCTACCCTAACACCACGGGGTCGGCTGACAATCAAGTACTGTATACCAATTCTCTCATTCATTTAAGCATTTCAGTTACTCAGTTACACCATTTAGCTCTTTCGGTGTAAAGTAGCCTATATTTGAAATGTTGCTCAATGGACTTGAAGTACAAACTATTCTCCCCACCATAGACCAATTTGAGATCGTAATTTTAGTCTCCTCCATACGTGACAAAGACATTTTAACCTTTTATTCACTTGGACCATTTTTCTCATAATTCGTGCCACGTTATTCGCAAGGTTGGTTCCTCGTGGCAAGCCTGGGAAACATAAATCCTCATCTAGCTGGCTAGTAAAATAAGCGCTAAATTGGTCTCTAGTGGCAGGTGAGAGCTTCCCTCGGAGAAGAGAGATATAGGCTCCACCAGGTGCGCAACAAGTGTGGGGCATTGTTACTGGCTGCGTGAATTTACACCCTCTGTCTGAAAAGTTCGGTGAATGGGCTATATTACGAACAGATTGTTGGCTTACCTGAAACAGCCGTTACTCTCCTTCGAAGTAATCCCCGTGGATCGTTATGCACTTCTGAGAACTTATGAACAAGTCCTGGAAACTCCTGGCTTAGTCTTCTTTAGGAATAGCCTTCTGTTTGGGTCGGCAAAACACTAAATATAAAGCAAGAGAGAAGCGTGAATTTATGCAACCTGCCTTACACACCTGATAGACGGGTGGCAGTGAGATGGATGAAATTATGCAACCTAACGTGCACACCTGTTCGACGGGTGGCAGTGAGAAGGGTGAATGTTCCGTGGAATGGAAGGGTCCTGAAAACCATCGTCACGGGTGACGAGACTTGGTGCCTGAGGTACGACCTCGAAGGCAAGCGTCAAAGTATGGAATATTGGGGCCAGAGGTTTTCGGACATTTCGGACATCCAACGTAATGTGACGAACCAACTGAAGGCTCTCCCTCAGGAAGACTATGCCAGGACTTGTACAGCCGTTTTAAGAAGTGCATAACCATCCACGGGGATTACTTCGAAGGATAGTAACAGCTGTTTCCGGTAATTCAACAATCCGTTCGTAATATAGACCCATTCACCAAACTGTTCAGACAGAGGGTGTACCGTTAAGCAGGGATGCACTAGACCTGGCGTGTTCAGGAGGGCCACTCGCTAAACAGCTCGGAGCTAAGGTAGGGAAAGAGAGCTTGATAGAACAGCCAGTACATGCCATTTGTAGCTACTTCCCTCCTAGAAGAGTTTGAGTGTAGCATGTGTTTCGAGTCATCGCCGCATAATCGACACGCCACAGTACACCGGGTACTTCAATGTTTTCCTGCGTGATTTTCTCTGTAGATCACTACTGCCAGTGACGAAAATTCATTTTGTGAAACAGAGAAGACATTTTGTTTACATAGATGACGAACACTGGTGCCATGATGTCAGGAAATTCAAGGAGCTAATTCCAAATAGACCCTAAAATCAAAAACGTTTCCAAATAAAAGCTTTTAGTTTCCGTGGTTGAGGATCTACAATTTTTCGTAGGGTCCGTAACGCTGGACGTAACTTTTCACAACGTAATCTCATATGCATTCGAGAAACATTCGGGCACACCTGCGTATCTAATAGCCTTAGTAGTTAAAAGGGACGTAAAATCAATATATTTATTTTCCTTGTGAAACGGTCACAATGAAGGACCACGCAAATATCACTTCATTTCCTACTCATCGTCCTTTATTCCTTCCTCTTCCTCCATATTTCCTACATTCTCTCAGAGTGTTGCGCCTTCCTCTCTTCTGTCCATCCTCCTCCCTTGCGCTCTCTCTTTTCTTCCACAAGAACTTTTATCTTAGAAAGTCTTTTCCCTGAATTGGTTTCTGCCTCGAGAGTCTGTGATATCTAGCCTCTCGAGTTCTTCCATTATCTGCTTGGTGTTGCCCCCCTGGCTCTTCAGATTGTATATTTTATCAAGAATTTGTTTATTCATCCTTGCTGGATCAACTCTGATCATGTGTCCAAAGAAACTCATTCGTCTTTTCCTGATCGTTGTTTCCAGGTCTTCCACCCTTTACTTTATAACCTTGTTTGTTCTTAGTCTGTAGTTTCCCTGTACCACTCATTGGCCGTAAATCTTTCTCACTATTCTGTTTTTAATATTCAGGAGCTTTTCCAGGCTCGTCAGGTTGCCTGTTTCCACACCATATATGATCACCGGTTTTACCACAGCATTGTAGTGCTTTATTTTTGCGTTAATTGATAGGTTCATTTGGCTGTATATATCTTTGGTGGCGAAGTTTAGTTTTATCAATATTATTATTATTATTATTGTTTTCACATTCATTTCACCACATAAGTGGGACAAATCACAATATCGTTGGATAGTTTGCAAGATGGTGTGGCAGCTTCTTTTAGTGCGCCACATAGAGAAACGAGCGAACAATGGAACAGGTCTCTAAGAATGATGATGTGTAGACCAGCATCTATTCCCAATATTTCTCTATTGCTAACCAATGATTTAGGGATGGTACCGTTAGAAGAAATGACTATGGGCAGAACCACTACACTTTCCTGTGTCCACATTTGCAGTATTTCCTCAGCCAAGGGCAGATTTTGGTGATCTTACAGCAGGTTTGGTATATTGGCTTTCACGGCCGGTGAATTAAAACTCAGCAATTCTTCTAGATTTGTGTCGTGTCTTGTGTGGGGTTTCGCCTAGGACACCAAGCTGGCTCATCGGCGGGCTCTTGGTGTCCCCGCCCAGACCCCCACAGGAGTGACGAACTGCGCGCCACCTCCCTTTATATGAGGTGCAACTGCACCACTTAACTGCGAGAACTGAAAGCTCAAGCAGCCTTAACCTCCCTATGAAGGCTTCCAAAAAGATGGTTTATTGGCTTTCGCGGCCGGTGAATTATAACTCAGCAATTCTTCTAGGTTTGTGCCATGTCTTGTGTGGGGTTTCGCCTAGGACACCAAGCTGGCTCATCGGCGGGCTCTTGGTGTCCCCGCCTGGACCCCCACAGATTATTTTAATTATTATTATTATTATTATTATTATTACTATTATTATTATTATTATTATTATTATTATTATTATTATTACTATTATTATTATTATTATTATTATTATTATTATTATTATTATTATTATTACTATCCACTTTAACGACAAACAACCAAGTTATTTGTAACTTCAAGAGGAACTGTGATTCATGTTTATGTTGCCAACAATCATGTACAGGATAATTTTACATCTATTTTAATAATAATGCTGCAATAACGTACAAGTTGATCTGTTATAGACGGCATCTTCTTATTTCAACCCATCATAATGAAATTAAATTATCACGCCCCCTCATGGGAGGCCAGGTACAGGTCTCTCTAGTTGACGTCTGTGGACAGCCTGTGCGTCGCGTCGTGATGAGGATGAAAACATGAATTCGTCACAAACACCTCGTTCCAATGCCAAGGCAGCTAAACCTACGAGATTATAAACCACATGGTCTGGCCAGAAATCGAATCCGGGAACCTTCGTGTTGAAACCAAGCATGTAAACCACATAGCCACAGAGCCTCACATAACATCACAACAATGCGTAGTAGCTAGAACATTCTGCATACATGAAGTGAAAATGTAACCATGTTCTACGATAGGATTATGTTATGCGTTGTTATTTAGCTGCCACCCCCTCACTGTATCTCAATGCCATGTTAAGTGTAATCTGAAAATAAACAATACCAGTTCACAAGCAATTAGAGTTGTATTCACACGCAGTAATATGATATTGATGGGAACCACAAAAGATGATTTCGACAACATCGCATTAGGCAGATTTTGCTGTCAACTTTCAAGTTGCATTACAAATATCAGATTCAGTGTCTGCTAATGGTCTGTAAACCTAGCGCCATTGTAGCTTGGATGACGACTGTGAATGTAACCCTGATTCAACTCAACAGCAGGATAATTACTAAAGTGTCTAAAGCTTACAAATCCCTGCACTTTGTAATGAGGAAATTAAAAGGAAGTAGTACCTCTGCTAAAGAATTAGGATATTTGTGACTTGTAAGACCTGTTCTGGAATACGCCTCGGCGGTTTGGGATCCATGTCAAGTAGGGGTCATAAATGAGTTGGGTATGGTACAAAGAAAGGCCGCTAGATTTGTGCTCAGTGACTTTAATCCCAGGAGCAGTGTGAGCCGTATGTTAAAGAAAATAGGGTGGGAATCACTTGAGGCTAGGAGGATGAAATCTAGACTCTGCGCTATGTACAACACAAATACAAATACACGTATACAAATCAACCAGCATGGGGTGAGCTTAGCAAACGTATGGGAAAGCCCACTTACATGGGTAGGAGTGATCATCCTTTCAAAGTTAAAGCGAACAAATCATGGTGTTATTTCGTAAATAATGCCTCCGTGGTTTAGGTGGCAGAACGCCCGCCTTTCACAGCTGGGTCCGTGGTTCAAATCCCGGTCAATCCATGTGAGATTTGTGCTGGACAAAACGGAGGCAGACAGGTTTTTCTCCGGGTACTCCGGTTTTCCCTGTCAACAATTTCATTGCAGAAACACTCTCCACTATCATTTCATTTCATCTGTCATTCATTTAATCATTGCCCCAGGTGAGTGCGACAGGCTTCGGGAGCCGGCACAGTTCATATCCTCGCCGCTAGATGGGGGCTTCATTCATTCCATTCCCTGACCCGGTCGAAGACTGGAAGCAGGCTGTGAATTTTCATTTCATTATTTCGTAAGCCGTGCCATTGATAGCTGGAACACACTATCTGCCGCAGTCTTAGAGCCTCTTCCAAAACATATACTGTAGGTGTGTTTAGGAAAAGACTGACTATTTGTGTAAATACTCCAGTTTAATTGTTATTTAATGGTTGTGTATATTATGTTTATTTGTTATGTACTGTATATCCAATTTGCCACCGGGGGACACACCCCCAATTGCAAATGAATGAATGAATGAATGAATGAATGAATAATCTCCATGTTTGTAGTGGTGGGGGAGAAGTGATAAGATTTCTTCCTTGAGTTAAGACTAAATTGAGGTACTCCTCCAGATGGTTGTAACAGCGCATTCGACTCCTCTTGAATGAGTGGGTTGCCAGGAATGGTTATGGTTGTTCACTCGACAGATGGGAGTGCTGAGTTAGGAAACCGAAATGAAGACAATCCGAGGGCAAGATGACGAAGAATAATATGCGGCGTCCACCACAAATTATTTCCAGAGAATTACGGACCCACTTTAATTAGCGACCATTCACCGGACTCCTTTCACCTCTTTCATTTAAGAGAATATCACCTGCAGGCACCAGTGATGCCAACCCGTAGGATTTGTCCCAAATTGTGGGACATTTAGACAAATATTTTTAGGAAATGGATAAATGGACGCTTTTTCAAAAAGTGAGGTGAATTTGAGATATTTAGCCGATTTCATATATCACCAACTGAGCTGCCATTAATACACAAAAGCTTCGTTTGCACAGCAAACGTGCACAATAGGTCCGATTCAGAATTAAAATAAACCTTTCACGGAAGTATAGTATTACATTACATTCGTCAACTGCTGCTTGTGTGATAACAGGCAGTTTTGTGTGTTTTTGGAGATTAAAACTTATGTTTTTTTTTATTATTGTGAAATCTTCATTAAAACAAGAAGTTCCGTGAAGAACTATACAGCCTAATTTTCATGCCAATGATTATTCTACAGTATATAAACCTATCTAGAATAATGACGAAATTAAGTTGGTAATATCGAAATATCTAATTAGTTCAAAATATACCTGGTATAATGTAGCCTAATAGAGCACTACAGTTGGCAGCCCTGGCGACTGAATATATTCTTAGTTCAATCTCTTAAGGAACATAATACAAAATTTGGTTGAAATCCAATGGACGTTACATGCAGTTAGACACTGGATCTATCAGCACGCGTAAAAGCATGTTGCCAACAATACCATGCGTGTGCTGGTCAGAAATAATCTGAAATATTATGATATCTTGTTGTGCCAATTTTGGATGAAATCCATTTGTTAGTATAGAAGTTACATGTATTTTAAAATTGGACATAACAGCAGGCATAGAATCATGTTGGCAGCACTGCCTTGTATTAATTACTCCAAATTAATCTAGAATGCCAGGTGCTATACGTGTGCAAAGTATAGAGCTGTTGGCTTGCATACTTTCTGGTATATTGATATTAGAGTAAAATAAATATAGACAGCATTTATTAACAGTTGGCAGCCCTGATTGCTCTTAACAATACTTATAGTCATATCTGTTATGGTACACATAGCACATACGAAATTTGGTTGAAATCCAACTGATAGTATAGAAGTTACATGTATTTAAAAATTGGTCGTATCAGCAGGCTTATAATCATGTTGGTAGAACTGACGTATATAAGTTACTCGAAATTAATCTAAAATGTCAGAATATACGTGTGCATAGTTTAAAGCTGTTGGCTTGCATACTTTCTGATATATTGGTATTTGGATAAAAATATAAAGAGAGCAATTATTAACAGTTGGCAGCCCTGGTGGCTCTTAAGAATATGCTCAGTCATATCTGTTTATGTACAGATATTACATACAAAATTTGGTTGAAATCCAATTGATAGTGTAGAATTTATATGCATTTAAACATTGGACTTATCTGAAGGCTTAACATTATTTTGGCAACACTGTCATGGTAGGCCTCCTGGAAATTAAACTGAAATAGTATTATCTATATGTGTGCCAATTTTGGAATAGCTCCCATGCATACCTTGCAAGATATCTTACATGGGGCTCAAATTTCTAGTGCGTTTTTTCAGCAGTTGGTAGCACTGACATCATTTTCAAATATGGACGTGAGATATTCCGGTGCACATCTTTACTCATATTAAATTTGGTTTTGATTGCTGCAGCCGTTTAGGAGTTGATAGGGGGGGGGGGGGGGGGACACACACACAGTCAGACAGACCGACAGACAGAAGGACAGACAGACAGACAGACACACATTTTCCCGGATCGATCTCATAAGTCTACTTTTTCCTCATTTTTGCAAAATGTGAAAAGTAGGCTAAAAAATCAAAGACTTATAGAGGAAAAGATAAACATCCCAATCTTTAAATGAATAAAAACGTTTTACAAGACAGTTTTGTGTTTCATTAAAATCAATTTTATCGCAATTGGTACTGCAACTAGAAACACATTATCGAGACTCTAGAGCACATTTTTTATTAATTATACATTTGTTATAACAAAATACATTTTTACGTGGGATATTTTCTAGTGAAAATGGACATTCTGAGTGCGAAGTTGGGATTTAGAGGTTTGAGAGTTTGGCATCTCTGGCAGGCACTACCACTACTCAACATGGCGAGAGTAGAGCTTATTCATAAAATCCAGCCGCTATGATGGTCTAGGGATGCTTGTTTAGTTGTTGTTGCTGTTGTTATTGTTGTTCATTCGTTTTAGGGATTTAAGGTACCTTCATAATCCGCTCCGTTTATTGTTCCTTCCTTAAAACCTGTTCATGTTGATAAATTAGGGGCTTTATGACATCATGATAATATAGCCTCATGTGCTTTGGTGTGAGTGTGATAATCTGTCTGATAGTCTGTGTTATTGTGATGTGTGTGGTTCTTTCTTATTTTTGTAGGATGAAGGTGACCATGGACTTAAGAACCATCTCGGTATTAGTTTGGAATTGAAATGAGAAAGACCACATTGTGGTGTAGTGGTTAGCATTCCTGGATGTCACCCCGGAGGTCCGGGTTCAATTACGGGCTTTGCCAAGTAGTTTAATTCTGGTTTGAGAACTGGAACGAGGTACGCTCAGCCTCGTGAGGAAACACTGAAGAAATATGGGTTCGATTCAAACTTCAGCCATCCTAGAAGTGTTTTAACGGGGGTCCCACTTCTACTCCAGGTGAATGCCAGGATGGTTTCTAACTTAAGGCCATGGCCACCTCTTTTCAAATCCTCTCCTGAATTACGAATACACGCACTAATACAGCAACAATAACACAGGCCATCATACAAATCCCATTCACACCCAAATACACCAGAGTAAATGGTCACAATGTCCATGCTCCTCAATTGCAACAACAAAAGAGAAATGAGAAACCATGAAATACCCGTTCCAGCACTCAAACCAGAATTAAAATTGTTGGCGAAACCAGGAATTGAACCCGTACCTCAGTGGTGACAGCCAAGAATGCCAGCCACTACACCACTAGGTGATTATCTCATAGCCTGCGCTTCTTATCATAGTAATCAGTTGTGTAATAATTGTGTTAGAAGCTCCGCGATTTGAAGTAATGTAACAACCTGTCAATCTCCAGGAGGGAGTGTGGGAAACCCTGATAAATCACTCCGGGTAGCTGCTTAATGATTAGGTTGATTTCATTTAGTCCGCGTTGTATATTGGTTTGCATTCTTGGCTCTCACAGCGGAGGCCCGGGTGGATTCCCGGATCTGGCAAGAAATGTAATTCTGGTCTGAGGGCTGGAACTGGGTACACTCATCTTTGTGAGGCAAAACTCAGAAGAGGCGGGTCCTGGAAGTGGTTTTCGGGGGTTGCTGTCAGGACTAGGATTTGAACCTTCGACCAAGAATAGGGCCTATCTAGATCCTCTTACAGTCGTGATGTGATGAGCAACTTAACGCGCACGGCTACGTTGAGGGGTGAGTCTTCCAGTTGCAAAACTCGTTTCATCCACATTTGAATAAGAATCATTTTCATGGAAACGTTTCTCTGGACTTTGCCTCGCGTATCTTTTGTGTTTGTTGTTTTCTACTTTTTTCTTTTTGCTTTGTGTTTTTGGTTTTTGGTTTGGTGTTTGCTTGGAGCTTTTGCTTATGAATTTTACTTTTTGCTTTTCTTTCTTGGTTTTGGTTTTGTGTTTGTTTTCTGCTTTTGCTTTTTTTTTTTGAGTTTTTCTTTTTGCTTTGTGTTTCTTCTTTTTTGTTTTCTGCTTCTGCTTTTGTTTTTGAATTATTCATTTTGCTTCGTGTTTTTTGGTTTAATGTTTGTTTTCCGGAAAATGAAAATAAAACAAACCAAAACAAAATAAAACAAAATAAACAAAACAAATCAAAATAAAACAAAACAAAATAAACAAAACAAAATAAAATAAAATTAAACAAACCAAAACAAAACAAAACAAAATAAAACAAATAAAATATAATAAAAATAAAATAAAATAAAATAAAATCTAATGAAATCAAATAAAATAAATTATTTTACGACATGTTCCTTATTCACAAGTGGATTAAACGAGTTTTGCAACTGGACGACTCAAATAAGAACTGCGAGGAATGTATTATGTTAAGAAGCAAAAATATTTACCATTGAATGAAAATGTAAGAATAGGCTACTTCCGTATTGATAAATAGATAATTAATTAAAATGCTCCGCCAGTCAATGCCAATTATATTCAAATGTTAGTACGGGGTCATTATCTATGTGGGCCCCTATAGTCATGGCAAGCTAAGCCGGCTTTGACTGGTGCAGATCGCGGCCGCGCGTACACGGTTTAGCCGGTGGTGGGCGCACTTCGTTGACTCATATCGTTAGTTCACACGTGTTTTATCATTCATAAGGACGTGTATCTCTTAAGCTTAGACGTCAGTGTTGCACGTTTAGTGAGTATTGTGATTACTGTGATTACTGTGATGCCTAGACACCAATTCACATTGTGCGAACGTGTGTATATCCATACAGTAATTCGTATATGAATAGCAGAAAGTATTATTCTGAAACAAGACGAAAATTTCGAATCACGTTTCCAGGAAGACCTGTGCCTAATGCCAGTACAATTAGGAGGCTCACATAACGATTCAAGAAAACGGGCTCCGTAAATAATAATAAAAAGTTAACAGGCAACGTTGTGTTCTTAGAGAACAATTAGACGAGATTGTTGTCCATTCTTTCATCAGAAAATGTCAGGTATGTGTTACAAGAGGGGGAGGACATTTTCAGCATCGGCTATGAGCACTGTAAGCACACATTATTGAACATGTTTGGTAAAAGTGTAAAGGTGCGCACCGACCGACGCGCGCCCACGATCTGCGCCAGTCAAAGCCAGCTTAGCTTGCGGTGTTCATCGGGGCGCACATAGATAATGACCCTGTACATGTTTTGATATACGATGATATCTTCTTCATCGTTTATACAATATTAAAATAAAATAAAAATGGATATCCTTACGAATAATTTGATTAAATAAAGGTTATTAATATTTAAATATAATTTTTCAAAAACTTTCGACATGTCGAGAGTGGAAGTCTCAATTCCATCTGTCAGTGTTCTCAACTTCACAAACATCCATCACGGTTCCATTGACCAGTTTGAAAACAATATCTCCTGAGTGCTTTGTAGTCTATTGATGGGCGGAGCATTTTAATAAATATTTATTATTATTATTATAGTTTATTGTTTAACAACATTATCACGGCAAATACCGGCTACATTTTCTGTTACAGCCTGGTTCGGCCTTAGCAAGGAACCATCTGTACTGAGATAATTTCTATTATACTGTTCAGAGACTTCACATCCAGGTCGTGCCCGCAGTCTTCACGAGTCTCCTTCATTTGTAGGATGAGCTAAATTCCCATCTGGATCATCAAGCCTTGCTGAGTATTCGGCCAGTGTATTGTCACCAAGGAACTTCCTAACAATATGGCATGTGTTTAACAGAACTGCCTTCTGAAGTTCAATATATATCTGCGGGTGCAGATTCAATATTATTATTATTATTATTATTATTATTATTATTATTATTATTATTATTATTATTATTATTATTGATTCAAGCCCACTACGGAGCGCTTATGACTAGTACTTCATTGATGCTCTTTTCCGTTCCCAATATCACTTGAGCCCTGCTGATAATTTCTGCTTTCTCTCCTGCGAAAGGGGCTTCCGACATTTAGGGACTCGAGGTGGTGGGGTCCAAAACTCTACCATAGCACAAAATTTAGAACGATCTTCTACCTCAAGGTCAGCAATTCCAGCCGAATCCAAGTCCTTTAGTACTTCATTAAGCCATAGGCTTCCAGTCTTGTAGCTTTTAACATTTATTATGTTATTGAAAAAATAATAAAAGGTTGTTAGCGAACATTCCTGTTGCTCAAGGGTTTAAAAGAAAATTGTGCCACTAAATTATTGCGGTATACACTAATCCAAACCTAATAATAATCTTAATCGCCTCCGCAGGAAAGCTACTCTACCTATCACAATATCACGGTAGTGGTTCACAAAGTGGATGGAAGCAAGGGTGCGTTTCCTTCAGTTGATTTGATTGTGTAATATCCATCAAATATATTATCCTTGTTACAATACCAGCACAATTTCCATTGAACGGCTCCTTGGTTTCCACTCTCGCTTTGAAACTTGTGGGATTATTACGGCACGTCAATGGCTCGCCAAGTTGTTAGCTACGCGGGTGAATATCCCTGAGAGAACCGTATTACGTAAAGCTGGCCAACCTTTAGCATGTCGAATGAGGGTTGACCAATCCACTCCACGCGAATACATTCCCCAAGGGAAACTTTGAATAGGTTGACCAACCTGTGGCACGCCACGAAAGACTCATATCAAACACCTCACAACGACATACTCCGAATGGAAGGCTTAGGACTAACCCCTCTTTCACGCCATATTCAAGTCCAAGATCATCTGCGCATACCCTAGAGCAGAGGCTTTCAAAGTTGTGGGCGCAGAAAGTGATAAAAGGGTGAGAGGGGATCATTGAAGACCAATAAAGTCGTACTTATCCGTCTATTGTCACAGAACTGACCAGTAGATCCTGCCAGCAGGAATTCTGAGAAAAGGTGTAGGGTATCATTTCCCACACAGCACCCATTGACGCACCACTCGCAGTGATATCTTCTTACCGAACACTTATGACAATAAGCCGCTTGACAATGTGACCGCCACTTCCTTACAAGAATAGATTCTGCTATTTCTGCCATTGTCGACTCGAATTCAACCAGGCCTTTGCAGTCAGTTCAAAGACAGTGAGTGAACAGGTGAATTCTAGTGCGCGTTCAGTGGATGTGGTTAGCCTAATTTACAATAAAATGATACAAGTAACGCTATCACCCATGGATAAGTAGCTTACTAGCAGTGGTAAAAGGAGAGCTAAGTAAAGTGATTGTGCTTGCCCTCCATCGGAAATATTATTATTATTGTAACTGTTAGTTGCAGTAATTAGACAGAAGTAAATACTGTAGATCTTGTGATCCATTCTTTTTTCTGTACGAAGTAGCCTATGAGAAGTGCTGAGAAAGGAAAGAAGAATAAGGAGGGATAGAAGGGGAGGGGGTCACTGGATATATCATGTTTCAGAACGGGGGTGCGACAGAGAGAGTTTCAGAACCCCTGCCCTAGAGCAAAACTACAGACACAACTACAGTCACTACAAGAACAAAGGTTGTCGGACATTTACAGTACTCCAGTGCATAATGTCTAAGACCATTTAGGGGCCGGAACGTATACCCAGATATTTTTTACTTTTTCAACCCCCCCCCCTCCCCCCCCCCCCCCCCCCCCAAACACACAAGTTCAGTGAGTTTTCTAGTAACCGAAACTCTATTTATTAGACAAGTTTTATTAAGAGGATCGCTCAAGTCTAGAGTCATGGAGTTCGTGCCTTTTAAATGTATGTGTTTTAAATAATAAGTTAAGTTAATACTTCTGAAGGTAATCAGACGATTGTTTGATGTATAATATGAGAATGTTTTCAATACCCAGCCGCGGGCGGTGGCTGACAAGAGAATGTCAACGCTCTACCTCGTGCCTGGCTGGTATCGAGAGAGGATGGGTTTGAATCCCACCTCGGCCATCTTGAAAATGGTTTTCCGTGATTTCACATATTCACCACCTGGCAAATTCCAGGATGGTTCCTTTCAACAGGTCCGTGGCCCACTTCCTTCCAAAATCCTTTCCCCTACGCTTCCTTAATTGGACCTAAGTTAGCGGTCACCTGGACAATCGGCCTGTCACCATCTCCAGTTGTATCTGCTCTCAAAGAGTGTTCATTTCTCATACTTGTGACGGTAGAGGAATGATCCCTCGCAGAGTCCGTGGGTAAAGACGAGTTCAGAGGATAAGCGATTAAAAATAGGTTTCCGATAAGAATGATTGAAATTTTGTCATTCTGTTCTTGCGAAGATACCGAATTCTTTTTCACTCCGTCTTAGAACCGAGTTATGTTTCGCGGCGAATAATATTATTGACATAGAACATAAATTGTAGAGATTATTTATATCTTCTAATGATTTTAATTTAAAAATCTAAATCTAGTGACTTGGTATTGAGCAATCACCTTAAAATCAATGTGAAACTAGTAGTTCCGTGGAGATCTAAATGGCCAATTTTCATGTATCCTATTTATATTAATTACCTCTATCAACATACAAAATTTCAATTTGATTTATGTAATAGATTCGTAGATATTGAGAAATGTTTAAATATTATGGATGGTCGCCATATTGGATATTTATATATGTAGGCCACAGAGTTATGTACTGTTAGATTATGTTTATTATTCAAACCTCAGTTGCATGATTAGGGCACAAAAATAAAAAAGCGAGAGTTTAATATTTTGCAAAGGTTATGAATACAACTGAAATGAATTGTATGTCAGTGGATTGAAATTTGTATGAGCATTTACCGTACCAAGTTTCACTGCGCTATGATGGTTAAATCGCAAGGAACGTCCATTTAAATTATGAAATTTCACGTTGCCACCATGTTGGATTTGTGCTCGTTAACTTATTGAAAGCCTTTATCAACATACAAAATTTCAGACAAAAGCACACACACATACACACACACACGGACCAAAGTGATCTCATAAGCCTATTCATTTTTCATAAATGAAAATAGGCTAAAAAAATCCCAGGGAGGTGCCGAAACGCTGCTGCGGCCAAGAGTAAGCACTGCAATAATCACAAAGACTCATAACAACAAACAATATAATGGATAGTGATTTAAATACTCATAATGACTTGATTATAACTAGGGCTCGGATTTTTAGGTAAATAAATATTTGTTTATGTAAATACATATTTTAAGCATTTTTTTCTATAAATACATAAATTCCTGCTTTTCACATATTAGCACATCAAAAGACATAATATTAAAATTTTAAAAAAATCAGTATGCTATATCTTTCAGTTTATTGCATTTTTGTTCTGTGTTACTTCAACGGTGAAGAACCTGTGAGCTATCTAATCTTCATGCCGAGAGTATGTCAGCTTGTAACTGTGATATTCTTAACTTGTCGCCCCGTACCACTCACTGTGGAAGCCGGGGATTTCCAGATAATTTTACTTCCGATGGGGGCGTTCTGTTCTACCAACCATGTGGGAAAGCAATCCAGGCTGAACAGCGATCTCAAGTTACACAGCACCTCAAGGGCAAGAAACATACCGTATTGCCGCAGTTTCGGGCCTCCAGAAAAAGTGTTTCGCAATAATCGTCGGTCATCTGTGAAGTATCTTGTTGTGTATTGTAATTGTTCAGTAGTCAGTGACTATTGGTGCAGCAGAAAAGAGGAGAATTGAAGCATTTGAAATGTGGTGTTACAGGAGAATGATAAAGATCAGATGGGTAGATAGGGTTACAAACAAAGAGGTATTGAGACGAGTGGGAGAGGAGAGATGTTTCTGGCGACTGTTAATGAAGAGAAGAGATAGGTTGGTAGGACACATACTAAGACACCCAGGAATAGCAAGCTTAGTTATGGAAGGAAGGGTCGAGGACAAAAACTGTAGGGGTAGACCAAGGTTAGAATATGTTAAACAGATTGCCTCAGATGTAGGGTGTCGGAGCTATGTAGAGATGAAACGATTAGCTCAGAACAGGGAGGCATGGAGAGCTGCATCAAACCAGCCAAAAGACTGAAGACTCAAACAACAGTGAGGCATAGCATAAATTGCATTCGTGAGTACTGCAAATTGCTTATATTCACATTAATAAACTAAATTGTAATTACATATTTTTATTTTTTTGTCACATATTTTAGGTATTTATAATACATTAAAAATAAATATTTTCCCGATTTTTAGCACCTAAAAATCCGAGCCCTAATTATAACATTCATATAACACTACATTCTCCAGCCTAAGCTCACATCATATATAGGCTACGAAACCATTCAAACGAATAGTTTCTCGGTCGGTCAACACATATTTACGTCAGTTAGGTGAGGCGGGAGACGGGAGACCTGTGATTGATTAATTACTGTCACTGATTACACTGGGAGGGAAGGAGTTTACAATGGGGCGGCTTCGGTGGCGTAGTTGGTAGCATGCTGAGCTTCTATACCCATGGTCATGGGTTTAAACCCTGCCGAAGTCGTCGGATTTTTAGAGCATTGAAAATCCCTCAGTATGCCTTCCTTCGGAGGGGAAGTAAAGCTGGCGCTCCCATGTCATAGATTTAAGTCATGATAAAGAAACTTCCGCTAATTACATTTGTGTGAAGCTATATTATAGGTTATATTTGACTAACGCTCTTAGGTTCAAACGTTCATAGCCAGGAGTCGACTGCAGTGGCATCTAGTAACCAAGTTTAGAAATAGTTGATCGTTGACGGTGGCGTTTGGTAACAAAAGTTGGAAGTACTTGAAAATCGAATGTCTGCAATCCTTGCTTGAATTAAAACAGATAGCACACACTAATACAGCCATCATAATTAACACCAGTTATCAGACAGATTCTACACACACCCAAAGTACACGGGGCTACATGACCACGTTGTCGCTGCCCCTAAACTGAGGAACCAACCAACCAACTTGTTTACAATGGGTGATGACCATCCTCAGACCAGCGAAAGGCATAGCGGTCTATAGCCTAATTATATTGAAGTAATGAACAATTGAATGAATGAATAAATGAATGAATGATTGATTGATTCATTAAATTGATTGTTAATAGACAACACTGAGAAAAGAATTCTAAGCTTTGTGTACAAAACCACTCGGTATTCACTGATTAGCATCCTAGGATTAAACTTTACTTCTTACTACTTGTTCTTTCAATACCAAGAAGTAGATCAACGGATGCCTAGACCATATGTTGCACCATATCGAGGTAAGAGGTTTAGAAACACAGGCGACCACAGTGCCCTTTGTAAATATGGAATCATGGAGGTTATTCGAATTCCGCACAGAGAATTGCAGACTTGACAGACCAGCGAAAGGCATAGCGGTCTATAGCCTAATTATATTGAAGTAATGAACAATTGAATGAATGAATAAATGAATGAATGATTGATTGATTCATTAAATGAATGAATGAATGAATGAATGAATGAATGAATGAATGTACGACTGAATGCATGAACGAGCGATTTAAAGAAAGAATCAACTAATGAACGAATGATTGAATGCACGAATGTATGATTGAATGCATGAATGATTTAATGACATAATGAATGAATGATTAATTGAATGAATGAATGAATGACTGATTTAATGAATGTATGATTGAATGCTTGAATGATGGATTTAATAAAAGAATGAAAAAATGATTGCAAGAATGAATGACTGAATTCATGAATGTATGAATGAATGCATAAATGAATGATTTATTGAAAGAATTAATGAATGATTTAATGAAATAATGAATGATTGATTGAACGAATGAATGTATGATTGAATGCATGATTGAATGATTTAATGAAAGAATGAATGAATGAATGACTAATTGAATGAATGGATGAATGAATGATTTAATGAAAGATTGAATGATTGAATGAATGAATGATTTAATGAAAGATTTAATGAATGAATGATTGAAAGAAAGAAAGAAAGAAAGAAAGAAAGAATGAAAGAAAGAATGAATGAATGAATGAATGAATGAATGAATTAATCAATTAATGAAATAATGATTGAATTAATGAATGAATGAATTAATTAATGAATGAATGCATGAATGAATGTACGATTGAATGCGTGATTGAATGCATGAATGTATGATTGAATTCGTGAATAAATGATTTAATGAAAGAATGTGTGATTGAATGGGTGAGTCAATGATTTAATGAAAAAAATGAATGATTGAAAGAACGATTGATTGGATGAATGTATGATTGAATGCATGAATGAATGATTTAATGAAATAATGAATGTATGATTGAATGCATGAATGAATGAATTCATGAAGAAAGAATGAATGCATGAATGAATGATTTAATGATATATTGAATGATTGATAAAATGAATGATTAAATGTATGATTGAATGCATGAATGAATGATTTAAGGAAAGAATGAATGATTGAATGATTGAAAAATTGGTTGAATGAATGAATGATTGAATGAAAATGAATGAATTGCAAGAATTTGTCAGATGCTACTTAGATATACAGTATAACTTAAGAGTTATTTCTACTTCCTCATCCCAGCTGGGCTGAGGGGCACATTTCGTTTCACTTTGGCGTTAAAACGTTATTTGGCGGTTTCGATCATGCATTTGACGGTGCAACCTTACGGGGGAACATAAAACTTAAGGAACGAAAACAATAAGGATTGTAATATTATAACTGTGCCTGTCATAAATCTTGTACAGCAATTATATACATTTCCAAGGAAACACACAAATCTTGCTACTAGAGGCTAAGTTTAAAATTCCAATATTCAAATCATTACTATTAGCCTATTTTCGATTTTTGCAAAAAATGAAAGTAGACTTATGAGATCAACACAGGGTGAAAAATTGTGTGTCTGTCTGTGTGTGTGTGAGTCTGTGTGTGTGTGTGTGTGTGTGTGTGTGAATGTGTGTACTCTGAATGTCTGTCCCCCCTATCAATTCGAAAACGGTGAAACCGAATTGAACAAAATTCGGTACAGAGGTAGCACTAGCAAAGGGCACCTCAGTGTCAAGTTTTATATCTTGACGGAAACGTAATGGCGGCCACCCAAATGTTAAAAGCTTAAATCAAATTACGACCAACCTAATCATCTGATCTCTATCAATTTTTTCAACGTTATACCCTTATGTATGAAAAATCTTTTGACCAATCTACAAGGTCATTGACCCAATAATTTGAGGATGGCGGCCATGTGTGTGTGCAAATCGATTTCTCCTATCTATTCAAACACGGTGAAACCGAATTGAACGAAATTTGGTACAGAGGTAGCACTAGCAAGGGGCACCTCAGTGTTATATTATATATCGCCGCCATCTTGACGAAAACGTAATGGTGGCCACCCAAATGTTAAAAGCTTAAATCAAATTACGACCAACCTAATCATCTGATCTCTACCACATTTTGCAACCTTTATGCACGAAGAATCCTTTGACTGAACTACATGGTCGTCAGCCCAATAATTTGCGGATGGTGGCCATGTATGTGTGCAAATCGATTCCCCCTATCTATTCAAACACGGTAAAACCAAATTGAACGAAATTGGGTATAGAGGTAGCACTGGTAAAGGGCACCTCAGTGTCATGTTTTATATCGCTGCCATCTTGACGGAAACGTAATGGCGGCCACCCATATGTTAAAAACTTAAATCAAATTACGACCAACCTAATAATATGATCTCTATTAAATTTTGCAACAATATACCTTTATGTAGTAAGCATCTTTTGACCAAACGGCAAGGTCATCAGCCCAATAGTTTACAGATAGCGGCCATGTATGTGTGCAAATCGATTCACCATATCAATTCAAACACGGTGAAACTGAATTGAATGAAATTTTATACAGAGGTAGCACTAGCAAAGGGCACACCATATTCATGTTTAATATTCGTGTAACACGTTGTATTTCAACAAGCTACTACAACCAACATTTAATTATACTCCTTGAAAAGGACAAAGAGTTATAACAATACCCATGCATTTAGAAGAAAGTAGGCTATATGTTCTTTACTGAACATCTTGTTTTTATCCATTTTCAGCCTATTTTCATTTATGAAGAAATAGGCTTATGAGATCACCTTTTGTCCATGTGTATGTGTGTGTGTGTGTGTCCCTAATAACTTCTAAACAGCTGGAGCGATTTAAATGAAACTCGGAAAGATTATAGCACCATTTGGACTGACCCCGACCGCCACCTTTAAATTGTATTATGTCTCACCAATCCAACATGGTGGCTGTGCAAAATATTTCACCGGCATTCTATATCTCAGAGACTATTACTGATATCTCCCTGAAATTTTGTACGGTTATAAAGGGCACTACTAAAAGTTCACTTATGGGACTTTCAAAACCCTGTTATCTACAATACAAACATGGCGACAAAGCGAATGTGAAACATATTAAAAGACTTTTCTCGCTATTTAACCATCTGAACGCAGTGAAATATGGTACAGTAAATGTTTATATACATTGTAATGCACTGGAATCTAATTTAGTTCAATTGTGTATATAACCTCAAAATGGCGTCTGTGCGAAATTTTAAAATATTTTTTGTATTTCTTGTGTCGTAATCATGCGATCGAAGTGAAAGTTTGAATAATGAACCTACGCAACAATTATCATTTAATGGTACATAACTCTATAACAATCCAACATGGCGACCATCCGAAGTATTTAGACGGTTCTTAATATATACGAATAAAACTGACATTTTTTTATGTTCGTTGGGGCTATGAACCTAAGTTTGCCTATGGGACTTTCAATAACCTCGTGAGTACAAATCCAGCATGGCAGCGACGAGAAATATAAATATTTCATTGGACGTTTCTCGCGATTTACCATCCGAGTGCAGTGAAACATGACACGGTAAATGCTTATAGAAATTTTAATCCACTGGCATCTAATTTATTTCAATTGTTTTCATAACTACAAGATGGCAGCTGTGCGAACATTTAAAATATTTTTTTTACTATTGTGTCTTAATCATGCGATTGATGTTTGAATACTACATCTACACATTAATCTTCATGAAATAGTACATAATTCTAAGACCTACATATATAAATATCCAACATGGTGACCATCCGAAATATTTAGACGGTCCTCAATATCTACGAATCTATTACAGCAATCAAACTAAAATGTTGTATGTGTTGGAGTTGGTAGTTAACAATTTAAGTTGGCAGCATTGATTTTATATTTTAGTATTCCTTGTGTTGTTTTTGCCTTGTAGCGTGATGGACGTGTAAATATACGATCTACTATTTCGTTAACAAACTCTCGTTATTTCCACTGAAACTTGAAGATTAGTTAACAACAGGTTATGAGCCCAGAGCAGTGCGAAGTACGTAGATCAGAGCGTGAATTACGGATTGTTGAGATTGAGATGAAATCTGAATTTTAAAAACAGATTGTGAGTGTTTGTGACTGAACCGGCGAACGTTACAGCGACAGTACCAAGATGGCTGACGGAGATGACAAAGTCCTCGTTTCCATTCCAAAGCTAGCAAATGGAAACTACTTCGCCTGGAATCTGAGAGTGAAGGCGCATATGATCGATAAGAACTGTTGGGTGGCGATTGAACCAGGCTTCGATGAGAACGAGTTGAATGTGGATCAGGTACGCTTAAATAGGAAAGCTTTGTCGGTATTATACTAATCCATTGGGGATGATTTCTTGTTAGATGTGGAAGATTGTATTAGAGCGAAGCATGCTTGGGAAATTCTGGAAGAAATTCACGTCTCTTCTACCAAGTTTAATGCACTTCAGTCCTTGAAAGAAATGACAAATATTTCGAAGACCCCAAATATGTCGATGCAAGAGTATGCGGCCAGTATCCAGAGATTGAACAAAAAAATTGCCAGGGGTGGCATAATATTCGACGACGAGATGATGGCCAAATTCCTGCTAGTCGGGCTACCGATGGAGGAGTACGAGACCTTCGTCCAAAATCTACTGAGGGAGCCCGATCTTACAACACGGAAGGTTAAAGGACGACTTCTAGACGAGGAGCGACGCCGGACCCAGTTAGAAGCCGCGCAGGAGACTTCCGCATCAAGTGCACTCATCTCCAAGAAAGGCAAGAATGACAAGTTAGTGTACAAAAACAGTAAGAAGAATAGTGTGCAGAGTGAAAAAAGTGGTGATAGTAATAGTGTTAAATGTTACAAATGTCAGAGGTTAGGGCATATTAGCAAGGTTTGTCCAGAAGTTAAATGTTTTAACTGTCACGAGTATGGTCATTGGGCATCATATTGTACCAAAATGAAATCAAATAATGGAAAAAGGGACGACAATGGAAATTTCAATAAAACGGGGAAGACTATAGCCTGTATCAGTGTGTTCGCAATGGTGTCAATGAACAGTTCTGATGTTTGGTACCTTGACTCGGCAGCGTCAGAACATATGACGTCTAAAAGAGAGTTGTTTTCCTCCTATTCAGAGCGTAAGGGCAATGTTAAGATTGGACAAGGGCAACTCCCAGTTAGTGGAAAAGGTATTGTCAAACTTGCATTATCTGATAAGTGTGGTGGTAATGTGCTTGAGATGAGAAATGTTTTGCACGTTCCAGATTTAGCATTCAATTTGATTTCAGTTGGGCGCTTAGCCAAGAATGATGTATTTGTTCACTTTAACAAAGATGGTGCTAAAGGTATGTATAATGATGAGTGCGTGTTTACAAGTCTAGAATCAAATGGGTTGTATTTGTTGGAACCTAATCACAGTGTAGCTTGTATATCGAATGCTGATGTCAGTGAAGATGAGATGAGTGATGAAATTGAAGCTGTAGCCTTGCGAGCAGTGAGCTCAGATTTGTGGCATGTAAGGTTAGGGCATCCACGTGAAGCTGCTATGCAGAAAATTCCATATTTGTCAGGTTTAAAGAGTGAGAATAAGAGTTGTGATGTGTGTGTTCTGGGGAAGATGACTAGATGTAGTTTCCCGCAGAAGAGTGAACGCCAATGCAGTAAACCACTGGAATTGGTACATAGTGATTTTTTTACATCTCCTGTTAAATCAAATGGTGGTCATAAATACATGATGAGTTTTGTGGATGATTATTCCAGATTTACAGTTGTTAAATTCTTGAAAAGTAAAGGTGAGGCTTTCTCAAAGTTTTTGGAGTATCAAGCTGAAGTAGAAAAAATGCATGACTTGAAACTTAAATGCTTTCAAACAGATGGAGGTGGCGAATATTGTGGTAATAAATTCGAGACCTATTTGAAAGCGAATGGGATAGGTCATAGAAAGACGGTAGCTTATACTCCAGAACAAAATGGTATAGCTGAGAGGTTTAATAGGATTGCAGAAGATAAGATAAGGTGTTTGTTAGTGCAGTCAGGTTTGTCAGATTCGTTTTGGGCTGAAGCAGCCAACACTGCTTGCTTTACTAGGAATCTATGTCCATCTAGGGCTATTGGGAATCAGATCCCATATGAAATGTGGAAGGGAGAGAGTGCTGAAAAAGAATATCCAAGGTTACGTGCATTTGGTTGTAAAGCTTGGTTATTTCAGAAAGTAGGTAAATTTCAGCCCCGAGCAGTGAGATGTGTATTCATAGGTTATGAAAACAATGTGAAAGGGTATAAATTGTTTAATCTTGAGACTAAATCATTTGTGATTGGATATCATGTAAAATTTGATAAAAGTATATTTCCCATGGTAGAACAGGTTAGGCCTACTATTAAGCATGTTCAAACTGATGTTATGATAAGAAATTATTTTAGTGATGAGTCAGAGATTGAGATTGAAAGCAATGTCCAAGAGAATAATAAAAATGTGATTGAGGCTGAAAATAATGACAACGTTTTGAGAAGAAGTGAAAGGTTAAGGAAGCATAAAGAATGTTCTTGCTGTAATTTGTCGGTATTATGTTGCTGATTATATCGAAGAATCATTGAGTGTGAGTGAGGCATTGAATGGGGAGTTCTCTGATGAATGGAGAGATGCAATGAAAAGCGAGTTAGACAGTATCCAACGTAAAGGGACATTTATTTTGGTTGACAGGCCTTCTGGTAGAAATTTGTTGGGTTGTAAGTGGGTTTTGAAACTTAAGAGAAATCCAGATGGTACTGTTAATTGATTTAAGGCGAGATTGGTAGCACAAGGTTTTTCCCAAGTGCCAGGGGTAGACTTTAATGAAACGTATGCTCCAGTAATTAAAAGAAAAACGATATGACTGATGATGGCCATAACTGTCATTAATGGGTGGGTTCAGGAACATATTGATGTGCTCACAGCATATTTGCACAGTGAGTTGAATGAGGAAGTTTTCATGGAACAACCTAAATATTTTGAGGTGGATAAAAATAAAGTGTGTAAATTGCTCAAAAGCTTGTATGGGCTTAAACAAAGTGCTATGGAATGGCATTCGACCTTGTATATGAATTTGTCAGAATTAGGTTTGAAACCTCTGGTGAAGGATCCATGTGTGTTTGTTAACAAAGATAAGGATCTGTTCATTGGTGTTGATGACTTGGCATGCTGGGGAAAAAGAGAACGGGTTGAATGGTTCAAAGAAGAGTTGGACATTAGATTGGAGATTAAGAAGTTAGGAAATATGACCAACTTTCTTTCTATGAATGTGGAGTACAGGGAAGGAGTAATGTCTGTTCATCAAACTGACTACATTAAAAGGGTATTGAAAGAATTCAAACAAGAATGTTGCAGACTTGTTTACGAAGTCATTGAATGGGCCAAAGACCCAGAGTTTCATAAAGATCCTCAATTTGGTTTAGTTTATAACAGGAACTGAATTTTTTGGTATTTTTGTTGAATTAAAGGATTGTCATTGTTTGAGGTTAACTACCAGGGGAAGTGTTGGAGTTGGTAGTTAACAATTTAAGTTGGCAGCATTGATTTTATATTTTAGTATTCCTTGTGTTGTTTGTGCCTTGTAGCGTGATGGACGTGTAAATATACGATCTACTATTTCGTTAACAAACTCTCGTTATTTCCACTGAAACTTGAAGATTAGTTAACAACAGTATGTTGATAGAGGAAATTGACATAAGTAGGATATATGAAAATAGGCTGTGTAGTTCTTCACGGAACTACTTGTTCAAAATTTGGTTCTTGCTTTGTTCTGATCTTCACCGGTTCCCTCATAGCTCCCAAGTTTATAGGAATGTTTGGAGTTTTATTTGATTAATATGGGCGTTAAAATCTCAGCTACAAAATGAATCTCACTCAAACCGTTGTGACTTCAATTTAGTCTTTCTATAAAACGACAAAAATATTCCTTGAGTTTGCTCTGAATAAAAAAGAAAACAATTGCGCTTAAATAATTAATAATGTGAAAATATGTGAGATTCATTTTATAACTGAAGGTTTAACACCCACAATAAGAAAATCAAATGTCCAAAAATTCCCATACACGTGAGAGATATGAGGGAAACGAAGCATATCAGCACAAAACAAGAACCAAATTTTGAAAAATAGATAAACAAAAGTTTCGATTTAAATTTTGAAAATTTTAAACTATGTTTGTAATAGCAAGATGTGTGTTTCCTTGGAGAAGCATATAATTGTTGTACAAGATCTTTGACAGGCACAGTAACAATATTTGAATCTTTTAGCTGTATTTCCGCCCTTAAGTTCGTATGTTTGCTGGCGTGTTGAAGATCTCTCAATTTCCGTTACACCGTCATCTGTAAATCCACAGCTGTTTAAAAAGAAACGTCAAACGAATATCGTAAATTATAATTGAGTCCATTTTATATCCCCTTCTACCCCTAATTCTATTTCCACAAAGAGGTCATTTAAAAGCAAACAGTAATCATGAAATTAGAGTTGTATTCACACTGAGTAATATGATATTAATGGGAACCACCGAAGGTGATTTGATTGTCCAGTAAACTGCAAGTATCCTTTATAACGTTTATGATGTCATTGAACAGATAATATCGCCGCGAGGGTTATGTCCATCACACACTACATTAGCGCCACGTTCTTTCCTCATTACATTTGAAACTGTTTTAGCGATCACTGGCACTTCTGACAATTCGGGGTGACCACAATTACCAAAGTTCGTTATCGGAGTTGCGAATATTCATAATGCTGTAGTATCTGCCACAGATCTAATACATGCATACATAAACTCAACCTGGATTGTTCTCATTAATCTAATTTCCCATTATTCTTGTTATAATTATGATTATTATTACTATTATTATATACATAGGCTATAACACATTGCTGGTACAATACAACGTAACTATACGGGCTTCAGGGAACCAAAGTAAAGTTACTGAAACAGCCACTTCTAAGCTGGAAAGAACAAATCGCTACCCATGAACTTCCGGATGCTTCGGGATGTCCAGAGAACCTATGGCTTCTGCATTAGTTTATTCAATTGAGCATCCAGATACAGTTTTTTAAGGTTTTAAAGCAAGGTACCTGGGAGCACGGCTGTATTCGAGACAATGATAGGCACGGTCTTGACCCGTTCTACATGCCATTGCCTTTTGATAGGGCCGATCGACTCGCTACATTATGCTCATCTTTTCAAAGTGCTTCGATTGGAGAGTCTTCTGATTATGGATCGCAACATCAATCAACGTGGTTTGCTTCACTTTCTTGTTGGAAACGACCAGATCCGGCCTTTTGCGCGATACCAATTGATCAGTCAAATAGTTCGGATCCAATACAGCTTGCAGTCATTATTATTATGAATATTGTTGTTATTATTATTATTGTTATTTTATTACTGACAGCAGTACTTATGCTCACTAACGCGCCGCGTTAGGTTATGGGGTCAAGCTATCTGTGGCCTTGGTATATGTGGGTTCGAGCCCCACCGTTGGCCGTCCATGAAATGATTTTTCGTGATTTCCGATTTTCAACTCCAGGCAAATGCTGGGACGGTACCTTCTAATAGACTTCCTCCCATCCCCTAAACCCAGTTTTATTCATCTTCATTCTTTTTGTCTCCCATCACCTCCTCTCGTGAGGTTGGCTTCAAGAATAGCATCCGGCAGTAAAAACCACCCACTACATAGACTTTCATCACATCTCATGCCCAACTCCGTTGAAAACTGGAATAATAAGAGGTAGACAGACATATACATATGTATATACTGTATATATAAGGTGCATTGAAAAAGTAACGAGCCGGAGGCTGGAATGCGCAAACCGGTGACTACATCGGCTAATCGTGGCGTGTGTAACGAGGTGTCGTTCCGACCAGAGCGTGGAAGGTCACAGCCCGTCGCTAGAGAGCACACGTGCACGTCACGTGACGATAGAAAGCGAGCAGCAGCATGCATCAATCGTCCAAAGCTGCCAGTCGCGTTGCAAACAGTGACATGGAGGCGTCAACCGAAAAGCAAAGACGTGTTGTTCGGTTTCTGACAGCGGAAAGAGTAGGGGGAACGGACGTTCATCGCCGAATGTCACAAGTGTACGACGAACACTGCATGCCCCTTGCAAGGGTCAAGGCGTGGCACAAGCGCTTCAGGGAAGGACGGGTGTCGTTAGCCGATGATGCCCGGTCTGGGGCACCCACCTGCATTACTGATGACAATTTCCTGCTGGTTGATGCACTCATTACCCAGGACCGCCGAGTGACAGTCAACGCCATTGCCGCCATGGTCGCTCCACGACAATGCACGACCTCATACGGCCAACACAGTCGCGGCACTCCTGCAGAAATTCAAATGGGAGGTTCTCGGCCACCCTCCATACAATCCAGACCTCTCTCCCTGTGATTACGCCAAATTTGGTCCCCTGAAAAGGGCTCTGCGGGGCCAACGATTCATCTCGGACGCCGACGTCCTGCTGTACGTGTGGAACTGGTTCACATCGAATCCCAGGGAATTTTATGAGACAGCCATTCACCGCCTCGTGTCACAGTGGGACAAGTGCCTCAACATCCAGGGCCAATATTTCCAACATACAGGTACTGGTTTCTGAAATTATGCCTCCGGCTCGTTACTTTTTGAACGCACCTTATAATTCGTTGAGGTCATCTAGGACCACGTTAAGTCTCGTTATACTTGTCAATTCGCTTCGCTTTCCCCTGGGCCCAGAATTCCTTCATTCTCTGTGAGTGGGCCATCTTGCGCTCCGCTGTCCAGGTGGTACCTTGTCTTCTTATAAACTGTAAGTATCTTTTACAACGTTTATGATGTCATTGAACAGATAATATCACCACGAGGGTTATGTCCATCACACACCAAATTACCGCCGCGTTCTTTCCTCATTACATTTGAAACTGTTTTAGCAATCACTGGCGCTTCTGACAATTCGGGGTGACCACAATTACCAAAGTGCCTAGTCTCAGGTTAACTCATTAGTCAGGTTTTTTTTTTTTTTTTTTTTTTTTTTTTGCGGAATAGATCTCTATGGAAGGCGTCGTCAGGTTTTAGATGCATAATTTTGAGGTCGTCTCTTGTATTCATAAACCAGGGCATTGTAGTTTTGGGTTTGGAGTCAAGAAAACGAGAAATCTGTTTAGTCAGCCTGTTTCCGTCCATTCGTTTGTAATGACCGCAATACCGTACCCGCCTCTTGCGGATCGTTTCTGTAATTTTCTCTATTTCACTGTAGTCTTCTTCGTTGGGTTTTTATAATGGATGCAATTATTGTAATTTGATCCCATTGTACCTCTACCGATTTTGCGCTCCTCTTTTCTCTAGTTCTTTGAGGAGTCCTTTATAAGCATTTCGGAATAGGGTTTCGGCTGCATAGATAGCTACTGGTTTTAGAACAGTTTCATAATACGTAGATTAGTATTTTTGGACAGGCAGTTTTTGTTGTAGATTGAGCGCGATGTTTGATAGGCTATTTCGAGTTTGCGTACTCGTTCCTTAAATGATTCATTGTCCAGTTCACTTTTCATGATCTCTCCCAAGTAGGTACTTAAATTTTTCTACTCGGTTGATCTTCCCGTATTTTGTCTGGAGTTTTGCTGGGGCATCTTTGATGTTGCTGGCCCCGTAGTGTTGGGGTAGCGCGCCTGCCTTTCATCCGGAGGCCCTGGGTTCGGTTCCCGGCTCCGTCAGGGATTTTAGAAACTGACGTGAGGGCTGGAATGGGATGCACTCAGCCTCGTGAGGACAATTGAGTAGCTGTCTGAGAGTGAGGCAGTGCCCCGGTCACGAAAACCAAGATTAACGGCCGAGGAGACATGACGCACTGATCACGCGTCACCCCAATATCTGCAGGCCAAATGGCTGGGCAGCGGTCGCTTGGTAGGCCTAGGCCCTCATGGGCTGCAGTGCCAGGGGTTATTTATATTTATCTTTGATATTTGTCATTAATTCTGTTTTTTTTTTTCGAATAATATCTGTAAGCCAGTTTGTTCAGCGATTTCGTTTAGAAGGTAGATTTGCATCCTAGAAAATTCTATGTCGTTCAACAGATTGGCGATGTCATCAGCGAATGCTAGACAGTCGACTATGATCCCCTTGGATTTTGTTCCCATTCTCACAGGTCTATACTCAGCTTCTAATAATTTTGTTCGCCAGGTTCCAATGACCGTTTCGAGAACGCAGTTGAAAAGCATTGTTGAGAGCCCGTCACCTTGTCTGACTCCCGTTTTGACCTCAAAGGAATCCGACAGACATCCTAGGAACTTTACTTTGGATCTTGAATCAGTTGGGTTTGCTCTAATTAATGCCAGCAGTTTCAGGTCAACCTCGAATTGGTTGTGGATGTTCAACAGAACTTCGCGGTCTATCGACTCGTAAACCTTCTTAAAGTCTACAAAGAATGACACGTACGGTTTGGACCTGAGATTTCAATATCTAATGATAGTTTGGAGGCTGTGGATCTGTTCGGCAGTTGAACGACCCTTTCTGAAGCCACCTTGGTTTTCTCCTATTTGATGCCCCACTTCGGCTTCTAATCGCTCCAGAATAGCAAATTAGAGAATATTGTATGCTATTGGTAGGAGGGATATTCCACTGTAGTTGTTGACGTTTCTTATGCTGCCTTCCTTGTGTAATGGATGGATCAAAGCCGTTTTCCAATCTTCTGGTAGAATTGTTTTTTTTTTTTTTTTATAATTTGTTCTATTTGTTTCTGCAAGATTTCAACTGCTTCTTCGGGAGCATATTTAGAAAGTTCTTCAAATACAGAGTCTTCTCCAGGTGCTTAGTTGACTTTGAGTCGAGCAATGTGACGCTTGATTTCGTCTTTGTTGGGGGCCTTAATACTGGGCATCTGCAAATTATTAATATTATTATTTATTTAATCGATTGTTTCCCTTTAGGAGAGCGATTGAACTTGAATATATGATTTCATCTTCTTTCGTTTTCCCGCTTCCCTTCCCAAAATCTCTTCATCCACTCAGAATGCTCCTTCTTCCGCTCAGCTGTCCATTTTCTTCCAGGCCGTCGTGATGGTCTATCTTCCTACTTAACATTTTTGATTTTATTCCGGAATTCAGTGCGGTCCTCTGGATTTTGCAAGTTGACCTGTTGTAAGTCCCTCTGGATCTCTGTCAACCACTCCGTGCCACACTTACTCTGTGATAATAATAATAATAATAATAATAATAATAATAATAATAATAATAATAATAATAATAATAATTATTATTATTATTATTATTATTATTTTTATTATTATTATTATAAGTAACATTGGGCCAAAACAACGGACTACATTTTCTCGTACATATTTATTCAATGTTATATTGATGTATTGTAGAGAACGCCTCACTATGTGACTTCCGACACGTGTTTTCCATGGATAGTGTCATATTGAGCAGTTGTTGCTTCCTTGATTTTAGGTGTAGTAAATTCTATGTCATTTCATTTCAATTTTCATTTTCATTTTATTTTGATTTTGAATTGGACGTTTACTTTGGTCTTTATTTTGGTTTTGTTTTTTCTTTTGACTTTGATTTTAATTTTTTTAGTTTTTAATTTTCAATTTTAATATATTTTTTATTTATAATTTTTATTTTTTATTTTTTATTTCTTATTTTTTATTTTTTATTTTTTATTTTTTATTTTTAATGTTTAACTTTTAATTTTTAATATTTTATATTTAATTTTTAATTTTTATTTTTATTTTTAATTTTTAATACTTATTTTAAATTTTTAATTTTTAATTTTTAATTTTTAATTTTTAATTTTTAATTTTTAATTTTTAATTTTTAATTTTTAATTTTTAATTTTTAATTTTTAATTTTTTAATTTTTAATTTTTAATTTTTAATTTTCAATTTTCAATTTTTAAATTTTAAATTATAATTTTTAATTTTTAATATTTAATTTTTTATTTTTAATTTTTATTTTTAATTTTTAGCCTATTTTCAATATTGAAACAAGATGTTCAGCAAAGAACATATAGCCTACTTTCTCCTAAATGTATGGGTATCTTTATGACTCTTTGTCCTCATCCCTAAAACAATCACCCCAACCACAATGTATTGTTTGTTTTCTTTTATATTGATAATAAGCCAGTAAGTGTCAAGATCAATATTATATACTTTATGATGATTGAATAACAAAACTACTAACTTATTGTAATGCATTCACGTCCGTTAATCTCTATATTAAGCCAGCCTGCAAAATTAAGAATCTTCCGCCCCAATCACAGTAGGTGGTGCTGCGACCTATCAGTGAATTAATCTTTATCTTGTACGCCTATGCACTGCCATCGTAATGTACTACGATGGCAGTGTTCTATGGGTGTTGAATGAGTAGGCAGTTTAAAGTAGCCAAGAGGGAGGCGATCCAGCTGGCAGTGTTTAAAGGTATTCGGAGCGCGATCGTGGCTAATAGTTGAACTACCAGTATTACAAAATTGCCATACTTCAGGAGGCCAGCTCAGGCATTTACACAGCGTTATATTTGGAACAATATTACCCACATAACCCACAAGAGGACAGCACCGTACAGAGGCATTAAGAAGGCTGTGGTTAATGACAACGTGTATCTAGTTCTTCTATTCTCCTTTTTCTAATGTCTTCTGTTTATGTGCGATGCTGGGACTGTGATTTTATTAATATACGAGTGTATACTTTATCCTCTCCTTTGAGCTAAATGACATTTTATTCAGTATCTGTGGGAAAAGCTCGTGCACATCATTTGTAAAAGAATTCAAGAAAAAAAAACTAACTGTAGCAGTACTCGATCCCCAGTCAACTGCGTGTCAGACTAACATGCTAGCCCAGGGCTAACCCTATCCATGACGTCAGGTGTTCTTAACTGACATATTAGATACAAACTGTTGGCAAATAATGACTTTAAATAAACGATTTCTTTACTGCAGTACATCTTCATTAAAGATCATTTCATACAAAGTTTATATTATTGTATCAGTACGGTATATCACATACAACATACTAAAACTACTGAAATATAAGACAGGCACATGAGGACAGCTGCCATCTTGTCGTGTGACACAAACGGCTCAGCTCTTTTAAGCCACTCATACTGTATAATATTATAATATTAAATTATAATAAATAACGGATCACGACCTTCAGGATAGCTTAAACCCCCCTAGGCTCGATAATCGGAATTGGTGGGTCTTAAGCTATTTATTAAAATGGTTGCATAATTCACACGGCCGCCATCCTGAAATGGCATGGCCGATGACCTTGAATTTTGGGTGAAAGACGCGTCCTATATAAAGGTATGTTGTCACCAAATTTGGTAGAGATCGGATGATTAGTTTAGCCGTAATTCGATTTTACGTTTTGAACATTTGAGTGGCCGCCATTCTGTTCTGGTAAAGATGGCGGCGATATAAAGTATGACATTGAGGTGTCCTTTACTAGTGCTACCTCTGTACCAAATTTCGTTCGATTCGGTTTCACCGTGTTCAAATTGATAGGGGGGGACAGACATTCAGAGTACACACACTCACACACACACAGACACACACACACACACAGACTCACACACACACATACACACACACACACAGACTCACACACACACATACACACACACAGACAGACACACTTTTTTCGCCCTGTGTTGATCTCATAAGTCTACTTTCATTTTTTGCAAAAATCGAAAGTAGGCTAAAAATAGGCTTATGAAATCACCTTTTGTCCGTGTGTGTGTGCGGGTGTGTATGATTCGTGTGTGTGTCCCCCCTAATAAAATCTAAACGGTTGGAGCGATTTCAATGAAACTCGGTAAGTTCATAGCACTATTCCGGGCGACCCCGACCGTGCCTTTCAAATTATGTTACGTCTCACCAATCCAACATGGCGGTTGTGCGAAATATTTCACCAGCATTCAATAACTCCGAAACCATTACCGATATCACCCTGGAATTTCGTATGGTCATAAAGGGAACTACTAGAGAACCTGGTAACTACAAATCCAACATGGCGGCCAAGCGAAGTTGAGACTTTTAAATGGATGTTTCTCACGATTTAACCATCCAAACGCAATGAAACTTGGCACAGTATATGTTTATATACATTGTATTGCACCGACATATAACTTTGTTCAATTGTTTACATAACCTCAATATGGCGGCTGTGCGTAATATTTCACCGACATTCTATATCTCTGAAACTATTGCCGGTATCACCCTGAAATTTTGCACAGAGGTAAAGGGCACTATTGGAGGTTTATATATGATACTTTAAAAAACCGGTTAACTACAAAACGAACATGGCGGCCAAGCGAAGTTGAAAGTTTTAAATAAACTTTTCTCGCGATTTAATGATCCAAACGCAATGAAGCTTGGTACAGCAAATGTTTATACACATTGTAATGCACTGGTATGTAATTTAGTTCAATTGTTTACATAACCTCAAGATGGCGGCTGTGAAAATTTTTTTAAATAAAGTTTTTATTTCTTGTGTCGTAATCATGCGATCGAAGTGGAAGTTTGAATAATGAACCTACGCTATAATTTTCCTTTAAAGGTACAGTACATGACTCTATGGCCTATACATATAACAATCCAACAAGGTGACCATCCGGAATATTTAGAATCTACTGAAGCAATCAAACTGATTTTTTTTTACGTTCATAGGGGTTATGAACATAAGTTCACCTATAGAACTTTCAATAACCTGGTGATCACAAATGCAACATGGTGGCGACGCGAAGTATAAATATTCTCATGGTCGTTTCTCGTAATTTACCCATCCGAGTGCAGTGAAACTTGGTACAGAAAATCCTTCAACAAATGTTAATCCACTGGCATCGAATTTATTTCAATAGTTTCCATACCACAAGACGGCAGCTGTGCGAAATTTTAAAATTTCTTTTTTACTTCTTGTGTCCTAATCATGTGATTGAAGTTTGAGTACTACACGTACATAATAATCTTCATGTAACAGTGCATAACTCTAAGCCCTACATATATAAAAGTCCAACATGGCGACCATCCGAAATATTTAGACGGTTCTCAATATCTACGAATCTATTACAGCAATCAAACTGAAATTTAGTATGTTGATAGAGGCAATTAACATTAGTGGGATATATGAAAATAGGCTCAATAGTTCTTCACGGAACTACTTGTTAATTTTTATTATTAATTTTTAATTTTTAATTTTTAATTTCTAATTTTTAATATTTAATAATTATTTATATTTTTTTAATTTTTAATTTTTAATTTTTAATTTTTAATTTTTAATTTTTAATTTTTAATTTTTAATTTTTAATTTTTAATTTTTAATTTTTAATTTTTAATTTTTAATTTTTAATTTTAATTTTTAATTTTTAATTTTTAATTTTTAATTTTTAATTTTTAAGTTTTAATTTTTAATTTTTAATTTTTAATTTTTAATTTTTAATTTTTTATTTTTGATTTTTAATTTTTAATTTTTAATTTTTAATTTTTAATTTTTAATTTTCAATTTAAAAAATTTGAATTTTAATTTTTAATTTTTAATTCTTAATTTTAGATTCTTAATTTTTAATTTTTAATTTTCTTTTTTTAAATGTTAATTGTTAATTGGTAATTTTTAGCCTACTTTTCACATTTTGCAAAAATGAGGAAAAAGTAGACTTATGAGATCGGGCAAATGTGTGTCTGTCTGTCTGTCTGTCTGTCTGTCTGTCTGTCTGTCCGTCTGTCTGTCTGTCTGTCTGTCTGTCTGTCTGTCCTTCTGTCTGTCCTTCTGTCTGTCTGTCTGGCTGTGTGTGTGTCCCCCCCTATCAACTCCTAAACGGCTGCAGCAATCGAAACAAAATTTGGTAGGAGTAAAGATCTATACCTGAATATCTCACGGCCATATTTGAAAATGATGTCAGTGCTACCAACTGCTAAAAAATCGCAATTGAAATTTGAGCTCCATGTTGGATATCATGGAAAGTATGAATGGGAGCTATTTCAAAATTGGCACACGTACAGATCATAATATTTCAGTTTAATTTCCAGGGGGCCAAACATGGCAGTGTTGCCAAAATGATCATAAGCCTCCTGATAGGTCCAATTTTAAATGCATATAACTTCTACACTATCAAGCGGAATTCAACCAAATTTCGTATGTTGTATGTGTACATAACCGGATATGACTGAGCATATTCTTAAGACCTACCAGGGCTGCCAACTGTTAATAAATGCTCCTAATTTATTTTTATCCAAATACCAATATATCAGAAAGTATGCAAGCCGACAGCTTTAAACTATGCACACGTATAGTACCTGACATTCTATATTAATTTGGAGTAACTTATATACGTCAGTGCTACCAACATGATTCTAAGCCTGCTGACAGGTCCAACTTTAAATACATGTAACTTCCATACTATCATTTGGATTTCAACCAAATTTCGTATGTGCTATGTGTACCATAACAGATATGACTATGCGTATTCTAAGGAGCAAACAGGGCTGCCAACTGTTAATATGTGCTGTCCCTATTTCTGTTACCCTAATATCAATATATCAGAAAGTATGCAAGCCAATAGCTCTAAACTTTCCACACATATAGTACCTGGCATTCTAGACGAATTTGGAGTAACTAATATACGTCAGTGCTGCCAACATGATTCTAAGCCTGCCGATAGGTCCAATTTTAAAATGCATGTAACTTCTATACTAACTAATGGATTTCATTCAAAATTGGCACAACAATAGATCATATTATTTCAGATTATTTCTGACCAATACATGCATGACATTGTTGCCAACATGATTTTACGCGCGCTGTTAGATCCAATGTTTAACTGCATGTAACGTCCATGCTATCCAGTGGACTTCAACCAAATTTTGTATTTAGTACCGTAAGAGACGGAACTAAGAATATATTCAGTCATCAGGGCTGCCAAGTGTAGTGCTCTATTAGGATACATTATGCCAGGTATACAGTATTTCGAACTAATTGGAAATTTCGATATTAGCAACTTAATTTCGTCATTATTCTAGATAGGTTCATATTCTGTAGAATAATCATTGGCATGAAAAGTAGGCTGTATAGTTCTTCACGGAACTTCTTGTTATATTTTAAGCTTAAATGTTTATATTTTTTTTATTCTTTATTTTTCCGTTTCTAATATTTTAATTTTTAATATGTTAATTTTGTTAGTTATTTGATACTTTAATTTTTTATAATAATTCTGAATTCTTTATATTTAAGTTTTAATATTTGAATTTATTTTGATTGCGTATGGAGACATACCCAGCTGTGTTCCATAATTTCACGAATGCCTGTACTTCACATTAAGCCAAGTCTTCCCTGTCTACTGTTTCATTTGTGGATCTGTAATAGAAGACGTTTATGGCTAAACCAAAATTGCAGCTGGTTTAAACGCTTTGGATACGGCTGCATTCCCAAATCCTCAAAGTGAAAGCTTGGATATTGAGTGCCCAACCAAGACGTAAGTACACGTTTTCTACAAGCTGCTGCTGTAGATTCAAGTGTTTTATTATACAAAATGCAGGAAGAAGAAGCTCCAGCCCTTTCAAAGTAAGCGTTATTTTTCACTTTGCACACGACGTTCTGTAATTAAAGCCTTTCTCTTACCCATCAGAGTACGCTGTGTCTTCAAGAGAGTCTCAGACTAAGTACTACATTATACTTTCATAGACGTCTTCTCAGTTAATTGCTGCCAGTCTTGTATTAAAGAATTGGAAAATTCTGTGTAATATTGTAGACTGTTATGGATTGTTTCAACCAATGTTTCGAAATAAAATATGTGAGGTTAGGAGATTCAAATGAACATGCTTCTTGATGGGGCAAATGGCCTCGATATTTTGATGTTGTTGTTGCTTCGATGTGCACAGTGATACAAGAAACAAATGTTGATGTTAGACGAGAAGGCTTTTCAGGCATCAGCTATAGGAATCTAGATCACAATAACGGTGTGATGTTAGCATAGATTAGCTTCTCTGCAGTCTCCCAAATTAGCGTAGTTGGTAGAGCAACGACCGACATAACTTCATAAGTTCTCTGCAATTCATATCTATGAGTTGTACTCTTTGTTGTTGTCGTTGTCGTTGTTGTTGTTGTTGATTCAACAAGTGTGACACTGGGACAAATTCTTGGCAAAATAGGCCTAGATTGAGAAACTTGAGCAATTTCAATTTATTATTAAATTGGGTTGGAACTGAAGTAATCCTAAAATATTATTTAACTAGCAATCCACCCCGGAAACGCGCGGGAACAGTAATGAATTCATTACGTGATAAGCGTTTTCCTTCGATGTCAATGAACTACGACCTAAATCCGTTCTACGTCTCGGCATAATGGGTCAAAATCACTGACTGGACAATAAATTATATTATCATGGAGATGCATGTGCAACGAATTCTTGTCAGATGTAATTTAAGAATGGCGAGGTTCATGAAACACAAATCCCCCCTCCGTCCAATCTTAACTTCACTGTGTATTTCGCGGAACGAAACGTTCATAGGCGAAATGAAGAAAAGCCGAGTTGCACATCCAGGGAAACTTCAAACACAACCACTCTTCTCTGAAGTTTTAACTAAACACGATTCAACAGTTTGCTGGTGGCTCGCCCACTAGCTAGGCTGTAACTGCAATGATAGGCTAGCCTCTAGCTAGCTCCTAAACTGTCTCCTCAGTAATTGAATGGAGATTGTTGGAAGAAATGAAAACGTAAAACCCCTTATAGTGGGCGATGTATTGAAGATAGAGATATGCTCTCGTAGACCTTTTGGTAGAACTTTTCATGCTGAACAATTCTTGCACTCATAGTACCGTATACGGTATAGCTATTTTTAACGGTTTGCCCCGCGTAAGCTTAAAAAGCTGACGGACGCACTGAAATCGTTACTGCTTGGCTTACTTTGATCATAAATAAATACTTTTCTACAGAAAACTTCCTCGAGATATCCTTTACAGAATGGTGAAAACCGCAGTTCAGTGGTTCTCGAGATTACCCGTGACATCCAAGAATCGGGGACTTTGTTTTATTCTAAGTAGAGATTATTAGTAATCGGTGTGATTCGTAAATAATAATCACTAATATCGCACTCACAGGTCGCTATTTAAACTACAATAACACTGTCGTTTTATACCGTGCGCCGTAATGTATACAGGGTGAAGCATTTAAATACAAGACAGTGTGTTGTGTTGCCTAGCTCGTTGAGCATTTGACAAGTACATGGAGTACACCTCCACTGAATGCAACAAAACTGTTTCAAGTTGTCTGAAATATCCATTTGTTTCTCCACACAGTTTGACCCTGAAATGCAGAAAAGTGCGCTATTCGTCAAACAAATCACTCAAAATGTTGTGTTTGTTTGTTCCAAACAGTTGCAACTAGGCAGATGTTGTAACTAGTCTGTTGGTTTGAAGCAAACATTCAGAATCAAGGGCAACTCGCCGTTATTTGGAACATCTGTATCACCGAATGCAGCACGGAAACAATAATAATAACACCGGGTGAGAGCTGTGGTCGTTACGACGTGGTTGCTGGCAGTCGCTTACATCCGGGAGGTGAGGAGGTTTGAATCCCCCCGCCGGCAACCTTGAAGATGGTCTTCTGTGGTTTCCCATCTTCCTTCCAGGGAAATGCCGGGGATGATCCCTAACTATAGGCCTCAGCCGCTACCTTCCAACTCCTCGTCCTTACATTCAAACTTTCCTCCCCAGACAACACTCCACACGCGACGGTACTTGTAGCTCACCCCATGGGTATCCGCATAGAAGCAGCTAGAAACAGGCGAGCCGAACTTGCTCTCGAACACTCCCGGCACTAAAAGCCATACGCTAAAAAAGTGCACTGCAATCATATCCTGCAAACGATACTGAATCCTATTAGTTTTCCCTCGATGTGATTACAAACTAATGCGAGGGAAAAATAATAGGGTTCAGTATCGTTTGCGGGATATGCTTGCAGTGCATTAGTACCATACGGGATGCAGACAGATTAATATCGACCTTCTTGACAATACGCGTTTGTTGGCCTGCATAAAACAATATTACTAGGAGCAGCTGATTCACCTGGTATAAAAAAAGAGTTTGAATTGAGCTAGAAAAGTATACCTCAGGGCTCTATCATATGAATGACAACATATGAATGACAAAGAAGGCACTTACTGAAATCTAGGGGGTGTTCGTGGTTGGCTACTAACCCGGAGGCTTGGGTTTGAGGTACTGGATCGTTATTTATGACATGCACGTCACTCAAGTAGTGTCAAGTTTGAAGACATGCACCAAACTAGTGGGATATACGAGTCTGAGCTTGAATATCCCGTGAGCAGAAACAATTGTTCGCAAAATACTCGATAGTTCAGTTCAATCCACTTGATTACATGTTTTACTCGGGACGTTTGCGTATCTGGAAAATAAACTGTAGACTAATGAACGTGGAGAGTCCCTGGTATAATATTGTTATTATTGTTATTATAATAATAATAATTATTATTCTTTATTTGTTTCACCCAACTTTGTGGTACGTGAAATCAATAATTTTTAGCCTATTTTCATTTTATGAAAAAATAGGCTTATGAGATCACCTTTTGTCCGTGTGTTTGTGTGTGCGTGTGTGTATAATTCGTGTTTAAGTCCCCCTTAATAACTTCTAAACGGCTGGAGTGATTTCAATGAAACTCGGTATGATCATAGCACCATTCTGGACGACCCCGACCGTGCCCTTCAAATTTTTTTGTGTCTCACCAATCCAGCAAGGCGGCTGTGCGAAATATTTCACCAGGATTCAGTATCTGCGAAACTATTACAGATTTCATCCTGAAATTTTATACAATAATAAAGGATATTACTAGAAGTTCATCTATGAGACATCCAAAACCCTGGTAAGTAAAAAACCAACATGGCTGCCAAGCGAATTTGAGACTTTTAAATAGACTTTTCTCGCGATATAACCATCCAAACCTAATGAAACTTGGTACAGCAAATATTTATACCCACTGTAATGCACTGGCATCTAATTTAGTTCAATTGTTTACATAATCTCAAAATGGCGGCTGTGCAAATTATTTCACTGGCATTTTATATCTCCGAATTTATTACAGATATCACCGTGAAATTTTGTACGGTGATAAAGGGTACGACTACAAGTTTATCTATGTAACTTTCAAACACCTTTAAAGTACAAAACGAACATGGCGGCCAAGCGAATTTGAAATATTTTAATAGACTTTTCTCGTGATTTGACCATCTGAGCGCAGTGAAATGTGGTACAGTAAAAGATTATACATATTGTAATGCACTGGCAACTAATTTAGTTCAATTGTTTACATAACCCCATAAAACTAGGTTTTTATTTCTTGTGTCGTAATCATGCGATCGAGGTGAAAGTTTGAATAAAAAAACAATTCAAAATGCCGACCATCCGAAATATTTTTACGGTTCTCAATATCTACGAATCTTTTGCAGCAATAAAACTGATATTGTTTATGTTCATAGAGGCTATGAACATAAGTTCACCTATAGGACTTTCAGTAACCTGGTGAGCACAAATCCAACATGGCAGCGACGCGAAGTATAAATATTTATATCGACGTATCTCGCGATTTAACCATCCGAGTGCAGTGAAACGATGCACGTTAAATGTTTATATAAATGTTAATCCACTGACATATAATTTATTTGAATTGTTTCCATAACCAAAAGATGGCAGCTGTGCGAAATTTTAAAATCACGTTTTTATTTCTTGTGTCCTAATCATGCGATTGAAGTTTGAATACCACACGTACAAAATAATCTTCATGTAATAGTACATAAATAAAAATCCAACCTGGCGACCATCTAAAATATTTAGACGGTTCTCAATATCTACGAATCTATCACAACAATCAAACTGAAATTGTGTATGTTGATAGAGGCAATTAACATGAATAGTATGTATGAAAATAGGCTGTATAGTTCTTCACGGAACTACTTGTTATTGTTTTGAGATTTCCTGTTGGCCCAGTATTGCCTCATCCTTTGAGATCTTGCTTCCCTTTCTTCGGCAGAGATGTGGATCGTACGCTTTTGTTTGATTTAAACTTGGAACCGTTGTTTCTTTTCCTTGGTGATGGTTTTTGGCTATTTTTTCCATGAGTATGTTGTCTGTAATTTGGGGTTCTACGAGGTCTTTCTCAGTTTCCTTAAACCAAAGAGGTTTTGTTTTCTTATTATGAAAGTAGTCGAAGATCTGCTTGGTTAGTCTGTTTGAATTCATTCGAATGATTTGCCCAATTAGTATTAATAATAATAATAATAATAATAATAATAATAATAATAATAATAATAATAATAATATCATTAATATTGACAGCATTCACCTTAAATACAGTAGTTCTCTAAGCTAATTTAACACGGCAATTTTGATCTCGTGCTGTACGACTCCCTAGCCCTCTACGATTGCTCCAGTTGAATTCGGAACTACAATAATCCTACGTCACAGCACCATGTCGAGCGAGCTTTCCAAGTCATCTATTAATCTATAACATAATTATATCACTGAACACTGTAAATCCATATTAAGAAAATATCACAACGGTACATGTTGCATCTCAAATAAATGATGTGAATAAATCTGCCACCGTCTAAGGAAGTTAGGAGTCACTGGGAAGAAAGGAGCTGATCACGAATGATAAAGAGAGACCAGACATGCGACACTGGTTGAGAAGAATTGCTGAAAGAAGAACGTCAATGAACCGCTATAAATCTTAGAAGAGCAGAGCCGAGAAGTGGCATGGTGACTGGTGCTGGCAACACGCCATTGCATAATGCTCATTGGGCAGAACTCCAGACAGCATAGGTTCCCTCCATGTCAGCAGAGATGAACCCTACTGCAAATATTACTTCCTACATTTTCTACCACTCACCAAATCTAGAGAGGCGGACTTATTTTTATTAACAGGTATAATTTGAAAAGTACCGGCCGTGGAGGCCGAGAGCGCTAACGCACTACCTCGTGCCTCGCTGGCATCGGGAGAGCGTGGGTTTGAATCCCACCTCGGCCGTCCTGAAAATGGTTTTCGTGGTTTCCCATTTTCAACACCAGGCAAATGCCGGAACGGTACCTTTCAATAGGTCCACGGCCGGTTTTCCTTCCAATATCCCTTCCCTGACCCGTCCTGAAAAGAAAAGTACATGGCCATTAGCTGCAGTAATAAAATTATTATTTGAAAAGTAGTTTCTATTCATATCGATTAACATTATAATCTGTGAGAACTTATAATGCCATTCAAATCTATTGGTATTAACGTGCAGGTACAAGATATTTGAAACACTATTTTCGTCATGTTTCTGACCATATTCCATGTTTCTGCATTTGTTAGAATTCATCATAGAATTCATCAGCAGATTCGTACAAACTGGGGTTTGTAAATAGATCGGTTTGTGCATGAAACAGCCTACCGTGTTCCCTGAAGGTCATCAACAATAATGCCGTACAGTTCAAGAGGAAGCTTCTGCATTATTTGTTCAACAAGTGGGTTGTTCTTCTTAAATTATGCCCCGATTCTTTGTTGTGCTAGTTTTTCACCGTGAATCTCTATTTGCAATATTTATTTAATCTCTTATCTTGTTGTTCGTCCCTTATCCTATATAAATGTCCATTTACCATCCCCGTAATATATACTGTAAATAATGTATTCATTGCTCGATTCTCACTAATTGCCATCTTGTGTACATATGTAAATATAACCCAGTGTATATATATTGGGGGCTCTGACTCATCCCGAATGCGAAGTGGGGCTTTGCTCTTTTCAGAGACTCCTTTCGGTGTACTGTACATATAGTGTAAGGCACTGATAAATAAATATGAAATGAAATGAAAGATGATCCTGCTGACCTATATGGGTAAGATCTAATGTGGGAGAATGATGGCATATTGTAGACGAGACAAATGCTTGTTTGGCTTGAGAGTGAACAGCCCATGGAGTATTTCCTTCTTGACTTTAAATAAAAAGAAAATATTAGCATACTGGTACTTAAATGTTATTTCAGATAACAATTACGAATAGAGTGTAAGTAGAAATTTTGGCAATTAATTATTTTATAAGATATTTAAAAGAATGTAATGTGGCTATAGTTTGACTAATATGGTTGTATAAACAAGATCACACAGACATTTCTTAAAATGTGTTCTTGTAGCAATGCAATAATTGTGATATTTTCAGTCGGTCAACACATTATAACCCGAGCTGCTGGGATATGCGAAAAAATAATATAATATGAAATATTGCATATGATTAACCACAGAGGTGTGAAAATTATTAGACCTGACGCCAGTGATCCAAAATTTCATTTTTACTTTTTACGATTTAATGCAGTAATTTTTTTGCAAGGCACTGAAATTATTTCCCGTGTTTAACCGTTAGTTTTAGTTGTAGCAGGCGGTTTATTTGTCCCGTACAATCTAACTTTAGATATCCTGCATGTACTAATGATAAACGGAGGTTTAATAACTGAATTCCTAAGGGGGTATCCTTTAATGCAAGCAGATTATGTCAGAATGCTAAGAGATAACAACCAGACGGCCGCTATCTACATGTTCCTCAGTGTTAACGTTTAATGCGCCCTATTGCGTTATGAAACCTTGCTTTTGATTGCATAGTAGTAAGTTGGTACTTGGTACAGCAGCATTACAGTTGATATCAATACATCGGCAATGGCTGAGTTTTTCACCAACGACGAGTAAACACACATAATTTTATTCTATGGAGAATCTGGTCGCAATCCCGCCGGAGCTGGCACATTGTACAAATAAACAATCATAAAATGTCACATCTCTTGAGGCATGAAAAATGCTAAGTATCACTTCGGCTGTAGTCGGCTGCGTACAGTTCGGTGGATATGTAGTGCAACATGGTCAGTCAGTAATTATCTCACTCTTTCTCTCTCTCACTATCGGCCATCCCCTCGCTCCCCTCCCACACGCACCGTGTTGTGGTATGGCATGATACGCTCACAATAACGTATGTTGCGCTGTAGCGTAGTAGGTTAGCTGTCAGGTTGTAAAGTCGTTCATCGCCGAGCAACCACAGTTCGAGTCACGCCGTAAATATTGTTTTTGTGAAATAACACACCATGATGATGTCATGCAACGAACACAGCCGCGTTTGGCCGAGCTAACGTTGATGATAATACGTCATTATATTCTGCCATGGCTTACTATACACACGTATCCCGAGCGCTCTTTCTGGCTCTCGTCGATCACGGCAATTTCTGTGTATGTAAAGCAGCAATCCGATGAGGTTTTCCACCGAGATCTGTTCAAGGATGGAAAAAGCTGGGGCGGGTGTCAGGGAGGATTAGTCGTCGACCGGGCACTGGTTTGCAGCGGGTTTCTACTCTGGAAGAAGACCGCCATTTAGTTAAAACTTCGCAGGAAAATCCGTTCTAAAATTCCGTAGAGCTCATGCAGACGACCAATTCTCCTGGATACTGATTGAAGAAGTGCCTACAACAGTCCTTTTCAGGACTAACAATAAGCAAATTCATTAAGCCAGATTTCCCTTTGTGTAGAGAAACGCACGTATTTCTTTCATGAAATATTTGACATGTTTGATTCGAACCTCGGTTCTTTGTCGTTTCACTCAACGCCTCTTCCCCTGAGCTACCTGGCAGTCTGCAGAACGCTCATAATATTGTTATGATATTTCCAACATCTCATGCACGTCTATAACAGCTATCATAGCCCAGTGGTAATTAACTAACGGTTTATTGCAATATTTCATTTTAAAACTTAAAAGGCGTCCAGGATCGTGCGGTTCCACAATGGTAAACAGAGACTATCAAAACAAAAAGAATTGACGAGAACATTATTTGAAGCACGGTGGTCCAGGTTACCAACTTCACACCTTTCCTCTAGGCTAACACAGCCATTTGTTAAGCGCTTCTCATCCATCGTCACCTGGGACGTGTCCCTCACTTAACGGATTTATTTACGCGTTTCAGTGGGTTCTCATTAATGGCATATCATTTTTCTCTGTTATTCTGATATCAGCACAGTGACACTGTGTACTGATAGTTGCATTTTGTCACGAACGTGTCGCTGAACAAAGATGGAAGTGCATCAATTTTGTTGCAACTGTACAGCCACGTCTAAGTACGATGATACCCGAACAGGACATTTATATCTTCCATGCGACAATTTATGATAGCCTATCTGTACATATGAGCCTATTACGATGTCAAATGCGATATTTTATAACACAGCGGGACGCATTGGACGCGTAGCGCTGAGGAATTTGTAGCGAGCGGCCCTCTGGTTGTTATCACTTCGTATTCTGAAGTAATCTGCCAGCATTCAGTGTGAACCTGTGGAAATCGGCTGTTAGGTATCCCATACAGCACTAGTGTGTGCGGGACACTAATAGGTAGATTGTAAGGGGAAAATGAGCCACCTGATATTTTCTCTTAAGAAACTGACAGTAGATTTAGTCTATTTTCATTTATGAAAAAATAAGGCTTATGAGATCATCTTTTGTCCGTGTGTCTGTCTGTGTGTGCGTGTGTGTGTGATGGTGTGTGTGATGGATTTTTGTGTGTCCACCCTAACAACTTCTAAACGGCTGGAGCGATTTCAGTGAAACTCGGGAAGTTCATTGCACTATTCCGGGAGACTCCGACCGAGCCCTTCAAATTATGTTACGTCTCACCAATCCAACATGGCAGTTGTGCGAAATATTTCACCAGCATTCAATATCTCCGAAACTATTACAGATATCACCCAGAAATTTTGTACGGTGGTAAAGGGCACTGCCACAAGTTTATCTATGTAACGTTCAAAAATCTGTAAAGTACAAAACGAACATGGCGGCCAAGCGAACTTGAAATATTTAATAGACTTTTCTCGTGATTTAGCCATCTTAGCGCAGTGAAATGTGGTACAGTAAATGATTATGCATATTGTAATGCACAGACATCTAATATAGTTCAATTCTTTACATAACCTCAAGATGGAGTCTGTGCGAAATTTTAAAATTAAGTTTTTATTTTTTGTGTCGTAATCATGCGATCGAAGTGAAAGTTAGAATAATGAAGCTACGCAATAATTTTCCGTTAATGGTTCATAATACTATGGCCTATTATAACAATCCAAAATGGCAACCATCCGAAATATGTTGACGGTTCTCAATATCTACGAATCTTTTACTGCAATCAAACTGATACTTTTTATTTTCATAGAGGCTATGAACATAAGTTCACCTATAGGACTTTCAGTAACCTGGTGAGCACAAATCCATCATGGCGGGGACGCGAAGTATAAATATTTAAATGGACGTTTCTCGCGATTTAACCATCCGAGTGCAGTGAAACTTTGCACGTTTAATACATATACAAATGTTAATCCACTGCCATCTAATTTATTATCAATTGTTTTCATAACCTCAATATGGCATCTGTGCGAAATTTTAAAATCTCGGGTTTACTTCTTGTGTCCTAATCATGCGATTGAAGTTTGAATACCACACGCACACAATAATCTTCAAGTAATAGTACGTAAATAAGAATCCAACCTGGCGACTATCTGAAATACATGGGTTGGTTTTTTAGTTTTGGCACATTAGTTATAACTGGATTAATAACTCACTTAGATGGTTCCAAGTTTCACAAGCCCTCGATGTATTCCCCACCGTTGCGTACAACGTGTTCCCAGCGATGCGGAAGTCGTTGGATCCCGTTGGCACTGCCCAATCTATTGATGGTACGAAGAGAGCGCTCGACAGCCTGCTTAACGTCATTGTCATCTTCATCTTCGGGATGAGATCATAGTCGCAGGGACTGATGTCGGGAGAATATGGGGGGGGGGGGGTGATAGAGGACCTCCCAGCCCCAGCGATCCAACAATGCCGACACAACACCTGCTGTGTGTGCCCTAGCATTGTCATGCAGAACGACGGGCGGTGTAATCATGTGGTAGCGCCGTTTCCTTCTCAGAGCTCCTCGGAGATGGTCTTGCAGAAACAAACAATAGTACGCCGCATTAACGGTTTGCCCTCGGGGAACAGTATGGCAGCGCTTCCGTGCCATTGAAGACGTTAATCAGGCTGCCGAGCACTCTCTTCGTACCATCAATAGATTGGGCAGTGCCAACGGGATCCAATGACTTCCGCATTGCTGGGAACACGTTGTACGCAACGGTGGGGACTACATCGAGGGCCTGTGAAACTTGGAACCATCTAAGTGAGTTATTAATCCAGTTAAAACTAAGGTGCCAAAACTAAAAAACCAACCCATGTATTTAGACGCTTCTCAATATCTACGAATCTATCACAACAATCATATATATTATTTCAGTAGTACGCATCCCTCCTGCGGCGCTCACAAGAGACCGATCGTGAAAAATGAGCATTCAAATGCAAGAGAATATACATTACCAGTGACTCATTGCATTCTACTTTCATAAATATCTATAATTTCTTTAAAATATGACTTTTAAAAAACTGGACGAATTGTGCGATTTGCAGTTACTGTTGCTGCAGAAAGATACGCTCCATAATTGGTGTCCACTTCACATTTTGGCCGCTGTGACGCCTTTTTATGTCATTTTAACATTCTGAGGTCTTTCCTTTATCATTTTGCATCGATTTAAGAAACAGTAAATCAAAGGAATGTGTACGTTTTCAAAATCAGTAGGCTAAATCAATGTATTGGGTACTCAAATCGTATAACCGGCGAGTATTACTGTTAAGCTTTCAATCAATGGGCTCAGCACAAACATGATTTAAGCTCATCCGTCTAAACAATGGATTTATTATATTCCAGGTTTGTTAATATGCCGCGATACAGGATTATCTTCTGCATTCTAACTCCATAAATATCGATTTTTGTAAGAATTGTTCTTTTTGCAAATACTGTTGCTCTAACATGCTGCAATTCTGAGTTGTCGTCTAAAACCTTAAAACATTGAACGTTAATTCTCTAACAGTTTTTCTTCTATCTGATTTTCAGAATCAGTGAATCAATGGATTGGGTACAGGTTTTTCTTCTGCATTCTAATTCCATAAATATCGATTTTTGTAAGAAGTGTGCTTTTTGCAAATACTGTTGCTGTATCATGCTAGAGTTGTCGTCTACAGCCCTGAAATTATCATCATCATCATCATCATAATAGGCCTCATAAATTAGCAGTGAAGAATAGCATTGTAATTTCATAAATATCGATTTTTGTAAGAAGTGTGCTTTTTGCAAATACTGTTGCTGTATCATGCTAGAGTTGTCGTCTACAGCCTTGAAACTATCATTATCATCATCATCATCATAATAGGCCTCATAAATTAGCAGTGAAGAATAGCATTGTAATTTCATAAATATCAATTTTTGTAAGAAGTGTGCGATTTGCAGATGCTCTAACATGCTGCAATTATGAGTTGTCGTCTATTAAATATTAAATCTTTTACGTGTTTTTCTTCTATCATTTCCCATGGTTTTCAGAATTACTAAATCAATGGATTGGGTACTCAAATCGTATAATTTCATACATATCGAATAACCGATGAGTGTTATGATGATCCAATTTTCAGTGATTGCCTTCTTAAGTTACAGAACGTACAACTTGCAATTCTGACTGAAATGTATCGAATAACCGGTGAGTGTTACGGCTAAGCTCTCAATCAATGGACTCAGCACAGAAATAGAATCAACAGTGACGAATTGCATTTTAATTTAATAAATATCAAAAAAAAAGAAAACAGCCATAGCACGCTCTCATGCTGACGCTCCACTCGGGAAAGCGAAAGCACCCCTGAAGGTAACGTGCGAAGGAGTTTAGCGTTGAGCGCTTCACATAGGACAAGGAAAGCACCCCTGTGTGTAACGTGCGAAGGAGTTTAGCGTTGAGCGCTACACATAGGACAAGGAAGGTAACGCGCAAAGGAGTTTAGCGCTGATCGTTGCACTTAGGAACAAGGAAGCCTCACTGTAAGCGGGGCGTGAAGAAGTTTTCCAACGAAGGTTGTCCTGATAAGGGAGAAGGAGGTTTATCAGCCAACGAGATAAAACAGGAAATCTTGACCAAGATGCTTTCATAAATATCGAATAACTGGTGAGTGTTATGATGATAGAATTTTCAGTAATTGCCTTCTTAAGTTAGAGAACGTACAGCTTGGAATTCTAACTGAAATGAAAATGGTGTGCTATAATCATTTGGTTGAAATAATAACATAACAACCTTTCTCCTTAAGTCTCTCATTATAAACCTATTGGGGAAAGTATGACTTATGAACGTGCGAGATTTCTCGCACGGGTCCGCTAGTAAAATTGATTTTTTGTATGTTGATGGAGACAATTAACATGAGTAGTATATATGAAAATAGGCTGTATATTTCTTCACGGAACTGCTTGTTATTTTTTATTTTATTTTTTTGAATTTCCACTAAAAGAGAAACCTTGAAAATGCAGAATGCCACACGTCTTGTTTTGATTACGTTATTGTAGTTTGCCTGTAGAGATTTGAAGCCATTATTTTCAGTGTTGCCTATACACATTGTCATTTGTGGCTTTTCAGTCTGTCAACACGATTGTGGCCAATGAATGAGCGTGCTAAAGATATAAATATTCAAATACATTCCTGGAACAATTACATGTTAATTAGTAAATTGCCCCCTTCAATAGTGATAGTTAACATAATGAAGGCAGCAATGAAAGACTATAGTAGAGCAAAGATGAAGGTAATGTTGTTTGCAGACGATGCTGTGATCTGGGGCGAGGATGAGATGGAGGTACAAGAACTCTCTCTCTCTCTCTCTCTCTATTCGTTTAGTCGATTCCGACTCTCCGTGACCCCATGTACTAGACTACGCCAATTTCTCCTGTCCTGCACTGCCTCTCGAAGATTTTCCAAGCTGGAATTTAATGCTTCTGTGATGCAATCCATCCATCTCATTCTTTGCCTACCTCTTCTTCTTGTGCCTTCTATCTTCCCCAGCATTAAGGTCTTCTCTAATGAATTATGTCTTCTCATGATGTGTCCAAAGTTGCCCAGTTTTTGTTTCAGGATTAAGCCCTCCAAGGAACAAGCTGGTTTAATTTGCTGTAAAACTGACTTATTGGTTCTCTTCGCAGTTCATGGAACTCTAAGAACTCTTTTCCAACACCATAATTCGAAGGAATCTATTCTACGGCGTTCAGCTTTTCTTATGGTCCAGGTCTCACATCCGTACATCACAACTGGAAAAATCATAGCCCTTATTATACGGATCTTTGTTGTTAAGGTTAGGTCTCTACTCCTTGAGATATTGTCCAGATTTGAAAATGCCTGTCTACCAAGTAGCAATCGTCTTTTGATCTCATGACTGCAGTCACCATCGGCAGAAATCTGTGAGCCAAGATAGTTAAAAACAGAGACTATCTCCATCTTTTCTCCTCCTACTTGCCATGAATTGACAGTTGTAGTTGTCATAATTTTTTGTTTTCTTGACTTTCAACGTTAGTCCAGACTTTGAACTTTCTTCTTTCACTTTCACCAAGAGATTTTTTAAATCTTCTTCAGTTTCAGCCATCAGGATTGTATCATCTGCATATCTCAGGTTGTTTATATTTAGCCCAGCTATTTTGATTCCTGTTCCTTCTTCATCTAACCCCACATTCCTCATAATGTGTTCTGCATACAGATTGAAAAGGTAAGGTAAGCCTTGCCGTACTCCTTTTTGAATCTTAACCCATTTAGTTGTTCCATATATGGTTCTCACTGTAGCTTCTTGATCAGAGTATAAGTTCCGGATGAGGTTAATTATTTGTTCTGGTACTCCCATGTATTTTAGTACTTTCCATAACTCATTATGATCAACACAGTCAAAAGCTTTAGCATAATCAATAAAACAAAAATATACATCTTTCTGGAATTCTCTTGCCTTCTCAATTATCCATCGTACGTTAGCGATTTGATCTCTGGTCCCTCTTCCTTTACGAAATCCAGCTTGTTCTTCAGGAAGCTCTCGGTCTACATACTGGCGTAGTCTATTTTGTAGGATTTTAAGCATGACTTTGCTAGCATGTGAGATAAGTGCTATTGTTCGGTGGTTCGTGCATTCTTTAGAATTTCCCTTCTTAGGAATTGGGATGAATACTGAACTTTTCCAGTCTTTTGGCCATTGTTGGGTTTTCCATATTTGGTACAAGAACAGTTAGACGTAATAAATGAAAAGATTGAGCAATGGGCATTGAAGATAAATGTGGAGAAGAGTAAAACAGTGGTGATGAGTAGAGGTAAGAAAGAAGGAAAAGGGGGAATCAAAGTCGGAGATAAGGAATTGTAAGTGGTGAAACACTTCAAATACTTGGGAAGTGAACTAACTGAAGATGGAAGACTAGATTTGGATATTAGCAGAACATAAGAATACAACTCGGGAGTGCTTTCTACCAACAGGTACGGGGACTAGCATGGAACAAGGATATACCAATTAAGGCTAAAGGAGTTATGTACAAAGCATATTATGTTCCTATAATGACATATGCAGCAGCAACTCGGACAATGACTAAGAGGGATGAGAGCACGGTGCAGGCAGCTGAAATGAGATTCCTGAGAAGTATGATCCAGAAAACGAGGAGAGACAGAGTGAGAAATGAACGGAAAGAACTGGGAGTACAGAAACTAAATGACAAACTGGAGCAAAACAGATTGAGATGGTTTGGACATGTCAAACGGATGAATGAGGTAAGACTACCAAGACGAGCACTGGGACGACGGATGACAGGGAAGAGAGGACGAGGAAGGCCAAGAATGCGTTGGATGGACTCGGTGAAGAATAGCATTAGAAAACGGAACCTCGATTGGAACACCGTGTCGGAAGAGGAATGGTGGAACGACAGAACAAAGTGGAGAGGAACCATATTTGCCCCCGCCCAGTGTCAGCTGGAAAATATTGGATTTTAATATATGTAGGCCACAGAGTTATGCACTATTAGGTGATGAATGTTGCTTAGGTTCATTATTCAAACTTAATTTTAAAATTTCGCACAGCCGCCACCTTCAGGTTATGTAAATGAAAATCCACAGCCTGCTTCCAGTCTCCGACCGGGTCAGGAATGGAATGAATGAAGCCCCCATCTAGCGGCGAGGATATGAACTGTGCCGGCTGCCGAGGCCTGACGCACTCCTCTGGGGCAATGATTAAATGAATGACAGATGAAATGAAATGATAGTGGAGAGTGTTGCTGGAATGAAAGTTTGACAGGGAAAACCGGAGTACCCGGAGAAAAACCTGTCTGCCTCCGTTTTGTCCAGCACAGATCTCACATGGAGTGACCGGGATTTGAACCACGGACCCAGCGGTGAGAGGCCGGCGTGCCGCCGCCTAAGCCACGGAGGCTTGGTTATGTAAATAATAGTACTAAATTAGATGCCAGTGCATTGCAATTTGTATAGTCATTTGCTGTACCAAGTTTCGCTGCGGTCGGATGATTAAATACCGAGGAAATTATATTTAAATGTTTCAATTTCGCTAGACCGCCAAGTTAGGTTTGTAGTAAACAGAGTTCCAAAAGTCACATACGAAAACTTCTAGTAGTGCCCATCATCACCATACAAAATTTCAGGGTGATGTGAGTAACAGTTTCGGAGACATGGAATGTCGGTGAAATATTTCGCACAGCCGCCACGTTGGATTGGTGAGACGTTATAAAATTTGAAAGGCCCAGTCGGGGTCGTCCAGAATAGTACTATGCTTTTATCGAGTTTCATTCAAATGTCTCAAGCCGTTTAGCCCTTATTAGGGGACACCCACACACAGACGCACACACAGGGACAAAAGGTGATCTCATAAGCCTATTTTTAATGAATGAAAATAGGCTAAACAAATAGACTTATGAGATCACCTTTTGTCCGTGTGTGTGTGTATGTGTGTGTGTGTGTGCGTGCGCGGAAATGTATGTGTGTCCCCCTAGTAACTTCTAAACGGCTGGAACGATATGAATGAAACTCGGTAAGTTCATAGTACTATTTTAATTTTATAATTTTGCACTCTCATTCTACCTAGGTATATCTCCGAAAATATTACTTATATCACCCTGAAATATTGTCTGGAGATAAAGGGTACTACTAGAAGTTCATCTATGTGACTTTCAAAAACCTGTTAACTACAAAACGAACATGGCGGCCAAACGAATTTGAAACATTTAAATAGACTTCTCTCGCGATTTAATTATAAGTGCACAGTGAAACATAATACAGCAAATGTTTATACACATTGTAATGCACTGACATCTAATTTAGTTAAATTGTTCACATAACCTCAAGATGACAGCTGTGCGAAATTTAAAATAAAGTTTTTATTTCTAGTGTCCTAATCAACCGAGTGAAGTCAACTTTGAATAATAAACATCCGGAACAATCGTCATCTAATAGTGCATAACTCGATGGCCTATATACATTAAAATCCAACATGGGGACCATCCGAAGTATTTAGATTGTTTTCATTATCTCTTAATGTATGGCAGCAATCAAACTGAAATTTTGTAAAACAAAACTTCATCTCAGTACAACAACTAGGTAACTCGATTTTTTCAGTTTTGAGTTATCTCTATGAGTCGTGCCTACTTGTTGTGTTCTATTCAATGCTACAACTGGATATCTCATAGGATGTACCATTGCGACACAATATCCATGTCAACAATTAGGTAAGTATTAAACAATGCAGTATGTTTAGCCTACTTTTCACATTTTGCAAAAATGAGGAAAAAGTAGACTTATGAGATCGGGCTAATGTGTGTCTGTCTGTCTGTCCTTCTGTCTGTCTGTCTGTCTGGATGTGTGTGTGTCCCCCCCTATCAACTCCTAAACGGCTGCAGCAATCGAAACGAACTTTGGTAGGAGTAAAGATCTATACCTGAATATCTCACGGCCATATTTGAAAATTATATCAGTGCTACCAACTGCTGAAAAATCGCAATTGAAATTTGAGCTCAATATTAGATATCTTGGAAGGTATGAATGGGAGCTATTTCAAAATTGGCACACGATTAGATAGTAATATTGCAGTTTAATTTCCAGGAGGCCATATATGGCAGTGTTGCCAACATGATTATAAGCCTGCTGATAGGTCCAAAATTTAAATGCATATAACTTCTACACTATCAATTGGATTTCAACCAAATTTCGTATGTGCTATGTGTACATAAGTGGATATGACTGAGCGTATTCTTAAGAGCCACCAGGGCTGCCAACTGTTAATAAATGCTCTCAATTTTTTTAAATCCAAATACCCATATATCAGAAAGTATGCAAGCCGACAGCTTTAAACTATGCACACGTATAGTACCTGACATTCTATATTAATTTGGAGTAACTTATATAGGTCAGTGCTGCCAACATGATTCTAAGCCTGCTGAGATGTCCAACTTTAAATACATGTAACTTCTATACTATCATTTGGATTTCAACCAAATTTTGTGTGTGCTATGTGTACCGGATATGACTATGCCGATTCTTGAGAGTAACCAGGGCTGCCAACTGTTAATCAATACTGTCTCTATTTTTGTTATCCTCATATCAATATATCAGAAAGTATGCAAACCAATAGCTCTAAACTTTGCACACTTATAGTACCTGGCATTCTAGATTAATTTGGTGTAACTTATATACGTCAGTGCTACCAACATGATTCTAAGCCTGCTGAGAGGTCCAATTTTAAAATGCATGTAACTTCTATACTAACTAATGGTTTTCATTCTAAATTGACACAATAGATCATATTATTTCAGATTATTTCTGACCAATACAATCATGTATGTCATTGTTGCCAACATGATTTTATGCGCGCTGTTAGATCCAATGTTTAACTGCATGTAACGTTCATGCTATCCATTGGACTTCAACTTAATTTTGTATTCTGTACCTTAAGAGATGGAATTAAGAATATAATCAGTCACCAGGGCTGCCAACTGTAGTTCTCTATTATTACCAACTTAATATCGTCATTATTCTAGATAGATCCATATAGATTAATCATTGGCATGAATCTTAAATGTTAAGAAAAGTAGGCTCTTTAGTTCGTCACGGAACTTTTTGTTATGCTACAAATGGATATTTTGACTCGCCCAGTTGTCCCACACTACGAACTTCCAATGACGAGATAACTTGAATGTTACAAGTAGATATTTTGAGTTACGTTGTTGTAATACTAAACTGGCTTACAATGATGATATACCTGTGTTAGCCTGCGCGCCAATAGTACTGTGTACATTGTTAGCTATTGTTTACAAGCATTACTTTTGCTCATTCTTTACATGAATGTCCCATTCTTGCTGTAATGGGTGATCACATCATGTGTGTTTGTGTGATTTCTTAGCCTTCTGATAGTCTGATCGTCTGTTAGTTTGGGTTCCAGAGGGGTGAAAATGGTTGAAGCTGCTCTTCGGAGTTTAGAATCTCCAGCTGGTAGGTATTCTTTTGACTTCAAGTAGCGTAGTTTCGAAATCATGTTACTAAGCGTTACCCCGCCTTGCTGTTTTCTTTAATTTCTATAATCATACTCTACAAGCTTGCCACGGTGGGTCAGTGGTCAACGTGTCGATCTACTAATCCCAAGCTTGCAGGTTCGCTCCTGGCCGTAGTAAGTGATTTTTGAAAGGCGGCAAAATTTGCGACACCATGTCATACGATGTTGGCATGTCAAAGAACCCATTTGAATTCAGTAGGCCGTGTTTATAATGGCAAAATTAATCTCCGGAGTTTCCTCCAGCACAAAGTTCCTCATTTCTCTACTAGAAAGCGCTATAGTGTTCAAGGAGCTTAGATAACTAACCTCCTTGACTTTCATAGTGCTTCAAGGAACAACGAAATTCGACATGCAAGCTACCCTTTGGGTGTCAAATAACAAAACTTGCACCCGGCACCCGAGTCCATACGATATTATTATTATTATTATCATACACTACGTGGAAAGATTCAGAATTATCTTTTTAATTTCTTATAATGTTTGTTTACCTGGATAGTGAGGAACGTTTTACATTATTATAAACTAGACAATATTCGAAAACTTGATTCCGTTCTTTCGAAGGTCCCGTTGGTTCTTTGCGTGTCCTGTGGGAAAAACCAACCGGAACTGCCACTTTGTCTTCTACCTTGCCTGCCAGTAAAGACAATACTGATTCAGAATCACAATCTGATATTTCTCCTCCTGTTTCGGAATACCAACCATCATCCTATGATGAATTAGATGAAGTTAGTTAGTTATTGTTGTTTTAAGGGGCGGAACTGAATCAGAAGAAAGAGCCACAAAGGAAAGGGAGTGTAAATTTCAAGCGTTTAAATCCAGCTGATGCTAACGAAGTCGAACAGGAGCTACTGGAAAGGGTAACTGAAGATGACATTACTGATATACAAGAACATAATTTAGAGGGCATGGAAGAAACACCTTCAAGAACAGGCAACGATAGAAAACGATTAAGACATCCAGAGCAGTGTGTAAGAAATATTTCCAAAATGAGGTGGCAACGAGGAGACTCCTACGTTTCATCCAAGAAAGTGCACGTTCCTGGAGCATGCATGAAAGATCCATATCGAGACAATTGCAGAAGGAAGTGTTATCAGAAGTTTACAGATATAAAAAGACAGAACATTTTTCAAGGATACTATAATTTAGAGACGTATAAGAGAAAAAGGGACGTAATTCACAGTAACTCAGAGAAGATCTTTAAAAAGACTAGCACACGAGTGAATTCAACGAGAAATTACACGGTGGTATTCTACTTGCCACGAAGCAAAGAAAAAAAAGTTTGTAAGACCATGTTTTTAAATACACATGGAATCCGTAAAGGTGTTGTTGATATAGCGATGAAGAAAAGAACAAAAAGAAAACATAGCTGAAGAAGACAAATGGGGCCACCACGTAAAGAAAGTCACTTCACCTGAACTTTTAGACAGCGTGAGGAATCACATTGAAAGTTTTTCAGTTGTTGAATCCCACTATTGTCGCTCTGGGACACAAAAGAAACTTCCTAAGTTCCCCACTTATTATCACACTTACGTACACCATGTACAAATCAGCGCGCACAGAAAAAGATGTTGAAGCGACTAATGCCCATATTTACAGGAAGATATTTACCGAGGAATACAATCTCGGTTTTCATCATCCCAAAAGCCTGCCACGGTGGGTGAGTGGTTATCGTGTCAGATTACTAACCGTAAGCTTGCAGGTTCGCTCCTGGCCATGGTAAGTGATTTTTGAAAGGCGGAAAGAATGACGACACGCTTGTCGTACGATGTTGGCATGTCAAAGAACCCATTTGAATTCAGTAGTCCATGTTCATAATGGCAAAATTAATCTCGGGATTTTCCGCCAACACAAAGTTCCTCATTTCTCTACTAGAAAACGCTATAAAGTCAAGGAGCTTAAATATCTAACCTCCTTGACTTTCATAGTGATTCAACGAACAAAGAAATTCGACAATTATTATTATTATTATTATTATTATTATTATTATTATTATTATTATTATTATTATTATTATACCCAAAAAAGGCCACTGTTGTCTATGCATGGCCTACAACACCCCTGGGATCAATAAAGATGAAATTAAACCTAATTATGACTCTCACCTTTCATCAAAAGACAGGACCCGAGACGAGAAGAAACAAGACAAGGAGCGAGCACAAAACTCAGAAGGGACTTATGTAAACTGTAACTTCGATCTCCAGCAAGTTCTGTTGGCTACAACTGATCCTGCCAACAATGCTTTGTTTTATAAGCAACGATTGAAAACTTATAATTTTTAGTGTATGACGTAAAATCAAAACAAGGAGATTTTTTCATGTGGTCGGAAGTGAAGGAGTGAGACAGCAAGCTGTCTGTACCAGTATTTCAAATCTCTTCCTGGAATGGTGAATCACATTTCCTGTTGCAGTAATGGAGGACAGAATCTAAACAAATTTGTTGCTGCAATGTGCTTGACCACTGTTCAGGAAATGCTTAATCTAGAAACTTTTTTAGTAAATTTTACCCTCCAGGTTGGTAGGTCCCACGGACTTAGCGAGGGAACTCACCACTACCGCCTTTCCAGGCAGTGTCCTACAGTTGGGAACACTTGGTCGGATTGGGTACAACTGCGGAGGTGTGATCAGCACTTCGCCCAGGCGGCCTCACCTGCAACGCGAACAGGGGCCTCATGAGGGATGGGAAGGGAAGGGAAGATTGGTATTGATAGGCAAGGAAGAGGGGAGGAGGCGGCCGTGGCCTTACAGGAGGTACCACCCTGGCATTTGCCCGAAGACGAAGTGGGAACAACGGAAAACCACTCTGAGGATGGCTCAGCTGGGAATCGAACCCCCTTTACTCATTTCGACCACCCGAGGCTGAGTAGACCCCGTTCCAGTCCTCATACCACTTTTCAAATTTTGTGGCAGAGCCGGGAATCGAACCCGGACCTCCGGGGCGGCAGCTAACCGCTACACTATGGAGGCGACTAATCTATAAACTATTGATTTAAAATTCATGGTTGTTGGTCATAGTGAAATAGAATGTGACTCAATGCATTCTGCCACCAATACAGAGCAAAAAAGAGTCGAAAACGTAAACTGGCCCGCCGATTGGAAGACTATTGCCAGAAGTGGAAGAAGGAAGGGTGACAAACCGTATGTTGTTCACGAAGTAACACATGAGAAGATTATCGACTGGAAGTATCATCTGAATCGCCACATGACTATTAGGAAAGAAGATGTGAACGGGATTCCAGTCGGGTGGTAGAGGATGTGCTGGCTAAACTTCACAAAACAGCGTCCATTTGTTATGTAAATTAAAGAACACTTTGACGACGATTTTAGAGCTCTGGACTGTCACAAGAAAACAAGAAAATGCAGATCTCATTGTCAGACACAACATTTTTGTACACGTCCGTCCTGCTTATACCAAAGGAAAAGAACGATGATTTGATGTCCCTGTTCAAGTCAGTGCCTCCGGCGCTAGCACCAGAATACCAGCCATTTTAAGAAAATCTGCCACACTAAGGAGATCTAAAAGATTCTGAATCATCGTCTGATGACGCGAGCGAGTGTGTTCTGACAATGACAATATTGATTTTGTATTTTTATGGTAAATATGCTTGAGGGTGAAAAAGTGATTGAAATATTCCGCATTATACTGAATGATTAAAACAATTCTTGTATATTTCTGAAGATTTCAACATCATTATGTACTAGCAGAAGTACCCGCTCTTCGAACGGTCTTCGGTATGAATAACCAGACGCTATCAATTGAGCTACTGTTGCAATGATTAGGGGCCTGTCATTCCTTCATAAGTTTATCAGAACGAAGTTAGTTTTCTGGGTATATCGCAGACACTGTTAATTTAAGGACCATAAAATGTGGTTTTCGGAGACCCTTAATAGACTCCCTAGTTTTGTTGAGAAGCGCAACATATGCTTTGTTCGTCCTTCTAGGATAATTTTTATTTTTCTCCTATTTTAGCATTTATTTTGAAAAGTTGTTCCTTATACCCACCCTTCTATGAGAAGTAGCCTACGTTGAAGATTTTTCTAAATGATTGGTGTATTGACTCATGGTTACAATGCCTAATTTTACGATGCTCCAAGCACCCGAACATGAATTATAGGCGTATATAAACATAAATATATATCAACCACACAGTATCAAACAAGATCATCATTACGATGAACCCGTTTGTCGACAAAAATATGATTAGTTAAAATGTGCTCTCAAACTAAATTCACCTAACATGTACTTCCTGACGTGAAAATAATATTGAAAACCTCGTAGACGAAACGCAATATATGTGAAATTAAAACTGACCTTCACCGTTGTGGAAAGTCCCCATCCCCAGGAAGACCCCATTAATAAATTATAAAGGCTTGTGCTGCATGAAAATTCGGGATTTGTAGCTGCAAAAAACACTATTCGAGACCAGGAATTTTTTTAAATAATGATGCTGTTTTGGAGATATAATATACCTTCTGTACAACATATCGCATATCGCACGTGTAAGTCACGTGTAAAAATTCTAGGGTATCCCTTGACCCCCTTAACCGCATTGTTGAATTGTACAGTCTATGTTTGATTCCACGATAACCTTATAGCCATTTGCAAACTTTCACAGAAATGCAATAAATTGAGTGGCATTGCTTCTTACAGAAATAGATGGAAAGTTGGATGTCACCTCTTGTGATACTCTTGTCATGGTTACCGGCTTGCATTACTTCATTAGTTTCTTCTTGTTCTTCTTCTTTCGGATGGGCCAGCTAAGGACAACTACGTTCAACTTTTCAGCTTGGTGAGGGACTTCATATTTGCCCAATATTCGCGCATTATCTGGCTATGTTTCTCCTTTCTCACTTTTGTCCAGATGATGCCGGTTTACTTACAGGGTGGTCTGTCCTGAAAACTCTTCTGTTTAAGTATCTTTCTGAGATGTGATCGGCTTCTAATATCATTTTTCATTATCTTCAGTTCTTGGATATCCTTGTTAACTACTGTTAGCGACGGTGTCACGCTCTTTCTATTCCCCCAGTAGTTGAGAAGCCGGTTAGTTAGTCTTGTTGGGTACATCCATGAGACTTGTCCGTAGAAAGACAGACGTCTCTTCCTGGCCACATCTGTGATTTTCTCAGTATATCTATATAGCTCCTGATTTGGTGTTCTTCTGTACTCATCTATTTATTAGTTTATTAAATTAAATTAATTTTCTGAGAATATGTCAGAAACGTGGTTTTAGAGCCTTAAGACGTAGTAGCCTCCGAGCCACCGAGGGGCTGAAAATGAGCTTTGTCTTGTCCTTGTACGCCATAATATAATAATAATAATAATAATAATAATAATAATATCAACAGACTGGCAGAAAATAACGAAGAAAATTCAGGAAGTCATGAAACTAGGACAACCTCCTCGCACAAGAAAACATCGTTGGTGGAATGCAATTTGCGATCAGGCAGTTGACAACCAAATTACTGCGTGGAAAAAGTTTAACAGTCACAAAACTGAGGAAAACTGGGAGAACTTTCTTAAAACCCAAAAATGTGCCTCCAAAACAATTAGGAAAGAAAAACGAGGATATGACAACAACAGACTCCATGAAATCCAGCAGGATTTCACCCAACATAATACTAGAAACTTCTACAAGACGTTTAGAGAAAATTTAAAGGGATATCAGGCGCCCAGCATGTGCTTCAAAAAACTTGATGGCACGTTGGAAACTAACGCGAAAGAAAACTGTAAAATATTAGCCCAATACTTCAACTCCCTTCTTAACTGCGAACCACCCCAAGAAAATCTTGCCTTCACTCCTCCGGTTTCCACACACCCGGACTCACAATCCCCTGACCTAGAAGAAATTCAGGAGATCATCCAAAAGCTCAAAAATAACAAAGCACCAGGAGAAGATGGGATCATTGCTGAATTCTGGAAACTGAACGATCCTACACTTACGCAGAAACTTCATCACCTTATTTCAGACATATGGATGATGAAGCGAATACCAGAAGACTGGAAATGTGCTCTAATTCATCCGTTACACAAAAGGGGTGATAAAACATACATGAGTAATTACAGGGAAATCTCCCTGCTCCCTATTGCTTATAAAATCCTCTCCAAGGCACTTTTAAACAGGCTAGAACCCCAGGTGGATCCACTAATTGGTGAATACCAAGCCGGATTCAGAAAAGGGCGATCATGTGCTGAACAGGTGTGGAGCTTAAAAACAATATTACAAATGAGAAAATGTAGAAATACAGTAATAACATTCGTCGACTTCAGAAAAGCGTATGACTCTGTAGACCGCGAAACCCTTTTTATGATCATGAAAGAATTCGGGATAGACAGAAAGACCCGAAAAATCATTGAACAGACGCTTACAGTAACTATGTCCAAAGTGAAATTCATGGGTGAAATATCGGAGCCCTTTCTCATCAAAACTGGAGTTCGACAGGGGGACGGATTATCCCCAATGCTTTTTAATATTGTTCTAGAAAAGATCATTAGGGAATGGGAGCCTCATGTAAAAGGCATTCAAATTGGAATCAAAAAAGAGAACCGTCTTACAGTCAAGTGCCTCGCTTTTGCGGACGATATTGCCATTATCACTAACACCAGACATGAAGCCATACACGCAGTGGAAAAATTACATGAAATTGCTCAAAGAACCGGACTACAAATTTCTTATGAAAAAAACCACTATATGGAAAGACGGCCAGAAAATAACTCTTCTTTAATCACACAATACGGTAAAATAACACAAGTCCCCCATTTTAAATACCTTGGTGAAATCATACAGTCCTCGGGACTAAACCGAATCGCCAATGAACAAAGAATCACCAAACTACAGAAGGCCTACAAGCTAACGTGGGCTCACTACAACAAGAAGTGCATCTCGCTGGACGCAAAATTAAGGCACTATACAACGGTGATTCTTCCGGAAGCAACTTACGCAGCCGAAACAATGGTGATCGACGGTCATTCCAAAATTAAGGATATGGAAAAACAGGAAAGGAAAATTCTCAGAAAGATTTACGGGACAGTTAATAATAACGGTATTTGGATGAAGAGACCTCAAAGCGAACTCTACCAAAAGATCCACACGATAACGGAAGTAATCAGAAAACGCCGAGTACAGTTTTATACTCACATTTACAGGATGGAAAATTTCAGAACGCCGAAGAAATTGCTCAACGTTATAACACGGAGTAAGTGTGGCACGGAGTGGCTGACAGAGATTCAGAGGGACCTACAACAGGTCAACATTGAAAATTTTGAGGACCGCACCGAGTGCAGGAATAAAATCAAAAATGTTAAGTTTGATTATAGACCATCACGACAGCCTGGAAGAAAGTGGACAGCTGAGCGGAAGAAGGAGCATTCTGAGAGGATGAAGAGGTTTTGGGAACAGAAGCGGGAAAATGCCAGAAGATGAAATCATGTATTCAAGTTCAATCGCTCTCCTAAAGGGGAACAATCGATTAAATAAATAAATAATAATAATAATAATAATTTTATAATATAGGGATAGGGATATTATACACCTTCATCGCCACACACGCATGTGTAAATCGCGTGAAAAAATCTAGAGTATCCCTTGACACCCTTAAGCGAATTATATACGTATTGATGAATTTTACAGCTTAAGTTGTTTCCGTGATAACCTGATAGACGTTTGCAAACCTTCACAGTAATGTAATAAATGGAATGCATTGCGTCTTACAGAAATAGACGGACTCCTGAGATTGTGTTGCCATGGTTACCGGCTTGCATTCTTTCATTTCATTTTTATTTTTAATGAAATTAGTTTTCTAGGAATATCTCAAAACCTGTTGGTTTTAGGACCATAAAATGTGGTTTTCGGGGCCCGTAGGGTCTCCGAGTTTTGTTTCTCACATTGAGACGCTGAAAGTGAGCTTTGTCTCGTCTTTCTAAGCCCATTTCAGCATGTATTTTAAGGAGGTAGGCCCCCTTTTATGAAGGGGAAGATGACCTCGTAGTTCCGCCCCTTAAAACAAGAATAACTAACTAACTAACTAACCCTTTTTATGAGAGGTACGGAGAAGAGTTACATCAATGAATACTTTCTTGCCTCTGATGGACATCTGTACCAAATTTTACGTTGATCCACTCAACCGTTCTCGAGTGATGCGCGTTCAAAATTGTACACAAACAAACAGACAGACAGACAGACAAAAATTTTGTTTTTGCGCGCAACCGTCATAAACCAGTCTGGGATGCGTTAATAACTCAAATTTCCGTGGAAATTCAGAAAAAAAAACAGACAAACTTTCATTTTTATATATAGAGAGAGATTTCTTTGTAAATAATTATGTTTTTGTAGTCATCAGTTGGTTTACTTTGTAAATCATAAGTAGGTAATTAACCATCTGGACCAGTGCAACAACTAGATATCTCCTTTTTATTAAAAGGGAAACAAATTTGAGAAGAATATCTGAACGACCCTCAAAGTACTAACATTTTCAAACTAAATAAGCATATCACTTCAGAATTATTACAAACACTTTCTATGCAGTGAAGGGTTCAAATTCCAAGAAATGATCAAAAAGGCTTCTTGCAATAAAAGCTATTGTTAAGTTGTCTAGTTGTTGTACTGAAGTGACGCCCCTATATTAATTGAGGCTATAAACGTATCCTCACGTATGGGACTTTCAATAACCTGGTGAGCACAAATCCAACATGGCAGTGACGCGAAATTTTAATATTTAAATGGTCGTTCCTCGCGTTGTTACCATCCGAGCGCAGTGCAACTGCGTACGGTATATGCTTATACGAATTTTAATCCACTGGCTTCTAGTTTATTTCAGTAGTTTGGATAATCACAAGACGGCGGCTGTGCGAAATTTTAACATCTGTTTTTATTTCTTGTGTCCTAATCATGCGATTCAAGTTTGAATAATACACCTACACAATAATCTTCATGTAATAGTACATAACGCTTAGGCTTACGTATATAAAAATCCAACATGTCAACCATCCGAAATATTTACACGGTTCTCAATATCTACGAATCTATTACAGCAATCAAACTGAATTTTTTTTATGTTGATAGAGGCAATTAACATAAGAAGGATATATGAAAATAGGCTGCATATTTCTTCACGGAACTACTTGTTTTCTTCATTAATGTATTTCAATTTCTTTCCATGTATTCTAAATTACTGGACAAAATTGAAACTTAATTCTTGAAACTTTTCCAAGCCCATGGTGTTGGATTAGCGCTCCTGCCTCGCGCCTGGAGGGCTCGAGCTCGATTCCCGGCTCCGTCAGGGATTTTAGAAACTGACGTAAGGGCTGAAACGTGATGCACGCAGCCTCGTGAGGACAATTTATTGAGTAGTTGTCTGGCAGTGAGGCAGCGCCCCGGCCGCGGATACCAAGACTAAAGGCCGAGGAGACCCTAAGCGCTGACCACGTGTCACCACATAATCTACTGGCCAAATGGCTGGGCAGCGGTCGCTTGGTAAGCGTAGCCCTTCACTGGCAGTAGTGCCACGGTGGGGATGTATTCTTGAAACTTGATATAGAATCAATTAAATTACAAAATCAAATGCAATGAAACGAAATAAATAAGATTTGTTTATATTTATCTTGCTTACAGTGGATTTTAAGGTACCTTTCAAGAATTTTGGCTGTGGAGTATTCATGTTGTTTCAGAGTATATTTGAGTCGTCCAGTTGCAAAACTCGTTTAATCCACTTGTGAATAAGGATCATGTCGTAAAATTATTTATTTAATTATTTTATTTTACTTTACTTTATATATTTTTGTTTTTTGTTTGTTTTGTTTTATTTTGGTTATTTTGTTTTATTTTGATTTTGTTTTGTTTATTTTGTTTTGTTTTATTTTGATTTTCCAGTAAACAAACACAAAACAAAACAAAAACACGAAGCAAAAAGCAACATTCAGACACAAAAGCTAAAGCAGAAAACAAAACAAAAAACACAAAGCAAAAAGCAAAATTCAAAAACAGCAAAAGCAGAAAACAAACACAAATAAAACAAAAAAGACGAAGCAAAAATCAAAATTCAAACACAAAAGCAAAAGCAAAAGCAAAAAACAAAAAAGAAAGAAACACACAACAAAAAGCAAAATTCAAAAACAGCAAATCAGAAAACAAACACAAAACCAAAACGAAAAAGACGAAGCAAAAACAAGATCAAAAGCAAAAGCAGAAAACAAAAAACAAGAAACATAAAGCAAAAAGCAAAATTAAAAAAGCAAAAGCAGAAAACAAACACAAAACCAAAAAAGAAAAGCAAAAAGGAAAAGCAAATGCAAAAGCACAAAGCAAACACAAAACCAAAAATACAAAGCAAAAAGTAGAAAACAACAAATACAAAAGATACGTGAGGCAAAGTCCAGAGAAACGTTTCTCCTGAAAATGATTCTTATTCACAAGTGGATTAAACAAGTTTTGTAACTTGACAACTCATTTGAAGAAACATATTATTATAGGAATATTTATGGTGGTAGTGTTATTGGACTCGCCCTACTTACCGAGGAGAAATTCGCAAGAAAGACACGTAACAGAAATGCACTCGGAAAGTACACTGGAGGGATGTATTGAGAATAAAGATAGATTGTAATCTTATCTGTCAGTCTCATGCCCCAGCAGTGCTCTTCAAGTCTATCACGATCGGTTTCCCATCCACCAGGCTGTAAGCTGTGGTCGCCAAGAGTGCCCCACTTGTCGCACCAACTTTACGGGCGTCCCAACGACGTCTGGTGGCACTCAGCCGTCTCGCTCGCAGGGAGATCGGTAATATCGGCAGCACAAAGTTCGAAGTGTTCAGCTTGCATATCATAATGAACTTCCTTCTCTTGTTACTCCAGGAATCTCGTCAGCTGACAAATAAAGTTTATGCTTGCTCTGAAATCAGAAGGCAGGTGGTTTTGAATCCCACCGTTTGCCATCGTTGGCTATAGATCAGGGTCACCTCTTTCCCAATAATAGCCGCAACTACTGAATGAGTACAACCCATAAGAATCACCAAGTCACTTTGTAAAACAGAATACTAATGTTTAGTTTTGAGCAATTACATACTGTAGTAACAAATGTCTTCAGATTGTAGCTTCAGCGATTAATTTTCATGGGATTTCAATGAGTTTGTGGGTGCTCCGATTTTCATATTGATATTACGTTTTTCAAATTGACATTAGAACAGCAGGCAGAGCGCACTACAGGCGGAAATTTGAATCGAGCACTTCTTCGGATCGTCAGTAAGCCTTAAAAGTGCTTTCACCGAGGACGGACGCTACAAGGATCAGTTTCTAAAACCAGATAAGTTGGCATGACCTTTTTCCATTTGTTGTTGTTGTTGTTGTTGTTTGAGTCTTGGTTTGATGCAGCCCTCCATGCCTCCATTTAGTGCAGTGTATCACTTGCATATTTTCCACTCGAGATATCGCAAAACAATTAGGCCACTACCTTAAATAGGAACGGTTGATTTAGAACATTAATAACAAAATAGTGTAGACAATATCATTCCTCAAGTTATTCACAATAACAATTCAATAGATCACAGGCTATATACTAAAACCACATTAAAAATAATAATAACAAGAAGTTCCGTGACGAACTAAAGAGCCTACTTTTCTTAAAATGTAAGATTCATGCCAATGATTAATCTTGATGGACCTATCTAGAATAATGACGAAATGAATTTGGTAATATCGAAATTTCTAATTAGTGCCTGAAAGAGCACTACAGTTGGCAGCCCTGGTGACTGAATATATTCTTAGTTCCATCTTTTAAGGTACAGAATACAAAATTTGGTTGAAGTCCAATGGATAGCATGGACGTTACATGCAGTTAGACATTGGACCTATCAGCGCATGTAAAATCATGTTGGCAACAATGTCATGCATGTGTTGGTCAGAAATAATTTGAAATATTATGGTGTATTGTTGTGCCAATTTTGGATGAAATCCATTTGTTAGTATAGAAGTTACTGTAATTTTAAAATTGGACCTATCAGCAGGCTTAGAATCATGTTGGTAGCACTGACATACATTAGTTGCTCCAAATTAATCTAGAATGTCAGGAACTATACGTGCGCAAAGTTTAGAACTGTTGTCTTGCATACCTTCTGGAATATTGATATTAGGGTAAAATATATAAACACCATTTATTAACAGTTGGCAGCCCTGATTGCTCTAAAGAATATGCACAGTCATATCTGTTATGGTACACATAGCACATACGAAATTTGGTTGAAATCCAATTGATAGTATAGAAGATACATGTAATTAAAATTTTGTCTTTTCAGCAGGCTTAGAATCATGTTGGTAGCACTGACATACATTAGTTGCTTCGAATTAATCTAGAATGTCGTGAACTATACGTGTGCAAAGTTTAAAGCTGTGGGCTTGCATACATTCTGATATATTGGTATTTGGATAAAAAAAATAGAGAGAGCATTTATTGACAGTTGGCAGCCCTGGCGGCTCTTTAGAATACGCTCAGTCTCTGTTTATGTACACATAGTACATACGAAATTTGGTTGAAATCCAATTGATAGTGTAGGAGTTATATGCATTTAAAATTTGGACTTATCAGTATGCTTAGAATCATTTTGGCAACACTGTCATGTATGGCCTCCTGAAAATTAAACTGAAGTATTATTATTTATATGTGTACCAATTTTGGAATAGTTCCCATCTATATATTCCAAGATATCCAACATGGAGCTCAAATTTCAATTGCGACTATTTAGCAGTTGGTATCACTGAAATCATTTTCAAGTATGCAATTGAGATGTCCCGGTATAGATCTTTACTCATACCAAATTTGGTTTCGATAGCTGCAGCCGTTTTGTAGTTGATAGGGGGGGGGGGGACACACACGCAGACGGACAGGCAGACAGACAGAAGGACAGACAGACAGACAGACAGACGGACATTTTCCCGGATCGATCTCATAAGTCTACTTTTTCCTCATTTTTGCAAAATGTGAAAAGTAGGCTAAAAATAATAATAAAAATAATAACGCAAGGGACTAATAAATAAACTGGAAGTGAAAGAAAGGAAAATTCTAAGTAAAATCTTTGGCCCAGTAAAAGAAAATGGGGAATATAGGAGACGGTACAACCGCGATCTTGACACCCATGTGGAAAAAATAACTGACACCCTGAGGAAACGGAGAATTACCTTGTACGGTCATATAACAAGGATGAATCCAGCGCGATTGACAGAATTTTCACCTACTTCCTCAAACAGAAAACTAAGGGAGCTTGATTCACTGCGGTGGACAAAGATTTGCAAGAAGTGGGAATTACAAGTAACGATATATGGGAACGTGCCCCACTTAAGCAAAAACTAGCAGCACACCGATGATTCCAAGAAAAGTCTAAGCTTCCAACAGGCAATAAGGGGTCTGAGAAAAGGAAACCTATACTGTATGTAAATAAGTTTGACGCATTATAGAAGTTTTTACAAACTTATGTAATCTAAACATTGCAGCGAGTCTCTTTCACGACTCGGCCGGCGGGTGCGCCCAGCTTATCTGTCTCCCGTTGACTATCACTCTCCGCTCGGCATAACACAGCACTTCGCTAACGCAATCCGTGCATGACATGAGATAACAATTAAAATCAATAAAATAAGCTGCTACTACCTTATGACAGGAGATGTTCTAAATGTTCTCCTCCTACATCCATACATTTCTGGCATCGTCTTAGGAAACTCAGATTCACACGCATATGTTCGTCTTTCGTAATTGAAGCTATTTCTCTCCGGATATGTTAATGTTTTTCTCGGACGAAGCTTGGTTCAATTTACACGGGTATGGTTCGACGACGCAGAATAACAGATATTGGAGTAGAGAAACCCCCAATCGCATATACGAAATTGCTCTACATAACGAATGGGTCGGAGTATGGTGCGCAGTGAATGGATACATTATTATAGGGCCTATCCTTTTTCAAGGCACAATTAATGCACAAAGTTACAGGGATAATATAATCAAACCATTTTTTGACGAACTGACTGACACTAACTCTCGAAATGGATATATTCAGCAAGACTCTGCCACCGCGCATACAGCACATTAAACTTAATTGAGGAAATTTTTGAATACCGTGTAATTAGTACGGACTTATGGCTGTTAATTTGTGACTTTTATTTATACGGGTGCTTAAAGAAAAAAGTGTATGCAAGAAACCCTCACACGTTGGGCGAACTGAAAGAACATATCCGGAGAGATATAAAGCCTCAATTACGGTAGACGAACTTATGCGTGTGAATCAGAGTTTCCTAAGACGATGCCGGAAAGCTGTGGATGTATGAGGAGAAAATTTCCAACATCTCCTGTCAAAAGGTACGAGCTTATCTAATTAATTGATATTTTCTGAATTTTAATTGTTATATCATGTCATGCACGGACAAAATGAGCGAAGTGCTATGCTATGCCGAGCGGGAAGTGATGAGTCAACGGGAGGCAGATAAGCTGGGCGCGCCGGCCGGCCGAGTCGTGAGAGAGACTCGCTGTATATATATACATATATTTGTGATTAAGTGTAATTCATAAACATCTTATACTAATTAAGCTTAAGTGAATAAGATCTGGGGATGAATGCTTGACGTTGGAAACATATCATCCAATTAAGTACTATTTGTACATAAAAAGTGTTATTTTGTAATAATATCTCGTTCTTTTCAGGTTAGGGCATGCACATACTTGTTTCCCGCCTCATGTAATTAGGCATAATTTGTGTTGACCGTCTGGAAATCATTCTTTAATAAAATAATTAGTTTTAATTATTTTATTATTTAGACGATTTACCCTCTAGGTTGGTGGTTCCCACAGACTCAGCGAGGGAACCCACCACTACCGCCTCTACGGGCAGTGTCCTGGAGCTTGGAACATCTGGTAGGGATGGTTACAACTGGGGAGATGTGATCAGCACCTCGCCCAGGCGGCCTCACCTGCAAAGCGAACAGGGGCCTCATGAGGGATGGGAACGGGGGGGGGGGGGGGAATTGGGACGTATAGGCAAGGAAGATGGAAGGAGGCGTCCGTGGCCTTACAATAGGTACCCTTCCGGCATTTGCCCGAAGACGAAGTGGGAAACCACGGAAAACCACTTCGAGGATGGCTGAGGTGGAATAAACACCCTCTACTCATTTGGACCACCCGAGGCTGAGTAGACCCCGTTCCAGTCCTCATACCACTTTTCAAATCGAACCCAGGACCTCCGTGGCGGCAGCTAACCATGATGACCGCTACGCTACGGAGGCGACAGTTTTAATTCATCTACATATTATTTGGTTTAAGGGTAATTACTAACGTTTTCCATTCAGGGGCTAATGAAGGTGTGTACCAAAACTAAGACATTTGTACCAATAAGAGCCTAGAAAACCTAATGACTACAGTGAATATTGACAAGGTAGATCATACATTAATAATTGTACAATTTATAAATGCAGTGGTACTGCCCATAGTCCACTCTTTGACAGCTATCATACCAAAATCATTGATTATCATTCTGGATAAGTTAGGAATTCCATTAATAGGACTCATCCTGGGTGCACGCCTCGTCCATTCTTGGGCTAACGTAAGCCAACTCTTTCAGTCAACGTGATAAGTCTTATTGTTGTTGTTTCATTTGAGAGGTTTGGATATCATGCTCGTTTAGCCCCGTGCACTTCGGTTTTGTGGAATTCTGCCTGGTAACCTTTGTTATTGTGATATCTGTATTAGTATGTGTATTTGTAATTCAGATGAGGATTGTGAAGGAGGCGGCCGTGGCTTTAAGTTAGAAACCATCTCAGCATTTGACTGGAGTTCATAAAAAATGGGATTCAATAGGGATTGCAAGATAGGCTGGGAGATCTCGATTTTGCAGATGGTATTTGCCTGCTGGTACAAAGGTTCAGAGATATGGATGAGAAGCTTACGCTGTTAAAGAAAGATGCAGAGGCTCCTAGACTTAAAAAGAATATAAATAATGCCAAGGAGATGAGAGTCAATTCAAAGAGGGATGATAAACTGTTTCTACATGGCAAAGATATTGAACAAGAAGATTCCTTCCTCTATCTTGGGAGCATTGTTACTGCAACTAGAGGAGCGGAAGAAGACATAAAGATTCGCATCAGGAAAGCAAATGGTGCCTTTGTCCCAAAAATGTCAAATCCATTCTCCTCTATGGCTGTGTAACTTGGAAGGTTACTCAGAAGACGACAAAAGAAATGCAAGTGTTCATGAATCGTTGTGTGAGACGCATCATCAATCAAAGATGGCCGAACGTTATATCAAATGAAGATATATGGGAGGAAACGAACCAGTAGCCAATTTAACTCCAGATAAAGGAGAGAAAGTGGTGTTGGATTGCCCACACTCTGAGGAAACCTACTGGAGCCATCGAAAATACAGCACTGGATTGGAACCCACAAAGGGCCCGAAAACGTGGTCGCTCAAGAAAGACCTGGAATAGGACTGTTGAGGACGAGTGTCAAGGAATGGGAAGCACATGCAGTGAGGTGAAGAGAATGGCCAGCAACAAGACCCGATGGAAGTGTTTCACGGAAGCCCTATGCTCCAAGAGGAGCCACTGCAACTAAGAATAATGATAATAATAATAAGAAGAAGACGAAGAATAAGAGTAAGAAGAAGACGAAGAAGGAGCTAAAGATGGGTGAGTTGTGAATCAATCCCACCTCGTCTGAGTTTTGCCTCATGAGAGTGAGTGTATCACAGTCCAGTCCTCAGGCCAGAATTAAATTTCTTGACAGAGCCGGGAATCAAACCCGAACATTTGGAGTGACAGCCAAGAATTCTAGCCACTACACCAGGAGATACATTCACGTGAACACTCACGTTGAATCACATTCCCTCTCCAGTCGATACATTTAGCATTCCTGTTAATGCTGCCCGCGTGTCTAGTACATACGTTGGCCTGCCCCAGCGAAACTCTCTGCTCTGTCTCGTTTTAATTTTTGCTCGTTTATCATGCGGTTCCCTCCTCATGAATATTCCATCGGCTGTTTGAATTTCAATGCGGCATGACGATAGCACGACCGTAAAGGAAACGGAATAAATGTAGTGCATCAAAGAGACTCTCTGGGGAACATGACAATGAAATAACTAGGACTGTCGACAAATCTACACAATATTGTTCAACATGGCAACCTAATGTGGCTCTTTCTGTGAGGAGTCTAATGAATGAAGGAAAAAAGTACAAATATATTTCAATGAACTACAAATTAGGGTCTCAAGCTGGACTACACAAACCTTCTGAACTAACTCTTGCAGTATAAATATTCTTAATAGAAAACCTACGAATGTCCCTACTACAACCAGCGACAAACAGTTACAGAAGACTGCTACAAAATCTACAGAATGAAATATATAATAATGTTATTAGCTTTACGTTCCTTTTAATTACTTCGGCTTTTAGAGACGCCGAGGTGACGGAATTTTGCCCTGAAAGAGATCTACAACATGCCCGTAAATCTACTGACACGGCTCCCTCACATTTGCTTACCTTAAATTGCCAGGATTCGCTCCTCCGAACTTGGGAACAGCAGGTGAGAACTTCGCCGCTGAGCCACGCGGCCATCCTCAAGATGATAGACGAGACATACCGATGAAACTCTACAATACAAGAAGAGGCTTAAAATTTTACGTGATTGCTGTTGGTCCAAATGAACACCTTTTAAGAAATTAATTAAGGGGCTCTAACATGCAGAACATCTTCTCAAAGGGAAAACTTCATGTTCTTAACGCTACATTTATTATATTCATGGCTCATTTTAGCCTACTTTCGATTTTTGCAAAAAATGAAAGTAGACTTATGAGATCAACACAGGGCGAAAAAAGTGTGTCTGTCTGTGTGTGTGTGAGTCTGTGTGTGTGTGTGTATGTGTGTGTGTGTCTGTGTGTGTCTGTGTGTGTGTGAGTGTGTGTACTCTGAATGTCTGTCCCCCCCTATCAATTCGAACACGGTGAATGCGAATTGAACGAAATTTGGTACAAAGGTAGCACTAGCAAGGGACACCTCAGTGTCATGTTTTATATCGCCGCCATCTTTACTAAAACTGAATGGCGGCCACTCAAACGTTCAAAACGTAAAATCAAATAACGACTAACCAAATCATCCGATCTCTACCAAATTTGGTAACAACATACCTTCGTATAGGATGCGTCTTGTGACCAAACTACAAGGTCGTCCGACATACCATTTCAGGATGGCGGCCGTGCGAATTATGCAAACTTTATAATCCATATCATGGGATCCACCAGTTCCGATTATCGAGCCGAGAATCGTTTTAACTGTTCTAAAGGAAGAGGCACGTTCGAAATTAAAAGTTTATTTTGTAATACTATAGTGCAGACGTGATTTTAAAAAGCTGAGCTGATTCAGTAATAAGACAAGATGGCAGCGGATATCTTGTGCCTGACTTATATTTCACTAATTTGAGTATTGCATGCAAATATAGCGTACTGATACAAAATAAATAAACTTTGTATGAAATCCTTTATATATAAATAATATACTCCAGTGATGAAATCGTTTAGTATAAATCATTAATTGCTAACAAGTTCTATGTAAGTCATTTTATATAGAACGATATTCGTTGACACAATTAGCTCAGTGGTAGAGCGTTAGCCTATCGCTCAAAGGCCTATGGTTCAAACCCGATCAGAGCTAGGTTTTTTGCTTGAAATGTTATATGTTTATTGTTTTGTAATGACTCAGATGTTTTAAAATTAAGCGTTATATTGTGCATATTATGGTGTAAAATATATATTTAATTAAAACATAATTCGCCAGCAGATTTACTCGAGACATCTAGCTGCCAAAAAGGTAACTTATTAACTTCCAGATATTATCAGGACCTTCTATACTACCGGACCTGACACTGGCGGCGGGTAAGAGCCAAGATGGCTGACGTAGTTGGTTGTTGGTTGTTGTTTATAATGATGTGTGGTTTTGTTTACGATGTGATAGTGTTGTATAGCCTAGTAGTGTGAATAATCCCTTTATCGCTTAGCAATCATCTCACTTGATTTGCTGTGCTTAGTGGTTATTGCTTTCGTGTAAATAAATGCCTGCATTATCATAGTGCTTCATAAAATCGAGATACCGGTACCTTCTGATTCCATCAATTCTACTAGTGGTTAAGTTGGTCTATTTATTATTCTATTTAGGGTTTATAAATTATTAGTAATGGTAATCCATTATGAGCAAGCATAATAATAATTAACGTATTCCATTTTTAGGTCTGAGAAGATCTGAAAATTGATTACGAAGAAACATAACCTGCTTTTTAAATTGGATGCAGTGTCCACTAATCCAGTTTTAAGCCTGCTAGTTCAAGGATCTTATCACGTACTTGGTGTGGATTCCTGTGTTTTATAAACTATCAGTAGGCTTGCCCGTGGAGATATGCCTCGGAACTGTTGTGTGCCTGGATGCAAATCCAATTATCATAAAGATAAACCATTGGTGCCTACTTTCCAATTTCCCAAAGAAAAAGAACTTAGGGATAAATGGACAAGAATCATTCATCGTGATGCTTTTTCTCCGACAGCTAACTCAGTTGTTTGTGTCAAACATTTTGTCCCTGAATTAGTTATTACAGAAGGCAAATTCCCTTGTGCAGATGGATCAGTTGTAACTGTACCTAGAAAAAGAACAAAACTACAAGAAGGTGCATATCCTACCATCTTTGAAAACCAGCCATCATATTTAACAAAACAAATAATAATAATAATGTTATTGATTTTACGTCCCTTTTAACTACTCAGATTTTAGAGACGCCGGGGTGCCGGAATTTTGCCCCGAAGGGGATCTTTAACGTGCCAGTAAATCTACTGACACGGCTCCCTCGCATTTGCGCACCCTCAAATGCCAGCTGACTGCGCCAGGATACGAACAGTTGCCTCCAAAAAGAAAGGATCCAAAGGAACGCATTAAGCAAGTTCTTGCCCGTGATGAGCAATAGTATAGTGAGTGGACTGAAAGAGATACAATATTAGGGTTTGAAGAATTTAAAAATTAATTAGGCACTAGATATGTGGAGCCTTTCACATTATTTGCCAAAGATAGGCATGTTTTGCTGTGTAAAATTGATGACAGCCCTAATGAAGCACCTAAAATTAATACCTCCAACAGAATTTCACCATCCTTTTCTGTGGAAGTTTTCCACAACAATTTGCATCTCCCCAGCAGTCAGTTTCAGTGGTGTCTTGGCGATAACTTGCTTTGTGATAAATGGACCAAGTTTGATTGTCTACTGAGTCACCTAGCAGGTTTCCAGCTAGAAGATTTAGATTGTAAACATAAACTTAATCTCTTACTTGGTTGGTTCCTACGTGTTAATATTGACAACTTCGACATTACCACTAAAAAGAAATTGAAATTCCTACAGGAACAGTTTCAACTTTCCCTGTCCACTCAGCCAAGATATTCTGCAGATACTCTCCTGTGGGCTTCAACATTATTTTATTCTTTTCCTGGGGCTTATCATTTTGTTCACTCCAGCCAAGTGTTAGCAGTACCTCATCCATCTTATTTAAGAAGACTGTTGTATAAAATGGGAACAAACTGTTCAGGGATCAGCGTTTCACAGGAATCATACTTACGGGAGAAATGCAAGCTTCTGAGTGACCATAAAAAAGTTGTGTGTATCTTGTTAGATGAGATTTATGTTGCCCCTAAACTAAGTTACGAGGGTGGAAAAATTGAAGGAGTTGCTTTGAACAGACCAAATGAAATTCATTGTGCGACTACAATACAGGCATTCATGATAACGTCACCTTTGTGTAGATTTTCAGATGTTGTTGCTCTATTTCCAGTGAAGAACTTAAACAGTGACATGCTGTATAAAATGGCATTAGAAGTACTCACTGTATTGGAAAAGAGTGGGTATGTTTCCCTTTGTCTTATATCGGACAATAATAAGTAAACAAAGGCCGAAACAAACTGCCGAATGAATCGATACAAAATATACTGGTACCAGTAGACAAAAAGGCATATTTTATGCACATCTAACACAAAAATAATAATTAAGTCTACTGTACATGATACAAGAAATAACTTCTATGTGAATTCATAAACATGAGTGGACAGGGAAAGTTGTAACTGTTCCTGTAGGAATTTCAATATCTTTTTAGTACATATTGACAGTCAGGAATCAAACATGGACCTCAGAAGTGACAACCAAGAACTACACCACCTGGTTGGTCACATTTATTTTTAAGAATAATATGTACTAAAAAGAAATTGAAATTCCTACAGGAACAGTTACTACTTTCCCTGTCCACGCATGTTTATGAATTCACATAGAAGTTATTTCTTGTATCATGTACAGTAGGCTTAATTATTATTTTTGTGTTAGATGTGCATACAATATGCCTTTTTGCCTACTGGTACCAGTATATTTTGTATCGATTCATTCGGCAGTGTGATATTTAATTATTTGAATATGACTACCGTAGCTTACATGTTTAAGTATTTATATGGAGGAAAATTTTTGTATGTAGTCTTAATTTATATTCTCAGATGTTCATCAAATAGGCCTTTATTGTCTACTGGTAGCCTATATTTTGTATTTTACAGAGTGCCATAGGAATGAATAGGACTAGCCTATTTGTTTATGGATATTCAGGAGGCAGTCGTGACCTTATGATAGGAATTAACTAGACATTTACTTTCAGTATGTGTGGCAACCCATGGTAAACCACTTGCTGGGTGCCTAAGGGGAGAATCGAACCCAACATTTCCCGGTTTACCTCGCTAGCCCTCTTACCCTCAAACTAGAATCAGATTTCTTGACAATCAGGAATCAAACATGGACCTCAGAAGTGACAACCAAGAACTACACCACCTGGTTGGTCACATTTATTTTTAAGAATAATATGTACTAAAAAATATTGAAATTCTTACAGGAACAGTTACAACTTTCCATGTCCACTCTGCCAAGATATTCTGCAGATCTCTCCTGTGGGCTTCAACATTATTTTATTTGATTATTTTTCTGATGGAACTCCGGTATTTCAACTCCTGGGGCACCTCCCCACGCCTGTCCCTTATACAGCTACACACACTACTACATTCATCACGTAATCGGAGGAATTCCTCCCACACCCAACTGCACGGGGCTGATGACCAAGATGTCCCAAGCCCATAAAATGAATTAACAGCAGACAAAATCACGTCATGATGTTATTTTGTGTTGTGTTGGATTCTGACACACGTCATGCGTTTGATGACCGATCACCAACTACGGCGGCCATCTTGGATTGCAGTGTCAGGTCCGGTAGTATAGAAGGTCCTGATATTATTGAAAAGTTTCTTCTTCTGGCCATTAGAATTCACTCGCTCTGTTAGGATTATATTGTTCGATATTTCACCACTAGATGTCACGACTAGTCTACGTGGGGCTCCATTGATTACTATTCCATTGGCATTCTATGCGCATCGAATTTGAAGAATGACAAGATGACTCTACGATACATTTTTACTTTTTATTTTAAAGGGTTTGTAACAGCCTATTTTGCGTTACTTGAAAATGTTATTTGAAGTAAAGAACAAAACGATTTCACATAGTAACTGAATTCAACTTTTATTTCAGGCAAATAGCAATCGAAAATATCCACATAGTTTGTATACACACGTCTCTGTAGGGTCATGGAAAGATTTGTTAATTCAATTAGGGTTATGAAAGCCATGCACAACCAGACGTGTAAAGACATGCCTCAACTCAAAGTTGGATGTTGCCCACGGCAGGTCGTATATGTAATAATAATAATAATAATAATAATAATAATAATAATAATAATAATAATAATAATGTTATTGGTTTTACATCCCTTTTAACTACTGCTGCTTTTAGAGACACCGACGTGCCGGAATTTTGGCCCGAAGGGGATCTTTAACGTGCCAGTAAATGTACTGACACGGCTCCCTCGCATTTGTGCACCCTCAAATGCCAGCTGACTGCGCCAGGATACGAACCTGCAACCTAGGGCCCAGCAAGCGAGAACGTTACCGCTGAGCCACGCAGCCAGTCCGGTCGATTATGTCTCCAGATCCATAACATTCTTGATATACTTCTTATCTTTCTTTCTTCAATGATGGTAGCAGTTTTTATCTAGGTTGTGGCGTTTGGTAGAAGTAAATCGTTTCTAAAGTCTTCAACAAAGAATAGTTCTATTATACTCTTTGATAATAACAAAGAGTTATAACTATACTCATACATTTAGGCTATATGTTCTTTACTGAACATCTTGTTTAAGACTACTTTCCTCATGTTACCCACAACCGTGCGCCCTAATAATAAAAACAAAATTATTATTTTCTCTAATATTTAGCCTACTTTTCACATTTTGCAAAAATGAGGAAAAAGTAGACTTATGAGATCGGGCAATTGTGTGTCTGTCTGTCTGTCTGTCAGTCTGTCTGGCTGGCTGTGTGTTTGCCCCCTCCCTATCAACTCCTAAACGGCTGCAGCAATCAAAACAAAATTTGGTAGGAGTAAAGATCTATACCTGAATATCTCACGGCCAAATTTGAAAATGATGTCAGTGCTACCAAGTGCTGAAAAATCACAATTGAAATTTGAGCTCCATGTTGGATATCTTGGAAGGTATGAAAGGGAGCTATTTCAAAATTGGCAGACGTATAGATAATAATATTGTAGTTTAATTTCCAGGAGGCCATACATGGCAGTGTTGCCAAAATGATTATCAGCCTGCTGATTGGTCCAAATTTTAAATGGATATAACGTCTACACTATCAATTGGATTTCAACCAAATTTCGTATGTGCTATGTGTACATAGACAGATATAACTGAGCGTATTCTTAAGAGCCACCAGGGTTGCCAACTGTTAATAAATGCTCTCAATTTTTTAATCTAAATACCCATATATCAGAAAGTATGCAAGCCGACAACTTTAAGCTATGCACACGTATAGTACTTGACATTCTATATTAATTTGGAGTAACTTATATACGTCAGTGCTACCAATATGATTCTAAGCCTGCTGAGAAGTCCAAATTTAAATACATGTAACTTCTATACTATGATTTGGATTTCAAGCAAATTTCGTGTGTGCTATGTGTACCATAACAGGTATGACTAAGCGTATTCTTAAGAGCAACCAGGGCTGCCAACTGTTAATAAATGCTGTCTCTATTTTGTTACCCTAATATAAATATATCAGAATGTATGCTAGCCAATAGCTCTAAACTTTGCACATGTATAGTACCTGGTATTCTAGATTAATTTGGAGTAACTAATAAACGTCAGTGCTTCCAACATGATTCTAAGCCTGCTGATAGGTCCAATATTAAAATGCATGTAACTTCTATACTAACTAATGGATTTCATTCAAAATTGGCACAACAATAGATCGTATTATTTCAGATTATTTCTGACCAATACATGGATGACATTGTTGCCAACATGATTTTACGCGTGCTGTTAGATCCAATGTTTAACTGCATGTAACGTCCACGCTATCCATTGGACTTACCCAATTTTTGTATTTTGTACCTTAAGAGATGGAACTAAGAATATATTGAGTCACCATGGCTGCCAACTGTAGTTCTCTATTAGGCTAAATATGTCAGGTATACAGTATTTTGAACTAATTAGAAATGTCGATATTTCCAACTTAATTTCGTCATTATTCTAGATAGATCCAAATAGATTAATCATTGGCATGAATCTGAAATTTTAAGAAAAGTAGGCTCTTTAGTTCGTCATGGAACTTCTTGTTTATCACTAGATCCCTCCCTACGTTCTTAGTTTTAACTCTATTAGAAAATTGACATAAAACACTTTTAACAAAGCAAAACAGATGTTGTGGTGTCGCAGCATACTTCGTCCTAAATCCAAAACTATCGCCGTTTCCCCAACTAGTGAAAAACTTTGGTTCCAGATTCCTGGTTAAGGACACTGGGTTGTGCCAGTGGCTTATTTTACACAATTAAATGAGGAAATATTAAAAGCAAATTTCTGCAATTTTCGTTTGGTCAATGGTTGCTAATTTTAGGCTAAACAAAGATCTAATCTTTCTAAGCCACCTGCTAACAGTAAATATTAAACATTATAGTCTGGTTTTGTACAGGGTGTCCAAAAACAAGGTCACAGAAACAATTCTACTACATACATTCTTATGTTAAGTACACTTTTCTTGAAAATTTCCTGTCAAGGATACTTAATTATTTCCTAGAATGTAAAGAACGTATGACGTGACAAAATGAATGTATTTGTGTTTCTAGAATAATAATTTTTTAGCCGTTTACAAATTAACAAACTCAAAAAATAGTATTGCCTCTTAAAATGTATGATTTTTTAATGTATTAATTGAAAAGGTAAAGATTATTTTAAATATATTTCCACTCATTCTATGAACCTACATAGTTCCCAACACATTACTAAAGATCAGGCCTGTAACTTCAGTAGTTCCTGAGAAAAGTGTATCAGAATCTCTAAATTCTTAACTTGCGGGATTGTTTTCTGTGCCCTTGTTTTAGAACACCTTGTACAGAGTCGTTGTTGTTTGTTTGAGTCTTCAGTCTTTTGACTGGTTTGATGCAGTACTCCATTCCACCCTGTGCTGAGCTAATTGTTTCATCTCTACATGGCTACCACACACTACATCCGAGGCAATCTGTTTAACATATTCTAACCTAGGTCTACCCCTACATTTCTTGTCCTCAACCCTTCCTTCCATAACTAAGCTTGCTATTCCTCGGTGTCTTAGTATGTGTCCTAACAACCTATCTCTTCTCTTCATTAGCAGTCGCCAGAAACATCTCTCCTCTCCCACAAGTCTCAATACCTCTTCGTTTGTAACCCTATCTACCCATCTGATCTTCATTATTCTCCTGTAACACCACATTTCAAACGCCTCAATTCTCCTCTTTTCTGCTGCACCAATAGTCCAAGTTTCACTTCCATAGAGCACCATGCTCCGGACAATAGCCTTAAACAATGACTTCCTAACACCTAAATCTATATTCGATGTCAACAGATTCCTTTTCTGTAGAAATGCTTTCCTTGCCTGAGCTAACCTACTTTTTATATCCTCTTTGCTTCGTCCATCACTGGTTATTTTGCTTCCTAAGTAACAGAAGTCTCCTACTTCATTTAGTTTCTCCCCTACCAATTTGATGTCCATAGAGGTTTCTGATTTATTCCGGCTGCATTCCAATATTTTTGTTTTACAATTATTAATTTTCATCATGAATTCTTTCCTCAAGACGAAGTCCATACCATTCAAAAACTCATTCAAATCCTCAGGCGTGTCGGCCAAGATGACTATGTCATCGGCAAATCTCAGACTCAGACAATTATATTTCGTATTTATTGTTAGAAGGTGGCTTCAGAAAGGTTAGATTTTTGTTTAGTGTAATATTAACAACCATTGACTAAACGGAAATAGCAGAAATTTGTTCTTATAATTAACTAGCAGTAGTACCCGGCTTCGCCCGGTGGAATGATGATAATATTTCAGTCTCCTTAACACTCAACGTCATAAATTATATTTATTTATGTATTCATTTCTTACATTATCAAACCCAGTGACAATGTTTATACTTAAGTCACTATGGGAGGCTCTGTAAAATAATGATCATTCTCGTGATATTTGTCTTCAGTCCGAGTCGAGATATGTCGTTAGCCGTCCCAGAATTCGTGACATCTCAGTCGTAGAAGACTATATGTGGTGGTGATTAGAAATATAATGGACTTAAAATCTATGTCATTTGCCCCCAATGACGTTGTGGGCGTAACATCTAGGTAATTTGCCCTACTGATCAGGATGATATTGAAAATTACTACATAACTGACATGAAACTTAGAAAATAATAGAAAAAGTTATTTTTAGGACTCACATTTCGGGAAAGACTCGATTATTTTTTGCCAAAGAGCTCCCACTTTGATCGCTATCTGGTTAAAAGTTTCGTCTTGTTAAGGTTTAAACTGTACGATAAATGTCTGAAGCAATTCCTCCAAGAGAAGCTTCCAGATTTCTCAGTCGATATATCGTTAACGTTCCTGAGCATCCAGTTGTCTTTTCTTCTGACGCAAAACATCTTCTACATAGTGATGATGAACATAGAAGCGACTACTGGCACATATAACTTATCAACGAATGGGAAAAATTGATAAAGGAATGAAAGGAATAAAATAGAAAAGAGATGTACGATATACCATAACACTCGCTGTGAATTTTCTACGTGACCGGCTTACATGTTTCGGTACAGGTTCTTAAGAAGAGGAACCGGATCATTGGCATAAATGAATACAGTAACAGTAGATTAAATAGTATCCTAGACAGATGACACGCAATGTAACACGGCCTAATATACGATGTAATGGTTGAACTTCAGAGAAATGTTTCATCTCACTTCGCAGTTGTTATTTAATAAATACTAACATGTTTGTAGCTAACATTGAAATTAATGGAGTGCGTTAGGATAAACGATATTCCTTGTTTTTCCCTCTGGTGTATAAATAAATAAATGTTTAGGTGTGCCCACTCTTGAGCAAGCTACGTATAACTGATCATGAGAGGGGGATCATGCAGGGAATTGCATTAGCTTGAAATCAAAAGGCATATCAGTAGGGATCAAAGGAATTCGGGGAATGACGATATCTTCTCCTTTGGCATAGCCTGTCAATACGACTACTACTGAACGGGTATATCAAACTTACAAACTAATGGAAATACACATTTTAAAAATCGCAGGCGATGAAGACTGTGGTGTTACTTAGTAGTATAATGGACGTAACATCTAGGTCATTTGCCCTTTTGATGAGGATGGTAATGAAAACTACTGTTGAATTGACACGAGAAACTTGCAAACTACCGTGGTAGAAAGAAATATTTCAAAATTCACAGGCGATGAAGAGTTATTGTGTGTGGTGATTAGTGGTATAATGGGCGTAACATCTAGGTCATTTGTCCTTATGATAATAATAAGGTAATGAAAAATGACTACTAAACGAACATGGTGTAATTTTAAATCTGATATAGGTAATTCAGATTTCTACCTTCGATGTCTTCCAATGTCTGAACGTTATTTTCTGGCTTAGGCCTATACTCGATGCGTGTAGTGAAACAGCTTATCGAGTACTGCTCGGGTCCAAGCTGCACTAACCTGAGAATATCGCAGATGTTGACGATATATTATGATGACAGACGTTCGGGTGGGGGTTCCCGGTCCTATTTACATTGACCGGTGAATCACTCATTCTTTCGTAACACTACAGTGGTTTGAGCAAAGACGCAATATGAACATCAGCATAGTCAGCAATACCAGGTAACACGGCGGGGTCTGGACATTTCTCTCATGTCACCTCGCGATGAATCAGCAAGCTATTCTCACACCTGCCCCCCTCCCCCCTCCACCCACCAATGTCGCACAACTTGTGGGACGTGGGTTTGCGACCACGGGGCCCCAGCTGAGTCCGGCATTGCTTCTACTTACTGGTGCCGGGCTCCTTTCAGTTCTCTTTCCTGTTAGCCTCCCTTGGTCAAACTCTTGTTCTCTTCCGACCCCGTTGGTATCAGGGTATCCGAGGCCTAGCAACTCTTTCACTTTCCCGCTTTAATTAGCCCTTGTCTAATCATTCCTGATAGCCTCATTCTTCGAGGTGTCAGCCTTCTTTCTCTTTTCTTAATATCTCATGTCTTCAGCTCAAGACCCTCAAGGAGGCAGGGTGTGTGTAGCCCCACCACTTCGGGTGCACCCTGGATAGTGCTACATCCTCAAGGGCTCATGGCTGGTGAGTTCGGGAGCTGGCAACCTTGAGGGTTTCCTGAGCGGGTCCGGTTTTACCCCTTTTTTCCATTGCCTTTGGGACGGACCCTGTCCTCTTTCCGGGAATGGAGTGGTCTGTCCGCAATTTCAAGCAGACAGTGTTACTCGCAGGGTACCAAAGGGTAAGTATACACATTTTGGTTCTGATCGGTGAAACGGTGTAGATTTGTGCCAAAGGGCCTAAATGCAGGGAAAGGGGTGATCTGTCCGCAATTTCAAGTGGACAGGGTTACCCGCAGGGTTCGAAAGGGTAAGTATAAAAATTTTGGTCCGGATCGGTGAAACGATATAGATTTTTGGCAAAGGGCCTAAATGCAGGAAATGGGGTGGTCTGTACAAAATTTTAGGTGGACAGTGATATTCACAGGGTTACAAAGGGTAAGTATACATATTTTGGTTCAGATCGGTGAAACGGTGTAGATTTGAGCCAAGGGGCCTTAATGCAGGGAATGGAGTGGTCTCTCCGCAATTTCAAGCAAACAGTGTTACTCGCAGGGTACCAAAGGGTAAGTATACAGATTTTGGTTCTGATCGGTGAAACGGTGTAGATTTGTGCCAAAGGGCCTAAATGCAGGGAATGGAGTGGTCTGTTCGAAATTTCAAGCAGACAGTGTTACTCGCAGGGTTCCAGATGGTAAATAACAACTTTTGGTTGAGATCTGTGAAACGGTGTAGATTTGGGCCAAAGGGCCTAAATGCAGGGAATGGAGTGGTCTGTCCGCAATTTCAAGCAGACGGTGTTACTCGCAGGGTACCAAAGGGTAAGTATACAAATTTTGGTTCTGATCGGTGAAACGGTGTAGATTTGGGCCAAAGGGCCTAAATCTAGAGAATGGGGTGGTCTGTCCGAAATTTAAAGTGGACAGGGTTACCCGCAGGGTTGCAAAGGGTAGGTATACAAATTTTGGTTCGGATCGGTGAAACAGTGTAGAAGTTTGCCAAAGGGCCTAAATGCAGGAAATGGAGTGGTCTGTCCGAAATTTTAAGTGGACAGTGTTATTCACAGGGTTACATAGGGTAAGTATACAAATTTTGGTTGAGATCGGTGAAACGGTGTAGATTTGGGACAAAGGGCCTAAATGCAGGGAATGGGGTGGTCTGTCGGAAATTTCAAGTGGACAGGGTTACCCGCAGGGTTCCGAAGGGTATGTATACAAATTTTGGTTCAGATCGGTGAAACGGTGTGGATTTGTATACATAACAGACAGACAGACAAACATTGAGCTTTATATATATAGATTGTGTAAAATAAGCCATTGACACAACCCAGTGTCCTTAAATACTGTATATTTCCTTATGGTAAAGGCCCTTTTACAGCAACTTTTCAACATGCAAAGCTGAAAGGTTTAGAAGTAATTCCTCTTCACTTGTGTTATATTTTAGCACCCCCATTTTTCAAAAATTATTTTTGTATAGTTTTGCCTTTCAATCGTGTAATCTTGCCTGATAGAAATGTTCATGAATATTCTGTCGAATTACACCATTTTTAAAAAAGTAGTTCCGTCGAGAACTATACAGCCTATTTTCACGTATCCTACTTATGTTAATTGCTTCTATCACCGTACAAAGTTTCAGTTTGATAGATCCCTAGATATTGAGAACCGACTAAATAATTCGGATGGTCGCCATGTTGGATTTTTATATATGTAGGTCTTAGAGTTATGTACTATTACATGAAGATTTTTGTGTAGGAGTAGTATTCAAACTTCAATCGCATCATTAGGACACAAGAAATAAATAAAAGATTGTTTAACCTTGCACAGCTGCCATCTTGTGGTTGTGAAAACAATTGAAATAAATTAGATGTCAGTGGATTAAAAGGTGTATAAGCATTTACCGTACCATGTTTAACTGCACTCAAATGGTAACATTGCGAGAAACCTCCAAATATTTAAATTTCGCTCAACGCCATGTTGGAGTTGTATTCACCAGGTTATTGAATGTCCCATAGGTGAACCTATGTTCATAAACTCTATCAAAATACAAAATTTCAGTTTGATTTCTGTCATATATTAATAGATATCGAGAGCCGTCTAAATATTTTAGATGCTTGACATGTTGTATTCTTATATATGTAGGCCATAATGTTATGCACAATTTGATGACGACTTTTGCGTAGGTTTATTATTCAAATATTGACTTCGATCGCTTGATTAGTACACGGGAAATAAAACTTAATTTTCAAATTCCGCACATCCCCCCATCCTGATGTTATCTAAACAATTGAATTAAATTAGATGTCAGTGCATTGCGATGTTGGCCTATATAAACAGTTGCTGTACCAAGTTTTACTGCGCTTGGATGGTTAAAACGCGAGCAAAGTCTATTTTAAAGTTCCAACTTCGTTGGCTGCCATGTTCGTTTTGTAGTTAACAGGTTTTTGAAAGTTACATACAGTAGATGAACTTCTCGTAGTGCCTCTTATCATCGTAACAGTTTATTAGTGATAATTTCGGTGATGTAGAATTCCGGTGAAATAATTCGCACAGCCGCCAGGTGAAGTGGTGAGACGAAATAAAATTTGAGGGGGCACGATCAGGGTCGGCCAGAATGGTACTATGACCTTACCGAGTTTCATTGGAATCGTTTCAGGCGTTTATATTTCATAGGGGAACACACACATACGCACACACACACAAACACATCCACGCACACGGACAAAAGGTGATCTCATAAGCCTATTTCTTTCATAAATTAAAATAGGCTAAAAATCCACAGAAAAATCAACACTTTCTAATTTTCAAAAAGCCTGTATTAAAGTATGGAGTGATCATCAAGGAACATCCTTGAGAAAATGGTAGATAAAATGTTGAAAATTTACATGGACAACATAGGACATTGCGGCTCCCCCATGTTGCACTAATTGTTCGTCCATTGATTACTTGCTTACTTCCTTACTCTTTGCCACTACAACCCTTGTAGGGTCTTGGCCTTCTGGACAATCTCCACCCATTCTTCTCTGTTGACTGCTTTGGTTCTCCATCTTCTGACTCCCTTTTTTCTCAGATCCTCCTCCACGTTATCCAGCCATCTTGTCCTAGGTCTTCCCTTCACGCGACGTCCTCCTGGATTCCCATCGAAGACCTTCCTTACAACCCTGTTCTCTCTCATTATTTCTACATATCCCAACCAACACAGTCTAATACAGTTCATTTCCATTACTATATCTGACTATATCTGACTTCCCATACAACTCACTCAACTCCAAATTATTTCTGATTCACCAGAATTCACCCTCTGGTGAATTCACGGGTTCATATGCTTTCCTGAGTATCTTCCTTTCCCATTTCCTTAACAATTCCTCATCACCTTGTGTCTTGTCAATTGATCAATTGATTACCTGTTTAAATAATCTCAACACTAAAATTAATTGCATTTTTTTTTTCATTCTTAGTCAATTTTATCCTCGAGGTTGGTGGTTCCCACGGACTCAGCAAGAGAACTCACCACGACCGCCTTTCCAGGCAGTGTCTCGGAGCTGAGAACACTTGGTCGAATAGGATACAACTGGGGAGATGTGATCAGCACTTCGCCCAGGCGGTCTCGCCTGAAAAGCGATCAGGGGCCTCATGAGGGATGTGAAGGGAAGGGAAGATTGGGATGGATAGGCAAGGAAGAAGGAAGGAGGCGGCCGTGGCCTTACAGTAGGAACCATCCCGGCATTTGCCCGAAGACGAAATGGGAAACCTCGGAAAACCACTTCGAGGATGGCTGACGTGGGAATCGAACCCCTCTACTCATTTGGACCACCCGAGGCTGAGTGGACCCCGTTCCAGTCCTCATACTGTACCCGTATACACGTGGTCTTACCTGTTGAAATCCGATGGAACAGCTGGATCGTAGAATCTGGAAGTACCCGGCTGAAATAACCCCCAAAACTCTACCAACTAGGATCAACCAGGGATAAGGACACCTCTCTTATGAAGAATGAAGTAAGAAGATGCCAGTGGTCGATGAAATAAAAACGAAAAAATAGCTAATACTGAACTAATAAGACTCTGAAAATAATTAAATTTATCTCGGGCGTAATGCTAAGCATTCTATGAACTGACCCACTGGTCCTCGTAGCACATCCTGTTTCTAGTATAAATTACCTAGACATCCAAAGCATTTAAAATTAACCAACTGTTTATTTATCCAAAAACCGCTGCAACGAGGAATACCTCTCCACTGAACAAAAATATCAGCCTCCACTGAAGCTTAATAACGTCTTGGTGACATTAGCATTGAATCTTGTTAAATATGCTATTTAAAAAAATCATAGCATCATTAACGCATGTTAAACAATCTTAATAAATTTGAACATGTTCATATACCCTTGTCACATATATTAAATAACCCGTGGAAGTTTATGGCAATATTTACATTTTTAGCCTACTTTTCACATTTTGCAAAAATGAGGAAAAAGTAGACTTACGAGATCGATCCGGGAAAATGTGTGTCCGTCTGTCTGTCTGGCTGTGTGTGTCCCCCCTATCAACTCCTCAACGGCTGCAGCAATCAATACCAAATTTAGTATGAGTAAAGATGTGCACCGGTATATCTCACGTCCATATTTGAAAATTATGTCAGTGCTACCAACTGCTGAAAAAACGCACTAGAAATTTGAGCTCCATGTTGGATATCTCGCAAGATATGCATGGGAGCTATTCCAAAATTGGTACACATAGAGATAATACTATTTCAGTTTAATTTCCAGGAGACCAATAATGACAGTGTTGCCAAAATAATTTTAAGCCTTCTGATAGGTCCAATGTTTAAATGCATATAACATCTATACTATCAATTGTATTTCAATCAAATTTTGTATAAACAGATATGATTGAGCGTATTCTTAAGAGCCACCAGGGCTGCCAACTGTTAATAATTCCCTTCTCTATTTTTTATCCAAATACCAATATATCAGAAAGTATGCAAGCCAACAGCTTTAAACTATGCACACGTATATTCTGACATTTTAGATTAATTTGGAGTAACTTATAAACGTCAGTTCTACCAACATGGTTATAAGCCTGCTGATAGTACCAATTTTTAAATACATGTAACTTCTATACTATCAGTTGGATTTCAACCAAATTTCGTATGTGCTATGTGTACCATAACAGATATGACTGTAAGTATTGTTAAGAGCAATCAGGGCTGCCAACTGTTAATAAATGCTGTCTATATTTTTTACCCTAATATCAATATATCAGAAAGTATGCAAGCCAACAGCTCTATACTTTGCACACGTATAGCACCTGACATTGTAGATTAATTTGGAGTAATTAATACAAGGCAGTGCTGCCAACATGATTATATGCCTGCTGATATGTCCAATTTTAAAATACATGTAACTTCTATACTAACAAATGGATTTCATCCAAAATTGGCACAACAAGATATCATAATATTTCAGATTATTTCTGACCATCACACGCATGGTATTGTTGGCAACATGCTTTTACGCGTGGTGATAGGTCCAGTGTCTAACTGCATGTAACGTCCATTGGACTTCAACCTAATTTTGTATTCTGTACCTTAAGAGATGGAACTAAGAATATATTCAGTCACCAGGGCTGCCAACTGTAGTGCTCTTTGGCTACATTATACCAGGTATATTTTGAACTAATTTGATATTTCGATATTACCAACTTAATTTTGTCATTATTCTAGATAGGTTCATATACTGTAGAATAATCATTGGCATGAAAAGTAGGCTGTATAGTTCTTCACGGAACTTCTTGTTACATTTTAGTTCACGTTCAAATGATTCGTGTTTTATATATTCAACTCCATCAATAAGTATTCTAGTGCATTTGTTATGTTCATATAAAGTCTTATTCGACGAACGGTTAAGTTAATCGAACGCATTGTCATTGCATAAAAATGTTAACAACATTTTAAATCTCACAATTAATCATATTATTATCTCTTTAGGTTTCAGTCATTATTATTACATGATTATAAAAATATTATTACTCGTCTTTCCAATTAGACCTTTCTCCTAAAACAAATGTCATCAATTCGAACAATCCATTCCAGATTAATTATTACAATGCTAGTTTTACTTAAATGTTGGATTCATTAACTTTATACTAGCCTTCTGGTATCTATAATCGTGACTATACTGCACGTTCAAAAATATACACATAAGCGCACTCAGTAATAGCCCAAAAGCTAATGTTTACTGAAAAAATGTAATATAGACCATCCATCGATGTCTAATGTCCCCTTATTACAATCAAATTCCGCAAACAACCATTGCTTTATTCATACATAAGCTCTCAATAGCTTGTAAATATTTTTCCAAACATTATTAAGATTTAATAAGTTTTTACATAACAGTCGTAAAATATCATGCTTCAAATTGACATAAGTTAAAGTATCATGGATAATTTTTATCAAAACTGAGACAAATATAATGAATTCAGCTGTTCAAATAACAGTGCTTGAGAATTTTCAAAATCATCATTTCGCTTTGTAACGAAAATATTTTATACAATCTTTCTATAATATTTATTTATTTCTCAATGTATTCTCATGTTCATAAATATTTCTTTTAAGAAATTGTAGATAGATCACTGCAAAAAAAAACGATACAGCTTTTGACTAAACAAAATTCGACTGGAGATCCTCCCACAAAGAAACACGAAAGATACTACACCATGGTATAGAGCCTGTCTTAAGAAGGTACACGTAGACCATGAGAATCTAACGCTTAACTAGGATGGAGTTCAACAAACGAATTATGAAAAATAGAAAACCTGAACGAACTAAAAAGTGGCTAAAAATACAAAAAGAAAATCTCAAAAATTGTGGATTGCCAAAAATTAATCCAAAAATCGCAAATATCCACTCTAGAAATCATTATGTTTCCATATCTATACTGCACTCGACGAAAAATAGACCCACACGTCTATTAAACAAACTTGTATAAAATGCATAAGTGTTCTGATTCATCGTTCAAAATTTTAGAAGTGTTTGTTCAAATAATCTTCAAATATACGGGGCGTATTGGACATCTGTTTGCTAACAGCTATTCTTATATAAAGTTATCGCAGTCTTCTTCCTAATCTTCATATATGTCTTCTCAACAAACTATATTGTTCCATTAAATGCCCAAAATGTATTAAGAAAAAGGGTAAAATAATGCATTGAAAATAGCATTATAAAATATTAATGTTAACTACAAAATAAAATACACTATAGGACAGAAGCGATGAAGTATCGGGTCTAGCCCTGGAATGCATTTTCTAACTACTTAAGAAAAATTGGTGAAAAAGGAGCACTCTAAAGTATGTCTAATCCATACAGTCTACTATTGAAAAATAGTATTCAGCTACCTTGTACGATGCCATCTCGTTGAAATTGGAATATGCTTAATACACACTTTTCTGGTTCTGGAACCGAACCCTCATTCATCAGGTCGCGTAGTTCTCGAAACGACTGGATCTTGAAAAGAACTCAACCCCGATCCCGAACGGATTAAAAGTAGAAACAGCTGTTCGCGCTACAAATGTATTGCTCTTACACGTTTCTGAGATGTTCTGTTGCCTATTCGTGGAATGCCATTATAGTTCAGGTAGTCACAGTATGAATGTACAGTCAACTTTTCCAAAGCGCCTTCCATCTCTTCTTAAAGAGCCTTCTGCTGTTGTAGTATTTCATAGTTGATGTTAGAGATCATCCTAGGTGGTCAACTCTACTGTTGTATTGCATTCCATCCTTCCATCTTAGCCCAGCCGCGACATTAACATGTCGTGATGAAGTACACGTTCATATAAACTCTGTTCTGTAGTCATGATTACAATATATAGACTGTACTGAACTATTGAAGAATATAGTCTTGTATTGGCATTGACATATCACAAGTCCTAGTGAAGACTGAGTTCACTGTTCCTTACAAATGAAGACTAACACTATCTCTAGCTATAACAAGCCGAGACAAAAAAAACTGCGTTTCGAACTGTCTAACTGCACTGGTTTCAACTTCGCGTCGAACGTCTAATTTTTAAGTACGTAAACGACCGCGTTGCTTGCGCGACACCGGAGTGTTGTACTCCAAGCAAAGTATATCGTGATCTGACCTCACTGCCTTGCCAGATAATTCACACTGCTCTTGTGAGACCCATAATGCTCTTCGGTGCGAAACGACATTAACAGTCGATACCGACACTGGCTAGTGTTCGATAATACTCTGTTATTCTGTCATATGCATTTATCTATGTGCAAAATACTCTCAAGATTCCTCTTCTTTCAATATAATGCATTTACCAGATGTTGTTCTGTTTCATAAATACTGTATCAAAATGTATCAGTTTGCTTCAGAGTGACGTTACTGCTGCCTCCATTTTGTAGCCATTACTCGAACTAGAGACATAGCAACATAGCCGAATTGCTCCTAAGCACGCCACAAATTATCAATGCGCTACATGCCTTGTAAAAAGTGCCCCAGGAATTCATCTGAGTACTCTCCTGTACAACATAGATCCGACTCAATGCAAAATACTGTCTCAATACCACTTTTCAAATTTCGTCGCAGAGCCGGGAATCGAACCCAAGACCTACGGGGCAGCAGCTAACCATGCTGACCGCTACGCTACGGAAGCGACAAAAGTAATTGCACTACAGTAAAATAATAACTTAAGTTTTAGATATTTTACTAATGACATGTAAGTAAATTTCCATTGTTGTTGCTCCAACGCTGATGCGCAGGCGCATATTTTGTCGTCGAATTCAGAAACTGAGAGAAATGCAACTATATGCAGTTATGCTTTATAAGGAAGGTCGTTCTGTATTGTCCTCTTCATCTCGGAACTTGATCGTGGATGGACTGAAATTTTGAATAACATACATGTTGATCATGAAAATGTGTGTGGTGTTAATATTTATCCCCTATTTCACTTGAGTTTTGTATAGAGATAATGAAATTGTGCGCATGCGAAAACAAATGGCAGACTTGACGAATACCAGGTGGGTTTGACGAGTTCTTGTACCTTTTCCCACCAATTGCTCTTCTTGTAATCGTTTTCGAAGCCATTTTTCAGTGTTACCTTAGTAATTGAAATTTAAGGTTTTTCAGTCGGTCAACAAGAGTTGAAAAGCATTAAATTTCGTTGTTGTTCTTGTTGTTGTTCACCCAGGAATAGCAAGGTTAGTTATGGAAGGAAGGGTAGGGGTAGACCAAGGTTAGAATATGTTAAACAGATTGCCTCGGATGTAGGGTGTGGTAGTTATGCAGATATGGCACGATTAGCTTACGACAGTGAGGCATGGATATCTGCATCAAAACAGTCAAAAGACTGAAGATTCAAACAACAACATTAATTTGAGGGGCTTGAGACATATTGGTCATCGACTCCATATCAACCAATTGTAGTACATCAACCATGGCCTCAGTAGGCTGTCTGTGATGAGATGACCTACGGTATTTGTTGAGAGAAGTCCGATTGAATGAACAGGATCTGAGAACTTGATGCGTCGAACCACCTGGGTAGCTCCGAATATCTCACCCGAATTCAAATTCTGAGATTTTCAGCTTCTCTATGGATCACTCTAGTGAATTTGGAGAAAAAACTATCATCACAGTTGTCTTTCTTGCTATCTGACAAACATATGTACCAGTTAGATCGGCAGGTTCTTGTTCGCTATGTTCCCTTGTTAGTCTTTTGTGTGTAAACCACCTCGTGATGTAGCATATATCACTCTTGGCTGTCGCTCCAGAAGTCCGGGTTCGATTCCCGGCTCTGACAAGAAATTAAATTCTAGTCTCAGGACTGGAATGAGGTACACTCAGCTTCGTGAAGTAGAACTGAGAAGAAGTGGGTTCAATTCCCATCTCAACCATCCTGGGCAGCTCTAAATCTCTCACGCGAATTCAAATTCTCAGAATTTCACCTTCTGTATGGATCACCCTAGTGAATTTGGAGTAAAATTGTCATCACAGGTGTCTTTCTTGCTATCTGACAAACATATGTGCCAGTTAGATCGGCAGATTCTTGTTCGCGATATTCCCTTGTTAGCCTTTGCGTCTAGACGATGTTGTGGTGCAGCGTCTAGCACCCTTAGCTGTCTCCCCGGAAGTCCGGGTTTGATTCCCGGCTATGCCAAGGATTTAATTATGGTCTCAGGACTGGAATGACGTACACTCAGCTTCGTGAAGTAGAACTGAAGAGAAGTGGGTTCAATTCCCACCTGTGCCATCCTGGAAATGGGTTTCCGAATGGTTTCGAACGTCTTCTGCAGGCAAAATGACACCTAACTTTAGGCCATGACCACCTCCTGCTTAATCCTAACTCAATTACAAATCCACTAAAACATCCATTACAATAACACAGGTTATCAGACAAATTGAAAATCACGGATCCAAGGCTACGAGGCTACGTGACCTCAATATTGGATAGCCCCTAAATAAATCAACACCACCAACGTAATAAACAAGGTATGTCTCTGGGTGGAAGACTAAGAGGATTTTTATTTCTATCAGAGAGTGGATATTCATCCATCACTATTGACGGCCAAATCTGTAAGTGTGAATATATTCTGAAGGAATTCCATTACGGTGACCAGCAGTTGTTGCTGTATAAAGAATACCGAAGACATTCTTTATTCTGTCTCAGACAATCGTTATAAGAGCTGTCACAAATGTCACAGGGTGATGCATATCTAAAGTTTCTCAAACACCAAAGAAGACAGGTATTGATTGAAACGATCCTTCTGCGTAACGCGACGAAGACCGGGTCTGTCGAAGCGATAATCAACAGAGAATAAGGTTTTCAGGAAGAAATATTCACATACCATGATTCCTTTAGTAGTTGCTTATATTAGGGTCTATATAGCATCGTGTATTTGGGTGTGTGTGTGTGTGTGTGTGTAGAATTTTGAATGATAACCTGTGTTATTGTGATGGCTGTAGTCTACTAGTTTGTGTGTGTTTGTAATTTGAAGACTTGATTGGGAAAGAAGGCAGCCGTGGCCTTAAGTTAGGGATCATCCCGTCATTTGCCTGGAGTTCGAGTGAGAAATCACGGAAAACTACTTCCAGGATTGCTGAGGTGGGAATCGACTATCCTTTTCTCAGTCTTGGCTCACGAGGCTGAGTGTCTGTTATTAAAATTATTACAATTCTTCTTCTTTCTCCATTAGGGTCTTCTGAGGACCACGATCCAATTTCAATGTTTAGTCCTTTGTTTTTCTTTCTTCTTCTCTCCAGTGCTCCTTCATATTTTCGCTGTGAGTCTTCTTTCTCTCTTCCGACCATTTTGAGCCTGTTTTCTTATATTGCCTTCCTTGGAGTCCTTCCATTCCCAATACTTTTTTTTTGAAAATTGCTCTCTCTAGTGCATCTTCTTCTCTTATATTGTTTTTTTTTCTAAATCTTTCTTTACTTCTTGAAACCAGGCTGTTGTCGATTTATTTTTCCAAAGATATTTAAAAATCAGCTTGGTTAACCTGCTATCATTCATTCTATATAAATGTCCGAAAAATAACAATCGCCTCTTCTTTATTGTCTCCGTTATGTTTTCAATGTTCCGATATACAGTATTTCTTCGTTACTTCTTAATTTCCAAAACGCTGTGGTTATTATTAGATTATTATTATTATTGTTATAATAATAATAATTATTATTATTATTATTAGCAGTAGTAGTAGTAGTAGTAGTAGTAGTAGTAGTTGTTGTTGTTTTTGTTGTTGTGGTTATTATTATTGCTGTTGTTCAACCGAATAATCACACAGTCCACTGATTGTTCGATCGTCTTAAGAATGACTTGCCGTAAGTACGAAGCGCACGCACTGATAACGTGTCTACAAAAGATGTCTGCATGTTTAACAGGACGGCCGAATGTTTTAAAATTACTATGAATGCCGGAATTGAAAATTTAATGGGAAATAAGCCCCTTACTTAGTAGCAGGCTGAGCTTCTATGCCCAAGATCGCGGGTTGAAACCCAGTCGAATTCGTCGGATTTTTAAGATCGTTAAAAATTGCTCAGTATGTCTTCCTTCGGAAGGAAAGTAAAGCCGGCGGGCCCATGTCATAAATTTATGGCATGTAAATGAACCTTTCTCTAACTACAATTGTGTGAAGCTAAATTTGTAGGTTACATTTGATAAACACTCTATGAGTTCCAACGTTCATCACCAGGTGCCGGTTTTGGTGGCATCCAGTAGGCATGTTCACAGCTAGGTGTCGTTGACGGTAGCATTTGGTAGCAAAAGTAGAAACTACTTAAAATCGATCGTATGTAGTCCTTACCCGAATTAAAGATAACACACACTAATACAGCCATCGGCGGCTTGGGTGGCGTAGTCGGTAGCATGCTGAGCTTCTATGCCCAAGATCGCGGGTTCAAATCCGGCCGAAGTCGTCGGATTTTTTAAGAGCGTTAAAAATCTCTCAGTATGCCTTCCTTCGGAGGGGAAGTAAAGCCGGTGGTCCCATGTCATAGATTTATGGCACGTTAAAGAACCTTCCACTAGTTACACCTGTGTGAAACTAAATTGTATTGGTTAAGAATGTAAACAACGCTCTTAGCTTCCTACGTTCGTTGCCAAGAGCCGACTGCGGTGATGTCCGGTAGCTAAGTTCTGAACTAGTAGTCGTTGACGGTGGCGTTTGGCGCCATAAGTAGGAACTACTTGAAAATTGATCGTCTGAATTAAAAAAGATAACACACACTTATACAGTCTTCACAATTAACACCGGTTATCAGACAGATTCTACACACACCCAAAGTACACGGGCTACATGACCGCGTTGTCGCAGCCCCTAAACTTAAGAACCAACCAACCAATACAGCCATCTCAATTAACACTGGTTATCAGACAGATTCTACACACACCCAAAGTACACGGGGCTACACGGCCGAGTTGTCGCTGCCCCTAAACTAAGGAACCAACACGTCGACTGACTGTTTGATCTTTTTAATTACGATGCGCACACACTGATAACGTGTCTGCAAAAGATGTCTAGATGTTTAACAGGGCGCCAAATGTTTGCGCGCATGCAAATTACTATGAATGCGCAAAATTGAAAATGTATTGGGAAATAAACCAAACTTAATAACTTAACCTTTTAATAAAAGTTTCTTACACCCAATCACATCGACTACTTGATGACTGTATTCTACAACATATCTTTCTCTTACTCTATTGTGTATTTTAACGTTGCCTTCTGTGCGTTGCTTCTGGTGTGTATGACAATGGCACGGGTTATCACCTTGTAGTTCCTCAACCTTGCCTTTTGATAGGTTACAATCCGTACATTCAATTATCCAATGGATTCCAACACATGGCATGACGTGTACATCAGGTTAACGACGGCAGTTGGTGACCGAAGAGCAAGGTACATATTGTAATATCCGCGATGTCAAATGCCCGTAGCTTCCTGTTGTTGGTTCGGCTAACACGACACGTCATAGCAATAAGCCTGCCATAGTTCTCCAGTCTGTCAGTGCGCCTGGCTCCATAGGCCACACTATTTACACCCCAGTGAATGGTGATGCCTGGATTAGTGCGTGTTAATCACAAGGTGTGCAAAAATGACACGTTCTGCATTATATGGATCGTGTGAATTATGGATCAGTCATATGCTCTGTACACATGTAGGCCTACTCGGAATGTAATCAAACTATTCTGTTAAACAGTCATAGCTTATACCATTTTTTTTGTTACAATTTTACCCTCCAGGTTGGTGGTTTCCACGGACTCAGCGAGGGAACTCACCACTACCGCCTTTCCAGGCAGTGTCCTAGAGCTGAGAACACTTGGTCTGATTGGATACAACTGGGGAGGTGTGATCAGCACTTCGCCCAGGTGGCCTCACCTGCAAAGCAAACAGGGGCTCGGGGCGTGGTGGCTCACCGGTCTAGCTGTATGCCTCTCACCAAGGCGGCCCGGGTTCGATTCCCGGTCAATGCATGTGAGATTTTCGAAGTGAAATGCCATGTCCTGTGGTTCGGATTCCACGTAAAAAGGAGGTCTCGTGGCTCATAATCACAAGATTCACGGTCACGTAAAACTACAATCTTCCTTCCTTTTTTTTTTCAAACAGGGGCCTCATGAGGGATGGGATGGGATTGGATTGGAATATTGGGATGGATAGGCAAGGAAGAGAGAAGGAGGCGGCTGTGGCCTTACAGTAGACACCATCCCAGCATTTGCCCGAAGACGAAGTGAGAAACCACGGAAAACCACTTCGAGGATGTCTGAGGGGGGAATCGAACCCCCTCTACTCATTTGGACCACCTGAGGCTGAGTAGAACCCGTTACAGTCCTCATACCACTTTTCAAATTTTGTGGCAGAGCCGGGAATCGAATCCAGGACCTCTGGGGCGGCAGCTAACCATGCTGACCGCTACGCTACGGAGGCGACTTATACCAATTTTATTATGGCATTCACCTCGCGAGGGCCGGATGGCATCGATGTTCCGCCACTTGCAACAGCGATTCACCCCTTGGCACAGCCAGTAGCATTAAAACTCGCAGCAGGACAGTACCTGCTGTTGCCAGACCTCCTTGATGTAAGGAATGTAAATTTTCTTTTTTCTTGCTGTGGAATTATGCCGTATAGCCATTCATCTTTTCTCTTCAGACCAAATGCTAGCCGGAGGCGACGAGTCAATGCAGCAGCTTGGGATAGAGGAGTCACGTGATTTATTGTACCAGGATAGTAAAAACTGCACCGCGATATTACATTGACTACTAGCAGGTCTTTGTTTAGTCTTCCTTTCATTGATCAACTGAAGGTATCTTCACATCCTCTTGACCAATAGTTTATTTTTATCTTTAAAATTTAATAAATCTCTAACATTCCGGTGGTTAATTATAGCAGCAGTTAACCCCTCTGATTGTTGCTTGATGGATGCAACATGGCTCGAAGTGGCCTGACCGAGAATATACGAACTTCTCCGGGTATTACCGATCCTTCTTTGCCACGGAATGTGGATTGGTTGTGCGATACTTTTTGTTCTGTTTCCGCTGATGTTGTTTTTATTTGATTGTCATTTAGATTTTAGCCTAGTCTCAACTTTTTGCAAAAACTGAAAGTATACTTATGAGATCTTCACGAACCAAGACCATGTGCCTGTCTGTGTGTGAATGCGAATGTCTCTGTCTCCACTCTATGAATTCAAGCGCGACGATACCGATTTGAATCAAATTTGGTAGACAGGTAGCACTAACAATGGACACCCCAGTATCATAACGAGAACGATATGACGCACACCCAAATGTTCAAAGCTCAAATCAAATTAAGACTGAACTAATCATCGAATTTTGGAGTCCCGAATAATTATCACGATTAATAAAATCCCCCTCCCCTCTCGAAATCAGTGAAATATTCAGTGTAAAATCTCACCAGCTGCCTATGCGGGTTATCAGACAGATTCCATACACACCCAAGTACACGGGGCTACTTGACTAAGATGTTGTATCACCCTTAAATGAACCCAAAATAGAATTAGAACAAATTGTGACGGATGCGCGGACTCTCTTCACAGGTGGGGGAAAATTCCATCTCCGAAATGTACCTGCGGTGCTGAAAGACAAGCTATTCAGCATATCACACAAGATTGTCCACTAAATGCCTTCTCTGGGGCATCAGTTGAGTTCCTGATGGCTACACAAAAATGCATCGACTACATAAAGGATGAAAATCTGATGTTGTGACCCTTATCTGAGTTCATCCTTGTATATAGTTATTTTAATGCTGTTTTAATTATCTTTATATTATAACTAGCAACCCACCCCGGCTTCACCCGGGAACAGTTATGTATTCATTATGTGATAAGCGCTCTTTTTTCGATGTCAATGAACTGCGAACTATATCCGTTTTACGTCTCGGCATGAGGGGTTAAAATCACTGACTGGACTATTAATTATATTATCATGGAGATGCATGTGCAACGAACTCTTGTCAGACGTAATTTAATAATGGCGAGGTGCATGAAACACAAATCCTCCTTCCGTCCAATCTTAAGACAATTATTGTGGGTGATGTATTTAAGATAGATATATGCTCTCCGAGATCTTTTTGTAGAACTTTTTATGCTGAACAATTCTTACACTCATAGTATGTTGATATTTTTAACGGTTTGCCCAGCGTAAGCTTAAAAAGCGCACGGACGCCAGGTTTTTGTTTCGATATTTTCACTGAAATCGTTACTGCTTGGCTTTCTTTGATCATAAATAAATTATTTTCCACAAAAACCTTCCTCAAGATATCCTTTATAGAATGTTGAAAACCGCATCAAAATCCATCCAGTGGTTCTTGAGATTACCCGTGACATCCAAGAATCGGAGACTTATACTAAGTAGAGATATATGTATTGTGATGTGTATTGTACCATACGCTAAATAAATAAATACCCTCAAATGAATCAACAACAATAATTTGTCCTAATAGAAATTTGATTTTTTTCAGTCGGTCAACACGATTGTATTAAATCATCAAATTTCAATTACTAAGGCAACACTGAAAAGGACTTCAAACACCATAATTTGTCCTAACTTCTCCAATCGGCGCATTGGAACATCGAACTGTGAAGCGGAGAACAAAAAATTATTCCAGAGTTGGTGCAGTAAGCAAGAAGCAAGCAAGTTGGTCGTCTATCAATCACTTGGAAGGAGACAGCTGTCAAGTTAAGTCGAGGACTCAGGTTGCGCAGGGTGAGAACGACAGAGCTATTCCATCTGTCAGTGGTTCTTTGTACTTTCTTCTCTCTTAATATAGCACTCTCGTTTTATCGGGTCACTCTGTGTTACATTGTTATCACACCCTTAAAGTTGTCTCAGTAAATTAATGTGAGTTCTCACACCAGCAACGTAACACAGGAAAAGAAATTAATAAAAGTTTTACAAGAATGTTTTTACTGAAGAAGAATGTGAAGTGATTTCAACACCATAAATTTTAACATTTCATTATACAAGTTAGCACTCATCACTGTACCGTAGTGATGCTCAGAAGAGAGCTGAAAATAAACGATGTTAAGATCATCGCTCAATAATCGATTAATCGAATATTTTGAAAATAATCGATTAATCGATGACCGTTTAATCGATTAATCAACAGAAGAAAAGATTAATTGATTAGTAGGCACGAGGTAAGAAAAGTAATCGTGGGTTCAAACCTGGCCGAAGTCGTCGGATTTTTTAAGAGCGTTAAAAATCCCTCTGTATGCCTTCCTTCGGAGTGGAAGTAAAGCCGGCACTCCCGTGTCATAGATTTATGGCATGTTAAAGAACCTTCCACTAATTACACCTGTGTGAAGCTAAATTAGGTTAGGTTAAACATTTGACCAACGCTCTTAGGTTCCGACGTTCATGCCCAGGAGCCGACTGTGATGGCATATGGTAGCCAGTTATGAACTAGTAGTTGTGGACGGTTGCGTTTGGCGGCAAAAGTTGGAACTACTTGAAAACATTCAATGTCTGCAGTCCTTAATTGAATTGAAAACAGATAACTCACACTAATACAGTCATCACAATGAACGCCGGTTATCAGACAGACTCTACACACAACCAAAGTACATGGGGCTACATGACCGCGTTGTCGCAGCCCCTAAACTGAGGAACCAACCAACCAACGAGGTAAGAAAAGAAGTTTAAATGAGAAGTCATCGCTTAAGTTGAGTTCCACTAATTTTTAGAATGATGTATAGAAATGTATAAAAGTTACTTTTGGCTAAATATACAAAGTATCCTTCCTTGTTATGTTAACAATAACCAAACAAGAATCAGTGACATTGGAAGAACAAATATTAATCAAATTGGGAGGGGTTTGGAAAAAAAAAAGACAAAGAGGACTTTTCTGCAAATACTTTAAATTCCTGTTCAATGTTTACAATTTAGGACAGGATTTTTTTGCTTTATTATGTTTTCGCCCAGTTTTCACAAACAAGGTAGCCTACATTATTTAGGCTAACAGTAGTTCCGTTAGGAACTATACAGCCTATTTTCATGTACCCTACTTATGTCAATTGCCTCTATCATCATACAAAATTTCAGTTTCATTGCTGTAATAGATTCGTAGATAACCGTCTAAATACTTCGGATGGTCGCCATGTTGGAATTTTATATATGTAGACCTTAGGGCCATGTACTATTACATGAAGATTATTCTTCATGATTATGTATTATTCAATCGCACGAATAGATCACAAGAAGTAAAAGCAAGATTTTAAAATTTCGCACAGCCGCCATCTTGTGGTTATGCATTCAATTCAAATAAATTAGATGCCAGTGGATTAAAAATTGTATAAGCAAGAATCGTACCAAGATTCATTGCGCTCGGATAGTTGAATCGCGAGAAACGTCCATTTAAATATTTACATTTCGCGTCGTCGCCACGTTGTATTTGTGCTCACCAGGTTATTGGAAGGCCCATAGGTGAACTTATATCCATAGCTTCCATCAACATACAATATTTCAGTTTGATTACAGTCATAGATTAATAGATATTGAGAACCACCTAAATATTTCGGATGGTCGCCATGTTGGATTTTTATATACCGTATGTAAGTAATTTTTAGCTTTCGCACAGCCGCCAACTTGAGCTTTTGTAAACAATTGAACTAAATTACATGTCAGGACATTACAATGTGTATAAACATTTGCTGTCCCATATTTCACTGCGTTCGGATGACTAAATCGCGAGAAAAATCTATTTAAATGTTACAACTTCGCTCGGCCACAATGTTCGTTTTGTAGTTACCAGATTTTTGGAAGTCACATAGGTAAACTTCTAATAGTGCCATTTATCACGGTACAAACCTTCAGGATGATATCAGTAACAGTTTCGGAAATAGCCTATAGAATGCCGCTGAAATATTTCGTACAGCCACCATTTTGAGGTTTTGTAAACAATAGAACTGAATTAGATGCCAGTGCATTACAATGTGTATCAACATTTCCTGCACCACATTTCACTGCGTTGTGTTGGTAAATTCGCGAGAAACGTCTATTTAAATATTTTAACTACGCTTGGCCGCAATGTTCGCTTTGTGAAGCTTGTGAACCTACGCAAAAATCGTCATCTCATAGTACATAACTCCATGGCTTACATATACCTAATATCCAACATAGAGACCAACCGATATATTTATACGGTTCTCAATACCTATTAATCTATGATGGCAATAAATCCTTATTTTCCTTAAGGTATCTGAAAGTCTCTCCGACTTAGCAAACAGGGTGTCGTTCCTATAAAGATTTGTTTGTTATTTTGGAATTTAAGACCTATGATCTTCCTCAGAATTTTCCTCCTTTTCATTTCCAATTTTTCCATTTGCCCTCTTCTTCTCAAGACGAGTGTATCTACTGCAATGCTAAATTCTATTCATATGTATATTTTTATCATTAGTTGTTATATCTTATTAGCCATGACAATTGTTTATGTTTTAAGGTACATTATTTTTATTTCGTTTGATGAATTACATTGAAACATGTCCAAAGTTCTCCAACATTTTTGACACATAAGAGTATTTGATTGACGGAACTATTCCTACGATCATTATGGCTACAATTAAGACAACAAGTAATATGAGAAGCTAGCTACAAGGGGTCCAGCTCGTGGCATAGTGACTAGCATTCTTGGTTCTCCCAACAAGTTTAATTCCGAAAAGATGACATATGGACTATCAAGGAGATCAGTTATAAATCAACAATCCTTTTTGATGTGTAATACCTTTCCGCTTGGTTGCTGGATAGTTTTGTGGGAGTGATTCTGAAAATTGAGGACGGAAGTGGATCGGATCGATCGAGCTGGCAGTGGCGGATCGAACGGAAGTATGCACTGCCCGCTCGATCGATCGAACGGCATTGTACTAGCTGGCCGTGGTGGAAAACGGAAGTATGCACTGCCCGCTCGATCAATCGAACGGAAGTGTATTAGCTGGCAGTGGTGGAAAACGGAAGTATGCACTGCCCGCTCGATCGATCGATCCAGCGGGCAGTGGTAAGACCCAGTGATTGAAACAAATGACATGGTACATGTTCGAAGTCTTCGAATCAGTATTTAAATGGTAGAATGCCTTAATATCAAACATTGTAAGTAGTCGGCATTGCCAGTATTATTATTCTGCACAATGGCTATTCAAATATTAACCCACATAACGGTAATGCAGTCATCAATATAATATAATCGTTGTGGTTATACAAGAATTAAGCAAGCCTTCATGAACTATTGCTGAATACATTCTCTTTACTCACAAGAGGGCCTATTCATAAGGCATTTTAAACTCAATTTCACGCAGGAACATTATCAAAACAAGCAAAATATAAATGAAACTTAATTCCGTAATGCAGTATTATTGGAACGTGGACAAAAGTCACCATCTTGTGCACAAAATTTGTGTAGTCGAAATAGCCGTGGGGTTAGCGCCTATGACTGTGAACCTAGAGAACTCGGGTTTGAGTCCCGGGCGGTGGGTAGATTATAGGCTAGGGAATAACCCACCCACCAAGGGAAGATGATTAAAAGAAGGAAGTAGATTTGGGATTGGAGAAAAAGGATAGAAAAATAGGAGGAGAGTCCCACAAAATTAATGAGTTCAACTTTAAATACCTTTAGAGGCAGTTGCCACTGAAAATTAACACCTTGATACCTAAAATAGGAACGAGCTTGGTCGAGGCTGACGGGAACCGCAGCTAAGACTTGGGCAGTTTGCCAGAGAGAGCCTGTAGTGTATTTCCTCCCAAGCACGAATAAAAGTACTATAGGGAAGGGTGATGGTCTGGCCAAACAGATAGTAAAAGCTTTATTAAGTATGAATGAGGGCATAAACCTAGGAAGAGCTAGGAAGGCCAGGATCCTGCCTAACTGTAGTATCAGAGAAATGATGAATCCAAAAACAAATATTTAATTTATTTGACAACTCCAAGAAGTTTGAGGAAGTTAACAATTATGCAATATAATTTTAATAAACATAGTTCATTTGAACTTTTTAACAAATAGGGTCGCAGACCTCTCAACATTAAACAGTTGCTCCAGGCAATTGACAATTTACAAGGTTTCAAACCTTACATGTTTCTAAAATCTTTATAAGATTTAAACCAATAAACAATGAAATAATTAAAGCTTGAACGTGAATTGGAGTACAAAAAGTGTACCTTAAGAAATTCTCTAGAGAATGTTCTAGAGAAAATAACAATTTTGAAAATGACGATAATAACAACGTGAAAAATAAGATAGAAGTTCCTACAACTTCTTATATTTATACAGAATTAATATATGAGAATTATACAAAGGAGAACAGGTCACTTACTGTGAAACCTGGAGAAAGTGAAAAGGAAGTTTCTAGACTTCCTATGTTTAATTAGGAATCACGAGCAAATGGGGCAGTTTCCATTTCGTGAAACCTGAACATGACTCTCTCAAGAGTTTAAGGAATTGTTTTTCCTGATTATAGGAAAGGAACAATGTGATTTAAAACTTGTATCACACAAGCAATTATGCAGAATTTAATTAATGTTAAACTAGCAAAGTTGGAAGGGCACTTCGTGAGTAACACCTTATAGAAAGTTACAATTTTATAAATAATGGTTGTTAGTAGAAGGTTAAGGAAAGATCATTGGGATATAGGATCAATGTTCATGGCCGTATTTAATATAACCGGACGATCGCGACGCGGTAGAAACGTGGAGCAAGCACTGTTTATCACTGTAGTCTATGAAGATGGATGCAAAGTTCACTATAGAAACACTAAAGTTCATAAAAAAGAAAGTTATTGCAATTATGGAAAGAACTGATTGCACTATATAGGTGAGAGTCTATTTCTTGAAAAAATTGTGATTTACAATTAAATGCGCCATAGAATGTTCCAGAAGTTCCAGCGGTGGAAGAAAGTTAGCTATTACAAAAATTTGTAAGGAAGATTCCTCATTTTAAATATCATTGTCCCAAGTGAGCGAAAAACACTTGACGGCAAGACTCACAGATAGAGTACAAGATCTCGAAGGTTCCAGAACGACCTTAGCAGAAAAATGGGGTTGAGAAAATCCAACGGAGGAACTGGCTTTATAATTACAGACAGCGGGTATTAGATAATATCCCACGTAGCGAGAGTATTTCTCTTTGAATAGCTTAAGAAAAGCTCTTTTTTAGTAAGGTTGGCTCATACAAGCAAAAGCTCAACATGGCAAATTCCACGAGGAATGATATTTGCCCCAAAGTAAATAATTTCACACTGTCTATAAATTATAATTAAAAGCACGTGGAAGTTAAAACCATGAAGATGAGGTTAAAACTTTTAAAAAGGTACTTATCTTGATTTCATGTTGAAGTCGAAGATTTCGATGATGATTACTTAGCCAACATGGCGTAGAAGAGGGTGTGCCTCTTGGTTTGAGGAGGCTAGCTCGAGCGGAGCTTTGACTGATCGAGTCAACTGCAGACTGAGAAGTGAGACCTGCTCACCGGAGCACGGAGAGACCACGGAAGGGGAAAAGAGTGGGGGGTAGGAGACAAAAGGAGAACATATAAGCATTGCCAACTTAAATACAACAAATTGATCTCTTGCTGAGCTGATCTTCTAAGAGTTGATAACAAATGATCCTAGCGCAGCATGGTGAGTAAAGAAGTAGACGTAGTCCTCTTGCTCAAGGAGAAAATAGCTGACGATGGTAACAGGATCTGGTGGCCAAATGGATAAGTAAGTCCTCTAGCACCAGGAAGAGTTGAGGAGCTTCAGAGATTCGCTGCAAGGTGACGCTAGGTGGGTCACAGAAGTTATATATCTGAAACATACTTATGAAGACGTAAGAGACTTGCCCAACAAGGAGAAAACAGAAGATCACTGTTGGTGTTTGGCAAAGAGGAAGGAAGAAATGAACATGCAAGGAGCAGTAGACATTATATATCAGGTACTGGGGGGACAAACACCAACAGCGAGCAAGAAGAACAAGTACAGTAATAAACAATTGCCGAAAAGTAGTCTTGTGATCTGACCATTATTGGTCAAGACTCTGAATACCCTGACTCTCCTATCTCTTCCAGGGTAATACTCGGTCACTTTTCCAAAAGGCCAGACTAGGGGGGGGTGAAACATCCCTAACCAAGACCAAGTCCCCCACCCTAATGTCGGGACTGGAAAGAAACCACTTCTGTCTCCGTTGTAAGGAAGTTAAATATTCCAAGTTCCACCTTTTCCAAAAAGAATTACGGAGGGCTTCAAGTTTCCGCCAAGCGATAGGTAGATTAGAATCCCTGTAAGAATTGGGAAGGGAAGGAGGGGCAGAGAGAGAAGGGCGTGTAAAGAAGCGACCAGGTGTAAGTGGAAGGAGGTTATCAGGGTCATTGGAAAGTGGAGTTAAAAGGCGAGAATTATCAACACTTTCAATCACGAAATAGCTGGAAGCTGAGGGAAATAAAGCACTAGTAAAGATTGCGATACGATGAGAAAGAAGAATTGGCAAGTTTAAACAAAGCGTATAGAAACAAGTACATCTATTCAAGACAAGAATATACCAAATAAACAAAGGAACTATGCGAGTAGAAAGCAAGAACGCCATAGGTAACAAACTAGTAGCCATAAACAATGACCTTAAGTTATAATGAGTATCGAAGGGTTTACTCAGAAAAATACTTAAGTCAGCGAAAAACGTGACATGACAAGTATAAATACATAAACACATCGAATGTGACGACGAGAAAAAACAAGTTTGTTCATCAATGAACATTAAGATCGCAAAATATGCAAGCAAATTGCAATACATAAGCGCGTGAGAAATACGCAACGAAGTTTTGAAACAGGGATCGAAGCAGTTATAGAATACGAGCATGAGTAAGTGAGAGACGTAAACAAGCACGGCCTTGACACACATAGTACAACGAGATAAGACATATAAATAGCTGAAAGAGTCCTTAACTAAAACAAGTTTATTTTGGGAAGTAGGTGAGCGACTTCTGTACTTGTAGTAGCAACTCGCCAGACAATGCTTGGCAATCAGCCAAAGTTGAGATAAGAGAAACTTGCTTTGAACTGTGTCAAGCGTACAGGAAATAAACAACAACTTGGCCTTCCTCAGACTGGTATACAAACAAGTCTGAAAAACAAGCAGTTCAAAGTGCACACACACTAGTTGAATCAGCTGTAACTTAAAGCAGACATTCAGGTTGAACGGAGTGCAGTCAATCGTAACTTGGACGTGAGCAAGCAATTTAAAGCTATGTGAAATAAAGTAGGAAATCAATTTCGCATAATTGAGAGGATCACGAAATCGGACAATTTTCAACAAAAAGAAGCTTAATTCTTCCGAGCAAAGAAGACAAGCTGGGACATTGAAAAGAAGGTTATGCATAAGAATAGTTATTCTAGATGCTATAGAATTCAGAGTTTCAAGCGGTTTCAAAAGCGACTTCCAATTGTGAGGAAGGAGGGAGGAGCCGGCCGTGGCCATCCTTCTACATAGCGAAAGAAGTGAAACATAGCGTACAGCAAAGTGATGGTGACTGATAGCCATGGTTTTACACAAGGGGAAGATAGTTTTCGAGAAAAAATTTAAGCAATTAACTGCTATAAAAAATGACATAAGAAGATAGACGAAGTAACACAAAGCAAGGCGAACTTGAATTGCCATTTTGTGCGGGAAGAAGGAAAAACCATTTAAACAACTTACAGAGGTAGCGCCGTTGTTCACGATAAGACATCGTTTCGACAAGTGTTTCTCAAAAATATTGAGATCTAAAACATGAGCGTTCTCTTTTTCAGAAATGGGATTTATGTCAGCTGTAACGAAATGACATTGCGCTTTGGTTTGAACACTGGGATATTGAATTTCACCAGTAATAACCCAACCAAAATCGGTGTCTCTAGCGACTACGGTTGAAGATAACTTGCGTGTTTGTTTGCGAATGCAATTCCAAAAAACATTGGCACTGAAAAGTACATCAATGGGACCTTGAGCATTAAACTGAGGATCGGCTAACCTTAAGTACGAAGGAATCTTTAATCTGGAGGTATTAATAGAGTGACTTGGAGTGTCCTTGCCAATACTGGTAAGAATGAGACAGTTTAAATTAAGATTGGTGTTTCTTTGGCAAACGTCTCTGATTTTCAATTTTGAAGACTGCAAGACTTGAGTTTTCAAATTGTCAATGCCGGTCACATTGATAGAAGTAGGCGATGACGAAAGACCTAGTTTTTTAATCAACGATTGCGAAACAAAGTTGTGCGTTGAAGCGGAATCGAGAAGACCACGGGTTCGAAACCAATTTCCAAATTTGTCTTGGATTTCAAATTGTACAGTGGTCAACAGGGTTTGCGCACTATGAGAAGGTTCGGCATTAGAAATGCAGGAAGAAGCATTAGTTTGTTCGGAGCTGCTCTGCATGGAGCTTGAAGAGGCAGGTGCTGATGACCTCGATTTATCGTGAACGTGCAATAAAGAATGATGCGGTTTTTTGCAATGAAAACAGAGATTTGATGACGTACAGTTCGAAGAAGAATGCTTAGGTGATAAGCAATTGAAACAATGTTTGCTATTCAAGACAAACTTTCTTCGATCTTCGACAGACGATTCTTTAAAGGATTTGCACGAATACAATGTGTGAAGCTTTTTACAGAGCGTGCATTTTAACGATTTGTTAAGCGGCCTGATATCTTCTCTTGGATTATTGAAAGAAGAACGGGTTTGTTTGTTTTCGACAAATGGGGGCTGATGTCCCTTTGAAGAAGCAAGTTTTTTTTCAAAAATTTGACACTGAGGATTCGTTTCGACTTTTTCGCACTGAAATGCGAGTGCTGTAAGGAATTGACATCGACTGTTGAGAAACGAGATAAGGTGTTCGAACGAATGTTCCTTGTTGCAGGCGAGTTCGATCTCCCAGGCCTTCAGTGTCGAAAAATCGAATCTTGATGTAGCTAGGTGAATGAGTATGGTGTCCCATGTTTGGACAGGTTGCTTTAATTGGTATAACGCTCTGACATTTAACTGCATAGAATCTAAGAGGTCTCTTAAAGATGTGACGTCATTAGGTTTGACGGCTGGTAAGTTGAACAAACAACGGATGTGTCGAGCGACACTCAACCGTAAATTGCCATATCTCTCTTTAAGGAGATTAAAGGCGATGTGGTAGTTGTCTGCGCTTAAAGGCAGTGACTCCACCAAGGCCAAGGCCTCAGATTCCAAAGACGTACGGAGAAAGTAAAATTTATGTATGTCTGGGATCTCGATATTTTCATGAATTAGGGAGCAGTAAAGTTCGTAAAAAGAATACCATTCACCTTCCTTGCCTGAGAAATGCGGTAGGCTTATCTTGGGAAGTAACGGTTTCGGTTTGTTCTTGTGAACTGAAGCGGGTGCTAACTGGGCCGGATTGATGACCTTAGTGTCCGGTTCTGAGATATTGCGGATCAGTTGGTGGGCCTTTGCAATTCCTTCAAAGTACAAGGGTTCGACCTCGTCCCGATCCGATTGCAGTTCTGGGCAAGCGGATTCAATCTCGGTTTGAATTTGGTCATAATAATCATAAGACCGTTCGTACAACTTAAGACGATGTGTTAAGATATCTAAATCACACTCGGCGGGATCTAATTTGTTGATAAAATTTCGGAATCTAGTGAGTTGCCCTTTATAGGAAGAACGTCTAGCAATGAGAGTTTCATCTTTTTCAGTAGGGGCCATGATAAAGAGAATAAATTGAAATACAACTCACAAAACTGTAGAACCTTGAAGATGCTGTCAAGCTGGCAGCAGCAAATGGGTATAAAGAACAGGACACCCCAAAGGAGACAGGAGCGGCCTCTTTCCCGTTCACAGGCTTTGCATGATGTAGATATAGCTGAAAGATCCAAAGGAGATATTAAAAATTTGCAAAGTATTGTCAAATGACACTTGACAAACAATAGAAATAAAAAATGGACTCTCCCGGGTTTCTGGTACCAATTTTTGGGTAGATTATAGGCTAGGGAATAACCCACCCACCAAGGGAAGATGATTAAAAGAAGGAAGTAGATTTGGGATTGGAGAAAAAGGATAGAAAAATAGGAGGAGAGTCCCACAAAATTAATGAGTTCAACTTTAAATACCTTTAGAGGCAGTTGCCACTGAAAATTAACACCTTGATACCTAAAATAGGAACGAGCTTGGTCGAGGCTGACGGGAACCGCAGCTAAGACTTGGGCAGTTTGCCAGAGAGAGCCTGTAGTGTATTTCCTCCCAAGCACGAATAAAAGTACTATAGGGAAGGGTGATGGTCTGGCCAGACAGATAGTAAAAGCTTTATTAAGTATGAATGAGGGCATAAACCTAGGAAGAGCTAGGAAGGCCAGGATCCTGCCTAACTGTAGTATCAGAGAAATGATGAATCCAAAAACAAATATTTAATTTATTTGACAACTCCAAGAAGTTTGAGGAAGTTAACAATTATGCAATATAATTTTAATAAACATAGTTCATTTGAACTTTTTAACAAATAGGGTCGCAGACCTCTCAACATTAAACAGTTGCTCCAGGCAATTGACAATTTACAAGGTTTCAAACCTTACATGTTTCTAAAATCTTTATAAGATTTAAACCAATAAACAATGAAATAATTAAAGCTTGAACGTGAATTGGAGTACAAAAAGTGTACCTTAAGAAATTCTCTAGAGAATGTTCTAGAGAAAATAACAATTTTGAAAATGACGATAATAACAACGTGAAAAATAAGATAGAAGTTCCTACAACTTCTTATATTTATACAGAATTAATATATGAGAATTATACAAAGGAGAACAGGTCACTTACTGTGAAACCTGGAGAAAGTGAAAAGGAAGTTTCTAGACTTCCTATGTTTAATTAGGAATCACGAGCAAATGGGGCAGTTTCCATTTCGTGAAACCTGAACATGACTCTCTCAAGAGTTTAAGGAATTGTTTTTCCTGATTATAGGAAAGGAACAATGTGATTTAAAACTTGTATCACACAAGCAATTATGCAGAATTTAATTAATGTTAAACTAGCAAAGTTGGAAGGGCACTTCGTGAGTAACACCTTATAGAAAGTTACAATTTTATAAATAATGGTTGTTAGTAGAAGGTTAAGGAAAGATCATTGGGATATAGGATCAATGTTCATGGCCGTATTTAATATAACCGGACGATCGCGACGCGGTAGAAACGTGGAGCAAGCACTGTTTATCACTGTAGTCTATGAAGATGGATGCAAAGTTCACTATAGAAACACTAAAGTTCATAAAAAAGAAAGTTATTGCAATTATGGAAAGAACTGATTGCACTATATAGGTGAGAGTCTATTTCTTGAAAAAATTGTGATTTACAATTAAATGCGCCATAGAATGTTCCAGAAGTTCCAGCGGTGGAAGAAAGTTAGCTATTACAAAAATTTGTAAGGAAGATTCCTCATTTTAAATATCATTGTCCCAAGTGAGCGAAAAACACTTGACGGCAAGACTCACAGATAGAGTACAAGATCTCGAAGGTTCCAGAACGACCTTAGCAGAAAAATGGGGTTGAGAAAATCCAACGGAGGAACTGGCTTTATAATTACAGACAGCGGGTATTAGATAATATCCCACGTAGCGAGAGTATTTCTCTTTGAATAGCTTAAGAAAAGCTCTTTTTTAGTAAGGTTGGCTCATACAAGCAAAAGCTCAACATGGCAAATTCCACGAGGAATGATATTTGCCCCAAAGTAAATAATTTCACACTGTCTATAAATTATAATTAAAAGCACGTGGAAGTTAAAACCATGAAGATGAGGTTAAAACTTTTAAAAAGGTACTTATCTTGATTTCATGTTGAAGTCGAAGATTTCGATGATGATTACTTAGCCAACATGGCGTAGAAGAGGGTGTGCCTCTTGGTTTGAGGAGGCTAGCTCGAGCGGAGCTTTGACTGATCGAGTCAACTGCAGACTGAGAAGTGAGACCTGCTCACCGGAGCACGGAGAGACCACGGAAGGGGAAAAGAGTGGGGGGTAGGAGACAAAAGGAGAACATATAAGCATTGCCAACTTAAATACAACAAATTGATCTCTTGCTGAGCTGATCTTCTAAGAGTTGATAACAAATGATCCTAGCGCAGCATGGTGAGTAAAGAAGTAGACGTAGTCCTCTTGCTCAAGGAGAAAATAGCTGACGATGGTAACAGGATCTGGTGGCCAAATGGATAAGTAAGTCCTCTAGCACCAGGAAGAGTTGAGGAGCTTCAGAGATTCGCTGCAAGGTGACGCTAGGTGGGTCACAGAAGTTATATATCTGAAACATACTTATGAAGACGTAAGAGACTTGCCCAACAAGGAGAAAACAGAAGATCACTGTTGGTGTTTGGCAAAGAGGAAGGAAGAAATGAACATGCAAGGAGCAGTAGACATTATATCTCAGGTACTGGGGGGACAAACACCAACAGCGAGCAAGAAGAACAAGTACAGTAATAAACAATTGCCGAAAAGTAGTCTTGTGATCTGACCATTATTGGTCAAGACTCTGAATACCCTGACTCTCCTATCTCTTCCAGGATAATACTCGGTCACTTTTCCAAAAGGCCAGACTAGGGGGGGGTGAAACATCCCTAACCAAGACCAAGTCCCCCACCCTAATGTCGGGACTGGAAAGAAACCACTTCTGTCTCCGTTGTAAGGAAGTTAAATATTCCAAGTTCCACCTTTTCCAAAAAGAATTACGGAGGGCTTCAAGTTTCCGCCAAGCGATAGGTAGATTAGAATCCCTGTAAGAATTGGGAAGGGAAGGAGGGGCAGAGAGAGAAGGGCGTGTAAAGAAGCGACCAGGTGTAAGTGGAAGGAGGTTATCAGGGTCATTGGAAAGTGGAGTTAAAAGGCGAGAATTATCAACACTTTCAATCACGAAATAGCTGGAAGCTGAGGGAAATAAAGCACTAGTAAAGATTGCGATACGATGAGAAAGAAGAATTGGCAAGTTTAAACAAAGCGTATAGAAACAAGTACATCTATTCAAGACAAGAATATACCAAATAAACAAAGGAACTATGCGAGTAGAAAGCAAGAACGCCATAGGTAACAAACTAGTAGCCATAAACAATGACCTTAAGTTATAATGAGTATCGAAGGGTTTACTCAGAAAAATACTTAAGTCAGCGAAAAACGTGACATGACAAGTATAAATACATAAACACATCGAATGTGACGACGAGAAAAAACAAGTTTGTTCATCAATGAACATTAAGATCGCAAAATATGCAAGCAAATTGCAATACATAAGCGCGTGAGAAATACGCAACGAAGTTTTGAAACAGGGATCGAAGCAGTTATAGAATACGAGCATGAGTAAGTGAGAGACGTAAACAAGCACGGCCTTGACACACATAGTACAACGAGATAAGACATATAAATAGCTGAAAGAGTCCTTAACTAGAACAAGTTTATTTTGGGAAGTAGGTGAGCGACTTCTGTACTTGTAGTAGCAACTCGCCAGACAATGCTTGGCAATCAGCCAAAGTTGAGATAAGAGAAACTTGCTTTGAACTGTGTCAAGCGTACAGGAAATAAACAACAACTTGGCCTTCCTCAGACTGGTATACAAACAAGTCTGAAAAACAAGCAGTTCAAAGTGCACACACACTAGTTGAATCAGCTGTAACTTAAAGCAGACATTCAGGTTGAACGGAGTGCAGTCAATCGTAACTTGGACGTGAGCAAGCAATTTAAAGCTATGTGAAATAAAGTAGGAAATCAATTTCGCATAATTGAGAGGATCACGAAATCGGACAATTTTCAACAAAAAGAAGCTTAATTCTTCCGAGCAAAGAAGACAAGCTGGGACATTGAAAAGAAGGTTATGCATAAGAATAGTTATTCTAGATGCTATAGAATTCAGAGTTTCAAGCGGTTTCAAAAGCGACTTCCAATTGTGAGGAAGGAGGGAGGAGCCGGCCGTGGCCATCCTTCTACATAGCGAAAGAAGTGAAACATAGCGTACAGCAAAGTGATGGTGACTGATAGCCATGGTTTTACACAAGGGGAAGATAGTTTTCGAGAAAAAATTTAAGCAATTAACTGCTATAAAAAATGACATAAGAAGATAGACGAAGTAACACAAAGCAAGGCGAACTTGAATTGCCATTTTGTGCGGGAAGAAGGAAAAACCATTTAAACAACTTACAGAGGTAGCGCCGTTGTTCACGATAAGACATCGTTTCGACAAGTGTTTCTCAAAAATATTGAGATCTAAAACATGAGCGTTCTCTTTTTCAGAAATGGGATTTATGTCAGCTGTAACGAAATGACATTGCGCTTTGGTTTGAACACTGGGATATTGAATTTCACCAGTAATAACCCAACCAAAATCGGTGTCTCTAGCGACTACGGTTGAAGATAACTTGCGTGTTTGTTTGCGAATGCAATTCCAAAAAACATTGGCACTGAAAAGTACATCAATGGGACCTTGAGCATTAAACTGAGGATCGGCTAACCTTAAGTACGAAGGAATCTTTAATCCGGAGGTATTAATAGAGTGACTTGGAGTGTCCTTGCCAATACTGGTAAGAATGAGACAGTTTAAATTAAGATTGGTGTTTCTTTGGCAAACGTCTCTGATTTTCAATTTTGAAGACTGCAAGACTTGAGTTTTCAAATTGTCAATGCCGGTCACATTGATAGAAGTAGGCGATGACGAAAGACCTAGTTTTTTAATCAACGATTGCGAAACAAAGTTGTGCGTTGAAGCGGAATCGAGAAGACCACGGGTTCGAAACCAATTTCCAAATTTGTCTTGGATTTCAAATTGTACAGTGGTCAACAGGGTTTGCGCACTATGAGAAGGTTCGGCATTAGAAATGCAGGAAGAAGCATTAGTTTGTTCGGAGCTGCTCTGCATGGAGCTTGAAGAGGCAGGTGCTGATGACCTCGATTTATCGTGAACGTGCAATAAAGAATGATGCGGTTTTTTGCAATGAAAACAGAGATTTGATGACGTACAGTTCGAAGAAGAATGCTTAGGTGATAAGCAATTGAAACAATGTTTGCTATTCAAGACAAACTTTCTTCGATCTTCGACAGACGATTCTTTAAAGGATTTGCACGAATACAATGTGTGAAGCTTTTTACAGAGCGTGCATTTTAACGATTTGTTAAGCGGCCTGATATCTTCTCTTGGATTATTGAAAGAAGAACGGGTTTGTTTGTTTTCGACAAATGGGGGCTGATGTCCCTTTGAAGAAGCAAGTTTTTTTTCAAAAATTTGACACTGAGGATTCGTTTCGACTTTTTCGCACTGAAATGCGAGTGCTGTAAGGAATTGACATCGACTGTTGAGAAACGAGATAAGGTGTTCGAACGAATGTTCCTTGTTGCAGGCGAGTTCGATCTCCCAGGCCTTCAGTGTCGAAAAATCGAATCTTGATGTAGCTAGGTGAATGAGTATGGTGTCCCATGTTTGGACAGGTTGCTTTAATTGGTATAACGCTCTGACATTTAACTGCATAGAATCTAAGAGGTCTCTTAAAGATGTGACGTCATTAGGTTTGACGGCTGGTAAGTTGAACAAACAACGGATGTGTCGAGCGACACTCAACCGTAAATTGCCATATCTCTCTTTAAGGAGATTAAAGGCGATGTGGTAGTTGTCTGCGCTTAAAGGCAGTGACTCCACCAAGGCCAAGGCCTCAGATTCCAAAGACGTACGGAGAAAGTAAAATTTATGTATGTCTGGGATCTCGATATTTTCATGAATTAGGGAGCAGTAAAGTTCGTAAAAAGAATACCATTCACCTTCCTTGCCTGAGAAATGCGGTAGGCTTATCTTGGGAAGTAACGGTTTCGGTTTGTTCTTGTGAACTGAAGCGGGTGCTAACTGGGCCGGATTGATGACCTTAGTGTCCGGTTCTGAGATATTGCGGATCAGTTGGTGGGCCTTTGCAATTCCTTCAAAGTACAAGGGTTCGACCTCGTCCCGATCCGATTGCAGTTCTGGGCAAGCGGATTCAATCTCGGTTTGAATTTGGTCATAATAATCATAAGACCGTTCGTACAACTTAAGACGATGTGTTAAGATATCTAAATCACACTCGGCGGGATCTAATTTGTTGATAAAATTTCGGAATCTAGTGAGTTGCCCTTTATAGGAAGAACGTCTAGCAATGAGAGTTTCATCTTTTTCAGTAGGGGCCATGATAAAGAGAATAAATTGAAATACAACTCACAAAACTGTAGAACCTTGAAGATGCTGTCAAGCTGGCAGCAGCAAATGGGTATAAAGAACAGGACACCCCAAAGGAGACAGGAGCGGCCTCTTTCCCGTTCACAGGCTTTGCATGATGTAGATATAGCTGAAAGATCCAAAGGAGATATTAAAAATTTGCAAAGTATTGTCAAATGACACTTGACAAACAATAGAAATAAAAAATGGACTCTCCCGGGTTTCTGGTACCAATTTTTGGGTAGATTATAGGCTAGGGAATAACCCACCCACCAAGGGAAGATGATTAAAAGAAGGAAGTAGATTTGGGATTGGAGAAAAAGGATAGAAAAATAGGAGGAGAGTCCCACAAAATTAATGAGTTCAACTTTAAATACCTTTAGAGGCAGTTGCCACTGAAAATTAACACCTTGATACCTAAAATAGGAACGAGCTTGGTCGAGGCTGACGGGAACCGCAGCTAAGACTTGGGCAGTTTGCCAGAGAGAGCCTGTAGTGTATTTCCTCCCAAGCACGAATAAAAGTACTATAGGGAAGGGTGATGGTCTGGCCAGACAGATAGTAAAAGCTTTATTAAGTATGAATGAGGGCATAAACCTAGGAAGAGCTAGGAAGGCCAGGATCCTGCCTAACTGTAGTATCAGAGAAATGATGAATCCAAAAACAAATATTTAATTTATTTGACAACTCCAAGAAGTTTGAGGAAGTTAACAATTATGCAATATAATTTTAATAAACATAGTTCATTTGAACTTTTTAACAAATAGGGTCGCAGACCTCTCAACATTAAACAGTTGCTCCAGGCAATTGACAATTTACAAGGTTTCAAACCTTACATGTTTCTAAAATCTTTATAAGATTTAAACCAATAAACAATGAAATAATTAAAGCTTGAACGTGAATTGGAGTACAAAAAGTGTACCTTAAGAAATTCTCTAGAGAATGTTCTAGAGAAAATAACAATTTTGAAAATGACGATAATAACAACGTGAAAAATAAGATAGAAGTTCCTACAACTTCTTATATTTATACAGAATTAATATATGAGAATTATACAAAGGAGAACAGGTCACTTACTGTGAAACCTGGAGAAAGTGAAAAGGAAGTTTCTAGACTTCCTATGTTTAATTAGGAATCACGAGCAAATGGGGCAGTTTCCATTTCGTGAAACCTGAACATGACTCTCTCAAGAGTTTAAGGAATTGTTTTTCCTGATTATAGGAAAGGAACAATGTGATTTAAAACTTGTATCACACAAGCAATTATGCAGAATTTAATTAATGTTAAACTAGCAAAGTTGGAAGGGCACTTCGTGAGTAACACCTTATAGAAAGTTACAATTTTATAAATAATGGTTGTTAGTAGAAGGTTAAGGAAAGATCATTGGGATATAGGATCAATGTTCATGGCCGTATTTAATATAACCGGACGATCGCGACGCGGTAGAAACGTGGAGCAAGCACTGTTTATCACTGTAGTCTATGAAGATGGATGCAAAGTTCACTATAGAAACACTAAAGTTCATAAAAAAGAAAGTTATTGCAATTATGGAAAGAACTGATTGCACTATATAGGTGAGAGTCTATTTCTTGAAAAAATTGTGATTTACAATTAAATGCGCCATAGAATGTTCCAGAAGTTCCAGCGGTGGAAGAAAGTTAGCTATTACAAAAATTTGTAAGGAAGATTCCTCATTTTAAATATCATTGTCCCAAGTGAGCGAAAAACACTTGACGGCAAGACTCACAGATAGAGTACAAGATCTCGAAGGTTCCAGAACGACCTTAGCAGAAAAATGGGGTTGAGAAAATCCAACGGAGGAACTGGCTTTATAATTACAGACAGCGGGTATTAGATAATATCCCACGTAGCGAGAGTATTTCTCTTTGAATAGCTTAAGAAAAGCTCTTTTTTAGTAAGGTTGGCTCATACAAGCAAAAGCTCAACATGGCAAATTCCACGAGGAATGATATTTGCCCCAAAGTAAATAATTTCACACTGTCTATAAATTATAATTAAAAGCACGTGGAAGTTAAAACCATGAAGATGAGGTTAAAACTTTTAAAAAGGTACTTATCTTGATTTCATGTTGAAGTCGAAGATTTCGATGATGATTACTTAGCCAACATGGCGTAGAAGAGGGTGTGCCTCTTGGTTTGAGGAGGCTAGCTCGAGCGGAGCTTTGACTGATCGAGTCAACTGCAGACTGAGAAGTGAGACCTGCTCACCGGAGCACGGAGAGACCACGGAAGGGGAAAAGAGTGGGGGGTAGGAGACAAAAGGAGAACATATAAGCATTGCCAACTTAAATACAACAAATTGATCTCTTGCTGAGCTGATCTTCTAAGAGTTGATAACAAATGATCCTAGCGCAGCATGGTGAGTAAAGAAGTAGACGTAGTCCTCTTGCTCAAGGAGAAAATAGCTGACGATGGTAACAGGATCTGGTGGCCAAATGGATAAGTAAGTCCTCTAGCACCAGGAAGAGTTGAGGAGCTTCAGAGATTCGCTGCAAGGTGACGCTAGGTGGGTCACAGAAGTTATATATCTGAAACATACTTATGAAGACGTAAGAGACTTGCCCAACAAGGAGAAAACAGAAGATCACTGTTGGTGTTTGGCAAAGAGGAAGGAAGAAATGAACATGCAAGGAGCAGTAGACATTATATCTCAGGTACCGTGTATTCAAAGAATACACCAGGCGGGGTAGATAGTTTTGCTACCAGATTATCATTTTAAACGATATTTATCATATCAATATGACTCATTTTAACAGAATCCATATGAAATTACGTGTTGGTGTGTGAATGAAGAGGACCTGTTTATAAGGAATTTAAGGTTATGAGCGGTGTCGCGTCTATTAATCTAGTTGATCCATATCGTATTCTTTATTTAGGCTAGTGCTGGTGGAAGCTACAAATCATCTAATAAAATGAGTTCCGTATTAAAAACTACAATATCTGTAAGACACTCTCGTTTACAATAGATTAATATTTGTGACAATAATAGTATAAAATACCGGTGCATCAACAATTTTACGTGAGGTTTCTTCTTTGTCGGATGTTACACATCATATGCGACTACTGCAAGGCTCGTAATTTTTTTTATCTATTCCCTTGTCTGTTGCGAGGTTTTGCCAGCGTGCACCGAGTCAGGCTCTTCAGTGGGCTTTTAGTACACCCTGCCGGGACCACCGCATGTTCATGATATGATAACTGTGCACTTCGTTTTGTTTGAGACGGGCAAATGTTATTTAAAAAATATGCGTCCATTCACAAATAGTCGAATAAATTATGTAAATTAGTATTGTTGTTGTGTCATTTGAGGGGCTTGAACATAGTAGTCATTTAGCCCCGTGTAATTGGTTGTGAGTGGAATTTGTCTGATAACATGTGTAATTGTGGTGTCTGTAGTAGCGTGTGTGCGTGTGCTTCTGTATTTCACGCGTGGATTGGGAAGGTTGTTGCCGTGGCCTCAAGTTATAAACCATCAGAGCATTTTCCTGGAGTGAAAGTGGCAAACCACAGAAAACCATTTTCAGGTTGACTGAGATGGTAATCGAACCTACCTCTTCTCAGTTTTGCCTCCCAAGGCTGAATATATCCTGTTCCAACTCTCTGACCAGAATTAAATTTCTTGTCACCTCCGGGGCGACAGCAAAGAACTCTATCAGGAAGTGGGCTAAAGCAAATTGAGAATTGTATCCCAATAAAGTCACCGAATAAAAAATAATCAGAACGAACCTGAGATAATGAAGCTAAAACAAATTAGCAGAAGCGTACATTTTTGAAGGGAAATTTTTTGCTAACTAGCAGAATTCCAGCAGCCCACCGCTGAGAAGTAAAAACTGTGTTTCATGAGCGTGCGGTCCAACCCGCCTGTGTTTCTGTTCAATCTCGCCACAAACACAATGAAGCTACTGGCTGTATTACACATTCTCTTTTATTTCCTTGTATTCATATGAATAATGAAGCTGTTGATGAATCCCTTATTGCTGTATTTTTATGAAGCAGAAACTATATTTTGAAAATGAAATGGAGTTGTAATTTTAGATTATTTTCATTTAAGAAAAAGTAGGCTTATGAGATCGATCACCTTTTGTCCGGGAGTGTATGTGTGTGTGTGTGGGAGTGTGTGTATGTCCCCGACCCCTAGTAAAATACAAATGACTGGAGTGATTTCAATAAAACTCGGTGTCGAGATAGTACTATTTTTGTCAACCCCGACAGTGCCCTTCAAATGTTATGACGTCTCACCAATACAGCTATGCAGCAGTGCGAAATATTCCACCGGTATTCTATATCTTCGAAACTATAACTGATATCACCCTGAAATTTTGTATGGTGATAAAGTCATCTACATGTATGTCTACCCCTTATTATTCCCGTTTTCCAACGGGGTCGGGGATGAGATGCGATGGAAGTCTTTGTGGCGATGGTTTTTACGGCCAGATGCCCTTCCTGACGCCAACCTCATGAGAGGAGTTAATGAGAGATGAAATGAATGATGGTGAATGAAACTGGGCAAGGATATGGAAGGAAGCGGCCGTGGCCTGTCAGCAGGTACCGTCCCAGCATTTGCCTGGTGTTGAAAATGGGAAACCACGGAAAACCATTTCAAGGACGGCCGACGGTGGGGCTCGAACCCACGCGTCTACCGAGTCAGCAGAGAGCTTGGCCCCATGACCTAATGCTGCGCGTTAGCCAGCGTAGCCACTACTGTCGGTGTTAAAGTCATCTACATACATTTCGAAAACCTGTAAAGAACAAAATGAACATGGCGGCCAAGAGAAATTCAAACATTAAAAAGACTTCTGCCGCGATTTAATCATCCAAGTGCAGTGAAACATGGTACATCAAATGTGTATACAAATTGTAATGCACTGACTTCTAATTTAATTCCATTGTTTACATAACCTCAAAATGGCGACTGTGCCAAATTTCAAAATTACGTTTATATTTCTTGTGTCCTAATCATGCGATCGAAGTCAACGTTTGAATAATGAACCTCCGCAATACTCGTCATCTAATATTGCATCAATTGCTTACATATATAAAAATCCAACATGGCGACCATCCGAAATATTTAAATGGTTCTCAACATCTACTAATCTATGACAGCAATCAAACTGAAATTTCGTATGTTGATAAAGGTTATTAACATAAGTCCACCCATGTCATTTTCAATAACCTGGTGAGCACAAATCCAACATGGAGGAGACGCGAAATTTAAATTTAAATGGAAGTTTCTCATGATTTAACTATCCTAGCTCAGTAAAACTTTGTACGGTAAATGCTTATACAAAATTTAATCCAATGACTTCTAATTTATTCCAATTGTTTTCATAACTTCAAGGTGGTGGCTATGGGAAAGTGTGAAATCTCACTTCCTTCATTTCTTGTGTCCTAATCATGCGATTTAATTTTGAATAATAAACCTACGCAATAATTTTCAACTCTATGGCCTACATATATAAAGATCCAACATGGCGATCACTCGAAATATTTAGACGGTTATCAATATGTACGAATATATTACAGCAATCAAAATAACACTTTGAATGTTGATAGAGGCAATTAACATAAGTAGGATATATGAAAATAGGCTATTTTGTTCTTCACGGAACTACTTGTTTTCCTTGAAATGTATACATCGGTGATAATTTCCACAGAGTCTAGACTGCCTCGTGTTAGCTGATCGCAGACATGCTTCTACGTATACATTGTGTAAGTTAAGGTAAGAAACACCTGCCTATCTCGCCCATGTTAAATCTTCAAATTTATGGCACACTTTATTCAAAATCTGTTTGGGTTAGCCAATTGAAACTTTCAGGGATTATTGTATGGATCATTATCTGCACTAATAAGAAGGATTATTGACAAAAACGAAATGCTTTTGCCAATAAGAATTTTTGTTTAAGGTACTATATTTTAATCCAAAATTATGTCGAGAAATATTTATTTTTCATATTGTATATTATTTAAAGGGATATCCCTTATTACTTTTCATTGGGATGATGTTGATACATTAAAACAAGTAGTTCCGTGAAGAACTATACAGCCTATTTTCATATATCCTACATATGCTATTTGCCACTATGGACATACAAAATTTCAGATTGATTGCTGTTATAGATTCGTAGATATTGAGTACCGACTAAATATTTCAGATGGTCGCCATGTTGGATTTTATATATGTAGGTCCTAGAGTTATGTAATGTTACAAGAAGATAATTGTGTACCTGTAGCATTCAAACTTCAATCGCATGATTAGGACACAAGAAATAGGCCTAACAAGGAGATTTTAAAATTTCGCACAGCTCTCATCTTGTGGTTATGGAAACAATTGAAATAAATTAGATGCCAGTGGATTAACATTTGTAAAAGGATTTACTGTACCAAGTTTCACTGCACCCGGATGGTTAAATTGCGAGAAACGTCCATGTGAATATTTATACTTCGCCTCGCCGCCATGTTGGATTTGTGATCACCAGGTTATTTTAAGTCCTATAGGCAAACTTAAGTTCATAGCCGCTATGAACATAAAAAATCAGTTTGATTGCTATAATAGATTCGTAGATATTCAGAGTCGTCTGAATATTTCGGATGGTCGCCATGTTGGATTGTTAAATGTATAGGCCATAGAGTCATGTACCATTAAAGGAAAATTATTCCGTATATTCATTATTAAAACTTTCACTTCGATCGCTTGATTACGACACAAGAAATAAAAACTTAATTTTAAAATTCGCACAGCCGTCATCTTGAGGTTATGTAAACAATTGAACTAATACCAGGGCAATACAATGTGTATAAACATTTCCTGTACCAGATTTCATTGCGTTTGGAACATTAAATCGCGAGAAAGGTCTATTTAAAATTTTCAAATTCGCTGGGTCGCCATGTACGTTTCGTAGTTAACCGCTTTTAGGTAGATTTCATTAGAAAGCTAACTATTGCAATGGGTCCCATGTTTCGACTTCCGGAAAATTTCGACATATCTTCGCGTTTCACATCCCCCAGACCCCAAAACCACCGTCAGTTCAAAAGTGTATATATAATTTATGTATATATGTATCTATCTATCTATCTATCTATCTATATATATATATATATATATATATATATATATATATATCAGTTTCTTGTGGACACGATAACTGCCGTAATTTTGCACCAATCACTCTGAATTTTTTACATAATATGTATCCCTATAAAATCTCGGTCGAGTTCGTTAATGGGCAAAATCGGTCGAAGGGGGTGAAAATGGCGGGCTTTTTTCGAAAAAGTGAAATTTCGCTATAACTCTCTTAATACGTGAAATATCGAATCCATTCAAAGTTCATAATATGTGTCGGATAAGTGCCAAAAAGTTATGTCAAATACGTTTTTTGATAGCACCAACCATTGACCAAAGGGGTGGAAAAAAGTGGGTTTTTCGGGAAACATTAATCATATCTCTCTTAATAGGCATAATATAAAAACCGTAGAAAATGGAAAATATTCCCCTAATAATTACCTAAAACTTTTGTCTGAAAGAATTTTTGATATGACCCACCATTACGCCAAGGGATGAGAAAAATGATTTCGGAATTTTAAACAAGTAGTTCCGTGAAGAACTATACAGCCTATTTTCATATATCCTACTTATGTTAACTGCCACAATCAACATACAAAATTTCAGTTTAATTGCTGTAACAGATTCGTAGATATTGAGAACCGTCTAAATATTTCAGATGGTCGCCAGGTTGGATTTTTATTTTTGTACTATTACATTAAGATTATTGTGTACGTGTGGTATTCAAACTTCAATCGCATGATTAGACAACAAGAAGTAAAAACGAGATTTTAAAATTACGCACAGCAGCCATCTTGTGATAATGCAAACCATTGAAATAAATTAGATGCCAGTGGATCAACATTTGTATAAGCATTTAACGTGCAACGTTTCACGGCACTCGGATAGTTAATTCGCGAGAAACGTCCATTTAAATATTTATACTTCGCGTCGCCGCCATGTTGGATTTGTGCTCACCAGGTTCCTGAAAGTCCTATAGGTGAACATATGTTCATAGTCCCTATGAACATTAAAAAATTCAGTTTGGTTGCTGTAAAAGATTCATAGATATTGAGAACCGTCTAAATATTTCGGGAGCTCACCATTTAGGAGTGTTATGTGTATAGGCCATAGAGTTATGTACCATTCAAGGACAATTATTGCCTAGGTTCATTATTCAAACTTTCACTTTGATCGCATGATTACGACACAAGAAATTAAAACTTAATTTTAAAATTTCGCACAGCCACCATCTTGAGGTTATGTAAGCAATTGAATTAAATTAGATGGCAGTGCATTACAATCTGCAAAATCAATTACTGTACCACATTTCACTCCGCTCAGAGAGTTAAATCACGAGAAAAGTCTATTAAAATATTTTAAATTCGCTTGGTCGCCATGTTCGTTTCGTACTTTACAGGTTTATGAAATATACATAGGTATACCTGTATCAGTACCCTTTATCACCGTACAAAATTGCAGGGTGATATCAGTAATAGTTTCGGAGATATAGAATGTCAGTGAAATATTTCGCACAGCCGCCATTTTGAGGTTATGTAAACAATTGAACTAAATTAGACTCCAGTGCATTACAATGTGTATAAACATTTGCTGTACCAAGTTTCATTACATTTAGATAGTTAAATCCCGAGAAAAGTCTATTTAAATATCTCAACTTCGCTTGGCCGCCATGTTGGTTTTGTAGTCACCAGGTTTTCAAAAGTCTCATAGGTGAACTTCTAGTAGTGCCCTTTATCACCGTACACAATTTCAGGGCGATATCGGTAATAGTTTCAGAGATATCGAATGCTAGTGAAATATTTCGCACAGCCGCCATGTTGGATTGGAGAGACGTAACAAAATTTGAAGGGCACGGTCGAGGTCGCCGGGAATAGTGCTATGAACTTCCCGAGTTTCATTGAAAACGCTCCAGCCGTTTCGATTTTATTAGGGGGGGACACACACACGAATCACACACACACACACACACACACACACACACACACACACGCACACACACACGGACAAAAGGTGATCTCATAAGCCTATTTTTTCAAAATTGAAAATAGGCTAAAAATTAAGGACCTATCTTCATTAGTTTTCTTACAAATGGTACCAAAGTAGTGAAAACTGTTAAACTGAGATAAATGAGGTTGAAGATTTTCATTACAACCTCTGACAATTCTTAGAATTGCATGAATTGCATCATTTATTCCATCACAGGTTATTTTGCTTCTCCTACTTACTTTAGCTTTTAAACAAATAAATAAGTAAACAAATGAATAAATAAGTAAATAAAAGCAATATAAATTTTTAAAAAATGCGTATTTCAACTTATCTGTTTGCAAATAAATGGACCTGTTTCCCTCTTCAAATCAACAATTCAATTATTAATAATTGGGGCAGATTACCTCGCTGTTCCGCCCCTTAAACAATATTTCTTCAATAGGTCAGTGCAAAATCACAGGGATGACGATGTTCAGTAACCACTAGTAATATAAACAATGCAGGAAGTTGTCATTGTTACCAACACAAAGTCTGTGCTCAACAGAGCAGACAGGAAGCGAGATCAGAAATCTATCTATAATAGTTCAGAAGTTATACGCACAAACATAAATCTCTGTAAAAGAGGGCGTTGTCATTCGTGGTGCAGCATAGTAATTTATATCTCATAAAATGACCATTTTTCATATTGTTTCGACTTTTTTTGACAAATACTTGTTCTCTACATTGTATATTACTAAAAACGAAAAAAAAACATTTTTTTCGCCCCTAGACGGGTCTTTCTTGCCTTAACAGAAGCATTCAAGGACCACGCTATGTACTGTAGAGAATGCTACTTCTCCCTTTAGTACTATTCACCGTGTGGCGTAGCTGTATGAATTACATCGATCACAAAGATCACGATGGGAAGCCATGAAATTTCCAGGGATCGGAAGTTCAAATCCCAGTGCTGATAGCAGCCATTTAGACTGTGTTTCTACACGAGATTTTCCAAACTCCCTTCCGGAAAATATCGGGATAGTACCTTACCCCAAGTCCAGGGGCACTTGACCCCATTCCTGACCCTAAAATTTCCAGTTTTCTCTTTATCATACAAGGTACGTTCAAAAAGTAACGAGCCGGAGGCTGGAATGCGCAAACCGGTGACTACATCGGCTAATCGTGGCTTCTGTAACGAGGTGTGGTTCCGATCAGAGCGTGGAATGACACAGCCCGTCGCTAGAGGGCACGCCTGCACGTCACGTGACGATACAAAGCGAGCAGCAACATGCATCAATCGTCCAACGCTGCCAGTCGCATTGCAAACAGTGACATGGAGACGTCAACCGAAGAGCAAAGAGGTGTGGTTCGGTTTCTGACAGCGGAAGGAGTAGGGGGAACGGACATTCATCGCCGAATGTCACAAGTGTACGGCGAACACTGTATGTCCCTTGCAAGGGTCAAGTTGTGGCACAAGCGCTTCAGGGAAGGACGGGTGTCGTTAGCCGATGATGCCCGGTCTGGGGCACCCCCTTGCATTACCGATGACAACGTCCAGCTGGTTGATGCACTCATTAACCAGGATTGCCGAGTGACAGTGAACGCCATAGCCACCGTGGTGACTCCACGACAATGCACGTCCTCATACGGCCAAAACAGTCGCGGCACTCCTGCAGAAATTCAAATGGGAGGTTCTCGGCCACCCTCCATACAGTCCAGACCTCTCTCCCTGTGATTACGCCATGTTTGGTCACCTGATAAGGGCTCTGCGCGGCCAACGATTCATCTCGGACGTCGACGTCCAGCTGTACGTGCGGAACTGGTTCGCATCGCAGCCCAGGGAATTTTATGACACAGCCATTCACCGCCTCGTGTCACAGTGGGACAAGTGCCTTAACAGCCAGGGCCAATACTTCTAACATACAGGTACTGTTATCTGTATTTATGCCTCCGGCTCGTTACTTTTTGAGCGCACCTTATATATTGATTTCAGTAGAATACAGAGTAGACCTACATTCACAACAAAAGCACAGGATATCATACAAATTACCCGCAAACCCAGCAGCACAGTGCTGATGACCAAGATGTCCCAATCCTCTGGAAAGAATTATCAATAATATTGAATATTTTTGCGGATTCGGCGATGAGAAGAGATGAATTCTTATGTCGAATAGGTTGTAGCAGCTAGATGTATGTTACTTTTTGATGCCAAACGGAAGATACCGTCCCAGTATTTACTTTGAGAGCATGTCGTGGTGTGTCAGCTAGCAATGTAATTCTTGTCTTAGGGGTGGAACGGGTTATACACAGTCTCGTGAAGCGAAACTCAAAGAGGCTGGTTCGATTGCTATTTCGGACATTGTAGAAGTGTTTTTCCGTGTTTTTTTTTATTTCTACGACAGGTAAATGCCGGAGTGGTTCCTAACTTAAGGCCAGCACCACCTTTTTCCCAATCCTCGTCTCAATACTCATACCACAATAACAAAGGTTACAAGACAAATTCTGTACACACAACCAACCAACAACAATACGCGTGCCCCTAAATTAAACAAATACTATTTACTTTTGAGTTGAGACTAGGAATTCTTTGAAATCCACTTCATGCACGACCAACGTTGAGATTCAAACACTTTCTTATTGAGAGTCGGGAACGGTTGTTTTGGAGTATACCCAACCTCATGAGTTAAAACTAAGAAGATGTGAACTCGATTCGCACACCGGCCACTTTAGAAATGGTTCTCCTAGTCTTTCCCCCTTCTAATTCAAGCAAATGTCGAGATGGCACGGGACTGTAGGGCACGACCTCCACTTTTCCATTGCTAGATGCACTTACAAAATTACACACTGCTACGAACACCAAAATAACACACGTCTACCAGATAAATACTACACTCAAAAGGGTGACTGATGATCACGTTTTTCATGCCCCTAAACAACAATAACAAGAACAATATCAAGAAGAAACAAGAAGTTCCGTGACGAACTAAAGAGCCTACTTTTCTTAAAATGGAAGATTCATGCTAATGATTAATCTATATGGATCTATCTACAATAATGACAAAATTATGTTGGTAATATAGAAAATTCTGATTAGTTCGAAATATATCTGGAATAATGTAGCCTAATAGAGCATACAGTTGGCAGCCCTGGTGACGGAATATATTCTTAGTTCCATCTCTTAAGGTACAGAATGCGCATACAAAATTTGGTTCAAGTCTAATGGATAGCATGGACATTACATGCAGTTAGACATTGGATCTATCAGCGCGCGTAAAATCATGTTAGCCACAATGTCATGCATATGTTGGTCATAAATAATCAGAAATATTATGATCTCTTAATGTGCAAAGTTTGGATGAAATCCATTTGTTAGTATAGAAGGTACATAATTTAAAATTGGAGCTATCAGCAGGCTTAGAATCATGTTGGCAGCACTGACGTATATTAGTTACTTTTAAATTAATCTAGAATGTCAGGTACTACTGTATACGTGTGCAAGGTTCAGAGCTGTTGGCTTGCACCCTTTCTGATATATTGATATTAGGGTAAAAAAATATAGGCAGCATTTATTAACAGTTGGTAACCTTGATTGTTCTTAAGAATATGCATAGTCATATCTGTTATGGTACACATAGCACATACTACATTTGGTTGAAATCCAATTGATAGTATAGGAGTAACATATATTTAAAAATTGGTCCTATCGGCAGCCTTAGAATCATGTTGGTAGCACTAACGTATATTAGTTACTCCAAATTAATCTAGAATGTCATGCACTATACGTGTGCATAGTTTAAGGCTGGCAGCTTGCATCTTTCTAATATACCGTATTGGTATTTGGATAAGAAAATTGGGAGAGCATTTATTAACGGTTGGCAGACCTGGTGGCTCCTAAGAATGCGCTCAGTCATATGTGTTTATGTACACATAGTACATACGAAATTTGGTTGAAATCCAATTGATAGTGTAGCATTTATATGCATATAAACATTGGACCTATCAGCAGGCTTAGAATCGTTTTGGCAACATTGTTATGTATTACCTCCTGGATATTAAACTGAAATATTATTATCTATATGTGTGGCAATGTTTGAATAGCTCCCATGTATACCTTCCAAGGTATCCAACATGGAGTTCAAATTTTATTATGGTTTTTCAGCAGTTGGTAGAACTAATATAATTTTCAAATATGGGTATGAGTTATTCAGGTATAGGTCGCTACTCGTATTAAATTTGGTTTCGATTGCTGCAGCCGTTTGGGAGTTGATAGGGACACACACACACACACACACACAGACAGACAGACTGACATTCGCCCGGATCGATCTCATAAGTCTACTTTTTCCTCATTTTCGCAAAATGTGAAAAGTAGGCTAAGAGTTACTATATAGATGAAAATAATTTGGTATACCCCTTGAAACGAATCTCCATTAGTACGCGTGCCATGGTCTGAATATGACTGCAGATCTGAGAGAGACCATTCACTAACAGTCGATGCTCGCTCTCAGAGTCTAAAGTTGCCCCGAAGAGAAGATGAGACACACTCGAGTTGGACAAAGAAAGGCATTGTGCAGTCCCTTAGGCAAAGATTGCACAGTGGAGCCAGATAAAAGATCAAAAAGAATCATATATTTTCTGGGAGAACATTATTTTCTTCTTCACTGAATTTCACAGTCTTTTCTGACGTTTGCGCTTTCCAGTTGGCAGGTACTCTGCATCTCTCGAGCACTTTGCGATGAAGTTCCTATTTAACCGATAAATGACCTAACTGCGTAGCCAATAGCGTTTACTCACTGCCATGACTGCAATGCGGAATTAAAAGTTTAGAGATACACGATTTGAATTCCGGTGCTGACTGTAAACCTCCACTGGATGTTTAAGAGAAATAGGAGTATGTTAACTATTTTCAAGCCCCGAGGCATCAGGACCATGCATTTTTTTATTTTTTTTAAGGAAAACTTGTTTATTGTCTTGATATATTTAAGGTACACAGGTGATTGTGAGGTGGTAGATGAATAACAAACATGGATATTGATGAGTTTATCACAGTTATACTACTTAATATGTAATGTTCATCGTCAGTGTCAATTACAGGAAGGACACTTTGCACTATCACCAAACACAAAACTCTAACATGAAGCGGGTGAGCTGCTGGGCATAGTCCCCCAGCCGGCGAGTTCTTGTAGTACAGCGAAGGCTCGTGAGGACACACTCACTTACCTCGGACAGCATTTCGAGTTTTGTATAGGGCACCTTAGAATTCAGCTCACAGTGCACATAACAACCAAGAAGTAACACTACCACACTGTTCAGTTGAGGTGGTTGCAAACTAAATGTTGGCCGGATCACCCATTCAGGAGTGATGTAGGTAGTAGGACAGTTCATGAAGCTATTCAGGACCCGGGTGAAGCGGTTCCAGGTCGATCGAATCGAATCACACTGCGTAAATCGGTGCAGGATTGTATCCTGATGGGAACATGAAGTGCATAACGCGGTCTCCTCCATGTGAATGCGATGGAGTCTGCTGTTTGTTGGTATAAGGTCATGGATTACTTTATACCAACTTTCCTTCGCTGCGCTGGGAAGAATGCGATGGGAGACATTCCTCCAGACTCGATTCCAGTTGACGATCAATGCGGATTGCATAATTCTGGGGGCAACATACTGTTGTGCCAAGATAGAACGATACAGCTTTTTAGTTGAGATAGACCTGATGACGTCTTGTGGCACGTAGCTTAATTCAACTCTCAGATACCGGACATGGGGTGCATGACGGTTGATATCATAATAAGCCGGTGGGTTCGAGCAGTCATGGGGACTACACCATCTCCGTAGGAAGTTATGTGACTCATTGGTCCCGAAGTCTGTAAGCAGTTGAAGATTTCGTTTGAGGAATAAAGTTCTAGCTTTCTTTTCAACGTCAATGAGTCCCAGACCTCCCTGGGATTTATGCAATGATAATGTGCTGCGGGAAAGACGTAACAAAATCTCCTTGCCAAATAAACCATCCTACGGCGGAAATAATACGTGTACCCACCATCCTTGGCATGGGAAGAATTTGACTGAGATACCATATTTTACTTAAGCTGAACATATTCACGTACATTGTTCGTTGGTTTAAGAGGAAGGAGCGGTACCGCACTTGTTGCAAGACACCACGCACAGAATGTAGGGCAGCGTCCCAGTTCTTTTTAATCATTTGGTGCACACTATTCAAGAAAGATATGCCCAATATTTTGAGATCTGAGACTATTGTTACCCACGCCGGGAGAACACCTTGGACGCGGTCCAATTTCCCAATACACATCGCCTTTGTTTTTAGTCGGTTTAGCCGCGCACCAGAATATATCCCGTACACATCAAGGTCCGTGAACAATTGCTGCATGTCAGCGGTTCGATCCACCACAAGAGTGACATCATCCGCATATGCAAAAATACTGATCTCCGTGCCATTGAAAGATGTGTGGAAATTACAAAGAAGAGGTTCCAGGGATATAACAAAAAGAAGCATGGATATCGGACACCCTTGCCTGACTCCACGATGAATGAGGAGAGGTCGTGTGAAATACCCATTTATGTTCACTTTTGAAGATCCACCACGGAGAATTTTACCCACGAGGGCACTAAACCGCATATCGAAGCCAATAGCTTGATGGGACGCAAGGATGTAGTTATGGTTTACTCCATCAAAGGCATGGTCTAAATCCAGTGATAATAACAGTTTCTTATTATTACTGACCAGCGACTCACTAATGACATCGCGAATAGCACAGGTAGTGTTGATAATGCACCTGCCTGGTACCCCACCCGATTGGTGGCGAGATGTGGCGTCCTCCATAACGGCCTGAAGTCTCGTTTTCATACATTTCGTGAAGATCTTGTAGTCAAAGTTTAAAAGCGTCAGTGGGCGAAAGTCATTGAGCTGTGTTGGTTGTGTAATTTTTGGGACTAATACCACCAGGCCTTCTTTCAGGGTGTCTATGCTTCGCCCAGGACGACAAGCATCATTCACTACTGCTGTAAGTTCATCGCGAATGGTGGTCCAAAACGTCATGTAGAAAGCTCTCCCCAGGCCATCAGGACCAGGACTCTTGTTCGGCGCACTGTGGAGTATGGAGGTATATATCTCTTCGGCGGTGATGTCCTGGGTCAAGCACTCTTGTTCTCTATGCAAAAGTCTCCCTCGTACACCATCGATGAACGGATGCTGGCAGTGAAGTGGGAATGGGGAGTCGTCTGTATACAAGGACTGAAAGAAGTTTTCTCTACCGTTTCTGTGATTAAGGTATGGCAAGTCACCATTTGTCCCTCAGGTGTCGCAATGCGGTTGATGTATTTCTGACGGCCTTTACGGAATGCCCGTATAAAATGATAAACGGAGGGTGCCTCTGAAGCCAGATTTTGATGATCTTGTGCTTGAAGTTTGAGTCCTTCCATTGCTTTGCGCTGCAGCGTGAGGAGCTGCGCTCGGATTTTCTTTATTCTGCGATATGTATTAGGATTGGTAGGGTCTTCATTGTATAACTGTCGTAAACATTTATAGTAGAAATCTGTCGTCTGATGGATGTGGCGTCTTCTCTCGGCACTGTAGGCCTTCAATAACCTAACAGCTCTGGGTTTCGCATACTTCAGCCACCACTCAAGAGTATCTTGAAACCGGTGAATGTGGCGTTTCCAGTTATGCCATTCAGTGGCAAAGCTATCTTTCAAGTCCAAGTGCATCAGAATAGAATCATTTAACCTCCATTATCCTCTCCCACGCCGAGGTCCCAATTCTGGTTGGCGAATCTTGCACAGATACGCACAATGGTTGGTAAACTCCACAGGGCAAACATCTGTTTCCCTCACGTGTTCTTTCAATTCCCCGCTGACATATATCCTATCCAGTCGAGAAGCACCATTATGGTAGTAGTGCGTGTAACCGGCTGACCCCGATGGCTTCAGTTCCCATGTGTCTTTTAAGCGTAACCCTTGTATTAAAGCAGATAACGCTGGGCAGCCCTGAAATTGGCCACTTTGGTCTTTGGGCGATAACACTGCGTTAAAATCCCCACCTAGGATTATATTGCCTGTATGATTAGGAATAAGGGGGAGAATATCTGTAGTATAAAAGAGCCGGCGTTGTATCCTGGCCTGCGAACCAGAGGGAGCATATACATTGACAATCAAAAGATCTCGAATACGGATACTGAGTCCGGGGGAGTTGACTAACAGGACTGGAGCCGCATAGGGTATATGATCCTTAATATAGATGGCTGTACCACGTTTGTGCTCATTGACATTAACTATTTTATCGTAGCCAGAAATGGTAAGGAGGTCTTCAGTAGCCACTTCTTGCAACAGAACAATATCCACATCTTGGTCTCGAATGAGGTTGCGTAAGAGCGACTGTTTACTAGCAGTTTGAATGCAATTTACATTGAGTGTCGTAAGAGTATATGTCAACAACATCGTCAGATAGATAGACATGTTTCTTACCAAAATAAACAAGATGGAGATGGGGTGGTCTTTAACGCTTGTCGCTCGACTTCCCGCCTTGTAGTCGGGGGTCCCTGACACCCGCATAAGGCTTGTGCGTTCCCTCTTTTGACGCTCGGATTGTTTTAGCTTTGGAGGAGGTTTTCATAGGTGCCTGTTCTTTAGGAGTTAGTTCCTTGTTGTCCATGATCCCCTGGTCCCGTGACCCCGTCTCTTCTGTATCCATGTGGCTGGAGGGGTCGTCTTCTATTTCATCCGACCATTTTATACTAGCGGTCGGTGGTTCACATCTAAATATGGACAGGTTTGAGGCTTCCATACTGGTAGCACTTTCTCCTGAGGTCACGCCTTCTGTGACCGCTTCAGGGCTGGCAGTGCTGGTGTCAGGTTTCTGGTCAGTTTTAGGAACTAGAGAAGTGGCCGTCCTACCTAGACTGCCATTGGTGTATTGGCTAGTATCAGAAGAAGGTGGCAACGCTGGCTGCCCGTGGAGTTCCTGTTGTAATGTGGGAGTATGTTGTTGTTTACTAATGGCGGGCAATGACCCAGCTGGTTGCGGCGATAATGCGGTGGAGTGAGAATGCGACACGTCCATCGTGTCTTGTGCTACAGCTGACGTATCAAGTGGGGCAAGTTGTTCGGGAGGAATACTGACGTTAGATGAACAAGGTGCCGATAAGGCAGTCGAGGCAATGTCACTTTCCTTGTTGGCTACAATTTCACTGAGAAGCTTAGGGCCGGTTTTGTTTTCAGTTTCACCGCGCCTCACTGGACATTCCTGTCTAAAGTGGTCTGTGGCATTACAATAGAAGCATGATCGAGGTTGTCCATCATAGACCATCTGTGCTTTGTAGCCATCTATAGAAATAATGGGTGGAATTGCAGTTTTTAGTTCAATCCGCATAGCCCGAATGCCACTCAAACTATTGAATAGGTAGGTAGCGGACCATCTCTCGTTTCTAATTTCACGAACCTTCCCGTACTTACTAAAGTACGACATTATCCGTTCATTCGGCAGTTCAATGGGAAGGTTCATAATTCGGATTAGTTTGCTGTCAACATCCGCACAAGTTATATTTACCTCAGATATAGAGCCATTAAATTTCCCCACCTGGGATTTTCCGTTGGTACTGTTGAGGACCTTCTCCATCAATAGTTTGCTGGTGAACTTGATGAAAACAGCAGTTTCCAGAGTGTCGAGTTGAATGGCTTCTAATTGGTCCACGTTGAGTTTGAGGGTGAACTGAATCCACTCATGTATTTCTGCTGGTCCTGGTTTATTGGCCTTGTCGGGGAAAGCACATTTTATCGTATTTTTCCTAATGCTGTTGGTTGCCATTTTTACTGTACGTGAACTGACTTGAAAGTTAGACACTCGGAAACGTCACTCGCAAGGAAGAAAAGCGCGAAAAGCGAACCGGTCGCTGCCACGGTTCAGACCGGACTGATGCAATGGGTGAGGTGAAGCAACGCTAGCAAGAAATTTACTGGAGCCGGTGAACCGCAGCCATATCCTGCCCATTTCTGAGCAGTGCAGCACGACATCGCACTAGCACTGAAGCGCTATGTCGCACAAGCACTGTCTATTTGACCGGGTACTGCAGTACGTTTAGTACTGAGCGCAGAGCCTGGACACTTGGCGCAATAGAGCCAACATTTTGTCATATGCATGTGGTCTGCCGTGCTCAAGACGTCTTTTGTGCATGTGGAGGACAGAAATAGCATAGTGGGAGAGTCACACATATAAGAAACACACCGAAGGCGTATAAAACATGATATTTGGACATACGAGGGCTGTTTTTTAAGTAAGGGCCGTTTTTTAATTAACCGAACATTTTATTTTGAAACCAAATTTATTTTTAGTTTTTACATACCTTCCTCTATTTTTCTACATAGTTGCCTTGTTTATTTAGGCACTTGTCATACCTTAAAACTAAGTTCTGAAATCCCTCTGCATAAATGTTTGCCGCCTGCTCTGACAACCAAGAATTCACGGCTGTTTTCACTTCTTCATCGCCGGCGGTGCTCTCGATGGGTACCCAGACTCCCCACAGAAGACCACAAACGAAAGAGATTGGCCACTTCCCTCACTTTTTTTAACTCGTTATGCCCAAGAAGGGGCATAAGTCATGTTCAGTCGAATCATTACAGGAGATGAAACATGGCCTTGATCTTGCTCCGAGCGATTTCCACCTCTTTTCGCAGCTGAAACGTCATCTTGGTGGGAAGTGCTTTGCAGATGATGAAGAAGTGAAAACGGCCGTGAATTCTTGGTTGTCAGAGCAGGCAGCAAACATATGCAGAGGGATTTCAGAACTTAGTTTTAAGGTATGACAACTGCCTAAATAAACAAGGCAACTATGTAGAAAAATAAATGTGGTTTCAAAATAAAATGTTCGGTTAATTTAAAAAAAAAGATAACGGCCCTTACTTAAAAAACAGCCCTCGTACATGAACCAAATCTGAAACAAAGATACAGGAAGTTGCATGCTTTTAGGGTGGTGCAGCCGGTGCAGCGAGATATAATAATCCTAACAAGTAGTTCCGTGAAGAACAATACAGCCTATTTTCATATATCCTTCTTATGTTAACTGCCACTATCAACATACAAAATTTCAGTTTGAATGCTGTAATAGATTCGTAGATATTGAGAACCGACTAGATATTTCGGATGGTCGCCATGTTGGATTTTATATATGTAGGTCCTAAAGTTATGTACTGTTACATGAAGATTATTATGTACGTGTAGCATTCAAATTTCAATCGCATGATTAGGACACAAGAAGTAAAAAAGAGATTTCAAAATTTCGCACAGCTGCCATCTTGTGGTTATGGAATCAATTGAAATAAATTAGATGCCAGTGGATTAACATTTGTATAAGGATTTACTGTACCAAGTTTCACTGTACTCGGATGGTTAAATTGCGAGATATGTTCATATGAATATTTATACTTCGCGTCGCCGCCATGTTGGATTTGTGATCACCAGGTTATTTAAAGTCCTGTAGGCGAACTTAAGTTCATAGCCCCTATGAACATAAAAAAAATCAGTTTGATTGCTAAAATAGATTCGTAGATATTCAGAGCCGTCTAAATATTTCGGATGGTCGCCATGTTGGATTGTTAAATGTATAGGCCATACAGTCATGTACCATTAAAGGAAAATTATTGCGTAGATTTATTATTCAAACTTTCACTTCGATCGCATGATTACCACACAAGAAATAAAAATTTAATTTTCGAAATTCGCACAGCCGCCATCATGAGGTTATGTAAACAATTGAACTAAATTAGATACCAGTGCATTACAATGTGTATAAACATTTCCTGTACCAGATTTCATTGCGTTTGGAACATTAAATCGCGAGAAAGGTCTATTTAAAGTTTTCAAATTCGCTTGGCCGCCATGTTCGTTTTGTAGTTAACCGGTTTTTGAAAGTTTTACAGATGAACTTCCAGTAGTGCCCTTTATCTCCGTACAAAATTTCAGAGTGATACCGCCAATAATTTCAGAGATATGGAATGCCGGTGAAATATTTCGCACATCCGCCATCTTGTGGTTATGTAAACAAGTGAACGAAGTTAGATGTCGGTGCATTACAAAGTATATAAACATATACTCTACCAAGTTTTATTGCGTTTGGTTGGTTAAATCGCGAGAAACGTCTATTTTAAAGTCGCCAATTCGCGTGGCCGCCATGTTGGTTTTGTAGTTACCAGTTTTTCAAAAGTTACATAGATGAACTTCTAGTAGTTTCCTTTAACACCGTAATAAATTCCAGGGTGATATCGGGAAGAGTTTCGGAGATATTGAATGGTGGTGAAATATTTCGCACAGCCGCCATGTTGGATTGGTGAGACCTAACAAAATTTTAAGGGCATGGTCGGGGTCGCCCCAAATAGTGCTATGAACTTACCGAGTTTCATTGAAATCGCTCCAGCCGTTTAGATTTTACTAGGGGGGGGGGGGGGGGGGCGCTCACACACACAAACACGCACACACACACAAACACGCACACACACACACGGACAAAAGGTGATTTCATAAGCCTATTTTTAGCCTACTCTCGATTTTTGCAAAAATTGAAAGTAGACTTATGAGATCAACACATGGCCAAAAATTGTGTGTCTGTCTGTGTGTGTTGGTGTGTGTGAGTGTGTGAGTGTGTGTACCGGTCCTCTGAATGTCTTTCCCCCCCCCCCCCCCCCCCTATCAATTCGAACACGGTGAAACCGAATTGAACGAAATTTGGTACAGAGGTAGCAATGGCAAAGGGCACCTTTGTGTCTTGTTTTATATTGCCGCCATCTTTACCAAAACGTAATGGCGGCCTCTCAAATGGTCAAAACTTAATAATGCATTACGACCAAACTAATCATCAGATCTTTACCAAATTTGGTACCGACATACCTTCATATGGGACGCGTCTGTTGCCCAAACTACAAGGTCATCGAATGTACCATTTCAGGATGGTGTCCGTGTGAATTATGCAAACTTTATAATCCATAACATGGGACCCACCAGTTCCGTTTATCCAACCTAGAATCGTTTAATCTGTTCTAAACGACGTGGTTCGTTCGAAATTAAAAGTTTATATTGTAATATTATAGTCTAGAAGTGACTTTAAAAATCTGAGTCGTCTCGGTTATTTGACAAGATGGCAGCTGATCTCTCGTTCTGACCCATATTTTACTAGTTTCAGAATGTTGCATGCAATATAACCTACTGATAAAAATGATATGAACTTAATATGAAATGAACACAGTTTGAAATATACTCCAGTGAAGAAATCATTCAGTCCAAGTGATTATTTGCTAATACGATGTATGTATTTGATTGATAACGGTTAGAATGTGAGTGTACGATTTGCTGAGTGGTTGTAGTTTTCGGCTTTCACCTGGCTGGCCGGGGTTCAAATCCTATCAGAGTTGAATTTTTTGCTTGAATATTTTTATATTTATTGCTTTTGAGTACTGAGACGTTATAAAATAAAGTGTTATATGGTTCTTTTTGCAATGGAAAATATATATTTAATTAAAATAACATTCTCCACCGGAGTGACATCTACCAGCCTTCAGTTGTACTATGCAGGAGCCTTGGAGCTAACCACATCCCTCTAGATGCGAGGTGCGCTCTATACCGGCCAGTTAGTGAACCCAGTCTTAACGACTGCTAGGAGTAATAATACAAAGGCATTCGTTTATTCCTTGTGCACCGAGTCGTTGATGATAACCTCAAAACTTGCAGTATGGATGATTTGGAGATGGATTATTTTGTTATACCGTGTATTTAAGATTATAAATTTACGGTTTGCGAAGTTACTTCACATAGGCCTATATCCTCTTTGTACACGACACAGAACAACAACGTGACGTCAGTTTCTGATCTGCTCTGATTGGCTATGACATTGCTGCAGTCGGGTAGTTGGCAGTCGAGGATATAATTTTCGACTGCCAACTACCGTCTACCGACTGCCAGCTACGTATACACGGGGACGATCGCGACTGCCGACTGAGAACTACCAACTACGGACTGCCGACTGCGCATTGTGGATGGGCCTTATTAGAGCGACGAAGTTTCAATTATTGTAAGTAGTCGGTGTTAATAAAATGAATACCTACGTTGTTTGGAGTGTTTGCTGATGAAATTGCAAAATGCTGGGGTAAATTATAAACTATGGTTTGAACGCCACTGCTCAAATCCTGTGTGCCAATTCGCACTTCGAATAGGAAGAGATTAGGAGGTGATAAGGACAGAGAGTTATAACTATACCCATACATTTAGGAGAAAGTAGGCTATATGTTCTTTCCTGAACATCTTGTTTTAAAATTGAAAATAGGCTATAAATGAAATCAAGCATATTGGTAATCATGCATGTGACAGTACCAGGGGCCAGTATAGAATCAGGGGATTTAAAATACATTTTTGAATTTGTTAACGTAATGTCACAAACCAGCCGAGGTAGCTACATACGTCAATGTGCATGGACAGAATACTGTAAAATTGGAAATACCACACACAGCCACCCCATACCTTACCTCAATAATTTCATTTGTCATTAACTCCTCTCATGAGATTGTCGTCATGAAATGCATCTATACGTAATATCATTCCCACAAGGAAACTGTCTCACCACATCCCCTACCCTTAGCAACCTGTATCATTATGGGTAGAGCAATAAAACCTAAATTAGGGCTATGGAGCAGTATATCAATAACAGGATTCTGAATTCACCAACTGACTAGATTGATGCTGTTCAGGGATATGTGAGTTCCAGAAACATGCCTTAGTAAATTTATCGGGATTTTAATATGAACAGTATTCTGTCGCAACCTAAAGTAATTTATGTCTTTTATTGTTATTTTCAACATCGCCTGAAACAGTATCTCACGGAATTTTACCTACACATAAGATATACACCAAAATAACCAAGTTGACCTGAAATCCATATTAACTTTTGAAGTTTTAAGACAATTTTCATTATTTCAACAGTATGGAGACAATGAGCGATATTCATTGTAAAACAATTTTGTCCTAAAAATTACAAAATATGCTGCCTGTCTTTCTACCAGCTTGTCTGTATTTCTTTCGTTGGAGTGCCTAAAACTGACCTGTTTGTTAGTTTTTGGAACTATTCGGCTTTAGGGTTATGGTAGGCGAACCGTCTTCCAAACTTACTAGGGGCTATGCAATGCCAAAATCAAGTAGTTCAGGGAAAAACTAAATAGCCTACTTTCATATATCCTACTTCTGTTAATACAAACATACAAAATTTCAGTTTGATTCATGTAATGGATTCGTTGATATTGAGAACCGTCTAAATATTTCGGATGGTCGCCATGTTGGATTATTAGCCTTCTTTTCTCATTTTGAAGAAAAGAGGAAACAGTAGACTTATGAGATTGATCCGGAAAATATGTGTCTGGCTGTCTGTCATTCCGTCTGGCAGGTTCTGGCTATCGAAACCAAATTTGGTAAGAGAAAAGATCTATACATGAATATCTCACGGCCATATTTGAAATTGACGCCAGTGCTACCAACTGCTCAAAAATCGCAAACACCCCGGAGTGCCTGAAACCCTAGCTCGCGTTCAGAAACCATAATTAAGAAGGGGATTCACTACAAACGTTAGGAATCACCTAAATAGATCTAAGATGCAGCTGTAACATTTCAGAAATATTACACGATCAATGTATTTGTGTATTCCTCGTGTTAGAAGCAAGATACAATGGACATAATTGTTATTGGCTATAAGAAAGATACAGGGTTTATGCTGGTCCCCATCATCAGATGTGAAGTAACCATCGGCATAAAAAGACAGGTCGTTTAGAGCTTCAAATAGAAGTGAAAGCTTGTGGTACGTTTCGAATAAGCGAGAGGAACAACATTAAAATTGTTTAATAATTTACCAAGTCTGGGTATGCCTAAGTATAAATGACCTAATTTTGCTATCATTGAATCCATTCAACTTTTGAAAATTAATCTACAATGTACTCGGGAACAGTATGAGACGTAGTTTATTGGTACCCAATAACATTTTATTGCTTAACAAGCAATAATAATATGTAATAGTCTAATAATAATAATAATAGAGTATACGAGCCTTGCAGTAGTCGCATATGATGAGTAACATGTGACATCTTATCCTGCTATGAGTGTCCTGGGAGCGCAAATCCCTTGTTGACCGTGAACTCTGTTGGTCATTGAAATAACTACTTGTAAAACTCCGGTGCCAAATCCTGACCGTAATGAAACATAATTGTTATTTGCCATGGCGGAAGCAATCCACTGCCTACTTGATGCGAGCTGCGCTCTATACCGGCCAGTTAGTGAACCCATGCCAGCGATGTTATTGAAAATGGCCTCGTTTTGCCGATCAGCGTACTGCCAAGTATAGGCGCGATTAAGAATTAGGTGTGTGGAAGGTATATTAAATGTGTTTTTCCCAGTGATATGTTTAGACCAACGAAGTTTCAATTATTGTTAGTAGTCGGCGTTAATATACTGAATTCCTACTTTGTTTGGAGTGTTTGTTGATGCGATATAGATTCCACAGAGCTACATGGCCGACAGTACATCGAGTGCTTACATTAAATAAGAATACAGCAAAAGTATGAAGAATTAATAAATCGTAATTGTTTTCAGCAATTATGATAAAATGAATATTTTCACACCAAAGAACGACAACTTGAAGTTGATTTATTGTAGGAATATCTTAAATGGGGTCTCTAAACCTTGAACTAAACTGTATGCGATATACATTCGCCATAGCCACATGGCCTACAGTACGTGGTTGTACCTATCTACGCCATCACGCGCGTTCTTTGTTTCCGTCCCATGCACTTCCGTCCCATCTATTTCCATCCCTTTTCCAAAATCACTCCCACAAAAATGTCCAGATACCGAGTGGAAATATGTTACACATCAATAATATGAAGAGAACAGAAGAACTGCTTTAAAAATAACTGCCGGGACAGCTCTACAGTGCGCGCGCCTGAAATGACGAGTTCCAGCAAAGACAGCCTAACAGGGTTAGGCTGGAACGAGAGGCACTAAAAGCACTTGCCTGGCTAGTATGGTACCACATCGCATTATCTGCTCGATTCCAAGCTTTGTGAACTTGCGGGGTTAGGTGACGCAGGAGGCGGGAAGAGAAGGGCCTGTCAACAGCCCGCTGTGTTATCTGGAAGTCCAGTCTGTTCCAATACTGCTAACATAGCGCCGTTGCCTATATCACTGTGGTGTTGCGAATGAGTGAGTGATTGAGTCACCGACTAATGCACAGTGGGTCAAAATCGAAATCTAGGGGGACAAAATTATTTTTACGTTTTAATCACGAATTTAGAGTGAAAGCAACGCATATAATTTGTTTACTTCATAATAAACATCAGTTAAGACCTTTTTTAATCAAAGTCTACACCTGCAAGAAATTGTCCATGACTAGGAGTTGGATAGAGCATTCAGTTATCTCTTCAGAGCAATTTTCTACCCCTACTTTACTTTTAACAAAGTCACAAAGTTCCACTTTTGACATAATTGCCGAACCCAGTGTTTCAAACAGTTGTAATCGTGTGAGAACTCGTTGCGCGGCATCTTCTAAAACGTAAAATAACTAAGTAAGTTGCAAAAAGATGCAAAAAATCTTATAGCAGGCGTAAACTAGAAGACTTTATCTTATTTTAACATTAAGTAGAAAGTGACGTACAGAGACGCAACATACTAAAAATCTAAGTGAAAATATAATGTTAAAAATTATAATTACATATTATATAATGCAAATATGGCTAAAATTACGTAACAATAATTATTACGCCCATTAATAACTGAAACACGTTACAAAGATCATACCTTCAGCTGCATGTTCCATCTTAAAGCATCACACTACCACAAAGACAACCAAACCATAGCCACTTACATTCACCCTCCAATTCAGACTGCTCGAACAGTGGTGACAGATTTACACTAAGATGCGTTTATATCCCAGGATAGTGAATGGCAATTATATGAGAATGCTGTAGAAGTAATACATTTTGATTTTTTAATTATGAAAATAAATAATTTTGCCCTCCTAGATTCCGATTTTGACCCACTGTGCAATGTATTTGGTTCTGTTACTTAGCTTGGACCGGGAACCCCGCACGTCTCTCATCATCGTTCACGGAGCTTCAACTCGAGCAGTGCAGCTCGCTCGCACACCCAGCTAGCGGCGGGCGGGGAGACCCAAGGGCATGGCGTCACTCGCTTGTGGCTTACTTCTTAGACTGTCCGTAAGAGTGCAGCAGGATTGAACATACTACATGCACTAGCTACGCAGGGCCCTGCTAGGCACTATCTACTGTAGGCTAATACCTGTCTCCAATAATTAAAGTAACAGAAACTACTACAATCACCACAGAAACACATGTTGTCAGAGAAATAAAATTCACATCCACGCTGGGAACAGTTTTCCTTGTAACCCGCAAGAGGGTAGCTCCGTACGGGGGATTATATACTGGGTTCGAATTGGTGTTATAGAACAAACTTCATTAGCCTAAAAACTAATACAGATAATTATTGGTGGATTACTTCTACAAATGGGGAAACACAAAATGATTTATCCTATTTATCAGCTTCATGAGGGGGCTGCGTGGCTCAGTCGGTACGGGCGCTGAGCTTCTACCTGAAAGGGAGTGGGTTCGATCCCCACCCAGGTAGAGGATTTTAGAAACTAAGCTACCACATTCGCGGAAACGCAAATAGCTCTGGGGTTCACTCAACCTTCAACAGAAATGAGTACCAGGGTAAATCCTGGGAGCAAAGACGGCCGGGCGTGGAGCTGACAACTCCATCCCATTTAGTGCCGATGTCACAAACAGTGGAAGCCTCTACCTTCCACTACTCCCAGGGCCTCCATGGCCTGTATGGAGTTGGCTTTGCTTTGCATACTACTAGCTTCATGAGAAACTAAAACCTGATGACAAGCCGTGACGGAAGGCATTTGCGAAAGCAGTTCTGGCGATCAAGAGACATTTCTCGATATGCTCTGTATTTCTGACGAGGCTACATTCCACATTTCATGGAAGTTAGACAGACATAACTGCCACACATGGCGAAGGGAAAATCTCCACGTCATTGTGGAGCACGAACGTGACTCTCCGAAAGAGAATGTGTGGTGTGCATTATTGAAGGATAGCATCATGGGACCATGCTTTTTCGCGGAGAATACTGTTAAAGGTACCTTAGACATGTTGGAGTTCTACGCTTTGCCACAACTTCCCCGTGGCGTGATCTTCCAACAAGATGGCACGCGGATATTGTAAGACATTCCTTGAACCGTAACTAGCCACGACGCTGGATTGGAAGAGGTGGTCATCCGATATCTTGGTCCCCCTAGAAACTCAGACCTCACGCCATTTTATTTGTTCGTATGGGATTTTGTCAATGATCAAGTGTACCAAACACAAGCTCGTGATCAACCCGATATACGCCATCGCATTCAACCAGCTGTAGCAAATGTTACACCCACAATGCAACAAAACGCACTGAAAAACTGGAATACAGTTTCGACGTCTGTCGTGCTACTAATGGTGGGCATATCGAGGTGTATTGGGTATTAACTTTTCAAGATACGAGTGCCGGTGGTCATGGGAGGAACAAGTCTATATTTACTTGTGTCACGTTTTCAGCCTTTTGGTTGACAGGTAGAGTCATTCGGGTGAGATTTGACTCAACTCCAGTAGACTCAGTCATCGTTTTAATTTCCGTGCTGACATGTGCAACTGTTACGATTTACGGTGTTGTTGTGAGACAATCAGAAATGCACCGATCCAAATTCGCCCATTATTTTTGTTTTCATTCACAATTCACAATATAACTCGTCTAATATCAACTAGTATACACTTTTTAATACAAGTTATATTTTCTTCTCACAGGTACATGTTTCGGCACGCGTGCCTTCTTCAGCCTATTATTTATACCATTACATGAAATGAAAATCCACAGCCTGCTTCCAGTCTCCGACCGGGTCAGGAATGGAATGAATGAAGGCCCCATCTAGCGGCGAGGATATGGACTGTGCCGGCTGCCGAGGCCTGACGCACTCCTCTGGGGCAATGATTAAATGAATGACAGATGAAATGAAATGATAGTGGAGAGTGTTGCTGGAATGAAATTTTTGACAGGGAAAACCGGAGTACCCGGAGAAAAACCTGTCTGCCTCCGTTTTGTCCAGCACAGATCTCACATGGAGTGACCGGGATTTGAACCACGGACCCAGCGGTGAGATGCCGGCGTGCTGCCGCCTAAGCCACGGAGGCTTTTTATACCATTACATAACAAACACTAATTTATCAGTATCAGCATTCTCACACTATAAACGATAAAACAATTATATTTAAATGGTATTATTAATTTATTATTTATATATTTATCTATGGCTTTTAGTGTCGGGAGAGCCCGAGGACATGTTCGGCTCGCCAGGGACTGAAGCTACTTCAAGCGGACAACCACAGGCTGAGCTACAAGTTCCGATCAATTTCAAGTAGTTCGAACTTTCGCCACAAGATATCACTGACAATCAGCGGTGAACGTTGGAACTTTGATTGAACGTTACAACGAAATCAAACCTAGAAATTTAGCTTCACACGAATTTAGTTACTGGAAGGCTCTTATACATGCCATAAATCTATGACATGGGACCGCCAGCTTTACTTCCCCTCCGATGGAAGGCATACCGAAGGATTTTAACGCTCTTAAAAAATCTGACGACTGCGGCCGGGTTTGAACACACGATCTTGGGCACAGCAGTTCAGCATGCTACCAACTACATCCTTTTCATTTTTAACCAAATCTATTAGATTTAAAATTCTTAAAATGGTTGGTAGCTTGAGATAAAATCTATGCTGGAAATATTTCTAAGTAAAAACGTTTCAAGGGTGATATACAGTACAAGAGCGTGTTGGGAAGAAACAAAAAGACAACTGAACAATTGCAAGTGGGAATATTTCCAGTATAGAATTTATCTCAAACTACCAACCATGTTAAGAATGTTTGCCTTACAAGGTTGAGTGCACCCCGCTCCAGCTCGCAGACCAGAATATTATTTCAAGGAACATTCACGAATTGAACCCGGATATTAGGGATGCCATGCAATAACTACTCCACAAAATGATCACTATTGCATTAATATGGTTCTGTTTTGTATCAGACATGCGTAGACCGTAAGATTAGTCCGCCTCATTGCGTAGTGTCTAGCTGTCACTGAGGAAGTCTGGGTTCGATTATCGGCCCTGCCAAGGAATTTAATTTTGATCTGAGGGCTGGAACGGGGTACAGTTCGCCTTATGAGGCAACAATAAGTACATGCTGGTTCGATTCACACATCAGTCACACTGGAAGTGATTATCCGTGGTTTCCCACTTCTACTCCAGGTGAATAACGGGATGGTTCCTAAATTAAGGCCACGGCCGCTTTCTTCCAAATCCTCATCTGAATTACAACTACGCACACTAATGACACACTCATGACATCGTTATTTTGGCCGACACGCCTGAGGATTTGAATGAGTTTTTGAATGGTGTGGACTCCGTCTTGAGAAAAGAATTCATGATGAAAATTAATAAATGTAAAACAAAAATATTGGAATGCAACCGAAATATATCATAAACCTGCTATGGACATCAAATTAGCAGGTGAAAAGTTAGAGAATGTAGGAGACTTCTGTTACTTAGGTAGCAAAATAACCAGTGATGGACGAAGCAAAGAGGATATAAAAAGTAGGTTGGTTCAGGCAAGGAGAGCATTTCTAAACAAGATGTTCAGTAAAGAACATATAGCCTACTTTCTCCTAAATGCATGGGTATTGTTATAACTCTTTGTCCTTTTCAAGGAGTATAATTGAATGTTGGTTGCAGTAGCTTGTTGAAATACAACGTGCTATAGGGATATTAAACATGAATATGAGGTGCCCTTTGCTAGTGCTACCTCTGTAAAAAAATTCATTCAATTCGGTTTCACCGTGTTTGAATTGATCCGGTGAATGGATTTGCACACATACATGGCCGCTATTTGCAAACTATTGGGCTGATGACCTTGTAGTCAGTCATAAGATGCTTTCGACAAAAAGGCATGTTGTTGCAAAATCCGGTAGAGATCAAATTATTAGGATGGTCGAAATTTGATTTAAGTTTTTAACATTTGGGTGGCCGTCATTCCGTTTCCGTCAAGATGGCGGCGATATAAAACATGACACTGAGGTGCCCTTTGCTAGTGCTACCTCTGTACCAAATTTCGTTCAATTCTGTTTCACCGTGTTTGAATTGATAGGGGGAATCGATTTGCACACATACTTGGCCACCATCTGCAAACTATTGGGCTGATGATCTAGCAGTTTGGTCAGAATATGCTTCCCGCATAAAGATTTGTTGTTGCAAAATTTGGTAGAGACTAGATTATTAGGTTAGTCGTAATTACTTTTTAGCCTTTAACATTTGGGTGGCCGCGATTACGTTTCCGTCAAGATGGCGGTGATATAAAACATGACACTGAGGTGGCCTTTTCTAGTGCTACCTCTGTACCAAATTTCGTTCCATTCGGTTTCACCGTGTTCGAATTAATAGGGGGAATCGATTTTCACACAAAGATGGCCGCCATCCGCAAACTATTAGGCTAATGACCTATTAGTTTGGTCAAAGGATGCTCCCTCCATAATGGTATGTTGATGCAAAATTTGGTAGAGATCGGATGATTAGGTTAATCGTAATTTGATTTAAGCTTTGAATATTTGTGTGGCCGCCATTACGTTTCCGTCAAGATGGCGGCGATATAAAACATGACACTGAGGTGCCCTTTGCTAGTGCTACTTCTGTACCAAATTTCGTTCAATTCGGTTTCACCGTGTTTGAATTGATAGGGGGAATCGATTTGCACACATACTTGGCCACCATCTGCAAACTATTGGGCTGATGATCTAGCAGTTTGGTCAGAATATGCTTCCCGCATAAAGATTTGTTGTTGCAAAATTTGGTAGAGACTAGATTATTAGGTTGGTCGTAATTACATCATAGACTTTAACATTTGGGTGGCTGCGATTACGTTTCCGTCAAGATGGCGGTGATATAAAACATGACACTGAGGTGGCCTTTTCTAGTGCTACCTCTGTACCAAATTTCGTTCCATTCGGTTTCACCGTGTTCGAATTAATAGGGGGAATCGGTTTTCACACAAAGATGGCCGCTATCCGCAAACTATTAGGCTAATGACCTATTCGTTTGGTCAAAGGATGCTCCCTCCATAATGGTATGTTGATGCAAAATTTGGTAGAGATCGGATGATTAGGTTAATCGTAATTTGATTTAAGCTTTGAATATTTGTGTGGCCGCCATTACGTTTCCGTCAAGATGGCGGCGATATAAAACATGACACTGAGGTGCACTTTGCTAGTGCTACCTCTGTACCAAATTTCTTTCCATTCGGTTTCACCGTGTTCGAATTAATAGGGGTAATCGATTTTGACACAAAGATGGCCGCCATCCGCAAACTATTAGGCTAATGACCTATTAGATTTGTCAAAGGATGCTTCCTCCATAAAGGTATGTTGTTGCAAAATTTGCTAGAGATCGGATGATTAGGTTAGTCGTAATTTGATTTAAGCTTATAACATTTGTGTGGCCACCATTACGATTACGGCAAGAAGGCGGTGATATAAAACATGACACTGATGTGCCCTTTGATAGTGCTACCTCTGTACCAAATTTCATTCCATTCGGTTTCACCGTTATTGAATTAATAGGGGTAATCGATTTTGACACAAAGATGGCCGCCATCCGCAAACTATAAGGCTAATGACCTATTAGATTTGGCAAAGGATGCTCCCTTCATAAAGGTATGTTGTTGCAAAATTTGGTAGAGATCGGATGATTAGGTTAGTGATAATTTGATTTAAGCTTTGAACATTTGGGTGGCCGCCATTACGTTTCCGTCAAGACGGCGGTGATATAAAACATGACACTGGGGTGCCCTTTGCTAGGTCTACCTCTGTACCAAATTTCATACCATTCGGTTTCACCGTGTTCGAATTAATAGGGGTTATCGATTTTGACACAAAGATGGCCGCCATCCGCAAGCTATTAGGCTAATGACCTATTAGATTTGTCAAAGGATGCTCCCTCCATAAAGGTATGTTGTTGCAAAATTTGGTAGAGATCGGATGATTAGGTTAGTCGTAATTTGATTTAAGCTTTGAACATTTGGGTGGCCGCCATTACGTTTCCGTCAAGATGGCGGCGATATAAAACATGACACTGGGGTGCCCTTTGCTAGTGCTACCTCTGTACCAAATTTCATTCGGTTTCACCGTGTTCGAATTAATAGGGGTTATCGATTTTGACACAAAGATGGCCGCCATCCACAAACTATTCGGTCAATGACCTATTAGATTTGTCAAAGGATGCTCCCTCCATAAAGGTATGTTGTTGCAAAATTTGGTAGAGATCGGATGATTAGGTTAGTCGTAATTTGATTTAAGCTTTGAACATTTGTGTGGCCGCCATTACGTTTCCGTCAAGATGGCGGCGATATAAAACATGACACTGGGGTGCCCTTTGCCAGTACTACCTCTGTACCAAATTTCGTTCCATTCGGTTTCACCGTGTTCGAATTAATAGGGGCAATCGATTTTCACACAAAGATGGCCGCCATCCGCAAACTAATAGGCTGATGACCTATTAGTTTGGTCAAATGATGCTGCCCCCATAAAGGTATGTTGTTGCAAAATTTGGTAGAGATCGGATGATTAGGTTAGTCGTAATTTGATTTAAGCTTTGAACATTTGTGTGGCCGCCATTACGTTTCCGTCAAGATGGCGGCGATATAAAACTTGACACTGAGGTGTCCTTTGCTAGTGCTACCTTTGTACCAAATTTCGTTCAATTTGCGCTCACCGTGTTCGATTTGATAGGAGGGGACAGACATTCAGAGTCCACACACTCACACACACACACACACACAGACTCACACACATACACACACACAGACAGACACACTTTTTTTCGCCCTGTAGTGATCTCATAAGTCTACTTTCATTTTTTGCAAAAATCGAAAGTAGGCTAAATATAGGAATGGGTTGACATCGAATATAGATTTAGGCATTAGGAAGTAATTTTTGAAAGCTTTTTTCTGGAGCGTGGCACTCTATGGAAGTGAAACTCAAACTATTGGTGCAACAGAAAAGAGGATAATTGAAGTGTTGAAATGTGGTGTTACAGAAGAATGATGAAGATCAGATGGGCAGATATGGTTACAAACAAAGAGGTATTAAGACGATTGGGAGAGGAGAGATGTTTCTGGCGACTGCTAATGAAGAGAACAGATAGGTTAGTTGGACACAAACTAAGACACCCAGGAATAGCAAGCTTCGTTAGGGAAGGACGTGTCGAGGACAAGAACTGTAGGGGTAGACCAAGGTTAGAATATGTTAAACAGATTTTCTCGGAAGTAGGGTGTGGTAGCTATGCAAAGATGAAACGATCAGCTCAGGACAGGGAGGCTTGGAAAGCTGCGTCAAACCTGTCAATAGACTGAAGATTCAAACAAGAACACTAATACAGCCATCACGAAAACACAGATTATCAGACAAATTCCACACACACACAAATACTGGGGGCTACATGACCATGCAATGAATCAACAACCGTAAAATCTACAGCTAAGCTTCTATGATATTCAATAGCCACCTTTGACCCGGAGGTATTATGCAGGATGTAATGGGCAATTGAGTGGGCATGACGAGTGGGAAATTAATGAGCTCCATGTAGAGATATCATCCGTGAAATTGTTTACCACTAAAGTGATAGGAGTTCAATTGATTACGGTACCTAGGTATTATCTCGCTATATAAGTACTATATAGCGGCTTCGGTGGCGTAGTCGTTAGCATGCTGAGCTTCTATGCCCAAGATAGCGGGTTCAAACCCGGCCGAAGCCGTCGGATTTTTTAAGAGGGTTAAAATCCCTCAGAATGGCTTCCTTCGGAGGGGAAGTAAAGCCGGCGGTCCAATGTCATAGATTTATGGCATGTTAAAGAACCTTCCACTAATTGCACCTGTGTGAAGCTAAATTGGATAGGTTAAGAATGTAAACAACGCTCTTAGGTTTCTACTTTCGTTGCCAAGAGCCGACTGCGGTGGCGTCTGGTAGCTAAGTTCTGAACTTGGCCTAGTAGTCTTTGACGGTGGCGCTTGGCGGCAAAATTAGGAACTATTTGAAAAATTCTAAGTTGCTGTACTTAAATTAAAAATACAGATGACACACACTAATACAGTCATTACAATTAACACCGATTATCTGACAGATTCTACACACACCCAAAGTACACGGGGCTACATGACCGCGTTGTCGCAGCTCCTCAACTTACGAACCAACCAACCAACCAACCTAAGTATTATATATATGGCAAGGAAATCAATCCACACCAATAGATGGAGTTAATGTTACGACTGTAGATTCTAAATTAAGCTCTTGTCATCGTTGCTCTTTCTTTTAAGGCCGAGGACATCGCGATTATAATTCCCGTGTACTTGTGCAAGTGTGTTGAATTAGTCTGATTATCTGAGTAATTATTGTGCTCAGAAATCAACATTCGTATGTGACATTTTATTTGGGATTGGCCACCTCGTATGTAGTGTCTGGCGTTGTTAGCTGTCTCCTTTGCCAAGACATTTACTTTTGCTGTGAGGACAGGATTGCAATACACTTAGTTCCTGAGACTGACCTGAGAAGAGGTGGGTTCAATTATTACCTCACCCATGCTAGAAGTGATTTTCAGTGCTTTCCCACTTCTACTCCCCGTATGTTAGACCTCAAATTAAGTACACATACCAGTACAGATATACTCACGTTATCAGACAGACTTCACACACACCCAAGTACACAGTGCTAAATGACCACGATTTATCTAGCCCTTACATTAAAAATATTTCAATCGGGATTAGTGTTGAGAGCGAGGTCCAGCGCAGAATTTGCTTGTAGTCATCATCAATCATCATCATCTTCATTTCCCCTTTTCCAGCTGACACTGGGTGGGGGGCAAATATGATTCCTCTCCACTTTGTTCCGTTGTTCCACCATTCCTCTTCCAACACGGTGTTCCAGTTTTGGTTCCTTTTTCTAATGCTATACTTCACCGAGTCCATCCAACGCATTATTGGTCTTCCTCGTCCTCTCTTCCCTGTCATCCGTCGTTCTAGTGTTCGTCTTGGTAGCCTTACTTCATTCATCCGTTTGACATGTCCAAACCATCTCAATCTGTTTTGCTCCAGTTTGTACTTTAGTTTCTGTACTCCCAGTTCTTTTCGTATATCTTCATTTCTCACTCTGTCTCCCCTCGTTTTCTGGACCATACTTCTCAGGAATCTCACAAAACTGCCTGTATTCTGCTGTCATCCCTCTTAGTCATTGTCCAAGTTTCTGCTGCATATGTCATTATAGGAACATAATATGCTTTGTACATAACTTCTTTAGCCTTAATTGGTATATCCTTGTTCCATACTAGTCGCCGTACCTGTTGGTAGAAAGCACTCCCGAGTTTTATTCTTCTGCTAATTTCCAAATCTAGTCTTCCATCTTCAGTCTGTTCACTTACTAAATATTTGAAGTGTTTCACCCTTTCCAATTCCTTATCTCCGACTTTGATTACTCCTTTTCCTTCTTTCTTACCTCTACTCATCACCACTGTTTTACTCTTCTCCACATTTATCTTCAATGCCCATTGCTCAATCTTTTCATTTATTACGTCGAACTGTTCTTGTACCTCCATCTCATCCTTGTAGTAAGCGTGCGAAATCAAAGAAATCCACAGCTGTGAATCGAACCAAGTCCCAATACCTACCCATAGACCAAAGAACAAGGCGCCCAAAATCTCTCGACTTTCATTAAATGTTAACAGAGAGCGGAGCAATGCAAACCTAGGATGTACTTGATATGTGAATTAATTTGATACTTGAAAATGGGTTTCTTTGCTATGCACAACTTCATGCGATGTATTTTCTTTGTTTCAGGTGAGTTTGCCTACTATGGACTAAAGCAGAGGCCAAAATGGTAAGGTATAGCCACTTCTATTCTAGTCCGCATCTACTTAAATAAGTTGCGGACAATGTAACCTAAGCATAATTTCCCCCCCCCCCCCCATCACTACAAATATGGCGATTTCTAGTATAATTTCTTACTCTAGGGATGAATCAGACTAGTTAGTTAGTTAGTTATGTATTGTTGTTTTAAGGGGCGGAGCAGCGAGGTCATCTGCATCTGGATGAATCAGGGTTGTACTCCTGTTGTCACTTATGTTACAAAGTCACCATGTGTGAAGACCACTGACAAACATTGAAAATGGCAGTTAAATTATAATGCTACTTGAAAATTGGCAGCATGAACTGATGATCGTCTGTCGCTGAGATTCCACTACAGGTTTGCCAATCTTTACAATGTTGACCAAATAACAATGCATAACATAACCTATAATGCTACGCGTATTGTCATATTTATTGAATTGAATACAGGTGATGAAAGTGGACAGGTTTCATGGCTTTGGTGTGTAATTTTTTTATTTTATTTTATTTATTTACTTATTTATTTATTTATTTATTTTTGTGTTTCTTTATTTGAATGTGCTTGGCGTTGACATAAGATCGACCTTTAAAATAGAGTATATTACGTACAATTATATTGATATAACATCGGAAGTATAATCCTGCATACTATTTGAATCAGCTGATATACAACAACAATAAAAACTTGGCAACAAAGCTAAGCTGTTCACAGCTCCTGCCATATTCTTCGCGTTCTTTCTTTCGAAATACAGGGCATTAATGGCTCAAAGTTATTGATGCCGTTACTGGATCTTTTATATTTACCTGAAGTCAGCATTGCATAGTTATTGAAATATCTTATGCATTTGCTTTTTCCTGAACATTGACATATTTCAGGGTTTCATTAATAAACATATTATCTTTTTATTTTGGAGGAACACGTGTGACAATTTTTCACAAAGCAATAGAGGTAGATATAACTCCTTTGGTTCAAAATAATTGCATATAATATTGAATAGATCAAAATATAGAAATTGTTACACACCAGTAATTAAATTAAATTGTTTAAAACACAGATTACTATCTTAATTCTGTACCTCAAAGGTATAGGATACTATGTCACATTTACTACATTTTACAGGAGAGCATTTTGAAGAAGTTTCACTCAGTTCTCCCTTAATTTTCTCGCCTGTTTGTAGCATTTTCGTAACAATATGTGAACTGTGTTTCTTTAGTTCACGGAATATCCACCAGACTGTGCAGAAATATATGACACTATGCCTAAATTTGATGTTCCGTTCAAAGCATATACCTCACAATTATTGATGTAGGACATAGTTTTGCTTACCTCTTTGTAGAGGAGAAGAAACCCATAAGTTGTGTTAATAAACCCATTTTGGAGAAAAATGAACATAGCGTTAGTATTGTGGGAGCCGGATGAGGATCAAGAAGGCCGAGTATGGGATCTAGGGGGCGCAGGAGTAAGCTCAGCGCCATTGTCTGAGAATAAAAAGAAGAGAAGCAATATTCCGATGAGCCGCGAAACACATTCCCTTAATTCTATATATTGTATTCTAATAAGTTTCTTTGTTTTAATAAATAATTCAGTTCTATATTCGATGCTTGTGAGTGTCATGATCTGGAAACCGTTTCCCACAAATGGGGGCTCGTCCGGGATGAACTGAAGCAACGAGTTATGACGCAATCCACGACATGAAGTATGACGCAAAATACGACGCTATTTTCGACGAAGTGGACGACTAATCATATTTGTTGCTGTTGCCTACGACGCTGACGACGAGACGACGAGACGACGAGACGACGTGCCATTTTGTGATCCGACGACGTGCGAATCTACGACGAGGATTCTTAGGCTAGCAAAATTTGTTCTTAAGTTTCAGTGACAATACTATTGGTGCCGTGACGACGACGAGGGTCGAAATCTAATCGACGACAGCGGATTGTGGATGTGGTAAGAGGATAGCGACTCGTCAGAGAGAAACGACGGGAAGCGGTATTCAACGATATCACCTACAAATATCACCGGTTTGGTGAATGAGGTTAAACAGGTTTGATTGCGAGGTTATGAGGAAGCGATATTGACGGAAAACAACTTGACAGACGTGAGTAAATAATTAAGATAACTACACTCGGTGCAATAGAGAAAATAAATAAGAACATAAGTGATGCTCCGGTCAAAGCAATCAAAGTTTTACATAACCTCATTTTCAAGCATATACCAGACGACAGGAAGAATCGAAAGCGACTGCGAGAGTTTCCTGGACTCGATTTTGACGAAAATTCCATTGAAGAGGAAGCTAAGAAGAAATTTATCGAAGAAACATTTTCCAAGGTTTATCAGTTGCGTGTTTCTATGATTCTTAATACCGAGATCGGGACAAAGGAGGTAATGATTAACACCATTTGTTATTACTTGAGAAAATTGGACGAACTCGCAACTAATATAGACGATGATGACGAAGTTGAAGAAGACGAAGAAGACGAAGAGAGCGAAGAGGAAGACCAACATAGAAGGTATAGAGAACAACTTAAATTCTCATTGTCGTTCCACGACGTAGAGGGCGCTATGAAAACATTTAACGGTAAGGATGGTTACCCAGTGAAGAAATGGATCGCAGATTTTGAGGAGACGTCAATCTTGACGGGATGAAGTGAGCTGCAAAAGTTTATTTTCGCTAAGAAATCACTCGATGGTTTAGCTAAGCTTTTTATTCAAGGTGAGAAAGGACTGACGTCCTGGACTGCACTGAAGAAGGCCTCGAAAGAGGAGTTTGACGTGGCGGCAAGCAGTGCAGAAATCCACAAGTTGTTAACCCAGCGACGAAAAAAGCGCGACGAATCTCGACAGGAGTACTTTCTTGTGATGAAGGAAATCGCCAGTAGAGGTGATGTTGAGCAAGTTTCTCTGTGTCAGTACGTGATTGATGGGATCGAAGAGGATTCAGGATCAAAACTTCTTCTCTATGGAGCAAAAAATTCCAAGGATTTCAAGGAGAAAATGAGAAGTTATGAGATGGCGGTGAAGTGTTTGCCAAAGAAAAGCACAAAGTATAATAACAGTAATTTTCAAGGAAGTGCCAAGAGTGCCAACGAGAAGGACGGAAAGTGCTGGGGCAGTACAAGGAAGAAAGAGACGAGTAGTGGAAATAGATGTTATAATTGCGGTGGATCTGGTCATAGTTCAAAGGAATGTGAGCACAAGGATAAAGGCAACAGGTGTTTCAATTGCAACGAGTATGGCCACATTTCATCCGAGTGCAAAAAAGAGAGGAAGAACGATAAGAAGAATAATCAAGGTATCAATCTTATTGATGAAAAGAAAAGCTGCCTCAAGTTCAAAGAGGTTAGTTTGGGTCAGCAGAAACTTCAGGCACTTATCGACTGTGGCAGTCCTTATAACCTACTGCGACAAAACATCCATAAGACCATGGGTTCCCCAGGATTGAAGAGCACGGATCTTGTTTTGAAAGGATTCGGTAATGGTTTTCTTGCTCCTCAAGTTTACTTCACAACAGTCGTTGAGGTAGACGAGCTGGAGTTCCAAACCAACGTTTATGTTGTTTCTGATGATACTATGGAGTGGGAAATGGTTATTGGTAACGATCTAATGGATCAGGGTGAGGTCATCCTAAGCAAGCAAGGAGTTACCATCAAGAAACTAGAGGTCCCAATGATGTTGATCAGGGTAGCCGACGAACAAGAATTGGATATCGAGAACTGCGTTGATGAGGAAAAAAGGGAACAGATCCAGGATTTGGTAGCGAGATATTTACCAAAGAAGACGAAATCTACTGATATCAAGATGAAGATCACATTGAAAGAAGAAAAACCGATATTTAGCAGGCCCAGACGAATGGCACCGCTTGAGAACGAGTTTGTCGATGAGCAAGTCGAGGCGTGGCTGGAGGAAAATATCATAGAACCGAGTCAATCAGAATATACATGCCAAGTGGTGGTAGTCAAAAAGAAAAATGAAAAAAAAAACGACTTTGTACTGATTTTCGTCCAGTGAACTCAATCGTGGTTAGGGATCTATTTCCCATGCCAGTTATAGAGGATCTTCTGGACAATTTACAGGATGCTACGGTGTTCTGCACCTTGGATCTCAGGAACGGATTCTTTCACGTGGAAGTCGAAGAAGGAAGTCGATGATATTTGTCATTCGTAACGCGTTCTGGACAGTACCAGTACAAAAAAGCCCCATTTGGATTTACCAACTCACCTGCAGTCTTCCAACGCATTATTAAAGCTGTGCTCTGGGAGTTAATCCGAGAGAACATAGTGTTTATCTATATGGATGACTTAATCATCCCAGCGAAGGATGACGACGAGGCACTCCTACGATTGAGACGAGTGTTGGAATTAGCTGCAGAGTACGGGCTGGAAATCAACTTCGAGAAGTGCCAATTTCTGAAGAGGAGGGTACAGTTCCTTGGATACACTATTCATCGTGGACAGATTCAATCCGCCACTGAGAAGGTCCTTGCTGTACAAAACTTTCCGGAGCCAAAGACGATCGTTGCGCTGCAGAGCTTTCTCGGATTGGCTGACTATTTTAGAAAATTTATCCCAAATTTCTCGATTGTTGCCAAACAACTGAGCGATCTGTTGAGAGGTAAGCCGGAGTTCAAGTTTGGCGAGGAACAACGACGTGCATTTGTTGAGCTCAAACGTCTTCCCGCTTCAGAACCTGTGTTGAAGATATACCACCCGAAATACGAGACGAAGCTGCACACTGACGCCAGCAAGAGTGGGTATGGCGCTGTGTTGTTGAAAAAGTACCCAGAGGACAACAAACTACATCCAGTCTCATACATGAGCAAAAAGACGACGATACAGGAAGAAAAATACAGCAGTTACGAGCTCGAGATCTTAGCTGTGGTGAATGCATTAAAAAGTATAGGGTGTACTTGCTTGGAATTCCGTTCAAGATCGTGACTGACTGTATGGCATTCCAAAAGACAATGCACAAAAGGGACCTGGTCCCACGAGTATCTAGATGGGCTATGGCCTTGGTGGAGTTTGACTATACCATCGAACACCGAACTGCAACCAGGATGAAACATGTCGATGCCTTGAGCCGATGTCCAGCAGTGATGTTTGGATTCCCTGATGGCCTTGCAGCGAGGATCAAAATCGCCCAGAGAAAAGACGAAGGATTGACAGCGATAAATGCGACACTGGAGAAAGGGCCTTACGAAAACTTCATCGTCAGAGATTGACTGCTGTTTAAATTTGTTGACGGGCGAGAGACGTTGGTGGTCCCGCGGGCAATGCACCATGAAATCATCAGAGCTGCACATGAGAAGGGACACTACGCTGTTAAAAGGACTGAAGAAGACGTGAAGCAGGAATATTATATTCCAGACTTGGCCAACAAGGTGAAACGAGTCATAGCCAACTGTGTGAAGTGTCTGGTGGTTAACAGGAAGGCAGGCAAGAAAGAAGGTTGGTTACATCCGATGTTCAAGGAGAGTGTGCCATTGCACACCTACCACATGGATCATATTGGACCACTTAAGCCTACACACAAGGGCTTTGAACACATCTTCTGTGTGATAGACGCCTTCACGAAGTTCACCTGGCTGTATCCTGTGAAAACTACCAAATCGGCCGAGACGATTGAAAAGATGGAGTTTCAGAGGACGAACTTTGCAAATCCAGTTCAAGTGATCCCCGACAGGGGGCCATCGTTCACCTCCCATGAGTTCCAGAACTACTGTAAATCGCAGGGTATCAAGCACGTCTTGATCACAGCTGGACTGCCAAAAGCCAATGGTCAAATCGAGAGAGTCAACTCAACAGTGACCAAGATCATCGCTAAACTTAGCATTGACGATCCGACAAAATGGTATAAGGTTATACCATCCGTCCAACGAGCTATCAACTCTACGTTCCAGAGGAGCATCGGAATGTCACCTTTTGAGCTGCTGACAGGAGTCAGAATGCACAACCAAAATGATCTACGTATAGTGCAACTCATCGAAGAGGAGCTGATCGATCCGTTCAACGAAGAACGTGATCAGATGAGAGAAGATGCAAGAAAGCAGATAGAAAAAGTACAATCTGAAAATCGTGCTGAATTCAACCGACAACGTAAGGAGCCTAAGAAGTATCAGGTCGATGACCTGCTTGCCATCTAACGCACTCAGATCGGTCCTCATCTGAAACTAAAAACCAAAAGTCTAGGACCTTATCGAGTGACTCGAGTTAAACGCAACGACACATATGAGGTCAGCAGAGAAGGAGACCATGCTGGACCAAGAATCACATCTTCCTGTGCGGAGTTCATGAGGCCCTGGCCGGGCGGTTCTTCTTCATCCGGGTCGGATGAAGATCAGGACGGCCGAATGTGGGAGCCGGATGAGGATCAAGACGGCCGAGTATGGGATCTAGGGGGCGCAGGATTAAGCTCAGCGCCATTGTCTGAGAATAAAAAAGAAGAGAAGCAATATTCCGAGTTCCGATGAGCCGCGAAACACATTCCCTTAATTCTATATATTGTATTCTAATAAGTTTCTTTGTTTTAATAAATAATTCAGTTCTATATTCGATGCTTGTGAGTGTCATGATCTGGAAACCGTTTCCACATTATGATATTTGAAGCCATTTTGAGTGTTGCCTTAGTAATCGAAATTTGATGTCTTTCAGTCGGTCAACACGATTGTACGTAGAGTTATTCACTAATCCTGAAAATATATTACGTTAAAATAATAAATACACTTGGATGACCAGTTCCAATCGTCAAGCGATCATCATCAGATCCACTACACTTAGGCTATTAAATCTATGTCTAAAAGTATGGGTGAAATTTTTTACAATATGTACGCTCATTTAGTTGCAGTGTTAGTTAAAATAATGCTACTAATCAATATTTGTTAGTTATAGTCTATGTGATGTTTTGTTAAGCTACTGAAAGTGTGATTGACCTCCACATTTGCTTGCTTAGTGTAAATATGTGAAATGAAAATGAAAATCCACAGTCTGCTTCCAGTCGACCGACCGGGTCAGGGAATGGAATCAATAAAGCCCCAATCTATCGGCGAGGATATGAACTGTGCCGGCTGCCGAAGCCTGTCACACTCCCCTGGGGCAATGATTAAATGAATGACAGATGAAATGAAATGATAGTGGAGAGTGTTGCTGGAATGGAATTTGCGACAGGGAAAACCGGAGTACCCGGAGAAAACCCTGTCTGCCTCTGCTTTGTCCAGCACAATTCACACATGGAGTGACCGGGATTTGAACCACGGATCCAGCGGTGAGAGGCGGGCGTGCTGCCGCCTAAGCCACGGAGGCTCTGTAAATATGTGATTGTTGTTAAATAGTCAATTCAGATTGTATTGTACAGGTTATCTAGTTGAGTCGTATGTGGTCCGGATGAGAGCAGTTAACTTCATCACTGTCTGCTCTCAACTGGGGTGCAGCTAAATAAGTGTACTTATTGTAAATACTTTCACCCATACTCTTAGGTACATATTTAAAAGCCTAAGGGTAATGGATCTGATGATGATCGCTTGTCGATCGAAACTGGTCATCCAAGTGTATTCATTATTCTCATGTATTCTTTTTTCACAATTGGGTACAGTCGTGTTGACCGACTGAAGAACATCAAATTTCAATGGACATATATACCTCTGAGGTATAGAATTATGGTTACAAATAGTTAATGAACTGGGAAATTTTGTTTTAATTCTAAAAGGTTGGCCACGACTGTGTTATACACGTTGTACGTCCGCCCAGTCATTGGCAAGTTCTTGTTGAACGACTGAAGAGTTACAACTGACAAGTTCAATATATAGTATTGTAATCCCAACTACACGGGGCTGGTGACCGAGTATTGTTGGCACAATATTATTCAGTTTAGTTTATCTGCCTAATGGCAGGTTGGCTCATGGTCTTTCTCCCCATCTTATCCAGTCTACTGCAAAACATTCCATTAGATCATAAGACTTATCAATCTTTATGTTATCAATCAGCTGAAACCTTCTTCTTCTTCTTCTGATCTTGCCATTTACTGTCCCTTCTAATGTTCTTTTCACCAAACAATATCCTCTTATGCAATTTCCAATTCATTTTTCTATTTGTTTTTTCTTTTCCTTGCAAACCGGCCAACACTAATGACCACGCAAACATCACTTCATTTGGTATATTGACTTTCACGGCCAGTTTTAAATCACTTCATTTCCTTCTCATCGTCGTTTCTTCCTTCCTCTTCCTCCACATTTCCTCATTCTCTCAGAGTGATGCGCCTTCCTCTCTTCTGTCCATCCTTCTCCCTTGCACTCTCTCTTTTCTTCCACAAGAACCTTTATCTTAGAAAGTTTTTCCCTGAATTGTGTTCTGTCTTGACAGTCTTCGTCTATGATTCCCAGCCTCCTGAGTTCTTCCTTCATCTGCTTGGTATAGCCCCCCCCCCCCCCCCTGGATCTTCAGATTAAATTTTATCAAAAATTTGTTTATTTATCCATGCTGGATCCATTCTGACCATGTGTCCTTGGGAACTCAGTCGACTCCTCCTGATCGTTGTTTCCAGGTCTTCCACCCTTTCGTTTATCTGTAGTCTGTAGTTTCTCTGCACCACACTTGGGCCGTAAATCTTTCTCAGTATTCTCCTTTCAATCTTCAGGAGCTTTTCCAAGCACGTCAGGTTGACCGTTTCCACACCATATAGGATCACCGGTTTTTCGTTAACTTTTTAACATCATTCTTTCTTCTCCTATTATCTGCAATACCTCTGCATTTCTTTTTCTTTCCAACCTATTCCCATCATCCGCCTCCAAGTCCACATTTGTAGAGCCTCTATTCTTCTCTCAACTTCTTTTCTACGTGTCCAGGTTTCGGCTTCATACATTGCCACACTCCAAACAGTATTATGCAAACTGTGAATGACCTACTGTTAGGATATCCCTTTCAATCTCTGGGCACACAATTGTGTGAGCGTGTATTTTATTTTAGCCTACTTTTCACATTTTGTAAAAATGAGGAAAAAGTAGACTTATGAGGTCGATCTGGGCAAATGTATGTCTGTCTGTCTGTTTGTTCTTCTGTCTGTCTGGCTGATTGTGTGTCCCCCGTTATGAACTCCTAAATTTAGTATGAGTAAAGATCTCCTGAATATCCATCGGCCATATTTAAAAATGAAATCAGTGCTAACAACTGCTGAAAAATCATGATTGAAATTTGAAGTCTCTGTCGGCTTTCTCAGATGGTATGCATGCGAGATGTTCCAAAATGGGCACACTCAGCGATAATGACATACCAGATTAATTTTCAGGAGCCTATACAGAGTGGTTCACCAGCCTCTTATTATTAAGTTTTATGAAACCCAACTAACATAACAATTCTCCTGATGGTCGATATTTCCGTGCGCACTGCCTGTGTGACAGCAATGTAAACTGATCCATGGGCCTAGCAAAGGAAAAACGACCTTAATCAGTTCCGCGCCAAATACTAAGGACCATTCTACGAACATGTGATTCATTGCTCACTGAAGAACACACATACATGTAAAACAATCGAATTAATAGGTTACGCCACGTGATCTGCAATAGTAGAATGTTAAATGAACACTATAAACGATGATTGAAGACTTTGATACGCATACTAACGTTCGAGTTGGAACAGCCTAGTTAACTAGTATCCGTGTAGCGCGGAATCTGTACGTTGTCTCCGTGGCTGAGGCGGTTAAAGTTGGATCTGACGCGGTATTCGTGACTGAGCCGAGTACTGCTTCGAATCCAGTCGTAGGCAAGTTTTTTGAACGACAACCCGTGCTCCATTTTAGTGGGCATAATATCAAGCGACACTTACAAAGTCACATTACCGCATTTATTCACTTACGATGTATTCCTGTGCAGAGTACGTAGAATTCTGTTAATTTATAAAGATAGTGAGGACATTTGGGTTGGACAATAGATTTTCTCTATCTAAAACGTTCTTACCGGTAGGAGTTCTAAGGAGGTGGAAGTGGTCTTAAATTCCGAAACATCCCAGCATTATATCTGGCGTAGAAGTGGGATACCACGGAAAACTACTTCCAGGAAGACTTAGGTTGGTATCGAGTAGATGATAAAGATTTGAAAATCATTCCACATGTATGCCAACACACTTTATTTTAGGAATCTCTGTTTCGCGGGCTTATAGGTCGTGTTCCAAGGACATTTTGTCGTCCTGACGTTTCGCTGAATACTGCGTTCAGCATGTTCACAGGTTACATAAAGCGAGGTAAAACAAGTAAACAGAAGATATATAAATAGTCAACAACCCACACATAGAGGCTACCATAGCAACGGCGTACCACATAAAAGTAATGCATCAAGGACAGGGCTGCTCGTCTGTTGCATCTTCTCGTCTACGACGGTCAATAAGGGCAGGCTTGAGGGGATTAAGGACTGGAAGCCAAGCTCTGTTCACACGTTCTGCTTCCTCCTTAAGATTGAAGCTGTTAGTATGCTTCAGGATTTCAATGGCCTCCCTTTGTAGCCTGGCATGATAAGACACCGTGGTGGACAGAACTTCGGTGTCTCCATATCTTATATCGTGACCTGCAAGTAGCAAGTGTGCTGCTACAGTGGATTTATCTGTTTGTCCCAGCCGGCTGTGTCGTTCGTGCTCCTTGAGGCGAGTGGCAATACTTCTTTTCGTTGTTCCAATATATACTTGGCCACAATCACACGGGATTTTATAAACCCCTGCCGCGGTATGAGGATGTCGCTTATCTTTAGCGGACCTAAACATGTCCTTAATTTTTCGTGTAGGCCTGTATATGGTCTTTATATCATGGGACTCGAGTAGCCTCCCTATTCTGTCCGTGACCTTTTTTATATATGGAAGAAAAGCTCTAGCCAGGGTCTGCTTGTCTCCAATTACCCTTGTAGTTGGACGTCACGGATTGAGTGCTCGCTGGATATCTTTCTGGCTGTACCCATTCGCGCGTAAGGCATCGTTGAGGTGTTCAATTTCTTGTTTTAGGCACTGCTTTTCACAAATTCTTTTAGCGCGGTCAGCCAGTGTTTTTATAACTCCGTATTTCTGTCGTGGGTGGTGGTTGGACGTCTTATGTAGATATCGGTCAGTATGGGTCGGCTTACGGTAAACTGTATGACCCAAAGTTAGATCAGCGGTCTTCGTTACCATAACGTCGAGAAACGCGATTTTCAGTTCATTTTCTAACTCCATGGTAAACTGAATGTTCGAGTTCTGGCTGTTAAGATGTTGTAAAAACAGATTTAATTGATCTTTAGCATGGCCCCATATTACAAAGGTATCGTCCACGTATCGTAGCCACACTTTAGGTTTCAAAGGTGCGGTCTCTAGTGCTATTTGTTCAAATTGTTCCATGAAGAAATTCGCGATCACCGGACTAAGGGGACTGCCCATGGCGACCCCATCAATTTGTTCATAGAAATCACCCTTCCACAGGAAATAGCTAGCGGTGAGGCAGTGGCGGAATAAGGCGGTGATATCATCAGGAAAAATCCGTGCGATGTACTCCAGGGCTACCTTTATAGGTACTTTCGTGAAAAGAGAGACCACGTCAAAACTTACTAGTAAGTCACCAGCTTCTAGTTGAATAGTTTTCAATTTTTCAATGAAATGGCCGGAATCTTTGACGAACGACTGTGTACCGCCGATATGTGGTTGAAATAAAGTAGCTAAATGTTTGGCAATGCTATAAGTTGGTGATCCAATAGCACTCACGATAGGACGAAGAGGAACATTATCTTTGTGTATTTTAGGTAAACCATAAAGTCTTGGTGGTAAAGCTTCACTTCTGGTGGTTCCCTTCTTTACGTTTTCAGGTAGCGAAGATACCTTGATCAGGCCGTTTGTTTCACGAAGAATCCGGTTGGTAGGATCTCTCAGTAGTTTGCGGTAGGTACCCGGGTCTAAAAGTTCCAAAACCTTGGCAGTGTAGTCGTCCATGTCCAAGATAACCGTTGCGTTCCCTTTGTCTGCAGGAAGAATGATTATGCTCTCGTCCATGTTGAGAGTCTTTATAGCCTTTCTCTCCTGAGGTGTGAGGTTACTCTGCGGTGCCGGTGCCTTCTTGATTATACGTGAGGCTTCATGACGGATTTCATATGCTTGTTCAGATGGTAGCTCACGGATTGCCGCTTCAATATTGGCGACAATGTCTTCCACGGAAATCAAAGGAGGGGTCACTGCGTAATTTCCTCCTTTCGCTAGTATAGAGATTTCCCACTCTGAAAGGTGGCGATTGGTCAGGTTAACAATTGTCCGTGAGTTGTCCAGCGTAGGCGCAAGTACCGGCGCGGGTTGGTCTCTCTGTAACCGCTCAAACATTTTCTTCTGCCGGATGCTAGACTGTTCAAATGTTGAACGCATAGAGTAGAAGGTGATACGATCTACATTTTCCCAGTCCTGATATGAGAGTGTGCTGCTGATGCGGTAGTGCAGCTGTAAGAGTGCCTGATCTGTAGTAGCGAGCCCCTTACGTGCAAAGCTTATGCGTTCACGTAATAGCGAACGTTCAGTTCAATCATTTATTCTATGGGCTCTAGCTGAGGTTAGTGGTCTCTTCATTTTAATAAACTTGGGAATCATACCTGTGTCTCGGCATCGAAGAAGAAACGCGAGTGATGACAGAAGTTGCGACTTTTTCTTCCTTAACCTCTCAAAGCGACGAACTAAGTGTGATATTTCCTCCCCGTAGAGGCGAATTAAGTAAAAATGTAGACTTTCACGACCGGCGTTGAAATAGGAATCTCTGTTTCGCGGGCTTATAGGTCGTGTTCCAAGGACATTTTGCCGTCCTGACGTTTCGCTGAATACTGCGTTCAGCATGTTCACAGGTTACATAAAGCGAGGTAAAACAAGTAAACAGAAGATATATAAATAGTCAACAACCCACACATAGAGGCTACCATAGCAACGGCGTACCACATAAAAGTAATGCATCAAGGACAGGGCTGCTCGTCTGTTGCATCTTCTCGTCTACGACGGTCAATAAGGGCAGGCTTGAGGGGATTAAGGACTGGAAGCCAAGCTCTGTTCACACGTTCTGCTTCCTCCTTAAGATTGAAGCTGTTAGTATGCTTCAGGATTTCAATGGCCTCCCTTTGTAGCCTGGCATGATAAGACACCGTGGTGGACAGAACTTCGGTGTCTCCATATCTTATATCGTGACCTGCAAGTAGCGAGTGTGCTGCTACAGTGGATTTATCTGTTTGTCCCAGCCGGCTGTGTCGTTCGTGCTCCTTGAGGCGAGTGGCAATACTTCTTTTCGTTGTTCCAATATATACTTGGCCACAATCACACGGGATTTTATAAACCCCTGCCGCGGTATGAGGATGTCGCTTATCTTTAGCGGACCTAAACATGTCCTTAATTTTTCGTGTAGGCCTGTATAGGTCTTTATATCATGGGACTCGAGTAGCCTCCCTATTCTGTCCGTGACCTTTTTTATATATGGAAGAAGAGCTCCAGCCAGGGGCTGCTTGTCTCAAATTACCCTTGTAGTTGGACGTCTCGGATGGAGTGCTCGCTGGATATCTTTCTGGCTGTACCCATTCGCGCGTAAGGCCTCGTTGAGGTGTTCAATTTCTTGTTTTAGGCACTGCTTTTCACAAATTCTTTTAGTGCGATCAGCCAGTGTTTTTATAACTCCGTATTTCTGTCGTGGGTGGTGGTTGGACGTCTTATGTAGATATCGGTCAGTATGGGTCGGCTTACGGTAAACTGTATGTCCCAAAGTTAGATCAGCGGTCTTCGTTACCATAACGTCGAGAAACGCGATTTTCAGTTCATTTTCTAACTCCATGGTAAACTGAATGTTCGAGTTCTGGCTGTTAAGATGTTGTAAAAACAGATTTAATTGATCTTTACCATGGCCCCATATTACAAAGGTATCGTCCACGTATCGTAGCCACACTTTAGGTTTCAAAGGTGCGGTCTCTAGTGCTATTTGTTCAAATTGTTCCATGAAGAAATTCGCGATCACCGGACTAAGGGGACTGCCCATGGCGACCCCATCAATTTGTTCATAGAAATCACCCTTCCACAGGAAATAGCTAGCGGTGAGGCAGTGGCGGAATAAGGCGGTGATATCATCAGGAAAAATCCGTGCGATGTACTCCAGGGCTACCTTTATAGGTACTTTCGTGAAAAGAGAGACCACGTCAAAACTTACTAGTAAGTCACCAGCTTCTAGTTGAATAGTTTTCAATTTTTCAATGAAATGGCCGAAATCTATGACGATTGACTGTGTACCGCCGATATGTGGTTGAAGTAAGGTAGCTAAATGTTTGGCAATGCTATATGTTGGTGATCCAATAGCACTCACGATAGGACGAAGAGGAACATTATCTTTGTGTATTTTAGGTAAACCATAAAGTCCTGGTGGTAAAGCTTCACTTCTAGTGGTTCCCTTCTTTATGTTTTCAGGTAGAGAAGATACCTTCATCAGGCCGTTTGTTTCACGAAGAATCCGGTTGGTAGGATCTCTCAGTAGTTTGCGGTAGGTGACCGGGTCTAAAAGTTCCAAAACCTTGGCAGTGTAGTCGTCCATGTCCAAGATAACCGTTGCGTTCCCTTTGTCTGCAGGAAGAATGATTATGCTCTCGTCCATGTTGAGAGTTTTTATAGCCTTTCTCTCCTGAGGTGTGAGGTTACTCTGCGGTGCCGGTGCCTTCATGATTATACGTGAGGCTTCATGACGGATTTCATCTGCTTGTTCAGATGGTAGCTCACGGATTGCCGCTTCAATATTGGCGACAATGTCTTCCACGGGAATCGAAGGAGGGGTCACTGCGTAACTTCCGCCACTGCCTCACCGCTAGCTATTTCCTGTGGAAGGGTGATTTCTATGAACAAATTGATGGGGTCGCCATGGGCAGTCCCCTTAGTCCGGTGATCGCGAATTTCTTCATGGAACAATTTGAACAAATAGCACTAGAGACCGCACCTTTGAAACCTAAAGTGTGGCTACGATACGTGGACGATACCTTTGTAATATGGGGCCATGGTAAAGATCAATTAAATCTGTTTTACAACATCTTAACAGCCAGAACTCGAACATTCAGTTTACCATGGAGTTAGAAAATGAACTGAAAATCGCGTTTCTCGACGTTATGGTAACGAAGACCGCTGATCTAACTTTGGGACATACAGTTTACCGTAAGCCGACCCATACTGACCGATATCTACATAAGACGTCCAACCACCCCCCACGACAGAAATACGGAGTTATAAAACACTGGCTGACCGCGCTAAAAGAATTTGTGAAAAGCAGTGCCTAAAACAAGAAATTGAACACCTCAACGAGGCCTTGCGCGCGAATGGGTACAGCCAGAATGATATCCAGCGAGCACTCCATCCGAGACGTCCAACTACAAGGGTAATTGGAGACAAGCAGCCCCTGGCTAGAGCTTTTCTTCCACATATAAAAAAGGTCACGGACAGAATAGGGAGGCTACTCGAGTCCCATGATATAAAGACCATATACAGATCTACACGAAAAATTAAGGACATGTTTAGGTCCGCTAAAGATAAGCGACATCCTCATACCGCGGCAGGGGTTTATAAAATCCCGTGTGATTGTGGCCAAGTATATATTGGAACAACGAAAAGAAGTATTGCCACTCGCCTCAAGGAGCACGAACGGCACAGCCGGCTGGGACAAACAGATAAATCCACTGTAGCAGCACACTCGCTACTTGCAGGTCACGATATAAGATAAGGAGACACCGAAGTTCTGTCCACCACGGTGTCTTATCATGCCAGGCTACAAAGGGAGGCCATTGAAATCCTGAAGCATACTAACAGCTTCAATCTTAAGGAGGAAGCAGAACGTGTGAACAGAGCTTGGCTTCCAGTCCTTAATCCCCTCAAGCCTGCCCTTATTGACCGTCGTAGACGAGAAGATGCAACAGACGAGCAGCCCTGTCCTTGATGCATTACTTTTATGTGGTACGCCGTTGCTATGGTAGCCTCTATGTGTGGGTTGTTGACTATTTATATATCTTCTGTTTACTTGTTTTACCTCGCTTTATGTAACCTGTGAACATGCTGAACGCAGTATTCAGCGAAACGTCAGGACGACAAAATGTCCTTGGAACACGACCTATAAGCCCGCGAAACAGAGATTCCTATTTCAACGCCGGTCGTGAAAGTCTACATTTTTACACTTTATTTTGTTTGTATAAAAATAATCCTACCTGAAAATTCATTCAGCAGACGCTCATTCAGTTAGTAGCTTTCATTTCTGATAATTTCAGTTTCTCTCTTACCATATCTTTAGAAAGAAAAGTCATTGTAACAATCGAATGTACTCAATACGATACGGTTTTCCTCATTAGCGGATGAATTAATACTCTTTTATATTTGCCGAACGTCGGAATGAGGAATGGTTTACATCTCGAGGTTAGAGGGTTTTGGCGAGACACGTGCGGTGCCTAGAGTGAGTCTGCTTTTCCCTTTAAACAAAGGTGGTCAACATTTTGAACACTTGCTACACTGAATATGCAGGGTACCTTGCTTTCATTTTACAGATCATTCTGTCGTCGTCCAACCTGGCTACGTACCATCGGATAGAAACTGACCTTTTTAGGACAAATAAAAAATAACTCTTTGGAACAGGTACATAAGCGGCCATAGTGCATCCACTGTAAACGGCATTAAGGGAAAAAATATGTACCAGCCCGGGGACCGAACCTGCCAGCCAGGTGCTTGCCCGAGGCAACAGCAGGAATACATGACAGCCTCCTTTACCGATAGCCATAGCGCATTGCTGGTACGTATTGAGTCTATTCGTAGCCCACATAGACACCCGTCCAAACGTAATGTGGTCTTATTCGGAGCTGTGATCGTTTAAAACATGCAATATAGTTGAGTTCATTGAAATAACACTAATGATTTCTACTATATTCGCAAGCTTGAACGCAATGGTAAAGTTGTATTAAGGCCATACAGGAGCAGGTACTAATTTTTTTAGGATGACTATGATATACACGTTAGTTGGGTTGCCTTCCTCCAAAAAAATAACGGGCTGGTGGACCACTCTGTATATGACAATGTTGCCAGCATGATTCTAAGCCTGCTGATATGTCCAACAATTAAATGCATGTAACTTCTATAGTATCAATTGGATTTCAACCAAATTTCGTATGTGCATTATGCATTATAATAGATATGACTATGCGTATTCTTGAGAGCCATGAGGGCTGCCAATTGTTAATAAATGCTCTCCATATTTTTTATACTTATACCAATATTTCAGAAAGTATGCTAGCCAACAGCTTTAATCTCTGCACACCTATAGTACATGATACTATAGATTAATTTGGAGTAACTGATATACGTCGATGCTGCCAACATGATTCTCTCTGTCTGTCTGTCTGTCTGTTCTTCTGTTTGTCTGATTGTGTGTCCCCCGCTATCGAATCCTAAACAGCTGCTGCTTTCAAAACCAAATTTGGTATGAGTAAAGATCTATACCTGAATATCTCACGGCCATATTTGAAATACTAATACTAACAAATCAATTTCAACCAAATTTCGTATGTGCTTTGTGTACCATAACAGATACGACTAGAGCTCAGCAACTCCAACTGAAACCCCGGAAAAAATGCGAACTACAAGTTTGCCGGCCTCTCTGTCACACTGGCTGACGGAGCTAGCACTCACACAGGGTCGCACTTCAAGTTGCTGAGCTCTACACGTATTCTTAAGAGCCATCAGGGCTGCTAACTGGTAATAAGTGCTCTCTCTAGTTTCTTCATCCTAATTCCAATATACCAGAAAGAATGCAAGTCAACAGCTCTAAAATTTGCACATGTATAGTACCTGACATTGTAGATCAATATGGAATAACTGTTATATGTCAGTGCTGCCAACATGATTCTTAGCCTGCTGATAGGTTCAATTTTTAAATACTTGTAACTTCTATATTTACAAATGGATTTTATCGCGAATTGGGACAATAATAGATCATAATAATTAATTAATTAATTCTGATTAACACATACATGACATTGTTGCCAAATTGATTTCATGTGTGCTAATAGACCCAATGTGTCATTTATGATATATTGATTTTAAGAAAAGTAGGCTCTTTAGTTCGTTACAGAACTAGTTGTTATATCTTAGTTGGGATGCTTGCCACGGTGAGTGAGTGATCAACGTGCCGGTCTACTAACCTCAAGTTTTCTGGTTCGCTCCTGGCCGTGGTAAGTGATTTTTGAAAGGTGGCAAAAATTACGACACCATGTCATACGATGTTGGCATGTCAAAGAACCTATTTGAATTCAGTAGGCCGTGTTCATAATGGCAAAATTAATCTCGGGAGTTTCCGCCTACACAAATTTCCTCATTTGTCTACTAGAAAGCACTATAGTGTTCAAGGAGCTTAGATATCTAACCTCCTTGACTTGCATAGTGCTTCAAGGAACAACGAAATTCGACATAAAAGCTACCCTTTGGGTGTCAAATAACAAAGTTTGCGCCCGGCACCCGAGGACATACGATATTATAAAAAAATAGTTGGGATTGCATTTGGTCCCCAGACCGGCCTGCTTCTCTTGTGTGGGTTACTGGAACTCCAATATGAAGCTTCAGGAAGAGATGCGTTTGATTTTGATCTATGGACAACGTGGCTGCCAACAACCACTGACCTCGAGATAAACATTATCGTATGAGAATTAACTATGGAATAATGTATTAAAATGTTAATGTACAGTATTTATTTTAGAGCCTAACTATTAATTTGTTGCTACAGTAATTACGAATCTAATTACTAATGTTTACATAGAGGTCGGTGATAGCTGGTAACCATGTTTTCCATTGTAGGAAAACAAACAGATGTCACAATTTCATGGAATACAAATGGAACTTTATATTTAAGTACCAGTAACACACACAAAAGCGATCTCAAATGTGAAATAGAAAATAAAATTCGTGCCCAGATCAATATAGTGCCCACCAGATGAAAAATGAAATGGTTGTGATTGAAAGGATTATCACAGCAACTTGTTACTACGGCTATGAATATAATATCTAAGTGGGCACTACTGTCTTCCACGAGATATAATCTTCAATTAATAAATAACTTGCTTTTTTGTGAATAAAAGTTGCTTTTGATTGATTTTGAGGCTTTGCGAAATTGCGGTCATGTATTCACGTGTAGTCAAGTGTGTCTGGAAGCTGTCTGATAACTTGTGCCATTATGATGGATGTACTACTGTGCGTATTTGTATTGGTTGCTAGAATAAATGTAGGAGGCTGCCGTGGCCTTAATGTATGTGCCCTCGTGGTAAATAAAGTAAGATCAGCCTGGACATAATTTCGTGGCGTGGACTGTGACTGCCCAGACTTGTATCGGAGTCACGAACGAGGAAACTAAGTCAACATTCTCGTCTCACTTCTGGTGGGTTATCAGTTTGAAGTCACTTTCAACACAGCTCTGGACACATTGAAAAAGGAAGATCATTCACGCACGCGCCACGAATTGCCGGATGACAAGCAAACCTTCTGATGTGGGAAACATTTCCACCAAATTGTTTGTTACGTAATATTAAATGTTTATACACATCTGCAGCACAAGTAATCTTACTTCTAAAGTCAATTATATAATTAGTAAGAGCAGGGTCGGGGTATGTTTGTACTTATTTGATTTAGGTGCTTGGATATTGAGGTCATTTAGCTCCGTATACTTCTGTGTGTGTGATTCTTTCTGATGACCTGTGTTGTTATGATGGCTGCATTAGTGTGTGTATTTGTAATTCGAGTGAGCATTGGGAAATAGGCGGCCGTGGCTTTATGTTAGTAATAGAAGTGGGGAAACCGTGGAAATCCACTTGAGGTGGGAATTGAATCCACTTTTTCTCAGTTTTTCCTTCGGGGGCTGAGTGCCCCTCGTTCCAACCCTCAGACCAGAATTAGATTTCTTGGCACTACTGAACCTCCGGGGCGACAGCGAACCATGCCAGCTGCTACACCACTAGTGGTCTCTCGAGTGTGTATAGTACTTTCGATAAGTGTCTTCGTTGGCTAGCAAATTAGTGGAAATAATATTTAATAACATCACAATATCACATAAAACTTTAATCGCGTGAGATACAAATTGGTACATGAAAGAAATGTACGTAATGCTCGTATTAGTGGAAATAATTCATTGAATTGTCAGAAATAGCCAAAGTATTACATCGTAGTGTTTGACGCATTAGCCTGGAGCAGAGCCAAAAGCACAAACCATTTATAATATTTCATACGTGTATACCACAAACCTCGAAGATTATACTATATATGTAGTTCTTATCGTCTGCAGTACTTGGAAAGTCTGTCCTACAGTGCATTTGGAGACGCACCGTTATTAGTAACGAGGACTAACTTAAGATATAGTACACCCTCTGTCTGAAAAGTTCGGTCTGGCTGCGTGGCTCAGGGGTAACGTTCTCGCTTGCTGAGCCCAAGGCTGCAGGTTTTGAAACCTGGCGCAGTCAGCTGGCATTTGAGGGTGCGCAAATGCGAGGGAGTCGTGTCAGTACATTTACTGGCACGTTAAAGATCCCCTTCGGGGCAAAATTCCGGCATCCCTGCGTCTCTAAAAGCCAGGGTAGTTAAAAGGGACGTAAAACCAATAACATTATTATGAAAAGTTCGATGAATGGGTTATATTACGAACGGATTGTTGGCTTACCTGAAAGATCCGTTACTGTCCTTCGAAGTAATCCCCGTGGATGCTTATTCACTTCTGAGAACTTATGAACAAGTCCTAAAAACTCCAGGCATAGTCTTCTTTAGGAATAGCCTTCAGTTTGGGTCGTCAAAACTCTAAATTGAAAGCAAGAGAGAAGCGTAAGTTTATGCAACCTGCCTTGCACACCTGATAGACGGGCGGCAGTGAGAAGGGTGAATTTATGCAACTTAACGTGCACACCTGTTCGACGGGTGGCAGTGAGAAGGCTGAATGTTCCGTGGAATGGAATGGTCCTGAAAACCATCGTCACGATTGACGATACATAGTGCCTGAGGTACGACCTCGAAGGAAAGCATCAAAGTATGAAGTATAGGGGTCAAGGGTCGCCGAAAAGCCCTGAAGGGCCAGAGGTTTTCGGACATTTCGGACATCCAATTTAAAGTGACGACCCAACTGAAGGCTATCGCTCAGGAAGACTATGCCTGGAAGTGCATAACCATCCACGGGAAATACTTCAATGGATAGTAACGGCTGTTTCAGGTAAGCCAACAATCCGTTTGTAATTTAGACTCATTCACCAAACTTTTCAGACAGAGGGTGTACTTCCAGAACTGGTTTTAATACGAAGATTGGTCAGCAAAGAATGGCAGCTTACTTTACCGTTACATGGTTGTAACGACGTGCATATTTGATAACATAGATAGCCTTCTTGATAAGATGATAATACCATTTTCTCATGTGATAACACGAGTGCCATCTGTAACAGAAGAGCTCCACTCTAGAAAATTACATGCCAAAGTATTTCACTCGATACATCGGATTACCAAACCAAGTTTGGGTGTAATCGAATAGTTGCAAGAAGAGTTGGAGGAGTTATTTCCTGCAGAACTTCTAAGCTATACATGAAAGTTCATCCCAATTGTCAAGCAGTGACCTAATCTCTAATAAACCTAGTACTGCGAACAGCTGCCATAATCAAATCTTATAAGTATGCGTAGGTTCATTATTCAAACGTTGACTTCGATGGCATGATTAGGAAACAAGAAATAAAATCTTAATTTTAAAATTTTGCACAGCGGCCATCTTGCGATTATGTACACAACTGAATTAAGTTAGATGTCAGTGCATTAGAATGTGTATAAATAGTTGCTATACCACGTTTCACTGCACTCGGATGGTAAAATCGCCAGAAACGTCTATTTAAATGTTTCAAGATCGCTTGGCCGCCATGTTCGTTTTGTACATAACAGAGATTTAAAAGCCACATAGGTGAACGTCTAGTAGTTTCCTCTATCATCATGCCGGTGAAATACTTCGCACAACCATCATGTTGGTTTGGTGAGACGTTATAAAATTTGAAGGGCACGGTCCTGGTCGGACATAATAGTACTGTAACCTTACCGAGTTTGATTGAAATCGCTCCAGCCGTTTAGATTTTATTATGGACACGCACACACACACACGGACAAAAGGTGATCGCTTAAGCCTATTTTTGCGTAAATGAAAATAGGCTAAGAAGAACACAGTGAGCATTCATTAATTTTCGTTACGTTCTTCGTTTTATACTTAACAGGTTTCTAGGTGATATCAGTAGTAGTTTCGGAGATATACAATACCTGTGAAATATTTCGCATAACCACCATGTTGGATTGGGGAACCGTATCAAATTTGAAGGCCATGGTCGGAGTCGGACAAAACACTACTATGTCCTTACTGAGTTTGATTGATATCACTCCAGCCGTTTAGACTTTATCAGGGGGAGACACACACAAACATACGCACACACGCACACACACATACACATGGACAAAAGGTGACCTCATAAGTCTATTTTAAGCCTATTTTCATTTATGAAGAAATAGGCTTATGACATAACCTTTGGGCCGTGTGTGTGAGTGAGTGTGTGTGTGTACGTCCGTGAGTGTGTATCTACCCCCTAATAACTTCCAAACGGATGGAGAGATTTCAATAAAACTCAGTAGGGTCATAGTACTATTCTGGCCGACCTCAACCGTGTCCTTCAAATATTATTACGTCTCACCAATACAACATGGAGGCTGTGTGAAATATTTCACCGGCATTCTATATCTCCCTAATTATTCCTCATGTCATCCGGAAATTAAATAGACTTATCTCGCGATTTAACCCATTCGAACGCAGTCCATTTTGGAGCAGCAAATGTTTATACACATTGTAATGCACTGATATCTAATTTAGTTAAAAATTTTATATAACCTCAAGATGGCAACTGTGTGAAATTCTAATATTAAGTGTTTATATCTTGTGTCCTAATCATGCGATCGAAGACAACGTTTTAATAATGAACCCACCTTCATTTAAGTGCATGACTCTATGGCCTGCATATATTAAAATCCAACATGGAGGCCATCTGAAATATTTAGATGGTTCTCAATATGTATTAATCTATAACGGCAATCAAACTGTAATTTTGTATGTTGATAGAGGCTATACGCATAAGTTCAACTCTGAAACTTTCAATAAACTGGTGAGCACAAAACCAACATGGTGGCAATGCGAAATTTAAATAATTAAATGGACGTTTCTCGTGATTTAACTACCCGATCGCAGTGAAACGCGGTACATTATATGCTTATAGAAATTTTAATCTATTGACAACTAATTTACTTAAATTGTTTTCAAAACCACAAGATGATGGCTGTGCGAAATTTCAAAATCTCGTTTTTATTTCTTGTGTCCTAATCATGCGGTTGAAGTTTGAATAATACACCTATACAATAATCTTCATGTAATAGTACAAAACTCTAAGACATATATAAATATCCATTATGGCGACCAATGAAATATTCAGTCGGTTCTCAATATCTACGAATCTATTACAGCAATCAAACTGAAATGTTGTATGTTGATAGAGGTAATTAACATAAGTAGGATGTATGAAAATAGACTGTATTTTCTTCACAAAACTAATTGTTCATAGATTAAAATAGGCTAATAAACCATCCGTTATTTACTTCATATGATAACCATAAGTTACGTGATTTAGTCAACATGCTTGCCAGATATTTAAGTAAAGACTGATTAAGTCAGAGTTTTGACAAAGAAGCTATCAAGTAGCTATCACTTAGATCGTTTCAATAGAATACGAGAAGTGAGAATTTACTTTTAAAGTTTTGCACAGCCAGCATGTGGAATATTTGAAAGTAATTGAACAAAATGTATTAGTAGGGTATTGTAAAGCACGCATCAATCTACATTCAAAATTAAAAACAGCTAAATCTTATATATAAAAGTGAAAGTCTGTATGTATGTATGTATATGGGTGGGTGGGTTGGTTCCGTATACAAATCTACACCGTTCCACCAATCTCAACCAAATTTTGCATACACATAGTTTAGGACCCAGAAGGAACCGCTGGCTACATGAATTTTCGATAGTCTTTCTCATTCTTCTGATTTCGGCCCTTTTGCAGTCAAGCACAGGCTAATCAAATCATAAAATATACTCATGAAGGAATGGCAAGACAGATAGTTTCCATGGCAACATAGCTCAAGTCGAGACACGGCCGACTGGATGCCAATAGCGCTCTGTACTACCGGTATAGAAAATGAGGATCTTTACTTGAAATCCTGTTAGTTACTCAACTGCTCACACAGCACTGTCAACCGAGTTTAGCATAACAAAGACTTGTCACTATCTTCTACTATATACTGTATTTGTCAAATACCACTCACTCACTCATTCATTCATCACGAAATCTCAGAAACCACCGAATGGATTGGAATGAAATTTAGTATGCAGCATCCCCAAGGGCCACAAATGCCCATTAAGAGAGGATTTTTGGATATTCAGGTTCTAAAGGGTGGTTAAGGGGGTAGACCTGCATTTCTTTGAATAGCAATATCTCCCGATTGGTTTCATTGGGGGATGTGATACTCGGCACATAAACTCACCATTAAAAATAAGAAGACACGAGTCTGAGGGTTTTTCTATGTGGTGTATATTATGAGGGGAAAGGGGTGAAACGTGGGGATTGAAAGATTCCTAACGGAGCGTGTATCTCTTAAACGACAAAGGCGAGGAGTTTGAAACTCAGCGGAAAAAATCAGTATAAAAATAAGTAAATATGTGTTTGACCTTTATTTCATAAATCCAATTTAAGGGGCCCATGGGGAGGCGTGAAATTCTGGGAGGGGGGGGGGGGGAAACAGGAAAGAACGTGTCCTAATCAGGGGGAAAACTGCTTTAAAAAGGAAATAGCTATTCGACAGTTTTTTTTAATCATTCAAATTGAAGGGGTTCATCGGGAGGGGTGAAATTCTGAAGGAAAAAAATGAAAGAAAACGTCCTGACTCATTCACTCACTCATCATCGCCCAGCCAAAAATATTGAAGTTGGAAACATGGCATTTTGGGGATATGTTCGTTGTATGTCAAAACCGTACACTAAGGGAGGATTTTTGGATATTCAGGCTCTGAAGGGGTATTAAGGGGCTAAACCTGCATTTCATTGAATAACGATATCTCACGAGTGGTTTCATTTGTGGATGTGATACTCGGCATGAATCATTAAAAATAAGCAGACATGTGTCTAAGGGTTTTTCGATGTGGTGTATTATTATGAGGTGAAAGGGGTGAAAAGTGGGGGTTGATGGATTCCTAACGGAGCGTGTAAGCCTATCTCTTAAACGACATAGGAGGGAAATTTGAAACTCAGCAACAACAAAAAAAGCTAAAGAAATAAGTAAATCGGTTTCGACCGTTTTTTCATAAATTAATTTAAGGGGCCAATGGGGTGGGGTGAAATTCTGGGGGGAAAAAGGAGAGAAAGTGTCCTAACTGACAACCTCACTCACTCACCAAACTCAGGGGAAAAAGACAGCTTAAAAAATAAGTTAATAGTTGTTCAAGCGTTTCTTAATAATCCAATTTCAGGGGCCCATGGGGAGGGGTAAAATTCTGGTAAACATAATTGAAAGAAAATGTCCTGTCTGACTCACTCACTCATCACGCCCAGCGAAAACTATTAAAGTTGTAAAAATGAAATTTTGGGAATAAGTTCGCTGTATGTCCAAAACGTCAACTAAGGAATGATTTTTGTTTATTCGGGTTTTAAAGAGATGTTAAGGGGTAAACCTGCATTTCATTGAATAACGATATCTCATGAGTTGTTTCTTTGGGGATGTGATATTCGGTATATAAACTAATCATTTAAAATAGTCAGACATATATCAAAGGGTTTATCGATGTGGTTTATATTATGAGGTGAAAGGGGTGAAAATTGGGGGTTGAGGGATTCTTAACGGAGCGTGTATCTCTTAAACGACATAGGCGAGAAGTTTGAAATTCGGCGGGAAAGAAACAGCTTAAAATACAAGTAAATAAGTGTTCGACCATTTTTTACATAAATCCAATTTAAGGGGCCCTTGGAGAGGGGTGAAATTCTGGGGGGAAAAACAGGAAAGAAAGTGTCCTAAATGATTGACTCACTTACTCACTCATCAAACTCAGGGGGAAACCAGCTTTAAATAAGTAAATAGGTGTTCGACCGTTTGTTTCATAAATCCAATTTATGGGGTTCATGGGGAGGGGTGAAATTATCAAAAATAAATGAAAGAAATTGACCTGACTGACTGACTCACTCATCATCGCCCAGCCAAAATTATTGAAGTTAGAAATATGAAATTTTGGGGATATGTTCGTTGTATGTCGAAAACGTCCACTAAGGAAAGAGTTTTGAATATTTAGGTTCTAAATAGGTGTTAAGGGGGTAAACGAGCATTTCAATGGATAACAATATCTCACGAGTGGTTTCATTTGGGGATGTGATACTTGGCATATATACTAATCATTAAAAATAAGCTGCCACATGTCTAAAGGTTTTTCGATGTAGTTATATTATGAGGTGAAAGGGATGATAAGTGGGGGTTGAAAGATTCTTAACGGAGGCTGTATCTCCTAAACGACATAGGCGAGGAGTTCGAAACTCGGAGGAAATCAATCAGCTTAAAAATAAATAAATAAAATTGGTGTTCGACCGTTTTTTCATAAATCCAATTTAAGGGGCCTATGGGGAGGGGTAAAATTCTGGAAGAAAAACGTCCACTAAGGAAGGATTTTTGGATGTTCACTCTCATCTACCAAACCAAACTATTAAAGTTAGAAGAATGATATTTTGGGGATATGTTTGTTGTGTGTCAAAAACGTCTACTAAGGAGGGATTTTTGGATATTCAGGTTCTAAAGGGGTGTTAACGGGGTTAAACCTGCATTTCATTGAATAACAATATGACACGACTATGACGCCAGCGAAGCGAGGCTAAAAATTTGATGGTGTGTGTCTGTGTATTACTCAATCACGCAATTACCACTGGGCCGATTTACATGAATTTCACATGGAAGTAGCTTATTTACCTGGTTAATCAGCTTACTTTTGATTTCAATACTTTGCACTATTTAAAGATTGCGACCATTGTAGTGACGTCACTACACCCTTTGGGTTAAAACTTTCATATTTCCATTTCAAATAAAAAGAGAACGCTAACTTTTGATGGTATATACGAGGTTTAAAATTACATTTTCTATCCGAAAGTTATCTCCAATCTTTAGCGAGTAAAACCTAAATTTGTGCTATAAAACACGGTCAACGCCGAGCGGTGTAGTTGGACAAAATGTTCCATCCTTAATCTCCCTCTGCGCAACACCTCTCCTATCCCCTCTTTTAACTGTCACCTTCACATTTTAATTTATTTATGACGCGTAGCGAAGCACGGGTACTTCAGCTAGTCTAATATATAAAAGTGAAAGTCTGTATGTATGTATGTGGGTTGGTTCCGTATACAAATCTACACCGTTCCACCAATCTCAACCATATTTTGCATACACATAGTTTAGGACCCAGAAGGAACCGCTGGCTACATGAATTTTCAATAGTCTTTCTAATTCTTCTTATTTCGGTCCTTTTGTACTCGAGCAAAGGCTAATATCAAGTCATAAAATATACTCATGAAGGAATGATAAGGCAGATCATTTCCATGGCAACATAGCTCAAGTCGAGTCACGGCCGACTGGATGCCAGTTCAGCTCTGCACTAATAATAATAACAATAATATTATAATATCGTATGGCCTCGGGTGCCTGGTGCAAGCTTTGCTATTTGACACCCAGAGGGTAGCTTGCAAGTCGAATTTCGTAGTTCCTTGACTATGAAAGTCAAGGAGGTTAGATGTTAGATATCTAACCTCCTTGAACACAATAGCGCTTTCTAGTAGAGAAATGAGGAACTTTGTGCTGGCGGAAACTCCCGAGATTAATTTTGCCATTATGAACTCGGCCTACTGAATTCAAATGGGTTCTTTGACTTGCCAACATCGTATGACATGCGTATCGTATTTTTGCCGCCTTTCAAAAATCACTTACCACGGTCAGGGGCGAACCTGCAATCTTGGGGTTAGTAGACCGACACGCTATCCACTCACCCACCGTGGCAAGAGCTCTGCACTACCGGTATAGGAAATGAGGATCTTTACTTGAAATCCCGTTAGTTACTCAACTGCTCACACAGCACTGTCAAGCGAGTATAGCATACAAAGACTTGACACTATCTACTATATATTTGTCAAATACCACTCACTCACTCACTCACTCATTCATTCATCACGAAATCTCAAAAACCAACTAACGGATTGGAATGAAATTTGGTATGCAGCTTCCTCAAGGGCCGCAAACGCCCACTAAGAAAGGATTTTTAGCCTACTTTTCACATTTTGCAAAATTGAGGAAAAAGTAGACTTATGAGATCGGGCAAATGTGTGTCTGTCTGTCTGTCCTTCTGTCTGTCTGTCTGGCTGGCTGTGTGTGTGTCCCCCCCCCCCCCCCTATCAACTCCTAAATGGCTGCAGCAATCGAGACAAAATTTGGTAGGAGTAGAGACGTATACCTTTATATCTCACGGCCATATTTGAAAATGATGTCAGTGCTACCAACTGCTGAAGAATCGCAATTGAAATTTGAGCTCAATGTTGGATATCTTGGAAGGTATGAATGGGAGCTATTTCAAAATTGGCACACGTATAGATAATAACATTGCAGTTCAATTTCCAGGAGGCCATACATGGCAGTGTTGCCAAAATGATTATAAGCCTGCTGATAGGTCCAATTTCAAATGCATATAACTTCTACACTATCAATTGGAATTCAACCAAATTTTGTATGTGCTATGTGTACATAAACAAATACGACTGAGCGCATTCTTAAGAGCCACCAGGGCTGCCAACTGTTAATAAATGCTCTCATTTTTTTAAAATCCAAATACCCATATTTCAGAAAGTATGCAAGCCGACAGCTTTAAACTATGCACACGTATAGTACCTAACATTCTATATTAATTTTGCGTAACTTATACACGTCAGTGCTACCAACATGATTCTAAGCCTGCTGAGAGGTCCAACTTTAAATACATGTAACTTCTATACTATCATTTGGATTTCAACCAAATTTCGTGTGTGCTATGTGTACCATAACAGATATGACTATGCCGATTCTTAAGAGTAACCAGGGCTGCCAACTGTTAATAAATGCTGTGTCTATTTTTGTTACCCTAATATCAATATATCAGAAAGTATGCATGCCAAAAGCTCTAAACTTTGCACACGTATAGTACCGGGCATTCTAGACTAATTTGGAGTAACTAATATACGTCAGTGCTGCCAACATGATTCTAAGCCTGCTGATAGGTCCAATATTAAAATGCATGTAACTTCTATACTAACTATTGGATTTCATTCAAAGTTGACACAACAATAAATCATATTATTTCAAATTATTTCTGACCAATACATGTATGTCATTGTAGCCAACATGATTTTACGCGCGCTGTTAGATCCAATGTTTAACTGCATGTAACGTCCATGCTATCCATTGGAATTCAACCAAATTTTGTATTCCGTACCTTAAGAGATGGAACAAAGAATATATTCAGTCACCAGGGCTGCCAACTGTAGTTCTCTATTAGGCTACATTATGCCAGGTATACAGATTTCGAACTAATTAGAAATTTCGATATTACCAACTTAATTTCGTCATTATTCTGGATAGATCCTTATAGAATGGCATGCATCTTAAATTTTAAGAAAAGTAGGCTCTTTAGTTCGTACGGAACTTCTTGTTGGATATTCAGGTTCTAAAGGGTTGTTAAGGGGGTAGACCTGCATTTCATTGAATAGCAATATCTCCCGATTGGTTTCATTGGGGATGTGATACTCGGCATATTAACTCATCATTAACAAAAAGTTCCGTGAAGAACTATACAGCCTACTTTTCATGCCAATGATTATTCTACAGTATATGAACCTATCTAAAATAATGACAAAATTAAGTTGGTAATATCGAAATATCAAATTAGTTCAAAATATACCTGGTATAATGTAGCCTAATAGAGCACTAGAGTTGGCAGCCCTGGTGACTGAATATATTCTTAGTTCCATCTCTTAAGGTACAGAATACAAAATTAGGTTGAAGTCCAATGGACGTTACATGCAGTTAGACACTGGATCTATCAGCACGCGTAAAAGCATGTTGCCAACAATACCATGGGTGTCCTGGTCAGAAATAATCTGAAATATTATGATATCTTTTTGTGCCAATTTTGGATGAAATCCATTTGTTAGTATAGAAGTTACATGTATTTTAAAATTGGACATATCAGCAGGCATAGAATCATGTTGGCAGCACTGCCTTGTATTAATTACTTCAAATTAATCTACAATGTCAGGTGCTATACGTGTGCAAAGTATAGAGCTGTTGGCTTGCATACTTTCTGATATATTGATATTAGGTTAAAAAAAATATAGACAGCATTTATTAACAGTTGGCAGCCCTGAGTGCTCTTAACAATACTTACAGTCATATCTGTTATGGTACACATAGCACATACGAAATTTGGTTGAAATCGAACTGATAGTATAGAAGTTACATGTATTTAAAAATTGGTACTATCAGCAGGCTTATAATCATGTTGGTAGAACTGACGTATATAAGTTACTCCAAATTAATCTAAAATGTCAGAATATACGTGTGCATAGTTTAAAGCTGTTGGCTTGCATACTTTTTGATATATTGGTATTTGGATTTAAAAAAATAGGGAGAGGAATAATTAACAGTTCGCAGCCCTGGTGGCTCTTAAGAATACGCTCAATCATATCTGTTTATGTACAGATATTACATTCAAAATTTGGTTGAAATCTAATTGATAGTGTAGAAGTTATATGCATTTAAATATTGGACTTATCAGAAGGCTTAAAATTATTTTGGCAACACTGTCATTGTTGGCCTCCTGGAAATTAAACTGAAATAGTATTATCTGCACGTGTACCAATTTTGGAATAGCTCCCATGCATACCTTGCAAGATATCCAACATGGAGCTCAAACTTCTAGTGCGTTATTTCAGCAGTTGGTAGCACTGACATCATTTTCAAATATGGACGTGAGATATTCCAGTGCACATCCTTACTCATACTAAATTTCGTTTTGATTGCTGCAGCCGTTTAGGAGTTGATAGGGGGGACACACGCACAGCCAGACAGACAGACAGACAGAAGGACAGACAGAAAGACAGACACACATTTATCCCGGATCGATCTCATGTCTACTTTTTCCTCATTTTTGCAAAATGTGAAAAGTAGGCTAAAAATAAGAAGACACGTGTCTGAGGGTTTTTCGATGTGCTGTATATTATGAGGTGAAAGGGGTGAAAAGTGGGGGTTGAAAGATTCCTAACGGAGCGTGTATCTCTTATATGACATAGGAGAGGAGTTTGAAACTCAGCGGAAAAAACAGCATAAACAAGAAGTTCCGTGACGAACTAAAGAGCCTACTTTTCTTAAAATTTAAAATTCATGCCATTGATTAATCTATATGGATCTATCTAGAATAATGGCAAAATTAACTTGGTAATATAGAAATTTCTAATTAGTTCGAAATACTGTATACCTGGCATAATATAGCCTAATAGAGAACTACACTTGGTAGCCCTGGTGACTGAATATATTCTTGTTTCCATCTCTTAAGGTACAGAATACAAAATTTGGTTGAAGTCCAATGGATAGCATGGACGTTACATGCAGTTAAACATTGGATCTAACAGCGCGCTTAAAATCATGTTGGCAACAATGACATACATGTATTGGTCAGAAATAATCTGCAATAATATGATCTCTTGTTGTGTTAATTTTGAATGAAATCCATTTGTTAGTATAGAAGTTACAGGCATTTTAAAATTGGACCTATCAGCAGGCTTAGAATCATGTTGGCAGCACTGACGTATATTAATTACTCCAAATTAATCTAGAATGTCAGGTACTATACGTGTGCATATTTTAGAGCTATTGGCTTGCATATTTTATGATATATTGATATTAGGGAAACAAAAATAGAGACACCATTTTTTAACAGTTGGCAACACTGGTTGCTCTTAAGAATACACATAGTCGTATCTGTTATGGTGCACATAGCACATACAAATTTTGGTTGAAATCCAAATGATAGTATAGAAGCTACATGTATTTAAATTTGGACCTCTCAGCAGACTTAGAATCATGTTCGTAGCACTGACGTATATTAGTTACTCAGAATTATTACAGAATGTCAGGTGCTATACGTGTGCATAGTTTAAAGTTGACGGCTTGCATACTTTCTGATATATTGGTATTTGGAAAAAATAAATTGAGAGCATTTATTAACAGTTGGCAGCCCTGGTGGATCTTAGGAATACGCTCAGTTATATCTGTTTATGAACACATAGCACATACGAAATTTGGTTGAATTCCAATTGACAGTGTAGAAGTTATATGCATTTAAATATTGGACCTATCAGCAGGCTTATAATCATTTTGGCAACACTGCCATCTATGGCCTCCTGGAAATTAACCTGCAATACTATTATCTATACGTGTGCCAAGTTTCAAATAGCTCCCATTCATACCTTCCGAGATATCCAACATAGAGCTCAAATTTCAATTGCGATTTTTCAGCAGTTGGTAGCGCTGACATCATTTTCAAATATGGCCGTGAGATATTCAGGTATAGATCTTTACTCCTACCAAATTTTGTTTCGATTGCTGCAGCCGTTTAGGAGTTGATGGGGGGGGGGACACACACACAGCCAGACAGACAGAAGGACAGACAGACAGACAGAAGGACAGACAGATAGACAGACACACATTTGCCCGATCTCATAAATCTACTTATTCCTCATTTTTGCAAAATGTGAAAAGTAGGCTAAAAATAAGTAAATAGGTGTTTAACCGTTTTTTTTTTCATAAATCCAATCTAAGGGGCCCATGGGGAGGGGTGAAATTCAGGGGGAAAAATCAGGAAAGAAAGTGTCCTAACTGATTGACTGACTGACTCACTCAACAAACTCAGGGGGAAAAACTGCTTTAAAGTAAGTAAATAGCTGTTCGACAGGTTTTTTTTTCATAAATCCAATTTAAGGGGCCCATTGGGAGGGGTGAAATTCAGGGAGAAAAAAAAAACAGGAAAGAAAGTGTCCTAACCGATGAACTCACTCACTCTTCAAACTCGAGGAAAAAACTGCTTAAAAATAAGTAAATATGTGTTCGACGGTTTTTTTTAATAAATGAAATTTAAGGGGTTAATCGGGATGGGTGAAAACCTGAAGAAAAAAATTAAAGAATATGTCCTGACTCACTCATCCACTCATCATCGGCCAGCCAAAAATATTGAAGTTGGAAACGTGGCATTTTGGGTATATGTTCGTTGTATGTCAAAATCGTACACTTAGGGAGGATTTTTGGATATTCAGGTTCTAAAGGGGTCTGAAGGGGGTTAAACTTGCATTTATTTGAAGAACAATATCTCACGAGTGGTTTCATTATTTTGTGGATGTGATACTCGGCATATAAACTAATCATTAGAAATAAGCAGGCATGTGTCTAAGAGGGTTTTTCGATGTGGTGTATTATTATGAGGTGAAAGGGGTGAAAAGTGGGGGTTGAAGGATTCCAAACGGAGCGTGTAGGCCTATCTCTTAAACGACATTGGCGAGAAATTTGAAACTCAGCGAAAAAAAAATCAGCTTAAAAATTAAGTAAATCGGTGTTCAACCGTTGTTTCATAAATTAATTTAAGGGGCCAATGAGGTGTGGTGAAATTCTGGGGGGAAAAGGAGAGAAAGTGTCCTAACTGACTGACTAACTCACTCACTCGTCAAACTCAGGGGAAAAAGACAACTTCAAAAATAAGTTAATAGGTGTTCAAGCGTTTTCTCATCAATCCAATTTAAGGGGCCCATGGGGAGGGGTGAAATTCTGGTAAAAATAATTGAAAGAAAATGTCCTGTCTGACTCACTCACTCATCATGCCCAGCGAAAACTATTAAAGTTGGAAACATGAAATTTTGGGAATATGTTCGCTGTATGTCGGAAACGTCAACTAAGGAATGATTTTTGTTTATTCGGGTTTTAAAGAGGTGTTAAGGGGGTAAACGTGCATTTCATTGAATAACGATATCTCATGAGTTGTTTCTTTGGGGATGTGATATTCGGTATATAAACTAATCATTAAAGATATTCAGACATGTCTAAGGGTTTATCGATGTGGTGTATATTATGAGGTGAAAGGGGTGAAAATTGGGGGTTGAGGGATTCTTAACGGAGCGTGTATCTCTTAAACGACATAGGCGAGAAGTTCGGAATTCGGCGGGAAAAAACAGCTTAGAACATAAGTAAATAGGTGTTCGACCGTTTTTTTATAAATCCAATTTAAGGGGCCCTTGGAGAGGGGTGAAGTTCTGGGGGGAAAACAGGAAAGAAAGTGTCCTATCTCACTCACTCATCAAACTCAGGGGGGAAGAACAGCTCAAAAATAAGTAAATAGGTGTTCGACCGGTTTTTTTCATAAATCCCATTTAAGGGGTTCATGAGAGGGGTGAAATTCTGAAAAATAAATGAAAGAAAATGATCTGACTTACTCACCCACTCATCATCGCCCAGCCAAAATTATTGAAGTTAGAAGCATGACATTTGGGGCTATGTTCGTTGTGTGTCGACAACGTCCACTAAGGAAGGATTTTTGGATATTCAGATTCTAAAGGGTGTATTAAGGGTGTAGACTTGCATTTATTTGAATAACAATATCTCCCAATTGGTTTCCTTGGGGATGGGATACTCGGCATATAAACTCATCATTAAGAACAAGCAGACATATGTCTAAGGGTTTATCGATATGGTGTATATTATGAGGTGAAAGGGGTGACAAGTGGGGATTGAAAGATTCCTAACGGAGCATATATCTCTTAAACGACATAGGCGAGGAGTTTGAAACTCGGAGGAAATCAATCAGCTTAAAAATAAATAAATAAATAAATAAATAAAGTAAATAGGTGTTCGACCGTTTCTTCATAAATCAAATTTAAGGGGCCTATGGGGAGGGGTGAAAATCTGGAAGAAAGACGTCCACTAAGGAAGGATTTTTAGATGTTCACTCTCATCGACCAAATAAAACTATTTAAGTTAGAAGAATGATATGTTGGGGATATGTTTGTTGTAGCCTATGTCGAAAACGTCTACTAAGGAGGGATTTTTGGATATTCAGGTTCTAAAGGGGTGTTAACGGGGTTAAACCTGCATTTCATTGAATAACAATATGACACGCTTATGACGCGAGCGAAGCGAGACTAAAAATGAGATGGTGTGTGTCTGTGTATTACTCAATCACGCAAGTACCTACCACTGGTATGAGTTACATGAATTTTACTTGGAAGTAGCTGATTTACCTGGTTAACATATAGGCTACTTTTGATTTCAATACTTTGCACTATTTAAAGATGGCGACCATTTTAGTGACGTCACTACACCCTTTGGTTTCAAACTTTCATATTTCCATTTCAAATGAAAAGAGAATGCTAAGAAATAGCAAACTTTTGATGGCATATACGAGGTTTAAAATTACATTTTCTATCCGAAAGGTATCTCCAACGGTTAGCGAGTAAAACCTAAATTTGTTCTATAAATCACGGTCAAGGCGAGTGGTGTAGTTGGACAAAATGTTCCATCCTTAATCTCCCTCTGAGCAGCACCTCGCCTATCCCCTGTTTTATCTGTCACCTTCACATTTTAATTTATTTATGACGCGTAGCGAAGCACGGTAATTCAGCTAGTTTATTATAAACATCTTAATTCTTGTAATTACCAATCGCCTGATAAAATGTCGAAATTTACAACAATCCTCAGTTCCAATAGCGGGTGTAACACTCACGGGAATACTCTATGTATTCTGTCGTGTTTCTTCCTGTATAAGCTTACTTAGAGCTGTTGGATATCTGTGTGATGTGGTCTGCATGCGCTCTGCCTCATCCTAACGAGGTTAATCGCGGTCCAGACACCGCTCAACTCAATGGTGCAATAGAGCGTATGCACACCGCATTATAGCACGTACTCTCTCATTAGTAGCGGCTCCGGTGGCGTAGTTGGTAGCGTGCTGAGTTTCTATGTGCAACATCGTGGGTTCAAACCCGCCCGAAGCCGTCGGATTTTTTAAGAGCGTCAAAAATCCCTCATTATGCCTTCCTTCGGAGGGGTGCCATGTCATAGGTTTATGGCATGTTAAAGAACCTTCCACTAATTACACATGTATGAAGCTAAATTAGTTTAAAATTGTAAACAACGCTCAGGTTCCTACGTTCATCACCAGGAGCCGACTGCGGTGGCGTCTAGTAGCCAATTTCTGAACTAGTAGTCGTTGACGGTGGCGTTTGGCGGCAAAATTAGGAACTACTTGAAAAATTCAAAAGTATGCAGTCCTTGCATGAATTAAGAAACAGATAACACACACTATTACAGTCATCACAATTAACACCGGTTAACAAACAGATTCTACTCACACCCAAAGTACACGGGGCTACATGACCGCGTTGTCGCAGCCCCTAAACTGAGTAACCAACCATCTCTCACTAGTGCAAGTCTGAGTAGCTAAATATATACACCATATTAAATTATTATTATTAGACTGTTATTTTTTTATTTGCAAATACACTACTGAGGATCACCCTACAATTTCATTTCTTATTTGTCTTGAGCTTCCTCTTCCTCCAGTATTCCTTCATATGGACGCTGTGCTGCTGGTTCTGTTCATCCGTCCAGGTTCTTCCAGTCTTCGCAGTTCTTCCATCTTAGAGCCCGTCCAAATTTTGAATAATTGTCCTAAATATATCCATATCAAACATCTGAACTTCCAGAATGTTGGACCGTTTTAGATTTTCACTATTATTTTTATTAGCCTATTTTCAATTTTGAAAAAATAGGCTTATGAGATCACCTTTTGTCCGTGTGTGTGTGCGTGTGTGTGTGTGTGATTCGTGTGTGTGTCCCCCCCCCCCCTAATAAAATCGAAACGGCTGGAGCGATTTCATTGAAACTCGGTAAGTTCATAGCACTATTCCCGGCGACCTCGACCGTGCCCTTCAAATTTTGTTACGTCTCTCCAATCCAACATGGAGGCTGTGCGAAATACTTCACTAGCATTCAATATCTCCGAAACTATTACCGATATCGCCCTGAAATTGTGTACGGTGATAAAGGGCACTACTAGAAGTTCACCTATGAGACTTTCAAAAACCTGGTGACTACAAAACCAACATGGCGGCCAAGCGAAGTTGAGACATTTAAATAGACTTTTCTCGCGATTTAACTATCTAAATGTAATGAAACTTGGTACAGCAAATGTTTATACACATTGTAATGCACTGGAGTCTAATTTAGTTCAATTGTTTACATAACCTCAAAATGGCGTCTGTGCGAAATATTTCACTGACATTCTATATCTCCGAAACTATTACAGATATCACCCTGCAATTTTGTACGGTGATAGAGGGTACTGATACAGGTATACCTATGTATATTTCATAAACCTGTAAAGTACGAAACGAACATGGCGACCAAGCGAATTTAAAATATTTTAATAGACTTTTCTCGTGATTTAACCCTCTGAGCGCAGTGAAATGTGGTACAGTAATTGATTTTGCAGATTGTAATGCACTGCCATCTAATTTAATTCAATTGCTTACATAGCCTCAAGATGGCGGCTGTGCGAAATTTTAAAATTAAGTTTTAATTTCTTGTGTCGTAATCATGCGATCGAAGTGAAAGTTTGAATAATGAACCTAGGCAATAATTGTTCTTGAATGGTACATAACTCTATGGCCTAAACACATAACACTCCTAAATGGTGAGCTCCCGAAATATTTAGACGGTTCTCAATATCTATGAATCTTTTACAGCAACTAAACTGAATTTTTTTATGTTCATAGAGACTATGAACATATGTTCACCTATAGGACTTTCAGGAACCTGGTGAGCACAAATCCAACATGGCGGCGACGCGAAGTATAAATATTTAAATGGACATTTCTCGCGAATTAACTATCCGAGTGCCGTGAAACGTTGCACGTTAAATGCTTATACAAATGTTGATCCACTGGCATCTAATTTATTTCAATGGTTTGCATTATCACAAGATGGCTGCTGTGCGTAATTTTAAAATCTCGTTTTTACTTCTTGTTGTCTAATCATGCGATTGAAGTTTGAATACCACACGTACACAATAATCTTAATGTAATATTACAAAAATAAAAATCCAACCTGGCGACCATCTGAAATATTTAGACGGTTCTCAATATCTACGAATCTGTTACAGCAATTAAACTGAAATTTTGTATGTTGATAGAGGCAATTAACATGAGCAGGATATAAGAAAATAGGCTGTATAGTTCTTCACGGAACTACTTGTTATTACTATTATCGCTGTTATTATTATTATTATTATTATTATTATTATTATGTTCTGGTTGTCTCAGGTGTTGCGCCAATAGACTTACTCGCGCAAGAACGTAAAGACGTATACTTCCGACGAGTAGAACTGGGCAAGGCTCAAGCCCGGAAGGAAGCCGTAGCACGCAAGATGGATCTTTGGCAGCAGAGGTGGAATGACGATCTCAGAGGAAGATGGACAGTTCGGCTGATACCGAGTCTGGTCGAGTGGATGAGTAGGAAACACGGAGAAACTAATTACTTTCTGACTCAGATGTTGAGAGGTCATGGCTACTTTCGGTGTTACCTTCATCGTATGGCCAAAGTAAGGAGTCCAGTTTGTATTTACTGCGAGAACGAATGAGATGACGTATATCATACGTTCTTCGTCTGCGATCGTTGGGTAGCGGAAAAACAACAACTTGAAGCCGAGGTTGGTCCAATAACGCCGGACAATATAGTTGGCATTATGCTGAGGAACGAGCTCAGCTGGGATACGGTCGCTTTCACTGTTGAGGTGGTCCTTCGTCAGAAGAAGTCGGATGGGGACTTGCTCGATTTAGTTGATTAAGTCTGCGATCCGCGGACTATGGATGGAGAAGTAAGTTAGTTAGATAGTTATTGTTGTTTTAAGGGGCGGAACTACGAGGTCATCTGCCCCTAATGGAGAAGTAAGATGGTGCTTGTGTAGCAAAGAAAATGGCTCCATCCTGAAGTAATACGAAAGTGGTCCCGGGATGGGTTTTGTCAAGAGGACAGGGTGTGGTTTTTTAGTGGGTAAGAATCCCACACTCTTGAGGAGTGCGGACCCTTCTCAAGGTCTTATGCAAGATTTTTCCACTTCCCTGTTAAAAAAATATTATTATTATTATTATTATTATTATTATTATTATTATTATTATTATTATTATTATTATTATTATTATTATTATTATTATTATTATAGATGTAAGCCTCCGTGGCTTAGGCGGCAGCACGCCGGCCTCTCACCGCTGGGTCCGTGGTTCAAATCCCGGTCACTCCATGTGAGATCTGTGCTGGACAGAACGGAGGCAGACAGGTTTTTCTCCGGGTACTCCGGTTTTCCCGGTCAAAATTTCATTCCAGCAACACTCTCCGCTATCATTTCATTTCATCTGTCATTAATTTAATCATTGCCCCAGAGGAGTGCGTCAGGCCTCGGCAGCCGGCACAGTTCGTATCCTCGCCGCTAGATGGGGGCTTCATTCATTCCATTCCTGACCCGGTCGGAGACTGGAAGCAGGCTGTGGATTTTCATTATTATTATTATAGATACTCCATCTTTTTCAACAAATGCGGGAAAATAATATTTGTAACCACTGTGACAATCCCTATATATAATTGTGAATAACAATCTCTCTATAAACAAGTAGTTCCGTTAAGAACTATACAGCCTATTTTCATATATCCTGCTCATGTTAATTGCCTCTATCAACATACAAAATTTCAGTTTAATTGCTGTAACAGATTCGTAGATATTGAGAACCGTCTAAATATTTCAGATGGTCACCAGGTTGGATTTTTATTTTTGTACTACAGTATTACATTAAGATTATTGTGTACGTGTGGTATTCAAACTTCAATCGCATGATTAGAAGAAGTAAAAACGAGATTTTAAAATTACGCACAGTGCCATCTTGTGATTATGCAAACAATTGAAATAAATTAGATGCCTGTGGATCAACATTTGTATAAGCATTTAACGTGCAACGTTTCACGGCACTCGGATAGTTAATTCGCGAGAAACGTCCATTTAAATATTTATACTTCGCGTCGCCGCCATGTTGGATTTGTGCTCACCAGATTACTGAAAGTCCTATAGGTGGACATATGTTCATAGTCTCTATGAACATAAAACAATTCAGTTTGGTTGCTGTAAAAGATTCATAGATATTGAGAACCGTCAATATATTTCGGAAGCTCGCCATTTAGGATTGTTATATGTATAGGCCTTAGAGTTATCTACCATTCAAGGACAATTATTGCCTAGGTTTATTATTCAAACTTTCAATCGATCGCATGATTACGACGCAAGAAATAAAAACTTAATTTTAAAATTTCGCACAGCCGCCATCTTGAGGTTATGTAAACAATTGAATTAAATTAGATGGCAGTGCTTTACAATCTGCAAAATCATTTACTGTACCACATTTCACTGCGCTCAGAGAGTTAAATCACGAGAAAAGTCTATTAAAATATTTCAAATTCGCTTGGTCGCCATGTTCGTTTTGTACTTGACAGGTTTATGAAATATACATAGGTAAACTTGTATCAGTACCCTTTATCACCGTACAAAATTTCAGGGTGATATCTGTAATAGTTTCGGAGATTTAGAATGTCAGTGAAATATTTCGCACAGACGCCATTTTGAGGTTATGTAAACAATTGAACTAACTTAGACTCCAGTGCATTACAATGTGTATGAACATTTGCTGTACCAAGTTTCATTACGTTTGCATAGTTAAATCTCGAGAAATGTCTATTTAAAAGTCTCAACTTCGCTTGACCGCTATGTTGGTTTTGTGGTCACCAGGTTTTTGAAAGTCTCATAGGTGAACTTCCAGTAGTGCCCTTTATCACCGTACACAATTTCATGGCGATATCGGTTATAGTTTCGGAGATATTGAATGCTAGTGAAATATTTCGCACAGCCGCCATGTTGGGTTGGTGAGACGTAACAAAATTTGAAAGGCACGGTCGAGGTCGTCGGGAATAGTGCTATGAACTTACCGAGTTTCATCGAAATCGCTCCAGCCGTTTAGATTTTATTAGGGGGACACTCACACACACCTCACACACACACACACACACACACACACACGCACACACACACGGACAAAAGGTGATCTCATAAGCCTATTTTTTCAAAATTGAAAATAGGCTAATAAAAATGAAAGTTTGTCTGTTTTTTCTGAATTTCCACGGAAATTTGAGTTATTAACGCGTTTCAGACTGGTTTATGACGGTTGCGCGCAAAAACAATTTTTTTTGCCTGTCTGTTTGTTTGTTTGTTTGTCTGTGTACAACTTTGCACACGCATCACTCGAGAATGGCTGAGTGGATCAACATAAGATTTGGTACACATGTCCATCAGAGGCACGAAAGTAATCATTGATGTAACTCTTTTCCATACCTCACTTCGAAAATCTCACATGCATTGACCGGGAATCGAACCCGGACTGCCTTGGTGAGAGGCATTCAGCTAGACCGCTGAGCCACCACGCCCCCACTCATAAAAGAGGGCCTACCCCCTTAAAATTCATGCTGAAATGGGCGTAGAAAGACGAAACAAAGCTCATTTTCAGCGTTTCAATGTGAGAAACAAAACTCGGACCTACGGGCTCCGAAAACCACATTTTAAGGTCATAAAGCCAAGAGTTTTCAAGAAATTCCCAAAAACTAATTTAATTTAATAATCTATTTAAAGAGTGCAAGCCGGTAACCATGGCAACACAATCTCTGAAGTCCATCTATTTCTGTAAGACGCAATGCCATTCCATTTATTACAATACTGTGAACGTTCGCAAACGGCTATAAGGTTATCACGGAACCAACTTAAGCTGTAAAATTCATCAATACGTATATAATGCGCTTAAGGGGGTCAAGGGGTACTCTTGAATTTCTTCACGCGATTTACACGTGCGGGTGTGGTACTAAAGGCCTATTATATCCCTATCCCTATATTATTAAATTGTTATTATGATTATTACTATATTATGGCGTACAAGGACGAGACAAAACTCATTTTCAGCCCCTCGGTAGCTCGGAGGCTACTACGTTTTAAGGCTCTAAAACCACATTTCTGAGATATTCCCAGAAAACTAATTTCAGTTAATAAACTAATAAAAATAGATGACGGGTACAGAAGAAGACCAAATCAGGAGCTATATAGATATACTGAGAAAATCACAGATGTGGCCAGGAAGAGACGTCTGGCTCTCTACGGACATATCTCAAGGACGAACCCAACAAGACTAACCAACCTGCTTCTCAATTACTGGGAGAATAGAAAGAGCGTGACACCTTGGTTATCAGACGTTAACAAGGACATCAAAGGACTGTAGATAATGGAAAGTGATATAAGAAGCCGATCACATCTCAGAAAGATACTTACACAGAAGAGTTTTCAGAACAGACCACCCTGTAAGAAAACCGGCATCATCTGGACAAAAGAGAGAAAGAAGAAACATAGCCAGAGAACGCGCGAATATTGGGCAAACATCAAGTCCCTCGCCAAGCTGAAAAGTTGAACGTCGTGGTCCTTAGCTGGCCCATCCGAAAGAAGTAGAACAAGAAGAAACTAATGAAGGAATGGAGGCCGGTAACCATGACAACAGTATCTCAAGAGGTGACCTCCCACTTTCCATCTATTTCTGTAAGAAGCAATGCCACTCAATTCATTAAATTTCTGTAAAAGTTTGCAAGGTTATCATGGAAACAAATAGACTGTAAAATTCATCAATGCGCTTAAGGGGGTCATGGGGTACAATAGAATTTTAAACGCAACTTACACGTGTGATATGTTGTCTATTATACTACCAAACAGCAACATTATTTTCGAAAATTCTTGAATTGAAATGGTGTTTTTTTGCAACTTTTGGGAATTCGGGCCATTGGAGGCTAAAAATCCTGAATTTTCATGCACCACAAGCCTTTATAATTTAGTAAAGGAGTCTTCCTGGGGATGGGGACTTTCCACAACGGTGAGAGTCAGTTTTCATTTGACATACAGTATATTGCGTATCGTCAACAAGGTTTACAATATTATTTTCGCGTCAGGAAGTACACGGTAAGTGAATTTAGTTTGAGAGCACATTTTAACTAATCATATTTTTGTCGACAAACGGGTTCATTGTAAAGATGATTTTGTTTGACACTGTGTGGTTGATTGATCTTCATGTTTATGTACGGCTGTAACTCGTGTTCGGGTGCTTGGAGCATCGTAAAATTAGGTATTGTAACCATGAGTCAATACACCAATCGTTTATAAAACTCTTCACCGTACTTCTCATAGAGGGGTTGGTATAGGGAAAAACTTTTCAAAATACATGCTAAAATAGGCGAAAAATAAAAATTGTCCTAGAAAGACTACCAAAGCTTATGTTGCGCTGTGCAATGTGTGGCACAAAACTAGGGAGTCTACAATGGATCTCCGAAAACCACATTTTAAGGCCCTTAAATTAACAGTGTCTGTGATATACCCAGAAAACTAACTTCGTTCTGTTAAACTTATGAATGAATAACAATCCCCTAACCATTGCAACAGTAGCTCAATTGATAGCGTTTGGTTATTAATACCGAAGACCGTTCGAAGAGCGGGTACTTCTGCTAGTCCCTATATATAATTGTGAAAGTCTGTCTGTCTGTGTGTGTGTTAGTTTGTTACCTCTTGACACTAAAACGGCTGGACGGATTTGGATAAAATTTGAAATGGAGACAGCTTATAGCCTGGGATAACATATAGGCTGCCTTTCATCCTGAAATTAATCATTGTTCCCGTGGAACGGGGAACATAACTAAAAAGTCACCAAAAATACTCACCCGGGACAAAATATCGAAGTTGTCGCATAAAGACCGGGCAAAGCTCATTTTACGCCCCTCGATGCAAGAAACAATACTCGGTATGTCCCTGCAGGACACCGAAAACTACAGTTTAAGGCCCTAAAACCAACAGCATCAAATATATTCGCAGGAAACTATCTTCACTCTGATAAACTGATGAACAAATGGCAAGTCCGTTTCCAAGGCAACTGAACCTCAAGGTATGACATCCGATTTTCTATATATCCCTGTAGGAGGCAATGCCAATCCATTTATTATCTTTTTCAAGATATATATAAACACAATAAGTACAGGGTAGCGTGCCTGCCTCTCATCCGGAGGCCCCGGGTTCGATTCCCGCCTCCGTCAGAGATTTTAGACACTGACGTGAGGGCTGCAACGGAGTGCACTCAGCTTTGTGAGGACAATTGAGTAGCTGTCTGATAGAGAGGCAGCGCCCCGGTCACGAAGAACAAGATTAACGGCCGAGGGGACACGATGAACTGACCACTTGTCACCAGAATATCTGCAGGCCAAATGGCTGGGAAGCGGTCGCATGATAGACCTAGGCCCTTCATGGTCTGTAGTGCCAGGGGTTAAAATAATAGGGAAAGCGCCTTCTAATACCACTTTTAATTTTTAAACACTACAGTAGCGGCTACTAAATGAAAGTAGCGATATAGCTACGTTCAATTTCATAAACACTGGGCTCACAAATTCCGTATAGTTAAGTACAAATATCAGGCTGGTCGTTAATTCAGTAGCAACGAAGCTCTGTGGCAGCTATTGCCGTTTCCGTAACACTTAAGGCATCCCGCCGTCACATACCTCAATGTGCACTTACAAAATTGTGAACCAGTCTATTTTACTGAAAATGATTTCTACGAGCGTGTATCCACTCCGACCAAACCCACACTCACTACCTTTTCCAAAATTTGCGCAAGACATGATTTTTAAAGCACTGTTCATTATGTTGAGGTACAGAGATATACCACACGGAAAGATACAATAAAATGTTGGCAAATCTGAGTTCAAAGAACTGCTGTTCAGAATAGGCTTTCGGTACAGGTTATGCGGCCCATGTTCGTAACAGGGAATGTTTTCCTTTGACAATGCATCTACACCATGTGCGAGGGCAACGCATTTCAAAGATCTCTAAAAACACAATCATCAAGAAATTGGAGAAAAATTTAAAGTGGGAGCGAAGATTCAAGGATAAATAATTTGATCTTTGAGATTTGCTGATGACATCGTCATCTTGGCCGATACACCAGAGAATTTGAACGAGTTTTTGAATGGTATGCAGCCGACATAAATCAGAAATAAATCAGCAGGTGAAATGCTACGGGAAGTAGGAGACTCCTGTTACTTAGGAAGCAAAATAACCAGTGATGGACGAAGAAAAGAGGATATAAAAAACAGGTTGGCTCAGGCAAAGAAAGCATTTCTACACAAAAGGAATCTCTTGATATCGAATTTACATTTAGGTATTAGGAAGTCATTTTTGAAAGCTTTTGTCTGGCACTATAAGGAAGTGAAACTTGGACTAATGGTGCAGCAGAAAAGAGGAGAATTGAAGCGTTTGAAATGTGGTGTTACTGGAGAATGATGAAGACCAGAGGACCAGATGGGTAGATAGGGTAACAAATGAAGAGCTATTAAGACGAGTGGGAGAGGAGAGATTTTTCTGGCGACTGCTAATGAAGAGAAGAGACAGTTTGGTACGACCCATTATTAAGACACCCAGGAATAGCAAGCTTATTTATGGATGGGATGGTCGAGGACAAGAACTGTAGGGGTAGACCAGGGTTAAACAGATTGCCTTGGATTTAGGGTGTTGTAGCTATGTAGAGATGAAACGATTAGCTCAGGAGAGGGGGACATGGAGAGCTGCATCAAACCAGTCAAAAAATTGACTGCTCAAACAACAACAATCGCGAATTTTTATTACTTAGAGAGGCATGTGAAGCAAACGGGTTATTGGAGAATTTCAATCCCTGGGATGTAACACTGGAAGAGACTGCATAATGTACATCAGCCGCCAAGGTGAGAGTTATTTTACTATACTGTAGATCTATTAATAGCGACATGTTGACGTTCAAATCATCAATAAGTGAGGGAAAATTACACCCAGAATAGCTTAAGGAAAAATACTTGTAATTCCCCATATTCCGATTGATTTGCCATTCCAGGTGTACATTTAGACGAAACCGTTTTTTGCCATGGACAACTGTATGTGGCGTGCTCGCGAGTATCCGGACAATCAAATTGTTTTGTCTCAGCAGCAGATGGCAAAACCAAAAACGTAATTCTAAAATGTGTTCACATAATGTAACATCGTACCCTGCAGACTTTCATAACTCTATAAAATTCCTACTTAGCTGCTCATATCAATATATTGTATGCATCAGAATTTTCAGAATTAGAATGGACCCACCTGTAGCTGCGATTGCTGTAATAGAATAGACCAATTATTAGCAATAATGCATCGTCCCCATTGTCTTGATCGCGAGCGAAGCCGCGGGTACCTGCTAGTTATTAAATAAAAGTGGGAAATTCTGTAGCCTATATAAAAAGAATCCCTGTTTTATTTTATTTTATTTTGGTATACCTTTCTGCATAATCTATGGAAAGGCTTTGTCAAAACATAATGTTTTTGTTGTTGTTGTTTGAGTCTTCAGTTTTTTGACTGGTTTGATGCAAATCGCCATGCCCCCCTGTCCTCAGCTAATCGTTTCATCTCTACATAGCTACCATACCCTACAACCGAGACAATCTGTTTAACATATTCCAAAGTTGGTCTACCCCTACAGTTCTTGTCTTCGACCCTTCCTTCCATACCTAACTTTATTATTCCAGATTGTCTTAAGATGTGTTCTACCAACCTATTTCCTCTCATCATTCGCAGTCGCCGGAAACATCTCTCCTAACTCACTCGTCTTAATACCTCTTCATTTGTAACCCTATCTACCCATCTGATCTTCATCATTCTCCTGTAACACCATATTTCAAACGCAGGTATTCTCCTCTTTTCTGCTGTAGCAATAGTCCATGTTTCACTTCCATAGAGTGCCACGCTCCAGACAAAGGTTTTCAAAAGTGATTTTCTTAGTACCTAAATCTATACTAGATGTCAACAGATTCCTTTTCTGTAGACATATAGAAATACTTTCCTTGCCTGAGCCAACCTACTTTTTATATCATCTCTGCTTCGTCCATCACTGGTTATTTTGCTTCCTAAGTAACAGAAGTCTCAAACATCCTTTAGCTTTTCAGCTGCCAATTTAACGCCCATAGCGGTTTCTGATTTATTTCGGCTGCAGTCCAATATTATTATTTTACATTAATTTTCATTATGAAAACATATTAGAGAAACCGGTTCAATTAATGGAGTTATTAATTTTAAAAATAGAATTTCGACACTTGCATTCAGAATGGGCTGTATTTTAATTCAGCTGATAGACAATTTGAACGATGGAGAATATGTGAGCTAATAAACTTAGTTAGTCACATTCATGAAACATATCTCTGCTTTTCATTTATTTGATATGAGACTCCTCTAAAAGTTTTCAACCAATGATAAGTTGTGCACACTCGTCATTGGCATATCCATATTTTTTTTTCATGTGTCGTGGGACATATGGGGTTCAGTTCTGTGTACTTGTGTGGGTATGGTATTAGTATGTGACAATTTTTAGCCTACTTTTCGCATTTTGTAAAAATGAGGAAAAAGTAGACTTGTTAGATCGACCCGGGAAAATGTGTGTGGCTGTCTGTCTGTCTACCGGGATGTGTGTGTGTGTGTGTGTGTGTCCCCCCCCCCTATCAACTCCTGAACGGCTCTAGCAATCGAACATAAATTTGGTATGAGTAAATATCTCTATCTGAATATCTCAATGCCGTATTTAAAAATGATTTCAGTGCTACCAACTAATGAAAAATCGCAATTGAAATTTCAGCTCCATGTTCTATATCTTGGAAGGTATGCATGGGAGCTATACCAAAATTGACACACATATAGATAATAATATTTCAGTTTAATTTCCAGGAGGCCGTACATGACAGTGTTGCCAAAATGATTCTAAGCCTGCTGATTGGTTCAATTTTTAAATGCATATAACGTCTACACTGTCAATTGGATTTCAACCAAATTTCGTATGTACTATGTATAGATTGACAGATATGACTGAGCGTAATCTTAAGCGCCACCAGAGCTGCCAACTGTTGTTAAATGCACTCTCTATTGTTTTTCTTATCGAAATAACAATATATCAGAAAGTATGCAAGCCGACGGCTTTAAACTATGCACACGTATAGTACCTGACATTCTAGATTCATTTGGAGTAACTAATGGACCTCAGTACTACCAATATGATTCTAAGCCTGTTGATAAGACCAATTGAAAATACATGTAACTTCTATACTATCATCTGGATTTCATCCAAATTTCGTATGTGCTATGTGTACTATAACAGATATGACTATGCGTATTCTTAAGAGCAACCAGGGCTGCCAACTGTTAATAAATGCTGTTTCAATATTTTCTTTTACCCTAATATCAATATACCAGAAAGTATTTAAGCCAACAGCTCTAAACTTTGAACACGTATAGTACCTTACATTCTAGATTAATTTGGAGCAACTTATATACGTCAGTGCTTCCAACATGATTCTAAACCTGCTGATTGGTTCAATATTAAAATACATATAACTCCTATACAGATAAATGGATTTCATCCAAAATTGGCACAACAATAGATCATAATAGTTCAGATTATTTCTGACCAACACATGAATGACATTGTTGCCAACATGATTTTACGTGCGCTGATAGGTCCAATGTCTAACTACATGCAAAGTCCATGCTATCCATTGGACTGCAACCAAATTTTGTATTCTGTACTTTAAGAGATGGAACTAAGAATATATTCAGTCACCAGGGCTGCCAACTGTAGTGCTCTAGTAGGCTACATTATGCCAGTTATATTTCGAACTAATTATAAATGTCGATATTACCAATTCAATTTCGTCATTATTCTAATTAGGACCATATAGATTAGTCATTGGAATGAATCTTACATTTCGAGAAAGTAGGCTCTTTAGTTCTCCACGGAACATCTTGTTGTTATTGTGTACTGTGTTTCACTGTAATATTTAGGATCTGATAACACATAGTGCCCCCAAGACTTTAAATGAGGAACTACTGTCACCGTTTCCTGAAGTAGCTTACTCCGTAAAATCTCACTCATGGTGGTCGCTGTCAACGCTGAGATACAAACATTGAATTTTGAAATTGTAAACCCATTCCAGCTGGGTCTTGAAATGAATTTCAGTAATGTAGAGTTATCTAAGTGGTAGCTGTGATCACAGTCATTGGAAGCTATTCATTGAAAGAGATAAGACGAGATTGTGAGCCCGATATGAAAGAGGAATCTTCCATCTTTATTCATAGGTTTATTTCAACAAGTTCCAGTATTAATATGCTTTCACCGGGTGCTTCAAACTTTGAGTAGACTTATCCTAATTATAAAGTAGTATGAGTAAGTTACTTTTAACAGCCACAGCTCATTCGCTGAAGTATTTTATGATCTCTTTTGTATAACTTTCTTCCCAAACGGAGGCAAACGTTGCTTTATTAACGGGAATATGGTATGCGTAGAAATGTACAAATATATTATTAACACACCACCCACAAGAGTTTGTATAAGAGTTTCTGAAGTCTCTTGGTATTCGACTGGTCTTTCGGATGAGTTTTTAATTAAGAAATATTTAATGCATTAGAGGTAATTCTTGAAGGAGATGTTCATATCTGCATGCGTTGCTCTAAATGTTCTGTTAACCAGCTTCGTAGCTGTGCACGTTAAATCGCTCACCACGACTTGGATTTCATTATTTGAAAAATTAATAAAAATAATTCAAAATAGTTTAAAAATCAGATCTGTAACAATTATGGGCTTTAAATTGATGATAAGAGGCCTATTAAACATTTTTGTGAAAATGCCGTGTCTAAACGGTGATTATATACTACTCTAAACAGACTAAAAGTCTTTCTTTTAAAAATAACTGGTAATGATAAATGGGGTGTGACCTTTATAAGTTGAATATATGCTCTTTGCCCAGTGGTGCGAAGGTTGAAATATGTAGGTTATTGAATGTATCTTCCTGCTCCAATGGAAATTTCGAAGTGAATTGCCTTTGCCAAAGAACTATTATTTTGTAATTTTTTGGTTGGATTTTGACACGAGTTATTGTGTGTTTTGAATTTCCTTAGTATTTTTCATGGATATGCAAGACGTTTATATTTTGTTAAGATGTTGCAATATGACCAAGATGTCCCAAGCCCTGAGAACGAATTAACGAAAACAAATTTCTGTTCCGTGCATTATTCCTAGAGTAATCGTTGACGAACGTAGCCGAGTAGTGAAAGTCCCACTCCATGTCAGGACTGATTGTTGGTACCTGGCGTTCTTAGATGCGAGAGTCTAATCCTCACACTATAATGGCCATCCTCTATACACTCGCCTAGAAAATATCGGTGTATCACATCATAAGTGCCCACATACACACCTAGCTGCATAGGGCTGATATGGCTTTAACACCCAAGCCAATAAATAAGGAAACATCATCAATGGACAGACTTAGTCAAAAACTTACACAGGGATCAGACAAATTACTCTCACGCCTAAAATACCGGGCAAATTTATAGCATACTTAAGTAAGCCTACATTGGGATGATGACCACGATGTTCCAAGCCCCTAATTGAAACAACACTAATAACTATAACACACAGGATTGATATGGATAGAAGAACATGAACCAGTTCACCCACCCTTCTTCGGAAAAATAGTTTGTCTTATAGTAGCCTATCAAAAGTAAAAAAAGTAGTTCCGTGAAGCCTATTTTCATATACCCTACTCATGTAAATTGCCTCTATTAGCATACAAAATATCAGTTTGATTGCTGTAATACATTCGTAGATATTGAGAACCGTCTAAATGTTTCATATTATCAATATGTTGGGTTTTATATACAGGATGTAGGCATTGGAGTTATGTACCATTACATGAAGATTATTGTGTAGGTGTATTATTCAAACTTCAATCGCATGATTAGGACACATGAAATAAAAACGAGATTTTAAAATTTTGCACAGCCGCCATCTTGTTGTTATGAAAACAATTGAAATAAATTAGATTCCAGTAGATTAACATTTGTATAAGCACATACCGTACCAAGTTTCACTGTACTCGGAGGGTTAAATCGCGAGAAACGTTCATTTAAATATTTAAATTTCGCGTCGCCGCGTTGGATTGGTGCTCGCTAGCTTACTGAAAGTGCCATAGGTGAACTTATGTGCATAGGCTCTATCAACAGTTTAAGTTTGATTGCTGTCAGAGATTAATAGATATTGAGAACCGCCTAAATAAATCGGATGGATCGCCATGTTGGATTTTAATATATGTAGGCCACGGAGTTATGTACTACTGTATTAGATGACGATTGTTGCTTAGGTTTATTATTTAAAAGTTGACTTCGATCGCATTATTAGGGCACAAGAAATAAAACCTGAAACTTAAAGTTTCGCACAGCCGCCATCTTGAGGTTATGTAAGCAATTGAACTAAATTAGATGTCAATTCACTGCAATGTGCATACACATTTGCTGTACCAAGTTTCACTGCGTTCGGATGGTTAAATCGCCAGAAAGTTTTGTTCAAATGTTTCCAATTCACTTGACTGCCATGTTCGTTCTGTAGTTATAGCTTTTTAAAAGTCACATAGGTATAATTCTAGTAGTACCCTTTATCACCGTACAAAATTGCAGGGTGATATCAGTAATAGTTTCGTAGATATAGATTGCAGGTGAAATAATTCGCACAGTCGCTATGTTGGATTGGTGAGACATAATAAAATTTGAAGGGCACAGTTGGGGTCGGGCAAAATAGTGCTATGAACTTACTGAGTTCTAATGAAATTGCTCCAGCCGTTTATATTGTATTAGGGGAGGGGAACACACACACGGACAAAGGTGATCTCATAAGTCTATTTTCTCATTCATGAATATATGCTATAAATGAATGAATGTGTGGGTGATTATGAACTGGTTTTGCTTGTATTATGCTTACGTATAAGAGATATTAAGGACAATCTACTGTGCCTAATATTATCTTATTTTCCAAGCCTCAGTTAAAGCCCTTCTCTTGTCTCTTCCTCTGGCCACTGTGTAAAACTAATTACACCCTTACCCGCATTCCTCAGTCCACCCCTCCACATTGAACTCATCAAGTAATCCGCAGTGAGAGGGAGAGACGAATTCTTTCCCCTGTTCAAGATACTCGTGTTCCACTACTTGTTTTACTAATGGACTTCCTCCAGCAGCGTAGCAGAATGTGCTGAGTTCCACTCCCCTACTTACTTGCGCAGCTGTGGTTCGAAGATCTCAGATTCGAATCACAGCACTGACATCGGCTAACTTGATTATAGTATTTTCCCCAGGTGTTCCATATTTCAGACAGATGTCAAGATGGTATTATATTTCTAGTCCCGTGGAATCTAACAATTCTTTTAAATAATTACAATACACTCACTACATTCACACTCTTATATCACTGCATCATATTATACACAATAAAATTATTACTTTTGTTTATTTTGCGCAGGCATCTACACACTCTCAGCATATTTGATGGAAATAAAATATGTATAATCCCACAGATTCATTACATCTTCAGGAGCAAATATTCAATCCTTCGGTGATTGAATCATGTAGTATCATTACTCCTCTCCCTCAAACCTTCAAGCCTGATTATCCAAGAACAATCTTATTATTCGACAAGTTGAAAGTGTGACTGTCTTTTGTGTAAGCTGAAAAGAGTCTGACTTAAACTCTGTGAGAGATTCCTTTACGTTGTTCGCAATCGCGGCAGTGCTGGAAATGATCATAGAAACTGTCCTGACTTGTGCCATATGCCATTGCCTCCAGATCAGTTCTGAAAACTCTCTGTATTTTAACAGGTTTTCAACAAGTTTTTTTTTCTTTCATGTTTCCACTGTTTGGGATTGCCGCATCTGTGAAGTAGGTGTGCCTCATGCAGTTGTCAACAAGAACCAGACCAGGTCTGCTGTACAAGGTTGACTGGTCTGTCAATACAGTACGAACCCAGTAGAAGATAAAGTTGTCATTTTCCAGTACACTTTCTGGGGCACACGGCACTTTTTATTGGACCAGCAGTTGGAAGCGTTTAACCATTTCTTGAAATATCTTGGCAACATAATAATGTCTCTTCCAATATTCTGCGCCAGCAAAACGGCGAAAACCAGAAATGATATGCTGAGCAGTCTCAGTTGTCGGACAACCGTATCTACAATAGTCATCCTGCTCAAATGCATCCTTGATTACGAACTGTACGTAGTTACTTGAGGGGAACACCTGGTCCTGATTAGCCAACATAAAGCCTTATGTTTTGAGAAACACTTGTCCAGAAATCAACTAAGAGTTCGACGCTAGCTTGGCGACGTGATGTTGGATTAATTCATTGGCACGCAATCCGTGTAGCGGTTTGGACAACCTACCATTGAACCTACCCAAATCATTGCGCACCTGCTATTAAGTCTCTTGTTGACTTAAGAGTAGTAGAGTTGAATCATCTGCTTGTGCAAGATCGACTGGTTTTATACTCAACAGACGTATTTTCTTAGCTCATAGAAAAGTCGAGCTACCTGGTTGTTTACAGTATATCAACAATTCCTCTTCCACCCTTATATCTCGGCAGCATGACTCCTTCCATAACTGTTCTAGGATGGTGTTATTGTGATTTGGTCAGTATTGTTCTAATTTCCTGTTCTGTACTGTCAATGTCAATTTTACTCCACGTGATGATCCTAAAAGAATTATTATATCATCATTATCACTATTAGTAGTCTGTTGTTGTTTGAGTCTTCAGTCTATTTACTGGTTTGATTCAGCTCTCCATGCCTCGGTGTCCTGAGCTTATCGTTTCATCTCACCCTACATTCGAGGCAATCTGTTTAAAATATTGTAACCTTGGTCTACCCCTACAGTTCTTGTCTTCGACCCTTCCTTCCATAACTAAGATTGATATTCATGGATGCCTTAATTAGTGCCCTACCAACCTATCTCCTCTCTTGATTATCAGTCGCCAGAAACATCTCTTCTCTCCTACTCGTCTTAATGCCTCTTCATTTGTAACTCTATCTACCCATCGGATCTTCATCATTAATCTGTTATTATTACAATTCTGGACTTAAGTATGATATGTATATGTTAAGTCATTGATGATGTATTGTAGACATCTTTGATATGTGTCAAGCAGACTTAACAATGTCTAAGATATAATGCCATAATAAATAAATGAATAGTCCAGTTACACGGTATCTCAGACAAATACCGTAACATAAATGCACGTTTATGATGACGAAAGAAGTACTAAGCCTCTGGTTGAAGCAGAACAACAAAAAAGGTTCTTTATGTGGTCCCAGAGTACGTATTGAGATTACGGGTACAAATGTCCGTATCCAATTTCCGACACTGCCAATAAATGTAATTCTACTCTGAGGGTTGGAACGACGTCATGTAGTATGACTGTTTACTCGCCCCGTGCAATGTTTACAAATGCAAACCCGCAGTACAGATTACAAAGTTCGACGGGATGCAGAGACGTCAGGCGTATCTCTATCAATAACCTTTCTCTTGGTTTAGAAATTTGGAACGGTGTATATCTCAGGAGTTCCCTGCCTTCTTTTAACATCACAACACACTGTCAGCTTGTTAAAAGGTAATTATTGTTATTGTTACAGTTATTGGTGATTTTAGTGAGTATACTTGGATTTGTCCGATAAGCCGTCATATTTTGATGTAAGTTGTAATGTGTATATTTGCAATACTGATGATAATTGTTGTTTTAGGGGGCCAAACATCTAGGTTATCGGCACATAATGGTCTGGGTGATAGCTAAAATGACAATGAAAGGGAAACCATAACGAAAACTTAGTTAGACAGAAAATACTTACAAAATGGAACTCAGATGGAAACGACTCACAAAATAGAGTGGAAATACTTTCAAAAGGTAATTTAGAAGGAATAAAATTGAAATTAAAAATACTTACAAAATGCAATTAACATTCAAAATACTTACAAAATACAATTGAAATTAAAATACTTACAGTGCATAATGCACTTTACGAGTAGATTGAAAATGCCAACCTATCAGATTCAAAATACTCTCAAAATGCAGATAAAATTCAAAATACTTAAAGAACACAATTGAAATCGAAAATATTTACAAAATGCAATTTAATTCAAAATACTTACAAAATGCGATGTAGATTCAAAATACTTACAAAATGCAATTAACATTCAAAATACTTACTTAATGCAATTTAAATTGAAAATACCTACAAAATGCAATGTAGATTCAAAATACTCACAATTTGTCAGCTCGCGATTCAAAATACTTACGAAATGAAATTTAGATTGAAAATACTTACAAAATGGAGTTTAGATCGAAAATACTTATAAAATGCAATGTAGATTGAAAATACATTCAAAATGTGGTTGAGATTCAAAATCCTCACAAAATGTTATTTAGATACACGGGGAGCCAGTTCATAAGAAATAGAGCGGGAATCTTATAGAGAAAAGGAACTATAATGAAAAGAAAATGAAGGCTGATCCCCACAAGAATGAGGGATAAGGAAAAAATACACAAGAGCCAATTAAGGCGGGAAAGGAAGAGACTCCCTAGGCCTCAGATACCCTAATACCGAAGGGGTCGGAAGAGAACAAGAGTTGACCAAGGGAGGTCGACATGAAAGAAGACGGAGAGGAGCCCAGCACAAGTATGTGGAAGCAATGCCGGACTCGTCTAGAGTCCCGTGGTCGCCAACACACGTCCCACTAGATGTGAGTGATGAATTAGCAGCTTATTATAAATAACAACGATCGATTAACTGTAACACTTGAGTGCTTTTATTTGGCATAGCCTACATTATAACAATATAACATGTACTCTAAGCCCACCACAAGCATTGGAGATGGTAGAGTTTGTTTTCCACAGAGTGTAGACACGATCTACACACTGCCTTGCAATCCATTGAGATCAGGCTATGCCAGCGCTCTCGGCAACCAGCTTGGAGTATCCGAACCTTGTGGCAAGCGCTCTCCAACAGTGAGCCCCCTGTGGGGACATTTTAAACATAGACTAGGGTTGGGAAGGCGGCGGTCATGGTCTTAAATTAGAAACTATCCCGAAATTTGCCTGGAGTAGAATTGGGAAACCATTGTAAACCACTACCGAGATGGATGAGGTGGGATTTGAACCCACCTCTTCTCAGTTGTGCCCCACCAGGCTGTGTGTACCCCAATCCAACCCTCAGATCAAAATTATTATTTATTTCATAGAGTCGCGAATTAACTTGTACTCCAGGGGTGAGAGACAAGAATGTTAGCCATTACACCACGAGCTGATCTTTTGCATGGTCTTTAAGTCAAAATAGTGCAAGCCATCTGGTGTGTCGTGATGACGTAAAATATGCATTTAACATTAAAAATTAACGCTACAAAACAATCTGAGACATGGTCATTAAAGGTTAATTTGTAAAATTTTCTTCCACCATGAAGAAGAAAATATTCCCTCCAAAAGGACATAATGTTATGATTCCAAACAGGCAAAATACTATTTTCATAAGAATTTTTTCGGCTTGACATAGGGTCTATTACCTTATCTTTGACGTTCCTACTTCTCTTTTATGTTTCAATGCAAATTGACTTAAAATATAGGATTTATGGGACAGGTGAGTTACCCACTGATTTCAAGTATAATGTTATCATCCCTATACCAAAGAAAGCAGGAGCTGACATATTTAAAGTTTACCGTACAATCAGTTTGATTCTTGCTTCAAATATCCTGACTTTAATAATCAAGAGGATTGAAAGACGAGTTCGGTGAAGACCAATTTGGTTTCATGAGAAACTCAGAAACAAGGAAAGTTGTGCGAAGTCTTAGACTGATCTTGGAAGGCATTTGTAGACTTAGAAAAAGTCTTTGATAACGTGGATTGGTATAAGTTGGATGCTGCATCAAACCAGTCAAAGGACTGAAGACTCAAACAACAACAACAACAACAACAAATTGTAGCATTGATATCCTGCCATCGCCTTGTCTGACTTAGAAATGGGTTGTAGTCTGATGCAGGTCGTGATAGTATAAGTGTCTAATGCACATATTCAAAGTGTTGGACATGTGGATTAGAGTCTTGACTGTGGTTTCAATGTTCAAGTCCTATTCAACAATTGTCCAGTTTTTTTTTGCGACTGAATGTACAGACTCTGCCTTATATGAAGCAAAGCAGGCTTGTCGAGTAATCTGAGGCTTTACGCTAAGCCGGGCAGCCAGAATAGTGCTCAGATCCACCCAGCCTAGCCTTGCTCGTGCTGCCTCCTGCGCCACATCACTGCATTTAGTGCACAGGTGCTTCTCCGGGAGGATCGTCACCCACATATCTCAGATGATGTTGCACAATAAAAGTACTGTACAATCTAAATGAACACACTTTTATGGAGAGTTCACCCCTTTTCACTCTACTAAAAAACACACCCTGTCGAAAACAAGACCCAACTTAGGGATACAGCCAAGCTAGATAAAAAGGGGGGGGGGGGATAGCTGTGGTTATTGGTAAATGTTATTTGGATCAGGTGTACTATGTACTCTTTTCTGCAATAAACCTAGGCCGGTATGCGTGGCAGTATTAAAGGTGCCGGGACGTCTTCAATAGACCGTGCGCCGCTTAGTTGAATGGCTTTTTAGTCCACGCGTGGCGAAGATGGTTCCATGGTCTTTAATAGTTGTAGATCTTCCTGTATTCAATAACATACATTCTTATCTATATTTGGCAACGTCACCCAAATTTACATGGCACTGATCCAGAAAGGACGTAGGAACAAAAGGGGGAGAAAGGGAAAAACCAGTTCCGCCCAGTTAACACCCGGGTTAGTCGACCATAACTGGTGCCAGAGTGAACACGAAACTGCTTGAAGTTCCAGTTAGGGAGACAACCGGATAAGTATCAGCCTGTATTATTACAGTATAACCATAGTTGATTTTGTATAACCATATAATCACCCCAAACAGACAAATTCCGGATTTTTATCACCATTTTAGAAGTTCACCTAACATTAGATATACTACATTTAGCATACACCGACAGTTGCATTACCAATACTGCAACTAAATAATTGTACATATTGTATATATTTTTCACCTGTATTCTCAAACATAGATGTTATAGCCTAAGTGTAATGGATCTGATGATGATCGCTTGACGATCGAAACTGGTCATCCTAGTGTATTTATTAACCTCATGTAATTGATTTCAAGATTAGGGCATAACCCAGCTCTATTTGGGTACATTCGTGTTGACCGACTGAAAAGCACCAAACTTTTGTTAATAGTACTTATACTGAACATCTTTAACTATAAGAGACATCTGTATTGAGCAAATCAGGCTACAAATGCAGCTTCCATTCAGCGCTGCCTATCAAGAACTTCTTGCAGAACTTCATTTAAAAAAGAAATACGGTTGGACTTCTATGGGACAGAAGTGATGTTATCATATGCCTAATGTTCCTCGTGCTACATCTTGTGCCACGTAATTGTACTTTGTACACAGATTGTCGAGGAGGACTATCGCCTACACATCTCAGGAGTTTCCTGTCTTATTCTCTGTATGTTTCAAGGAAGGTATTGACGTTTCTTCTTTCGCCATGTGGTTCAAGTACGAGGCTGACGAAATACTCACTCCTACCATACGAATAAATGCGTTAGTTTATTTCACTCGCCATCATATCCACAATAATCGAGAATATGCAATAATTTAAGACGACCTAAGTACAGCAGAGGAACGTCCAGGCTCAGAAATGATACATTCACTATCATTATCATTCATTATCTGTGTAAATATTATACCATGTGCTTGTGATTTTAGTTGTAGCGTACATGTGGCACAGTCATTAAGTTCTGAGACTGACCGCATGACGGCGCTGTGGTGGCTCCGTGGTATGGTACCATGTCAGTTACTCTCTCGTACCTGTAAGAGACAGTTGAGTGCATGCACTGGCAGCAAAAGTACGGTCGTTCTTGTGATGGTGATTTGAATGCACCAGTCGGACCTGACGATGATCCCACGTTTCTCGACCGGATAATAACGGGAGACGAAACATGGTGATTCCTTTATTATCCGCAACTGAAACGACAATCGGCCACCCGGAAAACGTCTACATCACCACGGCAGAAACAAAAACGACAAGACAGGTCAAAAGGCAAGGAGATGCTGGAACTGTGCTTTTATTCAAATGGAATCGTTCACATGGAATTCCTACCAGACGTTGCAACGGTAAACAAAACCCGCTACAAGGAGATCCGTGTCCGTTTACGCGATGCAACTCGCCGTAAGCAACTTGGGCTTTGGCGTACAAAGAATTGGCTGTTGCTACACGACAACACCCCTGCACATCGCTCTGTCTTTATCCAAGAGGAACTTGCAAGGCAACAGGTGGCATTTTTTCTCCACCCTCCGTACTCACCTGATATCGCACCATGCGATTCTTTTCTCTTTCCTCGCCTGACAGCATTCCTACGTAGGCGCAGATTTCAGTCGTCCGAAGAAGTCATGACGGCCACAAGAGAAGACATACGGGACCTTCCTGCCAACTGCTTTCAGCGATGCTTCCAGCAGCTATACCAACGTTGGCAAAAGTGCATAACGGCCAACGGCGACTATATTGAGGGTCGATGTGGTTCTGTGTTGGTATACGCCGGGTAGTGTGGCAACATACAGGGTTGTGTGGTGGCCTATCATTCAGGCGTCAAGTCTCAACTATGTGTATTGTATAGGACTGATTAGGTTACGCATGGCGAGAATGAAAAATAGCCTTTATTACTTAAAGATGTCCAGTATACAGTAACATGCACCATATTAGAAGACTCTAGACTTGGCAGCACACATATGTTACATATCCGATAAACATAGACAGTTAGGAATGCGGAGTGTGAGAGGAGGTGGGGGGAGGGGAGCAAAGGAAAATAAGTGATACTCGCAAATTCCTCCCAGTTCAGTGCAGGCAGTGACGAGATCAATTTCTCCCATCAGGACAGCGTACCACTCAAACAGCTAAATATACAACCCACTCTAAACTGACCATTTAACAACAACCTCATAATCACACCCCCCTCATACACCGTCGGAAGTCAAAATTTGAGTTTTCTTTTTTAAACTTTTAAATGAAAGACAATTCCTTTCTCAATATATCTGTTAAGTTTTATAACTAAATTCTGCGTTTAGGCAGAGATATGGCGTATTACTTGAGACCATGCACCTAGCTGTGAAAGGAGTGTTTAATATTCAAAGCTGTTTACCTGAAAGTTTGTTTTTTGTTAGGAAGAACACAATATCTCGTGAACTGTGTGATGAAACTGGATGAAACTCAGCTGATACATTCCAACTTATGATCCTTAGAGGATGAACCTCATTCATGAAATTATCTTAAAAAATAATTGGTATATACTTGGAAAAGTAAACAAAAAACCGTTCATTTTTTGAAAGACAAATTTAATACTTTTTAAAATATACTACAGTATTTACTATATACAGTAATATTCATGGTGGTTCATCGTCGGTATCTATGCGCTTACTTTACAAGAAAACAAACCATTCCATTTAAACGGATATTTCTTGTTAAATCGTGTTTTTGTGATTCACGGAGTTTAAAAAAATCACGAATATGATACTTTCAATAAATCACGAAATACTTTATATAGTCTACTGTCCTTCTCTTTAAATTAAATGAAAGCTCTATGTATTTACTATACATAAGTCAGTTTTCGTAACTCTATGTTACATTAGTGAAGCTATGATATAATTCGTAACTGTATGCGGAAATTCCCACTGACGGTGTATGACTCCCCGTAACAAACTACTCCTGAAATCATCATTTGTCAAGAATAAAATAGTGTTTGTTATTTAGTTCATGATTTCAAGCTTCATAAATTACTTAAAGAGTACTATAATTACTTAATTATTAAAGGCCATCAGATAATAGGAACGGTTGAATTCGAATCATAAATATCAGAAAAGTGTAGATGACAAATTCCTACAGTTCGTCACGCAATATAGAATAGAATAGGTTTATTTTGTCTGGTAAGATTAGGGCCATTGGACCCTCTCTTCCATATAACCAGATTAAACAATTAACATGAAATGAACAATAGAAGTGTGAACAGGTCTATACTGCTTAAATCTAACAGTAATACAATGTTGATACAATATTTATGAGTGAAAATCCACAGCCTGGTTCCAGTCTCCGACCGGGTCAGGAATGGAATGAATGAAGCCCCCATCTAGCGGCGAGGATATGAACTGTGCCGGCTGCCGAGGCCTGACGCACTCCTCTGGGGCAATGATTAAATGAATGACAGATGAAATGAAATGATAGTGGAGAGTGCTGCTGGAATGAAATTTTGACAGGGAAAACCGGAGTACCCGGAGAAAAACCTGTCTGCCTCCGTTTTGTCCAGCACAGATCTCACATGGAGTGACCGGGATTTGAACCACGGACCCGGCGGTGAGAGGCCGGCGTGCTGCCGCCTAAGCCACGGAGGCTTCGTTGATACAATATTTATACATATTACTAATTGTATTACTGATTTAATGCTAGGGTGAATAAGTAAGAATCCTCGAAGTAAGTTTAAAATTAGAGTAAGAAATGGAATTACTGATAAAGTATAGACTAATGATGGTGATGATTAGTCATTACTGACTCATGAGCAAAATTAATTATGCAGTGTAATTTGAATGGATTAAGAGGGTTATTTAGCTGTCAAAATAGAGGGTAAGTATCGTGTGAAAATCTAGGATATCATACTTATTAATGATGACACAACAACTATAGAAATGGTTCAAACTGAATGAGCAATTATATCTGTAAATAAAGTGCACACGTTACACAAAATTTTATAAACTTTCGCAATCAAAATATTGTATATTGGCTACAGTATATATGTGTGCATAAGCGTAATACATAAACATCACACATCATCTAAACTTAAGTGAGCAGTATCTGATGATGGTCGTTTGGCAATTGAAATATGTTATCCAATTAAGCACCCCCCCCCCCCCCGCCCTTCACATGTACATAAGAAACGTGTAATATTATGATAATTATCGTATGTAATATATTACAGATTAGTGTGTATAAATACTTGCATTCCCGCCTAAATACTACCGTCATTGACACCTAGCTTTGAACTAGGCTTCTAGATGCCACAGCAACCGGCACCTGACGACGAACGTTGGAACTTAATTAAGCGTCAATCAAATCTAACCTAAAAATTCAGCTTCACACAATTGTAGTTAGTAAAAGGATCTTTTATATGCCATAAAGCTATGACATGTGCCCACGGGCTTTACTACCCCTCCAATGAAAGGCATATTAAGGGATTATTAACGCTCTTAAAAATCCGACAACTTCGGACGGGTTTGAACCCGCGATCTTAGGCATTGAAGCTCAGTATTCTACCAATTACGCCACCGAAGCTGCCATAAAGGAAGCTATCTCTAATATAATTAGGCAACACTGGAAATGCTTCTAATACTTCAGAGAAAAGTAAGCTCTAATACTGTGCATTAGAGCCGTGTGCAAGCTTCTGGTTCCCCTTAAGAGCTGTTGTAAAGTGATATTCAGCCCCAGTGAGCTCTAAAAGAACATAATTAAATTTGGCGCGATCCAATTCCCGCGCCTTACTAGAAGAAGTTCCCGGAGACCAATTACTAAGTAGCATACGCACTAACACCTCTCCCAATTCCTTAGGCGACAAGTATTGATCAGACTATTTGCAAACCCGAACAGTTACGTCGCTTGCTCTGTAAACAGAATCTTCTACTGTCGACCATCACTTCCGAGCGAGGCGCGCCATGACTCGTGATGGGCTCCATTTGGCAACGCTGTACAGCTTTCCCCGGAGCGGCTAGGTGGTGAACCATGTCTTATTTCCCCGTACAAATACAAACCGATATAAAATAATTGAGTTAATTTACGTATTTCACAGTCATACAGCACAACGTTTTGGCATATAAGGATTACAACGCGACCAAGAACTACATTTTCCAACGACCCCGAGCCGAGAAAAAGTTACCTTACAAAAATGATAACAAAAATTATAACTTTGTTTGAAATTAATAATCCAGTTATACAACATTCCAATGTATATTGTGTTAAAATTTGGATTTGATCTGATGACGGGTTTGTGAGATAATATTTCTTAAATGTGACGCATGGTTGAAACACGCTTAAAAACGGGCACTTTTTGTGTTCCAACTGCGATAAAAAATATTAAGATATAAATTACAAATTCCAAACCTACATGAACTAACGTAAAATAGAACAACGAAAATGATGATGTTATTGTATTTTTTGTAGATCTATCCTTTACTTCACAAACAACCTTCTAACTCGAGTGCACATAATATTTTGGTCGACAGTAGTAGTCGTGCGCGTTAAATCTCGCACCATGACTGTGATGGCGAGCTGAGCTAGTTTGGAGACCAATGGTTAGAAACCTGGCATTGACAGCAAGTATCTTGAGTGAGGTTCTTCTGAGTATCTCCACAGTCTCTCCATGAAAAGCACGGGATAGAACCTAATTTCAAATCCTGATCCACCTAGCCTAATCACCAACACTAATATTACAAATACACACACTGTGACCGTCATCACAGAAACACAGGTTGGTCGGTTCCTTAGTTTAGGGACTGCGACAACGCGGTCATGTATCCCCGTGTACTTTGGGTGTAAGTAGAATTTGTCTGATAACCGGTGTTAATTTTGATGGCTGTATTAGTGATTCACGTAGGTCTGCAGACGATTAATTTTTTCAAGTAGTTCCTACTTTTGCTACCAAATGCTACCGTCCACGACATCTAGCTGTGAACATGGCTACTAAATTCAATCGCAGTCAGCACCTGGTGGTGAACGTTGGAACTAATATAGCGTTATCAAACTAACTTAAAAATTTAGCTTCCTCAAGTGTAGTTAGCGGAAGGTTCTTTTCCATGCCATAAATCTATGACATGGGACCACCGGCTTTACTACCCCTCCGAAGGAAGGCATACTGAGGGAGTTTTAACGCTCTTAAAAAATCCTACGTTTTCGGCCGGGTTTGATCCCGTGATCTTAAAGAACACAGGTGATAAGGCAAATCAAACACCCATACAAGTACACAGATGTGATGACTAATATGTCCCAAGTCTCAGAAATGAATTAGTGAAAGAATGTCATTGATGGCGTAACGTAAATCATCTCATGAACTCGCATACATTGCCAGTAAAATACCATTAAATGAAAATATTAATTACCCACTACAAGCTGTTTACGAATAATCAAACTGCACGTTTGCCGTTTATGCTTTAAAAAACAACATAATTATTGTGTTTACTTCTTCTACTTAATCGTATTATTTTTACAACCGGTCACGGTGGCCGAGAACGCTAACGCGCTAACTCGTGCCTCGGTAGCAACGGGAGAGCGTGAGTTCGGATCCCACCTCAGCCGTCCTGATGTTGAGTTTTGTTGTTTCCCATTTTCACCACCAGGCAAATGCCGGGACGGTTCCTTTCAACAGGTCCACGGCCGACATCCTTGCAAAATCCCTTCCCTGACCCTTTCTTAATTAGACCCAAGTTAGTGGTCACCTCGGCTATCGGCCTGTCACCATACACTGTTGTATCTGCTGACAAAATGTGTTCATCTCCCACAAACCATCCTTGCGACGGTAGAGGAATGATCCCTCGCAAACTCCAGGTAAATGGTAGGATAGCTCCTAACTGGTCATTGCCGCCTCCTCCCCAATCATATCCCCAATTTACAAATACACACCCTAGTACAACCATCACAATAACACAGTTTAACGCAATATTCAGTAAGTTGAAACCTCGAGTCAAAAAATAGTTGTACTTTAATCACAGGCCACATTGTGACCTTATTCAGCGTTATATTATTTAAAAATAATACCAGCCTTACAGTAGTCGCATATGATGTGTAACATCTGACATAGAAGAAACCTCACGTGAAATTGTTGATACACCGGTATGTTATACTATTATTGGCACAAATATTAATCTATTGTAAAAGGGAGTGTTTTACAGATATTGTAGTTTATAATACGGAACTCACTTTATTAGATGGTTTGTAGCTTCCACCAACACTAGCCTAAATAAAGAATACGATATGGATCAACTAGATTAATAGACGCGACACCGCTCATAACCTTAAATTCCTTATAATCAGGTCCTCTTGATTCACAGACCAACACGTTATTTCATATGGATTCTGTTAAAATGAGTCATATTGATATGATAAATATCGTTTAAAATGATAATCTGGTAGCAAAAATATCTACTCCGTCCGGGATTGGAACCCGAGATCTCTACATTCACAGTCATAGGCGCTAACCCCACGGCTATTTCGACGACGCAAATAGTGTGCACAAGATGGTAAATTATTTCCATGTTCCAATAATACTGCATTACGGAATTAAGTTTCATTTATATTTTGCTTGTTTCGATAATGTTCCTGCGTGAAATTGAGTTTAAAATGCCTTACGAATAGGCCTTCTTGTGACTAAAGAGAATGTATTCAGTAATAGTTCATGATGGCTTGCTCAATTCTCATATAACCACAACGATTGCATTATATTGATGACTGCATTACCGTTATGTGGGTTAATATTTGAATAGCCATTGAGCAGAAACATAATACCGGCAATGCCGACTACTTACAATGTTTGATATTAAGGCATTTTACCATTTAAATACTGATACGAAGACTTCGAAGATGTACCATGTGCCTTGTTTCAATCACTTGACACCAGAGTTTGCATGAGCGTTTAGCGTTCAGTATGTCATATACATTCCACATGGCCGAGAGTGCGTCATGGTATCAATTTCCGACACCGCGCGCTTATTGTTTCTCTTACCACTGCCAGCTGGATCTTACCACTGCCAGCTGGATTGATCGATCGAGTTGGCAGTGCGTCTTACACTTCCGTTCGATCCACCACTGCCAGCTGGTGCCACCTCGATCGTTCCGATCCACTTCCGTCCCATTTTTCAAAATCACTCCCACAAAAAATTTCCAGCAACCAAGTGGAAAGATGTTACACATCAAAACGAAAAGAAGCAAAGCAAAAGTTTCCTTATCAAAAGTTGTTAGCAAAATAATTACTTAAATTACTAATAGGCTAAAGGCTGAAAGACACTTTTAAAAAACCAGATCTGTTACAATGTGTTAATAAAATTAAAGATATAAATCATGATTAAAAAAACAGCTTGACGTTTAAACAGTGATGTGGTTATTATACAGTATGTGCATGGAAAATTTGTAGGTTATACGACTGACGAGAAGAGGAATGTGAGAGAATATGTATACAGTATATATAATGTGACTGTGAAATTATGAAGAAGAAATTGAGATATCCAATGTACTGGATATTTACGACAAGGAATAGAATCTATTCGCTCACATTTCTCTTCTCGTCAGTCGAATAACCTACAAATTTTCCATGCACATACTGTATAATAACCACATCACTGTTTTAACGTCAAGCTGCTTTTTTAATCAAGATTTATATCATTCATTTTATTAACACATTCTAACAGATCAGATTTTTTTTAATATTTAAGTGTCTTTCAGCTTATTAGTTATTTAAGTAGGCTAATTATTTTGATAACAGCTTATGATGAGAAAATTTGTGTATGTAAGTCTTGATTCTTTTCATCATACTAATATATAACTAGAAGTTTCGTGAAGAACTAAAGAGCCTACTTTTCTCGAAATGTAAGATTCATTCCAATGATTAATCTATATTGACCTAATTAGAATAATGATGAAATTGAGTTGGTAATAACGAAATTTCTTATTAGTTCGAAATATAACTGGCATAAGGTAGCCTAATAGAGCACTACAGTTGGCAGCCCTGGTGACTGAATATATTCTTAGTTCCATCTCTTAAGGTACAGAATACAAAATTTGGCTGAAGTCCAATGGATAGCATGGACGTTACATGCAGTTAAACATTGGATCTAACAGCGCGCGTAAAATCATGTTGGCAACAATGTCATGCATGTAATGGTCAGAAATAATCTGAACTATTCTGATCTATTGTTGTGCCAATTTTGGATGAAATCCATTTATTTGTATAGAAGTTACATGTATTTTAAAATTGGAAAAATCAGCAGGCTTAGAATCATGTTGGAAGCACTGACGTATATTAATTACTCCAAATTAATCTAGAATGTAAGGTACTATACGTGTACAAAGTTTAGTGCTGTTGGCTTGAATACTTTCTGATATACTGATATTAGGGTAAAAAATAGAGACAGCATTTATTAACAGTTGGCAGCCCTGGTTGTTCTTAAGAATACGCATCGTCATATCTGTTATAGTGCACATAGCACATACGAAATTTGGTTGAAATCCAATTGATAGTGTAGAAGTTACATGTATTTACAATTGGTCCTATCAGCAGGCTTAGAATCATGTTGTTAGTACTGAGGTCCATTAGTTACTCCAAATTAATCTAGAATGTCGGATACTAAACGTGTGCAGATTTTAAAGCGGTTGCCTTGCATACTTTCTGATATATGGCTATTTGGATAAAACAAATTAGGAGCATTTATTAACAGTTGGCAGCCCTGGTGGCTCTTAAGAATACGCTCAGTCATATCCGTTTATGTTCACATGGCACATAGGAAATTTGGTCGAAATCCAATTGATAGTATAGAAGGTTATATGCATTTAAAAATTGGACCTATCAGCAGGCTTAGAATCATTTTGGCAACACTGCTATGTATGGCCTCCTGGAAATTAAACTGCAATATTATTATCTATATGTGTGCCAATTTTGAAATAGCTCCCATTCATACCTTCCATGATATCCAACATGAAGCTCAAATTTCAATTGCGATTTTTCAGCAGTTGTTAGCACTGACATCATTTTCAAATATGGCCGTGAGATATTCATTTATAGATCTTTACTCCTACCAAATTTTGTTTCGATTGCTTTAGCCGTTTAGAAGTTGATAGGGGGGAAACACACACACAGCCAGACAGACAGACAGAAGGACAGACAGACACACATTTGCCCGATCTCATAAGTCTACTTTTTCCTCATTTTAGCAAAATGTGAAAAGTAGGCTAAAAATGAGAAGGTGTTTGTCTGTCTGTCTGTCGTCCTGTCTGTTACTCAATCACGCAAGAACCACTGCTCCAATTCAAATAAAATTTTGCATGGATGTAGCTGATTTACCATGTTAACACATAGGCTACTTTTGATTTCGATATTTTGCACTATTTAAAAAATGGCGACCATTTTAGTGACGTCACTACACCCTTTGGTTTCAAAATTTCATATTTCCATTTCAAATAAAAGAGAACACTAAGAAATAGCAAACTTTTGATGGCACATACGAGCTTTAAAATTTAATTTCCTATCCGAAAAGTGCTTGTCACTTTTCGTGTATATCCAACGGTTACCGAGTAAAACCCACATTTGTGACGTCACTACACCCTTTGGTTTCAAAATTTCATATTTCCATTTCAAATAAAAAGAGGACGCTAAGAAATAGCAAACTTTTAATGGCAAACACGGGCTTTAACATTTAATTTTCTATCCGAAAGGTCCTTATCACTTTTCATGTATCTCCAATGCTTAGCGAGCAAAACCTAAATTTGTGCAATAAAACACGGTCAACACCGAGCGGTGCAGTCTATCTCTATATATACAGTATAATAATTAAATTTTGCTTGGTTTCTTTTCTGAATTTCTACGGAAATTTGAGTTATTTACGCGTTTCAGACTGTTTTATGATGGATGCGCGCGAAAATATTTTTTTTGTCTGTCTGCCTGCTTGTTTGTCTGTGGACAAATTTGTTCCCTTATAACTCGAGAACGGCTGGGTGTATCAACGTAAAATTTGGTACAGATATCCATCAGAGGCTCGACACTAATCATTGATGTAACCCTTCTCCGTACCTCTCATAAAAGGGGGCCTACCCCCCTTAAAATACATGCTGAAATAGGCATAGAAGCTCATTTTCAGCCCCTCAATGTGAGAGACAAAACTCACCACATTTTAGGCCCTAAAAGCAACCGTTTTTGAGATATTATCAGAAAATTAATTTCATTTAATAAACTAATGAACGAGAGCAAGCCGGTAACCATGGCAACAGATTCTCAGAGGTCCATCTATTGCAATTCCATTAATTACATTAGTGTGAAAGTTTGCGAACGGCTAGAAGGTTATCAAGGAACCAAATTGAAAATGAAAATCCACAGCCTGCTTCCAGTCTCCGACCGGGTCAGGAATGGAATGAATGAAGCCCCCATCTAGCGGCGAGGATATGAACTGTGCCGGCTGCCGAGGCCTGACGCACTCCTCTGGGGCAATGATGAAATGAATGACAGATGAAATGAGATGATAGTGGAGAGTGTTGCTGGAATGAAATTTTGACAGGGAAAACCGGAGTACCCGGAGAAAAACCAGCCTGCCTCCGTTTTGTCCAGCACAGATCTCACATGGAGTGACCGGGATTTGAACCACGGACCCAGCGGTGAGAGGCCGGTGTGCTGCCGCCTAAGCCACGGAGGCTTCTTTATCAAGGAACCAAATTAAGCTGTAAAATTCATCAATACGTATAATGCGCTTATAGGGGTCAAGGGGTACTCGAGAATGTTTTCACGTAATTTACACCTGCGGGTGTTGTACGGCAGGTCTATTATATTCCTATCCCTATATTATAATATTATTAGTATTAGTATTATATTATGGCGTACAACGACGATATAAATCCCCTCGGTGCCAGAAACAAAACTCGGGGGCCCTAAAGTGTCCTCGAAAACTAAATTATAAGGCTCTAAAACCAACAGTTTCTGAAATATTCCCAGAAGACTAATTTAATTTAATTTAACAAACTAATGAAGGAATGCAAATCGGCAACCATGACAACATTATCTCACGGGGTGGCATCCAACTTTCCATCAATTTCTGTAAGAAGCAATGTCACTCCATTTATTACATTTCTGTGAAACTTTGCAAATGGCTATTAGGTTATCACGGAACCAACTTAGACTGTATAATTCATCAATGCAGTTAAGGGGGTCAAGGGGTTACCTAGAATTTTTTCACGCAATTTTCGCGTGCGACATATAGTATAGAAGGCCTGTTGTATCTCCAAACAGCAACATTATTTTCAATAATTCCTGAATTGAATCTGCATATTTTGCGGCCTTTAGCAAATTGTGCCAATTGAGGCTAAAGAACCTGAATTTTCATGCGCCACAAGCCTTTATAATTTATGAAAGAGGTCTTCCTGTGTATGGGGACCTAACACCACGTAGAGGTTCAGTATTTATGTGACGTATATAGCGTTTCGTCTACAAGGCTTTCAATTCTATTTCACGTCAGGAAGTACACGTTTGGTGAATTTAGTTTGAGAGCACATTTTAACTAACCTTTTTTGATGTGTAACATCTTTCCGCTCGGTTGCTGGATAGTTTTGTGGGAGTGAATTTGAAAATTGGGGACGAAAGTGGATCGGAACGATCGAGCTGGCAGTGGTGGATCGAACGGAAGTATGCACTGCCCGCTCGATCGATCGAACTGAAGTGTACTAGCTGGCAGTGGTGGAAAACGGAAGTTAGCACTGCCCGCTCGATCAAACGAACGGAAGTGTACTAGCTGGCAGTGGTGGAAAACGGAAGTATGCACTGCCCGCTCGATCGATCGAACGGAAGTGTACTAGCTGGCAGTGGTGGATAACGGAAGTATGCACTGCCCGCTCGATCGATCGATCCAGCGGGCAGTGGTAAGTCCCAGCTGGCAGTGGTAAGATAAGCAATGAGCTCGCGGTGTCAGAAATTGATACCATGACGTATTCACGGCCATGTGGAATGTATATGACATACTGAACGGAAAACGCTCATGCAAACTCTGGTGTCGAGTGATTGAAACAAATGACATGATACATGTTCGAAGTCTTCGTATCAGTATTTAAATGGTAATATGCCTTAATATCAAACATTGTAAGTAGTCGACATTGCCGGTATTATGTTTCTGCACAATGGCTATTCAAATATTAACCCACATAACGGTAATGCAGTCATCAATATAATATAATCGTTGTGGTTATACGAGAATTGAGCAAGCCTTCATGAACTATTACTGAATACATTCTCTTTACTCACAAGAGGGCCTATTCATAAGGCATTTTAAACTCAATTTCACGCAGGAACATTATCGAAACAAGCAAAATATAAATGAAACTTAATTCCATAATGCAGGATTATTGGAACGTGGAAGTCACTATCTTGTGAACAAAATTTTCGTAGTCGAATTAGCCGTGGGGTTACTGCTTATGACTGTGAATCTAGAGATCTTGGGTTCGAATCCCGGACGGGGTAGATATTTTTGCTACCAGATTATCATTTTAAATGATATTTATCATATCAATATGACTCATTTTAACAAAATCCATATGAAATTACGTGTTGGTCTGTGAATCAAGAGGACCTGTTTATAAGGAATTTAAGGTTATGAGCGGTGTGGCGTCTGCTAATCTAGTTGATCCATATCGTATTCTTTGTTTAGGCTAGTGCTGGTGGAAGCTACAAATAATCTAATAAAATGAGTTCCGTATTATAAACTACAATATCTGTAAAACACTCACTTTTACAACAGATTAATATTTCTGCCAATAATAGTATAAAATACCGGTGTATCGACAATTTCACGTGAGGTTTCTTCTATGTCAGACGTTACACATAATATAGGATGATTTTGTTTGATACTGTGTGGTAGATATACCCATATTTGGATATCTGGGTGATATGTTGAAGACAATAGAATTGTCTGTCTGTCTTTCTGTGTATCTTTATGTACGCCTATAACTCGTGTTCGGATGCTTGGTGCATCGTAAAATGAGGTATGGTATCCATGCGAGTCAATACAGCAATCATTTATAAAATTCTTCACCGTACTTTTCATACAGTAGAAAGGTGGATATAGGGAAAAACTTCTCAAAATACATGCTAAAATAGGCGAAATATAAAAATTATCCTAGAAGGACGACCAAAGCATATATTGCGCTTCTCAATGTGAGACGCAAAATTCGGGAGTCTATAAAGGGTTTCCGAAAACCACATTTTAAGGCCCTTAAATTAGCAGTGTGTGTGATATTCCCAGAAAACTAACTTCGTTCTGATAAACGTATGAAAGAATGACAAACCGCTACCCATTCCAACATTAGCTCAATTGATAATGTCTTGTGTTAACACCAAACACAGTTCAAAGAACGGGTACTTCTGCTAGTATTTTATAATATAACGCTGAAGAAGGTCAAAATGTGGCCTGTGATTAAGGTACAACTATTTATTGACTCAAGGTTTCAACTTACTGAATATTTAAACTTCGTCAATACGGACCAGGGCTGCCATGGTTATATTCTTGGCTTTCCATACAGTGTATCACACAAATTACACGCACATCCAAATACTCCAGGCTGTATTATCACCATTCGCAGCCCCTAAAATACGCAACAACAAAAGATCCGAAATTATGTACATCTCCATCAATGGCTATAAGTATTGTCAACGGGTTACCCATGTTGAAACACTGGATATAATGAGCTTAAATTTAAGGAACATTAAACTTGGTCTGAACTTGGATGGGTGACCGGTTATTAAGGACCGCGTGTTGTTGGCAGGGGCAGTGAAGGAGGAGCGTAAAGGAACTGGCCACGGTACCACAAGTAAACTCTGGCTCAGAACAGCCTCCTCAGCCCTCGGGATGAGAACTTTTCTTCTTCCTCCTCTTCTTCAATGACTATAGTGGAATGTACTGTAAGGAATTCAATTTTGAGTTGCTCCGTCTCTGCACCAGAACACCAATCCATGTGCTTTACTTCCGAATCGGTTCTAGTACAAGAATGGCTTTTCAATGCGCCAACACATTAATGTGTCCAATTAAATTCGGTGGGGAATAAATTACACTTACTAATCCGGAAAAATAACATTAAATAATTATACCCTTCTCAAAATAAGGGTTATATTTCAATGAATGATCAAATCCGTGCTTAATTTTGAGAGCTAACTTGAATGCTATGCCCCTACTAACGAACGTAGCTGCCGAGAACCAAGTGCTACGTAATCTGACTGAAGTTTAGCGATATCTGCCCTCCCAAGAGCATTGCGCTATAACTATCTGAGGGCATCGAACAAAATAAAAAGAAACAAACGTCTTAATAAGAAAATAATAATACAGATCTGAACAACAATTCAGCACGTGGTAGTAAGGAGGTCTCCATGACAACCACAACAAAGCTAACTAGGGTAAGCCCCTTCCCTTCCCTCCTCCCCGCTCACCATTTACTTCCTCACGCGCTAACAAATGAGCTCCAAACAGTGCACTTATTAAAACATGAAGATATATCAATTGATGAGTTTTGGACAAATTTCCCACTTGAACGCTAAAGACCACAAACTCTAACTATAGTTCTCTCCTTTCTTCTCCTTTCCATCTCTTTCTTTTCTCTCATGGCTCAATAAAGTCTTACCCTTAATGGCACTGGGTTGTGAAAATGGCATTTTTACACCACATAATACACACATTTTAAAACTATTTTTCGGGGCTACATGACCACGATGTCTCAATGCCCCTAATGGATTGAACAACAACAACAACAACATTATTTTTCTTACACTTCCTTGTTATGCATAACATCGGAGTCAAAATTTTTATTTTTAGTTGGTTAAATTTTAAACATCACTAATTAATTATTATGGAAATGGTAATCCATTAATTTTGTCAAACTACATGTTCATCACATTCTTGGAAAATATGAAGGATCCTTGGCCAGAAAAGTGCAACAAATGTGTCCCTAACTTAAGGAATGTATATATTAGAATTTCCTTCATTGACCTTGTTTTAGACAAAACTGTACTAAATAAGACAGAGATACATCATATGTATTGTTAGCAGGTGGCTAGAAAGCTTGCGTTTTGCATATTGTTAAATTCGACATCATCTGCCAAATGGAAGCACAAGAAAAACATAAATTAATAATGACCCATTGCCACAATCCAGTGTCCTTCAAAAATACGCAGTTATCCATCACAAGAAAATAGATGGATTCGATAAATTATGAACGGAATTCCTTGTCTATTTGTGACATAAAATCGCCTCAAAATTAAAATTACTACATTTTTCCAAATCTAAAATTTCTAGCGATTCGCATTCGTCAGTGTATTGAAGTTCAACAGCGAAATGCAATACAGTATTTGATGTTTGTTGCAATCCCAGATGAAGAATGGCAGCTATAATGAAGCTTGTTCATGGCAATGCGAACGATGCACCTCGAGGTTCTCGCTAACCTCCATCATATTTCACCTTAGATGACGCCTCACCACGCAGCGTAAAGGCGCGCTGTGTGATAAATGGGCTATAATGGGACAGTAATGGTATCATTAGCATTGTGTTACCGTGAGAAGCGTGCCCTCAAGTGATTAACCTTACCCAGATAGCAGCCGAATAAAAAGGAGACTTGGCTTAAAAATTAGACAATTATCGTTAAGAACCTTATGCTTTGGATGGCTTTTGAGGTCTGCACCATAACACACACTTGAGCTCTTTAGATTTGAAGGGTTGTGATATTTTAAGGGATTCTTGCCGTGTATGTATAAATCGATCTGAATTTTCTAAATTAAATTTGGCACTAGATAGGATAGATTATTTATTTATTTATCGTATGGCTTTTAGTGCCGGGAGTGTCCGAGGACATGTTCGGCTCGCCTGAGTCCGTAGCTTCTTCCAGCGGACACCCTTATTAGGGTGGGTTACAAGTTCCACTCAATTTCAAGTAGTTCCAACTTTCGCTACCAGATATCAATGATACCTAGTTGTGAACGTTGGAACTTCGATAGAGCGTTCCGACGAAATCTAACCAAACAATTTAGCTTCACACAAGTTTAGTCTGTGAAAGGATCTTTAACATGCCATAAATCTATGACATGGGACCGCCGGCTTTAGTTCCCCTCCTAAGGAAGGCATACTGAAGGATTTGTAACGCTCATAAAAAAATCGACCACTTCGGCCGGGTTTGAACCCGCTATCTTGGGCTCAGCAGTTCAGCATGCTACCAACTACGCCACCGAAGCCGCTATGATGATAACTTATAATATAATGGCTCAAGTCAACAAACGTCGTCGATGCCCAATTACTTGTGAAGATATTTCAGTTTTAGTTAAAGGAGAAATGTGACCTTGATGCAATAATACAGGGTGATTCCTTTGCTGGAGCGGGACGGGCAACCGGCTGTCGGGCGCGCGCGCCTTCCGCCGCGAACCGAGCTCACACCGCGGATTGCGCGCAGGTGGAAACCGTAACAAAGTACATTAAGTAAATTCACCAGAAAATCATGACTAAAGAACTTACTTTTTCACAGAAGATGCTGAAAATGTTCTCCTTCAACTGACAGACAGGCGTTGTACCGTGTAAATAAATTAGCGTTTACACGATGTAATTCCCTTCTGTTGTGAGGGATATCTGCTGCCGTATATTGTTCTCCAGCTCTACTAGAATACGGGTAATTGATATGTACACTTTGAATGTTAAATTAACCCACAATTGAACAACAAACGGGCTTAGGTCCGTGCTTCGATTAATTACAGTAAACACGCGGAGGGGGGAGTGGAGAAATAATGTAACGATGTCTGTCTGTCAGCTAAGGGAGAACATTTTTAGTATCTTCTGTGAAAAGATAAGTTTTAACCTTCAACTGGTGGCGTGAGGTCATCCAAATTCCCAATAAATAAAATAACATCTGTGCTTCTTTAATTAAATCTTGCAGCTGTTGTTTATGCTACCTTCTTATCTGTGCGCTGACACTACACACCCTCGTTGATGAAAGTTTAGTGACTTAATGGACTTTAATGACCCTGGTTTGCTAGCCTCCGCCTCGCGCAACTCCATGGCCCGAGCTCGGTTGGCTGGCAGAAGGCGCGCGCGCCCGGCAGTCAGCCGCCGGTCCCGCTCCAGCAAAAGAATCTCACTGAATATTCGTAATTATGTTAATACACAGATGACAGAGTCAAGTAGGTTGGGGCTCAATCGATAATGCTTAACGTGCATCGTGTCTCAAGCCAACAAACGTCATTCTAGCACAGTAGCTTGTCGGGACATTTCAGTTTTAGTAAAAGGTGAAATTTCTTCCCAATGAATTCAATATATAAGATTTTAGTTCTGATGTCATTTCTCCATGCTATTTCTGAATTTTTATAAGAATCGGGGCACTGTAAAGGGGAGAAGGAAAAGAAAACCTTGTTTATAGAGGTTACAGCAGTTAGTACTCGATTAACTCACTAGGCCAGTGTGTAATCCGGCTTCCACTAGCGCGCTTTAGTTCAGCTCAATGGAGAAGCACGCTACATTTATTACGCTATCTGACGGCGACACGCGTGAACTGATGACAGCCAAAATAAACCGCCCGCCCTATTTGATAGTGAATAAGGAAGAGAGCGGGCATGTGTGTGCGATCGACTATGAACAAAACAGAGATGGAAGAGGCCAGCGCCCCTGGCTGATGCATGACCATCTGAAATATGGACGAGGTCAGCCTAGGCGCTTCGCTCGCTGCTACAAAGGCTGTCTGGAATGCAGAAACACCAAGCAGTTATCGATTTTGTATCGTACCGGGAGCCTTCATACTCACTGCAGTGCCGTCTTTAGAGCAATTTACGGCTCATGTGGACTAAACACTTGGTCTATGAGCAAAACTATCGTGCTTCTTTCTAGAAAATTACCGAGAAGTGTTTGATATGGATCCAAAAAGCTGCAAACTATTGCAGGGGTAAATTTAAATATTTTGCTTAATATATGACCTTGATGATGATTGGTTGGTTGGTTCCTTAATTTAGGGGCTGCCACAAAGCGGTCATGTAGCCCCGTGTACTTTGGGTGTGTGTAGAATCCGTCTGATAACCGGTGTTAATTGCGATGACTGTATTAGTGTAAGGACTGATCACTTTTGTGATACTTTCAATGTTTAGCTTGGCCCATTTGTCGGTCAAATTTTATTTATTGTTACTGAGATCCCCGAATGGTAATTATTTCTTTACAAATGTTAATTGCTTAAACCATATGCATAATTTTGTTATCAATCACTTATTCAGAGATATTATAGTTCTCACCTCGAGTGTTACAGTCGCTCGCTACCTCAGGCGTCCTCACTCCCGACATACAGGGCTTCTACTGGTTAATCCACTGTCCGCTGAGTAGTGTCGACTGACGTCACCCTGACTTTCGTTCGACCAATGGCAGGTCTTTGTCTGGTCGGGCGATCTCCAAACTTCGAGAGAGTTCCATGGTCCCTATTTAAGACGCCGCTTGCTGGCGTTCTTCACCACTTCTGATCCACCACTTCTGATCAATCATCACTTTGGATCACTTCAACCTGCTGGTCACCGCTACTGCATCTCATGACACCATCGCTGATATCTACGCTACCGAGCAGTTACGTCACAAGATCTGCATCATGACGTATTGCTCAAGATGGCAAGAATAATTGCCAGCCGCTGTACTCTTCACCTTCACCCTGGAGAGGATACTTGGAATCGTCTTTCGAAATATTGCTGGATCATCTCTTGGAAACTATAAATGTCATTCCTGCACAAGAAAAGAAGAGAGAGTTGACATTTTATCGATGGTGAACATAACTCTAGGCCATGTACGCCTCCTTCCGAGAAAACCGTGAAGACTTTTAAACCAACATTTATGCTAGCTGGAGCTTTTTAAGGAGCTGGCTCTTCAGCCCTCTTCAAGGATAAGTTTAATTTTATGAAGAGTTTATATCATACCAGTTATTTTACACTCTTAATTATTTTTTATGGTTCTCTCTTTTTATAAAGTGCATTTTTATATGTTAAGCTCAACTTTCTCCAATCAAGCAAGCTTGTTTCATGGACCTTTCTTTAATCTGGGTTTCTGTCATCAGGCCCTCACACTTTGCTATATTTATAATTGTTCATTTCTGTGATAAGCACTTAAGTGCAATTTGTTTATTCATTATAAATTTATTATTAGGAATAAAAATTGTTAATGTATTGCTCCTTATATTGGTTCTCTAGTCACATATTTCATGCCCACTACCCCGCTCCGCTTCAGTCTAATTTTCTTGACCACAGTAGTTATTTTGTCCAGGCTTTCGCCTGATGCGTTTCGTTCTCCCGTATGGGGAAGTTTTAGGGCAGAACTTATTCTTCTCCATTTTTTCTGGTGCCGAAACCCGGGAAACATATCTGTTGCACCCTGGATCCCTATACAAGTTTAATATTGTGGATTTTACATTAACAATTTTTGTTCATTGTGTTTCAACACTAATTCACATTGTACCTTTCAGCTTAAGGCGCATGTTCAGCAGAGGAGGAGAGAAACGTAAGCTAAGCCGGTTTCTTCCGCATCAGACTAAACCTTACTACCTAGCAAGCTGTCATCCTCTGACTTCCAATACTCGAATTCACAATATTGACGTGAGTAACAAACAACTTTTGACATGCCTAACCTTGATGAAAAACTTAGCAACGCCAGAGCCTCTTGTAAGGGCAAGCTCACACGGTTTCGTACTTTCTTAACGGAGCTCGAACCCCAAGAGCGTAATCTTGACATAATTTCGCAGAGGCTTAAGAATTATGAACAAGCCTTTGAGAAATATGATGAGATACAATGCAGTATAGAAACTCAGCATCCGGACCAGCAAAGTGATAGGTTGGAAGTTGAAAAATTATACTATCAGGGATTTTCTGAAGCTAAACAGCTTATTAGGGCTTTAACTTTAAAAGAAAAACAAGAAGATCAAACTTCTGCAGCATCTTCTACATCTTCTTCACGCATTATATTACCCAAATTAGAAATACCCAAATTTACTGGTAAAGACATAGAATGGGAACCATTTTTTGAATTATTCAATTCTTTAGTACATGTGAATACTTCTATACCAGTAATACAAAAATTTCACTACTTGCGTCTGGCAGTTCAAGGCAACGCACTTAACCTGATTCAAGCACTTTCTTTGACCAGTGATAATTATGAAGTTGCTCTGAATCTTCTTAAGGATAGATATGGGAACATTCGTTTATCCATTCAGCGCCATATACAAAGCTTATTCGAGTTACCTAACGTGCAAGCAGATAACAGTTTATCACTTCGTAAGTTGATTGACACTGCAGAGCTACACGTCAGAGCATTGTCCAATTTAAACCAACCTGTAAATCACTGGGATTTATTTCTAGTTCACCTCATTTCTGCAAGATTGGATGCAAATACATTAAAAGCCTGGGAAACAGAACTTTCCCAGAATTTGCAATGCACTTATGAGGCGATTATTAACTTTTTGAAGGCCAGAAGCCAAGTCTTTTCCGCCATAGCTAATCAAAAAACTAGTAGTTCAGATTCAAAAGCCTTCTCAAAACATAAGGTTAGCAGTTCTCATCAAAGAATTTTAAGATCACAGGCTCTTCCTGTTGATGCTCGGTCACCTAACCAAATGCAAACGTGCGGTCTGTGTCAGCAATCGCATACTTTATACAATTGTGATGAATTTAAATCTTTATCAGTAGATGAAAGACGAAAGTTCATTACGAATAAAAAACATTGTTTCAACTGTTTGTCAGGAACGCATATGTTAAACAATTGCCGTTCACAACGTTTATGCTTTCATTGTAAGGCTAGACACCATTCCCTTTTGCACAGGCATGAAAGACCATGGTTATCAGGACCAAGCAGTTCCAATACCAAGTCTAATTCGGAGACTTCTCAAAATAGTGCGCAGTCGTATGCTCAAAGTTCTACCTCGCTTGGCAAAGTCCAGGTTTTATTATCTACCGTGCAGGTTCTATTGAAAAATTCTCACGGAAAATGGGTATCTGTCAGGGGATTATTGGATAATGCCGCTACCAACAATTTTATTAATGAATCGTTGGTACAAAAGTTAGGCCTCCCAAAACATCCTACCTCAATAGAGGTTACAGGAATAAACTGCTCTAAATCGCAATCCTTAAGCTTTGCTAAAGTGGATCTGAAGGACTCCAATAATCTTGGTACGCAGTTGCAATTAGATTGTTTGATTATCAAGTCTATAGGCAACAATATTCCTGGCACTTCTTATCCTATTCAAAGTTGGAATATCCCGAATTTTGTCCAGCTAGCTGACCCTCATTTCAACAGAGCTTCACCCGTAGAGCTTCTTTTCAGCTCAAGCGTATTTTGGCTATGTCTTCATTCCAATAAAGTAAAAATTGCTCCTAATGTTTTCTTCCGCGAAACTGATTTTGGTTGGATTGCTACTGGCCAAATATACCGTAATCCTATTCAAACTGTATCGAATTGTTATTTTGTTGGTACCGATTTGAGTCAAGAGCTAACCAAGTTCTGGCATCTTGAGAATGTTCAGGCTACTTCTTCTTCTTCTTCTTCTTCTCACGAAATTTGTGAAAAGTTATACAAGGAAACCCCTGTCCGTACTGCTGAAGGCAGATTTATAGTAACTCTTCCACGTATTCCCAATCCTCCCGCCATTACGGGCTCGCATTCCAGAGCACTTAGGGCACTATTTGCTATTGAAAATCGGTTCAAACAAGATGCTTCTGTCAAAACTCAGTATGCTTCCTTTATGGAGGAATACGAATCATCCAATCACATGGAGGTAATTTCTAAATCAGAAGAAATTGACCATCCTTTAAATGAAATAGTTTATCTAAATCATCACCCGGTGTGGAAAAATTCCATAACACAAGACAATATAAGAGTAGTTTTCAATGGCTCATCACCAGATTCCAATGGAATCTCTTTAAATGATACCCTGCAATGTGGTCCCGCGATTCAAACAGATCTCACCTCTGTTTTGCTTAATTTTCGAAGGTTTCCTATTGCTGTAATCTCAGATATTAAGCAGATGTACCGGCAGATTCTCGTAAATTCTGAGCAGCAAGATCTGCAAAGAATATTGTGGCGCGATGAGAGTTCCAAACCCATAAAGATATTTAGATTGAAGACTGTGACATATGGCCTGAAGCCTTCAGCCTTTCTTGCGATTCGGTCTCTCCACATGTTAGCCGAGCAAGATGGTCATCTGTATCATCCTTTGGCCTCTGAGTCATTAAAAACGGCATTTTATGTCGACGATTTCTTGTGCTCTTTCCCTAATATTTCTGAAGCGCTCCTTGTGTGCGAAGATTTGAAATCCCTACTCTTAGGAGGTGGTTTTCCGCTCCATAAATGGACTTCAAATTCCACTGAATTTATATCAAAATTTTCATCAGAGGTCCCAGTTGATGAATTTGTTGCCATTCCTACTGATGAAGCAGCCGTAAAAGCATTGGGTATTTTTTGGTGTCCTGCTTCTGATACCTTCTCTTATCAGGTACATCTGTCAGAATCTCCCCCTGTAACTAAGAGACAAGTTCTGTCAGAAATCGCAAAGATCTTTGATCCTTTGCAATATATTGCTCCTATAGTTATTGTTGCAAAAATGTTCTTGCAAAAGCTTCGGTCATTAAAATCAGACTGGGGTGAAAATCTCCCCCTTCCTCTTGTAGAAGAATGGTTAGAGTATCGCAGCAGTTTGCTGGATCTCTCCAAGGTTTCTATACCCCGCCCTTTAATTTCTAATCCCTTATACCAGCAGTATGACCTGCATGTATTTTCTGATAGTTCAAAACGGGCTTATGGCTGTTGTGCATACATAGTAGGACGTTCCTCAGCTACTTTCCCTGGATTTTCTAATTTAGTGTGCGCTAAATCTAAGGTTGCTCCACTTAAAACAGTATCATTGCCGAGATTAGAATTATGCTCTGCTTTAATGGCAACAGAATTAGCTACTAAACTAAATGTCAGTTTAAAGTTAAAATTTTCCCGCACATTTTTTTGGAGCGATTCTTCTATTGTATTAGCTTGGATTTCCAAGCCTTCTTCTCATTGGAATACCTTTGTGGCAAATCGCGTTTCTAAGATTCATGAAGTCTCTCATTCTGAGCAATGGAGACATGTTCCTAGCCGTGAAAACCCCGCGGATATAATTTCACGTGGTTGCACGCCTAAAAAATTGATTTCTTCAGACCTGTACTGGAATGGTCCTCCTTGGCTAAGTCAGGAATCATCTTGCTGGCCTCGCTTAGCTAATCAATTTGCAGAAGAAATACCTGATGCCCGTAATGACCCTGTCACGTCGCATCTTACTTCTACTTCTACTAGCCTTTTTCATAGATACTCTTCATTTGATAAATTGATTCGTGTAGTGTCTTATATCTTCCGATGGAAATATTTAGTAATTGATCAACCATTGAAGCCTCAACCCTTTCTCTCCAGAGTAGAGTTATAATTTGCTACTTGCAAGATTTTGTTACTTGTTCAGCAGGAAGTCTTTGCTCCTGAAAAGCAAGCTCTTATAAGTGGTAAAGATTTACCCAAGTCTAGCAGGCTTTCACCACTCACTCCTTTTCTAGACCAGGACGGCATAATACGTGTGGGTGGAAGATTAGCTATGTCTAGTTGTGAGGATGGGAAAAAGCATCCCATCATCCTTCCTTCAAAGCACCCTATCACTACCCTTATAATAAAAAAGTTTCATTATAAACACCTTCATGCTGGCACTCGCACCTTGCTCTGTCTAATTCGTGAACTCTACTGGATCATCAATGGCGTTCATGAGGTTTCTTCTGTTGTCAAAAAGTGTATACCTTGCTTCAAGGTTAAACCACGGCCCGCCACGCAGATTATGGGTAATTTACCTCCATTTCGTTCAGAACCTAGTAAGCCCTTCGCTCTTACTGGGATAGATTATGCTGGTCCTTACGTATATCAGACCAATCCCTCTTCATCTAAGCGCAAAATCTTAGGTAAACTTTACATCTCGTTATTTGTATGTATGGTGACGGGAGCTATCCACCTTGAGTTGGTTACGAACGCTTCTGTATCCTACTTTTTGGCCGCCTTTTCTAGATTTGCTGCTAGACGGGGTGTTCCATCTGACGTTTTTTCAGTTAATGCAAAAATTTTTGTAAGCGCTTCTGATCTCTGGAAAAAAGTGTTAAGCTCCCCTTCTGCTAAAGAAAAAATTTCCAACTTTTCCTATTCTAAAGGTTTCAAATGGCATTTCACCCCGCCTTATGCTCCCCATCATGGGGGCCGATGGGAGTCCTGCATCAAACTTACTAAAAGACAGCTTAAGAAAACTCTTGGTCCTACCATACTTTCTTATGAGGAATTCAACTCTTTAATTATTCAAATTGAAGGTATTGTAAATTCCAAACCTCTGCCCCTCTTTCAAACGATCCTAAGGATCTTTTACCTTTAACACCCAGTCACTTCCTGATTGGCTGTTCGCTTGCTGCTACTCCGCCTTTGCTGGTTCGACGCTGTGATCCTAACTTACCTATCTTTTGGAGAAAAGTAGAATCTTTGCGCTGTTCTTTTTGGCGCCGATGGAAGTTAGAATATCTCAGCTTGCTAAATAGGCGTGAGAAATGGCGGCTTCCTCAACCAGATGTACGAGTGGGGGACATGGTTCTTCTTCGAGACCCATCTCCGCCTCTCGTGTGGAACCTAGGCAGAGTTATTCACTGCCACTTTGGCCGTGATAAACGCGTCAGAGTTGTTGATGTTTTAACTAGTAAAGGTCGTTATACTAGACCCATCTCTGCTATTTCTGTTTTGCCTTTCGAGTCTTAGTTTCTCCTCGTCTGTTATCCATGTTTTGCTTTGACTGATTCTTTTGTTTGTTTTCATTCGGAGTTCTCGGAGCATGATCACTTTTGTGATACTTTCAATGTTTAGCTTGGCCCATTTGTCGGTCAAATTTTATTTATTGTTACTGAGATCCCCGAATGGTAATTATTTCTTTACAAATGTTAATTGCTTAAACCATATGCATAATTTTGTTATCAATCACTTATTCAGAGATATTATAGTTCTCACCTCGAGTGTTACAGTCGCTCGCTACCTCAGGCGTCCTCACTCCCGACATACAGGGCTTCTACTGGTTGATCCACTGTCCGCTGAGTAGTGTCGACTGACGTCACCCTGACTTTCGTTCGACCAATGGCAGGTCTTTGTCTGGTCGGGCGATCTCCAAACTTCGAGAGAGTTCCATGGTCCCTATTTAAGACGCCGCTTGCTGGCGTTCTTCACCACTTCTGACCCACCACTTCTGATCAATCATCACTTTGGATCACTTCAACCTGCTGGTCACCGCTACTGCATCTCATGACACCATCGCTGATATCTACGCTGCCGAGCAGTTACGTCACAAGATCTGCATCATGACGTATTGCTCAAGATGGCAAGAATAATTGCCAGCCGCTGTACTCTTCACCTTCACCCTGGAGAGGATACTTGGAATCGTCTTTCGAAATATTGCTGGATCATCTCTTGGAAACTATAAATGTCATTCCTGCGCAAGAAAAGAAGAGAGAGTTGACATTTTATCGATGGTGAACATAACTCTAGGCCATGTACGCCTCCTTCCGAGAAAACCGTGAAGACTTTTAAACCAACATTTATGCTAGCTGGAGCTTTTTAAGGAGCTGGCTCTTCAACCCTCTTCAAGGATAAGTTTAATTTTATGAAGAGTTTATATCATACCAGTTATTTTACACTCTTAATTATTTTTTATGGTTCTCTCTTTTTATAAAGTGCATTTTTATATGTTAAGCTCAACTTTCTCCAATCAAGCAAGCTTGTTTCATGGACCTTTCTTTAATCTGGGTTTCTGTCATCAGGCCCTCACACTTTGCTATATTTATAATTGTTCATTTCTGTGATAAGCACTTAAGTGCAATTTGTTTATTCATTATAAATTTATTATTAGGAATAAAAATTGTTAATGTATTGCTCCTTATATTGGTTCTCTAGTCACATATTTCATGCCCACTACCCCGCTCCGCTTCAGTCTAATTTTCTTGACCACGGTAGTTATTTTGTCCAGGCTTTCGCCTGATGCGTTTCGTTCTCCCGTATGGGGAAGTTTTAGGGCAGAACTTATTCTTCTCCAAGGACTGCAGACATTCAATTTTTCCAAGTAGTTCCTACTTTTGCCGCCAAACACCACCGTCAACGACCAACTAGTTCAGAACTTAGTTACCAGATGCCACCGCAGTCGGCTCTTGACGGCGAATGTAGGAACCTAAGAACGTTAGTCAAATGTTTAACCTATAGGCCCTATATAATTTAGCTTCACGCAGGTGTAATTAGTGTAAGGTTCTTTAACATGCCATAAATCTATGAAATGACCCGCCGGCTTTACTTCCCCTCCGAAGGAAGGCATACTGAGGGATTTTTAACGTTCTTAAAAAATCCGACGACTTTGGCCGGGTTTGAACCCGCGATCTTGGGCATAGAAACTCAGCCTGCTACCAACTACGCCATCGAAGCCGCTATGATGATGATTGTTGTGGGTTTAAGGGGAGGAAAACGGAGGTCATCTGCCCCTAATATGTTTTGTTATAAAACAAGATGTTCAGTAAAGAACATACAGCTTACTTTCTCCTAAATGCATGGGTATAGTTATAACTCTTTGTCCTTTTCAAGGAGTATGATTGAATGTTGGTTGTAGCAGCTTGTTGAAATTCAGTATAACGTGCTATATTACGTTGATTGATTGACACACACACTAATACAGCCATCACAATAACACAGGTAATTAGGCAAAATGCAATACTCACCCAAGTACACGGGGGGAAATGGACATGATATCCCAGCCTCTCAATTGAAACAACAGCTTCTTACCCAAATCATTTCTCGTTTAAAAGTACACACACTAGTAGACATCAGAGTGACACAGTTTATCAGACAGCCTCTACACACACCCAAGTACACGGGGCTACATGACCATGATGCCGCAAAGCCGCTAAAGAATCAACAACAACAACAGACTGTACCGTGGATCAAAGACAACGAATTTTAATCGCTGTAGTCGAGTGTAGAAATATGTGGTGTTATCTATCTATCTATGTAATTATATAAAACTCAATGTTGGTTTGTTTGTTATTTATACAAATCTACACAGTTTCACCTATCTGAACCGAAATTTGTATACTTCCCCTTTGGAACCGTCGAGTAACACTGTTCACTTTAAATTTCGGTCAGACCAATCCATTCCCTGAATTTAGACCCTTTGGCACAAATCTACACCGTTTCACCGATCTGAACCAAAATTTGTATACTTACCCTTAGGAACCCTGCCAGTAACACTGTCTACATGAAATTTCGGACAGACCACTTCATTCCATGCATTTAGGCCCTTTGGCACAAATGTACACCGTTTCACCGATCTGAACAAAAATGTGTATACTTACCCTTTGGAACCCTGCGAGTAACACTGTCTACATGACATTTCAGACAGACCACTCCATTCCCTGAATGTAGGTTCTTTGGCACAAGTCAACACCGTTTCACAGATCTGAACCAAAATGTGTATATTTAGCCTTTGAAACCCTGCGAGTAACACTGTCTACATGAAATTTTGGACAGATCACTCCATTCGATGCATTTAGGCCCTTTGGCACAAATCTACGCCGTTTCACCGATCTGAACCAAAATGTGTATACTTGCCGTTTGGAATCCTACGAGTAACACTGTCTACATGAAATTTCGGACAGACCACCCCATTCCCAGAATTTAGGCCCTTTGGCACAAATCTACAACGTTTCACCGATCTGAACCAAATGTTACATACTTACCCTTTGGAACATGACGAGTAACACTGTCTACGTGAAATTTTGGACAGACCACTCCATTCCCTGCATTTAAGCCCTTTGGCACAAATCTACATCGTTTCACCGATCTGAATCAAACTTAATTTACTTACCCTTTGGAACTCTGCTGGTAACACTGTCCTCTTGATATTTTCGACAACACTCTCCATTCCCTACATTTAGAGTAACAAACAAAATGAACTTGAAAACCACGTTTTCATGCCCTAAAACCATTCATGTCCGTAGTAGTGTAACTGTAAAAATATTTTAATAAGGCTAATGTTGGCTGGCAATGCGGGCTGCATCATGTCGCTCCGACCAGTGTTGTGGTGCAGAATTGCGAAAATAGTTACATATTGCGCTGCTTATAAATTGCAGTCTTAGGGAGTTATTAGTGCAAAACGATTTCTTAGGCCCCTTAAAACAGTTAGGCCTTTCATCATGAAAATATTATGCCTCTGTATAAGTGTGATGGTGTTGGTGCAGTACATTGAGGTTATCAGCTGCAATATGCGTTGGTGCTGTCAAATTTACCTTCATTTTTTCCAATCCTTATCCTAGAGCGGTAAGCCTCCGTGGCTTAGGCGGCAGCACGCCGGCCTCTCACCGCTGGGTCCGTGGTTCAAATCCCGGTCACTCCATGTGAGATCTGTGCTGGACAAACCGGAGGCAGATAGGTTTTTCTCCGAGTACTCCGGTTTTCCCTGTCAAAATTTCATTCCAGCAACACTCTCCACTATCATTTCATTTCATCTGTCATTCATTTAATCATTGCCCCAGAGGAGTGCGTCAGGCCTCGGCAGCCGGCAGAGTCCATATCCTCGCCGCTAGATGGGGGCTTCATTCATTCCATTCCTGACCCGGTCGAAGACTGGAAGCAGGCTGTGGATTTTCATTTTCATCCTAGAGCGGTAGTTGGCGATAACTGACACTATTGCTACCTCAGGAGCTCGGGACAGCCGAAGTTTTCCAAAGTGCTCTGATTATTTTCCTACGGCGCTATGCCGCAAAAGACGACAGTATTTATCTCTACTTTTCTAACAGCCAATGAGATATAGGCCCTCGGCAGTGTCTTTTATTTCACATACTCCTCGTTCTAATCATATTTTTCAATTCGTTTTTAAATTACATGTGGCAGTACTGTAGTTAGTAAATAGCTGTCTCCCTATTCATTATTAGCATTATCATTACAAGAAAATGACCTGAATGTTACGTCCATAATACTGTACTACTTATCACCCCCACTACTACCACCACCCCAAAAAGTTCTATTTTTTATTTATTTTTTCTGTTAGTTTAAGTAAGTTATCATGTGCCAGTTCTGTAGTAGTATTCATTATCATCCATAAAACAATTAAATCCACGCGGCGAAGCCGGGCACTACTGCTATTAAGTATATATACTATTTTTGATTGCAAATTCGCACTATATATGCTTAACATTATAACGCGTGAGTAGCTATAAATCAATAAATCCAAAAATAATCTGGTAAAATCATTTGAACCGGCTTGCATTCGATCCACGAACCTCGAGGTTGGGAGTTAAAGACGCTATACCATTGCTAAACAAAGCCAATGATAGTAATCAGTTAACAACTGGTTTAGTATAACTGTATACCATATTTCCATATTTTGTCTTGGGAAGAACGATTTCATTACCGCGTTCTGCCGTTTTTATATACCATTTGATACTAAATTTGTATTAGTTTGTTCATTACATTCATAAAAGGATATCAATCTACTGAAATATGGACTAAGAAATCAATAGCTACTATTTTGACCCAACGGGGCGGCACGGCCAGGCACGATACGGCACGGTTAGCCTGAACTATTAGTCACTACTGCGGAATAATATTATATTTTTAAAATGTTAATAACCTACAGATCACCTCCTTGAGGTGATAAGCGGATTTAGTGAGACAGGGCCTTGTTGAATCGTAAGTTACGCTTAGGCTATAATAATTGCATGATTCATACATCCGCCATACGAAAACTATTTGACTAATGACCTTCTAGTTTAGCCAAAAGACGCTCCCCACATTAAGGTATATTGTTGCAAAATTTGGTAGAGATCGGATGATTAGGTTAGACATAATTTGATTTAAGGTTTGAACATTTGGATGGGCGCCACTTCTCTTTCGTTATGATGGTGCCGATATACAACATGACAGTGAGTTGCACTTTGCTAGTGCTACCTCTGTACCAAAGTTGGGTTGATTTGGTTTCGTCGTGTTTGAATTGATAGGGGGGATCCGTTTGCACACATATACGTTCCCCATCTCCAGGCTATTTAGATGACGACCTTGTATAGGCAAAAGACGCTTCCCACCTAACGGTATATTGTTGCAAACTTTGGTAGAGATCAGATGATTAGGTTAGTCGTAATTTGATTTAAGCTTTGAACATTTGAGTGGCCGCCATTCCCTACTAGGCTACTCGAAAGAAATATTACACGAATTATTTAATTGGATGACATATTTCGATCGCCATGAGAACATCATCTGATCCGGTTTACTTACTACTCGGGTCCAACCTCTGTGAACTTGCGGGGTGAAGGGAAGGGGCAGGGAAGGGTCAGACGAGAAGAGAAGGGACTGTCAACAGTCCACCGTGATATCTGGTATTCCTTTCTATTCCAATACTGCTAACATACGGCCGTTGCTCAAACCACTGTGGTGTTGCGGATGAGTGAGTCACCGACCAATGTGTTTGGTTCTGTTACTACGCACGGACCGGGAAACCTCATCATTCGTCACCATCACTTCTCATCGTCCGCGATCCACATTCCTCTCAGGTTCACGCAGCTTGTACCCGAGCAGTACGTTAAAATTAATGTCGGAGTATATTTATATAACACTTATGAACTGTACAAAATTATTCATTAATATTAAGGTACAAAACTTGTTGATGGAACTTACTGTACAGGCTGGTCGTATGTTTTAGACGAGTGAAAAATCCTAATGGAAGCCTGTGTTGTTGTCAGCTGTCCCATGCGGTCAGATGATTGACAAAACTATCTCACGCTACTGCTGAAGTACAGTCATTGACAAATACAATGGCATTCTGATCCTAACTATTTAACGTGTACTTCCGCGACACACAATACTTCGACGTTGACTGTACTGTTCAGGACGCTGGTGTCATCACGTGCTCAAGTCTGGAATTCCATTAAATCAGACCGGTGGTGACAACTGTGAAGCGATAGGGCGAGAGAGATACTGTATACAGGCTCACCCGCGAGCTTCAAGTCAAGGGCAATCGTCGAAAACAAACGTCAGGCTTGTATGTAACGCGCCAAACATTTTGTAAGAATTTTTGTTCCGTTAGTCTTTCGCGCTTGTGTACACGCTGCGTTTTTGTTGTTTTTAGTACTGCATATGTGGCTAAGTAAGCAAACACTATGAAGTCTGTCTTGGCGAGCTTTCGATATGGTTGATTGATTCCTCAGTTTAGGGGCTGCGACAACGCGGTCATGTAGCTTCGTGTACTTTGCGTGTGTGTAGAATCTGTCTGATAACCGGTGTTAATTGTGATGGCTGTATTAGTGTGTGTTATCTGTAATTCAGGTAAGGACTGCAGACGATCAATTACAAGTAGTTCCTACTTTTACTACCAAATGCTACCGTCAACGACACCTAGCTGTGAACTTGGCTGCTAGATGCCACTGCAACTGTCATCTAGTGGCGAACGTTGGAACTTAATAGAGCGTTAATCAAATCTAACCTTCAAATTTAGCATCACACAATAATTGTAGTTAGTGGAAGGTTCTTTTACATGCCATAAATCTATGACATGGGCCCACCCGCTTTACTTTCCCTCCTAGGGATGGCATACTGAGGGATTTTAATGGATTTACAAACTCGAAAACGTTCGTTGGTATGCGAATAACAATTCACCACAGTATCATCGCAATCGGAAGATTGGTATTGGAACGAACTGAGACAATCGTACAACGAAAACACAGAAACTTCCACTAAACTGTGTGAAATACACTCTCTTGTTAAAACGATTCGAACGCCAACACTTATTTATTGAAACGATTCGCGTGTCATCAATTGTCAAATGTATTTACTAAATTAGAAAACTTCGCGGTCGTTAGCGCAACTAAAAAAGTTAATTTTCTGAAACGACTCGCGCACCATCTATTTTTAAGCGGATTTACTTATTCAGAAACCGTTGCGGGAGTGTGCACAACAACTAATTGCATTGGGATAAATGCTATACGAAAGAACACGGGACTTTTTTGGAACTTTTCGAACGCTGACACGCACCTGTTGAATTGAATCGTGTGTCATCTATTGTAAAATGCACTTCTTATTCAGAAACCTGTGTGGGAGTGTGCACAACAACTCGCCAAAATTCCATCGCAGTGTGATGTATGGTATATGAACGCACATGGGACTTTGTTGAAACGATTCGCGTACCAACGCTCGTTTATTCTAACTACTCGTGCGCTACCAACTGTAAAATGGATTTACTATTTCAGAAACATTCACGGAAAAGTGCACAACAACTCACCCTAGTTTCATCGCAATTGGATGAGTGGTATATGAACGCAAACGGTACTTTGTTGAAACGATTCGCGTGCCTTTACACATTTCTTGAAACTACTCGTACGCAACCTATTACAAAATGAATTTAGTATTTTTTTTAACATTTGTTGGAGTGTGCACAATAATTCACCCAACTTTTACCGCGATTGGATGAATTTTACATGGACGCACACAGTACTTTTTGAAATGATTCGCGAGCCATATTTCATTTGTTGAAACTTCTCGTGTGCCAGCTAGTGTAAAATAGATTTATTAATACGGACACCAACACGGGAGCGTGAACAACAACTCACCCACGTCTCATCACAATCGGATGAATGTTATATGAACGCACACAGTATGTTGATGAATCGATTCACGTGCCATCACTCATTTGTTGAATCATATTATGCGCCACCTATTGTAAAATAGATTTGCTAATACAAAAACATTTGCGGGCGTGTGCAAAACAACTCACCCAAGTTTTATCGTAATCGGATGAATGGTATATGAACGAAGGCGGGTCAGACAAACAAACATTCATTTTTATATAGAGAGATTTATTTATTTATGTACTTGTATGAAACTTTTCTGAATTTTACTGATAACCTATGTTTCTGTGGTGACTGTAGTAGCGTGTCCCTTTCAAACCTCAGGCATCGTAAAGGTGTAGTCTGGAATGTGACTTATCCCCATAAGCTACTAAGGAATAATTTTTACGGTCGATGTAGTTCTAAATTTACAATTTTCTATAAGTATTTTAAAATATTTTCAACATGTTCAAGTCACGTAGGATTCATCTCAACTGAAAAAATATGTAATAATGATCACAGTTTGTCCTCAGTACTGCACGGTGTTCTAACTCAATCTCAAATGACAGGGAATGTGATAAACTGTTGAGTACACCTTGAGGAGGCATTACGTTCACGCCGGGACCATTACAGACGCATTCCCTGTGGGGCAATCAAGATACCCATCAGGCAACTGTATAGAACCACGCGCTGTCGTTCTTCAATAGCTGTGGACTTGTAGGCGACGCGGAATGCAAGCGAGCGCCTCGCGGAACTGGACGGTCCGGAATGTAAACACTGAGCTATTCCTGGTGCAAGCTGTTAATTCATCTCCGAAGCGTGCTCGTCCAATAAACAGTACAGTATGTCAGTGAAGTCACTCTCAATCAATAAATTATGTTTTATCAGACATCAAGTGAAGTTCAGATCTCATCAGAAACGTCAGGTTTATACTATTAGGCCTGTTTTGTCTCCAAATGTATTTTCTATCTCCATCTTACTCGTCGTTGTCTCCTACCTTGCGTAGTGGCTAGCATTCTTCGCTGTCACTGCGAAGGTCCGGGTTTAAATCCATTCCCTGACACTCAGATTCGTGAAGCGAAACTGAGAAGAGCCGGGTATCTAGTTCCTACCTCAACCATCAAGGAAGTGGTTTTCCGGTGTTTTCCACTTCTACTCCAGGCAAATACCAGGATGGTACCTAAAGTAAGACCACGGCCGCTTCCTACACAAATCCTACTTGAATTAAAAATACACACACTAGTACAAACATCACTGTGATGCAGGTAATCAGACCAATTCTACACACACGTAAGTACACGGGGCTACATGACAACGATATAGGACAGCCCCTAAAGAATCAACAACATCTCCTACCTCTATAAACGAAACCAATCTCACGAGTGAGCCCAGAGGACGCGCGCATTCAAGGACGACTACCAGCCAACTAATAGCTTGTGGATTACGTGGGACGTGTGGTCAGTGCGACGACACCATCAGCCACGTTACATTGGTTTTAAGGCATGGGACCCTGCTCTTACCAAGCACCTACTCAACAGTCACCTTACGAGACACCCTAATACAAATCTCAAATCCCCCCAGGGGCTCACATCTAGTGGGACGTGGGTTGGCAACAACGGGACCCCAGCTGAGTCCTGCATTGCTTCCACTTACTTGTCCGGGCTCCTCTCTGTCTTCTTTCCTGTCGACCTCCCTTGGTCAATTCTTGTTTTTTTCCGATCCCGGCGGTATTAGGGTATCCAAGGCCTAGGGAGTATTTCACTTTCCCGCCTTATTTGGTCCTTGTCTCATCTTTTCTGATAGCCTCCTTCTGCGAGGGGTCAGCCTTCTTTTCCTTTTCATATTATATCCTGCCTTCTGCTCAAGTCCCTCAAGGAGGCAGGATGAATGTAGCCCCACCACTTCTGGTGCACCCTGGATATTGCTACATCCTCAGGGGCTCACGGCTGGTGAGTTCGGGAGTTAGTGAACCCGATGGATTCCTGAGCTGGGTCCGGTTTTCTCCCTTTATCCATTACCTCTGGGGCGGACCCTCTCCTCTTTCACTTTCCTATCTGCCCTTCATGGCTCTACTTCCTTCCAAGTCCCTCATCCGCATTCTTCGAGGGTTGAGGGCATTTTTTTTCCTGTCCTTTATTTGCCTTATTCTCCTTTTGTTTTCCATTTCTTCTTCTAGTATATAAGTTAGTAGTTAGTTTAAGTTATAGTTTAATTTTCATTATCATCTTCACGATCACCCAACCCATAAGGGGGCGATAACCTAGATGTTAGGCCCCTTAAAACAACAATTATCTTCATCATCACAAATCTCAAATCTGTGGTAGAGCCAAGTATAGAACCTGGGGCGTCTTAGGTAAGAGACTAGAGTGCTGCCTCTACGTCACGGGACCAGCTCTTCTACTCCTAGATTTATAGAAACTAATTCTTGACGGGAGGCAATCATTATCCATTCTTGGCACAGTTATCTCTCTACGTAAGTACGGCGTTCACAATATTTCTCATATCCCGCTGTTGGTCATTTAGCAAGAGATCTCAGCAATTACGTAGATCAAATCGATGCTTCTTGTTTGGAACGTCAAGAGTTACTCAGAATTCAAATGTATTTTATAGGATATCCATAAGGTTGGCCACACCAATAATAACAAGCAGTTCCGTGAAGAACTATACAGCCTATTTTCATATATCCTGCTTATGTTAATTGCCTCTATCAACATACAAAATTTCAGTTTGATTGCTGTAATAGATTCGTAGATATTGAGAACCAACTAAATATTGCGGATGGTCGCCATGTTGGATTTTTATATATATGTAGGTCTTAGAGTTATGTACTGTTACATAACAGTAAGGATTTACTGTACCAAGTGTCACTGCACTCGGATGGTTACATTGCGAGAAATTACCATGTGAATATTTATACTTCGCGTCGTCGCTATGTTGGATTTGTGATCACCAGGTTTTTGAAAGTCTTATAGGTGAACTTATGTTCATAGCCCCTATCAACATTAAAAAATTCAGTTTGATTGCTGTAATAGATTCGTAGATATTGAGATCCATATAAATATTTCGGATGGTCGCCATGTTGGATTGTTATATGTACGGTATAGGCCATAGAGTCATGTACCATTAAAGGAAAATTATTGCGTAGTTTCATTATTCTAACTTTCACTTCGATCACATGATTACTACACAAGAAATAAAAACTTAATTTTAAAATTCGCACAGCCGCCATCTTGAGGTTATGTAAACAATTGAACTAAATTAAATATCAGTGCATTACAATGTGTATAAACATTTTCTGTACCAAGTTTCATTGCGTTTGGATCATTAAATCGCGAGAAAGGTCTATTTAAAATTTTCAAATTCGCTTGTCCGCCATATTCGTTTTGTAGTTAACCGGTTTTTGAAAGTCTTATAGATGAACTTCCAGTAGTGCCCTTTATCTCCATACAAAATTTCAGAATGATACCGCTAATAGTTTCAGAGCTATAGAATGCCGGTGAAATATTTCGCACAGCCGCCATTTTGAGGTTATGTAAACAATTGAACGAAGTTGGATGTCGGTGCATTACAATGTGTATAAATATATACTTTACCAAGTTTTATTGCGTTTGGTTGGTTAAATCGCGAGAAACGTCTATTAAAATGTCGCAACTTCGCTTGGCTGCCATGTTGGTTTTGTAGTTACCAGGTTTTCGAAAGTCACATAGGTGAACTTTTAGTAGTTCGCTTTATCACCGTAAAATATTACAGGGGATATCGGTAATAGTTTTGGAGATTTTGAATGCTGGTGAACTATTTCGCACAGCCGCCATGTTGGAATGGTGAGACATAACAAAATTTGTAGGGCACGGTCGGGGTCGTCCGGAATGGTGCTATGAACAAACTTACCGAGTTTCATTGTAATCGCTCGAGCCGTTTAGAAGTTATTAGGAGGGGAGGGGACACACACCATCACGCACACCATCACACACACACATGCACACACAGACAGACACACGGACAAAAGGTGATCTCATAAGCCTATTGTTTCATAAATGAAAATAGGCTAAAAACAGATGACCCTCCTTGTTGCAGCGATGATGATAATATCGAGTATAATTGGCGTTTCAGAGGGGCCTAACAATTAGATGATCGGCCTTTAAAGATGACGATGAATACCTACAACGAATTTGTATACGCGAAAAATAAATGATAAACAATAGAATAGAGAACGACAGAACAAAAGGAAACAAATAAGAAACGGCGTTATCCTCAAATAATGAGGGATGAAGAACTCAGAATGAAATTGATCTGTGAAATGCTTAAAAGGAAGAGAAAGAGGAGGGGGATCCCTGGAATCACTGGAGAAAGTGAAAAACCTGATCCAGCTCAGGAACCACTCGGGGTCACTAATTCCTGAGTTCACCGGCCGTAAGACCTTGACGGTTTAGATGCCTAGTGTTATCTAGGGTATAACCCTGAGTGGTGGGTCACACACACCTTGTGTTGGATGATGGCAGTTGACTACCTGTCTAAAGCCCATCACTCATCAAAATTAGGAAATAATACAACGATCAAACGTTGACTGCCATATTTTATATTTTCTCAATACTGTACAAGTCAGTAGTCATCATACAGTAACAATAGAAAACCAAAGGTAATATAAACAAGACTTACAACTTTGAGGTTATAGATCACATATTTTAGATCGTCTCCCAAAGAGTTTATACGTAAACATGAAGAAAGTTCACGCACTTTTAACACCTTGTCCTTTCTGTCGCCTATTACGACAGCAGCATATTTACAGTGGTTTCATTCGATCCGTCATCCACTTGTGAAGAAAGATATAAAATAGAAGGACCGACGGACGCCCCGAAATGTGAGGGTATTAGGTAAGAACAAAAACCAAGGCCAGTTAGGATCAGAAAATGAAAGCACCCTGGGCTTAATACTTGTAGGGTCGAAAAAGAACAAGGGTGTACAAGAAACAAGAAGAAGAGGAGGAGGAACACGCTAAATGTAAGTGGAGACCGTGCCGGGATCGCAACTAACTGAAACTTGCACTCTGAATTTTGCCCAGGAAACACCTGAGAGTGTAATATCGAGGAGTTTATTTCCGTGCCCGGCTTGAAGGTTGAGTATACTAGCTCTCCACCCTCGTTCGATTCTAGCTCTGAACTAGGAAATTGAAATCCTGATATGAGACTGGGAATTGAGAAGTATGTTGAAATATATTCTGGGATGGTACCTCTCATATGGACTCTCCTCCTTTTCTTCTTATTTCTTGTTCGCTTCTCCTTGTTCACTCTTTCCAAATCTCCGAACCGCCCTTCGGAGAACATGGAACTGTTGTTGTTGTTGTTGTTAATGCATTCCTTGTATGGTCATGAGACTTGTACAATTGGGTGTGTGTTGAATTTGTTCTCGGATACTTTCTATGATCTCAGGGAAGCCTACGTATTGTGATTACGATCTCAAAGGTCCTGGTTTCGATTGCCAGATTTGCAAAGAAATTTAATTTTGGACTGAGTGTTGGACCGGCATACATTCAATCTCGTCAGGCAAATCTGAGAAGAAGTGAGTTTTATCCTAGAAATTGTTTTGCGTTGTTTCCCACTTCTAGCCTAGTCAAATTCCGGGATGATCCCTGACTGGTTCACAGGGCTGTCTTCTTCCTAATCCTTGCCTCAATTACAAATATACACACTACTACAGGATAAAAGGCACAGGTTAACAGAATGACTCTATATCCACACGCCTTAGGGACTCCGAAAAGGTAAAATTGATTAAATTTTCACTTTTCTCTTTTTTACATTTCATAAATGCATAAAATCTAATATTTCAAATGATGGATAATTTATGTGGTTTTCTCATTGCTAAATTTCTGTAATTTTGTTACTGTTTTGTCATAGGTATGATAACTTGTTATATTATTTTAGCGGTTTCAGTAATTGCACTTATTAGGCTCTGGGAAGGAGTGGTGTCGAGGGACTCGAAATAACTTGACATCCCGGCATATTTTGAGTATGGAAGAACTCTATGAAATACAACACTCAGGGTGACCACTGTCAATCCCGGGTTTGAACCTTGGATCTTCGAATTGCACCTCCCCATTGCTGTCATTGATCATGGCTTGACCCGCTTAGCTGCAGTGTTGAGATAAAATAAAATAAGCTTTACTTCAGTTACATCAGCAAATTAACTCACTCAGGTTTATACTAGATGTTATAGCCTTCGCTGTTTATAGACGCCTTAAGCAAACGTTAAATTGGCTCTTGTAGAACAATCTTCTTAATGCCAGCTCTCTCTGTAGTGCATCGCGCATTTATAACTTGTTCAATCTGCATGCGTATGAGAATTCACATCGCTCAGTACCCCTGAGTTAACTTGCCGATGTATTTCTGGTTTGTCATTAATGATGTCTTCAGATGGTTACAGAGTCATTTCAAACGAATCATAAGATACAATACTGATAGTTTATGACGTACTGTAATTATTTTAGTTAGTTATTATTATTATTTATTTATCGTATGGCGTTTAGTGCCGGGAGTGTCCGAAGACATGTTCGGCTCGTCAGAAGCTGTAGCTGCTTCAAGCGGACACCACTAGGATGAGCTACAAGTTCCGTTCAATTTCAAGTAGTTCCAACTTTCGCTATCAGATATCAATGATACCTAGTGGTGAACGTTGGAACTTTGATACAGCGTTACAACGAAATCTAACCTAGAAATTTAGCTCCACACAAGTTTAGTCTGTGGAAGGATCTTTTACATGCCATAAATCTATGACATGAGACCGCCAGCTTTACTTCCCCTCCGAACAAGGCTTCATAACGTAACAGAATTGTCAGAAATAACGAATTAATTTTTGTTACGTTACTGCTTCCGTACCCAAAACAAATGGTAGGCCTATATGAATAACGTTTTTAGTGCGGCAACGAAATAAGGGGTTATAATTTTCCCTGGTTTGTGCTATTAACGTTATAACCGGGAGAGGAAAAGATTCCGTTATTTTAAAATGCGCTCCCGTTATTAACGTTATAAGTCTAGTAACGGTATGACAGCGATTTTGACCAGCTGAGCGCCATCAATAACGTTATTCAGGCAGAGTGATCGATTCGGTTATTTCAAAATGCAAACCTACTAATAACGTTATAAGCCTAGTAACGGTATACGAGAGATTTTAACCTGTTATACGCTATCAATAACGTTATTCAGGGCAGAAAAAATAATTCCGTTATTTAGAAATGTGAACCCACCAATAACGTTATAAGCTTTGTACCGGTATACGAGCGATATTTACGAGCTTTGCGCTGTCAATAACGTTATTCATCGCAGAAAAATAATTCCGTGACTTAGAAATGCGAACCCACCAATAACGTTATAAATCTAATAACGGTATACATGCGATTTTTACCAGCTATGCGCTGTCAACAACATTATTCTAAGCGGAGAAATTGATTCCGTTCTTTCAGAAAAGAATCTCGTCAATAACGTTATGGAAGTGTCTATTTGCCCGCTTCCCGGACAAGCATGGAAGGTGACCGTGAACTGACGATGCTGGGCCATATGTAATTCCAGGCCAATTATTTATTCAAACATAGGATAATCACTTCTTGAAATATCAATAATAATCGACATAATGATTTCAATCTGAGCGCGTGCCCCATCAGACAGGGCAAGGCACCTGGCTCGTTTCGATCGCGGTCATATTGTAGCCTACGTTAGAAACATGTTTCCTAAAATCAATACGATGGATCCCATTGATTCGAAATATTTCTTGTTGCTTCATATAGGGGTTTGGAACATAGCCTATTGTTCATCATTTCCATGTAGTTGAAGTCTGATAAACTTTGTTATTTTTGGAGTTGGCAATGGCCTTGACTTAGGAACTATCCACGCAATTTCCTGGAGTGGAAGTGGGAAACCCCAGAAAAACACTCTAAGATAGCTAAGATGGGAATCGAACTCACCTTCTCGCAGTGTTGCCATATAAGGCAGAGTGTAACCTACACACCAAACTTTCACTCCTTTGTGACCAATAAGAGTATTTCTTTCCTAAATGAAACCTCCCGTTCTTGCTTTTCGTTTACTTGGTATCCTATTTTCATTTAGTAGTGATAGAAGCCATTTTTCAGTGATGGTTATTTCTAATGAAGAAAGCTATTCAGTCGGTCAACACGAAATTCGCGTCGACCGAATGAAAAGCTTTCTTTATTATTTTCATTTATGAAAAAATAGGCTTATGACATCACATTTAGTCCGTGTGTGTGCGTATGTGTGTGTGTCCCCTAATAAAATATAAACGGCTGGAGCGATTTCAATGAAACTCGGTAAAGTCATAGTACTATTTTGTCGGACCCCGACCGTGATCTTCAAATTTTATTACAGCTCACCAATCCAACATGGCGACTGTGCGAAATATTTCACTGGCATTCCATATCTCCGAAACTATTACAGATATCACCCTGACATTTTGTACGGTGATAAAATGAACTACTAGATGGGACTCTCAACATTCCTGTTAAGTAACAAACGAACATGGGGGCCAAGCGAAGTTGATACATTAAAATATATCTTTTTTTTTTTCGCGATTAAACCATTCGAGCGCCGTCAAATGGTATAGCAAATGTTATACACCTTGTAATGCACTGATATCTTATTCAACTCAATTGTTTACATAAACGCAAGATGGTGCCTGTGTGAAATTTAAAAATTACGTTTTAATTTCTTGTGTCCTAATCATGCGATCGTAGCCAACGTTTGAACAATGAACCTACCGTACGCAATAATCGTCATCTAATAGTACATAGCTCAATGGTCTACACATATTTAGAAATATTTAGACGATTCTCAATGTCAACTAATCAATGACAGCAATCAAACTGAATTGTTTTCATAACCATAATTTTGAAATTTTAAAATCTCGTATTTAGCCTATTTCCATTTATGAAAAAATAGGTTTATGAGATCACCTTTTGTCCGTGTGTGTGCACCAGGGCCGTGCACTGGGCAAGGAGAAGCAGTGTTAGCAGGTGAAGCGCAGCCCTATTCTGCCTATTTCTGAGCAGTGCAGCACGACATCACACTAGCACTGCAGCGCTTAGTCGCACAAGCACTGTCCATTTGACGGGGTGCTGCATTACGTTTAGTACTGAGCGCAGAGCCTGGACACAAGGCGCACTGGAGCCAACATTTTGTCATATGCTTGTGGTCTGCCGTGCTCATAACGTCTTTTGTGCCTGGGGAGCACAAACATACCATAGTGGGAAAGTCACACCTTAAAGAAACACACCGAAGACGTATAAGACATGATATTTGGACGTACATGAACCAGATCTGCAACAAGGATACAAGAAGTTGCATACTTTTTAGCCTATTTTCATTTATGAAAAAATAAGCTTATGAGATCACCTTTTGTCAGTGTGTCTGTCTGTGTGTGCGCGTGTGTGTGTGATATGGTGTGTGCCCCCCCTAATAACGTCTAAACCACTGGAGCGATTGCAATGAAACTCGGTAAGTTCATAGCACTATTCCACACCACCCCGACCGTGCCCTTCAAATTTTTATACATTCCCACCAATCCAACATGGCGGCTGTGCGAAATATTTCACCAGCATTCGATATCTACGAAACTATTACCGATATCACCCTGGAATATTTCACGGTCATAAAGGGAACTACTAGAAGTTCACCAATGTGATTTTTGAAAACCTGATAACTACAGAACCAACATGGCGGCCAAGCAAAGTTGCGACTTTTAAATAGACGTTTATCACGATTTAACCAACCAAACGCAATGCAACTTGGTACAGTATATGTTTATACACATTGTAATGTACCGACATCTAACTTCATTCAATTGTTTACATAACCTCAAGAAGGCGGCTGTTCGAAATATTTCACCGGCATTCTATATCTCTGAAACTATTAGCGATATCACCCTGAAATTTTGTACGGAGATAAAGGACACTACTGGAATTTCATCTATAAGACTTTCAAAAACCGGTTAACTAAAAAACGAATATGGCAGCCAAGCGAATTTGAAAATTTTAAATAGACCTTTCTCGCGATTTAATTATCCAAACGCAATGAAACTTGGTACAGGAAATGTTTATACACATTGTAATGTACTGGTATCTACAGTATATTAGTTCAATTGTTTACATAACCTCAAGATGGCGAATGTGCGAATTTTAAAATTAAGTTTTTTATTTCTTGTGTCGTAATCAAGCGATCGAAGTGAGAGTTTGAGTAATGAACCCTTGCAATAATTTTCCTTTAATGGTACGTGACTCTATGGCCTATACATATAACAATCCAACATGGCGACCATCCGAAATATTTAGATGGATCTCAATATCTACGAATCTATTACATCAATCAAACTAATTTTTTTAATCTTCATTGGGGCTATGAACATACGTTCACCTACAGGACTTTCAATAACCTGGTGATCACAAATCCAACATGGTGGCGACGCGAAGTATACATATTCACATGGTCGTTTCTCGCAATTTAACCATCCGAGTGCAGTGACACTTGGTACAGTAAATCCTTCTACAAATGTTGATCCACTGGCATCTAATTTTTTCATTTGTTTCCATAACCACAAGATGGCAGCTGTGCGAAATTTTAAAATCTCGTTTTTACTTCTTGTGTCCTAATCATGCGATTGAAGTTTGAATACTACACGTACACAATACACTTCACGTAACAGTACATAACTCTAAGACCTACAGATATAAAATCCAACATGGCGACCATGCGCAATATTTAGCCGGTTCTCAATATCTGCGAATCTATTACAGCAATCAAACTGAACTTTTGTATGTTGATAGAGGCAATTAACATAAGTAGGATATATGAAAATAGGCTGTATAATTCTTCGCGGAACTACTTGTTGGGTTAGTTATTGTTGTTTTAAGGGGCGGAACTACGAGGTCATCTGCCCCTACTTTTTGGGTGATGTAGCAGGTGCAGCGAGATATAATAATCCTAAAAATAGAATCAAGCATATTGGTAATCATGCATGTGACAGTAACAGGGTCTGTATGGAATCAGGAGTGTTAAAATATATTTTTTAAATTTGTTGACATACTGTCACAAACCAGCCGACGTAGCTACACACGCTAACGTGCATGGTCAGACTACACCGAACTCGAAATACCACACACAACCATTTCATACCTTGCCTCATTAATTTCATTTGTCATTAAATCCTCTCATTAGATTGACGTCATGAAGGGCATCTATCCGTAATATCATTCCCACAAGGAAACTGACTCACCATATCCCCTTCCTCATAGCAACCTAAATAATTACGGTTAGAACAAAAAAACTACATTAGGACTATAAAGCTATAGTCTACAGTATTTCAATAACAAGATTCTGAATTCACCAACTGATTAGATTGGTGCTGTTCAGGGATATGTGAATTCGAGAAACCTGCGTTAGTAAATTTATCAGGTTTTTAAACTGAACAATATTCCGTCGCAATCTGAGGTAATTTATGTCTTTTATTCGTATTTTCAACATCGCCTGAAACAATAACTCATGGAATTTACCTACACATAAGATATACGGCAAAATAAGCAAGTTGACATGAAATCTTTCTAACTTTTGAAGTTTTAGGACAATTTTCATTATTTCAACAGTATGGAGACCAAGAGTGCTCTTCATTGTAAAACAATTTTGCTCTGAAAATTTCAAAATCTGTTGTCTGTCTTTCTACCAGCTTGTCGGTATTTATTTCGGTTGTTTGTTGGTTTTTGGAACTATTCGGCTCTTTGGTTATGGTATGCGAACCATCTCTCTAACTTACCAGGGGCACTGTAATGCCAAAAATACGAAGAAAGGTGTACTATTATAGTTCGTGCTGAAATTACATGGCATCGTGCAATAGATTGCGCTGACAATGAAAGAGATCACCTTGTGGTGTAGTGGCTAACATTCTTGGCTGTCGGGTTGGTCCGGGTTTGATTCCCTGGCCTGCCAAGAAATTTAATTTCGGTTTGAGGTACTGAAATGGTATCGATGATACCTAAGTCATCAAAGGGGTGTTCATTTTGAGGACTTGCACCAGGTCAGTGAGCACAAGTTTTCCTTTTTTTTCTACATTCTTACTCTGCAATTCGAACATTCATACGGGAACTCGGAGAGAAACTCACCTCGTAGAGTTGTTAGAATAGCTTCCGTAAAATATTCTCAAAGGCCAATGCTATAAGTAGCTGTCGTGAGTTAATCCAATTGCATATTTATATGTAATCCACACATCGTATTTAAGAACATTTGATTTTCATAGCATTCTATGTTCTGGGCATAGGAAAATCTCGAAGCTAATTTCGCAATTTTCAGTGAATGAACATCCAAAGTATAGTAATCATCATGTAGGGACACCGTGCCACATATATACAGAGAGTGCAAGAATTGCTTGAAGGCAATGTGACATGGTGCGTAATTTGTGTTTGTACAACGAATGAGATTTTCATTACGGTGATGATGATGAAGATGGTGGTAACGATGAAGACGGTGATTTACTAGTTAGGAACCAAAGGAATACTTGGGAATAGAGCCTGAAGCGGATGTATGGAAAAAACAAAATGAACTTGCTGGTTGATTGCGAAAGTGTCTAATCACCATATTTTATGGAGAACAACTTATCCAGAAGTACACATGAAAGGGAGTAGTCAAGCACAAATAGGTGGAGGCAAAGGTTGCTCTTGTGTGAGACTGTATGCTGCAACCACTGTGGAGTGTCTGATAACCTAGCTCCGTTCAACCACCAAAATTAAGAAGGGAATCACCGACATAGATCTAAGATGCATCTGTAACATTTCAGAAATGTTACGCGATCCATGTTTTCGTGTCTTCCTCGTGTTAGAAGCAAAAGTACAATAGAATAATAATTGTTATTGGCCGTAAGAAGGATACAAGATTTATGCTGGACCCCACCATCAGATGTGAAGTAACCATCGGCATAACAAGACAGGTCGTTTAGAGCTAACGATAGGCTTCAAAGAGAATTGAAAGCTTGTGGTACGTTTCGAATAAGGGAAAGAAACAACATCAACATTTTTTAATAACTTATCGTGTTTGGGTATGCCTAACTTAAGTGTAAATGGCATAATTTTGCTATCAAATGAATCCATTCAATAATAGAGAATTGATCTACAATGTACTCGGGAACAGTATGAGACGTAGTCTATTGGTATCCAATAACATTTTATTGCCAATAATAATAGTCTAATAATAATAATAATAATAATAATAATAGTCTAATAATAATAATAATGATAATATGAAGAGAAGAGAAGAACTACTTCGAGAAATCCAGCCGCGACAGGCCGGCCACGCGCCCCTGAACTGAGAGTTCCAGCGTAGACAGTGTGTGCCTGGGTCATATGGCCCTAAAAGCACTTGCCTGGCTTGCAGGGTACCACGACATACTATACACAGCTCACTCGCACATGTAGCTAGCGGCAGGCGGGGAGAGTCAAGGACACAGATTACCTACTGACATGACATGACATGACGTCACGCACCTACGCCGGGCCTTGGTGTGCATTCCCACCCCTCCCCCCTCTTCCCCCACACCCCACATAATAAAATCTAAGCGACTGGAGCGAAGTCAATGAAATTCGGTAAGGTCATAGTAGGCCTACTATTTTGGCCGACCCCGATCGTGCCCTTCAAAGCTTATTATGTTTCACCAATTCAACATGGTGGCTGTGCGAAATATCCCACTGGCATTCTATATCTCCGAAACTGTCACCGATATCACCATGAAATTTTGTACGGTGATAAAAGTCACTTAAGTGACTTTCATAAACCTGTTAACTACAAAACGAACATGGCGGCCAAGTGAATTTGAACATTTAAATAGACTTTTCTGGCGATTTAACCATCTGAACGCAGTGAAATTTGGTACAGCAATTGTTTATATACATTGTAATGAACTGATATCTAATTTTGTTAAATTGTTTACATACACTCAAGATGGCAGCTGTGCAAAATTTTTAAATTATTTTTTTATTTCTTGTGTCCCAATCATGCTTTAGAAGTCAACGTTTGAATAATGAACCTACGCAATAATAGTCATCTAATAGTACATAACTCTATTGTCTACATATAGGGTCTTTCATATTAAGTAAGAACGACGAGCGGCGGTTTTGTTATTCGCTACTGCAGCGGGCTTGGCCGAGTTTCTGGCACCCCACGGCCCCCTGCTGTAGTATTGAAAGCGCGCGCATAGTACAAACTTGACCTTGCTATAAGCGTGCAGGTGTTGTCAGTCGCCAGTCTGAACCTCAGATGGTAACATGTTAAAACAGTTATCATTGCAACATCGTATTTTTGTATGTAAAACTTATTTTAAGTACGAGTCGGGCCCGGTGGGTAAGTTCAGCAATTTCCTGATGAAGTGTCACCATCACTAGCACAGATTCACGTAATTGTAAATAAGTTTTCCACTAGGCCTACTGACTCAGTGCTCAATAAAGAACATAAAATACAAAATCAGAAACATTACAGTGGCAGAACTCATTCGCGTGAGCCAAAATGTGGTTACCGGATACAATGCCTGTATAACCCAGGAAGGACGACACTTCCAGCATCTTTTATAAGGTAATATTTCATACAGGATTGTACACACGCTTAAAGCAGGCGGCCACGGCGCGCCACAAGCTCGACCAAGGCCACCGCAGCAGTAGGAAAGGGGAGCGAAAGTCAAGTGAGAGAGTGATGACCTTACCCCTTACCTGACGGTATGGGATTCCTGAGCATCTAGTCCGATGTTGCGATTGACTGTGACTGTGATGGCTAGTTCTGAATTATTGTTCAGTTCTGGATATTTCTGAGTGATCCTTTGAAATTTTACCAGTTTGTACTTACGACTTCTAATTTTCCATGTTGTTTTTCCTGTTTTTAGTTCATCGATCCCTTTAATTACTTTTTACTTAGTTTATTTTACCTGCAACACCATTATTTTTAGTGTTCGTTAGGTGTTCTATTTTCGGCAATTTATTTTTGGGCAGTATCTCTGGTAGATCATATACATGAACGATGTACATACAGGTACGAGTGATGGGGAGCATTACGGTCATCAAGTGCAGTTAGTTTTACATTTTAGGTGAAAAATGGAGCCACCAGCAAAACCGATTCAAGGCAGGACTGGCATGCAAAACGAAATGTATCATCAATTTAAATTAGCGTCGCGAAATTAAATTGTTCAAAGGAATAAAATTTCACTCCTGGTGCAAAATAAAATTGGTAACAGAATTTTAATTTCGCTGCAGAGGCAAAATAAATTCATTAGTCTTTTAATTTCGCTTCCGGCGCGAAATAAAATGCATTACTGACTTTTAATTTCGCTCCCGGTGCGAAATAAAATTCGTACCAGACTTTAAATTTCGCTCCCAGCGTGAAATAAAATCCGTTACAGACTTTTAATTTCGCTCACGGCTACAAACAGAATTCTTAACAGACTTTTAACTTTGCTCCTGACGTGAAATAAAATTCATTAAAGACTTTTCATTTCGCTCTTGGCGTAAAATAAAAACCGTTAGTCTTTTAAATTCGCTTCCGGCGCGAAATAAAAAAAAATACAGACTTTCAATTTCACTCTGGGCACGAAATAAAATTCGTTACAGACTTTCATTTTCGCTTCCGGCTCGAAATAAAATTCATTACAGACTTTTAATTTTGCTCCTGGCCTGAAATAAAATTCGATACAAGACTTTTCATTTCGCTCCTGGCACGAAATGAAAACCGCTACAGTCTCTTAATTTTGCTCCCGGCGCGAAATAACATTTTTAACGACATTTTTGCTCCTGGTATGACAAAAATTGCTGGCCCCATGGTGTTGGGGATAGCGTGCCTGCTTCTCACCTGGAGGCCCCTGGTTCGATTCCCGGCTCCGTTAGTGATTTTAGAAACGGACGTGTGGGTTGGAACGGGGTGCACTCAGCCTCGAGAGTAGCTGTCTGAAAGTCGCGAAAACCAAGATTAACGGCCGAGGGAACCCGATGCGCTGACCAATATCTGCAGATGCCTGGGCAGCGGTCGCTTGGTAGGCCTAGGCCTTTCATGGGATGTAGTGCCACGGTTTATTTTAATGACACAAAATTCCCAAACAGCATTTAGTTTCGCCCCCGGCGTGAATTTAAAATGCATGGAACATATCATTTCATGTCTGAAATTAAATCTGGTCTGGCATGCGAAACAAAATGGTTGTGGACGCGTTAACATTTTAATTTCGCCATGAGCGTGATATTCGGGTGCGAAATGATATTGATTGTAAGCGCGAAAATTAAAATGGAAGCACAATGTAATTCTAAGCACAATAACATAGTGAAAGGCGACGCAAAACTAATTGCAGTGCGAAACGAAATACTGTACGTGGCACAGGGGTTTGACTTTCGTGCCATGGTCAGTATAAATGCGCTGAGGGTAAGAACGAAGTAGTAAGGAATGCCAAGCCCCCCCCCCCCCGAAATTTCCGGAAGTGTAAGAATAAAGAATGTAGAAATGAGAGGAATAACCCCTCAACCCTGTTGTTCGAGTAACCCCTCCGAAACAGAACTCCATATACGCCGCGGAACTACCACAGACGATTTTCTGTTATTTGTAACTCTTCAGTCAGTCAACATTAATTTACCCGATAACTGGGTGGGTACAACGTATATAAGATGTAAGTAACACTCCTGAAAAAAAAAATACATGTATTAGATTTAAGATCACTAAAATTGCTGCATTATAATCGTGACCATAAACTAATACATATAATGTTATTTACATATTACTGTATATACATTGTACCCCTCCCAGTTATTGGGCAAATTAGTGTTGACTGACTGAAGAGTTACAACTGACAATTTGTATTGTAATTGGAGTTCGTCACTTATCTTGAATGTCTGTCCACACAGCACATTCGTCTTCTTGTTCGCTATAGAACAAGTAAAGGTACTTGTTGCCCCATTGCGTTATGAACGTCAGGGAGGGCCAGCCACGATTCCGAGGTGCAGTCAACGACGATGGTGATGTTGATGCCATAGCACTGACTTTCTCCTCTACTGGAGTGATGACCATTGAATGACGCACGTTGCTGTTGCAGCCCTGCAGATTGTGCAGGCGGTGAACGGTAATAAGACTGCTACTGCTGCCAACGTCAGGACTTTGAACATCGCTCCGAACATAATTTCACTCTCGAAACGAATACATTTTAATTTCAACAACGAAATGAAATGTTCCATTCATTTTAAATTCACATCGGAGGGCGAAACTAAATACCGTTTGGGAATTTTATTTCACGCCGGGTGCGAAATTAAAAGTCTGTAACGAATTTTATTTCGCGCAGGGAGCGAAATTAAAAGTCTGTAACCGAGTTTTATTTCGCGCCAGGAGCGAAATTAAAAGTCTGTAACGAATTTTATTTCGCACCGGAAGCGAAATTAAAAGTCTGTATTGAATTTTATTTTGCGCCGGGAGTAAAATTAAAAGTCTGTAATGAATTGTATTTCGTGCCGGGAGTGAAATTAAAAGACTGCAACGAATTTTATTTTGCACCGGAAGCGAAATTAAAAGTCTGTATCGAATTTTATTTTGCGCCGCGAGTGAAATTAAAAGTCTGTAATGAATTGTATTTCGCGCCAGGAGCGAAATTAAAAGATTGTAACGATTTTTTTTTTCGCGCCGTGAGTGAAATTTTATTCAATTGTACAACGTAATTTCGCGTTGCTATTAAGTTTCGCGTTGATTTCGCTATGTCATTTCGCTTCTAATTAAGTTTCGCTTCGATTTAATTTCCCGCCGACAATCATCGTCATTTCGCTCCCGAGTATCGTGCTCACGGCGAAATTCAAATATATTCGCCCCCACAGCCATACATTTCGTTTCGCATGCCAGCCCTGATTCAAGGGCATACCACTAAATCCCAGGGGGAATTGCGACTACCATTGACCAAAATTTTATGTGTACTCGAGTTTGAAGGTTGTTTGAGAAGTAACCAATAGACCTACATAAAATCCAATAACATCATCATTTTCGTCGTTCTGTTTTACGTTAGTTCATGTTGGTTTGGATTTTTTAAAATATATTTTAATATTTCTTATCGCAGTTGGAACACAAAAAGTGCCCGTTTTTAAGCGTGTTTCAACCATGCGTCACATTTAAGAATCATTATCTCACAAACCCGTCAACAGATCGAATCCAAATTTTAACACAATATACATTGGAATGTTGTATAACTGGTTCATTAATTTTAAAATTTTGTATGGCCAAGAAACAAAGTTGTTATCATTTTGGTAAGGTAACTTTTTCTCGGCTCGGGTTGGTTTGAAAATGTAGTTCTTGGTCGCGTTGTAATCCTAATACATCAAAAAGGTATGCTGTATGATTGTGAAATACGTAAATTAATTCACTTATTTTATATCGGTTTGTATTTGTATGGGGAATTAAGACATGGTTCACCAGTTGGCCGCTCCTGTAAAAGCTGTACAGCGTTGCCAAGATGGGCTCCATCACGCGTCAAGGCACGCTTCGCTCGGAAGTAATGGGCTCCATATCAGCAACGCTGTACAGAATATCCCGGAGCGTCTAGCTTGTGAACCATGTCTTAGTTCCCCGTATAAATACAAACCGATATAAAATAAGTGAATTTTACGTATTTCACAGTCATACAACATAACTTTTTGATGTATAAGGATTACAACGCAACCGAGAACTACATTTTACAACGACCCCGAGCCTAGAAATAGTTACCTTACAAAAAAGTTAACAAAATTCGTTCTTGAACACACAAAATGTTGAAATTAATAAACCTGTTATACAACATTCCAATGTATATTGTGCTAAAATTTGGATTCGATCTGATGACGGGTTTGTGAGATAATAATTATTAAATGTGACGCATGGTTGAAACACGCTTAAAAACGGTCACCTTTTGTGTTTCAACTGCGATAAAAAATTAAAATATAAATAAAAAATTCCAAACCTACATAAACTAACGTAAAATAGAACGACGAAAATGATTATGTTAGTGGATTTTATATAGGTCTATTGGTTACTTCACAAACAACCTTCAAACTCGAGTGCACATAATATTTTGGTCGACAGTAAGTACTGTACCAAGAAAAGGAAGCCCGGCCCTAAGAAAAACCGGTGACTTCCAGTGAGCGGCGGGTGGGCTGAGCGGCGGGTGGGTTGAGCGGCGATTCTCAGGTAGACGAGGGTCAGAAGTGATTAGCGAGTTTACAACCCTTCCGTTGAGCGGCGGATTCTTTGGTCACCCTCTTTCCCTACCTTCGTAGGCAACTTAATGTAATTGCAACACAATGTGGCTGAGATAGGCGTAATTGATGCGCGAACTAATTAATGAAGGTAATGTATTAAAAGATACAAATAAAATTCGTTGTCTGGCAGTAAGCCTAAGTATGTTCGCTAAGTAAGAATGGCTACGGCTTTACTGGATGTTATCAAATTTCTTACAAATATGTGTTAGATATTTCTAAGTTACTAGTTAAAAAACGGGATACCTTTGTTCAACAGAAAATGTCACAACTGCAGTGAAATCATTTTGTGTACAAGAAACGCATTGGAAGAATACGAAGTACTAAGCTCGTGCGATCAACTCACTTCGACGCGCCTGCGTTCTGATTGACTGCCAGGAAGTGACGTGATTGCAACTACTCTGTATCGACGTTGCGCTCTCCCTCTATTAATACAATGGCTATAACATAACGAACATTATATTAATTTAATCACCAAACTATTTTAAAACAAGAAAAATTGAAATAAGAGGGAGTGTGACTCGCCATACAGCATGTTTACATCGCGTACTGTAATGAGCTCACAGTTGCATACTTTGGTGAGTTTTTATCAGCTATCGTTGAAAATAATTGTATTGCCGTAGTTAGATGTACAAGTAATAAAAATAATGACAGACTATACTGCACCAGGGCAGATGTAGTTTATAATCAGTATTCTCACGCAAGAGGTGTGTACTGGCTCTTTGGTATTAGCGACAAATAAGATTTGGAATCCAACAAAAGGTGTTGTTTACCAACGCGGTAGGGTTGGTTTTTCCGTGCAGGTGCGCTGGTATGTCCAGTGACCAAAGAATCCGCCGCTCAACGGAAGGGTTGTAAACTCGCTAATCACTTCTGACCCTCGTCTATCTGAGAATCGCCGCTCAACCCACCCGCCGCTCAGCCCACCCGCCGCTCACCGGAGGCAACCGAAAAACCTCTACACATAGGCCTACATAAAAAAAAATCCCTAGTGTATATTTGAAATTACGCTTGCATTAGAGAACGTGTAAAGTACTGAGCAGTTTTGATTTCACTTTAAATTTATATGTACAAGTTGGATGACTAAACGTCACCCCACTATCTGCAAGCTACATGGCTGAACAGCGGTTGCTTGGTAGAACTAGGCCCTTCAACGGCTGTCGCGCCACGGGTTTAGTCTTTTTTTGAACTTCTAATATATAATTGTAAGAGTACAAGACCACGAACTATTCATTGACAACTTTTTTCAGAGAAGAGAGTTCGTATTCAAACGGAAACATTGCGTTGTGTGGAAAAGTAAGACGTAGCCATTGTGAAAATGGAAAATTGGTCTCCATAGATACTGACGACAGTCAAGCGCATGTTCTCTAGGTGCTAGCGTCCTGCATAAATATCCACTTCCTTTATACGCTCACAGAAAACGAAGGAAAGTCCCAGCAGAGCTTGTGTATTGGCGTATTGAACGAAATAAAAGGTAAGGAACTGAAACAATGTTTCTTACAGCAGATGTTTATTGCCATTCAGAAATTCCTTCTTATTTTATGATTTTTTTCCTAGGAAACTGTCATCAGTCCAACATCTCTCATTGACTAGTTCACCTGTCAATCAACCTACCATTGTGGTTGCACCTGAAGTTCAGTTGTGTCTTGTGTTTCGCAGGGTTTTCCACACTCCCTCCAGGTAAATGCCGAGATATTACCTTACTTGAAGACTCTGGGCACCTGCGCCATCCCTGGCTCTAATACAGTAACACACATAGTCAACTACATGGGACTGATGACCAAGATGTCCCAAGCCCCTACAATGTATTATTATCAACAAGAACAAGAACAAGAACAAGAATGTTTGAGGAAGTAAGAAAGTATCTGTATAAACACATTGTGTCAACCTTACATAAGCGTGACATTACTATAATTTTATTGCTCAGATATTGTTCCACGCCTATGCACTTGTACATGTAACTCGCCGAACTACAATATTCGTCAACTCGGCGTGTTCATCATTTTGCTTGCGCTAGAGATCTTGTATAGCCGCGCCGCTACTCCTACCACCCTTTTCAAAACAATTCCCAAACTAATGCCGACGATTCCATTCACCCGATTTTATTTATGAAAAATGCATTGGAATCAGGAAATAAATCTCCGTTTTCGTATTACCAGTTTTTTTCATTTTTTAAGCAGAAATATAATAAACTGCTAGTAACTTTTTTGTTTTTCACATTTTGGAAAATGCATTGAATTGATATCAATTCTATTGCACTCTAGTATACATAGTGGTTTTGACATCGCAAATACGAGCTTCCATTCAAGAGAAATTGCCTCACTTTGGTGCTGCTACGTGGTGTCAGAATTACAAACTAAAAATCGGGACATTTAGTCTTAATAGTATCTGGCTGCTGCACAGACTGCTGTGTTGCCTGCTGGTGTGTCCCTTCCCCGCGCTGTCCGATCGTGACGTCACAGTTCCCTCTTCATTGCTATGTAAAATAGTCAGGGATGTTTCAGCTACGTTATCTGATGGTTGAGTTACTTCCGCAATGCTATATGTGTTTGTAGAATGGGGCCTGTTATGAAAGGCCTCTGATATGGCTGGATATTCAGGGGAAGGTACTGCAGTTTCCATGTCGGTAGTGTTGCTTAGCTTACTACTCCCATCTGACTCGCCCAGCACCGTGCTGTAGGTTTGTTGTCTGACATGAAGTACCGGGCGATTCCTTCTGTTCGGACGGTCTATTTGTAAGTGGCAGGTTTCTTTACAATAAAAGCAATACTTAGCTTGTCCTTCATATGTTAACAGAACTTTACAATCATTGACCGTCAAATATGATGGAATGGGGTATTTAAGTTCAATTGTTACAATACGTATGCCATTACTTACAGCAGAAAATTCGTATACTTCATTCCAGCACTCGTTCCGTATGTCCTTGAGAACTCCATGCGTAGAAAGCACGTGGGAGAGCCTTTCATTGTTGACTTCGGGAGGAGATTAAACAGACACGCACACGTTTTGTTAAAGAGTCTGAAGCAGTGATAGTTTTCTTTGTGGTGTTACCGCTAGCTAGCCGGAAGGATTTCACACCTTCATGTCGAGATAATATGTTTTCATAAAGTAAGGTGTACACTAATTTAATGTACACTGAATTTTCCCCGTTGTCTAGTTGATTCGCTAGTACTTGATCTCTATTAAGCTTCAGGTCGTTTGCTATCCACCTAGGCCTATGTATTTCAAGTGGTGTTGGTCTGTTGTTCCTTTCTTCAAGAGCGCATTTAAGAGTGTTTTCCGGACATTCGCCACTTTCGCAAGTTCAACAAGCAGTTCCGTGACAAACTAAGGAGCCTATTTTTCTTAAACTTAATTATTCATGCCAATGTTTAATCTATATGGAACTATCTAAGTTAATGACGAAATTAAGTTGGTAATATCAAAATTTCTAATTAATTCTAAATATACCTGCACTACAGTTGGAAGCCCTGGTGACTTAATATATTCTTAGTTCCATCTCTTAAGGTACAGAATACAAAATTTGATTGAAGTTCAATGTATAACGTGGACGTTACATGCAGTTAGATATTGGATCTATCAGTGCGCGTAAAATCATGTTGGCAGCAATGTCATGCATGTCTTGGTCAGAAATAATCTGACATATTATGATCTATTGTTGTGCCAATTTTGGACGAAATCCATTTGTATGTATAGAAGTTACATGCATTTTAGAATTAAACTTATCATCAGGCTTAGAATCATGTTAGCGGCATTGGCATAATATTAGTTACTCCAAATTAATCTAGAATGTCAGGTACTATACGTGTGCAAAGTTTAGAGTTGTTGGCTTGCATGCATTCTGATATATTAATATAAAGGTAAAAAAGTAGAGACAGCAATTATCAACAGTTATCAGCAGCTGGTTGCTCTTAAGAATACGCATAGTGATATCTGGTTATGTACACATAGTAGACTACATACGAAATTTGGTTGAAATCCAATTGATAGTGTAGAAGTTCTATTAATTTAAAAATTTGACCTATCAGCATGCTTAGAATCATTTTGCCAACACTGTCATGTATGGCCTCCTGGAAATTAAACTGAAATAGTATTGTCTATATACTGTAATTATGTGCCAATTTTGGAATAGCTCCCATGCATACCTTCCAAGATATACAACATGGAGCTCAAATTTCAATTGCGGTTTTTCAGCAGTTGGTAGCACTGACTTCATTTTCATGGCCTTGAGATATTCAGATATAGATCTTTACTCATACCAAATTTGGTATTGATTGTTTCAGCCGTTTAGGAGTTGATAAGGGGGGGGGGCATGCACAGACAGACAGACAGACAGACATTTGCCCAGATCGATCTCATAAGTCTACTTTTTCCTCATTTTTGCAAAATGTGAAAAGTAGGCTAAAAATACAATACCCTATCACGGTAAGCACTTCCGAGTATTTATTAACCTCGAGGCTAAACTCAGAACCTAACACGACGTAGGTCGCAAAGTGACACTTCCACTCTTTCTACTCTATGGAGTTCTCCAACGCAAAATGTATCAAAATGGTGCCATTCTCAATCGATGATGCCGTTTGTAATATATAAACGATATGCGAATAACGTTATTAGTCCGAATAACGGTATTGAGGGAATATTTTTCGATAGATATATTCAAATAACGTTATTTCTAGTGAGCACTACCATTTCGTTCCTGCGATAACCGATATCCGAATAACGTTATTAGTCCGAATAACGGTATTGGGGGAATAATGTTCGAGCGATGTATTCAAATAACGTTATTTATAGTGAGCACTACCATTTCGTTCCCGCGATAACCGATATCCGAATAACGTTATTAGTCCGAATAACGGTATTGGGGGATTTTTTTGGAGAGATCTATTCAAATAACGTTATTTCTAGTGAGCACTATCATTTCGTTCCTGAGATAACTAATAACCGAATAACGTTATTAATCCTAATAACGGTATTGGAGGAATGTTTTTCGAGATATGTATTCCGATAACGTTATTTCAGGCGGGCACTACCATTTCGTTCCTTGGTTAACTGATATTCGAATAACGTTATCAGTCCAAATAACGATATTAGGAGATTTTTTTCGAGTAATGTATTCCGATAACGTTATTTCAGGTGGGCACTAGAATTTCGTTTCTACGATAACCGATATCCGAAGAACGTTATTAGTCCGAATAACGGTATTAGGGGATATTTTTCGAGAGACTTATTCAAATAACGTTATTTCTGTCGGACAATACTATTTCGTTTCTACGATAACCAATATCAGAATAACGTTATATGGTCCAATAACGTTACCATGCGATACGAATGACTTCCGGATATGAAACGTAACGACCACAATGTGACCAAGACCCATTTTGTTACATAATCTACCCAAACAACCATTTTCGTTATGTTAAGTTATGAAGCCTTGCCTCCAAAGGAAGGCATACTGAAGGATTTTAACGCTCTTAAAAAATCCAATGACTTCGGCCGGGTTTGAACCCACTATCTTGGGCACAGAAGTTCAGCTTGCTACCAACTACGCCACCGAAGCCGATATTTTAGTTAATGTAATGCATTCTAACTTGGACTGTTGGCACAGCAGAAAAGAGGAAAAATAGAAAAGTTTAAAATGTGGTGTTACAGGAGAATGATGAAGACCAGATAGGTGGATAAAGTAACAAATTAAGAGGTATTAAGACGAGTGGGAGAGGATTGATGTTTCTGGCGACTGCTAATGAACAGAAGTGATAGGTTGGTAGGACACATACTAAGACACCCAGGAATAGCAAACATAGTGATGGAAGGAAGGTTGCAGGCTAACAACTTTTGTAGTCCTGTGTCATAGAATAATAATAATAATAATAATAATAATAATAATAATAATAATAATAATAATAATAATAATAATAATAATAATGTTATTGGTTTTACGTCCATTTTAACTACCCTGGCTTTTAGAGACGCCGGGGTGCTGGAATTTTGTCCCGAAGGGGATCTTTAACGTGCCAGTAAATGTACTGACACGGCTCCCTCGCATTTGCGCACCCTCAAATGCCAGCTGACTACGCCAGGTTTCGAACCTGCAACCTTGGGCATCATAGAAGACTTCCGCCTGCGAATGGAACCACCGTGTGATATTCGTCCTCAGATCTTCGTCAGTGTGAACATGCTGACATGGAAACAGAAATTTCTTGACGTGCAAGGAAAGATGGAAATCGCTGGGAGGAAGATGAGGACTGTACGGTGCATGATCAAACATCTCCCAGCCAAACTTCTGCAGAACAGTTGCTATATCTATATGTGTCTCCATAGATTTCCCTTTAAAACGAAAAATTAGGCATACGCAACCTGATTGGAATGGAAAAACCTTGACGAATATGTAATTATTTTTTGCGTTGTCTGACTTCATAACGTTCCATTGTAAGAGAAAAACAAGATGTTCAGCAAAGAACATATAGCATACTTTCTCCTAAATGTATGGGTATATTTATGACTCTTTGTCCTCATCCCTAACACAATCACCTCTACCACCATGTAGTGTTTGTTTTCTTTTATATTGATAATTAGCCAGTAAGTGTCAAAATCAATATTATATACTTTATGATGATTGAATAACAAAACTACTAACTTATTGTAATGCATTCACGTCCGTTAATCTCTATATTAAGCCAGCCTGCTAAGTTAAGAATCTTTCGTTTTGGGTATCTTCCCCTTTAAAAATCCGCGCCGATCACAGTAGGTTGGTGCTGCGACCTATCAGTGAATTAATCTTTATGTTGTACGCCTATGCACCGACATCGTAATGTACTACGATGGCAGTGGCCTATGGGTGTTGAATGAGTAGACAGTTTAAGGTAGCCAAGAGGGAGGCGATCCAGCTGGCAGTGTTTAAAGGTAATCGGAGCGCGATCGTGGCTAATAGTTGAACTACCAGTATTACAAAATTGCCATACTTCAGGAGGCCAGGTATTTACACAGCGGTATGTTTGGAACAATATTACCCACATAACCCACAAGAGGACAGCACCGTACAGAGGCATTAAGAAGGCTGTGGTTAATGACAACGTGTATCTAGTTCTTCTATTCTCCTTTTCCTAATGTCTTCTGTTAATGTGCGATGCTGGGGCTGTGATTTTATTAATAAACGAGTGTATACATTAGCCTCTCCTTTGAGCTAAATGACATCTTATTCAGTATCTGTGGAAAGAGCTCGTGCACATCATTTGTAAAAGAATTCAAGAAAAAAAAGTTAACTGTAGCAGTATTCGATCCCCAGTCAACTGCGTGACAGACTAACACGCTAGCCCAGAGCTAATCCCATCCTTTACGTCATGGTGTTCTTAACTGACATATTAGATACAACATGTTGGCAAATAATGACTTAAAATAAACGATTTCTTCACTGCTGTACATCTTCATTAAAGATAATTTCATACAAAGTTTATATTATTGTATCAGTAGGGTATATCACATACAACATACTAAAACTATTGAAATATAAGACAGGCACATGAGGACAGCTGCCATCTTGTCGTGTGACACAGACAGCTCAGCTCTTTTAAGCCACTCATACAGTATAATATTATAATATTAAATTATAATAAATAACGGATCACGACCTTCAGGATAGCTTAAACCACCCTAGGCTCGATAATCGGAATTGGTGGGTCTTAAGCTATTGATTAAAATGGTTGCATAATTCACAAGGCCGCCATCCTGAAATGGATGAATTTTGGATGAAAGACGCGTCCTATATAAAGGTATGTTGTCACCAAATTTGGTAGAGATCGGATGATTAGTTTAGCCGTAATTTGATTTTACGTTTTGAACGTTTGAGTGGCCGCCATTCCGTTTTGGTAAAGATGGCGGCGATATAAAGTATGACACTGAGGTGCCCTTTGCTAGTGCTACCTCTGTACCAAATTTCGTTCAATTCGGTTTCACCGTATTCGAATTGATAGGGGGAAAGACATTCAGAGTACACACACACACACACACAGACTCACACACATATATACACACACACAGACAGACACACAATTTTTCGCCCTGTGTTGATCTCATAAGTCTACTTTCATTTTTTGCAAAAATCGAAAGTAGGCTAATAAGGGATACTGCAGGCGTTTCGTACTCTCATAGATGTGATTTTTGTTTCATTTGAGGGGCTTAAACATGAGTTCATTTAGTCTCGTGTGCTTGGGTGTGTGTGCAATTTATCTGATAACATCTCTGTGCCTGTAGTACAGTAGTTTGTATATTTGTAATTCAGGTGAGGATTGGGGAAGAGGAGGCCCTGGCCATAGATGAGGATCCAATCCGGCATTAGCCTGGAGTCGAATTGGGAAACTATAGAAAATCACTTCTAGGATGGCTGATTGAGAGATGGGAATGGAAGTCACCTTTTCTCAGTTTTTCATCACGAGGGGCTAAGTGTGCCCCGTTCCAGTCCTCAGACCAGAAATACAATTCTTGGCTGTGCCGGGTATCGAAACCGGACCCCTGAGGTGACAGCTAAAAATGATAACCACTACACCATGAGGTGGACTTTTCCTCTCATAGGGGCTTGCAGACTAGGCTGAAAATGAATGGGATAATTCCATAATTAGAATGAATTAGCCAAATATTATTATTATTGTTATTATTATTATTACTGATCTCTGGAACTACATGCTGTAAACCGCACGGTTATGAGGACAGGACATCCCGGTGTCAGTAGGCGAGTGGTTTGTAACCTAACCTTCGACCTTCATTGAAATGGTTTACCCGTGGTTTCCAATTTCAACTCGTAGCACAGGTCAGGAAGTTACTTTCTAATAGGTCACGGATGTTTTCTCAGATTTTTTACCTAGTTTAATTCTTCATTCATTCCAACTCTCACTAACACCTTAGATTATCTTGGGGTCAGGAAGGGCACCTGGTCGTAAAAAAACCTCCGCTGCATTAACAAATTCATCTCATCCCAGATTGTTATTATTATTATTATTATTCTGCTTTGTTTCGGCCAGCTATGAACCACGTTATTCATCTGTTTCCTTCTTTGAGCTTTACTATTTTCCCAGTAGTCCTTCATCTGTATCCTGTGCGGCTCCTTTCTGTCAGCCGTCCAGTTCTTGCCTGTCTGCAGTTTTGGCTTTTCTTGGAATCGCTGGTGTGCTCTAAGTTTTTCTGGAGAGGAAGACGTTCTTGAATGTCCTCAAGCGAAATCCCTACTCCTATAAGATCTATTTGGATCTCATAGAACCATTGTCCTATGGTTTTCTTGTATACAAAGTAGGAAAATATGCGGTTGGTCAGTCTCTGCGAGCTCATACGTGTTATGTTGCCATAGAAACTAATTCTCCTTTTTCGTATCAAGTCCGTTATCTTTCCACACGTATGTAGAGTCTGTTGTTAGGTCGCCTCCTGTACTCTCCATTTTCTCTGATTGGTCCTAGGATCTTTCTCAGGATTGTTCGTTCTTTGGCCTCTAACTTTTCAACTAAACCTTTCTTATTCATTGCAAGGCATTTTGCTACGTACAGTGCTCCTGGACGAATAACTAAACAATAATGCCTAATCTTGGCATTGATGGGCACTGAGCGTTTATTGTAAACATCTCTGGTTAGCTGGTACTTATTATTAATATTATTATTAGTATTATTATTATTATTGCCCATTTGTGGAGCGCGATAGAACGTATTTTGCTAATGATATATCTTGATGTGTAACATCATTCCACTCGGTTGCTGGATATTTTTGTAGGAGTAATTTTGAAAAATGGGACGGAAGTGGATCGGGTGGAAGTGTGTAAGAGGGACTGCCAGCTGGATCGCATCCCTCCTGGCTGATTTATCAGCCAGGAGGGATGCGATCCAGCTGGCAGTGGTAAGAGGGAACAATGAACGAGCGGTGGCGGAGATTAGTGCCAGGTCGTACTGTCGACTATGTGGAGTGTATATCGCATACGGGTTACTTCAAGATTTGGAGACTCCATTAAAGATATTCCTGAAATAAATCATCTTCAAGTAGTCGTTCTTTGGTGTGAAAATATTTATTTTCCCAAAATATCTTCATCTGCACACTAAGAGTGTTGCTCCGTTCTTCAGTCCATGATTTCTTGGTCCTCGTAGTAATTTTCTCAGAAAAGTAATGCGTGTCGATAATAATAATATCGTAAGGCCTCGGGTGCCGGGTGCAAGCTTTGTAATTTGGCACCCAGAGGGTAGCTTGCACGTCGAATTTCGTTGTTCCTTGAATCACTATTAAAGTCAAGGAGGTTAGATATCTAATCTCCTTGAACACAATAGCGCTTTCTAGTAGAGAAATGAGGAACTTTGTGTTGGCAGAAACTCCCGAGATTAGTTCTGCCATTATGAATACGGCCTACTGAATGCAAATGGGTTCTTTAACATGCCAACATCGTATGACATGCGTGTCGTATTTTTTCCGCCTTTCAAAAATCACATACCACGGCCAGGAGTGAACCTGCAATCTTGGGGTTAGTAGACCGACACGCTATCCACTCACCCACCGTCGATTAATGTACTGAACTGGAGTCGATCTTGTAAATTTTTCTTTGTAATACCAATTTCTTGAAGGTTTATTACTGTTTCACTAAGCCAGTTGTTCTTGGCTTTCATTGAGAGAACAAGGTTGAGAATCCTTTTGGTGATCCTGTTATTGTTCATTCTGAGAATGTGGCCGTAGAACTTCAATCACCTTTATCTTAAGGTGTCAGTGATCTTTTCAGCAAGCTCCTGAGACTTCCGTTTTAACCAGATTCCTTCTGAGCAAACTGGGCCAAGGATTTTCGTTTCGTGTTTCTCTACGTCTTTAATAAGAGATATGCCCCCAATGATCAAGGTTTCCGAGGCATATAGTGCTTCCGGTGTGATTACTGTGGTGTAATGCCTTAATTTTGCATTTATGGTTTTGATTTTTTACTTGTTAATTTTGCATCTTCGGAATTGATATCTTACTTGTTTAAACTTTTCTTTACCTTGAACAATCTTCTTTCTTCGATTCGGCCAACTAGGGACCACGTCAGTTCAACTGTCTCTCTTTCAATCTCTAACTACCGCCCAGTGTTCCCGCATTTGTCTCCGGTGTTGTTCTTTTCTCTCTTGGGACGACGCCTTCCCTGTCTTCAGCTTCGGCTTTTCCTGGATACCTTTGTGCGCACGTAGTTTTTCCTGAAGTGGAACACGCTCCTGGATATCTTTAGGGGAAATTTCCATTTTGTCGTAGATCTTTCTCAACTTCCGTGAACCATGCCCCTTTGGTTTTCTTATCTTGAAGGTACGTCAGTATCCGTTTTGATGTCCTGCCTGGGCTCATTCGTGTCACGTGGCCATAAAAGGTAATTCTTCTTTATCGAATCGTGTCACTGATCTTCTCCACGTGCTTGTATAATTCGTGGTTGTGACGCCTTGTAGGCCTATAGTATTATTATTATTATTATTATTATTATTATTATTTAAATCACAAAATTAATTACTGTAATCCAGTTAGCACAATTTTGACAAACATTGTGTGTTTCGTAAAAACATGTGATGTGTGTTGGATTGCGTTATCAGGGATGCTGCAGCTGGCGAGGCGACATGAACTATTGTATGGAAGGTAAAGCAAGCATACAGAGAATATAACGGGCAGGAGAGTGTTTATCGTGGGAAGGATCTCTTGGCCTACTCTGGTAATATGAGATAACTCTGTATCCACAAAGTCAGTTCAGTGAACAGTGGAGACAGAGTGGTAATGTTCAGATGGTCAACAAGTAGGCCTACATCCGCTCTGCTTGTTGTGCACCCGTGGAAAGATTAGGATGGGACATAAGAAAACCTAAAAGAATCGATGCATTACGTGTTCTAACTTTTCGATGCCTTGAATAATAATAATAATAATAATAAATATCAAACCCGAAACACTCTACGCCAGTGAGACCTTAAACCTCAAGTATAAAGGGGATCTTGAAAACATCAAGAAAGCTGAAAGGAAAATCATCCGAAAAATTATTGGCCCAAGACTTACAGATGAAGGATATCGTTTACAATCGCACAGGATCACAGAAAAATATTCAAAATATTGAAACCGATTTCCGTAAACGACGCTTGAAATTTTATGGACACATTATGAGGCTAGATGACAACCGATTAACAAAGAAAATATTGATGTACTCACAAAAATTAAAGACGACAACGGTTTGGATTAAACAAGTCCAAACTGATCTCAATAACGCCAACATCACACCCACAGATACCGACGACCGCAAAACTTTCAGACATAAGATCTACACTTGGGAAGCTGCATCAGAAGATAAGCCCAGCAGACCTAGGGGAAAATGGACTGACGAACGTCGAGCTAAACTTAGCGACATGATGAAAGAATTCTGGAAGAACAAGATAAATAACACTTGTTTTATGTGATCCTGTATGGGTCGAAACATACTAAATAAATAAATATTAATAAATATGATCTGGGATAAGAAGCGATGAGTTTTTTAATGACTCATCATCCCAGCTTGGCTACACCCACAGACTTGGCGAGGAATCGTTCCTCTACCGTCGCAAGGACAGTGTCTGGGAGCGGAACACACTTTGTCAGCAGATACAACTGGGGATAGTGACATGCTGAGCACCTAGGTTACCGCTAACTTGGGTCTAATTAAGGGTCAGTTCTACGATGTCGAGATATACCTCAGATGGAATATTATTCCCGTAGTCGAAATTTGATATTTTTCAATCGGTCAACATGGTTGTACCCAATTGTGATGGGTTATTCCCTAATCCTGAAAATAATTTACATGAGACAGAACTCCGAAGAGGCAGGTTCGATTCCCACCTCCACCATCCTATCAGTGGTTTTGCATGGTTTCCCCAATTCTATTCCAGGTAAATGGTGAGATGGTTACTAACTTAACACTTCGAGTGCGGGCGCCGTAATATTACGTTCGAAGGTAACTTTTTAAAACTGCGTCGAGCGTAATATTACGTTGATCGTTTTCTCGCGCTTTGTGTTGGAGACGAGCGTAATATTACAGCTCTAGCACTAGATAGCACCACGTCACTGTTCAGCGGAAGAATATCGATCTGTTCGAAGGCAAGCGATGCAAGTTCAAGTAGGTCAAATCTGTTTTCCTTTCCTTTGTTTTTATTCTACGCGGACATATTTTTCTCTCGCAAAAACGTTGAGATTATTCTATGACTAGTATATATATTTGGGGTTATAATTCGCATTACAGATTCTGAATATGACGCAACCGAAGAGACATTTTTCCCTTCTACTTCTGCCAGCGCGCCCGCTCGTTCCAGGACGAGAGCGCGCGCAACAGCTCTTTACGGCATTTTTTTTTTTTTTACATTATAGTTTTATTTTCAATCGTGTCGGATTTTACTTAAATTTGTAGTGTAAGGGTTCGGAAATCGGACTTTACAATTTATTTGTAACTCAAACTTCATTCAGTTTGTGCCATTCTGAACATAGCCATAAATTCTGGAAATCAGCCAGCACAGGGGTGAGGAGCAACATTTAAGGCATCAGCAGGGTAAGTGTTACGCCCACACTCCACTCTACCCAATTCTAGCCCCTATTACATGTACACACACTAATACAGTTAACACAGGTTAACTGGCAGAATCCACACATATATGGGGCTTTATGACCTCTACGTCGCAAGGCCTCGAAAATGAATCAACGACAACAGTAATAAGACAAGGTGTATACCCGTACATATTTCTACTTGCTTGTTCTGTGTATCACTCGCCAGGCACAGATACAGGTAAAATTACACATGTCCTTTTAATGAGAAGTCTTTATAGAAACGTCTACATTTTATATACCGGTGAATTCCCTTCGTACTACACTGAGAACAGAAAACCAGAGGGAGCTTTCATATGAGTGTTTTGATATTTCGGGTTCAATAATTCCATTTGAAGATTGACATTTGACATTCACATCGCTGCAACCAATGGGTCTTTCAGATCTCTTTAGCGATTCGTTAAAGCTTTCATTGCTCTGCATCAAGAGCAAATTCTATTGGGCCTGGAGCAGACAAAAAATAATAATACATCCGTATTCCATGATCTAAGGGAATATAGTGATGCTCATGTTCCAAAGGTCTTAGTCTCGATTCTCGACTCTGCAAAGAAATGTAATTTCAGTAAGATGGCTGAAATAGGATTCACTAAGGCTCATAAGGATAGCTGACGAGAGGTACATTCCCAAACAGTACATCCACAGAAACTTTGCCCAATGACTTTAGAAACATACTCCGTTGGCATTCGTATACCGTCAACAAGAAGCTCATAGTATAACATTTAGTGTTATTCTATGACACGACTAATCACTGTGATTTATTTTGTTACGTTTGATCTCTGGACGGGCCTGGTGCAATAAATTTTGAGATCTTAGAGCACCGAGAAGAACTTATGTCCGATTCCCTTGGCTAACTGATTAGCATGCTAGGCTTTGACCGCAAGGATCCCAGGTTTGATTCCCGATCTGGCCGTAGGAATTTTAATCTATTATGGTTGCTTCCCTTGACTCTAGCACTGAGTGTTGGTGACACCTTCATGAAAGAAGAACCGAGATTAAAAATAGAAATAAAAAGTGAAACGTAAAATGTAATTTTAAAAAGATGTTTAATGTTTAAATAACAGTACTAAGTTAAAACCCAACGACCTGGTTGTGAATCGAACATGGCGCCCTTTGGATTAAAGCCAAGCATTCTGTCCACTTAGTTATGATGCCGGACACCTCTGAGATAGTGATACCATCCATCCTTTTATTTCTACATAAGTATACTGATTTCCATCATCAGCACAGAAATTTCTGATAAGACCAATTCAGCAGTGCAAGTATTTCGACAATAAGAGAAATATTTTTGGATAGATAAGTGCAACAGGGCAAACAATCCCGTCATCTTACGCGTCAATTTTATACACACATAGCGTTCTGCGCTGTAACCCGTAGAGTGTAGTGAAGCAAGCTGGAACACTTTCCGTGTCCCGATAACTAACTACAGTGTGTTTAAAATTGATAAAGTAATAAAAATATGTATTGGTAATAACAAATAAGAACGACACATGCTGTATTTACTGAGAGTTTGTTAAAGTTAATACCTATGAATATGTAAACTGAATGATCCACAGTATTAGTCAATAAAATGTATTGGAAATAATTATATCATAACAATACCAGTTTCAGCAACTATCTTCAGTTTTACTAAATAAACTAAGAGCATCAAACTTATGTCACAATTCCATTAAAAATGAGCATTATAAATAAAATGTTTACTATAAAATATTATTTTAGGAAAACGTAGATTAAAATTTAATTAAGATCATGTTAATTATAGTGGAAATATTACCTGATCAAATCGTAAAAATTTGGTAATCTATTCTAAAAATTCAAAAAAGTCGATCTGTTACAAATTGAGATTCAAAGAAAACTTTCAAAATCATATATGATAAAGATTACTCATAATTTCTTTTTTTACGTTTATAAAAAGAAACTGTTAAAATTTCCAAAAAATATAGAAATCCTCTGCATGGAGCTGGAACAATGGTAGTGGAAAGAGATGTTCAAATTTACATAATTAAAATCAATTGGTTGCTATGACTCTGAATGAGCCGCACTCTCCCTGGAAAAATCAAAATGGATTTGGCTATGGTTACACAATCCCACTAAATGTCACCCTAAAATAATTGGTCTTCTTGCCAATGATGACTTGCACTTTCCTTCAACAAGATCGAATATGAAGAGGTTGTGTGGGAATACTTTTGCATATCTCTTCTGTGTTTTCAAATATATTCATATTTTATTGTGGGTGATATTCATTGAAATGTTCTTGGGAATTGGTGTATTAATATATTAGAGTTTATTCTGGAATTTTTAGCAGTGTGTCATTCCCTTTCTGCTGTCTGTATTTAAACGTCAGAGCTAGGCACGCTACAATACCCACTAGCATCCTACCATGTTCTTCATATCTTGTGACTTTCATAACATTCCGCTGTTTCGCCAGGAGTGTTCGCTCTAAAACTATTTACGAGGTTTATATCTCATTTTGCAAGACTAACCAGCAGAAATGGGGCCTGCCTGTGGAATCAGTTTACTGCGAGTGTGGTAATAAGCAGACCAATGATCATCTTCTACTGTGTTCTTCTTCTCCAGACACTTGCACCATTAAAGACTAAATGGGAGCAACTTCAAATGCACTCGTCGTGGCAAATTATTAGTCAATCAGTGTTTAATATTTCTATTGTTTCATTTTTCTATCTTTACTTTGTACTTCTGACACGATAAATAAATAAATCTCTCATTTACCTAAAAAAGGATAAGCACGCCTCTAAATTGGTCTGATAAAGAACTATAATACTGATGAGAGATATTTGTGTAGTTCCGTCTAAAAATACAAAGTTGGTATCATCTCAGAGAGTTCCTCGCTACAACAAAAGAACCTTATTTTATGAGCCCATTATTGAAACTGCTCCATCCATCAGGGTAAATACAGAACTCAAGTATCTTCAACACATACAAAAATAGAAGTGCACGTTTCATATTGAACCACCTGGGCGTATTGGGCTGATGACTGCAAGGCTCATTGCCCCAAGAGGAAATAGCAATGTCAAACGATGTTCATTTGTTAAATTTGAATAGAGTTGACTTAATGAGTTTATGAGTTCAATCAGAAAAAATTATCCCAGGTATTAAATGAATTTCTATTCTTTGCCAGAAAGGCTGATCAGGGTCATACGAGCTGTGGAACCAACGTACGAACACTGCACATTGCATTGCAATATTTTCCATGAACACCACTAATGAAAATCAACCCATACAATAGCATTGATGTCAAAATCAACCATAAATTACAACACAACAGTTATTAGTCAAGGACTATCAATATTTCATTGGAGCAGAGGATAATTGCTTCACTCAGCAAAGAGTATGTTCTTCTCAGACCATATCAAGATTTTTTAAAGAACAATGTTTAGTCTATTTATGGGAATACAACACAATTGTTTTTTGTTGTTGTAATTTTTCATAAAATTATTTTATATTATCAAATTAAAGCCCACATTTGTGACAGATCTGTCTTCTAATAATTTCTTTTATAAGAAATTTAATAGTAAAGACCAAGTTTAAATGTTGTTTCAAAAGCTTTGCTCGTAGTTTTACATTAGTTTATTTTCTTTTCTTCTTTGAGAAACTGAAGAAGGCCATAATGTGGCCGAAACTGGTAATTAATTAATAAATGTTAATTTAAAAATCTTATCGACTAAGGTATATTAGATTTATTAAACACCCGTAGGTATTTCCTTTTAGATTGATTGTCAATAAGGAAATAAAAACAAGATGTTCAGTAAAGAACATATAGCTTACGTTCTCCTAAATGCATGGGTATAGTTATAACTCTTTGTTCTTTTCAAGGAGTATGATTGAATGTTGGTTGTAGTAGCTTGTTGAAATACAACGTGCTATAGGGATATTAAACATGAATATGAGGTGCCTTTTGCTAGTGCTACCTCTGTACCAAATTTCGTTCAATTCGGTTTCACCGTGTTTGAATTGATAGGGGGAATCGATTTGCACACATACTTGGCCACCATCTGCAAACTATTGGGCTGATGTTCTTGCAGTTTGGTCAGAATATGTTTCCCACATAAAGATACGATGTTTCAAAATTTGGTAGAGACTAGATTATTAGGTTGGTCGTAGTTACATTTTAGCTTTTAACATTTGGGTGGCCGCGATTACGTTTCCGTCAAGATAGCGGTGATATAGAACATGACACTGAGGTGCCCTTTGCTAGTGCTACCTCTGTACCTAATTTCGTTCATTCGGTTCCACCGTGTTCGAAATAATGGGGGGAATCAATTTTGACATAAAGATGGCCGCCATCCGCAAACTATTAGGCTAATGACCTATTAGATTCGTCAAAGGATGCTCCCTCCATAAAGGTATGTTGTTGCAAAGTTTGGTAGAGATCGGATGGTTATGTTAGTCGTAATTTGATTTAAGCTTTAAACATTCGTGTGGCCGCCATTACGTTTCTGTCAATATGGCGACGATATTAATCATGACACTGAGATGCCCTTTGCTAGTGCTATCTCTGTACCAAATTTCGTTCATTCGGTTTCACCGTGTTTGAATTAATAGGGGGAATCGATTCTGACACAAAGATGGCCGCCATCCGCAAACTATTAGGCGAATGACCTATTAGATTGGTCAAAGGATGCTCCCTCCATGAAGGTATGTAGTTGCAAAATTTGGTAGAGATCGGATGATTAAGTTAATCGTAATTTGATTTAAGCTTTGAACATTCGTGTGGCCGCCATTACGTTTTAGTCAAGATGGCGGCGATATAAAACATGACACTGAGTTGCCCTTTGCTAGTGCTACCTCTGTACCAACTTTCGTTCCATTCGGTTCCTCCGTGTTCGAATTAATAGGGGGAATCAATTTTGACATAAAGATGGTCGCCATCCGCAAACCATTAGGCGAATGACCTATTAGATTGGTCAAAGAATGCTCCCTCCATAAAGGTATGTAGTTGCAAAATTTGGTAGAGATCGGATGATTAGGTTAATCGTAATTTGATTTAAGCTTTGAACATTCGTGTGGCCGCCATTACGTTTCAGTCAAGATGGCGGCGATATAAAACATGACACTGAGGTGCCTTTTGTTAGTACTACCTCTGTAGCAAATTTCGTTCCATTCGGTTGCACCGTGTTCGAATTAATAGGGGGAATCGATTTTCACACAAAGATGGCCACCATCCGCAAACTATTACGCTGATGACCTATTAGTTTGGTCAAAGGATGCTCCCCCCATCAAGGTATGTTGTTGCAAAATTTGGTAGAGATCGGATGATTAAGTTAGTCGTAATTTGATTTAAGCTTTGAACGTTTGTGTGGCCGCCATTACGTTTCCGTCAAGATGGAGGCGATATAAAACATGACACTGAGGTGCCTTTTATTAGTACTACCTCTGTACCTAATTTCGTTCCATTCGGTTGCACCGTGTTCGAATTAATAGGGGGAATCTATTTTCACACAAAGATGGCCGCCATCCGCAAACTATTATGCTGATGACCTATTAGATTGGTCAAAGGATGCTCCCTCCATAAAGGTATGTAGTTGCAAAATTTGGTAGAGATCGGATGATTAGGTTAATCGTAATTCGATTTAGGCTTTGATCATTCGTGTGGCCGCCATTACGTTTCAGTCAAGATGGCGGCGATATAAAACATGACACTGAGGTGCCCTTTGCTAGTGCTACCTCTATACCAAATTTCGTTCCATTCGGTTCCACCGTGTTCGAATTAATAGGGGGAATCAATTTTGACATAAAGATGGCCGCCATCCGCAAACTATTAGGCTAATAACCTATTAGATTGGTCAAAGGATGCTCCCTCCAGAAAGGTATGTTGTTGCAAAGTTTGGTAGAGATCGGATGGTTATGTTAGTCGTAAATTAACTTAAGCATTGAACATATCTGTGGCCGCCATTACGTTTCTGTCAATATGGCGGCGATATAAAATATGACACTGAGATGCCCTTTGCTATTGCTACCTCTGTACCAAATTTCGTTCCATTCGGTTTCACCGTGTTTGAATTAGTAGGGGGAATTGATTTTCACACAAAGACGGCCGCCATCCTTAAACTATTAGGCTAATGACCTATCCATTTGGTCCAACGATGCTTCCTCTATAAGGGTATGTTGTTGCAAAATTTGGTAGATATCGGATGATTAGGTTAGTCGTAATTTGATTTAAGCTTTGAACATTTGTGTGGCCGCCATTACGTTTCCGTTAAGATGGCGGCGATATAAAACATGACACTGAGGTGCCTTTTGTTAGTACTACCTCTGTACCAAATTTCGTTCCATTCGGTTGCACCGTGTTCGAATTAATAGGGGGAATCGATTTTCACACAAAGATGGCCGCCATCCGCAAACTATTACGCTGATTACCTATTATTTTAGTCAAAGGATGCTCCCCCCATAAAGGTATGTTGTTGCAAAATTTGGTAGATATCGGATGATTAGGTTAGTCGTAATTTGATTTAAGCTTTGAATATTTGTGTGGCCGCCATTACGTTTCCGTCAAGATGGCGGCGATATAAAACATGACACTGAGGTGTCCTTTGCTAGTGCTACCTTTGTACCAAATTTTGTTCAATTCGCATTCACCGTGTTCGAATTGATAGGGGGGGGACAGACATTCAGAGTACACACACTCACACACACACAGACACACACACACACACACACAGACTCACACACACACATACACACACACACACAGACTCACACACACACATACACACACACAGACAGACACACTTTTTTCGCCCTGTGTTGATCTCATAAGTCTACTTTCATTTTTTGCAAAAATCGAAAGTAGGCTAATATGATTAAGTTCATATCATTACGTATTAAACATAATTGTAATTAAACTTTATTCTGCACTTGATGAGCGGCTTCGGTGGCGTAGTTGGTAACTTAGCATGCTGAGCTTCTATGCCCAAGATCGCGGGTTCAAACTCGGCCGGAGTTGTCAGATTTTTAAGAGCGTTAAAAGTCCCTCAGTATGCTTTCCTTAAGAGAGGAAGTAAAGCCGGCGGTCCCATGTCATAGATTTATGGCATGTTAAAGAACCTTCCATAAATTACACCTGTGTGAAGCTAAATGATTATAGGTTAAACATTTGAGAAACGCTCTTAGGTTCCGGCGTTCGTCGCCAGGAGCTGACTGCGCTGGCATCTGGTAACCAAGTTCTGAACTAGGAGTCGTTGACGGTGGCGTTTGGTGGCAAAAGTAGGAACTACTTGAAAATTGATCGTCTGCAGCCCTTACTTGAATTAAAACAGATACACGCATTAATACAGTCATCACAATTAAGACCGGTTATCAGACAGTTTCTACACACACCCAAAATACACGGGACTAAGTGACTGCGTTGTCGCAGCCCCTAAAATTAAGGAGAAACCAACCAACCAAACTTTATTCTGCACTTTATGAATCCTAAGTGTTTATATGATGAGAGGGATATTACTGGGCAGTCGGGAACATTCGATTCTCCAGCTCAGGAAGCACTGAAATACTTAGAAACGTACAGTATAGGGTGCGTGATTTATGAGAAAACAAGATAAAAATTCATTGCATTCGGTAATACCGCATGCCAGCTTACTATGCACGTAAACGCAGGGACCAGATAATGAGACTTGATCAACAGGTTTTCAGTGTAAATTTCAACAAATCTGAGGAACGTAAACAAGATAACACGTAATCGGCTTGTAGGTAGCTGGTATTCAGATGAAGGTCACGCAAGCAGGATATGAGAAGGTAGGTGTGATGGAGAGAGAGAGAACTCGTCCAATCACATTTCTATCATAATTTTTTTTAGCACACGTGTTATTCTACCGTTGTTGCCAGACTGATTACGGAGTACAGCCTCCCACAAAGTAATTGCAGAAAGGAATAACCACTCCCCATACGAGGAACCACCACGGACGTCTTTACTTCGTTTTCTTACGCTGCACAGCATAGTGCAATCACAAAGTAATAGTGTGATTAGTCTGTCAGACATATTTATATAATGTAACTAGACCGAATTCCCGTCAAACCACTCACTGTTTACTGTATATTTTTCAAAATGCTCGGTGTTTCTTGAGCTGGGGTATCATATGCACGAGATTGCTTAGTAATACCCAACCCACTCTGCATACCCATCTGCAAAACTAGTCAACGATTGGTAGGATCTTTATGAGATATTCAAAGATAACAATTAAGTTAGTTCCATAAATTGTTCAGATTAGCAGGAATGATGACAACGAATAGTGCAAAGTTTGTATGCCCACATGGGTTATATTCAACTCACCAAGTTTCATAAATATACGAGAAGACTTTCATAAGTTAATACACACATGGACGCAAAGTGATAGCACATGACTTGTCTCTAGTATTTTCATGAGGAAATTGGCTTAAAAGAAGACGCAAATCTTACAGAGTCAAAAAAAGGTACAATTATATTTTTACGACTGTGCCTGTGGTAAAACAATTATGCACATTTCCATGAAAGCACAGACTTTCAATATTCCTCTTTTACAGCTTGTTGGAATGACAACCTCGTGGTGTAGTGGCTAGCGTTCTTGGCTGTCACCTTGGAGGTCCTGGCTCGATTATCGGTTCTGCCAAGTAATTTTAAATCCGGTGTGAGGACCGGAACGTGCTACACTCAGCCTCTTGATAGAAACTGAGAAGAGGAGGGTTCTATTCCCGCCTCAGCCATCCTGAAAGTGTTTTTTCGTGGTTTCCCCACTTCTACTGAAAGGAAATGCTGGTATGGTTCCTAACATAAGACCACGGCCACCTCCTGGCCAGTCCTATTCCCAATTTGCAAATACACACACTAGTACAGGAAACACAATAACACAGGTTATCAGACAAATTGTATACATATATATACAGAGTGTTTCAGAAATACGTTTACAAACTTTGGGGATTGATTCCCTACACCAAAACAAGAACGAAAGTTCATATACACATAGGCCTATGTCCCAAACTCCTTTGTTTTCGATTTATTAATGAAAGAATATTGTACAGTGACACATTAATTGACAGCCTGTTTGGAAGTTACACATGAACTCATATCAAAAAAGGTTCCTGACACCGACAGATGGGAAAACTGTCAAATGCACAGGTGTTCCAGACAGGCTCGCCATCAGCACCAGTTTAGGATTAATGTGTGGGCTGGCATTGTAGGTCCATTATGTTCTACCAGCACGTCTTACAGGCACGTCTTACAGGCACTGTCTCCAGAGACTTTATCCAGAACACCCTTCCAGACTTACTGCACGACGATGTGCTCCTACAAATACGACAACATATGTGGTGGATGCATGATGGGGCTCCTGAACACTTTAGTCACCTTGTTCGCACTGAACTGACGGAGATCTTCCAGGACAGATGGTTGGGCAGAGGAGGACCCGTTCCATGGCTTGCACGGTCCGTTAGACTTTTATCTGTGGTATCAAGAACCTTTTTTGATATGAGTTCATGTCTTAAACACTTCCAAACAGGCTGTCAATTAATGTGTCACTGTACAATGTTCTTTCATTAATAAAGCGAAAACGAAGGATTTTGGGACATATGTGTATATGAACTTTTCTTCTTGTGTTGGTGTAAGGCCGGTATTACACTATCAAAGAAGTTTGTCAAAGAAATTTTGTAAAATATTTTATAAAACTTAACTTTTATAAAAGTTATACAAAGCAATAATCACACCATTACACCACATCAAATATTTTATCATAGTTCAGCAAACTGGATGAAGGACAGTTCCTTGTTCACTTGAATTTTTACGGTAGTTGAAGTTCTGTAGTGGCAATACCGGTATATAAAAGAAATGGAAAGATAAACTAAACGTCTATGGGTTTTTACCATGGGTCGTCATGTGACAAGAAAGATACGAGTAAAATCTTGGTGAACGAGCTGCAGTACGAAGACCTGAAAAATTACATTATTATTTAATTATTAATAATTATGATGAAATTAATGTTTGTGGCGTTCGAAACAACCACTACCCGGGCAAATAAAATAGGCACATGCTTTCGGAGGTTCGTTACATGTATTACGTACTGGTAAGGTCAAAGGGCTTATTTGCATTCGCTTGTAATACCATTAGTGAAATTAATGAATTATATTGTAACATAAATCACACTACTATTCACGGCTTATTTCAGCCTATTTCACTATTTAATTCCTCTTTATGTCCCGAAATGTGCGCCCTTTATGTGCAGCGTTTATAGTCTCGGATATTTTTACCTACACTTTCTATCTGTTATTTATGTTTTACATTGTACACCATTCATTATGTAACATATTATGTAACATAATAACATTCAATGCATGTCACACTCTGATATCAGCATCTTTGTTGTGGTTATATCCCAGCTGTTATGAGACGCCATTTTGAGTTGAATCTTTTATCAAAGATACCATGATGCTCGTACTTTTTATAAAAGAAATTTTATAAAACCAACTTTTATAAATGATTTCCCCATTTCACTGTCATATCTTTTGTAAAACATCTTTTATCAAAGATCTTTGACAAATTTCTTTGATAGTGTAATACCGGCCTAAGGAACAAATCCCCAAAGTTTGTAAAAGTATTTCTGAAACACCCTGTATAGGCTACATATCCAAAACTATACTGGTCTATATGACTGTGATGCCACAGCCCCTAAACAAATAAGCGAAGCAATCAGCTTGTTTGAAATACGTATTTGAAATTTAATTTATTTCTTAATAACTGTGTACTATATCAATTTCTATATTTATCTTCATTAGATTACATGTTGCTGTTTCTTAAAATTTGTGTGCACCCTCTTTGTAAATGTCGTAAGCCCCTCTCAGAGTCTCGGAGGTACCCCCTGTTTTGGAACCACTGTTTTAAATTGCATATCACCCCCTTAAGAGCCCATAAGTTATGTTTTGGTTGTCACAACATCTTCGGCTAACATTATTTAATGTCACTCCAGAAATACCTGACGGCCAATACTTTCATGAAACCTTTGAGTGGGTGATATCAAGTTTACGTCGATTATTTCGAGTGAAATATTTAAAATTCGCAACATAATGAATAATAGGTATAACCAGATGCCATGTTCAGAACTTGACGCAATCATTAAGATGAAATATTACAGCTTGTTATGAACTTGTGAGTTCTGAAAAGGATTTCTCTCAAAGTTTGTTTCGTGAGAATAACCTCCATTAGCAGCGAGATGTGAGGAAAGTTCCGGTTATTAATGTAGCGACGGAGAAGACAATCGCACAAGTGTGGCGCATTGTCTTAGTTGAATACTGCATCCATGAGAAGTAATGATAAGGAATAATGCACGATTCTCATTATATGTCGGAACACGCTAATTACACTTTCGTAATTTCTATCTCATCACCCAACAGGTCACACGAGAGGAATTAGTTCTGTATTGTATGACATGGACCAACAGCGGTTGTTACACTCGCTAAGGTGCAGCATTGGATTACGGACTAGCGGCTTCGGTGGCGTAGTTGGTAGCATGCTGCACTGCTGTGCCCAAGATAGCGGGTTCAAACCCGGCTGAAGTCATCGGATTTTTAAGAGCGTTAAAAATCCTTCAGTATGCCTTCCTTCGGAAGGGAAGTAAAGTCGCCGGTCCATGTCATAGATTTATGGCATGTAAAAGATCCTTCCACAGACTAAACTTGTGTGAAGCTAAATTGTTAGGTTAGATTTCGTCGGAACTCTCTATCAAAGTTCCAACGTTCACCACTAGGTATCATTGATATCTGGTAACGAAAGTTGGAATTACTTGAAATTGAATGGAACTTGTAGCTTACCCTAAGGGTGTCCATTGGAAGCAGCTACAGACTCAGGCGAGCCGAACATGTCCTCGGACACTCCCGGCACTAAAAGCCATACGATATATAAGTAAATAAATAAATAAATAAATAAATAAAATAACGGACTAGCTATCTGTGAACTCAGTAGACGAGTAGTCCCGCGGTGTAGTCGTGCTCCTTAAATCGTGCACCACGGCTGCGGTGGTAGCTGCAGCAAGTCCGCAGATCATAGGTTATAATCCCGACGTTGACAGCAGCAATCCTGACTGTGATTTCTCCCGGGAAGTTCCCACACTCCGTCCAGGTGCATGCCGGGATAGTAGCTTACTTCAAGTTCCAAGGCACCTGCCCCATTCCTGTTCTAACTTAGTTACACACAATACCTTTTTTTTATTTTATTTTTTAGATTATATTTTTACAGAGGCAAGGAAAGCATTTCTACAAAAAAGGAATCTGTTGACACCGAATATAGATTTAGGTATTTGGAAGTCATTTTTGAAAGCCTTTGTCTGGAGCGTGGCACTATATGGAAGTGAAACTTGGACTATTGGTGCAGCAGGAAAGATGAGAATTGAAGCGTTTGAAATGTGGTGTTACAGGACAATGATGAATATCATATGGGTAGATAGGGTAACATATGAAGAGGTATTAAGACGAGTGGGAGAGGAGAGATGTTTCTGGTGACTGCTAATGAGAGAAGAGATAGGTTGGTAGGACACTTACTGAGACACCCAGAAATAGCAAGCTTAGTTATGGAAGTAAGGGTCGAGGACAAGAAATGTAGGGGTAGACCAAGGTTAGAATATGTTAAACAGATTTCCTCGGTTGTAGGGTGTGGTAGCTATGTAGAGATTAAACGATTAGCTCAGGAGAGGGAGGCTTGGATTGCTGCATCAAACCAGTCAAAACACTGATGACTCGAACAACAGCAACATCATCATTAAGATATTTACTCTCACATGAACAGACGATCATATTAATCCCAATCTCAAGATTTCTACACATGACTTTGTAATGTCCACACTTTCAACTCAAGCTGATTTTTTCAAGACGTTTGTCTTTCAACTTTATCTACAGTACTTGTAACAGAACTGATTTCTTTTATAATTTTAATACATTTATTCATTTTAGACAACTGGCATTTTTATATATTTTTGAAAACAACTATTGTTTAGAAAAAACTAAAGTGTAAGACTTGCAACTGAACTCTGTTTATCTGAGATCTGATCGTCTGAGGAAAGTCACAATGTGGCTGAATCTGGTACTACTCAAGTTAAAGTAAATTTTAATGTCTTAAGGTTTTAATTCTCATAATATATTTCACACTAGTACAGTCATCACATAAATACAGGTTATCAGACACCCACCTAACTACACAGAGTTGATGACCAAGATGTCCCAAGCCCCTAAAATAAATTAACAACAACTAAAAGTTAATACTGTTACAAGAATCAGTATCCAAGCCGCGGTGGTGGCGAGCTATGAGTTAATGATGTTCATTCATTTGAACGGCTTGGTCATCAGGCCCGTGTACTTGGGTCTGTGTTGAACTTGTTTGATAATCTGTATTCCTGTCAACCCTGGCACTATACAGCCCTTGAAGGGCCTAGGCCGACCAAGCGATCGCTGCCCAAACCAGCCATTTGGCCTGCAAATATTGGGATGACGCGTGATCGGCGCATCGGGTCCCCTCGGCCATTAATCTTGGTTTTCGTGATCGGGGCGCTGACTCACTGTCAGACAGCTACTCAATTGTCCTCACGAGGCTCAGTGCACCCCGTTCCAACCCTCACGTCAGTTTTAAAATCCCTGACGGAGCCGGGAATCCAACCCGGGGCCTCCGGGTGAGAGGCAGGCGTGCTACCCCAACACCACGGGGTGGTGACTCTAATAGTGCCACGGGCACGCTAAGGAGACCAGCAATGTAACTTTCTAATTCATCGTGTTACAACACAGAGACTCTAGTAGGCCTACAGCTGTCTGACAATATCTTGAAGATTCTGGGGCCTGGTGCTGGCAGAAATTTTCAGTCTCAATTCTTCAACTTTCATATTTCTTAACCTAATTCTTGACGTTCTAGGCGTCATATACTACATGTATTTAAAATGAATTAATATAAACTTTTATTTCAGCCATTGGCCACATTTGTCACGTTCAAGCAGCGCAATTAATAAGAGGAAAGAAAATGAATTAATATAAAAAGGTTTAGGAAAGAAGAGCCCAGCACAATAAATAGCCAAATAATTTCTTAATTTGCATGTTAAATGCTGGACTGTCTGACTGATGATATATTACCGATAATCAGTTGAAGAGTGTCTCAGAGAATGTTATGGATTTGTTAACTTATACAGTATAATTATCCACTAATTCGGAGTATTTGAATCGCCATAAAAGTAGAAATTTTTGAGTTACTGAGACCTATATTAGAATCTGTGGTTTAGTAAATGCCGATATATGGGAGTGTTAAGAACTTCGGAATATTGGTTGGTTGGTTGGTTGGTTCTTAAGTTTAGGGGCTGCGACAACGCGGAATATTGGATTACGAATTTTACACATGATCATCATATGAATTAAATAAGTGACACATTCATTCTTTTCGCCAATTGTGTTCAATAAATGCATTCAATCCAGAGCCCGATATGGTCCATGGCCCGGTGGATGAGAATCATTAATCTATTCCTACTACTCCACTCATTGCTACGGTCTTTGAAGTGAAGCCCCTGGATGTTCTGCAGCCCATGTGATTATTATCTAGAACCTTGGTATAGCCTATTGATCGCCTGAGACATAGTGTTTGATTGAGGCCGCAACGTGGTCGTACAAATGCTTACAGAGTTCAGCACCAATTGTTGAACGTCAGCCGTAGTAAAACAAAAACAAGATGTTCAGTAAAGAACATATAGCCTACTTTCTCCTGAATGCATGGTTATTGTTATAACTCTTTGTCCTTTTCAAGGAGTATAATTGTATGTTGGTTGTAGTAGCTTGTAGAAATACAACGTGTTATACGGATAATAAAAATAAATATGAGGTGCCCTTTGCTAGTACTACCTCTGTACAAAATGTCATTCAATTCGGTTTCACCGTGTTTAAATCAATATGATGAGTCGATTTGCACCTATACATGACCGCTATCTGCAAATTATTGGGCTGATGACCTTGTAGTTCAGTCAATAGATGCTTCCCACAAAAAGGTATGTGGTTGCAAATTTTGGTAGAGATCAAATAATTAGGTTGGTCATAATTTGATTTAAGCTTTTACCATTTGGGTGGGCACCATTCCGTTTCCGTCAAGATGGCGGCAATATAAAACATGACCCAGAGGTGCCCTTCGCTAGTGCTACTCCGTACCTAATTTCGTTCAATTCGGTTTTACCGTGTTTGAATTGATAGGGGGAATCGATTTGTACACATATATGGCCGCCATAAGAAAACTATTGGACTGAAGACCTTGTAGCTTGGTCAAAGAACGCTTTTCACATAAAGGTATGGTGTTGCAAAATTTGGTAGAGATCAGATGAATAGGTTGGTCGAAATTTGATTCAAGCTTTAAATATTTGGGTGGCCGCCATTACGTTTCCGTCAAGATGGCGGCAATATAAAACATGACACTGAGGTGCCCTTTGCTAGTGTTACCTTTGTACCGAATTTATTTCAATTCGGATTCACCGTGTTTGAATAGATAGAGGGAATCGATTTGCACACATACATTGCCACCATCCGCGTATTATTGGGCTGAAGACCTTGTATTTCGGTCATAAGATTCCTCGTACATAAAGATATGATTTTGCAAAATTTGGTAGAGATCAGATGATTAGGTTGGTCGTAATTTGATTTAAGCTTTTAACATTTGGGTGACCGCCATTACGTTTTCGTCAAGATGGCGGCAATATAAAATATGACACTGAGGTGCCCTTTGCTATTGCTACCCCTGTACCAAATTTCGTTCAATTTGTATTCACCGTGTTTGAATAGATAGGGGGAATCCGTTTGCACACATACATGACCGCCATCCGCAAATTATTGGGCTGATGACCTTGTATATTGGTCAAAATATTTCACATACAAAAAGTTATAATGTTGCAATAACCGGTAGAGATCAGATGATTAGGTTGGTCGTAATTTGATTTAAGCTTTTAACATTTGGGTGGCCGCCATTACGTTTTCGTCAAGATGGCGGCAATATAAAACATGACACTGAGGTGCCCTTTGCTAGTGCTACCTCTGTACCAAATTTCGTTCAATTCGGTTTGATCGTGTTTGAATTAATAGGGGGAATAGGTTTGCACACAAACATGGCCGCCATCCGCAAACTGTTGAGTTGATAACCTTGTAATTTAGTCAAAGGAGTCTCCCTACACAAAGGTGTGTTGTTGCAAAATTTGGCATAGATCGGATGATTAGGTAAGTCGTAATTTGATTTAAGCTTTGAACATTTGGGTGGCCGCCATTACGTTTCCGTCAAGATGGCGGCGATATAAAACATGACACTGAGGTGCCCTTTGCTAGGGCTACCTCTGTACCAAATTTCATTCAATTCGGCTTCACCGTGTTCGAATTGATAGGGGGGGACAGACATTCAGAGTACACAGACTCACATACAGACTCACACACACACCGACAGACACACAATTCTTCGCCCTGAGTTGATCTCATAAGTCTACTTTCATTTTTTACAAAAATCGAAAGTAGGATAATGAGAGTTCAGTGTGGGAAATACCTCAAACTTCATTTTTTCTGCCACCGATAGTTGTTTGTGGAATTATTCTCACTGATAACACTGTCACTGCCACTGTTGAAATGCGTTAGTGCACTCGACAATTGAGCGTACCTTGGAAGACTCACAAGAGGTGCAAATCCACGCAATCAATGATCCTTCTGTGATGTTCTTGATGGATTCCGTGATTATAGTTCTTAGAAATTCTGAGTGTTGGCACATTCCACGGAGTTTACCTGTTTCATTTAGTGACTTGGTGCATCTTGTTAGTCATGAGTGAGGTACGGATGTTTAGGATATGTAATTTTTAGGCTATTTTCAATTTTGAACAAGATGTTCAGTAAAGAACATATAGCCCACTTTCTCCTAAATGCATGGGCATTGTTATAACTCTTTGCCCATTTCAAGGACTATAATTGAATATTGGTTGTAATAGCTTGTTGAAATACAACGTGCTATAGGGATATTAAACATGAATATGAGGTGCCCTTTGCTAGTGCTACCTCTGTAAAAAATCACATTCAATTCGGTTTCTCCATGTTTGAATTGATATGGGGAATGGATTTGCACACATACATGGCCGCTATTTGCAAACTATTGGGCTGATGACCTTGTAGTCAGTCATAAGATGCTTTCCACAAAAAGGCATGCTGTTGCAAAATCTGGTAGAGATCAAATTATTAGGATGGTCGTAATTTGATGTAAGCTTTTAACATTTGGTTGGCCGTCATTCCGTTTCCGTCAAGATGGCGGAGATATAAAACATGACACTGAGGTGCACTTTGCTAGTGCTACCTCTGTACCAAATTTCGTTCCATTCGGTTTCACAGTGTTTGAATTGATAGAGGGAATCGATTTGCACACATACTTGGCCACCATCTGCAAACTATTGGACTGCTGATCTTACAGTTTGGTCAGAAAATGCTTCCCACATAAAGATATGTTGTTGCAAAATTTGGTAGAGACTAGATTATTAGGTTGGTCGTAATTACATTTTAGTTTTTAACATTTGGGTGGCCACGATTACGTTTCGGTCAAGATGGCGGTGATATAAAACATGACACTGAGGTGCCCTTTGCTAGTGCTATCTGTGTACCAAATTTCGTTCCGTTCGGTTTCACCGTGTTCGAATTGATAGGGGGAATCGATTTTCATACAAATATGGCCGCCATCCGCAAAATATTAGGCTAATGACCTATTAGTTTGGTCAAAGGATGTTGCAAAATTTGGTACAGATCGGATGATTAGGTTAATCGTAATTTGATTTAAGCTTATAACATTTGTGTGGCCGCCATTACGTTTCCGTCAAGTTGGCGGCGATATCAAACATGACACTGAGATGCCCTTTCCTAGTGCTACCTCTGTACCAAATTTCGTTCCATTCGGTTTCACCGTGTTCGAATTAATAGGGGGAATCGATTTTGACACAAAGATGGCCGCCATCCTCAAACTACAGTATTAGGCTAATGACCTATTACATTGGTCAAAGGATGCTCCCTCCATAAAGGTATGTTGTTGCAAAATTTGGTAGAGATCGGATGATTAGATTAGTCGTAATTTGATTTAAGCTTTGAACATTTGTGTGGCCGCCATTACGTTTCCGTCAAGATGGCGGCGATATAAAACATGACACTGAGGTGTCCTTCGCTAGTGCTACCCCTGTACCAAATTTCGTTCAATTCGCGTTCACCGTGTTCGAATTGATAGGGGGGGGGACAGACATTCAGAGTACACACACTCACACACACCCAGACTCACTAACACACATACACACACACACACACAATGACAGACACACTTTTTTTCGCCCTGTGTTGATCTCATAAGTCTACTTTCATTTTTTGCAAAAATCGTTTTGCAAAAATCGAAAGTAGGCTAAAAATTTGGCTTATGAGATCACTTTGTCCGTGTGTGTGTGTGCGCGCGCGGTGTGTGTGTGTCCCCCTAATAACTTCTAAATGGCTGGAGCTATTTCAATGAAACTCGGTTAGTTCATAGCACTATTCAGGACGACCCAGACCATGCCCTACAAATTTTGTTACGTCGCACCAATCCAACATGGCGGCTGTGCGAAATATTTCACCAGCATTCATTATCTCCGAAACAATTCCCGATATTTCCCTGGATTTTTTTACGGTGATAAAGGGAACTACTAGACGTTCACCTACGTGACTTTTGAAAAACTGGTAACTAAAAAACCAACATGGCGGCCACGTGAATTTGCGGCTTTTAAATAGACGCGTCTCGCGATTTAACCTACCAAACGCAATGAAACCTGGTAGAGTATATGTTTATAAACATTGTAATGCATCGACATATAACTTCATTCAATTGTTTACATAACCACAAGAAGGCAGGTGTGCGAAATATTTCACCGGCAATCTATATCTCTGAAACTATTAGCGGTATCACCCTGAAATTTTGTACGAAGATAAAGGGAACTACTGGAAGTCCATCTATAAGACTTTCAAAAACCGGTTAACTACAAAACGAACATGGCGGCCAAGCGAATTTGAAAATTTTAAATAGACCTTTCTCGCGATTTAATGTTCCAAACGTAATGAAATATGGTATAGGAATTTTTTATACACATTGTAATGCACTGGTGACTAATTTAGTTCAATTGTTTACATAACCTCAAGATGGCGGCTGTGCGAATTTTAAAATTAAGATTTTATTTCTTGTGTCGTACTCATGCAATCGAAGTGAAAGTTTGAATAATGAACCTACGCAATAATTTTTCTTCAATGGTACATGACTCTATGGCCTATACATTTAACAATCCAACATGGTGACCATCCGAAATATTTAGACGGCTCTGAATATCTACGAATCTATTATAGCAATCAAACTGATGTTTTTATGTTCATAGGGGCTATGAACTTAAGTTCACCTATAGGACTTTAAATAACCTGATGATCACAAATCCAACATGGCGGTGACGCGAATTATAAATATTCACATGGATAGGCTATTTCTCGCAATTTAACCATCCGAGTGTAGTGAAACTTGGTACAGTAAATCCTTATACGAATGTTAATCCACTGGCATCTAATTTATTTCAATTGTTTCCATAACCACAGGATGGCAGCTGTGCGAAATTTTAAAATATCCTTGTTACTTCTTGTGTCCTAAGCATGCGATTGAAGTTTGAATGCAACACGTACACAATAATCTTCATGTAACAGTACATAACTCTAGGACCTACATATATAAAATCCAACATGGCGACCATCCGAAATATTTAGTCGGTCCTCAATATCTACGAATCTATTACAGCAATCAAACTTGAATTTTGTATGTTAATAGTGGCAGTTAACATAAGTAGGATATATGAAAATAGGCTGTATAGTTCTTCACGGAACTACTTGTTTTTCTTGACTACCTTTTCATTAAATACTGTAATTAAGCAGGTGTTCAATGTTCCTGAATTTTTTAGGTGGATTTTATAGAGCATATAAATGCATATTTGGGTCATTTTTATAGTGATTGTCATATTTCATCAATATTAATGTCTTAGGTCATATATTGGTAATATTTTAGGGATAGGTGCTGGACTTAAAATATGGTATCCGCTGACCGCTGCACGGTTTCTGTTCGTTAGAGGCGCTAAAAATGTAAAAATTTGCCAATCGTTGCAGTCTTATCAGAATATATTTTACTATAACTAAACTAATTAGTATAAACAGGTTAAATGTTCCGCCTGATCAATACTTTTATTAATTATGATCACTGTGTGGTCATTAGTGGGACATATTTCGAGGCCTAATTAATAGTTTTGGCCCCTTCATCAACCGATATGACAGAGAACGATACAAGATTATTTTGCGTATCACTTGAAATTCCCTTAAAATTGAATCTTTATGGTGCACCATAAAGAGAGATTGAAACATGTTACGCCTAATATGACTAATGTCAAAAGTCTTATGAACTAGGCCTATAAACACTTTCAGTAGACGCCTCACTGTGGTCTTTAGATGCTATTGAAAACACAAATGTACCGGTTCAGTACGACAGCAACAGTTCAGAACACCATGAAAACGTGTTGGAATCAGCAGTAATTATGGAACACTTAATTCCTCATACTTCACCAGCAATGTAGAAATATAAAAGGTAATAAAACCAATGAAGTCACTGCGCTGAAATTATATCTTGCCAAATATAGCCTAAGGCTTATGAAGGGCATAACTTCAACACTTGCAATGGCAGAGATTGGCCTCTAATCCGTCTAAAAAGAGAAAATATGGAGAACAATTAGTGAATTGCTAAGGGAGAAATGAGTAGGTGAAGGGCACTTAACAACTTCATAACCAGTAACAGGAAAATTACCTGGTTTGAGCTACGATTAATAACATAACTTATTAAATTGGCAAATTGACATAGGTATTAAATAATGTTTAAATGCAATAACATTATACCGTTATTGTGTATTTTAGGGGCTTGGGCATCTTGGTAATCAACCCCGAGTACTTGAGTATGTGTTAAACTTGTGTGATATCCTGTGTTTGACTGTGATGACTGTCCTAGTGTGTGTATAATGGGGAAGGTACCTTAAAACTTGAAATAAGGTACTATTCAGTCATTTGCCTGGAGAGAGTGTGGGGAAACCCCGGGAAAAACACACACAGAATAGCCGCTGTCAGCACCAGAATTTTTTGCAGCTCCCCTTCGTGGTCAAGTTGCGTAATTTAAATCTCGCGGCTACGTCTTGGGGTGATAACATCATATCAATTAATTTTAATGTAATAAAAACATTTTCCTTCAGGGCAAATTCTGACATTATAGCACTCCTTAAGCCACAGCAGTTTAACGGGACGTTAAGCCCATAAACCCATTAGTATTATTATTTTGACCGGCCATGATGCCTGAGAGCGGTAACGCGATCGCGTAGAAAGGCGTGAGTTCGAATTCAACCTGAAATTATTATTCGTGGTTTCCCATTTTCACCACCAGACAAACGCTGAGACGGTTTCGTTCAATAGGTCCACGGCCAACTTTCCTCCAAAATCCTTTCCCTGACATTTCCTTAATTAGACCCAAGTTAGCGGTCGCCTGGGCGATCGGCCTGTCACCATCCCCAGTTGTATATGTTGATAAATGTGTTCAGCTCCCAGACACCGTCCTTACGATGGTAGAGAAATGATCCCTCACAGAATCCGTGGGTGAAGTCGAGCTGGGGGATAAGCAATTTTAAAAATATTATTATTATTATTATTATTATTACTAGTATCATCGATGAGTCAGAGATACATCCGATCTCGTTCACCACAGTGCAACCAAAGGATTGGCTCGTCTAAGCTGATGGTCAGAAGGAAGTATATGAGAGTTAGGGGAATAAAAGCAATCCCAGTACAGTCGTCATAACACGAACCCACATCAAGTATAAGCCCCTGCGGACCAGTAGCCCACAATCGATGGTCTTGGGCGTTATTGAATGAAGAACTTCTACAAAGGATACTCCAGGGATATGGTGCGGAGAGAGACCACCACGAGAAAGCAACGACATGATTGTTCTGTACATGTTGGGTGTAGATCCTGACAGTAGCTGAATGCTCTGCATTACATAGTGATGATGGCTACTCGCTTGCCATCGCTAACACGAGACAGTCAATCAACTTCAGCTTCTCCTAACCCTTACTCACGAATCAATATCAGATTTATCGCTGTCATCACATGTGAAGCAGGAAAAAGCTCAGATGAAACTCACATCTGTTCAGAGTAGTGATGTGCATATTCGAACATTGAATTCTTCGAAGTTTTAGAACAATTTTACATTTAATTTTCGTTCGAACATACAAATATTCCGACTATTCAAATTTCGAAATATTAATATTCGCAACAGTAAAATAACCTGGCTGTTGAGCCAATAATCGATTGAGTTGAAATATTCCAATGTTCGAATTATAATAATGATAATAATAATAATAATAATAATAATAATATCGGATGGCCGTGGGTGCCGGGTGCAAGCTCTGTTATTTGACACCCAGAGGGCAACTTGAATATCAAATTTCGTGGTTCCTTAGATCGCTATGAAAGTCAAGGAGGTTAGATATCTATGCTCTCTGACATTATAGCGCTTTCTAGTAGAGAATGGAGGCACTTCGTGTTGGCGGAAAATCCCGAGATTCATTTTGCCTTTATTAACACGGCCAACTAAATTCAAATGGAGGCTTTAACATGCCAACAATGTATGGCATGCATGTGGTGACTTTTTTCGCCTTAAAAAAACACTTACCACGGCCAGGAGCGAACCTGCAAGCTTGGGGTTGGTAGACCGACACGATAACCACTCACCCATCGTGGCAAGCAATGTTCGAATAATAATAATAATTGGAGGGTTTGGGTGTAAACCATGGTAAGTGACATTTTGATCAAAATGGAGACATCGCATGTATAGTGTCATAAGTGATGTTCCGAACAATCTACTGTAAGCAGTACCCAAAATGTTCAAAAGACAGCAGCACGGTGAGCGAGTGTATCTATGGTAACTACCAACTTGCTGCATGCTATAGAAACAAAGAGAAAGCAGAGCATAAAGGGAAGAAGAAAGAAAGATGATGGTGATGATAATTGTTGTCTTAAGGGGCCTAACATCTAGGTTAACGGCCCCTAATCGTTTCGGTGATCGTGAAGATGATAATGAAATGTAAGCTAAAACTAAAACTACCTACTAACTTATATACTAGAACAAGAAATGGAAAACAATAGGAGAACAAGGCCAATAAAGGACAGGAGGAAAAGAAATGCCCTCAACCCTCGAAGAATGAGGATTGAGGGACTTGGAAGGAAGGAGAGCCAGGAAAGGCAGATATGAAAGTGAAAGAGGGTCCGCCCCAGAGGCAATGGAAAAGTGGGGGAAACCGGACCCAGCTCAGGAATCCCCGGGGTCACCAACTCCCGAACTCACCAGCCATGAGCCCTTGAGGGCGTAGCACTATCGAGGGTGCACCAGAAGTGGTGGGGCTACACACACCCTGCCTCCTTGAGGGCCTTGAGCAGAAGGCAGGAGATAACATGAAAAGAAAAATAAGGCTGACCCCTCGAAGAATGAGTGCATCAGGAAAGATGAGACAAGGGCCAATTAAGGCGGGAAAGTGAAAGACTCCCTAGGCCTCGGATACCCTAATACCGTTGGGGTCGGAATTGAACAAGAGTTGACCATGGGAGGTCGATAGAAAAGATGACAGAAAGGAGCCCGACACAAGTAAGTGGAAGTAATGCCGAACTCAGCTAGGGCCCCGTGGTCGCCATCCCTCGTCCCACTTTTCGTGAGCCCCTGGGGGAAAGAAAGAAAGAAAGAAAGAAAGAAATAATGAAAGGATGAAAGAAAGAAAGAAAGAAAGAAATAATGAAAGGAAGAAAGAAAGAAAGAAAGAAAGAATGAAAGAAATAATGAAAGGAAGAAAGAAAGATTGAAGGAAAGAAAGAAAGAAAGAAAGAAAGAAGGAAAGAAAGAAAGAAAGAAAGAAAGAAAGAAGGAAAGGAAGGAAGAAAGAAAGAAAGAAAGAAAGAAAGAAAGAAAGAAAGAAGGAAAGAAAGAAAGAAAGAAAGAAAGAAATAATGTAAGGATGGAAGAAAGAAAGAAAGAATGAAAGGAAGAAAGAAAGAAAGAAAGAAAGAAAGAAAGAAAGAAGGAAATAATGAAAGGAAGAAAGAAAGAAAGAAAGAAAGAAAGAAAGAAAGATCAAAGGAAAGAAAGAAATAATGAAAGTAAGAAAGAAAGAAAGAAAGAAAGAAAGAATGAAAGAAAGAAAGAAAGAAAGAAAGAAAGAAAGATCAAAGGAAAGAAAGAAAGAAAGAAAGAAAGAAAGAAAGGAAGAAATTATGAAAGGACGGAAGAAAGAAAGAAAGAAAGAAAGAAAGAAAGAAAGAGATAACAAGTGATGCTTGTTGTGAATGACTAGGATCTATCAGGCTAAATGGGGAAGAGGTTAACACCCGTCCCCTTGGACCTACCCCTATACGAACAACTTGTCCGCTGAACATATCTTCTCTACACAAATTGCTGTTATTTACGGGTACTTGTCCCACACACCGCACAGTACACTATACCAACTCGTTCGGTGTTGCCACTGCACGACTGTGGAACAATCTGCCTCGCTCTGACAGAGGAGTAACCCCGTCCAGCTTCAAGCAGCGTTGCCATCAGTACATAATCATTAATTAAATGAAAGTTGAAATCAACACTTATTCTTATATTCTTATGTCGTATTGCATAATATATTCAATCTTTCCAATACTCACTTTCTTATTTACTATATATTTAGACATCTAAATAACCTTCTCCATCCATTCAAAATACACTGCATAATAATCTTGCACATAAGTCAGTAATGACTAATCATCATCCTGATATCGCCAACAAACTAAAAAGTAGTAATAACATTCTCCAACGACTGGCTGGAACTTCTTGGGGAGCGGATGGAAACACTTTACGGACTACATCTTTGGCCTTTTTGGCCTTGGTCTATTCTGCAGCAGAATACTGCTCTGGTATCTGGCTTAATAGTGCTCACACACAGCTAGTGGATTCACAACTTCGCCAAACCATGCAGATCATAACTGGTACACTTCGTGCTACACCGATCAAATGGTTACCGGTACTCTGCAATATAGTACCTCCACATATCAGGAGACAGAAGGCCCTTTTTCATCTGTGGACAAGAATGTTGAAGAATGAACATCTACCTGTTCATGAGGACATCAGACAGAAATGCACACGCCTTAAGTCTCGTCAGCCTGCTTGGAAGACGGCTGTGAAGTTAACATCCAGCTCCTTCAACTCCACTTCTAAGTGGTCAACAGAGTGGTCTCTATCCCCACCTCGTGCAATAGTGGACATTAAGAATCCATCTACAAAACTGGCAGGTTTCGATCTGCCACGCTGCACCTGGAGTAGCCTAAATCGCATGAGATGTGGAGTAAGTAGAACAGCATCTACTTTACACACATGGGGCTGGTCAGTTTCCCCCCATTGTGATTGTGGGGAGGTTCGCCAAACAATGAAGCATGTAGTTCAGGAATGTCCAGTCCGTGCTTTCTCTGGCACCATGGAAGACCTCAATTCAGCAACACCGGAAGCAGTGAAGTGGGTAGCGGAATTGGACATTCACATTTAGTGAGACGTACATCACTCACACTCAATGTTTACAATTGGACTGTCGAAGTTGTCAGGAAGAGAGTGATGTATAAATGTATTGTTTTATTCCTGTTATTTCTTCTCTCATGCTTCGTAAATTGCTTTGTATATACATAATAATTTGTATTTACTCTCTGCTTATCTTCCACTGGATATGTAAATAGTTTATAGGTTGTTTTCATCATACGCTAAATAAATAAAAATCATCCTGATCATTATCACAGACTACATTTTATCAGAATTTCCTTTCCTTGCTCTCAGTTTAAACTTACTTCTTTAGTATTTTACTTATTCACCCTAGCAATAAATTAGCAATACAACAATTTCCTGCCTCTACCAAGGTAATCTGTTTTATATGTATTTTATATTGTATCAACATTGTATTATTGTTAGATTTAAGTACTATTTGTGTTGTTCATTATGTATCAATTGTATAATCTGGTTAGATGGAAGAGAGGACCCAAAGTCCCTAATCTTTCCAGACAAAATACATCCATCTTAGAATACTGTAATTCAAATATTTTAAATGTTCAATTTATTTTAACTATCGACTATTCGAAATAATGGAATACTTCGAATGTTCGAATGATTCAAACAACGGAAGTATTCGGATATCCGCATTGTTTGAACATTCGAATTTTGAATTGGCGAATATTCGAAGTAGTCTAGATGAATTAATCGAATACTTCCAGTGATATATACAGTCATAGATCATACTCATTGTGTACTGTTCTGTGGCCTTGTATTCAATAGTTTCTTTAATAGAATCTGAGAAATCAGTGATTTGCGTTTTCATGCATCTACAGTAATTGTACAGGCACAGGCTTCAGTGAAACGTGGCCTTTCACTTATGATTCAGCCTCATTCATGGCTTTGATTATATGGAAGCTACTGAGGCATCAGTGGTGCTGAGTAATGGCCTCCATGGCAGATCTGCCGCCTGTGGATACTGTAGTTCAGCTCACTCTGCTGTACTGACTCAGTGAGGAATGCTATGACAAACTACCTCACTAGTATAGCACTCAGTTGAGGTTTTGTAAGTTTCTACCCACATGGCAGTTATTTTTGAGGATCACACCAACCTGTGAGCTGATTACCTTACATAAGTACAGTTTAGTAAGTTGAACTGCCTGATTAGTTTAGTAAGTTGAACTGCCTGTAGAGATTGGAGCTTCGAAAAACTATAGACAGTACGCATTAAATGGGGCGCGCTGATGCCAGATCTGCTGCATATACCAAGTTCTGCAAGGCCGGGTACATGATGTAACATAAGTCGTACACAGGCGTGTTTTTACGCAAAACTCGGGAAATTTCCAAAATATTTGTTTGTTGTATATAACTGTACCTCGTGCCTTGAGGCGAACGACGGTGCAATATTTAGATATGATACACCGAAGTTCAGAGCGCGATTTTAATGCACACATTATAATAATTTATAATTTTCAATTATTCATGAATATTATAATATTATAACATGTTATAATATTACATTTTCTCGAATATCATAGGTTATAATAAATTATAATATGATATGTAATGATGATAATAATAATAATAATAATAATAATAATAATAATAATAAAATAATAATAATACAATAATAATAATATATATTATGGTCCAAATAATCTACCCAATTTTGTGTGGTCAAGTGGTGGTATGCAGCCGAAATTAAATTATGAATTTCTTGTTTCTTGAATGAGACGTTGTTAAATTTTACATAGGCTAGTTCTTTACTTGTGCCCACACCATTTCGATGGGATTAAGTTCACTGTGGTATGGTGGCAAGCAACGAACATATTTATCGGCTGCGATAACCTACATTGTCTATTATTAGGCTAGATCCTTCGGGAACATTGGGCAACAATTGCTTGGCGAACCGCTTTTCATACACTTCCCCTGTCATTACGTCATGGGTGTCTGCCGTGTTCTTTTGGCACAGAAACGTTAACTCTGCACCATTAACGAAACCTTGTTCATTCCCGGGACGAACAAAGACAAACTACGGAAACCACTTCGAGGATGGCTGAGGTAGGAATCGAACTCGCCTCTTCTCAGTTTTGTCTCATGAAGTTGAGTACACCCCGTTCCATCACTTTAGACTAGAATTAAATTTCTTGGCAGAGCAGGGATTCAAACCCGGGCCTCCACGGTGACAGCACAGTTACGGTCAAGAATGCTAGCCACTACGCAACGAGGCGGACAATTTATAAAGAACACACGCACCACTTAATTTCACAGTTTAACCACACCATCACCTTCCCTCCTTCAAGCGCAGTCGGGGAGATAGTAAACAAACTTTCGCAGCGTCAGAGCAGGGTGGGAGGATTAAGTGCGGTGACTTATGAATGCTATCCGATATTGAGCTCTGGTTTGTTCTAAAATCTATTTCAGACATTAATGAGCATTTCTTCTCACTTAGTCACCAACGTAAAGTCAACAGCAAAAATGTTTTTCGCTACGTAACTTTTGTGTGACACCATCCCAGATTTTTCAAGTAACATTTAAGAAAAAAAAACATAACTTTCTTATTATGAAAATAATTACTGCCCTGAGAAATAGGGTATCTTCTACCAACATCAGGCAATCAAAAAATAAATTCCTGATCTGTTGCGATCATTAGTTCATTATCTATGGCGTGATAAGTTTTATATCTGCAAAAATATAGATTCGCGCTAAAATATCGTAATTGTGAAAATTGGGCCATATGTTAATTATTTATGGCTTTTATTTTTACATCAGCATAAACAGCGGAAAATTCTCTATAAGACCACGCAAACATTTTCTTAGATTTGTCACTTTCAATTATTGGGAAATGGCAACATGGCCGGCGTTAAAGGGGACGAAGCTAATTGCATTACATAGGAGTGCGAGTGAGAAGCAAATACTACATTTAATTCCATACTGTCTTTTAGGGTAGACACGCACTATAGATCTTTAGTCTTATCCCCCGATATATCGGCAATTCTCTGCTTTGATGTGTGCAGCGGGACGGTAAACCCCACAGGCGAAATATGCAGGCGCAATCACTGCGGCAGCCTTTAGACTCGATCGTCCCGCTACACATTTAAAGCAGTGAAGCAGAAATGTATGAAGCAAAATTTGAAAAACGCATGCGTTTGAGCCCTTCTTCGGCCTTTCCATGTTATTGTATCCCCTATTTTATCATCAAATGGAGTATGACCGCTTCCTTTAATAAACCCTGTAACAATGGTCCGAAGTTACGAGTCTTAAGCTGTAGCAAGAAGTCCCTGCCGCATGGATGGCCATATTCGTTACAGTTGGGAAATTGAGGACATGATTTACGTAATTAAATGCTTGTGTTTGTTTTTCATTTCATTATTGATGTGAGGAACAGCAAAAGAAAGGGGAATGACGTTTTTGATGGCTGTTAGCTACTGAGCATAATACAGCAAAAAAAAACAAAGAGGCAGGCGTGTACCTAGTGCTTATAGAGAGCCATATTGATGGAGACAGTTCTCTATAGACTAGTTATACTCGTCTGCCATTGTTCAATAATTGAATCAAGAACTTATGCCAAGGATAATCTAGGGATATGGATATGGTGCGGAGTGAGACCACCGGCAATAACTTATTGGTAATTCCCAGTGCAAACTTTATAATTATATGCTGGTGACTACGAATCAAGATTTCATATGTATGAAAAATATGTCTTCAAGTCTCTAATTGCAAATTTTGTCTGCCATGGCGGGATTTGAACCAGCTATGATCTATTAGAAAGGCGTGCATGCATTTGCGTCATAATTAGTATTTTTCCCGCCACTAGTTGTTTAGCAATAACTTAGTGTGTAGTATTTTGCGTCGTCCACCTCCACATCCGATCTTTTTCTATTTGTACTCCAAACAAATGCCGAAATGGTACCTAACGTAAGGCCACGACAACTTCCTTCCAAATTCTAACCTCAAATAAATACACTGCAATAGTTATCACAATGGAAGAGTTATTACCTCGTTTCCACACATAATCAAGTAAACGGGGCTATATGGCCCTGATTTCACAAAGTCATTAATTAAAACAACATATTTATTCCTGAACTCAGGGTTTCTTACAGGAGAAATCAAGTATTATTAGCTCTGTCGACGTCACATTTTTAGGTACGCCTTAAATTCCTCGGTGCTGAAAGAGCTCAACTGAACTGGCAGCGTACAGCGGCCCGTATAAAATAATCAAAATAGAAAATCAGACTTGAAAATTTGTGGTGTTACTTGCACCGTTAACTGTCAATTTCAGCTGTTCAGTCGGCCAAAACCAATTTGCCCAATGTCTGAACGGGGGTACAATGTGTATATTGGGTGAATGAGCCAGTTAGAATAATCCTGTAACGCTAGCCATTACACGAATGGATGATCCGTTACTGAATGTATACATTTACACAAAGTTTGCTTAGAGTACAAGACTGCTAATGAGCTGGTCGGAGTGGTGAGAATCCCTGGCTGGTAGAAGTTGCCCCAAGTAGAACCAGGTGAATGCTATCGCCAGAGTAAAATTATTCATGAATAGTGCTCGGATTTTAAGGTAAATAAATATTTTTATATAGGTACATATTTTAAGCATTTTTTCTATAAATACATAAATACTTATTAGCACATAAAAATACATAATTACATTTTTTTAAATCAGTATGCTAGATCGTTCAGTTTATTGCATTTTTCTTATGTGTTATGTGTGCTATCTAATTTTCATGCTGAGCGTATGTCAGCTTGTAACTGTGTTGTTAGCCTATTTTCAATTTTGAAAAAAATAGGCTTATGAGATCACCTTTCGTCCGTGTGTGTGTGCGTATGTGTATGTGTGATTCGTGTGTGTGTCCCACCCTAATAAAATCTAAACGGCTGGAGCGATTCATAGCACTATTGCGGGCGACCCCGACAGTGCCCTTCAAATTTTGTTAGGACTCACCAATCCAACATGGCGGCTGTGCAAAATATTTCACCAGCATTCAATATCTCCGAAACTATTACCGATATTACCCTGACATTTTGTATGGTGATAAAGGGAACTACTGTAAGTTCACTTATGTGATATTTGAAAACCTGGTAACTACAAAACCAACATGGCAGCCAAGCGAAATTGCGACTTTTAAATAGACGTTTCTCGCGATTTAACCAACCAAACGCAATGAAACTTGGTACAGTATATGTGTATATACATTGTAATGCACCGACATCTAACTTCCTTCAATTGTTTACATAACCACAAGATGGCGGATGTGCGAAATATTTCACCGGCATTCTATATCTCTGAAACTATTAGCGGTATCACTCCGAAATTTTGTATGAAGATAAAGGGGACTACTGGAAGTCCATCTATAAGACATTCAAAAACCGGTTAGCTACAAAACGAACATGGCGGCCAAGCGAATTTGAAAACTTTAAATAGACCTTTCTCGCAATTTAATGTTCCAAACGCACTGAAATCTGGCACAGGAAATATGTATACACATTGTAATGCTCTGGTACTTAATTTAGTTCAATTGTTTACATAACCTCAAGATGGCGGCAGTGCAAATTTCAAAATTAAGTTTTTATTATTTCTTGTGATGTGTTCATGCGATCGAAGTGAAAGTTTGAATAATGAACCTACGCAATAATTTTCCTTTAATGGCACATGACTCTATGGCCTATACATTTAACAATCCAACATGGTGACCATCCGAAATATTTAGACGGCTCTCAACATCTCCGAATCTATTATAGCAATCAAACTGAATGTTTTAATGTTTATAGGGGCTATGAACTTAAGTTCACCTATAGGACTTTAAATAACCTGGTGATCACATATCCAACATGGCGGTGACGCGAAGTATAAATATTCACATGGACGTTTCTCGCAATTTAAGCATCCGAGTGCAGTGAAACTTGGTACAGTAAATCCTTATACAAATGTTAATCCACTGGCATCTAATTTATTTCAATTGTTTTTATAACCTCAAGATGGCAGCTGTGCGAAATTTTAAAATCTCCTTGTTACTTCTTGTGTCCTAAATATGCGATTGAAGTTTGAATACTACACGTACACAATAATCTGAATGTAACAGTACATAACTCTAGGACCTACATATATAAAATCCAACATGGCGACCATCCGAAATATTTAGTCGGTTCTCAATATCTACGAATCTATTACAGCAATCAAACTGAAATTGTGTACGTTGATAGTGGCAATTAACATAAGTAGGATATATGAAAATAGGCTGTATAGTTCTTCACGGAACTACTTGTTCTTAACTTTTTCGCCCCGTGCCACTCACTGTGGAAGCCGGGAATTTCCTTGTCCATAGCCATATTGCACCATGTGCTAGGGCCCCACCCTCTCCTAGCTATCTGGAACAAGTGTCACTCACATGCAGTTCAATGCCCTAAAGTAAAAGCAACTCCAAGTTATCGTCTGCAGCAGTATGTTGCCAAATTTATAGATAAATTTACTTCTGGTGGGGACGTTCTGTTCTGCCAACCATGTGGGAAAGCAATCATGGCTTAACAGCAATCTCAAGTTACACAACACCTCAAGGGCAAGAAACATATTGCCGCAGTTTTGCGCCTTCAGAAGAAGTGTTTCGCGATAATCTTCGGTCATTTGCGATGGACAACCTGAAGATGTATCTCGTTGTGTATTGTAATTCTTCAGTAGTCAGTGAGGCATAGCATAAATTGCATTCGTGAGTACTGCATATTGTATGTATTCACATTAATATGCTAAATTATAATTAAATATTTTTACTTTTTTGTCACATATTTCAGGTATTTTTAATGCATAAAAATAAATATTTTGCCGATTATTAGCACCTAAAAATCCGAGCCCTATTCATGAAACATTTATTCTTATCTCCAGTCGGTTATTCGACTGATGCAGATGGTTTTCACCTTCTTATCTTCCCAAGATCTCTTCATGAATGCACTGTGTTGCATCTTGCGTTCTGTCGACTACTTCCTGCCAGTTTTCTTTCTTGGGTTACTCCCAAAATTTATCGTTGGCTAATGTTGTCCTAAAAGCTCCACGATTGTCTATGATGTCGTCTGTGATATTTATTTCTTGGAGGTCTGCTTTAGTTTCTTCTGGCCATTTTATCTTGACCTTCTTTGAGTTGATTACTCTGAATAATCTCTTAGTTAGTCTGCCGCTGTTCATTCTGTAGATATGGCCATAGAAATTCAGGCGTCGCTTCCGTACGCCATCAGTGAGCCTGTCAGTGAAGGAGTAGAGGTCCGCTGTTCTCCTCTTAATCCACATTCCATTTACTATCGTGGGACCAAACATTTTCCGGAAAATTTTCTGCTCATGTTTTTCAATGTCTGCAATTTTAGAGTGGCCACCTAGTCGTACGGTTTCTGAGGCATATAAAGCTTCTGGCAATACAACTGCCTTGTAGTGTCGTAATTTTGCATTACGCAATATAACTCTATTTTTGTAGTAATTCCATGTCAGTCCGTACGCCTTACGGAGCTTGGTGGTTCTTTCTACATTGGCACTGTTGTCTAGTCCTGAGGGTAGTATGATTTCTCCAAGATATTTGAAGGAGGAAACCTGTGAAATTGTTCCGTTTTCCAACTCTAGCGTAGTTCTTTTGCTATTTTGATGTAGATTTTCCATGTACTCGGTTTTCTCGTACGATATCTAGAGGCTTGCTTTTGATGCTATATTTGTAGTCTCTGTATGGCATATCATTTTTCATCCTTGTTCTTAGTAATGATTGCTAGATCATCAGCAAATGCTAAACACTTCACATTGACCTTGCTTCCCAAATTTCCTATGTTCACACCCTTGATATCCTTTTCCCATTCTCTAACAACTTTGTCTAGAACTAAGTTAAACACAACAGGGGAAAAGCCATCACCTTGACGAACGCCGGTACATATTTCAAAGGGCTCAGAGTTTTCTCCATGGAATTTCACTTTACAGGTCGTATTCGTGAGAGTCTTCCGGATAAGTGCTCTGGTCTTCTTGTCCACTCCGAGTTCTTCTAGAGTATCAAAAACTGTTTGTCTGTCCACAGAGTCATACGTCTTCTTAAAGTCTACAAAAGTGACGAACGTGCTGGCACTTAGGCGAATCCTTAATATCGTCTTCAAGTTCCATATTTGTTCTGCACATGATCGACCTTTTCTGAAGCCCGCTTGGTACTCGCCAATCAGATGATCTGTCAGCTTTTTTAACCAGTTTATTATATTCATTATTATTATTATCTAGATTTTTCTACTTCAATTGCATACTTTGTATTTTATTTAATACATTCATTTTCGTCAAATTTAATGCTAGGGTTGTTCTCTTTAGCAGTTAGAAATTACTTTAAGTCACCCCTAACTCCTAAAACAACTGTTGATTGGTTGGTCGACTTGGTCACGCCACGGCTTGAGAGAAGAGGATCTTGCTGCTTATTATTATTATTATTATTATTATTATTATTATTATTATTATTATTATTATTATTATTATTATTATTATATATTCAAATTTGGTTTGCAACGGCTTGTTGTGGTGCCCAACTCAACTTATTATTTTACCTAGGGTATTATCACTATCGAAACTATTTCATTTGGTCGCCCAAGTGCAAGTGGTGCAAACACAATCTTAGTTTGTTGTGTAATCATGATAATATGTTTAGTTTAGTTTAGTTCTTTCAGTAAAATACATTTTTCTATTCAATAGTTAGAATGTATATTTATTCAAAATAGAATAATTTTAAATTGCTTTACGCCTTGTCAATACATTGTCTTTTATAATTATTTCACTGTACTAGCCATTTCGAACCTTCATCAGGTTCTTCTTAAGCTAACTACACCTTATTTCATCATTTTTGAAAATTAACCCTAGGAATACCAACGTGGAAAAGGGGGGGGGGTGCTTTGTACCCACCACCTGGTTTTTCTTCCTCTATTTCTTATATAATTTGAGATAAAATCATGTAAGAAATATGTATTTCTTGTTACTAACATTATCGTGTTGGAAGCCATTTTTCAGTGCTGCCTTAGCAAACTAACTTTAAGGTACGTTCAAAAAGTAACGAGCTGGAGGAATAATTACAGAAACCAGTACCTGTATGTTAGAAGTATTGGCCCTGGCTGTTGAGGCACTTGTCCCACTGTGACACGAGGTGGTGAATGGCTGTCTCATAAAATTCCCTGGGCTGCGATGTGAACCAGTTCCGCACGTACAGCTGGACGTCGGCGTCCGAGGTGACTCGTTGGCCCCGAAGAGCCCTTTTCAGGGGACCTAACATGGCGTAATCACAGGGAGAGAGGTCTGGACTGTATGGAGGGTGGCCGAGAACCTCCCATTTGAATTTCTGCAGGAGTGCCGCGACTGTGTTGGCCGTATGAGGTCGTGCATTGTCGTGGAGCGACCACGGCGGCTATGGCGTTCACTGTCACTCGGCGGTCTTGGGCAATGAGTGCATCAACCAGTTGGACGTTGTCATCAGTAATGCAGGGGTGTGCCCCAGACCGGGCATCGTCGGCTAACGACACCCGTCCTTCCCTGAAGTGCTTGTGCCACGCCTTGACCCTGGCAAGGGACATGCAGTGTTCGCCGTACACTTGTGACATTTGGCGATGAATGTCCGTGTCCCCTACTCCTTCCACTGTCAGAAACCAAACAACACCTCTTTGCTCTTCGGTTGACGCCTCCATGTCACTGTTTGCAATGCGACTGGTAGCGTTGGACGATTGATGCATGCTGCTGCTAGCTTTGTATCGTCACGTGACGTGCACGCGTTCCCTGTAGCGACGGGCTGTGACCTTCCACGCTCTGGTCGGAACCAAACCTCGTTACACACGCCATGATTAGCCGATGTAGTCACCGGTTTGCGCATTCCAGCCTCCGGCTCGTTACTTTTTGAGCGCACCTGATAACTTTAAATGTATTTCATTAGCTTAATGAAGAGAAGAGAGAGTATGGTAGGACACATACTTACTGTAAGACACCCAGGAATAGCTTATTCTTCGTCTTCTTCTTCTTCTTCTTCCTATTCCATAGTGTGTATCCTTCTGTTCTCCTCATGAACCGCATCTCGGCACTCGTTAGTCTCCGTTCATCCCTTTGCAAAGAGTCCAAGCTTCGCTGCCATATAGAAGGGTAAGTTTGGCTAGGATGTTGTAGCCTATAGTTTGAGTCGTGTGTAACTCTGGACTGAAGATGGCCTGAATATTTATTAGTCCTGTGACCTTAGTGAAGTTGATGTTTTTTGCTGCATATCGGTTTCTTGGATGCAACTGAGGTTATAGCCGAGATATTTGAAAGTTTATACCTACTCAAGGATTGTATTATCTAGCAAACTTAGTTATGGAAGAAAGGGTCTACGACAAGAACTGTAGAGGTAGACCAAGGTTAGAACATGTTAAACACATTTCCTAGGATGTCAGTAGTGGTAGCTACGTAGAGATAAAACGATTGGCCTACACAGGGAGGTATGGAGATCTGCACCAAACCAGTCGAAAGACTGAAGACTCAAACAACAACAACAACAACAAAAACAACAAATTCACTTCTCATATTTAAGGAATAACTCCCACTACAATTGGGTACAATCGTAGTGACCAACTGAAAATTAATTAAATTTTGGTATTATTACTAGCTAGGACTCAGAATGATGTAGTTCGTTTGTGATATTGACTGTCTCAAGTTGGTACATAGACATTCAAACACGAATGGGTGTGAACTACCCCCCTCCCCCTCTTAGGTAGCATACATAATACTCGTTTATTTCGCATTAGCCGGTTCTTCATATTTGACTTCTTTAAAAAAAAAATGTAATGCTTTCATTGTTGAAATGTTTGTTCAGTTGATTGCAAATTGCATAAAACAAATTCGTATGTCTGTGTTTTAACAAAAACTTGCGTTGTTAAGGATCACATGTACTAAAAATCATGTACTAAAGTGGTAAGCACCACTCCGGTGGCTAACTATGAAATAAGGTTGGTATTCCTAGGGTTATCCCTCCGTTAGTCGCGCAGTGTCCTTTACTATCTTGCTAACAAATGAACTTGACTTTGTGAACCTTGTACCATACGCTAATCAGTATTTTAATGAATTGTTAATCTAACCGTTCTCATAAGAAATCCCAAAGCTTGGTAGAAGCCAGTTGGTGTCTCATTGGACCCAGCATGCCAATTTGTGTTATCGCTGCCAAACATTAATACTTGTAGATAACACCGAGTATATAAGTAAGCACATTTTAATATTGAACAATGCGCCTATGTTTCATCACTAGTGGCGTATTGAAAACTAATTCAGAAGCTCTTTTTTTGGGGAGGGTGGATTCCCATAACCCTTCTCCCTACCTCCACTCAAGCTATTCTGTTAACACATGTAAAGCACAAATTATCGTAAGATTATCAAAGAATTTTGAATTGTGTAGTTAATTTTATTGATCGCCGTGGGATACCTTTTCCCAATTGGGTATTTCTGGGTAGCCATCACGTTATATGTACCATTGTTGAGCAAACATACGACAAGAGGTTTCGTAATATGTATTTCCCAGGACATTAATGAAGAAATTACTAATTATTCCAGTTCGTTGAAGTGCAGATTTTAAATTTGGGTTTAATAATCTAGTCTATTGATCGCTGTTTGCGATGTTGTGTTGTTCTATTTTTTAAAATTTACATTCTAATTTGGTTTGCAAAATATATTTTCATTATTATTCTGTACATATTTCATTTGTGAATAAATATGTAGCTTTCAAAACTTCAATAATGCACAATATGATATGGGACAATAGCATGGGGCCATCAGCCCACCACAGCTATTGACGGTACAAAATGTCGCGCGTCTAACGAATGGTTAGGAACCTTAAGTGAAAGTGATTCTAAAACATGTCAATATACAAAATTGATCAACTATGGTGTAGTTAGCTGAAAAAGAAACCAATGAAGGTTCGAAAAAATGTACTAGAAGATTTGTGAAATAAACATTCTATTGTCAAGGAAGAAAAGATTATTAAATTATTGTGTTGAATAACTATGCATTTACATAGCATGACAAACAAAATAATAGGCAAATCATAACTAGGATTACGGCAGTACTAAGAGTCACACATCACCTCTTGATAAAAGAATTCATATGGTTTGAATCCTGAACACACAATTCTGTAAGATAATGCTTGTCCTCAATGAATCAGAATATCCTTAGTTTGTTTAAGAACTTCCAAACACTGCACATTCAGAGCTTTGTCTATTTGTTAAACAGTTTGAAATCAGTCTTTATTGTCTCTCAAAGTAAGAGTGAGTGCCTTCAAAGAAATGTTTTACGTTTATGACTCTACTGTTTATTTTTCTTGTTCTACTGGAAAACAAAGTTAACGGAAAAGAACAATCACACACGTAGCCATATAAAGCAAGGTATCAATCCTTTAACTCAAGTTTTAAAGCTTACTGTTTCTAAGCAGATAAACCACGCAGAGATGCAATGTCATTCTTGATATAGGACAGAGGTGGCCATACAGCACGCAGGGCGTACTGGCTTCACGCTACGCCGGCGTGCTTCTGGCGCGAACGGCCTTGCAGTGATGGTCGGGAAAGAATATATGTTTGTTTGTCTGTGTGTGTCTCCCCCCCCAAGGGCTCCAATCTAGTGGGACGTGGGTTGGCAACCACGGGGCCCCAGCTGAGTCCAGCATTGCTTCCTTTTACTTGTACCGGGCTCCTCTCCGTCTTCTTTCCTGTCGACCTCACTTGGTCAACTCTTGTTCTCTTCCGACCCCGACAGTATTAGGGTATCCGAGGCTTAGGGAGTCTCTTCCTTTCCCGCCTTAATTGGCCCTTGTCTCATCTTTTCTGATATCCTCCTTCTGCGAGGGGTCAGCCTTCTTTTTCTTTTCATGTTATTTCCTGCCTTCTGCTCAAGGCCCTCAGGGAGGCAGGGTGTATGTAGCCCCACCACTTCTGGTGCACCCTGGATATTGCTACACCCTCAGGGGCTCACGGCTAGTGAGTTCGGGTGTTGGCGACCCAGAGGGATTCCTGAGCCGGGTCCGGTTTTCCCCCTTTTATCCATTACCTGTGGGGCGGACCCTCTCCTCTTTCACTTTCCTATCTGCCTTTCATGGCTCTCCTTCCTTCCAAGTCCCTCAATCTGCATTCTCCGAGGTTTGAGGGCGTTTCTTTTCTTCCTGTCCTTTATTTGCCTTATTCTCCTTTTGTTTTCCATTTCTTCTTCTAGTATATAAGTTATTAGCCTATTTTCAATTTTGAAAAAATAGGCTTATGAGATCACCTTTTGTCCGTGTGTGTGTGCGTGTGCGTGTGTGTGTGTGTGATTCGTGTGTGTGTGTCCCCCTAATAAAATCTAAACGGCAGGAGCGATTTCAATGAAACTCGGAAAGTTCATAGCACTATTCCCGGCGACCTTGACCGTGCCCTTCAAATTTTGTTACGACTCACCAATCCAACATGGCGGCTGTGCGAAATATTTCACCAGCATTCAATATCTCAGAAACTATTACCGATATTACCCTGATATTTTGTATGGTCATAGAGGGAACTACTATAAGTTCACTTATGTGACTTTTGAAAACCTGGTAACTACAAAACGAACATGGCGGCCAAGCGAAGTTGCGACTTTTAAATAGACGTTTCTCGCGATTTGACCAACCAAACGCAATGAAACTTGGTACAGTATATGTTTATATACATTGTAATGCACCGACATCTAACTTCGTTCAATTGTTTACATAATCACAAGATGGCGGATGTGCGAAATATTTCACCGGCATTCTATATCTCTGAAACTATTAGCGGTATCTCCCTAAACTTTTGTACTGAGATAAAGGGCACTGCCGGAAGTCCATCTATAAGATTTTCAAAAACCGGTTAACTACAAAACGAACATGGCGGCCAAGCGAATTTGAACATTTTAAATAGACCTTTCTCGCGATTTAATGTTCCAAGCGCACTGAAACCTGGTACAGGAAATATTTATACACATTGTAATCCACTGGTATCTAATTTAGTTCAATTGTTTACATAACCTCAAGATGGCGGCAGTGCGAATTTTAAAATTAAGTTTTTATTTCTTGTGATGTAGTCATGCGATCGAAGTGAAAGTTTGAATAATGAACCTACGCAATAATTTTCCTTTAATGGTACATGACTCTATGGCCTATACATTTAACAATCCAACATGGCGACCATCCGAAATATTTAGACGATACTGAATATCTACGAATCTATTTTAGCAATCAAACTGCATTTTTTAATGTTCATAGGGGCTATGAACTTAAGTTCACCTATAGGACTTTAAATAACCTGGTGATCACAAATCCAACATGGCGGTGACGCGAATTATAAATATTCACATGGACGTTTCTCGCAATTTAACCATCCGCGTGCAGTGAAACTTGGTACAGTAAATCTTTATCCGAATGTTAATTCACTGGCATCTAATTTATTTCAATTGTTTCCATAACCTCAAGATGGCAGCTGTGAAAAATTTTAAATCTCCTTGTTTTTTCTTGTGTCCTAATTATGCGATTGAAGTTTGAATACTACACGTTCACAATAATCTGCATGTAACAGTACATAACTCTAGGACCTACATATAAAAAATCCAACATGGCGACCATCCGAAATATTTAGTCGGTTCTCAATATCTACGAATCTATTACAGCAATCAAACTGAAATTGTGTGTGTTAAATAGTGGCAATTAACATAAGTAGGATATATGAAAATAGGCTGTATAGTTCTTCACGGAACTACTTGGTTTTAGTTATAGTTTCCATTTCATTATCATCTTCACGATCACCCAAACCATTAGGGGCCGATAACCTAGATGTTAGGCCCCATAAAACAACAATTATCATCATCATCATATCTCTCTCTCTCTCTCTCTCTCTCTCTCTCTCTCGCTCTATTTCCCTTCTTACTCCCTCTCGTACTGCCTTCGCTGTGTCGAAAGTTAAACGGTCGCGGTGCGGTGTCCCTTATCTTGCTAGCTGGTGTCACTTGACATTATTTGATCGCAGGGATAAGTAAGGTTTGACTATGGCTACCGCTGAACAGAAAAGGGGGAGTGGAAGTGCTACTTCTCTTAAGAAAGAGTGGGAAAAATTGTTTTTCTCAGCATTGAAACTAACAAAATCACGGCATCGCGCTCTGATGTCTGATGATAACCTGTGAAACAGTCTCACAAACAATCGTACCGAACACTGAGCATATTGTAAATATGAAAACAAATTGAAAACAGTGGGGAAAAATAATGTGACCAAAAATGCATTTTCTCAAATGAATCCCATGATACCTTATCCATATTTCAGATTGTTTCAATTCTGAACACCTCGTGGTGTAGCGGTTAGCATTCTTGGCTGTTGCCCTGCATGTCCGAGTTCGAATCCTGGCTCTGCCAAGAAATGTACGAGTAATTCTGGTCTGAGGGCTGGAGCTGGGTACACTCAGTCTCGTCAAGCAAAACTGAGAAGTGGTGGGTTCGATTCCCATCTCAGCCATTTAGGAATTAGATTTCTAAGATTTCCCACTTCTACTCCAGGCAAATGCCGGGATGGCTCCTAATTTAAGGCCACGGCAGCCTCCTTCCCAGTCCTCATCTGGATTTCCAAATACACATATTAATACAGCATTTACAATATTACTCTGGTTATATATCAAATAAATTACACACACCAAGTGCACGGGGCTACATGACCAAGATGCCGCAAAGACCGTCAATGAATCGGAAGTAGGAGAACAAAACTAAGGCACTATAAAACCATGTCCAAGCTGAAAGGACTTTACGCTGCTGCTGAGAGGATTTCTGGTACAACTGGAAAGAAGGGAAGAAAGAAAGAAAGATCTTAAGGATGATTCTGTGACCTAGATATGTGGATGGACAACGGAGATTGAGACCTAAAAGAGAGTTCTACATTCGGTATTCAAGCCTGGTTTTGTACTATTCAAACCACAGAGCCACTAGGGGAAACATTTCTATTCTCATTGGTGTAAAGTACTTTGTTGTTGTTGTTGCTATTGCATTTAAGGGGCTTATACAACGTGGTTATTTAGCCCCGTGTACTTGAGTGTGTAAATAAATACATAAATAAATAAATAAATAAATAAATAAATAAATAAATAAATAAATGTCTACCCCTTATTATTTCCGTTTTCCAACGGGGTCGGGGATGAGATGCGATGGGAGTCTTTGTGGCGATGGTTTTTGCGGCCGGATGCCCTTCCTTTCGCCTCCGTAGCGTAGCGGTCAGCATGGTTAGCTGCCGCCACGGAGGTCCTGGGTTCGATTCCCGGCTCTGCCACGAAATTTTAAAAGTGGTACGAGGACTGGAACGGGGTCTACTCAGCCTCGGGTGGCCCAAATGAGTAGAGGGGGTTCGATTCCCCCTCAGCCATCCTCGAAGTGGTTTTCCGTGGTTTCCCACTTCGTCTTCGGGCAAATGCCGGGATGGTACCTTCTTCAAGGCCACGGCCGCCTCCTTCCCTCTTCCTTGCCTATCCATCCTCACCATCCGTTCCCATCCCTCATGAGGCCCCTGTTCGCTTTGCAGGTGAAGCCGCCTGGGCGAAGTGCTGATCACATCTCCCCAGTTGTATCCATCCCGACCAGATGTTCCAAGCTCCAGGACACTGCCCATAGAGGCGGTAGTGGCGAGTTCCCTCGCTGAGTCCGTGGGAACCACCAACCTAGAGGGTAAATTGACTAAATAAAAATAAAAAAATGCCCTTCCTGACGCCAACCTCATGAGAGGAGTTAATGAGAGATGAAATGAATGATGGCGAATGAAACTGGGCAAAGATGTGGAAGGAAGCGGCCGTGGCCTGTCAGAAGGTACCATCCCAGCATTTGCCTGGTGTTGAAAATGGGAAACCACGGGAAACCATTTCAAGAACGGCCGACGGTGGGGTTCGAACCCACGCGCCTACCGAGTCAGCAGAGAGCTTGGCCCCATGACCTAATGCTGCGCTTTAGCCAGCGTAGCCACTACTGTCGGTGTAAATAAATAAATAAATAAATAAATAAATAAATAAATATTGTTTTCTGATAATCTGTGTTACGATGTCCAAGCCCCTCAAATGAAACAACAATAACAACTCGCATATTACACTCGTGCTTTAAAATAACTCGCATGTCCAGGTCTCACAGAGATGATGATGATGATAATTGTTGTTTTAAGGGGCCTAACATCTAGGTTATCGGCCCCAAGTCTCACAGAGAATTACAGAGTCAATGAAGAAGAGAGGAATACAATTCAATGGCATCTCCTACGCATGAATCAAGGAAGATTGACTCAAAAACTCCATACACATTTTGAAGGGAAAAGGATTGTTCCTAGGTAGTTTATGAAGATATTGGAGAGAATAGGCATCAGTCGGAAAGATATTTGAGACAGGAACCATGTTCGACAATTAGTTCCAGACTTCAGAGGTTTTCGAGGAGAAGGAAAAAAGGGATCTTCAAAAGTGTCTTTCCATAGTAAAGAAGAAAGGAGATGAACCACCGAATGAAGATGTATTGCCAGGAGATCGAAGCCAGTGCAGGGAAAGTATGATAAAAGATACAGTAGTTGTTACTCCGTGGTCTATAGTGGCTCATATCGAAGAATAAGAAGAAGAAGAAGAAGAAGAAGATGATGATGATGATGAAGAAGATGAAGAGGAAGAAGAAGAGTTATATTTAATAGGGTCTAGCATTGAGGTATGTGCCCTGATAGTTGAAACAAGATACCGTGCCAAATCTCAATGTTATGTGTATGATAAGGAACCACACTTATAATAGCCTCTTGTCATCGTCGGGATACCGACAGTATTGGCTACGCTGGCTAAAGCGCAGCGTTAGGCCATGGGGCCAAGCTCTCTGCTGACTCAGTAGAAGCGTAGGTTCAAGCCCCACCGTTGGCCGTCCTTGAAATGGTTTTCCGTGGTTTCCCCATTTTCAACACCAGGCAAATGCTGGGACGGTACCTTCTGACAGGCCACGGCCGCTTCCTTCCACATCCTTGCCCAGTTTCATTCATCTTCATCCATTCCATCTATCATCCCGACGCGGAGGTCGCCCACGGGCGTCGACTAGAAATCCTGCACTCGGCCTCTCAGGAGGCCACACGAAAGAAATCGTCGGGATTCGAGCCTCGGATCTCCTAGCTGCAGCACTCCTTTGCAATTATGGAGCGTGATTTAGCACGCTTGGCTACCCTGTTGGGTAGAGCAGGAGGGTTCTATGTTAGAGAAGGCGAGGCGGACTGGAATATTATATTTACTGGGATCGTATTGGGAAAATATCGAGGACCCGAGGCGCTGCCACACACACTATCAAGTGTGCCTGAAGAATGGAGACGTGAAGTGGGTTAGCTCGTAGATAAACATTTCGTCATTGAATAAACAGCGGCAAGTACTTGAGGGGCTCCAAGCGGGGTGTGCAGTGTTTTCTCCAGCAAGTTGAGCAATGTGAGACCTGGACATGCGAGTTATTATCAAGCACGAGTGTAATACGCGTGTGGTTATTGTTGATTCATTTGAGGGGCTTGGACATCGTAACACAGGTTATCAGAAAAAACATGTATTTATTTATTTATTTATTTATTTATTTATTTATTTATTTATTTACACACCCAAGTACACGGGGCTAAATGACCGCGATGTCTATGCCCTTTAAATGCAATAGCAGCAACAAAACCAAAGTACTTTACACAAATGAGAATTGAAATGATTCCCCTATTGACTCTGTGATTTGAATAGCACAAAACCAGGCTTAAGTATCGAATGTGTACTATATTTTAACCCTCTACCTTCCAGCCAAATAGCATGTACCTTCCGTGCAATACACTGGTATTATTACCAAATTTACGAGGCTGGGCAATACGATCTTCAGCTATTCTCTTAACAAACTCATAAAAGGTACTAACAAAAACGTTCATCCGCTACACTGAGGGACATTGAATCATGGATGTGTTTTTCACTGCGCAATGATGTACCGAAGGGTTATATACACATCAAAAGACGTTTTGCATATTCTTACCACATCAAGTGGCGGAGTCCTCCAGGAGTCCGCCATTGCACGAATGGAATGGCCTGCGATGTCGCCGGACATGAACTGTATCGAACATGTCTGAGATATGCTGAAGGAGCCTATTGCTCAGCGTCCACTCCCTCCCATAACCCGCCAGGAGATCATGGAGGCCACCGTCGAAGAGTGGGATCGCCTGCCTCGACCTGGACAACTTGATCTGTGGTACGCCACGGCGAGTAAGAGCCCTACTAGACGCCTGTGATGGCCATGTTCCTTATTGAAACGGCACAGGATGACAAGATTACAACCCATATCAGTCCCTGTTTAACAGGCCAAATGTCTTCCTGTTTGTAATTTTCTTTTCACACATGAATAAAGTCTGCAGGATTAGTTAGAATGCCATCTCGTTTGCAATAACCTCACCCACAATTCCACATACGCTCTGCATCATGGCAAACAAGTGTTTTGCAAAACCTCTTTTGATGTGTAGGTTATATTATTCTGTATAACTCGATGCAAGTAGTGCCCATGTGCGCCCGCTTAGGAACAAGGTGCGTGGTAGACCACCACACATTCAAAGTGAAAAATGAAAATCCACAGCCTGCTTCCAGTCTCCGACCGGGTCGGGAATGGAATGAATGAAGCCCCCATCTAGCGGCGGGGATATGAAGTGTGGCGGCTGCCGAAGCCTGTCGCACTCCTCTGGGGCAATGGCTAAATGAATGACAGATGAAATGAAATGAAATGATAGTGGAGAGTGTTGCTGGAATGAAATTGTGACAGGGAAAACCAGAGTACCCGGAGAAAAACCTGTCTGCCTCCGTTTTGTCCAGCACAGATCTCACATGGAGTGACCGGGATTTGAACCACGGACTCAGCGGTGAGAGGCCGGCGTGCTGCCGCCTAAGCCACGGAGGCTCACCACACATTCAAAGTATATCCCGTAAATTTTGGTTTAACCCCCAACTCTAAAGCATATCCATGTTAAAAGCCAAGGAGGCGTGCTACACCGAGGTAGAGAAACACCTATAATAAGCGGGGATGACACTAGTGGACATCCTGAACGCGTCCCGCTCGAGAAGAAACTCCTTGAACACCCTGGATTCCAAGAAAAGGCTGCGTGGCTCAGAGGTAACGTTCTTGTTTGCTGAGCCCAAGGTGGCAGGTTCGTATCCTGGTGCAGTCAGCTGGGATTTGAGGGTAGGCAAATGCGAGGGAGCCGTGTCAGTCGATTTCCTGGCACGTTAAAGATCCTCTTTGGGGCAAAATTCCGGCAGTCCGGCGTCTCTAAAAGCCAGAGTAGCTAAAAGCGACTTAAAACCATTACCATTATTAAAAAGGCCTCTCGGCACGCCGGAAGGCGGAGGTAGATTTCACCGGACAAACTTGGGGATAGGCGAAAATAGGCAGAATATGCAGGTTTTTGTAGAAGGATCAGACCTCATTTATTGCGTGAAAGTATTTTATAATTGGAGATTAATTAACTTTGTTTTTCGTCATTTTATGCATATTTTAAACATTTTATTGTCTTATGGGAACGGTAACCTTCTTGTCATTTGGAGTCCATTTTTATACTTGTGGTCACACTGTCCTTATGCAAGGTTTCGACACTGATGTGTAACTATGTAACGGTCTGTTACTTCTTCACGCAAAATTATATCTCCCGCAGAGATGTTGGTTGGTTCCTCAGTTTAGGGGCTGCGACAACGCGGTCATGTAACCCCGTGTACTTTGGGTGAGTGTAGAATCTGCCTGATAAACGGTGTGAATTGTGATGGGTGTATTAGTCTGTAATTCAGGTAAGGAATGCAGACGCTCAATTTCAAGCAGTAGTTCCTAATGTTGCTACCAGATACTACCGTCAACGACACCTAGCTGTGAACTTGGCTACTAGATGCCACCGCAATCAGCAACTCGCAACGAACGTTGGAACCTCCCCTCCAAAGGAAAGCATACTGAGGTATTTTAACGCTCTTAGAAAATCCGACGACTTTGGCCGGCTTTGAACCCGCGACATTGGGCATGCTACTAGTTACGTCACCTAAGCCGCTTCACACTTAGTCAGATGGAAATCTGAATCTTATCTCGCGCAAGTGCGTTGTCATGGCAACGTCTGATGGCTCATCCCTCATCAATTTAGTAGTGTTGCCATGGCAACCACTGATAGCTCTTGGCATTTTCTTATAATTCCGAAATCATTTTTCTCATCCCTTGGCGTAATGGTGGGTCATATCAAAAATTCTTACAGACAAAAGTTTTAGGTAATTATTAGGGGAATATTGTCCATTTTGTACGGTTTTGATATTGTGCCTATTAAGAGAGATATGATTAATGTTTCCCGAAAAAAACACTTTTGCCCACCCCTTTGGTCAATGGTTGGTGCTATAAAAAGAACTCTTCAAACATAAATTTTTGAGCTTTATCCGGCACATAGTATGAACTTTGAACGGATTCAATATTTCACATATTAAGAGAGTTATAGCAATATTTCATTTTTTCGAAAAAAAAGTCCCCCATTTTCATCCCCTTCGACCGATTTATCCCAGTAACGAACTCGACCGAGATGTTATGTGTATACATATTCGGTAAAAATTTCAAAGTGATTGGTGCAAAATTACGGCAGTTATCGTGTCCACAAGAAACTGATATACGTATATAAACATACATAAATTATATATAAACTTTTGAACTGACGGTGGTTTTGGGGTCTGGGGGATGTGAAACGCGAAGATATGTCGAAATTTTCCGGAAATCGAAACATGGTACCCATTGAAAATAGTTAGCTTTCTAATGAAATCTACCTAAAATACTACCATCAACGACACCTAGCTGTGAACTTGGCTACTAGATGCCACCGGAACCATCAACTCGCAACGAACGTTGGAACTTCTCCTCAGAAGGAAAGCAAACTCAGGGTTTTTAGCGCCCTTAGTAAATCCGACGACTTCAGCCGGGTTTGAACCCGCGATCTTGGGCATAGAAGTTCAGCATGCTACCAGTTCCGATACCGAAGTCGCTTCCCACAGACAGATGGAAAACTGAATGTTATCTCGTGCAGTGGCGTTGTCATAGCAACTGCTGATGGCTCATCCCTTATCAATTAAAAGTAAAGTTGTCATGGCAACCTCTCTTGGCACTTGGCATTTTCTTATAAGTTAAATCATTTTGCTCACCCCGTGGCGTAATGGTGGGTCATATCAAAAATTGTTTCAGACAAAAGTTTTAGGTAATTATTGGAGGAATATTGTCCATTTTGTACGGTTTTGATATTGTGCCTATTAACAGAGATATGATTAATGTTTCCCGAAAAACCCACTTTTTCCCACCCCTTTGGTCAATGGTTGGTGCTATCAAAAAACTTTTCAAACATAAATTTTAGGACCTTGTCCGACACATAGTATGAACTTTGAATGGATTCAATATTTCATATATTAAGAGAGTTATAGCGATATTTCACTTTTTCGAAAAAAGCCTCCCATTTTCACCCCCTTTGACCGATTTTGCCCATTAACGAACTCGACCGACATTTTAAGGGTATACATATTATGTAAAAAATTCAAAGTTATTGGTGCAAAATTACGACAGTTATCGTGTCCACAAGAAACTGATATATATATATATATATATATATATATATATATATATATATATATATATAAATATATATATAAACTTTTGAACTGACGGTGGTTTTGGGGTCTGGGGGATGTGAAACGCGAAGATATGTCGAAATTTTCCGGAAGTCGAAACATGGGACCCATTGCAATAGTTAGCTTTCTAATGGAATCTACCTAAAAAGGCAAAACTAAAAAAAAAAAAAAAATCCTCTCGGCACCACGGAAGGCGGAGGTAGATTTCACCGGGCAAACTAGGGGATAGGCTATAATAGGCAAAATATGCAGGTTTTCGTAGGAGGATCAGACCTCATTTATTGCGAGAAAGTATTTTACAATTGGAGGTTAGTTAACATTTTTTCGTCTTTCTATGCATACTTTTAACATTTTACTGTCTAATGGGGATGGTAACCTTCTTGTCATTTGGGGTTAATTTTTATACTTGTGATCACACTGTCCTTATGCAAGGTTTGGAACTAATGTGTAACTATCTAACAGTCTGTTACTTCTTCGCGCAAAATTTTATCTCCCGCAGAGATGTTGGTCGGTTCCTCAGTTTAGGGGCTGCGACAAGGTGGTCATGTAACCCCGTGTACATTGGGTGTGTGTAGAATCTGTCTGATAAACGGTGTTATTTGTGATGACTGTATTAGTCTGTAATTCAGGTAAGGTCTGCAGACGGTCAATTTTAAGTAGTAGTACCTAATTTTGTACCAAATACTAACGTCAACGACACATAGCTGTGAACTTGGCTGCTAGATGCCACCGCAACCAGCAACTTGCAACGAACGTTGTAACTTCCCCTCCGAAGGAAAGCATGCTGACGGATTTTTAGCGCTCTTAGAAAATCCGGCGACTTTGTCCGGCTTTGAACCAGCACCTTGGGCATAGAAGTTCAGCATGCTACCAGTTAGCCGCTTCCCTCATAGTCAGATGGAACAAGAAGTTCCGTGACGAACTAAAGAGCCTACTTTTCTTAAAATTAAGATTCATGCCATAGATTAATCTACAATATATGAACCTATCTAGAATAATGACGAAATTAAGTGGGTAATATCGAAATGTCTTAATTAGTTCGAAATAAGGTATACTAGGCATAATGTAGCCTAATAGAGCAATACAGTTGGCAGCTCTGGTGACTGAATATATTCTTACTTCCATCTCCTAAGGTACAGAATACAAAATGTGGTTGAAGTCCAAAGGACGTTACATGGATTTAGACATTGGATCTATTAGTACACGTAAAAGCATGTTGGCAACAATGTCATGCGAGTGCTGGTCAGAAATAATCTGAAATATTATATATTATTGTGCCAATTTTGGATGAAATCCATTTGTTGGTATAGAAGTTAAATGTATTTAAAAATTGGTCCTATCAGCAGGCTTAGAATCATGTTGGTAGAACTGACGTATATAAGTTACTCCAAATTAATGTAAAATGTCGGGTAATTTACGTGTGCATAGTTTAAAGCTGTCGGCTTGCATACTTTCTGCTATATTTGGATACAAAATAGCGAGCAATTATTAACAGTTGGCAGCCCTGGTGGCTCTTAAGAATACACTCAGTCATATATGTTTATGTACACATATTATATACAAAATTTGGTTGAAATCCAATTGATAGTGTAGAAGTTATATGCATTTAAAAATTGGACTTATCAGAAGGCTTAAAATTATTTTGGCAACGCTGTCAGGTATAGCCACCTGGAAATTAAACTGAAATAGTATTATCTACATGTGTGCCAATTTTAGAATAGCTACCATGTATACCTTCCAAGATATCCAACATTGAGCTCAAATTTCTAGTGCGTTTTTTTAGCAGTTGGTAGCACTGGCATCTTTTTCAAATAAGGGCCTGAGATATTCCGGTATACATCTTTACTCATACTAAATTTGGTTTCGATTGCTGCAGCCGTTTAGGAGTTGATAGGGGGGGGGCACACACACAGCCAGACAGACAGAAGGACATACAGACAGACAGACAGACAGACACATTTTCCCGGATATATCTTATAACTCTACTTTTTCCTCATTTTTGAAAAGTGTGAAAAGTAGGCTAAAAATGAATGTGATCTCGTCAATGGCGTTGTCTTGGCAACCTCTGATAGATCATCCCTTATCAATTTAAAAGCGTTGTTATGGTAACCTCTGATGGCACTTGGCATTTTTTAAAATTCCGAAATCATTTATCTCATCCCTTGGCGTAATGGTGGGTCATATCAAAAATTCTTTCAGACAAAAGTTTTAGGTAATTATTAGGGGAATATTTTCCATTTTGTACGGTTTTGATATTGTGCCTATTAAGATAGATATGATTAATGTTTCCCGAAAAACCCACATTTTTCCACCCTTTTGGTCAATGGTTGGTGCTATCAAAAAACTTATTTGACATACATTTTTGCCACTTACCCGACACATATTATGAACTTTGAATGGATTCGATATTTCACGTATTAAGAGAGTTATAGCGAAATTTCACTTTTTCGAAAAAAAAAGCCCCCCATTTTCACTCCCTTCGACCGATTTCGCCCATTAACGAACTCGACCGAGATTTTATAGGGATACATATTATGTAAAAAATTCAAAGTGATTGGTGCAAACTTACGGCAGTTATCGTGTCCACAAGAAACTGATATATATATATAGATAAATAGATAAATACATATATACATAAATTATATATAAACTTTTGAACTGACGGTGGTTTTGGGGTCTGGGGGATGTGAAACGCGAAGATATGTCGAAATTTTCCGGAAGTCGAAACATGGTACCCATTGCTATAGTTAGCTTTCTAATGAAACCTACCTAAAAAAAACTGGCAAATCGTGGACTGAAGCCAGGAAGGAACAACATAAAACGAATGCGGGAATGTTGGGCGAACGTTAAAGCCCAGGCGCAATGAAATAGAAAAGTACAGTTGATGGCCGAAACGATACCATAAATAATAATAATAATAATAATAATAATAATAATAATAACAATAATAATAATAATAATAAGTGATAGTATGTCCACTTCGTCGCCCTAAGTTTGCGGGTTCGATTATTATTATTATTATTATTGTTATATTCTTATTACCAGTGACTGTAAAGTTGTCATTACTTATTATCTATGGTTTTTCGCTTTGAATCAGACTAAATGTAATAAGATCATGTGATGCTGATTTTTTGGTATCAAATGTTCCACCGATCCTGCATGAAGCATTACCTATTTTTGTATGGCTTTATTGCTAAAATATTCATTAAATTCATTTCAGAGAAGAGGGATATCCACATGCAATTTATCAAGTGAGACGCTTTACACTCCATGTCACGCCGACATGACCGCATGTCATCGCTGCTAACCATTACACCACAACAAATTAGTCTGTCATCGTTATGGTTTCTCATATTATGTTTATTGTATCAGAATGGCGCTGCACAGCGGTGGGCTAAGTACCGCCAATTATACCCCAATACTCAGTAATTATCGCTCAATTACAGCCTTTTTCTGCACCGTTAATCACACGATAATGACAAGTAAAATTTACTCCCCATCAGTCTTACTGCTTTAAGTTGATGACCCTGCACTGAAAATATTTGCACGCTATTATTGAGATTATGTTTTGTAATCAATTTCTTTGCCAAATTTGCTAACAAGGGAACCTGGAGAAGTGAATTCCCCTGAAACATGTTGGTCAGATAAACAAGGAAATCATCTCTGATGATTTTTATTCCTAAATTCATTTGGGCCATTACTGATCATTCAAACACGATGAAACCAAATTTAAGCAAATTTGATACAGAGGTACCACTAGCAAAGTGCATCGCATCAATTTTCGTTGTCCGCATTATTGAGCGTCATGACCCAATGGTTTCGTTCCACATTGATGTAGAGCTACCATCCTGAACGATCCTCAAGGCACCAAGGCTGATGATGAATATAATTTGTCCCATCCATCTACTAGAAACCCTACCCCACGATCCACTGCCTTCTTTCAACCCATCCATAACAGATTTCTTGAGATTATCTCCTTTTCGTCTCACAATATGCTCCATGAGCTGGATAGTTCTCTTGTTGACACAGAAAGAAAGGCTAGTGATTTTTAGTTTCTCGGTGACACACACATTAGATCTTTAGGCGGCCCAAGGTATGCGTAGCATTCTGCTCCAACAGCACATTTCGATAACATCGATGCCCTTGCTGTCAGTATCTTTTACCTTCCAAATACGAGCAGGCGAAGAACACAAGCGTTTCAACTAGACGTATCTTGGTGTTGTTTGTTATTGCCCGGTTCTGGCAGATTTTAGTTACTTTCTTCACTGGAACTTGTCCGAGAGCAATCCTTCTTTTAATCTCATTCTCTGAGCCACTGTGTCGCTCATTGTAGAAGCTATGCATACAAAGTCATTCACTCTCTCTCTTCTTTTTGGTTCAACCTAAGAGAGGACAAAATTTTACGTGTTTAAACATTAACTTGTTTAAAGACGGACACCTTCATTAAGCGCATAATTTTGAAGCCGAGAGGTATATTGCAGAAACTTTCTTAGGCATTTAGTCCAAGAGTGGAGACAATTTAACAGATACATTTATTATAACAATGACAATATGATCAGATGTAATTTACAGAATAGTGGTTCACCTTTAATAGAACAGTTCATTTTCTTCCATGATCACCTGAGGAATATTCTTAGAAATTGCAAATTTGATAACCAGTCCTCTCACAAGCTTAGAAGCAAATAATTCGGGGTGTTCGCTGAACATTCAAAACTAAATAGATGGCTGAGTAGAAGGAGAGTTCATTCTCTTTCAGAAAGGTCGAACGCTCTAAATATGTAGTGCAATATAATAGCTGTCGAAGCAGTTCAATATAGAAGACTCAGTACAAAAACACCAGCACCATGTAATTTGTAGCGAGATTGAAACCTTTGGTGACGCATTCTGTTCCAAAGGTGTATTCTTCAGAGGAATAGCAAACACACAAGCAACACTGGCATCCTCAATGCACTCCAGAAAGTGGCATGTTTTAGAAGAGGTGCACTTAGTGTAATCCTGTGGTTACAACAGTGAATATCGTGATAATACACCAAAACCTCCGTGTGGCCTATATGTTAGACCCAACTGTCCGGTTCGAGAACTCAATCTTGCAGGCGAAACAGGTTCATTTAGAGAAAAGAGACATCTATAAGCCATGTTTTCTACGCTTAAGTAAATAGTACTCTTCGAAGCGAGAGGTGAAATGACGAAATATTTGTGTGTCTGAAGTGGATTTCTCTGCTGACTTCCTTCGTAGGGAAACCCAGTTCACACAGGATGCTACAAACAAATTTCGTAATTTCACCTTTGTCGTATCTGTGATAAAGGAAAAACTGAAATTTTGTACCACCATCTGTATTTTGAACTTATTTATCACATATCACAAAATTATAATTGATTTCAGTAACGGTATTATGATCTTAAAATTTTTATAAAATTTGTTATGATTTTGTCCTCAGCTTAATATTCAGTGAGATGAATGCATTTAACATATCTTTGCCAAAACGTAACGAAAATTAATGAATGCTCACTGTATTCTTCTTAGCCTATTTTCATTTACGCAAAAATAGGCTTATGAGATCACCTTTTGTCCGTGTGTGTGTGTCCATAATGAAATCTAAACGGCTGGAGCGATTTCAATCAAACTCGTTAAGGTTATAGCACTATCTTGTCCGACCCCGACCATGCCCTTAAAATTTTATTACGTCTCAACAAACCAACATGGCGGTTGTGCGAAATATTTCACCGGCATTCTATATCTCCGAAACTATTACTGATATCACCCTAACATTTTGTACGATGATAGAGGAAACTACTAGACGTTCACCTATGTGGCTTTTTAAACTCTGTTATGTACAAAACGATCATGGCGGCCAAGCGATCTTGGAACATTTAAATAGACTTTTCTCGCATTTTAACCATCCGAGTGCAGTGAAACCTGGTACAGCAAATGTTTATACACATTGTAATGCACTGACATCTAACTTAGTTCAATTGTTTCCATAACCTCACGATGGTGGCTGTACGAAATTTTAAAATCAAATTTTATTTAATGTGTCCTAATCATGTGATCGAAGTCAACGTTTGAATAATGAACCTACGCAATAATCATCATCTAATAGTACATAACTCTATGGCCTAAATACAGAAAAATCCAACATGAGACCATCCGAAATATTTTGACGGTTCTCAATATCTACTAATGTACTGTATTACAGCAATCAAAAACTGAATTTGTGTATGTTGATAGAGGCAATTAATATAAGTAGGATATTTTTAGCATACTTTTCACATTTTGCAAAAATGAGGAAAAAGTAGTCTTATGAGATCGATCCGGGAAAATGTGTGTGTGTCTGTCTGTCTGTCTGTCTGTCTGTCTGTCCTTCTGTCTGTCTGGCTGGCTGTGTGTGTGTGTGTGTCCCCCCCTATCAACCCCTAAACGGCTGGAGCAATCGAAATAAAATTTGGTAGGAGTAAAGATCTATACCTGAATATCTCACGGCCATATTTGAAAATGATGTCAGTGCTACCAGCTGCTGAAAAATCGCAATTGAAATTTGAGCTCCATGTTGGATATCTTGGAAGGTATGAATGAGAGCTATTTCAAAATCGGCACACATATAGATAATAATATTGCAGTTTAATTTCCAGAAGGCCATACATGGCAGTGTTGCCAAAATGATTATAAGCCTACTGATAGGTCCAATATTTAAATGCATATAACTTCTACACTATCAATTGGAATTCAACCAAATTTCGTATGTTGTATGTGTACATAACCAGATATGACTGAACGTATTCTTATGAACCACCAGTGCTGCCAAATGTTAAAAAATGCTCTTAATTTCTTTTATCCAAATACCAATATATATGAGAAAGTATGCAAGCCGACAGCTTTAAACTATGCACACGTATAGTACATGACATTCTATATTAATTTGGAGTAACGTATATACGTCAGTGCTACCAACATGATTCTAAGTCTGCTGAGAGGTCCAACTTTAAATACATGTAACCTCCATACTATCATTTGGATTTCAACCAAATTTCGTATGTGCTATGTGTACCACAACAGCTATGACTATGCGTATTTTTAAGAGCAACCAGGGCTGCCAACTGTTAATAAATGCTGTCTCTATTTTTGTTACCCTAATATCAATATATCAGAATGAATGCAAGCCAATAGCTCTAAACTTTGCACACGTATAGTACCTGGCATTCTAGATTACTTTGGAGTAACTAATATACGTCAGTGCTGCCAACATGATTCTAAGCCTGCTGATAGGTCCAATTTTAAAATGCATGTAACTTCTATACTAACTACTGGATTTCATTCAAAATTGGCACAACAATAGATCATATTATTTCAGATTATTTCTGACCAATACATGCCTGACACTGTTGCCTACATGATTTTACGCGCGCTGTTAGATCCAATGTTTAACTGCATGTAACGTCCATGCTATTCATTGGACTCCAAACAAATTTTGTATTCTGTACCTTAAGAGATGGAACTAAGAATATATTCAGTCACCAGGGCTGCCAACGGTAGTGCTCTCTTAGGCTACATTATGCCAGGTATACAGTATTTCGAACTAATTAGAAATTTCGATATTACCAACTTAATTTCGTCATTATTCTAGATAGATCCATATCGATTAATCATTGGTATGAATCTTAAATTTTAGCTGCTTCGAGGCGGACACCCAACGGGTGAGCTACACGTACCGTCGCGTGTGGAGTGATGTCTGGGGAGGAAAGTTTGAATCTAACGACAAGGAGTTGGAAGGTAGCGGCTGTGGCCTATAGTTAGGGACCAACCCCAGCATTCGCCTGGAAGGAAGATGGAAACCACAGAAGACCATCTTCAAGTTTGCCGGCGGGGGGATTCGAACCTCCTCGTCTCCCGGATGTGAGTGACTGCCAGCAGTCATGCCGTAACGACCACGTCTAACTCACGCGGTAGTAGGATATATGAAATTAGGCTATCGAGTTATTCACGGGTACTAGTTAGTTTTGTCTCACGAGGCTGAGTGTGCCCCGCTACAGCCCTCAGACAAGAATGTAATTTTTTGGCAAAGCCGGGAATCGAACCCGGACCTCCTGGGTGACAGCCAAGAACGCTAACCGTTACATCAGGAGTTTTACTAACTAGTAATAATGAACACTCAGAGTAAGTTAAAGTTACTTTATATTAGCCACATTGAACTATATCAGTGTGGACACTTCAGACCTTTAACGTTAATTTTTCTCGTCATGATTTTGAAACTACCAGAATTCTGAAGTAGAGCACGCACTTGCACACTCATAAGCGTTAGTTTACCGTAAGTCCGCGAGAGAGCAGTCTGTCAATTCCGTCTACATTGGGAAGAAAATAGTATTAAAAAAAATCCACAGCCTGCTTCCAGTCTCCGACCGGGTCAGGAATGGAATGAATGAAGCCCCCATCTAGCGGCGAGGATATGAACTGTGTCGGCTGCCGAGGCCTGACGCACTCCTCTGGGGCAATAATTAAATGAATGAAAGATGAAATGAAATGATAGTGGAGAGTGTTGCTGGAATGCAATTTTGACAGGGAAAACCGGAGTACCCGGAGAACAACCTGTCTGCCTCCGTTTTATCCAGCACAGATTTCACATGGAGTGAACGGGATTTGAACCACGGACCCAGCGGTGAGAGGCCGGCGTGCTGCCGCCTAAGCCACGGAGGCGGCAAAAGAGTATGAAATTATAACAAATACACAACATGTTGTAATAATTTAAACAATGTTGCATTTTAACCAGTAAAAAGGTTAGAATCAAGATAAATAAGTTCAATAATATAGTCACACAACATCCGGATGTTTTTTTAGTAAGTGATGCTACCAAGTGGCTCAGAACTGAAATCATGCTTATTTGGGAGGGGATTTGTCATTTGTCCGGTTGTCACGCAATTTGGACAGACCTATCAAAAAGTGACGTTTTAGAGATAGAAAAGTATTGGCGACATTATTAACAAAGGCCCTTGAAGCACATTGACTCACGTCCTGTTTACGGTCTTACAAGAGAACTATTCTACATGGAAAGCTGCATATTCAGCTGTTATTAATTACAACAATGTGGCAATCAAGGAACTTTGTATGAAGAAAGAAGAAATATAGGATGAATTCTATTCTATGGACGCAATGCTGACGACAGAATGGAACCAGGCCGACTACGACCTTAAGGCTTGTTGTCACGATGGCACTGATGCCACGACATTCCTCTCATGAAATGTCACGGCATTCGCTGCCATGGCCATTACCTGTTGACACGATAGGTACAGAAGTTTGGGCTTTCGTGGCATTTTCGCGCAACATGGTGGACGTTGTTTGTGCCGTTGCCAGTGTTGTCGGAGAATTGATAGCTCTGGAGCAGAGAACATGTAAGAAGAAGGAGAAAGAAGTGTGTGTGTGAGAAAATGGATACTACGCAGAGGAAAACTAGGTGTATCTGAAACGCTAAGGTACTGAGAGAATTGGCATTGGAAGATTCTCGGTCATTGAGCAATTTTCTACGAATCGACGAGAATATGTTTGAGGAATATCAAACGCAGCCATAATATAATTACACACAATAACGTGGTCGAGTGATGCAATGTCACGACACGACTGGCACAAACCTGTTCTCATGACGACATTGTCTGTGGAACTTCACGGTAGTGTCACGACAGCGCTGATGCCGCGGAGTCGGATATCAAAACTTTTGAATACGCGACACCACTGCCACGGCACTGTAACGGTGGCATCAAAAACTGTTCCGACAATGACACTGCTGCGACATTTCATGTCATTACAGCAATGTCGAGACATCAGTGCCATCGTGAGAACGAGCTTTTAGACACGCTGTGACAAGGTTCGCTACACACAGATTCCACTTCAAATGATGCAGTGTCAAGAAGCACCACAACCCAGACGAGCAGTGTGTTTGTGAACTGTGCAACATGCATTGCGATCGTACCACATCAAGGTGTGTGGGAAAAGACAAGTAACAGAGTACTGTACCAGAGAAGAATTTACTTACTCGAGCAAACACATCATTTGTATTCCAGAATCCGTTCTTCCACTTTTAACCAAGTTTCCACACTGATTGATTACAGTGTATTAGCTAGGATGCAATGATACGAAAGTCTCCTCAAACAACTCAAGCCTTTGTCACTAAACGTCATTCAGAAAGTAAATATCATGTGGTTTTCGTATTTAATGTGGCCGTGTTTGTCGCGGCAGACTCGAACAAATCCACAACTTTGAAATTTTCAATACAGTCGTGGTTGCCAACGTCGACTGTTGATTGGATTGTCCCTTCATGCATTATGCTCATTGCAGGGCTCTTCCGTTTCTTGCCTTCCGCTCCTGGAAATGCCTGCATGAAAATGAGGCTTTAGATGCTGTGTAGTTTATTAGTAGAACGTAATAGAGACGCTTTTTTGAGCCATTATTCACGTAAAAATAATGTTTCTTTTATATAACAATGAACTGTTTGAAATACACAACAAGCAAGTGCCCTTCTCGCAATTTTGATCTTCTAGTGGAGTTGTTTTGGAAATGAACTACTGGGATAATGTCCCGGAGAGAGTCTTGTCTCATATTAGCATTAACAAGGCTCTTGGTCCCAAAACGACGTCATTACCTGGCGAAGCCACTCCTCTGAGAACGAGCTGAACCAAGCGTCTCGGTCTCGCCGGCCTAGTCCAATATTTGCCAAGCCACTCCGGAGCAGGTGTATTTTGAATTGAGACCTTACAGTCTAATTAGAACGCTCAACACTGTTACATCACTGTGTCGTGTCGGGAGACGGCAGCTAGTTTTTATGTCAGTACGTCTTTAAGGTCCGAAGGGAACGAACTAAGTTGCTAATGTTGTTAATTAGTTGTAGAAGCTTGGGACATCTCAGCCATCAGCCCCGTGTGCTTGGGTGTGTGAAATATTTGGCTGAGAACCTGTGTGCAATACCATGCAGTATGGATGTACAGAGTCTTTATCTATGTATGCCCCGATAAACACGGCAAGCTAAGCCAGTTTAGACTGGCGCAGATCGCGGGTGCGCTTACACAGCTCAGCCGGTGGTGGCGCGCACTTTTACACTTATACCAAACATGTTCAATAATGTCTACTTACAGTGCTCATAGTCGATGCTGAAACTGTCCTCCCTCTCTTGTAACACACACCTGACATCTCCTGATGAAAGAAAGGACAACAATCTCATCTAATTTTTGTTCTATAAAAACACAACGTTGTCTGTTATTTACGGAGTTAGGGGCGTGGTGGCTCAGCGGTCTTCCTGTATGCCTCTCACCAAGGCGGTCCGAGTTCGATTCCCGGTCATTGCATGTGAGATTTTCGAAGTGAAATGCCATGTCCTGTGGTTCGTATTCCACGTAAGAAAAGGGAGGTCCCGTGGCTCATGATCTCGAGATTAACGGTCACGTTAAATTACAAGCTTCCTTTTATTATTAACGGAGACTGTTTTCTTGAATCGTTTAGCGAGCCTCCTAATTGTACTGGCATTAGGCACAGGTCTTCCTGGAAACTTGATTCGAAATTTTTGTCTTGTTTCAGAACAAGACTTTCTGCTTTTCATATACGAATTATGGATATACAATGTGAATTGGTGTCTAGGCATGACCAACAATCACAGTAATCACAATACTCACTAAACGTGCAACACTAACGTCCAAGCTTTGCACATACACGTCCGTATGAATGACAAAACACGTGTGAACTAACGATATGAGTCAGTGGAGCGTGCCTGCCACCGGCTAAACCGTAAACGCGCGCCCGCGATCTGCGCCAGTCAAAGCCAGCTTAGCTTGCCGTGTTTATCGGGGCGCACATAGATAATGACCCTGTATTACTGCTAGTCTGAACTCGTCAACATATCTCAAAATTCATACGACAGATATGTTGTTGTTGTTGATTCATTAATGGGATTCGTGACATCGTAGTCATGTAGGGACTTAGGAACGATTTTGGCATTTGCCTGAAGTGGATGTGGCAACTAACGGAGAACCACTTCCAGGATGGCTAAGGTAGAAATCAAACCCGCCTCTTCTCAGTTTTGCCTCACGAGACTCAGTGAACGCCGTTCCAGCCCTCAGACCAGAAATTAATTTTTATCCAGAGCCAGGAATCGAGCCCGGGCTTCCGCGGTGACATACAAGAATGCTAGTCGCTACGTCTTGAGATGGACTGCATAATACACGATTGTTGTTTTTATTGTTGTTTGATTCTTCAGTTGGTGGCTTCGGTGGCGTAGTCGGTAGCATGCTGAGCTTCTATGCCCAGGATCACGGGTTCAAACCCGGCAGAAGTCGTCGGATTTTTAAGAGCGTTAAAAATCCCTCAGTACGCCTTCCTTCAGAGGGGAAGTAAATCCGGCGGTCCCATGTCATAGATTTATGGCATGTTAAAAAATCCTTCCACACCTGTGTGAAGCTAAATTATAGTTAAACATTTGACAAACGCTCTTAGGTTCCTACTTTAGTCGCCAGGAGCCGACTGCTGTGGCGTCTGGTAACCAAGTTCTGAACTAATAGTCGTTGACGGTGGCGTTTGGTGTCAAAAGCAGGAAAAGAATTCAATGTATCCAATCCTTACTTGAATTGAAAACAGAAACACACACTTATACAGCCACCATAATTAACACTGGTTATCAGAGAGATTCTACACACACCCAAAGTACACGGGGCTACATGACCGCCTTGTCGCAGCCCCTAAACTTAAGAACCAACCAACCACAATTCCGCTGCTTTCAGGCGTTGTATGTCTTGTTTCCTTAGAATCCAAGTTTCGGATCCGTATAACAAACCCTCCAGACAAGTATTTTGATACACGATTTCCTAGTTTTAATGCTAATGTGCCTGCTTGCCAGAAGCTGTCTCTTATTGCTGAAGGCCAAGTTTGCTATTCTTGAGAGTCTTAGTAGGCCTCTGTGTACTACCAACCTGTCTCTTCTCTTCATTAGAAGTCGCCACAAGCATCTCACCTCTCCCTGCCGTCTTATTACCTCTTCATTTGTAACCTTATCTACCCATTTGATGTTCATAATTCTCCTGTAACACCACATGTCACACGCTTCGATTCTGCTCTTTTCTGCTGCTTCAACAGCCCAAGTTTGACTTCCATACAGTGACTTAATAGATGAAAGCTTCCATTTCTCAGAATTATTCATACCACAGCAACAACATAATTCTTAATAACAACTGCTGTCAACAATAAAGTCGGCATGTAAGTGCTATATCTTAAAAATTACACCATATTATTTAAAAATAAGTCATTGCTAGAAATCAACTAGGGCTGAAATAATGCTTTTCACTACACTCGCTGCAACTTGCATGTCAAAGGAGTAATGTTCCTCCATTAAAGAGAAAAATGTATGTAATTTACATCATAAATCAAAAGTATGAGAAAAAAAAATTCTGGTCTTCAGCCAGCGAATTCTGTATGAGAGGGGGAGAATTCCAAGCAGTTCATGTACATATATATCCTGGCACTCAAAGTAAACTTTTAGACTTTTATGCCCCATTAAAAAAAAGTGAAGATAAATGTAAGAAGCAGGGTGATGCAGGAAGACTGCCCATTATAGGAACATACACGCCAACATGATGGATGGTCTGTAGTCCTCTTCTCAGACGTGTTGAAGTGTTGCTGTTACTTTCTCCACGCCTCTACCTTGTACAATACAGACGTGATGTGATATCTCACAAATAATGCCGGCCCTTTTACCATTTTAAATGATCTTGTCGATTTCGTCGTTACGCTGGGGTCTGGCGTTACGTTACGGTGACGGGACGAAATGTACCCAGATTCACAGAGGTGTGTGACGTCATAGTACTGCTTGGTGCATGTGTTCCCCGACAATCTCTACTTCGTTAGTATAAGACCAAAATCCCCGATTCTTGGATGTCACGAGTAATCTCGAGAACCACTGGATGGATTTTGATGCGGGTTTCACCATTCTGTAAAGGATATCTCGAGGAAAGATTCTGTAGAAAATAATTTATGTATGATCAAAGGAAGCCAAGCAGTAACGATTTCAGTGAAAAAGTCGAAAACAAACTTGGTGTCCGTGCGCTTCTTAAGCTTACGTTGGGCAAACCGTTAAAAATATCAATATACTATGAGCGTAAGAATTGATCAGCATGAAAAGTTCTACAAAAAAGTCCCCGAGAGCATATCTCTATCTTCAATACATCGCTCACTATAAGTGTTTTTAGACTGGATGGAAGGGGCACGTCCCCGCGCGCTCTGGTGAGTGTGACGGCATCCCGCGCGCTTGACCTTGCTTTGCCCTTGGTTTGCACTTGCCGTTCGCGAGTAATTTGAAACAAGATAAGCAAGATAAGTATCATGCAGATGATTTTCTAACATGTCAAGAGTCCTTGGCTTCGAGCGAAGCCTCCAGCCTTTCTTGCATTTTTCAGCATTTGTAGCATTTAAAATTATACAAAGTCTAGTCTTTCAAACTGACTGTCACTTTTTTCAAAGAAATATCTAAGTGTGATGTATGAAAGTAGGCGTCTACATTTCACATGTTTGTCATAAATGCTTCCTCAACTTAAGAGGCTGCTAATTTAGCCCGGGAGGGTTCCTAACTTAGCTACGGTTGCCTTCTTCCCAATCATCACCAGAATTCAAAATACATACACTAATACAGCCATCACAATAACACAAATTGACAGACAAAGTTCCACAGACACCCAATGACCACGATGTCCAAGCCTCTCAAATAAATCTACATCAGCAACGATTTAGGCCAAAAGTTACTAAGTCATGTCAACAGAAAAAAATTACGAGCCTTACAGTAGTCGCATATGATGTGTAACATGCCACATGGCCGACAGTACCTTGAATGCTTTCATTAAATAAGAATACAGCAGAAGTATGAAGATTTAATAAATCATAATTGTTTTCAGCAAATAAGATATAATGAATATTTTCACACCAAAGAACGACAACTTTAAGATGATTTGTTGTAGGAATATCTGTAATGGGGCCTCCAAACCTTGAAGTAAGCCGTATGCGATATACATCCCACATAGCCACATGGCCGACAGTACTCATTCCATCATTTTATTTCTTTGGAGGAACTATATAATATGTTGTAGTAAGATACAACCAATGCGACGTAGTCAAGACAATAGAATATTTCCTTTTATATTATTTTTTCACATACAGTATATCTCAAACAATGTATAATAGCACAATTCATAATCTTCATCTATTCCTTTACAAAGCCTTCCTGCCATTGTCTCTCACGCCTCTGGAATTCACAGAGCAGACACTCCCACTCGACAAGTTCCAGCAACCCTCACTCAAGCACTCCAACACCGCGCTGGCCATCTTGCATGTCCTCCTAACATAACAAGTCTAGTTCAATGTCACACCACCTCCTAAGAACACTAAACATACCATAGACAGACATATCACAGCCTACATGATTTCAGGAAATGGGCCTCCAAACCTTGACAGTATCACGAGTACTTACATTAAATAAGAATACAGCAAAAGTATGAAGATTTAATAAATCATAATTGTTTTCAGCAAATATGATATAATGAATATTTTCACACCAAAGAACGACAACATGAAGATGATTTATTGTAGGAATATCTGTAATGGGGCCTCAAATCCTTGAAATAACTGTATGCGATATACATTCCACATGGCCACACAGCCGATAGTACGTCGTGGTACCAATCTCTGCCACCGCACGCTCATTCTTTTCGTCCCATCCATTTCCGTTTCATTTTTCAAAATCACCCCCACGGAACATATACAGATACCGAGTGGAAAGATGTTACACATCAAAGCTATTTACTCGTATATTTCAAAAACGTTAAAACTTTCCAACATTTGAAATTGCTATTTATGACTTTCTGGCCAAGCGATTGTAATGATTATTGCGGCTATCGAATCCTTGTATTGCGTACGTTCGCAAATAATGCCTTAATTGTTAGTTTATTTGCCCTTTTTGCTTTGAATAAAAAACTATGTTAGCCTTTTAAAGGAACGACGGTTTTTGACATTCTGACCGACTGGTTTAGATAATTGAGGCAGGGAAATCAAAAACCCACTAACTCCAGTAAACCAAATTTTACAGGAGAGAGAAAAAACTGATTATCTTCCTTACTGATCTTGAATCTAACGGGTCTATGTGCACATGTTAAGTAAAAGTATATTCGTTATCAATTAAATACTTCATAACCTAAGTGTATATAATATTTAATGCTAAAATTTGAATTAAATAGTGGTGGAGTTAGGGTTTTTTTGACGTTCGGAGTGTATGAAATATGAAATAGGCAATACATATGACTACCGTATGAAACGATAGAATATGAAATTGTATTATGAAAATTAGCATTGTAGACTTTTAAATTTAATTTTCTGCGTCTGAAATCCACTCTAATCTAAATCTTTCCAAAATGCACAAATGAACTTAATACTTTCATCACTCTGATTCGTGATACAGATATTCTGATTCTTTTTCACTCTCTTGTTCAGCCTGTGAATGAGTGTTATTACTGCCAGCAAATAGAGTTTTGTATTAGATCCTAATTTCCTCAGAAATGTACCTCATTAAATTTTGCAAGTCCTTTTGCTTTTCTATTTTCAGTGGCAAGTGCGAGTTGTACTTTTGTTGAGTGGAAAAGATGCAGTTGTATTGGGTCTCTGGATGTTAAATAGACTCCACCTTTCATAGTTTTACTCACATGGATTTTATTTTTGTGGGATGCCGAATATCGTATCACTTTACTTTCTGATATGAGGAATTCCTCGGTAGGACTATGTTTAGTTTCTTTAGTACTTCGGTTTCTCTTGAATATTTTGGAGAAATGTTGAGGATAGTCATATATCATACTTTGTATGACCAGTACAACATGTCCAACTGAACTTCTTACAATGTCAAACCAATGGCTTGGTGTTTCCTCAGTTGCTTGTTTCTTTTTGTGACTCTCAATATGATGAAAATCACGGTCATTTAGTAAGAAACTGTGTCCTCTCGTGGGATAATGTTGCTCTATAAAATGAATTAAGGTATAAAAGAACTGGACCATCAATCTCTGCTCAGCTGGTTAAGCGATGGTTTTGCCATCTACTGGTAAATAAAGCATGGAAAGCAAGAACACACTAATTCTATGGAATAAGAGGTGTTTTGATTTCCATGGATTTTAAAACAACCTTCTGTATGCAGATGGATGACGGAATTAGGGTATTTTTGCCTTCCATCCGTGCGGAACAACCTAAGATACCCCATCCAGCCCATAACTCAATTTCGCCAAAAATTGGAGTTAGTGGGTTTTTGATCTCCCTGTCCCAATTCTTGCCACAGTTAAATCCTTTTGTTATCTACTATCATTCATTCTATCATTTGTTCGTTCATTCATTCATTTTAATTTAAAATTTTTTTTGCCTTTCAGCGTCCAGTCTACTCTGAAAGCCTCTGAAAACGAGTCCCTATTAACAGTTAGCACTACGGTCGCCTCTGCGTCTATGCCTCTCACCTTCAAATCGTTAAACACTGAATCTAACCAGCACCTCCTATGTCTACCTCTGCTTCTCTTACTCTTTATTGCCGAGTTAGATAATTACTTCTCCCTCATTCTCATCACATGACCCCAGCATCCGAGTCGGCTCATACGAACACCTTTTTTTTCTCTTCGTTATGAGTACCCTCCTTCCATTGCTCCCATTTATTTGTCCCCCAGGGGCTTACAACTAGTGGGATGTGGCTTGGCGACCACGGGATCCCAGTTGAGTCCGGAATTACTTCCACATACTTGTGCAAGGCTCATTTCTGTCTTCTCACCTGTTGACCTCCCTTGGCCAATTCTTGCTCTCTTCCAACCCTGACGATATGAAGGTATCCGAAGCCCACGGAGACTTTCAATTTCCCGCCTTAATTGGTCCTTGTCTCATCTTTCTGATACGCTCATTCTTCGAGGGATCAAACTTCTTGTTTTTCATCAGTTCATGATATCTCCTGCCTTCTGCTCAAGGCCCTAAATGAGGCAGTGTGTATTTAGCCTCGCCCACTTATGGTCCACCTTGGATAGTGCTACTCCCTCAAGGTCTCACGGCTAGTGAGCTCGAGAGTTAGTGACCCCGAAGGATTCCTAAGCTATGTCGGGTTTCTCTCCTTTCTCCATTGCCTATGGGGCGGACTCTCACCTCTTCCCCTTTTTAGCCTACTTTCATTTTATGAAAAAATAAAATAGGCTTAGGAGATCACCTTTTGTCCGTGTGTGTGTGTGTGTGTGTGTGTGTATGTGTGTGTGTGTGCGAGTCCCCTCTAATAACCTCTCGATGGCTGGAGCGATTTCAATAAAATTCAGTAAGGTCATAGCACCATTTTGGCCGACCCCGACCGTGCCCTTTAAATTTTGTTACGTCTCACCAATCCAACATGGGGGCAGGGCGAAATATTTCACCAGCATTCAATATCTACGAAACTATTACCGATATCACCATGACATTTTGTACGGTTAGAAAAGGTACTACTAGAAGTTCACCCATTAGACATTCAGAAACCTGGTAACTACAAACCAACATGGCGGCCAAGCAAAGTTGAGACACTTAAATAGACTTTTCTCGCGATTTAACCATCAAAACTCAATGAAACTTGGTACAGAAAATGTTCATACGCATTGTAATGCACTGGCATCTAATTTAGTTCATTTGTTAATATAACCTCACCCTGAAGTTTTTACGGTGATAAAGGGCACTACTAGAAGTTCACCTATGATAATTTTAAATAAACCTGTTGACAACAAAACGAGCATGGCGGTCAAGCAAAGTTGAAATTTTTATATAGCATTTTCTCGCGATTTAACCATCCAAACGCAATGAAACTTGTTACAGGAATTTTCTAAAGACATTGTAATGCACTGGCATCTAACTTAGTTCAATTGTCTATATATTCTCAAGATGGCGGCTGTGCGAAATATTTCACCGGCATTCTATATCTCCGAAACTACGGTATTATTGATATCACCCTGAAATTTTGTACGGTAATAAAGAGTACTACTAGAAGTTCCGCTATGAGACTTCAAGAAACCTGTAAAATTCAAAACGAACATGGCGGCCAAGCGAAGGTGAAACATTTTAGTAGACTTTTATCTTGATTTAACATCTGAGCGCAGTGAAATATGGTACAGTACACATTGTAATGCGCTGGCATCTAAGTTAGTTCAATTGTTTACATATCCTCAAATGGCGGTTGTGCGCAATTTTAAAATTAAGTTATTATTTCTTGTGTATTAATCATGCGTTCAAAGTGAACGTTTGAATAATGAACTTATCAAAATATCGGCATCTAATAGTACATAACTCTATGGCCTACTTATATAAAAATCCAACATGGCGACCAACTTAAATATTTAAACGGTTCTCAATATCTACTAATCTGTGATAGCAATCATTCTGAAATGTTGTATGTTGATAGAGGCTATGAACATAAGTTCACGTATGGGACTTTTAATAACCAGTGAGCACAAATCCAACATGGTGGCGACGCGAAATATAAATATTGAAATGGACGCTTCACGCGATTTAACCATCCGATCGCAGTAAAACGTGGTACGGTAGCCTAAATATTTATACAAATTGTAATCCACTGGCAACTATACAATTCCTTTCATAACCACGAGATGGCAGCTTTGCGAAATTTTTAGGTCTTATTGTCATATCTTCAGTCCTAATCATGCGATTGAAATTTGAATACTACACCTACACAATAATCTTCATGTAATAGTACATAACTCGAAATCCTACATATGTAAAAATCCAACATGGCGACCATCCGAAATATTTAGCTGGTTCTCAATATCTACGAATCTATTACAGCAATCAAACTGAAATGGTGTATGTTGATAGAGGCTATTGACATAAATAGGATATATGAAAATTGGCTGTATAGTTCTTCACGGAACTATAAGGTGCGTTCAAAAAGTAACGATCTGGAGGCTGTAATGCGCAAACCGGTCATGACATCGGCTAATCGTGGCGTGTGTAACGAGGTGTGGTTCCGAGCAGAGCGTGGAAGGTCACAGCCCGTCGCTAGAGGGCACGCGTGCACGTCACGTGACGATACGAAGCGACCAGCAGCATGCATCAAACGTCCAACGCTGCCAGTCCCATTGCAAACAGTGACAAGGAGGCGTCAAACGAAGAGCAAAGAGATGTTGTTCGGTTTCTGACAGCGGAAGGAGTAGGGGGAACGGACTTTCATCGCCGAATGTCACAAGTGTACGGCGAACACTGCATGTCTCTTGCAAGGGTCAAGGCGTGGCACAAGCGCTTCAGGGAAGGACGGCTGTCGTTAGCCGATGTTGCCCGGTCTTGGGCACCCCCATCATTATCGATGATAACGTCCAGCTGGTTGATGCACTCATTACCCAGGACCGCCGAGTGACAGTGAACGCCATAGCCGCCGTGGTCGGATTGAGCGTCGGAAGTGTGCATACCATCATGAAGGAACGACTGCACTTACGGAAAGTGTGTGCCCAATGGGTGCCCCACAGTCTTCAACCACTCCAGGAAGCATGTCAAATGGTCTACTGTCTTGGTCTTGGTTGGACGATTGATGCATGCTGCTGCTGGCTTTGTATCGTCACGTGACGTGCACGCGTGTCCTCTAGCGACGGGCTGTGACCTTCCACGCTCTGGTCAAAACCACACCTCGTTACACACGCCACGATTAGCCGATGTCGTCACTGGTTTGCGCATTACAGCCTCCGGCTCGTTACTTTGTGAACGCACCTTATACTTATTTATCTTCCTTTCCTGGTTCTGCTTCTTTACGAGTCCCTGAATCTTCATTCTTCCATTTTCTTTTCCACCTAACTTTTATTTGCCTTTCTCCTTCTATTTTCCATTCCTTCTTCCAGTTTGTGAGTTAATCATAAGCTTGTAGTTCGAAGTAGTTGTAGCTGTAGTAGTAGGTTAGTTTCAGTTTCATTTTTTCGCCTTCACCCATAACATTACCGGGCCGTTAACCCTGATGTTAGGCCCCTTAAAACACCAATTATCATAATCATCATCATCAATTTATTTGTCCCAGCAATCATTCGTGATACCCTTATATCAGCTACCTCTACCTTATCCACCCTTCACTCACTTCCATACTGTACGGCAAAGTCGGTCTAAATATTACAGCAATGTAGACAGAGTTTTGTCATTACTCTAACCTCTTTCTTGAAGAAGTTTCGTAAATTACTTTTTCATATAATTTATTTAACCCTTTATATGATGGGAGTCTGTATAGAACCATTATCATTGGAACCATTTATATAATTAAAGGTGTTAATACTTGAATCTTTCAGTCCTGTATTAATGACACAGGGAGTCTGAGAATGTTCACCGCAGTGTTTACGTGCAGCTGTGAGTGGTTGCGTCGTCAGTTTAGTTGGCAGCACAGTGTCCTTGATAGGCTGAAGGCCACATGTGTGGGCTGTGGGCTGTCGAAATCATCAGTGTGTATTGTTAGATTATTGGAAGAGTGCAACAGTATGTTATGAATGGCTGTGGTGAGTATAAAGTTCACTGTTTGTTTGTTTGTTATGATACAAGCTACAGCCGTGCTGCCAACGTAACTGGTGACGTAATCTCTGACAGCAGCTTGTAGGCACTGCGGAGAACATTCCCGGACTCCCTGTATTTCCTGTGGAGATGTTTATATTTCTGAAAACTAAATAAATGTTCCTGGATCTTCTTGAACTACTGGATGAAACTAACGGAAAAGTAGAATTAAAATTGAACCAAACAAAAAAAGGCAAAGGGAAAACAAAATCAAAAACGAGCAGGAAAAATGTAAAACTAAAAGAAAAAGAATAAAACATAAAACAACAACACGAAAAAGTTCAAACCCCAAGCAAGAGAAAGAAATGAAAAACCTAAAAGCAAAATGAAATAGTGCATTATGCAACGAGTCTATAATGGCAATGATTAAGAGAAGAGTATGGTTATAAAAAGAGCTAAGCGAGTTTGATAATTCCCAAACGAGTGTCTTAATTACCATTATAGGCGAGTTGCATATAACTGTTTAGGTTCGACGATAATTATAACTTTATTTTATGTTCAAACATAAATATTCATAAATATCTGTCATTCGCATTTACTGAACAGAGCGCATGCGCTGGGTTTCCAGGTGTTTACTGAACAGAGCGCATGACCATGGCAATGTCTCATGTTTCCAGCCTCCATGACGTTCTTGTGTCGTTATTACCAACAGCAGCATTCACTAAAATCGTCGCCGAACTCCTACGAAAGCAATGTCCTGAGTAAAAAGTGGTGTTGGGGATATTAAAGTACAGTGCAATTTCTTTTCTCATATTCCCCAGTTTATTTATGGCAATATTTTGGACGGTGCACTTCCCATGTCGGTACTTTATAAAGAAGGATGTAGTGTTGCAAACTTCTGGACGTAGATTCATAAACTTATTGCATATTTCATAGTATTTTCCTGTTACCGTAACGGTTCGTGCTGATTTTGTCTTAGTGTTTGGGATTGTAACTACAATGGTTGATCAGATATAGGATACTTAACATTCTCAACTTTCAAATCATGTAATTCATGTCTCTCCGACCTGTTTGATTTTGTAAACAAGTGCGTTGAGCGAAAGTGCGAACGATAATGAGTCTCATTACGATGCAGTTTTCTGGCGTATATGCCTAATATATACTTTCGCCAAAGTCGAACATAAACAAAACAAAATAGCTCAGGACAGGGAAGCATGGAGAGCTCCATCTAAAGTCGAAAGACTGAAGACTCAAACACACAGTATAATATAATATTATTATATAATTTTGGAAAGGTGGTAAGCCTTTTAATTCAAGATTCCAACAGTGGCGCTTCAAATAATACGAAGAAACTCTGCCTTTTCATTGTGTATTAAAAGTTGGTTGAGAGTTGTGGCCGCTACCTAGAGCTCCCCTTTAATCAAGCCCGCAGCTGCCCAATCCTTTGTTCCCCACGTATAACAAGTTCTGGTGCCGGTCATCGCTACATTCCCTCCAGAAACACAAATGCAACCACAATAAAATTCCACTTTTCCCAGAGGTTGGGAGTGTGATAGACTTACTATCTGGCTGGGATTGAAATTTTGACCTCTGGAAATGGAAATACGAGTATGGCCTCTGGAATTGAAAATATTTACCCTGGGATTGAAAATATTACCTCTGGGATTGAAAATATGATATCTGGGATTGAAACTTCAACCCCAGGAATTATGATGTGACAAATGTTCATTATTCAGGGTGAATGTTTTCTGGAGTGGGGCCAGTGGCCAGCTATCAGGCGCGCGCATGCCTTCCGCCAGGCAGCCGAACTCGTGCCGCAGATTGCGCAAGGTAGAAACCGTAACAGAGAACATAAATTAATGGTTAATTCACCAGCAAAACATGATCAAAGAACTTACATTTTCACAGAAGATGCTGAAAAGCATTGAGGGCTGGAACGGAGTGCACTCAGCCTCATAATGCAAATCTCAGAAAACAGGGTTCGATTACCATCTCAGTCATCTAGGAAGTGGTTTTCCGCGGTTACCCCCTTCTATTCCACGCAAATGCCGGGATGGTTGTCAGCCGGGAATTGAAACTCAACTTGCGGGGTGACAGCCAAGAATGTTAGCCGCTACACCACGAGGTGGTCAGTACATAATCCATTTCCTGCAGTTAAGTTACGATTACATTTGTAGAGACTATATTTCGAATACTTTAAAGCTGTAAATACATTAAATTTGAAAATGTTTCTATCACTGTGCACTTTTCGCTTCAATGCAAGTCACCAGCCTAGTGTCCGGCTCCGTGGCTAAACGGTTAGCGCGCTAGGCTTTAGCGCAAAGTGCCCTAGGTTCGATTCCCGGCTGAGCCATCAGGGGTTTTAATCTCCTGATGTTAATTCCCGTGGCTCGGGTACTGGATGTTTGTGCCGCCCATCATCACTTCATCCTCATTACAACGCGCAGGTCGCCCACGGGCGTCAACTAGAAAGACCTGCACTCGGCCTCTCAGGAGGTCTCACGATCATTCACCAGCCTAGTTCCACACACTTCCAAACACATGACTATGATGCTCTGTTCATATACGTGTCGGTATGTTTCTTGAGTATTAAGGGGAGCTGGCCCTGTAAACTGTGAGAAAATTTACAGTTTAAGTTTTCTTTTGCTTAAAACTAGTGTAGAGTTTCGTGACTTATGACATAAATAATATGTATGAAGTATTCTTTTTAAAACGTAGGTGCTTAATGTCTACAGAAGAGTGAGTTTTATTGACACTAGTATCTTAGTTAAGGGTAGATAATCCAGATAGTCCACTCCTTCAAACAACAAACAACCCAGTGCGATAATAATGCACCTTAAACTTCCTTTGTCAGATCCCTAGTGCAAACCGAAGCGAGTATATTATTTCGAAACCTCCTAGAATATAGTAGGAACATAGCTTTGAGCTTAGTTTCCCGAAAGTTTGTTTTCATAATTTCAATGATCTTGTCGACTTCATCGTTATGCTTTGGTCTACCGTTATGCGTTACGATTACGGCGTGTATGACGTCATCATGTTATTCAGTGCATATGCACCGAGTCTGAGTTTACTCCTGGGGTCTGGCGTTATGCGATACGGAGACGGCGAGTGCGTGACGTCATGCAGCAGAGTGCACTTCCCGCTCTCCGTTCCCCGCGCGGGAAGCCTAAGTTAATGGGTAATGGAGTCTGTTGAAAGAGTCCCGGGGCTTCGAGAGAAGCGAGAAGCCCTCTTGAGTCTTTCTAATATGTGTAGCATTTGTAGCATGCGTCATTTGAAATGATATAAAGTCTAGTCTCTCAAACTGACTGTATCTTTTCTTAGGAACTATTGGTTATAGAGGCTCGAAAATGTTACCACTTATTATTATGATATGGCAGCTACAGTTAACAAGGGCTTTTTTTTATATAAATAATTCATGCTTTTGGGCTAATGCCGTGTGTTTCTCCGAAACGTATGGTTCAAATCAAAATACACCCGGCATTAGGCCAAAAGCATGAATTATTTATATAATAATCCGGGCCGTGAAAGCCTTAATATGGAAAAAAGGACTTTTTTGATTGCATTATTTGTTTCGAAGTCACATATCAAAAAAGAGGAAAATATGCAACAACAAATCTGTTGATACTTCAGTAAAAAATGCAATTATCTAAGGCAATAATTGGTATCCACATTACAATGTGTAAGAGAATGGGAGTTCTAGGATCTATAGTTCTTTAGAAAAGATACACCGAATTTGTCGAAATTATCATTAGTACGATAGACAGAGCATTTAACAACGCGCATTGGTCTATTTTCCATTTCCCTTACAGGTTATATTAACAGGAATAATAGATGCTGTCGTGTTATGTTAGATTAGGGTTTGTGTGTACGTTTCGCCTTGGAGAATCTTGTTCACTACAAGAGGCTAAGCCGATAAACAAGTTGAGCTTTCTCACCGTTGAGGAGGAAACCCAAGCCGAGCTCTAAGAAAGACAAAGACTAATCTCGGTGTTTGTGTTGTGTTCACAGAGGCACAGCATCCACGGCATGATGGAGGAGGAGAACGTGATCCGGCCGCACCAGGAGATGGCGCAGCTCTCGCTGGACGAGAAGAAGTTCCTCTTGGCTGTCGAGCGGGGCGACGTCGCCTCCACCAGGCGGTGAGTTCCTTCGAGTTCTCAGCTTAATGCATGCCATAGGATTATAGCACTCCCGAAGGTTAGAAGCCTCGTGCATCAAGCTGCCAATGAAGAATGAACGAAAATATTAACTAAAATGGCATTGGGTCCTTACCTAAAAAGTGGAAAGACTAAGACGTACTACCTCACTCCCAATATAATAGACAAAATCGTTAAAAACATTTCGAAAAGTGTTGCTTCTACAGTGATACCATTGTATGTTTTCCTCTCTTCCTTTGAAGTGATAAATGTCATTATTATGAACTTATTCAGAATAATTTCCTGATCAGCTCGGGTTGCCGACGAAGACAAGACATATCAAACACAGAACAAACACTAATAAGATATAACGATTATAAATACAGAACCTATCATACTATGAAGCAATGATGAGTTCATAATAATTAAGAACGTGTGAAAGAATTTATTTTTTTACATATCAATTTTTTGAATTGCATGTACGTTTCGCCTTGGAGAATCTTGTTCACTACAAGAGGCTAAGCCGATAAACAAGTTGAGCTTTCTCAACGTTGACGAGTCCGGCTCCGTGGCTAAATGGTTAGCGTGCTAGTCTTTGGTCCGACTTGTCCCGGGTTCGATTCCTGGCCGGGCCATTAGGGATTTTAATCTCTTGGGGATGATTCCCGTGGCTCGGGAACTGGGTGTATGTGCAGTCTTCATCGTCACTTCATCCTCATTACGGCGTGCAGGTCGCCCACGGGCGTCTACTAGAATGACTTGCACTCGGCCTCTCCGGAGGCCACATCATCATCATTACAGTTGAGGAGGAAACTCTAGCCAAGATTCTACCCTTATCTACCCGAAGGTTTCTGTGGCAAATGACCTCGCTGTTCCACCCCTTAACCCTACAAGGACCAAGGTTTGGTTGTTACACAGAGGACCAAGGGAAGATGAGGGGGGGGGGTTCTGAGGACCATTCTAAAAAAAATATGTCATAATTGCGGATTATACTGAAATAAATTATGAAACACCATTTCAGGAATAATTTTAAGGAAAACTTCAGTATTAAGTATGAAATTGAAATTAAATTCACCCAAATATTAATTACAAACACAAATCAAACACAAACATCTTTCTAGTCAGTTTGAGTGTCATTTCCAGACTCACTTTGCAAATAGATTACTGTTTTATTGCTATTTTTGCCATTTTATTTCCATAGTTGTGCATTATTGGAAGCTATATGGGAAAGGCTGACGTGAACATCCATAGTATTTATAAGTAGACATTTTGGTCCTCACATGAACCGAGGGAGGGCCTCACAGGCCAATAGCGGTTTTGTTCACCTTTCTAAGGTAAGAAAAAGGCTTTAAAATAATGTATTTTATTATAATAGTTACGTTATGACGGAAATAACAATATAATTTATTCTCAACAATTTAAAACCATGTAGCCCATTACAAAAATCAATTCATTCTGACTGTGGATTTCCGAGCGCCCCCACCCCCTTCCCCCTCTCCACCCTCCCCACCCCCCCCTCCCGGCCCTCATAGGGTTAGAACAACATTAGCGTACCAAAGGTGGTTCCTGAAAGTCAGTTTCAACCTTCTCGGTGCATCAAGAACTGAATCGCTGCAAATCTGTGACTGAATCCCTACGGATTTGAAGAACTGGGCAATAGATTTCGGGATTGCCTCACGGCTTTCTCATGGGGGCCCACATATTTCTTCCTGACGGGGGAGGGGGGGACGAGTAATATTTTTATTTACATTACATACTTGTCACTAGGTGATGATGAGACGTACCCTCCACCCACCACCAGCAATTTCCGTTTCATTTCTTACTTGCTTCGTGATATTCATTGTTTGGCTGCTCTGAAACCGTTGGGTACATTATCTTTATGGCATGACTGGGAGGAATAATTGTTTTTAATTCAGAGTTTTTGTCCATAGAAGTTCGCCTTTCTTTGTGAATCATCACCATAATGTTTATTTATAAAAAACTGATAAAATGTAGGCCTAGTTATATCATCATGTATCGACAAAAAAGAAGCAAGCAGTTCATTAAAATGGTAATGTTAATCCAGTTCTCCGGTTATCTAACTGGAGTTATTTTCAAATAATCCCAAATTACTCAGTTAAATAAAACTGTGGAATTATACCTACATCTAAATCAGTTAACTATCAGTAACTTCAATGTATGAAATAAACTGGTGTATGAACAATCGAAATATTCTCGGGATTCCAAGGGCGGGGGGAGAGGGTAACAGGCAATGCCCCTCCCTGTTGGGCTTCCTATAACAAGTCCAACTACCCGCTGTACGCTTGTTGGAAGTGAGGTATTTTCGGTTCATGTCTTTGTCTCTTCTCAAGATCGACTGCTCAAGTATGATCTTGATTCCTTTTGAATTGTAGCGTGGGATACTCAGCTGTGTAAATAGATTTCATTCTGGTCTGTTGGCTGAATCGCGGTACATACAGCCTCGTGAAGCATTCTAGAAATGTTTCTAATTTCCCCACTTGAACTCCAGGCTATTGCCAAAATCGCTGTTATCTTAAAACCACGACCGCTTTCTTCGCACGGGAAAGGAATATTTTTGTACAGGCTCTCATCCCCCCCTTCCCTTTTGATAACCCAAAATGTGATAATAATAATAATGTCAGCGTATCAAAATAATTAATCAACATGACATTACCATACCAAAAATTAATAATTTAATTACTCGCTAGGTCTGCTGAGTTCACAGCAAAAAAAAACTCTAGGAGTGAATGTTCCAAATTTTCGTGGTATTCAAGAACACCCTGATTTGATTTAGAATAAGAGATCAGGCGGGGCGAAGCTAATGTCAAGACCAGCTTGTTGAATGGAAGGCTGGACGTACTCAGGAAGGCCGACAATTTTAATCTTGCCACACATGGTGAAAGGAATAGAAACAATCTTCCTGCTGACTGCCGTCATTAAATAAAAAAACAACATCATAATGTCAAGGTATAATAATAATCTAGGAATGATACAATTGAATTACAATTAAATTACAACTAAAACCTTTAACCGCTTAGGCTAATAATTTAAGGGTAATGCGGAAACAAGTTCCGGGTAATACAGTGAATAAAATAAAGTCAGACATTCCCCAGTTGGCAATATTACATTTCCCCATCATACGACTAATTGAATTACTGAATTCAGGGTAGTATCACCCGCAAGGATAAAGGAAATTTAACAACATGAAATTCAGGCCCGGTGCCGTTTCACAAACAAATTGCATAAAGCAACAAACGCGTTCCTTAGCGAACGAAAGCGTCCGAGAAGCTTCAGAGTCCAGCGCTGACTGTCTTTTGAAGCCTATCTGACCATAGTTAAATCCACGAGGTTCCCATCCAGCTAACGGGAAATAGGGCAATAATAACCCACCCTGCAGTAACTACATATAAAGGTATCACCAAATTATACAAGACCTTCCAAAATATTACATACTAATATATTAAAATAAAAATGTCAGTCTGCTCAAAATATGGTCCACCGACACATGGCCTTAACGACATACCAAATGACACAGTTTAATGTTCCATCGAACGGTTGCCCCTTCTAACAAATTGAGTTCATACCACCTGGTGTATTTTAGCCCTCCGGGGAAACTGCACTATTTGTTTCCCCGGAGGCAACTGCTTAAGAGTGTTTATGCCAGCAAAGTCCTCACCACAATGTCGCTCCAGTCACAGATCTCACCCCTGTATTCCAGCCCCCCCACCACACTGTCCAGTAGTACCAAAAGCGACTAGTGGCGCAACCGACCAAAACAAGGCCAGAGTCCAAGGTTTGAGTTGGTACTATTGAATATCACCCCACACAGGTTACTGCGTAGAACTTCCCAGGAATTGAGGCATTACACAATGTTCTTGCAAGGGTGTTCTCAGAACAAGAGCTTGTCGAATGTAGCTGACAGGAAATGTTCAGCTTTCCAATGTTCACAGATCAAAGATTGACTTATCCCCCTTTTCCATTAACGATAATACCTTAAGTGACAGTTTGCACGAAGGGTAGAAATCCTGGCAGAAAGGCTTGGCGATCCCATTTCACCAGTAGTCAGGCGCCAGGTTGGCGAAAGGATTTCTCAGAAGAGGCCTGGTGTATGCTCTCATGATAATCCGGCCAGGCCTGGAGCTCTTACTGCGTCTCTAAGATAAGATGAACATGTACTGATTTGCTAAATCGGTACATCCTCCTCCTCCAAAGGAAGACGATGGGGAGATGATGAACAGGGTGATGGTGTCCAGCTGGTCTCTTGGCAGCTGAAAAGGCTACTCCAATCTCCGCCAGCAGACCTTGAAGTAGATCTCCTCGGGTAGAATGATGCCATGGGACCTAGATGGTACCTCCAAACTGGGCCCAGATTGGTAGTACACGTCCCACATAGTGACCACTGAAACACACATCAGAACAGCAGCGTATGGTCCAAATACAGTTCCCTTAAAGGGAACGAGCGTTCCAAGCCAGTCAACCAGCCGTAACAACTTAAGTTATCCCAGGAAGGATAAAAAAAATATCACACGAAGCATTAGTGTGCCATCGAAGTTCACTTAAGAGTCTTTCAAGTCACACACGGGATGCTTGAGGCCACGAACAAGGTTCTGTGCCAAGACAGGGGTTCCAGGGCATAATGAAAGGTCCGCTTGAAGTATTAAAATCACACGAAAGGGGCAACCAACTATACGATATGACTGACGTTAACAAGCTTAATTGAAAGTTCACTACAATACTTAGCAAGAATAACCAAATCAACTTATATCAACCAATTTTTTGACTAAAACATCCAGAAACCATAATATTTACAAAATTTCAGATATTTTCCCACCAAAATTCCCTGAAATTTTATGGGCAACACCATCAAAATAGAAATAATGCAAGGGGGAACTCACTGGTACCCTTCCAACACAGTTAAACATACTCAAAAGTGAATTTACATTTAACAAAACCGAAAAACCATTTTCCTGCGACTTCACGAAATCAGGACAGCACGTAACTATTCCCAAAATTCACAATGACAATTACTTAAACATGCCGCACGGGGCATTCCATCAAAACTACATTTATTATACCGCCCGTGGTATTGCTCAATTTAAATACATTACAAATCACCTACCGCACCGAAGGCATCACACACAGCTTGTTTTGATATGCACACACACACAAATTACATGTCTTGCTCAATTTCACATGCCCCTAAACCACACTGCCCTCAGTGGCCTCCAAGGACAGGAGGAACAGAGACCACAACATCCTACCACACAAGCATACTAGCAGCAAGACAAACAAAATAAGGAAAAAACCACGTCACCCACATAATTCACACACATTCACACTCCCGGCACCTGGGCTGAGAACTGAACCCAAGGCCAAGGACTCATACAAGGCGGAGGACTGGCTCTGCAGAACGATTCACACTAAAATATAAGACCCTCAATTCCATCGGACTGTCACCCCGATATTTCTCCCACTCCATACTGCCTACGGGCACCGTTCCCAGCGACAACACAACGTCTCCCACTCCATAACTGCCTACGGGCTCTGTTCCCGGCGACAACACAAAACATAAATAACCCCAAATTCCATACTGCAACTTACGAACCAGGAAAACAGCGCGGAGACTGCAGTTCATAAGCCTGACGTGAATTATAAAAACAGTATGCACTGTCATTCACTCACTACACAAATAAATATCGCCCTGTCCTTCACACGACAGGTCCTCTCCCTTATGACACCGGGAGGAACATCATCCACACACTACACACATAAATATCGCCCTGTCCTTCACACGACAGGTCCTCTCCCTTATGACACCGGGTGGAACATTTACTCTTGCGCCACCAAACCCTGGCCATCACGACGTAAATCAGCTCGGTACCTGAGCTCCCCCTCCGGATCAACACACGACCCCACAGAGGGTAATTAACATCTTCCCCCACAAAGGCACGGCCGCCTCAGAAGATGACAGTACAACACATTACCAAAACATAAATACACATTCGACACAAAGGTAGGGCACCCACCAAGCGTCACACACACCCTAGTGCACGTGGCTCACCTTCCAATCACACAACACAGACAAACACAACCCCGAAAATTTCTCTAAGTGGCGTTACCCCAGACTACAGACGTCTCTAACTAACAACGTGTGTCACCTACCATTAATATTTACCATCCAAATACTGGGTGACACTTTATGACCACACTCAAATCGAACCCATGATGCTTCAACGCACCACTGTCATCAAAACGTTCTTAAAACATTAACTCCACGAAACTACTTAAAATCTCAAAATTCACAACCTCCTCGACTAACAACACGTGTCTGTATCTCGCCAAATTCTAACGCCAATAAAATTCCTCCCAGAATATCAAAACTAATTTATTCAGAACTACAAGTCACAGAAATGACCGATGTTACATTTCAAAAGGCACGAAGCAATTAAAATCTTCAAAATAAGTCCATGAATCCAGCTCGCACCAATCACATTGGAACCTCACACACCCCAAAAAAAACTGCCAAGCTACCAACACTCTATTACTCAGAGAATTTAAATGTATTTACCACCAAAGATGATTACTCCAGTAACTACCCAGGACACTAACTGTCACTAAGGCTCACAATCGATCAGAACATCCGGTGGCAACAGCCGAACTCACACACACCCAAGATGACGGGGCTACACAAAATTTTAACGAACCCAGAACTTTTCAGAGTTGAAACTACAACAGAAACGCTAGCGGTCTAACAGATCAAGGCTGCAAGTTATAAATAACTAACCAACTAATGCACTGAAGCACCCTCAAGCGAAAACTCCAGAATCAAAATATCAAAATATGCACGAACGCCTACAACAGCTGATTGTGAAGTGAACACACCCAAGCTAACGGGAGCCTACATGAAATCTCACGAACCTACAACCCTTCAGAAATGTGACCACAATAGAATAACCTAGCCGCCTAACAGCAAGAACTGCAAGTTATGAATAACTAACGAACCAGCCTACTCAATGCAATCGCAAACGAAACACTGCAACCTCAAAAAATCTCAAAACCAGACTAGTGAACACAGCAGCTGACATACGACAGCTCAGCATGCCACCGCAGGGTCATCTCCCTAAAGGAAAACTTTCACCAACCGAACTACCAAATAATTTTCTTACTACCAAAAATCGACAAGTAGTTCCAGAGTTAGCAACTTCATCACTGGAACTCGAACACAGGACTCCAGTTCCTAACATTCATCCATCATCCATCACACATCCTTCTCAAACATCTCATTATATGACTTAACCACCCACGACAATAACCCGTTACATTCAATTATGCAAATTAGCAGTCGTACAGATATCATGAACCTAAACTAATGGTATTGCGGACTCTTACCAAGGGGGCCTCCGTAGAGGTCTTTAAACCCCGACTCCCCACTCACTGAGCGGCCTCAACTACCCAAAAAAAAATTTTGCCTGTCACCGAGATAACGAAGTCCCATACCTTCAGTCACTCGACTCTGGCAAATACTATATACACCCTGCCCGGGCCCAATCAAGATGGTACTCACACCCCAAATTAACTGGACTCCTGACAGTAGATCCCCGAACGAAGCACATCTGCATAATAGGTCCATTTTCAAAATGCAACTAACACAACTAATATAAATAACAATCTACCTTATGTTACTGGCAATTAGGCCCCAATTACACCCACCCAAATTCAAATTGCAAACTTACATCAATTCATTTACACATGACTAATTCATTCAATCAACAGGATCAAAAAACTTGAAGGATTACAAAAGAAAATAAATACAATTTTGACCACCAAAGAACACCAGTTCGATTCCTAGTCAGGGCAGCAATAAAAATCGCATCACACATACACTCTTACATCCTGAACTCAATCAACCACAGAAATACATGCATGCATCCACCAGACATACGTGCTCCCTTCCCTGAACAATCCTAAATTCCCCATTTACACCAGTATGTTAGTATTCGGATCGCCAAGACACTATAACGTCAACGGAGTATCAACTCACTTGAGGACCTGATAAAACAACCCGTAGTTGTAGCCCTGAAATCACAGTTCTCCTTACATCGTAAAAATACGTCCTAAAACGAAAGACACGAATCGGGGGAAAATATTTATTTACACCCTAAATGAGATGCGACCTGAAGGTGAATGCCTCCCAGAAAAAAATCCCACTTAGTAAGTCACTCAACGAACACACACTAAGATACTGAATATTAAAGCCATTTAATACTTGACCAATTTAGATGACAACCTAACCTTAAAATCCATGTCACAACAAGACAATTTACTCGCCCCCCAATTACTAAGCAAACTTAAACATCAATCAATCATACATAAACACTCACCTGATTCATTTATACTGAATTAGCACACACGCAATTCGACACTTAACATCATTCAAAACACAATTACCGAACGTACATATAGACAGCAATTCGACCATTCCCCAGAATTAATTTAACACAGAATAAGTTGACAACACCAAATTTTAATACTCCCATGGTCCAATTTAATTTAACAGATCTACCAACAGCGAAATAATTAACCCCCAGCTAAAGAAATGATAACAAAACTTGAAATGTTTGGCCTAATGAACAGCTGACCACTACCAATTATACCTCACACGTATTATGCACAGCGAATCGCAGAACTTCAGATATCCAGCCTTACGTCACTAACAATTATTAAGAATAATTACAGATTTACCCCCAGGAACCTGCTGATGATAAATCCACACACGCAATTCACATTTTCACTGACATCAGTTGCATAAAATAATAACTCGTCACATTCGCCACCCATGATGGTTCAAAATCACTACGTGATTCAACAGGCGTGCACTAAACGCACATCAAAACAGACACTAAGTTATTCTTACTGGAAATACAAGTTTATCAATTTCAGCCTATTGTCAAGAGAATTTAGAACGTCAATACTTTAAATTTTACCAAAACTACTTCCAATCAGACAAACATTTTATTCTTTCGAAACACGTGACACAATTAAGTCAAACCAACACTTCCCGAGGTGTACCTTTAGCACAGGCGCAGTAAAATTGAGCTGGACTATTTCCTACAAGAACAGAATGAATTTACAACCACCCCAAAACATACAAACAGCATATCAAAACTCACCACGTGTGAAATTCATTCGGCCGGTCAACTCGTCAATCTGGCAACGCAGCTCTGCCATTATTATCCAGTCAGTCCTGACTTCCGTCCAGCGCACGTGACTGCCACTCTCGGCTATCTGCTCGTCTAACAGCTGACGACAGAATTGTTCATTTGGTCCTCGGTGTACACAGCAAGTTATTTTACATGAAATCAAATCACAACAGATATTAGGTTCTGCTCTAATTACTAGCCTACCTATTGGAGAAAGAAAAATTAGTATGGAGGGCCCAATCTACGTTAATTAAGTTACTGAATTTAATTTTAATTAATTACTGCAATCAGTCAGCAGGAAAGATTATTTGCTAATGGCAAGATCACAGAACAAACCATGCTCCCTGCTACCAATGTACTGCTGGTAGTGAAAAATAAATCAATAACCACGCCTCTGATACAAATGTACAGGCTCTCATCCCCCCCCCCCTTTCCCTTTTGATAACCCAAAATGTGATAATAATAATAATGTCAGCGTATCAAAATAATTAATCAACATGACATTACCATACCAAAAATTAATAATTTAATTACTCGCTAGGTCTGCTGAGTTCACAGCAAAAAAAAACTCTAGGAGTGAATGTTCCAAATTTTCGTGGTATTCAAGAACACCCTGATTTGATTTAGAATAAGAGATCAGGCGGGGCGAAGCTAATGTCAAGACCAGCTTGTTGAATGGAAGGCTGGACGTACTCAGGAAGGCCGACAATTTTAATCTTGCCACACATGGTGAAAGGAATAGAAACAATCTTCCTGCTGACTGCCGTCATTAAATAAAAAAACAACATCATAATGTCAAGGTATAATAATAATCTAGGAATGATACAATTGAATTACAATTAAATTACAACTAAAACCTTTAACCGCTTAGGCTAATAATTTAAGGGTAATGCGGAAACAAGTTCCGGGTAATACAGTGAATAAAATAAAGTCAGACATTCCCCAGTTGGCAATATTACATTTCCCCATCATACGACTAATTGAATTACTGAATTCAGGGTAGTATCACCCGCAAGGATAAAGGAAATTTAACAACATGAAATTCAGGCCCGGTGCCGTTTCACAAACAAATTGCATAAAGCAACAAACGCGTTCCTTAGCGAACGAAAGCGTCCGAGAAGCTTCAGAGTCCAGCGCTGACTGTCTTTTGAAGCCTATCTGACCAAAGTTAAATCCACGAGGTTCCCATCCAGCTAACGGGAAATAGGGCAATAATAACCCACCCTGCAGTAACTACATATAAAGGTATCACCAAATTATACAAGACCTTCCAAAATATTACATACTAATATATTAAAATAAAAATGTCAGTCTGCTCAAAATATGGTCCACCGACACATGGCCTTAACGACATACCAAATGACACAGTTTAATGTTCCATCGAACGGTTGCCCCTTCTAACAAATTGAGTTCATACCACCTGGTGTATTTTAGCCCTCCGGGGAAACTGCACTATTTGTTTCCCCGGAGGCAACTGCTTAAGAGTGTTTATGCCAGCAAAGTCCTCACCACAATGTCGCTCCAGTCACAGATCTCACCCCTGTATTCCAGCCCCCCCACCACACTGTCCAGTAGTACCAAAAGCGACTAGTGGCGCAACCGACCAAAACAAGGCCAGAGTCCAAGGTTTGAGTTGGTACTATTGAATATCACCCTACACAGGTTACTGCGTAGAACTTCCCAGGAGTTGAGGCATTACACAATGTTCTTGCAAGGGTGTTCTCAGAACAAGAGCTTGTCGAATGTAGCTGACAGGAAATGTTCAGCTTTCCAATGTTCACAGATCAAAGATTGACTTATCCCCCTTTTCCATTAGCGATAATACCTTAAGTGACAGTTCGCACGAAGGGTAGAAATCCTGGCAGAAAGGCTTGGCGATCCCTTTTCACCAGTAGTCAGGCGCCAGGTTGGCGAAAGGAATTCTCAGAAGAGGCCTGGTGTATGCTCTCATGATAATCCGGCCAGGCCTGGAGCTCTTACTGCGTCTCGAAGATAAGATGAACATGTACTGATTTGCAAAATCGGTACAATTTTTACAAGTTTATACAATTCTTCCTTAGAACAAAAGACACTTTATTAGTGATGTTCAAACCGTACAAAAGCGTACGGTACCCTATGCACTAGAGATAATGCCTTCCAAACAGGATTTATCACCTGGTTGCAGGTCCGTTACCCGGGAGCTACAGATGCAGGTTATACCTCCTCCAGAACAGTTGCTTAGGGCTCAGAGGCCTTTTGGGCCTCTCGGATCAGTGCGACACCCTGAACGTTAACGTATTAATCTCACTCATTGAGGACCTGGTTCGAATACCAATGACAACCTACTACAGACATCTCAGTAACACAGGTTGTCAAAGAAATCTTATACAAACACTCAAGTACACGGGGTTTAATACGCACACTGTCGCATGCCTCTAAATGAATCAACAACAACAGAACAGAACACAATCTACTTATGCGCTCCTTGTGGCGTAGTGGTTAGTATTCTTGGCTGTCACTGCAGACGTGCGGTTTCAATTCCCATCTTAGCCATCCTAGAGGTGGTTTTCCGTGGTTCCCCACCTCTACTCCAGGGAATTGTAGGAATGCCCATGGTCATCTCCAACCAAATATCCCCAATTGCAAAATATACAAACACTAATTCAGTCATCACAATGACGCAGGTTATCAGACAGTTTTCACGCACACTCAAGAAGATGGAGCCTCATGACCACGATGCCACAAAACCCGTAAATGAATCAACAACCACAATAATCCTCCAGTGTCATTAACGCTTGACGCGGAGTGTACGTGCCTTCCCTCTTGTCCCATATTAGCCCTAACTCCACGATTGTCAGATCTAAACAGAAGACAGCGAACTCACTTCAGAACGATATGGACTCATCATACGGGTAGTATTAGCAAACCCGTAAATGTTTACGCACTCATAAACTAGAGTAATTCTGTACTTCAGTTCTCTGTCGATTTCTGCTCTCTATTGTGTTTGGCCAGACACTGTATGGTTGAAGCCAAGGAAGTTTGAAGTTGTTGAGAAGAGCGTTTGCAAGCAGATACAGTAGCTAATGAGAGAGAACTCGCCCCTCTTCTCCATTTCCATACACGGTACGTAAACACGTTTGCTCTAAATATTGACCATTTAGTACGAGAGTGGAATGATTCCACTGGGCAGCTACTAAGATACAACTTAGAGAACTTTTCGATTTTATTTCAAATTCGTGCTCCACTTACAGTACAGTAATATCCCCCTCTCAAATATTTTCTAAACCTTCAACATTATCAATGTTCTGTTTTCTCCAAAACCGATGATTATAAGGGATTATAACTTGCGATTATTTCTGTTGCTTTATTAATCACTAAGATTATTATATCATGGAGCATATCTCAATTCTACCACGCACATCAGTATCCCTTCATACAATGTCGCTGTCAATATTTCTCAAATTGGACAAGTAATTTTGTTGAATCATGAATAGTATTCAAAATTATGAAATTTAATGTTCAATAAAAATTTAAACAAAAACGGAAGATAATTTAAAAAAATCTAAATCAGTAACTCAAAAACATAAACAAAACAAAAAATGTATGGGCTATTGCAAAATATGGAAGGAAGGTCAGAAGAAAGGAATATTAATATTAATTTTTGAACATAGGTTAGGGTAAATATAGCTTTGAATCTATTCTTCAGTGCTGTCTTAATAACGATTGATATTGTCACTTGGATAACCAGTTTGTTAGTTTGGTGTGATTTTTGCTAATGTTGGTGGTGCCTATTGACCTGCAGAGTTACATGTTTAGTGTGATAATCAGCAGTGGTTAGTAAATGGTCAGGTTAGTGTTTATAACTTGGAATGGATTTAAGATCTTAGCTGGTTATTAGAGCGACGTGGTATCAGGTCTTGTGCAACTGCTATCACTAACACTGTCCAAAGTGAACTCTGTCTGAGTGCCTGATTCGACGTATACCAAAGTAAACGGGGTTGATAATCGCGATGTCCTAAACCACTAATTGAAATATCACCATATTTGTTTTGTTTTAAGGGGCCTAATGGTTTAGGTGATAAATAAACATGTTGAAACTAAAACTAGAACTTACAACCAACTTCCGTTCTAAAAAAAGAAATGGAAAGAAAGGAATCAAATTGAACAATGAATTCCCTCGACCCTCGAAAAATGGGGAACGAAGGTAACGTAGTAGAGCCATGAAAGCATGAGAGGCGAGTAGTAAAGGGGGAAAGAGGAGAGGATCCGCCCCAAAGTCAATGGAAAAAGGAGTAAATGGACGCAGCTCAGAAATCCCTAGGTGTTGCCAACTCCTGAACTCGCTAGCTGTGAGCCCTTAAGGGTGTAGCACTGTTCGTGGTGCACCATAACTGGTGGGGTTACACACACCTTGTCTCCTTTAGGACCTTGAGCAGAAGACAGAAGAAATCATGAAAAAAAATACGAGCCTTACAGTAGTCGCATATGATGTGTAACATGTGACATGTAATTCTACTATGTGACTGCCAGGAGCGCAAAACCCTTTTTAACAGTGAACTCTATTGATCATTGAAATAACTACTTGTAAAACTCCTGTGCCAAATCCTTTCAGCAAATATGATTTAATGAATATTTTCACACCAAAGAACAACAACTTGAAGATGATTTATTGTAGGAATATCTTTAATGTGGTCTCCAAACCTTGAGGTAAATCGTATGCGATATACATCCCACATCCTACTATGTGTCTATCAGGACCGCAAATCCCTTGTTAACAGTGAACTGTGTTGGTCATTGAAATAACTACTTGTAAAACTCCTGTGCCAAATCCTTTCAGCAAATATGATATAATGAATATTTTCACACCAAGGAACGACAACTTAAAGATGGTTTATTGTAGGAATATCTCTAATGGGGCCACCAAACATTGAAGTAAACCGTATGCGATGTACATTCCACATAATGCTGTATTTTGGCCGACATTACCTCGAATGCTTACATTAAATAAGAATACCACAAAAGTATGAAGATTTAATGAATTATAATTGTTTTCAGCAAATATGATATCTTATATATAAAAAAGGATGTTCGTTTGTTCGTCTTTTATGCGTTCATAAACCATTCATCCGATTGCGATGAAATTTTGGTAAGTTGTTGTGAACACTTCCGAAATCATTATAGGCATAGTCAATCCAATTTACAATGGATAGCGCCCGAGTATTTTAAACAAATGAGTGTTGGCGATGCGTTCATATAGCCTACAATTCATTCGATTGCGACCAACTTTTGGTGGGTTGTTTGGCACACTTCCGGGATGGTTATAGGCATAGTTAATCCAATTTGTAATAGATAGCGCGCCAGTACTTTAAACAAATGAGTGTTGGCGATGCGTTCATATACAATTCATCCGATAGCGATCAAATTTTGGTGAGTTGTTGGGCATACGCCAGGAAAAGTTATAGGCATGGTAGATCCAATGTACAATAGATGGCGCGCGAGTAACTTCAACAAAATGGCGTGCGTTTGTTTCAACAAAGTCCCACATGCGTTCATCTACCATTCACCCCAATGCGATTAAACTTGGGTAAGAGGATGTGTACACGCCAGGCAAGGTTTCTGGCTTAGTAAATCCATGTTACAATAGGTAGCGCGCGAATGGATTCAACAAATGATCGACGACGCGCGAAGCGTTTCAACTAAGTCCCGTATGCATTCGTACACTATTCGTCCGATTGCGATGCAACTTGGATGAGATGTTGTGTACACTTCATGGAAGATTTCTAGCATAGTAAATCCATTTTACAATAGGTATCGCACAAGTAGATTAAACAAATGAGCGACGACGCGCGAAGTGTTTCGACAAAGACCCGTATGCGTTCATATACAATCGTCCGAAAGCGATGAAACTTTGGTGAGTTGTTTTGTACACTCCAGGGAAGGTTTCAGGCTTAGTAAATCCATTTTACAATAGGAAGCGCACGAGTAGATTCAACAAATGAGCGAAGACGCGCGAAGCGTTTCAACGGAGTCCCGTATGCGTTCATATACCAATTGTCTGATAGCGATAAAACTTGGGTGTGATGTAGTGTACACTTCCGGGAAGGTTTCTGGCGTAGTAAATCCACTTTACAATAGGTAGCGCACGAGTAGGTTCAACAAATGAGCGACGGCACGTGAATCGTTTCATCTAAGTCCCGTATGCGTTCATATGCCATTCATCCGATTGCGATGAAACTTTAGTGAATTGTTGTGTACACCCGAGGAAAGGTTTTTGACGTAGTAAATCCATTTTACAATAGGTAGCGCACAAGTAGCTTCAACAAATGTGTAACGGCGCGCGTATCGTTTAAACGAAATTCCGTATGCGTTCATATACCATTCATGCGATTGCAACGAAATTTGGTGAAATGTTGTTTCCACTCCCGCGAAGGTTTCTGATTCAGTAAATCCATTTTACAATTGGTAGCGCACGAGTAGATTTAACTAATACGCGACAGCGCGTGAATCGTTTCAACAAAGCCCCGTATGCGTTCATATACCATTCATCCGAGTGTGATAAAACTTTGGAGAGCTGAGTACAGTCCTGCGAAGGTTTATGAATTACTAAATCCGTTTTTCAATTGGTGACTCACAAGAAGATTCAACAAATGAGTGACGGCGCGAATCGTTTAAACAAAATCCCGTATGCGTTCATATGCCATTCATCTGATTGCAATGAAACTTTGATGAGTTTTTGTGTACACACCAGGAAAGGTTTTCTACCTAGTAAATCCACTTTACAATTGGTAGCGTACGAGTAAATTCAATAAATGGGTGACGGCGCTCGAATCTTTTCAACAGTCCCGTATGCGTTCATATACCATTCATGTCATTGCGATGAAACTTTGGTGAGTTGTCGAACACGCACCCTTGAATGTTTCTGAGATGGCAAATCAATTTTATAATAGTTTAGAGGTGGTTAACGGAAAAAGAAGAAAGTATTGGGAATCCAAAAGCACTTCAACTAACAAAGTCACAACGCCAACACTTTCTTTGATTGGCATTGCAACGCATGCCGGGTACAGCTAGTAATGAATATTTTCACACCAAAGAACGAGGATTTGAAGATGATTTATTGTAGGAATATCTTTAATGGGGCCTCCAAACCTTGAAGTAAACCGTATGCGATATACATTCAACATAGCCACATGGCCGACAGTACGTCGTTGTACCAATCTCCGCCACCGCGCGCGCTCATTGTTTCCGTCCCATCCCCGCCCCTTTTCCAAAATCACTCCCACAAAAATATACAGCAAGTACGTCGTTGTACCAATCTCCGCCACCACGCGCGCTCATTGTTTCCGTCCCATTTCCGTCCCTTTCCCAAAATCACCCCCACAAAAAATATACAGGAACCGAGTGGAAAGATTTTACACATCAAATAGAAGAGGTCTGTTACCTCAATGAAAGAGGGTAGCTGGAAATATGATACAAGAATCTCGGCGGCATGAGCGACCTGCGCTAAATGTGTTAAACCCAGAGAGTCCAGTCAGCCCACGCTTATGGGTTTGGGAAGAGAGAGGGGGGGGGGGGGGGGGGAGGCAACTTCTCCTGAAATGTAGGTTAAGCCATTAGTTAGTTAGCTACTTACACGTGGACTCCCTGGAGTTTCCGTAGATACTGCTCGGGCCTAAGCTGCGTGAACCTGAGAGGAATGTGCATCGTGGACTATGAGTAGTGGTGGTGACGAGTGATGAGGTTTCTCGGTCCTTGCGTAGCAACAGAAGCAAATACATTAGTCGGTGACTCACTCGCTCATTCCCAACGCCACACTGGTTTCACAAAAGACCTTATGTTAGCAGTATTGGAATAGACGAGAATGTCAGGTAACACGGCGGGCTGTCGACAGGCTTCTCAATTCTCGCCTGCTCATACCCTGCCTCTGCCCTTCATCCCGCAAGTTCACAGATCTTAGAACCGAGCAGTACTGTATAATCAGTACAGCTAACATGTTATCCATGTACAGTCAAAGAGGTGGAGAATCGCAAATTATAGGAAACTATTTATTTATTTAATCGTATGGTGAGTACAACAAGGAATTCATAAGTCCAGGTCCAAGTTCTTCAACCACACAGCAGCACTTTCTGATAGATGAAACAGGTCGCTGGGGCTTCCGGAGTAGGCATGAAGAGGGCAACGCAGGATGACATGGTCCATGGTCTGCTCCTCTTCACGGCATTCACACATTGGAGAATCCATCCAGCCCCACTTATGGCGCATACAGCGCCCATGCCCAGTTCTCAGTCAGTTGAGGCGACACCATAGTTTTCTTGGGAGGTCAAATCCATTGAATTGTTGAATTTGAATTTGACCACTCTTCCTGCCAGCTCCGGTTTAGGTTAAAATTGTCCCTCAAGAGTCGGCCGGCCAATACACTTGCTGGTCTCCTAGATCGAAGTCGTTGTGGCGATAGGTAACAAAATTCCTGGTGAACTGGTAAAGAGGGAGATGACCGGATCTTCTTTGCTTCTCTCAGCAGAGCTTCCTTTCTCTTCAGGTGAGGCGATGGGATATGGCTAAGAACGGGTAACCAGTGGCGAGGTGTGGACTTGATAGTACGAGTTATGCAGCGCATGGTTTCATTCAACTTAGTATCTACTTTATGCACATGTGCACTTTCCCGCCATACAGGGGCACAGTATTCCTCTGCAGAGTAGACAAGACTCATACCCGTTAATCGTAAGCAGTCAGCCGAGGCTCCCCATGAACTACCACAAAGCTTGTGTAGGTTGTTATTCCTTGTAGTGATTTTGTGAGAGAGCTTGGTGAGATGTTCATTGTAGCTTAAAGTTCTGTCTAGGGTGACTCCTAGATATTTCCGGAAAGGATTGTACTTTAGTTTATCACCAAGGAATAAAACAGATGGCTCGTAGTTTGCGAGTCGGATGCAAAGATGGAAACATGAAACCTCAGTCTTAGAAGCGCTTGGGATCAATCGCCAAGACTTGAAGAATGTAGCCATTTTCTCCATGTCTGCTGAAAGAATGCCTTCTCCATCCTCAAAATGTCTGCTTTGAGCTACCAGTGCAATGTCGTCTGCATAGATAAACTTAGTAGCTGAGGTTGATGGCAAGTCATGGATGTAGAGGTTGAAGAGAACTGGGGCCAATACTGATCCCTGTGGCAAACCGTTATTTAATTTTCTTTTACGACTTTTAGAATCACCTAGGAATACTACAAACTCTCTCCCTCAGAGCATGTTGGAAATTAGGTTTGCAATTTCCAAGCAGGGAATTACTTCCAGCAATTAGTCCATGTCGCCAGACAGTATCATATGCACTTGTCAGGTCAATAAAGACAGCTGTTGATTTTAACTTATTTTGGAAGCCTGCCTCGATGTGAGTGGTAAGAGCAAAAACTTGATCAGTACAGCTACGATTTCTTCTGAAACCAGCTTGTTCTGGAGGGATTACATCTTCAATGAGTGGTGCAATCCTAGTGAGGAGGACTCGTTCCAAGAGTTTATAAATGCAACTAAGAAGTGCTATTGGACGGTAGTTTTCAGGCGAGTTGCATACGCCTGTTTATGTTCGACGATAATTATTATAACTATTTTATATTCGAACATAAATATTCATAAATATCTGTCGAGATTTCGCCAGTTTTATGTGCTGAACAGAGCGCATGAGACGCAGAGAATACCTTGTATTTGACCATCGCCTCCTCGATTACCCCACTATGACACTAGGCCACGCAGTGAAATTTAAATTAGAAGGCCTTGGAACTCAGCGCAGGTGCGATGCTATCCTTACCTAATTGGTCAAACAACTGTTTCTTGAGCTCTGCTTGGTGGGAGAAACTGTACCATAATGAAAATTTGTACAATAAAAAGCCTCATTATAGTACAGTTTTCTGACATATAATATTTACATTTCGACATCGTCGAACATGAGTTATCACAACGGGCCCAAAAGTGGAGGTGTTCGAAAGAGGAATGTTTTGCCCATTTATTTACGAATGCACCTTGCTTTCTAGAAGAATACATACAGTATAAGCATTTTGGTTCCTACGATATCGTTTTAAAACTCATAGTGCAGGCTATAACTTGCTACAACATAAATATTAAAATGTGCAGATCTGAATAGTAACTGAGAAACACAAAGAAAATGACCGAACTTTATATTTAAGTGCAAGGTTAAAGTAATCCGGAAATCGGGAATAATGCCAAAATTTGCTAATGAACAGTAACGAATGCGTCTTTGAGATAGCAAGAGTAGATAGTGAAGAAGACCGTGAAGTTAGACACATTCCAACAATATTTAACTTCTTGTCCAGTTTGGAGAAGGGTAGGGGGGTAGGGGGGCAGTGAAATAAACCTCAGGCAACTTCCCTTATTATTATTTTCCTATTTGAACTCATAGAGAAAACCCAGCGCAACTTGTTATCACCCGTGCCTCGGATACCCTGCTACCGTCAGGGTCGGAAGAAAATAAGAATTAACCAAGAAAAGTCAACAGCGGCGTAAGGGAAAACAATGTCGAATTCAGGTTGGATCTCCCGGTCATCATCCCACATCCCACTAGTTATGAGTGCGTGGGGTACTAATTAAAATAACGATGTGTAGAAAAATAATATGAAATTGGAGAAATCCGAGAAAATACCGGACGATTGCAATACTCTGCACATCGGAAATTGCTTCTCGTGTACCAATTCGTGTGCAGTGTGTTGACGATAACTACCGTACAGAGAGTATCAGGACTGTCATTATCTAGCTCATCCGTGCATTGGATGAGAGAAGGATGAAGTTATTTGTGCGTTGATCGAACCTTTGATGGGGTAATAAGGCAGGATGCTGCCAAGAGCGACTTCCCGCTGGTTTCCTTTGTTTGCCTTAATCGTCTTCCGGTGGCGCCAAGCCATGTCTGTGACGTGCTAATGTCAGCCCCAGTCGATCCGCACAGTGGAACACACCAGTGGAGTGTCCTCACTTGCTTAGTTGGGGAAGCAATATCATTGATGAAGATATTAATAATAATAATTGTAATACTTACTTACTTACTCACTTATTTATTTAGTCTACTTACTTACTTACTTGATTACTTACTTGCTTGCTTGCTTGCTTGCTTCCTTCCTACTTACTTACTTACTTACTTAATTACTTACTTACTTCCTTAATTACTTACTTACTTACTTACGTGCTCGCTTGCTTGCTTACTTACTTACTTGCTTACTTACTTGCTTGCTTACTTGCTTACTTACTTACTTGCTTGCTTACTTACTTGCTTACTTACTTATTTGCTTACTTACTTACTTACTCACTTACTTACTTCCTTGCTTGCTTGCTTGCTTGATTACTTATTTACTTACTTACTTACTTACTTATTTACTTACTGACTTGCTTACTTACTTACTTACTCACTTACTTGATTACTTACTTGCTTACTTGCTTACTTACATACTTACTCGCTTGCTTACTTACTCGCTTACGTACTTATTTGCTTACTTACTTACTTGCTTGCTTGCTTGATTACTTACTTACTTACTTATTTACTTACTGACTTGCTTACTTACTTACTTACTTACTTGCTTACTTACTTACTTACTTACTTACTTACTTGCTTACTTACTTGCTTGCTTACTTACTTACTTACTTACTTGCTTGCTTGCTTGATTACTTGCTTACTTACTTACTTAATTACTTATTTACTTACTGACTTGCTTACTTACTTACTTATTTGCTTACTTACTTACTTACTTGCTTACTTACTTACTTGCTTGCTTGCTTGCTTGCTTACTTGCTTACTTACTTATTTGCTTGCTTACTTACTTACTTACTTGCTTACTTACTTACTTACTTACTTGCTTACTTACTTACTTATTTATTTATTTACTTACTTACTTACTTACTTACTTACTTGCTTACTTACTTACTTACTTATTTACTTACTGACTTGCTTACTTGCTTACTTACTTGCTTACTTACTTACTTACTTACTTACTTGATTACTTACTTACTTACTTACTTATTTACTTACTGACTTGCTTACTTGCTTGCTTACTTACTTGCTTACTTACTTACTTATTTATTTACTTACTTACTCACTTACTTGCTTGATAACTTACTTACTTATTTACATACTGACTTGCTTACTTACTTGCTTACTTACTTACTTACTTGCTTACTTACTTACTTATTTACTTACTTACGTATTTACTTACTTACTTGCTTACTTACTTACTTACTTGCTTGATTACTTACTTACTTACTTACTTATTTACTTACTGACTTGCTTACTTGCTTACTTACTTGCTTACTTAGTTGCTTACTTACTTGCTTGATTACTTACTTACTTACTTATTTACTTACTGACTTGCTTACTTACTTGCTTACTTACTTACTTACTTACTTACTTACTTGCTTACTTACTTACTTATTTACTTACTTACTTACTTACTTACTTATTTACTTACCTACTTACTTGCTTGATTACTTACTTACTTACTTACTTATTTACTTACTGACTTGCTTACTTGCTTACTTACTTACTTACTTGCTTACTTACTTACTTACTTGCTTACTTACTTACTTACTTACTTACTTACTTATTTACTTACTTACTTACTTACTTATCTGGCCACACGAACCGAAGTCGGGTCATTGCCTCACTCTTTAGCCTCTTCCATTGCTTTCTGTCTCCGGCCATATTCTCGTTGGCTCCCAGAGCCTCCAGGTCTTTCCTGACTCCATCTTGCCATCTCAACTTTGGTCTACCGAGGGATCTTTTCCCTTGTGGTTTTCCTTCTAGCACTCTTTTTGCCATCCCTTCTACCCTTCTCAGTAAACGTCCCAGCCATTCTATTCTTCTGCTCCTTATTACTGCTTTCACATCCGGTTCGTTATACCGTGCAGTGCGTGAATTTCTGTGTTTTTTCTTCGTCTGAAGTTTCTCTTGTATTATTGTAATAATAATAACAATAATAATGGATTAAAAGGAAAACCACAGACTTGTACACAGTAATCAATAAGTTCACTGATACCGTGCGTAAGAGACGATTGAAATGTTATGGTCACATCTGTCCAGGGTTATTCAAAATGATTGTCGGTGTTACAAAAATTCATAACACACGGTGCAATTGACGTAGGAAGATGAATCGTGTTTTATTGTGTACTGTACCTCAAAACGTTTGTTTTCATGCATTACAAATGTTCGATATGTGTGCCTCTGGTCACTCTACACACATCAACTCGAAAGTCCATCTCTTCCCACACACACCCCAACATGTCAGTCGTGATGGTGTCGAAGGCGGCTCGGATACGCTGCTTCAGTTGCAGAATATTCGCTGGTAGAGGAGGAACACATACCTGATCTTTGGCATACCCCCACAGGAAGAAGTCACACGGTGTTAAGTCTGGTGACCTTGGTGGCCAGGGTAAGAGCATCTGATCATGTTCCGTTCCACGTCCAATCCAACGTCTTGGAAGTTCTTGAATTAAATATGCTCTAACATGCATTTCCCTGCTACCTCTTGTAGTCGATATCTTAGGACTACAGAGATAAACATCCCTGAACCGATTCACGTCTGCTTCTGACACGCGGGAACGGCCATGGCTTTTCCCTTTACACTAGCAACCGGTATTCCCGCATTTCGCATACCATCTGCTAATAGAGTTGTCAGAGGGAGGGTCTTTCCCGTACGTGGTAGAAATATGTCGCTGGACTATGGTAACGGACCGGTGTTGAAGAAATTCTAGAGTACAAAACACCTTCTTCTTACCGCTGACCACCATTTTGTCAAATACTGCTGTTACTGCACATAAATAAATAAATAAATAAATAACTGCACATTACAGAAGATATCATCATGAATTGCAAGACTTTTGGAACTCTAGTTACAAATCACTCTTTCACCGTAAAAGCTAAAAGACTACTGGAATAAAATGGACGGAGGAACGTAAGAAGGGGCATAGTGAGTTCATAAGGAGATTTTGTGAGGAGAAGAAGAGGAAAACACCCTCAATCTGAGTCAACAAGTTCAAGCGCGCTCCCTAAGTGGGCAAAACGAAGAAAGGAAGAATAATAATAATCAAGCTGTATATGCAGAGGAATGTCTCGCCATGAACAAGAAAGGGGTGATGGAGAAATTGGAAACCAAGGAAAGGAAGATTTTGAGGAAAATCTTAGGTCCGATTAAAGCGTTAGTTAGTTAGTTAGTTAGTTAGTTATTGTTGTTTTAAGGGGCGGAACTACGAGGTCATCTGCCCCCTTCCGATTAAAGAGAATGGTGAGTTAAGAAGACGGCATAACCAGGATGTATGTACACACGAGGATAAAATTACTGACGCGATGCGGAAAAGACTGGTTACGTTTTAAGGGCCCGCGTCTCGAATGTCGTCAACACGATTAACTTATCGCATTTTCATTTTTCTCCAAGAGAAAAAGACAAAGGGAGCCTGATTCAGTGAGATACAAATAGATCTGCATGAGATTGGAATCTCACGTGAAGATATCCAGGAACGTGACCAGCTTTAGAGAAAACTCTTCGAACATCAGAGTCTCCAACCTAAGCCAGGCGCCTTCACTGGCGTAGTTAGTAGCATGCTGAGCGTCTATGCCCAAGATCGTGGGTTCAAACCCGGCCAATGAGCATAGAAAATTCCTCAGTATGCCTTCTTTCGGAGGGGAAGTAAAACTGGCGGGTCCATGTCAGAGATTTATGGCATGTAAAAGAACCCTTCACTGACTACAATTGTGTGAAACGAAATTTGTAGGTTAGATTTGATTAACGCTATTTAATTTCCAACATTCGTTGCCAGGTGAAGTTGCGGTGGCATCTAATAGCAAAGTTCACAACTAGGTGTCATTGACGGTAGCATTTTGTAGCAAAAGTAGGAACAACTTGAAATTGATCGCCTGCAGTACTTACCTGGCAAAACATGGACGGAAGCAAAGAAGGAACAACACAGGGAAATAATGCGGGAATACTGGACGAAACTTAAAGAAATGCAAAAGGTCATAAAATAGCATGACCCGTAGTTGGCCGAAACGACATCAAGAAGCAAGAATAAGAGAAGAAGACGAAGAAATAATAATAATAATAACAATAATAATAACAACAATAATAATAATAATAATAATAATAATAAACAGTAGAAACCAGTTAGCACGACAGATCAGATACGGGTTCGTTTCCTGACTAGTGCACGTTTCCAAATCCTAATCAACAAACATAACCGCTTCAAGGGGAATTATTCTCTGAAGTCATTTCTATAATCCTGCAGTTGGTGGACGGTCTTATCTCCCGACTTCTCGATTCTCAGCAAGTCTCGACAGTGTCGTGTAGGGTGAAGGTACAGTAAACCGTGAGCTAGAAGGATTGCCTAACAATGCAGGCGCAGGTAAAGATTCACGAGGAACAGTCTTACCCGGGCACTAATGCTGCTGTCGTTTCTGGTGGTGGATAAAAAAGAAACTAGGAAGCAACGAGTATAATTATGAATTCGGCTAATGTGAGCCAAGGCACATATGCACAAGCAGCGAGGTGGCACAATATGTATTAACAAGCATCCATGCGCTCTGTTATTTTCATCTACCGAAGTGGATACAATGTTCATGAAAATGAAAATCCACAGCCTGCTTCCAGTCGACCGACCGGGTCAGGGAAGGAATGAATGAAGCCCCCATCTAGCGGCGAGGATAGGAACTGTGCCGGCTGCCTAAGCCTGTTGCACTCCCCTGGGGCAATGATTATATGAATGACAGATGAAATGAAATGATAGTGGAGAGTGTTGCTGGAATGAAATTGTGACCGGGAAAACCGGAGTACCCAGAGAAAAACCTGTTTGCCTCCGCTTTGTCCAGTACAGATCTCACGTGGAGTGACCGGGATTTGAACCACGGACCCAGCGGTGAGAGGCCGGCGTGCTGCCGCCTGAGCCACGGAGGCTGCACATTGTTCATATGTTGTACAAATATGTGCTCCGTGCATTGCGATGCGCAACATAACAGTTACTTATTGTACAACGGGGACGAAATGCGATTAATTTCTTTGTGGTGAGTGGTATTTACTCTGAACACTGAGCTAATGTAGCAGACATTTTTTATTTTCTTTGGCTAAGGTAAATTAAGTGAAGCCAGTATATGCTTGGTTAAATTTGTCAGAATAGGACTTTCGCGACTCTGTTGAGATCTTGTACATTCTGTACATCACACAATCTAATATCTGAAGGCGTCCACTAATATGGTAACGAAATTTCAATTTTGGAATCCAAAGCCCCAGCGGGCTACCAAGTATATACTGACTTCACTCAATGTACGTTTCACTAAGAGAAATTATAATAATAATGTTATTGGTTTTACCCCCCATTTAACTACTATGGCTTTTAGAGACGCCAGGGTGCCGGAATTGTGCCCTCAAGGGGATCTTTAACGTGCCAGGAAATCTACTGAATCAAGAGAAATTAAGATGTCTGCTCCTTTATCTCACTGATCAGAGTAATGGCATACAATGGCAAATATTGCGACTTCAAGTCTCACATGGCTGAGATATTTTAACTTTCTGCCCTTAATATTTCACCTTTTGAGTCATCTTACCAGAATTATTGGCGTTCTCACCGAACCACATAGTGATGCCAATTGAGAGGAAATCACTGACCTTAACCACATTCTTTTCGCCTGCAGTAAAAATCAACAAGTAACTGCCACTCTGTATAAAAATCAAGAAAACTTACGTAGCCTATAGCATTTCCAACCAGCATATACTGGTATAGTCAACAGACGCTTATGCCTCGCCCTCGCTCAGTTCTTGAAGACCTGTGACATCAACATTTGAGTGTGTGTGCTTGTAATTCCTTTTAAATTAATTTTATTTCTATATTATATATATTTGTATTTTATGTTTTGTCAGTGTTCTCAGCCACAAGTGTTTCTGAACAATTGCAATTATTATTGAAACTCTGTCAAACTTTCCAACGTCATTCACCTTATTATATTTGAATGGCCATAGCAGGGTATTTTTTAATTGAACGCCCGTAGGCTCCCCATTAAGTTCAATTAAAAGTAGTTCCAACTCTGACTACCAGAAATGCCACTGTCACTGACACTTAGCAGTGAACGTTGGAACTTGATAGAGCGTTTCTAATCAAATAACCCTCAAATGACCAATTTTAGCTGTAGGTTCTTTTACGTGCCATAAGTCTATGACAAAAGCCCGCCGACTCTACTTTTTGTCTGAAGGAAGGCATACTGAAAGGTTTTAACACTCTTAAAAATCCAACGACTTCGGCCGGGTTTGAACCCACAATCTTCGGCATAGCAGTTCAGCATGCAACCGACTACGCCACCGAAGCCGTATTTCCCCTTATGTATTCTTCTAGCAGCTCTACCAGATTTTTCTATAAGTTTGTTCTCTTTTTTCTCTGTCTTTTTCAAGTTCAGTGGAACGTGGATAATTCGAACATCCATAATTAGTTTTCATCGATAAATCAAAGATTTGTGTCGGTCCTTTGAGCTTCGCATAAAACCAATGGAAAAAGTGTGGTTAATTCGAAGTTAGCCTACCTTAATTTGAAGCTTTTGTACACGAGTACTGAACTATAAGTCAAAGGTTAGTGCCAACCTTCCCGCATAATTCATTGAGTGACATTTCACCCCTTTTACCCTTATTGTATAGAGGCATCGCTTTGTTATTGTCCCCAGGTAAACATCGCCATTGTCTAAAACGTGAGTCATTCCAGGAAATCTCATTTACTGCTTCCCCCTCCCCTAGTATTTCCCACCTAGTTGTCACTTGAATAATGAAATGAAAATCCACAGCCTGCTTCCAGTCGACCGACCGGGTCAGGGAATTGAATGAATGAAGCCCCCATCTAGTGGCGAAGATATGAACTGTGCCGGCTGCCGAAGCCTGTATGACAGATGCAAATAATTCATTCATTAATTCATTCATTTGCAATTGGTGGTGTGTCCAACGGTGGCAAATTGGATATACATAACAAATAAATAATAGTACATAACAATTCAATAACAATTAAACTGGAGTATTTACACAAATAGTCAGTATTTTCTTAAACACGATTTGGAAACATGCATCAGTGAGGAAACGAACCCGTATCTGATCTGTCATGCTAACTGGTTTCTAATGTTTATTATTATTATTATTATTATTATTATTATTATTATTACTTCTTCTTCTCCTTCGTCATCTTGATGTCGGTTTGAGAACCTTCTAGATATTTCGGATGGTCGCCATGTTGTATTTTTATATATGTAGGCCTTTGAGTCATGTACTATACTACATGAAGATTATTCTGTAGGTGTATTATTCAAATTTCAGTCGCATGAATAGGACACAAGAAATAATTTTTAAAAATAGCACAGCCACCATCTTGTGGTTATGAAAACAATTGAAATAAATTAGATGCCAGTTGATTAAAATTTGTATAAGCATTTACCGTACCATTTACATTTCACGTCACCGCCATGTTGGATTTGTGATCACCAGGTTATTGAAAGGCCCATAGATGAACTTTTCTCCATAGCTCCTATCAACATACAGAATTTCAGTTTGATTGCTGTTATAGATTAATAGTTATTGAGAACCGTCTAAGTGCTTCGGATGGTCGCCATGTTGGATTTTTATACACATAAGCAATAGAGTTATATGATGATTATTGCATAGTTTCATTAATCAATCGTTGATTTCGATCGCATGATTAGGGCAAAAGGAATAAAAACGTAATATTAAAATTTCGCACAGCCGCCATTTGATGTTATGTAAACCATTGAACATAATTATATGTCAGTGCATTACAATGTGTATAAACACTTGCTGTACCAAGTTTCTCTGCAATTGGTTGGTTGAATCGCGAGAAAAGTCTATTTAAATGTTTCAACTTTGCTCGTTTTGTAGTTAAAAGGTTTTTAATAGTCGCATAGATCTTCTAGTGGTGCCGTCTATCATCGTACAAAATTTCAGGGTTATATCAGTTATTGTTTCTGAGATATAGAATGCTGGTGAAATATTTCGCACAATCGCCACGTTGGATTGGTGAGGCGTAATAAAAATTAAAGAACACGGACGGAGTCGGCAAAAATAGTACTATGACCTTTCCAAGTTACATTGAAATTGCCCCAGCCGTTTCGTTAGTCATTAGGGGACACACACACACGGACGCACACACACACACACGGACAAAAGATGATCTCACAAGCCTATTTTTTCATAAATGAAAATGGGTAAAAATACCCAATACCCAAGTCTCCGTGGCTTAGGCGGCAGCACGCCAGCCTCTCACCGCTGGGTCCGTGGTTCAAATCCCGTTCACTCCATGTGAGATCTGTGCTGGACAAAACGGAGGCTGAAAGGTTTTTCTCCGGGTACCGTAGAGTGGGGCGAAGTCGATCAAAAATACGTTTTTTCGACATATTACAGTATGAAGATGACGTAATGCAATTTTGAAAACGCATATGTATATGTAATGAAGCTTCATCAATCTAATGCTTGCATAACAACATGACAACTTCCGTAAATTACGAAACTATTACTGTTTGAAGTGTGATCGGCTTCACCCCACCTGGTGGGGTGAAGTCGATCACAGGTTTATTTCAGCCTAGAAACGACTTCACACATCTTATGGGGTGATATCGATCATCATTTTAGTTTTTAAAATATTTCAATCATGATTTAACATTTAGAAATGGCAAAATTGTTACATTTTACTAATATTTAACCCTAGCGAGCTTATTCTCTAAAGTATACAATATAATTCGTAAAACAAAGATTCCCTATCACTAAAATCTCGATTAATGTTATGTTCATTTCTGCGATAGTCTATGGAAGAGGTAGCGTACTTTTTTTAAACTCTTTGAGAGCAATTTCATTGTTATTTTCTTTGCAAAAACGCATTACATTCAGAGACAAATGGCTTGACAAATTGTATCCAATAATAGCCTTCTTTTCCTCTATATTTCATACATTAGTACGTTTCAGAGGAAACCCCCACTCTGAGCACTTAACTAAACCTTCAATCAAACAATTTTCATCAGTGGTAGTCAATGCAAGTTGTCCTCCAAACGATCAGTGTGTTTACCTTTGACCCAGTAGTATTGTGTTTACCTTTGACCCAATAATTTAGGATAGTATATCATTCAGAGGCTTTTTCTGATGCTTATTTTCCCCCCTTTTTACTCTTTGCACAGCATTGTTTAAATACTGAACACTATAATATCGTTTCCCAGCAGAGCCTGGCTTCTTCTGTATATTCGTACCATGATCGACTTCACCCTACCAAATGTAAACATTCGGTATAATACATTATTGCTTGCATGCGGCATAAATTAGGTGCGGTCTAAAGGGCAGCACAAGAGCACAACACATCAACTTATCAAATGAAGTCGGTGAAGAAGTTGGGTTACCGATTGAGACCGGTGGATGACTGTTTGTTGACCAAAGTTTTGAAAAATATTAAAAATGGACATTGATTGAAAGCTTAACCAAACTTAGCGTGTTATGGTTATAACATACAAATAATATCATATAAATAGCACGGAGCTTCAACATTCCAAAGAAACTTAAATCGTTACTTCTCCATTTACCCACCAGGTGGTAGCACTGAAATTATATCGAGACGTCACATTGATCGACTTCACCGCAATTGATCGACTTCACCCCACTCTACGGTACTCCGGTTTTCCCTGTCAAACTGTAATTCCAGCAACACTCTCCACTATCATTTCATTTCATATGTCATACATTTAATCATTGCCCCAGAGGAGTGCGTCAGGCCTCGGCAGCCGGCACAGTTCATATCCTCGCCGCTAGATGGGGCTTCATTCATTCCATTCCTAACCCGGTCGGAGACTGGAAGCAGGCTGTGGATTTTCATTCATTTTCAACCAATACCCAATAACTAAACGCTTGATTAACTAAATTGTTGATGTAGTTTTCTATTGTCTTTCTAGTTTTGATCTTTCGTTCGATGTTGAAATTGAGTGAAGGACTTCATGTTCCCTGAAGCCAGGGCTGGCATGCGAAACGAAATGCATTATCAATTTAATTTAGCGCCGCGAAATGAAATTGTTCAATGGAATAACATTTCGCTCCTGGCGCGAAATGATATTTGTTACAGACTTTTAATTTCGCTCCTGGCGCGAAATTATATTCATTACGGACTTTTAATTTAGCTCCCGGCGCGAAATGATATTTGTTACAGACTTTTAATTTCGCTCCTGGCGCGAAATTATATTCATTACGGACTTTTAATTTAGCTCCCGGCGCGAAATGAAATTCGTTACTAACTTTTAATTTCGCTCCTGGCACGGAATTAAATTCATTACGGACTTTTAATTTAGCTCCCGGCGCTAAATGAAATTTGTTACAGACTTTTAATTTCGCTCCTGGAGCGGAATTAAATTCATTACGGACTTTTAATTTAGCTCCCGGCGCGAAATGAAATTCGTTACAGACTTTTAATTTCGCTCCTGGTGCGAAATTAAATTCATTACAGACTTTTAATTTCGCTCCTGGCGCGAAATAAAATTTGTTAACGACCATCAATTTCGTTCCCGGCATTTAGTCCCCCCCTCCGGCCTGAAATTAAAATGCATGGAACATTTCATTTTGTTTCTGAAATGAAATCTGTTTCTTTTCTTCCCCGAAAGCCTTATTTGTTCCCGCGTCCTACACCTAGCCACCATCTACATTCGTCCCTACCACCCCATCCCCAAAGACTGCATTACCCACGTGTCTGAAGTCTTCCCCCATTTAATTCTAATGGCCGACCTCAACCTTCATTCCCGTTCGGCCCTAGAACTTCATAGCCTAGACATCTACCTACGTCACATCGACGCCACCCTCGTCCCTCTCCCAGAATCTACCCGTCCTTCCTCCAATACCACCCCGACGCAGTCATTGCTCGTAACTCCCTCCTCCATCTGTTTGACGTGTCTGTCCTGCCACTCAAAGGAGGTGATCATGCCCCCGTTTTACTCAACTTCCCTCTTCCCCGACTACCACCTCCCAGGATGGTCCAGAATTTCTGCACAGCAAACTGGCAGGAATACCGCGCCTACGTCAACAATCACCTCCGTGCGGACCATCTCCCACTGGATAACCAGACGACGGTCGATGCATATACTGCACACATAGATACTATACTACGACAAGCCTCCCAGGTAGCCATGTCCCTCATCCCAACGACCCCGTGCAGTACATTTGAGTCGTCCAGTTGCAAAAATCGTTTAATCCACTTGTGAATAAGGATCATGTCGTAAAATTATTTATTTTATTATTTTATTTATTTTACCTCATTTTATTTTATTTTGCTTTATTTTGTTTTGTTTATTTTTTTGTTTTACTTTATTTTGTTTTATTTTGTTTTAAATTGTCTTGTTTTATTTGTTTTATTTTGTTTTTGTTTTTATTTTGTTTTGTTGATTTTGTTTTATTTTGATTTCCCAGAAAACAAATGCAAAACCAAAAACATAAAACACGAAGTAAAATGCTAAATTCAAACACAAAAGCAAAAGCAGAATAAAAAAGAAACACGAACCAAAAAAGCAAAATTCAAAAACAGCAAAAGCAGAAAACAAACACAAAACCAAAACAAAAAAGACGAAGCAGAAAGCAAAAGCAGAACAAAAAAAGCAAAATCAGAAAATAAGAAACATAAAGCAAAAAGTAAAATTCATAAAAGCAAAAGCAGAAAACAAACGCAAAACAAAAACAAAAAAGACGAAGCAAAAAGCAAAATTCAAAAACAAAAGCAAAAGCAGAAAACAAAAAACAAATAACATAAAGCAAAATTCAAAAAAGCAAAAGCAGAGCACAAACACAAAACCAAGAAAGAAAAGCAATAAGTCAAATTCAAAAGCAAAAGCACAAAGCAAACACAAAAACACCAACCAAAAGTAGAAAACAACAAACACAAAAGATACGTGAGGCAAAGTCCAGAGAAACGTTTCTCATGAAAATGATCCTTATTCACAAGTTGATTAAACGAGTTTTGTAACTTGACGACTCATTTGCATTTGACTGTTGACACGGGCTAGAGTAAAATGTGGCTTTTCACCGATGTCTCAGTCTTACACATGGCTGTGATTATATGGAAGCTACAGAGGTATGGGTGGTGCTTAGTAATGAAATTCGGGGCAGTCAGTGCCTGTGGATGCTGTGAAGGGTTCTACTCATAGGGTTAGTACTGCTGTTCTGACTCAGTGAGGAAAGCAATGGCAAACTACTTCACCCCCCATCTTGTCTAGTACGCCTCACTATAGCGCTGCCTTGAGTTTTTGTGGGTATCTACCCACATAACCTACCGGCGGTACTTTTTGAGGATCCAACCAGCCTTCGGGCTGACTACCTAACAGACAGACGTCAGGACTTTGAAGATCGTACAGAACATTATTTAACTCTCGAAACGAATATACTGTATTTTAATTTCAACAACGAAATTAAATGTTTCATGCATTTTAAATACACGTCGGAGAGCGAAACTTAATGCCGTTTGGGAATTTTATTTCGCCTCGGGAGCGAAATTATAAGTCTGGAACTAAATAAATTTCGCGCCGGGAGCGAAATTATAAGTCTGGAACGAAATTAATATCGCGCCTGGAGCGAAATTAAAAGTGTGGAACGAAATTAATTTCGCGCCGGGAGCGAAATTATAAGTCTGGAACGAAATTAATATCGCGCCTGGAGCGAAATTAAAAGTGTGGAACGAAATTAATTTCGCGCTGGGAGCGAAATTAAAAGTGTGGAACGAAATTAATTTCGCGCCGGGAGTGAAATTATAAGTCTGGAACTAAAGTAATTTCGCGCCGGGAGCGAAATTAAAAGTCTGGAACGAAATTAATTTCGCTTCGAATTAAGTTTCGCTTTGATTTAATTACGCGCCGACAATCATTATCATTTCGTTCCCGAATATCGCGCTTACGGCGAAATTAAATTATTTTCGTCCCCACAGCCATGAATTTAATTTCGCATGCCAGCCCTGCCTGAAGCCACAATCAACCCAACGAACGATACATCTGTGAACAGTGTATGGTGTTGTCTTTGCTTTGTTGATATTCATGTAATACAGGGTCATTCAGAAAAAGAGAGCGGGTTTCAAATATGTATTGCAAACAAACTGTAAAAGAGAGAAATAGGCTACTTCCCGCACATCACTGGATCGATAGGGTTCTAAGTTAATGGTCCTACATGCACTCAACATGAGCAACGTGCTCATTCCACAGTTTCATACAAAGTGTTACGGCCAGGGAATGAGCATATCCATTGGACCCCGCGGTGCAGCCGTGGACGTTAAATCGTGTGCCACGACTACGATGGGGAGTTGGTCAAGTCTAGAGGTCAGATGTTCAAATCCTGATGCTGATAGCGATTATCTTGAGTGTGGTATTCTCTTAAGTTTTTCCACACTCATCCAGGATAATTCCTGGATAGTACCTAATTGAAAGTCCCGGGGTACCTACCCCATCCCTGTGCCTAATACAGCTACACAATACTACAGCCATCACAGCAACACAGGTTATAAGAAAAGTTCATCACACACCCAACCCCATGGAGCTAATGATAAGGACATTGTTGTGCCCCACCATTCTTTTGCCTCCACCAATTGTTGTGTCCCCGCCTGATGGCACGGACAAGACATAGGACGATCAGAAGTTATCCAAGATCAATTACCAGGATCGTTATCGTGTCCTTCCGATAGCTTCTGATAGCGATTACAGCTCACCCTTATTACATAAGGAAATGGGAGTGGGAGGAGATTTAGGAGTCAGGGAATGCTCCCCAATGAAAGAGATTGAAAGTTTAACTCCCAGATTATTCCTTAAGGGAGTAAAGGAATCCGCCACATTGATACAAGGTTGAATTAGTAATTCAATCCTGAAAGGAAGTAGAAATATTGGTTCTCACCTGTTTTCTCAGCTGGTGCTCTCAAGTACCGGCTCAGCTCCGTGCCCCTTGGTCAACGAGCGTTCGACCCAACTAGCCGGATCTCTCACTGTCAGACTTCCGTCTCTGCAGTGCCTGACTGACCCCTCACACCTGAGTCCACAGCTTTTTATAATAAGACAACACGGTTGTTGCTGACCAGATTGAACTAGGGTTGAATGTCCGGTACGGTTTCGCCTTGAACCGACACCGAGACATAACAATATCCCAAGCCTCTATAATGAATTAACAAAATCAAAACAGTCCATCCAATGATCTTCACGCTGTAATGTTATCTTTTACTGTTTTCTTGAACTACGTATTTGAATTCTGCTCTTTTTTATATTAATTTGATTGGGGGACGTGGTGGTGCAGTAGTCAAGCTGCTTGCCTCTCACCAAGGTGGACCGTGTTCGATTCCCGGTCAATTCAAGTGAAGTATCACGTCCTTTGGTTTGGATTCTACGTAAAAATAGAGATCCATTCACTCATGATCGCGAGATTAACGACCTCAAAACTGCAAGCTTTCTTCTTTTTACTTTGCATATTGATATCACATATTATACAAATACATTTTAATTCTTAAATTAGTGCGGAAAATGATCTGTCAGATCATCTACTGTAAGAGCAGTGTTTGTGCTCGGGGTTTGCGAGATGTTTGCGAGATGTTTCTGCAGACTGGAGGGGCAAGGGTCTGTCTCACGTCATTTATTGATAACTTCATACGTGCTCTCCGGTGACCCACCAAGACTAATCACATTAGCTCGCTCATAAAACACGTCATCCCTTCAGAAGCTACTCACAGCAGATCCGAATTACTATCTTATCGATGAAATGAATCTGAATGCCTGGTGGACTTTAATTCAATTGAACGGGGACCGCCTCGAGCCCGTGTTATATTTGCTTACCCAGTCCAAATGCAGAAAGCGACTGATTGAGTTTCAGAAGCTTTCAGCTTGGATCATGTTACTAAAGGAACAGATATTAAATCAGCAAACAACGCATCCATATTTCACTCGCACCATTTGAGATAATAAATGCACGCCAAGTTAAATATTCCTCCCTTCCTTTCTACCTTCCCTTCTGCCTTCCTTCCTCCTAACCTTCCTTCCTTCCATCCATCCGTCCTTCCTTCCTCCCAACCCTCCGTCCTTCCTTCCTCCCTGCCTTCCTCACAACCCTCCGTCCTTCCTTCCTTACATCCTTCCTCCCATCCTTCCTCCCAACCTTCTGTCTTTCCTTCTATCCTTCCTTCCTTCCTTCCTTCCTTCTTTCCTCCCATCCTTCCTCCCAACCTTCTGTCTTTCTTTCTACCCTTCCTTCTTCCCATCCTTCCTCCCATCCTTCGTCCTAACCTTCCTTCCTCCCATCCTCCCTCCTAACCATCCTTCCACCCATCCTTCCTCCTAACCTTCCTTCCTCCCATCCTTCCTCATAACCTTCCTTCCTCCTAACCTTCCTTACTCCCATCCGTCCTCCTAACCTTCTTTCCTCCCATCCGTCCTCCTAACCTTCCTTCCACCCATCCTTCCTCCTAACCTTCCTTCCTCCCATCCTTCCTCCTAACCTTCCTTCCTCTCATCCTTCCTCCCATCCTTCGTCCTAACCTTCCTTCCTTCCTCCCATCCTCCCTCCTAACCTTCCTTCCACCCATCCTTCCTCCTAACCTTCCTTCCCCCATCCTTCCTCCTAACCTTCCTTCCTCCCATCCTTCCTCCTAAACTTCCTTCCTCCCAGCCTTCCTCCTAACCTTCCTTCCTCCCATCCTTCCTCCTAACCTTCCTTCCCCATCCTTCCTCCTAACCTTCCTTCCACCCATCCTTCCTCCTAACCTTCCTTCCTCCCTCCCATCCTTCCCCCTAACCTTCCTTCCTCCCATCCTTCCTCCTAACATTCCTTCCACCCATCCTTCCTCCTAACCTTCCTTCTACCCATCCTTCCTCCCACCCTTCCGTCTTTCCAACCTTCCATCCTTCCTCCCATCCTTCCTTCCTTCTTTCCTTCCGCTAGCAGTCGCAGGCATAAGTGATTATGGACTCATATCATGGTTAAGCAGACGGAACATTCTGTGTTGGTGTGTTTCTGCAGCTAGAGTTATCACTGGAAGGAGTAAGTAGCAACAAATACGAGGGCTGTTTTTTAAGTAAGGGCCGTTTTTTTAAGCCCGTAGTTAGTGCGCACGCCGCAACAAGCGTGTGCGCTACCTCCCGGCATCCTTTGCGAACAAGCAGGCGTCAGTATCAGCTGTGTAGCTAACCTGTACGCTGAACTGTGCTTCTTTACAATGTTCAAGATTAATGATTGGCCCGCCCCGTGTGAGGTACGATCTGTGATACTTTTTTTTTAGTGCTAGAAACATGTCAGCTGCAGACATTCATCGTGAGCTTTGTGAGGTGTATGCTGATAATGCAATGACGGAAGGTAAAGTGCGAAAATGGGTACGCGAGTTCAAAAGTGGCCGCGAAAATGTTCTTGACGATGAACGCTCAGGTCTGTGATCACAGATGACTTGGTGACTGCAATTCACACGAAAATTCACGTGGACCGAAGATTCATGATAATCACTCTATCAATGGATTTTCCTCAAGTGTGAATTAGTTTTAAGGTATGACAAGTGCCTAAATAAACAAGGCAACTATGTAGAAAAATAGAGTAAGGTATGTAAAACCTGAAAATAAATATGGTTTCAAAATAAAATGTTCGGTTAATTTAAAAAAGAAACGGTCCTTACTTAAAAAACAGCCCTCATAGTTGTAAAGCGCATGTGTGTCCATTGCTATTGCTAACGGACTACATCAGTACGTGGAACTAATGACCAATATCCTAAGCCTGTAAATGAAGTAACAGCAACAACAACAAAAGTGAGCATAGGATGCGTTCTACCGCACTTTTCCAGGAGAACATATCGTTTACTGTGAGAGGGCGTGATGGTGCAGCTGTCCGACTGCTTAACTTTCACGAAGGAAGACCCGATTCGGTTTCCGGCTAATGCCTTGTAATATTTTCAAAGTAAAATGCCACGTTCTTTGATTAAAATTTCTTTTAAAAAAGATAGGGTGACTCGATATCGTGAGTTTAACGGCTACGTAAACTCATAAGCTTCCTTCCTGTTTTCTTTCATCTACTGTGACGAAAGGGGACACGAACAGAAGGTTAGTTTACAACTCATTTAATAAAGTCCCGGAATAATAATCTGGTGTGTAACTTGTGCGTCTGTTTGCGAATACAGTCTTATGCAAGGGAGTCGTAACTCAACTATATCGCAAGAAAACAAACAGCGGGAATATGGACCACGTCTATCAACAATAATACGCTCGCAATGAGACCCGGGCCCAGTTCATGTTTAACCCCGATAACAAAGATAATAATGATGATAATAATAACACCCTACGACTTGCAGACATGCAATATGATACAAAAGAGCACGTTACTTCGTTTGAACAGCGCCAGATGGCATGGTTACAAAAAGATCTGCTGGTGTACACCCTCACATGCTCAGCCAACATCATGTCGACCGATCATTGTCGAACTTATGGTTGAAGCATGGTTCGCTCTTCAGTGAAACTGAGGGCTTTGTAATTGCGATACAGGACCGTGGCATTGCAACAAAAAATTACAGAAAGCATATCCTTAAAGAGAATGTAGCAGATGATCGATGTCGTAGATGCACCTCAGCGCTGGAAACCATCGATCATATCATCGGTTGCTACTCTACGCTGGCTGGCATAGAGTATACCAAGATGCACAATGATGTTGCTAAGATCTTACATCAGGAGCTAGCTATAAAATGTGGACTTCTGAATACGAGCATGGTGTACTACAATTACCAGCCTGCCAACGTGCTTGAAAATGAGCATTATAAGATGTATTGGGATAGACTTATTTTAACCGACCAGAAAGTCTTGGCCAATCGACCTGATATTGTCTATCTCAATAAAAGAAACCAAGAGGCCTACTTGATAGACGTTGCTGTCCCACTTAGCCAAAATATGCAAACTACGCAAGCTAAGAAAACAAACAAATACGCACCGTTGGCTGAAGAAATGCGAAAACTATGGGGGCTAAAATGCGTGAGAATTTTGCCAGTGGTGATCTCTTCCACGGGAGTTGTTCCAAAGACGTTGGCAACGGCTTTGGAGGAACTGAAAATGAAACACCTGATTGCCACAATACAGAAGGCAGTGCTGCTGGATACATGCCATATTGTTTTTAGCCTACTTTTCACATTTTGCAAAAATGAGGAAAAAGTAGACTTATGAGATCGGGCAAATGTGTGTATGTCTGTCGGTCTGTCTGGCTGGCTGGCTGTATGTGTGTGTCCCCCCCCTATCAACTCCTAAACGGCTGCAGCAATCGAAACAAAATTTGGTAGGAGTAAAGATCTATACCTGAATATCTCACAGCCATATTTGAAAATGATGTCAGTGCTACCAACTGCTGAAAAATCGCAATTGAAATTTGAGCTCCGTGGTGGATATCTTGGAAGGTATGAATGGGAGCTATTTCAAAATTGGCACACGTATAGATAATAATATTGCAGTTTAATCTCCAGGAGGCCATACATGGCAGTTTTGCCAAAATGATTATAAGCCGGCTGATAGGTCCAAATTTTAAATGCATATAACTTCCACACTATCAATTGGATTTCAACCAAATTTCGTATGTGCTATGTGTACATAAACAGATATGAATGAGCGTATTCTGAAGAGCCACCAGGGCTGCCTACTGTTAATCAATGCTCTCAATTTTTTATCCAAATACCCATATATCAGAAAGTAGGCAAGCCGACAGCTTTAAACTATGCTCACGTATAGTACCTGACATTCTATATTAATTAGGAGTAAATTATATACGTCAGTGCTACTAACATGATTCTAAGCCTGCTGAGAGGTCCAACTTTAAATACATGTAACTTCTATACTATCATTTGGATTTCAACCAACTTTCGTGTGTGCTATGTGTACCATAACAGATATGGCTATGCCGATTCTCAAGAGTAACCAGGGCTGCCAACTGTTAATAAATACTGACTCTATTTTTGTTACCCTAGATAGGTCCAATTTTAAAATGCATGTAACTTCTATACTAACTAATGGATTTCATTCAAAATTGACACAACATTAGATCAGATTATTTCAGATTATTTCTGACCAATACATGTATATCATTGTTGCCAAGATGATTTTACGCGCGCTGTTAGATCCAATGTTTAACTGCATGTAACGTCCTTGCTATACATTGGACTTCAACCAAATTTTATATTCTGTATCTTAAGAGATGGAACTAAGAATATATTCAGTCACCAGGGCTGCCAACTGTAGTTCTCTATTAGGCTACATTATGCCAGGTATACAGCGGAGCCTCCGTGGCTTAGGCGGCAGCACGCCGGCCTCTCACCGCTGGGTCCGTGGTTCAAATCCCGGTCACTCCATGTGAGATCTGTGCTGGACAAAACGGAGGCAGGCAGGTTTTTCTCCGGGTACTCCGCTTTTCCCTGTCACAATTTCATTCCAGCAACACTCTCCACTCTCATTCCATTTCATCTGTCATTCATTTACTCATTGCCCCAGAGGAGTGCGACAGGCTTCGGCAGCCGGCACAGTTCATATCCTCGCCGCTAGATGGGGGCTTCATTCATTCCATTCCTGACCCGGTCGGAGACTGGAAGCAGGTTGTGGATTTTCATTTCATATGCCAGGTATACAGTATTTCGAACTAATTAGAAATTTCGATATTACCAACTTAATTTCGTCATTATTCTAGATAGATCCATATAGATTAATCATTGGCATGAATCTAAAATTTTAAGAAAAGTAGGCTCTTTAGTTCGTCACGGAAGTTCTTGTTATCTCAATAATAGGTTTACAGTTTTATCTCAATAATAGGTTTATAGGATACTTGATTATCTAATCCGTATCTTGTAGACTGAGTTGTACCATAATAATTTATGAGAAATTAAAGATAATAATAATAATAATAATAATAATAATAATAATAATAATAATAATGATGATAATAATAATAATATGCCACCTACTGTGGTCTCGAAGTACATAATGATAAAGCAGTACCAAAATTCCTAGGTTCGATCCCCAGTTTTGCCAAGAAATTTAATTCTCTTCTGAGGGATGGAAACGAGGTGCACTCAACCTCCTGAGACAGATATGAGAAAAGATGGGTTAAATTCCCACTTAAGTCATCCTAGAAGTGGATTTTCCGTTGTTTCTCCACTTCAAATTCAGGAAAATGCCGGGATGGTTCCTAACTTAAGGTCTTCCCTATCTTAGTCTCAATCACAAAACAGTCCACGATGCTACAGCCACTTCAAGAACACAGGTTACCAGACAAACCCCACACGCACCCAAGTAAACGATGTTTCGTGACCACACGATGTTGCACGCTCCTAAATGAGTCAATAATAGTAAAAATAATAATAATAATAATACAAATTAACAAGAACCTCACGATTGGACCACAGAGAATTGCTCGTTTCTAAGGACATTAACTTGGTTCTAGAGCATTAAGTATATTTCTCATATCAAGCAGGTACCCAATTGTCCTCACGAGGCTGACTTGCCAGCAGAAATATGTACACCATGGTTAGGGCCCGGATTTATATGCACTAAAAAACTGAAAATATGCATGCAAATATGCACTAAAAGTTAAAATATATGCACGGAAAATAATGAAATATGCACTTAAAACATGCAAATTTTTTCACTTATCTATTTACAGGTATCATTTGTTGCAAAAAGAAGCATCACAATAGGTAACTAGTAGTCTTTCAATGTTTTCTGGAGACAAACTATGTCTATTGTCCGTCAAAATGAGTTTATAGGCTGAGAATGATCGTTCTACATCAACTGACGTGATTGGACAGTACTTATACACGGGCACTAAAGTTTCGGAGCATACATCTGGCAAGGATACCCTAGTTCCACTCAAGTACTGACTAACTTAATCTTCTTCAGTCCTGGGTTCGAATTCAACACCTTTTCTAACTTGCATTTAATCTTCTCTCCAATTTCGCCTGGAGTGGAATTCAATGAAGATGCAGCTTTCTCAACGAGATCAAGTGATTCATGGAGGGGAGTACCAGAAGATTCTAAGCTCTCAATGGCTTTTGGAAGTTTAGAAAAATGTGCATGAATGAAATTCACATCTTGATAAACAGTAGCGGTTTCAAACACAACTTTTGCATCACGGACACACGCAATATGCTCATCTTCAAGTTTTGTAACCACTTCTTTCACTTCATTAAAATTCTCCTGATAAAATGATACTGCAGATAACCATGTCCCCCACCTAGTCAGGACAGGTTCAGGTGGCAAAGGAACTTCAGGTAGACAATCATTGTAGAACTGGACACGAGCTGGTGATTTCAGAAACAGCTTCTTCCCACATCCAATTAAATTGCTAACAGCCGGAAACTGTGTGCGACAAGTTTTTATACAATCATGGATAAATATGTTGCTTCAAATTAGACAAAAGTTAAAGTGTCGAGAATAATATTTATCAGAACAATGATAAAATATTGTATTCACAAGTACAAATAACTGTGTGAGAATTCGAAGTCTGTCACCTCGATTATGACTTACATATATTTTAAACATTTCTCTCTTTACATTACATATCATTACTAATTAAATTTTCTCAAACAAAGTATTTCTTTCGTATATCTCAACCGACCATTGTGAAAAGAACGATTCAGTTTTAGCATAATTGAAAATAATTCCACTGGAGCTCCTCCTCAAAGGAAAACACGTCAAAACTACAGCATGGGAAAGAGCCTATCTTGAGAAGGTGCAATTTAACCATTAGATTTGAACGCTAAACCAAGTTGGAGTTTCCCACAAGAATCCACAAAAATTTAAAAACTGAACGAGCTCACAAAGGGAGTCAAAATTAAAAGAATTTCAAAAAATATCTGGATTACCAGAATTAAATTCGCACAATCGCAAAGAATCATACTAGAAATCACTATGCTCCATGTCTATGCTCAATCTGCCAAAAATATAGACCTGAATGTCTATCTAATAACTTGCATGAGCTTTCAAAAATATATTCGAAGCCAAATTCAAAAAGTCCAGAGAATTTGTTCAAAGTCGAATTCACGTATACGACGGATTATGGGACATCTGCTTGAGTTAGAATTATTCTTATATAATTTTAACGTCGTCTTCTCCCTCTAATTTTTCTCATGTTGTCTTCCCAACAAACTATATTCTTCTATCTTATTCCCAAATTACATCTTAATGAAAGCAAGGTAATGTTCAAAGTAACACTACAATAACTACTAAATTGAACTACAAAGAGAATTACATACTCGGACAGAAATGATTAAAGAATCACACTAGCCCTCGTCTGTAATTCTTAACTACTCTAATCAAAATTGGTGAAAAGGAACATTCAGAAGCATGACAAATTCATACTGTCTACTAAAAGAAAACTTCCAGCTACCTTATTGAAGTTCTAGTTGAATCAAGTGAGAATGTTATAACATACTCCTGCCTGGGATCGAACCATATCTGCTCAGCTGTACCGATCACGAAACGACTGGATATCTAGTAGACCCGATTACCGTTCGCGAAACGAGAGGAAGCTAACAGATGTTCATTTGACAAAGTTCATAGTTCTTTCACTTGCTAGAGAACACGACAACATTGATGTAGTAAGCCAAGCCAGTTTCATTATGTAGCAGTACAAATCGTCATTCCGACTTTCATAGTCTCTTCAATCTTCTCTTATAAAGTCTCATACTAATAGTTGCTCATATTGGAATCAAGTAATCATCCTGAGTATTCAACGCTGCTATGTGTTACATTTCTTGCCTGTGTTTAGCCCATATTCTGCATCTTCATAACGTAGCAATATCTCTCTCTCTTTATATCATCTATGATAATCATGGCTAAAGCTGTTTATTCTGTACTGCAATGTAGAACACGATGTTGTACCATTGGCTTAATAAGATGTTGTCATACGTGACTGCAAGTTCGCTGTGCTCGAATTGAAGGTTAACACTGTCTGAAACTATAATAAGATCAGACGAAAATCTTATCACGTTATACTGTAACACGTATATATCGGTTCAACTCCACGATTACCGAACCAACACGTCTTCACGGCAACGCACGAACAAGTCTTAGACCAGAGAGCTCTACCACCCTCCTCTCTGAAGTTGTATTCACTAATCAACTCTACGTTTGCTCTCGCAAATCATACTGTCTCCAGGTGATCCACAATGCACCTTGTTCTCTGATCGACAGCAACTATCGATACATATATCATTGCCGAATTCAATAATCACATGTTATAATACTGTATGCATTTATACTCATATAAAAGTTCTCAGTTATATTCCTTTATCCACAGGATGCGTTTTCCATTCTTTGTTTCATACTTTTTTTTAGCGTATGGCTTTTAGTGCCGGGAGTGTCCGAGGACATGTTCGGCTTGCCAGTTTTGTAGCTGCTTCGAGACGGACACCCAATGGGTGAGCTACAAGTACCGTTGGGGAGGGAAGGAGGGAAGTTGGAATGTAAGGACGAGGAGTTGGAAGGTAGCGGCTGTGGCCTATAGTTAGGGACCAACCCCGGCATTTGCCTGGAAGGAAGATGGGAAACCACAGAAGACCATCTTCAAGGTTGCCGGCGGGGGGATTCGAACCTCCTCGCCTCCCGGATGTGAGCGACTGCCATCAGTCATGCCGTAACCACCACGGCTAACTCACCCGGTTGTTTCATACTGCATTGTGTATATTGCTCTACCACGATGTTCAAAATAACGACAGTGGTGCTGTGTCCATCTTGTATTCAATACAAGTATTAAAATATCCAACATGTGGTCGTCGGCATGTACGGCGGGTTGCTGACAGCTCCTGACCTCGCCACAGTACTACCGCGCACCTGCATTCCAAAGGAATTTCGCAGTGTTGCCATCAGTGTTATTGCCAACTTAACCTATATCCAACTAAATACAAAATACGGTCTCAATACCATTTTTGTAATTTGATCCCATTATACCTCTGACGATTTTGCGCTCTTTTTTCTCCAGTTCTTCAAGGAGTCCTTTATTAGCATTTAGGGATAGGGTTTCGGCTGCATACATAACTACTGGTTTCAGAACAGTTTCATAATGACGTAGTTTAGTATTTTTGGACAGGCATTTTTTTTGTTGTATATTGAGCGCGATGTTTGATAGGCTATTTCGAGTTTGCATACTCGTTCCTAGAGTGCTTCTTTGTCCAGTCCACTTTTCATGATGATCTCTCCCAAGTACTTAAATGTTTCCACTCTGTTGATCTTCCCGTATTTTGTCTGCAGTTTTGCTGGGGCGTCTTTGATGTTGGTCATTACTTCTGTTTCTTCGAATGATATCTGCAAGCCAGTTTGTTCAGCGATTTCTTTTAAAATGTCGATTTGCATCTTAGCAGTTTCTACGTCGTTCGACAGAATGGCGATGTCATCAGCGAATGCTAGACAGTCGACTATGATCCCCTTGGATTTTGCTCCCATTCTCAGAGGGCTATACTCAGTTTCTAATAATTTTGTTCGCCAGGTCCGAATGACTTTTTCGAGGACGCAGTTGAAAAGCATTGGAGAGAGCCCGTCACCTTGTCTGACTCCCGTTTTGACCTCAAAGGACTCCGACAGACATCCCAGGAACTTTACTTTGGATTTTGTTTCAGTTAGGATGGCTCTAATTAATGCCAGCAGTTTCAGGTCAACCCCGAATTCGTTGAGGATGTTCAACAGAACTTCGCGGTCTATCGAATCGTAAGCCTTCTTAAAGTCCACAAAGACTGATACGTACTATTTGGACCTGAGATTGCAATATCTAATGATTGTTTTGAGGTTGTGGATCTGTTCGGCAGTTGAACGACCCTTTCTGAATCCCCCTTGGTATTCTCCTATTTGATGCTCGACTTCGGCTTCTAATCGCTCCAGGATAGCAAGTGCGAGAATTTTGTATGTTACCGGTAGGAGGGATATTCCTCTGTATTTGTTGACGTTTTTCATGCTGCCTTTCTTGTGTAACGGATGGATCAAGGCCGTTTTCCAATCTTCTGGTAGAATTTCATTTTTCCAAATTTGTTCTATTTGCTTCTGCAAAATTTCAACTGCTTCTTCGGGAGCATATTTCCAAAGTTCTGCAACTACAGAGTCTTCCCCGGGCGCTTTGTTGTTTTTTAGTCAAGCAATGTGACGCTTGATTTCGTCTTTGTTGCGTGGTCTTGATTCTGGGCATCTGCGAACGGGTTCCTCGGTCTTGATGGGATTTTTTGGTTGATCGCAATTTAGTAAATTCTTAATGTAATCAGCTAGGATGCAATTTTCTTCATTTGAGGTCGCCAGTGTACCGTCCTTTCGCTGAAAGCATAACGACGGAGGTTTATAACCCGTAAGTTTCCTTTTGAACGTTCCGTAGTACTCTCTGGTGTTGTTTCTTTTAAAGTCTTGGTCGATCTTCTCAATAAGTGACTTTTCATATTTACGTTTCTCAGTTCGGATCACTTTAGCTGTCTGGGCTCGTTGGGCTTTATAGGTTTCCCAATCAGTTTGCGATTTTGTTGAGTAATATTGTTTCCATGCATCGAGCCTTTTCTTGAGAACTGAAACACATGTATCATTCCACCAGGCAGGTTTCCTGCTTCTTTTAATTTCAGCAATTTCCTTGGCAGCCTCGATCAGGCGGTTTTTTGTGTTGTTAAAGTCACAGTCGATTGATCGAGCATTTTCCTGGAACTCGGTTACATTCTGTTTGAGTTTATCAGTGTCGAAGCGAATAATTTGTTTGGGCGTCTTGTTGGTATTTGCAGGGACCGGTTTGAATTTAATTATGGACATATAGTGGTCTGAAGCCACGTTTATGCATTTTTTTTACCTTAAAATTCATAATCTCAGGGCTGTTTTTACTAGAGATTGCGACGTGATCTATTTGAAACTCTCTGATGACGTCGACAGGAGATCGCCATGTTGTCTGCTTTCTGGGAAGATGGCGAAAGTGTGTCGACATGATCTGCAAGTTATGGTTTTCGCAAATGGAGACCAATCTCTCACCATTTTGATTGGTTCTTTTGTGGGCAGGGTAGTTTCCAATGATTTTCCTATACTTGTGTTCTCGACCAAGTTGAGCATTGAAGTCCCCCAAAAGAAGTTTAACATGGTGTTTAGGAATTTTGGCGAGCTTTTCATCCAGTAGGTCCCTAAAGTTATCCACTTCGTCCGGGTCAGATCTGTTCTTGTCATTTGTGGGGGCATTTGCGTTAACTAGGCTGTAGGTTTTGTTGGCGCATTTGATTGTTAATATGGATAATCGGTCATTAACTGGCTCAAAATTTGCGACCGACATAAGGATTCTGGTTCTCACAGCAAACGCTGTTCCAAGCATCACAGATCCATTGAGGACCCTCTTTTGAGCTCTGCTCTTAAAAAAAGCGGTAACCTTCAGATTCGAAAGTCTCTTCATCTGGGTAACGTGTTTCTTGTAGGGCAAAGATACATATCTGATTTTCATGTAGTGCGTCGGTTAGAGTTTTCAGTTTGCCAATTTGTGTAAGGGTGTTAATGTTGAACGTTGCTAGAAAGGTTTTTGATTTGGTTCTGAGTTTCTGACAGGTTGGGATACACCGAGACGCTCCGACTCGTCTCTCGCATGATGTCGTGTCTCCCCCAGAATCCGAATGAGACTCGTACGTCGCAGGTTTCACGACGAGGGATTTATCCGAAGACTTACCCCCTGGGGTAAAAGAAATGTTGAAATGTTTTGCCATCATGCTCACTTGACTTGAGTTTGTTTTGGACGCATACGCATCCATGTTGCAACTAAGGTTGTTAGTCCTAGAGGTTGCCTCAAGGAGTTTTCTGGCTTCTCTATACTATCAAGGCTTCAAGCCTAGGAGTCCCCCAGCACTGATCGGTTCGTCGACCCAGCTTCCCGCTGGGATTGGTTACCCAACCTTCCACTGGGTTGCTCGGCTTAACAGGGGCACCTCGTGTAGGTTACGTGCTGGAGTTGGAGTGAAAGAGGCTAAGTTGGATTCTCTTGCTGAATCCAATAGGTTAATGTTGCAGATGTTAGCAACGACGCATTTCACTCCCATTTGCCAGAGTCACAATGACTCCTCCCTATTATTATTATTATTATTATTATTATTATTATTATTATTATTATTATTATTATTTATTCAATTCACCATTACAAACATGGGTTACTCTAAAGCACGGGTTAAACCAAGTGCTTTACAACAATACATTTAAAAAAATATAATACAAACTATAATACATATCAAGTATATACAAAATATATGAGTTCATTATCACTCATTCACTAGCAAGGAAGGATCGCACAATATTGCATGTGGACAATAGGACCGAATGCTGCATACTCTTGTAGATGGTCGGCGGAAGATCCAATTCTTTCAGACTCTTGTGGAGTGTGTGAGGTATGAGGCCGTTGACTGACAAGATTACAGGCACAATCCGGACGCAGTTCATCTTCCATATCCTCTTGATTTCCTCTGCAAGCTTATTATTATTATTATTATTATTATTATTATTATTATTATTATTGATCAGATATACTCCGAAACGTAACATTTAACTATACAGCTCACTTCAGTACACGAATATTACAGGTACACTAATAATAATGATCGTGTGGCCTCCGGAGAGGGAGAGTGCAGGTCTTGCTAGTTGACGCCCGTGGGCGACCTGCGCGTCGTAATGAGGATGAAGTGATGATGAAGACGTCACATACACCCAGTCCCCGAGCAACGGGAATTAACCCCAGGTGATTAAACTCCCTGATGGCTCAGCCGGGAATCGAACCCGAGGCACCTCGGGCCAAAGCCTAGCGCGCTAACCATTTAGCTACGGAGCCGTCTCGTCAAATTATAAGCCTCAGAATAAAGAACTGAAAGAAATATTTTATATGATAAAAACCCTTCAAAGACTCCACAAACAGATCTCATTTCCGTGGATCCCTTCTCATGTTGGAATAGCAGGAAATGAAGAGGCAGACAGATTAGCAAAAAAAAAAAGGTACCACACTACAACAACCTGTCAGTCAGACTGATTTTATGTCAGGAAAAAGGATCTTGAAAAATATTATCTAAAACAGGTATGAAGAAATGGCAAAGAAAACAGCAGAAACCAAATTATGGAAGGACATTGATGCTAAATGGGATCAATATAAATTAACACCAAGAAGAGAAGCTGTAGCCTTCTTCAGACTTAACACTGGCCATGACTGCCTTGCAGCTCATCTGAAACGAATCAACATCTTGAGATCTGAAGAATGCACACTTTGTCACGAACCTGGAACTAAAATGGATAATAGGCACCTGCTAGAACCTCAGGAAACCTCACACAACTCTATTGGAACGCAAAAAAGCTGATGGATTGGAATCCGGGCTAGCCATAGGAAACAACAACACATTTGCATGAAATAGTTCCCTTAGAAGTCGGCAATCAACAGACATATGCTTTCACACAACTTTTCTTCGAGGTGTGTCTGAATCAGGTCCGTTACTTCATCCAGTAGCACAGCACGTTGTTGCGACCTATAGGTCACAGGCGATATATCAGGGACGATGATTTATAGGCTCAGGCTACTTAATTACAATTACTTCATGTCGACCAGTTGAAAAATCTCCAGAGTAACAAACAGGTCATAAGGTTACGAGTAACATGAGCCTTAGTGAGATAACAAGAGTCCACCCATCTCAAAATTGGGCGATGAAAGTATAACTTCACTTCAGCACTAACTTTCTTCTTACAGAGTATAATATATCGCAACTTAGATCTCATTGAATCGTCTTTGCTGCTCCTTAAATATATCTACAGTATACTTTAGACTTGAGTGTTAATGTATGGGGATATTCAGACTCAGCAGTATTATTAACAGACTGCAACTTCAAACTTACTTCTGTCATCACCTTTGTTCCCAAAATACCGTTTGTTCATACCGTAACTCTACTTCCTTACTTTTTCGGCGCTACTCACCCTGGGTGGGCTTTGATCTCTCTCACGATGATATTAAGAATTCCACCATAACGCACAGCATTATACTGAATTTACCACAAAACCACTGAAGACCCAGCGCACTCTACAAGGAAATACAAGCACATGAGGCACGCTACTACGAAAAACAAATACTGACGTGCAACTCATGCAACAACAAAGACGAACGTATCCTTACAAGAAAATGACGTCAACACTACAGCGTAACAGTGCTGAGGAAATAGGAACACACGGAAGGACTAATGTTGACGAAGGCACACAACAAACAAACAAGGTGCAAAAGACCAGGGAAGAGGAACCCCAGGGACCAGTACTTCGGGGGAATCCCTGCCCGATGGAATGAGATGCAGTCTACAAGAACCGAGAAGGTGGGGGTTTTCAAAGCTATCTTACATCCTGAAGACACCCAACCCCTCACATTAAATCTAAGCTTACATTAAAACCAGTCAATATTCTCACAAGGGATCTGATCTTTTATTTACTGCAAGGGCACGTATTATTCATATTAAAACGAGGTCCTTTAATGCAAACAGTTCTTTCAACAAATGAAAGTGATCTACCTAAAAGAAAATCAGAAAAAGACGGAACCAAAAACAACACGAGGCCGTAAACACAATTCCGAAACATATTAACATGGATGCAGCAAAACAGACAACTCTCACCATTCGATTTGAAACGAGTATTAGTTAGTGCCAATCGCAAAAATTAATTTAAAAAAAGGAATTCTTAACTCGTTGGCAGTAGTGATTTAATAATATCACTAGCGCTTAGAGACAGCCCAGCGGGGCTAACGAAGCGACCCGAATACTCACGACCGCAACCGATCACCCATCCCCCTTAACGATCTTTTGACACGCTCCGAGACAGACCAGCGCAGCGGGGCAAACCGAACGTACCAGAAATTTCAAAACCTAGGCCGATCATTAGGGCTAGGATTTTTATACATATTCTTTCCCTTTGCTTATACATAACTAAAATGTCCATGAATTAGAACCTTAGCTATCATATAATTACATTTTATTGTTACATATTTGATCAAAATAACATTTTGTTAAGACAATTTTACTTGATTCATTTAAAATATCATAAGTTATTCTGTCCCTTACTGCAAAAGAAAAATATTTTTTCGCAAGTGAAATATATTATTTGTTCACTAGAAACTCAGGTACACGAAAAGGATTTTCCAATCAATTCATAAGCTGTTGAGAAAGGGCCAGGGAAGATATTAGTGGAGATAAGGAGATGGACACCCTGCAGGAAACTCAGCGGCTGGACTTTACTTTATTTCAGTTGTCCAGTGAGTGCCTGAGACTAAGAATTAACGCACAGAACAACAACAAATCAAGCGATTATTCAGAGAACAAATAGCCCGTCGATAAACGAAAGAAAAATGGCTGCTCAAGGATCATGCCCCGTTTGGTCTGTCATATATAGTACGTGGAAGAGGTTGGCTGATCGGTTATATTCGTGAGCATTCGGGTAACTTCGTTAGCCCCGCTGGGCTGTCTCTAAGCGCTAGTATAATATCTAGCTTTTATTTACTTATACAGATCCCGACGGCTATGCCTGTACTTGACCTTGAGAGATCAGTGGTAGGCGAGGGGTGTGGAACGGTGCGGGGATCATACCAAATATTTCCCTGCCTGATGACATCGACGTGCGCGACAGTAACATGCTCCCTCGGACATCTAAGCCAGTGTGGTGTTATGTCTTACGCCGCAGCAGTATAGGCAAGTGCAGAGCTAGCTGCCTGTAACTGTATTTATGATTCTACGAAGGTGGATCAAAAGTTAGTTGCAATAACGCGCTGCAGCAGCGCACTGTATGTCGCAAACGTGGGCACAGCGGAGAAAGGCAAGACACTGCCCACACATCTGTTAGGCAGTTCGCTGTGGTGTCTCGTCTTGTATGGTGTGAATAGCGGCCAAATGCAATGGCGCGTCGACTGGACGTTCACTCCAAATATGAGGTGCGTGCGACAATCCGATTCCTGTGGGCCAAAAGGACAATTGCACGATTAAAGAGAAGCACAGGGGGAAATTAAGCGCCGGTGTGATTTTGTTGCATGATAACGCAACACCTCACAAGGCCCGCCAAACGAGCGAACTGCTGCAGCGTTTCAAGTGGGAGGTCTGGTAAAATCCACCCTACAGTCCCGACCTAGCGCCATGTGACTTTCATCTGTTCGGTAAGCTCAAAACGGAGCTCGGTGGTCGACGTTTCCAGACCGATGAGGAGGTGAAGGCCGCTGTCTCCGTGTGGTTGCAGATCGCTGGAGGAACTTTCTAATGCATCCGGCATCGACAAGTTGGTTGTACGTTCGCAGAAATGTTTGGAGTCTCTTGGAAACTATGTGAAAAATTGAAGTTACATTGTATGTCGTTATAGACGTGTTGCTGTTGTATAGGTGGTGTAATAAATGGCCATAATGGGGAAATGCAACTTATTTTTTGATCTGCCCTCGTATAGACTAATCTGAGAGAAGGCCACTACACGTTAATCTAAATAAAACAATAACCAATCAGCTTTACAGTGCTCTGCGCTCTCCCTATAAAATGCCGTCCGCCTGGTCGAGATTAATGAGTAAACTCCTTTTATTTTTGCTACACCAATAACACAAAGCTAGCTTTCATTGAAATACTCGCTACGTTATCGAATAACTGTTTTGAATTGTTCCTAATGTCTATTTTCTGTACCATTATAAAATACTCCATTTGGATGAACTTGGTGTTACTTGAATTTTTCACTTGGTTTTGTAGTATATATTCATTTTATTACACACAGAAACAAAATGAGCTGTTGTATATTGCTAATTTGTTTGTGGCTTAGGGCATCTTGATAATCAGCCCCCGATTACTTCGGTAAGTTAAGTGTTGAATTTGCCTGGTAACCTGTGGTTCTGTAGTGGCTGTAATAGTGTGTCTTGCTGTAATTAAAACTAGGATTTTGGGTACTTGAAGTAAAATACCCTCCCAGAATGTGTAAAAATACGGTGAAAAGCCTGACTTAGGATAGGCTCTGTTAATTTCGGGATTCAAACAACTGAGGAATACCCGAACTTTCAGCTTCCCACTGCAATTGTGGAACGTGAAATACGCTCGGCTTCGCTTTGGCGTCAACATGGAGAAAATATGCTTTATTTCTGAGACATTGTGTATAATTCCAGTAATGCGGTAATGACTTCAGAATTCTTAGGTCCACCTCGAGGTGTAGCGGCAAGCATTCATGGCTGTCCAGAGGTCTGGGTTCGATTGCCAGCTCTGCCGATAAATTTTAATTCTGGTGCGAGGACTGGAACCGGGTAAACTCGGCCTCGTGAGGCAAAAGTGAGAATAGGAGGGTTCGATTCCCACCTCATCCATCCTAGAAGTGGTTTTCCGTAGTGTACCCTCTTCTACTCCAAGAAAATGCTGGGATGGTACCTAACTTAAGGCCACAACCGCCTCCTTCCCAATCCTATCCTCAAATTACAAATACACACACTAATGCAGCTATCACAATATTCATTCATTCATTCATTCATTCATTCATTCATTTATTGGCAATGGGGGGTGTGTCCCCCGGTGGCAAATTGGATATACATAACAAATAAATAATTATACATAACAATTCAATAACAATTATACAACAATTAAACTGGAGTACAACAATTAAACTGGAGTTAAACAGGTTATCACGCAAATTCCACTTTCACACACACACACCCACACACACATATGACCACCATGTCGCAGCCTGTATTATAATCTAACAACAGATTTTTTTAGCATACTACAACGTGTACTCTCTGAAAAATTTTGTTGGTTGTTGTTGTTAGTTGATTTCAGGGGATTGGAACATATAATTGTGTCTCCATTCTCATGTACTTGGAAGTATATTTAATTTGTTTGAGATCCTGTTAATGTTTAGAGTCTGTAGTGGTGTGTATAACTCTAGGGTTTAGGCTAAGAGTACATGCCTCGACGTACCTTCTAGGCATTTGCCCGGCGGGAGTGTGTGAAAACCCAGGGAATAAGCTACACTCAGGATTTCGTCTATCAGTGCCAGAATTGAAATCTCGGATCTTTCAACTTGCAACTTCTCAATGCAGTCGTTGTACGCGATATACTGCGGGGCTTGTGAAGATACGGCCAGGTCTCGCCTCTAGAGTCTTTCACCAACTGGGTTTATGATCATGTGACTAGAGAACGTTGTATCGATTTCAAATTGCTGTGCCGAGGCCATAGAGCCGGTAATCCTACCGGAGTAGAAGGAGCACGGCCTAAATCTCCCGCCTTAAAGCTGTGGTAATGAGCGCAATACAACTGCGCTGTACGGTGCATTAAAACAGACACAAGACACCACTTAACGTAGCAACGCTCCTTCAGCCTCCAGGAGTGACAAGAGCTCATGTCCTTTCGACGTTTAATACAGGGTGATTCTTATTAACGTTTAAAACTCTCTGTAGCGACGTAGATAGCATTGAGACATATCACTCTGGCTCCGTGTCTGCGTGTGCGACTCGGGCGCGTGGGGTGCGATGGTTCGATTCCGTGCCCTATTCATCATCATTTTTTCTCTCTCTCTCTTCGCCTTTCAATTGGAAGCATCGCTTTTATTTTTGTGCATGTATCACCGAACTTTCTTGCTGTTAAATATTACAACGCGCAAACGGCTGAGTGTCACGTGAGAAGGCAGAACGCGTTGGGGAAATCGTTGTTGGTACAGCCGCCTTGCAGCAAGTGCGTTCGGATTTGCAGCACCTTAACAAAGGTGCATGTCTGCAAGCTCATGGAATGTAAAGCGGTTCATTTGACGTACTGTGTTGAACTGTGTGGCTGAGAACTCTCAAACCGTTGTTATCTAGTGCAGCAGTTCTTGTCGAATGACTAATTTTGCCCCATCCTATCGAATCCAGTGTAAAATTCCCGAACGCTTCCGTTCACATTTGTCGTTCTTAATGTCAACTAACAATCTGATTCCACCTGAAAGGAGAAGAGAGAGAACAAACAAAAATGATGGATTGGCCCCGGATTCGAACCCCACGCGCCCAAGTCACACACGCACGCACGCACGGAGCCAGAGTGATATAATATTCAACCTTTGCTTTGGATGCTTTGGTGTGCGTAAGAGTGCACGGGCTTGACCGCTCGAGCTGAGCCGTCACCTGATGTCGTCATATGTTTAACAGTTGTGGTTCATTTTAGAGGTATTACCGGACACTTGCGACCCTAAGTGTTCTATATCAAATTACTTGTCTCAATGCCATCTACGTCGCTACAGAGGGTTTTAAACGTTAATAAGAATCACCCTGTATATATAAATTTAATTGCAGCCCCGATGAATTGGATGAACTGAAAAAGGTTTTCTGGCATTCTGTGTGACAAAAGGCTCAGTATAAGGGTGAAAGGAAAGGCCTACAAGACAGCTGTGAGGCCAGCCATGATGTATGGTGCGGAGACATGGGCAATAACTAAGTCACACTGCCATAAGCTGGATGTGACTGAGATGAAGATGCTGCGCTGGATGAGTGGCATCACTAGGATTGATCACATCGCAAATGAGAAAATCAGGGACACAGTAAAAGTAACAGAAGTCTCCAAGAAAATCCCGGAGAGAAGACTGCTGTGGTATGGGCATGTTATGCGTCGGGATAATAACTATGTAGGAAGGATAGCGATGTCTCTGGTTGTGGATGGCACGAGGAATAGAGGCAGACCTCGAAGAAGATGGACTGACAATATCCATGAAGACCTAATGGACAAGCAGTTAAGGGACGACGATGTGTGGAACAGAATAAAATGGAAAAGACTTGCCAGAAGCATCGACCCCACTTGAAGTGGGATAAGATGATGAAGAAGAAGAATTGCAGCCGAATGGCCAAAATACAATTCATGTTGGTTCTTCAGTCTATTTATCTTTGCTATACTCTAAAACTGATTTTGTCCTATTTTTTCATCGGTTGATGTGATAGCGTTCACATCCTTCACCACACAAAGTACACACACACTCCTTTCCTACTTCACGGAAATGTGTCGTCGCACATAGTTTGTGGTGATATCCATGAACCGCTGAACTTGTGATGACATGCCTTAATTCTTGATTTGCCTCCGTCCTGTGTCGGTCCCACATGGCGTCTGTACAATAAAATTCAAGCCAAATATCCTCCATTTTTTGTCTCCTCTCTTCAAGTACCTTGGCACTATTTCGAGTGGATGGTACTAAGAACCTTGACTTTAGGTCATCGATAGGCTATAGAAAGTCTCTTTGTCCATTTCATATACCAGTCTCGACTTCGTTTGTATTGCAACATAGAGAGCTCTTTTAAGGAATCTTGCCTTCACTTTTTCTATGGATCGGAGGTCTGCGAGTGTTAGGTGATCCCATATAATCTGTATCGCAATAAGTTCCTACTGGGCTCACTACTGCATGAAACAGTTTCGTTGCTGATTTTATTGATACATTCTGTAGGTCTTTTATTGTATATATTGCTCTAGACGTTTTACCAAGTTGTTGTTGTTGATTAATTTTAGGCGCTTTGCGACATCGTAGCCATGTAGTCCCGGGTAATTGGGTGTTTGTTCAATATCAAATAACCTCTGTCATTGTGATGGCAATACTAGTTTTTGTATTTGCTTTTGTGTTTAGTCAGCCGTGATTTTAATTTAGATACCATCCCTGCATTTTCTTGAAGTAGAAGTGGGATTAACACGGAAAGCCACTTCTATGATGCCTGAGGTGAGAATCGAACCCGCCTCTTCTCAGTTCTGCCTCACGAGGCTTTGTCAACCACGTTCCAGCCCTCAGACCAGAATTAAATTTCCTGGCAGAGCCGAAAACCGAGCCCGCACCTCGTCGGTGACAACCAAAAATGCTAGTCACTACGCCACGAGACTGTAGCTTTACCAAGTGCATTTTCTATGAGCCACTTGATAATAATAATAATAATAATATTAATAATAATATTGTATGGTCTCGGTGCCGGGTGCAAGCTTTGTTATTTGACACCCAGAGGTCAGCTGGTTGAATTTTGTTGTTCCTTGAAGCACTATGAAAGTCAAGGAGGTTAGATATCTAAGCTCCTTAACACTATAGCGCTTTCTAGTAGAGAAATGAGGAAAATCCCGAGATTAATTTTGTCATTATGAACGCGGCCTACTGAATTCAAATGGATTCTTTAACATGCCAACATCATATGACATGCGTGTAATGACTTTTTCCGCCATTCAAAAATCACTTACCACGGCCATCTTGCGGTTAGTAATCCGACACGATAACCACTCACCCAAGTTAGCCACTTGATAAACCGTCCAAACGCTATGAGTCCCCTATCAGCTACGAGTCAGCTTTCTTGGTTTGTCTGAGGTGGGTCACAAGATCGATGGCTCGATTCTCGGCCGAGGAAGTCAAATTTTTGATAGGCGTAAAAATTCCACCACACTTCAAATTGTACAATGTCTGCTCTTAAAAGAACTGTCTTATCACATTTGGTGATCATTTTGTAACCCTGTAGTGGGGAAATGTCGACATTGGTCAGTACATCGCTTCAGTGGCTTCCAACTCAAAATGCGGATTCGGTGGCGTATTCGGTAGCATGCTGAGCTTCTATGCCCAAGATTGTGGGTTCAAACCCGGCCGAAGTTGTCGGATTTTTTAAGAGCGTTAAACTCCTTCAGTATGCCTTCCATCGGAGGGGAAGTAAAGCTGGCGGCCCCATGTCGTAGATTTATGGCATGTAAAAGAACCTTCCACTAGTTAAAATTGTGTGAAGTTAACATTTTTTTTCATGTTACATTTCTATGAATCGCTCTAGCAAAGTGTCAGTGTCAGTGATATCTGGTAGCAAAAGTTGGAACTACTTGAAATTGAATGAAACTTGTAGCGCTCCCCATGGGTGTCCGCATTGAAGCAGATACAGCATTTGGCTAGCTGAACATGTCCTCGGACAATCCCGGCACTAGAAACCATACGCTAAATAAATAAATAAATAAATAAATAAATAAATAAATAAATAAATAAACTCAAAAATATCTACTCCACGATATCTGAGGCCATACTGTGTTGTGTGTGCAGAGATATACTGTAGTACAGCCGTGGCTCGGCCAGAGGGTGTGTGTACCAGTACTAGTATTAAATGGCTACCCCGAAACCCTTTAGCCATGTGCAGCACATGTCAGCAGTAGGTAGCAATTACAACCAATGAAGTGTGACACGGCCAATGGTGCAGAAGAACAGGTCGTAAATCTCTCTTTATTGCTTGATATTAGTTGGTGGTCTCACACAATTTACGAGACAGCAGGTTCATCACCAGTATTGAGACGAAACACATTTCCCTGGAGTTCCCCTAACAGCTGAGCTCTCTCTCACTCTACATGTGTGTGTTCAATTTAAATAATTTTAATAGAGCTGCACAATTACTACCTTGGAAATATTCCTACCAATCCTCTGATTGAGATTAGAAAGTATTTCTCTTGAGTTATTTACTTATTTATTTATCGTATGGCGTTTAGTACCGGGAGTGGCCGAGGACATGTTCGGCTCTCCAGAGGCAGTAGCTGCTTCAGGCGGACACACAAGTTCCGTTCAATTTCAAGTAGTTCCAACTTTCGCTACCAGATGTCAGTGATACCTAGTTTCTCTTGAGTTATTTATTTATTTATTAATCGTATGGCTTTTAGTGCCGGGAGTGGCCGAGGACATGTTCGGCTCGCCTGAGACTGTAGCTGTTTCAAGCGGACACACAAGTTCCGTTCAATTTCAAGTAGTTCCAACTTTCGCTACCAGATGTCAGTGATACCTAGTGTTGAACGTTGGAACTTTGATAGAGCGTTCTAACGAAATCTAACCTAGAAATTTAGCTTCACACAAGTTTAGTCTTTGGAAGGATCTTTTACATGCCGTAAATCTATGACATGGGACCGCCGCGCCGGCTTTACTTCTCCTCCAAAGGTTGCCTTACTGAAGGATTTTAACGCTCTTAAAAATCCGTCGACTTCGGTCGGGTTTGAACTCGCTATCTTGGGCACAGCATGCTACCAACTACGCCACCGAAGCCGCTTTTCTCTTGAATAATACAATTGATAAAGTCTATGATAAGCATGTACCTCAGATGAAAGTACCCATAGTTCAATAATAGTTCATTATGCAACGAGCCTATAATAGCAATAATAAGACACGAGTATCTTAATTACCATTATAGGCGAGTTACATACGACTGTTTATGTTCGACGATAATTATAACTATTTTATGTTCGAACATAAATATCTGTTGAGATTTCGCCAGTTTTATGAACTGAACGGAGCGCATGGGACGCAGAGAATACCTTGTATTTGACCATGGCCTCCTCGATTACTCCACTGTGACACTAGTCACGCAGTGAAATTTAAATTAGGAGGCCGTGGAACTCAGGGTAGGTGCGATGCTATCCTTACCTAATTGGTCACACAACTGTTTCTTGAGCTCTGATTGGTGGGAGAAACTCTTTCATAATGAAAAAGTGTTAAAATGACGATCATTATGATACACTTTTCTGTCATATAATACACACATTTCGACATCGTCGAACATAAAGAAATTAAAAACCTCAATAAGAAACATCACAAGGTACGCTGGAAATTTATTAAATATTAACTTTCTGATAACAATGAAGAGTACATACCATGTCGTAATAAGACAAAACAAACTATCAGGAGCACGGAAGTGCTCCAAAATCCAAAACTAGCACTTATACAGGGTCATTATCTGTGTGCGCGCCAGTAAACACGGCAAGCTAAACCGGCTGTGACTGGCGCAGATCGCGGGCCCACGTACCTGGTCCAGCCGGTGGTGCCGCGCTCCGCTGTCTCATATCGTTAGTTCACACGTGTTTTATCATTCATATGGACTTGTATCTGCAAAGCTTAGACGTTAGTGTTGCATGTTTAGTGAGTATTGTGATTACTGTGATTGTTTGTCATGACTAAACACAAATTCATATCGAGCGAACGTGTGTATATCCATAATTTGTATATGAAAAGCAGAAAATCTTGTTATGAAAAAAGTCAAAAATTTCGAATCAATTTTCCAGGCAGACCTGTACCCAATGCCAGTACAATTAGGAGGCTCACTAAACGATTCAAGAAAACAGGCTCCATAAATAATAAAAGAGTTGACAGACATGCTTTCATCAGAAGATGGCAGGTGTGTGTTACAAGAGAGGGAGGACATTTTCAGCATCACCTATGAGCACTGTAAGTACACATTATTGAACATGTTTGGTAAAAGTGTGAACGTGCGCGCTACCACCGGCTGAACCGTGTACGCGTGGCCGTGATCTGCGCCAGTCACAGCCGGCTTAGCTTGCCGTGTTTATCGGGGCGCACATAGATAATGACCCTGTAGATCGCGTGCTGTAAATCTCTGGGAGTTCACACCAGTTCAATCTATGATGCAGACATGCCTGTCTCTGCAACACAGTTAAATGAGCATTACTCAAATGGAGCCTCAACTAATAATACGTTACGAATATCAGAGACTGTCTTGAACAACACACTTCTAACAACACCGACCATGAAACATCATTTTACATATGTTTACCGGCATGTGATGTGAATACTATGAAGTCAGTTCCCTCGAAAGCAAGAGGCCCTGAAGCATCTCAATATATCTTATCTCTAAACGCCTCCAAATTCCTACCGACAAATCCCCACGCATGTATCTCCTCTCTATAAAATGGATTATATCCTTCTCTATGGAAATGTGCTAACATACGTCCGGTACCAAACAAATAAAACTCGCACTTGTTGCAGAGATTGGGGTCATCCATAAACCACGTTCGTTCAAACGAGGCGTGTGGTTTCGTGATTTCAGAAATATATTCCTTACTTCTGGTGCTGGAGCACGGGCCTGTAAAGTGGAATTTTCTTCCATGCGCTGAGTTGCGTTATGCATTGAACAATGGTTGGAGATATGGGGTGTTCATTTGGGGAAGTCATTTAGACCTACGTACTTGGGTCCGAGTGTTTATTGTTATTGTTGTTTTAAGGGGCGGATAACCTCTGCTATTGCGTACAGTTGTAATTCAGGTGATGATTGAGAACGAGACAGACGTGGCCTTGGGTTAGGACCATCCCGACATTTGCTTGGAGTTGAAGTGGAAATCCACGGAAAGCCACTTGCAGGATGGGTAAGGGGGTAATCGAACCCACTTATTTTCTGTTTGCCTTGACTTTTTAATTTATATAGGCCGATGAAGGGGCCAAAACAATTAGGCCTCGAAACATGTACCCAATGACCACAAAGTGATCATTTATCAAAATAAAGGTATTGATCAGACGGAACTTTTGCCACAACTATTACTAATTTGTTCATCAATACGGAACCAGCATGAACCTTTCAAATACTAATAGCACCTTTTTAATATTATGAAGTGCCCATGTTTTATTTGAGGAATCTCTTATTTCAAAGGGAAGTTCTTTTATTAAATAATAATAATAATAATAATAATAATAATAATAATTTAATTTATTCTCTAAGTAATATGATGATAATAATAATAATAATAATAATAATAATGCCTTGCATATTGCCACCTTCTGTGGTCTTGGGGTATGTATTGCATATAAATAGGGGATATAAATACTTGTTTTCCCGCCTAATGTAATTACGCACAATAATTTGTGTTGACCGACGGAAAAGCTTTATTTATTATTCTTACTTTATGTACAGTCGATGTACATTGCAGTAATAACTACTGTTTATAGTACGGTATTTTATCATCACAGCATTAACTCCCTTTGATAGGCATTCCCATCTTTATATACACTCGGTTAAATGTCAGGCGATAAAACGAACACTGTATTATTAAGTGCTTACAAGTTAGTTCACTGCGGTGTAACTTCCTCGTCAGTGGTTCAGACAGAGATAGCGTTATATGGCTCCCAGGAACGTTTAATCAGGGTTTCCCGACCTGAAGTTGCTCAGTAATTGGGATGCCTGAGCAGTTACTGCAGTTAAAACTATGAAGTTCAATATCTTCCCTTTCTGGGGAAAATATGTGCCACATCTATCCCCTAACTCTGTTACATTTCTGGGGAAGATCATCTCCAAGGTAACCTCAACTGGACGTAATGCATAATAATAATAATAATAATAATAATAATAATAATTGAAATATTAATCACCTACATAATTTTCATTAAGGATTGCAGATCATTAGGAACACATATAAAGGAAACGGCTCAAGTATATACTGCGATACTTACGTGTCTAGGGGATATTTATTTTGTATTCGACGATGTACTGGATGACGCATGGATGTTGATTTTCGTTAGTTTGATGTTGTGGCTTGAATTACCGCCATATCAATCAGCTGTATGATTTTCAATCAGTGCGTCGTTACATGTGGACGCAGTCAGATGAGTTCAAGCACGACTTTCGCTGGAGGATTAAGAATGTAATAAATTACTATTAGTTGTTCAATTTAATTGTACAGTTGCACTGCACTCTTCTATAGCCATGGTGAGACAAAGCCACCTTAGATCCCTGGCTAAGGGATTGGAGAATCAAAATTAACGTCAGTAAATGTGCTGCCACGCTGTTTACTAAAAGACGCATGTATACCGAAGTCCAGGACCAATATTTCTTTGTCGAAGTAATCAGATGGCAGCCAGCTACAAAGTATCTGGGAATCACTTTATCGAGGCCTAACTTTCCAACAGGAGGTCACACAGCGCGCAACCCTAGCGAAAGTGACTCAAGCGAAGCTCCGGCCCTTACTCAAGCCCCAGAGCGCACTGAATGACAAGAGCAGACTCCTTACATGTAGCACAATTGTGCGTCCTGTTATGGAATATGCCAGTCCTGTTTGGGGCTACGCCGCTATCTCTACTATCAATAAAATTCAGATCGTTCAGAACAAAGCGCTGCGCACGATACCAGGTGTCCCCTGGTACGTGCGCAATGCTGAATTACACACTGACTATTATCTCTCAACTATTAGTCAGAGAATTCATGGACAGGCAGTAAGACTATATAGAACAGCCACACTCAGTACAAACCCACTCATCAACAGATTGGATGATGGATGACCAACCCAGGGGGGCCGTCATAAGCTCACCCGCAATATTAATGAATAATTTCCCTCTTCACAACAAACTTGCTACTACGAGTATAGCACACCTTTTCTTCTCTTAAGAACCTTCAACTTTCGATTTCACTTATAATCTTTGATTTCTTTCAGAACTATTCATCTTTACTATCCTTTCTACATTCTGTGTTTCTTGCACCTAGGTCACATTCTGACCAATTGGATTTCATTTTAATCACCCAATCACCCTCACACTATTGCAGTTGATCAAAACCCCTCTGATTTAGCACTCAAGGCCCTCGGGTTGACAGGCTAGAATAATCTGCATCGAAGCCTGGGTCAGGTCAGGCCAGGTGAGGTGTTATCATGCTTGTCAATTAATAAAGATACCATTTTGAATCCTACATCAGCTTTATCGTTTAACCTGTCATTTTATAAAATACTAGCTGTTACCCGCGGCTTCGCCCGCAATAACATTTGGAATCCCGTTATAACATTAGTTATATAGATAGATAAGCATGGGTCCTAGTGGAAAATAATTCTATCACCTGAAACCAAAAATGCATGGGACGAAAAAAAAAATCAAATTATCATGTTGGTTTCGGACCCTAAAAGACGTGAAAAATATAATAATATATTAAAAAAACAATTTTTTGAAATTTCATTCGAATCAATTTTTATGTCATTCCTGGGACTTAGAAAATTCCGACCAAAAAGTACAAAATCATTAATAACTCCGTAAGTATTCGTCGTATGATGAAATAGCAAGAGACAAAAAAGATGTAATGTGTTATTGTCTACTACATAGGCCATGTATAATTTTTCACTCAGACATATTACGTTTCCCCTCCCCCATAATTTCACCCCTCTCCATGGGCCCCATAAATTGGATTTATGAAAAAACGGTCAAACACCTGTTTAGTTATTTTTATGCTGATTTTTTTCGGCTGAGTTCCAAACTCCTCGCCTATGTCGTTTAAGAGATACACGCTCCGTTAGGAATCCTTCAACCCCCACTTTTCACCCCTTTCACCTCATAATGTACACCACATCGAAAAACACCCAGACATTTTTTGTGATGAGTTTATATGCCGAGTATCACATCCCAAAATGAAACCAATCGGGAGATATTGCTATTCAATGAAATGCAGGTGTACCCCCTTAACACTCCTTTAGAACCTGAATATCCAAAAATCCTTTCTTAGTGGGCGTTTGCGGTCCTTGAAGAAGCTGGATACCTAATTTCATACCAATCCGTTCGGTGGTTTCTGAGATTTTGTGATGAATGAATCAGTCATTTGAGCTTTATATAGTAGACAAGCTGACCCGGCAGACGTTGTCCTGCCAATCAAAGAAAGTGTTGTAACTTTGTTTCTTGAAGTGCTTTTGGATACACAATATTTTTTCAATTTCTGTTAACTGCCTCTAAACTATCGTGAATTGAATTAGCAAATTTAGAAGCATTCGTTGGAGCGTGCACAACAACTCTCCAAAGTTTCATCGCAAACGGATAAATGGCATTTAACGCATACGAGATTTGGTTTAAATGATTCGTGCGCTGTCACTCATTTGTTGAATCTACTCGTGCTCTACCAACTGTGAAATGGATTTACTAAGTTAGAAAGCTTCACGTAAGTGTACACAACAACTCATTAAAGTTTCATCGCAATCGATGAATAGTATATGAACACATACAGGATTTTTTTGGAACGCTTCGCGCGTCGTCACTCATTTGTTACATCTACTCGTGCGCTATCAATATTGCAAAATGGATTTACCAAGTTGAACACCTTCCCTGGCGTGTACACAACAACTCATCAAATTTTCATCGGAATCGGATGAATGACATATGAACGCATAAGTGATTTTCTTTAAACGATTCGCGTGGCGTCACTCATTTGTTGAATCTACTCATGCGCTACCTATTGTAAAATAGATTTACTAAGCCTGAAACCTTCTCTGGCGTGTACTCAATGATTCACCAAGGTTTGATCGCAATCGGATGAATGATATATGACCGCATACGGGACATTTTGGAAACGATTCGCGCGCCGTCGCTCATTTGTTGAATCTACTCGTGCGCTACTTATTAAAAACGGGATTTACTAAGACATTTCCGGAAGTGTACACAACAATTCACCAATGTTTCATCGCAATCGGATAAATGGTATATGGACGCATACGGTACTTTGTTGAAATGATTCGCGTGCCGTCACACATTTGTTGAATCTACTCGTGCGCTACCTATTGAAAAATGGCTTTATTAATCCAGAAACATTCTGTAGGGTGTACACAACATCTCACCCAAGTTTCATCGTAATCAGACGAATGGTATTTGAACGCATACGGGACCTTATTGAAACGCTTCGTGCGTCGTCGCTCATTTGTTGAATCTACTCGTGCGAAACCTCCTGTGAAATGGATTTACTAATTTAGAAACCCTCACGTAAGTGTACACAACATCTCACCCAAGTTTCATTGCAATCGGATGAATGGTATTTGAACGCATACGGGACTTTGATTAAAAGTTCGCGCGTCGTTGCTCATTTGTTGAATCTACTCGTGAGCTACCTATTGTAAAATGGATTTACTAAGTTAGAAACCCTTACGTAAATGTACACAACATCTCACCCAAGTTTCATCGCTATCGGACGAATGGTATTTGAACGCATACGGGACTTTGTTGAAACGCTTCGCACGTCGCCGCTCATTTGTTGAATCTACTCGTGCGCAACCTCCTGTGAAATGGATTAGGCCTACTAAGTTAGAAGCCTTCACTTAAGTGTACACAACAACTCATCAAAGTTTCATCTCAATCTATGAATGGAATATAAACTTATACGGGATTTTGTTGAAACGCTTCGCGCGTCGTAACTCATTTGTTCAATCTAGTCGTGCGCTACCTAATGTGAAATTGATTTACTAAGCCAGAAGCCTTCCCTGGAGTGTACACAACATCTCACCCAAGTTTCATCGCTATCGGACGAATGGTATTTGAACGCATACGGGACCTTTTTGAAACCCTTCGTGCGTCTTCGCTCATTTGTTGAATCTATTCGTGCGCTATCTATTGTAAAATGAATTTACTAAGCCAAACACCTTCCCTGGAGCTCACTCAACATATCACCCAAGTTTCATGGCAATGGGATGAATGCTATATGAACGCATACGGGACTTTGAAACGCTCTAACGTGCAGAGACAAACAGTAGAAATCGACATCACTGCCACCTTTGGTATAAAACACAACTTTCCACCACGGGCGGAGTGTAAGTCATGGCAGTAGTTGCACAGGTTGCGACCAGGTGGCTCTAAATTGCAGAGAAAAAACAATCCAAAGACATCAGCTTTCACGAAGGCCAAGACTAGTGGTTTCCATGACGACTGTTTTGGACTGTATATTGTGGTTCTAAAATTGTGTGTAAATTGTGGTTCTAAAATGGTGTTCATTCCACCTACCGGATCAGATTGTGAATCTAAACCATACATGGACCCACCCTAATATACACCCCAAATTCCATCAAAATCGGTTCAGTCGTTTAGGAGGAGTTCAGTCACATACACACGTGTCGAAGAATTATATATATAAAGATAAGCATGGTTCCTAGTGGAAAATAATTCTATCACCTGAAACCAAAAATGCATGGGACGAAAAAAAACCATCAAAATATCATGTTGGTTTCGGACCCTAAATATAATATAAGTATTAAAAAAAACAATTTTTTGAAATTTAATTCGAATCAATTTTTATGTCATTCCTGGGACTTAGAAAATTCCGACCAAAAAGTACAAAATCATTAATACCTCCGTAAGTATTCGTCGTATGATGAAATAGCAAGAGACAAAAAAGATGTAATGTGTTATTGTCTACTACATAGGCCATGTATAATTTTTCACTCAGACATATTACGTTTCCTCCCCCCCCTCCCCCATAATTTCACCCCTCTCCATGGGCCCCATAAATTGGATTTATGAAAAAACGGTCAAACACCTGTTTAGTTATTTTTATGCTGATTTTTTTCGGCTGAGTTCCAAACTCCTCGCCTATGTCGTTTAAGAGATACACGCTCCGTTAGGAATCCTTCAACCCCCACTTTTCACCCCTTTCACCTCATAATGTACAGCACATCGAAGAACACCCAGACATTTTTTGTGATGAGTTTATATGCCGAGTATCACATCCCAAAATGAAACCAATCGGGAGATATTGCTATTCAATGAAATGCAGGTGTACCCCCTTAACACTCCTTTAGAACCTGAATATCCAAAAATCCTTTCTTAGTGGGCGTTTGCGGTCCTTGAAGAAGCTGGATACCTAATTTCATACCAATCCGTTCGGTGGTTTCTGAGATTTCGTGATGAATGAATCAGTCATTTGAGCTTTATATCTAATATATAAAAGTGAAAGTCTGTATGTATGTATGTATGTATGTATATATGTTGGTTCCGTATACAAATCTACACCGTTCCACCAATCTCAACCATATTTTGCATACACATAGTTTAGGACCCAGAAGGAACCGCTGGCTACATGAATTTTCGATAGTCTTTCTCATTCTTCTGATTTTGGCCCTTTTTCACTCAAAAACAGGCTAATCAAATCATAAAATATACTCATGAAGGAATGGCAAGGCAGATAGTTTCCATGGCAACATAGCTCAAGTCGAGACACGGCCGACTTGATGCCAATTGCGCTCAGCACTACCGGTATAGAAAATGAGGATCTTTACTTGAAATCCCGTTAGTTACTCAACTGCTCACACAGCACTGTCAACCGAGTTTAGCATAACAAAGACTTGACACTATCTTCTTTCTACTATATATTTTTCAAATACCACTCACTCACTCACTCACTCATTCATTTATTCATCACGAAATCTCAGAAACCACCGAACGGATTGGAATGAAATCGGGTATGCAGCTTCCTCAAGGGCCGAAAATGCCCACTAAGAGAGAAATTTTGGCTATTCAGGTTCTAAAGGGGTGTTAAGGGGGGTAGACCTGCATTTAATTGAATAGCAATATCTCCCGATTGGTTTCATGGGGGGATGTGATACTCGGCATATAAACTCATCATTAAAAATAAGAAGACATGTGTCTGAGGGTTTTTCGATGTGGTGTATATTATGAGGAGAAAGGGGTGAAAAGTGGGGATTAAAAGATTCTTAACGGAGCGTGTGTCACTTAAACGACATAGGCGAGGAGTTTGAAACACAGCGAAAAAAAAATCAACATAAAAAAGAAGTAAATATGTGTTTGACAGTTTTTTCATAAATCCAATTTAAGGGGCCCATGGGGAGAGATGAAATTCTGGGGGGGGGGGGACAGGAAAGAAAGTGTCCTAACTGATTGACTGACTGGCTCACTCATCAAACTCAGGGGGAAAAAACTGCTTTAAAGTAAGTAAATAGCTTTTCGACAGTTTTTTTTCATAAATCAAATTTAAGGGGTTCATGGGGAGGGGTGAAATTCTGAAAAAAGAAAATTGAAAGAAAATGTCCAGACTCACTCACTAACTCACTCACTCATCATCGCCTAGCCAAAATTATTGAAGTTAGAAACATGACAGTTTGGGGATATGTTCATTGTATGTCAAAACAGTCTACTAAGGGAGGATTTTCGGATATTCAGGTTCTAAAGGGGTCTTAAGGGGGTTAAACCTGCATTTCATTGAATAACTATATCTCCCGATTGGTTTCATTGGGGGATGTGATACACGGCATATAAACTTATCATTAAAAAGTAACAAGACACGTGTCTGAGGGTTTTTCGAGGTGTTTATGAGGTTAAAGGGGTGAAAATTGGGGATTGAAAGATTCCTAACGGAGCGTGTAACTCTTAAACGACATAGGCGAGGAGTTTGAAACTCAGCGGAAAAAAAATCATCATAAAAATAAGTAAATATGTGTTTGACCGCTTTTCCATAAATCCAATTTAAGGGGCCCATGGGGAGGGGTGAAATTCGGGGGGAGGGACAGGAAAGAAAGTGTCCTAACTGATTGACTGACTGACTCACTCATCAAACTCACGGGAAAAAAATGCTTTAATGTAAGTAAATAGCTTTTCGACAGTTTGTTTTTCAATCAAATTGAAGGGGTTCATCGGGAGGGGTGAAATTCTGAAGAAAAAAAAATTGAAAGGAAATGTCCTGACTCATTCACTCACTCATCATCGCCCAGCCAAAAATATTGAAGTTGGAAACATGACATTTCGGGGATATGTTCGTTGTATGTCAAAACCGTACACTAAGGGAGGTTTTTTGGATATTCGGGTTCTAAAGGGGGTCTTAAGGGGGTTAAACCTGCATTTCATTGAATATCAATATCTCACGAGTGGTTTCATTTGTGGATGTGATACTCTGCATATAAACTAATCATTAAAAATACGCAGACATGTGTCTAAGCGTTTTTCGATGTGGTGTATTATTATGACGTGAAAGGGCTGAAAAGTGGGGCTTGAAGGATTCCTAATGGAGCGTGTAGGCCTATCTCTTAAACGACATAGGCGAGAAATTTGAAACTCAGCGAAAAAAAATCAGCTTAAAAAGTAAGTAAATCGGTTTTCGACTGTTTTTTCATAAATTAATTTAAGGGGCCAATGGGGTGGGGTGAATTTCTGGGGGAAAAAAGGAGAGAAAGTGTCCTAACCGACTGACTCAGGGGAAAAAGACAGCTTAAGAAATAAGTTAATAGGTGTTCAAGCGTTTTTTAATCAATCCAATTTAAGGGGCCCATGGGGAGGGGTGAAATTCTGGTAAAATAAATGAAAGAAAATGTCCTGTCTGACTCACTCACTCATCACGCCCAGCGAAAACTATTAAAGTTGGAAACATGAAATTTTGGGAAAATGCTCGCTGTATGTCGAAAACGTTAACTAAGGAATGATTTTTGTTTATTCGGGTTTTAGAGACGTGTCAAGGGGCTAAACGTGCATTTCATTGAATAACGATATCTCATGAGTTGTTTGTTTGGGGATGTGATATTCGGTATATAAACTAATCATTAAAAATAATCAGACATATGTCTAAGGGTTTATCGATGTGGTGTATATTATGAGGTGAAAGGGGTGAAAATTGGGGGTTGAGGGATTCTTGACGGAGCGTGTATCTCTGAAACGACATAGGCGTGAAGTTTGAAATTCGGTGGGAAAAAACAGCTTAAAATACAAGTAAATAGGTGTTCGAACGTTTTTTCATAAATCCAATTTAAGGGGCCCTTGGAGAGGGGTGAAATTCTGGGGAAAAAAACAGGAAAGAAAGTGTCCTAACTGATTGACTCACTTTCTCACTCATCAAACTCAGGGGGAAAACAGCTTTAAATAAGTAAATAGGTGTTTGACCGTTTGTTTCATAAATCCAATTTAAGGGGTTCATGGGGAGGGGTGAAATTATCAAAAATAAATGAAAGAAAATGTCCTGACTGACTCACTCACTCATCATCGCCCAGCCAAAATTATTGAAGTTAGAAACATGAAATTTTGGGGATATGTTCGTTGTATATCGAAAACGTCCACTAAGGAAAGAGTTTTGGATATTCAGGTTCTAAAGAGGTGTTAAGGGGGTAAACGTGCTTTCCATTGAATAACAATATCTCACGAGTGGTTTCATTTGGGGATGTGATACTTGGCACATATACTAATCATTAAAAATAAGCTGACACATGTCTAATGGTTTTTCGATGTAGTGTATATTATGAGGTGAAAGGGATGAAAAGTGGGGGTTGAAAGATTCCTAACTGAGCGTGTATCTCTTAAACGACATAGGGAGGAGTCTGAAACTCGGAGGAAATCTATCAGCTTAAAAATAAATAAACAAATGAATAAATAAATAAAATAAATACGTGTTCGACCGTGTTTTCATAAATGCAATTTAAGGGGCATATGGGGAGGGGTGAACTTCTGGAAGAAAAACGTCCACTAAGGAAGGATTTTTGGATGTTTGCTCTCATCGACCAACCAAAACTATTAAAGTTAGAAGAATGATATTTTGGGGATATGTTTGTTTGTTGTGTGTCGAAAACGTCTACTAAGGAGGGATTTTTGGGTATTCAGGTTCTAAAGTGGTGTTAACGGGGTTAAACCTGCATTTCATTGAAAAACAATATGATACGACTATGACGCGAGCGATGCGAGGCTAAAATTGAGATGGTGTGTGTCTGTGTATTACTCAATCTCGCAAGTACCACTGGTCCGATTTACGTGAATTTTACATGGAAGTAGCTGATTTACCTGGTTAACATATAGGTTACTTTTGATTTCAATACTTTGCACTATTTAAAATGGCGACCATTTTAGTGACGTCACTACACCCTTTGGTTTCAAACTTTCATATTTCCATTTCATATAAAAAGAGAACGCTAAGAAATAACAAACTTTTGATGGCATATGCGAGGTTTAAAATTATATTTTCTATCCGAAAGGTATCTGCAACTGTTAGCGAGTAAAACCTAAATTTGTGCTATAAAACACGGTCAACGCCGAGCGGTGTAGTTGGACAAAATGTTCCATCCTTAATCTCCCTCTGCGCAGCACCTCACCTATCCCCTGTTTTAACTGTCACCTTCACATTTTAATTTATTTATGACGCGTAGCGAAGCACGGGTACTTCAGCTAGTAGTAGATAAGCATGGTTCCTAGTGGAAAATAATTCTATCACCTGAAACCAAAAATGCATGGGACGAAAAAAAAACATCAAAATATCATGTTGGTTTCGGACCCTAAAAGACGTGAAAAATATAATAAAAGTATTAAAAAAAAACAATTTTTTGAAATTTCATTCGAATCAATTTTTATGTCATTCCTGGGACTTAGAAAATTCCGACCAAAAAGTACAAAATCATTAATACCTCCGTAAGTATTCGTCGTATGATGAAATAGCAAGAGACAAAAAAGATGTAATGTGTTATTGTCTACAACATAGGCCATGTATAATTTTTCACTCAGACATATTACGTCCCCCCCCCCCCGCCCACCATAATTTCACCCCCTCCCCATGGGCCCCTTAAATTGGATTTATGAAAAAACTGTCAAACACCTGTTTAGTTACTTTTTATTCTGATTTTTCTCGGCTGAGTTCCAAACTCTTCGCCTATGTCGTTTAAGAGATACACGCTCCGTAAGGAATCCTTCAACCCCCACTTTCCACCCCTTTCACCTCATAATATACACCACATCAAAAAACCCTCAGACATTTTTAGCCTATTTTCAATTTTGAAAAAATAGGCTTATGATATCACCTTTTGTCCGTGTGTGTGTGCGTGCGTGTGTGTGTGTGTGTGTGTGTGTGTGATTCGTGTGTGTGTCCCCCCCTAATAAAATCTAAACGGCAGGAGCGATTTCAATGAAACTCGGAAAGTTCATAGCACTATTCCCGGCGACCTCGACCGTGCCCTTCAAATTTTGTTACGACTCACCAATCCAACATGGCGGCTGTGCGAAATATTTCACCAGCATTCAATATCTCCGAAACTATTACCGATATTACCCTGACATTTTGTATGGAGATAGAGGAATCTACTATAAGTTTACTTATGTGACTTTTGAAAACCTGGTAACTACAAAACCAACATGGCGGCCAAGCGAATTCGCAACTTTTAAATAGACGTTTCTCGCGATTTGACCAACCAAACGCAATGAAACTTGGTACAGTATATGTTTATATACATTGTAATGCACCGACATCTAACTTCGTTCAATTGTTTACATAATCACAAGATGGCGGATGTGCGAAATATTTCACCGGCATTCTATATCTCTGAAACTATTAGCGGTATCTCCCTAAAATTGTGTACGGAGATAAAGGGCACTACTGGAAGTCCATCTATAAGATTTTCAAAAACCGGTTAACTACAAAACGAACATGGCGGCCAAGCGAATATGAACATTTTAAATAGACCTTTCTCGCGATTTAATGTTCCAAGCGCACTGAAACCTGGTACAGGAAATATTTATACACATTGTAATCCACTGGTATCTAATTTAGTTCAATTGTTTACATAACCTCAAGATGGCGGCAGTGCGGATTTTAAAATTAAGTTTTTATTTCTTGCGATGTAGTCATGCGATCGAAGTGAAAGTTTGAATAATGAACCTACGCAATAATTTTCCTTTAATGGTACATGACTCTATGGCCTATACATTTAACAATCCAACATGGCGACCATCCGAAATATTTAGACGATACTGAATATCTACGAATCTATTTTAGCAATCAAACTGCATTTTTAATGTTCATAGGGGCTATGAACTTAAGTTCACCTATAGGACTTTAAATAACCTGGTGATCACCAATCCAACATGGCGGTGACGCGAATTATAAATATTCACATGGACGTTTCTCGCAATTTAGCCATCCGCGTGCAGTGAAACTTGGTACAGTAAATCTTTATCCTAATGTTAATCCACTGGCATCTAATTTATTTCAATTGTTTCCATAACCTCAAGATGGCAGCTGTGAAACATTTTTAAATCTCCTTGTTTTTTCTTGTGTCCTAATTATGCGATTGAAGTTTGAATACTACACGTTCACAATAATCTGCATGTAACAGTACATAACTCTAGGACCTACATATATAAAATCCAACATGGCGACCATCCGAAATATTTAGTCGGTTCTCAATATCTACGAATCTATTTTTGCAATCAAACTGGAATTGTGTATGTTGATAGTGGCAATTAACATAAGTAGGATATATGAAAATAGGCTGTATAGTTCTTCACGGAACTACTTGTTTTGTGATGAGTTTATATGCCGAGTATCACATCCCAAAATGAAACCAATCGGGAGATATTGCTATTCAATGAAATGCTGGTCTACCCCCTTAACACCCCTTTAGAACCTGAATATCCAAAAATCCTTTCTTAGTGGGCGTTTGCGGCCCTTGTGGAAGCTGGATACCTAATTTCATACCAATCCGTTCGGTGGTTTCTGAGATTTCGTGATGAATGAATCAGTCAGTGAGTGATATTTGAGCTTTATATAGTAGATAAGCATGGGTCCTAGTGGAAAATAATTCTATCACCTGAAACCAAAAATGCATGGGACGAAAAAAAAACATCAAAATATCATGTTGGTTTCGGACCCTAAAAGACGTGAAAAATATAATAAAAGTATTAAAAAAACTATTTTTTGAAATTTCATTCGAATCAATTTTTATGTCATTCCTGGGACTTAGAAAATTCCGTCCAAAAAGTACAAAATCATTAATAACTCCGTAAGTATTCGTCGTATGATGAAATAGCAAGAGACAAAGAAGATGTAATGTGTTATTGTCTACAACATAGGCCATGTATGAGTTTAAACTCAGACATATTACGTTTCCCTCCCCCCCCTCCCTCATAATTTCACCCCTCCCCATGGGCCCCTTAAATTGGATTTATGAAAAAACGGTCAAACACCTGTTTAGTTATTTTTTATGCTGATTTTTTTCGGCTGAGTTCCAAACTCCTCGCCTATGTCGTTTAAGAGATACACGCTCTGTTAGGAATCCTTCAACCCCCACTTTTCACCCCTTTCACCTCATAATATACACCACATCGAAAAACCCTCAGACATTTTTTTGTGATGAGTTTATATGCCGAGTATCACATCCCAAAATGAAACCAATCGGGAGATATTGCTATTCAATGAAATGCAGGTCTACCCCCTTAACACCCCTTTAGAACCTGAATATCCAAAAATCCTTTCTTAGTGGGCGTTTGCGGCCCTTGAGGAATCTGGATACCAAATTTCATTCCAATCCGTTTGGTGGTTTCAGAGATTTCGTGATGAATGAATGAGACAGTGGTATTTGAGCTTTATATAGTAGACTAGCTGTTACCCGCGGCTTCGCCCGCAATAACATTTGGAATCCTGTTATAACATTAGTTAAATAGATAGATAAGCATGGGTCCTAGTGGAAAATAATTCCATCACCTGAAACCAAAAATGCATGGGACGAAAAAAAAACATCAAAATATCATGTTGGTTTGGGACCCTAAAAGACGTGAAAAATATAATAAAAGTATTAAAAAAAAACTATTTTTTGAAATTTCATTCGAATCAATTTTTATGTCATTCCTGGGACTTAGAAAATTCCGGCCAAAAAATACAAAATCATTAATAACTCCCTAAGTATTCGTCGTATGATGAAATAGCAAGAGACAAAAAAGATGTAATGTGTTATTGTCTACAACATAGGCCATGTATAATTTTACACTCAGACATATTACGTTTCCCCCCTCCCCCATAATTTCACCCCTCCCCATGGGCCCCTTAAATTGGATTTATGAAAAAACGTCAAACACCTGTTTAGTTATTTTTTATGCTGAATTTTTTCGGCTGAGTTCCAACCTACTCGCCTATGTCGTTTAAGAGATAAACGCTCCGTTAGGAATCCTTCAACCCCCACTTTTCACCCCTTTCACCTCATAATATACACCACATCGAAAAAACCCTCAGACACGTGTCTTCTTATTTTTAATGATGAGTTTATATGCCGAGTATCACATCCCCCAATGAAAGCAATCGGGAGATATTGCTATTCAATGAAATGCAGGTCTACCCCCTTAAAACCCCTTAAGAATCTGAATATCCAAAAATCCTTTCTTAGTGGGCGTTTGCGGCCCTTGAGGAAGCTGGATACCAAATTTCAATCCAATCCGTTCGGTGGTTTCTGAGATTTCGTGATGAATGAATCAGTCAGACAGTGGTATTTGAGCTTTATATAGTAGATTTATGCTTGATCTTTCAATACATCCCATCTCATTATAATATAGGTCTACGAATTTACATTACGAATCATTTGTGTACCAAAATTGCAGTTTACTACAAGGAGGCGTTGATTTAGTTAGGGATTTGTATATTGACATTTCAGACCCATAGAAGTTCGACTTTCATCCGCCTACTGCACTCCTTATTCATAATTTCTAATGTTTACCAAGTTGTTGTTGGCTAAACGATAATTCTAAATTCAGTAAAATTTAAGCCACTCCTATCCATCTAAACGAAAATCCACAGCCAACTTCCAGTCGAACGACCGGATCAGGGAATGGAATGAATGAAGCCGCCATCTAGCGGCGAGGATATGAACTGTTCCGGCTGTCGCACTCCCCTGGGGCAATGAATGATTAAATGAATGATAGATGAAATGATAGTGGAGAGTGTTGCTGGAATGAATTTTGTGACAGGGAAAACCGGAGTACCCAGAGAAAAACTTGTCTGCCTCCGCTTTATCCAGCACAAATCTCACATGGAGTGACCGTGATTTGAACCACGGACACAGTGGTGAGAGGCCAGCAGGCTGCCGCCTTAGCCACTGAGGCTCCCTATCCATCTAAATACTAGATAGTACTATAGTAACACTAATAATATCGGAGTGGTACTTGCTAGAACTCTCCGACTGTAAAAACCATCCGCTACATAGAATTTCATCGCATCTCAAACCAAACCCCGTTGGAAACGGGAATAATAAGGGGTAGATAATCATTTTTAGCCTATTTTCATTTATGAAAAAATAGGCTTATGAGATCACATTTTGTCCGTGTGTCTGTCTGTGTGTGGTGGTGTGTGTCCCCCCTAATAACTTTTAAACGGCTGGAGCGATTTCAATGAAACTCAGTAAATTCATAGCACTATTCCGGGCGACCCCGATCGTGCCCTTTAAATGGTGTTCCGTCTCACCAATCCAAATATTTCACCATCATTCAATATCTTCGAAACTACTGCCGATATCACTCTGGAATATTTTACGGTAATAAAGGGAACTACTGGAAGTTCACCTATGTGACCTTTGAAAATCTTGTAACTACAAAATCAACATGGCGGCCAAGCGAATTTGCGACTTTTAAATAGACGTTTCTCAAGATTTAACCAACCAAACGCAATGCAACTTGGTACACTATATGTTTATACACATTGTAATGCACCGACATCTAACTTCGTTCAATTGTTTACACAACCTCAAGATGGCGGCTGTGCGAAATATTTCACCGGCATTCTATAACTCTGAAACTATTACCGGTATCACCCTGAAATTTTGTATGGAGTTAAAGGGTACTACTGGAAGTTCATCTAAGTTATAAGACTTTCAAAAACAGGTTAACCACAAAGCGAATATGGCGGCCAAGCGAATTTCAAAATTTTAAATAGGCCTTTCTCGCGATTTAATGATCCAAACGCAATGAAACTTGGTACAGGAAATGTTTATACACATTGTAATGCACTGGTATCTAATTTAGTTCAATTGTTTACATAACCTCAAGATGGCGGCTCTGCAAATTTTAAAATTAAGTTTTTATTTCTTGTGTCGTAATCATGCGATCGAAGTGAACGTTTGAATAATGAACCTACGCAATAATTTTCCTTTAATGGTTCATGACTCTATGGCCTATAGCGTGGCCGAAGAGAAAGACAGGGCATGGCGCGGATCTGTGACGTCAGAGGAGTGGTGTCGCTCGCTCGCCTCGCCGCATTGATTGCACCGAGGTATTATCTATACAAGCCTACCAATAGCCGAGTAATTTGTTAGTGTGAATTTAAGGATACTCAAAAATAAAGTTAAATGCTGTGGAAGAAATCCCCCCTTATCACTAGCTCAAAACCTTAGAGCAGTAGAATATTAAGCAGTGTAATATAAACATTGAATGGATGTTCCAGTTTATGCAGATATACAAAACTGTACATATTATCCTCTTATCTTCGTTCATCAATAAGTTATTTCCATATATACCAGTTTACATGTAAGTTTAACTTTAAAAGCAGCTGGAATTTAAAAAAAGAAGAAACAACCAAGCATTGCATTAGGAGAAAGTATCCAGTGCTTCATTTATTGCAAGGGAAGGGTCATTCATGCCCCAAAATAATAAAAACAAATATAAGACATTTGAGCCTACACTCGTGGTTTTTAACATTTTGCTTTTTTGAGTAGGCCTACCATAAGACAATATTTTTCAACAACAAAAATTTAATGCATAGGACTACTTCAGATACATATATGAATTGCTGAGATTATACTTACCTCCTTTAGCAGAGAGATTTTTATCTGACACCAATCCCCTACAGTGGCAGGTTTACTTCTTTTGGCAACTACCTTCATGCTAGACATGTTTAACGGTTCTCTCCCGTTCCCAGTTAGGATTAGGTCAAATTTATGGTTTTATGGGCTCAAGATTTTTATAACGAAGTATATTACTACAAATGAAGGTCCTTGGAAACTTATTCATTGTGAGTTTATTCAGTGGATTGAAATGTCGTGGATATCAGCCCCATGCACTTATGTGTGCATTGTAATTGTAATAGAAAAGGATGTGGTAGTTGTTTTCAGTTAGCTTTTATTTACAGTTGAATTGGAAAGACACTTCCAGGATGCAAGGAGTGGGATTCAAATCATTCTATCAAGAGCCTTCGTGCGAAGCTTTGAAGACTATTTAAATCCTATATCAGGGTTCAAATACTCCTTCGCAAAGCACGTCACCTGGACAAGAAGCCACGTTACTTACCCCTACTCCATGTAGGTGGAACTGTTCCATTTTTTTAATTAAAGAAAGACCATACTTGCCATTGTAATTTGGATCTATGCTGGCTACACGGATATGGTATCTTCCTCCCAATAAGATGTCCAAGATCTCCACCAAATGTCAAACGAGACCCTTCAAATTATTCAAATGAAAGGATTCCTCAACTTTTAATTATTTTTTCTTATTTTTTGTTTCACCCTGGTGGTCTGGGGATGAAGAATTGTATAACATACCCAGTCCTCCCCTACCCCTTCCTCCCAGAAAATATCGTATACTCCTCACCACATCCATTCCCCCTGAAAAAGAACATGGGCATCCTTGCAGGCCACATGGAAAATAAGCAGTTAACAGTACTACACACTGGGTAAATCGGTTTGAAATGGGTATTTTATTTATCGTATGGCTTTTAGTGCCGGGAGTGTCCGAGGACATGTTCGGCTCGCCTGAGTCTGTAGCTGCTTCCAGCGGATACCCTAAAGGGTGAGCTACAAGTTCCGTTCAATTTCAAGTAGTTCCAACTTTAGAGAGCTTTAACAGAGAATTCTGGATGTGGTGATTGGTAGGGCCCTGGAGTACAAAACTATGCCCGTATCTTCAAGAACACTAGCAAATTGCAAGTAATCCTCATCCAATGACACAGTAATGTTTACACTTAATTATAATAAGCACACACAAAATGTATTACAGACATTATTTTATTTAGGACATTGGTTATAAATATAAACATCTCAAGCACATTAACACATTGTCTGGAAGAATCTTAGAATGTAGAAAATGAAGTTTGCAGGTTTCACCAAGTAGGCTATAAAGGTGATATCTTGCTGATCTTGGATATATTACTGGCGATGATTAAGATCTAATATCCTCCAGCTATTAATATTCTCAAAAAATCCTGCACAGCACATAGGGCCTACAGCCATTATACCCTGTTGATGATTCATGATCTCTTCAGGATTTTAAATTTTTCTGACACCATTTCTCAATCTCACTGGAGCTTAGTGGGTTACAAATTCATCGTTACAAAGATGCAAGAACACAATTTGAGGACTGGACATGTCTAACTTGCTTCCAGCTGCCTTGCTACTGTTTCCTTATGCAGTACAAAATCACTATCAATTACATTGGTATCTTGCAGCCTTGGCAACGATAGAGTCATGTATTAACTCTTGTACTATTTTCATCTCTAATTTATCTCAACAAAACAAGCCTGCCAACTTGTGTCAATAGCTTTAATGTGGACATTGAATGGAATTCACACTTACAAAATTCTCCTAGACACAAAATGGCATCATCCATGACAACATGGACAACACTAAAGGGTTTAAACGCTGCATACATGTTAAATTCTATGTGTTATACTCTTATTTACAAAAGATGAACGGTGAAAGCTTCCATCCGCTTGAATGGTGAGGTGAGGAGTGGAGACAAGAGGGGTAACGGTGTCCATAGCAACAGCGAGCAGTGTTGCAATGAATGCCGACACAGCAGTGAGCACATGGTTTGACGCAGTGTTTTACTGTGAACTAGCTCGTCACTGTCATTAGTAATATCCCGTGTATATATTGAAGTGCATTTGCTTATTCTTTCATAGGCTACAGTAAGAGTTATCGTTCTGTGTTTGTTGAGAGTGTGTGTATATACAGATTTTGAGTTTTATTTCTTTTATTCGCATCATCGTGTCTATTTTCGTTGTGTAAAAATGGCATCGGTACATGCTCGAGGAAGGCCCAGGATCCATTCTCTGCGAGAGAACAACTTCAGGCCGTGGTGTGACTCTCCATAGCCAAGTAAAGGAGATGGTATGTGCGGTGAGGAATTTTATGGAGGAAGAAGAGGAAAGTATGCGCTTACGGGAGGAACCTCTGATTCCATTTGTTCAGGTGAGGAAAAGAACTGCCAAGACTCTTGGTGTGAGTGAAATCACTGCGTACCGAGTGACGGAAGGGAAGTTCCTGTCTGATGATGCTGGCCCGTCTAAACTATCAACTCCAGGGAAGAAAGGGTGGTCACTAATTTAGATAGCTTTCAACAAGATGCTGTTAGACGGCATATTTATAGCTATTATTTTAGGAAAGAAATTCCAACATGTCGCAAACTCTCTGTAGTATATGAGGATTCCTGGTCATAAGATTATGTTTCTCTCCTTCGGTTTGTCTTAACGTTATTATCCCCTATGTGATACGGTAATCCAAACCCTGACTGGCAAGTGATATGTTTTGCTCAGAGAGGTACACTTATTTCAAGGAAGTCTTTCTTCACTGAATAAAGTGTTGCATGATCTGGGATTTAAATATAAGAAAATTAATAGGGGGAAGGTGATCATGGGGAGGCCAGATATTGTGGCTTTGAGGTGTCAGTTCCTACATGAAATGGGGAGACCCTACTGAGTTGTAGGCCAAAAATTACAACAACAAAACAATCTGGTTTCAAGCCCTAGAAGTTACCTCATCACTCGGGGCACTAAAATATACATTTGTTTTTTACGTACGGCCATTTTTAAATACCTCACGGGGGCTTTTAAAGAACACGTGCTTAGGTCTTGAAATGGACAACGCCCACTTCCTAGAACCAAAAACCCCTCAATTTTGTTGTAATTTCATACTCTTGGCCAAGATTATCATGCCAATCATCTGAATACAAGCATATGCTGCCATCTGTTGGTAAATTTATCAGTTATGAGTAGCCTAGGCAATGTTTGTCAAGTGTGAAACTTTTCTTACCGTACATGTTATTTTCTTATCCCATATAATTTTTAGCTGTATGGCATTCACTAAAAGAATATCATTACTATACACATGCACATATTTAACATCGAACAAAAGTATTTTGGTTTGTAGTAAAGTATAGGCTATTTTGGATACATGGTGGAACCATGCGTCTTTGTTTATGTTGATGGTCAGTGGCTTTAGTGAAGTTTATTCGCAAGAATTATATTTTTATTGGTTTACTGTGAGTGGTGGAACTTGTGTAAGTTAATGGTATTTTAGAGATTCGTGTGCAGTGTATTAGATGTATTCTGTATCTAGTCGATGGCGTAAACCGAAAGTCCGTGAAACAATGAAATGGAAGAGTGCTATTTTGAATGTTGACAAACAGTGGGATTATATTACTTGTGAAGTTAAGTAATGCAAGTTCAACATCTGCAACTACTTCTTCTGCCAATGTCAGAAAACTGGAATAGGCCTATTTTAGTGAGGAGAATACTGTTAGACCTAGTGTTAATGACAAGCACATTCTCATTCATATATGGATGACCTCCAAAATTTGTTTACAGACCTGTGTGGTGAATGTGACAGTAAATCTTGGTGTCAACATCAGGGAGAAAGATGGGTTTAGTAATAAGTTACCTCTGAAGTGTGGGAAAAGTGATTTGTAAACTCAGGGAAGTCTTGATGCAGGAAATTCCACTAAAATACTGTTTTTAGCCTACTTTCGATTTTTGCAAAAAATAAAAGTAGACTTATGAGATCAACACAGGGCGAAAAAAGTGTGGCTGTCTGTGTGTGTGTATGTGTGTGTGTGAGTCTGTGTGTGTGTGTGTATGTGTGTGTGTGTGAGTCTGTGTATGTGTGTCTGTGTGTGTGTGTGTGTGTGTGTGTGTGTGTGTGTGTGAGTGTGTGTACTCTGAATGTCTGTCCCCTCCTATCAATTCGAACACGGTGAATGCGAATTGAACGAAATTTGGTACAAAGGTAGCATTAGCAAAGGACACCTCAGTGTCATGTTTTATATCGCCGCCATCTTGACGGAAACGTAATGGCGGCCACACAAATGTTCAAAGCTTAAATCAAATTGCGACTAACCTAATCATCCGATCTCTACCAAATTTTGCAACAACATACCTTTATGGATGAAGCATCTTTTGACCAAATGACTAGGTCATTAGCCTAATAGTTTGCGGATGGCGGCCATCTTTGTGTGAAAATCAATTCCCCCTATTAATTCAAACACGGTGAAACCGAATGGAACGAAATTTGGTACAGAGGTAGCACTAGCAAAGGGCACCTCAGTGTCATGTTTTATATCGCCGCCATCTTGACAGAAACGTAATGGCGGCCACACAAATGTTCAAAGCTTAAGTTAAATTACGACTAACATAACCATCCGATCTCTACCAAACTTTGCAACAACATTCCTTTATGGAGGGAGCATCCTTTGACCAATCTAATAGGTTATTAGCCTAATATTTTGCGGGTGGCGGCCATCTTTATGTCAAAATTGATTCCCCCTATTAATTCGAACACGGTGGAACCGAATGGAACGAAATTTGGTACAGAGGTAGCACTAGCAAAGGGCACCTCAGTGCCATGTTTTATATTGCCGCCATCTTGACGGAAACGTAATGGCGGCCACACGAATGCTCAAAGCTTAAATCAAATTACGATTAACCTAATCATCCGATCTCTACCAAATTTTGCAACTACATACCTTTATGGAGGGAGCATCCGTTGATCAATCTAATAGGTCATTTGCCTAATAGTTTGCGGAGAGCGGCCATCTTTGTGTCCAAATCGATTCCCCCTATTAATTCAAACACGGTGAAATCGAATGGAACGAAATTTGGTACAGAGATAGCACTAGCAAAGGGCATCTCAGTGTCATGATTTATATCGCCGCCATATTGACAGAAACGTAATGGCGGCCACACAAATGTTTAAAGCTTAAATCAAATTACGACTAACATAACCATCCGATCTCTACCAAACTTTGCAACAACATACCTTTATGGAGGGAGCATCCTTTGACCAATCTAATAGGCCATTAGCCTAATAGTTTGCGGATGGCGGCTATCTTTATGTCAAAATTGATTCCCCCTATTAATTCGAACACGGTGGAAGCGAATGAACGAAATTTGGTACAGAGGTAGCACTAGCAAAGGGCACCTCAGTGTCATGTTTTATATCGCCGCCATCTTGACGGAAACGTAATGGCAGCCACTCAAATGTTCAAAGCTTAAATCAAATTACGATTAGCCTAATCATCCGATCTCTAGCAAATTTTGCAACAACATACCTTTATGGAGGGAGCATCCTTTGACCAAACTAATAGGTCATCAGCCTAATATTTTGCGGGTGGTGGCCATCTTTGTGTGAAAACCGATTCCCCTTATCAATTCGAACGCGGTGAAACCGAATGGAACGAAATTTGGTACAGAGGTAGCACTAGCAAAGGCCACCTCAGTGTCATGTTTTATATCACCGCTATCTTGACGGAAACGTAATCCCGGCCACCCAAATGTTAAAAGCTAAAATGTAATTACGACCAACCCAATAATCTAGTTTCTACCAAATTTTGCAACACCATATCTTTATGTGGGAAACATATTCAGACCAAACTGCAAGAACATCAGCCCAATAGTTTGCAGATGGTGGCCAAGTATGTGTGCAATCGATTCCCCCTATTATTTCAAACACGGTGAAACCGAATTGAACGGAATTTGGTACAGAGGTAGCACTAGCAAAGGGCACCTCATATTCATGTTTAATATCCCTATAGCACGTTGTATTTCAACAAGCTATTACAACCAACATTCAATCATACTCCTTGAAAAGGACAAAGAGTTATAACAATACCCATGCATTTAGGAGAAAGTAGGCTATATGTTCATTACTGAACATCTTGTTTTTAATGAAGTTAGCTTTTTCTCAATACTATATTTTTCAGCATTTTAAATGTTCCAGTTGCCTGCGTTTTGATCCCATTACCTTCAAACTTGGTTTGCACATACAACTTTGTGGTCTTAATAATATGTGGAATCCATTTTGAAAAATATTAATAACTTTCAGAAATATTTAGGTTCAAATTTTAAAAAATGACATATTTTAACAGAACAACAGGTCATTCTAAAAAAAAAATATTTTAATAATAAACCATTTGTACTGATTTTAAAAGTAATACCAATTTTTATTTGTAGACCATTGATGATCATTTCATAGAAGTTTTAGATTGATAACTTTTAAGTTGATGTACCTGTGACATTTTCAAAATTTGCATATTTATTACATAAAATGTTATAATTTCTAAATGACTGAACCAAATAGCTCCAAAGTTTAGAATTCCCTTTATTATGCTCACTTTAAAGAACCTACAACATTTGGTAAAAATTGGGTGAAAATAGGCTAAGTTACTGGAAAATTCAAAACTTAATAGGGCAAAAATATTATGGATATTGTGTGGTTAGATGAAATGTGGGTCAATGCTGGTCACACAGTGTCTAAGGGCTGGAGTGACAACTCAGTTCAGGGGACAAGGAAGGGCCGTCAGGCAGAGGGGGTCGATTTATTATTCTACACGCCGGGCTAACACACGGCTTTGTTAATAATACACTTTTTGCTCTTTAGGTCGAAAAGAACTGGTGATTACCATGAAGACATGGACTTCAACTAGTTTTTAAAATGGTTCCAGGAACAATTGTTACCCAACATCCCTGAACACAGTGTTATTGTAATGGGCAATGCTTCGTACCACACAGTACAGATAGAATAAGCTCCAACAACATCAAGTACGAAGCCGCGAATGTTGGAATGGCTCGACCGCCATAGTGTAGACCATGCGACAGCTCTCTGACAAAAGGAATCCTTCTCGGTAGCGCTGAAAGAACATAGAACGAGCGATAACCTTCTATATAATACATGAATTAGCCAAAATACCTTGTAAAAAGATGAGAAATAAATCAGGAAGCAATGTTTTAATAGATGTTTCCTCCTCCGCCGTCTGTGACCCACTCAGCCATCCCAAATATAGCGAAAATTACAGCAGTGAGCGCCATTGTTCAAATCAATCTTCAAGATAGTACCATAACAGTACTGCCAACCTCGCCCTTACGGTACTATGTGAAACAAAAAAGTGCCCAATTCAGTCTCTAGTGGGCATCATTCGTTCGCAGCACTCAGTTCACGACTCTAATTATGCTAGTGTGTGCAATATTTCGCATCTCTGTACGGCTGAAATGAGTGCTTTTTGTTATCTGCTCTGTAATAACTATGCAGTATATCGCTCTCCTGTAATAAGTATGTGTATTTTTATCTGCACAACTGTGGTTTTGACAAAGGTTACAGCCTAACGCGCCCAGATCAATGCTTTTGTGTCAACCATGCCCCGCTAGCTGCGCGCGGCCAAGACCGCACCTACACCCGACCATTCTTACCTTCGTTTTGTCCAATCCAATGGTTTTTGACAATGGTTACAGCCTAACGCGCCCAGATCAATGAGTTTTGGCAATGGTTACTGCCTAACGCGTCCCGATGATTCTTTTTTTTTATCAACAGTGATTTTGCATCCCACTTCTTTTTATCAGTCTGGCTGCGTGGCTCAGGGGTAACGTTCTCGCTTGCTGATCCCAAGGTTGCAGGTTCGAAACCTGGCGCAGTCAGCTGGCATTTGAGGGTGCACAAATGCGAGGGAGCCGTGTCAGTAGATTTACTGGCACGTTAAAGATCCCCTTCGGGGCAAAATTCCGGCACCCCGGCGTCTCTAAAAGCCAGTGTAGTTAAAAGGGACGTAAAACCAATAACATTATTATTATTATTATATCTTTTTATCAACAGTGATTTTGTATCTCACATGTTGGCAGCAATGTGTGTGCCTCGGTGCGTGCTGCTAGAGTGAGCCTTGATGACGGTTGAACGAGATGCAAGTGCTATCGAAGCATGGCAGCTGTTTTTAAAATAGCAAAAAATAAAAACACATATTTACATACTTTAGCAAATGTATGAGGTTCAGTAGTAATTAGGGTTCCTAATTTCAATACGTAATATCGCCCAAAAGATGAAACAAGGACACAAGGTATGTAAAAGTACATTCATGTCTACTGCAAGTGTATAAGCCGCGTTCCACTTTCATTCAGAATTAATATCCTTCTCAACCTTATACAGCAGCGCAAGCCTGAACCCATGTAGGCTACCACGTGGATGAACTGGCGAGAAAGCATGGCTATGAGATCATCACGCTGTCCCATATCATTGCCGCTTCAATCCTATAGAAATGATATGGGGTCAAGTGAAGGGTTATGTAGCACGGCATAATAAGAATTTCACACTCCGTGAGGTTGAGAAGCTTACCGTTTAGGCTATTAGGGAAGTGACTTCATAAAACTGGAAGCGTGTTGTGTTAATAGTGCAACGAGAACTGGATGAGGCTGCGAAACGTGAATGTATCATACTCGATGATGGGGTAGATTGGTTCATCGTTTCCCTGGAAAGCAATTCCAGATCCAATTCAGACACAAGTGACGAAGAGGGGGCTATGCTGCCAAGAGTAACGTGTCTCCACCGTACCTACGATTGTTTGCCTAACATCTAAAAAATTAATTTACTCTATTAAAGACTATAGTGGTGTGCAATCATCACTCGAAAAACTTCTCTGTAGGATGTTCTCAGAGCATTCACTGCTGACAACTTTCTTCCATTTTCATCGCACTCAGAATATTCAATGAACTGAAGTAGGCTAGTTCATCAAATGAATTTTTATTAGTAATGCAAAGAAAGTTTTGTGGCACTTAATGTTTGGGAATCTGCAACCTATTGACAGCCAGCTCAATGCTGAGGTTATTTAGAATACACACAGAACCTGTAATTATGGGCACTGCATCACTCACATTCTTCAAGCACTTGACCAACTTGTCTTCTGTCTTGATATATGTCCATTCCTACTTAAATTTATTCCTGTTGGAAGAGAAGTGTTCAGATAATTATATCCGATAGACTGTGCACAGAATTCTCTTCTTCGTAGAGTCTGAAGTCTTCCAAGCTCGCTTCTATGGCTTTATCCGAAATTTTCTACCTCTGCATCACAGTCTTCTAGAAGAAGGCCCAGGAGTGGATAGCTATCCTGGCAAATTCGAAAATATTGAAGATACTGCATCAGGTTTCAACTTCGGATAACTCCTAGCAAATGTCTTTATTTCCCCATCAACTTGCTCTGTCCTGATAACAGAGCTATCAGGAAAATGTTTTATACAAATTAAGTTATAGGCTTGATCACTTTAGAGAAGTCAGTGGGAATTTTTCTAGGCCATATATTTCTTAATTTTTCGTCCTTTGGGAGAGAAAATGTAGAAACATTTTCATGCTGAGATCTGTAATTGTTCTTACAGCCAGCCACATTACAGCATCTCGGCATTTTGATTTCCTGTAAACGGACACATTCATTAAATATCTAACTTAAACTCAGATAATTAACTTAGCATGCATTCCAATAGTCCTTAACATCCACAATATTAGGCTAACGTAAGAACGTACATAACCTGCACCATACGTGCGTTTGATTAAACTGTATCATTAATGAGAAATTAAATATCGCAAGTGTTAACACTTACCCTGTAGGCTACGTGATTATTGAAGCTACATGATGCACCACAACACAAGTTGGATGTAAAGTTGGACGTTACACTTTATAAAACACTAACTATTCTCACACTGCTATTCACAAGAAATTCACAAACAAGTCGACTCAACCGGAGTCACTACTTCGCCTACGTCACAGACAAGATGGCTGCTCGCGCTGGGGCCAGTATCTTTCGTTGGCCACGGGCCTATAGCATATAACAATCCAACATGGCGACCATCCGAAATATTTCGATGTATCTCAATATCTACGAATCTATTACAGCAATCAAACTGAATTTTTTAATGTTCATAGGGGCTATGAACATAAGTTCACCTATAGGACTTTCAATAACCTGGTGAACACAAATCCAACATGGTGGCGTCGCGAAATATAAATATTCACATGGTCGTATCTCGCAATTTAACCATCCGAGTGCAGTGACACTTCGTACAGTGATTCCATATACAAATGTTAAACCACAAGCATCTAATTTTTTCAATTGTTTCCATAACCACAGGATGGCAACTGTGCGAAGTTTTAAAATCTCGTGTTTACTTCTTGTGTCCTAATCATGTGATTGAAGTTCGAATACTACACGTACACAATAATCTTCATGTAACAGTACATAACTCTAAGACCTACATATATAAAAATCCAACATGGCGACCATCCGAAATATTTAGTCGATTCTCAATATCTACGAATCTATTACAGCCATCAAACTGAAATTTTGTATATTGATAGAGGCAATTAACATAAGTAGGATATATGAAAATAGGCTGTATAGTTCTTCACGGAACTACTTGTTTTTAAATCGATTTTACCCTCCAGGGTGGTGGCTCTCACGGACTCGGCGAGGGAACTCACCCCTACCGCCATTCTCAGGCAGTGTCCTAGAGCTGGGAACATCTGGTCGGAGTGGATACAACTGGTGAGGTGTCCCTAATCAGCACCTCGCCCAGCCGGCCTCACCTGCAGACATACATACTTGTCAGAACTCTATCGTGGGCCGAGCATATCTCCACTGTGGTAAAGAGGGAGGTATTGTCTGTGCGCCAGAAGAAGTCCGCTAGGTTTTAACTCCAGTTTTTTTTTCGTTGGACCACGTACTTCACATTCCAAAAACATCAAGTCGGTCACTACCTGCTCCAATCACTCGCCGTATTCTATCTCTCTACTCTTTTAAGAAATAAACACAAAGCGTGGTGAAAATCTTGAGAATAGAATGGGAATATACACTAAAAGCCGGCTAAACGAAAAGCTCCATCCGGGAGGTAAAATTCGTGGTCCCCTCACTGTTTAATGAAATGACCAACCTGAATAGTTAGTAACAGAAGAGGTTAAGTAGGAGTTTTTAGAAAATACAGTTTCTAACAGGTGGTATAATTTCATGAAAAGGTAGTCTGAAAGCATATTAACGGGATTTTTAAAAATTGTACAATATTTTTATCGGCTTCGGTGGCGTAGTCGGTAGCATGCTCAATTGCTATTTCCAAAATCGCAGGTTCAAAACCGGACGAAATCATAGGATTTTAAGAGCATTAAAATCCTTCAGTATGCCTTCCTTTGGCGAGGAAGTAAGGCTGGCGGGCGTATGTCATGCATTTATGGTATGTAATAGAACCTACCACAACAATTAATTGTTAGTATGTAGCTAAATGTATAGGTTATATTTGGATAACAAAGCTCTATCAACTTCCAACGTTCGCCGCTAGTTGTCAGTGGCAGTGGCATCTGGAGGCCAATGTTGGAACTACTTGAATTTCAACTTGCTGGAAGCCTATGGGCGTTCAAATAAACACCCTGCTATGGTCATTGGCTGCAATCCAATACAATATTTGTTGTCACCCCGAATCAAAACGCAGCCGCCGAAAGAATGTGTACCTTCCTCCTTGTTCATGTTGATGTTGTTAGTTCATTTTAGGGACTTAGGACATGTTGGTCATCAGTCCTGTGTACTTGAGTGTGTGTGTTTAATTTATCTGTACCTGTGTTCTATGGTGACTGTGGTATGCATGGAACTGAAATAAGGTAGGTGACTCAAGACTTATAATAAGGTACTATCCCAGCATTGTCATGGAGGAAATTTGGGTGGGGGGTTGCACACTATGGGTAGCCACTATTAGCGTTCGATTCAAACCTCCGATCTCCGGACTTGCAGAAGCTCCCCATCCCTAAGGTCCTGGTGTAGCGGCTAGCGTTGTTGGCTGTCACCCCAGATGTACGATTCGATTCCCGTCTCTACCAAGAAATTTTAATTCTGGTGTGAGGGCTGGAGCGGGTTACACTCCTGAGGCAAAACTGAGAAGAGGAAGATTCGATTCCTACCTCAGCCATCTTGAAATATTTTTTTCTGGGGTTTCCCATTTCTACTCCACAAAAATGCCGGGATAGTTCCTAACTTAAGGCCACCGCCACTTCCTACCCAAATTCTACCTGAATTACAAATACTCACACTAGAACAGACATCACAATGACACAGGTTATCATACAAATTGTACACAGGGCTACATGAGCACGATGTCGCAAAATCCCTTAATAATCGACGACAAATACAACATAACAGACAACCTCATTACCAACCAAAGTACACGGGACTGATGACCAAGGTGTACCAAGTCACTAAATTGAATTAACAATTACTGTAGCAAGGGCTATTTAGCTCAATGTACTCAGAGAGAACAGCAAGGTAAACGTCATATCACACTTACAAATATTACCAAATGAATTCAACCAACCAATTAATTAACTTCTACCCACACAAGCCCTCAGAGAGTATTTACTCTTTAATCCAAGTCAATTGTTGATGAGTTATGAGAAATATTTAATTAAAAGAGCTGCATTGGACTCGTCAAAAATATGCGAGTAATTTAATATTGGATTCCAAGCTGTTACGAGTCTTCCAATTTCATCCTGAATATATCTGTCTATTGAATGAGTGCAATGCTAAACTTTCCCTTCCATGCTTTAGAAACTTCATAAATGAAGGTAAAGTAAAAGAAAGACCATGTTTCTGTAATTATTGATGATATTGCTCTATTTCATGCAAAGCTCGACTGGAGTTATTGAACTGCGCTTATTGGGAAGAAGGCCCGAGGCGAGGGATGGCATGAAGTTTTGATATTATTAGGATGCCTCATAAGTAATATCGTTTTTTAAGTTCGGAGTTTTATAAGATGGATTCGTTTTCTTTGGTTCGCCAATGCTACTGTATTTACAGGAAGCCATGACTAGAATTGTTTATATTGAGAGAATGATGATGATGATGATGATGATGATGATAATTGTTGTTTTAAGGGGCCTAACATCTAGGTTATCGGCCCCTAATGGTTTGGGTGAAAGGGAAGAAGGAATATTGTAGTTTTACGTGACCGTGAAGCTTGTGATTATGAGCCACGGGCCCTCCGTTTTACATGGAATCCAAACCACAGGACATGGCATTTCACTTCGAAAATCTCACATGCATTGACCGGGAATCGAACCCAGTCCACCTTGGTGAGAGGCCAACAGCTTGACCGCTGCGCCACCTCGCCCCACGGGTGAAAGTGAAAGATGAGATTAGAATGAACCTATAACTAATACTACATACTAGAAGAAAAATAAATAAACAATTAAAGGTTAAGGCAAATAAAGGACAGGAAGAAAAGAAATGCCCTCAACCCTCAAAGAATGAGGATTGAGGGACTTGGAAGGAAGGACAGCCATGAAAGACAGATACGAAAGGGAAAGTGGAGGGGTCCCTCCCCAAGATCAGAGGAAAAAGGGGGCAAAACGGACCCAGCTTAGGAATCCCTCGGGGTCGCCAACTCCCAAACCCACGAGCCGTGAGCCCTTGAGGGTGTAGCACTATCCAGGGTGCACCAGAATTGGTGGGGTTACATACACCCTGCCTCCTTGAGGGCCTTGTGCAGAAGGCAGGAAGAACTTGAAACGAAATAGAAGACTGACCCCTCGAAGAATGAGGGTATCAGGAAAGATGAGATAAGGGCCAATTAAGGCGGGAAAGTGAAATTCGCCTGGGGCCCCGTGGTCGCCAACCCACGTCCCACTAGATGTGAGCCCCTGGAGGGTATTGAGAGAATGTATCATCAAAAGATACTAGCCTATACATCGCCAGATTAAGAAACTTGGAAAATCAAACAGAAGTGGTAGATCTGTACCCCATGAATTGACCCCTGAACAGGCTCAACGTAGAGTGGATATCTGTCGTCAGCAGATCGGTAACCCCATGGATGATAAATTAATCAGAAGAATTGTTACATGTGATGCAAAATGGGTATATTAGCGCAACGCCGACACCTTGAAACGGTGGTTCGGCCCCCGTCAACCTACCAACGTCATCGTTAAAGAGGATCGGTTCGGCGCCAAAGTGATGTTGTGTGTCTGGTGTAATTTTGAAGGAGTGATTCACTGGGAGATTGTTCCAAACGGAGGTGCAGTCGAGGCGGATCTTTATTCTCAACAACTGGAACGAGCTCACAACATTTTGAGACGGAGATACCCAGCATTAGTTAACCGAAAGGACAATGCGAGACCTCATACTTCACGAACAAGCACGGCAAAAATTCAGGAATTAGAAGGAGTCGAACTGCTACCACGTCCAGTATACAGCCCTTATTTTGCGCCTTCAGACTGCCATATTTTTCATTCCATAGCCCATTTCTGGCGTGGAAGAAATTTTGAAAACATTGAAGCTGTGGAAGTGGGTCTCGCCGAATTCATCACGTCAAAACCCAGAGACTGGTGCCGGCGTGGGATAAGAAACCTCGCTGAATGATGGCTCAAGAACATAGAATCTGATTGTCTCTACTTTGAAGAGACTTTCCTGTTAGAAAACTTTCCAAATAACATTTTTTCATAACACGACATTACTTATGAAACATCCCCTGTACATATTTCTTGGAGTTTAGTACAGTGGTTGGAACTATCTTTCATTACCCATTGTTTACTGGATCATAGAATAAATACGTCACGTGCGCCTTACATTGTGCACCATGGCCGCGAAGGCAGCTAGAGCAAGTTCGAAGATCCTAGGTTCTAAACTCCCTCCAGGCAAATGCCGCAATTGTAACTTACATCAAGTCCCGGAGCGCCGACATCATCCCTGTTCCTGATAGAGTAAAGTAAACTATACTACATTCAACACAGAAATACAGGTTATCAGACAAGTTCAACACACACCCTATTACACGGGGATGAAATGACCACGATTTCCAAAGCTCCATATGAAACAACAACAAATCGTACAAAACCTTATCAGAAATCGCTTTCAAAAACCTGATAGACACAAAAACAATATGGTGGCAACGCGAATGTTTAATATCTGAAATGACTTTTCTGGCGATCTTTATCCGATTTCAGTGAATCTTGTGGTACCCACCAATCATTCGGTTGGATTCTAGAGGGCCACTGTCAGTTCCTTAGTCCGGTCTTATTGCTAATTGCTTACCATGCTAGGCTTTGGCCCGAAAGGTCCCAGGTTCAATACCGGCCGGGTCGTGTGGATTCTAGTCTTCAGTGATTAATTTCCCAGACTTTGGGACTGGGGTTTTGTGACGTTTTTATTAAATAATACAAAAATAAAGTAAAAGAAAAACAGTAAAAAGGAAATACATATTTCTTTTAAAGCATTGGGACTTAAAAAATAAGTGCCTGGATCCAAATTCAGGATCACTGCCCAGTGCTGGACCATCCTTACACCATTTGGCTACGAGGATACACATATTATGATAATGTCTGAGCCACACTTGCAAGGAGACTGCGCCAACTCTTATCACCGATTTCGTCCAAATTTATGGTAAATGCAGGGTTTGGCCAGAAGTTAAAGTGACAGAAGTGATAGCTCCAGAAGGCATTATTGACGCGGGTTGGGTGAGACATGATCCAGGTATGTTTTTAGGTTTTCTTTAGCATCTTTAAAACAACCATGTAATTCTAAAAATGCGGCGTTTATAACGTGTGCAAGATGCCGAAAAAACTACTACTTCCCCTGTTTTTACGATGAATATCACCCCAGCATGTGTAAATCATCAACTGTAAAATACGACGTTCTCGAGTGCACTTTAATGTCGATCACTTCCTGGAAATTTATTTGCCATCCAAAATTTCTCTTTGCCTTTCCGTTTCATGAATTTCATGCAAATATTCATAGATATAATATATTGAGCATTATTTCGGTTTATTCGCAGTGTAAGTAACGTACAAATCAAAACTTAGAACAAGACAAAAGTTTCCGCAAATGGACTCGACCCCACAACCATCGGATTACCGAACTGTACTCTTTCCGCTGCGCCAACCGCTGCCTAGAAACTACGCTAACATACGTGGCTCATGCCTCGCCCGACTCGCGACAAAATGCTATTTTATATTCTAACGTCAGCCTTACGTCAAACCTTACTCTAGCATGCTTGTGACTCACTTCTGCCATGCTTGCCACGGTGGGTGGGTGGTTATCATGTCGGTCTACCAACCCCAAGCTTGCATGTTCGCTCCTGGCTAAGATAACTGTTTTTTGAAAGGCGACAAAAATCGCGACACGCATGTCATACGTTGTTGGCATGTTAAAGAACATATTTGAATTCAGTAGGCCTTTTCATAATGGCAAAATTAATCTCGGGATTTTCCGCCAACACAAAAAGTTCCTCCATTCTCTACTAGAAAGCGCTATAGTGTCAAGGAGCTTAAAAATCTAACTCCTTGACTGTCATAGCGCTCCAAGGAACAACAAAATTCGACATGAAAGCTGCCCTTTGGGTGTCAAATAACATAGCTTGCACCCGGTAACCGAGGCCATACGATATTGTTATTATTATTATTATTATTATCCTCCCTATATCCTCCCATTCCGGTTTTGTACCGAAAATAAGGTCCTGTTAACACCAAACTACACATATGGGTACCTATAGGTTCCGCATAACCCCATGTGTGCCCGAAACGCACTCACTTCCTCTTTAAATGCCTCACAATTAAATAAATACCTTATAAAATGTACATTTAAATAGGAGCACTGAAACCTGGCGAGCCTGCCGCTAGAGCGCAGGGCAGCGCGGCGGCGGCAGCCATCTGGCGGGAGCGTGGCGTACTGCTAGCTGACGAGTCTCTCAGCAGATGGCTTCGGTGTGGTCTCGCCAAGACTTTCTCTAGGGTTCAATCCTTTGCAAATGTAAAAATTACTGTAGAAGAAACTCTCGAGCAAACAATAACCGATGAATTCGTTGTAACATCGAATATTGTCTACAAAGAGGTGCTGTGACAAGTACAAAACACTGTTCTACATAATTATTTGTGTTCTTCTCATGTTGTTGTTTGTTTGAGCCTTCAGTCTTTTGACTGGTTTGATGCAGCGCTCCATGGCTCCCTGTCCTGAGCTAATCGTTTCATCTCTACATAGCTACCACTCCCTACATCCGAGGCAATCTGTTAAACATATTCTAACCTTGGTCTACCCATACAGTTCTTGTCCTCGACCCTTCCTTCCATAACTAAGCTTGCTATTCCTGGGTGTCTTAGTACGTGTCCTACCAACCTATATCTTCTCTTCATTAGCATTTGCCAGAAACATCTCTCCTCTCCCATTCGTCTTAATACCTCTTCGTTTGTAACCCTATCTACCCATCTGATCTTCATCATTCTCCTGTAACAGCACATTTCAAATGCTTCAATTCTCCTTTTTTCTGCTGCTCCAATAGTCCAAGTTTCACTTCCATAGAGCACCACGCTCCAGACAAAGGCTTTCAAAAATGACTTCGTAATACCTAAATCTATATTCGATGTCAACAGATTCGTTTTTTGTAGAAATGCTTTCCTTGCCTGAGCCAACATACTTTTTATATCCTCTTTGCTTCGTCCATCACTGGTTATTTTGCTTCCTAAGTAACAGAAGTCTCCTACTTCCTTCAGCTTTTCACCTGCCAATTTGATCTCCATAGAGGTTTCTGATTTATTTCGGCTGCATTCCAGTATTTTTGTTTTACATTTATTAATTTTCATCATGAAGACGGAGTCCATACCATTCAAAAACTCATTCAAATCCTCAGGCGTGTCGGCCAAGATGACGATGTCATCAGCAAATCTCAGAGTTGAAATTATTTCTCCTTGAATCTTCACTCCCACTTTAAATTTTTATCCAATTTCCTTCATTGCTTGTTCAATGTAAAGATTGAACAGTGTGGGTGATAAGTTGCAGCCTTGCCTTACACCTTTCTCATGTACGTATGTCGTTTAACAACAATAAATACATTTCTTCAATATTTAAAACTTCGTTCTCCCACATTCTTCCCTACTGCCCCATAAACCTACATTCACGTTGCGAAAGCTCGCACGGGCCCACTAGATATTATTATTATTTATGCCGTGGGTCTTGCATTAGGAACGTACAGTAATACCAGTCCCCGTGTGTATTGTATATATACTGTATATATAGATATTCAGAATCCTTAAAGCTATTGTCGAGGCTCGGCATTATTCGAACGCTGAATGGAATATTCTGTTGTGCTCGCGAGCTGGGCAAATTGAAACTGAGATTCTCTGCTTCGTCATAGGGTTAAAGAAATCTCATATCTGTCGCTGCAGACTCTGGCGCGCGCCGCACCTGGGATTTTATAACTCTGTTACGTACCATACACTGTGGGGACATGATCTAGTGAACACCTTCTCCCGTTGGATCCAGATATCACCATTCCTATACATGTGTACCCTACCTGAAAAACTGCATTTGCATATCCGCGGCATAGTCGTAGGAGATAAATCACGCTTCACAGCCGTGATGAGGAGCTGTATAACTCCGGAGATTGGAGGTTCGAATTCAGACGCAGACATAGGACAATCTGAGTGTGGCTTTTCCAGACAAATGCCGGGATAGCACCTACCCCATTCTTGTCCCTAATACAGCTAAACACATTACTACAGTTAACACAGAAACACCAGTTATCAGTAATAAGGATAGTTTTCAGAATCTGCCTAACTCTAGTGACCAAATTCATCTGTTAACTCTTATTTGATTGTTGCATGATCAATCCGTCTCACTTGTCTCATACCTAAATATTTGTAGGTCTCTTCCGCTAGCATCGCCTTAACTTGCTCTCCATTTTCTGGTTCATACGAGCCTTCCTGTTGTTTATCCCTGACTACCTTGAGTGCTCGACACTTATAGAGTCGAAATTCCATTCGTATGTCTCCTGAGAACTTCTCGACTGTTTTCATTAACTGTTCTAGTTGGACAAATGTCGAGGCATACAACTTCACGTCATCCATATACAGAAGGTGGCTGAGGTTATACAAAGCCTCATGTTTAACTCTGATGGTGAAGCTCCTGCTAGTAGAATCAAGTTGAGTGACAGAGGGTTCATCAATAACACAAGCCGTAAAGAGCTCAATGAATCTTCTTGGAAAATGCCCCTTTTGATATAAATTATACCACTTTCAACACTCCCTGTAGGCGTGCCAAGATGTATGCCTGTTCTCCAAATAACATCACTTGATTCAAGAAGGCTAAAACCTGCGGAGCGAACTATACAACCGAAGCACTGCCAGGAGCCAGTCATGAGGCACATAATTGAACGCCTTTCCATAGTCAATATATGATATAAATAGGTTGTTGTTATTACAGTATTATAGATGTGTAACATCTTTCCACTCGGTTGCTGGATATTTTTGTGGCAGTGATTTTGGAAAAGGGGCGGAAATGGGACGTAAATAGTATGTAAGAGGAAACAATGAGCGTGCAGTGGCGGAGATTGGTACCACGACGTACTGTAGGCCAACATACAGCCGTATGTGGAATGTATATCGCATACGGTTTACTTCAAGGTTTGGAAGTCCTATTAAAGATATACCTACAATAAATCATCTTCAAGTTATCGTTTTTTGGTGTGAAAATATTCATTATATCATATTTGCTGAAAACAATTATGATTTTTTAAATCTTCATACTTCTGCTGTACCCTTATTTAATGTAAGCATTCGAGGTACTGTCAGCCAACATACAGCCCTATGTGGAATTTATATGGCATACGGTTTACTTCAAGGTTTGAAGGCCCCATTAAAGATATTCCTACAATAAATCATCTTCAAGTTGTCATTCATTGGTTTGAAAATATTCATTATATCATATTTGCTTAACACAATTATGATTGATTAAATCTTCATACTTTTGCTGTGGAGTGTACTGTATATCGCATAAGGTTTATTTCAAGGTTTGGAGGCCCCATTTAAGATATTCCTACAATAAATCATTGGTACCACGATGTATCTCGCGCATGCGCACCGGTCAGGATTTGGCACTGGAGTTTTACAAGAAGTTATTTCAATGACCAACAGAGTTCACTGTTAACAAGGGATTTTCGCTCCCGGCAGACACAAGTCACCCGGACGAGACTTGCATCTTCGCTGAGTCATCAAAATTTCATAGCATGAGCAGTAAAAATGCGAGTGAATAATATGGAATTACTTAATATCACGCGAACCAATGATGCTATGGACTTGTATGAGGTGTCCTAGGACTCGGGGTGACACCCGACGTTTTCCTATAGCCCCGTCAATTTAACCAAAGAACCCAAAACTAATAGATCATCGGCCTTTTAATATTTCGCGAACCAATAATGCTAGGGACTTGTATGAGGTGTCCTAGGAGTCGGGGTGACGCCCCCCGTTTTTCTATCCTCCTCTTAATTTAACCAAAAGACCCAAAACTAAAGGGTCATCGGCTTTTTAATATTTCGCGAACCAATAATGCTAGGGACTTGCATGAGGTGTTGTATGACTCGGGGTAATGCCCCTTTTTTCATGATTTTGTGATTTGCAGAGATGCGTAAATCCAGAGCAGAATATATGCGGAATTATCGACAAAAGAAACGTGAGAAAAAATTAAAAACTGGAGGAGTACAGCCGAAAAGAATTGACTTCACATAGGCTACGAATGTGGTTTATACACATAAAGCAAAAGTCCTCGCATGGGTCCACAAGTTATTATTATTATTATTATTATTATTATTATTATTATTATTATTATTATTATTACTGATTATTATTTTTATTATTTTTAATTTCATTCTGGCCAACTTCACAAATTCATTTCTTTTTTCAAAGAATGTTATATAGAAAAGCTACTAAGGCCCCACCGGTTTCGTCGTAATCCGTCTGCAAGTTTTTACCTAACTCCATCCAAAATATATTAATTATTAACTCCATCCAGGAATATTTTCACTTGAGTTAACAAATAGCCTCTAAAACAGGTACAACAACAAAAACATCAAAATTAGGTTTGATGCTCAATGATTGAGTGGCTATAAAATTCCACAGCTGTTTGCGTGCAGAATATCCTCGCAGAGCTCCTTTCTTCTTCCCGTGACCTCATTTCTTTAATGTTGCCGCTAGGAATGAGCTTCTAATCTGTCAGCTCTGTAATCAATATTTCGTTTCCCATTTTCTTTTCATTCGTCTTTCCTATCCCCCTCCCCCCTGACAGACTTAAGCCGCCTCAAAGCCCTCGTAAATCACCTCCCACCTCAGCTGCAAGACACTGGATCCAATCCGGCCAGTCTCTCATAAATCTGCTCTTCATTGAATACTGCATGGCACCTTAATAACTTCAGTATACTGTATTCGGAACTAATTCATTATTTAAATACCGGTGGCGTAGCCATGCTGGTTAAATCGTGTACCACGGCCGTGAGGGCAGCTGCACTACTGTCGACCAAAATAGTATGTGCACTCGAGTTTGAAGGTTGTTGGTGAAGTAACCAATAGACGTTAGTTCTTGTAGGTTTGGAGTTTTAAATATATATATATATATAGTCTATTATTATTTTTTATCGCAGTTGGAACACAAAAAGTGCACATTCTTAAGCGTGTTTCAACCATGCGTCACATTTAAGAATTATTCTCTCAAAACCCCGTCATCGGATCTAATCCAAATTTTAACACAATATACATTTTATATCGGTTTGTATTTGCAAGGGGAAAATAAGACATGGTTGAAACACGCTTAAAAATGGGCACTTTTTGTGTTCCAAATGCGATAAAAAAATATTAAAATATAAATTAAAATGTCCAAGCCTTCATGAGGTAACGTACAATAGAACGACGAAAATGATGATGTTATTGGATTTTATGTAGATCTATTGGTTACTTCACAAACAACCTTTAAACTCAAGTGCAATATACATTGGAAAGTTTTAAAACTGGTTTATTAATTTAAAAAGTTTGTGTGTGCAAGAAACAAAGTTGTTATCATTTTGGTAAGGTAACTTTTTCTCGGCTCGGGGAGGTTGGAATATGAAGTTCTTGGTCGCGATGTAATGATTATACATCAAAAGGTTATGCTGTATGACTGTGAAATACGTAAATTAATTCACTTATTTCATATCGGTTTGTATTTGCACGGGAAAATAAGACATGGTTCCGCCGCTAGCCGATACGGGGAAAAAGCTGTACAGCGTTGCCGAGGTGGAATCCATCACTTCCGAGTGAGGCGCGCTATGACGCCTCATGGGCTACATCTCTGCAACGCTGTACAGTTTTCTCCGTATGGGCTACCTGCTGAATCATGGCTCATTTTTAAATTAATAAATGCAGTTATAAAACATTCCAATGTATATTGTAATAATAAACAAAGTTTGTATGGTTATTATTACATTCTGTCAATACGGAAAAATGTGCGACTTTAAAAGTCAAAAAATGTATATTGTGTTGAAATTTGGATTCGATCTGAAGACGGGTTTTTGAGAGAATAATTCTTAAATGTGACGCATGGTTGAAACACGCTTAAAAATGGGCACTTTTTGTGTTCCAACTGCGATAAAAAAAATATTAAATTATAAATTAAAAATTCCAAACCTACACGAACTAACGTACAATAGAACGACGAAAATTATGATGTTATTGTATTTTATGTAAGTCTATTGGTTACTTCACAAACAACCTTCAAACTCGAGTGCACATAATATTTTGGTCGACAGTAAGTTCAGAGACCGTTGGTTCGAATCCCGGCGCTGAAAGTGGCTATCCTGAGTGTGGTTTTGTCCGGTATTTTCCACACTTCCTCCAGGAAAATGGCGGGATTGTACTTTATTTCAAGTCCCGGGTCACCTACTCACATCCTTGTCCCTGATAGGGTTTCACACACTACTGCAGTTATCACAACAATATCACACAAGCTCAACGCTCACTAAACTACACGGGGCTGATGACCAAGCTGTCCCAAGCCCCTTAAATGAATTAACAACTACACAGTTAATTATTTAAATATCACCTTAAGGTTTTATTGAGTCAGTAAGGTTCAACTGCTTAGCCATGTTGGAACACCAGATCCCGTAAGATCTTCCAATTAAGCAACATTCAACGTGGTAAGAACTTGGATAGGGGGCCATCTGTTGGCAACGGATGTAAAAACGGAGAGGAAATGAACTGGTCACCCTACCACAAATATACTCTGACTCAAGAACACCTCCTCGGATGTTTAAACCCGTATTTGTTGTTCATTATCCTATGCTTGACCTTATTCTTGTTCGTGTTATTGTTATTCTTTTTCTTATTCTCATTCTCATTCTCATTCTTATTCCTGTTCATGTTCTTCTCATTCTTCTCATTCCTTTCCTTCTTCTCATATTTTTTATTATTTGATATATTTTAGTTTTATATTTTACTTTTAAATTATTATTTTTTATTTTTCAATTCTTATATTTTATTTTTATTTCTTATTTAGGCCTTTTATTATTTTTATTTTTTATATATTTTTTAAATATTTGTTTACTTTTATCTTTTTTTCTTTTTTCCTTTTATTATTTTTCGTTTCTTTTATCCTTTTCTTTATTTGCACTGATTTATTTTTAAAGTCTACCATAGGTGCCATCAAGAATGGATTGTTGTTTTAAACAAAACTGACTAGAGGTGTCCATACAATGAAGGTACGCCATAAGAAAGCTGTCAACAAACTATGCCAATCGAATGTTACAAACCAATGGAAAGATATCGTCGAGTGTTTATAAATACAATAATCGGATTGTCATTACCGAGTTTCATCGAAATCGCTTCATTCATTTAGATTTTGTTTAGGGGACACACACACACGAACAAAAGGTGATAAACTAATTTTTCATATGATTAATATAGGTTAAAAATAGGACCTGTAAAAAATAAGAAAATGTATGAATTAGTAAAGAAAGCTTTTCAGTCGTTGAGCGCGAATTGTGCCCAATTATATTTGGCGGGAGACAGGTATTTACATAACCTACAAACTAACACGCGTTTTATGTACAAATACCTACTTACATAAAAATGTGATAGTTTGTTGGGTATGTAAATACTTGTTTCCCGCCTAATATAATTACTCTGTATTTCAAAAGAAAGAACGTGAAGGAAATGGCGGGAACTGGGAACGGCTGAGCTGTGTTGCCAAGTTTTTATTGTTGATGTAGATCTGCTGATTCGAATAATACACAGGGCTACACTTCGGACATTATTTCGGTACTATTATGCGCAATATAATGTAAATGCCGATCCTGAGTCAACGCCGAGGTCATTCAAATAGAGAAATAGGGTCATAAATAAATAAATAAATAAATAAATAAATAACACACCGAAGCTATGCTACCTTATCACCGTTATTCAATAAATACGAGAAAGAGGCCAAACACTCGACAGCTATACAGATATAATACAAAATACAAACACAAAGTAATCTGATGATGAATATATCAACACTCACCATGCAATGATTATATCCTTCAAGATGAAACAAGAGTTTGGGTGAAGGCCGTTCACAGTTTACAGCAGTTAACACAGAACGCAGAAACAACATCGTGATAACACCAAGCACACTCACTCACTGTATCGCGACTCTGTATGGTTAATAATAGCTTCCACATACGTAATGTTAAGGTAAAGTATTTAGCACCAAGCACACAAACAAGCTGCTCTGTGGCGATATTATTGCCGTGTTTTTACATTGTCGATTTGTAGGCCATTGAATAGCATGCGTTAATTTGAATATTACGGTACTATTTGCAACTTATTGACGTACTATAAAAGAAATAACGAAGTAAAAATGCAAACAAAAAATATTAAAACTCGATGCTAAAAGTAAACGAAAGGATGACAACGAAACAAACTCCGACACAGTTAACAGGCGACTGAATGAATGAATGAATGAATAATGCGCTGGTGGCATTAGTTGTCAAAATCCAGTCAATAAGAGCCCGCGGCGGCCATTTTTATATAGTTCGTGCCAAATGCTTCAGGTTCTTACTCTTAAATACAGGGTTATAGGCACAATTCGTGTTGACCGACTGAAAAGCTTTCTTTATTAGAATTTGGCAAACTGAGAAATGGCTTCTATCAGTACAATGTGTGAATTAGGTCTTCATAGAACTAGTTGATATAATCACACTACCTAACTGGGGGTACGAAAGTCTATCCCAAAAAGTGTTATATGTTTTTATAGTGACTGAATTCATTTCTGATGTATTTCGTCCAGTGAGATAGGCTAAACAAGCTGGGTAATAAAGCCGGTAAGAAATATGGAGCGCACGACTGGTGGCCTATAAATAGGCGTAAAAACATCCAGGCCTCTTAGGCAACAAACGCGTTCAATAAACACGAGATCCTCTCACGCGATGTTTCGTAAAGCCAGACCCTATTCATTCAGTACTAAAATTAATGAGACTCTATTTCATTATCGACACTTTATTGGCACATCCATTTCGCTCCAAAACACGTGGGAACAGTCAAGACGGTACTCTGGCTGTAGTGAAGCTGATGTGGTACATTTATCTTTACCCCCACGTACTTGAATGCATGACCATCTCCCTGCTGTAGTGTGTATTATTGTTGACATCACTGAGTTTCGGGTTCGAGTTCTGGCTCTCCCAAAAATTTAAATTCTGGTCTGAGGGCTGGAACAGAATGCACTCAGCCTCATGAGGCAAAACTGAGAAGAGGTGGAAAAGGAGAAAGGAAACTTGTAGTTTTACGTGACGGCAATCTTGCGATCATGATCCACGGGACCTCCTTTTGACGTGGAATCCGAATCTATTTTTCCCCGTGTGGCCTCCTGAGAGGCCGAGTGCATGTCTTTCTTGTCGACGCCCGTGGGTACCTGCGCGTCGGGATGAGAGATGGAATGGATGAAGATGAATAAAACTGGGCAAGGATGTGGAAGGGAGTGGCCGTGGCCTGTCAGAAGGTAACGTCCCAGCATTTGCTTGGTGTTGAAAATGGGGAAACCACGGAAAACCATTTCAAGGACGGCCGACGGTGGGGCTCGAACCCACGCGTCTACCGAGTCAGTTGAGAGCTTGGCCCCATGACCTAACACTGCGCTTTACCGAGCGTAGCCACCCCTGTCGGTATCCGAACCATAAGACATGGTATTTCACTTCGAAAATCTCATATACATTGACTGAAATCAACCACGGTTCACCTTGGTGAGAAGCCCACAGCGTGACCGTTGCGCCACCACGCCCGTGAGAGGAGAGGTGGATCCCATTCCTATCTCTGTCCTCCTAGAAGCGGTTTCACTCTGTTTCCATTTTTCTACGCCAAACAAATGCCAGAATGGTTCCTGACTTAAAGCCACAGCCACGTCCTTCCTAATTTTCGCCTTAGTTACAAATACACACACTACTATTGACACCACTAAAGCACAGGTTGTGTGACGATTTCTCCACTCATCCAAGTTTCCTTTTACTAATGCAGTCAATGGTCATTTATTTTATTTTACGGGTGGATCAGGGAAGGGATTTTGGAACGAAATGGGCCGTGGACTTATTGAAAGGAACCATCCCGGCATTTGCCTGGTGGTGAAGTACCGGTCTGATGATCTGACGGGCCCCTAAATGAAACAACCACAGCAACAATAGTAAGCTACTTGAGTGCGAGTAGAATTTGTCATATAACTATGTTTCTGTGGTGACTGTAGCAGTGTATAAAGTACTTTATGTTCGACCCTGACTATTATATGTCAGAAAACTGTACTATAATGAGGCTCATTTTAACACTATTTTTTTTTATTATGAAACAGTTTCTCTCACCAATCAGAGCTCAAGAAACAGTTGTTTGACCAATTAGATAATTAGATGCGCTGAGTTCCACGGTCTTCTAATTTAAATTTCACTGCCTGGCCTAGTGTCATAGTAGGGTAATCGAGGAGGCCATGGTCAAATACAAGGCATTCTCTGCGTCTCATGCGCTCTGTTCAGTAAATAAAACTGGTGAAATCTCGACAGATATTTATGAATATTTATGTTCGAACATAAAATAGTAATAATAATTATCGTCGAACATAAACAGTCGTATGCAACTCGCCTATAATGGTAATTAAGACTCGTATGGAAATTATAAGACTCGAATACGCTCGTTTTATAAACATACTCGTGTCTTAATTATTGCCATTATAGGCTCGTTGCATAATGTACTAGTAAGTGACTAGGATGTAGGTGTTTTAGAATCCTCCCTATATTATTCGGCTAAGGCCCCATTCTAGTTTTGTACCGAAAATAAGATCCTGTTAACACCAACCTACACATACTGTATAGGGTACCCACAGTTTCCGCATAACCCCATGTGTGCCCGAAATGCACTCACTTCCTCTTTAAATGCCTCTCAATTAAATAAATAGGCTACCATAAAAAATGTACATTTACAATGTGAGCACCGTAACCTGTCGAGCCTGCCGCTAGAGCGCAGGGCAGCGCGGCGGCGGACATCTGTCGAGAGCGCGGCGTACTGCTATGCGAGCCTGCCGCTAGAGCGCAGGGCAGCGCAGCGGCGGCAGCCATCTGGCGGGAGGGTGGCGTACTGCTAGCTGAGGAGTCTCTCAGCAGATGGCTTCGGTGTGGTCTCGCCAAGACTTTCTCTAGGGTTCAATCCTTTGCAAATGTAAAAATTGCTGTAGAAGAAACTCCCGAGCAAACAATAACCGATGAATTCGTTGTAAAATCGAATATTGTCTACAAAGAGGTGCTGTGACAAGTACAAAACACTGCTCTACATAATTATTTGTGTTCTTCTCATGTACATATGCCGTTTAACAACAATAAATACATTTCTTCAATATTTAAAACTTCGTTCTCCCACATTCTTCCCTACCACCCCATAAACCTACATTCACGTTGCGAAAGCTCGCACAGGCCCACTAGTTTTAAATAAAGTGCTATCTCATCATTTGCCTGGACAGAGTGTGAAAAATAAACCGAGAGAAGTAACAATGTCAGCGCCGGGGTTAGAATTTTTTAATCTCCGGACTTCTAGCTCCTCCTTGTAGTCGTTGTTTGAGACTCAACGAGCACAGCTATGCTGCGGGAATACAAGTGCTAATGAAGACTATGAATGAATTTGAATTGCAGCCAATGGCCATAGCGGGGTATTTTCATTGAGCGCCCGTAGGCTCCCCATCAAGCTCAATTTCAAGTAATTTCAACTTTGGTTACCAGAGATGCCACTGTCACTGACACCTAGTGGTGAATGTTGGAACTTGATAGAGCGTTTCTAGCCAAATAACCTACAAATTTAGCTACACACTACCAATTGTAGTAGTAGGTTCTTTTACATGCCATAAATATATGATATGGGCCCGCCGGCTTTACTTCCCCGGAAAACAACTTTCAGGACGGCTGATGTGGGAATCAAACCCTCCTCTTCTCAGTTTTGCCCCAGGAGGCTGACAAGGGAAGAATCAGGTAAGACAGGTCGAAACCTATCTTGAAACTTTGTGGACGCATCTGTTGTACTGGCGTCTTCGGTGGGGTAGTTGGTAGCATGTTGAGCTTCGATGCCCAAGGTCGCGAGTTCAAATCCGACCGAAGTCGTCGGATATTTTAAGAGCATTAAAATCCCTCAGTATATCTTCCTTTCGAGGGGAAGTTAAGCCGGCGGTCCCATGCCATAGATTCATGGCATGAAAAAGAACTTTCCACTAACTATACTTGTGTGATGCCAAAATTTGTAGGTTAGAATTGATAACGCTCTATTAGTTCCAACGTACATTGTCAGATTTTCACTGCGATGCCATCTAGTAGCCAAGTCCGCAAGCTTGGTGTCGTGGACGGTAGCATTTGGTAGCAAAAGTTGGAATTACTTGAAATTATTGTCTGCAGTCCTTACTTGAATTAAAACAGATAACACACACTAATACAGCCATCACAATTAACACCGGTTATCAGACAGATTCTACACACACCCAAAGTACACGGGACTACATGACTGCGTTGCGCAGCCCCTAAACTAAGGAACCGGCCAATGAATCGTTGTACTAGTATAAGAGGACAACGTGTGGAAAATCAGCCACCATATTGAACTGCAAGGCTCCGAAATCATGTGGCGAATCTCTCATTTTAGCGAGTACCTTACATGTTGAAAGGGACAGCCCTGACGGTTCAGGCACTCAAGGCCGGTAGGAAATAGCCGCACGCTCCAGTCAGCATATACCCCTCGCCACGCGACTACTCCAAGTGCCGCAGGGATGTCCAGCTACTCCAGCCGTCATACCGGCGAACCAGGATGTCAGGTACACGTTTTCCTCTTATAGTACAGTGATTGCGTCCACAAAGTTTTAATATAGGTTTCGACCTGTCTTACCTGATACTTCCGTTCCAGCCCCCGGACCTCCGGGGTGACAGTGAAGAATTCTAGCCGCTACACCACGAGGTGGTCACTACTTATTTACTTACCGTTCTTCTAGCTTACGTTCAGCATAATTGTTGTCTATTTACTTATTTCCTGCATATTTTGAACTAATTTCTACTTAATTACTAGGTGCAGATGATCTACATGTTTTGGATGTAAAAGCGACTATCATAAACTCTTAGGCTAATTATTATATATATTCTTAACTGACGTGCGGAATGGAACGGGGGCTTACTCAGCCTCGACAGGACAATTGAGTAGCTGTCTGTTCCAAGTGACAGTGAACCTAGTCAAGAAAGCCAAGATTAAGGCTGAGGGGACACGTATTCATACCATATGAATGAGCAGCGGTTGCTTGGTAGGCTTGATTTACTTATCTACTTACTCACTTAACTTACTCGCTTACTTACTTACGTACTTACTTACCCACTTTACTTGCTTACTCATTTACTTACGTGCTTGCTTACTTGCTTACTCGCTTACTTACTTACGTACTTACTTACTCACTTTACTTGCTTATTTATTTACTTACGTGCTTGCTTACTTGCTTACTTACTTGCTTACTCACTTACTTACTTACCCACTTTACTTGCTTACTTATTTACTTACGTGCTTGCGTGCATACTTACTTGGTTACTCGCTTACTTACTTACGTACTTACTTACCCACTTTACTTGCTTATTTATTTACTTACGTGCTTACTCGCTTACTTACCCACTTTACTTGCTAACTTATTTACTTACGTGCTTGCTTACTCGCTTACCTACTTGCTTACTTGGTTACTCGCTTACTTACTTATTTACCCACTTTACTTGCTTACTTATTTACTTACGTGCTTGCTTACTTGCTTACTTACTTGCTTACTTACGTTCTTACTTTCTTACCCACTTTACTTGCTTACTTATTTACTTACGTGCTTGGTTACTTGCTTGCTTACTTACTTGCTTACTCGCTTACTTACTCGCTTACTTACCCACTTTACTTGCTCACTTATTTACTAACGTATTGCTTACTTACTTACTTACTTGCTTCCTTACTTGCTTATTTACTTACTTGCTTACTTGCGTACTTACTTACTTAGCTACGTACTTACTCACTTGCCCACTTTACTTACTTACTTACTTACTTAGCTATGTACGTACTTACTCACTTGTCCACTATACTTACTTTCTTACTTAGCTACGTACTTACTTACTAATTCAGCCACTTTACTACTTACTTACTTACCTACTTACTTGCTTACTCACTTTCGTACTTACTTACTTACTTACTTACGTACTTACTTACTTACTTACCCTCGATGTGATACTGGCTTGTCAGCTGTATGTCCCTGGTTTAAAAGAACGATACTGGGAGAGATGGGGCCTGTCATCGATCCCCATGCGGGCCTACACCGCAGTGCGCTCCTCCAAACTGCTCCTTGGGGACAGGACCATAGCTCCTACTTTATGGACACTCCAAGCTACCCTCATGTTGTATGATACTGCTGACCCTCGTGCACTCCATGAGGTCATGCCCTATTTCACTCGAGTATGCCACTTGTTTATATAATCTCTGGAGCAGGAATACATTTATCCCTGGCTCAGCAAAATAATTATGTGCTCTGCGATGGAAGCTGGAGATTTGAAACCTACAATGGCCATACCGAGAGTGGATTTCCCCAGGTTCTTCCACACAACATCCAGGGAAATTCCATAGGAAGCACTCTACCACAGTAAAGGCTCGGTATCACGATGGCACTGATGTCACGACATTGCTGTCATGACATGAAATGTCGCAGCAGTGTCATTGACGGAACAGTTTTTGATGCCACCGTCACAGTGCCGTGGCAGTGGTGTCGCGTATTCAAAAGTTTTGAAATGCGACACCGCGGAATCAGCGCTGTCGTGACACTAACGAGAACTTATCGTGTGAACAGGTAACTGCCATGGCAGCGAATGCCGTGACATTTCATGACAGCAACGTCGTAACCTCAGTGCCATCGTGAGAACGAGCCTTTACACAAGAATAATTATAATAATAATGACAGATAACTTACAACAAATAATACATGTCCCGGGATGCAAAATTTAGATATTATAACTTGGGCTTGTATTTTTAGGTGCTAAAAGTCGGGAAAAAAATTATTTTTATGTATTAAATATACCTGAAATATGTGACAAAAAAGTAAAAATATTTAATTATAAGTTTATTAATGACAATATAAACAATATCCAGTACTCACGAATGCAAGTTATGCTATGCCTCACTGACTGCTGAAGAATTACCATACACAACGACATACATCTTCAGGTTGTCCATCACAAATGATCGACGATTATCGCGAAACACTTCTTCTGAAGAAGCGAAACTGCGGCAGTATGTCTCTTACCCTCGAGGTGTGATGCAACTTGAGATCGCTGTTCAGCCATGAATGCTTTCCCACATGGTTGGCAGAACAGAACGCACCCATCAGAGGTAAATTATCCTTAAATTCTGCAACATACTGCTGCAGACGATAACTTGTAGTTGCGTTTAATTTAGGCATCGTAGAACTGCCTTACACTTCACAGTGCCAGAAATGAACTGCATGCAAGTAACACTGGTTCCAAGTAGCTCTAGCACGTGGTGCAATATGGCTATGGACTAGGAAATCCCCGGCTTCCACGGTGAGTGGAACGGGGCGACAAGATAATAAAATCACAGCTGTAAGCTGACATACCCTCTGCATGAAGATTAGATAGCTCGCAGGTTCTTCCCCGTTGAAGTAGCACAGAACAAAAAGTTACAGGCAGTCTGAGAGACTAGACTTTATATCATTTCAAATGACGCATGCTACAAATGCTACACATGTTACAAAGGCTCAGGAGGGCTTCCCGCTTCGCTCGAAGACCCAGGACTCTTTCAACAGACTCCATTACCCATTAATTTAGGCTTCCCGCGCGGGGAACGGAGAGTGGGAGGTGCACTCTTCTGCATGACGTCACGCACTCGCCTTCTCCGTATCACATAACGCCAGACCCCAGGAGTAAACTCAGACTCGACATACTCCATTACCCTTTAACTTAGGCTTCCCGCGTGCGGAACGGAGAGCGGGAGGTGCACTCTACTGCATGACGTCAGCCACTCGCCGTCTCCGTATCGCATAACGCCAGACTCCAGGAGTTAACTCAGACTCGGTGCATATGCACTGAACAACATGATGACGTCATACACGCCATAACCGTAACGCATAACGGTAGACCAAAGCAAAACGATGAAGTCGACAAGATAATTTGAAATGATAAAATGCAATAAACTGAAATATCTAGCATACTGATTTTAGAAAATGTAAATATTATATATTTTTATGTGCTAATAAGAGAAAAGCAGGAATTTATGTATTTATAGACAAAATGTTTAGAATATGTATTTACGTAAAAAAATGTGTATTTACGAGCCCTAATCATAACATAGTAATCAATCATCCAGGGCATTTTTATTTACCACATTTATGTGCACTTTGGTAAAAGGTTTCATATTTCAATCATAGATACTCTGCAAGGAGCATTTTAATGGAAAAACTACAAGAGAAATAAAAAGAGAGAATTCACCAATGATATACTGGATGCACAAATCATTCTGGTTCATGCTTTGAGCCCCCAGCTCCTCTGCTTTTGTCTTCTTCACCTTACTCTTATTACGGTGTTTCATTTCTTCATCATTAAATACTAATAAGTAAAATAGGAATCTCTGTTTCGCGGGCTTATAGGCCGTGTTCTAAGGACATTTTGTCGTCTTTAGAAGCCCGCGAAACAGAGATTCGTATTTCAACGCCGGTCGTGAAAGTCTGAATTTTTACTTACTAATAAGTAAACTTTTTTTGGAAGCCAAAAAAGTGTGACGTTGAAGGAATAATAATAATGTTATTGGTTTTACGTCCCTTTTAAATACTGAGGCTTTTAGAGACGGTGGGGTGCCAGCATTTTGGCTCGAAGGGGAGCTTTAACGTACTAGGAAATATACTGATATGGCTTTCTCGCATTTGTGCACCCTTAAATGCCAGCTGTCTGCGCCAGGTTTCAATCCTACAAACTTGGGTACAGCAGACAAGAATGTTACGGCTGTGCCACGCAGCCAGTCGATGACGTAGAAGAGCTTAAAGATCTGAGGTATATTTCGACAATGTGGAGAGACCTCAAACATTGTAACAGAAAGCGAAGAATGGACCTTTCTAAGGACAGAAAAATTTGATTTATATTAAACCATAATGATAGTATACAAGTTACATGTATTTAAAGTTGGACCTCTCAGCAGGCTTAGAATCATGTTGGTAGCATTGACGTATATAAGTTACTCCAAATTAATATAGAATGTCAGGTATTATACGTGTGCATAGTTTAAAGCTGTCGGCTTGCATACTTTCTGATATATGGGTGTATGTATGTCTACCCCTTATTATTCCCGTTTTCCAACGGGGTTGGGGATGAGATGCGATGGAAGTCATTGTGGCGGTGGATTTTACGGCCAGTTGCCCTTCCTGACGCCAACCTCATGAGAGGAGTTAATGAGAGATGAAATGAATGATGATGAATGAAACTGAGCAAGGATGTGGAAGGAAGCGGCCGTAGCCTGTCAGAAGGTACCGTCCCAGCATTTGCCTGGTGTTGAAAATGGGAAACCACGGAAAACCATTTCAAGGACGGCCGACGGTGGGGCTCGAACCCACGCGTCTACCGAGTCAGCAGAGAGCTTGGCCCCATGACCTAATGCTGCGCTTTAGCCAGTGTAGCCACTACTGTCGGTACTTTCTGATATATGGGTATTTGGATTAAAATAATTGAGAGCATTTATTAACAGTTGGCAACCCTGGTGGCTCTTAAGAATACGCGCAGTCATATCTGTTTATGTACACATAGCACATACGAAATTTGGTTGAAATCTAATTGATAGTGTAGAAGTTATATGCATTTAAAAATTGGACCTTTCAGCAGGCTTACAATCATTTTGGCAACACTGCCATGTATGGCCTCCTGGAAATTAAACTGCAATATTATTATCTATACGTGTGCCAATTTTGAAATAGCTCCCATTCATACCTTCCATGATATCCAACATGGAGCTCAAATTTCAATTGCGATTTTTCAGGAGTTGGTAGCACTGACATCATTTTCATATATGACCGTGAGATAGTCAGGTATAGATCTTTACTCCTAGCAAATTTTGTTTCGATTGCTGCAGCCGTTTAGGAGTTGATAGGGGTGGGGGGGGACACACACACAGCCAGCCAGACAGACAGACAGAAGGACAGACAGACACACATTTGCCCGATCTCATAAGTCTACTTTTTCCTCATTTTTGCAAAATGTGAAAAGTAGGCTAAAAATACAATAAATGTTTTGTTTATAATTTCTCAAAATATTCAGTCATGTTCAACTTAAAATACATAGAAAAGCATGAAAGTAAAATCTTAAGGAAAATATTTAGCCCAGTCTGAAAAAAGGAATTTCTATGAAAAGTAAATTTCACGAGTTACATTAGCATTCTCTGCAAATCTCTGATACTTAAAAAAAAAGGCGACTGGTGTTCTACAGTCAAATTCTCCGAATGAACAAACATAGACTGGCCAAAAGAATTATCCACCTTGCCATCTCACTGAACGTCACGAGCAATCGATTAAATGAAACTGAACGCGACCTTGAGGAAATCATTATCACAGGATAAACAGCGTAGAATAGAACTACTTACTTCTGTTTAATTTAATTCAGTATGTCTCTTCAGCTTACAAGGTTGCCAGTTTAGAAAGCTTCTCAAATACCATAATAACGTAAGTAAGAAAATAAATAATACGGTCAAGACAAAGGTCTAACAAGTAATCTCTATTTCCAATTGAAGTTTAATAGCAATCCATACAGTAACAAATTAACAGACCTCTCAGATGCTAATCTACAATACAAAATACATACTGTATTATGAATATAAATCCAAGCGGCTAGCATTCTTGGCAGTCAGCATGGAGGTCCGCTTTTGATCCCCGGCTCTGCAACAAAATATAATTTAATTTTGGTTTGAGGGCTAGACCGGGGTACACTTAGCCTCGTGAGGCGAAATTGAAAATGGTGGGTTCGGTTCCCACCTCAGCCATATTGGAAGTGTTTTTTGTTGTTGTAGTTTTCCATTTCAGGCATCGTGGAAGTGGTTTTCCGTGGTTTCTCACTTTTACTCCAAGTAAATGCCGCGATAGTTCCTAACTTAAAACCACGGCTGGTCACCTTCTCAATCCTCAATTGAATTGCAAATACACACACATATAGCCATTACAATAATACAGGTTATCACAGAAAGTTTCTACACACACACCCAGCTACACGGAAATGACCACTCTTGGAGAACTTCATCGAGCAAGCAAAGAAAATTGATTTAGAGAAAAGAGAAATACATGATCCGTGTCTTCCATGCCTTAGTAAGATATTACAATATTCCATCAAAAAAATGTAATATACATGGATTACTCTTCGGAGCAAGAAGGAGACGTAGTTTGTGAATGACTTCGTTCACAACTGAGTTTCTCTGCAGACTTTCTGCGTTATGGCATCGTGTGTGTGATGAGGACTGTACGAACAATTTGTATCTCGATCTATAACTTTGCATGGGTATGTTTTAGGTCTAAAGATTCATCTGGAAGTAACGTCATAAATTTCGTGGTACAATAATAAAAACCAGTGTTTGTCATCTATGTATACAAGGTCAGCAGCGCCATCTATACGTTGATATTGGAACGCAAGCTCTTAGTTACGTGTTGCTTTTTATCTATGCAGTTAGTTTGTTATTGTTGTTTTAAGGGGCGGAACTACGAGGTAATCTGCCCCTCTAATTTATCTATGCATACTAGAACAGTAGCGTTATCTATACGTTACTATAAGAACACAAACTGTTAGTTATACGTCTTAGTTACATGTTGTTTATCTTTGCATACGAGGAGAGTAGCGTCAACTATACGTTGCTATAAGAACACAGGTTCTTAGTTATGTGTCTTAGTTACGTGTAGTTTGTTTATCTATGGGTACTAGGACAGTATCGTCACCTGTACGTTGTTATAAGAACGCAAGCTCTTGGTTACGTGTCTTAGTTACGTATTGCTTGTTTCGTTATGAATTTATTTGTTTCGTAAAATTTCGAACGTTGAAAAGTGTAATACTTATCAGAAACGGAAATATGCAGAGAAGGAGGAGCATGTGTTTTAAAAAATGTATCCTCGACATGCCAACTATCAATGCAGAGTAGGACAAGGCGTTTCAAGAATCCAAACACGTTCAGAATTGCAAATACGCAACACTCATATAGCCATTACAATAGCACAGGATATCAAAGAAACGTTTCCACACACACAACCAGCTACACGGAGATGACCACTTTTCGAAAACTCCATCAAGCAAACAAAGAAGTTTGATATTGTGTTCATTTTACGTTCTACTTTCATAATTCATAAGGAATTAATCTTAGCGTGTAGTTGCTATTAGATGAAAATCATGGAGGATAATAAACGGACTTGTATGTACTAAATCAAATACAATGTTATGTGTCTACGCCTCATAAATGTAATAATGACCCTGTATCCAAGAAGCAGCAATTAAAATGAATGCTCATAAAACTTGAACTTGAAATAGACATGACCAACCATGAGCGAGTAAACATATTATACGTTTAATACATCGAAAGCGGCATTCAGTACGAGGAGAGCCTTGGAGGGTTCATGTATTCTCATCACTCTGGAAGTTTGTATGTGTATAAGGTTCACTCTCTTATGTATCTTCACTATTCCTTAGAGTAGAATCTATCTACTAAATCGGTTCGATGAATAGGGAGCTTCCAGTTTAGTTGCTTCCTCAGATTAGGGGCTGCAACAACGCGGTCATGTAGCCCCGTGTACTTTTGGTGTGGGTAGAATCTGTCTGATAATAATAATAATCAAAGAAAACAGCGACTACAGAAGGTGTCACAAGCCCATGGAGGAGATCAGTGACACGATTCGAAAAAGAAGGATTGCCTTTTATAGCCACGTGACACGAATGAGCCCAGGCAGGATATCAAAACGGATATTGACGTACTTTCAAGATAAGAAAACCAAAGAGGCATGGTTCACGGAAGTTGAGAAAGATCTACGTGAAATGGAAATTTCCTCTAAAGATATCCAGGAGCGTGTTCCACTTCAGGAAAAAGTACGTACGCACAAAGGTTTCCAGGAAAAGCCGAAGCTGAAGACAAGGAAGGCGTGGTCCCAAGGGAGAAAAGAACAACACCGGAGACACTGGGCGGTAGTTAGAGCTCGGAAGAAGAGACAGTTGAACTGACGTGGTCCCGAGTTGGCCGAATCGATGAAAGAAGAAGAGGAAGAAGAAGAATATCGTATGGCCTCGGGTGACGAGTGCAAGCTTTGTTAATTGACACCCAAAGGGCAGCTTGCATGTCGAATTTTTGGTTGTTCCTTGTAGCGCTATGGAAGTCAAGGAGGTTAGATATCTGAGCTCCTTGACACTATAGCACTTTCTAGTAGAGAATGGAGAAACTTTTTTGTGTTAGCAGAAAATCCCGAGATTAATGTTGCCTTTATGAACACGGCCTACTGAATTCAAATGGATCTTTAACATGCCATCAACGTATGACATGCGTGTCGTGATTTTTGCCGCCTTTCAAAAACCACTTACCATGGCCAGGAGCGAACCTGCAAGTTTGGGGTTGGTAGACTGACAAGATAGCCACTCACCCACCGTGGCATGTTAAACTGTCTGATAACCGGTATTAATTTTGATGGCAGTATTAGTGTGTGTTATCTGTAATTCAGGTAAGTTCTGCAGACGATCAATTTCAAGCAGTTCATACTTTTCCTACCAAATGCTACCTTTAACGACATCTAGTTGTGAACTTGACTACTAGATGCTACCGCAACCGGCGTCTGGCAGTGAACGTTGGAACTTTAATAGAGCGTTAATCAAATCTAACCTACGAATTTAGCATCACACAATTGAAGTTAGTGTAAGGTTCTTTTACATGTCATGGAATTTGGGGTAGGCTATCGTTTGTGCACGTCTGCATGTCTTTTGCTCCATTGCACTGCCCTTTTCCACTTTCTGACTCCATAGTAATCAGCAGATTTATCTCAGGAAATGGCAAATGGGAAACCGATTTGGGCTCTTCTTTTCCGATTGTAGGGTGGGTGGGTGTACCAAAGGCGCACCCCCAAGTGTAGAATTCCAAAAAGTAACTCGATATCAGCCCGATATGTGTCAAGAACTATTTCTCGAAGCAAAGAAATACAGCAGCAAATATCGATGTTCCAAAATACGGGAAAGACAAGATGCTCCTGTTCGTTCATTTAAGGGCTTTCGCACATTACTCGTTAGCGTAGAGATCCACGAACTTGAATGTGTGTGTAACCTCTCTGTTAACTTGTGTCATTGTAATGACTGTACTAGTGTGTGTGACTCACCACTACCGCCACTACGGCCAGTGTCCTGGAGCTTGGAACATCTAGTTGGGATGGATACAACTGGGGAGGTGTGATCAGCACGTCGACCAGGCGGCCGCACCTGCAAAGCGAACAGGGGCCTCATGAGGGGAGGGATTGGACGGTTAGGATGGATAGGCAAGGAAGAGGGAAGGAGGCGGCCGTGGCCTTGCAGTAGGTACCATCCCGGCATTTGCCCGAAGACGAAGTGGTAAACCACGGAAAACCACTTCGAGGATGGCTGAGGTGGGAATCGAACCCCCTCTACTCATTTGGACCACCCGAGGCTGAGTAGACCCCGTTCCAGTCCTCATATCACTTTTCAAATTTCGTGGCAGAGCCGGGAATCGAACCCAGGACCTCCGGGGTGGCAGCTAACCATGCTGACCGCTACGCTACGGAGGCGACCTTTATGGTTATATGGCTGATATTTCAAATAAAGGTCTTCCGATATTTTAACGAACATAAAGAGATGGTAAATGGTGCCACGTGATTTGGAAGTTATATTTTATGGAGAATGGATTATTATCACAATCTTTATACATTCCCTATCCATCATAAAAGTAAGTAGCAACCGTATGAAATATAATTATGTATGTTATGGTAAATTTTAATTGCCCTTATTTACTGAAGTGTCTTGGTTGGTGTTGGAAACACACCACCCCTGGGGATGAGAGTGTTCTCGTACTCGCAAATAAAAATAAAATACTTTTCATAGTAAATTCCTATGAAATGGCGCCCTCCCGGATTGGATCGTCTTAGTGATAGCTTTAAATATATTACACAGTATCACGAACACAGTCCCTTTGACCGTTCCTAGATGTCACTAAACCAGCCCAAAGCTGTACACAACCGTGCATGAGCAGGGCCTATTAGACGGAGGGCTTACGACAGCCGATCAGGATCAGTCATTCCATCAGGAAGGAGGTACACTGCACGTGTTGTCTGCAGTTTAGCCATGTCTAGAAGGTCAATACCGCCCTTTGATCGTATCCGCATTGTTACGTTGTGTCAGGAAGGGCTCTCATCAAGGGAAGTTTTCAGACGTCTCCGAGTGTACCAGAGCGATTTTGTTCGAACATGGAGGAGGTACAGATATACAGGAACTGTCGACGACTAGCCTCGCTCAGGTCGTCCAAGGGCCACGACGGCAGTGGATGACCGCTACTTAGGAATTTCAGCTCGTAGGAACCCTGAAAGAAACGCCACCATGCTTAATAATGCGTTTCTTGCCGCCACAGGACGTCGTGTTTTGACTCAAACTGTACGCAATAGGCTGCACGATGCACACTTTCACTCTCGACGTCCATGGCGAGGTTCATCTTTGCGACCCCGACACAATGCAGCGCGGTACAGATGGTCCCAACAACTTGCTGAATGGACCCGTCAGAATTGGCATCACATTATTTTCACAGATGAGTGTTACATACAGTACAGTATGCCTTCAACCAGACAATCGTCGGAGACGTGTTTGGAGACAGGCTGGTCAAGCTGAAAGTCTTAGACACACTGTCATAGACACACCCTGATGTTTTGGTGTGGCATCATGTGGTGCCGACGTACGCCACTGGAGGTCATGGAAGACGCCGAAACGGCTCTACGACACATGAATGATATCCTACGAACCATAGTGCAACCATATCGGCAGAATATCGGGAAGGCATTCGTCTTCATGGACGACAACTCTCGCCCGCATCGTTCACATCTTGTGAATGTGTTCCTTCATGACAACGCCACCGCTCACCTAGAGTGGCCAGTATGTTCTCCAGACATTAACCTCGTCGAACATGCCTGGGACACATTGAAAAAAGTTGTCTTTGGACGAAATGACTTACCAACCAATCTGAGAGATCTACGACGGATCGCCGTTGAAGAGTGGGGTAATCTTGACCAACAGTGCCTTGATGAACTCGTGGATAGTATGGCATGATGGATACAGGACGTGCTACTCGTTATTAGCGCTTTTTTTTAGCGTATGGCTTTTAGTGCCGGGAGTGTCCGAGGACATGTTCGGCTCGCCAGTTTTGTAGCTGCTTCGAGACGGACACCCAATGGGTGAGCTACAAGTACCGTTGGGGAGGAAAGTGGGAATGTAAGGTCGAGGAGTTGGAAGGTAGCGGCTGTGGCCTATAGTTAGGGACCAACCCCGGCAATTGCCTGGAAGGAAGATGGGAAACCACAGAAGACCATCTTCAAGGTTGCCGGCGGGGGGATTCGAACCTCCTCGCCTCCCGGATGTGAGCGACTGCCAACAGTCATGCCGCAACGACCTCGGCTAACTCACCCGGTGTTATTAGCGCTACTGGTGTATGTTGCAATCTGGACCACAACTTCCGAAAGGCTCGCTGTATGATTGTACAACTGGCAATGTGTGGTTTTCATGATCTGAAACGTTGTTTTTGTACATCTCTAAGCTATTTGTATGTCAAGGTGCAGGACCGCTTCGCACTAAGGTGATGTAAAACTTTTTATATTCGACGATGTCGAAATGTAAATATTATAATGTCAGAAAACTGTATCATAATGAGTGAGGGTCATTATAACACTATTTTTCATTATGAAACAGTTTCTCCCATCAATCAGAGCTCAAGAAACAGTTGTGTGACCAATTAGGTAAGGATAGCATCGCACCCGCACTGACTTTCACTGCCTTCTATTTTAAATTTCACTGCGTGACTCGTGTTATAGTGGGGTATTTGAGGAGGCCATGGTCGAATACAAGGTATTCTCTGCGTCCCATGCGCTCTGTTCAGTACATAAACCTGGCAAAATCTCGACAGATATTTATGAATATTTATGTTCGAACATAAAATAGTTATAATAATCGTCGAACATAAGCAGTCGTATGCAACTCGCCTATAATGGTAATTAAGACACTCGTATAGACATAGGCTACTCGTGTCTTAATTATTGCCATTATATGCTCGTTGCATAATGTACTAATATGTGTGTATTTACAATATACTGAATCCTGTTTGTCGTTCGACCAATTAACTGCAACACAACGAAGGCAGTACGGGAGGGAGTGAGACGGGAAAGCTAGTGGGAGGGACAAACATAGTCTTCCCCCACAATCACTGCAAGGATGTCCGTGCCAGAAGCACCTCTATCATAAACCTTGTCAGTTTTGCGCCCCTCTGTGTCTGCGCCCTTGACGGGGGCAATTTTGCTAACCCTTGCTCATTAGTATTCTAGAATCAAATATACACTGACCGGCAAAAACAACGATCACTTGAAAAATTCAACATTAGGCCTACTTTCATTTAAACCATAAATATGAATGCTCTAGGCCTTGTACATACAGCAAGTTGCCGTTTATAGCATGGAAGTAAGGTTTCCTGGATGTATTATCATTCTTCATGTCATGGTTTCACTTAACAATAGCAATTCATTGAGATGATGCTGTTTCCCGCAGAAAGATGAGCGTGCCACCAAAAGAAAAGAAAACATTGCATTGTTGACGATAGCGATGAGCGCACATCTTTCTGCTGGAAACAGCATCATGTCAAAGATTCGCTATTGCTTAGTGAAACAATGACTTGAAGAATAGTAATACATCCAGGAAAACAACTAACCTTACTTCCATGCTATAACTACAGTATGTACTGTACTAGGCCTGTACCGTTCATATTTATGATTTGAATGAAAGTAATGTTGAATTTTTCAAATAATCGGTCTTTTTTGCAGGCCATTATAGTTTGACATTGTTGCTCTCATTGCGTTTTCATGAAGTAAACGTTTGTTAGGTAGATTTCATTAGAAAGCTAACTATTGCAATGGGTACAATGTTTCAACTTCCGGAGAATTTCGACATATCTTTGCGTTTCACATACTCTAGACCCCAAAACCACCGTCAGTTCAAAAGTTTATATATAATGTTGCGGTGGCATCTAGTAGCCAAGTTCACAGCTAGGTGTCGTTGACGGTTGTATTTGATAGCAAAATTAGGAACTGCTACTTGAAATTGACCGTCTGCAGTCCGTACCTGAATTGCAGACTAATACAGCCATCACAATTTACACCGTTTAGCAGACAGATTCTACAAACACCCAAAGTATACGGGGCTACATGACCTCGTTGTCGCAGCCCCTAAACTAAGGAACCAACTAAAATCTCTGCGGGTGATAAAATTTTGCGTGAAGAAGTAACAGACCGTTAGATAGTTACACATCAGTGTGGAAACCTTGCATAAGGACAGTGTGACCACAAGTATAAATATTGACCCCAAATGATGAGAAGGTTACCGTCCCCATAAGTCAATAAAATGTTTAAACTATGCATAAAATGACGAAAAACAAAGTTAATTAACCTCCAATTATAAAATACTTTCTCGCAATAAATGAGGTCTGATCCTTCTACGAAAACCTACATATTCTGCCTATTTTCGCGTATCTCCAAGTTTGCCCGGTGAAATCTAGCCCCACCTTCCGGCGTGTCGAGAGGAATTTTGAACTTCATTTCGCCAATACTTAATCGCCCTCCACTTTATTACGCATTCCTCGAAGGTCTTGCCGAGGAAATAGACAGCCACTATTATCATTTTAAGTTCATTTGAAGGATATTTGTGTCATCCGTGACTTGGAAACTAGCCAGAGGCTAAAGTCGAAGTGCAGCACGTATCGGAAATAACGTTGAGGAAAAGAGTTGAAATTCTCCGCACTAGCACATCTAGCAGTCATGAAGCAAAAATATTACTATATTGTGGCCTTGCACAACACGTCCAGTGTAATAGCGTGCCTAGAGCGGGTCCCTATCAGTGTTGCCATATCTAGCATCTTGGTACTAGATCTAGCTTATTTTAGACTCATTGTCAGTTGCACCAAAATATATCGGTGTTGAGTTAGCATAATACCTAAATCTATATACACTTTTTTTTTCGCTATCATTTTACCCTCCAGGATCGGCTTTTGCCACGGACCAAGCGAGGGATCCAACCTCTATCGCCAATGAGGGCAGTGTCCTGGAGCTTGAGACTATAGGTCGGGGATACAACTGGGGAGTGTGACCAGCACGACGCCCAGGCGGCCTCACATGCACCCAAACAGGGGCCTGATGAATGGATGGGAAGAGTGGGAGTGATTGGCAAGGAAGTGGGAAGGAGGCAACCGTGGCCTTACGGTAGTTACTGTTCCCGTATTACCTACCATTACCTGTTGAAATCCCTCGATGACAGCTGGATCTTAGAACCTAAAAATCCCCAGCTAGAAAAAAAACCAAGTCCTACCAACAAGTAAAGGGATAATAGGGGAACCAGTAATCCTAACATGTTGCATTAAGAATGACCATGGCTCAAAGAAAGTAACTAGCTCAATGAACACAAGATTCCTCCAGAAAGGAATGTCTCAAGAGGGTGGTATACCCTAGAAATACCTAGCGATGGCCTTCTTAACGCGACCTTCCATCAACTCTATAAAGCATCACGCAATAATTTAAAATCAGAAAAAGAACAAAATGTATTCATTGAATAAACATGACAAAAAATAACACTGTCATCAAAACGACCAATAATTAATCTACAAAAGCCATGGATTAAAATCAAGGAATGTAGCACGTGGTTCACCAACAAAATGAGGTGCCCACTATTGGAAAGATATTCCAATATCCTAGCATGAATTAACTATAAATGATCCCATAAAAAGAACTAGAATTATTGGATTCACTTCGAATAAGAATGTTATCATAATCATGAAAAATCGCAGTTATAATTATTTATAATCGTCATAATTATTAATCGTTATACGCTTAAGATGATGTTGAATTATTAAATATTATTTACATATTTTACAAATATATACATTTAATTTAGAACAATCTAAATCATTCCTTTCACTGACTTGGTTCACGACATTCGCATCTGTTATTGTTAATTATCCATGTGGTTTATATCAATCCTGTTTAATTCCACCGAGCGATCAAGCTTAGCAGAATGTTTTGCTAAATTCAATATGTAATAAATATATATCATAGTTCTCATATAATTGCTGTGGCATTGTAATCCAAACTTCAATTGTACCATTAAATTGATTATCCACTCAATCGTATCAATGCTCAGCTAAGTATAAATTATATTCATCACGAAGGCCTATTCTGATATTAATGAACAGCTGATTATGTCACCTGGGACATATGATTGTAACCATACTTGGGTTAAATTCACCAAACATCTGGTGTGAGACTTCACTAAGTTTTATCATGATTGGCACTACCTGGCTCAATCTTCAACATGAAAACACTTCAAAAATCACAATACCTTACACACTCATAATCATTAACACTATCCATAGATATGCCTGATATACGAAGTATAACATACATGCACCCTTAATCGGTGTCTAACAACCTTATTTTACTGTGTCATTAATCAGCTTATTGTCATAATACCTAAATTCATGCTTAGAACAAATACTTAAAACTGTAGCACGTCACTGAAATTCATTGTTGTGGGTTTCAAAAATATACCACAAAATAAAGAAAAGATCTGCATTACATCTAAGTTTGTACACTCTTAATTGGTGACCACAAAATCAAGAAAAGACCTGCATTACACTTAAGTTTGTACACCCTTAATTGGTGACCACAAAATCAAGAAAAGATCTGCATTACACCTACGTTTGTACACCCTTAATTGGTGACCACAAAATCAAGAAAACTTGCCTTACAAATAAATAATACAGTATGCGTTATCATTAAATCATTTGACTTGTAGTAAGTCCTCCCTGGGATTTGCTTCGCAAAAACTTGGATGTTCTTCAAATACACTGTTGTATTTCAGCAAACTATTGCATTAATTGCAATTATTTAATTTATTCAACTACTAAATTCATTAGTCAGTATATCATAATCATTAATTCCACTCAGTATATGAGGCTATAAAAATGTCAAAATTGATCCTCCCCAAAACTGAGATCGACCCTGACTTCAATGAACACGAAAATACCGATAGATAACACCTACATCTTGAATCCAGGTTAACTACTGAAGCTAAGCGACTGTTGGTTCATTAGGGAAATCTACCAATAAAGTCATGCTCACAAAAGCGAAGTCCTTTCTCTAAATAAATGAGAAAAAATATCAAATTTTCTCTCTTATCAAATGACTTCAAATAACTTCCTAATATCAAAGAGATATCTGGAAAACAAAGTTCCTCATCTAAGAAATTGTTAACTTGAACGTAAGTGCAAATCTAAGTGTGCACTAGACACTGGAAAAAATCTATCAGTGTTCCTAATACTGCACAAAGTAAGCGCAACTAATAATACTCTTATATAAAAATCTGAAGTTCTTCCCCTATATGTGGTCTTCACGACAATGAAAATATGCATATCACTTTAAATTACTACTGAAAAATATTGAAAGTTAAATTTACAAAGCTAATATTACACAAAGGATGTATTCATTAATTGGACAAAAATCCTAGTTGAACAGAAGGTCAGTTCCGAAACAGACATCGAACCTGGGCCCTTGCTCATCCATTTACAATACTAAAAGAAAAATATGGCAATTACGGTTGCTTTCAATGCCTCACTAAGCTATCGTAATAAACTGACGTTCCATTACCTTGCGTAGATTCTTGTAAAGGTCTAAAATGATATATGTTTACCCTGGTAGCCTCCAGGCTACACCAAGATGAAGATTATTCCATCTCCATCACCTGTGCTCGAACCAGCGGACCTTCCACACTCGAACTGCGTCTGGACGGTCCCTGCGTTCCATCCTGGCCTCGCGAAATTTCTCCGCACTCGATTAAAATAACACGTCTTTTCCGGACAAAATTCGTCAGTTTGTTACGGCGTGTAAGCAAACGCGAACAACCACTGATAATATCCAACTTAGAAATGGTCACGGAACTACTTTTATACATGCTTTCATAACTTGCAGTAGTATGGAGTCAGTTTAGCGAAATCATGGCACAAAAGTAGGTCGCACGATGCTCTCGCTAGTGCTTTAATTGTAGTGTTCCCATCGCGGTTAGCCTGCCATACTAGCAGATACAAAAGTCATTTCAAATATTCCCTCCGACGTATCGCTTGAAAATACATCGTTCATTGAAGGTATTATGCACTTGGAAAAGTATTTCTGATATTGGGCTATGTTCCCAAAAGTTTTTAAACACGGCCGTATTCCGATGAAAACCACACGAAATGGCGGCTCGAAGCAAGGACACTAGACGGACAGATCACTTCGCGCGTCCTAGCATTAGAAGTTTGTGCATGTCCAAATAATTATATATAAGCACATAATGGACTGAACATAGTGTTTAGATCCCATTTCAGTAGCCTTTCGATAATATTAAATGATGCACGATCATTCTAAGTCCACGCGATACACTCGCAAGTCTTGTAATATGCGTGTTAACGAAATGCACTCCACCTCTCTGTTACAATATTCCCGAACCGAGTCTGAACTAGAAGTCACTTCCCGTCATGCTTGCTATGATGAGAAAGACATCCATCTTCCCCAATCTTTGACGTCATAAGTCGATGATAATCGCTACAGGTGGGAGTTAATACATGTAATTCCGTGGATTATCTTCATTTACTCATATATGCATATAAAATAGCTTTCTGCTATGGGAATAATCATTCTGACACATAGGGAACCTCGTAATTGGCTCTAAATATATTTTATTTAATCCACATAAATCCTCCTCAGGTGCAGAAATCGATGCGAGATATGTCAAACTGACTGGATTATTAATCACTACGTCTTCGGCCCTCTCTCGGAAATTATCGGTGGCGAGACATACTTTCCCGAGCGAAACTCCTCCAACCACATAGCAGCTGTGAAGAGTGACTTCGCAGGCAAGCTCAACAGACTCACGCTGCGTCACATAACTGTACTCATAAATGTCCTTAAAACCCTTAAAAATAACGGTACAGTACTGTACCCGAAAATCCGGAAAGGATCCTGTTGGAATGTCCATTGCCCCAGCTGGATTGCCTATTTCTAACAGCACCGGCAAACACTACATTAGAAATCGCTTCCAACATGGCCTTTAGGGATTTACAGTTACAAGAATATTGTGGATCAACAACAAACTACACGGGGCACTTACCTTTACTTACCTCCTCAGGGACTGGGAATTCAGCTTCGCCTACAATACATCCACAATACTCTTCTCCTTATATTTAAAATTAATCACACTCCAACAACGGATAACAAACTGAATAAAATTTATTAACAATAGTGTAAACTAATCTAGTATAAACAATATAACAATAAACAAATTTAACAATAGAAATTAAAATAAAAACAAGCAATCATTCTCACTTCCTTTCAACTCTACATCTTTCTACAATGCTGTGTATAAAAATTATTAGCATAAAATCTTGGCTTGGTTTTAGGCCTACACAGCGTAAAAATAAAACTGTTTAATGAAGGCTCTTACATTCGTGGCATTCCTGACACTTGGTTTCATTCACTAGCCTGCGTTTGTAAAACGCACGTGCATTGGCCGTGTTTCATCAATGAAATATTAACACCACGCCGCACTCGGAGCTGGTTTATACAATGTATACAAGGCAGTGAGTGTCCACCTGCTTATATTATGTCACACCGTTCTCCAACCCTAACGGTGAATCATTCTAGCCATCCCACATTGAGACTGCTGGTGTGTGCGTATAAAATAACACGTAAAATTAACATTTAGATCTTACAAAAATGCATACAACTACTCTGTTTCTTAAACAATCATCCTGAAAATTTTTATACACTTTTTCATTCGAACCCCGCAATTGCTCATGACCAATTCGGTTCCACATTTACTCTTAACAGTGAACAAGCATTCATATCAAAAACATCCGCTCATAAAACACACGCTATTTCAAAACAATTGTTTAATAAATCCTACTAAATTATTTAACTAATTAAATCATTTTCAAAGAAATTATTTACATGTAATATGTTCATAATAATATACATTATTTCGTGTTGCTAACATGTTACTGTCGAGATTCTGGCTTCTTGGTAACAATACAATTCTCTACTAACTATATACACTGGTTTATCACATAACCATCCTCTAACGTTCCGTAGTTTGATATACTGCTTACACATCGTCTTATATAGGTATCATTACAATGTCGGTATAATACAGTCGAATAATTAAAGTTAACCGTACGTAATTACATAACTTCGGGTTTAATAAAATATAATAATAGTATTATAGACATGAGTAGACAATCTTTCTCAAGTTGCATTTCCGCTAATACCATTCTGTTAAAACAGCTAAATTGTTACTTCCACAAGAACTAGACTACTTGTATACAACGGCTCTTATCATGATCCATGCCTTCTTATCAAAGAAAAATAATACATTGACTTCCCTTAAATAATGCGGAACTCCCTCGCACGAGCACTCCATAGCTCTACAAATCCTCATATAACAGTATATATGACATAAACAATTATCATCCACTATGTTAAACAATTACCAAAAACGGATTAATTGTTATTAACATATCTTCTGTAGGAACTTCTCTCAAATAATGGCATGACCCTCAGTATCAATCCACATGACTACTGGACTACAATTATACATGCTTAAGTTCTTCAAACGAAACTTCCAATTGTAATGAACGATATTAGACAGTCGTGATTAACCTCCTACAGTTTACTCCACAACAAGATAATTAACTGTTAACTCGTCTGTCGCAAATACATGTAATAAAAATAATACTCCTGTCTCACCTCACTTGTCAAGCTTTAAATTGTTTATCGTTGTAATATCATGTCCAAAAATGACGTGATGTTACACAAATAGAATAAAACAACACACATGTTATTTATAGTGTCAGATAGAATTCAATCTTGACCGGGATGAACTAGCTTTGTATTCCTAGCCAAAGATTTGAATAATCTTCTATCAAAAGGTATTTCCTCTAACATATTAAATGAACAAAGCTCTTAGCTTTACAAATAATAAAAAGGTTTGTCAATGTCGTAATGTTTTTCCACTCTACACAAAGAATGTTCATAGGGATTAAGACTTCGGTCTTATCAAACGACTAGTATTTCTTAGATCGTCGACAGTTTATGTACAATAATGATATAACAATATCATTCGATGTTTCTTCTGTTCTTGAAGTTTAATGTCGTTACATTAAAGTGCTCAAATTAAATTTAATAAGAATTTAATTTGAAGCTATGACACAATGTCAGAATACTTGGTTTAAATCAAATTATTAAAATTCAAGAGTCGAAACGACTAGTCTTCTATGAGGCAATATAATTCCTCAAACAAATTTTTTAATGTCAGTTCCACAACTGATCCGTAGAATAAAATTGATAAATAGATGAAAGGCAATCATCTCCTAAATAATCTTGAAGCATAAAAATCTTAACACACATCTGAAGTGTAAAATACATGAGAACACTAAAATACATGAAATGTGAAAATATAGAAATATGGAATAAGATCGTTGGCTCTGGATGTCACTAATCAAGCTCTATATTATAAATGAGATACACTGCTACCTTATTTGGACGAAAACTTGAAGATCAATGTAAGTATTCCCACAATACTTTAGATGTTCCCTCAGTACAAGACACTGAGATGGATCTGCATTCGAACCTCGGATCTGCGACCTCAGAGATAGGAAACGTCCCTCTCTGGAATTCACCAACATTCGCCTGGGCACGAACGACATCCTTCTCGCAAATTCTTTTGTGTTGCTGGGCTACCCTCCCTAGCATCTTGACGAATCTCTTCTGTAGAGTCTTCATTCTCCGTCGTAAATATGTATCTGCCTCATCATTGAATTATAATTATAGAAATATTCATATAAATGGTGAATGAAATATTTCCATTGCTAATTGATGTTATATTAGTGTTCGTAGACTGACGAGAATGTACAAGATGGACCGTACACTACGTCTGTATTCAAGAATAAGTTGTCTAACGAAGCTCCATCGTTGTATCTTAACTGCTGCTATCGAATATATCTCTGGCGCATGACTATTTAGTTCATCATATCAACAATGTTACTTATGTTGAATGAAAACACTTGAAGAATAATAATAGTCCATCTGTTAATGTTTATGTGTTGCGTCAATATTGAAAGTTCTCCGCTACTGTTCACTTGAACTGCGTTCGCCAACTTCACGTTGCAATTTAAAATGATATTCAGCTTTATTTCCAACACATTTGAAAATCTTACTTAACCGGCTTATATTGTCGAAACGGTAAGTTTTAAAACGCTCGACTTTTCACAATATATAGTATGCGCCCTTTTCTTCATATTTACTCACTTATTTAAATTCAGATCTCAATGATGAGAGATATAATCAATTCAGTGTTCCTCGCAACTTCACATAGAATGGAAGTGCGGTGATCTCCTACGTTCCACCTAGCTATCCTCGCGTCTCCACAAGTCGACAGTCGTCGCACTCGGACTAAGCCTTGGGATCTCCGTTAACCCAGTAAAAACACTTCCTCACTCTTCAAAGTCTGCTAGAATAAGAACCTCGATACTTGGATCTCCCCCTCCAAGTCGAAATTTTGGCGGCCATATCAAACTCCCACCATAATTTTAGCGCGTAGATTACTAATGCTTATTACTGCGTAGATTAACCGATCTGCGGTTTTGAAAGTATCAGACATAATGTCTTTTAATATTCTCTTCATTACCAAATAAGAAAATCTTCTTCTAAGGGTCTAAATGCATAATTTCATCACATTATGTAACTGAAGTTGATCCCTTCTTCAATAAGACCTCTTCTCATTGGCTCTGGGTTGGGATCCAATAGCATCATTTATAACAATATTTATACTATTAATTTCCAAACTCGCTCTTGCTATGCCAAATATAGCCTTCTAGAAGCGTCCATTGTGCAATATATCACGTGATCGGGCTCTCTCACAGCCTCGAGCTTGTAACACTACCCTCCTGTATCACACTTACAGAAATTATATTTGCTGGTTAAATTTTATCATGGGGACGGAAAATACTCTCATCTTGTCCCAAAATAATTCAATTTCCGGGGGCAGTACCATCCCGGCATTTGCCCGAAGGCGAAGTGGGAAACCACGGAAAACAACTTCGAGGATGGCTGAGGAGGGAATCGAACCCCCTCTACTCATTTGAGCCACCCTAGACTGAGTTGACTCCGTTCCAGTCCTCGTACCACTTTTCAAATTTTGTGGCAGAGCCGGGAATCGAACCCAGGACCTCCGGGGTGGCAGCTATTCATGCTGACCGCTACGCTACGGAGGCGACATCTATATACACAGTAGATACTGTATATATTGAACGTGTAACCCAACAGAGTGAAAACATCGTAATACCAATGCCTATGTATTATACATCATAAGGAAGGCCTCCATCTAAGAATTACTAGAGAAATATAATGTATGTCATTAAGTCCTTACTTTTTCCTAAAATAGTCCTTTATTCAAAAAATACGGCAGTCTACAGTACTCTGGTTGTTGTGATTAACTGTTATCGCCAGTAGTTATCATATTTAGTCCGATAGATGGCTCTGTGAAATCAAGTTACCATCAGAATCACCAGAATCACCATGAAATCGCATTATCACCAGAATCAGCGGAAATCAAGTTATCAATCGAGTGTCTATAATTTGAACGTGTAACACAAGATTGTGAGAAAACAACAATGCCAGCGCTTATGTGATATACATCCAAAGAAAGGTCACCGACTCAGGAATGCTAGAAAAATAGTGTACAACAATTAAATTAAGTTCTTGATTCAGCAAATATACTACTTCATTCAAAGGTCTTCTATTTCGCCAGTAGTCTCTATATTTGAACAAGTAGTTCCTTGAAGAACTATACAACCTATTTTCACATGTTCTACCTATGTTAATTGCCTCTATCAACGTACAAAATTTCAGTTAGATTCCTGTAATACGCGTAGATTCGTAGATATTGAGAACTGTCTAAATAATTCGGATGGTCGCTATGATGGATTTTTAGCCTATTTTCATTTATAAAAAATAGGCTTATGAGATCACCTTTTGTCCGTATGTCTGTGTGTGCGCGTGTGTGTCCCCCTAATAACATCTAAACGGATGGAGCGATTTCAATGAAACACGGTAAGTTCATAGCACTATTCCGGACGACACCAATCGTGCCCTTAAATTTTGTTACGTCTCACCAATCCAACATGGCGGCTGTGCTAAATTTTTCACCTGCATTCAATATCTCCGAAACTGTTACCGATATCACCCTGGAATTTCGTACGGTGATAAAAGGAACTACTAGAAGTTCACCTATGTGACTTTTGAAAATCTGGTAACTACAAACCCAACATGGCGGCCAAGCGAAGTTACCACTTTGAAATAGACGTTTCTCGCGATTTAACCAACCAAACGCAATCAAACTTGGTACAGTATATGTTTATACATATTGTAATGCACCGATATCTAACTTCGTTCAATTGTTTACATCACCTCAAGACGGTGGCTGTGCGAAATATTTCACTGGCAGTCTATATCTCTGAAACTATTACCAGTATCACCCTGAAATTTTGTACGGAGATAAAGGGTACTGCTGGAAGTTCATTTATGAGACTTTCAAAAACCGGTTAACTACAAAACGAACATGTCGGCCAAGTAAAGTTGAAAGTTTTAAATAGACTTTTCTCGCGATTTCATAATCCAAACGCAAACAAACTTGGTACAGCAAATGTTTATACACATTGTAACACACTGGTATTTAATTTAGTTCAATTGTTTACATAAACTCAAGAAGGCGGCTGTGCGAATTTTAAAATTAAGTTTTTATTTCTTGTGTCATAATCATGCGATCGAAGTGAAAGTTTGAATAAAGAACCTACGCAATAATTTTCCTTTAATGGTACATGACTCTATGGCCTACACATATAACACTCCAACATGGCGACCATCCGAAATATTTAGACGGATCTCAATATCTACGAATCTAGTACAGCAATCAAACTGAACTTTTTTATGTTTATAGGGGCCATGAACATAAGTTCCTATGAACATAAGTTCACCTATAGGACTTTCAATAACCTGGTGATTACAAATCCAACATGGCGGTGACGCGAATAATATTCACCTGGACGCTTCTCGCAATTTAACCATCCTAGTGCAGTGACACTTGGTACAGTAAATCCTTATACAAATGTTAATCCACTAGCATCTAATTTATTTCAATTGTTTCCATAACCATATGATGGTAGCTCTGCGAACTTTTAAAATCTCGTTTTTACTTCTTGTATCCTAAGCATGCGATTGAAGTTTGAATACTACACGTACACAATAATTTTCATGTAACAGTACATAACACTAAGACCTACATAAAAATCCAACATGGCGTCCATCCGCAATATTTAGTCAGTTCTCAATATCTACGAATCTATTACAGCAATCAAACTGAAATTGTGTATGTTGATGGTGGCAATTAACATAAGTAGGTTATATGAAAATAGGCTTTAGTTCTTCACGGAACTACTTGTTATATATGTAGGCATTAGGGTCATGTAGTATTACATGAAGATTAATCTGTAGGTGTATTATTCAAACTTCAATCGTATGATTAGGACACAAGAAATAAAAGCAAGATTTTATAATTTCGCACAACCGCCATCATGTGGTTATGTAAACAATTGAACTAAATTAGATGTCAATGCATTACAATGTGTATGAACATTTGCTGCCCAAGTTTCACTGCGTTCGCATGGTTAAGTCGCGAAACTGGTCTATTTAAATGTTTCAAATACGCTTGGCCGCCATGTTCGTTTTGTAATTAAGATTTTTAGAAGTCACATAGATAAAATTCCAATAGTGCTCTTTATCACCGTACACAATTTCAGGGTGATATATGTAATAGTGTCGGAGATATAAAATGCTGGTGAAATAATTCGCACAGTCGCCATATTGAGATTATTTAAACAATTGAACTGAATTAGATGCCAGTATGTTACAATGTGTTTCAACATTTGCTGTACCAAGTTTCACTGCGTTCGAATGGTAAAATCGCGAGAAAAGTCTATTTAAATATTTCAACTTAGCTTAGCCGCCATGCTCGTTTTGTAGTAAATATGTTTTTGAAAGTCTCATAGATGTTCTGCTAGTATTGCCTTGTATCACCGTACAAACTTTCAGGGTGATATCATTAATAGTTTCGGAGATAAAGAATTCCTATAAAATACTTTGACAGCCGCCATGTTGGATCGGTGAGACGTAATAAAAATTGAAGGGCACATTCGGGGTCGGCCAAAATGTTACTATGACCTCACCGAGTTACATTGACATCGCTCTAGCCATTTAGATTTTATTAGGGGGACACACACATACACACACACACATGCTACACACACTCATGGACAAAAGATAATGTAATAAGTCTATTTAGTACATAGCTCTAAGACCTACAATGCATATTGAACCCTTGCAAAGAAGCATATGAGACTCAATTTCGGGGGGTGAACAGTCCATTTCGTAAAGTTGTTGTTAAGCGCTTCTTATAACATGCAGGGTAACATATAACAAAATAACATGCAGGAAAAAGTGAATACCAGGATTAAAACATATGAATTTAATAACAGATCAACATATTTACACTATTTACAACAAAAACAAAACAGGGTCTCCCAAATGACACCCACTTGAATTAAATACAAATGCCAAACTAGGCCTGATCTCAGGAGAGATCGTAAACATCTGGACCAAATGTCCCATAATACTGCAATGACATGTGCGTGTGCGGCCCTTCTACATGCGTTACGATGTGTACAAATTAATGCGAGATTCGTTACCATCCAGTAAACCTACAGGGGACGAATCTGCATTGTCTTAGAGCTAGACAGACACGAGGAACCAACTAAACACTAATTATACTAATCCGACACTTCCTACACTAAATAAACAAAAATAATTTCCGCATGAAATTGGAATCAAGGAACTGCCGTAGCAAACAACATTAACGCCTAAAATTAGGACTTTTCAAATCAACACAAGTAAATCAACACGTGACCAATCAAGAAAAATACATATATGGCCGCTTGCCATTTTTACAAGAAAATACAAAATACACCCAACGGTGTCACAACAGACAAAAATCTAACAATGAAATGAGTCATAGAAATCACTTGGCTCAAAGCCAACATTTACATCATAAACAAATATTTCATTTCATATGATATGCGGTAATTCGTAACGGACATGGCGAACTCCCAATTAAAATTATGATCCAATGACCATTAAAAGAACAGGTTTGCTACAGATAGCTTACAGGGGTCAGTCGGTCAGCTGGACTGCCTAAACGATGAATCACCAGACATAGACGGGCGCAAGGTGGAATCTGCACATCTGTCAACCCACGTATCAATTATCTCGACCTGCCGTAGCAATGGCTCGAGTCTCGAAGAAGCGTGCTCCAATAGCACATAATATACGTGTGTGCCAAAATAAAATATCTCAGCATTTCCCACGGAAATCCAAGAATCAGCATAGGACAAGGTACAGTAGCCTCGGAGAGAGCTCTGCCTTTCCATAAAATACAACCACAATATTTGAGGGCAGTAGGCACATTCTACCCCTCATCACGAAGAATCAATAGACACACCTTGACACAATACACACACCAGAATCACATGTATGGGTTTGACAGAAACCTGAAATAAAGGACATAAAATATTTTCCACCGACTTGCGCTCCCAATCTAGTCCGTGACTAAAGAACCTGAAAAGGACTTTAAAAAAAACTCAAAAAAATATAGAACTAAGGTGTGCTACAGTGACATCTTAACTTGTTGCGCTCGGCAACCCTAGTATGAATAAAAACCTGTTCGTAAAACATCTAACAACTTTTACCCCCTTCTCCTACTAAAAATGAATTTGAATAAAAGCACCATTTATCGACCACGACGAATTTCGCATTCGCATGAATAAAACCAAAATACACACGCCGTGCATACTAAATATGACTCATAAGAAAAATATACAATCAAACAAACATTTTGGCCACGTGCCAACGTACATTTAAATATAACAGTGTCGGCGCACAAAATCTAAATACACAAGACAAACAATGAATAAAATTATTTACAACGTTCCCGCGTCTAATCTAGCTACATATTGAATAAATCAATGGTTTGTACATCACCGTGCAGCTTGTAGAAAATCAACCTCCATTCCAAGGCATTTCCCCACGGGAAATCTACTCGTTCATCGTCGACGTTCTGGTAGAAGCGTAGCACTTCATTCCACCAATCGACCTTCCTGTAGACATCTTGGCGTGGTTTCTTGGAAAGAAATGTTCAAAGTTATTATTCTACCTAGCTAGAATCGCTATGAGCTACTGACTTTCACTCAAAAAACAAGTAGTTCCGTGAAGAACTATACAGCCCATTTTCATATATCCTACTCATGTTAATTGCCACTATCAACATACAAAATTTCAGTTTGATTGTTGTGACAGATTCGTAGATATTGAGAACCGTCTAAATATTTCTGATGGTCGCCAGTTTGGATTTTTATTTATGTACTATTACATGAAGATTATTTTGTGCGTGTGGTATTCAAACTTCAATCGCATGATTAGGACACAATAAATAAATACGAGATTTTAAAATTTCGCACGGCTGCCATCTTGTGGTTATGAAAACAATTGAAATAAATTAGATACCAGTGGATTAACATTTGTATAAGCATTTAACGTGCAAAGTTTCACTGCACTCGGATAGTGAAATCGCGAGAAACATCCATTTAAATATTTATATTTCGCGTCGCCGCCATATTGGATTTATGCTCACCAGGTTACTGAAAGTCCTATAGGTGAACTTATGTTCATAGCCTCTATGAATATAAAATAATTCAGTTTGATTGCTGTAAAAGATTCGTAGATATTGAGATCCGTCAAAATATTTCGGATGCTCGCCATTTTGGATCGTTATATGTATAGGCCATAGAGTTATGTACCATTAAAGGAAAATTATTGCGTAGCTTCATTATTCAAACTTTTACTTCGATCGCATGAATACGACACAAGAATAAAAACTTAATTTTAAAATTTCACACAGCCGCCATCTTCAGTTTATGTAAACAATTGAACTAAATTAGATGCCAGTGAATGACAATATATATAATTATTTACTGTACCACATTTCAATGCGCTCATATGATTAAATCACGAGAAAAATGTATTAGAATGTGTCAACTTCGCTTGGCCGCCATGTTCGTTTCGTAGTTTACAGGTTTTTGAAAGTTACATAGATAAACTTGTAAAAGTACTCTTTATCACCGTACAAAATTTCAGGTTGATATCATAAATAGTTTCGGAGATATTGAATGCCTGTGAAATATTTCGCACAGCCGCCATTTTGAGGTTATGTAAACAATTGATCGAAGTTAGATGTCGGTGCTTTACAATGTATATAAACATATACTGTGCCAAGTGTCATTGCGTTTGGTTGGTTAAATCGCGAGAAACGTCCATTTAAAAGTCGCAAATTCGCTTGGCCGCCATGTTGGTTTTGTAGTTACCAGGTTTTCAAAGGTCACATAAGTGAATTTCTAGTAGTTCCCTTTATCACCATACAAAATTCTAGGGTGATATCTGTAATAGTTTCGGAGATATTGAATGCTGGTGAAATATTTCGCACAGCCGCCATGTTGGATTGGTGAGGCGTAACAAAATTTGAAGAGCACGGTCGGGGTCGCCCAAAATAGAGCTATGAACTTACAGAGTTTCATTGAAATCTCTCCTGCCGTTTAGATTTTATTAGGGGGGGACACACACACGAATCACACACACACACACGCACACACACACACGGACAAAAGGTGATCTCATAAGCCTATTTTTTCAAAATTGAAAATAGGCTAAAAACTCTCCTGGGCGATTACTCAACGTTGAACTGGCCCTATCTAAGCATTTGCTTACTTCACACGCACATATACATCACACAAAATATAACACAAAATTTACAGAAAATATTCCACTCTTCGTTCACCACGCAACTGGCTTTTAACAAGTCTCTCAAATTACGTCTACCGCGTAGCGCTTATCTCGACTAGAGATCTCCCTCCGCTAAGCGTTCACTCTGCTCCCCAGAGCACAAATAAAATGTTCGTTCAGACAGACGTGAAGTATGCTCACTAGAGCCTGATAAAAATCGTGTCTCAAACTGGCGAGAACGATGCTCCTCGGAGCCCGATAAAGTTGTGTGTCAAACTACTCATCACCGATCAATTTATTAGAAACTGACAGGAAGGGGTGGAGTGGGGGCAATCTGTGAAAATAATCTGTAATTTTCAACTCACAGACTTGGGACTAATATTAATCTTCTTCTTTTCATCCAAACGTCTCAATGGACTCATGCGGAATCCTATCGCATCGGCGGTTCTTCATACACGTGTTTTAGCGCCTTATTTTATGGTACACAAATCTCCGCGTGGTTTAGGCGTCCTCTCTCCTAATTCGCTGATTCAATCGTGTATCGGTTGGAACTTCACCTCTGGCACGCCCATAATGACGCCGACTTGGATGCGCGTTCACCCTGAATTTGTCCTTGAACTCGGCTTACCCGGTCATCGTCGGGAATAACTACCACGCTACTTCTGTTGCAATCGTTGCGACACACTACCTGTCTTCCCTTTGTCAATCTCCAACATGTACTGCCTGGATATCAGTAATAATAACAATAAAAATCATGAAGACTTATTGATCGGCAAATCAATAAGGGTTCATTATATAAAAATCCTACATGGCGACCATCCGAAATATTTAGATGGTTGTGAATATCTACGAATCTATTACAGCAATCAAACTGAAATTTTGTATGTTGATAGAGGCAATTAACATAACTAGTATATATGAAAATAGGTTGTATAGCTCTTCTTGGAACCGCTTGTTTCATAAATGAAAATAGGCTAAAGGAATGATACGTGATAGTCTGTTTGTCTGTGTGTGTGTCCTTTATGCGTTCATTTCTTATACCAATCATCCGATTGCAATGCAACTATGGCGAGTCGTTGCCCACACTCCAGGGAAGGTATCTGACCTAGTAATTCCATTTTACAACAGGTAGCGCACTATAGTTTCAACAAATGAGTGATGGCGCGTGGTAAGTTAAGCCTGAGCTCAGACACTACCTGAGGGAGATGATTTGAAAAGAAAAGGAAAAAGGTTTAGGAGTGGAAACTATCTTAGGCAGAAAGGAAAAGAATCCAACACAAAATAAGTAATAAGATAGTGAGAAAAAGAATATTTTTGTTGCTCAGAGTTTGTGAAAGAAATGTGAATAATTGGGAGTCTAAGCGAGAATAATGGAGAGAGCAGCGTGAGGTGAGGTTTCCTGCAGGCTAACGCTAAGTGCTCTTTCCCTCCCAAGCAAGAATTTGAGTACTATGGGGGAAGGGTAGTGCACTGGTGAACAAAGGTATGCCAGATGAAAATGACTTATGTACTTCCCCTTCAAAAGGGTGAGATTTTAGAAAGCATTCTGAAGTGCTAGAAAGATTTAAATTAGCCCGGATATTTTTATTACCCGCCACTGTCGGATCACAAACAGAAAGACCGATTGCTCCCAGAGTGAGCAGAGATAAAGCACCTTTAGAGCTTTTATATAGTGATGTTTTTATTATTCGTAGTAGAAATTATTAGAGAGAACCAATTGTTGCGATTAACGAAGGCTAAACTCTTACCCAGCAGGGTGCCGACTAAAAGTTTAGAAAGGATGAAAAAACCCAACCTAATTTAAACAAAACCAAAATTCTAAACAGTGAAACACAGGACAGAGCGAAAATCCCTTCAAGTAGGAAGCTGGCTGAGCGAGCTACACTTGCCTTAATAATTCACTAGAGTTAGCTAGAATAGCTAAAGGAAATTTTTTGAGTGATGTTAGCAGAAGTTTTTCTCTAAACGCAAAAAAATGATTGATTTTGTAACAATCTCGGCTTTTACTGCTTTTCTTTGTTTCCTTGAAGGTAAAATCAATTCGAGAGAAAAAATTGGGAAGTAAAAGTCCTGGTCAACAGCTTTTCGATCAATAGAAGTAGAAAAAACAAATAATAAAGATTTTATTTAACAAAATGAGGAAGTTAAAGAACAATAATAATTTAAATCTCAGATCTATTTTGAGCTAAAGAAAGATTTTTTTTAACAATTTGAAGGACTCAGATCTATGACAAGCCATAAAAACCCTACAAGGTTTTTTGAACTAAGCATAAAATTAATAGGTTTAAAGCCTATAATGATAATAATAAAGGACTTACAATTTGGTTTAATATTTTGTTAGATTGGTTAGGTAGAATACCAATATTTCAAAAAATGCTTTTAGAATGCCTTTGTAGCAAGTGAAAAGGCTATAAATTCCTGGGCACAGCAGGAGAATACAAAGGAGATTAATAAGTGGGTTTATAACCACTAGCATTTATACAGAATTTAAAAGATTGTAAATTCAAATGGGGCAGATCGCATAACGAAACCTGGATTACACAAAATTAATTATAAATGTTTAACAAATGGGAAATTATAACTTCCTGGACACAGCAGGAGAAAATGCGTATTAAAATGTGGGTTTATAACCACATTGATATTTATACAGTAACAAGCTCTACCCGGCATGCGTTGCAATGTCAGTCAAAGCATGTGTTGGGGTAGTAATTTTGTTTCTTGAAGTGCTTTTGGATACACAATATTTTTTTTTTAAATTTCCGTTAACTGCCTATAAACTATAGTGAAAAGGATTTACTAATTTAGAAACATTCGTGGGAGCGTGCACAACAAAGCACCAAATGTTTATCGCAATCGGATGAATGGCAGATGACGCATACGGGATTTTGTTTAAATGATTCGTGCGCTGTCACTAATTTGTCGAATCTATTCGGGCGCCATCTACTGTGAAATGGATTTACTAAGTTAGAAACCTTCACGTAAGTGTACACAACAACTCATCAAAGCTTCATTGCAATCCATGAATGGTAGATGAACGCATACGGGATTTTCTTGAAACGCTTCGCGCGTTGTCACTCATTTGTTACATCTACTCGTGCGCTACCAATATTATAAAATGGATTCACTAAATCGAAGACCTTCCCTGTCGTGTACACAACAACTCATCAAAGTTTCATCGCAATCGGATGAATGGCATATGAATGAACGCATACGGAATTTTGATTAAACGATTCGCGTGCCTTCACTTATTTGTTGAATCTACTCATGCGCTACCTATTCTAAAATTGATTTTCTAAGCCAGAAACCTTTCCTGGATTGTACACAACAATTCACCAATGTTTCTTCGCAATCGGATAAATTGTATCTTAGCCTATATGAGCGCATACAGGACTTTATTAAAACGATTTGCGCGTCATCTTTCATTTGTTGAATCAATTCGTGCGCTACCTATTGTAGAATGGATTTACTAAGCCAGACTCCTTTCCTAGAGTGTGCGCGACAATTCACCAAAGTTTCATCGCAATCGGATGAATGGTATATGAAACTTTGTTGAAACGATTCGCGTGCCGTCGCACATTTGTTGAATCTACCAGTCCGCTACCTATTGTAAAATGGATTTATTAAGCCAGAAACCTTCCGTGGAGTGTACACAACATCTAACCCAAGTATCATCGCTATCGGACGAATGGTATATGAATGGATACGGGACTTTGTTGAAACGTTTCGCGCGTCGTCGCTCATTTGTTGAATCTACCCATGCGCTACCTGTTGTAAAATGGATTTACTAAGCCTGAAACCTTCCCTGGAGTGGACACAACATCTCACCCAAGTTTCATTGCTATTGGACGGATGGTATATGAACGCATATGGGACTTTGTTGAATAGCATCGCGCGTCGTCGCACATTTGTTGATTCTTCCCATGCGCTACCTATTTTAAAATGGAATCACTAAGCCAAAAACTTTTCCTGGAGTGTACACAACATCTCACCGATGTTTCATTGCTATTAGATGGATGGTATATGAACGCATATGGGTCTTTGTTGGAACGTTTCGCGCGTCGTCGCTCATTTGTTGAATCTACTCATTCGCTACCTGTTGTAAAATGGATTTACTAAGCCTGAAACCTTCCCTGGAGTGGACACAATATCTCACACAAGTTTCATTGCTATTGGACGGATGGTATATGAACGCATATGGGACATTGTTGAAACGCATCGCGCGTCGTCGCTCATTTGTTGATTCTTCCCATGCGCTACCAGTTTTAAAATGGATTTACTAAGCCAGAAACGTTTCCTGGAGTGGACACATCTCACCGATGTTTCATTGCTATTAGATGGATTGTATATGGACGCATATGGGACTTTGTTGAAACGCTTCGCGCGACGTCGCTCATTTGTTGAATCTACTCATGCGCTACCTGTTGTAAAATGGATTTACTAAGCCAGAAACCCTTACTAGAGTGGACACAACATCTCACCCAAGTTTCAATGCTATTGGACGGATGGTATATGAACGCGTATGTGACTTTGTTGAAACGCATCGCGCGTCGTCGCTCATTTGTTGAATCTACTCATGCGCTACCTGTTAAAAAAGGATTTGCTCAGCCAGAAACCTTCCTTGGTGTGTACTCAATATCTCACCCAAGTTTCATCGTAATCGGACGAATAGTATATGAACGCATACGGGACTTTTTTGAAACACTTCACGCGTCGTCGCTCATTTGTTGTAGCTACTCGTGCGCTACCTGTTGTAAAATGAATTTACTCAGCCAGAAATCTTCACTGGAGTAAACACAACATCTCATCCAAGTTCACTTGCTATCGGAAGAATGGTATATTAACGCATACGGGACTTTTTTTTGTAACGTTTCACGCGTCATCGCACATTTGTCGCATCTACTCGTGTGCTGCCTATTGCGTCCAATTGAGAATCTAAACCATACAGAGACCCACTCAAACAAACTTACATGTTGTTTGTTTCTTATGAGCAGTTATTGAAATGTCCAAAACAATGCCTAGCTCTACGATTCAAGTGATTTGTGCATGTTTTGAAGCCTACTTCACATATCAAGAATTCGACATCATCGCCACCTATGGTACAAAAACATAACCATGAATTATTCTCAGAAAGTCAATTATTCATGATCGTTTTAGAAGAAACCACTGCTACGGGGACGGGCTTGGGAGAAATAGTGGGGAAGATGACCCTGTTTAGCGGCGATATAGTCTTCACTAAGGCTAGCTGTTTCTATGACGACAGTTTTCGTTTTGTTGTCTGTATCTTGTGGTTCTAAAAGTATTTTCATCCTACATTTTCGTCGCTACGCCACCTACCGGGTCCAATTGTGAATCTAAACCATACATGGACCCACACTAATATACATTAAAAATTTCATCAAAATCGGACCAGCCGTTTAGGAGGAGTTCATTCACATACACACGTGTCGAAGAATCTCTATATATAACAAGTAGTTCCGTGAAGAACTATACAGCCTATTTTCATATATCCTACTGATGTTAAGTGCCTCTATCTACATACAAAATTTCAGTTTGATTGCTGTAAGAGATTTGTAGATATTGAGGACCGACTAAATATTTCGGATGGTCGCCATGTTGGATTTTATATATCTAGGTCCTAGAGTTATGTACTGTTACCTGAAGATTATTGTGTACGTGTAGCATTCAAACTTCAATCGCATGATTAGGACACAAGAAGTAACAAGGAGATTTAAAAATTTCGCACAGCTGCCATCTTGTGGTTATGGAAACAATTGAAATAAATTAGATGCCAGTTGATTAACATTCGAATTAGGATTTACTGTACAAATTTCCACTGCACTCGGATGGGTAAATTGCTAGAAACGTCCATGTGAATATTTATACTTCGCGTCGCCGCCATGTTGGATTTGTAATCACCAGGTGATTTAAAGTCCTATAGGTGAACATATGTTCATAGCCCCTATGAACATAAAAAATCAGTTTGATTGCTATAATAGATTCGTAGATATTCAGAGCCATCGAAATATTTCGGATGGTCGCCATGTTGGATTATTAAATGTATAGGCCATAGAGTCGTGTACCATTAAAGGAAAATTATTGCGTAGGTTCATTATTCAAACTTTCTCTTCGATCGCATGATTACGACACAAGAAATAAAAACTTAATTTTAAAATTCGCAAAGCCGCCATCTTGAGGTTATGTAAACAATTGAACTAAATTAGATAACAGTGCATTACAATGTGTATAAACATTTCCTGTACCAGATTTCATTGCGTTTGGAACATTACATCGCGAGAAAGGTCTATTTAAAATTTTCAAATTCGCTTGGCCGCCATGTTCGTTTTGTAGTTAACCGGGTTTTGAAAGTCTTATAGATGAAGTTTCAGTAGTGCCCTTTACCTCCGTACAAAATGTCAGGGTGATACCGGCAATAGTTTCAGAGATATAGAATGCCGGTGAAATATTTCGCACATCCGCCATCTTGTGGTTATGTAAACAATTGAACGAAGTGCGATGTCGGTGCATTACAATGTGTATAAACATATACTGTACCAAGTTTTATTGCGTTCGGTCGGTTAAATCGCGAGAAACGTCTATTTAAAAGTCGCAAATTCGCGTCGCCGCCATGTTGATTTTTTAGTTACTTGTTATTCAAAAGTCACATACTGTAGATAAACTTCTAGTAGTTCCCTTTATAACCGTAAAGAAATCCAGGGTGATATCGGGAATAGTTTCGGAGATATTGAATGCTGGTGAAATATTTCGCACATCCGCCATGTTGGATTGGTGAGACGTAAAAAAATTTGAAGGGCACGGTCGAGGTCGCCCGGAATAGTGCTATGAACTTACCGAGTTTCATTGAAATCGCTCCAGCCGTTTAAAACTTATTAGGGACACACACACACACACACCTCACACACACACGCACACACACACGGACATAAGCCTATTTTTTCAAAATTGAAAATAGGCCAAAAATGAAAGTTTGTCTGTTTTTTTATGAATTTCTCCGGAAATTTGCGTTATTTACGCGTTTCAGACTGTTTTATGATGGATGCACGTGAAAATAAAATGTGTGTCTATTTGTCAGTCTGTCTGTCTGTCTGTCTGTCTGTCTGTCTGTCTGCCTGTCTGAATGTCTGTCTGTCTGTCTGTTTGTGGACAATTTTGTTCCCTTATAACTCAAGAACGGCTGGGTGGATCGATGTCAAATTTGGTACAGATATCATTCAGAGGCACGACACTAATCATTGATGTAACTCTTCTCTGTACCTCTCAAAAAAGGAGACCTACCCCCTTAAAATACTTGCTGAAATAGGCGTAGAAGGGCGAGACAAAGCTCATTTTCAGCCCCTCAATGTGAGAAACGAAACACACATTTTAAGACCCTAGAACGATCAGTTTTTGAGATATTCCCAGAATATTAATTTCATTTAAAACAATAATGAAAGAAAGCAAGCCGATAACCATGGCAACAGAAACTCACAGGTTCATATATTGCTGTAAGACGCAATACAGTTCCATTTATTACATTACTGAGATAGTTTGCAAACGGCTATAAGGTTATAACGGAACTAAATTAAGCTGTAAAATTCATCAATACATATAATGCGCTTCAGGGGGTCAAGGGGTACTCTAGATTTTTTCACGCGATTTACACGTGCTGGTGTGGTACAGAAGGTCTATTATATCCCTATCCCTATATTATGTTATTATTATAATTATTATTATTATACTACGGCCTACAACGACGAAACAAAGCTTATTTTCAGCCCCTTGTTGTCAAAAACAAAACTCGGGGCCCCTAAAGAGCCGTAAAGGGTCCCCGAAAACTACATTTTAAGGCTCTAAAACCAAGAGTTTCTGAGATATTCCCAGAAAACGAATTGCATTTAATAAACTAATGTAGGAATTCAAGCCAGTAACCATGACAACAGTGTCTCAAAATGTTACACCCAACTTTCCATCTATTTCTGCACTTATTACATTTCTGTGAAAGTTTGCAAATGACTATGAGGTTATCACGGATCCAACAAAAACTGTAAAATTCATCAATGCACTTAAGGGGGTCAAAGGGGTATCCTAGATTTTTTCACAAGACTTAAACGTGCGATATGTCGCACAGAAGGTCTACTATATCTTCACACAGCAACATTATTTTCATACATTCCTGAATTGAAATAGTTTATTTTTTATTTTATTTTTTTTTTGCTTTTAGGAATTTGGGCCAATGGAGGCTAAAAAAAACTGAATATCATGCACCACAAGCCTTTATAATTTATTAAAGGGGTCTACCTCCGGATGCGAACTTGACACAACAGTGAGGGTCAGTTTTTATGTGACGTGTATTGCGTTTCGTCTATGAGGTTTTCAATTTTATTTTCACGTCAGGAAGTACACGTTAGGTAAATTAGTTTCAGAGCATATTTCAACTAATCATTTATCTTTGTCGACAAACAGGTTCCAAGCGCCTAACCATTGCAACAGTAGCTCAATTGATTACGCCTTGTTATTAATACCGAAGAGCGTTCGAAGAATGGGTACTTCTGCTAGTTATATATATAAAGATTACGAAATGGTATACTAGAAAAAATTAGGAGGGAGCCTATTTAGGCTAAGCCTCGTTGAATACAAAAAAAATAGTTTAAATATACGCTATAATGTTAGTCAAGGAAATTGGGAATATAGGAAATGAGGGATCAGAGACCTGGATGATTTTACTAGTTGGAGCGAATCGCGACGCGGAAGATGGCCACACATTCACCTTGAAGCACTGAAAATTGTAGAACATGAGAAAATGATACTATTGCAGTTTTATGGAGATGCACTGAGTTGAACTCTAATATGTTTCTGGCGTTGTAGAGTTTTAGGTTGCTATTAATAGTTCCATTTAACTTAAAGTTGGCATAATTTAGACGGTGTTGAGTGTAGTTCCTCACAGTTTAGAGTCTATTGAGAATTAAAATTCCAGAACTTTTGTTACTGGTTAAAGGGGCAAGTAGAGATCCCTCGAAGGCAGACAAGTTAGGTTTTAAACAGCTATGAATTTGGTATGAATCCCTCGTTGGAGGGAAGGTATCCCTTTATTTAGTACAAGAAATGCCAGATTTCATGACTAGTAGCGAGCCTAGTTGGCTAAGCATGACAGTTCCCGCGGAGGGCAGTTATAGAAAAATTGCACAATATTGCGAAATATAAATACTGCCTATAAAATTCATTAAAGCTTTTCAGTTTAGATTAAAACCCTTAACACATGGTTAAAAGGTACTTAGCTATTCATGGTGTATGAGATGTTTCCTGCAGCCTTTAGACAAAACTTTCAGATATGGCGTGGATTTGAATCACTTCATGAAGAAAGGAGATGAATGTCCTTCGGAGGACTGAACTTTACACTTAAGCGACCAGACGAGAAGTGAGAGAGGGTCACAAGCACTTCGATAGCCAGAACGGCGGAGGGGAGGGGGGAGAGACAAAGGAATAAAACAGAGTAGGTAACATTATAAAATAAAAACACTCTACATAATACAATTTGATTCATAAAATAGAATCTTCAAGGAGATTGCAGATAACAACAACGACGACATCTGCTTGAGTGGGTTGAAACCATTCTTGAAATAGCTGAATTCAAAACTTCGACAGGTTGCCGCGTGGAGCACCGTTGTAATTAGCAGGGAATACACAACTGAAACAGACTTTAACATAAAATGAATACATGTTGAAAGAAAAGGGAATGCATAAAGGGTCACTGTTGGTGTCTGCGAGAAGGGAAATAAAAGAACTAATGAAAAGGGAAAAGGCAAAGAGCAGTGACTGCTAACTCGAATTAAACGTGTATTCCAAGGAATGCACCAGCGCGCGAATCGTTTCAACAAAGTTCCGTCTGCCTTCGTATACCATTCATCCGATTGCGATGAAACTTTGGTGAGTTGTTGTGCACGCTCCCACGAATGTTTCTGAATTAGTAAATCCGTTTTACATTAGTTTAGGGGCAGTCAACGCAAAACGTTTTCAATGCAGATTTTTCAATGGTAGTTCGATAGATAACCCTGTGTGAATAAGTTACCACCAAAATCACCACTGTATTTGCCAGTAGTAGGGTCTATATGCTGTATTAGGTTCCAAGAAAGTTGTCAATGCAGATCTTTCGAAGTTAGTCCGATAGATGGTTCTGTGAAATGAAGTTACCTCCGGAATCAACACTGTATTTGCCAGTAGCAGGCTATACGTAGTAGAAGTGTGTGTTTAGCTGTAGCATGGACAGATATGGTATTTTGCCCTGGAACTTGAAATAAGGTGAAAGGCTATCCTGGATTTTCCTGGAGGAAAAGTGAAAAAGACCCACACTCAGGATATCCATTGTCAGCCTTGGGTTTCGAGCTTCTTATCTCCGGACTTGCTTCAGCTCCCCGTCGTGGTCGTGGTACGCAATTTAACACGCACAGCTACGCCACAGGGTGAAGAATTATCAAATAGAAGGGTTTGCAACTGTGTGTGGAGCAGAGTATTAGAGCTCAGATCACGCAACGAAAGTGAGTTTCTCCAAACTGGGACGTGCTTGTAATGAGCAACTACAGGAGTTCCCTCAACTGTTGCTGCATCAACGAGGCCAATTTTGTGTCGTTCTAGTGGAAGATTGCCACTTCCTTTCTTTATAGCCATTTATCGGATCTGATCTCCCGGGAGGTAATAGGAAATGTCATGTAAGGGATGACGAAGAAATCAAGATACTTGACTATGCCTGTTCGTAGAATTGCGTTCATTTCTAGCGTTTAATGCGGCACCGTCCAAGGTCGAGTTACACTGTGCAGACAGTGTGCATCTAGGAATAGCATGTGTGCAAGGGAATGGTCTGATCACTAATTGATAATGCAAGACACGAGTAGCATTGCAGGATACGTCCCTCCCATTATGCGCACGCTCCGTGACTGACCAGGCACCACGCCTACTACGACTCTACACTGTGCATTCACAGGCGTGCAGCTGTGCGACTTAGCACAGTGTGAGGCACTCTGGACGCTGCTGGTTTAATGCTTCCCATTTGAGTTAATATTTTTTGCAATGAGAATTATACTAGTGTCATAAAGTTAAGTATAATTAAGGCGGTTTTCACACCGAAGTCGCAGGTTACATGCAGCATGCGACTTACACACCGGGCCTAGTCTCAAGCGGGAAGACACATTTATGATGGTGAATCTTGAGAGGGACTGGTGCTAATGATTTTCGACTGCAATTCTAAAGGAGTAGGAAAACTACTAAGGTTTAAAATGTATGTTTTATTTAAAGCTTTGAAGACTATTAGTTTAGTTAACTTAATAGTACATTATGCAACGAGCCTATAATGGCTATAATTAAGACACGAGTATTTTTATAAAACGAGCGTATGCGAGTTTTATAATTTCCATACGAGTGTCTTAATTACCATTATAGGCGAGTTGCATACGACTGTTTATGTTCGACGATAATTATAACTTTATTATATGTTTTAACATAAATATTCATAAATATCTGTTGAGAGTCAGCCACTTGAATTTTGTGATCGGAGAGCGAGCGCTGGGTATATCTCTGTTTTTCAAGATCTCTGAACGACCGACACATGCGCTCTGTGTGCTTGCAATGCCATATTATGCAGGCCATATGTTTACATCTGCCGTCCCTCAGTAATATTGTCACCAGAGTCGTTTGAAGGCAATGAGCTGTGTAGAAATTAGGGTTGGTGATATTAAGGTACAGTACTATTTCTTGTCTCATATTCGCCAGTTTATTTACGCGAACATATGGACGGTGCGTATTCCATGTCGGTAATTTATTATAGTTCGATGTTGTGTTTATGTCCAACATGTTGGATTTTGAGCGCATGTGCGAAGGTATCGTTACCTAATTGGTCAATGAACGCACTCTGATTGGCTGGAGAAACTGTATCGTAATGAAAAACAGTGTTATAATGACCATCATTATGATACAGTTTTCTGACACACAATAGTGAGGGTCGATCATAAAACCTTATATTATGTTAAGAAATAAAGATCCCAATATTAAACCTAAAAATGAAATAAATGCAAATGTTTTTCTAAGAATATAAAATTGATTACCATATGGTGCTCATTTTACCTTTAAAGTAAGGGAAGTTTTTCATGTATTGTTAATTTGCTAATAATTCTACTTACTTGGTACCTTGTTTACGGTATCAGCATGAGTATAGTCGGAAGGTGAAGTCGTAGTGGTTACTTGAGTTATATTTGTTTTGATATTTGAATTGACTGGCTGCGTGGCTCAGTGGTAACGTTCTTGCCTGCTGTGACCAAGGTTGCAGGATCAAATCCTGGCGCAGTCAATTGGAATTTGAGGGTGCGCAAATGCGTGGGAGTCGTGTCAGTAGATTTACTGGCACATTAAAGATCACCTTGGAGGCACAATTCCGGCACCCTGGCGTCTGTAAAAGGCGCAGTAATTAAAGAGACGTAAAACCAATATCATTATATAAATTAGGTGGAGACTAGGTGTGGCGCAGTCCATCAGCGATATGCATGGCTCATTGGCTCATGGCATTATTGTATTGTTGGGCAATTTTGAATAATATGGTATTCGAAATAGTTTATGTTTAATTTTTTGGAAAAATAATTTTGAGAGTTTTTGAAGAAGCTGGTTCCCATTGAAGTTACGATTGCTTGCCATTTTAGATAGAGTTGATGGCTATGTATTTTTCCCATAGTGCTGACAACGTTGTATTTATGTTATATTTGATTCTATGGGGTCCTTATCAGGTATGATGAAATGATTGTGAATAGCCTGGTTCAGTAACTACTGTAGTAAGCCCTGAGAGTATAATTTAACTCTCCTTTCGCTAGTAGCTCTTCCTTAGGTGGTGGAGTGTGATTGGACAGTTTGTTTGGGATTTCGTATAGTGGTCTGCGAATGATCTGATTAGGATGTTGTTGTTTGAGCTTTTTATTGTTACTACTGTACTTCATTGTTGTTGTTTCTTATATAGTTTATTTGGCATGTATCAGTTGTGTTTCAGTTGTTGTGTCTAACCTATTATTAGATTTTGTTTGTTTATGTAATCAAACGAGAACTTCCACACCGAGGACGCATCCTGGAAGCAAGTGGCACGTACGGCTCGAAGACCAGCAGGTTGATTTTTTTTATCAGCGAGCATCATTGTTGTGTGGGTTTATTATCAGGAATTTGACTCGCCCCTTTATAGGTCGGTCTCGGAAAATAAAGAAGAGAGGCTCACGACCGACTTAGTTGGCCGAAAACTATCCTTAAAATCATCAGGGTCATCACTAATACAGCGGATGACGAGATAGCAGCCACCACGTCATTGGCTAATATAAGTCGAAGTATTATCTGCAAACCAAGGTTTAGCGTTAGTGATAGGTTTTGGCTGAGGATTAACACTACCTAAGAGAAGATGATAAAAGAGAAAAGGAGATGGGTTTCGGTGTAGAGACAAGTATGGGTAAATAGGAAGAGAATCCAACACTAGGTTTTAAACAAATGTTTATATAAAGAAGAATTTCGCAGTGCTAAACCTAGGAGGGACCTAACTTTAGTGGGGGCCTGTTCAAGGCAAGCGGAGAGCGCAGCGGGAATTGAGGTTGCCTGCAAGCGCTCGGTGATTGCTCTTTCCCTCCCGAGCCGGTATTCCGGTACTATGGGGACGGGTGGTACTCTGGCAAAACAAAGTAAGCCAAAAGGAAAGGATGTAATAACTTTCCTTTCAGAAGGGTTCGATTTTATTATGCATTCAAGAATGCTGGAAAGATTTGAATTTGGAGGAATAAATTTATTTCTGTGCACTGTTGGATCTCTGGCAAACCAACCGAATGCTCCCAGAGAGGGAAGAGACAAAGTATCTTTAGTGATTTTAGCGATGTTTTTACTGTTTTTTGTGAAAAGCTTATATGAATACCAATGGTTGCGCTTAAGGAAAACTAAGCTTTTACCCAGCAGGATGCCGATTAAAAGTTTAGAACAGAGGAAGACCTCAAATCTAACATAAACAAAACTGAAATTTTGAAAATGTTGTTACTTGAAGTTTTAATTTAAATGCAACAAGTAGTAAAGACTTTATTGTTTTAGAGATTGTCTTTTTTCGTAAAGAGAGCTTAAGCTTAGAGGAAGAATCAGGGAAGAGAAGATCCTACCTAATCGTGATTCTAGCGAGAAAGATAAAGCAAAAAGAAAACAAGTGATTTATTTAACAAATTATACATTTTTGAACTGATTAACAATACTTAGGTTGTGATTTTAATTTGAGTTAAGAACAACAATTGGTTATAAAATGCCAAGGTCTCAGACCTAATAATAAGAGGTTTACAATGTACAAGCAATATTAAATGGAGTACAAGTTTCGAACCTGATAAAGCAATAAAATCTTACAAAGATTATAAAGAGTGTGCTTACAATTAAGAAATTTGAAGTTTGTAACGACAATTGTAAAGCAATTTTAACTTTGAAAGTTTAATTAGTTACGATCCACGCACCTTTAGAATGCCTTTATGGCAATCGAAAAGGCTATGAACAAATATATTGGATTCCTGATTGTAACAGGAAAAGAAGAAAAATTACAAGCGGAAATTACCGCTATTTTACGCAGAAGTTATCAATTTGATAAATTCTAATAGGGCAGGTCACCTCTTTTGAAGCCTTCAGCAAAAGGATTAGACAACTCTTTCATTATTACAAAAAGTATAATTCCCTAATTTTAGAAGGAAAGAACAATTAAAATGTGGCCTAGCCACTAGCTGAAACAGAGTGAATATGTGATAAATCCGACAAGATGGGAGGGAGCCTCTATGAGCTAAACCTCGTAGAAAAAAGAACCCAATAGTTAAATTTAATTAGGTTAGTTAAAGGTATTTGGGAAAAGGGAAATAGGAACTTTAGGATAAAGTCCCCGCCAGATTTATTGCTCTCATCGAACGTGGCACGGAAGATAGCTAGCACACACAAATTTGAAGCACTGATAGTTTGCTGATAAGTTGAATAACTTCACTATTGCAGTGTATGTGAGTTCGTAGAACAAGAAAAAGTTATTGCAATTATGATGAACACTTGGTAAAATTTGAACTTGATTATGTATTACGTTAGAAAGTTTATGGGTTGCAGTTATTGGTTTTGTTTAACTTGAAGTTCCAGCAATTTGACGGTATTGAGCACAGTTTATTGCGGTTTGAAGCATATATTGAGTGGAAAATTTCTAGAACTGTGATGACAGTTAGATAGGGCAATAGAGCTCCCACGGTGGAAAAAGCTAAGTTTACAGACAGCGGTTAATTTAACATGAATCCCTCGGTGTGGGAAGGTATTCCCATTTATTTTGTACAAGAAATACTAAATTTCATGTTTTAAAGCCAGCTTAGATAGCTAAAGCCTGGTAAAGGAAATCCCAGGAAGACGGTTATTGCACAATAGTGAGAAATTCCCCACACTGTCTACAAAATTTTATTAAAAGCGTTCAGCGTATTAAACCCATTAAAAACAAGTCTAAGATCATTGGAGATTTGTACTTAGCTTTTTCATGGCTGAAGAAAGTAGATGATCCTGGCGACCGTTAGCTTACATCCACAACATGGCGAGACTGGCCCGTGGGAAGGCTCCGAACTGTACTTGTCGACTGAACTAGGAGAAGTGAGGACGAGCGATTCCGCACACGACAGAGGTAGGTAGGCAAGGGGGGGGGGGGGGGAGGGGAGGGAAACAAAAGAGTTTATAACAGAATGTACAACATACAAAAAATAAAAACCCTTTACAAATGTACATTTTCTTCATGGAGCAGTCTTCATAGAGATGTTAGCTGACGACGAGGACGACGCCTGAAGAATTGGTGAGGAAGCCCTCTTGAGCTTAGAAATATTGAGGAACTTCAGTGGTTTGCTGCAAGATGCAGCTAGGTTCTCCTTAGAAGATATATATCTAGAACAGACTCGAAGACAAAATGAGTCCCTGTTTCATGGAAAGAAAAAATAAATAAGGAATCACTGTTGGTGTCTGCAAAGAAAGAAAATTAAATAAAATAGATAAATCAAAGAGCAGCAAAAGCTAACACTGGTTGAGCGTGTATTCAAAAGAATACACCAGAGGTTCTCTTATTTAAGGTGTCTCTTCCTTGTCGTTTAGCTTCCTGCCAAAGATCTTGCAGCCTCTGGCTCCTTCTCAATCGTTCTTCGGCTGAAAGCGTGGGTATTTCTTTGGGAGGATCCTTAACACCTGCAATTTTGGTTCTGAATACTGTCCTGTCCCATAATCGGCCGGGAGATGCGGACCAATGATGTTTAAATGGGGCATGCGATCTTCCCCAACCTGTGATTGTGGTGCAGTTAGACAGACTATGAACCATATTGTCACTGAGTGTATTAGTAGGGCATTCACTGGATCAACACAGGACTTTGTAATAGCCTCTACTGAAGCCATAAGATGGCTAGAAAATTTAGACATTAATCTTTGAACACCCTTTCCCTTGCATGATTGTAATAGTTGTAATGTGTTACTTATTGTTTGTATGTATATTGTTTATGTTGTTTGTTTTGTGTTGTACCATACGCTAATAATAATCGGCCGGTCCAATGTTTGACCTTTTTAAGTCCTGATGGACTTCCTGAAGCCATGGAGGTTGCACCTTCCATTTCTCCTGAAGGTTGAGAATTTTGTTAGCCAATCTCTCGGTCCCCAATCGTTTAATATGCCTATAGAACTTCAACGTCCTCTTTCTTTGTTTTATTATTTTTAGGTCTCTTTCGTATTTAGGCATCCACTCTAAATTTTAATTTAATTCTATATTTGTATACTTAAATCTGTGCAAGTAGATTAAAGACCAGTTGGATAAAAGGAGTACATGAAGAGATGGAATCACTTAAAATCTCTGAAGACGACAATTAAGGACAGAGAACAATTTAGAAATAAAATCAGAAACAAGAAAATTGTACAAGTCTCAAGGAAGGTCACATCAGGAAAGAAAATGGACAGAGGAAAGGAAGAAAAAGCAAAGTGAACTAATGAAGAGGTTTTGGGAAGAAAAGAAGAGAAGAAAAGGAAGTGAAGCAAGATTGGCTCAAGTTCACACGCTCTCCTGAAAGGGAATAATCGGAAATAATAATAAATCTCTGTTAAGAGGGGAAGATGACCTCACTGTTCTGCCCCATAAAACAACAATAACTAAAACGCGACAAGTTCATCTGAAGCCCCGGAAATATGCGAACTACTAGGCTTCCCCTTGCCCCTCTAGTCTTCATGTTGCTGGATCTACTGCTATTTGCTCCCACGAAAGACTTGCATACAAACCAACTGGCGCTGGGTAGCGCGCACGTGAGAATGATTTACCAATGGTGTCACTCTCTCCCCGGCCTCCACGTGCTCTCCCTCCTTCCTCCCTCCTTCCTTGCTCGCTTGCGCCGGCAGCGCCCTCATTCAGGACTTCAGTTGAACTTGCCGAGTATTAACTAACATCAATAGCGTTACCTATTATTTCTAACCGTGATTTCCAACCCACCGTTCAGTATAATAAATAATAATAATTATAATAATAATAATAATAATATCGTATAGCCTTGGGTGCCGGGTGTAAGCTTTGTTATTTGACACCCAGAGGGCAGCTTGCATGTCGAATTTTGTCTGTTCCTTGAAGCACTACGACAGTCAAGGAGGCTAGATATCTAAGTCCCTTGTCACTATAGCGCTTTCTAGTAGAGAAATGAGGAACTTTGTTTTGGCGGAAAATCCCGAGATTAATTTTGCCACTATGAACACTGCCTAATGAATTCAAATGAGTTCTTTAACATGCCAACATCGTATGACATGCGTGTCGTAAGTTTTGCCGCCTTTCAAAAATCACTTACCGTGGCCAGGAGCGAATTTGCAAGCTTGGGGTTGGCAGACCACTCACCCACCGTGGCAAGCTAGCATTCAGTGAGAGCTTTTATGACTTGCAAGTACGGTAGATTAGTATCTGGTAGTACTCTAAAGAAGAGAAACATCCCCAGTGCATCTAGTTCGAAGGGGTAGAATAGTACGTCAGAATAAGAGGAGATAAGATGATGCTGGTGACACGTGTCATATAGGTGTGACAGCTCGTGTCATCAAAGCGCAGAGTGGACCAAGCAAGTGGACATAGCTCTTAACGAGTCCACACGTATTGTCACTGGATGTCTGAGACCTACTCCAGTGCAGAAGATCTACCCTCTCGCTGGCATTGCACCTCCAGTTATTCGACGCAGGGTGGCAGCAGAGAAAGAGAGACAAAAGCTTGAAACAGATCCCAGGCATTCTATGTTCAAGCACAAGGTGACCACTCCTCGCCTAAGATCCAGGAAGAGTTTTATTAAGAGAACAGTACCCCTCCATACCAAGCCAGACGTCCGGCGTGTGTCACTCTGGAAACAAATAGTACCAGAGGGGTTTACCCCTAAAGAAGAACTGAGCAGTGGTAGTCATTTGCCTTATACCACCTGGAGGTCCTTAAACCGGATGAGAACAGGAGTGCCTAAGTGTCGTAGCAACCTTGTGAAGTGGGGTTATGCAGAAGATCCACGATGTGCCTGTGGAGAAATCCAGACTCCACAACACCTGCTCACGTGCAAAGATCTTAATGAAACCTGCAGCCAGGAAGACCTTATGTTGGCCACAGACCGAGGGATAAGAGCTGCAGAGTTCTGGAAAGGAAGAATGTAGTGTTTCTCCCGGACACGGAAAGTAAGTAAGTAAGCGCAGAGTGCATCTTTGATGTGAAGACCACCTAAGATACTGTTCTCGCTCTATAACTCTGTCACTGAGTGACAGTTACATTTCTAAGAATGTGATGGATCAAGAGGCTGTCAGCTCTTCTGTTCCTATTACTCCACATTATGGTGCTTGGGAAATCAGCCTAGCGTAAGCTCAGCCCTGCACACTCGTCACACCATTGTTAGTGTCTGTTTTTTGTTTGTTTTGTTTTTTCTAGCGTATGGCTCTTAGTGCCGGGAGTGTCCGAGGACATGTTCGGCTCGCCATTTTTGTAGCTGCTTCGAGACGGACACCCAATGGGTGAGCTACAAGTACCGTTGGGGAGGAAAGTTGGAAGGTAAGGACGAGGAGTTGGAAGGTAGCGGCTGTGGCCTATAGTTAGGGACCAACCCCGGCAATTGCCTGGAAGGAAGATGGGATACCATAGAAGACCATCTTCAAGGTTGCCGGCGGGGCGATTCGAACCTCCTCGCCTCCCGGATGTGAGCGGCTGCCAGCAGTCATGCCGTAACGACCACGGCTAACTCACCCGGTATGTAGTTCTGTAATTTATTTATTTGTTTGCTGATGTGATTCTTCTGATACTCTGTCGTACCACAACTGGTTTGTTGTAGAAGAGGAGGAGAAAACACGGAAAGTCACTTTCAGGCGACAGCTGAGTGGGAAATCGAATCCATCTCTTCTGTTACCTCACGAATCTGAGTGTACCCTGTCCCAACCCTCAGATAAGAATTAAATTAGCCTACTTGGCAGAGCCGGGAATCGAACCAGGACCTTTGGATCCGGAGTTTCAATACGTAACCCGAGACCACATAAGAATTATATTACACATCATACAACGACATCTTCATTTCCCGTCAAGATAGCGCACTTTTTCACCTGAACTGAGGGTTGGTGAGCAAGAGGGGCCTGTTGACCTACTGAGTGACAAAACAAATATAAATCGGTCAAGGCAATTCTAAGTAATATTTTTGAAATATTTTTGATATTTCCTGTTAAAGCTACTTATTACAGTACTTAATGTGAATAGTCTACCAAACATTGTAAACAACATAAAATTAAATTTATGATAGTCATTATGTTGTTACTTTCTTTGCCACGGAAATGGCAAAGTTTACAGAGTAGTTAATAACACATTGAAATTAAGCGTATGGATCCAAAACAATAACGATTTTAATGCTGTAACCGTGCTTGTCGTAAATATTGTACTTCACATTTTCAAGGGAACACAGTTTTACTTTTTCAGTATTCAAAACGTAACTATCTTTATCCATTTTTCAAAATTTGGTCTTCCTTTGTGCTGATCTACACCACTTCCATTATATCTCCCAAGTTTACAGGAATTGTTGGACTTTTCGATTTCTAAAGTGGGTGTTAAAACCTCAGCTACAAAATGAAACTCACTCAAACCGTTTCGATTTTAATTACTTTTTCTATGAAATGTTGAAAATATTTTTTTGAAATTGGCCAGAATAAGAATGAAATAACAACGTTTACTTAATTAATAATGTAAAAGCCTCCGTGGCTTAGGCAGCAGCACGCCGGCCTCTCACCGCTGGGTCCGTGGTTCAAATCCCGGTCACTCCATGTGAGATCTGTGCTGGACAAAACGGAGGCAGACAGGTTTTTCTCCGGGTACTCCGGTTTTCCCTGTCAAAATTTCATTCCAGCAACACTCTCCACTATCATTTCATTTCATCTGTCATTCATTTAATCATTGCCCCAAAGGAGTGCGTCAGGCCTCGGCAGCCGGCACAGTTCACATCCTCGCCGCTAGATTGGGGCTTCATTCATTCCATTCCTGACCCGGTCGGAGACTGGAAGCAGGCTGTGGATTTTCATTTCACTTAATTAATAATGTGGAAATGTGTGATATTCATTTTATGGCTGAAGGCTTAACACATTCTTTAAAAAAAACGAAATGTCGAAAATTTTCTATAAACATGGGAGATATATGGGAAACGGTGAACATCGGCACAAAGCAAACCCCTGATTTTGAAAAATCGATGAAACTACGATTTGAATTTAGAGAAGTTAAAACTTTGCTTCAAATGTCAAGATGTGCGTGTTTCCTTGAAAAATGTATTTAATTGTTGTACCATATCTATGACAGACACGGTCATAATAAAAAGAATTAAGCTGCATGTTCCCTCTTACAGGGTGGAAGACGTGCTAAATCATCGCTTGATAACCTGACTATTTACTTCGTGTGGTTCTTAAAGCGCATTACTTGTTCTTGTGGTCCACATCAACTGTCAGAAATCAGAAAAATGAGTTTGGGTGGTTGGTTCCTCAGTTTAGGGACTGCGACAACGCGGTCAAGTAGCCCCGTGTTTTTTGGGTGTGTGTAGAATCTGTCTGATAACCGGTGTTAATTGTGAAGACTGTACTAGTGTGTGTTATCTGTTTTTAATTCAAGTAAAGACTGCAGACTTTGAATTTTTCAAATAGTTCCTACTTTTGCCGCCAAACACCACCGTCAACGACTACTAGTTCAGAACTTACCTACTAGACGACACCGTAGTCGGCTCCTGGCAACGAACCTAGGGACCTAAGAGCATAGTTTACATTCTTAACTCATATAATTTAGCTTCACACAGGTGTAATTAGTGGAAGGTTCTTTAACATGCCATAAATCTATGACATGGGACCGCCGGCTTTTCTTCCCCTCCGAAGGAAGGCATACTGAAAATGAGTTTATGTTCGACGATGTCGATATGTAAACATTATGTGTCAGAAAACTGTATCATAGTGAGGGTCATTATAACACTATTTTTCATTATGAAACAGTTTCTCCCACCAATCAGAGCTCAAGAAACAGTTGTGTGACCAATTAGGTAAGGATACCTTCACGCATGCGCTCAAAATCCACTGTAAACTATAGGTGTTCTATGTTGGCAAGCAAAGTGAATGGTCTCTACGTTCGGAGTGCCTAGACCCACGCAAGCACTCTGTTCAGTCAGCAAAGCCAGCACGCCCTGTTCACTAACTGAATCCCACAGATATTTATGAATATTTATGTTAAAACATACAATAAAGTTATAATTATCGTCGAACATAAACAGTCGTATGCAACTCGCCTATAATGGTAATTAAGACACTCGTATGGAAATTATAAAACTCACTTACGCTCGTTTTATAAACATACTCGAGTCTTAATTATTGCCATTTTAGGCTCGTTGCATAATGTACTATTAAAATGTGCATTGATCAAAATCCAGAAATTAAGTAAAACAATCAGTGAGAGACAATATAAGAGCCCCAAACAACCGAAGAACAAATGAACTCATGTTTAATCGGATATACGTGTCTTCAATAGGTTGGTTAGTCGGTTAGTTACAATTAATATTGTAACATTCGTTCCGTCAACACAAAATCATTCTAATTACTGGAATATGTGAAAATAACTACATGTGATTAAGATTTATAGATATTGTTACGGACTGTTGAAGAAGAAGAAGAAGAAGAAAACGAAGAAAAAGAAAACTAAGAGATGATATGTTTCGCTCATCAAGCGAGCATCATCAGATCCAAATATGCCAGACAAATAGCTCCACAAAACATTACCAAATCTACAGTGTCACCCACGGGCAAAAGTATTTGTCTTGCATATTATTATCTGATGATGCTCGCTTGACGAGCGAAACATGTCATCCCTTAGCTTTCTTCTTTCTCTTCTTCTTCTTCTTCTTCAATAGTCCATAACAATACATAAATCTTAATCACATGTAATTTTATTTCATGTTATTTTTCACATATTCCAGTAATTGGAATGGCCGACTGAAAGTTACAATATTAATTGTTAACTAGCATTACCCGTCGCAGCTTCACCTGCGAATATTCTAGTTGTAAAGAGTACACTTAGCAAAATCTCAATCATGAATGCTATGACTCATTTATCCTCGGTATGAATAATCAGACTTTATCAGTTCAGCTACTGGAGCAGTGGTTAGGGGTTTGTCATTCCTTCATAGGTATATCAGAGCGAAGTTAGTTTTCTGGGAATATCACAGACACTGTTAATTTAAAGCCATTTAAATGTGGTTTTCGGAGACCCTTTATAGTCGGGTGAAAAAGACCTATCGTACCACACTCACACGTGAAAATTGCGTGAGAAAATTCTAGAGTGCCCCTTGATCCCATTAAGCGCATTATACTGTATGTATTGATGAATTGTATAGCTTAATTTGTTTACGTGATAACGTTATAACCGTCTGGAAACTTTCACAGTAATGTAATAATTGGAATTGTATTGCGTCTTACAGAAATAGATGGACCTGTGAGATTCTGTTACCATGGTTACCGTGTTGCATTCTTTCATTATTTCATTGTAAATATACATGTTTTAAGGTATTTATTTAATTGTGAGGCATTTAAAGAGTTACGCATTGGGTTATGCTGAACCTGTAGGTACCCCATATGTGTAGGTTGGTGTTAATGGGACCTTATTTTCGGTACAAAACTGGAATGGGACCTTAGCAGAATAATATAGGGAGGGATAAGGCAATACTAACAAGAAGTTCCGTGACGAACTAAAGAGCCTACTTTTCTTACAATTAAAGGTCCATGGCAATGATTAATCTATATGGATCTATCTAGAATAATGACGGAATTAAGTTGGTAATATAGAAATTTCTAATTAGTTCGAAATACTGTATACCTGGCATAATGTAGCCTAATAGAGAAGTACAGTTGGCAGCCCTGGTGACTGAATATATTCTTAGTTCCATCTCTTAAGGTACAGAATACAAAATTTGGTTGAAGTCCAATGGATAGCATGGACGTTACATGCAGTTAAACATTGGATCTAACAGCGCGCGTAAAATCATGTTGGCAACAATGACATACATGTATTGGACAGAAATAATCTGAAATAATATGATCTATTGTTGTGTCAATTTTGAATGAAATCCATTAGTTAGTATAGAAGTTACATGCATTTTAAAATTGGACCTATCAGCAGGCATAGAATCATGTTGGCAGCACTGACGTTTATAAGCTACTCCAAATTAATCTAGAATGTCAGGTACTATACGTGTGCAAAGTTTAGAGCTATTGGCTTGCATACTTTCTGATATATTGATATTAAGAAAAACGATTAGAGACAGCATTTATTAACAGTTGGCAGCCCTGGTTGCTCCTAAGAATGCGCATAGTAATATCTGTTATGGTACACATTGCACATAAGAAATTTGATTGAAATCCAATTGATAGTATAGAAGTTACATGTATTTAAAGTCGGACCTCTCAGCAGGCTTAGAATCATGTTGGTAGCACTGATGTATATAAGTTACTCCAAATTAATATAGAATGTCAGGTACTATACGTGTGCATAGTTTAAAGCTGTCGGCTTGCATACTTTCTGATATATGGGTATTTGGATTTTAAAAATTGAGAGCATTTATTAACAGTTGGCAGCCCTGATGGCTCTTAAGAATACACTCAGTCATATCTGTTTATGTATGCATAGCATATACGAAATTTGGTTGAAATCCAATTGATAGTGTAGAAGTTATATGCATTTAAAATTTGGACTTATCAGCAGGCGTATAATCATTTTGGCAACACTGCCATGTATGGCCTCCTGGAAATTAAACTGCAATATCATTATCTATACGTGTGCCAATTTTGAAATAGCTCCCATTCATACCTTCCAAGATATCCAACATGGAGCTCAAATATCAATTGCGATTTTTCAGCAGTTGGTAGCACTGACATCATTTTCAAATATGGCCGTGAGATATTCAGGTATCGATCTTTACCCCTACCAAATTTTGTTTCGATTGCTGCAGCCGTTTAGGAGTTGATAGGGGGGGGGGACACACACAGCCAGCCAGACAGACAGACAGACAGACAGACACACATTTGCCCGATCTCATAAGTCTACTTTTTCCTCATTTTTGCAAAATGTGAAAAGTTGGCTAAAAATTGCTTCAAAGCTATCTTTAGTTAACTACTGTAGTTAGTTATTTCAGTTTTAAGGGGCGGAACAGCGAGGTTATCTGCCCCTGTCTTTATTGGGGGGAGAACTATATCAAAGAAATAAAAACTTGATAATAACCAGATTTTACCACGAAACAAGTAACGAAGGGCCCCGGTAGTTCTAGTTCACACTACATGGCCCTGACTGTACTCACCCTATCAACTATGGTGCATAGCACCTTTAGACCTTCCACTCAACAAATCATAATAATCTTCAAGTTAAACAACCTTAAATGCAGATAACAACTTTTATCTCTTTTTATACTGGTGTATACAGCCCAGAAATAGTGCTATCTCATTGCCCGACAACTGGGTCCTCAAAATAATAATCTAGTACAGGCACACGTTTAATTTTAAATCCGGATTATTTTCTAATAAAGTTAGTAGCGCTGATAACAATCCTTGCAATCTGGAATTCACTTTGCTCCACAAAGAGGGTCCTATCGTACAGTAAAATGCTGTTCTAATTATCTAATTACGATTCCTCCAACCAGGGACGTATATACAATTATATTTCGGGGGGCAGGGGCTGGCTATCCTGGAAAATTGTGAGTATTCTCAGGGGATTGTCACCGCAAAGTACCCATAAATATCAACCAATATCTTAGAGCATAAAACTTTGTGTACTTATTTTAAATAATATTCAAAGTTTATATAGCCTACAATTACTGGCAATACACAAAAAGTTGTAAAATACAACACACAAATAAAATGTCGTACATAATGACTTTTCTATTTTGATCTATGGAGTATGAATGGCAAATATGTAAATATTTGTCAATTTATTAAGCAGAAAGGTAAACAGTTGTTTTTTCACCAGTTGATAACTTATTTCTCAAAAAATACCGCACTGTGGAATTCACAGTTTTGCCTCACAAGGCTGAGTGTACCCCATTCCAGCCATCAGACTAGAATTAAAATTTCTTGGCAGAGCCGGGAATCGAATTCGGACCTCCGGGGCGGCAGCCAAGACTGCTAGCCACTACACCACGAGGTAGTCTAATTTCAATCGTAATATTGTTTATAACTTAGCCAATAAGTTAAGAATAGGGTACAACCAAATTTACAATTATTGTATGCTCTTACCCAAGCAACACTTTCTTAATTTCTATTGGCTTTTTTCGAGAGGGGGAGGGCCTTGGAGCCCCCTCAGCACCCCCATTATATACGCCCCCGGCTCCAACATCACAAGATAAAATGTAATAAGCCCACCGTGGTCTCGTTCTACGAGCCCTAACTTTTAATTCAGTCACAGACTGATCACCTCGTGTGTAGTCGCTGTCATCCCCTGAGGTCCGGGTTTGAATCCTGGGTCTGACAAGAAATTTAATTATGTTATAAGGGCTGAAAAGGGGTACACTCAGCCTCATAAGACAGAAATGATAAGCAGTGGGTTCGATTCCAAATCAGCCTTCTCAGAAGTTGCTTTACGTGGTTTCCCACTTCTACTCCAAAAAATGCCATTGGATAAATATTATTATGGAGGTTTATTATACGACAATTTGCTTCGATCGCTTGAATAGGATACAAGAAATAAAAGCAGGTTTTGAAAATATCACTCTACCACCTTCTTGAATTTTTGAAAAGGATTTAACAATATTAGATGCAACAGTACATGGTTCATATATTAAGTCCACCGCCATCTTCGTTCTGATCCTAGTCCAATGTACAAATACACATTAATACATATATCACAATAACACAGGTTATCAGCCAATTCCTACCCATACCAAAGTACACGGGTTAATGCCCTCGATGCAACATACCCCTAAATGAATCAACAACATCAATCACAGATTGCATTTGAAGAGTTCTAACCGCGGCCATCAGTCACTTCATCTCATATCTGAAATGTCCATTCTTCTCGCGATTTGTTGACTCCACACCCCGTGCTCCATAAAGCCGAACAAGCTGCTAAGAGCTGTTCTCGAGAAGAGCCGATTCGTTTGTTACATGGACCGTGAAATGGAATGACGTGCAACCTGCCTGACGTCACCATGCTACAAGTACGAGCGTTAAATTGAAGTCCCAGTCACAGTACTTGCCAAGAAGGTAACATAAGCGATTGGCTGCCTCAGAGCAACCATATTTCTATTGCGATTGATAGTCAAAATCAATGACTTCAGGAAATATGTCATGTGCATTTTATGGTCGCTTCCGTAGCGTAGCGGTCAGCATGGTTAGCTGCAGCCCCGGAGGTCCTGGGTTCGATTCCCGGCTCTGCCACGAAATTTGAAAAGTGGTATGGGGACTGGAACGGGGTCTACTCAGCCTCGGGTGTTCCAAATGAGTAGAGGGGGTTCGATTCCCACCTCAGCCATCCTCGAAGTGGTTTTCCGTGGTTTCCCACTTCGTCTTCGGGCAAATGCCGGGATGGTACCTTCTTCAAGGCCAGGGCCGCCTGCTTCCCTCTTCCTTGCCTATCCATTCTGACCATCCATTACCTTCCCTCATGAGGCCCCTGTTCGCTTTGCAGGTGAGGCCGCCTGGGCGAGGTGCCAATCACACCTCACCAGTTGTATCCACTCCGATTAGATGTTCCCAGCTCTGGGACACTGCCCGTAGAGGCGGTAGTGGTGAGTTCCCTCGCTGAGTCCGTGGGTTCCACCAACCTGGAGGGTAAACGACTAAGAAGAAGAAGAAGCATTTTATTCATTGACCATTTTTTTATACTCTAGGGCAATGTCATGAACTCACATAATTTTTGCATTATCCAACAATTTTCCATCAACTTATCCGCAGTCTATGAACATATTATTACACTCAGCGGCAACAGTAGAGAAGATCTCACTCATAGATTCTTTTTCAAACTACTCAAATTATGACTGGACTTGAATAATATTTAGGATATTATAAAATGGTTTGTGACATTATTATTATTATTATTATTATTCATGTGTTTCGGTGGCGTAGTTGGTAGCATGCAGAGTTTCTATGCCCAAGATCGCGGGTTCAAACCCAGCCAAAGTCGTCGGATTTTTTAAGAGCGTTGAAATCCTGCAGTATGCCTTCCTTCGGAGGGGAAGCAAAGTCGGTGGTCCCATGGTATGTAAAAGAATCTTCCACTAATTAAATTTGTGTGAAACTAAATTGTAGGTTAGATTTTTTTTCAAACGCTCTATCAAAGTTTCAACGTTCACCAATAGATGTCAGTGACATCTGGTAGTGAAAGTTGGAACTACCTTAAATTGAACGGAACTAGTAGCTCACCCCATGGGTGTCTGCATTGAAGCAGCTACAGCCTAAGGCGAGCCAAACATGACCTCGAACACTCCCGACACTAAAACCCATACACTAAATAATAATAATAATTCATTAATATTCGTATTAACATAATTATTTTACTGTTTGTTTCATATATACTAGTACCATATTGCGTGGTGAAGTATAAGAGAAGAGAGTATAAGAACTTGTTGTTGTTGTTGTTGTTGTTGTTGTTTGATTCTTCAGTCTTTTGTCTGGTTTGATGCAGATATCCATGCCTCCCTGTCCTCAGCTAATCGTTTCATCTCTACATAGCTACCACACCCTACATCCGAGGCAATCTGTTTAACATATTCTAACCTTGGTCTACCTCTACTATTCTCATTCTCGACCCTTCCTTCTGTAACTAAGTTTGCTATTCCTAGGTGTCTTAGTATGTGTCCTATCAACCTAGCTCATCTATTCATTAGCAGTCGCTAGAAACATCTCTCCTCTCCCACTCGTCTTAATACCTCTTCGTTTGTAACCCTATCTACCCATCTGATCTTCATCATTCTCCTGTAACACAACATTTCAAACGCTTCAATTCTCCTCTTTTCTGTTGCACCAATAGCCCAAGTTTCACTTCCATAGAGTGCCACACTCCAGACAAAGGTTTTCAAAAATGACTTTCTAATACCTAAATCTATATTCGACGTCAACAGATTCCTTTTCTGAAGAAATGCTTTCCTTGCCTGTGCTTCGTCCATCACTGGTTAAAAACTTCGCCAGTACTGAATAAATTAATTAATTATCATGAAATTAGCCAAAATACATTTCTTAATGGTAAATAATAATTCATAAAATCGGCTAGTAATGCATGTTTTCTCCTCCGCTGTCAATTCCCCCGCCCCTTCCTCCCTACCCCCTCCACCCCCCCCCCCCCCCCTCCCGTTTTATAGAACAACCTGACTTCAGAAGGGGTGAATGGCAGTTGGATCATGTCTGCATGGATAAATTTCACCATCGCGAAATTCACAATGTCAAGGTTCTAAGGGGAGTTGACTCAGGAACAGACCACTATGAGGTAAAGATCAAAATAAAATTAACTCCAATGGCCAAGAAAAAACCTAATAATAACAATAGGAGGAAATTTGCTCCATCTACCTTAATAAAAAATATAGAGTACTGTGAAAGAACAGGAGAAGAATCTCTCAACACTAAAACATTGGACGAATTAATCACTAAATTAAAATCAATAGCAGAGGAGTTCGCACCAATAAATCCAAGGAAAAAAACATGAATGGTGGAATGTAGATTGTGATCAAGCAATAGAGAAAAGACACCAAGCATGGATAAAACATCAGTAGTGGTTTTGTAGCGGTTCTACAGCCACCTCCACCTCCCCACCTCACAAGATGGCGGCGGCGCGATATCTCTCGAACGCACGGTCGGATTTTGACGAATGAGGTGTCATTGAACTCGGCCTGACACCCCCTTTCAAATGGACAACATATTTCAACCCCAAAAATAAAATCTACCCTACTAGGGGGTGGAATTGTAATTTTTTAGAGAATCTCTCTTTCCAATTGCAACATGTGAGAGTTTGAATGCCGATATGGATTTAAACGTTGTTCTACATAAAGTGCATGTGTTCGGTGGATAGCCACTATGAATTAACATGCTTGTTTTTGTTTTTTACGCATGCCCACTCATGGCTTTTGTAAGAGGGTGGGAGAGCGGATCCCTATGGATGGGTTATTGTTGACGGGTCATTGTTGGCAGGTCATTGATGACAGGTCCTTGTGGACGAGTCCTTGTGGACAAGTCCTTGTGGACGAGTCCTTGTCCCTTTGGACTGATCCCTTTGGACCGGTCCCTTTGGCCTGGTCCCTATGGACTGGCTCATGAATTTATTTAAATTATGTCAAAGGGCCTAACTACATTTGCGTGTGTTGAACTGACGTTGTTCACCAACCCCCACTACTATAATGTGATCACGATATGAAAGGAAAGTGACGAAATACATGTGAACACGTGTGAGATGACCTTATTACCGTCCTCCTTGTGAAACAAGTCACATCCTGTTTTGGCTCATACGTGAGAAAATGCTAGTTAATGTGTAATATGACCTAACACACAATTGTACACATGTGCACGTGCACGATAAGAGCTAACAAGTCACAACCTGTTTTGACAGTGGTGGGAATAAGGCTAGAGACATGTACAAGTAGTCAAATTACCCAAGCAGACAACCCCTTTCCTATGGATAACTTATTTCCACTCAAAAATAAAATCTACCCCTACTAGGGGGTGAAATAATAATTTTTTGGTAAAAGTCGCTTTCCATGTGCAATATGTGGGAGTTTGTATGCCAATATGAAATTAAACTCGTTCCACATAAAGTGCATGCATACAACTGAATGCCGCTATGATTTATCATTTTTGTTTTTTGTTTTACGAATGCGCAATTGGGGTTTTTGTAAGAGGGCGGGCTTTTTGAATAATGATTTATAGATACGTTCTTTTTTCACGAATTAACCAAAGATCCAAAAACTAATAGGTCATCGGCTTTTTAATATCTTATGAACTAAAGCTAGGGACTTGTATGAGGGGTCGTTGGACTTGAGGTGACGCCCTGTTTTTGAATGTATTATTCATTTTTTGTCAAAAGGGCCTAACTGCACTTTCGTTAATATCTCGCTAACCAATAATCACAGAGGGTCAAGTGAGGTGACATAGGACTTAAAATGGCCAACCCCTCCCCATGACCAATGAATTTACCAAAAAAAAACAGCAAGGTCATTAACCTAAGATTTTATCAACCAATAATCAGAGAAGGACAAGTGAGGTGTCACAAGACTCAGGATGGCCAACCCTTTTCCATGACCAACGAATTTACCCAAAATACCCAAAACAGCAAGGTCATCGACCTGAGATTTTATAAACTTATAATCGGATATGGACATGTGAAATGTTTACAGTGAGTGATGAAACATAGCTAGGTAGTGAAAGAATTATTGTAGGCTACATGTATGGTGACTGACAAATCTTTCACCATTGGAACTTGTTTTCAGAACAAACTGCAGTACAGAGAGAGTATAGGTTGTAGGTATGGGATAATAAATGACAAATGGTGTATACAAAATCTGATTTATCGATTCAAGAAATAAGAGTAGATAATCTTTAATTGATTGGTTAAAGAGGATAGCTAAAATCCAAAATGGTGACTACATTGAACTAAACTGAACCAAGCTGAATCAAACCCAACCAAACCGAACCAAACTTAATCAAAAACAAGCCAATGGTTTACGTATAAAACTTGTGGGTGAATGTGGTCATTGGTAATGTCAGAAAGGAAAGGGATAACGCTCTACCTATAGAGGGTAAGTTAAAGCTAGTGCATGATGCTAATGCACACACACACAAGTACATGAACCACACACAACTATCCTATGCAGTTATTATGGGTTGACTGTTAAAACTTGCTCAGTGGTTACTGGGACAAGATGGTCGCTACACACAACAAGCTTTAAATACCTGAGGCTAATAATCTATACACACACTCACACACACTTGTTCTAAACTAAACTGTCTTGCTGGCAGAGCTCACACAGTAGGTAAATGACAGAAATGCTTGGCTAACAGAAATACAATCATTTTCGGTTGTCTAATGTTACCAGCTAAACATTACGTGCTATAGTGGTGAGCACATGTGCCTCTTTCACTGGAGATCTTAACTCGATTTCTAGCTCTAAGGCCAAGAACGAATCAAACTAAGAAAAAAGGGTATGGTGACGCAGTGGTTAAACTGTTAGCCTTTCACTAAGGTAGACTAGGGTTTGATTTTAGGTTAATATGCATGTCATAAACAAACAAATAAAAGCAGAGATAATGTTTGAAACTGATTACACTTGTCTCTTTTCAAATTATTACTTAGATTACAAATACAAACGTGGACTGGGTTTGACATATAGTTAATGCTTCCTATCACATACTAGACTGTAAGAAAGCCAAACAAGCAAAATGCGTAGGTAGAGCAGTGGTAAAATCGTTATGTGTAGAGAAATACCTAACGGTTTTATGAACTGGCAAAGGTATGTCGCATAAACAGTGCAGGATACAATCCAGCAACCATAATTTTTATCTCGCGGACAAGAGAAAACATATATATAGAGAGAGAGATATATAGAAAGCTTGTGTGTGTGTGGGTAGCATTGGTTGTTTGACCAGAGAAAATACGGTGAGGTAGGGTGGGGAGAGGGAGAATTAGCACTTATATATGAATGGAAAATAGATTTTTTTCAATCGTTTTGTTTTTCAAATGCAGTGGTAGATAGTCGTTTTTTGTAAAACATTCTTACTTGCAGTAGTAATAAGCCTCTATGGTTCCGCTAACACATAGATAGACTGTATTATTGCCATGGTCAAGCACTCACATTAAGATCATTTACAAAATCATAAAATGAAAAATAAGAAATCTTGTTTTGGAAATATCGTTTTTCAACGTACACACAAAATAAATATATAAAAAATTTGTAAACAGCAAAATGGAAAATCCATGTTTCCATATAGACAAAATTTAAAAACCTTAAACCGACATTTAAGAAAATATATGCAAATGGGAAATTGACAAATGTGAAAATATGAAAATGGAAAAATCCATGTTTCCATATCATGAAATTGAAAAACATCAAACTGTCATTTTAAAAAATGCAAATGGAAAATTGACAAATGCAATGTGTGAAATGTGAAATTGAACAAATGGCTATCATTATTTAAAAAAAAAGAACATGGTGCTCTATGGTTGAGGTGTGAATCAAACCCTCTCTACTTATTTGGACCACTCGAGACTGAGTCGACTAGTTTTAGTTGTCATACCACTTTTAAAAGTTTGTGTTAAATCTAGGAATTGAACCCAAGAGCTTGTAGGGGGGATCCAAGGTTATAATATGTTAAACAGATAGCCTTGAATGTAGGGTGTGGTAGTTATATAGAGATGAGACGTTTCGCTCAGGGCAGGGAGGCATGGAGATCTGCATCAAACCAGTCAAAAGACTGACGACTCAAACAACAACATGTAGAGCTCACCAAAATAATGTTGTGTATCGGTAAATGTTAGTCAACGAACAGTAATGCATTACTAAAACCCATGACACGATACCTAAGAGCTTTTCTAAAATTATTTTAAAATGCCTTTAACCCTATATTAAACACCCAGTTCACAAGACTCATAACTGCAATGTTATGGTCAAACAAAACAAAATCTATATTTCAAAACAAACAAGTGGTTTAGTCAATGTATACTGGAAAAGTTTTATAAACACTCAAGTCCACAAAAATAATTAAATTAGTAACTGTCAGGTTGACCGAGTGGTTATGGTGTTTGACTTAAGTTCAAATTTTCTGTACAAGAAAGCAAGGGTTCGAATCTCTTACCTGATATAACTATTACCTCAACATGGCTTGACCACACTGTATTATTGTGTACTCGGTACACAAACCATAGATAGAGTGTATTGTTTAAGGTCACTCTCTTTGCGAACATAGTCAGAGACTGTTGATGGTTAACAATTGCATTAATAGTGGGACATAGGGATAGCAATTAAGAAAAACAGACAATACCCATACACTATTTTAATTTATTTAATGTAAGTACTTGTACAATAGTTATATACAAACTACAACTCTCTTTTGTCTATTACTATCTAGTCCTTTTCGATCCACTTGCATAACAAGGCAGATGACTTTGTAGATCAGCCCCTTAAAACAACAACAACAATACCTCTTGCATAGTCTGTGATGTTGATGACTCTTGAGGCGTGGAAGATGGATACAACATAACTTTTACAACAGGGGTTAAACGTTGCTCAACAAACAATGCACTATTTTGAGTAGCAACATCTTTCTCTTGTACTAACTTATTAGCATTCTGATGATTTTTTGCCAACACCATCAGTGTTTTGTCTGGTGCACTACATTGATGATCACTCACACTTAAAACCACACTATTTCTACTTTTCATATTGCCTCGACATCTGGTTGACTGGTACCTATGGACTGGCCCATGCAATTATCCAAATTATGTCAAAGGGTCCGGTCCAAAGGGATCAGCCAAAAGGACCTGTCCACAGGGACCCGTCATAAATGACTCCATTCAAAAAGGGCCCTTCCAAAGGGGCTAGTCAACAGGGACCAGTCCAAAGGGACAAATCAACAGGGATCAATGAAAAGGGGGAAGCGCGTCATGTAAGTCGTTGCGCGCCTCCGCCGTGGGAACATAGGTGTTTATCAGCAGTCTCCGGCAATGTTCGGGGGAGTAACCTTGAAAAGTAGCTGAAACTCGGTAGTCGAAAGCATAGCTTGACCCGTTTCTTACCTATATGACAAGGTTAGGTTAGGTAAATTTAGGTTATGTTAGGTGAGCTGAGGTTAAGTCTTAAAATATTCCCTCTCTTATGTGTTCAAAGCCGATTCACCCTGAACAGTCAGCCAAAACTTTAAATATGTATTTATCATTACATAAAGAATTAAAGCAAACTTAATTAATTATGAATGGCGTTTTTTGTTACTGTTCAATGTAGACAGAATATATGCATTAAATGATAGACTCAACACAAAATGTTTTGATTGTTGACTTGCGTTATTGATAAATTGGTTTAATGTTAGGGGCAGTGCACACTTTCCATGTCGATAATTTATATAGGCTAGAAGGATGGTGTTGCAAACTTCTGATGTGTATTTCCAAATTTCCTGCATAGTCTATTTCATAGAATTTTCCTGTAACTTAAACGTTCATGCTGATTTTGTCTTTGTGTTTGACATTGCAACTACAATGGTTGATTGGATATTCTTTGTCAACTTTCAAATCATGTAATTCATGTCAGATATGTTGGAATTTTTATTCATGTGTGAAGCTATCAAGTACCGATACCTAATTGGTTACACAACTGTTTCATAATGAAAACCTTGATCTCTGATTCATTGGAGAACTGTTTACGCTTGTCTGAACCAAGACTAACTGACTATTCACTGCTAAGGTTTAGAAATTACATTTACTCAAATCACATTCTGGTAAAAAAGATCATGACTACTATAAACTGCTACCACTCTTCCACCACTTTGCTAACACTATTCTACCATTTGACTCTCACTTTTGCTCTTACTTTAAACTGCACATACTACAAACTATCATTTTTATTATCGAGTTAACTTTACTAGAGATTAGTTTATGCTTAACAGTTGACATGGAAGTATCAACGACTAGCTATGGTAAGCCATGTGCTTACTATAAAGGATATGCATATATTGTAAAAAGAACTAATAAAAATGGAACTGTTATTTGGTGCTGTTCGAAACAACGATCTAAAAAGTGTCGATGAATGATTAAAACAAAAGGCTCCAACATACTTATTTCAATCGATCATCATTGTAAAGCTCAAAATAATACTCATTTAAATGGACAAAATACTCGAACCAAGGTAAAAAAAAGCAAGACCAAGAAAAAAATAGTGTGGCTCAAGATAGTGCTTTGTTTGTTAAAGAGCATTTATTATCTCCTGAAAAAGACATGTTAGGACAGTCGTTAACGTCTAAGAAACCTCTAACACTATCAAAGACAACACAAACTATGCCAAAGTTTGTTGCATTGCAAGATGAACAAAAAGGATTAGATAGTAATAGTGATGATGATTATATTGATGATGATTATATTGATGATGATAACCATGATGATGATGATGATTATGATGATGATGATGATGATGATGATGATGATGATGATGATGATGATGATAATGATTTACACCCAAAAAAATCATTTGTTAAATTTGTTTACTGGAACAATCCCAATAAGCTAATCCAGCGGCTTCAGTACTTGCATACCTGTAAACAGGCTGGTCATACTAAATATGAGGAAGAACTTTTGGATATAGAAAATGAGCTTCGTGATGCTAAAATTATAGTGTAATGAATCCATGTAACCGCTTAAACTATTTCTTAACAATACATGTAATATTTTCTACCACTTTGCTACCACTTTTCTAGTTTTCTACCACTTTTCTACCACTTTGCTACCACTTTTCTACTACTTTTCTGCCACTTTGCTACCACATTTCTAGTTTGCTACCACTTTTCTACCACTTTGATACCACTTTTCTACTACTTTTCTGCCACTTTTCTACCACTTTTCTAGTTTGCTATCACTTTTCTACCACTTTGCTACCACTTTTCTACTACTTTTCTGCCACTTTTCTACCACTTTTCTACCACTTTGCTACCACTTTGCTACCCCTTTTCTACCACTATGTTACCAATTGTCTACCACTTGTCTACCACTTTGCTACCACGTTTCTACCACTTTTCTATCACTTTTAACTGCACATATTAAATATAAAAGCCAACGATAAATAATTCTATTACCAGAACAGAGATAACCTTTGTAGTGTGCAAATCATACTAACAGGTTAGTTACTACTATGGAACTTACTACAACTAACCGAGGTAAACAACGTGTACTATAAAAGGCTACTCTTCTATAGACGACAAAATGTAAAAGGAATAATATTCTGGCGATGCTCAAAACAGAGGTCAACAAGATGTCGAGGCAATATGAAAAGTAGAAATAGTGTGGTTTTAAGTGTGAGTGATCATGAATGTAGTGCACCAGACAAAACACTGATGGTGTTGGAAAAAAATCATCAGAATGCTAATAAGTTAGTACAAGAGAAAGATGTTGCTACTCAAAATCGTGCATTGTTTGTTGAGCAACGTTTAACCCCTGTTGTAAAAGTTATGTTGTATCCATCTTCCACGCCTCAAGAGTCATCAACATCACAGACTATGCAAGAGGTAAAGTTGTTGTTGTTTTAAGGGGCTGATCTACAAAGTCATCTGCCTTGTTATGCAAGTGGATCGAAAAGGACTAGATAGTAATAGACAAAAGAGAGTTGTAGTTTGTATATAACTATTGTACAAGTACTTACATTAAATAAATTAAAATAGTGTATGGGTATTGTCTGTTTTTCTTAATTGCTATCACTATGTCCCACTATTAATGCAATTGTTAACCATCAACAGTCTCTGACTATGTTCTCAAAGAGAGTGACCTTAAACAATACACTCTATCTATGGTTTGTGTACCGAGTACACAATAATACAGTGTGGTCAAGCCATGTTGAGGTAATAGTTATATCAGGTAAGGGATTCGAACCCTTGCTTTCTTGTACAGAAAATTTGAACTTAAGTCAAACACCATAACCACTCGGTCAACCTGACAGTTACTAATTTAATTATTTTTGTGGACTTGAGTGTTCATAAAACTTTTCCAGTATACATTGACTAAACCACTTGTTTGTTTTGAAATATAGATTTTGTTTTGTTTGACCATAACATTGCAGTTATGAGTCTTGTGAACTGGGTGTTTAATATAGGGTTAAAGGCATTTTAAAATAATTTTAGAAAAGCTCTTAGGTATCGTGTCATGGGTTTTAGTAATGCATTACTGTTCGTTGACTAACATTTACCGTTACACAACATTATTTTGGTGAGCTCTACATGTTGTTGTTTGAGTCGTCAGTCTTTTGACTGGTTTGATGCAGATCTCCATGCCTCCCTGCCCTGAGCGAAACGTCTCATCTCTATATAACTACCACACCCTACATTCAAGGCTATCTGTTTAACATATTATAACCTTGGATCCCCCCTACAAGCTCTTGGGTTCAATTCCTAGATTTAACACAAACTTTTAAAAGTGGTATGACAACTAAAACTAGTCTACTCAGTCTCGAGTGGTCCAAATAAGTAGAGAGGGTTTGATTCACACCTCAACCATAGAGCACCATGTTCTTTTTTTTAAATAATGATAGCCATTTGTTCAATTTCACATTTCACACATTGCAATTTGTCAATTTTCCATTTGCATTTTTTTAAATGACAGTTTGATGTTTTTCAATTTCATGATATGGAAACATGGATTTTTCCATTTTCATATTTTCACATTTGTCAATTTCCCATTTGCATATATTTTCTTAAATGTCCGTTTAAGGTTTTTAAATTGTGTCTATATGGAAACATGGATTTTCCATTTTGCTGTTTACAAATTTTTTATATATTTATTTTGTGTGTACGTTGAAAAACGATATTTCCAAAACAAGATTTCTTATTTTTCATTTTATGATTTTGTAAATGATCTTAATGTGAGTGCTTGACCATGGCAATAATACAGTCTATCTATGTGTTAGCGGAACCATAGAGGCTTATTACTACTGCAAGTAAGAATGTTTTACAAAAAACGACTATCTACCACTGCATTTGAAAAACAAAACGATTGAAAAAAATCTATTTTCCATTCATATATAAGTGCTAATTCTCCCTCTCCCCACCCTACCTCACCGTATTTTCTCTGGTCAAACAACCAATGCTACCCACACACACACAAGCTTTCTATATATCTCTCTCTATATATATGTTTTCTCTTGTCCACGAGATAAAAATTATGGTTGCTGGATTGTATCTTGCACTGTTTATGCGACATACCTTTGCCAGTTCATAAAACCGTTAGGTATTTCTCTACACATAACGATTTTACCACTGCTCTACCTACGCCTTTTGCTTGTTTGGCTTTCTTACAGTCTAGTATGTGATAGGAGGCATTAACTGTATGTCAAACCCAGTCCACGTTTGTATTTGTAATCTAAGTAATAATTTGAAAAGAGACAAGTGTAATCAGTTTTAAATATTACCTCTGCTTTTATTTGTTTGTTTATGACATGCATATTAACCTAAAATCAAACCCTAGTCTACCTAAGTGAAAGGCTAACAGTTTAACCACTGCGTCATCATACCCTTTTTTCTTAGTTTGATTCGTTCTTGGCCTTAGAGCTAGAAATCGAGTTAAGATCTCCAGAGAAAGAGGCACATGTGCTCACCACTATAGCACGTAATGTTTAGCTGGTAACATTAGACAACCGAAAATGATTGTATTTCTGTTAGCCAAGCATTTCTGTCATTTACCTACTGTGTGAGCTCTGCCAGCAAGACAGTTTAGTTTAGAACAAGTGTGTGTGAGTGTGTGTATAGATTATTAGCCTCAGGTATTTAAAGCTTGTTGTGTGTAGCGACCATCTTGTCCCAGTAACCACTGAGCAAGTTTTAACAGTCAACCCATAATAACTGCATAGGATAGTTGTGTGTGGTTCATGTACTTGTGTGTGTGTGCATTAGCATCATGCACTAGCTTTACCTTACCCTCTATAGGTAGAGCGTTATCCCTTTCCTTTCTGACATTACCAATGACCACATTCACCCACAAGTTTTACACTTAAACCATTGGCTTGTTTTTGATTAAGTTTGGTTCGGTTTGGTTGGGTTTGATTCAGCTTGGTTCAGTTTAGTTCAATGTAGTCACCATTTTGGATTTTAGCTATCCTCTTTAACCAATCAATTAAAGATTATCTACTCTTATTTCTTGAATCGATAAATCAGATTTTGTATACACCATTTGTCATTTATTATCCCATACCTACAACCTATACTCTCTCTGTACTGCAGTTTGATCTGAAAACAAGTTCCAATGGTGAATGATTTGTCAGTCACCATACATAAAGCCTACAATAATTCTTTCACTACCTAGCTATGTTTCATCACTCACTGTAAACATTTCACATGTCCATATCCGATTATAAGTTTATAAAATCTCAGGTCGATGACCTTGATGTATTGGGTATTTTTGGGTAAATTCATTAGCCATGGGAAAGGGTTGACCATTCTAAGTCCTATGACACCTCACATGTTGATATCCGATTATTAGTTTATAAAATCTCAGGTCAATGACCTTGCTGTTTTGAATTTTTGAGGTAAATTCATTGGTCATGGGAAAGGGTTAACCATTCGTAGTCCTATGACACCTCACTTGACCCTCTCTACTGATAAGTTTAGAAAATCTTAGGTCAATGACCTTGCTGTTTTTTTTTATTTTGGGTAAATTCGTTGGTCATGGAAAAGGGTTGGCCATCCTGAGTCTTGTGACACCTCACTTGTCCCTCTCTGATTATTAGTTGATAAAATCTTAGGTTAATGACCTTGCTGTTTTTTTTTTGGGGTAAATTCATTGGTCATGGGGAGGGGTTGGCCATTTTAAGTCCTATGACACCTCACTTGACCCTCTGTGATTATTGGTTAGCGAGATATTAACGAAAGTGCAGTTAGGCCCTTTTGACAAAAAATGAATAATACATTCAAAAACCGGGCGTCACCCCAAGTCCAACGACCCCTCATACAAGTACCTAGCTTTAGTTCATAAGATATTAAAAAGCCGATGACCTAATAGTTTTTGGATCTTTGGTTAATTCGTGAAAAAAGAACGTATCTATAAATCATTATTCAAAAAGCCCGCCCTCTTACAAAAAAAACAATTGCGCATTCGTAAAACAAAAAACAAAAATGATAAATCATAGCGGCATTCAGTTGTATGCATGCACTTTATGTGGAACGAGTTTAATTTCATATTGGCATACAAACTCCCACATATTGCACATGGAAAGCGACTTTTACCAAAAAATTATTATTTCACCCCCTAGTAGGGGTAGATTTTATTTTTGAGTGGAAATAAGTTATCCATAAGAAAGGGGTTGTCTGCCGGAGTAATTTGACTACTTGTACATGTCTCTAGCCTTATTCCCACCACTGGCAAAAAAAGGTTGTGACTTGTTAGCTCTTATCGTGAACGTGCACATGTGTACAATTGTGTGTTAGGTCATATTACACATGAACTTGCATTTTCTCACGTATGAACCAAAACAGGATGTGACTTGTTTCACAAGGAGGACGGTAATAAGGTCATCTCACACGTGTTCACATGTATTTCGTCACTTTCCTTTCATATCGTGATCACATTATAGTAGTGGGGGTTGGTGAACAACGTCAGTTCAACACACGCAAATGTAGTTAGGCCCTTTGACATAATTTAAATAAATTCATGAGCCAGTCCATAGGGACCAGGCCAAAGGGACCGGTCCAAAGGGATCAGTCCAAAGGGACAAGGACTCGTCCACAAGGACTTGTCCACAAGGACTCGTCCACAAGGACCTGTCCACAAGGACTCGTCCACAAGGACTCGTCCACAAGGACCTGTCATCAATGACCTGCCAACAATGACCCGTCAACAATAACCCATCCATAGGGGTCCGCTCTCCCACCCTCTTACAAAAGCCATGAGTGGGCATGCGTAAAAAACAAAAACAAGCATGTTAATTCATAGTGGCTATCCACCGAACACATGCACTTTATGTAGAACAACGTTTAAATCCATATCAGCATTCAAACTCTCACATGTTGCAATTGGAAAGAGAGATTCTCTAAAAAATTACAATTTCACCCCCTAGTAGGGTAGATTTTATTTTTGGGGTTGAAATATGTTGTCCATTGGAAAGGGGGTGTCAGCCCGAGTTCAATGACACCTCATTCGTCAAAATCCGACCATGCGTTCGAGAGATATCGCGCCGCCGCCATCTTGTGAGGTGGGGAGGTGGAGGTGGCTGTAGAACCGCTACAAAACCACTACTAACATCAAGCTCTAAAGTCAGAAGAATCAAATTTAGAACTAACTATACAAAGAAAATTAACCCATAAAATCATCAGACAAACGAAACGTAATCATCTTAAGAATACACTGGAAAAGATAGAAGACGATTTCAAGAAAAAGCAATCTCGAGATTATTACAAAACATTTGGTAAATATCTTAAAAAATTTGAAGCTCCAACATTAATGTTGAAAATTCAAACGGGAAAGTTAGCACATTCTAACCAAGAAAATACAGAGATCCTTGCAGAAGCATTCGAGAAACTGTTAAATTTTGACGATCCACTGGAAACCCTGCAAGTAAACACTGATACACCTATTTTAACTTCACCTGATTTAATAAATCCTCCAAACATTAATGAAGTAGAACTCGCAATTAAAGAACAAAAAATTACAAAACTTGTGGCGAAGACTTAGTCTTTGCTGAAATCTGGAAAAATTCTGGTAAACCTGCGATTATAAATCTTCATCAACATCTAGTTAAAATGTGGATTACTGAAGAAATTCCTGCACACTGGACCATAGGAATAATCCATCCATTATTTAAGAAAGGAGACAAAACGAACCCAGATAACTACAGAGGAATTACCCTTCTGGACTGCACATATAAAATTTTCTCTCGCATAATTTACAACAGGATCAAAAACATTCTGGAACCACAACTTTGAGAATATCAAGGAGGATTTCGCCCTTACAGAAGTTGTCCAGACCAAATCCTTAGCCTGAAATTAATAATGGAATATTACAAAAACAGAAATAAGCAACTCTTTATCTCTTTTATAGATTTCAAAAAAGCCTATGATAGTATTCATAGACTGACACTGCTAAAAATCCTCAGATCATATGGTCTCCATCCTAAATTGATAAAAGTCATTCAATTAACATTAACAAACACAAATTCGAAAGTTAAATTTAGGGGAGAAATATCAACAGCTTTCTCAGTAAAAACTGGTCTCAGACAAGGTGATGGATTATCCCCTCTGCTTTTCAATGTGGCTCTTGATTATATCATGAAGGTTTGGCAAAAGGAAAACCCTCCTAACATCAAAATTGGAACAAAACCATCAATAAAAATAAACTGCTTAGGATTTGCAGATGATTTGGCTCTTTTAGCACTAGACAAGGAAGAGGTTTGTACTCAGATCACTAGTCTCCAAGAAATTGCTCAAGGGATAGGATTACAGATATCCTTTGAAAAAACTGAGATCATGCCTATGAAACCCTTAGATATAAATGAAGTCTATATAAATGATCATAAAATTAACCTAGTTCCTCAATTTAAGTATCTTGGAGAAATTATAACACATAACTTAAACGAAAAAGTAACTTGGATAAATAGAACAAATAAAATGAAAAAGGCACAATCTCTGACCTGGTCAACATTTAATAAAAAAAATGCCTATCAATAGCTACTAAGATCCAATATTATAAAACTGTAACTCTCCCAGAAGCCACTTATGCTTGTGAAACACTGTTCCAAATTAAAAATGAACAAAGAACTGATCAGCTCCTCAAAACGGAAAGAAGAATCATTAGAACGTGCATAAATAAAAAGTATCAGGTTGAGGGAGTCTGGAGGATTCTCCCAAATGAAACTGTCTATCGTGAGATTGATCCAATCACCAGCACAATGAAGAAGAAAAGAATTTCATATTTTTTTCACATCTTAAGGCTTCCAGAAAACAGAATTGTACGCCAACTGGTGATGAGAAATCTAGGAAAGAAAACTGGAGGAAAATGGGTCCAAGAAATCCAACAAGATCTCAAAGCAGTTGGACTTAAGATAACAGATGCCGAGGAGAAAAATAAAATTAACACCATTCTTAAAACTCACAAATTTTCTGCAGAAATGACACATAGAAAGCCTATGGAGATTTCAGATGAGTTGAGAAAATCCCGATCTGAAAGAATGAAAAAGTACTGGAAAGAGCGCAAGAACCAAGCAGTACTACCTTCAAAGAAGAAGTGATTGTGGAACGACTCAAGTGGTCCAATGTGACCAATCAAGATAATAATAATAATAATAATTAATTACAGTGGTGTCCACCATTATCCGCGTGAATTAAGGGAAACCCCCGCATTTTAGGCATCTGTGGTTTGGCAAACAATTACAAATGAGTGTGGATAATAGGAAGCATATCTGCCGCACTTAGAACTTGCATAACCCTTATGCTCCACTCCCTCCACATATTGAAACTTTGATAGACCAATAGTTTTAGTGTCCACCAGACCTAACCATGGTAGACCAATGGTTTTGACACCCACCAGACCGAACCATGGAAGACCAATGTGTTTTTTATGATCTGTGTAGGGTATTTTGTATCCCATGCATCGGAAACCCTGATGAGATGTTACATTGTACCAGTCTCTCTAGAAGTTGGCAAGGACAAACATGGCTGCCGTCGTAGAATGAGCAACAAATGAAAACTCAAATTTATGTAATTTAGCAGAGATTTCCAGTGCTGTCGTGATAAATGACAGTAATGTCAATTGGTACTGCCCCCCTGAATATGAAACATGATATGAGAATCTTATACTCTATTAACGTATATCCTGAGAGTACAACTTCATGAGTGAGGTCTCCTTTACTATTATACTAAACAAGATGTTCAGTAAAGAACATATAGCCTACTTTCTCCTAAATGCATGGGTATTGTTATAACTCTTTGTCCTTTTCAAGGAGTATAATTGAATGTTGGTTGTAGTAGCTTGTTGAAATACAACGTGCTATAGGGATATTAAACATGAATATGAGGTGCCCTTTGCTAGTGCTACCTCTGTAAAAAAATTCATTCAATTCGGTTTCACCGTGTTTGAATTGATCTGGGGAATGGATTTGCACACATACATAGCCGCTATTTGCAAACTATTGGGCTGATGACCTTGTAGTCAGTCATAAGATGCTTTCCACAAAAAGGCTTGTTGTTGCAAAATCCGGTAGAGATCAAATTATTAGGATGGTCGAAATTTGATTTAAGCTTTTAACATTTGGGTGGCCGTCATTCCGTTTCCGTCAAGATGGCGGCGATATAAAACATGACACTGAGGTGCCTTTTGCTAGTGCTACTTCTGTACCAAATTTCGTTCAATTCGGTTTCACCGTGCTTGAATTGATAGGGGGAATCGATTTGCACACATACTTGGCCACCATCTGCAAACTATTGGGCTGATGATCTAGCAGTTTGGTCAGAATATGCTTCCCACATAAAGATTTGTTGTTGCAAAATTTGGTAGAGACTAGATTATTAGGTTGGTCGTAATTACATTTTAGCCTTTAACATTTGGGTGGCCGCGATTACGTTTCCGTCAAGATTGCGGTGATATAAAACATGACACTGAGGTGGCCTTTTCTAGTGCTACCTCTGTACCAAATTTCATTCCATTCGGTTTCACTGTGTTCGAATTAATAGGGGGAATAGATTTTCACACAAAGATGGCCGCCATCCGCAAAATATTAGGCTAATGACCTATTAGTTTGGTCAAAGGATGCTCCCTCCATAATGGTATGTTGATGCAAAATTTGGTAGAGATCGGATGATTAGGTTAATCGTAATTTGATTTAAGCTTTTGAATATTTCTGTGGCCGCATTACGTTTCCGTCAAGATGGCGGCGATATAAAACATGACACTGAGGTGCCCTTTGCTAGTGCTACCTCTGTACCAAACTTCATTCCATTCGGTTTCACCGTGTTCGAATTAATAGGGGGAATCGATTTTCACACAAAGATGGCCGCCATCCGCAAACTATTAGGCTAATGACCTATTAGATTTGTCAAAGGATGCTTCCTCCATAAAGGTATGTTGTTGCAACATTTGGTAGAGATCGGATGATTAGGTTAGTCGTAATTTTATTTAAGCTTTGAACATTTGTGTGGCCGCCATTACGTTTCCGTCAAGATGGCGGTGATATAAAACATGACACTGAGGTGCCCTTTGCTAGTGCTACCTCTGTACCAAATTTCATTCCATTCGGTTTCACCGTGCTCGAATTAATAGGAGTAATCGTTTTTGACACAAAGATGGCCGCCATCCGCAAACTATTAGGCTAATGACCGATTAGATTTGTCATAGGATGTTCCCTTCATACAGGTATGTTGTTGCAAAATTTGGTAGAGATCGGATGATTAGGTTAGTCGTAATTTGATTTAAGCTTTGAACATTTGGGCGGCCGCCATTACGTTTTCGTCAAGATGGCGGCGATATAAAACATGACACTGGGGTGCCCTTTGCTAGTGCTACCTCTGTACCAAATTTCATTCCATTCGGTTTGACCGTGTTCGAATTAATAGGGGTAATCGGTTTTGACACAAAGATGGCCGCCATCCGCAAACTATTAGGCTAATGACCTATTCGATTTGTCAAAGGATGCTCCCTCCATAAAGGTATGTTGTTGCAAAATTTGGTAGAGATCGGATGATTAGGTTAGTCGTAATTTGATTTAAGCTTTGAACATTTGTGTGGCCGCCATTACGTTTCCGTCAAGATGGCGGCGATATAAAACATGACACTGAGGTGTCCTTTGCTAGTGCTACCTTTGAACCAAATTTCGTTCAATTTTCGCTCACCGTGTTCGAATTGATAGGGGGGGGGACAGACATTCAGAGTACACACACTCACACACACACACACAGAGACTCACACACATACACACACACAGACAGACACACTTTTTTTCGCCCTGTAGTGATCTCATAAGTCTACTTTCATTTTTTGCAAAAATCGAAAGTAGGCTAATACATAAATGAAAATAAGGAAAATTATTGGACCACAGCACACAGATAAGGGATACAAGATACACTCCAGAAACACCACAGAAAAATTGTCCAACCTCGCAGCAGATATCAGAAAGAGGCGACTAAAATTTTACGGCCACATCAGCAGACTCCCACAAACCAGACTCACCAACAAGATTCTTAGATACATACAGCGGCTCAAGATTACTACACCCTGGATGATGCAAGTCAAAATTGATCTGGAAAGAATGACAGGTCTACCCAGAAGACATCATAGACAAAAGCGTATTTCGACACAAAGTATACAAGTGGGAAGTGTTGTCAGAGAGAGCTACACTTACAGCCCAAAGACCAAAGTGGACCGAAGAAAGGAAATGTGCCTTTAGTGCACGAATGAAAGATTACTGGAAAAACAGGAAGAACAAATAGTCATGAATGTTTCGCGTAGTCTAATAGGCCTGTAACGTGTGAAATAAATAAAAACATTGCATTGCAGCAATAGTGATCAGCTTTTACTCATCAGGTGAGCAAGTAGTCGCCTCCGTAGCGTAGCCTTCAGCGTGGTTAGCTGCCGCCTCGGAGGACCTGGGTTCGATTCCCGGCTCTGGCACGAAATTTGAAAAGTGGTATGAGGACTGGAACGGGGTCTACTCAGCCTCGGGTGGTCCAAATGAGTAGAGAGGGTTCGATTCCCACCTCAGCCATCCTCGAAGTGATTTTCCGTGGTTTCCCTCTTCGTCTTCGGGCAAATGCCGGGAGGGGGGCGTGGTGGCTCAGCGGTCTAGCTGTATGCCTCTCACCAAGGCGGTCCGGGTTCGATTCCCGGTCAATGCATGTGAGATTTTCGAAGTGAAATGCCATGTCCTGTGGTTCGGATTCCACGTAAAAAGGAGGTCCCGTGGCTCATAATCACAAGATTCACGGTCACGTAAAACTACAATCTTCCTTCCTTCCTTCCTTCAAATGCCGGGATGGGACCTCCTGTAAGGCCACGGCCGCCTCCTTCCCTCTTCCTTGCCTACCCATCCTCATGAGGCCCCTGTTCGCTTTGCAGATGAGGCCTGGGCGAGGTGCTGATCACAACTCACCAGTTGTATCCACTCCGACCAGATGTTCCCAGCTCTAGGATACTGCCTATAAAAGGCGGTAGGGGTGAGTTCCCCCGCTGAGCCACCACCCTGGAGGGTAAAAATCGATTAAAGATTCAAGAAGGTGAGCAAGTGCTGAAGAGCATACACGTACAGTAGAACTCCAATTATCCGAACTCCGAATCGCTGATTATCCGAATCGCTTTCAGGAAAAGAAATTAAAACGGAAACGTACTGCGATTCGCAAAATAATGATTCTGTCTACGCGCGCTATTGTCCTTCTCTCCACGAAGCTAATGTTGGCGCACCGCGAATATTATTCACTGTCTCATAGTACAGGAGATGTTGGAGACCCCCAATTGACTCAGATCTAGTGGGACGTGGGTTGGCGACCACGGGGCCCCAGCTGAGTCCAGCATTGCTTCCACTTACTTGAGCCGGCTACTCTCCATCTTCTTTCATGTCGACCTCACTTGGTCAACTCTTGTTCTCTTATGACCCCGACGGTATTAGGGTATCCGTGGCCTAGGAAGTCTCCTCATTTCCCGCCTTAATTGGTCCAAGTCTCATCTTTTCTGATACCCTCCTTCTGCGAGGGGTTAGCCTTCTTTTTCTTTTCAGGTTATCTCCTGCCTTCTGCTCAAGGCCCTCAAGGAGGCAGGGTGTATGTAGCCCCACCACTTCTGGTGCACCCTAGATAATGCTAAACCCTCAGGGGCTCACGGCTGGTGAGTTCGGGAGTTGGCAACCCCGAGGGATTCCTGAGCTGGGTCCGGTTTCCCCCTTTTGTCCCTTACCTGTGGGGAGGACCCTCTCCTCTTTCACTTTCCTATCTGCCTTTCATGGCTCTCCTTCCTTCCAAGTCCCTCAATCCGCATTCTTCGAGGGTTGAGGGCAATTCTTTTCCTCCTGTCCTTTATTTGCCTTATTCTCCTTTTGTTTTCCATTTCTTCTTCTAGTATATAAGTTAGTAGTTAGTTTTAGTTATAAGTTTGCATTTCATTTTGATATTCACGGTCACCCAAACCATTAGGGGCCGATAACCTAGATGTTAGGCCCCTTAAAACAACAATTATCATCATCAGATGTTGGAGAGTGGATGTAGTGTGATTCGTCAGGCCCTGGGTTTCAAATTCTAAATGATGATGAACTTATTGAAAGTGTCGAGGAAGAAGATGACCTTAATGTCGAAATTGAAGCAGACACGGGACCATCAGCTAGTGAAGCGATTGCTGGCCTTCAAACTGCATTGAAGTGGATGGAGTGTCAGCCCGAGTGTGACCACATGCAACTTCTCACTGTCAAGCGGATGCGCGACTCTGAAAACGTATCAAGACAGTCAAACAGCTTACTTTGACCGAGATGTTCAGTAAACAATGACTGTCATTACTACTATTGTACAGCACTTGTAACTACATACGCTATATTATAACATGTAAAAGTGTTGCTTTTTCATTTAATTACATAATTAAAAATGCATACAGTACCGAAAATAGGCTCTTTATATTTAAAATGTGCCTTCCTTCGGAGGGGAAGTAAAGCCGGCGGTCCCATGTCATAGATTTATGGCATATTAAAGAACCTTCCACTAATTACACCTGTGTTAAGCTAAATTATATAGGTTAAGAATGTAAACAACGCTCTTAGGTTCCTACGTTCGTTGCCAGGAGCTGACTGTGGTGGCGTCTAGTAGCTAAGTTCTGAACTAGTAGTCGTTGACGGTAGCGTTTGGCGGCAAAGGTAGGAACTATTTGAAAAATGCTAAGTCTTCAGTCCTTACTTGAATTAAACAAGAAGTTCCGTGACGAACTAAAGAGCCTACTTTTCTTAAAATTTAAGATTCATGCCAATGATTAATCTATATGGATCTATCTAGAATAATGACGAAATTAACTTGGTAATTAAAACTCAGCAATTCTTCTAGGTTTGTGCCGTGTCTTGTGTGGGGTTTCGCCTAGGACACCAAGCTAGGCTCATCGGCGGGCTCTTGGTGTCCCCGCCCGGACCCCCACAGGAAGCCTTCATAGGGAGGTTAAGGCTGCTTGAGCTTTTAGTTCTCGTAGTCAAGTGGTGCAGTTGCACCTTATATAAAGGGAGGTGGCGCGCAGTTCGTCACTCCTGTGGGGGTCCGGGCGGGGACACCAAGAGCCCGCCGATGAGCCTAGCTTGGTGTCCTAGGCGAAACCCCACACAAGACACGGCACAAACCTAGAAGAATTGCTGAGTTTTAATTCACCGGCCGTGAAAGCCAATATACCATCTTTTTGGAAGCCTTCATAGGGAGGTTAAGACTGCTTGAGCTTTTAGTTCTCGTAGTCAAGTGGTGCAGTTGCACCTAATATAAAGGGAGGTGGCGCGCAGTTCGTCACTCCTGTGGGGGTCCGGGCGGGGACACCAAGAGCCCGCCGATGAGCCTAGCTTGGTGTCCTAGGCGAAACCCCACACAAGACACGGCACAAACCTAGAAGAATTGCTGAGTTTTAATTCACCGGCCGTGAAAGCCAATATACTAACTTGGTAATGTCGAAATTTCTAATTAGTTCGAAATACTGTACACCTGGCATAATGTAGCTAATAGAGAACTACAGTTGGCAGCCCTGGTGACTGAATATATTCTTAGTTCCATCTCTTAAGGTACAGAATACAAAATTTGGTTGAAGTCCAATGGATAGCATGGACGTTACATGCAGTTAAACATTAGATCTAACAGCGTGCGTAAAATCATGTTGGCAACAATGACATACATGTATTAGTCAGAAATAATCTGAAATAATATGATCTATTGTTGTGTCAATTTTGAATGAAATCCATTAGTAGAGAAGTTACATGCATTTTAAAATTGGACCTATCAGCAGGCTTAGAATCATGTTGGCAGCACTGGCGTAGGCCTATATTAGTTACTCCAAATTAATCTAGAATGCCAGGTACTATACGTGTGCAAAGTTTAGAGCAATTGGCTTGCAGACCTTCTGATATATTAATATTATGGTAACAAAAATAAAGACAGTATTTATTAACAGTTGGCAGCCCTGGTTACTCTTAAGAATCGGCATAGTCATATCTGTTATGGTGCACATAGCACACACGAAATTTGGTTGAAATCCAATTGATAGTATAGAAGTTACATGTATTTAAAGATGGACCTCTCAGCAGGCTTAGAATCATGTTGGTAGCACTAACGTATATAAGTTTCTCCAAATTAATATAGAATGTCAGGTCACTTGGAACCAGTGCAAGAATGAAGCTAACTACCAGGCCTTTCTTACACAAAGAAAAATAACTTCCAATATAGTGCGACAAACCAAGAGGAACCATAATAAGGCTCTAATAAAACAGGCAGAAGAGGACTTCAAAAGACATAACTCGAGGGATTTCTACAGAGAACTCAGAAAACAGTCGATACAATACAAAGCTCCGACCCTTCATCTTCGTGGACCTGATGGAAAACTTCAGTACAACAACAAGGATTTCACCAGTACCCTTGCAGGGTATTTCAAGAAGCTCCTCAATGCAGAGGAACCTGAAGAGAGACTCACCTTCCATGACCCTTCTTCCAGAAATCCAGACTCCTTACCGCCAACCATAGAGGAAATAAGGGAGATTATCAAGAGCCTAAAGAACAACAAGGCCTCAGGTGAAGACGGTATAGTTGCAGAAATGTGGAAACATGCTGATGAACAATCAATACAAAACCTCCATCAAATCATACAGGACATATGGGCAACGGAGACCTTACCTGAGGGATGGACCTCAGCTGTGATACATCCTCTACACAAGAAAGGTAGTAGGATTGACCTTGATAACTACAGAGGCATATCTCTAATATCTGACACATACAAGATAATATCTAAAGCCTTGCTAACCAGAGTTACTAGTCAACTAGATTCCCAACTAGGTGAATATCAGGCCGGTTTTCGTGCAAATAGATCATGCATAGAGCAAATACAGAACCTCAAGACAATCTTAAGGTACAAGAATTGCGGCGGACATCGATGGGTAGTCATACTAGTGGATTTCCAGAAGGCGTATGATTCAATAGACAGACAGATCCTCTTCTCCACTCTATGGGAATTAGGACTGGATGCGAAGACCACCAGACTAATCCAGGCTACACTGAAGACTACGACCTCCAAAGTCAAGTTCAGAGGTGAACTCTCAGACAGCTTCTCTATCCAAACAGGAGTTAGACAAGGTGATGGCATTTCTTGTATTCTCTTCAATTGTGTACTTGCGAAGATTGTCAGGGAATGGACTACCACGTTACCATCAGGAACAGGACTGTAAATTGGGTACAAGAAAGACAATCTCAATGTACCTTACCTTGCCTGGCCTTTGCCGACGACCTTACCTTGTTAGCGAACAACATAGAAGAAGCTACTCACCAACTACAGAGCCTCTATAACATAGCAGCTAAAACTGGCTTGAAGGTCAATATACAAAAAACAGTGTTCATGACAAATGTAAATTCTTGTGAAAGACACTGAAATTCAAAAAGTTCCTGCAGTGAAGTACCTAGGGGAGTGGATTCCAGCAAACGAGAGTGAGACCTTAGCAATAGACACTAGATGCACGAAACTGGAAAGGGTCTACCACTCCTGTAAGAGCATCTACACATCCAAATGCCTCTTTAAGAACCTTAAACTTCTACATTACAACTCAGTAGTAAGACCTTCCGTTCTATATGCCTCTGAGTGTCTCCTGATGAACCGGAAAGGCCCACTGAGGAAACTAGAACTCAAGGAACGGAAAATACTTAGAAGGATTTTAGGACCAATAAGGGAAGAGGGTGGTACTTACAGGATCAGGCACAACAATGAGCTCTATGATCATCAAGAAGATATCGTCACATCCATGAGGAAGAGACGATTAGCTTTCTACGGACATCTGACACGCATGGGTCCAGATAGACTTACCAGCCAGATCTTCACCACGACAGGAAGAGGGAAAGCGTCCAAAAACAAATGGATCACCACAGGGAAGTCAGACCTACAGCAACTTGGAATTTCATCAAAAAACATACAGGATCGATCACAATTCCGACAGATGATTCAACATGGTGTCTTTCCAGTGTCTCTCACCAGCAGGAAGAGTACAGGGACTACCAGACCGAAGTGGACACAGGAAAGAAAGCAGACACACAGCCAGAAGATGAAAGCTGCCTGGGCTAAGAAGAAACATAAATTCCTTACAAAAAGTCAAAACGAGCCCCGTGGTCCTCAGTACGCCCAAACGAAAAGAAGAAGAAGAATGTCGGGTAGTACACGTGTGCATATTTTAAAGCTGTCGGCTTGCATACTTTCTGATATATGGGTATTTGGATTTTAAAAAAATTGAGAGCATTTATTAACAGTTGGCAGCCTTGGTAGCTCTTAAGATACGCTCAGTCATATCTGTTTATGTACATATAGCACATACGAAATTTGGTTGAAATCCAATTGATAGTGTAGGAGTTATATGCATTTAAAATTTGGACTTATCAGCAGGCTTATAATCATTTTGGCAACACTGCCATGTATGGCCTCCTGGAAATTAAACTGCAATATTATTATCTATACGTGTGCCAATTTTGAAATAGCTCCTATTCATACCTTTCAAGATATCCATCATGGAGCTCAAATTTCAATTGCAATTATTTCAGCACTTGATAGCACTGACATCATTTTTAAATATGGCTGTGTGATATTCAGGTATAGATCTTTACTGTTACTAAATTTTGTTTCGATTGCTGCAGCCGTTTAGGAGTTGATAGGGGAGGGGGGCACACACACACAGCCAGATAGACAGACTGACAGAAGAACAGGCAGACAGATAGACAGACAGAAGGAGAGACAGACACGCATTTGCCCGATCTCATAAGTCTACTTTTTCCTCATTTTTGCAAAATGTGAAAAGTAGGCAAAAAAAAACAGATAACACACACTAATACAGACAGTAAATTTAAGTAGTTCCTACTTTCGCTTCCAAATGCTACCGTCCACAATACCTAGCTTGCGGGCTTGCCTACTAGATGGCATCACAGTCAGCATATGGCGGCGAACGTTGGAACTAATAGAGCGTTATCAATTTCTAACCTACAAATTTTGGCTTCACTCAAGTGTAGTTAGTGGATGGTTCTTTTTCATGCCATAAATATATGACAAGGGACCGCCGGCTTTAGTTCCCCTCCAAAGGAAGGTATACTGTAAGATTTTTAACGCTCTTAACCCGGCAGTGGTCGCACACACAGTGCATCGTAAGGAGGTCGCGGTGAGTCACCATGACCCACATATTATTATTTAATTAATTTCGTTAGGACTTGCACTTTTTTTAAACTCTGTTTGTACACCAATTAGTAGCCTACTATTATCTTAGGCATAACCACAACCGTGCCTTTATTTATGTTCTTATTATACAACTACAGATTTATTTTTAAATAGTTAATACAAAACTTCCACTTAATTGCATGTGATACAAAGTTGGTATTCTTTTCTGGAATAATGGTAAAAGTCAGAAATAATGTTACACTAATGGCTTCTAAGAACATGAAGAAAGTCTATTAGTTCATTTTTGAACAGGCACCATAACGAATTTTACAAAGATTTTCACACATAAACTTTTGGTACGGGTAAATATACAAAGAATTAACAGAAACTAATAATTGTCAAAACCAAGTGATACAAGCAGTGAGATGTCATCATCTGAAGTGGAGTTGTCTTCCGAATATTCACCCTCAGTAACTACTTCGTCATTTCTGCCATCTCTGTGTTCCGGACTTGGTAGTCTTGTATCTCTTCTTGTGGATCGACATCAGTCCCTACATCACTTTCATCACCACCCAGTTCATTGTCTGTTTCGGCCGACAATGATTCATTCAGCATAGAACGAATACGATCTGCTTCTCTCTCAACTATTTCACCGAAACAAGGAAAACGTACTCAAATGTACAATTTTACTAATAATTTTTATGTGAACACAGAAGGTCGCTGTGGATCGTGGTGAACCGCACACTACTTTCCTCGAGAACTGCTATGCTCGAACCAAATGCACCTGCTGTACTGTGTAGAGGGGATAGACTTAAGAATGTACTGGGAAGGGGGTCGCTGTGTCACCGTTGGTGTAGGGGGGATGAACGGAAATATTAGCGTGCGGGTCATGATGACCCACAGCGACCGTTCTCGGATTAAAAAACTCCGACGACTTCGGCCGGGTTTGAACCCGCGACCTTGGGCATGGAAGCTTAGCATGCTACCAACTACACCACTGAAGCCGCCAAATTGATACAATGCAGGCTGAAAACTAAATACCGTACATAAAGAGCTGCAAAAGGCCTTAGATTTCAGTACACAGATCAATTTGGCTACACAAAGGGATGAGACGCATGACTAGCAGAAACTAAGTTTGACTAAAACGTTATTCTTGTCACAATTCACTATGATTGAAGGTTAAAGGGGAATTGTATGATTTACTTAGCTTTGTATTAAGAGTTGAGATGTGCATTTCTTTTGTAGAGAAGGAAGCAGTTTAAAAGCATTATAAAACGTCACTTTAAAGTACTTAGACGTTGTACTTGCTTCGAGATATTTCATGGCTGGGGACACAGTCTGATGAAAGAGTAGGGTCAGTGACTTCGCCGTGGCATGAATAGAGAGGTCTAGCATCTAGCGACGATGGGAGGGCAGGAAGGCCACGGCCGCCCCTCATGTAAGGACGCAGCATTATTGGCGTATGTGTAGATAGGACGGTATTGATGGAATTAGAGTGACACCCACGACATGTTCCACACAGACGAAGAATAGACGATGAGAGATTTGAAGCACAGTCTTATAAAACCGCATCGAAGCTCCCAGAAGCTAGTTATATAATGCGGATGACGCACTATGTCATCCCACATGGCAATACGTCAATAACTGCTCCACCAATCACAGACAGGTAGATGATGTGACGATACGGACCAGGAAGAAGCTGGACACCATTTGTTAAGAGTCGTCAACCAATTGGAATGTGTAACAGATGCACGTACTGAAACAAGCTCCAGACGGGACTTAATTTTGTGCCCCATACTACTAATAAAGGCAGCCGTAAATTTACGTAAGTGTAAAGATTAAATATTCCTTTAAATGTAATGCACTAGTAAAATATTGATTGTTGGTATTCGCTTCAGTGACGATCTGATAGAAACGAGGGGAGGTATTACTTTAATAATTCTAACCCAGATGAGGAATTATTCAAATATACTACTTTGTACCATCCCAAAGATAAACGCCCGTATCACACACACACTGAAATACATGACCACGATGTGTCAAAGCCTCTAAATGAATCAACAACAACAACAACAAGATATGCGAAAGCAAGTTTCGAGATTTATGACTTAGAACCGGATTCATCATCATCATCATCATCTTCATTTCCTCTTTCCAGTTGCCACTGGGTGGTGGCAAATATGGTTCCTCTCCACTTTGTTCTGTCGTCCACCATTCCTCTTCCGACACAGTGTTCCAATCCAGGTTCCGTTTTCTAATTCTATACTTCACCGAGTCCATCCAACGCATTCTTGGTCTTCCTCGTCTTCTCTTGCCTGTCATCCGTCGTTCCAGTGCTCGTCTTGGTAGCCTAATTTCATTCATCCGTTTGACATGTCCAAACCATCTCAATCTGTTTTGCTCCAGTTTGTCATTTAGTTTCTGTACTCCCAGTTCTTTCCGTATATCTTCATTTCTCACTCTATCTCTCCTCGTTTTCTGGACCATACTTCTCAGGAATCTCATCTAAGCTGCTTGTACTCTGCTCTCATCCCTCTTAGTCATTGTCCAAGTTTCTGCTGCATATGTTATTATAGGGACATAATACGCTTTGTACATAACTTCTTTAGCCTTAATTGGTATATCCTTGTTCCATACTAGCGTACCGTACCTGTTGGTAGAAAGCACTCCCGAGTTGTATTCTTCTGCTAATTTCCAAATCTAGTCTTCCATCTTCAGTCAGTTCACTTCCCAAGTATTTGAAGTGTTTCAGTACTTCCAATTCCTTATCTCCTACGTTGATTACTCCTTTTCCTTCTTTCTTATCTCTACTCATCACCACTGTTTTACTCTTCTCCACATTTATCTTCAATAATTGCTCATTGCTCAATCTTTTCATTTATTACGTCTAACTGTTCTTGTACCTCCATCTCATCCTCGCCCCAGATCACAACGTCGTCTGCAAACAACATTACCTTCATCTTTGCCCTACTATGTTGTTGTCTATTATTGGTCAACTGCTATCTCCTTTGCTGTATTTAGACCATAACGAATAGAATAAGAAGTGATATCACTGCCCTAGTACGCCTGGTCCGCCGCAGCGCAGCGCTGGCTCCGATCTGTGATGTAAGTTAGCATTGGCGCTTACGAGACTTTCAAAAACCTTGCGACCTGTTTTACATGTTAAAACACCGAAAGATATCCTCATAGGCGCTAATAAGTTCGACATCTCCACTTACTTTACTGTGCCCAATTATAATTTAATAAGTGTCTCCTGTAATACCGTACCGTAGTCCAGTTTCGACAAAAAGCGAAGACAGAGAGCAAGTTCAAAATGCAGTTAGTTTTGCCAGCTATCGGTAAATTAAAAAAAGAACGGAAAAATTAACCTCGCTATCAGAAAGGATTTCTTCACATTTTACATTCCCTTAACAGACTTGAAACACAGCCAAAAAAGAAAGCCGTACGAACGCAACTTTCAACTTTACCGTAGATTGCTATACATTTCAATTATACCCATAAATTTCACTCCACAAACACCAAACTCAATAATCTACCATCATTTCAGAAGCACTTAACATTCAACAGACATAGAAGGCACAGTCATGACCCCTTCTTAGAGTAGGCTATTGCCTAAAACTGATCACGCCTCCTTCAGCATTACGGTAGATATATGTTTTTAAACTCATTATCTATTTATTCTCATCCTTTTCTTCACAGAAGTAGTCTTTAATGGCATCAAGAGCAGTTTTATTTACACCATACTGGACAAATACTCAGGCAATTTAGGAAATATATGTGGAACAGAATAGTCTTTCAATCGCCAGTTGGTTCTTAGGACAAGTGCTACTTCCTTCCCTTCTACCACAAATTTGTCAAATTTAACAATTAAATCTTCTGAAAAGTGAGCATCACAGATGTAGGACTTTTCAGTAAGTACCCTATCCTTCCCTGGTATGGCCCCTTTGCACTTGATAAAACGTTCCTTATCTTAAGGAGGTTTGAAAACCCGTCCCCATAGATCTGCATCCTGGTACAAAACAGCAAGGCATCTTCACTACTCACATTAAGCACTTATGAAAATGTACGGGCTAATCTGCTGTTTACTTACATTAAATAACAATAAAATTAACACACGAAGATAACGTCAACACACGACAAGAAATTAAATTCCATTTCAGTTAATGCTTCCTACAATAGAATTTCAGGTATTAATACTATGAAGTAATAGTGTAAGCACTTGTATATCAATAAACGTTTGCACAGAACACCACCAAAACACTCCGACCGATTAAATACTTAATATATCGCACATAAACACTTAAACATAATGGAAATCAACAAATTCAAGTCGACTGTAGCTTAATTCGTTATGTTTAGACTGTAAAACTCAACCGAGTGATTACAACAGCAATGTTAAAGGTGCAGTGATTGTGAGTATTCATAAGTATTCACAAGTTTGGAAATGTCACAGGTCCCTTCTGCTAGTAAAACAGCTCTTGACGAGGGACTTCCGTTACACAACGAGAAATAGCAGTCAGTTCAGGGGGTTCGTCGCATTTTAATTGAGATATGGAAGATTTTTGTGCCGAGATTAATGAGCTGGCCAAGTACTGTGTGGTTAGTTGGCTGTCTTACGTGGCGGTCTGCTGGGTGAGTTAGCCATGGTCGTAACGGCGTGGCTGCAGGCAGTCGCTTACAACCGGGAGGCGAGAGGAGGTTCGAATTCCCCCGCTGGCAACCTTGAAGATGGTCTTCTGTGGCTTCCCATCTTCCTTCCAGGCAAATGCCGGGGTTGGTCCCTAACTATAGGCCACAGCCGCTACCTTTCAATTCCTCGTCTTTACATTCACACTTTCCTCCCCAGACAACATTCCACACGCGACGGTACTTGTAGCTCACCCCATGGGTGTCCGCATAGAAGCAGCTACCAACTTTGGCGAGCCGAACATGTCCTCGGACACTCCCGGTACTAAACGTCATACGATAAAAAAAAATCGTGGTCTATTCCTAAATGGGAAGAGACTCGGAGAGGAGAAGAGGGAGGAGTTGCATGAGTCTTGTATACAAACGTGGGCGTATACTACAGTATAGCATGCCTTCAACAGACCCTTTAACAAACGGAAACTTGTCTAAAATACGTGGGCGTATAGTACAGTATAGCATGCCTTCAACAGACCCTTTAACAAACGGAAACTTGTCTAAAATGGAAATATTAGACGGTTCTGTGAAACTTGTTAAATTTCCTTCTTCTTCTTCTTCCTTTTCTCTAGTGGTCAATCCGAGGATTGGTTTGCAGCAAATCTCCACTCTTCGCGTCTTTCTGCTTTCCTCTTAATTTCTCCGTAGGTCTTGCATCCCACATCTTCCTTAATCTGATCTATATACCCCAGGCGTGGTCTTCCTCTGGGTCTTTTTTACATCAACATACCCCTCTATGATTGTCTTGTCCGGCTCTGTGGCTAAATGGTTAGCGCGCCAGGCTTTGGCCCTAACTGCCCCGGGTTCGATTCCCGGCCGAGCCATCAGGGATTTTAATCCTCTGGAGTTAATTCCCTTGGCTCGCGGACTGGGTGCATGTGCCGTCTTCATAATCACATCATCCTCATTACGACGCGCAGGTCGCCCACAGGCGTCAACTAGAAAGTCCTGCACTCGGCCTCTCCGGAGGCCATTCGATCATCATCATATGAATGTCTTCAGGGTTCTCTCATGCCTTAATTGATGGCCTGTAAGTTGTGCTCTTCTTTTAACAATTGAGATCCACAAACGTCTCTCCTCACCCACTCTTTTAAAGGTCTCGTCCTTTGTAACCTTGTCAATCCATTTTATTTTGATCATGCGCCCACAGCACCACATCTCAAAAGAATACAGCTTCTTCTCTTCCACAGTCCCCAGAGGCCAGGCTTCACAGCCGTAGCATGCCACACAAATTCCCTCCGTAAAATAGAAATTGTGTTACGCAAACATCTGAAATCATAATACGTATTTTAATGAACAATTTCCAAGTTTTTGAATGCAATTTTTAGAAAATTTTCAGGCATCCTCTGAAAGTCTACCTTGTCTGCTGTAACAATATTGATTCCGTTCTTAACAAGGAATTTGCAAATAGGTGTTCCACCTTTTGTTCTCCATCGTACACGTCAATTTGTTCGACTATTTGCCTCATTCCTACTGCCCAAGCTCACTTTAAAGAGCAGTTAACCAACAAATGCCCGTCTTCATGTTCTTTGTATGTTTTGCTTGTACAGCACTGCATTAATTCATAGCAGAAATATGTAAACACGACACTGAATAAGGTGTGTACACCATTTTATATTTTCTCAGAATGTCCATTATAATTATGCATATCCATGGTTTAATTATTTTAACACAGGTCTACCTTCGTTAACCGGAAACCCATGTTTAACGGAAAAATTTACGAGTCCCGTTCGTTTCCGTTGAAAGCAGATTTAACTGTAACATGTCTTCATTTCTTCAGCCAGCCAGACTGAGGCTTCACGAGAGAGCGAATCCACAGAGAGACCTAATGTTCATAATTCCGCAGAGACGTTCAGTATTTGCACGCTCGGTGTGTTAGCTACTGTGTGCTGAGTCGCACGCCGGATGGCTGGCTCCTACCTCTCTTGGCTGAGCTTCCTGCCCTGACTGATGGGACTGTGACAGCGCTTCGCCGCATTTGGCCGAGTCAAGTTGGGATCGCTAGCGCACCGGACGTAGTGTAAACAAACAAACAAACAAACAAACAAACAAACAAACTGTACGTCCAATGCGTTGGTTGTTCGACACATGTATATTGTGTTCCGCGCGTTTCTCCGCGTACCGGTGATTGAATATTACGTGATTAGCATTAGAATATCAGAATAGTACATTGTGCAACGAGCCTATAATGGCAATAATTAAGACACGAGTATGTTTATAAAACGAGCGTATGCTAGTTTTATAATTTCCATACGAGTGTCTTAATTACCATTATAGGCGAGTTGCATACGACTGTTTACGTTCGACAATAATTATTACAACTATTTTATGTTCGAACATAAATATCCATAAATATCTGTCGAGATTTCACCAGTTTTATGTACTGAACAGAGCGCATGAGACGCAGAAACTGCCTTGTATTTGACCATGGCCTCCTCGATTACCCTACTATGACACTAGGCCACGCAGTGAAATTTAAATTAGAAGGCCGTGGAACTCAGCGCAGGTGATATGCTATTGGTCAAACAACTGTTTCTTGAGCTCTGATTGGTGGGAGAAACTGTTTCTTAATGAAAAATAGTGTTATAATGACCATAATTATGATACAGTTTTCTGACAGATAATAGTCAGGGTCGAACATAAATACTTATAATGAACTCATTTAAGGCATTGCAATTTCGTTCACTTTATTTTTCCGCCTTGTTTTCGTTTTGTATTAAATTGTTTTCATATTTACAATTTACTGTATCCCGTTTGACTTTCGACCGATGAATCACAACACAGCAAAGGCAGAACGAGAAGGAGTAAGACGGGAAAGCGAGTGAGAGGAACAGACATATAGTATTTCCCCACTATCGCTGCAAGGCCGTCCACGCCAGATGCTGCCAGCGCGCAGCATCTGAAATCCCATCCCGTCATTTGCCTGGCGTAGAATTTGGAAACCACTTCGAGGATGGCTCAAATGGGAATCGAACCCCCCTCTTCTGAGTCTTGCCCCAAGAGGCTGAGAATACCCAGTTACAGCCCTCAGACCAGGATTACATATCTTGGGAGAGTCGTGAATCGAACTCTAGTCTCTGCTTCACAAGGTGGTCTGTTAGTAGTTTTAATGGGACGTTAAAGATCCCCTTCTGGGTGAAAATGCAACTGCCCGATGTCTCCAGAAGCCATGGTATTTAAAAGGTCATGAAACTCGTAACCCGACATTTGGATGGATTGATGTTACCCAACTGGTGTCTAGTTTGTCTAGCTTCGCTTGTTGGCCGTACCTCATTTGATGAACTGACACATATAGGCTACAGTGTGTAATCAGTCTAATTGCGGTCAATTTCTCGGAAATGAGCCGTATTTTACAAGCTACAGTATATCCTACCACACCCTTGGCACGAAAACCTGTAAAAAATCATTAACATTCTAGCTATTCTTGTCTATTGGCTTGGGCATCGTGTTCATCAGCCCTATATATAAGGTGCGTTCAAAAAGTAACGAGCCGGAGGATACCTGTCCTGCACTCGTATGGATGGCCTTGTCTATTTTGGGTGGTGGTGACCCTGGATGCTTCCACTGGAGGCTTTGTCGTTTGGATTCTGGGTCGAAGTGATGACACCATGACTCATCTCCAGCCACCACTCGTGCCAGGAACCCATTCCCTTCCCTCGCATAGCGCTGCAGATGACCAAGACAGTGGGCCATTCGACATGCTTCCTGGTGTGGTTGAAGACTGTGGGGCACCCATTGGGCACACACTTTGCGCAAGTGCAGTCGTTCCTTCATGATGGTGTGCACACTTCCGACGCCACGGCGGATATGGCGTTCAGTGTCACTCGGCGGTCCTGGGTAATGAGTGCACCAACCAGCTGGACGTTGTCATCGGTAATGCAAGGGGGTGCCCCAGACCTGGCATCATCGGCTAACGACACCCGTCCTTCCCTGAAGCGCTTGTGCCACGCCTTGACCCTTGCAAGGGACATGCAGTGTTCGCCGTACACTTGTGACATTCGGCGATGAATGTCCGTTCCCCCAACTCCTTCCGCTGTCAGAAACCGAACAATACCTCTTTGCTCTTCGTTTGACGCCTCCATTTCACTGTTTTCAATACGGCTGGCAGCGTAGGACGATTGATGCATACTGCTGCTCGCTTTGTATCGTCACGTGACGTGCGCGCGTGCCCTCTAGCGACGGGCTGTGACCTTCCACGCACTGGTCGGAACGACACCTCGTTACACATGCCACGATTAGCCGATGTCATCACCGGTTTGCGCATACCAGCCTCCGGCTCGTTACTTTTTGAACGCACCTTATACGTATGGGTATGGGAGGGAATTCATGTAAAAACCTGTTTTATTGTGGCGTATGTAGTAGAGTGCGTACTTGCAGTTGAGGCTAGGGTTGGAAAGGACGTGATCGTGCACTTAGAAAGGTACCATCTCGGCATTTGCCTGGTGTTGAATTGTAAAACCATGGAAACACGAAATTAGATCCCCCTTTCTGTTAAGTTACCCTCACGAGGCTGAGTTGACTCCATTCTTGGCAGATCCGGAAGCCAGCGAATACGACCAACAACAAAGACTACCTGCGTCATTGTGATGGATGTACTTATGTATATTTGTAAAATGGGATAGGAGGTGAGTACGAGGCAGCTGAAGACTTTAATTGGGTACGATCCTATCATTTTCTTGGAGTAGAAGAGTGGATAACTACACCACTTCTAGAAAGTCTAAGGAGGGATTCAAGCCCAACTACTGGAATTAATTGTTTTCCCGGAGCTGTCTATCGAGCCCGGAACTCTACGGCAACAGACAAGAAAGCCACAACTACGAGGTGAAAAAGGAAATATGTCTTTGTATCTTAATTAGACTGAACTTTTGGATACTAGAGTAGATTCAATACACATTATAACCACAATTGGAACCTCCGGCTATTTGTCACTTCCCTGTGTTTCGATAGTTTAGAAGTTCCCTTGCCCGTGCTTGACTGCAATGTTCGTGCAGGTGTGTGGCACATTGGCAACCACTACAAAGCAAAGAGGACAACTTGGTAAACATTCCACAGGAGACAATAACCCGATGCAAGTATTGATAATCAATAGCATTGTATAGGTTCTGATTTCAAAAACAAGATGTTCAGTAAAGAACATATAGCCTACTTTCTCCTAAATGTATGAGTATAGTTATAACTCGTTGTTATTATCAAAGAGTATAATAGAACTATTCTTTGTTGAAGACCTTAGAAACGATTTACCTCTACCAAACCCCACAACCTTGATAAAAACTGCTACCATCATTGAAGAAAGAAAGATAAGAAGTATCTAAAGAATGTTATGGATCTGGAGACATAATCGACCGGACTGGCGGCGTGGCTCAGCGGTAACGTTCTCGCTTGCTGGACCGTATGTTTCAGGTTCGTATCCTGGCGCAGTCAGCTGGCATTTGAGGGTGCACAAATGCGAGGGAGCCGTGTTAGTAGATTTACTGGCACGTTAAAGATCCCCTTCGGGACAAAATTCTGGCACCCCGGCGTCTCTAAAAGCAACAGTAGTTAAAAGGGACGTAAAACCAATAACATTATAACATAATCGGCCTGACGCGGGCAACATCCAACTTTGAGTTGAGGCATGTCTTTACACGTCTGGCTGCGTATGACTTTCACAACCCTAAATGAATTAACAAATCTTTCCATGACCCTACAGAGACGTGTGTATACCAACTATGTGGATATTTTCGATTGCTATTTGGCTGAAATAGAAGTATTAATTAATATCCTGAACTAGCACCAACGGTAGAGTTCAGATACTATGTGAAAACGTTTTGTTCTTTACTTCAATTAACATTTTCAAATAACGCACAATAGGCTGTTACAAACCCTTTAAAATAGAAAGTAAAAATGTATCGTAGTATCATCTTGTCATTCTTCAAATTCGATGCGCATAGAATGCCAATGGTATAGTAATCAATGGAGCCCCACGTAGACTAGTCGTGACACCTAGTGGTGAAATATCGAACAATATAATCCTAACAGAGCGAGTTCATTCTAGCGGCCAGAAGAAGAAACTTTTCAATAAAATCTGGAAGTTAATAAGTTACCTTTTTGGCAGCTAGATGTCTCGAGTAAATCTGCTGGCGAATTATGTTTTAATTAAATATATATTTTACACCATAATATGCACAATATAACGCTTAATTTTAAAACATCTGAGTCATTACAAAACAATAAACATATAAAATTTCAAGCAAAAAAACTAGCTCTGATCGGGTTTGAACCATAGGCATTTGAGCGATAGGCTAACGCTCTACCACTGAGCTAATTGTGTCAACGAATATCGTTCTATATAAAATGACTTACATAGAACTTGTTAGCAAATAGTGATTTATACTAAACGATTTCATCACTGGAGTATATTATTTATACATAAAGCATTTCATACAAAGTTTATTTATTTTATATCAGTACGCTATATTGCATGCAATACTCAAATTAGTGAAATATAAGTCAGGCACAAAATATCCGCTGCCATCTTGTCTTATTACTAAATCAGCTCAGCTTTTTAAAATCACGTCTGCACTATAGTATTACAAAATAAACTTTTAATTCCGAACGTGCCTCTTCCTTTAGAACAGTTAAAACGATTCTCGGCTCGATAATCGGAACTGGTGGGTCCCATGATATGGATTATAAAGTTTGCATAATTCGCACGGCCGCCATCCTGAAATGGTATGGCGGACGACCTTGTAGTTTGGTCACAAGACGCATCCTATACGAAGGTATGTTGTTACCAAATTTGGTAGAGATCGGATGATTTGGTTAGTCGTTATTTGATTTTACGTTTTGAACGTTTGAGTGGCCGCCATTCAGTTTTAGTAAAGATGGCGGCGATATAAAACATGACACTGAGGTGTCCTTTGCTAGTGCTACCTTTGTACCAAATTTCGTTCAATTCGCATTCACCGTGTTCGAATTGATAGGGGGGGACAGACATTCAGAGTACACACACTCACACACACACACACACAGACACACAGACACACACACACACAGACTCACACACACACATACACACACACAGACAGACACACTTTTTTTCGCCCTGTGTTGATCTCATAAGTCTACTTTCATTTTTTGCAAAAATCGAAAGTAGGCTAATAATAGTAGGCCAAATATTGAGGAGCGAAATAACTAGCAATCTATCTACGTCCACCCCTTATGAATCCAGTCGGGAATGAGATGTCATGAAATTCGACGTAAGTGATGGTTTCTACGGCCGGATGCTCTTCCAGACACCAACCTAACGAGAGGAGTTAATAAGAGATGAAGTGAATGAAGATGAATGAAATATCAATTTCAAGGAGTTCCAACTTTGGCTACCAGACGCCACTGTCACTGACACTGTCACTGACACTGTCACCCAGCGGCGAACGTTGGAACTCGATAATAACCTACAAATTTAGCTACTCACTAGGTTCTATTTCATACCATTAATCTATGACATGGGCCCGCCCGAAGAAAGGCATACTGAAGGATTTTAACGCTCTTAAAAATCTGACGACATCGGCCAGGTTTGAACCCACGATCTTGGGCATAGCAGTTCAGCGCAAGGCTTCATAACTTAACATAACGAAAATGGTTGTTTGGGTAGATTATATAACAAAATGGGTCTTGGTCACATTGTGGTCGTTACGTTTCATACCCGGACGTCATTTGTATCGCATGGTAACGTTATTGGTCCTTATAACGTTATTCTGATATAGGTTATCGTAGAAACGATATAGTATTGTCCGACAGAAATAACGTTAATTGAATAAGTCTCTCGAAAAATATCCCCTAATACCGTTATTCGGACTAATAACGTTATTCGGATATCGGTTATTGTAGGAACGAAATGGTAGTGCTCACTAGAAATAACGTTATTTGAATACATCTCTCGAAAATTATTCCACCAATACCGTTATTCAGACTAATAACGTTATTCGGATATCGGTTATCACAGGAACGAAATGGTAGTGCTCACTAGAAATAACGTTATTTGAAAACATCTCTCGAAAAATATTCCCCCAATACCGTTATTCGGACTAATAACGTTATTCGGATATTGGTTATCTCAGGAACGAAATGGTAGTGCTCACAAGAAATAACGTTATTTGAATAGATCTCTCCAAAAATATTCCCCCAATACCGTTATTCGGACTAATAACGTTATTCAGATATCGGTTATCGCAGGAACGAAATGGTAGTGCTCACTAGAAATAACGTTATTTGAATACATCTCTCGAAAATTATCCCACCAATACCGTTATTCGGACTAATAACGTTATTCGGATATCGGTTATCGCAGGAACGAAATGGTAGCGCTCACTAGAAATAACATTATTTGAAAACTTCTCTCGAAAAATATTCCCCGAATACCGTTATTCGGACTAATAACGTTATTCGGATATCGTTCATATATTACAAACGGCATCATCGATTGAGAATGGCACCATTTTGATACATTTTGTGTTGGAGAACTCCATAGAGTAGAAAGAGTGGAAGTGTCACTTAGCGACCTACGTCGTGTTAGGTTCTGAGTTTAGCCGCGAGGTTAATAAATACTCGGAAGTGCTTACCGTATTGGGGTATTGCAATTTTAGCCTACTTTTCACATTTTGCAAAAAATAAGGGAAAAGTAGACTTATGAGATCAATCTGGGCAAATGTCTGTGTGTCTGTCCTGTCTGTCTGTGTGTGTGTATGTCCCCCTCTATCAACTTCTAAACGGCTGAAGCAATCAAAACAAAATTTGGTATGAGTAAAGATCTATACCTGAATATCTCAAGGCCATATTTATATGAAATTGATGTCAGTGTTACCAACTGCTGAAAAACTGCAATTGAAATTTGAGCTCCATGTTGGATATATTGGAAGGTATGCATGGGACCTATTCCAAAATTGGCACATATTACATAGATAATAATATTTCAGTTTAATTTCCAGGAGGCCATACATGACAGTGTTGCCAAATTATTCTAAGCCTGCTGATAGGTCAAATTGTTAAATGCATATAACTTCTACACTATCAATTGGATTTCAACCACATTTCGTATGTACTATGTGTACATAAACAGATATGACTGAGCGTATTTTTAAGAGCCACCAGGGCTGCCAACTGTTAATAAATGCTCTCTCTATGTTTCTATCCAAATACTAATATATCAGAAACTATGCAAGCCGACATCTTTAAACTATGCACACATGTAGTACCTAACATTCTAGATCAATTTGGAGTACCTAATATACGTCAGTGCTACCAACATGATTCTAAGCCTGCAGATAGGACCAATTTTTAAATACATGTAACCTATATACTATCAATTGGATTCCAACCAAATTTTGTATGTACTATGGGTACGTAAACAGATATGACAATGCGAATTCTTAAGAGCAACCAGGGCTGCCAAATGTTGATAATGGCTGTCTCTATTTTTGTACACTAATATCAATATATCAGAAAGTATGCAAACTAGCAACTCTAAACTTTGCACACGTATAGTACCTGACATTCTAGATTAATTTGGAGTAACTAATATATGTCAATGCTGCTAACATGATTCTAATCCTGATGATAGGTTCAATTCTAAAATGTATGTAACTTCTATACAAACAAATGGATTTCATCCAAAATTGGCACAACAATAGATCATAATATTTCAGATTATTTCTGACCAACACATGCATGACATTGCTGCCAACATGATTTTACGTGCACTGATAGATCCAATATCTAACTGCATGTAACGTCCATGTTATCCATTGAACTTCAACCAAATTTTGTATTCTGTACCTTAAGAGATGGAACTAAGAATATATTAAGTCACCTGGGCTGCCAACTGTAGTGCTCTATTAGGCTACTTTATGCCAGGTATATTTAGAATTAATTAGAAATGTTGATATTACCAACTAATTTCGTCATTAACTTAGATAGTTCCATATAAATTAATCATTGGCATGAATCTTAAAGTTTAAGAAAAGTAGACTCTTTAGTTCGTCACGGAACTTCTTGTTGAACTAGTGAAAATGGCGAATGTCCGGAAAATAACTATTAAATGCGATTTTGAAGAAAGGAACAACAGACCGACACCAATTGAAATACATAGGCTTAGGTGGATAGCAAACGACCTGAGGCTTAATAGAGATCAATTCTAGCGAATCAACTAGACAACGGGGAAAATTCAGTGTACATTAAATTAGTGTCCACCTTACTGTATGAAAACATATTATCTCGACATGAAGGTGTGATATCCTTCCGGCTAGCTAGCGGTAACACCACAAAGACTCTTTGACAAAACGTGTGCTTGCCTGTTTAATCTACCTCCCGAAGTCAACAACGAAAGGCTCTCCCGCGTGCTTTCTACGTATGGAGTTGTCAAGGACATACGGAATGAGTGCTGGAATGAAGTATACGAATTTTCTGCTGTAAGTAATGGCATACGTATTAATAATTGAACTTAAATACCCCATTCCATCATATTTGACGGTCAATGATTATAAAGTTCTGTTAACATATGAAGGACAAACTAAGTAGCCTATTGCTTTTATTGTAAAGAAACTTCCCACTAACAAATAGACTGTCTGAACAGAAGGAATCGCCCGGTAGGCCTACTTCATGTCAGACAACAAACCTACAGCACGGTGCTCGATGAGTCTGATGGGAGTAGGAAGCTAAGCAACACTACGGACATGGAAACTGCAGTACTTTCCCCTGAATATCCAACCATATCAGAGGCACTTGATAACAGGCCCCATTCTACGAACACATATAGCATTGCGGAAGTAACTCAACCATCAGATAACGTAGCTGAAACATCCATGACTACTTTACATACAATGAAGAGGGAACTGTGACGTCACGATCGGACGGCACGGGTAAGACACACACCAGCCAGCCAACACAGCATTCTGTAGAACAGCCAGATAACATTAAGGCTAAATGTCCCGATTTTTAGCCTACTTTTCACATTTTGCAAAAATGAGGAAAAAGTAGACTTATGAGATCGGGCAAATGTGTGTCTGTCTGTCCTTCTATCTCTCTGTCTGGCTGGCTGTGTGTGTGTGTCTAGCAACTCCTAAACGGCAGCAGCAATCGAAACAAAATTTGGTAGGAGTAAAGATCTATACCTGAATATCTCACGGCCATATTTGAGAATGATGTCAGTGCTACCAACTGCTGAAAAATCGCAATTGAAATTGGAGCTCCATGTTGGGTATCATGGAAGGTATGAATGGGAGCTTTTTCAAAATTGGCACACGTATAGATAATAATATTGCAGTTTAATTTCCAGGAGGCCATTCATGGCAGTGATGCCAAAATGATTCTAAGCCTGCTGGTAGGTCCAAATTTTAAATGCATATAACTTCTACACTATAAATTGGATTTCAACCAAATTTCGTATGTGCTATGTGTACATAAACAGATATGACTGGGCGTATTCTTAAGAGCCACCAGGGCTGCCAACTGTTAATAAATGCTCTCAATTTTTTTAAAACCAAATACCCTTATATCAGAAAATATGCAAGCCGACAGCTTAAAACTATGTACACGTATAGTACCTGACATTCTATATTAATTTGGAGTAACTTATATACGTCAGTGCTACCAAAATGATTCTAGGCCTGCTGAGAGGTCCAACTTTAAATACATATAACTTCTATACTATCATTTGGATTTCAACCAAATTTCGTGTGTGCTATGTGTACCATAACAGATATGACTATGCCGATTCTTAAGAGTAGCCAGGGCTGCCAACAGTTAATAAATACTGACTCTATTTTTGTTTCCCTAATATCAATATATCCGAAAGTATGCAAGCCAATAGCTCTAAACTATGCACACGTATAGTAGCTGGCATTCTAGATAAATTTGGGGTAACCAATATAGGCCTACGCCAGTGCTGCCAACATGATTCTAAGCCTGCTGATAGGTCCAATTTTGAAATGATTGTAACTTCTATACTAACTAATGGATTTCATTCAAAATTGAGACAACAATAGATCATATTATTTCAGATTATTTCTGACAAATACATGTATGTCATTGTTGCCAACATGATTTTACGCGCGCTGTTAGATCCAATGTTTAACTGCATGTAACGTCCATGCTATCCATTGGACTTCAAACAAATTTTGTATTCTGTACATTAAGAGATGGAACTAAGAATATAGTCAGTCACCAGGGCTGCCAATTGTAGTTCTCTATTAGGCTACATTATGCCAGGTATACAGTATTTCGAACTAATTAGAAATTTCTATATTGCCAACTTAATTTTGTCATTATTCTAGATTGATTCATATAGATTAATCATTGGCATGAATTTTAAATTCTAAGAAAAGTAGGCTCTTTAGTTCGTCACGGAACTTCTTGTTAATTTTTAATTCTGACACCATGTAGCAGCACCAAAGTGAGACAATTTCTTTTTTAAGTTTTCTCTTGAATGGAAGCTCGTATTTGCGATGTGAAAACCACTTTGCATACTAGAGTGCAATAGAATTGATATTAATTCAATGCATTTCCCAAAATGTGTAAAACAAAAACGTTATTAGCAGGTTTTTATATTTCTGCTTAAAATAGGAAAAAAGACCTGGTAATACGAAAACGGAGATTTATTTCCTGATTCCAATGCATTTGTAGCCTACTTTTCACATTTTGCAAAAATGAGAAAAAAGTAGACTTATGAGATCGGGCAAATGTCTGTCTGTCCGTCTGTCTGTCTGTCTGTCCGTCAGTCTGTCTGTCTGTCTGTCTGTCTGTCTGGCTGGCTGTGTGTGTGTGTGTCCCCCCCCATTATCAACTCCTAAACGGCTGCAGCAATCGAAACAAAATTTGGTAGGAGTAAATATCTAAACCTGAATATCTCACGGCCGTATTTGAAAATGACGTCAGTGCTACCAACTGCTGGAAAATCGCAATTGAAATTTGAGCTCCATGTTGGATATCATGAAAGGTATGAATGGGAGCTTTTTCAAAATTGGCACACGTATAGATAATAATATTGCAGTTTAATTTCCAGGAGGCCATTCATGGCAGAGTTGCCAAAATGATTCTAAGCCTGCTGGTAGGTCCAAATTTTAAATGCATATAACTTCTACACTATAAATTGGATTTCAACCAAATTTCGTATGTGCTATGTGTACATAAACAGATATGACTGGAAGTATTCTTAAGAGGCACCAGGGCTGCCAACTGTTAATAAATGCTCTCATTTTTTTAATCCAAATACCCATATATCAGAAAGTATGCAAGCCGACAGCTTTAAACTATGCACACGTATAGTACCTGACATTCGATAATAATTTGGAGTAACTTATATACGTCAGTGCTACCAACTTGATTCTAAGCCTGCTGAGAGGTCCAATTTTAAAATGGATTTCACTCAAAATTTACACAAAAATAGATCATATTATTTCAGATTATTTCTGACCAATACATGTATGTCATTGTTGCCAACATAATTTTACGCACTGTTAGATCCAATGTTTAACTGCATGTAACGTCCATGCTATCCATTGCACTTCAACAAAATTTGTTATTCTGTACCTTAAGAGATGGAACTAAGGATATATTCAGTCACCAGGGCTGCCAACTGTAGTTCTCTATTAGGCTACATTATGCCAGGTAGCCTATACAGTATTTCGAACTAATTAGAAATTTCGATATTACCAACTTAATTTCGTCATTATTCTAGATAGATCCATATAGATTAATCATTGGCATGTATCTTTTTTTAATGAAAAGTAGGCTCTTTAGTTCGTTACGGAACTTCTTGTTCATAAATAAAATCGGGGGAATGGAATCGTCAGCATTAGTTTGGGAATCGTTTATTTAAAAGGGTGGTAGGAGTAGCGGCGCCGCTTCACAAGATCTCTTGCGCAAGGAAAATGATGAACACGCCGAATTGACGAATACCGTATTGTAGTTCGGCGAGTTACATGTACCTAGGTACAAGTGCCTAGGCGCGGAACAATATCTGAGAAATAAAATTATAGTAATGTCACGCTTATGTAACGTTTACACAATGTGTTTGTACAGATGCCTTTCTTACTTCCTCAAACATTCTTGTTGTTGTTCTTGTTGATAATAATACATTGTAGGGACTTGGGACATCTTGGTCATCAGTCGCGTGTAGTTGACTATGTGTGTTACTGTATTGGAGTCAGGGATGGGGTAGGTGCCCTGAGTCTTCAAGTAGCCTAAGGTACTATCTCGGCATTTACCTGGAGGGAGTGAGGAAAACCCTGGGAAACACAAGACACAACTAAACTTCACGTGCAACCACAATGGTAGGTTAAGGAATTTCTGAATGGCAGTAGGCCTAAGCATCTGCTGTAAGAAACATTGTTTCAGTTCCTTAACTTTTCTTTCGTTCAATACGCCAATACACAAGCTCCGCTGGGAATTTTCTTCGCTTTCTGTGGGCGTACAAAGGAAGTGGATATTTATGCAGGACGCTTGCACCTAGACAACATGGCACTTGACTGTCGTCAATATTTACGGAGATCAATTTTCCATTTTCACAATGGCTACGTCTTACTTTTCCACACAACGCATTGTTTCCATTTGAATTCGAACTTGCTTCTCTGAAAGAAAGTTGTCACTGAATAGTTCGTGCTCTTGTACTCTTACACTTATATATTAGAAGTTTAAAAAAAGACTAAACCCGTGGCGCGACAGCCGTTGAAGGGCCTAGGCCTACCAAGCAACCAACCGCTGTTCAGCCATGTAGCTTGCAGATTGTGGGGTGACAGATAAAATATCAGTGAAATCAAAACTGCTCAGTACTTAACAGATTCTCTAATGCAAGCGTAAAGAAATATATAATTTCAAATATAAACTAGGGGCCTGGCTTCCTTTTCTTGGTACAGTACTTAGTCGCATTCCCCCCTGGGATTTCGTGGTATGCCCTTGAACCAGGGCCGACATGCAAAACGAAATGCATGGCTGTGGGGGCGAATATATTTGAATTTCGCCGTGAGCGCGATACTCGGGAGCGAAATGATAATGATCGTCGGCGGGAAATTAAATCGAAGAGAAACTTAATTCAAAGTGAAATGACGTAGCGAAATCAACGCGAAACTTAATAGCAACGCGAAATTACATTGTGCAATTGAATAAAATTTCACTCCCGGCGCGAAAACAAATTCGTTACAATCTTTTAATTTCGCTCCCGGCGCGTAATACAATTCATTACAGACTTTAATTTCACTCGCGGCGCAAAATAAAATTCGATACAGACTTTTAATTTCGCTTCCGGTGCGAAATAAAATTCGTTGCAGTCTTTTAATTTGACTCTCGGCACGAAATACAATTCATTACAGACTTAATTTTGCTCGCGGCGCAAAATAAAATTCAATACAGACTTTCAATTTCGCTTCCGGTGCGCTCCCTGCGCGAAATTAAACTCGGTTACAGACTTTATATTTCACTCCCTCCGCGAAATACAATTCGTTACAGACTTTTAATCTCGCACCCGGCGTGACATAAAATTCCTAAACGGTATTTAGTTTCGCCCTCCGACGTGAATTTAAAATGCATGGAACATTTAATTCCGTTGTTGAAATTAAGATGTATTCGCTTCGAGAGTTAAAATATGTTCGGTGCGATGTTCAAAGTCTTGACGTTGGCAGAAGTAGCAGTCTTACCGCACACCGCCTGCACAATCTGTCGGGCTGCAACAGCAACGTGAGTCATACAATGGTCATCACTCCAGTGCAGGAGAAAGTCAGTGCTATGGCATCAACATCACCATTGTCGTTGACTGACCTCGGACTCATGGCTGACTCTCCCTGACGTTCATAACGCAATACTTTGAGTACAATGGGACAACAAGTACCTCTACTTGTTCCATAGCGAACAAGAAGACGAATGTGCTGTGCGAACAGACATTCAAGATAAGTGAGGAACTCCCATTACAATACAAATTATCAGTTGTAACTCTTCAATCAGTCAATACTAATTTGCCCAATAACAAGGCGGGGTACAATGTACAGTACATGTAATTAACACTCACGGAAAACTTTACATGTATTAGTTTATAATCACTATTATAATGCAGCAATTTTAGTGATCTTAAATCTAATACATGTAATTATTTTCAGGAGTGTTACTTACATCTTATATACGATGTATCCCACCCAGTTATTAGTCCAGTCAAATTAGGAATTTTTGCTGCATTAAATCGTGAAGTTCCAAATATATTCAGGAATGTGTAGGGGGAGGTCCTCTGAACAACACCTAATAAAGTCCCGTCAATTTCAGGGGGAGGGGGCCAGAGGGGGGCTCAAAGCCCACCTTTTTTAGATTTTGGCGTATAACTTTAAAACGGTGCGTCGCACACATATATTTATACTTTTCAAACATAAATTAAATTAAATGCTCTACAAAATGGTGTATTCATATTTATCTCTGTGTGTTACCGTCTCCGAGATATGAGCCGATGAATATAAAATATTTGCAGAAAAATGTGAAGCGCCTCATGTTTCTCGTCTAACTTGCCCGTCCAATCCGTTTGCCTTCTATTTTACAGGAAACTCGTGGGGAAGGAAGTTGTAGAACATTACATTTCCTTCAGAATATATGTACTTATGCTAATTTATCTCCGACCAGTCAAACGTTAGAGCGTTTTGACTTAACGGGGTCGGTTTCGAGATTTTGCTAGTGAACTGCTCATTAGTTTACTTCCGTTTTCAACGGATTTAACTCTCTGTATCACGTTATTTATTGATTATGTAAACATAGATGGTATTATCAACCATATAACTAATAATATATACCTAGAAAGTACATGAACGCAGTGGCGTATGTAGGATTATGTTTCGGGGGAGGCCAGAATTTCGGAAAACAATTTCGTTTTTATGGAAATGAAAACATGATCAAGATCTAAAAATTTACAGTCCAGCCCATCGGAGTATGTATATGTTCTGAAAAGTTTGTTATATTTTGTTGTTTATATTCTTTTAAAAAATTATAAGTTATAAGTGACATTCTTTTATTAACAGCACTGTTACCCTCTTAAAATAAAAATAAATGCACTTGCTGGACAAATTTGATGTTCAATAACAATTTGTTGTGTTGAACCTGTAGAAACACACTGCACGAGTTATATAGAGCAGGTAGGTGGCAATGAAGACAAGTTTGCTTTCATCGTGGCTGACGATTTGACGAAGCACATCTACGCGTGAATAGAACATAATAGAATATTTATTTATCAAACAGCATGCTTCAACGAAGTTTGTACATGTAACACAAAATGAAATGTACCTGTGATAATTGAGGTCATACTCGTGGAGTGGTGTCGAATACATCAGTAGGAACATATTTTGTTCCCTAGCTTCATTGATGTCTTCTGGCGTGGACGTGGAGCCATAAACATTTCAGCGATGCTTTCGGTTTCGTTGCTTTACTTTTCCCAAAATTAGCGGGGCGGTATCACATCCAGTGAAGCTATGGATTAATAGAATGTACTGGCAGAATGGCAAGGCCTGAAGTTGTTGGGAGGAGTACAGTCTGTCATCTGTGTTGCCTCGTCCAGGCTCCAGGAAAAGGACATTCGTGTCTCGTGGTGTGAGTGCCATGAGTAAGACGAGCAGGTCTACGTCCTCGACAACTACCATCACAGTTGAATGAGGGGTATTTTGTAATCCACGCTTGACAATGCTGCAGTAAGTGTCTCCTTTGGCTATGGTGAATTGTATACATTTTGCATCCCAGGCCTGCGCTAACATAGTTATCAGCTTAATTTTGTTCTATTCGTTGTAAAGGAAGTTTTCCTGCTTAACAGTAGCCACCATGTTCTCATCAAAGTCTGTTTCACTGATGTTTTACTTGATGCTCTTCGATGTTGTTCGCCTCTTTTCGTGGAACTTGTGTCTTCATCAACGTCAAACACAACAGCAGAGTTGTAACAGTAATGGTTGATAACGTAAGACACATATTGGTTGCAGATAAAGGCGAACTTAGTGTCGTTCCACTTTACCCTATGAAGAAGAAAGTCACCATCGATTACCGTGAAACAGATCTTCAGGTTGGTTATTTGACTGCATGAAGGAAAGGCATCGTAGAGAGCGGCCTTTTTCGTTTTCCTCATGATCCCTTCGTCAAAAAGAGTCGTGGGATATGGGGCTAACTCACACTTCAACAGTTCCTCCACATCCCCTTCAGTTCTCTTGTTAATTAGGGTTCTCTGGAAAATCATTAAAGGCTCGACCACCACTACATCATTGTCCAGTTTGATAGTGTTGCTCATAGCAGGCAAACGGACTTCTGGGTTTTTCTTACACTGCTTAATTTCTGCAAAGTTACTTCCAACAAAAGTCCCCTTTGTAGGGGTTCCGATTCCCAATGGTTGGCAAGAGTTGAAGTTGCTGGGTACTATTACTCCGGTTGAAAGGGACAGCAAAGAATCACGTACAGAAAAAGGCGGGTGATCAGCCAACTACTGTGCAAGCTTCCTTCTGTCTTGGTCATCCCTGCTCATTCGTGATGCTCAAAAGATGACATGCTGTTCTCCACTTACAGAATGGACTCCGGCAAAATGCTCTACGCTTAGTGAAGAACCTATGGCTGTAACTGTACGAGCCCCTCCAACCCATTTCGCCAACACAGAATCACTCATGCCTCTCCATCGTGTTAGTCCCCCCTTCATTCTTCACATCACACATCAGTGTCACTTCAATCGCCATATCAGACCACACTCCAGCCATTGGTATCAGTTCAAATAGCCACGATCTTTGGAGATTTCAACCGTACCGGATTGGGAAAGGGATTAGTCACTTAGGCATATCCCATGGTATCTCATATTCCAGAAGATTATTTCCTTTCCTGGGTCGTCAGATATCTCGGAATATAATTATTATTCCTTCCGTTTAGGTCGTCTGTTGTCCACAATTGACGGTTTTTAATTCGATGTGTCGCCGTCTCTGTCTTTACTATCTCCCAGTATCAATTCTTTCCTCTACTTCTGTCTTATATTCTTATTTGTGGAATATCATAGGATACAATATCATAATAAACTTAGGCCTACTTACCTTAATATTATGTAAACAGTGTATTAAGTACATTCTATTTCAGATGGGGAGGGGTCTTATACATGCATATTAAAAGGATATGAAAAAAATATTCGCCGTTTGAAAGGCCTACTAGATTTTTAGTGTTTATTAGTGTTGCAAATTAACAGTTGACACACATACTTTCATATATAATACAGGGTGAACAAAAAATGCCGCACTTGGAGGTCGGCATGCGGTTCCTCGTCGAAATTCACGACAAAAGTTTATGTTGCAAATCCTAGGCCAATAGGTTTAACAGAAATGCATGTTAAGAAACGAGGCCCTGTCAACGCTGTAACTACATCTAGCGTGGCCAAAAACAGCTCGCAGGAACTCGGTGCTTGATCTGTATACATTCCGATGCACTGCAGGATGTGACAGTGTTGCCAGCTCTCTCTCGTTTTCATACTTGTGTTTTCAAACAGCACGCGATCCGATTTTGCTATTGAACCTTTTGTCTTGCAATTGGATGAGGAATCGCATGCCGACCTCCAAGTGCGGCATTTTTTGTTCACCCTGTATATATTATATATTAGTTATATGGGTAATAAATACCATTTATGTTTGCAGAATCAATAAATATCGTAATACAGAGTGTTAAAGCCGTTGAAAACGGAAGTAAACTAACGAGCAGTTCACTAGCAAAATCTCGAAACCGACCGCCATACGTCAAAACGCTCCAACGATCGACAGATCGAATAAAAATTAGCATACGTATATATATTCTTGAAGGAAATTTAATGGTCTACAACTTCCTTCCTTACGAGTTTCCTGTAAAATGGTAGGTAAAAGGATTGGATGGGCAAATTAGACGAGAAACGTGAGGCGCGGCATATTTTTCTTCAAATATTCCATGTTCACTGGCTCATATCTCGGAGACAGTAACACATAAAGATACATATGATTACACCATTTTGTAGGGCATTTAATTGTCTTTACGTTTAAATGGTATACAAATTTCTCTGCGATGCACCGTTTTAATGTTATGCGCCAAAAACTAAAAATGGGGGCTTTGAGGCCCCCTCTGTCCCCCACGGCACCTGATATTGACGGGACTTTATTAGGTGTTCAGGGGACCTCCCCCTACACATTCCCGAAACATTTGGAACTACATGATTTAATGCAGCAAACGCATAATTTTTGGTCTAATTTGACTGGACTTTATCGGGCAAATTAGTGTTGAAGGACTGAAGAGTTACAAACAACAGTAAATCGTCTGTGGTAGTACCAGCGGCGTATATGGAGTTCTGTTTCGGAGGGGGGTTAAAACTCGAACAACAGGGGTGAGGGGTCATTCCTCTCATTTCTACATTCCTTACTACTTCCTTCTTACCCTCAGCGCATTTATACTGACCACGGCACGACATCAAACCCCTGGGCCACGTACAGTATTTCGTTTCGCACTGCAATTAGTTTTGCGTCGCTTTTCACTATGTTATTGTGCTTTGAATTAAATTTTGCTTCCATTTTAATTTTCGCGCTGACAATCAATATCATTTCGCACCCGAATATCGCGCTCACGGCGAAATTAAAATGTTAACGCTTCCACAGCCATTTTGTTTCGCATATTAGACCAGATTTAATTTCAGACATGAAATGAAATGTTCCATGCATTTTAAATTCACGCCGGGGGCGAAACTAAATGCTGTTTGGGAATTTTGTGTCATTAAAATAAACCGTGGCACTACAACCCATGAAGGGCCTAGACCTACCAAGCGACCGCTGCCCAACCATTAAGTCTTCAGATATTGGTCAGCGCATCGGGTTCCCTCGGCCGTTAATCTTGGTTTTCGAGCACACCGTTCCAACCCACACGTCCGTTTCTAAAATCACTAACGGAGCCGGGAAGCGAACCTGGGACCCCCAGATGAGAGGCAGGCACGATACCCCCAACACCATGGGGCCAGCAATTTTTGTCATACCAGGAGCAAAATTAACAGTCGTTAAAAAATTTTATTTCACGCCGGGAGCAAAATTAAGAGACTGTAACGGTTTTCATTTCGTGCCAGGAGCGAAATCAAAAGTCTTATAACGAATTTTATTTCACGCCAGGAGCAAAATTAAAAGTCTGTAAAGAATTTTATTTCGAGCCGGGAGTGAAATTGAAAGTCTGTAACGAATTTTATTTCGTGCCCGGAGTGAAATTCTCTGTAATGTTTTTTTTTTTATTTCACGCCGGAAGCGAATTTAAAAGACTAACGTTTTTTATTTCACGCCATGAGTGAAATGAAAAGTCTTATAATGAATTTTAGTTCACGCCAGGAGCAAAATTAAAAGTCTGTTAAGAATTATGTTTCTAGCCGGGAACGAGATTAAGAGTCTGTAACGGATTTCATTTCACGCTGGGAGCGAAATTTAAAGTCTGGTACGAATTTTATTTCGCACCGGGAGCGAAATTTAAAGTCAGTGATGCATTTTATTTCGCCCCTGCAGCGAAATTAAATTTCTGTTTATAATTTTATTTCGCGCCAGGAGTAAAATTTTATTCCTTTGAACAATTTAATTTCGCGACGTTAATTTAAATTGATAATACATTTCGTTTTGCATGCCAGTCCTGCCTTGAATCGGTTTTGGTGGTGGCTCCATTTTTCACCTTAAATGTAAAACTAACTGCGCATGGCGTTTATAAATGACTTACCAAATGGGATTCGCAGTGACTGTCGATTGTTTGCGGATGATTGTGTAATATATCGAAAGATACATGACTCACAAGACAATGCAGTACTTCAAGATGACCTGAACCTGGTCTATAAGTGGGCGATTGAAAATAAAATTAAAATAAACACAAGAAAATGTAGTCTAATAAAAATAGGGAAAGTGCGAAGGCAAGATTTTCAATATAACATTGGCTCAGAAATACTTGTAGAAGAAGATTCTTGCAAATATTTGGGCGTTCACTTAAGAAATGATATGAAATGGAGTAGTCATGTAAAATGTGTAGTTTCTAAAGCTTACAAATCCCTGCACTTTGTAATGAGGGTATTAAAAGGAAGTAGTACCTCTGCTAAAGAATTAGGCTATTTGTCACTTGTAAGACCTATTCTGGAATACGCCTCGGCGGTTTGGGATCCATATCAAGTAGGGCTCATAAATGAGTTGGAAATGGTACAAAGAAAGGCCGCTAGATTTGTGCTCAGTGACTTTAATCCCAGGAGCAGTGTGAGCCGTACGTTAAAGAAACTTGGGTGGGAATCACTTGAGGCTAGGAGGATGAAATCTAGACTCGGCGCTATGTACAACACGTATACAAATCAACCAGCATGGGGTGAGCTTAGCAAACGTATGGAAAAGCCTACTTACATGGGTAGGAGCGATCATCCTTTCAAAGTTAAGGGCCGACCACAGCGAACAAACTATGGTAAATATTCTTTCGTAAACCGTGCCATTGATAATTGGAACTCTCTACCTGCCGCAGTTTTAGAGCCTTTTTCCAAACATATAGGTGTGTTTAAGAAAAGACTGACTCTTTGTGTAAATACTCCAGTTTAATTGTTAGTGAATTGTTATGTACAATTATTTATTTGTTATGTATATCTAATTTGCCACCGGGGGACACAGCCCCAATTGCAAATAAACGAATGAATGAATGAATGAATGAATGAATGAATGAATGATGACCGTAATGCTCTCCATCAGTCGTACCTATAAGTACATCGTACACCTAACGAACACTATAACAAGTAGTTCCGTGAAGAACTATACAGCCTATTTTCATTTAGCCCACTTATTGCAACTATCAACATACGCAATTTCAGTTTTATTGCTGTAATATATTCGTAGATATTGAGAACCGACTAAATAATTCGGATGGTCGCCATGTTGGATTTTATATATGTAGGTCCTAGAGTTATGTACTGTTACATGCAGATTATTGTGTACGTGTAGTATTCAAACTTCAATCGCATAATTAGGACACTAGAAGTTACAAGGAGATTTTAAAATTTCGCACAGCTGCCATCTTTAGGTTATGGAAACAATTGAAATAAATTAGATGCTAGTGGATTACCATTCGTATAAGGAGTTACTGTACCAAGTTTCACTGCTCTCGGATGGTTAAATTGCGATAAACGTCCATGTGAATATGTATACCTCGCGTCGCCGCCATGTTGGATTTGTGATCACCAGGTTATTTAAAGTCCTATAAGTAAACTTGAGTTCATAGCCCCTATGAACAATAAAAAAAATCATTTTGATTGCTACAATAGATTCGTAGATATTGAGAGCCATCTAAATATTTCGGATGGTCGCCATGTTGGATTGTTAAATGTATAGGCCATAGAGTCATGTACCATTAAAGGAAAATTATTGGGTAGGTTCATTATTCAAACTTTCACTTCGATCGCATGACTACATCACAAGAAATAAAAACTTAATTTTAGAATTCGCACAGCCGCCATCTTGAGGTTATGTAAACAATTGAACTAAACTAGATACCAGTGCATTACAATGTGTATAAATATTTCCTGTACCAGATTTCAGTGCGTTTGGAGCATTAAATCGCGAGAGAGGTCTATTTAAAATTTTCTAATTCGCTTGGCCGCCATGTATGTTTTGTATATAACCTGTTTTTTAAGTCGTATAAATTGGACTTCCAGTAGTGCCCTTTATCTCCGTACAAAACTTCAGGGAGATACCGCTAATAGTTTCAGAGATACAGAATGCCGGTGAAATATTTCGCACATCCGCCATCTTGTGGTTATGTAAATAAATGAACGAAGTTAGTTGTAGGTGCATTACAATGTATATAAACATATACTGTACCAAGTTTCATTGCGTTTGGTTGGATAAATCGCGAGAAACGTCTATTTAAAAGTCGCAACTTCGCTTGGCCGCCATGCTGGTTTTGTAATTACCAGGTTTTCAAAGATCACATAAGTGAACTTATAGTAGTTCCCTTTATCACCATACATGAAGTCAGGGTAATATCGGTAATCGTTTCGGAGATATTGAATGCTGGTGAAATAATTCGCACAGCCGCCATGTTGGATTGGTGAGTCGTAACAATATTTGAAGGGCACGGTCGAGGTCGCCCGGAATAGTGCTATGAACTTACCGTGTTTCATTGAAATCGCTCCAGCCGTTTAGATTTTATTAGGGGGGGACACACACACGAATCACACACACACACACACACACGGACAAAAGGTGATCTCATAAGCCTATTTTTTCAAAATTGAAAATAGGCTAATAATACTGTTGCAGGTAAAATAAATTAAGTAAAAAGTCATTAAAGGGATCAATGAACTAAAATCAGGAAAAACATCATAGAAAACTAGAAGTAGTAATTACAAACTGGTAAGTTATCAAAGGATCACTCAGAAATATCCAGAACTGGCCAATAATTCAGAACTAGCCATCACAGTCACAGTCAATCACAACATCGGACTAGATGCTGAGGAATCCATACCGTCAGGTAAGGTCATCGCTCTCTCACTTGACTTTCGTTCCCCTCCCCCCACCCCCCCACCCGCCTCCCGTTCTCGCCGACCTTGTTCTACTATAGGCTACCACGCCTTTTGTTCCAAGTACAGTTACACTCTTATTCAAAAATTTCCCCAAGTGATCCCGACGATTCTATTCAACCGATTTAGGTTTTCGATACGGCTTTGGAATCAGTGAATAAAACTCAACTTTCTTATTACCCGCTCTTTTAAAATTGTAATAAGATATTTAAAATATAAACAGCAACTTTTCTGTTTTTGAAATAAAAAAATTAGCGATGAATTAATCTCAATTCTCCTACTAGACAGAGTACATAGCAGTTTTCAGATCGCAGATCGGAGGTCCCCTTTAAGAAAAAACAAGTAGTTCCGTGAAGAACTATACAGCCTATTTTCATATATCCTGCTCATGTTAATTGCCACTATCAACATACAAAATTTCAGTTTAATTGCTGTAACAGATTCGTAGATATTGAGAACCGTCTAAATATTTCAGATGGTCGCCAGGTTGGATTTTTATTTTTGTACTATTACATTAAGATTATTGTGTACGTGTGGTATTCAAACTTCAATCGCATGATTAGAACACAAGAAGTAAAAACGAGATTTTAAAATTACGCACAGCAGCCATCTTGTGATTATGCAAACAATTGAAATAAATTAGATGCCAATGGATCAACATTTGTATAAGCATTTAACGTGCTACGTTTCACGGCACTCGGATAGTTAATTCGCGAGAAACGTCCATTTAAATATTTATACATCGCGTCGCCGCCATGTTGGATTTGTGCTCACCAGGTTACTGAAAGTCCTATAGGTGAAAATATGTTCCTAGTCTCTATGAACATTTTAAAAAAAGTTTGGTTGCTGTAAAAGATTCATAGATATTGAGAACCGTCTAAATATTTTGGAAGCTCGCCATTTAGGATTGTTATATGTATAGGCCATAGAGTTATGTACCATCAAGGACAATTATTGCCTAGGTTCAGTATTCAAACTTTCACTTCGATCGCATGATTACGATACAAGAAATAAAAACTTAATTTTAAAATTTCACACAGCCGCCATCTTGAGGTTATGTAAACAATTGAATTAAATTAGATGGCAGTGCATTGCAATCTGCAAAATCATTTACTGTACCACATTTCACTGCGCTCAGAGAGTAAATTCACGAGAAAAGTATATTAAAATATTTCAAATTCGCTTGGTCGCCATGTTCGTTTTGTACTTTACAGGTTTATGAAATGTACATAGGTAAACTTGTATCAGTACCCTTTATCACCGTACAAAATTGCAGGCTGATATCTGTAATTGTTTCGGAGATATAGAATGTCAGTGAAATATTTCGCACAGCCGCCATTTTGAGGTTATGTAAACAATTGAACTAAATTAGACTCCAGTGCATTACAGTGTTTATAAACATTTGCTGTACCAAGTTTCATTACGTTTGGATAGTTAAATCGCGAGAAAAGTCTATTTAAAAGTCTCAATTTCGCTTGGCCGCCATGTTGGTTTTGTAGTCACCAGGTTTTTGAAAGCATCATAGGTGAACTTCTAGTAGTGCTCTTTATCTCCGTACACAATTTCAGGGCGATATCGGTAACAGTTTCGGAGATATTGAATTCTAGTGAAATATTTCGCACAGCCACCATGTTGGATTGGTGAGACGTAACGAAATTTCAAGGCCACGGTCGAGGTCGCCGGAAATAGTGCTATGAACGTACCGAGTTTCATTGAAATCTCTCCAGCCGTTTAGATTTTATTAGGGACACACACACACCTCACACACACACACACACGCACACACACACACACACACACACACACACGGACAAAAGGTGATCTCATAAGCCTATTTTTTCAAAATTGAAAATAGGCTAAAAAATAAATAAATTCAGCTTCGTTTGTGATGCCATTTGTTGAAATATTTTCTTACCAAAATGTCGGGACATTTTGCCATAACGAACCTGTCACTAATGACGTACCCAAAACCCAATTTACGTGGTCGAAAGACATGGAATTTCAGGATGCCATACAAGAAGAACGAGAACACTCACAAGTAATAGGCTTCCCAACAGTCTCAGTACATTCGAAGCACCCTCCAGCTAACAATACCGTTCGCTCCTAATTACTTCACGCGCAAAGCACAGACATAGTTCAGGACACCCTATCTACTACATTGGGGGCAGAGTTTACATCCACCTCTGATGCTGCAATCAGTTTCAGTAAAAAAAAAGTCACGGACGTCAGCGGAAGTGCCCTACCTCCACAAACAGGGGCTAAACCCATGGCCACAGATAAAGCCAACATTAATGAGACCCATGCTCTTCACATGAAAACTGTCAACAAAAACACTGCGAGGGAAGAAGTTAAATCATATTACACACAAACACGAAACGCATCACGTAGTCGCCGTAAATCACTGGAAGTGCACACCAGTAAAACATCACTCCAATGATCCCCTCAAATAATTGCTCATAGTCGTTTAAATGCACTCAAACATACTGATGCCTGTCATCGTCATCCTTTTGTTCTTGCATATGAGTGTCTTGCGTTGTTTTGCCACATTAAATATCAATGACATCATAAGTTTGACGACACGTTTTCTACTTCAGGATTTCTTTCAGGACTTTTGATATTGACACGTTATTGCTTCAGGGAGTAAATGATCCAAACTTAGACAGGTTGAGTGGGTACGGATACATAGCAAATATTGGCCCATCTCTCCGAGGCACAGCTGTCGTTTACAGATCAGGGTTAATTTATTGTTTCGGATGTGGAGTTGCACCCGAGTGGCAGAATAATTACTCTGCAATGTGAGGACACAAAAATTGTTAATGTCTACGCCCCTTCTGGATCACAAGGTCGTCTGGCAAGAGAACATTCATTTGAAGTTGACATCAGATACTTTCTCCAGGGCTCTATCAATACTATCATATTAGCAGGCAATTTTAACTGTGTTTTAAACACTCGAGATCAAACCGGCGCTTTCAACAACTGCCGCAGCCTCAAAAGTCTCGTAGACGGATTTAACCTCCATGATGTGTGGGAACTTAAACATGGAACATACGTCCAATTTACTTTCTATCGTGCCGTATCAGCATCTAGAATAGACAGGACATATATAGCACGAGGAATGAGAGATAGCCTGCATAGTTCCACAGTAGTGCCAGTATCTTTCAGTGACCATCACGCACTGTTCCCTCAGTCATAGAAGAAGAACGTTCATCACTGTTCCATATCTTAACAAAAAGGCGTAAAGGGCAGCGAAAGACCATTACTAAACTTCGGGACGAGCATGGCTGCACTCAGTCGAACATGGATGATATCCTTTAAATTGGAGCAAAGTATTCCACAACATTTTTCTCCGACGTCCTACAAAATAGTGAGCAAACAGATGGGAGCATACATCAAAACCCACCCAGACTGACCGCAGAGGATGGATCTATGCTGGCAAGTGGTATTACTGTACCTCGGCAGAGATTTCCACAACACTACGCCCAACTCAACGTAACCGCTCTCCTGGTCCTGATGGAATACCATATGAATTTTATCAATTAATGTGGAATATACTAGGAAAAGACCTCCTTAAAATTTACCAGGAGATTAGGGGAAACCCACAAATTATAACTGAAGAATTTACTGCTGGAATTATTATTTTAATTCCGAAGATCATAAGACCACTTGGAATGGAGGATTTCAAACCTATCACACTTCTCAATACAGATTGCAAAATCTTTACAAAAAATAATAGCATCCCGAATCGAACCGCAACTGCTACCAATAATAGGGCAGTGGCAATCCTGTGCGACTCCAGGAAATAAATGTCATCTCGAACTTGTTGGTGTTAAGCAATATTATTATTGTAAATGGGAAAACTTCACCCAATCTTCCTCCTACGACACTAGTCAGTCTCGATTTTCAAAAGGCCTTTGATAGAAAAAAAAACATTCATTTCTATGGTCTGCAATGCGAACCTTCGGGTTTCCTATCGGGTTGATTAAATGCATTACAGGACTGTACAGAACAGCACAATCTAGAGTAATCATTAATGGACATCTAACATCGAATATACTCATCCGTAAATCTGTTCGTCAAGGATGCCCACTTTCTATGATCCTATTCATCATAGCACAGGAACCCTTCCTCCGGAGGAGGACGATCAATGAGAAGAAAGTGGCAGTACGAGCATATGCCGATGATGTATGTATTGTTCTCACAGACGAAAACGACGAAGACCGTATGCTGACTATCATAAACGAGCTTCAGGAAACATCTGGATCCCAAGTCAATCCAACATGTTTCAGGGATTTTTTTCTGAAATCTTCAGTGCAATGTTTTTTAACTGACCTTCCGTGGAAATACACAGGAGTTCACTGGTCACTGAGACATTGCGTTAGTCGCTGATCCTAAAGTGAAACATTCCGTGAGACTATCAGAGATATTTTATGGTGCACTGAACATCATGTGTGCTTATTGCCATAGCCTTCACTGAGTTATTAACATTAGCTCAATGGAAAAAATATGGCCTGCTTTCCAGTTCGATTCCATGAATCTACCCACAGATCAAAGTTCAAACCCTGCCTGGGGCAACGTGATATACTTTTATTTTTCCCCAGTCTTATACTTAACCAAATTGATTATTAAGGCTTGTACATCTCGTTAAACATGGTTATTTATTACTATTATCGTTAGTTTACTGGAAAATTGGATAACTATTCCCGGGAAAGGCGAGTAAACTTTCACTGAAAACTTCAGTGGAGTTTCACTGCTGGAACGTTCAGTGGATATTCACTGTGATTTTCAGTGAAGTTCCACTGAAGTCAGAACTGTGAACTTCAGTGATTTATATGGCCTTTAAGCCACTGATATAAACCGATATCTGAATAACGTTATTAATACGCATTGCACGATTAAGGTGCTCTTTTTTACGAGCGAAGATTTTATTTAACGTCCTTTCTGGTGGGCGCTACTTTGTTGTTCCTACCATAACCGATATCCGAATATTAGTCCAAGTTACGGTATTAAGGGATATTTTTTTTGAGAGACTTATTCAAGTAACATTATTTCTGGCAACACTACATTTCGTTCCTGTGGTAACCGATTTTTATATGTGTAGGCCTTAGAGTTATGTTCTATTACATGAAGATTAATGTGTAGGTGTATTAATCAAACTTCAATCGCATGATTAGGACACCAGATTTTAAAATTTCGCACAGCCACCATCTTGTGGTTCTGAAAACAATTGAAATAAATTAGATGCCAGTGGATTAAAATTTGTATAAGCATATACCTTACCAAGTTTCACTGTGCTCGGATGATTAAATCGCGAGAAACGTCCATTTAAATATTCAAATTTCGCGTCACCGCCAGGATGGATTTGTGCTCCCCAGGTTATTGAAAGTTCCAAAGGTGAACTTATGTTTATAGACTCTATCAACATGCAAAAATTTCAGTTTGACTGCTGTCATAGATTTTGTGAACCGTCTAAATATTTCGGATACTCGCCATGTTGGATTGTATTATACGTAGGCCATAGAGTTATGTATTATTAGATGACTATTATTGCGTAGGTTCATTATTCAAACGTTGACTTCTATCGCATAATTGGGACACAAGAAATAAAAAAATAATTTTAAAATTTTTCACAGCCGCCATCTTGAGTTTATGTACACAATTTAACAAAATTAGATGTCAGTGCATTACAGTGTATATAAACAATTGCTGTACCAAGTTTCACTGCGTTCAGGTGGTTAAATCGCCATAAAAGTCTATTTAAATGTTCAAATTCGCTTGGCCGCCATGTTCGTTTTGTAGTGAACAGGTTTTTGAAAGTCACTTAAGTGAACTTCTAGCAGTACCTTTTATCACCGTGCAACATTTCAGGGTGATATCGGTAACAGTTTCAGAGATATAGAATGCCAGTCAGATATTTCGCACAGCCACAATGTTGGATTGGTGAAACATAATAAACTTTGAAAGGCACGATCGTGGTCGGCTAAAATAGTACTATGACCTTACCGAATTTCATTGAAATCGCTCCAGCCGCTTAGATTTTATTAGGCGCGGGAGGGGGGGGGGGGGGTTGACACCAAGGCCCTTGTAGGTAGTGCCTGTAGTATATTCTATCCTGTCGCACCCTTGTACTTTTGCTTCCAACACGATGAAGACACGAAAACATGGATCGCGTAACATTTCTGAAATGTTACAGATGCATCTTAGATCTATGTTGGTGATTCCTAAAGTTTGCAGTGAATCTCCTTCTTAATTATGTTGTTTGAACGTGAGCTAGGTTATCAGACACTCCGCAGTGTGTGCAGCATACGGTCTCACACATGAGCAACCTTTGCCTCCACCTATTTGTGCTTGGATACTCCCTTTCATGTGTTCTTCTGGATAAGTTGTTTTCCATAAAATATGGTGATTAGACAATTTCGCAATCAACCAGCAAGTTCATTTTGTTTTTTCCATACATCCGCTTAATCCTTAAGTCTCAAGTATTCCTTTGGTTCCTAACTAGTAAATCACCGTCTCCATCGTTACCACCATTTTCATCATCATCACCGTAATGGCAACCTCATTCGTTGTACAAACACAAATTACGCACCACGTCACCATGCCTTCAAGCAATTCTTGCACTCTCTGTATATATGTGGCACGGTCTCCCTACATGATGATTACTTTACTTTGGATGTTCATTCACTGAAAATTGCGAAATCAACTTCGAGGTCTTCCTGTGCCCAGAACATAGAATGCAATGAAAAGCATATGGTCTTAAATACGATGTGTGGATTACATATAAATATGCAATTGGATTAACTCACGATGGCTACTTGTAGCATTGGCCTTTGAGAATATTTTACGGAAGCTATTCTAACAACTCTACGAGGTGATTTTCTCTCAGAGTAGCCATATGAATGTTCGAATTGCAGAATAAGAATGTAGAAAAAAGGAAACACGTTCCCACTGACATGGTGCAAGTCCTCGAAATGAACACCCCCTTGATGACTTACGTATCATCGACACAATTTCAGTACCTCAAACCGAAATTAAATTTCTTGGCAGGGCAGGGAATCAAACCCGGACCACCGGGGCGACAGCCAAGAATGTTAGCCGCTACACCACAAGATGATATCTTTCATTGTCAGCGCAATATATTGCACGATGCCATGTAATTTCTGCACGAACTATAATAGTGTACATTCTTCGTACTTTTGGCATTACATAGCCCCTGGTAAGTTAAAGAGATGGTTCGCATACCATAACCCAAGAGCCGAATAGTTCCAATAACCAACAAACAACCGAAAGAAATACCGACAAGCTGGTAGAAAGACAGACAACATATTTTGTAATTTTCAGAGCAAAATAGTTTTACAATGAATAGCACTCTTGGTCTCCATACTGTAGAAATAATGAAAATTGTCCTAAAACTCCAAAAGTTAAAAGGATTTCATGTCAACTTGCTTATTTTGCCGTATATCTTATGTGTAGGTAAATTCGATGAGTTATTGTTTCAGGTGACGTTGAAAATACGAATAAAAGACATAAATTACCTCAGATGCGACGGACTATTGTTCAGTTTAAAACCTGATAAATTTACTAACGCACGTTTCTCGAATTCACATATCCCTGAACAGCATCAATCTAATCCAGGTCCATCCAGACAGCGCTCCGGCCGCACTCTAAGCCAGTGCTCCGAGCGCTTTGTTTGAAGGCAGTTTCAAAAGTGGTGGGAGGAGCTTGGCTGGCTGAGCACGCAGAAGTGTGCAGCCGAACCATCAGTCGCTAGTCTAGTCCAGTGCGCTTTGTTGACAGCGTGTAAGTAAATCAGTTTCGCAGTGGTCATGACTGAACAGCATACAAAAAAAAGGAGTGGTGCAACAGCAGTCTTTAAAGCAGAATGGGAAATTTCATTTTTCTGTACAGCTTATAAAGGGCATGCCAAATGTTTAGTGTGCATCAGAGATGTAATGTGTTAAAAAGAACACAATTTGTTGTTGAATTTTCCTCTCTAATATGTTCACATTTCAGTTTGGAATAGATCACATTACTCTTTATTTAACACTTGTGTTCGTTTCCTTCACATTCCATACATCGGCGTACCATTCGATTTGTGTATGCGGTATATTTGTCATGGCAAAACAGACCTATTAATATGTCACAATTCCACAAGAGCCGTCGGCCGCACGACTGTACGTACGTTTCTAGTCAGCGTGGTCCGAACATCATCTGTCTCCTCGCTGCCAGAGTGTAGTGGTGGTAGGGGAAGGATTTATTTATTTATTAATTTATTTATCGTATGGCTTTTAGTGCCGGGAGTGTCCGAGGACATGTTCGGCTCGCCTGAGTCTGTAGCTGCTTCCAGCGGACACCCTAAAGGGTGAGCTACAAGTTCCGTTCAATTTCAAGTAGTTCCAACTTTCGCCACCAGATATCAATGATACCTAGTGGTGAACGTTGGAACTTTGATAGAGCATTCTGACGAAATCTAACCTAACAAATTTTGCTTTACACAAGTTTAGTCTGTGAAAGGATCTTTTACATCCATAAATCTATGACATGGGACCGCCGGCTTTACTTCCCCTCCGAAGGAAGGCATACTGAAGGATTTTTAACGCTCTTAAAAAATCCGACGACTTCGGCCGGGTTTGAACCCGCGATATTGGGCACAGCAGTTCAGCATGCTACCGACTACGCCACCGAAGGGGAAGGAGCGCTAGTCTGACTACCCAGTGCTCCCCGAGCGCGACCGCGCTCCCGGAGCGCTATGATGACTGGATGGCCCTGATCTAATCAGTTGGTGAATTCAGAATCTTGTTATTGAAATAGACTATAGCTTTATAGTCCTAATGTAGTTTTTTGTTCTACCCGTAATTATTTCGGTTGCTATGAGGTAGGGGTTGTGGTGAGACAGTTTCCTTGTGGGAATGATATTACGGATAGATGCCCTTCATGACGTCAATCTCATGAGGGGATTTCATGACAAATGAAATTAATGAGGTAAGGCATGAAATGGCTGTGTGTGGTGTTTCGAGTTCGGTGTAGACTGACCATGCACGTTAGCGTGTGTAGCTACCTCGGCTGGTTTGTGACATTATGTCAACAAATTTAAAAAAACATATTTTAACTCTCCAGATTCCATACCGGCCCCTGTTACTGTCACATGCATGATTACCAATATGCTTGATTCCTTTTTTAGGATTATTATATCTCGCTGCACCTGCTGTATCACCATAAAGCAGGGGCAAATGACCTCGTAGTTCTGCCCCTTAAAACAACAATAACTAAGCCAAAAGGTATGCAACTTCCTGTATCCTTGTTGCAGATCTGGTTCATGTACGTGAAAATATCATGTTTTATACGTCTTCGGTATGTTTCTTTAATGTGTGACTTTCCCACTATGATATTTCTGTGCTCCCCTTGCCCAAAGGCGTTATGAGCACGGCAGACCACACGCATATGACAAAATGTTGGGTCTAGTGCGCCTCGAGTCCAGGCTCTGCGCTCAGTACCAAACGTATTGCAGCACCCCGTCAAATGGGCAGTGTTTGTGCACTGCAGTGCTAGTGTGATGTTGTGCTGCACTGCTCAGAAATGGGCAGGATAGGGCTGCGCTTCACCGGCACGAGTACTAAATTTCTCGCTAGCACTGCTTCACCTTGCTCATTGCACGGCCCTGGTGCACACACACGGACGCACAAACACACGGACAAAAGGTGATCTCATAAGCCTATGTTTAGCCTAATTTCGATTTTTGCAAAAAATGAAACTAGACTTATGAGATCTACACAGGGCCGAAAATTGTGTGTCTGTCTGTTCGTGTGTCTGTGTGTGTGAGAGTGTGTGTGGGTGTGTGTACTCGGAATGTCTGTCCCCCCTATCAATTCGAACACGGTGAAACCGAATTGAACGAAATTTGGTACAGAGGTAGAAATAGCAAAGGGAACCTCAGTGTCATGTTTTATATCGCCGACATCTTGACGGAAACGTAATGGCGGCCACCCAAATGTCCAAAGCTTAAATCAAATTACGACTAACCTAATCATCCGATCTCTACCAAATTTTGCAACAACATATACGGATATGGCGACCGTCTTTTGACTAAAATACAAGGTCATCGGCCCAATAGTTTGCAAATGGCGGCCATGTATGTGTGCAAATCGATTCCCCCAATCAATTCGAACACGGTAAAATAGTTTCGGAGATATGGAATGCCAGTGAAATATTTCGCACAGTCGCCATGTTGGATTGGTGAGATGTAACAAAATTTGAAGATCACTGTCGGGGTCGGACAAAATATTACTATGACCTTACCGAGTTTCATTGAAATCGCTCCAGCCGTTTATATTTTATTCGGGGACACACACACATACGCACACACACGGACTAAATGTGATGTCATAAGCATATTTTTTCATAAATGAAAATAATAAAAAAGGTTTTCATTCGGTCAACACGGAATTCGTGTTGACCGACTTAATAGCTTTCTTCATTAGAAATAACCATCACTGAAAAATGGCTTCTATCACTACTAAATGAAAATAGGCTAACAAGTAGGCTAAACGAAAAGCAAGAACTGGCGGATTCATTTAGGAAAGAAATACCCTTATTGGTCACAAAGGAGTGAAAGTTTGTTGTGTAGGTTACACTCTGCCTTATATGGCAACACTGCGAGATGGTGAGTTCGATTCCAATCTTAGTCATATTAGAGTGTTTTTCCGTGGTTTCCCACTTCTACTCCAGGAAAATGCGTGGATAGTTCCTAAGTCAAGGCCATGTCAACTCCAAAAGTAACAAAGTTTATCAGACAAATTCCATAAACACCTCAACTACATGGGACTGATGAACAATAGGCTATGTTCCAAACCCCTATATGAAGCAACAAGAAATATTTCGAATCAATGGGATCCATCGTATTGATTTTAGGAAACATGTTCCTAACGTAGGTTACAGTATGACCACGATCGAAACGAGCAAAGTACCTTGCCCTGTCTGATGGGGCACGCGCTCAGACTGAAATCTCTATGTTGAATAACATTGATATTTCAAGAAGTAGTTATCCTATGTTTGAATAAATAATTGGCCTGGAATTACGAGTACATATGGCCCAGCATCGTCAGAGTTCACGGTCACCTTCAATGCTTGTCCGGGTAGCGGGCAAATAGACACTTCCATAACGTTATTGACGAGAATCTTTTCTGAAATAACGGAAACAATTTCTCCGCTTATAATAACGTTACTGATAGCGCATAGCTGTTAAAAATCACCTGTATACCGTTACTAGACTTATAACGTTGTTGGTGGGTTCTCATTTCGAAATAACGGAATTAATTTTTCTGCCCTGAATAACGTTATTGATAGCGTATAGCTGGTACAATTCGCTCGTATACCGTTACTAGACTTGTAACGTTATTGGTGGGTTTGCATTTCTAAATAACGGAATTATTTTTCAGCCATGAATAACGTTATTGATAGCGCAAAGCTCGTAAATATCGCTCGTATATGGTTACAAAGCTTATAACGTTATTGGTGGGTTCGCATTTCTAAATAACGGAATTATTTTTCTGCCATGAATAACGTTATTGACAGCACAAAGCTCGTAAATATCGCTCGTATACCGTTACAAAGCTTATAACGTTATTGGTGGGTTCACATTTCTAAATAACAGAATTAATTTTTCTGCCCTGAATAACGTTATTGATAGCGTATAACTGGTTAAAATATCTCGTATACCGTTACTAGGCTTATAACGTTATTAGTAGGTTTGCATTTTGAAATAACTGAATCGATCACTCTGCCTGAATAACGTTATTGATGGCGCGCAGCGAGTCAAAATCGCTGCCATACCGTTCCTAGACTTATAACGTTATTAACGGGAGCGCATTTTAAAATAACGGAATCTTTACCTCTGCTGGTTATAACGTTAATAGCACAAACCAGGGAAAATTATAACCCCTTATTTCGTTGCCGCACTAAAATCGTTATTCATATACCATTTGTTTTGGGTACGGAAGCAGTAACGTAACAAAAATTAATTCGTTATTTTTGACTATTCTGTTACGTTATGAAGCCTTGGTTCAGCGTGCTACCGACTACGTCACCGAAGCCGCCGGCGAAATAACTAGCAATGAAAATGAAAATCCACTGCTTGCTTCCAGTCGAACGACCGGGTCAGGGAATGGAATGAATGAAGCCCCCATCTAGCGGCGAGGATATGAACCGTGCCGGCTGCCGAGGCCTGTTGCACTCCCCTGGGGAAATGATTAAATGAATGACAGATGAAATGAAATGACAGTGGTGAGTGTTGCTGGAATGAAATTGTGACAGGGAAAACGGAGTACCCGGAGAAAAACCTGTCTGCCTCCGCTTTGTCCAGCACAAATCTCACATGGAGTGACCGGGATTTGAATCACGGACCCAGCGGTGAGAGGCCGGCGTGCTGCCGCCTAAGCCACGGAGGCTAACTAGCAATGTACGGATGAATATTTACTGAACAGAATTAACCGGCCACGGTGGCTGAAAGCGCTAACGCGTTACCTCGTGACTCGCCGGCATCCGGAGAGCGTGAGGTTCGAATCGTATCTCAGCCTGATATTAGTTTTCGTGGTTTCCCACTTTCACCACCAAGCAAATGCCGGGACGGTTCCTTTCAACAGGTCCACGGCCAACTTCCATAGAAAATACCTTCCCTGGCCCTTCCTTAATTAGACCCAAGTTAGCGGTCACCTGTCACCATCCCCAGTTGTATCCCCTAACAAAGTGTGTTCAGCTCCAAGACACCGTTCTTTCGACGGTAGAGCAATGATCCCTCGCATAGTGTGTGAATGAAGCCGAGCTGGGACGAAAAGCGATGATTTTAGTAAAAGGAATTAGGTACCGATTACATTAGCTACACCCATATGTTCAAAGTTTAAATCAAATTAAGACTAAACTAATCATCCGATCTCTACCAGATTTTGCCATCCAGGAAGTGATTTTTCGTGGATTCCCACTATTACTCCAGACGAATGCCAGGATTGTTTCTAAGTCCTCGGCCGCCTCCCTCCTAATATTCACTTAAATTACGGGCATAAATACACACATTAAGACAGCCATCACAATAACGCTGGTAATAGGGCAATAATACACACACACGCCCATGTACACGGGGCTAAATGACCACGACGTCCAAGCCCCTCAAATAAAACAACAGCAACAACAACAACTACAAGGAAGTACCGTAATGATTGGAAATAAGGAAAATCTTCAGCATAGTTACACACACTACTGCAGTCATCACAGGAATACAGGCTATCAGACAAGTTCAACACACACCCAACTAAACGAGGCTGATGACTAAGATTCCCAAGCCTCTCATATGAGTTAAGAACTAACACAGCAGCTTTTAAAGAAGGTGTGATATAGTATTAGAACGATGTTTTAGTGCGGGGTGATTAATTCATTTTCGGGTGAACTAATTTTATCTCCAAATTCATAAGGACATCCCTATAGAAGGAGAAATTGTACGAGGTTAAATACTGTATATCCGCTTAGGAAAGAAGACGAGAGAAGAATAGAGGCTTTCGAAATGTGCCTATGGAGGAGAATGGGGAGAATAAGTCGGAAGGACAAGGTGAGAAATGAGGAAGTATTAAGGAAAGTAGGAGAAGAAAGAATGATGCTAAAGAAGATAGAAAATGAAAAATGAATTGGATTGGACACTGCATAAGAGGAGATGGTTTGGTGAAAAGTGCATTAGAAAGGACAGTCCAAGGGAAAACCCGAAGAGGAAGAAGAAGGTTTCAGATGCTGGATTCCATCAAGATTGATAAATCGTATGAGCTGATGAAACGTGCTGCTGAAGACCGGATAAGGTGGAGAGACCGACCATGAGGAAACCTGCCTTTAGGCAGATGGACAGCAGCAACATCAGGCAGATAAACTGATGATGATTCTGTTGTCCCATTTGAGGAGCTTGAACATCGTGATCATTTAACCCCGTGTACTTGGATGTGTGTGGATTTTTTTCTGAAAACTTGTGTTATTGTGATGGCTGTATTAGTGGCATGTGTATTGTAGCAGCGCAGATGGGTGCCAGCACCGAGTTCCCTCTAACCAATTCCAATGCAAGCATGTATCATAGACATTCGTAGAATGGTAAGTTGCTGAAGAAGTGATTGTAGTAGTGCGACTGGTTGTAGACGATGAGTCCTCTGCGCTACTGAGTAGTTTCAAATCTCAGGTGCATTTTTAAATGCGAACAGTTGCATCATCTCTAGAGATGATGATGATGATGATAATTGATGTTTTAAGGGGCCTAACATCTAGGTTATCAGCCTCTAATGGTTTGGCTGATCGTGAAGATGATAATGAAATGTAAACTATAACTAAAACTAACTACTAACTTATATAATAGAAGAATAAATGGAAAACAAAAGGAGAATAAGGCAAATAAAGGACAGGAGGAAAAGAAATGCCCTCAATCCTCGAAGAATGCGGATTGAAGGACTTGGAAGTAAGAAGAGCCATGAAAGGCAGAAATTAAAGTGAAAGAGGAGAGGGTCCACCTCAGAGGCAATAGAAAAAGGGAGAAAAACCGGACCCAGCTCAGGAATCCCTCGGGATCACCTAATCCCGAACTCACCAGCCGTGAGCCCTTGAGGGTGTAGCACTATCGAGGGTGCACCGGAAGTGGTGGGTGGGGCTACACACACCCTGTCTCCTTGAGGGCCTCGAGCAGAAGGCAGGAGATATGATGCGAACAGAAGAGGTCAGACCCCTCGAAGAATGAGGGATCAGAAAAGATGAGACAAGGGCCCATTAAGGCGGGAAAGTGAAAGACTCCCCAGGCTTCGGACACCCTAATACCGTCGGGGTAAGAAAAGAACAAGAGTTGACCAAGGGAGGTCGATAAGAAAGATGACAGAGAGGAGCCCAGCACAAGTAAGTGGAAGTAATGCCAAACTCAGCTGGGGCCCCGTGGTCACCAATCCACGTCCCACTAGTCGTGAGCCTCTGGAGGTGATCTCTAGAGAAGACAAGATGAAATATCATCGGAGTTTTCCTTGCAATCAGTTTAACACTTAGCCAATGCAAAGTTTCAACGAGATCTGGAAGATCCTTGTCTGCTTCATAAAACAGCCGACATGATGTTGCGTGGTGGCTGTCACCCCAGTGGTCCGGTTCGATGCACGGCTATGCCAAGAAATTTAATTCTGGTCTGAGGACTGGAGCAGGGTACACTCAGCCTCGTGAGACTGCGAAGAGGTGTGGTTCTATTCTTACCTCAGTTGTCTTCGAAGTGGTTTTCCTATTCTACTCCAGTCAAATGCCGGTATGGTCCCCAACCGAAGGCCACGGCCACCTCCTTCCCTATCCTCACACACATAACCAAACACACATACAACCATCACAATAGGACAGGTTATCAGATAAATTCTACATACAAGCAAGTACACGGGGCTAAATGACCACGATGTCAAGAAAGAAAGGAAGAAAGGAAAAAGAAGGAAAGGAAGAAATAAAGAAAGAAAGAAAGAAAGAAAGAAAGAAAGAAAGAAAAAGAAAGAAAGAAAGAAAAGAAAGAAAGAAAGAAAGAAAGAAAGAAAACAGAAAGAAATGAAGGGATAAAGAAAGAAAGAAAGAAAGAAAGAAAGGAAGGATGGAAGAAAGAAGCAAAGAAAGAAAGGGAGGAAGAAAGGACGGAAGGAAGAAAGGAATAAATAAAGAAAGGAAGAAAGAAAGAAAGAAAGAAAGAAAGAGAGAAGGAAAGAAAGAAAGGAAGGAAGAAAGGACGGAAGAAAGAAAGAAAGAAAGAAAGAAAGAAAGAAAGAAAGGAAGGAAGGAAGAAAGGAATAAATAAAGAAAGTAAGAAAGAAAGAAAGAAAGGAAGAGAGAAGGAAAGAAAGAAAGAAAGAAAGAAAGAAAGAAAGAAAGGAAGAAAGGAAGAAAGAAAGAAAGAAAGAAAGAAAGGAAGAAAGATTGAAAGAAAGAAGGAAAGAAATAAAGGAAGAAAGGAAGGAAGAAAGGAAGAAAGGAAGGAAGAAAGAAAGAAAGAAAGAAAGAAAGGAAGAAAGAATGAAAGAAAGGAAGAAAGAAAGAAAGAAAGAAAGAAAGAAAGGAAGGAAGGAAGGAAGGAAGAAAGAAAGGATGGAAGAAAGAAGAAAAGAAAGAAAGGAAGAAAGGAAGAAAGAAAGAAAGAAAGAAAGAAAGGAAGGATGGATGGATGGAAGAAAGAAGAAAAGAAATAAAGGAAGAAAGAAAGAAAGAAAGAAAGAAAGAAAGAAAGAAAGAAAGAAAGAAAGGAAGGAAGGAAGAAAGAAAGGTAGAAATATTGAAAGAAAGAAAGAAAGAAAGAAAGGAAGAAAGAAAGAAAGAAAGAAAGAAGGAAAGAAAGGAAGAAAGAAAGGAAGAAAGAAAGAAAGAAAGGAAGGAAGGAAGGAAGAAAGAAAGAAGGAAAGAAAGAAAGAAAGAAAGAAAGAAAGAAAGAAGGAAAGAAGAAAGGAGAAAGAAAGGAAGGAAGAAAGGAAGAAAGAAAGAAAGAAAGAAAGGAAGGAAGAAAGTAAGATAAAAGGAAGAAGGAAAGAAAGAAAAGGAAGAAAGGAAGGAAGAAAGAAAGAAAGAAAGAAAGATAGAAAGAAAGAAAAAAGAAAGAAAGAAAGAAAGAAAGAAAGAAAGAAAGAAAGGAAGGATGCTTGTAGTTTTTCGTGGCCATTAATCTCGCGATTATGAGCCATGGGTCCTCCATTTTTAACGTGGAACCCGAAAAATAGGACGTGATATTTCACTTCGAAAATCTCACATGGAATCAAACACGGTCCGCCTTGCACCATCACGTGCCCAAGCCCTTCAAATGAAACAAGTATAACAACAATTCCCTTAGTTGTCTTCTCTTTTATGATTTCCGCAACTTAAGGCCACAATCGGCTCCTTTACTGCCCGAACCTCAATTGCAAGTACAACAATTAGTACAGACTCCGCAGTAGCACAGCATAAGAGAAGAGATCGAATCCACACGTACCCAAGCTGCTGCTGTTCATTTTCATCTACTTCTTCTGCATTCTTCTGCCCAAGTTATAGTGGCTCGGGTGTTGTTGGGTTTGTCTCCAAATTGGTGATTGTCGATTTTGGATCTGAATTAACATCTGCTCCGTACAATGTCTTCTGAGATGTTGATTTCCTGGAGTTCTGTTTCAATTTCACGAAGCCCGCTGTTCTTGGTTTTTAATGAAAGGGCAGGTTGAGAAATCTTTTAGTTAGTCTGTAATTGCTCATTCTAATAATGTGTCCATAAAATGTCAATCGTCTTTTCCGAAAAGTAGGAGAGATTTTTTCGGATTGACAATATATTTCCTGGGATGATTTTTCCCTCCATATTCTCTCTATACAAACTGGGCCAAAAATGTTTCGTAAAATTTTCCTTCTCTTGTTTCTCTAAGTTTTTGGTTCAAGACCCGCCACCAATGATTAAGGTTTCAGATGCATGTAACGCTTCAGGTATGATTACAGTATTATACTGTCTAAGTTTTGCTTTCCGAGATATTGATTTTAGCCTACTTTCGATTTTTGCAAAAAATGAAAGAAGACTTATGAGATGAACACACGGCCAAGAATTGTGTGTCTGCCTGTGTGTCTGTGAGTGTTTGTGTGTGTGTGTACTCTGCATGTCTGTCGCCGCCCTATCTTGACGACGGAAACGTAATGGCGGCCACCCAAATGTTCAAAGTTTAAATCAAATTACGACTAACTTAATCATCTGATCTCTACCAAATTTTGCAACAACATACCTATATGTGGGAAGCGACTTTTGGCCAAACTACAAGGTCATCAGCCCAATAGTTTGCAGATGGTGGCCATGTATGTGTGCAAATCAATTCTCCCTATCCATTCAAACATGGTGAAACTGAATTGAACGAAATTTGGTACAGAGGTAGCACGAACAAAGAGCACCTCAGTGTCATGTTTTATATCGCAGCCATCTTGATCGAAATGTAATGGCGGCCGCCCAAATGTCCAAAGCCTAAACCAAATTACGACTAACGAAATCATCTCATATCTACCAAATTCAGCAACAACATACATTTATTTGGGTAATCTTCTTTTGACCATACTACAAGGTCATCAGCCCAATAGTTTGAAGATGGCGGCCATGTATGTGTGCAAATCGATTCCCCCTATCCATTCAAACACGCTGAAACCGAATTTAACGAAAGTTGGTACAGAGGTAGCACTAATAAAGGGCACCTCAGCCTCATATTTTATATTGCCACCATCTTGACGGAAACATAATGACGGCCACCCAAATGTTCAAAGCTTAAATCAAATTAGGACTAACGTAATCATCTGATCTCAACCAAATTTAGCAACAACATATCTTTATGTGCAGAGCGTCTCTTGGCAAAACTACAAGGTCATCAGCCCAGTAGTTTGCAGACGGCGGCCATGTATGTGTGCAAATTGATTCCCCCTATCCATTCAAACACGGTGAAATCGAATTGAACTAAAGGTAGTACTCATGTAGCACTAGCAACGAGCGCCTCAGTCAAATGTTTTATATTGCCGTCATCTTGACGGAAACGTAACGGTGGCCACCCAAATGTTCAAAGTTAAAATCAAATTACGATTAATCTAATCATCTGATCACTACCAAATTTAGCAACAACATACATTTATGTGGGAAGCATCTTGTGACCAAACTACAAGGTCATCAGCACAATAGTTTGCAGATGGCGTCCATGTATGTGTGCAAATCGATTCTCCCTATCCATTCAAACACGGTGAAACCGAATTGAACGAAATTAGCTACAGAGATAGCACTAGAAAAGGGCACCTCACTGCCATGTTTTATATCATGGCCATCTTGACGGAAACGTAATGGTGGCCACCCAAATGTTCAAAGCTTAAATCAAATTACGACTAACCTAATCATCTGATCTCTACCAAATTTAGCAACAACATACATTTATGTGGGAAGCCTTCTTTAGACCATACTACGAGGTCATCAGCCAAATAGTTTGCAGATGGCGGCCATGTATGTGTGCATATAGTTTCCTCCTATCAATTCAAACACGGTGAAACCGAATTAAACGAAATTTGGTACAGAGGTAGCACTTGCAAAGGGCACCTCAGCGTCATGTTTTATATCGCCGCCATCTTAACGGAAAAGTAACGGCGGCCACCCAAATGTTCAAAGCTTAAAACAAATTACGAGTAACGTAATCATCTGATCTTTACCAAATTTTGCAACAAGCGTAAGTGGTAAGCGTCTTTTGACCCAATTACAAGGTCCAATAGTTTGCAGACGGCGGCCATGTATGTGTGCAAATCGATTCCCCCTATCATTTCAAACATGGTGAAACCGAATTGAACGAAATTTGGTACAGAGGTAGCACTAGCAAAGGGCACCTCATTGTCATGTTTTATATTGCCGCCATCTTGACGGAAACATAATGGTGGCCACCCAAATGTTTAAAGCTTAAATAAAATTACGACTAACCTAATCGTCCGATCTCTACCAAATTTTAAAACAAGTTACCTTGATGTGGGAAGCGTCTTTTACCCAAACTACAAGGTCATCGGCCAAATAGTTTCAAGATGATGGATGTATGAATGATGCAAGTGTTATAGCCTAACCGTAACTTACGATTCAACAAGGCCTGTCCTCAACAATTCAGCTTATCGTGCATAGGGAGGTTTAATCTGTCCTCAAAGAGGTAACCGGTAGTATATTTGTATATTATAATAGAATATGTAACCGTTGAAGTGACTAACATGTTAGGCTTATCGTGCCATTACGTTGTAGGCCCGTTCCGTCCCGTTGTCAAAATGGCCACTATTTTTGCTCGTAAATGCATATATTTCCGTAACTTCTTACGTTTATATCCTGTTAGTAATGCACTGAACAAAATAGTACATATTTAGTATCAAATGGTTTATAAAAACGCCAGAAAACGCTAATGAAATCGTTCATTTCAACACCGAATATGATACAGTTATACTAAACCAGTTGTTTATCAAGTATTATCGTAACACATCCGTGACGTAATGGTAGCGACTTGGGCTCATAGTCTGGGGTTCGAGGATCAAATTCCTACAGGTTCATATGTTTTACTTCGTTTTTTTTTTGTATTTATTGATTTATAACTACTCACACGTTATAATGTTAAGCATATACAGTGTGTATTTGCAATCGAAAATATTATATACAGTATATATACTTATAACACCACATATTTCAACACTCGAATATAGCGATTAATATTCGTTGACCTTGATCCTCGGTAGAGACTATTGTTGTTGTTGTTTTTGTTGTTGATTTTTTAGGGGTTTTGTGGCATCCTGGTCTTGTAGTCCCGTGTACTTGGGTGTGTATAGAAGTTGTCTGATAACCTATGTCACTGTGATGTCTGTAGGCTTATTAGTGTGTGTACTTTTGGGTAGGAAGCTGTTGTTGTTTCATTCGAGATCCATGGACATCATGGTCATTTAGCCCCGTGTACTTGGGTGAATGTTGAATTTTGTCTGTTGACCTGCGTTATTGTGATGGCTGTATTAGTGTGTGTGTGTGTTTGTGTGTGTGTGTATATTTAATTCTGGTGAGGATTCAATCAATCAACGTATAATATCCGTATAGCACGTTGTATTTCAACAAGCTACTACAACCAGCATTCAATTATACTCCTTGAAAAGGACAAAGAGTTATAACTATACCCATGCATTTAGGAGAAAATGGGCTATATGTTCTTGACTGAACATCTTGTGTTATTATTTGTTCCAAGTGATCCTGTAAACTTTCTGTAATTTGGAAATTATTTTTTATTTGCTTCGAGGTTTAATCCAGAGGGCTGAATAATTTCTCCTAAAATTGGTTCACTTGAAAGATTTTGCCGAATTTAGTTATCATAGGTTGTCCATCTAATATGTACTGATTTTTCGCATACGAGATATTACTATTATTATTATTATTATCATATAGGCCTATTTAACTGTGTTTGTGTATTTTTCCGGATGACAGACGCCAGAAAAGAAAGTAAATATATTGAATTGAGTGTAAATATACCTTAGATGCCTGATGAGTTGTCATTTAATGAAGCTAGCGATCATTAAGTCTAACTCAGCATTTTAGTGATGATGTTTCCGGTATTCTCTTGTAAGGGGCGATGTAAATATTGTTCGTACCCCACGGTACAAATTATCGAGCGAGCTGGTAGTGAATACGATGAGAACCAGTTATTTATTGCTAACGGTTGTTTGTTTCGCCTCCTGCACCAATTTCGCGTATTTACTCGAGAGCTATGACAAGCAATAATAAAAATTGTACATGGCGTCGTTATGTGGCGCTGTGTGTTTCGTCTTGGTATTGCTCAGCCGCTCCTCATCCTCTATAGAGCGTCTCAACCTTAAAAGACAGTATGGAATTAAATGTAGTATTTGCCTCTCACTCGCACTCCTATGTCCTGCAATTAGCTCCGTCCTCTTCCACCCCGGCGATGTTGCCATTTCCCAATAATTGAAAGTGACAAATCTAAGAAAATGTTTGCGTGGTCTTATAGAGAATTTTCCGCTCTTTATGATGATGTAAAAATAAAAGCCATAAATAATTAACACATGGCCCAATTTTCACAATTATGATATTGTAGCGCGAATCTATATTTTTGCAGATATAAAACTTATCACGCAATAGATAATGAACTGTTGATCGCAACAGATCAAGAATTTATTTTTAGATTGCCTGATGTTGGTAGAAGATACTCTATTTCTCAGGGCAGTAATTATTTTCATAGTAAGAAAGTTATGATTTTTTTTTTTCTTAAATGTTACTTGAAAAATCTGAGATGGTATCACAGGAAAGTTACGTAGCGACAAACGTTTTTGCTATTGACTTTACGTTGGTGGCTAAGCGAGAATAAATGTTCATTAATATGTGAAAGAGTTTTTAAAACAATCCAGAGCTCGATATGAGATAGCATTCACAAGTTATCGCACTTATTCCTCCCGCCCAGCGCTGACGCTCCGTAAGTTTGTTTACTCAGGCGCCAGTATCTCCACGACCGCGTTTGGTGAAGGGTAGCTGATGGTGTGAAGTTAAACTGTGAAATGAAGTGGTCCTTGAGTTCTTTATAAATTGTTCGCCTCGTTGCGTACCGTAGTGGCTAGCATTCCTGGCTGTCACCGTGCTGTCACCGTGGAGGCCCTGGTTTGAATCCCGGCTCCGCCAAGAAATTTAATTCTGGTCTGAGGGCTGGAACGGGGTGTACTCAACTTCATGAGACAAAACTGAGAAGAGGCGGGTTCGATTCCTACCTCAGCCATCCTCTAAGTGGTTTCCGTGGTATGCCTTTGTTCATCCCGGGAATAACATATTATAATATTATCATATGAATAAATGAAAAATATAAATTGTTATAATGTGTGCATTAAACTCGCACTCTGAGGTTCGGCGTGTCATATCTAAATATTGTAGCGTTGTTCGCTGCAAGGTATGAGCTACAGTTATATACAACAAACAAATATTTTGGAAATTTCCCGAGTTTTGCGTAAAAGCACGCCTGTATACGAGTTATATTACATCATGTGCCCGCCCTTGCAGAACTTTGCATATGCAGTAGATCTGGCATCAGCGCGCCCCATTTAATGCGTACTGTCTTTTAAGGTAGAGACGCACTATAGTGCATGTGCGAGTGGGGCGTGGGAGGGATGGGGGGCGGGTGTGGTGACGCAGCGGTCAAGCTGTTAGTCTCTCACCAATGTAGACTGGGTTCGATTCCCGGTCAATGCATGTGAGATTTTCGAAGTGAAATGCCATGTCCTGTGGTTCGGATTCCAAGTGGAAAGGAGGTCCTGTGGCTCATGATCGCATGATTAACGGTCACTTAAAACTAAAAGCTTCCTTCTAGTGCGTGTTTTCAACTCTGCACGGTGTCTATAATGTGTTTTCAACATGGTAAGAAATTACTATAGGTCCCTGTTTACGGCTGGATGCCCTTCGGTACGCCAACCTCATGAGAGGAGTTAATCAGAGATGAAATGAATGAAGATGAATGAAAGTTCAATTTCAAGTAGTTCCAACTTTGGCTACCAGACGCCACTGATACCCAGCGGTGGTGTATTCTTTGAATACACGGTACCTGAGATATAATGTCTACTGCTCATTGCATGTTCATTTCTTCCTTCCTCTTTGCCAAACACCAACAGTGATCTTCTGTTTTCTCCTTGTTGGGCAAATCTCTTATGTCTTCATAAGTATGTTTCAGATATATAACTTCTGTGACCCACCTAGCGTCATCTAGTAGCGAACCTCTGAAGCTACTCAATTCCTCATCGTGCAAGAGGACTTACATATCCATCTGGCCACCAGATCTTGTTATTATCTCCAGCTATTTTCTCCTTGAACAAGAGGACTACGTCTACTGTTTCACTCACCACGCTGCGCTAATATCGCCTACTATCAATTCTTAGAAGACCATCCATCAAGAAGAGCATTTATTTTTGATAAGTTGGTTATGCTGATATGTATACCTTTTGTTTCCTACCCCCACTCTCTTCCCTTCCTAGGACCTTCTGTGCTTCGTTGAGCAAGTCTCACTTCTCAGTCGGCAGTTGAATCAATCAGTTAAGGCTCAACCAGAGCTAGCCTCCTGACCTAACGAGGCATTTTTTAAATTCCACGCCATGTTGGAACTCTAGGCATCAGTGAGGAACTTCACTTCGACATGCAACAAAGATAAGTACCTTCTTCAAGTTTTAACCTCATCTTCATGGTTTTAACTTCCACGTGTTTTCAATGATACTTTTATAGACAGTGTGAAAGTATTTATTTTGGGGCAAAAATCATTCTTCGTGGGATTTGCCATGTTAAGCTTTCGCTTGTATAAGCCGACCTTACTATAAAGAGCTTTTCTTAAGCTATTCAAATGAGAAATCCTCTCACCACGTGGGATATTATCTAATTACCCACTGTCTATAATTCTACAAGCTAGTTCCTCCGCTGGATTTACATTAGCCCCATTTTACTGCTAAGATTGTTCTGGAACCTTCCAGATTCTGTACTCAATCTACAAGTCCTGCCGTCATGTATTTCTCACGTACTTGTGAGAATTCTATTTAAAATTGAATTATCTTACTTCTAAATTACTACATAGTGAAGTTTCGTCCACCGCGGGAATTTTCTATAGCGCATTTAATTGTAATTTACAATTTTCTCAAGAAATAGACTCTCACTTATCTAGTGAAACCAGTTATTTTCATCATTGCAATAACTTTCTTTTCCATAAACTTTGTGTCTCCACAGTGAACTTTTCATACATTTCAATGAACTATAGTGAAAACCAGTGCTTGCTCAACTTTTCTACCGCGTCGCGATCGTCCGCTTATATTCAAATAAGGCCATGAACATTTTCCTTAATTCCCATTTCTCTTTCCTAAACCTCTTACTAACAATCTGCAATAAACTTTTAATTTAGGTCTGTTCCAATAAGGTGTCATTCCAAGAAGTGCCCTTCCATTTTGTTGGTATATCATTAAGTATCTCTGTATAATTACGTGTCTAGCACACGTTTCAAACTTACATTGTTCCTCCCTTCAAAAGCAGGGAAAACAATTCTCTCAACTCTTTAGTGAGTTATTTTTTGGTCTCGCTAAATGAAAACTGCCTCATTTAACTTGCGAGTCCTATTTAAAGTATAGGAGGTCTAGAACCTTCCTTTTGATTAACTTTTCAGGTTCACAGTAAGTGACCTGCTCTCTTTGTATAATTCTCACAAAGTAATTCTGTTTAAATATAAGAAGTTGTAGGAACTTCCTTTTTATTCTTTAAGTTTTCTATTTTGTTAGCTTCGAAGTTGTTATTCTCGTTAGAATGTTCTTTCAGAGGTTTCTTATAGTACACTGCTTGTACTCCTGTAAATGTTAAAACTTTAATTATTCCATTTTGCCTATTTATTAAATCTTACCAAGATTTTAATACAAGGTTTAAAAACCTTAAAAATTGTCATTTGCCTGGAGCAATTTCTGAACGTTGTTGGAGGTCCGTGACCCCAAATTGTTAACTACATAGAACATATTTATTTGTTAAAGTTACGCTTCTTTGAATTGTTAAATAAATTAAATATTTGTTTTTGGATTCATCATTTCTCTGATACTACAGTTAGGCAGGATCCTGGCTTTCCTAGCCCTTCCTAGGTTTATGCCCTCGTTCATGCTTAATAAAGCTTTTACTATCTGTCTGGCCAGACCATCACCCTTCCCTATAGTACTTTTATTCGTGCTTGGGAGGAAATACACTAAAGCCTCTCTCTGGCAAACTGCCCAAGTCTTAGCTGCGGTTCCCGTCAGCTTTGACCAAGCTCGTACCCACTTTAGGTATCCGAACAAGGATTTGCGGTGGCAACCACCTTTAAATGTATTGAAAGTCAAATTCATAATTTTTGTGGAACTCTCATCCTATTTTTCTATCCTTTTTCTCCAGTCCGAAACCCATTTCCTTTTCTTAATCATCTTCCCTTGGTGGGTGGGTTATTCCCTAGCCTATAATCTACCCAAAGATTGGTGCCGAAACCCGGGAGAGTCCTTTTTTCAGTTTTTCTATTTGGCAATATTCTGCAAATCATTAATATTTACTTCGAATTTTTCAGCTATAATTACATCGTGCAAAGCCTGTGAAAGGGAACGAGACCACTCCTGTCTTCTTTGGTGGGTCCCGTGCTTTCTACCCATTCGCTGCTGCCAGCTTGACAGCATTTCCAAGGTTCCACAGTATCGTGAGTTACATTTCAATTTATTCTCTTTATCATGGCTCCTACTGAAAAAGATGAAACTCTCATTGCTAGACGTTCTTCCTATAAAGGGCAACTCACTAGATTCAGAAATTTCATCAGCAAATTAAATCCCGCCGAGTGTGATTTAGACATCTTGACAAATCGCCTTAAGTTGTACGAACGGTCTTATGATCATTATGACCAAATTCAAACCGAGATTGAATCCGCTTGCCCAGATCTTCAATCGGATCGGGACGAGGTCGAACCCTTGTACTTTGAAGGGATTACAAAGGCCCACCAATTGATTCGCAATATCTCAGAACCGGACACGAGGGTCATCAATCCGGCCCTGTTCGCACCCACTTCATTTCACGAAAACAAACCGAAACCGTTACTTCCTAAGATAAGCCTACCGCACTTCTCAGGCAAGGAAGGTGAATGGTATTCTTTTTACGAACTTTACTGCTCCCTAATTCATGAAAATATCGAGATCCCAGACATACATAAATTTTATTTCCTCCGCACGTCTTTGGAAAGCGAGGCCTTAGCCTTGGTGGAGTCACTGCCTTTAAGCGCAGACAATTACCACATCGCCTTTAATCTCCTTAAAGAGAGATATGGCAATTTACGTTTGAGTGTAGCTCGCCACATACGTTGTCTTTTCAACTTGCCAGCCGTCAAATCTAATGACGTCACCTCTTTAAGAGACCTCTTAGATTCTATACAGTTGAATGTCAGAGCATTATACCAACTCAATCAGCCTGTCCAAACATGGGACACCATACTCATTCATCTGGCTACATCAAGATTCGATTTTTCAACTTTAAAGGCTTGGGAAATTGAACTCGCTCGCAAGGAAGAATTTTCCTTCGAACACTTAATCTCGTTTCTTAACAACCGATGCCAAGTCCTTACAGCACTCGCATTTCAGTGCGAAAAGGTCGAAACGAATCATCGAATCATCAGTCTCACATTTTTGAGAAAAACCTTGCTTCTTCAAAGGGACATCAGCCCCCATCTGTCGAGAACAAGCAAACCCGTTCTTCTTTCAATCATGCAAGAGAACATATCAGGCCGCTTAACAAATTGTTAAAATGCACGCTCTGTAAAAAGCTTCACACATTGTATTCGTGCAAATCTTTTAAAGAATTGTCTGTCGAAGATCGAAGGAAGTTTGTCTTAAATAGCAAACATTGTTTCAATTGCTTGTCACCTAAGCATTCTTCTTCGAACTGTACGTCATCAAATCTCTGTTTCCATTGTAAAAAACCGCATCATTCTTTATTGCACGTTCACGATAAATCGAAGTCATCAGTACCTGCCTCTTCAAGCTCCATGCAGAGCAGCTCTGAACAAACTAATGCTTCTTCCTGCATTTCTACCGCCGAAACTTTTCATAGTGCGCAAACCCTTTTGACCACTGTACAATTCGAAATCCAAGATAAATTTGGAAATTGGTTTAGAACCCGTGGTCTTCTCGATTCCGCTTCAACTCATAATTTTGTTTCGCGATCGTTAATTAAAAAACTAGGTCTTTCGTCATCGCCTACTTCTATCAATGTGACCGGCATTGACAATTTGAAAACTCAAGTCTTGCAGTCTTCAAAATTGAAAATCAGAGACGTTTGCCAAAGAAACACCAATCTTAATTTAAACTGTCTCATTCTTACCAGTATTGGCAAGGACACTCCAAGTCACTCTATTAATACCTGCGGATTAAAGATTCCTTCGCACTTAAGGTTAGCTGATCCTCAGTTTAATGCTCAAGGTCCCATTGATGTACTTCTCAGTGCCAATGTTTTTTGGAAGTGCCTTCGCAAACAAACACGTAAGTTATCTTCAACCGTGGTCGCCAGAGACACCGATTTTGGTTGGGTTATTACTGGTGAAATCCAACATACCAGTGTTCAAACCAAAGCGCAATGTCATTTCGTTACAGCTGACATAAATCCCATTTCTGAAAAAGAGAACGCTCATGTTTCAGATCTCAATAATTTTGAAAAACACTTGCCGAAACGATGTCTTATCGTGAACAACTACGCTACCTCTGTAAGTTGTTTAAATGGTTTTTCCTTCTTCCCGCACAAAATGGCAATTCAAGTTCGCTTTGCTTTGTGTTATTTCGTTTACCTTCTCATGTCATTTTTTATAGCAGGTAATTGCTTAAACTCTTTCTCGTAAACTATCTTCCCCTTGTGTAAAACCATGGCTATCAGTCACCATCACTTTGCTGTAAGCCATGTTTCACTTCTTTCGTTATTTAGAAGTATGGCCACGGTCGCCTCCTCCCTCCTTCCTCACAATTGGAAGTCGCTCATGAAACCGTTTGAAAATCTGAATTCTATAGCATCTAGAATAACTATTCTTATGCATAACCTTCTTCTCAATGTCCCAGCTTGCCTTCTTTGCTCGGAAGAATTAAGCTTCTTTTTGTTGAAAATTGTCGGATTCCGTGATCCTCTCAATTATGCGAAATTGATTTCCTACTCTATTTCATATATCTTTAAATTGCTTTTTCACGTCCAAGTTACGATTGACTGCATTCCGTTCAACCTGAATATCTGCTTTAAGTTACAGCTGATTCAACCAGTGTTGTTTGTTTATTCTGAACTGCTTGTTTTTCAAACTTGTTTGTATACACGCCTGAGGAAGGCCAAGTTGTTGTTTATTTCCTGTACGCTTGACAAAGGTCAAAACAAGTCTCTCTTATCTCAACTCTGGCTGATTGCCAACCATTGTCTGGCGAGTCTCTACTGCAAGTACAGAAGCCGCTCACCTACTTCCCAAAATAAACTTGTTCCGTTTAAGGACTCTTTCAGCTATTTATATGTCTTATCTCGTTGTACTATGTGTGTCAAGTTCGTGCTTGTTTACGTCTCTCACTTACTCACGCTCGTATCTTACAATTGTTTCGATTCTTGCTTCAAAACTTCGTTGCGTATTTCTCACGCGCTCATGTATTGCAATTTGCTTACATATTTTGAAATCTTAATGTTCATTGATGAACAAACTTACTTTTTCTCGTCGTCACATTCGATGTGTTTTTGCATTTATACTTGTCATGTCACGTTTCTCGCTGACTTAAGTATTTTTCTGAGTAACCCCTTTGATACTTATTATGACTTAAGGTCATTGTTTATGGCTACTAGGTTGTTACCTATGGCGTTCTTGCTTTCTACTTGCATAGTTCCTTTGTTTACTTGGTATATTCTTGTCCTGAATAGATGTACTTGTTTCTATACGCTTTGTTTAAACTCGTTAATTCTCCTTTTGCATTGTATCGCAATCTTTACTAGTGCTTTATTTCTCTCAGCTTCCAGCTATTTTGTGATTGAAAGTGTTGATAATTCTCGTTATTTAACTCCGCTTTCTAATGACCCTGATGACCTCCTTCCACTCACACCTGGTCACTGTCTTACACGTACTTCTCTCTCTGCCCATCCTCCCCTTCCTAATTCTTTCAGGGATTCTGATATACCTATCACTTGGTGTAAACTTGAAGCCCTCCGCAATTCTTTTCGGAAGAGGTGGAAATTGGAATATTTAATTTCCTTACAACGGAGACAGAAGTGGTTTCTTTCCAGTCCCGACATTAAGGTGGGGGACTTGGTCTTAGTTAGGGATGTTTCACCCCCCCCCCTAGTCTGGCCTTTTGGAAAAGTGACCGAGTGTTACCCTGGAGGGGATAGGAGAGTCAGGGTAGTCAGAGTCTTAACTATTAATGGTCCGATCACAAGACCTCTGTCTTTGATCTCTCCATTACCTTTAAATGTGTACTTGTTTTTTTTTTGTTCGCTGTTGGTGTCTGCCCTCCCAGTATGGTGTATTCTTTGAATACACGGTACCTGAGATATAATGTCTACTGCTCATTGCATGTTCATTTCTTCCTTCCTCTTTGCCAAACACCAACAGTGATCTTCTGTTTTCTCCTTGTTGGGCAAATCTCTTATGTCTTCATAAGTATGTTTCAGATATATAACTTCTGTGACCCACCTAGCGTCATCTAGTAGCGAACCTCTGAAGCTACTCAATTCCTCATCGTGCAAGAGGACTTACATATCCATCTGGCCACCAGATCTTGTTATTATCTCCAGCTATTTTCTCCTTGAGCAAGAGGACTACGTCTACTGTTTCACTCACCATGCTGCGCTAATATCGCCTACTATCAATTCTTAGAAGACCATCCATCAAGAAGAACATTTATTTTTGATAAGTTGGTTATGCTGATATGTATACCTTTTGTTTCCTACCCCCACTCTCTTCCCTTCCTAGGACCTTCTGTGCTTCGTTGAGCAAGTCTCACTTCTCAGTCGGCAGTTGAATCAATCAGTTAAGGCTCAACCAGAGCTAGCCTCCTGACCTAACGAGGCATTTTTTAAATTCCACGCCATGTTGGAACTCTAGGCATCAGTGAGGAACTTCACTTCGACATGCAACAAAGATAAGTACCTTCTTCAAGTTTTAACCTCATCTTCATGGTTTTAACTTCCACGTGTTTTCAATGATACTTTTATAGACAGTGTGAAAGTATTTATTTTGGGGCAAAAATCATTCTTCGTGGGATTTGCCATGTTAAGCTTTCGCTTGTATAAGCCGACCTTACTATAAAGAGCTTTTCTTAAGCTATTCAAATGAGAAATCCTCTCACCACGTGGGATATTATCTAATTACCCACTGTCTATAATTCTACAAGCTAGTTCCTCCGCTGGATTTACATTAGCCCCATTTTACTGCTAAGATTGTTCTGGAACCTTCCAGATTCTGTACTCAATCTACAAGTCCTGCCGTCATGTATTTCTCACGTACTTGTGAGAATTCTATTTAAAATTGAATTATCTTACTTCTAAATTACTACATAGTGAAGTTTCGTCCACCGCGGGAATTTTCTATAGCGCATTTAATTGTAATTTACAATTTTCTCAAGAAATAGACTCTCACTTATCTAGTGAAACCAGTTATTTTCATCATTGCAATAACTTTCTTTTCCATAAACTTTGTGTCTCCACAGTGAACTTTTCATACATTTCAATGAACTATAGTGAAAACCAGTGCTTGCTCAACTTTTCTACCGCGTCGCGATCGTCCGCTTATATTCAAATAAGGCCATGAACATTTTCCTTAATTCCCATTTCTCTTTCCTAAACCTCTTACTAACAATCTGCAATAAACTTTTAATCTAGGTCTGTTCCAATAAGGTGTCATTCCAAGAAGTGCCCTTCCATTTTGTTGGTTTATCATTAAGTATCTCTGTATAATTACGTGTCTAGCACACGTTTCAAACTTACATTGTTCCTCCCTTCAAAAGCAGGGAAAACAATTCTCTCAACTCTTTAGTGAGTTATTTTTTGGTCTCGCTAAATGAAAACTGCCTCATTTAACTTGCGAGTCCTATTTAAAGTATAGGAGGTCTAGAACCTTCCTTTTGATTAACTTTTCAGGTTCACAGTAAGTGACCTGCTCTCTTTGTATAATTCTCACAAAGTAATTCTGTTTAAATATAAGAAGTTGTAGGAACTTCCTTTTTATTCTTTAAGTTTTCTATTTTGTTAGCTTCGAAGTTGTTATTCTCGTTAGAATGTTCTTTCAGAGGTTTCTTATAGTACACTGCTTGTACTCCTGTAAATGTTAAAACTTTAATTATTCCATTTTGCCTATTTATTAAATCTTACCAAGATTTTAATACAAGGTTTAAAAACCTTAAAAATTGTCATTTGCCTGGAGCAATTTCTGAACGTTGTTGGAGGTCCGCGACCCCAAATTGTTAACTACATAGAACATATTTATTTGTTAAAGTTACGCTTCTTTGAATTGTTAAATAAATTAAATATTTGTTTTTGGATTCATCATTTCTCTGATACTACAGTTAGGCAGGATCCTGGCTTTCCTAGCCCTTCCTAGGTTTATGCCCTCGTTCATGCTTAATAAAGCTTTTACTATCTGTCTGGCCAGACCATCACCCTTCCCTATAGTACTTTTATTCGTGCTTGGGAGGAAATACACTAAAGCCTCTCTCTGGCAAACTGCCCAAGTCATAGCTGCGGTTCCCGTCAGCTTTGACCAAGCTCGTACCCACTTTAGGTATCCGAACAAGGATTTGCGGTGGCAACCACCTTTAAATGTATTGAAAGTCAAATTCATAATTTTTGTGGAACTCTCATCCTATTTTTCTATCCTTTTTCTCCAGTCCGAAACCCATTTCCTTTTCTTAATCATCTTCCCTTGGTGGGTGGGTTATTCCCTAGCCTATAATCTACCCAAGCGGTGAATGTTGGAAATTAATGGAGCGTTTCTCAGCAAATAACCAACAAATTTAGGTTCTTTTACATGCCATAAATCTATGACATGGGCCCACCGGCTTTACTTCCCCTCCGATGGAAGGCATACTGAAGGATTTTCACGCTCTTAAAAATCCGACGACTTCGGCCGAGTTTGAACCCGCGTTCTTCTGCATAGCAGTTCAGCATACCAGCTTGACAAAAATTTAATCTAAAAAATTAATATAAACTTTCTTTAGAAAGTGCTTCAATAAAGAGTTACATAATAAAAGAATTTCGTTAAATAAGATAAATTCCTTGTAAAGTAAATAGATGTAGTTATGAAATGTATATCTGTCGATGTGTGTAGTTGTGTTGTGAAATATCTCTTATGTCTATAAATAAAGTAAGCTTCCTGTCTGAACATTTGAAACATTTAAAACTTTGAGTTTTTCCCGGATAATTTGTATATTGCCCAAATATACCCTCAGTTGAATTTTGTCTGCCTGGTTGTTTGTTTATTTCTTTATAATGGATTGGTTTCAAAACTACTGGAGCAAATCACATAAAAATCCGTATGTAAGTAGATGGCAACCCCGAAATGTCACTAGGCTATACACATTGTTAGCAAGGAAAAGAAAATTTTAGGAAACAGGGAAAATATTGATATTGTCACATAAAGACCGGGCATGGCCCATTTTACCCCCCTTGATGCGAGAAACAATATTCGGAGGTCCCAAGAGATACCGGAAACCACGTTTTAAGGCCCTAAATGTAACAGTTTCAGAGATATTCCCAGAAAGCTATCTTAGCTCTGATAAACTGATGAAGGAATGGCAAGTCCGTAACCATGGCAACAGTGCCTCAAGACGTGAAATTCAATATAATAAAGGTTGGTTGGTTCCTTAGTTTCGGGGCTGCGACAACGCAGTCATGTAGCACCGTGAACTTTGGGTGTGTGTAAAATCTGTCTGACAACCAGTGTTAATTGTGGTGGCTGTATTAGTGTATGTTTCTGTTTTCAATTCAAGTAAGGACTGCTGACATTGTTTTTTTTTTTCAAGTAGTTCCTACTTTTGCCGCCAAACGTCACCGTTTGGTTACCAGACGCCACTGCAGTCGGCTCCTGGCGATGAACGTAGGAACCTAAGAGCGTTTGTCAGATGTTTAACTATAATTTAGCTTCACACAGGTGTAATTAGTGGAAGGTTTTTGAACATGCCTTAAATCTATGACATGCCGGCTTTACTTCCCCTCCGAAGGATGGCACACTGAGGGATTTTAACGCTCTTAAAAAATCCGACGACTTCGGCCGGGTTTGAACCCGCGATCTTGGGCATAGAAGCTCAGCAAGCTACCAACTACGCCACCGAAGCCGCTCAATACAATAAAAATAAAAAATATATATGAGTGAATGAGTATCATTCATCACTGAGTGTGTTATCAGACCAAGGAGCTTAAGGGAACTTTGAGACTTCATGACCATTGGACTGGGTGAACCCGAGTACTACTGCTAGTTACTTGTATAATATTCTAGAAATATGAGTTGAAATCTTTACTAATAAACATATCGCGTAGGTAAAATATGGTAGAGGTAATATCCATCACAATAACACAGGTTACATGCAAATTACACACACACGTCCAAGTACGCGGGGCTACATGACTACAATGTCGTAAAGCCTCCTAAATCAATCAACAACAGCAACAATAAAATGTTATCAGAAGTCCCTTATCCTCAATTAATCTATCTCGGGCCTATAGTGCCGTGTGCAAAAGCGGTCACTCCACCACGCTGCTCTCTTGTGTAGTTCCTTGGCAGTTGGCAGAGCTTGAGTTGGAAGTGAAATAGAGAAGGACGGAAGAGTCAGGAATACTGCAGCTATTGTCTTTCCGAATACGCAACCCGCAATACAGACACCTTGTGCACTTGCCCGACTTCACACTCGAAACGTCACACATCACTGGCATGTCTTAAGGGGTATATATGTTTGAACTTAAAAGTTAAATTCTACATTTTATATAGACAGTTAATATTCCGTCGCCTCTGTAGCGTAGCGGTCAGCATGATTAGCTGCCACCCCGGAGGTCCTGGGTTCGATTCCCGGCTCTGCCACGAAATTTGAAAAGTGGTATGAGAACTGGAACGGGGTCTACTCAGCCTCGGGTGATCCAAAAGAGTGGAGGGGGTTTGATTCCCACCTCAGCCATCCTCGAAGTGGATTTCCGTGGTTTCCCACTTCGTCTTCGGGCAAATGCCGGGATGGTAGGCCTACTTACTGTAAGGCCACGGCCGGATCCTTCCATCTTCCTTGCCTATACATCCCAATCGTCCCTTCCCTTCGCATCCCTTATCAGGCCCCTGTTCGCTTTGCAGGTGAGGCCGCCTGGGCGCAGTGCTGATCACACCTCCCCAGTGGTATCCAATCCGACCAAGTGTTCTCAGCTCTAGGACACTGCCTGGAAAGGCGGTATTGGTGCGTTCCCTAGCTGAGTCCGTGGGAACCACCAACCTGGATGGTAAACTTGACTAATATATAGACTATACTAGCGGACCCGTGCGAGAAATCTCGCATGTTCATAAATCACACTTTCCCCAATAGGTTTATAACGAGAGACTTACGGAGAAAGGTTATGTTTTAATTTCAACCAAATGATTATAGAACACTATTTACATTTCAGGATAAAGGAAAACCCTCAGAATGTTAATATGACATGAAACAGGCGTCACAGCGGCCCGTGGACAGCAATTATGGAGCGTATTTTCCTACAGCAACGATGTTTACAAATCGCACACTTCGTACATTTTTTTAAGTACTGTAAGTTTTTAAAGAAATTATAGGTATTTATGAAATTATAGTGCAATAAGTCACTGCTAATGTGTGTTCTCTTTCATTTGAATGCTCATTTGTCACGATCGGTCGTTTGTGAACGCCGCAGGAGGGCTCTATACTACTGAAATAATATATGATGATGATGATGATATTTATTCCGTAAAACCATTCATTCTAGCCTTCAATTAAAATACTAATGATTATGCTTCCTTTGCACAGTCAAAATAGTGTGGCCCTTCAATTTAATCAGTGCGCAAGCCTCTTCATGGCAAATGCAATGATCTACGCGGGTAAGCCCCAGAAAGGATTAGTTCGTGTATGTGAGAAGCCGCCCTGCAGAAAATCAACAGTGTTAAAATCGTACTGCCTTACACTGAGTACTTGTAACTTACTAGACTCTGATTTTTGGAAATTACTAACACCATCATCTCAGTAAGGCGTAACTGCCAGGGATAATATGAGATGCGAAAAATAAGGAAAATATTATAGCAATCGGTGTTAACTCAAAGGTAATTAATGAAGTATGCATCTACAAAGTATTTATATCAGCTAATGAGTGAATCTCAGAATAATGTCGGTTTGTCGTGCAAATAATGGACTGGAACCATCAAAATGACTATTAATTTAGCAGCAGTGTGATACGTGGTCTACGTCGATGAAGCCAAGAACCCCTTACGGAGATGAAATCCCTAGCTTACGTCTCAGGTTTCTACCCGTTTGATGCTGCGCTTTGAAATGAAAGACAGCGGCTTCGGAGGCGTAGTCGGTAGCATGTTGAACTGCTGTTCCCAAGATAGCGGGTTCAAACCCGGCCGAAGTCGTCGGATTTTTTAAGACCGTTAAAAATCCTTCAGTATGCCTTCCTTCGGAGGGGAAGTAAAGCCGGCGGTCCCCTTCCACAGACTAAACTTATGTGCAGCTACATTGTTAGGTTAGATTTCGTCGGAACGCTCTATCAAAGTTCCAACGTTTACCACTAGGTATCATTGATATCTGGTAGCGAAAGTTGGAACTACTTGAAATTGAAATTGAACGAAACTTGTAGCTCACACTAAGGGTGTCCGCTGGAAGCAGCTACAGACTCCGGCGAGCCGAACAAGTCCTCAGACACTCCCGGCACTAAAAGACATACGATAAATAAATACATGAAAGACATCGCCAAATACTGTGCGATCTACAATTGTCAGTGTCTTACAGTCTAAATGTTGTACTGTTCACGAGGATGTTCATAGTAATTCTACAGGAGGCAGCAAGAAACGAATAGACATGATTGTTGTTAATGTAGATTCATTTAGGGCCTTTGCGAAATCTAGGTCATGTGGCACCGTCTACTGCTCGAGTCCAAGCTCTGTGAACTTGCGGGGTGAGGTGCGTGGGAGGTGGGAAGAGAAGGGCCTGTCAACAGCCCGCCTTGTCACCTCGAATTCCTGGTACTACGCATGGACTGGGACCCCCCCCCCCCCCCCTCACATCTGTCCTCATTGTCCGCGATCCACATTCCTCTCAGGTTCACAGAGCTTGGACTCAAGCAGTACTTGGGTGAATCTGAAATCTGACTGATAACTTGTTTTGTATTATAATAGGCTAGCTGTATTAGTGTGTGTTTATTTGATATAGCCGGCCCCATGGTGTTGGGGAAGCCCCGGGTTCGATTCCCGGCTCCGTCAGAGATTTTAGAAAGAGACGTGGGGGCTGTAACTGGGTGCACTCAGCCTCGTGAGGACAATTGAGTAGCTGTCTGACAGTGAGGCAGCGCCTCGGTCACGGAGACAAAGATTAACGGCCGAGGGGACCCGACGCGCTGACCACGCTTCACCCTAATATCTGCAGGCCAAATGTCAAGGCAGCGGTCGCTTGGTTGGCCTAGGCCCTTAATGGGCACTAGTGTCAGGGGTTATTATTTATTATTTCATATAATAAATAATATTTTGATTTATGCCCCTTTTAATCACTGACACTTTTAGAGACGCCGAGGAGCCAGAATTTCACCCCGAAGGCGATCTTTAACGTGCCAGTAAATCTACTGACACGGCTCTCTGGCATTTGCACACCCTCAAATGCAAACTGACTGCGCCAGGATTCGATCCTGTAACCTTGGGCACTACAGGCGAGAACTTGACCGCTGAGCCACGTAGCCCGTCTATTTGTATTTGGGGTCTTGGATTGAATAGGATTGAGATGTTAGGTAGCATCCCGGCATTTGTCTGGGATAGAAGTGAAAAATCTCTTATAGGAAATCTGAGGTGTGAATCGAACCCAGTTGTTCTCAGTTCTTTCTCACGAGGCTAAGAGTACCTGGTTCACCTCTCAGACTAGAATTAAATATTTCTTTTGACTTTTGTCTGAGCCAGGGAGGTGGCAGTCAAGAATGCTAGCCACAGTTATTCCCTAGTAAGGCATGATGTAAGAATTGTTGTTACCCAGTGGAGAGCATAGAAAATAATCGCCAATGTGTCAGCAGTTATGTATTTCTGCTTGTTAGTTGTTTGGCTTCCCGCACTGTTTTCTAGTCATATCCTCGTTTTAATAAACCATAAAATGTGCAGACGGCGACGCAGTGTGGCGCGCTGTGTATGGCTCCAAGTACCGAGTGTTTCACCTCGTCACTCTCCGTCTTCTGGTGCGTGTGTTCAACTCAATGTGGTCTCCATGTTGTACAGCAGTGGTCAGCAAGTGATGGACTTGTGACGTCTTGCGGAGCCTGTGAATGACACCATTGACATCAGCAGTCCTACAATTGTGAGCGAGCCAGTGAAATTCAGTAATGTCTTATGTGTATTGCAGGAAAGAAGGAGTATATTTGGCACCACCTATGTACGTGAACAATAATTCTTATTGCGCATGGAAATCTGCAAACCTCAGAAGAGGAACCAAGTATCAAGTTTGAATTTGAAAAAACATATGCCTACCAGTGAAACAATCGTTAAACCTACATAATTATAGCCTGTGTGAAATAAAGTATTCTCCTAATTATAATTTGGTTTTAAAGTTCAATTTCATTATTTTTATTTATGAGTGAATAAGTATCTCTTACATCTGTATCTGTTTTGAAGTGAGTGCGCTGTCAACTGTTTACTTATGTCAATTGGCACGTCAGTGCGAGTGTAGAGCGAGAGGGAAGGCATGTACACCCCACATCAAGTGCTATTGACAGTAGGAGATTGCGTGTTGTTCTGCTGCTGGTGCTAACAATACCAATTCTACTGTAATAATGCACTACTCTCACGTTAATGGTATGAATCCCTTGAAACAATTCCCATACCACAAATTTGAAATACCCAACGGACCAATCGCAGTGTCGTGTTAAAATGATCCATCGAAACACAGTGCAGACTGTACTAATATCTGTGGGGAAAAAGGATTGCGTCACACAGCTGATAGCTTGTAGTTCATATATCGACCGCCGGCAATGAAAATGCAGCACAGGATATCTATGAAATTATCAGAATGAAATATGAAAGTTAGTCGATTGTTAACCATCATAGCGACCCAATATGATGCACAAATAAGAGGTCTCTTCAACTCTATTCTCTCCACGCCTAGTCAAGGATAACAGAGGGAATTACGTCACCAAGCACGAGTTCTACTGACCATTGACACGCGGTGTCAACATATGAATGATACATAATAAGTAAGGTCAATTTGCCAATATGATTTTAAATCCGACATATTCGCAGTAATTCAAATGAGAACGGACATCCGGCGTCCTTTGATCACCAACACACACCAATTGTAGCCACGTTGTCAGTGTCTGCGCTTCGTATTTTCCAACTGCAATGTTTAACTATCAAGTGAATTACTGATTGTGACATGGCAGCAAGAAACATGACATTGGTGGACATCTGTGAAGTGTACGCCTCTAACTCAATGAGTCGTAAACAAGTGCGCAAATGGGTGAGATTGTTCAAGAATGAACGGGAAAACACGCATGATGAGCCACCCTCTGACGGGCCATCTACAACCAGCGATGGTTTGTTGCGTGAGGTCGACCCCAATATCCATGGAGACAAAAGACTTACAGTGTCCACGCTGTCGTTGGAATTCCCTCAAGTTTCAAGGTCAGTTCTCTACAATATTCCGTCTGTAAAATAATGTGAACTTCCTTGTAGGTGGCAGATTTGTGTAAACAAAATCTGATCATATGCTATGATGCCATATGTTTAAATAAACACGTGAACTATGTGGAAAGATATATACAGGGTGCTTCACTAAAAGCGTGCACAAATAGGAGCCGCTACACTGAGTGATTTGACATAGGGGACATAGGGTCTGCGAGGCCGCAAAAGGAGATTTGGAGGTGTAACACAAATAAGGTGTCCTGAGCGTTTACACTTATTGTTTATTTGTATTTTGTTTATTGACCATGCCATGGATGGACAGAGCTAATGCATCAGGAATGCAAAACAGCTGCTTGAAGTGACGACCACCAATCCCATTGCAAGCACAGCAACGGAGTGCGTGATTCTACCTCACTTGTTATAATATCCCATGCGGATTGCGTATCACATCACATGCGTTAAGAATCCCCGCAAACAAGTCTATGTCGGTGCCTACGGGCATCCTTTTTTTCTTCTTTATTGGCATTAATGGCCTCATGGGCCATGCAGCCAGTCTAATACAAAAATGGTGCATGATTCCTGTGCCTGCAAGCGACAGAGAAAAGATGCAAAGAAGAATGCATAAATGCATAAAGACAAAAGGCGACGGAAAATGAGTTAGATATGTTTAATTGAAAGTCATTGTTCAGAAGCACTGTTGGCTGAGAATGTAAAAGACACACACACGCACAGGAGTACACACACAAGCGTTGATTGCGGACGTCGCCAAAAACCAAGCGAGGGCTCGGTTCTGAAGGAGGTTATGCATGATCGTTGGGTTGGGGAGATTTAAGTATTGGATATTTTTGCACAGAGTGTCTATTGCAGGTTAGTATTTACTGCAGGCGAACAGAATGTGGTTAAGGTCGCTGATATCCCCTGGATCTGCATTACAAAGCGGGTCGTTGAGAACACCAATGTGGGCAAGATGACTCGGATAACATCCATGTACACTCATTATTTCAGGCAGCGCCATAGGAAACAATAAACAATTTACAATAAACAATGAACAAAAAAATATGAATAACTACTCAGGACACCTTATTCGTGTTACACACGTTTACGTCCATATCACCATTCGGTGGCCCCGCTGATCACATGATCCTTGGGGCCGATAACCTAGATGTTAGGCCCCTTAAAACAACAATTATTATCATCAGCATCATCACATGTTCCTGATATCAAAGTACTCAGTTTAACGGTAGCTATTACCACTTTCCATTTTGCACGCTTTTAATGAAACATTCTGTATAAAGGAGTCTGATAAAGAATTCAATTATATATAAATATTTGGCACATTACTTTTAGTACAAAACGGAATCTACCTTCAAATTTATCGCGACCAACTTGTGGCGCAGTGGGTATCACTGCTGACTGTCATGTCTGAGCCTACTTGAGTCTGTGTTGAACTTATCTGATAACCTGTGCTTCTTGTGATGACTGAAGTATAATAGTGTGTAGCTGTATTAAGGACAGGGATGTGGCAGGCGTCTGGTACTATCCCTGTGTGGAAAACCCCGCGGAAGAAACATACTCAGGATAGTCGCCGTCAGCACCGTTATTCAAAGCTCCAATCTCCGGACTTGCTGCAGCTCTCAGTTGTGGTCGAGGTGAGCAATTTAACGCGCATGGCTACACAGTGGGTTACTAATGTTTGGTTGGTTGGTTGGTTGGTTGGTTGGTTGGTTGGTTACTTTAGGGGCTGCGACAACGTGGTCATGTAGCCCCATGTAATTTGGATGTGTGTAGAATCCAGATGATAACCAGTATTAATTGTAATGGCTGTTTTTAGTGTGTGTTATCTGTTTTACTTCAAGTAAGGACTGCAGGCAATTATCAAGTAGGTCCTACTTTTGCTACCAAATGCTACAGTCCACGACACCTAGCTTGCAAACTTGGCTACCAGATGGCTTCGCAGTCAGCACCTGGTAGCGAACGTTGGAACTAATTCTAACGTACAAATTTTGGCTTCACACAAGTGTAGTTAGTGGAAGGTTATTTTCCATGCCATAAATCGATGACATGGGACCGCCGAATTTACTTCCCCTTTTATAAAATCCAACGACTTCGACCGGGTTTCAACCCGCGACCTTGGGCATAGAAGCTCAGTATGCTACCATTACTAATGTTTGAAGCTGAAGTTTGGACAGGAGGCAGCCGTAACCTTAATTCCGGTACCATCCCAGCATTCGCCTGGAGTAGAGGTGGGGAACTAAGATACTAAGATAGCAACTAGGAATAAGCGTATCAATCGAATATTCGATTAATTCGGCTACTTCCAATAAATTATTGGCATGTTCGAACATTGCGTATGTCCAAATACGATGGTTGTACGAATCATTCGAACATTCGATGTACTCGAGTACTTCGAATAGTCGTTTATCAAAATAAATCGAACAATTCAAATATTTGAATTATTCGAAGATTATAAGCAATTTGTGTAAATAAATATGTCCAGTGGACGAGTTGTTGGAAGCAGGGGCGAATCCAAGAGGTTGGATGGGGGTTAACCTCTTCTCCATTCAGCCTGAAATAAGGTGCGTTCAAAAAGTAACGAGCCGGAGGCTGTAATGCGCACACCGGTGACAACATCGGCTAATCGTTGCGTATGTAATGAGGTGTGGTTCGTCCAGAGCGTGGAAGGTCACAGCCAGTCGCTAGAGAGCACGCGTGCACGTCACGTCGCGATACAAAGCGAGCAGCAGCATGCATCAATCGCCCAACGCTGCCTGTCGCATTGAAAACAGTGACATGGAGGCATCAAACGAAGAGCAAAGAGGTGCTGTTCGGTTTCTGAGAGCGAATGGAGTAGGGGGAACGTACATTCATCGCCGAATGTCGCAAGTGTACGGTGAACACTGCATGTCCCTTGCAAGGGTCAAGGCGTGGCACAAGCGCTTCAGGGAAGGACGGCTGTCGTTAGCCGATGATGCCTGGTCTGGGGCAACCCCCTGCATTACCGATGACAACGTCCAGCTGGTTGATGCACTCATTACCCAGGACCGCCGAGTGACAGTGAACGCCATAGCCGCCGTGGTCGGATTGAGCGTCGGAAGTGTGCACACCATCATGAAGGAATGACTGCACTTGCGCAAAGTGTGTGCACAATGGGTGCCCCACAGTCTTCAATCACACTAGGAAGCATGTCGAATGGCCTACTGTCTTGGTCTTGGTTGGACGATTGATGCATGCTGCTGCTCGCTTTGTATCGTCACGTGACGTGCACGCGTGCCTCTAGTGACGAGCTGTGACCTTCCACGCTCTGATTGGAACCACTCCTCGTTACACACTCCACGATTAGCCGATCTCGTCACCGGTTTGCGCATTCCAGCCTCCGGCTCCTTACTTTTTGAACGCACCTTATAGATAAATATCATTCAATATTAGCATCACTTGTTCGGGGCTCAGTGGTAACGTTCTCGCCTGCTATGTCCAAGGTTGCAGGATCTAATCCTGGCGCAGTCAGTTGGCATTTGAGGGTGACAAATGTGTGGGAGCCGTACCAGTAGATTTACCGGCACGTTAAGGATCCCCTTCGGGTCAAATTTCCGGAACCCCGGCGTCTCTAAAAGCCTCAGAAGTTCAATGAGACGTAAAACCAATACCATTATTTTTTATAATCGTTTCGGTCTTCTATGGACTACGTTATTTCAACTGTCTTTTCCCTCGTTCTTTCACATTGACCCAATGTTCGCAAATTCTTCTTCGGTGAGCTTTTTTTCGTTCTTCGTTTCACTTCTTGCCGGTTTTAATATGGATTTTGGCTGAAAACTCTGTATTCCCTAAGTTTCTTCTTCAAAGAGTCACGTTCCAAGATGTCATCATGTGATATCCCCAGTTCTTTCAGATTTTTTTCCACCTCTGTAAACCAGATCCCTTTAGTTTTCTTTCCCACAAATTAGGCACAGATTCGATTGGACAATCTTCCAGAGCTCATTCGTGTTAAGTAGCCATAAAAGGAGAGTCTTCTTTTGCATACGGTGTACGTTATTTTCTCCTCATGTAGAGAAAGTTCATCGTTGTGTTGTCTTCTATATTCTCCTCCTTCCTTGACAGGGCCCAAGATCTTTCTCAATATCTTCCTCTCTTTGGCTTCGAGTTGTTCTGCCAGGCCTTTCTTATTCATCTCCAGGCATTCTGGTGCATATAACGCCTCCGGGCGAATAACGGTAACGTAGTGCCTCAGTTTGGCCTTGAAAGACATTGATCGTGTTTTGTAAATGTCTTTGGTTAAATGGTAAGCCATTTCCATTTTGTTAATCCGTGACACGAAAGCTTCTTTTTCACGAATGTTGGGCTCCATCCATTCACCCAGGTATTTGAATTTCTCAATAAAATTATTATTATTATTATTATTATTATTATTATTATTATTATTATTATTATTATTATTATTATATAATTTTTTCCCTTATGGACAGAGTTTGATCTTAAATATCTCGTGATGACGCAATTTCCACTTGTCTCCCTCCTTCCTCCTCTCTTCCCTTCCAAAATCTCTTCATCCTTTGACTGTGCTCCTGTTTCCGTTGTTTTGTCCACAATGTTCCTGTCTTTCTCTTTTCATTTACTTTAAATGTTGTATTCTTAATTTTATTTCTGAATTCTCCTTTGTCTCCAATCATTTGCCTGTCGATCCCCACCTGCCTTAAGTCTTCCTCTATTTCATGATACCAATTAGTTTTCCTGCTTGAGCTGTTTACTACATCAAAGATTTTCTTTGTAAGTCTCTTGTTGTTCAGTCTCTGTAGGTGTCCGTTAGTCTGCATTTTCTGATCATATCGGTGAGTTTGTCTGTGTACTCGTATAGCTCTTTGGTAGGTATTTTCATCCATACGCCATCTCTGTGTATTGCTCCAAATATTTTTCTGAAAAATTTGCGTTGTATTCTTTCTGTTTCTATGATGCCTGATTGTTGTCTTTTCTGACGCATATAATGCTTCTGGTATTATTATTATTATTATTATTATTATTATTATTATTATCTTTCTTTCTTTCTTTATGATTTCATTGAATCTGAATGTTTCGCTGATTAGTAGGGTTGTTGTACTGAAGCAAATATTTCAAATTTCGATTGTTCGAATAAGTTAGAAATTCAAATAATTGGAATTTGCGAATACTTCGAACAGTCGAACTATTCACATGTTCGAATCAAATATTCGTATTCGATATTATTTGAACAAATCGAATAATTCGATATTTGAATACATACAGCCCTAATAGGAACTGAACCTACTTGTACGGTGCTGCGCTCTGTACTAACGGTTCACCCAGTGCCCACGAACGGCAGCGCCCGTAGCACAGTCAGGAATTTTTAAGCATTCTGTGTGATGTCATCTCTTTGGATTCATGGAGCTCTTTGACCTATGTTATTATCAAATGTTTTCCTTGTTAGAAGTAAGATCTTGTTAGAATTAAGATATTAAATCTACAGGGGCGGCTGGCTCTAACGGGCCAATGGGCCAGGGCCCTCCTTACCATTGACCTACATTAGTAATTCATTTTTTAATCCTTAACGCTCGAAATACTGGCCGAGTTGTGCGCTCCTCACTATGAAAATGCCCCAGCATGTTTGAATAACGCGCCACATAATTGTCACGGAGTTCGCCTTGCTGCGGGCTACTCGGGGCCCAGGCCTTGGTGGGCCCAAGACTCAATTCAACTACAAACAAGGACAGGTCTATTGCGCGTACGCGCAAACGTTGTTCTAACGTCGGCTATGGGCCCAGAGTTTGCCAGCCCATGGTTACAAGGACGAATAACAATTGGAGCAGTTGTATGGGCTGTGGAGAGAACGTTGGATTGCTGAACTGCTACGTTCAACTCAAACTTACAACATCTATGGCCATACCCTGCCCCTTACCACCCCTTCTTCCGATGCGGTTTGAAATGATTCGCAAGACGGCCACTAGATGGCAAACAGGGCACCACCCTGGTGTCATTACAGTAGTTCCAAGGTTACGTAAAACGAGAACTAATGGAAGAATATATCTCCCCATTCTCAAATCTCAATTACTTAATGTTTGGTTACAACAATGGCAGGATTATACACGCACGAAAGCCAGGTTATATTATAGAATTCCACCCACCATCCCTAGACACCCATGGTTTTATAATGGATCTTACACTCGACATCATATTATTACGATTATCCGTTGACGTTTTCATCATGCATTAACTCCGATATATATGGCCCGCCGTAAGCTTCGTCCTTCGGATCTCTGCGACTGTTCTATGGCAATCGGTGCTATTAATCATTTAATTTAATTTAATTTTTTCAATGCCTTATTTATGACACTCACCGTGCCCCCATTCTATACACGTTACGTTCGTTATTTTCCCCCTCCCTCTCAATATTTCTGTTCTCCTTCATTCTCCAATTCCTTCTGTTATTCATGCCTTCCTTAGATTTCTGCAAGAATGCTCCATTAAGTTTTAAATTCCATGCCCTTAAGTGTGACGATATCATGTTTGTGTTAAAGTAGTAAGCCACTAAGGTACGTCGCTTGGTGTGAAGATTAGAACCTTTCTGTGTCCTTGTATGTATGTGATACATTTTTCCAGTAATTTTTATTTCAAATATTGGATACTCTTCACGTGTAATAGTATTTTTCGGGCTGTAACTGGGTTCAGTGCACGAGTGCTATGCCCATTACTTGACCTACAAAAAAAAAGAAAGAATACTTCAAATGGTGCAGTGACAAAATCATTCATACCTAGTGTCAAGGATAGGTTAAAAAGAAACTTCCCATTAACTAGCAATGTAAATACTTTCTTAACAGGACATGTTAAGTTGTTGTTTGAGTCTTCAGTCTTTTGACTGGTTTGATGCAGCTCTCCATGCCTCCCTGTCCTGAGCTAATCGTTTCATCTCTACATAGCTACCACACCCTACATCCGAGGCAATCTGTTTAACATATTCTAACCTTGGTCTACCCCTACAGTTCTTGTCCTCGACCCTTCCTTCCATAACTAAGCTTGCTATTCCTGGGTGTCTTAGTATGTGTCCTACCAACCTATCTCTTCTCTTCATTAGCAGTCGCCAGAAACACCTCTCCTCTCCCACTCGCCTTAATACCTCTTCGTTTGAAACCCTATCTACCCATCTGATCTTCATCATTCACCTGTAACACCACATTTCAAATGCCTCAATTCTCCTCTTTTCTGTTGCACCAATAGTCCAAGTTTCACTTCCATAGAGCGCCACGCTCCAGACAAAGGCTTTCAAAAATGACTTCCTAATACCTAAATCTATATTCGATGTCAACAGATTCCTTTTTTGTAGAAATGCTTTCCTTGCCTGAGCCAACCTACTTTTTATATCCTCTTTGCTTCGTCCATCACTGGTTATTCTGCTTCCTAAGTAACAGAAGTCTCCTACTTCCTTCAGCTTTTCACCTGCCAATTTGATCTCCATTGAGGTTTCTGATTTATTTCGGCTGCATTCCAGTATTTTTGTTTTACATTTATTAATTTTCATCATGAAGTCCTTCCGTAAGACGGAATCCATACCATTCAAAAACTCATTCAAATCCTCAGGCTTGTCGGCCAAGATGACGATGTCATCAGCAAATCTCAGAGTTGAAATTATTTCTCCTTGAATCTTCACTCCCACTTTAAATTTTTCTCCGATTTCCTTCATTGCTTGTTCAATGTAAAGATTGAAAAGTATGGGTGATAAGTTGCAGCCTTGCCTTACACCTTTCATAATACCAGCTTCTCTCTCATATCCTTCAGCTCGAATGACTGCTGTCTGGTTTCTGTATAGATTGTATATCACCCTTCTATCCCTGTACTTTATTCCAATAGATTTCAAAATGTCAAACAATTTAGTCCAATCAAGGTTATCAAAAGCCTTTTCTAAGTCTACAAATGCCATGAACGTTCTCTTATCTTTCCTTATTCTACCTTCCAAAATCAGCCTAAGACTTAGTACAGCTTCCCTTGTTCCTACATTTCTCCTGAAACCAAACTGGTCTTCACCCAACTCCGTTTCTATCTGGCTTTCAATCCTCTTGTAAATTATTCTAGACAGGATCTTTGAAGCATGAGTAATCAAGCTGATTGTACGGTAATCTTCACATCTGTCAGCTCCCACTTTCTTTGGTATAGGGATGATAACATTCTTCTTGAAATCAGGGGGTACATCACCCGTCTCATAAATCCTACACACCAAGTGAAATAACCTGATCAGACCTTCATCTCCTATGCAGCGTAGCAACTCATGTTAAGATAAATTCGTATTTCTTTCGTTTCAAAATAAAAGACAGCCCATTGTGGGCGTGTGGCAATGAAGAACGAACAGTTTATCACTTGTTATTTACATGCGTGAAACTGGAAAAAGAAAGACAGTTGTTTAAGGACAATATGGTAAATAAACATTGAAAATGGACGTTCGAAAAAATTAAGCTAATGAAGCATTACATATTATAATATAATTTTATATTTTAATTTAATAGATTTAGAAAAAATGTCAAGCAGTTGAACAGATTCTTAATATTGGTGTAGCTCATAAAACAATAAGTTAATAGATATAGACAGTTCCTAGAACAATATATCACCAAACAAATAGCCATATAACAATAATGAATAATACATAGGTAAATGTATGTTATTAAAATTGTAAACATTTTGTAAACATAGCATGTAGTATTACTTTAATTGTAATGGAACATGCTGTTAAAAATAAATAAATAAATAAATAAGGTTACGTAAAGAGGTCTCTTCTGGAATTCTGTGACAAGTGTTACCAATTAAATAATTTTGTTTTTCACCTAGGCCTAGAGTTTTTGACAAATGTCTTAGTGATAGGCTATTATACAGTTCGAATTAAATAGCGATTTAGAGGGTCATTTAAATTATATTAAATGTACAACATAACATTTTCCCTAATGAGACAAAATTTAATGGATATTGGCAAACACCTAGCGTGCTAGCGAGTAATTTTACTGTGCATGATAATTTATTGTGTGTGACCTCCCAAGCATTAAGACCACCAGCCGCCGCTGTTAAATCATCGTAAGTAGTTTTATGTGGAGTTCCCTATTAATTGCTACCAGAGAGATGTAGAAACAACAACACTACTTCTTGTCAATTCTGTCTCACGAGTCTGAGTGAACTCCTTTTCAGTCCTCAGACCAGATTTAAATCTCTTGGCAGATCCCCGGTAATCGAACTCGGACCTCCCTGATGACAGCCAAGAACGCTGGTTACTACGCCACGAGCTTGAAAGAAATATGAAGAGAACCAGTTATTATTCCTACTGGTTGTTTGTTTAGCTTCCTGCACATTTTCGCGTATTTACACGAGAGCTATGACAAGCGATAAAAAAAAAGATGTAGATGGCGACGTTATGTGGCGCTGTGTGTTTCGTCTCGTGGATTTCACAGTCGCTCCTCATCTTCTAGTGCGTGTGTTCAACTCTGCACGGTCTCAATAATGTGTCGTGTCAACAAGGTAAGGCACTTATTTATCGTGATGTACCAAGTACTACCATAACTTCCAATTGACAGTTACAAGACAAACATTTAATGTAAAGCTATTCAAAGGTTTTAGTGAGTTGATTATATGTCTTAGTTGGCAGGGAGGTCACCTCCTGCGCCTAAGATCGCAGAATCGAATCACCTCACAGTCTATCGGCATTGACGAGTATAATCCAAGGCATTAATCTCTTTCGTTTGTTGTTGGCGTTGTTGTTGTTGAGGGCTTAGATGTCCTGATCATTTAACTCCGTGTATTTGAGTATGTAAAGGATTTATCTGATGACCTGTGTTATTGTAACTTCTATAGTAGTGTGTGTATTTTCACTGATCGTCGTCTGTTTACTGTCACTTGCCAGATATGAACGCATAATACCGTATAAACTATTGTTGAACATTTATGCATTTTCACTTCATTTAGACTGCATATTCAAACTATTACGCATTACTGTATAGGATTGGCACAAGATTATGCCATTTTACAATGGTAACGATAAAGATTCCTCAAAGAATGAATAATTTACCTTCAAGTATTGAAAGAATGTAAGAGAGACGTTGAGTTATTTTTATAATTATTTGTATAATTTTGATATGTTTTAGCCCATTTTCATTTATTAAAAAGTCTTACGAGATCACCTTTTGTCCGTGTGTATGTATGTATGTATGTATGTAAGTGTGAGTGTGTGCATATGTGTGTGTGTGTGTGTGTGTGTGTGTGTCCGCTCTAATAAAATCGAAACGGCCAAAGGTCATAGTACCATTTAGGTCGACCACGACCGTGCCCTTCAAATTGTATTACGTCTCACCAATCCACATGGCGGCTGTGCGAAATATTTCACCGGCATTCTATATCTCCGAACTATAACAGATATCACCCTGAAATTTTGTACGGTGATGAAGGTCACTACTAGAAATTCACTTATGTGACTTTCAAAAACCTCTTAACTACAAAACGAACCTGGTGACCAAGCGAAGTTGAAACATTTAAATAGACTTTTCTCGCGATTCAACAATTCGAACGCAGTGCAACTTGGTACAGCAACTGTTTATGCATATTGAAATGAACTGGCAGCTAATCTAGTTCAATTGTTTACATAAACACAAAATGGCGGCTGTGCGAAATTTATAAATTGAGCTTTTATTTCATGTGTCCTAATCATGCAATCGAAGTTTGCATAATACACCTACAGAATAATCGTCATGTAATAGTACATCCAACATGGCTATGGCTACCATCCGAAATATTTAGTTGGTTCTCAATATCTACGAATCTATTACAACAATCGAACTGGAATTGTGTATGTTGATAAAGGCAATTGATATAAGTAGGATATATAATAATAATAATAATAATAATAATAATAATAATAATAATAATAATAATAATAATAATATCGTATGGCCTCGGGTGCCGGGTGCAAGCTTTGTTATTTGACACCCAGAGGGTAGCTTGCCTGTCGAATTTCGTTGTTCCTTGAAGCACTATGAAAGTCAAGGAAGTGAGATATCTAAGCACCTTGAACACTATAGCGCTTTCTAGTAGAGAAATGAGGAACTTTGTGTTGGCAGAAACTCCCGAGATTAATTGTGCCATTATGAACACGGCCTACTGAATTCAAATGGGTTCTTTGACATGCCAACATCGTATGACATGGTGACGTAATTTTTGCCGCCTTTCAAAAAATCACTTACCACGGCCAGGAGCGAACCTGCAATCTTGGGGTTAGTAGACCGACACGCTATCCACTCACCCACCGTGGCAAAGCTAGTTGGATATATGAAAATAGGCTATATAGTTATTCACGAAACTACTTGTTTAAATTTAAATTTAATTCTGATTTTAATATATTTTTGAATGTTTAATTATTTTTATTGTGTTTATTTTTTACTTCTATTTGCTTTATCTTTTCTCCTTTGTCTTATTTTATTGTTTAATTTCTCAAATTTTCTTTATTTTGTATTTCTTATTTTCATTTTTTATTTTTATATTTTTTATTTATCAATTTTTTTATATTTTTTGTTTTAAATATTTTAGTTTTTTATTTTATTTTATAATTTTTAAATTTGTTATATTTTATATTTAATTTTAATTACACTGATCTGTGATCTTTGGGGACGTCTAGGGCAGGTCTTTCGAGTTGACAGCGCGTCGTGATGAGAATGAATAATGAAGACGTTACAAGCACTCGCACTTCGAGCGAGAGAAATCAACCGTACAAAGTTAATAACCCACTGCCTGGTCGTAAATTGAACTCGGGTTCCTTTTTTAGTCATAACATTCTTACCATTTATGAGCCAGAGCAAGATTATGTACGGAATCCTATTAATCCATCAAAATAGTGGGCTTAAATTAGAATGTCTTTCTTTTGCACATGATGGTGCTCTTTGTAAAAAAGAAACTTGATAATCCAGCCAAATAGAAAGAAGTTCTGAAAGAAAGAATTGAGTTGTTGTTGCTGTTGTTGTTTCATTTGAGGGGCTTTGACATCGCGGTAATTAAGCCCTGTGTACTGGGTTGAGTATGGAAATGTGTCTGGTAACCTGTGTTATTGTGATGGTTTCATTAGTATTTTGTAATTCAGGAGAGGTTTCAGAAGGAAGCGATTGTGGCCTCCAGTAAGGAACCATTCCGGCATCACCCGGAGAGTAGAAGTAGGAAACCACGGGAAACTACTTCCAGGGTGGCTGAGGTGGGAATCGGAGCCACCTCTTCTCAGTTTTGCCACACATGGCTGAGTGTCAGTAATCAAACCCGGACCTCTGGGGTGGCAGCCAAGAACGCTAGCCGCTACACCAGGAGGTGGTCCAAAAAGAATTGAAAAGGCAGGACTACAGCCCATTTGTAAAAGCAGAGTGAATGAACATACCTAAAATATATTTAAGTTCCTCCGATACGCTGATAAGCATCGAATCATGGATATACAGGGTACCTTTTTGCTGAAGCGGGGCCGGCGGCCAGCTACCAGGCACGCGCACGCTTTCTGCCAGCCAACCGTACTCTTTCCGCAGATTGCGCAGGGGTAGAAACCGTAACAGAGTGCATTAATTATTGGTAAATTCACCAGCAAATCATGATTAAAGAACTTACCTTCATTAGCTGGCAAACAGGCGTTGTACTGTGTAAATAAATTAGTGTTTACACGTTGTAATTCTCCTTCCGTAATGAGGGATATCTGCTACCTTTTATTGTTTCAGTATTTTCAGTTATTCGTATCAAAAACAAAGAGCAAAAGTCTAAAGTTATAATTCAATATGTACAAAGAAAGTTGTCTTGATGTCTAGAGTCCTGAAGTGAAAAGGGTCTTGTATGTATTGAATTCTAACTTTAAACTTTTGCTTTTTGTTTTTAATACGAATAACGTTTTTCAAAATTAATACATATTGTAAGTACGTCCGTTTCGTATTCCCACCCTATATTATTCTGCTAAGGTCCCATTCCAGTTTTGTACCGGAAATAAGGTCCCAATAACACCAACCTACACATATGGGGTACCTACAGTTTCAGCATAACCCAATGCGTAAGCGAAATGCACTCACTTACTCTTTAAATGCCTCACAATTAAATAAATACCTTAAAACATGTATATTTAAAATGAAATAATGAAAGAATGCAACACGGTAACCATGGTAACAGAATCTCACAGGTCCATCTATTTCTGTAAGACGCAATGCAATTCCAATTATTACATTACTGTGAAAGTTTCCAGATGGTTATAACGTTATCACGTAAACAAATTAAGCTGTAAAATTCATCAGTACATACAGTATAATGCGCTTAAGGGGGTCAAGGGGCACTCTAGAATTTTTTTCACGCAATTCTCACGTGTGAGTGTGGTACGAAAGGTCTTTTTCACCCGACTATAAAGGATCTCCGAAAACCACATTTAAGGGCCCTTAAATTAACAGTGCCTGTGTTATTCCCAGAAAACTAACATCGCTCTGATATACCTATGAAGGAATGACAAACCCCTAACCACTGCAACAGTAGCTGAATTGAAAAAGTCTGATTATTCATACCAAGGATAAATCAGTCATAGCATTTATGATGAAGATTTTGCTAAGTGTACTCTTTAAAACTAGAATATTCGCGGGTGAAGCCGCGACGAGTAATGCTAGCATTTTTGTTTGTTTTTTATATTGTTATTAATGTCATGTTTTTTGTAAATAATACATATGAAGATAATAGGCTAAGCAGATAAGCTGAAGAAGGTCCCATCGAAGGAACGAAAACATGTTCCAATAAAGATTTAGAGCATATTCAGTATTAACAGGTGTAAAACAGTTTCAATAAGATAACGAAGTTAATATGTGTATACCAAGCATTATTCAATATGGTTAATGTTTTTGCCTCATATAATATTTCTATCGTAATATTTCTACTGGTGTATCCAATATTTTGTCAACAATGATTGTATTGTCCTACATATCTCTTTCATATCAATAGGGGTCCATTTAATTACTCCAAATGAATATATTATTAATCGTCTTTTTTTCTTGCATCATTATGCCCATCTGTGGAGCATAAATAGAACTTATTTAGCTGATGATGTCGAATATTTTATCTCGCAAAATCTCTTCGTCTGAGCACTGAAAATCTTCATCCATAATTCAGTCCGCTATTTATTGGTCCTGGTAGTCTTTTTCTCAACATAATGACGGTTGTTTATTACTGTTTTGATCTGGAGTCGATTATGTATAATTTCCTCTGTGATGTCAATTTCATGAAGGTCTTTTTCTGTTTCACTAGGCCAGTTGATCTTGACTTTAATTGAGAGAGCGAGGTTGAGAATCCTTTTGGTGAACCTATCATTGATCATTCAGAGAATGTGGCCGAAGAACTTCAATCGCCTTTTCTTGAAGGTGTCAGTGATATTTCAGCATGCTGTTAAAGCTCCCGAGACTTCCGTTTCTTCCACATTCTTACTGAGCAGACTGGACCCAGGATTTTCCTCAATATTTTATTTCATGCTTATCTACGTTTTTATTATTTATTTATTTTTATTATGTTTACTTCGTTATGCCCTACTCAGGAGCTTAGCTAATGTCTTGGCCTTGTTTTCCTCCCAAAATCTCTTCATCCTCTCGCTAAGCTTCTTCCTTCGTTGTTGTGTCCATGTTATAGTGGCTCTGGTGTTGTGTTTGTCCCCAAATTGGTGACTGTCGATTTTGGTTCTGAAATTACATCTGTCCTGTACAATGTCTTCTGAGATGTTGATTTCCCGGAGATCTGTTTAAATTTCACAAAGCCAGCTGTTCTTGTTTTTTAATGAAAGGGCTAGGTTGAGAATTCTTTTAGTTAGTCTGTTATTGTCCCCTCTAATAATATGTCCGTAAAATTTCAATCGTCTTTTCCGAAAAGTGTGAGAGATTTTTTCAGATTGACAATATAATTCTTGGGATGATTTTTTCCTCCATATTCCCTCTATACAAACTGGCCCAAACATTTTTCGTAAAATTTTCCTTTCTTCTTTCTCTATGCCCTTGGTTAAAGATCCACCACCAATGATTAAAGTATCCGATGCATATAACGCTTCAGGTTTGATTACAGTATTATAGTGTCTTAAGTTTTTCTTTCCGAGATATTGATTTTTTTAGCCTACTTTCGATTTTTGCAAAAAATGAAAGTAGACTTATGAGATCAACACAGGGCGAAAAAAGTGTGTCTGTCTGTGTGTGTGTATGTGTGTGTGTGAGTCTGTGTGTGTGTGTGTGTATGTGTGTGTGTGAGTCTGTGTGTGTGTGTGTGTGTCTGTGTGTGTGTGAGTGTGTGTACTCTGAATGTCTGTCCCCCCCCCCCTATCAATTCGAACACGGTGAATGCGAATTGAAAGAAATTTGCTACAAAGGTAGCACTAGCAAAGGACACCTCAGTGTCATGTTTTATATCGCCGCCATCTTTACTAAAACTGAATGGCGGCCACTCAAACGTTCAAAACGTAAAATCAAATAACGACTAACCAAATCATCCGATCTCTACCAAATTTGGTAACAACATACCTTCGTATAGGATGCGTCTTGTGACCAAACTACAAGGTCGTCCGCCATACCATTTCAGGATGGCGGCCGTGCGAATTATGCAAACTTTATAATCCATATCATGGGACCCACCAGTTCCGATTATCGAGCCGAGAATCGTTTTAACTGTTCTAAAGGAAGAGGCACGTTCGAAATTAAAAGTTTATTTTGTTATACTATAGTGCAGACGTGATTTTAAAAAGCTGAACTGATTCAGTAATAAGACAAGATGGCAGCGGATATCTTGTGCCTGACTTATATTTCACTAATTTGAGTATTGGATGCAATATAGCGTACTGATAAAAAATAAATAAACTTTGTATGAAATGCTTTATATATAAATAATATACTCCAGTGATGAAATCGTTTAGTATAAATCATTATTTGCTAACAAGTTCTATGTAAGTCATTTTAAATAGAACGATATTCGTTGACACAATTAGCTCAGTGGTAGAGCGATAGCCTATCGCTCAAATGCCTATGGTTCAAACCCGATCAGAGCTAGGTTTTTTGCTTGAAATGTTATATGTTTATTGTTTTGTAATGACTCAGATGTTTTATAATTAAGCGTTATATTGTGCACATTACGGTGTAAAATATATATTTAATTAAAACATAATTCGCCAGCAGATTTACTCGAGACATCTAGCTGCCAAAAAGGTAACTTCCAGATTTTATTGAAAAGTTTCTTCTTCTGGCCGCTAGAATGCACTCGCTCTGTTAGGATTATATTGTTCGATATTTCACCACTAGATGTCCCGACTAGTCTACGTGGGGATCCATTGATTACTATACCATTATCATTCTATGCGCATCGAATTTGAAGAATGACAAGTTGATACTACGATACATTTTAACTTTTTATTTTAAAGGGTTTGTAACAGCCTATTTTGCGTTACTTGAAAATGTTATTAAGCGTTATATTGTCCACATTATGGTGTAAAATATATATTTAATTAAAACATAATTCGCCAGCAGATTTACTCAAGACATCTAGCTGCCAAAAAGGTAACTTCCAGATTTTATTGAAAAGTTTCTTATTCTGGCCGCTAGAATGCACTCGCTCTGTTAGGATTATATTATCGAAAATATCCACATAGTTTGTATACACACGTCTCTGTAGGGTCATGGAAAGATTTGTTAATTCAATTAGGGTTGTGAAAGCCATGCACAACCAGACGTGTAAAGACATGCCTCAACTCAAAGTTGGATGTTGCCCACGGCAGGTCGTAATAATAATAATAATAATGTTATTGGTTTTACATCCCTTTTAACTACTGCTGATTTTAGAGACACCGGGGTGCCGGAATTTTGGCCCGAAGGGGATCTTTAACGTGCCAGTAAATGTACTGACACGGCTCCCTCGCATTTGTGCACCCTCAAATGCCAACTGACTGCGCCAGGATACGAACCTGCAACCTAGGGCCCAGCAAGCGAGAACGTTACCGCTGAGCCACGCCGCCAGTCCGGTCGATTATGTCTCCAGATCCATAACATTCTTGATATACTTCTTATCTTTCTTTCTTTCTTTCTTTCTTCAATGATGGTAGCAGTTTTTATCTAGGTCGTGGCGTTTGGTAGAGGTAAATCGTTTCTAAGGTCTTCAACAAAGAATAGTTCTATTATACTCTTCGATAATAACAACGAGTTATAACTATACTCATACATTTAGGAGAAAGTAGGCTATATGTTCTTTACTGAACATCTTGTATTATACCTGTTCCGAGTGATCCTGTACGTTTATTATTATTATTATTATTATTATTATTATTATTATTATTATTATTATTATTATTATTATTATTGCCCGTCTGTGGAGCACGATATAACTTATTTTGCTAATGATGTAATTTTCTTCTCCCAAAATCTCTACATCTGGACACCAAAACTCTTCCTCCGTTCTTCAGTCCATGATTTCTTGGTCCTGGTAGTAATTTTCTCAGTTAATGATTAATGTTCTCAACCGGAGTCGATCTTGTATAATTTCCTCTGTAATGACAATTTCTTGAAGGTCTCTTTTCTATTTCACCAAGCCAGTTGTTCTTGACTTTCATTGATAGAGCAAGGTTGAGAATCCTTTTGGTGAGTCTGTCATTGTTTATTCTGAGAATTAATATTATAATTATTATTATTAGTATTGAAAATCCACAGCCTGTTTCCAGTCTCAGACCGGGTCAGGAATGGAATGAATGAAGCCCCCATCTAGCGGCGAGGATATGAATTGTGCCGGCTGCCGAGGCCTGACGCACTCCTCTGGGGCAATGATTAAATGAATGACAGATGAAATGAAATGAGAGTGGAGAGTGTTGCTGGAATGAAATTTTGACAGGGAAAACCGGAGTACCCGGAGAAAAACCTGCCTGCCTCCGTTTTGTCCAGCACAGATCTCACATGGAGTGACCGGGATTTGAACCACGGACCCAGCGGTGAGAGGCCAGCGTGCTGCCGCCTAAGCCACGGAGGCTCAATTATTATTAGTATTATTATTATTATTATTATTATTATTATTAATATTATTATTATTATTATTATTATTATGAGGCAACATAGATGTAAATCATGGCCTATTTTGAGAGCCTTGTTGTGTTGAAACCATAAAGGCCTAATTAAGTACAAGTATTTCGGGCTTGTAGGCCGTGGTCCAGACAGGATATCTCCCGACGTTTCACCGGAAACTGCGTCCGGCATTATCAAGAGTTCCGCTCCTTTCCTTTCCTTCTGATCAAGGACAGGAGCGGAACCCTTGATAATGCCGGACGCAGTTTCCGGTGAAACGTCGGGAGCACGGCCTACAAGCCCGAAAAACTTGTACTTAATTGTGAACGCCGGCCGTGAAAGCCTAAGCTGCTATATCATAAAGGCCTAGATCACACGCGAACTTAACATGGCATTTTTGAAGAATTCTTAATTCAGTAACTTTTAGGGATTCTTAGTTGACACAAAATTTTATGTTGCAACACTGAGTTTTAAAATGATTAATGACATTTGGAGACGCTAGAAGAAACATAAAAATTTTAAACGATTTTAGTAATTTTAGGGGTTTTTAGTCCAACACTACGAGTTTATACTTTCTGGCGACCGATAGACGTACCAACTCTCAACATTAGTACGGTAAGTAAGATGATCTTAAAGATGGCTTTGAAGCCATTTTTCAGTTTTGCCTTATTAATGTTCTAGCTTTCAGTCGGTATTGTTGATGAAACCGAAACCCCTATAGTATTGAAAGCGCGCGCATAGTACATACGATGGCTGATTTTTATTTTTTTTACAAGTTCCGATGGACTGAATAAAAATAAGAGATTGACATTACCAAACTTGACCTTAAAAAAAGCGTGCAGGTGTTCAGTCGCCAGTCTAAATCTCAAGTGCTAACTTGGTGAGACAGTTATCATTGCAACATCGTATTTTTTTATGTAAAACTTATTTTAAGTACGAGTCGGCTCGGCGGTTACGTGATGCATTTGTTCGGCAATTTCCTGATGAAGTGCCAACTTCACTAGCACAGATTCGCGTAATTGCAAATAAGTTTGACACTACTGGCTCGGTGCTCAATGAAAAACATGCCCGCACACGAACAGTTTTAACAGAGGATGAGCTAGATGACATTGGCGAGAATCTTGAACGGTCTCCGAATAAATCACTCACAAAATTAGCACAAGTAGGGGTTTCGGTTTCATCAACAATAACTAACTAACGAAATAAAGTAAAATTTCAGCATTGTACACACGCTAGCAAGGCCGCTGCATCATATAGGATTGTACACACGCTTAAAGCAGGGGGCCTTTGCATGCCAAAAGCTCGGCCAAGGTGACCGCAGCCGCGGTTAAAAAGCCGCCGCTTGGCGCTCTTATTTTATATGAAAGACCCTGTATATATATTGTTACGGACTATTGAAGGAGAAGAAGAAGAAGAAGACGACGAGGAATAAGAAGGATTTTTTAAATTTTTACATATTCTTGTACTGTAGGACTAGTTGGAATGATTCTCCTGTTGACCGACTCAAAGCTACACTATTAATTAAGATGATCTTATAGCAACATATGCAGTGCTTTTTTTTTTAGGGGGAATGCGGGATACGCGTACTTCATTAACATTTGAAAACTGTTTAAGAAAAAAATATTGGTACATTTGTATCTAGTCCAGCTGGCGTCATCGCGCTGTTCGCAACAGCTGGAGGAGATTTCGAGTAATCCTCGATTTAAATCGATCTATCGAATCAGTTTCTTTTGGTCGGCAACTCGGCACTCCGTTCTTATAAGCACGCAGGCTAGTGTTTGGAGGCGGGATAGGTTGCTATTTTGTGTGTGTGGTTAGTTTTGAAGGATGAAGAAAATTACGATCTATTTAACATCCACCCAGGCATCGAAAAAGCTGAAAGTTAATGATTCTAACACAAACAATGACCGGACTTTGCAAATTGCCGAAAACTGTAAGATCGTGATGTTTTGTCGACTACAACTGAGCGTACCCCTTAAATTCTTTTAGAAAAAAAAGCACTGCGGTATAGATGTCTCTACGTAAGGGGTACGAGAATGCCCAAAATCTTCAACATTTTGAATTTGTTCCCGCCCTATTAATCTACGGGCCCTTAACTTTCTAACAGTACACACTGTATTGAACCCAAGGGGGTTATGCTGACTGATATCGAACGTGGATCTCAGAGACTGTGATCTCAGTATAAAGGTTCCACCAGGGAACGAACCCGAGGTCTGTTGAGGGAGTTTCATTGTAAAAACCCCTAGAGAAAAGTGTATATTGAATCACTGGTGTGATTTCAGTTGACAATGACATTATTTATTAAAATAATGCAGGGGAAAGGAGCAGAATACAGCATTATTAGACTACTTGGAGTAGGCTATACTGGACTTGGAGCACAGAAAGTGCAGAGTTTGGCGTTTTACTAATAGGCCCAGAATTGTGGGAGGTGCCCCTTGGAGCCACGTCAATCTTGCTGACCTCGTTATGTCGTCTGGAAGAGGTTGGGGGCTTGAATAATGACCCAGTTTTTCCCCGACTGAGAATAGGACGAAGAAGAGTGGGGAGAGATCCCGAGGAAAATCATTGATTACTCGTGATTGGAGTAACGCAATGACATGAGAGTGGCACACAGGTGAATCTTTAGCCAGGAGGCTAATTTTAGAGCCTTTAATCTGCGAAATTGACGCATATTTAATGAAGTGCGGAAGAACATAGACTATGGTTGTTCGCGGCTGGGTTTGACGAGGTCGCCAGGGATTCCCAGTGAAACAGCGTCCCCACGCTATGGAGAAAGGAATTAATATTAATTAATTGGCCGAGCGATTCTTCAGCACGCAGATAGTTCTGGGATCAGTGAAGAAAAAGGAACCCGAAGAGCATGGTTTCGAGAACAGAATCATGCTGGGTGAGGAGTCGAGATAGCGCGGGAAAATTTAGCTCTACTTTTTGTGTGAAACCAATATAAAGGGAGTCGACCCTTGGCAGAGCAAGCCAGTCTTACGCAGTTTACCCAGTTGGACCCAGTTTGTCACGGAGAGTCGCAGACAGTCGTCGCTGCACAGTTTTTGTCAGAACACAGTTGTCAAGCAGTTGTTGAGGCGGAACGTATGGCGGTCCGGCCCAGGGAAGGACGCTCAAACAAAGATTTGTACATTTGAGTGAAACATTTAGTAAGCTTTTATTAATAATAGTCGTGCTGCATGTGTAGTCAGCAGTACGAACAATGGTGTGTTCACTTAGGAAACAACGTGTGAGATAAGTTGCAGAACTATTGTAAATAATAATAATCTGTGTAAAGTTATGTACAGTGTTAAGCGCAATGTATAAAATATTGACTGATCATACATGTCTAATTACGCTGGAATGCGCTGGGAGAAACTTTACGAAGCATTTGGTAATGTCTTAAGAATACCAAATAGTAACGCTCAGGACGGAAGTAAGCATATTTATGCAAATCAGGAAGCTTACCGTAGGAGTATGGATAAACTGTTGGTGAATTCCGAGGGCAGATGAACCAGACTTTCAATCAGGAGTTGGTAGGAGCACGGGAGATGCCGTCGACACCTGCAATTTTGATATCTTTGCTAGGGAATTTCAACCAATGAAAAGTGTACAGAGTGACGTGTGTTATGTATAAATCATATGTGAAATATCTTTTAAATTAACGGTTTAATAAGTGTTATAAAGTGTCATGTGTTTTGGAAGCAATAGCTTCTTTATAGAAATGCAAAGTGTCGTGTGGTTAACGGAAGATATGTATCATAAAATGTGTGTATTCAAGATGCAAATGTCGCACTAAATCTGCATATGGCAGGCGACCCGGAAGGATATGAGTGGTTGGAGCCATCATGATGAGCCGATATGTGAGTACCCCACAAATTATGTTTAAGTAGAAATATAGGCCACTGCATATAATGTGATTTCAGAGTTATAAAGATGCCAGTAAGAATCAGATTAGGAGATAGACCCTCCAGGTTTAATCATTATTGTATTGATTTTCATAGAGTTGAGATGTTATTTTGCATCAGAGAGTGGATTAATCGTTACCGCTATTAATTAAAAATGGCAAATCAGTTATGTAAATGAAACGAACACGGTTGTTCGATTTTTAAGATGTTTAGTTGTGTCGGATTGTGGTAATTTATGTCAGTGAGAATAATAATAATAATGTATAATAAAGGTATGAATGAATGCATCAGGTAAAATGTTGTAAGCAAGAAATATTTACGCTAACGGCAAGACTTATCGATCTAAGCAGTAAGATTATACAGTAAGATTACACTACGGGATTAAGAAAAGAGTTTTATATCAGAATATATTGTATTAATGGGAATATAATTATGCCAGGAATGGAAGAGCTTCTAGTGAATTGAATTTGCAGCTTATGTGAAAAGCTTATAGAGTAATTGATAGATTTCTCTTAATAAGAATAGGACGAAGATCATAGCATTAGGTAAGGGACCAGGTAATCTATTCTTCGTATGAAATCTCGTATGCCGTGGGCAAAATTGGAGATGTGCTTTGTACCAGAGTGTGTTTAGTGAATTGGACCCTAACTCTGATGATGGATATGGAATGTTCCGGGTTTGAATCCCGTGATAGGTGAGAGGCAAACGATGGACACCTCTACACTCTAACTGATTCCACGAGAACTTATTATTAAGTGATTCGGCTCGTTGAAGCGAATCGTATTACGGCAGCATGTTATGACTGACCGCAGCATTTATTAAAGATACCGGTTACCTACTAGACCAATGTTTTATGAATCTCGTGCCTTCATGTTGAAATGGGCCTATTTGGTGCCAGTTATTATTATCCTCAGGGTAGGAGTAAATGTTAAGCTCATCCAGTACCTGTTTGCATAATATTCAGTTTAAATCCATTGGGATATGTGTGTCACTAGGACCACGGTATTTGTCTGTTAAAATCTTATACTGCTTAGGGGAGGTAAGACATATGGCATGAAACGAGGGTCGAGGCACTGTAGGACCTCACTCCACTGCTATTGTGTACAGGCCGCTTGGAAGAGGGTCGGGACGGTCAAGCGAACCGTGAAAGAAAGTTTGAAAAGAACAGATTTTAGACCCTGTTAATGACATGAAATGAAACATTGTTATATTGAGTAATGAAGCCATGTGGTTTAAGAACACATTGATAATTATAGATCATCCTGATGGTTCATAATTTTAGCAATCTAACGAAGGGTTGGACGTTGCATTTGTACTGTCACTGACATCTGTTTCAGAAGTTGGTTACTGGATGCCACAGGCTACGCGCGCAAGGGTAGTTTAATTGTACCATCCGACACAGCAATAATTAACGTTTTAAGATGAAATCACAAACGGCATGCAGTGGAACTATATAAATAGAGGAAGTGTAGGGGTAGCTTACATAATTATGGAGTTGCATGTAGACCTCTGTGCAACACCAGAATAGGCTAATGCATGTAAAGCATTTGGTGGGAAGAGATAGATCAAAACACACACACGATACACATTATTGTCAAATTAAGATGGTTTAAGGAATAAGTAATTTTGTGAAATTAAAGAAGTCACATTGGATGACAGTAGTATCAATGTACAGTTTGTTTCTGAAGTTGTATGTGCATCAGCGCACTAGCGTATATTGTGAAGTTGATATAAGGGTAAAGGTTTGAGTTATGATATGATTTTATTGTGATAATATTATGTTGATATTAGTGGATTGTGGAAGTAAATTTTATTTGATTTTGGTTTATGTTTGTGGGGATTGTTTTGTTTGTTTGAAGCCATGAATTTTATAACTGAATTAAAGTTTTAGAATAGAGTTGTGCCTTATCATTGTAGAGTTGATACCTTTTAGCCTCAAATCCAAAATATGCAACTGCTCAATGGGGAGACGGTACACGCCCGAGTCCTGACGCTAGCTGGAGGCGGAAGCATATTTTCCATCGAGATTACTCACATGGGTGCAGTATATTATTTTCATATCTCATTCCTGAGGCTACTTTTCTTATACGTTACCACACTCCTGCGTCCTATTGGTAAACCCACCAAAGAACATTAAGAAGAAAAAAAAAGAAGTTGCGTTAGAAGCAAGGGAACAACAGCAAAAGGGATGCTAGTGCTTCAATTGGAAGAAGAGAAGTTAGTTAGTTAGTTCGTTTGTTAGTTAGGTATTGTTGTTCTAACACTTTATAGGGCAAAACTATTTTTTAATTTTACAGTATGTGTTTCTACATTTGAATTAATATAATTATAAATAATGTTATATTTTGTTTATCTAATTTTAATGTTTATACACACATCAAAAAAAGTTTTGCATCACCTCGGTTCCAAGAGTTCCGGAACCTTTAAATACAAAGGGAATAGAGATCAACACAAACAACATTTCAGCTCGTTTTATTGCTCATGAGACCCTCACATTGCATGTTGTACCATCATACAGCTAGACTTTCAGCATTTGTGGTCCAGATTGCAGTACACACCACTACCTCTAATACCCAGTAGCACGTCCTCTTGCATTGATGCATGCCTGTATTCGTCGTGGCATACTATCCACAAGTTCATCAAGACACTGTTGGTCCAAATTGTCCCACTCCTCAACGACAATTCGGCGTAAATCTCTCAGAGTGGTTGGTGGGTCAAGACGTCCATAAACAGCCCTTTTCAACATATCCCAGGCATGTTCGATAGGGTTCATGTCTGGCGAACATGCTGGCCACTGTAGTCGAGCGATGTCGTTATCTTGAAGGAACGCATGCACAAGATGTGCACGATGAGGTCGAGAATTGTCGTCCATGAAGACAAATGCCTCTCCAATATTCTGCCGATATGGTTGCACTATGGGTCGGAGGATGTCATTCAGGTATCGTAAAGCCGTTTCGGAGCCTTCCATGACCACCAGTGGCGTACGTCGGCCCCACATAATGCCACCCCAAAACATCAGGGAACCACCACCTTGCTGCACTCGCTGGACAGTGTGTCTAAGACGTTCAGCCTGACCAGGGTGCCTCCAAACACGTCTCCGACGATTGTCTGGTTGAAGGCATATGCGACACTCATCGGTGAAGAGAACGTGATGCCAATTCCGTGGGGTCCATTCAGCATGTTGTTGGGCCCATCTGTACCGCGCTGCATGGTGTCGGGGTTGCAAAGCTGGACCTCGCCATGGACGTCGGGAGTGAAGTTGCGCATCATGCAGCCTATTGCGCACAGTTTGAGTTGAAACACGACGTCCTGTGGCTGAACGAAACGCATTATTCAACATGGTGGCATTGCTGTCAGGGTTCCTCCGAGCGGCAATCCGTAAGTAGCGGTCATCCACTACAGTAGTAGCCCTTGGGCGGCCTGAGCGAGGCCTGTCATCGACAGTTCCTGTATCTCTGTACCTCCTTCATGTCCGAACAACATCGCTTTGGTTCACTCTGAGACGCCTGGAAACTTCCCTTGTTGAGAGCCCTTCTTGACACAAAGTAACAATGCGGACGCGATCGAACTGCGGTATTGACCTTCTAGGCATGGTAGAACTACAGACAACATGAGCAGCGTACCTTCGTCCTGGTGGAATGACTGGAACTGATCGGCTGTCGTACCCCCTCCGTCTAATAGGCCCTGCTCATGCATGGTTGTTTACATCTTTGAGCAGTTTTAGTGACATCTATGAACAGTCAAAGGGACTGTATCTTGGATACAATATACACAGTCAACGTCTATATGCCGGAGATCTGGGAACCGAGGTGATGCAAAACTTTTTTTGATGTGTGTATATTTATTTTAAATTTTCAATTTATGTTTTTATAGATTTCTCTAATTTTGATATTTTTATTGAATTAATTACCGGTACTGTAATTAACTAATTTCAAATTGATTTTTACAATTATTTTCATAGTTTCCTTTATAGGCATGTTTATTATTTTAATTTTTACATTTCTTTTATTATTGTAATTTTAATTTTATGATTTTTATTTCTATATTTATATTTTTTACTCTTTAATTGTTAATGTTTCCAGTTTTAATGTTTTTAAAATGTTATTCAACACATTACGTCAAGTGGATACGTATTATAATATATATATATATATATTATTTTCTTTTAGATATACTACCACTTTGGCATGAAAATTCTCCGAAATTTGGCTGAAAGATTCAACTATCAGCATCTCTAAAAGCATAAACTGTTCTTATAATAATAATAATATCGTATGGCCTCGGGTGCCTGGTGCAAGCTTTGTTAATTGACACCCAGAGGGTAGCTTGCATGTCGAATTTCGTCATTCCTTTGAACGCTATGAAAGTCAAGGAGGTTAGATATCTAAACTCCTTGACACTACAGCGCTTTCAAGTAGAGAATGGAGGAACTTTGTGTTGGCGGAAAATCCCGAGATTAATTTTGCCATTGAACACGGCCTACTGAATTCAAATTGGTTCTTTAACATGCCAACAACGTATGACATGAGTATCGTGATTTTTGTCGCCTTCAAAAATCACTTACCATGGCCAGGGGCGAACCTGCAATCTTGGGGTTGGTAGTCCGACACTATAACCACTCACCCACCGTGGCAAGCTAACTGTTCTTATGACAGGTGGTTAATATAGAGACCACTATCCCATAAAGGGTTAAGGGGCGGAACTACGAGGTCAACTGCCCACAAAAGAAGAGGAGTACTGTATACTAATTAAATGTTCTTTTCCCGGTTGCCTTCAAGCCACCGAGTTATAGGCTGTTTGCTCTAGAAAGGGATTCTTAACCCTCCGGTGGTCGCACTCGAAAACGTAACGCCAGTTGTCGCGTGGATTACAATCGTAGACCAATTTTTATGGGTTTAAAATTTTGATTTTCAATTTTTTACGAGGATGGAGTGTGATAAAAATATACTAATCATAGACAAGTAGGCCTACCTGAAATATCGAATATTTTGACACGTCATGAAAAAATTATTCAATTTGAACTTTTGAAATAAATTTGGTAATATTTCCTGTATTGAGTAAAAACAAAATATATTTGAGAACAGATAAGTATTTCTCTAAAATTAAGTGTTCATATTATTATATTCAGTTCACAATTATACACAGTGTTATACTTAAGCAAGCAAACCAACGCGGTTCTAGCGTAATTCTGTGGAGTACAGTTGTAATCCAAGTCAACTCTTTGGTAAGCCCCTGACACGCTAATGGTCATTGATGTAATATTTCATGGTGGTTGTATTGGGGAGACAATTTATGAAAGGTGCTGAACAGTATGTACCAAAATCTAGTGTAATATGTAGGGCTCAGATTTTTAGGTGCTAAAAATCGGGAAAATATTTATTTTTTAAGTGTTTAAAATACCTGAAATATGTGACATAAAAGAAAAATATTTAATTAAAATTTAGTTAATTAATGGGAATATAAACAACATGCAGCACTCAAGAATGCAACTTATGCTATGTCTCACTGACTGCTGAAGCATTACAATACACAACGAGATACATCTTCAGGTTGTCCATCACAAATAACCGACGATTATCGCGAAACACTTCTTCTTAAGGCGCGAAACTGCGGCAATATGTTTCTTGCCCTTGAGGAGTAGTGTAACTTGAGATCGCTGTTCCGCCTTGATTGTTTTTCCACATGGTTGGCAGAACAGAACGCCCCCATCAGAAGTAAAATTATCCTTTAATTCTGCAACACACGATAACTTGTAGTTGTTTTTACTTTAGGCAACGTAGATCTGCCTTACACTTCACAGTGCCAGAAATGAACTGCATGTGACACTGGTTCACAGTGCCAGAAATGAACTGCATGTGAGTGACACTGGTTCCGGGGGGGGGGGGGGGGGAGGGGTGAGGAGGATGTCTTGCACGTGGTGCAATATGGCTACAGACAAGGAAAGCCCCGGCTTCCACAGTGAGTGGCACGGGGTGACAAGTTAAGGATAAAACAGTTGCAAGCTGACATACGCTATTGTATTGAGATTATATAGCTCAGAGTTTCTTCCCCATTAACAATAATGCAATAAACTAAAAATCAGCATACTGATTTTAAAAAAAAGTCTTTTTATGTGCTAATAAGTGAATAGCAGGAATTTATGTATTTATAGAAAAAATGCTTAAAATATGTATTTACATAAACAACTATTTATTTACCTAAAAATCCGAGCCCTAGTAATATGTTCGGAGATATAAAACAAATGAGCCTGTAATCCACGTGACCTGCTAATCTTCTGGCATGGGTGTCTCGTATTTCAAAGCCCCGTTTCTGTCTGTTGCTGTTGTTTCTTTTTTCATACAGGCTAAATCTCCTGTTGCACTGCACTGCCTTATGTAGGCTATAATAAGATTATGATACTAGGTAATAAACTAATTTCTCCTCGGCTTAGTCGACTTTCCGTGAAGGGTTACGACCTCTTTGGCAGGTCGTCAGCTGCAAAACACTCTGCCACATTACGCCGACTTTGTTTGACAAAGTGACACACCCTATCGTGGCCATGACGTCAGGCGCGTCACTAGCAGTTACCCAGCTGAAGTGCTTTCAGTTCATCTTAACCAGGGCTACACACCGGCAGAGGGACATGATGTCAATTCGGGTGAGTGGAATGGCACATTATTTCACTACGACAACTGTTAAAGGAAGGCCATTTCTGATTGTTGGGTTGGTATTGATATCTGTTTAGGCCTACTATACTGTAAGTACAGTTCACGCCACGGTTTTTGGCCGTTGACCACCGATTTCACAGTCTTACAGAGGACAGATGGCGAACCTCAGGCATGTGAAATTGATACAAGAGTTGCTTTCCACACAACTGGAAACTCACGTATCAATTGCACATGCGTGAGGCTCGCAGACGAGACTGTGAATCCGAGACTGAGTGGCCAAAAACCGTGGCGTAAACTGTAAGTTGGAATGTTTATGTCTTTTGTTTCTCAAAAAAAAAAAAAAAAAACTGGGATTATTACAACCCATGATGGGCTAAGGCCGACCAAGCGACCGCTGCCCAGCCATTTGGCCTGCAGATATTGGGGTGACACGTTATCAGCGCGTCGGGTCCCCTCGGCCGTTAATCTTGGTATTCGTGATCGGGGCGCTGCCTCACTGTCAGACAGCTACTCAATTGTCCTCACGAGGCTGAGTGCACCCCGTTCCAACCCTTACGTCAGATTTAAAATCCCTAACGGAGCCGGGGATCGAACCCGGGGCCTCCGGGTGAGAGGCAGGCGCGCTACCCCAACACCACGGGGCCGGCTGTCTTTTGTTTCTGGTTATTAAAATTATCAGAAACAAAACACATAGGCTACACATTCCAACTTACTTGCGGTAGGCCTACACCGATATCAATACCAACCCAACAATCAGAAATGTCCTTCCCTTAACAATGGCAGCGTGGTATTTCCTCACCGTGTCCTAATACTGTACTCCGGGTGGTTGATGAATTATAAACAACGGGTTGACCAGGAAGTGCGGCGTTGTTGGTGGTTCAAATTCCAGAACAGGGCTACCAACTTATACTTGCTGACAGTCACTAGTGAGTAGACCAAAGTCACTATAGTGCATCTCTACCTTAAAAAAAGTGACAGTCAGTCTGAAAGACTAGACTTTGTATCTTTTTAAATGCTACAAATGCTGAAAAAATGCTAGAAAGGCTGGAGGCTTCTCGCTTCGCTCGAAGCCAAAGACTCTTGACATGTTAGAAAATTATCTGCATAATACTTATCTTGCTTTATAATACTTTACCTTGTTTCAAATTACTCGCGAACGGCATCAAAATCCATCCAGTGGTTCTCGAGATTACCCGTGACATCCAAGAATCGGGGATTTTTGTCTTATACTAACGAAGTAGAGATTGTCGGGGAACACATGCACCAAGCGGTACTATGACGCCACACACCTCAGTGCATCTGGGTACATTTCGTCCCGTCACTGTAACGTAACGCCAGACCCCAACGTAACGACGAAGTCGACTAGATCATTTAAAATGATAAAACAATATGGAATTAAAAGTGATCACCTCGTGGTGTAGTGGCTAGCATTCTTGGCTCTCACCCCGGAGGTCCAGGTTCGATGCATGGCTCTGCCACTAAATTTTAATTCTAGTCTAAGGGCTGAAGCGGGTCCACTCAGCCTCGTGAAACAAAACTGAGAAGAGGCGGGTTCGATTCCCATCTCAACCATCCTGCAAGTGGTTTTCCGTGGTTTCCCACTTCTACTCACGCTGGCTGCATGGCTCAGTGATAATGGTCTCACCTGCTGTCCCCAAGATTTCAGGATAGAATCCTGGTGCAGTTAGCTGACATTTGAGGGTGGGCAAATGCGAGGGAGCCGTGTCAGTAGATTTAATGGCACCATAAACATCCCCTTCAGGGCAAAATTCCTGCACCCTGGCGTCTCTAAAAGCCACAGTTGTTAAAAGGGACATAAAATCGATAAAATTATTATCCACCTCTACTCCAGGCAAAAGCCGGGATGGTTCCCAACTAGGGGCCACGGTCGCCTCCTTCCCAATCCTCACATGAATTAGGCTACAAATTCACACATTACTACAGACACTACAATAACACAGGTTCTCAGAAAAATTCTGTCTCCATATACGAGGGCGGATCGAAAAGTCTTTGCCTCTATTTTTCTGTCGAAAAGAAAAATACATCCAGGGGCTCACATCTAGTGAGACATGGGTTGGCGACCAAGGGGCCCCAGCTGAGTCCGGCATTGCTTCCACTTACTTGTGCAGGGCTCCTCTCCGTCTTCTTTTCTGTCGACCTGAATTGGTCAACTCTTGTTCTCTTCCGACCCCGACGATATTAGGGTATCCGAGGCCTAGGGAATCTCTTCCTTCCCGCCTTAATTGGCTCTTGTCTGATACCCTCCTTCTGCGAGGGGTCAGATTTCTATTTATTTTCCAGTTACCTCCTGCCTTCTGCTCAAGGCCCTCAAGGAGGCACGTTGAATGTAGCCCCACCACTTCTGGTGCACCCTGGATATTGCTACATCCTCAGGGGCTCACGGCTGGTGAGTTTGGGAGTTGGCGACCCCGAGGGATTCCTGAGCTGGGTCCCGTTTTCTCCCTTTATTTCCATTACTTCTGGGGCGGACCCTCTCCTCTTCCACTTTCCTATCTGCCTTTTATGGCTCTCCTTCCTTCCAAGTCCTTCAATCTGCATTCTTCGAGGTTTGAGGGCATTTATTTCCTCCTATCCTTTATTTGCCTTATTCTCCTTTTGCTTTCCATTTCTTCTTCTAGTATATAAGTAGTGAGTTTTGGTTTTTGTTTATATTTCATTATCATCTTCACAATCACCCAAACCATTAGGGGCTGATAACCTAGATCTTAGGCCCCTTAAAACAACAATTATCATCATAATCATGTTCTCCTTACCTTACACTATTTTTCCACATAGTCTGCACATTTGTTCAGACATTTGTCCCGTCACAGCACTTAATTTGAGATGCACTGTGGTAGAAATCAGCCGGCTGACTGTGGAACAATCATCAAACTTCTGTCTTGGCGTCATCGTTGCACGTGAATCACTGTCCTGGCAGGAACATCTTTAGCGGACCATGACAATGCGAGACCTCATGTGGCAACCAGAACCGCCAACAAGCTATGGTCATTTCACTTGAAGAGTCTGGACCACCAACCATACAGTCCAGACCTTGCCTCTTGTGATTTCCACGTTTTTGATCCGATTTAGAACGTATATTTGTAATTACCTGGATGTATTATGACAACTACAACTGTCAATTCATGGCGTGTAGGAGCAGAAAAATGGAGATAGTCTCTGTTTTAACTATCTTGGCTCGCAGATATCTGCTGACGGTGACTGCAGCCATGAAATCAAAGGACGATTGCTACTTGGTAGGCAGGCATTTTCAAATCTGGACAATATATTAAGGAGTAGAGATATAACATTAACAACAAAGATTCATATAGTAAGGTGCTATGGTTTTTCCAGTTGTGATGTACGGTTGTGAGACCTGGACCATAAGAAAAGATGAACGCCGTAGAATAGATTCCTTCGAATTATGGTGTCAGAGAAACGTTCTTAGAGTTCCATGGACTGCGAAGGGAACAAATAAGTCAGTTTTACATCAAATTAAACCAGAGTGTTCCTTGGATGGCTTAATCCTGAAACAAAAACTCAGCTACTTTGGACACATCAAGAGAAGACATAATTTATTAGAGAAGGCCTTAATGCTGGGGAAGATAGAAGGCACAAGGAGAAGAAATTGAATTTGAATTTATTCATAGTGAACTGCCACTGAGGCTAAATAGCCCCTTTATGTAGCGTATATAATGTTCTGGATTGAAGTTATGTAGTGGGAAACTAAACCTAGCTTGACAACTAATAAAACAAAATATAAAATATACTTATAACTAAACAAGCCAATTAGCAAACATATTATACAGGATGAATAATACAATTTAGAATATAATCAATTGAATAAAAAATAACCTACCAAATGTATTGTTAAATCTATTGAAAAACACAAACAAACAAATTATAGTACGTTAAAAAAGGGCTACTATTTTATATGAATTATTATATGATCTATTATTAAAACAAGTACATGAGTGACATGATACTAAAAATATTATAAAAGGCTGCATGGCACGGATATATTTCAGAAAATTTGTATGAACTATTTATATTTTTGATATGTATTCCTTCCGGAATTTTGATATTAGGTATTTCTTGACTTGTGTAGTGTTAACAGTTTGTAAATGACTGAAGGTGGAATGTATTAAAGAGCCGTGAAGCTGTGCAAAGGAAGATTTATTATATTTAGTTGTACGGTGGACAGGAATCTGTAGAGTAGAATCACTAAATCTATTTTATCTGTTGTGGACGGAGTTCGTTGACTTAAACACATTATAGAGATAATCAGGGGTTTTTGTACACAATATTTTCTGGGTTAGGATCCCAATTGACAGCTGCCTACGTTCACGAAGTTTCAACGACTGCATTTGCACATAATAAGGTGTAATGTGTAGCCTACATCACGCCTGGCGTCTAAAATGTAACGAACGCAAGAGGGAGGCAAGGTATGAGAAGGATGGATGACTTTACAGAAGTACTAAATTCCAGCTTGGAAAATCTTCGGGAGGCAGTGCAGGACAGAAGAAATTGGCGTAGTTTAGTACCTGGGGTCACGGAGAGTCGGAATCGACTAAACGAATCAAGAGAGAGATTTTTTTTCCAAAAAATTAGGGGCTAATACTTTTTGATCCACCCTCGTACATACACATCCAAGTACACCATGTCCACACCACTCAAATGAAACAGCACTCAGGTGCTGATGGAGGAATCTGAACCACGGGCCTCATGCACTCGCCGCACATTATTTGTGTTGAGGTAAGTCAGTGGAGCTTATCTCTGTTCCCAAGCGGAATGAGTACTCCAGACGGACTGCTTATAACCAACCAACCCATTCGAATATTTAATCTATATGGGCCATGCTATAAACATCCCTGGTGGAGTTAAGTGCTTCTGAAGGCCAGACACTACAGTTCCATTTCGCTATCGGTGCAGAGGTCTGTCCCGACCAGGCCTTAGCCATATAACTTGTGGGAGCGCCGATATAACTCACGGAAAGTACTGTCTGGAGAGTCACTTGCAATTACTCCGTGCAGTAGGCTGGGTTAGAATCGAGTATTAACTGTACGATTATCCCCATAAGCAACTCCAGTTGGTCTGTGGTAGCTTCATGTTATCGACGTAGGAAGTCGTACTTTTGAAGGACAGCAAACATGCACGGTACGTTGATGAACACGATGTTGGCTCGTCAAAAATCTCTTTAATTGATAGGGGGCACAGACATATTAACATATATACACGAACACGGACATGTGGCTCAGGTAGATTTCATAATTCTATCATTATTTTTTTAAATTATGGAAAGTAGGCTAAACACACATCCATGATTTGATATTTCTCAATATATCGGAACAATTTAGGCGAAGTGGGTTGTATGTGATTTGGTGTGTGTGCCTAGCAGTATACAGGCATGCTAAGGAGAATTCTGAAGAAATCTGTTCATACTTCAAACATCCAATTATAGAATAACGTATGAATTTCACAGCTAGTATTATTTAAAGTATTTGTTTAATTATTTATTTATTTATTTATTTATTAGATACAATCATGAAGGGGTCATTTTACACTAATGGTATAACAAATATTAAATAAATTATATTAATAACAAATATTTATTTATTTATTATTTATTTTATTTATTTATTTATTTATTAGATACAACCATGAAATGGCCATTTTACACTAATAGTATAAAAATATATTAATAACAAATAACAAATGGCAGCAAGGGGAAAATCTCGGGAAAGATTGCGATTGTACGTGAAGAGAAGAGGGAGGGGGTTATGATTGAGACCATACATGGAAGACAGGTGGTGATTTCTGGGAAATAAATGAGAACCATCTGCACAATTATTTACAAACAGCCGGCGGGTGGTTATTTATGTTCCCAAAGATCAGAAGATGAGCTAGCTACCACCCTTAGTCATTACTTTCTCTTCCATCCCAGCTAGAGTTTCGTGGCTTCCTTCTTTAAGCATTTCTTATGTGCTACGTGCTTTGCTTAGGCACGCTTAGGAAACTGTGTATGTAAAAATATGATGATAGTTTGAATTATTTTCGTTGAGAGCACGTCCAGTCATGCCGAGGTCACACAACAGTGATGATTTCTGCAGTTACAGTACTTGCTGTTGACAGCGAGAGAACTGACCCGCTAATGTGAAAACCGCATGAGGCATGTAGAAATCTCATCACAGTACTGAGAGAGAAATATTTCATTTAGAGAGCATGAGTCATCTTGTTCAAAAACTAGCATCTGCCAATATGGATTAACCTACTTGTCCTGTTTCTTAGCACAGTATCAATCTGAGCTGCTGGAGTTTGTTTATATGTATAATAGTTGTGGTAAACTCCTTTAGGGATTGGACATCGTAGTTATTTCAGTCCCGTATACATGGGTGTGTATAGGATTTTTCTGACACCCTGTGTTGTCGGCAGTAATGTATTATGATGGTTAGAATTGTGAGGGAGGTGGCCGGGCACTTAAGTCAGGAACTATCCCGGCAAATGTGAGATGTTTTTGTTGCTTTATTTAGGGGCTTTGGGATATTGTGATCATATAACACCGTGTACTTCAGTGTGTGTGGAAATCGTCCGATAACCTGTGTTATTGTGATGGCTGTATGAGTGTGAGTATTTATAAGACAAGTGAGGATTTGGAAAGAGACGGCTGTTGCCTTAAGTTAAGAATCATCCCGGCATTTGCCTGGAATAGAAGTGAAGAAACCACGGAAAACCATTTCCAGGATGACTGAGGTGGGAATCAAACCCACTTCTTCTCAGTTTTGTCTCACAAGGCTGAGTGTACCACGATCCAGCCCTCAAACCAGAATTAAATTTCTTGGCAGAGCCGGGAATCAAACCCGAACCGCCAGGGCAACAGCCAAGCGTGCGAGCCACTACACCACAAGGTGGTCTGGCATTTGTCTGCCGTAGAAGTAGGAGCTCACGAGTTGCCAATGTTAAGATGGCTAATGTGTTTGTCTAACCCATCTCTTCTCAGTTCTGTCCAATGAGGCCGAGTTTACCCCGTTCCAGACCTTAAACAGAGCCGGCAAAAATTCGGACCTTACGTTTGACAGCCAAGAACGTTATCCACTACTCGACGAGGTGGACACACATGTAGGCCTACCTCAAACAAGCGTTTTAGATGCTGTCAACATCGGGATTCAAAACTCCGATCTTCAAACTTGCTGCAGCTCCCCATCGCGATCATGGTGAGCGATATAACGCGCACGGCTATGTCGCGGGGTACTTAAGTAGATCAATTATCTAAGAAATCAACTCTAGAAAGCAGATTTTTATATTTTTTAATGTCTTAAAGGACAAGTTGGATAGAAGGGACACTAAGGGTGAATTTTCAAACTTCCACATTTGTTATCAGAATGAGTTGAAATTTAAAGATTAGTAATACTAAGTCACATACCAAATTTGAAAACAATCGGATGAAATTTAATTGATTTTTTACTAATTTTATTATTAAAATATATCGTGCGATCAAAATGCTCCATGCGCATTAGAAATTGTGAAAAACGCTTGATTTTTAAATTGCACATACAGAAACCTATTCTAAATATTATAACATTGAGACATTTCAGAAAAGTGATACATGTATGATGTTAGATTTATTTTATTTTATGTACCACCATGTTTTATAAATTCTGATAATTTTTCATAGTTTTTTTCTTTTTTTGTCTGTAATTTACAAAGTGACCTAAGATATTGCAATGTCATCTTACAACACATGTATTTCTGAATATCCAGTGATATTTTGAATAAAATTGGTGAATATATCATGCGCATGGAGTATTTTCATTACCTAAAAATGTTGTTTGGAGATAAAAGCATTTTTATAAAATCGCATGCTATATTACCAAGTTTGGCTCACCTAATGATTCAAAATGCCCCAGATTCATATGATTTGCCTTCCAACTTCTCCTTGGCTGCTTCCTGTTGTGTTTTCTTCAACTGCAGACCCTGTCGTGTCTTCTTCACCTGCATCGAGCTCCTTCTGCTTTCATAAATTCTCATTTGATCACAACGCTCACTTATTTTTGAGGAAACCATTGAACTTTCTTCATTTCTTACTTCACATTTCAGTTCCTGTGTCGCAGAGCAGCCCATATTGAACTCAGAGACACCAGTGTATGTCCCCATGTCCAGTCGCTTCTTCGATATAAAAATTTCTTTAGGACATTTATTCCAAATAACAGAGTGAACACACTCATTTGAATTTTGTGTTCCTCCCCTGCTACATCTGGCTAAACGCTCATTGCTGGCCAGTCTCTGATACACAGGGGCAATGCGACAGACCATTTTTTCTGAAAATTGCACTAACATCTTAGTGTGGCTTTCAGGTGTCTCACCCCGAGCAGTGCTTCTATTATAGAAACACCACGAGTCAGTTCCCTTGGGGCATTTCTGATGTTGTGGTTTCTGATCTGTGGATCTGTAATGATACAGAGTGGCATAAATGGCAGTCTTCATTGCTTGAACATCAGGCGTATGTTTCTGAATTAACTGTCTGTAATAACTGGACAATTTCTTTATTGTGTCCATTTTCAAAGTTCCACGACCACGACCCCCCTAATTTGTGTCCTTGGTATCCTTTTTCAATTTCAGAAGCCCAGTAGTCATTCGTTTAGCGACATGGTTGATACACTCCTCTTTTATTATTTTAATTCCTTCGCCATACACTGCAATTCCATTCAGATGCTGGTAAGTCTTTGCATCTCCATCAGAAAGTACAGTTGTGTATCGCATTGCACGCTTCTCAACTGATCTTTTCCACATTATATCAGCAGCGTGTACTTCTATTGCCCCTGAAGACCCATCATAGTTTTTACAGCATTCTCCACTTCTTTCATGATGTTCAGCTAATACCATGTACTCTGGTGTATCTGTACCCAGTTCATTGCCAAGTAAGGCACAATAATGGCAAAATTTTGACAATAACGAGACCTGTCAAGATATCTACAACTAAGCCAATCCCATACAATGATTTATGACCTCTGCGGTGCCACGTTCCATCAAAACTAACTGCGATATCAATAACATCAGCCTCTATGAGGGATGGGTCTACACATTCATGTGCGTTACGAACTACAGTTCGACTCTCACTCAGCATTTTCTCCTTGAGACAATCAACTTCTGTTGCTAAGTTGTGCATGTGACTGGTGAAGGTCTTGGAATTCATGCAGTGCATTTTCATAGCCATACAAAATTTTTGCATGTACCTGTGACCAAGTCCAAGATTTAGGAAAGCTTCTGTACCCTTTCTATTTACTTCAAATGGAGCTCTTTCTGTTTTGCCCTCATTTGCTTTTACCCGAGGACTTGTGTATGCCTGACCTGCACAGTGTCCACATGATTTGCATACTACATGTAGTTTATTAGCAAATCCATGCTGCTCGTTTATCGCCACATTTAGGGAAGCTTGGCTACAGTGAGGACATGTCAAATTTTTTAATAAATCAGGAAATGTGCTAGTGTGCAGTAATATATAACTTTCATCTGATGTAGCTAATGACACTGATGCATAAGAGGACAGTTTTAATTCAGACCTAGTCTTGTCAGAATTACTAACATCTCCTGATTTATATTTATTTACAAACTCGGTATTACTGGGGTTTGAACAAGCACTACTGTTTACAGTTTGTTGGGAATTAATTTGTACAGTTTGTAAAACACTAACCTCTTCTGTAGGCACCACTAATGAAATAGGCCTAGAAACTGTCTCATTCATATTAGCTTCTTGCTTCTTTTTACGAGCTTCTATTGCCGCTGAAGTTTTTCTTTTTCTCTTGGTACATCTTCCTTTCGAAACACGCTAACGTGAACTTACTACATCCATTATAATCACAAATTTCAAGCCACATGCACTGATGTAAACAATAAAATTTAAACATAAACACAGGAAGTTACTACCTACCTGTCCGGAGATTCAAGGTTCGAATCCTTGCGCTGACAGCGGCAAATTAAGTGAGGGTTTTTCCAGGTTGGTTTCATGAATTTTCAGAGGCATGGTTTAGTTGTCCGGTGATGGGACTAGCTTGCCAACAAATTTCATTAACGTAGATTCAGTAGATCAAAAGTTATTTGTGGAGGGGGTCGGGAAGGTACACTCCCACACACGGGCTTAAATCAATCGCGTAAGCCTACACTTCATGTAATGAAAATAGGTTAAAATGACCAATAAGGTATAGCTTCTCTTGAAATTACTATAACACCCTTCTGTGGCCTTGAGGTAACTAATGAGATTTCGGTCTAAAAGTTTATGGGATCGATTTCAGGATATGAAAGAAATTAATTCTGAACTGAGTGTTAAAGTGGTCATATGTAAAGTGAAAGAATTAGAATCACTACAGCAATTACTTTAAAGTATATCTTCCCTTGAAGCGGTCATATATGAAGCATAAAAATTGAAAATGAGAACTACGGTATTTCAAGATTCAAACCCTGATTTCCTGGCCAGGCAATGTCTAACACCAGCAATCATCATATTGGCTGTGTCATTTAGTCTATCGTATAAACAGTGAGAGAAGCTGAGAAATAGGGGAAATACGTCACTTGCAAGCAGGCTGGAACGTTCATGGATTTCACGTAGATTCTGATCCGATAATAATACCATTATCAAACTTTAGCTTGGCAATTAATGTAGATAAATTGAAGTAAGTTAATCTTAAAATTAATTTAAATTTAATTAAAACCGGAATGAAAATGCAGTCAACTATTTTCTTATTTCGGTAAGAGACTCCCAGGCTTCGTAGAGAGCTGTGGTCTCAAACTCGTCGTTCTCCAAGCCGTTTTCTGCAGCCCCTGAATTGCTAATCATAATCACAAGATAATACTGTATTTAAAGAAACTACCCTGTCATAATCTGCCAATTTGTTTAAAGGGCGAAGTTCCAAACAACACGAGCTCTGTCTATGCTCCAAACAACATACACATATGAATAATTGTTTTAAGGAATGGAGCAAGGAACAAGTTATGTGACATGGTTTTCAGCTTAAAAATAAAGCGTGTATCATGGATATTTCTATTAATATTTACAACTTAGTGTTACAATAGCGTATCAGAGCTTCTGGTCGGATAAAAGTTACGTGTCGTACCGCAATCAGTAGTAAAAATAAAGTTGAGAAAGGCTTAAAAATGTAACTGCACTCGGGATTCAGATCAGAATGATCATTCCAAGGTAACCCATGGCCTAAAGCCAATTTTGTATTTCAGTATTTAAAATTTCTCGCCATCATGCTAAATAAAGGTTGGTTGGTTGGTTGGTTGGTTCCTTAGTTTAGGGGCTACGACAACGCGAGCAAGGTATGTCTAATTTCCCTTAGATTTATTAGCACGCTATTTTATTTTGTGATATATGATATTGTGGGAATTATAATGATAATATAATAGTGTCACTAGCAACCCTCCCCGGCTTCGCCCGGGAACAGTTATGAATGTGCAAGGAATTCCTGTCAGACGTAATTTAAGAATGGCGAGGTGCAAGCCAAACCCCCTCCCGTCCAAACTAAAAACACTTATATTGGGCGATGTATCGAAGATAGAGATATGCTCACGCGGACTTTTTTGTACAATTTTTCATGCTGAACAATTCTTACACTCACAGTATATTGATATTTTTAACGGTTTGTCCAGCGTAAGCTTAAAAAGCGCACGGACGTCAAGTTCTTTCTTCGACCTATTCACTGAAATCTAAAATCGTTACTGCTTGGCTCCCTTTGATCATAAATAAATTATTTTCTACAGAAATCTTCCTCGATATTACCTGTACAGAATGGTGAAAGCCGCATCAAAATCCATCCAGTGGTTCTCGAGATTACCCGTGATATCCAAGAATCGGGGACTTTGTTTTACACTAAGTAGAGATAAGTCTTAGTCGTGCAATGCTTGGTGAACAGCGCTGTGTGAGCAGATGAGTAACTAACAAGATTTCATGAAAAATGTCTCATTGTCTAGGCCGGTATGAGCGCATTCAGTCGGCCGTGGTTAGGCCTATGTAGTTCTAATATTAGACACTAGATAGCAGCACAAATCAGTACCCACATAGCTGTTGGCAATGGCTTCAAAATAAATCGAAAAGATCCACACAGTAATGGATATATAGAAGTACAATCACTGAGAGAGCTTGAAGGGGACGTTTAAAGTCTTACGCAGAGGAGATTTAAACATGTCGCTGAGCCTTTAAAAATGGCGATGCATGAAAACTGTTTTACTGAAATGATCCGCAGGGGTCCATTAGATAAATATATGGCAAAAACAAAAAAACAGTTATTTTGCCATATTTGCCTAAAAACTCAGCCCTAGTGTCCAAGACAAGTTGGATAGTAAGCAAAGTAACTCTAAGTGGGTACGACGAAGAAAATCCTATTTCATCTTATGTCAAAAGTTGAACAATTTTAGTGATTCGTCAGAATTTCTCATAAGATATCTTAATTTGTCTGTTTTATTTTCATTTTTTTCTCTCCCTTTTTTCATTTTTTATTTTTTTACATTCGAATTGAGCCACTATGGACTACGGAGGAACAATCAAAACCAATGTTTCGTTCTAGATCGTCTGTCAGCTTTGATGTCCTGCCAGTATCTCTTGAGCCCATCACTCAGCGCCTTCTTCCGATCTTCTGAAAGAGGTCCCCTCCGTCTTTTGGGTTCTGCATCTACCTTAAATCCCTGGTAATTTTTGATTAGGTGTCTGAATTCACACCTGTTCATAATTTTGCAATCCGGAATGCCAATTTCTAGAAGGTCTTTGTTACATTCTTCAAACCATGCCAATTTTTTCCTCTTTGGTTTCACGAAATTCCAAATTTTCTTTGTTAGACGATCCTTGGACATTCTGAAAATGTGTCCATAGAACAACAACCTTTTTCTTTTTATTGTTGACCTGACGGGTTCTAACTTTCTATACGACTCTTTGTTTGACTTCAAACGTATGTGTCCGTCAACCCATCTGTTGCCTAAAATTTTGCTCAATACCCTGTGTTCTCTTTTGACTAACTGGTCAACTAGCCCCCGTCTGTTCATAGTCAAAGTCTCCGAAGCATATAATGCTTCAGGTTTGACAACCGTGCTGTAGTGTCTTAATTTGGCTCCAATGCTCAGCGACTTCTAATTGTAGAGATTTTTCGTCAGGTGATAGGCTCCGTCTAATTTCCAGATTCTAAGATGAATTGCTTCCTGTTCAAGGCCATTTTGTTGGATTACCTCACCCAGGTATTTAAATTTCTTTACACGTTCAATCTTTCCTTGGTTTGTTTTATTTTTATTTTTAGCCTACTTTTCACATTTTGCAAAAATGAGGAAAAAGTAGACTTATGAGATCGGGCAAATGTGTGTCTGTCTGTCTGTCTGTCTGTCTGTCCTTCTGTCTGTCTGTCTGGCTGTGTGTGTGTCCCCCCCTATCAACTCCTAAACGGCTGGAGCAATCGAAACAAAATTTGGTAGGAGTAAAGATCTATACCTGAATATCTCACGGCCATATTTGAAAATGATGTCAGTGCTACCAACTGCTAAGAAATCGCAATTGAAATTTGAGCTCCATGTTGGATATCTCTGAAGGTATGAATGGGAGCTATTTCAAAATTGGCACACGTATAAATAATAATATTGCAGTTTAATTCCCATGAGGCCATACATGGCAGTGTTGCCAAAATGATTATAAGCCTGCTGATAGGTCGAATTTTGAAAGGCATATAACTTCTACACTATCAATTGGAATTCAACTAAATTTCGTATGTTGTATGTATGCACAACCACATATGACTGAGCGTATTCTTAAGAGCCACCAGGGCTGTCAACTGTTAATAAATGCTCCTAATTTATTTTATCCAAATACCAATATATCAGAAAGTATGCAAGCCGACAGCTTTAAACTATGCACACGTATAGTAACTGACATTCTATATTAATTTTAAGTAACTTATATACGTCAGTGCTACCAACATGATTCTAAGGCTGCTGAGAGGTCCAACTTTAAATACATGTAACTTCTACACTATCAATTGGATTTCAACCAAATTTCGTATGTGCTATGTGTACCATAACAGATTTGACTATGCGTATTCTTAGGAGCAACCAGGGCTGCCAATTGTTAATATGTGCTGTCCCTATTTTTGTTACCCTAATATCAATATATCAGAAAGTATTCAAGCCAATAGCTCTTAACTTTGCACACGTATAGTACCTGGCATTCTAGATGAATTTGGAGTAACTAATATACGTCAGTGCTGCCAACATGATTCTAAGCCTGCTGATAGGTCCAGTTTTAAAATGCATGTAACTTCTATACTAACTACTGGATTTCATTCAAAATTGGCACAACAATAGATCATATTATTTCAGATTATTTCTGACCAATACATGCATGACATTGTTGCCAACATGATTTTACGCGCGCTGTTAGATCCAATGTTTAACTGCATGTAACGTCTATGCTATTCATTGGGCTTCAACCAAATTTTGTATTCTGTACCTTAAGAGATGGAACTAAGAATATATTCAGTCATCAGGGCTGCCAACTGTAGTGCTCTATTAGGCTACATTAGGCTATGTCAGGTATACAGTATTTCGAACTAATTAGAAATTTCGATATTACCAACTTAATTTCGTCATTATTCTAGATAGATCCATATAAATTATTCATTGGCATGAAAAGTAGGCTCTTTAGTTTGTCACGGAACTTCTTGTTAATTTTGTTTTTTATTTTTATTTTATTTTATTTTCATTTTTTATTTTTTTATTTTATATTAAATTTAATTTTTTTTAAGGTTGGTTGGTTGGTTGGTTCCTCAGTTTAGGGGCTGCGACAACGCGGTCATGTAACCCCGTGTACTTTGGGTGTGTGTAGAATCTCTCTGATAACCGGTGTTAATTGTGATGTCTGTATTAGTGTGTGTTATCTGTTTTCAATTCAAGTAAAGACTTCGGACATTGAATTTTTTCAAGTAGTTCCTACTTTTGCCGCCAAACGCCACCGTCAACGACTACTAGTTCTGAACTGGTTACCAGATGCCATCGCAGTCGGCTCCTGGCGACGAACGTCGGAAACTAAGAGCGTTTGTCAAATGTTTAACCTAACCTACAATTTAGCTTCACACAGGTGTAGTTAGTGGAAAATTCTTTAACGTACCATAAATCTATGACATGGGACTGCCGGCTTTACTTCCCCTCCGAAGGAAAGCATACTAAGGGATTTTTAACTCTCTTAAAAAATCCGACGGCTTGAACCCGCAATCTTGGGCATAGAAGCTCAGCATGCTACCAACTACGCCGAAGCCTACGTTCGTTGCCAAGATCCGACTGCGGTACGTTCATTATGCAAATGTTGATTTCGATCGCATGATTAGAACACAAGAAAAAACAAATCGAAATTCGCACAGCCGCCATCTTGACATTATATAAACAATTGAACTAAATTAGATACCAGTGCATTAGAATGTGTATAAACATTTGCTGTACCAAGTTTCATTGCGTTTGGACCAGTAAATCGCGAGAAAAGTCTATTTAAAACTTTCAACTTCGCTTGGCCGCCATGTTCGTTTTGTAGTTAACCGGTTTTTGAAACTCTCATAGACTAACGTCCAGTAGTGCCCTATATCTCTGTACAAAATTTTATGCTGATACCGGTAATAGTTTCAGAGATATAAAATGCCGGTGAAATATTTCGCACAGCCGCCATCTTGTGGTTATGTAAACAATTGAACGAAGTTAGATGCCGGTGCATTACAATGTGTATAAACATATACTGTACCAAGTTTCATTACTTTTGGTTGGTTAAATCGCGAGAAACGTCTATTTAAAAGTCGCAAATTCGCTTGGCCACCATGTTGGTTTTGTAGTTACCAGGTTTCAAATGTCACATAGGTGAACTTCTAGTTGTTCCCTTTATCACCGTACAAAATTCCAGGGTGATATGGGTAATAGTTTCGGAGATATTGAATGCTCGTGAAATATTTCGCACGGCCGCCATGTTGGATTGGAGAGACGTAACTAAATTTGAAGGGCACGGTCGGGGTCGCCCGGGTTTCATTGAAATCGCTCTAGCCGTTTAGAAGTTATTAGGGAGGACACACAAAAATCCATCACACACGCACACACAGACAGACACACGGAAAAACGGCGATCTCATAAGCCTTTTTTTTTTCATAAATGAAAATAGGCTAAAAATCCAACATGGTGACCATCCAAAATATTTAGACGGTTCTCAATATCCACGAATCTATTACAGCAATCAAACTGACAATTTGTGTGTTGATAGAGGCAATTAATTAATATCAGTAGGATATATGAAAATAGGCTATTTAGTTCTTCACGGAACTGCTTGTTTTATTTTTATTTTTATTTTTATTTATTTTTATTTTATTTTTATTTTTATTTTTATTTTTATTTTTATTTTCATTTTTATTTTCATTTTCATTTTCATTTTCATTTTTATTTTTATTTTTATTTTTATTTTTATTTTTATTTTTATTTTTATTTTTATTTTTATTTTTATTTTTATTTTTATTTTTATTTTTATTTTTATTTTTATTTTATTTTTGTTTTTATTTTTATTTTTATTTTTATTTTTATTTTTATTTTTATTTTTATTTTTATTTTTATTTTTATTTTATTTTTATTTAGTCAATTTACTCTCTAGTTTGGTGGTTCTCACGGACTCAGCGAGGGAACTCACCACTACCGCCTCTATGGGCAGTGTCCTGGAGCCTGGAATATCTGGTCGGGAGGGATACAACTGGGGAGGTGCGATCAGCACTTCGCCCAGGCGGCCTCACCTGCAAAGCGAACAGGGGCCTCATGCGGGATGGGATGGGAGAGTGGGATGGATAGGCTAGGAAGAGGGAAGGAGGCGGCCGTGGCCGGACAGTAGGTACTGAGACCGTATTTTGTATTTAGTTGGATATAGGTTAAGTTGGCAATAACACTGATGGCAGCACTGCGAAATTCCTTTGGAATGCAGGTGCGCGGTAGTACTGTGGCGAGGTCAGGAGCTGTCAGTAACCCGCCGTACATGCCGATGACCACATGTTGGATATTTTAATACTTGTATTGAATACAAGATGGACACAGCACCACTGTCGTTATTTTGAACATCGTGGTAGAGCAAAATACACAATGCAGTATGAAACAAAGAATGGGAAACGCATCCTGTGGATAAAGGAATATAACTGAGAACTTTTATATGAGTATAAATGCATACAGTATTATAACATGTGATTATTGAACTCGGCAATGATATATGTATCGATAGTTGCTGTCGATCAGAGAACAAGGTGCATTGTGGATCACCTGGAGACAGTATGATTTGCGAGAGCAAACGTAGAGTTGATTAGTGAATACAACTTCAGAGAGGAGGGTCGTAGAGCTCTCTGGTCTAAGACTTGTTCGTGCGTTGCCGTGAAGACGTGTTGGTTCAGTAATCATGGAGTTGAACCGATATATATACGTGTTACAGTATAACGTGATAGGATTTTCGTCTGATCTTATTATAGTGTCAGACAGTGTTAACCTTCAATTCAAGCACAGCGAACTTGCAGTCACGTATGACAACTTCTTATTAAGCCAATGGTACAACATCGTGTTCTACATTGTAGTACAGAATAAACAGCTTTAGCCATGATTGTTATAGATGATATAGAGAGAGATATTGCTACGTTATGAAGATGCAGAAAATGGGCTAAACACAGGCAAGAAATGTAACACATAGCAGCGTTGAATACTCAGGATGATTACTTGATTCCAATATGAGCAACTATATTATGAGACTTTATAAGAGAAGATTGAATAGATTATGAAAGTCTGAATGACAATTGGTACTGCTACATAATGAAACTGGCTTGGCTTACTACATCAATGTTGTCGTGTTCTCTAGCAAGTGAAATAACTATGAACTTTGTCAAATGAACATCTCTTAGCTTCGTATCGTTTCGCGAACGGTAATCGGGTGTACTTGATATCCAGTCGTTTCGTGATCGGTACAGCTGAGCAGATATGGTTCGATCCCAGGCAGGAGTATGTGTTATCACATTTTCACTTCATTCAACTAGAACTTCAACAAGGTAGCTGGAAGTTTTCTTTTAGTATACAGTATGAATTTGTCATGCTTTTGAATGTTCCTTTTCACCAATTTTGATTAGAGTAGTTAACAGTTACAGACGAGGGCTAGGGTGATTCTTTAATCATTTCTGTCCGAGTATGTAATTCTCTTTGTAGTTCAATTTAGTAGTTATTGTAGTGTTACTTTGAACATTACCTTGCTTTCATTAAGATGTAATTTGGGAATAAGATAGAAGAATATAGTTTGTTGGGAAGACAACATGAGAAAAATTACAGGGAGAAGACGACGTTAAAATTATATAAGAATAATTCTAACTCAAGCAGATGTCCCATAATCCGTCGTATACGTGAATTCGACTTTGAAATTTTTTTCTGGACGTTTTGAATTTGACTTCGAATATATTTCTGAAAGCTCATGTAAGTTATTAGATGGACATTCAGGTCTATATTTTTGGCAGATTGAGCATAGACATGGAAGATAGTGATTTCTAGTATGAATCTTTGCGATTGTGCGAATTTATTTCTGGTAATCCAAATTTTTTGAAATTCTTTTAATTCTGACTCCCTTTGTGAGCTCGTTCAGTTTTTAAATTTTTGTGGATTCTTGTGGGAAACTCCAACTTGGTTTAGCGTTCAAATCTAATGGTTAATTTGTACCTTCTCAAGATAGGCTCTTTCCCATGCTGTAGTTTTGACGTGTTTTCCTTTGAGGAGGATCTCCAGTGGAATTATTTTCAATTATGCGAAAACTGAATCGTTCTTTTCACAATGGTCGGTTGAGATATACGAAAGAAATACTTTGTTTGAGAAAATGTAATTAGTAATGATATGTAATGTAAAGGGAGAAATGTTTAAAAATTTATGTAAGTCATAATCGAGGTGATAGACTTCGAATTCTCACACAGTTATTTGGACTTGTGAATACAATATTTTATCATTGTTCTGATGAAGATTATTCTCGACACTTTAACTTTTGGCTAATTTGAAGCAACATATTTATCCATGATTGTATAAAAACTTGTGTAATATTCGTAATGTTTGGAATTTATTAAGAGCTGTTTAGCGATGATATGGTAATAATGGAATTTTGTATGCATATTTGGATTGCAATTTAGGAGATATTTGACATATGTGGATAGTCAATATCAATTTTTCCAGCACTGAATTAGCTTTAGAGCTATTGCTGAGTGCACTACGGTGTATTATTTTGAACGTGAAATTGAGTCACGATTTTAGCTAGTGGAAAGCTAATATACAATTTTGAATCCAACATTTAAGAAACCAAGTATTGTAACAAAATCGTTAATATTTGTTAAGTTTTAGTAACAATTGTTTTTAGAATAGAGTTTAATTGGAAAGACTGTAATATTAATACTTGTATAAACTTGAGCTATTTATAGCTAAAATATTGAGTGATAGAAAATCTAATATCTGTGATAAAGTGAAATGAAATATAATCAATATAATTAACAATACAACGTCCGATTAGCTTAATTGTTTGTCATTTAGGACGGCACGGACTTGAAAATTGAAACAAAATAAACTTATATGAATACAAGAAATTAACGTGATGAATAATTCTAGGCGCAACTAAATCTCAGAAATAAAATGTAATTATGTAAAATATGTATATATTAATTGCTACGATTGAATAGAATATTTTTATAAATATACCAAAAGGGTTTACGATAATACCTGAATATTTTGTATGTAAATGTTTTTTTTTTTTTTTTTTTTTGGAACTTCGTTCAAGATGATGAGACGATAGGCAGTTTGTGTGGCCTAATTAAGGCGATTGTTTCTTAAACATTTTTCATGCTTCGGCAGAAGCATAAGGTTATACACTTTTGTTCAGTGGAGTTTTCACTTCACGACACTGCGGTTTCAGTTAATAAACTTTTGTTAAATTTTAAAATTCATACTAATGACTTAGTGATTTCTATTCGAATTAGAATGCGCTTCGAGAACCTGTGGGTCATTTGCTAGGATGCTTTTTAACGCGCCCGAGATTAGATTAATTTAATTATCTTTAAGAGTCTTGGTAGCTCACTTTGAGCTATTTTTCATTTTTTTTAAAGACCACTGGCATCTTCTAATCACATTCTTTTTAATTTTTGTGGTATTCCTATCCATGGTCTATCCTTGGTGGTGGTGTCTTGGGGGTTAATTTCAGCCGGGGCTTCCAGATTCTACGATCCTGCTTATTCTTTTGGATTTCATCAGGTAAGACCACGTGGATACGGGTGCAGTACCATCCCGGCATTTGCCCGAAGAAGAAGTGGGAAACCACGGAAAACCACTTCGAGGATGGCTGAGGTGGGAATCGAATCTCCTCTACTCATTTGGACCACCCGAGGCTGAGTAGACCCCGTTCCAGTCCTCATACCACTTTTCAAATTACGTGGCAGAGCCGGGATACGAACCCAGGACCTCCGGGGCGGCAGCTAACCATGCTGACCGCTACGCTACGGAGGCGACTTATTTTTATTTTTATTTTTATTTTTCCTCAACCTTAATAATGTACATCTGGGAGGATTCGTATTGAAACTGGTTACAGACCAGATTGGATGGATATCGTTATAACTAAGTCCGTATGTTAAACGGGTCAAGAAGAATATTCTGTAATTACGTGACTGTTCACATTTTTGCTTAAAATTTTGCATATTAGTTTCATATTTTATCTTTATCCCGTGACGTAGCCGTTTGAACCACGCACCACGTCCGCAGCTGCAGCCTGTCCGGAGATTCAAGGTTCGAATCCTTGCGCTGACAGCGGCAAATTAAGTGAGGGTTTTTCCAGGTTGGTTTCATGAATTTTCAGAGGCATGGTTTAGTTGTCCGGTGATGGGACTAGCTTGCCAACAAATTTCATTAACGTAGATTCAGTAGATCAAAAGTTATTTGTGGAGGGGGTCGGGAAGGTACACTCCCACACACGGGCTTAAATCAATCGCGTAAGCCTACACTTCATGTAATGAAAATAGGTTAAAATGACCAATAAGGTATAGCTTCTCTTGAAATTACTATTACACCCTTCTGTGGCCTTGAGGTAACTAATGAGATTTCGGTCTAAAAGGTTATGGGATCGATTTCAGGATATGAAAGAAATTAATTCTGAACTGAGTGTTAAAGTGGTCATATGTAAAGTGAAAGAATTAGAATCACTACAGCAATTACTTTAAAGTATATCTTCCCTTGAAGCGGTCATATATGAAGCATAAAAATTGAAAATGAGAACTACGGTATTTCAAGATTCAAACCCTGATTTCCTGGCCAGGCAATGTCTAACACCAGCAATCATCATATTGGCTGTGTCATTTAGTCTATCGTATAAACAGTGAGAGAAGCTGAGAAATAGGGGAAATACGTCACTTGCAAGCAGGCTGGAACGTTCATGGATTTCACGTAGATTCTGATCCGATAATAATACCATTATCAAACTTTAGCTTTGCAATTAATGTAGATAAATTGAAGTAAGTTAATCTTAAAATTAATTTAAATTTAATTAAAACCGGAATGAAAATGCAGTCAACTATTTTCTTATTTCGGTAAGAGACTCCCAGCCTTCGTAGAGAGCTGTGGTCTCAAACTCGTCGTTCTCCAAGCTGTTTTCTGCAGCCCCTGAATTGCTAATCATAATCACAAGATAATACTGTATTTAAAGAAACTACCCTGTCATAATCTGCCAATTTGTTTAAAGGGCGAAGTTCCAAACAACACGAGCTCTGTCTATGCTCCAAACAACATACACATATGAATAATTGTTTTAAGGAATGGAGCAAGGAACAAGTTATGTGACATGGTTTTCAGCTTAAAAATAAAGCGTGTATCATGGATATTTCTATTAATATTTACAACTTAGTGTTACAATAGCGTATCAGAGCTTCTGGTCGGATAAAAGTTACGTGTCGTACCGCAATCAGTAGTAAAAATAAAGTTGAGAAAGGCTTGAAAATGTAACTGCACTCGGGATTCAGATTAGAATGATCACTCAACGGTAACCCATGGCCTAAAGCCTATTTTGTATTTCAGTGTTTAAAATGTCTCACCATCATGCTAAATAAAGATTGGTTGGTTCCTTAGCTTAGAGGCTACGACAACTAGGTCATGTACCCCCGTGTACTTTGAGTGTATGTAGAATTTATCTGATAACCGGTGTTAATTGTGATGGCTGCATGTGTGTGTTATCGGTGATTCAGGTAAGGACTACAGACGATCAATTTTCAAGTAGTTCCTACTTCTGTTACCAAATGCTACCGTTCACGACACCTAGCTGCGAACTTGGCTACTAGATACCATCGCAACCAGCACCTGGCGGAAAACGTTGGAACTAATATAGCGTTATCAAATCCAACCTACAAATGTTAGCTTAACACAATTGCAGTTAGTGGAAGGTTATTTTACATGCCATCAATCTCCGAAGGAAGTCATAAATCCGATGACTGACAAGGTTTGACCCCGCGATCTTGGGCATAGAAGCTCAGCATTCTACCAACTATGCTACAGAAGCCACCATGCTAAATAAAGTTAAACACGTTTTGAAATCACTTGTAAGTTAGCAGTGCTCAGCCAAGCAAATGAACGCTGTGCAAAGGTGTTACCTCATGTTAACAACATTACGTTATACGATAACTTAATGCTCAATAACTCGTGCGGTCTTCCAGCACCTCATAACCCTATTAAGTGGCCCTTAAAGGGGAACATACCGCGTAGGGAGCCAAAGCAATCAAGATTTTAATAACTGTGCCTGTCATAGAAATTATACAACAATTATACTGTATACATTTTCAAAAAATCACACACATATTGCTATTAGAAAGAAAGTTTAAAATTTTCAACTTTCAAATCCTAACTACTTTTATTAACTTTTCAAATTTTGGTTGGTTGGTTCCTCAGTTTAGTGGCTGCGACAACGCGGTGATGTAGCCCGTGTACTTTGGGTGTGTGTAGAATCTGTCTGATAACCGGTGTTAATTGTGATGACTGTATTAGTGTGTGTTATCTGTTTTAATTCAAGTAAGGACTGCAACGATAATTTCAAGTAGTTTGTACTTTCGCCACCAAATGCTACCGTCCACGACACCTAGCTGTGAACTTCGCTACTACTAGATGCCATCGCAACCAGTGCCCGGTGACGAACGTTGGAACTTAAGAGCATTAATCAAACCTAACCTACCAATGTTGGCCTCACAAAAGTATAGTTAGTAGAAAGTTTTTTTTTTCATGCCATAATCTATGACATGGGACCGTCGGCTTTACTTCTCCTCCGAAGGAAGGCATGCTGAGGGATTTTTAACGCTCTTAAAAATCCGACGACTTCGGCTGGGTTTGAATCCGCAACCTTGGGCATAGAAGCTCAGCATGCTACCAACTACGCCATCGAAGCCGCTAAAAGAAACTTAATTAAGGCCACAAAGGTTTGAGTGAGATTCATTTAGAAGCTGAATGAGTGATTTTACATCCACTTTTAAAAAAGGAATATCCAAAAATTCCCATAAACATGGGAGATACGAGGGAAGCGGTGAAGATCAGTACAAAGCAAGAACCGAATTTTGAAAAATGAATAAAAATAGTTACGATTTGAATGTTGAAAATTTGACACTTTTCTTCTAATTGCAAGATATGTCTGTTTCCTGGGAAATGTACTGTATATAATTGTCGTGTCGTCCCATGAGTTCCGATTCCCATGAGTTCCGATTCCCCACAGTTCCAAATTCTTTAGCGGATTAGCTATCTGCCAATTACACTACCTGAGCGAGTCCCACCAGTTTCGAACACTACCTGAGCGATTTCCATCTTAGTTTTCTACAGCAAAATTGTATTAATTTGTTTATTACTGAAACAAATAAGATCCATTAATAGCGCCAGCAGGGAGTACGTGCCCTCTTTTATGAATTGGCTCCTCTAACAGAGGGGGGGGGGGGACACGCCATGGACCGGTAGCTCCCATAAGCAGCATTCGCCTTGTCAGTATCTGTATCACCAAGTGCCTTCGTCAAAATAATCAGTTTTGAGTTATATTTATAAAGTTCGTAAAATAGTAGGCTATCAGCATGTCGCCTTTCCGGCACATGGTTTTGCAGCACAAATCCACACTTCACTTGATTTGTTGTAGCGTTTCTTATAAAAACGGTAACCATTAAATATCAAAACTTGGTTTCCTTTAATGCTAGTTGTGAATTCTATGTTTATCTGCTCTACTCAAAGACACAAACACAAATGACATACCCGGTGATAAGGCCATTAACTCTTCTAGGTCACGTCGTACTATTATTAGCCGGTCAAACCTCAGAACTAGTGGGACTCATTGGCTTATTTACTCAGGTGTGAATACGCGTTCAGAACTCATGGGACGTTTCTCCTAAGAAATTTGTTTTCGGAACTCATGGGAATGGATCTCGTGGGACGGAACCATAATTGTTGTACAAGATTTATGGCAGGCACGGTTATAATATTAAGATCGCTATTGTTTTTGATTCCTCAAGCTGTATGTCCCCCTTAAGAGAATCTGGAGTTTGATGCCCAATACATAGAGCGTAACAATTTGTGGTAATTTGCTTTAGCCCATCGTTGTTGTTTTTGGTGATGTTAACTTGTTTTAGGAACTGGGGGCAATTTAGCCATTAATCCCGAGTGCCTTGGTGTGTGTTCAATTTGTCTTATAACGTGTGTCTTCACGGCGACTCTAGTAGTGTGTGTAACTGGAATTATTAGGGTGGGGAATGAGGTAGGTAGCCCAGGAGAGATAATCAAGCAAGGAGGCATGAGAGCATTGCCTTAGAAATACGGGAACCTGGTGCTCTCAGTGAGCTCCTTACGCCCGTTAATTTAAATATTCTTTCTTGTTTTTTAATGAATTTTTAGGTAACATTTGTTTTAGCCTATTTTCAATTTTGAAACAAGTAGTTCCGTGACGAACTATACAGCCTATTTTCATATATCCTGCTTATATTAATTGCCTCTATCTACACACAAAATTTCAGTTTGATTGCTGTAATAGATTCGTAGATATTGAGAACCGACTAATTATTTCGGATGGTCGCCATGTTGTATTTTATATATGTAGGTCCTAGAGTTATGTATTGTTACATGAAGATTATTGTGTACGTGTAGCATTCAAACTTCAATCGCATGATTAGGACACAAGAAGTAACAAGGAGATTTTTAAATTTCTCACAGCTGCCATCTTGTGGTTAAGGAAACAATTGAAACAAATTAGATGCCAGTGGATTATCATTCGTATAAGGATTTACTGTACCAAGTTTCACTGCACTCGGATGGTTAAATTTCGAGGAACGTCCATGTGAATATTTATACTTCGCGTCGGCGCCATGTTGAATTTGTGATCACCAGGTTATTTAAAGTCCTGTAGGTGAACTTAAGTTCATAGCCCCTATGAACATAAAAAAAACAGTTTGATTGCTATAATAGATTCGTAGATATTCAAAGCCGTCTAAATATTTCGGATGGCCACCATGTTGGATTGTTAAATCTAAAGGCCATAGTGTCATGTGCCATTAAAGGAAAATTATTGCGTAGGTTCATTATTCAAACTTTCACTTCGATCGCATGATTACGACACAAGAAATAAAAACTTAATTTTAAAATTTGCAAAGCCGCTATCTTGAGGTTATGTAAACAATTGAACTAAATTAGATACCAGTGCATTACAATGTGTATAAACATTTCCTGTGCCAGATTTCATTGCGTTTGGAACATTAAATCGCGAGAAAGTTCTATTTAATATTTTCAAATTCGCTTGGCCGCCATGTTCGTTTTGTAGTTAACTGGTTTTTGAAAGTCTTATAGATGAACGCCCAGTAGTGCCCTTTATCTCCGTACATAATTTCAGGGCGATACCGCTAACAGTTTCAGAGATATAGAATGCCGGTGAAATATTTCGCACATCCGCCATCTTGTGGTTATGTAAGCAATTGAACGAAGTTAGATGTCGGTGCATTACAATGTGTATAAACATACACTGTACCAAGTTTTATTGCGTTTGGCTGGTTAAATCGCGAGAAACGTCTATTTAAGAGTCGCGAATTCGCGTGGCCGCCATGTTGGTTTTGTAGTTACCAGATTTTCAAAAGTCACATAGGTGAACTTCTAGTAGTTCCCTTTATCACCGTTAAAATTTCCAGGGAGATATCGAGAATAGTTTCGGAGATATTGAATGCTGGTGAAATATTTCGCACAGCCGCCATGTTGGATTGGTGTGAGGTTGAAGGGCACGGTCGGGGTCGTCCGGAATAGTGCTATGAACTTACCGAGTTTCATTGAAATCGCTCCGGCCGTTTAGATTTCATTAGGGACACACACTCACACTCCTCTCTCTCTCTCTCTCTCTCTCTCTCTCACACACACACACACACACAAGCACACACACGGACAAAAGGTGATCTCATAAGCCTATTTTTTCAAAATTGAAAATAGGCTAAAAATAGGCTTATGAGATCACCTTTTGTCCGTGTGTGTGTGTGTGTGAGCAGTGTGTGTGGGTGTCCCCCTAATAACTTCTAAACGGCTGGAGCGATTTCAATGAAACTCGGTAAGTTCATAGCACTATTCCGGACTATTTGATGTTTCCTATAAATGCATATTTCGGCCATTGGTATTGTTTTGGTCATATTTGGTCATATTTTAGTGATATAAGGTCATATTTGGTCATAATTTCAGCATTTTTGTTTAAATTGAGGCGTCGTTAACAAAGTACGTATTATCTGTGTCGAGTTTCAAACACAGGATTTCCAAATAGTGTAGTAGATATATTTTTCATTCTTTTCCCGGATTCCAAGAAGGCGCTCCTCCTCTTTTAGCACATCTTTCTGGACAAGTTGCATTGCGACACGAGGGCACGGAACATGACGATAGTGTGCTTCCGCCTTTCAACAGAATGTCACTCGAGTAGATATATTTAGCTCAGAAGCAATTAGCAAACAAGGAAATTGTTTTTTTCCATAAAGGTCCGTATTGAATTTAAATTCCACTAAATGACTTACTCTTATTTCCGTCTTTTCAATACTTGTAATATTATTAGCACTGATTTGTACTGGTACATGTTTCGAACAATAATGTTGTTCTTCATCAGCCAGATATACACATTATAAACACTTATGGGCATAAAATACATTGCAAATACACATAGTTCATTACAAAAATCACTTGCAAAATCGAAATATCACATGTCCAATACACTGGAAAATTGTTTTGACATTTAAGACGTTTACTGTATGCTAGTGATACTCGACCTATCCCAAAAAATCATGTCATATTTCATAGATTTTAGGTCATATTTTATAGTTTTAGGTCATATTTAGCTAGTTTTTAGGGCATATTTACTTGCATATTTTGTACTTCTTTAGGTCTTAAACTTCCAAACCCTAATAATAATAATAATAATAATAATAATAATAATAATAATAATAATAATAATAATAATAATAATAATAATAATAAGCCTCAGATGTGTAATTTGGGTTGAAGTGTTGGACTTGAAATACAGTAAGGTATTATTCCGGCGTTTGCCTGAAGGGAGTGTATACAAACCACGAGATATAACTCACAGGATAGACCTTGTCAGCGCTGGGATTCGAACTTCCAATCTTTGTACTTGCTGTAGTTTCCCATCGCGGTGATAGTGAATGACTAAATGTGCTCGGCTACGACGTGGGTTCCTTTAGCGCATTGACTGGTCGATTATACAAACAATAATGTGGAGGGATTGAGAGTGAAAATGAGAATTAAGACCTCCACAACCAATCCAGTGTGTGTTGCAGATTCCTAGAATTCCACTGTTTCGTACAGCCTCCACACTTTTTAGTTGGGAAATAAAATACACGCGTATGCAAATCTCTGGAGAGTCGGGCCATCGCCTGCTTCATATTTATTGCGGCAATAAAATTCACAGTCTAGTTCTAATCCAGGAGAAGCACAGTCTCTTGTTACGACGATAAGGTGCTGGATTGAATAATGAAAACGAAAATCCACAGCCTGTTCCAGTCATCCGACCGGGTCAGGGATGGAATTAATGAAGCCCCCATCTAGCGACGAGGATATGAACTGTGCCGGCTGCCGAAGCTTGTCGCACTCCTCTGAGGCAATGATTAAATAAATGACAGATGAAATGAAATGATAGTGGAGAGTGTTGCTGGAATGAAATTATTGACAGGGAAAACCGGAGTACCTGGAGATAAACCTGTCTGCCTCGGTTTTGTCCAGCACATATCTCATTGGAGTGACCGGAATTTGAACCACGGACCCAGCGGTGAGAGGCCGGCGTGCTTCCGCCTAAGCCACGAAAGCTCGGATTGAATAATAACAATAATAAAAATGGTTTGTTAAAACCAAGAAGGACCTGCAAGAAATGACATCGCAGAACAAGACAACCGGAACTGAGCCACATTTCGACACTATAGTGCATCCAACGTTGAGAAAAGACTATGGGTCTTACGGGCTTTTACTTTTAACGGAACCCCTCCCCTCCCCCCTCGGCCCTTCCCCCTCCCCTCCCCCCTCTGCCCCTCCCCCTCCCCCTCCACTACACTGGTTTTGTCACCTCACCTTTTGACATGAAGGAACTCTGAACATATATATTTTTCGTCATAATAGCTTCCTACATTTATCTGCCAACTGACTACCTTTGTTATTGCATAGAAGTATCGTTCATACTTCGTCTTAATAATTTAAAAATATTCGAGGTTGGCTCGCTGGAAAGAAGAGCCTCGTCCTGTGCTGCAGGATTTTTAACGCTCTTAAAAGATCCGTCGGCTTCGGTTGGGTTTGAACCCGCTATCTTGGGCACAGCATGCTACCAACTACGTCACCGAAGCCGCTATATAACGGTAATGACTCATATTTGGTCACAATATGTATCACTTAATAGCCAGCCAACTTGCGAAATTTCGTAATTGTGGGTTTATTAAAGATATGTTATGAGGTTTAATATGGTAATAAAGTAATTCAAGGTGGTGACTTAGGGGCAGATGACCTCGTAGTTCCGCCCTTTAAAACAACAATAATTAAGGTGGTGACGCACGACGACATTCATCTGCTGTCTCTGCAGTACAATTAAACTCCTTTACTTTAAATAATATGTGATCTGTGATTTTCAAATTTCGTATTTGTCCTTTCAAATATTTGGAGGTAACATCAGTTAATATTACAACGTTACCATGCACAATATCGGTAATGTTAGTGTTAGTAAAATCTTTCAAAACTACTTTTTCTTGCGAGATGCTCAATGTTATGATGTAGGTATTGTTACACTGAATAGTGTTTGGAGCTGTGGAGATTGTCATTAGTTTATTTTTATTTTGGATTGGCAACTCCAAAATGAAAGACACAAACGTTGGTAGAGCAGACATTGTCCACACAACGTTTGATCAGAATCGGTTGAGCTGTATATACTCGTTCCAGATCAATCTCATAAACTTAGTTTTTCAGAAAAGTAGGTTAAAAATCCACATCGATACGTATATCTCCAACTAACGCGTTCAATGACATTAACAAAAACGAACTAACTTTTTCATCCATCATGACAACAGGAATAACCTACTTAACAAATTAAAGTCAGTAGCTTACAAGATGCCAGGAACTATAGATCGATTGTATGCCTCTCAGTGTTGAATAAATTCTGCACAGCAAGTGGCCTAACGGATTTATGAACTTCAAATTGAGAACGATATCAGAAGAACAGAAGAAAGTGTGTCGGAGATTCTCAATGTGGTGTAAAGAAGAACTCGCATTGGATACTGTGCTTCACAAAGTTACAACATTATCTAAACACGCCTATGTGTATAGTACAGAATGGCAGTGGTGGGAGATATGATATGGTGGGGCCCACAACAATGGAAAGTAGTTTTGTAATAATAAAATAAAGAATAGTTACAATATTTTGAATACACTACAGTGCATTTTTAGCCTATTTTCAATTTTGAAAAAATAGGCTTATGAGATCACCTTTTGTCCGTGTGTGTGTGTGCGTGTGCGTGTGTGTGTGTGTGTGTGTGTGTGTGAGGTGTGTGTGTGTCCCCCCCCCCCCCCCTAATAAAATCTAAACGGCTGGAGCGATTTCAATGAAACACGGTAAGTTCATAGCACTATTCCCGGCGACCTCGACCGTGCCCTTCAAATTTTGTTACGTCTCACCAATCCAACATGGCGGCTGTGCGAAATATTTCACTAGCAATCCATATCTCCGAAACTATTACCGATATCGCCCTGAAATTTTGTACGATGATAAAGGGCACTACTGAAAGTTCACCTATGAGATTTTCAAAAATCTGGTTAATAAAAAACCAACATGGCGGTCAAGCGAAGTTGAGACATTTAAATAGACTTTTCTCGCGATTTAACTATCCAAATGTAATGAAACATGGTACAGAAAATGTTTATACACATTGTAATGCACTGTATTATAATTTAGTTCAATTGTTTACATAACCTCAAAATGGCGGCTGTGTGAAATATTTCACTGACATTCTATATCTCCGAAACTATTACAGATATCACCCTGCAATTTTGTTCGGTGACAAAGGGTACTGATACAAGGTTACCTATGTATATTTCATAAACCTGTGAAGTACAAAACGAACATGGCGGCCAAGCGAATTTGAAATATTTTAATAGACTTTTCTCGTGATTTAACTCTCTGAGCGCAGTGAAATGTAGTACAGTAAATGATTTTGCAGATTGTAATGCACTGCCACCTAATTTAATTCAATTGTTTACATAACCTCAAGTTGGCGGCTGTGCGAAATTTTAAAATTAAGTTTTTATTTCTTGTGTCGTAATCATGCGATCGAAGTGAAAGTTTGAATAATGAACCTAGGCAATAATTGTCTTTGAATGGTGCATAACTCTATGGCCTATACATATAACAATCCTAAATGGCGAGCTTCCAAAATATTTAGACGGTTCTCAATATCTATGAATCTTTTACAGCAACCAAACTGATTTTTTATGTTCATAGAGACTATGAACATATGTTCACCTATAGGACTTTCAGTAACCTTGGGAGCACAAATCCAACATGGCGGCGACGCGAAATATAAATATTTAAATGGACGTTTCTCGCGAATTAACTATCCGAGTGCCGTGAAACGTTGCACGTTAAATGCTTATACAAATGTTGATTCACTGGCATCTAATTTATTTCAATTGTTAGCATAATCACAAGATGGCTGCTGTGCGTAATTTTAAAATCTCGTTTTTTTTTTACTTCTTGTGTTCTAATCATGCGATTGAAGTTTGAATACCACACGTACACAATAATCTTAATGTAATAGTACAAAAATAAAAATCCAACCTGGCGACCATCTGAAATATTTAGACGGTTCTCAATATCTGCGAATCTGTTACAGCAATTGAACTGAAATTTTGTATGTTGATAGTGGCAATTAACATGAGCAGGATATATGAAAATAGGCTGTATAGTTCTTCACGGAACTACTTGTTTTAATAATATGAGAGAAACCCTTAAGTCCCCTTCAAGAAGATTATGTATAGGCCTACTATGAAATATTAAAATATTACTTTCCGACATTTTTTCCGGCTGAAGTCTTCTATTATTTCACTGAAATCTAGACTTGCTAAACGGTCAAGAGAGGTCATAGCTGCACAGAAAAATAAATAAATTCTAAATTAGTTTGAAAAGTATAATTCATTAATTAATTACATTTTAAAAACTCCATGGCGCGGGGCCCTGGGCGGTCGCCCTCCTTGCCCTCCCCTAGATCAGCCCCTGCAGAATGGCATTTGACTCATTCACACATTCTTGGTAGCTTCAGGTCTTACAGATCTGCAATATATAGGCCTAACCAGAAATCATAGACGTACTTGCTATAGCCATGTAACAACGGAACACCAGCCTAAAACTTGGGAATCACTCGGAACAAATAGAAGGCAATCAAATTGAAACAAAACGTGGTTAAAATGGAGTTCGTATCACTGACATAAATCTTCTTCTGCTTCTAGCCTTTGTCCCGCAGAGCAGGGTCGGCTCTTCTGCACATTTGCCTCCATCTTGCACGGTCTGCAGCGTCTTTCTTCTCAACATTGGCTTCTCTCATGTCCTCTTTTATTTGGTCAAGCCACCGCTTCCTGTGCCTTCCTTGTGGTCGCTTGCCTACTACATCTAGTTGTAGTGCTCTTTTTGTTACTGTGTCCTCGCAACTCCGTAGTAGGCCGTACCAACGCATGGAAGGTTCCAGCATCTTGTCAGGGATCGGTGCGACACTAAGGGTGCCTCTTACATGGACATTGGTGACACGGTCCAGTCTTGTTAGGCCAATGGACCAGCGCAGCATTCTCATCTCCATGGAGTGCAGCACTTGCTCACATATTATGCAGTTGAAATGGTAATTGCTATTTTCAGCAGTAGGCAGTAATGACGCATGTGGTGGACAAAGTGTGCACACCTAGTTACCATGGCAACAAGCACAAGCGCACTTAGTTCCCACTACTTTTTCTTTTCAAGCGGCTTCAGTGGCATAGTTGGTAGCGTGTTGTTCAAGATCGCAGGTTCAAACCCGGCCGAAGTCGTCGGATTTTTAAGAGCGTTAAAAATCCCTCAGTATGCCTTCCTTCAGAGGGGAAGTGAAGCCAGTGGTCCCATGTCATTGATTTATGGCATTTAAAAGAACCTTCCACTAACTTCAATTGTGTGAAGCAAAAATTTGTAGGTTAGATTTGATTAACGCTCTGAGTTCCAACGTTCGGCGCCAGTTTCTGGTTGCAGTGTCTAGTAGCCAAGTTCACAGCTAGGTGTCGAGGACGGTAGTATTTGGTAACAAAAGCAAGAACTAGTTGAAATTGATCGTCTGCAGTCCTTTCCTGAATTACAGATAACACACACTAATACAGCCATCACAATTAACACCGGTTATCAGATAGATTCTACACATACCCAAAGTACACGGGACTACATGACCGCGTTTACACAGCCCCTAAACTTAGGAACCAACCAATATTCTTTGTAAACATATTACATTCCTGGAACTTCGATTGATACAAACGTTTAGAATTAGACAGGGGTAAGCACACACTTCGCCACAGATTGATTGATTGCTTTATTTTAAACTAAAATAAATACGCCTTTCCCATTCAGAGATTGTCATTAAACAACCCCCCTCCCAAAACTGCATTCCTCTATGTTTCAGTGTAGCTTGTTTTATTGTTTCATTTCATGTGCTCTCCAATTGGATGTAATGGTCCATCCACGTGATTCCAATGAGAAGTGAGCCTTTTAGAGCTATGGCGGTAAAGTTTTGTGTAAATACGGTGTCCATCCCTTGAAGTTATTATTTGTAAATTGAGACAAGTGTGTTGTTGCAGGATGTTGCAGCGTGCGCAGGAGACGGAGTACATCAACATGAACTGTGTCGACCCACTGGGCCGGTCTGCATTGCTCATGGCTATCGACAACGAGAACCTGGAGATGGTGGAACTGCTCATCGAGCACAAGGTGGAGACCAAGGACGCTCTACTGCACGCCATCTCCGAGGAGTTCGTCGAGGCTGTGGAGGTGCTACTGGACCACGAGGAGACGATACATCGTGAAGGCGAGCCTCATGTGAGTACACTAATAATAAGTGAAAATCCACAGCCTGCTTCCAGTCGACCGACCGAGTCCCTCTAGTGGCGAGGATATGAACTGTGCTGGTTGCCGAAGTCTGTCGCCCTCCTCTGGGGCAATGATCAAATGAATGACAGATGAAATGGAGAGTGTTGCTGGAATGAAATATTGACAGGGAAAACAGGAGTACCCGGAGAAAAACCTGACTGCCTCCGCTTTGTCCAGCACAAATCTCACATGGAGTGACCGGGGCTTGAACCACGGACCCAGTGGTGAGAGGCCGGCGTGCTGCCGCCTAAGCCACGGAGGCTCTCACTAATGAAATGAAAATCCACAGCCTGCTTCCAGTCTCCGACCGGGTCAGGAATGGAATGAATGAAGCCCCCATCTAGCGGCGAGGATATGGACTGTGCCGGCTGCCGAGGCCTGACGCACTCCTCTGGGGCAATGATTAAATGAATGACAGATGAAATGAAATGATAGTGGAGAGTGTTGCTGGAATGAAATTGTGACAGGGAAAACCGGAGTACCCGGAGAAAAACCTGTCTGCCTCCGTTTTGTCCAGCACAGATCTCACATGGAGTGACCGGGATTTGAACCACGGACCCAGCGGTGAGAGGCCGGCGTGCTGCCGCCTAAGCCACGGAGGCTCACTTTGTTGGTACAATTCTTTGTTTGGTCTTAGTCTTCTCTTTTTATTTTTAGCCTATTTTCAATTTTGAAAAAATAGGCTTATGAGATCACCTTTTGTCCGTGTGTGTGTGGGTGTGTGTGTGAGGTGTGTGTGTATCCCCCTAATAACTTCTAAACGGCTGGAGCGATTTCAATGAAACACTGTAAGTTCATAGCACTGTTCCGGGCGACCCCGACCGTGCCCTTCAAATTTTGTTACATCTCACCAATCCAACATGGCGGCTGTGCGAAATATTTCACCAGCATTCAATATCTCCAAAACTGTTCCAGATATCACCCTGGAATTTTTTACGGTGATAAAGTGAAATACTAGAAGTTTACCTATGTTGTTTTCTTTTTTTTTTTTTAGTCGTTTACCCTCCAAGTTGGTAGAACCCACGGACTCAGCGAGGGAAGTCACCACTACCGCCACTACGGGCAGTGTCCTAGAGCGGGTAACATCGAATCGGAAGGGATACAACTGGTGAGGTGTGATTGGCACCTCGCCCAGGTGGCCTCACCTGCAAAGCGAACAGGGGCCTCGTGAGGGAAGGTAAGGGATGGTTAGGATGGAGAGGCAAGGAAGAGGGAAGGAGGCGGCCGTGGCCTTGATGAAGGTACCATCCCGGCATTTGCCCGAAGACGAAGTGGGAAACCACGGAAAACCACTTCGAGGATGGCTGAGGGGGAATCGAACCCCCTCTACTCATTTGGGCCACCCGAGGCTGAGCAGACCCCGTTCCAGTCCTCGTACCACTTTTCAAATTTCGTGGCAGAGCCGGGAATCGAACCCAGGACCTCCGGGGCGGCAGCTAACCATGCTGACCGCTACGCTACGGAGACGACGTTTACCTATGTGACGTTTGAAAAACTGGTAACTACAAAACCAACATGGCGGCCACGCGAATTTGAAACTTTTAAATAGACGTTTCTCGCGATTCAACCAACCAAACGCAATAAAACTTGGTACAGTATATGTTTATACACATTATAATGCAGCGACATCTAACTTCGTTCAATTGTTTACATAACCGCAAGATGGCGGATGTGCGAAATATTTCACCGGCATTCTATATCTCTGAAACTATTAGCGGCATCACCCTGAAATTTTGTACGGAGATAAAAGGCACTACTAGAAGTTCATCTATAAGACTTTCAAAAACCGGTTAACTACAAAACGAACTTGGCGGCCAAGCGAATTTGAAAATTTTAAATAGACCTTTCTCGCGATTTAATGTTCCTAACGCAATGAAATCTGGTACAGGAAATGTTTTTACACATTGTAATGCACTGGTATCTAATTTAGTTCAATTGTTTACATAACTTCAAGATGGCGGCTGTGCGAATTTTTAAATTAAGTTTTTATTTCTTGTGTCTTAATCATGCGATCGAAGTTAAAGTTCGAATAATGAACCTACGCAATAATTTTCCTTTAATGGTACATGAATCCATGGCCTATACATTTAACGATCCAACATGGCGACCATCCGAAATATATAGACGGCTCTGAATATCTACGAATCTATTATAGCAATCAAACTGAATTTTTTAATGTTCACAGGGGCTATGAACTCAAGTTCACCTATAGGACTTTAAATAACCTGGTGATCACAAATCCAATATGGCGGTGACGCGAATATAAATATTCACATGGACCTTTCTTGCAATATAACCATCCGAGTGCAGTGAAACTTGGTACAGTAAATCTTTATACGAATGTTAATCCACTGGCATCTAATTTATTGCAATTGTTTTCATAACCTCAAGATGGCAGCTGTGCGAAATTTTAAAATCTCCTTGTTACTTCTTGTGTCCTGGTCATGCGATTGAAGTTTGAATGCTACACGTACACAATGATCTTCATGTAACAGTACATAACTCTAGGACCTACATATATAAAATCCAACATGGCGACCATCCGAAATATTTAGTCGGTTCGCAATATCTACGAATCTATTACAGCAATCAAACTGAAATTGTGTATGTTGATAGTGGCATATAAGTAGGATATATGAAAATAGACAGTATAGTACTTCACGGAATAACATATTTATCCTAGGGCTCATGATTTTCTAAAAACTATTCGTAAATTTACTCTAAACTTTATCCGCAGCTTATCCACTATCCGCACAGTCATGCAAACTATATCTGCAAGGCGAAAAATTTTGCGGATATCCGCGGCATTATTCGTGGATATCCGCATCCGCGCAGGGAGTTATGTATGGACCACGCTTACAGTCTTTACATTATGTTTTGCCTTATCTTCCTTGACTCTCTGCCAGTATCTTCTCATCCTTTCTCTTACTTCCTTCTTCTGTTCTTCTGTGTAGGTTATTTTCTTTGTCACAGATTCCTCCCCCGTCTCCTCAAAACCTCTGTGCTCCTTAATTAGTCGTCTAAATTTCTCCCTATCTGCTATGTGGTCTTCTTGTACCCCTATCGTGGCTATCGAAACCATTTGAGCTCTGTCTTTCTATTCCTGAAAAAATCGAAAATTCTTTTTGTCAGTCTGTTGCCATCCAGTCTCAGGAGGTGTCCATAGAACTCTTCGTCATCAGTTCAATCACACCTTCAGTTTTCTGGTACAATTCTTTGTTTGGTCTTAAGTCTTCTCTTTCTATTTTTTATCCTAGGGCTCAGGATTTTACTAAGCATTTTTCTCTCTTTTTTCTGACATTTTCAAGCCCACCTTTCCCAATCATGTCCAACGTTTCTGCTACATACAGGCATTCGAGTTTGACGACAGTGTCCAGGTATCTTAGTTTTGCCGCGTAGGATGGCACTTTCTTGTTGTAAGTGTCCTTCGTCTATTGGTAAGCCATTTCCATTTGTCTTATCCGGTCTTTAATAGCTTCTCTTTCTGACCCATTCTCCTGTATTCTTTCGCCCAAGTGCTTAAAGCTTTTAACCCTAATAATCTTGCCCCCTCTCAGCTGCAAGTGACGAGGAGCCTCTTTGCTGTTGCTCATAAACTCAGTCTTCTCAAACGATATTTGAAGTCCTGTCCTTTTAACGATCATTTGGAGTTCATCAACCCTTTTCTTTGCAGTTGGGATATCATTACCGAGTATCGTTATGTAATAATAATAATAATAATAATAATAATAATAATAATAATAATAATAATAATAAAAACAAGAAGTTCCGTGACGAACTAAAGAAATGTAAGATTCATTCCAATGATTAATCTATCTGGAGCTAATTAGAATAATGACGAAATTGAGTTGGTGATATCGAAATTTCTAATTGTTCGAAATATAACTGGCATAATGTAGCCTAATAGAGCACTACAGTTGGCAGCCCTGGTGACTGAATATAATCTTAGTTCCATCTCTTAAGTTACAGAATACAAAATTTGGTTGAAGTCCCATGGATAGCATGGATAGCATTGGACCTATCAGCGCGCGTAAAATCATGTTGGCAACAATGTCATGCATGTGTTGGTCATAAATAATCTGAACTATTATGATCTACTGTTGTGCCAATTTTGAATGAAATCCATTTATTAGTACAGAAGTTACATGTATTTTAAAATTGGACCAATCAGCAGGCTTAGAATCATGTTGGAAGCACTAACGTACATTAGTTACTCCAAATTAATCTAGAATGTAAGGTACTATACGTGTGCAAATTTTAGAGCTGTTAGTTGGAATACTTTCTGATATATTGATATTAGGGTAAAAAATAGAGAGAGCATTTATTAACAGTTGGCAGCCCTCGTTGCTCTTAAGAATACTTATAGTCATATCTGTTGCAGTACACATAGCACATACGAAATTTGGTTGAAATCCAATTGATAGTATAGAAGTTACATGTATTTACAATTGGTCCTATCAGCAGGCTTAGAATCATGTTGGTAGTACTGAGGTCCATTAGTTACTCCATATTAATCTAGAATGTCAGGTACTATACGTGTGCATAGTTTAAAGCTGTCAGCTTGCATACTTTCTGATATATTGGTATTTGGATAAAAACAATAGAGAGTGCATTTATTAACAGTTGGCAGCCTTGGTGGTTCCTAAGATTACTCTCAGTCATGTCTGTCTGTCTACACATAGTACATACGAAATTTGGTGGAAATCCAATTGATAGTGTAGAAGTTATATGCATTTAAAAATTGGACTTATCAGCAGGCTTAGAATCATTTTGGCAACACTGTCATGTATGGCCCCCTGGAAATTAAACTGCAATATTATTATCTATATGTATGCCAATTTTGGTATAGCTCCCATGCATACCTTCCAAGATATTCAACATGGAGCTGAAATTTCAATTGCGATTTTTCAGCAGTTGGTAGCACTGACATCATTTTCAAATACGGCATTGAGATATCCAGATAGAGATCTTTGCTCATATCAAATTTGGGTTCGATTGCTACAGCCGTTTAGGAGTTGATAGGCGGGGACACACACACACACACAGCCAGACAGACAGACAGACAGACAGAAGGACATACATACAGACAGACAGACAGACAGACAGACACACATTTTCCCGGATCGATCTCATAAGTCTACTTTTTCCTCATTTTTACAAAATGCGAAAAGTAGGCTAATAATAATAATAAACCCTGCAAAAGACACGGCAAAACCTAGAAGATTTGAAGAATGTTAATAATTTTAATATTAATAATCCATGGCTCCAACAACCGCCGTGTATAACTTTTCTAATAACTTGTGTTTCTGTTATGACGGCGTAAGTGTGTGTAGCTGAATTAGGCACAGAGATGGAGTAGATCCCCCAGGACATAAAATACAGTACTATCCTGGTATATTCCTGGAGGGAGTGTAGAAAAGCCTGGGGAAAGAACACACCGGGATTCGAACGTCCAATCTCTGGACTTGCTGCAGCTCCTCATTGTAGTAGTGGAGCGATTTAACGCGCGGGGTTTCAGTAATGTAGAGGAGCACAAAACAACAATAAGTTGCCTCCTGTGGGCTAGATTCCAAAAATTGTACGAGGGTCATTCCATAATTCATGGCAACTATGTTATACTTTTCGGAGATATGGCATCACAGTAATTCCAGTGGAGACATTCGAAACCCCGCAGCACAAAGCACAGAATTCACCCGACAGAAGGCGACTGTAAGTGCAGGTGGCGAGGTAACCATTCTGAGCTTGGCCGTGCTACAAGATGGATGTAAGCAGATTGGAACAGCGATCATTTGTGAAAATTGCTTTTCTCGGTGGCAGAAATGCTTCGCAGTGTCATCCAGCACTACTGTATGTGAAGCTGTTGGTGATTACCGTTGGGTGGAGGCTTTCCAACATGGACGCGCAGCAACGGCACACTCGTCGCGATTTCTCTGCCCGAACTGACATGTCCGTGTCTGTTATTGAACAGTGTCCCAATGCTTGGAAACGGTGCCCTGGATGTCAATTGATTGATTTGTGTTCCATTTGTACCAGTGCAAAACAAATTTACACAGAATTCCATTGGGTGGTTTTAATTTGTACCTTAATCGGCTTCGGTGGCGTAGTTGGTAGCATGCTGAACTGCTGTGCCCAAGATAGCGGGTTCAAACCCGGCCGAAGTCGTCGGATTTTTTAAGAGCGTTAAAAATCCTTCAGTATGCCTTCCATCGGAGGAGAAGTAAAGCCGGCGGTCCCATGTCATAGATTTATAGCATGAAAAAGATCATTTCGCAGACTAAACTTGTGTAAAGCTAAATTGTTAGGTTAGATTTCGTCGGAACGCTCTATCAAAGTTCCAACATTCACCACTAGGTATCAATGATATCTGGTAGCGAAAGTTGGAACTACTTGAAATTGAAGGGAACTTGTAGCTCTCCCTAATAAGGGTGTCCGCTGGAAACAGCTACAGACTCAGGCAAGCCGAACATGTCCTCGGACACTCCCGGCACTAAAAGCCATATGATAAATAAATGTGTACCTTTGCCGTTAAGTCCTGTACTCGAGCCCTATTTGCTGTTGGCATTGAGATATCACACGGCCTTAACGGTTCAATGCACATCGTAGATTTCCCATGCTGTAGCATTATCGAAGGATATAACATAGTTGCCATGACTTATGGAATGACTCTCGTATTTCCACGATCAAATGAAAACTTTCAGTATTTTTTTCCCCTACGAATTGGTTGAAAAGATCTCATTTCAGTTTTCCAGAACAAAAGACATGGTAACCTATATAACATGCTTATCCCTTCTGGCTGTTGTATCTCTGTCCGCCAGCATTATGCATGCAAGAAGCGCTGGTGTTACAAAGGAGGGCTCCAACTTGTTGTTCTTAAAACATACCGCAAGTGTCGACAAGAATACAAATGAACCGAGAAGGTGGTAGAGCGCCAGCCATCGGCGATACACACTTTGGTGCGAAGTGATAGACAAGAGGAAGGATTAGAGGCAGGGGCATGTTTGTGCACAGACTTACGTGGGAGGAGGGTCATTTATTAGAGCAATATTCCTTCAGTGTCGTTTTCACCAACTCTTTATTAATGAAAAAAAAAAACACAGCCTGCTTCCAGTCTCCGACCGGGTCAGGAATGGAATGAATGAAGCCCCCCATCTAGTGGCGAGGATAGTAACTGTGCCGGCTGCCGAAGCCTGTCGACTCCTCTGGGGCAATGATGAAATGAATGACAGACGGAATGAAATGATAGTGGAGAGTGTTACTGGAATGAAATTTTGACAGGGAAAACCAGAGTACCCGGAGAAAAACCTGTCGGCCTCCGTTTTGTCCAGCACAGATCTCACATGGAGTGGCCGGGATTTGAACCACGGACCCAGCGGTGAGAGGCCGGCGTCTTTATTAATGATGTTAGTAAATTCCTATTTAACTCAAATACGAGAGTTAAGATTATTTATTTATCATTTATCGTAGGCCTATGGCTTTTAGTGCCAGGAATGTCCGAGGACATGTTCGGCTCGCCTGAGTCTGTAGCTGCTTCCAGCGGACACCCTTAGGGTGAGCTACAAGTTCCGTTCAATTTCAAGTAGTTCCATCTACCAGATATCAATGATACCTAGTGGTGAACGTTGGAACTTTGATAGAGCGTTCCGACGAAATCTAACCTAACAATTTAGCTTCACACAAGTTTAGTCTGTGGAGGGATCTTTTACATGCCATAAATGTATGACATGGGACCGCCGGCTTTACTTCCCCTCCGAAGGAAGGCATACTGAAGGATTTTTAACGCTCTTAAAAATCCGACGACTTCGGCCGGGTTTGAACCCGCTATCTTGGGCACAGCAGTTCAGTTTGCTACCAACTACGCCGCCGAAGCCGTTGAGAGTTAAGGTAACTTATGGTTATCCATGATGCATTTCACTAAGACTTTTGGGTTCGTAATTATTTGAATACTCTTCGTGATTCACGCACGTGCGCAGACTAGTTTTCGACCAGGAGAAATATCAACAAGGACCATTTAGCACTGATCGTTGTTTACCATGTTTTCTTGCAATTTTCTAGAACACAATTATAAAGAAATATATCTCGGCTTCATCCATGGACTCTACGAGGAATCATTCCTCTACCGTCACAAGGATGGTGTCTGGGAGCTAAACCTACTTTATCAGCAGATACAACTGGGGTTGGTGACAGACTAATCGCCCAGGCGACCGCTAATTAAGGAAGGGTCAGGGATGTGATTTTGGAAGGAAGTAGTTGGCTGTGGGCCTGTTAAAAGGAACTGTCCCGGCATTTGTCTGGTGGTCAAAATGGGAAACTACAAAAAACATTTTCAGGATGGCCGAGATGGGAGTGACCCCGTGCTCTCAGCTACCGTGGCTGGTAAACCCCATAACAATGAATCATTGAACAACAAGCGGCTTCGGTGGCGTAGTTGGTAGCATGCTGAACTGCTGTGCCCAAGATAGCGGGTTCAAACCCGACCGAAGTCGTCGGATTTTTAAGAGCGTTAAAAATCCTTCAGTATGCCTTTCTTCGGAGGGGAAGTAAATCCGGCGGTCCCATGTCATAGATTTATGACTTGTGAAAGATCCTTCTACAACTAAACTTGTGTGAAGCTAAATTGTTAGGTTAGATTTCGTCGAAACGCTCTATCAAAGTTCCAACGTTCACCACTAGGTATCATTGATATCTGGTAGCGAAAGTTGGAACTACTTGAAATTGAACGCAACTTGTAGCTCACCCTAAGGGTGTCCGCTGGAAGCAGCTACAGACTCAGGCAAGCCGAACATGTCATCGGACACTCCCGGCATCAAAAGCCATGCGATAAATAAATAAATAAATAAATAAATAAATAAATAAATAAATAAATAAATAAATAAATAAATAAATAAATAAATAAATTGAACAGCAATAACAACCTTCCCTCACAATTGAGTTGACACACATGGCTACGGTGGTTGGCCCTCAAACTATTACTTTCAGCTTTCCTCGCATCCTATCGATTTCTGTTCAGTGAATCTCTACCTCTCTCGTTCTAGTTTCTCTTTGATAGCATTGTGCGGTGTGACCTCGCCAAGACCTTCATTATCTCCATTCTTGTAGCTGACACCATTGTGAGAGTAAACACAAAGGACGAGTACTTTACCAGAAGATAGAAATTGAAATCCAAGTTTCTTCCGACTACAATCTCACTTTACCTCGTGCTAATATAATGAAGTCTTTGTGATGTGAAAGAATACGACACGATTTGCAGAGATGGCCCCAGGATGGAGACGACCATACAGTGGGTAACGCTTCATTGTCTCGTGAGAGTGAATTGAGACTCATAGTGAATGGAATAACCTCTTCTTTAATAGATCTAATAACATTATGCAAATAGAATCAAGGTGATATAACATTTTCTTATAGTAGGGGATCTATGTCCATGTTGTCCTGGATTGTAGACCGTGGTCCATGCAGGATGTTATCTCCCGACGCCTCTCCGTGGATGGTTGCCATGTTGGATTTGTATATAATTATGTAGGCCATAGAGTTATGTATTATTACACGACGATTATTGCGTAGGTTCATGATTCAAACTTTTAAAATTTCGCACAGCCGCCATCTTGAGGTTAAGTAAACAATTGCTAAATTAGATATCAATGCAGTACCATGTTTCATTGCGAGAAATGTCTATTTAAATGTTTCAACTTCTCTTGGCTGGCATATTCGTTTTGTACTTAACAGGTTTTTTGAAGTCACATAGATGAACGTATAGTAGTTCCCTTTACCACCATACAAAATTTCAGGGTGATATCAGTAATAGTTTCGGAGATACAGGATGCCGGTTAAATAATTCCACAGACGCCATGTTGGATTAGTGAGACGTAATAAAATTTGAAGGGCACGGTCAGGATCAGACAAAATAGTACTATGCCTTTACCGAGTTTCATTGAAATCGCTCAATCCGTTTAGATGTTATTAGGGGACACACACACATACGCGCACACATATGCACACACACACACACACACACACACGGACAAAGGGTGATCTCATGAGCCTATTTTTACATAAATGAAAATATGCTAAAAACAGTCTTCTTCACCCAAAACTAATCTATGATGGTGTGGCTACTATTGCTGTGATACACTTAATCAATAAGCCATAAAACTACAGTAGAATTGTAAACTAATCTGCGGAAATGTACTACAAGTGCTCTGTTGTGAAGATTGAAAACTATAACTACAATCTAATATACCGGTACTTACTTACTTTTTTTAGCGTATGGCTTTTAGTGCCGGGAGTGTCCGAGGATATGTTCGGCTCGCCAGTTTGTAGCTGCTTCTAGGCGGACACCCAATGGGTGAGCTACAAGTATCGTCGTGTGTGGAGTGTTGTCTGGGGAGGAAAGTTTGAATGTAAGGACGACGAGTTGGAAGGTAGCGGCAGTGGCTTATAGTTAGGGGCCAACTCCGGCATTTGCCTAGAAGGAAGATGGGAAACCACAGAAGAGTAACATAATATACTGTTTGTCTACTACTGAAAAATGAAAATCCACAGCCTGCTTCCAGTCGACCGACCGGGTCAGGGAATGGAATGAAGCCCCCATCTAGCGGCGAGGATATGAACTGTGCCGGCTGCCGAAGCCTGAGCACTCTCCTGGGGAAATGATTAAATGAAAGACAGATGAAATAAATTGATAGTGGAGAGTGTTGCTGGAATGAAATTGTGACAGGGAAAACCGGAGTAACAGAAGAACAAGCCCTTTCTGCCTCCGCTTTGTCCAGCACAAATCTCACATGGAGTGACAGGGATTTGAAGCACGGACCCAGCTGTGAGAGGCCGGCGTGCTGCCTCCTAAGCCATGGAGGCTAACGTTTGTCCACTACTAATGTGTTGACCGACTGATAGCCACAATATTAATTGTTAATAAGACAGCACTGAAAAATGGCTTCAAAGCTATCCTTGAATGAATGAACGAATGAATGGAAACTAGAGGTAATTTTCTTCCAGGATGTTTGAGTGCGAGTATGAATGTTTGTGGTTGTTGATAGCTAATAGTGTATTTCTATTTATGTTCATGCTTGTTGTTTCTGTTTCTTTCTTTCTTTAGGGAAAATTCTCCCAACAAGATGTGTGCAATTAAAGATTACTTTAACTTGGGAAATAGTTCTCTATTTACTTACTTAGTACTTAGTTCCTCCAATGCTAGGTAGCATATCGGGCAACAAGTTTCCTCCAGAGAACTCTATCAGCTCTCAGGTTTTCAGATTCCTCCCAATTCATATCCATTCATTCAAGATCTTTTGAAAAAGTTCGGTTCCAGGTGTTACGAGGTCTTCCTCTACTTCTGTATCCTTCCGTTGGTTTCCACAACAGTGCTGATTAGGGTATCCTTCTATCATTCATTCGTAGAACATGTCCCGCGAACGTCATTCTTCTTTGAGCAACGATTTTGTGCAGGCTGCGTATACCAGTTCTTCTCAGTACTTCATCACTTTTTATGTGGTCACGATAACTGATTTACAAAATTCGCCTCAAGCATCGTTGGTGAAAAACATTGAGCTTGTGTGCTGATTTTACTGATATTTTCCAGGTCTCACATGCATATATGGCGATCTGTAAGATTATAGAGGAATATAGCCGAATCTTTGTGGACATACTTAGAGAGTCTAATTGCCATATGGATCGCATTCGTTGAAAGACTGCCGAAGCTTTCCCAATTCTGCTGCTGATGTCTGCATCTACGTCCCCATTACTACAGATAAGGCTGCCGAGATATGAAAATCGGTCAACATCTTGTAGAATCTTCTGTTGCACTATAGTTTGTGTAGATACATTCCCACTTTGTATGCGCATTGTATTTGTCTTGTCATCATTTATCTACATTTACGAACACATTATTAAATAATTATAAAACATATTAAGGCTTTCACGGCCCGGATTATTATATAAATAATTCATGCTTTTGGGCTAATGAAAATGAAAATCCACAGCCTGCTTCCAGTCTCCGACCGGGTCAGGAATGGAATGAATGAAGCCCCCATCTAGCGGCGAGGATAGGAACTGTGCCGGCTGCCGAGGCCTGACGCACTCCTCTGGGGCAATGATTAAATGAATGACAGATGAAATGAAATGATAGTGGAGAGTGTTGCTGGAATGAAATTTTGACAGGGAAAACTGGAGTACCCGGAGAAAAACCTGTCTGCCTCCGTTTTGTCCAGCACAGATCTCACATGGAGTGACCGGGATTTGAACCACGGACCCAGTGGTGAGAGGCCGGCGTGCTGCCGCCTAAGCCACGGAGGCTTTCCCTTTTGGGCTAATGCCGTGTGTATTTTTAATTTGAACCATACGTTTCGGAGAAACCTTGCCTCCTTTTTCAATGGAAATAAACAATGTGGCCAAAGAAAGTATATCAATGAGATTACAAAAAATATAGATAAATTCCTCTGTTCGTCACCAGAGAGCAGCTGCCAGAAATTACTGTATGGACCATGGTGGAACGGCGGACAGAGTAGTAATTAACGAGAAGGTAAAGGGGGCGGTGTGAAAATATAGAAACTCCTCGAGGAATGAGGAGGGGGGGGGGGGGGAGGGAGTGTTAGATGGATATAAGGAAACATAAACAAAAGGGAAGTGTGTCTGAACGATACCTAACGTCATACAGTCAACGGCGAAAAAACAGATGGAAACTCCTCCAGTGACGAACAAAGGAGATAAAATCCAGGCTCTGAGCCCTAGAGGGAAAATGTACAATTTTAAATATGTGAAGAACAGAGAGACTGAGAGGAACTATCTCCCTAGATCCTTAATAACTGGTAGCCAAGTGTCACTTAGCTGATATCCAGTGTCTCTGTTAAAATTATTGGGATTTTTACGAATTTCAACTGCCTCCCTTATAATTCTAGACCAGTTGTGCTTAACAAGGGCAAGCGCATGAGCATCCTTGAAGCATGCATCGTGCCCTGAAGACAGGGCATGTTCAGCTATAGCTGATTTGTCAGGTTGGTTTAGACGGATGTTCCTTTGATGCTCTTGGATGCGAGTTGCAATGGACCGTTTTGTTTGTCCAATGTAGACTTTTCCGAAAGTACATGGGACTTCATACACCCCAGGTTGTAGTATTGGGGACAATTTATCTTTGTTTAATGCTAAACGTTGACCAATTTTCGTCATAGTGCCGAAAACTGTTTTTATATTGTGCTTGCGGAGAATCTTAGCAACGCGGTCAGTGGTGTTGTGAATATAAGGGAGGTAAGCAGTTCCTCTCACGTCGGAGCTCTGAGAAGGTTGTCTATCCCTCCTTCTGGGATGTAGGGACCTATATATAGTGGATTCATTATAGCCATTACCCTTAAACATGGTTTGTAAGGCATGTAACTCTTCCTGAAGAGTTGATGCCTCACAAATACGTTCCGCTCTTTTGGCTAGAGTTGTTATAATTCCTTGTTTTTGTGCTGGGTGGTGGTGGGAGTCCGCATGTAAATAACGGTTAGTGTGAGTTGGCTTACGGTAGACGCTGTGCCCCATGGAGCCATCCGCTTTCCTCCTCACAAGAACATCCAAAAAAGGTAAGCATCCACCGGACTCTAGCTCCATTGTGAAGTGGATTGAAGGATGCAGCTGATATAGGTGGTTCAGAAAGTGCTTCAGTTTCTCAGAACCCTCCTCCCACACCACGAACGTATCATCCACATACCTCCACCAAATCACAGGTTTGTAAGACGCAAGCACAAGATAAAAACAGTTTTCGGCACTATGACGAAAATTGGTCAACGTTTAGCATTGTTGTTGTTTGAGTCTTCAGTCTTTTGACTGGTTTGATGCAGCTCTCCATTCCTCCCTGTCCTGAGCTAAACGTTTCATCTCTACATAGCTACCACACCCTACATCCGAGGCAATCTGTTTAACATATTCTAACCTTGGTCTACCCCTACAGTTCTTGGCCTCGACCCTTCCTTCCATAACTAAGCTTGCTATTCCTGGGTGTCTTGGTATATGTCCTACCAACCTATCTCTTCTCTTCATTAGCAGTCGCCAGAAACATCTCTCCTCTCCCACTCGTCTTAATACCTCTTCGTTTGTAACCCTATCTACCCATCTGATCTTCATCATTCTCCTGTAACACCACATTTCAAATGCTTCAATTCTTCTCTTTTCTGCTGCACCAATAGTCCAAGTTTCACTTCCATAGAGCGCCACACTCCAGACAAAGGCTTTCAAAAATGACTTCCTAATACCTAAATCTATATTCGATGTCAGCAGATTCCTTTTTTGTAGAAATGCTTTCTTTGCCTGAGCCAACCTACTTTTTATATCCTCTTTGCTTCGTCCATCACTGGTTATTCTGCTTCCTAAGTAACAGAAGTCTCCTACTTCCTTCAGCTTTTCACCTGCCAATTTGATCTCCATAGAGGTTTCTGATTTATTTCGGCTGCATTCCAGTATTTTTGTTTTACATTTATTAATTTTCATCATGAATTCTTTCCGTAAGACGGAGTCCATACCATTCAAAAACTCATTCAAATCCTCAGGCTTGTCGGCCAAGATGACGATGTCATCAGCAAATCTCAGAGTTGAAATTATTTCTCCTTCACTCCCACTTTACATTTTTCTCTAATTTCCTTCATTGCTTGTTCAATGTAAAGATTGAAAAGTATGGGTGATAAGTTGCAGCCTTGCCTTACACCTTTCTGAATACCAGCTTCTCTCTCATGTCCTTCAACTCGAATGACTGCTGTCTGGTTTCTTTATAGATTGTATATCACCCTCCTATCCCTGTACTTTATTCCAATCGATTTCAAAATGTCAAACAATTTAGTCCAATCAACGTTATCAAAAGCCTTTTCTAAGTCTACAAAAGCCATGAACGTTCTCTTATCTTTCCTTATTCTACCTTCCAAAATCAGCCTAAGACTTAGTACAGCTTCCCTTGTTCCAACATTTCTCCTGAAACCAAATTGGTCTTCGCCCAACTCCGTTTCTATCTGGCTTTCAATCCTCTTGTAAATTATTCTAGACAGGATCTTTGAAGCATGAGTAATCAAGCTGATTGTACGGTGATCTTCACATCTGTCAGCTCCCACTTTCTTTGGTATAGGGATGATTACATTCTTCTTGAAATCAGGGGGTACCTCACCTGTCTCATAAATGCTACACACCAAGTGAAATAACCTGATCAGACCTTCATCTCCTATGCAGCGTAGCAACTCAATCGGTATATCATCTATGCCTGGTGCTTTGTTCCTGCTTAAGTCTTCCAAAGCTCTATCAAATTCTGATCTCAATATTAAATCTCCTTTCGCATCCTCATCAATTTCCTCCTCCCTTTCCATTACATGATTCTCAATCTCCTTTCCCTTATACAAACTCTCTATGTAAGCTTTCCATCTCTCAACCTTTTCTTCCCTATCTGTTAGAGGCTTTCCATTTTTGTCCTTAATATTACAGCACTTAGTCTTCTTTTCCCCAAAAGTATTCTTAATCCTTCGATAAGCTGTGTCTACCTTTCCTAATTTCAGACAATTTTCTATACCTGCACATTTCTCTTTCAACCATTCTTCTTTTGCTTCCTCGCACTTCTTGTTAACCTCATTTCTCAGACGTCTGTATTCTGCTTTCCCCTTTTCATCTCTTACATTCTTGTGTTTCCGCCTTTCATCCATCAATTCTAGTATATCCTGAGTGATCCACGGTTTTCTACCTATTCTTTCTTTCCTACCAATGTTTTCTTCTGCGGATTTTGTTATTTCATTCTTCAAAAGTGCCCATTCGTCTGCAATTGAAGTTTGTTTAGGGTTTTTCATTAGTCCTTCCTTTATACTCTTCTTGAATCTTTCGTTTACATCCTTCTCTTTCAGTCTGTCTATTGCCCACCTTTTTGACTTTTGACTTTTCTTCAGTTTCTTCAACTTTAATCTGCATTTCATTACAACCAGATTGTGGTCAGAGTTTATGTCAGCACCAGGATATGTTTTACAATCCAAAATCTGGTTTCGAAACCTCTGCTTGACCATAATGAAGTCGATTTGGTAACGTCCTGTATCTCCTGGTCTCATCCATGTGTATATTCTTCTATTGTGGTTATTGAATAAGGTGTTAGCTATGACCAACTCAAGCTCGGTGCAGAATTCTACCAGCCTGCTTCCTCGATCATTCCTTTCACCTAATCCGAAACCTCCTACTATCTTCCCTTCTCTCCCTTTTCCTACCACAGCATTCCAACCTCCCATTACTATAACATTCTCATCACCCTTGATATACCTCAGAATTTCGTCTATTTCTTCGTAGACCTTTTCAACATCCTCATCATCAGCTTGACTGGTAGGCATATAGACTTGTACCACTGTGGTGCAGGTAGGTTTAGTATTGATTTTTGCTACAATAATCCGTTCACTATATTGCTCATAATATTCCACCCGCTGTCCAAGTTTCCTACTCAATATGAGGCCAACCCCTGCTTGGTCATTGTTTGATTTAGTGCTAATGACCCTATAGTCTCCTGACCAAAAGTCCTGTTCTTCCTGCCAGCGCATTTCACTAATCCCAACTAAATCCAACCTCAACCTATCCATTTCCCTTTCTAAGTTTTCTAACCTTCCACTTCCTAGCAGACTTCCTAGCATTAAACAAAGATAAATTGTCCCCAATACTACAACCTGGGGTGTATGAAGTCCCATGTACTTGCGGAAAAGTCTACATTGGACAAACAAAACGGTCCATTGCAACTCGCATCAAAGAGCATCAATGGATCATCCGTCTAAACCAACCTGACAAATCAGCTATAGCTGAACATGCCCTGTCTTCAGGGCACGATGTATGTTTCAAGGATGCTCATGCGCTTGCCCTTGTTAAGCACAACTGGTCTAGAATTATAAGGGAGGCAGTTGAAATTCGTAAAAATCCCAATAATTTTAACAGAGCATATCAGCTAAGTGACACTTGGCTACCAGTTATTAAGGATCTAGGGAGATAGTTCCTCTCAGTCTCTCTGTTCTTCACATATTTAAAATTGTACATTTTCCCTCTACGGCTCAGAGCCTGGATTTTATCTCCTTTGTTCGTCACTGGAGGAGTTTCCATCTGTTTTTTCGCCGTTGACTGTATGACGTTAGGTATCGTTCAGACACACTTCCCTTTTGTTTATGTTTCCTTATATCCATCTAACCCTCCCTCCTCCCCCCCCCCCTCCTCAATCTTCGAGGAGTTTCTATATTTTCACACCGCCCCCTTTACCTTCTCGTTAATTACTACTCTTTCCGCCGTTCCACCATGGTCCATACAGTAATTTCTGGCAGCTGCTCTCTGGTGACGAACAGAGGAATTTATCTATATTTTTTGTAATCTCATTGATAAACTTTCTTTGGCCACATTGTTTATTTCCATTGAAAAAGTAGGCAAGGTTTCTCCGAAACGTATGGTTTAAATTAAAAATACACACGGCATTAGCCCAAAAGCATGAATTATTTATATAATTATAAAACATTATCTCACAGTTTTGTAGATACTGGCGCCGATTGAGATTCATCTTTTCTATTTCCTGCTAACGATATCCGTGCCTTGCAGAAATAATTTTCAAGTACAGAATTTCCTTCAATTACATTATTTTATATTACTGCTTTATCTGTTTGATGCCGGCTCTGCATAGTACAGAAACAGAACAGTGTAATGCTTCCCTTGTTTGGATTTTGTTTTGTTTTACGTTTCAACATACAGCGATGGAGAAAATAATTAATTTCTAACATATAAATGTATTATTCTCTTCTATCTGTACCAACTATTATGAGCAGAAAATGTCGGTGTTTGGATTTTATGAAATAAGTAACGTTTTTCTGGGCGAATTACTGGAGATAAAAGCACAACACACAGTCTCCTTTTGAAGCCAGACAGGGAGCTTGTATACTAGTTTTATCAAATATACCGTAGATGATAAATGGTATCTTTCTCTTCCTCTCTCAATGTCCCTCTCCCTCTCACACACGCTCTCTCTCTCTCTCTCTCTCTCTCTCTCTATTAGAGACTTGAACTGCGGTTTCTCATGCATCGTAGCCTACGTCGTAAATCATTTCCTGTTCCACAACATGGATCATATCAATGCCCTCTACAGACGTGGACTGTTTGTTTAAAAAACGCTTTCATCCTTTTCCCTCAGATTGCTGTAATTTAAACCATATTTTTGACTAGCTTCAGGCCACCCCGTGGGGGAGGGGGGGTGTCAAATAAGATAAATGTCGAAGACCCCGAGAACTGACAGCACTCGCTGTGTGTGTATTTTTCTCCCTATTATTCACGTTTCTACGGTTCGGAGATGTGATGGGAGAAAGGAAGCCTTTAATAGGAAAAGTAATAAAGCTTGTAGGTTTACGCCACCATTGATCTTGCGATCATGATCTCCCTTTTGCATGGAATCTGAACCACAGGAATTGGCATTATGCTTCAAAAATCTCACATGCATTGGTCGAGAATCGAACCAGGTTCATCTTCGTGATAGGCAAACAGCTAGACCACTGCACCACCACCACCCAAAAAAGTAGCTTGCAATTTTACAGTATGTGGCCGTCACGACCATAAACCACGTGGCCTTTATTCTCTTTACTTGGAATTCGAACCACTGGACTTTGACATATTACCTCGATAATCCTACAGCGGCTACCCTGAGTGTGGTTCTTTCCGATTTTTTCCACATTCCCTCCAGACAAATGCCGGGACAGTACCTCATTGCAAGTCCCTGGGCACCTACCTCGTCCTTGTCCCTAATACAGTTACACAGACTAGTTCAGTCTTCCCAGGAATACAGATTATAACTATTAGACAAGTTCAACACACACCCAACTTCACGGGGCTAATGATCAAGATGTCCCAAATCACTTTAATGAATTACAACTACTAAAGTAGATCTAGAGAATTTGATTTAAGCATTGAACATTTGGATAGCCGTCATTTCGTTTCTGTTAAGATGGCGGCGATATAAAACATGACACTGAGTTTTCCTTTGCTAGTGCTACCTCCGTACCAAAGTTGTTTCAATTCAGTTTAGTCGTGTTTGAATTGATAAGGGGGTATCAACTTGCGCACACCTTCATGGCCGCCATTTTGAAATTATTTGGCTGATGACCTTGTAGTTTAGGTGACAGACGCATCCCACCCGAAGGTATATTTTGCCAAAATTTGGTAGAGATCGAATGGTTATCATACTAACAAGTATAACAAGTAGTTCCGTGAAGAACTATACAGCCTATTTTCATATATCCTACTTATGTTAACTGCCACTATCAACATACAAAATACCGACAGTAGTGGCTACGCGGGCTAAAGCGCAGCGTTAGGTCAAGGGGCCAAGCTCTCTGCTGGCTCGGTAGACGCGTGGGTTCGAGCCCCACCGTCGGCCGTCCTTGAAATGGTTTTCCGTGGTTTCCCCATTTTCAACACCAGGCAAATGCTGGGACGGTACCTTCTGACAGGCCACGGCCGCTTCCTTCCACATCCTTGCCCAGTTTCATTGATCATCCATTCCATCTCTCATCCCAACGCGCAGGTCGCCCACTGGCGTCGACTAGAAAGACCTGCACCCGGCCTCTCCGGAGACCACACGACAAAAAAAACATACAAAATTTCAGTTTGATTGCTGTAATAGATTCGTAGATATTGAGAACCGACTAAATATTTCGGATGGTCGCCATGTTCGATTTTATATAAGTAGGTCCTAGAGTAATGTACTGTTACATGAAGATTATTGTGCACGTGTAGCATTCAAACTTCAATCGCATGATTAGGACAAAAGAAGTAACAATGAGATTTAAAAACTTCGCACAGCTGCCATCTTGTGGTTATGGAAACAATTGAAATAAATTAGATGCCAGTGGATTAACATTCGTATAAGGATTTACTGTACCAAGTTTCACTGCACTCGGATGGTTAAATTGCGAGAAACGTCCATGTGAATATTTATAATTTGCGTCGCCGCCATGTTAGATTTGTGACCACCAGGTTATTGAAAGTCCTATACGTGAACTTAAGTTCATAGCCCCTATGAACATAAAAAATTCAGTTTGATTGCTATAATAGATTCGTAGATATTCAGAGCAGTCTAAATATTTTTGATAGTCGCCATGTTGGATTGTTAAATGTATAGGCCATAGAGTCATGTACCATTAAAGGAAAATTATTGCGTAGATTTATTATTCAAACTTTCACTTCGATCGCAAGATTATGACACAAGAAATAAAAACTTAATTTTAAAATTCGCACAGCCGCCATCTTGAGGTTATGTAAACAATTGAACTATATTAGATACCAGTGCATTACAATGTGTATAAACATTTCCTGTACCAGATTTCATTGTGTTTGGAACATTAAATCGCGAGAAAGTTCTATTTAAAATTTTCAAATTTGTTTGGCCGCCATGTTCGTTTTGTAGTTAACCGGTTTTTGAAAGTCTTATAGATGAACTTCCAGTTGTGCCCTTTATCTCCATACAAAATTTCAGAGTGATACCGCTAATAGTTTCAGAGATATAGAATGCCGGTGAAATATTTCGCACAGCCGTCATCTTGTGGTTATGTAAACAATTGAACGAAGTTAGATGTCGGTGCATTACAATTTGTATAAACATATACTGTACCAAGTTTTAATGCGTTTGGTTGGTTAAATCGCGAGAAACGTCTATTTAAATGTCGCAAATTCGCGTGGCCGCCATGTTGGTTTTGTAGTTACAATTTTTTCAAAAGTTACATAGGTGAACTTCAATTAGTTCCCTTTATCACCGTAAAAAAATCCAGGGTGATATCGGGAATGGTTTCGGAGATATTGAATGCTGGTGAAATATTTCGCACAGCCACCATGTTGGATTGGTGAGACGTAACAAAATTTGAAGGGTACGGTCTGTGTCGTCCAAAATGGTGATATGAACTTACCGAGTTACATTGTTATCGCTCCAGCCGTTTAGAAGTTATTAGGGACACACACCCACTCGCACACACACACGGACAAAAGGTGATCTCATGAGCCTATTTTTATGTTCGACGATGTCGAAATGCAAACATTATGTGTCAGAAAACTGTATCATAATGAGGCTCATTATAACACTGTTTTTCATTACGATACAGTTTCTCCAGCCAATCAGAGCTCATTCATTGACCAATTAGGTAAGGATGCCTTCGCGCATGCGCTCAAAATCCAACATGTCGGGCATAAACACAACATCTTCCTATATAAATTACCGACATGGAATACGCACCGTCCACATGTACGCGTAAATAAACTGGCGAATATGAGACAAGAAGTAGCACTGTACCTTAATATCACCCACACTACCTTCTACACAGCACATTGCCTTCAAACGACTTCCGTGACAATATTAGTGAGGGACGGCAGATGTAATCATATGGCCTACATAATAGTCTATGGCATTGCAAGCACACAGAGCGCATGCGTCGGTCAGAGAGCTTGAAAGACAGAGATATCATACCCAGCGCTCGCACTCCGATCACAAAATTCAAGTGGCTGACTCTCAACAGATATTTATGAATAGTTATGTTAAAACAGATAATAAAGTTATAATTATCGTCGAACATAAACAGTCGTATGCAACTCGCCTATAATGGTAATTAAGACACTCGTATGGAAATTATAAAACTCGCTACGCTCGTTTTATAAACATACTCGTGTTTTAATTATTGCCATTATAGGCTCGTTGCATAATGTACTATTTCGATATTGAAAATAGGCTAATAATGAACGAATGCAAGCCGGTAACCATGGCAACAGATTCTCAGAGGTCCATCTATTGCTGTAAGAAGCAATGCAATTCCATTAATTACATTAGTGTGAAAGTTTGCAAACGGCTAGAAGGTTATCACGGAACCAAATTAAGCTGTAAAATGCATCTATACGTATAATGCGCTTAAGGGGGTCAAGGGGTAATCTAGAATTTTTTCACGCGATTTACACCTGCGGGTGTGGTACGGCAGGTCTATTATATTCCCATCCCTATCTATCTATATATTTAAAACAGTAAGGTGATTTTTAGCCTATTTTCAATTTTGAAAAAATAGGCTTATGAGATCACCTTTTGTCCGTGTGTGTGTGCGTGTGTGCGTGTGTGTGTGTGTGTGTGTGTGTGTGTGTGTGTGCGTGTGTGTGTGATTCGTGTGTGTGTCCCCCCCTAATAAAATCGAAACGGCTGGAGCGATTTCAATGAAACTCGGGAAGTTCATAGCACTATTCCCGGCGACCTCGACCGTGCCCTTCAAATTTTGTTACGACTCTCCAATCCAACATGGCGGCTGTGCGAAATATTTCACTAGCATTCAATATCTCCGAAACTATTACCGATATCGCCCTGAAATTGTGTACGGTGATAAAGGGCACTACTAGAAGTTCACCTATGAGACTTTAAAATACCTGGTGACTACAAAACCAACATGGCGGCCAAGCGAAGTTGAGACATTTAAATAGACTTTTCTCGCGATTTAACTATCTAAATGTAATGAAACTTGGTACAGCAAATGTTTGTACACATTGTAATGCACTGGAGTCTAATTTAGTTCAATTGTTTACATAACCTCAAAATGGCGGCTGTGCGAAATATTTCACTGACTTTCTATATCTCCGAAACTATTACAGATATCACCCTGCAATTGTGTACGGTGATAAAGGGTACTGAAACAGGTATACCTATGTATATTTCATAAACCTGTTAAGTACGAAACGAACATGGCGACCAAGCGAATTTAAAATATTTTAATAGACTTTTCTCGTGATTTAACTCTCTGAGCGCAGTGAAATGTGGTACAGTAATTTATTTTGCAGATTGTAATGCACTGCCATCTAATTTAATTCAATTGCTTACATAACCTCAAGATGGCGGCTGTGCAAAATTTTAAAATTAAGTTTTAATTTCTTGTGTCGTAATCATGCGATCGAAGTGAAAGTTTGAATAATGAACCTAGGCAGTAATTGTCCTTGAATGGTACATAACTCTATGGCCTATACACATAACACTCCTAAATGGTGAGCTCCCGAAATATTTAGACGGTTCTCAATATCTATGAATCTTTTACAGCAACCAAACTGAATTTTTTAATGTTCATAGAGACTATGAACATATGTTCACCTATAGGACTTTCAGGAACCTGGTGAGCACAAATCCAACATGGCGGCGACGCGAAGTATAAATATTTAAATGGACGTTTCTCGCGAATTAACTATCCGAGTGCCGTGAAACGTTGCACGTTAAATGCTTATACAAACGTTGATCCACTGGCATCTAATTTATTTCAATGGTTTGCATTATCACAAGATGGCTGCTGTGCGTAATTTTAAAATCTCGTTTTTACTTCTTGTTGTCTAATCATGCGATTGAAGTTTGAATACCACACGTACACAATAATCTTAATGTAATAGTACAAAAATAAAAATCCAACCTGGCGACCATCTGAAATATTTAGACGGTTCTCAATATCTACGAATCTGTTATAGCAATTAAACTGAAATTTTGTATGTTGATTGTGGCAGTTAACATAAGTAGGATATATGAAAATAGGCTGTATAGTTCTTCACGGAACTACTTGTTGTTACCACGAGATTGAGAGAACGACAGAACCGATTTACTTCGTAGAGCACTCTAACGAAAGCTCTTGGCCTCTAGATTTGCAGAGTGTCTATAAAATAAACAAATATATTACGGTATATTTTTGAATTAATATAGAAAATAGCAGAATTCCCACCCCTCACGCATGCGCACAATCCGCCTGGGGTCATGACAAAATGGCGGTGAGAAGTCCATTAAAATGTAAGTTATTTAATAAGCTTGCATGTAATTGAAAACATACATTAACCAAGTTCTGACAATAAAATATAATAACAGTATGAACGTATACGAATGTGCAACATTGATTTATTTTGATAATGAAATGGATTATTTCCTTCAGACAGCGGCTTTTAATGATAAAGAACTGCTGCGTCTGCTGCCGACCAAGAGTGCGCGAGTTGCAATGTGGTTAAGGCGACAGACTGTGGTTCCAAGGTTCACCGGTTCGGTCCCAGCCCTCGCCGATATTTTTTTTTTTTTTTTACCACTGAAATATTGTTTAATCAAGGAGTATTAGTAAGGTTTTATGTCTGTTAAAGATACATATTTCTACATTCCCCCTCGGTATATTTTTGAATTAATATAGAAAATAGCAGAATTCCCACCCCTCACGCATGCGCACAATCCGCCTGAGGTCATGACAAAATGGCGGTGAGAATTCCATTAAAATGTAAGTTATTTAATAAGCTTCCATGTAATTGAAAACATACATTAACCAAGTTCTGGCAATAAAATATAATAACAGTATGAACGTATACGAATGTGCAACTTTGATTTATTTGGATAATGAAATGGATTATTTCCTTCAGACAGCAGCTTTTGAAGATAATGAATGGCTGCGTCTGCAACTGAACAAAATTGCACGAGTAGCTATGTGGTAAAGGCGACAGACTGTGGTTCCTAGGTTCGCCGGTTCGATCGCAGCCCTCGCCGATATCTGTTTTTTTTTTTTTGTTTTATTTTTACCATTGAAATATTGTTTAATCAAGGAGTATTAGTAAGGTTTTATGTCTGTAAAAGATACATATTTCTACATTCCCTCTCAATACGTTTTATTTCCGTTTTACCATTGCATTACAGCATGTGATCAAAAGAGCAAACTTTTGTCCTCAATACGCCGTTTAAATATCTGCAATCAGTTCCTATAACTGACAACAGAAGACAGTACATCGCCCATATAGTTCCAGTAACTGACAGCAGATGGCAGCACCATTGCATCGATATATTTAAAACCCAAGACATGGCACGTTTTCACGTGATGGAGAATTATAAAGGAGGGGAATATTTAAGAAGGGAAATTTTGAGGAACATTAACCGACAGTTGAATGTGTAGGCTATGTTGTTTATGTACCTTAATATTGCAATTTCTTCCCAATGCTTCGGTGGTCAAGTTATTAGCGTCCTAGACTAAAAGTTATAATTATGCATCGTCAATATACTCTTAAATTATTAAAGAAAAAAGTAGTTTTCCAGGCACTCGCGCGTGTCCACAATTGCTTTCGCCATAAGAGACACTTGGCAAACATAATTCGTTTGAAGGGCTCCGACATCGTGGTCACTCAGCCCCGTGTACTTGGGTGTGTATGTGTGAAATTTTCTCTCATAACCTGTGTTATTGTGATGGCTGCATTACTGTGTGTATTTGTAATTAAGGTGGTAAATGGCAAGGAGACGGCCAAGGCCTTAAGTTAGGAACCATCCGGTATTTGCCTTAAGTGGAAGTGGGAAACCACGGAAAACCACATCCAAGATTGTCGAGGTGGGAATTAAACCTTCCTCTTCTTAGTTATACCTCAAGAGACTGAATGTGCCCCGTTTTTGCCCTCAGACCAGAATTCAATTTCTTGGCAGAGCAGGAAATGTAACCCGGGTCTCCGGGGCGATAGACAAGAATAGGTGGGCCTCCATGTGTTAATACGATTTTTGACATGCACGGGACATATAATTCAAAAACTGCCTCCATTAGGGTGACTGCCGAAGTGAGTATTGAGTATAGGCCTATGGTCGTTCCAGTAGTTGGCGAAGTGATTCTATGTTCCCCTGCAAAATGTACTGTCATAACCTATAACAGGTGATGGAAATTGCTTATTTAGAGCAGTTTCGTACTGTTTATGACAAAATGAAGAACGTCATTCTGAGCTGCGTTTTCAAGCTATCGCAAAAAATTTCGCTGGCAGGAACAATTATAAGGAATTTATTTTAAGCGATCAGTCTCATCGCATTCTCCTCACCAACCAACTTGAGTATGAAAGTCTCTGGACGGTCATGTTGAACTTCATTGTATAAGACAATTATTTAAGGATTATTTGTTTAGAGTACTGAGTCTAACTACGCAGTTGATTTCGGCAATGGAAGTATTATTTGCCATGTAATATTTAGCGGCTCCGTTATTGCAGGACACTATAGTGTTATCGAATAATACGAAGCCACATTTAAAATCCAATATAAATAGGCCATTTCAGAAACAATTCCAGATATTATGCAGTACAGTGTACTGTAAGGTCTTTGACGATCAAATGTAAACATTGTTCTACATTGTACTTCTCTTGCGTAAAATCTATGCGTGGTTACTTTGGTCTTTACTGTTGTGAGGGTAAAATTGATCTGCTGGAATATAAAATATTTGCCAAGCTGCAACAATGTAATGATATTAATTTAAAAGTCATTGAACTTATATCCAGTAGTTCAAACACATACATCAGCGTTAACAGATTGGATACTGAAGATGAAAGCCAGCTACTTCATTTCCCTATTATTGAATTTTTCAATTCCTTGGAATTAAGTGATTCGCCTCCACATACTCCGAACGTTTGAGCCATAGTTATGCTCCTTAGAAATCTGAACGTTTCCCAAGGACTCATATATGGTAATATATTAATTGTAAAAAATATGTAAGAAATTGCTTGGATTCGGATATAATAGGTGCCGTAATATTAGGCAGAGAGCTCAAATCCTACGACTTGATTTAACACCTTCCGATAAAACACTTGCAGGTACAGTACATTTTCTTTTAATAGGCAACAATGTCCTATTCGCTCGGCCTACTTTATCACAATCAATCAAGCTCAAGGAGAAACTCTTGAACGTATTGGGCTATTTACCTCATCACGTTTTAAGTCATGACCAGCAGGATAGTGAAGGTACAAAAAAGGTCCTGTATGGGATGGTAAAGAATAAGAGGCGGAAGGATCCTACGGATTATGTCAGAATGGTGAACAAAAGGGGACAAGGGATAGAAAATAGGGAAGAACTGAAGAAAATGTGGAAAGAATATTTTGAAGAACTCCTGAACCCAAATGGAAACCACGGCGAGGAAGAAGAAATCGGGGAAAAGGTACAGTAGATGAACTGCAAACAGAAAAGGACTTAACATGGAAAGAAGTGGAAGATGCAGTGAGGAAGATGTAAGGAGGGAAGGCACCGGGTGTGGATGAGTTGAGTGTGGAGATGGTGAGAGCAGCAGGAGAGGTGGGGATACAATGGTTGTACCGAGTGATGAAGGCAGCATGGAAGGAAAGGAAGACCCCAGAGGACTGGAAAAAGGGAATAATTGTCCCGATCTTCTAGAAAGGTAGTAGAACAGAATGCAGAAACTATCGGGGAATAACACTGATGAGTCATTGTGCAAAGATGTTTGAGAAAGTTTTAGAAAGGAGAATTAGGACAAGGATAGAAGGAGGGATGAGGGAAGAACAACATGGCTTCAGAGCAGGAAGGTCCACAGTGGATTTGATTTTTGCTGTAAGTCAGTTACAAGAACAGCACTATGAGTATGGAACAGATCTACTGATGGCCTTCCTGGACATTGAGAAAGCATATGACAGTGTATCCAGAAACAAAGTATGGAAGTCCCTGGAGGATAGAGGAGTAGAAAAATGGACTATAAGGAGGATAAAAGAGATGTACAAGGGAAGCGTGAGCTGTGTGAAAGTGGGAGGAGAGAGATCTGACTGGTTGGAACAGAGAAACGGCCTGAAACAAAGAAGTGCACTGTCACCGTTACTTTTCATTGTGGTGATGGATGACATAATGACCCGAGCGGCACAAGTAATTGGGGAAGGAAAGATGAAAGCAATGGTGTTTGCGGATGATTTGATGATTGTGGAAACAAGGAGGAGGAGGTACAGGAACAGTTGGACGTGTGGGAAGGAATAATACAAGGATATGTGAAGAAATTTAGCATAAATAAGAGTGAGATGGTGATCACAACAAGGAAGAAGGAAAGGACCACAACGGGAATAACAATTGGTGGGGATCAGCTGAAGAAAGTGGAGAGTTTCAAGTATCTGGGAAGCCTGATACAAGAGAATGGAAGAAACGTTAGAGAAATAAATGAGCGGGGGAGACAGGCAGAAGCATTCCGGAGGAGTGTGAGAAGCATGTTATGGAGCAGGGATGTCCCTCAGAACAGCAAGTAGATCATATATCGTACTATGTCCCTATCCTGACGTATGCCTCGGAGACCTGGGTTATGAAAGGAAGGGAGAAGAGCAAAATACAGGCCAGTGAGATGAGGTTCTTGAGAAGCAGTATTGGAGCTACAAAGAGGGACAGAATATGAAATGAGAGGACCAGAGAATTAATGAAGGAGGAACCATTACAGGATGGTATAGAGAAATCTAGACTTAGATGGTATGGACATGTAAAACGATTGGAGGAGAAGAGGATACCCAGGAGGATACACGGGACGAAGTGGGAAGGAAAGAGACCAAGAGGGAGACCGAGAGACAGGTGGCTGAAGGGGGTGGAAGAAAGCGTGAAGAAGAGAGGAGAAGACTGGACAAGGGTGGAGGCTGAGAGATGGTGGGAAGACAGAAGACGTTGGAGAGGCTTGTGTTCCAAACAGACCCGGCCAGTGGCTGGAAACTGTGCAAGATGATGATGACCTCATCACGTTTTCAGTCATGACCAGCAATATGTTGCAATGCTGAGAGTGCTATCTTTTGACGCCCTTAAAGTTGCAATAGTGCTAAAAAGTAATCGTACAAAGAATGTAACTTATATAAGAAGCTTCTTCAGTAAATTTGTTTTCCATTGTCCGTCATGTTTTGACGGGTTTCATCTAGTATTATATTATTATTAGTAGTATTATATTATGGCGTACAACGACGAGACAAAGCCCCTCGGTGCCAGAAACAAAATAAGGCTCTAAATCCAACAGTTTCTGAAATATTCCCAGAAAACTAATTTAATTTAATTTAACAAACTAATGAAGGAATGCAAATCGCTAGCCATGACAACATTATCTCAAGGGTTGGCATCCAACTTTCCATCTATATCTGTAAGAAGCAATGTCACTCCATTTATTACATTTCTGTGAAAGTTTGCAAATGGCTATAAGGTTATCACGGAACCAACGTAGACTGTATAATTCATCAATGCAATTAAGGGGGTCAAGGGGTAACCTAGAATTTTTCATGCAATTTTCACGTGCGACATATAGTACAGAAGGTCTAGTACATCTCCTAACAGCAGCATTATTTTCAAAAATTCCTGAATTGAATCAGCATTTTTTGCTGCTTTTAGTAATTTAGGCCATTTGAGGCTAAAGAACCTGAATTTTCATTCACCACAAGCCTTTATAATTTATGAAAGGGGTCTTCCTGTGTATGGGGACCTAACACAACGTAGAGGGTCAGTTTTTATGTGACGTGTATTGCGTTTCGTCTACAAGGCTTTCAATTCTATTTCACGTCAGGAAGTACACGTTAGGTGAATTTAGTTTGAGAGCACATTTTAACTAATCTTTTTTTTTGTCGACATACAGGTTCATCGTAAGGATGACTTTGTTTGATACTGTGTGGTAGATATACCCATATTTAGATATCTGGGTGATATGTTGTAGACAACAGAATTGTCTGTCTGTCTTTCTGTGTATCTTTATGTACGCCTATAACTCGTGTTCGGATGCTTGGTGCATCGTAAAATTAGGTATGGTAAACATGAGTCAATACACCAATCATTTATTAAACTCTTCACCGTACTTTTCATACAGTAGAAGGGTGGATATAGGGAAAAGCTTCTCAAAATACATGCTAAAATAGGCGAAATATAAAAATTATGCTATAAGGACGACCAAAGCGTATGTTGCGCTTCTCAATGTGAGACACAAAATTCGGGAGTCTATAAAGGGTCTCCGAAAACCACATTTGAAGGCCCTTAAATTAACAGTGTGTGTGATATTCTCAGAAAACTAACATCGTTCTGATAAACTTATGAAGGAATGACAAACCACTAACCATTGCAACAGTAGCTCAATAATAATGTCTGGTGTTAACACCGAAAACCGTTCGAAGAACGGGTACTTCTGCAAGTATCAGTTGTAATTTGATTTAAGCATTGAACATTTGGATGGCTGCCATTTCAGTTTCGTTAAGATGGCGGCGATATAAAACAAGACACTGAGTTGTTCTTTGCTAGTGCTACCTCTGTACCAAAATTATTTCAATTCGGCTTCGTCATGTTGGAATTGATAGGGTGGGGCTGACAGACATACACATATAGGTTACACACACACACACACAGGCAGACACACGAACTTTAGGCCCGTGTAGATATAATAAGTCTAATTTCATTTTCTTTTTTCGAAAATAGAAAGTGGGGTAAACATAACCTAACGTGAACTGCATGAAAGAAAAGCCTCCTTCCGGTACAGAGACCTCTTGGTGACCTTTAATCTTACTGTAAGATGGGAAATCATTTATAGGACAAAACTATTTTTTCAAGCAGCCACTGTGGCCAAGAGTGCTAACGCGCTAGCTCGTGCCTCGCTGGCATCGTCCAAAAAACAGTTTTCATGGTCTCCGATTTTCATCACCAGGCAAATACCGAGGCTGGCTTCCTTCCAAAATCCCTTCCCTGACCCTTCCTTAAATAGACCAAAGTTAGCGGTCGATTGGATTATCGGCATGTCACTATCCCCAGTTGTATCTGATCACAACGAGTGTTCAGCTCCCAGACACCATCCTTGCGACGGTAGAGGAATGATCCCTCACAGAGTCCTTGGATAAATCCAAGCTTGAAAGATAAGTGATTTTAAAAAAACTATTTTTTTAATGTGTTGTTTTGTTCTGATTTGTTTTAAGTTTGCGTTATTTAGTTGTTTTAGGATTTGTGTCTGTTCTTTGTTATCTTCTGTATTTCTGTTTTTTTTTCGTTGTTTTTTTCGGTTTGTTTCTCATATTATCTTTGCTTTAACTTTTCGTTGGATTTCATTTTGGCTTTCTTTATTCTGCTCTTGCTTTTTGTTTTGTAGTGTTATTTTTTATTTTTGCTTTTATTTTAGTTATTATTTTCTCCAGTAGATCAAGAATTTTCAGGAAATTTATTTGATTTTCATAAATATCAACAATTCTATTTGAAAGATTGTTCAAATAAGGCTCTAAGATTCAACCATCAGTACTTTTGATGATATACTCGTACATTGTCCTTGTGATGCTGTTTAGTACACATTCCATTATAATTTAGAGGCCGATACTAGGCCCCTTAAAACAACAATTAACATTATCATTATCATCAGCATCATCATCATCACAAACCACTATCCTGTAATACAACTCAAATATATATACAGTAACTCAAAACTAAATGTCAAGGTTCATATAATGTGTAAACATGTAGGATTATTAATATTGCATTTATGTTGCAGAGTTGGGAAGCGCTGCCGCCAGACACCGCCACCTTCACTCCAGACATCACCCCGCTCATTCTGTCGGCGCACCGAGACAACTATGAGATCATCAAGATACTGCTCGATAGGGGCGCCACGTTACCCATGCCCCACGATGTCAGGTAGGAATAGGTTCTTTCTGTAAATTCATTTTAGGGGCTAAGGGCATCTTGGTCATCACACACGTGTACTTGAGCGTGTGTTGGATTTGTCTGGTAGCTTGTTTTTCTATGTTGACTATGGCAGTGTGTGTGTGAGTGTAATTATTAGGCCAAGGAATTGGAGCAGGTACTCCAGAATTTGAAATAAGGTATTGTCCCGGCGTTTGCTTGGAAGTAGTGTGGAATACCCACACTAAGGATGCCTGTTGTCACACCGAGATTCAAAGCGGTACGCTTTCTTGAATTGCTAAAGCTCCCCAGCAAATCGTACTTTGTGATTTAACGCGCATGGCTACGCCACTCGGTTGAGGTAAGAGCAGCAAACAACCCATTCCTCTATATGAGACTATCTAATGAAATGAAAATCCACAGCCTGGTTCCAGTCGACCGACCAGGTCAGGGAATGGAATGAATGAAGCCGCTATCTAGTGGCGAGGATATGAACTGTGCCGGCTGCCGAAGCCTGTCGCACTTCCCTGGAGCAATGATTAATGAATGACAGATGAAATGAAATGATAGTGGAGAGTGTTGCTGGAATTAAATTTGTGACAGGGAAAACCGGAGTACCCGGAGAAGAACCAGTCTGCCTCCGCTTTGGCCAGCACGAATCTCACATGGAGTGACCGTGATTTGAACCACGGACCCAGCGGTGAGAGGCCGGCGTACTGCCGCCTATACCACGGAGGCTCTAGACTAACTAGTAAATTAACCAAATCCTTACGCTGAGCAACTATTGAAGTTAGACCTTTGGAAAAGGAAACAGAAAGTATTCGCGTGGGAGAATGAGCAGAGCTTGACTGCAGCCCTGTTAAGATGGTGCACCGTGTGTACTTTATGTGAAAGTATTTGCAACTATCAGAAATACAGAGAAATGTAGTTGTTATTGATTTACTTAAGAGCTTTTCATCGTCGTGGTCTTGCAGCCCCATGTGTGAATCTGCCTGATAACCTGCGTCAATGTGTTGACTGTTCTTGTGTGTTTTATTAATTGGGGCTAGAAGAATTTGAGTAAGAGGCAGTCATGGTCTTAATTTAGGTACCATCCCGACATTTTCCTGGAGTAGTAGTGGGAAACCATGGACAACCAATTCTAGAATACCGTAGCTGATGCAGGAATCGAACCCACATATTCCCGGTTCTGCCTCACGAGGCTGAGCGATCCCTATCTCAAACCTCAGACCAGAATTGTCACGACAGAGCTGGTATTCGAACCCGAACCTCCGTGGTGATAACTAACAATGCTAAGAACTACACAAAAAAGGCCTACAACAGAAGTATCATGAAGCGCGTTTCCTTGCGCTACCAATAAAAATTAAAGGTCAATTTTTAAATCCAAATAGAAATCTAAAATTATTTTGATATCTCTTTCTAGCCCGTCTGTTAGAGAAAATATTAATCCCTAGTTGAGTTTCTTAATTATTTAAGTGACTGTGTGCACAGTGCGTAACGCTCTCGTCTCAAGTGCCCAAGGTTGCTGGATTAATGTCCGGCTCACCTGATTGCAATTCAGGTTGCTTCAATGTGAGAGCTTATACTAACGTCTTCTTCTTAGAGTGATTCAGTCTGATGACTGGTTTGCCCCTGCGACGAGTCTTCTCCAACTGGGTTGATCCTGTGCTGTACGTTTGGCGTCTACATAGCCCCTGCATCCTGAGTTCTCAAGAAATGTCATCATGAATGTCTTTCTTGGTCTTCCACGAGAGCGTTTTCCTGGATTTTACCTTCCAATATTTCTGACAACACATTCCCATGTCGAAGCCTATGTCCCATCCACAAAAGTTGTCTCTTCCTAATCTGACTCATCAGCTGTCTCTCTTCTTCAACAATGTTCAATACCTCAGTGTTAGTCTTCATCTCTACCCAACGTATCCGTTGTAGCCGACGCCAACACCACATCTCAAAGGCTTCTAGCCTCTTAATATCACTCTTGGTTAATGTCCGGGTCTCAGCACAATACAATGCAACTGACCAAATATAAGATTTCATTATTCTTTTACGTAAGCTGAGGGACATTGTTTTCTGACATAGAAGGGACTGATTATCTCTGAAGGCTTGCTATGCTGTTGCTATTCGTGTTTTCTTTATTTCATTGGGACACTGAAGATTTTCTGCTATGATCTTTCCAAGATATTTGAACTGTGCTACTTGTTGTACTAACGTATGGGATAGAAAACATATGACCATACCTCACAAAAAAGAACCTATCCGCACTAGTAAAACGCTGTTCATAAATAGAGCGATCGGAGTGTCCAAGACTGCAAGATCACAACTCGTCTACCACCTCGCACTAGAATCGTTCCTCATTGAAGATCCTTGAATACTCTTCCCTCTACCCAACACTAGAACCTCCGAAAAACGTCTAACATCACAAAACAAACGAAGAGAAGATATAACTCCTGAATTCTATGGATTTGGAGCCATGATAGATCAGACGTGGACAATATCTAATTTAGAGATGAGGTACAAGGCTTGCAAGACTGGCAGTACACAGCTTTCACCATATAATTTGTAACAACAGGTGGCGTGTGATGCACTATCCGCATGTGGTCGTACGTGTGAACTCTACCATTTAGAACTCTGCAGCAAAAGAACAAAGTCAATTAATGATTATGCAAACCAAGGCGAAGGCGCGCAATTTTAGTGTATTTCATGTTTCTTTTTATGGATATTTGGCTGCAATAAAAGTAGAATTAAATGTGAGAGTCAATTTTCTATTATGATAAAGAACTCAACGGGAATGAAACGTAGCACTCGCTTATCACAGAAATCCTAGCAGCTGAATGGGATGTTAAATCCATCATGATGATTGCTGTAATCATTCCTAGGAGGTAGATAAACATCATCGCCACCATCACAATAATCGTCTCCACACGTTATATCCCTTCCTGAGCGAGCGCCTGCGCTCGATGTTACGTGCACTGATTTTTAATTGTTCATCGTTCCAGGAATATTGTGTTGAAAGCTTTTTTTACCTTGCACCATCCATTTCTGATGATTGGGTAAACTGGCGATAAACGTGTTGCCTCTTGTTTTCAGAGCAAGCAGACGAGCAGGGCTTCCTATATTTTCAATGAAAACATACGCGTTCATTTCCTTATTGGCATTTTGCGACTCAAAAATGTCGAGAGAATTATCGCCAGACGAAATGAGACAGTTTTGTACCCACGACAGACCAATAACGCAATAAGAAACATTTTTTGCCGTTGTTTGCTATGTACTTGAGTGTGTGTTGTGTCTGATAACCGGTGTTGTTGTGTACCTATAGTAGTAGTAGTAGTAGTAGTAGTAGTAGTAGTTTACAGTTTGTTTATTTATGCCAAATCTCACATTTTTTGGACCTGCCAAGCTTACGCTCGTCGGAAGGTGCCAATTATACTTACAATACATTTGTTAACAAAAACAATTACATTTTCACGTATACAGTCCAATCTCTCCTTCCAATTATTTTATACAGTAATAGTAATAATTCAAAAAAATATTCAATCACTTCATAACGATTAATTATGGTTATAATGATTACAATATGTTAATAACAATACAATAAAGCTATTATAGTAAATTATAATATTTTTTTTCTTCCTACCTTAATACAACAGTTATGACGTTAGACTACTATTTAAAAAAAGTAACTGAAAACTTGAAATACAAATGTTACTATCATGTTCAAGTAATTTCTTATTTCATATTGCACATTCTATGCATAGGAGTATATTACATATACAAGTAGTTGTCCACTTTACATATACAAGCAGTTGTCCCCTTAGTTTAAGGAGTTATTTAATAACCAATTTTGTATAACTTTTTTTGTTTTTGCCATACTCTCAAAGACCAGCTGTGAATGTGGCAGTTTGTTAAATAGAAATGGCACCTTGTAAGCTAATGATCTTTTGCCAAATTCATTATTTGTTTTAATAATAATAACCCCTGGCACTACACCTCCTGAATAGAGTCCTGCGCGGATATACAAAACGTTATCCGCCTCGCATCCGCACGGCTGTTATCTGCATCCGCCCCGCATCCGCACGACTGTTATCCGCATCCTCCCAGCATCCGCACGACTGTTATCCGCATCCGCCCCGCATCCGCACGACTGTTATCCGCATCCTCCCAGCATCCGCACGGCTGTTATCTGCATCCGCCCCGCATCCGCACGACTGTTATCCGCATCCTCCCAGCATCCGCACGACTGTTATCCGCATCCGCACGACTTTTATTCGCATCCGCCCCGCACCCACGCCACTTTTATCCTCACGTTTGTTATCCGAATCTACTGGCATTACAATTATATTTTCAATGTGTTGCTTTATACTTTATCTTTTAGACATTTGAAATCTCGCAAATATGCATTTGCGCACGATTACCCACTCTGCAGGGTAATCATGCGCACGGGTTGGGAAATTATGCGCATGTGATGAGTGTTGGAAAGCCATACCAATACAATGTGAATTGGCTGAAACTTGCACAGAGCATCAATATTAGAATATTCAAATGCATTTTACAATAGCATAAAAATGTAATGATACTAAAATTCTGCACTTTTGGATATTAGAATAAAATATCTTAGTTTCGTGAGCATTAAAGGAGGCAATCCTATTTAGGCTTGTTCCTTCAGGTTGTCTCAACGCTAATGCAGGATATCTCTTCAAGAACTCACACAATCAATCTTTGCCTGCTAGACTTTTAACTTGATGGAAATTATGGGGAATCTTATTCTCCTCTGCAAACTTGAACTCTAACCGTCTGACAAGCTTGGTGGGCGTTAAAACGAAAAATAATTTTGCCAATGTCAAAAGGAATTCGGATAATTATGACTCCATTTCGTCGGTAAAAACAGCTTTACGGACTAGACGAGGTGGAGCAAGACAATTTTGAAGCAACTGCTTTCGTAGGATTGACTGGGGAATGTTGAAACTTCTCCCCACTTCCCTTATTTTCCTCCCATCATTCCTAATTGCACGTAGAGCTTTCTGCACATTTTCTGCTGGGTAGGAGTTTTTCTCCGTTTTCCGCGTATAATTTCTTGGCATCTGGAGAACAAACACGAAATATTTTGCCATTAATGTCGGGTTGTATTTACTTGTATCATATATGTTCTGCGCACCATTACCCCCACTCTGCTTTTAAAACGTAACTCATTGAATCCCGGTAAACTAATCTACTGTATTATATTGACAAATAAATAAAATTACAGTCAGTCTGAAAGACTAGACGTTATATCATTTCAAATGACGCATGCTACAAATGCTATACATGTTAGAAAGGCTCAGGAGGGATCTTTTCTCGCGCGGTCACCTCTTTAAGGGTCACCCTGTATTTGAGTCTGACATCTTTTACAACTCTTTAAGAGTCACCCATTATTTGAATCTGATATCTCGCAAACCTCTTTAAGGGTCACCCTGTATTTGAATTGAATCTAACATACTGTACACCTCGTTAAGTGTCACCCTGTAATTTGCTCTGACATCCTGCACACCCCTTTAGGAGGCACCCTGTATTCTTATCTCACCGATCGTAGTGGCTGCGCTCGCTAAAGCGCTGCGTTAGGCCATGGGGCCAAGCTCTCTGCTGACTCGGTAGACGCGTGGGTTCGAGCCCCACCGTCGGCTGTCCTTGAAATGGTTTTCCGTGGTTTCCCATTTTCAACTCCAGGCAAATGCTGGGACGGTACCTTCTGACAGGCCACGGCCGCTTCCTTCCATATCCTTGCCCAGTTTCATTCAACATCATTCATTTCATCTCTCATTAACTCCTCTCATGAGGTTGGTGGCAGGAAGGGCATCCGGCCGTAAAAATCATCCGCCACAAAGACTTCCATCGCATCTCATCCCCGACCCCGTTGTAAAACGGGAATAATAAGGGGTAGACATACATACTGTATTCTTATCTCGTATCTTGTATATCTCTTTAGAAGCCACCCTGTATTCTTGTGTGACATCTTGAACACCTCTTTAGGAGTCACCCCGAATTCTTGTCTGACATCTTGTGCACCTCTTTAGGAGTCACCCTGTATTCTTCTCTGCCATCTTGTACACCTCTTTAAGAGTCACCTTGTATTCTTATCTGGCATTTGTATATCTCTTTAGGTGTCACCCTGTATTCTTGTGTGACATCTTGTACACCTCTTTAGGAGTCACCCCGTAATCTTGTCTGACATATTGTGCACCTCTTTAGGGGTCACCCTGTATTCTTCCCTGCCATCTTGTACACCTTTTTAAGAGTCACCTTGTATTCTTAATTGGCATCTTGAATATCTCTTTATGAGTCACCCTGTATTCTCATCTGGCATATTGTACTGTATTTTGCTCTGACATCCTGCACACCTCTTTAGGAGGCACCCTGTATTCTTGTCTGACATCTTGTGCACCTCTTTAGGAGTCACCCTGTATTCTTCTCTGCCATTTTGTACACCTCTTTAAGAGTCACCTTGTATTCTTCTCTGGCATCTTGTATATCTCTTTAGGAGTCACCCTGCATTGTTATCTGGCAACTTATACTGTATTTTGCTCTGACATCCTGCACACCTCTTTAGGAGGCACCCTGTATTCTTATATGGCATCTTGTATATCTCTTTAGAAGTCACCCTGTATTCTTGTGTTCACCTCGCTGAAAGCCCCAGGTTGCTCGACGCCCCAGGACTCTTTCAACAGACTCCAATAACCATTAGCTTCTGCTTCCCGCGTGGCTGCATGACGTCACGCACTCGCTTCCCGCGCGGCTGCATGACGTCACTTCCCGCGCAGCTGCATGATGTCACTTCCGTCTCCGTCTCCGTAACGCATAACGTTAGACCCAAGCATAACGACGAAGTCGACAAGATCATTTGAAATGATAAAATACATGCAAAACCACTGTAAACACTGGCATTGAAAACTACATTTAATTTTAAATAATTGAATCACAACTGTAGGCTTACCTTCTTATTTGCTGGCTACAGAAAATAACATGCAACGTGTTAAGTTTCTTCATCCAAGCCTCACGGTTATCACATAGCAACTGGCATCATGCTGACTGTCCCTGTCTGACAGCTTAAGGGTAGCAGTGAACTGAGTTGCTAGTTATACTACCAACTTGAAAAACACAGATGCGCACGATTACCCGCTGCGCACAATTACCCAACTTTCCCCATGATATTCAACAAGTTCGGATTGTATTCTAAAAACTATCCGCAAATTTACTCCAAATATTATCCTCGGCTTATCCTCTATCCGAAAAAGCCATGCAAAGATTATCCGCATGGCGAAAAATGTTGCGGATATCCGCATCCGCGCAGGGCTTTACGGGCCATGAAGGGCCTAGGGGTGACGCGTGGTCAGTGCATCAGGTACCCTCGGCCGTTAATCTTGGTTTTCGTGACCGGGGCACTGCCTCACTGTCAGACAGCTACCCAATTGACCTCACGAGGCTGAGTGTACCCCGTTCCAGCCCTCGCGTCAGTTTCAAAAATCCCTGACGGAGCCGGGAATCGAACCCGGGGCCTCTGGGTGGAAGGCAGACGTGCTACCCCAACACCACAGGGCCGGCCATTATTTGTTTTAGGAATTACAAATTTTAGTTCTTAAATCTTATTTCCTTTTGATGTTTTAAATGTTATTTGAAAGTACTATTAAAAAAAGTTCCATAATTATCATAAAATGTATTAGGCCCCTACAAGGCATTATCTGACAATTGGTGAACAATATCACTGGTGAGTATAATCCATGCCTTTCACCATGTCTTACAAAGAATTTTAGGTAACGTGTTTGAATGTTGGTAATACTATTAATATATGTAATTGAAGCAACTCCCCAAGCCTTTATTCCATATCGAATTATACTGTACTTTCCACTAATCCATAGTATGCCATTCTTAGCACTGCGGTAGGCATATTTTGCCTCAGATGGAAAAATTTACTTAAAATTATTCTTAGTTTAGAAGTAACTTGATTAATATGCTTGTCCCAGCTGAAATTACAATCGATATACCAACCTAAGTATTTTTGAACAGTTACGTATTTACTGATGTAGGCTTACAGTTTCCACAGTTATTGTTACTACTTACCATGCAATTGCAGTCATTAAATTTTAGAGGTACCCATTGTAATAAAATCATTGGAGACCGAATGAGCATTGTTGTTGTTTTTGCACTGATAATTAATAAGCCATGTAGCACATTGAAGTATACTTAGTAGTAGTAGTAGTAGTAAAGAGAGAGAGAGTGTGAGTAAGTGCGTGAGTGAGTGAAAGTTTGATGCCAATACAATAGTTCCCTCCAAATACGACAAGGTCGCATGTTATTGTTGTTGTTGTTGTTGTTGTTGTTGTTGTTGAATCACTTAGGGGCTTTGTGACAGTGTGGTCATATAGTCCCGTGTACTTCGTTGTGAGTGGACTCTGTCTGCTAACCTGTCTCACTGTGATGGATGTAGTAGTGTGTGTATCAGTGACTTATTCTAAAATCTTAAGAAGGTAATCGTGACCCTAAAAAGTTAGGAACCATCCCAGCATTTGATTGGAATAGAAGTGGGGAAACCACGGAAAATCACATCTAGGAAAGATGAGGTAGGATTAGAATCCATATTCGCTCAGTTTTGTCTCACGACACGACATTCAAACTAGAGTTAAATTTATTGTCAGAGCTGGGAATCGAACCCACGACCTCTGTATTAGTTTATTTACATGCTTGGACAACGTGGTCATTTAGACCCATGTAGTTGGTATACGTCCTTTTTTAAATATGACGACTTTTACAGACGTTACTGGCTACGTGGCACTGTGGTAACGGTCACGCCTGCTGAGTCCAAGGTTGCAGGATCGAATCCTCGCGCTGTCAGTTGGCGTTTGAGAGTGCGCAAATGTGAGGGAGCCGTGTCACTAGAGTTATTGGCACGTAAAAGATCCCCTTCAGGGCACATTTCTGGCACCCCGGCGCGTCTCTAAATGCAGCAGTAGTTAAAGGGGCCATAAAAAATTATTATTATTATTATTCACTTTTATTATACCGACTGCAGTAGCTACGCTGGCTAAAGCGCAGCCTTAGGTCATGAGGCCAATATCTCTGCTGACTCGGTAGACGCATGGATTCGATCCCCACCGTCAGCCGTCCTTGAAATGGATTTCCGTGGTTTCCCATTTTCAACACCAGGCAAATGGTGGGGTACCTTCTGACAGGCCACGGCTGCTTCCTTCCACATCCTTGCCCAGTTTCATTCATCTTCATCCATTCCATCTCTCATCCCGACGCGCAGGTCGCCCGCGGGCATCGACTAGGAAGACCTGCACTCGGCCTCTCAGGTGGCCACACGACAAGAAAGAAACTTTTATTATTATTATTAGTATCTTTATTTACTCAACTTACAGTTGGTAACATGACTCATATCGGTACATTACGTACAAGAAAATGAGTATAGTCACACATTGAAATGCATATAGCATACATTTTCAACTATATTACATATACGTTAGACAGTTAATTTATTATTATTATTATTATTATTATTATAAGCTCCTTACACAGCTCCGTCACATTTGCGCACCCTCGAATACCAATTGCGCCAGTATTCGATCCTGTAACCTTGGGCACAGGAGGCGAGAAGGTTAACGCTGCGTCACGCCGCCAGTTCTGTATAGTTGAGTGAAGGATTTGTCTGAAAACATGTCTTATTATGGTGTATGTGGTAGTGTGTGTATGTGTAACTGAGACTAGGATTGGAAAGAAGACGGCCTTGGCCTTTACTTGGGAATTATCCCAGCATTTTCCCGAAATAGGAATTGGAAACCACGAATATCCACCTCCATGGTGGTTGTGGTGAGAATCAACCCACTTCGTCAAAGTTTTGCCTTTGCAAGGGTTTGTATATCCCATTTCAACCCTCAGACTAGAATTACATGTTTTGTCAAAGCCGGGAATCTAACCCGAATCTCAGGGGTGACAGTCAAAAATGCTTCCACTGCGCCATGGGGTGGTCCCATGATTCCTAAGTTGAGAATTCACGACAGTGTAGATGTCATCCAGTAAAAGCTGCAGCACAATCCACTTTGAACGTGTTTCTTATCATGTGGGCACTTAATGTATCCGTAGCGTCTGGTGGAATTTGTCCTGGAGAAATTGCATAATATCTCTACTTAGTATAAAACAAAGTCCCCGATTCTTGGATGTCACGGGTAACCTCGAAAACCACTGGATGGATTTGATGCGGTTTTCACCATTCTGTGAAGGATATCTCGAGGAAGGTTTCTGTAGAAAATTATTTATTTATGATCAAAGGTTGCCAAGCAGTAACGATTCCAGTGAAAAAGTTTAAAAAAACTGGAGTCCGTGTGCTTTTTAAACTTACGCTGGGCAAACCGTTAAACATATCCGTATGATATGAGTGTAAGAATTGTTCAGCATGAAAAGTTCTACAAAAGAAATGGCCGTGAGAGATTATCTCTACCTTCAATACATCGCCCACTATAAGTGTTTTTACGTTTTCATTTCTTCCAACAATATCAATTAAATTACTGAGGCGACAGTTTATGAGCAAGCAAGTAATGTATTCATAACTGTTTCCAGGCGAAACCGGTGTGGATTTCTAGTATTATATAAGAATTTACCTAAACACTTTTCTTCCTTGTTTTTGGGTAATCTATGGACCACGTCATTCCAACTGTCCCCTACAGGCTTTGATGGTTGCCCAGTACGCCCGCATTCTTTCTCGGTGGACTTCCTTCCGTTCCTGGGTCCAAATCTTTCCTGTTTTCAGTTTGTTTTCCTTGGAAACCTTTCCTAGCTTGAAGTTTCCTTTTGAGTGGGGCACGCTCCTGAATGTCTGTTGGTGTAATCCGCACTTCTTTCAGATCCAGTTCAATGAACCAGGCCCATTTTTTTCCTCTCCTGAAAGTCTGTATTCCCCATTGTCTTTGATGGGACCCAATATCTTTCTCAACATTTTCCTTTCTTTGGCTTCCAGTTTTTCGACCAAGCCATTTTTGTTCATCGTGAGGCATTCAGAAGCATACAAGACCTCCGGACAGACGACACTGCAGTAAGGTTCTAGTTTTGCGTTGAAGGATATTGACCTTTTCTTATAGATGTCCTTAGTTAAATGGTAGGTCATTTCCATTTTGCTCTTGTGCGATATGAATGCTTCTTTCTCTGATACAATGATTAGGTGTTATAATTTCTCCCAGACACTTAAACTTTGCAACTCGCTTAATTTGTCCTTGTTCCACAGCATGGTGTTTGGGAGCCGGTTCGATATAAGTTATGAACACCGTCTTTTCAAAGGAGATCTGGAGTCCTGCCTTCGCTGTTTGTGCACTAAGCTGATTAATCTGTTCCATGGCTGTCTCTAGTGAATCAGAAATGATTGCAAGATCATCGGTAAAGGCTAGACAGTCAATTGTGATGTTCCGGCTTCTGTATCCCAGTCTGACTCCGCTTGCAACTCCTTGTTTATTAAGTTCTTTACGCCACTCACAGATAACCTTCTCGAAGACACTGTTGAAGAGTAATGGTGAGAGGTCATCCCCTTGTCTTACCCCTGTCTTGATTTCAAAGGTGTCTGATATCTCGCCCCTAAACTTCACCTTCGAGGTGGTGTTGGTCAGCGATTGTTGGATGGAGGCTCTGGTTTTGTTGTCCAGGCCAAATTATTTTAGGATTCGGATCAGGGTGTTGCGATCAATAGAATCATAGGCCTTCTTAAAGTCTACGAAGGTCACTACAAATTTCTTATTCCTGATCTTCAACTAGGAGAGGGTAGATTTGAGATTTATAATCTGTTCGACGCATGATCGCCCTTTCCGGAAACTGGCTTGATATTCTCCCAGTTGTGGATCTAGTTGTTTCTCTGCTCTAGTCAGAAGAGATTTCGAGAGAATCTTATAGGTTATCAGAAGGAGGGAAATACCACGGTAGTTATTTACGTCTGTTTTATCTTCTTTCTTATGAAGGAGGTGAATCAAGGCAGAAGTCCAGCAGTTGGGGAGTCTCTCTGTTTCCCAAATTTCGCAGATAATTTCCAATAGTTTATCTAGCGTCTTGTTACCACCATATTTCCAAAGTTCGGCGATTATACCTAGGTAGAGTCTTCGCCTGGTGCCTTGTAGTCCTTCAACGATTGAATCATTTGTTTGATTTCTTATTTTTATAATAATTATTATTATTAGCATGTTTTATACATCATTATGACCATTTGTGGAGCACGGTAGAACTTATTAAGCTAATTTTCTTCATTAAGTACAAGTTTTTCGGTCTTGTAGGCCGTGGTCCAGACAGGATATCTCCCGACGTTTCACCGGAAACTGCGTCCGGCATTATCAAGGGTTCCGCTCCTTTTCTTGGTCAGCAGTGGACTGTTTCCCAAATTTCGCAGATAATTTCCAATAGTTTATCTAGCGTCTTGGACTGCTGATCAAGAAAAGGAGTGGAGCCCTTGATAATGCCGGACGCAGTTTCCCGTGAAACGTCGGGAGATATCCTGTCTGGACCACGGCCTACAAGCCCGAAAAACTTGTACTTAATTATGAACGCCGGCCGTGAAAGCCTAAGCTGTTGTACTAATTTTCTTCCCCCAAAATCTCTTCATCTGGGGACTGAAAATATTCCTCCGTTCTTCATTTGTTTGTTCCTGGTAGTAATTTTCTCAGAGAAATGATGGTTGTTGATGACTCTTCTGAACTGGAGTCGAACTTGTATCATTTCCTCTGTGATGCTAATTTTTTGAAGGTCTTTTTCTATTTCACTAGGCCAGTTGTTCTTGACTTTCATTGACATATTATTATTATTATTATTATTATTATTATTATTATTATTATTATTATTATTATTATTATTATTATTATTATTATTATCATGGCTTATCCCTGTTACATTTCTAGTAACAGCCGGTTCGGCCTTTGCAAGGAACCATGTACACTGATTTGTAAATTACACTGTACATAAACCTCACTCAACATTTTGTTGATTCTTATGCTCTTCACAAGTCTCCTTCATTTATTATTGAATGAGCTAGGTTGGCATCTTAATCAACGCCGAGTCTTGCTGAGTGACAGACCGGAGTGTTTTCTCCAAGGAACTTCCTCTCGATACGGCTGCAGTTCAATGTTTATCAGCGGATGCAGATTCATTACTGACAGACTATTGTGGAGGGTTTTAGGTATAACACCAGTACAAGATACAACTACTGAGATTGTAGTCACCGAGTCAAGTTTCCACATCTGCTTTATCGCAATTGCCAACAATGTGTACTTAGGTATTTTAGCAGCAGCAGTTATTGTTTGGTTGTTCTCTTATCTTAACATATTATGATTATTATTATTGTTATGGCACATTCATTTCACTACATCAGTGGGTACAAATCAACATATCGTCGGCTTATTTGCAAGACGGTATGGCAACTTCTCTTAGGGTGGCACGTTGAGAAACGAGCGAACTATGGAACAAATCGCCAAGATGACGGCCTTCTGCATGATGATATGTAGACCAGGATGATATGAAGACCGGGATGTATTCCCAATTTTTCTAGGTTGCGGGCCAATGATTTAGGGGTGATGCCGGTAGGAGAAATGACTATGGGCAGCACCACTCTATTTGCTGTCTCTACATTTTCCATATTTTCTCTTCCAAGAGCGGTTACTTGGTGTTTTCCTCACAGCAGGTTAGTTGCAGATGATGAGAATTGGGCACAGCGATATCAATGAGAAAGGATATCTTCTGCACCTTGTCCACAAGAACGATATTAGGATGGTTTGCTGGTATGGTTTTATCAGTAACTAGCTGAACCCGGCATGCGTTGCAATGCCAATCAAAGAAAGTGTTGGCGTTGTAACATTGCTTGTTGAAGTGCTTTTGGATTCCCAATTTTCCTTTAACCACTTCTAAACTATTGAAAAATTGATTTACTATCTCAAAAAAACATGGAAGCGTGCTCAACAACTCAACAAAGTCTCATCGCTATGAAATGAATGGTATATGAACGCATACGGGACTTTGTTGAAACGATTCGAGCGCCGTCACACATATGTTGAATATACTCGTACGCTACCTATTGTAAAATGGATTTACTAATTCGAAAACCTTCCCTGGCGTGTACACAACAACTCATCAAAGTTTCACCGCAATCGGATGTATGGCATATGAACGCATACGGGATTTTGTTTAAACGATTCGCGCGCCGTCAATCATTTGTTGAATCTACTTGTGCGCCACCCATTGAAAAACGGATTTACTAATTCATACACCTTCGCAGGATTGTACTCAACTCACTCAAGTTTTATCACAATCGGATGAATGGTATATGAACGGATAGGGGATTTGGTTGAAACGATTCACGCGCTGTCGCTCATTAGTTGAATCTACTCGTGCGCTACCAATTGTAAAATGGATTTTCTAAATCAGAAATCTTCGCGGTAGTGGAAACAACATTCCACCAAATTTCATTGCAATCGCATGAATGCTATCTGAACGCATACGGAGTTTTTTTAAATTGATACGCACGTCATTACTCATTTGTTGAATCTACTCGTGCGCTACCTATCGTAAAAAGGATTTACTAAGTCAGAAACCTTTCCTGGAGTGTGCACAACAATTCACCAAAGTTTCATAGCAATCGGATGAATGGTATATGAACGCATACGGGACTTTGTTTAAGCGATTCGCGTGCCGTCGCTCATTTGTTGAATCTACATGTGCGATACCTATTGTAAAGTGGATTTACTAAGCCAGAAACCTTCCCTGATGTGTACACAACATCTCACCCAAGTTTAATCGCTATCGGACGAAAGATATATGAACGCATACGGGACTTTGTTGAAACGCTTCGCGCGTCTTCCCTCATTTGTTGAATCTATTTGTGCGCTACCTATTGTAAAATAGATTTACTAAGCCTAAACCTTTCCCTGGAGTGTACACAACAACTCACCCAAGTTTAGTCGCTATCGGACGAATGGTATATGAACGCATACGGGACTATGTTGAAACACTTGCGCGTCGTCGCTCATTTGTTTAATCTACTTGTGCGATACCTATTGTAAAATTATTTACTAAGCCAGAAACCTTCCCTGACGTGTACACAATATCTCACCCAAGTTTCATCGCTATCAGACGAATAGTATATGAACGCATATGGGACTTTGTTGAATCGCTTCGCGAGTCGTTGGTCATTTGTTGAATCCACTCGTGCGCTACCCATTTTAGCATGGATTTACTGAGCCAGAAACCTTGCCTGTAGTGTACACAACCTCTCACCCAAGTTCAATCGCTATCGGACGAATAGTATGTGAACGCATACAGGACTTTGTTGGAACGCTTCGCCCTTCGTCGCTCATTTGTTGAATCTACATGTGCGATATATATTGTAAAGTGGATTTACTAAGCCAGAAACCTTCCCTGTAGTGTGCACAATATCTCACCCAAGTTTCATCGCTATCAGACGAATTTTATATGAACGCATACGGGACTTTGTTGGAACGCTTCGCGCGTCGTCGCTCATTTGTTGAATCCACTCGTGCGCTACCTATTATAACATGGATTTACTAAGCAAGAAACCTTGCCTGTAGTGTACACAACTTCTCACCCAAGTTTCATCGCTATCGGACGAATGGTATGTGAACGCATACAGGGCTTTCTTGAAACGCTTCGCCCGTCGTCGCTCATTGTTGAATCTACTCGTGCGCTACCTATTGTTGAGTGGATTCACTAAACCAGAAACCTTACCTGAAGGGTACAGAACTTCTCACCCTAGTTTCATCGCATGGGATGAATGGTATATGAACTAATGTGGGACTTTCTTGCAACAAACGTACGCAATTTTGTTGAAGCTACTCGCGCGCCATCCATTGGAAATTGGATTTACTACGCCTATAACTTTTCCCGGACTGTGCACAACAACTCACCAAAATTTGATCGCAATCGGACGAATTGTATATGAACGCATCGCCATTACGCATTTGTTTAATCTACTCGCGCGCTATCTATTTTGAAATGGATTGACTATGCCTATGACCATCCCGGAAGTGTTTACAACAACTCACCAAAATTTGATCGCAATCGGATGAATGGTTTATGAACGCATAAAAGACGAACAAACGATCAATATTTTTAGCCTACTTTCGATTTTTGCAAAAAAAAAAAGTAGACTTATGAGATCACTACAGGGCTTCGCTCGCGTCATAGTCGAGTCATATTGTTATTAAATGAAATGCAGGTTTAACCCCGTTAACACCCCTTTAGAACCTGAATATCCAAAAATCCCTCCTTAGTAGAAGTTTTCGACACACAACAAACATATCCCCAAAATATCATTCTTCTAACTTTAATAGTTTTGGTTGGTCGATGAGAGTGAACATCCAAAAATCCTTCCTTAGTGGACGTTTTTCCTCCAGAATTTCACCCCTCCCCATAGGCCGCTTAAATTGCATTTATGAAAAAAAACGGTCGAACACCTATTTATTTGTGTGTTGTTGTTGTTTTTTTATTTTTTATTTTTTTATTTTTTTAAGCTTATTGATTTCCTCCGAGTTTCAAACTCCTCGCCTATGTCGTTTAAGAGATACACGCTCCGTTAGGAATCTTTCAACCCCCACTTTTCATCCCTTTCACCTCATAATATACACTATCGAAAAAACATTAGACATGTGTCAGCTTATTCTTAATGATTAGTATATATGCCAAGTATCACATCCCCAAATGAATCCCCTTGTGAGATATTGTTATTCAATGAAATGCACGTTTACCCTTTAACAACTCTTTAGAACCTGAATATCCAAAACTCTTTCCTTAGTGGACGTTTCCGACATACAACGAACATATCCCCAAAATGTCATGCTTCTAACTTCAATAATTTCGGCTGGGCGATGATGAGTGAGTGAGTCAGTCAGGACATTTTCTTTCATTATTTTTTGATAATTTCACCCCTCCCCATGAACCCCTTAAATTGGATTTATGAAACAAACGGTCGGACAACTATTTACTTATTTAAAGCTGTTTTCCCCCTGAGTTTGATGAGTGAGTAAGTGAGTAAATCAGTTAGGACACATTTTTTCCTGTTTTTTTTTTTTTACAGAATTTCACCCTTCTCCAACTGACCCTTAAATTGGAATTTTGAAAAAACGGTCGAACACCTATTTACTTGTATTTTAAGCTGGTTTTTTTCGACGAATTTCAAACTTCTCGCCTATGTCATTTCAGAGATACACGCTCCGTTAAGAATCCCTCAACCCCCAATTTTCACCCCTTTCACCTCATAATATACACCACATCGATAAACCCTTAGACATATGTCTGATTATTTTTAATGATTAATTTATATACCAAATATCACATCCCCAAAGAAACAACTCATGAGATATCGTTATTCAATGAAATGCACCTTTACCACCTTAACACTTCTTTCAAACCCGAATAAAACAAGAAGTTCCGTGACGAACTAAAGAGCCTACTTTTCTTGAAATTTAAGATGCATGCCAATGATTAATCTATATGGATCTATCTAGAATAATGACGAAATTAAGTTGGTAATATCGAAATTTATAATAAGTTCGAAATACTGTATACCTGGCATAATGTAGCCTAATAGAGAACTACAGTTGGCAGCCCTGGTGAATGAATATATTCTTAGTTCCATCTCTTAAGGTACAGAATTCAAAATTTGGTTGAAGTCCAATGGATGGCATGGACGTTGCATTCAGTTAAACATTGGATCTAACAGCGCGCGTAAAATCATGTTGGCAACAGTGACATACATGTATTGGTCAGAAATAATCTGAAATAATATGATCAATTGTTGTGTCAATTTTGAATGAAATCCATTAGTTAGTATAGAAGTTACATGCATTTTAAAATTGGACCCATCAGCAGCTTAGAATCATGTTGGTTGCACTGACGTATATAAGTTACTCCAAACTAATATAGAATGCCAGGTACTATACGTGTGCATAGTTTAAAGCTGTCGGCTTGTATACTTTTTGATATATGGGTAATTGGATTAATAAAAATTGAGAGCATTTATTAACAGTTGGCAGTCCTGGTGGCTCTTAAGAATACGCTCAGTCATATTTTTATGTACACATACCACATACGAAATTTGGTTGAAATCCAATTGATAGTGTAGAAGGTATATGCATTTAAAATTTGGACCTATCAGCAGGCTTATAATCATGTTGGCAACACTGCCATGTATGGCCTCCTGGAAAGTAAACTGCAATATTATTATCTATACGTGTGCCAATTTTGAAATAGATTCCATTCATACCTTCCAAGATATCCAACATGGAGCTCAAATTTCAATTGCGATTTTTCAGCAGTTGGTAGCACTGATATCATTTTCAAATATGGCCGTGAGATATTCAGGTATAGATCTTTACTCCTACCAAATTTTGTTTCGATTTCTGCAGCCGTTTAGGAGTTGATAGGGGGACACACACACACAGCCAGAGAGACAAACAGACAGACAGACAGAAGGACAGACAGACAAACACACATTAGCCCGATCTCATGAGTCTACTTTTTCCTCATTTTTGCAAAATGTGAAAAGTAGGCTAAACATCATTCGTTAGTTGACGTTTTCGACATACAGCTAACATATTCCCAAAATTTCATGTTTCCAACTTGAATAGTTTTCGCTGGGCGTGATGAGTGAGTGAGTCAGACAGGACATTTTTTTTCAATTAATTTTACCAGAATTTCACCCCTCCCCATGGGCCCCTTAAATTGGATTAATGAAAAAACGCTTGAACACCTATTAACATATTTTTTAAGCTGACTTTCTCCCCTGAGTTTGATGAGTGAGTGAGTTAGTCAGTCAGGATACTTTCTCTCCGTTTTCCCCCCAGAATTTCACCCCACCCCATTGGCCCCTTAAATTAATTTATGAAAAAACGGTCGAACAGCGATTTACTTACTTTTTAAGCTGATTTCTTTCGCTGAGTTTCAAATTTCTCGCCTATGTCGTTTAAGAGATAGGCCTACACGCTCCGTTAGGAATCCTTCAACCTCCACTTTTCACCCCTTTCGCCTCATAATAATACACCACATCGAAAAACCCTTAGACACATGTCTGTTTATTTTTAATGATTAGTTTCTATGCCGAGTATCACATCCACAAATGAAACCACTCGTGAGATATTGTTATTCAATGGAATGCAGGTTTAACCCCCTTAAGACCCCTTTAGAACCTGAATATCCAAAAATCCTCCCTTAGTGTACGGTTTTGATATACAACGAACATATCCGCGAAATGCCATGTTTCCAACTTCAATATTTTTGCCTGGGCGATGATGAGTGAGTGAATGAGTTGGACGTTTTCTTTCAATATTTTTTTCTTCAGAATTTCACCCCTCCCGATGAACCCCTTCAATTTGATTGATCAAAAAAAACTGACGAAAAGCTATTTACTTACTTTAAAGCAGATTTTCCCCCTGAGTTTGATGAGTGAGTCAGTCAGTCAATCAGTTAGGACACTTTCTTTCCTGTCCCCCCCCCCCCCAGGAATTTCACCCCTCCCCATGGGCCCCTTAAATTGGATTTATGAAAATACGGTCAAACACATATTTACTTATTTTCTATGCTGATTTTTTTCCGCTGAGTTTCAAACTCCTCGCCTATGTCGTTTCAGAGATACACGCTCCGTTAGGAACCTTTCAATCCCCATTTTTCACCCCTTTCACCTCATAATGTACACCACATCGAAAAACCCTCAGATACGTGTCTTCTTACTTTTTAATGATGAGTTTATATGCCGTGTATCACATCCCCCAATGAAACCAATCGGGAAATATTGTTATTCAATGAAATGCAGGTTTAACCCCCTTAAGACCCCTTTAGAACCTGAATATCCGAAAATCCTCCCTTAGTAGACGGTTTTGACATACAATGAACATATCCCCAAACTGTCATGTTTCTAACTTCAATAATTTTGGCTGGGCCATGATGAGTGTGTGAGTGAGTGAGTGAGTGAGTCAGGATATTTTCTTTCAATTTTCTTTCTTCAGAATGTCACCCCTCCCCATGAACCCCTTAAATTTGTCTTATGAAAAAAACTGTCGAACAGCTATTTACTTACTTTAAAGCAGTTTTTCCCCTTGAGTTTGATGAGTGAGTCAGTCAGTCAATCAGTTAGGACACTTTCATTCCTGTTCCCCCCCCCCTCCCCCAGAATTTCACCCCTTCCCATGGGCCCCTTAAATTGGATTTATGAAAACACGGTCAAACATATATTTACTTAATTTTTATGTTGATTTTTTTTTCGCTGAGTTTCAAACTCCGCGCCTATGTCATTTAAGAGATACACGCTCCGTTAGGAATCTTTCAATCCCCACTTTTCACCCCTTTCACCTCATAATATACACCACATCGAAAAACCCTCCGACTCGTGTCTTCTTATTTTTAATGATGAGTTTATATGCCGAGTATCACATCCCCCAATGAAACCAATCGGGAGATATTGCTATTTAATTAAATGCAGGTCTACCCCCTTAACACCCCTTTAGAACCTGAATATCCAAGAATCCTTTCTTAGTGGGCGATTGCGGCCCTTGAGGAAGCTGCATACCGAATTTCATTCCAATCCGTTCGGTGGTTTCTGAGATTTCGTGATGAGTGTGTGAGTGGTATTTGTCAAATATATAGTACTGCCCCCGTAATTGAATTATGTTGAGACCACGGTGGCTATATTGGAAATTATAAAGAAAGTTATGGCTGTCATAGTTATGACGTGGATGGTCATGACGTAAGCACGGATGACGCAGACGTTATGCCAGCAGGCTACTTGAGCTGAGATTCTCAATGACGTCAGCATTTATTCGAGAAAGTTCCGAGATTTACGACGCAGTCGCAGGAAACGTGCAATCATGCTGAGGAAGAAATTATGCTATTGGAGGGGAGGCTCGAAACAATCAACGATTGTTTGAAGGAAGACGGAGATTGCTGAAACTATGGTATTTTTAATACTTTTTGGAATGCAGAATTGTGGAAATCCATTTGCAGTAGAGGCATTGATCTGGAATTTTGGTGAAATTTATTTTCAGTTTTTGAATTTTGAAAATCCGTCACGTATTGACGAAGTTGGAACTTCTAGCGATGACGCAGTAACTCGCTATGGAAGGGATGGATACGCCCCTTATGAAGTTTATAAAAGGCCTTGCGCAGAAGAGAGGAGTCTCAATCGTCTCATATTATATCTCAAATCGTCAGATCTTCAGTGATTATATAGTCGTTTTGGTGAAACGTCGAGTGACATTAGTAGAAAGAGTCGTCTTTATAACGCGTGGTGAAGCCACCGCATTAAACGTGATTCAAGCAGACAAGCAGTGCAAGTTTACTGTGAGTAAAACTAGGTGAAGTTAAAACGCACATTATAACGCCTCTACAAGAGTGGCTATGAACAGTTAGCGGTTGCCTATAAGCTAATCCTATTGTGCAGTGCTACATTAAGCAGTGTAGTAAATTTGAACAATTTCGAGGAGGTATTTTAGAAGATATTAGCACTTTTAGACGTCTGACAAAAGTGATTTTCTCGCTACCTGAGAAGCACGTTATAGCGTCAGATTCTACGCTACGGCTGACACTGCTAGTATAACAGGGAGACTTCAGATTGAATTGTGACACAACGCTACAGTTTTATGGAGCAGTTTAATAAGGCAGTTTGTTCTTCTATTACCATAACCGAGGAGAAGATGGAAGGCTAAAGGACTTTAATGCAATTGGGACATACATCGTTGGAGTAAGATAGCAACATGGAACTTCGCTAATTGCCATTCCATATAAGCGGACATGTGGTGAACAACCATCTACACCCATGTTTCGTGGCTCAACGCTGAATATTATCAAACAGCAATGAAAACGATTTCATACTCTCTGAATATGAATATTTCGATGGAAATTACTACAAAAACTTCATGGCGATTTTCTACAAGATCTTCGGGGATTTTTCAAGAGAGGTCAGGGTTGTCCCGACTCACAAAGAAGAATTTTGCCGGAAGGATGTCTTTCGTCTTCATGGAGCAGTGCAATTTTCGGAGAAGGAAGCAATTCGATTCTCCGAGGGTGCTGTTTCCTGTTTCGAGGATGGAGCTCAGCTTTAACTTGGTGAAATGGATCCATCAGCAGTCTTCTTTGGGGAATTTTCCTCTGGAACGTCAATCGGCAGATAAGGTAGTCGTGAACGTTTATTGTATTTGAGTTTCTTAGCAATACCTGAGCAACCATTTTCCCATATTTTTGTCCTCATGTATTTTGCCCTATATTCTTGTTTGAGATTCCTATTCTCAGTACACCTTGATGAGTTATGCCTTTTTCGACGATTTATTAAGACATTGTTATGTCATGGGCATAGTTAAACGATTTTGGATCAGTTGAGACTGATATTTAGATTTTTCAGTAATTTGCTTATTATTTTTGGTAGTCACGATTTGACTATAAGTTAATGATTTTCATGGCAGATTTAACTTCAGACAGCGTGTCTCTTTATTAAAGTATTTTCTACCCCAGTTTAATTACTTTGACCAATTTTCTGTCATCATCAAGAAGGAAGAACATTTAAATGATTTTAGAGCGTTAAAATCTCTTGCGTTGTCGACGATCTTGGAAATACTAGTCGTTATTTGAAATTGATTGCAACACAGACATTTATCGTCAGTTATGAACGACCATTGCATCATAGACAATTTTGTGAAAGATGAAATTTAATTATGAATTATTGAATGCATTAAAGTCTTGAACTTTTGTTAGGAGTTTTTTCTCAATTAGAGATTTGAATAATAATGTTTGCATTCCACAGTCTAATTGGATTCTATTCGACTATTTTGTAGTTTAGTCGCACTTTGTTTGATGATAGTATTTTTATACTACAGTACTTTGAAGATGATAATCTTAAATTTTGATAGACCAGAGAGGCGTATATAAGCGTATTCACTATTAAATTTGTTTGTGATTGGCAAATTTTTACTTCATTTCGATTCATGAATGAAATCCACGAAGGTTAAATGACAACAGTTTTGAAACTATTAATGATTATAAGAATTTTTGAAGTGGAACTATGAATGTATAATCGCTAGTGCAGCGAACGTGTTGAAAGTCGCTGATGTATAATGCCCTTGAAGTAAATGAAGGAGGTTCCCACAGTAATTAATGATATTGAAGAATTTGTTAGTGGAGGTTTTTGTAAATTCTGTGGAAGATTTTGATGCCGTATATATTAATATATGATGAATTTTGGGCCTATTTTTGTAAGCGACGTATTTACCGCTGGAGTGTATTGTATTTGTCCTTTGAAAATTAATCAAGTGAATTTACTGTTATAATTAACAAGAGTATTGAAAGAATTTGAGATAAGATTTTGAATGAAGATTACCGTCACAAATAATTATAATAATTATTAAACCTTTATTAAACCAGATTGTGACATTAACATGTATAACTAACCTTCATTGGTCGATTATATTGACACGTTTATGAAATTACCAACCGGATGAACATATGGTTAATGTATTTCTCAAATTAATAATTTGAATAATTTAAATGTTAATATTGTAAATAAATGATGTAAATATCTTTAACAATAATGTGGAACGGAAGTAATGTTAGAGGCGTGTCAAAAATTATTTTTGTCCTTAACTATATTATGAACAATTTCTAATTGTTATAAATTAATTTATGAGTTTTTGTTAAAAACATTTAAGAGTTTGTTTTATACTCTAAACAATGCTTATTAAACATTTGGATGATAATTAAACAAGTTTAGGGATTGTCAGAATAATCCAGTGGTATGTGAGTAAAGCATTGGAAAGATTTGCGTAACAATATTTGTGATGTCTTGCGGACATTTAAAGCTTTTGAGAGTGCTGGATTCTTACGCAACGTGGCTTGACAAGGGAGCCCATTTGACAGGTGTACGTCAGGTTGAAGGGTAGATGGCAGTTGGCCAGACAACTGGTTATCAGCGGACGAGGTCGTCTACATTTGTGGCCTTGCGCCTATAAATACAAGTGTCATGTTTATTAAAAGAAACCAAATGCTCTGTATATATGTCTCGTCCTGACTTCCCTTTATCCAGTCCAAATGTGTTCTAAATATTACGTTATTTTGAGCTCGTGGGAGCTAACATGTTGTATGCTAACTTTGCAAGTCCTATAGGAGGACATAGTCAGATTGACATGGGCTACTGATAGCCACATTTATTTTGTTGAGTTGTTAAAGTCATACCCTTTATTTGAAATAAAGCTTTTGTACAGTTCAAAGTTCTTGCCGTCGTTCTGGTTCATTTTTAAATGTCATAGTGAAGGTTATTGTGGGAGCATACTTTAGAGATCCTGTTGTCAACCCAATCCCCGAGATATTTATAAGAGGTAAGTAGAGGTAAGTATGAACCCCCGTCTATTTTGGTGTGTTCCACAATAATTCCCTGTTAACTTCTGTGCTCAAATCTCGGTAGTATCTGTCAGTGCCATTTTCATTGGTGTAGCTGAGCCGGCGCGGTGGATTATTGGCAATCCGATTGAGGGGGCGGATATCTGACAGCCTACTATCCGGGTAAACGGGGACAGTACATAGTGTCAAATCTTTGTTATGCTAAACTCGGTTGACAGTGCTGTGTGAGCAGTTGAGTAACTAACAGGATTTCAAGTAAGGATCCTCATTTTCTATACCGGTAGTGCAGAGCGCAACTGGCATCCAGTCGGCCGTGTCTCGACTTGAGCTATGTTGCCAAGGAAACTATCTGCTTGCCATTCCTTCATGAGTATATTTTATGATTTGATTAGCCTGTGCTTGAGTGAAAAAGGCCGAAATCAGAAGAATGAGAAAGACTATCGAAAATGCATGTAGCCAGCGGGTCCTAAGTTATGTGTATGCAAAATTTGGTTGAGATTGGTGGAACGGTGTAGATTTGTATACGGAACAGACCCACCCACCCACACACCCATCCACATACAGACTTTCACTGTTATATATAAGATAAGATAACTGATCTGTCCTATAACAACTTGTGAGTTTTTATTATTATTATTATCTGTTAATGGTTAGTGCAATATTTAATTTATACACCAGCAAACTTTGTAATTCAATTATTAAATAACGTATAATGCCTATGTAGGTTAACTTTGTATCTCGGTGTACAGGCAGCCGGTAAATACATTTTCATGTAGTGCAAATCCTATGTCAAAATATTATAATGATAATGTCATTGGGTATGTAGGCTTGCATTACGTAGAACGTGGTTGATAACACTGTTCATTGTTCTCTGAACTGAGAGGTTTCTGCGATGTGTGAGCGCGCTGTATGGAAAGTAAACAGAGATAGAGAGAAAAACAGCTGTAACAACATAACACGGACTGTTGATTTATCATTACAGTAACAAGACAGCAAGACGTAGCGCCTTGTTATTCTCAAGCAGAGTAGGTCTCCGCTTACATATGATAGAGCATACAACTTATTGTATCTGTTAATGGATCTTAACCAGTAAGGAAGACGGTATCTATGTTCCTCCTGTTATAACAAATATAATAATAATAATAATAATAATGATAATAGTCATAATCAATCTTTATAAGTGTCAGATGATATTACCATAAGTATAATCAAACGAACGGTGAATAGTGACAGAAGCTGTACGAGAACAGACTGGCTTCGTGGCTCAGCGGTAACGTTCTCGCCTGCTTTATCCAAGATTGTAGGTTCGAATCCTGGTGCAGTCAGCTGGCATTTGAGGGTGCGCAAATGCGAGGGAGCCGTGACAGTAGAATTACTGGCACGTTAAAGATCCCTTTAGGGGCAAATTTCTGGCGTCCTGGAGTCTCTAAAAGCCACAGTAGTTAAAAAGTACGTAAAACCATTAACATTATTTATTTATTATTTGCTAAACGGCCAACTAGGGACCACGATACGTTCCACTATACATTCTGGCGTTTATTCAATTTACGATTGATCCAGTAGGTTTTCATTAACTTACACGGCGTTGGTCCGACCACTTTGCACCGGTTGTCCATTTCTCATCTCGGAAAGTTCCAAAAGTCACGATGCTTTTTCGGAAAAGGTCTCGTTTGTGCGCGTCACCAGGTTGTAGGCCCATTTCTTGAAGGTCTTTCTTGACGTTAACGAACCAGGGAACTGTATTAACATTATTATTGACATTATTATATATATATATATATATATATGAAATTTACACAAAAATATAAAACCATTACCATCGGACTCCTTGCGAGCCAAAGACACTGATGATAGCACTGGATCTCAAGATTTTCAGAGTCACTGAAAATATAAAACCTTTCGTACTATGCTTGCAGTACCAAGGAGGGCAGCCTTTTGCATTAACTGCATAGACTATGTTTCCACTTCAAGCGAGGGCTCTCCTTTGTGACTAAACAATTCCCAGAGACAACAAATGGTAAAACGAAAACTTCCTTTAGGCCGAATATGTGGCTGAGCTCAGCGGCAAATGCCTAGTATTTGCGCCTTTTCACAGCCACCGTATTCTGTAGGTTTTCATCGAGTGGAACAGCAACATTGACGATGGTAGCCTTTTGTGATTCCTTATCGCATATCACAAGGTCTGGCCTGTTGGCTTCTACAGAACGATTAGTTATTATAGTGGAATCCCATAAGATCTTGGCATTATCATTGTTCAGAACCTTATCAGGTCTGCATTTATAATATGGGACTTCCTTCTCAACAAAACCGTATCGTCGCGCAAAATCATGATGTACTTTTATCACTACGTTGTTATGTCGCTCCAAGTATTATTTTGGAACAAGCGTTTGGCATCCCCCCGTGATGTGCTGGATCGATTCAGTAGATTTATTGCACAGACGGCATTTGCCCGACATGTCCTTCCCAAGAATGTGGCGCTCATAATTCTTAGTGCTCATAACTTGGTCCTGAATCGCGAAAAGAAATCCTTCTGTTTCTCTGAATAAGCCAGCCGACCGAAACCACTATGTTGAATTCGTAGTATCGGTAGATTCAGAATGCAGATGAGCAGCATACCTTCCATGTAGGGCTTTTGGCCTCCAGCCATCTATCCGCTGTTTTGCCGACTTCAAAATGAATGCACCATCTGCTCTATCTAGTGACAAGGGAGTGAAGTTATGATCTTCCGAGCACACTGCTTGATGAAGACTTTAAATAGTCCATTTTCATCTCCTGTGACCCACATAGAACCTGCAGGTTTAATAGACCTCTACCTCCATTATTACGAGACAGGTATAATCTTTCCATAGAGCTTCCTGGGTTATTTTATTTAGCGTATGGTTTTAAGTGCCGTGAGTGTCCGAGGATATGTTCGGCTCGCCAGAGACTGTAGCTGCTTAATACGGACACCCCTAGGGTGAGCTACAAGTTCCGTTCAATTTTATGTAGTTCTAACATTCTCTACCAGATATCACTGACACCTAGTGGTGAACGTTGGTACTTCGATAGAGCGTTACAACGAAATCTAACCTAGAAATTTAGCCTCAAACAAGTTTAGTTAATGGAAGGATCTTTAACATGCCATAAATCTATGACGTGGGACCGCCGGCTTTATTTCCCCTCCGAAGGAAGGCATACTGAGGGATTTAACGCTCTTAAAAAATCCAATGACTTCGGCCGCGTTTGAACCCGCGATCTTGGGAACAGCAGTTCAGCATGCTATAAACTACGCCACCGAAGCTGCTAGCTTCGTGGGTGATGAAGACGGTGTTTTGTGAGGCTGGTTCTTATTTTGCGATCAAAACTCTCCAATGATGTATCAGACACGTTCACAATTTCGACGGTGTATGTGGCTATTGGAAGAGCCCGTGAGTTTATGGCTTGAATCATACTTCGGGAACTGAGCTGTGATTTGCAGATCCTATTATCGTTATTATTAGTAGTAGTATTATTATTATGTACGACAACATCGCCCGAATAACCATATTCAAGTAAGAACACCAACTTGACCATTTACTAGCCATTACATATTATCACACTAAACAATTGAACTTGAATGTTACAGCCCTCAGAACAGAGGTACACTTCTTAACAGTGCTGGGAATCGAACTTCGACCTCTACGGTGACAGTCAAGAATGGCAATCACTACGCCATGAGATGGTCACAGTCGTAAAGCAGTTATAGGCAGAAAGCATCACTGTTACAGACGATGCTTTAAACGAGTAGAGATGATATCAGCGTTTCCTGTTATGAACTTGAGGGAATTGCAATAAATGACGTCTGGTAGTCCATGGATATTATAACAGTAAAATGCTACAATAAACGTTATCGCGAGGATACGGGACACTGGCAGAAACCGTTAAACGCCAATCTACTAGAAGCCTATAGATCAGTTCCCGTAATACAATAACGTTACCGATGGTATCTCCATCAACGACCTAAAAGATTTAAGCGGAATGTTCTCTACAGCAGCACACGCGAAAATAACATCCACTCGAACTAGACCATCTCGTGGTGTATTGACAAGCATTCTGGTCTGTAGGCTCGTGAGACATAACTGACAATTTTGACATTGAAGTATTAGAAGACATTTTTCAGTGTTGCCGAACTTATATATTAATAGATTTGCTTTTCAGTCGGTCAACACGAGTGTGCTCAGTTCTACAGGTTACACAAGTTTTGCAATGATTGTAAAAATTGATGTACATAAGTTTTATACATATCCACCGAACCTTATCTAAGCCTAAGTGAACCAGATCTGATGATGTTCGCTTCTGAAACGAAACATAAAACTTTCTTCGACTTTTCCCAATTAATTGGGGTCGCCGGAGCCAACCAGGCTCATTTTGTTTTTGGCCGGTGATTTAAGGCCGGATGCACTTCCTGACGCCACGTGATCTTTCAGGTGAAAATTTCACCCCGCTGTCACGAGGAATCGAACCCCGGCAGTCCGTGTGAAAGACGAGCAGCAAAGCCACTGCGCCAGCACGCTCCCCACTTGTCAAACGAAACAGGCTATCTAATATTCAACAAGTAGTTCCGTGAAGAACTAAAGCCTATTTTCATATATCATACTAATTTTAATTGCCACTATCAACATACAAAATTTCAGTTTGATTGCCGTAATAGATTCGTGGATATTGAGAACCCACTAAATATTGCGGATGGTCGCCTTGTTGGATTTTTTATATTTAGGTCTTAGAGTTATGTATTGTCACATGAAGATTATTGTGCACGTGTAGTATTCAAACTTCAATCGCATGATTAGGACACAAGAAGTAAAAACGAGATTTTTAAATTTCGCACAGCTGCCATCTTGTGGTTCTGGAAACAATTGAAATAAATTAGATGCCAGTGGATTAACATTTGTATAAGGATTTACTGTACCAAGTTTCTCTGCACTCGGATGGTTAAATTGAGAGAAACGTTCATGTGAATATTTATGCTTTGGGTCGCCGCCATGATGGATTTGTGATCACCAGGTTATTGAAAGTCCTATAGGTGAAATTATGTCCATAGCCCCATGAACATAAAAAAAATCCGTTTGCTTGCTGTAATAGATTCATAGATATTGAGTACCGACTAAATATTTTGGATGGTCGCCATGTTGGATTGTTATATGTATAAGCCATAGAGTCATGTACCATTAAAGGAATATTATTCAAACTTTCACTTCGATTGCACGATTACGACACAAGAAATAAAAACTTAATTTTAAAACTTGCACAGCCGCCAGCTTGAGGATATGTAAACAATTGAACTAAATTAGATACCAGTGTATTACAATGTCTATAAACATTTGCTGTACCAAGTTTCATAGCGTTTGGATCATTAAATCGTAAGAAAAGTCTAATACTTTCAACTTCGCTTGGCCGCCATGTTCGATTTGTAGTTAACCGGTTTTTGAAAGTCTCATAGATGAACTTTCAGTAGTGCCCTTTATCTTCGTACAAAATTTCAGGGTGATACCGGTAATAGTTTCAGAGATATAGAATGCCGGTGAAATATTCCGCACAGCCGCCATCCTGAGGTTATGTAGACATTTGACCGAAGTTAGATGTCGGTGCATTACAATGTGTAGGCTATATACATATACTGTACTGTAACCGTGTGAAAGAGCGTCAGATGCTGGTTATGGAGATGTTGTTTTTTGTCGCGGCTATATTTTGAATTTGAAGCGAGCGCCTGACTGAGTTGAGTTTCACTGCCGTAGGTTGCAGGCTGGAAGAGATGCGCGGACGGCGATGCGCGTATGTATGCTAACACCTGACGATTTGCAGGGTCAAGCAGGCAGCTGTAATGGGAGACACATTCGTGTTTGTGCAGTTAATCCGTGCATACGCGGGCGGCTTAATCATTCTTAAATTACGAGTACCTGACCTGGAAGCCAAAATTAGCCTACAAACGAGGCATTGTTCAAATGTGCTCAGGATAGTTTTACTAGATGGGACTAGCTTTTGTAAATGCAAGGTTGTGTTGGGTATGGCCCGAGCTCACAGCATATTAAGATATGAGCTGGAAATAACTCCTTACTTGAGTTATGTGAATATAATACCTCATACCAGTGTAGATTTCTGGCTAGCAATTGACATGGAATTAAGGCTAAACAGGTGTGTAAGCGTACTGCGATAACTACAGAAGGATTACAATCAAGTAACCGGGAACATTACTGTGACTATTCGGAAATATTTCGGGACGGTAAAACACCGGGTGATTGTCGTAAAATCAGTGACAGTATTAGACACGTGCTTTTTCATAGCAGAAGCTATGGTGTTAAGACAATCCGATCAGGACGTCATGGTAGCGATACGCCGGTATGAACTTTTGAAATCTACCATGAGTCGAGCCAGTATTATGGTGCTTTAAATATGAATTGGGTGTACGATGGATGCTGACTTTTGGATACTTGGGACTTAGACCAGTGGAGCCATGAGGTTGACCTGTACACATTTCCGTGTGCGGAGGATCGCGTGGGATTTTATGCTCAGACTAAGGGCATTCCGCAGGAACTTGGACCTTCTTCAAGAACATCTGAAATGGACGTGAGCCCCTTATTCTATTCTTAATATCTAGTACCGGTGAATATCAGACCTTAGACTATACCATTCAACCATGTAGGAATCGTTTTACACGCCATAGATCTTTATTTTCTGCATTATATTGGGACATAAGCATGGATCTTTTTGATGTTGTCCACTCTTCGAATTTTATTTTATTCTTTTGAGATAGCATATCCACGGTGGGCATATCGTAGAATGAGTATATTTTCGGAAGGCATCCGTCTGTTCTATTTAGACAGGTGCTTCATCCTGATTTTTGTTGTACAGTTCCGTGCATATTATTATGGCACATTGTTATTTTCAGCGATCGTTTTGAGATAGTTTATTGGTAATTTGTTTATTTAAATTTAGTTCTTGGTCATTTTGATGCAATTCGTCTTAGACGAGTTCTGATTGTCATTTCTCGTGAAATGATTCGATTTTTCTGGTGGTTAAGGATTATCTTTAAAATGATAATGCGGAATGATCATGTATGAGAATTTACATAGGGAATTAAGGAGGAATATTCATAACAATTTAATGGATCTTATGAAAATAGAACATGGTAATTATCCATGAGAATTTCATATTAATAATAATAATAAATGGATGAGTTTGGATAATTTAGGTGATGTTTCTTTAAAACAAATATGAGAAATTAACATGAATTAATGCACATTGGAATGATAAAGCAATCGTAACGTAGTTTGTTATTAGAGCAAGGTGTATCAATTAGGAGGATTTTTGTTATGGTGACAAGCAGATAATTGAACAGGTTAATTAGAGACAGTTACTTATAACATTCATATGATAAATCTGATAGGGTGATGAGTTGAATTGGGAATGCGCGTAGGCATTTGTCCCATTAATAATTATGATAATCCATTAAATACAGTAAATATGACAGGATGGAAGTTAAATATGTGAAAATAATATGTAAAAGAATTATAGTTGATGAATATAATGAAATGTTGGAATTTGGAGGATGTAGCCTCATATTACTCAAAAGAAGGGCGGTGCCGTTGTTGCAGCCCCACGCCACTATCTAGATCTTGTCACCAGTGTAATTCTAGATTCTACTTAATTTGCTCTAACCATAATTCTGGTTGAATGATATACACCTGCAGATAGATTAACATGCCTAATAATTTTGCCATATTGTGATATCAAGGAATAATCTAAATTGATAAAGTACATAAAGAAATGGGGCATTTAAAATGCGGCCTCATGTTCCGATGAAAATTTTGAAATAGCTACGAATCATCCATAAGTGTTTGAAATTGGTTGGAATAATAAGGTTGAGTTGCAATTAATATCACTGAATAATTAATCCCATAATTTATTTTATTATCGAGGATAAATCACAGATCCATAATTTTTAATTTATAATATGAATATTCCTTGTGTGGGAATAATGAAATATAAATGGTATTATGTTTATAATGGATCCATCTTTGTTCGACTTGGTCTGACTTGCATTAAGTTGTATAATTAACAATTTTAGTATGTTTTGGAATTTCTTCTCGTTTCATGGAAGAGAATATCCCATAGGATTATCCATGATTTTTGGAAATATGGAAAAGTGTAGAACTTCAGAAATAAAATTTTATTCAAGTGTGATAGGACGATCAGTGATCTACACAACTTGAATACTGTAAATATCGTTTATAATATAATAGAATACCATGATGGACTATTAATTTCATGGGTATTCTAACACGATGAAATGTTTAAAAGTTGACGTTTTTTTGCATATTTTTTTGGAATGTTATTCAACGCCTGCGATTAAACAGTATAGGATCCCAGGGGGAGCGCAGGATGTTATTTTTTCCAGGTGGTGTTTTAGTTTTCTCCCTGAGGATGCCCTTGTAAAGATTAGGATGGTTGAATGGATCAATTAAATTGATGCAAATTTTATCTTAACTGATACAGTGGTTATTCATGATTCTTGAAATATGCCTTCTATCCTTGCTGTAGTGTGCATCTGGGGAACAGCAGAGCTTTTATTTTCTTTATTCTACACCTTTGTAGAATGCTCACTGTTAACCCCGAGATGTTTATGAGTCTTTGTGCTCGACTGTTGTTCGGATGCGCACTTGTGTGGTCGTAGGACGTTCGTCAAACGGTCACATAAAGTAAGATAGAAGAGTTTTGGCTGCCAACGTGTGTGGGCCCGAGTTCGATTCAGTTTCTGATACGATTCGATTCCGAATTTCGATTCGAGGTCGATTTGTGTTTGTTCTTGCTGTAGTAGGATTCAGGGTCATGAATGCGCAGTTTTCATAGTGTGGAGTGATGTGTGTGGTTTGTAGTGGTTGTTTCTGGTCATTTATTGTAGATTTTAAATTTAATAAGTCATCGGTACTGAAGTATCAATTTAAGGTCGTGTCTGAATATTCACTGTACTAGTGGTTTAGATTAAGTTTCCCCATCATCAGTTGACATCGTACCCCAGTGCTATAATTATTATTATGAGTGGTCATGGAAGCACTTACCAAAATGATGGAGGAGTTGGGACAGAAAATCACAGAGAATTCTGCTTCTCTGGAAAAACAAATAAAATAGAATTCTGTCTCTTTAGAAAATAAAATTGAAAATCAAATAAAAGATAATTCTGTCTCTTTAGAAAATAAAATTGAAAATCAAATGAAAGAGAATTCTGTTTCTCTAGAAAATAAAATTTCAGGTTTAGAATGTAAAATCACAGAAAATTCGAACTCATTAAAAGCGGAAATGTTAGAAAGGATAGAAGCGATAGAAAGCCGGTTGTCTAGAAACATAGAATAATTCGATGATAAAATGTCTGAATCGATAGATGCTAAGATTGAGGATAAAGTTGTGTCATTGGAAACCAAGATAAGAGACAGCGCTAGGAGAGCTCAGGAGAGTTTCCTAAGTTTAGAAGCTAGGATCGTGGATTCGGGAACGAACTTAAAGGATAATTTATTCGCAAACTATGGCATTATGAAAGATAGTTTACAAGATAGTCAAAAAGCGATGAAGGAAGAGTTAGCTCAACATAAGAACCGGATTCAAAAGATGGTTAGGTCATTAGAAAATAAAATGGAAGATAATGTTCGGAAATTAACAGATGATCTAGCGTCCTTAGAGATTAACACAACGAAGGAAAGTACGTTAAATGCCACACAGGTAGTGCAGAGAGTTACTTCTGAATTTAGAGAAATAATTGTAGAACAATTAAAGCAAGGAGTTGTAGCAGACTTGAAAAATGAAGTAAAAGAAACTGTAATTAATGAAATTCAAGCTCAGGTTGTAAAAGAAACTCAGGTCGAAGTCAAAGAGATCAGGAATGCTTTTTCATCAGAGATTAAAGTTGTATCTGGAGATATTCAAGCCATTAGAGAAAGTATAGAGAAATTGAAAGGTCATCGAAACTGTTGTCGAAGAGAATCTGAAAAAAAATGACAGAAGAGTTGAAAGATAGTCAAGTAGGGGAAGAAACTGAAAGGCAGAATAGGGATGAAATGTATGAATTCACGAAGACCATTTGTGAGTTAGAAAAGAAAATTGATGATTATAGATCGAAAGCGGATACAAAACAAGACGGCATAAATGAAAACGCTTTGTCGAATAGAGAAATGTTGCCAGAGATTGGGAATTCTGAAGAAATTTCTACTATTCGCACTTCTACTCCGATCACTCCTCGTTAAAAGTTACGAAGAGAAACCTATAAAATTTTCAGGGACTGGAAATGTCTCTCCTGTTGAATTTCTGCGCGAATTAAGAGATTATCTGAAGGATGCTAAGGTGAATAAGGAAAGAGAGATGAGAGTGATTAGTAGATTCATAGATGGACCAGCACTCGTATGGTTTAGGGCTTTTCGATGTAATTTGAGAACCTATGACGAATTTAAACAGGCACTCTTACGTAAATTTTGGTCACCGGAGACGCAACAGAACATCAGGGCCGAATTGTATGTCAAGCGGAATTCCACGTCACAGCCGACCAAATATTCAAATTACTTTGCAAATCAACTTGCCAAATTGCAATGCTTAGATCCACCAATGCCAACATACGAGTTAATCCCAGCTTTGATTAGACAGTTTCCTTTGGAAGTTCAGCGGAGTCTCATTTCTGCGAATATTGAGAACATGGAAGAATTTTATGAAGTGTTGCAACGTCTAGATCATTCTAATGCTCAATTTTACCAGCAGAGGGGTAATAAGCAAGAGTCCCAGGCAGCATATGCTGTTTTCGCCGATCGACAATGCCAAGCCATGCCAGAACGGAATAGAGAAGAGCAAACCTCGAGAGATTATCAAGATAGAAGAGAAAGAGATAGTGGACGACCATACATAAGGCGAGGAAGATACGGAAACAATTGGAATTCGTGGAGAAGACAAGGATACACGACACCATATGACAGATCAGGATACAATAAATCGTACGATAGAACGGATAATGAAAGGTTCAAAAATCAACAGAGGCAGAACCTTGAGCAATGAGGAGAAGAAAGTAAACAGTATTTGAAGGAAATGGAAGAGGCAAGAAAAAAACCTGGTACTTCTGGGAAAAATAATTCGACAGGTAAAAACGAAAAAGAACTTCGATTTCGGAACAAGGAAATCAACAGAACTAATTAATACACAATATGTTTCCAAAATCGTGAAATGGGAAGTTGAGGATGAAGACTTGATTCAAGAAGAACAGGAAGGAAAAGAGTATGGACCAAGAACTAGGCTACCCATCATTGCGTGTGAGGTGTATGGAAAACCAGTGTATACTTTGATTGACACATGAGCGATGCTTTGTTTGGTGAGCGAGAGGTTGTACGCCATATAGAAGTTGACCGAGGAAATAGAGGAAATACCAGTTTCAGGGATCAAGATTCAGGGAATCATCCCAGACAATATCACAACTTGTAAAATTCAGCTGTACTTGAAGGTCAAGATTGGGGGATGTGTCTTTGAACATATCTTTGTCGTTATGAAGGACATTGCACATGATTTGATCCTGGGGACGGATTTTATCAAGAGATATAGAGCTGTTATCGATATGGAATCTGATGCGATTAAATTCCATCATGCGGGAGACGTCCATTTCGAAGAGGAAGATAAATTCACCGTGGGAGAAGTTCGAGGGGCCAAGGTTTTTGAAGGTTTAGAGATATGTGAAGACGCCAATGAAGTAGTTGAGCATGTTCCAGTTATAGCCAACCTTTTGCAAGAATTCGTTGATGTCTTTGATACGACACCAGGAGAGATTCAGAACTTTGAGTACAAGATTCACGTATGTGATGATAGCCCATATCATGCAAAGCTGTACCAAATTCCAGAAAAACACAGGACTAAGGTGAAGGAGATCATTCAGGATCTTGAGAAAGATCAGATAATTTAAAAGTGTGTGACATCCTATGTAAATCCGTTAGCGGTGGTGCAGAAACCGGATGGAAATTTGAGAATATGCCTAGACGTGAGGTCATTGAATTCGAGATTGTTGCCAGAGTATGATAGACCTCCAGTGATAAAAGATTTGTTAAGGAAATTTAAAAACAAGAAATGGTTTTCTACAGTGGAATTGACTTCGTCATATCATCATGTAAGGATAAGTGACGATTCTCAGAAGTTTACGGGATTTTTATTCGAACAACAGACTTATGTTTATAGAAAACTTCCATTTGGGACGAAAACCTCAGGAGCAGTTTTGATACGTGCCTTGGATCAGAACCTAAGTAATGCGGTCAAGGATACGGTTATAAGTTACGTGGATGATATTCTGATAGCATCGGAGACTGAAGAACAGCACTTAGTTCATCTACGGAATTTGTTTATGGACTTGAGGAAAGCAAATTTCAAAGTTAACTTGAAAAAGTGACAATTCTTTAAGAATGACATTAGATTTCTTGGACATGTCTTGGATGGGAACGGATATAGACCAAATGAACAAAAACTTCAGGCCATTGCAGAATTTCCCAGACCTACTCGGGTAAAGCATGTACGTCAATTCTTGGGAACTTGCCAGTTTTTTGCGGGACATTGCCATAAATACACGGAGATAGTTGCACCCCTACAGGACTTGTTAAAAAAAAGATAATAAGTGGAAATGGAACGATCTATGTGAGGAATCATTCAAGAAGGCAAAGGAATTAATGCTTAATAGCGTCAAGTTGGAGTATCCTGATTTTGAGAAGAACTTCATTATCGAATCGGATGCATCCAATATAGGGATAGGTGCCATACTACTCCAAATGGATGAAGATCACACTCGACACTATTTGTCCTTTATCAGTCGAAAATTGAAACCATCAGAACGCAATTACTATACTACTGAACTAGAAGCTTTAGCGATCATCTATGCATTGGAAACATGGAAGAAGTTGCTTATCGCACATTCGATTATAATCAGAACTGACCATCACGCACTTGAGTTTATACTGAAGACCAATTTCGCCAGTGACAGGGTCATTAGATGGGCATTATTCGTGCAACAGTTTAACGTCACTATTGAACATCGACCAGGAAGGAATAACTTAGGGGCTGATTTGCTAAGCAGAGTTGCGGAACCTACTCTTCGAGCATTGCCTATAACCCTCCTGCAAGAAGATGATGATACTTTGCGTAGACTTGAGAGAATACCCCAAGCCCAGAAGCGATATGGACCTTTGAGGAATATTTACAGATTTCTACACAGGGACATGGATCCTACAGATGATGAATACCTAGGGATGGAAAGGATGGCTAGAGATTATGTTTTGTTAAATGGCATCATATACAAGTTCATTGATTCCGAACACACTAAATTACGAATAGTAATTCCGCCTTGATTACAGGAAGACATAATATGGTTAGCTCACAGAAGCTCAGGTCACACTGGAGTGGACAAAGTGGTATGTTTGATAATGGAGAAGTTCACTTGGGATCATTTGAGAAATACTGTCCGAGAGGTCATCAGGACCTGTGATTTGTGTCAACGCAGCAAACACAATACGCATTTGTTGAGGGAGGAACCTAGGCCTATTATTCCGTCGAAGCCATGTGAGTTGTACGCTACCGATATCTACGGACCTCTACCTGAGTCCAAGCGAGGTAACCGATACATTTTGGTCACGGTTGATGTGTTCAGTAAGTTTACCATGATCCATCCGATTCAGAAGGTGAACTCCAGATATATAATCAAGAGGATTAAAGAATGTGTTATTCCCGTTGCGGGTAAACCAGAATTTTTGTTATCAGACCATGGGTCCCAATTCACATCCTGAGAGTTTAGGAATGCTATGAGGGAGCTGGATATCACACAGGTATTGTGTTCAATACGGCATCCAGAGAATAACCCGGCTGAACGACTCATGTCAGAAATAGCCAAGTTTTGTCGTCTTTATTGTGCAAACGAACATTGGCGATGGATGGGTGTGGTTCCTATTATGATGAATTCGATTAATTTCACCGTACATGAAAGCACGGGGCATATTCCTTCAGTACTACATCTTGGAGAAAAACCTATACGACCGTGGGACGGAATCGTATCTATTTCTCCTGAGATAGAGCCTAACAGGAGAGGACGTGAAATGGAAGCCTTAGGAAGATTACGGAGACGGGCAGAGAAACGGAACAGAAGGGTTAGAGGAAGAAGATTTAGAGATCCTTTGAGAGAGGGAACTTTGGTATTGATCAGGAAGCCTACTCCATCTGATGTTAGCAACAAAGTCTATTCCAAGTTTGCCAGTTTGTATATTGGACCATTTCGGATAGCCCAGAGCTTAGGTAATGGTAGTTACCGTGTTGTGGAGATTGTATCAGGTATCACCGTGGGAACATTCAGCGCAGCGAATCTCAAGATGTATTTTAGAAGAACCAGATAAAAAGAAGGACGAAAAAACAACAGGAACCATAAAAATAAAAATGGGGATTTTTATTTTTGGCCATGTGTAGGGCAGATGTAACCGTGTGAAAGAGCGTCAGTTGCTGGTTATGGAGATGTTGTTTTTTGTCGCGGCTCTATTTTGAATTTGAAGCGAGCGCCTGACTGAGTTGAGTTTCACTGCCGTAGGTTGCAGGCTGGAAGAGATGCGCGGACGGCGATGCGCGTATGTATGCTAACACCTGACGATTTGCAGGGTCAAGCAGGCAGCTGTAATTGGAGACACATTCGTGTTTGTGCAGTTAATCCGTGCATACGTGGGCGGCTTAATCAATCTTAAGTTACGAGTACCTGACCTGGAAGCCAAAATTAGCCTACAAACGAGACATTGTTCAAATGTGCTCAGGATAGTTTTACTAGATGGGACTAGCTTTTGTAAATGCAAGGTTGTGTTGGGTATGGCCCGAGCTCACAGCATATTAAGATATGAGCTGGAAATAACTCCTTACTTGAGTTATGTGAATATAATACCTCATACCAGTGTAGATTTCTGGCTAGCAATTGACATGGAATTAAGGCTAAACAGGTGTGTAAGCGTACTGCGATAACTACAGAAGGATTACAATCAAGTAACCGGGAACATTACTGTGACTATTCGGAAATATTTCGGGACGGTAAAACACCGGGTGATTGTCGTAAAATCAGTGACTATTAGACACGTGCTTTTTCATAGCAAAAGCTATGGTGTTAAGACAATCCGATCAGGACGTCATGGTAGCGATACGCCGGTATGAACTTTTGAAATCTACCATGAGTCGAGCCAGTATTATGGTGCTTTAAATATGAATTGGGTGTACGATGGATGCTGACGTCTGGATACTTGGGACTCAGATCAGTGGAGCCATGAGGTTGACCTGTACACATTTCCGTGTGCGGAGGATCGCGTGGGATTTTATGCTCAGACTAAGGGCATTCCGCAGGAACTTGGACCTTCTTCAAGAACATCTGAAATGGACGTGAGCCCCTTATTCTATTCTTAATATCTAGTACCGGTGAATATCAGACCTTAGACTTTACCATTCAACCATGTAGGAATCGTTTTACACGCCATAGATCTTTATTTTCTGCATTATATTGGGACATAAGCATGGATCTTTTTGATGTTGTCCACTCTTCGAATTTTATTTTATTCTTTTGAGATAGCATATCCACGGTGGGCATATCATAGAATGAGTATATTTTCGGAAAGCATCCGGCTGTTCTATTTAGACAGGTGTTTCATCCTGATTTTTGTTGTACAGTTCCGTGCATATTTTTATGGCACATTGTTATTTTCAGCGATCGTTTTGAGATAGTTTATTGGTAATTTGTTTATTTACATGTAGTTCTTGGTCATTTTGATGCAATTCGTCTTAGACGAGTTCTGATTGTCATTTCTCGTGAAATGATTCGATTTTTCTGGTGGTTAAGGATTTTCTTTAAAATGATAATGCGGAATGATCATGTATGAGAATTTACATGGGGAATTAAGGAGGAATATTCATAACAATTTAATGGATCTTATGAAAATAGAACATGGTAATTATCCATGAGAATTTCATATTAATAATAATAATAATAAGTCGATGAGTTTGGATAATTTAGGTGATGTTTCTTTAAAACAAATATGAGAAATTAACATGAATTAATGCACATTGGATTGATAAAGCAATCGTAACGTAGTTTGTTATTAGAGCAAGGTGTATCAATTAGGAGGATTTTTGTTATGGTGACAAGCAGATAATTGAACAGGTTAATTAGAGACAGTTACTTATAACATTCATATGATAAATCTGATAGGGTGATGAGTTGAACTGGGAATGCGCGTAGGCATTTGTCCCATTAATAATTATGATAATCCATTAAATACAGTAAATATGACTCGATGGAAGTTAAATATGTGAAAATAATATGTAAAAGAATTATAGTTGTTGAATATAATGAAATGTTGGAATTTGGAGGATGTTGCCTCATATTACTCAAAAGAAGGGCGGTGCCGCTATTGCAGCCCCACGCCGCTATCTAGATCTTGTCACCAGGGAATTCTAGATTCTACTTTAATTTTCTCTAACCATAATTCTGGTTGAATTATATAAACCTGCAGATAGATTAACATGCCTAATAATTTTGCCATATTGTGATATCAAGGAATAAACTAAATTGATAAATTACATAAAGAAATGGGGCATTTAAAATGTGGCCTCATTTTCCGATGAAAATTTTGAAATAGCTACGAATCATCCATAAGTGTTTGAAATTGGTTGGAATAATAAGGTTGAGTTGCAATTAATATCACTGAATAATTAACCCCATAATTTATTTTATTATCGAGGATAAATCACAGATCCATAATTTATAATATGAATACTCCTTGTGTGGGAATAATGAAATATAAATGGTATTATGTTTCTAATGGATCCATCTTTGTTCGACTTGGTCTGACTTACATTAAGTTGTATAATTAACAATTCTAGTATGTTTTGGAATTTCTTCTCGTTTCATGGAAGAGAATATCCCATAGGATTATCCATGATTTTTGGAAATAAAATTTTATTCAAGTGTGATAGGACGTTCAATGATCTACACAACTTGAATACTGTAAATATCGTTTATAATATAATAGAATACCATGATGGACTATTAATTTCATGGGTATATTAACACGATGAAATGTTTAAAAGTTGACGTTTTCGTTGCATAATTTCTTTTTGGAATGTTATTCAACACCTGCGATTAAATAGTATAGGATCCCAGGGGGAGCTCAGGATGTTATTTTTTTCCAGGTGGTGTTTTAGTTTTCTCCCTTAGGATGCCCTTGTAATGATTAGGATGGTTGAATGTATCAATTAAATTGATGCAAATTTTAGATTAACTGATACTGAGGTCATTCATGATTCTTGAAATATGCCTTCTATCCTTGCTGTAGTGTGCATCTGGGGAACAGCAGAGCTTTTATTTTCTTTATTCTACACCTTTGTAGAATGCTCACTGTTAACCCCGAAATGTTTATGAGTATTTGTGCTCGACTGTTGTTCGGATGCGCACTTGTGTGGTCGTAGGATGTTCGTCAAACGGTCACAGTACCAAGATTCATTGCGTTTGATTGGTTAAATCGCGATAAATGTCTATTTAAAAGTCGCAACTTCTCTTGGCCGCCATGTTGGTTTTGTAGTTAGCAGGTTTTCAAAAGTCACATACGTAGTTCCCTTTATCACCGTACAAAATTCCAGGGTGATATTGGTAATAATTTCGGAGATATTGAATTCTGGTGAATTATTTCGCAAAGCCACCATGTTGGATTGGGGAGACGTAAAAAAATTTGAAGGGCACGGTCGCGGTCGTCCGGAATAGTGCTATGAATTTACCATGTTTCATTAATGTCGCTCCAGCGGTTTAGATTTTATTAGGGACACACAAACACACACACGCACACACAGACACACGGACAAAAGGTGATCTCATAAGCCTATTTTTTTTTTCATAAATGAAAATAGGCTAAAATGTGTGATGATAAGTGTATAAATTGCACAGGCCTGCATGATTTTGCGGTAATTTAAAAAAAATGTGATTTTGATAGACATTAATATTCTGATGTCATTCTTTTAATATCACATCTTGGTGTGGCTCAATTCCATTTTATTGTTACAATCAGAAAAAACATTATTCACTAATGGCTATTGTAAATAAATAAATAAATAAATAAATAAATAAATACATAAAAACAGCCTCACAAATCCCATAAGGGTTATGGCCTTCTGCATTGCAGGGATAGTGCTCAGCTTTTACTCATCAGGTGAGCAAGTCCTGAGGAGCATACATGTACTTTGGTCTAGGTGTTCCCGTTGTCCTAACGTTGGCGTATACAGGCTACTATTTCTCGGTGTGGTTTCCGGTGGGAGACTTATCACCTTTGTATCAGGTATTCGCTTCGTCCTCCTTTGGATGTTTGGCTACAGTTCAGAATGCCTCTTTGCAATTAAGACATATATGCGGAGTTCTTCTGGAAAGACAGTCAGAATGCCGAATGACTTGTCACCTCTGTTACATGAGTTATGTATCCCGTCCAGGCTCGAACCCCAGACCCCATTCTAAACTATAGGTTATGGTCATTCTTCCTATAGAAGGAACATCATTGCCCAATGTATCCCTCAATATGATATTAACAAAGTGTTTACTTGATGAATGTTCAGTCTTGGAACCAAGGAAATGACGTTGCATACTTCTTTCACAACATGTTATTGTCAACGTAATTACTTCACTATCTGTAAATTGTTATTTGTCAAATACTTCCTACAAGGAACTAAGGAAATGACCCTGTACATTTCCTCATATGATTATCCAATATGTTATTTCAAATGTGTTGACTCCAACAGCTATGAGTGATCAAATTCGCAGAACTGTTATCGAAAACATGAGTCCATATCTTGTAAGATGTATATTTCCACACACATGTTATTTAGTGCGCCCCTCTACTGTGACGCACATTGTTATGAAGGGATTTGTATAAAAGACCTGGGCTCAGAAGCAAAGGTCTCTTCTAATTACAGCAGCAACCAAGCAGGTTGACTGTCTGGCGTCTTAACTTGTATATGTCAAAGATTAATAAATACATCTACAAACTAACCAACGAGTTCTCATTCATAGAAATCAGATACTATTCATCCGAAGTAAGAACCACGAGACCTACTGACTTAACAGCAGTAGCAATAACCTCACAGTGTAACACTAAAGAGGACTGTTAAGCGACAAACTTAACTCAAGTATACATCTTTCTCACCTGTAGGATGTGTGTGTGTGTATGTGGGTATGGGGTGATATCACACCAATTCTGCGACACATGTGGTTATTCCCCTCGGTATGAATAATCACATTATAGAGAGGGGTATATTGTAACTAGCGGCTTCGGTGGCGTAGTTGGTAGCATGCTGAGCTTCTATGCCCAAGATCGCGGGTTCAAACCCGGCCGAAGTTGTCGGTTTTTTTAAGAGCGTTAAAAATCCCTCAAGTATGCCTTCCTTCAGAGGAGAAGTAAATCCGGCGGTCCCATGTCATAGATTTATGGCATGTTAAAGTACCTTCCATTAATTACACCTGTGTGAAGCTAAAAAAAAATATAGGTTAAACATTCGACAAACGCCCTTAGGTTCCGACGTTCATCGCCAGGAGCCGGCTGCGGTAGCATCTGGTAATCAAGTTCTGAACTAGTAGTCTTTGACGGTGGCGTTTGGCGGCAAAAGTAAGAACATCTTGAAAAATTCATTGTCTGCAGTCCTCACTTGAATTGAAAACAGATAACACACACTAATACAGTCATCACAATTAACACCGGTTCTCAGACAGATTCTACACACACCCAAAGTACACGGGGCTACATGACCGCGTTGTCGAAACCCTTAAACTGAGGCACCATCCAACCAACCGTATATTGTAACAATTCCCTTAGTCTCATCTGTGTACTTTATCAATTCTTATGGGCGTGGTGGTCAGCGGTCAACCTTTTGGCCTCTCACCAGGGCGGACTGTGTTCGATTCCCGGTCAATACATGTGAGATTTTCAAAGTGAAATGCCATGTCCTGTGGTTCGGATTCCACGTAAAAAGGAGGTCCCGTGGCACATGATCGTGAGATTAACGGTCACGCAAAACTACAAATTTCCTTCCTTTCCTTTTTAATCAATTCATTTCAAATGAGCACTCTGTCTAGATACATAGTTGATAGCGATTCAATAGTCACTGCACGCGAGATTTCCTAGGTTTTTCCACCCTTGTATTACCTTTGCTGTTTTTGACCATTGTTTTCCTCCCAATCTTGTGAACATGTCCGCCCATCGGGTTCTTCGTCTTCCCACGTTTCGTCTTCCTATTCTCCTTTTGTATGTCTATCGGTTTTGATCTCGTTCCATGTCCTCCACATTACCGTTTGAGCTGGTCTGCTGATGTTATAGCGTCTTTCATGCCAGTTCTCCTTCTTATATCTTCGCCCGGTATTATATCTCTCAATGAGACATGGATATCTTTCTTTCCGTTTAACGCTGACATCTCTGGATCGTTTCTCTCTGTTTCAATGTTTGTCCACCTTAAACAGATGGTATAGGGAAAATCAAACTGTATTTTCGAATTCGGCACAGCGAAATTAATCAAACACACCCGTTTTCGTTTTCAACGCAGAAATTGTTTTCTTTTTTGCTGACCTGTGTAATTGATGTAATACTGTATTTCCTTCAGGCTAGGGTGATATAATATTTGTTATTCTCCGCCCAATCTAATTGGGTACACTCGTGTTGACCAACTGAAAATCACTTATATTAATAGACAACTCAGGGTGAGTGGTTTCGATTCCCAAAGCAGTAATCCTAGAAGTGGTTTTCAGTACGGTAGTTTCCTACTCCATGGAAATATCTGTCCCTAATTTCAAGTACGAGGCACATCCAGAAATTACGTTTCGCAATTTTTAGATGAAAAGAAAACATAGTTAGATTTAAAAAAAAACGAGCCTTACAGTAGTCGCATATGATGTGTAACATCTGAAATAGAAGAAACCACACGTGAAATTGTTGATACACCGGTATTTTATACTATTATTGGCACAAATATTAATCTATTGTAAAAGGGAGTGTTTTACAGATATTGTAGTTTATAATACGGAACTCATTTTATTAGATGATTTGTAGCTTCCACCAGCACTAGCCTAAATAAAGAATACGATATGGATCAACTAGATTAATAGACGCGACACCGCTCATAACCTTAAACTCCTTATAAACAGGTCCTCTTCATTCACAGACCAACACGTAATTTCATATGGATTCTGTTAAAATGAGACATATTGATATGATAAATATCGTTTAAAATGATCATCTGGTACCAAAAATATATATCCCGTCCGGGATTCGAACCCGAGATCTCTAGATTCACAGTCATAAGCACTAACCCCACGGCTATTTCCACTACGCTATATTGTGCACAAGATGGTGACTTATTTCCACGTTCCAATAATACTGTATTACGGAATTAAGTTTCATTTATATTTTGCTTGTTTCGATAATGTTCCGGCGTGAAATTGAGTTTAAAATACCTTATGAATAGGCCCTCTTGTGAACAAAGAGAATGTATTCAGTAATAGTTCATGAAGGCTTGCTCAATTCTCGTATAACCACAATTGATGACTGCATTACCGTTATGTGGGTTAATATTTGAATAGCCATTGTGCAGAAACATAATACCGTACCGGCAATGCCGACTACTTACAATGTTTGATATCAAGGCATTACCATTTAAATACTGATACGAAGACTTCGAACATGTACATGTCATTTGTTTCAATCACTTGACACCAGAGTTCGCATGAGCGTTTTCCGTTCAGTATGTCCACTGCCAGCTGGATCGCATCCCTCCTGGCTGCTTTAGACTGCCTGCCCATTCAACGCTCAGAGGCGAACAAGGTAGGTTGCAGCACCAACCCACTGTGATCACCGCGGCTCTTTCACTGCCAGCTTCATTGCGTCCCTCCTGGCTGCTTTAAACTGCCTGCCCATTCAACACTTGGAGGCGTACAAGATATATAATAATTGCAGATTTCATTTCTGATTTACAAAAGAGCACGCAGCAGTACGGCATTCAAAAATCCAAAACATAACTTCGTGGAAAACAAACAACAAACGGTTGATCATCGTAATTCAGCGAGGCTCCAAAGCCTTTCACACTCAAAGCAATGGCTTCTTACCAGGGAAGTCAGACCGTACCTAACCTTACCGACAGTTTTACCCACAATGTGCCCAAGAAATCCCAGAAAAGTTATGCTTCTGCAATACAGTTAACACCGAATAAAGAACAGGCTATTATTATTGACGCCATTAACATCAATACAAATCAAATGTCTGCAACAGTGATTTGAAAAAGTGGCGATCACAGCGGGTTGGTGCTGCTCTTAGCGTCTATATTTGGAAACGAGGTTGTACGCATAAACCAATGCTGTAATCGTTGAATGGGCAGGCAGTCTAAAGCAGCCAGGAGGGATGCGATCCAGCTGGCAGTGAGTATGTCATATACATTCCACATGGCCGAGAGTAGCCTACGTCATGGTATCAATTTCCGACACCGCGCGCTCATTGTTTCTCGTACCACTGCCAGCTGGGTATTACCACTGCCAGCTGGCTCGATCGATCGAGCGGGCAGTGCATACTTCCGTTTTCCACCACTGCCAGCAGGTACACTTCCGTTCGATCGATCGAGCGGGCAGTGCATACTTCCGTTTTCCACCACTGCCAGCTAGTACACCTCCGTTCGATTGATCGAGCGGGCAGTGCATACTTCCGTTTTCCACCACTGCCAGCTGGTACACTTCCGTTCGATCGATCTAGCGGGCAGTGCATACTTCCGTTCGATCCACCACTGCCAGCTCGATCGTTCCGATCCACTTCCGTCCCCAATTTTCAAAATCACTCCCACAAAACTATCCAGCAACCGAGCGGAAAGATGTTACACATAAAAAAGTATACGAGCCTTACAGTAGTCGCATATGATGCGTAACATGTGACATGTTATCCTACTATGTGTGTCCCGGGAGCGCAAATCCCTTGTTAACAGGGAACTCTGTTGGTCATTGAAATAACTACTTGTATAACTCCAGTGCCAAATCCTGACCGTAATGAATCATAATTGTTATTTGCCGTGGCGGAAGCAATCCACTGCCTACTTGATGCGAGCTGCGTTCTATACCAGCCAGTTAGTGAACCCATGCCAGCGATGTTATTGAAAATGGCCACATTTAGCCGATAGAGCGCACTGCCAAGTATAGGCGCGATTAAAAATTAGGTGTGCGGAAAGTATAATAAATGTGTTTCTCCCAGTGATACGTTTATACCAACGAAGTTTCAATTATTGTTAGTAGTCGGCGTTAATATACCGTACAGAATGCCTACGTTGTTTGGAGTGTTTGTTGATGCGATATAGATTCCACATAGCCACATGGCCGACAGTACATTGAGTGCTTACATTAAATAAAAATACAGCAAAAGTATGAAGATTTAATAAATCGTAATTGTTTTCAGCAAATATGATAAAATGAATATTTTCACACCAAAGAACGACAACTTGATGATGATTTATTGTGGGAATATCTTAAATGGGGTCTCCAAACCTTGAACTAAACTGTATGCAATATACATTCCCCATAGTCACACGACCTGCAGTTCGTCGTTGTACCGATCTCCGCCACCACGCGCGCTTATTGTTTCCGTCCCATGCACTTCCGTCCCATCCATTTCCGTCCCTTTTCCAAAATCACTCCCACAAACTGTCCAGCTACCGAGCGCCACAAAAATATCCAGATACCGAGTGGAAAGACGTTACACATCAAATATTGGAACCAGATTCAGCAATGTTTGAGCAATTTTTAGGACATAATCACGACCAGAATTGACACACATGTCATATCGTGTTTTTTTTACTGTTACCGCGGAGGTGATTCCTGGCTCTGCCATGAATTGAAAATCTAGTCTGAGCGTTGGAACGGAGTACACTTAGCCTCGTGAGTTAAAACTGAGAAGAGCCGGGTTCGATTCCTAACCCTCAGCCAATCTGAAAGTGGTATTCCGTTGTTTCCCACTTTTACTCCAGGTATATATTACTACATTATGCAACGAGCCTATAATGGCAATAATTAAGACAGGAGTATATTTATAAAACGGGCGTATGTGATTTTTTAAATTTCCATACGATTGTCTTAATTACCATTATATGCGAGTTGCATACGACTGTTTATGTTCGACGATAATTATTATAACTATTTTATGTTCGAACATAAATATTCATAAATATCTGTCGAGATTTCTCCAGTTTTATGTAGTGAACAGAGCCCATGAGACACAGAGAATGCCTTGTATTTGGCCATGGCCTCCTCGATTACCGTACTATGACACTTGGCCACTCAGTGAAAATAAAATTAGAAGGTCGTGGAACTCAGTGCAGGTGCGATGCTATCGTTATCTAATTGGTCAAACAACTGTTTCTTGAGCTCTGATTGGTGGGGGAAACTGTTTCATAATGAACAAGTAGTTCCATGAAGAACTATACAGCCTATTTTCATTTAACCTACTTATGTTAATTTCCTCTATCTACATACAAAATTTCAGTTTTATTGCTGTAATAGATTCGTAGATATTGAGAGCCGTCTAAATATTTCGGATGGTCGCCATGTTGGATTGTTAAATGTATAGGCCATAGAGTCATGTGCCATTAAAGGAAAATTATTGCGTAGGTTCATTATTCAAACTTTCACTTCGATCGCATGATTACGACACAAGAAATGAAAACTTAATTTTAAAATTCGCAAAGCCGCCATCTTGAGGTTATGTAAACAATTGAACTAAATTAGATACCTGTGCATTACAATGTGTATAAACATTTCCTGTACCAGATTTCATTGCGTTTGGAACATTAAATCGCGAGAAAGGTCTATTTAAAATTTTAATTCGCTTGGCCGCCATGTTCGTTTTGTAGTTAATCGGTTTTTGAAAGTCTTATAGACGAACATCCAGTAATGCCCTTTATCTCCGTACATAATTTCAGGGTGATAGCGCTAACAGTTCCAGACATATAGAATGCCGGTGAAATATTTCGCACATCCGCCATCTTGTGGTTATGTAAACAATTGAACCAAGTTAGATGTCGGTGCATTACAATGTGTATAAACATATACTGTACCAAGTTTGATTGCGTTTGGTCGGTTAAATCGCGAGAAACGTCTATTTAAAAGTCGCAAATTCGCGTGGCCGCCATGTTGGTTTTGTAGTTACCAGTTTTTCAAAAGTAACACAGGTGAACTTCTAGTAGTTCCCTTTATCACCGTAAAAAATTCCAGGTTGACATCGCGAATAGTTTCGGAGATATTGAATGCTGGTAAAATAATTCGCATAGCCGCCATGTTGGATTGGTGAGACGTAACAAAATTTGAAGGGCACGGTCGGGGTCGTCCGGAATAGTGCTATGAGCTTACCGAGTTTCATTGAAATCGCTCCAGCCGTTTAGATTTTATTAGGGACACACACACACACTCCTCACTCACACACACACACTCGCGCACACACACACGGACAAAAGGTGATCTCATAAGCCTATTTTTTCAAAATTGAAGATAGGCTAAAAATAGTGTTATAATGAGCCTCATTATAGTACAGTTTTCTGACATATAATAGTCAGGGTCGAACATAAATTATATTTTATTTCCGTATCCAGATACATTGATAAATTTAATAATGTTCATCCAATGTTCAGCTACAAGAACAGCTTTATCATTGGCCTGAAAAACTTCTTCTTTTGTGCATGGTGATGTTAAATTCTGGCAAGCCAAAAGGTGCTCTTCATCTTGTAGTAGTCCAACTCCAGGCAAATGCCGTGATGGTACCTAACTTAAGGCCATTGCCACTTCCTACCTTACAAAATACACTTACTAGTAAGGCAGCTTCGGTGGCGTAGTTGGTAGCATTCTGACCTTCTATCCACAAGGTCGCAGGTTCAAACCCGGCCGAAGTCGTCGCAATTTTTAAGAGTGTTAAAAATTCCTCAGTATGCCTTCCTGCGGAGGCGAAGTAACGCCGGAGGTCTCTTGTCATAGATTTATGCCATGATAAAGAACCTTCCATTAATTACACTTGTGTGAAGCTAAATTATAGGTGATATTTGACTAACGCTCTTAGATTCCAACGTTCGTCGTCAGGAGCCGACTGCGGTGGCATCTAGTAACGAAGTTCAGAACTAGTTGGTCGTTGACGGTGGCGTTTGGTAGCAAAAGTTGGAACTACTTGAAAATTGAATGTTTGCAGTCTTTACTTGAATTAAAAACTGATAATACACACCAATACAGCCATCACAATTAAACCGGTTATCAGACAAATTCTACACACACACCAAGTACATGGGGCTACATGACCGCTTTGTCGCAGCCCCAACTGAGGAACCAACCAACACATACTAGTACTGACATCACAGTTATATAGGTTATCAGACAAAATCCATACACACTCAAGTACATGGGGCTACATGCCCACGATGTCACAAAGCCCCTATAATAATAATAATATCGTATGGCCTCGGATGCCGGGTGCAAGCTTTGTAATTTGACACCCAGAGGGTAGCTTGTATGTCGAAGGTCGTTGTTCCTTGAATCACTATGAAAGTCAAGCTCCTTGAACACTATAGCGCTTTCTAGTAGAGAAATGAGGAACATTGTTTTGGCGGAAACTCCCGAGATTAATTTTGCCATTATGAACACGGTCTACTGAATTCAAATGTGTTCTTTGACATGCCAACATCGTATGGCATGCGTGTCGTATTTTAGCCGCCTTTCAAAAATCACTTACCACTGCCAGGAGCGAACCTGCAATCTTGAGGTTAGTAGACCGACACGCTATCCACTCACCCACCGTGGCAAGCTACAAAGCTCGTAAATAATCAACAACAACAACAACTGCAAACAACATATCGTGGGATCAATTTTTATGTTCTTGTGTCGCAGAAGTCTGCCACCTGGGAATGGAACACGCTTGTGACATTCGTCCTCAGCTCTTAGTCACTGTAAAAATGCTGACTGGAGTTCAGGAATTTCTTCATGTGCAATAAAAGTACATTATGCAACTCGCCTATAATGGCAATAATTAAGACACGAGTATGTTTATAAAACGAGCGTATGCGAGTTTTATAATTTCCATATGAGTGTCTTAATTACCATTATAGGCGAGTTGCATACGACTGTTTATGTTCGACGATTATTATTATAACTATTTTATGTTCGAACATAAATATTCATAAATATCTGTCGAGATTTCGCCAGTTTTATGTACTGAACAGAGCGCGTGGGACGCACAGAATACCTTGTATTTGACCATGGCCTCCTCGATTGCCCCACTATGACACTAAGCCAGGCAGTGAAATTTAAATTAGAAGGCCTTGGAATTTAGCGCAGATGCGTTGCTATCCTCACCTAATTGGTCAAACAACTGTTTCTTGGGCTGTGATTGGTGGGAGAAACTGTTTCATAATGAGAAATAGTGTTGTAATGACCTTCATTGTGATACAGGGTCGAACATAAAAGTTGGAAATCACTGGGAGCAAGATCAGGACTGTACGGTGGATGATGAAATAGCTCCCAGTCGAACTCTTCCAGAATAGTTGCTGTGTGCCTAGCTGTATGTGGTCGAGCATTGTCATGGATCAGCACAACACCTGCACTGAGCATTCAGCATTTTCACACTAACGAAGAACTGAAGACGAATAGTCACATGCTGATTCCAATCCCAGCGTCAGACTTTTATGACATTAAGGAAGCTAGGTCACAGTAGTGATCTATTTCCTGTAGGCTACTCCCCCCAGGGGTTCACATCTAGTGGGACGTGGGTTGATGACCATGGGACCCCAGCTGAGCCCGGCATTGCTTTCACTTCCTTGTGCGAGCTCCTCTCCGTCGACCTTCCTTGGTCAACTCTTGTTCTTTTCCCACCCCGATGGTATTAGGGTATCCAAGGCCTAGGGAGTCTTAAAATTTCCCGCTTAATTGACCCTTGTCTCATCTTTTCTGATACCCTCATTCTTCATGTTAGTTCCTGCCTTCTTCTCAAGGCCCTCAAGGAGGTAGGGTGTATGTAGCCCCACCACTTCTGGTGCACCCTGGATAGTGCTACACCCTCAAGGACTCACGGCTGGTGAGTTTGGGAGTTGGTGACCCCGTTGGATTCATGAGCTGGGTCCCTTTTGTCCCCTTTTTCCTCTGACCTTGGGGCGGACCCTCTCCTCTTTCACTTTCCTATCCGCATTTCATGGCTCTCCTTTCTTCGAAGTCCCTCAATCCTCATTCTTCGAGGTTTAGGTTCGATTGCATTTCTTTTCTTCTGTCCTTTATTTTCCTTATCGTTTCTTTATTGACCATTTCTTCTTCTAGTATGTAAGTTTGCAGTTAGTATTAGTTATAGTTCTCTTTCTCATCTTTCATTATCACGCAAACCATTATAGGCCGATTACCTAGATGTTAGGCCCCTTAAAACAACAATTATCATCATCATCTTTCCTGTACTGCTCGGGTTCAAGCTCCGTGAATATAGAGGAATGTGGATCGCGGACTATGAGGAGTGGTGGTGACGAGTGATGAGGGTTCCCGGTCCGTGCGTAGTACAAAACCAAATACATTGGTCGGTGACTCACTCACTCATTCGCAACACCACAGTGGGTTGAGCAACGTCCCGATGTTAGCAGTATTGGAATAGACAGAAGTTCCAGATGACACAGTGGGCTGTTGATAGGCCCTTCTCTTCCCGCCTGCCACTTCACCTCACTTCGCAAGCTCACTGAGCTTGGACCCGAGCAGTATTTACGTGTGTCATTTTGTTTATCATATAAATCTGTTATACTTGATGTTGCAGGTGTGGCTGTGACGAATGCGTGACGTCACGCCAGGAGGACTCGTTACGTCACTCCCGGTCCAGGATCAACGCTTACAGGGCTCTAGCCAGCCCCTCGCTCATCGCGTTATCCTCCAAGGACCCCATCCTCACAGCCTTCGAGTTGTCGTGGGAGCTGCGCCGCCTCAGCTTCATGGAACACGAGTTCAAGTGCGAATACCAGGTGAGTCATATTTGTGAACATTAATTGAGTCGCTGCCTGAGCTTCATGGAACACGAGTTCAAGTGCGAATACCAGGTGAGTCATATTTGTGAACATTAATTGAGTCGCTGCCTGAGCTTCATGGAACACGAGTTCAAGTGCGAATACCAGGTGAGTCATATTTGTGAACATTAATTGAGTCGCTGCCTGAGCTTCATGGAACACGAATTCAAGTGCGAATACCAGGTGAGTCATATTTGTGAACATTAATTGAGCCGCTGCCTGAGCTTCATGGAACACGAGTTCAAGTGCGAATACCAGGTGAGTCACATTTGTAAACATTAATTGAGTCGCTGCCTGAGCTTCATGGAACACGAGTTCAAGTGCGAATACCAGGTGAGTCACATTTGTGTACATTAATTGAGTCGCTGCCTGAGCTTCATGGAACACGAGTTCAAGTGCGAATACCAGGTGAGACATATTTGTAAACATTAATTGAGTCGCTGCCTCATTTTCATGGAGCAAGTGGTCAAGTGCGACAATTGGATCAGCTTCATTTCAAAACATGGGTTCTAACTGGTGAGTATTTGAAACGTAATTTAGACAAAGTCGAGTTCCTCGGAAGCAGAATGGACCTGTGTCACAGGTACATTAATCGTCTTAGAAGCTACTTGTTATAAAATACCCTCAGAGATGTTCTTCTAAATGTTTAATCGAGGGTGGATCGAAAAGTAACACACACAAAAATAATTTTGAAAAAATAGTAAATAGCGAAATAATAGGTTAAATCATTGAAACTTCACTTTGACATATTTTCCAACGTTATATCCAAATCCTTCCAGATATTTCTCACGTCGTGACACATGATTTTTTACAATCGAGTCGTCAAGTTACAAAACTCGTTTAATCCACTCTTGTGAATAAGAATCATTTTCATGAGAAACGTTTCTCTGGACTTTGCCTCACGTATCTTTTGTGTTTGTTGTTTTCTACTTTTTGCTTTGTGTTTTTGGTTTTGTGTTTGCTTTGTGCTATTGCTTTTGAAGTTTACTTTTTGCTTTTCTTTTTTGGTTTTGTGTTTTCTACTTTTGCTTTTTTGAATTTTGCTTTATGCTTTATGTTTCTTGTTTTTTGTTTTCTGCTTCTGCTTTTGTTTCCTGCTTTTGCTGTTTTTATCTTTGCTTTGCGTTTCCTTTTTTTGTTTTCTGCTTTTGCTTTTGTGTTTGAATTTTGCTTTTTGCTTCGTCTTTTTTGTTTTGGTTTTGTGTTTGCTTTCTGCTTTTGCTGTTTTTCAATTTTTCTTTCTGCTTTGTGTTTCTTTTTTTGTTTTTGTTTTCTGCTTTTGCTCTTGTGTTTGAACTTTGCTTTTTTGCTTCGTGTTTTTTTTCTTTTTGGTTTTGTGTTTGTTTTCTGGAAAATCAAAATAAAACAAAATAAAACCAAATAAACAAAAAACAAAATCAAAATGAAACAAATCAAAATAAAATAAAACAAAATAAAAACAAAAACAAAATAAAAACAAAACAATTTAAAACAAAATAAAACGAAATAAAGTAACACAAAACAAAATAAAAAACAAAATAAAATTAAACAAAACAGCAAAAAAATTAAAATAAAATAATTAAATAAATAATTTTACGACATGATCCTTATTCACAAGTGAACTAAACGAGTTTTGCAACTGGACGACTCAATTGGTCTATAGAACTCCGTTTCTAGGGGAGTGTACATGGTTGATGTGACGTCTTCATCCTTGGTTCATTGGTTCCAAAGTGAAAGTTTAATGGTGGTACAACTGGACTGTATGGTGAATGCAGGATCACTTCCCAGCCACATTGCTCAAACATTGCGCAAACGGAGAATTGATGTGGAATAACATAACATTCCATATGTTCCTTGAAGTTGTTTGTCACGAAGGGCCCGACACAATGTCATAGCACATCAATAAGGTCTACACGTCGCTCTTCAAATAATTTGCACCACTCGAATGTGTTGCTACGGTTCTTACAGTTACCCAATACATCCCCAACATTTCCTAGTAAATTTCCTTGGACGTTGTACTTTCGCCCACAAATAACGAGATATTCCTCTTTACTCTTCGCATACCAACAGAAATAGCATCGACTTATCTACTGCGATCTTCAAGCTATTAACCTGCGAACATTCAACGTCCCAGTCAAATATCACATCATTAAACAAAGTACGGTACTTTTTGACCTGGCTAAATATTTTTGGAAAATAATCTAATAACCAATGGCACATATTCTAATGAGTGATATGAGTAATGGTAGTTAACTAAAAAGGTAAATCCAGTCGTAACCTCACCTGCGTTGTAAAAGGCTAATGACCATTACATTGACCTCAATAATTATCTAAGCGTTATCCCAAGGCCATTATTGAATGGTTCCGATCTCATCCACGGTTACTTTAAATCGTCTTCTTGTTTATGGGTTTCTGTGTGTTTCTTAAACACTCAGAATTGAACAGTGCGTATATTAAACTTTGCATACATCTTGTTCTATCTAAAATCATATTTGAATTCATTCGAGTAACACATAGACTTGGAGTAGTACAGCGCTGAATTATCGTATCGTCCCCGACCAATCGCACGCTGCATCTATTTCTCCCAGCATGTACCATGGCCTTCTCACCAACGACGACATAATGGAGGAGTGGTCTACGGTACCAGATTATTATAATTAAGTACCGATGCACGTCTGTGGTGATGTTTATCTTCATGCTCTGCCCTCTGACAATGTACATTTTGTCCATTTTATATAATTTCCTTGATCTACCCCACATATATTTGATGCTGTACTTTCCTATTTGTTGGCTCATTTATGTTTGTAAAGGATGGCAAATTGCAAGTTGCACAAAAACAGAGGCTCTATTCCAGGGCGAATTACTTCTTAACTTTCCCATCATTATGAAAATTATGTCAGATCAGTGGCGTAACTAGGTTTTGTTTCTGGAGGGGGATGAGCTGAGTCAAATTTACATTGGGGGGGGGAGGGGAGGGTACTTGGACATGAAAGCTAATAGGCTAAACAGTCCTGAAGTTTCAAACACTTCTTTCTATCTATGTTCTTCGTATTTGATTTCATTAGCATTTGATACGCTGTATTTGCACTTATCAATTAAATTAAAGAGTCCAGATTTCTTCGCGAGATCAACTGCTCCTTTCTATTCCTCGACAATGTAAAAATATTACGATTTTGCTCATACAGTAACTGTTAAGTTAGGAAAATAATAAATAAGTTACACGATTGAAAACAAACGCTTTCAAACACAATCCAATCATTTATCATTAATCCGAAATTGATTTTATTCAAATTCAAAAACGTCCTCAAATTTCATATTGTTATTACTTGGCTCTAGGGGGTGGATTGATCCCCCTGATTACCGCCGTAGTTACACCTCTGTAGGGTACACAAATTTATAAGAGTAGTATACATTTAAGGAGACTAATTCACTCTTATCTAAAATACAGATGTAATTAAAAATCTACAAATGCAAAATACTCATTAAAACACTTAGTCCTCTTTATCTCCGTTCCTTTTTCTTTGTTGTTTTCCTTTAGAGGCTTTGAAACATCGTGGTCATGTAAACCCGTGTTTGTGGGTGTGTTTTGAAGTTGTCTGATAACCTATGTCACTGTGATGTCTCCACTAGTGTGTGTATTTCTACTTGTTCCAATTCTCGTGTCCGGTATTCAAACTTATACAATCCAGCCCTCTTTAAGGGCGCCTTTAATGAATTTCGGGATAAACAAGTAGTTCCGCGAAAAAAATGTCCTATTTTCATATATCCTACTTATGTTTATTGCCTCTATCATCATACAAATTTTCGGGTTGATTGCTGTAAAAGATTCGTACATATTGAGAACCGTCCAAATATTTCGGATGGTCACAATATTGATTTTTATATAGGCTATGTACGCCATAGAGTTATGTGCTATTAGCTGTGTGCGTTCATTATTCAAACGTTGATTTGGATCTCATGATTAGAACACAAGAAATAAAAACTTAATTTTAAAATTTCACACACCCACCATCTTGAGGTTATATAAACAATTGAACTGCATTAGATGTCAGTGCATTTCAATGTGTACAGTCTTTAGCTGTACCAAGTTTCACTGCGTTCGGATGGTTAAATTGCGAGAAAAATCTATTTAAATGTTTCAACTTCACTTGGCCGACATGTTTGTTTTGTAGTTAACAGGTATATGAAAGTCACATAGGTTAACGTCTAGAAGTGCCCTTTATCACCGTATAGACTTTCAGGGTGATATGAGTAATAGTTTTGGAGATATAGAGTGCCGGTGAAATATTTCGCATAGTCGCCATGTTGGATTGGTGAGATGTAATAACATTTGAAAGTCGGGGTCGGCCAAATTAGTACTATGACCTTACCGATTTTTTATTGAAATCGCTCCAGCCGTTTAGCTGTTATTAGGGGGGGGGGGCATGCACGCACACACACACACACACACACACACACACACGCACACGCACTCACAGACAAAAAGTGATCTCATAAGCCTATTTTTTCATAAATGAAGATTGACAGATGTTTTCTTTTCGATCTGGCCTACATCTATGCAAAGTGTCAGCAAGATTGGAGATTTACGTTTACGATGATCCCTTGTCAGTCCAGGGAACTATTCTGACATTCTGGTGTCCTCTAGGAGCTACGGAAGCAGTGCCAGGACTTCGCGACGGCACTGCTCGACCACACTCGCAGTTCGTACGAGCTGGAAGTTCTGCTCAACCACGACCCCACAGGACCTGCCTTCGAACACGGCGAGCGTATGCACCTGAACCGGCTCAAGTTGGCGATCAAGCTGCGTCAGAAAAAGGTAAGTCCAAAATTTAATCTCTCCTTTCGTGCTCTACCAATGGATGCCTGTTACATTCCAGGAATTTCCTGGATTAAGGATTAAGGGGTAGGCCATTCTATTCAACTGAAAATTACTGTACAGCACCTGCACAAGAAGTACGCATACCGAGCTGATTCGAGACTCCCGAGTGGAACGTATTTATTGTTGCGCTTGCGTGCAGTGAAAGAGGTGAAAGTGATGAGATACTGATTTGGCTGGGCACTACAGCGTTCACTACATACTGCCACAAGACCCTCTCTATGCTGCACTTTATTCGTACTGAGCACTCCCGCTCGACGAGCGCTGTTTGTACAGGCTATAACAAATGCATACAGTCAAGTAAGTTGGACTGCCTATAGTGACAGGAGCGACGAATAAGCAGACTGATGTGCAGTCTGAATCCCTGAATGGTCCGTAAATTCTTGTCTCGTTTAAAGGGCTTAGGCGTCGTAGTCATTTAGCCCCGTCGGTTGTGTGTGTGTAAGTGTATGTTATTGTGTTGGCTGTATTATGAGTGTATTTCTAATTCAAATCAAAACTGGGAAGGTGGTGGCCGTGGCCTTAAGTTAGGAACCGTCCTGGCACTCGCCTGGAATAGACGTGGGAAACCACTTCCATAATGACAGAGGTGAGAACTGAATCCGCCTCGTCTCAATATTGGCTCACGAGACCCGTTCCAGCCCTCAGATCAGAATTAAATTCCTTGCCAGAGACAGGAATCGAACCCGGACCTTCGGGGCGATAGACAAGAATGCCAAAATCAAACCTTCGAGTAACTACATCTGCAGCTTCACTTTACGACATCGTAGTCATGAAACCCGTGTACTTAGGTGTGTGTAGAATTATTGATAACCTGTGTCATTGTGATAACATGATGTGTGGATTGGGGCTCAGATGTTGGGTAGGAGGTGGCCGTGGTTTCAATTTAGATGCCATCCTGGCATTCACATGGAGTAGAGTGGGGAAACCACGGAAATCTACTTCTATGATCACTGAGGTAAGAATCAAACCCTCCTCTTCTCAGTTTTGGCTAACGAGTCCCGTTCCAGCTCTCGGATCAGAATTAAATTCCTTTTCAGAGCCAGGAATCGAACCGTAAATTCCGCAGTGACAGCCAAGAATGCTGGCCACTACGCAACAGATTGAAATATTACTCTTGAGTCCACAATAGGATTATTTTGCAGAATTTTCTTTTTCAAGTTAGGAAATTGTTCAAGTAAGTTTACTGAATGAAATACATTAGTGAATAGTGCGGAAACTTTTGCATTAATTTTTTTGACTTATATTTTAGTACCCGTGTACAAAAACTTCGAATTAAAAAGATAATCTTCGTATTGTCCACGATTTTTCATTGGTTTAATATAGAGTACAAGGGGCCGACTCAAATCTTCGAACTGGCTAATTCACACTGTACTATTTTTAGCCTACTTTTCACATTTTGCAAAAATGAGGAAAAAGTAGACATGAGATTGATCCGGGAAAATGTGTGTCTGTCTGTCTGTCTGTCTGGCTGTGTGTGTGTGTGTCCCCCCCCCCCCCCCAATCAACTCCTCAACGGCTGCAGCAATCAAAACCAAATTTAGTATGAGTAAAGATGTGCACCGGAATATCTCACGTCCATATTTGAAAATTATGTCAGTGCTACCAACTGCTGAAAAAACGCACTAGAAATTTGAGCTCCATGTTGGATATCTCGCAAGGTATGCATGGGAGCTATTCCAAAATTGGTACACATGCAGATAATACTATTTCAGTTTAATTTCCAGGAGGCCAACGATGACCGTGTTGCTAAAATAATTTTAAGCCTTCTGATAGGTCCAATGTTTAAATGCATATAACCTTTACACTATCAATTGGATTTCAACCAAATTTTGTATGTAATATCTGTACATAAACAGATATGATTGAGCGTATTCTTAAGAGCCACCAGGGCTGCCAACTGTTAATAATTGCTCTCTCTCTTTTTATCCAAATACCGATATATCAGAAAGTATGCAAGCCAAAAGCTTTAAACTATGCACACGTATATTCTGACATTTTAGATTAATTTGGAGTAACTTATATACGTCAGTTCTACCAACATGATTATAAGCATGCTGATAGTACCAATTTTTAAATACATGTAACTTCTATACTATCAGTTCGATTTCAACCAAATTTCGTATGTGCTATGTGTACCATAACAGATATAACTGTAAGTATTGTTAAGAGCAATCAGGGCTGCCAACTGTTAATAAATGCTGTCTATATTTTTTTACCCTAATATCAATATATCAGAAAGAATGCAAGCCAACAGCTCTATACTTTGCACACGTATAGCACCTGACATTGTAGATTAATTTGGAGTAATTAATACAAGGCGGTGCTGCCAACATGATTCTATGCCTGCTGATATGTCCAATTTTTAAATACATGTAACTTCTATACTAACAAATGGATTTCATCCAAAATTGGCACAACAAGATATCATAATATTGCAGATTATTTCTGACCAGCACACGCATGGTATTGTTGGCAACATGCTTTTACGCGTGCTGATAAATCCAGTGTCTAACTGCATGTAACGTCCATTTGACTTCAACCTAATTTTGTATTCAGTCACCAGGGCTGCCAACTGTAGTGCTCTATTAGCCTATATTATACCAGGTATATTTTGAACTAATTTGATATTTCGATATTAGCAACTTAATTTTGTCATTATTCTAGATAGTTTCATATACTGTAGAATAATCATTGGCATGAAAAGTAGGCTGTATAGTTCTTCACGGAACTTCTTGTTTTTTTTTCAGACGTGGTCGTATTATTGGAATAAAGTTCTCCAAACACAGAAATAATTTATGTAGCAGTCTGGTAATTTTCATAAGGGTATAGACTGTCTTCAAGTAAATGGATTCTTTGATCCTGTATTTAACTACACTGGTGTCCAAAATTAAAACAACAAACGGAAATATTGCAAGGTTACGTTTATTTTGCCACAAAATAGTACAAGCAGGTGATAGTAAAGAAGCAACAATGTAAAGAATACAGAAAGTACACACCTGCAACATGCATAACAGTAGGCAAAAAAAGATACAGTCAGTCTGAGAGACTAGACTTTATATCATTTCAAATGACGCATGCTACAAATGCTACACATGTTAGAAAGGCTCAGGAGGGCTCTTTCAACAGACTCCTACACCCATTAACTTAGGCTTCCCGCGCGGGGAACGGAGAGCGGGAGGTGCACTCTGCTGCATGACGTCACGCACTCGCCGTCTCCGTATCGCATAACGCCAGACCCCAGGAGTAAACTCAGACTCAACAGACTCCATTACCCTTTAACTTAGGCTTCCCGCGCGGGGAACAGAGAGCGGGAGGTGCACTCTGCTGCATGACGTCACGCACTCGCCGTCTCCGTATCGCATAACGCCAGACCCCAGGAGTAAACTCAGACTCAACAGACTCCATTACCCTTTAACTTAGGCTTCCCGCGCAGGGAACAGAGAGCGGGAGATGCACTCTGCTGTATGACGTCACGCTCTCACCGTCTCCGTATCGCATAACGCCAGACCCCAGGAGTAAACTCAGACTCAACAGACTCCATTACCCTTTAACTTAGGCTTCCCGCGCGGGGAACAGAGAGCGGGAGGTGCACTCTGCTGCATGACGTCACGCACTCGCCGTCTCCGTATCGCATAACGCCAGACCCCAGGAGTAAACTCAGACTCAACAGACTCCATTACCCTTTAACTTAGGCTTCCCGCGCGGGGAACAGAGAGCGGGAGGTGCACTCTGCTGCATGACGTCACGCTCTCACCGTCTCCGTATCGCATAACGCCAGACCCCAGGAGTAAACTCAGACTCGGTGCATATGCACTGAACAACATAATGACGTCATACACGCCGTAACCGTAACGCATAACGGTAGACCAAAGCATAACGATGAAGTCGACAAGATCATTTGAAATGATAAAATGTGCTGCGTGTTTTCAAACTTCATGGATTTATTATACACACATTGCGACAACTGGTTAATGTGCTCAGTAAGGGGGTGACTACCTCTAACAGCAATACAGGCCTGACAACGGCGAGTCATGCTGCGAATGAGGTCATCAATTTCATGTTGAGGCAATGACGCCCATTCTTCCTGCAGAGCAGCTCGCAAGTCTTGGAGAGTGGTTGGTGGATGCTGACGTGATGCAACTCTTCTCCCTAGTGCATCCCAGACATGCTCTATGGGATTCAAATCGGGAGAGCGAACAGGCCACACCATGCGTGCAATATCTTCCGTTTCCAAGAAAACATCAACCACCAATACACTATGAGTTCGAGCATTATCATCCATCAGTATGAAGTCTGGGCCCGCAGCACCTCGCAACAACCGAACGTGAGGTCCCAAGATCTCGTCACGATACCTGACATCAGTTAAACCTTGCTGATTTACCCGTACAATTTCCTGAGGAGGTGTTCGAGTTAAAAACATAATCCCTGCCCACACCATTAGAGATCCTCCTCGATATCGGTCTCTTTCCACAATGTTTGGGTCCCGAAATCGTGTTCCAGGTTCTCTCCAGATGCGAATCCGTTGAGAATCACTCTCCAGACCAAAACGAGACTCATCTGTGAAAAGAACATTGACCCACTGTTCGACCGTCCAGTTGGCATGTTGATGACAGAAAGAGTTATCCAGAACAAGGACACACTGATTGGATGATTCAATATCCAAAATTAAAAATTCCTAGCATTATGGCGATGTCATCATAGGCAATAAGTGAACGTCTTAATTGACGGAATGCTCGGGTGAATTCTGTGCATGGTTTACAGCGTTCAGACAGGTTAAATTCAATTTTTAACGCTGTTGTTGTTGTTGTTGTTGTTGTTGTTGTTTCACTTGAGGGGCGTTGCAACAACGTGGTTACGTAGCCCCATGTACTTGGGTGTGTGTGTAATTTGTCTGATAACCTGTTTTATTGTGATGGCTGCATTACTGTGTATAGGGACATTTGTAATTCAGATGAGGATTGGGAATGAGGTGGCCGTGGCCTTAAGTTAGGAACCATCCCGACATTGGCTGGAGTAGAAGCGGGGAAAGCTTAGAAAACCAGTTCCAAGATGGCTGAGGTGGGAATTGAAGCCATCTCTTCTCAGTTCTACCTCACAAGGCTGAGTGTATCTCGTTCCAGCACTCAGACCAGAAAGTAATTTCTTGACAGAGCCGGGAATTGAGTCCGGACCTCTAATTGCCACAGCCGAGAATAATATTCTAACGTTTAAAATTCATGTTCGTTTTAATCAAGGTGTGTAGCTATACATTAAATTATTCAATTAAAAATAAATTCTGAAGCAGCGGGGAAGTTGCGCCTGGCGGTATCCTGAGACTACAACCATTGCTCAAACAGAGTGGCACAGCCTCTCCTCTGCCTCACACGTGTCGTGCACGAGTTTTATTGCTCCAAGTGTCGCCTCTCGTTCCGACCAGCTGATCGATAGAAAACAGACGCACTGGACAGAGAACACGGCAGAATCACGTAATTGAGTTTATAGTACGGTACCGAAGTAGATCATCCAGTTACCTTTATAACGGGATGCGCATAAAGCGATATCCTGTCACTCTCTTAAGGCCCCGTTCATATTAAGGCGATATAAGATAAGCGATAAGTCGTAAGCAATACACGATACATAACACGCACAGACAGTTACGTGAAATGTAAAAGGAGGCGATAAAAAAAGGTTCACAACCGCGCGATTGCAAAACATATCGCAAGTGACATACCTCTCGAAGTACAGCTTGCTGCTGGTCTCTTGAGCGATTAGTATCGTACCGGTACGATAGTTCTAGCTGTAAACATGATGCTGGGAAGGAGAGAAGACAATTCTGTAATTCCTTTCATTAATTTAGTGAAAGCTCATGAGTGCATCTGGAATTACTTCATTGCCGCATACAGCAAGACAGATGTAACGAGTGCTGAATTTTGATTCATGTTGAGACAGCTCTCGAGAAACAACGATCGAGCTATGGTGCACGTTGGTGAGATTGTAGGGATGTACCCCGTATTTCCTTCTTCTCCTCACCCTACGCCTGAACCAATAAGCCACTACAATGTCTTCCTCAATTGGGCTCATATTTGTTACTGAAGTAGTGAGAATTGTTCCCACCAAATTTTTATCGCCCAGATCTCACTGATTTATCGCCCGCTGTCTGAATCTTCCTAGCAATAGATCGGCGCAATATATTCCTTACGACATATCGCTTATCTTATATCGCCTTAGTATAACGATAAGCTTTCACATAACACAGCCGTCTATGTACGAAATTAAATTATCATAATTATTATGATGTCATGGTAACAGGCTCAGCACAGACATTAAAATAAGAATCGGCTTTGCTCGGCAGGTCTCTTAACAGCAAGAAATAGCAATGACTAGCTCCCGGGTTGCCAAGAAATTTAATACTGGTCTGAGGGTTGGAACGTGTTACACTCAGCCTTGTGAGGGAAAACTGAGAAGAGGTGGGTTTGATTATCACCTCGTCCACCTTGGAAGTGGTTTTCCGTGGGTTTCCCCTTCTACTTCAGTTAAAAGCTAGGATTGATCCTAAAATAAGGGCACGGCCGTCTCTTCCCCAATCATAACTTCAATTATAAATGCACACACTATTACAGCCATTTCAATAACACACGTTATCAGACAATAATTCCCCCCCCCCCCTCCCCCACACACACACGGGGCTGAATGACCTAGATGTCCAAGCCCCTCAACGGAAACACCACCACCTTCCTTCCTCCCTTCCCTCCCTCCTTCCTTCCTTTCGCTTCCACTTCATATTGTCTTCCTTCCTTCTTTCCTTCCTTCCTTCCTTCCCTCCCTCGTTCCTTCCTTCCTTCCTTCCCTTCGCTTCCACTTCATATTCTCTTCCTTCCTTCCTTCCTGCCATCCCTCCCTCCTTCCTTCCCTTCGCTTCCACTTCATATTGTCTTTCTTCCTTCCTTCCTTCCTTCCTTCCTTCCTTCCTTCCTTCCTTCCTTCCATCCCTCCCTCCTTCCTTCCCTTCACTTCCACTTCATATTGGCTTTCTTCCTTCCTTCCTTCCATCCCTCCCTCCTTCCTTCCCTTCGCTTCCACTTCATATTGTCTTCCCTCCATCCTTCCTTCCTTCCCTCCCTCGTTCCTTCCTTCCTTCCTTCCATCCTTCATCCCCCCCCCCTCCTTCCTTCCCTTCGCTTCCACTTCATATTGTCTTTCTTCCTTTCTTCCTTCCTTCCCCCCCCCCTCCTTCCTTCCCTTCGCTTCCACTTCATATTGTCTTTCTTCCTTCCTTCCATCCTTCATTCCCTCCCTCCTTCCTTCCCTTCGCTTCCACTTCATATTGTCTTTCTTCCTTCCTTCCATCCTTCATTCCCTCTCTCCTTCCTTCCCTTCGCTTCCACTTCATATTGTCTTCCTTCCTTCCTTCCTTCCTTCCTTCCCTCCCTTCTTCCCATTTCTCCTTCCCTTCCCTCCTCTCCTTCCCTTCCCTCCTTCCATTCCCTCTTTCACTTTCTTCCTTCCCTTCCCTCTTACCCTCCTCTCCTTCCCTTCCCTTTCTCTGTCTTTCTTCCTTCCTTTCTCCCTTCCCTTCCTTCCTTCCCTCCTCTCCTTCTCTTCCACCTTTCCCATCCCTCCTTCGCTTACCTCCTTCCCTTTCTTCCTTCACTTCCTTTTGATGGAAGCTAGAAAATTAAAAAGTATGAGCCAGTCAGGACTCTAACCTGCGACCTTTGGCTTTGTACGTCGGTGCTCTGACCACTGACCTATTGAGAGCCACTTTAATTCTCTCTTGGCAATGATACATCTAGAATGCACCACTTTGAATGTGCCTGGGGCTGTACTACGATATCCTTCGGAGATTTGTTTCACTTTCAATACCCGGCACTGTATTACTCTGGAATTGTGTGGACCAGTATTCCGGGTGAGCGATACAATGAGGATTGAGAAAATCTCTCTTTGCAAATTCTTTGTCTCAGTAGAATGAATTTGAGTTAATTCTACTTAACTGAAGACTGTCTGGCAGCTGATAAGGGTGAAGACAAAGTTAGCTGCTTCATTCTCCAAGAAACACTTGGCCCAGCTGAATTGAATATCGCCAAACTTTACGTATTCGATCCAGAGGAGGCTGTTATTCTATCCTACTTCATGCTCTGTTCATAGACTTAAATATCTATATGACTTCGTTGGAAAATTCATATCTGCCAAGTTAGTTGTTGCAGTGTCACGTTAGCTGCATGGTACAGCAATGGCCGCTAAAGGTTTGAGGTTCAATTCCAGCGCGCGTTATGATTTCTTAACCCTCTACGCTTCGTATGATGCATTATCTTATGGAAATGTCCAACCAAAGTGATTTTTGATTGTTGATTGTTGTTATGAGGGACAGAACAGCGATGTCATCTGCCTATGTAATCAAAAATGATCTTATTTGTCTATTATAGAAATCTACACACTTCCACACTGATGAGTACTAATATTTACACCACGGTAGCCTATAAGAAATATTCAGATTTGTTGTTGTTTGAGTCTTCAGTCTTTTGACTTGTTTGATGCAGCACTCCATGACTCCTTGTCCTGAGCTAATCGTTTCATCTCTACATAGCTACCACACCCTACATCTGAGGCAATCTGTTTAACATATTCTAACCTTGGTCTACCACTACAGTTCTTGTCCTCGACCCTTCCTTCCATAACTAAGCTTGCTATTCCTTGGTGTCTGATTATGTGTCCTACCAACCTATCTCTTCTTCTCATTAGCAGTCGCGAGAAGCATCTCTCCTCTCCCACTCGTCTTAATACCTCTTCGTTTGTAACCCTATCTGATCTTCATCATTCTCCTGTAACACCACATTTCACACGATTCAATTCTCCTCTTTTCTGCTGCACCAATAGTCCAAGTTTCACTTCCATAGAGCGCCACGATCCAGACAAAGGCTTTCAAAAATGACTTCCTTATACCTAAATCTATATTCGGAGTCAACAGATTCCATTTTTGTAGAAATGCTTTCCTTGCCTGAGCCAACCTACATTTTATGTCCTCTTTGCTTCGTCCATCACTGGTTATTTTGCTCCCTAAGTAACAGAAGTTTCCTACTTCCTTCAGCTTTTCACCTGCCAATTTGATGTCCATAGAGGTTTCAGATTTGTACAGGTAGTTATGCTGTCAAATGTCAATTTGAACTCCATGTCTTACGGATCAACAAGAAAATACATTGCATAAGATAGCCAAAATATTTAAGTTGTTGGGCATAGCTCATTTTACACGCCGCAATGCAGGAAAGAATACCTAGTGGATCCCATAGTTGCCATCTGTTAACAGATCTCGGTTTAATTCACATACTTTTAGTAATTCTGCGACTTTTCTTGAGCTGTTTCGGTCTATCACATTGGCAGAAATGATTCATTTGGTAAAACAAGTTCCTCAATTCTGAAAATTAAAAAAAAAACGATTTAATGTACCTTATTCTACCACAAAAGAGTATTAAATTCGATATATGATTGTGAGTTAGGAGTTGTAACTGTTTAGGAATAATCTACTACAATTTAGTGTTGGATCTGCTATCAAACTAATGCGGAGTTTTTAGATGCTCCTTTTTTTCATTACGTAATGGTAATTACAGAATTGCAAAATAATTCCCTACGCATGTTAAAACTCCATATTGTTTTGTGCACTTCGCAAAATATATTTCATAAAATAAATACAAAAATGTTTTCTATGAAATAAGATTTTTGTTTTTCTTATAAATTCTGACCATGCATTAATTAGATGCTTTTCTCAAAATGACATTGTATTTCCGGAATAATGAGTATTGGATAGTAATAATTTAAAGTATTTCAAGAGGGGCCCGAGAACAAATTGCATAGGGGCCCTTAAATCCTCTCTGTGGCCCCATTCAGGCCCCTAGGCGCCTTACTTTGCTAGTTGACCAACACAACCTCTAATATCCAGGGCCGTATTTCTAAATAGAATAAGTCGGCTTCAGCCTAGAGCGGCAAATTTTCAGGGGCGGCAGTTTGGCAATTCATTCAAATTAAAATGAAGTATTTCAGACGTTAATAATATTGTCCTTTTGAATTTAAGTATACAAGGTATATTGGTGTATTGGCTTTCACGGCCAGTGAATTAAAACTCAGCAGTTTTTCTAGGTTTGTGTCGTGTCTTGTGTGGGGTTTTGCCTGAGACACCAAGCTGTGGGGTCCGGGCGGGGACACCAAGATCCCGCTGATGAGCCAGCTTGGTGTCCTATGCGAAACCCCACAGAAGACACGGCACAAACCTAGAAAAACTGCTGAGTTTTAAGAATACATGTTACTTAAAAATATGTTTTAGTCCTTCTACATAGCCTACTTTCTAAAAATATAACATAATACAAATTCACAGCAAGTAATCTTTCTTGTAGTGCAATCTAATTTGGTTTGACAACACTGGCACAAGCGCAGCGATTCGATCTGACAACGCTGTGGCCGATTTTGCAACACCGTATGTGGAAGGCCCATTGGCTCCGCTGTCAGTAGTGTTGTGTCAGTCTAATCTGTCTGAGTCTGACGCTGTCATTCATGTCTATCGGTGTGCACAACGGGATCGTTGATGATTGTTTAAAAAATATGAAAACACCAATGAACTCTATCCTTTTGTTGTATAAAACAAATGTATTAAGCAAATATGAAGTATAGAAGGGGCGGCAAATGGACTCTAGCATCTAGGCGGCATACCCTTAAATCCGACCCTGCTAATATCCAGCATCTGCTCTCTCTCTCTGCGAGGTGCCACTGCAAAAAGGGCCATGCTTTCAAATATATCACACTTTCGAGCACTACTAGTGTATGCTCATACCAACTTTCGAGATGAAAATGGGCTATTTCAACAATTTTTTTTTAAATCTAGTTCACTCGAGTATTCTCAGCAGCGAAAATTCCGATCCACAGGGGATCTAACATGACCAGACATCCGGTGACCAATGTGTTACGGTTCTAGAATCAATTCTTAGGAACTGATCTCTCAATGGTAAGCCGTCACCATGGTAACTGTTACATTACTATTTTTACGATTGTACGAAGACACTAAATAATTGAAAAATCTGCCATCTATCGGTTAATTTATGAACCTGTCTTGAGCATGACATTAACTCTTCGACTTCACAAATGCACTCCGTTCCGTAAACTCACCTTTTTATGACCATTTAGGAACGCAGTCTGATACCAATAATGAATGGATTGTTAGAAGAGATGAGAGATTTTTTCTCAAGAAGCAATGTGGAGAAGATGCAGATTATGGAGCTAGCGTAATTTGATATTATTTCTAAATTGTACCTGTGTTAATCAACCCACACTGGGTCGCGTCATAGTTATTCGTATTTATCCGTTGGCAAGAAGCCTATTAAGATGTGTTAAATAATTTAATATATGTATGTATGATTTCTGATGTCCATGGTCTTCAAAAACATCTCACAGGAAAAGATAAGTCGTGTCTATATGATTTTGAAATTGTAGTTCTGGTTATATATCTGTGTGTGATGAAGATGACTCTTCCGTATAACATGTCCTCCCCTTTCCCTGTACGTTGACTTGATTTGAACTTAAAGGAGGACATCGCCAAGTAGTTAAGAATGTTTAACCTATAACTTGTGTTTATGTTCCTTCGTTTTAAATATATATATACTGTACGTAGAGAGGAATCGTGTTGTTTGCGTTAATGGGGTTATATGTCCTAGGGGTTGCTTGTATAAGATTTCTTGTTAGAAAGACGTATTTGTCGTATGGTATACTTATTTCTGCGTATTTTAACGTTGTAAATGCTAGGTAATTGAACTACAAAAAAGATCCGTGCTCCTATGTATGTTACCGTAAGTTTTATGTTATGTCTTGTTTTGTGTTGTTTCTATGGGGCCACTATGTTGGATAGAGTAAGCCAGTTGATTGATTTGCTGAGATTTATGGTCGTACGACTAAGGTTAGAGTAGCCTCGTGTTGTATTTTTTGGGTAATAATTAAGGAGCGCGTATCTTCCTTGGCATTCTCTTGTAGGCTTTTAATTTTCTTTATTATTGCGGGAGGGTAAATTTTATTGATAAATGGGTGTTGACTGGAAACCGGGTTATAGTTGTAATTATTCTCTTGTGTTTTTTGTTCGTTCGCTTCCAGTTCAGAAACAGCATGTGACTTATTTACGTTATTAAATGAGGTGTATCGATGAATCTTTCATGGGGCGATATGTTGTGTCGATTTCATGTGTTCCGGAAACTGAATTCGATTCGCATTTCACTCATTTTTAGATGATTGAACCTCGTACGTTCGTCAGTAAAGAAGATTTACTCTATAAATTATTGAGATTATTTTATTTGTTTTTATTTTGTTTTTACTTCTTTATGTAATTTGTTGTCTTGATATTGGTTAGTTTCGCATTCAGTTGCTTTCACCACTGTAGACGTAATTTAAGATGAACTGCTCTATATTTTATTTTAAGGGGTTGGTATGTCGCGTCTTGTTATGTTTGTGTTGATGAAGTTCTTGGATTTGCTTATTGTAAGGTGTACCTTGGGGGCTATGTTAAGTTTCTGTTGTGACATATCTTGTTTTAAGAGGTGATTTTCTTGTGTGATAGTTCGTGTGGGAATATGACTTCAAAAGTTACATAAAGTATTCCTTCTAGCTACGATTTGTAGTAACCAGAGGTGGTACGAACGTACTATTGAATTATCGGTACGGTAATTACTTGAAAGCTTAACTATCCCTTTTTAATATTTTTATTGCCGGGCGATCTCTTACCAACTCAAATCAATTTTAGGGCATCTCATCCCTCTCTGCAGGTTATTTCTTACTAGATTGTTATTGTGCATGAACTTGTTATTATTTTGAAACTCTTTTCATACTGTAATTTTATACCTTCCCTTATGACTTCATCCTCATCTCCCCATTTCATCCGTCCCTCATTTTCCTCGTTTTATGTTTTCCCTGTATATGTTTGATCCTTTGATTAGACTGTTAAACTTGCTCCCTATTGGTTTTATGGCCCTCGTAATGAATTGTGTATTAATTTGCTACGGCTAGTTTTCATTTAGTCCATCTTCTGATCTCCTATCTCGGCATGCCATCTTTCCTCGAACCTCTGGGTCGTCTGTTCGTCCTCCACGTGGGTTGCGGGTTCGGGCTGACTCATCCGGGGGCGGCCGTCATCCGACCGCTTTGTCCCCCTTTCGATTTCCTTCCGGGGTTTTCGATACCATGTAAGCGGATTGGTCGCCCCCTCACTGACGGTACTGTCTCTGGTGGTCGCGTGTTCTATCTCCATGGCCGCGTTAGTGATCAGGTCGGTGCGGTGGCAGTAAGGTCAGCTCGAGATGTCCCATTCAACTTTTCTTCCAGCTCTATGAGGCAGTGCCCAGCTCGATTTACTATTTACCATTTGTTCCATTTGCTATCGTTAGTCCTAGTCTTACAAATACTCATGCTATTACAGACATCACATTAACACATGTTATCAGAAACAACAACTACTGCAGGTATATAAAGCAGATGATGACGATGTACAAGCCCCTAAATAAGTAAAGAACACAATGTGTGCAGCTTCATCGACCCCTGTCTTGTGGGGAAAACACTATTATCAGACGAAGTTCAGTGACCTCTTGGACAGTTTCATCACAATCGGGTTGCAAGATTAAAGGGCTCCGGTTCGATTTTAAATGTTTCTGCCGTTAAGTATAATCGTGTTTATGGTGGTTGTAATGTATTTAGGGAGTACTAGACCTTATAAGAAGTCGTAAAGAGGCAGCGGTCGTGCAGTGAAGCGATAAAATTCTTTTCATGTTGGCTGGTTTATTGGTGTTAGGCTGAGAGGGTTTACTACATCTCATAAGAAGGTCAAGCAGGCCGTACTGTGGTCACACCCTCAGCCTGCCATGTACAGCACTAACTTCACTTCCAGTCGAGTCAAACATACTTATGCGTCACTCGGTTATATTTTCCGCATGTATATGTCACATTTGCTATGATCCCCGGCTTTCCCAATTAGCTCATGTAAATGTTCTTCGTCTCAGCGGTTTCCATGTTTTAGCCTCTTTTCTTCATATGAAATGTAGGCTTATGAGTGTGCCCGCCTCCCCTTCCGAATAAAAGCTAAACGGCTGGAGCGATTTCAATGAAACATTGTCAAGATATACTATACCTCGTCCGACCTCGACCATACTTTCCAAATTTTAATACGTTTCACCAATCCAAGATGGCGGCTGCGCAAATATTTCACCGGCATTCTGTAGTATATCCAAAACTGTTATTGATATCGCCTTGAAATTTTGTATGGTGATAGAAAGTACTAAAATAAGTTCATCTATGTGGCTTTCAAAAACATGTTAAGAAGCACACTAACATGGTGGTCAAGCAAAGTTAAAATATTTAAATGGAGTTTTCTCACGATTTCATCATCCACGTGCAGTGACACTTGGTACGGTAAGTGTTTATATTTAATTTAATCTACAGGCATCTAATCTAATTTAATTTTTTTATACACTCAAGATGATGACAATGCAAAATTTTAAAATTAAGTTTATTTTTTTCTTTTTGCATCCTAATCATGTGGTGGAAGTGAGCATTTGTATAATGAACCAACGCAATAATTTTCATGTGCTAGTACATAACTAAATGGCCATCATACTATAGAAGAATCCAATATGTTCGATACGTTTAATAGGCGAGAGAAATGTTAATAAAGAAGACCAATAGGATACTGTATATGAAAATGGACTATATAGTTCTTCACAGAACTACTTGTTCTAAAATGGATTGCTGCAAAGCACTCTTGGTAAGCGCTGATGCTGATAGTGGAAGGACTACTACCGTACTCAAGACCTGAATTGAACAGCTGTCTTTAGCCAAGAGTTACCGAAATTTGATGTTTTTCAGTCAGTCAACACGATTGTACCCAATTGTGATAAGTTATTTTTCCCCTAATCCTGAAAAAAATTACATGTGATTAATAAATATACTTGGATGACCAGTTTCAATCGTCAAGCGATCATCATCAAATTTATTACACTTAGGCTATTAAATCTATGTCTAAAAGTATTTGTGAAGATATTTACAATATGTACACTTATTTAGTTGTAGTATTAGTTGAAATAATGCAACTAGTCAATATTTGTATATGGAGCAGACAGTGACGAAGTTAACTGCTCTCATACGGACCATGTACGACTCAACCAGGTAAGTAACCTGTACAATACAATCTGAATTGACCATTTAACAACAATTACATATTCACACTAAGCAAGCAAATTTGGAGGTCGATCCCCACTTCCAACATCTTAACAAAACATCACATAGACTATATGGAACAAATACCGGGTGAGTTAGCCGTGGTCGTTACGGCATGACTGCTGGCAGTCGCTCACACCCGGGAGGCGAGGAGGTTCGAATCTCCCCGCCGGCAACCTTGAAGATGGTCTTCTGTGGGCTCCCATCTTCCTTCCAGGCAAATGCCGGGGTTGGTCCCTAACTATAAGCCACAGCCGCTACCTTTCAACTCCTCGTCCTTACATTCAAACTTTCCTCCCCAGACAACACTCAACACACGACGGTACATGTAGCTCACCCATTGGGTGTCCGCCTTGAAGCAGCTACAAAACTGGCGAGCCGAACATATCCTTGGACACTCCCGGCACTAAAAACCATACGCTAAAAATTTAAAAAAAAAAAACATTGTCAAGATATACTATACCTCGACCATATTTTCCAAATCTTAATACGTTTCACCAATCCAAGATGGCGGCTGCGCAAAATATTTCACTGGCATTCTGTAGTATATCCAAAACTGTTATTGATATCACCTTGAAATGTTGTATGGTGATAGAAAGTTCTAAAATAAGTTCATCTATGTGGCTTTCAAAAACTTGTTAAGAAGCACACTAACATGGTGGTCAAGCAAAGTCAAAATATTTAAATGGAGTTTTCTCACGATTTCATCATCCACGTGCAGTGACTCTTGGTACGGTAAGTGTTTATACATAATTAAATTTACTGGCATCTACATTTCTTATAAACTTAAGATGATGACAATGCAAAATTTTAAAATTAAGTTTAATTTTTTTCCCATCCTAATCATATGGTAGAAGTGAACATTTGTATAATGAACCAACGCAATAATTTTCATCTACTAGTACATAACTAACTGACCAACATATAGAAGAATCCAACATGTTCGGTACTTTTAATAGGCGAGAGAAATTGTAATAACGAAGACCAATAGGATATATGACAAGAAGTTCCGTGACGAACTAAACAGCCTACTTTTCTTAAAATTTAAGATTCATGCAATGATAAATCTATATGGATGGATCTATCTAGAATAATGACGAAATTAAGTTGGTAATATCGAAATTTCTAATTAGTTCGAAATACTGTATACCTGGAATAATGTAGCCTAATAGAAAACTACAGTTGGCAGCCCTGGTGACTGAAAATATTCTTAGCTCCATCCCTTAAGGTACAGAATACAAAATTTGGTTGAAGTCCAATGGATAGCATGGTTGTTACATGCAGTTAAACATTGGATCTAACAGCGCGCGTAAAATCATGTTGGCAACAATGACATACATGTATTGGTCAGAAATAGTCTGAAATAATATGAGCTATTGTTGTGCCAATTTTGAATGAAATCCATTCATTAGTATAGAAGTTACATGCATTTTAAAATTGGACCTATCAGCAGGCTTAGAATCACGTTGGTAGCACTGACGTATATAAGTTACTCCAAATTAATATAGAATGTCAGGTACTATACGTGTGCATAGTTTAAAGCTGTCGGCTTGCATAATTTCTGATATATTGGTATTTGGATAAAATAAATTAGGAGCATTTATTAACAGTTAGCAGCTCTGGTGGGTCTCAAGAATACGCTCAGTCATATCTGGTTATATACACATACATCATACGAAATTTGGTTGACTTCCAATTGATAGTGTAGAAGTTATATGCATTTAAAAATTGGACCTATCAGCAGGCTTATAATCATTTTGGCAACACTGCCATCTATGGCCTCCTGGAAATTAAACTGCAATATTATTATCTATACGTGTGCCAATTTGGAAATAGCTCCCATTCATACCTCCCAAGATATCCAACATGGAGCTCAAATTTCAATTGCGATTTTTTAGCAGTTGGTAGCACTGACATCATTTTCAAATATGGCCGTGAGATATTCGGGTATAGATCTTTACTCTTACGAAATTTTGTTTCGATTGCTCCAGCCGTTTAGGAGTTGATAGGGGACACACACACACACACAGCCAGACAGACAGAAGGACAGACAGACAGACAGACAGACATTTGCCCGATCTCATAAGTCTACTTTTTCCTCATTTTTGAAAAATGTGAAAAGAAGGCTAAAAATGGGCTATATAGTTCTTCACAGCAGAACTACTTGTTCTAAAATGGATTGCTGCAAAGTGCTCTTAGTAGGCGCAGATCCTGGTAGCGGGGGGAATACTACCGTACTCAAGACCTGAATTGAACAGCTGTCCTTAGCCAAGAGTTACCGAAATTTGATGTTTTATCATTTTAAATGATCTTGTTGACTTCGTCGTTACGCTTGGGTATGGCGTTACGTTACGGTGATGGGACGAAATGTACCCAGATGCACTGAGGTGTGTGACGTCATAGTACTGCTTGGTGCATGTGTTCTCCGACAATCTCTACTTCGTTAGTATAAGACAAAAATCTCCGATTCTTGGATGTCACGGGTAACCTTGAGAACACCGGATGGATTTTGATACTGTTTTCGCCATTCTGTAAAGGATATCTCGAGGAAAGATTCTGTAGAAAATAATTTATGTATGATCAAAGGAAGCCCAGCAGTAACGATTTCAGTGAAAAAGTCGAAAACAAACTTGGCGTCCTTGCGCTTCTTAAGCTTACGCTGGGCAAACCGTTAAAAATATCAGTATACTATGAGCGTAAGAATTGGTCAGCATGAAAAGTTCTACAAAAAAGTCCGCGAAAGCATATCTCTATCTTCAATACATCGCCCACTATAAGTGTTTTTAGACTGGATGGAAGAGGCACGTCCTCGTGCGCTCTGGTGAGCGTGACGGCATCCCGCGCGCTTGACCTTGCTTTGCCCTTGGTTTGCACTTGCCGTTCGCGAGTAATTTGAAACAAGATAAGCAAGATAAGTATTATGCAGATAATTTTCTAACATATCAAGAGCCTTTCTAGCATTTTTCAGCATTTGTAGCATTTAAAATGATACAAAGCCTAGTCTTTCAGACTGACTGTCACTTTATCAGTCGGTCAACACGATTGTACCCAATTGTGATAGGTTATTCCCTAATCCTGAAAAAGAATTAAATGAGATTAATAAATACGCTTGTATGACCAGTTTCGATCGTCAAGCGAACATCATCAAATACATAATAATAATAACATTGTATGGCCTCGGGTGCCAGCTTTGTTAATTGACGCCCGGAGGGCAGCTTGCTTCTCAAATTTTATCTGTCCTTGGAGCTCTATGAAAGTCAAAGAGGTTAGATATCTAAGCTCCTTGACACTATAGCGCTTTCTAGTAGAGAAAGGAGGAACATTTTGTGTTGGGGAAAAATCCCGAGATTAATTTTCCCATTATGAACCTGGCTACTGAATTCAAATGGGTTATTTATCGGGTGAGTTAGCCGTGGTCGTTACGGCATGACTGATGGCAGTCGCTCACATCCGGGAGGCGAGGAGGTTCGAATCCCCCCGCCGGCAACCTTGAAGATGGTCTTCTGTGGTTTCCCACCTTCCTTCCAGGCAAATGCCGGGGTTGGTCCCTAACTATAGGCCACAGCCGCTACCTTCCAACTCCTCGTCCTTACATTCCCGCTTCCCTCCCCAACGGTACTTGTAGCTCACCCATTGGGTGTCCATCTCGAAGCAGCTACGAAACTGGCGAGCCGAACATGTCCTCGGACACTCCCGGCAGTAAAAATCCATACGCTAAAAAAAAAAAAAATCATGCCAACATCGTATGACATGCGTACCGTGATTTTGCCGCCTTTCAAAAATCACTTACCACGGCCAGGAGCGAACCTGCAAGCTTGGGGGGGTTGGCAGTCCGACACGATAACCACTCACCCACCGTGGGGAGCTTTCACTTAAGCTATTAAAGCTATGTCTAAAAGTATTTGTGAAGATATTTACAATATGTACACTTATTTAGTTGTAGTATTAGTTGAAATAAAGCAACTAGTCAATATTTGTATATGGAGCAGACAGTGACGAAGTTAACTGCTCTCATACGGACCACGTACGACTCAACCAGGTAAGTAACCTGTACAATACAATCTGAACTGACCATTTAACAACAATTACATATTCACACTAAGCAAGCATATTTGGAGGTCGATCCCCACTTCCAACATCTTAACAAAACATCACATAGACTATATGGAACAAATACCGGGTGAGTTAGCCGTGGTCGTTACGGCATGACTGCTGGCAGTCGCTCACACCCGGGAGGCGAGGAGGTTCGAATCTCCCCGCCGGCAACCTTGAAGATGGTCTTCTGTGGGCTCCCATCTTCCTTCCAGGCAAATGCCGGGGTTGGTCCCTAACTATAGGTCTCAGCCGCTACCTTCCAACTCCTCATCCTTACAGTACATTCCAGCTTTCCTCCCCAACGGTACTTGTAGCTTACCCATTGGGTGTCCGTCTCGAAGCAGCTACAAAATTGGCGAGCCGAACATGTCCTCAGACACTCCCGGCACTAAAAGCCATACGCTAAAAAAACTAACAAATATTGACTAATTTCATTAGTTGGACTTGAGCACATGTGACTGCATCCGCATGTGACTACACCCTCTTGTAAACCTCATATCAAAATTTAAAAACTTAAAACCACAGAGTTAGATAGCGGCAATTCGAGGCACTGTTATTATTTACGGTATGGCTTTTAGTGCCAGGAGTGTTCAGGGACATGTTCGACTCGCCAGAATTTGTAGCTGCTTCTATGCGGACACCCATTGGGTGAGCTACAAATACCGTCACGTGTGGATGAAATGAATGAAGATGAATGAGCAAGATCAATTTCAAGTAGTTCTAATTTTGGCTACCAGATACCACTGACACCTAGCGACGAACGTTGGAAATTGATAGAGCGTTTCTACCGAAATATAACCTACAAATTTGGCTACACACTACCAATTGTAGTTCCTTTTCATGCCTTAAATCTATGACATGGGCCCCCTGGCTTTACTTCCCCTCCGAAGGAAGGAATACTGAAGGATTTTAATTTTAACAAGATGTTCAGTAAAGAACATATAGCCTACTTTCTCCTAAATGCATGGGTATTGTTATAACTCTTTGTCCTTTTCAAGGAGTATAATTGAATGTTGGTTGTAGTAGCTTGTTGAAATACAACGTGCTATAGGGATATTAAACATGAATATGAGGTGCCCTTTGCTAGTGCTACCTCTGTACCAAATTTCGTTCAATTCGGTTTCATCGTGTTTGAATTGATAGGGGAAATCCATTTGCACACATACTTGGCCACCATCTGAAAACTATTGGGCTGATGTTCTTGCAGTTTGGTCACAATATGTTTCCCACATAAAGATATGGTGTTGCAAAATTTGGTGGAGACTAGATTATTAGGTTGGTCGTAATTACATTTTAGCTTTTAACATTTGGGTGGCCGCGATTACGTTTCCGTCAAGATAGCGGTGATATAAAACATGACACTGAGGTGCCCTTTGCTAGTGCTACCTCTGTACCAAATGTCGTTCCATTCGGTTTCACCGTGTTCAAATTGATAAGGGGAATCTTTTTTCACACAAAGATGGCCGCCATCCGCAAAATATCAGGCTGATGACCTATTAGTTTGGTCAAAGGATGCTCCCTCCATAAAGGTATGTTGTTGCAAAGTTTGGTAGAGATCGGATGGTTATGTTAGTCGTAATTTGATTTAAGCTTTAAACATTTGTTTGGCCGCCATTACGTTTCTGTCAATATGGCGGCGATATTAATCATGACACTGAGATGCCCTTTGCTAGTGCTATCTCTGTACCAAATTTCGTTCCATTCGGTTTCACCTTGTTTGAATTAATAGGGGGAATCGATTCTGACACAAAGATGGCTGCCATCCGCAAACTATTAGGCGAATGACCTATTAGATTGGTCAAAGGATGCTCCCTCCATAAAGGTATGTAGTTGCAAAATTTGGTAGAGATCGGATGATTAGGTTAATCGTAATTTGATTTAAGCTTTGAACATTCGCGTGGCCGCTATTACGTTTCAGTCAAGATGGCGGCGATATAAAACATGACACTGAGGTGCCCTTTGCCAGTGCTACCTCTGTACCAAATTTCGTTCCATTCGGTTCCACCGTGTTTGAATTAATAGGTGGAATCAATTTTGACATAAAGATGGCCGCCATCCGCAAACTATTAGGCGAATGACCTATTAGATTGGTCAAAGGATGCTACCTCCATAAAGGTATGTAGTTGCAAAATTTGGTAGAGATCGGATGATTAGGTTAATCGTAATTTGATTTAAGCTTTGAACATTCGTGTGGCCGCCATTACGTTTCAGTCAAGATGGCGGCGATATAAAACATGACCCTGAGGTGCCCTTTGCTATTGCTACCTCTGTACGAAATTTCGTTCCATTCGGTTCCACCGTGTTCGAATTAATAGGGGGAATCAATTTTGTCATAAAGATGGCCGCCATCCGCAAACTATTAGGCTAATAACCCATTAGATTGGTCAAAGGATGCTCCCTCCATAAAGGTACGTTGTTGCGAAGTTTGGTAGAGATCGGATGGTTATGTTAGTCGTAATTTAACGTAAGCCTTGAACATTTGTGTGGCCGCCATTACGTTTCTGTCAATATGGCGGCGATATAAAACATGACACCGAGGTGCCTTTTGTTAGTACTACCTCTGTACCAAATTTCGTTCCATTCGATTCCACCGTGTTCGAATTAATAGGGGGAATCGATTCTGACACAAAGATGGCTGCCATCCGCAAACTAGTAGGCGAATGACCTATTAGATTGGTCAAAGGATGCTCCCTCCATAAAGGTATGTAGTTGCAAAATTTGGTAGAGATCGGATGATTAGGTTAATCGTAATTTGATTTAAGCTTTGAACATTCGTGTGGCCGCCATTACGTTTCAGTCAAGATGGCGGCGATATAAAACATGACCCTGAGGTGCCCTTTGCTATTGCTACCTCTGTACGAAATTTCGTTCCATTCGGTTCCACCGTGTTCGAATTAATAGGGGGAATCAATTTTGTCATAAAGATGGCCGCCATCCGCAAACTATTAGGCTAATAACCCATTAGATTGGTCAAAGGATGCTCCCTCCATAAAGGTACGTTGTTGCGAAGTTTGGTAGAGATCGGATGGTTATGTTAGTCGTAATTTAACGTAAGCCTTGAACATTTGTGTGGCCGCCATTACGTTTCTGTCAATATGGCGGCGATATAAAACATGACACCGAGGTGCCTTTTGTTAGTACTACCTCTGTACCAAATTTCGTTCCATTCGATTCCACCGTGTTCGAATTAATAGGGGGAATCAATTTTGACATAAAGATGGCCGCCATCCGCAAACTATTAGGCGAATGACCTATTATATTGGTCAAAGGATGCTCCCCCCATAAAGGTATGTTGTTGCAAAATTTGGTAGAGATCGGATGATTAGGTTAGTCGTAATTTGATTTAAGCATTGAACATTTGTGTGGCCGCCATTACGTTTCCGCCAAGATGCCGGCGATATAAAACATGACACTGAGGTGTCTTTTGTTAGTACTACCTCTGTACCAAATTTCGTTCATTCGGTTTCACCGTGTTTGAATTAATAGGGGGAATTGATTTTCACACAAAGATGGCCGCCATCTGCAAACTATTAGGCTAATGACCTATTCATTTGGTCAAAGGATGCTTCCTCTATAAGGTTATGTTGTCGCAAAATTTGGTAGAGATCGGATGATTAGGTTAATCGTAATTTGATTTAAGCTTTGAACATTTGTGTGGCCGCATTACGTTTCCGTCAAGATGGCGGCGATATAAAACATGACACTGAGGTGCCTTTTGTTAGTACTACCTCTGTACCAAATTTCGTTCCATTCGGTTGCACCATGTTCGAATGAATAGGGGGAATCGATTTTCACACAAAGATGGCCGCCATCCGCAAACTATTACGCTGATGACCTATTGGTTTGGTCAAAGGATGCTCCCCCCATAAAGGTATGTTGTTGCGTAATTTGGTAGAGATCGGATGATTAGGTTAGTCGTAATTTGATTTAAGCTTTGAACATTTGTGTGGCCGCCATTACGTTTCAGTCAAGATGGCGGCGATATAAATCATGACACTGAGGTGTCCTTTGCTAGTGCTACCTTTGTACCAAATTTCGTTCAATTCGCATTCACCGTGTTCGAATTGATAGGGGGGGGGGGACAGACATTCAGAGTACACACACTCACACACACACAGACACACACACACAGACTCACACACACACATACACACACACACACACAGACAGACACACTTTTTTCGCCCTGTATTGATCTCATAAGTCTACTTTCATTTTTTGCAAAAATCGAAAGTAGGCTAAAAATGCGACGATCTCGGCCGGGTTTGAACCCGCTATCTTGGGTATTGCAGTTTAGCATGCTACTGATTACGCCACTTTTTTTTTTTTTTTTTTTTTATTAGCTCTTTACAGAATTACAGAATTTTCAGATATGATAAATACCAGACTAATACATCACAAGAAATCCAGATAGTGTCCATATTTATCGTATAATTGTCCACTTTCACTAAGCTTCCAACGCTCTTTTTGCAGGTGATACCTGAGATCCAGGAAAGAGAAATGTTGATCATTGTCCATCACGAAGTGTACATATTGGCCCATTATCCACACAATGGCAGTCTGTTTAATTTGGGGGAAGGCAGTCACCGACAAACGAACCAACTTCCTGTCATCAAGGTCATTCGAGGGCACATTTAATAGTTGACATACTTTTCCCTTACACCACAGCCACGTGGAGGCAACTCGCGTGCATGATGTGAAGCGGTGTATCGCCGTATCAGTTTGACCACATATAGTACACCATGGGTAAGCTTCAAGATGGATGGTATATCGCCGTAGAGCGGTTGGGATGAGATCGTTGAGGAAGATAAAAACTTGGGAGTGTACAGCAGAAGAAATGGACATAGCCCCAAAATTTTTCCAAACAGTGGGCCAATGGACATAGAGGGTGGTGGCCTCTATTCGCGGTTTGGAGTGTACCACTTGCCGCAACATGTTATAGATACTTTTCGTCGTTGGAACAATCCCTGATGGCATTTGGCGAACAGTTTCCAGAAGGTGCTGTTGATGGTCCCTAAATATCTTCGGCAAAGCTCTATCACAACCACGGGCTGTGTTTCGAATATCTTTGTATAGCGCTTTCGTAAAAGTGTCATGTTGGGAAAGAATGGTGATATCGTTCTTGCAGAGGAGTGCACGGCATTTCATGCCATGAGCTGTTAGCCCTAGCCCGCCTTGCCGGGATGGGAGATACAACTGTTCCCGTTGTACTCGGAACAAAGATCCTTGCCATATAAACCAACCTGTATATTTTGCCAATTGGCTCTCAAACATTTTGGGAAGTGGGAAAAGTTGTGCGACATACCATATTTTAGAGAGCGCAAACACGTTGAGGACCATGACCCGTTGCACTATATTGAGGTTTCTTTGACCAAATTGGATCAGGACTCCCCTAACTTTGGCAATGACCTTAGTCCAGTTAACTTGCACTGTGTCCAGAAGCGATTGCTTCCAGGTAATGCCAAGAATTTTCACCTCATTTACTATCCGGAACCAGGGCTGTGGGGTAATCACTGAGTTAGTATTGAGCGGAAGCAAAGCAGTTTTCTGGGGGTTCGATTGTGCTCCAGAGGCGATATGGTAGAGCTGAAGGACGCTATCGATGTGGGAGATGTCTTCTTCATTGCGGATCAATATTGATACGTCATCAGCATAGGCGCACATTCCAAAAACATGTGTGGACAGGTTGTAACCCTGTAGCTTCACCTGGGTAGTCCGAATGAACGGTTCAAGGCCAATGACAAAAAGTAGCATAGAAAGGGGACATCCTTGCCTAACTGATCGTTGTATTGGAATCAGAGGGGAAAGAAAACCGTTGACGAGCACTCTAGACGTAGCATTACAATTTATCATACGAATGTAGTCAATAAGGATTTCAGGAAATTCGAAGTGTTGCAAGACCATGTACAAGTATTCATGACTGATGCGGTCGAAAGCTTTATCAAGATCTAAGGTGAGAAAACTCATTGGCTCAGTGGGGAGCATTTCGGCTTTTAGGTGTAGGTCCCGTAGTATCGCTAAGTTTGTTAACAGAGTTCTTCCAGGAATACTGCAACATTGTTCATCACCAATGATATCAGGTAGAACAGTCTTCAATCGGCATGCAAGTACTTTGGTGAGGACTTTATAGTCACTGCAGAGCAGAGTAACTGGTCGGAAGTCACCAACTGCCATGGGAGAGGATGTTTTTGGTATGAGGACTATGGTACCCTCGTGATGTGATTGACAAAGAGCACGACGTTGGAGAATGGTACGCAGGACATGACAAAATTCTTTGCCAATGAGAGGCCAGAAGTGTTTATACATTTCATATGGCAGTCCATCAATGCCAGGTGAGCGGTTGTTTGGGAGTCGTTTAACCACAGAGTGAATCTCTTCATCCGTAATATCCGCGCTGAGCAGAGTTTTGTTGTCCGGAGATAGTTTGGTACTGCAAGATGACAGCAATAGGGTCACCTGCTGTGGATCAATGGGAGCCTTAGCGTAGAACCGTTGATAAAATAATGATATTTCACTACGTATAGCGTCAGGGGAGGTGACGACACTTCCAGTACTGGTGCGGAGGCGGTGGATATATTTACGTTGCCGCTCACGTTGTCCTTTGGCGATATGGTATACACTTGCACTTTCGTCCGGGAGCACTGTACGATCTTTTAAAGCCACGTTGATATGAGCGAGCGTTCGTTGCTGTAGAGACAGGAGCTTGGTTTTAACTTCCCGGATCTGGTCATATATACGCTCCCCAGCATCAGATCTTTGCTGGAGCTGGCGAAGAACTCGATAGTAAAATTCAACTGTATCCCGTCTTTCCCGACCTCGTTGGTAAGATATGTTCTTAAAGACGCGGCGGATCCCTGGTTTAACTAAAATATCCCACCAGTCTGTGCAGTCGCGAAATTTGCCTTTTTGTTGGACCCATCGAATCCAGTGTTGTCTGAAAATATCTTGGCATTCCTCCTCCAGTAACAGCGAGCAATTCAGCTTCCAATAACCTCTTCCTATGTGAAATATGGGATGGGGGTAAGAGAATGTACATACGACAGCATGATGGTTAGTGAAACTGGCAGGAATCACTTCATATCGTCTAGGCTGGATAAGTTCCTGTGAAAAGTAGATGCGGTCAAGTCGTGATGAGGAGTTGTGACTTATACAGGTGTAATGGGGCAGGGGCACCCTTAAACTATCCACAGCATCAATGAGGTGTAGGGAGGTAAGAAGGGTCCTGAGAGCCGGGTTGACACCTCTGTATGGACTAGTGGAATCCTCTGGGCGTTGAATACAATTGAAATCCCCTGCAAGAATAAGTTTTTCCTTAACGTCGTGCAGATGAGGCAGTATACTCTGTTGAAAGAACATTTTCCGTTCCACACGTTTATTAGACCCGGATGGGGCATATACATTTATCAGGGTGGTATTGTTTATGTGTCCAGATATTATGCGTCCTGATGGATGACATAGCACACCTGCGAGTGGGATATCATGTCTTATGAGGAATCCGGTCCCTCTATTCGTATTACCGGTATTGATGTATTGTTTGTAGAAGGCAGATATGGGTAAACACGGTATAGCAACTTCTTGAATGAAGGCAATGTCAATGTCTGCATCTCGAAGGAATCTCTCCAACAGTTGAAATTTCAGAGAGCATTCTATTACATTGATATTCACAGTGGCCACAGTGAGAAATTGCGCCATTACGAGAAGTATAAAAGCTGTGCTAGACATACTGGAAGGTGGACTCGAAAGAAGACACAGGTGAGAATTATCCTGGTGCACTATGTCAAATTAGGTTGAGATAGTTCCTTTTGACTGCCATTCATAGGCCGGCTGTCAGCGGTTGAGAGCGTTCGTGGGTCCCTAGATGACGTAGAAAGAAGATTTTGTTTCTTTTTCACAGCTGCGGAAACGTTTGTGGAGCCAGTTTTATTCTTCGGGGCTGGTACGGCAATCGAGGCATTTGTTTTAATCTTCTTAGAGACGTTCTCGGATCCCCGATCAACATTCTTAAGTGAGTCGGTAGGGACCAGCGAAGTCGGGGGCAGTGAAGACAAAATTTCTGTGGCAGCCTGTAGTAACGGCAGAGTTGGTTCTGAGGCTGCGATACAGGTTGCCGAGAGCACAGGGGCACTCTGTGTCTCGCAGCTCTGGTCAGGGCAAGGTATCAGTTCTGCGTCAGATGTATCCGAGGTCACTCCTGGTGTTGTCCCAGCTGACTGATCAATGATCATGTTTTCATATGACGTTTGCTGCGTCACAACTTCCGAGTATTGTACACGTCGTTGTTGTGTAGGAGTTATACCGAGGGGAATCATTTTCTTTGGGCAGTTAATACGGAGATGTGTGGTAGCATTGCAAATTAAACAGGTCTGTTTCTGTCCATTATACGTTATATAGCCAGAATGGCCACCAAAAGCCTCAGTGGAGGGGATATCTTGCTTGATTTCCATAGTTACGGCACGTATTCCATTATACACCGGGAACTGATAAGCAGAAGACCATTGTTCTTTCCTGACGTCACTCACAGTGCCATATTTCGACAGGACGGATTTGAAAATTTCAGGGGGTACTTCGAGTGGGACATTAAATATACGCACTGTGGTAAAATTGGAATCCGCTGTGGAGAGCTTAACATTGGTCATTTCGCCTGAATCATACTGAAATTTAATAGGATCTGCAAAAGTATTTAACAATTTCTGATAAATAGATATGGTGATTACCTTGATGTACATGGTTTTTTCGTGCGCATTTAACTGGATGGCTTCTACTTGGTCGACAGTCAACCGGAGGGTATCGCCAATCCAGCGGTGAATTTCTCCTGGTGAGGGGCGAGAACTCTGCCTGTCCCATTGGCATCGTACGGTGTTTTTTCTCCGGTATCCGGACATGATTTTCAGCGGGGTTTTCTGGGTTTCTGGTTTTGTTGTCCTATCTGGAACACTACTTAAAAAATATTGTCCGAATGACACACGGAAGGTCAGTACACACGTGGAACTAAGGAAGCACCGGTATTAGGAACCGTAACCTCTTGCAATGCGGTCACACAGCGCGCACACACGTACCGCACTCGGCCACGACCAGTGACCAACTGCCACTGAAACACTTCAACGAATAAACGAACATCAACGTCTGTACGTCATCCATGACATCATCAACTACACTACAAAATCTCCCCCAGACACGTAGGACCCGCGGTATACAGTATACTTGACACGCGCAGAGGAAGTACCCTGTCGAGATGAATAACCTGAAACTTAATCAAGTTCAAGTTTTAATGTTGAGAGTTATGATTCAGTGTGCAACAAGTAACTCTCTCACCCGCACATTTATTTTCATTAGTCTTCTTAACTTGTATACTAGAAACTTGCCCTCATTAACTCAATATATTCCCCCAAGTGAACAAGGCGAACTGACATATGGACGCAGTTGCTGCTGAGCGGTGGTCTCCAACAATTATAATGTGGGAAGCAGTCCACGCATGGATAGTTTGTTGTTATTTCATTCGAGGGCATCGGGTCATTTAACCCCACGTATATTGGGTGTAGGTGATATTTTTGTCTGATAACCTGTGTTATTGTGATGGCTGTATTAGTGTGTGTGTTATTCAGCTGAGGATTGGGAAGGAGGCTGCCGTGGCCTTAAGTTAGGAACCATACCGGCATTTGCTTGGAGTACATATGAGAAACGTACGGAAAACCACATAAAGGATGGCTGAGGTGGGAATCAAACCCACCTCTTCCCAGTTTCGTCAGTTGTAACTCTACAGTCGTTCAACACGAATCTGCCCACTGACTGCGCGTGGTACAATGTGTGAATAATATACAAGGCTATATAGCAAGGCTTTAGCTGTAAGGGTCCCGGGTTTGATTCCCGGTCGAGCTGTGAGGATATTGATATCATATAATTAATTCCAAAGTAAACAGGAAAAGTAGAACGATACAAGTAAAGAAAAAAGAGATGTCAGAGCACCTGCATACAAGTTGGAGGTCGCGGTTTCTAGTCCCACTGGGAACATATATTTTATTTCTCTAACTTCCATCTACATGTCTTGTAGTGCAGGCGCGGATCTAGAGTTTGGCTTTGAGGGGGGAGGGGCGGGTTACAGAATCAAAATTGTTAAGAAACATGGTATCACTAACAACGCAATCAAAAAATAACCAAACCTACAAAACCAGACCAATTTTTTTGCAAGCTACTTGGATATAAATTTGATTCCTACAAATTGCAACGGCGTGTTTTGCGACTTTTACATCGAGCTTCGAGAAAAGTATCAAGGTACGTTACAGTTTCGGCAAGTCGAGTTGGTACCGACAAAGGGAGAAAGTCACAGCTTAAATTGCCAACCAAGCTTGCAGTTTGGACGTCGAAAATTTTTTGGTGCGAAAAAAGCCCCAAATTCCTATCCGTGCATTGCTGCACATTCATCGTGACATCACTATAGACATCGATTCGGTAATCACAAGGTTTGCTAAACAAAATAGACGAGTTGATTTTGTTATATAAATAATCGTTTTTATATAACAGGTATGAAGTTGTAGATTAAATATGTACAGTTGTAACAGAACATAATAATTGCAATAAAGACATGTTCAGTATTGAATAAAATGAAAAAAAAAACTGTTTTTTCAGTTAAAATTCGTTATGTTTTATTTGTCTGGTTATTGTGTTTTCGTTTTTTGAGTTTGCAAAAAATTTGGTCTCCGTTTGGGGGAGGGGGGCATGACCCCCGTGACCCCCCCCCCTCCCCCCCCCCCCACACACACACACCTTGAATCCGCTCCTGTTGTAGTGAGTCTCTCTCACGAGTTGGTCGGCCAGCCAGCGCTCCCAGCTTATCTACCTCCCGTTGATTCATCACTCACCGCACGGCATAACATAGCGCTTCGCCACTTCATCCGTGCATGACATGAGATTACAATTAAAATTAAGAAAATAAGAATTAATAAAATAAGCTGCTACTGCCTTTTTACAGGAGATGTTGGAAATGTTCTCCTCCTACATCCACACATTTCCGGCATCGTCTTAGGAAACTCCGATTCACCAAGTTCGTCTTTCGTAATTGAGGCTATTTCTCTCCGGATGTGATAATATTTTTCTCGGAAGAAGCTTGGTTCCATTTACACGGGTATGGTTTTTACGCAGAATAACACATATTAGAGTACAGATAAGCTGGGCACGCCAGCCGGCCAGCCGGCCAGCTCGTGAGAGAGAATCACTGTACTACAGTATGTGTACATTACATGACCTAAGTTGGAGTGAAGGTTCAAGGAGAAATAATTTCAACTCTGAGATTTGCTGATGACATCGTCATCTTGGCCGACACGCCTTGTAACGTGTTTTTCGTGGGGTTTTTATGCAACTGGCATAAGTCAGTAGGAAGCCATTCTATATTTATTTACGCGGCAAATTGTTCAGCCAAGAGAATTTTTCATGTTAATTTATTATTATTATTAATTTATTATAATTATTATTTAGATATTTTCTGAGCATTTTATAAAAATTATTAGCATTCAGATAGGTTTTCTATGTCTTAGAAAACGCTATCAAGCAAATTATTACGAACGACGATATCATAGAAAATTATCTGATTACGGAATTTTACGGAGTTTTGTCAGTTAGGGTATTTGAGAGAGATGAGTCATGGGGAATTCAAATACAAGCGTAATCTTTCGAGAAGCATGACGCAATCTTGGGTCGCATCGTCCAGGAAAGGCGAATTGTTGGAACGGAACCCTCCCGCCGAGTGTAATGACCCAGAGGAGGGGAAGATCGCGTGGTGGGTCAGCCAATCAGTGGAGACGACGTAAGCTAGGAGTCGGCTGAAGAGTGGGGGAGCCGACAGGTGAATATATCGTTCGACGCGCCGTGGAACGAGGACAATCTGTGAAATACTTGAGGAGTATGGGTGCGCGTGCGTGTGGCTCCGATGTTCGGTGGAGTTAGCGACAATCTGTGAAATACTTGACGAGTATGTTGTACGCGGGAATCGCTCCGATGTTCCGTGGATTGGAGGACTAACTTTTGTATAACTTAACCAGTGTGGTTATACGTGTGTTTGGGTCCGATGTACGGACCATAGAATTATCTAATCTACCAGAATATCATCAAATTTCGACGGCGATGACGACGTCCAGGAGACTGTGGGAAGCACACAGCATCATCAAGTACGAGGGAAATGCTTTGGCAATTTCCAGTGGTAAGCGCAAATGACGCAGAAATACGCAATCTCTCATTTCTCGTTGTTTTATATTTCATATTTCAGTAACTTCATAGCTTGGAAATAAGAGTAAAATCAATTTATCAAACTCCGTTTTCACATAATTTTCTATCGGTAATATTCAAATCACAACGCTCCAATTTAAATTTTAAACTTATTGTTATTATTAATTTTGCTATACTTGTTTTATATAATAAATTCATTTCTTTTACAAGGCAATCTTTGCTTTCAGTAGGTAGCATTAGATATAGACCAATTCCTTCTCCTGATACAATTGTTTGTTGGGTTAATGATCAAATCATACCACGATCTGAGTGAATAGAGTCTTGAATGTGTTCTGCCAGAGCTAGACGTTGTTAAATACAAATTTAGATTTCAACATTGCATTGAGGTCTTGGCGCCCATTAAAACAACATAGCTTAGGCAAAGGTAAACAGTTACATTTATCACCCAACAGTAAGGGGCAGTCAAGACGTTTCAGCCTGAGGATTTGAATGAGTTTTTGAAAGGTATGGACTCCGTCTTACGGAAAGAATACATGATGAAAATTAATAAATGTAAAACAAAAATACTGGAATGCAGCCGAAATAAATCAGAAACCTCGATGGACATCAAATTAGCAGGTGAAAAGGTGAAGGAAGTTGAAGACTTCTGTTACTTAGGAAGCAAAATAACCAGTGATGGACGAAGCAAAGAGGATATAAAAAGTAGGTTGGCTCAGGCAAGGAAAGCATTTCTACAAAAAAGGAATCTGTTGACATCGAATATAGATTTAAGTATTAGGAAGTCATTTATGAAAGCCTTTGTCTGGAGCGTGGCACTGTATGGAAGTGAAACTTGGACTATTGGTGCAGCAGAAAAGAGGAGAATTGAAGCATTTGAAATGTGGTGTTACAGGAGAATGATGAAGATCAGATGGGTAGATAGGGTTACAAACGAAGAGGTATTAAGACGAGTGGGAGAGGAGAGATGTTTCTGGCGACTGCTAATGAAGAGAGGAGATAGGTTAGTAGGGCACATACTAAGACACCCAGCGGCTTCGGTGGCGTAGTCGGTAGCATGCTGAACTGCTGTGCCCAAGATAGCGGGTTCAAACCCGGCCGAAGTCGTCGGATTTTTTAAGAGCGTTAAAAATCCTTCAGTATGCCTTCCTTCGTAGGGGAAGTAAAGCCGGCGGTCCCATGTCATAGATTTATGGCATGTAAAAGATCCTTTCACAGACTAAACTTGTGTAAAGCAAAATTTGTTAGGTTAGATTTCGTCAGAACGCTCTATCAAAGTTCCAACGTTTGCCACTAGGTATCATTGATATCTGGTGGCGAAAGTTGGAACTGCTTGAAATTGAACGGAACTTGTAGCTCACCCTTTACGGTGTCCGCTGGAAGCAGCTACAGACTCAGGCGAGCCGAACATGTCCTCGGACACTCCCGGCGCTAAAAGCCGTACGATAAATAAAAAATAAATACCCAGGAACAGCAAGCTTAGTGATGGAAGGAAGGGTTGAGGACAAGAACTGTAGGGGTAGATCAAGGTTAGAATATGTTAAACAGATTGCCTTGGATGTAGGGTGTGGTAGCTATGTAGAGATGAAACGATTAGTACTAGACAGGGAGGCATGGAGAGCTGCATCAAACCAGTCAAAAGACTGAAGACTCAAACAACAACATAGCTTGAAGCCTTCATTTCTTACCATTGTGGTCGAGAAAGTTGAATTCTTGGAATGTAATTATATCAGCGTTAAGGATTGGGTTGGTGCCCCGAATCTTGAAATGAGGTACCAAACAGCATTTGTATGGATTTGTGTGTATGGGAGGTGAGGACAAAAGTTAATTAGCCATTGTGAGCGCTGGGACTCGGCATCATGTCTCTGAAAGGTGTAACTCCCAAATTCCCTCGAGAATCTGGTCTCTCCCGTGGACATGTGCGGTGCAATTAAGTCTTTTCTTTGTAACTTCAGTTGGGGAAATTTGGTAATCATCTCCGTAAATTTGGGTATGTATTTGTAATTGAGGCTAGGACTTGGATAGGAGCAGCAGTGGTTCTCTATTTCTTTTATCGTAGCCTCAATATATCAGAAAGACTGCAGGCCTGAACTTTTTACACGTATAGTACATGTAATTGCAGATTAATTTTGAGTAGCCGATATACGACAGTACTGCTAACATAATTCTACGCGTGCTGATAGGTTCAATGTTCAACTGCTAGTAACCACCATATTAACAAATGGATTTCTTCCAAAATTGGCACATATAGATATAGTCGTATAGATGCGGCCTTGGCCGCTCCCAGCTAGCGGGGCACGGTTGACACAAAACCATTGATCTGGGCGCGTTTGGCTGTAACCATTGTCAAAACCATTGGATTGGACAAAACGAAGGTTAGAATGGTCGGGTGTAGGTGTGCCCTTGACATCTGGGTATCCTCTTGTTGCAGGTTACAGATGGGTTCTGTTTCATCCACCTAACAACATTCATGGCTGTGATTATATGGAAGCTATTGAGGTACAGTATATGAGTGGTGCTGAGTAATGGCCTTCAAGGCACTGCCAGTGCGTGTGGGTGTTGTGAAAGGTTCTGCTCATAGGGTAAATACAACTGTACTGACTCAGTGCGGAAAGCAATGGCAAACTACCTCAATCCTCACCTTGCCTAGTACGCCTCATTATAGTGCTGCCTTGGTTTTGTGGGTTTCTACCACGTAACCTATGGTGGTGCTTTTTGAGGATCCAATCAGCCTCCAGGCTGACTACCTAACAGACAGACAGTCCTATATAGATCATATTATTTCAGATGAATATTGGGCAATCAATATATATGGCAGTGTTACCAACATTATTCAACGCAAGCTGATAAGTATATTGTTCAACTGCATGTAACGTCCATACTATCTACTGTATTGGACTTCAACAAATTTTGTATGTGCAGTGTGTACCTTAAGACATGGAACTAAGCATGTAATCAGAGACACCAGGGCTACCAACTGTCGATATGTGCCCTCTATAATTTTGAACCCTAGAATCAGTAGATCATAAAGTATACAGACCAATAGTCCTAAACGTTGCAAACTTAAAGAATATGTAAGGAACTATCTCGGTATTTGCCAGAGTATGAGTGCATAGACTATGGAAAAGCACTTCTAGGATGTGAAACACAAACCCACCTCATCTCAGTTCCTCGTCACGAAACTCCAGCGCTCAAACCAGAATTGAATTCCTTGGCAGAAGCAAAAAACCAACCTGAACTTCCACGGTGACATTTATCTGGGTTGATTATTGTAGTGATGTGCCATTTGAATTACTTGAGTCAATGTTTGGGGGTAGGAGCCATGGTACTTTCAATAAGTTTCACGGAGTGTGGTAAATCAAGGAGAAATTCACACTCAGGATAACCGATATATGTGCCAAGATTCAATTCCCGAATGTCCACACTTGCAGCAACTCACCTTTGTAGTCACGTAACAAAGCTCTCGACTAGGCTACTAGGTCAAAATCTATATTTACCAAGTACCGCCTGTGTAAAACTGGTTCTCCACATGTAAACATGGAAAAGAGAGGATGAATATTCCATGGAGGTCACACAGTAATGGATGGCACATTCATCCCGCTGCCCCAATTAAAAGACAACACATTCTGTGCAAACAAAATGGGTGGTGATAATTGCTTATTCATTGCAGAGCAGAATGTCACTTTAGATTGATGGAACAGGCTTCACACGATAACTCTCGCCATAGGGAATTAATTTATAAATTTGCCTTTGAGTGTGAATACATCGTTCTATGGCGTAACTATTACTGTAGATCCGTAGGTGAGTGTAGCTTAACTAGCCTTGAAGCTATTTTTCAGTGTTGCCTTATTGACAATCGATATTTTATGTTTCTTCAGTCGATCATGTTCTGCAGTGACACCTGAAATGTTACGACGTGTCCATGCAGACACTGCGAGACGTGTTCAGCATTGTAGTCACCACCAGCTGTACAAGTGGGACATTTTAATTTACTTAATTTTCTAAGCTTTGAAGCAAGCCTCCGTGGCTTAGGTGGCAGCAGCCAGCCTCTTACCGCAGGTCCATGGTTCAAATCCCGGTCACTCAATGTGAGATTTGTGCTGGACAAAGCGGAGGCAGACAGGTTTTTCTCCGGGTACTCCGGTTTTCCCTGCCACAAATTTCATTCCAGCAACACTCTCCACTATGATTTCATTTCATCTGTCATTCATTTAATCATTGCCCCCGGGAAGTGCGACAGACTTCGGCAGTCGGCACAGTTCATATCCTCGCCGCTATATATATATATATATATATATATATATATATATATACACATCAAAAAAAGTTTTGCATCACCTCGGTTCCCAGATCTCCGGCATATAGACGTTGACTGTGTATATTGTATCCAAGATACAGTCCCTTTGACTGTTCATAGATGTCACTAAAACTGCTCAAAGATGTAAACAACCATGCATGAGCAGGGCCTATTAGACGGAGGGGGTACGACAGCCGATCAGTTCCAGTCATTCCACCAGGACGAAGGTACGCTGCTCATGTTGTCTGTAGTTCTACCATGCCTAGAAGATCAATACCGCAGTTCGATCGCGTCCGCATTGTTACTTTGTGTCAGGAAGGGCTCTCAACAAGGGAAGTTTCCAGGCGTCTCAGAGTGAACCAAAGCGATGTTGTTCGGACATGGAGGAGGTACAGAGATACAGGAACTGTCGATGACAGGCCTCGCTCAGGCCGCCCAAGGGCTACTACTGTAGTGGATGACCGCTACTTACGGATTGCCGCTCGGAGGAACCCTGACAGCAATGCCACCATGTTGAATAATGCGTTTCGTTCAGCCACAGGACGTCGTGTTTCAACTCAAACTGTGCGCAATAGGCTGCATGATGCGCAACTTCACTCCCGACGTCCATGGCGAGGTCCAGCTTTGCAACCCCGACACCATGCAGCGCGGTACAGATGGGCCCAACAACATGCTGAATGGACCCCACGGAATTGGCATCACGTTCTCTTCACCGATGAGTGTCGCATATGCCTTCAACCAGACAATCGTCGGAGACGTGTTTGGAGGCACCCTGGTCAGGCTGAACGTCTTAGACACACTGTCCAGCGATTGCAGCAAGGTGGTGGTTCCCTGATGTTTTGGGGTGGCATTATGTGGGGCCGACGTACGCCACTGGTGGTCATGGAAGGCTCCGAAACGGCTTTACGATACCTGAATGACATCCTCCGACCCATAGTGCAACCATATCGGCAGAATATTGGAGAGGCATTTGTCTTCATGGACGACAATTCTCGACCTCATCGTGCACATCTTGTGAATGCGTTCCTTCAAGATAACGACATCGCTCGACTACAGTGGCCAGCATGTTCGCCAGACATGAACCCTATCGAACATGCCTGGGATATGTTGAAAAGGGCTGTTTATGGACGTCTTGACCCACCAACCACTCTGAGAGATTTACGCCGAATTGTCGTTGAGGAGTGGGACAATTTGGATCAACAGTGTCTTGATGAACTTGTGGATAGTATGCCACGGCGAATACAGGCATGCATCAATGCAAGAGGACGTGCTACTGGGTATTAGAGGTAGTGGTGTGTACTGCAATCTGGACCACAAATGCTGAAAGTCTAGCTGTATGATGGTACAACATGCAATGTGTGGGTCTCATGAGCAATAAAACGAGCTGAAATGTTGTTTGTGTTGATCTCTATTCCCTTTGTATTTAACGGTTCCGGAACTCTTGGAACCGAGGTGATGCAAAACTTTTTTTGATGTGTGTATATATCTTCATACCGCGGCAGGGGTTTATAAAACCCCGTGTGATTGTGGCCAAGTATATGTTGGAACAACGAAAATAAGTATTGCCACTAGCCTCAAGGAGCGCGAACGACACAGCCGGCAGGGACAAACAGATAAATCCACTCTTGCAGCACACTCGCTACTCGCAGGTAACGACATAAGATATGGAGACACCGAAGTTCTGTCCACCACGGTGTCTTATCATGCCAGGCTACAAAGGGAGGCCATTGAAATCTTGAAGCATACTAACAGCTTCAATCTTAAGGAGGAAGCAGAACGTGTGAACAGAGCTTGGCTTCCAGTCCTTAATCCCCTCAAGCCTGCCCTTATTGACCGTCGTAGACGAGAAGATGCAACAGAAGAGCAGCCCTGTCCTTGATACATTACTTTTATGTGGTACGCCGTTGCTATGGTAGCCTCTTTGTGTGGGTTGTTGACTTTATATATCTTCTGATTATTAGTTTTACCTCGCTTAGTGTAACCTGTGAACATGCTGAACGCAGTCTTCAGCGAAACGTCAGGACGACAAAATGTCCTTAGAACACGGCCTATAAGCCCGCGAAACAGGGATTCCTATTTCAAAATCCTAAATTTACTTTAATTTTTATTTTGAGACGAATAGAAATTGTTTTTTGTGTGTGCCCATTTTCATACCAGGGCCCGAAATAAAATTATTTCCTAACATCAGTACACAGGTAGACTAATACATGTTGCTCCTCGCTAGTACAAAACTCTTGTTATTTTAGGTAGATTTCATTAGAAAGCTAACTATTGCAATGGGTCCCATGTTTCGACTTCCGGAAAATTTTGACATATCTTCGCGTTTCACATCCCCCAGACCCCCAAACCACCGTCAGTTCAAAAGTTTATATATAATTTATGTATGTATATATGTATATATATATATATATATATATATATATATATATATATGTATATCAGTTTCTTGTGGACATGATAACTGCCGTAATTTTGCCCCAATCACTTTGAATTTTTTACATAATAAGTATCCCATTAAATTCTCGGTCGAGTTCGTTAATGGACAAAATCGGTCAAAGGGGGTGAAAATGGGGGGCTTTTTTCGAAAAAGTGTAATATCACTATAACTCTCTTAATACATGAAATATCGAATCCATTCAAAGTTCATAATATGTGTCGGATAAGTGCTAAAACTTTATGTCAAATAAGTTTTTTGATAGCACCAACCATTGACCAAAGGGGTGGAAAAAATTGGGTTTTTCGGGAAACATTAATCATATCTCTCTTAATAGGCACAATATCAAAACCGTACAAAATGGAAAATATTCCCCTAAAAATTACCTAAAACTTTTGTCTGAAAGAAATTTTGATATGACCCACCATTACGCCAAGGGATGAGAAAAACGATTTCGGAATTAAAGAAAATGCCAAGTGCCATCAGAGGTTACCATGACAACGCTTCTAAATTGAACAGGGATGAGCTATCAGAGGTTGCCAAGACAACGCCATTGACGAGATCACATTCATGTTTAGCCTACTTTTTACACTTTGCAAAAATGAGGAAAAAGTAGACTTATGAGATCGATCCGGGAAAATGTGTCTGTCTGTCTGTCTGTCTGTCCTTCTGTCTGGCTGGCTGTGTGTGTGTGTGCCGCCCCCCCCCCCCCCCCTTATCAAATCCTAAACGGCTGCAGAAATCGAAACCAAATTTAGTATGAGTAAAGATGAATACCGGAATATCTCAAGCCCATATATGAAAAAGATGTCAGTGCTACCAACTGCTAAAAAAAACGCATTAGAAATTTGAGCTCCATGTTGGATATCATGGAAGGCATACATGGGAGCAATTCCAAAATTGGCACACATGTAGATAATACTATTTCAATTTAATTTCCAGGAGGCCATACATGACAGTGTTGCCAAAATAATTTTAAGCCTTCTGATAGGTCCAATTTTTAAATGCACATAACTTCTACACTATCAATTGGATTTCAACCAAATTATGTATGTAATATAAGCACATAAGCAGGTATGACTGAGCGTATTATTAAGAGCCACCAGTGCTGCCAACTGTTAATAATTGTTCTCTCTACTTTTTATCCAAATACCAATATATCAGAAAGTATGCAAGCCGACAGCTTTAAACTATGCACGCGTATAGTACCTGACATTTTACATTAATTTGGAGTATCTTATATACGTCAGTTCTACCAACATGATTCTAAGCCTGCTGATAGGACCAATTTTTAAATACATGTAACTTCTATACTGTCAGTTGGATTTCAACCAAATTTCGTATGCGCTATGTGTAATATAACATATATGACTATAAGTATTCTTATGAGCAATTAGGGCTGCCAACTGTTAATAAATGGTGTCTATATTTTGTACCCTAATATCAATATATCAGAAAGTATGCAAGCCAACAGGTCTATACTTTGCATACGTATAGCACCTGACATTCTAGATTCATTTGGAGTAATTAATATAAGTCAGTGATGCCAACATGATTCTATGCCTGATGATAGCTCCAATTTTAAAATACATATAACTTCTATACTAAAAAATGGATTTCATCCAAAATTGGCACAAAAATATATCATAATATTTCCGATTATTTCTGACCAGCATACGCATGACATTGTTGCCAACGTGCTTTTACGTGTGCTGATAGATCCAATGTATAACTCCATGTAACATCCTTTGGACTTCAACCACATTTTGTATTCTGTACCTTAAGAGATGGAATTAAGAATATATTCAGTCACCAGGGCTGCCAACTGTATTGCTGTATTAGGCTACATTATGCCTAGTATACAGTATTTCGAACTAATTATGACATTCTGATATTACCAACTTAATTTCGTCATTATTCTAGATTGGTTCATATACTGCAGATTAATCATTGGCATGAATCTTAATTTTAAGAAAAGTAGGCTCTTTAGTTCCGCACGGAACTTCTTGTTCCATCTGACTATGTGGGAAGCGGCTAACTGGTTGCATGCTGAACTTCTATGCCCAAGGTCGCTGGTTCAAAACCGGCCAAAGTCGTCGGATTTTCTAAGAGCGCTAAAAATCCCTCAGCATGCTTTCCTTCGGAGGGGAAGTTCCAACGTTCATTGCAAGTTGCTGGTTGCGGTGGAATCTAGCAGCCAAGTTCTCAGTTGGTGTCGTTGACGGTAGTATTTGGTACAAAATTAGGTACTACTACTTAAAATTGACCTTCTGCAGACCTTTAGTGAATTAGAGACTAATACAGTCATCACAATTAACACCGTTTATCAGACAGACTCTACACACACCCAATGTACACGGGGTTACATGACCACGTTGTCGCAGCCCATAAACTGAGGAACCAACCAACATCTCTGCGGGAGATAAAATTTTGCGCGAAGAGGTAACAGACTGTTAGATAGTTACACATCAGTTCCAAACCTTGCATAAGGACATTGTGATCAAAAGTATTAAAATGAACCCCAAATATGACAAGAAAGTTACCATCCCCATAAGACAATAAAATGTTAAAAATATGCATAGAAAGACGAAAAAAAAAAAGGTTAATTAACCTCCAATTGTAAAATACATTCTCGCAATAAATGAGGTCTGATCCACCTACGAAAACCTCCATATTTCGCCTATTTTAGCCTATCCTCTAGTCTGCCTGGTGAAATCTACCTCCGCCTTCCGGCATGCCGAGAGGAAATTTTTTTGATCGGAAATCACAACGCGGCGTGGCCATGCTTGTTTACAACCCGCTATAGAGGACAGACGTCTACAAAATGCTCTGTTAGCTACTTCCGGAAGAAAATATCTAAACTAATGTAGTACTACATAATGCCCAACAGATTCTAGAACATGTTAGAGATTGACTCGGCACACGAAAGCAAATAGGGCATATTAAATAAAGGGGTTCTTGTGTACCGTTTATAGACGGACGAAACACTCAACGGGTTAATAATGTGGGCTTAAATAATGTCAAGAAAAGCGCAAGTTTTACTATCCGTTACGGTTAGGCCACCCTATTTACTTTCCCCTTGCATTGGTAGAAGTGCCTATATTCGAAAACTCTTCCAGCTGCTGTTTGAACCAGCGAGCTCAAACTAATGACACCTAATACCTCGCCCTTTAGCGCTCCACAAAGAGTGGTAAAGTTGAGTTCTTTCAGAAAGCTCACCAAGCCAAAATGAATTATGATATCGAAGAGGGAAGGAAGGAAGCTTTAAAATAATCCGTAGCTGTATGTAATAAATCAATAAACATTCAATGGCGTGGAGATGAGAAATAAGGAATGGAATAAAGATGATATATTTTTCAGAAAGTTTCTCGACTCGCCTTTTGAATAATGGAACACCATTCGTTCATGTTTCTTTGCTCTCCAAGAAGGTATTGGTTTCGATTCATCAATGTCAACCGGTGCGGAAACTTCTCGGTTACTCACTAGTATGTGGCGATTCATCTTGTAATCATCAGGCACACTCAATTCGCGAACTATTTAATTGTTTATTTATTTATTTTATTGATTGATCGATTGATTGATTTATTGTATTAAATGTTTCAATGATACATTTCTTGTTTACACATTCTCTTATCTTTGGTAGCATGTCGAATAAGTAAATCAGTAAAGTATCCATAGTGTGTAGAGCTTTCTCCGTCTGTGAGGATCAGTTTTATCATTTTAAAAGATCTTGTCGACTTCGTCGTTACGCTGAGGTCTGGCGTTACGTTACGGTGACGGGACGAAATTTACCTAGAATGCACTGAGGTGTGTGACGTCATAGTACGATGTAGCAGCGGAGTACCAACAAGGCAGTGCGAGAACAGAGTTTCAAGAAGGCAGTGCGAGAACAATTAAGCAGGCAGTGATGAAACAAAATAGAATCTTGAAACTCTGTTCTCGCACTGCCTTCTTGATACTCGGCTGCTAGCATTTAAAATGTTATGAAGTCCAGTCTTTTAGACTGACTATCCGTGTCTTTTTCCATAATTTACAGCGTTTAGACGATGCTTTTGGAATTTCAATTAAAGATTTGACATATTGAACACCATGTCCGCTTTCGTGCTTGACTATGATGTCAACGGAAAACCAGTGCTACTTATTCTACGTGTGAGTTGACATCACGATATCTTAACACCATCAGTAAGTTGTTCAGCAATTCATACTGCCATTAATAATAATAATAATAATAATATCGTATGGCATCGGGTGCCAGATGCAAGCTTTGTTATTTGACACCTAGAGTGTAGCTTGCATGTAGAATTTCGTTGTTCCTTGAAGCACTATGAAAGTCAAGGAGGTTAGATATCTAAGCTCCTTGAACACTATAGCGCTTTCTAGTAGAGAAATGAGGAACTTTGTGTTGGCGGAAACTCCCGAGATTAATTTTGCCACTTTGAACACGGCCTACAGAATTCAAATGGGTTCTTTGACATGCCAACATCGTATGACATGCGTGTCGTATTTTTGCCGCCTTTCAAAAATCACTTACCATGGCCAGGAGCGAACCTGCAAGCTTGGGGTTAGTAGACCGACAGGTTAACCATTCACCCACCGTCATACTGCCATTGATTGATAACTTTCAGTCGGTCAAAACAAATGTATGTCCATTGATGGGAAAGGGGGTTACAAGTTTACAGGGATATCGCTAAAGTAGCTTTATCACAGTAATACTTTATTAATGTTTTGGAGCATTTCGCGGATCAGTGTTGCAGGGTCGCGACTGTTTATGATTGGTATCGGGAGTTTTATTTGTGTTAGGCACATCTGTTTTGTTGTTTTGTATATATGATTGATGTGTCATTTTCATTACCCCTCTTCCCATATAATCTGTGCAAATAACAATTAATCACATATTACTCGCATACTATTATTATTAGTATTATTCTTTCGTTTCGGTCATCTATGGACCGCGCTATTTCAACAGCTTTCTTCCTCGATCCCTCACATTTGCCCAGTATTCCCGCATTCTTCTTCGGTGAGATTTCTTCCGTTCTTCGGTCCACATCTTGTCGGTTTCCATTTTGGGTTTTGGCTGAAAATTCCTTATTTTCCCAAGTTTCTTCTTCAAAGGGCCACGTTCCAAGACGTCCTCATGTGATATCCCCAATTCTTGTAGGTCTTTATCCTCCTCTGTAAACCAGATCCCTTTGGTTTTCTTTCCCAGGAAGAATGCACAGAATCGATTGGACAATCGTCCAGAGCTCATCGTGTCAACCCGAACTTTTCAAGATACAGAGCTGAAATTTTTAGAAGTTATGTATTCTTATTTGTGTCATACTTTAACACATCAGTTTTTCTTGACTTCAGTGGCGTAGTCGGTAGCATGCTGAACTGCTATACCAAAACTCCGGCCGAAGTCGTCGGATTTTTAAGAGAGTTAAAATCTTTATGTTTGACTCTAACTATTATATGTCAGAAAACTGTACTATAATGAGGCTCATTATAACACTATTTTTCATTATGAAACAGTTTCTCCCACCAATCAGAGCTCAAGAAACAGTTGTTTGACCAATTAGATAATTAGATGCGCTGAGTTCCACGGCCTTCTAATTTAAATTTCACTGCCTAGCTTAGTGTCATAGTAGGGTAATCAAGGAGGTCATGGTCAAATACAAGGCATTCTCTGCGCCTCATGCGCTCTGTTCAGTACATAAAACTGGCGAAATCCCGACAGATATTTATGAATATTTATGGTCGAACATAAAATAGTTATAATAATTATCGTCGAACATAAACAGTCGTATGCAACTCGCCTATAATGGTAATTAAGACACTCGTATGGAAATTATAAAACTCGCATACGCTCGTTTTATAAACATACTCGTGTCTTAATTATTGCCATTATAGGCTCGTTGCATAATGTACTATTCAGTATGCCTTCCTTCGGAGGGCATGTCATAGATTTATGGTATGTAAAAGAACCTACCACTACAATTCGAAGTGTGTAGCCAAATTTTAGGTTATATTTGGTTAGAAACGCTGTAACAAGTTTCAACGTTCACCGCTAGGTGTTAGTGGGTGACAGTGACATCTGGTAGTCAAAGTTGGAACTACTTGAAATTGAACTTGCTGGAAGCCTACGGGCGTTCAATTCAAATAGACTGCTATGGCCATTGGCTGCAATTAAATGTATAATTTCTAAATTTAAGTTTAATTTTGACAAATGGAAATGTTCAAGAACATTTTATTAAAATTCAGAGATTTTTAGCCTATTTTCAATTTTGAAAAAATAGGCTTATGAGATCACCTTTTGTCCGTGTGTGTATGAGTGCGTGCGTGTGTGTGTGTGTGTGTGTGTGTGTGTGTGTGTGTGTGTGTGTGTGTGCCCCCCCCCCTACTAACTTTTAAACGGATGGAGCGATTTCAATGAAACTCGGTATGTTCATAGCACTATTCCGGGCAACCCCGACCGTGCCCTTCAAATTTTGTTACGTCTCACAAATCCGACATGGCGGCTGTGCGAAATATTTCACCAGCATTCAATATCTCAGAAACTGTTCCCGATATCACCCTGGAATTTATTACGGTGATAAAGGGAACTACAAGAAGTTCACCTATGTGACTTATTAAAAACTGGTAACTACAAAACCAACATGGCGGCAACGCGAATTCGCGACTTTTAAATAGACGTTTCTCGCGATTTAACCAACCAAACGCAATAAAACTTGGTACAGTATTTGTTTATACACATTGTAATGTAACGACATCTAACTTCCTTCAATTGTTTACATAACCACAAGATGGCGGATGTGCGAAATATTTCACCGGCATTCCATATCTCTGAAACAAATAGCGGTATCATCTTGAAATTTTGTACGGAGATACAGGGCAATACTGGAAGTTCATCTATAAGACTTTCAAAAACCGGTTAATTACAAAACGAACATGGCGGCCAAGCGAATTTGAAAATTTTAAATAGATCTTTCTCGCGATTTAATGTTCCAAACATAATGGAATCTGGTTCACGAAATGTTTATACACATTGTAATGCACTGGTATCTAATTTAGTTCAATTGTTTACATAACCTCAAGATGGCGGCTTTGCGAATTTTAAAATTAAGTTTTTATTTCTTGTGTCGTAATCATGCGATCGAAGTGAAAGTTTGAATAATGAACCTACGCAATAATTTTCCTTTAATGGTACATGACTCTATGGCCTTTACATTTAGCAATCCAGCATGGCGACCATCCAAAATATTTAGACGGCTCTGAATATCTACGAATCTATTATAGCAATCAAACTGATTTTTTTATGTTCATAGGGGCTATGAACTTAAGTTCACCTATAGGACTTTAAATAACCTGGTGATCACAAATCCAACATGGCGGCGACGCGAAGTATAAATATTCACAAGGACGTTTCTCGCAATTTAACCATCCGAATGCAGTGAAACTTGGTACAGTAAATCCTTATACGAATGTTAATCCACTGGCATCTAATTTATTTCAATTGTTTCCATAACCACAAGATGGCAGCTGTGCGAAATTTTAAAATCTCCTTGTTACTTCTTGTGTCCTAATCATGCGATTGAAGTTTGAGTGCTACACGTACACAATAATCTTCATGTAACAGTACATAACTCTAGGACCTACATATATAAAATCCAACATGGCGACCATCCGAAATATTTAGTCGGTTCTCAATATCTACGAATCTATTACAAGAATCAAACTGAAATTTTGTATGTTAATAGTGGTAATTAACATGAGTAGGATATGTGAAAATAGGCTGTATAGTTCTTCACGGAACTACTTGTTAAATTATTAAAATAACGGAAATGTATTTATTTTCTAAGTGCTTGGCTGAATTAGCTTTAATGAACATCCCTGAGAAAATGCAATTAATTCCTGTAAATAATTTCTGAAGAAACACGTTGAAAATTAACATGGGCGATATAGGACACTCTAGAGTCCCTTAAATAAGATAACTAGAGTCTGAACCACGAAGTACGACCTCATTTGCAAATACTGTTTCTTGTGCAATACACATTTATGATATCCTTGGGCACTTAGGTAGCCTATAAGGGGAATTGCAGACACTATAAAGTGTGTCTCCACTCAGTGGGTGAGCTGATAATGTGGCGATTCCAAATGTTATGGCAGGAAGTGCTGGCTCATTAACCACTGGAGTGTGTTTATGAAATACTTACGAGGAACAATATTGTTAGACCTACGGCAAGTAGATGGGCATTTAGCGCTGCCGTAACTCAGAGTCGTCAAATCTGGTCACAGTTGTATATATGCGTAAATAAATTCACAGTTATCCACAAAATTCAGTGGTCAGTGGTAACAGCCAACAATGAGGGGCGGTCCGATATAATTAGTTAAGTGGTAACACTGACAGAAGAAAAGAAATATTGTGGAAATATGTTTTCCTGCCCATCACTGTTTTTTTATTGCTAAATATGTAACATTTTCAAATAATATGAAACATTTTGTAAATTCAGATATTCAACTTTTCCTACTCTAGAAAACAATTGCCACATACGTCCATCAGATGGCCAGGGCAGGTCCAATTTGGGCACTTTGTGCACCACCTTCTTGTTGTCTTGTTCCGACTCCGCCCACATTGATGACAGCGGAACTATTGCATCGGGGGCGTGGTGGCACAGCGGTCAAGCTGTTGGTCTCTCACCACGGCGGACCGGGTTCGATTCCCGGTTAATGCATGTGAGATTTTCAAAGTGAAATGCCATGCCCTGTGGTTCGGATTCCACGTCAAAAAGGAGGTCCCGTGGCTCATGATATCGAGATTAACGGTCACGTAAATCTACATTCTTTCTTCCTTCTATTACATCGTCAAGACTCATCTGGATGATTAGATAAGAGATCGCCAAAGAGGTACACAAAGTCGCGCATGCGTAACTGCTTCCAGTTTTAAATAACCGTTGTTGAAAGTTGTCTGGATGACACCTGTCATCCACGCGCCTAACGCAGGGTAAGATATTCGTATGGCAGACACAACTACAGCGCGACTAGTTCATCTGAAGCCCCGGTAAATATGCGAACTACTAGGCTTCCCCTTACCACTCTAGTAATCATGTTGCTGGATCTACTGCTATTTGCTGCCGCGGAAAGGCGTGACTTGCATAGCATGGCCTCTCAGTTCGCTGGACCTTAATCCATTGGATTTCTGGCTATGGCGAAATTTAAAGACATGGTGTATGCCACACCCATCGACGTGTACGAAATCGTGGTAACCATGTGGAGCGTCTCTTGTAACGTGCAGATGGTATCCGTGGGCAGTCCGGCTGAAATCATCACTGCCCCTGGTTTGTGGTGTTGTTGGATGTTTACCCAACAGGGGGCATGGTGGCTCAGCGGTCTAGCTGTATGCCTCTCACCAAGGCGGTCCAGGTTCGATTCCCGGTCAATGCATGTGAGATTTTCGAAGTGAAATGCCATGTCCTGTGGTTCGGATTCCACGTAAAAAGGAGGTCCCGTGGCTCATGATCTCAAGCTTAACTGTCACGTTAAACTACAAGCTTCCTTCCTTTTTGTTTACCCAACGCGTGTTCTGTTAAACGTGTGTGACAGTCTAGTGTTCATTAGCAGTAGCTGGTAGGATGACGTCCATTGTCTGAAGTGTACATACACAACACAAGTAAAATGGCTCTTATCTCAACAGATAATTGTTTCCGGACATATTTTTATAGGAACATATCTTCTCGTTTGGCCAATACCAACCCCTGTTGCAATATTGGACACTTTTCTAAACACGCTGTATATTATGTGATGAGTGATAATCAAATGAGTTGTGTTCTGTTCCAGTTTGTTGCTCATCCGAATGTGCAGCAGCTGTTGGCATCCATCTGGTACGAAGGATTGCCTGGCTTCAGGCGCAAGAACATGGTGCTGCAGGCTATGGAGATCGTGAGGATAGGCATCCTGTTTCCCTTTTTCTCCTTCATGTACGTGCTGCTCCCACACTCTAAGGTGGGGCAGACAATGCGCAAACCTTTCATCAAGTTCATCTGTCATTCAGCTTCCTACTTCACCTTTCTCTGTAAGTACACAACACTGGTTCAAGAATCATATGCCAGGTGGCCCGTTTGCCCCGTGCATTCTCGTTTTAGGTGTCCCGCATACATTAATGCCGTATGCGATGTCTGTTACCTGTTTCCACATTGAACGCAGGCCGATTACGTCAGAATACGAAGGATTAACAACTGGACGGCCGCTAGCTGCATGTTCCTCAGCGCTACCCGTCTAATACACCCCATTGCCTTTTGGAGCCTCGCATTTGAGAGCGTAAAAGACTCACATGTGGTACAACAACATGACAGTTGCTGTCAACATATTGACGATAGCTGGTGTATTCAGCATCGATGAGTACACGGAATTTACACTAATCTGTGGAGAAGCTGGTCGTAATGCCGTTGAAGCTCGTAGACGGTATGCACTGGTGTTTCCAGATAGACGTCTGCCGTCTACACTCGCCATCGAGGCATCATACCGCTATGGGACGCATTAGACGGGAGTACTGAGGAACATGCAGCGTGCGGCCGTCTGATTGTTATCTCTTGGCAATCTGACGTAACCGGCATGCCTGTTAGGTTACCACTTAGCAATTCAGTTATTAGACCTCCCGTTCATCACCCGTACATGCGTAACACTTATAAGTAGATTGCACGGCGCAAATGGGCCACCTGGTATATTGTTACAAGAAGTTTCAGTTTATCGGTAAATATCCAGGCGAGAAGTTATCGGGGAAAACTCACAAACTCTAGTGAAATATGTGCAGGTACATATCAGAAGTTGGCATTCCTGACTTCTAGTTAAAGGAGCAGCTCGGGTTATAAATCGATTAAGTGAATATAGTAATACAATCAGCCAACCACTCCGTTATAAATGCGTTGTTACATCCAGGTGATGACGTCAGAACAGGGAGGGGAGCGTAGCTATTATAAACAATGCGGTCGCAGTATGTTCCAAGAATTCTAAATTTTAAATCCATCAATTTGAAAAACATACTAATGTAGATAAAAGAGAAACCTCCAATGTATATGAGAATACAGTCGATAAAACATTCTACTCGTATTTATATTGATGAAATTGTGGGGTGTGTTATGTTATGAAGAAATCGCAATGGAAGCTAACTGTATTTTATTTTTATTTCTATAGATTGCGACTCCCATTGATATTTAAGCCATGGTTGCTCTGACAAACTGTTATACCTAATGATTTTGAACCAAAAGTCATTCTAGTAACTTCAATGAAGAGACCATGAAAAATTCTGCAAAAATGGAACAACTATCGTAGACACTGGAAAACACATGCAAAAAGAAGAACTTCTAAACGGCCTTTTCCTTTGTCACTTTGTATTTCATAATCCCACAATTGCACTCATTTCTTAATTCCTCCCCTTAATTTTCTTTACCAACAGTATCTTCATCATAATCATTGTCGCCGCTGGACAATGCAAACGAAGTATGGTAATCACATGGTACAGTCACGAATATTTATAAATAATCGGTGAATATTCTTCTCGTATATCCTGTGACCTGTCCCATCTACAACTCTGCTATTATGTGTTTATGATGATGATGATGATGATGATGATGATGATGATGATGATGATGATGATGATGATGATGATGATGATGATGATAGTGTGATAGTGATTGAAACACTGTCCCTATTTCTGTCACGGAAATCCTAACCTTCTCCTGATTCAGTTTCAGTCCTTTCAAATTCCATTTCTATAACATCGTCACTTGTCCCAGCTACAGTTGCAGCTACAATTGCCTTGCATTCGTAGATATACATTGGTGACCATTGACTTGTGCCTTCTTTAAAAAGAATGTCGCGATGGCTTTTTTCTTCAGAAATGCGCTTCAATTTTGTTTTGGCAAGAAGTTTTGCTTCAGCATTGAAGACCGTTCAAAATTGCTTTCCTGAAGATGTCTAAAACACACAACACTGTATTTTTTGAATGTAAATATTCAGTCTTTTTTATCTTACTAGCCCACAACTTACACTGTTTGTAAATTGTATCGTTTAAGAAAATAGTCAATAGAAAATGTAGAATATTTTGTGCGCCAGACACAGCTCAGACCTGAATTATTTTTATACTCAATACAACACTCAAATACAGTTCAACCCAATTCATACGTGATAATTCATTAACTAAGATTCTAAGTCGCGACACAGTCTTGGCGTCACATAATTTCAGTCGACACAAAGCGGAGTCTATAACGGAAGAACCGTGCCACATTCAAGGATTCTGTAAAATAATACTATAGCTTTCGACTGACTTTTATTTAAAAGCAACATATTTTAACCCGAACTGCTCATTAGAATAAATTATAGTTCAGTTTGAACTGAAACTGGAAAATCTTTAAGTCTATACATCATGCATATTTACATTCAAAACTGAACGCTGACTGAATGTAAAGCCAACATAGTCTACAAAATTAAGCTCGTTTTGTAGACAATTGACGAAACCAGCTAGGCACTTTACCTTCTTATACAGTGGTATATAAAAGCCAGAAATATGTTCAACGAGTATCCAACAATTTGGCCCTTTTCTTATTTACGTACACAATTGGGACTATTTGTCACAAAATATGAAATAATCATTAACTTAATAATTCATTGATAACATTAAATAATTTTTAAGTGATATTAATCGTGAATAATAGTCCTAATAAATGTCATTTGTTACCGTGAGTTATTTTTTACTTGAAAATTTTATGGTAGTTGCTCACCTTTTAGGACGATTCCAGTGATTTTGTTATTTTTAAATTAAATTTATAAAGTACATCTTGTATGTTTTAAAATAATAGTATTAATAACCCTTACCTTTAATAATGAAACACACATGGAAGTATTGATGTACTCTTTTGCTCTGTCCTTGTAGTTTTACTCATTCTGGCGTCGCAGAGAATAGAAACTGTAGTTGGGGACTGGTTTGGTGACGGAGCCACGCCATCGCCAATCAAACACGTGGATATAACGGCTGTACGAGGTGCAGCACCGTCTATTATAGAATGTATGATACTTGCGTGGGTGTGTGGTAAGTTGAAACGTAACTCATAATAATACAAAATATATTTAGTGTGTATACGTGGCTTCAAGCAAGGGCTGCTTTTTTCCAAGTTGTAAGTACATCATAGAAATTATTATTATTAGTAGTAGTAGTACCAGTAGTAGTAGTGGTATTAAGTTAATTGAGGACAAATTAACTAAGGATGAGGTATTTCTCTCTGTGGAATATTCGTTGAAAGTAAATGTTTATTAATAATAATTGTGACAACAATAACAAAAATGTAATACAACATGGAAAGCAAACTACACAGGTAGAAAGAATGATGTGTAAAGTTCCCACATTCATAAAATATGTTACGTAGTAAGAAGAGATTACATATACTAATACTCACACATTTATTGAGTTACCTATGCCATTGAAAGCCATCACATCAATAAGTAAAGTTAATGATGGATTTAAGAAACCTCATTTAGTATCTTGAAATAATAATAATAGATATTTATTGGAACAATGTTTGTGTCATCTGGTAATTTCATGGTATAATGTTGTATTCTTTAACTTTCTCTCACATTTTAAATTAGTGTATAAATGGTGTAAATTTTACCACAGAGTATTTACAATTGCTTGAATTAAAACTATTTTCCACAGATAAATCGTGAGGTTGATATTGTGGAGAGCATGTAGTTAAGTGTTTGATTCCAGTATTATATAATTAGATTTTAATGAATATATATATAAATTAATATTCTTCCCTCCAGTTTTTACCAAAATCCCAGGCTGAATGTGGGATTTTATTTATTAGTATCAATAATCATATTGTTGTTGTTATTGCGCCACCGGGGGTACAGGGGGGACGGGCCCTGCACTATACAACGCTCGCTAAAAGGCTAACACTCCTGGCTACACCCTCAAGAAGAACAAAAATAGAGGCAGGAAACAATTCAGGACCTTAGGAGGGCAGCCACCAAACAGATACTTACCATCCCAAACTTACTCTCCCAGCGGACTTCTCCCCACGTGGACATACGTGTTGGGTCACTGCTACCTGGTATCAGAGGTCCACGATGTGGTATTGCAGGAAAGCCAATCCTAAGAAAAGAAGTAAAGGCCCCAAGGAGGAAGAGGGGGGGGGAAAGGATTTACTCATAATAATCTGCAACTAGTTACCCTCCGTGCCCTGGATAAATCTAGCCAAAGAATAGCGACACAGATGGACTTAAAGTAAAATGTATATATTTAAACTGACCCTAACGTTTATTTTGCATCAATAAAAATATAATTATAAGGTGTGCTTCTACTTAAGCAATCAAAACGAAAATAAATGGATTTAGGCCCATACCTAGTTTAACTACAGTCTCGCTAGGGCTGAAGGCAAAATAAATTAACATGGACTTTTACACGAAACATAAAATAAGGAAAGCATAGCCTTAACAAGAACATAAATTATTTCAAATTCAAAAGAAACAAAATGTTAAAATAACGAGAAAAAAATGACAACCTTAATGTGGACACCATAACAGAAATTAAACGATGTGATAAATGGATAACATATCCATGAAACAATTTACCTAACTTAGGACAACGGAAGTCAGCACTAAGAAGAATAATAAATAATTTACCTTCTTTACCCAAAATAAAATAAGTAAATAAATAATAAAACTAGACAAAAGTTTAAATTACACAAAAACTCGTATTATCCTATCCACTGACAACCAAAGACCCGGCGTCCTTTTTCAATAATCACATCACAAAAAAGAAAACAAAAGACATGCTAATTTTTGGTGTCCGACAACAAACAAGTAACGCTTCAAAAAACAAAATCCAAGAACATTAATTTACTGCAAGGCCAAGCGAGACGGAGAAGCATTTCAAACTCAGAAGAAACAACTTGAATAAAAGTAAACCAGAAAAAGAAACTTTACAATTAATAATAATGAATATACTAGCACGGAGCAGTCAAATAAAATAAATAGATTTTAAAAGAAGGAAAATGAACGAATAGTGCCCTGGATTTAAAAGGTAAACAAGAGTACGATTGGAAAAATAACCAATTAATAAAATGCATAGCCTTGCCAGAAAAATAACTATGAATAGTGCCGCCATTAGTAGTAGACCTACACGGCAAGGTTACTCTCAAAACGAAAACTCACAAGTATATAAGACTAAAAAGAAAAACAATGCAAGAAAAGAAAGAATTAACAGACGTACCTTAGTGTAAATAATCCAGGGACACTAACACAAAAACACAATTTAACCTCTATGGGTTATTAAATTTAAAAGAAAGCACTTGCTTCTCCTCGGGGACCACGTGTTGTTGAACATTTTGCATCACCAATATTTCGTTTCCCGTTCCAGTTGTATCTTTTCCCAAGCCACCACACTTCACGGTGTGCTTTCATTTCCATCCTCCAATTTGCAAATACCATTTTCTTCTATAAATCCAGCCCTCCCCGATGGGCAAACAACCCCATCGGAGAGACGTTTACAAACACGACTTGTTGATCCAAACAGCAAGGTAGGAATCACCCAACATGGCGGGCAGACAAATGAATAAATTATTCGCACAGAACTAATTAAATTATGTCCAATCAGGGAACTTGCCGCGGAAGGTATAATGCATAATAGAAGATGTGTACACAACACCACGATACAGAGTTACGCGGGCAATACGTTTTCTTGCAACTGTTATTAGTACGTCATATGATTTTTAGCCTAATTTCAATTTTGAAAAAATAGGCTTATGAGATCACCTTTTGTCCGTGTGTGTGTGTGTGTGTGTGTGTGTGTGTGTGTGTCCCTAATAACTTCTATACGGCTGGAGCGATTTCAGTGAAACTCGGTAAGTTCATAGCACCACTCCGGTCGACCCGAACCGTGCCCTTCAAATTTCGTTACGGTACGTCTCACCAATCCAACATGGCGGCTGTGCGAAATATTTCACCAGCATTCAATAACTCCGAAACTATTACAGATATCACCCTGAAATTTTTACGGTGATAAAGGGAACTACAAGAATTTCACCTATGTGACTATTGAAAAACTGGTAACTACAAAACCAACATGGCGGCCACGCGAATTTGCGACTTTTAAATAGACGTTCTCGCGATTTAACCAACCAAACGCAATAAAACTTGGTACAGTATATGTTTATACACATTGTAATGCACCGACATCAAACTTCGTTCAATTGTTTACATAACCACAAGATGGCGGATGTGCGAAATATTTCACCGGCATCCTATATCTCTGAAACTATTAGCGGTATCACCCTGAAATTTTGTACGGAGATAAAGGGCACTACTGGAAATTCACCTATAAGACTTTCAAAAACCGGTTAACTACAAAACTAACATGGCGGCCAAGCGAATTAAAAATTTGAATAGACCTTTCTTGCGATTTAATGTTCCAAACACAATGAAATCTGGTTCAGGAAATGTTTATACACATTGTAATGCATTGGTATCCAATTTAGTTAAATTGTTTGCATAACCTCGAAATGGCGGCTGTCCGAATTTTTTTTTATTATTATTTCTTGAGTCGTAATCGTGCGATCGAAGTGAAAGTTTGAATAATGAACCTAAGCAATAATTTTCCTTTAATGGTACATGACACTATGGCCTATACATTTAACAACCCTACATGGCGACCATCCGAAATATTTAGACGGCTCTGAATATCTACGAATATATTATAGCAAACAAAATGAATTTCTTTATGTTCATAGGGGCTATGAACATATATTCACCTATAGGACTTTAAATAACCTGGTGATCACAAATCCAACATGGCGGCGACGCGAATTATAAATATTCACATGGACGTTTCTCGCAATTTAACCATCCTAGTGCAGAGGAACTTGGTACAGTAAATCCTTATACGAATGTTATTCCACTGGCATCTAATTTATTTCAATTGTTTCCATAACCACAAGATGGCAGCTGTGCGAAATTTTAAAATCTCCTTGTTACTTCTTGTGTCCTAATCATGGGATTGAAATTTGAATGCTACACGTAGACAATAATATGCATGTAACAGTACATAACTCAAGGTCCTTCATATATAAAATCGAACATGGCGACCATCCGAAATATTTAGTCGGTTCTCAATATCTACGAATCTATTACAGCAATCAAACTGAAATTTTGTGTGTTCACACAGTAGCGTCAGTTAACATAAGTAGGATATATGAAAATAGGTTGTATAGTTCTTCACGGAACTACTTGTTTTTTTTTTGTCCAAAGCATTTCCACACACACACAGTTCTGCATGTTACTGCAATCTGTCGGACGAAAGGGGAACTCGAGCGACTAGTTTAGAACAGAGCGTCAGTTTCAAATATACAATAGTTCAGAAAATGACAGCCACATAGTGAATTCTTCTTTCTTCTTTAAGTACCAATAGTCTTGTCTCACTATGGCGTTAGAAGAGAGCAGTGCAACTTTTCAATTAAATTAAACAACTAAAAGTAACTAATGAACATTCGTAACTCACTATCACACCTCACGCTTAAACACATGGCACAGTTAGTATTATATTTTCCATGCGAATTGACCACTTAGGTAAGGGCGGATGACTTCCTAGTACCTCCCCTTAAAACAACAATAACTAACTAATTAACTTGACCACTTAGGATCACGCAACAACTTAATTTATTTTTCATTTCTTTGGCTGGAGTTTCCTCTGTCTCCAATATTCCTCTATGCGTTCACTGGCGTGTTTCCTTTGATCTTCTGTCCAAGTTCGTCCACTTCTCTTAGGTCTTCCTTCATCTTGAAACCCTTCCAAATTTTTCACTTTACTCCTAAATTCATTTCTTTCTAGCAACTGAGACTCTGTGATGTTTAACTTTTCTAAATCATTCCCAACTTCCTTAGTCCACGTTGGAGTGGTCTTCTTCTTTCATAGTCGAATATATGTTTGGTTAATCTATGTTTGTGCATTCTGTATCGATATCCGAGGAATGTCAGCTTCCTCTTCCGGATAGTCTCTGAGATTCTTTCCATGTTCTGGTAGACTGCTCTGTTGCTTCGCAGTTTCCATCCTTCTTCTTTCAAATCTGCACTCAGAATGTTTCTTAGAATTCTCCATTCCATGAATTTATTATTATTATTATTAATATTATTGTGGGATTTATTTAAATGAAAAGCCATGAACAAACAAGAAATGTATAATTTGACAACAACTTAAAGCCACAAAAATACTGCTTCTTGACCAAAAAAAAACATAACATTCAATATTCCTTCTGCTTTTGTTTTTTCAAAGTTCATATAATTATATCCACACTGCCTTCCTGATATCACTCCCACATTATTATTATTATTATTATTATTATTATTATTATTATTATTATTATTATTATTATTATTATTATTATTATTATTATTATTACACTGCGTAACACTCTCATCACTTTTATAAAGTATCAAATTAGAATACAATATAATTTATATCTTAAGTTACATTAAGGCGCCTCCGTAGCGTAGCGGTCAGCATGGTTAGCTGCCGCCCCGGAGGTCCTGGGTTCGATTCCCGGCTCTGCCACGAAATTTGAAAAAGTGGTACGAGGACTGGAACGGGGTCTACTCAGCCTCGGGTGGCCCAAATAAGTAGAGGGGGTTCGATTCCCCCTCAGCCATCCTCGAAGTGGTTTTCCGTGGTTTCCCACTTCGCCTTCGGGCAAATGCCGGGATGGTACCTTCTTCAAGACCACGGCCGCCTCCTTCCCTCTTCCTTGCCTATCCATCCTCACCATCCCTTACCTTCCCTCATGAGGCCCCTGTTCGCTTTGCAGGTGAGGCCGCCTGGGCGAGGTGCCAATGCCACCTCACCAGTTGTATCCCTTCCGATTCGATGTTCCCAGCTCTAGGACACTGCTCGTTAAGGCGGTAGTGGTGAGTTCCCCCGCTGAGTCCGTGGGTTCCACCAACCTGGAGGGTAAACGACTAAAAAAAAAGTTACATTAAATTATAGAGTAATCTGCACCTCAAATATTATCTATTGATCTCTCCGTCAACAGCAGGAACCCTGTTGGATCATGAATGAAATGCGAGCTCCTCTTACGCATGAGAACTGCCACGGTACTCCGGATTCAATTAAGATCCGACCAAGCCTACCGTCGCAATTCAAAGCCAGGCGGCTTAGTTAAAATGCACGGCCTTTTAGTTTCCGTGAAAGTTTCCGTTCAAATACCAATTCGAGTTAGCCCCACAGTGCGTCTTACCAATACAATGCTGTTGAAGTGTCAGCAGAAGCCGCCCAGCAGATGCACATATGCTTGGCATAGAGAAAGTGTCTATTTTCGGTAGCTCAGTTGGAAGAGCATTGGACCGAAAATTCGAAGGTCCCAGGTTCGAGCTCTGATCGCATCAAACATTTAAACTCGCATTAACATTTTGACGGCTTGTACATATTGCACACAACACTGCCTGATAGCTGAAAACCGCATTTGGTTATTTAAACGGTCATGAAAGATACAATTTTGAATTTAATCTCATATGTTTGTAAGGTAATATTTTAACACCAATGTACAGGGTAGGATCCAGAAAAGTAAGGTCACAAGAACTCCCACGGGTGACGCATTTCCCCCTCGTGTAGGGATATTCAGTCAGGAGCGAAGCAGGAAACGATAGCTGTAACAGTAGATTAAATGTGCGAGTATTTTGTAACACCGGAGGCCAGACTAGTATATACTGTATGTCAAGGAATCACCCCTCGTGCTCTTCTCGCAAGTAATCCCATGAATAATGTTACGTTGACAGTATTTTAGGACCACAAGAGCGTGCTTCAAGTTCATATCCCCATCAGGGGAGTGACAATTACTCTTGCTAGTAGTATAGATCGCGATACATTACACTACAAAACTCCCCTAGACACAAAATGGTAGCAACCATGACGTCATGGACGACACTAAAGGCTTAAACGATACATACAAGTTAAACTGTATGTATTAAAAAGTCTTTACATACAAACACAAACCCGACCTGAGACGTACGCCCCAGACCCCCTTGCTTTTAGCACAAGCAGTAATTTTCGGCCAGACAGTCGTATAACCATGGCTGGCTGCGTGGCTCAGCGGTAACGTTCTCGCTTGTTCTTCACAAGGGTGTAAGATCAAATGCTGGCGCAGTCTGTTGGTATTTTAGGGTGCGTAAATGCGACGAAGCCGAGTCAGTAGATTTACTGGCACCTTAAAAATCCCCTTCGGGGCAAACTTCCAGCACCCCGGCGTCTCTAATAGCCACAGTAGTTAAAAGGGACATAAAACCAATAACATTATTAGTCGTCTAACCTATTAGCAGCCAATGGTCTCATCCAGACAGTCGTCCAACCTAGTAGCGATCAATGGTTTTGCCCAGTCCATCGTCTAACCAAGTTGCGACCAATAGTCTTGTCTCACTATGGCGTTAAAAGAGAGCAGTGCAAATTTTCAATTAAATTAAACAACTAAAAGTAACTAACGAGCATTCGTAACTCACTATCACACCTCACGCTGAAACACATGTGACTACATCAGCATGTAACGACGCATTGTTTGAAACCACATACAGCTGAGTAACATGGCGGTGATTCAAGCCACACTGAATCACTCTTCAAATGGGGTAAAATGCCTTCTCTCCAATGTGACTGTGGTGCTCCTTCACCGTCAGTTCACCACATTGTTCATGAATGCCATAGAAGAGCATATCAGGGTAATCGGTCTGACTTCCTGTTGGCATCACCTACAGCATTGCAATGGATTAGGATATTAAATTTAAATATACAAGCCTGCCTTGTCATGTGTCGCTGTAAATATGTATATATCAATGTATACAGGCCCGACGAGAGGGAGGGGCAAACGGGGCTGCAGCCCCGGGGCCCGGTCTTGCCGAGGGGCCCGTAAAAGTAGAAAACCCCAGAGTAAACACATTTACCCAATTTTACGTATTTGCCAACAAATTTGACATTTTATTATATTCAATGTATCTGAATAAATTGAATATGGTACAAAATACTATAGTGAGAACATGTAAATAACCATTATCTTCATATCTTTGCGGCGGCCAGAGAAATAGTAAAGTTTCCACTGTTTATAGGAAGGAAAGTTTCTAAATAATATTTCAACTAAAAGCCGCTAAGTTAAGCTACATTTATGAACCTTCGCAAAGTTCAGTAGCCTACACACGATTGTGAAAGGCGTTGAACTTGTTCTTGTGATGAGAGAGAAAAAAATTCGGTCCGATACAACAGAAACGACATTAGAATAAACAAAATTAGTACGTTCCAAAAAATAGTAAATAAAAAATGCAAAGTTTTTTAGTGGGCCTTAAAAATAAAATTGCAAATTTGGTATTTACACAATGTCACGGGGACGAAACAATATGGAGGGGGCCCGTAAGTCCTAGCCCTAGGGCCCGTACTCGCTCTCCACGGCCCTGAATGTATATGTGTGTATATATTTATCTTGCTTGCCTTTTGTTTGTATGTCATACGATAAATAAATAATAAATCAAACAAACGAACATCAACGTCCGCAGGTCATCCGTTACGCCATCGACTAGACTAAAATTTTCCCCTAGACATATACGTATCGCGGTTTATACTTGAACTGATGCCTCGTTGTGGTAGAATTGATAGAATTTCAACCCTGTGGCTCCACAGTCCATTAAAAAACCTTAGCTTGGATAACAATGGAGATTATCTTGAATAGTAATGGGTATTAGTGAACTATTATTGCCACGGTGGGTGAGTGGATAGAGTATCAGTCTACTAACCCCAAGATTGCAGGTTCGCTCCTGGCCGTGGTAAGTGATTTTTGAAAGGCGACAAAAATCACGACATGGATGTCATACGTTGTTGGCATGTTAAAGAACCCATATGAATTCAGTAGGCCGTGTTCATAATGGCTAAATTAATCTCGGGATTTTCCGCCAACACAAAGTTTCTCCATTCTCTACTAGAAAGCGCTATAGTGTCAAGGAGCTCAGATATCTAACCTCCTTGACTTTCATAGCGTTCAAAGGAACGACGAAATTCGACATGCGAGCTGCCCTCTGGGTGTCAATTAACAAAGCTTGCACCCGGCACCCGAGGCCATACGATATTATTATTATTATTATTATTATTATTATTATTATTGTTGCCTAACCGTATATCTGCCTGTAAAATAAAGTTTCTCCGTGGGAGCTATTGTTAGCATATTTCTTGATAGGCTACTTCTTTGCACATTCTAATTGTCAATCAAAATGTTCACTCGTTAGTGAAGCTCTTAATGTGTGTTCTAGGTCTTATATGGAGCGAAGTGAAGCAACTGTGGGATGTTGGGCTGGAGGAGTATATCAATGACATGTGGAATGTCATTGATTTCGTCACCAACTCGCTGTACGTCGCAACAGTCGCACTTCGGGTAGTGGCCTATTATCAGGTGAGTGCAGGTCATTCATTCTCTAAAAAAAGATGGTATATTGGCTTTCACGGCCGGTGAATTAAAACTCAGCAATGTTCTAGGTTTGTGCAGTGTCCTAGGCGAAACCCCACACAAGACGCGGCACAAACCTAGAAGAATGCTGAGTTTTAATTCACCGGCCGTGAAAGCCAATATACCATCTTTTTGGAAGCCTTCATAGGGAGGTTGAGGCTGCTTGAGCTTTTGGTTCTCGCAGTCAAGTAGTGCAGTTGCACTCTATATAAAGGGAGGTAGCGTGCAGTTCGTCACTCCTGTGGGGGTCCGAGCGGGGACACCAAGAGCCCGCCGATGAATCAGCTTGGTGTCCTAGGCGAAACCCCACACAAGACACGGCACATACCTAGACGAATTGCTGAGTTGTAATTCTTTCTCTATTACAGCGTTTCCCAGACTGTGGTTCACGGATCCCTGGGGGTTCATACGAGTGAAGAAAACAGTCCGTGAAGAATAACCTTAACCCTGTGGCTCCAAAACCCAATAAGGGCCTTAGCCTACCGACCGCTGTTCAGCCATATATGGTCTACAGATGGGCTGGACGAGTGGTAAGCGTGACGTGTCCCGTCAGCCGTTAATCTTTGCTTTCTTGACCAGGGTCGCTGCCTCACGGCTCACACAGCTACTCAATCGTCCTCACGAGACTAAGTGACGATTGCCAATTTCAATGTTAAATAATTATGGTATATTGGTTTTCACGGCCGGTGAATTAAAACTCAGCAATTCTTCTAGGACTGTGCCGTGTCTTGTGTGGGGTTTCGCCTAGGACACCAAGCTGGCTCATCGGCGGGCTCTTGGTGTCCCCGCCCCGACCCCCACAGGAGTAACGAACTGCGCGCTACCTCGTTTTATATTATGTGCAACTGCACCGCTTGACTGCGAGAACTAAAAGCTCAAGCAGCCTTAACCTCCCTATGAAGGCTTCCAAAAAGATGGTATATTGGCTTTCACGGCCGGTGAATTAAAACTCAGCAATTCTTCTAGGTTTGTGCCGTGTCTTGTGTGGGGTTTCGCCTAGGACACCAAGCTGGCTCATCGGCGGGCTCTTGGTGTCCCCGCCCCGACCCCCACAGGAGTAACGAACTGCACGCTACCTCGTTTTATATTATGTGCAACTGCACCGCTTGACTGCGAGAACTAAAAGCTCAAGCAGCCTTAACCTCCCTATGAAGGCTTCCAAAAAGATGGTATATTGGCTTTCACGGCCGGTGAATTAAAACTCAGCAATTCTTCTAGGTTTGTGCCGTGTCTTGTGTGGGGTTTCGCCTAGGACACCAAGCTGGCTCATCGGCGGGCTCTTGGTGTCCCCGCCCGTACCCCCACAGGAGTAACGAACTGCGCGCTACCTCCCTTTATATAGAGTGCAACTGCACTCCTTGACTGCGAAAAATTAAAGCTCAAGCAGCCTGCGCGCAGTTCGTTACTCCTGTGGGGGTCCGGGCGGGGACACCAAGAGCCCGCCGATGAGACAGCTTGGTCTCCTAGGTGAAACCCCACACAAGACACGGCACAAACCTAGACGAATTGCTGAGTTTTAAATAATTACCTTATTTTTTATTTATTAATACAGGAACTTCTCAGAACTATTTCCGTCCTAGATCCACCGGAACGCAACAATGATCATGCGAATGAAATATTTGATTTACGACAATGCGCAATATTGTGCTTAACCGGATTATAAAAATGCAGCGAGCCATGAATTGGCCATGCGCGTTAAGTAGTACCGTACATCTCAGCTCCCATGGGGAGCTGCAGTTAGCCCAGAGATCGAAGGATCAAATCCCGGCGCTGACAGCAGACATCTTGAGTGTGGATTTCCCTCGTGTTTCCCACATTCCCTCCTGATGAATGCTGGGTTGGAACCCCTTAATAATTACAGACCCCTCCCCAGGGGCTCACGACTAGTGAGACGTGGGTTGGCGACCACGGGGCCCCAACTGAGTTCGGCATTACTTCCACTTAATTGTGCCGGGCTCCTCTCTGTCGTCTTTCCTATCTTCCTCCCTTGGTCAACTCTTGTTCTTTTCCGACCCCGACGGTATTAGGGTATCTGAGGCCTAGGGAGTATTTCCCTTTCCCGCCTTCATTGGCCCTTTTCTCATCTTTACTGATACCCTCATTATGTGAGGGGTCAGCCTTCTTTTTCTTTCCCTGATCTCTCCTGATTTCTGCTCAAGGCCCTCAAGGAGGCAAGGTGTGTGTAGCCCCACTACTTCTGGTGCACTCTGGATAGTGCTACACCCTCAAGGGCTCGCGGCTGGTGAATTCGGGACTTGGCGACCCTGAGGGATTCCTGAGCTGGGTCTAATTTCCCCCCTTTTTCCATTGCCTTTGGGACGGACCCTCTCCTCTTTCCCTTTCCTCACTGCCTTCCAAGTCCCTCAATTCTCATTATTCGAGGGTTGAGGGCATTTCCTTTCCTCCTGTCTTTTATTTACATTCTTCTTCTTTGTTTCCCATTTCCTCTTCTAGTTTGTAAGAGAGTGGTATGGTTTAGTTGTCAGTTCCATTTGATCATCTTTCATTTTCACTATCACCCAAACCATTTGGGGCCGATAACCTAGATTCTAGGCCCCTTTAAACAACAATTATCATCATCATCAACATCATCATAATTACAGTCCGCTTCATGGCGTAGTGACTAGCTTTCTTGGATGTCACCGCGGAGACCCGGTTACGATTCACGGATACGCCAAGATTTTCAATTCTGATCTGAGAGCTGAAATGGGGTGCACTCAGTCTCGTGAGGCAGAACTGAGAAGAGGCAAGTTTGCTGCCTACCTCAGCAATCCTAGAAGTGGTTTTCCGTGGTTTCCCACTTCTACTCCAGGCAAATGGCCGCATAATACCTCGTAACCTACCCAATCGTAACCCCTAATATAGGCTAAATATGCACACACTATGACTGCCATCACAATACCACAGGTTATCAGACAGATCCCACACACACACACCAAAGTCCACAGAGCTACATGACCACGATGTTGCTGAGACCTAAAATGAATCAACAATACAAGCCGGACGTTTGTTTTAGACGATTGCCCTCGACCTTGAAGCTTGCAGGTGAGCCCGTACACAGTCACTCTCTAGCCCTCGCTTCACATTTGTCACCACCGCCTTGATGTAATGGAATTCCAGACTTGAGCACGTGACGATACCGCCTTGCAGACAGTACAGTCCACCTCGAAGTATTGTGTGACGCGGAAGTACACGTTAGATAGTTACGAACAGAACGCCTTTATATTTGCCATTGACTGTACTTTAGCAGTAGCGTGAGTAATCTTTGTCCATCATCTGACCGCATGGGGCAGCTGGCAACAACACAGGTACTGTAGTAACTCGCCTCCAGGCTTTCATTAAGATTTTTCACTCGTCTAAAACAAACGTCCGTCCTGTAACAACTTAATAATAGTTACACTACCACGGTAGACACAGAAACACAGGTTGGTCTGCCTTGAGTCATGGTGATGTACAATCGGTTCAGTTCGTAAAGTTTCGGGTCCGTTCGGTTAGCCCCGCTGATTTGTTTCTAAGTGGTAGTGAATCGTCATTTCCAGGCGAGCCTCAAGCCAGTACGCGCCACTGTAATGTCGCGACCGCCAACTGAGTGCCAGGCGGTTTCAAAGGAATAGGCATGCGATTGATCCGAAGCCTTATACAAGTGTTTCTCTCCCAGCGTGGGGGTTACGTCGCCTGGATACGCTTTGACGCTCACGACTATACATGAGTTGTTCCAGCCGAGCCTCCAGTCAGTTACGGTACATTAGTTGAGCGTTTAGCCTCGCCATTAGCTTACTCTTCAGCTTTGATAAAACCTATTACAGGGGTAGTGCGAAACGTCGATTGGTCTTAACATCCACAAATGCCATTGACACTGGCGGCGAAAATCTTAAAGATATTATTAAACGCAGTATATTTCAAAGTGGTCCCCTATGTTCATTAGGTCCAGGACCACTGAAGTAATGCCTCTATTTTGTCGTCTGTGACAACATTTAAGGTCATAGAAATGATGGAAAGCAACAATTTAATTTACGAATTCATACATAATAGGCTTGAGCCTCCGTGGCTTAGGTGGCAGCTCGCTGGCCTCTCACTGTTGGGTCCGTGGTTCAAATCCCGGTCACTCCATGTGAGATTTGTGCTGGACAGACAGGGTTTTCTCCGGGTACTCCGGTTTCCCCTGTCACAAATTTCATTCCAGCAACACTCTCCACTGTCAATTCATTTCATCTGCCATTCATTAATCATTGCCCCCAGGGGAGTGCGACAGGCTTCGGCAGCCGGCACAGTTCATATCCTCGATGCTGGATGGAGGCTTCATTCATTCCATTCCCTGACCCGGTTGGTCGACTGGAAGCTGGCTGTGGATTTACATTTCTCACATGAGAGGCTATTTGATTCTTACCTTATTAATTACTTTTATGTCTTTACTGTATTAGGTGCAGAAAGAATATGCTTCCAAACTGAGAACTTCCGATGCTCCTAGAGAAGAATGGGACACGTGGGATCCCATGCTGATAGCAGAAGGGCTGTTCTCGGCTGCTAATATTTTTAGGTAATGTATGTTGTTTATATGACTAAAATCTCGAGTCTCGAAATCTCATTACACATGTAAACAGGTATAGTGCGAGTTAGGTTAACCGCTTAACCGTGTCAACCACGTATACGCGCTATAGCACACTGATGGCTCATTGCGTGCAGCGCTTTTAGGCGTCAAATCTATTGTGGTCGCTTCTGCCATGTATTGGGAGTTAGTCGTACTTGTCTGGCTTCAAAGATATTGTTTTACAATTAATTATCTTTGACATATTTCTGGTGTTCCCACCAAGCCCACTACTACTTCGTCTAGCAGGCATTCATTTTTCCATGGCATCTTGCAGTGATAAGCAAAGTAACAGGAAGAGTTCGCAAATAGCTTATAATTGTACTGCGTGTATGGTATGTTATTATATTCAGAGGAAAGTGGCAGTGACAGTGACAATTATTTTAGTGATTCGAGTGGTTATGTTGATAAAAAAATCAAAGAAAACATCGCAGATTTCGTGGATGGTAACACGCAAATAGAGTGGGTGGAGTTTGGAGCGTTACGCGATAGGTTTGCATTTACCGGCAATAGTGGTCTGCATAGTTAGTAGTGTATGTTCCTATAATAGTACATTATGCAACGAGCCTATAATGGCTATAATTATGACACGAGTATTTTTATAAAACGAGCGTATGCGAGTTTTATAATTTCCATACGATTGTCTTAATTACCATTATAGGTGAGTTGCATACGACTGTTTATGTTCGACGATAATTATAACTTTATTATATGTTTTAACCTAAATATTCATAAATATCTGTTGAGAGTCAGCCACAAGAAGTTTGTGATCGCAGAGCGAGCGTTGGGTGTTACATCTCTGTCTTTCAAGATCTCAGGACGACCGACGCATGCGCTCTGTGTGCTTGCAATGCCATATGCAGGCCATATGTTGACATATGCCGCCCCTCAGTAATATTGTCACTGGAGTTGTTTGAAGACAATGAATGCGCTGTGTAGAAATTATATTAAGGTACAGTGCTATTTGTTGTCTCATATTCGCCAGTTTATTTACGCGAACATATGGACGGTGCGTATTCCATGTCGGTAATTTATTATAGTTCGATGTTGTGTTTATGTCCGACATGTTGGATTTTGAGCGCACGCGTGAAGGTATCGTTACCTAATTGGCCAATGAATGAGCTCTGATTGGCTGGAGAAACTGTATCATAATGAAAAATAGTGTTATAATGACCATCATTATGATACAGTTTTCTAACACATAATAGTGAGGGTCGAACATAAAGTAGTCTAAATATATCTTTATAACTACTTTGCAATTCGTCATGACAAAAAAAAAATTACATCCAAATGCAATGCTATCTTGAGATGATCAACAGGATGTGAAGTATGTTTTCTATGTGAATAAAGGTTCTATTGTAAAATGGAGCATAGATTGGACTATTAATTTATGTTCTTGCTCTAAAGGGAATTCTGAAGTGATACGAAATGAAAAAACTCCTTGACAAAAAACTGTTGTGTCGTACGTAACCTAAGGTAGTCTTCTTATCGAAATATCGTCACAAGTTATTTATTAGTTTTCCAATGGAATTCCTTGGAACCAATATCACTCGGTATCTTAGCAACATATTCCTAGGAATAAACATACTACATTAATATCCATGAGGACTACAATAAGGTGTAACGTACTACTTTTATTAAATACCAATTAGTATTTATTGACATTTAATCGTCTACATACGATCTTCCTTTTTTTTTTCTTTTTTTTTTTTTTCTCTTTTAGAACCTTACGTGCTGAACAATTCTTACCCTCTTAGCATTGATAAGGCGGAAGGTACACCTTTCAGAGTCAAATATTGTTCCTTAATTAATGAATTACTTGAATGACTTATCTTTTGTCTTTCATTTGTTGAAAGTAAAATGAAAATATCTTCAATACTTCCAGAGATATGGCCTTAATTTTAGTTGCTGACGCTTAAATTGTCTCCTTAATTTCTACCCTTTGGTAAGTTTGAAGCTAGTTTCCCGATAACTTAATTTTCACTTAGCGTTTACATGATAACTCAAATACTATTCAAAATAACTCATTGAAATTTTTCATAATTGTGTATTGTACTAATATGAACAACATACACCAAAATATTTGGTGTATCAAATATACTTCCCATTTAAGGGGTTAGGTACATCTTATAACCTTCAAAAAATCAATTTTTCAAAATGTTTTTATTTTATGCTCCTATTCTTTAGGAATATTTTGGTGTGCCATAGTTTTTGAGTTATGATTTAAAAGGCAAAGCCCTTAATGGTATGTAAGATTTATGTACAAATGTTTATCGCTCATTTTCTCAGAATTGTGTTTTTGACACCCGTTTTAATGATTACTAAAAAACTAATTGAAATACACTAATGAAACATTTTGTGTGTATTTCTGCTTACTATATCTACAAAATGATGTAAATTCATGTCTCTCTCTAAAATAGTTTCTTTTAAAAAATGTTGCAAAAATATTGTAAAATTTTGACATTTTCTCCTCAATAGAAAAGTAAAAATATTTGTTGTATAGATATGTTGCTGAAAGTACTTGCATTTCTAGCAACAAAATATATATATTTTTATTTTATCGTATGGCTTTTAGTGCCGGGAGTGTCCGAGGACATGTTCAGCTCGCCTGAGTCTGTAGCTGCTTCCAGCGGACACCCTAATTAGGGTGAGCTACAAGTTCCGTTCAATTTCATGTAGTTCCAGCTTTCGCTACCAGATATCAATGGTACCTAGTGGTGAGCATTGGAATTTTCATAGAGCGTTCCGACGAAATCTAACCTAACAATTTAGCTTTACACAAGTTTAGTCTGTGAAAGGATCTTTTACATGCCATAAATCTATGACATGGGACCGCCGGCTATTCTTCCCCTCCGAAGGAAGGCATACTGAAGTATTTTTAATGCTCTTAAAAAATCCGACGGCTTCGGCCGGGTTTGAACCCGCTATCTTGGGCACAGCAGTTCAGCATACTACCAACTACGCCACCGAATCCGCAACAATAAAATAAAATAAAATTACTAGAACCTAAAAATGTTGAACATTACAGGAGTTATCACTAAAACGCTGCAGCCTTGTATGATGAACCACCACATTTTTGAATTTTGAAAAAAAAAACTTTTTGACAAGAGAATAATGCCAGTGTTTCATGTGCACAAAATGTCATTGCTGTAACTGTTGTAGTTTTGAAGGGAAAAAATAATTTATTTTTATATTATAAAAAAGATAATTGTTAAAATTTTACCATGGTAACCTGTACCTAACCCCTTAAGAGAATGTTTTACCCAAAAAAGTAAAAACAAAATATGAAAAAATCCTGAATAAGTGTATCACTTATTTTGGTGTATGTTGTAGCCGTGAATGATTCCAACAGCTCAAATGTACATTCATATACGAATTAGCAAGGGAGAGCTTCCTCTTAGAAAACCTGAGAGTGCAATTCATGCTGCCATCTACCGGCCCTTACCAAGCGCATCTCGAACTGCGGTGGAGGAAGAGAATTGACATCGACCTTGATTTTTATAGCACTAGCGCAATGATGGATCGACAATGGACTGAGGCAGGACAGGATCTAAGACATGTGGTAACGAGACTTGCAACTCATGGTTTTCACCATAAGATTTGCTTAACTCAAGGTTTTCACCAGCCAGGTGACGATTGTGCAGCCTATGTTCGTTGTGTAACAAGAGGGGTGACCGTTATCACTTAACTAAGTGTGCAAAAAGAACTAAATCCATCAGAGACCACAGCGAAAACTAAATAGCATTGAGAGATCAAATTGTATTTAGAATGATATTTTCGTGTATTATGTAGGTTAAGTAATGCTCCTTCGAGCGCATCTTATTAAATTAAAATGTACATTCATGTAAATATTTTGAATTGTGGGGTACTGAGCCCGAATAGCTCATGCTGGTGATAGCTTGTACGAGAGCAAAGGAATTTATTATGTTCGAGAGTTATGAACGTATCCCAGAGGCATGCCACCACATCAGATGTTCTTTTGACTTTGTTAAAAACTATGGATAATTACTCATCATGATTAAAGAAGTTTTTCTTTAATGTGCAATCTTGAATTGATAATCAGAAGTCATACAGCATAATTAGCCACATTTTCATGGGCTTATATTTTTATTTCTGTTTTAAGACCAAAGGTATATCGTCGCAGAGATGCGAGAGGAAAGAATTTAGTTGCTAAATGACTCGGGAGTGAGAGAACTGAGAACGCCTACATCCGTGATGGAATGACTCTAATTTGTACTCGCATGGCGAGCACACGTCATTTTTGAAGGTCCAAGTTGACCTGAATTAGCAGACGTCGTTATCAGGAATCTGATTATTTAAAACGACCACAGTATTTATTTAAGCACGAAGTGTGCCGGTGACGTGAAATAGACCACGAAAATCTTTAAATTGTGATATTTTTACAAAGTGAGAAGTGAACGACCTCATGGTTTTAGCATGTTAAATGGCTGACCATTGTGACGATAAGTGATCTGTGTACCAGTGATACACTAGTGAAATCTAGTCGAAATATCAATCAGTTCATGTGTAATATTATTGAGCCGTGCAAAAGCCGAAATCAGCACGACCACGATTAAGGTGATACAAGCAGATAAAATATCTACCACGTGCGAAGTGTTAACTTCTGTGAATAGACACGTGCTTTGTGTACAAATCTAGCTTCTGCGATTAAGCAGACAAGGCCTTTCTTTGAATCGTCACAGTACAATCTCTTAGATTATAGGTTAAGGTTATAACATGGCTTCCTTGTGATAGTTCAGTAGTGAGGTAGGGGAGGCCATGCTCATAATAAGTTAGATCTTTTATATATTCTTTCTTTGATGCTGTTTTGTTTTTTTATATCTTTGATTATTATTTTAGATTCCATGCTGTAAAATTTTTGTTAGAGGTCTGATTAGTAGTGAGTATCTTTGAGAGTATCTATGGAGATTGTAGATATGTATGAGGGAAGAGGTTAGATGATTATTGTGTTCGGTCTTGGACTCTGATACGGTTTTTGTGGAAAAGAGAAGTATCTGTTGACTTGGTCTGATTCTAATTAGCAAGAATGATTTGGTTTTGTGTGATAAGATCCCGAGAAGTGAAGAGTTAGAGATTGATGCTCAGTGTTAAATGAAAAGAATAAATGGAGAAAGAGGTTTTTCTAAAAGTATCCCTCATTGAGTATAATCAACCATGACCCCGGGTATGTAAGGTCACAATTATTGCGCCTTAACGTGGAGCTCGATAAAGGGAAGTTAGAAAAATTACAAAATGACACACCAACGAAGGGAACGAATGGGGGTTATGAACGACAGTTTGATACAAATGCTACTAAGTAAATTCATCGGTATGGAAGAGTCAGTAAGCCAGAAAATAGAGTCTTTAAGTACGGAAATAGGATCAGTAAAAGAGTCAGTAAGCCAAAAACAGAGTCTTTTAGTACAGAAATAGGATCAGTAAGAGAGTCAGTAAGCCAGAAAATAGAGTCAGTGAAAGAGAGTATGAGTAAGGAGATAGGAAAAGTTGAGCAGCAAGGAGAGTCTATAAAAGTGCAAATAGAATCTATAGGTAAGCAGGTAGAATCTGTGAAGGTGTACGTAAACGAAGCAGTAAAGAAGCAGGCAGAAGCAACTAATGCTAAGATTGAGGAGTTAAGCAAAGAAGTACAAGAACATAAGTCTGTACGTAATAGTAGTATGGAGTTGGAATCCTGGAAAGTGACTGTAGAGGAGGAAGAAGTGGAGGATAAGATAAAAGAGGAGGAAGTGAATGAGATAAGTGATTCACATGAAGGAAAGCAAGAAAATTATCAGCGATGAGGGGGGCGTGAGAAAGCAGGTGATATGGAAGAAACTGAAGGAGAGGAGGCAGGTGAAAGAAAGGAAAAGGCAGAAGAGAAAAGAGAAAAGAAGGTGAAACAGAAGGGCGTGAGAAAGCAGGTGATATGGCAGAAACTGAAGAAGAGAAAGAAGAATCAGATAAGGTTGGTCATGAGGAGGACAGTAGCAGTCAAGAAAAAGAGGCTAAATATGAGGGTAAAAGTGCAAGAGAAGGCATGGAAAAGACAACATACTGGAAAAATATAAAGTGAAGAAGCGTTGGAGAAGGAAGGTCGGTATGAAAAGAATGAGATGTAAAACGAAGAGAACAGAATTGTTGAATAGTATGAGACAGACCAAAAGAAGAAAAACAAAGGAAAATATAATACTGAATCAGAGGAGACAGACCAAAGGAAGAAGAAGAAGAAGAAGAAAGGAAAATATGATATTAAATCAGAGGAGACAGACCAAGAGAAGTAAATTATGATGATACTGAATCAGAGGAGACAGACCAAGAGAAGAAAAAGAAAGGAATATATGATGATACTGAATCAGAGGAGACAGACCAAAGGAAGAAGAAAAAGAGAGGTATGGAATACAGGAGACGGGGAGGCAGGAGGCATCGTAGAAGACGACGAAGCAGGCGTGGAGGCAGGAGAAGAAAGGGGAGAACGAAGATGATAACGATTCTGCCGTTCCTTCTGATTATTATGCTGTCCGATTTTCTGATGGAGGAGGAGTGTTTGACGAACTTGATGATATAATTTTGGTTCCTTCATCTGAGGAGAGTGATACAACGTTATGTGATGTTGATAATCTATAATTTGTTGTACTCAGTGTGTTTTTAGTGTATGCTTCATGTATATTACCTTTTATGTATGTATTTTATATGTGTGTGATCCTTATGTGTTTCTCACATAAGAATCACACCGAGGGACGAATTGTCATAGTACAAACTCTTAGATTATTGGTTAGGGTTATAACATGGCTTCCTTGTGATAGTTCATTAGTGAGGTAGGGGAGGCCATGCTCATATAAGTTAGATCTTTTATATATTCTTTTTTGATGCTGTTTTGTTTTTTTATATATATATTTGATTATTATTTATATTCCAAGCTGTAAAATTTTGTTAGAGGTCTGATTAGTAGTGAGTATCTTTGAGAGTATCTATGGAGATTGTAGATATGTATGAGGGAAGAGGTTAGATGATTATTGTGTTCGGTCTTGGACTCAGATAAGGTTTTTGTGGAAAAGAGAAGTATCTGTTGACTTGGTCTGATTCTAATTAGCAAGAATGATTTGGTTTTGTGTGATAAGATCCCGAGAAGTGAAGTGTTAGAGATTGATGCTCAGTGTTAAATGAAAAGAATAAATGGAGAAAGATGCTTTTTTTAAGTATCCCTCATTGAGTATAATCAACCATGACCCCGGGTATGTACGGTCACAATTATTGCGCCTTAACGTGGAGCTCGATAAAGGGAAGTTAGAAAAATTACAAAATGACACACCAACGAAGGGAACGAATGGGGGTTATGAACGATAGTTTGATACAAATGCTACTAAGTAAATTCGCCGGTATGGAAGAGTCAGTAAGCCAGAAAATAGAGTATTTAAGTTCGGAAATAGGATCAGTAAAAGAGTCAGTAAGCCAGAAAATAGAGTCTTCAAGTACGGAAATAGGATCAGTAAAAGAGTCAGTAAGCCAAAAACAGAGTCTTTTAGTACAAAAATAGGATCAGTAAGAGAGTCAGTAAGCCAGAAAATAGAGTCAGTGAAAGAGAGTATGAGTAAGGAGATAGGAGAAGTTAGGCAGCAAGGAGAGTCTATAAAAGTGCAAATAGAATCTATAGGTAAGCAGGTAGAATCTGTAAAGGTGTACGTAAACGAAGCAGTAAAGTAGCAGGCAGAAGCAACTAATGCTAAGATTGAGGAGTTAAGCAAAGAAGTACAAGAACATAAGTCTGTACTTAATAGTAGTATGGAGTTGGAATCCTGGAAAGTGACTGTAGAGGAGGAAGAAGTGGAGGATAAGATAAAAGAGGAGGAAGTGAATGAGATAAGTGATTCACTTGAAGGAAAGCAAGAAAATTATCAGCGATGAGGGGGGCGTGAGAAAGCAGGTGATTTGGAAGAAACTGAAGGAGAGGAGGCAGGTGAAAGAAAGGAAAAGGCGGAAGAGAAAAGAAGGTGAAACAGAAGGGCGTGAGAAAGCAGGTGATATGGCAGAAACTGAAGAAGAGAAAGAAGAATCAGATAAGGTTGGTCATGAGGAGGACAGTAGCAGTCAAGGAAAAGAGGCTAAAGATGAGGGTAAAAGTGCAAGAGAAGGTGATGGAGAAGACAACATACTGGAAAAAGATAAAGTGAAGAAGCGTTGGAGAAGGAAGATCGGGATGAAAAGGATGAGATGTAAATCGAAGAGAAGAGAATTGTTGAATAGTATGAGACAGACCGAAAGAAGAAAAAGAAATGAAAATATGATGATACTGAATCAGAGAAGACAGGCCAAGAGAAGAAAAAGACAGGAAAATATGGTGATACTGAATCAAAGGAGACAGACCAAAGGAAGAGGAAGAAAAAGAGAGGTTTGGAATACAGGAGATGGGGAGGCAGGAGGCATCGTAGAAGACGACGAAGCAGGCGTGAAGGCAGGAGAAGAAAGGGGAGAACGAAGATGATAACGATTCTGCCGTTCCTTCTGATTATGATGCTGTCCGATTTTCTGATAGAGTGTTTGATGAACTTGATGATATAGTTTTGGTTGCTTCATCTGCGGAGAGTGATACAACGTTATGTGATGTTGATAATCTATAATTTGTTGTACTCTGTGTGTTTTTAATGTATGCTTGATGTATATTACGTTTTATGTATGTATTTTTATATGTGTGTGATCCTTATGTGTTTCTCACATAAGAATCACACAGAGGAGCGAATTGCCACAGTACAATCTCATAGATTATAGGTTAGGGTTATAACATGGCTTCCTTGTGATAGTTCTGTAGTGAGGTAGGGGAGGCCATGCCATATAAGTTAGATCTTTTATATATTCTTTTTTGATGCTGTTTTATTTTTTTATATATATCTTTGATTATTATTTATATTCCAAGCTGTAAAATTTTGTTAGAGGTCTGATTAGTAGTGAGTATCTTTGAGAGTATCTATGGAGATTGTAGATATGTATGAGGGAAGAGGTTAGATGATTATTGTGTTCGGTCTTGGACTCAGATAAAGTTTTTGTGGAAAAGAGAAGTATCTGTTGACTTGGTCTGATTCTAATTAGCAAGAATGATTTGGTTTTGTGTGATAAGATCCCGAGAAGTGAAGTGTTAGAGATTGATGCTCAGTGTTAAATTAAAAGAATAAATGGAGAAAGATGCTTTTTTTAAGTACCCCTCATTGAGTATAATCAACCATGACCCCGGGTATGTACGGTCACAATTATTGCGCCTTTACGTGGAGCTCGATAAAGGGAAGTAAGAAAAATTACAAAATGACACACCAACGAGGGGAACGACTGGGGGTTATGAACGAAAGTTTGATACAATTGCTACTAAGTAAATTCACCGGTATGGAAGAGTCAGTAAGCCAGAAAATAGAGTCTTTAAGTACGGAAATAGGATCAGTAAAAGAGTCAGTAAGCCAGAAAATAAAGTCTTTAAGTACGGAAATAGGATCAGTAAAAGAGTCAGTAAGCCAGAAGACAGAGTCTTTAAGTAGAGAAATAGGATAAGTAAGAGAGTCAGTAAGCCAGAAAATAGAGTCAGTGAAAGAGAGTATGAGTAAGGAGATAGGAGAAGTTAGGCAGCAAGGAGAGTCTATAAAAGTGCAAATAGAATCTATAGGTAAGCAGGTAGAATCTGTAAAGGTGTACGTAAACGAAGCAGTAAAGAAGCAGGCAGAAGCAACTAATGCTAAGATTGAGGAGTTAAGCAAAGGAGTACAAGAACATAAGTATGTACTTAATAGTAGTATGGAGTTGGAATCCTGGAAAGTGGCTGTAGAGGAGGAAGAAGTGGAGGATAAGATAAAAGAGGAGGAAGTGAATGAGATAAGTGATTCACTTGAAGGAAAGCAAGAAAATTATCAGCGAAGTGGGGGGCGTGACATAGCAGGTGATATGGAAGAAACTGAAGGAGAGGAGGCAGGTGAATGAATGGAAGAGGCAGAAGAGAAAGGAGAAACGGATAAGGAAGAAGGTGAAACAGAAGGGCGTGTGAAAGCAGGTGACATGGCAGAAACTGAAGAAGAGAAAGAAGAATCAGATAAGGTTGGTCATGAAGAGGACAGCAGCAGTCAAGAAAAAGAGGCTAAAGATGAGGGTAAAAGTGCAAGAGAAGGTCATGGAGAAGACAACATACTGGAAAAAGATAAAGTGAAGAAGCGTTGGAGAAGGAAGATCGGGATGAAAAGGATAAGATGTAAATCGAAGAGAAGAGAATTGTTGAATAGTATGAAACAGACCAAAAGAAGAAAAAGAAAGGAAAATATGATGATACTGAATCAGAGGAGACAGACCAAGAGAAGAAAATGAACGGAAAATATGACGATACTGAATCAAAGGAGACAGACCAAAGATAGAAGAAGAAGAAGAAGAAGAAGAAGAAGAAAAAGAGAGGTTTGGAATAAAGGAGATGGGGAGGCAGGAGGCATCGTAGAAGACGACGAAGCAGGCGTGGAGGCAGGAGGAGAAAGGGGAGAACGAAGATGATAACGATTCTGCCGTTCCTTCTGATTATGATGCTGTCCGATTTTCTGATGGAGTGTTTGACGAACTTGATGATATAGTTTTGGTTGCTTCATCTGCGGAGAGTGATACAACGTTATGTGATGTTGATCATCTATAATTTGTTGTACTCTGTGTGTGTTTTAGTGTATGCTTGATGTATATTACGTTTTATGTATGTATTTTATATGTGTGTGATCCTTATGTGTTTCTCACATAAGAATCACACAGAGGAGCGAATTGTCACAGTACAATCTCTTAGATTATAGGTTAAGGTTATAACATGGCTTCCTTGTGATAGTTCAGTAGTGAGGTAGGGGAGGCCATGCTCATATAAGTTAGATCTTTTATATATTCTTTTTTTGATGCTGTTTTGTTTTTTTATATCTTTGATTATTATTTTAGATTCCATGCTGTTAAAGTTTTGTTAGAGGTCTGATTAGTAGTGAGTATCTTTGAGAGTATCTATGGAGATTGTAGATATGTATGAGGGAAGAGGTTAGATGATTATTTTGTTCGGTCTTGGACTCAGATAAGGTTTTTGTGGAAAAGAGAAGTATCTGTTGACTTGGTCTGATTCTTATTAGCAAGAATGATTTGGTTTTGTGTAATAAGATCCCGAGAAGTGAAGTGTTAGAGATTGATGCTCAGTGTTAAATGAAAAGAATAAATGCAGAAAGATGTTTTTCAAAAAGTATCCCTCATTGAATATAATCAACCATGACCCCGGATATGTACGGTTACAGAATATAGTCTGTTATCTGTGCTGTGTAAAAGCAGTGAATTAATACGCTAGAAGCAGTTTCTACAATTCTACAATTAAACCAAGATGCCTTCATTCAACCACGTGATGAGGCGTAATTGTCCTGTTCCAATGAAGAAGACGATAATGGCTTAAATATTCTAATGGAAGGAACGCCTAACATCTAAGCCACACTACAACCATGGAAAAAGACCTACGGATAACCATGCTTATAGCCAAGCAGCGAAGATATCATTGGATTACCAGGATAAAAGGAAGAACCCCTCAATCCTTTCTTTCGGATGAGGTGATCTGCAAATTGCTGTAAGTCATGATCTCATAATCTATTTAAGTACGGTGAATGGTCATGGGTGGATTAGTTTGTAACAGCCGTAACGTTATTGTTGGGTAGATTTTTGCTAGAAGTTAACCATACCCCCAAGGGAAGATGAAAAGAAAAGGAAAGGGAAGTGGGTTTCGGAACGAAGAACAAGTGTGGATGAATAGGACGAGAGTCCAACACTAAGTAAACCAAATAAATGTTAATGAGTTAGTGACGAGTGTCACTGCAAAGCCCGTGAAACACCTAAAGTAGGTATGGACCTGGCCATAGCTAACGGGAAATGCGGCTGGAGCTTCGGCTATTTGCCGGCGAGAGTTGATAGTACCTTCCCTTCCAAGCCAAGATTCGGCTACTATGTGGAAGGGTGGTGGTCTGGCAAAGAAAGATATGATGAGTTTAATATGTATCCTTTCAAAGGAGTTTGTTTTAAACAAATATTTTGAAGAATGCAAATAATTAAAATTAGCCGTGATGTTTTAGTTCTTGAAACTGTAGGATCTCCAACTAGAAACCTAATGTCTCCAGGAAGAGTAGCAAGGAGGCAATTATACCCTTGGGAATAATTTTGGTAAGAGCACCAATAATTGCACTTGAGAATGGCTAAGCTTTTACCCAGCATGCGCCGACTAAAAGTTTAGACAATGAGAAAAACTTAAATTTTGAAAACGAACCACAAGTTTAGAGACAATCTCAACAAGCAGGAAGCTTGCAGAGCTAGCTTTACTTGCCTTGATGGCTCACTAGAATTAGCTAATAAAGCTAAGAGAGGCTTTAATAAGTTTGTGACTAAGAGTTATTGCTCAAATGCAACAAATAGTGGAACTATTGTTAATTTGATTTGAGAGTTTTTTAAAGAGGGCATAGGCCTATAGGAAGAGTCAGGGAAGACAGGGTCCTACCTAATCGTGAATCTAGGGAAAAGAATAACGAAAAAACTAATAAAGATTTATTAACAATGAATTAAACTTTGAAGAATTAACAACATTTAGATCACGATTGAGATTTATAAAAGTTTACAACATGTGAAAATCTGAAACCTAACGATAACAGGTTTATAATTAATAAACAACGTTAAATTGGGTACAAGTTTAAGACTTGTGGTAAGCACTAAAAATCTGAATAAGATTTTAAAAGTTGTGCTTAAATTGTTTTAACGTTCGTAACAACAATTATAAAGTAATTCTAGCTTTCCAGAATTGGTGAGATACAATGTGAGTGCTTTAAGAATTTCTATGTGGGAATCTTAAAAGCGTGAACAAATAACAAAGATGAAATTAAAACAAAACAAAAAAGAGAGAGAAATTAAGTAGAAGTTTCTATAACTTCTTATATTTATACAGTAATTACGATTATAATTTATACAAATAGGGCAGGTCACTTATTGTGAAACCTGTAGAGAAAAATTAAGAAGAAGTTTCTAGTACTTCTATGTTTAAACAGGATCACGAGGAAAAATAGGGCAAGTTACCCTTTCGTGAAACCTGGATCAACGAGATTAATGAAAAGTTGAGTACTTAGAACATAAACAATTCCTGTACTAGCAAGAAAAGAAAATAGATTAATAGGCAGTTTCTAACTGCTGATATTTAAACAGAATGAATAAGTTATAAATTGAGAAAAGTTGGGAGGGCGCCTACTGTTTGGCGAGGCCTCATTGAAATAGACATAAATTTAAGGATTAACCTAATTTGTTAGTAAAGAGTGGTCGTGGAAGAGGAAATAGGAACTTTGTGGAGAAAGTTCTTGGCCTTATTTATTTTTCTCGGACGAGCGTGGCTCGGATGAGAAGTTGAACGAATACTGGTTTCACTATAGTCTATTGACGTGGTTGAAAAGTTCACTATTGTAGCAGAGAAAGGAAAGTTATTGCGGTGGTGTAAAATAACTAGTTGTATTTTGGTTTGCGAGAGTCTATTTCATTGAAAAATTTGTAGGTTATAGTTGAATGCAGCGGACAATTTCCTACGAAGGAAGACAAATTAGGTGTTGATTAGCTGTTCATAAAGACAATTCCTTGGTTAGAAAAAGTATTCCCATGTGTGAGTGGAAAATACTCGAAGGTTTAGCTTGTATATGAATTGTTTGGCGTGGAACATTCCAGAACAATCATAACTGTTGAATTGGGTAAATAAAGTTCAGCGGTGGAACGAGCTAAGTTTTCTATAGACAGTATTTAGTTTAATAAGAATCCCACGGTGTGAGAGCTCCTTCTCAGTTAACATGCACAAGAAATGCTGCTTCATTTTACAAGATTAGCTGTCTTAGATAGACAAAGCCTGACATCGAAAATCCCGCGAAGATTGCAATTGCACAACATTTAGCAACTTCTCACTGTCTATAAAACGGTATTAAAAGCGTATAGCTAATTAAAAACAATTAAAATATGTTGAAGAACATGGTACTTAGCTCATTTCTGTAGTAGGCGATCCAGGCGACCGTTAGTTAATATCTGGACATGGCGTCCGATTCAAAAGTTTGTCTCTCGAGGAGAGGAGACGAGCCCTAGTTAGGCTCCATCTTGAGGTATTGGCGACTGAAGCACAAGCGAGACCAGCTCAACGAAGCGCGGAGGGACCAAGGAAGAAAAAAGTGGGGGTAGGCGACAACGGAATATACATAAGAATGACAAACATTACAAAAATTAAGTATCTTGATGAAATTGTCTTCAAAGAGTTGATAGCAGGCGTCACTAGCGAAGCCTGGAGGATGGGAATGTAGACGAAGTCCTCTTGATCACGGAGATGATAGCTGGCGATAGCGACGAGATCTCATGGCTAGATTGGTAAGGAAGTCCTCTTGTACATGGAAAAATTGAGGAACTTCAGAGATTCGCTGCTAGATGACGCTAGGTTGATCATGGAAGATATATATCTAGAAGAGACTTACAGGTAATATAAGCAAAGTGCACAAAGAAAAACCAGGAAATCACTGTTGGTGTTTGCGAAAAAGGAAGGAATGAAATAAAGAAAAGAGCAGCAAAAGCTCACTCTGTCTTACCGTGTATTCCAAGGAATACACCAATTGTCAATCATCAAGGTAGGAATTTTCATTCTTTTTGACCACCTTCTATGGTGATTTCACGCTTAAAATGCTTCTTTGCATTTCGTCCCTGGACAGAGTTAGACACCGACTTGTGTGTTTTCACACGGTGCAATATTGTTTTCAAAGGTAATTCTGCATAACGGAAGATTAATTTCGTCATTTGTGACGGGGGCATTATTTTTAATTCAGCTCCAGCTGATTATTATTTTTTCATGTTTTCTGAAGTCCCCCTTTAATCATTATTCTTGTACGCCACTGCACCTTTATAATTTAACATCTGAGGACGTATCATTTAGGCATGGTAGGTCTCCAGCCTACTTTGTTATTGTAAATTACATTTTCCAAGAGTGAGCAGTTTGCCACCAGAATTAAGATGAATTCACATCGTTGTAAATGAGTCAAGCAATGTGTTAACTTGCTCATCTTTCCTATTACACGATAATCGTGTCATTTCAATTATTTTCACCAGAGGTTTAGGTGTGAAACTTGTATAAATACTCATTTAAACGTGCCTTGTACGCAGTGCATATTTGCTGTGAGCTGCAGTGGTGATGTACACTTTCAAAGACTTTCAACCGGAGAGAGATATCTTTCCGTTACGTTTCTTTGGTTTTCAGAAACCAAACATATCATTCTTATTGAAATTTATTCGTCTTAAACGAAATTCTACCCTTTACTGCATGTGCATTATAATACAGAGTGAATGCTAGGGTCACTCATGAACTTTTATTGTGAATCTAATGTGATTTGAAATCAGTGAAAGACATTTCTTTTGAGAACTCACTGACACGCAGTAACGTGTATTACAAAGCGCTTGGAGGCATAATGACAGATATTAGCCAAGGTCGCGACTGTGACATTGCCCAAGGTTACCTACGATCTCAATTGTGAGACAATTAACTAACGACTTTTATTTTTATTTCTCTAGACACTGCTAGGAATGTTCATTACGAGCCATGTTTGTAGATGCTCATGCTATTGACCTTGATCAAGTATCGATTGTTGTAAAGATTGTTTCAGTGCAGGGTACTACTAAGTAATGCTTTATATTTTGAAATATCCTCGCACGTATTTGTGAGCGAACCCAGTGTATTATTGTCATGATTCATATTGATTTGAGTAACCATTTGATAGGTTTGACATTTAAGGCCATTGTTGATTCTCACTTGAAAGTGGATGTTTCTTTTCCGTGTCTTTGATACATGAAGTTGGGTTGGTTGCCATGTTTATTCTAGTGTAGGCCGGCAAATCTATGTTACAGAACAAGTTTGTCCGAGGTGGAATGGTAACGGTCTCTTATGAGCACCGATTGTGTTATTGTTAACGTGCGAGCTACGTATTTTTGGTGAGGTGTACCACGAGATGGTAGCACGCTCATGCGAAGCCTTGAATTATGGTCAACTATCTTAATAATAAATGAACTCATAAATCTACGACATTAAACTTAGGACTAAATCATGACCATCACTTTATTTCCTAAACCGACGATGCTAATACTACCGTTAATTCGTAATCCCTCTTAAATCTTGATCTTGTTTCTCTTAGTCGAGTGGACCAATGCATTGAGCTTTAGTTTGTTCCTACTGGAAAGCCTAGTAGCTGACACAGATGGACTTTGACAGAGATCGTACGCGAACCAAAAGTTCAGAACTTATGGGCCACGACTCGATCAGGAGAATGCTGTTTTTGAGCAGTTTGGATTCTCATGTTTAAATACACTGATAGATGACGGTGGATAACAAACAGTTGTTCATCTGACTGTAGGCAGGAATAACTAGATGATTATTTGTGTGTTCAATTTATTTATTCATTAACATGTTATCCCAATATTGACCCTACTGTTTCTTGTAATGTAATATCTTTGTTGTTGTATATAATTGAACATTGTACTGTAATGATGACTGACAATCATTAGATTGTTTTAGTTTGTTTATCACGGACGTATAACGCCGTTGATCAGTTAAAGCAGGTTTAGTTCGAATTCATTAAATCGTAAATGTAAATATGGGATGGTACCAGTCATTTAACTTTTCTGTCATGTTTGACATGTTTCTGCTGACATGATGTCTTCTCCTTAGAAGCATCATCTACTCTTGGGTAATCATTTTGTTGCGGTACCATTTCCCTAGCTACGATTTTTAGTTTGTTGTATTTAGGACCTGTCGAGAGGGTTCTACATTAAATTTAGGAGTTGTTTGTTTTCTTTTAGTTTATTAGCTACGGATTAGCCGTCTTTCCAACCCCTCCGACCGTAGGATAGGGGTTTGGCATTTAAAATAAACAAACCATGAGCATGTCTTAAGTCTGGATGTAATCATTTAGTAGTTTGACCTTTTGGGGGTGCATTTCTTTGGGTGTCTATGACAAACACTGTGATGGGAATCTGATCCTTTAGGGAAGCAGAGTCTTGTGCTGGCTAGTCCCACAAGGAGTGCATTCCGATCCTCTCCGGCAATGTGTCTCGAGGTAGGGGTCATCTGGGAGGCCACATTACGGTTGGTGGTAACCAGGTAACCTCGTCCAACGGGCACAGTACTTATCATGTAAACGCTGTCCAACTGTACAAAAACCAGCTAAAAGTTTGGTGGCATCATGATACATGACTGCAAGCATATTATATCATGTGATTTATACATAATAATGGGTGAACTGTGTTTAATGTTCCTGCAAAGTTTTGTTTCTTTGCATCATGCAGATTATGAGATATATAGTTTTTGACTCATTGTCATGCAAAAGGTGTACCTCCCTCCTTAAAGGTCTAATCAGTTTAAGGTAAAAGGTGCACGGATGGTCGGTTTTCCTTCGACTTACTTAAACAATCATACATTTTTAGCATTACTCTTTGAATGCTAGCAAATTAATAGTTTTGTATCTTCTTTGTTGCAGTTCCTTAAAGCTTGTGTATATCTTCTCCGTGAACCCATATTTGGGTCCGCTACAAGTGTCGCTTAGTCGCATGGTGCTGGACATCATGAAATTCTTCTTCCTTTACGTCCTCGTACTCTTCGCATTTTCTTGTGGTAAGTACCTACAAAAGGATGTTCCAACATATCAAGCTGACTAAGCCCAATAAAGGACTGTTCTCGCAACCTCTAGTCAATTCCCATTGATGATGCACGTTTGCTATCGCTATGTCGAAACGAATATGGGGCCTTGACTGTCAGGACACGGCTGAATAAGTCTTTAAGGTTCGAAAGAATGAAATGAACTAGGGAATCTCGAGAGCGATTATTATTGATTGTTTGTATACTCACTATGTTACTTTGATTTTCATTGAGTAACCGACGCTTTACTGTGGGAGGCATTTTAAAGGCTGATTACACACGTTGATGTTGGTAAATAAGTAGTATAATACAGAACCTTGTGAGTTCGATCATTAAGAAAACTCTTTTGGAATCATTTAATGAGGGGACTCACAACAATTCTGCATTGTCATGCTTATATACCATCATCACCTGGCTAATCAGCCTTTAAAATGCACTCCAGTTGATTAATCAGATTTAATAAACTTACATCAACAATTCCTAAATATAAACTTTTATAACGATAACTGACGTTAAAATTTCCTATTATCTGTAATGATATTTCGTCCCTAATTTCACTGAGGTCGTTTCTACACCCCACCGTAGGGGTGTGGATGGGGGATTATCACTGAGAGGCTCGTGGCTGGTGAACTCGGGGATTGGTGATGTCGAGGGATTCCTGAGTTATGTACAATGTTTGCTGCTTCGAGAGACTTTAGGGTGGAACCTCTCCTACCAGAAACGTACACAAGAACTAAGACTTACGGCTTTTCACAACTGGAGCAAACATCTCAGGCTATCCCTTTTCTCACGCAACGTCTAAAACAATATCTTTTGAGGCTTGAAAATAATAAGAAAAAGAAAATAATAATGTATACCAGGTTGAGTAGCCAATAAACCGGGAGATTCAGCAGCCCCTTCCAATATCGTTTGCTGCAACTCAACTAACGCATGATGGTAGGAAGCTCGATAATTCTCTGCCTGCTTCCCTGTATGGTACTAATGCACGGCAGACATATCCCACAAACGATACTGAACACTATTATTTTGACCTCGTATTAGTCTGTAGTCACATCGAGGGAAAAACAATAGGGTTCAGTATCGTTTGCAGGAAATGCCTGCCGTGCATTAGTACCATACGGGTTGCAATCAGAGGATTGTGAACCTTCCTGCTGCCAACACGCGTTAGTTGGGTTGCAGCAAACGATATTCGTAGGGGTTGTTGAATCACTTGGCATACACCCCACTCAGAAAGCCATCCGCCTCCCTAAGCAAGAGTGAAGTTTTTTTTTCTTTTACCATTTTTCAGATTGTGAAAGAATTTGAGAGAAATAACATGGTTGGGCGGCTACCATGAAAGTACGACAAGAACTAAGACGGCTTTTGACAGCTGGAGCAAACACCTTATAAAGTAAAGGGAGTAATCCTCCATAAACAGCATACTCCAGTCATTATGTGGATTAGGGAGCATAAGGGCCACCCATTCAGTGAATGGCGAGACGCAATCAAGGTGACTGAAAACGGATCATCCATACGATCTGTACCAGGAAGACTCAGGGTGATAACCTCTATCGACTTGAAATGCTGTATAATTCTCGGCATCACATCATCACACCATCAGATCACTGCTGACCGATGGTCTAGTAAAATGTTAAATAGTTTATGAGAATGTGCATGGTCTCTCTACTGATGAAAGCTGTAAGCGAACCGACAGCTATACGATCCAACCATGAGTATCGAGGCATATAAAAACTAACCCAATGAAGCTGATCTGGAAATAAGGCTGCATTGCGAACCTACTGTGTCATGGTCAACAACTATTTTCAGGAACCACGCTACAGCCCTAAACTTTGTGTAAATACCTTCATATTGTATGTTACACACTTTAGATTTACCTGTACAGTAGTCATGATATTCAAATATGGCAACTAAGTGACGGATCGTCGAGTTTCCGTATGGTCTTTCCACATACTCCTCAATCATAATCGTGACATACCGTGGATAGTCTGTCTGCTCTTAAGATCACTTATCGGAACAACAATAATTGATTCACCTGGATAGAGCGATCAAGTATCAGGTACTGGTACCTGCTTATCCTTGCCCTTCACCATATACAGTAAATGTACTTAAATAAGAATTGGTTCGTTGGTTCTCAACATCCAAACGATTGGTAATCTTTGATCATAAAATATTATTTTTAAGTAATTATTGTTAATGGATTTGCTTAAGTAGGGGCAGATGGCTACCCCGTTCCACCCCTTAAAACAACAATAACTAAGTTATTCAGAAATAGACCTGTGATTTTTTTCTGCAATATAATGTAGATATATGCATAGTTGCAATCTCTCTAACTGGATATTGTTCCCTAATCTAAGATAAATAATAAAAGTAGTAATTCTGATGATAATAATAATGTGATATTTACTGAACAAACTAACACAGTTGAAGTGTGCATATCGCATAAGGTCTGTTAAAATTTTCTCTCTAGCCAAACATCATTTGTCTTCTCTAGTATCTCAACTCATTTCTCCCATGAATGTATCAGCTACAGTTCCACCTTTAAATCCATTATGATATTATTTAATGAATAATGTATCCATAAAGTAGGTAAATATTTACCAACTTTTCTTATTCCAGGTTTAAACCAACTGCTGTGGTACTATGCAGATATGGAGAAGCAGCGCTGTCCGAATGGTACTGCTTCGACATTAACAGTACAGGATCCGAACAAACCTTCCGATCCAGATGCCTGTATTGTATGGAGGAGATTTGCAAAGTAAGTGAGAATAATGGGTAAACATCCACTGCTAGTTTAAACAGATCGTTTATTTTATGATAATCTTCCTTCGATTATAAGGGTATAATTTGCAAAATTTAAAAATGTAGACAGATGCTTGACTAATTCCTTCTATTCACGCTAAGTATTTTAAAAATGTACCGTTATAAGCAACAGGAACCATAGAACCAGTTAGAAATGCAAGCATATGTAACTAAAAAAGATGATGATGATGGTAATTGTTGTTTAAAGGGGCAGGTCATCGGCCCCAACTAAGAAAGAGAAGTAGGCTGAAGTACCATATACTACAGTACGTTAGCCTATTACTATTCACCTTTTCAGTGACCAGTATCTGACTCTCTCTAGATTTATATCCCTAACTTTCCCCAGTTAAAAAAATACCATAATGATAAAAATTAGCAAATGAGTAAGTATTTTAAAAGGGATTGCCAAAATCCGATATGAACGTAAATTACGACAACGTGAATCAGAAAGAATTGTGACTCAAAATGTTAGAGGAAAAACCTACACAAAAGTATGAAATCAATAATATGTCAGTGAATATAATTTACATAAAACAGAGGAGTAGTCGAAGTAAGATAATTTCAATCAATTCATCGTTATTAATATTAGTATTATTACTTAACTTGTGCATCTTCAAAAGGATCCATTACAATTGTAATGATGCTAGCCCAGACAGATTATAAGAACATACAAGTGTGAATGCCCTTAATCTCACAACATTTTAAGGCACAAAACACAAAACTGGATAAAAGGATTCTAGTAAACTGAAGGCACGTGAAAAACCTAATAGGATGCTTTGAGTTTTTTGTACATTCTTAAACTGTATAGGCTATTACTTTTATTTAAAATATACAAGGGATGATTTACAATAAAATAAAACTCCCTCTTGATGAGGATGTCACCCTTGTTAATGGCAGAAATGGTTTGAAATACTTGATCAAATGTTTGTTTGTTTTTGGTTTTTTTTTTCTTTTTTTTTTCTTTGTTTATTTGAATCTTCGTGCCTGAACTAAATTATATGAATTATTTATGAACTAATAAAACACTTGTCACAAAATGCGGGTTACAATTCGACAAGTAGTCTGTACCAGTAGCTCTTAACAAGGGCAGCTATCATAAGAGGAATTTTCTCTTTCAGAGGTAAACTAAATTTAGAATTAGTCCTGCCTTGAGGACAAAATAGACTCCTTAGATATTAATTAGATTAAAGTTATTTTTGGCATAATATTTAATGCCATTAAAATCTAACAGTCTTGCACTTTGTTAAACTTTGAATGATATTATATGAACGTTTTATTTTTCAGTTTGTTTGAAACGACGCAAACATTGTTCTGGGCAGTGTTCGGTCTCATAGACCTGGACAATTTTGAGCTGGCTGGCATCAAAAGTTTCACTCGCTTCTGGGGAATGCTCATGTTTGGTACTTACTCCGTCATAAACATCGTGGTACTCCTAAATCTCCTCATAGCCATGATGAACCACTCCTACCAGCTAATTTCCGTAAGTTCTCTAAGTTGTTGAAAATAGTTCACTGTTTCTGGTTGTGGTGTCGTGTTACATAATTTCGTACCACTTCTTGCACGCACTCTTCTACAGTATTTTCAAATTATTAGCAACAATTAATTACGAATAATGTAATGTTTTTTAAACTGGTCTACTTTGATTCATATACGATTTCCCCTTGATAATGTATTTATATATACTGAACAACAGCTTTCACCAGTAATTGTGAAGTACGAGTATGATCCGAAACTCGCTCAGTTCATATTTGGTGGGGAGAACAAACTATATTCAAATCGTACGAGAATACAGTCCAACATAACAATCAGAACTTCCTATTACTACGTCCAGGGACATAAAATGATGACGTAGCCCTAGGCCTAAGAGAGCAACGTAGTCCCCAAACGATCTATAGGCCTTGCACCCGAGACAAATATTTCTGTTTAAGTGGTACTCAAAGCCAAAGAGGGAAATAAATGGAATTCTTGCCACCAAATGCTATTACTGATAGCTGACCCTATTTTACGGACTAATTGACTATTTTAATTTGTAAAATACCTTAAGAAAATCAAGACTAGAATAAATCCCAAAGATTTTAACAGGTTCCTCAAGTTCAACGGGAAATCTTACAAATATAATGATTTCAGTCATGGAACTAGTGATGAATTTAGATGTACATTTTGACAGCTGTGAAACGGGGTGAGGCAACTTATGAAAACCAGACAAGTTGGGCTGCATATGAGAAGCAACCACGGAATATGATGTTTTGAAATACAGTTCATTAGCTGGAAATTCATAAAATTCAGAAACGACCTGATCGTAATATGAGTTCCTGGGACTTAATTGGTGGAAGCATAGAATCCATTTGAGTCTCATATGTCTGAGCCACGGTCAAAGACAAAATAAATTACTCCGCGGAAAGCTCAATCACCATAAACGAGCATTCCTCTAACGAATAACGTGTTTCAGCCAAAATGGCAGATGCCAAAAATACGAATGTCAAAATTCATAAAGCCAACCAATACATCACAACTACATATTTCGCGCCTGCAGTCTTTAATTGACTGGGTGTCGCAACTACCTCACCCAAAGATTTTTAAAAATAAATATTAAAATTAAGGTGTTTTAATAACGGTAGCTAACATAGTTCCTCATTGGACGACTGCCTGGCAATCAATGGCGTCTTCAAATGGGCATGTGAGAGCATCACATTAGCAGCAACGAAGCAGATGGATAACACACCACGAATTCTCAGTTCGTACAGGAGTTCCCCAAACGTCAACACAAAGGAGCTGCCACAAAATGGCACACAATGAAACACAAGTTCAGAAAGAACAAGAAGTTCCGTGAAGAACTATACAGCCTACTTTTCATGCCAATGATTATTCTACAGTATATGAACCTATCTAGAATAATGACAAAATTGAGTTGGTAATATCGAAATATCAAATTAGTTCAAAATATACCTGGTATAATGTAGCCTAATAGAGCACTACAGTTGGCAGCCCTGGTGACTGAATATATTCTTAGTTCCATATTTTAAGGTACAGAATACAAAATTAGGTTGAAGTCCAATGGACGTTACATGCAGTTAGACACTGGATCTATCAGCACGCGTAAAAGCATGTTGCCAACAATACCATGCGTGTGCTGGTCAGAAATAATCTGAAATATTATGATACTTTGTTGTGCCAATTTTGGATGAAATCCATTTGTTAGTATAGAAGTTACATGTATTTTAAAATTGGACATATCAGCAGGCATAGAATCATGTTGGCAGCACTGCCTTGTATTAATTACTCCAAATTAATCTACAATGTCAGGTGCAAAGTATAGTGATGTTGGCTTGCATACTTTCTGATATATTGATATTAGGGTAAAAAAAATATAGACAGCATTTATTAACAGTTGGCAGCCCTGATTTCTCTTAACAATACTTACAGTCATATCTGTTATGGTACACATAGCACATACGAAATTTGGTTGAAATCCAATTGATAGTGTAGAAGTTATATGCATTTAAACATTGGACCTATCAGAAGGCTTAAAATTATTTTGGCAACACTGTCATTGTTGGCAATTGTTGGAAATTAAACTGAAATAGTATTATCTGCATGTGTACCAATTTTGGAATAGCTCCCATGTATACCTTGCGAGATATCCAACATGGAGCTCAAATTTCTAGTGCGTTTTTTCAGCAGTTGGTAGCACCGACATAATTTTCAAATATGGACGTGAGATATTCCGGTGCACATCTTTACTCATACTAAATTTGGTTCTGATTGCGGCAGCCGTTTAGGAGTTGATAGGGGGGGACACACACACAGCCAGCCAGACAGACAGACAGAAGGACAGACAGACACACATTTTCCCGGATCGATCTCATAAGACTACTTTTTCCTCATTTTTGCAAAATGTGAAAAGTAGGCTAAAAATACAATAGTATACACTGGTGGACATAATTCTGGAAATAAATAAATAAATAAATAAATGTAGGAGAAGGTAGTCAACGTAGCCATTGCCAACTTGAGCCAAAATGGAGATGATATAGTATTTCAGCAGTATGGTGTTGTGGAGTGGTTTGAGGATTGAAAATATTTGGCCAAAGTTGAAACTTTTAGTTGAAATCCAAGCAACAAATTATAGTTGAAGGAAGCCACCGTCAACAACTGATTTTGGGTGTTAGAAAGACAATCTGCAACGTCTTCATGACTCACAGAATCGATTCTGTGCTTGAACGTAAGGATTATTATTGGACAAAGTACTGACATACAAAGTGAATCCCTTAAAGACTTACTGAAGATTACATATACTCAATTTTCACAATCATTGTGTTGAAAGTGCTCTTTTAAGAATTTAATACTCCAAAATGCATTATTTTCTTTAAGTTATTTTTGTTCAAATACAATGAGTGGAAAATAATTGTGTGATTGAAAAGTGAAAATATATTTCTTCAAAAGTTTCCAGAATTATGGCAACCAGTGTACAGTACAGCTGACTCTACCTCAAAATATTCATACCCTGTATTCATCTATTAAGCACACACTGAAACCCAAGGAAAAAACCAATGGTCCACTACCAGAACTCCTTAGTCACGAAAACACAGAACCACGCTCTGCTACCAAAATGTACCCCCCCCAAGAAAACACAGAAGTTACACTCTGTTATCAGAACTGTACTGCCTCAGTTAGAACAATTGACACGCACCACGCTCTAAATTAACACAACTACTGTATGTCCACAACCCATGATATGCAGCTACAGAACAGTAACAAGAACGTAAGGAAAGACAACTATGTGAAAAGAGCCTAGACAAGAAGGGAAAAGGCACATAAATACGGAGTATAAGACGGGTAACTGTGAGTGACGAAAAAAATGCAAATACAATAGTCTATGCTTCAATCGCATATAAACACAGGTTTACCATTTAGTTACATGATAGTAGTGACAAGGAGGAAAATTAACGTGCCACAAAAATATAATAAGCTCGACTAATACCAGGTCTACACAACTGACAAAAAATTGACATGAAATACTGCCCCGTTATGAAATAATAGGACGCTGTGCCCATTGAGAAATAATATAAAGTTCTTGCCCTTTAAGAAATTACATGCAATTCAGGCTCTTTAACAGATAAACAGATTCCATGTACTGTGCAAAGCCCATCAAAAGAAATGTCCAATCGGAACATGGGTACAAACATTTCTCAAATCAAAGAGCATCAAGGAAAATTACTCCCTGTAAATTTGGGCTAGTCCTATACTAAGTTGAGATGAGAGGCAGGTCCGAGGAAATAGGATCCGGAAAAAGGTAAAAAATGGATCTCTCAACAATTATAAATTGCAATTTAAAATGTGTCGAACAAATAATAGAGGACAGGACGATTAATTTAAATGCTCCACTCAAACAATCATGAAGCACGAGCACGTGACCCATAGTTTGAAATCCGTTGAAGTTTTTGCTTTATACCGAAAAAGTCAAAATATAATTCACACTCTTCATTTTCAGGTGCACTAGCGAAGTCTCATAATATAACAACAGAACAGTGTTGGCTTGTACATAAACAAGCACGATTAGTGGTAGTCCACACGTAATGAACAGAGCGAGCCAGCTCAAACCATATACAAAGCACGCAGGCAGGCAATACCAGACTAGAAGTAGAAGTGAGTCATGTAAGCTTGCGATAACTGGACTCGGGGATTTCGGCTGACCCCGGAACTCTTCTGAGTCACCAGGGTCACCAGAAGAGCAATCCTCTATCTCACAACGCAACACTCAAAACAAATGATCACGAGCTAGTTCCTCCATCTAATTGTAGTCGAGAAGGCAGGAGGGATGGGGACATGGCTTTGATCCAGTGCACGCGAAACAACGGGGCCTCCCAGCGCCGTGGCACAAGGGACCCCGAAAATATACTGTCACAATATACATCTGCATAGTTGTGGATATTGACTTTTCACATTTAATTTTATTATATGGACTCCTGTTAAAAAAAAGTATTGCTTTTTACTGCATAGCAGTAATTACAGACATTGAATTTCAAAAAATTAGGTGAATTGATTTTTAGAGTATATCTTGTATTCCTTTGCAGAATATCTCCTTTCCCATTTCATTGTTCCGATAATTATGTACTGTTATTCCAACAACCATTTAATGCTATTCCAACAACGCTGTTCACAGTGCATATAATATGCCCTTGGTAATTAATGTGGAATGAGTATTTGCATGATAATGTACAGTAAATATAGCTTCAGCATTTTCCACTCGACAGGAACGAGCTGATGTGGAGTGGAAGTTTGCTCGCAGCAAGCTCTGGATCAGCTACTTTGAAGAGGGTGGTACGGTTCCACCTCCTTTCAATATTATACCAACACCCAAAAGTATTTGGTACTTCGTGCAGTGGCTACATCGGAAACTATGTGGACATTCGAGAGCAGCGAAGAAGGAGCATATGCGAACTATTCGAGTAAGTAAAGGAATATATAGGTTATATATTTACATTAAGGTATATGATTCATAAAATGTTTCTAAGCCCTTGAAATGCACCCTTAAGACATGGAGAATATCTCAGTTTTATTTCTCTTTATGAGGGTGATTCATTTCATAAAAATATCTAACTTTTAAAATTATTTGGCTTTCTCTTTTGCATGATAGTCTTATAAAATCGTTGATCTGAAAAATCACTTATCACTTCCTTTACAAATTTAATTTAATTGTACATATTTCTATGGAACACTTCTCTGCTAAAATAGTCATTTCTCAAGCATTCCTTGGATAAGAAAAGGTTAAGCTCCTTTTGTCTTTTCGAACTTCACTAATAGTTCATACATAATTTATTTCACCTCATCCATGACTCCACAAAAAAAACGAATAATTAGTGTAGAAATTCACAAGACTAAGGGCGGTGGTTCTGGTTCTTGCCATGAGAGATAGGTAGATTGAAGATTTGTACTGTGGAATTCATACTTCGCCTTCAAGGCTCAAGTCCGGACCAAAAATGAGGCTAGTGCATCTGAAATCCACAACAAATTGGGGAAGAGGTAACATAACACTAGAGATTGCATTTGACTTTCATCATGAAAGGAGTCCGATGTGAAAGGAGACAGTCATGGTGAGGAGTCATCAGTAAATCTGTTGGTCCACAATATTCAAGTAAAAATAATTTTACAAGTGAAAATTTGTAACGTCACTCTCGATAAATGAAAATCTCTCTTGAATTTTCTAAATCCAAACACAATGGAAACATTAATTTCTTACTACCGACACTGGTGGAAACATCTTCCTCCTGTGGGAGTTAGTCATTGTTGTTTAAAGGGGCGGAACCAGGAGGTCACCTGCCCCTGTTAACATATATAAATTGATAAAAAATTAGTTGATTTAAAATTTAGAGTTGGACGCCTAGATTTGAAGAGAGCCTAATATCATTAATAGAAAAGATAAATATAACCATAAACAAGAAGAATACGTAATACAAAAAATCAGAAATGTAGAAAAGAAGTTCATGGAATAAATACACACTCGATAATTTAGATTGCTGGCCCTAACCTACTCTCACTTTTAGAGTGGAAGACGAGATCAACAGCTACTACGTCATCAGCAAATATAAGAAAGAGTGTATTCTACAGACGAAGGTTTCTTCGTAGATCAGCAAGATCCATACACTCGGTCAACATTTGCGCCACGGTGAATACAGTTCCACAGATACAAAGTGATGGTCTTCCCTTCTCATCAGGTACGAGTGGGTAGAACTCGCATGACCAATCCTTAGCATACACAACATAATGAACTCCCTCCGTGACCGGAAAAAGCTCCGCCACATGCGAGTAGTTCCCTTGACCGTTCTAAGTTTATTGGCCGTTGGGTCAGCTAGCCTCTGACTATGCCAGAATGCCAGTAGTCGTCAGCGTAACTGAGAGTGAATATCTTTAGCTGGTACTTCCATTGGCCGAGAGGGTAGTGATGTCGCCTCTTTCGCAGCATGATCTGCTAACTCATTTCCCACAATTATCATGTAGCTTGGAATCCACAGAAATGTGATTTGAATGTCATCGCTGCACAACCCAGCTAGAAGGTCGTGGATTCGCTGCACTAAGGGGTGTTGCGAGAAACATGAAGCAATTGACTGCAGTGAACTCAATGAGTCGGTAAACACAAGTAAGTGGAGTCGTAGTGCAAACTGAGGAGCTCCATAGATGGCAAGGAGCTCCACAGTAAAGGCATTACAGGTGTGTGGTAAAGATATCATGGTATTTGCGCCGTCGATAACGCAGGCACAACACACTTTCTAGTCCACCTTCCAACCAATCGAGTAGAGAATGTCAATGTCCGAAAATTGGTCAACTCTACTGTGGTGTAGATCTAACCGAATTTCCGGACGGGTGACTTGCCACGGAGGTACCCAACTACATATCTGGATCATACAGGGACCTACAACCACTCTTATTTCACTACACAAGCTATCAACTCTAATACCAACCGGCCGGGTGGCACGAGGCTGTTTGGCGTACTTGTGGTGGTATTGGGTACTGAAGAGGGCTTGATAGCTTGGATGATGTGGCATTTGACGTACATTTGCAGCGTGCTGCCGTCTATAACCAAGTGGTAGAATACCCGATTCGGCTAGTAGGCTGGGAATCGGGATGGTCCCGAAGGCACAGGTTGCCATCCGAACGCCACTACGGTGAATGCTGTCCACCATTTGCACGTCATCGACGGTGCAAATACCATGATCTCTTTACCACACACCTATAATACCTTTACTGTGGAGCTCCATGCCATCTACGGAGCTCTGCAGTTTGCTGAACCGTATGCATCAGAACATTAGTCGAGACGAGACAGGACGAGGCCTTGGAAACACCGGAGCAGTAACGTACGGTCAGCCCCACACGTAGTGGCACTAAGAAATGTTAGCATGTTCAGTTTCCTGAGTCATGACTTTTTTTAGTTGCCGCATATGTTACTGCCACTTTAACTAACTGTCAAAATGGAGCCCCAGGAAGCAATGTTTAAACACCGGCAACTCAGAATCCCAGAGGTGTAGCTTTCGGAGCCGACAAAAATGGACAACGGAGGTTTCCGCTGCTGAAAAACGTGAGCCCTTCTATCGACTCGATTAATAGCTAGTTGAAATTGCCGTTCACGATTGCCATACTTCCATAGCTGTAATGTAGAGCTAAGTCATCTGGTTGTTGTTTGGGTCTTCAGTCTTTTGACTGGTTTGATGCAGCTCTCCATGCCTCCCTGTCCTGTGCTAATCGTTTCATCTCTACATAGCTACCACACCCTACATCCGAGTCAATCTGTTTAACATAATCTAACCTTGGTCTACCCCTACAGTTCTTGTCCTCAACCCTTCCTTCCATCACTAAGCTTGCTATTGCTGGGTGTCTTAGTATGTGTCCTACTAACTTATCTCTTCTCTTCATTAGCAGTCGCCAGAAACATCTCTCCTCTCCCATTCGTCTTAATACCTCTTCGTTTGTAACCCTATCTACCCATCTGATCTTCATCATTCTCCTGTAATACCACATTTCAAATGCTTCAATTCTCCTCTTTTCTGCTGCACCAATAGTCCAAGTTTCACTTCCATAGAGCGCCACGCTCCAGACAAAGGCTTTCAAAAATGACTTCCTAATACCTAAATCTGTATGCGATGTCAACAGATTCCTTTTTTGTAGAAATGCTTTCCTTGCCTGAGCCAACCTACTTTTTATATCCTCTTTGCTTCGTCCATCACTGGTTATTTTGCTTCCTAAGTAACAGAAGTCTCCTACTTCCTTCAGCTTTTCACCTGCCAATTTGAAGTCCATAGAGGTTTCTGATTTATTTCGGCTGCATTCCAGTATTTTTGTTTTACATTTATTAATTGTCATTATGTATTCTTTCCGTAAGACGGAGTCCATACCATTCAAAAACTCATTCAAATCCTCAGGCGTGTCAGCCAAGATGACGATGTCATCAGCAAATCTTAGAGTTGAAATTATTTCTCCTTGAATCTTCACTCCCACTTCAAATTTTTCTCCAATTTCCTTCATTGCTTGTTCAATGTAAAGATTGAAAAGTATGGGTGATAAATTGCAGCCTTGCCTTACACCTTTCTGAATACCAGCTTCTCTCTCATGTCCTTCAGCTCGAATGACTGCTGTCTGGTTTCTGGATAGATTGTATATCACCCTCCTATCCCTGTACTTTATTCCAATCGATTTCAAAATGTCAAACAATTTAGTCCAATCAACGTTATCAAATGCCTTTTCTAAGTCTAAGTCATCTACATACAGCGATGGAACTACCGTGGGCCCAGTGGCGGCTACTATGCCATATATGGCAATCGCGAACAAGGTGACACTTAACACCGAACTCTGAGGAATTTCATTTTCTTCAATGTATTATTGCGATAATGTCTTCCCAACTCTTACACAAATGAGTCGGAGGGACATTCAGTTCGCAATGAAAGTCGGTAGATTACCATGGAGTCCCCACTCATGGAGGATGGGAGAGATTCCGTAGCACCATGTGGTGTCATAGGGTTTCTCAAGATCGAAGAAAACCGTGACTAGGTGTTATTTTCGGAGAAACGCCTCCTGTATGGCGCTCTGAAGTCACACCAGATGGTCGGTGGCGGACCTATGAGAGCGGAAACCACACTGGTGCTCAGACAATGGACCTCTCTCCTTCAATAACCATACCAGTCGATGAGAGCTAACCTTCTTCTCTTGCAGCTTGCACATATGGCTGACAGGCCTATAGCAGCTGACAAGCTTGGGATCCTATCCATCCTTGGGAATCGGTATCATGATCCCCTCTTGTCATTGAGATGGTAACTCCCCTTTAATACATACGCGATTGAAGAGGGATAGCAGTGGTCTGATATTGGAATCGCAATGATGTTTCAGCATTTGATTATGGACGTTAACCGGTCCAGGAGATGTGTCCCTGCACAGTGCAACCGCACTGCGCAGTTTCAATTATGACAATGGTACATTGTAGAACTCCGAAGCAGCTGTGTCAGATGACAAGTGGTGAGCGAGCCTCCACCTCCCGCTTCAGTGTCACAAATGTAGGATCATAACTCCCGGAACTGGATACATCAGAGAAGTGCGATCAATTACTGCTGGCAATGCCGAGATGGTCCATGATGATGTCTCCGTTGTTGGAGACTCCGGGTATTGTCAACGATGACGGGAGTCCGGAGATCCGACGAAGCTTAGATAAAGTGGCACGTACTTTTCCTACGTTGTTTTCTTACTCACTCCAATCAGATATCGCGCTCTAGCACGCATCCTTATGAAGGTGATAAGGTTAGCTATGGTGTATTGCCTTCGGTACCATTTTAAAGCAGGTCGACATTCTTTAATGCCTGTTGCAATCTCGACTGTCCACCAAAGGACAAGCTTCCTGCGGGGGTTGCCGAATGAGGAAGGTATTGTTTCCTCTGCCACAGCCGAAATACTATTCGTTATATGAATGGCATGATCATCGACAGTCCCAGAGGTATATTCGGCAAAAACCGCATGTGCCGTGAATTCTTGCCAATCAGCCCAACGGAGTAGCTATCGTCTGGGCAGTTGCATCAGAATTAAGGAAAATCCTAGCTTGGTTTGCAAGGGTTTTTTGTTGTTTAAGAGGGGCATAAAATTATTTTTTCCTTGACTGGAAAGTGATGAATTTGAATCGCAGCCTCTTAACGCATTAATGACTAATATAATTTCTTGAGACTTGAATGAACGAGATTGATGAATAGAAACTGTCACTATGTTAACCCCCCGATCACATTTCTTAAAGTGAACGTTTTTCGTATGCTGTGGTGCTAATGCAGTAAAAAGAACGAGCAAATCAATGTATTCACGAACCACAAACACACTTTATCGTAAAGGCGTCTCATAGATACAGCAGTGTTTAAAATCAATGAATCAGTATTTTATTGTCGCCTGCTGTACATGCCTACCCTCCCTGGAGTCTGATCAAATTCAATGGGTTAAAATTAGGAGTACAGTGAAGTACTGTATTTTGTCCCTTTACGTAACCCATCTTCACAGAAAAGTGATGTGCGACATAGAGGCAACTCATAAGTGAAGAAAAGTTTAGATCCTCATCCGACTCCTTTCTGATAATAACTCGATGAACAAGTAGTTCCGTGAAGAACTATACAGCCTATTTTCATATATCCTACTTATGTTAATTGCCACTATCAACATACACAATTTCAGTTTGATTGCTGTAATAGATTCGTAGATATTGAGAACCGACTAAATATTTCGGATGGTCGCCTTGTTGGATTTTATATATGTAGGTCCTAGAGTTATGTACTGTTACATGCAGATTATTGTGAACGTGTAGTATTCAAACTTCAATCGCATAATTAGGACACAAGAAAAAACAAGGAGATTTAAACAATTTTCACAGCTGCCATCTTGAGGTTATGGAAACAATTGAAATAAATTAGATGCCAGAGGATTAACATTCGGATAAAGATTTACTGTACCAAGTTTCACTGCACGCGGATGGTTGAATTGCGAGAAACGTCCATGTGAATATTTATAATTCGCGACACCGCCATGTTGGATTTGTGATCACCAGGTTATTTAAAGTCCTATAGGTGAACTTAAGTTCATAGCCCCTATGAACATTAAAAATGCAGTTTGATTGCTAAAATAGATTCGTAGATATTCAGTATCGTCTAAATATTTCGGATGGTCGCCATGTTGAATTGTTAAATGTATAGGCCATAGAGTCATGTACCATTAAAGGAAAATTATTGCGTAGGTTCATTATTCAAACTTTCACTTTGATCGCATGACTACATCACAAGAAATAAAAACTTAATTTTAAAATTCGCACTGCCGCCATCTTGAGGTTATGTAAACAATTGAACTAAATTAGATACCAATGGATTGCAATGTGTATAAATATTTCCTGTACCAGGTTTCAGTGCGCTTGGAACATTAAATCGCGAGAAAGGTCTATTTAAAATGTTCAAATTCGCTTGGCCGCCATGTTCGTTTTGTAGTTAACCGGTTTTTGAAAATCTTATAGATGCCTTCCAGTAGTGCCCTTTATCTCCGTATAAAATTTTAGGGAGATACCTCTAATAGTTTCAGAGATATAGAATGCCGGTGAAATATTTCGCACTTCCGCCATCTTGTGATTATGTAAACAATTGAACGAAGTTTGATGTCGGTGCATTAAAATGTATATAAACATATTCTGTACCAAGTTTCATTGCGTTTGATTGGTCAAATCGCGAGAAACGTCTATTTAAAAGTCGCAAATTCGCTTGGCCGCCATATTGGTTTTGTAGTTACCAGGTTTTCAAAAGTCACATAAGTGAACTTATAGTAGTTCCCTCTATCACCATAGAAAACGTCAGGGTAATATCGGTAATAGTTTCGGAGATATTGAATGCTGGTGAAATATTTCGCACAGCCGCCATGTTGGATTGGTGAGTCGTAACAAAATTTGAAGGGCACGGTCGAGGTCGCCAGGAATAGTGCTATGAACTTTCCGAGTTTCATTGAAATCGCTCCTCCCGTTTAGATTTTATTAGGGGGGGACACACACACGAATCACACACACACACGCACACACACACACGGACAAAAGGTGATCTCATAAGCCTATTTTTTCAAAATTGAAAATAGGCTAAAAATTGTTAAGAGATCAATGGTGAATGTTTCTGTACCCAGTGTCACAGCATCTTGGATGAGGCAAGAGTCACAACTTTGTCCTTGCGTTTAAATGCCACTTGTTCAAAGTTATGACCAACAATTCTTTACATACCTTTCTTCCCAACCTCCTGTGCTAAGTGGCAGTTCACGTGGTCTTCTCCTCTTGCTAATGATATTAGAACATCTAATATGGGGAATGGAGAATGTATTTTAACCACTCTCTTAGCTGGGCCACATCCTCATTTCTCGGACAATACGAGAAGGCCTTGCATCAATATGTTTTTCCAATGTTAGAAAGGCCACATCGCAGTAGTTCTCTACTTCGTCACATGTTTTGGAGGTGCAAGTTACCAAGAGTCCACCGGGTGAGCACAATCTCGGTGATCCCGCGACCACAAGTCACTTCCCGCACTTTTCATTGTTTTCATGAGCTTCTGTTCGATGGCCATGTCTGACCAAATGACAGACCAGAAATTGTCTGAACGACATATAGTGAAGAAACCTTTCTCAGTAAATTGACTGTATGTGACAGGATCCATTCGACTTGACAACGTCGACATATCTTGTTGGTACATTTCGCATACGAGAAGTGCCCTGCTGCATGAAAATATGACAGCATTCGCTTGGTTGAACGACTCCACGGCCGCTACTGTTATGCAATGTTCTGGTATTTATTACTCGTATTTTGTTAGCTCTACCCTGAAGATTAAGACAACCCACAAGACAACTCAAAATTTTGCACTTGTCTACTGAAAGTTTAACCGTCGTATCTCAGGTACATTTTGGCATACAAACAGCATGTGTTCAATTTATTGAAAAATATATTTTACTTTAAATTGGATTCCGATAGAGTTCTACATACACCTCATACTTTCAACGGTATTTAACATAACTCACAGGCTTTGAACATGTTTTCGCACCTCTTTTTAATCATAGTTTTTCGAAAAATTGTATCTTGCGAACTATTGGACGTACATAGCTCACTTTGTGTTCCAATTATAGAAAATGTACTCTACTTTAAAACAGGATATCACAATTGAATTTCGACCAGTGCTTACTTCTTGCGATAGACAGCAAACACGAAAACAAGTGCTTAATATTTTCGGTTTTTGCAGGGTTGCGCCGGTGCGTGGTGCACGGAGGTGTGCCAAGATGGAAAGGTTGGATTTTACATCACTGTGGCAATCCAAATGATGTATAACATTTCAAAATGATCCGACATTTAACAAGGAAATTTCCTAATTTGGCTGGACTATTATAGTCAGAGCAACTGAGCAACATTCTGTCTTTCAATGTTTTTGTGGGATACATGTCTTTCATGGACGACTTGGAGCTGGTTTTAACATCATCTCCTCAGAATGAATAACCCTCGCGTATTATAATTTAACCTCAAGGATAGTTCACTAGTATGTCATTTGAACTTCAGAAATGTTTAACATAATCTCAATGTCCGTGAATGTATGTTTCGTATCAGGCATGACAAACACTTCAACATACCTGTTTAATCAATTATTTCTACACTTCAACAAGTGCTCATTATCGAAGAGAAGAAAGAGGGGCTGGGTTAGGAACAGAAGTTTTTAGGACATCACCTCTTCACAGTTCAAACATTTTGTTCGGAAGGTATCTGACACCAAACGAACTACGTCAAAATAGAGTTCACTCACAAGTTTAAGGACATTTACTTTAGTAGTGTTTCAGCATTTATATTTTTCACTGGAGAGAGTAATATAACCTTACGTATTGAGTATAAAGATCCTACATAGTAGTTACCGGCACTGATTTTTGTTCAGCCATTCCTTTGATTTTTCCTGCTGTGTACGGTGGTTTGACATTTACATATTCTGTCATCATTATTCAGCAGCAAGTAAACCAGGTAACATGATAGTTATATTTAATTTTACTTTAGTAATCCTATTTCTCATTCTTGTAGCTCCGTTCAAAAGTATTTGTATCTATTTTTTTTTTACGTAGGCTAGACCTATTTGTCTTATCCTTATTTTATGTCTGTATTTTAGCTACTTATCTATTCACGTTGTTCGTATCTGGGTACGTCGGTATTTGATACGGAAGTTATGGTGGAATTTTAACAATTATGCGAAACTCTGCCTTCGGATTTTCCACTCACACGATTGTGCTATACCTGCCGATGTCAACAAGTGCTCCCCTAAGATTGCCGCCATCTTTATTTTATGTTACGGTCTGAAATCTTGTAGTTAGTCTTGGCTAGTGGCGTCCTTTTTAAGGCACTATGACACCCATGTTTTGTCATCATTCTTTGAAATAAATAGTCATGCAATCATCATGGTGCAGCGGTTTTCCAATGTATTTGCTACTCCAGCAACTCGATGTCGAGCTAGAAATTTCACAGATGTGGATTAAATAAGGGCATTGTAAATTAAGAACCAGAAACCACCCTGTACTAAGGGTATCATGGCACTGATGTAAATTTCCACATACACCCGAATACACGGGTCTACATGACCACAATGTCGCAAAGTCCCTAAAGAATCGACAATAACAACATATACTAAGGCCTATACGCGCTACTACAACCACCACAATAACAGGTTTATCAGGATAATTTCATGCACATAAAAGTACATGGAGCCAATGACCAACATGTCCAAGGGCCTAAATGATGAATCAATAAACATTGTATTGCTTTATAAACTTTTATAATATTGGTGCTGCCATCTGCAGTAGGGCCGGTCCACCACTGCTGCAATCCCAGTTGCAGAACCTTCCCATTTGGCTATCTCCGATGCAGGCTGCCCGTCCAACCTCCAACTTTTAGTTTCAGGCAGCCATCTGTAAACTACCACTACTGAACAATATCTTTATGTTGCTCTGTTTTGCAGTATCATAGACTTGCTTTATGTAACGCAAGGAATGTTGCACGCTTTTTCAATAAAAATAAATTCACTTTATTTCATAGTCGGCTAACATGTATGGAAATGCACCTTATTGCCTCAATACATTAATACGGAAATTTGGATCTTATATATGGCATCTCTTTAATCGTTTATCTGCCCAACTCCACCCATGGGCTCTGCGCAGGACCATTCCTCTACCGTCGTTAAGGGTCTGGGAGTTGAACATACTTTGTCACCAGATACGTCTGGGGATGGTGACAGGCCGATCGCCGTGGCGACCGCTAACTTGGGTTTAATCCAGGAAGGGTCAGGGAAAGGATTTTGGGAGGAAGTTGGACGTGTTGAAAGGAGCCGTCCCGGAATTTGCCTAGTGGTGAAAATGGGAAATAACGATAACCATTTTCAGAACGGTCGAGGTGAGATTGGAACACACACACTTTCGATGCCAGCGAGACACAAGGTAGCACATTAGTGCTCTCAGCCACCGTGGTCAATCTTATCTATGGCCCTAAGGAGTATACGGAGTGATATCTACTATAAAGCAATCTCCCATACTCACAACATACTCGAGTAACTAAAAAAGCAAGATGTTCAGAAATGAACACATAACCTATGTTCCCCTAAATGTATGGGTATAGTAACTCTTTGTCCTTACCAAGGAGTATAATTGAATGTTCGTTGTAGTAGATTCTTGAAATACAACGCGTATTATACGTTATACTATGATATAGATTTGTATTTGTTTCTTTCTAGTCATCAGGTACTTCCTGAACCTATTATCGACTACGTAACTCTATGTGGTACGTTGGTCGAGTGGTGTAGATACTTGGTTCTCACCCGTGTAGCCGGGGTTCGAATCTGGTAAAGTTATTTTTATTTGTGTTTTGGTAAATTATTGATGTGTAACATCTTTCCACTCGGTATCTGGATATTTTTGTGGCACTCGATAGCTGGACATTTTTGTGGGAGTGATTTTGGAAAAGGGACGGAAATGGATGGGACGGAAGTGCATGGGTCAGAAACAATGAGCGCGCGTGGTGGCGGAGATCGGTACAACGACGTATTGTAGGCCATGTGGCTATGGGGAATGCATATCGCATAAGGTTGAGTTCAAGGTTTGGAGACCCCATTTAAGATATTCCTACAATAAATCATCTTCAAGTTGTCGTTCTTTGGTGTGAAAACATTCATTATATCATATTTGCTGAAAACAATTACGATTTATTAAATCTTCATACTTTTGCTGGATTCTTATTTAATGCAAAATGCACTCGATGTACTGTCGGCCATGTGGCTATGTGGAATCTATATCGCATCAAAAACACTCCAAACAACGTAGGAATTCAGTATATTAACACAGACTACTAACAATAATTGAAACTTCGTTGGTCTAAACGTATCACTGGGAGAAACACATTTAATACTATACCTTCTGCACACCTAATTTTTAATCGCGCCTATACTTGGCAGTGTGCTCTGTAGGCAAAAAGAGGTCATTTTCAACAACATTGCTGGCATGGGCTCACTAACTGGCCGGTATAGAGCGCAGCTCGCATCCAGTCGGCCGTGCTCCCGCATACCGTATTTCAACTAGTTGAAGGTAGATGTCACTACTGCAGATCAATTGGAGAACTTTGTTGTAATTAAATATTTTCCATTGAAAAATGCACAATATAACGCTCAATTGTATAACGCCTCAGTACTCAAAAAAACCATAAATATAAAAAAATCAAGCAAAAAGTACAACTCTGTTAGGATTAGAACCCCAGCCGGCCGGTTGAGAGACCAACGCTGTAACCACTGACCTAATTATGTCCTCCCCAAATGGATGTTATCAATCGATTAAGATACAACGTCTTAGCCAATAATGACTTTGACTAAACGATTTCTTCACTGGAGTATATTTCAAACACAGTTCATTTTATACAAAGTTCCTATTATTTTATATATCTGTAGGCTATATTGCATGCAATTAAATATAGTTCAGAACGAGAGATCAGCTGCCATCTTGTCTGCAACCGAAACTGCTCAGCTTTTTAAAGCCACTTCTGCACTAGGATATTACAATATACACTTTTAATTTTCCATTGCAAAATGCACAATAGGTTATCAATCGATTAAGATACAACATCTTAGCAAATAACAATTATGATTTATTACGGTCAGGATTTGGCACTGGAGTTTTACAAGTAGTTATTTCAATGACCAACAGAGTTCACAGTTAACAAGGGATTTGCGCTCCCGGGACACACATAGTGGGATAACATGTCACATGTTACACATCATATGCGACTACTGTAAGTCTCGTATAATTATTTTGATTTATAATTACCCATATAATTATATATAGGTATACTGCGTATTTTGTAATATGGGAATAATACGAATTTTACGTTTTATTGCAAGCTTCCACAACAAAGGGTAAGGATTCCTACACCCGTCCCTTAGTTAATTTTCAGGTTAACGACCAAATATAAATTACTAGTAATACAAATAATACTATTTGGCTGGCGAGTGAGAAACTATGTTGGCTGTAGTAGACTCTACCGTGGTTCAAGGACGGCGTGGTAGCGTGTTGAAATATGTGGTGTTATAATATTTGGCATTGGACACTGTATATGCTTAATATTATAACGTCTAATTATAAAAAAATAAATTTAGTAATAATCAAGTAAGAAGAACCAACCTTCCCTGGCTTCGAACCACAGTCCTACGGGTGAGAGTTCGTCACGCTAACCACTAGGCCAAACCTGACAATTTCTACATGAGTGTTATCAACAGCCTTAGATAAAACTGCTTAGCAAATAATGACTTGGAATAAACGATTTCTTCAGCGTATTATGCCTTCATTATTAACCATTTCATACTAAATTATATTATTTCTTTCACTGCATTACATACAACACCCTCAACCTCCTGAAATATGCACCAGGCACCATGCGTCAGTCGCCATCTTAACGTGTGAGCGAACGACTTAAGCCACCCAGCACGACCTGAGCGCTCGTTAAGTCACCGCTTATGAACTGATGCGACGGGTCACGCCCGTGAGGACAGTTTAATCCACCCTCAGTTCGATAAGCGGAACTGGTGAAACCGAACCTCATAAGATCATACGTTATGAATTATATTACATTCCTTGCATGATTCACACGGCCGCCATCTTGAATTTTTTGGCTGATGTCCTTGTAGTTCGGACGTCAGATGCTTCCAATAGAAAGCAGAATATTTCTCCAAAATTTGGCAGAGATCTGATGATTAGTTAAGTCGTAATTTGATTTACACTTTGAACATTTGGGTGGTCGCCATTTTTTTGGCGGTATAAAGTATGACACTAAGGTATGCTTTGCTAGTGCAATCTCTATTCCAAATTGGTATCAATTCGGTTTCGTCGTTGTTATATCGTGGGAGATACAAGATAAATAAAACACACTTGTTAATATAAAACAACGGTTTATTTAACACTAGTTGACACACAAGATAGACGTATCCTGAGCGGTCCTGGCGCGGAACTAACTTCTACAGTCTGCGGGTGCATATAGAGTGAGGAGATGGAAGGTTCCAGATTGGAAGGTTCCAGATTGGAATTTTCCAGATTCGAATGTTCTGGGCATAGAAACTAGAATGTTCATGTTATCTCAAGTAAATACACAACATTTTCTCCCTCTTTTAAATGGATGATTTAGAAAATTTAATCAGGAGCGAATCTCAATGGTGGTCGGCGTTCGCGAGTACTCCTGCGGGGAATAAAAGGGGATTGCGAAATTGGCGGTGCCCTGTCTACAGGTGTAGCTGGTGTGGCTGGTGGTGTTTGGACTGTTGCTGGTGTCTCGGTGAAGCGAACTGGTCTCAGGCTCGGTTGCTCATTGGTTGGTACTTGATCGTTGGTCGACTCTTGATCGTTGGTTGATTCTTGATCGTTGTCCTAGTTGGTTTTGCCTTCGTTGGTGCCAGCAAACGATCTGATCTGATCAATGTGGCGCTTGAATCGTTTTCCCTGGTAGTTGATCTCGTAGTGAAGTTCACCAGTGCGTTTCACAATTGTTCCAGGGAGCCACTTGTCCAGCTTGATATTGCCAGATAGGAAGTAGACTTTCTGTCCAGGTTCTAGAGTGCGGAATGTTCAGCTCATTTCAACTCGTTGTTTTTCTGTAACCTTCGTGTGGACGTCATCAGGTCTGGTCAAGTTGAGTCTCGTGTAGAGATCTCATCCCAAGAAAAGCTGGGCTGGATATTGGCCAGTGGTGGAGTGTGGAGCCGTGCGGAATTGACTGAGGAACTCGTTCAGGTTAGCGCGGAGCGTTCCCTTAGTTGTCTTCATCGCATAGAGGGCGTCTTTAACCGTTTGAACATAACGTTCAGCTTGGCCATTGGTTGAGGGATGGTATGGCACTGACAACTTGTGATATTTCACACCAATGTTCCTTAGGAAGGTATTGAACTCGTCTGAGACGAATTGTCGACCGTTGTCCGAGACGACAGTGACTGGCACGCCATAGGCCGAGAACTGGTCATCCGTGATGGAAATTGTTGCGGCTGATGTTGTTGATGTTATGGGTTTGACCTCGAGCCACTTGCTGTATGCGTCGACAACAATCAGCAGCATGGTGTCAGCCACTGGTCCCACGTAGTCAATGTGGATCCGTTCCCATGGTGCCTTCGGGTATTCCCAGTGGTGATCTCGGAACTTGGGTGGCGCATGCGCGTGGGCTGCACACACGGAGTAAGCCTTGGCGAGAGACTCGATGTCGTTGTCGATTCCAGGTCAGAACACAAAGGAACGTGCCATACCCTTCATCTTGACTATCCCCAGGTGATCTTCGTGCAGGTCGTTGAGGGTAGCGTCTCGCAGTGAAGGAGGGACGCCAACTCGATGCTCGAACATCAGACAGTTTGCGGTGAGGGTGTACTTCGCTTCTGGTGCTTTGTAATGCTGGCAGGTGAGGTCTTGCCCTGCTTCGATGATCTGGAAAATTTTGCCCAGATGTGGATCTTTCCTGGTCTCGCGTACGATTGCTTCTGCCCTGACTGGTAGCTGTTGCATCTGATGGACTGCAAAAAAGTCAAAATCATCAAAATTGTCTATCTCTTCCTCCTGTGGAGAAAAAGAGTTTCTGATGAGATTAACTGTTGTTGACATGTGAGCTCCGGAGCAGTAGTCAGCGTTGGCGTTGGCTTTGGATGTCTTGAAGATGACGTCGTAGTCGAAGTGTGTTAGGTAGTCGGCATAATTGGTCATGCGACTGATGCACAGGACCGGTAAAGGCTTCTAGGGGTGCAGGATCTATGTGAGAGGCTTGTGATCGGTGATGAGAGTAAAGTAGCGAGCATACAGATAATTAAAAAACTTCTGCACAGCCCACACGATGGCCAGCGCTTCTTTATCGATCTGAGGGTACCTTTCCTCCGTTGCTGTCATCGTTCGACTGGCGTAAGCGATTGGACGTTCTTGACCGTTGCTGAGCCGGTGAGACAGTACTGCACCCAGGCCGGTCTTGCTGGCGTCCGTGGTCAACAGGAGTGGTAACGCTGGGTCATACTGCATGAGCACCTGGGGCGAGGTTAGGGCGTTCTTAATGTCTTTGAATTCCCTGTCGCCTTCTGGTGTCCAGATGAGAGGGTCATTGTGCAGCATGTCCCTAAGTGGTCTATCTCTGGTGGACAAATCAGGGATGAACGAACTGTAGTAGGTTGCTTTAGCAAGGAACAGTTGCAGTTCTTCTGGTGTGGTCGGTTTCGGTGCATCACGTACCGCTCGGATGTGTGCATCAGACTTGTGGATGCCTGACGCATCAATTTTGTGGGCAAGGGCTTCCAGGGATGTTTGAGCGAAAACGCATTTGGCTCGGTTGAGCTTGAGGTTGTGTTGCCGAAACCGTTGCAGAGTGGTGCTAAGAGCCTGAATCAGATTTTCAAAGCTATCAGCAAAAACTATACTGTCATCGAAAAAACTTACGGCGTTTGGGAGACCTTGCAAGACTGTGTCCACTCGCCGTTGCCAGAAAGCGGGGATGTTAGCTGCTCCATATACTGCTCGCGTTGGGCGGATCAGACCGTGAGTTGGCGTGTTAAGCGTGAGAGCATGGCTGAACTCGTCGTCGACCTCGAGATGAGTGTACGCGTCGGTGATATCCAGGTGGCAGAAGAGAGTGGCCCCGCGCATTCGGTTGAACAGGAACCAGATGTTCGTCGATGATGATCCGCGGGTTGAGAGTAGGCTTGTAGTTGCATTTAATCCTCAGTTTGCCGTTCTTCTTGGCGACGACGTGCGTTGTCGATACCCACTCAGAGTAGTCTACTCATTTGTAGAAGCCAGATGCAATTTTCTTGTCGATTTCCTTGGCGTAGGCATCGCGGAGGGCAACTGGTACGTCTCGAGCTCAGGCGAAGACAGGTGTGGCTCCAGCCTTCTGGAGCATCTTTGCTGGGGGACCTGAGACCTTCGCAGGGGTGTCACTGAACACATCCTGGTAGTGAGATAGAGTGTTGTCGAGCTTCTTCTGTTGTTCCAAGGTCAGAGCCTGCTTGTCTGAGAGCTTGTGGATTGGGTGGGATTTTGCGAAGAGGTCACCAAAGTCGGTCTCCCGTACAAACTCCGATATCCACTCTCGGCCAAAGAGCGATTCGACTTCATCATCAACCACGTAGAGATTCAGGTTCCTGGTTGTGGTTCCGATGGTGGTGCACACTGACGTTTTTCCAATACATTTGATCAGATGACCGGTGTAACTGACGAAGTTACGATCATTTTTCTGCAACACAAAACACTTAGCTTTGATTTGTTCATGGTTGAGCTGGGGGCGACGGTGTCGAGTTCTATGCTGACATCAACCAGTGGCTTAGGTGCTGCGTTGACTGATCCGATGACCTCGATTTTTCTGGGGTACTCCACGACGTCGAGGTTCTCTGCTGGAAGCTCTTCTTCGGTCACGTAGTTTGTTGTTCGATGTTTCCTCGATTTTGATCGGCAAACTTCTCCGATGTGACCTTTCTTGCCACACTTCAGGCACTCGGCGTTCAGGAATCTGCACTGACTGCGAGGGTGGGCTTCGCCGCACCCTGCACATGTTGAATGGTTGTCCTGGGATGCACTCTGGTTTGCCTGGTGTGGCCATTGGTGCTGTCTAGTTAGCTTGTAAGACCCCTGATCTTGATAAGCTGACTTACTCCGTGGCGGTTGCTGGTTGCTGTTCTTCCTGGACAGAGGCTTCTCGTATCCAATCCGATTGGTTGATTCAGACTTAGCGGCAGATGTTTTGACCTCGTTGGCGTTGGTGCGAGTAGCTTCGAGTGCGTGTGCGATTTCATATGCCGCGGTGAAGTTCTCTCTTTTTTTTTTGCAATAATCTCGTCGCACATTTCTCGCGATTCCAACCCTGCGAGCATTTGTTCAATTAACATGCGATCGAGGAATGTGCCATACTCACTAAACGTTGCAGCCTGCCGCAGTCTTAATTTGAAGCTAGCGATGGTTTCTCCTTGCTTCTGCATTACACTCCGAAATGTGATGCTCTCAGCAAACTTGTTGCGTGTGGCGTCGAAGTGGCCTTTCAGCTTACGTAGATTGAATCTCATTGTATGACAGAGATTCCGGATCTTCAGGACTCACCAGGATCTTCAGGGCATCATTGAGTTCATATCCCATGTAAACCCGTGCAAAGTGTGCGTGTTGATCCGCGGGTACCTTGCTCAGGTTAAGCGCCCAGGTAAAGTGAGTGAAATAGTCGGCTACAGTCGTCCCGCCGGTTGCACGATGTGGTTGTATTGTGAATTGTGGCGGTCGAGGCTGTAATGATGACGTTATTGAACTTGTTGTCTGTCGGATAGCGACGGCGATGATTGCCGAGAATTGTTGGAGTTGCTCAGAGGTTAAGTCCGGCATGGTGAAGATGATTGGAGAACAGTATTTCTAAACACGCACTGCGATGAACTTAGTTCGGTGCACACTTGCGTTGAGGTTAGAAAGTTCACTCGGTTTCACAACGTTATTCATCTTATCCCACTTCTGACACCACTGTTATATCGTGGGAGATACAAGATAAATAACACACACTTGGTAATATAAAACGACGGTTTATTTAACACTAGTTGATACACAAGATAGACGTAACTTGAGCGGTCCAGAGTGGAACTGGCGCGGAACTGACTTCTACAGTCTGTGGGTGCATATATGGAGAGTGAGTGGATGGAAGGTTCCAGATTGGAATGTTCCAGATCCAGATTAGAATGTTATGTAGAAGTAGTTATTGTTGTTTTAAGGGGCGGAACTACGAGGTCATTTGAATGTTCTGGGCATAGCAACTAGAATTTTCATGTTATCTCAAGTAAATACACAACAGTCGTGTTTGACTTGATAAAGGGTGAGGGGGGGGGCGGTGCAGACATTCACATGTACACACACAGACATTGGCCTGTGTAGATATCATAAGTATACTTTCATTCTTTCTTTTTTTTTTTTCTTTCAAAAATCGAAAGTAAGCTAAAACTGCTCTGTCCTCGTCTCTCGATTGACAGCAAGAGAGTGCATGTCTCTATATGAAGGGGAATGGACTCCATTCGTAGTATCCAAAAGTTAGAACTGTATAATTTTAACAACTTCGTTATATTACTTTGTGATTTCCGTTACTTTTTAGTAGCCTATATCAATTGATTTCTCTGTTATAATTTACAATAAAAGGAAATATTGTGAGTGCATTGAAATTACTTCTGTAAATAAGTACTGGTAGTTAGAATACACCACTTTCTTCAGTACTAGCTCGATTATGGCGTTACAGACAGCCATCCCCTCTGGGAGTCCAGTACAGTGAGTATAAGGAATAGAGTATTAGCATCAGTAGGAAAGAGTATCAGCGTTCAATCTGAAGACTAATTCTTTCAATTCTGGCTGAGGAACAAGATTATAATCCATGATCAATGTTCCTACCATGTTCCTTCAGCACACATATGTATCATCTATTATTCTGGTATGCCTGCAACATTTGCTCTTTGCTCCAGTGTGGATAAACTATAAATGATGAAGAGATAAAATCAGCATAGAACACTAAGTAGCTGCAAACACGTGACCAGTAAAATATCAATTAATAGAGAAGAATTTAAAACATCCTTCAATAATAATTTAAAATTACCCAAGATAAATATGATTAAGAAACCCTATATAGCATATATTTTCAATTTTTCAGTTAAGTTTGATAATGACTCTTTTTTCATCAGCATTCTTTTATTATTGTATTTTGTAAACAACCAACAATCAAATAATTTCTGTTTGCGTGAAATTTGTACGAAACATTTTCATTTGCAAGGTTCTGCCTTGAAAAATTGAATTATCTCAAAACAGTAGGAAAATGGTAAATTGTATGCACATTTCCATTGGAATTATTAAAATAATCATATTCAGAACATTTGTATATACCTTTCTTCAGAATGCGATTCACTAAATACAAATTATGTTTTTCTTTCAAACAGTCCTATAATACAGTTTCATGCAAGCAGGAAACAGCCTCAATTGAACATATATATACTATACATTTGTTTAATTTGTTACTTGGTCCAAAACTGGTCACATACTCTTTGCTTGTTGCAAATGCTCTTTTCCCTTTATTTTCCTTTTAGCGGAAGGTGAAACAAGCGAGTGAGAGGGACTTCCGTTATCAGGTAAATTGAACAGTTTGGAAATGTTCCTTGATGTTTTAATGTATGGTGCTTTCATAATCCAGTATGGTATGTGATAAGCACTGTCTTCTAATTTTTGTGTTCAGCATGTGACTGTTTGGGGATTTTTGAGTCACCATCTCATATTTTTGGTTCACGAGGTACTTAAGGAAGAAACACGAAAATATAGTAGATCAAAAGAGAACGATGCAAAGGAGATGTTATGCCATTGCTTTGAGCATATTTCCCAGTGAAACTTTGAGAAGTTTAGCATTCGAGTCTGATTTACATAGCATAAATTAAAAAACTCTTCATGTTATCTAGTATATTAGGACTAGAAACTCTTTCAGTCAGTGCTGTCCATTGAGATTTCAAGCTAACTTCAGTGCTTGCTATAGGTCAGCAGAGCTCTTGCAAGCCTTGACCATTTTCATGGTAGCCCCTGCAGGAACAAGGATTGCAAACTTAACAGTATTTTTTCATACTTTGTCACAATTCTATTTTGAGACATCTTCCAATTCTAATGGTGAGAGAGATGCACATTCGATTTCTACTTCATGAACTATTTAGCATATTACAAAGGAAATTGTATTTGGCCAGCCTATATAGTCTACTATTCATTCCTCTCGTCTACCTTTTCAACATTATTAACTACCGTACCTCAAACCGCCTGGGAGATTAACACGAATCCCACAAACACCTCAAGTCCAGTTGCTGACAAACCCTCCTTCACCTGTTCATCTCAGCTTTGGCTGGCTCTTAGGTCTAAAAACCTTCCAGTTCTCTCTCTGTCAATTCTCTTACTGTTCACTTTGGATCCTGTATTTTTAAGTTCCAACGTTATGTCAGCTCTACCATAGCAATGGTATAACTTCGGTCTCATTATTTGTATCTCAATATCATCTCTCTATCTCTCTCTCTCACCACCTTATTTTACTTGATATGTTACTGCTTTCCATCTCTGTGTATCATATTCCATAACGTGTTTGCATGTTGGAATGATAAACAAATGCATGCTGATTAAACTCCCCTTTCTGAGCTTTCTAAACAGTGTCTGCAACTTCTCAGCTTATACATTTGTATGCCTGTTCCTGTGATGATGTTATACCGTACTTGCTTTTTAGATATATGACTGCAAGAACTGACCTCATTTTAACTCAAAATAATATTGCTTGCACACACTAACATATAACTGCATCAACGGGTCACATTTGAAATTGTTTAATCAAGAAATAGGCTTCATGTAGCTGTCTTTGATCTCATAAATCTGTAATGTTAAGGTTCTACAACAAGAAATTGAGTATGATGAACGAGGGACTGTCACACGCCATAGAGCAACCTTGTGTGACAATTTAATTAAAACCAATTAACACATTCGAATTTTTAGATCTAGTCAATGTACTATATGATCAGTAAACATTGTGTAATGTCCCAACATGTCAACCTATCGTCCTCAGACGATCGGTGGATAAATTAGATGGATCTGAAACTAGAATAATCATAGGTGCCCACTTGGCCTTATATATACAGTATAATAAAGAAAACAAACTACTTAAATAAAAGAATTATTAACAAATAAGAGGCATTTACTACATCAAAGAAAAACTAATTACTACATTCTAATACCACTAAATATTTGGCAAATACAGTATGTCCTAGTTCATGCGCCGTTTCTTTAAATAAGCATAATAAATACTCCCTTATATTTCATTAAAATTAAGTCAGGTAACTAGTTGTTCCTACCAAATATCTGGTTCTCGTGCAACAAACCGATTGTCACGTTACGTATATTTTCTGGACAGTCTGAAAAACGTCCATCACACTTGGATTATTTTATAACTGGTCCTGGTGTCACTCACTCACTGTTGTGATTGTTATCGGAAAATCAAAAGAAACAGCGATATTCGAGTCATTGAATAACATATCGATTCTCCCACTAAGATCGACAGCAATATACAAGGGTAAGAGTCAGAGAATCACATACCGATTTTTCCTGAAAGTCTGACATCTCATCGCAAAGAAACCATCAAGAATAACGTCATATAGATGATGTGGGGAAAGACAGGAAAGATAGCAAATTAAATTTTCACCAGCAATTAACCTATAGAAAGGAATGGAGCAAACAATTAAAATGGCGTGCGAGTAAATCTAGTCTTTATGGAGCCCTGCTGTCTCATGGTCGGCTGGCTGCGTGGCACAGCGGTAACGCTCTCGCATGTTAGGGCAAAAGTTGCGGAATCGAATCGTGGTGCAGTCAGTTGGCATTTGAGGAGCTTAAATGCGAAAAGACGTGTCAGAGAATTTACAGTATTTGCACTTAAAAAGTTTCCTTCGGGCCAATCTTCCAACACCCCCGGCGCCTCGAAAAGCCATGGTAGTTAAAAGAGGCGTAAAACCAACAACATTATTATTATTATTGTTTTGTATCCTGGTCGATTCGTTGAACAGGCCAACGGGTGCTGAACCAAGACGAATAAAGGATACGTAGAGCCAGTCTTCACCTCGCACTGATATCTGAATTACTAAAATTAAACTTTCCTAAACGATATCTTCACGTTTTTCCGTTCTTTTGCAAAATGCAAACTTTATGGAGAGCTACGTTTAACTAACTTGGCATGATTTATTTTTGTGCACATTCTAATTTGCTTATAAACTAATTATGCTTGTAACCTGTATTATATACTCGTACATGGCATATATATTTTCTTTTGTTTGCTTTCTTAACATACCGTAGTAAGTTATTCTCGATTCTTCTGTATGCTATCATTTTTACTTTGTTTGCTATATATGTTCTTTGTATTAATATGAATCACTTAGGCTGTTGTAATAACTGCTAGCAACCAGCATTGAGCAATGACAGCGTGATTTGCAAGCGTTGATAATATTTATTAAATTACCTAATAATTATTATTGACATATGGCATCTTATCCCACCACAAAATTTATTATCTCCATGCAAAGAACAATCTTTCAACAATAATGCCTCATCTGTGGTACAGTGTCCATATTGCAGCCCACTGTTGGGCTCAATTCCAAGAATTGGATTTTCACAACTGTAACAGATATTCAGCACATCATTGGCTTCCTTAGTACATGCTAGCTCCACTCATGTTTCATTGCCAAGATAGTCCACTGGTGGCCAAATTCTAATGCTGTGGGTTTGATTCCCGTACGCGTCATGACTTTAATCCCCTAATTTATATCTACGTGGCTTGTATACAGTATGCATAACAGAATCTAATAGCTGAAAGCATCTTCAGTCATAATAGCTAGTCTGGCCTCCTTGTCCTCACAACAGTGCAGACCATCTCCTCAATTGGTCCACCCTCTAGAACAGGGCCATCCAGTCATTGCGCTCTGGGAGCGCAGCCTCGCTCGGGGAGCACTGGACAGTCAGACTAGCGCTCCTTCCCCTACCACCACCACACTGTGGAAGCGAGGAGACAGACGATGTTTGGACCACGCTGACTGGATACGTACGTACAGTCGTGCGGCCGACGGCTCTTGTGGGATTGTTGACATATTAATAGGGCTGTTTTGCCATAACAAATATGCCGCATATACAAATAGAATGGTACTCCGATGTATGGAATGTGCAGGAAACGAAGACAAGTGTTAAGTAAAGAATATTGTGATTTATTCCAAACTGAGTTAGTTAGTTATTGTTGTTTTAAGGGGCGGAACTACGAGGTCATCTGCCCCAAATATTCCAAACTGAAATTTGAAGATATTAGAGAGGAAAATTCAACAACAAATTGTGTTCTTTTTAACACATTACATCTCTGTTGCACAGTAAAAATTTGGCATGCCCTTTATAAGCTGTACAGGAAAATGAAATTTCCCATTCTGCTTTAAAAACTGCTGCTTCACCACTCCTTTTTTATGCTGTTCAGTAACCACTGCGGAACTGATTTACTTACACGCTGTCAACAAAGCGCATTGGACTAGACTAGCTACTGATGGATCGTCTACACACTTCAGCGTGCTCAACCAGCCAAGCTCCTCCCACCACTTCTGAAACTACCTTCCAGCAAAGCGCTCGGAACACAGGCTTAGAGCGCGGCCGGAGCGCTGTCTGGATGGCCCTGCTCTAGAATGAAAGATTTGCTGCCTGCGCTAGGCTGCAGCTTTGGTTCCCCAAGTTATCTCAGTGAGTCTGAGATCAGAAGCTCAATTTGAAGTTAAAATTCCAAATGATGGCAGGTTAGATTACCATGATATAAATGTGTGTAATACAAAAGTTGGATGCGTTTCAGTCGTTCAACACGATTGTACCCAAATGAGATGGGTTATTCCCTAATCCCGAAAAGAATCACATGAGATTAATAAATACACTTGGATGACCAGTTTTGATCGTCAAGCAATCATCATTAGATCCAATGCACTTGGGCTATTAAATCTATGTCTAAAAATATGGGTGAAGATATTTACAATATATACAATTATTTAGTTGCAGTATTAGTTGAGATAATGCAACTCGTCAATATTAGTTAGTTGTGGTCTATGTGATGTTTTGTTCAGATACTGGAAGTGATGATTGACCTCCGGAATTTGCTTGTTTGGAGTGAATATGGTCACTTCATATTGTATTGTACAGGCTACTTATCTGGTTGAGTCTTGCGCGGTCCTGTTGAGAGCAGTTAATAACTTGGTCACTGTATGCACTCGACTGAGGGGAAATCCCTGTGTTTGGGGATCCCTTATCTCGTTGCGATATTCCCCCCTCTCGCATTCCTAAGTGCTATGTGTTCCTCATACAAATGTACCTGTAAGTTGCCAAGTCTAGTCTCCCTAATGTAGTGTATGTTACTGTATTCAGGATAATCTTCAACCATCTAATACCTGGTTTCAAACTCTCCACGCATACGCTAAAAATCCCTATTTAAGCGCAAACGGACTAATGAGAATGTCCCGGCACCTTTAATACTGCCGTTAATACCGACCTAGGTTAATTGAAGAAAAATACATATTGTACATCCTGATCCAATAACATGTTTCCCTTATTAATCCCTTATCCCTTATCTAGCTTGTTGTGCCTTGTTTCCGACGGGGTGTGTTTTCTAGTAGAGTGAAGAGGGGTGAACTCTCCATGAAAGTGTGCTCGTTTACATTATTGGGGTTGTTTCTTTTAGCTAAGTGTATCTTGATCGCTTTCTTTATGTCAAGACCTCTGCCTTTCAGTTCGTGATGAATTATTTTTAAGTCGGTTTCAATGTTAATGAAACTGTGTCCCGCGTCGCACATGTGTTCGCATACGGCCGAGTGTGTCCCGTATTTTAACGCATTTTTATGTTTATTGTTTCGTGTACCCAATCTTCTCCCACTCTGCCCGATGTAATTTGCTTGAAACTTGGTATCTTGGCACGTAATGGAATATACCCCTGGCTTTTCGGAATATGAACGCTCATTATATTCCATATTCCGAAAAGCCACACAAACTTCGCACGCAATTGACAATCAGTCCAATCACTCCAGTACGCATAGCCTACATTAGCGGGGTTCAATTCAATGGTGCACAGGGCTTTAAACATACCCATGTCAAAAGACAATTATTATAAGGAAATCATAGTAATCAAGCAAAAGAAAACAACTTTCCGTCGAGAAAAATAGATCAAATTGTATCCAGACATAAAAATAAAACGATTCAAAATCCGGACAATAATGAGAAAAAATTCGCACGTTTCAATTATGTGAACACGAATATTATAAAATAACAAATCTGTTCAAAAACAAGGCGTACAAATCGCATTTACAACGAATAACATAACCGGAAAGCATCTGCACAGTAGTAATCTAAATAAACACGACCCGTATTTAAAGTCTGGGGTATATTCCATTACGTGCCAATACACAGAGTGTCAAGCAAATTACATCGGGCAGTGTGGGAGAAGATTGGATACACGATATAACGAACATAGAAATCCGATCACTCGGCCATATGCGAACACATGTGCGAATCGGGACACAGTTTCACAAACATTGGAACCGACTCAAAAATAATTCATCACGAACCGAAAGGCAGAGCTCTTGACACAAAGGAAGGAATCGAGATACACTTAGCTAAAAGAAACAACCCCAATAATTTAAACAAACACACTTTTATGGAGAGTTCACCCCTCTTCACTCTACTAGAAAACACACCCCGTCGGAAACAATACACCGCATAACGATGTAGCCAAGCTAGATAGGGGATTAATAAGGGAAACATGTTATTGGATCAGGATGTACGATGTATCTTTTTCTTCAATAAATCTAGGCCGGTATTAACGGCAGTATTAAAGATGTCGGGACATTCTCATTAGTCCGTTTGCACTTGAAGAGGTATTTTTAGCTTATGCGTGGAGAGTTTGAAACCAGGTCATTAATAGTTGAAGATTATCCTGAATACAGTAACATACACCACATTAGAGAGACTCGACTTGGCAACTTACCGGTACATTTGTACGAGGAACACATAGCACTTAGGAATGCGAGAGGGGGAATATCCCAACGAGATAAGGGACCCTCACACACAGGGATTACCCCTCAGCCGAGTGCATACAGTGACCAAGTTAACTGCTCTCAACAGGACCGCGCAAGACTCAACCAGATAAGTAGACTGTACAATTCAATATGAAGTGACCATTTACAACAACCACATATTCACTCCAAACAAGCAAATTCCGGAGATCAATCACCACTTCCAGTAACTCAACAAAACATCACATAGACCACAAGTAACAAATACTGACGAGTTTTATTATCTCAACTAATACTGCAACTAAATAAGTGTATATATTGTAAATATTTTCACCTATATTTTCAGACATAGATTTTATAGCCTAAGTGTAATGGATCTGATGATGATCGCTTGACGATCGAAACAGGTCATCTACGTGTATTCATTAGTCTCATGTATGTTTTTTCAGGATTAGGGAACAACCCATCTCACTTGGGTAAAATCGTGTTGACCGACTGAAAAGAATCAAACTTTTGTATAATAAGGCAACACTGAAAAATGACTTCAAACACCATAATGTGTGTAATACGTTAATTTTATTGTGCAAAGAAAGAGCAACCTGCGCGTACGTACTTGGAAGTAAACTGAGTTCATATTCGGAGGTGAAGAATAAAGAAACGACTTATAATAAATTGTAACTATCACAAAAACTGATCGTCGTCATCGGGCAACCATTCGTGAACGAGCATTAGTTACCGGTATCTTTCTTCGGTAATTATTTCCTATTTTTGTGTGTTGTCGGGTGCCTTAAGACCGATCTTTAATGCACATATATCCCCACAAATTCTAAATCTTGGCGTAATTGGCTCCTAGTTTGCTTTCTTTCTCATTGTCAGACGAACATTACTGTGAACAGTCCTTCCCCACGTCACACGATCTTTGGTGAGATTTTTCCAGTTAACAAATCTTAACAATTTGCTTAGTTACTTCTGTAAGAGCTTCCTTTGTTCACCAGCTTCTCTTTTGTCATTACCTAACTCGGAATAAAGGCATTATTTGGGCACACAATATTAATTAGTAATTGTTGTTTGAGGGGCGTAACAACTCTAGGGCACACGATGGTCCTATTTTCCAATCAAATGGCCAGTCCAGCAAAGCTGATGTTAAAGAATCATTGACTGCACTTAGAGTGTTTACGGTCTTACAGTATGTTGATATTCATACGTTTATCTTGCCAGGTCACTTCAAGAAGTACAAAATCTACAAATGTGCCAATTCACCATGCTCCATAATTTAGGCCAATAATGCTAATTCCAGTGCAATCTAGCTATTTAAATCAACATTAACTTGTCACAGACAGTTCTCATGAAATCCTTTAACTAAACCAGCATTCTGTGGTACGGTATTTCAGAACTCTGTTTATCAAGAGAGGCGTATATGTAGATTAGTTTCATTGTGCACATTCCAAAAATACAATAAGACATGTCAAACAGATCTCTCCATCACTGGAAGGTTGAGTATTTTCAGTGCCCACAATACAAAATTATAATAAGATGTTTTGCAGATATCTCCGTTATTTTGCATCCAACAGAGTGTTCAAGTAAATATTTAAAATTTAGATTTTTTTCATTTTCAGCATGGTACTTTTGGGATTAAAGTTGCCTCTCATTCATTACAAACATCGAGGGAATATATGCTAACCTGAATGGAATTGGATGGGCTTCCATAGCTTTGTTCTCATAGATACAAGAATATAATATTCCTAACCAATGTTACATAATATTCCAGATATAGTTTCTTGAAAATATTAAACCCCCACATCTCTTCCATTACAATTAATTATTCCCTTCTGGTTGTGAAGCTAAATGTTACCGTAATACAAGAAATATCTCATACTAATGTGGTATCGTATATCGTGGAGTGTTTTTCCTTTAGACGCATAGGTTATGCATAGAGCCCCGCGCAATATTTTCACTATGCGGATATAGTTTGCATAGCTGTGCGGATAGCGGATAATGTTAGGAGTAAATTTGCGGATAGTTTTTAGAATGCAATCCGAAGTTCCTGAATATCGTTATTACGACTCGGATGTTTATGACATATCATATTTTTTCCGTTATGTTTTTTCCATGACAAAAATTTAAAATGATGATTTAAACTAATCTCATTCAAATTATGTCATTAACACTCTGAACTGGAGAGGGTTGTATAATATTTATTTTAAACATAACACATGACACACACAGTCTAGGGGAACGACTTTCTCCTCAAATGTCTAAATGTGTTGCTTTAATACTGTACTTTATGCTTTATCTAACAAATTTCTCTATGTCAATAGATTCGGATACCAAGCGTGTGGTTGCGAGGTGGATGCGGATAACCAGCGTGCGAATGCGGGGCGGTTGCGGATACGTTTTGTTTATCCGCACAAGGCTCTAGTTATACAGTACCGGTAGATTAATATTGTTGACGGTAAACACAATGAAACCCAACCCTGTGGCACCACAGCCCATAAAGGGCCTAGATCTACCAAGCGACCGCTACCCAGCCATTTGGCCTGCAGATTGTGGGGTGACGCGTTGTCAGCGCGTTGGGTCCCCTCGGCCGTCAACCTTGGTGCTACCTCACTGCCAGACAGCTACCGGTACTCAATTTCCCTTACGAGGCTGAGTGCACCCCGTTCCAACCCTCACGTCAGTTACTAAAATCCCTGATGGAGCCGGAAAACAAACCCAGAGGCAGGCGCGCTACTTTAACACCAATGGGGCTGGCGGTAAACACTAAGGCATATTTAAATGTAATTCCTGAGACAGCAGCGGCAAAAGTCATGCTAATACAGTGGGTAAACTATTGTATGCATTCCAAGAATTGTATTTTTACTGCCACATTGATGACAAATATGGGAAATGGAATCTTCAGCTGTTGGATTGTGTGTTGTACAAAGAGTATACGCAATTTAGATGGAAGGTAGGATATTAAAATATTACGAAAATTGGCTACGTGAAATCGTCAAAAATCCAGTCCTTGGAATCAAGCTCACTGCGGGCGACAATAACAGTGTGATCATTACGGCTCGGATGTTTAAGACCTAAAAATGGCCCGAATATGCAAGCAAATATATGACCTTAAAAATGACGAAATATGTCCTGAAATGACTTATTTAAATATGGTCATTTTTTTAAATTATAAATCCAAACGACAACCCCTTCGAGATTAAATTGTTAACTAAATTCTTTATTTATATTTTCATATTAATTTTCGGAATATACATGTTGAATTGATTATTTACAGTTTACTTCTGTAAACATTAGTTCCCGTTCGGTAAGTTGAAGATGATTGCACACCTACAGCTGCAGTCAAACTACCGAAATATGACGTTCCTACCAAAACATGCTCAAAATATGACCTAATGGTAAAAAAAATCGAAATATACATTTATATGACAAGTAGAAACCACTGTATTGTGACGATAATCACTTAATTTGCTTCAGAAACCAATCGGGCATGAAAATAGAGGCAAAGGGAAAAATATGATTTTTCCTAAACACCCGAGCCCTATAGTAAGGCCATCATTACTTCCAACTTGACGTTTCAGTGTTACCCTAGAGCTGTCTAGCGGTCAGAAGGAAAATCACTTTAACTAGACAATCACAAGCAGCCATTCAAATCGATATATCACGATAAATTGAGTTTTATTCGCGATGTTAGCAAACGAAATTCTAGCCTAGCACTGAAACATCAAGTCGGAAGTAATGATGGCTTTACTATAGTGATCATGTTACCATAGGCTAGCTCCCTTGCCAAGAGAATTAAAAGCGTTTCCACATCAGCTCATTGGCAAAGCAACGGCGACCAAAGCAGGTTGTGGGTTCGACTTCCACGTGCATAAGACATTTTAATTCTCATATTAGCCGATGACGCGGTGGCTGCTGATCGCGTTATCCGCTTTATAAGTGAGAGTGGGTTAGGGCCAGCAATCTTAATTTTCCAGTGTAAATTAACTCAACGACTTGTTCGTTTTTGAATGAAATTTTTTTCCGCAATTTTTGTTTATTTTTGTAATTTTTATTTTTATTTAAATTTTTGTTTGAGTTTTATTTATTTTAGATCTTTTTAAATTTACGTGTCCACCTCAAAATGTTAAATTCAATTCCAAATTTGTATTCTTTGATCTGTGTTAAGAGGGGCAGATGACCTCGTAGTTCCACCCTTTGAAACAATAATAAATAACTGCCTTCCATTTAAATGCCTCTTAGTATTTGTAAAACACACAAATTAACATTCAAAAATCTGTATTTGTCATTCAATGTCTCATTACCTAAGAACGAGGTTCTTAACTCTCTTCTTGCAACGTCAGTAATTGTCAGACAGGTATTTTCAAAATAGGAACTATTTGCCAGCATATTCTTTAAAATCCTGAACATTCGTCGCAATTTTCATGCTCGCAGACTTCCGTTGTTTCTTTTACACAAGCAGACATCTGTAGACAGATTGTCGGCGTGTGTTCTTAGAACTGTGTGAATGCAATGTTCGAGAGGCTGTGAGATACGATTAGTTATAACTGGACCACATCCTCATATGGTGCCTCACGTGACCCCTCAATCCAAGCAGCAGTCGATGGAGTGACGACTCACATCATCTCGGTGCAATATGAAAACCAAACAGACACGTGACAACCGTGTTTTAGAACAACCGGACCTTGCGTATAGTGCACCTCAAGTAGTACCTCGGGGGCAAACGTATCACCATCTATTATTGAGTGAAAACAGTACTTTGGAAATAGCCTTCCTCGCAAGTGACAGACTTCCGTGAGGAAGATACAGTTTACAAACGCTGCAACAAATGATTAAATACAAACGGAAACAGAGAAAAATATATTAAATCGATAAAAATAAATAAACAAATAAGTTAAATATAGACTATTCGGTTTTTAATACAAAACAAACCTCATTTTAAAAATGTCCCTCGTAACTCATAAACTGGAAGGCTTTAAGCTAAAATAAAATTATATGAAAGGAGATTTTATTAAAGACAAAAATTTCCATGCATTGTTACTTTTTTCAGTGGTTTATCCGTGAGTGTTATCAACCTGTCATAATATAATCTCTTTGCACAGAGCATCATGAGGAATCTGGTGAGACGCTATGTGACCGTTGAACAGCGTAAAGCAGAGAATGAAGGTGTCACCGAGGATGACGTGAATGAGATTAAGCAGGATATTTCTGCGTTCCGCTGTGAATTAATTGAGATTCTGAAGAATTCAGGAATGAACACATCAACTGCAGCTGGAATGGGAACAGGTGGGTAACAATCCATGTATAAGAGATATGGTATACCGTATGGTATTTGTCTTAAATAATTTTAATTCAAGTTCAATCGCTATACATTCAAATAATTTATTATAAATTGTGCCATTATGATTGGAGGTAGTCAAAATACGTCGATGTTCTCCCTAACTTCAATCCAAACCTATTATAGACAATTCCCATGTATTGTTACTTCCTTCAGTGGTTGACCCACGTGTGTTATCAACCTCTCATAATATAGTGTAGTACAATTTCTTTGCACACAGCATCCATAATAAACCTATTCTCACCGATGTATTAGTATGAGTGTCTGTGAGTAGGCCTAAATTCTTTACCAATAATGGCAACTTAAAGCAAAAACCACTGCAAGTATAAAACGATTCTGGCTCAAGGTAACCTAGTTTCAGAAGATAGATAACCTAATATTTAAATAAAAGAAAACCTTAAAGTAGTATTCATGTTCGACCATGCTGAAATGTAAATATTATTCGCCAGAAAACTGTATCTTAATGAGGCTCATTAAAGTTCACGTTTTCATTATGATACAGGTTCTCCACCAATCATAGCTCAAGATTTGCATTACGATACAGCTGTTTGACCAATTAGGTAAGGATACTTCGCACCTGCGTTCAACGTTCTTGTTTACCAAATAAAACATGTCGGACACAAGTGACATGAATTATATGATTTGAAAGTTGACAATGTAAAGTATATCGGACCAACCATTCTAGTTACAATCCTAAACACAAAGACAAAATCAGCACGAACCTTAACGGTAACAGGAAAATACTATGAAATATGTAAGAAATTTATGAATCCACGTCCAGAAGTTTGCATCACTCCATCCTTCTTTATAAATTACCGACATGGGAAGTGACCGTCCAAAATATTGGCATACATAAACGGGGGAATATGTATCTTGGTTGGTCCCTCAGTTTAGGGGCTGCGACTACGCGGTCATGTAGCCCCGTGTACTTTGGGTGTGTGTAGGATCTGTCTGATAACTGGTGTTAATTGTGATGGCTGTACTCGTGTGTGTTAACTGTTTTTAATTCAAGTAAGGACTGCAGACATTTGATTTTCAAGCAGTTCCAACTTTTACTACGAAATGCCACCGTCAACGACCGACTAGTTCTAAACTTGGTTACTAGATGCCACTGCAGTCGGCTCCTGGCGACGAACGTTGGATCCTAAGAGCATTAGTCAAATTTAACTTATAATTTAGCTTCACACAAGTGTAATTAGTGGAAGGTTCTTTATGATGCCATAAATCTAAGACCTGGGACCGCCGGCTTTACTTCCCCTCCGAAGGAAGGCATACTGAGGGATTTTTAACACTTAAAACGTCCGACGACTTTGGCTGGGTTTGAACCCGCGACGTTGGGCATAGAAGCTCAGCCACCGAAGTCGCCGCACTGTATCTTAATATCCCCAACACCAATGTCTGCACAGGGCATTGCTTTCGTAGGAGTTCGGCGACAATTTTAGTGAATGCTGGTGCTTATTTTATAACGACACTAGAACGTCATGGAGGCTGAAAGCATATGACATTGCCAAGGTCCTTGATCCACGCATGCGCTCTGTTCAGTAAACAACAAGGAACCCAGCGCATGCACTCAATTATGTAAATAACGCAGCTGGCGGTATCTCGACAGATATTATTTATGAATATTTATGTTTGAACATAAAATAAAGTTATAATTACCGTCGAACATAAACAGTCGTATGCAACTCGCCTATAATGGTAATTAAGACACTTATATGGAAATTATAAAACTCGTGTCTTAATTATTGCCATTATAGGCTTGTTGCATAAAGTACTGGGCGCTAGGAAATGTTCTCCGCAGTGCCTACAAGCGTCTGCGAGAGCTAGTATCAGTAGTTATGTTGTATTAAAACAAACAAACAAACAGTAAAGTTTGTACTCACCACAGCCATTCATAACAGATGCTGGAAGTGCTGATGACACATACACTCGCTTATTGCAACACACACTGACGATTTCGACAGCCTACAGCCCACACGTGTGGGATTCACCCTGTCAAGGACACCGTGCTGCCAACTAAACTGCTGATGCTAGGTCTGGCAGAAGCCGGCAGTCACTGTGGAGAATATTTCCTGGTGCCCTGCATTATTTTCTAGAATCCCGGCATGATTTGTTCCCATTTCTTCACACCGTATACACAGTAAGTATTATGATCAATGGACATAAATTAAATTGCACCAGTAACATAGAAATTGTTTTAAGGGCATAGACCCCCTCGGAGGGGTTATATCTGTTGACAAATGAAAATGTGACCACAGTCTGGATTTGAACCCGAATCTCCTGCTATCCAGGCAGACGAATTTAGTTACAACAACGCGGCCACTCTCCGAGCACAAATTTGCAAGTCTTCGTTGAAGAGCGGCTGTTGCGGCGGCTTCCGGCATAACGAGGAAATTTCTTGATCTCCTAGATGACACACTCACTGTGTGTGCTCCAAAGTCTTAACCTGACTGACATTCTTGACACTTACTAACAGGTTTACTAGTTTGATTCTCAGAGGAATTCAACATATCGGCACTATTTCTATTTAGGTCGATTTAGCCACACTCCATCTATAGACTACATTCATAATGTGCTCGATCCTGTATGTCTGTTTGCCCCAACTGATCTCGAGAACTCAGGACGGATTTTGATGTGGTTTTTCGCCATTCTATAAAACATTTATCCATGAATGTTCATGATTAGAAACATTCATCTATGAGGAATGGAAGCCGATCAGTTACGATTTAAGTGAAGCAAGTCTAAATATTGGACCGTCCGTGGGCCCTTTTACCTTACGCAGGCTAAACTGAAGTGTTTGATGTCAGTTTTCAATAATAGAAACACTTTTTAAAACTTTAAAATAATTCTTATCAAAATCAAATGTTTAATTCACAAGTCATAACTAATATAGGTTAAAATTATATTTACTGTTGTACTTTTTATCTATACTTGAGGATATAATGTCGATTTGAAATGTCAACGCTATCTTGTGGCTGAAATAACACGCAATTTTTAGGTTATATCCTAAGTTTTAGCTTCAGTGAAAGCGGAGAGCAAACCTCTCCCTCCGATTAATAACAGGTAACAGTCGAGTTGAGACTTCAGAGAAGTTGGTTGGTTGGTTGGTTGGTTGGTTCCTCAGTTTAGGGGCTGCGACAACGCAATCATGTAGCCCCGTGTACTTTGGGTGTGTGTAGAATCCGTCTGAACCGGTGTTAATTGTGATGACTGTATTAGTGTGTTATCTGTTTTCAATTCGAGTGAGGACTGCAGACATTGAATTTTTTCAAGTAGTTCCTAATTTTGCCGCCAAACGCCGCCGCCAAACGCCACCATCAACGACTACTAGTTCAGAATTTGATTATCAGATGCCACCGCAGTCGGCTGCTGGCGACGAACGTCGGATCTTATGAGCGTTTGTCGAATGTTTAACCTATATATATTTAGCTTCACATAGGTGTAATTAGTGGAAGGTTCTTTAAAATGCCATAAATCTATGACATTGGACCGCCGGCTTTACTTCCCCTCCGAAGGAAGGCATACTGAGGAACTTGAGAGAAATGTGGATGTGTTGGAAATTTCACTGTTAACCTGATACATCCCGGATTTATTCAACTCCATCAGTGAACATTTTGTTGCACTATTTGGAATGTATTTGTCCTTCAGTCAAGCCTTTTTGAAGTGTTGCCTTAAAACGTGATAATGTTTTAAGGGTTTTACAGTGGTTTTGGCTATGATAACCCATCATACCTAGACAGAAAACGAATATAAGTGGTAGTATATCGGACTCGACAAGAGTGCGCTAATACATCGTCTACAAGGAAATACTATAGATCCTCGGTTGAAAGTAGCCTAACACTGCTCTTCTGCAAAGCCGGGACGGGTAGCTAGATTATAATAATTAAGAGTGCTAAAGCACTAATGCCTTCAAATGAGAGCATTTGATAACCAGTAAATATAATATTGGTTTGATGCCGAATAATAATAATAATAATATCGTATGGCCTCGGGTGCCGGGTGCAAGCTTTGTAATTTGACACCCAGAGGTTAGCTTGCATGTCGAATTTCGTTGTTCCTTGAATCACTATGAAAGTCAAGGAGGTTAGATATATAAGCTCCTTGAACACTATAGCGCTTTCTAGTTGAGAAATGAGGAACTTTGTGTTGGCGGAAACTCCCGAGATCAATTTTGCCATTATGAACACGGCCTACTGAATTAAAATGGGTTCTTTGACATGCCAACATCGTATGACATTCGTGTCGTATTTTTGCCACCTTTCAAAAATCACTTACCATGGCCAGGGGCGAACCAAGGATCTGATGATGATCGCTTGATGATCGAAACAGGACATCAAGTGAATCTAGTTATTAAGCTCGTATAAATTTCTTTCAGGTTTAGGGAAATGCCCATTGCAATTGGGTGCAATCGTGTTGACCGACTGAAAAGCATTAACATCGATTAAGAAACTCTAGTCAAATCAAAGGAGAAGTTAAGCTTTGCCGTTGATTTGATGAACTCATGTTTCTTAGGCCAAATATTTTATGATAATGTGCCATAGTCTGATCGGTTGAAGTACAGTAGCCCTACATGATTGATCTTTTTCTTTGAACGAACGGTACCTCCAAAGTGTTTTACATAGCCTATAAGGATATATTTATATTGCTTAAATAAAACTCTCAGTTAGTGAGGGGTCTTATGAGTGTGTTCTAAAAATATAACTATGGTATTTAATTTCCAATCACTCAAACCGGACAATGTCACGCAAACACCTATGTATAATTTCGTAATTATTTTTCAGGTTCTGGTGGAAAAAAGAATCGGCAAAAGGAACGAAGACTAATGAAAGGTTTCAACATTGCTCCGCCACCTTCAAGTGGGAATCAACTGTCCACAGTTGCAGAGTTCATGGCAAATCTTCAGCAACAGCAGCAAGAGCATCACCATCATATTCCTCATCTTCAAGAAATGTTTGGGTCCACAACTTCTGCTATCTTTGGTGCTCCAGGTTCAACTCCTAAGAAAACTCCCCACCACCCTCATTCAACTAATAGCAATATCTCAATAAATGGTGAACATGCCCACAGAGGACTTGGTCGTCTTGCCCCAAGATTCCATATCAAACGCAGCTCATCTAACAAACGTCGGTGGGGAACCTTAATTGAAGCTGCTAAGTCTGGTAGAGTGGGTCGTTTAATTGGTAGGAGTCGTTCAGAGGACTCTGTGTGCAATAACCACTGTCCTCATCATAACAATCATTCGTGTAGCAATCACAGCCACAGTAACAGTCCAGCCTCAGATGAAAATATTACAGAATCCCCCTCAGATTCCAATCCAAGCCTCGTAGAAGTGTCAGCAGGGGGTCACGTAAGTATGGTAGGGCTACGCAGCAGTGCTTTAGAAGTGTTAAAACGAAAAAGAAAGAAGTTTTCTGCTTCACGGACTATGAACATGGCAGACGTGATTAGTGGAAACATTATAGTAAAACCGGGTGCTTGTTGTTCGGCAAAAGGGAGTAAAAAACAGTTACAAAGGGCATCAAGCGTACCAACACGTGCATCTGAAGCGGTTACGTTAATAACCCACCATCGTCATGAACAGACGCAATCTCAGCAACAATCCGTCGAGCTTAATCCAGTGCAGCATGAAATATTGACTCCATCTACAACAGAGGAAAGTGTAGCAACATTTTCAACTACAGTTGGGGCAGGAGCAGGTGCGGGTTCCTCTTCAAGAGATCCTCTAATTTCTTCATCCAACGTTAGCACGGCAAGCAATCCTCCTGCGCCTAGTGAAACAGCACAAGGACAGAAACACAACGGGTCTGTAGTCGTCCTGCCTAACCTTCCTGGCATCCAGCCTGTAAGTGGGCACAATGTTTCTGCTGGTTGGCTTTGAATATTATAGTTGTTATTATGCTTTACTTAGAATTACATTACGAAATCAGTATTCGGTAATACTTTAGTTTTTACTATGTAGAATGAAGTACCGTATAAAATTATTATTATTGTTTATTTGGAAAGGAAATATGGATAGGTTATTTTAATGTGATATAGAATAATAATGTGAGAACATACAAGGGTATGCAATACAGTTTTCTGAACATTATTCATGGTTTAGTACTGATACGGTACATTTGACAATTCCAAAGTTAGCTTGGCAAAACTTTTCTTTATATACCAAGTTATCATAATCTTCGACAATATTCACCTTATAGGCTGCTAATCCACTGACATGTTGATTTTTTTTTTAGCGTATGGCTTTTAGTGCCGGGAATGTCCGAGGACATGTTCGGCTCGCCAGTTTTTTGTTTTTTATTTTTTTGTAGCTGCTTCGAGACGGACACCCAATGGGTGAGCTACAAGTTCCGTTGGGGAGGAAAGTTGGAATGGAAGGACGAGGAGTTGGAAGGTAGCGGCTGTGGCCTTTAGTTTGGGACCAACCCCGGCATTTGCCTGGAAGGAAGATGGGACACCACAGAAGACCATCTTCAAGGTTGCCGGCGGGGGGATTTGAACACCCTCGCCTCCCGGATGTGAGCGACTGCCAGCAGTCATGCCGTAACGACCACGGCTAACTCACCCGGTATAATAATAATAATAATAATCAGGAAAGCACTTCTCATTCAAATGTGTTCATCATTGGAAATAACAGCTGTGAGATGTGATTCTAGACTAAGGCTGTTCTTTATAATTATTTACTTCAGTTGTTCCATTTATGGGCTTGCAGCATGTTGTCCATAAAATCTACGCACATAGACTGTACAGTATAAATAATAACGGGTAATAATAATCTGATAATCAGTGTTATTACATGATTACTGTTCACAAAGTTTTAGAGGAGGCAATAGTAGATACCTACCGTATTATCAACAGTAGTCTTGCTCAATAACTGAATACTTAGTAACTAGGTGTGTCCTTCATCATTACCGGTATGCATTCAATCAAAGAAAGACTGGTAAATATACAGGCCAAGGCAGAGCTAAAATATGATTTGCCCTCAATGGCTGTAACTTTCATGGTACCGGTACCATATTCTAGATTTGACAACAAGTAAACCATTCTTTTCTGGATTTAATAGCAAAACTCTCTGAAGGACATGTGATAATGATCCACTGGATGGGGGACAATATTCCTAGCACTTCCCCTAGTGCCTTTCAGTAGGAATAAATATCATTGTATTTATTTATTTATTTATTTACATATGTTACGCCCTCATTGGAACACTTAACCAAAACAAGTATATACATGTCTTAAAAACAATATTAATGATATAGCTTCTTATTTTTCTTCTTTTCCCAAAACATTTTCATTCTAGTCGACCTTGCCGCTCTCTCTGCATCGCTTATGGTGTAAGTTTTGCGAGTAAAGGTTTTTAAGGGAAGTCGGATGTTCTTGTTTTTCAAGATATTCTTCTCATCTTTGTTAGCAATTTGGGACATTGTCAAGCCGAGTTCATCCAGATCATTTTGAATTTCCATAAGCCAAGAGTTCTTTGTTTTACTTTTGAAAAAATAATTAAATAATACTTTTAATTGTCTGGTATCCGGCAGGCGTGAGATATGACAACAAAAAAAAGGAATTCGCCTTTTTCGCATAGTACCGACTATAGACTCAGTTTCTTTATAAACCACTTCATTTGGTAATAGACGCCATTGACCTGATGTTTTTTATTAATTAAAGTTCTGAGAATTCTTCTATCAGTCTTCTGTAATGTGTCAGTAACTGATCGTGTGTTTAACTTGAAAAGTGTTTCACAAGCATATATTGCTTCCGGTTTAATAACTGATTCATTGTATTAATACAATAGTGAGATATCTTACAAAATTTAGCTGAATTGCCGTAGCGATTTTCAGACTTTTCAGTCTTGTTGCCACCATTTTTCCCCAATGTGCCCTTGGGCTCGTTAGTTGATCCTCACCGAAATGCTGGCCAATACTGTACTTGCAATGCAGGACACTGCAACACCTAAATGCTTCGAGCAGTGTCAATGTGTTGCAGGATATTACATCTCCCATTTAAAAAAAAAAAAGCCTGTCTAACAGTTTTAAATGAAAAATCTGTATTTCCCAAGGAAACTGAATTTTTCTCACCGTTTGAGAATATTAATGTAGAGGAATTACAGGAGTGCTTTTCAGATTTCTCACCTGTGCCGTGACACACTGAGGCGAAACACTGACAACTACACTATGTCGAGAAACCTTCAAAGCATTAATTCCTCTGAATTAATATCCTCAATCAGTTTGCAAAAATTCTGGTTTCATCTGGAAATACATTCTTGTGAAAGTTAAAACTAGAGGTAAATATATTTATTTTACTAATTAACTTAATATAAACTCTTTTAAATGATTCGTATGTGTAATTTGACAAAAACAATGTTCTAGTTACTGCAAAAATATATCGGTGTGAACTGTCTAGGATAGAAGTTCCTATAAATAAAAATGGTTGTAACCATTTCAAGCTCAACCTAACCATAATATCCTTAAGATTTGCACATAAAAGCAAAATTTCAACTATTTTGCCTTAATACTCCTGGTGGAAAGCAGTAGGCCTACAGGTAACAGGTTTTCTATAATTTCTTCTTTCATGCTTCACAATCTCTAATTTGCAACTTGTGCCATTCTTGTATTTAGATGCCCAATATTATCACAACCTTAGACAGTAACCCATATAAAGTAGCTTTCCTTACCATTTGAAAATCATCAAAAGCTGTCAGTCTTCAGACACACTCATTCCTACAAAGCAATTGTCAGCCAGGTACTGCTGCTCTGCTAATGGTATTAAAAATGAGAAGCATGAGAAAAAGAATACCGTAATTGAATGAAATGACAATAACTCCTGTCAAAATAAGAATCCAGGTAGTTACAAAAGCAATTACAAAAGACAGGAAATCAAATAAGTCTGTTACAAAGATATCAGACATTATTATTTAGCAATTATGGATTATTTTAAATATTTAATTAATGTTATAGAAATCAGCTGTTAATTATAGGTCTTTTTAGAATTATTGGATTGATTATAAGGATTAGTTCCCTATGGATCAGTGTTGACCTGAAATTGGACAAGAATAAAAATAAAATACAACAGATCAAATTAATACCTACATTAAACATCAACCTGTGAGCATAGAAGCTGCTTTTCTGATTCGAGACTATTATAGGTCTAGAAAAATTTACAAATATTGCTTGTAATCACTATTTATCCTTATTTTCTCTCCTTTAAATGAGGAATGGTCAGAATACTGCAAGTTTAAAAGAGTAATCCAATTTAATTTCACTGTTCATCGAATTGTTTTCAAGTAGGCCTACTCTAGTTGGTTGGGAAGTAACTTAAACCATCTTAAACCATAAATAATGTTCAGAGATATTAGAAATAAAATACATTATCCTTGAAAAAAGACTGTAGTATGTATCACTAAATAACACCAGAAGCATGAAACCTTTAAATCTGCCTCACTCAATTCAATACTGCATTAGAGAAGTATGTTTACTCAGGCCTATGACAGTTACTGTAATTTTTATTTTAATCATATAATTGCATAGTTTACTATCTAAATTCAGTGTAATGCAGATGTCATATTTGTTATTTTATATAATTATGATGGCTTTAAAATAGAAAAGCATAAATCTTCTGACAGGGAATTGCCATTAATCAAAAGAAAGTATACATAGTCATCTACAATGGAGAGAAGGAGGTGGCAATGGCCTTCCCCATCAATTCCTTGCATTATGAACTGTTCATGATTTTATATGTTAGATGGAAGATAACTTCAAATTAATTTATCTAACTATACAAATTTCAGCTCAGACACATTTTTGCCAAGACCTAAATATTGATGAAGTCAATCAAGTTTTGTACAGTATATGTTTGACCCCTGTTTAGATTACAGGTACAAATTTATCTTGAAAATAATTACGTTAATTACTATTAATTCGATTGTCCTAATGTGACAACCTCGCCCTCTCAGAAAAATTTGCCCTCTCCTAAAAAGAATCCTGCCAATATTCATAAACATATAGCCTACACTACTGATATTTAATTTTTATTTTAGTCTCCTAACTTCAAATATGGACTCTAGAAAGTTTGTTTAGATACCATACTGTATATTCCAATTAAACTCACTTTGTTTATCCAAAAGGTGCTATGTAGTATTGAATAGAGTGAAAGATAACATGTCTAAAACACCACTCATGATCCATCATTCAACGCTAACAAATAGTAAAATAATTTTCCATGACAATGAACATGTTTGGTGGTAATACATTGTTATATTTACAATAAAACACCAGTTAATTATGAGACATGCAGCATAAAATGTCAATAACTATTTTTGTATGCTGAACCTCATGATTTGCTGGTTAATCAATAGTATGTACATATTTAATAGGAAAGTGAATGTATATAGAGGAAAACAGTTGTTAAAGAGAGATTTTAAACAAGCTTGAAAAGGCGCTAAACTTCTGTTTTTTGTTGAAGAATAGAGTAAATTCCTAAGTAAAATAATACTTTTTTTAACTTGATAATGGGAAATGATATGTGACTGCATTGAAAGAAGGGTCTAAAACATACATAACCTGAATTGTGATAAAATGCTGATTTGCAATGGCGTATGATAGAAACGGCATTCAACCTATTGCTGTTTCAAATGTTGATGTATGAAGGAAACATAGGAAAATATGTGTTCCCTTTTAGTAGTTAGAAAATACAGTACATATATTTTTCAACCAGGAAGTCAATTTAAGTTCAAGAGCTTTATTTAAAAGCTCTATTTCTAATCTGCCTGGATATTTCTGGCCTTTTTAATGTTAGGATTGTAGTAAATTACAGGCATTATACAAGAAAATTCAGGTGAGGGGTTTTCTTCATATTAAATACGGTAGGTTGTATGGGAAAGAGTGGTTTCTCCGAACCAAGGCCGAAAATGTTGTGGAACATGTTGTAATTAAGACAGGTATCTGAATATATGTTCTACAGTACATTGTTCTTTATATGCTAGTTTCCAGTTTTCAAAAGCAGACTTAATCCCCAACACAGAGTCTTAAGGTGAAATTAAGGTACCGTATGCCAATTTTGTAAACAATAACATTGATTCATGTTTTGTAACCCTATATAAATTTTAATCTCATCCCAATTAATTTTTTACTCTCCAGACAACTTACTGAAATGTGATGATCACTAAATTTGACTGATCTTCAGTCCATCAATATGTAGGAAGGAAGGAAGCTTTTAGTGTTACGTGACCGTTAATTATGCGATAATGAGCCACGGGACCTCCTTTTTACGTGGAATCCGAACCACAGGACATGGTATTTCACTCCGAAAATATCACATGCATTGGCCGGGACTCGAACCCGGTCCACCTTGGTGCGAGGCCAACTGTTTGACCGCTGCGCCACCACGCCCCCATCATCATCAATATGTAGGGGGAAGCCCAATTACCTTGGGTGGTCTATGATAACATATTCTACAAAATTACCTTAAATAAAATACACACTTCCAAATTGAACACTCACTGCTTAAAATAACAGTCAGCTTGAGAGGATAGTGCAATGGCACAGTGGCACTACCCCCTGGAGCCTCCACTGATGACATTGTCTTAGTGTGTTTGAGGGGCGTAGTGGCACAGCGCTCAATCTGTTTGCCTCTCACCAATGTGGACCGGGTTCGATTCGAAGTGAAATGCCATGTCTCATGGCTCGAATTTCATGTGAAGAAGAGCTCATGATCGCAAGATTAACGGTCACGTATAACTGCAAGATTCCTTCATTTTTGTTTGTCTTAGTGTCTCAACCTCACCCTCTCAGTAGATATAAATATTATTTTAAGTAGTGCAGTGTATTTTACTTGCGTAGACTATATTATTAACCGTCAACGATAATCGGGCTGCATGTGACTGAGTGAAGAGCATTTTTACATAGAATCTAAAAATGTTGAAATGGTTTCTAAGTTTTCCAATCACTAATTCACCTACCATAGTTTCGTTTCGTATGTTTTTTTGTGAATAGCAAAAGAAGATTGAATTGAATTTAAGTAATCGTGTTAATCTAATATCAGTGAAATGCAGGTCACCTCAGTTTAAGGAGTAGTTTGACTCAGGTTGTATTTTACCATGTTTCTGGTATATACCTGCGTCCATTTTGCTTAAAATAGTGAGAAATTTCAGGCATTATACAAGAAGATTCAGGGAGGGTTTTTCTTCATATTAAATACGGTAGGTTGTATGGGAAAGAGTGGTTTATGTGAATCTAATGCGCATCCAATTTTAAAACAAATTACGAATGTAATACACATCGGCCAAATATTGCACTTTAATGTGTATTATAATTAAACAATTATTTGATGAGCGTATTATTACCATACCGACATACATACATCTCCATTAAAACACAATAGTAAATGACAGACGTAAAGATGTTCTCCTAAAAGAATTCAATAAAATAATGAACAACCCAAGACTGCCAATACAGGAGCACATCAGCGATGCAAATACTGGTCGCCTGCGTTCCAGAAAACCATCAACAAGATATGCCATGAACTTGAGGAACAGTAACTACCAAACTTTTGCTGAGTGGCAGAAGAGACTCAACAACAAATGTTGTCCAACAATGCCTCCTGTGAAGAAGACGCCGCCACCTGGTTTCAACCTCCATCATAGACTTTAGGGGCAGATGACCTCGTAGTTCCGCCCCTGAAAACAACAGTAACTAACTAACGCTCTCGTAGACTATGGTCCACATTGAACAGGATACGATCCAACCTTGGGAACTGTGCAGCCTTCCACTACAAGCGAAGCAGAATGCAAGAGTGTGACTGTGGAGCTATAGAACAGACGATCCAGCACATCATCACCGAGCGCAGCAAAAGGAAGTTCAGTGGCAGTGCTAGTGACTTTGAACTCGTGACTCCAGAGACTATTGACTATATTCAGAATTTGGATATACGTGTATAAATTCCTACTATATCTCTAGCCACAAGCTAAATAATAATAAATAATAAATGACAGACTAGGAGAAAATACGTATTCAGTGCTGCTCTCGTCATTGGAAAGTTTTTATGCCCCCGTAACAATAAAAATAAGTATAATAATGTTATGGATTTTACACTCCTTCTGATCAATGCACCCTCAAATGCAAACTGTCTGTGTCAAGATTCGATCCAAAAACTTTGGACACAGCAGTCGAGAACGTAACCACTGCGCTATGCAGCCAGTCTCCATAATGCAACTCCAAGGCTTTTCCAAACTGCACGGTGAATGTATCCCGGACCGGCTGTGCCACTGAAACTACCGATACCCAATTGATGGGTGTTCAAGATAGTTCCAAAACGTGTTATTTATTGTATGGCTTTTAGTGCCGGGAGTGTCCGAGGACATGTTCGGCTCGCCTGAGTCTGTAGGTGCTTCCAGCGGACACCCTTGGGGTGAGCTACAAGTTCCGTTCAATTTCAAGTAGTTCCAACTTGCGCTGCCAGATATCAATGATACCTAGTGCTGAACGTTGGAACTTTGATAGAGCGTTCCGACGAAATCTAACCTAACAATTTAGCTTCACACAAGTTTAGTCTGTGGAAGAATCTTTTACATGCCATAAATCCATGACATGGGACCGAAGGCTTTACTTCCCCTCCGAAGGAAGGCATACTGAAGGATTTTTAACGCTCTTAAAAAATCTGACGACTTCGGCCGGGTTTGAACCCGCTATCTTGGGCACAGCAGTTCAGCTTGCTACCAACCATGCCACCGAAGCCGCTCCAAAACTTGTGAAGCAACATGAGAGCGCCTGATATCATTCGCTAGGTTTTGTGGAAGTTTCGTTAGGATTCGAAGCCGGAATGTTATGGTGTTCCCTTATAAAAGTGCTTTCTATGTTTTTGCTTACTGAAATATGCTTTTTGAAATATGATGCAATAATAGGAAAGATAGAAGGGATGTGTTACCATAGAATCTTTAGAACATTTCCTTTTTCTTTAATCTGAAGAAAAGAGGTGATGGAACTCGAATAGAATTGGGGTCGGAGGCTAGGTGATCACTGTTCATAGTGTAGGGAAATTTTGTAGTAGTTTTATCTTGTAATATTTAATCCATAATTAGAAACTTCTAGTCATAAACAGAGTTTATAACTACGGTAAACATTAAAACATTGATAAACGTATTATTACAATAACGAGACATAAACGTTCTCGACTGCTAAGTACGTTGACGTCTATATGATCCTTACGTGAGAAATAACTCGAGCTACAAATAATATTATTCATTCAAAAAAGAAGATTATGTTAAAACTCGGCAATTCTTTTAGGTTTGTGCCATGTCTTGTGTGGGATTTCGCCTAGGACACCAAGCTGGCTCATCTGCGGGCTCTTGGTGTCCCCGCCCGGACCCCCACAGGAGTAGTGAACTGCGCACTACCTCCCTTTTTATGAAGATTATGTTGCTAGAATATATCCAAAATATTACAAAAAATCCACAACATAACAGGTTCTTGAGAATTTTTCTTCTTGTTCTTTGCTTCTGACTTCTGTTATAGTAGGTATGCCTTGGAGTACTTGTCAGAGTTGAAAATGGTCAAAGGAGCCGTAATGATTCTAATGAAAATCATGTTCCTCGTGGTGATACCTTACAGGGTTGATCTCAGTGAAGTGCCAATTTAGGTGAGGCTTTTCTTACTTGAAGAAATTGCTACAATACTCATCATGAATGGGCAGGATACGAGCATTCTCTCCAAACAGAATGTTATCCTTCGTATCAGCAGGCCGTTTCTTCAAATAATGTCCTGCATCTCGAATTATGATGAAAATTATTTAAAAAATGGGCCACAAAAAGCATTGTATTAATATTGCTGTTACAGAGAAATCAGGTATTCAAAATAATTTTAAATGCCAAATTTAGAGTAACCATTCAACCAACTAATCACCTAGCCAAGAAAATTTTCAGGAACCAAGCAAAAGAAAAGGTCATAGCTGATTTATGAAAAATCAATGTATTTTGACAGTTACAGGTACTCGCATGCAAACTGCGATTATACTTTTCAAGACTGAATTAATTCCTAGTGTTAGCATATTTGATTTTTCTTTTGATAGTTATGCAATAGTATATCTTTGCAATTTACTTTTGATTCTGCCCAAACCCACTGTAACTAACACATAGAGGACATAACATCAATTTAACAAAATGTATGGTACGGTACATTAATATTGAAGGAAGGTCTTCAATGAACTTTAAGTCTCCAACTATCACCCTTTTCCTTTTATTTATATGCTAAAATAAATGTAAATTTTGAAAAAGAACAGTAAATTTCTGCATACCATTTAATAAGTTATAGCCTATTGCAATATAAAGCAAATTAAGGATCTTCAGTAATTCTCATTTTCTCTGGTCCAACAAACAAATTACGTGTGCAGATGTCCTGTTTTAGGCTTCCATAAATATAAACGCTTGACATAGGCTACCGTACACTGAAACCCACACGTATAAGAAAGTAGAAATGGCCATAGAAATAGACTGATGCGAAGATTGTATCAGTGCAGTAAGAAAATGACTTCCTGGTAGTTGTGTGTTTATTTTCCTGTGATAAAGTTACTATCCATAGCTATTAATATATCTTTGAATTTGTTGAGAAAATGTTCAGTTTAAGAATTTTTCCTGGGCAGGATGTTTGTGTAGGACACTGAATCTATTGTCCAGTGTAATCTTTATATTTTAAATGATCAAGGTATCAGAATATCCTTTTACCTTAATAATACATATCAGATTATCACTAAAAGTTACTTCAGCTGTAGAATCATTCCAAGGAAATATGCCCATGGTGAAAATTTGTAGATGTGCTTTAAAAATGTGCAATGAGCTTGCTGCTATTGTAAATTATTAGAAGGCCTTTTACTGTAGGATTCTCAAATACAGCAGCAACTTATTCTTATTTATACTTGACAATAGATTCACCTCAAGTAATCCAATTCTGTCATCACTCCAGTGACAATTTTCAAACTTTACAGGAACATTTTGATATGAAAAGTACTGTATATTCAGTGTATTATGTTATTAAGAACAGCATTATCCTGCTAATGCCATACAAAGAAATAATTCCCCTTGTTGAAAATCTGCTTCATAAGAAATTCATTGCATTGTATTTGAATTTAATATAATGTTTATAAAAACAAAACTATAAGTAGATTTTAAAATAGTGCATATTAAAGAGTCAAGTTTGGCACTGATGAAATTTACTAAAGGGTCATTAGCTCATGAACAATTTGACTATGTATTACTAGGGAAACAAGCCTATAAAATGCAATATTTTGAGAAGGTATTATCAATACGCACTGAAGTTTCTCACATATAAGATGCTGGTGCTCCTAAAAATATACTTTTAATATCGTGGCACCATTTAAATGCTATCTTTCTTTAGTATGTGAGTCAAGCTTTCTCTGTTCTTCTACCATAAAAAAGTAACAACATACTTAACTTAAATGGCATAATTTAATGATATTTAATGAATTCTTAGAGCTATTCTTGTAATTTTGTACTTAATTATGATTGTTAATAATTTCAGTTCACATCTATAATCGGCCATAATGCATGGCTTTCAATTAATCTTTGGATAGAAAAATCAATAAATCAACAGACTTCAAAAGTCTTTTTCTTTTTCTAACATACTCATATTTTATGAGAAAAATGCCATTGGAATCACAGTATTTTGTATTAAAGTGAAACTGTGGCCTACTAATACCGAACGGTAGCTTGTGGTGGGGATATTAATATTAATTTCAGTTGTCATATTACAGTACATGTAAGTTATAAGAATGGCCACAAATATTAAAGTATCCAGGGATCGGAATGTAACAAATATACAGTGTTCGAGCATACTTCTTATTGATATGCTTTTCAGACAACCTTCCCTTAAACTAATTCTTTGTATAATGATTCTATTTTATAATTCATGTTTCAATGAACTCAAGGTTTATTGTTAATTTATTTTATGGTAGAAGAACAGAGAAAGTTTGACTCGCATTTTACCGTGCTGTAGTACTGTATCCAAAATGTTTTACGATTGCTTCATGTAAGTTATTGAACTCCATGAAGCAAACGGAAGTGACTTTAATTTCTAGGTACGTTTGTGTGAATTCAAATGGAATATAGGAGTTTTTTAATACAGTATATTGATACCAGATAACATTGTTTTCTTTTCTCTGCTCTATGACATCCATGTTTTATAAACTACAATGATGAACTTATCAAACATACCGTAATGTTGTTACTCGTATTCTAACTACAAGCAGTAAGTGATAGTTCCCAATAATCAGTTGAATTTAACTTTACCCTTACCGGTACACTAAAATGACATTTATATCAAAGCCATATGTTCAGTATTCAAACATACGGTACAATAAATGGATTATGAAGGAAGACTGTGAGAAGAGAGACGTTCAGTACTTCCACATATTGAAATAATAAACCATAGCCTATCTAAATAATGTACCAAAGTTAGCAATGTTCAACATTCATGAATTTATTAAATAGCTAACTGCATATTGGTCCCTTAGGTCATTCATTCACTACCAGAACACGTTTCCTCCAATTTTTTTTTAAATCTTTAACCAACTCTTTATCATTTTCCATTCAGGTGCAGTCCTCGAATATGTTTTGTAGTTTCATCTCATCCTTCACCTTTCGGTAATTTATGTTCCCTTTACATAAAATGATATAGACTTTATCTCGATGGTTCTGTTGTACATTCTGTCCATGAAATCCCATTTTGCCTCCTTTTATATAATTTAGGATTGTTTCGTGAGTTTATGCATTTTATTTAGGGATGCACATGAATTTCCATTTCAAATACACAACCAAGATAAGCTTCCGTTATAAAATCAATTTGCTTGCAATCTCCTACATTTTTCATATCCATATGAGCATATTTCATTAACCAGTTTGCTTTCATTCCTGCGTATATTTTATTATAAGTGAATTTATGACTGTAATGACAGTCATTCTGCTGGTACAATGATATAATATTAGTATATGCCGAGCTTTATTTCCCGATAGAAAAAGTTCCGATTCTCACGATATTCTTTTGGCAAGTTTACTGTCAATATTCTAGTAAACAATGCCTTGAGCCTTAGAGAAAAGACGAGGTGTTATACAGTGAGTCCGGGAATATTCTCCGCAGCGCCGACATGCGTCTGCAGCAGTTACGTTGGTAGCACGGCTGCCGCTTGCATCATAACAAATAAACAGTAATCTTTGTACTCTCCACAGCCATTGATAACAGATGCTGGAACCATTCACAGTACATCACTCTTTTTCCGTAATCAGTTTGTTTTAATTCATGAACCACGGTAACTTTATAAGGGAACAACAGAAGCTTGTCTCTTACAGCTTTACGTGCTGTTGACTTCGAGACTCCTGTTTGTTGAGCTAATTTTCGTGTTGTTGATTTACTTGGACTACGTAGCATTATATCGGAGATTTCATCAAGTTTTTCGTCTGTTAAAAGCGTAGGCCTGCCTGTACCCGGTACATCGTGAACTGAGCCAGCCACACGAAATTTACTTACCAAATCCCAAACGGTATCACGGTTTGGACACTTTGAATTAGGAAACCGCGCCTGAAATCTTAATTTTACATTTTCTGTAAACCGATCGCCTTCGCGAAAAACGTATTCCACCAAAAAAACAACTCTTTCTTCAGTAGTAAACATTACCGCCTGTATACTGTTGCACTCTCCAATCTATCTGAACGTTCACTTACTGCAATACACACTGAAGACATACAGGCACGCTCGCTTATCGCAATACACACTGACAGCCCACACGCGGGAGTCCCCCTTTCAAGGACACAATGCAGCCAACTAAACTTATGACTCAACCACTCGCAGCTGCACGTACCCACTGCGGAGAACATTCTCGGGCGCCCTGTAGCATACCAAGTATACGTGTTACATTCTCCTACATCTCCTGACTCACATAAATAGATTGGGTATATTAATGATGTCATGTATTACCTGTACCCATTAAGAAACCATTTAGTTTGATTTCCAACCATTTTGTAATACATTGTACCATTGTTGTTGTTGTTGTTTTGATTTGATAATTTATTTATAACAAGTATTTTGTACTGTACGTAGAGACCGAAAGATTGCATAAAACTAGAAGGCTTGATCCCTATTAATTACTAGTTCACTTCGCTGACCATATTATAAAATTAATTCTTTGACATAATATTAGTATATATTTATGACAGTAAGCTTAAATATACAGCAAGAATAGATATGACAAGAGTCATAGGAACAAATCCTTACATTAACTGAAATAACAGTTTAATACAAACGTTGACCCAGTTTTAAAATAATGTATAATTTAGTTCATAATATTGAAATGTGACAACAGACCTAACAAGGAAAAATGTTATAGATCATATTTATACAATGGTAGGGGACCACAACATGATAACAATTTTGCTCTATTTCAAAGTAACACAGAACCATTAAAAGGAAAGAAGGAAAGAATGCATCTGAATTAAAACTTTGTAAGTAATGTATTGTACTTATATACTCATTACATAAAAGAGGCCTTATTATATCATGTTATACATTACATAAAATATATACTATTCCCTGTGACTTGAAAAGTGATTCATACTGAATACATGGGTATGTTATTTCATTTCATCAACCCACCTCTCCTTCGTATCCCGTCCTCTCCGTCAATGCTGACATGTTGGAGGTGGAAAAGGGTGCAATTATTCTTAAAGCACTCATCCCAGATTGTATTTTTACTATACAATAGATGTGGCTGACAAGGAACATTTCTTGAAAGTTGATAGATATTGGTATAATTTAGAAGAAGATGGAATGTTCAGCTGTAAACAATGCTTATTTTACCACCTTTAGCTGCACATATCGGCAATTACACAACAAAAGTAATTTTTTGGCCTTGCAATATTGCTTACAGTTGTACTCTTTAGATCATTTGCCAATTATGGAGTTTCCGTTTGGGAACTTCCAGGATAATTTCAATGTTGGTGGCTTAATATTACTTCTGGTATGAGTGTTTATTGGTGCGGTATTTTATTACTGTTTCTTTAGGTGTTAGATTTGTGTCAATATCATCTGGAGTTGCATCGACCCTAACGACGTAAGTACCTCGTTATCACATGTTGTTAATTATTGTATGATGAGCAACTAGAAGAGTGAGTACCCTTATACCTCAGGGCACTTTCCAACGTCCCTCTGCTAATCTGCTTGCTGTCAATCACCAGAAGTACACTGAATGTCCGTAGCAATTTTAATGCTCAACCTTTATTTTCTGTACTATTCTTGCGTTTTATTTTTACATTTCTCTGATTCTTTCTTCGTGAAGCTATAAATGTTGAGAAGATTCCCTCGCGTTCGTCCTGTTTTTTTATATAAACTTTGATTTAAAATGTACAGGAGCCATTACTCACTTTGCGTAGAGAGGATAAGACCCTACACTGACAATAAACAGATTTTTTACTACTGATCGTACATCTCTGGCGATTCTGTCACAGCAAGCGACCCTTCCATTCCCATTCGTTGTCCAGATTCCACTATAATATTCTAGGTGTCCAGCAACCTCAGTTAGGTAAGCTAGCAAGCTTTACTTTCTTTCTTAAGGGCCAAATAAATGTTAGGCAGTTTTACTGAATTTGCTATTTACGTTTCATTGGGCCATCTGAAATAATATTTATTTAGACACTGCACGACCTGCCGGGCTGATCAATACAATCAGCATCACCATCTTCGTCATCAATAAAATGGTGTGTGCCAGGAGAGGGCAGTATCCACTAGACGTCGCAAGATCTTCTTTTCATACTTTGGTCAGCTCCTTATCACACGTTATAGTTGATTGACAAAGAATATAATCTTGAAAACTAATAGAGATTGGCGGTTTGTTTCTACAAGTAGCTAAACTCATAATGTGTGTACATGCCTAACACACCTCGATATTTGCACCATTGGTCCATGCATTTTGTAGCTATGGTAGGTGTAACGTTTGCGATAGCTGCTCGAATGTTATGGCGTATATCTAGTAGATCGCGAACCGGTGCTTGGTACACATGATTCTTGACAAAACCTTAGAGGTAAAAATCAAGTGGCGTAAGTTTTGGGCTTTTAGTGGCGCCAAGATCTCCGTTCCCCATATGCAGCAGTTGTATAGACAGTATTCAACTTGATATTACAACACTATCAATACAACAAGGTAACACTGAAAAAAGAATTCGAAACTATCTGTTCACCTTCCCGGAAATGGAGAATGTAGTCTCGTTAGAAAAGCAAAACATATCAAGGAATGCTCATTTTCGTCAATTTTCGCCAAAATTGCTTCCGCAAAATACCTTCCGTTGTGGCTTGTAAGGTTCCAGTTTCTAACAAAGCTGTTAGGTGTGTGAAAAACATTTTGAGTTTCTCTACTTATAGAAACACCAAACTGAAATCCTGGTTGTAAGTCTCGATAACAATGTTATGGTACATGTCAAGGTACATCCTGATTTTTTATATGGCAAGTAGAACAAACCAACCTTCTAACCCACATATAGAGCATTTGACATCTTTAACGGATAAGATGCGATACGCATAAGCAACAGGACGTCATCCAAGATTGTGGGCGTTAAGCGGAACAGGCGCGACAGCCGTAGCCAAGTCATCAGTCTTCACGATGAAATCGCGAGAAAAATCAGGTACAACTAATAATGCAGCATCTGATAGAGCAAAATTGTCAAAATCAGCTTTCTCGGGGGTACCGGTACCCCCAATGAAACATAACTCCCTTAAGTCTGTAAATATCAATATCCCGCCATTGAGAGCGGAATTAGGAATTGCAACAAAACGTGCAATCACTTTTATGTTATTGAGAACGAGTCCGGTCTATAGCGATGGAGACACCTTCAGAGAGGACAATGTGCCACAATTAAGAAATTCTAGATTTGTTAGCTCAACCCTTACATCCTATAACTTCGCCATTAGAACCGCGTATTGAAACCTATCGCAGTATGCTATGCGTTGATCAGAATCATCCTCATGCATGACATTTCACATTCACGATGAGAAAGCTTTAAATTTTTTTGTCTTCACAATTCCTCATACACTCGATCGGTTAACTCACGTCTCGCATGCGCATTGGTTGATAGGGTTGTCCGATGAGCGTGTGAGTTCCTGTAACACCATATCCAAGATCACAGGGTTTGTTACTGAACGACCTCCCAAGATCGTCCCGAATGCCCATCATCCACTGTGTGATCTTAATCAAATTTATCGCGAATTTGTGCCATTGTTCGCCGTATTGGTGGTTCTGTCCGGAACTCGAGTTGCCATCGTCGTTGCACTTCACGAGTGTCTCTGCTTGAACGTCAAGCATGCCTGCATGATTTTCTTTGCCTCTCCTGACTCTTCTGTCGGTCACATGATGGCGTGGTGACTGCAGAATTCCCTGGAGGCAACAAAATACTACACTTCGGCTTTTAAAATCTTGTAATAATAATAATAACAAATTATTTAAGTAACTCCACATTGTTCATAGGAAATCTTCTATACGGTACTTTCATTTAGCAGATTATCATCAAGATGATTAAATCAAATCGTACCCCTCTTTACGTCATCAAGATCTTTGTAGGAGACTGGAAAGAGAGTCGGAGCTAATGAGTTCAATCAACTTATCAAGAAGGTACCGTTGACCAAGAGTATGTTTATAAATTTAACTACAGTAGGTCCGAGAAGCGAATTACTTACTACTGATGAACAGTGAATAAAACGTCTACTGAGTTGAACAAAAGCTGAGGTTATCTGTAAACCAGTCATTGTATCAAAAAGGTTACCCGATCTCCTTGTATGTACTAATCCTACATACCGTACTTAAATAATGTGTGTTAATATTTCCCACCTCTCCTGAAGTATGTTACCTGCTCTACTGACGTAATTCTGATTACAGGCTTGTTTGAAGCCCATATTGCAAGTTAACATCATTCAAGTTTCTTCCCACAATGGGAAGCAGTGTTCTAATAATGTATGGACTATACTGTAAATGTGAAGAGGATAGTTCCTCACCAATTTCCGATATACTGTATAATGCAGAACACATGCCTGAAGGTAACAGATAATTATACATTTTCATTTTGAGTCAAGCTGATGGTTTCAGAACTTCGTCTATTGTAGCGTGAGTTTCTTAGTGGGTCTTCGGACGATGACACTGCAAATCTTTGTGGGACATTGCTAATGGTATTAAGAAGACTCCTCACAACCGGTGCATTCAGAGCCCGTTCGGATAAAGACAGGGTTCTTGTATTGTCACTGTTACGTGTCAGGCTATTGCTCTCCAAGATAGTTGGCAGGCCAGCGTTACTAGACATAGGGCTATGATTTTGGCCTGAAAAGTACAAAGTACACTATTAGTTATAGAGCAATTCTCAACTAAAATATTTAAATGCACTCCTCATCAAAAGAAGTGGATCACTTACTAATATTCGAAAAAATATAATTTCTCTTCATTTAGTAAACATATTTAATGACATACTAGTTGGTTTCAAAATTGCATTTGTGAGATGAGAAACTGATTTTAGGATTTAGGCCTATACATTGGTACTTACATATTCCAAGAAAATTCTCTGAAAAAAACATATTTTAACCATTTTGCACTAATAACGGGTGATTCTCCATCAGCGTTAATGTAGACGTCGGGCCATTCTGTAATTCGTATAGCTGTCTAATTGACTCGAGGATTGACCTCCCTATTCGCTTTTCACATTTTCTTCTGATGTCCCACAATTAACTCAATATAATTTATGCTACTTATTTATTCGTAATATACTCGTATATTCCTCGCATATTTACGCTCTACTTGCTTTAAGCACTGCCAAATTTGATACTGTTCGTCTTTATTTCAACCACAAGAAAACTCTGTTTTAACCGTTGTCTACGCCAGTGGTACCTAGCTCCCATGTCACCAGAACACACTTGGAGGACATCATTTTAATAAATTACGAGAAATAGAAAATATGTTTTAAAAATCCACACTGTCAGCATCTTCAATTGTCATTACTGCTTGCCACGGTGGGTGAGTGGTTATCGTGTCGGGCTACCAACTCCAAGCTTGCAGGTTCACTCCTGCCCATGGCTAGTGATTTTTGAAAGGCGAAAAAAATCACGACACGCATGTCATACATTGTTTGTATGTTAAAGAACCCTTTTGAATTCAGTAGGCCGTGTTCATAATGGCAAAATTAATCTCAGGATTTTCCGCCAACACAAAGAGTTCCTCCATTCTCTACTAGAAAGCGCTATAGTGTCAAGGAGCTTAGATACCTAACCCCCTTGACTTTCATAGCGCTCCTAGGAACAACAAAATTTGACATGCAAGCTGCCCTTTGGGCGTCAAATAACAAAGCTTGCACCCGCCACTCGAGGCCATACGATATTATTATTATTATTATTATTATTATTATTATTATTATTATTATTATTATTATTATTATTATTATTATTATTATTATTATTATTATTGTAAATACAATTAATTGAATAGCATTAACCTCTAGGTAAAATTCGCTGTGCCAAACGTCATTTCACTCGGATGATTAGGTCGCCAAAAAGTCATTTTAAATATTTTAAATTCGCAAGGCCGCCAAGGTGTTTTAAATTCATATTTTATGCACTTATTCACCATTTATTTTATTTTCGCTAAATTCGTTTTGGGGTTGGAGTTTTCGAAAAGAACGTGACAAATATGATTAGGAATGTAGCCTACTGTTTGTAGAGCAAGTTGGCCTACCTTCCTATGCTTTGCTGGTGAATAAAGCGTCATGAGATTTAGAAACCTACGTGGAAAAGACAAAACGCACGAAATATGTTCAAGGAGAAATAAGCAGAAAGGACCTCGGCACGTCATTGTATCAGGGGGAAGGGAATAAACGTGAGATTGTTGGTTGTTGTTTTTTCCTGTAATCGATTACTTTTTGAAATGTATGAAGCACGAGTGATATATATGCTACACATAGTCCCCTTGTATGTTGAAGCAAGTGTCCCAGCAAGTTACAAGATTCTGGAGACCCTAAGTGAAGACCGTGGTGTCACGGGCCTCAGCATACTTGGCTACGTCTGCAATTGATTCCTCGGTGATGGCTAAGTGTGGTTGACAGGGGCGTATATACAATTTTTTTCGGGGGGGGGGGTCTGACTCTCCTGGAAAATTGTGAGTACTTGATGAATGTTCTATTATAGCCTGTGGAGTATGAATGGCAAGTATCTAAATGGATTACTTGTTAATTTATTCAGCAAATTTTACAAATTGATAAGCATTTTTAAAAGTACTGTGAAATACATTGTATTTTGTACCCAAGTTGGCTTTTTCGGGAGGGGGGGGCTGGAGCCCCCTCAACACCTCCCTTATATACGCCCCTGGTGGTTGATGTGGTCGAAACATGTACTCAGTGCGCTCTCGTCCATCACGCAATTCACCACACCATCTGAACACTGTAAGGCATGATAAACATGCATTCACAAACAAATCATTCATACGGCGATATATTTCGGTCCACTAACACCACTTGTCTTCACAAATTGAATAACAGCTCGCTTGGCCCGTTTGAACGAATCCAATCTGTGGATTCTGCGTATACAGTAGACTTGTGATAATCTCACAGGTATGGGACTGTGAAGGTATCAGATTATCAAAAATTATGGATTACCCTACATTCAATGCAAAATCATGGCTTAAAGGGAAAACTGCAGATTTGAGTAAAAGATATGAAAAAATATTTTTAAAATGTTTCAGGCATCCGTCACTACTATCCGCCCAGAGTTAAGAGTGGACTCAGGCTCTTGTGGGATTTCATATTTAGGGGACTCCCCCAGAATTGATGACTTCAAAGTCTTCAATAACTGTATTTCCTCCATCTTACATAATAACGTATTTGTCATGATGCTGGACGCTCATTTCATGATACTGGTACGTAATTAATACATTCTCAATTAATATACAACGTGATTTTGTGATGCATCTTGCAGTAGTGTCCACGCGCTGGATGGAACAGCCCTCACTTGGTTTAGAGCTCCACCCAACGCACGAGAGGAGACCTCTTCAAAATATTTCTAACCATGTGTTAAGAAGTTTGAGAGTAGTGAGTGTTTTATGTCATAAAACAATTACATTGATGTACGTGGTATTTAAGAACACGACTGATGTTCCTTTGCGTTTTCTATGTCGTAGTTCTTGGTGTTGCGTGCTGTACCATAGCTGCGTCGCTACACGCGGCAACACTTGTATCATAATAGCTGTAGTCCACTCTTAACTCGGGACAGACAGTAGCATTAAAAGTGGCGGCTTCGGTGGCGTAGTTGGTAGCATGCTGAGCTTCTATGCCCAAGTTAGCGGGTTCAAACCCGGCCGAAGCCGTCGGATTTTTTAAGAGCGTTAAAAATCCCTCAGTATGCCTTCCTTCGGAGGGGAAGTAAAGCCGGCGGTCCCATGTCATAGATTTATGGCATGTTAAAGATCTTTCCACTAATTACACCTGTGTGAAACTAAATTGGATAGGTTAAGAATATAAACAACGCTCTTAGGTTGCTACGTTCGTTGCCAAGAGCCGACTGCGGTGGCGTCTAGTAGCTAGTTCTGAACTAGGCCTAGTAGTCGTTGACGGTGGCATTTGGCGGCAAAAGTAGGAACTATTTGAAAATTCAAAGTTGCAGTCCCTACTTGAATTAAAAAACAGATACACACACTAATACAGTCATCACAATTAACACCGGTTATCAGACATATTCTACACACACCCAAAGTACACGGGGCTACATGACCGCGTTGTCGCAGCCCCTAAACTAAGGAACCAACCAACCAGCATTAAAAGTATTTTCTTATTTATTCATAAAAAAGTGCTTTAGCTTTTTTAATTTCCCCTGAAATAAAAGCATGTCTTTCTCTTTGTTCATACAAAGATTACTCTACTTTGGATTTTCAGCTGATTTCACAGTTTTTCTATTTCTTGGTTCATTCACAACTGATGTTAAAAACTACTCTACTTTTTCTTTGTTTTTTGGCGCCCAGGTCAGCCAGCAATCACGTGTTTGGCAAGTGGCGGGTGGGTTCCTCAACTCGCCTCCCTCCACGCGAAGGTCACAGAACTGTTCAGTAGGTACTGTTGATCCCTCGCTTACTAGGACACTTGTGAACGACGCAAGTGCTATATTTTTCCATTTTAGAAGATGGTGTATAAATCCTGTCGGATTATCGAACCTGTCAGACTGCCAAATGTCAGACTGTTATGAGTCTACAGTATAAACACAACAATGTGCAAACAGACCATACTAGTGTGCTTTCTTACATATTCCGCCACCTACCAGACCAACAAATCTCTGCGTATTTAAACTACGACGCTACTAACAAAAATGTGACCATAATAGCTACACCGCAACAGACTGTACCAGTGCTCTAATGAAGGAAGCAGTTCCGGACTCTCAAGTAGCATGGAAAATGTCAATTGCGCGCTCAGAAATGAAAGCAATTAAACTCGGAGATCTCCCCACATACAGGTTGAATTATACTAGAAAATTGACATGGTACCAATATTACAAACCTCGATACCGGTACTTCAAAAAATGACATTTTTCAAAATTAACCTTTTCTCATAAAATATTTGTTCTATTTCTTGCAGAAAAAGAAAGAATTTCGTTGATATCTCTAATAGATCCGAAGTTATAGTAAAACTAAAATATGACTGGCATCTATCATTGACAAATACAGATGACATCACTATTCCGCCCCTTAAAAGTCCAATAATAACTAAATAAATGTATTGATATTTCACTCAGGCTTTGAATATAGGCTACCATAAATATCTCATTAAGCTGGGTGTTCAATTCTCATTGGCTACTTTCCAAACAACGGAGCAGCTCTTGAGTTGTTTCTATAGAGAAAGTCATTTGTTTATATAAAAATAACCCTCGTGCAGTTTCTGGTAGAAATTTTTCCTTAGTGTGCGTTTTTAAGTGTCTCTGGTGTTATATTAGTGCCTTGCGATGGGCAAACGTTAAGATACCCACAAAACAAGGAAGGCAAGTTTTGAATGCAATAGGTAGCCTACACAAAAATAGTACTAATGCTGCAGAGCACCCTAACCTTAAATGTGCATCGACCCTAACGGTCCAGAATCTTGGTGTTCTTATCAACAATCAATACATAATGGCACTGTAAGCCACCACAAACATAAAAACAATCTTCTCCTGTTATTATGAATGCAATTAAATAAGTTTTTTTATTTAATGAAGCGTAATGGACGTATTTGTGTTATAAGGGAGGATGGAAGCAAAATGCAAATATGCACGATGATGCAGTTAAACAACATGGCAGGGAGTAGAATGAACAAGTGAACCTAGGAAAGAAATTATGTGTATAGTAATTAGCTTATATTTGTGTGTGTGTATGTGTGTGCTTGTGAAAGTCAGTGGATCTGCTCACCAGGTTGCTCAGGTAAGCTCATTTTACTTCTTACTTAATTTTATTTCCCACTGCATACTTTCAGATGTTTGTTGACCATGACAACGGCAATACCATAGACCTGCATTCCTCTCCCCTAACTTCGCCCACCCCTTCTCTCCCGTCCCTACCAGCTTCAACGGGACTTGTGTTGCAAGAGCAGCTTAAGAGCCACCCGCGGTCGTTACAGTGTTGTCACCTAAATAGTCAGTCATTAATAGCGCATCTGGAGGAGGTAGAGGCTATTTTTGAAGTAAACAATGTACATATTATTGGAATCAGTGAAAGTTGGATGCGTAAAGACATGCCGTCATCTGCAGCTAACCTTGATGGATACTCTATATTACGCCATGACCGTATTGACAAAATAGGTGGCGGGCTTCTACTTTATTACAGAAACGACCTAAAATGTAAGATAATTTCCACTTCTGACCCAACACTTATACTGCGACCTGAATTTATGTTTGTAGAATTAGACTGCCATAAAAAGATATTAATAGGGATTGTATACAAGCCACCTAAAATAAGACAGACTGCTGATTTTGAAGATACATTAGCAGGTCTTGCCTCGGCATACGACGACATTATAATCATGGGTGATTTTAACACTGACCTTTTAAAGCAGACTGGTGAAGTTAACAGCCTACTGAATTTATTTCTCGCCACAAACATGACGGTTTTACCCCTGAACGCTACTAATCATGTTCATTACACTGACCATACGAGCCATACCCTAATTGATCTTCTTGTGACAAATCAACCTCAGAAAGTAATTAAACACGGACAGATCCCTGCTCCTGGCATCTCTTCACATGATCTATTGTACGTATGTTATTCTATTCGAATACCTAAGTATAAACCACGCTACATTACAATACGAGACTTACGACATATTGACCAGAATAAACTACGCTATGATGCATATAACTTGCCTTGGGATAATATACGTAATTCTCAGAACATAAACTCTAAAGTAAATACATTCAATTTAATGGTACTAGAAATATTTGACAAACATGCACCAAAGAAACTGGTAAGAATTACCCGCTCTTCATCTGCGTGGCTAACGGCCGAGGTAAGATCTGCTATGGCCAGTCGTGACAAACTATACAGACAATACAGACTGACACATGATGCAGTTGATTTTGAGAGATATAGAATTCTGAGAAACAGAACCAAGCAGCTAATTAGAAATTCTAAATATAAATACTTTCAGGAACTGATGAAAACCAACAGCCCTAGACAAAAATGGAGTAAATTACGTGCGGTAGGGATAGGTAAGACAGTTGAACAACATGTACCAAGCATATCGCTAGAGGCTCTAAATGATCACTTCGCACGGCCAAAAGTAGCCTCTACCTCCTTCCCTAAAAGTTCACTACCGGTACCCTTGTTACAACAGCAGTCTGTTTTGGAGCAATTCTCTTTTAGAAATGTCAGCTCGAATGAAGTTAAAGGTGTGATATACTCTATTTCATCCAATGCCACAGGTAATGATGACATTCCTATATCACTGATTAAGGATGTCTTGGGAGCTGTTCTGCCAATATTAACTCATATATTTAACTACTGCCTGACAAACGGAGTGTTCCCAGATGTTTGGAAAGATGCACTAATTAGACCTATCCCGAAGAGCTCCAAGTTTGATTCTCCTTCAGATTATCGTCCAGTATCCATCCTACCACCATTATCCAAGGTACTTGAACGTCTAGTTCATACACAAGTTACTGAATACCTTACAAAGCATTCCCTACTCAACCCCTTCCAATCCGGCTTCAGAAAGGGGCATAGCACTGCGACAGCCTTACTACGAGTGACAGATGATATCAGATGTGCAATGGACCAACGGGACGTGACTGTACTGACATTATTAGATCTCAGTAGTGCCTTTGACACCGTCAACCCTCAGTTGCTACTGCAGAAACTTCGAGAACTAAATTTTAATAGTGTGTCACTCCGGTTCTTTTCCTCTTATCTCGAAAATCGCCGGCAACGTGTGATAGTGGGAAATGAGAGTTCGGGATGGCAAAGTAAGACCCTTGGTGTCCCTCAGGGTTCGGTTCTTGGGCCACTGTTATTTATCATCCAAATAAATGACATATCAAAAGCCCTTAATTTCTGCAAATTGCAAGTGTATGCAGATGATGTACAGATCTACTATCATTCAAAACCGAGTGATATCAATAATGCAATTATTAAAATAAATTCTGACCTACAACAGCTTAGTGACTATGCTTATAAAAACAGTTTATTAATAAACCCAAATAAAACTCAAGTGATTATTATCGGTACCAGTAAAAACTTATATTATCTCAAGCAACGTGACATCTCGCCAATAATTTTAAACAATAAAATCATACCCTACTCTACTTCAGTGACAAACTTAGGAATTATTATGACTGAGACCTTAAATTGGACTAAACAGGTGATAAGCACATGTAATAAAGTACATAAATGCTTATATCCTCTGAAACGGTTCGGTAATGTATTCTCTGTTCGACTTAAAGTACAACTAATTCGCTCTCTGATACTACCTATATTTGACTACTGTGACACTGTGTTGACTGAAATAACCTGCGACAGTAACAAGAAACTGGACCGGTGCCTCAACAACTGTGTAAGATATATCTTTGGCCTGCGATATGATGTTCATATATCACCCTATTATAAGGAGCTGTCGTGGCTTCGAGTGCACCAGCGTCGTGAACTCCACATGTTATCACTACTGCACAAAATACTTTCCACTAATACCCCTAACTATCTTGTTTTACCGTTTTCTTACCTCTCGTCCTATCATGACCACAATACGAGATCTGGCTCCTCTCTTGCCATACCTATAAACCGTACTGCTGTTTACAACCGCTCGTTCATAATCTCTGCGTCCAGGTCATGGAATTTGCTACCTGCGAACATTAGAGACAATCCCTCTCATCGCAAGTTTAAAGTGGCTTGCTGCGAGTATTTGCTGGGTGGAGCCCGCTGACTTCCTGGATAAATGTTGAATGAACGAATGAATGAATGAGATGAATGATCGGATTACTGTAGTTACGTCATTTAAGGGTACCGTACTTTACTTTGTGTATTTTTGAAATCAATGATTCTACCATTATTCATATTATCACTATTCTTATTGCTATTAATATTATTTGTGCTATTTGTATTTGTAATTATAAGTCATGTAGATGTATACTCTTCTAGTGGTTAAGTGTAAGAGAGGGCCTTGAGCCCTAACTTCGCCACCAATAAAGGCATTATCTATCTATCTATCTAAATTGCTGGAGAGTTGCTTAGGTGAGCATACCCAGATTCAGGGGCGTAAAACTCCTCGCAAACTTGGGGGGGTGTTCATTTTAAACTGGCGTTGCCTATCTACCAGGGAGAATCTTTTTTTCGTTTTAGGCTTTAAAGCTTGAAATCACACGGTACTATAGGCTTAACGAAACTTTAAAAAATACGTTAATTTTATAATTTTATCCATTATTCCTAATTAACCCTTCGGATGCCAATCTAACTCTAATGAAATCACAACTTTATGACAAACATTTTTAAGATGTTAATATTTGACTGTAGCAGGCAAATATAGCGCTAAATACCGGGTGAGTTAGCCGTGGTGGTTACGGCATGACTAATGGCAGTCGCTCACATCCGGGAGGCGAGGAGGTTCGAATCCCCCCGCCGGCAACCTTGAAGATGGTCTTCTGTGGTTTCCCATCTTCCTTCCAGGCAAATGCCGGGGTTGGTCCCTCACTATAGGCCACAGCCGTTACCTTCCAACTCCTCGCCCTTCCCTTCCAACTTCCCTCCCCAACGGTACTTGTAGCTCACCCATTGGGTGTCCGTCTCGAAGCAGCTACAAAACTGGCGAGCCGAACATGTCCTCGGACACTCCCGGCATAAAAGCCATACGCTAAAAAAATAGCGCTAAATAATTAAAACAGTGTTTCATTTGTTTCATTAAAATATACTTTCTTTATATAATTTGAAATTGACATTTTCAAAGTCGTCATTATGAGTCGAAAACGTACTCTCACACGCTTCACTGAGCGTTCAAACCTCATTTATTTCTCCATCGTTCAAAGAGCTAGCCATATTTATCACCACGTATCTCAATTAGATCCGAGTAAGAATGTAAACAAACATAGTTTCAAAAGATCACACGTGCGGGTAATCAGCTGACTACAGCATGTTCAAAGAATACTTATTAGGAACCCAGTTATTCACGGAACACAAACATATCGATATCCAGAGAGAGAATAATTCCTACACTGTCTTGGTGACAACACTGATAGCACTGATTGGTTAGAAGTAGTAGCCTAATAGTAACACATCTACCGCCCATGGCATATTTTAGCAGAAGCGCTCGTGGCCGATATATCGCCCCCTGGCACTATAAGGGTTAAAATACAAAATACAATCAGAATATGAATATGAATACAAAACATAAAACAATAATTGTCAACGTCGAGCTTAAGACCCGAACACTGACTGCCCGCTGCGGCGCATATATAGTTTTATTTGGGAGGGAGGGGGGGAAACAGGGAGTTTGGTGGCATGGAATAGTCCCCAAAGATGTGGGCGACCAGGGTCCTCCCCGGGAAACATTTGTGTAATTTGGTGCAAAATGATGAGTTTTAAGGCTATCTGGCATCACTTTTTCAACCAATTTGTTGTGATGTTTTATATTTATTTATATTATATTTTAAATTTATATATACAGTAGACCCTATATATTATATATTATATACTGTATATTATATATTTTATATTGTCAAACACAACTAAGACAATTTCATGTTACTTTTTATTAATACAGTCTTCTTGCTCACTTTATAGTATTTGGATAGAAAGAATGAACCTTACTGTTTGGATTTGGGGCACATGACCTCGCTCGTCCGCCGCTTAAAACCTCAATAACTGTTTTGATTTACAACTTACACTATAATATAAAGTCAAGGTTTCTTGAAGCATTACCAAATTGGTTTATAACTTCATCGTCAGTGATTTGTGTGTCTCTGAAAATAGATAACAATGCTAGACCAATGAGTCTGTGTTCGGAAGTAGAATTTCGTTAATTATGTTTTCAATCTATTCAAACTCCAACTCTATTCGGTGGTAGCTACAGAGACAGGCAAAATTGCCAAAGGTTTGATAAGGGTATACATGTTAGGGGGGAAAAGAACATTTTGCCACATGTTTCAAGGGCACTTAGTGCTGTTCTTGGTAGGTTCTTAAGAGGGAAGGCGCTGGAGAGTAATAAGAGGTTATGTTATGAGATCATAGCAAACTGATTATCACACTGTTTCGTACATCACGCTACCCTTTATTAGTTTTTGATGTTTTAATTCATAAACAAATATTTAGTGTGACAACATTTCGGGAGGGGGGGGGGGGGGGGATGCCCCTGGACTGCCGTCGATCTTTGTTTACAAAGTCTTGAGCAAGACGCGTGTCATTGAGCTTGACAACCATTTCCGAGTAGGTGGCTAGTAGACATCAATGATTCCGTGTCCCGTCTAATTTGTCACATCGTAGATCGGAGGTGGTCTCATCACCGAAAAACTTCTCTCTGCAGACCAGCTTGAAGCAAGTACGTCGAGCAGATTCACGGTCATCACAGTGACAAAATTCAGACTTCACAAATTTAAACGAACTAATCAACAAAGTTCAGACAGAAACTGATGAAATGCTGGAGCTCCACCGATTTGGATAAATACGGCACAAGCGTAGCACCAAATTTCGAACTTCTAAAGTTACATGCATCATTGCTTTTCAAATCTTATTAGCGCAACAAGCTTGCCACGGTGGGCGAGTGGATATCGTGTCGGTCTACTAACCCCCAAGATTGCAGGTTCGCTCCTGGCCGTGGTAAGTGATTTTTGAAAGGCGGCAAAAATACGATACGCATGTCATACGTTGTTGGCATGTTAAAGAACCCATTTGAATTCAGTAGGCCGAGTTCATAATGGCAAAATTAATCTCGGGAGTTTCCGCCAACACAAAGTTCCTCATTTCTCTACTAGGAAGCGCTATAGTGTTCAAGGAGCTTAGATATCTAACATCTAACCTCCTTGACTTTCATAGTCAAGGAACAACGAAATTCGACATGCAAGCTACCCTCTGGGTGACAAAAACAAAGCTTGCACCCGGCACTGAGGCCATACGATATTATTATTATTATTATTATTATTATTATTATTATTATTAATAGCGCAACGCAGAGCGCATGCGTAGGTTGTGCTTAAAAAGAGAGATGCGTCAGGGAAGAGTCTTGTTATTTTACCTTGTTCATTTAAAAAAAGTGCGTGCTGTTGTTTCCGGGAAGGAGTAATGATTTTGTGTGTCCCAGTTCCTTACCTCAGTTTTAAACCAGGGCTCAGAAATAATAGTTCGAAAATGTACCTTTTCGGATCGTCGTGGTGACGGGACAAAGCTCAAAGGGCCTCGGCTCTCGGCTTAGTTGGCGCCTCGGCGGGAAACGGCAGAGGGGAAAAAAAAGGCTGTTTGTTCGGTAGAATAAAGAAATTACTACTTGGAAGGCAAGGTGACTTTTCCCATTTAAAGCCTAGCGTAGTATTAAATCGTTTATAGAATACTTTCTGTTTTTTATTTTTATTTTTAAGGGTAGGCTACTTAAAAATGTGCCTTGCACGTAAAACTTGGAAGGGTCAATGCCTGCCCCCCCCCCCCCCCCACCTTAGTTTTTTACGCCCCTGCCCAGAATAATAATGAATTACTGAATACCAAAAATTTGGAACATTTTCCCTAAATCAGGGGTTACCAGTGCAAATTCTGTACAGACTGCTGTAAATGATACTGTAATGGCGTTTAACGACGTCATGAAGGCAAAAACCTAAGTATTGAAAAGGATGAGACTTACACCTGGGAAGTATTCCCACCAAGCTATAGCAAACCTCGATGAACTTCGGCTCCATTTAGCGACAAAAAGAGCCCTGGCTTCTACTAAGGAGGTAATAAAATGCAAGGAGAGACGAAGACTGGAGGAAACGCTGGGAATTCCAATGAGGAGGAACCAGTTCATGGAGTGGGGGAATTTTAGAACTTCTCCATCATGTGAAACTTTCATCGCTCATTTCTCATTTATCTTTCCGTTTCCCTAATAACTCACGAACTTACAAGGATAGTTCGGTGAAATATTTTAGACACATTCCTATGGTATTAATCCACAAAATGTACTAAAATATTTGCCCTAACCATTATAGTTCATTAAAAATAAATTATGTTTCTCTTTGACATGTTTCAATAATGATAGTACATGTTGTTGTAATGATATCTAGAATCACATTAAGAAAGCAATAAATGAAAGGTAACTATATTTGCATGAGTTACTAGGGAAACCCCAATACATAGACACCATTTTGTATGCATAAATATCCATAATGATGCAACTTTCTTAACCTTTTATAGTGTGCCCATTTGGATATTGGCACAAGTGAACCCTTGACCATTTATATAAAAATATGTTGAAGTTTGATAGAAACAGTAAGAAACCAAGGGGGAGAATTCGTTGTGAAATAAGCTTCAGAAGCACAGCAAGACATGCAGGTGGCTTATTGAATACTAGCGGATATATAAAGTCACATTATTTTTGACATTTTAAGTGAAAAAAGTCGTTAGAGAGGCCATTAACGAAGCAAGAAAATGCATAGCTGAAGGGTCGTAATTAACACTCAACATTCCATGAGGCAGCGATCCAGCAAGAAGTTATTACCAGTCAATGCGTCATTTACGAGGGATCTATTTTTCTAAGGACGTACTTGAGAAGAGGCCCCGAAAAGCGTTAAGTCAGCAGAAAGTCGAACATATAAATGAGGGACTCTCCATCATAAAACTTCACAAAATAAATTCACCATGTTAACAAGATTTGAAGTTAAGACGGGAGTAGTAACAGCATAAATCGGAAAGTTGGTAGACCTGTAAAATAGGCACTCAAGAAAATGCCTAGCTAAGACGACGTCATTGGAAATCAGAGCGGAGTGCTACGAAGGGATACTGAGGTAATCAGGTCTGTCCCGCAGAGTGAATAACAAATATTTTGATTAATTAAAAATTAACCTATGAACGAATTCCGTTCCGCCAACAGGCAATCTTAAAGTTATTACATATTACAGGTACATCTGGAAATAAATTATATACCAGATTGGAGCTAGGAGTCAAAAGTTGAACTCCCGAAATTGTCAGGAACTAATTTCTGTGCCAAATCGAATAAATAAGGGCTTGAAGGAGCCAAAGTCACGCAGTTCACGCAGTTCGCACAGTTCACACAGTTCTCAGTCGATCGAAGCCTCGGGGAGGCACGTTAGCACATCAGTTTCACTCAGTCTTCAAGAAGCCTCAGGGAGGCAAGTTACGCTATAAGTTGCGCTACACGTTACTAAGTCAGTTAGGCGCTACGCTATCAAAGCACAAGTAGTTCGGAGAGAACACAGTTCGAGTTAGAACCTAGTGTAGATCTTATCATTCAGCGAAGCTTGAATAAGCAGTAAAATTATACTTCAGTTGAGGCGCACTACACTAATAACTAGACGGAGTTGCACCATATAACGATCCAGAGTTAGAAACTCTGAGCGATCAGGGAAGTATATAAACATTAACATTGAAAGACTGCAAAAGAAAGAACAGTAGTGGTCAAAACAATTAGGAATTCATAGAGCAAAACGAGTTGCGTTACACCAAAGTCAGGGTGCTTCAGAGAACATTAAAATCCCAAAGGAACACTAATTTGAAACTGCATAGTGAGAAACATTATGCAAGTGCGAAGTCAAAGAAGAGAATACTAATTCGAGAAATATAGCAGCTAGTTACAGAAATAGGAGTGTATGGACTTCGAATTGGAAGCCAAGCTATAGAATCGCGAAAGTTGCGATGGACAGAGCTAGGAAAAAAGAGCGGTGGCAAAGATTACGAACATGTTCGCCTAAGAACTAATAGGCCAAATCAGTAAAGCCACGAGCAGCAAAGATACTAGAAAGACTACCGAATAAAGACTGAACAGAAGTAGGAGATTCCGAAAAGGCGATGTCACACGTTCAATGCGGATTAGGGAGCGCATCAGGATCATCAGCGCTGTGTTGTCGCATCGCAAAACGCTTAAATATGGTTTGTGTGTCATGTAAATATTAAATAAGTGTTTTAAGTGTAATAAGTTTTAAAAAGTGTAAGAATAATGTATCAAAAAGTGAAGAAGTGTAAAACCGACGACCAGAGAATGAAAATGGTCAATTGTTGTGTAAAAATGTATTGTTGAAGCATTGAGATGGGTGAAGTCGTCCAAAGATTTGGTCATGAACCGAACGTCACATGGGGTGAGTAGAAAATCTTTAATTATCCTAGAATATTGTGTCATGTGCTGATCAATAATTGTGAAATGTATAAAATAAATAAGTAAATGCACTAGTAAATAAATTAATAATGTCAAAATGTGTTGAAAAAATCGCAAAGATAAGTTTGCCAAATATGAGAGTGTAATAATTAAAGTGCAAAGTAAATTGAAACCCGTAAAATGAATAATTAACAATGATAAAAATTGAAATATGAGAGGAGAAATCGATTATAATGATATTATTGGCAAGTAATTTATGCCGTTGATAAACTATAAAGTAATAATAAAATGAACACCAAAATAATAATAATAATAATAATAATAATAATAATAATAATAATAATAATAATAATAAGTGTCTAATTTCTATACTCCGATAATGATGAGTAAATATATTGAGTAATTGCGTTTCGTAAATAATGATGAAGTAATAATGAATAAATATAATAATGAGCTCTAGTTGAAAGTAATGGAATATTAAAGGATCTTTGAGATACCTTAAAGTAATGAAGTAATAATGTTATTCAGATCATAAATGTAATGAATTAAAGTAAATGGTGATAAACGAACACCTTGGAAATATATTATGAAGTTGTAGGCTATAGGCCAAATTAAAAGGGAAAATGCTTAAGTAAAGACCAGTAAAGAAATACCGCGACATAAAGAAAGTTGAGTTATTGAGAATTTGTAGTACGCGATGAAAATCCAAGTTATTAAAAGTTGTGTTGCCTAAATGGGCCAATAAATACTAAATAATAAGCAGCATCAGGCTAGCTAGTGTGTATTCCATAACAGGCATATTCGAGAGATCAATAAAAAGGTATAAGTGGATGAAATAGTTCCCACTGGAATAGCTGTGTGTATATAAATTGTCGGAAATCGTCGTTATTATTAAGGGTTGCACCCATGGAAAAACTAAAGGGTTTTTGCCAGTCAGCAGAAATGGTATTGTAATTGCATTTAAGTCCCACAAGGCATGATGGCGATCTCTAGTCTGCGGCGTTGCCAAATGTATAAGTAAGTCTGGAAGGAGTAAGAGGTTTCTACGAGATATGATACAACTGGGGAGGCGTGTAGAGTCTCCAAGCCTAGTGTCATATAACCTATCCTATTGTCCAGCATTGTTATTGTATCCGACCAAATGAAAGTGTGTGAAATGAATATGAAGGACGGAATCAGGGCATGATAGCGATCTCCTGGTGTCCACCTTACAAGTATGTAAATCGTCGTGATCTCAGGATATTGCACTGATTATGAGGAAATGAAATGAATATTATATTATAAAAACACTTCCCCCAAAGACCGTGAAGAAACAGAAGAATTTTGGGACCTACTGGATCAAACCATAGATAACATCCCCAAACACCATGTTAAATTATTAATTGGCGACTTTAACGCTCAGCTAGGTAGAGAAAGAAAATACCGTGACATCATCGGAAAATGGCCAGCACACAATAGAACAAATAAAAATGGAGAGCGACTAGTTGACCTGTGTCGAAACCATAACTTAATCTCAAAATCTACATGTTTTAAACGAAAACCTCAAAAATTTAAAACATGGAAACACCCTGATTACACTAAGGGAGAATGGCAACTGGACCACGTGTGCATGGATAAACACCACCATAAAGAGATCTATAACGTTAAAGTCCTCCGCGGAATTGACACAGGTTCTGATCACTACGTAGTCAAAATTAAAATTAAACTCACGCCCCAGAAGAGACAAAAAAGGAAAACCCCCAAAACTAAACGAACAATAGATCCTATCCAGTTAATCAACAGTGAACAGTACCAAAAAGCAACTGGAAACTTTAAAATAACTGATAAACTCGAAAACTTGGTTCACAACCTACAACGAATAGCAGAAGACCTGGCTTCAATTAAACCGCGGAAAAAACATCAATGGTGGAATAATGAATGTGATGAGATGATTGAAAAACGACACCGAGCGTGGTTATTACACCAATCCCAAAAATCTGAAACATCTTTTCAAAATTTAGTTACACAACGAAAAGAAACAACTAAAACTTTAAGAAGAATAAAACGGCAATATCATACTGACACCCTACAAACAATTGAAGAGGAATTCAAAATTTCACAATCGCGGAATTATTACAAAATCTTTAAACAACATCTGAAAAAATACGAAGCACCTACCTTATTGTTAAAAGATGAAAATGGTAAATTGGCCCACAACAACCAGGATTATGCACAAATTATGGCTAAATATTTTAAGACACTCCTAAACTGTGAAGAACCCATAGAATTTCTCCAATTGGATGTTGACACTCCAATAATAACACCACCGGAGAACATTAACCCGCCCACATTAGAAGACGTTTACATAGCACTGAATGAGATGAAGAATTTCAAAGCCCCTGGAGAGGACCAGACTTTTGCAGAGATTTGGAAGTATGCTGGAAATTCGGCAAAAATCGCTCTTCACCAACAACTAGTCAACATCTGGATTACAGGAGAATTCCCTGAACATTGGAGATCAGCTATCATCCAACCACTACACAAAAAAGGGGATAAGACAGACCCTAACAATTACCGAGGAATTTCACTCATGGATGTTACCTATAAAAAAATTCTCGAATTCTTCTCAATAGAACTAAAGTACACCTTGAAAATGAATTAGGAGAATATCAAGGAGGTTTCAGGCCCTGGAGAAGTTGCCCAGATCAAATTATGAGCCTAAAATTGATAATGGATTATAATAGAAAAAGGAATAGAGATATGGTGATAACATTTATCGACTTTAAAAAAGCATATGATTGTATTCATAGAGAATCTTTATTAAAAATTCTAAGACACATGGGATTACACCCCAAATTGACAAATCTCATAAAACTAACTCTTACAGTCACCAAATCAAAAGTTAAATTCAGAGGTGAATTCTCTGACCCATTTGAGGTCACAACCGGTTTACGACAGGGTGATGGCTTATCACCATTACTATTTAATTGTGCATTGGAAATGGTAATGCGAGAATGGTCTAAGAAATGCCCTCCAAATATAAAAATAGGGAGAAAAATTCAAACAAACTGTCTTGGTTTTGCAGACGACATGGCATTATTGGCGAAAGATTTAGAGGAAGCCAAAACACAGATATCAGAGCTTCAGACAATTGCAAATAAAATTGGCCTTAAGATATCATTCGAAAAAACAGAAATCATGCCACAAAAACCAACACCATTAAAGGAAATACAAATTAATGATATAAAAATTAAAATTGTAACACGATTCAAATATCTAGGAGAGCTAATAACAAACAATTTAAATGAGAAAGCGTCAACTCAAATAAGAACCAACAAGTTATCTAGGGCACAAAAATTAACATGGGAAACTTACAAAAAGAAATGCTTATCAATTAATGCAAAAATTAAACATTACAATACAGTCATAAAACCAGAAGCCACATATGCAGCAGAAACATTATTCCATCTAAATGAACATTCTAAAACCGACAGATTACAGAACATCGAAAGGCGAATTGGAAGAACTTGTATCAATAAAGGATATAAAAAAGATGGGCAATGGCGAATAATACCTAACAATATGGTCTATAACAACCTAGAACCCATTACTGATACCATGCGAAAGAAAAGACTAGGATTCTTTGGGCACATCATGAGAATGCCAGATTCACGTCTTCTAAAACAACTAGTGCAGTACAATCTTGCTTCAAAAACACAACAACTGGATGCCGATGGTTAAAAGAAATCAGAGAGGTCTTGAAGGAAATTGGCCTAACAACGGAGGATGCTGCAAATAAGAAAAGTTTAACTACAGCACTTAAAAATATGACGTTTCATTTTCCACTCACAAAGAAGAAGATTCCTACAAGAATATTTTCCGCCGAAGAACGGGCAAGACGATCAATACGCATGAAGAAGTACTGGGAGGACCGCAAGGCTCGTACAGTTCCTACAAGTCGACGAACTAATGGTTGGCTAAAGTGATCCTTTGTGGTCTCAAAAGAAGAAGAAGAAGAAGAAGAAGAAGAAGAAGAAGAAGAAGAAGAAGAAGAATAAAGTGAGGTTGAATTAAAGAGTGAGCTTGGATTAACATATACAGTTTTAAGGGAAGAAGTAAACAGTTAAAAATTGCGAGGGGTGAATGAATGAGAAGCGAGACTAGGTCATAAATCACAAGCCAAGTGGTGTGAGGGAGAATCTAGCGGCCTTGCCAGCCGTCACGGCCCGCAAGGGGGGGGGGGCTAATACAATAGGCACGCTGTGTACAGAAGTTTTAAGATCTGAATAGGTAGTAGTAATAAAACGGGAGGTTATGCAATTTTGATAAACAATGGTGTTACAAGAATATAATGTAAATTGTTGAATTGGTGGGTTTTAGACAATGGTCCCCACACTAAGTTTGATTTAAATCCATAATATTTGACCATAGTAGTCAAGGAATAAGTTTGTTAAGAAGGTAATCGATTTCTGCCTCAGAAGATGTAATAAGCAATACGGGTAAACGAATAATTGAGTTTGTAAGTAATCTAAGTAATGAAGGGAAGTGATAGCACATGATACATCATTACTGAATCCCATTAGAACATGAGAAACAAGTTGGAAGGATGTGGATTCGAGTCATGGCATGTTAAGAATTGTTGATTTGTTGTGTAAAATGTTTGAACCTAAGGCTTAACTGGAAGAAATAGTACAGTTTGAAAGTAACTGAAAATAAAGTGAACAATGAAATAAAGATAAAATAAGACCCTGAAGGGACTGTAATGATACGGTAAATGTCCGTAAGACTTAGCGTATTTTCCATAAATGATAAGCTTGCCCTTTGCCTAAATGAATAGAAATGAAATATTGTAAGAAAGAACTTTTGTATTGACACTTAAGAATAGATATCAGCTCAGTTGAGCTAAGCAAGTTAACTCTAGAATATAGATTTAAATGATTTTTGAGAATTTATGGATTTTAATTTTTGTTATTTTGGGATTTATTCCAAAATATTGATGTTTTATGTGTAATTGTATTTTTTCCTGGGAATTTTTAGTAAATAAATTTATATTAATCGTAATATGTTTAGTTGTCAATGTAGTCTTGTAGATCCTAGACTGCTTCCATATCTGAATGTGAGATCATGTTGTGGGCTGAACGGTACACACCCCGAAACCGAAAGTAGCCTAGCCAGGTGATGATCAAGCATTCTCCATGTGAAATGGGTACAATAGTTGTACTGTGTTTTAATTGCATTGTATATTGATTTTGCTAAGTCACAATTACAAATAGTTTCTCATTGCAGAGAAACAAAATTATAAAAAATAATGTTCTTTTTGTCAAAGATGTGTATGTGCCCCCCTTCGATGCTTCCCTTAATAATCCAATATTTCTACTGAAAAAACTGGAATACAGTCTAAACTGCAAACTATTGCAAACAATAAGCATACGACTCGAACAAAGTTTGATCTTGTAAAAACAAATGTTCTTTTGTGTTTGGTGAGTTAGCTAGCTAGAGCATCCCCGATTGAAGTATTTGCCGAACTTCAATCTCCTTGCTGCATGGAATGAATCCTCTTGTTATCGATTTGTAATCATTGTTCTGAAGATATATACGAATATTACTCAGTACGTTCTGTAAGAAATGAGTCGTTGAAAGATTCCGGCATTGTAGGCACAGAGGAAAACCAGATAATGTATCATTGTGCAATGTAATGTTTTCAACAAATCTTGCTGTGGGGAAGTTGTTTGAAATGATTGAAATGTCACAGTCAAAACCACCAGAGTATGATATTATTTAATAAAAATTGTTGCTCCTTCATTCTTAGATAAATATTTTCCAAGTCATCGTAGGTTCAATAGAAAGAGAAGGGACCTCGATGATTGAGTGGCAGTCAATACTTCTAAGTGTAGAAAAACAACTGCGGATAGACTGGCTTCAAATATGTTCCTTGGAAAGTTACGATGATGATTTATGAAAATGGTGGTTGGTTGGTTGGTTGGTTCCTTAGTTTAGGGGCTGCGACAACGCGGTCATGTAACCCCGTGTACTTTGGGTGAGTGAAGAATCTGTCTGATAACCGGTGTTAATTGTGATGACTGTATTAGTGTGTGTATCTGTTTTTTTAATTCAAGTAGGGACTGCAACTTTGAATTTTCAAATATTTCCTACTTTTGCCGCCAAACGCCACCGTCAACGACTACTAGGCCTAGTTCAGAACTAGCTACTAGACGCCACCGCAGTCGGCTCTTGGCAACGAACGTAGCAACCAAAGAGCGTTGTTTACATTCTTAACCTGAGGATGGTTCCAGAGATGAATGTAGGAACTTCAATCGGAAGAATTCAGAACTTCATTTATCATGCCTGGATTATTTAATTGTGTAAGTTAAGCAGTTTAAGACTTTCTCCTTTCAATATTGTATGAGTTTGAATGTTCCAATCACTTGGGAACAAATTGAACTTGCTATTCAGTACGTTATTTCACTTTAGGGCACGAAGTCTTTCAATGATTTTTACCGTCTTCAACAATCTGCGTCAGATAATGTAATCAATCTTGGTTTATAATGTAATCAATCTTGGTATTTTTATTTTTATTTTATTTGTTTTGCTAGCCCGTAAAAAATTAGCTCGTTCCTTTAGTAGGCTAATTGTTGCTAATAATCGTATTGAATTGTTGAAACTCGTCCAGTTTACTTTCAGTCTGCCTGCGCTCATTGGCAATGATGAGAGGGTATTTTCCCTTATTTAGACTCAGTGGTCTCTAGAAAGAAATAAGTTGACTCCAGATTCTCTTAAGAATATTTAAATTGTTTAGCACAACTTAAAAGGTATAGCATTTAAACAACTTTATTTATATATAAAAGAAATATCAGAGCTCTTCAATAAAATAGGTTCATCTGATACATATGATAGAGCAAAAGAGTGTTTAGTACTGTCCTAATTTGTGTTTTAAGACCTTTTAGGAGAAAGTTTGATTACATTTTCAGCAGAGGAACTATTTCTTAACTATAATAAAGCATAAACAAGTGTGTTGATATAATATAATAATACAAATATAATATAGGCTATGGGTTCATTCAATTTTATTTCACTTTACTAAATATGGTAACCCTGCGCAGCCCCTTTAAATCCATCCCTAGTGACAGCTTGTACATTACCTTGTCCGTGTACGTTGTGACTGCCATGTTGGGCCATCATCGAGTTGCGAGCACTACCACGTCCTCCAGTCGAGCGTGTTGAACCCAGCCTCAATGAGCGGGACAGTGGATGTATGCGGCTGATGCCGGTTGTTGCCTGCTGCTGATGCTGTTGCTGCTGTATCTTCTGATGACCCAACAGAGCTTGGATCAGCTGGTCGAGAGTGGCCAGATCATTCAGAGGAGATGTGTCATTAGCAGCTGCCTTGCTTGGACCACTGTTGCTAGAGCCAACTAGTCCAATAGCATGGGAGAACTGAGAATTGGAAATTAAGTCATTATTTATAATTACTGTCATATACTTCTTTAAGCTATTTATTATTAACATTATTATTATTATTAACATTATTATTATTATTATTATTATTATTATTATTATTATTATTATTATTATTATTATTATTAGAAAAATTATGGAATAGCCATACAAGGATTAAATTGATCACAGAAATTAAGGATGATATTGTTACGCCCTGGGGTTCCCACGGGGCGTAGTCACCCCTTTCGTCCACTTTCATTCCCCGTTTCATGACACAACCCCTAAAATTAACCAACATCAACAATCACACAGCGATTACAAGTACACCGGCTTGGCAGGACTTGTCCTACACGCATGCAGTAATCCTTGCATCACAAAAACTAACATACAGCTACCAGCTATTTCGAACCCGAGAATAAATATTAAAGTGCTGATATCCCTTGCATCACGATGGAGTAGCTTAAACAGCAGCCCCACCAAGGACTAGACATCTTTCCGCCTACGGACTTGCTGCTCGAACGCTGAACGCCGTATCGCTGTTCCAGGTAAGTGTAGCTCAAGGTTTTCCTGTTAGTTTCCCGTCACCTTCAAACCTAATTTATTTACATCACCCATAATCATCTTTTCACATTACTTCATTTCATTTCAAGTCACTAGTAATCTACTAGCAACTTGCATTAATTACACTTACACCCAATAAATCTCAATTCCCTTTGTACCGCACTGTCTTGTACTTTCGCCCTCATAGTCAAACTGTGCCGAATGCATCTGCACACTTTCCCTGCCTGAACTTTCGCCTATCCTATTTCATGAAAATAACTCTGGACACAGTTCTGAACCCAGGGGTCACCAATAATCTGAACCCAGCTTCTGACCCAGTGGTAACCTAGGTGATTATGGACCTCATGAAGTAACAAACATTCCTAAATGGTTCTAAAAGTAACATTTTCAAACAAATAAAAAAATTATGTTGACGACAATGGGAATATCATTAAAGACATTATTGTCGTCTGTGGCAAAAATTATGAATATTGATGTCCGGAATTCGCGGTCATACGAATTCAAACTTGTGAAGTGACCGTGTGACCAATGAACGCTAGGAATCTTCCCGCTCCTTAAATGCCAACCTAAAATTGGAACTCAAGTGTTTTCGGGCATTTGATATGCAAGGTACATTGGAAATTATGTTGTCCAATCTGATGAAACATTCGATAACTTCAATTGTTTATATAGTCCAGAATCTGCCACTGCCTAACCTTGGCAGCACGACGTGTGTAGCGCGCATGCGCGGGGGCCGCTCTGGCGGGCTAACGGATGGAGTGCAAGGTGACACAGCACCCTCAAGATGACTTAAGTTAAATCAGACGTTGGGGCTCTGGGCTCCGGCCCATGGCCGGACTAGAAGGTAGGAGAAGAAAGCAAACTACTGATTTTCAGAGACTTGATTCAAACATTTGCCATATTATTTTATTTGAATATTCTTTTCTCATATATTTAGATTTCATGATCATCGTGTCGTTGGTGATCTGTTGAACCACACAGGGAAACAAAGACTTTAGTTATGTTTTAATAAGCAAGCTTTCTTATTTTCATTGATTTAAATTTATTTCTAACGGGCCAAACATTTTCGCAAATGATGGTTCCAACTTGTTAATATATTTTTCTTATTAGCTTGCTACCTATTTATTAGTGTGGTCAAAAACAATTAGGTTTAGTTTAAGGATTTTTACTTATTTCTATTTCCTAATTTAGCTCGAAGAACTTGTTTCTTTTGGTGGGAAAATGTTTTAATTACTGGTGACTGTCATTTGTTTCGTCACTAGTTTGTTTCCATTATTATTGACTTCCTTAAGAAGTTGTTGGCATCATGGCCGTACGTTTCGACGTATTCGTTAATCGCTCCGTCTAAAAGTTGATATTTTGCAGTCTTTGAGACCTGAATGATTTAATTCTGAATGAACTCGTGCATTAATGTATTAACGTGATGTGGAATAAGTAATTTATTTGCGGAAGCCTATTTTCGCTAGATTTGCGATGTTTTGTGTTCATGCTTGATGCATGGTGATAGCGTCAGTTGGGACGCCATCTTGGCAAATTTAAATTTTTCAAATTTCAAATTAGCTTTACTAATTCAATTCTTGCCTTAGTGCAAGTTTTCCACTGCCAAATGAGTCCCCGTGTGTGTGTTTTTTGGTGAAATTAATTTTCATTTGAGGTTCGGGAGAATCTATTTAGATTTTGAACTTGGCAAATATGCGAATGGATCTCGTGGTCTGAAGCCACAGAGGGTACTTATGTACGCTGTCTCGTAAGTTGGTTGACTTGGTCATTGTTTTATTTCGGTTCAATTTATTTTATTTATTCCTATTCTTTGGTTCTATTTTATTACGTGGTAATCCCGCGCGTACTTGGCCTTGCCAGATTTATTAGTAAGGGGTTCCTCCAACTATTTCCTTAGGAGGGTATTTGTTTTATTTTGTTCAACTGTTCAAACCTGTAATTGTTTTGTTTGTTAATATATTTTCATATTTTTAAAAACTTGTTTGGGCTACGTTTCTTCGAGCGACCACCCAGCGCGGCTCTGGAAAGTTGGTCTTCCCTCCACTCAACGAGCATTGTCCCGCAAACCCTCTTTAGGGGTGTTTCGCCTAAATATTTTATTTATGGCGGGGCACAAACCACGGACCCTCAGTTCGTACCAAGCTTCCTTCCTGCCTTGACACGAAGCGCCAGCTTGTCTGTTACAGCGCTGCGTCAGGTACTCGTCACCAGCACATTTACCGAGCAAGGTCGAGGTCTAAAACCCTTGAGTCAACGCAGACACTTCCCATTTACAGACACAATTAAAAACGCACGTTAGGCCTCCAGACAAGTAACTCTTTCATTTATTCTCAGCTACGTTCCTGAGGACCATAACAGTATTAAAGAACTCCAAATAACACTCGATGACCTGGAAATTAAACTGACAGAATCAAAAATTTTCAAGACTCACATATTAGACTACGAGCCAAAATTAATCAAAGAGCTAAAGGAAGGGTGTTCTCTGCTGCAGACAAGAAGTTGACATCTGATAGGAAGAAAACCTATTGTAAAAATAGAAGGACTAAATTTGTTAAGACTATGCAGTGGTCCAATGTTTGCCATCAGCATATATATTATTTCAGTAGTATAGATCCCTCTTGCGGCGCTCACAAGCGACCGATCGTGACAATGAACATTCAAATGAAAGAGAATAGATATTAACAGTGACGAATTGCACTCTAATTTCATAAATATCTATAAGTTCTTAAAAAAATACTTTAAAAAAACGTACGAAGTGTGCGATTTGCAGATACTGTTGCTATAGGAAAATACGCTCCATAATTGCTGTCCACTTCACATTTTGGCCGCTGTGACGCCTGTTACGTGTTATTTTAACATACTGAGGTCGTTCCTTTATCATTTTGCACGGATTTCTGAAACAGTAAATTAAAGGTATGAGTACTCAAATCGTATAATTTCATAAATATCGAATAACCGGTGAGTGTTAATTTTCAGTGATTGCCTTCTTAAGTTAGGGAACGTAGAACTAGGTATTCTAACTGAAATGTAAATAGTGTTCTATAATCATTTGGTTGAAATAAAAACATGACAACCTTTCTCCTAAGGGAATCGGGAAGTGTGCAAGGCTGAAAAACGCTTATCATGGTATTACATCCATTTAAAAATGAAGTTTTCAATGATTTCTTTTTCAATTTTTTTCTCAGTCTTTATCAGGGCCTATTCTTTAATTCACAACAGTTTTATTGCTCTAAATGAAAAAACTTAAGTAAATAGGTCATAAATTTATTAAAAGGTCATAAATTTTTTTGACATTTTAGGTACAATTTCTGAGAACATTTTTCAAAATTTGGTCATGTGATTTTTACATGATATTTAACCCCTGATACTCGACCTTGATGACTAAATTCATCTTCCTAACTGAAATAGGTTCGAAGATATACATTTTTTTATTTTTTGGAATTTGGCAGATTTTTTTGAATATGGTAATATTTTTTTTACTTAAATCTATGTTAGTTAGGAAGATGAATTCAGTCATCAAGGACGAGTATCAGTGGTTAAATATCATGTAAAAAATCTCATGACCAAATTTTGAAAAATGTTCTCTGAAATTGTACCTAAAATTTCAAAAATTTTATGACTTTTTGGAAAATTTATGACCTATTTACTTGAGTGTTTTTCATTTAAAGCAATAAAACTGTTGTGAATTAAAGAATAGGCCCTGATAAAGACTGAGAAAAAAAACATTGAAAACTTTATTTTTAAATGGATGTAATACCATGATAAGCGTTTTTCAGCCTTGCACACTTCCCGGTTCCCTTAGTCTCTCATTATAAACCTATTGGGGAAAGTGTGGTTTATGAACATGCGAGATTTCTCGCATGGGTCCGCTAGTAAAATATAAAAAAATAAATTATAGAATTACTTTTATTATTATTATTATTATTATTATTATTATTCTATCTTCGTTTTGCCCACTTGGGTTGATGGTGTTTTCATATTCTTCTCCTCCCAAAATCTCCTCATGAACTCTCAATGCCCCTTCTTACGTTCCTCCATCCATTGTTTTCCAGTGGTCTGTTTAGCTTTTTCGGTGAAAGAGTGGTTTGTAACTAGAGTTCCAAAAGTCTTGCGATTCATGATGATATCTTATGTAATGTTTATTTCCTTTAAGTCCTGTTTGATTTCTTCTAACCAACTGATTTTGACTTTCTTTGAATTAATTATATCAAGCAGTTTTTTTTTTTTTGCATATCTGGAGTTGTCCATTCTGCACATGTGACCATAAAATTTCAATCGTCTCCTTTTATTATTATTATTATTATTATTATTATTATTATTATTATTATTATTCTTGGCTGAGTGGTATTCGACTCCTCTGTCACACCATGAAGGTCTTCGAGCGCATTCTTGATAAGAGGATACGTGCAATCACCCAGCTGACCAAAAACCAAGCTGGATTTGTGAAAAGTTGCAGCACATCAGATGCAATCCACGCCACACGGCTTTTAGTTGAAAAGCATCGTGAAAAGAATAAGCCGTTGCACCTTGCTTTCTTAGATCTCGAAAAGGCTTTTGATCGTGTGCCGCACGACTTGATCTGGTTGACTCTCCGACAACATGGCATCCCAGAGTACCTTGTCAACTGGGTATAGTTGCTCTACGCGGAGCCAAGAAGTTACGTCCAAGCCGCCGCAGGAACGTCGGAAAACTTCCATGTAACAGTTGGTGTTCATCAAGGTTCGGCCCTGTCACCATTGCTGTTCATTATGGTCATGGACACGGTTACTGCAGATCTACAACAACCGTTACCTTGGACCATTCTGTACGCTGATGACGTTATGTTGGCCGCTCAAAACAAGCTGGATCTCCAACTTCAAGTCCAGGAATGGAGTGATCGTTTAAGTCAATATGGCCTGCGGCTTAACAAAGCTAAAACAGAATATATGACAACGGATGCTGGAGAGATCGGAACAATCCAAGTCGACGGCGATGATCTGCCTCGAACGACAAAATTTAAGTATCATGGCTCTACGATAACTGTTGAAGGTCGTCTCACCGAGGAGGTCAACATAAGAATTAATGCTGCGTGGATGAAGTGGCGAACAACGACAGGTGTCATGTGCGATCGCCAGATGAAAGACCACCTAAAATCGAAGATTTACCGCACTGTCATTCATCCCGTAGCGCTTTATAGTACCGAATGTTGGCCGACCACGAAGGAAGCAGAACGTCGGCTAAGTGCCATGGAGACCAAGATGCTTAGATGGACAGCAGACATTACTAGGTTGGATCACATCCCCAATCAAAGAATAAGGGAACAATTTGGTATCGCAGCAATCAGTAACAAAATGCGTGAGGGTCGTCTGCGATGGTTTGGGCATGTGCTGCGGTCAGGAGCGGACACCATTGCAAAACAGGGCTACACACTGGAGGTCGCCGGGAAAAGACCAAAGGGGCGACCGAGACAACGTTGGGCCGATTCACTGCACAGGGATTTGAAAGGCGTCAACCTTCATCCGGACATGGCCCATGACCGAGTAAAGTGGAGACAGCGGATTCAAATAGCGGACCCTGCCACGAGGTGGGACAAACGCTATAGCAAAAGAAGAAGATTATTATTATTATTATCACTAGGGCTCGAATCGATATGCTCGATAAATTCTCCAGATATGCTCGAAAACCATGTGTTTTATGCTCGATAGATATGCTCGAAAAAAACATTATAAACCCATTATATGCTCGAAAGATATGCTCGAAACCCCCATTATATGCGGTTAAATATGCAGAATATGCTCGAAAAACACCGTTAAAAACTATAGAAATGAAAGTGAAACGAAAAAAACAATAACATACCTTTAAATATGAGCTTTATTTTCTAATTGTATGTATGATACACTGCAATATACTCGCATTCAAGTTTTACAAGTATATATAAGAGAAGTGCTCTTATAAAAGATACAGTTTAAAAGTTCATTTACAAAATGTTCAGAATTAGGCGAGTCAATGAAGTAGATCTGCATTGGTCTGTCGAACAAGACATTTTCTATGTTCTCAGTTTTGAATGTTTTTCTTAAATCAGTCAATGAAAGTTTCAATGACGAGAACGACCTCACAAAAGGTTGAAAGCCTGCGGTTCTATTATTCCCACCAGGTAGGCTTTTCAATAATTATTTCTGTTTTCGAACCTTAAGGATTGTCAGGGCCCGAATTCGGGGGAGAATTCGAAGAAAAACAAACTATTTAGACGAAAACCACAAGAATATGCATTTATATGCTTCTATTCTGAAAACCGCGGTTTTATGCATTTATATGCTCGATAAATTTCAATTCTGTTGGTCCCAGAGAAGTGAAAATACCACCGAAAGGCTTCTTTCAATGTGTACTCTTCAGGAAAAAAAATATGCAAATATGCTCGAATCCGAGCCCTAATTATCACCATCACCATCAGCTATCTCAAAAACAATTGTTTATGAAAATCCAGATAACCATTTAAAAGGTTCTTCCCCAGCCAGGGTGATATTATTTGATGTTCCAGATTGCATAGCGAAATTAAGAAACAATTTTGCAGATGTTAAATTGTGTGTTAATTAATTACATTAATGAGGTGAATTGTGGAGACTGTGTGAAAAGATATAGGTTTACTTTTTGTGTATTCCTGGCTGTGAAAGGAACTTTGATATCTATGGTTTGCATTTCAATAGAAGGGGTACTTTTCAATTCATTGGGATAATAAATATAGTGGTTAATCATCTGTTGGGAAACTTGTAAAGGCCTTCAGAGGTGGAATTTAGGAAGGTGCTCATAATCTGTGCAATACTGTGAAATTCACCAGTCCGAGACTCAAAGGGTATTGGCAGAATCTAAAGAGCATTTGGGTGAATTGTTGAAGTGTAGTGAGAAAGGGTTACTAGGCAGTTTAATAGAGATATACAGTGCAGTATAATCCAGATACAATAATCGGAGTTGAATCTTAGTTAGATGAGAATGTAGTGGATGGAAAGGGTTATATGGTATACTGGAGAGACAGAGGAATAATGGAGGTGGAGTGGTGGAGTATTTATAATACAGTAGTTAGAGATACTTTTATGAGTCATCTAGCTTTTAAGGTGTTAGAATTGTCTATAAGGGTATAGGAGAGGTTGATATTGTACGGGAAAGTGATATTAGTTTAGGTACAACCAGTTAACTATGGCTATGGAAGCTGATGGAGCTTCATTATTGCAGACGCTGATATTAATATGACAAAAGAAGATTGGATAGGTAGGGCAATTTCTTGTGAGCATTATTGATTTCTAGCAAATAAAATAATATGGACTGTAATTCTTGTTTGGCAAATTTTAAAAATCTCAAATTCTGCTTAACATATTCGACATAGCCAACCAAAGCACAGCTCAACAAGAAGTGCGCGTATCTTCGCGCGCGAAAACTGGCATCGCGTGCGAAAGTTGAATCAATCATATTTGATCTGGTAAGGTAAAAGGCGAAGTGCGCGTATCTTCGCGTGACAAAGCTGGTTCTTTCAAAATTGGCCTCACGTGTGAAAGCTGAATCAATCATATTTGGTCTGGTAAGGTCTCGTTTGAAATGGTTTGATCATGTCAAACGCATGGACGATGATAGAACAGCAAAACATTGGCTTCAGTCAGTTGTGGTTGGAAAAGGACTGGTAGGAAGACCTAGGAAGAGATGGCTGTACCAAGTGAAAGAGATTATAGGAACTAGAGTAGTCAACTGGGATACAGTCCTGAGAGAAGAGTGGAACATGGACAGACAGAACTGGAGAGCGCTTGTATACCACACCCGGGCAACTGGAGTGGATAACCGATGATGATGATGAAGGTACCGGGCGAAGTGCGCGTATCTTCGCGCGAGAAAGCTGGCTCTTTCAAAATTGGCCTCGCGTGTGTAAGCTGAATCAATCATATTTGGTCTGGTAAGGTACCAGGCGAAGTGCACGTATCTTCGCGAGTGAAAGTTGGCCTAATCAAAATTGACCTCGCTTGAGAAAGCTGAACCAAACATATTTGGTCTGGTAAGGTATCAGGCAAAGTGCACCTATCTTCGCGCGCTAAAGCTGGCCCTATCAAAGTCAGCATCGCGTGCGAAAACTGAACCAATCATATTTGGCCTCGTAAGGTAGCAGGCGGAGTGGACGGGCTCTCTGTGCCTCACTGTCCAAATCATAGAGGACTGTCAGGTATTAAAAGTACCTACTAACGAATGCCTTGTTATATCTGACCATGCCAGTGCATGGGTTTACGGGTATTAGAATCCATAACTACGGTAGCGTACTTAAAACTGAAAGCTTGGGATACTTTCTGACTGGCAATGTCATGACTGGGGATATTTTATGGAGTTTCTATTCCAGGCTATAAAAGGTTTAGGACGAGTTCGAAGGAGCTGCTTACGGCAAAACAAACAAAAAAGTAGACTGAACATACTCAACGATAAGAAACAACTGGTAAGGAACTAGTAGGCCTAACTGTCTAGTTCAATCATTCAATCCGCTTCGTGCTGCCCACTACATCCGTTGCCAGCAGCCCCATGTTAATTCCACCAAGTTTACGGTAATGGTACTGAATGGTATTTGTTATTAGTTATAGGCCAGAATTAGTATTATTATTATTATTATTATTATTATTATTGTTATTTTAACATTTCTCGCTACCTGGCGTCTGTACTGAGGAATTATCTTTGTGATCGTTGGATACAGTATGACACAGATGAAGGAGTCAAGTGTCGCAAGGTAACAGCAGTGGCGGCTCAAGGCTCCGTGAGGTCCTGATTTATGGAACGTAAATTATAACAGCATTTTACGCATGGAGATGCCAGAAGACACTTCTTTGGTGGAATATGCTGATCTTTTTGTGCTCATTATGGAGCGCTCCATGGAGGGTCTGCAACTTAAACTTAATCAGGTAATGCGGAGAGTTTCCACCTGGATGAATGAACATGGTCTCCAACCAGCAGTTCATAAAACAGAACTAGTCCTTGCTACTAAGAAGAGAGTTCCACGAGTTGTACCAATGCTAGTAGATAATCAAGTGATAGAAACAGCTCCAGCTGTTCGTTACTTGGGTGTTATGATTGACAGCAAGTTAAAAAGAAGGAATGAAGATTGTAGTTTTACGTGACCGTGAATCTTGTGATTATGAGCCACGGGACCTCCTTTTTACGTGGAATCCGAACCACAGGACATGGCATTTCACTTCGAAAATCTCACATGCATTGACCGGGAATCGAACCCGGACCGGACAGCAAGTTAACATTCCGGAATCATATCAGCAAGATTGCTGATAGGGCTACAAGGATTGTTAACTACCTGTCGCGACTCATGGCTAATATTGGCTGCCCTTCACCCTTGAAGAGGAAATTGCTGATTAGAGTGGCGGAATCAGTTATTCTGTATGGTGCAGAGATTTGGTCAGTAGCTCTTGGCTCTGAGATGTATAGGAAGCGGATAACCCCTGTTCACAGAAGAGCTGCCCTTAGAATAACTTCTTCCTATCGTACAGTGTCTGGACCGTCAGTGCTATTAATAGCTGGGGTGATACCCATTTACATCTTGGCCAAGGAAAAGCGTCGTATATACTTGCGCAAAGAAGAGCAGTCTAAGATACGCGTGAAGAGGGAGGAAAGAGACAGATCTCTTCTGGCATGGCAGGAATAATGGGATCGTGAACATCGTGGCAGGTGGACAAAAGTTGGAGTCATTACACCAGACAATGTGGTGGATAAAATGCTCAGCAGCAGAGAAAGTTGGGCACAGATTGCTGTCTACATCTCTGAGCTGCTAAAAACAAAACAAAAGAGGAGGAACCGAGAAGATTGGTTGCTGAAGACAGTGATGATGATGAGTAATTTCATTATCATCACGTTAAATGAAATTGACAGACCTCTGGTCGTAACAGTGGCTCCACCCTGAAGTAAGGCTGAACAGGCAGTTCCGGGGTGGCCTTAAGCCGAGTATACAGTAGGGTTTGTGGGGTTTTATTAGGTAAGAATCCAGCCTGGAATCTGTCTTTTGAAGATTTCCCCACGGTTTCCCTCGAAAAAAAAAAAAAAAACATTATTATTAATCAATGACGGCATCTCCAACAGGGTTTAGAGACTTAAAAGCTGAGTGTTTGAGGTTTGATTTGTATTATTTTACAGTGCGATATGAAATCCACGTTAGTATGGGTAACATGGTTTCATTCACTGGGGACACTTTTTGCATTATGTGGTTAGTTAGTTATTGTTGTTCTAAGGGGCGGAACTACGAGGTCATCTGCCCCTCTTAACACAGATTAAAGAATACAAATTTGGAATTGAATTTAAAATTTTGAGGTGGACACCTAAATTTTAAAAGACCTAAAATTAATAAAACAAAATATTAATTAAAAATAATTTATTATAAAAATAAACAAAAATTACGGTTATCAGTCAAACACGAACCAACTCGTTGAGTTAATGTACACTGGAAAATTTAGATTGCTGGCCCTAACCCACTCTCACTTATAAAGCGGATAACGCGGTCAGCAGCCACCGCGTCATCGGCTAATATAAGTTTGATTGTCATTTGCAAACCAAGGTTTCTTCCTAAGTCAGCAAGATCCACACACTCAGTTAAAATGTGGGCCACGGTGAAAACGGCTCCACAGGTACAAAGTGGGGGGGGGGTCTTCCCTTCTCATTAGGTACGAGTGGATGGATCTTGTATAACCTATCCTTGGCCTACACAAAATGACGGACTCTCTCCGTGACCGGAAAGCTCCGCCACACGCGAGTAGTACCCTTGATCGCTCTCAGTTTACTAGGCAGTGGGTCAGCTAGCCACTGACTATCCCAAAATGCCAGAACTTGTAGACCTAACTGAGAGCGAATATCTCTAGCGGGTACCTCCGTTGGTCGAGGTGGTAGTGATACCGCCTCTTTTGCAGCTTGATCCGCTAACTCATTTCCCACAATTCCCATGTGGCTTGGAAGCCACAGAAAGGTTGTCAGCATGACATAACCCGGATAGTAGGTCGTGGATTCGCTGCACTAGGGGGTGTTGCAGGAAACATGTAGCAATTGACTGCAACGAACTCAAAGAATCGGTACACACCAGAAAGTGGATTCGTGCATCCTGTAGATGGCAAAGAGGTCCGCAGTAAACACACTACAGGCCTCAGGCAAAGAGATCTTGGTATTTGCACCATCAATAACGTAAGCACAACCCACTTTCTCGTCCACCTTCGAACCATCCGTGTAGAGAATGCCGGACATTGGTGAACTATGCTGTGGAACTGCCTCCGATAAACGGAGGAATCCGTGTTCACCTTAGGACCTCGGTGCTGATCTAACCGAATTTCCAGACGCGGGACTTGCCACGGAGGCAACACTGTCACCTTCTGCAAATGGGCATACTTCTCCTGTGATTAACGCAGACATCAGAACTACAATTTTTTGTTTCGTCGCTCCTCAGCCATCGGTAAGGACTTCTGGATCACTCTCTTTGTATATTTTTCTATATTTCAAGGAATGGGAATAGTTACATCTGCCAACAAAGTTGCTATTTCTCCTAAGGTGTTACACATTTTTTTCTGCAACGTGCTGTCCATCCCAGGGCCGTAGAGAGAGGTCACGGCTGTTTCTATAAACTGATTAAACCAACGAATGACAGCTTTGTAATCAGGTGCAGTTTGTCGGGCGTTGCAGTTATTGGCGCGCGTGCCCCCGGCCGACCTTGGCTACTGCGCATCTAGTGTGCGCATAGCAAGGTCACGTCCCCTCCAAAACAAAACTTACTTTAACCAGCTGGCGTTTAGTGAAAGAATTACACGTTTAACATAAAGGGTTTCGGTGCTATCATTTTTTTAAATGTTGGCATTATTTTTCGATAACCCTGTATAATTCATTATACAGTAGATATTGTAATGTTTTTTATACTATTCATTGGTTGTATTTACATTGAACATACTGTATTCTTAAGAAAAAATTCCAAATGGTTTAGAAACGAATTTGAGTGAAGTTGTTCATTGAAAGCCATCACGGGTCCCTTTAGCAGGGCCGTGCCCCGGGGCTGCAGCCCTGCTTGCTCCTCCCTCTCGTTAGGCCTGGCGCATCCCAAAATATTTCTAAGATATGTGTGTTGGTTTGTAAAACCTTGATTGGTTGTATGTTAATATATTTCCCATGATGAAAGGTTCGCTCATTTAGGCCTATATGGTTAAGTAGGCAATACTCACATCAGATGAAGATTGATTGTAGCTGACACGTTTCACCTTCCGGAATGTGACGTCATCCATGGCCTCCCGTACAGCTGCTTCAAGCGTCGAGCTGAGATCCTCAGGTGGAATGTTAGCAACATTTTGCATCAACCTGTAAATTAAAGATAAAACACTACCGGTATAGCCTTAAAGTCTTTGTTTACAGTTCAATCATATATTTATATGTGAGTTACCTATCCATTACCACATAGTAACAGCAACTGGACTTAAAAGACTCATCTTGATGTTGTAAGTTTAAATTCAATCAATAGCGAGACTTGAGGATCTCAGTCGTCGTCCTCAGAGCGCCATTAAACAGACCAAACCTGCCCCTTCCCCCTCAAGGGCTCCCATATATTTCTTAAGCTATAAGCAAGTGCTTTGGGGATTCAAGGCTTCCTTACTTTGATGTAAAACTAGTGTTGAAAGTGTTTAGTGTTTTAAGAAGTTCTGCGGATACGTCTAGGGAGCAATTAATGTAAGGAAGCTGGCGGGAGGAATACTCACCATGCTTACCTGGATGAGCCTTAGCAAGCCAAGCGCTTGCTGTACAGCGCCTACTGCTTGACAGCGTTCAGTGTAGATCATAATCTAAGTTCTAATTTAAAGGGGAAAGGCTTTTTAAACTAAGTGAAATAATAAGATGAGCGTTTGACTGTACAAAAGGGGTTTATTACTTAATAGTGGTGGCAAATAGGGGGGAGAGATAATGACTAAAGGGAAAAAGGAATCTAGTAGACACGCTTCACTCACCCTACCGTTGCTGCCAGATGTTCGCGATGTCGTGTTGGAACGCCATCAGGGCAGCGCCCTGAGGGGTCCTTAGCGTAGCACTGCTCAAAAAGAGCGTAAGAGACTGGTCGATCAAGTAAGAGAGGGCGGCGCGTGGTTGTACCTCTTATTTATAGGCTACAAGCGGGGAGTCACTCTGGATCAGCGGAATGTGGAGTGTAATGTCCTGTGCGTCCTCCTTACTTTGCTAAGCTGGCTGTCTTGGGCCCATGACTTGACATGTTCATGTTGCCATGTCGGTAATCCATTCTTTAGGTATATGTGTAGGCGCAACCCTTGTAAAGGGTTGACGCCCTAACACTCAGCTTTCTATCCCGGGCAGTGAAGGTCACACTTCACCCATCTAGGGGTGAAATGTAGAACTAGTTACAAGTCCTGACAGTGACAGTGAGACAGAGCTTATCGAGAGGGCGCGCAAGGTATCCTTCCTCAGGTCACACTTCACCCATCTAGGGGTGACGTGTAGAACTAGTTACAAGTCCTGACAGTGACAGTGAGACAGAGCTTATCGAGAGGGCGCGCAAAGTAGCCCCCGAGACTATTGTACAAAACTATCAATTTAATTTTTTTATACAGTTACAGCTGAGAGCTGACTGTAGGATGATCCTCACGTCCTACATGAAAGAATCGCCACTGCTATATACTGTAATATAATTTACTAACAACTTACACATGTGGTGAAAACATACAAGTGGTGGTAGTGGGAACCGTAATAAAAGAGCTGACTGTGGCTCTGGCATGAAGTCTCCTACTTCCTTTAGCTTTCCACCTGCCAGTTTGGTGTCAATAAGGTATGAAAATTGTTTTCAGTGCATTGCTTAGTGGGGAGTAAATATTGGGTGATCAAGTAATGGATTATTAAATTATGTAATGTACTCAAATACCGTACTGTAGTATTGGATCATGATATGAGGACTGAAGTAGAGTTACTCACTCTTTGTCGGTGTTCCTTCTAGTGGATGCTCCACGACGTCGGGTCTGATAGATTGAGCGGTTTGTGTCCCGAGTCATACGAATATCATGTTCCCAGAAGCGGCGCAGATCTGGAGACGATGTATAAGGAGCAGCTACTTCCTTAATCTGCCAACCAGAAGAATGTAATTAATTATATTTCATCTTTCATTGACCTTTAAACAAGTTCATATATATTCATCAGACATCATCCAAGTAAGAAATTTAGCAAACAGTGCTTGACAAATTCCTTGAGGTTCACTAGATCATTTCAAAGAGGATATTGAAATTTGTTAAACCTACTAAAACTTTCACGGGGAGGAATTCTAGTCAGAGTGCTGGAACAAACACTCAATCTCGTAAGGCAAACCTGAGAAGAGGCGGGTTTGATTCCTACCTCATCCATCCTGGGAGTGGTTTCCCGTGGTTTCCCACTTCTACTCCAGGCAAATGCCGAGATGGTACCTAATCTTCGGCCACGGCCGCCTCCTACCCAAATCCTACTTCAATTACAAATACACACACTAGTAGAGACATCATAGTGGCACAGGTACCGGGTGAGGTAGCCGTGGTCGTTACGGCGTGACTTCAGACAGTCGCTTACATCCGGGAGGCGAGGAGGTTCGAATCCCCCCGCTGGCAACCTTGAAGATGGTCTTCTGTGTTTTCCCATCTTCCTTCCAGGCAAATGCCGGGGTTGGTCCTTAACTATAGGCCACAGCTGCTACCCTCCAATTCCTTGTACCTACAGTCACACTTTCCTCCCCAGACAACATTCCATACGCGACGGTACCTGTAGCTCACCCCATGAGTGTCCACATAGAAGCAGCTACAAAATCTGGCGAGCCGAATATGTCCTCGGACACTCCCGGAACTAGCCATACGCTAAAAAAAAAGGGAAAAAATTGCCACAGGTTATCAGACAAATTCTACACAGACCCAAAATTACGGGGATACATGACCACCATGTCGCAAAGCCCCTAAAAAAAATCAACAACAACGAATACAGATGGTGACGAGCTGGATCAGATACGCCTCCCAAGTTATTTCTGTCTCGCACGCGAACAGCACACTGAATTTTGCACAGTGTGGTCATCTGTGGTCTAATGCAGAGGTCCTCAAGGTGAGTGGGGCGGGGGGAGGGGAGGGGGCAGAGAGTGATAAATGGGGGCGTCGGATCTGATTGAAATATTTATAGCCTATTCCATATTCTGTAACAAATATTGTTATCCTCATATCCATGAATCTATCATAGGCAGGAAGCTGCCACGACTATTCAAGACTAATAAACTCGTGCATTTGCTGTCTTATTTCACATTAACTGACCAGTAGATCCTGCCAGCAGGAATTCTGAGAAAAGGTGTAGAGTAACATTTCCCACACAGCACCCTTTCATCCGCCATCCGCAGGGATATCTCCTTGCCAAACGATTAACTACCATTAATGACAATAAGCCGCTTGACAATATGACCGCCACTTCCTTACAAGAATAGATTCTTCTATTTCTGCCATTGTTGACTCGAATCCAACCAGGCCTTTGCAGTCAGTTCAAAGACAGTGAGTGAACAGGTGAATTCTAGTGCGCGTTCAGTGGATTTACATTAAACTGATACAAGTAACGTCATTAACCATTGATACGTGGCTTATTAGCAGTGGTAAAAAGAGACCTCATGAAAGTGATAGTGCTTGCTTTCCTTCGGAAAGAAGAATAAGATGGGGTGGCTAGATATTTCATGCTTCATTACAGGAGTGCGACAGCAATAGTTTGAGAACCCCTGGTCTAATGCATGACTCTTCAGCTCGTGTACCTCCGATTGGTGTTGACTCGAAAACTCATCACACCTCTCCAGTGGGGACCAGATGACCTCGCTGTTCCGCCCCATAAAACAGCATCATCATCATCATCATCATCAACAACAACAACAACAACAACAAGCAACACCCTGGGCACAAAGTGCCGTTACCCCTATACATTTCAGGAAATACATTGATTGTTTTAACATTTTCTGTTTCGGATATAATCAATGGCCGATACTAGTGACTATAGTGACTATAGCATTAAAGAACGCATTGTCACAAGCACTTGGGTTCATGGGAGACCAAGAACAGGGAAAACGTTGGAACAGGTGCGTACTGACTTTGAGCGGCGATTCGGACAACAGCCTCCTCAAAAGACAACACTTTTACGTTGGGAAAAGAAACTGTTCGCTACAGGCAGCGTGAAGGACAAAGCAAGAAGTGGTCAACCATCAACAAGAGAGGAACAATGCCGAGAAGTCGCGGAGTCAGTGGAAAGATCATCAACGAAGTCTACTCGTAAACGATACGCGGAACTGGGTATACCCCGGTCAACTCTGCGCAAACACATGAAACATGACTTAAAGTTGCACCCACATCGACCAAAGAGTTGTCTTTTGAGGAGGCTGTCGTCCGAATCGCTGCTCAAAGTCAGTACGCACCTGTTCCAACGTTTTCCCTGTTCTTGGTCTCCCATGAACCCAAGTGCTTATGACAATGCGTTCTTTAATGCTATAGTCACTATAGTCACTAGTATCGGCCATTGATTATATCCGAAACAGAAAATGTTAAAAAAATCAATGTATTTCCTGAAATGTATAGGGGTAATGGGACTTCGTGCCCACCCTGTACACATACTGTAATATCAAAATGGGAGAGGCAAATCTCGCCGCAGTTTTAGAACGGATGATGGATACAATGCAGCAAATACAGGCACAACAGGCTAAACAAGCCTTAACTCAGGACAGAGGTACAACAGCTCAAATAAGTGGTATTAGTTTACAGCAATATTACGACGTGAACGAAACATTTGACAGCTATATACAAAGGCTGCAAAATTATATTCGTCTGAAAAATGTTACAAATGTTACTAAAAAAAACTAACCCCGTGGCACTACAGCCCTTGAAGGGCCTAGGCCTACCAAGGCCTACCAAGCGACCGCTGCCCAGCCAATTGGTCTGCAGATTTTGGGGTGACGCGTGGTCAGCGCGTCGGGTCCCCTCGGCCGTTAATCTTGGTTTTCGTGACTGGGGCACTGTCTCACTGTCAGACAGATACTCAATTGTCCTCACGAGGCTGAGTGCACCCCGTTCCAACCCTCACGTCAGTTTTAAAATCCCTGAGTGAGCCGGAGATCGAACCCGGGGCCTCCGGGTGAGAGGAAGGCGCGCTACCCCAACACCACGGGGCCGGCACAAATTATACTACAAAAAGTCAAATATTCCTAAACTGCATTAGACCCAAGCACTATCAAATCCTAAAGAACATTACAGCTCCAAATACTCCGGAAACTAAAACCTATAATAATAATAATAATAATAATAATAATAATAATAATAATAATAATAATAATAATAATAATAATAATAATAATAATAATATCGTATGGCCTCGGTGCTGGGTGCAAGCTTTGTAATTTGACACCCAGAGGGTAGCTTGCATGTCGAATTTCGTTGTCCCTTGAATCACTATGAAAGTCAAGGAGGTTAGATATCTAAGCTCCTTGAACACTATAGCGCTTTCTAGTAGAGAAATGAGGAACTTTGAGTTGGCGGAAACTCCCGAGATTAATTTTGCCATTATGAACACGGCCCACTGAATTCAAATGGGTTATTTGACATGCCAACATCGTATGACATGCATGTCGTATTTTTGCCGCCTTTCAAAAAGCACTTACTACGGCCAGGAGCGAACCTGCAATCTTGGGGTTAGTAGACCGACACGCTATCCACTCAACCACCGTGGCATGCACTAAAACCTATAAAGACCTCATAAAGCTTTTAAAGGACCATATTGCACCATAGCCTGGTAAATTGGCTCAGCAACATAAATTTTGCTTAAGAACGCAGCATGAGCATGAATCTATCTCTAATTATGTCACTGGTCTAAAAGAATTAGGAGGAAAATGCAACTTTATCTGCAGCAATTGCAATACTACAACGTTTGAAACCCACTTGCGTGTTCAGTTTATACGGGGTCTGCGGAGTGCTGAAATTAAAGAAAAATTACTACAAGAATCCCAAGATACAAAGTTCGAGGATATCGTTAAAAAAGGCATTACCAATTGAAACGTCAAAGTGTGAAAGCAAGGAAATGGATCAAGAAAACAATTCTAATATAAATAAAATATCATTGAAGAGAAATACATACAACAAAAACACAAATATGAATAAATCTACAGTAGGCCTACAATCTGAAAAAGAACATAACAAAAATAGCCCACAAGGAAAGAAAGTATATTGCTATAGATGTGGAAAAGAAAACCACACAGCTTACCAATGCCGAGTCAAACAAAAGTTGTCCTGTAAGAAATGTAATACAAGAGGGCAAGCCCATAATGTGTGTTTTATAGATCAAAGACAACTCGATTGGGAGGTTGATGACAACTCATCCTCGGAGGAGATTAACGATGAAATATACGAGATAGATAAATTACCTATTCAGAATTCTACATTTGAGGACAAATTTAACATTTCATTACAATTAAATGGAAAATTATACACTTGGGAACTGGATACAGGAGCGGCAGTGACTACATGTTCAGCAGAATATTACAAAAAGAATTTCCAGGACCTTAAACTACAAAATACTAAAATAAAATTGAGAACTTACACAGGTGAAATCATACAACCTATGGGAACTTGCAACCTAAAAATGCAATACCAAAATAGAGAAATATATGACAGACTGTTCGTTATTGACAGAAAAGTGGATCCAGTCGTAGGAAGACAGTGGATAAGGAAACTAAACATACACTTCGAAGTATACAAATTAAACACAGAAGAGAAAGAGATAACAGAATCGGAATTCAAAACCAGATTGGAAAAATTAATTAAAGACTACGACACATTGTTTACAGAAGATATTGGTGAAATCAAAAATTACCAAGTTGCTTTCAAATTAAAAGAGAATGTCACTCCAGTATTTTCGGAACCCAGACCAGTGCCATTTGCACTTAGAGAAAAAGTGGAATAAGAAATAGATAGACTGGAAAGAGCTAAAATCCTTGAGAAAGCCACTTATTCACAATGGGGCACACCTGTGGTACCTGTAGCAAAACCAAATGGACAAATGCGATTGTGTGCTGATTACAGAGGGACATTAAACAAAAACTTACAAGATGATAACTACCCAATTCCTAGAATTGAAGAAATGTTTGCAAATCTCAGTGGAGGAAAACATTTTTGCACGCTGGATATTAATCAGGCATACCTACATATGAAAACTGACGACACCACTGCAGAGATGCAAGCCATCAGTACTTGTAAAGGCACATACAAGGTAAACCGATTGATGTTCGGTGCCAAATTGCCCCAAACATATGGCAAAGATATGTGGATCAGACGCTGGAAAGACTGCCAGGTACAGCATGTTTTTTCGATGATATCGCATTACAAGGCCGTACTTGAGAGAATATGGAAGGTTTTTCAGAAACTTCATTAATGTGGCTTACATCTAAACAAAAAGAAATGCCAATTCTTCCAAAAATCAGTGGTATACTTAGGACACAAAATAGACAAAAACGGACTACATCCAACAGAAGAAAAAATAAAGGACATCAAAAACAGTCAACATCCAATTGATGTGTCTTCATTGAGAACATTCCTGGGGTTAATAAACTATTATCAACGGTTCATTCCAAATCTTCCAACAAAATTAAACGCTCTATATGGATTACTGAAAAAGAACAAAAAATTCAAATGGACAAGGGAGTGTCAGAAAATATTCGAAGAACTGAAAGAGGAGATTGGCGGAGGTAAAATACTTGTTACATTTCATGTTAACTTGCCCGTAACTCTTGAAACTAATGCATCACCAACCGGATTTGAAGCAGTATTGTCGCACATAATGCCAGATAAGACGGAAAGACTCATATATTGTGCCTCGAAGTCATTATCAAAAACAGAAAAAAGTTACAGTCAGCTTGACAAAGAAGCAGAAGCTTTGATATGGGGACTCAAAAAATTCTTTCAATTTTCTTATGGACGAAAAATTACTCGGATAATTAACAATCAACCATTAGCGAGAATCTTACATCCTTAAAAAAATACATCAGCAACCACAGCAAAAAGACTCGTACACTACGCAAACTTTTTGGCTGGATTTGACTATGAAATGAAAGAAGAAAAACTACAGAGCATGCTAATGCCGATTATTTTTCAAGAATGGAACAGTATCCAAAGAACACATCTGAAGAAGTAGAAAAAGTGACAAATGATGATATATTCTATTTGAACCAAATAGCAGCAATGCCCGTTACACTAGATACAACCAAGAGAGCCACAGCTAACGATTCTGAGTTACAGATACTTTACCACGAAATACAATCAGGTATTGAAAATACGAAAGGACTGCATGAATTCTCTTTACAAAACGGCTGCATTTTTATGGAATCAGAATAGCTATAGGCCTACCAAAATCCTTACAGTACCAAATATTACAAGAACTGCATACAGCCCACACTGGAATAGTGAAAATGAAGTCCTTGGCACGAAGCTATGTCTGGTGGGAAAATATTGATGATGATATAGAAAAAATGGTGAGGGAATGTAAACCTTGCTGCCTTATGAAGAATAACCCAACCAAGGTACCAGTACATTATTGGGAATACCCTAAGGAATCCTGGAGCAGGATACATATCGACTATGCCGGACCTTTTATGAGCAAACTAGCTCTACCCGGCATGCGTTGCAATGCCATTCAAAGAAAGTGTTGGGGATGTGACTTTGTTTGTTGAACTGCTTTTGGATTCCCAATATTTTTTTCTTCTTACGTTAACCACCTCTAAACTATTATAAAATTGATTTACTATCTCAGAAACATTCATGGGAGCGTGCTCAACAACTCACCAAAGTTTCATCGCACATAAATGAATGGTATATGAACGCATACGGGTCTTTGTTGAAACGATTCGAGCGCCGTCACCCCTTTGTTAAATATACTCGTACGCTACCAATTGTAAAATGGATTTATTAAGTCGAAAACCTTCCCAGGCGTGTACACAACATCTCACCCAAGTTTCATCGCTATCGGACGAATGGTATTTGAACGTGTACGGGACTTTGTTGAAACGCTTCGCGCTTCTTCGCTCATTTGTTGAATCTACTCGTGCGCTACCTATTGTATAATGGATATAATAAGGCTACAACCTTCCCTGGAGTGTACACAATAACTCACCCAAGTCTCATCGCTATCGGACGAATGGTATATGAACGCATATGGGACATTGTTGAACACTCCGCGCGTCGTCGCTCATTTGTTTAATCTATTGTACTTGTGCGATATCTATTGAAAAGTGGATTTACTACGCCAGAAAACTTACCTGAAGTGTACACTATCGGACGAATAGTATATGAACGCATACGGGACTTGGTTGAAACGCTTCGTGCGTAGTCGCTCATTTGTTGAATCTAGTCGTGCGCTGCCTATTGTTAAGTGGATTTACTACGCCAAAAACATTCCCTGAAGTGTACATAACATCTCACCCAAATTTCATCGCAATGGGATGAATGGTATATGAACGCATGTGGGTCTTTCTTTTAATGAATCGCACGCCGTTTTATTGAAGCTACTCACGCGCTATCTACTGTAAATGGGATTTACTATGCCTATAACTTTCCCGGAAGTGTGCTAAACAACCCACCAAAATTTGGTCGCAATCGGATGAATTGAAGGCGATATGAACGCCTCGCCAACACTCATTTGTTTAAACTACTCGCATGCTCTGTATTGTAAATTGGATTAACTATGCCTATTAAAAAATACAAATAAAAATTTTAGTATTTTAATGATTTCTATACCGGTAGTGGAGAGCGCTACTCGCATCCAGTCGGCCGTGGCTCGTCAAGAGCTACTGTTGCCTGGAAACGACTTGCCTTGCCATCCCTTCATGAGTTTATTTTAGCTGTCATTTGCGTTACTACGTTTTATAGTGACTTGTATTCTCTTTCACGTTTTATGACACGTCACGGGATAAAAAAAAAAGTATCCTATGTCCGTCTCCTGGTTTTAAGCTACCTCCACACCAATTTTCAGCCAAATCGGTTCAGCCGTTCTTGAGTTATAAATAGTGTAACTAACACGACTTTCGTTTATATATATAGATATTTTCTTGTAGTAGTAGATACGTATACAAGTGGTTGGAAGTTATACCCACTTCATCAATAACAGGAGCAACAACAGTGAACATATTAAAAAATCTGTTCACCACTTTTGGACTAACAATCAGTGTTGTTTCAGACAATGGAAAGTAGTTTCGTTCGGAAGAGATGCAACAATTTTTTAAAGAAGATGGTGTGCAGGCAAAATGTACAGCACCATACAATCCAGCAACAAACTGACAGGCTGAAAGATATGTACAAACATATAAGTACAAACTAAAGAAAATGTTGAACGAAGAGGGAACACTACAGCAAAAGCTTTCAAAATTTTTGACAATGTACCGTAAAACGCCAAACAACACCACAGGTCTGTGCCCTGCGGAGTTGATGTTAAAAAGACTATATCAGACAAGAATAGACCTCGTAAAAAGGGACCCTATACAATTGATAAACTACCAAAGAGAAGAATCTCTACTTAGTATAAAACAAAGGCCCCGATTCTTAGATGTTACGGGTAAACTCGAGAACCACTGGATGGATTTTGATGCGGTTTTCACCATTCAGTAAAGGGTATCTCGAGGATGATTTATGTTGAAGATAATTTATTTATGATCAAAGGAAGCCGAGCAGTAACGATTTCAGTGGAAAAGTCGAAAAAAAAAACTGGCGTCCGAGCGCTTTGTAAGCAAACCGTTAAAAATATCTAAATACTATGAGTGTAAGAATTGTTCAGCATGAAAATTTCTACAAAAAATTCCGCGAGACCATATGTCTATCTTCAATACATCGCCCACTATAAGTGTTTTTACGTTTTAATTTCTTCCAACCATGTCCATTCAACTACTGAGGCGACAGTTTACGAGCTAACTAAGGGCGAATCTATTATCCCTGTTACAGCCTAGCTAGCGGGCGAACCTATTGCCATCAGATACAGCCGGCAGCAAACCGTTGAGTCGTGTTGGGTTAAGACTTCTGAGAAGGATGGTTGTGTTTGGAGTTTCCCTGGAAGTGCAAATCGGGTTTTCTTCATTTCGCCTGTAAAACACAGTCAGGTTAAGATTGGACGGAAGGGGGAGTTGAGTTTTATTCACCTCGCCATTCCCTGGAAGTGCAACTCTCATTTCGCCTGTGAACTTTTCGTTCCGCAAAATTCACAGTCAATGATTGGACGAAAGGGGGATTATATTATATTAAATTATACTGATTGGCGTATAATCTCTACTTAGTATAAAACAAAGTCCCTGATTCTTGGATGTCACGGGTAATCTCGAGGACCACTGAATCGATTTTGATGCGGTTTTCACCATTCTGTAAAGGATATCTCGAGGAAGGTTTCTGTAGAAAATAATTTATTTATAACTGACGATTTCAGTGAAAAGGTCGACAAAAAATGGAGTTTTCCTGGAAATCAACTCGGCTTTTCATCATTTCGCCTGTGAACTTTTCGTTCCGCAAAATTCACAGTCAAGTTAAGTTTGGACATAAGGGGGATTTGTGTTTCATGCGCCTCGCCATTCTTAAATTACGTCTGACAAGAATTTGTTGCACATGCATCTCCATGATAATATAATTAATAGTCCAGTCAGTGATTATAATCCATCATGCCGAGACGTAAAACGGATATTGGTCGTTGTTCATTGTCATTGGAGAAAAGCGCCTATGACGTACCGTAATGCATTCATAACTGTTCCAGGGTGAAGCCGGGTCGGGTTGCTAGTTAAAAATAAATAAAGAATTCAAAAAAGGAGATAAAGTAAAGATAAGATTCTACGATGATAATAATAAATGGAAGATGGGGAGAATAGTCAACAAGAAATGAAAACTGCACTGTGAAATAGATGTTAGTGGAAAGATAGCAGCAGCTTGTAGTTTAACGTGACCGTTAATCTCGCGATCATAAGCCACGGGAGTGGAAAGATACATGGACCAAATAATAAGGGCATCTTGTCAACAAGAGAATCCTATTTTATCACACGAGAATATGCCATTACCAGGAGTTAAAACAAATACAGAAAAAGAAAACCAACCAATGACAATAGAGACAGAAATTTCAATAGAGAAGGAGAGACATATGCCCGAGACAGACCAGACGGCAGAAGAAGGACCTTCCGTACCACAGACCCCCTCTTCAAATAGAGACAAAAGGGAAGAACCCATAGCAACACCAATTGAAGAACATGGCACCATCATGGTACGCCGTAGTACAAGAGTTCGAAGGGCCCCTGAGCGAAATCTATAGCAAGAGGGAGTGTTATCACTCTGACTAGCGACGGCAGCGTCATCTAACTAGTGAGAGCAGCGCCACCTGGACTATACAAGGCTACGATGATAGGTTAGACCGTTGCCTACGTTATAATACAGCTTAGGCTTTCACGGCTGGTTTTTTTACTCGAGTCAAAAGCATCAGACTATTTAACATACAAAAAATACATAGATATATACACATACATAATAAGAATAACACAAACTATTTGAAATTGAAACTAATATTACGTTAAGGAATGTTAAATGAAGTAGGAAATCAAAACAAAGATGACAGTCTAAGCAACTTTAGCCCAGTATTTGGCAATTTATATGGCTTCAGATCTTGCGGACATCAGATCACCGATGGTGCATCTTGCAGGACATAATCTGCACTGGTATAGGTGGTCCGTAGTTTGTTGAGCCCCGCATTCGCAGAGGTTGGATGATGTGGAATAACCCCATTTCCTCAAGTTGTCTTTTGACCTTGCAACCCCCGTTCTGTGCCTGTTCAGAGTTTTCCACACTGGCCATTCTTCAGTGAAACCAGCAGCTAGATGTACCGATGGTGTCATCCAATGGTGTTCAGATCTCATCTTCCACACGGATAACCGGGAATTTATCCGTTGGCCAATGTTAACTGTTGTCCTCATGAAACTTTCCCTGGACTTCAGTCTTGGAGGAGGAGGAGGATGATGATTATGTAGGGGATGTTTATCGGAGGTAGATGCCTTATACCTTTCTCTCTATGCAGCTACTTCGCGCCTGATTCTTTCAATACAAAAGCATCATCTGAAAATGAAAGTAGATCTTTCACGGCTGGTGTTCATAACTATGTACAAATTGTCCGGACTTGTAGGTCGAGGTCCAGGCAGGATGTAATCTCCCGACGGTTCACCGGAAACCAACGCCAGTACGGAAACTGTACCCATTTGTAGGAATAGCACCGCATAACATTCGGAGGGTCGTTGCTGCTGACCCTCGACCCCCAATGTGTGGTCACCAGACCGCAAAATCTTGCCTCAGATCCCGAAAGAGTTTCATTGCTAGGACTCTTCCACTGCAGGGAACACAGGAGGCAAATCGTCTTAACTGATGGAGGAGTGCAGTGTCCCAAGATATGTCACCCTTAATCGTCTAAGAATGGGCGTCTCCCGGTGCAAGACTAACTTCCGGACTAACTTCTTGTGAATGTGGAGCCGAACAAGATCCTAGACACCTGCTCATCTGCCCTCTTCTGGACAATCCCTGCACTATGGAAGATGTTTATAGAGGAAGTGACAAGGCCATTGCGGCAGCAAAACTTTGTAATTGTTAACCGGACTAGGAAACGAACGAACGGACCGGAGACTGCGTCCGGCATCGCCAAGGGCCAGCTCCTTTCGTTAGTCAAACAATAAACCTTGGCAAGCGATTGCAACAAATACCAACGTACAGCATTGATGGCATCGTGAAGGTCACCAGCATCACCGTGACAAATATCACGACACCATCAAACTATAGGCTGAAAGCGTTACACTAGTCTCAAACCCTCCCAAAGCAAGTAAGTTAACAGCACTATTATCAAAATCCTAAACCACTAAAGCCAAACTCATCAAAATAAAATATTAGGCTCATAATGCTTAAATGTTTAAGCCAAATAACCAAAAGCAAATAATATTTAAAACAAAATACAAAAAATCTTAACAACAAACTAAAGTACAAGGAGCCTAACTCTTAGGCACCAGACACTTTTCCCCGAATTATTCAGCCAGAAGTTGAAAATTCGTTCACTGCTTGGGAATAGGAGGGTACGGCGTACGCTCCGACTGCGGCGGCCGAACTAGTGAGGACCCGGTGTTCCCTGGGCGACTGCCCGGCCGTGGCGGGAGAGTTCTTCAGATTGGTGTGTGCGTGATATCTTGGCCTTGGTGTTCCTAAGGGCTGGGATCCATGTATTACGTACTCGTCCCATTTCTTCCTTCCAATTGAAGTTGTCGGGATGTTGGCAGCCTGCCGTGGTAGTGTGTAGTGGTGGAGAGTATCTCCGTGTCCCCGTACCATACATCGTGGCCGGGCAAGAGAGAGTGCTCAGCGACTGACGATTTTTCAGTTTTACTTTCAAGCGGCTGTGTCTGTTATGTTCCTTGAGTCTAGTGGCCACGCTCCTCTTCCTGGTTCCTATGTACACCTGTCCATAGGAACACGGGATTCTGTAGACTCCTGCAAATGAGTGTGATGGCACTTGTTCTTAGCGGATCGCAGCAAATCACGGATTTTGGCGGTGGGTTTATAAACCGTCTTCACCCCATCGGTCTTTAGTAGTTTGCCGATCCTATCCGTCACCTTCTTTACGTAAGGCGGAAAGGCTGTAGCCACCGGAGTTTCCTGTGCTTCTTTCCCCGTGCTCCGGCGCCTGGAATGAGCGGCACGCTCAATCTCCTTATTGCTATATCCGTTGGCGAATAAGGCCCTCTTCAGAGTTGCAACACCTATTTATGTATTGATTTATATTTGTATTTAATAACAGTTCATTTATCTGTTTATTTATATATTTATTTATTCATTTATTTATTCATATCATTTTTTTGTTTAATATTTTGTTCGTTTATATATTCACTTGCTTAATTACAGTATATACTTTACTGTTTCATAATTTATTTATTTATTTATTTATTTATTTAATTATTATAAATTTACTTATAACGTATTTATTCATTTATTTATTTATAAGCAAATTATTTACTTAATATTTTTATTTTTATTTTTAATTGTATGTTTATTTATCTTATTCATTTATTTAATGTATTATTAATTTACTTATTTCATTATTTACTTCTCCAGTTATCTATTTATGTATTAATTATTTGATTAATTTATTTATTTACACATTTATTTATTTTTTAATATTTTTTTTATTTATTTCATCATTCGTTAATTTTTATATTATTTAATTATTTATTACTGTATTTATTTAGTTTTATTATTTACTAATTTATTTAATTTTTATTTGTTTGACTTTATTTTCTTCTTCTTTGGTCGTTTGGACCACCTATGGACCACGGTGCTTGTGTTTTAGCTGTTGTCTGTCTCTTCTGTTGTTCTTGGTGGATTGTTTGGCGGCTGCTTTCGTGTTGAAAGTTTGAGCCATTTTATTGGACCAGTAATCTTTCATTTTCTTGCCGAACTCTAACTTACGTTCCTCGGACTGCAGTTATGGGCGGAGCAAAGAGGATATAAAAAGTAGGTTAACATAGGCCAGGCACACAGACATACAAACCCTATGTATTCATCTCTTCCTTGGTTAAAAAGCCCACAGTGCTACCAATTTAGGTCATATTTAATATGTAATAGCATGTGGTTTTTTTTCTTTTTTTCCTTACCGAAAATTAGCACATATAAATAAGTTACACAAATAGAATCTTAGAATTCTCCAGTGGCGAAGCTGGAGGGGAATCTTTGAGCCTTAGAATACCCATCTCATTCTCAACGAATATGCACATTTAAATGTTCCTAATTTTAATTGGCATTGGCAATTTAAATCTAGTTTTCCGTATTATTCTCTGTAACGCGGTGGGAAGGACGCCAATTCTCAGCGCGGGACTGAGCAGTCAGTGAGTCTCCTTTTTCAGCGGTTTGGTGGCGTCGTTGGTAGCATGCTGAGCTTCTACGCCCAAGATCGTGGGTTGAAACCCGGCCGAAATCCCTCAGTATGCCTTCCTTCTGATGGGAAGTAAACCCGGCGATCCTATGGCATAGATTTATTGCATGTTAAAGAACCTTCCACTCATTACACCAGTGTGAAGCTAAATTAAATATCTTCTTCTTTATGTGCCATCTCCTCTCAGGAGGTTGGCAACCATCATAGAGACTCTTGCTTTAGATGATGAAGCACGGAACAGCACAATAATGGAACAATTGAACCAAGTTTTCAGATTATCGATCCGAGAAATGCGTCTTCTTCCTGGTCTTCTTTTGCCGTGTAACTTTTCTTGAATGACCAGCTGCCGCAGATGATATTTCTCTCCTCTCATCAAATGATCCAGATACTGCAGTTTTCTAATTTTGACAGTACGGTATTTAATATTTCCTTTCTCTTTCCCATCCACTTCATCACCTCATCGTTGGTGACCTTATCTTTCCAACTCAGCCTCAGTATCCTTCTGTACGTCCATAGCTCAAATGCCTCCAATCTGTCCATTTCTCTTTTCTTTATGGTCCAGGTCTCAACTCCATAGAACAAGGTGGAGAAGACATAACATCTCAGAAGGCTATTTTTTAGATATAAATTAAGGTCTCTGCTACAGTAGATTAAACGTTTGACTAACGTTCTTAGATTCCTACGTTCGTCGTCAAGAGCCGACTGGGGTGACATCTGGTAACTAAGTTCTGAACTAGTTTGTCGTTGACGGTGGCGTTTGGCGGCAAAAGTAGGAACTACTTGAAAACAAATGCAATGTCTGAAGTCCTTACATGAATTAAAACAGATACACACACTAATACAGCCATCACAATTAACACCGGTTATCAGACAGATTCTACACACACCCAAAGTACACGGGGCTACATGATCGCGTTGTCGCAGCCCCTAAACTGAGGAACAAACCAATGAGTCTCCTTTGAAACAGGCTCAAGTCTCTGTGGGTAGAGAAGGCATGCGCCAAGCGGAAGGTCGATAGCTGAATGCGTGAGCAAGAGCCTAGGCTCCGAGCAGTGCAATCGTGAGGCGGGCGGTAGCTCAGCGCGTGCTTGTCCGTTTATGAGTTTTAAAACATGGATCAGTGTAGTGTTTTAATAGTGTATTTAAAATCAAGACCGTTTTCTTCGTTGTCCTATGAAGAGAATATTTTTTGAACAACAACCTAGGACTAGGAAAAGTATATCAAAACCATCGTCATCTACAATTCTCAAGCCGTGCTCTTGGTCGAATTGACAACGTATAGAAGAGTCTGTAAATTCTATAAACACATAAGACCACATGCTAAGTTGTATTCATAAATATAGTTTACAGTATTTCGATATGACAGCAACTGAAATCAGTTCGTACGAACTATTTCAACACCCGTGAAATTCCTCGTGGTAAATCAGACCTACTGAAACTTGTAGTTGTATTTCCCGTATTAAGTTGTTTGTTTAACCAATGCCTTGTAATGAATTTAACCAACAAATTATTCACTAATATAAGGTGCGTTCAAAAAGTAACGAGCCGGAGGCATAATTACAGAAACCAGTACATGTATGATAGAAGTATTGGCCCTGGCTGTTGAGGCACTTGTCCCACTGTGACATAAGGCGGTGAATGGCTGTCTCATAAAATTCCCTGGGCTGCGATGTGAACCAGTTCCGCACGATGTCGGCGTCCGAGGTGAATCGTTGGCCCCACAGAGTCCTTTTCAGGGGACCAAACATGGCGTAATCACAGGGAGAGAGGTCTGGACTGTATGGAGGGTGACCGAGAACATCCCATTTGAATTTCTGCAGGAGTGCCGCGACTGTGTTGGCCGTATGAGGTCGCGCATTGTCGTGGAGCGACCACGGCGCCTATGGCGTTCACTGTCACTCGGCGGTCCTGGGTAATGAGTTCATCAACCAGTTGGAAATTGTCATCGGTAATGCAGGGGGTGCCCCAGGCCGGGCATCATCGGCTAATGACACCCGTCCTTCCCTGAAGCGCTTGTGCCACGCCTTGACCCTTGCAAGGGACATGCAGTGTTCGCCGTACACTTGTGACATTCAGCGATGAATGTCCGTTCCCCCTACTCCTTTCGCAGTCAGAAACCGAACAACACCTCTTTGCTCTTCGGTTGACGCCTCCATGTCACTGTTTGCAATGCGACTGACAGCGTTGGACGATTGATGCATGCTGCTGCTCGCTTTGTATCGTCACGTGACGTGCACGCGTGCCCTCTAGCGACGGGCTGTGACCTTCCTCGCTCTGGTCGGAATCACACCTCGATACACACGTCACGGTTAGCCGATGTCGTCACCGGTTTGCGCATTCCAGCCTCCGGCTCGTTACTTTTAGAACGCACCTTATATTTCATTAAACTATTTCAGATGCCTAGGAAGTGTTGTGTGCCTGGCTGTAAGTCAAATTATGGCAGCACTATTAATATAACTGGTTATATTACAACGTTTTGATAATTACAGCGAGGTGGACTTTCTGTGTCTATTAGGCCTAATTTAGTTTAGGTTATATCTTCATGTGCCCTCTATTTTCCAGTAAATTATGAACTGTACTCGGTTGGCAAGTGCTTTTAGGTAGATTTCATTAGAAAGCTACCTATTTTTAAATTAAGTGACCAGTGGAACATTATTGTTAGACTGTCAGCATTAAGCTGGGAGGCCTATTGTGACTATGATGAGTGCATCTGTGAACAAAAAAATCTTTTTTTTGTCGTGTGACCTCCTGAGAGGCCGAGTGCAGGTCTTTCTATTCGACGCCCGTGGGCGACCTGCACGTCGGGATGAGAGATGGAATGGATGAAGAAGAATGAATGAAACTGGGCAAGGATGTGGAAGGAAGCGGCCATGGCCTGTCAGAAGGTACCGTCCCAGCATTTGCCTGGTGTTGAAAATGGGAAACCACGGAAAACCATTTCAAGGACGGCCGACGGTGGGGCTCGAACCCACGCGTCAACCGAGTCGGCAGAGGGCTTGGCCCCATGGCCTAACGCTGCGCTTTAGCCAGCGTAGCCACTGCTGTCGGTAACAAAAAAATGAAGGGTTCATTATCAAAGGCAGTCCCTAAGTTAGTAAGAATAGTCTTAAATATATTTTCTGAGCGCGTCAATGACGGCAGTGAACATAGCAGCAAGGAAAGAAAACTTCAGACATTGGGACATTGAGGTACAGTACAGACCCGTATTATTAACTTATCGGGAATTGACAGTACATAGCATGATATTACAGGGCGCCCGAGAATGTTCTCCGCAGTGGGTACGTGCAGCTGTGCGTGGTTGAGTCATGAGTTTTAGTTGGCTGCACTGCACTGTGTCCTTCAAAGCGGGACTTCCCCGTCTGAGCTGTCGATGTGCAACGCGATAAGCGCGCGAGCCTGCAGATCTTCAGCGTGTATTACAGTCAGCGAGAGAGGTTTTTTTTTTAATACGTTTTTCGCGAAGGCGATCGGTTTACAGAAAATGTAAAATTAAGATTTCAGGCGCGGTTTCCTAATTCGAAGTGTCCAAACCGTGATACCATTCGGGTGACTGGCTCAGTTCACGATGTACCGGGAACAGGCAGGCTACGTTTTTAACAGACGAAAAACTTGATGAAATCTCCGATATAATGCTGCGAAGCCCAAGTAAATCAACACGAAAATTAGCTCAACAAACAGGAATCTCCAAGACGACAGCACATAAAGCTGTAAGAGACAAGCTTCAGTTGTTCCCTTATAGTGGGCGATGTATGAAAGATAGACAAATGCTCTCGCGGACTTTTTTGTAGAACTTTTCATGCTGAACAATTCTTACACTCATAGTATTTAGATATTTTTAACGGTTTGCCCAGCGTAAGCTTACAAAGCACTCGGACGCCAGGTTTTTATCGACTATTCCACTAAAATCGTTACTGCTCGGCTTCCTTTCATTATAAATAAATTATTTTCTACAGAAATCATACTCGATATATCCTTTACAGAATGGTGAAAACCGCATCAAAATCTATCCAGTGGTTCTTGAGTTTACCAGTAACATCCAAGAAACGGGGACTTGGTTTAAACTAAGTAGAGATGATGCAAGCGGCAGCCGTGCTACCAACGTAACTGCTGTAGCTAGCTCTCGCAGACGCATGTAGGTGTCGCGGAGAATATTCCCGGACTCACTGTATTTATCCTTTATTTGTGATATTTGTGTGTGGATTTAGCAGACGTCATGTTCTGTTCTATTTTCGGAAACATTTGGCGTCAAAATCTATGTGTTTACGCAGTGTTAGCAATTACCACGTGCTTGCGATATGGGCGGTGTTGCCAAACCTTATGACACGGCTTGAGAATTGTAGACGGCGATGTCAAAACACAGTGCGCATTTTCCGACCTTTCCAGTTTCTACTGCTTCAAGTGAACGACGTATGAGTGCATTATCAGGGCCGTGGAGAGCGGCGACGGGCCCTGGGGATGGAATCTCCCGGGCCCCCAAGACCCAAAAATTAATCAACAGGGAGTACAGTTCACTGAACTGCATGTTAAAAGAGGTGGAAGGGGTATACTGTACACAGAGCAGTACTACGGCCTCTGTGGCATATGACGTAATCTCTTTTAATAATGAAAACATGATTTTTACACACAAGACGTATTTTAAAATACGATTTACTTATAGGGTTTTTATGTTGACCATCTTAAAATGTGCTGCCCTTGAAGAATCATGCCCTTGCGTCTAAGCCTAAACACTGATAAGTGTTTTGGTTCAACGGCGATCACACGTCATTGTACATTAAACAAAGCAAAATATATTTTCATAATTAACCACATTAATTAGCCTACTCATACGGTAAGACAAGTTATTTATTATGTGCTATCAGTAGATTGCAGCTGATCAGTGATTAGATTCACAAAAGAAGAAAATGTGAATTTGAACTATATTTTGTAATTTGCAGTCAGTGAACTTCTTATAATTTAATATTTCTTTGCAGTAAGCAAACTTCGAGCCAGGTTCTCCTAAAACTCTCCAATCCTATCTATGACTGGTGACCATCGGGGGCGGATTTAAGCCAAGATTATGGGGGAGTGAACACACTGGGGATCTGGGGGTATGGCATATCACCAAGCTCAGAGTGGGGTCCGTGGGTCCTCCTCCGGAAAATTTTGCAAAAATTAGGTCCAAATTATTGAGTTATATGCCATTTGGGTGATTTTTTTTGTGATATTTTGGAGTAAAAATTTGGTGACCATTGACATTTAGTGGCTATAGAAAAGTATCTCCGTTATTGTAGTAAAAGATCTCGCACCTTCAAGTAAGACCGCACGGAGTAGCTCACCAGGGGGTCTACAGCAAGTCTGCAGATCAGAGGTTCGAATCCCGGTGTTAACAGCGGCTATCCTGAGTGTGGGTTTTCACATTTCCACCAGACAAATGTCGGGATAGTACCTTATTTCAAGTCCAAAGACACCTACCCTACCCTTAACCCTAATAATTACAGTGATAGTCGCGACGGGCAACGCATTCCCAATTTTCCCAGTCGGCAACTAAGAATACGGCATGCGATTGATCATGTCACAGGGGCCATAGCACAGCACAGTGTATACCCTGCTTTTCTTCCAGCAGTGGGTGGTTTCAAGAGGGTCTAAGTTTCTACTCTCCAAGACAAATAGTTACAACAATGTTGCCAATACACCTCTCTAATCATACAACAACCACTAGCCTCCCCTTCAGTCTACACAATTCGCACGTTTCTTGGTTTTCTATTTTGTTCGCTGTCTGAGAATCTTATAATTTACTTCATTAATATTTGTGAAAACTACTGATTTACAGTCAACTTCATTCAATAATGTGGAGGCCTTCAGAAATAAACCGGAAAATTAACGCGTCAGCAAATACTGAATTATAGGCTATCTACAGTACTAGTTGATGCAAACGATTCCCAACCGAGAACCAATGGTTCATTGCCCGCCAGTAATACTAGACCTACTAGCTAACTTAAATGTCGCAAGCCCCTAAATGAATTAACAACTGTAACGACAAATAGGCCTATTATTAACTGTTGAGTAAGACTACGAATTACTCCGCAGTCGGTAAGCCGAATCCTGCATTCCTGCCGCGGCTTTGTCAGGATGCGGAGTCATTTCCAAGTCATAGATAAAGGTAGCAACTCATTTTATGTTTAACGGTACCGAGACGTTAAAGCGTATCATGAAAGGGCTTGATTCGCAAGGGAAAATATCTCTTCGCGTCCTAAAAAATAAGTGCTTTGCAGATCGATGCTGCTCTTTGGACTAAACGGCGTAGAAATGTCCAATAATAATAACAGTCACTGCACCAGCTCAAAACGAAATTGTATTTATATTAATATTCGATAATACTAACTTCATCTTAAGTTTCTTCTAAATTAAGCAGAGTTCAATACTTGGTCTTAGAAAAGTCGGCGCGGTTGCCTACATGCAATATATTAATTTCTCCATCGCCATGCACACCACTGACGTTACTTATTGTTGTTTTAAGGGGCGGAGCAGCTAGGCCATCTGCCCCTACCACTGACGTTACTTATTGTTGTTTTATGAGGCGGAACAGCTACGGTAGGTCATCTGTCCTTACCACTGACGTCCCATGAGAGGATTGCAAAACAAAGTTGAGTGGTTCAGTGTCCTAGATTAATTGTCATTTTTTTCCTGGTTACTTAAACACTCAGTCCAGAAAAATACTGGAATATTACCTTAGTTTCAGTCTTTGGATACATTTCCCAACTCTAGTACCAATAGTAATATAGGCTGTCAAAAATCCCTTAATCATAAATGATTTGCGCACGAACCCAAGTACCTCTAGGATTGTCGATCGTATTGAATGAACCAGTTATAATTATTATTATTATTATTATTATACTGCACCTAAGCATAGAGATTATTCAAATGTTAGCATTGTTTTCTCAATTCAGCATACGAGAAGATGAACAATTTCGCATGCTCTTCTTCTGTCTACGTTTGACAACAGAATCGTCCCACCCTTTCGCAAGATATTTAGCCAGCAATGATAATTTTTCACATAGTACGAAAGTGAATTACTAGGGAACAATGACCTCGCTGTTTTGTCCCTTAAATTAACTATAAAGTGAATTACTGGTTGGACGCTACTTTGAAATGTGTTTTACTTACCTGCCTGCACGGCATACGATACGTCTAGTTAGACAATATATTCATTTCAGACACTATCATCTCTAAATATCTAAGCTCGACGTGACGCACCAAACTTGAAACTCTTCAGCTTACTGACCAAACACACCAGGGCAGCCCAGACTCCCGTGGCCTTGGTGAAATAAGTGAAGGGATGAGAAAGTTATGTGAACGATTGGAGCATAAGCCGAATAAGCGAAATTTAGAGTAATGGAATGCTCTCTCTGTCTTCGGGTATATTCTGAGAACAATATTTAGCGAAGCCCCGTCGCTAAGTTGACAACTTTGAGACAGTTGTTCTTCCCACAAGCGCTTTGTAGAGGAAAATATTGTCCACTTGACATCATAAATTTCTCAATCCTTGTAACATTGTTCACAGACTGTTCATTGCATTCACTAAATGATTGCCAGTAGCAAATTCAAGTCACATAAAGACAATAATAAAGCAATCCCCGATCGGGCCCATTCTCCGAGGACGCCGGGCCCCCCTGGGAGGGTCGGGCCCCGGGGCACCAGCCCTGCCTGACCCCCCCCCCCTCTCGTCGGGCCTGAGTGCATTGAAGATAGTTAGGGCATTTTTAAGGAACTCCATGTCAAATTCTAGACGGAGCAATTTGATTACTCTGGCTATTGAGAACAGTTTGGTGAACTATCTTTCGAGAGATGACATCAGTAGTGGGATGAGGACAGAGCTGCTTCCCTTCTTATTGAGCCACCCTCGTATCGGCCCCGAACCTGATATCTCGCTAACCAAACATGGGATTAGAACATACAGGGTGTCCTAGCACTCGTAGTGACGTCCCCTACTTTCCTATAGCCTCTTAATTTAATTAAAAGACCAAAACTAAAAGGTCATTCGCGAGTAGTGGGGTAGTGTTGGTTTCCTCAAGTCGCGCTCGTGCTTGAATATGTATGGCTATGTTGGGAAAGGGTTAGGTGGTGGGGGAGGTGTAGGGTCGAGTGAGGGGTCGTTTAGATGGTATTTTTTCCGCTCTAGGTGATGGTGAGGTTCATTTTTAAAATGGATGGAATTGGGAAACGCCATTTGGGGTAAACATGTTGTTTTTGGACATTTTGGCGATGAATGTTTTTTATACGCATGCGCACTTGAGGAGTTTTGTAAGAGGGCGGGCTTTTTAAATGATAATTTATAAATGAATGTTTTTTAATATGTATTGAAATAAACCCCAAAAAACTAATATGTAATCGGCTTTTTACTATCTCGCTAACTAATAATCGGATTTAAACCTATGAGGTGACGTAGGACTCGTGGTGAACTCTCGTTTTCTATGGACGGGGTATATTCACCCCAAAATACAAACGTGGTAAGGGGGGGGGGGAGTGCACTACTTAGGAAGTTGTGAGCCCCCGCGACCTTGGAATGGAAGATCCATGCTAGGAGGGCGTGCTTGGATTCGTTTTTTTTTTCGTCTCGTTGTGCTCTTTACGGGAATGTAGGTGTCGAAAAGGTGAACTTAGGGTTTTGGGTCAAAAAATGCGTTTTTCACATTTTTGCCGATTTTCGGAAAACGGGCCATGCTAGGAGGGCGTGCTTGGATTCGTTTTTTTCGTCTCGTCGTGCTCTTTACGGGAATGTAGGTGTCGAAAAGGTGAACTTAGGGTTTTGGGTCTAAAAATGCGTTTTTCACATTTTTGCCGATTTTTGGAAAACGGGCCATGCTAGGAGGGCGTGCTTGGATTCGTTTTTTTTTTTCGTCTCGTCGTGCTCTTTACGGGAATGTAGGTGTCGAAAAGGTGAACTTAGGGTTTTGGGTCAAAAAATGTGTTTTTCACATTTTTGCCGATTTTTGGAAAACGGAAAACGTGATGATGACGTGCGTGATAGTATGTTTTCGTCTCGTTGTGCTCTTTACGGAGATGTAGGTACGGAAAAGCTAAAAAGCTGGAAACACGGTTTTGATGTAAAAATGGGTTTTTGAGATTTTCCCTCATATTGCGAAAACTGAAAACGTGAGGATGACGTGTGTGATAGTATGTTTTCATCTCATTGTCCTCTTTATGGAGATGTAGGTATGGAATAGGTAAAAAGCTGGAAACATGTTTTTTAGTCAAAAATGGGTTTTTGTGATTTTCCCTCATATTGTGAAAACCGAAAAGGTGAGAATGACGTGTGCGATAGTATTTATTTCGCTTCATTGTCCTCTTTACGGGGATATAGATATGAAAAAGGTAAAAGCTGGAAACATGGTTTTCTTATGGAAAAGATGTTTTTTTTGTTCATTTTCGCGTTATTTGGAAAACGAATAAGGCGATTTTTATGATGGGCATGTCGATGTATTTGTGTCGTTGTTCGTTTACGGGAATGTAGGTATGGAAAAGCTCAAATCATGGTTTCCGTCATTTATTTTTTCGAGATCGTTGAGTAAAACTGGGGAAAAAGTAAGAAACCAGATTTGAAGTCACGTTATGTTATGCGATATGATGTTGGCAAAACACTTATGCATTATTATTATTATTATTTGTCTTGGCTGGTCAGGGCTCACACGCAGAGAGAGAACTTGCTTGAGGCAATGAGAATTGAAAGCATTGAAGCTGACCCACGGCGATCCAGACAGACACAGGTCTTATCATCGTACGTGCCTCGCAGCAGGGAAAGATAACAGCCTGTTGTTCGCATGCAGGTGGCTGTTATCTGACCCAGACGTGTTACTCGATATCGCGATGAAGGACATACAGCTCTGTCGAAAAGATGATGATTGCATTCCCACGCACACTCATGCAGAGATTGCAAAGCTTGTGAGAATCGGTCTGACTTGTGCGCTCCATGACATCCTACTCGTAGGAACAAAAAAAAGTAAAGTGTTAACTTTGCATCTTGTTGAGGAGACATATATGTTCTGAGGGTAAGAGAGACTCATCATTCTTGTGATCATCTTTGAAGGTGACGGATGCAAGTGCCTTATGCTCTTTGTAAAAAATTACGTGAACCGCGGCCATACTTGTACTAAGGTAGGTTCATTATTGTTAATTATGGCATGATTGGTTTTATTGTTATTTTGTGTATGCGTGAAAAGTAAGTTAGTGACTGATGGTATTTTTTGGGGATTTCGTTTGTTGCAGATTTTAAAAAAACGTCATTAAGTCTGGGAAAGCTGACAGAGAGAGACAGTGACAGTGACAGTGGCGGCAAAGAGCACATTTGCTGAAAGTATTATAATTCATTATATGGTGAGTACATGTTGTTCCATTACTTTTATTGTTGTTGTTGTTAAATGTATGCCATTTATTTCACGGAAATTTATAAACTTATGGTGTGTATTTATTATTGTTTCAGAATAAAGACGTGTATGGAGTGAATAGGTTTTAACTACCTTGACGCTTTCGATATTTAAAAAAAAGGTGAGCTATGAATATACAGTAGATTAATTCTTTTCTTTGTAAATGACCTTGTTACTTTTTGACTGAGTGTCTTATCTATGTGTGCACACTTGAAACCTTTTGTTTTTAGCAATTCTTAAGAATGAATGAATGAATGAATGAATGGATGAATGAATGAATGAATGAATGAATGAATGCACATGTTTAATGTATATAACCATGACTAATAACGGATTGTATTGGTTTTTTTTTTTTCAGATAAATCGTTGGAAACAAAAAAAAACAAGAGAAACCTTGTCGCTGATACTAAAACTACATCAACCTTGAAGGTGATCATTTCCTGCTGGGGGCCCAATTGCTACAACCATTGTGTACCTGTGAACGTGATTGTGTGTCAGTCAGTAAAAAAAAGCGATAAGTGTGGCCGTTCGGAATTGCAGATTTTGTATTAACCTATTTTAAGGTAAGGGTTGCACGTTTATTAGTCCATTTTATAATCATGTCTATATCAGAGAGTGAAGTGTTAGTGTGGCAGCCTTTGGCCAAATGTTTCAAAACGCGAGTATGCTCAGGCCGAATTTACAATGCGAATCACTGTCTGTCGCCTAAAGATTTTGTGGAATTATGTTTTCCCATTTTTTTTTTGAGTGAATGTGAACAAGGCTTAAGATTGCATCACGCTTTAAAAATAAACTTCGAACTACTATGTGAATTTACATTGATAAAAAATAATGTTGAAGAGAAACACACCTTCAACCTTTGTACAAAAATGGAGAAAGTACTGATAGCCGATAATTTGGAAACGTGGTATCAGGAGAAAGCTATTCAAGCGCTTATCACTAAATTTGATAAGTTGCAACAGGGTCCCAGTGGCTTGGCCCTCGATAGCATTGCCTATTTGCAAATCAATATTTGTAAATACAATCCATTGAATGCAGAAAGTAGCTATATTGCCACACCGAGCTTTATCGCTTCCAGAAAGGCAGTGATCAACATACGCAACAAAGACGATTACTGCTTTTTGTGGAGTATAGTTAGCTGTCTGCAACCCTGTCAAGACAGAAATGGTCATAAACCAGGGCAGTACAAAGATGTGTTTAACCACATGAAACAAACTCTCAATCTCGAGCGTGTTTCATTTCCCATGCCTCTAGATAAAATTCATTTATTTGAGAAAGATAATCCAAATTTCTCCTTTATGGTGTATGGCATCGACGGATCCAATATTGTGGGCCCCTTGTATGCCACCAAACAGGTAAAGCAACATCACATTCACCTGCTTTTCCTGTCTGATGGGGATAAAAGCCATTATTGTTGGATAAAGAATTTAGGAAAACTAGTAAGCAGCCAAGTGTCTAATCATGATGGTAAGAAACATATTTGCGAGCGCTGCCTTCAGTATTTTCAAACTGATGAACTTTTGAAACGACATACAGAAGACTGTGAAGGGCAGACGGCAGTAAAGCTAGTCTTGCCCGAAGGGAATGACGCAGTCTTAAAATTTAAGGCCACTAATAAACAAGACATGATACCATTTACTGTTTACGCTGATTTTGAGGCCCTTACTGTTACCATTCAGGGATGTGAACCAAGCCCCCATACAAGCTCAACCTATCCAGTGCAGAAACATGAGCCTTTTGCTGTAGCCTATTATGTTGTCTGTCACTATGATAATTCACAATGTGAGTATGTAAGTCATGAAGGTCAGGATGCGCAGTGGTTTGTTGATCAAATAGCGGCTTTAGCAGGCAAAGTAGAAACTATTTTGAACAACCCTGTACCAATTCAGATGAATGATGTACAGCAAAGAGAATATGATCAAGCCACCACCTGCCACATATGTGAAAAGCCAATTTTAGGCGGAGAAAAAAAAAGTAAGAGACCACTGCCACAGGACAGGGCATTTTAGAGGTGCTGCCCATAACGAATGCAATTTGAAATACTCTACACCTCGCTTCCTCCCTGTCTTTTTACACAATTTCTCCCGGTATGACCTTCACTTCATTGTAAAACAATTTGCTCATGTAGATAAGAGCAAATTCAGTATTTTGGCTAAGAACCATGAGAGCTTTACCTCACTTTCATGGAGAAAAGGAAGCATGAGCATTCGCTTTCTCGACTCATTCAAGTTTATGTCTAGTTCGCTGGATAGTCTTGTGAAAGGCTTAAGCGAAAATGAGTTGAAACATACCCATTCCCACTTTACGGATACAAATCAATTTAAATTGTGTGTTCGTAAAGGCCATTTTCCATATGATTATGTGGAAAGTTACGAGGTGCTTGAAGAAACGACTTTGCCGCCAAGAGAAAAATTCTTTTCTCAATTAACTCAAAGCACCATCAGTGAAGAAGACTATGCCCACGCACAGCATGTTTGGCGAGTGTTTGGCATAGAAACCATGGGCCAGTATGCTATGCACTACTTAAAATTAGACGTGTTGTTGTTGACCGACGTTTTTGAAACGTTTCGTCAGTTATGTCACACGATTTATGGCCTTGACCTCGCCCACTACTATACCAGTCCAGGGTTACGTTGGGACGCCGCCCTCAAATTTACCCACATTGAGCTTGATTTACTGACGGATCCCGATATGGTTCTCATGATGGAAAAAGGGATTCGTGGGGGATTCGTATCGCTCAATCAGCGACATGCCAAGGCAAATAATCATTACATGCCTGATTATTGTCCCGAAGAACCAGAATCCTACCTAATGTATTTCGACGTAAACAATTTATACGGTCACGCTATGAGTCGACCACTGCCGTAAAGAAACTTTGTCTGGCTGTCTGAGAATGAAATTAAAGATTTTAATGTGCATAGCGCCAACAAGCAACAGGACGTAGGGTATGTTCTTGACGTTGACTTAGCTTATCCCCCCATCTCAGACAGCGACATGGTGATTTCCCCTTTTGCATAGAGAAAATGGTGCCGCCCGAGAGTAAGGGCAATCATAAGAAATTGATGGGTACCTTGTATGATAAAAATCACTATGTGTTGCATATTGACATGCTGGTAGAATGTTTAGCCCAGGGCTTAACCCTAAAAAATCCATAGAGGTATTTCTTTTTGTCAGAAACCGTGGTTGAAACCATACATGGATTTAAATACCAGTCACAGACAAAGTGCCACTCAGCCATTTCAAATCAATTTTTTTAAACTAATGAATAATTGTATATATGGCAAGAGTTTGGAAAATGTACGGCAGTATAGGGACATTAAATTGGTCAACACATGGCATGGACAATGGGGAGCTCAAAAATATATTGCAAAACCAAATTTCAAATCTTTAAACATTATTGAACATGATCTACTGACTATTGAACTTGCCAAAACTAAAGTGGTCATGAATAAGCCTATCTATTTAGGCCAAGTCATTTTAGATTTTTCAAAATTGCACATGTATAAATTCCATTATGGTTTTGCAATACAGCGATTTGATACCATTTCCTTGTTATATACGGACACGGATAGTTTTATTTACCATATCCATGACTGTGATCCGTATGTCGTTATGAAACAAAACCCAAAATGGTTTGACACGTCCTCGCTTAGTGAGAAGAACGTGTTCGATATCCCCCGTCTGAACAAAAAAAGAAATTGGTTTAATGAAAGATGAGTGTTCAGACACTATGATGACTGAGTTTGTAGGTCTCGCTCCGAAAATGTATAGTTTTCGACAAGTGGATCGATGCGAATCTATGCGAGCCAAAGGGATTAGCCAGCATGTGGTTAAACGACTCTGTGTGGATGATTATTTACATGTCCTTCAGACCCACACAGCCATGGCACATAGTCAGTTTAGGATTCTCTCAAAAAATCATGATTTATTTTTAATGAAGCAGCGAAAACAAACACTCGCTTTGTTAGACGACAAGAGACAGTGGTGTCAGGATATGATGACAAGCGTCCCATTTGGTTACAACCAGTAATGGTTGTAGCTATTGTTGTTATACAACACGGCAAGTGTTTGATTTGGTTGCTATCAAATGCGAGATGCCATCTTGAGCCTCGGAATAAAAATAAAAAATTGTAGTGTATCATATAATTTTTGTTTTTTAACCTGTGTGCATGGGTGTATGCATGGATGTGTGAATGCCTGTAAATAGTTGTACATAAACTGTATGTCTTGTGCTATTTGCCTGTCAACGCATAAAGAGAGCCATGCATCAACGTTTGCATGGCTCACTGTGCACAGGCTAGATTAAAAACATGTTGACTTCTTTAGGTTAGGTTATGAAAAAACAAACAAGTAGTCACTCTCACTATTGTTGTCGCTTAGTAGGCCTCATGTTTCAGCAAAGTGACCATTCACCCTCAGTAGGCATGCGGCTTAATAGGCCACTCTAGGGTGTGGCTTAGTAGGTCTCATGCAAGAACAAAAGAATAATAATCTTCTGCTTTTACTGTGGACAAAACTCTCACTTTATGGCTAGAGTTATGAGTGGTGATATATTTGAAAAACAACACCAGTCCAATATCTGAACAGAAATTGTTTTTTAACCTGTTGCATGTTATGTTTGCCGCCTACGGCTAAAGAAGTCACCAGACAGATGGTTATTTGTGTTTTGCTTATTTTTATTTTCTTTTTGCTATTGACTTATGGGACAGACAGTGTATATAGTACATAGTATTTTTATTTATTCACTTAGTAAACGGCAACGACTACTTTTCAGATTCAATCATGAGCCACGGTGAAGATTATTTTATCGTCACAAAACACACCACGTTCAATGAATATGCCACGATGATGTCTCATAATCCTCAACGTGTGGCCTATCCTTCAGAATATAGAAACACGAATGTACGCATTGATACCACGTTTTATGACAGTTTCATGAATCGTGATGATAATGATGATGATTTGTTTCATGACCCAGGGCATCACTTTTGTAAATCCTGTATGCTAAATTTTGGCTTTGAAAATAATGTATCCACGCAAGTGATTCATAAAGCATGGTACGGTTTAACCATGAATCAAGTGATTGTTAAATTAGCTGACGAGGATCATTTTGCAGATTTCTGGTGTACAATATGTACAAAACCCCTGTTTAATGTTTATTTTCCAATAACCTCTCAAATGTTTTGTTTTCATTTTTAAAAATTTCCTGCTGAGGAACCAATCACTTCGTATCGACAACAAGCATTTCGCCAACTTTGTCTTGGCTTACCTATCAATCCATATTCGCCTCATAGAATGAGATTTGTTAGAAACTAACAACATCATATCATGATTATCGCTTTTTTTTGTTTACATTCGGCTTTCAGGTGCATACTTGACGTTTAGAATACATTTGGCTATTTTGTTTGTTTGTTTGTTTGTTTGTTTTAGTTTATCATGTATTCACGTTGATGAACACATACACACTGGTTTAAATTTGTAGTTTTGAATTTTGTTTTGATGGATGTAGACATGGTTATTAAATGCATAGCGTGTTAACTTTGCCTTTTATAGGTTACCAAAAGCATTCACATGTTTGCTCTTAGTATTTGTTGATACTATTTATTTAACAGAATGCTGTGTGAATTTGCACAACATCAGAGCAAACGAATACAAGTCATTCGACAAGGGAATGATAGGCTAATTCCCATTCACAACAGAGACATGCATTTACCTCCAAGAGAGAGATCTTGAAAATGATTCACACACTTAATTTTGATAAAAAAGAATCCTATTAAATAATTTCCAAATGTATGTTTTGACTGAAAAAATGATATAAACATTATTATTATATTTTTGTAAATATATCCAATACTATCTATCTACAACTTCAGGTCATAAACACTCAGGATTTAAAAAAAAACAACAACACACTTTAATGTACAAAAGTTATTGTTGTTGTAATATAAGAACGAGAGTGTTAGAAAGTAACACTCTTTTCTTTGGTTATAGACAACCATGGACGCCTTGAACGCCATTGGTCAAGATTGTGGCTTTGCACGCAAGAAAATGAGTGAATTGCCTACGCAAACACCCTTTCGCATACATAAAATTCAAAAACTGAAAACCAAATTTGGTGAACGAGCTCTTTGCATTTGTCAAGACTTTGAGACATTTCTTCCCACACGATTTAATAACCTACCTGATAATGCCATGGAAGATGTCAATTCCAGTATTCACCCTGTCTATTTAATTTATGAGGGTGAAAAAAATAATCGATGCATGGTTCGTTTTGTAAAAATTGAAAACGAATAATCATTGTACGCTAGCCGTAATTTTATAATAATGATGAAACTATTAGTTAAAATGATGGACTTTTATCCTTTTTTTATTGTTTGTGATTTAAAATAGCATTTATAGCAATTTTTAAGCAATTTTTATTATAATGATTATAAGTTATAATGATCAAATTCTAGTAACATGTTATTTTATTCAATAATAATAAGCGTTTAACAAAAAAAACTGGTTCTAGAGTAGATAAAGATTTCATGCTGTCATTCGTTCTGCTAGACTAGCATTTGAAGCTAATGAATAATGATGGACTTTTGTCCTTTTTTGATTGTTTGTGATTTAAAAAATAGGTTTAGTACAATTACCATGTATATATAATTTTTTATAACAATAATGATGAAACTATTAGTTAAAATAATGGACTTTTGTCCTTTTTTATTCTTTGTGATTGAAAAATAGATTTACTACAATTAGTAATATTTTTTAACGATGCACTGCTGTCCCTTTTTTATTGTTTATCATTTATAACATTTTATTCATTTTATTTATAATTATAATAATGAAACTAAGAGTGAATAATAATAATGGGAAAAAAACACAACATGGACTCTTGTCTTTTTATTTATTTTTTTGTCGTGATAACAGTGATACTATACATTTTTTTAATAAATTCATTACGTTAAAGTCCATATCTAGATAAAAGTAATTTGCTCTTCATAGCACCAATCACTATAAATGCTGCCATTCGTTCTGCAAGACTGGCATCTGAAGCTGTTAATCGTTGCTTGGCAATGCTTAACAAGACTTTGTCGGCAATGCGTCTTAGTGTTGGATCACTGTTTTCATAGGCTTTATCGTGATTAAGGCATGCATGATCCAAAGCATTGATTCCCATATCCCCTCTCCTCAAACGATCTTGAAGACGAGTACCAGGGCCGCAAAAGCTGTAAGCAGGTAAGTGAGCTTCGAATGGTAAGTTTTTAATAATGTTATCAATAATTCCAGGGCCAGTACACCTGGGACATAGAGGTTTCAATCGGTGAAAAACACTTTTTTGTTGTTCTTCTTGTTCTTCTTCTTGTTCTTGCTGCTGTTGTTGTTGTTGTTGTTGTTGTTTGTTGTTGTTGTTGTTGTTGTTGTTGTTGTTGTTGTTGTTGTTGTTGTTGTTGTTGTTGTTGTTGTTGTTGTTGTTGTTTGTCGGCGGCTGCTGACGAGCATGGTAGGTGGTGGTTGTTTTCCGCATGACAGCCATGGAATGATGTAACAATGTCTTTACACTGAGTTTTATGATCATGATATAATTTCATTAATTGGCATGTGGCACACTGTCGAATGGAAGGTATTTTAGCCATGGTTAATTGCTTGTGATGGGAAAAATGACTGCATGGTTGTAGTTCACTCAATACAGAGTCGTTAGTCCACTCGGCAGGCGCCTTTTCCCAAATTTCTTTGACAGCGTTGGCAGCAACATAAAAAAGAAATGATTTAGGTAGTGCTAATAATTCATGTTGTGTAAAGCTAATCAGTTCTTTCTTGCACACAAAGAATTTTCCAATAGCCTTGTCGATTGTAGTGGCGTCCATGTCTATAACGTTGATGTTATCATTTCACGTGTACACGTCTCACTGCTATCATTGGACGATACACTTTCAGTTTTAATTTTATTGAACAACTCCCAACATGCACTCGTGGTGAGCCAATGAAACAATTGCCATGCATGCGCTAAGGCTTTATTCTGAATATTGTCGCAAGGACAAGTGTCCATGAGCGTTTGCAGGGATGGACAACCCAGATCTAAAAGGTCAATACATTGACAGTGAGAGGGTAGAAATGGTTGAAGCCACTGGCGTTTTTCACTCCCTTTAACAAATAAGACATTGGCCGAGGACAAATGGGCTTTCATGACGATGTCAAGATACTTGTAAGAAATATCACCCTTGTTCCATGCTAACTGCAAATGATTTTCAATCCATTGGCTCTGTTTTTTTATCTTTTTCACTAAGCAACTCGAAAGCATAGGGAGGTTTAAACACCAAATGAATAGGGTTAGACACCCAAAACGTACTACAATCGATAAAAGCGACTTCCTTAAATATAAATTTGTTGTCTGCAATTTTAAACCCCTGACAATCCACGATGAGTGTACGCATCATGCTTTTTTTTATTTTTACTTGTTACCTCATTGACGTTTAATCAACAACTAACCCATGCCATGGTTTAACATGGCAAAGTCAAAGAACTTTAGGAAAATAAGGAACAAATGAATTGAACAACAGCTAAATATTTTTTGAGGTTTTATTCATAACAAAAAAAAAACATTTACACTTTTATTACAAAAAGGTTTGTTGGGTTAATTTGGAACAGCATTCAAATGAATAGTTTGCACATACGGTCCACAGGTATCTCCTAGTTTTGCAGGGTCTGGTACAATAACAGGATAATTCAAACTCCATGGAATATTGCCCACATCATAGCGATTGAGGTAAGGGCAGGATGGACTCCATCGCTGATGATCGCTAAAGGGTCGATCCCCTATTTCCCAGTTTCCAATTTCAAAGTTGCAAAAAATACACTTGACCACATCCCCACGTTTTAAGTAATAAAATCCGCTCGCAGCCAATTCTCCACAATCCATAAAGGGAACTGTCCATGCTTCAAAAGTTTTCAAACGATTAAATTCACATTTTAAATTCCATGGTTTGTCTGTCACGTTGTTGTCGTTGTTGCTGTTGCTTATTGAGGGACACATGATGTTTGTTGTTGTATGTGCGCACAGTGCCAGAGCGCAACAGATACTGTGCATGCAGACGCTTATCATTAATCCTATGAATGGTGATCTTTTTTTTCACTCGACTACACATGGCTTACATGCTGGTGACATAATTGGACAAAGGATGATATTTCATTTGTCTAGCATGAATAATCAAACAGTAGGCACTGGTATGGTCTGGGACATTTTCTTGTGTTTCAAAATCTACCCTTAAATCAATGGTGGTGATTTTCATAGATTCTTCTAGATACGAACAGTCGAAAACAATCAGTGGTGCTTTTGCTTTAAACCCTTGTGGCGACAACATAGGACAATCCTGTTTTTCATAATAAGACGATTGAAATTTAGCGAACATGTCATAATGGGGGCCAAACTTATTTTTTGAAAAATTGAGTTCCAACCCCTCATAGGGAAAGCAAACATTATTTAAAAATAGTCGTATATTTCTCAAGTGAATGTGATCAAACAAGGTGACATCTTTGCTTTGTTGGTATTTTCTATTGGTTTGAAAACCAATAATAACATAGAGGGGTCTCTCGGTAGAGCGAGCCGATTTGACACTCCAACTATGAGTGTCAGTGGTAGGTAGCAAGGGGTATTCATGCAGACACCAACTTCGAAAGGCGATAGGCAAGGCTTTATCTTTTTGCACCAAATTTAACATGCTTAGCTTTTTATGATCCGATAGCGTCACATGGGGCACTTTCCATAGTAATCGAAGCAGTTGAATTTTTGAGTCTATCACTTGGTCAGAGGCTCCTTTCAGTGCATTATAATCACTGCGGTCTCTCACCAGATACAAACTTTGTCTTGCGTTTAAAATAATACGCTTGTGATCTTCGGCAAAGCCAAGGAGTAATTTTAAGGGTAGAAAGCCTGTAAAAGTGCCATCGGTATGAACTAGCCAGTTATTGCTACTGTTTGGACACCATCCTGCCATAGAAAGTGTTTTACTTTCCTCCTCGCTATAGGATGGATATAATTTCATAAGACTAGTCATGCCCACATTTCGAGTCATATCTATGACAATATCATTTATCACATAACGTACTTCAGAAAACAGAAAAGCCAAACCATGATTCGCCAACGAAGACGTTGTGGGCGTACTGCCATCTGCTTTCATCAATTTACCCTCAATTTGGAGGACACTTTCATGAGGTAGAGTAATAATATCTTGATTGTTAATGATGAATTGAATCTCGTCATTGTTATTCAGTCCTGTTGCTTGAGGTTGATAGGAATGCATATCAATGCGCACGACGCCATCTTCCACTTGTATGGGATTTAACACTTGCAACAGCTCTTTGTTCATGATTGGGGTGTAGCGTATAACCAATGCGTTGTAAGCGTTGTCGGTTTACTCGTGTCAACCGTTTCATACACGGGGGGCAACTAACCAACCTCGTAGACGTTGTTGTTGCTTTATATATAAATTTCATAGCGTCTTTAAAACCAACTTGTAGGTCACAGGGGTGTTGGCGTCCAAAGCAATCAGTTGTTGGTTTCTATTCACTAAGCGTAAGGTAATATTACTAATATCACTGACACACACAGGATGATATAGAACCACTGAAGGGTTTTCACGAATAATATAGCCGCAAGGAGAGGTGACAATAAAATCATACAGGGAATGGCTTTGTTCTTGATTCGTAAATACGTCTCTAATAATATTGCAAGTTACAGAAATGTGATGGTCCTCGATGAATTTCACTGGATAATCTGATTCATGGGGTTGCTGAGCTGCCAACACTCTTGGTTTAAATCCTAATAAAGGACCAATAGAATGAACTCGTGTTTCAAAGTCAATGTTAAACGTAGAGAAAATACGACAGCGATGAGTTATTGTATTGGCTGTAAGTTCAAATTTGTGTGTCCCATCCGCAAATGGTTTGAAGCCAAATTGTTTTATCATCGACACGCTAATGGTCTCATGCACATCGTCTATGGTATAACCTCCAGGGGGTAGTGTCAACATATAATCATCATAATAAAATTTGTCATTAATATCCAGTTGAATATTGTAAATTCTGTTGTAACTTTCCAAAGAAATTAATCCTAGCACATAGGATTGTTCTGGTTGCAATTCAATGGGGGGAAAAATCCAGGGACACTTCAAGCCCGCGACTATGCACGGTAAAGGTCTTGGCGTTGACATTCATAATAATGAAACTGTTGGCTTAACGCGACCTCTTATATAAAAAATGTAAACACAAACGGCCACACTCTTGACTGTCAAAGGTTTGTTGACGATTCACATTATAGAATATCTTTACCCGGTTTCCCAAATAACGTAGCAACTCGATCGGGGGTGGTAAATTTCCATAACTGTCAAAGTACCATACTGTGGAACCTTGTTTCACATAGGCTACAAAATGGGTTCCTGGTCCTGCATCATCATCTAAATTCATCATGACTCGTTCTTCTTTCCACGGTGCTTTGGGTAATTCATTTCGCATAAATACACCTCGAAAATGGGAAATCTTCAGTTGTTTGGCATAGCTTTCCACTTCTTCATGGGTCATGGCATGACGAGGCAGTTGCCTTAAGCGCTTATCGATGATGGACATTTTTTTTTCTTAGACGGTAGGCCACTACCTTGTGGATAAAAGACTGGCTTTAAAGGATTGCCATTTCTAGCTCCCATCGCAATGGCTTCTAACGTTTTATTGTGTCGCTCGCTTTCTTTGAGTTGTTGCTTGCCTTGCTCGACGGCTTTTATGGTTTTCGCTACAGCGCTGGCACCACCCAAAAGGGACCCCAAAGCTGCCAACCCTGCAAATAAAGCCGGCAAAAAAACCCCACGCTTAGCAACAGGAATGACTCGCCCACGTTTTTTCTTTTTCCTTTTCTTTTTATCGATACATAATGCTGCGATTTCGGAGCTGTAGACAATCGCACCGCTTGTAAAGCTTTTTCGATAGCCACTCTTTTTAGATTTTTTTTAGTTTTTTTTAGTTTTAACACTGGGTGTGAGGCAGATCGACTTGGTTTCCGACCTGGCTTTTTTCTCTTTTTGAGATTTGTTTTTTTTTCATGTTCATAGCATATCTTTTTTTCACCATGCTGCTACTTGGTGAACCTTTCACAGCAAACATTCGATAACAACTAACGTAGAGAACCTTATTTCATAGCAGTATATTCCAATTCTATAAAAAGCGGAAAATCATTCACCGTTTTCCCAGCTTCCTTTTCCTCAAACGTAAGCATAAGATGAAAGGATAATTCATCTCCAACATTTACTCTTTGATGGTTGTGAGCCAACACTCTATCACCGTTTAGTTGTATTTTTAAATGTTTCTCATCAGGCATGGCATATTTAATATGAATTACACCATCATAATGCAGTCGATAACGACTTAAACCGGAAGCAAGCATATAGGTAAGATCATCATTCACCAGTGGTAGTGGTGGTGGGGAATGGTTTCTGTCATTGTCCAGTTTTTGATTTGACAGGTACACTAAAAATACAGATGGGACAAATTTATAAAGCCTTTTCATTTGATAGGTCACATAACGTTTCGTGCAGACATCATTTTCGTCTCGAGGCTCTTGCACATCAATAATACGATGATGATTGGCTGAATAGCCCTCAGCGGTTAGTCTCGGGGCCATGTGATAGACACTTTGCACTTTGCGATCGACATAGCTTTTTGTTGCCACCTCTCGTGACTGTTTTGACAAAGAGGCGGTCGTGGCCATGGTTACACGAGCTCTCCCAAACACGTCCATGGTGATAGACGTTAACTAACCTATCCTACTCACCGCTTGCCTATATATATATATAAACCTTATACACACATGAAAAAACTCAGTCATCGACACAATGGAATTAATGAAACAACCCCATGCTTTGCCCGTCTCTGATTTGGTTTCAGAGCTATCACTGTCCGTGTGCGAACCTAAACGTCATGGCACCCTATTCCCATCTACCGTTCGATGTATTATGGTAGGGCCTTCGGGTTGTGGAAAGACCAATGTTTTGCTGAACATTATTACCGCGCCTCATGGCCTACGATTTCAAAATATTTATATTTTTGCCAAATCCTTGTACCAGCCTCTATACGTGTAACTGGAACAAATTATGTCTTCGTTAAATAAAGAAGCCATGGGCTATTTTACATTCACCTCACCTCAAGATGTCATTCAACCAGACCACATTCAACCAGATTCCATTATAATTTTTGATGATATTGCCACTCAACGACAGGCCATTATTCAAGAGTATTTTAGTATGGGACGCCATAAACAAGTGGATTGTTTTTATCTGGCTCAGACCTATTCCAAAATCCCCAAACAGTTGATTCGTGACAATGCCAATCTCATCGTTCTCTTCCGCCAAGACTCTAGAAATCTCTATCATATTTTTCAAGATCATGTGAATCCAGATATGTCCTTTACAGCTTTCACGCAATTGTGCGCTTCGTGTTGGAACCATCATCCCCATGCCTGTTTGGTCATAAATAAACAGAGTGAACGATGTGAGGGACGTTATCGCTTGGGTTTTGATCATTTTATTTCTGTTTAAAAAGACTTAGGGTTGGACATTTCCTGTTAGTGTGTCTTTACCTTTACCATGGCGAACGCCATAGGGTACAAGAAACATGTTCAAATCATGCAGCGTATTATTGAGGCACGAAATACGATTCGACATAAATTTCGTGAATTGCAACGTTTAAAAAACGTCAATCCTTTACCCATGATAAAACATGGTCCATCATCGGTTAGTCCCATGAGATTTAAACCTAATGCTGCTGCTACTACCTCTCAAACCAAACCCATAACAAGTTCAAAATTTACTCAAAGAGATTCCACACGACAGGTAAAATCCTCCTCCTCATCCTCCTCCTCCTCCTCCTCCTCCTCCTCCTCCTCCTCTAATGTTAGTGAACAAGAACATCAAGAACATGAAAAAGAAGAAGAACAACAACAACATGAACAAAGTGAAAGTGAAAGCGAAAGCGTATTTAGTCCTGAAAGAAAAAAAAAATCCTCACCCCTTCAACAGTTTCTAAAAACAAAACAAAAATCTTCCGTCATAGCGCCAACACCGTCTTCCTCCATATCGTCTCCGTTTTCACAAGTCTTGGCAACCCCTCAAAATAAAGCTCAACTCAAAAACATTTTAATCAAACATTATGGGGTAACCCTGGAACCGTATTTGACCCTTCTATTTATTGGAAAGACAGATACCGGGTATGGTGTTCGCTATGAGAATGATAGTTTTAAAATTGGGGATTCATCCATTAAATTTGCTCGTACGAAAGCTGTCATTAAAAAGATCAACTATAAATTAACACCAGGTCTGTTAAAGCTGCTATTTTCTCGCACTCCCTCGACACAAGATTTTACGTCCGAGGACCTTGCTAAATATAAATCCATTTTATTAGACACCAACGCTCACAAAAGAAACTATAAATCCTCTCAGCAGGTCAATGCCAATATATCCAAAAAATATAAAACCATCATTGCAAACATCTTTGGTAAGCAAAAACATCACTCTGCCTCTGGTGTAAGGTTTAAGAAATTAAAACCCTACCTAGATATAACCTTTTGGAATAATCCCAATCAGTTAGTAGAGCGCTTATACTTGCTTCATGCATCAAAACAAGCTGGTCACACTGGACATGAGGCGGAAATCGCCCACATTGAACAACAACTCCGAGATGCTAAAATTATCTTATAAGCCATCACCCATCAAAGTGGGCATTGCTCATGAATTGCATAAACCAGCCCGACGCATTTATGAACGTCGTCGTGTCATTTCCAAAGGAATCGATGAACTTTGGCAGGCAGACCTGGTTGGAATGATACCTTATTCTAACGTTAACGACGGTGTACGCTATATGTTGACTGTCATTGATGTCTATTCCAAAATGGCTTTTGTTCAACCAGTAAAAAATAAAACTGGTGTCTTAGTCACAAAGGCCTTTCAACATATTATTGAACAATCAAAACGTCAACCTCACTTGTAACAAACCGACCAGGGGAAAGAATTTTTCAACAAGGATTTCTCCAGTTTTCTCAAATCTAAGGATATTCACCATTATACCACCTATAGCAATCTCAAAGCCAGTGTGGTCGAGCGGTTCAATCGAACATTAAAAAGTTATATGAGGAAATAGTTTACAATACATGGTTCCTATCGATGGATAGGCTGGTTACCTCAACTTGTGTCTCGCTACAACAACACCATTCATTCCACCATCGGCATGAAACCTCGCCTCGTCACCAAGAACCTACCCAGACTCAATAGACTGTTTAAACCTATAAAAAGGGTAGACCCAAGGCGACATCGCCTTAAAATTGCAGATTTTGTTCGCATTAGTAAACATAGAAGTGTGTTTTCAAAATCGTATACTCCACAATGGTCGACAGAAATTTTTAAAATTCGTCAAGTCAAGCTAGGTCAACCAGTGACGTATCTCTTAGAAGATCAGAGCGGTCAACCCATTCAGGGACGATTCTATTATGAAGAAGTGCAAAAAACATTATATCCCAACGATTATCTCATTGAACGAGTAATTAAAGTCAAAGGTGCAAAATATTTTGTAAAGTGGTTAGGTTTTCCTTCCACGTATAATTCATGGGTCAATAAACATAATTTTTTGTAATAAAACCCTATTTAATTATTTTGAAAAAAAAAACATTTCCAAAAAAAATGTATCATATGACCTTTCATTATTCCCACCCTTTTGTTTATTACATGTCCAATAACCGCTTTGTTCAAGCCCTTGCCAATCTGTTATCATGATGTTATACACTCACTCATTGTTTCAAACTTTGCGTTGCATGATGAGTCCATAATGAACCTAGGCTATGACATACACAGTATAAATCCGCACACTGTATAATGACACCTGCCTCTTATCTCTCACAGCCTGCGAGGCACGTACGATGATAAGACCTGAGTTGTCTGGATCGCCGTGGGTCAGCTTCAATGCTTTCAATTCTCATTGCATCAAGCAAGTTCTCTCTCTGCGTGTGAGCCCTGACCAGCCAAGACAAATAATGATAATAATGCATAAGTGTTTTACCAACATCATAGCGCATAACATAACGTGACTTCAAATCTGGTTTCTTACTTTTTCCCCAGTTTTCCTCAACGATCTCGAAAAAAAAAATGACGGAAACCATGATTTGAGCTTTTCCATACCTACATTCCCGTAAACAGAACAACGACACAAATACATCGACATGCCCATCATAAAAATCGCCTCATTCGTTTTCCAAATAACGCAAAAATTAACAAAAAAAACCACCTTTTACATAAGAAAACCATGTTTTCAGCTTTTTACCTTTTTCATATCTATATCCCCGTAAAGAGGACAATGAAACGAAATAAATACTATCGCACAAGTCATTCTCACCTTTTCGGTTTTCACAATATGAGGGAAAATCACAAAAACCCATTTTTGACTAAAAAAAACATTTTTCCAGCTTTTTACCTATTCCATACCTACATCTCCGTACAGAGGACAATGAGACGAAAACATACTATCACACACGTCATCCTCACGTTTTCAGTTTTCGCAATATGAGGGAAAATCTCAAAAACCCATTTTTACATCAAAACCGTGTTTCCAGCTTTTTAGCCTTTCCGTACCTACATCTCCGTAAAGAGCACAACGAGACGAAAACATACTATCACGCACGTCATCATCACGTTTTCCGTTTTCCAAAAATCGGCAAAAATGTGAAAAACACATTTTTTGACCCAAAACCCTAAGTTCACCTTTTCGACGCCTACATTCCCGTAAAGAGCACGACGAGACGAAAAAAACGAATCCAAGCACGCCCTCCTAGCATGGCCCGTTTTCCAAAAATCGGCAAAAATGTGAAAAACGCATTTTTAGACCCAAAACCCTAAGTTCACCTTTTCGACACCTACATTCCCGTAAAGAGCACGACGAGACGAAAAAAACGAATCCAAGCACGCCCTCCTAGCATGGCCCGTTTTCCAAAAATCGGCAAAAATGTGAAAAACGCATTTTTTGACCCAAAACCCTAAGTTCACCTTTTCGACACCTACATTCCCGTAAAGAGCACAACGAGACGAAAAAAAACGAATCCAAGCACGCCCTCCTAGCATGGATCTTCCATTCCAAGGTCGCGGGGGCTCACAACTTCCTAAGTAGGGCACTTCCCCCCCCCCCCTTACCACGTTTGTATTTTGGGGTGAATATACCCCGTCCATAGAAAACGAGAGTTCACCACGAGTCCTACGTCACCTCATAGGTTTAAATCCGATTATTAGTTAGCGAGATAGTAAAAAGCCGATGACCTATTAGTTTTTTTGGGTTTATTTCAATACATATTAAAAAACATTCATTTATAAATCATCATTTAAAAAGCTCGCCCTCTTACAAAACTCCTCAAGTGCGCATGCGTATAAAAAAACATTCATCGCCAAAATGTCCAAAAACAACATGTTTACCCCAAATGGAGTTTCCCAATTCCATCCATTTTAAAAATGAACCTCACCATCACCTAGAGCGGAAAAAATACCATCTAAACGACCCCTCACTCGACCCTACACCTCCCCCACCACCTAACCCTTTCCCAACATAGCCATACATATTCAAGCACGAGCGCGACTTGAGGAAACCAACACTACCCCAATACTCGCGAATGACCTTTTAGTTTTGGTCTTTTAATTAAATTAAGAGGCTATAGGAAAGTAGGGGACGTCACTACGAGTGCTAGGACACCCTGTATGTTCTAATCCCATGTTTGGTTAGCGAGATATCAGGTTCGGGGCCGATACGAGGGTGGCTCAATAAGAAGGGAAGCAGCTCTGTCCTCATCCCACTACTGCCATCTTCAAAGAACGCATCATTGATATATTTGCTAAGCGAAAAACACGACGACTGGGTTAATCTACAAAAAACTATAAGGTATGAACTTAAGGTAAGAAAGACCTACCTATCTCACCCATGCGAAATCTTCAAATTTTGGTACACTTTACTCAAAATCTGTTTGGGTTACCCAATTGAAACTTTCAGGGATTACTGTTTGGATCATTATCTGCAATAATAAGAAGGATTATTGTCAAAAACGAAATACTTTTGCCAATATGAATTTTTGTTTTAGGTACTATATTTCAATCCAAAATTATGTCAAAAATATTTATATTTCATTTTGTATATTATTTAAAAGGATATCGCTTCTTATTACTGTTCATTAGGATGATGTTGGAAGCCTCCGTGGCTTAGGCGGCAGCACGCCAGCCTCTACCGCTGGGTCCGTGGTTCAAATCCCGGTCACTCCATGTGAGATCTGTGCTGGACAGAACGGAAGAAGACAGGTTTTTCTCCGGGTACTCCGGTTTTCCCTGTCATAATTTCATTCCAGCAACACTCTCCACTATCATTTCATTTCATCTGTCATTCATTTAATCATTGCCCCAGAGGAGTGCGTCAGGCCTCGGCAGCCGGCACAGTTCATATCCTCGCCGCTAGATGGGGGCTTCATTCATTCCATTCCTGACCCGGTCGGAGACTGGAAGCAGGCTGTGGATTTTCATTTTCAGGATGATGTTGATGCATTAAAAAGAATTATGGACCTATCTTTATTAGGTTTCTTACAAATGGTACCAAAGTAGTGAAAAATGTTAAACTGAGAAAAATGAGGTTGAAGTTTTTCATAACATTTTGTTACCTCGGACAATTCTTAGAACATTCCTGCCCCATAACTTGTATCATTTCGTCCATCACTGGTTATTTTGCTTCTCCTAATTCCTTTAGCTTTTAAATAAACAAATAAATTAACTAATAAATAAGTAAATAAATAAATAAGAATCTTAAATAAAAACAATATAATGTGCCCAATTAGACACGGCTGACCGGCATCGAACCGGGATCTTTATCACAAAGAAGACCAGGCCCATGATTCCGCGCAGAATCGAATCATTGATCTCTAAGGGGGAACAGCCATGGTGAACCCGAGGAACAATGAGTTATAACTGCATATAATTATAACAGCATGATTTCATGGCCAGAGCGGGAATATTATAGCTTTAAAGGTGGATTATTGCAGAAAATACAAGCCTATGTACGTTATGATGCTGGAGCTCAAGAAAGCGAGCCAGCTTGACATTTTGACAAAGCGAAGTTGAATGTGGGCGGAGTAGACATGGCGCCTAGGCACTACTTTCGGCGTGGCTGGAGGCTGAAGGCCGTGATTAACGACTAAGAAAATCCCCCTTCGACAAGGCGAAACAGTGGAGTGGGGGTGGTCGCCCACAGAAATTAATTAATTACGGCCAAATGGAGCAATGAATTGAGATGAAACTTACACCCAGATGCATGTATTTTAGGAAAGATAATTTAGGAGTGTTCTCACGCCTAAATTAAAGCCTGCATCTATAAAGGAACTTATGCACAGACCTAATCCGCGGCAGAGACAGGATTTGTAAAGAAGCCAGAGGGGAAAACCGGGGTAGCATCACGACGCCGTGGAAGAAAGCAATTAATTATAATTAATTGGCCGAAGCAATTGCCTGCACACGAGTGAATTTGGAACCTCCATGAATAGACGAATGAGGATCATACTTCACTTTGTCTGAAAATGCATTATTTTAAGAAGAGAGTCGCTCCTGGAAATCCAGTGAACTACTTTATATCAGGAAGCTTTATAGGGGAGAAGCTGGACCAGGGATGTCAGTTCGTCTTGACCCAACTCATGTGGTAACACGCTGTCGGATCACGCAAGAAAGTGCGCGGAATTTATAAAGTATTGACGCTTAAATGTACTTGCAGTAAACAATGAAAGGCGCATCATGCAGCTTAATAACAGTAATTCTGCATCATATAATAATTAGTCTACAGCAGACGTATAAGCAACAGTATACGCGAGCATAGAATCAGTACAGCGTAGAGATAATTTAGGATGATGTTTACAGGCAATGAACATAACCAGGAAGTGTTATCATGGGTAAAATGAAACATACTATTGTAATGAACACTACAGTTACGGGAGCCTGGGAGGCATCACAAGTATTTGTGACCTAGGATTGAACAACTTTGCAGTAGAGGAGACATAAACTGTAGGTGACGGGAGACGAACACACACACGCAAGATAGACTTTCAAGGAGACCAGCGGTTGTCAGGAGTTAGCTGCATCGCATCTCTGAGGTCAGGCGATAGTGGGAATCCGATCAAGGATCCGTGTGTGAAAATTGTGCGAGAATTATGTATAAAGTTATATTACAGTGATCTTTAAAAGGGTTTATGTTTATATGGTAAAAGAATGTGTATTGTGTCAAAATGAAAATGCCAATAGTGAAAAATATAATTACCATGTGTAAAGTTTATGCAATGTGTCGTGTGAAAAATATCATGATGGCTTAAAACAAGCATTATGGCAGGCGACTGGCTGGCATGCTGGACCAACCCAGCTTGGATGAAAGTGAGTACAAATTTAATATGTTGATATGATTTAATAGCTCAAAATACAACGAAGCATTCCCTCAAAGATTAAGAATTAACAGTCATTTGTGTACGAGATCACATCCCTCGTATTTTGGTAAAAAATATGGCTTTTAGGATGACATGCTTACGGCCAATTAGGCGTAAGACATTGATGAAAGTAACGGTAACGTGAAATAATAATAATCTGGGGTCGGTAATAATAATAATTAAACAAATCGGCATGTCAGGCCTATAGTACGTGCAAAGTGTGTCATATCTAGCGTAAGAATACTGTGTTATTGTGAAAAGTAAGAAAGAAAGTTAAATATCGAGATAAAGAGAGCTTTTCAGTGTCATTGAAATGTTAAATAAATGTTTTATTATGGTATATTCTACAGGGTTGTATTGTAACGTGTTTTTCGAGGGTATTTTACGCCACTGGCATAAGTTAGTAGGAAGCCATTCAATGTTTATTTACGCGGCAAATTGTTCTGCCAAGACAAGTTTCATGTAACTTATTATTATTATTAAGGTATTTTTGGAGCGTTTTTTATAAGATTATAAGTATACAGATAGGTTTTCGATGTTATAGAAAACAATATCAAGCGAATTATTACGAACAACATTATCGCGGAAAATTATATGATTACGGAATTTTACGGATTTTTGTCAGTTAGAGTTTATTGTAAGAGAGAAGATTCATTGGGAATTCAGCTACAGCTATATTCTTGTCGAGAAGCGTGACGCAAGCCGTGGGGCACTTCCAGCTGGCTTCATCAAGAAAAGGCGAAATGGCCTGGACCGGTAATCGACATCGTCGCGCCGAGTGTATTGACCCTTGGATGAGGAGTATCGCGTGGTGGCTCAGCCAATCAGTGGAGACCGGGCGAGTAGGAGACGGGTCCGGAGAGGGGGTTCGGCGAGTGCATATATTGTTTGCGCGCCGAGAAGGGAGGCCGATTATCATTGTAAAACTTGACCATTGTGGTTGCTCGTGTGGTTGGTTCCGGTGTGATCGGACCATAACTCTACATTTCTACAACAATCTCCACAACTGACGAAGAAGATGGCGACGTCCAGAAGGCTGTGGGAAGCTCTCTTCAGCATCAAGTACGAGGGAAATGCCATGGCAATTTCCAATGGTAAGCGCGAATGACTCAGAACTACATAATCTCTCGTTTCTTTGTTTCATATTCAGTATTTCAGTAAATTCTTAGCTTGGGGATAATCAGTAAAATCAGTAATTCATCCGCCTCCGTTTTCACGTAATTCTCTAGTGGTAAATTCAAATCGTTACGCTCCAATTCAAATTTATTATTATTATTATTACTATTAAAATTGCCACTACTCGTTTTTTATATAATAAATTCATTTCTTATACAATGCAATCTTTGCTTTTAGTAGGTAGTATTAGATATAGACCAAATTCCTTCTCCTGATACAATGGTTAGTTGGGTTAATGATCAAATCATACCACGATCTGAGTGTGAAGATTCTTAAAGGTGTTTTGCCAGAGCTAGGTGTTGTTAAATATAAATTTAGATTTCAACATAGCGTTGAGGTCTTGGCGCCCATTTATAAAACGTATCTTAGTCAGAGTAAACATTACACTTGTCATCCCAACGTAAAGAAACCGTTACACTTGTCGCTACCAACGTGAGGCCGAAAACCTAATAACAGTTGGGAAAGGAGAAGGGTATATATTTCTGTGCCTGTATTTTAGGGGTTTTTCATTTATCGGTGTGTATCAGCATGGGTAGTGTTGAGGAAGAGATGAAGTTGCGTAGTGGTCACCAGTTGGATAGTGAAGATACGAGCGGTATGGCTAGTCTTGAAAATGAAAGCAGTACAGGGATGTCGGAGGTAAATCCCGATACTGATGGGGGTAATCCAAACAGTCAAGCAGGGTTAGAGAGTTTGCTTCTTCAGTTTATGCAACAAAATAAAATTATCACAGATGCTTTAAACGCTAAACTCGAACAAAACAGTAGGGAAAATAAAGAGAGTACTGAAACTTTAAATGCTAAACTTGAAAAAAATAATGCTAAACTTGAACAAAACAATAGGGAAAATAAAGAGAGTAATAGGGAATTGAGCGATAGTTTAAATGCTAAACTCGAACAAAATAATGCTAAACTTGAACAAAACAGTAGGGAAATTAGTGATAAATTCGAACTGATTAGAGGTGAGATCAGAGGGGTGATGGAAGAGAAGGCTAAAGAGATTATTGCAGATGTAGACAGAAAATTAGGAAAAGTACAGGAGGAGTTAGAAATTAGAATCAGTACACAGGCTGAAAATTTAAAAGATCTAGTGCAACTTGAAACACAGCAGGTCAAAAAGCAATTGGGGGGAGAAATTGACAAAATTCAGGTAGCAACTAAAGAGGTTAAAGTACAGCTGGGGGGAAGAATTGATAAAGTTCATGCAGAAATAATCACTGAAGTTAATGATTTAAGGGAGAGGAATAAGGAAAGCATTAATGAGATTAATGAGAAACAAGCTAAGTTAAGTGGTAAAGTTGAAGCATCGGAAGGGAGCATTAGGTTAACTGTAACTAATATTGAAAGAAAAGCTGATGAGAAAGTTGCTGAATTAGAACAGAAGATGAAAGCAAGAATTAGGCAGGAAAATAGTCAGAGTAGGCCAGTTTATGTGAATAACACACACAGGGAAATAGAACTAGGCAAATTCAGTAATCGGCAGGGTTGTCCAATGGAGTTCATGAATGCAAAAGAAAATAAATTCAGGGAGAGGTTGTAAGATGGTAGTATTGAGTGGTGCCAGGTAGTTGAGATTTTAGAGCAAGCGTTTGTAGGGGAGACAAGAAACTGGTTTGCTGTCTACAGAGACAAATTCGAGAATATTTCAGATTTCAAAGTTATATTTGGGAGAAATTTTGGAATGAGGTAATTCAGTCTCCGAATCGTGAGAGAATAGTGTGTGGGAAGTATAACCCGAGAGGAAATTACTCTATGACCGAGTACCTTTCAGGACAGGTATTGACGTGTAAAGATCTGGATGGTTTGAGGGAGGAAAGTGATGTAGTCAGGCTATTACTAAGACATTTTCCATATAGAATCAAAGAAGCTGCCTGTATCCAAAATGATAAATCTATTTCACAAGTGGAAAATTTATTAAGTAGATTTGATGCTCTGGGAAGAGGTGGTTACGAGGAGAATTTCGGTAGGAACCAGGGTAACCATAATAACAGGCCTAATGAAAATAGGAATCAGGAAGTTCAAGGGAACAGTGGCGAAGGGGCCAACGTCCAAAATAGGGGGAACCAGAATAATGATAGTAATAATCAGCAAAACCAGTACAGAGGAAATGGGTATGGTACGAACTACCAAGGTAGAAATAATGATTTCAGGGGAAATCAAGGCCGAAATAATGATTTTAGGGGTAACCAAGGGAGGTATAATAACAATAATAATTATAACCAGAACAGGGGTCAAGGAGGGAATCAGGCCAATGGTAATAACGGACAGAGAAATACCGTTAACTCAACCCAGAACCAGACCAGTGCAGTAGTGAGTAGTAGTACACCAAGCGGTAGCGGTACTTTAAACACGAACCAGGCTGCGAGGTAAGGTCAGAATCTCAGTCTGTAACATGCCCTGTCCATACACTTATACAGGAACCCTATGACCTAAATGTAAGAAGTGAATTATTACGTGAACTAAATGATGAAGGTATCATTCAGGAGGTGGCTAGTAAGAGCCCCATAGTTAAATTTAACGTGTCCGAGGCGTACACAGATGTTTTAATTGATAGTGGTTGTATGAAGAGTTGCATAAGTAGTGCATTTTATGATAAAATGAAAGGAACTGGAGTAAATTTTGAGGAGATGCCAATTAAAAGCACTTTTGTTATCACAGCTGTTGGGAAGAGGTCTAAAGTAATTTCTAAGCAAGTTTTAGTAGACATTAAAATTAATAATCATGTAAATAAAGGAATCAACCTGGGGAGGTCTATAAATATGTAGACCTGGACAAAGGGAGTGTGATGTGATGATACTAACCAACATAATCAGTAATACAAGGATTCAGCAGAAGAGAATCCTCATAACCTCTCCACTCCAACTCCCAACACTGACCTGCACGTGGTGTCCCCTGCTAAGCTGAGCAACCCAGTGGAAGGTTGGGTAATCAATCCCAGCGGGAAACTGGGTCAGTGAACAGACTAGTGTTGGGGGGGACTGAGAATTCTTTTCTCAGTTCTTTCACCTTTCTGAATAACATTCTGGATTGTAATTCGAGGATTTATCCTCCCCTCAAGGTGAAACCTTAGATAGTCGACCATGAAAAGTCATTTGAAGAATAATTCCGCCGTCTGTAATGATAGATTACAGAAAAGACAGCATTCGGATACGGTGGGCTGTCATGCGGAAGATAATGACGAATCGGAGCGTCTGAAAACTCATCAAGTAGCAAACAAACAAATACTACGGAAAATCAAACCTAATACAGTCTGGGTCGGAAGAGAACAAGAGTTGACCAAGGGAGGCCGACAGGAAAGAGAACTGAAATGAGCCCGGCACCAGGAAGTAGAAGCGATGCCAGACTAAGCTGGGGTTCCGTGGTCGCCAACCCACGTCCCACAAGTTGTGAGACCCTGGGGGGGGGTCAGTTGTGAGAATAGCTTGCTGATTCATCGTGAGGTGACTTGAGAGTACTTTCCAGAGCCCGCCGTGTTATCTCCTGCTGTCTATGCTGATGCCAGCACAGGGCCGTTGCGAAACAGTGAGTGATTCCCGGTCAATCTGTATAGGACGGGGAACCCCGAACGTGTGTCATCATATTTCGTCATCATCTGCGATCATCTCAGGTTCGTGCAGCTTGGACCTATATTCTTTGTCTTTGCCGAGCAGTACGCTCTTTCACTAGACGCATCCAGTACAGGCCTAAGCTCTGGTTCAAACTGGAAAATTGAAGAGCATCACGGATATCATGAGAAGTCATAAAATTCTAATTATGGCCCTTCAGGAAATTAGAAATAGTGATCAAGGCCATCTGGAATCACAAGGATATAGACTATACAGTATAAAGGAATTCCAGGAAAACGAGTTATGAAAAATTGTCCACAATTTGGTAACGGATTCTTAATAGATCTCAGAATCATTGACTCGATAACAGAATTTAAATCTCAATCCTCCAGACTTACGACCCTAACTTTGAAATCGGCAAATAAAACATATACAATTATTAATGCACATGCTCCTACTAATCAAAAAAACAACACCATTAAGGACAGAGAAGAAGTACAAAAATTCTGGGATCTTTTGGATCAAACTTTAATAAACATCCCTTCATCAAACATCAAAATTCTCCTTGGTGATTTCAATGCGCAACTTGGACAAGAAAGAAGATATAGAGATATAATTGGAAAATGGACAGCACATAAACGAACCAATAAAAATGGTCAAAGATTAGTCGAAATTTGTAGAAACCACAAATTAATCTCTAAATCAACATGTTTTAAAAGACAGCCCCATAAATTGAAAACTTGGAAACATCCTGACTTCAGAAGGGGTGAATGGCAGTTGGATCATGTCTGCATGGATAAATTTCACCATCGCGAAATTCACAATGTCAAGGTTCTAACGGGAGTTGACTCAGGATCAGACCACTATGTGGTAAAGATAAAAATAAAATTAACTCCAATGGCCAAGAAGAAACCTAATTATAACAATAGGAGGAAATTTGATCCATCTACCTTAATAAAAAATATAGAGTACTGTGAAAGAACAGGAGAAGAATCTCTCAACACTAAAACATTGGACGAATTAATCACTAAATTAAAATCAATAGCAGAGGAGTTAGCACCAATAAATCCAAGAAAAAACATGAATGGTGGAATGTAGATTGTGATCAAGCAATAGAGAAAAGACACCAAGCATGGATAAAACATCAAGCTCTAAAGTCAGAAGAATCAATTAGAACTAACTATACAAAGAAAATTAACCCATAAAATCATCAGGCAAACGAAACGTAATCATCTTAAAAATACACTGGAAAAGATAGAAGACGATTTCAAGAAAAAGCAATCTCGAGATTATTACAAAACATTTGGTAAATATCTAAAAAAAATTGAAGCTCCAACATTTATGTTGAAAAATCAAACAGGAAAGTTAGCACATTCTAACCAAGAAAATACATAGATCCTTGCAGAAGCATTCGAGAAACTGTTAAATTGTGATGATCCACTGGAAACCCTGCAAGTAAACACTGATACACCTATTTTAACTTCACCTGATTTAATAAATCCTCCAAACATTAATGAAGTAGAACTCGCAATTAAAGAACAAAAAATTACAAAACTTGTGGCGAAGACTTAGTCTTTGCTGAAATCTGGAAAAATGCTGGTAAACCTGCGATTATAAATCTTCATCAACATCTAGTTAAAATGTGGATTACTGAAGAAATTCCTGCACACTGGACCACAGGAATAATCCATCCATTATTTAAGAAAGGAGACAAAACGAACCCAGATAACTACAGAGGAATTACCCTTCTGGACTGCACATATAAAATTTTCTCTCGTATAATTTACAACAGGATCAAAAACATTCTGGAACCACAACTTGGAGAATATCAAGGAGGATTTCGCCCTTACAGAAGTTGTCCAGACCAAATCCTTAGCCTGAAATTAATAATGGAATATTACAAAAACAGAAATAAGCAACTCTTTATCTCTTTTATAGATTTCAAGAAAGCCTATGATAGTATTCATAGACTGACACTGCTAAAAATCCTCAGATCATACGGTCTCCATCCTAAATTGATAAAAATCATTCAATTAACATTAACAAACACAAATTCAAAAGTTAAATTTAGGGGAGAAATATCAACAGCTTTCACAGTAAAAACTGGTCTCAGACAAGGTGATGGATTATCCCCTCTGCTTTTCAATGTGGCTCTTGATTATATCATGAAGGTTTGGCAAAAGGAAAACCCTCCTAAGATCAAAATTGGAACAAAACCATCAATAAAAATAAACTGCTTAGGATTTGCAGATGACTTGGCTCTTTTAGCACTAGACAAGGAAGAGGTTTGTACTCAGATCACTAGTCTCCAAGAAATTGCTCAAGGGATAGGATTACAGATATCCTTTGAAAAAACTGAGATCATGCCTATGAAACCCTTAGATATAAATGAAGTCTATATAAATGATCATAAAATTAACCTAGTTCCTCAATTTAAGTATCTTGGAGAAATTATAACACATAACTTAAACGAAAAAGTAACTTGGATAAATAGAACAAATAAAATGAAAAAGGCACAATCTCTAACCTGGTCAACATATAATAAAAAATGCCTATCAATAGCTACTAAGATCCAACATTATAAACCTGTAACTCTCCCTGAAGCCACTTATGCTTGTGAAACACTGTTCCAAATTAAAAATGAACAAAGAACTGATCAGCTCCTCAAAACGGAAAGAAGAATCATTAGAACGTGCATAAATAAAAAGTATCAGGTTGAGGGAGTCTGGAGGATTCTCCCAAATGAAACTGTCTATCGTGAGATTGATCCAATCACCAGCACAATGAAGAAGAAAAGAATTTCATATTTTTTTCACATCTTACGGCTTCCAGAAAACAGAATTGTACGCCAACTGGTGATGAGAAATCTAGGAAAGAAAACTGGAGGAAAATGGATCCAAGAAATCCAACAAGATCTCAAAGCAGTTGGACTCAAGATAACAGATGCCGAGGAGAAAAATAAAATTAACACCATTCTTAAAACTCAAATTTTCTGCAGAAATGACACACAGAAAGCCTATGGAGATTTCAGATGAGTTGAGAAAATCCCGATTTGAAAGAATGAAAAAGTACTGGAAAGAGCGCAAGAACCAAGCAGTACTACCTTCAAAGAAGAAGTGATTGTGGAACGACTCAAGTGGTCCAATGTGACCAATCAAGATTAATAATAATAATAATAAAAGCAGATTTGTCTTGTAATTCCAAATTTAGTATTCAGTGTTATCTTGGGTTCAGAGTGGCTAAATAGAGTGTCTGGTAACTTATGTTATGATGTAGGGAGTTTGAAATTTAAATGGGGTGATTCTGAAGTAGAAGTAGCGTTCAATGACCATATTCAGAGAAGTAGTGTTGTAGGTGTGATTTATACTTTAAATGAGATATCGCCAGCCGTAGAGCGGGATTCTCCATGTTTTGTGGGCAGTGTGATTACGAACGGTAGTCTAGAGGACTCGTTACGTGATGCTGCATTTCAGGGAAATATAGAGGAAGAACAGTGTGTTCGGCTCTATGAGGTGTTATTGTGTAATAGGAGAGTTTTTGAGGATCGCATTGGTATGGCCAATTGCTATACACATTCATTGAACGTTATTGATAGGTCAGTATTCACAGGACATAGATATCCTGTACCTTTCGCTTATCAGAGTGCAGTTGAGGCACAAATTAACCAGATGCTTGAAGATGGGATTATTGAGCACTCTAACAGCCAATATGTTAATTCTTTGATCACTGTGCCCAAGGCCGACGGCACAGTTCGTATTTGTTTAGACGCTCGTTTGTTTAACAGTAGAATTAGTTCAGATCAGCTGAAATCCATGTCAATAGAGGAATTAATGCAAACATTTGAGGGGAAGAAGTATTTCACTTGTGTAGATTTGAGTTCCAGTTTTTGGCAAGTGCCACTTATGTACGAAGATAGACCATTTACAGCTTTTATTCATAAATATAACCTTTATCAATTTTGTAGACCGGGTGAGTTAGCCGTGGACGTTACGGCATGACTGATGGCAGTCGCTCACATCCGGGAGGCGAGGAGGTTCGAATCCCCCCGCTGGAAAACCTTGAAGATGGTCTTCTGTGGTTTCCCATCTTCCTTCCAGGCAAATGCCGGGGTTGGTCCCTAACTATAGGCCACAGCCGCTACCTTCCAACTCCTCGTCCTTACCTTCCCACTCTCCTCCCCAACGGTACTTGTAGCTCACCCATTGGGTGTCTGTCTCGAAGCAGCTACAAAACTGGCGAGCCGAACATGTCCTTGGACACTCCCGGCACTAAATCCATACGCAAAAAAATTGTAGAACACCTTATGGGTTAAAGAGTAGTTCAGCAGCTTTCATTAGGACTTTAAACATCGCATTGGGGGATGACACAGGAGAGTTTGTAACCGTTTACATTGATGATATGGTAATTAGTTCACGCAGTTTTGAGGAGCATCTACGTCATTTAGATATAGTTTTTCAGAAGTTAGATCAGGCAGGGTTCACTTTGAAGGTGTCTAAGTCGTCATTCTGTCAGTCAGAAGTGACATTTTTAGGTCATAGAGTGTCAAGTAGAGGTGTGACACCAGAGGAAAGTACGGTTAGCAAGTGTGGACAGTAGCAACAGGGCATCGTTACAGACACTGAGAAATATGCTAGTGGAGCAACGTGATGACATTAATTATGTGCCATAAAGTGAGTGTGTTTAGCTGGCGAGCCAGCCTATGAAATGAGTGAGTGTGGTATTTGGTGCGGGGGAGATCTGGTCTTCCAGGCAGGCGTATCAGAAGTCACAAGGGGGGGGGGGGGGGTAGTATGTAAGTAATTGAGAGTTTTTAAGGCACAGGGAAATATGACTGGATTGTCGGATGCTCTTGAGCACTAAAATGTCTCGATACACCAAGGCCAGAATTTGGTAGCGCTGGTGAATTCCCATTTGTCTCCTAGAGATGGGAGAGCGCTTGTACTGGGTATTTTTGCTTAAGGCGTCCACGAGACAAAAGATGGGCCACCAGAAGGCGAGACAGTCCTTCATGAAACTCATACATAACAGCACACGTGATTTCTGTTTACGGTCTCGCCATGTAAGAGCTGTAGGTGTGTAATTTAAGGTAATTAGTACAAAGGTATTATTTGAGTGAGGTGAACTGTTCTGAGTTGCGAACTATTATTAAGTAGAATTTGGTCTACGGGAACTTAAGAAGACAGGGCGATTACGGCACAGAAATATTTGGTGTTATATGTAATACGCACTTACTGTTTTTTTTTCAGAAATCAATATTAATTTTATCTAATACACAGAGAGATTAAGTATTAAGGTCACGATGCGCAGCCACAATAGTGTGATCGTGTGCTCAGTGAGATTAAGTTTCACCAGAAGGAAGCGACCTCCAGTAATATTAGGAAGTTCTGTGGTGATATATATATCAGAACACCTTTGATGCGTGTGATGTGACATCATATATACACAGTGCTCACACATTATTTATGTATATCTTTCCCAACATAGAGATATTTGAGAGGCGGAAATATCCGTGGAACATTAATCAAAATGAAAAACATTGGACTGATTGCACAGGGCAATCCAATATAACAACAGACTTTGACGCAAAGTGCGTAAAGAAAATTATGAGTGTATATATATATGTAATTTAGGGTGATTTAATTGGTCTAATATGTATTTTGGATGGGGATTTTATTAACGTGTCTGGGATAATCGCATGATGTACCGTACCGTCGTCACGGTAAATCATCCGATGATCCGAGGCGAATATGTAACGTGTTTTTCGAGGGTATTTTACACCAGTGACATAAGTTAGTAGGAAGCCATTCAATGTTTATTTACGCGGCAAATTGTTCTGCCAAGACAAGTTTCATGTAACTTATTATTATTATTAAGGTATTTTTGGAGCGTTTTTTATAAGATTATAAGTATACAGATAGGTTTTCGATGTTATAGAAAACACTATCAAGTGAATTATTACGAACAACATTATCGCGGAAAATTATATGATTACGGAATTTTACGGATTGTTGTCAGTTAGAGTTTATTGTAAGAGAGATGATTCATTGGGAATTCAGCTACAGGTATATTCTTGTCGAGAAGCGTGACGCAAGCCGTGGGGCACTTCCAGCTGGCTGCATCAAGAAAAGGCGAAATGGCCTGGACCGGTAATCGACATCGTCGCGCCGAGTGTATTGACCCTTAGGTGGGGAGTATCGCGTGGTGGCTCAGCCAATCAGTGGAGACCGGGCGAGTAGGAGACGGGTCTGGAGAGGGGCTTCGGCGAGTGCATATATTGTTTGCGCGCCGATTATCATTGTAAAACTTGACCGATGTGGTTGCTCGTGTGGTTGGTTCCGGTGTGATCGGACCATAACTCTACATTTCTACAACAATCTCCACAACTGACGAAGAAGATGGCGACGTCCAGAAGGCTGTGGGAAGCTCTCTTCAGCTTCAAGTTCGAGGGAAATGCCACGGCAATTTCCAATGGTAAGCGCGAATGACTCAGAACTACATAATCTCTCGTTTCTTTATTTCATATTCAGTATTTCAGTAACTTCTTAGCTTGGGGATAATCAGTAAAATCAGTAATTCATCCGACTCCGTTTTCACGTAATTCTCTAGTGGTAAATTCAAATCGTTACGCTCCAACTCAAATTTATTATTATTATTATTACTATTAAAATTGCCACTACTTGTTTTTATATAATAAATTCATTTCTTATACTATGCAATCTTTGCTTTCAGTGGGTAGTATTAGATATAGACCAAATTCCTTCTCCTGATACAATTGTTAGTTGGGTTAATGATCAAATCATACCACGATCTGAGTGTGAAGATTCTTAAAGGTGTTTTGCCAGAGCTAGGTTTCAACATAGCGTTGAGGTCTTGGCGCCCATTTATACAACGTATCTTAGTCAGAGTAAACATTACACTTGTCATCCCAACGTAAAGAAACCGTTACAGTATTTGAGAGCCATTAAGATAGTTAATGTATGCCAGTAAATTTATACTTGTTTGGAGCTACGTAGAACTTTGGCTTATGAGTGAAAATATAGAGGACGTGAGTGCTTTAAGAATTGAGTCATCTGTAAGAAATATTGTTTGAGCCGAGATCAGCGAGCATGTAACGTAGAATCAAGATATTTACGTCAATAAGTTGCGGGGATCATCCGAAAATGGTTCGCGCTTTGTCGAATCTAGTCGGCTAAATCTTCGAAGCTACGATATAGTATTGCCTTAGAGCATACATGTGTATTCGCAACAGAGTTGGGACAGAGTCTGTCAGTATCCACTGTTAGCAGAGTTCTCGCCACCAGGGATAACTGCTAGAGACCCTAGGTGGGCCCATATATTAATTGATCTGCCCTTAGAGGTAAGATAAATGGTTCTTCGTGTAGGAAACGTCGATTTCCTCTTGTTATATGCATGCCGTCCAGTGAGATAACAGTGAAACTCACTTTAGACGCGCGCAAAAGCCACTGATGTCGACCACAGAACGGCAAAGCTATTTCGTGATCCATCCCTTGCCTTGAATAGTAATTAGGAGCCGAGATGAGCCCATTAAATACTCTAAATGTAGGTATTAAATAATTAGATTGACTCAATTCATAAGGACACGACCCATTCAGGGTACCTCTAGCACAGCTGCACCAGTGAGTGAAAACACTTGACCGTGCGGGGAGTCAGGCGGGCAGCAGGTATAGTCCACTAACCCGGCAGCCATCTTGCCGAGGACGGCCCATGACTAATTCATTGTTCGCACGAAAGGAAGTCAGTAGACCTGATCCTTTTATTTTAAGATTGTAGTGGGACACTGAAGAATCTCGATATTTCGAAAAGTAATTAAGATATGCTTGATGTGATGATATCAATTGTATTAGATGCACTGTTTCCATACACATGCAATGTTGGAATGAAGTAATCGGATAACATTTGGCCCAGTTATTCTCTGAGGAGAGATTAACTGCACCAAATAAATAGAAGCATTTTTGTAAAGAGTATTTACCCAGTTCACACTAATTTATTCATACGGGTAGCGTAATTTGAATGAGATGACCCAGAAAATCGTTGTATGGTGAAGCTATAAAATATCTATATCTATGTGTATTTTGGAGGGGAAAGTGTACCACTTCAGCGTTTGAAACTTATGGGAAAAGAATACGATTCGCACGAGACAACACTTATTAAACAAGGCATAAGCTAATGAATTAATGTTATTTAAAGAAAATGTCCCGTGTAAAACGGATAAATGTTTAATAATTGCAGATTTAATGTCATTTAAATATAATTTGTGTTTGTTGTGTTGTGATATTCCAATTTGTGTTAAATTGTGCCACGTGAAGAACAATTTGGACACTCGCAAATGTCAAAGAGTATCAACAATAGGATGTTTAGGATAGACATGAGTGCGGTGGAGCACCAATCTTGAGGAGAAGAGACTCACAGATAATTTTGGATTTTTGGTTGTGGGAGATAAATGTAAAGTATTTTTTTGAGTTTTATGTTGTTTTGCCATGAATTACTATCATTAAATGTTATACTTAGGAATATGTTGTTTCTTTCAAGTAGAGTAGTCACCTGACAGACTCAAATCCTGAATATGTGCTCGTACAGTGGGTTGAACGCCCCATACCTCGAAAGGCCGTGAGTTAGCTGGGATACGAACACATGTTCCATATGATGACGACTGGGTACAATAAATAAATTTTAAAAAATGCGTATTTCAACTTATCTGTTTGCGAATAAGTGGACTTATTTCCCTCTTCAAATCAACGATTCAATTATTAATAATTGGGGCAGATTACCTCGCTGTTCTGCCCCTTAAACAATATTTCTTCAATTGGTCAGTGCAAAATCACAATGATTATAATATTATGACGATGTTCAGTAACCTCTAGTAACATTACAATGCAGGAAGTTGTCATTGTTACCAACACAAAGTCTGCGCTCAACAGAGCAGACAGGAAGTGAGATCAGAAATCTATCTATAATAGTTCAGAAGTTATACGCACAAACATACTTCTCTGTAAAAGTGGGCGTTGTCATTCATGGTGCAGCATAGTCATTATTATATCTTATAAAATGACCATTTGTTGAGGGATAGTTATTTTTTGTTCATCTAGATTGGCACTGCCTTGTACCATGCCAGTGATCGTCGTCAAGTATGGAGTTGGGTTGCGTGCTGGCATGCTAATTGATGTATAGGCGTACGTTTTTTTTAAGTAAAGTTTTACGATGTCATATGTTCCGCTGGTTGTTTCCTTTCATCATAAGGCAAGTAAGTTCACCAAAAAATATACAGTCCACTAGTTCAAATTCAACAATATTTTTTCGACTTTTTTTGACAAATTCTTGTTCTCTACATTGTATATTACTAAAAACGCCAAAAAAATATTTTTTCATTTTTTCGCCCCTAGACGGGTCTTTCTTACCTTAAGAATACCCAGTTGCATAATTGTAGCTTCGCCACTGGAATTCTCTACATAACTAACACACCCTACATCCAACGCATTCTGTTTAACATATTTTCTTGACATTCAATTCTTGATTGGGGTATGAATAGGTCTAGAAATCAACTTATTATTTTCTACAGGAAAGAAGTATAAGAAATATATTTTTGAAAGTATTTTTCTGGAGCGTGGCGCTCTATGGAAGTGAAACTTGAACTGTTGGTACAGCAGAAGAGAGGAGAATAAAAGTATTTGAAACGTGGTGTTACAGTAGAATGGTGAAGATTAGATGGTCAGATAGAGTAACGGATGAAGAGGTGTCGAGTAGTGGAGGAGAAATGTTTCTGGGAAGGGTAAATGAAAAGAGGGTATAGGTCGGTCGGCACATACTAAGACACCCAGGAATAGCAAACCTAGTTATGGAAGGAAGGGCCAAGGTTAAAATATGGTAAATAGATTGCATTGGATGTAGGGCGTGGTAGCTATGTAGAGATGAAACGATTAGCTCAGGACAAGTAGGCATGGAGAGCTGCATTAAATCAGTCTAAAGACTGAAAACTCAAACATACACGTCCCACCTTTATACCAAATTGCTATGTCGAGAGTAAGTTCCGAAACGTGAGCTCTGGCATAACGTTTGGAAAATATACTTCATTGTGAGATTATATTGGCAGTAAGCCTGTGATTGCTGGATCGAATCCTGCTGGGTGAGCCTCTGCAGTATGTTGTGGTTGTGTTGTAAACATTTGCATTTCTTACAAATGTAGGTGGCGTGAATAATGTTTACTTTGCAGTCGAAGCAGGGCTCTTAACGCTGCGCTACGCGCTCGTAGACTTCCTGCTAACGTACAACGCACATGGACGCACTGCAATTGCGATTAATTACTTTCTCGGAAACGGCTGAGACGCGCACCTTGCTACTGGCACCTAGTATACGCCTGGTCATGCCCTACACGTGTACTAAACATAGTTCGAATCGGTGACCCATGCAACATAGCCTCTCCTTGCGGCACTGGCTTAGACTAGTAATGTCGCACGTATGTTCTCAGACAGGGAAGTATTCGGCACGATCCCCGCACCGCTTCAAGCCTCTCTCCTACCATTGAGCTCTCAAGTAAGTGCACGCTATTCGGGAGGATGTGAAGGACTGACATATCTTTGTGTGTGTTGAACTTGGTGTATATAGTGTAGAGTGTTCCTATCTGTACATAAGTTCTTTGGAGTTGAAATAAGATGGCGTTATGTTAGCAAGCTGTGTGTTTCCCTGTGCTCCTTTTCACTCATTCTCCACATTATGCACGCTATTCGCCGGAAATCTCTTTATCTGATATTCGGTTGCACAGTGAGCTTTTTAACCAAGGAATGGATGAATTTATTTGTTTTGTGTGTAACAAATGGTTTTACACAGCTCATGCTTGCTGGTGGCTGATCGATATATATCAACAAATACCACTTCAAGTCATGTTTTACGTATCAGATTTTTACTAATTCTTGCAACACATTAACGAAGTAGAATGTTATTCCCTCTGCATTGAAGGTCAAGAATATGTTAAACAGAATGCGTCGGGTATTGGGTGTTATAGCTATGTAGAGATGAATGTATTAACTCTGGAATGAGAGACAGGGAGAGCTGAATAGTATAATAATAATAAAAACAGCCCTTTGATCCCCTCCTTCCTAGGCAGGGATTTTGCTCCATTACACTCATTAGGTGAGCAGTCCTAAAGAGTAGTGAGGCACCTAGTGGTGCATTTTTCTGGCATGTTAGTCTCTGTTCTTGAATTGTTCTTATAGCTATTGATATATCTATTCCTAACCTAGTTACAGTATTCTCTATGTTATGTATTCTTATTCTCATATCTAATATTTGTAAAATTGTTAACGTTTCTAGCACGTTCACTTTATTTTTAGTAGAGTTTTAGCTGTCCTCAATACATTATCGCTATTGTATTTAAGGGTTCACTATGTTGCACTGAGTTGCTCCTTTCCTTTCCTCGCATATACTATGTTTGGAAAAGGATCTTTTCTAGGGCCTTCTACTCTTGTCTGTCTCTTGCTCTTCTTGTCCATTGTGGTCCGGCAATTTTCTTGAATGTATCTATTGAATTTAAAATCTTAAAAACAGTACAGTACTACATGAATTATACAAACTTATATAAACCGTTGCTTGAGGTACATAATGAGAATATGGTGGCCAAAGATCATCTCAAAAAAAACTTCCACAGACTAAACTTGTGTGAAGCTAAATTTCTAGGTTAGATTTCGTTGGAACGCTCTACCAAAGTTCCAACGTTCACCACTAGGTATCATTGATATCTGGTAGCGAAAGTTGGAACTACTTGGAATTGAACGGAACTTGTAGCTCACTCTAAGGGTGTCCGCTGGAAGCAGCTACAGACTCAGGCGAGCCGAACATGTCCTCGGACACTCCCAGCACTAAAATCCATAGATAAATTAATAAATAAATAAATAAATAAATAAATAAATCTCAAATAAAGGCCTTTGGGAGGTCACAAGACAGAGTCCTGTACAGCAACAGATACTAAGAAGAAAATAGGCATTGAATTCGAATCCGCAAGGTAGTCGCAGACAATGCAGACAGGGCCGTGGATAGCAAGTACGGGCCTTAGGGCTAGGACTTACGGGCCCCCTCCATATTGTTTCGTCCCCGTGATATCATATATATAATTTGCTTTTATATTCTTAAGGCCCACTAAGAAAACTTTGAATTTTTTAGTTTACTTTTTTGGAACGTACTAATTTTGTTCATTGTAAATTTGAAATGTCGTATTTGTTGTATCTGTCCGAAAATTTTATTCTCTCTCATCACAAGTACAACTTCAACGCCTTTCACAATCTTATGTTCCAAACTTCGAACTTTCGAAGGTTCATAAATGTAGCTTAGCGGCTAATACTGGGTCTTTATTTTTGCTTGGCAAGGACATTCTCGCTCACGCGCTCCACCAGTGACAGCTCAGTTCCCGGCTGCCGCGCGCGCGTATGTACGGCAGAATACGGTGCTGAAAATCAGTATCGTGCATTTTTACTCACCATGCCTACAGTAGATGCTGAAAATGTTCCCCATCCGCTGCCAAACATTACCGGCATCTCCTTATGAAGTTTCCGGTTACTCTGGTTAATTTAGCTTCAGTAAGGAAATAACGAAATTTACGTCTATTTTTATTGTTTAGTGAACCTGTACATTTGAATCTCTTAGCCATTTGTCTTATTGTCCGATTTATAGGAATGGGTTCCCCTGGAAATCTCACTCGAAACGTTTGTCTTGTTCTAGCGCACGATTTCCTGCACTTTATGTACGTATTGTGCAGATAAATACGTTCACGTAACGAATATTTTACATAAGGCATTACAGCACTATATACAATCACAATAAAACACTACACAATACGATATATAGTACCGGTACACAGTAGCTTTATAAAACACTGAAAGACTGAAACACCCAATTAGCTCAGAGCTCGGACTCTACAAAAGAGCGAGAGAATACGCCTGGTGACCACACGCCAACCTGGCCCAGGACCGGCGGCTAAGGTCGAGCGAAGGCTTGTACAATAGCCTGCGTGCCGCTCATAACGTGCGCCTAAACAAGACAAACGTTTCGAATGACATTTCCAGGGAGACCCATTCCTATAAATCGGACAATAAATCAACTGGCTAAGAGCAGGCCCGACGAGAGGGAGGGGCAAGCGGGGCTGTAGCCCCGGGGCCCAGACTTCCTGAGGGGCCCGACAACTTTACCTAATTTAATGTCAAAACTGTTACGAAACTTTCTGATATAACTTTCTCGATGTAAATACAGCCAGTGAATAGTACCCAAAACATTACAAAGAGAACACATAAATAATTTTATAAATATCCTTGTGATTTTCCAGAGTTATCCATTTAATTTATAACGTGCCAAACAAGTAAGTTCAAGAGCCCTTTGTGGAGCATATACAGTAGTTTCTAATTCAATCTCAGAAAGAAAATGACTCTTCACTTCATAAACTTCTGAAAGAAGTGTGGCTTATTCTTGTAGTGCCTGAACACGTTCAAATACAACAAAAATGGAATTTTTAATGCACAGTAACCAAAATCATGAAGTAAAAGAACAACGAATGAGAGAGAGGAAGAGACAAGAAAGAGAGTAAGTTAATGCATTAAGGGACGGAACAGCTATGTCGAAAGGAAGAGAGTAGCTGGATAACTAAGAACAAAGTAAGGTAATATTCAGTTGGGCAAGCTAAATTTCACGGTGGTGTTTCTTTTTTTTTTCGGGGGGTGGGGTCAAAAATTTTTAAGCCTGATGTACCACCGTAATTTTAAAAATGTGCAACAGGTTGAATAAAAATAGCGGGGCCCACCAGAAGGCCTTGTCCTAGGGCCCGTGTTCGCTCTCTACGGCCCTGGCTAAGAGATCCAAATGTACAGGTTCAGTAAACGATAAAAATAGACGTAATTGTCGTAATTTCCTTACTGAAGCTAAATTAACCAGAGTAACCGGAAACTTCATAAGGAGATGCCGGTAATGTTTGGCAGCGGATGGGGAACATTTTCAGCATCTATTGTGAGCATGTTGGGTAAAAATGCATGATACTGATTTTCAGCACCGTATTCTGCCGTCTATACGCGCGCGCGGCTGCCGGGAATTGAGCTGTCACTGGCGGAGCGCGTGAGCGAGAATGTCCTTGCCAAGCAAAAATAAAGACCCTGTAGATCGAGTTGAGATGTTTAGAAACAGCCTCCCTATAGACAGTGGAAACTTTACTATTTCTCTGGCCGCGAACATATGAAGATAATGGCTATTTCCATGTTCTCATTATAGTATTTTGTAGCTTATTCAATTGATTCAGATACATTGAATATAATAAAATGCCAAAATTGTTGTCAAATATGTAAAATTGGGTAAATTTGTCTACTCTGGGGTTTTCTACTTTCGCGGGCCCCTCGGCAAGACCGGGCCCCAAGGCTACAGCCCCGTTTACCCCTTCCCCTCTCGTCGGGCCTGAATGCAGACCAAAGCCCACATGGAAGAGAACGATAGAGAAGGAGATAGCGGGAGTCAACAAGACATGGAGAGAGGTGAAGGTACTGGCAGGGGTTAGAAGACGCTGGAGAAATGTTGTCGAGGCCCGATGTTCCATCTAGGAATTAAAGGAATTAAGTCAAGTAAGTCACATGAATATTAAGAAGAAAATGTAAATTCTTCCTGTGTATATTACCACACTCACTTCAGTTAAGTGCAGGGATAGTACCTTACCATTCCCTGTCCATGCCTCAAATGAGTATAGCTACATACACTAGAAATGAGCAACAAGATGTCAGATTGCCAATGAGCATACACACACGATAAGGCTATTCAGAGTCCTAATATTAAGCAACTGAGAGTAAATGTCAAATACCTTTAGCACACAGACAGCTGTAATTATGATGCAGCAGATGTTTATCAAAGTGAGGCAGAAGCTGATTATACCCATAACAGCTAATTCAGATGGCATCCAGTCATAGTACTTCGGTGAATACGCAGAAGTTTCATTATACTTCTCACCTTCAAGGTGAGGTATTCTCATGTCAGGGTCATGTATCATCATGCAAGCTAAAGCCCACATCATGCCCTGAAACAATTCAGAATCCATTTTTAAATGTGGATCAATTTAGTTCAATCACATTGGATTTGGTTAACAATGACATGGGGATGATTTTCACCATAATGCCTCAAACAATGCAACACAGTACAGCAGGGAGAAACATCCTCATCACATTCTTCTGTAAATGACATATAAAATGATTATCTTGAAATTTGAGGTAGATTGGATTATTTTTCACTACTACTATAAAATGAACATGTTTTATCTGGTGTTAAACCACGCGCGCTATTGTGCTATTTGGAAAGTAGTTGGTTGGTTGTGCGGAGGAAAGCACTTACTTTCTTCCTGTATTGCAGACAATACACATAGTCAGAGGCGCACTAGCGACCAGAGAAAGAACTACAGTTTTAACGCACGGCAAGGGAGGATATCCTCCCCTTGTCCTGCGCATGCGTCTTGATCAAGGCTCGTAGTGTGACTACTGAGGTGGGCAAATTATTAGATTCAAATAAGGAAATTGAATCAGTCACAATGTTTCATTCAAAATCATTTTATTTTCATTACGCTACTTAGAACGTTCATGGCATTTGTAGACTTAGAAAAGGCTTTTGATAACGTTGATTGGAGTAAATTGTTTGACATTTTGAAATCTATTGGCATAAAGTACAGGGATAGGAGGGTGATCTACAATCTATACAGAAACCAGACAGCAGTCATTCGAGCTGAAGGACATGAGAGAGAAGCTGGTATTCAGAAAGGTGTTAAGGCAAGGTTGCAACTTATCACCCATACTTACAATCTTTACATTGAACAAGCAATGAAAGAAATTGGAGAAAAATGTCAAGTGGGAGTGAAAATTCAAGGAGAAATAATTTCAACTCTGAGATTTGCTGATGACATCGTCATCTTGGCCGACAAGCCTGAGGATTTGAATGAGTTTTTGAAAGGTATAGACTCCGTCTTACGGAAAGAATACATGATGAAAATTAATAATTGTAAAACAAAAATACTGGAATGCAGCCGAAATAAATCAGAAACCTCTATGGACATCAAATTGGCAGGTGAAAAGCTGAAGGAGGTAGGAGACTTCTGTTACTTGGGAAGCAAAATAACCAGTGATGGACGAAGCAAAGAGGATATAAAAAGTAGGTTGGCTCAGGCAAGGAAAGCATTTCTACAAAAAAGAAATCTGTTGACGTCGAATATAGATTTGGTATTAGGAAGTCATTTTTGAAAGCCTTTGTCCGGAGCGTGGCACTCTGTGGAAGTGAAACTTGGACTATTGGTGCAGCAGAAAAGAGGAGAATTGAAGCATTTGAAATGTGGTGCTACAGGAGAATGATGAAGATCAGATGGGTAGATAGGGTTACAAATGAAGAGATATTAAGACGAGTGGGAGAGGAGATATATTTCTGTCGACTGCTATTGAAGAGAAGAGATAGGTTAGTTGGACACACACTAAGACACCCAGGAATAGCAAGCTTAGTTATGGAAGGAAGGGTTGAGGACATGAACTGTAGGGGTAGACCAAGGTTAGAATATGTTAAACAGATTGCCTCGGATGTAGGGTGTGGTAGCTATGTAGAGATGAAACGATTAGCTCAGGACAGGGAGGCATGGAAAGCTGCATCAAACCAGTCAAAAGACTGAAGACTCAAACAACAACAACAACGCCACTTAGTAATGTTTTCTTTCCCTGTGGACTTACAACGTTTCCCATAAGGAATTGCAACTGGAATTTTTTTGAAATTAGAGATTCTGAGGGTCACCTGAGCTGGGTAAGTATTTTCTCTATTTCATTGAGTTTGGAATGTATCCTCTAATCAGTTGATTTCAATCCATTGTCCACGAATCTTTGATAGTTCAAGAGTGGACAATCAGAAATAAACGACTTCCAATCACTCTGATCTAAATTCACACGAAAACTAGAATAAAGTAATCAAGAATGCAAACACATTTGCCATTGGAAAACAAATGCCATAAATATCCGTATTGACAGTAGAATTAAAAGTTTATAATTATACGCCGAATCAATACTACAATGATTCGACTTATAATTATAAACTTTTAAAGTATTCAAAACAAAACGTGTGGCATTCTGCATTAACATGGCTCCTCTTTTAGAGGAAACTGTCAAAAATTAGTTTACTGTCAGATTATTAAACAAGTAGTTCCGTGTAAAACTAATCAGCCTATTACCGTATACCCTACTCATGTTAATTGCCTCCATCAACATACAAAATGTCAGTTTGATTGCTGTGATCCGTAGATATTGAGAACCGTCTAAATATTTCGGAAACTTTCCACGTTGGATTTTTTATGTGTAGGCCATAGAGTTATGTACTATTAGATGAAGATTATTGCGTAGGTTTATTATTCAAACTTCAATCGCATGATGAGGACACAAGATTTTGAAATTTTGCACAGCCGCCATCTTAAGGTCATGAAAAAATTGAAATATATTAGATGTCAATGGATTAAAATTCGTATAAGCAATTACCGTACCAAGTTTCACTGCACTCGGATGGTTAAATCGCGAGAAACACCCATTTAAATATTTGAATTTCGTGTCGCCGCCATGTTGGACTTGTACTCACCAGGTTATTGAAAGTCCCATAGGTGATCTTATGTAAATAACCTTTATCAACATGCAAATTTTCAGTTTGATTTCTGTCATAGATTAGTACATGAGAACCGTCTAAATATTTCGGATGGTCGCCATGTAGATATTGAGAACCGTCTAAATATTTCGGATGGTCGCCATGTTGGATTTTATATATGTAGGCCACAGAGTTATGTAGTATTGGATGACAATTATTGCGTAGGTTGATTATCTCAAACGTTGATTAGGACACAAAAAAATAAAAACTTCATTTAAAGCTTTCGCACAGCCGCCATCTTGAGGTTATGCAAACAATTGAACTGAATTAGATGTCAGTGCATTACAATGTTCATAAACATTTCCTGTACCATGTTTCACGGCGCTCGGATGGTTAAATCGCGATAAACGTCTATTTAAACGTTTCAACTTCGCTTGGCCGCCATGTTCATTTTGTACTTAACAGCTTTTTGGAAGTCACATAGGTGGACGTCTAGTAGTGCTCTTTATCACCGTACAAACTTTCAGGGTGATATATTAATAGTTTAGGAGATATAGTTTTTTTTCTTCGGCTTTTCACCGTAGCCAACCAGACTCATTTTGGATTTGGCCGGGGATTTAAGGCCGGATGACCTTCCTGACACCACGTGATTTTTCAGGTGAAAATTCGAACCCCGGCCGTCCGGGTGAAAGACGAGCAGCTAAGCCACTGCACCATCACGCTCCTTTGACGGTGAAATATTTCGCACAGCTGCCATGTTGGATTGGTGAGACGTAATGAAATTTGAAGGGCACGGTCACAGTCGGACGAAATAGTTCCCTGTGATCTTACAACGTTTCCCATAAGGAATTCCAACTGGAAATTTTCGAAATGAGAGATTCTGAGAGACACCTGAGCTGGGTCCGTTTCTTCTCTATTTCATTGGCATTGGAATGTATCCTTTAGTCAGCTGAAATCGCTCCTGACGTTTAGGTTTTATTAGGGACACACATACACACACACACAACCTAGTTTTACATATTCATAAATGAAATTAGGCTAAAAAATATTATTGAGACTATTGATTAAACATTTGAAATAATTTAAGCGCATTCCAAAACATTTCCACTGTATTAAGTCACAAAACGTACAAAAGTAAATTTTGGAAAACTGCCATCGAGTCTAATAATTTGCACACCTCTGGAACTTGCTCTAACTGCCATCTAGTGGCATTGCATTCAATCAGTACCATTATGCTAGAGCCGAGCTGCGAAAATATGTTTTATTTTTATTTTTATTTTAAAATGGATATTTTAATTTTTTATATAGGCTATTTTATATAGTGTTGTTTGAAATCGTGCATTTGGATGTAGGCTTGTTTATTGTACGTCATTTTATGCAGTTAAATTATTTCCTTCTCTCAACATACATGAGCTGCCACTTCAGTGCCGTAATTAAAAACGTTTAATTAGTGTACGAATATAACGAAGGAGCTCTCTTCGAAACTGATTAAAATAGCATTCTATAAAGAAGCTACCAGCTTTATTCACTGTGAAATCTTCAGATATAGGATCAATTTTATTGTTCCTCTGTTCATGAGAATAGTCCCAGTGGGTTTCAGTGAGAAGGTGAATCATTATAAGGAGAAAACACACCCCACAATCTCAATCCAAACTTTTCCAACCCCAATTGTGAATCATTTCACTCACACTCCTACTGTAGCCCCCCAGTACATAACTGTCAGGGAAGACAACATTATGGTGATCGTCATTTCAATACGGTCAGGACAACCCGAAAGGCTGGCCCCAATATAACTGAATATTGGTAAAGATAGACTTCACGTGTTCCAGACATCCCTGTTCAGACCATACACCAGTTTTCAGTGTGTTCCTTGTGAAATCATAGATGGAGCTGGGAGGAGAAAGGGCGAATCTACAATAAGATTACATTCAATATTCGCCCTTTCAGCTGGGAGGAGAAAGGGCGAATCTGCAATAAGATTACATACAATATTCGCCCTTTCGGCTGGGAGGAGACAGGGTGAATCTGCAATAATATTACATATGATAGTTGCCATTTCAGATGGGAGGAGAAAGGGCGAATCTGCAATGAGATTACATACACTATTCGCCCTTTCAGATGGGAGGAGACAGGGCGAATCTGCAATAAGATTACATACACTATTCGCCCTTTCAGATGGGAGGAGACAGGGCGAATCTGCAATAAGATTACATACACTATTCGCCCTTTCTGCTGGGAGGAGACAGGGTGAATCTGCAATGTTGTTGTTGTTGTTGTTGTTTTCCTTCGGCTTTTCCCAATTAATTGGGGTCGCCGGAGCTAACCAGGCTCATTTTGGTTTTGGCCGGGGATTTAAGGCCGGATGCCCTTTCTGACGCCACGTGATTTTTCAGGTGAAAATTCCACCCCGCTGTCACCGGGATTCGAACTCCGGTCGTCCGGGTGAAAGACGAGCAGCTAAGCCACTGCACCATCACGCTCCCAGGGTGAATCTGCAATAAGATTACATATGATAGTTGCCATTTCAGATGGGAGGAGAAAGGGCGAATCTGCAATAAGATTACATATGATAGTTGCCATTTCAGGTGGGAGGAGACAGGGCGAATCTGCAATAAGATTACATATGATAGTTGCCATTTCAGATGGGAGGAGACAGGGTGAATCTGCAATAAGATTACATATGATAGTTGCCATTTCAGGTGGGAGGAGAAAGGGCGAATCTACAATAAGATTACATACACTATTCGCCCTTTCAGGTGGGAGGAGACAGGGTGAATCTGCAATAAGATTACATATGATAGTTGCCATTTCAGATGGGAGGAGAAAGGGCGAATCTGCAATAAGATTACATATGATAGTTGCCATTTCAGGTGGGAGGAGACAGGGCGAATCTGCAATAAGATTACATGCAATATTCACCCTTTCAGCTGGGAGGAGACAGGGCGAATCAGCAATAAGATTACATACAATAGTAGTCCTTTTAGCTGGGAGGAGAAAGGGCGAATAGTGTATGTAATCTTATTGCTGATTTGCCCTGTCTCCGCCCAGCTCCTGATAAATGATATACAGTACTTACGCAGTTCACAGCTGGAGGCAGCAGCGAAGCGGAGATTGCTACACCTATGAGCGGACCAGCACTTCCCTGTAGCAAAGCCAATGCTACACCTGTACCAGATGGAAGAGCCCATAAGATTCCGATCCACAGCGAACGATAATCACCTCTGAAAAATGCATTATTTTAATTGTTTTTTTTATAAAAACGTCAGTAGAGCCCCTTTTTTACACTCGAACCCGCCTCCTCTCAAATTTTCCTCACGAGGCTGAGTGTAACCTGTTTCAGTCTTCAGTCAATAATTACATTTCTTGGCATTGCGGGTTCAATTCCCGGCCGAGGAAGTTAGATTTTTAAAGGGCGGCAGAAATCTATGGCACTTCAAGTCGCGCGATGTCGACTCATAAGAGATCATTTAGGAGTATATCATAAATGTGATTAATTAAACTTCAGCCACAGTAGAGTTTTGGTTTTCACTCCCGGATGGCACTGTTAAACAGAACGTCAATATTGAAGAGTAGATATCCCCAATGGCCCCATCTCAAAATATCCACGCCACAGTTGCTGAAGCCATACGATTATTATTATTATTATTATTATTATTATTATTATTATTATTATTATCACTACCATTATTGTTATTATAATTATCACTGTCATAATTATTATTCATTATTGTTATTATCATAATCACTGTCATTACTATTATTATTATTATTATTATTATTATTATTATTATTATTATTATTATTATTATTATTTAAAGGGACACCTACTCGGTTTTAGGAAGGGGAAAAGTACTGAACGGCTCCTGGCTGAATTTGCCAATGTAATAAATAATGCCTTAAATAAGAACAATCACATAATGGTACTTTTTCTTGACTTTTCTAAATCATTTGACACAAAAAATCACAATAAACTACTTGCTAAATTACACGATATTGGAATAAGAGGCACGACTTACAAACTATTTGAAAGCTATCTGAAAAACAGGGAAATGGCAGTTATGATCAATAACACTATCAGTGTCGCAGCAGAAGGAACACAAGGTATTCCTCAAGGCAGTATTATTTCACCTACACTATATAACCTGTTCGTAAACGACATGAATGAAGCCATTAAACACAGTAAAATATTTATTTATGCTGATGACACCATTATATACGAGGCACGTCCAGAAAGTAAGTTCCGTTTTGTAATAAAATTAAATTGTGTACCGTTACAGAAAAATTATTTATTGCACAACATGCTACACCTGTTAAACTACTTTTCCACATAACTGCTGAACTTTTGCAGGCATTTGTCATAGCATGGCACAAGTTTTTGAATACCTTCTTCATGGAAGTTTGCCGCCTGTGTCTTCAACCAGATGGAAACATCTTCTTTCAGCTCGTAGTCATTGTTGAAGTGTTGACCGCCAAGGAAAGACTTGAGATGTGTGAACAGATGAAAGTCGCTAGGAGCGAGGTCAGGGCTGTACGGAGGGTGGCCAAACACGTCCCAGCCAAATCCCTGTAGGAGGTTTTTCGTCACAATTGCAGAGTGTGGTCGTGCGTTGTCGTGAAGAAAAACAACACCTCTTGACAGCAACCCTCGGCGCATATTCTGTATTGCACGGCGCAATTTCCTAAGTGTCTCGCAGTAAGCATCTGCGTTGATTGTTCGACCACGCGGTAAGAAATCAATGAGTAAGATGCCTTTCCAGTCCCAGAACACTGTGCACATCATTTTCCGAGGTGTCAAGATTTGTTTCGGCTTAACCTTTGCTCGGGATGAAGTGTGCCTCCATTCCATTGATTGCCGCTTACTTTCAGGGGTGTCGTAAGAAACCCAAGTTTCATCTCCTGTGACTATCTGTGTCAGAAATTCTTCGCCGCATTCATTGTAACGGGTCAAAAACTGAAGTGCACTACCCAACCATTTTGTTTTGTGTTGCTCCGTAAGAATATTTGGTACCCAACGTCGGCAAAGTTTACGAAAGTTCAGTTTTTCGGTAACAATTTCATGAATTAGTGATCGTGAGATTTTGGGAAATTCCATAGCGAGAGCACTAATTGTAAACCTGCGGTTTCCCCGGATCTTGTCATCAATCGCGTGAACCAGTTCTTCTGTAACCAAAGATGGACGCCCACTTCGTTCTTCATCGTGCACTTCACTACGTCCTTCATTGAACTGTTGGACCCATCTTCTCACCATTGAATCACTCATCGCATTTTGTCCATACACTTCGCAAATTTGCCGATAAATTTCAATTGGTTTCACTTTCCTAGCATTCAGAAAACAAATCACAGATCTGATTTCACAAGCGGCGGGATTTTCAATCAACACCGACATTGTACGAGTAAACATGCACAACAACGCGTACGTGGCTGACAGCGCTCTCCAAATGGCGCACGTTTCTTCTCCTTGATACAGAGCGTCTACCGCGCATATGGGGAACTGCGCTGGAGCGGAACGTACAACTAGTTGAAGACACAGGCGTCACACGTCTATGAAGAAGGTATACAAAAACTCGTGCCACGCTACGACAAATGCCTGCAACATTTCGTCAATTATGTGGAAACGTAGTTTAAGGGTTGTAGAATTTTGTGCAATAAATAATTGTTCTGTATCTGTACACAATTTAATGTTATTACCAAACGGAACTTACTTTCTGGACGTACTTCGTATACCATACATAAAGACTCTAAAACAGCTTTTGATAGACTTCAAGAAGACTTCAATAACATCACAAGATGGTGTCATGACAATAATTTGTATATAAATACAACCAAATCTAAAATAATGCACTTCAGAGTTGATCACTTCACACAAGAAAAATACAAACTAACGCACCACAGCATATCATGCATATGTTACAGGAAAAGTCGATTCTCCAGTAAGAGTTGACTCTCCCTAGGTAAAGTCGACTCTTACTGATCTTTTCAGTAAAAGTTGATTCAAAGCGGTATGTGTTCAATTTCGATTAACATTTACTAGTCAGAGTTGACTATTCCTAGGGAAAGTCTACTCTCACTGTGTTGAGGTAGTAACAGTTGACTATTTGCAAGGAAACGGTACTAGCTAATAAAAAACGAATAGGGAGGCAAAACCAATACATTAAGAGAGAGAAATGTTTAAGAGAAACGAATAAAAATAAAAAACCGTTATAATACTGTACATACAGTAAAGAGATAGAAATATTTATCATTTATTACAGCAAGGTAAAGATTTGTGACACTTTGAGTTGCAAAGTACACTTTTCTTCTTGCACATGCACTTCATGGATTCGCATTTAGTGTTGCAAGGACATTTGAAAAAACCTTGTCCACTTCCAAGTGATGTTGCAACAGTCCTCACAGCTATTGTTTTATCCATAGAAACTTCAATTTCTTGGATAATGTTCGTAGGACATTCAATTTACTGAACTGAGACCTGAAAATTGTAATCATTGACATCTGGACAATTTAATACTATGGGTAGCGAGAGAGAGGAGAGGAGAGAAAATCCCAAAAGAATGGAAGAGTGCTTTGATACACCCACTCCATAAGAAGGGAAGCAAAACTGATCCGAATAATTATAGAGGAATTTCGCTTCTTCCAGTCGCTTATAAAATTCTCTCTAAAGCTTTGCTGAATCGACTCGAGCCACAGGTGGACCACCATATTGGAGAATATCAGGCAGGTTTTAGGAAGGGAAGGTCCTGTATTGAGCAGGTCTGGAACCTCAAGACCATACTGCACATCCGACGATGCAGGAACACTACAGTCACATTTGTGGATTTCAAAAAGGCTTACGATTCGGTTGACAGACAAACCTTGTTTAACAGACTAGAAGAATTAGGAGTTGACAGGAAGACCAGGGCCATCATCCAGGAAACATTATTGGGAACTACCTCAAAGGTGAAATTCATGGGAGAATTCTCTAACTCTTTTGCAATACATACTGGAGTTCGACAAGGAGATGGTTTATCACCACTCTTGTTCAACATCGTACTGGACAAAATCATCACAGAATGGGAAAAGCATGTGAAAGGTATCCAAATTGGAAAGGAGAAAGGGAAAAGAGTCACTGTGAAATGCTTGGCCTTTGCAGATGATCTGGCCATCTTAACAAACAACAAGGATGAAGCCATATTAGCGCTAGAGAAACTACATGAAATCTCCAGTAAAACGGGACTTGATATTTCCTATGAAAAAACACAGTATATGGATACCAAATCAAGAGGAAACATCACCTTGCGAACGCAATATGGAAAAATCTCGCAGGTCACTCACTTCAAATATTTAGGAGAAGCCATCCAACCCACAGGATTGAACACAATTTCTAATGCAGATAGAATAGTAAAATTGCAGAAGGCGTACAAGCTGACATGGAATCATTATAACAAAAGAGCAGTATCTCGCAATGCAAAATTGCGCCATTATAACACAGTTGTCTTGCCTGAAGCCTTGTACGCGGCAGAAACAACCGTCAATAGAGGAATGACAAGAATTCATGATATTGAGAAACAGGAACGAAAAATTCTTAGGAAAATCCATGGCGCTGTTTTCCGTAATGGAATTTGGGTCAGGAGACCAACAAAGGAACTTTATGAAAATACAGACACCATTATAGATAAATTTAGGAAGAGACGTCTGCAGTTCTATGGACACATATATAGGATGGATGAGAACAGACTCACTAAGAAGATTTTCAATACCGTGAATGCAAGTAAATTAAAGACCAGTTGGATTAAAGAAGTACATGAAGACATGGAATTACTTAAAATCTCTGAAGACGACATTAAGGACAGAGAACAATTTAGAAATAAAATCAGAAACACGAAAATTGTACAAGTTTCAAGGAAGGATACATCAGGGAAAAAATGGACAGAGGAAAGGAAGAAAAAGCACAGTGAACTAATGAAGAGGTTTTGGGAAGAAAAGAAGAGAGGAAAAGGAAGTGAAGCTGTGATTGGCTCAAGTTCTCACGCTCTCCTGAAGGGGAATAATCGGAAATAATAATAATATATATATATATATATATATCTTTTATTTTAGCTTTGAAAACTTACCTTGGGAAAAGCTGCTTTATAATTCCATTTCTCGTTCCAATTTGATAAAAGCCATCATGGACAACCTCCAGTACCACGCCAAGGATAGATCGAGCATCTCCTCTACCGTGGTCAACATCGGTGATAGGAATTCGAACTGATGTTCCTTTTGCTACAGGCGGATGAATGTGATTTGATATTTTTTTTCATGCGTTTAGCTTGTTGTTCTAGACAGTAGACAGCTTCATTTCTCTGTATCTTGATGTCCTCAGTAGATTTGTCCAGGTCAGTGAGGAGATAATCACTATCATCTAAGAGCTTTTCACCACTTGAAATATTTTGGTTTGTTTCATTTTCATCAGGATTTCCATTCCCGTTACTTCCAATTTCGTTTTCTTGTTGTTGCTGAATTTGATCAATTGCGCATTGAAGATCCTCTTCTGTTTCTAAATTTTCCAGTACATCAGTTGGTAGTTTTTAACTAGATAAGCCGTGTCTCGGGGGGCAACCGACCATTGTCTCATACGGGGATCGTTTTATCCCACTATGCAATGCACTGTTTTTCATAAGTTGAATAAACTTTAAGCCTTCACTCCATTTTGATGTGTTGTGGTCTTGCATCCAGGTGGTTATCATATTCTCTATGTCCTGGTTGGCTCTTTCGACGCTACCTTGACTCTGGCTATGTCGTGGTTTGCCATGCGCCATTTTGAAGTTCGGCCATGTATTAACCAGACTGTCAATAATTTTATTAACAAATTCTCTCGCATTGTCTGATTGTAAAATACAAAGAGCGCCTAACAAAGTAAAAATATCAACGACATTATTACACACTTCGTCTGCAGTCTTTGATTTCAGTGGTCTTAACACAACAAACTGTTAAATGGTCCTGGTTCACCATTATAAATTTGAAGTCTTCATCAGGTTGCGACTGAAAGTCAATCACGTCCACTTGACATCTTGAATGCATTTCCTTGAATAACAGAGGCTTTACAACCAGTCCTTTCATCTTATGTCCCAATTAGCTTGTTGGCATGTCAAAGAACCCATTTGAATTCAGTAGGCTGAGTTCATAATGGCAAAATTAATCTCGGGAGTTTCCGCCTACACAAAGTTCCTCATTTCTCTACTAGAAAGCGCTATAGTGTTCAAGGAGGTTAGATATCTAACATCTAACCTCCTTGACTTTCATAGTCAAGGAACAACGAAATTCTACATGCATGCTACCTTCTGGGTGTCAAATAACAAAGCTTGCACTCGGCACCCGAGGCCATACGATATTATTATTATTTATTATGTCTCAATTTTTGATCTCAAGGTTCGCACAAGCTTAAAAATAGTAAAATGTCCTTTGTAATAACATTTTGAAATTTCCCTTTCAATTGCTGAATCATACGATCTCTTCCTCCGTGTCCAGTGGATATGTGCGCTTCATTAAGAACTGCAAACAACTCTTCATCAAAAACATAATACCTTATGCTGTCTTGGTCTGTGACAGGGTGTATTCGTTTTGAAATACCATTTACTTCAATAATGTCATATCGTCTTAAAAACCTGATATCGTTACTTTCTTATTTAATTGAAGTTTTTAGATTTTTCAATTTTTGAATGCAGCTATCATATTTCAATTTGGTCAATGCCAGTGAATTTACCTTGGAAGTCGAGATTTCCTGCTGCAGTTTTTCACGAAACAGTTCTGCCGTGGTGTCTGACATAATTATTACACACTTAAACTAATTATTTAAACGTAAATTAATCTTTTGTCACTATTGCACAACAATAAAGAGCCGAGTAATGACGAATGACAACTGCCTGTTGTGTGGTGGGGTAATAAAAACAGAGAATTGTTCTGATCTATAACGGTCGGTCCAATAATGGAAGTACGAGTCCAAACAATCGCAATATTTTAATAATCATAACAAAGGTTTGGCGCGCGCGGTTACATTTTCAGAGCAGCATCTGTGAATCAACTTTTACTAAACCACAGCAGGCATAGTTAACTCTACCTAGGAAAAGTTGATCTGTGTGTTTTCAATCAACTGTTACTGATACTTTCAGTAAGAGTTGACTTTACCTAGGGAGAGTCAACTCTTACTAAGAATCGACTTTCCCTGTAACACATACACCAAAACATCCTGGCAGGTTGCAAATGTAACACCTTCATAAATAGTACCTGGACACAAAAATACCTAGGAATTACCCTTGATGAACACTTTAAAATGAACACACACACAGTTAACATAATTTAAAAAACTAAGAGCAAACCTCTACACCTTCTACAATCTCCGATTTTATGTAGGTAAGAAAACTTACAAAGCCATTTATAGTGCTCTGATTGAAAGCAAATTAAGATATCCTATAGCAGCTTGGTGAAATCAAAACACAACTTTAATTAATAATCTTCAAGATAGCCAAAACAGGTTCTTTAAATATTTCACTGGTATCCCTTATTTTAATATTAAAGAGTTGTTTCAAATTACTGTACTGAATCTCTACTACCATGATCCAAGATTCAGGCATAAGGTCTCTCACAACATACAAACAAGAGCCATAACAAGTACTAAGTATGTGAAACCTTTATGTATAAATATTTATGGTTTCAAGAGACTAAATTATATTATACCATCACTACTTAATGTACTACCACCTGGATTGACGAACATGAACAGCAAACAACTAGCTATACGTCGCATTAAAAAATATTACCTAACGAAACATTAACTCATAACATAAATTTATTAATTGCCTATAACTACTATAGTGTGACTTTTTGTGTTTTTAATTATTTACATTAATATTTTTATCATTATCGCCAATATAATTATCATTATCGTTACAAAAAATGCATGCACTCTTGTATTGAAATATAGTCTGTGTATATGTTGTAAATAATAATTAATATGTCTCACAGATAATCTGTACTACCGTCAGATTCGTGAGACATATCACAATAATGTAACATAAATAGCATTTAAGAAATAAATAAATAAAATAAATTACCGGTATTATTATTATTTTTATTATCACTATCTTCATAATCATTATATCATATTGTCGTTAATTCATTTTAGGACCTTGGGATATCATTAACATCATACCCGTGTGCATAGGTGTATTGCACTTGACTGATAACCTCAAATAATAATAATTTTATTGGTTTTACGTCCCTTTTAATTACTGAGGCTTTAAGAGACACCGGGGTGCCGGAATATTTCCCAGAAAGGGATATTTAACGTGCCAGTAAATCTCCTGACACGACTCCCTCGCATTTGCGCGCCCTCAAATGCCAACTTACTGCTCCAGGATCCGATCCTGTAACCTTGGACACAGCAGGTGAGAACTTTACCCACTGAGCAACGCAATCAGTCCTGATAACATGTGTTTCTGTGATAACTGTAGTAGTGTGTGTAGCTGTATTTGAGACAGGAGTGGGTAGGTACCCCAGAACTTGAAATAAGGTACTATCATAGCATTTGCTTAGAGGGAGTGTGGGGAAAACCCGAGGTAAACCACACTGAGGATAGCCGCTATTAGCGCCGGGATTCAAACCTCTGATCTCCGGACTTGCTGCAGCTGCCCTCGTGGTCGTGATGCACGATGTAACACGCACGGCTCCGCCACCGAGTTATAGGGTATGAGAGATGAGTAAATTTAGGATATATATTTTTATATATTTACTTACCTGCTTTTCATTTCAGGAGAGGGCCAGTCTCCGTATCCCCAGGGACTCTGTGTGGTGCCCACAAGTAGACCGAAAATGAAGCCAAAGATGAGGGAGATAAAAAGTCCTATTAATTCACTCCGAAAACCAATTTTCTGCAGTTTCCTGTCTGCTATCACTATACCAAAGCATCCAGTCATGAGAGGGCCCTAAAGGCAATACACAAATAAGGTGAATATTTCATTTCCTGTATAAAATTGTATAGAGCAATCAATATAGAAATTAAAACACCAAGAACTAATTATCATTTCTGTTGAGTTTGGTGATATAGGTAGGTCTATACATTATACCTGATTTTATAGCGTGGAAGAAGAACTGTTGTTTTTTGAATCTGATTTTTTGTGGCTGCATTTCATTTTTTTTATTTTTTTTATTGATTTTAATCTTGAATTCTTTCCTCGAAACTGAGATCATACAATTTAGAAATTCAAATCTGCTGGCGAATCAGCCAAGATGACAAAGTCGTCAATAAATCTATGAGTTGAAATAATTTCACCTTGAACCTTTACTTCTACCTTAACTTTAGGGCAGATAACCTCGCTGTTCCGCCCCATAATTCAACAATAACTAACTCAATTTATCTCATTTCATCCATTGCTCGTTCAACGTAGTCTATATATTAAAAGTACCGATGACGTACCGGGGAAAGGCCCCTCATGCCTTATTGTCGAGAGCCACACAGAGTCAACACCCGACCGTAAGTTCTGTGGATCTATTGGCTTTAATGAGAAATCATAACATAGTATTTTTGAGGCAATATAACTTCTCATCAGGGTGCTCAATCCAGTGCTTGTCCCAATAATGGCGTTCACACTGCACGTGTCTCCAGATAAGCTCTCCACGTCCTCACAATCTTACAATGGCCCTCCAGATCCCCAGACCTAAGCCCTAATGAGGATGTGTTGAACTTGATAGTTCGGCAACTAGCCAACCTGCTTCAGCCATACACAACTTTCTGGAACAACTAACCCGTGAAGTGCAGCAAGCATGGAAGCGATACAGAACCTTACTAACTCCATGGCTCGAAGAATTCAGCACTGTATTGCAGCTCATGTAATTTTTGTCCGCATTTGAGGTCAGAGTAACCTGACAGTGTTATCATCGTACCACAGTCAAACACTAGTTCTACATGTTCAATTGAAACAGTAGTGCACCTCTCCTTCATGCTGTTGCAATTTCCATTTGTATGAGTGCCTCCATAATATGGAATAGTAAATATTAGTTGAATTCAGTTGTGAACTGAAGAGATGCCCTGCTAATCAGACCTTGCCGACATAAAATAGAGCACAATTTCAAGAACTGTCGACTTTTTACTGCACTAAACTAGACAGAACAAATGGTTTCAACCTTACGAACCTTAAGGTTAAAGAGTGAATCCCATATGTTAAGTAATATATTGTCTTAGTTAGTTAGTTATTGTCGTTTTAAGAGGCGGAACTACGAGGTCATCTGCCCCTTATATTGTCTTTAAGCCTGTCCTTACCATGAGAGGGGAAATTAGCATAGCAGCCACAATGTTGACAGCATTGCTTTCCAACAGTCCCACTGCTGCCACCATGCTGTAAAATATTGCCATTCACATTATTATAAAAGTTAGTAAATACATGCCAAATTAAATGGTAACTACTGTATATGACTACAGGTCCTACCAAAAGTTTACGGACACCCACAAATTTCATGATGATTATCCCTGTCCCAATACTTTTGGTCTCAGGCATACGAAATTTTACAGGGACCTAGAAAGTGGTCCGAGGAACATTGTGCGGATTTATGAAAACATCACAGCTACCGGTTGTTTTGAAGTTACGAAATGTTTTGTTTAAGATAAGTGTGAAAAACATTGTGAATTTGTTCATATTTGAAGTGATCTGAACAAAACACTATGAGGATTACATCCACAATTTTGGTTATGAAGAAACAAAGAAACCTGTAGAATATTTATAATTGTAATAGAACACAAGAATGTGTTTCCATTAAGAAATATAACCAGTTTTATAACCCGAAATAGAAAGAACCGCCGAAAATAGTCAACAGAGAGACATTCTTTGGTCTTGGCTGGACGGGAGACCTTTGGGTTTCACGTTGTAGACCTACAGTTGCAGAACTGTATTGGATCAAGAACAGCTTCCTCGTAGGTCAAAGAATGTCTGTCTGTTGCCTCTTTCTGCGGTTCAATTTCGGACTATAAAACTGGTGATATTTCTTAATGGAAACACATTCTTGTGTTTTATTGCAATTATAAATATTATACAGGTATCTGTGTTTCTTCATAACCAAAATTGTCATAGTGTTCTGTCCAGATTGCTTCAAATTTAAAAATTACATATTCTGTCTCTTACTGTAAAAAAGAGTATTTATTCGCAAGTGAAATATACGGTAATTCTAAACAGGGCCGTAGAGAGCGAACACGGGCCCTAGGACAAGGCCTTCTGGTGGGCCCCGCTATTTTTATTCAACCTGTTGCACATTTTTAAAATTACGGTGGTACATCAGGCTTGAAAATTTTTGACCCCACCCCCCGAAAAAAAAAAAGAAACACCACCGTGAAATTTAGCTTGCCCAACTGAATATTACCTTACTTTGTTCTTAGTTATCCAGCTACTCTCTTCCTTTCGACATAGCTGTTCCGTCCCTTAATGCATTAACTTACTCTCTTTCTTGTCTCTTCCTCTCTCTCATTCGTTGTTCTTTTACTTCATGATTTTGGTTACTGTGCATTAAAAATTCCATTTTTGTTGTATTTGAACGTGTTCAGGCACTACAAGAATAAGCCACACTTCTTTCAGAAGTTTATGAAGTGAAGAGTCATTTTCTTTCTGAGATTGAATTAGAAACTACTGTATATGCTCCACAAAGGGCTCTTGAACTTACTTGTTTGGCACGTTATAAATTAAATGGATAACTCTGGAAAATCACAAGGATATTTATAAAATTATTTATGTGTTCTCTTTGTAATGTTTTGGGTACTATTCACTGGCTGTATTTACATCGAGAAAGTTATATCAGAAAGTTTCGTAACAGTTTTGACATTAAATTAGGTAAAGTTGTCGGGCCCCTCAGGAAGTCTGGGCCCCGGGGCTACAGCCCCGCTTGCCCCTCCCTCTCGTCGGGCCTGATTCTAAACAGTCTGTATAACAATATTTGTTCACTAGACACCCAGGTACGTGAAAAGAATTTTCCAAGCAATTCATAAGCTGTTTGGAAAGGGCAAGGGAAGAATATCAAGAAATATATTAGTGGAGATAAGGGGATGAGAATTAACGTCACACCCTGCTGGAGACTCAGCAGCTGGACTTGACAGTAGTTTATTTCAGTTGTCCAGTGAGTGCCTGAGACTCTAATTTTCATTCTGTTAAACCTCCCACCCCGGAAACAAAAAGTGCTCCTCACAATACTTATTCTAGAGTTCGTACACATTTTCTCAGACATAATGAAATGTATTTATGTTTGCTATAATATGGGCATGCTTAATTAATTAATTATTGTACAACAATATTGTTGTATTGTTATTGTTTTAAGGGGAGGAACAACAAAGTTATCTGCGCCTTACCACACTTTATTTTGCTTACAAATATAATTAATAAAATGAGGAATCTCCAAGCAATATCATGTGTAATATATCATTTATGTAAAGATTAATTAATATTACATATTTCACCTACTATTATTACATAAATAAGTACATATTTTGCATGTTGATATTATTATGAGTCTCAGGCCCTCACTGGACAACTGAAATGAACTAAATTCCAGTCACTAAGTTCCCAGCAGGGTGCTACGTGAATTCCCATCCCCTTATCTCCACTAATATATTTCTTGATATTCATCCCTTGTCCTTTCTCAACAGCTTATGAAGGGGACCTCCCCCGGCCTATCTAAACTATGTAAATTCAACTCATTTTAAAAACCCGTTTCCTTGGAAACTATAACACTTACATACACAAACGTTTCTGGCAATGCATTACAAACCTTCAGAGGGCCAACTGAACCTAAGAGAATAATAGAATTATTGTTTAGAGTATTTTATTTTTAATTAGAAATATTAATAAAATTTTAAGGAATTTTAAGCAGGAATGCAATTTTTTATAAGACATGCAAATAAATAATTCCCAATTTTATAGGTTCAAGGTCAACATACAAACATAGTTCATAGGCTCAGAAAGTTTTACTTGGTTAGGTTAAAAACTTTCTGAGTAAACGGGGCATTTATATATAAAAAGTAGGTTTTCAGGAAACAGCCATTAAAGATATTTGCCTAAATATGAGACTGATATCTCAACTTACAGTTACTTAGAAGAGTCCTGCTCCATAAGATGGGTCTTCTGTTGCTTCCAGCCTGTCCTTAAGCCTATTCTTGACTGCTCTTGATGTCATTTTTCCTTTTTTTTAGCAAGAGCTGACATTGATTTTGCTGCCTGTGCAAGTCTTTGGGAATCCATCTCCTGAAGAAAACTGACCATTCTTTTGCCTGGACTAATACCTAGTTTCTTCAGGACCCAGCATTCGCCTATATTCCCAAAATTGAATGTCAACACAGCATCATAGACCCCTATTCTCATGGTGTGCATACCAATGAACACTTTTTTAGGTACGGTATGCGGTTCCAAATAACATTGTGAAAACTTTCATTTGGATTCTGCGTCCGTCCATGAAGGCACTTTTTGAGGAGCTCAGGATTAGCTAAGTCTCTGAAAATGGGCTTGATAGTTTCTAGAACTGGAATAGGAAGTGAATGCTTGTGGGAATAAGCTTCTCCTGTTATGACAACCCTGTTATATGGACACCACGATGACTCGCCCTTAGGACATATTATGATGGCATGGTTCTTCATCCGTTGAGGCTTTGTGGAAGTAAATTGCCCATATATCCCGTTTCATCTTGTCCAAGTTAATTTTGTTTCTTCTAATTGCTTGTCCAAAATACCTCTGTAAATTGTCTATTTCAGCCTTTGTCAACCATCCTTTCCCAGTGAGAAGTTTGCCATCATCTAGTCTTTTCCCCTTTGTATCAACAGTAAGTTCACGCAGTCTTGTTCCTAAACGTTTTTGTACCTGACCACCACACTCCAGCTTATGAATCTCTGTATCACCATATGGCTTGCACTTAACTACTTTGGTGAAGGCTTTGTTGTCCCCATCCCCAAGGTATTCTGTGTAGCGAACACCCCTCGTCTCAACTGAACGTGCACAAATTTTCTGCACTCCTGAAACCTCCATCCCCCCACTTTTGCCTTCATAATTAGCAACACAACTTTCCTCGTGTGCTGATTTTTCAACTTCCTCTTCTAAATGTCTACATGTCTGGCAGTATTTGCTGAGTATTTCAACATCAACCACCTTATTACCAGTGTCTACACTAGTAGCTGTAACAATACCATTTAGGGAAGTATGTCCCCTTTTCTGCCAGGTTCCATCCAATGCAATGGCTATGTCAGTACAACCATCATTACCTCTCACAATTTCCTTTACTGCATCTTGCATAGTTTCCTCACTGATTTCTGGTATGGCTTTCTCCAACTTTAGGTCTAGCTTCTCAAATTTCTTTGGAGGTGGAGGCAAATTCATCACAGCACAAAACATTTTTCCTGCAGTCATTCCTTTCCCAAAGGAACGCAGAGCATAAACAAGTCTAGTGTTGATTTCATATGGGCCATTATGTTCTGGTTTAGATGAAGTCATAAAAGAAACAACAGCGGAGCCCTTTACACATATAAGATCTAAAGACACTGCCAGGCATTTCCTTGGCTTGTCATTTTCTTGAAGGCGAACACACTCAACCCCACCACATTGTCTACATTGTACAAAATGAAAAATTGTGTCTGATAAAATATTTAAATTATTTATAACATTACCAGACTTATCAGTGTTGTCTGAAAATTGATTGTATTCACCCCTGAAAAGCGACTTATTTTTCTTTGATGCACTGGTCACAACTTCTAACTTACTTCTGGGTCCTGGAGTGTTAGGATCCTGTACAATAACCTCACAAATTGCAATCTTATTGAACTGGTTTCCTTTATATCACCTCTTCTTGAATACACCTTTTGGTTTGGTCATTGTGTATGCACAAGACTAAACTTTATTGAATTTATGCACAATGCACTCACAATATTCCACACAAAACCTTGATATACTTATTTTACCGCTCAACCACCATGTGTTTACTAACAGAAACAAACAAATGAGCATCGCTGTGCACAGTATGAAGTATAGCCACTACAAAACTGCCAAGAAAAACTTTCCCTAAGGCATTAAATTTAGTGATAAAGTCGGTATCGAATCGCATTAGAAAAAAGTGGGCGGGGCAGCACATCATGCCTTACATTAAAATGGTTTTTAAATGCCCTAATATGAAGGTATCATTTTAAAAAAATTATATCATCTTGTAGGGTACATTTTCAACTATCAAATTTCATAGAAAACCAAAAATCGATTTTTTGACCCCATGCCCTGGGGGAGGTCCTCTGAATTGCTTGGAAAATCCGTTTCACGTACCTGAGTTTCTAGTGAAAAAATATTGTCACGCAGACTGTTTTGAATTACCGTATCACTTGCGAAAAGTTACTTTTTTACAGTAAGAGACAGAATATATAATATTTACTTAGTATAAAACAAAATCCCCGATTATTCGATGTCTCGGGTAATCTCGAGAACCTCTGGATGGATTCTGATGCGGTTTTCACCATTCTGTAAAGGATATCTCTAGGATGATTTCTGTAGAAAATAATTTATTTATGTTCAAAGGAAGCCAGGCAGTAACGATTTCAGTGAAAAAGTCGAGAAAAAAAACCTGGTGTCCGAGCGCTTTGTAAGCTTCCGCTGGGCAAACCGTTAAAAATATCTAAATACTATGAGCGTAAGAATTGTTCTGCATTAAGAGTTCTACAAAAAAAAGTCCGCGAGAGCATATCTCTATCTTCAATACATCGCCCACTATCAGTGTTTTTACGTTTCATTTCTTCCAACCATGTCCATTCAAATACTGAGGCGACAGTTTACGAGCTAGCTAAGGGCGAGTCTATCACCCCTGTTACAGCCTAACTAGCGGGCGAACCTATTACCCCAGATACCCCCAGAAGCAAACCATCGAGTCGTCTTGAGTTTAGACTTCAGAGAAGGGTGCTTGTGTTTGGAGTTTCCCTGGAAGTGCAACTCGGCTTTTCTTCATTTCCCCTGTAAACTTTTCGTTCCGCAAAATATACAGTCAAGTTAAGATTGGACTGAAGGGAGATTTGTGTTTCATGCACCTCGCCATTTCCTGGAAGTGCAACTCTTCATTTCGCCTGTGAACTTTCCGTACACAGTTCAGTTAAGATTGGACGGAAGGGAAATTTGTGTTTCATGCACCTCGCCATTCCCCTGGAAGTGCAACTCGGATTTTCTTCAATTCGACTGTGAACTTTTCGTTCCGCAAAATGCACAGTAAATTTAAGATTCGACGGAAGGGGGATTTGTGTTTCATGCACCTCGCCATTCTTAAATTACGTCTGACAATAATTCGTTATAATTAATAGTCCAGTCAGTGATTTTGAGCCATCTTGCCGAGATGTAAAACGGATATAGGTCATAGTTCATTGACACCGAAAAAAAAAGCGCTTATCAAGTAACAATGAAACAGAACAACACATAATTGCTCGATTGTCCCAAGAGAAAGAAAGAATTCGTCCTCGGCTCCTTCAAACCGTTGCTCAAGAAGAACACCGTCTGAACCACGATCAGAAACAAGCTTATGACACCATCATATCTAGCATCACTAAGAAGTCTGTCTGTTAGGTAGTCAGCCCGAAGGCTGGCTGGATCCTCAAAATATACCGCCGTTAGGTTATGTGGGTAGATACACACAGAATCCCAAGGCAGCGCTATATTGAGGCGTACTAGGCAAGATGAGGAGTGAGGTAGTTTGACATTGCTTTCCTCACTCACTAAGAAGGAAGGTAAGATATTTTTTTCTCGATGCCCTTGGAGGCACAGGCAAAACGTTCTTGATTAATTTGTTGCTCGCCAAAGTAAGGCGTGGTGGTAATATTGCTCTTGCCGCCGCATCATCTGGAATTGTAGCCACTCTTTTATAAGGGGGAAGAACATCATATGAAACATTTAAACTTCCTTTGAAAGTCAGCACTAATGATGGAAGCGTATGTAATATTTCCAAACAAAGTAACACTGCCAGCGTAATCCAAAATTATTCTTTAGTTGTACGGGATGAGGCTACAATGTCGTACAAAACTTCCGTTGAAGCTGTAGACAGGACCTTGCGTGATCTAAGGAATCGGAACACACCTATGGGTGGCTGCACAGTTTTGTTCGCCGGAGATTTTCGTCAAATCTTACCAGAGGAACGAGAGCCGACGAAGTAAACGCTTCATTAAAAAGATCTTACATCTGGCCGGATATAACAAACTTGGCACTCCAAACGAACATGAGAGTACTCTTATATTCAGAAGATGATAGTCTGTTTGCTAATTTGCACTTAGAGTCGGAAATGGAGATTTACCGGTCATTGACGGGAAAATTACCCTCAGTCACGATTTCTGTGTTTTAGTAAGCAGCATTCAAGAATTGATTGATAGCGTTTATCCTCAAATCCATGACCTATCTAACAAGTCTGATTCATGGTTTAAAGAAAGAGCAATATTATCGCCGACAAACGAACAAGTTGTGAAAATTAATGACTTGGTGTTCTCCAAATTCACTGCCCAGGCCCAAGTGTATTACTCAGTAGACGCAGTAGTCGATAGTGAAGAAGTTGTTCATTACCCTACAGAATACCTAAATTCTTTACTTCCTTTTGGCTTGCCATCACACAAGCTTATTTTAAAAGTGGGAGTGCCTATTATATTGCTACGTAATTTACACCCACCAAAGTTATGCAATGGGACGCGATTAGTAGTGAAAAATTTGGAAACTGTTTCATTCAAGCAACCATCTTAACTAGCTGTGGTACAGGAGAAACGGTCTTAGTACCCAGAATCCCTATGATTCCTTCGGATTTGCCTTATCATTTCAAACTAGTACAATTCCCAGTAAGAGTCTGCTTTGGCATGACTATAAACAAAGCACAGGGTCAGACACTTAGCGTGACTGGAGTTGATCTCAGTGGAGAATGTTTTTCTCATGAACAGCTTTACGTGGCTCTATCGCGTGTTACATCAAACTGAAATCTTTTCGAGTTCACTGCTGGAGGGAAAACGACTAATGTCGTATACAAGGAAATCGTTTAAGACCTCGGTTAAAAGTAGCCTATCACCTTTCATTCATACATGTTCCCGGGCGAAGCCGGGTGGGTTGCTAGTTTTAAATAAATAAAGTACAATTAACTTATGTTTAAAAAATGTAATTTTGATCAAATATATAAAATCACATAAAATTAAAAATATGTGAAACAAATGTCATTGTGATCAGATATGTAACAATAAATATATATAAGCAAAGGGAAAGAATATGTATTTACATAAAAATCCCAGCCCTAATGATCGGTCTAGGTTGTGAAGTTTCGGATACGTTCTTATTGCCCCGCTGCGCTGGTTTGTCTCAACGAGGAATAGCTGACTGCCCCGCTGGTCTGTCTCGAGGGGCATGGATGATCGGTTGCGGTCGTGAGTATTCGGGTCGCTTCGTTAGCACCGCTAGTCTGTCTCTAAGCTCTATATAAAAAAAGGGGTACCAGGTAGAAAAGACTGTTGGAGGTGGGGCTCGCAATCTGTAGCTGCTGAAGAGCTTCCCCCTCCATACACGACTTCGGAAGGTCCAGCGACAAGGACAACGAAGCAAGTAGCAGCGAGAAAGAGAGAGAGACACTTCCCCTACCTGACGCACATGCGCAGGAGAAAAACTAGCAGTTGAGAGGCAAGGGAGCTGAAAACACTCTCCCCTACTTTGGTGCGCTTGCGCATTGAAACATTCTTTTCTACCTGGTCACTCTATAGTTGCATCTTGATGATGAAAATAAACGACAGCAAGGTAGAGGCTGCAATAAAATAAAGAAGTAAAGGTATTATTTTTAGCTATACTGGGAAGTGGTGAATCGGGTAGATTCTTCGACATAATTATGGTGACCCCGACGTGATAATATCGTATAGATATCGGTAAGGCGGCTTTGGTGGCGTAGTTGGTAGCATGCTGAGCTTCTATGCCCAAGATCGCGGGTTCAAACCCGGCCGAAGTCGTCGGATTTTTTTTAAGAACGTTAAAAATCCCTCAGTATGCCTTCCTTCGGAGGGGAAGTAAAGCCGGCGTTCCCATGTCATAGAATTATGGCATGTTAAAGAACCTTCCACTAATTACACCTGTGTGAAGCTAAATTATAGGTTAAACATTTGACAAACGCTCTTAGGTTCCGACGTTCGTCGCCAGGAGCCGACTGCGATGGCATGGGGTAACCCAGTTCTGAACAAGTAGTCGTTGACGGTGGCGTCTGGCGGCAAAAGAAGAAACTACTTGCAAAAATGCAATGTCTGAAGTCCTCACTTGAATTGAAAACAGATAACACACACTAATACAGTCATCACAATTAACACCGGTTATCAGACAGATTCTACACACATCCTAAGTACACGGGGCTACATGACGGCGTTGTCGCAGCCCCTAAACTGAGGAACCAACCAACCAGATATCGGTAAGTTCATGTTTGAATATTTACGAAAGTATGGTATATGACAGGGCGAGCTATATAAAGAAACGAACGCCAGTCAGAAAAACATTCACGAAGACTTGAGGCTCTTATTAGCGAATTGGTTGAGGAAAGCCCAAAAGAAAAAGTTATAAAAAGAAAATTTGCAGGGACAGATGACCTCGTAGTTCCACCCCTTAAAACAACAATAACTAACAAAATTCGCGACCTTGGAAAGGTTATGTGGCGAATTAAATGTACTTGATGAGCAGATTTCTACAAAGTTCATGGAACATGATGATAAAACTGAGTCAGATTTTAACAAAGAATATGATTCGGTTGCAGAATATAGAGAGAAATTGGACTATGTGCGCTTGGAGATGGAGGCATTTACTTTAAGATGTACGGTAATCAGGTAGCACATCAACTTACTGTTCAAGACGTCAGATCTTCCACAACCTATCAAGCAAAGATGAAATTGTCGAAGATCGAACTTCAGAAGTTCAGTGGTGAAATTAATGGCTATCTCGGTTTTTCGAGTCAGTTCAGGCGTATTCACGAAGATGATGATTTAGCAGATGAAGATCAATTTCAATATTTAATTCAGTCTACTACAGAGGGCTCAAGGACTCGTGGTATTTTCGACAGCTCCCCATGCACTGCACAAAATTATAAGAAGGCTGTGGAGTGTTTGAAAAACAGATTTGTTAGAGAGGAACCACTAATTGAATACTATGTGAGGGAGCTTTTGTGTTTAGTAATAAACAATGTTACGGATTCAAAGGGTAAACCCTACACAGCCCAAATGTATGATTCGGTTGCATCACATCTGCGTGCGTTAGAATTTTTAGGTGTTACCTCAGACAAGTATACTGCCATGTTATTCCCTCTTGTGGAATCATGCATACCTGTAGATATGTTAAGGGTGTGGCTGAGAAACACTAAAGGGGCCAGTGAAGAAGACAGTGTGAATAAACCGGATGAGGACAAATTAAAACACCTTTTACTTTTTCTGAAAGGTCAAGTAGAAGGTGAGGTAAGGATTTTATTGGCCAAAGCAGTACTTATTCTAAGCGAGGAAAATTACAAAGGAGAACGGATTGCTGATGAAATGCTCCCCACACCAGTCTTTTATCAGGTGAGAAGAGAAAATGCCACTATTCTTGCTTGTTTTGTGACAAATTGCACGAGAGCAAGGAATGCTTCTTGGCTCGGAAAATATCTCGTGAATAAAGGCAAGATGTTTTAAAAAGGAAAGATGGTTGTTTTGCCTGCCTTTGACAGGGGCATACGGTAAGGTCAAATACTGTAAACAGAGGCTTAGTTGTATTGTCTGTTTAAAGAATCATTGCACAATAATGTGTCCTGATATACCATCTAGACAAAAAATATATATATATACAAGTTACTGAAGAGGAAATTATGTCGAACAAAAATACTTCTCTGTCATATCAGTGTAGTTCGGAAACAATTTTATAGACGGTGTTGGTGAATCTGGAAAATAATGTAAGGACATGATCGGAAAGAACAGTCATTGGCACAGGCTCACAGCGTTCATATTATATTGTTACGTGCCACCCCCCTTGTGGCACTTTTGTTAACTGGATTACGGTGGGTTGAAGCACAACACAGATTGTTCCTTTAAAGAAATAATTAACTTTATTGCGGCCAGAAATATACACCACTCAACAGCAAATACAAGCAATTAGAACGTTACTCCAGTTTCCTCAAGTCTCTTCCTTATGGAGCGCTCTTGCCCCTTTCACTTAGTCATGCAGCTAATCCTCCACTAATGAGATCCGTGGAATACCTGCACCTCTTCCTTATGTACACAACCTACAGTTAATTACGATAACCTGCTACACGCTGCTTCGCTGCCCACAAACTGGGAAACAATGTCACTGGATTACGTAACTCGCACGGCACTTCGCGACAATACCACTGTCGCTCAGTGAAATCACACTCGCTCAAAACACAGGCAGTCCCCTGTATGCTTCTCACTCCCTCGCTGTCAAGAGAATCGGCTTCACTAGGGGTTTCACAAGTCACCACACTTCTGTCGCTCAGGATAAACGCTCGCACTAGCTCGAAAAACACACACACCGCTGCTTGACAGGTCGCTCTTATATAGCAGGCCGGTGACTCAACAAATGCTTCTAGACCCATCCAGGGTTCACGGCTTCTCGAGGTTTCCTTCACTGGCTGAGTCACGAATATTCTGGACCATCCATTTGTCCTAGTAGTCCTGTTGCATAAGGCGCACGCAATACACTGAGGCAGAGCACAGCCCAGCCCGGGGGCAGTTGTGACTCATGCGGCGAGCGATGAAACAAACTCACAGCCGTAACACCACCCCCTTCCTAGAAGGCTGATCGTCCCGATCCATCATTGGTCCGTCTATGTCCCTCCGTAGGCTGCCAGGCGATCTCGATGCACGATCTTCATCTTCGCCCCCCGGGCTCCGCTGGATCCTGTAGACGACATCGTTGATCCGTTTCACGACTCGGTACGGGCCCTCCCAGGACTTCTGCAGTTTGGGTGACAGGCCTTTCTTCCGTAATGGGTTGAAGAGCCAGACCAGGTCGTCCTCGTGGAATCAACCGGCATCCGTCTGTTTTTCGTATCGGGTCTTCATTCGGTCGGTCTCGATCCGCAGTTTCCTCCTCGCGAACGCGTGCACGTCCTCCAGTTGGTCGACCAGTTCTTGACAATACTGGCTTACCGGGACCGGATCATTCCCAGGTCATCCGAAGGCAAGATCGACAGGTAGACGGAGCTCCCTCCCAAACATGGCCCGGGCTGGTGTGCACCCGGTGGCTTCATGCACGGCGGCGCGGTAGGCCAGGAGAAATAGTGGAAGATGTTTGTCCCAATCCCTCTGGTGCTCGTTGACGACTATTTGGAGATGGTTCTCGATGGTGCGATTGAATCGCTCTACCATCCCGTCGGACTGAGGGTGTAGCGGCGTTGTCCTTGTCTTCCGGATTCCCAGCAGCTGGCATAGGTTCTGGAACACCTGCGACACGAAGTTCCTCCCTTGGTCGGAGTGCAGCTCCAGGGGTACTCCGTACCGGCTGACGAATTCCTTCACCAGGGTCTCTGCGATCGTCGCGGCTTCTTGGTTAGGGAGCGCATACGCCTCCGGCCATTTGGTAAAGTAGTCGCTGACGACCAATATGTAGCGGTTCCCTGCCTCGCTTAACGGGAATGGCCCAGCAACATCGATGGCCACTCTCTCCATGGGGCCGCCCACGTTGTAGGCCTTCAGTGGACCCCGTCGTCTTCGTCCTGGGCCCTTTCTGGCTGCGCAATCGTGGCACCTCGCGCAGTGGTTCTCCACGTCAGTTCGGCATCCGATCCAGTAGAACCGCTCTCTCAGCTTCTCCAGGGTCTTCTTTATCCCTAGGTGTCCACCAGATGATCCTCCATGGACTTCCTTCAGGACTTCCTCCGTCATAGCCTTTGGAACGACGACTTGTTCCCGAGATGTCTTCCCGTCGGTGCTCTCCCAGGTGCGGCAGATGAGGCCATCCCTTACAATCAGCGAGGCCCACTGCGTCCAGTAGGACTTAAACTTTGCGCTGCAGTCACTCACAATGTTCCACCCGGGTCTGGGGACACAGGCCCTCTTCCATTCGGCTATCAGTCCCAGGTCATCATCTTCTGCTTGTGCCCGCGTGAAAGACTCGCGGATCCAGTTCCCATGAAGTTCCACAGTAGTCCGTCGGTACTGTATCTCGGTGTTCTCCTCCCTCCTAGTACAGAAGGTGCAGTCTTCGGGGCACGGTATTCGTGACAGGGCGTCGGCATTAGAATGCAGTTGGCCTTTCCTGTGCTGGATCTCGAAGTTGTACTGTTGAAGCCTCTCTAACCACCACGCGAGTTGACTCTCGGGCTGTTTGAAGTTAAGGAGCCACCGCAGGGATGCATGGTCGGTCCTGATGAGAAATTCTTGCCCGTAGGTACTTGTGGAAGTGTTCGATGGTCTTCACGATGGCGAGCAGTTCCTTACTGGTGACACAGTAGTTCCTCTCTGGCTTTGACAAGGCTTTGCTGAAGTAGGCCACTACTCTCTCCTCGCCGTCCACTATTTGCGACAGGATTCCCCCTATACCAAAGTCGCTGGCATCGGTATCGACGATGAACCTTGTTCCAGGTCTGGGGTAGGCCAGAATAGGCGCGGTGCACAGAGCCTGCTTGAGTTGTTCGAAGGCACGGTGGCATTCTGCTGTCCACATGAAGAGTTGGTCCTTCTCAGTCAGTCGATGCAGTGGTTTGGCGATGTCGGCGAATCCTCTCACGAAGCGACGGTAATAAGTGCAGAGTCCCAGGAAGCTTCGTAGTTGGGACTTGTCCTTCGGAACTGGCCACTCCCTCACAGCTGCGGTCTTCTCTGGGTCGGTGCGCACCCCTTCCTCGGAGACGATATGCCCAAGGTACTGGACCTGCTTCTGGAAGAGCTGACACTTCTTGGGGCTCAACTTCAGCTGGGCAGCCCGTAGCTTCATCAAGATCTCCTTCAGGTTGCTGTAGTGCTCCTCGAAGCTTCTTCCCAGAACGATGACGTCGTCTAGGTAGACCAGGCAGGTCTTCCAGTGTAGTCCCCTCAGAATGGACTCCATTAGCCTTTCGAAGGTCGCAGGGGCGTTGCACAGACCGAATGGCATCACGATGAACTGCCAGAGCCCGCTACCCACAGAGAACGCAGTTTTCTCGCTGTCCTTAGGGTGGGCCTCCACCTGCCAGTAGCCACTCTTCAAATCCAAGGTGGAGAACCATCTTGACCCTGGTATGGTGTCCAGGGTGTCGTCGATCCGGGGTAGAGGGTAGCTGTCCTTCTTCGTGACGTCATTCACCCGCCTGTAATCCACGCAGAACCTGGTGGAACCGTCCTTCTTCTTCACTAGCACGACCGGAGAACTCCAAGGACTATGTGATGGCTCGATCACTCCTTGCTCCTTCATCTCTTCTACCATCCGGTCGACTTCGGCTTGCTTGGCGAGCGGGACACGTCGGAATGGGGCCCTAATCGGTGCGCTGTCCCCAACGTCGATTCTGTGCTGGACCAAGCTTGTCCTGCCGAAGTCTTTGCTCCCCACGGAGAAGACATCCTGGAATTCGTGTAGCAGGTCCCGAAGTTGGCGTGATTGTTCCTCGTCTAAATGGCCCTGGGGTCCTTGGTACAGCTTCTGTAGTTCTTCTGGCAGGGCACGTCTTCTTCGGTTGTCCGTCTGCAGGTGTCCGTCCGTCGTGTCTGTGATGCGGGCAATCCAGGTAACGGGCTCGCAGACTCCTAGGTTGGTGTCCCGGTGAACCGTACTATCGTAGTCATTCACGTTGGACAGGCGGACGTACGGCCGAGACGTCGTGTTGTTGAGAGTCTTGGCAACTAGCAATCCTTTTGTCTGGATGTCATCATATTTTGGCTCGATGACAGCCGCCACTCCCTCAGCTGTTCCGTCGACAATTACGGCAGCGCTGACTTCCGTCCTGGCGGGAACGATGACGTCCTCTCTCAGCCTTACTCGTCGTGCGGCGACGGCCTCGTGTGCTGGTTGCAAAGCAAGTTCCTCACTTCCTAAGTGCAGAGTGTTGGTACTCAGATCCAAGATGATGTTGTTCTGGTCCAGGAAGTCCAGTCCGATGATCACTTCATTTGATACGTCAGCCACAAGCACTGGATGCTTTATCGCCCGTCGACCAATGACGAACTCCAGTGATGATTCGCCATGCACCGGTGCGGTCTCTCCGGTTGCGGTTATTAGCTGGAGGTTCCTTTGTGTGGGTTGCACTCTCCACTTCGGGATCATGGTGGGACTGACGATGGTCATCGATGCTCCCGTGTCGATTAGCATGGGCCAGCTCTCTCCGTTGACGACTCCGTCGACCATCAGGCTGCTATTATCCCTCCGTAACTGCGTCACACGAACTTGGACTGCCGGGGCTTGACGACTGTCACAAGCCAACCTTTGCCCCCCAAGGCTGGCTAATACTCGTTTCAGACGACTGATTTCCCGTCGGATACCCTCGGCGGCGGCGATCACCGCAGTCCTTGCTCAGGTGGCCTTTCTTACCGCAGGTCCAGCAGGTCGGTAGCCCTCTTCCGGGCCGCCTCTCCGGTTGTCTTCCAGCGGTGTCGTTGCTGGTGGCGCCACGACTATCGAAGAAACGGCTTAGCGCCTCCATCAATTCGTCGGCCAGGGGCTTGGTCTCGTTGGTTTTTACTGGTTCGTCGACGTCCACTTGACGCACCCGCGCGTGCATTCTAGATGCCTGTTTTGCCGTCTCGAACTCAAGTGCGTGGCTCAGCGCATCTGCCAGGGTCTTATTGCGCGCGAGTCACAGTGCCTGTTGAGTGTCCGAGTCCCGTAGCCCGTCGGTGAAGGTCTGCGTCGCAATCTATTCCAGAAAGTCGGCCGGCGCTGTTGGATAGGCGAGCCTTACGAGGCGTGCGATGTCCATCTCGAACTCCTGCAGGGTTTCCGCGTTCTTTTGTACCCGGGTCCGGAGCTGCATCTGGTAGGCCTGCTGAAGATGGCTATCTCTATATCGGGACTCCATATGGGCGATTAGTGAAGCGTAGTCCTGGGATCCAGTCGGGATGGCCTGAAGGACGTTAAGGGCGTCCCCTCTCAGCGCTACAATGAGAGCTGTAGCCTTTTCCGTGCTGTTCCAGTTGTTTATAGAACAGGCTGCCTCGAACTGACGTAAGTAGGAGCTCCACGGGACCTTTGCGTCGAAGGTTGGGGGCGTCACTCTGCTATGTCCCGTTCCTGATATTCCCGGTGTAACGGTGGGCGGGCGTTGGCGCAGCTCGGCAACTTCCTATTGTAGAGCGTTGAATCTCGCTTCTATCCCCATCCGCGGGCGTTGGCTCAGCTCAGCAATTTTCTTTTGTAAAGCGTTGAATTTCTCTTCCACCCCCGTCAGTGGGCGTTGGCGCAGCTCGGCAACTTCCTTTTGTAAGGCGTTGAATTTCTCCTCCACCCCCATCAGCGGGCGTTGGCGCAGATCGGCAAATTCCACTTGTAAGGCGTCGAACTTCTTTTCCACTGCCGTGACTTCCTCACGCAGACCCAATTCTAATTTCTTCAGGTCCTGTGTCAACTTATTCTGACCGTCTTCCATCTTCTTCTGGCCGTCCTCTATCCTCTTCAAGTCCTCCGCTAGCTTATTTTGCCCGTCTTCCATCTTCTTCTGGCCGTCTTCTAGTTTGGTAGTTAGGTCCTCGGCTAACTTCTTCTGGCCGTCTTCTAGTTTGGCAGTTAGGTCCTCGGCTAACTTCTTCTGGCAGTCCTCCATCTTCTTCTGGCCGTCCTCCATCTTCTTCTGGCCGTCTTCCATCTTGGCTTCCATGCCACTTAACTTTTCTAGCAATGCTGCAAATTGCGCTTCCATTTTAGATGTTTGTCTTGTAAAGGGCATGCACTCACAGGAAAAATTTTAAAAAATGACCTGCTCGGGTTTTGAAACCAGGACCGTCAGGTGTTGTGCTTGTGTTTGAGTTCGTAATCCGGCTTCTGACACCAGTTGTTACATGCCACCCCCCTAGTGGCACTTTTGTTAACTGGATTACGGTTGGCTGGTTCTTAAGTTTAGGGGCTGCGACAACGCGGTCATGTAGCCCCGTGTACTTTGGGTGTGTGCAAATTTTATTGCAACAAAATGTCAATAACCCGTGTGTTAACGTGCATTGTTATGCACATCGCTTAAATTTAGTTTTGGTGAACGTTTCAAAGGCAGTAGCCATGGTAGGGGGCACTTTTGGTTTACTGGAAGTAATTTATGCTTTTCAGTCTGTATCTGCTGTAAGACACCAAAAGTTTGTTGAGATAAATAAAGTGTGCTTTATTTTTACCAATGATAGTTTTTTAAATTACTAACCTATATAAATATATTAACATATAGTAAATCTGTGAATTTTAACAACAGTGGATTAGTTTCATTGCAATTGACACGAAAAGACTTGCGTAAAATAACATTACTTCAAGACCCTTCACATATAGTGAACCAGTTTGCCCAGGATGGAAACGGGAGAATATTATTGCTCAATATTATCTTATAATGCATACATACAGTAGTTATAATATGCAGGGTATTTATTACTGTTGTGGTCTCATCTCTGTCCTATAGTAACTAACTTTCGGTTCTCATTTTCTGATCATGGTTAATTCTGGATGCATTAAATTATTGTTCTTTAAATAATATGGCATAGTAGTATGTGTGTAACTGAACATGTTAATGGTTGTGCTAATGTTGTCCATTGTATTTTCACAAATATGGTTACTTTTCTAATGAATTCTGTCACCCAAACTTTCAATTCCAAACCGCCCCACCCCCCAGATTTAAGCTTCTAGAACCACCACTGAGCACAAGAAATGGAGTTTCCTTCCACTAAGTCTTAATCTGTAATTCATGCCTTGTTTAGAGGAGCCGTGACAAAAAATATCGAACACAAGTGTTACAACATTTGCCTCATGAGTATAACATATGATTATTCTTGTTCAATTGAAGTGATGGAACAGCCAGTGATGTGTGGACCTATCATACGACCTAAATCAAGTTTGAGTGTGGAAGAACTTTACAGGAAGGGAATATTTCTGATGTATTTTGGACGTGGCCAACCATCAATCGAAATCTTGATCGGGGCTGATGTAGCAGGACAACTGTACACTGGAGAGATACATTAATTAGAGTGCGAACTAGCAGCAATGCAGACAAGGCTGGGGTGAGTGGTCATGGGAAAATTGAAAGAATCGTCAAATAAAGCCACTCACGCCACTTCATTAATCACTCTCCTGACCACACTAATCTTCAACCAGAGTTGAGGAACCTGGACACTCATAGAATAACGGATCCATGCGAAACAAAACGAAATGAATAAATAGAAGCTGCAGTTCAAGATCACTTTAGGAGGACCGTAAAGAGGAATCCTGAAGGACTATATGAGATCAGTCTACCCTGGACAGAATTCTGTGAAGCACTTCCAGACAATCGAGTTTTAGCTGAGAAGAGACTGATATCTACAACCACAAAACTGAAGGAAAAAGGGAAGTTTGATGTATACAAGGAAGTACTTCAAACATGGTTGCTTGAGGGAATAATCGAAGAGGTCGCTCAAGATGAAGAAAGAGGTACTGCGCATTATTTGCCTCATCGAGGAGTTTTTAAAGATAATTCTACAACAAGTGTTCGTCCAGTATTTGATGCTTCGTTTAAATCTAAAGGCGGGCGTTCGTTAAACGATTGTTTGGAATCCCGATGGTGGGAGGGGCACTACTGGCTTAGGTTGGAAGAAGACCGCTGGCCAAAAGACGGTCATATTAGAGTCGCGAAGTTGACGACAGCTAGTGGGGAGCTGATTCAACCAGTACAACGACTCTTTCCTCTTGAAGTAGACGTATCACTTCAAGGCGCTGTTGAAAGGGGAGGTATGACAACAAAGATAGGGTCACAGTGTACATTGTCAGCGGCGAAAACTACAAGAAGTGGCAGAGTGACAAAACTTCCTCTGAGATTTTCTGAATGATTTGTGTATTTGTTCTTAAATTCATAATTGGTGTTTTGATTCATGTACATTTTAATCAAAAGGTGGTAGATTGTTGGAAATGAGAACCTTTCTTAGGGACCTTGGAGTGAAAATGGCGTCTTGGTTCACTGGAATGATGTGTCTTGTTCATTCATGTTTGTTTATTCTTTGAACAACGATAGTTGCATCTTGTTGATGAAAATAAAAGACAGCAAGGTAGAAACTGCAATAAAATTAAGAAGTTAAGGTATTATTTTAGCGATATTGGGAAGTGGTGAATCGGGTAGATCATTCGACGTTCCAACAGTGTAGCATGCAGATGCCACGCGCAAAGCACCCCGCCTCTGCACTTGCGCTAGTGATTTTCTATAAATTTCCTTATCCAGGGCATCTACCCATATTTCCGCTCCATACAGCAGAACCAAATGTATGGCTGTCATCGGTAGTCTGCTCTTACTAGATATTGGCCCACCAGCATTGGCCATGAGCCGACTGAGGGACGTTACTCCTCTAGCCACCTTATCTGCAGTCCGTCTAATTTGTTCTCCAAAATTCATTTTATTGTCGATCATGATGCCCAGATATTTTGCTGCTGGCCGCGTCTCTACTTGAATGTCTCCTACCTGTATTGGGAGTATTGTCTGAATTATCTACTTTGTTAGGATTACAATCTCTGTCTTACTAAGTGCTAGAGACGGACTACGTTCCTCCTTCCATCTATTTATTGTGCGCATTACCATATTGAGTCGCAACTGTGCCTGCTCGACATTTCCTGCTACAAGAGCAGCAACATCATCTGCATATCCTAGGATAGTTTTATCAGGGAATTCAAATCTCAGCAAGCTATCATATGTGACATTCCACAGATCTGGTCCTAAATTCGAACCCTGTGCAGCTTCGACCGGAACCCGTACCCTGCGTTGTCCTTCTGTCATGTTATAAAGCAACGAACGATCTATCAAGTAGGAATTTATCATCCGTAAGAGATAATTTGGAACATGAAATGTATACTCCAACGCATTCAGCATGTCACTCCACTTGACAGAGTTGAAGGCATATCTTACGTCAAGAGTAACAAATACAGTAGAACCACACGACGAGAGTGGTGATTGTAATTCTCCGCCCTCTGGACAGCTGCAACAATTTCATGTATCGCATCCAGGTTCGATCATCCTGTTCGAAATCCATATTATCATGCTGACAAGAGTCACCCTTTGTCATGATCGCTTGGCGCAACCTGACTCTCAGAAGCTTCTCAAAGAGCTTGCCTGTTGGATCGAGCATACACAGAGGGCGGTATGATGATGGTAAATCTGGGTCGCCCTTTCCCTTATTGAGCGCCAGACGACAGACCTTCCAGCAGATGCTGAACACTCCTGTCTTTAGAAAAGAATAATAATAATAACAACAATAATAATAACAATGAACCCGTGGAACGTGAAAATATCAGGCACGACCAATGGAAAAGTTCTGTTAAATGTTGCATTACCGCACAGCTTTGAAAGTTGCATATCATATGCAAAGATGAGTTAAAGAGCTCCATACACTAGCGAGCCCAAAATATGCTATATCTCAGCAATTATTTCTGAAATTTTCTTGCATTTTTGCCCACATGTGCACATTTCTTAGATTCAAAAATAGGATTTGGGATAATACGATTGCTTTAATTGACTTTTCAAAGTTCTGTAACCTTATTTAAAAGAACGCAATGCCCTCAAAGGTTTAGCATAAGCTGGAAAGATTTTCACACCTCATGACAGCAGAGATTTTAAAAATCAGATTTTAATAATTTTAAATAAAAGTAATTGTTGGCTTCTCGGCTGTAATTGCTTCATTTTTTTCATTTACATATAGACCACTCACATTATGCCATGACATAGTGATCCGTTCGTGCCTGTCGGACGATCAGACGATCCTATCGTCTTGGGAACTTCTTGTCTCCAAAAGCCTCCCCGGCGCGTTTGTGTTCCCTCACGCGTCTTTTACTCCAAACACCATCACAATGATAACATTTCAGATGGAGGTCGATTTTTCCGAAATAAAAAACCTCCATTACGCAGTTTGATGATGTGATATTTTCGAATTCCCCCACGTGTTCTACTGTAATTGTCTTAGTTTCTAATTGCTTCGTAATGGCTTGCTTCATACTCACTGAATTTCATTTTGTAGTATAACACTTGCGTTATTTCACGGCCATCCACCTGATCCAACCCTAGTAATATTAACATATGTATATGGGTTAGAAATAATGTGGGAGTTTCTATCACGTAATCAGCTAAACCACCTGGAAAGCATGAAACCAAGATACCTCAAAAGGGTTCTAGGAGTCTCACAATATGCAAGATCCCGATACGTATATGTCCAAGCCAGGGAAACCTTTCTGATTGAGGACTTGAGAATGCAAATGCAACTGCAGCAAATTCGGGCTTGCGAGGAACTGTTACGAGAACTACAGGAGAAAAGGGACTTAATCGAGGAAAGTTTCTACACTACCGATGCAATGGTACATAATGAGTGGATGAATGAGGAATACGAGTTTAGACACTTGATCACACGCTTTGCGTTATACGGTCTTCTTCATCGTATTTGTGTCAGGAAATCTCTTCACCAAGCCAATCAGGACTGTACATGTGTTATATGCAGTGAAGAGTGTTATGAAGTGCAAGAGGAGAAGAGTATCACTAACTCAATTTTTCTGTTCTTGAGTTACGTATCATGCAACGTACAGGCTTTGCACATTGTGCGCAATAAATGTATATTAATGTCAACACATATGTTGCCACACCTGCAAGTACAGAGAGTTTAGTTTGGATGTATCGGAGACCCTCGCTAGCCCGCTCGCCCGCGGTGCGAGCCTGTCTCCCGCCAGGCACTTTGCCGTTATGCGGCGCTTGCGCAGCATTGAGTCATTGGGTATAAGAATTTGTACTTAAATTTGTACTTCAATGTGATCCTTGACCAATTTTTTGACGAACTGACTTATGGAGAGCGATTGTCAACTTATTTTCAACAAGATTCTGCCACTGCTCACACTGACGAAGCATCCATGACAGAATTGCGTCGCATTTTTGGTACTAGGATTATAAATCGGAACGTGTGGCCCCCGCGAAGCCCAGACTTATCACCATGTGAATTTTATTTGTGGGGGACGCTTAAAAATAGAGTGTATGCGAGAAACCCTCCACTATAAGTGAGCTTAAAGACTATATTACAGCTGAAATACAGTCAATCGGTGCTGATGAACTTCAGAGAGTACATGCCAGTTTCATAAAAAGGTGCCAGCGATGTGTAGCAGTGAATGGCGAACATTTTCATCACTGGCAGTGAACTAGGTAAGTACAAATTCCTATACTCAATGATTCAGTGCCACACGGGCGCCGCTTAACGGCAAAGTGCATGGCGGGAGAAGGCTCGCGCCGCGGGCGAGCGGGCTAGTGACGGTCTCCGATACATCCAAACTTAACTCTCTGTATTAGCATTTGACACGACCAACAGTGAAAACAATGCTATACGCCCATTTTAACCTTCCTTGATCATGCCTTCTGGATGCACTATTTTCTTTGTTTCTGAGTGTAGTACGTATAAATTCAAATATAACTTTTCTATCAGTCCTTGTCAAAAATTAAATAAGTCCATTTAATAAATTGAAAATAAATATAACTATCAGTTAAACTATGAAAACATCATAGGTTACAATAAATTAATATTTCAAAGTTATTACTACATTACTATCAGTACTTACTCAGCAGTTAACACCAGTAAAATATAGTCAAAGGAACATTCTCCTCCAGATCGAACACCTTCAACCACCTGCTTCACTGTCAACTTGGAACGAATGGATTGTACAAAGTTATTCCATTTCTTCTTCGTCTCTTTCCTGAAAATAATTTTGGTTGTACAAGTACATTACTTAACATGTTCATAACCTAGAGAGCTTTGGAAACAGTAAACTAATATTCTAACCAAGTATATACGTTGTTTTTTTTGTTGTTGTTGGTTTTTTTTTAGCGTATGGCTTTTAGTGCCAGGAGTGTCCAAGGACATGTTCGGCTCGCCAGTTTTGTAGCTGCTTCAAGGCGGACACCCAATGGGTGAGCTACACGTACCGTCACGTGTGGAGTGTTGTCTGGGGAGGAAAGTTTGAATGTAAGGACAAGGAGTTGGAAGGTAGCGGCTGTGGCCTATAGTTAGGGACCAACCCCGGCATTTGCCTGGAAGGAAGATGGAAACCACAGAAGACCATCTTCAAGGTTGCCGGCGGGGAGATTCGAACCTCCTCGCCTCCCGGATGTGACCGACTGCCAGCAGTCATGCCGTAACGACCACGGCTAACTCACCCGGTAGTATATACGGTATTGACGTTCGAAGGATAATTACAATATAACCTGTGACCAGAATTAAGAAACAAAGTAGGCTACTTGTCATTAACGGTATGTTACCAATTGATTTAGTATTAATAATGCAACATTAATTGCTGCGAGATTTAAATGTTCGATCAATTTTTAGAAAAGGGGTGCGTTTTTTGTATAAATTGCGGCCGTGCATCAGTAACGAAGTAAAGTGCTTCAGCAAAACGAGCTCTATATAAATACAGACAAGGTTAATAGATGGCACGAGTTAGCAGTCGTTCGACTTGTATTATTTATTATTTCGAAATTATAATATATTAATGCGACTACTAGAAAACTAATACGTTGACCAACGCATAGTGGTATCGTTAATTGAAGAACTTTACTAATTTCACGAGAATAGTTTGTAATTTTATGTTATGCCTAAGCCTTGTCATTTGAATGGTCTTCTGTGAATTAATGCCTCTTGCTATAGCCACTAAAATCGCATTGATATGATAACTTCACGAATGAAGCGAGGTAGGCCCTATACATAGAATTCCTGAACTTAATATAGGCTCTCATATTTATAATAGCCACCTTAATTTTGATATAGCAAGGTAACTTGGATTTTCAAATCTATAATTGGAATGACCAAGCTCTCGACTGTTTTGCTTACCTGCAAATGTTTCCTAATTAACTTGCTGATATGCCGGTTGTGGTCACTTTTCGCCGTGCATAGTCCCATAGGACCTGCAGTAAGCTATTTATTAGCGTGCATGTCACTCTATAGTAATGTCTCACTGACCTCTGATGAGTCCTGCATTACTTCCACTTACTTTTGCCAGGCTATTATTTCATCTTCCTGTTGACCTCCCTTGGTCGACTGTCGTTTTGTTCATCAGGGCCACAGAAAGTGGCCACAGGCCCTAGTGCTAGAACTTCCAGGTCCTTGTATGTTTGTTTCCGTACCGGTATTTGTTTCTCTGGCTATATTTTGCACTCAACTTAATTTTTATATTATTCGAGATCATTGTGAAGTTGAAATGTTGGATCCGAATGAAAAGCACACGCTCATCAGAACTACACTTTCGGAATCATTGTAAGTAAATAATGAACTAGGATTTTGGAAGCAATTCATTTGAAACGTCCAACACTTGAACGATCACATGGAATAATTAAATACCGGTACCGGTATTAGGGCATTAGATCAGTAATGCAACATTGCTAAAACATCACAAAGAATATTATTAGGTTAATTTTGACATTACGAATTTCATTTATAGTCTCCTGCCATGTCAACAATACGTTGCCAAATGCTTGGAAGACGACGCATCCATCTGCAGCACCATTTCTGGAAATCTCTCTCACTGATCGATCTAGAGCCCTCTGGATGTCAACTATTGATTGAAATCGAACGCCTCGTAGAGGTTCTTTGATCTTTGAGAATAAGTCATAATCACAAGGGCTCATGTCAGATGAATTTGGGGGATGTTCGAGTTCTTCCCAGTTCTACCTTGTAAACAAATTCCTCAGTGTTGCGGCTTCATGGCAACGAGCATTGTCATGTAACACAATAGGACTCCCAATGGACTGGCTTCGTTTACGACGCCACAAATGATGCTCCAAGTAACACAAGTAGTCTGCATTTACTTTTATACCATGAGGTACAGTATGTACCAAGATTATGGCTTGATAATCATAACACAAAATAATCATTAGTTTCAAATGATTCTGCAATGCTCGACATATTTTTGGGAGTGGTGATTCTGTATGTCGCTATTCGCTTGATTGTCATTTCAGCTCAGGTGTATACGAATGTACCCATGTCTCATCCATTGTGATAACGCGACGAAGAAAGACCTCATCTGAATGTTTATATCGCTCTAAATGCATTCTTGTTGTCTCCATTCACTGCCACTTAACAATTTCGGTTAGAGGGTGCGGAACCCAGTAGGCACAAACTTTTCGCATCTTCACCTCTTTTCATAAAATGTAATGGACGGACGATGCTGCAATACCAAGTTCCTTGGAAATCTCCACACATGTCCAGCGTCTGTCTTTTTCCAATAATGCTCTTTACAGCCTGAACATGGAGAGCGTCAGTTGCAGCAACGGGTCTACCAGCACGTGCTGTGTTGACATGTATTTCTTCCTTGACGGAAGTTCGATAAGGTAGGACTTCTCTCCCGCAAGCTTCTTGCAATGCTCTAAAGCGCTGAATTTCACTTTGTTCTCTTGCAACTTGAATTTTTATGAAGCACCTTTGTTCATACATCTAACTCAACATCTTTTAGGGCGGTATTACTTCGTGAGAAACAGTTAATGTATTCACAAACATCAGCTATTTCGAGACTTTCAATATTACAGAGTTATACAACTGAGACTGCTCAGTAATATACTATTATTATTATTTATTTTATTTAGCGTATGATGCTTACAAGACAGTACTGTAATTAATAAATATAAATTTTCAAATAAACAATTTACAGCATTAGGACCCTTCGTATATGGGCTGCCAGGTCTTGAATCCATTCAAGAGCTTGTGGAGTGGCTGCATGGAGCTCTTCTAAGGTCCCAGAGTACAATGAGGGCATTCCTGCACGACATGCTTGATGGTTTGCACTTCATATCCACAATCACAAGGAGGCGAGTCTATCCAACCCCACTGATGTAAGGCTGCTCTAGTTCGAGCAGTGCCACATCGGATTCTGTTCAGACGGGACCAGACAGCTCGAGGGAGATGGAATCCAGGTAGTTTGATGGTAGGATCAAGTACTTCAATTAGGCCACGAGATGGAGAGGTAGACCATTCAACTTTCCATGTATTTCGGGGGTTGAATGGAGCTGAAGTAAGTTCCATAGCCGTCTTGTAGGCTGGTTTCCGTGATTTCAACCTGGATGTGGAAGGTTGATTGACGTCTTGGTGGATTGGGAGAACTTCATTATTCATAATTCTGCGCCACATGCGGGAAAGAACTTGCTGTCTCCTGATGTAAGGAGGAACAATATTACACAGTACAGGTAGCCGCTGTGAGGGAGTGCAATGTAGAGTGCCAGAGATAATCCGCATTGTCTGCCGGAGTTGAATATCAACCAGTTGGCAATGGGAGCTGTTCAACCATACACCTGCACAGTGTTCAGCTGGAGAGTAAACGACAGCCAAAGCAGTAGTCCTGAGTGTGTTGGCATCAGCGCCCCATGATGTTCCAGCTAACCTACTTAGTAAGTTATTACGGCTTTTTAATTTTGCTGCTGTTTTTGCAATATGCTGTCTGAAAGTTAATGCCCTGTCCAATATCACTCATAAATACTTAGGGGAGCTGTTGTACTTCAGATATTGGTTCCCGAACTTCACTCTAGGTTGGTAGTTTGCCTGTAGGTTGTTAAGGTGAAATGTGGTTACCTCAGATTTAGAAGGATTTGGTTGAAGCCGCCACTTTTTGAAATAAACATTCATCTTCTTAAGGTCTTCACTCAGTAAATCCTCTGCTTCATCAAAAGTGGTGCACTGGACTGTAAGATTTATATCGTCCGCATAGATTAATTTACGGGATACCGTTTCTGGCAGATCATGAATGTAAAAGTTAAATAGCATAGGGGATAAAACTGAACCCTGAGGTAGACCATTATTGAGTGTATGGAACCTCCTTCTGGCACTTTCATTGTGAACTTGGAATAGTCTATTACTTAACATGTTGCTGACGAGAGTCACTGTTTTAAGACAAGGGACTGACTTTATGAGTTTGAGGAGAAGTCCTTTTCTCCAGACAGTATCGTACGCCGCTGAGAGGTTCAGAAATGCAGAAACACTTTTAAGTTTCTAGTAATATACTACAACATTACAACGGTCACCACTAGGATCGTTGATTGACAATAGTGCTGCCCTTACTCATCAGTGCCATAGTATGAGAACTTTGAAGTTTCTACGGCTTTCAAACTGAAAAATATATTTTGCAGAGTATTGTATTCATGCACTGGTGGAAACTACTATTGGCATAAAGCCACATCGTGTATTTCATACAATTTAAAATCTAAGCAAATTTGGAATCGTGGGTTCTCACAAAATCCCGTTCTGCTCAAATATTATATATCATAGTAAACACAAAGTAGCTGTATAAAAGCCCAAACATGGAAGTTACAAGTGTAGGCCTATATAAATTTTAAACCGAGATATCTCATTAAAAGAGCGTGGTACTTGCACACACAAGATGTGCTTAATAAATTAAAACTTTGTGGGAATGTTTGAGAATTGATGACACCTTCATATTTAAGATCTCACATTAAGTGCAATTCGCTCATTCGACTATACTTTAAATATTAAACTGGAAAGTGTTTTACTAAGTCATGAGTTACCACTATGGCTAAACCATCACTATTGCTGCGAGTAACACAATACTAGCCTACTTTGTTGCATTTCAATCTCCAATTACTGTATAAGTTGCGAGCAGCCTAAGAGCAGGAATCACAATCAGTAGAACCCCCATTACCCAAAATGGACATTCTCCTTTGGCAATTCTACAATTACACTAGCAGCAGATTAACAGGTACATTTATATTAATGTAAAAAAAAAAAATTTTGGACATGAAACTTTTTAATGTTTTTTCGGCTGTTTTCCCCCAGTTTTCTTTTTTCCATTAAATGTGACAGTTCATTGATGTTCATCCTTTAGAATACATATAAAACACTCTGCTAAATTTTAAGTATTTCATCTAATATGCAATGGCCTATTATGTTTGATTTTTATCGTTTCTTTTGGTTTGTTTTTGTTGTGTTGTTTTTTTCATCTAACAGTCCATAACAATAAATAGATAGATAGATAGATTTTTATTAATTCCATTTGATCAAATACATGCATTCAATACATTTTTGATATAGGACACGTCAGAATTTACATCTATAAAATAAAAGAACTAACAGGTATATATTACTAATATTATACCTATTTAACTTATTATAATAGCAAATCTTAATAGATACAATCTTATTGCACAACTATTTACACCTCACTCTATTATCATAATATGAAAACTTAATTCTATAAATACAACAACATACAGCTAGGTATTACAATTAAATTAAAAAAGTAAAATATAATTATAGATTTCATCGCTCCTATACACTAAGATATTCAACTACTGAGTAAAAACAATGGCACTGCAGATAAGCTTTCAACATTCTATCAAAGGTTTTTATTTTTGGGGCCAGTTTTATGTACTGGGGTAGTTTATTGTATAATTTAACTCCAGTGTGAAAAGTTCCTTTTTGATATATGCTTGTGTGTGTGTGTGAAATATGAATGTTTTGATTTTGTCTTGTGTTATGCCTATGAACATCATTGTTTGTTTTAAGAAAAACATCTTTATTCATTAAATTCTTTTAAAAAAACATAATACTTTCAAATATATATATGCAGGGTAGTGGGAGAATGTTTAAATCTTTAAACAGAGGTCTACATGATTCTCTAGAGTTTACATTTGCCATAATTCTAATCGCCCTCTTTTGTATCTTAAACGTGCTTAGTACATCTGGCGACATACCCCAAAATATGTTCCCATATCTTAAGTATGAAAGGAAATAAGCAAAATAAGTATTTCTTAATGTGTGCATGCTAGTGCAGGTTTTCAAAATACGTAACGCAAAGCACATCGAGTTCAGTTTAGTATTCAGATATTGTATATGTTTATTCCATTTCAAGTCTTGTTGTATCCATAGTCCTAAAAACTTTGTTTCTGATTTATTTTCTATTTGATGACCATTTAATGTTATATTGGGTTTCGCAGGATTTCTATTCTGTATAGTGTGGAAATTTAGACACACTGTTTTTTTTATAGTTTATTATGAGGCTATTATCTTGTGACCATTTGGTTAACTCTCCTGTAACGGAGTCAGCAGACTGCTGTATGACCTGTTTAGTTTCACCTTTTATTACGAGTGTTGTATCGTCCACAAACAAAATTCCCTTATGTGAATGAACGTTCTGTGTTATATCATTGATATATAGAAGAAAGAGTAGTGGGCCCAAAACCGATCCCTGGGGGTACTCCAAATTCAATAATTCCCTCATTGGACAATGTGTCATTAAGTAATTTGGTTCCATCATCCTTGTGTCTCAAGCTTACTATTTGTTTACGCCTTGTTAAGTAAGACTCTATCCATTTATTAGCTAGACCTCCAATACCATATTGATTTAGTTTGGTAAGGAGGATTTTATGGTCAACAACAACAAATGCTTTCGATAAATCCAAGAATAGGCCAGTTACATGTTCCTTATTGTCAATTAATTTCAGTATACAATTACTACATTCGTAAATTGCTGTCTGTGTAGATTTTTCCGTTCTGAATCCATGTTGTGAGTTTGATAATATTTTATTTTTTTCTATGAAACTTATCAGTCTCTTATACATATTTTTTTCCACAATTTTTGCAATACCAGTTGGTAAGGTAATAGGACGATAGTTATCTAATTCATCTCTTGAACCTTTTTTGATAACTTCAAAATATCCGGGTAAGTTCCTGTGAGAATTGAACTGTTTAATAAGTGCGTAAGTGGATTTATTATATTTTCTGCACATTTCTTTAAAATTGCATCAGGGATGCCATCAATGCCAGCACAGAATTTATTTTTAGCTCTTTTATAACTATTCTTACCTCTTCACTTGAGACATGATTTATAAATAAAGAATCACTGCATATATTACCGGGTGAGTTAGCCGTGGTGGTTACGGCATGACTGATGGCAGTCGCTCACATCCGGGAGGCGAGGAGGTTCGAATCCCCCCGCCGGCAACCTTGAAGATGGTCTTCTGTGGTTTCCCATCTTCCTTCCAGGCCAATGCCGGGGTTGGTCCCTAACTATAGGCCACAGCCGCTACCTTCCAACTCCTCGTCCTTACATTCCAACTTCCCTCCTTCCCTCCCCAACGGTACTTGTAGCTCACCCATTGGGTGTCCGTCTCGAAGCAGCTACAAAACTGGCGAGCCGAACATGTCCTCGGACACTCCCGGCATTAAAAGCCATACGCTAAAAAAAACTGCATATATTTATTTTATTATTAGAATTTAGTGTATTTACCTGTGATTTATTTAATAATTTTTGTGGAATTTCCAGAAAATAGTCATTAAAAGTGTTTGCTATTTCCTCTGGATTATTAATCACTTTATTATTTCCGGTCAGTGTAATGTTCCTTTATATTTTAGCAGATTTTCCAGTTTCTTTCTTTATCACGGACCACATAGCCCTGTTTTTATTAGATGATTGGGAAATAAAATTATCATTATGCATTTTCTTTGCTAGTCTTATTACCTTATTTAATATGCTAGTGTAATTTTTGTAGTATAAATTGAATTCAGGTGTTGTGTGGTATTGTTTATATAATTTGTATAGAAATTTCTTTCTTTGACATGATTTTATAATCCCTGTTGTTATCCAATTGCTAGTTTTGTTATTTTGAACAGTTCTTCGTTTAAAGGGGAATGCTATTTCAAAATAGTGTTTTAGGGTACTGTTAAATGCATTAAATTTATCATTTACATTTTCTAGTTCATAAATTTCTGACCATGTTTCCTTATTTAATAAGTCATTGAAATATGTAACATTTGATATACTACATACATACTGCATAATACATACTGCATGGTAACACACTGTGGAAATGTACATAGGGTGATTCAGCTAAGAGGGCCAACCCAAATATCTTCGGAATCGTTTAAGATATCTTCATTCTGTTGGCAAATTCGCAAATCGTATTAATGGGCTCATACAACGTGGTCCATTTTGCTCACAGTGCATACATATTTACCGAGAAACTGGCAGCAACTTCGGTTTCTTAAATAAAACTATACTAATTTCACGCACTGGAACAACTAAGAATTAAGTGACAAGTTCAGTGATGTGCTTATTTTGTAAATCCGACGAGTACATTTTGAGATATTAAAGATTTCCATATGTGTCGGCCTTAGACAGAAAGCTGGAATGTGGAATATTCCAGTCATAGCATACTGCAATGTGTATCAAGTCTCTTGTGTACGTGTGCCTTTTTCCCTCTCCACTTCGTCCTAAATCCTTGCGGAGATATCTAAAAACACCTCAATGAAGAGGATAAATAAAGTACAGAATTTCTTAGTGCTGGCGGACCTGCGACAATGAATTAATGTACATAATTATTAAAATCAGAAATCTAACAAAACTCGCCCATTTAGTTCATTGTGAACGTCTCGTCTAATGTTAATTCTTACGAGTCCGGTTTGTCATCAAACATTCTGAAAATGTACATATTACAGTATGCATTGAATGGAATAAATGCGGTATGTGTGTTTGTCAACAAGGAGTGGGTCACGCAAGAGAATTATACTAGGTACTCCACATTCCAGCGGCTGGCGCATAGCTTTCTGTCTGGCCTTAGGTTCGGTCCAATATTTGTAAAGAATTTGTTAAATTCATTAGCTATTGATTCTGATTCGATCATATCTTTGCCATCGATTGTTAGTTTATTACATAATATAGACTCTGGTTTTGTTTTGTTATTTAGTGCTTCATTTATGACTTGCCATATTTTTCTTGGATTGTTATAATTAATTTTTAACTTATTGGCAACTCCAGCTATCTGATATGACATCTAGCGGTAAAAATGAGAAACTTACCAATTAGGGTACATTTGTCACGTGGTGACTGTTTGTATATGGTTTCTTGTTTTGGTAAGCAGATCGTGGTAAATTCTTCGTGTCTTTATACATAAGTAATAAGTTTTACTCGTTGATAAGAGTGCAAAATGAGTAAAAGCAAAGTATATTGCTCAGTTTGCGGCTGTAAGTCGATGTATAAGAGGGCTGCGGATATACGTTTTCATCACTTTCCAAAAGTTGCAAATAGCAATAGCCGAAAGGTGACGATACCAAATAAATACGGGCAACAAGAGCGGGTTGGACCACTCACCACTACACTCACTGACGACAGGACGGGTTGTTCACTGTTACGCCAAGCGAAGACGCACCTAGACAGCCAAGCACCGTCTCGCCGAGCCAAGCCGTACCGGTACCAAGATAGCCAAGCCTACACCAGCCAAGGGCAGCCAAGCTTCATCAGTCAGGAGTCCTTCCCCGCTCCCTAATTCATTTCCAATAACCCTACCAACCGCCATCACCTCGCTCTGCGATATCCGAGCCATTCCACTACGAGTCATATAGGCCTAATTTGACTTCGCAGGGTTAATACCTACCATCCAAATCAAGCAATTCCTGTCTACTCCGAGTTTTAATACAAGTCAAACTCATCCCTTCGCCCTACCAAGCAGCAAATAATTTCTAGAGTCGATGGTACAGTGAGCAAACTCAAATTTAGCTTTTAAACGTAACAGCGCCATGACTCGAACTGCACAAAAACAAATACCAGCAGACAACCGATGCTTGATAATATGCAATTGACACATAAAATCCAGTAGAACACACAAATTAGATCACGTGTATCGCGCATTTATACGTATATACAATTGAAAATAACACTGTCATTATTTTAGGGACCACATTTACTGATTATAACCGAAAAATAAAAAGTGTTCCATATCAAACGCGTGTTATTGAGTATTTTTACCCTTCTTATCCAGACCGACCGCAGCGCCCCAAGTGTTAGTTTGAGTTGCCAATTGTTAAAGTAATCTCGTTTAAGTTCTCTTCGAAGTGTTGTTACTAGATTATTACATTTTTTTATACTCTTCTATGGTGTGTGGATGACACCAAAGTTTTAGTGTCTTTGCATATAGGACACTTTGTCTGTGAGTTAAGTTAATGAATTCCTCTGTAGCCCAAGGTGGGAAATTACATTTTTGTTGTTGTATGATAGTTTCTGTACATGACAATGCACAGGCAAACATAATCAGCTAATTCAGAGTACATAATTATCTACAATATTATCCGCTGAAATCTGAAATGGATTTGATAACATTAAGTGATATACGTTATCATATGATATTCTCTTATAAGTAGTAGCAATATTATCCCTTATTTTTTTAACGCTAGATATTTTCAGATGTAATATTATGATGTTGTGGTCACTAAAATCATTAATTATATTAGCCACCTTGGTGTTAGCATTGAAGTTCAGAAATAAATGATCAAGAAGGGACTTACTGCTAGGCCTAGTTGGTAGGTTGGGATTTATACATGTATAACCTTTGCTGAGTGTCATATCCAGGTACTGTACAGTATAATGATCTCTTTTGTTGAGTATATTGAAGTTAAAGTCACCAAACAAAATGACTTTGTTAGAGTTACATTTAGAAAGGGCAAGCTCCAGATCAGGGAGGAAGTTTGGTGGTATGTGGATTATAAGCTAAGACAAAGTGTATGTGCATATTTTTTTACTTTAAGACTTGAAACAAGAACACTGTGTGTACTGTTTATGGTATTGTATTAGTTTGGCACTATAATTTTTATGAGTGTAGAGGCATTCACCACCTCCCCTAACCTCATTCCTGGATATATGTAGTAGGTCATAATTGTTTACTTTCCTTCACTTCTTAAGCTGTGGGCATTTAGATATAAGATCCTGAACTGATCCTTATTAGCATCATTATCAAGGTTATAGTCGGATTAGGTGTTATAACTTAATTCCATAAATGAAATGGAAAAAACAAAAACCTACAGCTGATTATTAAGCAGAATGATTACGATGAGGAGCACTGAATGACAATTGCACTTATGTCCTTCTCATCTTCAATTTTGGAAGTACGATGATTCTCACTGATTTTCACGAAGACGTTTCCGTTTCGAATCCAGATGAACTTGATTCCCAAGGGTTTCAGCTGATCACGCGTTTTTTGTGGAGTAGCTTCTTCTTAGGGGTTAAGTTTTCATTGACGTAGATACGTCGGGAGTAAAAGAACCTACCACTGCAATTGGTAGTGTGTAGCAAAATGTATAGGTTATATTTGGCTAGTTAGAATCGCTCTAATAAGTTCCAACGTTCGCCACTAGGTGTTAGTCACAGTAGCATCTGTTAGCCAAAGTTGGAACTACTTGAGATTGAACTTGTTGGGAGGCCACAGGCGTTCAATTAAAGTACCCTGCTGTGGCCATTGGATGCAATTCATATATATTATTTTAAGTACAGATTTAGTATAGAAAATTAATGAATAATACATACTCCTCAGCTTCAATCTCTGCATTGAGAGTTGGATCACCCTCCATTCCATTGTAGAACACACTGCATGGCAACACACTGTGGGCATAACGTATAGAATTGTACAATAACACATTGGCTATTCTCATACAAATAGATTTTACGCTTCTTTAAGAAATGTATACAGCTATACCAGTAGATAAAGACTATGATGATGATGAGGATGATGATGATGATGATGATAATTGTTAATTTAAGGGACCTAACATCTCGGTTAACGGTCCCTAAGATAAAGACTACAGTATCAGTACATTATATAAGGTTTACCTTCAATAGCTTGAATAGGAAACAAAAAATAAAATATCAAAATTTTACATTACCACCAGCTTGTATTTTTTAAAACAATTGAACAACTTTAAACGCTTTGCTTTAAACAAATATTTACTGTGCCAGTTTCACTGTGCTCAAATGATTGCATAGTCAGTAAAGTCAATTTAAACATTTACTGTTAATCAGGTTTTTGAAAGACATATTATACTCGTATACCGTATATAAACTTTCTATATAATCGTCTACCACCACACAAAATTTCAATTTGATTGCTGCAATGGTTTCGGAGATACTAAGTACTGATAATATATTTCGCGTAGCCACCATGTTGGACTGGTAGCGGTACCGAAAACTTGCAATATACGGTTGAGGTGTCCGGAGGCGGGACTAACCCACTACCTACCAAATTTCATTAACATCGGTCCAGTTAATGAAAAGTTATTTGGTAGGTAGTCACACACATACGGACAAAAGTTGATCTCTAAAGCTTATACCTTTTATTAAGAACATGGTGTTATTATTATTATTATTATTATTATTATTATTATTATTATTGATGCAAGGTAACACTATACTATACTTTTAATTAAAAGTACTTCATTAATTAATTAATTAATTTAAAATTTGATATAATAATTACGGTAAGTTAGTTGTGTCGTGCCTTAGCCTATTGTTTTCCGGTGAAAATGTTAACTCTGCTCATTCCTGTTGTTGTTAATTCATTTGAGGGGTATAGTTGAATTTTATATTTGTATTAAACTGAATGCTGAAAATGAACACCATGTGAATTAATTTGTGTTTGGTACAAAAAACATAGTCAACAGTATTATTCGGAATGCACGGTATTGAAATTGCAACTTTTCAGTCGCTGAACACAATGTACATTAACACCAACTTTATTACTGGGACATGCGAAAAAGAAACCTGAAAATAATTACATGCGATTAAAATACACGGTATATATATGTTATTAGCAGAGTTAGGATTTTTAGGTGCTAATTTCAGATGAAAAAGGAAGGTGCTCAAATAAGGTTAAAAGGGGAGGGGGGCAAAAGGGTGCTGGTTTATTCGACTAATTTTCTCTTTCCTCTATTCTAGTTTATTGAATTACAAACAATTACATCAAATTACTCATCAAAAGAATGAAAAAAAACATGAAGCAGTTGTACTTCAAGACATTAAGCGTCTATACATTTTTTAATGTAAGTCTGTTTCTATTAGGAGATAGAATGTATTTGTAGATGCTAAAGCTTCTTTCGACATCAACAGAAACCAGTGGGACGAATCTTGTATTCACTCGGAATGGCAACTCTACAGATGTGGTGAATTCCACAATGTCTGAATTCTTCTGAAGTCTAGACTCAAGTTTGTCTTTGGTAAAGCCATCTAACTGCTCCCTCACGGAAGTAAATATATCCCCTTGTTTTTCCTTTTCCTGACCTTGTTCTTCTAATCGTTTAACAACTGCAGTCAGGTACTTGTAACTATGAACACAATATAGTTCTGTCTGCAAATTATGTATTTTCTCCGGGAACAGAAGTTACTGTGCCTTGGAAATTGCACCTGCGTCGGCTGGATCCAAAGCACAAACTCTCTAATTTTGTCAAAATTCTCACACAACATAGCAGCACACTCAATCCACGGTCCCCAGCGAGTATTGACCGGGAAATTTGGAAGGGGCAGGCCAGTGGTTTCCTTGTAGGCAACAACACGCTTCGGAACTATCAGTAGAATCTTCTTCAGGGCAGAGATGAATTGATTTGCGATGTCGTATTCGTTCCTTATGGATTCACAAACCCTGTGAAGGGCATTGACCAAGCATGCCACATGCTTCAACTTAGGAAATAAAGGTTTCAATTGGTCAACAGCTGAAACCATGTATGGAGCCTCGTCCGTAACCATAAGAAGAAGTAGTTTCTCAAACTCGATACCAGTAGGCCAGAGTTTTTGGCAGAAGTCCGTAATTGATTACATTAATGTACTGGCATTGGCTTTCTGCAGCTCATACATTGTTGCCAACATGGGCTTAACGTTCTACCCTGCTAACGAAAAAACTAAAATGTTAGTTAGTTATTGTTGTTTTAAGGGGCGGAACTACAAGGTCATCTGCCCCTAAACTAAAATGTTCAAAACATATCGTTCCATTGATTCTATGGTTTCATCCACAATGATTCCCACATCGCAATCAGACACTTTCCCTTTGATTCTCGGTAGACCAGCTCCATGTAGGTAGTTTTTTTCTTCAAGTACTCTCATCGGACATTGACGTCTTTGTGTATTTTTCAAGAAATCCCTTGAAGACTGGATGATTCACCTTATTGAGTGGAATTCCTGCTTGTGTAAGAGCTATACACAAATAAATGTTTAATTCCTTCAAATTGTGGCTTTTTGAAGAACTCTGTTGAAACGCGTTTTGTTTGCTTGAAGAGTCTTATTCATTTGATGCTTAGAGCTGGAAATGTGTTGTTTGATGCGATCTCGCTGGTGTTTTTCATCTAACGAATTTCCTGAATCACAATCGCATAACAGTTCGATCAGTATCTATGTAATCGTGTTTGAATTCCTGAGACAGAGCAATAAATCGGGCACTGGACACCTTTGGCATGGTAAAATCTAGTAAGTTAGTACACTCGTTTAGTAATGCAACAAAGTGCTAACACCAGTTCACTTGCTAACTCAATGCGACTATCACGCAACTCACTCTTGCGCTTACTCACTAGCTGTCCACACTCTCTTATAACACCACGACAATTACCAGAATGTTCTCATTCATGCTGGAACTGCAGTCTCAGCGTTTTCTTGTAGTTTCGAGCAGAACCCAGTCACAATTCTCGGAACTACGCGGATGCGGTTGCTGATATCTCTGCGTCACCAGCCTCCGCCTCCATGCGAACAGATGACGTCTCTCACAGTAACAAACTCACATTCACGAACAGCAGGCTACTGATTCTGGCGGGATAGAATCACTTGTACCCTACTTCATTTCCTTGGGGAGGCGAAACCTTGTCTTTCTGCCTCGCAAGTCCTTGGACAACCCTAAGACGTGCGGCCTGGCAGGCGACAATGTCGCCCATTGTTTAGAAGTTGGAAGCGGGCTTCGAGAATTATCTAAAATTTAAATCTGGCGTGATCGACGTTAGCTCTGTGTGAAAGCTCAATATACCAACCTTGTGGTTTTATTCTCTGTACTGACTAACTCGCCAAGCCTAGTGGGTTTCCTTGTTCGGGGTTGGCTACCATGTGCCGCTGTTTAAATTGTATTTCCATGAACTCTGTCGGCGCGCAGAAGAAGCTAGCGTGCCTCTCTCACTCCTCTTGTGTCTAGTGCACAATATACACGTGCTTCGTGGCTCCCAAGGCCATATTTGGTCTTTGGAAGCCCATTGAATTAAGGTAATATCATCATGGTAAATCAAGTGTAATACTACGGAGCCGCGGCAAAGAACGTTTGGACTTTATTTCGAAAATATTTAATATTCATATCATTGCCAGATTTTGTTTTGCTACATTATTTCCCCGGAGTTTTGGACTGTAAATTCGTTATTTTGTACCTTAGATTTTGAGCATATAGCAGCAAGTGGTATGCCTGGCCAGTGCTTAAGGACTGTAGGAAGCACCACCATATTTTAAGATTGTATTAGGAGTGCTCTATTTTGGTGGGTTTCTCTTCCGGTCATGTAAAATTTAAATTCCATTATTTGAACACCCATTATTGTGGGGGGGCCATTTTGGTGCAAGCACGATGTTCCGTTAAGACCTCATGGTCGTTAACAATAATTTTGGCCTCAATATTTCTGGTTAATTTTGCTCTGGTAATTGGTCCGGTTCTTCTTAGTTTCTTTTGGGGGGGGGGATTCTGTTTTATTATTATTATTAATTTTGGTTGGGCTTTTCTTCTTCTTCGTGGGTCCTCGGATTGGGAATGACGCGGGAATCATAGGGTTGGCATCTGTGGCTCCTTGTGTAATGAACGCGTAACGTCCTCCTATTATTGTATGTGTTTGCCCTGATCAGATAGGTTTGTTAGGAATTGTTCGTGTTTTGTAAAGCCTTTCATGGTTAGCCCTGATCAGGCTTTACGATTTATTATTTAGTGTGTTGTGTATTGTAATTGGTTTGGTCACCGTTGCCATACCACGTGATCCTTGCGTCATCTCCCAGGATGGGTACCTTCGAGGGGTTTGGTCTCAATTTGGGTATTCTGTTCATTTTATTTTTGGGGTTATGTGTGCTAACTTGGGATGGGTTTCATTTTCATTCTCCTGGGGGTTGTGTTCATTTTCTGGGGTTAGGTTTCTTGGGATTTTGGTTGTTTGTTTTATTCTTGTTTTTGTGTGTGATTTTAAGAATATATTTATATTTTTACCAGTGAATGCTTGTTTTTCTTCTTGCAACGCCTCGGCCTCTTCGTAGGGTTCTTTTCCACTCAACAGGTTAATTCTGAATGACTCCTCTTCTGGGTGATCTGTAGGAGGTAGTGTCAGAACGCCTTGAAGACCTGTCTCTGTTCGGTACTTGTTCTTCGATGAATGTCGAGGGCGAGTATACGGTAACAATATTGTCAATTGCATTATTGCGGGCTACATTATAGTGGTAAAGCGAGAGAAAGAGGTTTTGTCACAATTTTCCTTTGTTGGAGGTGTGCTTTCAACACCCGTGCGGTGTTTACTGAAAGAGATAGGCTAATTTACTCTTCGCACGTATATAGCAAGCTGAGGAGACGTTAATTGAAAGTTAATGTTATATTGATTAGAAATCTTATAGAATAAATTGGAAAGAAATTTAAAAGAAAAAAGGTGGGAGAAAGGGGATTATGGGTATGGTTGGGGAAAAAAGGGATAAAGGTCCAAAAAAAGGGGAAAAGGTTCTTGAAAAATGCCTCTTTTCGCAACTAGAAACAAAATTTCACACTGTGATATCTTTCCGAACAGCTTTAATTTTCCCTAAGAAAAAAGGTGCACGCCTAAAAATCCTAACCCTGGTTATTAACCACAGAAGAGGGAGAAATGTAAGGGATAACATATTTCGCTCGTCAAGCGAGCATCATCAGATCCAGATTATATATTTAATTCACATGTAATTTGTTCAGGTGCCGGACCCATGGTGTTGGGGTAGCGCGCCTGCCTCTCGCCCGGAGGCCCCGGGATCGATTCCCGGCTCCGTCAGAGATTTTAGAAACTGACGTGAGTGGTGGAACGGGGTTCACTCAGCCTCATGAGGACAATTGAGTAGCTGTCTGACAGTGAGGCAGCGCCCCAGTCACGATAACCAAGATTAACGGCTGAGGGGATTCGATGCGCTGACCACGTGTCACCCCAATATCTGCAGGCCTAATGACTGGGCAGCGGTCGCTTGGTAGGCCTATGCCCTTCATAGGCTTTAGTGCCATGGGGGGTTTAATTTGTTCAGGTAATTTTTCGCATATTCCATTAATTAGGATTATATTGTGTTGACCGACTGAAAAGTTGCAATATCAATTTTCAACAAGGCTATCTGAAAAATGGCTTCAAATTCATATATAGGCCTACTATAGAGTGAAAAATGAAAATTCACAGCCTGCTTCCAGTCTCCGACCGGGTCAGGAATGGAATTAATGAAGTTAGTTAGTTAGTTATTGTTGTTTTAAGGGGCGGAACTACGAGGTCATCTGCCCCTCTTAACACAGATTAAAGAATACAAATTTTGAATTGAATTTAAAATTTTGAGGTGGACATCTAAATTTAAAAAGACCAAAAATTAATAAAACAAAAACAAACAATTAAATAAAAATTATAAAAATAAACAAAAATTACGGAAAAAACAAAACATTATCATTCAAAAACGAACAAGTCGTTGAGTCAATGTTCACTGGAAAATTTAGATTGCTGGCCCTAACCCACTCTCACTTATAAAGCGGATAACGCGATCAGCAGCCACCGCGTCATCGGCTAATATAAGTTTGAGTGTCGTCTGCAAACCAAGGTTTCTTCGTAAGTCAGCAAGATCCACATACTGGGTGAAAATGTGGGCCACGGTGAATACGGCTCCACAGGTACAAAGTGGGGGGTCTTCCCTTCTCATTAGGTACGAGTGGGTGGATCTTGTATGACCTATCCTTAGCCTACACAAAATGACGGACTCTCTCCGGGCCCGGAAGGAGCTCCGCCACACGCGAGTAGTTCCCTTGATCGCTCTCAGTTTACTGGGCAGTGGGTCAGCTAGCCACTGACTCTCCCAAAAATCCAGAACTTGTAGGCGTAACTGAGAGCGAATATCTCTAGCGGGTACCTCCATTGGTCGAGGTGGTAGTGATACCGCCTCTTTTGCAGCTTGATCTGCTAATTCATTTCCCGCAATTCCCATGTGGCTTGGAAGCCACAGAAAGGTGATTCGAGTGTCAGTGTGGCACAGCCCGGCTAGTAGGTCGTGGATTCGCTGCACTAGGGGGTGTTGCGGGAAACATGTAGCAATTGACTGCAACGAACTCAAAGAGTCGGTACACACGAGAAAGTGGATTCGTGCACCCTGTAGTGCAAACTGCAGAGCTTCATAGATGGCAACGAGCTCCGCAGTAAACACACTACAGGCCTCAGGCAAAGAGATCTTGGTATTTGCACCATCAATAACGTAAGCACAACCCACTTTCTCGTCCACCTTCGAACCATCCGTGTATAGAATGCCAGCGTCCGGAAATTGGTGAACTATGCTGTGGAACTGCCTCCGGTAAACGGACGCATCCGTGTTCATCTTAGGACCTTGGTGAAGATCTAACCGAATTTCCGGACGCGGGACTTGCCACGGAGGCACCTCGCTAGATGTCCGGATCATACAGGGACCTACAGCCACTCCTATTTCAGTGCACGAGCTATCAAGTCTAATACCAACCGGCCGAGAGGCACGAGGCCGGTTGGCGTACCCCTGGTGGTTTTGGGTACCGAAGAGAGCTTGATAGGTCGGGTGTTGCGGCATTTGACGCACATTGGCAGCATATGCTAAAAGCATATGTTGGCGTCTATAATTTAATGGTGGAACACCCGATTCGGCGAGTAGGCTGGGTATCGGGCTGGTCCGGAAGGCACCGGTAGCCAGCCTAACGCCACTATGGTGGATACTGTCCAGCATTTTCAAGGTTGCCGGCCTTGCTGAACCATATGCCGCAGAACCATAGTCTAGCCGGGACAGGACGAGGGCTTGGTAGAACCGTAGCAGCACCGCACGGTCAGCCCCCCACGTAGTGCCACTAAGAAACCTGAGCATGTTCAGTTTCCTGAGACATGTCATTTTCAATTGCCGTATATGGTGCTGCCACGTTAACTTGCTGTCAAAATGGAGCCCCAGGAAGCGATAAGTGTCAACCAACGGCAACGCAGCATCCCTGAGATGTAGTTCAGGGTGTAAATGTAGCCTCCGTAGCCGACAAAAATGGACGACGGAGGTTTTCGCTGCTGAAAAACGAAAACCCCGGTCGTGAGCCCACCTGTCGACCCGGTTGATAGCTAACTGCAATTGCCGTTCCACGACTGCCATACTTCCAGAGCTGTAATGCAGAGCTAAATCGTCTACATACAGCGATGGAACTACCGCGGACCCGGCGGCGGCAGCAATGCCATTAATGGCAATCGCGAACAAGGTGACACTCAGCACTGAACCCTGAGGAACTCCATTGCGATAATGTCCTACCGACCCTTACACGGAAGAGTCGGACGGACATGAAATTCGCAATGAAAGTCGGTAAGTTACCACGGAGTCCCCACTTGTGAAGGGTGGAAAGGATCCCGTAGCGCCATGTGGTGTCGTAGGCTTTCTCGAGGTCAAAGAAAACCGTGACTAGGTGCTGCTTTCGGAAAAAAAAAAAAGCCTCCTGTATGGCGCTCTCAAGTCGCACCAGATGGTCAGTGGTGGACCTATGAGAGCGAAATCCACATTGGTACTCAGACAGGAGACCTTTATCCTCCAAGAACCACACCAGTCGACGGTTCACCATCTTTTCGAGCAGCTTACATAGGCCATTTGTCAAACAAATGGGCCTATAGCTGCTTACAAACTTGGGATCCTTTCCAGCCTTAGGAATCGGTATCACGATCCCCTCTCGCCATTGAGATGGAAACTCCCCTTCAATCCATATACGATTGAAGAGGATCAACAGTTTTTTTATACTGGATTCGCACAGATGTTTTAACATTTGATTATGTATGTTATCCGGTCAAGGAGCCGTATCCCTGCACAGTGCAAGCGCACTGCGCAGTTCCCATTCAGAGAATGGTACATTATAGGACTCCGAAGCAGCAGTGGCAAAGGACAAGGGGTGAGTCTCTGCCTCCCGCTTCAGAGTCAGAAATGTAGGATCGTAACTCCCGGAGCAGGATACATCGGAGAAGTGCGAGCCAATGCTCTTGGCAATGGCGAGATGGTCCGTGATGATGTCTCCATTGATGGACACTCCGGGTATCGACAGTGATGTCGGGAGTCCGGAGATCCGACGAAGCTTAGTCCACACTTGAGATGAAGGAGTATGCGCCGTCATGGACGACACATACTTTTCCCAGGTCGTTTTCTTACTCTCCCGAATCAGATATCGGGCTCTAGCACGCATCCTTCTCAAGGTGATAAGGTTGGCCATAGTGTTTTGCCTCCGATAGCATTTGAAAGCACGTCGACGATCTTTAATGGCTGCTGCAATCTCGGCTGTCCACCAAGGGACAAGCTTCCGGCGTGAGTTGCCGGACGAGGAAGGTATTGTTTCCTCAGCAGCAGCCAAAATACCATTCGTTATGTGAATGGTATGATCGTCGACACTCTCAAAGGTATCTTCGGCAAACACCGCACGTGCCGTGAAAGTTGGCCAATCAGCCCGACGGAGAAGCCATCGACTTGGTAACTCGATGGCTCTCTGGTTCGGAAGAGTAACGATAATTGGAAAATGGTCACTATTACAAAGGTCATCGTGTACACCCCACTGTAGCAGGGGAATCAGCGCACGACTGCACAGGGTAATATCGATACTTGAATAAGTACCGTGTGCAATAGAGAAGTGCGTAGGCTCCCCTGTGTTCAACAGACACAGGTCCAGCCGCCTGATCAGCCTCTCAAAATCTCTCCCTTTACCGCTAGTGGTAGCGGAGCCCCAGATGGTGTTGTGGGCATTAACATCTCCCAGAAGGAGGAAAGGAGGGGGGAGCTGAGAGACTAGATCCACCAGCTGTTCGTAATCCGGCTGAGAATCAGGCGGGATGTACACGTTACATACTGTTGCCATTACTGGCAACGAAGTACGAACTGCAACTGCCTCTAGCTGAGTACGCAACGGCACCTCTTCACTAAAGAGGCTAGAGTGGACGAGAGTGCAGACGCCACCAGCGGCCACAGCTCCGTCCACCCGGTCTCTAGAGAAGAGTTTGAAGTGACGCATTGTTGTCTCATGTCCAGGACGAAACCTGGATTCCTGAAGACAGACAATGGTTGCCGAAAACGAAGATATTAATTGTCGTAACTCAGCGAGATGAACAGAATAGCTATTACAGTTCCATTGTAATAGTGCCATGGTGTGGACTTAAGTAGAAGTGGGTCTTCTACTTATGCTTGACCGTTTGCCACCCTTCCCCATCTCTAGTTGGAGATGATGGGGCAGGAGAGCTCACCTCAATCTCCACATCTCCTTCCGAAGACGAAGAAAATGGAGCGGGTGCTCTCTTTGGTTGCGCGCGGTCGTCGTCGGACCTCACGAGTCTCGCTCTTGGAGAAGAGCGAGAGCGGTGTCTAGGGACTTTCTCCCTGTCTGAAGACGGGGTACTTGTCCCCGACACGCCCTGAGCATGCTTCTTTCTAGACCGACGCAGACGTCTATTCGGGGAAGTAGGTGGTCCCTTCCCCACAGACGTCAGGTCCTTGCAAAACGAGGCCGCTCCAGCTGGCACCGCTCCTTTGGTGATGGTAGGAGCGGAATGGCCAGCAGATGGCTGAGCTGCCTTGTATGCAGGAGAGGAAGAGAAACGGCGCTGAACCGCCCCTCTCTTCTCCGCCGGTGACTTATTTTTCCTATAGGGGAGTTCCTCCACTCTAATGGGTTTGGCTTCTGCGGGCATCACTCCCTTGATGGTCGAGGGAGCGGAAGGCCCAGCAGATGAAGGAGCCATCCCATCAGCCGGAGGTCGAGAGAGACGGCGCCGCTCCGTCCCCCTCTTCTCCACTATCTTTGTCTTATCAGGTGGGCTGGATGACGATCCAGCCCCGGTCGCAGAAGTCTTCTTTGCCTCGTTGGCAGGGGAAGACTTCTTCTCCGACCGTTTCGGAGAGGAAGATGACTTCTTCTCCGATTGCGCCGGTTTAGATGGTATAACCGGCGCCTTTTTCACAATGGCCAAAGAAGGTTGTGTAACCTTCTTCGGGCTGACAGGTCTCGCTTGGACAGCGAGGGGAGACTTTACGATCTCAGAGTAGTTCGTCGTCGAGGGTACAGCACGGGGAACGAAAGTGGCAGGGTTGATAGGTGGCGTCACCTTAGCCGCGAAAGATACCGGAAATTCGGGTGCAGTCATATCACGGTATCTCTTTCGAGCGTCGTGATATGAAAGCCGATCCAATGTTCTGATTTCTTGTATCTTTGCTTCCTTACAGAACTCAGGGCACTGCTTCGACCGCGGAGAGTGACTTCCTTGGCAGTTAGGACACGTCGGGGGAGGCGTACACCCCACACCGTCATGTGTCCCCTTGCCACACTCTCTACACACCGCCTTGGCAGTGCACCTGGCAGAAACATGACCGAATTTCTGGCAATTGTAGCAGCGCATAGGTGGAGAGATGTACGGTCTAACGTCGCAATGGTACGACGTGACCTTCACCTGCCTAGGCACTACATCACCTTCAAAATGGAGAATGAAAGCGCCAGTATCGACGCTATCATTTCCAATTTTCCGGGTGATGCGCCTAATTCTGGTGACGCCTCGCTTCCCCAGATCCCGCATCAATTCCGCGTCGCTGTTTAAAATGAGGTCGCGATGGAATATAACTCCACGGACCTCATTCAGCGTATCGTGCTTCTCAACCTTAACGGGAATTTCGCCGAAATGCGTGCATTCCAGCAACGCTTCGGTTTGCTGCCGGTCAACGGTATGCAGCAGGAGCTGCCCGTTCTGGAGCTTGGAAATCCCGTTCAGGTCGCGATATTTCCCCTCGATTTCCTCTGAAAATAGGATCGATTTTACCTGTTTAAAATCTCCCCCGTCTGTCCTGGTAGCTACCAGGTAGCGAGGAGACCTGTCAACAGGGAACTTCTTATTAAATGCCTCATCCCAAGGCGTATACACCTTGGGATTCGGTCTACACTCCAGAGACGGCTTTTTAAGGGTGCCACCCTGTACAGGTGTCCGTGATCGTTTACTACGCATCCCGGACGAAATCCTCCCCGAATACTGCCCACTCCGAACGGGAGCTATCACTGTGGGCGCCACCCAGCCAAGGCAATACCTACCTGGCATAGCAGATATTTCCCGGGGTCCCAGTGCCTCGAACAGGCACTTCCCCCTCGGCATGCACAGGATTTATTCAGCTCCAGTATTCGGCCATGGAGGGACCTTCGTTGTAAGGCGGTTACTACTGTAGGGAACATGGCGCACCCACCTGACGGGATGGGGCATACCGTCTAGGCTTTCTGGCCAGATGGCCAAGCTGGTGGCCCTTCCCCTAACAGCACGCATGTTTATTTCTATTGGTCAAACCAGAGCTGGGACCAGAAAACCAAAATTGACCTTTATAAGGCCCCTTCTAAGTCGCCTTTTACGACAGGCAGGGGATACCGTGGATGAATTCTGCCCTCCCCATCCACAGGGGGTCTGAACAGATCAAAACTGGCAAGTTATTCGGCCATGTCGGCCCTATTAGTCGCCTCCTACGACAGGCAGGGCATACCGTGGGTGTATTCTAACCCGCACCCACACGGGGAGAATTAATGAAGTCCCCATCTAGCGGCGAGGATATGGACTGTGCCGGCTGCCGAGACTGACGCACTCCTCTGGGGCAATGAATAAATGAATGACAGATGAAATGAAATGATAGTGGAGAGTGTTGCTGGAATGAAATTTTGACGGGGAAAACCGGAATACCCGGAGAAAAACCTGTCTGCCTCCGTTTTGTCCAGCACAGATCTTACACGGAGTGACCGCGATTTGAACCACGGACCCATCGGTGAGAGGCCGGCGTGCTACCGCCTAAGCCACGGAGGCTATAGAGTACTGTATATAAACCGAAGCATGACAGGCTAAATTAAAAGGCTAAAATTTTTACGAGAACTTACGACAATTATTATTATTTTCATTATTATCATTAGCCTACTTGATTAAAGATTGTATTTGATTAAGAAAATATTGATAACACTGGACTCTCACATTGTCAACAACTAAACTGTCGCCTAGCAAGAAGATTTCTAATCAATGTAACATCTACATCTTAACAACAACAATAATAATAGTAGGCCTAATAATAATAATAATTATTATTATTATTAATGTAGTGCATTGAACGAACGTAGTGAGATGCAGTCGCGGCGGGTGACGATTCGTATAATATTCACATGTGCACATCCACTTACTGAAATTGCAAGAAATTTGAGTAAATTTCTATATACAGTACTTTAATTTGCTATAAAATCGTTGGTCTCCGTAATTCCGAAGTTCCAAAACTTGGAATTCTTTACACCAGCGCGCTGAAGCTAGCTCGTACCGATCCGTGAGTAGCAGTGAGTCATGAAGTGGGGAGGCGGTGTGTAGGATGAGGTCAAGGTTAGTAAACTACAGAGGTTGCCTCAATATGGAGCTCTTCGGCGAGGGGATCGCGGAGGGAAGGGAAATAACGTGACGTCACACGTTTCCTCGTAGCGCGCGAGGCGCGAGATATGCAAGGAGAGTCAACTTTCCCACACATTATGTTGTATGGATTGCAGTGGTTTAAACACGTGTTTCAAGCCCTTTTGTTTATAATCATGCCAGGCCAAAGATGTGCTGTGGCAGTTTGTCACAGTTATTATAAAGTTGGAAATGCCGTGTCGTTTTTCACGGTGACCAAAGACGCATGCCTTCGCAATCAGTGGATTGCTGCATGTAAGCGAAAATATCATTGCAACCCTCAAACAAGTAGGATATGTTCCCTCCACTTTAAGACTGAAGACTTCGAATTAGACTACAGGGCCGAATTGCTTAATATAAAGCCAAGATTTCCAAGGAATCTAAAACCAAATGGTAAGTGAGCCTAGCTGGCCTACTCGTAAGTTTTGATGACCTGCTAGGATGATTTTAAAGCTGTTAATATTTTTGACATATTTCGTAAATGGTATCAGGAGCGTATATACAATTTTTACGAGGGGCGGGGGTTTGACTATCATGGATTGAATTTTCTATCATAGCCTATGGAGTATGAATGGAAAATATCTAAATGGGCTACTTGTCAATTTATAAAGCAGAAAGGTAAACACTCATTCTCTTTTACAAATTGATAATTATTTCTTAAAGGTAGACTACTGTATGTTGTACCCAAGTTGGCTTTTTCGGGGGGGGGGGGGATCTGGAGCCCCCTCAGCACCCCTCCCTCCCCCCCCCCTTATATGGTATTTTGATTTTGGACAAGATGGAAAATTTCATGAGTAATTCTCTTTGCATTGCTAAAAATTCTTTGCAAATATTCTAGAAAGCAGTCATCATTTCAATAAAATCCCTTCGACTTCTGTACCAAGATATGGCCCGTAGGCATAATACAAAGTACATTCTCACACATAGGCTAAATCAAGATGTACTAGATGTACTGGAAAATCTCTTTTCACAATTGCGAACCCATGGTGGCTTACACGATCATCCTTGTCCCCTTGACTGCATTTACAGACTGAGGATGATTATTTTAGGAAAAAATCCAGGAGTTGTACAAAAGCAAACAAACACTGCTGATCCAGATTCAGATGAATATGTAGTTGCTAAAGCACTAAACAAAGCTGGCAAAGTGTTTGAATCAAGTAACGTGCTTCCTGAACCAACCTTAGGACAGGGGCATATATAGAAAAAAAAATCGGGGGGGGGGGGGGGGGAGGGGCTGACTTTCCTGGAAAATTGTGAGTATTCTCAGGGGATTGTCACCGCAAAATACCCAGAAATATCAACCAATAGCTTGGAGCATATAACTTTGTGTAATTATTTTAGATAAGATTCAAAGTTTATATAGCCTACAATTACTGTCAATACAAAGTTGTAAAATACAACACAAAACAAAATAAAAAGTTATATTTAATAAATTTTCTATTAAGGCCTGTGGAGTATGAATGCCAAATATCTAAATAATTGTCAATTTACTAAGCAAAAAGGTAAATAGTTTTTTTACATGTATTTCTCAAAAAACGTACTGTGGAATTCACAGCTTTACCTCACAAGGCTGAGTGCACCCCGTCCCAGCCCTCAGACTAGAATTAAAATTTCTTGGCAGAGCCGGGAATTGATTTCGGATCTCCGGGGCGGCAGCGAAGAATGCTACCCACTACACCACGAGTTAGTATAATTTCAATTTTAATATTGTTTATAACTTACCGATAAGTTAAGATTAGGGTATAACCAAGTTTACAATTATTTTATGCTCTTACTAAAGCAACAATTTCTTAATTTTATTGGCTTTTTTTCGGGGGGGGGCTGGAGCCCCCTCAGCACCCCCCTTATATACGCCCCTGCAGGGAGCAATGTGCGACCAGAGTCCTTCATTGCCAATATCATGGAAAAAAGTGAAGAAGATGGCAAGGCTTATGTTGCAGGTTATGTAGCCCACAAGTTCCAAGATAAATTTCCACAACTTGGGAACTTAACCTATGGAATGCAAACTCAACACGATTATGCATTACCAACCTGAATTAAACACTTGTCATTCGGTGGTATGACCGATCCCTCAGAAACTTGGCTAGACCAGTTCCGGCACATTTCAGCAAAATTCGTCACATTTCACGGAAAATACGGATTTCAACGAGTCAAGAACGTTCTAAGAAGAACAACAGATTTTGTGTCGAGAGAAGTTCCTGACGTACCGTCTGGTGGGGTTGAGGCAGCTGTGATAACAATTTTCTTCATCAGATTGAAACATTCCAATTCTATCTTGCATAAGAAGTGGTTATTGGAAGTCACAACACCCACGTTACTGCTACCGAGTCAAGGCGAATTTCCAAGAAATTCAAGAGGATCACAACATAAAATGTAAGTAGGCTACATTCAGTTATTTTATCACCCATTTACCAATAATTTCATGAGAATAAACTGTTCTTTGTGTACTCAACAGCTGATGTTGACAGTTTCGTTACGTTCCCCACATAGCGCGTTTGGTATCTTGTGACGTCATCCGCCTTGTGAGCGCTGATTGGTGAGTGAAAATTGAGGCAACCTCTGTAGTTTACAAGCTTTGGGATGAGGTGAGGTACACAGTTTAATTGGGAACCAATAGCATGGTCTATTCTGTGTGGTTGCTACCGCGCATGCGTTTTATGGACCAGATACCTCGCTTTTTCTTATTACTGGAAGAAAATATTCTGACATCTCCCGTTGAAGGTCTCAATTGACTACGGCTAACTTAATGTTCAACAATGTAGCAATTTACTCACTAGATCTAACAGTTTTTATAGACCCTTATTATTTGTTACCCACAATTAACATAATTATCGTTTTTAAAATAGGTATTTAACACTTTATGTGTCTCAATTTTTTTTATTTTTTTTTATTTAGTCAATTTACCCGCTAGGTTGGTGGTTCCCACGGACTCAGCGAAGGAACTCACCACTACCGCCTCTATGGGCAGTGTCCTGGAGCTTGGAACATCTGGTCGGGAGGGATACAACTGGGGAGGTGTGATCAGCACTTCGCCCAGGCGGCCTCACCTGCAAAGCGAACAGGGGCCTCATGAGGGAGTGGAAGGGATGGAAGATTGGGCTAGGAAGAGGGAAGGAGGCGGCCGTGGCCTTACAGTAGGTACCATCCCGGCATTTGCCCGAAGACAAAGTGGGAAACCACGGAAAACCACTTCGAGGATGGCTGAGGTGGGAATCGAACCCCCTCTACTCATTTGGGCCACCCGAGGCTGAGTAGACCCCGTTCCAGTCCTCATACCACTTTTCAAATTTCGTGGCAGAGCCGGGAATCGCACCCAGGACCTCCGGGGAGGCAGCTAACCATGCTGACCGCTACGCTACGGAGGCGACTGTGTCTCAATTTGATGACAAAAATACTTCTTTATCTTTAATAACATGAGAAACTATTGACTTAAGTAGTGTAGTGATTATCGATATTGAGTAAATCTTCCTTCAAAGATTGGACAGCCTCTGTGAAGTGTTTTACTGCAAAACGCATGTTTGAAAGGCTTAACATCGCGTGATTTCAGTATGAAAAACAGAATGCTTGTCCTGAGAGTTTGAATGTCTAAGATTTTAGCTAGTTTCAACCATGTGGTTGTTAAAGGATTAAAAGCACGACGTGCTTAGCCTAAGTGTATTTTTAAGTAGGGCAATCACATGTCGAATATATGACCATGCTATAATCGCACTAAGTTCAAATGTACAGCCACCACTTTATTCACAAGGATATGCAACAGTTTATGCTGAAAATTGTGCCAAGATGCACATCCAAAGTAAAATGCCACCCGCCGCAACTGGTGAGATGGTCTAGCGAGTGGATGACTTATAACAATCTTTTACCTGACAATAGAATTGAGCTTCTTCCCAATTCCCAGTTCGGTCAGACAGTGGAGACAATTCTCACAAGGATCTCCTGCTCCCACAGGAAAGAATACCTAGGACAGAATATTACACAATTGTTATACTGTTAAATATCAGTGACAGTACATACTGTATTATAAGCAATATCATAATATTTACCTATCCATTTCAACCAACAAAAGGAGCTATGTTTGAAGAGTAGAGTTACTGATAACCTTAAGAAAGGACAGCTTCTAAAAGCCTAAAGTTACGTACAATTACTGTAATCTCAAGTTATCGGATATTGTATATTATACATATTGTGTGATGTTTTCATCATATAAAATACAGTCCTATGAGATCACCTATTTCACCTTTAATCTGTGGTTCTACAGTCATTTGAGAGCGTTGGCCTATCAAGCGACAGCTGCTCAACCATATTACCTGCAATTAGCGGAGTGTGTGGGGTCAGCGTGACGTGTCCCCTCAGCTGTTATTTTGTTCTTCTATTTTCGGGTCACTACCTCTCGGATCAAGCAGGGTGTTTGAGCATAACCACTCATCAAACGCTTGGCATCAAAAGAGATAAATAGAAACCTGGGTTTCTTTAGAATTTGAATAATAATTATTAGAAATGTAGATTGATTTACACCAATTGGTAAATAAAATCTCACACGCTTAATACAGTGTGTCCGCAAAGTCTCGCCTTGCTGGACGTGTTGGGTTGGCAGTACATTCATGTTATGTTGTTACAAGGAAAACAATTACATTAAGTAATGCAATTATATACCTACAGTACTCACCACTATCACACCATGCTCCGTATAGTTTTCACCAGCACGGAAAACCTCGTCCACTAAAAACACACTCTCTTTAGTAGTAAGCATTCCCACTAGACTCAGATTACACAAGAACTTGACAAGAACACAACTTACAGCGTCAACACTACCACGCACAGGCACTCACTGTCGGAAATAATTGGTTCGTTCCTCAGTTTAGAAGAGGCTGCGACAACATGGTCATGTACCCCGTGTACTTTGGGTGTGTGTAGAATTTGTCTGATAACCGTTGTTAATTGTGATGACTGTATTAGTGTGTGTTATCTGTGATTCAGGTAAGGACTGCAGATATTCAATTTTTAAGTAGTTCTACGTTTGCTACCAAATGCCACCGTCAACGACAATTGTTATAAACTTGGTTACTAGATGCCACCAGAGTCGGCTCCTAGCGACAAACGCTGGAACTTAAGAGCGTTAGTCAAATCTAACCTATAACTTAGCTTCACACAAGTGTAATTAGTGGAAGGTCCTTTTACATGCCATAAATCCATGACATGCGACCATCGGCTTAATTGAACCGGTATTCCCCACCCTATCACTCCAGTTGAAGGTCAACACGGAACAATTGCCAACCGCTGTGGTGAGCCTTTGGATATATAGCGACATGAATGTGCTGCCAACCTAACAATAATATTATTTGTTTTACGCCCCTTTTAACTACTGCAGCCTTTGGAGACGCTGAGTTGCCGGAAATTTGTCCCGAAGGGGATCTTCAACGTGCCAGTAATTCTACTGACACGGCTCCCTCGCATTTGCGTACCCTCAATTGCCAGTTGACTGCGCCAACCTAACCTAACACGACCCGAAAAGCGAGAACCGCGTAGCTTGCCACTGCGGAGAGACTTTGTGGACGCTCTGTAGAAGGTAATCAGATGTCACGGTGCACATTATGTTTACTGCCATTGGCAGGAAGCCACCGTCGCTATCTTTTCAGTGAGTCATACTCCGAACCGAAGGCATGGCGGGCTATAACCGTACCGTCTTTGTACAAATTCCAGGTTCAGTGTGAGAGGCGACGACGGTCGTGTTCGAATCCGTCGGGCTTGAGATAGACGCTTCAATTTAGCCTGTCTGTGAAGCGACACAACACACCAACTGCTGGTGTGATGGTTTGGTGAGACCTCTGAAAGGCGGCTACCTCTAGTCATGAGGAACACACCCTTCAAATGGGTGGTATTGAGATGGTATCTTCCTGAATATCAACTTTTGTCTTACCTCAAAATAATTTGAGTTTTTATCCTTGCACCACACTACATGTTCCACCTCCAGCTTCTTCAACAGCTCCTCCAATATCTGGAAGATAACAAAGACAATTATTTTAGTTCTAATAACAATATTGCTTTTTTTTATGTATTGTTAAGGCCCAGCCCTTGACAGGGCCTAACTACAGCTTTTCCCAAACCCCATGTTAAAGGGATACGAGGAACAACTTACAGACAGCGGAATTATTACACACAGGTGAGGCAACTATTGCCTCACGGTCATAACACTGTGGCTGCAAGTCAAATACCGCTGACTACACATGACCTAATTGAGCCTTCAAATAAGAAATGGACCCAAGCGCTCGGGACAGTTCCGACACAGACAGACGACAGTGTGACGACGGACGGAGGATGGCCGCCCCCTGGCGGTTATCGCCTCCGGTCGGGATTCAACTTCCAGACACAACATAGCAGCGCCTCGAAGGGTAAGTGTGCCAGCTTTTCCTATTTCCCCCTCTGTACCTGTAACGATATTCTCACCCTGACTCTAGTTATTAAATCCTAGTATGCTTAAGTGATTTCTGCCTTTTGTCATTTCGTTCTCCCGCACACTGACTTCCCTAACGTCATGAAGAGTACAGCCGGTGGCCATCTTACCGACTCAGCAATTATCTAGCGACCGCAGCAAGGTCTTGTATGCGTGCCCCTGACCAAGCAGGTGGCCCGCGCACAAACCTATGCGGAGCGCCTGGCCTGAGCCCACTTCCGTTCCCTCTACAATCGTTCATCCCTACATACCCCAACACACACACGCACCCTCCCCGACACATCCCGTTCAAGGAAGTTGCCCTCTCGCGAGCCTATACCCCCATCACACTGCTACGCCTTCGCCAAGTACCGCCAGTCTGCCAGAGAGGGTGGCGACCTCAACAGTGTGCCAGTATTAAGGCACCCTCTCCTGCATGATGTACGAAATTGTGACTGGTTGGACTGTATTCAAATAACGCGGCGATTATAGTTACGTTTGTCCCCGACAGGTTGTCCCACGTACTGGCACACAAGATGTTGATTGTAGGCTAGTTCGCTAGAGAGCAGGTAATGTTTGATTTTCTTCTCGAGGCAGCGCGTGTAAGTTGTGTCTTGTTTCTTAAGGTGTCATGGCAACGTTTCTTGTAATTTGATTAATGAAAAAGATTGTGGTTCTTGACTTAAAACGAGAAAGATGTAACTTTGAGTAGTGGGAGTTTGTAGGGGGAATTAGGAAGCTCGGTCTTCCTAATTCAGTCCCCTTGGAATGTCGAAACATCTACGACAAGTTTTCTGTATCGTCAAAAGATTTAATGTTAAATGGAAGCTTAATATCTTTAAAAATATGTAAAAGGAAATCAGCTTTGTTAACCTTAGTATAAACGGTCGACGTTCTGAGTTATTGTGGCATTACCGTATGAAAGTTAACCTTCTACTACGAGTGATGGAATACGATGTATATGATGATGATTGGTAACTAAGAAAAGCATTATGAAGGTGATGAATGTAGACAAGTTAAAGGGTAACTTGTTTTGTAAGTATGTAAATGGTGAAGGTAATGCACTACAAATAATGTGAATAGTATCTTTGAAATTCTTCCTTTCGCATGAGGGCAAATGCATGTGATGTATGAAACGTATTTGTCACCCTCGTGATTTCTCGCAGTAGGGTTAGGCACTCATATCTGTGGCGTAACTAAACTTTTATTAACCTTCGTATTATTTAAAGTGAATTATCCATGTCTTTAATTACGTCGTAGTATGGTTCATATAGCTTTGTAAAACTTTATTATTCTATTTGTTAACGCATGGATATCTTGCAACGTTGTAGAGTTTATTCGGGTGTGTTTTGTCAACTGTCATGGCAGGTTATTATTACTAAAACGATGGTCGACTATCAGCTGTTGGAAATAATTAAGATGACTGGTAGCCATTGCATGTGATATACGTATTCTATTTATCTCCAGATATTAGAAGGTTATTAATTGGTTTCATTTTTGAGTTGAGATGACGAATAGCCTTTGGAAGATATTGACATGTTTGTCTTACTTCGTGATGTTGGATGTTTGATAAATTAATTAATTAATTATTGGAGAAAGGGGACTGTTATATGTGGGTAATGTATTCTTTTGCGCTTTAAGAAAAGCAGTGGAATACTCAATTTGCCAGTTCCTATTATCAAGTTATTTTTAATATCATCTAGACAGCTGATATAATGAGCATCGACCTTCTGTTTAATAATTTTTAATGGGATATAGTAAACCTCGACTGGTACGGAATTAAATTACTAGGCGAAAATAAGTTCTTGTTAGTTCAAGTCTCCACATCTTCTGATAGGATTTTATGTTATTTAATTATTGGCATTGTGTTATATTTTAAATGTTATTGTATTATGTTGTGATGAATATAATTTATGTATTCCAGATTGCTACTGTATTATTTCCGAGTTCTGGGGTTCAATGGCGGTTTCAAATAAGTCATTTGGGTTATGGACGCAAATGGCCTGGTAGCAGAGATCCTCCCAATTACCACCTATTCGAGTACTACTTGTACATGTTGTTTAGGGGGGTCAAACAGTATCCCATTAGGATACTTTAAAACATTTTTCTGAGACTCATATTGTACACACACAAATTAGATTTTTGTGAAGGGTTGGTTAAAAACATATTCTTACTAGTTTATCAAGAATTGAAAATAGTGTGTATAAAATTCAGAGACATAATACTGAGGGAGAGGTACAGTATCGAACCCATATCCTTGTATTTCATTAAAGAAAGAAGTAATGCAGGCTTTAGAACGGAGGTCTGACGTTAGTTGAGAAGGGTAATACTGCATCATATTGCGTGAAGCGTGGATAAGTTGTGTAACCACAGATTGCCAGGCCACAGCTGCAGGGTGATGTCATGAACAGTCACCAGAGACCAGGTTACACACTCGATAAATATAGATCTGAAAATATTCCATTGAGATGAGAGAGATGGAGTTTCGGAAATAGCCCTTATTCGACAGTTAAATGGCATCGCTGCTTCAAGGGAGGAGTCAAGAAATCAGAGAAATAATTGAAATTAAGCCATTTGCGGGCATTAAACTAAAGAAATGACTCCATCAATGATAATTATCCAGGGAAAGAGATTCTTTTAGAGTGGATAAAGTCAATAGTAATTGTACAAGAAAGAAATGCACAATCAGCATTGCGTAGTTGGTGATTTCCCGCACCAGGATCTTATGGTGGGAGACAAAACGAATACACCGCCCACATAATTGAAGAGATCATTTGAATTAATATTAAAGATTTGTACGATCTATTCTTGGAAACTTAGATATTGCTGAGACGTTTAAAACCTCAGCTTTTCAGAGATAATTTTTAAACATCGTACGACGATTATTTTGGAAATTGGTGGTGAAGAAGATGAGAAATGTATTTATTTTTACCAGAATCGAATATAAGGGCCGTGAGCCCAAGGGAAATCATGCAGTTTTCGTCAGCCCAGTGGGGCGAGAGGCTGTATCAAATTCAGTTTACCAAGGGCGCGGGAGCGCACGGTTCTGTTTCAACCAACAATTCAGTTTACCAGAGACGCCAGAGAGCGTGGTAATGTTTCAAAGTACATGCAGTAATCATCAGACCACGTACGGTCGTGCTGTTCATCAGCACCGCCAGTTTTATTCAGTCCGTTGGGACTCGAATCTGTATCACGACGCGAAGTACTCTTAAGAGAAGTACTATCCAGCGTTCATCAGTGTCGTCGCGCCTTAAAACATTGAAGTTCTTTTCAAAAGGAAAGTATCGTCAAAACTTCGAACAATTAATAGTCGACAGACTTAGGCCAAGTTTTAAACTGTGAGCAACATACGTTAGCCAGCGAGGGTAGTCGAAGCCCAGACACTAGTATTTGAAGTTACATTGTAGTATCTCGAAAGTATACGAGACATCAGCAGAGAGTTGAAGCTCTAAACGTCTTTTCCAGTGCGTTAAATAACCACAGTAGGGTCAAACATAGCAAACACCTACTTTTCCTGAATTGAGGAGATTAGCGTGACAAGTGGCGATAGAGTTAGGAGTCTACAAATAGATTTCAGTAGCCACGTGGAGTTACAAGGAAGTATTCCACCAAGAAAATACAATAGTCGTCAGAATTCAGTTCAGACGCGAAATACTAAAGACAATTGTCGAGCACAGTACAGTGACTCCAGGGTAAACGTAACCATAGACCGTTTCCCATACAGACAATTGCATACCGGAAGAGACAATATTATCGTGTAGGACTGTAAGTGCCGATAAATTCAACACCAGAATTAGGAGAATATTCGTAGCCAAGGAGGGGAAATTCGTACGAGACTGTCATTATCCAAATAGGAAGTAGACGGCAGCGGTCGAACTTGCACCCCTAGGATTTGGATTGAAAAGAATTCACGTGTGTCAGGCAGGGTTTGATGCCACAAAGTGAAATTCTGTGTGTAAATATAATTATTAGTGAAATTTATATTTTTAGTGATTCTTTTTTTTTAGTGATGTGAAAAATGTGTGTAATCCCTCAAATTAATTTAAATGTGTGTAAACCAGAGGGCAATTTAATTAGTGATAATATGCGTGCCACCATGGAGTGAGAAATGTAGTGTGGGCCAAATATCGCTCCGCTGGAATCCGGACAGTTTGGCCGGATAAGTCATGTAAGTAACACCTAATTTTATTATGTGTTTTGGATTCGGGAATCTCGTGTAACAATAGTAACCATGGAGAAAGTATTCTCCAGCATTGAAAATCAGGGATGTAAAACTGTGTGAGAATGAGAAGTGCGGGATCTAATAATTAAAGTAAAAATTACTTAAATGTAAATGTGTAATCAAAAGAAATAGTATTCAGTGGAATACCAGTAAATGAAAAAGAATAATGTTATTTAAAGGCAAGCAGGATAATAATAATATTAATGTAATGAATGAACAAATTCTTGTAATAATATTCAAGTATGAGCCGTTATGTGCTAAAAATGATAAGAATAATGTAATGAATGAACAAATTATTGAAGTAATATTCAAATATGAGCCGTTGTGTGCTGAAATAAAAATAATGATAATGATAATTATTGAACCAGTTGTGTTCTTGTAAATGGAAAGTCAAGATTGCGTTAAAGGCAAAACTATTATTTTGGACGAAGAAATTAATCATGTTGGAATAAATATTGGACTTTGGAAGGCATCACGAATATATTGATTGTCGCCAATGAGCGCTATATTATTAATGGTCACGCTATAAATGCGGTGAAAATAATGCCAGGAGATTATAATTACGGGGATCAGCTGGATAGGGTAAATGTTTATGTGTGTGTTTGTAATGACAAACTTTAAAGGGTGCTAAGTTTACTGTCAAGCTCGGAATTGCGTGCGAATACCTTTCCATAAAGTCGCTATTATTATTCGGACGAGTGGTCAGATACCCTCGCTCCAGGTGTTAGCCCTAAGTCCTCAAAAAGGCCTCAAAAATGGAAATATCCTAGAGGCTGGCCAGAGAATCTAACCGGAGTTCTCTCACGTCGATAAGCCCCTTAATTATTATTGATTTTATTTGAGTTCTTACTTGCCAGTGATAAAGCTCCGAAATTATAATTATACCTGAGCCACAGATATAGGCCATTAGAACCTCAGATTGTTTTGTTAAATGAATGTGATGTGTCGCCTTTCCAAGTCTCAAAAGTCACGCTTGTTTGAAAGCTGTTGTAAAGTACCGTCCAGGAGGGAGGAAGCATTGACTTGTCCTCGCCGACATAAATTTATAGCCTGAAGTGTCTTGACGGTTTCTTAATGAAGGCCACTGTTGGGGTAGGCCAGTAACAGAGCCAGACACCGTCTGCGTTCTGCTGTAATAAACATCTTAATGGACCGGTAATCTGTACCGAGTTTTGTTATGATTATTTATCCTTGCCGCTGCATTATAGATCCGCACTTCATGAATAATTAGATTGTCATTGAGGCAATACTGAAAATCCCTTGGTATTGTTGCATGATAAATGTTATTGTTCCCAAGTTATTTTTGGAAATATCAGGTAGCTGGGAGTCTACTTTGAGTTGAGTAAATCAGTAGTTTCCAAAGCTTGTGGTGCATGAGGTTCCCGAAGACAAATACAATTTGGTAGTGTTGGAAAGAGGGATGATATAGTTCGAATTTCATGTGGTACCCAAATAAATGGTATTTGTTGACACCATTTTTAATTAACATTAATTCAAATTTATAAAATATTAAAGTAAGAATATTTAGTGTGTTTTATAGAAAATTATATGTAATAAATTTTACTGAGACTTTTAGAGTTCGTGTTGCTAAATGGAAGTGAGAGCAGTTTTGATAATTTTGTTTAGGGTTCAGTGGAACCTCAAATGTTGATTTTTGTAGATTAATGTTGTATTTGTTCCTTGTTCATTAGAACAAGTGTGAAGTTGATTCAGTTTAATTTTGTATATTTGTAGCGCCTATTTTGATAATTAAATAGTTTTATAGTAGGATTTTGAATTTCATTTCATTGAAGTGTTATCCTAAGCTTGATACTATAATGTGTGAATCACTCAGTGGGAGGACGTTCTATGCCCCAAAGAGATAACACTGAGCAGTTGGACAGTGATTTGCATATTTCTTGTACAAAAGGGCACAATACAAAATATCTTCTTTGCACCAAGATATCAAATGTGCCGACCTTGATAGAGACATTCTACTGTACTCGTTCATCAATACATTCTTCTACACGAGAAAATTTCAGAAAATGCACTTTTGAGCCACCTTTCTCTTGCACACAATTTTGTAACGAAGTTTAATACTCTAAGCTATTTTACTTACACAATCCCACGAATGTATGCACAATTTTAATGGATATGTCACAAAGAGGAATATCATCTTCAAGAACTTTCGCCTCTCAAAATAATCTTCCTAAAAATAACAAGTTAGAAAAAGCGGCAGGATTCGATGGTATATTCCCAGAGCTTCTCATAAACAGTGCCTCTAACACTAGACGATGGATAGTTTTGAAGTCTTTGTTTCAGTGTTGCCTGTACAAACTGTCAGTTGTCGCTCTTCAGTCGGTGAACACATATTTGAACAAAGACTGGGCGGGGCTCAGTGTATATAAGATTTGAACAATAAGTATATAACACTCCTGGAAAAAATTACATGTATTAGTTATGATCACTATTATAATGGGGCAATAGTGATAATTACTAATAAATGTATTTTTTTTTCAGGAGTGGACCCAACCTTTTGGCCCAGAGGAGTAATCGTACGGCCTTTTTGTTTCCCAGCACAGGCACCGCGCCATAAGAACCAGAACAAGGAAGAAAAAATAAAGACACTACTATGGATCATTGAAGGCCTGGGAAATGCAATCAACATGATACCGGAAGACATCTTCAACGAGTATGACATAGTAACACTCACAGAAACCTTCCTAACAACCCAATGGAGCACAGAAAATTTATATGCAGTACACTCGTATGCAAACCAAGGGGAAAGAGGCAGGCCAAAAGGAAGGATAACAATGCTAATAAAACCAAGACTAGCACCGTTCCAGATATTGCAAAACACAAAGAACACACTACTAGTAAAGACCGACGCATGCACAGTACTGAATGTCTACTTCCAGCCAGAATACAAGGCAGAAGAAATTCAGGAGTAGTTCAACCAAGACGAAGAAGACGAACAACATGACATAATGGGAGACCTGAACTGAAGAATAGTCGCTCCCACACAGAAATCAAAAACTGTAATTAGCCACATAGAAATAGAAGGACTGGCCCTGGTAAACAATGGAAAAGAACACATATATCTCGGTCCAAACGGGGCCAGTATAATTGACCTAGTGTTCACCCACAGCGACAAAACCCACCAGGAGATACGAAGAGACATCCCAGTGAGGAAATATATTGTGCCCGATTGACGAGGATGCCGGGGAGCCGTCGACCTTAAATGACCCTTCCGAAACCCCCATCTCCCAGGAAGACATATAGGCCGGGAAGGAATGCATTTTTGGACTGGGAAAGCACTCAAGAAACTGTACTCGGGGGGTGTCGGGAGTAATGAGAGGAAAAACCACCAGTCCAGAGGAATACAAAGTCAACAAATACAATAAAGAGGCAAGGCTTACATTTAAATCACACTCAGTTTATTCAAAAAGTGGCAGACCCCTAACCACTTCCGAGAGGTGAAAACGGCTAGTCCGTGCTAACAATGTTCATAATAATTAATTCGTCTCCGTGCGACAATCCTAACAAATTAAGCCTCTCGAAGCCCTACGCAAAAGTGGAAAAACAAAGAATGCAATCTAAGAGAATGACACGTAGTTCTTCCCTATCCAATTACTTCGGAGATTCAATAATAGTAATAGTACAAGAATGATTCTACAGCAAGGTGAGTTATTTACTTGTTTACAATGCAAGATATTAGTTACATTTAAAGCATAATAAGTTTAAAGCTACGCTATGATGGTGTCATCTCCAACATTTAACGTTATAATCATTTAATCTAATGCCTATCGTACGTTAATCATAATGGCAACGATGTAAACGAGATGCGTTTCATCCAAAATTTATTTCCAAGCTAAAGCTATGCACGTTCTGAACCTAACAGAAAGTATGAAAATCTATCCTAGTTACAACACAAATGAATAACATGTAAACACTCTTAAATTAGATGCGCAATGGGCGCCACTACAGTTACCTTCCTACATCGCAAATTTGCTCTTTGCGAACTTGGGTCATGTTTGTGTTGGGAGAGAAACGTTATGTTGGCGATAGCATGAATTAATACATGTCTAACATCGCATCATCAGCTTAGCTACCGCGTTTAAACACGCAACTATCACTGTCGTCGCTCAATAGGGGAAAGCTATATTTGTATTTAAAATGAAACGAAGAAACAAGTCTAAGTCATGGTCATCAAGGTTCACTTAAGTTTATGGTTTTATTTATTTCATTAGAGTTCCTAGCTTTTGGTTTATATTCAGTTTTAGTTGAAAAACCCTGATATTTGATTATTACCTTCTTATTTATCAGATTAGTTTACTCCTATCAGTTCCATTGTATTTTAATGACCATGTTAAATTCGTATAGTGTAAACAACTGGTGTCCAAAGCATCCAATACAAACACTTCATTGGAAGAAAAATCAATTCCAATACCATAAATAGCACCTCAGTGTGCTGATCAATACAACTGATCCATTGATCATCTGCTGTAGTAACGTGACAAAAACCGTACGCGTCACCAGCCTATCAAGTACGAAAACTTGTACTAGCATCTAAGGGTAATCATATCCTACCGCTGTAGAGCGTTTTTACATTACATGGTTCCTTTTAAATCTATACAATCCAAGCTTGAGGATAAGGTTTAAATATTGCTGTCATAACAGCTGTATACTCTGAAGTTACAGAAAGGTGTCTCATTTACTCATATATCAGACCAGAGCGTCTGGAAATCTAGCATTTATAAACTTGGGTCTTTTGCTTACAGTCCTATAAAATGACCCGTTCTCTCGAACCAAGAATAGCCTGCTTAGGTCATCTTATAATGTTACAATTCATAGCTTGTTTGGCAGTTGTCTGCATGTCAAAAAAAAGTATTTGTTTCACTTCTCCACACTACATAAACTGGTTTTCAGGTAACAAGAATGTTTGTTATTCACTGGGCCCACTGCTTTCTATATAATTTACTGAAGAAAAGAGCACGCTGTCGTCGCGTCTGCAAGGTCAACATAAACCAAATAAAGTGTGACATTGGCTCCTTTTCACGGCCAACAGTTGGTCGTTGAGTTTCACTTGTTAAAATAAAACACTGTTCTTTCAGACAAGATTATGATACAAATCCTACACGTAAAAGAGTGATGGTTCGAAGCTCTGTCGAAGTTATATAAAAAATGTTATGTACAATAATGGGTGGCAAATGCTATTATCCTCAACAAGTGCAAATGATACGTTATAATTGTGGTTTCTCCACCACCTAGGAGTGCATGTTAAGTGTAAATCCTACCTAAGAATGTGCGGCGTAAGGTCATAATAACTAATCTAGTCCCCACAGCAGGACCGTACACAAAAATAGGTTTTGGCCGTCAGCCTCTCACGTGTGTTCTTCATAGTTATGCATGGTTTAGGTTGCAAATTAGGCGTATGTATGGAATGCCTGTAATCCACGTGCTTGCTTTGTAGTACAATCTCAGCCATTACTAAACCATTTGACGTGCGATCCCACCATCGCTAGACCATCTGGAGTGCGGTCCGACCGTCGCTAAGCCCCGCCATGGGATGGGTCTACTCCATTTCAAAGCTCATGACTTGTTGAATAATTGGCGTTTCTTCATAATAGTTACGTTTCAATAAAGCCATGGTGGTTACACTGAATTTATCGCTCTAGTTGCAATTTCACAGAATTTACACTGGTAGCGGTTAGCAAGATTGAATGGCCATGTGGTTATTCCGCTCACAAAAGCTAACTTATGGCTTGTGCCAAAGTACACACTCAGAACTGATTGATTAAGTTCACTCGTGAATCGTTCATTAATTGTTTAACACTGATGATGATAATCTCGCTGCACATGTAAGAAAAAAACGTGGCTTAGCAGCGTGCTTTGTGCCTATGTTAAATTGTTAGTGAAGGATCACAAATATTCCGAATTGGCGATTACTGATTATCATAAACACACTCAGCAGTCATACTTCACATAATTACGTATGTTTCTTCACCAGATTAAATAGAATCACACAGATACCCCTCGATTTATCGAGCACGTTTCGACGTCAAGGCAGGACCATGCCTGTCCAAAAATAGTACGTCACGCTGCAATCATGCTTGCGATAAGAGTCACCTCATCAAGATGCCGGATGGACTCTCTAGTGACTAGTCAAATGTGTGACTGTAAAAATATCTGCGGCATTCACTAGGGATTCTTTATATTCATGCCTCTTATTTATCATAAATCATATTTCTCTTCTGAGCTTCCAAAATATTTACAACAGTGGTTAATAATCATGGGGTTCACAAAATATTTACAACATAATATAATCTCGGCGCGGCAACTCATATTAGTCAAACGAGCGCTCCCCTGGCCTGCTCCATGGATGATGAATTCTTCATGAGCCAAAGAGGTCACATGGCAAATGTGACATCTGGTTCAATATACCGATATGCACCGTCATATATAAACAAGACCCATAGCAAAGAAACACCTTCAGAAAACAAACAACCAAGCCGTATAGGGAAATCGACAAGGACAAGCTAAACACAGAAGCGACAAACAAAGCACCGAAGGAAATACAAGAAGGGAAAATAAACGAAGTACTTGACACGATAGAAGGACATATAAAACAGGCAATTATAAAGAAAGTAATGGAAACAGAGAAAAGCTAAGCCATGGTTCAAACAAGAGTGCTACGCAGCAAGGAGAACCGCGATCACTGCCCTCTACAAGGCAAGACAAACAAAAACACACGACGACCTAAAAGAGTACAACAACACTAGGAGAGTCTACACACAAACCCTGGAAAAGCACAAAGAGATACACCAGGCGGAAGAGGAGAAAATACTCATCAAACAAGCAGAGGAGAAATGGTACAAAGTGGCCTCAGCAAAACAGCCCTATTTCTCAAGAGACCTTCCAATCGACACGTGGGAAGAACTTTTCAAAGAAACACTTCAGGCCAAAGAAACACGCCCAGAAATCTCAAACCCAGGGGAAGAAGTAGAGGAATCCCACCCTTTCTCCGGAGAAGAAGTACGGAGGCAAATCGCAAACTCAAGGAACAATAAAGCCTGCGGGCCAGAGGGTATTGTTTCCGAACATCTGAAGAAAACAGCGCACGCTCTCGCAGACACATGGACGTAACTCTTCAACGAATGCTTGAGGCAAGGCAACATCCCTAACAAATGGAGAATAGCAACTCTGAAGGTACACTATAAGGGCAAAGGAGACACTAGGGATCCAAAATCCTACAGGGGAATAGCCCTGGAGTGCACAGCCCTAAAAATACAAACAAGCCTACTTACCGAGAGATTAATAATTCTAATGACGGACCACACTATACCAGAACAGCAGTTCGGCTTCGTAAAAGGGAAATGGACTACACAGGCAGTAAATAATAATAATATCGTATGGCCTCGGGTGCCTGGTGCAAGCTTTGTTAATTGACACCCAGAGGGTAGCTTGCATGTCGAATTTCTTCGTTCCTTTGAACGCTATGAAAGTCAAGGAGGTTAGGTATCTAAACTGCTTGACCCTACAGCGCTTTCAAGTGGAGAATGGAGGAACTTTTTGTTGGCGGAAAATCCCGAGATTAGTTTTGCCATTGAACACGGCCTACTGAATTCAAATGGGTTCTTTAACATGCCAACAACGTATGACATGAGTGTCGTGATTTTTGTCGCCTTCAAAAATCACTTACCACGACCAGGGGCGAACCTGCAATCTTGGGGTTGGTAGTCCGACACTATAACCACTCACCCACCGTGGCAAGCTACTCTGGCAGTGAAATGTATACAAGATGGCATCGCAACAGCCCTAGAACGACCAAAAGGATATCGCCATGCCATCTTCATAGACCACACTAAGGCGTTCGATCTCCTAAATAGACAATTAATAGTAAGAAGAATTGAAGAAATCACAGGAAGAAATCAAGAAACCAGACTAATACAAAGCATCCTATCCAAGAACCAAATAGAAATAGACGACAGAGTTTCAAGAACAGAGTTGTTAGAACAAACGTTCAAGGCGACCCATTAAGCCCCCTCCTCTTCATAATTGGCAACTCAAACTAACACTTGGGGCGCTGCGGTCGGTCTGGATTAGTAGGGTTTAAAATACTCAATAACACGCGTTTGATATGGAACACTTTTTATTTTTCGGTTATAATCAGTAAATGTGGTCTCTAAAGTAATGACAGTGTTATTTTTAATTGTATATATGTATAACTGTGCGATACACGTGATCTAATTTGTGTGTTCCACTGGATTTTTTGGTGTCATTTGCATATTATCAAGCATCAGTTTTTATGGTTGATGTAGATCAGCTGATTCAAATTTACACAGGGCTACACTTCGGACATTATTTCGGTACTATTATGCGCAATATAATGTAAATGTCGATCCTGAGTCAACGCCGAGGACATTCAAATAGAGAAATACGGTACATAAACAAATAAATAACACACCGAAGCTGTGCTACTTTTATCATTCCGAGACTAGCATCCACGCAAACCAGACGCCACTGTTCCAAGCTCCGACTTATATCGTGAATTGATGTCAAACTGATGATCCGCCAGCCTTTCCGCCAAGCCTACACCTCGTAATCGCTAAGTTCTTCGATATTCGAGCTATTCCACTATCAGTCATATAGGCCTAATTTGCCTCCCCGTGGGCACTGTAGAATGAGTGATTCCGCTACCATTCAAATATTCAACACCAAACCCACCTTTTAACCATCCAAATCAAGCAATTCCTGTCGCCCCACGAGTTTTAATACAAGTTAAACTCATCCCTTCTCCCTACCAAGCAGCCAATAATTAATTATTTAATTAAATATTCAAGTAACTTCAATCTTACCAGCGCGCCCATCCTAACAGCTGTTTTTAAACTGAATAACCTTCGCTGGCTTTACGTCGCAGGTCTTCTGTCTGTCTACCTCGACAAGTGTTAGATCCTTCCCGGGGTGGAAAGGTATTATTATTAGGTATTATTAGGTATCATCACATTTCGGCTATTGCTATTTGCATCTTTTGGAAAGTGATGAAAACGTATATTCGCAGCCCTCTTATACATCGACTTACAGCCGTAAACTGAGCAATACACTTTGCTTTTACTCATTTTTCACTCTATCAACGAGTAAAACTTATTACTTATGTATAAAGACACGAACAATTTACCACGATCTGTTTACCAATACAAGAAACCATATACAAACAGTCACCACGTGACAAATGTACCCTACTTGGTAAGTTTCTCATTTTTACCGCTAGATGTCATATCAGATAGCTGGAGTTGCCAATAGCCACTGCAACAGTACCAAAAGAAATAGCAACAGAAAATGTCTGCCTACGCAGACGACATGGTAAACGTATCCCAAGAACTTGAAAATGCCCCAAAAGCCTTCAACAAACTCGTAGCGTGGGCCGGAAAATACGACCAATACTAAACGAGAAGAAAACTGTGAAAATGGCATTTAGAGGGGTGGAAGACTTGAAGCGAACGATTACATCTTGTATAAGGAAACCCCATTGCGATATGTCTCACACTTCAAATATCTAGGAATCACGCTGCAAAGCCGAGGGGACACATATGACATACCCATCAGAAAACGTACTCAACAGCCAAGACGACATCAAACGGTATAAAGAATCTGAGGAAGCTATCCTTGAAAACAGTGATGACTATATTCCGCCTATAGATCGCACCTATTGACCTATGGACTAGAGGCGATATGGAAGAACCTAAAAGAGAAAAATCTAGAAGACTTAGAAAGAGTCAAAGCTCACTTCCTGAAAAGAGCACTAAGTCTATCGTAGTACATACCTTCACGCCTCACCTACGTGCTAACAAAGGAACAATTCTTCATAGAAGAACTTCGCCTAGACCTACTCCTGTCATCCACCGAAGCCTACAACGAACTGCTACGTGATCTCATTAAAAAGAAACAAGAGATATGGTCGGAGTTCTTCGCCACGGATGCGACGATCTACAGGGACTGGACGGAAGCCAGATACGGCATACGACACACAATGACGAGAGTAGCGGTCCACGGGTTTCACCACCGAATATGCACAACAGAGAAGTACCATAACCCAGAAGACAATTGCAAGTGCAAGCTATATAGGTCAAACTGCGACCGATATTATTTACTGTGGTGCAAAAACAGAGGAACCTCCCTAACAGACTTCTGTAAGTCTTAAAGAGGAATGAATACAAATGCAATTATCTCTTGTAACATGATGTTACATTATATATGGCCATTGGCTGCAATAACTTTTATTATTATTATTTGGTTATTGTTCAAATCTTATATACATTGTGCCCCACCCAGTATTTAGGCAAATTCATATTGACCGACTGAAGAGCAACAACTGACACTAGACGACGGCTCACTGAATTCTATCCAAACATCTCGACACAGGAAAACTTCCTCCTAGGCAAAGTTAGAACTACTTGAAATTGAACTTGCAGGGAGCGTACGGGCGTTCAATTAAAATACCCTGCTATGGCCATTGGCTGCATTTCATTTATAATATATTCATGCATTAAGAGTGTAGCAATTGATATTGTAACTTTCAGTCGGTCAACTGATTTTCTTTTCAACTGAGCTTACTAAGGCAGCACTGAAAACCGGCTTCAAAACTATCTTTAGACTGGTGTAATCGAATGGTCTAGTGCAATTCTTTGAAATTGACACCACTGACTTGCTTGCCAATGTCATCGTTCCAGAACCTCAAACCAGTGTTAAATTTTCGGCAGAGTCGGGAATCGAACCAGGATCTCCGGAGTGGTAACGAAGTATAGTAAATACTGTACCCGATACCTAGTTGAGGCTATCGGCTACGCCAGTTGTGATCGAGCCATAGTTGAGATTTGTGGGCAAGGAGAAAAGATAGCGCTCAGATCGAGTCAGAAGAATGGTAGGAAATGACGTAGGAGGCCGAGGGAGAAGGAGGCACCACCCCTCAAGCATATGGAATTATGGGAGAAATACTGGATAATTATAAAGATTAATATGGAATAAAACCTTATCTAACCTCAGAAGGGAAGGAAATATCAAGAAATCCTATTGGTAATAGCTTGAAGAAAGGCAGACGACTCCTTAAGTTATGTTATAACTTAATAGCCGAAATAGTGTGGTCGAGGTTAGAGCTGTGACGTCAGACAGCGGAAGGAAGGGGGAAGTCACGTGGTAGAACAGGGCGAGACGGCCGAGCGCAGTGACACCGGCAGAAAAGAATTATTACAGCAGTCAAGCTGAGCGGATCACATCATGCGATAAGAGAACAGTTTTACAAGGCAGTGCGATACAGAAAGTTACGTGCGGGAGACAGTCGCTAGGCGAGGCCTGCAACGCAGTATTCGGAGTTAGTTGCTGGAGCACACGCTGTCCATAAGGCAGGTTCGACAAGCCGTGAACTTGAGTGAGGAAGCCGGTGTTCAGGCACACGTTATTTCAACATCGCAGCAGTAGTATTCATGTGAAACAGCAATGCTTTTCAAAGCTTACAATTTACCGAAGCAATACGCAGCATTACGATAGAATTGAGAACATTATTTGAGCTACATTCTCAATGCAGAACAGCACAGCGAAGCAGTATAATGAGGCCAGTGTTCAACCTCATATTATACAAGGACAGTGAGGCGGAACGTGTCGTGCTGTGGGCGACATTTTATAATCATGCGATAGTCAAGCAGTTGAACATTGCTCTGACATTTTGTCAAGCTTAAGATGTTTGGACTTGTGTTTCGAAAGTCCAATTGTGCAGTCCAATTACAATTATACACTTCTATTATGGACATTTAAATGGACTTGAACTTATTTCAGCGGTATTACGGCATATTTCATGATGCATTCGGACCGAAATATTTAAGGCGACCATGGGGCCGTTCCAACATTACTGCTTTTGGCAAGTGAAAATTTATAAGCGTATGCACTTTGTGAATAGTGGCACGTGCAGCATAATAGTTACATATCATGAACAGTTGTGAAATATCTCAGTTACGAACACAGATACAGGGTGTCTGACAAATCAGTACACTTTTCAAGATACTTTATTTTTCTACTAGTAAAATTCAGCCGCTGTGGAGACTAACATTATTGTCGAATGCCAACCGAGTAGTTTATGGAACAGTGGCGTGACATATTCGAAGAGTATGGGGTACTCTGCATTTTTGAACTTTTGTGGAAGAGTTTGGACAATATCCATGATGGATAATCTTCAGTTCATCATGTCGGGCTAGGCGGATACAGAGACGTGATGGCACCTCAGAGCGATGGATTCGGTTCCTAACGGAGAGGATAAATATGACATCAAATTCACTTGGATTGAGTCAAGCGTTAGTTCAGTGGGTGATACAGCGTTTTCATCGATCTAGCGAGAAATCTGTGACAAACACTTGGATTACCGGCGATCTTTGAATTATATTAACATCGGAAATATGAAGGTATTGTAAGAGTTATGGCATTCCTGATATGATTTTTCATGAACACTGGGCATACTTGTATATATTTCTAGTAGGAGTGCTACTATTATTTTTCGACATGGCTTAAATATTTTATTGCTCCATTTGCTAAAATATGGTGTTACCATATGATATGGCAGGCACATTTATACGACGTTCTCACCATTGGTTGACTTTATTAAGACAGGATTTTGGTCTTTATATTTTTCTGTGAGGATAGTATTTCTTGATTATGGATATTTTAGCGAGTGTTTCGAACTCGTGATCTGCAATTGGATAATTTAAATTAATTCGTCAGTTCATTAAATACTAGCGAGTATGTATAATTCATCAGTTGCGATTTTTTTATTGGATTGTTTGGTGATATTAAAATTTTATTCACTCAAGTGAATGCATATCGCTTTTATGTGAGTCTTGTTGATTCCAATCATGTACACTCACTCACTAGTCCACGAGATGGGGCCTGTTGCTTTAAGCAATTGTTTGATGGCACTCACCTGACCTATCGTTCTAGGGCATTATCATCATAGTCTACGAGGTGGGGCCTGTTGCTCTAAGCAATTGCGTGGTGGCACTCACCTTACCTGCCAGTCGAGGGTCTCATTTTATCATCCGAGTGTACTTATGATCTTAAGAGGATTAAACAATAAACTACCAGTCACATATTAGTCGAATTTTGTCAAATAAATTAAAAATAAATGTCAGCAGGGTTACATTTTGTAATTCTTGTTTTGTCAATCCAATATTTTGTTGCAATACTTTTTTAGAGTATATTCATTTAACAGCTGATACTTTTGATTCTCTTTGTGAGTGATTTGATACCTTTGAGAAGGATTTCAAGTAATTGAATCTTGTAAGATGAATCATTTTTGGTCAGAATTTATTTTGAGGCAGATCATTATCAGATATTTTTGACGTAAGGTGATATAACACATTGGTGTTTTTCTTTGAAGTAAATCTTGAGAATCTTAAGAGATTTTTGCTCTAAAATTGAAACCAGATCTTAAATTGGATTACGATTACTAAGGTAATTTTCATATTGTTTAAGAAGTTGTCTAGATATGACCAGATTAATTACAGTTCTTGTAGATTGTGTGCGTTAATCATTTGAAGCCAGTTATATATTTTTGTGGATGATGCAACGTGATTATAAGAAGTATTTTTGATAGGTATTTTTGGAGGTTGCCAAGTGGAAGTTTGCAATGCTGCCAATGATAATTTTGAGGCAGACATGAGTTTGTTGAACCCAGTCTAGCATATTTTTGGAGATTCATGCTTTGCGCTGAATAATGATGGTGTTATATGGAATAATTATAGTGTTATATGGAATAATTATGGTATTCAAATATGGTATTTGACAAAGTGAGATTAAATGGTGAAGTTTTGGATGGTGAGATCCAACGTGATTTTGTGAAGGCAACGTATTATTTTGGCATGATAATTAAATACGAGGTATAACTTGGAACTGATAAACTGTAAGACAACGTTCTATAATCTATATTAAACATTTTTTAGGAAATTAAATAAATAAATAATTTTGATAATCCAAGATTTTCTGATAATAATAATTTATGAAATAATAATCTGAAGTTTAAGCATATTAATGATCTGACCCGATAAATTAAAATTTGAATAAACCCAATGAATTAACATTTTAATAAATTGATAAATTAAAATTTGAATAAATCGATGAATTAAATAAATTGATGAATTAAAGGTTGAATAAATTAACTGAATGAAATAAATTAATAGGTGATTAAACAGCTGATGAATAACTGAATTAAAGGGTGATAATTAATTAAAGGAGCTGATGACTAATACAATTTAAATGAATTTAAATAAATTTAAATAAGAGATATGATTTAAATAAATTGATGATTTGCAACTTGAATTAATGAATTAAACAATTTAAATGGATGAATTGAGATAATTTAATTTGAATGAGATAATGAAATGAGAGTGTGTGGATAATTGAATAATATAATGAATTGATGAATATAATATTCATTTAAATGATTTGATGATAATAAATTAATTATTCTGACTTGAATATAACGAATATTGGGATGAGAAGTAATAAGAGAAATATTTAATTTTGATATGATAATGATGGTGATAACCAATGAATAGTGAAGTTTTTTTTATTCACAACCAAGCAATAATCAGTGACAGTGTAAATATGGTGTATAAATTAATGGTTAGATTTTTAGGAGCATTTGTTGGGATTTCCAGCATTTATTAGTGCCATTTAAGCCATAGAAATGAGTGAATATTTGAATATATTGGTTTTTAGGATATTTTGTGTTAGTCAGATTCATATTTCTTGAAATCCACATTACTGATGTTAAATTAAAGAAAGGTTAGGTCTCAGGGATCACGTAAATGTCAGGGACGCAAAGACATAGTGCTACGGTGGCCCTGAGAACTCAAGCGAACTTTAGTAAATTTTTATATTTTATGTGGATGAAAAATACTTTGAAATAGCACAGAGATGGTTCGATTTTGAGGACTATAACAACCTAACATTTGCATTCGACCATACTCTTAGGCAAGGTTTGTGTTTATTTTTCTGTCTGACTATTTAAGTTTAAATAAATTTGATTTTATCTTAGTTGTGATCTGATGATGGTGTTGTTTTCCCAATCCTTTCCTTTGTCTTAATTAAGGCTTAACCAGAAAGGATGTGGTTTGCTAGAGGTTCAGTTGATGGCGCCCATTTCTATTTGTTATCATGATTAAATTTAAGCCCGTAACGACCCTGGAGATACTTTATCTCGTGTTACCCTCAGCTTTTGTGATATTTCAACTGAATTTCCGACACATTCCTTATTTGATTTCATGTTCATTTAACTCCACTCTGGCCTGGGAGGCCAGGAATGCGATGTAATGGCAGATGGGTCATCGCATACCTCGGATGAACGGGTGCAGAGGAGGGAGAATTGGCTTTACCCATACGTGGGGCTTCGATTTTGTTTATTCTATGGGAACACATCAGATTGAGGTTACAGAGGGATTGATCTCTATTTCATTTAATGGTGTTATAAAATTTATTGAACTTGGTCAGACAGTATACTTGTATGCCCATTCCAGTGATCATGTTAATCATATTAGTGTTATATCATGTTTAATTATATGTCATTTTTCTTATACCCAAGTGTAGTTAGGAATTGATACATTGTGATGTTTTGCTATCCAACGTCTCTGAATTAAAATGTTTAGTTGAAAATTATAGTTATGTCAGCGGAAGATTTGGCTAAGGTGTTAGGAGATTTGCAGAGTAGTATGTCCGGCATTGTGGCAAATATTACTAGAATGGAATCGGAAGTCAAAGAACAGATAAATGATTCAGAAGCTAGGTTACAAGCTTGATGTAAAGAAAATATAAAAGCTTTACAGGATAGTAATGAAAATAATATAAAGTCATTGGAAGAAAGATTACAGTCCAGTAGTAGAGATGAATTGAAGTCATTGCAGACTAGTAACGAAACTAACTTGAAGTTATTGCAGACTAGTAATGAAAATAATTTAAAGTCATTGGAAGAGAGATTACAGAGTAGTACTGAAACTAATTTAAAAGCTAGTGAGGCTAATTTAAAAGATAATTTTAAATTGTTAGAAACTAGATTACAAGCTCGTAGTGAAGAAAGTAACACCGATTTGAAAAATAATTTAACGAGTTTGGAAAATAGATTAACGTTAAAAAATGATGAAATATTAAAAGCTTTACAATCAGATATAAAGGCAGTAGAATTGAAAGGAGAGAAAAATTTGCACATGTTAAGAAAAAACATTCTAGAGTTAGAAAACAAAGGTGAAGAATATATTCTTAATTTGAGAACAGATGTTATGTCTATTCAGAAAGATATTAAATCAGATGTATCGAAATTACGATTCGACATAGATGGTTTAGTAGCAGATGTAGGCAAAATACAAGAATGGTCTACCGAAGTATCTTTCGAATCCAAGATTAAAGGTTTAGAAATGAATTTAGGTAATGAAATTAAAAGTTTGAAATCAGTAATTGGCACAGTCAAAGAGGAAGTCTTAGGAGAGGTTAATTCTAACTTGAAATCCTTAGAAAACCAATTGCAGGCAGACATTAAGAAAATTGATGATGACATAGATCAGAAAGTTAATGAAAACTTAGCATTGTTTAAAAATAGAGTCGGTGCAATAGTGGAAGAACGGTATAGTGAGGTCGATGCCGAAGCAAAAGAAAAGCGTTCAGGGCTGGAAGAAAAATTAATCGCAGGTATGGCGAATTTGGAAGCGAGATTTACTGAGAATAAGGAAACGATGAAAATAGATTCAGCTCAATTCAGGACAGATGTAGATCAATTAAAGGAACAGATCGCGTCAGTCAAGACAACATGCGAAGATAAGATAGACAAATTGAAGAACGATTTGGAAGAGAGTAACAGAACGCAGACTGTTATTTCATTAGACAATTTGGAAACCAAAGTCAAGATAGTGGAAAAGCGAACGGAAGATAGGATGACTAAACTGGAGTCTATAATAAATAATTTCACAAGTCAAGACGTAACAACGGGGGATGTATCGATGAATCAAACACCGATAGGTCGTAATATGAATAGTCAAGAGGTGAGCGTAGGAGAGAATAGTCAAATGCAACAAAACGTTACTTTTGAAAGGACTAGTTCAACCCCTCAAGGTAATTTGAATCAGAACATAAACACGTCTAGTACGAATGAACGATACTCAGGTCCGATGACCATCATCAGAAATCTTGATGATAAACCAAGAAAATTTTCTGGGAATACAGGAGTCACACCAGTCGAATTTTTGAGAGATATCCGAGATTACATGGCGGAACATCGAGTAGCTAAGGAAAGAGAACTAAGGGTAGTCGAACGCGCCTTAGATGGGCCAGCTTTGACGTGGTTTCGCGCATTTAGAAGCAACTTTGCGAACCTGGAACAATTTGCCATAGCATTTTTACGACGATTCTGGAGTGCAGAAGATCAGTTAAACGTGAGAGCAGAAATGTACTCAAAACGTTACTCTACGTCACATCCAACACATTATGCAAAATATTTTACATCTCAGTTAGCTAAATTACAATTTTTGATTCCTCCATTGACAGAAGACGAACTGTTACAAGCAATAGCAAGGCAGTTGCCAGTAGAAGTCCAAAGATCACTCATAGCATCGGGAGCGAATACGCTTGAACATTACGATGATATCCTACGCAGATTGGATTACACAAGCGCTCAGATGACACCTAGGAATTCGAGGAATGAAAATCGGAACACGCAAGAAGTGAATGCGGTAGATGTCGATAATGCAGCACAGACAGATAGGAGAGATTTATGGGGAATAGAAGAAACGAAGAGAATAGAGGAAATATTCATAACGTCCGTGGGATTGAAAGATATCAAGGACCGTATGAAAGGCCGTATGAACAAGATCCAAGAGATGGTAGATACAGGAACTACAATCAAAATCCCAGATATCAGAACCGGAACGGATACAATAATCGATATCGAGGCAGATACAATTGGAATCAGAATCAGCAGTCCAATCAAACCAATAGACAAGATAATAATAATAGGAATGATCAGAATGAAAGACGACAAGAAAGTCAAGAGTACGGGAGAACAAGGCAAGAGAATAGACAGCCTAGTGCACCATCCGAAGAGTTAATTCGAGATGTCAATAGGGCAAGCACGAGTGGTGCAGAAAAAAACGACAAATTAACGCCGAATCAACATGCTAGTCATTGGGAACCCATCATCATAGTCGAAACATACCAGGTTAAAGATGAAAATTTAATTGAAGAAGAAGAAGAAGAAGATATAGTCCACCGAGGGAATCGACATGAATTGCCAGTTATTAGTGTGGACGTTATGGGAAAGGAAATGAAGACATTAGTGGATACGGGGGCTATGGTGAGCTTGATATCCATAGGCTGCCTGGAAGAATTGAAATTGTCAAGAGATGTTACGATGTTGCCAACTGTTGTTAGCAAGATTCAAGGGGTGATCCCAGACAAGAGCATAAAATGTAAAAGTCAGGTACTTTTAGATATTGGAGTTGGAACCAGATATTTTGAGCAGATGTTCCTAGTTGTGGGTCAACTCCATTTGGATATGATCCTAGGAGTGGATTTCTTAAGTGAGAGTGGCCTGATCATAGATATGCAGAGTAGGCGCATGTACTTTCAAGAAGAGGACATTGAAAATCAGGAATCCGAGATGACATTCTTCAGAGAGAATATATTGAATGAGATTGTATATAACATTGAAAGGTCTATCGAGAGTAAAGCTGATATGAAGAGTAAGATGAATCCGGAAATACAGGAGCAATTTGATCAATCAATTTCATAATACGAGGACATATTCAACGATAATACAGGACTCATAGAGAATTTTACTTATAGCATCAAGTAGATGGATGACAAGCCATATCACAAGAATTTATATCCCATACCAGATAAATGGAAGGAAGAAGTCGATAAGATGATAAGCGACATGGAGAAAGATGGAATTATTAAGAAGATGCCAACTGCTTATTTGAATCCTTTAGCTGTAGTCAAGAAGCCTAATGGTAAGCTGAGGATAAGCCTAGATGCTAGAGCCCTTAATGAGAGAGTTCTTCCTGAACACGACAGACCACCTGTTATTCGTGAACTGTTGCGCAGATTCAGAGGAAAGAATTTCCTTTCTACTATTGATCTGACTAGTTCCCATTATCATATAGAACTAGCAGAAGACTGCAAACGATATACGGGATTCCTATTTGACCATAAAACCTATATTTTTAATCGTTTACCTTTTGGAGTAAAGAATAGTGGTCCGGTGATGATCCGAGCACTAGATGAGAATTTATCAGATGCAGTTAAAGAACATGTGGTGAGCTATATAGATGACCTGATTATAGCATCTGAGACAGCTGAAGAACATATCAGGCACCTTAGAATGCTTTTTGAAGATTCCGGAGGACAAATTTTAAGGTGAATTTCGACAAATGTCAGTTCTTTTATGGGGAAATCGAATTTCTTGGTCATAAAATCGATGGAGATGGATACAGGCCCAATCCAAAGAAGATAATAGCTATTTCGGAATTTCCGACCCCAAGAAAGCTTAAAGAATTTCGGCAGTTTCTAGGAATGTGTCAGTTCTTTTCAACACATTGTCCTGAATATACCGAAACGATGGCACCGCTGCAGGATTTTCTAAGGAAAGGAAATCGATGGAAATTGGACGATAAATGTAATCAAGCGTTTTTGGCAGCCAAGAATATGTTAATCCAGAATGTTTAACTCGAATACCCAGACTTTGCTAGAAGATTTTTTGTGGAGACAGACGCATCCAAAATAGGCATCAGTGGTATCCTATATCAGATGGATGATGCAAACAGACACAGATATTTGGCTTTCACCAGTCGCAAACTCAGGAATTGTGAAAGGAATTATTATGCAACGGAGTTAGAGGCATTATCAGTGGTTCATGCTCTTAAGACGTGGAAGAAGGTATTATTTGGGCATGACATAACGGTGATCACAGATCATAAAGGCCTCCAATTTATTATGAAGACGGACTTAGCAAGCGACCGTATCACCAGATGGGCTCTTTTCTTACAACAATTTAACCCAACCATTGTGCATAGACCTGGGAAATTAAATCTGTTGGCAGATGTGTTGAGTAGAAACCCTTGTGAAGAGGTAATTGTCAACCACATAGATCTTGTTCGAGAGGACCAAGGAACTATGGAGAAGTTGGAAATGTTAGCACAAACTCAGAAGAGATATACGCCCTTGCGAAGGATTTACCGTTTCTTATCACGCAGGATGGATAACGCCGATCCAGATTTTAGAAGAACGGAGATAGAAGCTAGAAAGTATCACATGATGGGAGGTATTATATGCCAATATATCGATCAGAATCACACCAAGCTTAGAGTTGTGATCCCACCCAAGCTTGTCAAACTGGTTATTTGAATGATACATCGAACCGCAGCTCATGTAGGTGTAGACAAAACTCTGGCTCTTGCCCAAGAAAATTTTGTTTGGAGACAAATGGGACAAACCATCCGCGACGTCATAAAGACCTGTGACAGTTGTCAGCGAAGCAAATATTCATCTAAACTAATGAAGGAAGTTCCTAGACCGATATTACCTAGCAAGCCGAGAGAACTTTTCGCTACGGACATTTTTGGTCCGATTCCTCGTTCGACGAAAGGAAACCAGTTTGTTTTGGTTACTGTAGACGTATTCTCTAAATACGTATCTCTGTGTCCAATTCAGAAAGCTGCGTCCAAGTATGTGATCAACAGATTGGAGAAGACAGTAATTCCAAGTATGGGTAAACCTGAAACTTTGTTGAGTGACCATGGATCACAAATCACTAGTATGGAATTTTCAACTGCTATGGAACGTTTGGGAATAAGGCATGTATTTAATTCTGTACGTTATCCAGAGGGAAACCCGGCCGAGAGAATTATGCCAGAGATCAGTAAGATGAGTCTTTTATACGTTTCGAGACAACACCACCGATGGATGTAAGTCATACCCATCATTAGTCAATGTTTGAATTCTACCATACATGAAAGTACAGGACAGATTCAGTCCGTGCTTCATCATGGGATGAAACCTAATAGACCATGGGACCGAATAGTGAAGGCACCAGTAGATACAGAACCTACCCAAGAAAGAAGAGTCGAGATGGCAAGAGAAAGACTCAGAAGACAGGCAGAGAAGAGAGCCAGGAGGCATGCAGGAAGAAGGTTTCATGAAACATTTCAGGAAAATGACGAGGTGCTGATCAGGAAGCCAGTAACATCGAATCTTCAACAGAAGATATACCAGAAATTTGCGCCATTGTACGCGGGTCCATTCCGAATTGATGAAGCATACAGAAATAACAGCTATAAAATTGCTAGAATAGACACGAATGAAGTTGTTGGATCTTTCAACGCTGCCAGCATTAGGAAGTATAATTATGCTTAGGAAGAGGATGGTTGCATAGTACCCCAGGCATCATATGCAAAAAAAACACGGCCAACCTAAAAAAAAATGTAAAGCTGAAATTTTGCATAGATGTTCCCTAGTACCCTAGAAACAAATCCTGAAAAGTCCCCATCTCTGCGGTGTCCGCGTCATAGATTTTGGAGGATTCAAAAGGGCTTAAATAGGGCCTAAGTGCCAAAAACAGCATTTTTGCTTCCTGCGTTTAAAATATTGATCCAAATTTAGTCTCGCGAGCTTTAGCAATTAATAAAAATGAACCAGTAGGTGAACGTACTTATCAGGCCTAATAATTGCTATTGATGAAGGAAAAAACAACTAATTTAAAAATATTTACACAATTTTTACACGAAAATTTGAATAATTTGTAATTAGCAGGTCATTATTTTTTAAACAACTGCTGATATTGACTAAAGACCCAGAATGAAAGTTATAAAGCATACTTTTAGCTTTACATTGGCACATTACCCATGTCTATGCAAGAAACGGTTACCGAGTTACGGTCCCAAAGCAGAACCGCTGTTGAAAAGGCACCCGATCGCGTTTCTAGGTGATAGCGCTCGGCCTGTCGGAGCAGGCCAACAATACTCCAAACAGTTAATTCAGCTTAAACAGTCTTGGATTTTCAGTAAATTTGGCAGAAGTCCACAGGTACGAAGTTTCAGCGCTTCGTGAAGAACGTCCTATCCCGAATGCTGGAGCGTTCACGTAGTTTTGCTTTGACAACGCTGACTTTAACATAAGGACATTGGACGGGCGAAACACTTTTCACTGCATGGGAGGCAACAAGTGCACAGGTCCAGCGCTTGACAGTGAAATCTCCACTCCCACGTACACGAGAAGTTCCTAATGCTGGTGTGATTGCGGCGATGGGAAAGTTCAACATTTCGAGGTATCGGAAGCCCTCTTCTCCTGGTTCAAAGGACGTCAAGATTAATGAGTTAACTGTGGAAGCCCCAAACTCTGTGGCTATTGCGTCGATGATGGACTCCTTGTGGTTATCTGGACGGTGGTCAGGTATTAATTTACCCACCTCGTGGAACGGCTTTATGAAGACGTCACTGTCTGCTCATGCTCAACCAACTCCCCAGACGACGTCAGTTGATACCCTGCCGTTCATTAACTTGGAACCGAGCAATCCATCAACTATATATTCCGCGTTGAAGTTTGCCGCAAGAGAGTGCGTGGAACTGAAACAAAGCACTTGTTTCGAAAACTTTGACCAGCCCCTATACGCGAAAGCTGCGGAGATAGTCGCATCGGACACTTCAGAGGAACTAAAAAACGTGGTTGTTCGTCTAGGCGGATTTCACATTCTAATGTCGTTTCTTGGGGCAATTGGCTGCGTGATGAATGGAAGCGGTTTGGAGGAGCTCTGGGCGGAAATATACGCTAAATCGTCAGTGACTCACATGATGTCTGCACATGCATATTCTAGTTAGGCTTGCAATTAGCTCGCTCCTAAAAATGATTACGTTATGCCTTCAATTTCAAATGTATCAATAACGCGAAACTGTGCATGTTCTAGGGCCCTCAGAGCGCATTTTCTGACAAAACAGGCTGTCGGGATAATGTTACTCAACATGAACGATGGGCTGAAGGATGACAAGGACGAAATACAGGCGCTTTTTACCCCATTCCAAGATATCATATCCTTGCCTTCAACCTCTCAAAGAGTCGCTTCAAGACACATTTTCTTCAATGAGCCAGAAATATCGCACAGGAAAGCTGTGGGTAGAGTACATCAAATAGCAAGCCTGGAAAATATTGAAGGATTCCGCATCTTCACGCGAGGAAATGGAGGTATTCATCTCTACGGCTCCAGATGAAAAGACCATAATATCAGCCGGAGAGAAGTTCGCCATTTGTCTCTACGATAGTGCCAAATCGGAGTGCAAAAGCCTCGACGAACTTCGGGTAGTGAAATACAGCCAAAAAATTGCCAAACAACCGGTCACAGCGTCATTTCAGCTGGCTTCACTTCCGCCGACTTCGGCGGCATGCAAACAACATTCACTGCGGGTATATTTGCAAGTTCAGGAATGGTTAGGATTTGCTTTGGAACCGACCCAATGGGGATGGAAAATCCAACACTCAGCTTTAGTACCAGTGACAACTCATCTTCCAGCTGCTCCAGATCATCTCCTCAATTTGGTGTCCTGCAACTGCAAGAGCTCTTTTGGCAGCCGGTGTGAGTTCTGCTGATAGCGACTAAAGACCCGAAGTAAAAGTTGTAAAGTACCGTACACGTGTAGCTTTAAAACGATACATTTCCCACACTCCTTAATGTGTGGGCACTGCAGTGTAAAAACATGTGGCAACTTCACATTTGATGGCTCAGACGATGAGGAGGACGATTGAGTCCGATGTAAGCTTTGTTTTGCAAGTGTTCTTTGTCTAAAGAAAGCTTTTTAAGCTTTGTTTTGTTATTAATTGCATTATGCATATTCTGAATGTACGTTTAACTACTAACTGCATTAAACTCGTTTTGTTCTATGCAAACTGTTTCTGCTAGTTTACCTGGATTCAAAATAATGCCATCCTAAAAGTTCTTGAGCAAAGATACAAAATGAAGTCAGCAAAGGTGAATAGATGGAGCCCACCAGCGTAAATGGGTGTTCGTTCGGAAAGCGACTGCCACACTTCAACTTTTATATTTGTAACTGTATCCCTGCTGCTGTTAGTCGGATGAACATGGGCAATGTATCGTTTTTAAGCTACAAGTGTGCTTTACAACTTTTACTTCGGGTCTTGAGTCGCTATCAGCAGCTGTTTACACGATAAGTCCCGGCTAATGACAAATTTTCGTGAGAAAAGTTGAGCTAAAAATGTTTGATTACTCATCTGTTTAAATGTATGGCAATAATTACGACCAATAAGAGCGTTATATATAACGCAGTCCTTCTCTTATTACTATCAAAGCTCATTAGAACTGATTTTGGATCAATATTTTGAACGCAGGAAGCAAAAATGCTGTTTTTGGCACTTAGGCCCCATTTAAGCCCTTTTGAACTCTTTAAAAACTATGACGCGGACGCCGCAGAGATGGGGACTTTTCAGGATTTGTTACTTGGGTACTAGGGAACATCTATGACAAATTTCAGCTTTACATTATTTTTTTTAGGTTAAAACTTAATATGCCTGGGTTATAGCTATCGTGTACATTATATGTTGTATATAGAGAATGCCTGAGAGTATTTTTTTCTCAAGACTGATAAAAAAGGAGATGTACGGGAGAGATGTACCCGATATCTAGTTGAGGCTATCGGCTACGCCAGTTGTGATCAAGCCATAGTTGAGATTTGTGGGCAAGGAGAAAAGATAGCGCTCAGATCGAGTCAGAAGAATGGTAGGAAATGACGTAGGAGGCCGAGGGAGAAGGAGGCACTACCCCTCAAGCATATGGAATTATGGGAGAAATACTGGATAATTATAAAGATTAACATGGAATAAAACCTTATCTAACCTCAGAAGGGAAGGAAATATCAAGAAATCCTATTGGTAATAGCTTGAAGAAAGGCAGACGACTCCTTAAGTTATGTTATAACTTAATAGCCGAAATAGTGTGGTCGAGGTTAGAGCTGTGACGTCAGACAGCGGAAGGAAGGGGGAAGTCACGTGGTAGAGCAGGGCGAGACGGCCGAGCGCAGTGACACCAGCAGAAAATAATTATTACAGCAGTCAAGCTGAGCGCATCACATCATGCGATAAGAGAACAATTTTACAAGGGAGTGCGATACAGAAAGTTACGTGCGGGAGACAGTCGCTAGGCGAGGCCTGCAACGCAGTATTCGGAGTTAGTTGTTGGAGCACACGCTGTCCATAAGGCAGGTTCTACAAGCCGTGAACTTGAGTGAGGAAGCCGGTGTTCAGGCACACGTTATTTCAACATCGCAGCAGTAGTATTCATGTGAAACAGCAATGCTTTTCAAAGCTTACAATTTACCGAAGCAATACGCAGCATTACGATAGAATTGAGAACATTATTTGAGCTACATTCTCAATGCAGAACAGCACAGCGAAGCAGTATAATGAGTCCAGTGTTCAACCTCATATTATACAAGGACAGTGAGGCGGAACGTGACGTGCTGTGGGCGACATTTTATAATCATGCGATAGTCAAGCAGTTGAACATTGCTCTGACATTTTGTCAAGCTTAAGATGTTTGGACTTGTATTTCGAAAGTCCAATTGTGCAGTCCAATTACAATTATACACTTCTATTATGGACATTTAAATGGACTTGAACTTATTTCAGCGGTATTACGGCATATTTTATGATGCATTCGGACCGAAATATTTAAGGCGACCATGGGGCCGTTCCAACATTACTGCTTTTGGCAAGTGAAAATTTATAAGCGTATGCACTTTGTGAATAGTGGCACGTGCAGCATAATAGTTACATATCATGAACAGTTGTGAAATATCTCAGTTACGAACACAGATACAGGGTGTCTGACAAATCAGTACACTTTTCAAGATACTTTATTTTTCTACTAGTAAAATTCAGCCGCTGTGGAGACTAACATTATTGTCGAATGCCAACCGAGTAGTTTATGGAACAGTGGCGTGACATATTCGAAGAGTATGGGGTACTCTGCATTTTTGAACTTTTGTGGAAGAGTTTGGACAATATCCATGATGGATAATCTTCAGTTCACCATGTCGGGCTAGGCGGATACAGAGACGTGATGGCACCTCAGAGCGATGGATTCGGTTCCTAACGGAGAGGATAAATATGACATCAAATTCACTTGGATTGAGTCAAGCGTTAGTTCAGTGGGTGATACAGCGTTTTCATCGATCTAGCGAGAAATCTGTGACAAACACTTGGATTACCGGCGATCTTTGAATTATATTAACATCGGAAATATGAAGGTATTGTAAGAGTTATGGCATTCCTGATATGATTTTTCATGAATACTGGGCATACTTGTATATATTTCTAGTAGGAGTGCTACTATTATTTTTCGACATGGCTTAAATATTTTATTGCTCCATTTGCTAAAATATGGTGTTACTATATGATATGGCAGGCACATTTATACGACGTTCTCACCATTGGTTGACTTTATTAAGACAGGATTTTGGTCTTTATATTTTTCTGTGAGGATAGTATTTCTTGATTATGGATATTTTAGCGAGTGTTTCGAACTCGTGATCTGCAATTGGATAATTTAAATTAATTCGTCAGTTCATTAAATACTAGCGAGTATGTATAATTCATCAGTTGCGATTTTTTTATTGGATTGTTTGGTGATATTAAAATTTTATTCACTCAAGTGAATGCATATCGCTTTTATGTGAGTCTTGTTGATTCCAATCATGTACACTCACTCACTAGTCCACGAGATGGGGCCTGTTGCTTTAAGCAATTGTTTGATGGCACTCACCTGACCTATCGTTCTAGGGCATTATCATCATAGTCTGCGAGGTGGGGCCTGTTGCTCTAAGCAATTGCGTGGTGGCACTCACCTTACCTGCCAGTCGAGGGTCTCATTTTATCATCCGAGTGTACTTATGATCTTAAGAGGATTAAACAATAAACTACCAGTCACATATTAGTCGAATTTTGTCAAATAAATTAAAAATAAATGTCAGCAGGGTTACATTTTGTAATTCTTGTTTTGTCAATCCAATATTTTGTTGCAATACTCTTTTAAGAGTATATTCATTTAACAGCTGATACTTTTGATACTCTCTGTGAGTGATTTGATACCTTTGAGAAGGATTTCAAGTAATTGAATATTGTAAGATGAATCATTTTTGGTCAGAATTTATTTTGAGGCAGATCATTATCAGATTATGTGAAGTATTTTTGATATGTATTTTTGGAGGTTGCCAAGTGGAATGATAATTTTGAGGCAGACATGAGGTTGTTGAACCCAGTCTAGCATATTTTTGGAGATTCATGCTTTGCGCTGAATAATGATGGTGTTATATGGAATAATTATAGTGTTATATGGAATAATTATGGTATTCAAATATGGTATTTGACAAAGTGAGATTAAATGGTGAAGTTTTGGATGGTGAGATCCAACGTGATTTTGTGAAGGCAACGTATTATTTTGGCATGATAATTAAATACGAGGTATAACTTGGAACTGATAAACTGTAAGACAACGTTCTATAATCTATATTAAACATCTTTTTAGGAAATTAAATAAATAAATAATTTTGATAATCCAAGATTTTCTGATAATAATAATTTATGAAATAAAAATCTGAAGTTTAAGCATATTAATGATCTGACCCGATAAATTAAAATTTGAATAAACCCAATGAATTAAAATTATAATAAATTGATAAATTAAAATTTGAATAAATCGATGAATTAAATAAATTGATGAATTAAAGGTTGAATAAATTAACTGAATTAAATAAATTAATAGATGATTAAACAGCTGATGAATAACTGAATTAAAGGGTGATAATTAATTAAAGAGGCTGATGACTAATTAAATTTAAATGAATTTAAATAAATTTAAATAAGAGATATGATTTAAATGAATTGAAGAATTGCAACTTGATTTAATGAATTAAACAATTTAAATGGATGAATTGTGATAATTTAATTTGAATGAGATAATGAAATGAGAGTGTGTGGATAATTGAATAATATAATGAATTGATGAATATAATATTCATTTAAATGATTTGATGATAATAAATTAATTATTCTGACTTGAATATAACGAATATTGGGATGAGAACTAATAAGAGAAATGTTAATTTTGATATGATAATGATGGTGATAACCAATGAATAGTGAAGTTTTTTTTTTGATTCACAACCAAGCAATAATCAGTGACAGTGTAAATATGGTGTATAAATTAATGGTTAGATTTTTAGGAGCATTTGTTGGGATTTCCAGCATTTATTAGTGCCATTTAAGCCATATTGTGCCCATTCAGCATGAAATATGCAAATCACAGTATGCCAGCAATGCTCAAATCGGGATTTTCGGGGTTATGGTATGTTCTCCCACTCTGTGACCTACACATTTTGGATACACTTCCAAAAAAAAATAAAAAAAATCAACTCCTACTATAAAACATTTAATTATTCAAATATGTGGCGCTACAACAAATTAAACAAATAAAATACTGACCCATAATTCATACTTGTTCAGAGTGAACAAGGAATACATAATAAACAAAGATTAAACCATAATAAATGGTTTCTCATAAACCAACAAACTTATATTTCTTTTCACTTCCATATAGTGTCCTTTTAAAATTCAATAAAATCAAGAGCTCCAATAGGCTAGATACTTTTCATAACACTGTGTTATTCTTTTACAACACATCACTTCCTATTATATGAGTATCTTATAATCAAACAATATATAATTCTTATTAAAATACTGTTACTCCTTTACTTAAATTTTTGGGCTTTCACAATGTTCTCATGTTACCACCTCTCTCTCAAGTCAACAATTCACTACAGTGATTGGGAAACATTTGCGTACTCCCGAGATATAGAAGACTACTTGAACACGTCAAAAATTAAGATCACTCCCGGAATCTAATTGTCTTCCCTAAACTCGTGAATCACTACATCATAATTATAACATTACATTAGGGATTTATTTTTATCTGTCTTAAAAGACCATTATCTCATAAGAAAGCAACGATCTGAACTTGCAAGCGGTACTCTTCATCTACAAGAACCTCGGTTCGAAACCCGGGTCGTTAAACAAACTCTAAACACTCTGGTGTACTATAACTTTAAAACAGACGGCTGTTCAGACCTACCACACTTCCGTTAGTAGTAAGGGTCTGGCCTATGCCACTTAGCGTGATTTATTGTCCGGGAGCAGGAACTCCAAGGTCTCGCCTTCCAGAGACGGGCTACCCTCTGCTTTATACAGCTTTTCTTAAATGCAGTTCTTTGAACAGGCCAGGCTTTTCATTCACTTATTTTAACTACATATTTAGGTTCACTAGACCATTCTCGTAACCTTGGCATTTATTAATTATGAAGTGTCCTCATTGGTGGGTAAGAATAATTCAATACAACAACAAATACTTAGGGGCTTCAACTTAGACGAATCTGGGTTCGATTCTTTCAACTGCCTCGGGAACCATATCCCATACTGGAGGACTTATAACATTCGCGACTTGGGCGGCCTTTGCCTTAAACCCGCGCTCATACAATAAATATTTCGCAGCCTTTTACAATACAATACACACAATGGCCTCGTGATCACATCACTATTTAGAGGACTTACCATAGCTCAATTACCCCGACCAACTGCCCCTCATAATTAATTTTACCAAGTATATTTAGGTTCAACGCCTTCCTAGCGTGACAAATTACTTCAATGCGCTACATTGCGCTATACATTACTGCCATGTTTCCTCCAAAGAACTGATAAATTCAAAATCAACATTTGATCTATATCTCAATTTTATATTAATCCTCTCCCGTGACAATAATCGCTTTACCTTAAGAACATGTGTTCACAACATGTATTTATTCTTTTAAAGGAGCTCAAAAGCTACTACTTCATATAATTCATCATAATCTTAATTTATATACTTGTTATTATTATTATTATTACGCTTGCTTTCATATAATTAAATCATTTATCAAATACACTGATATTTTATTTCATACATTTCCCCTAAGGGATTTATTCATTTCACAGAATTATTTTATACTTTCTCAATTTTAATCGTTCAGATCGCGCTATTATACCTTTATTTGTTATTCAAAAACATCCCTATTATTTCGTTCTCGAGTGGATTGTACACAAATATTCCCCAACACATAACATAATGAAATGGTTAATCACATGATATGACGGTCACCGACCGAATTCTCCAGCGATGTTTCATTTTCGCCTACTTACGGTAATTAAGCCATCTTCATTAATACCATTTCACACAATGACATTTCTTGATACACATACACATTATTTACCTTAAACACTGGTAACATTTTGAATACAATTTTGTATTCTTTTATCATACACAAATAAATTCACTAAAAATTATTACACTAAAACAGATTTTTCTATATTTACATTACACTGCTTTTAATCACTGAGGCTTTGATTTTTGCCTTACACACGTGATTTCTTTATTCCCCGTTTCCAAGGGTGAAACTCTTAGACGTCGGCTCCCTATCTGGCAATATGATGAAAGTCTCGATCAATCTACCCCTCCCTGGAACGGCTATTCTTCAGATCCGTGGGTGTTACAGTTGATTTTTAATCCCTACCACCTCGGGTCTCGGGGAACTTTTAATTACGTAATGCCGCATTTGCACTTCTTTCCTGGGAAATTATTATAACATCTTTCTCCACACAAAAATCTCTCTTCCAAAATGATTCACAATGATGTATTTCTTATGTTAATTATATTCTCGCAAATGGCTTAAATCTAATTATTCTTCCTCTTGCACAACTGCGAGGATGCCATTTTACTGCAGCGTAAGCTCAATTTCCGAAACCTATTCTCGCTCACTCACGTGGAAAGTTTTGATCGTTCTATTAATAGTCGTGACCAGCTCCTTATCGGTGCGTCATGCATGATATCATTTCCTGGCCACCTGGACTCTTATTCTTACACAACATTCTACCCGTCCTCTACATAAAATCTTTCTAAGTTCCACTGAAGACTGTATTTTTCTTCCTTTCGTTTACCAATAAAACATGGATTCGACCCCTTGAACCAATGGTACATAGGTTCAATATAAATGAGTGAATATTTGAATATATGTGTTTTAGGATATTTTGTGTTAGACAGATTCCTATTTATTGACATCCACATTACTGATGTTAAATTAAAGGAAGGTTAGGTCTCAGGGATCACGAAATGTCAGTGATGCAAAGACATAGTGCTACGGTGGCCCTGAGAACTCAAGCGAACTTTAGTAATTTTTTTTATTTTATGTGGATGAAAAATACTTTGAAATAGCACAGAGATGGTTCGATTTTGAGGACTATAACAACCTAACATTTGCATTCGACCATACTCTTAGGCAGGGTTTGTGTTTATTTTTCTGTCAGACTATTTAAGTTTAAATAAATTTGATTTTATCTTAGTTGTGATCTGATGATGGTGTTGTTTTCCCAATCCTTTCCTTTGTCTTAATTAAGGCTTAACCAGAAAGGATGTGAGTCGCCTAGATGCAAAAGTGTCCATGTCCTCCATAACTGGTATGAGAAAAAGTGGAAAATGTGTTTTTACTGGGTGGATTGGTATAAGCCTACACTGTTTGTCATATAAATAAGTATGCATTAGTTCAAATCTGATTGAGCTATTGACAAAAAAAAAAACAGGAACGCAATGCTTGCAAGATATAAGCAAAATAAAAATGGACATGGACACTTTTGCATCTCATTTTGACGATGGACACTTTTGCATGCAACTGTAATGGACATGGACAGTTTTGAAACTGACTAGAGACTATGTGAAGAGAAGACATGTGATGATCATAAATCTAAATTTTTGTATTCAATTTTTAATTTATGGAATGAACATAAATCTAAATTTGTGCATTTTTTTAAAACGTACATGGTGTAATATCTGACAATCTGCCACGCACTTAGTACATCATACCTGGAACAATGTCTTGATCCTCTCCTGCTAGCCTAATAAGTTCATGTACTATAACAGAGAGTTTATCTCCCTCCAGGACTCACCATAGTGTTTCTCGAGGAGATTTGAAAAAATTTCCAGTTATTTTTCATTAATGGTCACGGGAGAGTTTGTTAAGCAGCCCGGGTTTACCTTTTTATAGTGTATTCCCCGTTTGCATACACCCATTGGTTCATTGATGTCAGACCTATAATTAGGCTCCCCTTGGACGTGAATTACATTCTGTGAATTACGGATGATGATGATGATGACTCTTTTTACTTTTGTTATCTGGAAGGGGAACGATGCTGCAGATTGGATGACGTTTTGAATGGCCCTTTCCAGTCATCTATCTCCCAGTCTCTCCCTAGTTTGTGGAGGGTCCCATACTCTTCCAAGATGCTATGGTTGAAGCTATCGTTTCTCGTTTCCGCAGTTGCCTTTTGATGAGCCCAATCATTCTATCGGAAGGCATGAATGAATATCCAGTAATGGGATAATTCACTTCTAGTTTGTTGACGCTTGTTGCGTGTTTGTACATGCAATGACACAGCATCTAGACAACTATTGTGTTTTTATTTTGTCCAGGGCACCCATCGGCAATTAAGCCCAAAGTTTGTATGTTGCTCATGTCTGTATGGCATAAACAGTGGTAGAGAGCTGAGCATATTTCATTTGACCCTTTCTTACCTTGGCTCTCAAGCCATGTATGTGTACATGAATACATTATTAGTGGTTAACCTTGATTTGAAGAGGAACATACTATAATGGCAAGATTGTATTGGTATAATTGCCTACTGTAATGGACACTCTGATCAGATATTTTAATTCCTTTGGCAGTCGAAAGACATGGGCAGAAATTGTCTCGCATTTCCTTCAGCAATGAACAGAAACAACTTGCTTCACTGATCTTCACGGCGTACTCGCTTCCTAGAACGGCCAGGTGTTGTTTCCGCAATGCCTTGATCAACATTATTGACATGTTTCAGATTTATTGTGACGAAAACAGTGCGTATAACTTTCAGCATAAACTTTAAAACACACAGAAGGGCTCAATGTTTACATACAAAAGACGGCCATCTTGTATTAGTCATTTGACTTCAATCTTCATTGCAATTGGTGGAAAGGGACAAGGCAAGTTTTGAGCCTCACTTACGTATGGACATGGACAGTTTTGAATCCAACCACACTTTTCGAGAGCTGGTATTCATATGACATGGACAGTTTTGAGCATAAATAGCATTTCAGGCATGTGTAATAAGTCTAGCTCTACACTCCAGTGTTGCCAATTCATTTTTTTTTTGAAAAGTGGACATGGACAGTTTTGCATCTAGGCAACTCATATGGTTTGCTAGGGGTTCAGTTGATGACGCCCATTTCTATTTGTTATCATGATTAAATTTAAGCCCGTAACGACCCTGGAGATACTTTATCTCGTGTTACCCTCAGCTTTTGTGATATTTCAACTGAATTTCCGACACATTCCTTATTTGATTTCATGTTCATTTAACTCCACTCTGGCCTGGGAAGCCAGGTATGTGATGTAATGGCATATGGGTCATCGCATACCTCGGATGAACGGGTGCAATACTACACCACCAGCCATACATTACTATGAATGGGACAAGTGGATTCGTGTCAGTATTGATAATTAAGTTTTTTGATGTGTAACCTATCTCCACTCGGTTGCTGTATATTTTTTGTGGGGGTGATTTTGAAGAAATGAAACGGAAATGAAACGGAAACAATGAACGCGCGCGGTGGCTGAGGTTGGTACCACGACGTACTGTTGGCCATGTGGCTATGTGGAACTTATATCGCATACGGTTTACTTCAAGGTTTGGAGACCCCTTAAAGATATTCTTATAATAAATCATCTCAAATTGTCGTTCTTTGGTGTGAAAACATTCATTATATCATATTTGCTGAAAAGAATCATGATTTATTAAATCTTCATACTTTTGCTGCATTCTTATTTAATGTAAGCACTCGAGGTACTGTCGGCCAAAATACAGCACTATGTGGAATATATATCGCATACTTCAAGGTTTGAGGGCCCCATTAAAGATATTCCTACAATAAATCATCTTCAAGTTGTCGTTCTTTGGTGTGAAAATATTAATTATATCATATTTGCTGAAAGGATTTGGCACATGAGTTTTACAAGTAGTTATTTCAATGACCAACAGAGTTCACTGTTAACAAGGGATTTGCGCTCCCAGCAGACACTTAGTAGGATAACATGTCACATGTTACACATCATATGAGACTACTAAGGCTCGTAATTTTTTTAAACCTGATTCAGATACGTTTTAAATTCCGTTATGTCACAAAAATAAGTATTCGTCTATTCTATCCACAAATAAATACAGGGAACTTTCCAGCAAGCTTCGTAATTTTACGTGATTTTAAGATATTAAATGTGTGAATTGAATTTTTAAGATGTTAATGGTTGTCGCGTTTAGTAGTCTATATAAATTGTAAAACCATTTATAAAAACTAAAATGTCTACTTTCCTTCCCTCCATCACTTCCCTACAGTTTCAGTTTCACACTTTTGCAATAAGTTGTCTTGATCAAAAAGCCTGAAAATATGTCGGATTATTTCCAATGGAAATGCTATAATCACCCCAAAATATCGGTCGCTGTCTCTACCACAGGATAATGGATGCAGTTGTTCTAATAAGAACTTGAGATGACAGACGAAAGTGTGATGTTCATATACTATGTTTCATAGCGGCTTCGGTGACGTAGATGGTAGCATGCTGAACTGCTGTGCCCAAGATAGCGGATTCAAACTCGGCCGAAGTCATCGGGTTTTTTAAGAGAGTTAAAATCCTTCAGTATGCCTTCCTTTGGAGGGGAAGTAAAGCCAGCGGCCCCAGCCAATAGATTTATGGCATGTAAAAGATCCTTCCACAGACTAAACTTGTGTGAAGCTAAATGTCTAGGTTCGATTTCGTCGGAACGCTCTATCCAAGTTCCAACGTTCACCACTAGCTATCAGTAATATCTGGTTGTGAAAGTTGGAACTACTTGAAATTGAACGGAACTCGTAGCACACCCTATGGGTATCGCTTGAAGCAGCTACAGCCTCTGGCGAGCCGAACATGTCCTCGGACACTCCCGGCACTAAAAGCCATACGAAAAATAATAACTATGTTTCATGATTCTATCTATAAGATCTTGACTTTAGATTTTTCTAGTCAGCTTGCATCCAATAAAAAAAATTACGAGCCTTACAGTAGTCGTTGGTTGGTCGGTTCTTAAGTTTAGGGGCTGCGACAACGCGGTCATGTAGCCCCGTGTACTTTGGGTGTGTGTAGAATCTGTCTGATAACCGGTGTTAATTGTGATGACTGTAATAGTGTGTGTTATCTGTTTTTTAATTTAAGTACTGCAACTTAGAATTTTTCAAATAGTTCTTACTTTTGCCGCCAAGCAACACCGTCAACGACTACTAGGCCAAGTTCAGAACTTAGCTACTAGATGCCACCGCAGTCGGCTCTTGGCATATGATGTGTAACATGTGACATGTTATCCCTTGTTAACAATGAACTCTGTTGGCCATTGAAATAACTACTTGTAAAACTGCAGTGCCAAATCCTGACCGGTTTTCAGCAAACATGATATATTGAATATTTTCACACCAAACAACGACAACTTGAAGATGTTTTATTGTAGGAAGAATATCTTTAATGGGGCCTCCAAACCTTGAAGTAATTTTGTATGCGATATAAATTCCACATAGGCGCATGGCCGACAGTACCTCGAGTGCTTACATTAAGAATACAGCAAAAGTATGAAGATTTAATAAATCATAATTGTTTTCAGCAAATATGATATAATGAATATTTTCACACCAAAGAACGACAATTTGAAGTTAATTTACTGTAGGAATATCTTTAATGGGGCCTCCAAACCTTGAAGTAAACCGTATGCGATATACATTTCACATAGCCACATGGCCGACAGTACGTCGTGGTATCAATCTCCGCCACCACGCGCGCTCATTGTTTCCGTCCCATCCATTTCCGTTTCATTTTTCAAAATCAGAATACAGATACCGAGTTTTTTTTTTGTCGTGTAGCCTCCTGAGAGGCCGAGTGCAGGTCTTTCTAGTCGACGCCCGTGGGCGACCTGCGCGTCGGGATGAGAGATGGAATGGATGAAGATGAATGAAACTGGGCAAGGATGTGGAAGGAAGCGGCCGTGGCCTGTCAGAAGGTACTGTCCCAGCATTTGCCTGGTGTTGAAAATGGGAAACCACGGAAAACCATTTCAAGGACAGCCGACGGTGGGGCTCGAACCCACGCGTCTACCGAGTCAGCAGAGAGCTTGGCCCCTTGACCTAACGCAGCGCTTTAGCCCGCGTAGCCACTACTGTCGGTACAGATACCGAGTGGAAAGATGTTACACATCAATAATACTCTAGCAAATGTACATTCTCATGCGATTTTCGATTTTACAAGTTTGCAAAACTTTTAATGTTCGATTGATATGCGTGCCTGGCATCCCGAATTCGAAAGCTTAAGATCCTGTGGCTGATACCGTTACGTACCAGTGACGTATCTACAAGAGATGATTGATCCCCCTATTCTACAGCGCTCAAAAACAAATAGTATGCTCTAAGAAGGGGGTTGACTGTTTGACAGGTGAACTTGTATTTCTCATGAAATCTACCCATTGCAATGGGCACCTTGTTGCGACTTTCAAAATATCTCGACGTATCTTCACGTTTCTCGTCCCCCAGACCCCAAAACTACAGTCCGTTCAAAAGTCTATATAATATATATAACTAGTGGGCCCGTGCGAGCTTTCGCAAAGTGAATGTAGGTTTATGGGGTAGTAGGGAAGAATGTGAGAGAACGAAGTTTTAAATATTGGAGAAATGTATTTATTGTTGTTAAACGGCATACGTACATGAGAAGAACACAAAGAATTATGTAGAACAGTGTTTTGTACTTGTCACAGCACCTCTTTGTAGACAATTATCGATGTTACAACGAATTCATCGGTTATTGTTTGCTCAGGAGTTTCTTCTACAGCAATTTTTACGTTTGCAAAGGATTGAACCCTAGAGAAAGTCTTGGCGAGACCACACAGGAGCCATCTGCTGAGAGACTCCTCAGCTAGCAGTACGCCGCGCTCCCGCCAGATGGCTGCCGCCGTCGCGCTGCCATGCGCTCTATCGGCAGGCTCGCTAGGTTACGGTGCTCCCATTTTAAATGTACATTTTTTTAGGTATTTATTTAATTGCGAGGCATTTAAAGAGGAAGTGAGTGCGTTTTTGGGCACATATGGGGTTATGCGGAACCTGTAGGTACCCCATATGTGTAGGTTGGTGTTAACAGGACCTTATTTTCGGTACAAAACTGGAATGGGACCTTAGCAGAATGATATAGGGAGGATAATCATCATCTTCATTTCCCGTTTCCAGCTTCCTGGGTTGGGTTGTGAATTAAAGACCTCCATCGTTGCCTGTCTCTCCACCACTCCTCTCCTTCTCAGGTTTTCTCCCCCTCTTCTCTATGCACTCCCAGACTGCATCCGTCCATCTTTTTCGGGGTCTTCCTCGTGGTCTCTTCCCTGTCATCTTTTCGGAAAAAGCTTCCGTTGGTACTCTCTCCCATTCCATCCTCATCGTGTGACCATGGCACTTTAACTTTGTTGTTTCTATCCTGTCCAGCAGCTTCAAGATTCCTGTCTCTTTTCATATCTCCTCATTTCTAACTCTATCTCTCCTGGTCTTGCCCTCTATGCCACTTAGAAATTTCATCTTCGCTGCTTGTATTATACTCCTCTCATTTTGTAGTAGCCCATGTTCCAGCTGCATATGATAGTATAGGCTCGTAATAGGTTGAATATAGTTGTTTGTTTGTTGTTGTTTGAGTCTTCAGTCTTTTGACTGGTTTGATGCAGCCCTCCATGCCTCCCTGTCCTGAGCTAATCGTTTCATCTCTACATAGCTACCACACCCTACATCCGAGGCAATCTGTTTAACATACTCTAACCTTGGTCTACCCCTACAGTTCTTGTCCTCGACCCTTCCTTCCATAACTAAGCTTGCTATTCCTGGGTGTCTTAGTAAGTGTCCTACCAACCTATCACTTCCCTTCATTAGCAGTCGCCAGAAACATCTCTCCTCTCCCACTCGTCTTAATACCTCTTCGTTTGTAACCCTATCTACCCATCTGATCTTCATCATTCTCCTGTAACATCACATTTCAAACGCTTCAATTCTCCTCTTTTCTGCTGCACCGATACTCCAAGTTTCACTTCCATAGAGTGCGACGCTCCAGACAAAGGTTTTCAAAAGTGTCTTCCTAATACCTAAATCTATATTCGATGTCAACAGATTCATTTTCTGCAGAAATGCTTTCCGTGCCTGAGCCAACCTACTTTTATATCATCTTTGCTTCGTCCATCACTGGTTATTTTGCTTCCTAAGTAACAGAAGTCACTACTTCCTTTCGTTTTCCCCTGCCAGTTTGATGTCCATAGAGGTTTCTGATTTATTGCGGCTGCATTCCAATACTTTTGTTTTACATTTATTAATTTTCATCATGAATTTTTTCCTCAAGACGGAGTCCATACCATTCAAAAACTCATTCAAATCCTCAGGCGTGTCGGCCAAGATGACGATGCATTTCTGGTTGGTTCCTCAGTTGAGTGGCTGCGACAACGCGGTCATGTAGCACCGTGTACTTTGGGTGTGTGTAGAATCTGTCTGATAACCGGTGTTAATTGTGATGACTGTATTAGTGTGTGTTATCTGTTTTTTAATTCAAGTAAGGACTGCAGACTTAGAATTTTTCAAATAGTTCCTACTTTTGCCGCCAAACGCCACCATCAACGACTACTGGTTCAGAACTTAGCTACTAGACGCCACCGCAGTCGGCTCCTGGCAACATACATAGAAACCTAAGAGCGTTGTTTACATTCTTAGCTTATATATTTTAGCTTCACAAAGGTGTAATTAGTGGAAGGTTCTTTAACATGCAATACATTTATGACAAGAAACTGACGACTTCCACCGGGTTTGAACCCGCGATCTTGGGCATAGAAGCTCGAAGCCGCTTTTACATTTCTTTGGGACGTTCTATACAGGGTGTCCCACCGAACTTTGCGACCTCAAATATTATCGAAATGAAACAAGATTTGAAAAATCTACTTGTGCAGGAATGTAGCCACGTCAGGGGGTCACACAATGGGAGGACATGCACAATCCAGGAAATTATAACAATATCACTTTCAACGCAAAGTTACCTTTTTTAAATGGAACATACATGTTTTTTCTAGCAAAATCAAGAGTAAACATACAATTAATGATAACAGAATTGGTTTCACATCTCTAAACCCCGTAACTTCTGAAATAACTAACGTTGTAGAAGATGGCAATGGAGACACTGTTTGCCAAGTTTAACAAATGTGTAGAACTGTACACATAGTTCAAAATGTACAATTACCGATTTCCTAAACAAACTTGTGGCCTATAGCTTAAAGAAACGTCATGTTTTTAAATTACATCCAGCACGGAAGAGACATTCACAAGTAATCAGTAACATCTTAACTGATGAAACTGTGTCACTTCAGCGGATGTTCAATGTGACCACCGTTTGCATTAATGCACTTCTGTAGACGGTGAACAACAAAGCGTTGTATGCTGCTGATCCCAGTGTTTCCACAGATATTTCCGCACACGCCGAAGTAATACGCTGTTGCATATTCGCTATTGTAGTTGGGACTTCCTGATAGACTATCTTGCAATGCGCTCCAGAGAAAGTAGTCTAATGGCGTCAAGTCGAGGGACCGTGCTGGCCATCTCACAGGACCACCGCGTCCTATCCACCGATTTGGAAACTTATCATCCATTACAACTCTGGCAACACGTGCGAAATGTGCGGGGCACCCATCATGCTGGAACCACATTGATACACGAGTTTCCTATCCCATGTCCTCCATGAGAAGGGGTAACGTGTCTTGAAGAAATGATGCATATCGCTGTCCGTTTAGTGTTCCCTGATAAAAATAGGGACCTACAATACGGTTGCCAATGAAACTGCACCAAACATTGATACTCCACTGTCGTTGGTTAGTAACCTACAACTTTAGTTATTTCAGAAGGTACGAGGTTTAGAGAAGTGAAACCAATTCTGTTATCAATTATTGTATGTTTACTATTGATTTTGCTAGAAAAAACATGTATGTTCCATTTAAAAAAAAAGGTAACTATGCGTTAAAAGTGGTCTTGTTATAATTTCCTGGATTGTGCATATCCTCCCATTGTGTGACCCCCCCTGGCGTGGCTACATTCCTGTGCAAGTAGATTTTTCACATCTTGTTTCATTTCGAAAATATTTGAAGTCGCAGAGTTAGGTGGAACACCCTGTATATACAGTATAATAATGTACTGTATATATCCATATAATTTATATCAGTTTCTTGTGGGCAAGATAACTACCGTCATTTTACACCAATCACTTTCAAATTCATACATAAATTATAACTATTCAAAATGTAGGTCGAGTTCGTTGATGGGCAAAATAGGGCCAAAGAGGTAAAAATGGGGGAGCTTTTCCTGGATAAAGTGAAATATTGCTATAACTTTCTTAGTATGTGAAAATTCGAATCCATTCATAGGTCGTACTATTCTTCGGATAAGGGCCAAAAACTTATCTCAGTTAAGTTTGTTGTACCAACCAATTTATTTATTTAACGTATGGCTTTTAGTGCCGGGAATGTACGAGGACATGTTTGGCTCGCCAGAGTCTGTACCTACTTCCAGCGGACACCCGGAGGGTGAGCTACACGTTCCGTTCAATTTCAAGTAGTTCCAAATTTCGCCACCAGATGTCAATGATACCTAGTGGCGAACGTTGGAAGTTTGATAGAGCATTCCAATGAAATCTAACCTAGAAATTTAGCTCCACACAACTTTAGACTGTGGAAGGATCTTTAACATGCCATAAATCTATCACATGGGACCGCCAGCTTTACTTCCCCTCCAAAGAAAGGCATCTTCTTCTTCTTTTATTCATGGGGCCTCTCGTTCCCGAGTTCCTGTTTAGCGTCGACCTCCAAGATCTTTTGCTACCATGTGTTTCCTTCATTCCCACCTGGATATCTCTGCTCCCTTCACAAAGCTGCAGATCAATCTTATTGGGTCCTCTAGGATTTTCTCTCTTTCTTCACCCGGCTTCCCTAGTGTGGAGATTCTAATTCTTCCCAGCGCCTCACATTCAAAAAGTATGTGTTCAGCTGATTCTTCTGCTTCATTGCATTTCCTACATATATTGTCTCTTATTACTCCAATTCTATGTAGGTGTTTTTAAGATGGCAGTGTCCTGTCAATAGTCCCACTACCCATCTTATATTTCCTCTGCTAAGTTGTAGAAGTTGTTTAGTGTGCTTCTTGTTTGGTCCTTTTATCAGTTCCTTTGCAAGTCTGCAACCTGGAGTCTTTTTCCAGTTTTCTATTTGCTTCTTTTGTGCCCATTTACCTATTACATGTCGGGCTTGTCTGTAAGAGATCCCACATACAGGTTCTGGGCCTACAAAATGTATCTCTGCTCCTTTTCTGGCCAGTTCATCTGCCCTTTCATTACCTTCTATACCTGCATGCCCTGGTACCCATATTATTTTATCGGTGTTGTATTCTGAGAGCTTCAGGAGAACTGAGTGGTAGTACCATACTATTTTGGATGTTATCCGGACAGCCTCTAGTGCCTTAATGGCTGCTTGGCTATCCGTAAAAATGAAAATGTTCTTATCTTCATATTTCATTTTCAGGTTTTCTTCAAGACACGTGGTGATAGCTAACACCTCCGCTTGAAAGACAGTAGTGTGTCTGCCCAGGCTCATTTGAATTGGAAAAAGGAAGGAATACTGAAGGATTTTTAACGCTCTTAAAAAATCCGACGACTTTGACCGGGTTTGAACCCACCAACCAATGACCAAAGGGGTGGGAAAATGGATCCTTTGAGAAAGAATAATATCTCCCTTAATAAGCACAATATCAAAACCGTTTGAAATGGTCGATAGTCCTCTAAAAATTACCAAAAACTTATCACAGTTAAGTTTTTTTGATAGTACCAACCAATGACCAGAGGGGAGGGAAAATGGATATTTTGAGAAATAATAATATCTCCTGTAATAAGCACAATATCAAAACCGTTTAAAATGGTCGATAGTCCTCTAAAAATTACCTAAAGTTTCTGTTTAAAAGAATTATTGATACGACCCACCATGCTTACGCCAAGGTATGAGCGAACATTTTTCTGAATTATAAGAAGATGGGGCTTCTCGTGTGCTAAACATGTAGAACTGATATAGCAGCTTAGGCTTTCACGGCCGGCGTTCATAATTAAGTACAAGTTTTTCGGGCTTGTAGGCCGTGGTCCAGACAGGATATCTCCCGACGTTTCACCGGAAAATGCGTCCGGCATTATCAAGGATTCCGCTCCTTTCCTTGGTCAGCAATGGAGGTATATATATGGATATATACATATATAGAACGTCCCAAAGAAATGTAAAAGTGTACCCCACTGCTGACCAAGGAAAGGAGAGGAACCCTTGATAATGCCGGACGCAGTTTCTGGTGAAACATCGGGAGATATCCTGTCTGTACCACGGCCTACAAGCCCGAAAAACGTGTACTTTAACATGTAGAACTGTTGTAGGTATGTAACTATCAGCAAATTTAATGAATACGAAATATCTTTCTTTGCCCGGTGAAATTTACCTCCACCTTCCGGCGTGTCGAGAAGGTTTTTTATTACATAATACGCGTATTTAGCGTAAGAGTTCAAGAGGATTTCGCGCATTGAAAAATTACATACTTAGAAAAAAATTGAATGGCGCGGCGGCCGTGGTATTGACAACATACCTGTTCCATGGCTACTTCAGCAGGTACCACTGGTCCTCCTGGGCCTCGTGCATTCCCACCATGGCCCTTGCCTCTACCAGCAGCAGACTTGGGCACACTTGACCATCCTCTGTCCACCTCGATCTGTTGACCACCTTGTTCTTGGGGACCATGCAGTAACTTCTTCTCGTACTCTGCAGTGGGAATACACACGACAAACAGCATCCCAGCCATGGGTACTGTTTAATACAGCTGGTGAGCTGTGATGTGGTGTGGTAGTTAGTTGAAGCTTATTATGGCATCTGTAAATAAATGAAAGCATACTAGAAATAGTTTGGAATGAAAACAACGCGAAGATTCAAAGAGTATTCATCCAATACCCTTTAAATAATTAAGAGAGAATGAACAAATATCATTGCATCATGGCAAAGGCCATAACACCAAGCTACCCAGAGTCGGTAGATTCTGTAGTGTCCCATTTCTAGCCTACTTTCACATTTTGCACACAAAAAAAATATGAAAAAGTACTGTAGATTTATGAGACCAAGTCGGAAAATGTGTCTGTCTGTCCATCCGTGTGCCACCCTCCCTCATCACTCCTAAACAGCTACAGATATAGAAACCAAATTTGGTATGAGTAAAGACCTATATCAGAACATCTCAAGGCCATATTTGAAAATTATGTCAGTGATATCAACTGCTGAAAAAATACAGTTGGAATTTGAACATCATATTGGATATCTCAGAAGATATGTTCTTTAAAATTCGCAAACATATAGATCATAACATTTCAGATAAAATTTCAGGACCCCATATATGACAGTGTTGCCAACATCATTCTACGCGTGTTGATAGGTTCAATGTTTAACTGCATCTATCTTCCATGTTGATAAATGAATTTTATCCCAAATTGGTACATGTATATATCATATTTCCGATTAATATTGAGCAACCCATACCTGTCAGTGTTGCCAACATGATTCTTCGCGTGATCATAGATTTAATCTTGAGCTGCATGTAATGCCATACTACATCTTGGACTTCAACCAAATATTGTACATACATTGTGTTATAAATGCATCTCGCATGTATTACCCAATAATATACAGGATCATTTTTACTTTAACACAACACTTTTATTCATTACCAGCATTCATACAATATGACGATCACAACACCAAGAAATAATGACATTAAAAAAACAAGTGAACATAATCAGATGCAACAACTCCCCCGTCTAAGCTAGAGCCAATTTGAGATTAAGTCTATCAGGTTTCTTTCCAACTCTAGAACTACGACGTAACTCAGGAACTTCCTGATTAGCAGGGTGGACGGGTTTAACATGTGGTTCTGGTAGGACAACTGCACTTATTTTATCTTTTGGAGGAGTTAGTGGAAACAAAATCTCAGGAGTGTTATCATCATCAGGATCAGACCATAAATCAAATGCATCATCAGTCATTGGTGCAGACATTGCACTAGTTCCAGGAATGGCACAATTATTAGCAGATCTAAATGGCAGGAGTTGATCTACATGTTTCCTGTGAGTGATACCGTTAGCGTCTCTCACAACATACATAACGTTTCCTTCCCGTTCATTTATTATACCTTTCTCCCAGGAATCAGTTTTATTACCAATTCTCATACGTACCAGGTCTCCTATCTTGAATGAGCGTGCTTTGTCCATCAATAGCTTAGGTCTACTTTTAGGTTGGACATCAAAGAACTTAACCAAACTTAATCTAGTCCTCAGACCTCTACCAAACATAAGCATAGCTGGGCTTTGATATGTGGAAGCATGTTCAGAATTACGATAAGCAAGCAACCAAGTATACAGTTTATCTATGGTGGTTGTTTCAACGAATTTGCTGGCTTTTAATGCATGCTTGAAACTTTGGACATCTCTCTCTGCCTGCTCATTAGAGTTTGGGTGGTAAGGAGCAATTGTCAAATGCCTAATAACATTTTTGGCACAAAAGGTTTTAAAATCATCACTGATTAATTGGGGTCCATTATCAGACACAATAACTCTAGGCAACCCAAATTGAGCAAACAAAGGAATCAAAGCATCAACCAAGGCTGATGTTGTAGTAGATGACATTTTAATAACTTCTGGCCATTTACTATAGGCATCGACTACAATCAAGTACATGGCTTTGGAATATTCTGCAAAGTCGGTATGGAGTCTTTCTCAAGCCTCCCTGGGCCATTCCCATGGGTGGTAGGGAGCTTTAGCTGGTGAGTTACTAACCCTGGAACATCCATTACAATCATCAGTAATTAAGCCTATTTCTTTATCTAATCCCGGTCTAGCTGTATCCCTCTCAACAAGGCGGTCCGGGTTCGATTCCCGGTCAATGCATGTGAGATTTTCGATGTGAAATGCCATGTCCTGTGGTTCGGATTCCACGTAAAAAGGAGGTCCCGTGGCTCATAATCACAAGATTCACGGTCACGTAAAACTACAATCTTCCTTCCTTTTTATCTAATCCAGACCACCATACGAAGCTACGGGCAAGAGCCTTCATTTTAGTCATCCCTAAATGACCTGAGTGGAGTTCTTTCAAAATCTGGGGTCTCAAACTAGCTGGAATGACAACTCTCCCCCCTTTTACAATGCAATTATGGTCAATAGAGTATTCATTTTTATGTTTCAGGAAATTTGGTAATACAGCAGGCCATTGATCATTTTTGACACAATTCAGGACAACAGATAGTATTTTGTCTTTGACCGTTTCATTAGCAACTTATTTTGCTGTAACAGGGGCACTATCTAGCATGAGAAAATTTATATGCAAAACAGTTTCATTAGGTTTAGTCTGTGCAGGCAATGGCAATCTAGATAGGCAATCAGCATTACAGTTCTCATCCGTTTTGCGATAGATAATGTCATAGTCATATTGAGACAAGAGTTCAGCCCACCTTTGGCGCCTTTTGTCACATATTGAGGATAGTGAAGTTTTAGGACTAAAATTATAGATAAGTGGTTTGTGGTCTGTCACCAACGTAAAATGACGCCCTCTTAGATACAAGTCACATTTCTTCACGCCCCAAATAATAGCCCTGGCTTCCTTATCCAAAATACAATAGTTTTTTTCTGCTTTACTTCATGTAGAACTAGCCAACAATAAGGGTCTTTCTGTCCCATCTGAGAATATGTGAGATAGACAAGCTCCCATACCTGTTTCAGATGCATCACTAGCTAAAACTAAAGGCATTGCTGGATTATAATGACACAAAACCTTATGAGACAATAACATAGATTTAGCCTGTTCAAAGGCCTTATCACATTTGGCATTCCATTTAAACTTTGGTTGATTTGCACACTGGTACAGGGGACCTAAAACGCTAGACAGGTTTGGTAAAAATTTACCATAATAATTCATCAACCCACAAAATGACAAAATCTGGGTCTGAGTAACAGGTTTATGTGCTTTTTGAACAGCCTCTACTTTCTCGTTAATAGAGTCCAATCCATTCATATTGATAATGTGCCCACAGTACTCAACCTCGTCTTTAAAAAACCTACTCTTCCCTATGTTGACAGTCAGTCCTGCTGTTTTATTTCTTTCAGTCAATACTATTAAATGGAACCAGTGTTCTGCAGGGGATGACCCAGTGATGACAGTATCATCAAGATAACAGAAGGTTTTCTTAAGACCTGAATGAATATTGTCCATCTTGGCCTGCCAAATAGCCGGAGCTGAAGCAATACCAAAAACAAGCCTCGTAAACTTGAACAGCCCCCAAGGGGTAACAATCGTCTGCAAGTTTTGAGATTGCTCATCCATTTCTAGTTGTAAGTAGGCACAATTTAGATCGAGTTTAGTAAATTTCTCGCCCACTCCTAGCTTTGCAAAAATTTCATCAATCTTTGGTAAGGGGTATTGGGGCACTACAAGGTTAGGGTTGACGGTTACCTTAAAATCCCCACATATTCTCACCTTCGGTGCCACGCTCTTAGCTTGATCTATGATAGGGACAATGGGTGTAGCCCACCTCGTTCGAGCCAACTCCTCATCTGTTAACTTGACAAGTGTTCCTTCATCCACCATATCCTGTATTTTCCTTTCTACCTGAGACTGGTGAGCTAGTGGGATAGATATAGCTTGAAGAGCTACGGGTTGAGCCCCCTTTTTAAGTACTAGTGTCCCCTTGGCCCCTTTTAAGGTCCCTGGTTGTTTAGTGAAAACCTCAGGATAAGCCTTTACTAATTTCCCCACTGAGTTGATTTCAGGGTGAAAGACTTCCAGTTGTTTCACCTGATGCACTTTTACCACATTTTCCCAGTTTAATGGAAGGAATCGAAGCCAATTCCTACCAAGCACAGTGGAGCTAGCTGAGGATTTCACGACATACAAAGGCAATAAATGCTTTACATTTTCAACCTCAGCTACAACATTCACTAAATACACAGAACCCTTTACAGGTGTGTTGTCATATTGAATAATATTTGTTTTCACTTTTCGCAATTTGTCTTTAGGGAAATGTTTACACCATTCTTCATATGTCATACAAGTAGCATGTGCACCTGTATCTACCTCGAAAGGAACCTTTTTTCCATCCACTATTACCTTAACAAACCAGGCGTCATTGCCAACACTTTCAATAACACCTATTTTGTGCACTGGAAACTCCCTTATGGCAGTAGAACACTCAGATACATTACCACTTCCTACTCATACTTTAGGATCACTTGAAACACTGACACACTCTTTATACGCACTATGTCGAAGACACAATTTTCTGACCATAATGTTTTTAATGGCACCTCATCTTCCTCACTGTCGACTGCTCTGCTTCATCTTTGGACTCATCAAGCACTAGCTTGTAAACCCTCCGCCCTTTTGTCTTGGAGTTGAAGCGCCCTGAATGTATTTTCTTACTTGGCTGGTTGGACTTCATACTCGAATATGGATCTTTTGTAGAGCTACCTCCTCGATGGCACATAATGGGAACATGTCCTTGGACTCCACATGTTCTACAGATGTTATCTCGCAGATGGCACTGTGGTTTTAAGTGTCCTGCCTTCCCACAGCAATAGAAACGCCTGTCCCCAGGTTGGAGATTTACTTGATGCACTCGACTTGTTGAGGCATCACTTCGGTCACCTCCCACCATAGCTGCATCCGCAGCAGCAGTCTCCATAGTCAGTGCTATATCCTGGCATTTTGTGAAAGTCAACTTCTCCTCACCAAACAACTTCTTCCTTATAGCTTCATTGTTCAAACCACATACTAATCTGTCTCTTAGAGCTTCATCGAGGTTGTCTTTAAACTCACAATATTGAGCTAAGGATTTCAGCTTAGAAATATATTGAGAAATTGTCTCATTCGGCGACTGGCTTCTGGTATAAAACTTGTACCGCTCTCGGATCACAGATGGCGTTGGCTCTAAATGTTTTCTTACTAATTGTACTATGAAATCAAAATTATGAGTTTCAGTTCTTACGGGATACGCCAAATCCGTAATGAGAGCAGCATACTCAAATCCAACGAGACTCATCAGGTGGTTTGTGTGAAGTGACTCGGGAATGTTGTGTACTACAAACTTATTTTTCATGATGGTTATATATACATCCCACTTTACTTGTTGGGTGAATTCAGGCATTGAAATTGCTCCTGGGTTATTTACCGACACTCGAATGTTTTTATTTAAGTTGTCCTTTCCTTCATCTCCATTACCGCTAGTGAGAGTTTCTTGGACGGACGCCATGTTGAACTTTTGGTGCCGATCTCACACACAATTGGAAAATTCTCAACTCACACACAGAGGCTGGTAAGAATATCAACACACACTACGAGTTTATCCTCGTCGCCACTGTTATAAATGCATCTCGCATGTATTACCCAATAATATACAGGATCATTTTTACTTTAACACAACACTTTTATTCTTTACCAGCATTCGTACAATATGACGGTCACAACACCAAGGAATAATAACATTAAAAAAACAAGTGAACATAATCAGATGCAACACATTGCGTACCTTAACAGCGTTTCCCAAACTGTGGTACGTGTACCACTGGTGGTACGCTCATACTGCTGCAGTGGTACGCGGTGATGTTACGAAAAATATAAAAAAATATTAGATAGGCCTACGTTACGAAAAATAAAATAAAAAAAATAAATATAAAAATATAAAATATAAAATTTTAAATATAAAAACATTGATATATTGCCGGAGGACTTTAAGGCCAAAGACAAGGAACAGTTTTATGAAATGAATTGTGATTCAGAACTAAGGCACACTTTTTCAAAATTGGCTCTTACGAACTTTTGAGTTGAGAGGCATGCAGACTATGCACACATAGCTGACAAAGCAGTTAGATTTTTACTGCCGTTCACTACTTCGTACTTGTTTCAGACTGCATTTTCTTCACTTGTTTATCTCAAGAATAAATACCGGAATAGGCTCCTTACAGTGGGAAACGATCTTCGTTTGAGAATCAGCAACCTTAAAACAGACATTCCTAAGTTGACTTCTAATCTTCAAGCTCACCCTTCGCATTGAAGTTGTTAGTTGAACTTTGGTTTTTATGTTTAATTATTAAGATCTTTTTAATTAATATTATTTGCACAGTGTCATTTCCGAATTTTTGAATTGAATACTTATTGAAATAAATAATAAAACAACTGGAAACATGTTTTATTATTTGAACTTTACCTCTAACAAACACAATTTACAATCCATGTTTTGGTCTGCTACGTAGTGGTGATAGGGGTTATAGTTACTATATCTCCCAATCATTAGGTGGTACGCGAGAAATTCTCATCTCTTAAAGTGGTACACACACAAAACAGTTTGGGAAACACTGCGCTTAATAGATGGAACTATGCATGCATTCAGAATCACCAGGTCTGCTAACTGTTGATAAATGCTCTATATTTTTGAACCATAGTCACAGTATATCAGAAAGTGTGCAGGCCAACAGTTCTAAACTTTACATGCAATCACAGTTAATGGTTTTAATAGCACACTCAGTGGCCTATTGGCAATTATTTATTTTTATAATCTAAATAATTTCAAGATGGCAGCTGTCATAATTCAAATTGATTAGATGTTATTGTCATAATTTACCAACAAGTAAGATACATCTTCATTTCATTTGAAGGTTAAAAACGGCTATACCTAGACACTCTACTTGTCTCATACTCCAACTAGAAGGTGACAATTCATAAGAAGATATTTTTGACTAGTCAATTGATCATCATTTCACATAGAAGGCGACAACCAACAAGTAAGAAACATCTTCAATTCATTTTGAAGGTTAGAAGAGGCTATATCTAGACACTTTACTTGTTTCATATTCCACCTAGAAGGCAACTGTTCGTAAGGAGATATTTTTCGCAAGACAATTGATACTCATTTCATACTACGTACATACCTAGGTATATACTTTTCCGCACTTTATGGTCACATGTGAATCAGATAGTCTTCTTCTTCTTCTTTTGAGACCACAAAGGATCACTTTACCCAACCATTGGTTCGTCGACTTGTAGGAACTGTACGAGCCTTGCGGTCCTCCCAGTACTTCTTCATGCGTATTGATCGTCTTGCCCGTTCTTCGGCGGAAAATATTCTTGTAGGAATTTTCTTCTTTGTGAGTGGAAAAAGAAACGTCATATTTTTAAGTGCTGTAGTTAAACTTTTCTTATTTGCAGCATCTTCTGTTGTTAGGCCAATTTCTTTTAAGTCCTCTCTGATTTCTTTTAACCATCGGCATCCAGTTGTTGTGTTTTTGAAGCAAGATTGTACTGCACTAGTTGTTTTAGAAAACGTGAATCTGGCATTCTCATGATGTGCCCAAAGAATCCTAGTCTTTTCTTTCGCATGGTATCAGTAATGGGTTCTAGGTTGTTATAGACCATATTGTTAGGTATTATTCGCCATTGCCCATCTTTTTTATATCCTTTATTGATACAAGTTCTTCCAATTCGCCTTTCGATCTTCTGTAATCTGTCGGTTTTAGAATGTTCATTTAGATGGAATAATGTTTCTGCTGCATATGTGGCTTCCGGTTTTATGACTGTATTGTAATGTTTAATTTTTGCATTAATTGATAAGCATTTCTTTTTGTAAGTTTCCCATGTTAATTTTTGTGCCCTAGATAACTTGTTGGTTCTTATTTGAATTGACGCTTTCTCATTTAAATTGTTTGTTATTAGCTCTCCTAGATATTTGAATCGTGTTACAATTTTAATTTTTGTATCATTAATTTGTATTTCCTTTAATGGTGTTGGTTTTTGTGGCATGATAGTCTACAGAGTGAAGTATCATTTTGAAGATTTTGACTGATTTTTGATAGCATTTGATTACGTTTCCTTTCTCGAAAAACTTTCAAATTGAAATGATGATTTACGTACCTTTTTACATGTCTACATTTTACGAAAAGAGAAGTCTATATTATTCGAGATATTAATAGAATATCAAAATAGCATTTTTAAGGTATTTTTCCATTTGCATTTCAATTAGTATATTTGAATATGTTCATTATTTTAAATTTAAAACTGTTAGTAAGGATATCCATTTTCTTGATACTGTTAATTAGTTTTTAAGGTCTAGTATTTTTTCACTCTGATGATGGAATCATTGATATTCCGAAACATGTACGTTTAATACTGTGATTAAACCACATTCTTTAGTGTTTGACAAGGCGGTTTTAATAAGATAGTGCTATCAGTCAACACGGACATTGATTATTACCATTGTCATAATGGTTAATGTTTAGGCATTTTATTTATAGCTGCCATAGGTCAGTATTATTAGTATTATTAGCCTACTTTCGATTTTTGTAAAAAATGAAAGTAGACTTATGAGATCTACACAGGGTCAAAAATTGTGTGTCTGTCTCTGTGTCTGTGTGTCTCTGTGAGTGTGTGTGTGTGTGTGTGTGTGTGTGTACTCTGAATATCTGTCCCCCCCCCACCTGTCAATTCGAACACGGTGAAACCCAATTGAACGAAATTTGGTACAGAGGTAGAACTAGCAAAGGGCACCTCAGTGTCATGTTTTACATCGCCGCCATCTTGACGGAAACGTAATGGCGACCACCCAAATGTTCAAAGCTTAAATCAAATTACGACTAACCTAATCATCCGATCTCTACCAAATTTTGCAACAGCATATATTTATATGGCGAGCGTCTTTTGACTAAACTACAAGGTCATCAGCCCAATAGTTTGCAGATGGCGGCCATGTATGTGTGCAAATCGATTCCCTTATCAATTCAAGCATGGCGAAACCGAATTAAACGAAATTCGGTACAGGGGTAGCACTAGCAAAGGGCACCTCAGTGTCATGTTTTATATCGCCGCCATCTTGACGGACACGGAATGGCGGACACCCAAATGTTAAAAGCTTAAATCAAATTACGACCAACCTAATCATTTGATATCTACCAAATTTTGCAACAACATACCATTTTATGTGAAGCATCTTTTGACCATACTACAAGGTAATCAGCCCAATAGTTTGCAGATAGCGGCTATGTATGTTTGCAAATCGAATACCCATATCAATTCAAACACTGTGAAACCGAATTGAATGAAATTTTTTACAGAGGTAGCACTACCGAGTGCACCTCATATTGATGTTTAATATCCGTATAGCACGTTGCATTTCAAAAAGCTACTATAACAAGCATTCAATTATACTCCTTGAAAAGGACAATGAGTTATAACATTACCCATGCATTTAGGAGAAAGTAGGCTATTATGTTCTTTACTGAACAATTTGTTCAAAATTCATTTTATTAATGCAGCTAAGACTTCCTGTATACCAACCATCGTGAGCATCGCATTGTTGGCGCATTAGTTGTCGATTATAATGATTGCATGCTTCGTACAATTGCCATATTGAAATTATTCAGTTGTTTTGTCCTCTAACACCTTTCCAGTGTATAGTTGGCTCTTTAACTTCTTGGGACGAGAGGACCACCACTTCATCGTCGACGCTTTCGGTTCCCAGTGGTGGCACCAGCTTTCGTCCTCAAACGGAAAGTTTTTGATCACACCTTATATCTCGTGCGGCAGCCACGTTAGATTCGTTTCATAAAAATATGAAATGCATGGTCCGCATCATACGGAGCAATACTAAGTCCCTACCACTCTTAACATACTTTGAAGAGGGAAGAAGGATGAGTTCTCCTTAATTGGGAATTGAAAAGGGACGGGTATGAAAAGCGAGGAAATGTAAGTTATCCTAGGCCCAGATAATCGCTTGGATTGCAAGAGAACAAAAAATGGCCACGCAAAGTCCACAGATGAAAGAGTGGAGCTAGGTACATACATGCGCAGAATGTGGATACAATGCTGGATTCAGATGGCCAAGTCATCGCCACACTACGTCACATAAGAATCGGATCCCTGAGGAGAGAATTCAGGAGTTGTAACTTCTACTAGCACAAAGGTATGGAAATTGAAAGCCAATGGAATTACTGCTTAGGGAAAGGTGGAGATTCCAGATACATTCTGTTCAAACTCCTTTAACCAGCACATAAGAATCGGATCCCTGAGGAGAGAATTCAGGAGTTGTAACTTCTACTAGCACAAAGGTATGGAAATTGAAAGCCAATGGAATCACTGCTTAGGGAAAGGTGGAGATTCCAGATAAATTCTGTTCAAACTCCTTTAACCAGCACATATTTCACATGTACACACTAAGATTTAAAGTAATGACGTAGCAGTGAAAGACCGATGCTTCATCATTTAATTGACAGAGAGACCTGGTAACGCTGAGCAATGCAGCATTATTGGATTATTCATACGCTGGCCAAAGGAAGTCCCTGCATATTTTTATGTGTATAAATTTACCCAAAGAGTCTATATACAGTACTTATTGGGGTTACAGTATTTTTTACATTGGCTGATCCAAGATACTTACAAACATGAATAGTGATTCCTTCACTCTTGACGTCCACCCTGTAACTGAGAAAGTGGTCTTGCAGATGGCACCACACTGATTTTGAACTAATCTGCTAATTAGTCTTTGTTTTGTTACCTCTCGGTTAAGAACAACGTGTGAAGTGGCAGGCAATGCTGCTCTCAATACAGATCCTGAGCGTTTATTAACAAGAGCTCTAAGTACAGTAAATTCAGCATGTGTATCAATATCAACCCACAGCCCAAACTTGTCAACATAAGGTGAAAATTTAACTTATAGGTAGGAAAATTATGTATTTATTTATAGGGGCATGGTGGCTCAGCGGTCAAGCTGTTGGCCTCTCACCAAAGCGGACCAGGTTCGATTCCTGGTCAATACATGTGAGATTTTCAAAGTCCCATGGTTCGGATTCCACGTAAAAAGGAGGTCCCGTGGCCGATGATCGCGAGATTAACGATCACGTAAAACTACAAACTTCCTTACTAGCCTACTTTCGAGTTTTGCTTCGGAGGCGTAGTCGGTAGCATGCTGAGCTTCTATGCCCAAGATAGCGGGTTCAAACCCGGCCGAAGCCGTCGGATTTTTAAGAGCGTTAAAAATCCCTCAGTATGCCTTCCTTCGGAGGGGAAGTAAAGCCGGCGGTCCCATGTCATAGATTTATGGCATGTTAAAGAACCTTCCACTAATTGCACCTGTGTGAAGCTAAATTGGATAGGTTAAGAATGTAAACAACGTTCTTAGGTTTCTACTTTCGTTGCCAAGAGCCGACTGCGGTGGCGTCTGGTAGCAAAGTTCTTAACTTGGCCTAGTAGTCGTTGACGGTGGCGCTTGGTGGCAAAAGTAGGAACTATTTGAAAAATTCTAAGTTGCAGTACTTAAATTAAAAAAACAGATAACACACACTAATACAGTCATCACAATTAACACCGGTTATCAGACAGTTTCTACACACACCCAAAGTACACGGGGCTACATGACCGCGTTGTCGCAGCCCCTAAACTTAAGAACCAACCAACCAGACTTATGAGATCTACACAGGGCCAAAAATTGTGTGTCTGTGTGTGAGTGTGTGTATGTGTGTGTGTGTGTGGGATTTGGTATGTCTGTCCCCCTATCAATTCAAACACATCGAAACCAAATTGAACCACCTTTGGTACAGAGGTAGCACTAGCAAGGGACAGCTCAGTGTCATGTTGTATATCGCCGCCATCATAACAAAAAAGAAATGGCGCCCACCCAAATGTTCTGAGCTTAAATCAAATTACGACTAACCTAATCATCCAATCTCTACCAAATTTTGCAACAATATAACTTAATGTGAGAAGCGTCTTTTGCCCAAACTGCAAGGTCATCAGCTAAATAATTTCAAGATGGCGGATGTATGAATCATGCAAGTATTATAGCCAAACCGTAACGTACGATTCAACAAGGCCTGGTCTTACCAAATACGATCATCGTACATAGGGAGGTTTAAACTGTCCTCAAGGAAGTGACCGGTAGAATATAAGCACTTTAAAATAGAATATTGTTCCGCCGTGCTGACTAATAGTTCAGGCTGATCGTGCCGTGTCGTGCTTGTCCATGCCGTCCCGTAGTCAAAACGGCGGCTATTATTTGCTCGTAAATCCATATATTTCCGTAATGTCGTAAGTTTATATCCCTTTAAGAATGTACTGTACAAAATAATACATATTTAGTATCAAATGGTTTATAGAAACGGCAGAAGACACTAATGAAATCGTTTATTGCAAGACAAAATATTGTGAAGTTATACTAAACCAGTTGTTAACCATGTATTATGTGATGCATTCTGGTAGCGACCTGGACTCATAGTTTGGAAGTTCGTGGATCAAATCTCATCAGGTTCATTTTTTTTACTTCGGTTTTTTTTTAAATCTATTTTTATTATTATTTATAACTACTCACACGTTATATTCTTAAGTATATATAGAGTGTATTTGCAATCAAAAATATTATATATGATATACTTATAACACCACATACTTCAACGTTCGACTACAGCGATTTAAATTCGTTATACTTGATCCGCGGTAGAGTCTATTCTTGTTGTTGGTTTTTTGTTGATTCTTTGGGGGTTTTGCGGCATCATGGCCCCGTATACTTGGATATGTGTAGAAGTTGTCTGATAACCTGTGTCACTGTGATATCTGTAGGCTTACTAGTGTACGTACTTTTATACGAGGAAGGATGTGGGTAGGATGCGGTTGTTGTTGTTTCATTTGAGACGCATTGGAATAGCACGTTGTATTTCAACAAGCTACTACAACCAACATTCAATTATACACCTTGAAAAGGACAAAGAGTTTTACTACACCCAAGCATTTAGGAGAAACTAGGCTATGTGTTCTTTACTGAACATCTTGTTTATTTATGTATTTATTTATTTATTTACTAGCAGAAGTATCCGTTCTTCGAACGGTGTTCGGTGTTAACACCAGACATTATCAATTGAGCTACTGTTGCAATGGTTAACGGTTTGACATTCCTTCATAAGTTTATCAGAACGAAGTTAGTTTTCAGGGAATATCACATACACTGTTAATTTGAGGGCCTTAAAATGTGGTTTTCGGAGACCCTTTATAGACTCCCGAATTTTGTGTCACACATTGAGAAGCGCAACATATGCTGTGGTCATCCTTCCAGGATAATTTTTATATTTCGCCTATTTTAGCATGTATTTTGAGAAGTTTTCCCCTATATCCACCATTCTACTGTATGAAAAGTACGGTGAAGAGTTTTATAAATGATTGGTGTATTGACTCTCATGGTTACCATACCTAATTTTACGATGCACCAAGCATCCGAACACGAGTTATAGGCGTACATAAAGATACACAGAAAGACAGACAGACAATTCTATTGTCTACAACATATCACCCAGATATCCAAATATGGGTATATCTACCACACAGTATCGAACAAAATCATCCTTACGATGAACCCGTATGTCGACAAAAAAAAAAGATTAGTTAAAATGTGCTCTCATACTAAATTCACCTAACGTGTACTTCCTGACGTGAAATAAAATCGAAAGCCTTGTAGACGAAACGCAATACACGTCACATACAAACTGACCCTCTACGTTGTGCTAGGTCCCCATACACAAGAAGGCCTCCTTCATAAATTATAAAGGCTTGTGGTGCATGAAAATTCGGGTTCTTTAGCCTCAAATGGCCCAAATTCCTAAAAGCCGCAAAGAATGCTGATTCAATTCAGGAATTTTTGAAAATAATGTTGCTGTTTGGAGATATAATAGACCCTCTGTATTATGTCGCACGTGAAAATTGCATGAAAAAATTCTAGGATACCCCTTGACCCCCTTAATTGCATTGATGAATTATACAGTCTACGTTGGTTCCCTGATAACCTTATAGCCATTTGCAAACTTTCACAGAAATGGAATAAATGGAGTGACATTGCTTCTTACAGAAATAGATGGAATGTTGGATGCCACCCCTTGAGATAATGTTGCCATGGCTACCGATTTGCATTCCTTCATTAGTTTGTTAAAATAAATTAGTTTTCTGGGAATATTTCAGAAACTGTTGGTTTTAGAGCGTTATAATGTAGTTTTCGAGGACCCTTTAGGGCCCCCGAGTTATGTTTCTGGCACCGAGGGGTTTGTCTCGTCGTTGTACGCCATAATATAATACTAATATTATAATATATTATAAGGATAGGAATATAATATAACTGCCGTACCACACCCGCAAGTGTAAATCGCGTGAAAAATTTCTAGAGTACCCCTTGACGCGTTAAGCGCATTATACGTATTAATGAATTTTACAGCTTAATTTGGTTCCGTGATAACCTTTTAGCCGTTTGCAAACTTTCACACTAATGTAATTAATGGAATTGCATTGCGTCTTACAGCAATAGAAGGACCTCTGAGAATCTGTTGCCATGGCTACCGGCTTGCATTCGTTCATTAGTTTATAGTTAGTTATTGGTGTTTTAAGGGGCGGAACTACGAGGTCATCTGCCCCTCTTAACACAGATTAAAGAATACAAATTTGGAATTGAATTTAAAATTTAGAGGTGGGCACCTAAATTTGAAAAGACCTAAAATTAATAAAACAAAAATTAAATAAAAATAGTAATATAAAAATTAACAAAAAATACGGAAAAACAAAAATTATCATTCAAAAACGAACAAGTCGTTGAGTCTATTTGCACTGGAAAATTTAGATTGTTCATTAGTTTATTAAATGAAATTAGTTTTCTGGGAATATCTCAAAAACGGTTGGTGTTAGGGTCGCTGAGTTTTGTCACTCACATTGAGGGGCTGAAAATGAGTTTTGTCTCGTCCTTCTACGCCTATTTCAGCATGTATTTTAAGGAGATAGGCCCCCTTTTATGAGAGGTACGGAGTAGAGTTACATCAATGATTAGTGTCGTGCCTCTGATGAATATCTATACCAAATTTTACGTTGATACACCCAGCCGTTCCCGTGTTATAAGGGAACAAAGTTGTCCACAGACAGACAGACAGGCAAAAATAAAAATTTGCGCGCATCCATCATAAAACAGTCTGAAACGCGTAAATAACTCAAGTTTCCGTAGAAATTCAGAAGAAAACAGACAAACTTTCATTTTTATATAGAGAGAGATATACTGCACCGCTTGGTGTTGACCGTGTTTTATTGCATAAATTTAGGTTTTACTCGCTAACCGTTGGAGATACACGAAAAGTGATACGGACCTTTCAGATAGGAAATTAAATTTTAAAGCTCGCATGCCCCATCAAAAGTTTACTATTTCTTAGCGTTCTCTTTTTATTTGATATGGAAATATGAAATTTTGAAACCAAAGGGTGTAGTGACGTCACTAAAATGGTCGCCATTTTTATTAGTGCAAAATATCGAAATCAAGAGTATCCTATATGTAAATCTGGTAAATCAGCTACATTCAATCAAAATTTAATTTAAATCGGACCAGTGGTTCTTGCGTTATTGAGTAACACACAGGCAGACAGACACACACCATCTCATTTTTAGCCTACGTTTCACATTTTGCAAAAATGAGGAAAAAGTAGACTTATGAGATCGGGCAAATGTGTGTCTGTCTGTCTGTCTGTCCTTCTGTCTGTCTGTTTCTGTCTGGCTGTGTGTTTGTCCCTCCCTATCAACTCCTAAACGGCTGCATCAATCAAAACAAAATTTGGTGGGAGTAAAGATCTATTCCTGAATATCTCACGGCCATATTTGAAAATGATGTCAGTGCTACCAACTGCTGAAAAATCGCAATTGAAATTTGAGCTCCATGTTGGATATCATGGAAGGTATACATAGGAGCCATTTCAAAATTGGCACACGTATAGATAATAATATTGCAGTTTGATTTCCAGGAGCCATACATGGCAGTGTTGCCAAAATGATTATAAGCCTGCTGATAGGTCCAAATTTTAAATGCATATAACTTCTACACTATCAATTGGATTTCAACCAAATTTCGTATGTGGTATGTGTACATAAACAGATATGACTGAGAGTATTCTTAAGAGCCACCAGGGCTGCCAACTGTTAATAAATGCTCTCAATTTATTTTATCCATATACCATTGTATCAGAAAGTATGCAAGCCGACAGCTTTAAACTAGGCACACGTATAGTACCTGGCATTCTAGATTAATTTGGAGTATCTTATATACGTCAGTGCTACCAACATGATTCTAAGCCTGCTGAGAGGTCCAACTTTAAATACATGTAACTTCTATACTATCATTTGGATTTCAACCAAATTTCGTGTGTGCTATGTGTACCATAACTGATATGACTATGCCGATTCTTAAGAGTAACCAGGGCTGCCAACTGTTAATAAATACTGTCTCTATTTGTGTTACCCTAATATCAATATAACAGAAAGTATGCAAGCCAATAGCTCTAAACTTTGCACAGGTATAGTACCTGGCATTCTAGATTAATTTGGAGTAACTAATATAGGCCTACGCCAGTGCTGCCAACATGATTCTAAGCCTGCTGATAGGTCCAATTTTAAAATACATGTTACTTCTATACTAACAAATGGATTTCATCCAAAAGGTACAACACGAGATCATAATATTTCAGATTATTTCTGACCAACACATGCATGACATTGTTGCCAACATAATTTTACGCACGCTGATAAATCCAAGGTCTAACTGCATGTAACGCGCATGCTATCCATTGGACTTCAACCAAATTTTGTAATCTGTACCTTAAGAGATGCAACTAACAATAGCCTATATTCAGTCACCAGGGCTGCCAACTGTACTGCCCTATTAGGCTACATTATATAAGGTATATTTCGAACTAATTAGGAATTTCGATATTACCAACTTAATTTCGTCATTATTCTAGATAGGTCTATATAGATTGGCAAGAATCTTAAATTTCAAGAAAAGTAGGCTCTTTAGTTCGTCACGGAACTTCTTGTTATATATTAGTATGATGATTTATTAAATGAAACATATTCCCTGGTGGCAAAATTACAATAAAACTATGATCCCCATATAGGCTATATAAAAATTAAAAATGTGTTTTTTGCTGAATTTCTACGGAAATTTGCGTTATTAACGCGTTTCAGACTGTTGAATGGCGGATGCGCTCGAAAATAAAATGTTTGTCTATCTGTATGTCTGCTTTGTCTGTCTGTTTGTCTGTCTGTGGACAACTTTGTTCACTTATAACTCGAGAACGGCTGGGCGGATGAACGTAAAATTTGGTACAGATATCCATCAGAGGCGCGACGCCAATCACTGAAGTAACTCTTCTCCCAACCTCTCATAAAAAGGGGCCTACCTCCTTAAAATACTTGCTGAAATAGGCGTAGAAGGGCGAGTCAAAGCTCATTTTCAGCCCCTCAATGTGAGAAACAAAACTCGGGGGCCCTTCAGGCCCTCCGAAAAAACTACATTTTAAGGCCCTAAAACCAACAGTTTTTAGATATTCAGAGAAAAATCATTTCATTTAATAAGCTAATGAAAGATTGCAAGCTGGTAACAATGGCAACAGAATCTCAAAGGTCCATCTATTTATGTAAGACGCAATGCAATTCCATTTATTACATTACTGTGAAAGTTTGCAAACGGCTATAAGGTTATCACGGAACCAAATTAAGCTGTAAAATTAATCAATACATACAATGCGCTTAAGGGGTACTCTAAGAATTTTTTCACAGATTTACACGTGCAGGTGTGGTACGGAAGGTCTATTATATATCCCTATATTATAATTATTAGTACCGTATATTCTGGCGTACAACGACGAGACAAAGTTGATTTTCAGACCCTTTGTGTCAGAAACAAAAATCGAGGACTTTAGAGGATCCCCGAAAAGTACATTCTAAAGCTCTAAAACCAACAGTTTCTGAGATATTCCCAGAAAACTAATTTCAGTTAACCCTGGAACAGTACAGTGGGGCACTCAGTGACCCAGAGAATTTCCGTTCCCCTAATACGTTATGTTGGTACGCTTGAAAAGCGGCCACCTCCTGTGACTTTTACTTGAGTTTGACTGTCTTTCAGTCAATGTGTATACTTCTTAGCAGTGACAGTTATTTATACCCAAAACAGTGTCTCCAGGGCATTGAGTGCTCCATCTGGCCACGATCCAAGGACACCAAGATCACTGTGGTGTGCTTAGAATGCAAGAGTTTTGTGCGTAAACATCATAGCTTGGTGTTTTGTAGTGAATGTGAGTAGTGAAAAGGTGATTATGATTATGATTGCCAAAGAAAGAATATCTACAATAACATTGAGATATTGCTAACATTTTTGTTTTTATTAGATTCACACAGTTATTTTCATTGTACAGCCTTCATAGTTAAAATAGTCTGTGCTACAGGGTTGATTTTACTCATTTGTAATTGCAATTATTAGTAATACATAATTTTAATGCATCAGAGTTTTGTTTCTGTCCTGGGGTACTCAGTGCCCCAGGATACCGTTACTGTTTCTGGAGAATAAGGGTACTGTTCCAGGGTTAATAAACAAATGAAGGAATGCTAGCCGGTAACCATGACAACAGTAGCTCAAGAGGTGACTTACAACTTTCCATCTATTTCTGTATGAAGCAAAGCCACTCCATTTATTTATTTTCCTGTGAAAGTTTGCAAATGGCCTTAATGTTATTACGGAACCAACTTAGACTGCAAAATTCATCAATGCTCTTAAGGGGGTCAAGGTCTACCCTAGATTTTTTTCACACGACTTACACGTGCGATATGTTGTACAGAAGGTATATTATATTCCAAGCAGCAACATTATTTTCAAAAATTTCCTGAATTGAAATAGTATTTTTTGAGGCTTTTAGGAATTTGGGCCATTGGAGGCTAAAGAACCTGAATTTTCATGCACCACAAGCCTCTATAATTTATCAAAGGGGTCTTCTTCTGGTTGGGGACTTTCTTTGGTTGGTTGGTTGGTTGGTTTGTTCCTTAGTTTAGGGGGTGCGATAACGCGGTCGTATAGCCCCGTGTATTTTGGGTGTGTGTAGAATTTGTCTGATAACCGGTGTTAATTGTGATGGCCGTATTAGTGTGTGTTATCTATGATTCAGGTAGAAGGACTGCAGACGATTAATATTTGCAAGTAGTTCCTACTTTTGTCACCAAATGCTACCATCCACGACACCTAGCTGAGGACGTGGCTACTAAATGCCATCACAGTCAGCACCCGGTGGCGAACGTTTGAACTAATAGAGAGTTATCAAACTAACTTACAAATTTTAGCTTCCACAAGTGTAATTAGTGAAAGGTTCTTTTTCATGCCTTAAATCTATGATATGGGACTACCGGCTTTACTCCCCCTCCGGAGTAAGGCATACTGAGGGATTTTTAACGCTCTTAAAAAATCCGACGACTTTGGCTGGGTTTGAACCCGTGATCTTAGGCATAGCCACTCAGCATGCTACCAACTACGCCACCGAAGCCACTGTTGGGGAATTCACACAACGGATAGATAAAATGGGTTGTTTTGCCCTCCCAGGAGGGCTGGCCGCCATCACAACTACGGTGATCTTCGGCCGGGGGAACCTTGTTTATTGTCATTAAAAAAACATGTACAATACAAAAAATATATGTAACATATTGCAATGGTTCAATATCTTGCTGTTGTGCTTGATGTAAATATTGTTTAAAAATATATAAAAGTAGTATCAAAATGTAAATAGAGTTACAAGTAATAGTTCAATGATGTGTATGTAATGAAGGATGATACGTCAGTGAGATGCGTTCAGTTCGTCTATGGGTTCGTAGAGTAAGTTGTCTTCTTTCTTAATGTTAAAAGGTGTCCCGATGTCAGGTGGTAAGTGTCTGAGAGGAATGGATGAAAGACAATTAGAAAATTTGAAAGGTGGAAATGTCGGGAAATCTATGTGAAGCACAGAAACGGTTTGTGAACACTGGATGTTTTTGGGTTAAAATTTATGGGGGGTATTGAACCCTTTTATCCTCTGTTGGATAAATGATTCTATGTTTTATTTCTCCAATTAATAAATATTTCAACCAGCATCATGAAAGTAGCCAGACGGAGATGAGGAAATTTCAAGCATTGGTTGGAGACAGATTGACAATAGGCTAAATATTTTAGCTGTGAAAGGAAATAGCATAGCGATGTGTCAGAAGGACAGGTGGGCCGCCTCAAATAGAAGCGACGCGCCGTGAGACATGCTGCTGGTATGTTCATTGTGATATTCGCGCCTAGAAGAAATATGATGCAGTAATGTGAGTGGCTGATGAGCAGGCTGGACACTCCTACGACGCCAAGATCTGCTATGAACCGCCAAATTACAGAAAATGTTAGAACCAATGAGAGATGAATGCCTAGTTAACGCGGCAGGTCTAGCGTGGGTACGCTCGGCTAGCATTCACGTGGGAAATCGCCTAGACAAAATCTCTACGATCGATTCTAGGATTAATGAGCATATTCTTGACCTGTGCAATGTTACGAGTTCAGTGATATTTATTTCATGCCTGTACCACAATTATTTCGAGAAATTTTTACATAAATTCCCCCCCCCCCCCCCATCAAGACCTAGGGCCAGTTCTTTTATAAGTGGCATGAAGAGCCAAGACATGGACTTCTATTCTGTTCGTCTGAGGACGTAGACTATTATTCTGTGCGTCTACGGGCGTAGTCGTCTTATTACTGTGTTCGTCTGCGGACAGAACGACTTTTATTTTGTGTGTCTTGGACATAGAAATTATTGTAAAGTGTTAAATTCAGTGATAGATAGTCACAGTACTATATTGTAGGGGCAGTATCGTCGATAATTCGCCAACGAACTGTGACAGGGAAAGTAGTACCTGAACAGCGAATTTAGTAGTCAGATATCAAGTGTATAATAATCTAATTTTTGAAGCAGCGCCAGAGATGACACCGACGACTACAGAGGAAGTTCGGAATTCTCAACACTCCGTCCAGATGGCTGAGATGAGATAGAACCATTCAGTTGGGAAATGGCAGCAGACGTTCTTTGACGGGTGACTACAAGAGAAATGAGTACAAAATAATATTCTTTATTATTTGATAAATTAACTTATGGTTTATGGGACATATTTTTGTAAATACATTGCTTGTGTGATTAACGTAGTATACTTAGTTTGGGTCTGACACACTTTTGTATGGAAGCAGCTCGCACGAATGTAGTTAGTGGAAGGTTCTTGTTTTTGTATTGTGTTAACTAACGTAGCTATGTGAACGGCCGTGTTTGCATATGTTACGCAATGCGGTTAAAAACGTCTCTCGGAGATCTGTTGTGTTTCAGAAGTAGGACTGAATTAATGTAATTATACAGTAGATTGGAGGGTAATTAAAATTGTTTAAGATTTATTATTGATCAGATTCAGTGTGACTATTGCCGATTGGAGCAATGTAATTTGTGACGAAGAGTAATCAGCTCTATCGTAGGTTTTAATATTGTGTTAAATGTTTGTGAGCACCTATTCAGCAGACCTGTGTGAAAAGCGTCATGTCAGTCCCAGATGTGTGTATGTGTGTATTTTTTGTGGTATTACAAGCGGGAATTTCAGCTGAGACTGATTTTTGTCAGCTTGGTACCCGGTCCATATTGTATCCTTGCGAGGGCAATTGTGGATATGTGATTATGTCTGACCATATGTTGAGTTGGATGAGATTTTTGTTGCTGTTGATTCCGTGAGGTAACGGAACAGCTGGTCGGCTATTTATATACACTGGACTGGGACACGACAAGTATTTGAGGAAAGGGGGGGAGATGTTTCACAAGGCTGTCTGAACGTGCAAAGCATGGTCATTAGTGAGGAGTGCTCGTTGGCTCTCTAATTACTTGAATTACAGATAAGAACTGATCAATGGTAAAAATTGTTGAAATAAATGGGAGTTGCACGAATCACGATAATCTCCGAAGCGTTACCTTAACATGCAGTTTCGTTCATATAAAGTAATCTTAGCCGGTCAGGCTTTTGTTGTTGTTGGTTTATTCCAGGTTTATTTTCATTTCAGTGACCCGTGAGTCACGTGTAATGCTGTCTTTCCTTGTGTGTATTGAGCAATTGGCCAGTTGGTAGCTCATGTTGTTAAGTGCGTCATCGCGCTAATGAGGATCTCAGAGAGATTCCTGTAAATAATAGATTTGTAGTGTGTGTCAGCATTAGAGTTTTAAGGGTTTTTATTAATGTCATGCCCATATCCATAAACGTTGATTTACGTGATGATTGTTCGTGAGCACCGTGGCTGTTAACCCGCTGTAAACGAACGGTCATCCAAGTACTCATTTTCTCGTAGTTAGTCAACACGCGCACATAAAACTCAAATGCAAGGTAGTGGAACTAGGATCCACAATTTTATTATAAAGGGGGAGATCCATCTGACTCCTCAAAGTGTTAGATATTCCTGTCAGGGAAAAATTCAGGGAGGATATATTTTTTTATTATTGTTTGTTTATTTTCTTTTATGCACAATTAGTTATTAAATCTTGTTATTATCTTACGTCTTGTCTCCTTACTTTCTTAATTACAGTTTTTATCCTATGACCCTTGCCTCAGTAAAGCATGTTGTTTGGCGGACGTAAACATCACACTATGAACTGAGCGCGACCCCTTGATCAAGATTCTTGCATAAAACACTGCTATTCTGAAGGGTTCATAGGGATAAAACTGGCGCGGCCAAGCGTGGGGCCATTCACTGTGGTGTAACGGAGAGATTACACATGTCAATAGTGGCGTATTTGAGTAAAACTGACATGCCGCAAGTGTAGGCAGATATGACAGTATTTAATCACCGGGAAGTGATATTTTATTAAAAGTAATTGAGGCGAAGTGGATACCGCCAAATGTGTGAAAAATAAATTAAAATCAGGAGTTTGCAAAGTAAAATACGGTTCACGTTTTTGTCTTTTAAATTAAAGTAAAATTGATATGTGATACCGGGCGCCCAATGATAAAATTAAAACTAGATTTGCTTAGAAAGTCAAACTCATGGAAATATTAGGAGGCTGTAGCCTAAAATGACAATTAATACTTTGTTAATTAGTCAGTGTTAATATCAGATCAGGATGACAATTTAATGACTAAATATGTGCTTGGGTTTAAAATTAAATTGAGTAAAACTAGAACCACTCAGAGATGCAATTGACTAGTGGGAGTAAATGTAAAAAATAAATGAACTGAGTTGGATAAAGAAAGTAAATGTGCATTGGATTTTATGTGTGTGTCAAAGGGCATTGCTTTATGCCATTTCCCTTATGTCTCATATAAAGTGTGTAATATGGCAACGGTGGAGCAGATCCAGGAGATCATTGAGAGTGCGGCGAGGAGAACACAGGAATTGTTAAATACTAAACTGTCAGAACAAAGTGAATCGCTAAATACTAAACTGTCAAAACAAAGTGAATCGCTAAATACTAAACTGTCAGAACAAAGTGAATCGCTAAATACTAAACTGTTAGAACAAAGTGAATCATTGCGGACACAATTAAACAATAGTAGGCTAGAACAAAGTGAGTCTATAAACAAATTATCTGAGCAAAGTGAATCATTGCGGACACAATTAAACAATAGTAGGCTAGAACAAAGTGAGTCCATAAACAAATTATCTGAGCAAAGTGAATCATTGCGGACACAATTAAATAACAGTAGAATTGAACAAAATGAATATCAGGCGGAACAAGCTAGGTTATTAAAGAGTGAAATTAATGACACTATCAATTCGCAGTTAGAGGCGCAAAATATTAAAAACACGACCGATTAGCTTCGTTAACCGCAGAAATGAAAGATCACACTAATCAACAGATGGTATTACTGGCCCTAGATGTTAGCAAGAATAATGAGAAACAATTAGAGCAGATTAAAAAAATGGAAGATATTTTTGATCAAAAACTTAGCATTCTGGATGAAACGGTGTTGGCTAAATTAGAACAAATTGAAATAGCATGCACAATGAATACAAGCGAGGTCAAAATAGCTCAGGATAAATTGGAAGGACGATTTAAGGAGATGGAGAAAAGCGGCAGGGTCATTCAACAACAATTATCAGCAGTAGATGAAAACATATCCGGCATAATTAAAGATATGGACCGTCTCGAGATAAAATCAGCGGAACAATGGGAAAGCCTAAAATCGGAGCAAGAGCAATTTAAGAGTACATTAGACGAAAGGCTGAGCCAGATAGAAAGTAATCAGGATGACACAAAAAGCCAGATCGAAGGGCAAGTAAGCACGATTAAAGAACAAATAAGGAAAGATTGGAAGAAAATGAATATTGATTCTAAAGAGGAAAGATCCACCATTCTTAAAACAGTAGGCGAAAATCACACGCGTATTCAAGCTTTGGAGCAAGAGGTGAAAAGTAAACTTAAAGAGCAGACGGACAGGATCATTAAAGCCGAACTCCGCTCATTAGAACAATCATCTATATTTAGAACGGGAACAGTGAAAGACAAGCCGGATAACTCAAATAGTCCAGAGTCCAGCACAGCAGGAAGTCAGACTCAGGCAGACAGCCCATTAACAACAAACACGGAAGGATTTCGTAAGAATGTTGATAGGAGCTCGACACCACAAGACGGTCATCAGCCCACACAACTTATTCAAGTAATTCGCTCAAATGACTACAAACCGCAGAAATACACGGAAAATTCAGGGGTGACACCTAAAGCCTTTATCAAAGAGATGGAAGACCATTTCAATGACACTGGGGTACCTGAAGCACGAAGATTAAGGATGATGGAGAGATTTTTATCGGGAAATGTCCTCACATGGTTTTTAAGCTTCAAATATACATTTGGAAACATGTCAGATTTCAACTTAGCGTTTCAGCGCAAATACTGGTCGCCCGCAACACAACAGAGTCTAAGGATGGAGCTTTACTCTAGGAAGTACCAAACCACCCAGCAAACAAAATACTCAGATTTCTTTAACATGCAAATGTTAAAATTTCGTGACCTTGATTACCCATTAAATGAAGCAGATCTGGTGATGACTATAGCGAGACAAATGCCGGTAAACGTACAACAAGTACTAGTCGCAGCGAACGTTAGTACGGCCCTACATGCAGAGCAGATACTACGGCAAATAGATGAGACTACATCTCATAGTCATTATAGAGGAGGAAGGCAGCTGGAGTTAGTCAATACTACAGAGGTCGTAAAACCAAAACAGGCAAACACCAAAACGCAGGGCACTAACACAAGCACTTCCACACCTAGGCGAAACCAGGAAGAAGGTGAAAACAGACCATATCAGCGTAACGAAAATCAGTACAACAATAGGTCATACCAAGGTAACAATAGATACCAACAGAGAGGATATCAGCAATGGCGTGAAAATCGAAGGAATGACAGGCCTTATGGAAGATACGGTGATTACAATGCCAATCAACGATGGAGAGGAAGAAGAGATCAAAATCAAGGAGAGCCACGTAACTATCGAGATGACTGGGATGATAGGCACGCTCAATCGCAAAATTACTTAGAGGAGTTACACGCTAGTCAAGGTGGAGAGATAGGAAGATGGGAAAAGGCCATTGGGAACATGAAGAATCCTGATACACATACTGAGGAAGCTGGAAGTCTACTGAGACAACAGGGATATCAAGGGCATGAGCGACAGAAGGATGATGGGAGTCGCAATGGAGCTAAAAAATGTTAAATTTGGATAAAGGAGACAGGCTACAAACACAACAGTCGGAAGTTGAAGATGGATGGATAGTAGCGAACATACAAGAATGGATTGCTTTGCCAGAAGACTGCCTGGAGGAGACGGTGAAACCACGGAACGATGAAATTAGGCAATTACCCATTATTTACGCGAGGATTGGTGGAATTAATATAAGATGTTTATTGGATATGGGGTCACAGATCAGTCTGGTATCGGAGGCCTTGGTTCGAGAGTTGGGACGGAGTCAGAATATTCCTGTAATTCCGGTACCACAGCTCAAAGTGAGGGGTGTTATTCCTGAACGCACCGTCACTTGTAAACGTCAGGCATACTTAGAGCTGAACATATTGGAACACGCTTTTGGGCAAACGTTCATTATCATGGCAAAGATGAATTTCAATATAATTCTTGGTGCAAATTTCATTTGTGACTATCAAGCAGTGATAGATTTGCACAAAAATACTGTCAGTTTTAGAGAGTATGATCAGCTGAAAAATGTGGGATTGCATATGGATGAAATCACTACCGGAAGAGATGTAAATTCTTGGGCATTGGAAGCAATATCGGAAGAGACGGAAGAGGAGGTACGAAAGGCAGAAGATAACATCATAGAAGGAGCTGTTGTGGAACTAGATGAGGAGAGTGAATCCCAGGAGATATGGTCTTTATTAACAGAAGGAGATAACAGTGATGCACAATTTGAAGAGTTACTACAGGAGCGGCTCAATGACATTCAACTTGGGGGTGAACACAGAAAGCAATTGGAAGAGATTTTAAGGAAACACAAGAACGAGTATCCAGTAAGAACGTGGAAAAGCATCATTAACTGTCCACAAGATCCAATGATAGCACCTGACTTGCGAATTGAGAGGACGAGAGCCTACATGAGAAAACACGCAGACCGCAGATTACGGCGAGTAAGAAATAAGAGGTTTCACAGGGATCTTGAAATCAACCAGCTCGTTTTGGTGAAACGACCTGCTACATCGGACCCAGAAAAGAAAATCTTCAGTAAATTCTGCGAAAAGTTCATAGGACCCTATTCTATCGTAAGAAACCTTGGAAACAATGCTTACAGAGTGAAAGAATTGAGTACAGGAACAATGTCAGTCTACAACGCTGCCAACCTGAAAAAGTATCGTCGAAGTGAGCCATGGGAGCGCCAAAATTAATGATGCAGTTTGAATATATGGACGTCATAGTATCAACAAAGTGCACGAGGAGCAGTTGAGTACGGCACGTAAACGAGGAAGTAGTGTTGTTGTTGACAAACATTAACGAGACGAGCAGAGTGTTGCCTCAGGCACCAGAGCGTCATACAAGCAGACTGAGAGGGGAGATACAAGCAGGAAATGAAAACGAGTAAATGCTATTCAAGACAGGAGCGACTAGACCAGTAAAAGGGGTGATTCTGAAATAAAACAATTTGGCCTACGGAAGTCATTTAAAAATTGTCGACTTTATTCCTAAGTTCGAAATTTTGTGAGTGGGAGAGTTGTGAACCCTTTTATCCTCTGTTGGATAAATGATTCTATGTTTTATTTCTCCAATTAATAAATATTTCAACCAGCATCATGAAAGTAGCCAGACGGAGATGAGGAAATTTCAAGCATTGGTTGGAGACAGATTGACAATAGGCTAAATATTTTAGCTGTGAAAGGAAATTGCATAGCGATGTGTCAGAAGAACAGGTGGGCCGCCTCAAATAGAAGCGACGCGCCGTGAGACATGCTGCTGGTATGTTCATTGTGATATTCGCGCCTAGAAGAAATATGATGCAGTAATGTGAGTGGCTGATGAGCAGGCTGGACACTCCTACGACGCCAAGATCTGCTATGAACCGCCAAATTACAGAAAATGTTAGAACCAATGAGAGATGAATGCCTAGTTAACGTGGCAGGTCTAGCGTGGGTACGCTCGGCTAGCATTCACGCGGGAAATCGCCTAGACAAAATCTCTACGATCGATTCTAGGATTAATGAGCATATTCTTGACCTGTGCAATGTTACGAGTTCAGTGATATTTATTTCATGCCTGTACCACAATTATTTCGATAAATTTTTACATAAATCCCCCCCCCCCATCGAGACCTAGGGCCAGTTCTTTTATAAGTGGCATGAAGAGCCAAGACATGGACTTCTATTCTGTTCGTCTGAGGACGTAGACTATTATTCTGTGCGTCTACGGGCGTAGTCGTCTTATTACTGTGTTCGTCTGCGGACAGAACGACTTTTATTTTGTGTGTCTTGGACATAGAAATTATTGTAAAGTGTTAAATTCAGTGATAGATAGTCACAGTACTATATTGTAGGGGCAGTATCGTCGATAATTCGCCAACGAACTGTGACAGGGAAAGTAGTACCTGAACAGCGAATTTAGTAGTCACATATCAAGTGTATAATAATCTAATTTTTGAAGCAGCGCCAGAGATGACACCGACGACTACAGAGGAAGTTTGGAATTCTCAACACTCCGTCCAGATGGCTGAGATGAGATAGAACCATTCAGTTGGGAAATGGCAGCAGACGTTCTTTGACGGGTGACTACAAGAGAGATGAGTACAAAATAATATTCTTTATTATTTGATAAATTAACTTATGGTTTATGGGACATATTTTTGTAAATACATTGCTTGTGTGATTAACGTAGTATACTTAGTTTGGGTCTGACACACTTTTGTATGGAAGCAGCTCGCACGAATGTAGTTAGTGGAAGGTTCTTGTTTTTGTATTGTGTTAACTAACGTAGCTATGTGAACGGCCGTGTTTGCATATGTTACGCAATGCGGTTAAAAACGTCTCTCGGAGATCTGTTGTGTTTCAGAAGTAGGACTGAATTAATGTAATTATACAGTAGATTGGAGGGTAATTAAAATTGTTTAAGATTTATTATTGATCAGATTCAGTGTGACTATTGCCGATTGGAGCAATGTAATTTGTGACGAAGAGTAATCAGCTCTATCGTAGGTTTTAATATTGTGTTAAATGTTTGTGAGCACCTATTCAGCAGACCTGTGTGAAAAGCGTCATGTCAGTCCCAGATGTGTGTATGTGTGTATTTTTTGTGGTATTACAAGCGGGAATTTCAGCTGAGACTGATTTTTGTCAGCTTGGTACCCGGTCCATATTGTATCCTTGCGAGGGCAATTGTGGATATGTGATTATGTCTGACCATATGTTGAGTTGGATGAGATTTTTGTTGCTGTTGATTCCGTGAGGTAACGGAACAGCTGGTCGGCTATTTATATACACTGGACTGGGACACGACAAGTATTTGAGGAAAGGGGGGGAGATGTTTCACAAGGCTGTCTGAACGTGCAAAGCATGGTCATTAGTGAGGAGTGCTCGTTGGCTCTCTAATTACTTGAATTACAGATAAGAACTGATCAATGGTAAAAATTGTTGAAATAAATGGGAGTTGCCTACGAATCACGATAATCTCCGAAGCGTTACCTTAACATGCAGTTTCGTTCATATAAAGTAATCTTAGCCGGTCAGGCTTTTGTTGTTGTTGGTTTATTCCAGGTTTATTTTCATTTCAGTGACCCGTGAGTCACGTGTAATGCTGTCTTTCCTTGTGTGTATTGAGCAATTGGCCAGTTGGTAGCTCATGTTGTTAAGTGCGTCATCGCGCTAATGAGGATCTCAGAGAGATTCCTGTAAATAATAGATTTGTAGTGTGTGTCAGCATTAGAGTTTTTAAGGGTTTTTATTAATGTCATGCCCATATCCATAAACGTTGATTTACGTGATGATTGTTCGTGAGCACCGTGGCTGTTAACCCGCTGTAAACGAACGGTCATCCAAGTACTCATTTTCTCGTAGTTAGTCATCACGCGCACATAAAACTCAAATGCAAGGTAGTGGAACTAGGATCCACAATTTTATTATAAAGGGGGAGATCCATCTGACTCCTCAAAGTGTTAGATATTCCTGTCAGGGAAAAATTCAGGGAGGATATATTTTTTTATTATTGTTTGTTTATTTTCTTTTATGCACAATTAGTTATTAAATCTTGTTATTATCTTACGTCTTGTCTCCTTACTTTCTTAATTACAGTTTTTATCCTATGACCCTTGCCTCAGTAAAGCATGTTGTTTGGCGGACGTAAACCTCACACTATGAACTGAGCGCGACCCCTTGATCAAGATTCTTGCATAAAACACTGCTATTCTGAAGGGTTCAAATGTTAAAAGGTGTCCCGATGTCAGGTGGTAAGTGTCTGAGAGGAATGGATGAAAGACAATTAGAAAATTTGAAAGGTGGAAATGTCGGGAAATCTATGTGAAGCACAGAAACGGTTTGTGAACACTGGATGTTTTTGGGTTAAAATTTATGGGGGGTATGTGTCAGGAGGAATGATGTGAGAGAGGTCAGGGAGAATATTATGATGGAGAAGGGATAGTGCCAATGCTTGGTGAAGTGGTTTTGAGAGACGATGTTGTCTCCGGGTAATTGGCGTCATGAGAAGGTCATAAGTCAGTGGAAGTCGTGAGTCAACTAGTGTCTGCATGGAACGTAGGTGGAGTTTGTAAATTTAACGGTAGAGTGAGGGGAGAGTCCTGGAGTAATTTAACATATTGCTGCCCGTGTCAAGAGGAAGGGCAAATGCAATCATCAAGACGAAGTGTTCAATGGAATTAAGAATTTGATATTGGGGTAAAATAGCCCCTATCCAGGCCAATGAGCAATGTGTAAGTAAAGGACGGAAGACCTTGTAGGTATGGATTAGTTAGAGTGGCCTAAGGCCCCAGGAAACCGCTTTCAGTCAACGGATTAGCGCCAAACTTTGGCACCATCTGGGGGCTTGCTGTTTGATGTGAGGTCTCTAGGAGAGCTGATGATCAAGTGTGTCTCCCAAATATAGTGCCTGGAGGGAGGGAGTAATAGCTTCGTCGAAGATATTGAGGCGGAATGGTCGATAGTGGCTGATGGTAGACTTGAGGCCAAATAGAACTAACTGGGTTTTGGTGGTAAAAAATAGTGATGTGTCATTTAGAGAACCAGGCGACTAGTGTATTAAGGAAGGCCTGGATACGGTTGCTGAGGGTCGTGAGATTATTTGCGAATGATATCAGAGCTGTATCATCCACAAATTGAAAGAACTGAGGGAATCGGTTTGGGTTGGGGCATGTCATGGACGTAGATTAAATAGAGGAGCGGGGAGCCTTGAGGTACTCCTGAAAAGAGAGTGAAGGTGGAGGAGGACACAGATCTAATGTGTATGAAGGCTCGCCTGTCCAGTAAAAAGTTACTGAGAAGGCGAATAATGGAACGTGGGTAGTGGAGGGACATTAGTTTAAAAATGAGACCACGGTGCCATACTAGATCGAAGGCTTTTTCAAGATCCAGAAGGAGGAGGGCCGCAGGATAGCCGGAGTTGATATGGGGAGTGATATGGCTGACTAATCGAAAGAGTTGAGTTTGTGTGGAAAATTGAGGGCGAAAACCTGCTTAAGTGTGTGTGGGGGGGGGCGAGGGGGGAACGTTAATGGAATTGAGGAATGTGTAAAGTCTACGGGCTAAGATGGCTTCAAACAATTTAGTAAAAAACGGATAGCAAGCTAATTGGCCGGCAGGAGGAAGGCAGAGATGGAAGTTTACCTGTTTTAAGAAACAATATAATTTTAGGTGTCTTCCAATGGGAAGAGAAGTTACCGGTATGTAGAATTAGTATGTAAGCTATGGCTAGAAAATGTAGGGAGATGAGAGGAGCTTGTTCAATGTGTTGGTAAACCACCCCGTCTGTCCCGGGAACAGTATTGCGTCATTTGCCTAGCTGGACTGAAATGTCGTCAATCGTAATGGGTTGGTTTAGTAGTGATTCGGGGTCTAAGGTCGGTATGTGGTCAAAACTGGGTATCAAGAGGGGGAGATGGGGGTCAGTTTCCTCGCAAACAGTCGCATGGTTTGAGTATTATGTCGGGTTTGGGGTGCGTCACTGTCAGTCAAGTAGTGGCCAAAGGTGTCAGCGTTGCTTTGTCGGAGAATAAATGATCGTTGCGCCCTCGGATGGGGTACTGGCATTCCTGATTTTTTTTTGTCCAGTAAGTTGTTTGAACGTTTTCCAGAAAGGGCGAGCTTGACTTTCCCCAAAATACCCTCTACCGTGCTGATCGGCCTAACGTCGCTCGGGGAGGAGTAGTCATTGGAGTCCATAAGTCTTTTCCCATCTCGTCTTCTTCAACCCCAACGTTTTGTTCATATTCGTGAAATATTAACAGTCATGATTTACTTTCCTTCAAACCCTGTCATTGTCGCCACAGCACATAGTTCTCCACGTCCCCGCCCACCCTTTGAATACCTTGAATTTCTGGACAACACTTTTCACCACGATATGTTCACTGGCTATATTAACATCAAGTGTTTCAATACAGCTGAGGACGATTTATTGAAACCTTCACCACTTCCATGTGCGGAAAACTCACAGCTATCCCCCCCCCCCCCCCATACCATTTCAGAGCACCGCGGAGATAGTCTTCGCTTCCTCCACCATGGTCCAGAATTGTTCCATTGATTTAGCTGGCCCTGCTGGTACAGACCATGATCCTTTCTGTATTAAGCTTCCCGCCCTTATTCTCCCCCATTCCCCCTCAGCCCCACCTCCGTAATTTATGAGACGAAATTTTCAAAAGACAAATTGGGAAGCTTATCGATCATACATTGAAGAATCCCTTTCTCAGGCTGCAGTCCCACAAAATACCGAACAGCTGTTCGATTTAATCACACTCCTGGAAACCACCATAGCCTCTGCAAACCGACTGCATGTCCCCAAGATCAAAATTACCTCGAGCAAGCTACCTATTCCGGCCAAAGCAATCCAACTTCTGAAACTCTTCCGTAGCTATTATAGGGCCTACCTCAGGACTTTTGACCCAGACCTACTGACAAGACATCGACGATATCAAAGACATGCTTGGTCCTATATCAAAGCCAAAGGAAAAGAATTGGATTGACTCTTGCTCCCGCCTAGCACAGGAAAGACAGGTTTCTGATTACTAGTCAGAAAAGTTTCGTTCAATACCGGTATGAAGATTGCGGGAATGTAAATTTGAATTTGGAGTTCGGGGAAGGGACGATTTGTTTTCAGAGTACAGATGTTATGGCAAAGTGCGCCAACGGAAGGTACTCTATTTCCCACACTAGCTATAATTGTTTAAATATTGGACATTGAGCGGAAGTGAAAATTAATTTACTGGCCAGAGGGTGGCCTGCATATTTAGGCAGAAAGTGGTACGGGCTGCAAAATATAAAATTCCCAATACCCGCGGGCGGTCGAATGGAACCAGGTTTTGTAAGCATATGGCCGTAAAACGGATCATATCCTCGATGGAGGGGAGTGAAATCAAAATAGATGATTGAGGGGGAGTGACGGGGTCGATGGTACGGACAGGGACAGTGAATTCGGGTTGAGAAATGTCAGCAGTGGGGCGGTTAGAGCAACGAGGAGAGTAAGCTGGGTGGGTACCCTGGCATAAAGTGCATTTAGGGGAAAGTTGGAGATTGAGGCAATTGCGGGTGGTGTGGGGTTGACCACATTGGGCACAAGCCGGTTGGGAAGTGGGGCAATGAGCGGTTGCATGGGAGTTGTAGACCTGGCGACGGTCACAGCTGGTCACAGCGTAGAGGAGCAGGCATGTTGGTATGGGAGGGCTCTACTCGATGGCGCTGCCAGTACAAGTAGACTCCTTCGGAAAGTAGACGGTCGATGGCGGAACGGTCGGGGTTGAGGACGCGCACTAGTGAGGTGGAAACACGGTCATTAAGGGTGTTACAATGTAATTCTGTAAGAATGTCAGCGTCTGTGTAATTGGTGTCCACTCCGCTAATTACTACGGAGAGGAGGGGTCACGGCAGATTACTTGGGGGAGAATGGTAGACTTGGGGGTAAGGAGATCTAGGGAGACGTGTTCTCCTAGACGATCCAGACCTATCTTGTGGATGAGAATGGCTTTGGCATCACCTCGGGTTTCGAGGAAGATACCATGGGGTTGGGGAATAAGCTGTAGAATGGAAGTAGCTGGAAGAAAGGAGCGGAGAATGGCGGCTACTCGCCGGATTTCAGGACGTGGTTCAACGAAGTTGGATAGTCTGTAATGAGCCTGTATTCGCTCATGCTGGTGATGTTTTTTATTAGAGCTGTGTAATTTTATATCTGAGAAACATAGAACGCGGCCAGGAAGCATGCTCTAGCTTCAGACGCACTTTTGACTTTACCCAGATGCTCCATACAATTTTTCTACAAGATTAAAGATTTGGTATCGCAGCAATCAGTAACAAAATGCGTGAGGGTCGTCTGCGATGGTTTGGGCATGTGCTACGGTCAGTAGCGGACACCATTACAAAACAGGGCTACACACTGGAGGTCGCCGGGAAAAGACCAAAGGGGCGACCGACAACGTTGGGCTGATACACTGCACAGGGATTTGAAAGGCGTCAACCTTCATCCGGACATGGCCCATGACCGAGTAAAGTAGAGACAGCGGATTCAAATATCGGACCCTGCCACGAGGTGGGACAAACGCTAAAGCAAAAGAAGAAGAAGATTAAAGATTTTATCTTTAATGTGCAAGTTTGGAAGTATCATCTACAGTAATTCTGTATAATTTGCCACGATGGGATGGCCTAACATTTATTTAATTGTCTTTTGGTAAAGATATAACATCGCAGAGATGCAAAAAGGAAGTAAGTAGTCGCTCCACGACTTACGAGGCATCGATGCCGGAACTACAGATTTCATTCAGAGACACTCCCTTTGGTGCGTTTGACACGTCATGTATCATAATATATATATATATTATGATATATGATATATATGACATATGATAGAGCGTTAATCAAATCTAACCTACAAATTTAGCTTCACACGATTGTCCAGTAGTTCCAACTTTGGTTACCAGATACCATTGTCACTGACACCTGGCGGTGAACGTTCGAACTTAATAGAGCGTTAATCAAATCTAACCTACAAATTTAGCTTCACACAATTGTCGAGTAGTTCCAACTTTAGTTACCTGATATGCCACTGTCACTGACACCTAGCGGTGAACTTCGAAGTTAATAGAGCGTTAATCAAACCTAACATTCAATTTTAGCTTCACACTATTGTCGAGTAGTTCCAACTTTGGTTACCAGATACATAGCGGTGAACGTTCCAACTTAATAGAGCGCTTATAACCAACTAAATATAATTTTAAAAGTCACTTAGCAGAATCACAAAATTATTTATCAACCGCCGCCACTGACTGGGTTAAGTACAAGAATCTGATAAACTTAAACACGGCAGGTACTCCAATTATCTGTAAACAAATAAATCTATCAATAAATAATACATTACAATCAATAACGTAAACATCAATTAGCAATAAAAGATCTAAAACCATTAATAATAAGTACTTACCTCGCTAATATTTCAATGATTTTCCACTAAAAGGGTTTTCTAACTGTTAAGCAATAATAAAGCACTGTTGATTCGTAGCGAGTAATTAAGTCAATCAATGGGGGAATATTATACGACACCTCACTTATATAGGCTCACATCGCTCCTGTCAGCAATTTGTGCAGATCATTGCAATTCCTTCCCCGTACACCTGCGAGTCCAATGTGTAATAAGTACACCTGTGTGGTATCTGATTACTGCTGACTTAGCAACATCATCCATTGTCAAGATGAACACCCGTGGTTTCAAATGATTACAAAGCCAGTTATAGCAACAGCATTGTGTTGACTGCAATGCGACACCGGAAATACACAGTCAGCCTACTGCTGCTTGTACAATCTCCAGAGTTTAACACCTTAAGAACATGTATTTCTCTTTCAAATACAAGTGACTTTGCCGTTAATAATGTTAAAATATCTCAACCTGCTTTTTAACTCATTAAACAAATCCTCCCTCCTCCTCCCTCTCCCCCCCCCCCCTCTCTCTCTCTCTCTCTCTCTCTCTCTCTCTCTCTCTCTCTCTCCCTCTCTCTCGTCACCTTCCCGCTTGGATAGAGCTATTCCCTCCTACAGGTAGCTACCATTACATCTCAATCAAATAATTAATTACCTAATAATAATAAAGCAATACATCATTCCTTCCACGTTAAACATAGCTCATTCTCGGGTTCCATCCCCCATCTCTACCAAAAAAGTTTTATTCAGTTTTAAAAGCTGCAACAGTGTACATTCAATCTTGTAGGGCAAAACTAAAATTAAAAGCAGGTTCAATTCTCAATTCAGTCATCCTAAACCTAGTTTTCCGTGGTTTTACTCTTCTACTACAGGCAAATGTTAAGCGCTTACAACCTAACATCTCCTTTGCTGGCTGGCTTATATTCTTACCTCGTGGACTTAACAAGGTCTAACACGTTTACATTCAGCGTTAAACAAAACAATTTTACTATAATAATAATAAATTTCTCATTCAGTAACGTTATACAGCCAACCTCTCCCAGTAACGTTATCCACTGTCTCAAAGTGTGGCGGTCATTTTTCACATTAGCCCCTAGTCCAGCTTAGGTACAATGTGTGTGCCCCCCATGCACTTGGGTGTGCACATTAGCCCCTGCTCTAAAACGCATCCACCCACCCGTTTGGTTCAGTTTGGTTCCTGTTTTATTTGGTTCGGTTCCGGTTTGGTTCAGTTCCAGTTCGGTTCAGTTCCGGTTCGCTTCCGGTTTGGTTCAGTTCCGGTTCGGTTCGATTTCGGTTCGATTCCGATTTGGTTGGTTTCGTTCGGTTCGGTTCCGGTTCGGTTGGGTTTGGTTCGGGTTTGGTTCCGGTTCTATTCCGGTTCAGTTCGGTTTGGTCCGGCTCGGTTTCGGTGAGGTGGGCTAGACTAGGTTAGCTTGACTAGGCTGGGTTAAGCTATGCTCACTAAGCTTGCCACGGTGGGTGAGTGGATAGCGTGTCGGTCTACTAACCCCAAGATTGTAGGCCGTGGTAAGTGATTTTTGAAAGGCGGCAAAATTACGACACGCATGTCATACGATGTTGGCATGTCAAAGAACCCATTTGAATTCAGTAGGCCGAGTTCATAATGGCAAAATTAATCTCGGGAGTGTCCGCCAACACAAAGTTCCTCATTTCTCTACTAGAAAGCGCTATAGTGTTCAAGGAGCTTAGATATCTAACATCTAACCTCCTTGACTTTCATAGTCAAGGAACAACGAAATTCGACATGCAAGCTACCCTCTGGGTGTTAAATTACAAAGCTTGCACCCGCCACCCGAGGTCATAGCCTACGATATTATTATTATTATTATTATTATTATTATTATTATTATTATTATTATTATTATTATTATTATTATTATTATTACTATCTTTATTTGAAAAGCGCTCCATGTGAGTGGCTGCGCGCAGCCGCCATCTTGTGGGAGGGTGAGGAGGAGGTGCTAGAACTCTCCAAAATCCACTACTGGAAAGCTACAAGTTGGTCGTGTACTAGGACAGAAGAGATTACAGTGGGTTGGCTTTATCTTAACCGAGTCCTTCATTCACAACCTGCTGGAAGACGCCCAAGGGAACGTCCCAGGACGCGATGGAAGGATCGAGTATTGACAATACGTCAGCAAGTGGAGCCGAATGCCGTGGAAGATAAAGCTAGAAACCGGCATCGTTAGAATGCTATCTTCAGTAGATACCTCCTCCACTGTGACTTATTTCTTTGTTATAACTTTTTCTCTTCTTTTTCTTTCTTTTGTTCTTTTGCTGTAGGCCTTTATGGCCCATAAGTGCAATAAATATTGATATATACTGCATATCTATTAATGTAATAAAGCTGAGGAGTTTGTGTGTTTGTGGGTTTAAACGCACTAATCTCTGGAACTACCAGTCGGATTCGAAAAATTATTTTTGTATATGATAGCCGGATTCAAGAGGAATAGTTTAGGCTATGTTAAATTTCGGACAGACCACTCCATTCCCTGCATTTAAGCCCTTTGGAACAAATCCACACCGTTTCACCTATCTAAACCAAAATTTGTATACCTACCCTTTGGAACCCTGCGAGTAACACTGTCTGCATGAAATTTCGGACAGACCACTCCATTCCCTGCATTTAGGCCCTTTGGCACAAATCGACACCGTTTCACCGATCTGAACCAAAATGTGTATACTTACTCTTTGGAAGACTGCGGGGAACACTGTCCATATTAAATTTCGGACAGACCACTCCATTCCCTGCATTTAGGCCCTTTGGCACAAATCTACACCGTTTCACCGATCTGAACCAAAATGTGTATACTTACCCTTTGGAACCCTGCGAGTAACACTGTTTACATGAAATTTCCGACATACCACTCCATTCCCTGCATGTATGCCCTTTAGCACAAATCTACACCGTTACACCGTTCTGAACCAAAATGTGTATACTTACCCTTTGGAACCCCGCGAGTAACACTGTCTGCTTGAAATTTCGGACAGACCACTCCATTCCCTGCATTTAGGCCCTTTGGCACAAATCTACACCGTTTCAACGATATGAACCAAATTTCACATACTTACCTTTTGGAACCCGACGAGTAACACTGCTTGAAATTTCGGACAAACCACTCTATTCCCTGCATTTAGTTCCTTTGGCGCAAATGGTATACATTTCACCGATATGAACCACATTTTGTACACTTACCCTTTGGAACCCTGCGGGTGACACTGCTCACTTTAAATTTTGGACAGACCACTCCATTCCCTGCATTTAGGCCTTTTATCACAAATCTACACCGTTCCTCCTAATTGCACCGAATTTTACATACACTTTGAAACCCTGCTGGTATCACCACTGTCCACTTGATATTTTGGACAACGCTCGCCATTCCCTACATTTAGAAATAACAAACAAAATGAACTTGAAAACCAAGTATTAAGGCCCAAGAACCATTCATGCCTGTTGTAGTGTAACTGTAAGAGTATTTTAATAAGTCTATTGTTGACTGTCAATTCGGGCTGCATCACGTCGCCTCTACCAGTGTTCTGGTGCAGAATTGCGAAAATAGTTAAATCTTGCGCTGCTTGTAAATTGCAGTCACGGGGAGTAATTAGCGCAAAAAGATTTCTTAGGCCCCTTAAAACAGTTATCATCATGAACCTATTATGCCTCTGTATAAGTGCAATAGTGTTGGTGCAATACATTGGGGTTATCAGCTGCAATAAGCGTTGGTGCTTTCAAATTTACCTTAATTTATTCCGAAACTTATCGTTGAGTGCTATGTGGCGATAAATGATACTATTGCTACCGCAGGAGCTCGGGACAGCCGAAGTTTTCCAAAGTGTTCTGGTTATTTTCCTACGGCGCTATCCGACAAAAGACGACACTATTGGTCTCTACATTTCTAACAGACAATGAGATATAGGCCCTAGGGAGTGTCTTTTATTTGTTTGTAAATTACATGTGTCCGTGCTGTAGTTAGTAAATAGCCGTTTTTCCTATTCATTATTATCATTACGGGAAAATTGCCTAAATGTTACGCCCATTAAACTGTACTGCTTATCATCCCCACTATAACCACCACCACCACAAAAACTTATATTTAAACAATATTTATGTTCTGGTAGTTTAAGTATCATGTACCAGTTCTGTAATACTATTCATTATAATCCATAAAACAAATAAATCCACCGGGCGAAGCCAGGCACGACTGCTAGTATACTAAATACACCAATCTATAAATAATATATGATTGTTTGTTAATCCAATTTTCAATTTTGTTTCTTTTACGCATTTCAGATTTTTCTTTCTTTCTTTTCTTTCTTTTCTTTTTTGACGGATGCAAGCAAAAAGTGGATTTGTCTGTCTGTCTTCCTGTGTATCTCTATGTACACCTATAACTCGTGTTCGGATGTTTGGAGCATCGTAAAATTAGTTATGGTATCCATGAGAGTCAATACACCAATCATTTATAAAACTCTTCACGGTACTTCTCATAGAAGGGTGGGTATAGGGGAAACGTTTCAAAATACATGCTAAAAATGGCTAAACATAACAATTATCCTAGAAGGACGACCAAAGCATATGTTGCGCTTGTCAATGTGTGACAGAAAATTCCGGTGTCTATAAAGGGTAACCGAAAACCACATTTTAAGGCCCTTAAATTAACAGTGTCTGTGATATTCCCAGGAAACTAACTTCGCTCTGATAAACTTATGAATGAATGACAAGCCCCTAACCATTGCAACCATTGATAACGTCTGGTTATTAATACCGAAGACCGTTCGAAGAACGGATACTTTTACTAGTTTAAAATATGTACAAAAAGATACCGAGAAACAGATGAATATTCTGTAGAAGGAAATAAATAATAACGAAAATTGTTTAGTGAAAAAAAAATCCAACCACTTGCCTCCAACACACACAAACTCATTTCACAGCCAAATAGTAATTCTGCGAAGTAAAGTAGACCACATGCCTAACCGTAAGTGAAAAGCCACGAGGTGGACCATCAAAGGTATAATAATTTGTGGAGAATGCATCTTAGCGCATAATTAACTGTGAAAACTTTGTAAGCAGTGAAATAATGATATTCACGACCACATTAATATCAGGATCGTGAGGATTCTTGTGGATGACCACGTGTGAAAGTGCTAAATTGAACAGACGCCATAGCAACGTGGCAGTCCTTTATTATCGCAATCATCGTGTCAGTGAAGAAATTAAAAGCACTTCTTACTTGGATAAATTTACGAGAACTTCAGGGAACGTCAAGAACATCATGATAATCCTATCCGATCACGAGGAGATGTCGAGGATCAGTATCCAGCGTATCCGGTTCGAAATGGAGATGTACTAATTACCATGGTGAGGGGGATGCTGAAGTCTTAGTCCACAATGAGCGGAAGAGGCGGTGGGAACAGAGGGTCGAATCCGACTCATTTTCCGAGGGTCATAGCTTGGAGAGCTAACCAGGATTACACGCCGACTATATGAGTTTTGAAATTTATCTCACCCATGTCAAGCCCTTAAATATCTGTTGAGTAGAATTAGTGTCGCACTATAAAGCAATCGTAGGTAGGAAACATATCATTACTATTATTATTATTCTCGTATCATAAACATACATTTTAAACATATAACACAGTTATTATGTTATCTTTGCCCAAAACTTGGCCACTTCCAGTGCACTCTGTGCTCCCCGACGAAGATCTTCTTCCGTGCAGGATGCTGGGCACAGACGACCCTCAGTCATATGCTGAACCGTCTGCTCTTATCCACAATCACATTGCATATCATCCTGGTCAGTGTAACCCCATCTTGCCATATTAACCCTTGATCTGCCTACTCTAGAGCGCAGTCTATTCAAGGACTTCCAAGTCATAGCCAGGAGGTAGAGTTTCAGAAACATTTTCCCAACCAGGGGGAAAGTTGTTCGTAGCCCTCCACATTTGCAACCTAGCTTTTTCAGCAGTGGTTCTAAGTTCCTTTGATGTTCTAAGGCAACTCTTCCTCGACTTCAGTCGTTGCGGCTGAGGTTCGTGTCCATATAGAGGATGAGTTCTTTCATGCTGCACTGCATTTCGTTCCTTGTTCACAGCTATTTCTCTTCGAACAGGGGGTGGTGCTATTCCAGCGAGGAGATAAAGCTATTCGACTGGAGTTGATTTCAAGCAGCCTGTTATAATTCTGCAGGTATCGTTGAGAGCTACATCCACCTGTTTGGCATGTGTTGAATTATATCAAACAGGAGAAGCATACTCTGCTGCAGAATAGCATAGTGTCATTGCAGAAGTTCGGATCGTTTCAGGTTGACTACCCCACTGTGATCCAGCCAGTTTGCGTAGGAGATTGTTCCTGGAAGAAACTTTCGACTTGGAGTTCATGCAGTGCTTCTTGAAAGTAAGAGATCTGTCAAGTGTCACTCCTAGATATTTTGGAGTCCCACAGTGTTCCAGTTCGACCCCTGACCATACGATCTTTAACTTGCGAGTAGCTTCCCTATTTCTCAAATGAAAAGCACACACTTGTGTCTTTGAGGGGTTTGGCTCAAGCTGGTTTGTGTTGCAGAATTTGGAAAGATCTTTAAGGGCATTCGTGAGGGTGTTCTCCACTGATTCAAAATCTGCGCTCTGAGTGGCTAGAGCAAGGTCATCAGCATACAGGAAACTTCTGCTGTTCAGGGCTATAGGTTGGTCGCTTGTGTATAAATTGAACAGGATTGGAGCCAGTACACTTCCTTGCGGGAGGCCGTTTTTCTGTAGTCTCCATCGACTACGCTGTCCTTGAAAGTCGACGAAGAGCCTGCGATTTTGCAAAAAAAAAGTGGCGATGAGCCTGGTTAGGCTAAAATCCTTGGTGAGGTTGTAGACCTTGAGTAGTAGTAGCTGATGGTTGACAGTATCATACGCTGCTGATAAGTCGACAAATACCACTCCTGTCACCTTACGAGCTTCAAACCCATCTTCTATAAACTGTGTGAGATTTAGCAGTTGTCCAGTACAGCTTTTACCAGGGCGAAATCCAGATTGCTGAGGTATGAGTAAGGGGTCAATTACAGGTGATAGGCGATTTAAAATCAATCTTTCCAGCAGTTTATAGAGGTGACATAGTAGTGCAACTGGTCTAAAATTCTTTGGATTATTTCCTTCTTTGCCTGGTTTCAGCAAAGCGATCACTCGGCTCTTCCTCCAGGTCTTTGGAATTTGGCTTCTGCTCACACAGTTGTTGAAAAGTTGGAGAATCCATTTCTTTGTTGTTAAGCCAAAGTGTTTAATTTGCTCGGTCCGTATATCATCCAAGCCAGCTGATTTTCCATTTTTGCTCTGTTTAATAACCTTCTCTAATTCTTCCATGCTGTATGATGATGTGAGATCATTACTCTCGTCTTGCTCTTCTCTTTGCAATTTCGGTTTCTTTGATGTGTGGGTTGCCTTCCCGTTCAGCAGTAACTGATGTGCTATTTGATTGGCAGTGATATTATGATGTGCAGTGGTCTTAGTTGGGTCATTGCTTAGACGTCTCAGAAGTCTCCATGCTTTATGACTGTCATTTTTCAGATTCAAGTTTTCAGTAGTTTTTATCCACTGATCCCTTTTTGTCTCCCTTATAGAAGAAATTAGCTTGTTTCCTGCTTCCACAGTTGCTTCACTGAAAGGATATTCTTCAAATAAGTTGCTATATTCTACTAATAGGGTGGCTTGATCTGATGTAAGCCCGGAAATATAAGATGTTCGACAGCCACGGGGAATAGACATCCTTGAACATCCCTTTACAGCCATGGTAAAGGTGTCATAACATTCGGGTACTGGTTCTATGGAAGATACTTCGGTGTCCAGCAATTCTGTAAACCTTGACCAGTCAGCCTTCTTAAAGTTGAATCTCCTCCGAAAAGATACATTCTGTGGTCTTATAGCAGCGAATAATTGGCACATTATTGGTCTGTGCTGTGAGTTTGGTATTGGGGAACAGACAGATTTTACACATTGTTGACTGATACTGCTGCTGCCAAATATGAGGTCAGGATTGTAAGCTCGCCTCCACCTGCCGCTGTTAAAGGATCAAGGTAGTTTTGCATCATGGATTAAAGTCAGATGATTTATTTCTGCCCATTCTTGTACTGCTGTGCCATTCTCATCGTGATCGTAACCCCACACAGTACTATGGCTGTTGAAATCGCCGATCACAATCTGCACATGTTTATTTTCAAAATTGGATGTTTTGTTAATAATGAATTCAGCACCAGGTGGTTTATAAAAGGATGAGATGGTACAATTAGTTGTTTCTAGGGTGAGGATTTCAATTACAGTACTATAAAAGATGGTATATTGGCTTTCACGGCCGGTGAATTAAAACTCAGCAATTCTTCTAGGTTTGTGCCGTGTCTTGTGTGGGGTTTCGCCTAGGACACAAACCTAGAAGAATTGCTGAGTTTTAATTCACCGGCCGTGAAAGCCAATATACCATCTTTTTGGAAGCCTTCATAGGGAGGTTAAGGCTCCTTGAGCTTTTAGTTCTCGCAGTCAAGTGGTGCAGTTGCACCTAATATAAAGGGAGGTGGCGCGTAGTTCGTCACTCCTGTGGGGATCCAGGCAGGGACACCAAGATCCCGCCGATGAGCCAGCTTGGTGTCCTAGGCGAAACCCCACACAAGACACGGCACAAACCTAGAAGAATTGCTGATATCATTACTATGTTTAGGGTGTTTTCAACCCGACTTTGACTAGCTCTGGTCACAATATAACCAGAAGATGCCATGCTATGATATGGCAAACTCCACATGCACAGTTGTACACCAGTCTATGCTCAAGGAAGAAGATTGTACACCTAAAAATCATTTTGTTATAACTGCCCACTTGTACAGGAAACACGATTATTTTTAATTGATTTTTATACGCATTTAGAACGCTAGGAATTGCATGGCGTACTTAGGAGCATACCAGCCAATAGACGTATAATTTGGCCGTTGTAGGAGTTATACACAGCCGCTTTAAAACAATTATATTCTTAATGAGCTTTGATGCCATTACCTTTGCTTATGAATCTTGTAAATAATGTGTTCAGGATTAACACAAGTCTGAGTGCAGACGCACAAACATGCCTAGCTAACTTATCATTTCATGGCAGAGGGGCTTATGCCGTTATCTTAAGTGAGTACACATTACAATATGAAAGCACATTGACAGTGTACAATGATTCAATACAAAGTTTGAGACTGGGAGTCTCTTTACAGTTTCAAGATGTTGGAACATAGGCAACATTCCGAGAGGTGATAGCAATGTCTTCGTTTTTATATTCTCTGATTTTTCTTTTGATTAAAGCGACAAGCTTTGGTACAGGCAAACGGTAATAACAGGTATACAAGTGTTATGATAATGGACTAGTGAACTCTTGAGAGCAGGCAGATAGGACTGTATTGCCAAATAAACTGCTCGTATTTGAATATGACTGCTTTGTGTCAGGCATGCCGAGCGGGCGTGCGCGTTCATTTGTTATAAGTGAGTTTTGAGTGGATGGACCAGCTGTGTGAGGACAGGGTTGATTACCCACAAGTCAACAGCGACTTTGCGAGACGACTGAATTGAGACTTTCCGACCGTGGAAATTGGATTGGTTGGTTGGTTCCTTAGTTTAGGGGCTGCGACAACGCGGCCACGTAGCCCCGTGTACTTTGGGTGTGTGTAGAATCTGTCTGATAACCGGTGTTATTAGTGTGTGTATCTGTTTTAATTCAAGTAAGAACAGCAGACATTCAATTTTTCCAAGTAGTTCCTACTTTTGCCGCCAAACGACACCGTCAACGACCAACTAGTTCAGAACTTAGTTACCAGATGCCACCGCAGTCGGCTCTTGACGACGAACGTAGGAACCTAAGAGCGTTAGTCAAATGTTTATCCTATATATAATTTAGCTTCATGTCGCCTCCGTAGCGTAGCGGTCAGCATGGTTAGCTGCCGCCCCGGAGGTCCTGGGTTCGATTCCCGGCTCTGCCACGAAATTTGAAAAGTGGTACGAGGACTGGAACGGGGTCTACTCAGCCTCGGGTGGCCCAAATGAGTAGAGGGGGTTTGATTCCCCCTCAGCCATCCTCGAAGTGGTTTTCCGTGGTTTCCCACTTCGTCTTCGGACAAATGCCGGGATGGTACCTTCTTCAAGGCCACGGCCGCCTCCTTCCTTCTTCCTTGCCTATCCATCCTCACCATCCCTTACCTTCCCTCATGAGGCCCCTGTTCGCTTTGCAGGTGAGGCCGCCTGGGTGAGGTGCCAATCCCACCTCACCAGCTGTATCCCTTCCGATTCGATGTTCCCAGCTCTAGGACACTGCCCGTAGAGGCGGTAGTGGTGAGTTCCCTTGCTGAGTCCGTGGGTTCCACCAACCTGGAGGGTAAACATCTAAAAAAAAAAAAAAAATTAGCTTCACACAGGTGTAATTAGTGGAAGGTTCTTTAACATGCCATAAATCTATGACATGGGACCGCCTGCCTTACTTCCCCTCCGAAAGAAGGCATACTGAGGGATTTTTAACGTTCTTAAAAAATCCGACGACTTCGGCCGGGTTTGAACCCGCGATCTTTGGCATAGAAGCTCAGCATGCTACCAACTACGCCACCGAAGCCGCTGTGGAAATTGGAAATATACTTTACGAATTCTGTAGAGAATGACGGTCGCACATTGTGCACTATGAAAGGTTATTAAAGAATTGATGTTTAATATCTGAACTTGGTTTATGCTTACGATTTGAAGCAAGAGTTTCTGTAATATTCCACAGAGAAGGAACTTCTTTTTTTTTTTTTTATATGTGAGTGACCAGAATTGATGTATCAGTTTACAGATAACGTTATTGTTGTGTCTGTTATGATAAATGATAGGATTGTCGAGTACACCCACATCATTTGGGGTATTTATTCCGGCGATGGAGATTGGTTTTGTCTCGTCGACCGATGTGTTTGCACGCCTATGAGCTGCAGTATTTATTCGCTATTCTTAGCGCGTGTTATTGTGCTACCCAGTAGAGGGGTATTGCTTATTCTTCTGGGATAGACTACGGCATGGCAGTGTTTTTGCTGTCGTCGCTCCATGTCTAGATGGTCATTAGGTGAATTTAAATACACTTTGAGAGAATAATGATATTAACTAAAACGGAATTTAAATCTAGAAACGTAATTAACTTAAACCAACGAGATAAACTGTAACAATTACAAACTGATGAACTACCGGTATCTTAAATTTGATTATATCTTATTACGACTGACATTGAAAGCAAACTACTAAAGCACCAACTTCTAGATTTAGCTCACACGAACTTCCAGACGACAAGTTACGATGCCACAGAATCTCTGTAGATGTGGACATCTGACAACAATGTGGGGGCAAGCCGCTTTTACAAGCCATGCTATGACCATTCCTTACAAGCACTTAGATGACAATTCGTCCCAAACAGCGTATGAATTTGTGTAGGGAGGAGTGTTATTTTGTCTAATAAATAATTTGACGGTGTGTTTGATTGATTATAACTCGTATCATGTGTTTAGTCGCCTCCGTAGCGTAGCGGTCAGCATGGTTAGCTGCCGCCCCGGAGGTCCTGGGTTCGATTCCCGGCTCTGCCACGACATTTGAAAAGTGGTACGAGGACTGGAACGGGGTCTACTCAGCCTCGTGGCCCAAATGAGTAGAGGGGGTTCGATTCCCCCTCAGCCATCCTCGAAGTGGTTTTCCGTGGTTTCCCACTTCGTCTTCGGACAAATGCCGGGATGGTACCTTCTTCAAGGCCACGGCCGCCTCCTTCCCTCTTCCTTGCCTATCCAGCCTCACCATCCCTTACCTTCCCTCATGAGGTCCCTGTTCGCTTTGCAGGTGAGGCCGCCTGGGCGGGTGCCAATCCCACCTCCCCAGTTGTATCCCTTCCGATTCGATGTTCCCAGCTCTAGGACACTGCCCGTAGAGGCGTTAGTGGTGAGTTCCCTCGCTAAGTCCGTGGGTTCCACCAACCTGGAGGGTAAACGACTAAAAAAAAAACATGTGTGTAATTAGATTAGATTTGTTGTTTTTATGTCAACTAGGATGGTTGCTTTATTTAACTTTGAATTTTCTTTCCACAGATGCTTATCTCGAGTGTTCATTTCAGACAGGATGTAGCTAGCAGATTAACGTAAATGTCAATGTCATAAATGCCAGCGGTTTGGGCACACCGCCAATTACTGCTGAGGTGCGTAAAATGCGGCGAAGGTCATGCCGCAGAGGACTGTCCACTAATCCCGGAAGCGGCAGCCACTTGCGTTAATTGCAAGAAGGACCACGTTGCATCTTGGAGAGGTTGCCCCCTCTTCCAAGATATCTTAGATCAAAAGCAGCAAGCTGAGACCAAGCGCACTAAACTGATACAATTTAAAAAAGCAAGGCTAGAAGATCCGGAAATGAGCTTTGCAGATGCTACAAATGGTTCTAGCGCACCTCAGCCAGGTTCAGCCACGCCCTCATCTTCTACCGCTACGCCCCTGCCTGACCCTACGGGCTTTGGTGACATTATTGACCTCTACAGGCAGATCAATTTCTCCAAACTGATACCTCTAATCAAGGACACTGCTTCCAAGATTAGATCATGTACCAATACTGTTGATAAAGTGTTGGTCCTGGTAAGTGCTGCCATGCAGTAAGTTACTTCTCAGAGCCTAGATCTTTTTCAAACCAGTAATGGCACAACGACTTACAGTCTGTGCTTGGAATTGTAAAAGCGTTAATAATCAGAAATATGAGCTTGAAGCCTTTATTTCTGAATATAATGTTGACATCTGCTTGCTGGGTGAAACATGGTTGCAGGCAAATAAGCACTTTGCTATCAAAAATTTTACTATTCATCGAAAAGATCGTCCGACTATAGGAGGTGGTGTGGCTGTGATGATAAGGTCTAGCCTTACTCATCACGTCCTAGATCCCCTACCCGTATCCACTATTGAAAGTCTAGGCATTGAAATTCAGCATTCTAATTTTCACTATAGAATATTTGCTGCTTATTAGCCTCCAAAAAGGCCACTAAACCCTGAAGATATTGGCTTGATTTTAAATAATTGCGACCATGTGCCATCCATCATAGCTGGTGACATCAATTCTAATACCCCATTTAGACGTCTCGGTCACGATCCCGATTATCTCTGATCTGGATAATGTCCAATCGCGATCAACGGCATTTGTCATTGGTACGTGTTTAGACGTCCCATCATGAAACAACAGGATAATCAAGTAAAACAGCATGACATCGCAAAGGTCTGCCAACTTTTGAATTCCAAGTGTTATAGCAGAAATTTACAGTAGTTTGTTTCCTCCAGTTTTGAAGTATTTCAGCTATTCTTTATACATAATTCAACCTGCTAATGTATATTCTTAAATATATACAAATCCTGAGGAGACGTATAGGCAAGGCCTACCCTTGGTGTGGAAATAAAAATATTTTGAAATATTTATAAACAGATCTAGGCTAATTATTGCATAAATACTTCTTGTTCGTCCAGAGTTATTTGGCCCTATCGGAATCCCTTCTATGTCTATGACAATAAATTTATGTCTTTATTAATCGTCTTCATCGACTTTCCCCAACGCTAATATTGCTTTTCAGCGTTTAAACACTGGTATGTTTGTCTCCATCCATCATTTCGTTTCTCTCAATCTTCATACATCTGATATCAACCAACATAAATACAACCATCATGGCCAACATTACGTACATCTCGCTTTCAAAACACAAGATAATACAAAATGGCCATCATTTCCACTGCCTACGTCACTCACAGAGCAGGGGAATAGAACACACCGACGATCGCAATGGCCGCGAACGCGATTATCTCGTTGTGGGAACGGGATCGGGCTGATCTTGTTGGAGGGAAAGTTGATCGCGATAATGTTATCCTGTTGCGTTTAGACGTCCCAACTTAATCTGGATCGGCGGCTGATCGCGATCGCAACTGGGACGTCTAAACGGGGTATAAGCACCCAGACTGGCATTCCAGAGTAGCCAATCCCAAGGGTCGCATGTTGAGACAATACGCAGATGAGCATGACATCTCTGTATACGCACCTGCAGAGCCGACCATATACCCCTGTAATGGGCAGCCCGATGTCATTGATATTGCAATCACTAAGTATCTTAGGTATGAACTGCTATTTGCAGTCCCTAATTCTTTAAATTCTGACCACCAACCCATCATTTTTAATCTTATTTGGGATCGCCTGTCCAAGCCAAGCTTGACGATTCGTTATGATGCCCTTGATTATGTTAAATACAGGTGGCATGTAGACAAAAACCTACATATGTCTACACCTACTACACGTAACGATGTCGATGCCGCTATGCGAAAAAGTACATAATTCGACATGCCAACAACACAAACAATTCAAACACATCTCAGAGCGAGACTGGAGCTGTGAGCCAATCACAGCGCACCAGCCCCGCTCTGCTTGGTCCTCCTCGCCAGCTCAAGCACTGGCAGTCAGTCTAATGCCACCTGTAGCTCCGATCCGAGCATCCATGACATAATTAAGGACCTTATAATAATTAAAAATCGTTTCCGCAAGTGTTGGCAAAGATTTCGAGATCCTGCCGACCGTGCTGAATACAAGGAACTAGCACTGGTCATCCGCGATCGTTTGCTGGAACGTAAGATAGAACGATGGGAGGAACTGTGCAAAGAGCTCTCTGAAAATACTTCAGAAAATGACTATTGGAGAATAGCTCGTTCTCTGAAGCGCTCCTCTCATTAAGCGAGCGCTTCACGGTCGCCGAGGGCTAGTATTCTCTCCCCTTGAGAAAGCTGAGGCCTTCGCAGACTCCATTGAGAGTCAATGCGATATTCAGGACATTAGTGACGAAGAACACGATACTGACGCATACTCAAATGACATTAAGCACCAGGCCAACCATTTCAGGCTCCACTGGAAGACCCAAGACCCACCGACAATTGATCCTGCGGAGGTTAGGAGAGTTGTCAAGCCCCAGTCAGAGAAAAGTTCTCCTGGTGATGACAGGATTGGTAATAAAGAATTGAAATCCCTCCCCTTTCGTGCTTATATTTTCTTAGCAAATATACACACATCAAAAAAAGTTTTGCATCACCTCGGTTCCAAGAGTTCCGGAACCGTTAAATACAAAGGGAATAGAGATCAACACAAACAACATTTCAGCTCGTTTTATTGCTCATGAGACCCACACATTGCATGTTGTACCATCATACAGCTAGACTTTCAGCATTTGTGGTCCAGATTGCAGTACACACCACTACCTCTAATACCCAGTAGCACGTCCTCTTGCATTGATGCATGCCTGTATTCGCCGTGGCATACTATCCACAAGTTCATCAAGACACTGTTGGTCCAAATTGTCCCACTCCTCAACGACAATTCGGCGTAAATCTCTCAGAGTGGTTGGTGGGTCAAGACGTCCATAAACAGCCCTTTTCAACATATCCCAGGCATGTTCGATAGGGTTCATGTCTGGTGAACATGCTGGCCACTGTAGTCGAGCGATGTCGTTATCTTGAAGGAACGCATTCACAAGATGTGCACGATGAGGTCGAGAATTGTCGTCCATGAAGACAAATGCCTCTCCAATATTCTGCCGATATGGTTGCACTATGGGTCGGAGGATGTCATTCAGGTATCGTAAAGCCGTTTCGGAGCCTTCCATGACCACCAGTGGCGTACGTCGGCCCCACGTAATGCCACCCCAAAACATCAGGGAACCACCACCTTGCTGCACTCGCTGGACAGTGTGTCTAAGACGTTCAGCCTGACCAGGGTGCCTCCAAACACGTCTCCGACGATTGTCTGGTTGAAGGCATATGCGACACTCATCGGTGAAGAGAACGTGATGCCAATTCCGTGGGGTCCATTCAGCATGTTGTTGGGCCCATCTGTACCGCGCTGCATGGTGTCGGGGTTGCAAAGCTGGACCTCGCCATGGACGTCGGGAGTGAAGTTGCGCATCATGCAGCCTATTGCGCACAGTTTGAGTTGAAACACGACGTCCTGTGGCTGAACGAAACGCATTATTCAACATGGTGGCATTGCTGTCAGGGTTCCTCCGAGCGGCAATCCGTAAGTAGCGGTCATCCACTACAGTAGTAGCCCTTGGGCGGCCTGAGCGAGGCCTGTCATCGACAGTTCCTGTATCTCTGTACCTCCTCCATGTCCGAACAACATCGCTTTGGTTCACTCTGAGACGCCTGGAAACTTCCCTTGTTGAGAGCCCTTCTTGACACAAAGTAACAATGCGGACGCGATCGAACTGCGGTATTGACCTTCTAGGCATGGTAGAACTACAGACAACATGAGCAGCGTACCTTCGTCCTGGTGGAATGACTGGAACTGATCGGCTGTCGTACCCCCTCCGTCTAATAGGCCCTGCTCATGCATGGTTGTTTACATCTTTGAGCAGTTTTAGTGACATCTATGAACAGTCAAAGGGACTGTATCTTGGATACAATATACACAGTCAACGTCTATATGCCGGAGATCTGGGAACCGAGGTGATGCAAAACTTTTTTTGATGTGTGTATTTAAGCCTGTTTGCTACTTGGCTATTTTCCCCAGGCCTGGAAGACAGCTAAAGTCTGTCTTATACCAACACCACCTAGATAACAGGCCTTTGCATTCAAACAAGATGGCGGGCACTGTAGGCAGAGCTGCTGGAGCTCGCCGCAGGCCATGACCTATATGATCGGTTCCTTCCAACTGATACATCGTAGTCGGCAGCATTTTTAGGCTATTATGATGACTTCATCCTTCTTACCTTAACTTACGAAACAAATATACTAGGCCTACTGAATAAGTAAGCTTCTTCTCATCCTTCACCTGAAAATGAAACCTCACGGGAAACTAGGTACCGTACCGTAGGAAAAAAATGAAACATACACTATTTTAATGTTTCTGGATCAATTTTATGTCAACAGTTCACTGGCCACAAAACATAGCGCTAAATTAACAGCAGTAAAATATACGCATTTGATACAGTTATGTTCAATATTTACATAAGATCAGGTTTTTAGCTAGATATCTGGACTTGACATATAAACAACTGTGTCTTCTTCACGAAAACTTCCGGGTACACATTTCATCATTTAAATTATAGATTTACTATTATGATGATGCCATCAGCCAGTGTCAGCGGCGTATATACAATTTTATTTCGGGGGGGGGGGGACTGGCTATCCTGGAAAATTGTGAGTATTTTCAGGGGATTGTCACCGCAAAATCCCAGAAATATCAACCAATAACTTAGAGCATATAACGTTGTGTAATTATTTTAGATAAGATTCAAAGTTTATATAGCCTACAATTACTAGCAATACAAAAAAAAGTAAAATACAACACAACCCACAAATAAAATTTTATACTTAATGAATTTTCCATTATGATCTACGGAGTTTGAATGGCAAATGTCTAAATATTTGTCAATTTACTAAGCAGAAAGGTAAACAGTGTTTTTTTTTACAAGTTGATAATTTATTTCTCAAATGTACCGTACTGTGGAATTCACAGTTTTGCCTCACAAGTCTGAGAGTACCCCGTTCCAGCCCTCGGACTAGAATTAAAATTTCTTGGGGGAGCCGAGAATCGAATTTGGACATCCGGGGCGGCAGCCAAGAATGCTAGCTACTACACCACGAGTTAATCTAATTTCAATCTTAATATTGTTTATAACAGCCAATAAGTTAAGATTAGAGTACAACCGAAATTACAATTACTTTATGCTCTTACCAAAGCAACAGTTTCTTAATTTGATTGGCTTTTTTCTAGTAATTTATTGCACATCATACCTGTCACCTACAAATATGAGGTGTATATTTTATTATTATCATTTATATCCAGAGCATCCTAAATATTTACATACACTGTGAGTGGAAGCAAAGTTGAGCATAAAATACCCTTAACACAGCAATGTCTCTGCTAGTTTAAATTATATAGAAGGCTATTCACATAAACACACAATGTCACATCAGATCCTTTTCACTCAGGCTATTAATCTATGTCAAAACTAGTCATCTAAGTGTATTTATTACTCTCATGTAAATTTCTTTCAAGAGTAGAGAAACACCCATTACAATTGGATACAATCATGTTGACCGACTGAAAAGCATTCAATTTTGATCCAATAGCTGTTGAAGCACAATGACTACACTACTAAACGAAATATTTTTATATGTGAGGTATGACTTTCTAAACCATAACAAAAGGCACTCATTTGAGCTTGAAGATATTTGAAATGTCATTGGACACATGGGGAGAGAGGCCGACAATCCTGTATAAGTTTTAGAGACAATGAAACTTTAACACAGTGGATGGCTTTCTAATATATTGAGGCTGTAAGGCTACAAAGGGTGGAGAAATGCAACAGACAGGGTGAGAGGAGGAGAGACTGTTCATAATAGGCTATTTCAAGACTATCAGGATAACATTCTAATATTTGGTGCCACAAAAATGGTGTCCATACAACTTGAACTTTTCGAAGTCATTTTTCAATGTTGCGCTCATAATCTAATGAATTAATTGCATTTTAGTTGCTCCACATGTTAATTGGCCCAATTAAATTGGTCGGGGAGTAAAACGTAGGACTATCGACTCACAACTTTCTGTCAATGTGGAAAAATTATTTGGATTAATTATACACTTAAGTAGAGCCTCCGTGGCTTAGGCGGTAGCACGCCGGCCTCTCACCGCTGGGCCCGTGGTTCAAATCCCGGTCACTCCATGTGAGATCTGTGCTGGACAAAACGGAGGCAGACAGGTTTTTCTCCGGGTACTCCGGTTTTCCCTGTCACAATTTCATTCCAGCAACACTCTCCACTATCATTTCATTTCATCTGTCATTCATTTAATCATTGCCCCAGAGGAGTGCGTCAGGCCTCGGCAGCCGGCACATTTCATATCCTCGCCGCTAGATGGGGGCTTCATTCATTCCATTCCTGACCCGGTCGGAGACTGGAAGCAGGCTGTGGATTTTCATACACTTAAGTGCTTAATTAATCCAAGTATTTTTTAGAGGTCCTGTACGCAAGTGTGAATTGAAAAGTTTTACTCCTCGCCCAATTTAATTGGGTACAGAGGGACACTGGGACTGAGTTTTTGTCAGAAATTGCAAAAATATTGATTTTTTTATTCTTTGATATAATTATGCCCCTGACTCCAGCGGGCAATTTAGTGAAAGTCTTTTCCAAATTCCGCCATAATTAAAGGCCCAGCGAATTCTTGAAATGTCTAGTGCATGGTATCTAAACGCCTCCTATTCATGGACTTTCATTGAGGCGAGTATTTCTGTACTTAATTTCCTAATAAGGAGCTCAGAAAAGCAAGAAAGAGGGTGTTGACATATGGTGCTGGGCAGTTTTAGCTGACAAGGTAAGCTGATAACTAAAAAAATATGCATGGGTTTATAAAAGTGCATTTTTCTGAGCTTCCCATTTTTTGGAACAAAATTCGCCCCATATGCATCAGACTTGTGGCTATAATGTAGCAAATTTTTATATATAGTCTATATTAATGCATCCATAAGCACAGTGATTAGTTTTACTGTAGTATTCATAGTTTTGCCATTAAAAATATTTTAATTTTCAATTAATGGGATAAATAAATTGTGAAATACTGTATGTTAATTTATATCTCAACAAATATTCATATGAACTTAAAACCAATCACTAGGATTGCTTCCATACTAAATATCTATATGGGAAAGTCATGATAAATGACCTACCTCTATCTGTTTAACGCAAGGACTATTTTCAAAATTTGCATATTTTTCATATTAAAATAATCATATCTCCTAAACGGTTAGAGATAGAAAAGTGTAAATCAGTAGTCTAGTGTATATTACTATTAGAGTGCTGTATGGAACATTAAAACAATATCCATTGATAATTAGCTAAAATTGAAAGCCTATCACCAAAGAATATGCATGTTTTTATAAAAGTCCATTTATCGCTGCTTCCCATTTTTTGATACAACATTTGGTCCTTGCGCATTAGATTTGCTGCTATAATAATGCAAATTTGTATTCATATTCTATATTAATGCATCCATAAGTTCAGTGATTAGTTTTACTGTAGTATTCATAGTTTTGCCATTAAACATATTTTAATTTTCAAATAATAGGCAATTAATGGGATAAATAAATTGAGAAATTTGTTAATTTATATCTCAACAAATATTAATATGAACTTAAAACCAATCACTAGGATTGCTTCCATACTAAATATCTATATGGGAAAGTCATGATAAATGACCTACCTCTATCCGTTTAACGCAAGGACCATTTTAAAAATTTGCATATTTTTCATATTAAAATAATCATATCTCCTAAACGGTTAGAGATAGAAAAGTGTAAATCAGAAGTCTAGTGTATATTACTATTAGAGTGCTGTGTGTAACATTATAACAATATCCATTGATAATTACCTAAAATTGAAAGCTGATAACCAAAAAATATGCATGTTTTTTATAAAAGTCCATTTATCGTGGCTTCCCATTTTTTGATACAGCATTTGGTCCTTGTGCATTAGATTTGCTGCTATAATATTGCAAATTTGTATTCATATTCTATATTAATGCATCCATAAGTTCAGTGATTAGTTTTACTGTAGTATTCTTAGGTTTGCCATTAAAAATATTTTAATTTTAAATAATAGGCAATTAATGGAATAAAAAAAATTGTGAAATGAGTTAATTTATATCTCAACACATATTCATATGAACTCAAAACCAATAACTAGGATTGCTTTCATACTAAATATCTATATGGGAAAGTCATGATAAATGAGCTACCTCTATCTGTTTAACGCAAGGACCATTTTCAAAATTTACATAATTTCTATATAAAAATAATCATATCTCCTAAACGGTTAGAGATCGAAAAGTGTAAATCAGTAGCATAGTGTATATTAGTATTTGAGTGATGTGTGTAAAATTAGAACAATATCCATTGATAATTACAGAAATATGAAAACTCAGTCCCAGTGTCCCTTAACATGAAGACCGACTGAAACTAAATTCACTTATTAGACTAAAAAACAATAAAATTGATTTCAAATTTCATAAGCTGTCAAGATTGTCTGTTGACATACTTGCTGAATGGATATATTTATGGTGTGAATAGAGGAGTAGCTGAATCTAATAAGAGTATATAATTAAACAGTTGCATCTTCTCATCGGAAATAAGTATGACAACCTGAAATTCGACAAACATGATCCAAATATTTACTTGTGCCATCTCTTGATGATTGTAGTGTTTTTGTGTCTGTCGCACAGGCTAGAGCAAAATGTGGCTTTTCACTAATGTCTCATCTCATTCATGATTGCGATTATGTGGAAGCTACCAAGGTATGGCTGGTGCCATGTACTGAGTCAGTACATCAGTACTGACACAGTACATCAGTACTGACACTAACTGTACTCAAGTTGTACAGAGGAACCTTGCCTAGTATGTCTCATCGTGGTGCTGCTTTGTGGGTTTCTATTAGCATAACTTACAGTGGTGCTTGTTGAGGATCTAACCAGCCTTTGGGCTGACTATTAACAGAGAGATCAAAATATACATCTGCCATAAAATCAGATTTGACACATAAATGGCTGGTATTCAAAAGCCATTTTAAAGTAGGGTTTTGTATTACTACCAGAAACAATGTGGCATATAGAAATATTCTAAAAGCCTAGCGGGTGGATCACAGTTATGTAGCTGGAGGGTGTATCTATTTTTGGTACGGTGATTTTGGAAAAACAGGCGCTCCAGTTTTATTGGGCGATTGTTAATTTCAGGCACAGTAGCAAAAAGTGAAAAACAAAGTACCTTGGAAGACAGATACGGTAGATGGGGAACCACAATATATTGGATTCATTTAAAGGCCAACTGCAATGATCACATTTAAAATACTGGAGTAGAGGAATATTGAAAATGATTTTGAACACAACAGAGGGACTGAAGTGGGGTACTGATTCTTGTTGACAATGCATATTATAAAATTAGGCTAACTTTTGTAAAAATGTGATTTGTAATTATAACAGTGACAGGATGCACCTTTTGTCATTAAATATAATATAACATATTTTATAATTAGGCTACTAGGCAGGCATGAATTCACTCCTCAGATCAAACATGACAACTGAAAAACTCTGGATGAAATAGGTATTATACTAGAAAATATTTACAAATATCACAGGAGAAGATTGAATTTTAGGTACGGTAGTTATTGTTGTTTTAAGGGGCAGAATTACGAGGTCGTTGCATTTTATTTGAATGTCTTTTCGATCGTACATCCAATAGATGGCTGATGACATCACATTGTTGACAGCAACATCTCGATCAGCTGACTGCAGGGAACTGCGGTGGTTTGGAACACTGAAATACTACACGTGATGATAGAATTGGGCTATTTAAAGTGAGTTCTATTCATTACTAACAAAGAGAGGATACGATGCATGGGTCACTGATTCAATTTGGTAGACGAGATGGAACAGCACCAGGTTTAAGTCTTGGCACTTTTGATGGGAGTGTAATCTCTTGGCCATCTTCACAATTGAATACAGTATTCTGTCGAATGTCTTGAGCATTAAAATGCAGTTCACAAACCTGCAATTTGCAAAAGAATCATACTGAGTAACATTCATTGAAGTAAAGTGTATAGGCCTACCGATAATTAATCTTACATTCTGAGCTACATCGCCACATTGGGCTCTTTGGGTCCTAGTGAGATAACTGCTGCACTTTCCAAGTGATCTAGGAATGTATTTATTATTACTCAATGAATTGTGAAATATCTTAGTGATATGGTTCATGATAACTGACCAAATTTCTTAAAATTCAGCAGATAATTCCATAAAAAGTTGTATATTGGACAAGAAAATGTTATGAATATGCAAAGAATACAGCTTATCATCGAAGTAACCTACACACCTGGGTATATTTAGAGAAATAGTAATGATTTCTGGCATGTATAGAGTAGCCTATGTTTAAAAATATCAATTACCAACCAAGGTATAAATACGGTACTGTAAATCATTGAGTACCATAGGCTAATTTTTTTTCTAGGCCTACTCTTTCGTCTCGAGTACCGTACTATAAGGTACCGGTATCAGAAGATTAGTTTTAGAACAAACTATTGAGCTACAGGTCTACTTATATTTTATATCTTGCTTTTAAACAATTACCTTCACTGGGGAATTTCCTATTAAAACATCTCCGCTGGGAGCAATAAAGGGGTTAGGTACCTGCTTAATCAGGAATCTGAGCAATTTGTGGTGCATATTAAATGACTTTCCAGTGAGGCCAGACTCAATTATATAAATCATTAGCTTTGAACACCGATTCTCAATATGCATGCATTAAAAATGAATCTATAATTATCACACTAAAACAGTTTCAGTATTTGATCACAACATGTTTAATTCACCCATGCACAACAAACTTGCCTCGCATGTTGGGAGATTCGTTTATTAATTATTTAATGAGGAAACACCGTTCATTATTATTATTTGAAACTTAGCCTAAATGCAAAGTATTGCTCCAACTCTAACCTTAAAATGACTAGGCTTGGTCACTTACGTGTTGCTTGCAAGGCAATGAAATAGTTCTTAGAACTATTTATAGCAGCCTAGGTAATTCTTTACATTATTAAGATTACCGGTATATCGGCTATTTATGTGGTACGGTAGGCTAACACTGCTTAGATAATTAAAATACGTGTACCGTATTGGTAGCCTACTTACCACACAATGTTTCCTTAATAGCTGATATCCAAAGTTTCTTCAAATTCTCTTCTTCGGGGAACTTAAACACTCGAACTTTATTCTCATGATCATAATTCCCCCTGCACTTCAGAACACAACACTTGTAAACCATATTTTACAGCAAAAAACTGAAAAAATCGCACAAAAACAACAACAAATGTATGAACACAAACTTCTGCCTTCGGTATCCGCCATCTTGCTTATTTTCAATTCAGTGCAAAGGCCTTGTATATAGGTGGTGTTGCTTATACCCAAGCCTGGGAAAAAAATACGCTTTTTCCACAACATTATCGCCCCATCAGCCTGTTATACCATATTTCGAAATTATTAGAGATACTTATTCTCCGGCGAATTAATGTTTGCCTCGAGGTAAATGGCATACTGCGGCCTGAACAGTTCGGCTTTCGAGGCAAGCGCAGTGCACCGCTAGCCGTGCTGCGATTGGTCGCGTATGCCACGAGATCATTCCATCTTAAAAGAACTGTTCCTGCTGTGTTTTTTGATATAGAGAAAGCTTTTGACACTGTATGGATAGATAATCTTATCATCAAGCTCATACATACTTCATCCCTGCCAAACTACCTCATTAAGATTATCTACTCATACTTAAGGAACATATCTTTTTATGCTACCTGCGATGGCGAGAGGTCCACGGTTCGTACCTTGCGCGCTGGTGTACCTCAAGGTGGAGTCCTCTCGCCAACGCTGTTTTGCCTATATGTGAATGATCTCTCCACTGCGAAGGGAGTAGAACTGCAGATGTTTGCTGATGACATTGCAATTTATACCTCCAAACATAAGAAATGCGATGCCATCAATGCTATGCAACGCTGGATATCTGTGTTCTGGCGTTGGTGTGTTCTTAATAAATTTAAAGTGAATGGCGAAAAAACTCACGCCATTCTCTTTACTCGCCGTCACCCCCAGTTTGGCCAACTCAGTTTGCATCACACCCTCCTTCCTTGGTCTAGCAGTGTCAAGTACCTTGGCATACTGCTAGACAAATCCCTCACTTTTCGATTGCATGTGGCCCGAGTCTTACAGCTTGCAGCAGCTAGGAAAAAGGCTATTTTTGCTCTCACTAGTAATAAATATTTGAGCTCATTTATTAAGAAGCAATTATATCTTGCTCTAGTCCGTCCTATCCTGCTGTATGGCTGTGAGGCCTGGGGCCACATATCTAAAATGCATATTGACAAGATGCAAACATTCCAAAATAAAACTCTCCGACAGTTCCTTCAGGTCAAAAGGTCCGTCAAAAGAAACTCGGAAATTAGACGTGACCTTAATATTCCTCTCATTGATGAGCAGATCAGAAGGATCTGCAAGTTGGTCAAACGAAGAATACACCATAATATCCAATCTGGTACTAAAGGCCTTGATAGTATCTATAAGTCTCATTAATATTAAGCAGCCAATTACTAGGCGCAGTTTCCCAGGTCCTTGGCTTGTTTATCAGAAGCTTTAGATTTTTCATTTGATATTTTTCCAAATTTTAATTGCTAACAGGGGGCGTGGTGGCGCAGCGGTCAAGCTGTATGCCTCTCACCAAGGCGGACCGGGTTCGATTCCCGGTCAATGCATGTGAGATTTTCGAAGTGAAATGCCATGTCCTGTGGTTCGGATTCCACGTAAAAAGGAGGTCCCGTGGCTTATGATCGCGAGATTAACGGTCACGTTAAACTACAATCTTCCTTCCTTCTTTTTTTTAATTGCTAACAACGTTTAAGTTAGGCTGATAGCTGCCTTGTGTTATCTTTAGTTCTTCTTTCCCGTTACATCGTCTTAAGGGTTTCAGCTCTGATTGTACACAGCTCGGGCTTCGCCCTCGCAGTATAATCAGATTGATTTCTTACCACGCGAGCTCATCCGACTTAGGTACTCCCCTTTCTACTGACGAGTCATAAGGCGTTTTCGGCCTTGATGCTTTCGTTTATCTGGTAACAACAACAACAACAACAACAACAACAAAATGTTGGAAGTGACACCATCGTAACGTAGCTTACATTTATTGGTGCTTTAAATGTAAATAACTTTAGCCTTGTGAACAAGTTAAATCTTTTGCTTTGCCGTAGAATCACCGCCTGTAACTATTCGTATTTTTTAAAATGCTTTGTAATTGCTTAGGGACTATTAGTACGTGTAACATTCCTAGCTTTGATCTGAACTTCGTTTTTTTCTGTAATCAGGTTCTTCGTGAAGGGAAGAATATTTATTTACTTATATTTTCATTAGCTTTGCGGACTAGCCGATATTTTGAACCCTCCAAACTAGGCTAAGGATTTGATCTGTTGAATAAATTTTTAACGAATTTTACTTATGCCGGTATTACACTATCAAAGAAATTTGTCACAGATCTTTGATAAAAGATCTTTTATAAAATATATGACAGTATAATGAGGAAATCTTTTATAAAAGGTGGTTTTATAAAATTTCTTTAAAAAAATGTATGAGCATCATGCCATCTTTGATAAAAGATACAAACCAAAATGGCGGACCATAACAGATGGAATATCACCACAGCCAAGATCCTCATATCAGAGTGTGAAATGCATGAAATGTTACATAATATGTTACATAATGAATGGTATACAATGTAAAACATAAATAACAGATAGAAACTGTAGGTAAAAATAGCTGATGCTATATGCTCTGCACACAAAGGTCACGCATGTCAGGTATAGAGAGGAATTAAATAGTTTAATAGGCCGAAATAAGTCGTGAATAGCAGTGTACTTTATGTTATAATACCTGTATTATAATTCTTCAATTTCACTTGTGGTATTACAAACTTTATATTTACCATTAGGTAATGCTTCTAAGCAACAAACGCAAGGCGGTGTCTAGTTGGCGGAATGAGTAGAGCGCTCGACTTCGATCTGAGAGGACCAGGGATCGAATCTCACCTAATGCGTATTTTTTTACTTCGTATGTTTCAATTTTCTTTGCTCGGGCAGTGGTTGTTTCCAACGTCACCATCATTAATTTCATCATAATTATTAATGTCGCCTCCGTAGCGTAGCGGTCAGCATGGTTAGCTGCCGCCCCGGAGGTCCTGGGTTCGATTCCCGGCTCTGCCACGAAATTTGAAAAGTGGTACGAGGACTGGAACGGGGTCTACTCAGCCTCGGGTGGCCCAAATGAGTAGAGGGGGTTCGATTCCCCCTCAGCCATCCTCGAAGTGGTTTTCCGTGGTTTCCCACTTCGTCTTCGGGCAAATGCCGGGATGGTACCTTCTTCAAGGCCACGGCGGCCTCCTTCCCTCTTCCTTGCCTATCCATCCTCACCTTCCCTCATGGGGCCCCTGTTCGCTTTGCAGGTGAGGCCGCCTGGGCGAGGTGCCAATCCCACCTCACCAGTTGTATCCCTTCCGATTCGATGTTCCCAGCTCTAGGACACTGCCCGTAGAGGCGGTAGTGGCGAGTTCCCTCGCTGAGTTCGTGGGTTCCACCAACCTGGAGGGTAAACGACTAAATATATATATAATTATTAATGTAATTTTTTAAGTGCTCCTACTTGTAATATACTTTCACATGGGAGACCCATTGTTCAACCCATAGACGTTCACTTTATCTTTCCGTTTCTTTTATATAGACTACCGGTATTGCCACCACAGAATTTCTACTACCGTAATACAGCAAAGTGAACAAGAAACTGTCCTTCATCCATTTTGCTGAACTATGATAAAATATTTGATGTAGTGTAGCCTAATGGTGTGATTATTGCTTTGTATAACTTTTATAAAAGTTCAGTTTTATAAAATATTTTATAAAATTTCTATGATAGTGTAATACCGGCCTTAAGCCTGGACTATTCGTTTCTATATTTGTGTTTTCTTTTGGGAGTGTGTTTCCTCCGCCTGTCTATTCCACTATTCCACACTACACCCAGATACCCAGAGGTTATCGGTCTTGTGCCGGAGCTGGTCTGAGGACACATCCTATCCTCTCGACGTGTGGGTCCGAAGGGTAGGGAAGTCGGGAAGGCTATCAGCGACAGCTGGTCGATGAGCTTATCAATCGGGCACAGTACCTCCGTCTTGGTGCTCGAAATGGCCGCACGAGAATTCCTTTGGGCCAGACATTGGATTTCTCTGTTTGATCTAGATGTTGGAAGGGGATTCCGAGTTTGAACGCTTTGTTCGGTCCCGTGGCCCTCAATTCTTCGTTTGCCTCTATTCCTTACTCTTTTCAAGAAGTCCTTTAGTGCCTGTTGTGAGAGGCGCCCTGCATACAACCAAGCAGTCCGATTTCCTGATGTAGCGTTAGATCGGTTGAATCGTCCGCTCATATGATGATTCAGAGATTCCTCCCTATTCTGTTCCATCTCCTTCATACTATATCAAAGCCATACTCTTCGTTTCTCCCTCTCCGTGTGTCCTCCCTCTCGGTTTCTGTATATGTATCTGATTCTTCTTCCTTCTCTCTATTGATCGTCTCTTGCGTCTACTGTCACTGCAGTTATGCACGCTGCGGTGTTGCTTTTGTTCCTCTCTGGGTGGTTTGGTGTGTTCTATTTTATTATTTCAGGATTTATGGATGTTTCCTGTGCGTTTGTTAACTGTCTTATATTATTTGAGATGTTATCCATCATGTCTTGCAATTGTGCGACTTTGTCCGTGATCTTTTCATCTATTTCCTCTGTTGTGAGTAAACTGTGCCCTTGATAATTGATTATGTGTGTTGAGCTACATGTGAAGAATCACCCGCCTCTGCTGCAGATGGCCTTGTTTTTGGGCTATCGTGTACATGATTTACAAGTATAAATTCCTGGATTGGTGTTTGCTTTTTCCTGGGAGCTGTCATTATGTGGGGTATTTAGAAGTCCTACTACATGGTTGTTTCCAGGACCTTCTATACTACCGGACCTGACACTGGCGGCGGGTAAGAGCCAAGATGGCTGACGTAGTTGGTTGTTGGTTGTTGTTTATAACGATGTGTGGTTTTGTTTACGATGTGATAGTGTTGTGATAGCCTAGTGGTGTGAATAATCCCTTTATCGCTTAGCAATCGTCTCACTTGATTTGCTGTGCTTAGTGGTTATTGCTTTCGTGTAAATAAATGCCTGCATAATCATAGTGCTTCATAAAATCGAGATACCGGTACCTTCTGATTCCATCAATTCTACTAGTGGGTAAGTTGGTCTATTTATTATGCTATTTAGGGTTTATAAATTATTAGTAATGGTAATCCATTATGAGCAAGCATAATAATAATTAACGTATTCCATTTTTAGGTCTGAGAAGATCTGAAAATTGATTACGAAGAAACATAACCTGCTTTTTAAATTGGATGCAGTGTCCACTAATCCAGTTTTAAGCCTGCTAGTTCAAGGATCATATCACGTACTTGGTGTGGATTCCTGTTTTTTTATAAACTATCAGTAGGCTTACCCGTGGAGATATGCCTCGGAACTGTTGTGTGCCTGGATGCAAATCCAATTATCATAAAGATAAACCATTGGTGCCTACTTTCCAATTTCCCAAAGAAAAAGAACTTAGGGATAAATGGACAAGAAGCATTCATCGTGATGCTTTTTCTCCGACAGCTAACTCAGTTGTTTGTGTCAAACATTTTGTCCCTGAATTACTTATTACAGAAGACAAATTCCCTTGTGCAGATGGCTCAGTTGTAATTGTACCTAGAAAAAGAACAAAACTACAAGAAGGTGCATATCCTAACATCTTTGAAAAACAGCCATCATATTTAACAAAACAAATAATAATAATAATGTTATTGGTTTTACGTCCCTTTTAACTACTCAGGCTTTTAGAGACGCCGGGGTGCCGGAGTTTTGCCCCGAAGGGGATCTTTAACGTGCCAGTAAATCTACTGACACGGCTCCCTCGCATTTGCGCACCCTCAATTGCCAGCTGACTGCGCAAGGATACGAACAGTTGCCTCCAAAAAGAAAGGATCCAAAGGAACGCATGAAGCAAGTTCTTGCCCGTGATGAGCAATAGTATAGTGAGTGGACTGAAAGAGATACAATATTAGGGTTTGAAGAATTTAAAAATGAAGTAGGCACTAGATATGTGGGGGCCTTTCACATTATTTACCAAAGATAGGCATGTTTTGCTGTGTAAAATTGATGACAGCCCTAATGAAGCACCTAAAATTAATACCTCTATCAGAATTTCACCATCCTTTTCTGTGGAAGTTTTCCACAACAATTTGCATCTCCCCAGCAGTCAGTTTCAGTGGTATCTTGGCGATAACTTGCTTTGTGATAAATGGACCAAGTTTGATTGTCTACTGAGTCACCTAGCAGGTTTCCAGCTAGAAGATTTAGATTGTAAACATAAACTTAATCTCTTACTTGGTTGGTTCCTACGTGTTAATATTGACAACTTCGACATTACCACTAAAAAGAAATTGAAATTCCTACAGGAACAGTTTCAACTTTCCCTGTCCACTCAGCCAAGATATTCTGCAGATACTCTCCTGTGGGCTTCAACATTATTTTATTCTTTTCCTGGGGCTTATCAATTTGTTCACTCCACCTAAGTGTTAGCAGTACCTCATCCATTTTATTTAATAAGACTGTTGTATAAAATGGGAACAAACTGTTCAGGGATCAGCGTTTCACAGGAATCATACTTACGGGAGAAATGCAAGCTTCTGAGTGACCATAAAAAAGTTGTGTGTGTATCTTGTTAGATGAGATTTATGTTGCCCCTAAACTAAGTTACGAGGGTGGAAAAATTGAAGGAGTTGCTTTGAACAGACCAAATGAAATTCATTGTGCGACTACAATACAGGCGTTCATGATAACGTCACCTTTGTGTAGATTTTCAGATGTTGTTGCTCTATTTCCTGTGAAGAACTTAAACAGTGACATGCTGTATAAAATGACATTAGAAGTACTCACTGTATTGGAAAAGAGTGGGTATGTTTCCCTTTGTCTTATATCGGACAATAATAAGTAAACAAAGGCTACGGTAGTCATATTCAAATAATTAAATATCATACTGCCGAATGAATCGATACAAAATATACTGGTACCAGTAGACAAAAAGGCATATTTTATGCACATCTAACACAAAATTAATAATTAAGCCTACTGTACATGATACAAGAAATAACTTCTATGTGAATTCATAAACATGAGTGGACAGGGAAAGTTGTAACTGTTCCTGTAGGAATTTCAATTTCTTTTTAGTACATATTATTCTTAAACTTGAATCATATTTCTTGACAGTCAGGAATCAAACATGGACCTCAGAAGTGACAACCAAGAACTACACCACCTGGTTGGTCACATTTATTTTTAAGAATAATATGTACTAAAAAGAAATTGAAATTCCTACAGGAACAGTTACAACTTTCCCTGTCCACTCATGTTTATGAATTCACATAGAAGTTATTTCTTGTATCATGTACAGTAGGCTTAATTATTATTTTTGTGTTAGATGTGCATACAATATGCCTTTTTGTCTACTGGTAGCAGTATATTTTGTATCGATTCATTCGGCAGTGTGATATTTAATTATTTGAATATGACTACCGTAGCTTACATGTTTAAGTCTTTATATGGAGGAAAACTTTTGTATGTAGTCTTAATTTATATTCTCAGATGTTCATCAAATAGGCCTTCATTGTCTACTGGTTGCCTATATTTTGTATTTTACAGAGTGCCATAGGAATGAATAGGACTAGCCTGTTTGTTTATGGATATTCAGGAGGCAGTCGTGACCTTATGATAGGAATTAACTAGACATTTACCTTCAGTATGTGTGGGAACCCATGGTAAACCACTTGCTGGGTGCCTAAGGGGAGAATCGAACCCAACATTTCCCGGTTTACCTCACTAGCCCTCTTACCCTCAGACTAGAATTAGATTTTGTGACAGTCAGGAATCAAACATGGACCTCAGAAGTGACAACCAAGAACTACACCACCTGGTTGGTCACATTTATTTTTAAGAATAATATGTACTAAAAAAATTGAAATTCCTACAGGAACAGTTACAACTTTCCATGTCCACTCAGCCAAGATATTCTGCAGATCTCTCCTGTGGGCTTCAACATTATTTTATTTGATTATTTTTCTGATGGAACTCAGGTATTTCAACTCCTGGGGCACCTCCCCACGCCTGTCCCTTATACAGCTACACACACTACTACATTCATCACGTAATCGGAGGAATTCCTCCCACACCCAACTGCACGGGGCTGATGACCAAGATGTCCCAAGCCCATAAAATGAATTAACAGCAGAAAAAATCACGTCATGATGTTATTTTGTGTTGTGTTGGATTCTGACACACGTCATGCGTTTGATGACCGATCACCAACTACGGCGGCCATCTTGGATTGCAGTGTCAGGTCCGGTAGTATAGAAGGTCCTGTTGTTTCCGATTACGTTCTCCAGTGGACCATGAGATGTCTCTTCCAGTAGACCCCGTCTCTGTTTCAAGTAGTTCAAGCACTTCGTCGATAGATATCGCTAGTTGTCCCGCAGTGCAGCTGACTTCCTCATTGTTCATCTTATCTCTTTGTTCACGCATAACCTCCTCATTGATCTCAGCTCTTTGACTATTCATAACCTCCCTAGAGGGTTCTTGTTATTCTTATTTTCCGTTTCTATTTCTCTTGTTCAAAAATTACAACATTGTGTAATCTCCCTTACCGCTTCTAGTATGTCACTCCTCATGCCCTTCTTCATATAGCCCTCTTCTTCTACTACTTTATCGATGAATTTGAAAGCAAAACTTTAACAAAGTCAAAGAAAATTACATATCAGGAGTCGGCTAGAGATTCCTTTGCCTGAGCTGTGTAGAAAGTTGTCCAAAACTACAAAAAAAACACGGGTTTGAAGCCATCAAAGCGACGTAGATCCAATTGCTTATCAACATAAATGCTCATGCTCCAAGAAAAATGAATGCTTGAGTGCAAAACAGGAAAAGCAACATGAATGTTTTGAGTAGAAAAATACTGTAAGATCGGAAGAACAACAATCCAGGAACTTAAGTTCTGCAGGGAATATGAGTTCTCCGGAGGGCTGTTTAAAAACCTGCAAAGAATTGAACACAAGTAATATTTGTGACTGCAATGGATGTACATCAGCAATTAATCCACACAGATCTCAAATAAGAAAAAAGAACACAAGAAAAAGGAGTAGGAACTCAAGAAAACGGAGCAAAAGAAAAGAGAACTGTGCATGTTTACAAAAGTTTTGTTGCTGTTGCAAACGTTCCTATTCGGATCTTTCAGAGTGTTATGATTGTGAAGGTACTGAAGCAATAAGTCCACACAGCTCTCAAATAAGAAAAAAGAACACAAGAAAGAAAAGTAGAAACTCGAGAGAAAAGAGCAAAAGAAAAACGAGCCGTTCATGCTTACAAATGTTTTGTTGCTGTTGCAGACGTTCCTATTCAGATCGTTCAGAGTGTTATAAATGTAAAGGTGCTCAAGAAATAGACGCATTAGAAATTGTTGGGGAAAAAATTAGGTATCATTCAAGAAAGGTACAAAAATCCAATGACCCGTGCAAAAATCAACGCAAGGAACCTGTGAAAAAAAAATCATCATCTCGACGATCACCATCACGTAAAACGGCAAGGGTCAGCTCTCATTCAACAGAGAATCAAAAATCCAAAGGCCCGCACAAAGATCAACGTAAGAAACCTGTAAAAGAAAAATCATCTTGTCGACTATCATCACCACGTAAAACGGCAAAGATCAGCTCTCATTCAATAGAGAAACAAAAATCCAAAGACCCGCGCAAAAATCAACGCAAGAAACCTGTGAAAGAAAAATCATCTTGTCGACTATCATCATCACGTAACTCGGCAACACAACAAGGAAAACCATGTATATGCCAACGCAGTTGTAGAGAGGAACAAATGAAAAAATTTATAGACGAATGGTTACATACAAACAGATTAAATAATGAACAAAGGAGAAAATATACGAAGGAAGCTATAAGGAGACTACGAGGCACTGATTTTCATTATATTATTCATCGTTGGAGGTTAAAAAGAAGGATAAGACGAATAGAGCTATGTGAAGAAAGAAATAGGACAAGATTAAAAACGATAAATGCAATGGGAAATGCAATAGAAGGAATATGTGGATTGTTTAAGATGAGCGGATCTGATCATGAAAATTATGAACGGAGGAGGGAAAGGTGCGACACGATGATAATGAATAAAAAACTTGAAGAAGAAGCTAAAATGAGGAAGATATGCAAGGAACGGATAAGAAATATCGAATGTGAAATGCTAAAAAGAAAGTACAATTTCTGTCAAGTATACCTAGCACAAGGATGTACTAATAAATTCAGTAAATATCGAAGAGGCGAAGGAGATATACGACGACAGAAAATATGGAAGTGCCAACAAAACAAGCAAGAACAAAAAGTACGGAAGTACCAACAAAACATGCAAGGACAAAAAGTATGGCAGTGCCAAGAAAACCTGCAAGGACAAAAAGTACGGAGGGACCAACAAGATATGCAAGGACAGAAAGTACAGAGTGGCCTAAAAGACAAGCAAGGACAGAAAATACAGAAGACAAGGAGACTAGATAAGCAACCTCATAAAATAAAGAGGAGGGACAGACAAGATAAGCCACCACAGAAGAAGCAGAAGAGATGCCAACAAAACATGCCACCACAAAAAGAGAAAAATACACGATGTTACACAATCAGAAAGTTACAGGGACCAATTGAAAAATCATTAAATCGAAGTCATAAGGAAAAATTGATTGCCTTTGAGAAAAAAAACGGAACAATAGAGTAAGGGAACTTCATGAGCAAGTAGATGAACACATTGATAAACTAAGAAAAACAACAAGTTGAAAAAGAGGAAAAGAATGAAACTAAGGAAAAGGTAGCAGACACTTTTCATCAGTTAATGCCCTGTTTGAAAAAGGAAAAGTTTATAAAGCAGGGGAAGCAAAGTTGAAATATACACGAAAGATAGATTGATTAATTGAAAACTAAAATTATAAATGAGAAGAAATATTACAAAACAGAAAATATGGAAATAGAAAAAGAAATGGCCAATGCAATTGCATATCAACGTAAAGAAAACTACAGGAATCATATTGCAAAAGGAAGGAAATAATTTATCAACAAACGTTAGAGGCAGAGGAGCGAAACAAAAATATTAAATTTCCAAAAAAGACGAAAGCATCTGAATAAAATTGATACATACAAAACTTACAAAGATTTAGCTTAAGAATTCTTGAATTTCGAAAGGAAAATCTTTGCATAATGTCGAGAAATAGAATGTGCTATTGGAAAAGCTGAAAAAGGAAGTAAATGAAGAATTTGAAAAGAGAAAGTTGGAATATGAAGAGAAAGAAAAATTGGGTTACAACGGCAAAAAGAAAGCCGAAAATTAGCCAAAGTCAAAGAACAAATACGAAAAAAAACGAGAAAACTGTGCAAAAATGAGAAATAAGATACCGAACAATGGCAGACAGCAAATGCTGGTAAAGTCAATTATGCATTATAAACAAAAATGCATTAATTAAAATAAGCACCTCGACGAACATTGCGAAAAGAGAAATAAATTAGTCTATAAAACTGTAGAAAAAATGGAACTTGCTGCACAGAGTTATGACTGTAAAATACAAGGCAAGAAGATAAACATCGTCAATAAATTAAGAGAAAGGGAGAAGAGATTAAAAGCTGAGTTAACACAAAGAGAAAAACTGAACGAAGCTCTGACGAGACAAAAGGGCCTGGAAAGGCAAAAAGCATACATAGAAAGTTAGATAAAGCTATTGAAGGAAAGAAACAACCCCAGCAGTTGAAGATGGAGAAAATAAGTCGGAAATATATGCATAAAATAGACAGAAGGAAAGAAAAATAAAGAGTTGCAACTCTCTGACGAAATTAGGAGAAAAGCTACCCAAGAAAGCCGAAAATCAAAGGCTAATGACCAATAAGAGAGACGGAATGGAAATACGGTATGTAAAAGTATTTTAAAAATGGGGTTGAACTAAGAGAAAAACGAAGCAATAGAAATGACGATGTGAGAAACTTGAAACACGTTGATAACACATTGTAGCACAATAATGAAACGTAACAAAGAGAAATTTAAAAATATCAAATAAATGTTGGAGAAGAACGGGAACACCTGGATATTATAGAATTGATTAGGCTTACTTTCTATGTGAAATATTAGCACTATTTTCGTGTTTGCTTGTGTGCGTCAAAGCTTCTGTGGATGTACTTTATAATTGTTTATAAATGTATTTATTTCATTATTTATTCATTTGTTTATTTATTCATTTAATTCACCATTATCTAATATACTTTTATTAATTAATTGGTCAATTAACTCATTTATATTTGTTATTTAATTATTTCTTTATTATTTATTATTTTAATATCATTTATTTATTTATTTATTTTGTTTGTATAACTTCATTTATCTACTTATTTATATATATATTTAATAACATTTAATTTATTTATTTATTCATTAAAATGGTTTAATATTTTGTTCGTTTATGTATTTAATTCCTTAATTATATATTTTATTATTTCATTGTTTATTATTTTGTTTATTTATTTATTGAAATGTTCATTTATTTATTCAAATGTTGTTTTTTTATTTTTTTTATTTTTTTATTTGTTTATTTATGGGATCGAGGTGACATGGGACAAACTAAGCGTCGGAGATCATCTAACACTCGAGAAGATATCTGAAAGCGTGCTTGGTGTATCTAAACACACCCACTCAAGGCTGGTGTACACACTCACTGGTGAGCCCTTCCTCTTAAGGCGGGTACACACTTGCGAATTGAGCGGTTCATGAGCCGCTCACACTACCAGCGTCGTCAGTGTGTACGGGCTTCTGAGCCTAGTTCGAGCCGACCTCGAGTCGCTCGGTCTGAGCCGGCTAAGGTGGTCACGGCAGAAGTCGGTTTTTACAGCGAACACAATGGAACGCTCAGTGTCAGTGTGGACGGCAGAGATACGTGCTCGCAAGTCCGTACCTGCTTCTGTGAGCGACAGCATGGCGGCCTGGCCCGAAGATGATGTGCCTATGCTAATCGATACGTATCGGTCACATTCTGTGTTATGGGACCCGAAACATGACAATCAATACAAAAAAAATGTAAAGGAGGATAGCTGGCGCGACATCGGTGCTTCATGGGACGACCCGTGGATGATTGCAAACTATAAACTATATTGCATTATCTATGTAAAGAGGAAAATAAAAATCACGAACCTGTCTTGAGCCGAAATCGGAGAACGAAGATTTGTTTCCTGTTTCGAGATTTTGTGACCTATTCTGCTTAGTAAAGTCTCAAAGTCAGTAGTCGACATCCTTGTGAAATTTTTATACTGACCACTAAACGCTCTGGAACTTCATGTCCATCAATAATTCCGACCAGTGGAATGTGGTGGAATTTTACTTAGGGTAAGCAATGGTTTTCTTCGCAAAATCATTGAAGACCCAGTTGTAGAAGTTTGGGATGTTTTGAACTTAGAAAGTAAATCTATCTCAATTGAAATTAGTGATAAATGGTATACGTTTAGTTAAAATACCGAGTACAAGCTTTCACTTTCGTGTTAATAGGTCTACTCAATTGAGGAGTTGGACGACTTCCTAATAAAATTAATATTTTGTTCTCAAATTTACCGCACATCTCACGCTTTCATCTCTAGACCCAAGTCCCGGTGCCTTATTTTTACAGATTTCTCACGCTTACTAGTGTAAAGTGTAAACAAAAACGTCTACTGCATACCCTACTCCCTTATATTGCATTAGACAACATTATATCGCTGAACTACCACTGTAAAACACACGTTTTAACACAGCATATAAAAAGCTGTTTTACACAAATACCGACACGCTTTTTCTAACTATAATGAGCGAGTAAACACACTATCTTTGAAAACTGACCGCTCCTTGTTTTCGGCTAAGGTATGTAACTTAAGGAATTGCTTCCTAACCTTCGCTTTCACTCACCCTGCTGTACCAAGAAATACCAAAAGAGGTCACGCTATTGAACAACGAAGTGTGAATGGGTTCATTAAAACAATACAGGACACAGAGACAGGAATATCACTATAACCATAGTAAATAATTATTGTACCCGTCATTATTCTACTTGGGTAAGCAATGCTTACCTTACATCCATGGAATACGCGCGCCTGATTCCGACCCACTTCGTCTTTTGTACAGTTCATTGCGCCAACACCGACGGGATTTCTTTTCATTTTCATTTAAATTGGCTATCATCATAGCTGCGCCACTCGCAACAATCACAGCAAGCAGAGTTTCTTGTTCCGAAGACATCCGTTTTGCAAATGGAAACAACACACAATAACTGATTCTGCTCGCGATCATTATGGCTCAAACAATGCTCATAGAAGGCTCGGGCATTTACTTGTTCCTCGAGCGGCTCATGAGCCGCGCGACTCGCCAGTCTCTCGCAAGTGTGTACCCGTCTTTAAAGGACCTTAAACACAAACTCTTGCTACCATCTACGAACGCTTGGAGGAGGTCAATAGAAGAAAGAGCGCACAAAAGAGAAGATATATGGATGGAGTTCTACACGACAGAAGCCATGACAAACAGAGCCTGGACTGAAGCTAACCAGGATCTCCGTCATTTCGTAAACTCCGTGGCTGTACATTGCTACCAACACTAGTTGTGCAAGACGAAGGGTTACCATGACCCCAACCTGATGTGCGACTGTGAATTCTGCAATCAAAAATGTGACAGAAATCATGTGCTTCACTGCAAAAACGTGGGAAATCAATTATAGACTTTTGTACACGTTGAAGAATAAACATGTTGCTATATCATTTATTGTATCTTTATAATTTGCACAATTCGTGTGCGTTTGTAATTAATAACAATCTTTTATTTATTTATAAACAAATAATTAGTTGTTTAATTATTTAATTGTACATTTATTTTATAACAAATGTATTTAATTATTTATTAATTAACATATTTAAGGGTGGGATAGCGCCTTCTAATACCACCTTTAATTTTGTAACACTACAGTAGCGACTACTAGCGGTCCCAAGAATATAGCTCCTACGTATAAAATATTAAGTTTTCATTACGCATTACTCTTTTATATTTTAGTTTAGTATAGAGGATACTTTTAAATTGTGATGTTGCGTTTCTGGGATTTTGAGATTAATAAGGATGGAATAAGAAATAGTTCGGTAAAGATGGGAGAAGTTGCAGATTTTTAATACGAACCATATGTTAAGGTGGGTATACACTTGCGCGCCGCGCGTGTGTTGCTCGTCCAGAATTATTTTTCATTAGATCAACCTCCCGCGATCCATAGGAAACCCACGAACATTCACTTGTCAGTTTGGAGTGTGGTAAATATAATCATGTCCCCTCCGTACGAGGAAAACCTCGCGATTGCGGTGATGAGTGGTGCGGCTCTTTTAATGGCAAGTTTGTGCAGAAAGAAAAAGAAACGACGACGACGTTGGTGGCACACTGATCTGTTTAAAAAAAGGAAAGACGCGGAGCTAATGATGGACTTTAAGTCACAAGAAATAAGCGGCCAGTATAAGAATTTTACTCGAATGTCACCTTCTGACTTTGAGAATCTGCTGCAGAAGATTGAACCCCATATTTCCAAAGAAGTTACGATTTATTTTACTTTTCTCAAGCCGGTAGGAAGACAGCACAGATATCACCTTCTTGCATTGGTCCGCAGATACATCCATCTCAGCTCCTATTTCCCTCCAGGCATCTGCTTTTAGTCTAATGGTTTCTTAAAATGATCCTTATGTTGAGGATCCCACAGAAGAGGCTTTTTGCGATAAGCATCGATCAGTTTTATCACAGATTCTTCTGACCACTCCATTATCACCACTCAAAACGCACAAATATTGCAATCAGATGCGCGCGAGAAACAACGAACTTCTCACAATCCCGTCCAAATCTGAACTGCGAACACTCAAAGTGCGCGTGGAAAAAACCGACAGGAGATGGATCGTGGTGCGCCGCGCGTGCGCAGCTTCGAAACCCCGTACTAATCTAGAGAACTTGCTGCGCGCGGGCGGCGCGGCGCACAAGTGTATACCGACCTCTAAGAACGGAACTTAGTAAGAGAAGCGAATATAGTTCCATCATGAGTGATTCAGTTTCTGCCGTCGCTATAGCCTATAGCAGAGCGATAGCGTAACCTAAAAAGGATTAAACTGTAGGTATTCGAGTTCAATGGTAATAGCCACTGCCATCGTAATTGTAATGACATTACGATGGCAGTGGAATAGCGCCTTATAATACCACCTTTAACTTTATAACACTAAAGTGGCGACTAAAACTGTAATTTCCAATGATGAAATCTGAAGTTTTGGCGCCATTGGACAAAAACAGTTGACGACTAGATCGCACGCAAGGTTTGTTGGAAACCATACAGCACTGCCAAGTTGAATGATGCTATTTGTCCACGTGCTTGTCACCGACCAGTCGCTTGTTTGGTTGCCTCCAGTGTGCACACTGACTTTGCTGCGTTTAATAATCTGTTGTTTTTATGAATTATAATGGTTTTTTTTTTACTTTTCGTGTTGGATTTATACTTATAATGAATTAGTATCCGTTGTTTATTTATTAATCACGTTGATAAACTGGCTAACAAACATTGACACGAGGTTATCCGGCCTCCACCTTACCACTACCATTTCAATCCTATGATCTGGGCTCAAGTTAGGCAATACGTTGTGGCTAACAAAGAAAGCATTTTATTTGACTGAGGTTGAAAACCTTATTGTTGAAGGGGTTGGGCAAGTGAAAGCTGAAAACTGGACGAAAGTGGTTTCGCACTTGGAAAGTGTGTTAAGCGAAGCACGGGAACGTGAAGGTAGTGTTGATACAGCTGTGGACGAGCTCATTATTTCCCTCGGCGATTCGTCATCCTCCAGTGCGGGGTCCAGTGATGGGGAGGATCGGGACAGTAATGATGACGATATGGATGGGATAGGGTCTCTTCCCAGTGATTAGATTCTGTCTTCTGAAGGGTGAGTTAATAGCTGACACATTGAGCGTATATTTGTGTGTTTCTTGTGGCTTGAAACCTATTCTACAGGAAATATAAATAGCTAAATATCACGGAAACAATCACGTGTTGTTGTTTCACTTTGAACATTTTGGCTTTATGATAGTATTCGTAATATTCCTATTCATTACAATATTTTAGGCATCTCCTCAATTTGACGGGCTAATATTTTATTTTACAGTGTGCACCGAACAGTTTTAAGCATTGCTTTGTTTAAAATTTTTGGAAAAATCTGAGTAAAAATGTAATAAATGTAATAACGGTGCTAATGATATTATGAGCAAGAGGAAAAGAGTGGGAGGGTGGTAGTACGCACGTGGTGGCCAGTAGCATACGTGGCAACACTGCCTTCAGTTCAACGGTTCTCCGCCGAACTGTCAGATTCCAACTCTGGCTAATACACCTATAGAACTTGGTAATAACAGAAGCGAATATTGTTCCATAATGAGTGATTCATTTTACTGCCGTCGCTATATAGTAGAGCGCTAGCGTAACCTAAAAAGGTGTGGTGGGATAGCTCCTTCTATTACCACCTTTAACTTTGTAGCACTAAAGTAGCGACTACTAGCTGTCCCAAGTGTGTACTTAGAAAATCTTCAGTTTTCAGTAAACATTACCTTTTTATATTTCAGTATTGAAGGACAATTTTAAATTGTTATGATGCGTTTCTGGGATTTTGAGATTAATCGGGATGGAATAAGAAATAGTTTGGCAAAGGTGAGAGAAGTTGCAGATTTGCAATACGATTCATAAGGACGAAACTTGGTAAGAAAAGTGGATATCGTTCCATTATAGCACAGTCCTAGCGTAACCTAAAAAGGTACCTATGTAACTGTAGCGCTCTGTCCTACGGAGTTGAGTAGTGTGATATACTAATTCTCTGCCACAGCCTGACGCTGTATTATGGACGAGATCGCGTTTCCCGACAGATCAGTATAGCACAATATTCAAAGTTATTCTTTGATTAATTGTATTGTATTGTATTAGCGTTAGTTTATTCCGTTATTATGTCAGGTTGCATACGTACAGTATATTTTTCAGGGGCGGCTCCTGGGGTGGTGCCCGTGTGCCATGGCACCACCAATGTAATGAAGAGAGAATATGTGACTTTTCCCTCTCAAGAACAGTTTATAATACATTTACATTTTGAGGAAATTGTATCCATATTCGGCATTTATTTGAACGAGCGCGCAAACTGACATGCGTTCTGGTGGCGCTTTATTGAATTACTGAGCCAGAGCCAACCGGCACCAAGGTTAGTAGAAGAGAGGTTGGCTCGTAACTTGTCTTCCGCTGGCAGTAGGGTGGGGGTAACGCGTCATCGGGCCTGCGAGAGGCACCCCAGTCTCCATTTACAGAGTGGACAGAGGAAACTACGTGTGTTATTTACTTGTTTGTTAATACAGTATTTACTTTGTTCAAGATATGAATTGTGTTACGTGCTGTATTATACATTAATAAACATGTGAATATTATCTAAATTAATGACATCAGATTACTATGGAATATATCTTTGCATATTCTAGCCCATGGGTAAGTTGTTTCTTTACGTTGGGTTTTCTTTTCTTTCAGTTGTTTAAGATGCCGTGAAAAAAATGCATGTTGCAATCTGCAAAAGTAATTCTAAAATTGTTAAGAAAACGGGAGTAAAAATATCTTTCTTCAGATTTCCAAAGGAGGCTAATCGTAGAAAAGCGTGGGTGCAGAAATGCCATAGGAAAGATAAATTCGATCCGAATAACAGACGGATTTGCAACAAACATTTCATACCAAGTAATTTTGAAGACGAAATTCGAGCTCGACTGACACATACTCACCCTAGAATATTAAAAAATACATCACGTGGCTCAGCGGTGACGTTCTCGCTTGCTGAACCCAAGGTTGCAGGTTCGTATCCTGGCACAGTCAGCTGGCATTTGAGGGTGCGCAAATGCGAGGGAGCCGTGTCAGTAGATTTACTGGCACGTTCAAGATCCAATTCGGGGCAAAATTCCGGCACCCCGGCGTCTCTAAAAGCCAGAGTAGTTAAATGGGACGTAAAACCAATAACATTATTTTATTATTATTAAAAAATACGTCAATACCTTCTTTATATTTACTGTCTCAAACACAGAGCCAAGACACAACTTCACGTACAGAACGCTCCCAGAAAAAAGAAAAACAATTACTGAAAGAAATATTGGATTCGACATTTTCCAGTGGCAATGATGCCGTCGTCAATGACGTCAATGTCAATGATACTGACACAAAATATGACGATCTTCTCATTAAATACAACGCATTACTTCAAGGGACCAAAAAACTGAAGGAAAACATGCAGCACTTAGAGACTAGAGCAAACTGTTTGCAAATCAAAAAAAACGTGGAATTAGAGAATTCAATTCAGCAGTATGAATGTGATTTTGACAAGAAAATTAAAGATACGTTTAAAGATTTATTGACACCAAAGCAAGTCGGCATTGTTAGGAAACAGAAAACAAAGGCAAGATGGACAAACGATATTTAAGATATTTAAGCTTCCGAGCATAGAAGTATACCAGAGTCACACTGAAATATCCATTACCTGGCTTATCAACTTTGAAGGGCTGGGCAGGCAATGTTGAATTACGAAACGGTTTATTGGAAAACGTAATAGAAGTAATGAAAATTAGTGGACGAAAGAAGAATGGTCGAGAGAGAGTCACTGTTCTTTCTTTCGACGAAATGAAAGTGTCATCCCTGTATGAATATGATGCTAAAGCAGACGAAGTCGTTGGTCCACATACATACATGCAAGTTGTAATGGTAAGAGGGTTATTTCAGAACTGCAAGCAACCTGTGTGCATTAATTTCGACAAGAAAATGTCGAAAGAAATTATAAATGAAGCGGTTATGTCACTACATAATATTGAATACGATGTAGTTTCGGACTGTGGCGGGGGGAATATGGCACTGTGGAAAGAACTCGGTATTACCATTGAAACTACACACTACGTGCATCCGATGACAGAGGAAAAAATCCACTTTCTCGCAAACGCAGCTCACCTGCTTCAATTAATTCGTAATGTGGTTGGCGGAAGTGAGAATGACATTCCACGGGGTCACCAACATCGTGGTGCTGTTATCAGTGACAGTTTTGCCGACTCCGAGAGTGGCGGAAATGAAGACGAACGTGCAGGCACCAATGGACAGCAATGACTGAATTATAAATAATAATGCAGTGCTTAGTGAAGCAATGGGGATAGGTGGATCTGCGCCTGTTGGAGATATAGTTGGCTGTGAGTATGTTTGTATATATCAGTTTTATTATGTTGAAGGAGGTGTATAATTAAATTAGTCATGTAATTAAGCGTTCAGCATCATCTATTATTCACAACAATTCATTAATTGACACTCTGAAATGGCTGATGCCCTTAAACATATGATTTACTGAGTTCGTAATGCGCTACGGACTAACGACAGATTCAAACGCAGCAGGCCCGTGACGTATTCCCGCGCGCTCTCCCATTGGCCGAGAGTTATGAGCCAACCTGTATTCTACTAACCTTGAACCGGCACTACCTACGAACATCAGACCGCATCAGGCACTGTACTGCAATAAGGACTAGTTTGGCTTGAGTTTGTTTGTGTTGTGTTGAGACTCATATTGCCCTGAGTAGAGCCAACGGCCCCGTGCACGGCCGACTGAATACGAGCTGCGCTCTATACCGGCCTTGACATTCCCAGTCAGAACCCATTTATAACATGTAATTGGAAAGTTTCTACTCGTTGCCGGTAGAGCGCACTCCCCTCCCATTATAGGCGCGATAAGGAATAAGCTGAACAGTACGTATATTAAATGTGTAATCTCAAGAACCACTGGATGGATTTTGATGCTGCTTTCACCATTCTGTAAAGGTGATCTCGAGGAAGATTTGTGTAGAAAATAATTTATTTATGACCAAAGGGAGCCGAGCAGTAACGATTTCAGTGAAAAGGTCGAAAAAATAGCCTGGCGTCCGTGCGCTTTTTAAGCTTACGCTGGGCGAACCGTTAAAAATATCATTATATTATGAGTGTGAGAATTGTTCAGCGTGAGAAATTCTACAAAAAAGTCCGCGAGAGCATATCTCTATCTTCGATACATCGCCCACTATAAGTGTTTTTAGTTTGGACGGGAGGGGCATTTGGCTTGCACCTCGCCATTCTTAAATTACGTCTGACAGGAATTCCTTGCACATTCATAACTGTTCCCGGGCGAAGCCGGGGCGGGTTGCTAGTGACACTATATAATTATTATCATTATAATTTCCGCATTATCAAAATTAAAATTATATCACAAAATAAAATAGCGTGCTAATAAATCTAAGAGAAATTAGACATACCTTGCACCTTCTTCGGGTACAAGGACACTACTCCAACACCGTCTCATTAAAAGGAAAGAGAGGATCAAAATTACAGCCGGGAACAAGTAGCAGCTAATCGTGTGTTGTGTTTTGTGCTAAGAGATCTTTCGACAAATTATCAGATACCGTGTGCCTTCTTTTTCACGAAGCAGCTGTCAGGACGGGACTTACATAAACTCCTGCTGGACGTTATTCTCGAGGTTGAACAATGCGGTTTCATAATTATAATAACTGTCCCTGATAATCACAAAACTAACACTACAATGATGAGGCATTTAGGGGGAGGGAATTTGCAACCAATGGTCAATCACCCATACGACGAGTCTAGGAATGTATTCCCTAGTTTTGATCATTGTCACATTCTAAAAAGAAACATTAGAACGCAGTTTCTGTAACGAGAGATGACTGATGGTACTGGAATAATTTCAGGGAAATACTTGTCATTACTATACACAATGCAAAAGGGTGAGATCGTCAAACCGGTCAGACACCTCACTAAAAAACACATCGAACCCACTAAATTTGAAAAAATGAATGTTCGGCGTGCCAAGGAAGTGTTCTCGTCAGAATTTATTGGTGCCATTAGTACACTAAAAGAAAATATAGGCATGCACCCGGAAGCGTACACATTCATGGACGCAGAAGCAACCATTTTTTTTGAAAAACGTTAATAAATGGTTCGCTATGCATGACGTAAGCATCACATATCATCATATTCAGTCTAGAAATCCAGATAAAGGGCATTTTTTCTCATTAAATGTCAGTCGCCTAAACTGGTTAGAGGAATATTTTCTTTCTTACCTTGAAACTTTGAAAGCTGCTAGTAACGCTGCTAGAAAGGACTTCCTGAGTTCTGAGACTTACGAAGCTACCTATACAATTAATCACGGATTCAGCTGTCCAGTGCATAAGGTATCTTCTAAAAAATGGGTAGAGGAAAGTCGCCAAATATGGGGAGTTTTTTTTATAGGGCTCACATTAGACATAAAAAGGAACGGAATAATTTTGGTTTTCTCACCAATGTTAACCTCAGGCGATATACTATGTATATTACAAATATGGGCACGTTTGGTGTTGTAATACCCTCTGATATTATTGTTAACTTTAAAAGTGCACTTTCCTCGTATTAGGCAACCGGGTTTCGTAATATGGGGAGGTGAGAAACCTCACGGTTTTTATTTATAATAGGTACACTGAATAGTATACCCTACTAATTAAAGCATTAATTCTGACATTTTTTTTCGTGTGGCCTCCTGAGAGGCCGAGTGCAGGTCTTTCTAGTCGACGCCCGTGGGCGACCTGCGCGTCAGGATGAGAGATGGAATGGATGAAGATGAATGAAACTGGGCAAGGATGTGGAAGGAAGCGGCCGTGGCCTGTTAGAAGGTACCGTCCCAGCATTTGCCTGGTGTTGAAAAATGGGAAACCACGAAAAATCATTTCAAGGACGGCCGACGGTGGGGCTCGAACACACGCGTCTACCGAGTCAGCAGAGAGCTTGGCCCCATGGCCTAACGCTGCGCTTTAGCCAGCGTAGCCACTACTGTCGGTAATTCTGACAATGTAATAAAATCATGAACACAAATAGTACAAAAATACAAAAATGAATATTTTAAGTAAATAACAGTCCTAGTTTCCTGTTGCCGAACTTCCAAACCGTTCAGCAGAAAAATGCATAAACTTTAATGAAAACCGAGTGATTCTGATCGAATTCAACTGTAACGAGGTGCAAGGTATGTCTAATTTCTCTTAGATTTATTAGCACGCTATTTTATTTTGTGATATAATTTGCATTTTGATATTGTGGGAATTATAATAATAATATAATAGTGTCACTAGCAACCCGCCCCGGCTTCGCCCGGGAACAGTTATGAATGTGCAAGGAATTCCTGTCAGACGTAATTTAAGAATGGCGAGGTGCAAGCCAAATCCCCCTCCCGTCCAAACTAAAAACACTTATAGTGGGCGATGTATCGAAGATAGAGATATGCTCACGCGGACTTTTTTGTACAATTTTTCATGCTGAACAATTCTTACACTCATAGTATATTGATATTTTTAACGGTTTGTCCAGCGTAAGCTTAAAAAGCGCACGGACGTCAAGTTATTTCTTCGACCTATTCACTGAAATCTAAAATCGTTACTGCTTGGCTCCCTTTGATCATAAATAAATTATTTTCTACAGAAATCTTCCTCGATATTACCTGTACAGAATGGTGAAAGCCGCATCAAAATCCATCCAGTGGTTCTCGAGATTACCCGTGATATCCAAGAATCGGGGACTTTGTTTTACACTAAGTAGAGATAAGTCTTAGTCGTGCAATGCTTGGTGAACAGCGCTGTGTGAGCAGTTGAGTAACTAACAAGATTTCATGAAAAAGGTCTCATTGTCTAGGCCGGTATGAGCGCATTCAGTCGGCCGTGCCCCGTGACGCGGAGCTTCAATTCTATCCACGAGATAGCAGCACGTCACAGGTACAAGCACACATTACATACAGGTTGGAACTGCTGAACTGCTTTATCTTTCAACCACTAGAGCACACCTCCAGTGGTACCAGCTTGACGATATATCACTGTGTCTTGACTATTAAATACATTCAAACCACAAAATAATTTTAGTTCTTTATTGTTTGACATTTAGCAACTTTTGTAGGCTCATATTGATGACGGGGATTATTTGTTCTCTCTTTGTAATGTCAAAATTCGGAATTTTTCAACGAGTTTTACTGTGTTTTGTTAATTTAGTTTGGCGGCACAGTTTCACGTCCCAAGCGTAAACACAAATTCTCAAGTTTGACTGCAAATGTGTATGAATAGTGTCCGTCGTTAAATAGCTTTTGTGTTCATTTATATTAGATGCAGGGGATATCCTTTCCAATCAATCCGTATGTACGATAAGTAAGGTTGTCTTAGAGGTAGGTCATCGTGTTCATTTCATCTCACCTATTTATTTTGAGACAGCGAGTGAAATTGCGACAAAGAGGCTGTGGGCGCGTGTGTGTTAGCAATAGGCATGCTTATTTATTCCTATATAGACATGTTACTTAAACTTGCATAGCATTGTGTATCATGTGGCATTGACCATATAAACACCGTTTTAATCTAAGTGTGATTTTTGAATCGAAATATGCAAGCTAGGTTCCTTAATAAAATTTGATTTGTTTCATGTTTGAAGATCGCATAGCTCGAGCGCGACGTACGAAGCCGTAGGAATCTCAATGAGCTCTGTGTCACCTTTCGGAAGTGTAACAATGAATAAAATAAGCGAGTTGATACAATCTCCATTTAGCAATAGGACCCTCACTGAAAAAATAGACATTAAAAAACTGGGTAGGCCACTTCCAAATTTAAATCTCCAGCAACGGTCAAAAAATCGATGCCGCAAATTCAATCCGGAAATGTATAGCAAAATCAAATGGATTTGTGGTTCCGAAGAAGACAATGCATTCTTCTGTTTTCCTTGTGTGTTGTTCGGCGGTGATGGGAGTTGGAGTAAGACTGGTATTAGGGATATAGGACACATATGGTCTAAAATTAAAGTCCATGAATCATCAAAGCGACATATGGATAATGTTTTAAGCCTCTTATTTCTGGGCAAAACGAACATTCAGAGCAGGTTGGATAGTCAGTACAGACAAACTATTATCACTCACAACAAACAAGTAGATAAGAATAGGTATGTCTTAAATGTAATTATAAACTGTATCCGCTTTTGTGGTGCCTTGGAATTAACCCTTATGGGGCATGATGAAACAGAAACATCCGAAAACAAAGGCGTATTTCGCGAATTGATTCAGTTTAGTGCTGAATTGGATAAGGACTTGAAAGTTCATCTCAGCCAGTCGTCTGTGTTTAAAGGCATCTCCAAGACTATTCAAAACGAACTGCTCGAATACATGCTCCAGGTGTATCACGACGAAGTGTCCAAAGAAATAAAAAAGGCTGACAATATAGCAATAATCGCTGATGAAACAACTGATGTGTCTTGCAATTTTCAATTGGTTATTGTGTTGCGCTACGTTGTTGAAGGAAGACCAGTAGAAAGATTTTGGAACTTTATTAATCCCGAAGGCCAAAATGCTCATGCCATCGCAGACAGCATTTTAAGTGAAATAGACCCCTTAGTGGGTGATCAACCCACTAAATTGATTGCCCAAAGTTATGACGGAGCATCCGTTATGAGTGGTGGATTAAATGGTGTGCAAAAGTTAATCAAGGATAAGTACCCTAATGCAAATTTTATTCATTGCTATGCGCACCAACTTAATCTCATAATGTCCACAGCAGCCTCCGTTAATCGACAGGCTCGCATCTTTTTCGCTCATCTCACAGGAATTTGTTCTTTTTTTTTCGCATTCGCCACAAAGATTGAAAGTGTTGCGCGAGATCATAGAGAAAAGTTTGCCTCGAGTATCACTCACACGATGGAACTACCATTCGCGTGCTGTGAAAGATATTTATGAAAATAGGGAAGACCTCGTCAAAGTTATGGAATCCATCGAAAGCAATGAGTCCATTAAGTTACCTTCCACCATTGAAAAAGCTGGAGCATACAAGCAAAGGCTTAATGACAAGAATATCATTTTCTGGCTAACATTTTTCAATAAGATAATGCCTCATGTTGACATAATTTTTAATCAGCTTCAAAAGAGAATTACTGACCCAATTAAAGGGAAACAAGACATTCAGCATTTTGAAGGTATCATACAGGCAATCAGGGACAATATTGATGAAATAATGAATGAGACTTGTATCGTAAGAGGCGAATCCTTACCTTCTAAAACACCCCGGATTGATGAGGACTGTAGAAAAAGGGACGCTCTGGAAGTATGTGATGCTATCCTTTCAGATATAAAAATTCGCTTTCAGTTCACTGGACACCTCACAGCTACCAACCTATTCGCAGTTCAATATTTTGACAATTATAACAAAAGCTTCCCAGACCTGTATCTTGACGAAATGACGAGCGTATATACATTTCTTGATAAAAGAAAGTTGAAGGGTGAGCTGCAAGTATTCTATGCTAGGCCTGAATTGAGAGCGGTCTCTGGTGCCGTTCCATTTCGTTCGTTGATTCTGGAAGATGAGGTATGTGATACTTTTGAAGAGACAATCAAAATCTTGAAGTTGCTGATCACAATGCCTCTCTCAACATCGGAAGCGGAGCCTTAGGAATGTTGTCGCGTGAGAAATCATTTGTTAACAAGATTGAGAACTTCAATTCAAAGGTGATAGACGTATTTGCCAACAAGAAAGAACGAAGAATGGACTTTCAGCACCGCTCTTATTAATTCAAATGAAGGTGTCGATCGAGGTTTTGGAACAAATATTTTTGGTGAGTAGGCCTAGCATATGTTGTTTTCTTCAAATTATTTTTCTGAGAGGTTTGTTCAATTATAATTAGTAAAAATGGTTTTTATTTAAAATGCATATGGATCAAAATATGTGTATGATATAATATCGTATGGCCTCGGTGTCTGGTGCAAGCTTTGTTGTTTGACACCCAAAGGGCAGTTGCATGTCAAATTTTTGTTGTTCCTTGGAGGGCCATGAGAGTCAAGGAGGTTAGATATCTAAGCTCCTTGACACTATAGCGCTTTCTAGTAGAGAAAGGAGGAACTTTTGTTTTGGCGAAAAATCCCGAGATTAAAATATTTGTAGTAGTTACGCAATTTCTCAATTCACTTCAGCTGACACTTCAATTAAAAACGTCTTCTATAATAGCACAGTTAAATAATGTTAAACATATAACTTATTGCATAAAATATGCACTATCCGTACCTGCAACTTTGAATGATTTTATTGCAAATTTTGAATTCGCTGGCGCCACCAAGTGAAAAATCACCAGCCGCCACTGATATTTTGTCATCAGTGCTTTCGTTTAGGGATTACATTAACGTTTCAACTCTGCGTTCGGTAATTACATTTCTTATTTTTAAAACTTCTCAATTTTTTTATGACTCGCGAACGCAAGTCAAATCTTTTACACGCAACACACGCAGCACATATTGAACTTAAATTTTCCATTTGCTTGATTATCCGTCGATGACATAGCCCTATTCCAATTTCGATATTTGTAATAGGCCTACATACCAATTGTCAGATCAAAGCCATGCATTCATAACCTTCACCTTTCCTGCACTACCGAGCGGCAGTTCATTCAAACTCCATAAACATTCTGGTTGGTTGGTTGGTTCCTTAGTTTAGGGGCTGCGACAACGCGGTCATGTAGCCCCGTGTACTTTGGGTGTGTGTAGAATCTGTCTGATAACCGGTGTTAATTGTGATGACTGTATTAGTGTGTGTATCTGTTTTTTTAATTCAAGTAAGGACTGCAACTTTCAATTTTTCAAATAGTTCCTACTTTTGCCGCCAAACGCCACCGTCAACGACTACTAGGCCTAGTTCAGAACTTAGCTACTAGACGCCACCGCAGTCGGCTCTTGGCAACAAACGTAGCAACCTAAGACCGTTGTTTACATTCTTAACCTATACAATTTAGTTTCACACAGGTGTAATTAGTGGAAAGTTCTTTAACATACCATGAATCTATGACATGGGGCCGCCGGCTTTACTTCCCCTCCGAAGGAAGGCATACTGAGGAATTTTAACGCTCTTAAAAAATCCGACGGCTTCGTCCGGGTTTGAACCCGCTATCTTGGGAATAGAAGCCGTCCCCATAAACATTCTCATTGCAAACATTACAAATAATTTGTATGAACTTGAAATTTCAATCATGTAAGAATCTTCATCATCCAGGCGAAGAACAGGTACTACTGCTATTAAAATATATCTGAAATATATATATATATATACCGAATATATACGAGGGTCGAGTCATAAGTCATGACAACTATTTCTTTTTCTCGCGAATAGGAGACAACACGGAAAATCTACGATATGCATTTGGAAATATAGGGCATGCATGTATGCATAGTGCCTGAAGATAAATTCTGACGTCAGGAGATGCTCGTAGGTAAGTGACAAAACACAGGCCATTGGTAAACATTGTTTTATTATGGTATAGACAGCAAATACACAAGACTACGTACAAAGGACAGGTCTCCACTGGTCACAGACCTTCGAAATAATAACCCAAGGTGTCTACTGTGCGTTGTCAGCGGTGGGGTAGGCGCTGAATACCATTCGCTGCATGTGTATCGCTAACGTGTAACACCTCCCTTCGAAATGCTGTTACGATGTCTTCTTTGTTAGCCAACCGTCGTCCACGTAGTGGTTTCTTGACCGTGGGGATTAGATCATAGTCACGTGGGCTCAGATCAGGCGATTAAGGCGGGTGTGGAAGAGCCTCCCATCCCCATTGTTGTAAGTGACGCTGAACGCTGGCAGCTGTGTTAGCTGTCGCGTTATCGTTTAGGAGATTATGGCGTCATCCGAACGATCAGGACGTTTGGTTCACACTGCACGGCGCAATTGGTACAACAAAAAGGAATTGTAATACACTGCATTGACAGTGTGCCCCTCACGCACTGGATGACATACAAGAACACCTTGAACTTGAACATCGTATGCCAGGATGACCATAACCTTATTGGGCGATTGATTTTGTCGAACCTTGTGTCTCCGTGGTGACCCCTGACGACGCCATTCACTTAACTGTCTCTTCGGTTCAGGTTCATAAGCACGTATCCATGTCTCATCGACTGCAATAATGCGATTCAACATGGCTTGTCCTTCCTGTTGAAACCTCTCCAGATTTATGCGACATGTTTCGTAACGAGTCCACTTCTGTACCTCCGTTAAGTGATGTGGCGCCCACTTTGCACAAATGTTACGCATCTGTAGGTCTTTGTGTAAAATGCGCCGTATTGTTGCCGTGGCATTGCTGTATGTTCTTGCAATTCCGCTCTAGTCCAGCGCCTCTCCTCCTGTAAACACTGATCAATCACCATTATCCGTACATCTTTGTCCATGGACACTGGGCGGCTTGAGCGAGGCAAATCGGCAGTTGATACTCTACCCCGTTTGAACGTCTCCACCCACCTCGCCACTGTTCTATAGGGCATGGCATGCACAACAATGCTTCCCGCAGCTCTGCATGGCATTGGCGTGCATTTCTGCCGTGGAGAACTGGGATTTTAATATACGATCGTTACTCCTGCTTGTTGACTTCCATTGTGTGACACTCTCACTCACACACTGAACTTGGGGGCATGCTCTGACCCACACTGTTGTTTACATACACCATCTAGTGGCATCCTACGTTAGTACATACCGTACGTTTCCAAATGCATATCGTAGATTTTCCGTGTTGTCTCCTGTTCGCGAGAAGAAAAAAATAGTTGACATGACTTATTACTCGATCTCCGTATAAATAAATACAAGTCGTGATTAAGCTACGTTCAATTTCATAAACACAATTAAGTACAAATAAGTTAGTTAAGTACAAACATATCAGTCTGGTCGTTATGTCAGTAGCAACGAAGCTGTGTGGCGGCTATTAGCGTTACAGTAAATAACACTAAAGGCATCGCGCCGTCCCATACCTCAATCTGCACTTACAGAATTGTGAACCAGTCTATTTTACTGAAAATATTGTTTACGAGCGAGTATCCAGTCCGCCAGAAACCACACTCATCACCGTTTCCAAAATTGACACAACACATGATTTTGAAAGCAGTCTTCTGTATGTTGAGGTACAGAGATATTACACATGGAACGATACAATAAAATATTGGCAAATCTGAGTTCAAGGAACTGCTGTTCAGAATTGGCCTGATGTTAAATCTGCAGAAGCTTTCGGTACAGGTTACACGGTCCATCTCGTAACATGAAATGTTTTCCTTTGACAATGCATCTACACCATGTGCGAGGGCAACCTTTTTCAAAGATCTCTAAAAACACGATAATCAGGAATTTTCAATATTTAGAAAAGCATGTGAGTAGTAGTAATGTACTGCCGCTAGGAGCCGCAGCCTCGACCCCTGTGCCATGTACCTTGTACCCATGGCCACGCCCCCTGTACCCCTGGCCACGCCCTTGTACCCCATGTGCCATGTGACCTGTAACCCAGCACCCCTGTGCCATATACCCTGGTTCCACACCCCGACCCCCACATGCAGGTAGGAACCGCAGAGCCGCAATCCAAGGTGGCGGTCCATGCACCATGAGCTAGAATACACAATCCAAGATGGCGGTCTATGCACCATGTGCCTTGGACACATGTGCCATGGTCCACAATAATGGCTAGCGCCCAACTTCTTTTCATTTTTATTTTTTTCTCAATGTAAAATATTCTGGAGTTTCTATTCCCCAATTGGATCTCGGGGGGGGGGGCTTTGAACATTGCTGTGAGTGATATTAAACCTGACAGTCCTGGAAAGATACAAATCTAAAAACAAAATTCGAGTGGCTACTTGGAATGTACGCACTTTATATATGATCGGAAAACTGGCAAACATGGAGGCAGAGAGATGCAGATTGAAAATTGACATCCTTGGATTGAGCGAGGTAAGATGGCCTAGCTCTGAAAATCGGGATACAAAGGAAGGGCATATGTACTTTTCTGGAGGAACAGACACCAATCACAGATATGGAGTTGCTATGATTGTCTCATCAATGATTGCAAAATCAGTTCTAGATTTTATTCCACTTAGCGAAAGAATAATGCTACTAACAACAAACATTACATAGGATTATGAACATCATTCAGGTACATGCCCCAACTGCTGATAAAGATGAAGAAGAAATAGAATATTGGTTGGTTCGACAACGCGGTCATGTAGCCCCGTGTACTTTGGGTGTGTGTAGAATCTGTCTGATAACCGGTGTTAATTGTGATGGCAATATTAGTAAAATCGAATCTTTCCACGACACCTTAGAAGAAGCAATGGAACTCACCAATAAGGGAGAGATAACACTTGGGTGATTTTGCAGGTTCGCTCCTGGCCGTGGCAAGTGATTTTTTGAATGGCGGCAAAAATACGATACGCATTTCATACGATGTTGGCATGTCAAAGAACCCATTTGAATTAAGTAGGCCGAGTTCATAATGGCAAAATTAATCTCGGGAGTCTCCGCCAACACAAAGTTCCTCATTTCTCTACTAGAAAGCGATATAGTGTTCAAGGAGCTTAGATATCTAACATCTAACCTCCTTGACTTTCATAGTCAAGGAACAACGAAATTCGACATGCAAGCTACCCTCTGGGTGTCAAATAACAACGCTTGCACCCGGCACCGAGGCCATACGATGAAAAAAAAATGGATCTGGTTCAGAAAATCATATAGTGGGTAGATAGGATCTTGGAACCGGGTTAGTTAGCCGTGGTCGTTACGGCATGACTGCTGGTAGTCGCTCACATCCGGGAGGCGAGGAGGTTCGAATCCCCCCGCCGGCAACCTTGAAGATGGTCTTCTGTGGTTTCCCATCTTTCTTCCAGGCAAATGCCGGGGTTGGTCCCTCACTATAGGCCACAGTCGCTACCTTACAATTCCTCGTCCTTACATCCGAACTTCCCTCCCCAACGGTACTTGTAGCTCACCCATTGGGTGTCCGTCTCGAAGCAGCTACAAAACTGGCGAGCCGAACATGTCCTCGGACACTCCCGGCACTAAAAGCAATACGCTATAAAAAAAAGGGTCTTGGAATAAGACATTTGAGAGGAGACAGACTGGTACATTATTGTGCAGAACATGACTTGTTCATTTCTAACACATTCTTCAAGCTTCCCAGTAAGCGGCTATACACATGGACTTCACCCTCCAATGATGCTGAAAATATTAGAAATCAAATTGATTTCATTTTGGTAGGACAACATCTGATGAAATATGTGACAGCTGTGAAAACGTATCCCGGTCCTGATGTTAATAGTGATCATAATCCAGTAATAATGGAGTTTAGAATGCTTCGATTTATAAAAGTAACAAGAAATGCTCCACCATCCAGACATGTAGATATCAGAAAACTAGTGTATCCGGAAGTAAAGGTAAGGTTAGGCTACGGCGATGATCCCCGGGCGCACATCGCTGGTGATCTTCGTTGCTTTATGAACGCATGTAAACAAATGAGGCTGGTATCCCTGCAGCGATCTGCGCTGGCGTCAATTCATTAACAATTCGGTAGCGAAGAACCAAGACCAACTACAATCCTCAGACCTTAATGTAGAAAAAACATGGCGGCGATGTTTGCCCTACCAATAGCTAATATCATGTCATCGGGGTTGTCACAGTTCGTGTAAATTATTATTTTTACTCACCTAAGAGCATATAAGACATCACAAGACGAGACTAGGTTCCGAAGAAATATGCATCAATATATTTAGACTTACCTGAATTAATTTATCTATATAGTGCTGGCCTCGAATTATAAGTTTCTTCGTCTTCACCCAAGGGGCAGCTACAATAGTCTCACTGTTTCGGTGGTTGAATAAGAAGCCTTTTGGCGAGTTATAACGATTTGTATTTCAGTAATTATAGATTAATATTATTAGCATAAAATCAAACAGATTCTAAAGTAGGAGAGAAGAAAGTATCCGGTTACTGAAGTGCTGTCCCAGCACATGCAGAGTATTTGTGTACAGAATCGGAATGAGAATAGTTGCCTGAAATAATCGAACCAACGCTATAGAGATACAATTCAATTAAGACCTCTCGTAGAATTGTCTAAAATCTCGGCTAAAACATCACACCGAATTAGTTGATTGAAATGTGCAAAGAAGTCGTCGTGTGGATATCTGAACATAATTATGGAGATTACCACACACAAAGGACACGATAATAAGTTACGATCTAACCTATTAAACATTCGCTGTTACCGTTTGGAATAGTTGTACGATGGAAATAGTAGATTTAGTAAAGTAATGTAGGTAGGAAAGCACCATCTCCCTCTTACGGAATTATCGCGGCACACCATCTCGCAATATAAGTTCATAATTGACAAGTTGCTCACAACACTTTATTACACACATCATAATAAAAAATAACTTGCAAGCTGTAAGAATCATAAAATTATGAATAATGACGGAACACAATGAGTTCACTGTTTGGCACAGAGGAAACATCTTCCTTAACCAATAAAACAGAAGTTCACTGTAATATTTGGCGTGTATACAAGGCAGTGTAGAACATCTGCTTGACTAGTAAGGATTTACGGAGGCGCATGAAGCTGAGCGTTCAAGATAACGTCAACAGTTTGATCTTGCCGTAGATGCTCATTGCGTTTTCCCTTTACGTACTTAAGTTCGACACTACCGGTGCTGAAGTGTACTAAGCTATTATTATTGGCACTAACTAGCAAATCATTGCGGTGTATATTCTTGAGACACTTCTATTAATGCTTTAATCTTAGGTACTTCAACATCTGCAGTAAATGAGACAATGCCATCGGTCGACTGAACAATCATCACACAATCGAACCACTCCATAATAAGCGTATTATCACATATTTACACACGATTGCAGTACATTAACGCGAACTGGACTTAACAGACATACCGAAGACACTAAAAATTACAGATGAGCAATAGTTTATCCCAACTTTCATCAAGCCGGCCCCGTGGTGTTGGGGTAGCGCGCCTGCCTCTCACCCGGAGGACCCGGGTTCGATTCCCGGCTCCGTCAGGGATTTTAAAACTGACGTGAGGGTTGGAACGGGGTGCACTCAGCCTCGTGAGGACAATTGAGTAGCTGTCTGACAGTGAGACAGCGCCCCGATCACGAATACCAAGATTAACGGCCGAGGGGACCCGACGCGCTGATCACGCGTCACCCCAATATCTGCAGGCCGAATGGCTGGGCAGCGGTCGCTTGGTCGGCCTTAGCCCGTCATGGGCTGGATAGTGCCAGGGGTTGACTTTTTTTTTTTTGACAACTTTCATCAAACGAAGCTAATCAAAGCTAATATTGTATCCCAGCAACGAATGTAAACAAACAATATCTCGGGCTTCCGCGTGCGCCATTTTCACACTTTCGATACCTGCATTAAGGTCTGAGTATTGTAGTTGGTCTTGGAAGAACGCTGGCCATTTCGTGAACAAAAGAATAACGATAAAGCTCTCATCTCTTTGGGAAAGAGTATCATGGCTTCCATACAGACAGTATTGGGTACAGAATGTAGCTCAAGGGGGGCCTACCCTTTACAAACATGGCTCACCACTATTAGTTTGGAGTCTCTTTCGCTCCATGTACATATACTTAATTCGATCATCATCTCTTCTTCCTCCTCTAAAATAAGCAATATTGACGCTGATGTAATTCTGCTTAAGGTCATTCTGGCAACGTCATTATTTCAGACTATAATCCGCTGATTATTATTTACCCCCACGTACCTGTATAAGCAAAGAGTAGGCTACTGAGCTGTTGAGAAGTGAAAATGATCCTGTTGTAGGAGGCAGTGGACGAAGGACGATGATCGCCGGCTATGGAAACCGCTTTTCTGAACGGTTTGGCTACAGCGATGATCGCCGGCGCACATCGCTGGCGATGGTCGCTCGGCGCACAAAGTCACAAAAGCGTTTTCTCTAGCCGGCGATCATCGTCCTTCGTCCACTGCCTCCTACAACAGGATCACTTTCACTTCTCAATAGCTCAGTAGCCTACTCTTTGCTTATACAGGTTTGTGGGGTAAATAATAATCAGCTGATTATAGTCTGAAATAATATAACGTTGCCAGAATTACCTTAAGCAGAATTACATCAGCGTCAATATTGCTTCTTTTAGAGGAGGAACAAGATATGATCGAATTAAGTATATGTACATGGAGCAAAAGAGACTCAAACTAATAGTGGTGAGCGATGTTTGTAAAGGGTGGTCCCCCCTTGAGCTACATTCTGTACCCAATAAATAATAACATGTACAAAACTAGGCGTACCGTACAGAAGGATGTTTCAATGCACTGATTCATAGACATCTGCTTAATGACCAAATAAAATTTAAGAAATACTTAAGGCAGTGGCGTAACTACGGGAGAGGGGGAGGGGAGGGTTGATCAGGGGGATCAATACGCCCCGAGCCAACTAATGAAACTATTAAACTTATGAAGTATTTAACTTTGAATAACCTTTGGATTTATGACATCTATGAATAAGGGCTATGAAGTCATCATACTGTGTGTCGATCCTAAATAGCATGTGTTAAAATAAAATTAACCACGTTTCTGTGACAAGCAACACGATTTATTAAAAAAAAAATCAGTTTATTTTGAGAAATTACAAAATACTGTCTGTATTGAAGCTATGATACTGTTTCCCAAAGAGATGAGAGCTTTACCGTTATTCTTTTGTTCACAAAATGGCCAGCGATCATCGCTGCCGAAATGCAATGAATTGACACCAGCGCCGATCGCTGTAGGGAAATTAGTCCCATTTGTTTACATGCGTTCATAAAGCAACGAAGATCGCCAGCGATGTGCGCCCGGCGATCATCGCCGTAGCAAACCGTACCTTTTAAGAGCCAGTGTGAAAAATGGTCTGGAAGAAAAAAAATGAAAACAATATAAATCACAAATTCAACAAAAGTCGAATCCAGCTGGAACTCCATCAGAGACAGCTTGATTGAAGTCCAATAAGTTCACATAGGACATATTAACAACAGAAAGAAGCAGAATTGGATGACAGATGATATTCTGGAACTGATGAATGAAAGAAGGAAGCTGTTCCGTTCCTAGTTCACATACGCAGGCTGTAGGTAATTTCATGCGGTAGAGTTGGTAACATGTCCGGATGAGCAACGGTGGCATGGCATACCCTTGGCGACTCGAGGCAGAATGGCCTGTGCTTTTGTGTGGTTTAAATACTCTAATGTATTATGTATAACACTTTACTAATACTTATATGTACAGTATTAATAAATCAGTGTTAAGTCAAAGTGTTTTTCATGTTGGTGTGAACGGTGAATGAGTGAGAGCTCATGTACGATACGCGACACTACATGGCCTATACCGGACCGGATTCAAACACCACATGGCTCCCGTGTGCCCATTGTATTGAAACGCACGCTTCACTTCAATATTACTATGAGCCAAAATTGACCATGGAAATACTCAGAAGTCCACATTGATGACATCATCTGCTAGTTCCAGGATTAATGTTCCATCACCAGAGGTTAACAAGAATTACGTGGTGGGTCAGTGAGTAAATACAAGTTTCTCAGGCTTCCTTTTCCTTACAATCATCCTATCTATAATGGATTCCACCACTAAACAGAAACTGCTCAAGCAGAGAGTCCGACTAAGAGCTCAACCTACTCGCATGCAGACCTTCGTAGAAAATCTAGGTGACCAGCAGCAATCTAATTTGCTTGAAATTAAATTGAGATATGACGATATGGGTGCGATAATGTCCAAGTTTGACGAAGTTCAGTCAGAACTAGAACTAAGAGACACCGAAATTTAGCAATTACATGAACAAGCTAGATTGGAATTTGAAACTAAATACAGTATTACTGTACAAGGTTAAGGGTAACATGGGTAATATGTTCACTAATATTGAAGAGGCATCACATCACTCAGGAAGTTCAGGCATAACCCAAGCCGACACTATTTCAGGGTTTAAACTCCCGTCAATCAATACCGGTACCGGTATTTCTAATTTTGATAGGAAGTATGAAAACTGGCTCTCATTCGCAGCTCGTGTCAGTTCTAACGGGTCCAGCTAGCCAATTAATACAAAACCTTCCCTATAACTGAGGGGAACTATGAGGTAGCTTAGAAAATGCCGCAGGACAGATTTGAGAATAAGAGCCTTATAGCAACCACGCATGTTAAGGAGCTCTTAATCCTAAAGCCAGTTGCTAGTGAAACTGCTAAGGAACTCATAAGGTATTCAAATATATTCAACAGTCATTTTAACGCACTTATAGACTTGGAACTTACCACTCCACTGCACGAAGTAATACTGACTCAAGTACGGTATATGCTCGAGGACTTGATATCAGTACTAGGCGAGACTGGGAAATACCGCACGCAGATAATCGCTCTCTGTCCCTCAATGACTTATTATCAATTGTGGAACACAAACGACAAGCACTAGCGAACTTACCTAGCACAAAACACACCACTCTAGTGCCCAGACAGCATTTTGAGTGGAGTAAGGTCAAATCACAGGCAGACACTCAAGCACGTTATTCTTATGTCACAACCAGCCACATCAAATGAACCTATTGTCAGGACAGTCATAGTATTCACAAGTGTGAAACATTTGCAGCTATAGGGGAAAGGTTTCAAATCGTTAAGGAAAGAGGCCTATGCTATAATTTCTTGCGCACTGATCATTCATCCAGAGATTGCAAATCACGTGGTTGTATTGTGCCCAACTCTAGGAATGGGTATTCCAAGATTCAGACACCTAGATATCAAGGGAAAGGCTACAGCCGCTTTTGAAAGTTGAGATATTTGAATATCGCGCTACATTGCTTAGAGAAGGAATTGGAAAGAATATACCGATACTAGCATGTCAAGTGACGTAGCGAGTAATAGCAGAGGTCGAGGCTGTTTATTGATTAAATAGTTAACCATGGAGTAGAGACTTGATACTTGGATCAGATTACTGGCACGGCCAAATGAAAGAGAATGCACTTAGTATCAAGTAAATCGGACCAGGGACACCAGAGATATGAGGATTTCCAGATTTCAGCGTGATGACGCGTGACCCTGGCTGTTTTGAATAAAAGCCGGCTGGCGCAGGCATGGTTAGCTCACTTCGACACAAGCACTTGCCAAGCAAGGTGCTACTACGCTGAGCCAAGGCACATGGTTGCCGGATCTACGCAGAAGTTATTTTCAAAGTTGTGATTGTCACAAAAGTGCTGCGCTACGAGTGGAACTTAGTAAGTTTCCGGCGAGGAGAATCACTGAGGTGATTGATTTTTCTACAGACACTGGTGAAATATTTTTATTTTCACATGGACATATGCTAGACTTTGTCTAGAATTAGTACTTTTTCACAGTCCAGTAATAACCTAATACTTGGATATTTTAAGTCCAATTCAGTCAGTTTTCATATTTGTAACTTAATAACCACTTCGATCTATCAGTACATTGAAGACCAGTCTATCACGGTGGTGTTCATTAGCCAACGCAGGGAAACTACATGTTGCTTCGCGCATGGTAGATGGTGTGAAGCCATGCCCAGGGAACGATCTTCAGAACAGCCGTTGATTGGTTAGACTGTCAGTGTTTTCTTGTACTGAAAAGATTACCGTGAGTTATGTTACAACTGACATATCTAAGAATAGATCACTTAGATCTGACCCCATTTAAACAAACTGTTATGGCTTTGATAGAAGCCCATATTAAAATGGAACAACAGTTAATTCAAACGTCAAGAGATACTACCACTATCAAATAGCTTATAAAGATAATAGCGGAAACTCCTCGCCAAAACAGGGGACAGCGCTTCCCAGCACCGCCTAGCGGTCCGAGTTGGCAACGTAAGACCAGCTGATTTACAACCGTGAGATCCAACCACACAATTATAAGAAATTATTGACCTGTGGATGATCTAATTATCCAATTATAATGGTTGGTACGGAGAGTATTTCTGCCATATATGGCTGTAATAATTATAATCAACGAAGTGACCCAAAATCTTTCTTCAGGTTCCCCAGAAATAAGGAAATGTAAGTATGAATTTATTGTAAACAAGTAGCCTACCATTACACTGATAGTTCGGTTTTCTTTTAATACAGAATGCTTTTACAATATTTAAAAAAGTCAACAAAAGTCAACCCCTGGCACTATACAGCCCATGACGGGCTAAGGCCGACCAAGCGACCGCTGCCCGGCCATTTGGCCTGCAGATATTGGGGTGACGCGTGATCAGCGCGTCGGGTCCCCTCGGCCGTTAATCTTGGTATTCGTGATTGGGGCGCTGTCTCACTGTCAGACAGCTACTCATTTGTCCTCACGAGGTTGAGTGCACCCCGTTCCAACCCTCACGTCTGTTTTAAAATCCCTGAGCCGGGGATCGAACCCGGGGCCTCCGGGTGAGAGGCAGGCGCGCTACCCCAACACCACGGGGCCGGCTTTTACAATATAATTAAGCATATTTTAGCCTGTTCTTTATTTATTTATAGATGCACACAGTGGGTTATTCGAAGCCGAAGGGCTGACTTAGATGACGTATTGAAAAGGAATGGCCCAGAACATTTAAAGAGAACTCATGTTGTATGTTCAGACCACTTTGTGGAGAAAGATTTCAGGAATAAAAACTTGTCAAGTCAAGAATAAGATCTTTATAGGTTGTTGATAGTAGGCCTAATGTTAATATTGAAATAACTGCATAATTAAAGATCGAGGTGACTCTACGGTACAGTAGGCCTAACATTTAACAACATGCTTCAATATTTCCGATTGAAAGTGTACGTAGTTATTTGTTTTTATAAGGGACGGAACAGCGAGGTCATCTGCCTCTTAAGTATACGTATTGCACTATTAAAGCTAAAGGAGGTTGGTTCAATCTAACAAGTTCAGAAACACAAATGTTAATTTTACTGACTTTATTGGGAAATATATAAGAAGGTAACTTTTTTTTATGTAATTAAGCGTGTTCAGGTCGTTTTTAAATACCAGTATGTCAAAAAGGATAGATTAAAACCAATGTCCTCATATTTCCTTGCAATTTCGGTCGGTGCACACTCAAAAATGCTAGCTGTGGGTGGCAAGGAGAGAAATGCTGTCAACTCGCACCAAGAGATGGCACTGTGATCGCTGTCTCCAGGCGAGCCACGGTCGACTCTAGACAGGTCGGAAGGCTGAGACTTGGCAACATGTTCATCAGTCATTCCCTTGTCAGGCGGAAACACGAGGGAACGTTCAGTCTGGCAGGTGTTCTTGCTTATCTCATAGGGATATTTCCATCTATATTTTGTTTCTTACGCTTTTTACGTTTATACGCTTTATAGTAGCGTTTATACTACCCTTCCAGATTTTTTTTTTACTGTGATCCCTAATCGAGAACACACTGACGAGTGTGCTTTGTATCTGGCAAATATGGTATTTTTAAATGCCTACGGTACATGGAATTATCACATATCGTACTTCATGTTTTAAACTTTGATTTTCCTGGAATGTTTCGGCACCGTAATAATGCCAGATACATGTTGTATCCCCAACTGTAATGCAAATTAACCAAGTAAGGGAGGCTACACACCAGTGCTTAGGTTCCCAAGTGACGAAATTCTGCGCCAGGCCTGGATTAGGGAACCTTCGAAATGGTTCGTAGATGGCATAAATTAGTCAATTAAGTGAAAAAATACTTTCAGTTATTGCCACTATATTGCAAAACAATTATTCACAGGCAAGGAATGATGCTGTTGATGTCAGCAAACTTGGTTATGGGAAGAGAAAGTTGCAGCACTTTAGGAAGGAAACAGAAGTAATCTGATACAGTTATGGAATACCAGCAGCAACAGATTATTTCTATAATGGTAGTAAATTATCTACATATATGTGCGGCGGAATCAAGAGTTTATTATAGGCCAACAGTGTGAAGATGTTATGGGAGATAGCCTACATTTTCGCATCACATAACCCTCAATTGCATCTACTTACTCCATATTATTATTATTATAACACCGCCAATTGTTTTATTACCGGTACCATACTTCAGAGTAGTAAAATACGAAAAGAAACCAAAATAATTTTCTTTATCTTGCTAAACACTTTTATGTTGGTAAATTATTTCCGTGTCACTCAATATCTGCTTGCTTGGCTCTTATAACAACTTTTCACGATCATAGGCACGTTATTCATTTATTTCCGATTGTAACACTGGTCATGTGTAAATAAAAATCAACTGATGTTTTGCTAAACATGTACATTATGTTTGTCCAATATTAATTCCGTAGTTTTTGTCGCCTCCCTGCTAGCAAACAGCTGTTTCAGTTCAGGCCCTCGTAACGAAGTATGACTGACAATAGCCGTAGCTACAGTGTTGTCAGATTGAACCTTCCGACCGTTCTAGAGTCGACCGTGGGCGAGCGCATGCTTTAACGGCCGAGTTTCCGCTTTATCTTTATAAGCTATTTGCCACTATGTCTGACTAGACGGATTGTGGGTATATAATGGCGGCCGATACAAGGATTATACGTGCTTGTCCGATAGGGCATGTCTATGGATAGATCTGGTACAAACCAGGTTCACTACGCTTCAAGACCATCAAGAAATGTAAGCCACATTTGAATTATATTATGCCTAGCTAATTGGAACAAACTATTTTTCGGCAGATGACCAACACATTTATTTTTCTTCGTATTTAAAACTTGCAATGATTTACGCAAGATATATTAGAGTTATTCTGAGTATTTTCAGCACTCAGAACAGTTTAGGATCGATGACCGAGCATTTCGAGCATTTATTTGAATATTTCATATTTTAGGGATATCACGGAAAACCGTCGATGTAATGGTTGAGTTAAATTATTTTTGTTGAGGAATGGATATTTTTTTCCATATTCGAAGGTTCGAACATGTGGATTCTCACATAATGAGATGATAACTAAACACATTTAAAATGATATAACAAATAATAATAATAATAATAATCCACTGATAATAATAATAATAATAATAATAATAATAATAATAATTTTCATAATTTTTCTAAATAATTCTTGGATATTATATTTTCTAATAATCATATGTATTGAGAGAGAGCCTATGAAGTAGTTTAATCATTTCTAGTTTGGAACAGGAGATTTTCCGAAGGAGAGTGGTTAGCGCAAGCCCGCATTCAACCAACATTTCAGTTCTGGTTGAACAGTTGATATTTGCAATGAGCAAAGTATATTTTTCAGATAACACGGAGAGGCATGAAACGGGAAGCAATTGATATTTGTATCAAATAGGATATTTTTGTATTTATATAAAATCATGACGTAAATACACTCGAAAGTGAAATAAAGATTATCATGAGGATGGTAACTTCACGGGTTGAACTGAATGGTAAAATAAAATAAACTTGTAAGTTTATTAATCTTCCAGTGTTGATAACAAGCAGAGGCTTGATTTATTGTATAAATTTTGGGAAGAAAATGTATGTGTGTGGAGTAGTTGAAATGCCATTCCCAGGTGCGCATGTTTAAGTCGCAGGAATGAGGAGGTTTTTTCGAGCATCAATCAAATAGCAGGTTCGATGGCTCAGGTTTATAGAAGGAGTATTGGAGCCACACATTTCGTCGTATGAATGACCCGAAGGTTATTTCTTTGAAACCATCAGTTCTTATTTCAACCTTGTTTTCGGATTCCATTAAGACTTTGATTTTGCTAGAACCCGGATTTGTCATGATAGTAGTTTATTCTTCTTCAGAGGAAGACCTTTGCCGCTGTTGTTGTAATATTGTGTTCTTACACAAATAATAGAATGGGCCACTGCCAATTAAAAATAATTCTATAACCACGAATAATTTGAAGGATATTTTCAATCCTAGTGCCATGAACTAAATGAATTTATTATGAAGCTACGATTCTTATTTCCGCATTCTGTTGAAGAATTGCAAGTTGTGAAAGTTACTAAAAGGGCCACAAATATAAATATTTTTCTTAATGATGATTCCAAGTGGAGAATTGAATAGTTGAATGGTTCAACAATTTAGTGATCAAGTTGATGATTCAGAAATCATATATTTTGTTAGTAACTTGAAGTTCATAATCGAGTCACTTCTCGAAATGTTTAATGTCGGAAGAACAATTAATTTTTGTTGTGCTTCGCACAGTTCTTCGATGCTATGCTCAAGGTCAAATACTTTTCAGATGTTATTAATATGTGTAAATAATTTATGTTGATTCAATGATGATAATAATATTTTTCGACAATATTTTTTGAAACTGGAAAAAATAAGTGAAAGTTTAAAATTCTATGAACATTTATTCTACGAGTGTTAATATTATGTAAAAATTCAAACAGTGAACTACGATATTTCCAGTAAAGACAATTAAATTTGAACTGGATTTAATCATAAATAATTTTGGAACACAGTCTACAGGACTAACAATCAGACTTGTGTTTCCAAAAAATAATTGTCAAATGTGTTTGGAAAATTTCTGTATATTGTGTAAATTGGAGTGTGGGTCGCCACACGTGAGTGATGCTGCTTTGAGCATTTTTGCAGTCAATTTTAAATTCAAAATAAAATGAGATAATTTTACAGGATGTGTTATACCCAATTGAATCTCCTTCTATCCTTATTGTTGCATTGAGCCAAAAATCAGTAAAGCATTTTTTTCATTTGATGTCGTTTTTGCGATTTGCTTTAACCCATCTGGCGCCCCGGGATATTTTGACTCTCGTGCTGACTGATTCTTGGTAAAATGCATATGTGGTCGTGCGGACTCCGGTCTAAACGGGCACAGTATGTTCTGCAACAAAAAGCACCAAACATCATTACGCAAGCAAAATGAAAGTACTCTGTCAGGTAGAGATGGTGGCTCAAGTCGACACCCAGTGACTTCTAACCCAACACACACATACTGCAACGTACGAGATCGACACTCTGCTAGGGTGATGTTGTCAACTGCCTTAGTGAGAGTCATGGATTCTGACGGAAAATTGCATGTATGTAGAGCATTGTTGGATAGTGGCAGCCAGACAAATCTCTGTATGGAAGGTCTTGTTCAGAGATTATGCCTAAGGAAGTACAAAACCCTATACCAATTAGTGGAATAAATAACTCTCTTTCACAAACTAAGCATAGTGTTTAGTTGCTGTTGCAGTCCACTGTGAGTGACTTCACAATTAATATGTCATGCTCTATCCTACCACGTATTACAGGGAGCATGACTAGCAGCTTTATTCAACACGATCATTGGAACTTGCCCACTGATGTAACATTTGCTGACCCTAAGTTCCTTCAGCCAGGAGACATAGAATCATTATGGTGTTTTAAGCCATTTTTCAGTGTTGCCTTAGTAAACAAAAGTGTGTTGCTTTTCAGTCGGTCAACATGATTGTACCCAGATGAGATGGGTTATTCCCTAATCCTGACAAAAATTACATGAGATTAATAAATACACGTGGATGACCAGTTTCGATCATCAAGCGATCATCATCAGATCCATGATTACACTTAGGCTATAAAATCTATGTCTGAAAGTATGGGTGAGAATATTTACAATATGTACACTTATTTATTTGCAGTATTAGTTAAGATAATGCAACTCAACCAAATAGATTTTATAGCCTAAGTGTACCGTAATGGATCTGATAATGATCGCTTGACGATCGAAACGGTCATCCAAGTGTATTTATTAATCACATGTAATTTTTTCATGATTAGGGAATAACCCATCTCATTTGGGTACAATCGTGTAGACCGACTGAAAATCACCAAACTTTTGTTTTTGAGACATGTAATTATTAATCGGCGCAGAACATTTCCTTTCATTACTGAAGCCTGGTCATCACACACGATCACCAAATTATCCATACTGAATTTGGATGGATTCTTTCAGGACGATTTCTACCACAGGGAGAAGAATGATTAGGAGTAACCACATGATTTTTGCGGATAGAGGACAAGTTAGATGTCCAGTTACAACGGTTCTGGAAATAGAGGACCTGTCTTCCCCAATAAGAACGCAGGAAGGAAAAGAGTGCGAAAAACATTTCACAGATAACACGATGAGGGATGTATCGTGTAGATTTGAAGTTCACTTGCCTCTAAAGCAAGAGCCTGAAGTATTAGATTTCTTTAGTCAGGCTATGCCAAGGTTAACTCAGTAAAGCGGCGCTTTAGGAAACAGCTCGCACTAAAGCAGGACTACTGTAACTTTCTGCATGAATATGAAATGTTAGGGAACATGGTTAAAATAGATAATTCATTGACGTTAGGTGATGGCAGTGAATGCTATTACTTGTCACATCATCCTGTTTTTAAGCATTCGAACTCTACAACCAAGACTAGAGCTGTGTTTGACGCATCTGCAAAATCATCAAGTGATGATCTCTCAATGACATTATAATGGTTGAACTCACAGTACAAGAGGATCTGTACTCCATTATTCTCAAGATTCAGAACACATACTTCCGCATTCATCGCCGATATTGCCAATATGTATCGACAAGTCAAGGCGCATGTTGGTGACAGAAAGTTACAACGAATAAACTGGAGAGAATGTCCAGAGGAGCCACCTAATTGCTATGAACTAACTACCGTAACATATGGCACAGCTGCGCACCTTTTCTCGCCACGAGATGCCTGCAAGAACTTGCTGAAGTAGAAGAATCAAGATTTCTTGAGCAGCACAATTTCTCCGCAGGGATTTTTATGTTGATGACTTAGTTAGTGGTTGTAACGACCTTCAGGATGCTCCGCAGCTCCAGTCTGAAATCATAACATTGTTGGAGAGTGGAGGCTACCCTCTCAGAAAATGGTGCACCAATCACCCAGCACTACTGACAGCATTCTCTGAAGAGAATAGAGAAACTCAGCTGCCTCTAAATCTAGACCAAAGTAGCAGTGTGAAATCTCTAGGCTTATTACGGCAACCATTATCAGATCAATTCCTAATTTCTGGTAACCTGTGATGCAGTTCGGATCGCGCTTATTCTACTGTCACAAAGCGCAAGATTTTGTCAGTCATTGCTTGTATATTTGATCCCCTTGGTTTCTTCAGTCCAGTGGTGATATCTTATAAAATGATCGTCCAAAAACTATGGTTAGTCACTCTAAATTGGGTTGATTAACTCCTCTTCGAACAAGTTGTAGCTTGGGAAAGGCTTCATTCTCAACTACTTGCAGTCAAGGAATTTTATGTGAAACGGTTAGTCACTTGTAAAGGTGCCTCGGATCGAGCGCATGGGGCTTGTCTATATGTATGTTCTATCGACAAGGAAGGAAGGAAGGAAGAACGTGTGTCAATTTGTTATGCTCCAAGTCCAGAGTAGCCCCTGTGAAGAGCCTGACGCTGCCTGAACTTGAACTGTGCGGAGCATTGTTGTTCGAATATCTGCTACATAAAACACTGCCAGTATTGTCACTCCAAGTCAGCAACGTGTTCCTGTGGACAGACTCTACCATTGTTCTTCCCTGGATTGAGGTGGAAGACATTCGTGGCCAACAGGGTTTCTTCAATTCAAGAATATACGCACAATGCGGAATGGAGACACATTCCCACCCATGGCAACCCAGCAGACATAGAGGCATTGCTCCAGGACGACTACAATACATGAAACTCTGGTGGCATGGCCCGTTTTGGCTACCTGAACCCATTGAATTTTGACCTGTGAAACGTATCTCCCATATACAGGAGGGTGAGTTACCTGAATCTCGAGATACCCCTTCTGCGGTCGTCTTAGTAAGTAGGCTACCAAGGCTGTTGTGTTTATGCACAATTACCCATCGTTGTCTAGACTGACTCGAGTGACTGCTTATTGCCTGAGATTCATGCACAACGCTGCCAGCCCACAAGCGAAAATTACAGGGGTACTGACTGTACAAGAACTGCAGACGACATTATACACACGTATTACAATCTCGCAACAGGAGTGTTATACAAAAGAGATAGCTAACATTCAAGCTAATCGCTGCGTCTCCAAGAAGAGCATGATTATAGATCTGCGCCCAATCTTAGATAACCAGGGAATGTTGAGAATAAGTGGACGGCATGAATACTCAAACCTGCCATACAGTTCTAAGCATCAGCTTAATCTTCCACCACAGCATACCCTGACGAAACTTATGGTTATGGGGGTTGCTTCTACATGCAACCACACAACTCACCATTTCGTCCCTACGTGAAAGTTATTGGATATTTATGTGACACTGGATCAACTCATAAAAATCAATCTTAGATTATGAGAATCAACTTTTCTATCATTTTAGAATTCGTTAGTCATTCAGGTTATGTGACACTGGATCAACTCATAAAAATCAATCTTAGATTATTATTATTATTATTATTATTATTATTATTATTATTAATTATTATCTGGCATATTACTGATTCGAATCGTTCCACTATTAATTGTCATAAACAAATTAGTCAAATATTGCATTATATCATCATTAACTCAATTAAACAGTATTAAATTTTCACATAACATTTGTTTATGAAAAATTACGGTTCAAAATCATTCGAAATATCCAAAATTATTATTTACAAAAATGGCTATGAATCACGAGGCGCATATAACCTTGTGATGCTCTCCGAAGAATGCCGCAATTGGAAGAAAATTCTAATATTACTCAAAATCAAAAGCCACCTGGACAAATAGAACTATCTAGAACTTCCAATCACTGGCTACGAATACGTAGAGGAAATAACTAACTAAAGCTAGGGAATATGCCAGTAAGCATGATTAAAGGTTTAGAATACTTGGCATGACTAAGGTTTTGGAATACACATGACTACTCTATACACCAGACTACCAAGGCATGATCTGGTCTTACTTTATGATGCTGGAGGATCTCGATCCAGCCCCCTGCATGGCGATGAATTGCATCGTTCAGGTTCCTTCCCATGAAGTATGGTTCCACGACTGCCTGATAGCCTGGATCGAATGGCAGTGACCTCCGACGGTACTCCTTCACATGGTTCCATTCGGGCTTCCTGGTCTCCTGGAATGTGGTCTCGGATCGCCGTCTTCTTCCTTCTTCCTCCCGTCTAACCCATCGCTGGCGTGTTTAGTGCATTCCCATAATCATATTGCAGAAAACTTTAGCAATAGTCATTCGATGACCATAATATTCCGCACAATTCTAGAATTAGCAGTTGAATGGTGCACTTCAATGTCCTTGCACACGCTGGATAACTCAAGTATAAATCGTAGGCCATATGCGTTATATATTTCACTATAAGCGTCCTCTGAATGATCGGTACAGTTTATTGCTTGGTTCGAAACCTTGTTTCACACACTCTTCACTAAGTGAAAATACTTTAAATATGATGGGAAAGTCTCCTACTGCAAGCTCTACATAACAAGTTATCGCCTTTAAGCCTCTCCACAGCCTGGGATATGCTCACTGTTCACGAGTCATATCTTCACCGATAATAATAATAATAATAACACTTCAAATACACTACATTGTAATAGTCCGAGCAATTTGTAAAGTATTAGTTCACTCACTTGTTCAGCATAATATTCCGCACATATTCAATGCTCCGCACAAATGCAATGTTCTCGAACCTTCAGAGTTCCCAATTGGGTCGGGCGTGGCCTAGCGGCACTTTGCACTGCACTGGAAAATTCTCACCAGGGGCATGATATCGCTCCCAAAAGTAAGCTGACCTACAGAGATTCTGGTCGCTGTTTTATACAGTCTAGCGGCGTGGCGTGTGATCTCAATGACGTAATATGCTTTACCTTATATAGTTAATATCTTTTCAACGCGTTGTGCGATTCATTAGTGGCTATTTTATAGTGTGGTTCTCATCTCCGTTATGCAACTGGGTAAGAATTATTAATCTTTCTAGCATGTTCGGCTTCTTGCTATTTGCTGCGACTCCGCGCGCTAGCAGACGACTGGCTTGCTTACAGGCAGCGCTTGTTTGAAAGTCTGCGCGTGGTGCTACATTCAAACTCTCAAATGACATGAGTGCACCAAGGACACGGGTGCAGTATGTTGATGATTTATTTGTGTTTCACAATAATCCACAGGAAGTGTGCAAACTAAAAGATGTATTGAAACAAATTTTCAAGATGAAAGATCTTGGACCTGCTGCTCAGGTTCTTGGTATGAAAATAGAAAGGGACACAGATAACTAAACATTTCTCCGACACAATTCATAAAGAATCTGCTCAATAAGTTTGAGATGACTGATGTTAATCCCATCGGTACTGTGCCCGCTGGCCGAAGGTTTCGGGGAGCCATCGGTTTCAAATGACCCTTCCGAGACCCTCTTCCAGCTAACACACTAGTATTGGGAACGACACATTCATAGGCTGGTTTGCACAAAAGTCTACACTCGGGGGTATCGGGAATTGGTGAGGTTCGATTCTTAACCAGCTCATAGGAATGCATCGATATCAAAACTAAGCAAGAAAGGGCGGTCAGTCTTATGTTAAAATCATGAATAAATTTTATTCAGAATAGATCCCTAGCCTAGAATGAGAGTGCAAACGGCTAGTCCGATACTAATCTGCCCTGAAAGAGAATATAAACAAGTCCTATGCAAAATCTAAGTTACTCTCATGGTCCTAATACAAAAATTTAAATGAAAACAAACAAACTAAGAGAATGGCACGTAAGATCAACCCTAAGCAATTACATCGAAAATGACTACGGGAGGATCAAACATCAAAAGAATTTACTGCAAAGCAAGACATTTACTTGTTTACAAATACTAAGAATATTTACATTTAACAGCAAAGGGGAAAATTGTTGTAAGCTATGATGGAGCCATCTCCAACATTTATCTTTAAATTTACGTGTTTATCTAGTCCTAGCTAACAATAATTAATAAACGAGACGCGTTTATTACAAAGAAAAAATTCTAAATATGTGCACAACGTTGCTGAATAAAAAAAGATTAAACTAATACAACACAAATATGTACAATAATAAAGCACTCCTATTGTTGTGCAATTGGCACTGCCTGCCTACCCAATTTGTCACTCTTTGCAACAAATGGTCATAGTATCCAGATGTGTAAAGGAAAAATTAGAATAAAGGAAAGCCTGCAAATGCAATAATAATCGACTCACATTGCTGCCAATCTGATGTGTGTGCTTCAGTTTTCACATCATCAATTGGTTGTCGACTAATGGTGTCAAAGTGTATCAAAATGTATCAAAATAAGTAAACAATAACTAAAGTCTAATTTTGGTCCTTCCAAATATTTTATTTTTAGCATTTATTTATTATTTAGGCTCAAGGGGGAATTATAAGATTTGTTTAGTTTTGGGAAATCCTATCTTTGATTATTAAAGTTGTTACACAATTATTTATGCCTCACAGTGTATTTGTTCAGTTTTATGGACCTTGAATAGCGTTTAGTGTAGTCAGGTATGATCTGTAAATCCATCTAATGTTTAATAATTTCATAACATTCCACTCAGGAATAACATTAATAACAGACATCTTGTGTCTCCACCATTACTCTTATTATTAGACATCCTGTGTCTCTCTTAAACCATGGATTCGTCAATCCTTACTTCATCGGTCTGGTACGACTTCAATAGTTCATTACCGTCGGGATAAATTACCATAAACATGTACTCTAATAGTACCATAATAACATTAGTTAACAATTAGTGTGGAATTATACACATTTTAAACACAAATTACAAAGACTAAGTGTGTAAAAACACAGCTGAGAATGCTCCCCTATAGCATTGAGTATTCTGATACAAAACTAGCGTGTGAGATTGTGTATTTTACATGTAGCCTCTTCCCTTAAATAATGTCGAACCTGCGATTTCTCGCTTCGAAATACAGTTCAATTACAATGTCATTCTAGCTTGTCGTAACAAAATAAAGCTTTACTCCAGATGCTCATTTATCAAACACATGGATAACGGATTCCATGCTCAGATTATATAAAGTTAGGAATTTCACTGCCTTCTAAATTATTTTATACCCTCCCTGAGATTCATAGAGCCGTGCTATGAGTAGCTCTCTCGCACACATGCGACCTTGGCCTTCATTTGTCACCTGTTAAGAACTTGTTTATTATGGCATGAGCTTGACAAACAAAAGTAGTCTGTTACTGTTCTTGAAATGATACGAAATGGACATTATAACATTGCCTTCCCGGCGTTAAAGAAATTGATAACAAAACTAAATCTTTCCACACGTGAGCTTATATTAAAACTACCTATGTTGTGCACTTAGTGAAACCAATTTATGATTAATCTACTGTTCCAACCCATTAAATACAGCTACTGAAACATATTCTGACTTACAGAGTACAGCGCCAAGACTTCGAGACCCGCCGTGAGATATTTTAGCGGTCTCCGTAATGGTCTTAAATCATCTTGCCTTTGTTTCAGTGACCTTCCATTGCTAGCTCCCCACGCATATGGTCTAGTAATCCAACGCTCACTCGCAATACTTTTGCACGTGGTCGAAAATAATTATTTACAGTTTAACAAAATAAATTTCAGCACTTCGACATAATATGACATAGTTTATGATTAGCATAGTTTTTACTTAATCACAGTTTTTATAGCACACTTGTGCATGTAGGCATGCGGCCTGATAGTTTGCTCGCCATGCTTTCACAGTTCGTTAAATCCGGTAAAAATATTGCACTGGTTCAATATTATTTCACGTTTACAATAACTTCCTATGCATATTTAACAGGGATGTTTGTTAATGTTCACTATAATCATGGATTTCTCCATCTCACTAGCGTCTTTCATCACTCGTAACTGGTATCAAGTGTTCGATTCCAATACGTCACTAACACGACTGTCCCACACGGACGTTCGACTAGAAGTGGTGTCTCTCCAGCGTGGCGTTAGTTCCACGCTTGAGTATGCCGCGCAAATTTCGGTTTTTCCTCTCTGCGATGTGGACCGTAATTTAAATATGCTGAATTACTTCAAATAAATTCTTGACGATTTACAGGGTATCCAAAATGTATAAAAGTTGATAATTAAATTTTGCTCAAAATTCTTCCCGCTTCCTGTTGGGTGTGTTCAACGCTCTTCAGTATCACAGCAATTTATCCATTGATCTTGTGATCGATTACCAACGCCAACACGTGTCATCGGGCGCAGTACTCCTATGGATGTAAATATGAAATTGTCCAAAGCCAAAAATGTGGACGATAAACCTTATCATCAGCTGATAAGTTCACTTATGTACTTGAGTGTGTGTACTAGGCTAGATATTGCCTATGCATTGTCATATTTAAGTCAGTTTAATTCTTGTCACAGAGAGGAGCATTGGCTTGCAGCCAAAAGGGTACTTCGGTATCTTAAAGGTACGATAAACCAAGGGCTCATTTTTAAGAGCACTGGTTTAGATTTGGTAGGGTTTGCAGATGCCAGTTTCTCCACAGATAGTCATTCATTCATTCATTCATTACCGTGTCCGGTCAGCATTTATAAAGAACTGCAGCTGCAATGGCCTTGTTGCTTCCTCTAAAAACATCTTCTATTGTGCATGGGTTTTCCAGGAGTGGGCAGATAAGTAGGTGGCTTGGGTCTTGTTCAGCTCCACATTCACAAGAAGTGTCTGCGTCTGCTGGAAGGATCCCCCATTTTCCCAGGTTGGTCTTGCATCGAGGGACACCCACTCTTAAGCGGTTGAGGGACCTCCACACAGGATAAGGTAGGCCAGCGCCAGGAGCCAGTTCTTCCTTTGATGCCATGTCTGTGGACAGTGAGCTTCTCCATCTGTTAAGACGAGTTGTCTCTGTTGTTCTCTCCAGTGGCAGAGTCCTAGCAAGGAAACTCTTGTGGGATCTGAGGTGAGACTTTGCTGCCTGGTGACCATGTAGTGGATGTCGGTGTTCATTCTCCTGCTTTGTTGTCTCGGCGTCCGCAGCAGTGGCCTCCGGATGTTAGGTGGGGCTATTACAACAATAGGGTATAGTTTGTGCAGTGGTGTTGGTTTCATGGAATCCCGAGATTATCATTGCAGTGTCGTTGACCGTAGTATCAACCTGCTTTGGATGTTCTGAAGCGTTCCACACAGGAGCGGCATACCCAGCGGTTGACCCACACAGTGCAAGTCCGAATGTCCTCAGGATGTGCGGGTTGGCTCCCCAAGTGCTGACGATCAGCTTCTTGAGTATGCCATTGCAAGCACTGACCTACTGTTTCGTGTTCAGACATTGCTGTCTGTACGTTAGAGTGCGGTCTAGTGTGACACATAGGTACATTGGTGTTGGGCAATGTTTCAGTCGCTCCCCTCACCCTGTTTCGTAGATGGAACCCACACTCTTGTGTCTTATTGGGGTTCGGCTTCAGATGTTTGGTATACTTGGAGAGTTCGTCCATAGCTGAAGTCAGGTTTCCTTCTACTTCTTCAAAGGCTGAGCCCTGAGCAGCTACTGCTGTGTCGTCGGCATAGATGAAGAGCGTGCTACTCGCTGGAATTGACTGATCATTTGCGTAGATGTTGTACAGCTGGAGCCAGCACGCTACCGTGAGGGAGGCCGTTCTTCTGGGTTCGCCATCTACACTTTGGAATCTTCTGTTCTGAAGGAAGATGCTGATTAGGGATGTTAGTTGGTGGTCCTTGGTAAGGTGATACACTTTCTTTGACAGCTTCTGATAATTCACAGTGTCGTATGCAGCTGTTAAGTCAACGAAGGCGACTCCCATTATCTGATCACGCCCAAAACCAACCTCGATGTGTTTGGTGAGATTCAAGATCTGGCTACAACATGATTTACCAGCACGAAAGCCTGCTTGTTGTGTAATGAACTTCTCTTCGATGATGCTACTGATTCGGTTAAGTATCAGGCGTTCCAGTATCTTGAAGGTATGGCATAACAGGGAAATCGGTCGAAACTTTTTCGGGACGTTTGATTCTTTCCCAGGCTTGAGTAGTGCAATGACTGGAGATTTCCTCCACATTTTAGGAATATGTAGCTTGGCAACACATGTGATCATAAGGCTTAGTAACCACTCCAATGTTTTACTGCCAAAGTTCTTTGTCTGTTCTACTCGTAGGACATCGACACCAGCAGCCTTGTACATCTTCAAGTTAAACCTTCGAGGAAGGATCACGAGGGAAGTGATTCTCTGCTTCTAAATCACGCTGAAGAGCTCCCGTGGTCGCCCTCCCTTTTTTTTACCATTCAGCAGGAGCTGGGTCACCACTTGATCAGGTGTCACTCCAGTGGAGTTCTTCTGTGGTTTTACAGGGACGCCGCTAAGGTCAGTTTCCAAGCCTGTCCACTATTGAGCTTCATGTCGAGGTTCTTTACCATTCGAGTTGCTGTGATGTTTCCAACAGTGTTTCTCCAGCTTGGATAGTTTCTTCAGCAAATGGATTCTCTTAATAGAGGGCCTGATACCTTTGGTTGGTGGTTGGTTGGTTCTTAAGTTTAGGGGCTGCGACAACGCGGTCATGTAGCCCCGTGTACTTTGGGTGTGTGTAGAATCTGTCTGATAACCGGTGTTAATTGTGATGGCTGTATTAGTGTGTGTATCTGTTTTTTAATTTAAGTGCAGACTGCAACTTAGAATTTGTCAAATAGTTCCTACTTTTGCCGCCAAACGCCACCGTCAACGACTACTAGGCTTAGTTCAGAACTCAGCTACTAGACGCCACCGCAGTCGGCTCTTGGCAACGAACATAGAAACCTAAGAGCGTTGTTTACATTAACCTATACAATTTAGTTTCACACAGGTGTAATTAGTGGAAAGTTCTTTAACATGCCATAAATCTATGACATGGGACCGCCGGCTTTACTTCCCCTCCGAAGGAAGGCATACTGAGGGATTTTTAACGCTCTTAAAAAATCCGATGGCTTCGGCCGGGTTTGAACCCGCTATCTTGGGCATAGAAGCTCAGCATGCTACCGACTACGCCACCGAAGCCGCCCCTGATACCTTTCTAACAGCTTTCTAACAGCTGTTTGTCATCACCGGACATGCTTGGAACGTATTGAGTTCTACATCCTCTCGGAATAGTTTTCCTTGAAACTTGCTGGATGCAATCAACGTAGGTGTCGTACATTTCACGTTGTGGAGGAATGTTTATTATCTCCGAGCCAAGCTCTTCGCTGAACTTTGTCCAGTCAGCCTTCTTGAAGTTAAACCTCCTCTTGAGTGGTACCTCCTCAGGCATCACCTCGGAATTCACGGTGCATATGAGAGGCCTATGTTGAGTGCGAGGGATAGGGTCACCCATAGTCTTCACATAGTGCCCAGATGCCGTACCTTTGAGGACACGAATATATTGTCTGGATTGTACCCTCTTTTCCACCTGACACTGTTGAAGGAAGATGGGAGCTTTGGGTTTTGGATCAGATGCAAGTCATGAGCCTCAGTCCATATTTCTGGACTTGTTCCATTTGCATCAGAATCTGGGTATCCCCCAGCTGTGCTTCTACAGTTGAAATCGCCAATGACAAAGTTTACATCCTGGTGGTTGAAGTTGGCTGGTGTTCCAAAGTTGAAAGTGGTCTCGGGTGGTTTGTAGACTGATGTGATACAGAAGAATGGAGTACGCACTGTGGGGAGCTCGATGTTATTGTCTTCCACTGAATGAGGCTGAAATGATGTTCATGTTAGGTCTGGCAAAGATGGCACTGTCATATTTGTCGTGAGGCCTTTCTAGGAATGGTTCCATACAAGCAATTCTTGGACGGTACCGGTATCTGGTACTCTCCCTGTGTGTGTCCTGGACTAGCAGGATCTCACATGCATGATTTTGGCACAGATTAGCTAATATGACGTCTTTCTCCCGAGAAAGTCCCTCGATGTTTATAGAGATAAACACAAGTGGTCTTGAAAAAAATCTTTCGGAATTGTGCAATCCATTTGGATGGAGACTGGTTGTGAAAGGATCTGCCGTCAGCGCATTCCGTTGCATCGTCCGACGTTGCCCAGGGTACACCTGATTGCTATCCATTTCTTTACATCTATAATTGCAATCTTCGTGGAGGTTCCTTTCATGTACCCCTCCACAGATAGTGATAGTAAGTCATATATGTTGGAGTAAATGGCAGGAGAATGACGACTGGGCGTATATGCAGGATATACAGGGTGCTTCAAAAAATGTATACACACTTTGAACTTCCATAGAAAATTTATTTACCGTTCTACAAAGTTAAATTTCAGGAAATTAGAAAGCTGAAAGTCCAATGTAAATGAAACATAAATAACAAATGTTAATACTGTTCAAATTGGCGACCTGCAGCATCAATACAATTCTGAGTACGAGTCACCACTGATTCTGTACATCGTATCAAAACGTCCAATGAGATTTCTCTACACACGGCTTGAATCTCATTCCAAAGAATGTCTAGGTTACTTGGTTTACGTTTGTACACCTCATCTTTTACTGTGCCCCATAAGAAGAAATCCAGTGGTGTAAGGTCTGGAGAGCGTGCTGGAAACTCGATTGGCCCCCTGCGTCCTATCCACTGGCCCGGCAAATTTTGATCCAGGTAAGCTCGTACGTCCCTGTGATAGTGCGGCGGGGCACCATCTTGTTGAAAATAAAAATTATCATTACCGTATAATGCACGAATGGCAGGAAATATGGAATCAGCAAGCATTGTTAGGTAAGTTATGCCAGTTACAGTGCCTTCAAATCGAAAAGGTCCAATGAGTCCCCTTGAAGACAAACCGCACCACACATTTACACCAGGCAAATTTACAGCTTTTTCAATTGTAATGTGAGGATTTTCTTCACCCCAGTAAACACAATTGTGCCTATTGACATTTCCATTAAGTTTGAATTGGGCTTCATCCGACCAAATGATGCTACCCATAAATCCCGGTTCACGTATCACCATCTCCTGAACCCATTCACAAAATTGCAACCTTCGATCTGGATCGTCGTCACTTAGCTGTTGCACCAGCCTTGGAATGTAAACACGATACTTGCCTCTCTTCAGAATGCGTAGCACGCTGCTAGCACTTACATCACTTTCACGTGCCCCTTGCTTTGAAGATTTGTTAGGAGAGCGTTGAAACAGTTCCAAGACTGCCGTTGATGACTCATCACTTGTAGCTGTTCGAGGTCGACCTGAATGACCTTTATGCACATCACACACTGTTCCATGAACTTCGAATTTGTCTCGTATGCGTGTAATTGTTAACCTTGAAGGTGGTTCTGTATCATACTCCCTTCTCCACTGTCTTTGAACTTCATTTACATTCTCAAACTTCCAGTACCACTTAATAACCTGCTTACGTTCTTCAAAACTCAAACGTACGTCCGCCATGTTGATATTACAAATTCCAACTGACAATATAACATAGAGGGACGATTATGCTGCCACCTGGCGAAGAAATATAACATTAGCCTTGTAGAGCGGGAAAACTACGATAGTTTAAAGTGTGTATACATTTTTTGAAGCACACTGTATATTTAATACGGTACTAATGAAATAGCAGCTTATGATAAATAACAACGATCGGTGTAACACTTGAGGGCTTGTATTTGAAGTTTAATATACTAGTCTACATTATAACAATAACACATGTGCCAGGACACGTGCTCTAAGCCCAACACAAGCATGGGGGATGGTAGTGTTTGTTTCCACAGAGTGTACACACAAGACTAGACACTGCCTTGCAATCCATGGTGATTAGGCTATGCCAGCGCTCTCGGCAACCAGCTTGGAGTCCTTCCTTCCTATCATAGGTTCGTATCTTTGTAGACCCAGTTGTTCCACAATGTTCTGGTATGGTTCTCTTGCAAAGGCTTCGTGAATACATCTGCCAGCATCTTGTTAGATGGACAATACATCACTTCTATGATGTCCTTTTCTCGAAGATCCCGAAGCTTGTGATGACATACACCAATGTGTTTGGTGCGAGCCCCAAACCATTTTGACTCAATTAATGTAATACAACCTTGGTTATCTCCATACATGGTTGTTGGACCAACAATCGGTAAACTCATGTCCATAAATAGGGGAGGGTGGACCACAGTGAGACGGAAAAAGTATATTTTAGTATACTATCTTATTTTTCGATATATGGGAATGTCTTTATATACTGAAATATAAGTTGATTGTTGCTCATCAATTTCATACCCTTAGAATTTCCAAAACATTCACACGTTTCTGTAAAAATAATAAATTGTGAACATGTTGCAGCTGTCTCACTGTAGCCCACCCGTGGGCCACACTGAGACACAATGAAAAGAATTTATTTTAACTGGTTAAATACATAGATTAACACTAAAACAAAGAATTAATGTCAGAAAACACTACAGCACATTCAGATTCCCAAAATTTACAGAACATTTGAGATATGGCTTTTGTCTATTTGTTTTGCCACATGCACAGGAAACCGGCAACAGTGATCTGTTGCCTTTCTCGGGGATTGAAGCAATATCTGCACCCTCTGGGTAAAAAAAAGAACTGCCTATCATTTTTGCACTTTTTCTTAAGAATTTTACTTAATAATTTTCATCATCTAAATCTCGTTTCACTTCCTCGATGCAAAATCTTGAGTGTTTCCCTGAAAACTCTCCCAGAACGAAGTCACCTTCCTTAGGTTTGCGAGCAAGTTGATGAAATGTTAGGAGCTCGATTTCTTCATTATCTGATGAGCTGTCTGAATTAGAAGAATCATCAACATCATCATCCATGGAAATGTCTGTAGCTAGGGCTGCCTTCTTGAATTTCAAGTTCCTTTGGCTGAACAAACTCTTCTTGCAGCTCTTTAGATTTTTAATTTTTAATCGTGGACTTAAAAGCAAGTTTTTTTTCTTTCTGGGGTGTGAGTTGGAATGAAAGATCTCCCCTTTTCTCTCCTAGAAGTTGACTCTGCCCTCTACTCAGCTTTGGGGTAACTCCGTATATCTTTCTCACTGTCTCACTGTAGCCCACCCTACTGTGTCCCACTTGCGACATGTAAAAACAATTATGTCTACTATCTCACCTACAATACTGAACAAGCTGACAATTCCAATAATTATTTAGTAATATGTATGCATTTCGACTATATCATATTCATTAATGTACAATGATACACATAACTATAAAAAAGGAAGAAAATTTTACTTTTCTTACCTCAAGAACGAAGATGTTGTTTATCTCCTACATAACATGCTTCTTTCAAAGAGTAAACAGGATCAAAATGTCTGCTACCAGGAGAGCCAACCTCTAAGAAATATTAAAAAATATCCCTCTTTCAAAAAAAAAGATTTAATGAGCTTGTCTCACTGTGGCCCATGTCTCACTGTGGCCCACCTTCCCATAATTGTCTGAGCCACAGCAGCTCCCGACTGGCAAATGATGCTGCAATGTATTCCGCCTCCGTAGACGACATGGCAACTGACGTTTGCTTCCGGCTTGACCATACTATAACTCCTTCGCCAAGAAAGAAAACATAACCACTTGTAGATTTCCTGTTGGTCTTCTCACCAGCCCAGTCAGCATCCACATAACATTTGAGCTCTGTTTCTTTAGTTGAAGATAAACGAAGTGTCTTGTGTATTGTAAATGCGAGATACCGCATCACTTGTTTTACAGCATTCCAGTCCTGATGAGTAGGCTTCTCCACTCGACGACTATGTACACTCACTGCGACTGCGATGTCTGGTCAGGATATTGTGGCTATGTATAGTAGAGACCCTTGGGCTTTCCTGTACAGAGTGCCATTTGGTGACTCTGCACTTGCAGTCACTTCACCAGACAAGAAATCGGTTTCTATTGGAGTCGCAGCTGGTTTCGGATCCGGTCAGCCATGATCCTCCAACAATGCCTTTTGGTTTGGCAAAAAGTACCATTTCTCTGTCGTTCCACTTGAATTCCCAAATAGGACTAACATTACCCAAGTCTTTGATGTCAAAATAATTTTGCAATTCTGTACCAACTTTATCAGTTAAGTTTGCAGACTGACCGGCTACCAGCATATCATCGACATACAACAGAATGTAAGTGATGCTTCCATCTTCTTCCTTTCTTGAATAAAGACACTGATCTGCATTTCCTTGTTGAAAGCCTAACTTGGATAATGTCTCTGCAGCAGTCTTGTTCCAAACGTGTGCCGATTGCTTTAAACCATAGAGACTTTTCCGCAATTTCAGAACTTTGCTCTCTTGACCTGGTTCCTCAAAACCCTGCGGCTGTTCCATATATAGTTCCTCTTTTAATTCACCGTTCAAATAAGCACTTCTCACATCAAGATGCCGAACGTGAAGTCCCCTTTGTGCAGCTACATTGAATAAAACTCGAATAGTGTCATGCTTCACCACTAGCGCAAAAGTTTCATCGTAATCCTCACCATATCGTTGAGAAAATCCTCTGGCAACCAATCGGGCCTTGTAAGTGTGGATCTGACCGTTACCATCCAATTTTGCCTTAAATACCCACTTACAAGAAAGAGTCTTCTTCCCTGGTGGAAGCTCCGTTAATTCCCATACATAATGTTGGGATATTGTTGATCCGCAGCAGCAGTCCATAACTTTTGTTCACGAGGTGACGTTTTGAGCATTTCGTTCCATGAGGCTGGCTCTCTGGTGTGATTCGTCTGCACCTTGTACGTTAGCTTCTTTGCTGGTACACCCGAATTTGGCCGTTCAGAAACTCTTCGTGGGAATTGTGGAGTTTCTGGTTCAGTCTCACATTCATCTCCGATGCTGCTTACAGTCTCTCCTCTGTCGAAGGTCACCGTGTTGTTACCTCTGGGATTCAGTGTTGAGTTGTCTGCTGATTCCATCTGTGTTAAAACATGTTCCAATGTTCCTACATGCTGCGGTGTGATTTCATTAGCCCCTTCTTCCGGGGCACTGCCTACCGAAGCTGGATGTTTGGCAACACACTCAATTACCCGCACCTATCTGCTGATCCAAACCTTGGCTGTCTTTGGATCCAGAATCCGATAACCTTTGGTGTTTCCATCATAGCCAATCAGGACGTCCTCTATTGCTTTGTTGTCCCATTTCTTTCTCTTTTGTTTGGGTACAAGCGAATAGACCTTAGATCCAAACACACGTAAATGACCCATGTCTGGCTTCACTCCTGTAAACAATTCAACTGGAGTTTTGTTGATACTCCGGCTCGTTGATCGATTCTGCAAATAAGCTGCGGTCAAAACTGCTTCTCCCCAGAAGCGGTTGTTCAGATCAGCATCCAACATCATGCACTTTGCAGATTCTGCCAATGACCGATTCTTCCTCTCTGCTACACCGTTTTGTTGTGGAGTGTAGGGGACTGTGAGCTGATGTTGGATCTCCTCCTTCCGCAGAAAGTTCTCCAGCTTTTGAGAAACGTATTCCTTGCCATTGTCTGTACGAATGGCAATCGGGTTCCTTCCAAATCTAGTATGCATTGCAGCAATGTAATCATCCATGACGCCTGCCACCTCATCCTTGGATTTTACCAGCCTCACCACAGTAAAACGGGAGTAATCATCAATGAGTGATAGAAAATACCCTTTTCCACTTGGCGTTGCAGTCTGCATGGGCCCACAAAGATCAGAATGAATGAGTCGCATGGGCTCCTTCTCTCTGGATGTACTCTCAGAAAATTTTGCTTCGGTTAGTTTTCCCTTGATGCAGTCTTCGTATACTATCTTCTCCGAACATGTAGACACTTGGATTCCTGTAGCCAATTCCTCATTGATCAGACGCTTGATTGCAACCGGATCCCCGGTGTCCCAATCGACGATGCCACTGATGTAGGCATATAGCTTATCTCGCCACATGAACTGACGAACTTGGTACCACAGTCTGATGTCGGAATAAACAGCACATTTTTCAATAGTACTTCTTGGAGGTTCCCGTCAGGTAACTCACAGTAAAATTGTCCATCTCCAATTCCAGCAGCTACCATGGATGAACCATCAGCAAGAAAGACTGTAGCACTTGTGTCACGAATAGACATGAAAAATTGCCTATCTTTGGTCATATGACTGGTTGCTCCTGAATCTATGTAACATCCTCCAGTAGGCCTACTTGCAGCATTTTGTTGATCTAGTTCCTTAAATTTTGCATAGTTCTGTGTGTTGCATACCTTAACCTCAATCGATTATTTTGCCGATTTTGAACCTGCTGACCTCTGCTGTTGACTTTTCTTGAATCGATAGCAATCTGCTTTTAAATGTCCAAGCTTATTACATAAGTAACATGCCCGTGTCTCTTTGCTACCCTTATTTGGTTTTCCGCATGAATTTTTAATTGTTCCATTTTGATGAGCACGACTAACCTTAACTGAGCCTGCGATCGCCGACTGTAATGCAACCCATGAATAACAATTACCAGCACACCAGCTTCGGCACGCCTTTGGTATTCCTCAAGCATTTTCCCAGTTACATATTCAACCGTTAGATCTGCCTCGTCACGGCCCTCGAGCGCTGTGACAAGCCCTGAATAAGCTTCTGGAAGACTCACTAGCAAAACCGCAACAATCTCGTCGTTTCCAAGTGGCCTACCAGATCCACGCAGCAAACCAACTACTTCCATAATTGCGTCGATGTGACTGCTCATTGGTCCACCACGATAATGTATTCCGTACAGTTTGCGTCGTAAATATAACCTGCTTCCGAACGTGGATCTCTCGTACTTTCTCGACAGAGCCTGCTATACATCACACCCTTCGTTCAAATGTGCAAAATGAATAAGTTGACTGTCCTCAACACTCAATGTAATGTACGCTAAAGCTTTGTAATTTTCTCTGCCACACCGCGTTTATTATTTCAGGCTTTAGTTCACTGACAACTTCCCACAAATCATCACGCACTAATACGGCTCGCAACTTTGTTTTCCAAAATATAAAATGTCCACCATTTCACATTGGAATATTCAACTTGACACTTTCCTGAGCCATTTTGCTACCTCACACACTCAAATCACACGATCGTTAGTTAAACAGACTTGTAATTCACTTACGCGCAGTTTGCCGTAGACCTGATGGAATAGCAGCTTATGATAAATAACAACGATCGGTGTAACACTTGAGGGCTTTTATTTGAAGTTTAATACACTAGCCTACATTATAACAATAACACATGTGCCAGGACATGTGCTCTAAGCCCAACACAAGCATGGGAGATGGTAGTTTGTTTCCACAGAGTGTACACACAAGACTAGACACTGCCTTGCAATCCATGGTGATTAGGCTATGCCAGCGCTATCGGCAACCAGCTTGGAGTATCCGAACCTTGTTGCAAGCGCTCTCCAACAAATAATAACTAACTTATTGGGTCACATACAGGCAAGAACATTTTAGTATCTAAAACTGCCACCAAGGGCGTTGCGCTTCTTGGCGCTTAATTTAAACCTTAGATCAGTTGTTGGGTTACATATTTCTAACACACCCACTTAAACCAATAGCTGATCTAGAATGTAATAGACATTATTGTCAACCAGACATACATAATACAATTTCTGAAAACATTTTTGAACACAATGTATACTTAAAGTACTTGTTAATGTGTTTTTTTTATTGCTGCAGTAGGGAAAATGAAGACTTTAATTATTACTCGAACTCAAGGGTCATTTATTTATATCAATACTTGTTCACTACTCTTAGCAACTTTCAATCGTGAACAGTAATAATCAGTAAGTACAATGAGATGTATATTCCAAAGAGAAATACAAGACCCTTGATTCCCGAGAGCGCCACCGCACGGCACGCGTCGCTGCAAATGGCTGCAACAGCACAATAGCAATGAACATGTTCTCCCACCTTGCAATTTTCTAGAAAGTGAAACATTGCAACTTTTCTTTTTTCTTAGTCACAAATCAAGCCTATTAGGCATCATCACACAGCGCCCGATTCTTGTGCACCTCTTCTCTTCTGCCCTTGGTGTTATGGAGTCCTTTTCCTGGGTACCCATTGAAGGCGGTGTAGAATCTGGTTCCAAAAGCAGCTGCTCAGTTGTAGTGCACACCTCCAGAGGATAAAGACGTTGAAACGGTCTAATCTTCTCCCCGTGCAGAGTCCTCCTTTTAGACACTCTTGCATTACCATCCGCTCCCGGATATATTTCCAAGATCAGACCAAGAGGCCAGTTGATTCTCTTTACTCCATCGAATTCAATCAGTACAATCTCTCCCACCAGTAACGTCCCTTCCTTTTGTTTCCTCTGATGTACCAACAAGGCTAAATATTCATTGCGGAATCGCTGCCGAAAATCATTTCTCAGCTTTTGAAGGTATCTCAATCTTCGGTTCAAGCTGGTGACTCCAGTGCTTGGTAGACCCTGTACGAACATGGCTGGTGTTAATGGCTTCAGAGATTCATGTGTGTCTTCCACAAAGGTCAAAAGCCGAGAGTTGCCTCAATACCGCACAGGATGGTTTGTAGTTCTTGATAACTTTTCCTGCCTAACATTCTCCGTAGAAGCTCTTTAACGATTCAGACCATCCTCTCCCACCATCCTCCCCACCATGGTGTTGCAGGGGGGTTAAAACCCACTCGATCTTTTGCACACAAGACATTCTCTTTATTTCTTCCCAATCAAGTTTGTTCAGGCCGTTGCTTGTGCCCACGAAGTTGGTACCATTATCCGTATATATGGTGTGCACCCTCCCTCTCCGAGCAATAAATCTTCTCAATGCCATCACGAAACATTCAGAAGAGAGAGACTCGGCGAGTTCAAGATGAACGGCTCTGTACACTGCACACGTGAAGAGTACTACCCATATCTATTCCCCTGATTGAAGGTACAATGGCCCCGCCATGTCAATCCCCGTTGTTTCAAATGCAGCTGCACACTTAATACGGGCCTTAGGTAGTGGTGCCGGTGGTAGTTCAACCGGTTTTGCTTGATGTCTCCTACATATAACAAACTTCCTCAACAGGCTCCGTACAAGCTTCTTGATGCCAATTATCCAAAACGTTTCCCTGAAGTAGGGAGGCTGAGGGGGTTTTGAACCAAATACCGTTATTTATGCAAATTAGGGGGGGCGTGGCAAGGTCAATGACCTTGAGGTAGGTCATGCTCAATGACCTTGAGGTAGGTCATTGACCCCAAGGTCGCCGGGACCCCGGAAGGTAAACAAACCTTGGAGGGTCCAGGAACCGGTTTGAGGGGGTGTGGGTGGAGGGGGAGGAGTGGGGGTGGGGAGGGGGGAGTGGGGGTGGGGAGAGGGAGGGGGAGGGGGGGGTGGCGAGGTTGGGGGATGAGGGGGAAGGATGGAAGAGGGTCTGCACGAGACCCTCTTCGACCCCGTCTCTCTCTTGGACTGAGCGCCTTCTCTGATATTATCCTGGGCTATATGGCTTTGCTTTGATCCCGACGAGATCCGAGTGTTGCCGAAGGTTTCCGAATCTTTGTCGGTGAATGAATCGTCAGAGAATTGAACGGTCAACTGATGTGTGTGACGTCACAGCAGATTACGGGATGTGGGGTAGGTCATGAACGGGAGTGTTTTGAATGGAAAACATGAATGGCTGTGGATGGCGGTGGTTGTTTGGACCCTGACGTGGTAGGTTGGTTAGGTGTGAATGGGTCTGAGAGACAAACAAGATGGGGTTGAAAGCGCTCAATGGTAAACAAACATCAATGGTATCGGGAGTAGTGAATGGAATTGAGAGAGAGAGAGGGGGAATGAACTGGTTGTTGAATGTGCTCAATGGTAAACAAACGTCAATGAATCAGGAGTAGTATTTCCTGTAAATGGTAGGGTGGGGGTAGGATACAAATCGCATGGCATGTTGAGTCGGCCAGCTCGACATGAAATAAAAACAAGAAGGTGTACACCAGATCTGATTTATTAATTATTCTTCTTCCTCTTCATCTTCCTCTTCATCATCATCATCATCTTCTTCTTCTTCATCCCCTCCTACCCTCTCGCACCCTTCCATCGCCGTCATTAATTGGGTAAAAAAATCGACCAACACTGGATCATTTCCAAAGCTATAAAAAAAAAATGTATACAATAAAGAGTACAACAAAATTGTTTTATAACGCTTGTTTATCTAAATATTGTATTGTGAATTGCTGGGAGTGTGTGAGAGCAAGTACAGTTCACCTAAGTCTGCAGCAGCTTCCAGCGGACGCCCTTAGGGTGAGCTACAAGTTCTGTTCATTTTTAAGTAGTTTCAAAATTTTGCTACTAGATATTAATGATACCTAGTGGTGAATGTTCGAACTTGAGTATGGGTTTCAGTGCTGGCAGTGTTCACGAACATGTGTGACTCACTTGAGTATGTAGGTGCTGTGAATTGCTGGGAGTGTGTGAGAGCAAGTACAGTTCACCTAAGTCTGCAGCAGCTTCCAGCGGACGCCCTTAGGGTGAGCTACAAGTTCTGTTCATTTTTAAGTAGTTTCAAAATTTTGCTACTAGATATTAATGATACCTAGTGGTGAATGTTCGAACTTGAGTATGGGTTTCAGTGCTGGCAGTGTTCACGAACATGTGTGACTCACTTGAGTATGTAGGTGCTGTGAATTGCTGGGAGTGTGTGAGAGCAAGTACAGTTCACCTAAGTCTGCAGCAGCTTCCAGCGGACGCCCTTAGGGTGAGCTACAAGTTCTGTTCATTTTAAGTAGTTTCAAAATTTTGCTACTAGATATTAATGATACCTAGTGGTGAATGTTCGAACTTGAGTATAGGTTTCAGTGCTGGCAGTGTTCACGAACATGTGTGACTCACTTGAGTATGTAGGTGCTGTGAATTGCTGGGAGTGTGTGAGAGCAAGTACAGTTCACCTAAGTCTGCAGCAGCTTCCAGCGGACGCCCTTAGGGTGAGCTACAAGTTCTGTTCATTTTTAAGTAGTTTCAAAATTTTGCTACTAGATATTAATGATACCTAGTGGTGAATGTTCGAACTTGAGTATGGGTTTCAGTGCTGGCAGTGTTCACGAACATGTGTGACTCACTTGAGTATGTAGCTGCTTCCAGCAAACACCATTAGAGTGAGCTACAAGTTCCAAGTTTTTTGCTACCAGATAATAATGCCATCTAGTGGTAAATGTTGGAACTTGTTTTGACAAAATCTAACCTGTCAATGTAGCTTCACACAAGTTTAGTCTGTGGACGGATCTTTTACATGTCATAAAGTAAGAACATGTAACCACTGGCTTTACTCCCCCTCCAAAGGAAGGCATACTGAAGGATTTTAACACACCTAAAAAAAATCTGACTTCCTCCCCAATCCTTTTTTTATTCATCGCAATAACACGGGTTATCAGACAAATTCTACTCACACCCAAGTAAACATGGACTACAAAGGCGGTAACTACGCTCAGTATTTCTAATCATTTTGAAGGAAAAAAAAACACCGCTTGCTTCCAGTATTTGATCAGATCAGGAATGGAATGAATTAAACTCCATCTAGCGGCGAGAAAGATCTGTGTTGGCTGCCAAAGCCTGTCTCACTTTTTAGAGTCAATGTTTAAATGAATGACAGATAAAAAGAAATGATAGTGGAGGGTGTTGTCGGAAGAAAATTTTGACAGGGAAAACTGGTGTTCCCAGAGAAAAACCTGTCTGCTTTTGGTTTGCCCAGCACAGATCTAACATAAAGTGACTGGAATTGAACCACGCACCCAGCCGTGAGAGACTGGGGTGCTGCTACATAAGGCTTTAGTAAATAAATAATACTTACATTAACAGATCCAGCGACAACTCCTCGTTGTTTTCTTCTTCTGCCATCTCCATGTTCTTGTCCCCAGACATTGTAGCGAATGATATGTTGTGAAAAGGAACATTCTCCTTATATACTGTGTGTTGTTTCTGGTGAAAGGCGGATTAATTAGATGTGTTTAAACTAGTTGTACAGGGTTATACAGTGTGGAGCTATTTCTGGTGAAAGGAAGGTCAGTAACGATTCCTGTATTAACGCAGGGTAATGCCGTATGGAGGTCATGTTTGTGTGAAAGGAACGGTAATCCAGAGACGTTTCCTGTATTCGGAGGGGTATAAATACTCGAGCAGAATTGAAATGAAGGTAGAGTTAACCAGGAGCTTACAGCGTTCACACCAGATTGTAATTGGATCCTTGTCTATCAGGTAATATTCAACATACTTAAGTATATAACTTTAAAGTATATCCTAGTGTATATATTTGACTATGTGCTACTGGGAGACTAACTCATTCAGATGGTTTACAAAATAAGTGATTGTACTGTACAGAAAAGAGGAGAATTGAAGCATTTGAAATGTGGTGTTACAGGAGAATGATGAAGATCAGATGGGTAGAGAGAGTAACAAATAAAGAGGTATTAAGACGAGTGGGAGAGGAGAGATGTTTCTGGCGTCTGCTAATGAAGAGAAGAGATACATTGGTAGGACACATATTAAGACACCAGGAATAGCAAGCTAAGTTATGGAAGGAAGGTTCGAGGACAAAAACTGTAGGGGTAGACCAAGGTTAGAATATGTTAAACAGATTGTGTCGGGTGTAGGGTGTCGGAGCTATGTAGAGATGAAACGATTAGCTCAGGACAGGGAGGCATGGAGAGCTGCATCAAACCAGTCAAAAGACTGAAGACTCAAACAACAACTGTACATTACAGTACTTGTAAATAATGAGATGGTATGTTTAAATCCACATGAAGATGTTTAGAATTTTAATAGTATAATGGCCTATTGACAAAGCTGGTTTAAAAGTCAGACGGTATGAATCAGACAAGCAATAATTACTTCAAGTATGAAACGAGCAGAATTCATAGCATGTAATAAGATTGGTTTTAACGTGACTTGCATCTTAAACCACTAGCTGCCTGGGATATATAAAATGAATGCAGCTCTATTATATATAATTACTGTTATTATCCAATTAAATGTTGCCGATTTCACTGCATTGCCCCGCGAGATAATGACGGTGCTCGAGGCGGTCACGTAATAGATAATGATCTCTTATGTAACATTAGCTTCGAGACATGGATTCACTTTTATACTTTAGTTCCAAGTCAACTAACCTATTTAGTTAAGGACTTTTAAATCATTACCTCCAGACCAATGTAGTCCCCCCATGCACTTGGGTGTATTGAACACATAAATTATTTAAGCAACCTGCAACGGCTTCACCCGGGAACAGATATAATATACAAACAACCCGACCCGGCTTCGCCCGTGAACAGTTATGTTATACCAGAAACCCAACCCGGCTTCGCCCGCGAACAGTTATATTATACCAAAAGCATGCACCGACTTCGCTCGAGAACAGATAAATTATACATGCAATCTGCCCCGGCTTTGTCCGGGAACAGATAAATTATACAGACAATCCGCCCCGGCTTCGCCCGGGAACAGTTGTAAACCGGCTTCGCCCGGGGAACAGTTAAATTACACAAGCAGTTTGCCCCGGCTTTGTCAGGGAACAGATAAATTATACAAACAATCTGACCCGGTTTCACCAAAGTACAGTCATGACCAGCACCTGACCATGTAGCACCTGGGTGTATAACTTGTTTGATAACCTGTGTTCTTGTAATGGAATGAGGAGAAGTAGGAAAATGGTGAACGCAAGCTGCTGACAATTAAATTAGTGGCTAGCGATAATGGGTGTGTAGAAGGGTTTTGATAACTTTGTGTGTATATACATATTTGCTAATGGCTTAGGTATACTAAAACACTATTATAGATATCAAATTCGATTTCAGAATGTCGGCAATAAAAAATGCGAATTCCATAGGGAAAGATGCTGGAGCAGAGACTAAACGACTACAGGATCTGCAGGTAAACGAGTCTTATTTGGTAACTGCTGTTCGTCGAGTCAAGACGAAATTTGGGGAACGTATTCTTTGTGAACTGGAGGACATTGTAGTATTTCTACCGTCGAGATTCAAGGAACTCAGCGAAGAAGATGTAGCCGATCTCAACAAAGGAACCATCTATTTAAAATACATGGGACTGGAAAACAAAAGATGTCTTGTTGAATTCATAGAAGAAAAAAATAAAATTTAAAATTAGTTTATGTAAAAACGGAATTTGCAGGGAAAATAAACTTTGGTTCACTCTCTCTGCAAACCGTTCAGTTTTTTGTAATTGTTAAGTACTAAGGGACATCATGTCGTCACCGATACAAAGTTGGGAAGATGTGGATAGTTGTTTCAATAACAATATCCTTTGCACTAAAGTCAATAATGATGCAAACATTTTAAATCTCAATGAATATTTAAACACTAGTTACATCATTTTTCAAAACAAAATACAAGACTGTTTAAGAGAACATGTAGCGTTAAAGGTTAACGCTGAATTATTATGTGACTTTGCTATTTTGAAACAAGGTGTCGAAATTATTCAGCCGATCTATTTACACACCCACATGACTAAATTATACCGCACTGATAATATACACAGTTGGTATAGTAAAAACATTGTTGATAAACTCACAACACGCTTTGCCGAGTTTCAAGAATTAGAAAGCGGCAAATCGCTGGAAGCTATCAATCATCTTAAAATTAATGTATGCACCTTTGATCCCATAAATAGTGGGTCATCTCATGTTAATTTGCCTAAACAGTTGGAAAACCGTCACGCAGTTATCAATGTGGATAATAATGATGTTTTCTGTTTTATCTGGTCTCTGGCTGCTGGGCTATGTTCTGCAAGTAAACATGTTCACAGAATGGGCAAATATCACCAGAAATTTATGGAATTAATGATCAGTCTAAATTTAGCAGACATAGAATTCCCAATGGACCTCAACGCCATTTCTCGTTTTGAATCTAAAAATCTGCTTTACTCCATTAATGTATACGGAGTTGAAGGGGACAAAGTTATTGGGCCACTCTATGTGACAAAGGAAAAAAAAGAAAAGCATTTTAATTTATTGTACATTGAAGGGGAATTGTGCAACCATTATTGTTATATCAAAGATCTTTCCAGACTAGTTCGTTCACAAGTTACAAAGAGTAAAAATAGGGTATATATATGTGATCGCTGTTTGCAATATTTTACTAGCAATCAAAAGTTGACAGCCCATACTATTGATTGCATTACACAACCAGCTGTAAAAATTACATTCCCAGAAAAGGATAAAGCCAGTATGAAATTTCAAAATGTGTCTCGTCAAGAACCGCTTCCATTTACAGTATATGCAGATTTTGAATGTTTAACCACACCCATTGACACATGTAACCCGGATCCAGCACGCCCGTACACTCAACAAGTACAGCAACATGTGCCATTCAGTTGTGCTCTAAACGTGATTTGCTCATATGACCCTTCGCTTTCTTACTTCAAATCTTATCGCGATGCAAATGCTGCTGCTTGGTTTTTAAATGAATTGGACGCCTTGGCAGATCGGGTGTACAATATCCTGGAAAACCCAATTCCGCTTCAAATGTTGGATGCAGACGAGGTGGCTTTTGCAACAGCAACCACTTGCCACATTTGTCAAAAACCAATAGCAACTTGTGACACGCCGGTGAGGGACCATAATCGGTACACTGGCAAATTTAGAGGAGCGGCTCATAGTGCATGTAATTTGGCCTATAAAAGAGCACGCTATATTTCTTGTTTCTTGCACAACATGTCTCGGTATGACAGTCATCTAATTATTAAGGAATTTGTTAACCTTGAAAACCAAAAGTTTTCTTTAATTCCACAAAATCATGAAAATTTTATTTCGTTTACAAAATGGCGAAATGGAATTAGTATACGATTTTTAGATTCGTATAGATTCCTCGCATCATCATTGGATGCGCTGGTTCAAGGGCTTCACCCAAACAATTTGAATTCTGTACGTCAAAACTTTACTGGTGACGAACAATTTGAATTATGCATTCGAAAAGGGGTGTTTCCCTATAATCATGTAAACAATTGGGCATGTTTGCAGGAAACTGCACTCCCTTCAAAGGATAAATTTTACAATGACTTAACAAAAAGTAACATTTCTGAAGAAGACTATTTACACGCTCAAAAAGTATGGGACGTGTTCAAGATATCAACTTTGGGCGAGTATGCTGATTTATACCTCAAAATTGATACACTACTTTTGACAGACGTGTTTGAACACTTTCGCAAACTGTGTCTTGAAATCTACAATCTAGATCCAGCCCATTACTACACCCTTGCCGGATACAGTTGGGACTGTATGTTGAAGGTGACTGAAATAGAACTGGAACTATTAACTGACATCGACATGTTACTCTTTTTTGAACGCGGGATACGTGGCGGGCTTGTATCGCTTGTGCAAAAGCATGCCAAAGCAAATAATCCATATATGGATACATACAAACCAAAGCAACCTACAACATACCTCACCTACCTGGATTGTAACAATTTATACGGATATGCTATGGAAAAACCGCTTCCGTATCAAAATTTTCGATGGCTGACTTCAGATGAAGTTTCAAATTTTAATTTACAGGATGCGTTGAGCAATAACACACGTGGCTATGTTCTAGAAGTTGACATATTATATCCCCGCGAGATACACAATGATCATTCTGATCTACCATTTTGTGTTGAAAAACTACAACCTCCCAGTTCACGTTCCAACAATAAAAAGTTGCTGGCAACGTTAAATCCGAAAAATCGCTACGTCATACACATCGAAAATTTAATGCAATGTTTGAAACACGGTTTGAAGCTACAAACCATTCACCGCATTATTTGTTTTGACCAGAAACCATGGTTACAACCGTACATGCAATTAAATACTCATTATCGGCAGCACGCCAAGACTACATTCGAGTCAAATTTTTATAAATTAATGAACAATGCATGCTACGGTAAATCTATGGAAAATATTAGAAAGCAAAGAACTATTCATTTGGTAAACCACTGGGATGGTCGATATGGCGCACGAAAATATATTGCTATGCCCAATTTCCATTCAGTACGAGTTATTGAAACTGATTTAGTAACCATTGAATTGTCAAAGACAGAAATCATGTATAACAAACCAATTTACTTAGGAATGGTAATACTTGACTATTCAAAATTTGTAATGTATCAATTTCATTATGAGTTTGCCAAACAAAAGTTTGGAGATGTAAAATTACTGTATATGGATACAGACAGTCTTATTTATCAAACCAATAAGACGGATATTTACTCTGTGATGAGAGAACATCCAAGTTACTTTGATACCTCAAACTATGAGGTTAACAATATGTTTGGCATAATTCCCATGAATAAAAAACACATTGGTCTATTTAAGGATGAGTGTGCTGGTGATGTTATGACGGAATTTGTGGCTTTGGCGCCGAAAATGTACGCATTTTCAACACAAAAGAATAAAGGTCAATGCAAAGCGAAGGGTGTTCTTCGTAGCGTCACACAATTCCTCAATGTTGAGGAATATCGATGTGTACTCTACACAAACACCTCTCGCTTGTACCAGCAAACACGCATTCTTTCAAAGAACCATAATATATTTACAGTAAATCAAAATAAAACATCGCTGTCTACATATGACAATAAACGGTTGTGGGATGGTGTAAATAGCTTGCCTTTTGGACATTTCCACACCTAGTAAATAAGAACACACTTTAATTTTTCAATTCTTTTTTATTACAATTGTATGTTTTTACAAGAAGAAACCAAAACATCTTTTGTGAATGCTGTAATCTGGTGGACTGACTCTCAAATAAATACTTAACAATATTTGATTCATGGTTATTTCTTTGTCCTTTTCCTCGCTAATCCACCACCAATCATTAGCTTTGACTTCATAGCTCCTGCCACGATCAAGGCTGCAATCTTTTCACCAATGGAAGCAGTAGATGATGTCACGCGCTGCACAGCCTTTCTTAGAAGAATGTGGTCTGCAACTCGACGTACATCTGCATTCTTGTTGCTGTAAGCAATGTCATGATCTCTACACGCAGCATCCAATTTGTTGATTCCAGAATTACCTTGTGCTAGACGTTGGTTTAGTTTAGTCCCAGGTCCACAAAATTGATAGCCGGGAATATGCAGTTCAATGGGAAGTACATCAATGGCCTTGTTAACTAGACCATGACCAGCAAAGGTCCGGCATATCTTTTTCAATCGTTGTCTTACTTTTTGGTGCTGGCGATACGGCCGCTGCTGTCTCTTCTTCCTCTTCTTCATCGCAACCATGGAATGATGAAGCAAAGTCTTTACAGGATGGTATATTTGTATGGCCGTGGTACAATTTGATGAGCTGACACGTTCCACACTGTCTAATGGATGGCATTTTAGTAATAGACACTTGCTGGTGATGACTAAAGTCAGTGCATGGTTGTAGTTCACGCAGACCAGGATCTCTGCTCCATTCACTAGGTACACTGTGCCAAATATTTTTCACCGCGTTTGAAGCAACATAAAAAAGGAACGCCTTGGGCAAAGCGTTCAATTCCTCATCTGTGAAACTGTCAAGCTTCTTTTTACAGGCAAAAAACTTGACAATAGCTCGCTCTGTGGGGTTTGAGTCCAAACCTTCAATTGCTGCCATATTACTACACGTCCACACTGATCACTGGTATGTCTCACACTGAAGCTGACGTTAGGACGCTTTGCACTCAACATGCAAGTTTTGACATGCTCTGCGAGCTAGCCAATCAAAAAGCTTCCAAACATTTTGAAGTGTTTTATTTTGTAGAGGTTCATCAGGCACGGACAGGTTGTACAGTGCAGGACATCCCAGATCATGAAGGTCAACAAGTTGACATGTTGAATTAACATACTGACGCAACCATTCCTTTTTTTCACTTCCCTTTACAAATACAAGGTCAGCACCAAACAAGTGAGCTTTCAGAACAAGTGATAGATGCTGGTAAGGAATGTCGCCTTCTTTCCAGACTAGTCCCAAATTGCGTTGCAACCACTCTGTTTGTCTTCTGTCCTCGTCTGACTGCAAATGCAATGGAAACGGCGGTTCAAAGACAAAACTGGTTACTCTTGGTGCCCACATGGTTGTGCAGTCAATAATTCCTACTTCTTTAAATACAAACTTGTTTCCGTTCACCTTGAAACCCTGCACGTCGACAATCAATGTTTTCGGCATGGCGACGGATATCAGACCTTCCACGACCGCTGCTTCTTAACAACTAACTGATTGGATAGGAGCGGGAAAATAATATACACACAAAGAATCAATTACACAATTTTATTCATAAAGTTATCAGTACATCGCTTACAATTTTTTATCATAGGATTTGGACCATCCCAATCACAGTGAGAATCTCCTCGATGCATAAAGTGTCTACGACAAGGACGGCAGGCTGCAACATCCGCCGACATACGGAGGTGTAATGGTAGCTTATCCCAATTAAGGTCAATGTCGTGTGCACCGTACGCGGTCAGAAATCCAGCTGGTAAATAGGCAATCAGATGCTGCGGCATTTCACGAAGAAATTGTGCTTTATGGTAGGCGCGTATTGCTAAGCTCACCAGGGTGCGATAAATCTCAAATGCTGCATCAGCGTCTCGACTTGTTGAGCAACGATCGCATTTGCAGTCCATACAATCTACCCGCTCTCCAACATGACAAGATGAAGCTTTGGCAACGCCATCGTCCACATTATTTGTTTGATTAGCGATGGGCTTGTTGTTGTAGCCCCTGTCATGAATACCAAACGTAGACATGAATCCATCTGATAAATAGTGAACCAGATGCGGCGGCATTCTAAGCACAGTATGATTCTTGTGATAGGCAGTTATAGCTTCGCTCACTAGGGCGCGATAAATGGTAAACCTTGAATCTTCATCTGAGCCTGGCGAATCACTTTCACATTTGCAGACCCACCTCGCAGAGGGGGTTGTGACTTCATCGTAGCTTTCCATGACTGTGAAGGACAATGGAGGAAGACATGCTATTTATACTCTGGTCACCATATTGGACAGCGGTTGATAAAACACTTGCGCCTCGTGAACAATAAGGCAATAAGCTGTTGTTTTTTCTGGAATAACTGTCGATGTTTCAAATTCTAGTCTGATATCAATTGTTGTTTCCTTCATCGACTCCTCCAAATACGAACAGTCCATCACCACCAGAGGCGCCTTGGACTTGAAGTCTTCTGGTGATAATAGCGGACATGCCTCTTTCTGATAATAGGAAGACTGAAAGTTTACAAACATGTCATAGAGCTTACCATATTTGTTCTTGTTAAAGTTTAAATCCATTCCCTCATAGGGAAAGGTAACTCCGTTCAAAAAGAGTCGTATATTTCGTAATTGGATGTGGTCAAATTTTGATGCATCTTTATTCTGTTGATATTTGCGATCTGTTTGAAATCCAACCAGGACGTAGAGTGGCCGCTCTGTATACCGTGAGGTTTTTATAGACCAAGTATGTGTATCGGAGAGTGGTAATACCGGGTATTCATGCAGCTCCCAGCTTCTAAATTGAATGGGTAAAGCTGTATCCTTCTCCACAATCTTGAGCAGACTCAATTTTTTCTGATCTGATAGAGTAACGTGCGGTACTTTCCATAGAATTCGTTGCAGTAGAATTTTTGTATCTATTGGCGCTGTATCAGTTCCCTTTAGCGCATTATAATCACTCCTGTCTCGTACAAGAATCAGATCCTGTCTTGCGTTCACAACAATGCGCTTATGATCCTCTGCAAAGCCTAGTATTAATTTTAGAGGTAAATGTCCAGTAAATGTACCATCATCGTTAATCATCCAGTCGTTGGTTGAGTTGGGACACCAACCAGCCATACAAAAAGCTTTACTCTCTTCGCTTCCGTACGAGGGATAAAGTTTCATGACACTTGTTATGCCAACATTTCGAGTAGTATCCACTTCAATACCGTTGATCACGTAGCGAACCTCAGAAAACAAAAAGGCCAAAGCATTGTTGGCCAACTTTGACGTTGTTGGAATGGTACCATCCAATTTGGTGAGTTGCCCTTCAATCTGGATGTAACTTTCATGTGGAAGCGTGTAGATATCTTGTTGGTTAATAGTAATTCGAATCTCATCATTATTATTTAGTCCCTGAGTATACGGTTGGTAGGAATGCTGTTCAATTCTTACAATACCCTCCTGAACTTCGACAGGGTTTGTCACGTCTAGAATCGAATTCATGACGTAAGATGTAACCAAGTTGTTGTAGGATCTGCTTGTTGACACGTGTTAACCTGTACACGCGTTGAGCACAACTAACACCTGCTCTTGACAGCGTTGCCGCTTTATACACTTGTTTCATGCTGGCTTCAAATACAGTTTGTAGGTCACAGGTGTATGAGGGTCTAACCGGATGAGACGTTGGTTTCTATTCACCAGTCTTAAGGTAATATTCCTGATGTTGGTCACACTCACAGGATGATAGAGCACCACCGACGGGTTTTCGCGGATGATATAACCACCAGGTGAAGTAACAATAAAATCATAAAGCGAATGCTAGGGATCTTGATTGGTGTAGACGTCTGTAATAATATTACACGTGACAGATACGTGATGATCTTCAATTATTTTCACCGGTTGGTCAGACTTGTGTATCACGTTCGGTACTAACACTTGTGGTGAATAGCCCAACAATGACCCAATCGAATCTGGTTGAGATTTAAAATCAATCCTAAAAGAAGAAAGAATACTGCAGCGATGTGTCACGTTGTTCGCTATGAGTTCAAACTTGCGTGTCCCGTCCAGAAATGCTTTTAGACTAAATTCTTTGGTGAGAGTTGTGTAGATGTGATCGTGAATATCATCTACGGTGTAGCTGCCAGACGGTAGAGTTAACACATAGTCATCGTAGTAGAACTTATCATTGACGTCTTCAATTATGTTGCAGATTCTATTATAGCCTTCAAACGAAACAAGTCCCAGCACGTAGGGTCGTCGTCCCAATTCAATAGGAGGATAAAAGTCAACAGTTACTTCCGCACCTTGTCCGTGCACTGTAAACGTTCTACTTTCTGTTGTCATAATGACCACGTCACCCGCCGTGCTCGGTCTTATATAGAAAAGTCAAACATAGACGACCGCACTGTTGCGTGTTAAAATTTTGCACTCGTTTCACATTATAGTGTATTGTTGCACTGCTTCCAAAATAGCGAACAAGCTCTGTCGGAGGAGGAAGATTTCCAAAACTGTCAAAGTACCACACGGTTCGACCATGCTTTATGTAGGCCACATAATGCGTTCCCGGTCCATGACTGTCATCCAAATTGACAACTGCACTTTCATGGCTCCGTGGTCGAGACGGTAGTTGGTTGCGCATAAACACACCTCGAAAGTGGGAGATCTTAAGCTGTTTTGCATATCTTATAACTTCCTCATGCGTCATGGCTCGTCGTGGCAGTGCATCGATTAACCGTTTTTTGGCGACATGTAAATGCCGAGTCCTTTCTTGTAGGGTGCTAGCTTCATGTTCACACCTTTGCCGCGCAGTGCTATGGCCTCCATAGTTTTATTATGCCTTTCACTTTCCTTCAACTGTTGCTTCGCCTCCTCAACAGCTTTCACCGTTCGTGCTACCGCACTTGCTCCTCCAAGAAGTGAACCCAGGGCTGCTAGTCCAGCAAACAGTGCAGGTAAAAATCCACCACGTTTCGGCACAGGAATAACTCGGGCACGTTTTCTAAAACGTAGTTTACTTTTGGGATTCGCATGCAATCGTGCTGCTCGGAGTGCTTTCTTAATAGCCAACTCACTATTTGTTTCTCCGCGCGAAGCTTGACGTGCCGCATGAAGAATAGCTTTAAAGCCTCCCTTTCTTGACAACTTCTTCCTCTTCTTCACCACATATCTCTGTTTCACCATCGCGACCAAAGAACAAGACAACCTCACACCGCAAAGTATAGAACGCAACTAACACTCCTCAGGAAGGGAACCTGTAGTTATTTATTCAATGGTGGCTGTATATTCAAGTTCTATATACAGAGGAAAATCGTTCATCGTTTTCCCCGCCTCTTTTTCTTCAGACGAGAGTTTCAAGTGAAAGAATAATTTGTCTCCGGCTTTCACCGGTTGATCAATAAGTGGTTGAACACTACCGTTTAATCGTACCTCTAAATGTTTCAAATCTGGTGCATACTCAATTACACGAATGGCACCATCATACATTAAACGGTAATTGTCATACCCCGAACGTAGTATGTAGGCGAGGTTATTGGGATCTTTTACCGGTTGTTGGTTTACAATGTGAAGCAGAAATATAGAGGGTATTGATTTAATAAAAAGCGATAACCGTTGTTCCAAAAATCGTTTGGTCGTCACGTCGTGAGGTTGCACAGGATCAGCAACTTCGGCTATTCGTCTTCGCTTCATCTGTAGAGCGTTCTCCTTAATTTCCCACACCTTTTCCATTTCAGAGTTTAAAAACCGTTTTGTACAAACATCTTGATCATCTTCAGGATCGGCCACATGCACAAGGCGTGCATTATTTGCTGTATAGCCCTTTACAGTTAGGGTGGGCACAATACTGAGCACCTGTTTCACCTTGTTATCTACATAGTCCTTTCGAGCAGCGTCCGTGTTGTTTGTTGGAAGAGCCAGCTGAGTGATTCGACGTTGGTGTACGTCATAGTCCTTTGCTTCTGTTAACACCACAGCATTGGTTAACACATAGGCTTTGGTGCACACATCTTGATCGTTCACAGGATCTGCAACGCCCGTAATACGTTTATTCTGAGCCTCATAATCTCCTTTGATACGTCGTAATCGGTAATAATCTACATACTTTTTTGAACATGCGTCTGAGGGTAATACGGGTTCTGTTATATTGGTCAATCGCTTTCCATTAAAGTCGTAATTGCCATCTGTAGTGCGTGACAATACATTAGCATCGACATATCGTTTAGTAGCCGGATCTGTATCATGTTTTGGATCGTTTGTCAAAGCAAATCGTTCATTTGTTTTGAGAGTTCTTCCAAAGGCGTCCATGGTTACACTGGAACTGAAACACCCGTTTGCCTCATGTATATAGAGACCAGCTCTTCCCCTTTCACATTTAGTTGATATGCAGATTATTAAGCAACAACATTCACTTCCGGTGGGAGACTTGGTTTCACACCTCTTCTCAACATCGTCCGAACAACGTCATGGATCACTCTTCCCATCCTCCATTCGCTGTCTCATCGCCGGCCCGTCGGGATGTGGAAAAACCAATCTTCTGCTTACCCTCATCACCTCCTTAAACGGAGTGCGCTTTCAAAATATCTATATTTTTGCCAAATCGCTGTATCAACCGCTGTATGTGTTCTTGGAACAGGTCATGTCAGGTCTGCGCAACATGGACTACTTCACATTCGCAGCGCACGAAGATGTCATTTCTCCAGACAATGTTCGCCCCCATTCGCTTATGATTTTTGACGATGTGGCCACAGAACGACAGGGCATTATTCAGGCTTACTTTAGCATGGGACGTCATAAATATATTGATTGTTTTTATCTCGCTCAAACCTATTCGCGAATACCAAAACAGTTGATTCGTGACAATGCCAACGTGATTGTTCTCTTCCGTCAGGATGAGCGCAACATGCATCACGTCTACGATGATCACGTGAACCCAGACATGACCTTTCAAACCTTTACACAGTTGTGTGCCATGTGTTGGAACGCTCATCACCACAGTTGTCTTGTTATTGATAAGCAGAGCAACATCAACAATGGACGCTACCGCATGGGATTTGATCATTTCATTCGTATTTAAGTAGCTGCATCGCTTTTCTAAACATCATTAGTTCAGATGTCATGGCGACAACAGGGAGTCAATTAAAAAAGCACATAATCCGTGCGCGAAATAGCATTCGACAAAAGTTTCGCTATCTAAAACGTGCACATGCCGACAGTGAATTGTTTGTCGAAAAACATTTGAAATCACCTCTGGAAGCTGTGTTGAAAGGAACAACAAAGCCTAGTACACGCTCAAAAGAAACACAAACAATTGAAGAGGAGGAAGAAAATGATGAAGAACCTGAGGATGTTTTTTCTCCATTGCTTCCGTCTTCTGACTCCAAAGAATCACCGCTGCCCCAGTTTTTGAAAACATCAATAATTGCTGAAACACCCACTGGACTCAAAGAAAAGCAGCCTACTCTTAAAGAAATATTGAATACGCCCGAACAATATGTGCGGTTAAAATCCATTTTACTACAAAATTATGGTGCGTTGGTTACCCCCTTCCTTGAAGATCTTTTTACTAAGAAAACTGATACTACCTATGGTGTTCGCTATGAAAACAATAGATTTCGAATTGGCGATTCAGCAATCAAGATAAGTGACAGTGTTTTGATTGTTAAAACAGTTCGTTACAAATTGACGCCAGGGCTTTTAGAACTTTTATTTTCACGTACACCTTCTACCGAGGACTATGATAAAGAAGATCTTGAAAAGTATAAAGACATCTTGATGGCTACAAATGGTTTTAGACGTAATTATAAACGTTCTGAAGCAATAAATGCTAATAAGGGCTTCAAATATAAAACCATCATATCAAAATTGTTTCCCACCTATGCAAGTGTTCGCCGTGCAAATTCAGCGTCCGGTATCACGTTTAATACTTTGAAACCATTCATCGATTTCGCCTATTGGAACAATCCAAATAAGTTGGTTAAACGTCTGCAACTGTTGCGTGCATCGGAACAGGCCGGTCATACCGGACACGAGGCGGAAGTTTTAGAAATAGAAGAGGAGCTTCGTCATGCTGGCATTATTGTCTAATGAGTCAACGTGTTCACACACCCTCGCCTGTTAAGGCTGCCATTGCTCGCGAGTTGCATAGACCAGCTCGTCGTCTCTACCATCGTCGTCGTGTCATCACACGGGGCGTTGACGATCTTTGGCAAGCTGATCTGGTTGAAATGATTCCCTATGCCAAAGCTAACAACGGGGTCAACTATCTGCTCACCGTCATCGACGTTTATTCCAAAATGGCCTTTGTTGAACCTGTTCGAAATAAATCTGCACAACTGGTCACCGCTGCATTCAAGACCATCGTTCAGCGGTCAAGACGACAACCTCGTTTGCTTCAAACAGATCAAGGCAAAGAATTTTTCAACAAGACTTTTTCCGCTTATCTCAAATCGCTTGACATCCATCACTATTCCACTTTTAGCAATCTAAAGGCAAGTGTTGTAGAACGTTTCAACCGCACACTCAAGACGCGCATGTGGGAACAATTTACAGCAAGAGGATCCTATCGCTGGCTTGAACTTGTAGGTGACCTGGTGACACGTTACAACAACACTAAACATAGAACCATCAAAATGAAACCACGCCTTGTAACCAAGAACATTGCGCAATTGGATCGCATTCATCACAAAATCAAAACAGTAGATCCACGACGTCATCAATTACGTATTGGTGATTATGTGCGCATCAGTAAACATAAATCAATCTTCGCTAAAGGATACACACCAAACTGGAGCACAGAAATATTTCGTATTCGCAAGGTAAAACTTTCTAATCCAGTTGTTTATTTACTTGACGACCTCAACAAGCAGCCAATCCAAGGAGGATTCTACATGGAGGAACTGCAAAGGACGCAATATCCCAATCATTATCTTGTTGAAAAAATTGTACAAAAACGTGGCAATAAACTTTTTGTTAAGTGGTTAGGTTTTAATGCCACATATAATTCATGGATTAATAAATCAGATCTGGTGTACACCTTCTTGTTTTTATTTCATGTCGAGCTGGCCGACTCAACATGCCATGCGATTTGTATCCTACCCCCACCCTACCATTTACAGGAAATACTACTCCTGATTCATTGACGTTTGTTTACCATTGAGCACATTCAACAACCAGTTCATTCCCCCTCTCTCTCTCTCAATTCCATTCACTACTCCCGATACCATTGATGTTTGTTTACCATTGAGCGCTTTCAACCCCATCTTGTTTGTCTCTCAGACCCATTCACACCTAACCAACCTACCACGTCAGGGTCCAAACAACCACCGCCATCCACAGCCATTCATGTTTTCCATTCAAAACACTCCCGTTCATGACCTACCCCACATCCCGTAATCTGCTGTGACGTCACACACACACACCAGTTACACTAATGTTTTCCATTCAAAACACTCCCGTTCATGACCTACCTCACATCCCGTAATCTGCTGTGACGTCACACACATCAGTTGACCGTTCAATTCTCTGACGATTCATTCACCGACAAAGATTCGGAAACCTTCGGCAACACTCGGATCTCGTCGGGATCAAAGCAAAGCTATATAGCCCAGGATAATATCAGAGAAGGCGCTCAGTCCAAGAGAGAGACTGGGTCGAAGAGGGTCTCGTGCAGACCCTCTTCCATCCTTCCCCCTCATCCCCCAACCTCGCCACCACCCCCCTCCCCCTCCCCCTCCCCACCCCCACTCCCCCTCCCCACCCCCACTCCTCCCCCTCCACCCACACCCCCTCAAACCGGTTCCTGGACCCTCCAAGGTTTGTTTACCTTCCGGGGTCCCGGCGACCTTGGGGTCAATGACCTACCTCAAGGTCATTGAGCATGACCTACCTCAAGGTCATTGACCTTGCCACGCCCCCCCTAATTTGCATAAATAACGGTATTTGGTTCAAAACCCCCTCAGCCTCCCTACTCCCTGACATTATTGGTCAGGATCCTGTACCCAGCATGTTGTAATTGACAATGCTTCTCCAATATCATTCGATGAATAATGTAATCATCATGAAGGAGGAGATGGGTGTTTTGAAATCGTCTTCTTCGTCACCGAGCAACAACCTTGTTTGGACTCTAATTAGCCCATGTTGGTCTGTGAATGTATGCAATGACTTCGGAATCTTTGTTTCTCCATGCCTGAAGTGTTCTTGCTGGATGCACCGCAACAATGTCTTTTCAGCACACTCAAATTCTTCACAGCTAAGTTCTCTCACTCGCTTACAAACATGACTGCAGTTATAGTGGAACCTCAGGAACCAACCATTCATTCGTAGAATTTTATTATAACTGGAAAAGTCCCGAAGAGCACAACTGAATCTTGGTTTGTTGCTGATAACAGAACATAAAGCTATTTTTTTCTTTCCTTATTCACATCTTGCTCTGCGGCGAGTACCTCCAATTGTGGCCACCGATCTTCCTCCTCCTGAAGCCAGTTAGGACCTTCCAACCATCTGCTGAGAAATGAAACCTTTGCATCACATCCCCTGGAAGGTAGGTCTGCAGGATTTAAGGGACCTGGAATGTAATGCCATTCCTTGGGAGATGTGTTTTGTCTAATTTCTGTGCATCAGTTGCTGACGAAGACACCATCATCTCTCTTTATCCATGTGAGAACAACAGATGAATCACTCCATCAGAATGTGTTACAACCTTCCAGTTCCAGGCCCTTCTTCACTTCAGTGCATAGCCTTGATACAATCACAGCAGCAATCAGTTCGAGTCTAGGAATAGACACATTGTTCAACGGTGCTACTCTAGCTCTTGCCTGCACTAGACGTACGGTTATTTTCCCTTTATACTCTGTTCTCAAGGAAACACAAGCCGCATGGGATGACTTACTAGCATCACTGAGCACATGCAGGCTGACTGCTTCTGATTTAATCGGCATCTCTGCTAATCTTCTCTTTACTCGACATTTCCCAAGCCAATGCAGGTTTTATAGCCATGCCAGAAACGTATTCAATATATCTTCAGGCATCTCTGCATCCCAAGTTGTCTCTAATTTCCATGCTTCCTGCAGAAGCAGTTTTGGCACCAACATTGTTGGACTAGCAAATCCAAGGGGATCGAAGACCCTTTGGGCAATGGAGAGCAGTATCCTCTTTGTAATTTCATTGTCTGCAAGCTGTCTAGAACTGACATCACAGTACATCTCATCCGTGTCAGTGTTCCACCATAGTCCAAGCAATGGTACTGTAGTACCTCAAGTTGAATATGCGTTCGTTTTAAGTTTGGTACTGGTCCACCCACGAAGATCAAATTCTGCCGTAGACATAACCACGGTTGCTTCTTTTACAAATTTCCTTAGCTCAGCTTCCGATTCACACTTGTCACGCAGTTGTCAACATAGAATGACTTCTTCAGCTTCTGAGAGGTGTCTCTCAGTTCTTTTGGTGCCATGTCCAAGTGATGGCGCAAAGTAGCACTTAATAAGAATGGACTAGGCACTACCCCGAACACTACCCTGCAATGTCCCAATACCATTATTTCTTGCGAATCCAAACTTTTCCACCACAGGCATTTTAAAACTTTCCTATCCTGCTGTGCTACACTAATCTGCAGGAATGCCTTGGCTATATCAGCTGTAACACCAATAGCATTCTTTCTGAACTGGAGTAGCAAATTTGGAATTAGTTCAATTAAATTTGGCCCTGTCTCCAGTTAAGAATTTAACGGAGTTCCACGAGCATCACGACATGAAGCATCAAATACTGGGCGTATCTTGGTTGTTTCACTGGATTGCTTTATCACTGCATGATGCGGGAGAAAATATCCTGGCGCATGTTCTTCAGATTCTTCAACCCTTTCCACAAAGCCCTCCTTTTGCCAGTTATCAAATACGCTATGGTATTCTTGCAACTTATTAATTCTCGAGAGATGTTTGGTTACTGAGTGCAGCCTCCTCTCGGCAGTGGCACGATTGTCCATAAGCTCCGGATGTCCCTCCTCCCAAGGTAAGCTCACTTGATACCTCTCATCTTCATTAATGGTTAACTGCAAAAACTGAGAGGCCTCCTCTTCTTTCTGCTCTTGGCATTTCGCTTCTACTGGATCCCTAGAATGTCTAGTTCCCATAGTTTCTTCAGATTGAAATTAACATTTGTGAGTCCAACAACTTGGTTACCATTGGTATTAGTCGTACATCCCATGATGGTCCAACCTAACCGCGTTTCAATTGACACGACATCCTCGTCAATTTTCACGGTAGCACCAGTCCATGGTTTACCAATGATGTCTGCTCCTAATAGGATTTCAATGTATGGTACCTCATGATTTTGATCTGTGAGTGTAATGTTTGCTTCCCTCAACTGAGGGAATATCTTCTGCGTTTCCAGTCGGGGAACAATATTGCAAATGTTCTTCTGGTCTAACAGCGACATAGTACATTGAAATCTCCTATCTAAACCTTGCAATCTGACCTCATAAATCTTATGTGCCTGCTCCCGCAACTCACCTCCACCAAACAGGTTGTGATTTAACGTCTCTTCGCCTATACACTTAAGGTTGAGTTCTTTGGGTACACAATCTAAAATATATGATCTCTGAGAACCAGAATCCAATACAACTCTTGCTAAACGCGTTGTTTTGCCACCAACTATATTTACAATAAGTGTTTACAACAATGTGTGTCCACCTTGATGAGCTAATAAACTCTCCGATCCATTACCTTGTGAATTTAGCCCCTAGCTTTATTCCCCTTGCTATCTTCAGAACACAACTGTGGGCACATTATTGTAACATGACGTTTATCACAAATCAAACATTTAACAAAACATTTACATCTTTTAGCACTGTGGCCTGCATTAAGACACAAGAAGCATCTTCCTTTCTGTTTCAGCAGATTCTTTTTGTCATCTCCCGTTAACCGTTTGGCCTGAAAGCATTCCAAAGAAGTATGTGAAGATTTATCACACCATAGACATGCATCATTACCCGAACGTTTACTCTCACTGGCTACTATACATGCAGCAGTGGGTACTCTATCAGTCTTGGAAGTAGAACCTTTTGTATCACAGCAATGACTGAAATCAGATCTGGCAAGTACGAAGCGCTCTTCACTCTCGACCTCCAACCTCTGTCAGTAAGCTAGCAAGAACATCCTGATCCTCTGACTTAATCGTGTTGTTACGAGCTCTTTCCCAAGCTAACATTACATCTTCTGGCAGTGAAGATTCTACCAAAGGGTACAATATGGCTGCATATTTTTCTCTCGTGACTCCTAATGTTTCCAGAGCACGTAATTGGGTTTCTAGTTTATCATGAAGTGTGCTCAACGACATACTTTCTCCCCTAGTGGCTTTATTCAGAACAAGAGATAAAAAATTCGCGTACATATATTTCAATAAGGAGCTCATCTCTTGCAAAACGAGATTTTAACTGTTCGATGGCTTGATGGTAATTAGCCCCTGATGGAGGAAAACCTTCAACTAGCTACATAGCTTTTGAACTTGGTGCCACTGCTCGAAGAAGATACTGAAATTTATCTTCTTCATCTAAAGTGGGATCGGCATCGATTTTCTTAAACTGACCCCAGAACCCAAGCCAATTCTTGATATTTCCATCAAATTTCTTAAGTTAAAGTCTAGGAAGAGTGAACATTCTATTAGGTAACTGAAGTGCCATGACACTATTCATCTCAGAGATCTGTTCGGCCGCTATAGTTTGGAAGAGATTGTCATACCTTGTTTTGATGAAAATGTACTCATCCCTATCACCTTCCGCATCTTCGTAATCTTTCTGGTAGGCTTCATCCTCATCGGCATCCTTAACTAACCAAGCTTCCCGGATTTCTTCATCCAGTCTAATGAGACGATTCGCCTTGTCCTCTAGCATTTTGAACAACGCTTCCACTTCAATTTTATCTGTGATATCATCTCGTAGCTTTTCTTTAAGCTGACCGATAGCCCGTGTAAACAAGCGTCTTATTTGTGTTCTTTCCTTCTTTCTTCACCTTTTCCAGTCCTGTCACGGTCGCCATTATGTTTTTTATTGCTGCAGTTGGGAAAATGAAGACTTTAATTATAACTCGAACTCAACGGTCATTTATTTATATCAATACTTGCTCACTACTCTTAGCAACTTTCAATCGTGAACAGTAATAATCAGTAAGTACAATGAGATGTATATTCCAAAGAGAAATACAAGACCCTTGATTCCCGAGAGTGCCACCGCATGGCACGCGTCGCTGCAAATGGCTGCAACAGCACAATAGCAATGAACAGTACTAATGTATACTTGAAGTAACAATTCAATTCCATTCCTTGGGTACAATATACATGTTTTGTTTTAGGTAAAGGTTTGGTGAGAATATCTGCAACCATTTCTTGTGTGGACAAATAGTGCAATGAAATGATTCTCTCTTGAACTTTTTCCCTAATGAAATGATGTTCGGTGTTGATGTGTTTAGAGCGCCTATGAAAAACAGGATTTTTGCAATTTTCTGTGCTCTTTGACTGGCATTATACAAATCAATTTGTTGATTACAATCCATCAACAAAGACTGCAAATTACTTTCACCTTTAACAAATTCAATTGTTATTGGACCTTGATTAGAACCATTCAAATCAAACATCAGATTCTTAGAGTAAGGTGTTGACAAGGCTTCACTTACTGTGCAGGGTTCATTTGGATCAGAACAATGAGTGCAATGCAGAATGTAATCAAGATATTGTCTTGGTCTTCTTTATCGCTGGGGGTAGCGACGCGCTTCCTCATTGTGCTGTGATGGATTATTTTGATGATCAGGCTCAACTTCCACTTCTTCACTATGCTGTGGAGCTGGATCTGGAACATCCCTATCACATGCAGTCAATAGTGGTTTACTGACTTCAGTGGTTAGGGCTATTATTGTATTCCCTGGTACCACTGGAGGATCTGTTAGAGCAGAGAAAGACATCTCATCAAAAATCACATCTCTCGCTGTGATTAATTCATCGATTACTGGATGCAGGAGCCGGTACGCCTTTTCTCATCCGAGTACCCAACAAACACCGTTCTCTCAGTCTTGGGATCAAGTTTTCTACTCAGCTGATATGGAACATGGACGTAGGCATTACAACCAAACACTTTAAGTGCGTCAGGTCTACTTTCACTGTAGTCCACATTTCTTCTCGTGTTGAATTTGGTATGTTCCGTGCAGGAGACCTGTTGACAAGATATGCAGCTGTATTGACAGCTTCTGAACAGATCCGTTTGTCTCAAGCTGCACTTTGCATCGTGGCGAGTGCTCTCTCATTCAGAGTCCTGTTCATGCGTTCTGCAGTTCCTATTTTGCTCTGGTGTGTACCTTACTGTTAGCAGATGCTTAATGTCACGCTGTTTGGAAAACTCATCAATAGCTTTATTACAATACTACCCTTATCAGAGCGTATGACCTTGATTTTCCTTTCACACTCAATTTCAACAGAATTAGCAAATTGTCTCTAACCTCACTTTTCCTTTTTAGAAAAAAAAAAGACAAAATCCTTCCTCGTATGGTGATCGATGAAGGTGAGAAAATATCTGGTTCCTCCCCAGGATTACTCAGGCATCGTTCAACACAGGTCACTGTGCAGCAGGTCCAGTCGGTACTTGGCACGATGCTTGGTGGTCTTGAAGGGCTGTCGAGCTTGCTTCCCTTCTATACATGGAACACACATCTGCTTTTCACCCGATAAATGAATACCGGTAGCCAAACCCTTTTTTAACAAGTTCGTCCCCATGTGATTGAGATGGCCTAACCTTTTGTGCCACAATTCTCTAGAATTAGAACTTTTTGAACAAACATTTTCAGCATTACTTGCACAAGACACTGCTGATGCATTTGCACTTACAGAACCTGAGTTATTTAAGACATAAAGTCCATTTGACTCTTCAATAAATAATTGCACATCACCTGTAACTTGACAGTATAATATGAGGCTTTTTAACTATACCGTTCACATAGAGCAAGTTTGATGTAAGGTTAGGTACATACTGTACAGCCCGGGGGGGCAGTACCCCCTGAGAGCCACCCCTCCATCTTCTACCAAAACCACCCCAACTGGAAACATTATAATTCCAGGACATACCTCTACACAGCAAGCGGCGACCACCTAAGCCTAGGAGGTTAGCCAACGACTTGCAAAACACACATAAACATTTACACTAACAACTATCTGGGGCAGCTACATTGACGCAATGCTGACCAAGCAGCGCCGAAACGTATAAGAGTGGAACCTGGACAGGAGGAATTATCTGTTCTGTTGTGTTCTTCGCCAGCGGCTCTGCCCGACGTCCGTTCCAGCTTTTCACCAGGTGAGAACCAGTTTGTGCTCAGACTCCTTTATTTTGTAAAACACCTACCCTGACACTTTACAAATTGTACTACATTTATATTTGCTCAAACTCCCCAAGAGGGACATACCATTACATCAACTGGCCATTAAATACTTGGTCAGTAAGCTACACTGATTACACTCCACTTCACGTCCTCATACCCCACCTGACCTTAGCCATAAGTGCCCCTGACCGTAGCGGTCAGTAATTGCTTCGTCAGACTCCATTGTACTCACAGCACGCGACTCGACTGCAGAGCGTCGAGCCGCTGACTCGGCACATTTATTGAATTACTCATTCCGCTCAGCTGGCAGGCCAGTTTAGTAGCTTGCACTTAAACATTCATCCCCTAGCAGATACTTGCATCTTGCAGGGACGCTCCCAAGAGATTAAACACTAACACCAACACACTACACCAGTAGTCTCTCCCAACCACGGGAAGCTACTCTCATCCAGAAATAGCCTTCCAAATTAGCACACTGACACAACCGTGTTTTATCCCAACTACCCCCAACCAAGGGATTAAATCATATTTGGTGGAGGCGCGACTACATCGCAAAATAAGGGTAGGGGCTCAAACAACGAGCCCTCGTGGTAGAGCGAGCCGTACCGCAAGCAGCCAAGCGAAATAACGATTTTTTTTATCAGAATACGCCCCACACTTTACCTTCATTTGACAGGGATTTACATTATTAAACCCACCCACCCTCCCTAGGAAGAACCCTCAGATTTATTACACTAACAGCCAAACACACGTAGATCAAAATGGCCCCCTTATACCGTTTGGCCATGCTAAGAAACATTGCGGAATTCCAGGACCTAATCGCCTGGCATAAAGTCTTCGCAACAAGGCAGGATTACCTGCAGAAATATCAACAGCTCCTGCACGCACAGTACATTCGCGTAATTAAGACACTTGTCCGACCAAGGAGCACGGCTCAGAATAGGAAAATGAGAGCCAAAGTTCCCACCCTTCGCAGACAACTGAATCGCTCCCATTGGAGACTACACTGTTTACACGACGTAATGTTCCAACAGTATAATGCACTTAGGGAACAACACAAATATATAGGGACCTGTGGGACAAAGGTCGCTGAGCAGGCCATACGCCTTAACAGGGAGTATGCCCAAATTTGGGATGATTACCGCGAACTCCAGGCCAACAGGCCCATCTTTGAGTTCGCGGCAGGGCCACCAGCCTAGCTAGGAGAGGACATAGGCGTAGATACGCTGACTCGGCAATTCGCGGGGATGTCCCTCTCGACACGTACCGCCAAACAAGGGGAAAGGGGTCTGCCGTGGCCATAGGCCAGGAATCGGTCAGGCTAGCCTCCAACACACTACAGGGCCAAGCTCACATGGACACACGTCCCTCAGCTCCGGTCCAGGAGGCAATTTTGCCAGACCGAGGGGCATAACCTACGCCAACCCCCTCAGAACGAACGAGAGGGAGTTGACGCCAGGGCTCTCAGGCACATACAATACCACAGAGAGAAACCTGGAGGAAACTATGTCATGGGCTGAGGACGTAGAGCCCGTGCCACAGTACGATAAGCCCACACAAACCTACACACATAGGCAGACGCGAGGGAAGGAGTCTACCGTGGCCATAGGCCAGAAATCGGTCAGACCACCCTTCAATACATTGCCAGGGCAATCACAGACAATTACACGATCCTTACCGCCAGTTCAGAGGGCAATTTCGCCAGGATGGAAGCGGACACTAACATATGCACCCCCAGTGCAAGGTCATACAGGGGGATTGTTTACAGTCCACCAGGGTGTAACACACACGCCTGCACACACTATCTTGCATCCACAACAAAATACACGGGGTTTAAGGAAATTTTTATGCCCACCCCACTAGGCCAGACAGATCAGGAAACGCGCCCTGCAGTGAAATTCACTGACCGCGCAAGCCCATGTATAAATATTCCCACACACAGAATTTTCCACTTAAAATGCCGAAACGTTCCCAAGACCTTCACGGGGGCGCGTACACTACAATTGACACAAAAGACAGGTTCTACCCCTGTAAAGGGTAAACACGCAAAAACTCATGCACAAAACTGTACATTTTACATGTATATACAGTGGAACGTGGCTAATTCGAAATTATATAATTCGAAATCTTCTTTAATTCGAATTTTTCTCTTGGCCCATAGCATTTTATAGGCAATCAATGGTTTATAATCGTGGTTAATTCGAATTATATTTTGGATAATTCAAAGTTTTTTGTGTAAAAAGCCAATCAGAAGCCAAACAGTTGGGTCATATGGCTCAGTTCCTGAAGAAACTGTTCCGAGTGCAGCCTAAGCAACAAACCACATCACAGAGCTTAGGCGGGTCTTTTTAAGTAGAAATGACTAAGTTGTTCTGTTTTCCGTTCCTACAATTTGGTAGATTCTTTTGTGATGGCTGAGAGACTTAATTGTAGGAAACAGTTAAGAATCTCAAACTATTTTGAAAAACAGTAGATTTCTCTGAGACTTAACTAGATTACTGTATTACTAACGTCGTTAAATAGGTGAATAGTACATTTAGGTTTTATTTTTCATTTGAAACTTTTGAGATTAGTCACGATACAATCTTTATAAGGTACCGTCGTCTGTTAATCTGCTTTGGTGAACGTAAATCATTATGTAAACGTGATACAATATATTTTCTCTACTTTTTTCAAAGATCTTTCTTAATTCGTATTTTTGGATAACTCGATTTTTTTTACTAATCCCTTGAAGTTCGAATTATCCAAGTTGAACTGTATATATTTGATCCATAGGTGTACATTATTTATTACACTGCCCACAGCATGAATTTTTCTTGTCCCCTATGATGTCGCTCAAACCAAGCGTAAATATCATGGGATAACACTCACGGTTCAGGGGAAAATACTATAATTTATTTTTGAGCCCACACACTAAACGTAAATACCATACCAACAGTCAATAACACTGAAAAAACTGTACCGGAGACACAGGCCCAAAAGGCACCAGGAATAATTATCCTGAACGAAGACGGTCTTGAACCCGCGACCTTCTGAATACCAGGAATGCAAGGTCGGGTAGCTATCCAATTGGAGGATACAGCAATAAGGGACAGTCACGCTAACAGGGATTAATATACATAAAATAATAATAAAACCGCCTCCGACACCTAGTCACCAAACACGCGACTAGAAGCCCGGACATACACGTACATAAAGACATCTAACTACCACCGACGAATATATTCACCCCAGGATTACAATAACACAAAATTTGGGGACACAATATATGAACAGAGGTAGGGTCTTTTACATTACGAGGAACCCACGGCACACTGTATATGCAGACATTAGAAAGGCGCGTCAGCAAACCTACGCACATTGTCTCGACACATGTGGTAAGCGGACCGCCAGACAGGCAAGCAAGTACTTCCTACACAATTGAAACTTGACACTATCGCTAGTCAGCGATAAGATATACATGAGCATGTGACTTTCGCGTGCGCCAGACAGACTAAGAGCGCTTCCGCTCCGGCGTAATATACACAATCATTCACGCCATTTTCAAAGCCGGATAACTCCCGAAATTAAGGTACGAGGGTCGTTCCGAGTAATACAAAACACTCACACTAACGTATATTTTCATACGCGTGTCTCAAACATACAATACACGCCATGGTACATAAAACACAGAAATTGTGGTATCGAGGCCTTAGCCTAAGGCATATGCAGACGCACAGAACGGACACCATACCTTTTTGGGTTGCGTCAAGCGCCTGTACCAAACATATTACATACATAGTAGACAGGCTACAGCCTCCAGCAGCCCAGGCTACCGAAAGGTATAAGGCATGCACCAGGGCTTCATACAGCCAACACACAGAAACACGATACAAACGTGCCAAAAAGGAAGCTAGCCAACGGCATTTTGGCGCGACAACACAATCAGAGGCCACACTAGGGACGTACAAAATCCCAACAGACAACGCAGATATAAAACACGAAGCGCTACACGGGATCACGGATCCGAATACCCAGTAAAACCGGACGCCGTGACAAACAAGAACTGTCGACCGACGAAAGATCAATTACATACAACACACGGGTTTTTTTCAACATAGAAAGTCAGAAAACCCAGCCAGCGTGACTAGACACCAGATAGACCCATTCACAGGGGAAAATTCATTCCCACCTAGACGGAAACTGGCCAAAATTAAGGCAGTCCGCAGGTACGTCCAAATTAAACCAGGAATATGGACACGGGAACAGACAATTACACGGGCAGCATGGCAAACACAGCATGCATACACAATCCCATACAGGAAAAACCATAGGGTCCCATACAGACACTGTGCTCCATAGAGTATAGCCAAAAGTGAAAATAGGCATAAGAATTTTTAAATTATACGTATATGCATGGCATATTATTACTGTGCACACGCTTCAAACACACACTAGACGTGGCAGATGCACTGCACTAATGCCATATACAAGCACATAAACGATTGAGCCACACAATCATGAACACAGGAAGGTTCTTTGACATAGGTACAGGGGCGTAGATCCATTCTAACGTACTCGCTACAACAGCCTACTTAGGGCATTAGCGACCCCGGGACTGCCAATAGGGGACGTACCGGGAATGCCAGGCCTATACGGGGACGCCACTCTCACAGACAATTCCCCACACAAAACAGGTAACACCGCATATTAGGCCGAAAATCATGGCAAATTTGGATTACCCCGAACATAGACAATAGAGTTGCTAGACACAAATCATAGATAATTACATAAAGCAGAGGTATTGCGGAAGCAATGTCCAAGTAAGCTTGGGACCGAAAGTATCACAGGTTAACACATTGGCCTTCCTAAAATGCAAAACACATGTCAACATGCAGACAGTAGCGAAAGTCACGTTTCGTTAGCCTTCACGTAACATTAGAAGCTTCCTGTATACAAGGACACAAAAACAAAAACACGAAAAAGCACTGCGTTGCGAATAAGCAAATTCAAGCGAGTTGCGACATACTATTGCCGGTAGACATTCTCATCATAGCCAGACGTGACACTGACACGCAGACATGATGACACTCACACAAAAACAATAACATAACAACATACAGTGACAAGGATGTTGACACAGGATTCAGCGGCAATACAATAGGCCTTGCATCCACTAAAACACAAATACTATGGGCCGGATTCATCTCAGGAATACAGGAACATATCTACAAGGCTGTTAACAAGCAACACGCGCCACCTGACAATTAGCCACGCGACACAAGATAAGACTTATCCGATAACGTCCCACGCGCCAGCGTGCGGCAGCGGTACGCGACCTCACACACGCAGCCGCGCTAATTACAGCCACGGACACTCTCTTCCTACACGCGCCCAACAATCAGGGGCGGATGCAGACAGATTCCATGAGGGAACAACCCCCCTAATAAGTTATTTTCTTGTTTTTTTTAATCTTTAAAAACCATTATAGGCGATCAGGCCATGACAATTCATACCTACAGTCACTTGCTACTCTAACGTTATGAACAGGAAACCAGATTAGGCTGTGAGATCACAGCGTCACTGCACTCCAACCTCCTAAGGGCAGCCCGAGGGTAGTGCCAACAGACACAAACATTTCTACACAACATAGGTTTCACAGACCCACAGGCACGCCACAGACTGGTATTTTAGGAAACGGGAGATGCTTTATGGCATCCCAACTTAGCCAGCGTACATCCCAAGGAGCGGATAGAGAATATATAGTGACTAAGAGAGGATGACACACCACGACAGGAATAGAGATGGATAGTGCCATCAGGATGGCTATGCTACCAGCTACGGGCTACCATTCCAGCACCCTTCTCCCTACATACCCTGTCACTTACAACGCTATCCAACACAAACTCATAAACACATAAAAACAGCTACACTACATTTCAAAATATAAATCGGGGTTGATAGACGTCATGCGTCTCACAAATTAAGGTATGCTACACCTTGGCCCTAAACGCCTACACCTGAATATTAGGGGTGAGTCGGAAACAATATTAAGCGCAATGCACATCTCTGTGTAAAGAGATGAGGCCATAATTATATTAACAAGTATTTTTATTAAATAAACCCGCATGCAAGGGACATAGCCTTATTATACCTTGACCCATGCCTTATTCCGAAATGAGAGCGGACACGCCTCATATCCATCTTAATGCATGGCATATCCTATCCACATAGCTGGGATTTTATTATTATTACACCTGCATGGCAATTTTAAAATTTTGCACACCTGGGAAAAACCTACCCCATCCACTCACTGTAAAGACCTCCTAGCAGCATCATCGGCTCCCGGCCACCATGAACATGGAGTCCAACGATGCGCGACCCCCTCCTACCACGCTTTAACCACATTCAGCAAATAACACCCCCGGATCCTAATAACAAGGGACCCAACGCCATAAAAACCTACTAACACCTCTAGGAAATTACCAAGGCATTACCGCTGGAAATCCGACATGGCACTTACGAGCCTAAAGTAGACTATGCATTTAGAAGATCCTACAACCCCAGAACACTAAAAATTGTTTGCATAATTACATGATACACACAAACTTATTTACAAATCACACTTATTTTTTTTAAAAAAAAGGAGTCTGATATCACACTGGATGGTGATGAGATATAAACGGAGGGAGCAGAAACTCCACAGAAGGGCAGGGACGGGGCAAGACGCCAACAGATCCTGACCCAGACTAAAGACGAAATAACGTAAGGTTGAAGCATCGATGACTTAGCGCGGGCAAACGTCGAGTCCTAGGGTGTGTCTAGCCTACCCCCTTGGCGGAGACAGTTACACCCACTATGCGCCACAGTCATCGAAGCCAAACCTGCAGGGGAGACTTTTGACGGCTAGTGGGAGAATTAGCCAGCTCCACACTAGACTCAGGAGACGAACCTAGAGACGACCACACTAGGACTAGACTTCTAGTTAGCATGTAACCTAAGTAGAGCTTCTATGGCGGGAAGTTAGTCTTCCACTCGCGGAAGTGAAGAAGGATCTCAGGATTCAGCGGGATCAATCCTAGATCCGCCAAGTCCTTGTCCCGGAAGACAAGGTGAAGACGATTTAATATATAATAACAAATGAATAATACATAAGGCATATGGAATGAATGCGATCATTCGGTTCCGTGCCCACATAAATGGATGACACCGAGTCTCCAGAGCTTAAATGGTCACGCACCGGGCGGCAAGAGATATTAAATATCTATGCAACGGGCTGCCAAATGGGGTTATGTGGGCAAAACCAGCATAAATATACAAATAAATGACAAATGGCGAATAATGCCAACACAGGCAGGTATAAGATCAGCGGACAGGATATCCGAGCGAGGCGTTTGCTCTTTAGCAACGCAGTCGCCCAGGCCTATACTAATTATTAAGAGAGCGATGTCGACAATTAGTATTAAGGGAGGGGACTACGAGCCATTGCTGGGTTCCGGTCCCGGCAATATGTTACAAGGGCTCCCGGAAGAGAAATAGACCGGACGAGCCTCCGATCAAAATTCTAGTATATAAGATCAAGACCAACTACAATCCTCAGACCTTAATGTAGAAAAAACATGGCGGCGATGGTTGCCCTACCAATAGCTAATATCATGTCATCGTGGTTGTCACAGTTCATGTAAATTATTATTTTTACTCGCCTAAGAGCATAAAAGATATCACAAGACGAGACTATGTTCCGAAGAAATATGCATCAATAATTTAGACTTACCTGAATTAATTTATCTACATAGTGCTGGCCTCGAATTATAGGTTTCTTCGTCTTCACCCAAGGGGCAGCTACAATAGTCTCACTGTTTCTGTGGTTGAATAAGAAGCTTTTTGGCGAGTTATCACGATTTGTATTTAAGTTTAGTAATAAAGATTAATATTATTAGCATAAAATCAAACAGATTCTGAAGTAGGAGAGAAGAAAGTACCCGGTTACTGAAGTTCTGTCCCAGCACATGCAGAGTATGTGTGTATACAATCGGAATGAGAATAGTTGCCTGAAATAATCGAACCAACGCTATAGAGATACAATTCAATTAAAACCTCTCGTAGAATTGTCTAAAATCTCGGCTAAAACATCATACCGAATTAGTTGATTGAAATGTGCAAAGAAGTCGTGTGGATATCCGAACATAATTATGGGGATTACCACACACAAATGACACGATAATATGTTACCATCTAACCTATTAACCATTCGCTGTTACCGTTTGGAATAGTTGTACGCTGGAAATAGTAGATTTAGTAAAGTAATGTAGGTAGGAAAGCACCATCTCCCTCTTACGGAATTATCGCGGCACACCATCTCGCAATATAAGTACATAATTGGCAAGTTACTCACAACACTTTATTACACACATCATAATAAAAAATAACTTGCAAGCTGTAAGAATCACAAAAGTATGAATAATTACGGAACACAATGAGTTCACTGTTTGGCACAGGGGAAACATCTTTCTTAACCAATAAAACAGAAGTTCACTGTAATATGTGGCGTGTATACAAGGCAGTGTAGAACATCTTCTGCTAGACTGGTAAAGATTTACGGAGGCACATGAAGCTGAGCGTTCAATATAACGTCAACGGATTGATCTTGCCGTAGATGCTCATTGCATTTTCCCTTTACGTACTTAAGTTCGACACTACCGGTACTGAAGTGTACTAAGCTATTATTATATTGTCACTAACTAGCAAATCATTGCGGTGTATATTCTTGAGACACTTCTATTAATGCTTTAGTCTTAGGTACTTCAACATCTGCAGTAAATGACACAATGCCATCGGTCGACTGAACAATCATCACACAATCAAACTAGTCCATAATAAGCGTATTATCACATATTTACACACGATTGCAGTAAATTAACGCGAACTGGACTTTACAGACATACTGAAGACACTAAAAATTACAGATGAGCAATAGTTTATCCCAACTCTCATCAAACGAAGCTAATCAAAGCTAATATTGTATTTAAGCAACGAATGTAAACAAACATTATCTCGGGCTTCCGCAAACGCCATTTTCACACTTTCGATACCTGCATTATGGTCTGAGTATTGTAGTTGGTCTTGATAAGATACAGTTGCATTCAAAAGGCAACTTAGACTTAAGCAAATTTAATAAGCACTGTCGTGAAACAGTAGCTACAGTACATTTCGGCACTAGACCAAGGACCATTTCGGCTTGTAAATACAATATATATATATATATATATATATATATATATATATTTCTTCTTTTAATATTTTAGGCTAAGCACTTTTTTTTAGCTAAGACAGAGCGTTCGGCACCTGGCAACTAAAAACCGTTACCAGGGTAAGACTGACAATATATAGCGAAAACGCGTATGCAACGTGAACGCGACTCACAGCGTTCGGCACCTGGCGGCTAGATGTTGCCAGGATAAGTCCGATAAAGCGATAATAATAGTAACAATAATTCTAATGAAAACAGGCGACAGCACGATAGGCGCACCAAGGGCGGTGGCACAGGAGCCAGCCGACCCATATAAAAGCGATATATGCGACAGCTCGGCACAGCAACCAAAGCTGACCGGCCACTGCGGTGCGAGAGAAGATTTATTGCCAAGGGTATTTCATAAAATATGTATTTGAATTTCAGAGAAAGAGCTCCATCGATACGGCAGAGATCGTCAAAGACCATGGTCACAGCCGCAACAGAGTTGATACACTACACCGCCCTATAGCGGGATACACACACAAATACACGGAGAAAAGAGGAAAGATACAGACAGGATGGTAAGATCCAGCAGACTCAGGCTAAGCTGGGCTAAAATTAGGCTAAACTAGACTAAATTAGACTTAAGGGGCGTTACATTTAAGCCATATAATAAGCGCAGCGAGGGAAATGATATATATATATACATGTACTGTAATCATAATAACATAATCCACTTCCAGGAATGCAGGAAAGCCAGGAAGCAACGGCATGCACAGAACCACATATGAAATGGCCATTAATGCATTTTATTTTACAGAGGACGAGGAGCATAAACATGTCTATTGTAAATATATTTCCAACAATGAATTATACTACTTATCTCTCACACACAAAGCCACTGATCTTCGTCATTTTTCAGTCGCACCCCTAAAGGTGACGACGCCGCGGCCAGCAACGTAAGGTGACCGTGGGGCACCGAGCGATGCTGACGCAATTACAGATATGAAACCACTTAAATAATGAGCGACATGCGATGGCCAGGAATGGTACAATCTTGTAAGTGCCAAATCTAGCCATCAAGGTGTATTCTTCCACCCACGGAGGGAAATTCACGACAACAGGTGAACGGTTTAGCCACTAAACCACAGTGGCAGGTCAAATGATGAGTGACACAAGATAAAGGTGGCCAAGAAGGAAAAGCGCTATGGCCATATACACAGGAGAAAGATACTCATGAGCGTTAGTGGTAATAATACTATAATTAAAACATAGCACGTAAGAATTGTAACCAAAAATTGTAAGCAACTGTAAAACCGTCGAATATGCAAAATACACATAAAGCATTGCAACATCCTAACACCAAACACATTTCTACACACTTTTGTCTCTTTCCTTTCTATTTTATTAACGCCAAAATTTGTGAAGGTGTCCCGTTTCATCCCAACAATAAACCATTCTGATATACCTTTAACTTATACCCTGGGGCACCTGTTTTTCTATTTTCCTCCATCTTTTATACAATACCTTGCAGGGAGCAATTTTTTCTCCACACAGTGCCGGACGGCATAACCACCCGTCCAGCCATGTTTTTTTTTCCTCCCTGGATAATACCAACATGCATATAACTTCAAGATCATGTATTTTTTTTTGTATTTTTATTGTTACTATTTCCAATGTCAAAATTCACAGTGACTAATTTTAGATCAACAATTAACTATGTATACCCAAAACCCACCCCTTCTGAGCACACGCTAGACTCACATCAACACCAGAACGACACGACATCGCTACATCTACACGACACCGACACTGAAGGAAAAGAAGAAGAGGTACAAGCAGAAAACGACGAAAAATCATCGCAACGACACACCTACTCTACTTCCCGTTCGCGAGGACGCGAACTAATCGATGAGGGGGACTTGTACAGCCTGGGGGGGGCAGTACCTCCTGAGAGCCACCCCTCCATCTTCTACCAAAACCACCCCAACTGGAAACATTATAATTCCAGGACATATCTCTACACAGCAAGCGGCGACCACCTAAGCCTAGGAGGTTAGCCAACGACTTTCAAAACACACATAAACATTTACACTAACAACTATCTGGGGCAGCTACATTGACGCAATGCTGACCAAGCAGCGCCGAAACGTATAAGAGTGGAACCTGGACAGGAGGAATTATCTGTTCTGTTGTGTTCTTCGACAGCGGCTCTGCCCGACGTCCGTTCCAGCTTTTCGCTAGGTGAGAACCAGTTTGTGCTCAGACTCCTTTATTTTGTAAAACACCTACCCTGACACTTTACAAATTGTACTACATTTATATTTGCTCAAACTCCCCAAGAGGGACATACCATTACATCAACTGGCCATTAAACACTTGGTCAGTAAGCTACACTTGTATTACTGATTACACTCCACTTCACGTCCTCATACCCCACCTGACCTTAGCCATAAGTGCCCCTGACCGTAGCGGTCAGTAATTGCTTCGTCAGACTCCATTGTACTCACAGCACGCGACTCGACTGCAGAGCGTCGAGCCGCTGACTCGGCACATTTATTGAATTACTCATTCCGCTCAGCTGGCAGGCCAGTTTAGTAGCTTGCACTTAAACATTCATCCCCTAGCAGATACTTGCATCTTGCAGGGAAGCCCCCAAGAGATTAAACACTAACACCAACACACTACACCAGTAGTCTCTCCCAACCACGGGAAACTACTCTCATCCAGAAATAGCCTTCCAAATTAGCACACTGACACAACCGTGTTTTATCCCAACTACCCCCAACCAAGGGATTAAAACAATACATAACATCGCTCACCTTTGTGAAAACATTTGCTTGTACTGGAACATCACCTATGCCGCCAAAATACAGTTTACCATCATTTGCTACGGTGACTTCATATCCAACCTCCCTTTTATTATCAGACTTTGATATCCAATGTCAATGAATTAATTAAAAGGAAACAGAGATGAAAGCAAGGAAACTTGGTCGACAGTGGTTGCTGGTAAGGTAAGATTGAATATGCCTAGGCCTATAAATGGAGTACCGGTACATGTAACTGAAATTCTCGTCTCAAATTCATTTGGAGCGCTCATCGAAGAAAATGATGACTTTCTTCAAGAAGAAAAGAAGAAAGTGATAAAGAGAAAATCCAGGAAGATGCAGATATTTGCGGATAGTGACGGGCGAGATGTAGCAGCAAGCGTATTGGAGAGAAGCGGAGAAATGGAGGTCACTTCGATAGTAAAGCCAGGAGCTCCAAATGCAGCGGTCACGAAAGGGATGATAGGAGAGTGTGCGTCCCTTACATCAAAGGACTTTGCAGTAATCATCGCTGGAGCAAACGACGTCTATAGAAACGAGAGTAAAAATGTAATCAAAGATTTAAAGAGTACATTGCCATCCATGCATAACACAAATGTCATCATTATAAACATTCCGCAGAGATACGACTTAATTCCCAAATCATGTGTAAATGTAGAAATAGAGGCTACAAATGGAAAAATTCATAACATTTTGTAAGAGTTTTCCAAATGTCCAAATTATAGATGTAAGTAAATTAGACAGGAAGTTCCACACTCGGCATGGCCTCCACTTAAATAGGTTAGGAAAAGAGTATCTTAGTGATGAAATCTGCAAAATTGTAAATTCAAATGGTAAGAATAGTTCAACAGTAATATCTTTAGAGTGGAAGCAGGGAAACTGGTAAAAGAAGCCAAACGTGTGGTTTGGCATTCAGATCTTTAGATTTCAAATTTAACTGAGTCCAACAATGGTATTTCAGATTTGTCTAGCAACAATAATAATAACAATTGAAGGGTACAGGGAAAAACGATCAGAGTCAGGGAAACCACATTTTGAAGCAGAATGTTTTTAAAGTTTGAAACGCTCTTACAATTGCAGTTTGGAATATATCAAAATTTTAAACATTTCGTAGGGTGTATATACTTGTTGGTGATACACTTACAGCAGAACACATTATTACTGCAAGTCCTTGCAGTATAAAGAATGGCATTTTATTTATCTCTGCATTGACTCTGATCATTCTTTCTCTGTATCACTGGGAATCGAAATCGTAGATTACTCAAAATAATAGTAATAATTTCTGTTATTACATTACACACTGTTTATTAATGACAGTATCCATTTACTAAGGATTGAACGAAGTATGTTTCATAATATGAATGTTAATAGTCTAAAGTTTCTCGAACATCCACTTTTCTTTCTCATCTTTGTCTTAGAAGACGTGTCTCGACTTGTATCTGAAATGGAAAAATACTAATATTACCGTACTTTATTATACTCGGAGAGGTTTTGAGTGACGAAGAAGTGAAGAGTGAAGTGCGTCTTCATATCGCTGTCCCTCTCCTCTGGATGGCTCTTCTCAGGTCCGACTACTGGAAGGGTGTCCAAAAAATCTTGTGCTTCCTGCCTACAGATTTTTTCAAGGACTGAACGTCTTTGTATTTTGCTGCATTCAAAGGAATACGTTCGTTGTATGACATTTCGGGCTCTATGCGTCGAAGGTGATCAAGTTGTTTGTTACTTTGTTTGGCTGTTTTCTTTACAATGACTGTAGATCTGTATGCACCATTGTGCGTTTCCCGATGCTGAATGGTTTGAGTATTTTCAGTTGTAACTACTATCTGCGTGTAGCAACTGCCAACTTCTTGCTGTAGCTTCGTTCCACTGACACTACACTGTTCACCATCACTTGAGCCTGCACTCATCTCTGCAAACTTTTATAAAACAATGTTTAAACAAATAAAACACTGTTCTTTCAACACAGACTTAGCAACGGATAACTACTAACATAACCTCCCAACAAGTTTTACCTGGCAAGCCATGCCGCCGCGTGCAGCATGCTGAATTATGATAGTAATAATGTAAATAAATCACCAACACAAGCTTGCAAAAGTAACAAATTTAAAATTTACCACCAGAATGTTCAGTCTCTCTGTAATAAAATCGATTACATAAATCTATTGCTTAAAAATGAACTTGAAGACATCTCAGCACTATGTATTTCAGAACATCGGCTGAAAGGGGAACAACTCGAATTAATTCAATTCCCAGGGTTTATACAAGCTAGTGAATACTCTAGATCTAATATTAGACATGGTGGTACTTGTATCCTCTTAAGAAATAATTTAGATCATGAACAGTTAACAGCTTATGATTATCTAATTATGGAACAGGATTTTGAATTCTCTGCCGTAAAAATACAGCAGTTTAAGTTAATAATTGTATGCGTATACCGTTCACCGTCAGGAAAGTTTCCTTTATTTATAGATAAATTAGAATTGTTACTCAATAACATGAGGAAAGTAAATTTCGATATAATAATTTGCGGCGATGTAAATGTGGATTTCTTAAAATTTGATAGAAATTGTGAATTATTAACACAGTTAATAATTTCCTATGGACTGAAACCTACAGTAAATACCCCAACAAGAATAACAAAGTTTAGTAAAACACTCCTGATCAATTTTTTTAAATACAGATAAATATCACCATTCAATAGAAGTCTGTTGTCCGGGTTTTAGTGACCACCATGGACAAATACTGAGTTTTGAAGTACCCGAAACAATCAATAATAATGATAATGGAGTAAAATCAAAGTGCAGGTCATTCACTGAAACAAATGTTACATATTTCAATGACTTATTAAATAAGGAAACATGGCCAGAAATGTATAAACTAGAAAATGTAAATGATAAATTTATTGCATTTAACAGTACCCTAAAGCACTATTTTAAAACAGCATTCCCCTTTAGACAAAGAACTGTTCAAAATAACAAAACTAGCAATTGGATAACAACAGGGATTATAAATTCATTTCAAAGAAAGTAATTTCTACACAAATTATATAAACAATACCACACAACACCTGAATTCAATTTATACTACAAAAAATACACTAGCACGTTAAATAAGGTAATAAGACTAGCAAAGCAAATGCATAATGATAATTTTATTCCCCAATCATCTAATAAAAACAGGGCTATGTGGTCCGTGGTAAAGAAAGAAACTGGAAAATCTGCTAAAATACAAAGGAACATTACACTGACCAGAAATAATAAAGTGATTAATAATCCAGAGGAAATAGTAAACACTTTTAATGACTAGTTTCTGGAAATTCCACAAAAATTATTAAATAAATCACAGGTAAATACACTACATTCTAATAATAAAATAAATATATGTAGTGATTCTTTATTTATAAATCATGTCACAAGTGAAGAGGTAAGATTAGTTATAAAAGAGTTATACATTCTGTGCTGGCATTGATGGCATCTCTGATGCAATTTTAAAGAAATGTGCAGAAACTATAATACATCCACTTACACACTTAATAAACAGTTCAATTCTCTCAGGAACTTACCCGGATATTTTGAAGTTATCAAAAGTAATTCCAGTGCACAAAAACGGTTCAAAAGATGAATTAGATAACTATCGTCCTATTACGTTACCAACTGGTATTGCAAAAATTGTGGAAAAAGTCATGTATAAGCGACTGATAAGTTTTATAGAAAAAAATATTATCAAACTCACAACATGGATTCAGAACGGAAAAATCTACACAGACAGCAATTTATGAATGTATTAATAGTATACTGAAATTAATTGACAATCAGGAACATGTAACTGGCCTATTCTTGGATTTATCGAAAGCATTTGAAGTTGTTGACCATAACATCCTCCTTACAAAACTAAATCAATATGTATTAGAGGTCTAGATAATAAATGGATAGAGTCTTACTTAACAAGGCGTAAACAAATAGTAAGCTTGAGAAACAAGGATGATGGAACCAAATTACTTAATGAAACATTGTCCAATGAGGGAATTATTAAATTTGGAGTACCCCAGGGATCGGTTTTGGGCCCACTACTCTTTCTTCTATATATCAATGATATAACACAGAACGTTCATTCACATAAGGAAATTTTGTTTGCGGACGATACAACACCCGTAATAAAAGGTGAAACTAAACAGGTCATACAGCAGTCTGCTGACTCCGTTACAGGAGAGTTAACCAAATGGTCACAAGATAATCGCCTCATAATAAACTATAAAAAAGTATGTCTAAATTTCCACACTATACAGAATAGGAATCCTGCGAAACCCAATATAACATTAAATGGTCATCAAATAGAAAATAAACCAGAAACAAAGTCTTTAGGACTATGGATACACCAAGACTTGAAATGGAATAAACATATACAATATCTGAATACTAAACTGAACTCGATGTGCTTTGCGTTACGTATTTTGAAAACCTGCACTAGCATGCACACATTAAGGACTACTTATTTTGCTTATTTCCATTCTTACTTAAGATATGGGGTCATATTTTGGGGTATGTCGCCAGACGTACTAAGCACGTTTAGGATTCAAAAGAGGGCGATTAGAATTATGGCAAATGTAAACACTAGAGAATCATGTAGACCTCTGTTTAAAGATTTAAACATTCTCCCACTGCTCTGCATATGTATCTTTGAAAGTATTATGTTTTCTAAAAAGAATTTAATGAATAAGGATGTTTTTCTTAAAACAAACAATGATGTTCATAGGCATAACACAAGACAAAATCAAAACATTCATATTTCACACACACACACAAGCATATATCAAAAAGGAACTTTTCACACAGGAGTTAAATTATACAATAAACTACCCCAGTATATAAAACTTGCCCCAAAAATAAAAACCTTTGATAGAATGTTGAGAGCTTATCTGCAGTGCCATTGTTTTTACTCTGTAGTTGATTATCTTACTGTATAAGAGCGATGAAATCTATAATTATATTTTACTTTTCTATTTTAATTGTAATACCAAGCTGTAAATTGTTGTATTTATAGAATTAAGTTTTCATGTTATGATAATAGAGTAAGGTGTAAATATTTGTCCAATAAGATTGTATCTCGTAAGATCTGTTATTATAATAAGTTATAAATAGTTATAGTATTAGTATTAAATACAGTACCTATTAGTACTTTTATTTTATAGATGTAAATTCTGACGTGTCCTATATCAAAAATGTATTGTATGTATTTGATCAAATGGAATTAATAAAATCTATCTACCAGTCATATGTATGGAGGCTGCGGAGTCCATGTACCAGCTGTCTGCTGAGTGGGTATCAACTCCAAGTGCTGTGAGCAGAGCATTCTTGTTTCCAGTGGCCAGGTTTGCGGAAGTTCTAACAGAACGGTTTCTTGGGTTTATTATTCGTGAATCTACTCCTGTTAGTGTAGAGTGCTGTTTCTTTGCTGGGGCTGTGTTTGTCTTCCTGTAGCAGTTTACATTTCACAAAGTCACTAGTCAACTCTGCGCCTGAATTTTCTAATCCCATAATCATAGGTTCATAGTCATCAGGTAGTCCCAGCAAGAGTAAGGCACTCTAGAAATTCATCATCAAGTGGTTTTTAACTGCTGCTAGCCGCTGGGAGAGCCCCAAACCTGTGGTGACATATTGTTCCATAGTCTTGAATTTTTCAAGCTTGGTGGAACACAGTTGGTGAAGAATTATTGTGTGCCTGTTGGCACCTTTATCCTCATATGGCATCTCAAGCGAATTCCATGCTGCTTTCGCCGTTTTTTGCTTCCATGACGTACGGAAAAACACCATTTTCCACCATAAGGTTAATCTTGCACAAGACAAGTTCGTCGCGCTGTACCTTAACCTGTGCGTCCTTTTTATCATCTTCTGCATAACCAGATATGCACTTCCAAAAATCAGATAATTCTTCATCTGGAAACGCCAGTCGAAGTTATAAAGAGAACCGGTTGTGGATTCCGCCATGATGCACACACTTATTGCACGCGATCACAGATTCGTTCATTCACATAGAATCACACTGGTCAGGAAACTATACACTTGTGAATGATCATTGACCTGTTGGAGTGAATGGCCGGAGAATGACGAATGGGCGTATATGCAGGATACATGTTTAATACGAACTACCTTATTGGGTCACATACAGGCAAGAACTTTCTAGTAACTAAAACCGCCTACAAGGGCGTTGCGCTTTTTGGCGTTTAATTTAAACCATAGATCAGTTGTTGGGTTACAAATTTCTAACAATATACGGGTTATCTTTTCAAGCTCGCTGATTCTGCCATATCATGGAAAGCTCACAAGCAGAGCTCAGTTGCTACCTCATCGGCAGAGGCTGAGTATGTAGCTTTGTCAGAGGCTGCGAAGGAAGCAGTTTATCTTAAGAGTCTGATATTTGATTTGATTGGTTCTAATCAAGGTCCAATAAAATTGAATTTGTTAAAGGAGAATGTGATTTGCAGAGTGTATTGATGATTGTAATCAAGAAATTGATTTGTAGTAGTGATAAGTAATTAATGATGATGATGATGATGTTCGAGGAAAAGATAAGTCATGTTTAATCCAATTGCATATTTTGTGCTCTAATAAATGTATTATTTGTATAATGACAGTCAAAGTGCATAAAAAATTGCAAAAATCCTGTTTTTCATAGGCGCACTAAACACATCAACACCAAACATTAGGGAAAAGGTTCAAGAGAACCATTTCATTGCACTATTTGTCCACACAAGAAATGATTGCAGATATTCTCACCAAACCTTTGCCTAAAACTAAACATGTGTGTTGTACCCAAGGATGGGATTGAATTGTTAATTTGTACTTAAAGTACACATTGAGTTCCAAAAAAATTCAGAAACTGTATTAATAGTAAGTTAGTTCGTGTAAAAAGTTTATCCTGCATATACGCCCAGTCGTCACTCTCCTGCCATTTACTCCAACAATTTGACTGTGTTAAACATGAAAATTTAATCACTATTCTTCAACAACTTGGTATTGACCGTAATGATCTCCGTATAATCAGTAATCTATCCTACTGGAATCAGACAGTAAATGTCAAAACTGATTAAGGAACTTCAGGAACAACTTCAATCAGAAAAGGTGTACGTCAAGGTTGTGTACTATCCCCTCTTCTGTTCAATATTTATATTGAAGCAATCTTCAAGGAAGCACTGGCGGAAGATTGTGGAGGGATCACGATAAATGGAAAAGTTACTAACAACATTAGGTATGTGGATGACTCTGTCATGCTACCTACCCTTCGACGCATGATAAACCAACTAGTTCAATGTAGCGAGGAATCCGGCCTATTTATTAACACTTCCAAGACCAAGATTATGGTATTCTCTAAAAGGAACATCCAAATAAACCTCACAATAAAAGGAAAAGCAGTTGAGCAAGTATCCTCCTTCAAATGCTTAGGCACCATTTTGTACAGTCAGTGTGACTCTAAGAGAGAGATCGCACAGGCCTGGAAACAATTCATCGACATGAAAAAATTCTTCATAAGATCAGATTCAGCTTACCACAAAGAATCAAAATGATCCGTTGCTACATTTTCTCTGTCCTCCTTTAGGAGGTGAGAAATTTGGACTTTGGACCCAAATAACTTACTGAGAAACGTATAGTAGGCCTACCCGTAGTCAGAATGCTGGCCTTACTGGTATAACTCGATATAAATGGTATTCAGAAGAGCTGGAGAATATGAGGAAACAAGTCGTGTTATGCTACATAATATTTAAGAATGGTAGTAAGGAGTATGTAGATTTATATAATAATGTAAGGAAGCAATATAAGCAAGCAGTACTTAAAGCAAAGTTGGAAGCCAATGAGATTTTTATAGCTGGAGCAGTCAATAGGCACAAAGCAGCATGGCAGGTAATTAATAAGGAGAGTAACAGAAATAGGGAAAAACAAAAACCGAACTATCCCCTGATGAATTTAATCAATATTTTATTCAGACCGTAGATGATGTTTATGAAAACATAGGTGACTCCTCAATTGATTGTATGGACTTGATTGCCCAAACCCATGCATTTCCGAAATTTGATTTTAGGTGGAAGGCTGTATCTATGTACGAAGTTAAAAGGGTGGCGAACAAACTTAAAGCTTCAATCAGCCAAGACATCTACGGCATATCAAATAATTTTATGAAATCAGTAATTGATCATGTTCTTATACCTCTTACTATGTGTATTAATGACAGTTTGGAAACAGGAGTGCTCCCAGAAACTCAAAAGTATTCAAGAGTAATTCCAGTATTTTAAAAGGTGAACACAATGTACTGAGCAATTACCGGCAGGTTTCAATTGGCCCAGTACTTGGTAAAATTCTTGAATATATTATGGCTGGGCAACTGGTACACTATTTTGACACTAATAATCTCTTATGTGAGGAACAGTTTGGATTTCGATTAGGTAAATTAACTATTGGAGCAATTGACTCACTGCTCGAACACGTATTCTTTGCTTTTGAAAACAAGAAGCTTACTCAGATTACGTTATGCGATCTTAGCAAGGCTTTTGATTGTGTGTCCGCATCCAAATCTGATTAAAAAATTACAGTAGAAGTGGAAGGTGTAAGATCATCTAATCATTATATTAAACATGGTGTCCCACAGGGCTCTGTTCTGGGACCATTTTTGTTTTTGGTGCTAATAAATGATCTAGTTTATAATGTGAACTCTCAACTTCTTATATGAGGATGATACAACTTTCATAACAAACGCTAATACTGTAGACAAAGTCAGACAGCAAACAAAGGATACCCTACATTCAGCTATGGTATGGTTTACAGCAAACAAGCTATCACTTGATTCCAACAAAACTCAAACATTGACATTTAGTTTAAGTACTCATCAAATTAATTAAGAAAATGACCCTGTCAAGCTGTTAGGTGTTTGTTTGGATGCTAAACTGTCTTGGGATGCACACATTGATTTTATTACATGGAAATTGTCAAAGGTACTGTATTTATTAAGAGCCCTCAATCAGAAAGTTCCAAGAAAGTTTCTGCTAAATGCATACAATGCATTTTTCAAAGCATCGCGCAATATTGTTTAGTCCCAGAAGGGCTAGAACGGGGTGTCTGGGGGTGTGAACGTGTGGAGAGTTGTGGTTAATTAGAGGGAGTACGGAGGGCGTTCAGAGCCTTCGGCCTCTCCGCGGGGAACTGTAAGTGTTGGGTAAAATGGTCGGAGCGCTACAAATCAGTAATTATAATTAGGGGTTGCGTTTATGTGCTAAACGCAAGCCTGGGATGCCTGAGTGGGAACTGCGGCGGTCAAAGTTAAAGAACTGCTTGCGTTGCGGTATTACCGGCTGTATGTGCGCGCTTGCTCAGTTGCCAAGGACAGTGATTGTAAACAAGTGGATCCTGCTTGCGTAGGCGATGCTAGGACTGAGCGGGGAATACGTAAAATGTGAGGGTGGGGTTGGATATTGATCAGGGCGACAATAGTAATAAATAACAATCGGGACTGTGTAGTAAAAAGTACTTATTTACTAAGTCAATGTAACGGTGTACTGGATTCCCTGAATGTAGGGCTGATGTACCAATGTCGTAACTTACAATGAAATAGGTGTGGTAGCGGGTAGGAGATACAAATATGTATGGAAAGAGACACACTCACCTGCAGTGCGATGATCGAAGTGTAGTCGGGCAGTGTCTAGGACGGCAACAGATAACCTCCCTCTGAGAGGGGGTCTTCTTAAACGTTTCGAAGTGCTGAGTGTGCATTTCCTCATAGCTGTGGCAGTCAGTTCCTGTGTTGATGTTTATGGGATGTGCAAGAGCTGTGTTTTAACTCTGCTGGCTTGTGTGGTAAGAAGTGTGTCGTTGTTGCTGTTGCTTACAGTCTAGGGTTATCTTGAAGGATGAAAGGGTGAAAAAAGTATAGGGTGTTGGACAGAAGGCGTAGATAGGGTTAGCTGGCATAGATGTAGTAGATAGTTGTAGATAGATGTCTGGAGTGTAGTAGGCGTATATGGATATCTCTCTTAAAGGCGCTATGTGCCCTCAGGGCCCTAACAAGACGTCGTCCCGATTTAGTTTGCGTCCTCGCAAACTGTCCTTAGTCGTAAGGGTGTCTCTCTCCTTCTTCTTCTCCTTCTTCTCCATCCTTCTTCTTCATCCTTCTTCTTCTTCAGTCTTCTGTCTTCTCTGGTCGTGGCGGCGTAGCGGATGTAGCAAGTGTGATCGTGTGTGTGTACCTCAGAGTCGTAGAAGTGTGTGTACTCTCAGGTAGGGTAGGTTTTATAAGGGTGGAACATTGTTATGCATGTATGTAAAATATAAAATTGCTCGGAGTATAAAAAATCGTGAATCACAAATCATCAATCTTTAATCATAAGTCAAAACAATAATCATAAGTGATAGGTTATTATACAATAGCGTAATAAATTGTGGCATCGCCACAGAGAGGGAAAACCATCTGAGGAGTAAGCATTTGTGCTGTCTTTGCAGCGATGAAAAAATTGCTCACTGCGTGTACATTGTAATATGTGAAATGTAAAATATGCAAAAGTGTAATAGAATGAAGGGAAAGAAAAGAAATGCCCTTAAGGTGTAATTTATGGGTATATTACAAGGTGTTTATTGTGGGGTTGCACTAGGGCATCTTTACAAATTTGTCGTTAAGAAGAATGAAAGGAAGGCATGTGTCAAAGTGTACAAATGTGTACAATGTGATACATTGGTAACAATGACCAAAGTACTTGCCGTAATAATAATCATAATGATAGTTACAATAAGAAATAATAATAATAGTCACAATAATGCCACATAATAATATTAATAATAATTATCATAATAGTGCTCAAAATGACAACCTGTAATAGTAATAACCATAGTCATGGCGGTGATAATAATAACGACCTGTGATGATAATAGTAATAGTAATAATAATAATCTGTAATAATAATAGTAAACATGATAATAATAATTATTATTACACTGATAACCTGTAAGAATAATGATAATAATAGTAATAAGCACAATAATAACCTGTAATAGTAATAGTCATAATAATAATCTGCAATAATAATAATAATAATAATAATATCAATATCCTTGGTACCTTTCGTACGAAAAAACAATAAAATCATTCAGTGGAGCTCAACCTGGCCATATTTTTATGAATATATCTTATGCGTGCTATCTTAATCTAGTGTTATATACTATTCGGCTGTCCTTAGCATAGCTTAGTGGCTAGGTGGCTAATCTATCGGTATCCTAGTGGTCTTCCCTCCGTGGGTAGGAAGTCCACCCTGGTATCGAAGTACGGCACTCACACATTCGTGCCGCTCTTAGACACCGTATGACACGCTTCATTTGCGCGTTGATGTACCTGCGTAAAGGTCGCTCAACGTCCCACGGACGCTGTTCCCCGTTGATCGCTGTTGTTGTCACCTTATTGGTGCAACTGAAAGTGAAGAGCAGTGCGTGTGTGTTTGGAAGAAGAGGTGAGTGTGGTGTATTGGCGTTTGAAAATTTATTCACAAAAGCTATGCACAATACAATTGTCGCCACCTGTGAAAGAAATAGATTATGTACATGTGTTAATGTAATTTCCGGCTGGTCTGCAAATAGAACGCATGGTTATTATTATTATTATCATTCATATATATATGTATGCATTCCCCAGTCGTCATGTAATTGATATACACTCTCTGGTGCCTCATATGCTATATTTTCTTATTCTATAGCCGGACGAAGTCTTAGGCTACAGGCTTATATTTGCCCGACTTGTGTGTCTGTGTAATTGTTGTGGTGCGCATAGTGTAACAATGTGTATTTTGTAGCGTGTATAATAGAGAAAACAATTTGTGTCATACTGCATGGACCATGGTCTTTATCTTCTGTGGTGCTTTGGAGCTCTTGCGGAAATAAATCATACAATCGTTAGTACCAAATTCTTGGCCATAAGTGCGATCGTTCGTGGAGCGCTGCTCATGGGTCGGTCAGTCTCGGATGCGACCATGACGTCTGCGTTTCTTTCTTCCGTGCGCGTTAGCTATTATCTCTTTTGACAAGTCTTCGCCCCCCCCCCCTCCGGAGTTATCGTAATTACACTAAAAATCGCATGTAATTCGCTTTGGTTTTTGTATTATCGGACTTACAATGCCGTTTTCGCTATTGATCAATCACCTGTTTATTGCCTGTAATTAAATAATCGGGCGTCCCCGTAGAACCATTAATTATCATCCATTTGAGCCTATTCTCGACGGCCGCTGCCGAACATTTAAAACTTAGGGGCCACTGTCCGCTATTTAATAAGGCTATATTGTATTCATTATATCATTCATTGAAGCCTCCGTGGCTTAGGCGGCAGCACGTCGGCCTCTCACCGCTGGGTCCGTGGTTCAAATCCCGGTCACTCCATGTGAGATCTGTGCTGGACAAAACGGAGGCAGACAGGTTTTTCTCCGGGTACTCCGGTTTTCCCTGTCAAAATTTCATTCCAGCAACACTCTCCACTATCATTTCATTTCATCTGTCATTCATTTAAACATTGCCCCAGAGGAGTGCGTCAGGCCTCGGCAGCCGGCACAGTTCATATCCTCGCCGCTAGATAGGGGCTTCATTCATTCCATTCCTGACCCGGTCGGAGACTGGAAGCAGGCTGTGGATTTTCATTTTCATATCATTCATTATATTTCATTTATTATTTATTCATATATCATCCCGGTATAATTCATTTTATAAACCCGTTTCTTCACCTACGCGGGTGTAGGACTTACATCCACGCATCAGGAGTTCCTATTTACTTACTGACTAACTAGGATGGTTTAGTCCTTATTAGGTCGTCTTAGGAATCATCTGCCTCCTGGCTAGTTCAAAGCATCATCACACAGGATGCTGATGCCACCTTATGTTAGGGTGAACGTTATGTCTGAAATTGAGGTGGCTAGTCTCCTATCGGACGGTCAGTCTTGCTCTAACTGGTCTCGTTTCGTCTTCCTAAATCTATTTTGGGTTTAACAACCTCCGACACTATGGTTGGCCAATCCCATAGAGACCTCCATTGTTTTCCCGAGGTCCGTTACCCTCGTATGGAACACTGCCCTTATTATTTTAGTATTTCGTCACCGCGTGTGCTCTCAGGTTTTTTGTGTTTGGAGGTGGGATCTTGTGGGAAGGCGTGAGTAATGTAGGGTGTAAAGATTTCGGGGTGTGTTGGACATTATAGAATATTTGTTCTATGAGGTCGCATGACCTGCTCTTTGCACTTTGAGCTTGACGGATTTTCCCGCTGATATTATGTACGTGAGGTTTCTAGGGCGTTATTGGGTCATTCCTGGAACGCATGCAAGGTGTGTTAGTGGGTTGCAATGGTGTGTTATTATATTTTGTTAATTATAGGTCTTACCGTAGAGGGTGGGAAGGTATGGCATTATTTTGGGCTTCTTTTCTTACTGCCCTTATTATTTTGCCTAAGGATATATGGTATTTATTATGGAGACATGCTTGCAACAGGAATGTCGAGCGTGTGTTAATTATCGCTCGGGGTGAGGGAGAGGGTAGTTAGCATGGGTTGTACAAGCGGGATGTGTTATTTAAAATCTAGGCGTGTTAGCCATGTTAGTAGGGTATTTTTTTGTTAGTATGTTTATAACCTCTATACATATATCCAGCGTTTTTCATTAGTTCCGTACGCCCTTCTTCTTCGGGCGTGGAGCTCTGTGCGTTTGGAGTGCAGTTAGCCCTGTATTTGTTCATGCAATGCCCTTTTTGATTGTTGTAGGGAGCATTTAATGGTAGGGGGGATGGGAAGTGTGTTATATCTTGCTTACGTGTAGGGACTCTGGGGGAATTAAAATATGTACCTAAAATATTTGCCCTCACTTGGTCATATTTTTCCATACATCGATGATAATGCTTTCCTATATGCCATGTTGCGTATCCTCTCCGTGTTCGTAATCGCTTCTATACTTTGGTTTAATCTAATAGCGTTCCCTTATATGCATCTATTTATTTGCTCCTTATTTTTAATAAATGTGCACGTTATTATCTGGTACGGGCCGTTTTATATCTATAAGCTTAGTGCGCCACTCGCTTGTATTGATTGCTATTTTATCTCTGGGTGCGCGTGTCTGGACACTTGTTGACATGAATTAAGTATGCCTCCTGCCGTCATGAATGGTGAGCAAACATGGCTTCCGCTCGCCTTCACCGTTCTTATCGGTGATATATGCTCTGAGGCGTACGATCTACCTGGCAACGGTTGTGGGTTGGGTTCCTGATAAGGTCTACTCTGAGTTACGTCTGGGCGGTACCTCGTACTGTGATTCGTCCTGCGCCGCTGCGTGAAATACAATAACATGGCTGCCTCTAATGATTATTACCGGTCCGCTGTCCTAATGCACTATATTCCAATTGGCCTAATTATATGTGTCGTGTACTGCCCCCGTAAAATGAATTATTTGGGATGAAAATGGGAATAATTTTCGAAGCCCATGATAAAAGTTAACCAAGCAATATCGAGGCTGGAAGTTGGCATAAACCAGTCTTGTGGCGACGTCGAGCAGGAGAGAATTTCCGTCAAGTGATTATATTGCGCAATGGGAGCTTCAAGAAGCTTAGAATCGGCCTAGCAACAGCGAATCATCCCAGGAATTGTTTAAACATTGTTATAAATAATCCTATTGGATATGAGCCCACAGCCAATAAGAAGAAGTTTTAGAGGAGACGGGAGTTCCAGCAACTAAATTTTATGGATATTTATCACATTTATGCCCCAAGAGAGTGAATTTAGGTTGGTTGGTTGGTTCCTTAGTTTAGGGGCTGCGACAACGCGGTCATGTAGCCCCGTGTACTTTGGGTGTGTGTAGAATCTGTCTGATAACCGGTGTTAATTGTGATGACTGTATTAGTGTGTAAGAGTGAATTTATGTAATGGTAAAGTGAAGAAAATTATAATGAAATATTGGAGATATTTTATAAGCCGACAGCAGGTCGCAATTCGAAAGAATAAGCAATTTGCTAGAGCCCGCTAAAATTTTCGAGGGAACGAAAAAGACGGCCGGATTCGGTGACTTGGAGGGGAGACGCCAAGCATCGAGGCTCTTGTCCATCTGAAGTTCGAACTCATCAGAGGTGTTTTGTCGGGAGAGAATGGAGTCCCGAGTGCATCACCGAGCAGGCGCGGATTCAAGGGGGGGGGGGCACGGGGATCATGACCCCCCTCCCCAAACGGAGACCAAATTTTTTTGCAAACTCAAAAAACGAAAAGATAATTACCAGACAAATAAAACTTAATGAATTTTAACTGAAAAACTGTTTTTTTCTTCATTTTATTCAATACTGAAATATCTTTATTCGAATTATTATGTTCTGTTACAACTGTACATATTTACAACTTCAAACCTCTTATATAAAAACGATTATTTATACAACAAAATCAACTCGTCTACTTTGTTTAGCAAACCTTGTGATTACCGAATCGAAGTTTATAGTGATGTCACGATGAATGTGAAGCAATGCACAGATAGGAATTTTGGGATTTTTTAGCATCAAAATTTTTTGCCGACGTCCAAACTGCAAGCTTGGTTGGCAATTTGAGCTGTGACTTTCTCCCTTTGTCGGTACCTACTCGACTTGCCGAAACTGTAACGTACCTTGATACTTTTCTCGAAGCTCGATGTAAAAGTCGCAAATCACGCCGTTGCAATTCGTACGATTATTTTCGTTTCGCTAAACGCATCAAAATTCTATCCATGAAGCTTGCAAAAAAATTGGTCTGGTTTTGTACGTTTGGTTATTTTTTGATTGCGTTTTTAGTGATACCATTTTTCTTAACAATTTCGATTCTCTGACCCCCTCCCCAAAGCCAAACTCTAGATCGATTCTCTGACCCCCCCCCCCCCCCCCCAAACCAAACTCTAGATCCGCGCCTGTCACCGAGTCCGTGAAAGGTTGACTCGTGGAGACGCGGTATTAGCAAGGCTAGGAGTTGGAGATTGCCGCGCCAGCAAAATGAGTGAAGTTGCGAGGAGTACAAATGCCGCAATAACTTCAAACTGATCGACCTCAGAAACATTATTTCTATTACAAATTATTGTATACGATCTAGTGAAGTGTATTACGAACTTTTATTGAATTCGGAAGAATATTTTGGAAAATATAAGCAGTTTTGTGAAGCGTTAGAAAAGTGTCTGAATCCAGCGCTACAAAGAATTTTGTTCGAGGCAGACTACAGCGAATGCACAGATACATGTGAGTAACAGTGATTGTTAGCATTGGTAGTGAGGAACTTTATTGTAGCACCAGTATGATGACGGTGTATTATCAACGGAAGAACATTATTAAATATTGTAATATGATTAAAATTATGGACTAAATAAGTATGTGCGCCAGGAATACAAACATATAGAAGCAGTATAGTCAACGATGGAGCTTCGTTAGAGGAGTTTGTTCATGACTGTCTACTTTACGAGCAAACATGAGACATGAGACAACTATATTCTAGTGCATTATCGTCAAACATGAGCTCGATATTAACACCAGCGACTACTAAACGATATTCATACTCCATCTCCATGAATAATCAGTATACGAGTGAGGTCCATGACTTCCTTTTCGAATTAATTTCGGAACGTGAAGCTGAACTTTCAACACTTCTCGTTGTTATGATGAAACTGTACCATGACGGAGTGAGAAGAGACATGAAGACTATCAAGAGGTCCAGGGTATACCCGGTCACAAAGAAGATGATGGTTGGCGGTCCGCAGTTCAATCCCGGTCGGAGCTTGATGTTTTCCAGGAGAGGGATTCTTTTCTCGCCTGAGGTCTTGATTTCTTGGAGACGAACTAGGATCCAACCCGGATCCTTGAAGGACGTAACAACTGAGTATTTTACAATACTATATTTGAACTTCTAGACTTCCAGACAAGGTAGCTGTGTTCATTAAAGTTGCAGTTAGAGCATTATTAGTGACATTCTAGAGCAATTCCTTTATCCATTTTTCGACACAACATTTATGTATTGCATGTATAGACATTTTATTCTTCGAGATAATTTGTAGTGATCGTCTTTCGACGTTTTTAGTGTTATTTGTTTGCAATCCAGTTTCTGAACTGAGATTCCTAACTTGTTTGAGGAACGAGTATTTTTGTCATTTCCTTTAAGGAACAGTAATTTATTTTCCACATTTATGAATTCATTTTGAATTCAGGTGATAGACATTTTCGTCTATGTTACCAATTAAATTAATTAATTAATTAGTTTAATTTGGGCCCCTTATCCATCGAGAAGTAACATCAAGACAGAAGAAAGAAATGGTGATATATTGTGAAATATCACAGCGTTGTTACGATCTTAGCATCGTATTGGAGAGAAACATTTAACGTGGAAACGTTGATTGTCGTTAGAATCCATAGACATTCGTTCAGAATGGAGATAAGACGAATATGACTGACTGTATGTTTTATTGAAGAAAACTATGATCTTTCAGTCAATTAAAATAAGTTGAGAATAGAATCTTCTTGGAAGATTATTATCATCCGACGTTAGGGAAGTTCTAGTGTGATTACCTCGTCGAGATTGATCTTTATCGAACCTACGCAAATAATTTTTGTGATTATTTATTCACGATGGGTAATATAATGTCATATTGAAGACATGATATTCCTCCATCTGTGAAAGTTAAACCCGAAGCATGTAGTGAGTGTACAGTATTTTTATTAAATGTATACGCAACAGTTTAGAGATATCCTAGTAACGTTTTTAAAGTAATTGTGAGGAGGTCTTTCACGCTTAGTCCAAAGGTCGGTGACATGTATAAATTAGTGGATTAACAACTGATGTTATTGTTTGTTATACCAGCGGTAGGTTTGGCAACGCTGCGAAATTATGCCCTTTTAAAGGAATGCCAGTTTTGAGGAAGTGAAGATGATAACCTTTTGATATTGGTGAAATATGTTTGTAATTCCGTGTGCAGTTGGCATACGAGAGGCCTGTTAGCGAAGGAGTTTCCGCATTGTAATACAGTCTTTGCATGGGCATGACTATTTTTGGCAAGGCATAGGATGTGAGTTGGTAGAACTCCTTTTATTTCATACACGACTTTGGATAAGTGAAGATAAGTAGGGTCACAGCTGAAATTTAAACGGGAAGTCGGATATTGAAGTCTGTTACATAATACATTTATTAACCTTTATTAAACCCAAGTATGTAACTGCGTATGTTTTACCTTTGCTGGTCGAATATATCCGACATATTTTGACGACAGACCAGAATTGAGTATAAGTGGTAGTATTTCTGAAGTTATGGAGGATTGTGAGGATCCCATTAAATTGCAATTGGCATTAATGCGAGATCGGAGCTTATGCTCGTGTGTAAATAGACATTACATTTTTATCTTGATGATAGCTCATGCTATTGAATGTATTTTAAATTCATTTGTTATTAACTTTCATTATTTTCCAATCGAGGGTATAACGTGTTAGGTTTAGGAGGTTATTTGATGTTTTAGCATAGTGTATAGAGTATGAAAGTCAATGTGTTTGAATGCGTTTTACCGATTGGTCAGTGTGTATGGAAACAACTTCGTTGGGGTATCACAACGCGAGGGAGTGAAAGGAATAGTGTGTACAAGTTTCATTTTGTTATCATGTAGGATGTTTGCAAGATTTGCATCTTTGTCTAGCGTAAATCAGATTTTTATAACCGTTGCCTGTTGGGTGACAGAGGTGTGCATTCTCGGCCAGTGAAGGCAACTGAGGGACTGCTTCAGAACTCGTTTTCCAGCCAAGGCCAGTGCACCGCCACATAAATGAGTCGACATGTTGCTTGCCAACAGAGTCAATGAATGAATCAGCCAGTATTGGAGATTGTAACGGGCTGGATTATATAATCTGTCACGTGGCTTGGGTCGCGCGCTGCGAGGACACAGGTGTCCAGTTGAAGCGTGCCATAGGAATGTGAAACACGCCAGGGGTTTTAATTGTTCTAGCTCGTTGTAAAGGCTTAGGCCGCCCCAAAATTTTGTCACAGTGTTCATGGAACACAGGATTGTCAGTGGCGTAGATGTGAAGAGGTGAGAATGTGTGTTTTATTAAGTGTATGAATGTTTAGTTATAGTTTACCTTTGTTATTAAATTGTTTAGTTTTGTTAGACGCCGCGTCGTTTTGATTTATTTTAGATATAAAGAGATGCAACTGTGAAACCCATTTTAGGTCCAGAAGCTGACCACGAGATCCCCGAGAACACAAGGTAGGTGCTCTACTTTGAGCCAAGTGCATATATGTAATTCACAGTTTCATCGTATCTTCCGCTACGTATATTCTTGAGGGTCATGTTGGAGTGGATTCTTGACTAGTATTTAAGCCGGAACAGTCAGGGTCTACAGATCCATCTTTGCTTCGGATATCTGACAGACCGCCTCTCGAATATACGGGTTTAGTGGAAAGATGGCACCCTAGACTTTGGGGCCACGAAAATAGCTTCGTGAGGCCATTTAGAAGCTAACCAGATGACAACTTAATTTTTAAGTTTATGGGATTAACCAACCGTATCATCTGAGATGAGCTAGAGTGTAATGATATAGGTAATTTGCTTTGTTTTTAACAAAATTGCACTCAATTAAAGATCAGATCTAATGGATAGCCTGAGAAAGGAGTATTAGGTGAAAATTTTTCGAAATGAACTATGACCTGAATCTATTTTCATTTTAACCGGCTCATGGTTATTAATAGCCATGTTAATATAAAGCTAACTTGTTTAATGACAGTAAGTGTAAATGTTCTTTATGGCAGTATATTTAAAATAAATCACACGCGAACGCTCTTATGGACTGGTATTTTAGAAGTAGAATGTCTGGTACTGTAATATTAAGTTAATAGTAAGGCGAGACGATAAGATGCCCAAATACATGGATTGAAAGGATGCTTTAAAGTGTTGTTATATTGCTCTATTTGTTTGTATTCCTATAGCTCTTTGTATTATTGAGATTGTTGTAATGGCAACGATGGCGACAGATGATGTCCGGAAGATGATGAACGAGATGAAGGAGAGCTTGTTGGAGAAAATGGACAGTAATATGGAGGAGAAATTGGATAGTGTAGAAAATCAGATTAAGGAGAGTCTGAAGGTGAATGTTATTGATTTACAGAGAAAATTGTATGAGGCGAAGCAGGATAAAGAGCAGCTGAAAAGGGATCGCCACGCAGATCTTGACACGGTTGTTGGTAAGGTCAGCGGTGTCAAGGAAAGTTTTAAGGGAGATATTCAGGGTATGCAATGTTCTTTACAGGGTTTACAGACCAGCTCCACTGAATTGAAGGATAATGTTGCCAATGTAGAAACCGGAGTTGAGAGTGTTCATTCTGATGTTGCTCTCGTTAAGGATGATGTTGCTCTTGTGAAATCCAATGTTGCCAATGTACAATCTGAGATTGCCAATGTAAGGTCCGGTGTGTCCCATGTCCAAACCAAAGTAGACAAGGTTCAGGAGAATGTTAATAACATGCTGATAGATGTTAACAATGTCCAAACAGATATAACTAGTGTACAGAGCGATATTAGCAAGGTTCAGTGTGAAGTAAATTCTATGTTTGTTGATGTCAATAAGGTCCAAGGGGACATAAACAAAATTAGAAGGGAAGTAGAGGAATCCAAGACACAATGTTCTGATGGTATAGGTGCTTTAAGAACGCAATTTGTAGACGATTCCCTAAAAACTATTATTTCATTAGCCGAGTTGAAAACTAACGTTGATACCCTGCGTAATCAGGTGATTGACCATAATAAGATCTTAAAGGATGACATAGAGATTGATATAGCCGAAATGTTAAAGGCGAATGTAGTCATCTGGAAAGATGAATGGGATAAGTCAAGTACGGAACATATTAAATTGATACAAGGTAAAATTGAGAGTAAACTAGCCAGTACGCAATTACAGATAAACCGTGATGTTATGAGTATCAAGTCAGATCTAGGAAAGCGTATAGATCAATTGTTACAATGACAGGTTGACGATAAGAATCAATCGACCGAGGCGAACAAAACTTTAACGGAATCCTTAGAAACTCGTAGTAAACGTTTAGACGAGCGGATAGATACAGTAGTCACAGTCGTAAATGAGATCAAGGAGGAAAGATCTACCAGTATCGAAGACTACATTAGCAGGAGATTGCAAAGTCTGAGCTTAGGAGACGTTGCTGATCTTTAAGTCTATAAGAAGGTCTTGAAGAAGGAAGTAGAGAAGCAGGTGAAAGGAATGATTACGGAGATAGAAGATAAGGAGAAGATAGAAGTCGAGGACTATGAAAGTCGTCATAGAAGACCCAGTATGGAGACAGGAGATAGAGAAGTTAGGCCAGAAGAAAGAGTATTCAGATACAATGAGGGACTCGAAGATAGAAGTAGAGAACCCGAAAGAGACAGGAGAGAATATCTTCCCAGTTTCCAAGATTCTCAACAAAGAAACGTGACGGTAATACGTAACTTTGAGGACAAGCCTCGTAAGTTTAATAACCTCGATTCGTACACCCCAATCAGGAATATCCGTGATTACTTTGCAGAAGCACACATTCCTCGTGAACGTGAAATGAAGATAGTGGAGCGCTATCTGTGTGAGGGACCTCTTGAGGGGTTCAGAGCCTTCACGTACACATTCGTGGACTTTGAAGAGATCGCTGAAACTATAATGAAGCGCTATTGTTCAATTGAAGTACAGAACAGTTTGCGCGCGGAAGTATAATCCAGGAAGTATTCGGGTACTTTACCGACGCGCTACGCTGACTTCTTTGATCGCAGCTCGCCCGACTACGTTTTTTACAACCCCCACTATCCACGGCACAACTGATAGATGCTATCGCCAGAATGCTGCCAGTTGAGGTGAGAAGGCTGATAATTTCGTCAGGAATTAGTGACTTAGCCGGCATGGACGAACTTCGTCGGAAATTGGATTATACTAGTCCAACGCCCAATGTCGTACCTAGAAACAAACGCCAGGACTATAAAGAGATCAATACTGTGTTTATAGATCAAACACAGCAGACAGAAAGCCCTAAAGTGCAGGAGAAGGGAAACTTAGGTCCAGAGAGAAATACTTATTTCAGAGATAGGAGACCGGAACCTAGGTATAGGAGATTCCGTGGTGGCCGTCCCGATCACCAACAACAAGGATGTGGAAACTATCAAGAAAATCGTAGAATCGGTTTCTTCCATAATAATAATAATAATAGTAATTATAGATGCAACAATAATTATAATGGTAGAAACAACCACAATAATCAGGGCCAGAATCAAGATAGACCACAGAGAAACGAAGTAATGACCAAAGAGAATTATGACGAACGTCATCAAGAAGGAAAAGAATACTTAAAGAAATTAAGGGAAAAGGAAAAGGAGGAAGAAAGTAATCAAAGCTTAAGTTTGGATCCTATACCCAGTACGAGTAAAGAGAAACAGAATGGAAAAGACTCGTATAGGAGATATGGAGGAACCCCAGTAGGACGACGAGAGAAGTAGGAAGAGAGAAGAAATACTACTACATAGCACTAGAAGAAACGAACGGACCAATTGAAGATGACTCAGTCGGACGTGAGGAAAGAAAGAATCGTTCCGCATAGAAACAATCTATGGAAATAACTGTTATGAGCTGTATGATGAAGAGAACAATGTCTTTATGGGAAAGTACAATGCAAAGAACTTGAAAAAAATATTTTAAGAAAGTAAGCTAAAATATAATTGATTTTCGAGTTCAGTGACATTCTAAGATCCTGATTCGAAGTGATTAAAACAATTTTGCAACTGTTTTTAATTTGAGATGGGGGAAGGATGCCCCCGTAAAATGAATTATTTGGGATGAAAATTGGAATAATTTTCGAAGCCCATGATAAAAGTTAACCAAGCAATATCGAGGCTGGAAGTTGGCATAAACCAGTCTTGTGGCGACGTCGAGCAGGAGGGAATTTCCGTCAAGTGATTATATTGCGCAATGGGAGCTTCAAGAAGCTTAGAATCGACCTAGCAACAGCGAATCATCCCAGGAATTGTTTAAACATTGTTGTAAATTATCCGATTGGATATGAGCCCACGGCCAATAAGAAGAAGTTTTAGAGGAGAGGAGTTCCAGCAACTAAATTTTATGGATATTTATCACATTTAAGCCCCCAAGAGGGTGAATTTATGTAATGGTAAAGTGAAGAAAATTATAATAAAATATTGGAGATATTTTATAAGCCGACAGCAGGTCGCAATTCGAAGGAATAAACAAATTGCTAGAGCCCGCTAAAATTTTCGAGGGAACGAAAAAGGCGGCCAGATTCGGTGACTTGGAGGGGAGACGCCAAGCATCGAGGCTCTTGTCCATCTGAAGTTCGAACTCATCAGAGGTGTTTTGTCGGGAGAGATTGGAGTCCCGAGTGCATCACCGAGTCCGTGATAGGTTGACTCGTGGAGACGCGGTATTAGCAAGGCTAGGAGTTGGAGATTGCCGCGCCAGCAAAATGAGTGAAGTTGCGAGGAGTACAAATGCCGCAATAACTTCAAACTGATCGACTTCAGAAACATTATTTCTATTACAGATTATTGTATATGATCTAGTGAAGTGTATTACGAACTTTTATTGAATTTGGAAGAATATTTTGGAAAATATAAGCAGTTTTGTGAAGCGTTAGAAAAGTGTCTGAATCCAGCGCTACAAAGCACTTTTGTTCGAGGCAGACTACAGCGAATGCACAGATACACGTGAGTAACAGTGATTGTCAGCATTGGTAGTGAGGAACTTTATTGTAGCACCTGTATTATGACGGTGTATTATCAACGGAAGAACATTATTAAATATTGTAATATGATTACAATTATGGACTAAATAAGTATGTGCCCAGGAATACAAGCAGATAGAAGCAGTATAGTCAACGATGGAGATTCGTTAGAGGAGTTTGTTCATGACTGTCTAATTTACGAGCAAACATAAGACGTTATGTACAACTACATTCTAGTGCATTATCGTCAAACATGAGCTCGATATTAACACCAGCGACTACTAAACGATATTCATACTCCATCTCCATGAATAATCAGTATACGAGTGAGGTCCATGACTTCCTTTTCGAATTTATTTCGGAACGTGAAGCTGAACTTTCGTCACTTCTCGTTGTTATGATGAAACTGTACCATGACGGACTGAGAAGAGACATGAAGAATATCAAGAGGTCCAGGGTATACCCGGTCACAAAGAACATGATGGTTGGCGGTCCGCAGTTCAATCCCAGTCGGAGCTTGAAGTTTTCCAGGAGAGGGATTCTTTCCTCGCCTGAGGTCTTGAGTTCTTGGATACGAACTAGGATCCAACCCGGATCCTTGAAGGACGTAACAACTGAGTATTTTAAAATACTCTATTTGAACTTCTAGACTTCCAGACAACGTAGCTGTGTTCATTAAAGTTACAGTTAGAGCATTATTAGTGACATTCTAGAGCAATTCCTTTATCCATTTTTCGACACAACATTTAAGTATTCCATGTATAGACATTTTATTCTTCGAGATCATGTGTAGTGATCGTCTTTCGACGTTTTTAGTATTATTTGTTTGCAATCCAGATTCTGAACTCAGATTCTTAACTTGTTTGAGGAACGAGTATTTATGTTCGACCCTGACTATTATGTGTCAGAAAACTGTATCATAATGATGGTCATTATAACACTATTTTTCATTATGAAACAGTTTCTCCCACCAATCACAGCTCAAGAAACAGTTGTTCGACCAATTAGATGAGGTGAGTATCCCACCCGCGCTGAGTTCCAAGGCCTTATAATATGAATTTCACTCCGTTGCCTAGTGTCATAGAGGGGTGATCGAGAAGGCCATGGTCAAATACATGGCATTCTCTGCGTCCCATGCGCTCTGTTCAGTACATAATACTGGCGAAATCTCGACAGATATTTATGAATATTTATCTTCGAACATAAAATAGTTAACATAATTATCGTCGAACATAAACAGTCGTATGCAACTCGCCTATAATGGTAATTAAGACACTCGTATGGAAATTATAAAAATCGCATACGCTCGTTTTATAAAAAAAATACTTGTGTCTTAATTATTGCCAATATAGGCTCGTTGCATAATGTACTATTTTGTCATTTCCTTTAAGGAACAGTAATTTATTTTCCACATTTATGAATTCATTTTGAATTCAGGTGATAGACATTTTCGTCTATGTTACCAATTAAATTAATTTATTAGTTTAATTTGGGCCCCTTATCCGTCGAGAAGTAACGTCAAGAGGGAAGAAAGAAATAGTGATATATTGTGAAATATCACAGCGTTGTTACGATCTTAGCATCGTATTGGAGAGAAACATTTAACGTGGAAATGATGATTGTCGTTAGAACTCATAGATATTCGTTCAGAATGGAGATAATACGAACATGACTAACTGTATGTTTTATTGAAGAAAGCTATGATCTTTCAGTCAATTAAAATAATTTGAGAATAGAATCTTCTTGGAAGATTATTATCATCCGACGTTAGGGAAGTTCTAGTGTGATTACCTCGTCGAGATTGATCTTTATCAAACCTACGCAAATAATTTTTGTGATTATTTATTCACAATGGGTAATATAATGTCATATTGAAGACGTGATATTCCTCCATCTGTGAAAGTGAAACCAGAAGCATGTAGTGAGTGTACAGTATTTTTATTAAATGTATACGTAACAGTTTAGAGATATCCTAGTAACGTTTTTAAAGTAATTGTGAGGAGGTCTTTCACGCTTAGTCCAAAGGTCGGTGACATGTATAAATTAGTGGATTAACAACTGATGTTATTGTTTGTTATACCAGCGGTTGGTTTGGCAACGCTGCGGAATTATGCCCTTTTAAGGAATGCCAGTTTTGAGGAAGTGAAGATGATAACCTTTTGATATTGGTTAAATATGTTTATAATTCCGTGGGCAGTTTGGCATACGAGAGGCCTGATAGCGAAGGAGTTTCCTCATTGTAATACAGTCTTTGCATGTGCATGACTATTTTTGGCAAGGCATAGGATGTGAGTTGGTAGAACTCCTTTTATTTCATACACGACTTTGGATAAGTGAAGATAAGTAGGGTCACAGCTGAAATTTAAACGGGAAGTCGGATATTGAAGTCTGTTACGTATTACCCTTATTAACCTTCATTAAACCCAAGTATGTAACTGTGTATGTTTTACCTTTGCTGGTCGAATATATCCGACATATTTTGACGACAGACCAGAATTGAGTAGTATTTCTGAAGTTATGGAGGATTGTGAGGATCCCATTAAATTGCAATTGCATTAATGCGAGATCGGAGCTTATGCTCGTGTGTAAATAGACATTACATTTTATCTTGATGACAGCTCATGCTATTGAATGTATTTTAAATTCATTTGCTATTAACTTTCATTATTTTCCAATTGAGGGTATAACGTGTTAGGTTTAGGAAGTTATTTGATGTTTTAGCATAGTGTATAGAGTATGAAAGTCAATGTGTTTGAATGCGTTTTACCGATTGTTCAGTGTGTATGGAAACAACTTCGTTGGGGTATCACAACGCGAGGGAGTGAAAGGAATAGTGTGTACAAGTTTCATTTTTTTATCATGTAGGATGTATGAAAGATGTGCGTCTTTGTCTAACGTAAATCAGATTTTTACAACGTTGCCTGTTGGGTGACAGAGGTGTGTATTCTCGGCCAGTGAAGGCAAGCGAGGGACTGCTTCAGAACTCGTTTTCCAGCCAAGGCCAGTGCACCGCCACATAAATGAGTCGACATGTTGCTTGCCAACAGAGTCAATGAATGAATCAGCCTGTATTGGAGATTGTAACGGTCTGGATTATATAATCTGTCACGTGGCTTGGGTCGCGCGCTGCGAGGACACAGGTGTCCAGTTGAAGCGTGCCATAGGAATGTGAAACACGCCAGGGGTTTTAATTGTTCTAGCTTGTTGTAAAAGCTTAGGCCGCCCCAAAATTTTGACACAGTGTTCATGGAGCACAGGATTGTCAGTGGCGTAGAATTGAAGAGGTAGAATGTGTGTTTTATTATGTGTATGAATGTTTAATTATAGTTTACCTTTGTTATTAAATTGTTTAGTTTTGTTAGACGCCGCGTCGTTTCGATTTATTTTGGATATAAAGAGATGCAACTGTGAAACGCATTTTAGGTCCAGAATCTGACCACGACATCACCGAGAACACAAGGTAGGTGCTCTACTTTGAGCCAAGTGCATATATGTAACTCACAGTTTCATCGTACCTTCCGTTACGTATATTCTTGAGGGTCATGTTGGAGTGGATTCGTGACTAGTATTTAAGCCGGAGCAGTCAGGGTCTACAAATGCAGCTTTGCTTCGTATATCTGACAGACCGACTCTTGAATATACGGGTACAGTACCTATGTGTATAACTCATGCTAATGTGTCCGTAGTCCGTAAACATGTTGGGACCGTTTATCATACCTATTATCCTAATAGGGGTGAACGTTTAGCTGGTAATTAGGAATAGTTTCCTCCGTAAGGTATAAGTATCTACTTGTGCTGTCCGTAGGTAGTCTGCCCCTATGCCTATAATTTCCGTCTCCATGTTATTTTGTGTGCTGTTCCTACGCCTGAATTATGTGCATATTACCCTTAATGATCGTATTGTACGTTAAAAAAATCCTTGTAGTCTATTAGTATGTTAGCTGCTATTGTAAATGGTCTTCGCCGTTTACTGCAGGCGTTGAGTTATTGGCATGATAACCGAAATCTGTTATGAAAGTAGTGTTTTCCTCTGGGGGTCGCCCGTGGCCTGGACGCCACTGCTACTATCCCTGACCTTCCCGCGCGTGGTACTTCCTGTTGCGGGTCGCTGGTCACGCATTTCCTAGCCTCTATTGTTTTGCTGTGTTTGCTGTTTCGCTTTGGTAACCTGAGACCGTGTTGCCCAATGTTTTATGTATGTAGTTCCTGCTTCCTTTTTGCGGCACGTGCTGCTATGTCAAGAATATGTATATATGTTGCGTATACGCGTTTGGTGATCTTTTCATTGCCACAGTGTGATTGTGACGTCTCAAGCATTGTTTTGAAATGAAAGTAAAATGTATTTCCGCGGGGCTGCATATCTTTTGACACGTATCGTTCTGAGTTATGGCTATGTATTTTGGAAAATAATCTTCGTTCTCCTGTTAATTATGCCTGTGCGCCCTATTTAGCCCCTATACCTGCTGCATTCTAGGTTTTCCCTATTCTGTTCTATTCAGGTGTCTATTTTCCTATTGTCTGCTAACCTGTGCCATTCTGTGTCTGAATAATTTCCATGATCCTTCCTCTATTATGCGTAGCATAAGCTACCTGCGTCTTTGTTTGAATTTATCACTCCTATTTTGTGTTTCTCTCCGGGCCTTCGTTCCTTGCCTAGGAAAGGGGTTTTCGAAACCACAATCCAGATTTTTGTGTCATACATATATTCATTGTTCATACATATATTTCTAGAACATTCATAATACAGTTCTGTAACGTGTACGTCACCCTGTGATAATGTCACTTAGCTAGCAAGGGTGTTGTCAAAATTATAGGGAATGTTAATATTCATGCGTAAACATAACAGATATGTGGGAAATGGTTTCCAGATCATGACACTCACAAGCATCGAATATAGGACTGAATTATTTATTTAAACAAAGAAACTTATTAGAATACAATATAATTAAGGGAATGTGTTTCGCGGCTCTTCGGAACTCAGATTATTGCTTCTCTTATTTTTTATTCTCTCTCAGACAAAGGTGCTGAGCTTACTCCTGCGCCCCCTAGATCCATACTCGTCCGTCTTGATCCTCATCCGGCTCCCACATTCGGCCGTCCTGATCGTCATTCGACCCGGATGAAGAAGATCCACCCGGCCAGGGCCTCATGAACTCCGCACAGGACTATATGATTCTTGGTCCAGCATCCTTCTCTGCTGACGTCATATGTGTCGTTGAGTTTAACTCGAGTCACTCGATAAGGTCCTAGACTTTTGGTTTTTAGTTTGAGATGTGGACCGATCTGAGTGCGTTTGAAGGCAACCAGGTCATCGACCTGATACTTCTTAGGCTCCTTACGTCGTCGGTTGAATTCAGCACGATTTTCAGATTGTACCTTTTCTATCTGCTTTTTTGCATCTTCTCTCATCTGATCACGTTTTTCGTTGAACGAATCGATTAGCTCCTCTTCGATGAGTTGCACTACACGTAGATCATTTTGGTTGTGCATTCTCACTCCTGTCAGCAGCTCAAAAGGTGACATTCCGATGCTCCTCTGGAACGTAGAGTTGATAGCTCGTTGGACGGACGGTACAACTTTGTACCATTTTGTCGGATCGTCAATGCTAAGTTTAGCGATGATCTTGGTCACAGTTGAGTTGACTCTCTCGATTTGACCATTGGCTCTTGGCAGTCCAGCTGTGATCAAGACGTGCTTGATACCCTGCGATTTGCAGTAGTCCTGAAACTCATGGGAGGTGAACGATGGCCCCCTGTCGGTGATCACTTGAATTCGGTTTCCAAAGTTCGTCCTCTGAAACTCCATCTTTTCAATCGTCTCGGCCAATTTGGTAGTTTTCACAGGATACAGCCAGGTGAACTTCGTGAATGCGTCTATCACACAGAAGATGTGTTCATATCCCTTGTGTGTAGACTTAAGTGGTCCAATGTGATCCATGTGGTAGGTGTGCAAGGGCACACTCTCCTTGAACAGCGGATGTAACCAACCTTCTTTCTTGCCTGTCTTCCTGTTAACCACCAGACACTTCACACAGTTGGCTATGATTCGTTTTACCTTGTTGGCCAAGTCTGTAATATAATATTCCTGCTTCACGTCTTCTTCAGTCCTTTTAACAGCGTAGTGTCCCTTCTCATGTGCAGCTCTGATGATTTCATGGTGCATTGCCCGCGGGACCACCAACGTCTCTCGCCCGTCAACAAATTTAAACAGCAGTCCATCTCTGACGATGAAGTTTTCGTAAGGCCCTTTCTCCTGTGTCGCTTTTATCGCTGTCAATCCTTCGTCTTTTCTCTGGGCGATTTTGATCCTCGCTGCAAGGCCATCAGGGAATCCAAACATCACTGTTGGACATCGGCTCAGGGCGTCGACATGGTTCATCCTGGTTGCAGTTCGGTGTTCGATTGTATAGTCAAACTCCTCCAAGGCCATAGCCCATCTAGCTACTCGAGGGACCATGTCCCTTTTGTGCATTGTCTTTTGGAATGCCATACAGTCAGTCACGATCTTGAACGGAATTCCAAGCAAGTACACCCTATACTTTTTAATGCATTCACCACAGCTAAGATCTCGAGTTCGTAACTGCTGTATTTTTCTTCCTGTATCGTCGTCTTTTTACTCATGTATGAGACTGGATGTAGTTTGTTGTCCTCTGGGTACTTTTGTAACAACACAGTGCCATACCCACTCTTGCTGGCGTCAGTGTGCAGCTCCGTCTCGTATTTCGGGTTGTATATCTTCAACACAGGTTCTGAAGCGAGAAGACGTTTGAGCTCAACAAATGCACGTCGTTGTTCCTCACCAAACTTGAACTCCAGCTTACCTCTCAACAGATCGCTCAGTGGTTTGGCTACAATAGAGAAATTTGGGATAAATTTTCTAAAATAGCCAGCCAATCCGAGAAAGCTCTGCAGCGCAGAGATCGTCTTTGGCTCTGGGAAGTTCTGTACAGCAAGGACCTTCTCAGTGGTGGGTTGAATCTGTCCACGTTGAATAGTGTATCCAAGGAACTGTACCCTCCTCTTCAGAAACTGGCACTTCTCGAAGTTGATTTCCAGCCCGTACTCTGCAGCTAATTCCAACACTCGTCTCAATCGTAGGAGTGCCTCGTCGTCATCCTTCGCTGGGATGATTAAGTCCTCCATATAGGTAAACACTATGTTCTCTCGGATTAATTCCCAGAACACAGCTTTAATAAAGCGTTGGAAGACTGCAGGTGAGTTTGTAAATCCAAATGGGACCTTTTTTTTTGTACTGGTACTGTCCAGAACGCGTTACGAATGACAAATATCGTCGACTTCCTTCTTCGACTTCCACGTGAAAGAATCCTTTCCTGAGATCCAAGGTGCAGAACACCGTAGCATCCTGTAACTTGTCCAGAAGATCCTGTATAACTGGCATGAGAAATAGATCCCTAACCACGATTGAGTTCAATGGACGAAAATACGTACAACGTCGCCTTTTTTCATTTTCTTTTTGACTACCACCACTTGGTATGTATATTCTGATTGACTCGGTTCTATGATATCTTCCTCCAGCCACGCCTCGACTTGCTCATCGACAAACTCGTTCTCAAGCGGTGCCATTCGTCTGGGCCTGCTAAATATCGGTTTTTCTTCTTTCAATGTGATCGTCATCTTAACATCAGTAGATTTCGTCTTCTTTGGTACTGTACGCGTTTGGGGAGACGAGACAGAGAATTATACAAGTAGTGGAAAGTTTTCTAAATTAGCCCATGTTAAAATTTATCGATGCTGGAAGCGAGCACAAAACTGGTTTGGTTAGAGAGTGAATTAACTGAGTTAATTCGACCGGCTAATAGCAAATTAGCAGTCGCAAGGGGACTCGGAACAAGCTTCGCTAGGATGACTAAGAACCCGAGCAGTCACGAGGACGCCCGAGTGAAAAAGAATGGGGAGAGGAACTAAGCGTGTGGCAAGAGAAAGAAGAGGGAGCCGACGCGAGACCGACACGCGACCATGACCAATGGGAAGCCGCCTATTAAAATTAACACCAATAGAGTAATTAACATATATAATTACTAGGACAAAGTTATTACATTAAACCATCATGAAGAGTGTTAAATGATAATTAAGAACGATTGAATATAATTACAGCCGAGTTCTTAAGTTATTGATGAAGAGTTTGATCAATTAATATAAGCAACCAATCAGAGCCATGGATTGAAAAGGACGCGGTTTTTGGAAAAGAGACGCGGAGAAAAGACGAGAGGAACCGAGGCTCTTATCAACCACGACTTCGAAGCAGAAGGACGTTACAACGAACTAGTCTCCAAGTTGAACGAAAGAGATAGAATTATTCATTGAAGGCACTCAGTAATGTGCATGTAATATTAACATAGATATTCAGCGAGGAAACAATATTAAATTTATACGACAAAGCTACAGCTTCAAGATGATAAAAAATCAAAAGTTGAGGGAGGAATTTTATGAAGATTCTACAGGCGTCGTGATGAACGCTTAAACAATTATGGGAACAACGCTATGATGGCATCAAGAACATCCGAAATGACTTAACATCAACATCTCGGGGGAGATTAACATCTCATCTCTCCCGTAATAGAAAGTTTACAATCATCAGTCATTTTACCATCTCAAATGACGATCTACAGGGAACTATGGGGGAAGAAGACTGCAAGTTATTCATGTACGAGGGCGACCAGGGAATTACCCGGTGCCAAAGAGAGAAAGGGCTATCCCATCTCAATCAGAAGAGTCATCGGCGGAAGGAGGAGACAGCACGATGATGATCGAGTTCGAATCCCAGTACCTGACCGCACGAGATATTCGGAGGGAGATTTGGACAAGAATGCTGACCACCACGCAGTCTTAAGCCGCTAGAAACATTCCGTTTCTAATGGGTAACCAAAGGGAGTCCACTTCATGTCAACTCTAACCCAGCACAAGGTAGTCCAAGGACCAACGCTAAATATCCCACTATGTAGAATTGTAGATCTTGAATATCCAACAACTATTGTTGAATGCCATTTTTCTATATTGTTTATTAGTTTATTGCAGTTTTTCAATGTTATATTTGTAAAAACATCATGCAGATGTTTGATAGTATTTTTCGACGACTTCGGAATTTGAGGGATTTTTCATTTCGATTTTCGATTTTTGCGATGTTCGAAAATTTGAGGGGAGATTTTATAGTTTAATTCAGATTTTTATACTTTAGCTCAGGATTTTATAGTTTGTTCAGAATTGTTATTGTAAAGTTCAAACGTGTATTAAATCGAACGATATCTATGTTTTATCAATAAATGTAATAATGGAAATGTTTTCCAAGTATGTGAAAGGAAGTATATGTCAAAGAATGTAATTACGAAAGATCTATTGTAGAGATCTAGAGAAAGTCACGAACTGAGAAATAATGAAACGAATTTAGTGAAGAAAGTTTGTAAGTAATGGTTTTTGAAAGTATTAGAATTTGTTGAACAGACAGTAAAGAAAAAATTTGTGAAGTATTATAATGTGGAATTAACAGATGCGAACGAGAGCATATTTTGAAGTAAGAAATAACGTAATGATGAAATGGAAGAAATGTTACAGTCTGTTGAAAGAATTTTGAGAAATGTGAGTGAAGTAAAGAAATAAGATTTTATTTAAAGATTATCATTTTATCGCATTACCTATTAAATTGAGGCAGGGAGAGAACCAGTATTTTTTATTATATGTTCATTAAGATTGTGATGACTGAAAGAAGAGTTTATTATTGGAAAGTGTAGAGAAAGAAATGTTATGGAAGTTTGTGAAGTACCTCGATGGATGAGATTTATTATTCCCGTTGTAGACGGAGGTATTTTTTGTGAGACAAAGAGCCAGTGTATAGCCATTGATCTATTTTTGAGGAATTGTCTGTAGGGACAGACGCATGTATTTCATGAAAGTAAGAAGTTATAAGAGAATTGTTACGAAAGCTTAGTAATTGTGGAGGTTATTGAAATAGTCTCAATAGAGTTGAAACTCCTTGAAATTCACAGGACAGCGGATCTGGATGAAGTTAATTCTGATAGAAATTATAGGGTTTAATGGATCTTTGTTGAAGCTGAGAGTAAACTGAGATCTATTAAATGGTTCTTATCCTAATGTTTGTCATTTATGGTAATTATTCAACGAGTGGAAATGTGTATTTTTATTAAGTATTTTTATTGCATGAACAGATAAGTTGTAGGAGGTTTTTGAACTAGTCTCTACTTAATTGTATGGATAATGGAATCCCAGATGTTAACGTAAAACACGAATAAGACTAAGTAGAGTGAAGTAATATTTTTCTGAAGCCCGTTGAGATTTAGAAGTAATGTGGAAGGACAATTACATGTTGTATTGTCGGGAAAAAGGAACGAACGTGTTGTAAATATTTTATTTCTAAGTGATTATTTTCATTGTATAGAATGTTATATTAAATGTATTTCAGATAAATTCGTAAATAGATTTAGGAGTGTTTTATATTTTAAATTTAAACCTTAAAACTTGTGTAGAGATTTTGCGCTTCGTAGGGGAAGAAATTTTAATATTAGGGTGCGGGAGATGAATTGTATAGAGTAATGATTAGTATTTGTAATGACGGAGATCTACGTCATGGGTAATGTTATTTATTTTTGGGATTATTTAAATTTTTAACTTATAACATTTTTCATATTATAAACTCCCGTCACCTAGGGCACAGCAGTTGTTCGCTGTATAGAAGCTTATTTAAGCTTACACGTAACAATTTTTACGGTTTCTTAGCGAAACAATTTGTACTTGTATATGGATTAATGACGCTTAGTCATATATTTTATTTCATGGTCTATTTTCGAGAGCATTTAATCAAAGCTCGGTGACACGAGATGTGTATTGTTTTTTATATAAATAGACGGATTCGTGTTGACGATTTCCTGATTGTTTTATAGGAAACTGGCATTATACTTGTAGTTAGATGGTAGAGGAATGTGCTGTAGGGTGGAAGTTCCCGAGGGACCTAATCCTTATCCTTACGCCCGAGATTTTTATAGAGTTATATTTTTTTAAATCCTAAGTAGTTAGATGACCCTACTGTTCTGTAGTTAGATACTACAGCACATTCCGTTTGAGAAAATACATGTTCCTTGTTCTGAGTGTTTTCGCCAAGTGGCACCATGTCGTGTTTAGCCGGGGCGTCAAGATGCTACAATCCCAGATTATTTCCAGCCGGAGGATATTGGTGGATCATCCAGATATAAGGGTACAGTACATATCTCGCTACCAAATTCTGGATCTGTTCCCTTTTCCCCTCATCAACGCAGTTCTCGATATCCAATTCCTGTTCGTCGGCTACCCTGATCAACATCATTGGGACCTCTAGTTTCTTGATGGTTACTCCTTGCTTGCTCAGGATGACCTCACCCTGATCCAATAGATCGTTACCAATAACCTTGTCCCACTCCATAGTATCATCAGAAACAACATAGACGTTGGTTTGGAACTCCAGCTCGTCTACCTCAACGACTGTTGTGAAGTAACCTTGAGGAGCAACAAAACCGATACCGGTACCGAATCCTTTCAAAACGAGATCTGTGCTCGTCAATCCTGGGGAACCCTTGGTCTTATAGATGTTTTGTCGCAGTAGGTTATAAGGACTGCCACAGTCGAAAAGTGCCTGAAGTTTCTGCTGACCCAAACTAACCTCTTTGATCTTGAGGCAGCTTTTCTTTTCATCAACAAGATTGATACCTTGATTATTCCTCATATCGTTCTTCCTCTCTTTTTTGCACTCGGATGAAATGTGGCCAAACTCGTTGCAGTTGAAACATCTCTTGCCTTTATCCTTGTGCTCACATTCCTTTGAACTATGACCAGATCCACCGCGATTATAACATATATCTCCACTACTCGCCTCTTTCTTCTTTGTACTGCCTCAGCACTTTCCGTCCTTCTCGTTGGCACTTCCTTAAAAATTACTGTTAATATACGTTGTGCTTTTCTTTGGCAAAGACTTCACCGCCATCTCATAACTTTTCATTTTCTCCTTGAAATCCTTGGAATTTTTTGCTCCATAGAGAAGAAGTTTTGATCCTGAATCGTCTTCGATCCCATCAATCACATACTGACACAGAGAAACGTGCTCAACATCACCTCTACTGGCGATTTCCTTCATCACAAGAAAGTACTCCTGTAGAGAATCGTCGCGCTGTTTTCGTCGCTGGGTTAACAACTTGTGGATTTCTGCACTGCTTGCCGCCACGTCAAACTCCTCTTTCAAGGCCTTCTTCGGTGCAGTCAAGGACGTCAGTCCTTTCTCACCTTGAATAAAAAGCTTAGCTAAACCATCGAGTGATTCCTTAGCGAAAATAAACTTTTGCAGCTCACTCCATCCCATCAAGATTGACGTCTCCTCAAAATCTGCGATCCATTTCTTCACTGGGTAACCATCCTTACCGTTAAATGTTTTCATAGCGCCCTCTATGTCGCGGAACGACAATGAAAACTTAAGTTGTTCTCTATACCTTCTATGCTGGTCTTCCTCTTCGCTCTCTTCGTCTTCTTCGTCTTCTTCAACTTCGTCATCATCGTCTATATTAGTTGCGAGTTCATCCAATTTTCTCAAGTAATAACAAATGGTGTTAATCATTACCTCCTTTGTCCCGATCTCGGTATTAAGAATCTCAGAAACATGCAACAGATCAGCCTTGGAAAATGTTTCTTCGATAAATTTCTTCTTAGCTTCCTCTTCAATAGAAGTTTCGTCAAAATCGAATCCAGGAAACTCTCGCAGTCGCTTTCGATTCTTCCTGTCGTCTGGTATATGCTCGAAAATGAGGTTATGTAAAACTTTGATTGCTTTGACCGGAGCATCACTTATGTTCTTATTTATTTTCTCTATTGCACCGAGTGTAGTCATCTTATTTGTTTACTCACGTCTGTCAAGTAGTTTTCCGTCAATATCGCTTCCTCATAACCTCGCTATCAAATCTGTTTAACCTCATTCACCAAACCGGTGATATTTGTAGGTGATATCATTGAATACCGCTTCCCGTCGTTTCTGTCTGACGAGTCATTATCCTCTTACCACATCCACAATCCTCTGTCGTCGTTTAGATTCCGACCCTGGTCGTCGTCACGGCACCAATAATTGTCACTGAAACTTAAGAACAAATCTTGCTAGCCTATGAATCCTCATCGTAGATTCGCACGTCTTGGGCTCACAAAACATCACGTCGTCTCGTCTTCAGCGTCGTAGGCAACAGCAACAAATATGATTAGCCGTCCACTTCGTCGAAAATAGCGTCGTATTTTGCGTCGTTCTTCGTGTCGTGGATTGCGTCGTAACTCGTTGTTTCAGTTCATCCCGGACGAGCCCCCATTTGTGGGAAACGGTTTCCAGATCATGACACTCACAAGCATCGAATATAGGACTGAATTATTTATTTAAACAAAGAAACTTATTAGAATACAATATATAGAATTAAGGGAATGTGTTTCGTGGCTCATCGGAACTCGGAATACCGTATTGCTTCTCTTCTTTTTATTCTCAGACAATGGCGCTGAGCTTACTCCTGCGCCCCCTAGATCCCATACTCGGCCGTCTTGATCATCATCCGGCTCCCAAAATTATACATGCACATAATTATGTAATATAGACTACTGTTCTACAACATCATCTGGATACAATACTGTTGTATTTTACCGCTATGCCCTTTTAAAGCGTCAATTTGTATATTTTTCTGCCGAGTTTTTGTCCAAGTGATTATGCAGGCTGTACGCGACTACTATTGTTCCTATGTAGCCCTGTTGTGTGCGTGTGAGGCGTGCGTTAATATGGCCCTGCACCTGCAATGTTCCCGGTCCAATGCCTGGGTATTTCTGTTATTGCCAGTTTTAACCTATGGGCAAAAGATGCGTCTAAACACCTTTCTACCTAATTCCGTGTCGCTGTGTGGTTTTGTGTGCCGAAAATGTGTGTGTATGTTTTATTAAATGTGTCGAAAGTGTGCTATGCTGCTAAGTACGTGCGATGGGGTTGCATTTAACCTACCCCCTTTTGGCCCAATGCCGCCTGCTATTTAACATTGTGTGCGCGTGTGGACTGTGAATTCCTGTTATTTTACAGCTGTACGCAGTTTAGCGACGTACACGGGTCGACGTTTCTGTGTATTAGGGCCGATTGTTTTCAGTCGGTCAACTGTTTTTGAATAATGCCTCGTGTAACTGTTTGTGTCCGTCCTCTAACTTCCTGCGTATGATATATATTAATTACCTGTGCTCGTGTTCGCTATTCCTGAGGGTCGGTTTTAGCTCTTGGCTAGCAAATGATTGTAAGAGCGAGGGGTGATTTTTGTACTGTAATTAAACTACTGGACGGTGTGACGTAATGGAAGGCTAGCAAGCACCTGCTGGCATTAATACGAATGTGCCTCTGTTTAAAAATGCCAATCACCCCTAGTGTGGTGAATTCCGCTCTCGATAATTGAGCGGGGTTGTTCAATCGTTTATTATACAATGTGTTGTTTGGCGATAAGCGCTACCGAGCCGTGGCGGTGGCCTTATTGTTCACTGCGGCCTTGCACCTGCTTTCTGCTGACGCATGTGAAGATTTCAATTTTCCCCGCTGGCCCATATCCGTAGGAAGTGAAGCTTGCTACCATGCCCGCCTACCGGCTGCATGTTCCTATTCTCATTGTATATGAAAGTACATGTGTTAAATAGGCGGCCTGCTTGACCTACATATATATAGTACAAGTACAAATACTATACCCCCTAACAGGTATCATAAGTCTAATGGAGAATTGGGGTATGTGTTCCTTGTTTCCGGGAGTCCGTGTGTTCGAGGTTTATATTGTGGGGTCTCCTTAGAGTATCACGGGGTTTTGTGTTTGCATCCCCTCTGCTGTGTAAATGTTTTAAGTGTCCTGTAAAAGGGTATATCTGATTGCCCTGTCCTATGTGGGTGCGCTGACCGTCTCCGTGTTTCAGGAGGTCGTTTGTTCGACTCCTGGCGTGTCCGTATCTAACTTAGGATCTCCAGACCTCTGACCATGTGCATTTTAATGCGCCCTGTCGTTTCATGTGTTGTATGGCGTGTATTTTCAAACGCGGGGATCGTGTATATGCCCCTTTGTGCATCGCATGCGTGCGGTGAAGTTTGTCGATCGCCAAGCGGCAAAGCTCTGTTCTGCATCAGCTTTGTATCTTGCTGAGTCCGGCTGACGATGCATGTTTGTGCTTACGCACGTGTCATTATATTAATCATGCCCCTGTTTTAACTATGTGCAGAAAGTGTATCCAGGTGTTCCTGTATAATAGCTTTAACCCTTGGAAATTATTTTTGTGTGCCTCCCTCTGTGCTTCGTGATTAATGTATATATATATCAACCTATAATATGCATGATCATTATGCACATGTGGCATTGTAGCCTATAGCATTACCTTTTCCTAATCTTATTCGTTCTTCGCCATAAACACTTAAGCCTGAGTGACATTAATTTTAAATATGTATATATCTATATTTTGCGGCTATGCTTAGGAGTTGGCCTCTACTCTGTTGATTGCGTGTAAATGTATGGACGTATTGGAAGATAAGTGCCGTATGTGTTAGTGTCTTTATCCGCCTATACGGTTCTGGCTTCGATCCTTGCCGCCTATTACATACTTATGTCTATTTGCACCGTTGGTCATGTGTACTCTATATTCTTGCGGCAAATGCTTTGAGTTCGTGTAGCCTTTGTGTCAATGTGGTTATCTGTCTATCCTGTTCATTTCGTTGGCGTTTTCGGGTCCTGAGCACCAAAGTGTCATAGGCCTCTGGCACTCATCTCGGTGCCCCTTGTTGTCCTTCCTGCGGCGTTTGCAACAGGGTGACCCTAGGCCTTGCCCTTACGTACTCCTCCCTGAGGGTGTGGAGCGCTCGTCGATGCGTTTGTGTAAGTGTCTGGCGAGGTGTTGAAATGGTGTCCGGAGGGGTTGGTAATAGTAATCTTCTGCGCGGTTGCATTGAGGGGGTGTAAGTGAATGTTTGCTGGGGTTCACGGCAGATTTTTCTGTGAGTTTGCAGTGTCGTTTGTGTGGGCAATTGTGTGGTTGCCGGGCGTGTAGTTGACCTAGGGGGCGCGTATTTATGTGTCACTGCAACCTTCTTACTGATAGGGGTGTCGGGTGTGGAAATGGTCATTTTCCCGAACTTCTGTGTTATATTCTCAATTTCCCTAACCAGGTCTACAGGTCTGCTCGCTGCTAATTCTAATAGCATGTTATCTGCCTGTAGTTTAGTATATTCCTGCCACAGCCTGGCGTATTCCCTTGTGAGGTCCCTAGCCTCGGTGGCGACCCGCGTGTTGTCTGTTTGTATTTTGATGTGCTCCTCCCTTAATTCGTAATACTCATGTTGATTGTGTAGGCGCTAGTGTGTTCGGTTCAGTTGTGCCCGTATCGTCCCGATTTAGGCACTGATTTTGTGTGCCTGTCTGTCTGTCCCATGTGTGTGTGTGAACGCCTTCAGAATTCTATCATATTTAACTCTAAGTAGTTCTTGCGTTCTCCGCAGATAGTCCTGTTTCCTCTGAATTCTGTGTTGCCATGCAATGAGGCTTTGATACATACTGATGTTTTGGAGCATGGCTAGGCGTGCTAATGTAGTCATTTTAGTTTATGAAAGAAAATAGGCTGCCCGGGATATTGTATAAATGTTGTGTGTGTGAGGCGGTTGGGTGGATATGTTAATTAGCTGGCTGTATTTGTGCTAGACAAAAGAAACTACTTTTGGGGTGCTCGGCTTTGCTTTGCTTGTAAGGGGCTTTTCCTTGAGAACTACCCTATGTGAGTGGGTTGGGGATAATAAATTTACTGTGAGAAAACGTATTCTCCCAATTATTACTCTCAAAAAATCTTGCTACTCGCTTAGTCTTCGCTTCCGCGATAATCTATCTAGACAACAAAATTTTTACTCTGGGCGTTGCTTTGCGAGAAAGAGCGTACCAGGGTCTACTGCGGAAATTCTTTGATTCAACTCCCTTTAAAGCGCAGTACCCGGTGTCTCCACGAAATTTGTTTAGTCCCTGAAGGGCTAGAACGGGGTGTCTGGGGGTGTGAACGTGTGGAGGGTTGTGGTTAATTAGAGGGAGTACGGAGGGCGTTCAGAGCCTTCGGCCTCTCCGCGGGGAACTGTAAGTGTTGGGTAAAATGGTCGGAGCACTACAAATCAGTAATTATAATTAGGGCTAAAGGCAAGCCTGGGACGCCTGAGTGGGAACTGCGGCGGTCAAAATTAAAGAACTGCTTGCGTTGCTGTATTACCGGCTGTATGTGCGCGCTCGCTCAGATGCCAAGAACAGTGATTGTAAACAAGTTGATCCTGCTTGCGTGGGCGATGCTAGGACTGAGCGGGGAATACGTAAAATGTGAGGGTGGGGTTGGATAGTGATCAGGGCGACAATGGTAATAAATAACAATCGGGGCTGTGTGGTAAAAAGTACTTACAGTATTTACTAAGTCAATGTAACGGTGTACTGGATTCCATGAATGTAGGGCTGATGTACCAATGTAGTATCTTACAATGAAATAGGTGTGGTAGCGGGTAGGAGATACAAATATGTGTGGTACCCTGAGAAACACACTCACCTGCGGTACGATGATCGAAGTGTAGTCTGGCAGCGTCTAGGACGGCAACATAGATAGATAGATTTTTATTAATTCCATTTGATCAAATACATGCATTCAATACATTTTTGATATAGGACACGTCAGAATTTACATCTATAAAATAAAAGAACTAACAGGTATATATTACTAATATTATAACTATTTAACTTATTATAACAGCAAATCTTAATAGATACAATCTTATTGCACAACTATTTACACCTCACTCTATTATCATAATATGAACACTTAATTCTATAAATACAACATCATACAGCTAGGTATTACAATTAAATTAAAAAAGTAAAATATAATTATAGATTTCATTGCTCCTATACGCTAAGATATTCAACTACTGAGTAAAAACAATGGCACTGCAGATAAGCTTTCAACATTCTATAAAAGGTTTTTATTTTCGGGGCCAGTTTTATGTACTGGGATAGTTTATTGTATAATTTAACTCCAGTGTGAAAAGTTCCTTTTTGATATATGCTTGTGTGTGTGTGTGTGTGTGTGAAATATGAATGTTCTGATTTTGTCTTGTGTTATGCCTATGAACATCATTGTTTGTTTTAAGAAAAACATCTTTATTCATTAAATTCTTTTTAAAAAACATAATACTTTCAAGGATATAAATGCAGGGCAGTGGGAGAATGTTTAAATCTTTGAACAGAGGTCTACATGATTCTCTAGAGTTCACATTTGCCATAATTCTAATCGCCCTCATTTGTATCCTAAACGTGCTTAGTACATCTGGTGACATACCCCAAAATATGATCCCATATCTTAAGTATGAATGGAAATAAGCAAAATGAGTATTTCTTAATGTGTGCATGCAAGTGCAGGTTTTCAAAATACGTAACGCAAAGCACATTGAGTTCAGTTTAGTATTCAGATATTGTATATGTTTATTCCATTTCAAGTCTTGTTGTATCCATAGTCCTAAAAACTTTGTTTCTGGTTTATTTTCTATTTGATGACCATTTAATGTTATATTGGGTTTCGCAGGATTCCTATTCTGTATAGTGTGGAAATTTAGACATACTGTTTTTTATAGTTTATTATGAGGCGATTATCTTGTGACCATTTGGTTAACTCTCCTGTAACGGAGTCAGCAGACTGCTGTATGACCTGTTTAGTTTCACCTTTTATTGCGAGTGTTGTATCGTCCGCAAACAAAATTTCCTTATGTGAATGAACGTTCTGTGTTATATCATTGATATATAGAAGAAAGAGTAGTGGGCCCAAAACCGATCCCTGGGGTACTCCAAATTCAATAATTCCCTCATTGGACAATGTTTCATTAAGTAATTTGGTTCCATCATTTTTGTGTCTCAAGCTTACTATTTGTTTACGCCTTGTTAAGTAAGACTCCATCCATTTATTAGCTAGACCTCTAATACCATATTGATTCAGTTTGGTAAGAAGGATTTTATGGTCAACAACATCAAATGCTTTCGATAAATCCAAGAATAGGCCAGTTACATGTTCCTTATTGTCAATTAATTTCAGTATACAAATACTACATTCGTAAATTGCTGTCTGTGTAGATTTTTCCGTTCTGAATCCATGTTGTGAGTTTGATAATATTTTATTTTTTTCTATGAAACTTATCAGTCTCTTATACATAATTTTTTCCACAATTTTTGCAATACCAGTTGGTAAGGTAATAGGACGATAGTTATCTAATTCATCTTTTGAACCGTTTTTGTGCACTGGAATTACTTTTGATAACTTCAAAATATCCGGGTAAGTTCCTGAGAGAATTGAACTGTTTATTAAGTGCGTAAGTGGATTTATTATATATTCTGCAAATTTCTTTAAAATTGCATCAGGGATGCCATCAATGCCAGCACAGAATTTATTTTTTAGCTCTTTTATAACTATTCTTACCTCTTCACTTGTGACATGATTTATAAATAAAGAATCACTACATATATTTATTTTATTATTAGAATTTTGTGTATTTACCTGTGATTTATTTAATATTTTTTGTGAAATTTCCAAAAAATAGTTATTAAAAGTGTTTGCTATTTCCTCTGGATTATTAATCACTTTATTATTTCTGGTCAGTGTAATGTTCCTTTGTATTTTAGCAGATTTTCCAGTTTCTTTCTTTATCACGGACCACATAGCCCTGGTTTTATTAGATGATTGGCAAATAAAATTATCATTATGCATTTTCTTTGCTAGTGTTATTACCTTATTTAATATACTAGTGTATTTTTGTAGTATAAATTGAATTCAGGTGTTGTGTGGTATTGTTTATATAATTTGTGTAGAAATTTCTTTCTTTGACATGAATTTATAATCCCCGTTGTGATCCAATTGCTAGTTTTGTTATTTTGAACAGTTCTGCGTTTAAAGGGGAATGCTATTTCAAAATAGTGTTTTAGGGTACTGTTAAATGCATTAAATTTATCATTTACATTTTCTAGTTCATACATTTCTGACCATGTTTCCTTATTTAATAAGTCATTGAAATATGTAACATTTGATTCAGTGAATGACCTGCACTTTGATTTTACTCCATTATCATTATTATTGATTGTTTCGGATACTTCAAAACTCAGTATTTGTCCGTGGTGGTCGCTAAAACCCGGACTATAGACTTCTATTGAATGGTGATATTTATCTGTATTTATGAAAATTTGATCAGGAGTGGTTTTACTAAATTTTGCTATTCTTGTTGGGGTATTTACTGTAGGTTTCAGTCCATAGGAAATTAGTAACTGTGTTAATTGCGACACCTGGAATGGGGCCCTACTTACCTTGTTAGAGAGGTCCGCGTCGCTTTCTGCAAAATCATCACTAGATGACATGCCCCAACAGAAGAACACCTACAGGAGGAAGGAAGGTGGAGAAGGGGGAAACGCACAGGCTCGTCTACAGACACATCCGATAACTAACAGAACTGTCACCGACGAAATGATGCCACAACAGTTGCTTAAAATTTAAAATAAAATTTACTCAGCAAGCAAAGGGGCAAGAAAAATATAATTTAACAAAATCATAAAAAAGGAAACTCTCTGGTGATGCATATGGTTTAAGGCCAACATAAGTTATTTACATAAGTAGGCAAGAGACGGCTTAACATGCTTGCTGAGCGAAATGAAAACATTTAATTTAAAATTAAAATAATAACGCCCAAAAGATAGAAAACCAGAATACATGTATTACCAAATGAGAAAGGGCTTGATAATTTACTAAGGTACGCAATACCGACCCGACATGCAGACATCAAGGCCACGATGAAACGAAAAATTTAAAAATTAAATTAATAAAATAAAATAGGATAATTAACAAATCCACAATTTTCATGACGGAGAAAAACTCGGGAACACTCACAAAAACACAAAGTTAAACCAACAAGATTAACAAAAAACATACTAAGCTACCACCACAACACGTTTGAGTCTCCCGCTCGACGCCTAGAGAATACACTCTCAAGACCAGAATGCACTCGGGCAAAATCAAAAAAACAAACATGGCCACCAAATAGATGACCGCATGTCCAACCGAATTACGGCAAACAATTAGCTTAAAATTAAATTTAAAGTCACCAGAGAGAACATAAAGGGAGGAAAGAATTACGCCTTAACACTATTGACACGAGGCAATTTAGGCTGCAACGGATCGTAAGTCAAATTAATAATAGGGCAATCCCAAAGATTACAAAAAAATAAAAAAATAATAATAATTTACAACGTAAGATAAACTAGAAACGTGTCTCCAGAAGGTACGAAGGAAAACAACAAAATTTACATATTTGGTAACATTAGCAAAACAGAAAAATTAGGCCTACCAGGCGAAACAAAATACAGTATAAAAACATTAATATAAGGCCAATATCGGAGTTCCCATAACAATATATATATATTAAATAATAACGTACCTTAAAAACTTATCTGTGGAGACACAATAATAATAAAATAATTAACACACAAATTAAAAAAATTATAAGGCACTATATTGCCTCAAAATGGCTAACCCGCACATGCGCTGTTTTGTTAACAAGCACTCCTGTTTGCATCTAGTTGCGATTACTATTTCATACTTCTTCTTCACGGCGAAATGGCGAAAATACAGCCTTAAGAGCACAGACATTTCCTTTTTAGCATATATCCATATTTCGTAGAGGCTAGGGGCCAAAGCCCCCAGCACACGGAGAGACACACTTTCACCAACCAGCCGGGTTGTTGCTTTCCTGACGACACAGTATAAAGATGCCAAGATGGCGGAGAATCCAAAGTCAAAAGCCGCACTGCATTAATGTTAATTGTAATTGTCCAATCACAGATTGACACATCAAGTAATAATGTGCATATTATATAATTATTTTGGCGGCATGAGGTATATATAGTCTTTTGTTCAATGACGTAGAATACAATATTCTTCAAATATGTCTCGATTAGGATGAGATCAGAAGACACCACAAACACACCCTTGCAGTCGAAGATACAACTCGGCTAGAGGCTACACTCCGGCAAGAGGAGTCGATAGATGCTGCCACCTCGAGTTCATAAGCCCAACCAAGCCATCAGGTGGGCGCTTTAAAGGTCGCGATACATATATACAGGCTGTAAAAAAAAAGTCCTGCACCAAACTTAAACTCCGCATTGGGGTGGGGGCAGGGAGTAATTTGAGATAGGGAACCCGTGTCCGGAACGCAACCGTAACGCCCCTATGAGTGATTTTAATTATGAGTACATCTGGCAACGTCACGTGCTATCCACGGCAGAGGACCGATTATCACTCACAAGTCTACATAGATCCAGTCTCACTTCGTGGCTCAGGGGTAAAGCGCTCGACCCTCAGGCGTAGGTGGGGTTCGAATCCTTCTTCCAACCCAACGAACAGAACCAATTTGTTTTTCTTTTAAAACGCAAAATTGCGGCGTATAATTTAGCTCTTTTTAAAACGAAATTAGAAACAAAAATGATCTAATCTAGCCCTATGTAGTACTGAATTGATGCAAAACCAAACGATTCGAAGAAAAGAGAATCAGCACTGTCTGAAGGGGGTTTCAAACCCGGTCACCTCAGTGTGAGAGTCTAACGCCTTGCCACTGAGCCACGAGGTGGGCCTATTTCTAGATTGACTTGTGAGCGGTAATCGGTCCTCTGCCGTAAGTAGCACGCGACGTTGCCAAATGAACTCATAATTAAAATCGCTCATAGGGGCGTAACGGTTGAGTTCCGCACATGGGTTCCCTATCTCAAATTACTCCCTGCCACCACCCGCATGCGGGTTTAAGTTTGGTGTAGGACTTTTTTTTACAGCCTGTATAGGGGCGGTGCATTTTAAAAACGTTGGGACGGGCTTTTGCACGTAACATTAATAATTCACAATTTCTAACAAATTTTAAGAGATCCACATTTACATCCCCACAAATTATTATATCGAAATTTACTTTGCTCATGTTATTGAGTAACAATTCTAATTTATCTATAAATAAAGGAAACCTTCCTGACGGAGAACGGTATACGCATACAATTATTAACTTAAACTGCCGTATTTTTACGGCAGAGAATTCAAAATCCTGTTCCATAATTAGATAATCATAAGCTGTTATCTGTTCATGATTTAAATTATTTCTTAAGAAGATGCAAGTACCGCCATGGCTAATATTAGATCTAGAGTATTTACTAGCATGTATAAACCCTGGGAATTGAATTAATTCGAGTTGTTCCTCTTTCAGCCAATGTTCTGTAATACATAGTGCTGAGATGTCTTCAAGTTCATTTTTAAGCATTAGATTTATATAATCAATTTTATTATAAAGAGACTGGACATTCTGGTGGTAAATTTTAAATTTGTTACTTTTGCAAGCTTGTGTTGGTGATTTATTTACATTATTATTATCATCATAATTGTTATTATTATTGTTGCTAGACAAATCCGAAATACCATTGTTGCACTCCGTTAAATTTGACTTCTAAAGATCTGAATGCCAAATCTCACGTTTGGCTTCTTCTACCAGTTTCCCTGCTTCCACTCTAATGATATTACTGTTGAATTATTCTTACAATTTGAATTTACAATTTTGCAGATTTCATCACTAAGATACTATTTTCCTAATCTATTTAAGTGTAGGCCATGCCGAGTGTCGAACTTCCTGTCTAATTTACTTACATCTACAATTTGGACATTTGGAAAACTCTTACAAATTTTATGAATTTTTCCATTTGTAGCCTCTATTTCTACATTTACACATGATTTGGGAATTAAATCGTATCTCTGCGGAATGTTTACAATAATGACATTTGTTTTTTGCATGGATGGCAATGTACCCTTTAAATCATTGATTACCTTTTTACTCTCATTTCTATAGACGTCGTTTGCTCCAGCGATGATCACTGCGTAGTCCTTTGCAGTAAGGGACGCACACTCTCCATCATCCCGTTCGTGACCTCTGCAATTTGAGCTCCTGGCTTTACTGTCGAAGTGACCTCCATTTCTCTGCTTTTCTCCAATACGCTTGCTGCTACATCTCGCCCGTGGCTATCCGCTAATATCCGCATCTTCCTGGATTTTCTCTTTATCACTTTCTTCTTTTCTTCTTGAGGAAAGTCATCATTATCTTCGACAAGCACTCCAAATGAATTTGAGACGGGAATTTCAGTTACATGTACTCCATTTATAGGCCTAGGCTTATTCAATCTTACCTTACCAGCAATCACTGTCGACCAAGTTTCCTTGCTTTCCTCTCTGTTTCCTTTTAATTTATTCATCTCTTCCATTAACTTAGCAATATCTTCCTTTAGCAGCTTTATAATTTCGTCTTTTGAGGACAGTTCGTTTCTCAGGTTATGGCATTCGCATGACGGTAGCAGTAGGCCTACATTACGACATTCGGTTTCACATTTCTCCTCATTCAATTTTACCTGAGATCTTGTGATGATTTTATTTGCATTTTTTACTTTTATTTTGCACGACGAGCATAAATCCGTTACGGTTACACTACCTGACGAGACACTAACACTGTTTATTGTCGTCATACTAGAGATCTAAGTTAGCCTAGATGTTTACACCAAATTACACTAAATTTATTTTAATTATTACTACCTAGTAGAATTAATCTAATTACCTACCAATAAAGAAGAATGTGAAATAAGTAATCTTCCAATCGGGTGAAGTCTCGTAAAAGCACCACTGCTCTACTTGGTTCAAACAGTGATTGAAGAAGTCACCGAATCTTTGGATACACGTTCCCACAACTTAGTTTAAGTTTAATAAATTATTAAATTATCAATAAGAATTTCTAAATACTATCAATATTCCGTATTACACTTGATCTAAGGAAAGTAACTTTATAGATTTTAAACCTCTGTTATAATATTTTACCACATTTATCAAATATTTACACTAGCTGCTATTTCACCATACTTTCACTGTGACGCCATCTTGCCAACAGATAACCTCCCTCTGAGTGGGGGTCTTCTTTTAAACGTTTTGAAGTGCTGTGTGTGCATTTCCTCATAGATGTGGCAGTCAGATCCTGTGTTGATGTTTATGGGATGTGCAAGAGCTGTGTTTTAGCTCTGCTGGCTTGTGTGATAAGAAGTGTGTCGTTGTTGCTGTTGTTTACAGCCTAGGGTTATCTTGAAGGGTGAAAGGGTGAAAATAGTGTAGGGTGTTGGACAGATGGTGTAGATAGGGGTAGCTGGCGTAGATGAAGTAGATAGTTGTAGATAAATGTCTGGAGTGTAGTAGGCGTACCTATATGGATATCTCTCTTAAGGGCGCTATGTGCCCTTAGGGCCCTAACAATATGGAATTTTAGTATGAGGAAATTGCAATAGAATCTCAGAGGTTCTTGTAATTCAAAAGAAAGCTCTACCCCTTTTATCTAAGTCCCCACCAGGTACACACTGTAAACCCTTGTTTATTGATAATTCTATTATGCAGTAATTAATTTGTACATTTTAATGCACTATGTAAAGTTAAAATCACAGATGTTAAATACCGAAATGACTTCCATAATCACTAGGAGTAAAAATCAGGTGGATGTACCCTATTTTAGGTTGCAGAAAACAAAGGCAGGTCATTCAATTTATCCGTTGAAGCTTTTCAACAGATACCACCTAGTGTACAGGTTCTTCCTAATAACATATTTAGGACAAAACTGAAGCAATGGCTCTTACAACATCCTTTTTATTCAACTAAGGAGTTCTTTGAAATGGAAGTAATCGGTATTTAATTAAAATTTCTGGAAATATTATGTACTATGTAGATGTAATTATTTGTTTAAAACATGTATGTAACAATGTCTATTGCATACTCTATGCTTAATGACAGAATAAAGATTGATTGATTGAATTGAGGCATTTGAAATGCATCTGTACAGACGTATCCTACGTATATCATGGATACTGAAAGTTTCGAATAACGAGGTTCTTCGTCGTATGAAAAAGCAAAGAGAACTAGGCCTACTGCTTATAATAAAACAACGAAAAACAAGATACTTGGGAGTTGGGACATGTTGTGAGAGGCGAAAAATACCAGTTCGGCCTACTACAACTAATTATTTAAGGGAAAATTGATGGAAAAGGGTATATTGGAAGACGAAGAAACTCGTGGCTGAAGGATATCCGAAATTGGCATTGTTGCACATCATAAGAGGCCTTTCATGCAGCAATAGCAAGATTACTGTACCCAAGCTATATGTGGATCGTCAATCTCCGTTCGGAGACGACGTTTTAAGGAGGAGTAGAAGAAGAAGTGAGATTCTTATTTTCACCGCTAGATGACACATCTGATAACTGGAGTTGCCACTTATATCATCCTCCTTGAAGTTCCGATATGTTTCGTTGGGTGCTGGTTGAGAGTTTACCTATCTTCCTTGTGTTCCATGTTTGTTTATGATGGCGGTGTGCCTATGTAGTAAGAGAATTGTTCTTTGCCGAAATAATTTCCTGAAATTACCGAAAAGGAGTGGCTACATTGTTCTGTAAGTGTGTTATTATCAAATTATAAAGCCGTTTGTGTAAACGTTTCATATGGTTTGTGGCAATCCCACTTTTCTGTGTATTTGAGGTTATGACCGGTGCTACTTAGAAGTTCCCTTCAGTTACGTAATTATCCCATAATTTCAGGTATTTAAATACATGTGATGAAAATATTATTCATAAGATTTCAGGTATACAAGGTCTACCATGGTTGTGATATATCCATTTATGTCAACACAATAATAATACATTAAAAGAAAACATAAAACAATCAATCATTACTCTCCACAGCAGTAATTTACGTTACTAATCCTCATCAGTATTAAACCGTGTCTTTCTTCTGTCATTCCTCGAAACAAAATTCGGATCCTCTATGAATGTTTTGGATAACTGTCAAAGAAGTCTTTAAGTGTGAATGGCAAACTGAATGAGCCTATGATTTAATCCCATTCTAGTCATAGTAGAACTCAAATACCAGTAGCCTACATTTTCAAGCAGTAAAGTGCACTGAAACATTTCTTCTTCATAGCTTGAATTTGATAAAAACATTAGTAGCTGAAGAAGAGTACTTACTTTTGAAACTTAATAGCATAGCCTACCTTTCTCCTGGGCTCATTTCACTGTAGCAGGCACTGTGTCCATATAACTAGCAATGTTTTTATTCAGGGGAATCTGTTTTTAACCCTACATATAAATATGTGTCCGTCTCTGAATATAGGGTTACAGTTGAGGAGACGAGAGCATACAGACAAATTTACTCAACTACCGGTACTGATATTGGCCATAAAGACCTTCTGTAATGATTCAAAATAGATGTGGAAAGGATGTAGTTCACTCCTCTGCTGTCTATAACCTTCCCTCCCATCTTCCCTTTTTTATATCATGACTTGTAGCCTACAGTAAAATTCTAACTGTATCAGCCATTATCCGCGTGAATTATGCACAAGCACAGTATTGCCATTAATTATGCGTGACTTATCACTTTTTCTTTTTGCTTTTCGACAATATGTCATTTTCATACCTTATTTTATCTTTTGGGGGGACATTATCAATAATTTTAACTTCCAACCTTGATCACTTTTTCACCGACTGCACCCGATATAATATGCGCTAAATCACGTAAATGTGTGTTTTATTTAACAACCGGAGCCATGTTCGTCAGATGTTTTTTAGTAGGCCTATGTGAAACTGCCGCAGCGAGCACTCACAACGAGGCGCGCACATTGACGTCAGTAGTTCCCAACTTGTCCGATGCAAAATACACCAGATGACAAGTAACGTTGTAATTATGTGAAAAATGAAATAATTGGGCTTTTGTATATTAACTTATTTGTATTTGTAAATAATGCTGGTATAAGACAATGGTTCCAACTTCACTTTACCGAAATCAAAAACCATTGATCTAGACGTGTTAGGCTGTAACCATTGTCAAAAACCATCAGATTGGACAAAACGAAGGTTAGGATGGTCGGGTGTAGGTGCGACCTTGACCGCGTGCAGCGAGTGGGGCACAGGTGACACAAAACTATTGATCTAGGCGTGTTGGGCTGTAACTATTGTCAGAAACCATTGGATTGGACAAAACTTAGGTTAGAATGGTTAGGTGTGGGTACGGCCTTGATGTCCGGGTATCCTCTTGTTGTAGGTTACAGATAGGTTATGTTTTATCCACCTAACTTCCACTTCACGTTGGCATTTCACGCACGGTAGTGTTTTTGGTACTACAATGTGTTCCAATAGCTTCAGCAACTTCTTAGGTTGATCAATGAACCGCCGATTGAAGGTACTGATTGTTATCAGGCAACTTCGACAATCCATAGTGATTAAATGATTCAATTCAGTGCACTATCAAATGAACTAAGTGCTGCACACAAATGATGCGCACTAGAGAATGAACTGGGCGCTTCTTGGTTTTATATAGTACCGTAAGGGCGAGTTTGGCAGTACTGTTTTGATGACAGACCAACGGGGCTAACGAAGAGACCCGAATACTCACGCCCGCAACCGATGATGATTGATTTGGACTAATGGCGGCCACAGCTGTAATTTTGGCTATATAAGTCGTGATCCTATTTGGGAAGGCTGGGTGGGTCACTGACAGTGGAGGAGTAAACATCTATTACTACATTTTCTCCAGATATTTTCCTGACCATTACTGCAGGTAATTTGGTTAGTTTTTCTACTTTAGAAAAGTCATATGTCATGCACCACTACCGTATTGCCAACCCCACCCATACGATAGCCTACTAATTATATTGTCAGTCAAAGTAGCATTCTGTCAGGGGTTCAAATGAAAGGAACAGTGGTTTTACCAATGGTTACAGCCTAACTCGTCCAGATCAATGGTTTTTGGCAATGGTTACAGACTTACGTGTCGTCAACAGTGCCCCACTAGCTTATTAACCCGACCTTTGTCACATTTGTTTTGTCCAATCCAATGGGTCTTGATATTGGTTTTAGCAGTGAGCCGCGTCAGCAATATATGTACCCCTGGTTTTTGTACACACAGTGGAAATAGTCACGCATAATCTTTCTCTAGACCAGCGGTTCCCAAACTTTTTCGGTCACGGAACCCTTCAGAAGTCATGATATTCCCGCGGAACCCTAACTCTATCCCTGATTTTTACTGAGCATTGTGAACCCACAACGTTCTTCCTGCTTTCACCTATCCTTATTGCCTGGGTGTTTTGTATAGCCTAACGCTAACGTGGTAGGTTTGGAAACAAAGAGAAAACATTTTAAATGTACATGCAAACCTTTATTTTGGTACAAAAATATAAACAATTATTTTAGAAAAATAAAAATTGGATTTCCATCTAATTTCTAATGTGATGAATGAAATTGTTTCATTTTCGTTCTTATAATACTGTAGTTTTGAAATCGGGCTTTATGTCCGACAGCTGAATACGTAAATCCCAGGCAGCATTCAACTTACTCCTAAATTTGTTTTTGGTGTAAGCATAAGCAGAAAAGCCTGCTTCGCAACGATAGGTGGACTCGAAGGGGTGCAGAGCTCGGATAGCCTTTCGGCTACTGACGGGTATTATGTCTTATCAGTCCTACCCAAAAGTCATTCAGCAGCACTAATTCAAATTTCGTTTTAAAAGCGGAGGTATATTGAAATTCAATAAGATCTTCATAGTCAGGCACGGACATGTGAGGTTTATTTCAGTTGGCAAATTGATTTCGCACCCACTCGATGTCCCCTATTATTCTGGTATCTGGGAAGTACTCCGTCATAGATCTCGAAAGATTTATTAAATGCTCACAAATGTTTTTATGCACATCAGCTTCGATTTCCATCTCATTTTCACTCAGAAATTGTGCCAGGAGAGAAAAGCATTCAAAGTTTTTCTCATTTACACATTCGATCCAAAAGTTGAGTTTGGTTTTGAATGACGTTATTTTGTCTCTGAATGTGAACGTGCTTATATCTTTATGCTGCAAAGATGTCGTAACTTCAGTCAGTTTCCCGAATATGTCATGAGGTAAGCACTTCGAATGAGCCACTTCTCGTTGCGTAAAAATTCAGCATGTTTGCTAGGTGCGGAAAGGTCTTCTTTCCCTATGAAGAAAACCAGAGGCTCGTTGCGCAGCTCAAAAAAACTGGTCAGGACTTCGCCTCTTGAAAGCCATCTAATTTCTGTGTGCATTGAAAGTGATTGATGTTGACTTCCTATTTCTTCACAAGCCTTTGCAAAAAGTCTACACTGGAGTGGGCGAGACTTTACACAATTGACAATTTTTACAGCCTCATTAAGGACGTCCGTGGAAGTCTTGTGGAATGTTCTTCGCCACAAGGGCATGTCGATGCAAGATGCAATGGCTACTGGTACAGTTTGGCGCCATATTTTTTATTCTTGATACAGTCCTTTTCAATTTTCCCACTATCGCTGCAGTTCCATCGCTGCTTACGTTAACACACTTTTCCCAATCAAGATCATGTTTACGCATGTAACAATCACTGATTTTTAAAAAATCTTCCCCAGTTGCATTGGTCTCCAAAGGTGCTCATAGAAACAAATCTTCATCCATACTTTCTTTGAATGGTTACCTTACGGAAACAAACAATATCGCAAGTCCGGCAACATCTGTACTCTCGTCCAGTTGCATTGCATATGCTTTACAATTTTCCAGTCTCTGAATTAATTCATCTTCGATATAGTCTGCGAATTTATGTATACGGTCCAACACAGTGTTGTTAGATCATTGGATCTTTTTTTGCCGCTTCCACTCCATGCACACAGCCGACTATTGCTTTGGCGAATAGGTGCTTGGATACAACACGAACTCCACCTAACTTCGCATTAGAGACAATCTGATAGTTAGTCTCGTGTGGTTTTATTTTAAAAAATCAGTTTTAAATTTGATTTGAAAGATTTATTGCGGAACCCCTGTGATGCCTTCGCGGCACCCTAGGGTTCCGGGGAACCCAGTTTGGGAATGGCTTTAGTCACGCCTATGACCAACATCAAGGGGTGGTGTATTTTATATCTTACACGTTGGCAGCACTACCGTGACATGAATGTGTCATCATGTCTCGTCAATGTCTCCACCCATATAACAGTTATATATGTAACATAATGTTTGAAAATACGGTACATAAAATTTTCTGCCTAGTCAATAGGCTACTTTCAAATTGCTTGTATTCAAAGAGTCAGTATATGTTTCAGGGCCTAATCATATTTTTGGCACCCTTCATCAGCCTTACAAAAATCACAAAAACTAGCATAAAAAACTAGCCTATGACATTGCATAAAATTCTCATTAGGGCAAATATATACTTTAAATGTGCCAAGAAGATAATGAGAAATATGAACTTTCTGCAGAAAGAAACAAATACAGTAGATCCTTATTAATCCAGACTAATTGGGACTCTATGTTGTCCGAATTAATGAAGGTTCGGATTAAACAAAATAACCTACGAAATGAGCCAAGGTACATATTTAAACACTCTGATCAGTAAAAAGAACGTTTACAGTAGGCTACAGTATTTTTTAATTTAAGAAATACAAAGGTGATTTAACTTAGTATACACTTAATGCAATACAGTATTAAGCCCTACAGAATACAGAAACGCAGGGTTGGCAATACTGTATTAGACGATAATTCAGGCACATAATTGGCAGACACAGCTGGAATATTATTATAGTATATACTGTAAGTCGTGATCTAAATAAGAGAACACGGGTGGGTTATGGACAGTGTAGGAGTTAACATACTACAGTGGAACGTGGCTAATTCGAACTTCTATAATTCGAAATCTTCTTTAATTCGAATTTTTCTTTTGGTCCCTAGCATTTTATATACAATCAATGCTAAAAAATCGTGGTTAATTCGAATTATATTTTGGATAATTCGAAGTTTTTACGTGTGAAAAGCCAATCGGAAGCCTAACAGTTGGGTCAGGAATTCCTGAAAAACGACGTATCGTTGGCATGCGGCCCCTACTCGATGGTTTTACCTACATGACTAACAACACGCCTGCGACGCTCCTTCCAAGGTCAATGCCCAACCCCTCCCCATCCCATTGTTTTGCAACGCTCCACATCTCATAACTCATAACAGTGTCCTCCCTTCTTACACCTGTCTGGTAGTGCGTGCTGAGTGGTCTGAATTAGTAGAAGTTTGGTTTTGCCTGTGTTTTAAAGTGTGTGTACAGAGCTAAGATGTCGTCATCAAATCCTCGGGTTTCATACAAAACTTTGACTTTGGCGGAGAAAATAGCGGTGATTAAAGAAGTGGAAAAGGGAATGAAGGAAAACATCTGAAATTCCAAAGGCATTCGTGATTCCTCCAAACACGTTGTCAACATAACTAACAAATAAAGACAAAATTCTCGGTTGTGAAAATGAGAGTGGCAGAGGCCGAAAAAGGTTGAGGGAACCGGAAAATTTGAATTTGAATATTTTCTATACCCTTTTCAAAGAACTTTCATAATTCGAATTTTTGGATAATTCGAATTTTGTTACTGGTCCCATGAGGTTCGAATTATCCAAGTTCCACTGTACTTCATTTCCTGATTTAAATATTTTTCATCATTAGAAAAGACTAATTTCAGAAGCCTCCGTGGCTTAGGCGGCAGCACGCCGACCTCTCACCGCTGGGTCTGTGGTTCAAATCCCGGTCGCTCCATGTGAGATCTGTGCTGGACAAAAAGGAGGCAGACAGGTTTTTCTCCGGGTACTCCGGTTTTCCCTGTCCAAAATTTCATTCCAGCAACACTCTCCACTATCATTTCATTTCATCTGTCATTCATTTAATCATAGCCCCAGAGGAGTGCGTCAGGCCTCGGCAGCCGGCCCAGTTCATATCCTCGCCGCGAGATGGGGTCTTCATTCATTCCATTCCTGACCCGGTCGGAGACTGGAAGCAGGCTGTGGATTTTCATTTTTTCAGAAAAGACTAATTTCAGTTCTTTAGAAAATTTTATCAAACGAGTGATGTCTCATTCAGTGTTAATATTCTACCCCATAATCTTCAAGAATTACTCATATATCCCATCTACACCTGCTGCTTTCCAATACCTGAATGCCTGTATTGTTTCATAATTAATTATACAGAACAGGAGAACAAGCCTTCGTAACTTTCAACAAGGTATATTACTGAAAATATAGTATTTATGATTGACAAACCTTTCTCGGAGTTGTTGGAAGTCGTTTCACATTCTCAATTGCCACTGCTGCACCGGAAATAATTACTTTTAACGTAAATAAAGCATTATTGGTCGTGTTCATTTGAACAAGGTCGGTCATTTAACAATCACACTGGACACTACGTCATACCCACGTGACACGTTGCCAACATGAAAAATGAAATAAAAGGCAAAACCATTGGCCTGGATAAAGATTATTTATGCGTGACTTCCCCCACTGTGCGTGACAAAAACCAGGGGTGTTATCTATTAGCTGCAGGCGCGCGGCCTCAATCCTCCATTGGTCTGGACGAAAATTATGGTCTAGTCAAAACCATTGGTACAGTACCAAATGTGTGGGGTTGGCATTATGGACTCCTTCACAAAGATGGCCGTCAGCAGCAATTTCAGCTATATAAGTCATGCTCCTATTAGGGCAGCGGACGAGTGAACATCTATTACTATATCATCTCCAGGTACCATTACTACAGTTATTTTGGCCAATTACATTACTTACAATTTTTTAAACACATGTTCTCCTGTTCTGTAGCGCCACCGTTTCATATATATCCTTAGTTGTGTATCTTAATTTCTTAAGACTTCTTCAAACTCTGCTTTCCTATATGATCTACATCTTCCTCACCTGCAACCCCGATCACCGTACCATACACCTTATTAAACGCCTCAACTTTCTCACCATCACCAACTAGAATTGTACCATCCCCTTCGATATCAGGAATACAGCCTTGGACTCTCCTTATCCTCCCTATATTATTCTGCTAAGGTCCCATTCCGGTTTTGTACTGAAAATAAGGTCCTGTTAACACCAACCTACACATATGGGCTACCTACAGGTTCCGCATAACCCCATGTGTGCCCGAAACGCACTCACTTCCTCTTTAAATGCCTCACAATTAAATAAATACCTTAAAAAATGTACATTTACTATGGGAGCACTGCAACCTGGCGAGCCTGCTGCTAGAGCGCAGGGCAGTGCGGCGTACTGCTAGGCGAGCCTGCCGCTAGAGTGCAGGGCAGCGCGGCGTACTGCTAGGCGAGCCTGCCGCTAGAGCGCGGCGTACTGCTAGCTGAGGAGTCTCTCATCAGATGGCTCCGGTGTGGTCTCGCCAAGACTTTCTCTAAGGTTCAATCCTTTGCAAGTATAAAAATTGCTGTAGAAGAAACTCCCGAGCAAACAATAACCGATGAATTCGTTGTAACATCGAATATTGTCTACAAAGAGGTGCTGTGACAAGTACAAAACACTGTTCTACATAATTCTTTGTGTTCTTCTCGTGTACATAAGCCGTTTAACGACAATAAATACATTTCTTAAATATTTAAAACTTCGTTCTCCCACATTCTTCCCTACTGCCCCATAAACCTACATTCACGTTGCGTAAGCTCGCACGGGCCCACTAGTTCCCCTTAAATAACTATACCTACTCCTCCATCTTTCCTTGAAGTTCTGCCTCCCTGCCACTAATCTTCACATTAAATTAACCCTAGCCTCCTCCTTACCCCTGCCTTACTTATTTCTTAACCTATTTAACCCTTTGTAGGTTATTTATATTCTCAAAGATGCAGATGGTTGAATCTTTCAGCGTTATTTCAATAATTTTCTTCTCTAAGTGTTAATATTTCTGAAATCAAATATTGTTTCATCTCCACGACCTAAGGCACTTGATATTTTTAAATAAAAGCAATTGAAATTAAAAAGTATAAAATAAAATATTATTAAAGAGAATAGAGTTAAAAATAAATATGCTTTTAAAAATTAAAAATAAATAAGCTTTTAAGAATAAAAGAAATAAACGGGAACATCGAAATGTTAACCCTCCGGCGGGCGCGCCATGGTAGATATTTCATATGGTACATGGAGGGAATGCACACCATCATGTTGTTCGCCCGCCTATTCCTTCAGTGGAGTGTCTTCTGTCGTGTGACGAAAACGTGATTGTTGTAGCTGTGTTTGTTGCCACATTAGAAACACATTTCCTGTACAACACACCTCTGGCGCACTCAGTGCGCCGCGCCTGATTATGTAAGTAAAACTATCCAGGTATCTTTGTTTCATTTTTATTCTCTATGATTATTTTAACGCTGAATAAGATTGTTGCTACAATATTTAAGATTGCTGCTTATTTATAATGACTCATTTGTCGTATAACAAGCCATAAGGCACGCCGCCCACTTACGGTTGACATGCTTAGCATTTCTATTCATTTAAGTTATTCCAAATTTATTCTGTTTTGCTCTGTGTTAAATTAGGAAAAATTGGTAAGTTTCATGCTCATATTAACAATAATATTTTCAGGACGACGTTCCTTGATGACGAGTCTATCCATGAACTTGTAAACAACTTGCAAGATGATCAGCCCGTTGAATCAAGCAAGGAAGACTGAGAGTCAAGTTTCCGATACAGAGAATGAAATAGTTAATTTCAGCGACCACCAGACTGGCTCTGAACAGAGTTATGACGACGTTAGTGAGCCTGTAGCTAGTGCATATTTCGTGGGGAAGGACAAAGAAACAAATTGGAGAAAACTGATTTGTTAACCACATCGAAGACCATTGAATGCAAAAATATTTTGAGAAAGAAATTGCCCATGCCAGTACTAAGGTACAGAGATGTAAAAAGAGAAATTGATGCATTCTTACTGTTTATAGACACTGATATGGTAGACGAAATTGTTAGGTGCACTAACTTCTTCATTGCGCGTCAACGAGAAGAAATTCAATACTCTAGAAAAAGGTATGCAAAGGACACAACAAGATGTGAAATGATGGCTGTCTTTGGTGTCTTGTACTTACTGGGAATGAAAAAGCTAAGCCACACTAATACCAATGAACTCTGGACCACAGATGATACTGGACTTGAAATTCTACGTGCTTGCTTGAGTGCTAAAAGGTTCCTCTTTGTTCTGTGTTGTATGCGCTTTGATGACGAGGAGACAAGAGTTGACAGGTTGAAGACAGACAAGCTTGCTCCTGTCAGGTATGTGCTTGATATATTTACCGATAAGCGTAAAACAAGTTACTGGTTGAGTGAGTATGTTACTGTCAATGAGAAATTGGAACCATTTAGAGGGCGATGTGCATTCATCTAGTATATTCCAAATATACCAGAAAAATCGGATTAAAAATGTTTGCCCTCTGTGGTGTTAAAACATTTTACACCAGTAACATCCAAGTTTACTGCGGGAAGCAACCTGATGGCCCTTTTTCTGTAAAAAATTCGCCATCTGCAATTGTCCATAGATTAGTGGACCCTAACAAAGGCTCTAACCGAAACCTGATGATGGGCAACTGGTATACAAGTGTGTCTTTGGCAAGGGAGCTACTTGAAAAGAAAATAACTTGTATTGAAACTCTTAGAAAAAACAAGAGAGAACTGCCAGCTGAGTTCCTACCCAAAAATGGTAGAGGTAGGATCATCAACATTTGGGTACTGTATCAAAAAGATACAAAGAAAGTTACAAAGAAAAACAAAGTGTTATTTTACTCTCTACCATGTATGACACTGGGACAATAGACAAAGCCTCAAACAAGTCTCACATAATTCTGGACTATAATGCAATTAAAGGGGGAGTAGATATGGTGGATCAGATGTGTTCATCATACACAGTGGATAGGATTACGAAGAGGTGGCCTTTGGTGCTCTTTTATGCTGTGATGAATATGGCCGGGATAAATGCTCAAATTGTTTTTCAGTTCAATGAGGGCAACCCTAAAGACAGGAGGAGGGTCTTCCTCAGAAATTTAGCTCTGCAACTGACGAAAGAGCAGATGAGTAGTCTCGCTATGATGCCAAGCATACCTGATGATACTGTTCGAAAGCTGCAGAGGAACCTGTGCAATATAGCCAGAAAAAGCGAGGAAGATGTCAAACATGTGGACTATCCAAGAATGTCAATACGACCATCATGTGTGATCAGTGCAGGAGTTTGTTTGTAAGAAGCATGCTAAGATAAACTAACTCTGTGAAAGTTATGTTCTCCCGAGTAACGATGTCTAAAAACTAAAAGGAAATTCTGTTCCTTATTGTAGCCTATATTATTATTCTGTAAATAATACATTGGCCTAGTTACCCTAGCATTTTACTAGCATAATTAAAGCGTTTTTCTAACTCAATCACATTATAACCTACTTAGAACGTCCCTAAATAAGTATGCAGGTATAAGTCCACAGAAAGTCAACATTTAAATGAAAAAAAAAATGCATTGCAAACGAAGTGTGCCACGCGCCTGCTCATGTTACAAAAATAGGCCTGCCGGAGGGTTAAAGAAAACAAAAATTAATAATACAGTAATTAAAATTTGGCTAAAATAATTATAATTAATTAGGTAGATTTCATTAGAAAGCTAACTATTGCAATGGGTCCCATGTTTCGACTTCCGGGAAATTTCGACATATCTTCGCGTTTCACATCCCCCAGACCGCAAAACCACCGTCAGTTCAAAAGTTTATATATAATTTATGCATGTATATATATATGTATATCAGTTTCTTGTGGACACGATAACTGCCGTAATTTTGCACCAATCGCTTTGAATTTTCTACCGAATATGTATACCTATAAAATCTCGGTTGAGTTCGTTACTGGGATAAATCGGTCGAAGGGGGTGAAAATGGGGGGCTTTTTTCCAAAAAGTGAAATATTGCTATAACTCTCTTAATATGTGAAATATCGAATCCGTTCAAAGTTCATACTATGTGTCGGATAAAGCCCAAAAATTTATGTTTGAAGAGTTTTTTTTATAGCACCAACCATTGACCAAAGGGTGGGAAAAAGTGGGTTTTTCGGGAAACATTAATCATATCTCTCTTAATAGGCACAATATCAAAACCGTACAAAATGGACAATATTCCCCTAATAATTACCTAAAACTTTTGTCTGAAAGAATTTTTGATATGACCCACCATTACGCCAAGGGATGAGAAAAATGATTTCGGAATTATAAGAAGATGCCAAGAGCTATCAGTGGTTGCCATGGCAACACTACTAAATTGATGAGGGATGAGCCATCAGACGTTGCCATGACAAAACACTTGCACAAGATCAGACTCAGATTTCCATCTGACTAAGTGTGAAGCGGCTTCGGTGACTTAACTGGTAGCATGCTGAACTTCTATGCCCAAAGTCGTGGGTTCAAAGCCGGCCGAAGTCGTCGGATTTTCTAAGAGCGCTAAACATCCCTCAGTATGCTTTCCTTTGGAGGGGAAGTTCCAACGTTTGTTGCTGGTTGCGGTGGCACCTAGTAGCCAAGTTCACAGCTAGGTGTCGTTGACGGTAGTATCTGGTAGCAACATTAGGAACTACTGCTTGAAATTGACCGTCTGCAGTCCTTTCCTGAATTACAGACTAATACAGCCATCACAATTCACACCGTTTATCAGACAGATTCTACACTCACCCAAAGTACACGGGGTTACATGACCGCGTTGTCGCAGCCCCTAAACTGAGGAACCAACCAAACTCTCTGCGGGAGATATAATTTTGCGTGAAGAAGTAACAGACAGTTACATAGTTACACATCAGTGTCGAAACCTTGCAAAAGGACAGTGTGACCACAAGTATAAAAATGGACCCCAAATGACAAGAAGGTTACCGTCCCCATAAGACAATAAAATGTTTAAAATATGCATAAAATGACGAAAAACAAAGTTAATTATGCTCCAATTATTAAAAACTTTCTCGCAATCAATGAGGTCTGATCCTTCTACGATCCTTCTGCCTATTTTCGCCTATCCCCAAGTTTGCCCGGTGAAATCTACCTCCGCCTTCCGGCGTGCCGAGAGGACTTTTTTAAATGAATACAAATAAATTATCTTTAGTAATATTCTGCCCTATTAAGTGTTAAGTTGAAACAGCTGCCGATCCACTTTCTAATCCTGTTAATTTCTCACCTACATTTCTTCCTTAATTTCCTTTGTTTATTGTGATAAACTTGAATCTGTATTTCCTGCTTCACTTTTAAGTGGCACATACAATTTTTCCACATCTCAGTGGGTGTACATCAGGGGTCTGCACTTTCACCCATACTCTTTATTATAGTAATGGATGCCATCACCAAAGAATATTGCAGAAGCCAGCCCCTTGGACTTGGCTATATGCTGACAATGTGCTTTTGCCCTCAACGGATAAGATCGATCTCCAGGAACAAGTGCAAGTCGTGAAATATCTCCTAGATGTCTCTGGACTTTGCCTTAACATTAAGAAGATGAATTACCTGACGACTGATTCAATTTCTAGGTTCAAAGATGAATTACCTCACGACTGATTCAATGTCTAGGTTCAACTATCACTGCCAAAGGGACACTTACTATTGTGACTACCAACTTCATTGGTAGTGCATGGCATAAGGGGCGATCTATGACAGGAGTGTTATGCAATCAAAATATACCAGACAGGCTAAAGTCAGTAGTATATCGCTCTGCCATCCATCCGGTTGTCCTATACAGTTCAGAGTTGGCCTGAAACTAGGGAGGTAGAACATCTACTAGCTGTCATGAAAACATGAATGCTGCGCTAGACATCGGGTCTGACACTCCATAATCATGGTCCTAACAGTGATATACTAATGCGCCATGGAATTGCACCAATAGTGGATAAGATGAGGGAAAGCCAGCCAATGTGGTATGGCAGACAGAACATCGGTGCACGGAAAATACCCAGCAGGGAGACAGCGGTGGCTCGACATATTTCACAATGACCTGAAGATAGCAGGCCTACATCCTGACCAGGTGCAAAACAGTGTCAAATGGCTACAAAAAGCCAGAATAGCAGACCTCATCACAGTATGGGACAAACGTTGAAGAAGATACAATTTGTCACAACCTAGTAGTATTGTTATTAGACCTCCCCACATTCAAACTCGCCCTCGACCCACTGATTGAAATTACCAGCCAAATAATTTCCTATTCTTTCTTTATCAGCTTTATAATAATCTGTAGAAGTCTTCTGAGTATATCCATGAGCAGGTTGGGCCTGTCAGTCTTTGGAAGGGTTAGCTTACTGAATGATCGAATTCTTTAATTTATTTCCTCATGCTTCGCAAATACAGCAGAAAACGTTTCCTTAGAATGCAAGTCACTATTGCCACTTGAGATTAATTGTACTTTCTACTTTTTCAAGATTTTGAACCCTTTGCCTAGGAAAGATGAATTCATTTTTATTGCCAAGTTTTTATCTGGGCACAGTGTAACATACAGAGGAGTGCAAAATATTAGACTAGATTCCAGTTTTCAAACATTTCATTTTTTACTTCTCAAGACTTAATGCAGTAAAAATGTTTGCAATGCACTGAAATTACTTAAAATGTTAAACCAATTGTCTTAATTATATTTTCTATTAAGAAAGAAACTCACAGAATAATGGCTATTTTTAATTTTCACTGAAAGATGAACCTTGCTAGTACAAAATGTGATACCTTTTGTTTTGAATACTTTATTCTAGTTTTCATGTGGATTTAGAGCAGAAGTATTCGAACTATTTAAAGGTTCGTGGACGATGGGTTAAAATCGCCTGATTTAGTGGGTACCGTACATTCCAAAGCAATTGAAAACCGAGATAACCAGCTCACCTCAGGCATACCTCAGAATATCCAATTCCGAAAAATCTAGACGCAATTCCTTATGGAGAATTTGTAGTTCATAGGGAAGAAAACATTACTAAGTATGGCAATAAAATATGTCAGCAGGACATCAATAAAGTGATTTTGAAGAAAAGGAAAAGTGAATGATTTAAATTCTAACTAGATGAAACCCGTCAAAACATGACGGACAATGGAAAACAAAATTACTGAAGAAGCTTCTTATATAAGTTACATTCTTTGTACGATTACTTTTTAGCACTATTGCAACTTTAAGGGCGTCAAAAGATAGCACTCTCAGCATTGCAATATATTGCTGGTCATGACTGAAAACGTGATTAGGTCATCATCATCTTGCACAGTTTCCAGCCACTGGCCGGGTCTGTTTGGAACACAAGTCTCTCCAACGTCTTCTGTCTTCCCACCATCTCTCAGCCTCCACCCTTGTCCAGTCTTCTCCTCTCTTCTTCACGATTTCTTCCTCCCCCTTCACCCACCTGTCTCTCGGTCTCCCTCTTGGTCTCTTTCCTTCCCACTTCGTCTCGTGTATCCTGCTGGGTATCCTCTTCTCCTCCATTCGTTTTACATGTCCATACCATCTAAGTCTAGATTTCTCTATACCAGTCTGTAATGGTTCATCCTTCATTAATTCTCCGGTCCTCTCATTTCTTATTCTGTCCATCTTTGTAGCTCCAATACTGCTTCTCAAGAACCTCATCTCACTGGCCTGTATTTTGCTCTTCTCCCTTCCTTTCATAACCCAGGTCTCCGAGACATACGTCAGGATAGGGACATTGTACGTCCGATATATGATCTTTTTGCTGTTCTGAGGGACATTCTTGCTCCATAACATGCTTCTCACACTCCTCCGGAATGCTTCTGCCTGTCTCCCCCGCTCATTTATTTCTCTATCGTTTCTTCCATTCTCTTGTATCAGGCTTCCCAGATACTTGAAACTCTCCAATTCCTTCGGCTGTTCCCCACCAATTGTTATTTCCGTTGTGGTTCTTTCCTTCTTCCTTGTGTGATCACCATCTCACTCTTATTTATGCTAAATTTCATCCCATAACCTTGTATTATTCCTTCCCACACGTCCAACTGTTCCTGTACCTCCTCCTCCTTGTTTCCCCAAATCATCAAATCATCTGCAAGCACCATTGCTTTCATCTTTCCTTCCCCAATTACTTGTGCCACTCGGGTCATTATGTCATCCATCACCACAATGAAAAGTAACGGTGACAGTGCACTTCCTTGTTTCAGGCCGTTTCTCTGTTCCAACCAGTCCGATCTCTCTCCTCCCACTTTCACACAGCTCACGCTTCCCTTGTACATCTCCTTTATCTTCCTTATAGTCCATTTTTATATTCCTCTATCCTCCAGGGACTTCCATACTTTGTTTCTGCATACACTGTCATATGCTTTCTCAATGTCCAGAAAGGCCATCAGTAGATCTGTTCCATACTCATAGTGCTGTTCTTGTAACTGCCTTACAGCAAAAATCAAATCCACTGTGGACCTTCCTGATCTGAAGCCATGTTGTTCTTCCCTCATCCCTCCTTCTATCCTTGTCCTAATTCTCCTTTCCAAAACTTTCTCAAACAACTTTGCACAATGACTCATCAGTGTTATTCCCCGATAGTTTCTGCATTCTGTTCTACTACCTTTCTTGAAGATCGGGACAATTATTCCCTTTTTCCAGTCCTCTGGGGTCTTCCTTTCCTTCCATGCTGTCTTCATCACTCGGTACAACCATTGTATCCCCACCTCTCCTGCTGCTCTCACCATCTCCACACTCAACTCATCCACACCCGGTGCCTTCCCTCCTTTCATCTTCCTCACTGCATCTTCCACTTCTTTCCATGTTAAGTCCTTTTCTATTTGCAGTTCATCTACTGTACCTCTTCCCCGATTTCTTCCTCCTCGCCGTGGTTTCCATTTGGGTTCAGGAGTTCTTCAAAATATTATTTCCACATTTTCTTCAGTTCTTCCCTATTTTCTATCTCTTGTCCCCTTTTGTTCACAATTCTAACATAATCCGTAGGATCCTTCCGCCTCTTATTCTTTACCATCCCAAACAGGACCTTTTTTGCACCTTCACTATCCTGCTGGTCATGACTGAAAACGTGATGAGGTAAATAGCCCAATACGTTCAAGAGTTTCTCCTTGAGCTTGATTGATTTTGATAAAGTAGGCCGAGCGAATAGGAAATTGTTGCCTATTAAAAGAAAATGTACTGTAGGCTACCTGTAAGTGTTTTATCGTAAGGTGTTAAATCAAGTCGTAGGATTTGAGCTCTCTGCCTATTATTACTGCACCTATTATATCCGAATCCAAGCGATTTCTTACAATTAATATATTACCATATATGAGTCCATGGGAAACGTTCAGATTTCTAAGAAGCATATCTACGGCTTAAACGTTCGAAGTATGTGGAGGCGAATCTCTTAATTCCAAGGAATTGAGAAATTCAATAATAGGGAAATGAAGTAGCTGGCTTTCATCTTCAGTATCCAATCTGTTAACGCTGATGTATGTGTTTGAACTGCTGGATATAAGTTCAATGACTTTTAAATTAATATCATTACATTGTTGCAGCTTGGCAAATATTTTATATTCCAGTAGATCAATTTTACCCTCACAACAGTAAAGACCAAAGTAACCACGCATAGATTTTACGCAAGAGAAATACAATGTAGAAAAATGTTTACATTTGATCGTCAAGGACCTTACAGTACACTGTATTGCATAATATCTGGAATTGTTTCTGAAATGGCCTATTTATATTGGATTTTAAATGTGGCTTCGTATTATTCGATAACACTATAGTGTCCTGCAATAACGGAGCCGCTAAATATTAAATGGCAAATAATACTTCCATTGCCGAAATCAACTACGTAGTTAGACTCCGTGCTCTAAACAAATAATCATTAAACAATTGTCTTATACAATGAAGTTCAACATGACCGTCCAGAGACTTTCATACTCAAGTTGGTTGGTGAGGAGAATGCGATGAGACTGATCGCTTAAAATAAATTCCTTATAATTGTTCCTGCCAGCGAAATTTTTTGCGATAGCTTGAAAACGCAGCTCAGAATGACGTTCTTCATTTTGTTATAAACAGTACGAAACTGCTCTAAATAAGCAATTTCCATCACCTGTTATAGGTTATGGCAGTACATTTTGCAGGGGAACATAGAATCACTTCACCAACTACTGGAATGACCATAGGCCTATACTCAATACTCACTTCGATAGTCACCCTAATGGAGGCAGTTTTTGAATTCTATGTCCCGTGCATGTCAAAAATCGTATTAACACATGGAGGCCCACCTATTCTTGTCTATCGCCCCGGAGACCCGGGTTACATTTCCTGCTCTGCCAAGAAATTTAATTCTGGTCTCAGGGCAAAATCGGGGTACATTCAGTCTCTTGAGGTATAACTAAGAAGAGGAAGGTTTAATTCCCACCTCGACAATCTTGGATGTGGTTTTCCGTGGTTTCCCACTTCCACTTAAGGCAAATACCGGGATGGTTCCTAACTTAAGGCCTTGGCCGTCTCCTTGCCATTTACCACCTTAATTACAAATACACACAGTAATGCAGCCATCACAATAACACAGGTTATCAGAAGAAAATTTCACACATACACACCCAAGTACACGGGGCTGAGTGACCAAGATGTCGGAGTCCTTCAAACGAATTATATTTGCCAAGTGTCTCTCATGGCGAAAGCAATTGTGGAGACGCGCGTGTGCCTGGAAAACTACTTTTTTCTTTAATATCGACGATGCATAATTATAACTTTTAGTCTAGGACGCTAATAACTTGACCACCGAAGCATTGGGAAGAAATTGCAATATTAAGGTACATAAACAACCTAGCCTACACATTCAACTGTCAGTTAATGTTCCTCAACATTTCCCTTCTTAAATATTCCCCTCCTTTATAATTGTCCATCACGTGAAAACATGCCATGTCTTGTGTTATAAATATATCGATGCAATGGTGTTGCCATCTGCTGTCAGTTAATGGAACTATATGGGCGAATTACTGCCATCTGTTGTCAGTTATAGGAACTGATTGCAGATATTTAAACGGCGTACTGCGGACAACAGTTTGCTCTTTTGATTACATGCTGCAATGCAATGGTAAAACGAAAATAAAACGTATTTAGAGGGAATGTAGAAATAAGTATCTTTAACAGACATAAAACCTTACTGTTACTCCTTGATTAAGCAATATTTCAGTGGTAAAAAAAAAACTGGCGAGGGCTAGGATCGAACCGGCGCTTCATGGAACCACAGTCAGTCGCCTTAACCACATGGCTACTCACGCACTCATGTATAGTAGCAGACGCAGCCATTCATTATATTCAAAAGCCGCTGTTTGAAGGAAATAATCAATTTCATTATCCAAATAAATCAATGTTGCACATTCGTATACGTTCATACTGTTATTATACTTTATTGTCAGAACTTGGTTAATGTATGTTTTCAATTACATGGAAGCTTATTAAATAACTTACATTTTAATGGAATTCTCACCGCCATTTTGTCATGACCTCAGGCGGATTGTGCGCATGCGTGAGGGCCAAGAATTCTGCTATTTTCTATATTAATTCAAAAATATACCGAGAGGGAATGTAGAAATATGTATCTTTAACAGACATAAAACCTTACTAATACTCCTTGATTAAACAATATTTCAGTGGTAAAAAAAAATATATATATCGGCGAGGGCTGGGATCGAACCGGTGAACCTTGGAACCACAGTCTGTCGCCTTAACCACATAGCTACACGCGCACTCTTGGTCGACAGCAGACGCAGCAGTTCTTTATCATTAAAAGCCGCTGTCTGAAGAAAATAATCCATTTCATTATCCAAATAAATCAATGTTGCACATTCGTATACGTTCATACTGTTATTATATTTTACTGTCAGAACTTGGTTAATGTATGTTTTCAATTACATGCAAGCTTATTAAATAACATACATTTTAATGGACTTCTCACCGCCATTTTGTCATGACCCCCAGGCGGATTGTGCGCATGCGTGAGGGCCTAGAATTCTGCTATTTTCTATATTAATTTAAAAATATACCGTAATATATTTGTTTATTTTAGAGACACTCTGCAAATCTGCATGCCAAGAGCTTTCGTTAGAATGTCTTACGAAGCCAATCGGTTAAGTCGTTTTCACAATCTCGTGTGTACAAAAAACAGCTTAGTGTTTTAAATATATAGATAATATGCACACCTCTGTAACAGTAGCCTAACAATAGAAGAAGTTTATTTCATTACTGCCTTGGATTACATGTATCCACATTTTCAACATACCCACTTCCACTTGAATCATTATATCAGTTTGTTCAGATGACAACGTTTAATTCTTGAACTACTATGTAGGCATAATACAGCAACATAATTCCTTATTCTCAGATAATTTCCTTCAAACTTACCAGCTCAATTATTATTGTCTCCATCCCCGTCTAACATTGACCTTGCCCTCAGATATGGTGATTAGAAGCTGGCTCCAAATACTGAAACATAGCAGACAGAATTTACACCCTCTGATAGAGCTCACTCATAATTTCTGAATATTGTTTTCTGACTGGCTGCGTGGTGCAGTAACATTCTCACCTGCTGTGTCCTATGTTGAGGATCATATCCTGGCATAGCCAGTTGGCATTTGAGGTTGCTTAGATGAAAGGCAGCCGTGTCACTTGATTTACTGGCATGCTAAAGTTCCCCTTTGGGGCAAAATTCCAGCACTCTTGGCATCTTTAAAAGCCACAGTAGTTAAAAGGAATGTAAAACCAATAACACTATTACTATCTGAATATTTTGTATTCTGTAGCATAGCAAAACATTGTCTAGAAAACTTAATTGAACTCGCTCAGAAGCTAAATAATTGTACTGTTTGTGTGTTTGTTTCCAGCCTTCCCGAAGTTGCTCAAGTTCAGAGTCCTTCAGATACAGTGAGCTTCAAGACTGATGGTCTTCCAGAAATTAATGGCCTTACAACAGAGAAATGTATTGGCTTGATAGGCCAATATGCTCTAGATCTGGAGTCTGGAATCTACAAGCTCGAAGATAACTTGAAAGGTTTGTCAAGTCATGTTATTACGTGTTTGAGATATGAGTACCACTGGTCTTGGCTGCGCTAGAATGTGTTGATTGTGGCGTTTGCGGCTAGTGTGCTAAAAGGGGAATCAATTTACCAATACTAAATTACGCTTTGTCCCTAACTTGGCCTTTAGCAAACGTATCTTAAACGAGAAATACTGGACAAAGTGCTACACTTGTGCTCAGGACTTAAAATCTTTATGAAACCTTAACAGAATGTAGAGTACAGGGCTAAAGGAAGTGTTTAAAATGGGGGTAGGGTCCTCTGATTCCTGATTTAAGTCAGATTCTTGAAGGGCAGGAAATATCCATGGCACTCTAAATCGCATGATCTTAGCTCATAAAAAACCTCTCGAATTACATTTGGTGGCAACGAGGCAAAATTAATTAAAACTCAGCCACAGGCTGCTTAATATAGTTCTTTATTTGTTAGATGGTTGTACAAAACTAAACATCAAAATTGGAGAGTAGATCATCTAGATAGCACCAAATCTAAATACTGTATCTACATCGGGTAGCTGAGGCATAATGACTATTGTTGTTATTTAATACTATCACACCTGAACACCACCTATCAGAATAACTATCACAGGGGTTCACTTTGTCACCAGATCCGACTTACAGGTATTCGCTAGGTAATACTCTAAATCTGCTCAATTCCTGCATTATAATTATACAATCTAGACAGTACATTTAAAGCTGATTGTCTCTCTGTTCCTTATACAAATCTACACCGTTCCACCGAATTGAATCATATTTTAGGTGCTTACCTTTTGGAACCCTGTGGGCAACACCTTCTACTTGAAATTTTGGACAGCACTCTCCATTCCCTAGATTTAGGCCCTTCGGCACATTTAGTCGTAGAAGGACCAAACTAGGCTCATTTTAAGCCTCGCGATGCAAGAAACAAAACTCCATAGGTAACATGGGGACCCGAAAACCACATTTTAAGGCCCTAGAATCAACCATTTCAAGATACAGTCAAACTTCGAAATCTCGAAGTGCCTTCGGAGATAAAAATTACTTCGAGATATCGATTTTTTTCAAAAAGAAAGAAAAAAAGAGGGAGGGATACCATTACAGTATTATAAATAGACAACTGTAGCTACTTCTAATATTATTGTTACTAGAACATCTCCTATGGGCCTACCAGCTAGGGTTTAATGCTATTGTATTAATTATTTACAAGTTTCAATCCATTCTACTACACAGTTATACAGTATTACTAGTACATTTTCATTTTACAGTACTAACAAATTCAAATCTTTGGAAAGAAGTCCGTCAGTTTCTTTTGCTTCCCTTTCTGCAACACCCGGTTCTCCACAAAGTTTTCTATCAGGTTAACAGCTTGAAAAACATCCTCTTCGACTGAAGGTTGTCCCTGTACGTAGTGACGAAAAGCGGCCAGAATAACTAGAGCCTGTTCTCCAGTTGGCACTTCTTTCGATAGCGGCATTTCATTGTTTGTGATGTCCACGTCCTCTTCCTCCGAACCATCTTGTTGCACTGTTACTGTTCCTAAGATTTCACTGTCTGTGGGGTGCTCAGTTATTAATACATGTGCATCAACATTAATGGTAGAGTCGTAATCTTCTTCACAAGAAAAACGTTTTGATAATCCGACCATTCTTCGGGCACAGGTTCATCCAGATCTCCTTGTTCTTGAAACTCGAATTCAGTTTTGACAAAACCGGCTTTGCGGAAGCAGTTTGCAATTTTTTCCCGTTACATCATCCCATGACTTCTGCAACATCACAACAGAATCCAGAAGATTGATATAGTTGAGTTGTTTTCCTGTCTCAACGTTTCTCAATAACCGTTGGACACATTTCTTTCTGTAGTGGTGTTTCAAGTTTTTTATAACACCTTGGTCTAGAGGCTGCAACTTTGACATCATATTTGGTGGTAAAAAAACAACACGTATAGCTTGCAAGTTTCCTGTGACCTTAGGATGAGAAGGATAATTATCGACAAACAGAAGTATTTTCCGTTTTTCGCGTAAAAACTTTTTATCAAGTTTATTTAATCAGGATTCGTAAATTTCACTCGTCATCCATGCTTTCTTATTGCTTTGATAGTCCACAGTTAATGATTCTACCTGAAAAACACCTTGGTTTCGCAGACTTACCGATTACCAAGAGCTTTAACTTTTCAGTACCAGTCATATTTGCCGCAACCATTACTGTCACTCTTTCCTTGCTTCTTTTCCCACCGTGACACGTTTCCCCTTTAAATGCGAGGGCCTTAAGTGGCCAACATTTAAAAAACAGACCAGTTTCATCGACATTGAAAACATCACGAGGGTCGTAATCTGCCAGTAGAGTTGGTAGAACTTCTCGTTGATAGTCTTCACAGTCAACCTCAGATACACTAGCACTTTCACCTGACATAACTTTCTGCACAATTCCGTTTTGATGTTTAAATTTATCTAGCCATCCTGTACTAGCCTGGAAGTTCGGCAGCTGAGATGAGATTCCTGAGAAGTATGGTCCAGAAAACGAGGAGAGACAGATTGAGAAATGAAGATATACGGAATGAACTGGGAGTTCAGAAACTAAATTACAAACTGGAGCAAAATAGATTGAGATGGTTTGAACATGTCAAACGGATGAATGAAGTAAGGCTACCAAGACGAGCACTGGAACGATGGATGATAGGGAAGAGAGGACGAGGAAGACCAAGAATGCGTTGGATGGACTTGGTGAAGAATAGCATTAGTAAACGGAATCTGGATTGGAACACCGTGTCGGAAGAGGAATAGTGGAACGACAGATAAAAGTGGAGAGGAACCATATTTGCCCCCACCCAGTGTCGGCTGGAAAAGGGGAATTGAAGATGATGATGATAATAATTCGATCGGTGTTAAGCATACTCGACTGGGAACACCAAGTTACTATCATCGCGGCAGGAGATGGCAGTTGAACACGCTGTGACGGGGTGCGGGGGGTCTTGCAGTACGCATGCGCGGCCCGCATATTCCTAAGTTAAATATATCGGCTTGCCGCATGCCAATGGTTGTCATTGCTGCAGGCGACACTCAGCCACTGAAAGAAGGAATCTGCTGAGTGAGTGAAGCAAGTAGTGACCAACTGAATGTTTTTGGAATGCGCGATACGTAGTGAGCGGGAAGACCCCTGCAGTTCAAACCCGACTGCCAACTCCTAAATTCTATCAGTAGAGGCTCTCCCGCATTCTGTTTTACTTCACTTATTCCTTTTTTCTATTCGTCGATAAGTTACATATACTAGTACTGTAGTACCGTAGTAGTTTCCATTTTCATTATCATTATTATCATTGGGGCCAAATAACCTAAACATTATGTCTATTATGCTACCCCACATAAAGCCTTCCTCAACTGCGTACGTTTCATGTGCCAATTCAGTAGTCATTTTCATTATCATCCTTTTCATTAAGGCAAATGACCTACTGTAGATGTTACGCCCAAGGCGATTGATTGCAAAATGCCTGAGTAACTTCAATATGATTAAGCATATTTTGGACATCTTGTAGAATTAGACTCCCATGGAGTCTACGAATTACCAGAGTACTACTACAGGGTGTCTACGACCCGGGAAAACCGGGAATTCTCAGGGAATTATGAATTTCTGGAATAATCAGGGGAAAATCAGGGAATTTCTTTGTTAATCAGGGATTTTTCTCAGTTTGGCTATATCACGTAAAAGTGGAAGCAATACTTTCGAATTTCGCGGGAAGTTATCGCTCGCTACTGATGACAGTGCTCAGCCAATGGGCAGTGCCTTCTCAAGCTCAACTGAACGCATCATGTGGCAACCACAGATTACCTACTACTACAGATAGCCGACAGCCATGCTAATTCTTGGCACACGGGGCGTGGTGGCTCAGCGGTCTAGCTGTATGCCTCTCACCAAGGCGGTCCGGGTTCGATTCCCGGTCAATGCATGTGAGATTTTCGAAGTGAAATGCCATGTCCTGTGGTTCGGATTCCACGTAAAAAGGAGGTCCCGTGGCTCATGATCTAAAGATTAACGGTCACGTTAAACTACAAGCTTCCTTTTTTAATTCTTGGCACCTAAGACTTCAGCGCTGTCTGGTGTTTGGCCGTGGTACTAGTTGACGTGTAGCACGGCCGTGCGGGTAGCCTACCCCACCCCTTCCCCTCGTTCCACTAAATATTCTCGTCCTAAATTCTCTATCCACTTCAATGTTCCGAAAATCACAATCTTCCCAATACTTATAGCACGTTTTTAAGTGAGGAGATAATCATATGATCAACAAGAAATAAATCACAATCAAAATACCAATAACATTTTTTTTTAATAATACCTAAGTGGGAAATTGTGAATTCCTGAACTCTGAAATGAACAATCACAGCTTTTAGGACATGTTAGTTAGTTATTGTTGTTTAAGGGGCGGAACTACGACGTCATCTGCCCCTATTTTAGGACATGACCTCATCAATAATTTACATGTTTACATTTCTTTCAGTTGCAATTGGAGCATATTGCATTGGTGACAAGAATTAGGCTACTAAAAGGCCTGCAGCATATTACTACTCACCTTAAAAATAGGGTCCCTTCCAATTAACCACATTAGGCCTATAACCAATCAGTTATTAGAATAAACTGCAAAGGAAAAGTACTGGGAAGGGAGAATATTCATATCTTAAAATGCTTGATGCTGTTAACAATAAAAGTAAAATGTTAAGAGAGAATGCCAAGTAAACAGGTGGTGTAACCAGATCACACTAAAATTGTTAGTGCACTTAGTGCCAAATTCATTGGGAGACTGAAATTTCAGAAAAATAATTGGATATTACAAAATGTCTATACAGTAGTTCATTTCATATTCCCTTTTAAAATATATCCAGTTCACCAATTTTTACAGGGTGAAATACAGTAAGTACATCAAAAAAAATCATCGCACACTAATACAGTAAATTCTATGACATCCTGTGAAGGGAAAAGGAGAAATAGGACTTTCAATGAAAAACAAGAAAAACCTCAATACTGCTAGAAATCATCATTTTATTTAAAAAGTTGTCAATGAAGAAAAATAACAGCGAGAGCCAAGATCACACTTAGCAAAAATACAGAAATCAAATCTGGTCCTCCTAAAAGTACGTGTTGAGGCATGTTCCTTTCTTCTTTCTTGCCAAGGCATAACAGTAGGCTATAGCACAGGATAATGAACCTCTTCCCTCCTTTATGCCATGGCTAACACTGATGAACAGCAAATTCCTACAACACATGCAAGTTTGTATGTTGAAGCAGTAAACTTAATAAAATATGTAATGCTTCAAATGGAGAACTTGAATTTGCTGATATGTGTATAGTTGCACCTACTATAACTACATTTTAAAAGAATCACTTATTGTAGAATCATTGTGTTGTTGATATTAATTCATTTAGCCCCATGTATTTGGAAGTATGTAGGATTTGTATGATAATCTGTGTTATTGTAGTACCTGTAGTAGTGTGTACTGCTCGGGTCTAAGCTGCGTGAACCTGAGAGAAATGTGCATCGCAGTGGTGTTGACGAGTGATGAGGTTCCTTGGTCCGTGCATAGTACAGAACCAAATACATTGGTCGGTGGCTCACTCACTCATTCGTAACACCACAGTGTTTTGAGCAACAGCCCTAAGTTAGCATTATTGGAATAGAAAGGAATACCAGATATCACGGCGGGCAGTTGACAGGCCCTTCTCTTCTCGCCTGACCCTCCCCTGTTCTTTCTCCTCACCCCGCAAGTTCACAGAACATGGAAAATGAACCCGAGCAGTATAGCCTACTTTTTGTAATTCAGGTGACGAGTGGAAAGGAGGCAGCCATTGCCTTAAGTTAGGATCAATTCCAGCGTTAGCCTGGAGTGGAAGTGGGGAAACCACGGAAAACCACTTCTTGGATGGCCGAGGTGAGAATCGAACCTACCTCTTCTCAGTTCTGGCTCACGAAGCTGATTGTGAGTCGTTCCAACCCTCAGACCAGAATTAAATTACTTGGAAACTAGCCCAGGACCTTAGGAGTGGCAGCTACCACACCACAAGGTGGTATTATGGTAGCACTGAATGAAAGTAGCACGAGTGATAACATTCTCCATAAGGGGCAGATGACCTCGTAGTTCCACCCCTTGAAAGAACAATAACTCACTACCTATAGGTGTATTTTCCAGAGTTGGAATCTGACAATTCAGCACCACTGGGCAAAAACAGCTGACGACTAGATCGCCCGCATGGCTTGTTGCCATGGAAACTATACAGCGCTGCCAATTTGAATGATGCTATTTCACCACTTGCTTGTCGCCGATCAGTCCCTTGTTTGGTTGCCTCCAGTGCACACTCACCTTGCTGCGTTTCATAATCTGTTGTTTTAATGAGTTATAATTGTTTGAGTTATACTTATTTATACTTATATTTATACTTAGGATTCATTAGAGACCGTTATTTATGTATGTAGCAGTGTTAGTGTCAGTTCTGAGCATCAGGCGAACCATTAATTCCATTCAGTCGCGCGCAGGAACGTAGGCTACCGCCTCTGCTCTTGTAATTAGTAAGACTACTGTGATTAGCTTCTGTCTTCTAAAGGGTGACTTAATAGTCTACACAATGAGCCTATATTTTGTAATACAATTGTGTGTTACTTGTGACTTGAAACTTATTCTACAGGAAATATAAATAACTAAAAATCACGGAAACAATCACGTGTTGTCGTTTCGCTTTGATCATTTTTGCTTTATGATATTATTCGTAATATTGTTATTGCTATTCATTACAATAATTTAGGTCTCTCCTCAATTTGACGGGCTAATATTTTGTTTTACAGTTTGCACCGAACAGATTTAAGCATTGGTTTGTTTAAGATTTTGAAAACCATCTGAATAAAAAAGTAATAAATGTAATAACGGTGCTAATGATATTATGAGCATGAGGAAAAGAGCGGGAGGATGGAAGTATGCGCGTGGTGGACAGCAGCATTCGTGGCACCGCTGCCTTTAGTTCAACAGTTCTCCGCCGAACTGTCAGATCCCAACTCTGGATAATACACCTATAACATTCTCTATAGTACATAAATTAGCCAAAATACCTTATGAAACGACGAGAAATAAATCAGGGAATGAAGTTTAAATAGATGTTTCCTCCTCCGCTCTCTGTGACCCACCCAACCATCCCAAAAAGAATCACGACTTATATAGGCAAAATTACAGCTGTGGCTGCCATTGTTCACATCAACTATCATCAAAACAGTACTACCAACCTCGCCAACACCTGACCATTCTAATCTTCGTTTCGTCCATTCCAATGGTTTTTGAGAATGGTTACAGCCTAACGCGTCCAGATCAATGATTATTTTATCAACAGTGATTTTGTATGCCACTTTTTATTATCAACAGTGATTTTGTATCCCACATGTTGGCAACAATTTGTGCGCCTCAGTGTGTGCCGCTAGAGTGGACTTTGTTGACAGTTGAATGAGATGCAAGTGCTGTCGGAACATGGCAGCCGTTTTTAAAAGAGCAAAATATAGAAACACATATTTACATACTGGGCGCCAGGGAATGTTGTCCGCAGTGCCTACAAGCTGCTGCGAGAGATTAAGTCACCAGTTACGTTGGTAGCACGGCTGTCGCTTGTATCATAACAAACAGTAAACTTTATACTCACCCAGCCATTCATAACATACTGTTGCACTCTTCCAATAATCTAACTATACGCACTGACGATTTCGAGAGCTCACAGCCCACACACGTGGCCTTCGCCCTATCAGGGACACCGTGGTGCGAACTAAACTGATGACGCAACCTCTCGCATCTGCAGAGAACATTTCCTGGCGCCCCGTACTTTAGCACATATATGATGTGCAGTAGTGACCAGGGTTCCTAATTTCAATAGGCCTACGTAATATCGCCCAGAAGATGAAACAAGGAGACAAGGTATGTAAAAGTCACATTCATGTCTGATGCAAGTGTATAAGCTGTGTTCTACTTTCATTCAGAATTAATACCTAGGTAAAGTAACATGTGGGAATAAATATACTAGCTAGCCTATATCAACCATTACTTTGGCATACAATAAACCAATTATATTTGTCTTGTATCCATCTCGCTGTTACAGAAAATCATCGACACTAATTACCAAGAATATAATCTGCCCCTTATAGAGAATGTTATCGCTCGTTCTACTTTCATTCAGTGCTACCTTAATTCTGAATGTAAGTGGAATGCGGATTATACTTGCAGCAGACATGAATGTAACTTTTACATACCTTGTGTCCTTGTTTCATCTTCTGGGCGATATTACATATTAAAATTAGGAACCCTGATCACTACCAAACCTCATGATGTGCTAAAGTACGTAAATATGTTTTTCTATTTATTGATATTTTAAAAACGGCTGCCATGTTTCGACAGCGCTTGCATCTCGTTCAACTGTCAACATCGCTCACTCTAGCAGCACGCACCAAGGCGCACACATTCCTGCCAACATGCGAGATACCAAATCACTGTTGATAAAAAGAACTGGGATACAAAATCACTGTTGATCAAAAAAAGAAGTTCATCGGGATGCGTTAGGCTGTAACCATTATCAAAACCAATGTTGTACGAAAAAATTAATACATATTTATTACAGCGGAGCGATATACTGCATAATAATTACAGAGCATATAACAAAAATAACTCATTTCAGCCATGGGGGAAAAAAAATCATTACAGAGAAGTGAAAATATTGCACACACTAGCCTAATTAAGAGCAGTGAACCGAGTGCTGCGCACTAGAGACTAAACTGGGCACTTCTTTGTTTGGCAGTACTGTTATGGTACTGTTTTGAAGATGATTGATTTGAACAATGGCACCCACAGCTGTAATTTTCGCTAGCCTATAGCCTATATGCTGTGATCCTATTTGGGATGGCTGGGTGGGTCACTGACGGCAGAGGAGGAAACATCTATTAAAACATCGCTCCTTGATTTATTTCTCATCGTTTCATAAGGTATTTTGGCTAATTCATCTATTATAGAGAATGTTATCGCTCGTTCTATGTTCATTTAGCGCTACCTTTATTTTAGTAAAACACAGAAGCTATTTATTAATGTAATGGACATCTATGATTGATCCAACCCATAGGACTGCCACCCTCACCTTTCAATAAATAACTAAAATTTTAAGCCTATGATTAATGTAACTAATCCACATGTGAGTCCACATGGGTCATTAATAACCAAAATTCCTCCAGCTTGATATTTGGGGAGTGGGTGTAGGTGGGAGGTATACCTCACCCCACACAAAAAACAAAATTGAACCACATGTCTTATGCCTCTTCTGATTTACTCTTTCTCGTTTGGTTTATGAACTCGCAAGTGAGCTTCCCTTTGTTGAAGAACTGAGACTGCAGATGCTTTTGCCAACAACACATGGTTTTGAGACACTAGTTCAGGAAATGAAGTCTAAGAAAGATAGCATCTGGCAAGAATTTTACGCGACTGATGCGATGACATCACGGGACTGGACAGAGAGCTCCTACGAGCTGAGGCACCTGGTAACGAGATTCTCGGTGCATGGTTTCCACTTCAAAGTGTGTAATACCGTAACAGAAGATTTCATCAGCCAGACTTAAATTGTGTATGTGCCCTATGTGGTAGAAGATGTGATCGATACCACGTGATGTGGTGTGGGCAGAGGAGGTTATCTCTGTCTCAGTTCTGTTCAAACTAGTTGTAATTTCATACTGCATATTTTGTGCTTTAATAAATTTATTATTATAAAAATAACTAGCTTCATTAAGTCAGGTTTTGGATCAAGAGATCTTACTAAAACAAAAAAATACTTAAACATGGCAGTTTTCAGATTGGCCGAGTGAGTAGACCTAATTAGACAGTAATTACAAGTTTCGAACACTTCAAGTCGCTTACAAATTGATTAGGTTATGTTAGTCGCATCGTAGTCATTGTAGGCCTACATGTTACAGCCCACATGCTGTACGATTAATTCAAGTGTACAAAATTAATGAATGAATTAATAAAACAGTGCATTCTACTCTGGGCGGTGAAGGTCACACTTCACCCATCTAGGGCTGAGATGTAGAACTACTGTAGTTACAAGTACTGCCAGTGACAGCGAGACAGAGGTTATCGAGAGGGCGGGCAAGGTAGTCCCAAAGACTATTTTACAAAACAATTAATTTTCTTTTTAAACAGTTACAGCTGAGAGCTGACTGTAGGATGATCACAGCATTGCTGACTGTTTCTGAACACACAACAGCGGTATAGTGCTCAGAGCGAGGGGCAGAACAAGATGCGTCACATTTTCAAGCTTTAGCACGCTTCCTTTTCAAGATCGTATTGTTTGTGGAGTTTTCATGTGGACACTGCCGTGAGTATAGAAATGTGGGAACTCTAAACCAAGATATAAACTGGGAGCATAGCGCCCCCAATGGGGGGCTGCAGCAACTCTGGAGGTTGGAGATTTGATTCCCCGCACTGACAGAAGCTGTCCTGAGCGTTGTTGTTCCATACTCCCTCCCAGTGGCGATTACTCCATGTAGGACGTGAGGATCATCACTTTAAATTTAATTTAAAAAGTGCCATCAAAGGAATCTGACTAAATAATTACAGAATAGCCTAATTATTGATACATACCTTGAGTCATCGACTGAGAAGCGATGAAAGGAGCGTATCTCCAACCTCTACTTTTGCAGCCAAGAACACAAGATTCTGAGTGATGTTTTCCTATAACCTACATACAAAATATACAGAATGAGGTACAGAAAACATGAAATACAAAATCTAACAAAAAAATAATTAAATTAGGCTCAAGTCATTAAATCTAGCTTTCTACGACTACGGAAGTCCACAAATAATAATGCATGGCTCTCATAAGAATCCTATCGATAATATCAGCACTCTCTTAAGAAATCAATTTAATAATACATAATGCATTATCGGTACTTACAACAGAAATGGAAATACCGGTACTGGTTTACAGGTTACATCCAATTGAAAACGCCAAGATTACGGCACTTCTTTTTCACAGAACATCAAGAAACACATGTATTTAAGGTGATTGATATTGATAATTGTTGCTGTAAGGGGCCTAACATCTACGTTATCGGCCCCTATTTAAGGCGAAATCAATCGAAAACTCTGGGGAAGAAATATTGCTGTAATGTACAGGAAATGTAAATACACCGCCATGTTTGAACAGAACAGAAGTAGTGTGCGGAAAGGCAATGCCGCCAACCGACAAAAATAATGTTTATTTAATGATAAGTGCCGTAATTATCGTCTGTGAGCAAGATAATTGCAAGGAAATGTCAATTAGGAATTATGTGTATATTTATTGACTAAATATAGTGATATGTTTGCAATTTAATTACAACGTTGTATCATGCATATGTTGGCAACACGATATACACGATATACAGCGCTCCATACGACTGGCACGTGCTACTACACCGATGGTGCCAAATGATCCCTATCTGGTTGACACCCCCTGGTGGCAACCTTTCCGTTCGTCTTCTGCGCGGGAGCCAACGACGCCATTTTGTCGGGCTTGGAGCATTTTGTTCGTATTGCCAATTTAGCGATTTTGTCGGTAGATGTAGGCACTTTGGCGACAAAATATTTTAAATTTAGTATTGTTTATACTAGCTTCGCTCGGAAACAGTTATGAATGCAAAGATGCGCTTTTTTCCCCCGATGTCAATGAACTACGACCTAGGCCTATATCCGTTTTAAGTCTCGGCATGATGGGTTAAAATCCCTGACTGGACTATCCATTATAATTATCATGGAGATAGCATGAGCAACGAATTCTTGTCAAACGTAATTTAATGGCGAGGTGCATGCAACACTAATCCCCCTCCCGTCCAATCTAAAAACACGTATAGTGGGCGATGTACTGAAGATAGAGATATGCTCTCGCTGACTTTTTTTGTAGAACTTTTAATGCTGAACAATTGTTAAACTCATAGTATATTGATATTTTTAACGGTTTGCCCAGCGTAAGGTTAAAAAGCGCACGTTCGCCTGTTTTTTTTTTACGACTTTTTCACTTATATCGTCACTGCTTGGCTTCCTTTCAACATAAATAAATTATTTTCTTTTTATACTAATAAGAAGAGATTTAGGGACTATTTAAACTCTCGTTAGCGATCGAATTTTGACTACGACTGGGTGATGACGGGCTACGTTAAATTACGTAGTTTTGTATTGGTGCGCGGACAACCGGCAACGTAAACTAAAGTTTTCTTACAGTGCTTCATTCTTGTGTAATTTTCTCCTCTCTGCCGTTCATTCATCAAAATACTACGTGTTATTTACGAACTAAGGTCTTTGTTCAACGAAATGCAGATAGGTATATTGTTGTCTTGATAATGCTTCGGTACTGGAAGTGAGGTTTTATAACACTCAGTTACCGGTACCGCGTATATATTGTATTGGCGCGCGCGGAACTGACAGTGCGATAATCAGTTCAGACGAGTCTGTTGACGATAGTAATACGAGTAAAATTGACAAAGATAGCAGTGAAAGTAGTGACGATGAGGTTGATGGATGGACAAGTAATTAAAATTACACGTATTTTGTTCCATCTTACTTGTCATGGTAGGCGTACTTCAGTTGCCCGGTCCGCAGTAAGGAATAGAGTAGCGCGCGCCCGGATAACAATGTGTTAGACCTGGGTTGACAATACTGTTTGCGCGGCTTTTCCATCCAGGTATTCTTTGATTATTGCCTGCTCCTGCGTTCCTTAGCTAGGCTAGAACTTATGTCCAATTTTGTTTCTAATTGTGCCCAGGAAATGTTTTTGCAACACCTTTCAAACTCTACCTTGTATTATCAAGCATACTTGGTTAAATTCTTTTTAGGGGCTTCGGTGGCGTAGTTGGTAGCATGCTGAGCTTCTATGCCCAAGATCGCGGGTTCAAACCCGGCCGAAGTCGTCGGATTTTTAAGAGCGTTAAAAATCCCTCAGTATGCCTTCCTTCGGAGGGGAAGTAATGCCGGCGGTCCCATGTCATAGATTTATGGCATGTTAAAGACCCTTCCACTAATTACACCTGTGTGAAGCTAAATTAGGTTAAAATGTAAACAACGCTCAGGTTTGTACGTTCGTCGCCAGGAGCGGACTACGGTGGCGTCTAGTAGCCAAGTTCTGAACTAGTAGTTGTTGACGGTGGCGATTGGCGGAAAAAGTAGGAACTACTTGAAAAATTCAAAGTATGCAGTCCTTACTTGAATTAAGAAACCGAAACCCACACTAATACAGTCATCACAATTAACACCGGTTATCAGACAGATTTTACACACACCCAAAGTACATGGGACTACATGACCGCGTTGTCGCAGCCCCTAAACTGAGGAACCAACCAACCAACCTAAATTATTTTAGACTGATAATAGTGTGTTCTGGCCTGTTGAAACATCATTCATAATGATTTCCTTCATTTAAATGTATTTATAAATTAATTAATTGACGAACTCAATTACTTCTGTCATGACGAGGCGGGCCTAATTGAGAGTGAGAACTTTGAATATGCCTCCCTTCGTCCCTTGGGTATGTAAATTACTGTGTAGGCCTATATTCAGACTTATGCTACCGGATATCATCATTCCTGCGACGTAGGATCAGTGATTTCATTGGTAATGAATGGTTTTACAACTTAAATATTGGTCTAAGATGATTCCACTCTTAAGGTGGCACCTTGATGTGTGTATTCAACCTCCCGTTGTCCTTTTTATTGGGGGGATTTACCGTAGTGAAAGCAGCATGACTTCATAAACCTCGCTTATTTTACTGGACAATAGGTTCACTTATAATATTCTATTGAAATAAATTTATTTTCACAACTGTTTCTCTTGTGCCGCCATTGCTCACATCCGTTTGGCTCCTGGAATTTCCGAGAACAGGAAACATAAAACTTAATCCTATTTTCCATTTGCTTTCCTGGATTACATTTTGCTTCTTGTTCCTGGAGAGCGCTTAAAACGAACCCAAAAATAGCGTGCATTTCATCACACTTCCTGTTCCCGGGCGAATGTGTAGCAGTCTTTACTCAGGGAATTCTCTCATTAATCCTGGAAAAATCAGGGAATATTCAGGGAATTCTTTTAAGATGAGTTGGCAGACACCCTGTACTAACATGTTGTCTGCACTTAGGAATGAGTCTCCTGACTTGTCCAATGAGTTGCAAGGCCACGGAAAGACAAGAGCAGGAGGTGGAGCGCATTGATTCCCAGATTTGTTGAATAATGTTCATACTGAGCAGAGTATTATTGATGGCAAACCTGGATGAGGCTGGATCACTGTTACAATCTGGAGGGTGCCGTATTGTTCTGACAGTATTTCAGTACCTTATTACACATGTTGGTGAAACTGTATCTGAGTGTGTTGCAGAGACCTCTGCTCTTACAGGAGTTGGGAAAACTTCTATATATAAGATACGGAATGATGTGAATGATGCACGAGAGGGACAGGCAACTTAATTTCATTAAACAGGGACAGGCAACTTCATTTCATTAAGCTGGGTGCAAAAAAAAAGTCCACATCAAGCTCCTTCATTTTCAGATTTTGATGAATTTATGTCATCTCTGCCTTCTTCTCTACAAGGAAAAGTTGTAATTCTATTTAAACCTGTTCTTTTGAATTGCATTCAAAACTGCAAAAAGACAATAGTTATTTCACTGTTTTATTTTAGCATGTTTGTATTATTGCCGGTACTGATAACATGGGCTAGAGTTGTCACACATCTGTTTCATAAAACAATTATGTATTATTATTATTAGGTATTATGTATTTCTGTCCTATTACTCTTTATTATTCCATTCATTCAGGGTCGTAAATAAGACGAGTTTTCTAAGTGCTGGCAAGTAATTAGGCTGGGTACTCTTCTTTTTACGCCAATTATAAAGGATTGCTCATTATGATTATTCTTGTAGTTAAATAAATTGCCAGCAAACCTTATCAGCCTATTCATCTTTATTATATTATTTACAATGTTAATAAGTTTTTAAGACCAAGAAAAATGAAAAGAGTGCTATTATTGCTGACACAGAAATAAATTTACACCAGAGCTGAATAAGTAGAAGACAGCTTAGTTGTTTTCTGTGAAAAAGCATTATTTCATATTTAGCTATTCGGAAATATTTCTTAATGAGGTAACTGAATGATGTTTCACCAAGTAGAACAGGAAAAAGGAAACTCCATATGTGCATTTGGAATAAAGCTCAACTTTGGAAGATGATTACAGTAGAACAGCTGGTGTGATTACAGTCAAATTGTTGAACAATGTGGACAGAACCTTCCTTAACAGTCCCTGCAAATATCAGTTTTACAGGTAAATTCTACAAAAAGTTGTATATTCTTCCAGGTCTGCCATATCTCTGCACAGAATGGTCCAAGCAAGTTCATATCACAGCAATGGGTTTAGCTCTGATTCAGAAACAAGATTTAAGATTTGCTTCAGTGATAACTGATGAGATGTATTTTATCTCTGTTGATGCAGTATTTGTATAACAAAATGAACTGTGCGACATGGTAACCGTAGCGAGGTGCCCTACTCTCTCTGTTTTTCAACCGCCTCGCTCCACCCATTGCACTCAGCCTCTAACTCCCTCTGTGTGACTACTTTGCGGACTCCGTGAATTGAGGTATAAGCCATCACTTCAATTCAGAGCTTCAAGGGGAGCATACTGGTTGGTTTGCCTCAGATTAATAGAATGATATGGACCCACAGCAATTAAATAAATATCGGAACACTCTGACATCTACCAGTCATACTGAGTTAGCATGACACTTATTTCCACTAAACTCATTAAAATAATATGTAACCAGGTGCACCTCAATTAAAGCCGGCATGAAGTGCTCGTAACTGAAGTCTGCTTGGAAGAGGACTTTGGTACCCTGGTTAACTGAGGTAACTGCAGAACAAAATACATATTAATACCTTGGTTAAACTGGGACATCCACCCCACCTGTCCCATGCTACACATGAGACAGTAGCGAGGCTCGAGTTAGCAATAAAATTGATGTAAAGTACGTATGATCAACATGTACAGTATACATTTCTTCAACAAGTTGTATCAATATTATATAAAGCAGAATGTTTGTGTGTTTGTTCCTTGCACAATTTTTAACACTTCCACCTACCTTTATACATTTTTTAAACTGTTACTCTTTAGGGCCTTGCAGCATAACTGACTATGCCATTCAGATACACCACCCGTTTCCTTGGAGACACATGAGACAGTGGCAAGGCTCGAGGGATGTGACAGTTACACCCAGTATCAGGAGGAAGTGAGTACGGTCTCCACTTCTCCGTCAGGATAACTGTAGATTTGCTAGATATGTAGTCATGCTACAACTTCCGACATCGTAGCTGTAAGCCTTGTGCACTTGGTGCATGTGAGATATGACTCTGATAAAAGTGGGAAGGGTGCAAGGGCCAAAGGCTGTTGGGAAATTAGTTGGTGGTGAAAGAGCCATTGGAGAGAGCAAATGCACTTAGATAATTCATCCTTATCGTGTGACAGTTTTCTTTGAACAGACTTTCTTTCGATATCTTATCACATTGTAGTAATTGTGTTGGTTAGTGCCTTAATGATTGATTTTTTATTGTTACTTTCATTTTGCTATGAGTCATTTTAGAATGAACATTGTCACTGGGTTGGGTAATGAATAAATAAATATCATTCATCACTCAAAATGTTATCAGAATGGGGAGCTTAAGGAGACTGTTGAGACTTCGTAATCATTTGATCGGGCAAAGCTGGGTACTACTGCTTGTAGATATATAATGTACATAGTTAATAGCAATTCGGTAAGTCTCTAAATCCTTAAATAAATATTTAAAGAGACCACCTCGTGGCGTAGTGCCTAGCATTCTTGGCTGTCGGCCCAGGTTCGATTCCCAACTTTGCCAAGAAATTTTAATTTTTGTCTGAAGGCTGGAACAGGGTACACTCAGCTTCGTGAGATAAAACTGAAAAGAGGAGGATTCGATTCTCATTTTAGCCATCTTAGAAGTGGTTTTCCATGGTTTCCCCCTTCTACTCCAGGCAAATGCAGAGATGGATTGTAACAGGGCCACAGGCGCCTCCTTTCCAATCCTCACCTGAATTACAAATACACACACTAATACAGCCATCACAATAAGACAGGTTATCAGACAAATTTCACACACATCCAAGTACACAGGACTACATGACCAAGATGTCGCAACGGCCCTAAATCATTCAACAACAAAACATCTAAACAATACTAAATTTATGTCATCTGATCGCTGAAATATACGTAGGAGTCATTACTTTCTAGTTACTTTGCACTAAGTCAAGTGACAAAATTGTTAGATTGGTAACACAACAGCTCCTTTTGTCCATTCTCCTCACCACCTTAAGCCCACAGTGTCGCCCATTTCAGGAATTCAACTGCAATTCTGTGTGGGTGCATCACTATATATCGTTGATTATGGGAAGAAATCTTGGACAGAACAAGGCCTGGTCCAAGAGCAGTCTTCAGCAAGGAAACAGTTACGAGGGCGGATCGAAAAGTCTTTGCCCCTATTTCTTTTTAGCCAAAACAAAATACATACAGATAATTACTAATATACGTACTGTTGTACATACCTCACACTATTTTTCCCCGTAGTCTCCACATTTGTTCAGACATTTGTCCCATCGCAGCACTAAATTTGAGATGCCCCTGTGGTAGAATTCAGCCGGCTGACTGTGGAACCATCGTCGGACTGCTGTCTTGGCGTCACCATTTGCACGTGAATCACTGTCTTGCCAGGAACTTTTTCAGCGGACGAAACTCATGGAAATCACTGTGGGCGAGGTCTGGACTGATGATGGTTGGTCTATAATGTCCCAATGAAATGACCGGAGGTTGTTGGCAGTTCTGGTTGCCACATTCTAACACAGGGGCATCTCTCCATCATTCATGTTTTCTGTTGATTTTTATAATTTTAAATGATCTTGTCGACTTCGTCGTTACACTGGGGTCTGGCGTTACGTTATGGTGACGGGACGAAATGTACCTAGATGCACTGAGGTGTGTGACGTCATAGTACTGCTTGGTGCATGTGTTCCCTGGCAATCTCTACTTCGTTAGTATAAGACAAAAATCCCCGATTCGTGGATGTCACGGGTAATCTCGAGAACCACTGGACGGATTTTGATGCGGTTTTCACCATTCTGTAAAGGATATCACGAGGAAAGATTCTGTATAAAATAATTTATGTGTGATCAAAGGAAGCCAAGCAGTAACGATTTCAGTGAAATAGTCGAAAACAAACTTGGCGTCCGTGCGCTTCTTAAGCTTACGCTGGGCAAACCGTTAAAAATATCAATATACTATGAGCATAAGAATTGGTCAGCATGAAAAGTTCTACAAAAAAGTCAGCGAGTGCATATCTCTATCTTCAATACATCGCCCACTATAAGTGTTTTTATACTGGATGGAAGGGGCACGTCATCCAGCCATCTCCCTCCGCTCGATTGACCTTGCTTTGCCCTTGGTTTGCACTTGCCGTTCGCGAGTAATTTGAAACAAGGTAAAGTATTATAAAGCAAGATAAGTATTATGCTGATAGTTTTCTAACATGTGAAGAGTCTTTGGCTTCGAGCGAAGCATTTGTTACGTTTAAAATTTAGCATTTAAAATTATACAAAGTCTAGTCTTTCAGACTGATTTGTCACTTTTTTCATATGAGTGTTTGGACATCTTGGTCATTTGTCCCTCTGTAAGTAGGTTTGCGAGTGTGTATATATAAATTGCCTGATAACCGGTATTTGTTGTGTCTGTGGGATTGTGTGTTGGGATTGGGAAAAGATGGCTGTGGCCTTAAATTAGGAACAATCCTATCATTTGCCTGGATTAGCAGTGGGAAAACCAGAGAAGAGCACTTCTAGGATGTCTGAGGTTGGATGTAAGCCCACCTCTTCTCAGTTTTGCCTCATGAGGCTGAGTGTACCCCATTCCAACCCTCAGACCAGATTTAATTTATTTGGCCAGGAATCACTTCTGGGGTGACGGCTAAGAATGCTAGCCACTAGACCACGAAGTGGTCATTGCTGGTTGGTTCCTTAGTTAGAGGCTGTGACAACGCGGTCATGTAGCCCCATATACTTTGGGTGTATGTAGAATTTGTCTGATAACCGGTGTTAATTGTGATGGCTGTATTAGTGTGTGCCATCTGTGGTTCAGTAGTTCCTCCTTTTGCTACCAAATGCTTCCGCCCACAACACCTAATTGTGATATTGGCTATTAGATGCCATCGCAGCCAGCACCTAGCGGCGAATGTAGGAACTAATATAGCGTTATCAAATCTAACCTACAAATTTTAGCTTCACACAAGTTCAGTTAGAGGAAGGTTCTTTTACATGCCATAAATCTATGACATGGGCCGCCGGCTTTACTTCCCCTCTGAAGGAAGGCACACTGAGGGATTTTTAACGCTTTTAAAAATTCTGACGACTTCGGCCGCGTTTGACCCCACGATCTTGGGCATAGAAGCTCAGCATGCTACCAACTATGCCACTGAAGCCACTGGTCATTGCTGTTTTCTGGTTGTTGATACGAATCCAGGAATTAATAATGACTATCTCTTTTCTATCTGCATCAGTGGTTTTGCAATAATTTTACTTTACCTTTTATTAACTTGATCACCAGGGAGTCTTAGTGGCACAGCGGTCAAGCTGTTGGCCTCTCATCACGGTTGACCGGGTTCGATTCCCGGTCAATGCATGTGAGATTTTCAAAGTGAAATGCCATGTCCTATGGTTCGGATTCCACTTAAAAGGGAGGTCCCATGGCTCATGCTCGCGTGATCAACGGTCACGTAAAACTTCCTTCTTTTAACTTGATCATGCTCTTTAATATAGGTAATCTTGAACACCGGTAACTTTCAATATTAGTAGGACTATGCATAAAAATTATAATATTCTTTATTAAACTCTTACTGTATATATGGTACCTAGGTACTGCCATTTCTTTGGTTGGACACTGGTTGTGAGTAATAGATATTATTCTACTTAGCTTTTTACATTAAATAGTATGATGTTCAACTATCAGTACTCATCAGATCATTGTATGTTTATACCACCTTTCAGTGAACACCATAATGTACAATTTACTCTTTCATCTCAAAAGACTGCATCAACACAACTTTTAGTATGGTGGATGAGGTTAGGATTATATCCGCAGTATCCCCCGCCTGTCATAAGAGGCAGGGTGTACATAGCTAATATGATCAAGTCACTCTCTTGGTAAAGTAGACTCTACTCCCAGGGACTCCCATCTTGAGCACTAGAATTGCTGAGGCTGATCTGTTTTACTCTTCCTTATTTGAAATTGAGGTGGACCCTTTAAATTATCATATCATTCCCTTTTAAACAAGGTGCCTATGGAGCCGTTTTCCCAGTGGCCCACTTTTTAACCGAGTGTGTGGATCTTGCTGACTTACGAAGAAACCTTGGTTTGGAGATGATACTCAAACTTATATTAGCCGATGACATGGTGGCTGCTGATCTCGTCATCTGCTTTATAAGTGAGAGTGAGTTAGGGCCAGCAATCTAAATTTTCCAGTGTACATTGACACAGCAACTTGTTCGTTTTTGAATGCTGAATTTTCGTTTATCCATAATTTTTGTTTATATTATACAGTAATTATTAGTTTTATTTAATTTTTGTTAGATTAATTTTCTGTCTTTTCAAAATTAGGTGTCCAGCTCTAAATTTTAAATTCCATTCCAAATTTGTATACTTTAATCTGTGTTAAGAGGGGCAGATGACCTCGTAGTTCCGTCCCTTAAAACAACAATAACTTAAGGTCACCTTCTCAAGCATGGCTGGGAATTAACTGTTCTCTGAACTACACCTGGGAGGTATCAGTTTCGACTTTTAGTGGCTTTGGTGGCGTAGTTGGTAGCATGCTGAGCTTCTATGCCCAAGATCGCGGGTTCAAACCCGGCCGAAGTCATCAGATTTTTTAAGAGCGTTAAAAATCCTTCAGTATTCCTTCCTTCGGAGGGGAAGTAAAGCCGGCCGTCCCATGTCATAGATTTATGGCATGGAAAAGAACCTTCCACTAATTACACTTGTGTGAAGCTAAATTATAGGTTAGTTTGGTAACACTCTATTAGTTCCAACGTTTGCCACCAGGTGCTGACTGATGGTATTTAGTAGCCGCGTCCGCAGCTAGGTGTCGTGGATGGTAGCATTTGGTGGCGAAAGTAGGAACTAATTGAAAAATTAATCGTCTGCAGTCCTTCTACCTCAATCACAGATAACACACACCCGAAATACACGAGGCTACATGACCTCGTTGTTGCAGCCCCTATACTACGGAACCAACCAGTTTCGACTTTTACACTTTATGATAGGACAGCCTTAAGAGACGCTATACTTATAATTTCTATGTTCCTTATTATAGTTATGTGATAGTCCATTACTGAGTCATTAACTGCTGTTAATAATGATTTCAGCTGCTGAAAATCCACCTCAAGATTTATTTGGGGAAGTGTTGAATCCTTTGGAAGAGTTGAGTGCTCCACTGGATGCAACATGGGGTTTAATGAAGACATTGTACTTGGCAAATAGCAGTCTGATGCCTGCTAGCTGTTACATAAATATCCACGATCAGGCTAGACGGGTGAGGGCAAAGAAGTATCGCAGCAAACCTATATATACAGCATGTAAGGTATGTGGATACTCCCATGAAGATTTTTTTTATTTTAAGATTAAGTAACTTTTATTAAAGTTGTGAACATTGGTGCATTGTCCTGTTGAATGTTTGAAATTGTACTGCTTATTATATCTGACTCCACAAAGTTAGGGATAAGACATGATGAATCTCTAAGTGGCAAATGGTTCTTATGGCCAGATGCCCTTATTTATACCATCTCATCAGAGAATTACCGACAGCAGTGGCTACGCTTGCTAAAGCGCAGCGTTAGGTCATAGGGCCAAGCTCTCTGCTGACTCGGTAGACGCATGGGTTCGAGCCGCACCGTCGGCTGTCCTTGAAATGGTTTTCCGTGGTTTCCCATTTTCAACACCAGGCAAATGCTGGGACGGTACCTTCTGATACACCATGGCCGCTTCCTTCCACATCCTTGCCCAGTTTCATTCACCTTCATCCATTCCATCTCTCATCCCGACGCGCGGGTCGCCCACGGGCGTCGACTTGAAAGACCTGCACTCGGCCTCTCAGGAAGATACACGACAAAAAAAAAAACAGAGAATTTAATGAGAGACAAAATCAGTGGTTGAATAAAATTAGGCAAGTAGTTGGGAGAAAGTGGCCTTGGTTTATTAAAAAGTACTGTCTTGACAATTTCCTGAAGTTGAAAATAGGAAACAATGGAAAGCTATTTTAAGGACATATAACAGTAAAGTTTAAACCCTCTCATCTCCCAGATGAGGAGATAGTTTGGCTCAATGGTCTAGCACAGGGCCAGCCAGTCATTGCGCTCGGAGAGCACTGGGCAGTCAGACTAGCGCTCCTTCCCCTACCACCACTACGCTGTGGCAGCTAGGAGACGGACGATGTTCGGACCACGCTGACTAGATACGTTCGTACAGTCGTGCGGCCGGCGGCCCTTGTGGGATTGTTGACATATTAATAGGGCTGTTTTGCCATAACAAATATACCGCTTATACAAATCGAATGGTACTCCGATGTATGGAATTTGCAGGAAACGAACACAAGTGTTCATTAACAAATTCACAAAGAAATTTGATAAAATGGTCCGGCTAGCTCAAAACAGTAGCCAGCATTTCGCCCCAATGTACCAATGGGCTCTTCAGTTGGTTATGGTACACCTCACCAAGACTCGTGGCTAGTACATACTGAGAAGGCCGCTGCAAGGCACTAAATGTCGCCACGAGCAGCGCCAATGTACTACGGAAGCCAAAACTTCCTTTCAAAAATAATGTTAGCTTACCTTGCTAATCCATATTGGAAATATCTGTTCCCGAAGGAAACAGGATGTAAAATTGTCCGATTGAGCTATGTACATTAACAAATTCACAAAGAAATTTGATAAAATGGTCCGGCTAGTTCAAAACTAGCCACGCGTCTTGGTGAGGTGTACCATAACCAACTGAAGAGCCCATTGGTACACTGGGGCAAAACGCTGGCAACTAGCCACGCGTCTTGGTGAGGTGTACCATAACCAACTGAAGAGCCCATTGGTACACTGGGTCTAAACGCTGGCAACTGTTTTGAGCTAGCCGGACCATTTTATCAAATTTCTTTGTGAATTTGTTAATGTACATAGCTCAATCGGACAATTTTACATCCTGTTTCCTTCGGGAACAGATATTTCCAACACAAGTGTTCAGTAAAGAATATTGTGATTTATTCCAAATTGAAATGTAAACATATTAGAGAGGAAAATTCAACAGAAAATTGTGTTCTTTTCAACACATTACATCTCTGTTGCACACTATACATGCCCTTTATAAGCTGTACAGAAAAATGAAATTTCCCATTCTGCTTTAAAGACTGCTGCTTCACCACTCCTTTTTTTGTATGCTGTTCAGTCTTGACCACTGTGAAACTGATTTACTTACACGCTGTCAACAAAGCGCAGTGGACTAGACTAGCGACTGATGGATCGGCTGCACACTTTAGCTCCCACAACTTCTGAAACACCTTGCAACAAATTGCTCGGAGCACTGGCTTAGAGCGCAGCCGGAACGCTGTCTGGATGGCCCTGGTCTAGCATATTAATGCACTAAGCTACCTGAATCACCTGTTAAATTACTTTTCATGATAATGTGTGGATCTTCCTTCTGCTAGTTAAGGTTTAATTCTTATTTTTTAGGTTTTATCTGATATGTTCTGATTTTACACTTTTTGTTGTTGGGGAAATGGGTATAAATAGGACAAGGGATAATAAGAACATTATTTAATGAATACCATCTTTAGGGAAATAAGAGGGAAAATCGATATGGAATTATGTCTTAAGGTTGTTCTGTCACACTTCATTGGGTCTGCCTCGTTGCGTAGTGGCTAGCATTCTTGGGTGTCATCACGGAGGCCCGAGTTCGATTCCCAGTTCTGCCAAGAAATTTAATTCTAGTCTGAGAGCTGGAACGGGGTACGCTCAGCCTCGTGAGACAAAACAGAGAAGGCAGGTTCGATTCCTACTTCAGCCATCCTGGAAATAGATTTCCTGGTTTCTGCACATCTATTCCAGGAAAATGCTGGGATGGTACCTAACTTAAAACCATGGCCGCTTCCTACCCAAATCCCACCTCAATTACAAGTACACACACTACATTGCTTGCAGAAAGTTTTGAGCCTGGTCTAAATTTTGTTTGATGCACATTTGTCCCTAAAGTAACAGCATTACATTTATTGATTTACATAATGTTATTAGATATCTGTATGAGGAGTTTTCATTTAAAATTTTGCTGCTCTAACTCTAATTCTTTAGGAGATGCAATGTTTTACCTTTTTAAACAGTGCTAAAAACCCTGTTTTTCGTACTACATTTTTTTCTTCTCAAAAACTGCTAGTCCTACATCTATGAAATTTTTACTGCAGTTTTACTTCAACACATCAATCATAATCAAAATAAAAATACAGCCTAGAAAAAAAATTATCATACTACTAATTTGGTCGCCTCTCAAACAAACCTTCCCCGGTAATTTTGGTGGCATTGTTCAATTTCGTTCCGCGATAACTTCCGATTGGCAACACTTCGAGAAAGTGCCCACTGCGGATCCATCATATACAAGATATAGATGAAACATCTGGGCAGTCAGAATAACTCGAAGTGTTGCCAATCGGAAGTTATCGCTGAACGAAATTGACCAATTTTTCCGCCAAATTACCGGAGAAGAAAGTTTGTTAGAGAGGCGACCAAATGAGTAGGTTTTTTTTCCCCCAGGTTGTATTTTTATTTTCATGACGGATATGTTGTTGTAAAACTGCAGTAAAATGTCATAGCTGTGGGACTAGCAGTTTTTGTGAAAAGAAAAAAATTAGAAGGAAAAACAGGTTTTTTAGCCCTGTTTAAAAAGGTAAAACATTCTATCTCCAAAACTATTAGAGCTAGAGCAGCGAAATTTTAAATGAAAACCCCTCATGTAGATGTCTAATACCATCATGTAAAACAATGACTGAAATGATGTTACTTAAGGGAAAAATGTGCTTCAAACAGAATTTAGACCTGTTCCTGAACTTTCTGCAAGCACTGTAGTACAGACATCACAATGACTCAGGTTATCAGTCTTCACACACCCAACTACAAGGGGCTACGTAACCACAATGTCGCAAAGCATCTAAGGAATCAATAACACCACATTGGTCAGTATTCAGAGTTATGGAATTTATAGTTATTCATATTTTGGCATTTATATTTCCATAATTTTGATCAAAAAATAGCTAATGACGCTTCTGCATTGGCATACATTATGGGGTTTTAGTCGCAATGAAACCCTTTGAATTGTGACTCTCTAATCTGATTGAGATGTGGCATGATAACTTCAGCAGAAATGCTTTATTCAGTGGTACCAACATTAGACCTCCAATCCTGTATTTAGTACCTATTTTGGTGTTTTAAAACTTGTTCATTTGAGTAGCGTATCGATGAGAGTGAGCAGCGGGAAGGCAGGTCAAGGCCAACGCTTCTGCCACTTTTTTGCTTTTTCTCACACACATTCTTCCTTAGCTTCGGCTGTATGCAGTCCTGTGTACATTATGTTAACTCCAACACAGCATCCTATAAGAAATAACAATTATAGCCATAGAAACTGTTTCATAAATTTGTTTTATTTTCCTAATACATCAAATCCCTTTGCAACGGAACATATTCTGGAAGTATTTAATACATTTTACGAAGTAACTATGTAATAGCAACCAACATACTTGCAATGAATATTCTATTCATTGTTTAAAGTACGTTCATTACACTTTCTATTCAATATACAAATCACACAAATGAATGGAGTGGTTGAAGCATAAAGAAGCCTTGCACCTTGGGGATTTCATAAGAGGGAGTTTGTTACAGACACAAGAAATGCCAGTTAGTGGAATTAAATCAAAATTAAATTGCATTTTCAAAGTGGTCTGATTTGTTCTGAGCATCATCTGCCTTAAATGTTACAGTAAATATGTTTAATCAGGTGATTATGTATAATTGCCGCTATTAATATATAAACACAACATACACTTGCCTTCCTTCGGAGGGGAAGTAAAGCTGGCGGTCCCATGTCATAAATTTATGGCATGAAAAAGAACCTTCCACTAACTACACCTCTGTGAACAAAAATTTGTAGGTTAGAATTGATAATGCTCTATTAGTTCCAACGTTCGCCACCAGGTGCTGACTGAGCTACCATCTAGTAGCCAAGTCCGCAAGCCAAAGTGGCGTGGATTGTAGCATTTGGTAGCAAACGTAGGAACTACTGGAAATTATCTGCAGTCCTTACTTGAATTAAAACAGATAACACACACTAATACAGCCATCACAATTAACACCGTTTATCAGACAGATTCTATACACACCCAAAGTACACGGGGCTACATGACCGTGTTGTCGCAGTCCCTAAACTAAGGAACCAACAAACAACATACACTCAGGAGCAAAAATAACACAACACTTAACTTTTGTAAATGATTTCTATTTAAATGCTATAAAATACACGTACTTGATCATTACTATTCCTTATTAAAGCACTTAGAGTACTTTTACACACATTTGAACCTATAGACATCTTTTGTAACACTTCAACAAGTTTTTGACACTAGTTTATTCTTCACTGTCTTTTCACGATAATTAACGACATTTGGCAGATTTTGGACTTCTGCCAAAGGAACAGCCTGCTAGTTGGGAACTCCTGGTTCAAGAATAGAGAGAGCCACACAATCACATGGTACAGTGATGGCTTGACCAGGAAGTCGGTGGTCGACTATATACTGTATGAGAAAGAATTAAATAAGAACATCACGGACATCAAGGTTATACCATCGGAGAACCTGGATAGCGACCATCGATTGCTGGTAATGAACCTGAGAGGGACTAAGGAGAAGAAAGGGACTGAGAACCAGGAAAGACGTATAAGGATATGGAAACTGAAAGAAGGGTCGAGTACCTCAAAATGGTAAAGGAAGAATTCCAACCAATGAAGAAAGAGGGGTGGAAGAGGAATGGGCTAGATTTTAGAAGGTGCAGCAGAAGCAGTATGTAGGAGGACAAGTAGTAAGAAGAGATGGAAGGAATCACCATGGTGGAATGAGAAGACAAAAGAAATAGTAAGGGAAAAGAATAGAGCCTTTAGGAGGTGGTATCAAAATAGGACGGTAGAGACAAGGGAAGAGTACCAGGAAAGAAAGAAGGAGGCGAAGAGAGTAGTGGCTGAGGAGAGAAGAAAGTGGATGGAAGAGTGGACAAAGATGATGAAGGAGGATAGTGAAGGTACAAAAAAGGTCCAGCATGTAATGGTAAAGAATAAGATGCGGAAGGATCCTACGGATTATGTTAGAATGGTGAACAAAAGGGGACAAGAGATAGAAAATAGGGAAGAACTGAAGAAAATGTGGAAAGAATATTTTGAAGAACTCCTGAACCCAAATGGAAACCACGGCGAGGAGGAAGAAACCGGGGAAGAGGAAGATGAACTGCAAACAGAAAAGGAGTTAACATGGAAAGAAGTGGAAGATGCAGTGAGGAAGATGAAAGGAGGGAAGGCACCGGGTGTGGATGAGTTGAGTGTGGAGATGGTGAGAGCAGCAGGAGAGGTGGGGATACAATGGTTGTACCGAGTGATGAAGACAGCATGGAAGGAAAGGAAGACCCCAGAGGACTGGAAAAAGGGAATAATTGTCCCGATCTTCAAGAAAGGTAGTAGAACAGAATGCAGAAACTATCGGGGAATAACACTGATGAGTCATTGTGCAAAGATGTTTGAGAAAGTTTTGGAAAGGAGAATTAGGACAAGGATAGAAGGAGGGATTAGGGAAGAACAACATGGCTTCAGAGCAGGAAGGTCCACAGTGGATTTGATTTTTGCTTTAAGGCAGTTACAAGAACAGTACTATGAGTATGGAACAGATTTACTGATGGCCTTCCTGGACATTGAGAAAGCATATGACAGTGTATGCAGAAACAAAGTATGGAAGTCCCTGGAGGATAGAGGAGTAGAAAAATGGACTATAAGGAGGATAAAGGAGATGTACAAGGGAAGCGTGAGCTGTGTGAAAGTGGGAGGAGAGAGATCGGACTGGTTGGAACAGAGAAACGGCCTGAAACAAGGAAGTGCACTGTCACCGTTACTTTTCATTGTGGTGATGGATGTCATAATGACCCGAGTGGCACAAGTAATTGGGGAAGGAAAGATGAAAGCAATGGTGTTTGCAGATGATTTGATGATTTGGGGAAACAAGGAGGAGGAGGTACAGGAACAGTTGGACGTGTGGGAAGGAATAATACAAGGGTATGGGATGAAATTTAGCATAAATAAGAGTGAGATGGTGGTCACAACAAGGAAGAAGGAAAGAACCACAACTGGAATAACAATTGGTGGGGAACAGCTGAAGAAAGTGGAGAGTTTCAAGTATCTGGGAAGCCTGATACAAGAGAATGGAAGAAACGATAGAGAAATAAATGAGCGGGGGAGACAGGCAGAAGCATTCCGGAGGAGTGTGAGAAGTATGTTATGGTGCAAGGATGTCCCTCAGAACAGCAAAAAGATCATATATCGGACGTACTATGTCCCTATCCTGACGTATGCCTCGGAGACCTGGGTTATGAAAGGAAGGGAGAAGAGCATAATACAGGCCAGTGAGATGAGGTTCTTGAGAAGCAGTTTTGGAGCTACAAAGAGGGACAGAATAAGAAATGAGAGGACCAGAGAATTAATGAAGGAGGAACCATTACAGGATGGTATAGAGAAATCTAGACTTAGATGGTATGGACATGTAAAACGAATGGAGGAGAAGAGGATACCCAGGAGGATACACGAGACGAAGTGGGAAGGAAAGAGACCAAGAGGGAGACCGAGAGACAGGTGGCTGAAAGGGATGGAAGAAAGCGTGAAGAGAGGAGAAGACTGGACAAGGGTGGAGGCTGAGAGATTGTGGGAAGACAGAAGACGTTGGAGAGGCTTGTGTTCCAAACAGACCCGGCCAGTGGCTTGAAACTGTGCAAGATGATGATGATGAGGCAGATTTTGGAAAATTATTTCCAACGTTAAATTGTCACTGAATATTGAATATATGTTCTCTTTTTCCATTCCTCTCAATAAACTGTACATATTTAATACTCAGAAACGAGTATTGCCGCCTCTGGCCCTCTGTAATTCCTGGTGTCGCTGAGGCTTGCCGCTAATGAGCGTTGCAATGTCCTCCTGTGGTATTATCACCCATTCTTCCCATAGCATCCCTCGAAGTTCTGCCAAGGATTCAGGAACACGTCTTCGTACATTTCTCCCCATAATATCCCACACGTGCTCGATGGGGTTCATATTTGGACTCCGAGCAGGCCACATCATAATCTGGATACCCACTTCTTCCAGGTACTGCTGCACACAACGAACAATATGGGGGCATAAATTATCTTGCACGAGTCGAAATCCACCCCCAATAAAAGGAGCAAATGGCACTACATGCTCTCGCATAATTTCTTCAATGTACCTGTGGGATGTGAGAGCACCATTCTCTATGAAAACAAGGTCTGTCCTAGCCTCTAAGCATATATCTTCCCAAACCATGACTGATCCATAAAATGGTATTCTGGGAGAGAAGGTAACAGGGGAATACCTCTCTCCAGTTCTCCTTCATACTCTCTCTCTTCCATCAGGTGATCTCAGGCTGAACCGCAACTCATCTAAGAAGATACATAATTTTAAAATTAACCAGCAAATTTATATAATTCCCAACTCATAATCCTAAATGTGATAAAAGTTAGTTTGACATGTTAAATTCTATAAGGCTTTACTCACAAACCTAACCTGGAGCTTGTAGTACAAGTTGCAATTTTCGTCCAGATACTGGTCTAACCTAGTAACAGCTAATGGTTTAGTCCAGACAGTGGTCTAACCTGGTAGCGGCTAATGTTTTCATCCAAACAGTGGTCTAACCTTGTAGCGGCTAATGTTTTCGTCCAGACAGCCATCTAACCTAGTTGTAACCGATGGTTTCTACCAGACTGTCGTCTAACCTTGTAGTCACCAATGTTTTTGCAATGGATTTAGAGGAGTGAGGTGCATCCTTTCAATTAAATTATTCTCATTATTCTTTATAGAAAGTCATAAATTTTATAATCATTGTTAGGCTTTATCTTAAGTTCTGCCCATTTGTAATGATTTTTTTTTTAGCGTATGGCTTTTAGTGCCGGGAGTGTCCGAGGACATGTTCGGCTCACCAGTTTTTTGTAGCTGCTTCGAGACGGACACCCAATGGGTGAGCTACAAGTACCGTTGGGGAGGAATGTTGGATGGGAGGGTCGAGGAGTTGGAAGGTAGCGGCTGTGGCCTATAGTTAGGGACCAACCCCGGCATTTGCCTGGAAGGAAGATGGGAAACCACAGAAGACCATCTTCAAGGTTGCCGGCGGGGGGGATTCGAACCTCCTCGCCTCCCGGATGTGAGCGACTGCCAACAGTCATGCCGCAACGACCTCGGCTAACTCACCCGGTATTTGTAATGATGTGCCATGGTCAAATAAAGTCTTAACCATATTATGACTGGACTTCATGGCACAGTTAAGTAGCATTTTCTGTATGAGCCGAATGAAAGATACAGATGCAACTTGGGGGAACTAGAAGTGAGTAGGCACTGCACTGTGATCAGGGTTGCTTCTAAGTTTGTGCTCGAATCTAGTGTGTCATCGCTTCCATGCATATCCTGATTTTCAAGCCATAATTAGGCCGAAGAAAAATGCATTACATTTGAGTAAATACTGTATTTGACTAAGTAATTTCGTGACTTACGTTGCTTAAAGTCATCTTCTATAGATTATACAGTAAATTGTTTGTATTTTGCTTACACATTTTCCTTATTGATCTTTCTAACATTTTGAAGTTCTTGAAAGGTGGTTGGAGTTTTATTGCTTGACCAATTATGCCAGGTTTATTGCCTAAGTTGTATTAACTTGTCGCATCCATCTGTCCACCAAGGGTAATTTCTTGTTCTTGTTAGTGGTGCTATTTTCTGCTGTTAGTAAGAGTCCTGCTTGAAGTTGTGGCCAATTTTGTGATTTACCTTTTCGGTTCCATTTGTAACATTTTCAGTACCTTTATTCTCTATGTCATATTTTCATTGTGGAACTTACTTTGTAAAGTTTATTTTTTCAGGGATCACATCTAGGGGAAATTTTGTTGGATGATGATTAGAATCTAAGTCCAGTCCTTTCTGGCCTTTGAATTTCATGATTTCTGAAGTATGGATGCAGGAATTCAGTACATGATCCAGTTGATATTCACCTAATAAAGAATTAGGTGAGACCCAAGTCTTAGTTTTACAAGCGATTTTCTTAAAGAAAGTTGATTTGAAAAAAATCATGGCTTGTGCCATTCTCTTTTAGTTTGTTTATGGCCAGACCATCTCCCAACCCAATATCAATATTTCTTCTCTTTACCAATTTGTGCATTGAAGTCACCCATAGCGATTTTAACATAATGTGGAGTTCTCTGTCAAACATTGTTTAATTGATTGTTTGTTCCGCTTTGTCAGGTGCTTCCGTGTCAATTGGTGCGTGGCCATGAATTATAGAATAGATTTTGTTTCCCTACTTTATTGTTAGGTGAAAAGGCATCCTGAGTAGGACTTGAATGTTACAACTGTTTTATATATTGATTTATCCTTTCCTCCTCTGTCAACTATGTCATGTTACACCATTTTATAAAACCATTGGTTGGCTGAAGCTTAGGGAAAGACGGTCTTATTCGACTTCTTGCTTACTATTAAGAATTTTAGAAACTAATAAACCCCTTGGCTGGCTAAATCCTTTGTTCAAATTAGTCAAATGCATGATCGGAACAATAGATTCACAGCTACAACTCTGCAGATTGCACAATGAAATGTAACAAACCATTTTTGGTAAATGCCTCGAAAATATACAACAAGTTAAGACTGGGCGAAGTATGGCAGAGGAGTGTCAACGCTCAGAAATCGCACATTCACTCCTATCATCTGTGTAATTATTAAACATGTATAAGTTTATATGATAAAATTGCAGCATAATAGTATTCTTCTTCTGCTTCAAGTGCCTCGTCCTCCAAGAACATTGGCGATCAGAAGCATGATCTGCTGCTTGTCCATAGCTGTTCTAAACAGTGACACTGTATTACGTCCAAACCACTAGCTTAAGTTCTTTAGCCAGGATATTCGTCTGCATCCTGGACCCCTAATGTCATCAATCTTCCCTTGGATAATTAATTGCTAGAGGTGGTATTTGTTGTTGCGCATGAAATGACCAAAGTATTCTAGTTTTCTCCTTTTGATGATATTACTTCATATTAATTAAATAGGTTAAAAAAGTTTTGTATATATTTCTTTCTTCCTTAGTACTGGTATTTAGATTAATTAGGTTAATTGACTATTTATAAAAGAAACTTGTATAGTAGTGGCAGTTAGTTGCAGCTAAAGGGACTTTTTGTCCTAATTGTAATTAACTTAAATAAATTTCAATTTCAAATGACCATCTGTGTTACACGGTTGATAAAGTTCTCACTTCTTGTAACCAACATTTCCTTCTTTTTCCTCACATCATTTCTGTGCTATGGCAGAGTCTTCTTGTAGGAACATCCTTTCCATTTGGGATGTACCAAGGCATCTTTGGGGGGTAGTGTTCACATATTCTTTGTCTTCCCTTATAGAGTCTGTCATGGGGTTGCTGGTCAGAATCCATAAATATGGCTGTACTTGTCAATGAATCCCTTTTGTTGCATATATCATGAAAAATACCTCAGTTGGTATGACTCCCAGACATAATCACTCATCATTCATGGTGCTGTCAGTCCAATGCCCCACTGGAACATATGCTTCCATCTTTTGTAGGACCTACTCATGCTTTTCTGTTGCTACAATCCATAAAGAATAATTGGGTACACTACCAATCTGTAACTTGAGATGTAGGGGCATCTGACTATCACTCAGGGTATAAACATTTAGAAAGCTAGTGCCTCCACTGCAAATGAGGGAGCCAAGGTACTTGAATTGCTCCAGTTTCTTCAGGTCTTCTCCACCAGTGGTTCCATCGATTTGAGGGTTGCACTCCATGTAGTCAACTGCTATTTCTTCTTTCTGCTGTTCAGCTGAAGTCCAAATTCTTTAGGGTTATTTTGCCATCTTAAAACTCCTCCTCTTTCGTGCTACATTTGTGTGAGATGACCAATGATTTTGACCATCAAATGCCCTTGCCCATTTGTAACTCTCTCCAGGAAACCATGCCTTAAATTGTGTGAGCAGCTTCGGTGGCATAGTTGGTAGCATGCTGAGCTTCTATGCCCAAGATCGCGGGTTCAAATCCGGCCAAAGTCATCAGATTTTTTAAGAGCGATAAACATCCCCAGTATGCCTTCCTTCGGAGTGGAAGTAAAGCCGGCGGTCCCATGCCATAGATTTATGGCATGTTAAAGAACCCTCCACTAATTACACCTGTGTGAGGCTAAATTAGGTTAGGTTAAACATTTGACAAAAGCTCTTAGGTTTCGACGTTCGTCGCCGGGAGCCAACTGCGGCGGCGTCTGGTAACCAAGTTCTGAACTAGTAGTTGCTGACGGTGATGTTTGGCGGCAAAAGTAGGAACTACTTGAAGAAATTAAATGTCTGCAGTCCTTACTTGAATAGAAACCAGATACACACACTAATACAGTCATCACAATTAACACCGGTTATCAGACAGATTCTACACACACCTAAAGTACATGGGGCTACATGACTGCGTTGTCGCAGCCCCTAAACTGAGGAACCAACTAAGTAGTGTAACAAATTTTACACCACAAAGGCAAAAGGCAAGAAATCGAGAAATATTGTAGTTAAGCTTTGGATAAGCCTGATCCTTAAACCAGTTAATGAAAGCAGAGAAGTGCCGTCACCATACGGAGAAGTCTTCAAAAGAATCTTGAAAGCGGGTTGTGCTTATTTTTGTGCATGGGAATTTGACCTTTAGTGACTCAAAATATGGTTTCTTCAATGATGTTCCTACATTTTCTTCTTGTACTATAGGTATGAAATAACCAACTTCAGGATCAAAACAATGTATAGTTATGATAATAGACTTCATTTATTGGACTATATATTGTGTAACCAGTAGTTTTAAGTGAAGTGGAGAGTGATAGATCCGGTTTACATAAAGAAATAATGATTTCATTTAGCCAGTGGGTCATACGAAATTTTCATGTGACTGGGCTTTTGGTCTCATTAAAAGGAAGTGCGTCATGACAAGTACTTCTTCTTTGGCAGATATTGTCTTGTTCATTGAAGATAGCACCAGAAGCTAGAGACTACTGGTTTTCACAAACTTCATCACCAATTTACCTTTATCAAATTATAAAATAAACAAAAAATGAAATTTTTCCAACTTAAGGTATGGTCATATATCGATGGGTGAAAGGCGAAACATCTTAACCGCCAATTTTGTCTAATTGTACTTTTTAACATGAATTGAATAGCATCACTAAATACTTCGTCCCAGCAAAACATCTTATAGGATTTCCTTTTCAGTTTACTGTTACAAGCTGGTGTATTTTATCTTAAGAACCAAATAAATAAACTAACTCCCAACAAAATATCTTAAAAGGAAATAGTTCCCGCAATTTTATCTTATCAACCGTCCCAAAGTGGCGCATAAGATAGTAAATGTGGCTCTTAAGATAATCTTTTCGGGTCTAATTTTGCATGCAGTGGGTTAAGATAACAGATAAATCTTTATAATTATTATGAATCCGGCTGTATAAATGTACTAAAGTACATTCTACAATCGCAGCGGATAAGCTGCAAGAGCTGCAAAACAAGCTCCCACGGAGCGGACATCGTGCTTCTCCAAGAGCTTATGAAAACGTGTGCACTTCACTCTTGCTGATGTCATCGTACTTGTAAACGTCAACAGCTCATAGACCACTGACACGAGGCAGATAAGCAATCGCGGTAGTTTAATACTAGCAGTGATTAATGAACATAGTATACCTTGGCTCTCAAGGCGAGTTCATTTAAGACAGTGAGAAGACTCCGAACAGTGATTCAAAATGAACAACTACGAAAGTAGAGGAAGGTACTTAGTTTCTTTGTGCAGTGATATTCTGAGAGAAGACAACAATACAAACTCCAGTGTTTTGCCACCTTCTAATGGTAAGTTATTCAGCTTTACTTTGGAAAATTGTGCAGAATGTGCTAGAGTCCAAACCATGATAAGGACTTAGACATAGAGGTAATGTGCTTTCCTCCAAAAATACAGGGCTGGGTTTGATTTCTAGCAGGAACCAGTAATGGTTTTATACAGAATGTTGATCGCATTAAAAAAAATACAATGTAAAATAATTATATCTTTCAATGTCAGAAACTCCATGTGTCAGCATTAAACCATCCATTCCTCAACTTCAGTCTTAGCAATACAAGAGGGCATTTAAAAACCACAATAAAATTAATTAACAAATGCTTAAAATCGACCAAGTTGAAACATGCATACACAGTTTTGCAATATAATTATACTTATGTTACACTCGTGAAAATTACAATTATTTCTATTAATTTCTTTTATTAGGAGAATATTCAAATAAGCCAGACAGAAAACCTGAGGGGCCGACTTCCAATGAAGCATCGAAAGTGGAAGTACCCAATGAGCAAGACACACAAAATGAGGACATTTCCTACCAAACATCAAAAGTAGATGTGCCAGTTGAAATAAGTCGTGTGAACATTGCTGATGCATCTGGGATCTTATGCATTAAACTTGTGGATTATGATTCTTCAGAGGAATCAAATTCATTCTCAGTATCTTTAGATCCATGTGGCATTAATTCTGAGCAACCAAGTGACATTGTTACCAGCCACAGCACTTCAGAGCAGGATCCTTTTTCAGATTCTGGTGACTCCTGAAGGCCAGAAAAGAGTGACTTGGTTGAGTCTTCTTCAAGTGAAGAAGAGTTGTGTGAAACTACAGTGGGTAAGGCTGGAATCAGGACAATAAATAGAAAATTGCCTCAAAGAGTTAAGGCAAGGAATGATAGCTCTTCTGGGTTTAAAAGAAAAATAAGAGCCATCTCTTGTGCTACAAATAATTGTGTAAACTTGTGTCACTCCATTATTACAGAAGATAGCGGCTTCGGTGGCGTAGTCGGTAGCATGCTGAACTGCTGTGCCCAAGATAGCGGGTTCAAACCCGGCCGAAGTCGTCGGATTTTTTAAGAGCGTTAAAAATCCTTCAGTATGCCTTCCTTCGGAGGGGAAGTAAAGCCGGCGGTCCCATGTCATAGATTTATGGCATGTAAATAATCCTTTCACAGACTAAACTTGTGTAAAGCAAAATTTGTTAGGTTAGATTTCGTCAGAATGCTCTATCAAAGTTCCAACGTTCACCACTAGGTATCATTGATATCTGGTGGTGAAAGTTGGAACTACTTGAAATTGAACGGAACTTGTAGCTCGCCCTTTAGGGTGTCCGCTAGAAGCAGCTACAGACTCAGGCTAGCCGAACATGTCCTCGGACACTCCCGGCACTAAAAGCCATACGATAAATAAATAAATAAAAATTACAGAAGATGATTGGGTAATGATTCAGAGATTGGCTTCTGTCTTGTATTAAAATGAAAAATGTTTCGAGGAGCAGAACATCTAAAAGTAGGCGACAAAAAACCTATGAGTATGTAATTTCATTGAATGGAGTCTAAATTAAGGTTTGTCAGCAATTTCTCTTAGCTACACTGGATATTTCTCAAATGACACTTCGATACACACGAGACCATGCAAATGATCTAAAAATTGCCAAACCTGACGATAGAGGCCGGCACACACCAAAAAATAAAAATAAAAAAGAAGATGCTGATGCTGTATCAAAGTTTATAAGAAATTTGCCAGCAGTACCTTCGCATTATTGTAGAAATCAATCAAGCAGAAGGTATCTTCCAAGAGATCTGAAGAATTTAGCATACCTTTACAAGGTTTACAAGAAACATTGCAGTTCTCTTTCTCCCAGAAAAACGCCTGTTAGTTTAAAAGTTTTTCGTGGCATTTTTAAAACAAAATTTAATATAGGCTTTCATTTACCGAAGAAAGACAAGTGTGCTCAATGTGAAATGTTCAAGAACAAAGAGGAAAGCTTCATATCTATGCAGGAACACAAACACCAAGAAACACATCTTATAGAAAAGGAATTGGCCAAAGAAATGTTTTTGAAAGATCAACAAAAATCAAAATTGAGAAATGACTTTGTGTGTGCCAGTTTTGACTTGCAAAAAGTTTTAAACACTCCCCATGGGGACAGTATGGTATGCTATTGTACTATTCTAGAAAGTACTCAGTTTACAATGAATCTGTGTACGAGAGTGGAAGTGGAAATGCATTTTGTTACATTTGGGGTCAAGCAGACGGTCAAAGAGGGAGCAATGAAATATGTACAGTTATTCACAAATACTTGACAATGGTAGATCTGAGAGGAGATGTTAAGGAAGTATCTCTGTACTCAGATAGTTGTACTGGCCAAAATAGAAACAGGTCAATGCTAACTATGTTGTACTACTTTGTACAAAAATCACTGTCCATAAAAATCAGTTATCTGATTCCTGGGCACACATACATGCCTGTTGATTCTGTGCATGCAACAATCGAGAGGTTCTTAAAGAATAGAACAGTGTGGGCACCTTCTAAATGGTCAACAGTAATCAGAAATGCACGTAGTTCACCAAGACAGTATGAAGTTATAGAAATGGCTAATCGTGACTTCTTTGATTGGAAAGAATTTTCCTTAAAAGTAATTCCTATGAATGCAAGGACAATGAAAGGTAGCCTATTCAAAATAACAGAGATTAAAACTGCCTTTGTCAAGAAAGAAACACAAAATATCGAAATCAACTTTAGCTATGAAGCAATTGGAGAGGACTATTTGGGTATCGGCAACACAAGAAGATCTCAGAAAATTTGTGAAATGGATTTGAACTCGGCTTATTTCACTCAACTGCCTATTCCCCCTTTGCTCTACAAAGACTTGCAACGACTGTGCTTGAAAGGTGTTGTACCGAGTAAATATCATCAAGAACTTCTTTCTTTAACTATCAAACACTCAATTCAAGAACGCTTGCCAGAAACTGACGAAGAGGATGAAATTCAAACAGACATTTGATTATTTTTTTGTGTAAAACCCAAAATGTTTTATTTTACATTTTTGTACTATTTTTTAGATTCTTGTACCTCAATATTAAAATGAATTCAATTACACATTGCAACTATCCGTATTAATTAATGAGTTTTACTTGATATCGAATTGTGTTATTAAGTTTATACTTTAGGATCCACTATTACTGTTACGCATCCACAGGCTAAAAAATAACATTATTATTTGTTAAATAGTGTAAATATTGCTTTTAAGAATAGTTTGGCGGTATATCTTAAGTGCACATCTTAAGAAAAAATGTCTGGCAAAACATTTTATGTAACCTTAAGATGATATGAACAAATGAATTATTACCCTTCAACACATCTTAAGAACCATATCTACTATTAATAATCTACTTCAAGAACAGACAATGTATACACATAAAACTGTGTTGAATTACAAAACACAATAATATATTTTTGTGAAAATTAATTCAACAGAAAATGTATAAAACGTTTTTTTTTTTTCGTTTCCTGAAAAATATACTAATTGACGGTTAAGATGTTTTGCCTTTCACCCATCAATATAATGTTTGTGTTTACAATGGATTGCATTTTTTGATTGCAGTAATACCGTAAAGACACACTGTTTCAGGCTTGGGACAGCAGTAATGCAAGCAAGGACCAACGCCGTGTTGTGAGCAAGTACGTATTGGAAGGTCACCTAAATGGACTGGACTTGGAGCCTGAGCAGAGTTTGCAATTAAATAACACTCTCAATAAGCTTGCCCAAGAGAGAGGCAAGTTCAAGAGTAAAGTAGAGGTAAGTCAATAAGTCTAATCCTGATAGACAAATAAGTTAATTGTCCCATAGTTTCATAGATCAGTGACATGAATTGGCTTCACCAAGTTCATACTACCGTATTTACTCGCTTATTGGACCCCCTTTGTTTCCTAAATTTTTAGCTGCGAAATTGAGGGGGGGTGGGGGTTACTATAGACGCGAATGTCACAAATATCCATTATTTTGGGAAAGGGAGAGAGTAAAAATAAGGTATTCTATTTTGTTGCTACATAGTACGATATATATCCAATCAAAATAAACGAAATTTGCATCTTTAATCAGCCCATTATGAGACTGCCATAACCTCACTTATCCACACTAATCCCGGCTACCCCCCAATGAATTTCACTAAGCAAAAATCTTAGTATCAAAGAAATAGAATGGGACGGACAAAGTATCAGACATGGAAATGCAAACTTTATTTGAACATCAACAAGGGAATGACTGATGATGCTGAACGATCACATCTCACTAACATTTGTAAACACAGCGGAGTACGTATTATTCGCATTTCACATTAATATATCAATAACATGTCACACAAACGCCGACGGTTCTTGCACCATTTTTTTTTTTTTTTTTCGTATGGCTTTTAGTGCCGGGAGTGTCCGAGGACATGTTCGGCTCGCCGTTTTGTAGCTGCTTCGAGACGGACACCCAATGGGTGAGCTACAAGTACCGTTGGGGAGGAAGGTTGGAATGGAAGGGCGAGGAATTGGAAGGTAGCGGCAGTGGCCTATAGTTAGGGACCAACCCCGGCATTTGCCTGGAAGGAAGATGGGAAACCACAGAAGACCATCTTCAAGGTTGCCGGCGGGGGGATTCGAACCTCCTCGCCTCCCGGATGTGAGCGACTGCCAGCAGTCATGCCGTAACGACGACGACGACGGCTAACTCACCCGGTCTTGCACCAAATGAAATGTGTTTAAAATAAAACTGAGAAGAAGAGGCTGCAATAAACACCACTTCAAAGTGCAATACAGAGATTCAAAGAATAAAAAAAAAAGAATGCATGCAAGATATGAATCCATAACTTTCATTGGCAGATTTTAAACTTGGAGCTTCTACTCAGCCAATAGTGTGGCATCTTCTATTGGATATTGGGTGAAGCCTATTGACTACATAGTTCAATATTCTGCCCAATCGCGTACATGTATGCAAAATGGCGGGCATATCGTCTGAATAACAAAAATAATAATAATGTAAAAATAACAATATTTTTGTCATAAATGAGGATGAAATTCAGTTATAATTTTTTTTTTTTTTTAAGAATTCCTCAATTTCCAAGAATGTTTTATTTTGACTCTCAATAATTAAGGAGGGTACTATAGTATGCGATTTCCAAGAATTTTGTATTTTAGCTCTCGAAAATTAAGTGGGGGGAGGGGGTCTTATAGCCGAGTAAATACGGTATTTATGTTGCTTAACAGTTTAATGTTCTTTGAGAAACCTCCAGAACCAAAACTTCTTTACAAATATCATGCAAGAACAGTCTTTATAAAACAGTACTCAAGTTCTGCTTACAACACTTCAGATTGTTTTGTATGTTGCAAGAGGTAAGAATGTCACGTAATTTAAAAGAGATTTCTTTGAATTGGCCTGTTTGTAGTTTCAATTACCAACAGTTTTATCTTCTCACCAGGGTATTGTGCCTCAATTGCTGGTAAATGATTAACAACTATAATATCCCCCAGGGGCTCACTTCTAGTGGGCGTGGGTTGGCGACCACGGGGCCCCATCTGAGTCCGGCATTGCTTCCACTTACTTGTGCCGGGCTCCTCTCGTCTTCTTTCCTGTCGACCTCACTTGGTCAACTCTTGTTCTCTTCCGACCCCGACGGTATTAGGGTATCCGAGGCCTAGGGAGTCTCTTGCTTTCCCCCCTTAATTGGCCCTTGTCTCATCTTTCCTGACACCCTCCTTCTGTGAGGGGTCAGCCTTTTTTTTCTTTTCCTTTTACCTCCTGCCTTGTGCTCAAGGCCCTCAAGGAGGCAGTGTGTATGAAGCCCCACCACTTCTGGTGCACCCTAGATAATGCTACACCCTCAGGGGCTCACGGCTGGTGAGTTCGGGAGTTGGCGACCCCGAGGGATTCCTGAGCTGGGTCCGTTTTCCCCTTTTGTCCCTTCCCTTTGGGCGGACTCTCTCCCCTCTCCTCTCCAATCCTCTCCTCTTTTCCTGATATTTCCTTTTCTCTTTCAGATTCCCGCACTGTTTTTGTAGCGATTTTTTTTTATTTTTTAGGTATTTTTAATTTACGTTGCATTTTTTAAGTCTTTTCGATCTAGATTGCAATTTGTGAGTGTTTTTCAATCTCAATTGCATTTTGTAAGGATTGACAATCTAAATTGCTTTTTAGTAAGTCTTTCAATATCCGGGCCGGGGCTTTTAAGAGTTTTTTGAATTTCAATTGCATTTTGTATTTTCAACCTACCCTGCTTTGTTCAAGTAGTTAAGTCTCAATTGCAATTTTGTGGGTATTTTGAATCTAAATTACATTTTGTAATTATTTTCAATCTAAATTGCATTTTGTAAGTATTGTTCATCCTAATGAGAAGTTTGAATCTACCATACATTTTGTAAGCAATTTCAATTGCATTTTGTATTTTCAACCTACCCCGCTTGGTTCAAGTAGTTTAGTCTCAATTGCAATTTTGTGGGTGTTTTGAATCTCCATTACATTTTGTGCGTATTTTCAATCTCATTTGCATTTTGTAAGTATTTTGATTTCACTTGCATTTTGTAGGTATTTTGACTGTACATTGCATTTTGTACGTATTTTGGACTTAACCTACATTTTGTGCATATTTTTCAATCTATTCCTTTTGTGAGTATTTTCGTTCGAAATTCCCTTATGTTCGTATTACCGCTCTCCATTTGGTGAGTAGTTTCAATCTGAGTTCCTTTTTGTAAGTATTTTCCCTGCTACATAAGGCATAGTTGTTGGGGCTCACTGTCTATTTTATCTAAACCATTTTCATTTCATCCATAGCAGTGAGCTGTTTTTAATCTTCATCCTTTCATTTCACGCCATTTCATTTCATCAGGAGCCGATAACCTCGATGTTAGGCCCCTTAAAACAGCAATTATCATCATCATCAACAACTATGCTATGGCATATGACAGGAGTGTGCTGGGACACAGTAAATGACGAGAGATGGTGGATGGACAGGAAACGATGGAGAGGCTTATGTTCCAAGCAGACCCGACCAGCGGTTGGAAACTGCTCAAGATGATGATGATCAACAACTATAATAATTACTTCTCCCCTTTTAAATGTACTGACTACTGCTAGTCTGACTTCTTCTCTCTCGCCTATTCCCGTCATGTTGGGTCAGCTTTCTTAATCCTGAGGCATGATTTACTGTCAGCTACTCTGATTGAACACTGTTGATACAATCGACCACATAGGTTCACTTATAAACACAGATAACTTGCACACAAGGGGCAAGTGGAGGGAGAGATCAAAGGGAAAAGAAAAAGATAGGGATAATCTCCATAGTCGGACATACCTCTGTCACCAAAGATCAATTTTAATCTGCCATCAATGCAGTCAGTAGTTATACAAGTTCTCAATGAGCTCATTTCAACCTTCGTGTTGTTCAACCCTGTAGAATATCTTTCATCCTAGTTTTTACTTCATCCTCCATCATCCACTTGAAGACTAAAGACCTCGGCAGGGACTATAGCACTGAAGAGCTATAGATTGAATTGACAGTGTGCTTGCCCACCTTCAACGACAGCTCTGAGTCCTTTTTATATGTTTATTCTTTTTATCTCTACCTCTGCCTGCATCTGCATGTCACTCTGTATATTGATGCTTTTCTCTGCCTTTTCAGGTGGCAACTAAGAGCTTCAAACATGTAATTACGGATTCAAACATAGTCAGAGAGTTCCCTGAGGACTTGCTAAAATCCATGGCATATGACAGGTTTGTAATGTGGAAATCTCAAGACTGATTTGTTGTGTTCTGAAGGAATAGTCTAGGGCATGTATTTATTTAATTTATTTGTTTATTCATTCATTACAGCGGAGCCTTTATTGCTCCAATTACAGTAATAATTTTCCTGGATTCATTGTGGTCATGAGAACCTGCCTATTCAACCTGGGTTAACTAAACCTTCATCTGCTGTTGTTTTCCCATCCAGAAATCTTGATCCCGGTTTCAAACCCAGCCGAAGTCGTCGGATTTTTTATGACTGCAATGAATTTATTATTTATTAATAAATTGGTATTTAATCTAATTCAATTGTTTTCAAAATTCAAGATATCAAACATTAATTACCTATTCTATTGATTGTTTTCAAGTTTATTAAAAGTTCAAGCATTGTGCAATATTTTGGGAGCATCCTGTTGCTGAGAGAGTTTGCCTTCTAGCTTATTTTTGTCCAAATGCATCAGTGTATGTGAATGGTTTTATTTATTCGTGTCAGAAGTACAAAATATGTGTTGAACAGACGACTTCAAACAGTTTCTGCCCAGAACTTAGCCACTTCGATAGCACTTGAATTAGCTTGAGTCAAGTCATTCATTGTGCAGCTGTATGGGCACAATGGACAGGAGAAAAGGTGTTGTGTTGTCTGGGTTGCGCCACAATCACACAGGACTGTCTTGGTCGGAAAATGCCACTTATATAAGTTATCCCTGGATTTTGCAACTTCCACCCTCAGTCTGTTCAGGGACTTCCAGATTAGGCAGTTCTCTGTGTGACCAGGAGGTAGAGATTCCTTTGGTTCCATCCATACAGACAGACTGCTGGTCCTCTCCTTCCACATGGCAACTCGAGCTGTTGCTGCTGTTCCTTGTAATGGTTGAGTAGTTGTTAGGAAGCTCTTTCTCGATTTTAATCTCCTCTCAGCAGGTTGATATCCGAAGAGTGGGTGTGAGGTCACAGCAGATGATTTTCTTCTTTCGTTGTTTGCAGCCACTTCTCTTCTGATATCAGGTGGAGCAATCCCTGCAAGATAGTGCACTTGACTGATGAGAGTTGGCCTCAAGCAACCTGTAATAATCCTGCAGCTCTCATTCAAGGCTACATCCACCTGCTTTGCATGGGCTGACTTGTACCACACAGGACTGCCATATTCTCCTGCTGAATAGCATAAGGCCAATGCTGTTGTCCTTAACGTTTGGGGATGGGTGCCCCAGTTAGTCCCTGCCAGTCTACGGAGGAGGCTGTTCCTCGAAGAGATCTTCTGTTTTAGCTTAAGGCACTGCTCCTTGATTGTGAGTGTACGGTCCAAGGTGACACCTAGATATTTGGGATGGAAACAATGATCCAATAACATACCATTCCAGAATACTTCAAGTTTCCGACTAGATTGTTTATGTTTCAGGTGGAAGGCACATACTTGAGTCTTATTAGGATTGGCATACCTGCCACCCCTTCCGATTTATTCGGAAACTTTCCGAATTTTCACCTCGTCTTCCGATCTTCTTAATTACTATTATTTCTTCCAAATTTCGGACCCCAGTGATATATTGTAAAAAGAAAGGAAATGCAAATAATTTCCATTTTCAAGGAGATTCTCTCGTAAGTCGTAATTGCTTTTGTGATTTGCGTAACCTTGGATTTTTGTGTAAGTTTCTCGCTTGGCAGTGAGCTCCATAGCTGCCTGCGATCTCAGAATGGTGAGTCAGCTGATCGGCCTACCGCATACTGATTGGTGGTATTTTACGGACAAACAGGTGTCAAGCTTGCTCTGATTAGTCGCGGCTAGCCAGGTGACTATGCAGTATGGGATTGGAACCTTGTATGCTACGCGCGGCAATTGTGACTTGATGCGTTTGACGCCACGTGTTTATACTCTGCTAGCGTCACGTTTAGTGCATCGGTAGATAATTATTTCAACGAGTTGTGTCGATGATTGTTTCGTGTCGTGTGTTTTAAGTTTCTCTCGTCACGTTATGGCGACAAAACCTCAGAAACGTTATCTTCAAGTGTTCAAAGAAAGCTATAAAACTGAATTTCCATTCATTGTACAATCTAGTAGAGGAAACCATTTTGCTCTTTGTTCCGTGTGTCGTTGTGATATACATATTTCTCATGGTGGAAAAAATGACGTTGTAACTCACAGCAACACTCTAAAACACAAGGACAGTGCTAGTTGTTTACAGAAGAACAAAAAATTAGGTACGTTTTTTGTTCACGGGAATGAAAACAATGCTGCCAATCGAGCAGAATGTTTGTTCACGGCATTCATCGTAGAACATAACCTCTCTTTATCATGTTCCGATCATGTGGGACAATTGTTTAGAAAAATGTTCCCGGATTCGGAAATTGCGAAGAAATATGCCTGTGGGAGGACAAAATCATCCGCCATTGTTCATGAAATGGCACGTGACGCCGATTCAAAAATTATTAATATTTTAAAATATGGGCCTTTCGCGATCTCCACTGATGGTAGCAATGATAGAGATAGTAAGCTGTATCCTGTCGTCGTGTCATTTTTCAACAAAGAATCGAAGATGATTGAAAATCGTTTGCTATCCATGGAAAATTTGGAAGGTGACTCGACTGGTGCTAACATTGGTAATTTGCTTCTGCATCTTCTGGATAGACATGCTATTCCAATGGCAAACTGTATTGCTTTTAGTGCAGACAATGCCCCTGTTACGATAGGGAGGAAAAATGGTGTTGCTGCGAAATTAAAAGAGCAGTGCAAAAACATCATCGTTGTAGGATGCCCATGCCATTTAATTCATCTGGCTGTTGAGAAAGGTGCTAATTCCCTTCCTGTGAAATTGATGAGATAATGATTGATATTTATTATTATTTAAACAAAACCTGCAAGAGGAAAGATCATCTGAAATTATATCAAGCTCTTTACCAAACTGATGTTAGGAAAATACTGAAGCATGTGTGAACGCGTTGGTTGTCCTTGGGTAAATGCTTAGATAGACTGATTTCACAGCGGAAGCCACTGCTGAGTTTTTTTTTTAAGGATGAGGTGAACCAGTCCACTGGCACAAACACATCTCTCAAGTATTTCCAAATTCCCAAATTAAAGGCACATGGAGATAAGCCTGCTGAACTGGAATTTGGTGTTGGTGTGAACAACAGAGTACAAGATCAAGCACGTGTTATCATTGGCAAAAGGAAGTTAGAGAGCAGTTCTTCTTCTCCATTTGTAAGGAAAAATGTGACGGAACCAAGTCAAACTGTTGGTATTTCAAGACAGGAGAGACTATTTCTTTTTCTGTCATCGGGTTAAATGAGGCATTTTGCTTGTTTCTGGCATTTACCATTCCTACATTTGAAAAGTATAACAAAGTTCTTCAATCGCAAGCACCTCACATCCATGTCCTAAGATCCATACTGATTGACTTGCTGACAGAAATTCTCTGTAGGTTTGTTAAGCCAGTGGCCATAAATAAATATTGCACAATTTTAGAAGTGGTCTATCACACGAGAGAGAATCAGAAAGCTGATGATGATTTGGTAATTGGTTCAACAACATCTAGTTGTGTAGAAAATCTGGCTCCTGAGGAGAAGAAGGTCTTTGCACGTCAGGAACTACTTCACTGCAGCCTTTGATTATATTATTCATAAATTTAATTTGGACAGTGAGTTTTCTGTTAATGCTCAAGTGGCACAGATAAGGTCTTTGTCTACTGCTTCCTTTAGTGCCGTGAAGTATTACCGTATTTACTCGAATATGACCCGCCCCCGAATAAGACCCGCACCCGGATTTTGAAGAACAACAATTTAAAAAAATATTTTTTACTCAAAATTATTTACTATCTTACCTAAATAAACAGAATAGCATTTATCCAAAATAGTTTCCAACAGTTTTGAAGTCGTCCTAAAATAACACACATCAAACGATTAAAAATACAAATAAAAGTACACAAACACTTCATTCATCGTCATCAGAAGTACTTTCAATTTCTCACTCACAGTAAATGACCGCAAACGTTTCGTAGCATTCATGTTTACACTCGGAGAATGTGCGTGTGACTGTGTTACGCCGCGTGCTTACGGTAAAACAAAGTTATAGCCGGAAGAAGGCTAGCACCATCTAGCGGATACTCGCGACACCCGACATCGCGTGCGGCGGGCAATTCAAATCTTTCAAATTTGGATGACTCAAATAAGACCCGCACCCCAATTTTTCACGTCCGAATTTGTTTAAAAATGTGCAGGTGGTATTCGAGTATATACGGTATATCTCTAAAGTTTCCAATTATGTTGACAAAAAAGAGACGATGAAGATGAGCACCAAGCAATGGATGCATTATAATGCCAGTTTTGTGCTCTCCAAATGGAGGATTTGCCATCTTCTATTGTGGAAGGAAAACGACCAGATTGTTCTTGGTTTGCAATAGGGGATATATGAGGTGGAGATGGGTGTCTGAAATATGACAGACTGGCTAGAGTAATGCTGTCAATATTAACAATCCCACACAGTAACGTTGAATGTGAGAGATTGTTTAGCCAGGTGAAGAAGACAAGGACACAATTCCGATCATCTCTGAATGACGAAAACCTCAACAAGTGGTTAAATCAAGCCTAAGTGGAAATTGCTACGAGCAGCAGTATGACGGGGCATATTTGAAGAGAGCAAAATCGGCTACAAGATCTGCATTAAATCAGTAAGCAGTCTCAAGATTACCATCCACATGTATATACATCACCTAATCATAATTAGGTAAGTAATGTTGTCCATGGTTATTAACTTTAGTCTGACAAAACGTGAATATGTGGTAGCGAATGCGAAGTGTAATCCATTAGAATGATTATATGCATTTTCTTTAAACACACAATTATGTTCTCTTACGTTTAAATATTGGCCATACATATTACTCGATGATTGTTAACATTTTTGTGAATTTTATGCTGAATTCATACTTTGCCAATAAAGACACGAAGGTCTTTTGTGTACCCTCTTTCGCCCACGCCATGGTATACTGCGCATGATGTAATCTATAATTTAAAAAAAAGCTTCCTATAATTGTCTTCCGAAGGTTGGCAGGTATGGGATTGGTCATGAGTTGGTTCCTTTCATAGTAGGTACCCAGCTGTTTGAGAGCACGACTGAGTGTATGCTCTACAACTTCAAACTGTTCTGATTGGGCAGCAAGAGCAAGATCGTCAGCTTAAATGAAGCTTTTACACCCTTGAGGCTGTGGTTGATCATTGGTGTACACATTAAATAAAATAGGAGACAATACACTTCCCTGGGGCAATCCATTCTTCTGGGTTCTCCATCGGCTGCGATGTCCTTGGAAGTCAACGAAGAACCGGTGATCCTGAAGAAGTGTAGCTATCATGTCAGTGAATCCATAGTTATTTGTTAGGTTATAGAGTTTATGTAACAGTATTCTGTGGTTTACGGTGTCATATGCAGCAGAGAGATCAACAAAAGCTACACCTGTGATCTTTTTCCTTTCAAAACCATCTTCTATGAACTGAGTAAGGTGTAGGACTTGAGAAGTGCAATTTTTGCCTGGTCTGAACCCAGCTTGTTGAGGGATTAGAAGAGGATCAACTACAGGAGTTAAACGATTGAGGATCATTCTCTCTAGGATCTTATAAAGATGACAAAGAAGAGAGATTGGTCTGAAACTTTTAGGATCATTTGGTACTTTATCAGGCTTTAAAATAGCTATTACACGAGCCTTGCGCCATAATTTTGGGATCTTGAAAAATGCAATGCAGTGATTATAAAGATTTTGAAGCCAAATTTTCGTGTCATTGCCAAAATGTTTAATTTGTTCAACACAAATATCATCCAGTCTTGCTGCCTTGCCATTCCGACATGTACGGACGGCAGCTTCTAGTTCATGAAGATCAAATGGTCTTGTGAGTTCACTGTTCTGATTGTGTACCTTATCCTGAAGTTTGAAATCGGAAGCTGATTCCTGCACGTGGTGCCCCTGCATAGGTACCTGGGTTACACTTTCCAGTACTGAACTGAGCATCAGCATTCCAGAAGTACAAACAAAGATGTGGATGGTGAAAAGCGTGTCTAAGTGTTGTGTTTCTCCTTATTAAACCTTCCAGTTTGGAAGGATGCTCGCTCCCTGACTACCCTGTGCTGTGGAGGGAGTGTAGCACAAAGCATGCTATAGGATGACCAGATAGAAAAGAATTTTGGGGGGCGGGACTCAACGTAAGTTGCTGCTGTAGAGCTTCCCCCACTTGGCACTATGACTCCACCTTGCACAAGAAACCAGTAGGAGCGAGAAAGAGAGAGAGACACTTCCCCTACCTGACGCACATGCGCAGAAGAAAGACTAGCAGTGGAGAGATAAGGGAGCTGGAAGCACTCTCCCCTACTTTGGTGCGCTTGCGCATTGAAACATTCTTTTCTACCTGGTTAGTCTATAGGAGTCCAGCCATTCAGTTAATCATGCAAAGTCTTGCTGCGTGGCTCAGCTGTTATGTTCTCGCCTGTTGTTGCAAAGGCTGCAGGATTGAATCCTGGCACTGCCAGTTGGCATTTGAAGGTATGCAAGTGTGAGGGAGCCATGACAGTAGATTTACTGGCATGTTAAAGATCCTCTTCGGGGCAAAATTCTGGCACCCCGGTGTCTCTAAAAGCCCCAGTAGTTTAAAAGTACGTAAAACCGATAACATTATTATTATTAATCGTGCAAAACAGACAAACATCTCAATTAATTTTGACCAAAATATTCACAGATTATTAACAATAAATAAACACATGATTGCATTACCCCCCCTCCACGAACCCTGTGGCACCACATCCCATTGAGGGCCTGGCCTACCAAGCGACACCACTGCCCAACCATTCAGCCTACAGATTGTGGGGTGATGTGTGGTCAGTGTATTGGATCCTCCTCTGTCGTTAATCTTGGTTTCCGTGACCGGGACACTTCCTCACTGTCAGTCAACAATTCAGTTGTTCTCACAAGGCTGAGTGCACTCCATTCCAGCCCTCAAGTCAGTTTCTAAAATCCCTGATGGAACCGGGTATCGAACTCTGTGTTCTGAGTGAGAGGCAGGCGTGCTACCCCAACGCCAAGGGGCCAGCACATAAATAGCACAAATTACTGGAATTATCTGAGGCTCATATTCTACCGTGAACATTTCTGCGCTCTTTGATAACCCATGTCTTCCCACACAATCCAGCCACCAGTAACATTACAAGCGATGTTTTACCTCACATTACTGCTTTCACATTCAGATTTTATATCCATGTCCTCATTCTTCAATACCAAACTCTCAATATTATCATTTACTAAAACATAGGCTAGTTCATTTCCGAATATTATTATTTCTGTTCACATTATGTTATTAAATTTATGTAAAAATTCACCCTTTCCTGTATGTCAGGTGTAGGTTATTATTTATTCCTTTTATTCCCTCAGCTAAATGCTTGATAATGAAGTTCTATCATCTCCCCTCGTAGACAGTACAATAACACTGTTTACCAATGTTGACCAAGGCTGACATTCCCATGATGTAATAATTTCTCTACCAAAGCACAATAATATTATTTTATTTCACCATTGTTTATCATCAGTGGCCTTCCACTTAATTTATTTACTCATATTAATCACACCATTAACTTTCAATAACATGTGCTCCCTTCTCACCAGTGTTAACATTCTTTAACCCATTGCCATACAATTATTTTTCTTGAAAAATGTACCTTGGAATGCAATTATTTTATTTACATTTTAAGTTATGGATGCTAAAATGGTTACAAAAGCATACTGCATCAAACTAATAGCATTTTTGGTTACAGTTTAACTTCCTAAAATTAACTGTAGTCTTTTAAGGTATGGTACACGTTGAAACATCCATCCACGTGGAGGGTAACTTTGCATTTGTTGCACTCGAAACAAGATTCCTTCCAAATATAGGGGACTCCAGAATCCTTCGTTTAGTCCAATAACTTTGCTCTCTTGATTTCTTTGACTGTGCCATCAATATACAAATAGCAAAGTGTGCTTTTAGCTCATCTGAAGTGACTGGGAACCAGCGAACTTCGTCATACGACTCTTTTTTTTTTTTTTTTCATTGAGTCGTTTTCAATAGAATCAAGGATTTTACTTCCATAGTCATTGGTTTGCTTGCAAATTACATCCGAAAAAGTGTCAGTAAGGAACCGACTCACAACTTCATATTCAGTAGGATTATCACCCAAACGCCTCCTAACTATGGTATTCAGCTCCCCAGCAACTGCACATGCATTGCCTTTCAGAATATTACTGACCAAATTCCAATTCCAAATGTTCAATGTGGTGAGGTTATGCATGGAGTTATCTTCGTCCTTACTAACGCTTTCGTGAGCGGAGCCACTGATCTCAAGACGCATTATCACTGCTAAAACTACTATCAGATAATTCTAAGTTATCTTCATCACCACTATCAAGAAGAAATTGCCAAATTCTTTCCTCTTCCTCCTCGCGATGTTTACATGACATCTTGCTCAGTAGCATTCATTTCTTGAAAAAGGTGATCAGCTTTAGAAGGAAAAAAAATACATTGACGAAATGGCCTTCGAATAATAACATTGATATGTAAACACGCTGCCGCTATCCAGGAACAACATTCTAAAGTACAACATCACAATCGAAGTAAATCGATGGTCAGACAGACGTATTTCCGACTTGCATACATGGTAAATTGTGCTCTGAAAGAAGTTCATTTTCCGTATTGACAGATTCACTATATAACAAAGGAGAAACTGTTCCGCCTAGTCAATACATGATGATGTATTTCATTATATGACAATCGGTGTTTTCCCTCTAATACAAGACTATAAGCTCAGAAGCCCCAGCTTGAACAGCAAGTTTCAGTCAACAGCATTGTAAACAACAGGCCATACATCCCAAGTGAAGTGATTTCCACATGCACAAACATTAGAACAGTGCTATATAAGTGTATTCTCAAGAACCTAGCACTACCAATGCTGTTACTTTTTACTGATGCACACTCCATGATTAATATGTTCTTTTTCACCTCATTTCATCCATTCACTCATCATTTTATGTATTTTTTATTATGATATCTTTAATTATGCTGGATTTTTTAACTTAATTTATGGCTGAAGAAGGGACCAGTACTAGAGGCCCCGAAACATGTACCAAATAATAGCAAGTTTATAACTTGTTGTAAATAAATGTATTGACTAGGCGGAACAGTTTCTCCTTTGTTATATATTGCATACATGGTAACGGTTGTACCCGTTATTGTACACTAATGAATGCAAAGTTCGTGACGGTTGTACCCGTCATTGCAGCGGAATGAGTTAAATATCAAGCTTTCCTTCAAAATCATAATACAGTATTCATTTAAACATGGCTTCATCCTCTAGCTAAATAACCTGATGAAGCACTCATATAAATGTGGCATTTATTTATCTATTGTAATGGGGTTATTCCCTAAACCTGAAATAAAATACATTAGGGAATAACACCCATTACAATTGGGTTCAATCGTGTTGACCAACTGAAAAGCATTTAACATTTCGTGCTACACTGAGAAATGACATCCAACACGATAATATTTACATAGCCTATTATTTCATTATTTATGTACACATAGTTATTTATTATTTCATCATCATCATCATCATTTCCCCTTATCCAGCTCCTGCCGGGTCGGGGTATTTATGGTACTTCTCCACTTTCCTCTTTCCTTCCACCATTCTTCTTCCACGATCTTGTCCCAGTCCAGATTTCTTTTTCTTATGCTGTTCTTCACTGAATCAATCCACCTTGTTCTAGGTCTTCCTTTTGCTCTCTTACCCTTGCACTTTGCCTCCAGCATCTGTCTTGGTATTCTATTTTCCTCCATTCTCTTTACATGTCCAAACCACCTTAGTTTATTCTTCTCAATTCTCTCATTTAGTTTTCCCATCCCAACTTCCTTCCTAACATCTTCATTCCTCACTCTGTCTTTCCTTGTCTTTCCTATCATACTTCTTAGGAATTTCATTTCACTGGCTTGGATTCTACTCTCTTGCCTGCTTGTCAGGGTCCAAGTCTCAGCTGCATAAGTTAATATGGGAACATAGTACACTTTATACATTACCTCCTTGCTTTTCCTTGGTACTTCCTTATCCCAAACAAGTTTTCTTACACTTTGATAGAATGCATTGCTCTGCTGTACCCTCCTGCCAATCTCCATGTCCAACCTACCAGTTTGCATCAATTTACTTCCTAGGTATTTGAACGTGTCCACAATTTCCAAACTCTGACTTCCAATTTTCACAGTGCCCTTTCCTTGTCTTTCCCCTCTTGTCAACACCATGGTCTTGCTTTTCTCTATACTGATTTTCAGGCCGTACTTCTGAATATTTTCGTTCAGTGCATCTAGTTGTTTTTGCACTTCTTCGGTGTTCCTTCCCCAGACCACAATATTTATTATTTATCTTTCTAAAATTGTCCATAAACGTTTCTTTCTAAATTGTATACTGAATAAAGTGTATTTTAAACTGGCCAAATTATTAAATACAGTACGGTAAGGTTACAGTTTTTATGCGATATAACACCATTAATTAAGTTTCTTTACTGCTGGTTTTAATTTCACTGCTATTTTTTATTTATTTAAAATCCACGATCTGTACATAAGGCTACATTCAATAATTGTGTATCAATGAGCTAATAGTGTAATGTTTTCTTCTAAGTTGTATTCTCTGTATCCTACCCTGAAGAGTCCCCCCAGCAAGCAGAATATAAAATAGAGAAATCCCGTTGGGCGCCAACTCAAATACAAATGTATTAGAGTAATAATCTAAGTTCAAAACAAGATTAACACGAGTTCTCAATAAAATCAGGGTGTAGGGTAAAATATATACCAACCCGGATACAATCAGTCAGGGATGTAGTTTTGATATTCACTGCAAAAAACAAGCATTTACCGAGAATATTACTTACTGTTCAGTTGTCATATTATGATACTTAATATATCTATAGTACTGCAGTGTGATATGATTTTTTAAGTTTTCTTTTTTATAAGAACTCTTCTTTGTGAGAAGATTGATGGGATTATCATCAAGAAGCAGTCTAGACACCTTTATATAATATATATTCACTTCCAGTATTTTTATAAGACCACATTACTTCGTATATTATCCAATCCTGCTTTTCATTTCTTTGTTACCTACTATCAACAACAATCTCATGCTTACTCCTTGTCATATCTTCCTCTCTGCCTTCTAAAGATATGACACCACCCTAGTGTTGGATCCTCTTCTCCTTGACTCCACAGATATGCACTCACAAACACCTAGTTCAATATTTCAACACCTGAGCTCTCTTATCATAAAAATGTCACATTCGCCCCCAGAAATCTATACAACAATGTTATTTTGGAGGGATTTCTAACACACATTTTACCCAAATATCCATCATTACATAAGATACTAAGTCCAAGACCATATACATCTTCATACAATGTTTCACCAAACACTCCACTGTGAAATACTTGGCAGCATTCAATCTCCAGGAAGAAATAACAGTTACTTTGCAAACCAAATGATATACAAGGTTAGTTTGTGCAAAGCCAGAAAATTTTCAGAACCACAATCATAATCTCCGTCACAAAAGAACATATTTTCCATGGCAAGCAGCAACTCCACAAGGCCTGCTCTTCCAGATTCCTCCACATCTACTTTGAAAGACCAAAATGTTCGATGTCCCAACCAACTTCCTTGAGGGCAGGCTACACATCCTGATTACCATAAACATGAACAATCTCTTCTTTGGATCCTTTCCAAGAACTCCTAGTAATTCAAGTGGATGACCAAGTTCCTCACCATAATATAGGGTCTAAAGGTACTTTTCTTGATAAGCTACACTACTGTAGATGCCAACCTATATAGTACATTCCGCAAAACTGGTGTATATAATTTCCATCATGTATTTTGTAATTGAAATACAGATGCCACATCCGTTGCTGAGATACAGATTCACACCTGTCTATGATAACCAATCTTCATTTCCCCATTTAGACTTCTCGAATCCAAAAACTTAGAAATCATATCTCGATTAAACAAATTTACAGTACAAAATCAATGTATTGACACAAAATAAGAAAGAAAATTAAATAACATTCTCACTAAAGGATATGTACATTACAGCAAACCAACAAATGTACCTTGTGCAAATATATCCTAAGATAGATCACAACATAGACATAATATGCCTCAAAACATGAATCATAATAATAACGAAGTCGCATAACACGCCCCCTACACATTTAATTCCAAATATACATCCATCACATACACACTTTTTACACACATAAGAATATACATGAATATAATTAACTAAATCATAAACTCTGCATTCATAATACCTATCTCTAAATGCCAGGCATAGATGTACATATTCTTCCTGTCTCCTTTTCTCGTGCTTCCTTTTCTTCTGTTTTTTCTCCGTCTCCGTTCTTTTTTTTTTTTGCTGTCCATCTCGTCTTTCTCTTCATCCGCCATGTCATTCCGTACTTTGTACTCCTCATCTTCCATCTCCACCGTTCCTGTCTCCTTCCCTTCTTCCTTTTCTTCTGTTTCTCCTTCGTCTCCATTCTTCTTTCTTTCTCTGCCTTCCATCTCGTCTTTCTCTTCATCCGCCATGTCATTCCATACCTTGTACTCCTTATCTTCCATCTCCACCGTTCCTGTCTCCTTCCCTTCTTCCTTTTCTTCTGTTTCTCCTTCGTCTCCATTCTTCTTTCTTTCTCTGCCTTCCATCTCGTCTTTCTCTTCATCCGCCATGTCATTCCATACCTTGTACTCCTCATCTTCCATCTCCACTGTACCTCTCTTCTTCCCTTCCTCATTTTCTTATTATTATTAATCTTCTGATCCTTCACCTCATTTTTTTTCATTTTGTTGTCATCATGATTCACTCCTGCACTTTCATCCTCATCTTTAACCTCTTTTGCTTCTCCTTTCTCTTCTTCAGCCACTTCCATCTCACCTACTTTCTTACTTTCTTCCATTTCACCTTCTCTGTTATACGTTTCTCCTTTCTCTTCTACATTGCCCTCTATCTCATCTTCTTTCCTGTCCTCAGTTTCGTTCTCTTCCTCCATTTGACGTCCTCCTTCACCTTCTTCCCTCTCTTGTCCATTTTCATGTTTTATTTGAGACCTTAATCTCACTTCCATATCTAATATCCTCTCACCAGTCGCTCCTTCAACCCTCTCAATTTTCTCTAGAATATGTTCCTGTACCCTTTCCAATTTATTATCTGCTTCTCTAGTCATATCATTTAATTTCTCTGGTATCTTCGTTTCAATTTTCATAATTTTCTGATCTACTTCTTTTATAATTGCTTCCGCCTTTTCCTCCACCATACTCCTTACCTCACCTCTAATTTCCTGTCTCACCCCCTCAATACTATGCTGTAACAATCATTACTTCCTATCCAACTCCTCACTAACATGCATTACTTTATCCAATTTCTTACTCAACGCCTGATTATTCTTATCAAATTTTTCATTCATTTCCCTTAACTTATTTAGGATATCCTGCACCGGCATTAACACATCCTGTACTGGCCTTACAACATCCTGTACTAGTACATCAGTCATCTCTCCTTCCATCACACTACTGCCAGTCTCATTTCCATCACTCTCCAACATACACACCACCACATTTTCTCCGTTCATCTCTATCCTGCTACAACTCACTCCATTCCCATTCATTATTCTCATTCGTTCATCCTCCATGTAAATACGTACACAATAACCTATCCCTCAGATAGCTCTTGCACAATTCACACTCTCCTACTCCCACACTGATGCATCCTGGTTCTTGAGTCCCACGTTAAGGTGCCAATTGTAATGTTTTCTTCTAAGTTGTATTCTTTGTATCCTACACTGAAGAGTCCCCCCAGCATGCAGAATATAAAATAGAGAAATCCCGTTGGGCGCCAACTCAAATACAAATGTATTAGAGTAATAAACTAAAGTTCAAAACAAGATTAACATGAGTTCTCAATAAAATCAGGGTGTAGGGTAAAATATATACCAACCCGGATACAATCAGTCTGGGATGTAGTTTTGATATTCACTGCAATAAACAAGCATTTACCGAGAATATTACTTACGGTTCAGTTGTCATATTATGATACATAATATATTGTTACGGCTGTGAGTTTGTTTCATCGCTCGCCGCATGAGTCACAACTGCCCCCGGGCTGGGCTGTGCTCTGCCTCAGTGTATTGCGTGCGCCTTACGCAACAGGACTACTAGGACAAAGGGATGGTCCAGAATATTCATGACCCAGCCAGTGATGGAAACCTCGAGAAGCCATGAACCCTGGATGGGTCTAGAAGCATTTATTGAGTCACCGGCCTGCTATATAAGAGCGACCTGTCAAACGGTGTGTGTGTTTTTTCGAGCTAGTGCGAGCGTTTATCCTGAGTGACAGAAGTGTGGTGACGTGACTTGCAAAACCCAGTGAGATTCCTTCCGATCCACGGAGCAGTGTGAGGAATGTGTACCTACCTAGGGCGACAGAGACATTGTGGTGAATTACGAAACGCATTGGGCAGTTCTCTAGCCAGTGGACAGGAAACAGTGAGTGACAGACTTGGTGCAGCTATTTCCAGCCAGCGCATGGGACCACCTCATTAGCGAGAGGATTAACTGCAAGGCCGAGTGAAAGGGTGAGTCGAGCTCCATACAGGAGGGAGCTTCTGTAAGACAGATAATTGTTTCTATCTGCTTATTGTACGGTGTATATTTCTGACCTGCAAGCAATAAAGCTAACTTCTCTTTAAAGGAACAATTGTGTTTGTGCTTAAACCCACGTGTTTGTGCTTAAACCCACCGTAATCCAGTTAACGTAAGTGCCACTAGGGGGTGGCACGTAACAATATCTATAGTACTGCAGTGTGATATGATTTTTTCAGTTTTCTTTATTATAAGAACTCTTCTTTGTGAGAAGATTGATGGGATTATCATCAAGAAGCAGTCTAGACACCTTTATATAATATATATTCACTTCCAGTATTTTTATAAGACCACATTACTTCGTATATTATCCAATCCTGCTTTTCATTTCTTTGTTACCTACTATCAACAACAATCTCTTGCTTACTCCTTGTCATATCTTCCTCTCTGCCTTCTAAAGATATGACACCACCCTAGTGTTGGATCCTCTTCTCCTTGACTCCACAGATATGCACTCACAAACACCTAGTTCAATATTTCAACACCTGAGCGCTCTTATAAAAATGTCACAATAGGATGCATGGAAAAAGGAATGAATGTGGAAGTGATTCATGTTTCAGCACTCAATATCAACGTGGTCCTTGGACTGTCACTCTTCAACCATACATCGCGTCTAGGTTCATGGAACATTGCCCTGATCCAGATTTACGATGGAATGTCTGGCAAGCTGGTGTCAGGAGGTGTTCTGGGTATGATAACCAGGCCATTGAGACCAGTACACACTTGGAGGCCATTCGAGCACATAGGTGAGTGAGGAATTTAGTATCCGTAGCAATAAAGTAGCACTCTAAGGAAGTGAAATTTGGACTGAGGCAGCAGAAAAGAGGAGAATTGTAGCATATGAAATTTGGGGTTACGGGAGAATGATGAAGATCAGATGGATAGATAGGGGTACAAATGAAGAGGTATTAAGATGAGTGGGAGAGGAGAGATGTTTCTGGCAACTGCTAATGAGGAGAAGAGACAGGTTAGTGGGAAACATACTAAGACACCCAGGAATAGCAAACTTTGTTATGGAAGGGAGGGTCGAGGAAAAGAACTGTAGGGGTGGACCAAGGTTAGAAAACAGATTGTCTTGGATGTAGGGTGTTTTAGCTATGTTGAGCTGAAACGACTAGCTCAGGACAGGGAGACATGGGCAGCTGCATCAAACCATTCAAAAGACTGAAGACTCAAACATACAAGCAATAATGTGCTGGTGGCCATGACCATGACATTAACCATGGTAAAAGGGGGCGGAACAGAGAGGTCATGAGAATGGGAGAGGAGACATTACTGAAGAGGTTAACTAGTTTGAATGTAGAAGTTAGGAGAAGCAGAGGTAGACCTAGGAGGTGATGGTTAGATCAAGGGCCAGTTGTACAAACTCGGGTTATACCTCGGCTAAAGTTATCTCCGTAGTTAGTGCAGAATTGAGTTGTACGACATTGGTATAAGAGATAATCCGGGTTTAACGACGGCATATCTAACCGGGCTTGGAATGGCGAGCTATCTGCTTATACCGAGTATATATATGGCGGACGAGAGAGACCGCTACAACATCCGAAATTAAATCATCGCAAACTCTTAATTTCAGTGAGCTCTTCATAAATGTACATGAGAACGTATAATTTTAATAGCAGCACAATAATTACATACACATTTTTACAGACAAAATACCGAAGCAAGCCAGCGACGTTACAAATGTAAGCATCATATGCATTGTCTTCAGCACTGAACGCCATGTTACAGTGGTCCAATGGTTAGCGCGCCGGACTCGCGACGAAAGAACGTAAATTTTGTGGATCGAACCCCACCAGTTCCAACTTTTTTGCTTATTAGTTTTTGTTTCTATGTTATGCTTGGTGTTTCTGCATTATCTTTTATATGTAGCCTACCAGTAATCACTTGGAATGATCCTAGGTTCAACAGGGTAATTAATAATAACTCCGCGTCAGTCGAGAGCATCATGCTGGAGATGCCAGGAATTGATGTAGAAAGTGATGCAGAGGCTCACTTATTAGAAAAATATGAAGTTAAATCATCGCAAACTCATAATTCGAGTGAACTATTCATATATGTACATGAAAATGTATAATCTTAATAGCAGCACAGTAATTACATACATATTATTACATAAAATAACAAAAGCAGGTCACTGACATTACGTACGTAAGCATTATATGCGCAGATTTCAGGAAATTACGTTAGGTAGCGGTGGTTCAGTGGCTAGCATGCTGTTCTCGCGAGTATAAATTTACATTTTTAGCGGATCGGATCTCACCAGATCCAACATTTTTTGCTTATTATTTTTTTGTTTTTATGTTATGCTTGGTGTTTCTGTATTATCTTATATATGTACCGGTAATCATTTGGGGTGACCCTTGGTTCAACAGGGTATTAATAACAACTTTGCGTCAGCCAAGAGCCTAGGATACCGTACTCATAATTATTGAATAGAGCATTCATGCTGATGCGGAGGATCCATTAATAGAAATAATATTTCTGCAAAGGAGAAAAGCAAAGAAGATCAGACAGAGGCCGGCTCATTTTCTGAACTGTGATGAAAATTAATTCTTTATACGGTTCAGACAGGAAAAATAAACAGTTTTTAGGATATTAGATCAAATTATTGATGGACTGGAACATATGACGGACTGGTAAAATGTATGATAATAACATGTAGTAGCCTATCCTGCACCTACCGGTACTTAATTCATGGATGTGCTATATTAGTTTGCATTATTTATGTATAGCCTACGATTTATACTATTATTTGTAACCAATGCATGGATTTATTACGGTATGTTTGTCTACGGCCGTGGTTTTGTTATTCTCACGGCCTCTCATGGAGTATCGCAGTGGTCAATTCGATATTCATCTGTTTCCAAAGAAGTTCAAATTTCGTGTCAATATGTCCACAAAGTTAGCTCCGTTTGTTACCAACTTAGCTAGTCTCTCAGACAAACATGGAATTGTGAGGTTTGAAGCCATTTTTCAGTGTTGCCTAAGTAAACAAAAGTTTGGTGCTTTTCAGTCGGTCAACACGAATGTACCCAAATAGAGCTGGGTTATGCCCTGATCCTGAAATAAATTACATAAGATTAATAAATACACTAGGATGACCAGTTTCGATCGTCAAGCGATCATCATCAGATCCATTACACTTAGGCTATAACATCTATGTTTGAGAATACAGGTGAAAAATATATACAATATGTACAAATATTTAGTTGCAGTGTTGGTAATGCAACAGTCGGTGTATGTTAAATGTGGTATATCTAATGTTAGGTAAACTTCTAAATAGTGATGAAAATCCGGAATTTGTCTGTTAGGGGTGATTATATGGTTTTACAAAATCAACTATGGTAATACTGTAATAATACAGGCTGATACTTATCCGGTTTGTCTTCCTTACTGGAACTTCGAGCAGTTTCGTGTTCACTCTGGCACCAGTTTTGGTCGACTAACCCGGGTGTTACCTGGAACTTGAAGCAGTTGCGTGTTTCCTTAGACACCAGTTACAGTCGACTAACCCCGAGTGTTAGCTGGGTGGAACTGGTTTTCCCCTTCCTCCCCCTTTAGTTGCTATGTTCTTTCAGAGGTCAGTGCCATGTGTATTTGTGTGACCATCTCAAGATGCCCTTGGAATGTTTTTCTATGGCTACCCTCCTCTACTCGAGGAAAATGCTGAAATGGTACTAACCTTGAGGCCGTGGTAACCTCACTATAATAAGTACGAACACTAGTACAGATTCCAAAACAACACATGTTATCTGATAAGTTCCATATGCACCCAAGTACACAGGGCTGATGACCGCAAGGATCCAAGCCCCAAGATTTCCTTTGACCACACTTTCCAAGTTCACTCAAACTAGTCTTGTTTGCTCCATCCTCATCACATGCCCCAAACCACTCTGTACCCAAGCTTCTCTCCTCACTTACTCATTCCTCAACTTGTATTGTTGACTGCAGCTACTTTATTTCCAATATCTACAGATTTGATGAAATGCACACTTTTACATATTGTTTTTTTTTAATGAATAATAATAATAAAGTGGAATCTGAGCCCAAGAGACGGAGTGGACCTCTACCAGAAGTACGAAAGAAGGCACTGATCGATGGGCTCAGGAAATACTGGGAGGAAGTCAAGGCTGGTAGAAGAACGAAATCTAGACAATTGAAATTGAATGTTAACATGCACTCCATAGAGGGTCAATTCAAATGTAAAAATAATAATAGTGATAATTCTTTTACCAGTTGGTATTGTGTGGGCTCTATCTAACTAGATTTTTTTTACTCTTTCTCTCCATATTTTAGGAAAGATCAAGCTAAGCATCTTGGATATGACAGTTTTGCTGATATGTCAATGCGAACAAAAATGGCTGGCAGTTTGGAGAAAGTGCGTGGAATGTTGGATCAACTTCATGCCAAAGGTAACAATTGTGAAAACTAAGTTCATGCTGCTGCTACTACTCCAGAGAAAGCACATCATTAAACTTTTTAGTTTGTTATTCCAGCCCAGTCTGTTCAAAAGAAAGAAATAAAATCCTTGGAAGAATTTGCACTATCAAGAAAATTTGATGGTCCATTGCAAATTTGGGATGTTCCGTATTGGAGGAGAAAACAGCAGAGGGCTCTCTACAGGTATGGGTTCATCTGCCAGCCCCATTTATCCACTCATTATTTATTATGAAATAAAATTTAACATAAACATCTTAACATCTTGGTGCTTAGAACTAAGAATTGAAGATCTAGCCTTCTATGATGAAGTACAATGCATTAAATGTCCATTATAATGAGAATTTTATGATGGCAGGAAATGTCTTTGTTGTGAATACTCAAATTGTCCAAATTAGTTTCTGAATACCTTTACCAGATTCAGTAAAACTCCGTTGTTACATAGGGGCAGATGACCTCATAGTTCCGCTCCTTAAAACAACAATAACTAACTATAACTTCGTTGTTACTAACACCGGTATAACCAAATTTTCAGAATTGCAAAAATAATTTTTGGTCCCTTCCCTATTTATTTTGGTCAAATATTTCATTTTAGTGAATTTCAAACTTTTAGTATAACAAATTAAAATTTTGTCTATACTGTATGTAACTTATATTTTATTTTTATTTTTTATTTTTTCTAAATGATAACTAAATTTTGTCCTTTGATATGATATGAATATTTTCTTGTCATATTATTTAGTTATTCATTTGATGTGATTGTCATTTTCCGGTATGCGATTGGGCGAGCAGGATATTGATTTACGTAATCAGAAGGCTTTACCTATCATTAAAGATACGAGAAAATAGCATTTTGAAATTGACTTAGTAGCACTTTAATTTTGAAAAATAGCATTTTGGAGCATTTTGAATTTTAAAAATTAGTGTTTTGTAGCATTTAAAAGTTAGTCACCACGTAAGTGGAAGATTTAAAATTAATCAACACGGAAACAAATTCAAGCATATGTGGGATTGTATATACGGTATGGGTGTTTCTGATAAATGGCATAAGCATTTAAAATATTAATGTGAGTCGTACATTTACTTAACTTCAGGTAAATATAATACAACGGATAATTAACTAAATAATGAAATGTAAGTTTACCCCCTCATTATTCCTGTTTCAATGGGGGCCAGGGATTAGGTACATTAAATTTCTATTTGCCGGGTGGTTTAATGGTGAAATGGCACGTTTTGATTCCAACCTCATAAGACGAGTTATCAAAAGAAGTGACTGGAACTTGGCAAGGAGTTAGAAGGAAGCAGTTGTGAACTTGAAACTGGGAAACCACAGAAAGGGATTTCAGACATCTCTCAGAATTTGAGCCAATTCATCCACCAAGCCCAGGACAGCCCTGTATTGTTGACATACCACCATCAGCTGCCACAAGGTAAATTTCATAAGACAAACATTGTAGCCTGACCACAGCTCGCTTTATTCTAACAATCAGCACCTTGGCATCAGTGAACTAATACAACTCTCCACTGGCCCTTCACGTTCACTCCATATCGCTTGTGGAACTAGCACCACACCGATAACACCAGCAGATCAGGGTAATTTAAGTTGCTGCACAACATCTGATATCGTTGAGTGCATAAATGAGAACATGACCTTTGGATCGTTTCAGCATAGCTCAAGTGCCCTTGTCTCGCATCACACAACCAACCGACAGCATTTGAACTCAATCTTGCCAAGTAGCCAGGCTGAAGTCTTTATTTTCAGATATCATGTTTCTGAAAAATGTTTGGTGTCAAGTTTCTTTTAATACTGATATTGGGATTATAGTTCTTTCTGATTTTGGAAGGTAGAATGAGGAAAGATATGAGAATGTTCATGGCATTTGTACACTTAGAAAAGGCTTTTGATAACATTGATTGGACTAAATTGTTTGGCATTTTGAAAACGATTGGAATAAAGTACAGGGATAGGGGGGTGATCTACAATCTATACAAAAACCAGACAGCAGTCATTCGAGCTGAAGGACATGAGAGAGAAGCTGGTATTCAGAAAGGTGTAAAGCAAGGCTGCAATTTATCACCCATACTTTTCAATCTTTACATTGAGCAAGCAATGAAGGAAAATGGAGAAAAATTTAATGTGGGAGTGAAGATTCAAGGAGAAATAATTTCAACTCTGAGATTTGCCGATGACATAGTCATCTTGGCCGACACGCCTGAGGCTTTTAGTGAGTTTTTGAATGGTATGGTATGAGGAAAGAATTCATGATGAAAATTAATAAATGTAAAAACAAATTATGGAATGCAGCCGAAATAAATCAGAAACCTCTATGGACATCAAATTGGCAGGTGAAAAAAACTAAAGGAAGTAGGAGACTTCTGTTACTTAGGAAGCAAATTAACCAGTGATGGACGAAGCAAAGAGGATATAAAAAGTAGGTTAGCTCAGGGAAGGAAAGCATTTCTACAGAAAAGGAATCTGTTGACATCGAATATAGATTTAGATATAAGGAAGTCATTTTTGAAGGCATTTGTCTGGAACGTGGCACTCTATGGAAGTGAAACTTGGACTATTGGTGCAGCAGAAAAGAGGAGAATTGAAGCATTTGAAATGTGGTGTTACAGGAGAATGATGAAGTTCAGATGGGTAGATAGGGTTACAAACGAAGAGGTATTAAGACTAGTGGGAGAGGAGAGATGTTTCTGGCGACTGCTAATGAAGAGAAGAGATAGGTTGGTAGGACACATACTAAAACACCCAGGAATAGCAAGCTTAGTTATGAAAGGAAGGGTCGAGGGCAAGAACTGTAGGGGTAGACCAAGGTTAGAATATGTTAAACAGATTGCCTCAGATGTAGGGTGTGGTAGCTATCTAGAGATGAAACGATTAGCTCAGGACAGGGAGGCATGGATAGCTGCATCAAACCAGTCAAAAGACTGAAGACTCAAACAACAACAACAGTTCTTTCAACACTCCCTTAGTAAAGAAAAGAAGGACACAACAGGAGACTTAACACTGCTGCCAATGCAACTTTTATAAATGAGTGTTGCCAAACCTGTGAACTTGTGTTATGTATCTTTCATGTCTACTCCCAAGACTTAAATGATCAGTCTCAAAGGTTTTCTTAATTTAAGTTGAACATAATATTTTTACCAAATACCTAAAAGTTCTGCTTAATTTCCAGACTCCCCCCACACACTAAAAAATCTGCAAAGCTTACATACAATGGAAGCTTGCAATTACTGGTATACTTTTTCACGACTCTGGACTGACAATCTGTAAAACAGTATTCGAATTCAAGGAGAAATCGCATGAAACGGCATGAAACATAACCTATAATTCTCACATTGGAGAGAATACTTTATATCATATTAACCAACATTCCTGTTGTAAATTACTGAAAATATTTATTAGAAGCCTCGTGATAGTTCTGATTCCATCTTTTTATTACATCATACAAGTTGCCTAAAACCAAAGAGCATAGAATACACTCCCAATTCCCAACACACTCCCACCTTGAAATTGTGAGGCCAATTTTTCTACAAAATTCTTTGACAATTTCAACAACAAAGAACAATACATTAATTTTAATTTCTCATTCGAAAATGTCTGTTAGCTTTTACATTTGGCACTACTTTTCTCCCACTCCTAGTTGTATACACAGGCTGAGTCTTGGTAATCTCTGAGGATAATTTTGGCTTGCACACAATATCTTCTGGGCTGCCAATCTCCAGGGGGTATAGTCTTTCTATCGGACGCAGTATTACACCATTCTGTGTTGTTAGTTTAGCTGTACGGGAGACACCATCCCTGCCAGGAATCAATTTTAAAATCCTTGCCAACGGCCATTCCACTCTTTTCACCTTCTCGGATCCAAGCAACACTATGTCACCGTCTTTGAGGGGTGTTTTCTTCTTCCCCTTTGGTGTCTGAACAAGTTGGGAAAGATATTCTTTTCTAAAACGTTGTTTGAACTCTTGAAGCAGGAGCTGTCGATGACGTAAGCGAGACTGGAACTTGCTATTTTCGAGTTGGTCGATGTCTGCCATGCTATTCTCTCCAGCGTCTTGTAGAAACATTGCTGGCATCAATGGGCTCAAATCTTTTGGATCCTCTGAAATATACGTTAAAGCTCTTCCATTGATAACAGACTCTATATCACATAACGATGTCAACAGTTCCTCGTAAGTCAAAACGGATCTTCCGAGCATTCTCCTCAGCATTTCTTTGGACGTACGTACCAGACGCTCCCACCATCCTCCCCACCAACATGCTGTTGGAGGATTGAATTTCCACTCAATGTCTTGATATCCAGAAGTATTCTGTAGCCCCTGGTGATCTAAGCATTTTAAGGCTCTTGCAGTACCAACAAAATTTGTTCCATTGTCCGAATAAATAACTGAAGGACGACCTCTTCTGCCGATGAATCTTCTTAACGACAATACAAAGGCGTTAGTACTGAGCGATGTTACTAGTTCAAGGTGAACGACTCTGAAAACAGCACATGTGTAGAGTGCAATCCACACCTTCGACCCGTCTTTTACGAAGAGAGGTCCAGCCATGTCAATACCAATTATTTCAAATTCTCGTGCATCTTTGACTCTGTCATTCGGTAGAGGAGCTGGTTCAGATTCAGCATTTTTAACTTTGTGCCGTTTGCATTGTATACATCTTGAAACCACTCTTTTAATATATCTTCTACTCTGTAATATCCAGAACCTTTTCCTAATATGGGTCATCAAGAACTGTACTCCAGCATGACAATGCAGTCGATGTTGTTCTTCTATCAACGCATCAACCAGCTCATGACTTTTGGGTAACAACAGGGGATACTTGAAATCCAACAAGTCGTTTCTCATTAAAATTTTCGGTTTTACACGAATAAGATCCTGCTCATCTCTGGTAACCACAATGCCGTTAATAATGTTGCACTCTTGTGGAAATGATTCCTGCTGAACGCTTTTGATCAAAGGTAATTCTGCATTCTTCATTTCCATGTAGGTCAGTGATCCAGTACGCTTTGTGTTCTCTTTTCTCACATTGTTGCAGAATCTCAGTATCCATGCTCCGACTCACAATCTTTGCGAGTAAGTCAAGTTCCTAGCCATTTCCAAGGTTGCCATTGTCACAGATGTACCTATAGGCTCCTTCCTTTTCTCTGACATAATAACTTGATCATTATCTTCGTCTTCCGCTGGAACAGACGGCCACTGGTGCATATGATTTCTTATCCATCCTGGTCCTTTCCACCATTGAGATTCTTTTAACTGTGAAGGATAACATTCACAGGATACCAAGTCAGCAGGATTATATATCCCGGGTATGTATCTCCAGTCCTCAGGCTAAGTCAGTTTTCTAATCTCTTGAACTCTATTTCCAACGAAGGTTCCCCAAGTCTCGTTTTGTTTTATCCAAGCCAAGGCTGTTGAGGAATCCGTCCATAAATACTCTCTAACATCTTCTGAGTATAATGACGATCTTACTAAGGAAGTCAACCTGCTTCCTATCAGACATCCTAACAATTCCATCCTTGGAATGGTAATCGTCTTAAGGGGCGCTACCCTGGCTTTGGCTAGCACCAACTCAACGGAAACTCCATCTGGTCTTTCCGTTCTTAAGAAGACAGCTGCCGCATAAGAATGTTGAGTGGCATCAGTAAATGTATGAAGCGACCAATCTTCTTTATTCACTGCACCACTGGCAACTAAACGAGAAACCTTTACCTCCCCTAAACACGGCACTTCGGCGTAGCGTTTTCGAAAATCACTAGATATCAATTCAGGTAATGGGGTATCCCAACTCGATCTTCCTCTCGTTTGAGTTGGTTTGCTTGCTGCTTCAAATTTCCATGCTTTCCTCAGCAACAATTTGAATAGAAGCAATGCTGGCGAAAGGAATCCAAAAACTTCAAAGATTTTATGAATGAAAGACAATAGCTCTCTCTTAGTGACATCTTCTGGTAACGTTGTAAGCTTTGAGTTTATATGACATCTCAACATATCCACTCTTCTATTCCATTCCAGACCTAGGATTTCCGTAACGTCTGCTTCTCTAACCTCCTTATCGTCCTTCAATACATCTTCCATGGTACTCTCCCAATTCCTTAGCTCCATGTGTGCTTCAGTCAGTATTCTTGTACTTTCATTACGGAACCTTTTGTGCTCCTCTATAGAAACTACCGAGGTCACACGTTTGTCCACATATAGTGATTCCTTCAGTTGTGGGCTGTTCCTTGGTCTTCTCCACGAACATTTGATAGGTGATGTCTAATACTGCACCTAATATGAATGGGCTGCAAGTCGTCCCAAGCACTACTCTTGCATGTCTGTAGACCTTGATTTCTCCAAATTGTTTATCCTCCCACCATAGAAAACAGAGGTGATTACGATCTTCTGGCGCTACCTCAATCATCTGAAACGCCTTCCTTATATCAGACGTTACACCAATCTTCTTCTCTCTAAATCTTAGCAGTATTTCAGGGATCATTTGCACATAGTTAGGTCCTTTCTCCAGACAGTCATTGAGAGACACGCCTGCCTCTGTAATGCATGAAGCATCAAACACTGGTCGCACTGGGGTCGTCAAACTGTTGGGCTTTATCACCGGTCGATGTGGTAGAAAATGGCATCCCTCATCAGTTTTCTTCAGTGTTTGGAGAAGGTTTTGTTTTATTTCCTGATTTCGCTGTTCAGTTGATTGCACTTCAACTGGATCTTGAATTCCAATTACTTCCAGATCCCACAACTTCCCAATGGAATTTTTATCTTCACATGCCAGTGAAATTGTGATATTCGCAAAATTTCCTTCAACAGTGTTGTCACATCTCTCACCTACTAAGGTCCATCCCAACGTCGTTTCTATCGCTGTGAGTCCATTCACTAAAGGTACAACATTTCTTGTGATGATTTTACTATACACATCTATGCCTAACAGCAATTCTATTTCTGGACAGTCATCTCCAATATCATTAATCCATATCCCATTCTTTTTAAGTTCCTTCATCAATACCTCAGATTTGGAAATTCTTGGGATTAACTGACAGATTATAGGTTGATCTCTTTACGTCTACTTGACATTCGAATTTTCCTCCAGGTCTTGTTAGTTGTATTCTGTATTTCTTGTGGTTCACTGACGAAGTGTTATTTCCCCCGAAGAGTATATGATTGACGGTTTCTTCATCACAAGGTTCCAACCCTAGTCCCTTTGCTGTTTTTTGTAACAAATATGATCGCTGTGAGCCACTGTCTAGGAAAGCTCTCACTGTCTTTTGTTTATATTTCCCGCGGATGTTCACCATCAATGTCTGTAGTACCAACTTGTTTTACGCAAGTAAAATTAGCAAGATCGGACGTCATCAACTGATCCGTATCTTCCTTTCTCTTTGACTGTTCATTACAGTGAATAGTCATCTTAGGGCACATAACCGTTACGTGTCTATTACCACAAATCAAACATTGTATATTCATCTTGCAATTCTTTGATAGATGATTCGCCTGTAAACATGTGTAACAGAGTTTTTTATCTTTTACTTTCACAATTTTTTGATCACGTGTCATAGTCTTTGTTTTTAAACAATTCTCACTGTCGTGGAATTTTTCACAGAATATACAAGCTTTGGAACTATTATTGAAAAGCGCCGCCACCGTTGGTGAGTTTGTTTTATCTTTGCGTAACATCTTCTCCGATCTGGACGTATCTGACCTCTTGTCATGTTTTTCTTGCAGTTCTAGGCTACCAAATCCTGCCTGGGCCAGGAGAATTTGTTGTTCGTTTTGTACTTCAGATTTGAGAAAATCCATTAAGCAATCTAGTCATGATGTAGGTCGGTCTACCAGGGTTTCATCCTTTTCCCTCTCTTTGACATTTCTTGAGAACTGACTTCTTTGCCATGCTCTTAGTGTTTCCTCCGGTAAGCTGGATTCTACTAATGGAAACAACCAAGTACTGGGATCCGCACATGCTAGATTTAGAATATTATGGCAGCGTAGCTGTGATTCTAACTTGATAAGTAAAGTTGGCAGAGGGAGCTTGTCCTTATGCGTGGCATTGGAAATAACTAGTTTCAACAATTCCCTGATGTATACTTGTAGTAGTAAATCGTCCCTACCGAACCGTTCTTTCAGAGCTTGTACAGCTTTAGGGTAGTTTTCGGTCGTTTGGGGGTAACTAAGAATGAGTTCTCGTGGTGCTGTCCCTGGTTCCATCACTTGATCTAAATACTGAAACTTATCACTTGCGTGTAAGCTATCGTCGTCGTGAATCTTTTGGAACTGCGCCCAAAAACCTAACCATTCTTTCAGCTCGCCGTTGAATCTTTTTAGTTCTATTTTGGGAAGTTTAAATGATCTTCGTTTCCCCTCTTGACTCCCAATGGTACTTACATTTCCATTGGCTACTCAGGAGTTCGGTCCTGCATCTGTGTTTGAGCAGGCCTGTTTAGGATTACCGCTGCTCACCCCACATGGGGAAGGCCCTAGAAAAGGTGGGCTAAACATCGGAAGTCACATCTACTGTCCGGCTGGGCGGCCGCACCCAGCAGGTCACCCCTCATGCGGTCGAAAAACAAAAACTACCAAGTCAATAAGGACACACAATTTTATCATTGGAACATGGAACGTCAGAACTTTGCTTGACTTAAAAGATAACGACAGGCCTGAAAGAAGAACGGCTCTTATTACTCATGAATTATCCAGACTCAACATTGACATCGCTGCTCTCAGTGAAACCAGGTTGTCCACTGAAGGAAAAATTACTGAGTTTGGATCAGGTTATACCATCTTCTGGAAGGGAAAGGAGGAGGGAGAACATCGTATTCATGGTGTAGGATTCGCTGTAAAGACCAAGCTAGTTAATGATTTCCAAATTACTCCCACTGCAATCAGCGAAAGACTTATGACTCTCCGCATTCCACTCTCTGGAGGTTCATTCATGACTCTCATATCTGCCTATGCTCCAACTTTGAAGGCCGATGATGAAGTTAAGGGCCAGTTCTATGACCAGCTTGGCACAATCATCTCCAAGGTACTATCTACAGATAAGCTCTTACTCCTTGGTGATTTCAATGCAAGAGTTGGAAAAGATAACCGGCTATGGCAAAATGTGATGGGTAAACAAGGTCTTGGATCCTGTAATCCCAATGGACTTCTTCTTCTTGGTCTTTGTGCAGAACATGAACTCTTCATCACCAACACTCAATTCCGATTACCTGACCGCTTCAAGACCACGTGGATGCATCCACGTTCTAAGCATTGGCACATCCTTGATTACGTCATTACCCGACAATGTGATAAGAAGGACATACTTATTACCAAAACAGCAAGGAATATTGACGATTGTTGGACGGATCACAAACTTCTCATCTGTAAACTCAGGATATCCATCAGCCCAAAACCACCAAGGCGTTTCCAAACCCCATCCAGAGGAAAGTTTAACACCTCCAAACTTCAGGATGAATCTATTTCCACAAACTTTGAGAATATGATCAATGCCCAGCTATCAGATCATCCAGTTAAAACAAGTGACATTCGAGAAGAATGGACCAATCTGAGGGAGATAATCACTAAGTCAGCTGAAGAAACCATTGGTTTGGTAAAGCAGAAAAGTCAAGACTGGTTTGATGACAACAATGAAGAAATTTTGCGTCTCATCAACATCAAAAGGGAAGCCTATCTATCTCATCTTCAAGACCCATCCTCAAATACGAAGAAAGCTCTGTATTTAGAACTCAAGAGTAAGTGTCAGACACAAATAAGAGAGATAAAGAATACTTGGTGGCAGCGGAAAGCTGAGGAACTTCAGAGGCTATCTGATACTCGTGATCTGAGGAACTTCTATGCAGGGATTAAAGAGATATATGGCCCACTTCGTTCTTCATCAGGTACACTAAAAAGTGCTGACAACTCTGCCACTCTTACTGACAGCCATGATATCTTAGAGCGTTGGAAGGAACATTTCTCCATCCTTCTAAATCGTCCCTCAACAGCTGCTGAAGACTTCCTCCGTGATGTGCCGAAATATCCTGAACAACCATGGATGGCTGTACCCCCTTCTTACACGGAATTCAGTGTAGCTCTCAATCAAATGAAACCAAGAAAGGCACCTGGCCCAGATAACATCCCACTGGAATTAATTCAAGCTGGAGGTCAGTCCCTCAAAACGCGGATTTTCACTCTTATTCTCAAAATTTGGGAATTAGGAGAAGTACCTGGTGACCTAAAGAACGCCACTATCATCACAATCTTCAAGAAAGGTGATCGTAGTGTTTGTGGCAACTATCGCGGTATATCGCTACTATCTACTGTGGGTAAAATTCTCGCCAGAATTTTACTTAACCGCCTTCAGGTTATCTCAGAAAGGATCCTCCCCGAGTCCCAGTGTGGATTTCGATCTTCCAGAAGCACAACTGACTTGATTTTCTGCATAAGACAACTACAAGAAAAATGTAGTGAGCAACAGAATCCACTCTTCTTAGTCTTTTATGATCTGGAAAAGGCCTTTGACTCAGTTCCAAGATCTGCTATGTGGGCGGTGCTACAACGCTTTGGCTGTCCTCGACGCTTTGTTGATCTAATCCAAGCTCTCCATGATGGCATGACCGGTCAGGTTTGTCAGCAAAATAAGATCTCTGACGAATTTCCTATCACTCATGGACTGAAACAAGGCTGCGTACTTGCTCCAACACTGTTTGCATTGTATTTGGCTGCAATGCTCTATAAATCGCCCACAAACATCCCAGGTGTAGATGTCAGGTACCGATTTGATGGAGGGCTCTTCAACCTAGCTCGATTTCGCTCCAAGAAGCTAACTCAGGTTACGAAGATAACCAATATGTTGTATGCAGATGATGCAGCATCGCCTACACTCACGCCAGTGGAGTTGCAACAGACTGTTAATTGCTACAAGAATGCATGTGAACGTTTTGGTCTCACCATTAATGTTCAGAAGACCAAGGTTCTGGCACAACCCTCACCAGGCACTTCCCTTCCGCACTTCAACATTTCTATCTCAGATACTCCATTGGAGCAGGTAGACCACTTCTCGTATCTGGGCAGTCTGCTATCTGTACACGGCAATTGTGGGCAGGATGTTGAGAAGAGAATCGGTGCTGCCCATGCGGCATTTGGGCGACTATCGCACCGGGTCTTCTTGAATAAAGATCTGACCGTGAAGACGAAGCTCATGGTGTACCAAGCTGTTGTTATCTCAACATTGTTGTATGGCTGTGAAACCTGGACCCTCTATCGACATGACTTCCGAAAGCTTGAGCGCTTCCATCAACAGAAGCTTCGATCCATCCTTAAGATAAAGTGGGAAGACCACATCACCAATCTTGATGTTCTTGAGACAGCGCTTGCTAATAGTATAGAATCATCCATCATTGGTCATCAACTTAGATGGATTGGACATGTCCAACGGATGGATGATACGAGACTACCACGCCAGGTTCTGTATGGTGAACTCACCTCCGGCACCAGACCTCATGGAGGCCCTAAGAGACGTTACAAGGACCAATTCAAGCAGAATATGAAGTTGACAGGTCTCAATCCACAAACCTGGGACCAGCTTGCTAAAGACCGTTCAACTTGGCGCCAGACCATCCCGGCTGCTGTCAAAATGTTTGAAGAAGAACGTCGTAGAATTGTTAAGGCCAAGCGACAAGCACGTAAGCTCCGTGCAGCACAGCCACGCCCTCCACCAACAGTTCTGTGTGATCTGTGTGGACGTTTGTTTCATGCACGCATTGGGCTGTTCAGTCACCGCAAACATGCCCACAGACCTCAACCTTAGATTATTTTAGACTGTTTTGGAAGAAGATGTATACTCGGAAACGAGTTAAAGCCGACGACGACGACATTTCCATTAACCTCACCTAAAACTAACTCATGTGCTCCAATCTGTGACAATATATCCTCAGCTTTTATTTTCACAACTTCGAATTCGTCATTGTATTTGTCGATAATCTCATCTTTCACGTTATTATCTAACAAAGCATCCATTATATTAGTATCTGCTGCCTGCAGTTCGTGCATTAAAGCTTCTAAACGATTTAAATAGGATCTTAGCAAAATCACATCAATAGGAGCTTCTGCAACTATAATTGCCTTTATATCATTCATCTTCTTAGTAACAGACTGCCTGATAGGCATCCTACCTTTTTTAGCTTTTCCATTTCTAAGTAGGCCTACCGGTATTCGTTATATCCTCTTCGTAATATCACGTCGGGTTTCACCACTTTGTTGTAAATTACTGAAAATATTTATTAGAAGCCTCGTGATAGTTCTGACTCCATCTTTTTATTACATCATACAAGTTGCCTAAAACCAAAGAGCATAGAATACACTCCCAATTCCCAACAATTCCCATAAAACGAGGAGAAATCGGAGAACATAATATAAACATTGTTTTTGATATCACGAAACATACCATATTTCTCAGTTTTATTTATCATAGACAAATAGGGTAGCCTAGTGGAAATCAGTGGCCGTCAAGATATAAACATACGTGTATTACTCTTAGTTAGTTATTGTTTTTTTTAAAGGGGCGGAACTACGAAGTCGTCTGCTCCTCTGTATTACTCTAATTGCAATATAAGAATCGATACAAACGATTAGTACAGTCCTTTTATTAGCACAACCAAATGAAACTACGAAATAATTTCTCAAAGAAATTTTATTGGCTGCAAGCAGTGGACACCATGTGGCCAGAACAACAGCCATTTTCAAATCGATTTCAACAACTACCGTAATCGATTGTTTCTTACGATTGATATTCGTAAATATTGATTATTGTGTCGATTTCTCTTCGCTTGGAACTTCGCACGTAAAACATATTCAATATTTTTCGGTAAATTGGGCTCTTATCACATTTATGGGGTAAATTCGCAAGAACCCATAGTTATCGCACTTTGTCGCACATTTAGTTTCGCAAATTGTGAGTATACATAGTCATAATAGTTAACAAATTGTTGAAAAAACTAAAATTCGCATTTATCGCAGTTGCAATTTTCCTGTATCTCTACCTATCTTCCAATGTAAGAAGTCATTCTATAGCTGACTAGGAGTGTCAAAATTACAATCCACCAATGAATGTTACGGTTTCATATCTCTGCCTTACTTCAAAGCATCATGCATTGCACATTCGTTGTTTGTATTTCATTCGTAAAGTAACATGTTTCTTACTGGGCTGACCACACTTTATAGGGAGTGTGCAGAGCATTGTAAAGCTACGTTCCAACAAGGTTGCCAATAAAATGAATTAACATTAGCAATTAATTTTGTTGGTTGGCATTCACCAACACTTGCACCAAACAAGTGTCAGAGTTGTCTGTTTTGCTGCACCTTTTGTATTGTGCTAAACTAAATAAAACTAATTAAAAAACTTGGTGTGAAATCAAAACAGTAATCGATACCGTAATACAAATGTACGATAATACAAAGTTGGCTAGGTAGAATAACACAATGGTAAGAATTCATGATTTACAAATTGCAAGGTTTGAAACATTATTTCTGGAGAGTGGTTAGAAATTCCATCAAAAATACTGCCAAGAAAGTACTAAAATCTATGGCATTATTTCTTCGAACAACATTGTTGAAGATATTACATAGTCTGTTCTGCCGTGAATTTTTGTGGGCAGATGTCCTGATTCTTCTAATTTCAAATGTGATATTGTTCCTTGAATTGATGCGTGGTACATGGAAATTTAAGAGAGAAAGGAATTCGGAATCATCAATTGAATTGTTTATAATTTTGAAAAGGAACTTCAGAGCATCTATTTTTCTTCGTGTTTCTAAACTGTCTACATGAAAATTTATTAGCAGTTCCTGATATGGTATCAAATGAGGGTAGTTGGCTGTTCTTTTAAAATGTGGATTTAGGTATTTCTTTTGTGTGTTTTCAATTATTGAGGTATATGTCTTGCATCTAGGATTCCATATAATGTTAGCATATTCTAGTTTCGGTCTGACTAGTGTGTTGTACAGGTGGTTACACATGCATAAGTTTTCGAATAGATATGTATTCCTGATAACAAATCCCAGTGTCTTGTTTGAGTCAGCTATCATTTTCAGTATATGGGGAATAAACGTTAGTTCTCTGTCTAACACCACCCCGAGATCTTTGTTTTCATTAACGGATTTCAGGACACTGCAACACTTCTAATTAAAAATGATGGGGTTTATATTCCAGGTGAACGACATTGAGAGATATTTTTCTACATTTAATCCTAATATATTTTCTGTAGTCCATTCCATAATACTGTTCAGGTCATTTTGAAGTAAGTCGCAGTCGGTAGATATAGATATTTTTCTATATAAAAACAAAAGTTCGGTGCTTTTCAGTCGGTCAACACGTATGTACCCAAAAGAGTTGGGTTATAACCTAATCCTGAAAAAAAATTACATGAGATTAATAAATACACTAGGATGACCAGTTTCGATCGTCAAGCGATCATCATCAGATCCATTATATAATCTATGTTTGAAAATACGGGTGAAAATATTTACAATATGTACACTTGTATTTAGTTGCAGTATTGGTAATGCAACTCGTCGGTATTTGTTAGTTGTAATCTATATGATGTTTTGGTGTAATGCTAAAAGTGGTAATAGAATTTGTCTGTTTGGAGTGACTATATGGTTGTTGTGAATGGTCAATTCTGATTGTACTGTATTGTACAGGCTACTTATCTGGTTGGGTGTCTTCCGCACTACAGCAGCAAGCAGTTTCACGTCACTCGGTTACTAATAATAATAATAATAATATCGTATGGCCTCGGGTGCCTGGTGCAAGCTTTGCTATTTGACACCCAGAGGGTAGCTTGCATGTCGAATTTCGTAGTTCCTTGACTATGAAAGTCAAGGAGGTTAGATGTTAGATATCTAATCTCCTTGAACACAATAGCGCTTTCTAGTAGAGAAATGAGGAACTTTGTGCTGGCGGAAACTCCCGAGATTAATTTTGCCATTATGAACTCGGCCTACTGAATTCAAATGGGTTCTTTGACATGCCAACATCGTATGACATGCGTATCGTATTTTTGCCGCCTTTCAAAAATCACTTACCATGGTCAGGGGCGAACCTGCAATCTTGGGGTTAGTAGACCGACACGCTATCCACTCACCCACCGTGGCAAGCTACTCGGTTACTGGTAACACGCGACTGAACTGGTATGTTATCTCGCTGAGCTGCCTCCCCCCCGCCCCGCATTCCTATGTGCTGTCTGTACTAAGTGCATGCATACCTGTGGTGTGTTGCCAAGTCTAGACATGATGTGTGTTACTGTATTCAGGACGGTCTTCAACTATTAAGGACCGTGGATCAATTCTCGCCATGCATAAACTACCGTAGTAGCCATATAAGCGCTGCCGGTGTCTGAGAATGTCCCGGCACCTTTACTGCCGTGAATACCGGCCTAGGTTTATTAAAGAAAGGGTACATTGTACATCCTGTTCCAAATAACATTTTCCAGCTATGTCTTGATTATTATCGTATGTTTTACTGTCGTGGCAAAATGTATCACAATTATTATTATTATTCCTATTATTTTTGACATGTGCCCAAAAGGTTTTTGTATTATCAGTGATATTCTGTTCAATAGATTCAATGTGCCTTTTATATGCTGCGGCTTCGATGGCATAGTTGGTAGCATGCTGAGCTTCTATACCCACGGTCGCAGGTTCAAACCCGGCCGAAGTCGTCAGATTTTTTAAGAGCGTTAAAAATCCCTCAGTATGCCTTCCTTCGGAGGGGAAGTAAAGCCGGCGGTCCCATGTCATAGATTTATGGCATGAAAAAGAACCTTCCACTAACTAGACATGTGTGAAGCCAAAATTTGTAGGTTAGAATTGATAACGCTCTATTAGTTCAAACGTTCGCCTCCAGGTGCTGACTGCGATGGCATGTAGTAGCCAAGTTTGCAAGCTAGGTGCCGTGGATGGTAGCATTTGGCAGCAAAAGTAGGAACTACTTGAAATTATCGTCTGTAGTCCTTACTTGATTTACAACAGATTTTACACACACCCAAAGTACATGGGGCTATATGACTGCATTGTCGTAGCTCCTAAACTAAGGAACCAACTTTTTATATGCTGTTTTAATTTCGGATCGTATTGTTTTAAACTGACTGTTGAAGTAGCCCGACAATCTTGTTCGTTTTCTATAAAATTCCTTCTATAAAATTTACATCTGTAAACCATATAGGATACTTTCTTATGTTCTGCGATTTTATTTGAGGGACCAATTCGTTAATTACCTCGTATAGGTTCAAGTAAAAGCAGTCAACTGCAATATCGACATTAGTGCATTTGTATAGACAGTCCCAGTTCGAGTCCCTTAGACCCATAAGTAGATTTTTAAAGTTTGCGTTTTTAAAACTGTATGATATTTGATAGTCGCTTTTGCATTTTTTATCTGTAGATGTGGCCTGAGAAGCCTCCGTGGCTTAGGCGGCAGCACGCCGGCAGCACGCCGGCCTCTCACCACTGGGTCCGTGGTTCAAATCCCGGTCACTCCATGTGAGATCTGTGCTGGACAGAACGGAGGCAGACAGGTTTTTCTCCGGGTACTCCGGTTTTTCCTGTCAAAATTCCATTCCAGCAACACTCGCCACTATCATTTCATTTCATCTGTCATTCATTTAATCATTGCCCCAGAGGAGTGCGTCAGGCCTCGGCAGCCGGCACAGTTCATATCCTCGCCGCTAGATGGGGGCTTCATTCATTCCATTCCTGACCCGGTCGGAGACTGGAAGCAGGCTGTGGATTTTCATTTTTTTCATCTGTAGATGTGGCCTGCATTTCTATATTCAGAGCGGGGTGGTGGGCATCCTCAGGCAGTCGAGGTTCAGTGTTTCGTGTACATTTTACATTCGTTATATTCTGAATGGCTAAAACTAAGTCTAACGTTTAACTGTGGCAGTTTTTCACTGAATTGTATAACATAGGTTTATAGAAATTAACTAGGGAAAAAGTTATGTCAATAATTTTTGGATACCTTCCCCTCCTCCTAAAATGTGATTGGTTGCCTAATATTTGTAATGCCATTCTAGACTCTGGCTATGGTCCTGTTGACTGGGCTATGTATCATAGTGCTGATCTTCAAAACTAAGCCTTGTTTGGTCAGCCCATTCTCCAATCGAGTTCGACCACCTGTCCATTTGAAATGGTGATGAATGGAACCTGCCCAAACCATACTGGTCAGACCAATTGAAACGTAGCAGAACGTCCAAAGCGATCAGAAGTGCAGGACACTGTTCAGTCCAGACCAATTATGTTTGGGTCACTACGGATTGAATGGGCCCCGAACAGTCCGGGAACCAAGTAAGCCCAGCGAGCTTCCTATGGTGCGTTATTGCCAGGCTTAGCATCCTCACTTTCCATTGAGCACATGAGACGAGGGCTTGAAAATGTCTGGCAATTTGCTGCTTAATTTGACTTGTTCCAACTGTCTTTACTATAGTACTGAGGCATATGTTTTAATTTACGATGACTCAAACATTAGTTTCCAACAGACGAAATGTTACACACATACTAGTCAAGGATTATGGAACTGCAGGCGAGAAACGTAAACTCAGATACGAGTATCGGCCGACGACGACTAGTCAAGGTATTGTAACTAGGTATTCTTTGGAATCTAAGTTTTCTTCATTTACCTTAAAAAGTAAGAGTGACTTTGCAGACCAACTATGTAACTACTGTATAATAATACTGTACTGCTGTTTATTTTTAATTTGTTGGGGTTGTATATCTGTACTTGAAACAAATTTTTCTGAGACAGTTAAGGTCACATTTCCGGAAGAAACAATATAATTACCGTATTTGCTCGCATATATCTCGCCTCCAACGTATATTTCTCACCCCATTTTTTAATTTGAAATTGCAGGAAAAAGTATTTCTCGCATTAAATTCTGATACAATCAAAAGTTCTCGAAAGAGAAACAAAATTAGTATTGTCCGTTGAGCCATTATAATTAACACTAAAAGTGATTTAAAAAAATGTCCAGCATAACTCAACACATTGCTAGCGTTTCGCCCCAGCGTGCCAATTGGGCTCTTCAGTTGGTAAAGGCACACCTACCAAGATGCGTAGCAGGTACACACTGAGAAGGCCATGCAAGACGCCTTGCCCCATATGTGGCCACGTCACGAGCATGCCAGTGCACCACTGGAGTCAAAAACTCCACTTCCAAAAACAATAAACCTTGCTTTGGCATTGAATACAATCAAAAGTTCTCGAAAGAGAAACAAAATGAGTATTGTCCGTTGAGCCATTATAATTAACACTAAAAGTGATTAAAAAAAATGTCCAGCATAACTCAACACATTGCTAGCGTTTCGCCCCAGCGCGCCAATTGGGCTCTTCAGTTGGTAAAGGCACACCTACCAAGATGTGCCTTTACCAACTGAAGAGTCCAATTGGCACGCTGGGGCGAAACGCTAGCAATGTGTTGAGTTATGCTGGAAAATTTCTGATGCCGTCATAAAGATGATCGTAGTAATTTAAAACACGTCATGCCTGCGATGCTATTGTTCGTTTTAGCGGCGGTGCTTTCCTTTCTTTCACGGTGTTTGTTGTCCGTCTGTTGCATTGTCAACAAGTAGGCCTAGCAGCATTGTCTTCACGATCCATTTTTGTTTGTTAAGTGTGATTGTTTTCTTATGAAATCGATCTTTTAGTTATGTAAAAAAAACACGGAAGTTATACGGCTGAATTTAAACTCAAAGTGATCAAATACGCAGATGACAATTAGAGCTGCCGGTCGAGAATTCATAGTGAATGAATTTGATATTCGCTACTGGCATCAACAGAAAGACACGCTAGAAACCAATAACCAAAACACATACAGTGTTTCAAATGTGGCGACACAGTAAAACAGCAATACGGGATGTGATTGTCAGCAGTTTTGTTGGCGCTCCACACACTAATAATAAGTAATTGTTAGGTTAGAACACGTCGAGATCTGGTATGGTTAGCCACGATAAGCTGACGACAGAAGACAAAGTAAAGAAGGCAGACTGTTTAACTCTTGCGTGATTTGGCGCTCGACATGCTAAATAAGAAATTGTGAAGTTAGAACACGTCGAGATCTGGTATTGTTAGTCACGATAAGCTGACGAGAAAAGACAAAGTAAAGAAGGCCGTCAGTTGAACTCTTGCATGATTGGATGTAGAGCTTCTTGTAGACTGGCATCGCAAATGCATTGGACGGAAGTTAGGATGATGCACGCGAGAGTAGCTCGGAGATTGGCAGCAGCGACGGCAGTTGACAATTCCAGTCGTCTTGTTTCAATAATGCAAATTTTACGTTTTTTTTTTTCTGGCAATAAGGTATTTCCCTCACAAATCCCCGCATATATCTCGCACCGAAGATTTTCACACTTATTTTCGGTCAGAAAAGTGTGAGTTATATGTGAGCAAATACGGTATATCTTCTTGTTATCAAGCCATAACTCCTAGACCGTATATTTCAGTACAGTGGTTTTAACATGTACAATAAAATATTGTAGTAGACAAGACTTTGCTTATTAATGGAAATGCATCAATATTAACTTTTATATTTTTTTAGCTACGATGAGGAACAATTGAGGGAGTATTTTCCTCTTCCAAAAGTCCTGGACACCTTATTTAATCTATGCAGTACGGTGTTTGGAGTCCAAATTGTTCATCACCCTGAAGTGGAAACGTGGCATGGAAATGTCCAGTTCTTTCACATCCTAGATGACAGCTCAAGTGAACCAATTGCAGGGTTTTACTTGGACCCCTATGTAAGGTAAATTTTAGTTGAAATGAAGCACTTTATATACCTGAATATAAGACAACTCTGAATGTAGGACAAGGGATAGTTTGGAGCACCTTTGAAATGTAATACAATGTGTATTTTACATTTTCAGGACCATTTCTCAAATACTACTCAATTCAAATTTACCGTTGTCCATGCACAAAGCGTCCATTGTTTGTGATAGGACATGCCTTCAGAATTACTAACCAACCCAGATTCAAGAGTTTTAATGACAGTTGCCAAAATACCTTAGTACATTTTTAACAGAGAAGATTTCACTACGTCTCTTAATCCTACTTAAGGCGAGAAAATGTTGCCACTGAAATTGTATTTAAGTTGCGAGACTTTACAATATAATCACTAGATTGGTAACTCTAGATGTGATGCTTTAAATACAGTAAACAAAATTACTAGTCAATGTGTTCTTTTATAATTTTTACTGAATATTTATCAATGTCAGAAATACCCTACACATTTCTTGACAATTGGTGATGGTTTAAAATTTGCTTTCTGAGGCAGTTTTGAACTGTTCACTTCAAGCAATTATGTATGGGCCAAATTCTCTTCAGTGATGTTGCAACTGTATGCTTTCACATATGGACCCATGTAGGGATTCATTCCTTAACCAATCTGTCATCAGATATCTGTTCACTTGAAAATATGGTAATCAAATGGGTGAAACATTTTAACTGCAATATGTGCTGTACTCTACTCTATAACATTGATCAACTTATGGTTACACAACTTATATTTGCATTGAATGGGAACAGTAGATATTTTCTGCAATACTGTTAAGGTTGACCAACAGATGTTCAACACAATGTTGCTTTAATATATGGTCTTGTCTTCATCTTGCACAGTTTCCAGCCACTGGCCGGGTCTGTTTGGAACACAAGCCTCTCCAACGTCTTCTGTCTTCCCACCATCTCTCAGCCTCCACCCTTGTCCAGTCTTCTCCTCTCTTCTTCACGCTTTCTTCCACCCCCTTCAGCCACCTGTCTCTCGGTCTTCCTCTCGATCTCTTTCCTTCCCACTTCGTCTCGTGTACTCTCCTGGGTATACTCTTCTCCTCCATTCGTTTTACATGTCCATACCATCTAAGTCTAGATTTCTCTATACCATCCTGTAATGGTTCCTCCTTCATTAATTCTCTGGTCCTCTCATTTCTTATTCTGTCCATCTTTGTAGCTCCAATACTGCTTCTCAAACACCTCATCTCACTGGCCTGTATTTTGCTCTTCTCTCTTCCTTTCATAACCCAGGTCTCCGAGGCATACGTCAGGATAGGGACATAGTACGTCCGATATATGATCTTTTTGCTGTTCTGAGGGACATCCTTGCTCCATAACATGCTTCTCACACTCCTTTGAAATGCTTCTGCCTGCCTCCCCCGCTCATTTATTTCTCTATCGTTTCTTCCATTATCTTGTATCAGGCTTCCCAGATACTTGAAACTCTCCACTTTCTTTAGCTGTTCCCCACCAATTGTTATTCCCGTTGTGGTTCTTTCCTTCTTCCTTGTTGTGATCACCATCTCACTCTTATTTATGCTAAATTTCATCCCATATCCTTGTATTATTCCTTCCCACACGTCCAACTGTTCCTGTACCTCCTTCTCCTTGTTTCCCCTAATCATCAAATCATCTGCATACACCATGGCTTTCATCTTTCCTTCCCCAATTACTTGTGCCACTCGGGTCATTATGTCATCCATCACCACAATGAAAAGTAACGGTGACAGTGCACTTCCTTGTTTCAGGCCGTTTCTCTGTTCCAACCAGTCCGATCTCCCTCCTCCCACTTTCACACAGCTCACGCTTCCCTTGTACATCTCCTTTATCCTCTTTATAGTCCATTTCTCTACTCCTCTATCCTCCAGGGACTTCCATACTTTGTTTCTGCATACACTGTCGTATGCTTTCTCAGTGTCCAGGAAGGCCATCAGTAGATCTGTTCCATACTCATAGTGCTGTTCTTGTAACTGCCTTACAGCAAAAATCAAATCCACTGTGGACCTTCCTGCTCTGAAGCCATGTTGTTCTTCCCTCATCCCTCCTTCTATCCTTGTCCTAATTCTCTTTTCCAAAACTTTCTCGAAGATCTTTGCACAATGACTCATCAGTGTTATTCCCCGATAGTTTCTGCAATCTGTTCTACTACCTTTCTTGAAGATCGGGACAATTATTTCTTTTTCCCAGTCCTCTGGGCTCTTCCTTTCCTTCCATGCTGTCCTCATCACTCGGTACAACCACTGTATCCCCACCTCTCCTGCTGCTCTCACCTTCTCCACACTCAACTCATCCACACCCAGTGCCTTCCCTCCTTTCATCTTGTTCACTGCATCTTCCACTTCTTTCCATGTTAAGTCCTTTTCTGTTTGCAGTTCATCTTCCTCTTCCCCGATTTCTTCCTCCTCACCATCTTTTCTATTTGGGTTCAGAAGTTCTTCAAAATATTCTTTCCACATTTTCTTCAGTTCTTCCCTATTTTCTATCTCTTGTCCCCTTTTGTTCACCATTCTAACATAATCCGTAGGATCCTTCCGCCTCTTATTTTTTACCATCCCATACAGGACCTTTTTTGTACCTTTACTATCCTCCTTCATCATCTTTGTCCACTCTTCCATCCACTTTCTTCTCTCCTCAGCCACTACTCTCTTCGCCTCCTTCTTTCTTTCCTGGTACTCTTCCCTTGTCTCTACCGTCCTATTTTGATACCACCTCCTAAAGGCTCTATTCTTTTCCCCTACTATATCTTTTGTCTTCTCATTCCACCATGGTGTTTCCTTCCACCTCTTCTTACTACTTGTCCTCCCGCATACTGCTTCTGCTGCACCTACTAGTGTCTTTTTAAATCTAGCCCATTCCTCTTCCACCCCTCTTTCTTCATCTGTTGGAATTCCTTCCTTTACCATTTTGAGGTACTCGATCCTTCTATCCCCTTCTTTCAGTTTCCATATCCTTATACGTCTTTCCTGGTTCTCAGCCCCTTTCTTCTCCTTACTCCCTCTCAGGTTCATTACCAGCAATCGATGGTCGCTATCCAGGTTCTCCGATGGTATAACCTTGATGTCCGTGATGTTCTTATTTAGTTCTTTCTCATACAGTATATAGTCGACCACCGACTTCCTGGTCAAGTCATCACTGTACCATGTGATTGTGTGGCTCTCTCTTTTCTTAAACTAGGAGTTCCCAACTAGCAGGCTGTTCCTCTGACAGAAGTCCAACAGTCTCTTTCCTTCCTCATTTCTTCAACCCCAACCCTCTGGTCCTAGAACACTCTCATAACCTTGTCTTTCTCTTCCTACATGGACATTCTGGTCCCCCATATATGGTAACAGGATGATATTGTCACATGTCTCTGAGGTTGAACTCCAAAGACTGCCTGTAATTGCCTATTTTGTGCAAACAGTGTTTGCTGTTACTTCTGTGTACACTCTAGGTTATACATAAATTCATAATTGGGTACATTCTCAATTTCAACTCTTAGTGGGAGAGTTGTGAATATAAGTCACAACTACAGTGTCAGTGCGAGTTAGATGCAAGCTTTAAGAAGCAGGTTACCCAGTATAAAATGTTGTTCCAATTAATATTTCTTTGCTACTCTCTATCACGTATTCATTGAAGAAGCTATAAAGAAATTTAAAGGACACTGGGACTGAGTTTTCATATTTCTGTAATTATCAATGGATATTGTTCTAATTTTACACACACCACTCAAATACTAATTTACACTATACTACTGATTTACACTTTTCTATCTCTAACCGTTTAGAAGATATGATTATTTTTATATAGAAATTATGCAAATTTTGAAAATGGTCCTTGCGTTAAACAGATAGAGGTAGCTCATTTATCATGACTTTCCCATATAGATATTTAGTATGAAAGCAATCCTAGTGATTAGTTTTGAGTTCATATGAATATGTGTTGAGATATAAACTAACTCATTTCACAATTTTTCTTATCCCATTAATTGCCTGTTATTTAAAATTAAAATATTTTTAATGGCAAACCTAAGAATACTACAGTAAAACTAATCACTGGAATTATGGATGCATTAATATAGAATATGAATACAAATTTGCAATATTATAGCAGCAAATCTATTGCGCAAGGACCAAATGTTGTATCAAAATTGGGAAGCCGCGATAAATGGACTTTTATAAAAACATGCATATTTTTTGGTTATCAGCTTTCAATTTTAGGTAATTATCAATGGATATTGTTATAATGTTACACACAGCACTCTAATAGTAATACAGTAGAACCTCGATGCATCGTTCCCGGAACTGTCGTTTTCCCGTATGCATCGTTCAATTAATTTAGTCCCGAAAATTTTCCATATAAACTAATGTTAAATTTCCCCGCATGTATCGTTCCTCGAACTATCGTTTTTTCGCATGGATCGTCAAAAAATCACTAGTCCTTGGCCACCATTTTCCCGCATTGATCGTTTATGAGAAAAATATATGCTAAAGTTATTTTGAATTTGAAGCAGCATAGCGGCAACCTGTTACGCGAGAATGTACGAGGTACGAACGATTAGGAGTTCCTAGGCTTGAGCAAGTTTCTCGGCTGAAGCAAGTTCAAGTAGGCTGGACTGCAGTGCGCCGATTGTTCACGCGCAACCGCACTATATAACCACGCCTACGAGCCTTCAGGCGCCAACGATTCTGCTCGAAGCGCCAAGCCGTCATTGTGCTGTTTCATTTCATTCTGAGTGGTCCCGTGTAGTACCTTGGTCGTGTGCGGCGATTACAATTTTATCTGTAGTTCGTAATGAAAACTTTACTTCACTGACGACGCAATTCTCGTAATCTCAATAATGTTACGCTGCGTTTGGCAATGCTTGGCTAACAAGTTAGATCACACAGAACAGCAATGAAAGCATTTAGACGGTCTTGAGCGGGTGTCGTCATAGCGTGACGTCATTTAGCCTTGAAATAGCTTGCCCGGTCAGAGAGCCGCGAACACTCGGAACTGCTGTATTCTTTCATTCGGAACACCGGTAGTATCTCCCGCGGAGATTGGCGAGCTGTGCGATGATGGCGAGGGGAAGAGGAGTGATGAAGGGAAGACGATCGTGAGCCCCAAGTCGTCCCGAGTTTCGCCGAAGCGCATGCCGTCTTAGCGAAGATGAAATCCTTCATGTACTCGCATGTCATCAGTGATCGTGAAGAAGAGAACATTATGCAAGTTGAGAAGGCTTTGTTTCGTCTGAAACGTAAAGCTTTGACGAAACAAAAAACAATTAAAGACTTTTTTTTACTAAAAAGAGCAAGTGATAAAATGACATATGAAATCATATCGCGTACATCGTGGTTGCAATATTTTGACGTCTCTATAAAGTTTACATGAAGAAATATGTCCAAATACAGTACCCGTACTTTCTTTATTTTTTTACTCAATTTTTTTTATGTTACCCGCATTTATCGTTTCCCGCATCCATCGTCATTTTCCCCCTCCCCCTTGAAAAACGATGCATCGAGGTTCTACTGTATACACTAGACTTCTGATTTACACTTTTCTATCTCTAACCGTTTAGGAGATATGATTATTTTAATATGAAAAATATGCAAATTTTGAAAATGGTCCTTGCGTTAAACGGATAGAGGTAGATCAATTATCATGACTTTCCCATATAGATATTTAGTATGGAAGCAGTCCTAGTGATTGGTTTTAAGTTCATATGAATATTTGTTGAGATATAAATTAACAAATTTCTCAATTTATTTATCCCATCAATTGCCTATTATTTGAAAATTAAAATATTTTTAATGGCAAAACTATGAATACTAAAGTAAAACTAATCACTGAACTTATGGAGGCATTAATATAGAATATGAATACAAATTTGCATTATTATAGCAGCAAATCTAATGCGCAAGGACCAAATGTTGTATCAAAAAATGGGAAGCCGCGATAAATTGACTTTTATAAAAACATGCATATTTTTTGGTGATAGGCTTTCAATTTTAGGTAATTATCAATGGATATTGTTCTAATGTTTCATACAGCACTCTAATAGTAATATACACTAGACTACTGATTTACACTTTTCTATCTCTAACCATTTAGGAGATATGATTATTTTAATATGAAAAATATGCACATTTTGAAAATAGTCCTTGCGTTAAACAGATGGAGGTAGGTCATTTATCATGACTTTCCCATATAAATATTTAGTATGGAAGCAATCCTAGTGATTGGCTTTAAGTTCATATGAATATTTGTTGAGATATAAATTAACATATTTCACAATTTATTTATCCCATTAATTGCCTGTTGTTTGAAAATTAAAATATTTTTAATGGCAAAACTATGAATACTACAGTAAAACTAATCACTGTGCTTATGGATGCATTAATATAGAATATGTATAAAAATTTGCTACATTATAGAAAAATGCACTTTTATAAAGACATCCATATTTTTTTAGTTATCAGCTTACCTTATCAGCTAAAACTGCCCAGCCCATATGTTAACACCCTCTTTCTTGCTTTTCTGAGCTCCTTATTAGGAAAATAAGTACAGAAATACTCGCCTCAATGAAAGTCCATGAATAGGAGGTGTTTAAATACCATGCACTAGACATTTCAAGAATTCGCTGGGCCTTTAAATATGGCGGAATTCGGAAAAGACTTTCACTAAATTATCCGCTGGAGTCAGGGGCATACTTATATCAAAGAATAAAAAAATCAATATTTTTGCGATTTCTGACAAATACTCAGTCCCAGTGTCCCTTAAGACAAATACGAAAGGATAAAACATAAATAGGCATCATGTTCAATGTATTCGATTTCCAGATGACATAGCAATTAATTGTAGCTGACTCCGAGAAGATGTCCAGAATGTTAAAAGTATTGTCATCAGCATTGTCAAAGTTAAGTTTGAACATTAAAGTTAAGGATGTATTAGTTGTGAGTAAACATCCTGAAAGTATTCACACAAACATTAAGCTTACTGACAAGATGGTGGAACAAGTTGCCAGTTTCTCTTATTTGAAGTCTAATAACCAATGACAACAGGTGAAGTAAAGAGATAGAAGGCGAATAGCGCTTGCAAAACAGGCGTTAAATAATAAGAAAAATCTTTTGATTAATGCAAATTTGGACATTGCAACTAGAAAGAAATTTGTCATGTCCTTTGTATGAAGTGTGCTTCTGTATGGATGTGAATCTTGGACGATCAGAAGTCAGTATCAGTAAGCGACTTGAAGTGTTTGAGATGTGGGTCTGGTGGGGAATGTTGCAGGTTAAATGGATTGAAAAGAGGACTAACATCAGCATCCTGCAAGAATTTTAAGGGAAGAGAGAACTGAGACCAACGATCCGTAAAAGAAGAGCTAATTCCCAGGCCACATTTTGCAACATAACACTTTCCTAACTAATCTCCCGGAAGGAAAAATTACAGGAAAGAAAGGTCGAGGATGACCGAGAAAATATTTCCTTCCAGACATCACACTAACTCTTCATTATGGTTCCTACTATGAAATGAAACGAAATGCTGATGCTGAAGACAGAGAACAATGGTTGCGGAGACAAGGCATTCATTGCCTTTGGAAGTTAATGATGTTACAAACTCAGCTATACCCAATGTTCAGGTTTGGTATGTTCTTTGACTGCCCCTTCAGAACGCTATATTTATCTTACGTCACTGTGCCATAGATTTATCTATCCCTCTGTGTTGCAGGGTATGTATCTGTATGTACAACACTGCTCTTTCTCCACTCCTTCACTACAGTAGGTAGCAGCACAGTTCCTCATCCTACAATGTCTTGCAGTAAGAGCCAAAACTCCTACAATCCATAATATCATCTGTGGAATACAGAGAAGCAATTAATAAGTCATGGCCTCCTTATTCACTGCCTCCTAGAGACTCAAGTCGGACACAAGAAGTGTGCTGCTATTTACTATAGTTAAGGAGTGGAGAAAGAGCACTGTTGTATTCACACCACAGATACATACCCCTGCAACACAGAGGGATCGATAAATCTATGGCACAGTAACGTAAGATAAATCTAGCATTCTGAAGAAGCAGTCAAAGAACATACCAAACCTGAACATGCTCCCCCCGTTGGAACAGTAAGATGTTTCAAAATCACATGACACAAATGAAAATTACTATCACAAAAAACACTCAAGTACTAAAGTCACTGAATGAATCAAAAGCACTAAATAATTAGCAAGGAAGAGCAAAAAGTTTGTTCAATGATCTTTTCACAATATTTCCTGTTGGGGTTCTAACACTGACCATCTTTTCCTGGGAAAACTTCAGTACTGCATCAGCACCTTGTTTTGCAACTCGGTGTCTCCGTCAACTAGCTGATGACGAAAATCACAGCATTCTGCAAGCTGCAGAGATTTTAAAAAGGGACTTCTATGTCGATGATGTTCTTATTGGATCAACCCCTATCAATGATGCTCAAAATCTCCTACATGAACTCATTGAACTCCTCAGAGGTGGTGGATTTCCATTAACGACATTTTGTTCAAATCATCTCGCCTTACTAGACTCCATCCCTCCAACATTAATACAAACCAATTTCCCGCTTCAACTGGGCACTACAAACAAAGTGAAGACATTGGGATTATTGTGGCATCCCACAGGAGACATATTCATGATTGTTCCCAAACCAGCATCATCTTCTTGTGCTAGTGATGGGAATACAAGGGATTCACCAGTCACTAAGAGAGATGTGTCATCTGCAGTTGCATCGGTTTTTGATCCATTGCTGCTTGTGAGTCCTGTAGTAATCAATTACAAGATCTTTTTACAAGAACTATGGTTACACAACATCGGCTGGGATGATAAACTTGATACTGAACTCAATACACGTTGGCATCAACTTAATTCACAACTGTCTATGCTTCAACATCAAAACAAGGAGAGACACATTCAAGATTGCTTTCCTCAAAGTCTCGTGTAGCCCCTCTCAAACAATTGACACTGCCAAGACTTGAACTTTGTGGAGCTTTGTTACTCGCTCGACTAGTGCACAAAACAATGCCTATCCTAGAGTTAGAGATCTCTAGAATTATATTGTGGACTGATTCAACCATTGTGCTTTCATGTTTATCATCACCACCTACCAGATGGAAAACGTTTGTTGCTAACCAAGTGGCTGAAATTCAAGATTTACTCTACGAAAGCACATGGATTCATGTACCACGGCTAACCCTGCAGATTTAGTATCTCGAGGCACTAACCCTGTGTCTCTACGTAACCTTGAATTCTGGTGGCATGGACCATCATGGTTAACTCTTCCTTCGTTAGACTGGACTACATTCACAGCAAATGTCACAGGCACAGAACTTCCAGAAAAAAGAACACCTACCATTGTCGTGCTATCTTTGCTGTGTGACAAAAAAAACATACTGGTCAAATACTCATCACTAACTCGTCTGCTGGAGAATCGTCAGTTATTGCTTGAGATTTGTTCATAACACTCAGCACCCAGCCAATAAAAGAAGCTGTGAGTTAACTGCCCAAGAACTACAAACTTCACTGCAGTGGTGCATTAAAATGACACAGCAGGACGTCTACAGAAAGCAAATTGCATACCTTAAAGAGCATACTGAGACCACACCCAAGAGCGACCTTCGGGATCTCCATCCCTTTCTAGACGAAAATGGTTCTCTTCGCGTAGGTGGACGGCTACACCACTCTCAACTATCTTACGACAGCAAGCATCAGTTAATTTTACCTCCAGCTCATCACTTTACTAAGCTCATCATCAAGGCTGAACACAATCATCTCTTACATGAAGGACCTCAACTACTCATCGCTTCATTACGACAAAGCTATTGGATACCTCGCATTCGCCAAGTAGGCAGAGGAGTCATTCATACATGCCTGCCTTGTTTCAGAATGAAAGCAGCTACTACGCAACAACTCGTGGGCCAGTTACCTGTTGCAAGAGTTACGCCTTCTCGTGCCTGCAGGCCCACTTCACATCAAGGCTGGTTCTCTCAAAAGCCGGACCACTAAGAAATGCTATGTAGCATTATTTGTCTGCCTATCTACGAAGGCAATTCATCTGGAGTTAGTAAGCTCACTAACTTCTGATTCATTTATCGCTGCCCTTAAACGATTCATTGCCAGAAGAGGCAAGGTTCTTGAATTGTATAGTGACAACGGCACTAATTTCGTTGGAGCTGACATGGAGTTGCAAGAGCTCCAAAATCTGTTCCCTTTGGAGGGAAATAATAAAAAAAATCATTCATTCGCAGCTACAGAAGGTATCAAGTGGCATTTCATTCCCCCAAATCTCCTCATTTTGGCGGATTGTGGGAAGCTGGAGTGAAATCAATGAAACACCACCTTCGACGAGTCGCTGGAAATTCCATTCTTACTTTTGAAGAAATGTCCACACTCTTAACGCAGATAGAGGCCTGTCTGAATTCCAGACCTCTCACCATCCTTTCTAACGAACCCAGTGATCCCAGCTATTTAAGTCCTGGTCATGACCTTTCCTGAGCCTGATATGTCTGACTGTTCCATGAATGCTATTTCTCGATGGCAAAGAGTTCAGCAGCTCAACCGACAGCTATGGAAAAGAGGGTTAGCAGACTACCTCATTTCGCTGCAACAACGAAAACTGTGGCATTCTGCATGCGCTACTCCTCAGCCAGGAGAAATAGTCCTTTTGAAAGAAGATAATCTGCCTCCACTATCTTAGAAACTAGCAACATCTTTCGTGAGCATGTCACCTCACGATGAGGGAGTGCACCCCATCCATGATCACATTAACTACTCCAAAAATATGATCTACCATTTGGAATGCAAGGTTGCATTCTATATTGAACTTATGTCTACCTCCCTGTCCACCCATGTCATGTACTTTGAAATTGGCCTTTCAATCTCTCCTTATTAACGTAAGATATCAAAAGTCAAACATGCAATCATCGACATGCTGAGCAAGAAGGGATTTGAATGTTACAAAGAAGTCCATGCACTTGATTCTCAAGGGAGGAACCATTTTGCTCAAACTAAAGGTCAAGGATCATGAATCATACTTGTTAAATTAGTTAGAAGCAGTGCAAAGCCAGGTATGTAATGGGTAACAACTTCTCAAGGATCAAGCTAAAGAAGTTGACCTGTAGAAGAAAGATATCCATGAAGATATCAATCCTACTTTTGTAAAAAAAAAAAACCATGGTAGACACAGGAATGACATCCATCTTTAATGTACGAAGTCTGTTACAGTATTTGCTGCCAGGGATTCTATTTATCAAGAAGTTCCAGAACTCTTCCTGAAACTCGGCTTAGAAAATAATCTCCTGAACACACTTGCTGAAAACATTATTGCTGTCTCTGTGGCCATATTACAGTACATCTAAAAGAAATGCCAACACCGAACATTTCTGATTTGAAAATAATCATCATGGTTCCAAATTTGTTACACAAATTGTAGATATGAAGATATATTTATTTGCAAATGAGAACATAGTTCCTGGTGAAAAATTACAGCAAAACTACAAATTAAAATACAAAATGCTAATGAAAAATGGTTATGTTTTGTGTAGAAACATCTGAATAATAGCAGTAATTTAAAAAAGACAAAATTCCATTCCAACCCATTCACCCAACATACATTGACATGCTGATACCCACAAATCTAATTACATCTTCTTGTTTCGTTGACACTACCTGATGACCTTCTTAAACCTCCAAACATTTGGAGGCATAGAGCATGAAAATGTCAAACTGTTCCATCCTGTTTCCCCTATCCGCACAGAGGAACACAAAGCCCAGTTACTATTCCATTTAATTTAATCGTGTCAGAAAACATACATCATAACTCACAAGGTATAAAAAGAAACAAGACAGCAAAATACAAAGAGGAATATTCCAAAATCTGGTACTATAAGCATTATCATTTCTGATGGCATGTAACAGCATAATTATACACTACACAAGCACAGATTTAATTAAATGTGGTGTGACCAGTATGTAGCCAATTCACGTGCTTCCTTGGTAGCGTCGATCACATCCTGGGGAGAGCATGTTGTTGGACACGAGTTGCAGACAAGGAGATGGCTCATTGTCTGTTCTTCACCACAGTCACATAGTGTGGAGTCGCAGGCAAATCCCCACTTTCTTATGTTGGTCTTCGTTCTTCCAACTCCGGAGCGCAGCCTGTTGAGCGTCTTCCAGGTAGACCAACATTCCTCGTGACCTGGCGGGAGGCTTTCGGAAGGGATCATCCATCCTGTAAGGTGGCTGGATCTGGAACGCCATGATTTCACTCTGAAATTCGATGGTGGTTCAGCAAGGCTCTCTGTTGAATGAAGAAAGCTTTTTCTTGACTTGAGCCTTTGGAATGCTGGTTGATACCCATATAAAGTATGGGTCCTCAGGTTCAATGCTTTAGATTTCTCCAGTCTGGATGCACACTCACGGCGAATATCTGGAGGTGGAATACCTGCTAGACAATAGACTTTATCAAGTGGTGCAGATCTCAAACATCCTGTAATGAGTCTGCAGGTCTCGTTTAAGGCGACATCCACTTGTTTAGCATGACTAGATCTGCACCAAACAGGGCAGGCGTATTCTGCAGCTGAATAACAAAGGGCTATAGCTGAGGTTTTTAAGAGGAGAGGTTGCGTCCCCCAGGTTGTGCCCGATAATTTCCGGAGAATATTGTTCCTTGCAGATACTTTCCTTTTGGTGTTTAAGCAGTGTGCTCTATAGGTAAGTGCTCGGTCAAGCATTACTCCTAGATATTTGGGAGTGGAGCAGTGTTCTAATTGTTTACCTTCCCAGGTCACTTGTAATTTTCTTTCTGCCTGTCGGTTTTTGAGGTGGAAGGCGCAGACTTGTGTTTTTGATGGATTTGGCTTTAGATGGTTCTCTTGGTAGTAACCACTTAGAATTTGTAGAGCATGTGAGAGCTTCTCTTCAGCAAGTTCAAACGTTTCCTCTTGAACTGCTAGAGCGACATCATCTGCATAAATAAAGCTCTTTGTCCCTTGCGGGCAAGGCTGATCATTGGTGTAGATATTGAAAAGTATAGGAGCTAGCACACTACCTTGTGGAAGGCCGTTCTTTAAGTTCCTCCATCTGCTTCTCTGACCTTGAAATTCAACAAAGAACCTTCTGTTCTGAAGAAAGCACTCAATCATTTGGGTGAGTTTATAGTCCTTAGTAATACTGTTCAATTTACGAAGCAGTATACGATGGTTAACTGTGTCGTAGGCTGATGTCAAGTCAACAAAAACTACCCCAGTGACTTTGTTGTTTTCATAGCCGTCTTCTATATATTGTGTGAGGTGCAGTACTTGGGAAGTACAACTTCTCCCTGGTCGAAAGCCGGCTTGTTCTGGTATGAGCAATGGGTCAACCACATCAGATAGTCTGTCCAAAATCATTCTTTCTAAGATTTTGTATAAATGACACAGCAAAGAGATTGGTCGGTAGTTCTTCGGATCATTTATGTTCTTGCCAGGCTTAAGTATTGCAATAACTCTAGCTTTTCTCCACAGTTTAGGGATTTTGCAGTGATTGATGCAATTGTTAAATAAGTCCAGGAGCCATTGCTTACTGACAGGACCAAATCTTTTGAGTTGCTCAATGCAGATGTCATCAAGACCTGCCGCCTTGCCATTTTTGCATTTGTTCAGCGCTCTATTTAGATCTTCCATAGCAAACCGGTTAGACAGAATGCTGTTTTCCTGATTAGCCAGCTTTTCCTCTTTTTGTTTTGATCTACATCCAGCTTCACCTGGTTTGCTGCTCTCCACGAGCTGGCTTGCAATTTGATTTGCTGAAACATTGCTATGTACTGAGGTCTTAGTTGTATCATTACTGAGGTGTTTAAGTAACCTCCACGCGTTGTAACTGTTTCTTCCCATATCCAGCTCTTCCATTAATTTAATCCATTGGTTGAGTTTGGATTCTGAAATGGAGGAAATAACATGCTGCCCGCTTAGGATAGTTTCTTCGCTGAAAGGATCTTTTTTGAATAGGTCTTGATATTCTTTCAGCAGGGTGGATGTTTCAGAGCTAAGACCTTGAATGTAACTGGTCCTGCAGCCTCTGGGAATAGTTTTTCTGGAGCAATACTGGACGGCTTCCAGAAACTCTTCATATGCCTCTGGGACGGGATCAATTGCTGTAATCCTCTCATCAAGGATTGTGGTGAATTTTTGCCAGTTTGCCTTCTTGAAATTGTACCTTCGCCTGAAATGCACATTGTGTGGTCGGATTGCTGGTACCAACTGACACATAATTGGACGGTGTTGAGTGTGAGGAATCGGTGTACAAACTGATTTAATACATTGTTCAGCTAATTTCTCACTCACAAAAATAAGATCAGGGTTGTATCCACGTTGCCATCTGCCACTATTAAAAGATGGAGGAAGTTTATTATCGTGGATCAAAGATAGTCTATGCAGTTCTGCCCACTCTAGTACGGCATGTGACTGTTCCGGTCACAATGTTCCCAAACCCTTATTTGGTTGACTGCAAGAGAAGTCAGGTTAGGGTAATTTGTTCATACCATTTCTTTTCTTGTTCATCATCATCATTTAGGTTGTAGAATTTCATTTTCTTAGTGTATATATATCTTGTGTATCTCGGGGACTCAGTCAGGAATATTTCATTTAATTTGTATGGGAGATGTCAGTATACAAGACAGCGGATTGTGTAGGTAAGCTACAAGATGTTGCAACAGCAGGAAACTCTAGGCCAAATTTAGATTGGGCCGAGAATAACTTCCCTTGTCTTGAAGAAAGCTTTGTGTAAATTGTGTAAGGTTCTGACGTCAGAGAAGAGTTTCGCGCCACGAGTTGTAAGAAATATACATGGGTTCGAGATTATTGGTGTATTTTGTATGGGTTGGAGGGTATCATGACCCTGGCGGAGAAAGACGAAAACATGTGTTTACAAGATGAGCGGTGGGTTTTTCGTCAAGCGAGGCTTCACTTCTATTGTAGCGTCTGATTGGAAAGGTCGCGTTCTCGTAATTTGGCGTAGGCCTATTTGGAGAAACAGTTTTGTTGAAAGCATGGCTTGTGAATGTACTCGAAACGGCTACATATCACAACGATGTTATCTCTGTTAGCACAATTCAAGTTGGGTACGGAAGCACATTCATTTCTCTCGCAGAGATGTGGCTATGTAAACCAGTAAACATCTCTAACCTCAAACCACGTGTGGAAAATCTTAGAAATGCTGGGGAGAACTGATCTATCGAGCATGTCTCGTAGATTATCTGCTAGATCGTCGATGAGTGAGTAACAAACATCTTTATATTCCAACATTCATTTTGGGTCACATGTTTTCGTCATTGCCGAGGAGAGAAGATAGTAAACCATAGTCTGTTCGACGAGAGTCCCCGCCATATGTTTAAAGTTGATATTAATACACATATTTTGAAGGTTATAATTAGTTTTCTTTATAGGGAATTACACCTAATAGTTGAACGCCCAAATGATACCAGTTAGGTTGACCAAATGTGTGTCCAACACTCCACGACCCTGCCATTTCAATTGTGTGGTATATGATGAAGTACTTCCGATCAAAAATAGGAGGATGATTTTGGGAAGTTTTAAATCAGTCGCCCAAGAAGGGCTGGTAAAAAGTTACAACATAGCACCTCAACGTGGGGCAAGAGTAGGGAAACCTAGCAGGTATCATTAGGGCACATATGCACACAGCCGATAGACACCTTAGGAGTATTAGGGTTCTCAGGAATTTGTTTTGTTTTAAGGGGTATGTCCACATCAGACAATTTAGAATTAAGGTCAAGGGTTGTGTGTAAATCAAACAGTAAAATGTCAGGTAATCAGGAAACTGGGGGAAGTGGCAGTGAGGAAGATGTGGAAAAGACAGTGGGAACATATGTTACCATTGTTACTACTGAGTCGCAGCTGATCGCTGAAGGTAGTAACTTAAATGTAAATGGGGGGGTTATGAACGATAGTTTGATCCAAATGCTACTGAGTGAAATAAAAGAGATTAAGAAGCAAGGAGAATCTATGAGTAAGGAAATTAAGGAGCAGGTAGGCTCTGTAAATGAGAAGGTAGAGTCAGTGACCAAACAGATAGTAGAAGTGAAGGAATTTGTAAGTAAGGAAATTCAGGAGAGCAACAGGGCCACGAACACAAGGATAGAGAGTCTCAGCAAAGAAATACGGGACCATAAGTCTGTCCTTAATAGTAGAATGGAGAGTATGAACCTGGAATTAAGTGGGAAAATTAGCAAACAGGGAGAGGAAATCAGGGCAGAAATGCAGGGGAATCAGGCTGGGATCACAAGTAGGCTAGAAGGAATGGAAGGCCATCAGAACCAGCAAGATGTGGAAATAACGAAAATTAAGTCAGAGATAGCTAGTTCAAGGGCAGAAGTACCGAAAAGCTGCAGGAAGAGCTGATAAAGGTCAGGAGAGAGTTGAAAGAGCGACCGATGAGTCAAAGGGTTGTGATGCCATCTAGTTTGCTACTCAGGGACCCTGGTCTGCCACAATTTAACTCAAGGCAGTTCAACCCTATGGAGTTTTTAAAAACCATTGAGAAGAAATTCAGCAAGGATCTAGAAGACGGGGTTGTCGAATGGGAAACAGTGTTGGAGATCTTGTCTAACTCATTTCAAGGGGATGTGAAAGCATGGTTCCAAATATACAGGCCTAACATGAATAGTTTAAGGGAATTCAGGGATAAATTCAAAGCTAAGTTCTGGGGGGAGGGGGTACAGTCCAGGGAAAGGGAAAAATTAACTTTTGGGAAATATAAGGAGAGAGAAGGGGTATCCCTGACAGAATATTTTTTGGCACATGTACTTATTTGGAAGAATTTGGATGGGCTGACCTCTGACAGTGATGTGGTTAGGGTCATGTTGAAGCACTTCCCACCTAGAATTCAGGAGGCAGCTTGTATGCAGAAGGTAAGGACGGTAGAAGAGTTGGAAGAGCTTCTTACGAGCTTTGACGTTTTAGGCAAGCAGCACATGGAGAGGCCAGAGGTCAAACAGGAATTTAGGGGCAATAGGGGGAATAATCAGGAGTTTAATAGGGGTAGATTTAATCAGGAGCAAAGAGATTATCAGCAGAGGCAGGAAAACTATCAGAGAGGTGGGGGGCGTCAGGATAATTCACAGCGACAGGAAGGTAACTATCAGAGAGGTGGGGGGCGTCAGGAAGGTGGTAACGAAAGAGTACAGGTGAACCAGAGGAGACAAGAACAAGGTGGTCAAGGAGCTTTAAACTCCGAACGGGCTGTGCAGGGAGGTCAGTCAGGCAGTCCGTAAGAAATGAAGTCAAGCAGTGTGTTATTGTGGGTGAGGAGGATTTTATGCCTATGAGTCGGGAGGATCTGCTAGCTGACCAGCAGGAGTTCTCATGTATCGGGGAGAAGGAGGCTTTTATGTCAACTGTTGAGTTGAGCATACTAGGTAAGAGAGTGCAGGCATTGGTGGATTCGGGGAGTGAGAGAAGTGTCATCAGTAAGGGATTTTATGATACTTTAATCAAGGACGGTGGTAAGTTGGAAGAAATTCCAGTTAAGTCGACATATGTGGTAACTGCTGTTGGTAATAAATCCCAAAGAGTGGGAAAGCAGGTATTGTTGCCCATGAGGTTTGGTAATGAAGTTGACCACAAGACTTGCTTGGTAATTCCTAACCTAATTTATGAAATGATTTTGGGGATAGACTGGCTTAACGAGCATAGTGCTGTTATTGATTTTGACCGGGGTGTCATCAACTTTGTGAGGGGGAATATAAGCCAGGAGATGAGAATGAAATGCAAGAGTGTAGATAAGACAGTAAAGGCATGTGTTACTGAGGTCACTGTAGGGGATATGGCAGAAGGTAAGGCTGACGATGAGGAGGAAGTTGTGGATTTATGTCACATTGCTGTGGAGGGTGATAAGTGTGATCAACTCCAGCAGGCTGTGGATAAGAGTGGTTTAAGTGTTGAGGAGAGGGATAAGTTGTTAGAGGTTTTAGAGCTAAACCAAGAAGTTTTCAGTGACAAGCCAGGGCTAACACATGTCTATACGCATCAGTTCGAAATTGTAGATCATTCTCCATTTTCAGGACCCAAGTACCCGATACCTCACAAATTTGCTGATGCTGTGGAGAAAGAAATAGGCATTATGCTGAATCAGGGTATTATTGAGCCTTCAACTAGTGCATATCTGAATCCCTTAGTTGTGGTTGGGAAGAGTGATGGCTCGGTCAGGTTGTGTATTGATGCCAGGCAGCTCAATTGTAGGATATCTGGGGACCAACAGAGGCCAGAATGTGTTGAGGAACTGGTTCAGAAATTCAATGGTAAGCAATGGTTTTCCACTATGGATCTGAGTGCATCATTTTGGCAGGTACCGTTGAGAGAACAGGACAGGAAGTTGACTGCGTTTAGCTTTAAGAGTGGTTTGTACCAATTCAGGGTCGTTCCTTTCGGAACAAAGACCAGCAGTTCAGCGTTGATTAGGGCCTTAAATCTAGTGTTAGGGAGGGACACACACGAGTTTGTGACAATGTACATAGATGATTTAATTGTTGCATCTTACACATTAAAGGAACACCTGGATCACTTAGACATTGTTTTGGGGAAATTAAGGGACGGGGGATTTACAATTAAACTTAAGAAGTCTCTGTTTTGCACAACATCAATCACATTTTTAGGGCATACTATCACAACACAAGGGGTGTCTCCCGAACAGTCACGATTAGACAAGATTCACAACACTGCTACACCACGTAACGCCAAACAATTGAGGTCAATATTAGGGGTTTTCAATTATTTTCGTAGATTCGTAGTTAAATATTCCTGTCTTGTAGAACCGTTTAGGGAATTGCTGAAGCAGGGTACTAAGTGGGTATGGACCCAGGTGCACGATGAGGCTTTTAAGGAGTTGAAGAGAGGCTTTGTAGAGACTGTCATGCTTAGGTATCCTCGTCTGGATTGTCCCTACATTTTGATGACTGATGCGAGCATGCAAGGCATCTCAGGCATTTTGTGTCAGGAGGATAGTGAGGGCAATCTAGGGATTGTCTCATTAGCAAGCAGAGGGCTAAGCATGGCGGAGAAGAGATATACAATTACTGAAATAGAGATGTTAGCAATCGTATACTCTCTAGGGAAGTTTAGGAGTTATGTGTTGGGCAGTAAGTTGCAGATACTGACTGACCATCATGCATTACTTTTTATTGGATCCTGCAAGCTCACTTCGAACAGGATGTCAAGGTGGATATTGGCTATAAGTGAATATAACTTTGAGGTAAGGCATATTAAGGGTACTGAGAACATTGTGGCTGACTTCATGAGTAGAAACATTGGGGGTGATGAGGGTCATCAGGTACTGGAGGTACAGGAAGGTGTTGTTATCTGCGTAACCAAGGTAAGCGAGTGTGATTATGAGATACGCTGCTTAAGGAATCTGCTTGTAGAGCAGGAGAAGGATGAGGTCTTAGGTGATATCTTGACTCAGTTGAGAGGTATGGATGTGGATAGTAGAATTAAGGTTGGAAAGTATTGGTACAAGTTGGAGTGGGGTTTCTTGGCTAGGCTGTGCCATGAAGGTGCCTGGAGAGTGTGTGTGCCAAGCTCATTGCAGGTAACGATGATTTGGTATCATCACAAGGCTTTAGGGCATTTTGGATCAAGCAAGGTTCTTTTTGCTGTTCAGCAGCATTTCATTTGGAAGAACATGGGAAGGCAGATTAGGAAAGTTCTGGCAAGTTGTGACTCGTGTCAACGGTGTAAATGCCCAACGAGGTTTCTTGAGGGACCTCGGCAAATGGTGATCACAGAAAAACCAAGGGATTTACTCTGTGTCGATCTGTATGGTCCATTGGTTAAAGCTCAGTTTGGATATCAGTATATCTTCGTGGTTGTTGACGCATTCAGTAAACTCGTCAAACTGTATCCCCTGAGAAAAGCGACCGGGAAGGGTTGTGTCCTACAGATCACTGATAAGTATGTACCTGAGTTTGGGGTGCCTCTCAGGATACTATCAGACCACGGTAGTCAATTCACCTCAAAGATCTGGAAAACCAAGTTGAGTGAATTGGGTATCAAGCACATATTCTCATCTATTCGATATCCTCAAGGGAATTTGTCCGAACGAGTTATGAGAGAATTAGGGAGAGTATTTCGCACCTATGTGAGCAATCGCCACAATGCGTGGTTCTCCAAGTTAGGAGATATTGAACGATGGTTCAATAGTACGTTCCATGAGAGTGTAAAATGCACTCCCTATGAAATTCAGTATGGTAGGAAGCCTACCAATGAGCTTGCTAGAATGCTAGGTTTGGTCACGGGAGAGGAGATTGGGAAGGATGTTTGTATCCAGCTGGCTAGGGACAACTTAATCAAGGCAGGGAATAAGCGTAGGCGCCAGCAGAAGCGGGTAAAGTTTGATTCTTTTGAAGTAGGCGATCAGGTGCTTCTGAGGGTTCCATATCCGTCTTCAGCTGTAGATAAGGAGATAGGGAAGTTTTTTCATCTATTTCAGGGGCCTTTTAAGGTGGTTAAACGTATTGGTGAGTGTGCCTATAGTTTAACGGACCAGGATGGTAAGTCTGTCGGTACACATAATATTAGGAATCTCCGTAGATATCACTCTGTAAAATAATATGGCATGGACTCTTAGAGAATCAGTCAACATAACGTGATGGCATGACAAAACTCAAGAGATGTGACGAAGAATGCTAACCAGCAAAGTGGCATCGAGTGTTAGATGGATAGATGGTATGATAAGGCCTGTGCAGGCAAATACCATGGCTTGTGAAGCGATAGGGTCTCATGATGAGACGAAGAAAATGAAGTGGTAGACCTAAGACACTTGAGAGAAATCAGTGAGGCTAGGAAATGGACACAATAAGACATTCGAGAGAGTGAGAATGTGTGAAAATTTGACAAGTGTGTATGTATATATGTCTTCCAGGGTTTATTTATGTAATAGTGTAATTCTTTGTGTTTTCAGTGCGTTGCTTGTTTGAGTGTTTGTGATCCACACTTGTTTCACCCGTGTGAATCACATGGGGGCGTATTGTGACTGTTCCGGTCACAATGTTCCCAAACCCTTATTTGGTTGACTGCAAGAGAAGTCAGGTTAGGGTAATTTGTTCATACCATTTCTTTTCTTGTTCATCATCATCATTTAGGTTGTAGAATTTCATTTTCTTACTGTATATATATCTTGTGTATCTCGGGGACTCAGTCAGGAATATTTCATTTAATTTGTATGGGAGATGTCAGTATACAAGACAGCGGATTGTGTAGGTAAGCTACAAGATGTTGCAACAGCAGGAAACTCTAGGCCAAATTTAGATTGGGCCGAGAATAACTTCCCTTGTCTTGAAGAAAGCTTTGTGTAAATTGTGTAAGGTTCTGACGTCAGAGAAGAGTTTCGCGCCACGAGTTGTAAGAAATATACATGGGTTCGAGATTATTGGTGTATTTTGTATGGGTTGGAGGGTATCATGACCCTGGCGGAGAAAGACGAAAACATGTGTTTACAAGATGAGCGGTGGGTTTTTCGTCAAGCGAGGCTTCACTTCTATTGTAGCGTCTGATTGGAAAGGTCGCGTTCTCGTAATTTGGCGTAGGCCTATTTGGAGAAACAGTTTTGTTGAAAGCATGGCTTGTGAATGTACTCGAAACGGCTACATATCACAACGATGTTATCTCTGTTAGCACAATTCAAGTTGGGTACGGAAGCACATTCATTTCTCTCGCAGAGATGTGGCTATGTAAACCAGTAAACATCTCTAACCTCAAACCACGTGTGGAAAATCTTAGAAATGCTGGGGAGAACTGATCTATCGAGCATGTCTCGTAGATTATCTGCTAGATCGTCGATGAGTGAGTAACAAACATCTTTATATTCCAACATTCATTTTGGGTCACATGTTTTCGTCATTGCCGAGGAGAGAAGATAGTAAACCATAGTCTGTTCGACGAGAGTCCCCGCCATATGTTTAAAGTTGATATTAATACACATATTTTGAAGGTTATAATTAGTTTTCTTTATAGGGAATTACACCTAATAGTTGAACGCCCAAATGATACCAGTTAGGTTGACCAAATGTGTGTCCAACACTCCACGACCCTGCCATTTCAATTGTGTGGTATATGATGAAGTACTTCCGATCAAAAATAGGAGGATGATTTTGGGAAGTTTTAAATCAGTCGCCCAAGAAGGGCTGGTAAAAAGTTACAGGCATCACCATTTGAATCATCTTGAGAGTATCCCCAAACAGTGCTATGGCTGTTGAAATCACCAACAATAACAGATGGTTTCTGACTGTTGAAATTAGCGGGAGGGTTAAATGAAAATACCTCATTGGGAGGCTTGTAGACAGAGGAAATCACAAGGTTACTAACTTCTACAGTAATGATTTCAATGTTGTTTTGCTCTGTGATGGAGGTCGTAAGAATCTTAAGATCTGGTTTGGCAAAGATGGCACTGCCATACTGGCCATGAGGTCTTTCGGCCACTAATTTCATTCCTCGAATCTTAGGGCGTCGTTGGTGAATGTCCCTATGTGTTTCCTGTATGCATAGTAAATCACAGTTGTGGGTATAACAAAGGCTGTGCAATAGCTCTTTTTTACACGTTGATAGTCCTTCAATGTTTACAGAAACGATTGAAATGCTTGGTTCTGATACGAACCTTTCCCGATTGTTGGATGACATCTTAGTCATCTTGTATGGGATGGAATATATGTTTCTGGAATGCTGATGCTCAGTTCAGTATTGGAAATCTATTCCAAGTACCTATGCAGGGGCACCACGTGCAGGAATCAGCTTCACCCCCACTATTCCATTGACTTAGTTTAACTTTACAAGAATGATAAAATCATTTCCAAAGTCCTATGACTATCTGCCCTTGCATTCTCTTCTTATAAACTATAAGCATACCTCCTAACCATGCTCTCAAACATTTTATCAGCCAAATGTTCCCAAGAGGCAGATGACCTTGCTGTTCTACCTAGTGATGTAAAATGCCTGGGCATTTATAAGTCGGGGCAAATGCCCAGGATAAATGCCCGGGCAAATGCCCAAAACCCATAAATGCCCGGGCATTTTGGGCATTTACCTCTTATAAAAACATATTCAATATGCAACGCTTATCTAAATATTGTTTTAGCCATAAAACAGGTATATATATACAGTTCACATATAATATACAAAATTATTTAATTTATATTGATGGAAAAAGTAGTTAAGTAGTCCTAATATTTTTCTATAGGCTCTCAACTCAAGTGGATTTTTATACATAATAATTATGCGTATGCCTATGAATGTTGATTGTGTAATTGGGGGGAAAATTCACTTAACACATCAACACATCTATATAATTCTTAAATGAGTTTGATATTTTACTGACAAATGACTAAGTTAATACTGAATACATAATGTATGCTATTACATTAACTGTATACGTTAATAATGAAACAAATGAGGACATGAGGTACATACAGTATATTTAAATATGAACTTAATAATAAATGGGTGTTTTGTGTTCTTGGGTATCAATCTCTTTCTTCTGTTTCTGTATCCTCTTCATCACTTTTTTCTATAGAACTTTCAAGTAGTTCTGGCTCAGATTCTTCGGACTGGTCTGATTCTGAATCTTCCTCTAGGCCTATAATTCGTTCTTGACTGGGTGCAGGGTTTTCTTCTCCTTGTTCTGGATTACTCTGACGAGTCTCTTCAGTTATTTTGTCGGACTTACGCTTAGATGTTCCATTCTCCCCATTCATCAGCTTCCAATTGTAGGCTAGATAAGTCAACTTGGCAGCCCTCTCACATGTAAGTCTGTTTCTTTTTTTACTATGAATCCAGCCAAAAGTGCTAAAGGTCCGCTCTGTGGCTGCAGATGTAACAGGTGCCCCAAGAATTTTTACTGCAACTTCTGCCAGTGCACAAGTACCCCTCAAACCTCGCCACCACACTAAAGGAGTTACAAGGTAAACATTGTTTTCTTTAACCCCAACTCCTTCCCACACAAATTGTCTGGACCAAATTCCCTGTTTGTCCCTGTAGTCGGCCAAGTTTTCTCTAACTTGTACTGTATTCAATCCTGTGTTTTTTGCCGTGTCGCAAATAAAGCTTATTGCCTCCAACATGTCGATAGGCTCGAGATTACTACCTTGCACAGCTGGATCAAGCAGGTTCGCCGCAAGGTGTAAAGATGATACACCAAATTTCTTTCTCTCTTTGAATTTGGTCAAGATTGTCTTTTCTTCTGCAGATTGCAGTGGAGATAACGGTAACTTCTCGATAAGAACTGCCTCTAAGTCATTGAACTTTTTAGCTATTGTATGAACTTGAGGTTCATTGGACTCGAAAGCTGTGATCAAGTGAACGATTGGGCTCATCAACTCTACAACTTTGTCAATCCTGACCCAGAAAACATCATCGTCAAGGACTCTCTTCTTTATATGTGGCTTTAGATATGGTTGTGCCTTTTCATTCACAACTAATGTTTGTAGGACAACTTTGTTTGACTGCAAACTTTCAAGGCAGAAAAGATAGCTCCCCCACCTAGTCTTTCCTGGCAACTTCAGTGAAACCCTATCTTTGAATGCCTTTTTTTCAGCTGATATTTCATTGAACAATGCTAATAAAACATGGCTGTGTTTTACTGTTTTGACAACATCAACTGTGATTGCTATGAAAGTTTTCATTGTTTGGCAGCTTAAAATGTCTGAGCACAATAAGTGTAGCAGGTGTGCTAGACATCCAAGAGGAACAACATGGGGAAATCTATATTTCACCAAGTTCAGTGCAGCTTTCATATTTGCAGCATTATCACCAATCACCACCAGAAATTTTTCTGGTCCATGCTTCTCCATTACATTTATGATAAGCTGAGAAAGGTACTCGCCAATGTGACTGCTGCTTTTAGTCATTACATACTCCACAAAAATTGGTTGTGGCTTTGAAATTATGAAGTTGATAATAGATTCATTTCTAAGGTTGCTCCAGCCGTCACACTGCAGATGAAGGTGCTTTGCTTCCTCTAGTTGCTTATTTATGCTACCTTGCATTTCTGTGTACTGCGCATCCAAATAAGTAGAGGATAGACGATATCTTGAAGGTAACTCAAAGGAAGGCCTGATTTTTTTGAAAAAATCTATCCAAAGTGGGTGGTCAACCATGGACAAAGGAGATCCACTAATGAATATGGCCTTGGCGAGGATCTGGTTCAGCATCTCCTGAAACAGTACAATATACCATCAACGGCGTAACAATGAAGAAAACTTACACTGGAAGTAGTCTTGAATCTATTTTCTTATGGCGTATTGTTGGAGCCCGTGACAATGTGCTGCGACGTTGGTTAGGCTATGGCGCTATGCTGTGTTTTTGTTCAAAGTAGTTGTTAATAACAAGTAGGGCTGTATGGCCTACACAGGCCTAACAATATTGTGTAGATTCTGTAGACATTTAACCTAATTGAAATAATACCGCAGCACGCTGTCATGGTCTCTTCGATAGAGTCATAATCTCATAATATTTCTCTGCTCTAAAATTCATAATGTAAATTTACCATCTTTATGCTCCAGCTCATGCAACAAATGCACAACGTGCCATCGTATAGCCTATTTTCGAATATGCTAAAAGCTAACTGTCGGTTAATGGGTAGCCTTTGAACCTATTTTATTTTTAACCAAAGGTTTTTTTAATTCCCACCTTTCTTGTAGGAAATTGGTTATTGTCATCTCCACCCGGTGTCCTGGCATCGGACTCTTGTAAACTCTCGTTTACGCTTGGAATACACGCACACGCGCGGCGTCCGCTATAGTTTGCATAGTATAAAAGTCCGTTACGTGGGTTACGTTTGAATTTTGAAAGCCGGCGCTTGGGAACGATCGGACGGTATATTTCCCACGGTCCTAGAAAAAAAGCTATTCGAGCAAAACATATTCAATTTACACAAAATACAAGCCTGAAGCTTCCTCTATACAGACATATAAAAATATTTCTCTAAATAGAACAAGCTCACTCAGATATCACATGTTATAAATAAGGCTGTTTATTGGTTGGAAAACTAACTAGAGTAAAACTTCTTTTATACGTTTCGCATTTATACATTTTCTACACTTATACGATTTTTTTCCTGTTCCCGGCAATATCCCTACACTTTCCATGTTAATTTATTTCCGATATACGTTTTTCACGCTTATACGATCATATTTAAAGTCCCTTGCAATATAAAGCGTCGCTTATACAATCATATTTTAAGTCCCTTGCAATATAAAGCGTCATTAATTCGTTGCGTGTTCTGAGAAAGTACGTATGTTTGAATGCAAACTTTTGGTACAGCTGTACTTCCGCTCGGAGGGCATGCACCACGTGCTATTTAATACGTTACGATGGCCTTGAGCGACACCGGTGGTCACTGCGACACTCGCTTGTGGCTTGTCAGTGTGTGTCAGAGTGTTGCAACAAGGGAGAACAGCTTGCGTAATAAGCGAGCGCTTTTGTGTTAGCCAAGATGTTGAGCTCCCAAAATAACAGGAAGCAGCCATAGAACACAGACAGCGTCTGAAGCTTATGTTAAGATGAGCGGAAGTGTTTTACGATCGCCGATATATTAAACATTTTATTATATTCTCTTTTATAATTTTTATTCGTGTTTCGTTTAGGACTTCTCGTCAAACCATTAAAAATACGCGATTGATTCTGTGTTATAATAATCTTGCATCTTCAGACAAATTAAAATCCATAAATTAATTAAGGCCTACTTGAAAATGAAAATGACGATGACGAAGAGCCGCAGCATAATACAGTGGAATTTAATGATGCTGCCAATGCTGTATGGACTATCAAACATTTTGTGACACGCCATAACGTTTCTGAGGAAATAATGGCCAAATTATATCGGTTTGAAAATACTGTGTTGTCAAAGCACGTTTCGTGCTGTCTGCCGGTTCTAGGGGAGAACCTCAGTTAGGCTAGGCTGATCGATATCTAGCCTTCTTTTGATGAAACTATCGATTCTGATTTGATGTTGTAAACTACCAACTACGTTTCATTTTTAGTAAATAAATAGTCTAATACCGTACTATTAGGCTAATAAATTAGTTAACATAGTTAGGTGTAAGCCTAGGTCTGGCCTACGGGCGTACCCCAAACATTTAAAAAAAGCTTATGAAAATAGTCTGAATTTGAAGTAGGCCTAGGCCTAATAATGTTTGTACATTTTTATAATGTTTACTTACATTGGTTTGGAGATCCATGTGGTCAAAAAACGAAGGGGTTCGGGTTCCTTTTCCTTTTGGAGTCGAGGCCAAAATAGGCTGCGGAAGTTGTTGTAGGAATTCACTGAAAGAACTTGATTTTGGTTCTGAGGCTGAGCTTGTGCTTGGTACTGCAGATTTGTTGTTGAAATCATCCACTTCAATTAGTAAAGGTTCATAAGGGGTTTTCTTTTGAAAAGGTTTTTCAACCACTGTAACTGTACCTAACTGAAGCACTTTTTTTTAATCTTGAGGGCACTTAAAACACTTTTTTATGTTCTTTTCCATTTTGTAACAATGTGACTGCTTATAGTCCTTATTACAATATTTACAGGATACTCCTTTCCCTTTCAAATTAAAAAAGTTCCAAATAGGTCCTTTTTTCCTAACCATTTTGTACTGATTAAATCTAACACTTAAAATATAAATATCCTAAGAAGGAAGTGAGGTTATCTCAGACTCAACCACTCAACAGACAGCTCTACTCTACAACTAACTGGGCTGGGCTGCTGGTGGTAGAATGCCTTGCCAATCTCAAGGCCACAACCACCCTACCCCCACTCCAAGATCACAGCACAATGGCTGCCCAGGGCCTAGCCCATCCACCCCCTCCCAAAGCAACTATTCACACCATAATCAAACTCCTACCTAATTTTCCTACATTTAAATGAGTAGGCCTGCAGGCGTAACTCAGTAATACAATGCTTTATTCAAACCAGATATACATAATTCCCATTTAGATGTTATGGTCAGCATTGATACAGGATAATTAAATTATTATTAGCAATATTCTGGCATTACTAGTTAATCCATGAAATGTAGGCTACCTTTGATTAATGGTTTGTATTATGTTTTTGAAGCTCTGGTAACAATCACAAGTAGTAAAGAGTAAAAAAAATTTTTTTTTAATGCCCAGATTTTGGGCACTTAAAACTGCTTTGGGCAAATGCCCGGTTAAATGCCCATTTATAGATGTCCTGCCCACTGGGCATTTGCCCAGCCCACATCACTAGTTCCACCACTTAAAACAACCACCAACCAAATGTTCCCAACCCAAATTCTGAAGCATTTCACTCACACTGTCCACCTGTTATCCGCCATTATGTACCTGGCGACCTTCCTTTGCACCGCTTCTAACTCGTCAAGTATGATTCATATGGATCACACACACCTGAAGAGACAGGTAAGCCCTCTCTCTGTTCTCCTTACCAGCACCTTTAAACAGCCACATGATCAAGTGCAGTGCCTTGTATACCTTCTCAACTATCTCCCCTATGTGCCTTCCCCCTCGTAGAGTAACCCCTAAACACCTACATCTCCACGGAACTAAACACTAGTTTCTCCTACCAAGTAATCGTAAGCAATTTGATTTATTTTATTTACAAACCTAACTGCATGTCATTTATTAGCATTTATCCTAACTGTCCAGTTTTGTATCATAACCAAATCTCTTTGTAATGTACTGTATAACAACCAATTTTTCTATATATAACAATGGCATCAGGTGCGGATTCAAGGGGGAGATCACGGGGGTCATGACCCCCCCAAACGGAGACCAAATTTTTTTGCATACTCAAAAATCGAAAACACAATAACCAGACAAATAAAACTTAACGAATTTTAACTGGAAAACAGTTTTTTTCATTTTATTCAATACTGAAAATATCTTTATTGCAATTATTATGTTCTGTTACAACTGTACATATTTACAACTTCATACCTGTTATATAAAAACGATTATTGATCAACTCTTCTATTTTGTTTAGCAAACCTTGTGATTACCGAATAGATGTTTATAGTGCTATCACGATGAATGTGCAGCAACGCACGGATAGGAATTTGGGGCTTTTTTTGCACCAAAAAATTTTGCCGACCAAACTGCAAGCTTGGTTGGCAATTTAAGCTGTGACTTTCTCCCTCTGTCGGTACCAACTCGACTTGCCGAAACTGTAACGTACCTTGATACTTTTCTCAAAGCTCGATGTAAAAGTCGCAAAACACGCCGTTGCAATTTGTACGAATATTTTTGGTGCGCTAAACGCATCAAATTTCTATCCATGTAGCTTGCAAAAATAATTGGTCTGGTTTTGTACGTTTGTTTATTTTGTGATTGCATTTTTAGTGATACCATTTTTCTTAACAATTTTGATTCTCTGACCCCCCCCCCCCCCCCCCAAGCCAAACTCTAGATCCGCGCCTGAATGGCATCAGCAAATAATGCTATTTTATTAGATATTTTAAGTGGGGACTGAGAGTATGGAGGCATCTTAGTAGTAACCAAGCAGCATTAGTTATTTAGTTTATTGTGAATAAATAATTCTGAAATCTCTCATTTAAAGTCAGAATGTCATCATCATCATTTTGCACAGTTTCCAGCCTCTGCCCGGGTCTGTTTGGAACACAAGCCTCTCCAACGTCTTCTGTCTTCCCACCATCTCTCAGCCTCCACCCTTGTCCAGTCTTCTCCTCTCTTCTTCACGCTTTCTTCCACCCCCTTCAGCCACCTGTCTCTCGGTCTTCCTCTCGTTCTCTTTCCTTCCCACTTCGTCTCGTGTACTCTCCTGGGTATCCTCTTCTCCTCCATTCGTTTTACATGTCCATACCATCTAAGTCTAGATTTCTCTATACCATCCTGTAATGGTTCCTCCTTCATTAATTCTCTGGTTCTCTTCGCATTCTGGCTGGATCGTCTGGTCTCGCGTACATGTTGCGGGGTGCGGTGCGTGCTCTGGCTTCAGCAACCGAGCTTGTGAGTGTCAGGTGTTCCCTGGGCGACTGCAGGGCTGTAGCGGGAAGGTTCTTCAGGTTGACGTGTGTGTGATATCTTGGCCTTGGTGTTCCTAAGGGCCGGGATCCATGTATTACGCACACGTTCAATTTCTTCCTTTCTGTTGAAATTGTCGGAGGTGTTTGAATATTTCTATGGCTTACCGTTGCAGCCTGGCGTGGTAGTGTGTGGTCGTGGAGAGTATCTCCGTGTCCCCGTATTGTACATCGTGACCGGGCAAGAGAGAATGCTCAGCGACTGACGATTTCTCAGTTTGACCCAGGCGGCTGTGTCTGTTATGTTCCTAGAGTCTGGTGGTCACGTTCCTCTTCGTCGTTCCTATGTACACCTGCCCACAGGAACACGGGATTCTGTAGACACCTGCAGTGGAGTGTGGGTGGCGCTTGTCTTTAGCGGATCGCAGCAAGTCCCGGATTTTGGCGGTGGGTTTATAAACCGTCTTCACCCCATAGGTCTGGAGTAATTTGCCTATCCTGTCCGTCACCTTCTTCACGTACGGCAGGAATGCGGTGGCCACTGGAGTTTACTCAGATTCTTTCCTCGTGCTCCGGCGCCTGGGATGAGAGGCTCGCTCAATCTCCTTATTGCTGTATCCGTTGGCGCATAGGGCCCTCTTTATATGTTTCAGCTCTTGGTTGAGGTTGGATGGCTCACAGATTCTCCTAGCACCGTCTACCAATGTTTTGATAACTCCGTGTTTTTGTCGGATGCAGTTTCCGGTGAAACGTCGGGAGATATCCTGTCTGGAGCACGGCCTACAAGCCCGAATAACTTGTACTTAACTATAGTTCTTTGTTTCCCCTTGAAAATATCAATATGTAGCACTCATAAAACATTAAATTCATTGTTGTGCATAAATATGTATTCTAACATCTTAGACCTCCCATTTGTATGGCCGGCAGTGATAGAAATCTAGATGAGTGTCTCTCACATACGCGCGACCGTTCGTGAACTTTTATAACACACACTTATTGGAAGGTTAAGAAAATGGCTATTAAAATGATTTCCATTTTGTTAACTACTATAAAAGTAGAATGTGTTTAAAGCAATATAAGTTGAAGAATATTACCATATTACTGTTTCTCCCTGACTTCAAACCATGAAACAAGTTTTAAAATTACTTTGGTTTAAGTAGGTGTTGTTTCTTTTTTCCACTGTACCAATTTTCTCTTTAGTTGTGCATATTGCTTATTAGTGAGTTGAAGCCTGTACTGTTTAGTAAGCTTTATGATTGTATTGTACTTATCTGGAGCAAATTTATATTGCAGGGAAGGAGAGAAAATTCTATCCCCAGAAGATGTTGGCTGGATGGTTGCATTACGCAACAAGAGTAATGTCGTCAGTACCACTCCAATTGCAACTCTCGTGTTTAATTTTCAACCCCCACTGTATGGGAAACCATCGCTGCTGTCATTCAGACAAGTGAAACTTCTCTTTCAAAAGGTATTTAGGACTTTGTTGTTCAGTTTATTTGATGTTTATCATAGGCTGTTAAAATGGAGGAAGGGCAGATGACCTCGATGTTCTGCCCCTTAAAATAGCAATAACTAACTAAAATGGAAGAGGTTGGAAGTTCTGGTCACAGTAAAAACTGTGTTGAAAAGATTATATCATTGATAGTATGAGAATATTGTCATGTGTTGTTTTAGAGCTACAGTGTTTTTACAACAATCATTGTACTGGAAAAGAAGACAAACATGATGATAGGCAGGTGGGAGTGGATGGAGGAATCAATTGGAAGTGCAATGACAATCACCACAGCCAACACTCATCTTCAAAGGTGAACATTCATGACATCAGTGGTTTTGCTGAAACTTATTATTGTATGTAACCTCAAACATGGGACCTTAGAGAAACAAATTGCTATTGTCTAATGAATTGATCGTGCATCTACGTATAGTATTTTCCTATATATTGTGCCCGTACTGTTCCAGGATACCACAGGGCTGATGGCCAAAATCAACCCTCGTGAGGTCCCATCACAAACAAACACATGCCACCACAGACATGTACATATACATGAGCTAGTCCCAGCACGAAAATGTTACTCACAGGGCATTGGTTTAGGACTTGCGGAGTTATGAAACTAGCCCAAAATACAAATCAATCAGTGAAAAGGAAAGTTCTAATCTACAGCAAATAATAAATCATTTCTATGTCTACCACTTATAGTCCCGTTTCCAACTGGGTCGGGGATAAGATGTGATGAAATTCCATGTGGATGAACGTTTTTGCGGCCGGATGCCCTTCCTGACGCCAACCTGAAGAGAGGAGTTAATGAGAGATGGAATGAATGAACATGAATGAAAGTTCAATTCAAATAGTTCCAACTTTGGCTACCAAACGTCACTGACACTGTCAACCAGCGGCGAACTTTGGAACTTGATAGAGCATTCCTAAACCAAATAACCTACTAATTAAGCTACACACTACCAATTGTAGTGGTAGGTTCTTCTTCATGCCATAAATCTATGACATGAGCTCACCGGCTTTACTTCCCCTCCGAAGGAAGGCATGCTGAAGGATTTTAACCCGCGATCTTGGGCATAGCAGTTCAGAATGAGTTGACTACGCCACCGAAGCCGACAAATAATAAATCATTTAGCCTACCGTATTTACTCGACTATAGGCCCCCCTCGCCTATAGTACCCCCCCCCTTCATTTTCGAGAGCCAAAATACAACATTCTTGGAAATTGACGAATTCTTTAAATTTTAAAAAATTAAAACTAAAATTCATCCTCTTTTACGACAAATATACTTTTCATTACATTATTTTGTTTTTCAGATGATATGACTGCCATTTTGCATACATATACCGCGTACGCGATTGGGCAGGATATCGAATTGTGTAGCCAATAGGCTTCACCCGATATCCAATAGAAGATGCCACACTATTCGCCGAGTAGAAGCACCAAGTTTAAAATCTGCCAATGAAAGTTATGGTTTCATATCTTGCCTGCTTTCTTTTGTTTGTATTCTTTGTATTCCTCTTCGAAGCGGTGTTTGTGGTAGACTTCTTCTCAGTTTTATTTTAAACACATTTCATTTGCTGCAAGAACCGTCGGCGTTTGTGTTACACGTTTTTGGTATAATAATGTGAAATATGTGAATAATACGTACTCGGTTGTGTTTACAAATGTTAGTGAGATTTGATCGTTCAGCATTACCTTTCATTCCCTAATTGATGCATTCTCCCTCCCTATGTTCAAATAAAAATATAGTTTACATTTCCATGTCTGATACTTTGTCCATTCTATTTCTTTGATACTAAGAATTTTGCTTAGCAAGGGATAGTAGTGAAAGACATTGGGGGGTAGGGAATATTGTTATTTTTATTATTATTATTATTATTATTATTATATAATATTTGCAAATGGGGGTAATTTCCCGGCGGCAAATTGTACAAACACAGAAAATTACCAACAATTACCAATTCAAACACAATATACACAATTCCCAATTTACGAACTATAGTAATTACATCATAGTATTTACACAAAATTTCAATCTTCTCTTAAACACATCAATATGTTTAGAGAAAGGCTCTAAGACTGAGGCAGGTAATAAGTTCCTATTATCAATACCACGGTTAATGAAAGAATATTTCCCATAATTTGTACGCTGTGGTCGGACCTTAGCTTTATGTGGATGATCTGCCCTGCTCAGGTAGGTGGGATTTCCCAGACGTTTGCTTAGTTCTCCCCATGCTGGCCGATTAGTGTAAGTGTTAAACATAGCATATAGTCTGGATTTCGCCCTTCGTCTAGAGATTCCCACCCTAGTTTTTCTCTCATTCGAGTTACACTACCACTAGGATTAAAATCGTTGAGCACAAACCTAGCAGCCTTCTTTGCACCGTCTTCAGCTCATTGATGAGCCCTACCTAATATGGGTCCAAACCGCTGAGCCGTATTCCAAGATTGGCCTCACCAGGGTCAAATATCCTAATTGTTTTGCAGTAGAGCTACTGCCTTTAAATACCCGCATTACAAAATGAAGTGATTTGTACGCTTTGGAGACGACACAACGTACATGAGTACTCCATTTCATATCATTCCTCACATAGATGCCCAAGTATTTCTGAGCCAACATTATATTGAAAATCATGTCTTCTCCTTCTCCCTATTCTCATTTACATTTACTCGTATTTGTCTTCATTTTGTTGTCAACCGCCCATTTATGAACCATGTTGAGGTCAGTTTGCAACTGAGCGTTGTCTTGAGATGTTTGAATTTTTCGGTATACTACACAACCGCAAACAAGTGGCAGTCACTTCGAATCCCATTCGGTAGGTCGTTAGTGCCAGAAATAGTTGTGGGTAAGTGAGGTTATGGCAGTCTCATAATGGGCTGATTAAAGATGTAAATGTCGTTTATTTTGATTAAATATATCGTACTATATGGCCGGCCCCGTGGTGTTGGGGTAGTGCGCCTGCCTCTCACCCGGAGGCCCCGGGTTCAATTTCTGTCTCCGTCAGGGATTTTAGAAACTGACGGGAGGGCCGGAGCGAGGTGCACTCAGCCTCGTGAGGACAATTGAGTAGCTGTCTGACAGTGAGGCAGCGCCCTGTTCGCGAAAACCAAGATTAACGGCCGAGGGGACACGATGCGCTGATCACTCGTCACCCCAATATCTGCAAGCCAAATGGCTGGGCAGTGGTCGCTTGGTAGGCCTAGACCCTTCATGGGCTGTAGTGCCAGGGGTTTTTATTGTACTATGTAGCATCAAATTAAAATAGCTTATTCTTACTCAGTCCCTTTCCCAAAATAATGGATTTTTGCGAAGTTCTCGTCTATAGTAACCCCCCCCCCCTCAATTTCAGAAATAAAATTTAGAAAAAAAAGGGGGTCCTATAGCCGAGTAAATACGGTGTATTAAAAAAAGAAACATATCCTTCAATGGTTTATTAATCAAAGATCCCTAGCTTACTCTATATTGGGGAAAGATGCTAAGCAATCGTAACGAATATACCCTCCTGAAAGAAATTGACCCTACATGGTTGTCCTAACGTGCCCTCAAGAAGTCCTATCATTCAAAATATCATGAAAAATTTTAATGCTAACATGTGGCACAAAATAAATCCCTAAGCAAATCATTATCATCATCTTGTACAGTTTCCAGCCCCAGGCTGGGTCTGTTTGGAACATAAGCCTCGCCACTTAGTTCTTTCTTCCCACCACCTCTCCGCTGTCACTCTGGTCCAGTCCTCGCCTCTCTTCTTGACACATTCCTCCACTCCTTTCAGCCATCTATCTCTTGGTCTTCCCCTTGGTCGTTTCTTCTGCATCTGCATCTCATGTATCCTCTTGGGAATCTTCTTCTCATCCATTCTCTTTATGTGTCCATACCACCTCAGTCTTGATGTCTCAGTCCTACCTTGCAAGGGCTCCTCTTTCCCTGACCTTTTCATTCCTCACCCTGTCTCTTCTTGTTACTCCGATCCTACTTCGCAGGAACTTCATTTCACCTGCCTGTATTCTGCTTATGTCTCTTTTCTTCATTGTTCACGTTTCTGAAGCATAGGTCAGTATCGGGATATAGTAGCTTCTGTATAACACTTCCTTGCTTTTTTGTGGGACATCTTTATTCCACACTAAGCTCCTAATGCTTCTCAGAAATGCTTCTGCCTGTCTGCCACGTTCCGTAATCTCTTTGTCATTTCTCCCATTTTCCTCCACTATACTTCCCAAGTACTTGAGACTTTCCACCTTCTTCAGCTGTCCACCTCCAAGTGTTATCCCACTCATTGGTCTGTCCTTTTTCCTGGCCGTTAACAGGATCTCACATTTACTGATGTTGAACTTCCATCCGTACTCTCCCACTGTTTCTTCCCAAGCCTTCAGTTGCTCCTGAATTTCCTCCTCCTTGTTTCCCCAGACCATGAGATCATCTGCAAACACCATTGCTTTCATCTTATCTTCTCCTATCTTTCCTGCTATCCGTGTCATTACCTCGTCCATAACCACAATAAAGAGAAAGGGTGACAGTGCACTACCCTGTTTCAGGCCACTCATTTGTCTGAACCAGTCTGTTCTTTCCCCTCCAACTTTCACACAACTCACACTTCCACAATACATCTCCTTCACTCTGCCTACAGTCTCTTTTTCCACTCCCATGTTTTCCATTGCTTTCCAAACCTTCTCCCTACACACACTATCATAGGCCTTTTTGATGTCCAGGAAGCCCATCAGCAGATCCTCTCCAAATTCGTAGTGGTGTTCCTGGAGCTGTCTCACTGAAAATATGAGATCCACTGTTGATCTCCCAGGTCTGAATCCATACTGCTCCTCTCTCAATTTTCTCTCCACTTGGGCTCGTATTCTACTTTCTAATATCTTTTCATATATCTTGGTACAGTGAGGTATGAGTGTGACTCCCCTGTAATTTCTGCACTCCTTTCTGCTTCCTTTCTTAAATATTGGAACAATTAATCCTTTCTTCCAATCTTCTGGGGTCTTTACTCCTTCCATATCACCCTCATCACACGGTACAGCCACTGTTTGCCAACCTCCCCTGCTGCCTTCACCATTTCAACACTCACTTCATCCACACCTGGTGCCCTTCCTCCTTTCATCTTGTCTATAGCCATTTCCAGTTCTCTCCAAGTCAGGTCCTTTTCCATTCCTGTGTTATTTTCTCCATCTTCCAATACATTGTCTTCCTCCCTATGACCATTTGGATTCAGAAAATCCTCAAGGTACTCTTTCCACACTGTCTTGAGTGCCTCTTTGTTGTGTACCTCATTTCCGTTTTTGCCCATCATTACCACATCCTCTCGCAAACCTCTTCTCTTACTTTTGACCATCCCATAAAGTACTTTCTTATTTTCTCTGCTGTCTTCCTCCATCATCTCTGTCCACTTTACCATCCACTTCTTCCTCTCCTCTGCGACAATCTTGTTTGCTTCTTTCTTCTTTATCTTATAATCTTTCCTTGTCAGATCAGTTCTTTCCTGGAACCACACTCTGAAAGCCTTGTTCTTCCTTCCCACAGCTTCTTTTACTCTCTCATTCCACCATGGTGTCTCTTTACACCGCTTTCTGTTGCTTGTTCTTCCACATACTGCCACTGCAGCTTCCACCATTGTGTTTTTGAATTGCTTCCATTCCTCTTCCCCTGTTTTAGGATTGTCTGTTGGCATCCTTTCCCTTATTATCTTCTGGAATTCTTCCTTGACTTCCTTTTCCTTGAGTTTCCATACTTTGATTCTCCTTTCCTGGCACTCTGTCCTCTTGCTATCCTTAACAACTCCCAGGTTCATTACAAGTATTCTGTGGTTGCTATCTAAGGCCTCTGATGGTATTACCTTTATATCTCTGACACTTCTCTTCATTTACCAGTCGTACAGCATGTAATCTACCAAAGATTTCTTTGTTAAATCACTGCTGTACCACGTTACCTTGTGGCTTTCTTTCTTCCGGAACCAGGAGTTGCCTACCACTAAACCGTTTCTCTTGCAAAAATCCAGCAACTTTCTCCCTTCTTCATTCCTGCTACCCCATCCTTCTGCACCCAATACATTTTCATATCCTTGCCTTTCACTTCCTACATGTGCATTCAAATCTCCCATGACAATGATGCTCTGACCATTCAATTGCTGTTGTAGCTCCTCCTCAAAGTCTTCCTTCTCTTGAGCTGTACATCCAACTTGAGGGGCATATACCTGGGCTATCTCCAGGCTTCTTTACAGTTACTCTGATCTTCATGATCCTGTCACTTATTCCCTTTACCTCTTCCTTCATTCCATCTCTCACAACTACTCCTACTCCGCTGCTCCTTCCTTCACTGTTCCCACTCCAGTACAACCGGTACCCTTTCCTCAGTTCTCTGCGACCTTCTCCTTTCCATCTTGTTTCTGCCAAGCCCAGTACATCCAGTTTTCTTCTCTCCATCACATCTACAATCTCCTCCACTTTTCCTGTCAGTGTCTGTATGTTTAATGTCCCAACTCGTAGTCCATTAGCATATCCGGGTCGTCCTCGTTTGCATCCGTCCTTTCCGAGGCCTGTTCCTGGTTTGAAAGCAAATATGATATCCACTACTGGCTTGCTAGGCCTATTGTAGCTTCACCAGAGCCCCGTCAGCCATCACTTTTCAGGGTTCCCATAGAGCCTTCACAGCTACCGTAGCGGTCCCGGGGCACGCAAAGTCCCCACTGTACTTCACCCCTACAGGCAATCCCCTACTTCATGCCGTTGCCCGTCTCCCACCACGTGGAGGAGGGGTTGGACTTGTGGGAAATACAAATGTTAATTCATCATCATCATTTTCCAGCTCCAGTTTCCCGGATGTGGTATACAAGTGCTCGCCATTTCTTTCGGTCGTAGTAGAGTTGCTGTTCTTCTACATGTTCCCATTTCACATTCCGTTTGTTGACCTCAGACTTCACTGTGCCGATCCATCGATTTCTTGGCCTTCCTACCGGTCTCCTCCCTCTCACTTCTCTGTCGAAGTAATTAATGTTAATTACCCATAAAATTTAATCACATTGCTCTTATCTTCGGTGGTAGATGGCTAATCCATTGACGTTCTCCAACGTTCAATAGTATCTGTCGAATAAGCAAAGTAAGAATATTCTAAGTTATGGTGGTACCATTTCCAACATTTAAATAATTTATAAACCAAGTGCTAAATAGTGATCTAAAATCCTATATTTACAAAGAACCTGAAAAACTATCAACTGTATGTTGTACAAGAAACAAGAATATTCAACAAATATGTACGATAACAACAATGTCACCTGGGTCAAAGTCATGTGTTGACAGCCAACCAGCTGTTTCACCTTTCAGTAGTATCAAAATGTCATGAAATATTCAGTAAATTATTAGGGTATTGTTATTTGGTACCTGGTGATGTTTAATTCGTTAATTTTAAATACGTTTAATTTCATTTATGTAAGATGCTGGCTTTTATTTTGTCTAAAATTTATACATCATCATTTCTTATTTATTTGCTTGTTTAAATCTCTTTTATTCCCTATAATTCTCTTTTAGTAGTTTGATTATTATAAATCACCATATACTGTACACACTCATACACATTGTCCCAGCCTAAACAGTTGATCTGACCCTTCAAATACTAATCACATGTTAACATTGGTCTATAGGTATGGATCTATTTCCATTTATTAAAACAATACTCTCATAGCTTCTAAAACTGATTTATGAAACATACTGTAAAATCTAGTATAAATTTGTTCAACATTCATTTCTGACCAGCTTGCTTTATTATAACCTCGTTAATAATCTAAGTCAACATAACATTCGGCCTAACAAAATGCCGTTATTCTAGTCTGTAATAGATGTTGTCAATCTCTGTCCACACGTGGCTTGTCATTTTGTTATTCTTTTATAGCAAGTTACAATCAGATTGCCAGTTCCCTAGCCTTCCTCAAAGTTACACTTCAAAATAAACATAAAAAACTGCCTGTACCTGTGGTGCTAATCAAGCTCCACTGTCAGCCACTGTCTTCTATATTCTCATCATAATAGCAAGCCTCTGATCAATGTGTCTGTGCTCAGTTACAACTAACCTAACCCCGTGGCGCTACAGCCCTTGAAGGGCCTAGGCCTACCAAGCGACCGCTGCCCAGCCAATTGGCCTGCAGATTTTAGGGTGACGCGTGGTCAGCGCATCAGGTCCCCTCGGCCGTTAATCCTGGTTTCCGTGACCGGGGCACTGTCTCACTGTCAGACAGCTACTCAATTGTCCTCACGAGGCTGAGTGCACCCCGTTCCAAACCTCACGTCAGTTTTAAAATCCCTGACGGAGCCGGGGATCGAACCCGGGGCCTCCGGGTGAGAGGCAGGCGCGCTATCCCAACACCACGGGGCCGGCTGCTCAGTTACACCTACAAGAAAATTGTCATAATTAAATACCTATGCTAGCGATTGTACAGCTACTATCATACAATGCTTGGCCTGCTCACAACACTAAATAAATGAATAAATCTAATTTCATCAAGAATTACAATAGTAAAGTGGTTCACATCTGTACCTTCATAAGCAGCGTCGCCGTTCCTGAAAGTTCGCGCTTCGACTCCCGCCTGGACTCATCCCTCCTGGATCAGAAAGACACAGTCTCCCCCAGCATGTTAGATATTATTAGCCATGGCGTGATCAGGAACTAGTGAAAACACATGATATTTCTCCATGATGTGAAGTTTCAATAAGCGATGCACTGCTTCTACAATTATTTTAATATAATAAATAATTGCTCTGCTTTGAATCTGACACTGCTTCTTTCTACTACATAGTCCGCCAGAAAAATGTATACACTCTTTACGGAACAAAAACTATTAATTTTGTGGTTCTTTTACATTTAAATTTTGATTACACATGTAGTACTCTCTTCAGTTAAACATATGGTTTCATGAGATGTTCGAAATGTTCACCGTTGGCTGCCAGACACATAGCCGAACGACGAGCGGCCACTGCAACGACGTCCGTCAATGTTTGAATGGGGACTGCTGCACATGCCACTCTAATCTCCTGGCGAAGGGCCTCCAGCGTGCGTGGCTTACGTCGATAGACTTGTTTTTTCACAGTTCCCCACAAGTAAAAGTCCATAGGGGTAAGATCTGGCGACCATGGGGGGAACTCAATGGGCCCTCTTCGTCCAATCCAATGTCCCGGCAGATTGTCATCCAGGAAAGCTCTTACTGCTACATGGTAATGTGGTGGCGCCCCATCCTGTTGGTAGAAGATTTCATCATCGGCTCCATAAAGCGCACGTACAGCTGGTAAAATTAATGTGTATAACATTCCCAAGTACACTGCTCCAGTGACAGTACCATCAAAGAAAAAGGGTCCTAGTAAGCCCCTCAACGACAGTCCACACCAGACATTAACCCCTGGTAGTTTGACCGCCTTGTCCACATGCGAATTTTCCAGAGCCCAGTAGACACATTTATGTCGATTCAATGTTCCATTAAGTTTAAACTGGGCTTCATCAGACCACACTAACTTCGTCAGAAATTGTTCATCTTGGGTGACCATTCGCTGATACCATTCGCAAAATTGCATTCGACGATCGGGATCATCCTCATTAAGCGCATGCAGTAATCGTGGGATGTAAATTTTCCACTTAGCTGTTTTCAAAATCCGTCGTACACTTGTACTGCTAATCCCCACTTCCCGCGCACATTGTGTAGCAGACTTCTGTGGAGAATTAGCAAACCTTTCCAACATGTGAGCCGACAAAGCAGGACTAGTAGCTGTACGCGTTCTTCCCGATCTTCCTTTGTGAATATCACAAATCGTTCCATGCGTCTCAAACTTCCCAGTAATGTGTTTAATTGTTAGGCGTGTTGGGGGATTTGTTTCAAACTCCCTCCTCCACTGACGTTGCACTTCAACGGCATTACCAAACCTGATAAACCACTTCAGAATGTAGTTTCGCTGCTCGAACGTCAAGCGTGCTCCAGCCATTTCGTTTTTCCACTATCGTGATGTAAGTACCGACATCTGTTGAGCGAAAGACCATACTACAACATTCAAAAACAATGATAACAGTTGACAATGTCCATATCCCGATATCGTCTGACAAAGAGTGTATACATTTTTCTGGCGGACTCTGTAATACACTTGTTAAGAATTTTCACACAGCGTAGCCTTGTGGTCACTACTATGCTAAACATTAAGCTAACTTTATCTGGTTTAATCAATATATAACAATCAATGCGATCAGGTCTCCATAGCCTTCTATATTGAAGTTACACTGCACACACAGTATTTCCGAATAATAGTACAGCTATTTAGCTCTGATACAAGACTTTGCAATTTTCTAGCATGTTTTTACACAGCACGATGTGGAAAAAATCCTACAAAGAATGCAAAAATGTTCTATCAGAAAGGTTATGACCCCCATTTTCTGGAATTGCGTGCCATAATATTCATCGACCCTCTGAACAAATAAATCACTGGTCCATATTATGCCACCTTCTTAGATCGGTTTCACAGTGAATTGATAAAAGAATGACCCCACTTCGTAAAGTAAAATATCTTCCACCAAGAAAACACACCAGCCTACATATCAAAATTGCTATGGCCATAACTGTCAAATGCTTTACTGCCCGTTTCCTCATCCCTTTTTTTGCCCCTGAGACTACCATACTTCCTCTTTCCGAACCTGAAGAAATGACTCGATGGATAATCTTGGGTGAAACAGACACCTAATTGTTGGTTTTAAATTATTTTCCCATCCCCTTTTTATTTCATTTTTTTTAGGGCATAAAGAAGTTAGACTAACTTGAGAGAAAATGTGTCTAATAGGAGACTTGGCAAAAAATAAATGGAATTTCAATGACATTTTTTTTTTTTTTTTCCCCACATCAAACTTTTGAAAATGTCCCAAGTAAAGATGTAATTTGTTGAATTCAAGCTATAATTTCTGAAAATATACTCCGTGAAATCAAATAGACCCCTATGTGGTATAGTGGCTAGCATTCTCAGCTGTCACCCCTAAAATCCGAGTTCGATTTCTGGCTCTACTAGGAAATTTAATTCTGGTCTGAGGGTTGAAACAGGGTACATTCAGCCTCGTGAGTCAAAACTGAGAAGAAATATGGTTTGGTTCTCTTCTCAGCCATCCTAGAATAGTACAGTGCAATTAGTCCTAAAAACGGCCGAACCTCAACATCCAAAGTAAAAGTTTCCCTCCAAGCCCAAATTGTTCTATACAGTCTACATGTTGTTCGGTAAAAAGTCTCACCATTTTGAGCGTTGGGTTGGGGGGTGGTGGGGGGTGGTGGGGGGGGGAGAAGTTGGTAAATTAGTAGTTTTATCAGTTTTTCTTAAATATTTCGAAAAATATCCAGTTTAGCACAAAATGTGTCATTTACAAAAATAATCTACATTAAATTGCGAACAAACAAGGTCCCATGCATAATCTTCCTAAAGTAAACGGTTCCAGAGTTACGGAGGGTGCGAAAGTAGCAATTTTTCGTATTTTGTTCGATTTTTTGGAAAAATGAAATTAAAACTACTATGTAAACAGAAATACAGTAAAACTCTGTTAGGAAGTTTTTCAAGGGACCATTCAAAAAAAACTTCTTAACAGGGAAACTTCTTAAAAGGGTAGTGGCCTGAAATGCATGTGAAACGCACACATTTTTGTTGTTTGTGAAGGATCCTACAATATACTGTACATAGGCCTATATAAAAGCCAGAAAAAGAGAAGCCCTAATATTAAAATCTGACTATCAGACCAGAGATTAAGAGAAATAAATTGGCATAACCATCACAATTCACATTAATAGAATTAATTTCAATAACTGTTTGAGCACACACCATATATTCCAGCAAACTACAATTATAGACACATTTTAGAATGTAAATAAACAACAACTAAGACTGAATTGAAAACACTTTTTTGCCCGTCCTGAAAAATTTGGCTTTTTGTGGCTTACCTCAATTGACCTGTACACCATCAAAAATGCTGTATTTCTCACCACAAAAATATAGGCCTCTACTTTGAAAAGAAGTTGTCCAGTGTAGATTGTTTGAGCTTTTTACTGCTTTCTAGTTCTATAAATCTCTCCATTTCCCACACGGCTTTCCATGTGCTGTGAGGCACTCCAGCAGCACCTTCTATGAATTTCCGTAGTTTTCCAAGACGGACACTTGCCTCACTACAAGAAGGCCTTGGAGAATTCTCCTCTTCTTCTCCTTCTTCATCCTCATTTCCTGCCTGAATGTCCTTGCATATGTCGTCAATGGTCTGCTCCTCGCAAGTTATTACTAGATCATCAACAGCAGTGAAGTCGCTGAAACTGCTGGTTATCTCCATCTTCTCCTGCACGGTTTTCCACCACCCTGGCTCTTCATCGTAGACTTCCGCACAAATGCTGCTACTAGTAACACCATCAAAACCAGCTTTCTTGAAGCAATTTACAATGGTGGTCGACTCCATCGAATCCCAAGATGAGGCAATTAAATGCATGGAGTCCAAAAGAGATGGCCTGTAGATTGGTCCACCTGCTTCCATGCGTGACAGCATACGACACACTACTGCTTTTTGGTACCTCTGCTTCAGAACCTTAATCACCCCCTGGTCCATGGGCTGCAGTACCGATGTAGTGTTTGGTGGAAAAAATTCAATTTTAATGTTTCTTAAATGAGGCCACTGTTTGGGATGAGCAGGGCAGTGGTCCATAAACACCACAATCTTCCTGTTTTGGCTCCCCATTTTGGCATCTAGTGCTTGAATGTACTCTTCAAATAGGGAGCTTGTCATCCATGCTGATTTATTGCTTCTGTTAGTACATGGCAAAGTTCTGACGTTTTTGAAACACCGGGGCTTTCTTGATTTTCCTATGATCAGTAGTGGCAGCTTTTCCGTCCCATCCATATTCGCACCGTCGCTCGCGCTTTACTTAATTTGCCTCCTAGGCAAGATTCTCCCTTCAAAACCAAAGATTTATCCGGAACAACCTGATAAAAAAGTCCGAATTCGTCAACATTAAAAACGTCACAATGTTTGTAATTATTGATTTTTGCCGGCAGCAGTGTTTCCTTCCATGCTTCCGTTTCCTCTGTACTTACACTCGCAGCTTCGCCACTAATAGTCTTGTAAACTATGCCAGCCCGATTTTTAAAGCGATCCAGCCACCCATTCGACGCAGTAAAAGGCACTTGTAATCGACACGCGATTTCTTCGGCTTTCTCCTTCACGATAATTCCGCTCAAAGGAATGTTTAAACTTCGCTGCTGTTTAAACCACACGAGCAGAGCTTGTTCTACGTCTTCGTATTTCCCGCTTTTAATCTTCTTGCAGCTTGCCGAAGTATTCCCGGCAGAAGCCAAGATACCTTCTTTCTTTGCTATGATGCCGTTCAAAGTAGACGGCGGCATTCCGAGCTCCTTCGCAAGAGCAACACGTGAAAGAGTAGACGACTCTACTTTTCTTATAATGTCCACTTTATCTTTAATAGAAAGTGCCTTTCTTTTGATGCCTTTCATCTGAGAACCACTCATTTTCACAATGATTTGAAAACTTTACTTCACTGACGATGCAATTCTCGTAATCTCAATAATGTTATGCTAAGTCTGGCAATCAAGATTAATTGGAAGAATATCCATTTCGCAAGGTCCGTATTGACGTGTACAATGACAATTTCAATGGGTTGAGTGGTCTCCGCCCAATCAATACAAGTTTATTATTGGCATCTATTAATTTATTGCCATTAAGGACATGTTTCGGGCCTCATGGGCCCTTCTTCAGCCGCAAAAATTAATAACATATTCACATCCATCATAATACACAACACACGTAAACTTTAAGAAAAACATTGAAATAGACACTCAATTAATTATAAAATATCAACTTATCATGCTGCAAAAATTACAAGTAACATTCAAAATTAATTCCAAAATGCCATCCCATCCACATATAACAGGATTAAAAAAGGATTAAAAAGCACAGCTAAAAGAGATAGGTCTGGTCTTGGTGGCCTTATCCGTATTGTGATCTGGCAGGTGCCCCATTCAACAGGCCGTTGAAAATTTTTTGGTTAAAATGTTTAAAAAATATATATTGGAGGTGATTATAATGCGGCCAGAGGGCTATGCTGGCTCTCCATTTGTGTTATGAGTTCCTGTTTTAAAGCCAATCTTCGTGACCTTGGTCCGGGAAATTGTCTTGAACCAAAGTTGGGCCGTTGTTATTTTTCATTGCCGGATTGGGTGGAGACTTAACATTTTGAAGAAACCGTCATACGGAGCTTGTGATGGGGTGAACCAGCCAGAGTTAAAGCCTGCTTCTCAACTATAAAGAAATAATGAAGAGTTTTAGAAAAATGAATACGTCGAAAAACTAGGATTAAAACGAAAAATGTAGCAATAACTTACTAAGCTCGAATTGAAGGAATTACACGACTGTCAGCTTTCACCTGGAGGCTGTAACGGGACGAAAAAAGGAAACGTTAAAGTCGCCTACAAACGTGAAACTATGAAAGGAAGACTCATGTGCCGGAATGCTTACCTTTACTTGGAAGTTCGAGGTGCACGTTGTGTGCCGTCTGACGGCATGTTACTGTGTGAGGCGAGATGGTCCGACCTTGTGCCAGGTCAGGAACTGGGAGGAGTGGAGGGGGAGGGAGGAGATGTGTGTGGGGGTAAAGAATGACTTGTTGATACAGAACGGAGTTTATCTTGGGTTGAGGCCTAATTGGCGGGCTATGTGTGCCGGTGGGGGGGAGTGTCTTAACTTGGGGAGAAGAGATAAACAAGGAAGCTGACGAACTAATCTAAGCCTCAACAATAATGTTTGTGTTTTGACTGCTATATTTGTTGTGGCAACGGGAAAAATTTTTGAATATTTTCAGAAAGTATGTTAGTATCAAAATTGATCTCGTTTAAATTATTCATTGGATTGATGCGTTGTGCGTTATCTATTTCTATTTGCTCCAGTATATTCATGATAGGCCCTTTCCTGACGTAATGGATAATTTCTAGATCTTTCTTAATGTCTGTGAAGGTGTGGTTAGTGTCTTTCATATGATTCCCCATGGCCGAAAATTTTCTGTGCTTGATCGCATTTACATGTTCAAGGTATCTCGTAGTGAAGCTACGTCCGGTCTGTCCTAGATAATCTGAGTTGCATTGCTGGCATTTGAGTTTGTATATGCCTGAGGAATTGTATTTATTGGATTCGTTTATTTTACTAGAGTTGTAGATTATTTTATGGTTATTATTATTCGTCTTGAACGCGATTTTGGTGTTGAATTTCTTGAGCGTGTTTGCTATGTCATAGGTGTGCTGATTAATATAAGTAAAAACGGCAAATTGAGTTTTTTCTTTTCTTATAGGGGTGAGGCGGGAGATAGGTTTATTTTTGATTTTGTTGATGATTTTTTCTATTTCTGTTCTGGAGTACCCGTTGGTTTCCGCTATTTGAAAAATGACATTAATTTCATGCTGATAATCTTGTTCGGACATGGGGGTGCTGATGGCCCTATTGACAAAGCTTATGAAAGCTGCCCTTTTATGGCTTTGTGGATGGTTGGAATTATTCTTTATAACTGTGCTGGTTTGCGTGGGTTTCCTGTAAATGCTATATTGGAATTTCTCGTTTTTAATGGACAAATTGAGATCAAGGTAATTAATAATGTTGTTGTTGTTGGTTTCGCCTGTGAATGTAAGGTTAGGATGTAGGTTATTCAGCTTACCGAGAAGCTGGTCTAAGTTGGTGACATTTCCGTCGATAATGACAAATATGTCATCCACATATCTTCCCCAGAATTCTATGCCTTTTATTTTGTTTAAGATTTCACTCGCTTCCAAATGGTCGATATAAATGTTGGCAAGAATCCCGGAGGCTGGGGATCCCATTGCTAAACCTTGTTTCTGTTTGTAAATGTTATTATTGAATTTGAAATAATTATTGTTTAGAGTGAAGCTGAGGATTTCGATAAATTCTTCGATTTCTATTTCTGAAAGTTTGTCATTATCTTTTAAATTGCTTTTGATAATTTCTATTGTGTTTTGTATTGGAATATTAGTGTACATATCTTTTATGTCAATTGTATGACATGAATGTGTAGGTTTAATTTTCAGATTTTTGGTTGCTTCACAGAACTGTAATGAATTTTTGAAGGATTTGTTTGCTTTAAATGTGTAATTATTTTGGAGGAATTTCTGTATAAATTGGGCTGTTCTATATGTGGGGCTGCTCCTGTAGTTGACAATCGGTCTTATGGGGATGTTGTCTTTATGGATTTTGGGAAGAGATCTGAGAGTAGGTATTTTCGGGTTCATGTTAATAAGGTTATTGCTTTGCTTATCGTTCATGATGAACACGACATCTTTGAGTATTTGTTTAAGTTTTCTTTGGGTGAATGCGGTTGGGTCTTTGTTGGTTCTGGAAAAATTTTTACTGCTGAGAAATTGTTCCGTTTTTGTGATGTAATCCTCTTTGCTTAAGATAACAGTAGTGTTTCCTTTGTCCGCTTTTGTGATAATTAGGTTGTTGCGTTTAATCTTTTTATTGAGTTTCGATATTTTAGCAATATTGTTCCTGACATTATTGTATTTGTTGCGTTCTAATATTTTATTTAATCTTTTGTTCACTTCATGGCGTGCACCGTTTTGTTCCTCGGCGGGTAGTTTTTTGATTGCAACTTCTGATTCAGCGATGAGTACGGTGGTGTTTTTCCTATTATGACCTACATCCCAGTTAAATTGGGGACCTTTTTCCAGTATGTCAAGTTCCGCTTCGGGAAAGTTGGTTTGTGAAATATTTACAACTGGATCTTGGAATTTTTGTATGGGGGTTACAGTGTTAGGTAACTCTGCTTTGGGTTTCATGTTTTTGAGGCGAAAAAGTTTGTTGTTTAGGGTGTTTAACTTCCTGGTAACTACGCTCTTAACGATGTTATGCGTATGAACGAGGAACTCGTCCCATTCTTTTTTGTCTGAAAGGTTGGCAGCTTCCAGGTGGGTGCTGTACAGTTTGTTGCTAATGTGGTTTTTCTTTAAATATAAGAATTTAAGTTCCCTTTGGAGTATTCTATTGTTAATAATATCTTGAGTTCTTTCCTCGAATTTGTTTCTAATGTTTTTCTTCTGCATGAACTTTATGTGCGTAGGAATTTGATTGTGGTTCCTGCATTCTTTGATAAAGTAAATGTCTTTGATGGTTGTGGATAGTTTTATATTAAGCTCTTTAAATTTGAATCTTAACCTCTTGGCATGGCTCGCCTTATCTTCAAGATTAATTGGAAGAATATCCATTTCGCAAGGTCCGTATTGACGTGTACAATGACAATTTCAATGGGTTGAGTGGTCTCCGCCCAATCAATACAAGTTTATTATTGGCATCTATTAATTTATTGCCATTAAGGACATGTTTCGGGCCTCATGGGCCCTTCTTCAGCCGCAAAAATTAATAACATATTCACATCCATCATAATACACAACACACGTACACTTTAAGAAAAACATTGAAATAGACACTCAATTAATTATAAAATATCAACTTATCATGCTGCAAAAATTACAAGTAACATTCAAAATTAATTCCAAAATGCCATCCCATCCACATATAACAGGATTAAAAAAGGATTAAAAAGCACAGCTAAAAGAGATAGGTCTGGTCTTGGTGGCCTTATCCGTATTGTGATCTGGCAGGTGCCCCATTCAACAGGCCGTTGAAAATTTTTTGGTTAAAATGTTTAAAAAATATATATTGGAGGTGATTATAATGCGGCCAGAGGGCTATGCTGGCTCTCCATTTGTGTTATGAGTTCCTGTTTTAAAGCCAATCTTCGTGACCTTGGTCCGGGGAATTGTCTTGAACCAAAGTTGGGCCGTTGTTATTTTTCATTGCCGGATTGGGTGGAGACTTAACATTTTGAAGAAACCGTCATACGGAGCTTGTGATGGGGTGAACCAGCCAGAGTTAAAGCCTGCTTCTCAACTATAAAGAAATAATGGAGAGTTTTAGAAAAATGAATACGTCGAAAAACTAGGATTAAAACGAAAAATGTAGCAATAACTTACTAAGCTCGAATTGAAGGAATTACACGACTGTCAGCTTTCACCTGGAGGCTGTAACGGGACGAAAAAAGGAAACGTTAAAGTCGCCTACAAACGTGAAACTATGAAAGGAAGACTCATGTGCCGGAATGCTTACCTTTACTTGGAAGTTCGAGGTGCACGTTGTGTGCCGTCTGACGGCATGTTACTGTGTGAGGCGAGATGGTCCGACCTTGTGCCAGGTCAGGAACTGGGAGGAGTGGAGGGGGAGGGAGGAGATGTGTGTGGGGGTAAAGAATGACTTGTTGATACAGAACGGAGTTTATCTTGGGTTGAGGCCTAATTGGCGGGCTATGTGTGCCGGTGGGGGGGAGTGTCTTAACTTGGGGAGAAGAGATAAACAAGGAAGCTGACGAACTAATCTAAGCCTCAACAATAATGTTTGTGTTTTGACTGCTATATTTGTTGTGGCAACGGGAAAAATTTTTGAATATTTTCAAAAAGTATGTTAGTATCAAAATTGATCTCGTTTAAATTATGCATTGGATTGATGCGTTGTGCGTTATCTATTTCTATTTGCTCCAGTATATTCATGATAGGCCCTTTCCTGACGTAATGGATAATTTCTAGATCTTTCTTAATGTCTGTGAAGGTGTGGTTAGTGTCTTTCATATGATTCCCCATGGCCGAAAATTTTCTGTGCTTGATCGCATTTACATGTTCAAGGTATCTCGTAGTGAAGCTACGTCCGGTCTGTCCTAGATAATCTGAGTTGCATTGCTGGCATTTGAGTTTGTATATGCCTGAGGAATTGTATTTATTGGATTCGTTTATTTTACTAGAGTTGTAGATTATTTTATGGTTATTATTATTCGTCTTGAACGCGATTTTGGTGTTGAATTTCTTGAGCGTGTTTGCTATGTCATAGGTGTGCTGATTAATATAAGTAAAAACGGCAAATTGAGTTTTTTCTTTTCTTATAGGGGTGAGGCGGGAGATAGGTTTATTTTTGATTTTGTTGATGATTTTTTCTATTTCTGTTCTGGAGTACCCGTTGGTTTCCGCTATTTGAAAAATGACATTAATTTCATGCTGATAATCTTGTTCGGACATGGGGGTGCTGATGGCCCTATTGACAAAGCTTATGAAAGCTGCCCTTTTATGGCTTTGTGGATGGTTGGAATTATTCTTTATAACTGTGCTGGTTTGCGTGGGTTTCCTGTAAATGCTATATTGGAATTTCTCGTTTTTAATGGACAAATTGAGATCAAGGTAATTAATAATGTTGTTGTTGTTGGTTTCGCCTGTGAATGTAAGGTTAGGATGTAGGTTATTCAGCTTACCGAGAAGCTGGTCTAAGTTGGTGACATTTCCGTCGATAATGACAAATATGTCATCCACATATCTTCCCCAGAATTCTATGCCTTTTATTTTGTTTAAGATTTCACTCGCTTCCAAATGGTCGATATAAATGTTGGCAAGAATCCCGGAGGCTGGGGATCCCATTGCTAAACCTTGTTTCTGTTTGTAAATGTTATTATTGAATTTGAAATAATTATTGTTTAGAGTGAAGCTGAGGATTTCGATAAATTCTTCGATTTCTATTTCTGAAAGTTTGTCATTATCTTTTAAATTGCTTTTGATAATTTCTATTGTGTTTTGTATTGGAATATTAGTGTACATATCTTTTATGTCAATTGTATGACATGAATGTGTAGGTTTAATTTTCAGATTTTTGGTTGCTTCACAGAACTGTAATGAATTTTTGAAGGATTTGTTTGCTTTAAATGTGTAATTATTTTGGAGGAATTTCTGTATAAATTGGGCTGTTCTATATGTGGGGCTGCTCCTGTAGTTGACAATCGGTCTTATGGGGATGTTGTCTTTATGGATTTTGGGAAGAGATCTGAGAGTAGGTATTTTCGGGTTCATGTTAATAAGGTTATTGCTTTGCTTATCGTTCATGATGAACACGACATCTTTGAGTATTTGTTTAAGTTTTCTTTGGGTGAATGCGGTTGGGTCTTTGTTGGTTCTGGAAAAATTTTTACTGCTGAGAAATTGTTCCGTTTTTGTGATGTAATCCTCTTTGCTTAAGATAACAGTAGTGTTTCCTTTGTCCGCTTTTGTGATAATTAGGTTGTTGCGTTTAATCTTTTTATTGAGTTTCGATATTTTAGCAATATTGTTCCTGACATTATTGGATTTGTTGCGTTCTAATATTTTATTTAATCTTTTGTTCACTTCATGGCGTGCACCGTTTTGTTCCTCGGCGGGTAGATTTTTGATTGCAACTTCTGATTCAGCGATGAGTACGGTGGTGTTTTTCCTATTATGTCCTACATCCCAGTTAAATTGGGGACCTTTTTCCAGTATGTCAAGTTCCGCTTCGGGAAAGTTGGTTTGTGAAATATTTACAACTGGATCTTGGAATTTTTGTATGGGGGTTACAGTGTTAGGTAACTCTGCTTTGGGTTTCATGTTTTTGAGGCGAAAAAGTTTGTTGTTTAGGGTTCCTGGTAACTACGCTCTTAACGATGTTATGCATATGAACGAGGAACTCGTCCCATTCTTTTTTGTCTGAAAGGTTGGCAGCTTCCAGGTGGGTGCTGTACAGTTTGTTGCTAATGTGGTTTTTCTTTAAATATAAGAATTTAAGTTCCCTTTGGAGTATTCTATTGTTAATAATATCTTGAGTTCTTTCCTCGAATTTGTTTCTAATGTTTTTCTTCTGCATGAACTTTATGTGCGTAGGAATTAGATTGTGGTTCCTGCATTCTTTGATAAAGTAAATGTCTTTGATGGTTGTGGATAGTTTTATATTAAGCTCTTTAAATTTGAATCTTAACCTCTTGGCATGGCTCGCCTTATCTTCAAGATTAATTGGAAGAATATCCATTTCGCAAGGTCCGTATTGACGTGTACAATGACAATTTCAATGGGTTGAGTGGTCTCCGCCCAATCAATACAAGTTTATTATTGGCATCTATTAATTTATTGCCATTAAGGACATGTTTCGGACCTCATGGGCCCTTCTTCAGCCGCAAAAATTAATAACATATTCACATCCATCATAATACACAACACACCTACACTTTAAGAAAAACATTGAAATAGACACTCAATTAATTATAAAATATCAACTTATCATGCTGCAAAAATTACAAGTAACATTCAAAATTAATTCCAAAATGCCATCCCATCCACATATAACAGGATTAAAAAAGGATTAAAAAGCACAGCTAAAAGAGATAGGTCTGGTCTTGGTGGCCTTATCCGTATTGTGATCTGGCAGGTGCCCCATTCAACAGGCCGTTGAAAATTTTTTGGTTAAAATGTTTAAAAAATATATATTGGAGGTGATTATAATGCGGCCAGAGGGCTATGCTGGCTCTCCATTTGTGTTATGAGTTCCTGTTTTAAAGCCAATCTTCGTGACCTTGGTCCGGGGAATTGTCTTGAACCAAAGTTGGGCCGTTGTTATTTTTCATTGCCGGATTGGGTGGAGACTTAACATTTTGAAGAAACCGTCATACGGAGCTTGTGATGGGGTGAACCAGCCAGAGTTAAAGCCTGCTTCTCAACTATAAAGAAATAATGGAGAGTTTTAGAAAAATGAATACGTCGAAAAACTAGGATTAAAACGAAAAATGTAGCAATAACTTACTAAGCTCGAATTGAAGGAATTACACGACTGTCAGCTTTCACCTGGAGGCTGTAACGGGACGAAAAAAGGAAACGTTAAAGTCGCCTACAAACGTGAAACTATGAAAGGAAGACTCATGTGCCGGAATGCTTACCTTTACTTGGAAGTTCGAGGTGCACGTTGTGTGCCGTCTGACGGCATGTTACTGTGTGAGGCGAGATGGTCCGACCTTGTGCCAGGTCAGGAACTGGGAGGAGTGGAGGGGGAGGGAGGAGATGTGTGTGGGGGTAAAGAATGACTTGTTGATACAGAACGGAGTTTATCTTGGGTTGAGGCCTAATTGGCGGGCTATGTGTGCCGGTGGGGGGGAGTGTCTTAACTTGGGGAGAAGAGATAAACAAGGAAGCTGACGAACTAATCTAAGCCTCAACAATAATGTTTGTGTTTTGACTGCTATATTTGTTGTGGCAACGGGAAAAATTTTCGAATATTTTCAAAAAGTATGTTAGTATCAAAATTGATCTCGTTTAAATTATGCATTGGATTGATGCGTTGTGCGTTATCTATTTCTATTTGCTCCAGTATATTCATGATAGGCCCTTTCCTGACGTAATGGATCATTTCTAGATCTTTCTTAATGTCTGTGAAGGTGTGGTTAGTGTCTTTCATATGATTCCCCATGGCCGAAAATTTTCTGTGCTTGATCGCATTTACATGTTCAAGGTATCTCGTAGTGAAGCTACGTCCGGTCTGCCCTAGATAATCTGAGTTGCATTGCTGGCATTTGAGTTTGTATATGCCTGAGGAATTGTATTTATTGGATTCGTTTATTTTACTAGAGTTGTAGATTATTTTATGGTTATTATTATTCGTCTTGAACGCGATTTTGGTGTTGAATTTCTTGAGCGTGTTTGCTATGTCATAGGTGTGCTGATTAATATAAGTAAAAACGGCAAATTGAGTTTTTTCTTTTCTTATAGGGGTGAGGCGGGAGATAGGTTTATTTTTGATTTTGTTGATGATTTTTTCTATTTCTGTTCTGGAGTACCCGTTGGTTTCCGCTATTTGAAAAATGACATTAATTTCATGCTGATAATCTTGTTCGGACATGGGGGTGCTGATGGCCCTATTGACAAAGCTTATGAAAGCTGCCCTTTTATGGCTTTGTGGATGGTTGGAATTATTCTTTATAACTGTGCTGGTTTGCGTGGGTTTCCTGTAAATGCTATATTGGAATTTCTCGTTTTTAATGGACAAATTGAGATCAAGGTAATTAATAATGTTGTTGTTGTTGGTTTCGCCTGTGAATGTAAGGTTAGGATGTAGGTTATTCAGCTTACCGAGAAGCTGGTCTAAGTTGGTGACATTTCCGTCGATAATGACAAATATGTCATCCACATATCTTCCCCAGAATTCTATGCCTTTTATTTTGTTTAAGATTTCACTCGCTTCCAAATGGTCGATATAAATGTTGGCAAGAATCCCGGAGGCTGGGGATCCCATTGCTAAACCTTGTTTCTGTTTGTAAATGTTATTATTGAATTTGAAATAATTATTGTTTAGAGTGAAGCTGAGGATTTCGATAAATTCTTCGATTTCTATTTCTGAAAGTTTGTCATTATCTTTTAAATTGCTTTTGATAATTTCTATTGTGTTTTGTATTGGAATATTAGTGTACATATCTTTTATGTCAATTGTATGACATGAATGTGTAGGTTTAATTTTCAGATTTTTGGTTGCTTCACAGAACTGTAATGAATTTTTGAAGGATTTGTTTGCTTTAAATGTGTAATTATTTTGGAGGAATTTCTGTATAAATTGGGCTGTTCTATATGTGGGGCTGCTCCTGTAGTTGACAATCGGTCTTATGGGGATGTTGTCTTTATGGATTTTGGGAAGAGATCTGAGAGTAGGTATTTTCGGGTTCATGTTAATAAGGTTATTGCTTTGCTTATCGTTCATGATGAACACGACATCTTTGAGTATTTGTTTAAGTTTTCTTTGGGTGAATGCGGTTGGGTCTTTGTTGGTTCTGGAAAAATTTTTACTGCTGAGAAATTGTTCCGTTTTTGTGATGTAATCCTCTTTGCTTAAGATAACAGTAGTGTTTCCTTTGTCCGCTTTTGTGATAATTAGGTTGTTGCGTTTAATCTTTTTATTGAGTTTCGATATTTCAGCAATATTGTTCCTGACATTATTGGATTTGTTGCGTTCTAATATTTTATTTAATCTTTTGTTCACTTCATGGCGTGCACCGTTTTGTTCCTCGGCGGGTAGTTTTTTGATTGCAACTTCTGATTCAGCGATGAGTACGGTGGTGTTTTTCCTATTATGACCTACATCCCAGTTAAATTGGGGACCTTTTTCCAGTATGTCAAGTTCCGCTTCGGAAAAGTTGGTTTGTGAAATATTTACAACTGGATCTTGGAATTTTTGTATGGGGGTTACAGTGTTAGGTAACTCTGCTTTGGGTTTCATGTTTTTGAGGCGAAAAAGTTTGTTGTTTAGGGTGTTTAACTTCCTGGTAACTACGCTCTTAACGATGTTATGCGTATGAACGAGGAACTCGTCCCATTCTTTTTTGTCTGAAAGGTTGGCAGCTTCCAGGTGGGTGCTGTACAGTTTGTTGCTAATGTGGTTTTTCTTTAAATATAAGAATTTAAGTTCCCTTTGGAGTATTCTATTCTAACTTTTTTGCCTCAAAAACATGAAACCCAAAGCAGAGTTACCTAACACTGTAACCCCCATACAAAAATTCCAAGATCCAGTTGTAAATATTTCACAAACCAACTTTTCCGAAGCGGAACTTGACATACTGGAAAAAGGTCCCCAATTTAACTGGGTTGTAGGTCATAATAGGAAAAACACCACCGTACTCATCGCTGAATCAGAAGTTGCAATCAAAAAACTACCCGCCGAGTAACAAAACGGTGCACGCCATGAAGTGAACAAAAGATTAAATAAAATATTAGAACGCAACAAATCCAATAATGTCAGGAACAATATTGCTGAAATATCGAAACTCAATAAAAAGATTAAACGCAACAACCTAATTATCACAAAAGCGGACAAAGGAAACACTACTGTTATCTTAAGCAAAGAGGATTACATCACAAAAACGAAACAATTTCTCAGCAGTAAAAATTTTTCCAGAACCAACAAAGACCCAACCGCATTCACCCAAAGAAAACTTAAACAAATACTCAAAGATGTCGTGTTCATCATGAACGATAAGCAAAGCAATAACCTTATTAACATGAACCCGAAAATACCTACTCTCAGATCTCTTCCCAAAATCCATAAAGACAACATCCCCATAAGACCGATTGTCAACTACAGGAGCAGCCCCACATATAGAACAGCCCAATTTATACAGAAATTCCTCCAAAATAATTACACATTTAAAGCAAACAAATCCTTCAAAAATTCATTACAGTTCTGTGAAGCAACCAAAAATCTGAAAATTAAACCTACACATTCATGTCATACAATTGACATAAAAGATATGTACACTAATATTCCAATACAAAACACAATAGAAATTATCAAAAGCAATTTAAAAGATAATGACAAACTTTCAGAAATAGAAATCGAAGAATTTATCGAAATCCTCAGCTTCACTCTAAACAATAATTATTTCAAATTCAATAATAACATTTACAAACAGAAACAAGGTTTAGCAATGGGATCCCCAGCCTCCGGGATTCTTGCCAACATTTATATCGACCATTTGGAAGCGAGTGAAATCTTAAACAAAATAAAAGGCATAGAATTCTGGGGAAGATATGTGGATGACATATTTGTCATTATCGACGGAAATGTCACCAACTTAGACCAGCTTCTCGGTAAGCTGAATAACCTACATCCTAACCTTACATTCACAGGCGAAACCAACAACAACAACATTATTAATTACCTTGATCTCAATTTGTCCATTAAAAACGAGAAATTCCAATATAGCATTTACAGGAAACCCACGCAAACCAGCACAGTTATAAACAATAATTCCAACCATCCACAAAGCCATAAAAGGGCAGCTTTCATAAGCTTTGTCAATAGGGCCATCAGCACCCCCATGTCCGAACAAGATTATCAGCATGAAATTAATGTCATTTTTCAAATAGCGGAAACCAACGGGTACTCCAGAACAGAAATAGAAAAAATCATCAACAAAATCAAAAATAAACCTATCTCCCGCCTCACCCCTATAAGAAAAGAAAAAACTCAATTTGCCGTTTTTACTTATATTAATCAGCACACCTATGACATAGCAAACACGCTCAAGAAATTCAACACCAAAATCGCGTTCAAGACGAATAATAATAACCATAAAATAATCTACAACTCTAGTAAAATAAACGAATCCAATAAATACAATTCCTCAGGCATATACAAACTCAAATGCCAGCAATGCAACTCAGATTATCTAGGACAGACCGGACGTAGCTTCACTACGAGATACCTTGAACATGTAAATGCGATCAAGCACAGAAAATTTTCGGCCATGGGGAATCATATGAAAGACACTAACCACACCTTCACAGACATTAAGAAAGATCTAGAAATGATCCATTACGTCAGGAAAGGGCCTATCATGAATATACTGGAGCAAATAGAAATAGATAACGCACAACGCATCAATCCAATGCATAATTTAAACGAGATCAATTTTGATACTAACATACTTTTTGAAAATATTCAAAAATTTTTCCCGTTGCCACAACAAATATAGCAGTCAAAACACAAACATTATTGTTGAGGCTTAGATTAGTTCGTCAGCTTCCTTGTTTATCTCTTCTCCCCAAGTTAAGACACTCCCCCCCACCGGCACACATAGCCCGCCAATTAGGCCTCAACCCAAGATAAACTCCGTTCTGTATCAACAAGTCATTCTTTACCCCCACACACATCTCCTCCCTCCCCCTCCACTCCTCCCAGTTCCTGACCTGGCACAAGGTCGGACCATCTCGCCTCACACAGTAACATGCCGTCAGACGGCACACAACGTGCACCTCGAACTTCCAAGTAAAGGTAAGCATTCCGGCACATGAGTCTTCCTTTCATAGTTTCACGTTTGTAGGCGACTTTAACGTTTCCTTTTTTCGTCCCGTTACAGCCTCCAGGTGAAAGCTGACAGTCGTGTAATTCCTTCAATTCGAGCTTAGTAAGTTATTGCTACATTTTTCGTTTTAATCCTAGTTTTTCGACGTATTCATTTTTCTAAAACTCTTCATTATTTCTTTATAGTTGAGAAGCAGGCTTTAACTCTGGCTGGTTCACCCCATCACAAGCTCCGTATGATGGTTTCTTCAAAATGTTAAGTCTCCACCCAATCTGGCAATGAAAAATAACAACGGCCCAACTTTGGTTCAAGACAATTTCCCGGACCAAGGTCACGAAGATTGGCTTTAAAACAGGAACTCATAACACAAATGGAGAGCCAGCATAGCCCTCTGGCCGCATTATAATCACCTCCAATATATATTTTTTAAACATTTTAACCAAAAATTTTTCAACGGCCTGTTGAATGGGGCACCTGCCAAATCACAATACGGATAAGGCCACCAAGACCAGACCTATCTCTTTTAGCTGTGCTTTTTAATCCTTTTTTAATCCTGTTATATGTGGATGGGATGGCATTTTGGAATTAATTTTGAATGTTACTTGTAATTTTTGCAGCATGATAAGTTGATATTTTATAATTAATTGAGTGTCTATTTCAATGTTTTTCTTATAAAGTGTACGTGTGTTGTGTATTATGATGGATGTGAATATGTTATTAATTTTTGCGGCTGAAGAAGGGCCCATGAGGCCCGAAACATGTCCTTAATGGCAATAAATTAATAGATGCCAATAATAAACTTGTATTGATTGGGCGGAGACCACTCAACCCATTGAAATTGTCAAGTCTGGCAATGCCTGGCTAACAAGTTAGATCACACAGAACAGCGATAAAAGCCACGAACAAAGAATATAGGAGGCCACGAATGAAAACATGATGCTGTATATTGTAGTCGGTCTTGAGCGGGTGTCGTCATAGCGTGACGTCATTCAGCCTTGAAATGCTCGCCTGGTCAGTGACCCGCGAACACTCGGAACGGCTGTATTCTTTCATTCGGAACACCGGGCCCGGTCAGAGACCCGCGAACACTCGGAACTCTTGTATTCTTTCATTCGGAACACCGGATGTGTCTTCCGCGGAGATTGGCGAGTTTTGATTCTAAGTCAGTTGTCTCTCAGTGAACGTCTTATACTCTAAGGGAATACAAAATCTGAACTATTTAACCGGGAAAACCTCTTATGCACGAACACTTTATACGGGGAAAATATACATATATCTTATGGGACGAATCACGGGACCGAGAATATCGGTCGTCTTAAGCGGAAAAACGTTTTATGCGGGAACTTCTTAACCGAGTTTTACTGTAACTAAACAATTTTATTAAAAAGTAATATTGTACAATCGTATTGTAGTCCAAAAGAGGCTGAGGTACCACAAAGGGTTAGAAACGTAAAAATACTGGGAACAAAAACCGGTTTAGTACAAGCGCAGCCGCCAGTACAAAGCTGTGCGTAAGGGGCCGGTCGACCAGCTCCACTCAGCACCGACCGCCTGCCGCTCCCAAGCACATACTATCTCATCTATTCTCTTTCCCTCATTCGTATTGAGACCCATTGAATGCGTTTGTTATTTCTAGTGAAGTTCTGCTGTCATTTTTTATTGTTCCTCTTTAGAATACTGTGCCAACTATGTGGTTATACTGTGACAGATCTTGGATCTGCACAGGCACTCCTCATCATTAATCATTATATTAATTTAATCATCTCATTTTGATATCAAGCAATTCACAGTATTACTTATTGTCGTCCGCGCCGTTACCTCATATATGATGTTAATTACAAGTAAAGGGGATATGTATATTTTTTAGGTGATGTGAATTAGTCGGAAAGTGCCAAGTTAGGGATTACAAAAAAGCAGCCAGGCTATTGACTGATGGGCTTGGGCTCATTACGAAGCAGATATCGCTACTGTGTATGAGATGAAGGTTATTGATATAATGTTATTCCTTTGTATGCGATTCCCTCGGATTGTCTACGCGGCAGAAGGATTAGCTGAAGTTTGGATCCGCTGTAATTTGACTGCTCTTGACATAAATGAAGGCATAAAGTAGAGACACGGACTACTGTCGAACTCTCTCTATTCGTTTAGTCGATTCCGACTCTCCGTGACCCCATGTACTAGACTACACCAATTTCTCCTGTCCTGCACTGCCTCTCGAAGATTTTCCAAGCTGGAATTTATTGCTTCTGTGATGCCATCCATCCATCTCATTCTTTGCCTCCCTCTTCTTCTTGTGCCTTCTATCTTCCCCAGCATTAAGGTCTTCTCTAATGAATTATGTCTTCTCATGATGTGTCCAAAGTAGCCCAGTTTTTGTTTCAGGATTAAGCCCTCCAAGGAACAAGCTGGTTTAAATTGCTGTAAAACTGACTTATTGGTTCTCTTCGCAGTCAATGGAACTCTAAGAACTCTTCTCCAACACCATAATTCGAAGGAATCTATTCTACGGCGTTCAGCTTTCCTTATGGTCCAGGTCTCACATCCGTACATCACAACTGGAAAAATCATAGCCCTTACTATACGGATCTTTGTTGTTAAGGTTAGGTCTCTACTCCTTAAGATATTGTCCAGATTTGAAAATGCCTGTCTACCAAGTAGCAATCGTCTTTTGATCTCATGACTGCAGTCACCATCGGCAGAAATCTATGACTGAGCCAAGATAGTTAAAAACAGAGACTATCTCCATTTTTTCTCCTCCTACTTGCCATGAATTGACAGTTGTAGTTGTCATAATTTATGTTTTCTTGACATTCAACATTAGTCCAGCTTTTGAACTTTCTTCTTTCACTTTCAGTAAGAGATTTTTAAAATCTTCTTCAGTTTCAGCCATCAGGATTGTATCATCTGCATATCTCAGGTTGCTTATATTTAACCCAGCTATTTTGATTCCTGTTTCTTCTTCATCTAACCCCACATTCCTAACTAATGCGATATAAAGTTTGGAAATCAAGAGTGATCTAAATGGCGGTGACACGCTGCATACAAACTGTTTGGTTCAATGAAAATTACGCCGTATGGGAAAGTGCAAGCCAACATAGCGCTTCGTATGAAACTTCTAGTCTTCAACGACCCCAAAGCTGACCCCAGTGTAGTGGCTGACGCTGGAAAGCATTTCCTTCTTGCGATGTTTAGAGCCAAGAATACTGAAGATCAAGATTGTTTTCGCTACCAGTGTTACTTGCAGGCTATTGCAAAGCAGCCTATACAATCATTGTTCAAGTTGGCTGCACTTCCCCCCACTTCGGCAGCTTCCAGGCAGCATTCATTTAGAACCTACTACTAGGTGCAGCAGTGGCTTAATGAGAAGAAGAATCCGCTCGAGTGGGGGTGGAAGAAGATTGGCGAACACCTGAGACCAATAAATTACTACAGCACGTCCTGCAGCTCCCCCATGAATTACTTTCCCTCATAGTGTGCGCTTGCAAAGACGAATGCGTCCGTAATTGCGAGTGCAGAAAGAGTGGTCTTAACTGCTCGAGCATATGCGGTAATTGCTCAGGCCTAGGATGTGATAATAGGGACACGAACATCATAGACGAAGATCTAGAACAGGAAAGTGCTTTGTTTGAAGAGGACTGAATACTGATGAATAGCCTACTTTACATTAATTGAAGGTCGCATTTAACATTCTACATTTTTATTAGTTTTAATAGTTCAGAGTGGGTTTCTCCGTACCACAGGTTTATATGGCTTAGGCCTGTGGAAGCCTCTTTCCCCTTAAAAAGTAGCGCCCCTTGAGAAGGTGGTGAGGTTCCTTCAAGGGCTTATCACTAACATACCACCGGTCATTATGGGATTTGAAGCCATTTGTCAGTGTTGCCTTGGTAAACAAAAGTTTGGTGCTTTTCAGTCGGTCAACACGAATGTACCCAAAATAGTTCAATTACATGTAATGGTAGGTATTTATTAATCTTATTTAATTTTTTCAGGATTAGGGTATCACCCAAATCTTTTGGGTACATTCGCGTTGACCGACTGAAAGCACCAAACTTTTGTTTTGTATACCACCGGTCAATAAAATCGGTATTTGCTTTTACAAAACACAATCCTGTGTAAACAAAATTAGTTTTCTTAGTGATAATGTCAAATTCTTTCCAAAAAAAAAAAATACAAAAGAAGTCCACTTTTACACCCTCCGTAACTCTCGAACCATTCACTTTAGCAAGATTATGCATAGGACCTTTTTGTTCGCAATTTAATGTAAATTATTTTTGTATATGACACATTTTGCGCTAAACCGCATATTTTTCGAAATATTTAAAAAAATTGATAAAAACTACTAGTTTACCAACTTCTGCCCCCCCCCAAACCCGACGCCCAAAATGCCGAGACTTTTTACCGAACAACATGTGGACTGTATAGAACAATTTGGAGCTGAAGGGAAACTTTTACTTTGGATGTTGAGGTATGGGTCTAATTGCCCTGTACTAAGAAGTGGTTCTACACGGTTTCCCATTTCTTATTCAGGCAAATACCGGGATGGTTCCTAACTTAAGGCCATGACTGTTTCCTTCCCAATCCTAGCCTCAATACACATGCTCCTACTGACACCACCATAATAACATAGGTTATTAAATAAATTATGCACCTACTGGTCCGAGTGACCACAGTGTCAAAACACAAGCAACTGAAATCAAATGTGATTATTCTTCAATAAGTTCTATATCAGAATGAAAGAAAGCAAATGTTCTGGAAGAAAACTATTTCACAAAGAGGAAGCAACCCACAATATGCAGTCAAATGGCCATAAAATAAGTTTCTTTTCATGTTATACCTTTTCCTTGTGTATGTGTTTCGTGTTTCTCACAAAGGGACTTTTCCATTGTAGTTTGGTCATGCTCTGCAACATTTGTTGACTACAGCATCATATACAGAGGTAGCAGGACTTTCCAATATTGAGTGGGATGCTGTTGAAATATGCAGCAATGTTATGGCGCATTGGTAAGTTCCTTCTCATTTCATTGTATAAGAGTTGATTTTATCTGTCAAAATCATTCCTCATTCTTAACTATTATTTAAGTATTCAATATTTATCATATTGGATGTGACCATGCCACATTTCTTACGAAAATATGCTTTACATAGACGAATCCAGGATAATTATAAGTTATAACTAACGTTGCCAGACTCAAAGAGGGCGGTCATGCTTATTTATGTTGTAAAATGTGCTAGAGTGCTCAAAGTATGCAAGATTGTAATTAATACTTCGGTATGTTCTTAAATATGTTGTGATCAATATACCGTATATACCCAAATGTAAGACGACCCCAAATATAAGACGAGGCCTAGTTATCAACTACCTCTTACAGATTTTTTCAAAAAAATACTCGCTAACTCATAACTTGCACAATATATGCCCTCAAGGTCGTGCTTTCATTTTTATAACGTCTCGTGTTATCGGAAATCCCTCTGCCCGCTTTTCCAAGACATACTCTATAATTTCTTTGTTCAAGAATGGGAGATATTATTAAATTAAGATACGTTGATCACTCAATTACTGCTCGTAAAACTGACTGGTTGTTCTTGTAAAGATTGTTTTAAAACACTTTTCCGTATGCTTTCGAACATATAATTTATCCGCTTAAAATGACGTGTATGTGTAAATCCTAACCTCAAAATGTACGCTATTCGTATATGCATGGTAATTCAACATAACAAACCATATTTTAATCTTCTTTAACTCATTGATTTGTTGCGAGTTACAAGATGCCAACACCACATACTACTTTGCAAATAATAATAACAATTTAAATTATATATATTTTTTTTAATACCCTGAATATAAGATGACCCCAAATTTTTATAACACAAAAAGTGGGAAAAAACCTCGTCTTACATTCAGGTATATACGGTACGTACCAATGCATGCAGTTAAACATTGAACCTATCAGAATGCATAGAATCAAGTTGGTAGCACTGTTGTGTATGGGCTCCTGAAAATTAATTTGCAATATCAAAGAACTGGGACTAGCACACTTACAAGATAGACAAACTGTGAGACATATTCTTAAGGAAGTCCGTGGTTTCAGGACAAACCTCTAAAGAGAGGAACCCCCAGTAGGAGGAAAGAAAAGAATTACACCGTGAAAGGTGTGTCAATACTGGGCAAAATTCAAAACCCAACAGTTGAACTAGCGTAGTACCCAATAGGCCCATCCGAAAGAAGAAATTACACACCGAAGCTATGCTACTTTTATCACCTATTCAATTATTATTATTATTACCTATTCAATTCAATAAATACGACTAACAGGGTGCGGTTCCCATGCATACCTTTTGAGATATCCAACCTAGAGTTCAAAATTCAATTATTTTTCAACAGTTCGTAGCACTGATGTCGTTTTCAAATATGGCTTTCAGATATCCAGGTATAGATCTTCACTTTTACCAAGTTTGGTTTATATAGCTGCAGCCATTCACAATGATAAGGATGCACATACGCACAAACAGAACATACATCTTCCACCCCTGACAACAACAAGAACTTACAACACAAACATCTGCCCGGGTGACCTCATAAAGGGATAGGAGGGTGCTCGACAATCTGTACAGAAACCAGACAGCAGTTATTCGAGCCGAAGGACTTGAGAGAGAAGCTAGTACAGTATTTGCATCAAACCAGTCAAAAGACTGAAGACTCAAACAACAACGATCTCATGAGTCTTTTTTTTTAATCATTTTTGTGAAGTAATAATAATAATATAATATCATATGGCCTCGGGTGCCGGGTGCAAGCTTTGTAATTTGGCACCCAGAGGGTAGCTTGCATGTCGAATTTCGTTGTTCCTTGAATCACTATGAAAGTCAAGGAGGTTAGATATCTAAGCTCCATGCAGCAGCTCTTTAAAATGACTGTACACCCTTTAAAAATGGCAGAACCTGAAATATTATGACATTTTCCGATAATAGAAGGTTTGGAGTAATTTTGGAACAGGAATACAGAAAGTCTCTTTTTTAGAAAATCACGATATTTCAGTCATCGGTCCCCTTAAATGAAGAGTTTCAAGTAGTACAGTCAAATTTAGAACTGAATGATAATGCGGAAGACACTCAGCATGAACCGTTTCGGGAGGAATTCGAAGATTTATATGACATAGCTAAGCTACAAGACACTTTGCAATTAACAATGAGCATTAGAAATGAAGATGATTCTCAGTGCCTCACATCTAACCCTCCTAACCATAAAAGAAACATTAGGCTTCCTAAAATCAACCTGCCAACATTCGACGGCGATCTAACTACATAGCTACATTTTAGAGATACCTTTGAAAATCTTGTTGTAAATGATCAAGATCTATCAAATATCGAATGATTTCACTACCTTCTGTCATATCTGGAAGACGAAGCTAAGGATACGACAAAGAATATTAGTGTTTCTGACCCTAATTTCATAGTAGCATATGATTTATTAAAGAGTAGATACTACTGTCCCCAACTGATTGCATCTGAACACGTCAAACGACTTTTGGAGGCCCCAAGTAAACCAAAGGCCACCGAGTCGCAGTTACGTGCACTAATAAACACATTCCGAGGTGATTTAGAGGCACTTGGAGCATTAAATGCTCAGCCTAGTATTCAGAATTTAATTCGAAGTGAATTACTACTGTCATGTATTGAAAGAAAAGTGAGATTAGAGTTCGAAAACAAATTTTCACATCAGGATTTTATCATGTTTAATGACCTAATTAAATTTTTGGAAAGGAAATGCCAAACTTTGCAGTTATGTTTGCCAGTGCAAACCCTTAATCAGCCTCATCTTTCAAAACCCAGGCCAAACCCAGGGTTAATTCCACAAGGACAATCATACATCTCAACAACAGGGAAGAACACAGGCTATACAAATGTCAAGATTTCCTCAAATTAAACTGCGATGAGAGATTCAATTTAATTAAAGATAGCAAGCACTGCACCAACTGCTTAAGTCCATCTCATACATAGATGGCCTGTAATTCTAAGGTTGCATGTAAAATATGCAAACGATACCATCACACATTGTTACACCAAGGAGATGAAAGGCAGGAAACGTCTAATACAACACATGCAAACGACGATATTACACTGTGACTGTTCTTCTACTCGGGTTGTTATTTAGCATAAGAGGGAGATGAATAATTATTATATTCCATTTATTTTTTATCTTCACCCACACTTATCACCAAAGAATCTCCTTACAACGACTAGCTTCAGAAAAACCTTTTCTAACTTCCATCCTTATAAGCAACTTACTACATTTTTTTTATAACACTCCCATTAAATCTCACCAAGAACAAACCAATAATCTCCACAGAAAAAACAACAGATACTCACTTCCTCTAACCAAGCACCTACACAATAATCTCCATGGATAAACAAAACAAATATCAAATCTTCCAGTATGGACTCATAACAAGAAGTCAAAGATATATATAAAATCATGGAATAAGAAAAACAAAAACAAAACAACATCAAAAAGGAACATAGAAAATGCATAGAGATCTTAAAATCGGATAGTGTCTCAAAGAACATTGTAACCACATGTTGCAATACGCCCTCTAATGTGATTCTCATGTGAGAAGCACATGGGGATCACATTCATAAAATAACATAAATACATAAAACGTAATATACATCAAGCATACACTAAAAACACACAGAGTACAACAAATTATAGATTATCAACATCACATAACGTTGTATCACTCTCCTCAGATGAAGCAACCAAACTATATCATCAAGTTCGTCAAACACTCCTCCTCCATCAGAAATTCGGACAGCCTCATAATCAGAAGGAACGGCAGAATCGCTATCATCTTCGTTCTCCCCTTTCTCCTCCAGCCTCCACCCCTGCTTCGTCGTCTTCTACGATGCCTCCTGCCACCCCATCTCCTGTATTCCTAACCTCTCTTTTTCTTCTCTTGGTCTGTCTCCTCTGATTCAGTATCATCATATTTTCCTTTCTTTTTCTTCTTTTGGTCTGTCTCCTCTGATTTAATATAATATTTTCCTTTCTTCTTCTTCCTTTGGTCTGTCTCCTCTGAATCAGTATCATATTTTCCTTTCTTTTTCTTCTTTTGGTCTGTCTCATACTATTCAACAATTCTCTTCTCTTAGTTTTACATCTCATCCTTTTCATCCCGATCTTCCTTCTCCAACGCTTCTTCACTTTATCTTTTTCCAGTATGTTGTCTTCTCCATGACCTTCTCTTGCACTTTTACCCTCATCTTTATCCTCTTTTTCATGACTGCTACTGTCCTCCTCATGACCAATCTCATCTGCTTCTCCTTTCTCGTCTTCAGTTTCTTCCATCTCACCTCCGTTATCCATCTCTCCTTTCTTTTCTACCTTGCCCTCTATCTCATCTTCTTCCTTGTCCTCAGTTTTATCCTCCTCCTCCATTTGACCTTGTTCTCTCTCTTGTCCGTCTTTAATTTCTTCTTCGCGCCCCCCACCTCGTTGATACTTTTCTTGCTTCTTATTCCCTTCTTCATTTAATTTTCTATCATTTCCTTCTATTTCAGCAACTGTAGCATCACATACTTCACATATTTTCTCCATTTGTACTTTCATTGAGTCTATCCGCTCACATATTCGTTCACTCCCCTTATCAATGATGTCACTCCTCTTGGTCAACTGCTCCATGATCATTTGGAAATCACTAAGGTTCATCTCCCCCATTCGTGCTCCTCGTTGGTGCGCCATATTTTGTAACTGTTCTTCTACTCGGGTCGTTGTTATTTAGCATAAGAGGGAGATGAATAATTATTATATTCCATTTATTTTTTATCTTCACCCACACTTATCACCAAAGAATCTCCTTACAACGACTAGCTTCAGAAAAACCATTTCTAACTTCCATCCTTACTACATATTTTTTTTATAACACTCCCATTAAATCTCACCAAGAACAAACCAATAATCTCCACAGAAAAAACAACAGATACTCACTTCCTCTAACCAAGCACCTACACAATAACCTCCATGGATAAACAAAACAAATATCAAATCTTCCAGTATGGACTCATAACTAGAAGTTAAAGATATATATAAAATCATGGAATAAGAAAAACAAAAACAAAACAACATCAAAAAAGGAACATAGAAAATGCATAGAGATCTTAAAATCGGATAGTGTCTCAAAGAACATTGTAACCACATGTTACAACATGAAATTCGCAAGACTTCAACTCACCGCAATCGTCCTATCATTTCTTAGAAGTTTTCCTAAAACTCAGATACTTCTGAGCACAGTTTCAGTGAAAACCTAAGACTCACATGGAAGATATCACCATTTCCGTGCTGTTTTTGACAGCGGATCCCAATGCAATTTCATATTTGAACATGCAGTGTAACAGCTCAAGCTTAAGAAGAACAAAACGACCGCCATATCCCTCCAGGGATTTGATGACCTGGCGTCTGAAGCCAATTCATCCGTGAATGTAGATATCCACTCGATGGTCAACGACTTCCATTTCAATATGGAATGTGTTATACTACCCAAAATTGCTGACAAGATCCCTTCATCATGCATCGATTACAAGGAATGGAATATCCCAACTGACATCTTCCTCGCCGATCCAGATTTTCACTTCCCTCAAAGGACACACTTACTAATCGGAGCCCAATTCTTCTTTATTAAAGATTATTAAAGATTTCCTTTATTGAAACAAAGAACTGTAAGTTACATCCTAACTGAAAACACAATAAAGGAAAAAGGATCACCCGAATGGGCATTAATTTTTACCATAATCACTTAATGATTTTAATCTTTTGCGGCACGTCGTAATATGGTATCTGGTACACCTTTCGTTGCATAAAATGCAAACACAATTATCATTCGGACAATGGAAAGATTTGTTGGAGCATATCTTATGATGGAATCCGTGAATGGCGAGTCTCGTTATTACGTGTCTTTGATCTTGATTCTCGTTAGACCCCGTTCTGTTCATCATGGCATCAGTAATATAAAAGTCTGGATCTATCTCTTGTCTCTTTGCTCTTCTAGCCTCCAAAAAGTCAGTAGAGGATCTTGTAGCCGGCAAAGGAACTTTCAGTCTGAGGTCTTTGATGAAGAAGGTTTCCTTTGCTAACTCATAGACTAATCTTGTGGGAGCCATCTTTCCAATTCTTAGTACATACTTTAAAAATCTCGACTTAACATTCTCTATTCTTTCTAGATCGCTAAATGTGAGAAAATCCCATATTATTTCAAGACCATACGTAACAACTGGTGAGATGGTCGTATGAAAAAGGGTCAGAGCTGTAACTAGCGATAACGCTGGTAGATTCTTAATCTTGTAAATGGCTCTGATAGCTGTTGCTGACCTCTCTTGTATATGATGACTGAAGGATGTGGCTGTAGTCTGCAGGGTTATGCCCAGGTATTTGAACTTGTTCACTACGTTTAATGGTTCGTTGTACAATGTGAGCCTGTCTTTAAGCGCAGGTTTACCTCCTTTTCGAAATGTCATTTGAACCGTTTTTTGAAGGTTAATATCAAGGTGATTTTCATTGACCCATTTTTCTAGTTCAAACAATACACTCTGTAATTCTAATTTGTTTGATGACCCTAATACCATGTCATCCGCATAGAGTAAGAGTGTGGTATTGGGAGAGTCCTTTATTATGTTGGTAATGTCTGCCGTAGTAATATTAAATAGAAGCGGGCTTAAAGGATCACCCTGCAAAACTCCGTTCGTCTGTCTGATATAATGAGATGTGGTTACACCGTCGTCTATTTCTAAGAGGTTGTATGCCAGGATATGTTCCAGTAAGGTCGTTATTGGTCTTAATTCATTGGTCAATCCTTTGATCTTCTGGATAAGTAGTTCCCGATGTAATGAGTCGAATGCTTTTGCATAATCCACAAATACTGTATAATATTTTCCTTTAGGTTTTCTTAAAGATTCTTGCACTTCACTTAAAAGATAAGTTACTGCCTGTGTTGTGCTTCTTCCTTGCATAAAACCAAATTGGCAATCTGGAATTTCTGCTATTGGTGTTAGTTTCGTTGTGAAAAGCTTCATAAATACCTTGAAGATGTTGTAACTGAATTTATTCAGTTACAGTAGCTCACCCTCGGGTTTTGTGCCTTGTGCAGTTAGTTTGGGGTATTTTATTCGTATCTTATTATATTGGGTTAACGTGGGGTTGCAGAGGTGATTTTTATTGTGCCTGTGTGTGTTTTTGTGGACGGATTCATCTTTGGATGGTCCGGACCAACTAGGATCACTGTTTATTAACTATCGGTTTTTGGATATTTGATATTATAAAATACGGGGTTTTGCGATTTATTACGTTTTGGGAAATAGGATATGAGACTGTATTAAGTAGAAGCATTATTTCATTTTTGTTTGGGGTTAATGGCTTTATTTTGACCTAGTAATGTTAAATGTTAGATTCGTGGCTGTACTATAAAGGTACAATGAATTGGTATTTTCGAGTGCTGGATGTGTTACATACCCGGAAAAGACTGGCAGTAATTCGGCTTGTGAGGGAATACCTAGGCTATTTATAGCATGAACTCCAAGTGGAAAACTACTGTGTGACGTCAGTGTGAATTTCGACTGTCTGATGTTCAGGTGTTGACACGGATGTTCCGCTAGGAGCGGGCCACGCACGATTTAGTTCCGGCAGAAACTTTGGGGTTATGTATCCCTACGCTAGTGCATATAATGGCGTGTCTGGTGTTCCGAGGTCGTCTTATTGCTTTATTGGCAGAACACTGATCTACTAGCGCCCAGGGTCGTTTTACGTGACATGGTTTCCGTAACGAACAGTTAGAGATCGTCTTCTTGCTTTTACAGCGAAAGTCCGTTGTCTACTTGCAAATTAGTGTCGTTATTACTTGATCATGGTATCGTAATACGAACGAGCAGTGACTAATCTTTAGCAATCCACTGAGCTCTTACGGGCTATTGGAGGCTACGTGCATTTCATGGGTCCATCCATACCATGGGCTGTCGGTAATAACTTGCCACGCCTAAAAGGATAATCAGTCGTAAACATTTCATCGAAAAGTCATGCGAGAATGGAGACGTGAACGAGCAGTTCGAGAAGAAAGAAAGTGGAGTGAACCAGTCTTAATGTGTGTAGATATTTTGTGTACGGACGGTACAATGTGTATATACGTAGGTGGCTGTTATGCCTGGGTCTGATATGGCCGTAAGTGTTTGCTGCTTTCAGAGCCTAAATTCAGTGGCAAGGTACTGTCTAAATCACGAGTGTATGAAGGGTATTTTGTGTTGTATATTATGTATATATGTCTATAGTACAGCCAATAGATTATCTCTTTAAAATTCATGTGTGTTTATATTCCTGTCTTGGATGAACCTGGTAGCATCAGCAAACGCATGCCAAATGCCCTACGCCTGGGATAAGGAGTTTCATAGTCGGGGCAACAGTTATGTACCGTATTTTATTCTATTTTATTCAGGAAGACCCTTATGGTCAACCTTGGCGCCCATTCAAAGTCGGGAAAACTTTAAAATCACTTGTGGCCTGTATTTAAAGGCAGTAAATTCTGTAGGTTTGTGTTAATGAGGGTAGTTAATTGTAAATCAACTCCAGCGAGGAGGAGAGAGTGTTTCAATGTTGTTCTCAAGTGCAATACCTCTGTATGAATTGGGATCACTGATGTCCCCTTTTCCCTTGTAGAGAATTTTGATGGTGGTAATTTTCCAGCTGTCTGGAATGGTCCCGAATCGTATGCATGCATTAAAGAGATTGGTCCAAAATGGTAAGAGTATGTCCTGTGACTGCTTTAGTAGTTCTGTGCAAATGAGGTCTGGTCCAGGAGCTTTCTTGTTTTATCCGCAATCTATTATTGCTTTGATTTCTTCCAAGGATATAATTAAAGTATCCTCATCTGAAGAAGATCTATCTGATGAGGAATTACATCTCTTGGATTCTTGATTTAGAAGGGACTTTAAATGTTCTTCCCATTCTCTCATGGTAATTTCATTTGGTCGGAGTGTTACAGGTCTTCGTAGAGCAAGAAAGGGATCGGATTTGGCCTTCCTTGCTAGATTTTTTGCTTCTCTTTCAATGTGTTCTGATTTTTTGTTTGTAGGAATTGTTTATAGAATTTCCTATGTTGTGCATACATTTGGAGATTTTCGTCCATGACTTGAGTCCTTGCCTTGTAGAGTGCTTGTAAAGTTTCTTTTCGCTTGGCATAACATTTCTTATCAAACCAGATTTGAGCCCTTCTTTTCTTCATAGGAAGACTAGCTGATTGTATTAAATCTGTGACTATTTTCAATGCTTCATTTATGTGACCTTCATTTGTGAGGCGTTCTGCTCTGATAATATCTTCAGGGATGATCTGATTTTGGTCAATTAATCTGGATATTTGCCTTATGTTGCGTTGTTTCGATGTCTGATCTATTAAAATGATGTCAGTTACTATTGGAATATGTTTCCTTATGGGAGCTGCTCCAGATCTCCAGAGTCCTTCCTGTTTCTTGATGTATATTCCATTGCCTTTGTAAAATACAAGATCAATTGCGCTCGCTCCGTTGTTGCAGAAGTAGGTCATTTCTTCCTTTTTGTTCACTAGTGAAAATCCTTCCTCATTCAGCATTTCTAGTACTAACTCTGTTTTCCGGCTTGGTTTATCAATTCGACAGTTGAGGTCACCGGCTAGGATAATATTTTTGTCTTCTCCAGTTGTTTTTGAAATGGCTTTAGTGAGCGTTTCAATGACTTCGTTTATGGAGGCGTAGGGGTTGATATACAATGCAATAATAGTGATGTCGGTAGTCCTTATAACGAGTAAGTTTTCTTCCTTATATGTTGCTTTTATGGTGCCAATTGTAGGTTTCAAAAACAAGAGACACCACCTTCCGGTCTCCCTTTCGTTGGTTTTGCGAGCATGTGTATACTATAATATCCAGGGATATCTATAGGTTCTAATAGGAAGGTCTCAGGGCGTCCGGTATCTGTGTCATTTATGGTGGAATAAACTGAAGAGCATTCTTTAATCCTTCTGCGTTCCATAGGATGAACTTGGTAGATCTATTTTTATTCAAGGGAGGGGGGATCAAATTTCCTACGGGAGAAACGAAATCGCCGTACTAAAACCCTTTTTGGCCAAAAACCTGAGTCTAAAGTTGCCTCTAAGCATTGAAAAGGTATTCCAATTTTAAAGGCCTTGTTATCGCCTTGAGTATTAAGTTCTTCGCAAGTTATTTGACCTTCAACTCTGCCTTGGTTGAGGTAAGTCTTGATTAAATCTATTGTGTCGGTGTTCTTCAATTTACCTACGTACAACCGAGCCCTTTGGTCAGCGGCCTGCTGGTCAACGCCCAGTTTTGTTCCAATAACTACCGGCGGACGTGATGTTTCCACTCTATTTCTTCTTCTTCCAGCAACTTGAGACCAGGGGGTGTTGTCCATTGTGACTTTCTGTTGGTCCCCTTCACTCGTGTTAGTTTGTCGACTGTTGAAGGAGTTCTTTGTCGACACGTCCATGCTTTCTCCTTGGTGAAGCGCCTTCATAAAGTAAGTTTGTAGGACATTACTGATTTTGTTGGTTATGAAGTCCATAACCAAGTCTACTTTATGATTTAGCTCTTCTAAGCCTACAACTTTGTTCCCTTCCTTGGGGCCATGAGACTCTGCCCCATCATCCTGATGTAGGTGATGTTGGTCACCAGATGTCTCATCTTCTCGAACATTATTCAGAGGTGTTTCCTGTCTTCCGCCAGAAGATGGCATCACCTGTCCGTCTCCACAACCGGGAAAGGCTTGAGTTTCCTTGCTTCGTTCCTGATTTTCTAACCTCTGTGCGTTAGACTTCAGTTCAAGAATTTCAATGTCCTTTGATCTTATATTATCTTCTAACTCTCTGAATGCTTTTCTTAACATACTTACTGACTGTATGATGTCATCACGTAAGTCTTTTTTCAGCTTGCTTCCTGATGCCGTTAACTTCAGTAGGTTTTCTAGCGAAGTTTCCACTACGGAATGTACTTCATCCGCCATCTTATCAATTCTTCTTTGATCTCATGAAAGGGGGAAAGAAATCTCGTCCTGGCTATCTACTCTTCAGGACACTCATCTAGGGTGGATTCTCAGCGGGGAGTACCCACAAGCCAGAAATCGTGTCTCGAACATTATGACAAGTATACAATTTTCATAAGAAAATATGCATTGTCCGTTGAGCCATAATATATTTAAACACAAATAGTGCTAAATGTTCCGGCATAACTCAACAAGATGACAGTGTTTCGCCCCGGTGTGCTATTGGGCTCTTCAGTTGGTTAAAGCACACCTCACCAAGACACTGTCTAGTGCACACTGGGAAGGCCATTGCAAGACGTATTTGATACATGTGTATCCGCGTCACGAGCAAGCCAGTGCACTATGGGAGTCGAAACTCCATTCCAAAGCAATTATAACCTTACCTTGGCATTGAATATACAATTTTCATAAGAAAATATGCATTGTCCGTTGAGCCATAATATATTTAAACACAAATAGTGCTAAATATATTATGGCTCAACGGACAATGCATATTTTCTTATGAAAATTGTATATTCAATGCCAAGGTAAGGTTATAATTGCTTTGGAATGGAGTTTCGACTCCCATAGTGCACTGGCTTGCTCGTGACGCGGATACATATGTATCAAATACGTCTTGCAATGGCCTTCCCAGTGTGCACTAGACAGTGTCTTGGTGAGGTGTGCTTTAACCAACTGAAGAGCCCAATAGCACACCGGGGCGAAACACTGTCATCTTGTTGAGTTATGCCGGAACATTTAGCACTATTTGTGTTTAAATATATTATGGCTCAACGGACAATGCATATTTTCTTATGAAAATTGTATATTCAATGCCAAGGTAAGGTTATAATTGCTTTGGAATGGAGTTTCGACTCCCATAGTGCACTGGCTTGCTCGTGACGCAGATACACATGTATCAAATACGTCTTGCAATGGCCTTCCCAGTGTGCACTAGACAGTGTCTTGGTGAGGTGTGCTTTAACCAACTGAAGAGCCCAATAGCACACCGGGGCGAAACACTGTCATCTTGTTGAGTTATGCCGGAACATTTAGCACTATTTGTGTTTAAATACATTATGACAAGACCAAAATCGCTTTTTATCAGATCTGACCTCAGCCTAGAGAATCAGATTCAAAGGTTTTGGACCCTGGGGGAAATAAATGACATAGTGCATTCACCAGAACATAGGGAATGTGATAAACATTTCAAGGACACTACTATATGAGATCAGAATGGAAGATACATAGTTGAACTGCCTGTAAGGAAATATATCAAGCTGGGGAGTTCCAAAGATACGGATAGACAACGCTTCCACTCTTTGGAGAGGAAACTACAAACACAGCATGACTTACGTCGAGATTATGTCACGTTCATGAGAGAGTACGAGGCACTTGGCCGTATGGTGGAACTTCAATTAGAATCCACATTGCCAGAATACTACCACGCTGTTCACAAGCATTCGAGCAGCACAACGAAGACAAGGGTGGTATTTGATGCTTCTACAAGAACAGACAACGGTATGGCTTTGAACGATAATCTAATGATAGGACCCACCATACAGGATGGCCTGTGCTCATTGGTCATGCGTTTCCGTATGCACAGAATCACGGCTGACGTGAAGGAGATGTATCGCCAAGTGAAGGTACACCCCAAACATCAACCCATGCAGTGTATACTATGGCGAGAAAGCCCCCAAAACGAACTCAAGTCTTAGCTCTTACCACCGTCACCTAGGTGGCACGACACCAGCAGCCTATTTGTCCATGTGATGTCACCAAAAGCGGACAACCGATGTGGCAGCCAGATTCTCTCGAGCTTCTTCCGTACTCCTCCACAACTTCTATGTGGACGACTGTATATCCGGAACACAGACTGTATATGAAGCCCTAAGACTGATCGTCGAACTCCAAACACTTCTTCAGCTTGGTGGAATCCCAGTGCAAAAGCGGTGCACGAATAGTCCATAACTACTCCAATCAATCCCAGAGAACTTAAGAGAGAACTAGTGCTCCCTATTACCCGTGTACCCGCACAACCGTGTTTTTAAGATCCGTGTGCTAAGAATCCGGGTTCTACTATTTACCCGTGTACCCGTGTATTCGTGTAATTACGACCGGGTACACGGATCACACCGAATATTGTTAAAGAGTGCCGTGTCTGGTAACCTTGCTCGAACATCTGTTCACGGCAATATCGTGCCATTTATACATGCATTTAGAAATCGTGTTTGCGTGTGCAATGTGTCCGCGCGCGTTTATTCGAATCGAAGCAGTGTGAAATTAATTAATTATTTGATTGATTATAAAGGTTAGTTCCGAGGATGAGAGAGGAGTAGATACAAAACTATATGTAATGGAATATAATTTATTATTTGCACTGTCATATGACCAAAATGTAACTAAACAACAAAATTAAAATATCAGGCGTAGGAAACGAATACAAAATATAACAGTATAATAAGAACAACAATTTCTAGAATTATGACTCATTGACCAATTTACTTTAAGAAAGCTTTGTTTTGGAACAAGAATACTAGGAGGTTTACATTTTCTGGCAGAAGACAATTCAGTTTGTCTGTGACAATGTTTCCAGCAGAGGAAAAGCACCTTCGGAGCTTGTGGATGTTGCTGGAATACACAAGTATTTTTTCGCTAGAGCAGCAACCGCAGGATATTGGTGTTCCCTTGCTTTCCACCACTCGAACGGGTTCATGTCAAAACGAATCTGTGCCTCCGAAAGAAAATCTTCAAATTGAGATTCAGGGCTGTTCCTTCTCCCACATGGCATTTGATACAAGAACTCCAGGGCACTACTGGTGGAGGGTTGATCGGGATTAACCAAGACTTCAGCTGGTGCATCGCTCTGAAGCTTATGAAGCACTCTGTCACGAATACATCGTCGAGCCTCTGCTGTCTCATCTACCAAATCCTTATACCTCGGGTCGAGGAAAGATGCAATCTGTCTGGCTGTAACAGTACTATCATTTATCCATAGGAGGCCGAACCGATCGTTAAATTCACAGACCAAGGTAGACTGCACGTCCTCTGGGAAGCTGTCGTCCGACAACTCCTGGGTGCTGAGGTGATTTTTAATTAGCGTCTGTATTAGTGGCCGGACCATCGATATGGGAGAATTGTCACCGCAAAAGAGAGTGGTTACCACTTCCACAGGTTTAAGGAGCTTGTTTAAAACCTCCATGTGATGCCACTCCTGTTCAGTTACTTGGAGGTTCTGTGCTGTGGCCATTGGCGTGCATGTCCGGTCACCTGGGATGTTGCTGACGGGGTTCCTGTTTTTCAAAAGGCGCTCGATCATGGCAAAAGTTGAATTCCAGCGGGTGTTGCAGCTCTGAATCAGGGGTTGTTCGGGCATTGAAAATTGTGCTTGCATTTTTGTCAGCGCACTAGAGGCAACGTTAGAGTGCCGAAAATGGCCAACTATCTTTCTTGCTTTCAGACACACATTAGCAGCCTTGTTTGCAGCAAGCTGTACAGAATGTGCGGCACAAGTCACTTTATCCTTCTCCAGCATATCAAGAGCGCGCACAGCGTTGACGACGTTGTACGCGTTGTCAGTGACGATGGCGGTGATCTTGTCCTGCACATTCCATTCTTCTGCAACCAATTGCAATTCCGATGCCAGATTTTCTGAGGTGTGGCGGTCTTCCATTTCATGCGTGGTAAGCGTCATCGCCTTTGGAACCCACTGGGAGTCGATGGTGTGAGCCGCTACCATCAGGAAAGACGTTTGTGAGCTAGATGTCCAACAGTCAGATGTAAGGGCAACGCTTGATGCCGCTGATAGTTCACACCGCACATTCTCTCTGACACCATCGGCTAGTAGAGCCAGTTTCCGCTTAAGGGCATCCTCTGAAATACACAAGTAATTGGGCTCTACAACTGCCATGAACTGCCTAAACCCATCACTGGCACAAAATGGCAAAGGCAGTTGATTCACAGCAACCATCCTTGCAAGAGCCTGATGTATTTCCTCTGAGCGAATGGTATCGCACGGACGGCGTGCGTTACCTTCCACGCGTCGCCTGCGTCGTCTCTTGGCTCGGGATGACCATACCTGTTCCTGCTCCTCATCATCAACATGGTCACCATCTTCAGTGTCTTCCTTTGTGACCTCCGCTTCATGCCTGTAATAATACCATATCATTTTTAATGTCGGTGCGAAATGAAAGCCTTCACAACGAGGAAGGTCCTGTGCATTATAAGAACAAATCGTGGAAAGTTGCATTGGAGATAAACAAGATCACCGCCTTTCCATTTCGCCGGTACGCACCACCACCGTGAATATTGCACTTGACAACGATTGAAATGCACGCTTGTCCGGCCATTTCTGTGCGGAGAGCAGGATGACTCGACTGATTCGCTAATATCTGTGAAATTGTCTATGTAAACAGCACACGCCTCCAGGCACAACCCCCCGCCGCGCCACCGCACGCTCGTCCTGAAGCTCCCGTAGGTCGCCACCGTTGCGTTCACGATAAGCCCATCTGTCTAATTGTTGGGACCTTTTATAATTTACGGTATGCAATTTCCCTCATTTTAACAATCCACCATCTAAATAGTATACGTCATCGAAGAGTTGTATGACTTATGCGAAGAACTATCGCTATTTATTGATGTATAACATCTTTCCACTCGGTATCTGGATATTTTTGTGGCACTCGGTTGCTGGACATTTTTGTGGAAGTTCTTTTGGAAAAGGGACGGAAGTGCATGGGACTGAAACAATGAGCGCGCGTGGTGGCGGAGATCTGTACAACGACATACTGTCGGCCATGTGGCTATGTGGAATCTATATCGCATCAACAAACACTCCAAACAACGTAGGAATTCAGTATATTAACACAGACCACTAACAATAATTGAAACTTCGTTGGTCTAAACGTATCACTGGGAGAAACACATTTAATGTACCTTCTGCACACCTAATTTTTAATCACGCCTATACTTAGCAGTGCACTCTATCAGCAAAAAGAGGCCGTTTTCAATAACATCGCTGGCATTGGTTCACTAACTGGCCAGTATAGAGCGCAGCTCGCATCAAGTAGGCAGTGGATTGCTTCCGCCACGGCCAACTAGATGCGAGCGCATCCAGTCGGCCGTGCTTCCGCATACCATAATTCAACTAGTTGAAGGTAGATGTCACTACTGCAGATCCATTGGAGAACTTTGTTTTAATTTAATATATATTTTCCATTGTAAACTTCACAATATAACGCTCAGTTGTAAACGCCTCAGTACTCAAATAACAATCAATATAAGAAAATCAAGCAAAAAAATACAACTCTGTTAGGATTAGAACCCCAGCCGGCAGGTTGGGAGACCAACGCTGTAACCACAGACCTAAATATGTCCTCCCAAAATGAATGTTATCAATCGATTAAGATGCAACGTCTTAGCAAATAACAATCATGATTTATTAAGGTCAGGAATTTGCACTGGAATTATACAAGTAGTTATTTTAATGACCAACAGAGTTCACTGTTAACAAGGGATTTGTGCTCCCGGGACACACATAGTAGGATAACATGTCATATGTTACACATCATATGCGACTACTGTAAGGCTCGTATATTCCTTTTTAACGTGTGTGCTAAATACCGGTGCGCGACGGAGCGAGCGGCGGCGTGGTGGCGTGCGGTAAGTGGATAAGCGAGTGTGACGGTGGCATGAACCGAAAATAATACAGATCGTAGCGAATCAGTCAAGTAGTCTGCATTAGACTGAAATGTCTGGGAAAGGGGTCAATTTCAACATATGTCCAATTCCATTTGGGGAAGGCGGCGCCGGCGCGATATCACTTCGCCTTCGGCGCTAATGACATGGCCTAGTGACCGAAGGCGGTGGGAGTGTCGCGGAAGCGCTTGTGTCTAGCCGTGAAAGTGTGTTGTTCACAGAAGTTGGTCGTATATAAACAAAACCAACGTAAACAGTACTAGACTATTTATTGTCAAATCAGAAAGACATTTCTGTAGGAGGTCGTGGTAACCACGGTACGCTTACGCATACGTATGGCGTTACACAATTTGTATACATAATTACTTACCCACGTTTGCTTGGCGACGTTTGTTGATTTTCCATCTTCCGGTGTATCGTTTTCAAGTGGCGTCCGATGGCTCCCGTAGACCCACCAGCACAGGAATACTTATTGTTTTCGGTGGGAGAACATAGAGAGCAATAGGCCTTATCTCCTTTCCGTTCCGCGTACTTCCATAGACCCACCAGCACAGGAATACTCATTGTTTTCGGTAGGAGAACATAGAGAGCAATAGGCCTTATCTCCTTTCCGTTCCGCGTACTTCCATACCCAACTGCTTGTTTTCCCCATTTATGCTCTACCATGCAGCGCGTGCTAGTTGTGGTTTGACTACTATGATCGTACTGAAATGAACGCGTGTTCTTCGATGAGGTTAGAATTCTGCCCTCAAGGGTCGCCCTAACGAATAAGGGATGCGCGGTGCCCAAAAATTGGAATCATTCGGTGCTGTGTTCATAGTATTTCGAAAACATCCTTTCACAAAATACGCAGTGTTGTTGTTTCACTTATTCTTCGTAATAGCAAAAACTTTATATTTTTATGTTTGCTGTGTTCGTCTTCCCGATTCTATATTTGTTTTCAATTAAATGGGTCATTAGTGCAACAAAATGTCATAAACATTCTTCCAAAATCGAGAAAACCACATGGGCACACGATAAGACATATATACCCGAGAAACCCGTGTACGCGGATCTTCATACACGGATACGCGGGTGGTACTACTCGTGTACACGTGTACTTACTGCTACACGGATTCTTAGAGCGTACCTACCCGTGTACACGTGTCCCGGGTTACACGTCAATCCGTGTCTCATCGGTAGCCCTAGAGAGAACAAGCATTCATTGACTGATGATGAGAGCAGCATAGTAAAGACCCTTGGTTTGACATGGCAATCTTTGACGGACGACTTCCATATCAACTGTGGCCTGAATTCATATGATCTAAATCTGCGGGAACTCAGCTCCTCAAAACGTACAGTACTCTCTACCATATTGTCCATATATAATCCACTGGGATTAATAACTCCTGTGGTTATTCTCTGCAAGGTCTTCATGCAGCACCTGTGGCAAGAAGGTTCCAGATGGGATGATCAACTGTCATTAAATTTGCTTGATACTTGGAATGAGCTATGTCAGCAATTACCTGTACTTGACAATCTTAAGATCCCGCGACTGGCTCTTATCAACGGAACAGTAAGGAGCATCGAGATGCACAGATTCTGCTTTGCCTCACAAACTGCTTACGGAGCCTCCGTGTACATATATATAAGATCTGTTAATCAAGAAGGCGAAGTTCTCACCAGACTCCTGTACGCAAAATCTAGAGTTGCTCCTCTAAAGCAAATTTCAACTCCCCGTCTCGAACTATGTGGTGCTCTAATTCTCGCTCGTCTCATCAAGAAGATACTTGCTTCCCTACATAACGCCCGACAATGTACAGCTTTGGACCGATTCAACAATTGTGCTGGCTTGGTTACGTGCCTGTCCCATACCGGCCAAGTTTTCCAGTTTTCCTGGAAGGTTTCCGTTTTTTTGGGGGGTGTTTTCCGGTTGTCCGGATTAACATAGTTTTTTCCGGATTTTCAACTCCCTAGCTTTTTTCCGTTCTCTGCATCCAAATCGCATTTCAGTTTTGATTTTCGATAATATCTGTTATTCTGAGATGCGAGTGTAAATTCAACTGATAAGACTCAGGGTGTCTACCGGCAACGAAAAGTAACGAAAAAGTAGCTAATTCTTATGTCTGGATAGTTGGAGGTAACGAAAATTCGCCGAGGAGTGTTAAAATCATTTAAACCCGCTCCGCTAGGCTCGCGGGTGCAATGAAGCGAGTTTCACGCAAGCGGCGCCGATTGCGTAAGCTATATTTCCCCGTGCACGACCTCAAGGAAATGCATACTTAGGATACCTTCAGTGGTACTGTATACATCGGTTCAACGTTTATTTTCGGCATCAAGAAGATTTTAGTTTTGTGTGAAATATTTTTCTATATTAATCGGAAACCTGACTTTTTGCAAGACGTTTATTCGCGATAACTTCCGAAACTCAACAGAAACCTCTCATTTCTCATATTGGCCTCTAAATTTGTATATCTCAAATTGAAGTCCAGAAATAATGCGAAATAATTTATTGTCGCAATCTTGCGAAATGATACTGTTTCAAAATATTATCGCAAAAATGCTTCGAAATACTTAGACTATATTTTATCTATCCGTCTCGTAAATTTGCGACATCCAGTGTGGTTAATTCGAAACTCCGTTATATGTCTATTTTTCCTTCGAACTTAGGTTCCATCTATCTATATATATAAAGCTCAATGTTTGTCTGTCTGTCTGTCTGTCTGTCTGTCTGTCTGTTTGTCTGTTATGTATACAAATCTACACCGTTTCACCGATCTGAACCAAAATTTGTATACTTAACCTTTGGAACCCTGCGGATAACCCTGTCTACTTGAAATTTCCAAAAATCACCCCATTCCCTGCATTTAGGCCCTTTGGCCCAAATCTACACCGTTTCACCGATCTCCACCAAAATTTGTATACTTACCCTTTGTAACCCTGTGAATAACACGGTCCACGTAAAATTTCCGACAGACCACCCCATTTCCTGCATTTAGGCCCTTTGACAAAAATTTACACCGTTTCACCGATCCGAACCAAAATTTGTATACTTACCCTTTAGAACCCTGCGGGTAACCCTGTCTACTTGAAATTTCGGACAGACCATCTCATTTCCTGCATTTAGGCCCTTTGGAACAAATCTACACCGTTTCACCGATCAGAACCAAAATTTATATATTTACCCTCTGGAACCCTGCGGGTAACCCTGTCCTCTTGAAATTACAGACAGATCACCCCATTCCCTGCATTTAGGCCCCTTGGCACAAATCTACACCGTTTCACCGATCAGAACCAAAATTTGTATACTTACCCTTTGGTACCCTGCGAGTAACACTGTCTGCTTGAAATTGCGGACAGACAACTCAATTCCCTGCATTTAGGCCCTTTGGCCCAAATCTACAACGTTTCACCGACCTCAACCAAAATTTGTATATTTACCCTCTGGAACCCTGCGAGTAACACTGTCTGATTGAAATGGCGGACAGACCACCCCATTCCCTGCATTTAGGCCCTTTGGCACAAATCTACACTGTTTCACCGATCTCAATCAAAAGTTATATATTTACCCTCTGGAATCCTGCGGGTAACCCTGTCCTCTTGAAATTGCGGACAGATCACCCCATTCCCTGCATTTAGGCCCCTTGGCACAAATCTACACCGTTTCACCGATCAGAACCAAAATTTGTATACTTACCCTTTGGTACCCTGCGAGTAACACTGTCTGCTTGAAATTGCGGACAGACCACTCCATTCCCTGCATTTAGGCCCTTTTGCTCAAATCTACCCCGTTTCACCAATCTCAACCAAAATTTGTATATTTGCCATTTGGAACCCTGCAAGTAACACTGTCACTTAAAATTTCGGACAGACCACCCCATTTCCTGCATTTAGACCGTTTGGCACAAATCTACACCGTTTCACCGATCTGAACCAAATATTTCATACTTACCCTTTGGACCCAACAAGTAAAACTGTCCACTTTAAAATTCGGACAGACCACTCCATTCTCTGCATTTAGGCCCTTTGGCACAAATCTACACCGATTCACCGATCTAAACCAAAATTTGTATACTTACCCTTTATAACCCGACGAGTAACACTGACCACTTGAAATTTCGGACAGACCACTCCATTCCCTGCATTTTGGCCCTTTGGCACATATCAACATCGTTTCACCGATCTGAACCAAAATGTTTATACTTACCCTTTGGAACCCGACGACTAACACTGTCTGCTTGAAATTTTTGACAGACCACTTACGTACCCTGTCCACTTACACTGTCCACATTGTCCACTTGAAATTTCGGACAGACCACTCCATTCCCTGCAATTAGGCCCTTTGGCACATATCAACATCGTTTCACCGATCTGAACCAAAATTTGTATACCTTCCCTTTGGAACCCGACGAGCAACAGTATCCACTTGAAATTTCGGACAGACCACTCCATTCCCTGCATTTAAGCCCTTCGGCACAAATCTACACCGTTTCACCGATCTGAACCTAATTTTACATACTTACCCTTTGGTATCCGACGAGTAACACCGTCAACATGATATTTTGGACAGACCACTCTATTCCCTGCATTTAGGCCCTTTAGCACAAATTTATACCGTTCCACCTAATTGCACCGAATTTTACGTACTTACCCTTTGAAACCCTACTGGTAACACTGTCCACTTGATATTTTGGACAACCCTCTCCATTCCTTATATTTAGAACAACAGACAAATGGATCTTAAAAACCACATTTTAAGGCGCTAGAACTATTCATATCCGTAGTAGTGTAACTCTAAGAATATTTTATTAAGTCTATTATTGGCTGGCAATGCGGGCTGTATCACGTCACCCCTACCAGTGTTCTGGTGCAGAATTGTGAAAATAATTACATCTTAAGCTGCTTATAAATGGCAGTCACAGGGACTAATAAGTTCAAAAATATTTCTTAGGCCCTTAAAACAGTTATTATCTTGAAAATATTATGCCTCTGTTTAAGTGCCATGGTGTTGGTGCAGTACATTGAGGTTATCAGCGACAATAAGCGTTGGTGCTTTCAAATTTACCTTCATTTATTCCGAACCTTATCGTTGAGAGCTATGTGATGATACATAACATTTTTGCTACCGGTACCTCAGGAGCTTGGGCCAGCCGAAGTTTTTCCAAACTGCTCTGCATATTTTCCTACGGCACTACGCGACAAGAGACGACACTAATGGTGTCTATTTTTCGAACAGCTAATGAGATATAGGCCCTAGGCAGTGTCCTTTAGTTCACTGCCTCCACTTTCTAATCATATCTTTCAATTCGATTGTAAATTACATATGTCAGTACAGTAGTTAGCAAATAGCCGTTTCCCTATTCATTATTATCATTATATTACGGGAAAATGACCTGACTGTTACGTCAATTAGACTGTAGACTACTACTTATCACCCCCACTACTACCACCACCATCACAAAAAGTTATATTATTCATTTTCTGTTAGATTTAATATCATTTCTGTAGTAAGTTAGTATACATTATCATCCATAAAACAAATAAATCCTCCGGGCGAAGCCGGGCACTGCTGCTAGTTGGATATATAATCTAACCGGTTATCTCGAAAACTTGTATAATTTGAATTCGAAAGAAAATGTGCCCTCTTGTCGGATTATTCGTGCAATCCTCTCTGAATAATTCATATAACCGATACCTACTTCGAACGTTCATCCTCCAAAGTCACATCCTCAAGACGGCCGGCTGACAGCATGACTTGCCTGCGGGAATCTCGTCAAACGGACCACGATCAACGCCAGTTGCTTAAAATTATAAAACCCGTGCCCGGCCGCGAACGTGTGTCCTCGAGGACTGCGGGAATCACGGCGCCGATCATACAACATGTCCATAACTGCTCGTGAATTTTAACCATGTCCAACCTCGAGCTCGCCTCCGCCATTCTGCCAAGACAGACAGACAGGCAATAGTTGAACGGCCGGATGCGGTGCCGATTGCATAATATCGCGTTCTCATTGTGCAACCGCGAGGACAACATGAATCTCGTAAAATGACCGAGAGCGGCAGCGATTGCTATATGGATAGGATCTGTCAATGCGAGACCTCCTCTTTCGGGAAGAACTAGAAGTGAAGCAAATGAACTTTACTAAGTAGGAACAGATTGAACATTGATGAGTAAATAGCAATGGAAACAGTTTGCCAATAACAGAGGTAATTTATTCAAAAACAACTTTCAAAAGATTAACAATAAATAAATATATAAACATGTAATGGAAATGTGACCTTTGACAGGCCAACAACAAGCGAGCAAGATTTCATAATCTTTCAAAAACAACTCTCAAAAGATTAACAATAAATAAATATATAAACATGTAATGGAAATGTGACCTTTGACAGGCCAACAACAAGCGAGCAAGATTTCATAATCTTTCAAAAACAACTCTCAAAAGATTAACAATAAATAAATATATAAACATGTAATGGAAATGTGACCTTTGACAGGCCGACAACAAGCGAACAAGATTTCATAAGCTTTGAATGCCAACAAACCTGAGAATAAGTAACCACTTTGCGGCCAGTTAGTCTAAAGTAGAACTATGCAGGGTAAAATAGTGAGTAACTATAGTGTTCAATAATGACTTAAAATCTAGCCTAGGCCTGCACACTGAGAGTAGGCTAGTTTATTTACAGAAAAATCAACATTAACATGCCAGTAGGGATAACATCCCGCTAGTCGCCTGATAGTTACAAGGCGAGGTTGTTTACAATTGAAATGGGAGCATTCCCAAAAACACCTTGATAGATTAAATAGAGAACAAGCCATTCACTTCGTCAGAGAGGTGAACTGGTGTTAAGCCCAATAGTTTGTACAAAAATAGAGAAAAGGATGATTTGTTTTGAAGGATAGTTAACGTGCGAAAGAGAACAGTTGTTTTCTCATAACCCACAATTTAAAGGCATAATACATGCTTAAACCACTTAATAGAAGGAAATAAGTTGTGTTTGGCATGGTTTGACAAGTTATTTAAGTCATGTAACATAACCCTAAAAAGAGAGATACATTTTTAAGTTTAGAAATGTTTTAGGTTATAATAAACACTTAGCTTGTTGGCGTTGGTGTAGAGGAATTTCCACATAATAGAAATAGAGGAAGAACGTGTGTTGATCACTTTTTTCCGTCTTAGAAATGTTGAAGACTTAGTGCCCAGCACAGAAGAAAATTTGTTTATCACTTTGGCTCAAGACAAACTGACGTAGGCCAAGTATCGATGTAAACTTATATAGATTTCGTAGAACTTGGTTTTGATCAGTTTTTTCTGTCTTGGAAATGTTGAAGACTTCGTGCCCAGCACAGAAGAAAATTTGTTTATCGTCTTTGCTCAAGACAAACTGATGTAAGCCAAGTATCGATGTTAACTTATATAGATTTCGTAGATTTTAGAATGCACTGCTGGTTTGACTAGAAGCATTTTGCGATGCATTAGCACACAGCGTTGAGACACATTCAAGAGTTGTGCAAACAGCGTGAAGACGGCTGAAGATGAGTGACTAGCATTGTGACTTGCTGGAGACAGACTGTTGATGTAGGCCAGGGCAGGCTATATACCGGCCAACGTGCTGGATGCGTGATGTGGACAGATGACGTCGGCCAATACGAGAGCGTGGAGCTTTCTCGAAGCCGCTGAAGGCCAATCAGAGAAAGGGGCCAACTGAAAATGAACCTCGTGACCAGCATTACTTCCGGAAAAGTTCAGTATCGCGGAACACGTGCAAGCTGGTACAAATTGAGAAGAAGAAAAAAAAAAAAGGAGAGAATGACTGACAGGTAAGAGGTTATGTTATAATAAAAATAAGTGAACTTTGTAAATTTCACTGAAAAGTGAACACTATACATCGCGATATTTCTCCGCATTCGATGATGAGTGCAACTGGATTCTTGTCAAATGGACAGCAAGCGGTGACGATTGCGTAATAATAACTTTCCATATTTTTCCATGCCCGACTTCGAGGACAATAGAAATCTCGTCGAACGACTAAAAGTGACACCGATGATGTAATCGCGATTTTTCTCCGTGTTCTATCTAAAAAACTACGAATCGCGTTAAACGGCTGAGACCAGCGCCGATCGTGTAACGTCTCAATATTTCTCCGTACCTCACCGCGAAGACAGAATTCGGTGACGATCACGTAACGTCGCATGTATTTCTTCGTGGTCTACCGCGGGGACAAAGGAAATCTCTCCAAACGGCCAAGAACAGAGCAACTTCTTGGTAATTATAACTTCTTGTACACAAGACGGCATATATGCTGAATCAACTCATTTTATATTAAATATCCATTATTTATTTTAATCTTAATTTTTTATGACACCATAAGTGAATCTTATTCGCTGCTTTAAACACAGTTCATTGTTGTTTTCCTTCACCACGCGATGAGCTTCTATGGTTGCCGACCGCAGACGTATCTTGAATTAAAAGGTAACTAAAATTAACTAAAAGGTAGCTAAAAAGTAACTAATTTTTACTTCATCCTTACAGTAGACACCCTATAAAGTTTATCGATAATCCCTTCTTGCAGATTATCGCTGCGCGTTTGACATTACGCTGAAAGTTGATAGAACTGTCTATCTATAATTACATCTCGCAGATTATCGCCGCAATTATATTACTCTTTGTGCTTTGACTGTTTGTAAGCGGGAAAGCTGTAGTTCTGGTATTCGTGCAATTGTGTGACACATTTTTGTGCGATTTAGTGTTTTCGTGATGAATTCAAGTAAGAAATGATATCATCAGTCTTTCAGGGAGGCATATTCTTCAGAATTTTTGGAAACTGGCACAATGAATTAGATAGTCTTACATCACCAGGAGTTTGTAATCTCTTTCCCTGTAGTCTTTTCTCGCTATTTTTAAGACCTTGCGACGCATGTACACGTTAAATTTTTGCCCTTTGGGATCTTCTGGATTTCTATTTTTGAAAGTTGGCAGGTATGCTGTCCTACAAAATGGAAGACATTTGTAGCGAACAGAACAGTAGAGATCTAAGACATCGCACTAGCCTCACAGTGGATCACAGGGGATAATCCTGCGGACTTCGCTTCGCGAGGGGTACTGCCAACTCTTCTGCAGTCTTGCAAACTCTGGTGGGAAAGCCCCAGCTGGCTATGCTTAGACCCCGCATTGTGGCCCTCGCAACCGGATTGCGACGTACTCAAAGTTCCTAAACAGAGACTCGCGACATCACTCATCATCGTGCAATATGATGACTTATTCTTAAATAAATTTTCATCTTTAAACATATTATTCAGAACAGTTGCCCTTTGCCTGAGATTCATTTTCAACTTCAAAAGGAGTCAGGGTGAGCATGGTACTTCTCCATTGAAACCACAAGAAATAATGCATTCAACATCTACATCAAAATTGTACAATCAATCTGTTATCAAAGGGAAGTGAGAAGCCTCCATGGCTCAGGCGGCAGCACGCCGGCCTCTCACTGCTGGGTCCATAGTTCAAATCCCGGTTACTCCATGTGAGATCTGTGCTGGACAAAACGGAAGCAGACAGGTTTTTCCCCGGTACTCCGGTTTTCCCTGTCAAAATTTCATTCCAGCAACACACTCCACTATCATTTCATTTCATCTGTCATTCATTTCATCATTGCCTCAGAGGAGTCCTCACTGACATGATGGGGGCTTCATTCATTCCATCCCTGACCCGGTCGATCGACTGGAAGCAGGCTGTGGATTTTCATTTCATCAATGGGAAGTAGAACGTCCCAAACATGGGAATGTAATTGACACTAAAAGCAAATTGAAAACTTTGAGCCCGATATGGATAAAAATGGCTACGTCAGAGTTGGAGGAAGACTACAGAACACACCAGTTCTGTATGAAGCCAAGCACCAGATCATTCTCCCACCCCAACATCATCTCACCAAACTTGTCATTCTGAGTGAACAACTGAGGCTACTACACGCTGGACCTCAAATGCATATCTCTGAATTGCAACAGAAATATTGGGTTCCCAGAATTTGCCAGATTGTAAGGAAATACACCACATGTTTCAAACTAAAGGCAGAAGCAGCTCAACAGATAATGACAAATCTACAAAGACCTAGAGTCACACCATCTAGACCTTTCATGAACGTAGGAGTAGACTACGCAGGTCTGTTTCTAATACGATCAAGCCCTAGGCAGAGTAAAACAATAGGGAAGTCATATGTCGGAATCTTTAATGTTTCGCGACAAGAGCCGTACATATGGAAGCCATCTCCGATCTATCAGCGAGTGCATTCATGGCAGCACTGCGGCGATTCACCTCACGTCGAGGTTGCCCATCTAATGTCTACAGAGACAACGGCACTAATTTTGTAAGAGCATCTAGAGAAATGAAAAAACTTCAGAACTTCCTAAAGAATTCAGAGAAGGCGAGGGACTTGAACAAGACGCAGGAGGAATAGGCATTACCTGGAATTTCATTCCACCATCTGCGTCTCATTTCGGAGGAGTTTGGGAGACCATGGTAAAGGCGTTCAAGTATCACTTACAAAGAACAATGGGAAGAACAATACTAACCTTCGAAGAATTATCTACCCTTTCTACTCAGATTGAGACGTGCTTGAATAGTCGTCCTCTTATCAAAACTGAACGATGACCCCACATACTCGTCCTGCCTCACACCATCCCACTTCCTAATAGGTGAGCCTCTCACAGCCCTTCTCGACTACGACTTTAAATCTTGCTCAATCAGTGATCTTTCCAGATGGAAACCAGATGGAAACTCATACAGAAAATGGCTCAAGACTTCTGGCAGACGTGGTATAAGGAATACTTTAAAACACTGCAGCAATGTCATACGTGGTCTGAGGAACATCCTAATCTTTGTCCTGGTGATCTTGTACTCGTAAAAGACGAAAATCCATCCCTTCTTCACTGGAGAAGAGGATTGATAAAGGTGGTTCATCCCGGTGATGACGGTTGGGTTGGAGTGGCCACCAGTGCCCCCCATCAAAAATTTGTGTGTGCTACCAGAAGTAAACTGAGGTACACAGTGTAAATTTGTTTAGCATTATTATCTACAGTGCACTTTCTCCCACCTTGTTTATTTTCTTCTTCCCCCTAGCTTTATAAATATTTATTACAGCCAATGGCCAAAGAAAATTAAATTACAATGCTACCGTACATTTCAGACTAACATGGAGGATCATTGTCGCTACACAGTTCCTTGAGCGACAGCTTCCGTTCGCATTCCAGGGCGTGATACCGTTCACAACGTTTCCCACAAAATTTGCAAATACACTCTGCAGCAGGCGAAGGTAAACTTCCGTCTTACAGACTCGAAAATGAAAACCATGCACTGCAAATCTTGTTCATGTGTGACGCAGCTCATAGTCTGGTCTTTTCCATTCTGCAGGGTTCAACATAGCTTCTGTGGAGTAGAAATCTAGCCAAATCGCCTCACGCTTGGCTTTAGCTATTTGCAAAAGGCCACTGCCTTTTGGTGGGCCGGTATATTTGATATCACTGCTATAAACTCCTTGATAATTATTCCTTTCATGTTTCTTGTATCTTAGCAACTAGATCAATAAAGTGTTGAGTGAAAAATGTCGGAAGATGTGTTGCGTATTTTATTTTAACTAGCTTAATTTCGTAGTTAAATTCATATTATAGATAGGTGTATATAGATCAATAATTAATTGGTATGAATCTTAAATTTTATGAAAAGTAGGCTCTTTAATTTGTCACAGAACTACTCGTTTTGACACGGTAGGAAAAGTATAATTTTTTAAATCTGCCCCCATCAGGTTTGCTTGTCAGAATAACTGGCCAGTATGTTTATAGAATCAGTAACATACAATATCATAAGTAATATGTCTCACAGGTAGTCTGTACTGGAGTTCCTGTGAGATGTCGCACACTGTATATCATTAGCAGGCTATTTAATAAAATTGAAAATTTATCATCATAGGGATGTTATAAGTGACAATGTTGCCTAGAAGTTGAGTGGTCATTATGATACTGAAGTACCTCTGTCAGTGTTTACTATATATGAATTTATTCTTATTAATTTTTCAATCTACTTAACCAACATTATTTCCTTTGTACTATACCAAATAGGTTGTATGACCCCATCTTACTGAAGAAGTTAAGTGGTCATTATGAAACTGAAGCACCTCTGTCAGATGAAGTTTTGGATAAATTAATCCATGTCCGTCAGCACATGGCTGGCTATGATCTATGTCAAGAGCTGTATTTGGCTACTCTTGATCTGGAGCTGCACACATCGTGAGTTATATTTTAAAATATGTTGGTTATATAGTTAAGATTGTACTTTTCACCATTGTTATTGTTTCTTTAATTCTGTTTACAAAACAAATTCCACATTGCCTTAGGTAGTCTGTGTTTTGAATCCTTTATCTAATGGCTTAGGGGCAGATGTCCTCGTAGTTCCGCCCCTTAAAACAACAACAACTAACTAACTAATGGCTTGTGTCTGCTCATAAACTCATTTTTGTCTCGCATGTAAAAATGTATCAAAATAACAATCCATTCAAGTCAATAAGTATAACAGTGAGTTAATAGAATATCACTAACATGTTTTGCACTCAGTGAGATCATCAACTTAGTAACTATTGTTCCTCATAATTTCAATTCATTCATAGCTACATGCAGATAGGTTAAATAACACTGTAAATGAGGAATCTCCTTGCTTCACCCCAGTACTTCCATTTAAGGCTCTACTGCCTTCAATAAAGACCTTGGCCTGAGATCCGTTCATGGTCAGCCAGCTTAATTAGTTTCTTTGGCACTCCTAATCCCTCAACTGCATTCAGCATCTGTTTCCTATTTATATTATCAAATGCTTGTTGGAAATCAATGTAATGTGTATTGATATGAAATGCATCATACCCTATTTAATTTGTCCGAATTGACATATAAATTAAATTTGTTTACCTATCATCATCATCTTCATTTCCCGTTTCCAGCTTCCTTGGTTGGGTTGTGAATTAAAGAACTCCATCATTTCCTGCCTCTCCACCACTCCTCTCTTTTTTTTTAAGTACATCTTCAGGTTTTCTTCCCCTCTTCTCTATGCACCCCCAGACTTATCTTCCTTGTCATCTTTTTGGAAAAAGCTTTCTTTGGTACTCTCTTCTCTTCCATCCTCATCATGTGACCATACCATTTTAATTTTGTTGTTTCTATCCTGTTCTATCCACCTTTAAGTAAATAATATATTGATACTACTGATGATATAATACTAGTTTCGGTCAGCTTGTAACCTTCCTCAGTTATCATTAAAATTAAAAATATTAAACTAAGAGCATCACTAATTTAAACATTAAGATTCTATGAACAAAAATAAGCATTAGAAGTAAAAATATTCACTATAAAATATAGTAATCGTTGAATAACCTTCCAAAATATTAAAAATTTAAGATATTGTAATTTGGGGGAATAAAAAATAGGGAACACTTTATTGCATTAATTTATTTATTTATTTATCGTATGGCTTTTAGTGCCGCGAGTGTCCGAGGACATGTTCGGCTCGCCTGAATCTGTAGCTGCATTAATACCTAAAACAACAGAAAACACTCAATTGAAATAGGAATTAATTTACCCCTTTTTGAAATAGAGGTTAATGGTAATAACAATAATTATAATAATAATTATAATAATATTTGAAAGTATGCCTGAATTCAAGAACTCACAGTGGCTGATGATTACCAAGCAAAATCACAATCATAAACATATGTTTAAAACACAACGTGGTAATGGCGTCTCGAAACTGAAGTGATGCTAACTTATTGAAATTAAAATTTTATGGAGATGTATAACCCAATTCAATTAAAATAGAATGTGGATCGATCCATAATAGACATCCAGTTTCAATTGTGTTTGGGAACCACTGTTCTAGCAGTTAAGCCTTTGTAACTACAATAATCATCATCTCACTGATCAATATTCTGTGATGTCCTACCTTTTGTTCATATCTTCATAATAGGAGTTTATAATTAATTTTTAATTATTGGCTCTCGACATATGTATCTGTACAGAATTGTCCAATTGCATGATTCCGATATGTAAAACTGTAATGATTTCCTTGAAATTTTTCAGGAGCAAGTTTTGGCTGGAGATTGTTCGCTATCTCTGGCCTCAGTATTGTGAATTTCCACTGGATAAAAAAAACTCTCATCCATGTTCATTTACTGCCATCTTCTCTGAAGAATGGGGTGCTGCCTACTACTGTCATCTATGGGCACGTCTAGTGGCAGCTGATGTCTTCAGTGCATTTCAAGAAGTGGGACTGGAAGATGCTGAGAAGCTCAGTGTTGTTGGCAGGAGGTAATATACCTCTCATTCTCTTAAATACGTAAATCCACCTTCAATAATCAAAACTTGTAATCTGCATCATTTTTACTCATTTTCATATGGCTTCATCTCATTATTATATTAAACTAGTAGCTGGCTTTACCCATTTGAGCAAAACAACCTCCTTCATCAGAGTGTGTAGAAATGTCTATCCATGGCATTGTACGAGCAGGCTATTTCAGGTAATATTTAGCTAGAAATTGTTTATAGAAATAAAGTGTTAAGTGGTTTGTTGCCATGAATTGTGGCCAGACATTTACAAAAGGTGAGGACAGCTCTGTGCAAATATTTTGAAAAAGGTGTTTTGTACATCCTTAAAATTCATGAAGTTTAATTTTTTGCAGTGGACCTTTTTCCTATCTTTCTGCAACAAAATACCATTATATTATAACAGAGTTCCCCATACCACCAGTTTAAGTGAACAATGCAGAGAAAAATTATAGCACTGACTTAACCACACCTGTGATGTATATACAGTCATGGGCATATTATTGGAATTAATTATTATTTTAGCTGCAATGTGAAAAGAAGTGTCCATAATTTGCATGCGACTTCAAAATTTGTCAGGTAAAGTCTATGCCCAAGATTGCGGGTTCAAACCCGGCCGAAGCCGTCGGATGTTTCAAGAGCGTTAAAAATCCCTCAGTATGTTTTCCTTCGGAGGGGAAGTAAAGCCGTCGGTCCCATGTCATAGATTTATGGCATGTTAAAGAACCTTCCACTAATTACACCTGTGTGAAGCAAAATTGTATTGGTTAGGAATGTAAACAATGCTCTTAGGTTTCTACGTTCGTTGCCAAGAGCCGACTGCGGTGGCGTCTAGTAGTCTAGTTCTGAACTAGACCTAGTAGTCGTTGACGGTGGCGGCAAAAGTAGGAACTGTTTGAAAAATTCAAAGTTGCAGTCGTTACTTGAATTAAAAAAACAGATAGACACACTAATACAGCCATCACATTTATCACCTGTTATCAGACAGATTCTACACACCCAAAGTACACGGGGCTACGTGACCGCATTGTCGTAGCCCCTAAACTAAGGAACCAACCAACCAAAGTCTATAGAAAGTTATCTAAAATTTTAAAACCATGATGTGGTTTCTGAGTTAAAAGAAAAATCTCTGTTATACAGTGAGGTCCATCGTTATAGAACGAGGCTTTCCAATAGCCATGCCGCGGACATGTCACAATGACTCACCAGCTCATTTATAGCATGTGCCAATTAAGACTTGCTGTGAAGTACTGTAGCCTATTCGTATCACGCGAACATGGTTAGGTATTGAACAAAACATCGAATTTTCAAAGTGGAAACATCCTCTCAAGAAGACTATTTGACTAATTACAAAAAAAAATGTATTGAATAGCCGGAAAATTTTTATTAGTCAAATAGGATTATATGTCAATACGGACCAATATGACATCGAATACTTCTCAAGAAGAAGTTTGCAGTAAATTTGTTCGCAAGTTTCAGTGCCGTACGATTTTTACTTGCGGTGGAACCTCGAATTGACAGCATTTCCATCAACTACTCTGAAATTCATGTAATTATGATTATTAAATGCATTAAAAAGTGTAAATAACGAAAAAAATCTATAGAAGCAAGACTACAGAAAATGGAAACTGCTTTCCATTTGACAAAACAAGTTTATAACAAAAAATGCCTGTCTTTGAATTGTAAAATTCACTGAGAAATCAATTGGAGATTAAGGAACGCAAAATCATGCTAAAAAGATACAGTCAGTCTGAGAGACTAGACTTTATATCATTTCAAATGACGCATGCTACAAATGCTACACATGATGTTGTTGTTGTTGTTGTTGTTTCTTATGGCTAGCCCGGATTCCAATCCATCAGCTTTCTTGCGTTCCAATAGAGTTGTGTGAGGTTTCCAGAAGTTCTAGCAGTCACATCAAGTTTGTTGCAATGTAGCAGGTGCCCCTTATCCATTTTACTTCCAGGTTCGTGACAAAGTGTGCATTCTTCAGATCTCAGGATGTTGATTCGTTTCAGATGAGCTGCAAGGCAGTCGTGGCCAGTGTTAAGTCTGAAGAAGGCTACAGCTTCTACACATGTTAGAAAGGCTCAGGTGGGCTTCTCGCTTCGCTCGAAGTCCCAGGACTCTTTCAACAGACTCCATTACCCATTAACTTACGCTTCCCGCGCATGGAACGGAGAGCGGGAGGTGCACTCTGCTGCATGACGTCACGCACTCGCCGTCTCCGTATCACATAACGCCAGACCCCAGGAGTAAACTCGGACTCAACAGACTCCATTACCCTTTAACTTAGGCTGGAATTCACCTTACAAAACCTAATGCTGACGTCTATTTGAAAATTTCTAAAATCACAGACACAATCCGTACGAGAAGGATCCAATTCATGGGACTTTTGGACAGAATTGACCCAACTAGGTTAACACATAAAATCTATACGTTTTTGCAGAAAAAGGCAACAAGGTCCAATTGGTACAAACAGGCGGAAAAGGACTTGGCTGAATTAGGTTTTCCCAATCTCAAGGAACGAGAGGAAATTAGGAAAATTACTCATACACGGGGTTTTGAGGGAGAAGAGAGAAGACCTACCACACATGTCTGGTCGCAGCAACGAAGACTCGCTCAATCGTTGAGCATGAAGAATTATTGGGCAAACATCAAGACCAATAAGTGTTTATTCCGCGTGGTCCTAGGAGACCCATTACCGTAGTAGAAGAAGAGGAAGAGAAAGTGTAAATGTGTTGAACTAGTTGGGCGCTACACTGCTGCTAGTGCCAGTTCCTTGGGCAACACGCAGCTAGCCACAGTACGGTCGCCTATTCGAGTCTCGGTTCTATAGGGAGGGCCCTCACTGTTCTTTAAAAATATACTAATGGCTTCATTATGCTAACATTTGGTGCCAAAATACCGTATATACCCAAATATACCCGCACCCTCATTTTTGGATGGAAATTTTTAAAAAACTTTTGTTTTCTTATTTTTGTCCCATTATTTTAAACAAATGTATACTATTAATACTGTACTACATAGCATTAAATAAAACATAAGAAGGTACACAATCATTACTTATTATGATACGCCGATAACACCACCTTTTTTATTCCGAATTATCAGCTTCAAAAATAGGGGAGGGTATAATAGATGAAAATTTCCCTTGATATACCGTCTTTCCTCGCATAATCGTCGCCATCGCGTAATCGTCGCACCCCACTTTTCAAACACCAAAATAGGTTTATAAAATTTCCTCGCATAATCGTCGCATAGCATATTTGTATTTGTTGGCCAGTCAGTTGCACATGCTACCGCGACTTTATAACCTGGCGCGTCTTTATGCTTGCGGGCTATGAACTGTGATGCGAGCGGCAAGCTTCGTCATTTAGCACATTCCGCGAGCGTATAATCTGGCGTGATCTTGTCAGGAGAAAGTCATCTCGTCTTTATGCCTGCGGGCTACGAACCGCGACGCGAACGGCCAGCGCACATTCCGCGGTCTTATCGGCCTAATCTGGCGTGATCTTGTCAGGAGAAAGTAATCTCGTCTTTACGCCTGCGGGCTATGAACCGCGACGCTAGTGGCCAGCGCACATTCCGTGACCTTATAGGCCTAATCTGGCGTGATCTTGTCAGGAGAAAGTAATCTCGTCTTTATACCTGCGGGCTATGAACCACGACGCGAACGGCAAGCGCACCTTCCGTGACCTTATAGGCCTAATCTGGCGTGATCTTGTCAGGAGAAAGTAATCTCGTCTTTATGCCTGCGGGCTATGAACTGTGACGCGAACGGCCAGTGCACATTCCGCGAGCTTATAGGCCTAATTTGGCGTGATCTTGTCAGCAAAAAGTAATCTCGTCTTTATACCTGCGGGCTATGAACCGCGACGCGAACGGCCAGCGCACATTCCGCGAGCTTATAGGCATAATCTGGCGTGATCTTGTCAGCAAAAAGTAGTCTCGTCTTTTTGCCTGCGGGCCATGAACTGTGACGCGAGCGGCCAGCGCACATTCCGCGAGCTTATAGGCCTAATCTGGCGAGATCTTTTCAGGAGAAAGTAATCTCTTCTTTATGCCTGCGGGCTATGAACCGCGACGCGAACGGCCAGCGCACATTCCGCGGACTTATCGACCTAATCTGGCGTGATATTGTCAGCAGAAAGTACTGTCGTCTTTATGCCTGCGGGCTATGAACTGTGACGCGAACGGCCAGCTTCGTCAGCACATTCCGCGAGCTTTAACCTGTCGTGACCTTGTTAGAAGAAAGAAGCCTGACTACAGGCTATGACTCACGCTACGCGAATGACTGGCCCGTGCAGCAAATAATGATACAGTATATTCTTTGAACTTAAATATTCTTCGCATAATCGTCGCACCCTGCTTTTTTCCACGAATTTCAGGCTAAAAAAGTGCAAGGATTATGCGATGAAATACGGTAGGTTAGCATGGCATGGTACAGGGAGTCCTTTTAAAATCTTTGTGACGGAGTACCGAGGTTTAGGAGCGCATGCAAGCGGAGACAGTGAGCACAGTGGCAGCAAGGGCCAACAAAGGTGAGCGGATGTTACTGAGCAATTGCTTCCGTCTGCAGCTGTCACCCGTCAGCGGCCTGCTATCGACACACAACATGTGGTCTCACATGGGGAATCCCGCGGGTCGCGGCTTGAAAAGCGAAGACTTGAAACAACTCACAAAGGAGCACCTAACGTCCTTAAATCAACACACAAAATAGTTATTTTAACCAATACTTTATTACGAAAAAAAGATGTGCGTGCGCCGAGATCAAGGTTATGCAGTGTTGCAATGTTACGCGGCAACTATTTGAAATACGAAAGATTTGTTTCTAATACCAGCTGACTTTTATCAAGTACCTTGCAGTGTACTATCTATGACAAGATTTCATGTTCGGTATTTCGAACACTTGTTTTACGTTTACTGATGCCATGCTATCACGCAACTCATGAAACTGATGCATCTGCTAGGCTTTCGCGACCGGTCAAGCCACTAGACGGAAATAAACAAGTACACGCAAACAAGCACTAGCACTATCTAGCGGATACCCGCGCGTGGCGGGCAATTTAAATCTTTAAAATTTGGATGGCTCAATTAATACCCACACCCCAATTTTTCACAAAAATGTGTGGGTGGTATTTGGGTATATAGGGTAAACCTCATGAATCCCACAATGCTTCAAGCAAGAAGTCTATTTTGAAGACTATCAAGGCATTCGTCGTCGTCGGCCAAAACTCTTATCCGAATGTATGTTTCTTTCCTGCATTACTAATTTGTATTCACTCGATGGTGGTGTCGCTGGTGACTCAACACACCAATTCTGGCATAGAACGTTCGGCCGCACACAACGCATATGATGGAAGGTGGAGGACGTGGCAATATCTGCCGCAGCTTTCTCCTCTGACGAGTTTCCATTTCCTGCCTTCGGCGTTCTTCAAAATGTGAAACCGCGGCTGAGGTGGCTGCACGCCAACGTGCGCGATCTCCCGCAAGTGCATGCCAATATCAGGATCAATCGCTACACTCCTCAAGGTTTGTTTAAGCTGGTCTTTGTAACGCTTCCGAAGTGCTCCTAGAGGTATCTTGCCCCTGCTGAGCTCACTGTACAGGATTTTCCGTGGGAGTCTGTCGTGCGTTGGACATACCGATCCATCAAAGCCGGTGACTAATGATGATGGCCTCTTTGCTCTTCATCTCTGCTCTCTCGAGAACCGAAGCATTCGTTATATAGTCATCCCATTTGATGTGCATAATGGAACGGAGTTTCTGCAGGTGCAAGCATTCCAGTTTTTCGATGGTCTGGCGGTATAGGGTCCAGGTCTCACATCCATAGAGCAACTTAGAAATGACAACGGCTTGGTATACCATTAGTTTTGTACAAATTCTTTGATCTTTGCTCTGGAATACACGATGTGAGAGATGTCCAAACGCTGCATGCGCATCACGGATTCTGTTATCCACGTGCTTCTCAACAGTACATTGTGTAGACAGAATACTCTCAAGTATGAGAAGTGATCGACTTGGTCCAAAGATGTGCCAGAGATAGTAATATCAAAACCTGGGATAGAGGTTCCAGGAACAGGTAGAGCTAAAACTTTGGTCTTCTGAATGTTTATGGTAAGGCAAAAACGTTCATATGCACTCCTGAAACAGTTCACAGACTGTTGCAGCTCCTCAGATGTATGGGCTGGTGAGGCATTATCATCGGCATATTGCAAATCTGTAACCTAATGAATATTGGTTAATCTTTTGGAACGAAGTCTGGTCTGGTTGAATAGCCCTCCATCATACCAATATTTAATTTCCACACCTGTGTTGTTTGCAGGTGCTCTTTCATAGAGCATGACCGTCAGGTATAGGGCAAAAAGAACAACACAGCCTTGCTTGAGCCCTTTTGTGATCGAAAATTCTTCTGAGACATCATTCTGATGCAGCACTTGCCCGACCATACCATCATGAAGAGCCCGAATCAATCCAACGAAATATTCCAGACATCCAAAATGCCCCTAAACCAACCACATTGCCTTTCTGGGAACAGTATGGAAGGCTTTTTCAAGATCGTAAAAGACTAAGGATAGAGGTGTCATTTGTTCTTCTGCATTTCTCCTGCAGTTGCCTTATACAAAAGATCATGTCAACTGTTCCTCGGGAAGTAAGGAATCCACACTGTGATTCAGGCCTCGGGAAGTAAGGAATCCACACTGTGATTCAGGAAGTATTCTCTCTGAGATAGTTTGAAGTCAAATCAGTAGGTTTCTGGCAAAAACTTTTCCTACTATGGAAAGGATACTGCGATCGCCTTTCTTGATATTAACAACGGTGGCGCTCTTCCAGTCAGCAGGTATTTTTTGGGTATCCCAGATTAAGAGGATCAGGTAAAAGATATCACGCCTCCATTTTGAATGAGTTCCAGAGGGATGTTGTCTGAACCTGGAGCCTTCCTTGGTTTGTCAAATTCACGGAAAGTTGGAGGTATTGCCATCCAGGGTTGAAGAGGATGTTGAGGAACAAAACTTAGAAAATCTTCAGCCGCGGTAGAGGGACTTTTTAAGAGTGAACTGAAGTGTTCTTTCCATCGTTCCAAGATGTCCTGGCTGTCTCATAGAGCATGGCTATTGGGCTGTGTAAGAACACCACTGGTGTTATCAGCATCTATTAGAGGGTACCTGAAGAGGAGCGGATAGGTCCATACAGCTCTTTCAGTCCCGCATAAAAGTTGCATAGATCTCTAGCGTCTGAAAAATTCTGAAGTTCTTTGGCTTTAATTTGTCACCAGTTGTCTTTTATCTCACGAATTTTAGCTTGGCATGTCTGCCTTCGTTCCTGAAATTTCTTTTGCTTCTCTCTGGAGCATGGGGTTTGCAAAAGGGATAGACCGGCGTCCCGTTTTGCACTGATGAGATTCAGAATTACCTCATTGTTGTCATCAAACCAGTCTTGGCACTTCCTCTTCTCAAAGCCGATAGCCTCCTCTGCTGATTCTGTAATGATTCTCTGAAGCGTGGTCCATTCACAGTCAACATTCTTTGTATTGAATGGATTGTTGGCCAGTTCTTCTTGAATAGTGTATCGGTATCCTTCAGCAAGAGTTTCATTAAGGAGCCTCGAGTTGTTGAACTTTCCACCTGGACGGATTCATGAAGTGGGAACATGGTCTTTTGTTGATAGCAATCCTGAATCGACTAATCAAGAGTCTGTGATCTGTCCAAAAGTCATCGTTGTTTCATGCTGCCTTCGTGATCAAGACATTAATCCTGTGATAAAGGAATTTCGATCAGTTGTCGAGGAAAGACATTCAGGACAAAGACAAATTGGATGATTCAATATCCAAAATAGAAATACCTGGTATTACGACATCATGGGCAATGCTCAGAGAATGGATGCTCTCCATGGTGTATGGTTTACAGCATTCAGACAGCTTAAGCTCTACGTTTTAAACTTGTTTGATTTAATCAACAAATTACCATAATATTTTATTCTAATAATTTGGACACTTCTGAATACCAAATTTCACTCCAAACCACTCGGCTGTTAAAAGTGTGCAACAGACAATTGTTTTCTTTTCTATGGAACTGGACAAGGAAGCCACTATGACCTATGAGAATGTACCGTCCTGGTATTTTCCTTGAGTTGAAAACTCGAAATTATGGTCGACAGTGGTGTTGAAACCAATCATCTCGTGAGTCCACGTGTAGCCTAGCACATTAATACATGATCACACCATTTTGTATATATAGTACACACTAGTATTATTTCACTTTGTTAGGTGTCAGGGGTGCAGTTGATGAGTTTTCTATTTGGGAGATGCCTTTCCTGACACCAATTGATGAGAAATAAAAAGAATGAAGATGATTCAAACTGAGGAAAGAGTTGGGAGGAAGTGACCCTGGCTTATTAAACAGTACCATCCTTGCTTTTGCCTGCAATTGAAACTGGGAAATCATGAGAAACCCTTCTGAAGGTGAGGGGTAGATGACCTCATAGTTCCACCCCTTAAAACCACAATAACTAACTACTGTTAACCTTCTGAAGGAGGAATAACAGTTGCATTCAAACCCACTCTTCTTTTGAGACAGCCTGGACCTACTAGCCTTGCGCCTCACTTCGTAGCTACGCAATATAAATAAAGGCAAGCAAGCTGATTGGAGATTAGGTACAGGCAGGGCTAGATTTGTGACGGTACGCACCAGTACACTGTACAAAAACCTCTGATTGGGGGGAAATGTCGAATATAATTTTTAGAACTGTGGAAAGTTAGTTGTATAGGCCAACGGCTATGGTAAGAAAAATGTTGCTACAGCAGTGTAGATGTAATTTAAAATTGCAATCAAAATTAGACTGCTATTTTGTCCACTTATTAATTTTTAAAGGTGTTCAAAAAAGCATAAAAATATCTTTTATAGAACTCTATATTTCAATATTCCATAAAGCCCCTCCACCATCCGGTAGCCCACAGTACCGGAAGCTCTTGTTTTACAAATCAAGCCCTCGGTACAGGTATTGAGGGGATTGCAAAATTCTCAATTATAGATGAATATGATACTTCAATCAAAATTAATTTCTGTCATTTTTAGCCTATTTTCATTTTATTAAAAAAATAGGCTTATGAGATCACCTTTTGTCCGTGTATTTGTGTGTCCCCCCCCCCAATAACTTCTAAACGGCTGGAGCGATTTCAATGAAACTCGGTAAGGTCATAGTACTATTTTGGCCGACCCCAACCGTGTCCTTCAAATTTTATTACGTCTCACCAATCCAACATGGCAGCTGTGCAAAATATTTCACCGGCATTCCATATCTCCGAAACTATTACTGATATCACGCTGAACTTTTGTACGGTGATGAAGAGTACTACTAGAAGTTCAGCTAAGAGACTTTCAAAAACCTGTAGAATACAAAACGAACATGGTGGCCAAGCGAAGGTGAGACATTTCAATAGACCTTTCTCGCGATTTAACCATGTTTATAGACATTTTAATGCACTGGCATCTAATTTACTTAAATTGTTCACATAACCTCAAGATGGCGGCTGTGCACATTTTTAAAATTAAGTTTTTATTTCTCGTGTATTAATCATGGGATCGAAGTGAACGATTGAATAATGAACCTACGAAAAAATAGTCTTCTAATAGTACCGGTACATAACTCTATGGCCTACATATATAAAAATCCAAAATGGTGACCAACCGAAATATATAGACGGTTCTCAATATCTATTAATATATGATAGCAATCAAACTGAAATTTTGTATGTTGACAGATGCTATGAACATAAGTAAGTACACCTATAGGACTTTCAATAACCTGGTGAGCACAAATCCAACATGGCAGCGACGCGAATTAAAAGTATTTAAATGGACGTTTCTAGCGATTTGACCATCCGAGCGCAGTAAAACTTCGTATGGTAAGTGCTTATACAAATTTCAATCCACTGGAATCTAATTTATTTCAATTGTTTTCATAACTACAAGATGGCAGCAATGTGAAATTTTAAAATCTGATTTTCATTTCTTGTGTCCTACACCTACACCTACACAATAATCTTCATGTAATAGTAGGCCTACATAACTCTAAGACCTACATATATAAAAATCCAACTTGGCGACCATCCGAAATATTTAAACGGTTCTCATTATCTACGAATGTATTACAGCAAACTGACAATTTTTATGTTGATAGAGGCAATTAACATAAGATATATGAAAATAGGCTATATAGTTCTTCACGGAACTACTTGTTTTGTACTTGGGTTGCTTCACAAGTGTAATATCTCCTGAGGAATAATTCAAATAATTTCCTTCTTCCTAGATTCCGTTCTACTTTCTTTGCTCTTGGTGGAGGATGTCATCCTAGTGAGGTGTTTCGAAGATTCCGAGGAAGAGATCCCTCGCCTCATGCTCTTCTTCGCTCTCTTGGACTTAAACAAGTCAAAAGTGGAACAGTGCAGTGATGTTAACATATTGATTGTAAATTCCAATGTTTGTATAATAAGTGTACAATTAATTCAGTTACCATGTAACTAGTCTCATTACATTATTTGTCTTTTCCACTGCATATATATTATATGTACAGTTAAGTACATAAACTTCCTCTCTTCAGTTTATCCCAACTTCCAGTCTTCTATCCTGTATTGGAGCTATGGGTGAATTTGGAGTAATGTGACTGATGATGGTTGGTCTGTCTGCTTCATTTCAGTAACCCGTTGGTCTGTCTGCTTCATTTCAGTAACCTTAAGTTATTTTGACAAAATTCTACTATGGGCAACCAACGTATTGCAGTTTGTAAATGGTAAGAAATTAGATTGCCTTTACCCTACAAAAATATCGTAAGAATTCAAAATCTATTGGATTTATCTTGTGTGAAATTAACACTAAAGCATCTTTGAGCTTTCGTGCTACCTAATCTGCATTGTTGATTTTAATTTCTCAAAACAGGGGATTTGGCTCTTAGGTGAAAAAAAAATGCTCATGCTGAGCATTTTTAAGAGCCCTCTGGTTGGTTGTCTTGCAGCCATTTGACCTATTGTGGAATAAATTCATGGTGGACAAGTCCCCAAGCTTAAAAGAAAACTTCCAGCATAACTTTACCTCTCGAATTGTCCTTAGGAAATTTTTGTTTTTGAGGATATGTTCTGGTTCTCCATTCACTTGGTGGGGCCGATAACCTAGATGTTAGGCCCCTTAAAACAACAATTATCATCATCCTCATCATCCATTCACTTGACTAAACTTTAGTCACGGTCTCATACAATTAGCACCAAGTTTCATCTCCAGCAATTATGTTGTTCAAAAAATTGCCAACTTGATCAGCCATACTGATAAGTCTCCAGCAAGAAACATTCTCCTTTCTTTGTGGTAAGGAGTCGACATTTTCAGGACCAACGTTAGACTTATGTGATGCATGTTTAAATTTTTGTGAAGAATGTTTTGAAAAATTACGAAGATTTCCAACCTCTTGACAGTTCTCTAATAGTCTTTTGTCAGTCCTCCCTACTGACATCTTGCACACGGTGAATGTTTGTTTCATTAATTGAAGTTAAAGGTCGGATAGAGCCATGGTCGTCTTCGAAAATGATATGACCTTCAGAAAATCGTTAATGCCAGCGTTCTATTCATCGTTCCTTCACCACACGCCTTTGGAGCAATCTTGTCTCCGAAGGTGATATGTGTAGTAAATCACAAAATTTGATATTTGTGCATTGTTGTGTATCCCAAATCATGAAATGTAACACAACAATACCAAACAACTATGAAACTTTTACGGGGATGACGTTATGAATGCTACCTATACCTCAAATAAAAATATCTCGCATGATGATATAATTTTTGCAAAAAATTATATTCTGGGAACTTTTTGATCTGAGTAGTATACGACAGTGTTGCCAGATTGATTCAACAATTACTGATAGGTTCAATGTTCTACTACATGTAACTTCCATACGATCTAGTGGACATGCATTGTGTACCGGTTCATCAATTTAAGTCTCCCCTCCGATACCAATCAAGGTGCGGCAAGCTCTCTCACTGACAACCCTCTCGCTGGCCGGTAAAAAGTGCAAGACTTCTCCCCTCTACTTTGCGTCAACATTTACATACTGTCGTTTAATAGCAATTACTAATGCAAATAACTACTGTATCTACAAACTCACCTGGTTTTACAGGAAATGTTTGAAGTGTTGTCTGTCAGCTCGCAAGCATGCCTAGCACCTCGCAAAAAGGTTTCCATACAAATGGTTAATTTCTCCCTGGGTGACGTTGGAGTATAACTAATTTACAATATTGCGTATCGTGTGACTATATGGAGCACAGATACCACGAAATTTCCGAATGAATCGAAAACGGCACTCTCTAACAGAAGAATACTTTACATAACAAAACAAATGAATACACGTATAGAAAACATCGCTTCGCATAACAAAGCACAATGAATACATGCTGTTGTAATGAAAACATCACTTCACATAACAAAGCACAATGAATACACGTTGTATAGAAAACATCACCTTAAGGTTCTTAACCGGTGGTCTGCGAGTGCCTCGGGAGTGGTCCGCGGGAGAAAAGGGTCCACCAGCACGTATAAAAAAAAATGGCCAATAAATGGGGATTTCAAAAACGGTGTGTATTGAACGAGAATCGTCCGAATGTATTCGCAGCGATGACTATCAGTAGGGACACTCTAATTTCACGACTCGCGAAATTTGCGAAATTTTCAAAAGTGTTAAATATGATGGGAGAAAGGCATATAGGATATGTGTTACGAATTTAAATGTAATTTGGAACACTATCTACTCGCGAAATTTTGGCATTTCGGCTCCATATACGAATTTTTAGGTTTACTCGCGAAATTTATTGCAACTAGAGAAATAATGCATTAAACCGTTATCCGACTTTTATTACAACCTTTTCAAGGTGGGTGAGTGGATAGCGTGTCGGTCTACTAACCCCAAGATTGCAGGTTTGCCCCTGACCGTGGTAAGTGATTTTTGAAAGGCGGCAAAAATACGATACACATGTCATACGATGTTGGCATGTCAAAGAACCCATTTGAATTCAGTAGGCCGAGTTCTTAATGGAAAAATTAATCTCGGGAGTTTCCGCCAGCACAAAGTTCCTCATTTCTCTACTAGAAAGCGCTATTGTGTTCAAGGAGATTAGATATCTAACATCTAACCTCCTTGACTTTCATAGTCAAGGAACTACGAAATTCGACATGCAAGCTACCCTCTGGGTGTCAAATAGCAAAGCTTGCACCAGGCACCCGAGGCCATACGATATTATTAAGGCGTGGATGCGTAACATCAGTCATATGTGCGGCATCCTACACCTAATTTTCCTCTTGTAAAACGTTCAATTATTATGTTAATACATTTTAATTACCGTATATACCCGAATACCCGCCCCCTCATTTTTGAATGGAAATTTAAAAAAAAACTTTAATTTTTATTTTTGTCACTTTTAAACAAATGCATACTATTAATACTCTACTACATATCATTAAATAAAACACAAGAAGGTACACAATCATTTCTTAATAACCAAAATCTATAGTATACATTTTAGCTGGATGCCATGCTACCGTATCACGCAACTCACGAAACTGTAAAACCCGCGCTTCTGCCTGAAACACCTGTTGACCTCGACAAAAAAGGCTACTCTCTCCCCTACTGCCTCGCTTACGAGTTCCGTGCCTCGCGTACCGCACGGCGGTGTGTAAGAAGCGTGCAGTACACAACGACTGAAAATGAGAAAAGAATAAGTTTTACGGCATCCTTCAAGTTGAAAGTGCTAGAATATGCTGCAGAAAATGGACTGAAAACGGCGAGTCGTAAATATGAAGTGCAGCCGTGTATGATTCGTTATTGGCGTAACCAGAAGGATAAATTATTGGGAACAAAGAAAACCTGTAAGCCCTTCCGCGGTGTGTAAAAAGGAAAGTACGAAAATGTGGACATAAAAGTTCTGGAGTGGTTCGAGAAACAAGAGACAACGGTCACGCTGTAAATCACGAAATGATGCCGCATAACATGCAACACTGCGTAACCTTGAACTCGGCTCTCGCACTGCTGTCCTACTACACTGTAACCAATCAGCTTTTAGAATGTTGCAAGAACACTTCCCAAGTCGATAGTTCTAGACCATTTGTCGAGGTCTTCGTCGCACGAAAATTTATCTGGATAGTTCACTTCACCATGCCACCGAAACTGTGCTTAGATGAACGAATAAAACAGTTCTCGCATGACGGAATGAAGAGGTCTGGAGAAGTAATGCTCTGTAGCTTTTGCAATAAAAGAATACCTTGGGAAACTTCTGATGCCATAAAAGAGCACATTTCTAGCCGCCACCACGTGGAAGCAGCAAAGACACGCAAGCGGCAGACAACAATGTTCGAGGCAGCTGAATGTTCAAAAGGAGCAAAGGTACGTAACATTCAATTGTTATATTCTTGTGAATACTTTTATTTTGTTGCGGGTGACGTAATAACCATGATCTGTTACGGTACTTCCACACCAAGATGTTTTCGTAAACTTTGTTAATAAACACTGTTAACAAACAATGTTTAGAAACATTTTTGACTGTTAATAAACAAAATAGCGTGTTCATTAACTTTTCGAGCATGTTGTTAAACAAAATATCTTTAACTTTTGTGAATGAAACTTTCCATTAACTTTTCGTGTTTTCGTTAACATTTCGGTTCGCACATGCACACGGACGCAATTAGAACACGCAAATTCGTAGTGTGGAATATGATGCTTTCTTATTTTATTTTTTCAAATTGACTCCAATCGCAAGCGGAAGTTCTAAATACAGTATTTTTAATTCTGTATGATATTCTTCTTCTTCTACTTCTTTTCCTTCCGCTTTTCCCACACCTGTAGGGTCGCGGGTGCGAACTGTGACGCACAAGTGGATTAGGCTCTTGTTTCGCAGGCAGACGCCCTTCCCACTGCCAAGCCCCTCTGTGGAGGGATGCATTCACTATTTTATGTTATGTATCTGTGGTGGTTGGTTGTGATGCATGAATTGTTGATAATTTAATTGCACAAACTAATTCTTTGATTTTTTCTGACTTTATTAGGCTGCCAAACTGGATTTTGTCTCTTCGACCGTAGAGATGATGGTATCAGTTAGCATTCCCTTGGAAAAGGCAGATCACCCAGCTTTCAAGGAATGGGTGAAGAAGAACGTTGTAGGCGGTGGAGACCTTCCAGGAAGTAATGTTCTTCGTAGGGATTATTTGCCTCTCTTGGCAAAATCGAAGAAGGAAAAGGTTGTTATGGCCGTACATAACAAACAAGTTGCTGTCGTGTGATGAAACAACCGACAAGCTGGACAGGGCAATTTTCGTTGTTCTGCTGTCTACAGTGGAGCCTTCCGCATCACAGGACCAGTATGTGGCGGCAGTCACTTCGTTGGAGGCAGTGAATGGACGGACATGTGCTCGAACGATTACAGATGCACTGCGCGACACGAAAGTGAACTATGACCAGGTTGTGACCTTAGTAACTGACTCGGCCAAATACATGACCTCGTATTTAGTGGGTTGTAACTCCTCTTGCCAGAAGACTCTCTTCACATTCAATGCTGGGCACATAAGGTCAATCTGGTTGGTGTTGTGGTGAATGAATGTCTGTCGTCCCTGAACAAATTAGTTGTTTCAGTTAAGCAAACATTTCTACATTCCAGAAAGAAACGACACGCCTTCCGACAGTTCCTGCAGGAGAAAGAATCGGGGGCTGGGATGTTTCCAATTCCTGTTGCCACAAGGTGGAATTCCTGGCTGGAAGCAGTTGAGTGGCTGGCAGATAACTGGACCATTCTTTTCGAGTTTTTCCAAACCAATGATGGAAAAGAATCATTCACCGCTGCATCTTCGCATCTGCAGAATATAACAGAATCGGAGTTACAAGTGCTTTATGTGCAAGCTCTTTTCGTTAAATCTGTAGCATCAGTGATGAAACCTCTATTGCTCAGACTGGAGACGAATTCCAAACCAATTGCTGCAGAAGTGTATCCCAAACTTCAGAATTTGAAGAAGCGTTTACAAGTGGTTGCTGCAGGAATGTTCAGCAACAAGGTCCAGGAAGAGCTGGATGCCCTGAAAGGTAATCTTAGGGGCAGAGCGATGGAGGAAATAAAGAAGACGTCAGGCCATATGCATACGAAGTTGGACAACCTGATGTTGGGGGACCCAGCCCGTACATTTTTGGAGCCAGTGTCTGAGCTCTTCTACAGGCAGAATGTCTTGTCGCAGTCTACAGCAGGAGACAAACTGAAGGCCCTATTCAGCAAAATACCGTCACTGAAGGGTATTCCCGTTGATGAAGGAGTGCTCGCATATAGGGATCTTCAGGATATTCTGAAGAAGAATGCAGAAATAGCGGTGGAAGATGCTCTTCAGGCAATGCGAGAGGATCATCAACCCTTTGTTGATGGTGCATTAAGGGCACTGTGGGTTCCAGTGTCAAATGTAAATTGTGAAAGATTCTTTTCAAAATTTTCTTGTGTGTTGACGGATTTCAGAACTAATCTAACAATGACAAATTTGGAATTGCTGTCATCCTACAATTATGATTGTAAAACATGAAATGAGGAAGGGAGGTAAAGTTTGTAAATATCTTTTTTGTTATTAATGTTTGCGATTTCTGTCTTTTGTACCAATAATTTTGAAGTTACAATATAAATATTTGAAAGTACTGACTGCATTTCTATTTCCCTAAGATCTATATTATCTAAGAATTTGTCTTTTCTACCCTAGAATTTTTGTTTTCTACTCAAGAATTTTAATTACCTACCCAAGAATTTTCCCTCGTTACTCAATAATTTTTTCTCTTTTTACTCAAGAATTCAGCACCATTTCATTCAAGAAATTCGAGTGTCCCTAACTATCAGATTTTGAATTGAACTATCTTTAAAATAAGTGTTATTGAGGAAGGGTTACACCTGATTAGGTGTATTGGGGGGAGGAAGGGTCCGTACATGATTCAATTTCAAGCAGAGTGGTCCGCAGACGTCTACGGGTTCAGAACCACTGCCTTAAGGCAATATATAAACTGTAAAATTGCCCCGAGACCGCACTGTATGTTAGGTCAATTCAACTAGCACTTCACAAACTTAAGACACTGGAAATACTGACAGCTTATTGGAACATTGCCGTTCTCAGTACACGTGTGCATTGGGGAGTTGAGGCTGCACCTGCCAAGGGCCACCTTTATCGACCTAGCAGTGCTTCCAGGGCGGATTTAAAATGATGACCCTGTATCTTAAGAGCTGAAATTGGGCATTTATTCATAGTCACTAATCCTGGCCACTGTTGATAAATGCTCTCAATAATTTTAAACCCTATACACTGTATTTCGAAAGAAAGAACATGAAGGATATGGCGGGAGCTTGTAACAGCTGAGCTGTGTTGCCTATATTCTATTGTTGCTATGAATCAGCTGATTCGAATAATACTCGGCTACATTTCGGACATTATATCCCTACAGTTATTCGTAATAATTTAAGAAGTCAATCTTGACCCAACACCAAGTACATTCAAACAGAGAAATAAATTACACACCGAAATCATGCTGTCCACCTTATCACAGTTATTCAATTCAATTAATAGGACAACGAGGGAAAACACTCCAGAGTTGATACAAAGTAATACTCATCATGCAATAAGCAGGTATTATTGATGATTATCAGTTTATCCCTAAAAATGAAATAAGCTAGGGTGTAAGTCGTTCACAGTATAGCTGACATAGCACACTCGCTTCATTCTTCTTTCGTAATGATATGAAATTAATCATATTGAAAGGTTTCCATACTGACATTCTAATAGAAGTGAGTATGTAATATAAGCTGGGACAGGGGCTAATGCGCAAGATGGCCGCCAAGCACAATCGCACTCTTAAATGGCGGGCTTTTCAAATAGTTATTTATTTGTTATTAACTATGCATTGTTTATTATTTATGTTTTATTTATTATTAATTTTATTTTTTAATATTTAATTTATTATTTATATATTTTTTATTATGTCAAAGCTCTAAAGTGCAAGGTCATTAACCCAACAATTCTCTAACCCATAATCACAGAAACCTCATTTAATATTTAAGTTAATGCATGTAATATTTTTTTATTTTAAATTTTACATTTTAAGATTTAAGATTTTTTGATTTTACATTTTTAGATTTTAAATTTAAGGTTTTAGATTTTGGATTTTTTTTTCATTTTAGTTTTTACATCTTACATTTTGCGAAAAAGACCAAACTACAGGGTCACAGACCTAATATTTTATCTTTATTTTTTATTTTTACTTATAATTTTTTTTTTCTTTAATATTTAATTTATTATTTTTAGCACAGGGCTAATGCACAAAATGGTCACTGCACGCAACCACTTACACATATGGCATGCTAACTTAACTTCACCTAACCTAACCAAACATGTCCTAACATAACCTAAGCTAACTTAACAAACCTAACCTAACCTAAATTCACCTAACCAAACATGTCCTCACATAACCTAGCCTAAGCTAACTTAACAAACCTCACCTAACCTAACCTTCAAAGCTAAGCCAAAGGCTAATGCACATAGGCCTACACAAAATATACAAGGGCACACGCAACTATCCTTATGCTGGTCTTATAAAGAGTAAGGTAAAGCTGACACCTGCACTGTAGCTACTGTGCAAGATGTTCCCTACGCACAACGAGCCTTGGATTACAAAGTCAGTTAAGTTTTAAAAAAGTAAAAGTTTTTATTTATTTTTTTCTTTTAACACCAGCACTAGTCATAATCCTATAGGGAAAGTTAACACACACAAACACTTATAGAAACATTATTCTTACGCTCAAGGTTTTTCAATTATAAATACAAGGCCAGAGGTTATTTACATGCAGTAGGGTGGCACCTTTTATCACGCTGTTTATCCTACCGAGGCATTTTACAATGCTGGATACCTTAACCCAAAGCATATAGGTAATGAATGAGTTATACTATTGGCAACTCCAGCTATCTGATATGACATCTAGCGGTAAAAATGAGAAACTTACCAAGTAGGGTATATTTGTCACGTGGTGACTGTTTGTATATGGTTTCTTGTATTCGTAAGCAGATCGAGGTAAATTCTTCGTGTCTTTATACATAAGTAATAAGTTTTACTCGTTGATGGAGTGTAAAATGAGTAAAAGCAAAGTATATCGCTCAGTTTACGGCTGTAAGTCGATGCATAAGAGGGCTGCGGATATAAGTTTTCATCACTTTCCAAAAGATGTAAATAGCAATAGACGAAAGATGACGATACCAAATAAATACGGGCAACAGGAGCAGGTTGGACCACTCACCCCTACACTCACTGACGACAGGACGGGTTGTTCACTGTTACGCCAAGCACAGTCTCGCCGAGTCAAGCCGTACCAAGACAGCCAAGCCTACGCCAGTCGAGTACAGCTAAGCTTCATCAGTCAGGTATCCTTCCCCCTCCCTAGTTCATTTCCAATTACACTACCAACCGCCATCACCTCGTTCTGCGATATCCAAGCCATTCCACTACGAGTCATATAGGCCTAATTTGACTTCGCAAGGTTAATATCTACTCTGCGAGAACCTGCTACCAGTCCGATATTCAACACTAAACCCACCAGCTAACCATCCAAATCAAGCAATTCCTGTGTCCCCCGAGCTTAAATAGGCTACAAGTTAAACTCATCCCTTCGCCCTACCAAGCAGCAAATACTATCTACAGTCTATGGTACAGTGAGCAAACTCAAATATAGCTTTTAAAGGTAACAGCGCCATGACTCGAACTGCTCAAAAACAAATACCAGCAGACAACCGAAGCTTGATAATATGCAATTGACACATAAAATCCGGTGGAACACACAAATTTGATCACGTATCGCACAGTTATACATATATACAATCAAAAATAACACTGTCATTATTTTAGGGACCACATTTACTGATTATAACCGAAAAATAAAAAGTGTTCCGTATCAAACGCGTGTTATTGAGTATTTTTACCCTACTTATCCAGACCGACCGCAGCGCCCCAAGTGTTAGTTTGAGTTGCCAATACTTTTGGCTGCCTAGTTTTAGCTAATTGAAGGCAATTTCTTAAGATTGCTAGAGGTTAACAGTTTGGATTAGGAGTGGGGGAGGTGGGTAGTAATTAAAATGTACAAGCAGTGTCCATACAATAACACTTTTTTTTGTTATAAATTATACAGCTTTTTATTTTCCATGTTGTTTTTTTTTTCTTAAGTATGAATACCATTTTTTTTTCTTTTCTCATTGCTTGATTGGAGCTGGTTTTTTTTAAGTGCTATTGTTTTATTTCTTAAATTGTTTTGGTTTATGTATTTACTACAAGCAGTTAGAGTAATATATTTCATGTTTCAGGATTTTGATATACATACCGTAGAGTGGGGCGAAGTCGATCAAAAATACGTTTTTTTGACATATTACAGTATGAAGATGACGGAATGCAATTTTGAAAATGCATATATATATATATATGTAATGAAGCTTTGTCAATCTAATGCTTGCATAACAACATGACAACTTCCGTAAATTACGAAACTATTACTGTTTGAAGTGTGATCAGGTGGGGTGAAGTCGATCACAGGTTTATTTCAGCCTAGAAACGACTTCACACATCATATGGGGTGAAATCGATCATCATTTTAGTTTTTTAAATATTTCAGTCAAGATTTAACATATAGAAATGGCAAAATTGTTACATTTTACTAATATTTAACGCTAGCGAGCTTACTCTCTCAAGCACACAATATAATTCGTAAAACAAAGATTCCCTATCTCTTAAATCTCGATTAATGTTATGTTCATTTCTGCGATAGTATATGGAAGATGTAGCGTACTCTTTTTAAACTCTTTGCGAGCAATTACATTATTATTTTCTTTGCAAAAACGAATTACATTCAGAGACAAATGTCTTGACAAATTGTATCCAATAATAGCCTTCTAATGCTCTACATTTCATACATTAGTACGTTTCAGAGGAAACCCCCACTCTGAGCACTTAACTAAACCTTCAATCAAACAATTTTCACCAGTGGTATTCAATGCAAGTTGTCCTTCAAACGTTCAGTGTGTTTACCTTTGACCCAGTTGTATTGGTTTACCTTTGACCCAATCATTTAGGATAGTATGTCATTCAGAGGCTTTTCTGATGCGTATTTTCCCCCCTTTTTACTCTTTGCACAGCATTGTTCAATTACTGAACATTATAATATCGTTTCCCAGCAGCGCCTGGCTTCTTCTGATATATTCGTACCATGATCGACTTCACCCTACCAAATGTAAACATTCGGTATAATACATTATTGCTTGCATGTGGCATACAGTAGGTGTGATCTAAAGGGCTGCACAAGAGCACTACACATCAACTTATCAAATGAAGTCTGAGAAAAAGTTGGGGTACCGATTGAAACCGGTGGATGACTGTTTGTTGACCAAAGTTCTGAAAAATATTAAAAATGGACATTGTTTGAAAAGTTAACCACACCTAACGTATTATGGTTATAACATACAAATAATATCATATAAATAGCACGGAGCTTCAACATTCCGAAGGAATTTAAATCGTTACTTCTTCATTTACCCACCAGGTGCTAGTACTGAAATTATATTGAGACGTCACAATGATCGACCTCGCCCCACCTGATCGACTTCACCCCACTCTACGGTAACTTAACCCTTTAAGCATGGTCAATGGTTGAGTAAACTCTTTTATCATCACAAGGACAAAAAGCAATTTCGTTTAGTTTTATAGATGATATGTTATTTTGTTTACAAGAGATAATGTTCATTGGTATTCTTTTTAACATGTTTTTCATGATACAATACTTATAATCTTGAACGTAAACAATTTTTCACAACGCCTCTGCTAATACCTTTAATTATTTTTATTTCTATTCCATTTATGTCTAAAGCATGCTTTAATAATACATCCACAAGCCTCGTCTTTAAATTTTCCCAACGTTTTCTTGTTTGATGTAGAGTAACATATGTAATTACTAGGATAATCAGATGTGTTCAGGTGTTCTAGGAAATTCAACTTGTCTTCATAAACATCTTGGGGGGGGGGGTTAACCAAATAAATGAATGAGTCCGTATCCATATACATAAGTTAAAGATTTTCAATTCCACAATAGGGTTGCAGGAGATCACAGTGGTGGGAATACATAAGAGTTTTTAAAATATCTAGTATACACATTCCAATATATATAGGCTTATTGAATACAATGTTACATTTAGCCATGTGGAAAGCAGCTAGGTTAGGACCATAAATTGTTCTGTCGATAAATGTTGCTTTAGCTATTAACTTTTCAGCCTTTTTGCTGTCAGTCACAAGACGTATATTTATTCTTTTACGAATATTTTCCATTGTTTTTCCAAAAATTGCATTGTTGAATAATTTGTACAGATTTTTCTCAAAATCACTTTTAGCTTCTTTTCGAAGGTTGTTATTAAAATCAACATATGCCTTTAGCCAAGGTCTCTGTTTAAATTTTAACACACAATGAATTTTTACCAATTTTAGTCCATGATCTAGAGCCTGCTTAAGTGCCATGTAATGAACAACTTGCCGCCTTCGATTTCCAAGATGAGGAATTAGTTTTTTGAGAGGCGAATCCTTAGGTTGTATATGTGACAGTTGCTAGCGCTTGTCACATATTGGTTACAAATACCCTGCCCCACATGTCACATATTGGTTACAAATTTGCCTACCCAGATAGCTTCTAAAACCCTGTTGGACCATGTCAGAATAGACATGTCTCCTAAAACACATTTCCATCTATCAACTTCTCTGATAATCAAAACCTATGATTTGAACAGCTTCTAAAACCCATTTGGAACGTGTCAGTATTGGCACGTCTCCTAAAACCTTATTTCTTCTGTGAATGTTATGGACAACACCATGAAACTAATTTTAGGTAGATTTCATTAGAAAGCTAACTATTGCAATGGGTCCCATGTTTCGACTTCCGGAAAATTTCGACATATCTTCGCGTTTCACATCCCCCAAACCCCAAAACCACCGTCAGTTCAAAAGTTTATATATAATTTATGTACTGTATGTATATATATATATGTATATATATATATATATATATGTATATCAGTTCCTTGTGGACACGATAACTGCCGTAATTTTGCACCAATCACTTTGAATTTTTTACATAATATGTATCCCTATAAAATCTCGGTCGAGTTCGTTAATGGGCAAAATCGGTCGAAGGGGGTGAAAATGGGGGCTTTTTTCGAAAAATTGAAATTTCGCTATAACTCTCTTAATACGTGAAATATCGAATCCATCGGATAAGTGCCAACAATTTATGTCAAATAAGTTTTTTGATAGCACCAACCATTGACCAAAGGGGTGGAAAAAAGTGGGTTTTTCGGGAAACATTAATCATATCTCTCTTAATAGGCACAATATCAAAACCGTACAAAATGGACAATATTCCCCTAATAATTACCTAAAACTTTTGTCTGAAAGAATTTTTGATATGACCCACCATTACGCCAAGGGATGAGAAAAATGATTTCGGAATTATAAGAAAATGCCAAGAGCTATCAGAGGTTGCCATGGCAACACTACTAAATTGATGAGGGATGAGCCGTTGCCATGACAACGCACTTGCACGAGATCAGATTCAGTATTTCCATCTGACTAAGCCGGCCCCGTGGTGTTGGGGTAGCGCGCCTGCCTCTCACCCGGAGGCCCCGGGTTCGATCCCCGGCTCCGTCAGGGATTTTAAAACTGACGTGAGTGTTGGAACGGGGTGCACTCAGCCTCGTGAGGACAATTGAGTAGCTGTCTGACAGTGAGACAGCACCCCGATCACGAATACCAATATTAACGGCCGAGGGGACCCGACGCGCTGATCACGCGTCACCCCAATATCTGCAGGCCAAATGGCTGGGCAGCGGTCGCTTGGTCGGCCTTTGCCCGTCATGGGCTGGATGGTGCCAGGGGTTGACTTTGACATCTGACTAAGTGGGAAGCGGCTTCGGTGACGTAACTGGTAGCATGCAGAATGTCTATGCCCAAGGTCGCGGTTTCAAAGCCGGCCGAAGTCGTCGGATTTTCTAAGAGCGCTAAAATCCCTCAGTATGCTTTCCTTTGGAGGGGAAGTTCCAACGTTCGTTACGAGTTGCTGGTTGGGGTGGCATCTAGTAGCCAAGTTCACAGCTAGGTGTCATTGACGGTAGTACCTGGTAGCAACATTAGGAACTACTGCTTGAAATTGACCGTCTGCAGTCCTTACCTGAATTACAGACTAATACATCCATTACAATTCACACCGTTTATCAGACAGATTCTACACTCACCCAAAGTACACGTGGTTAGATGACCGCGTTGTCGCAGCCCCTAAACTGAGGAACCAACCAGAGGTAGATTTCATTAGAAAGCTAACTATTGCAATGGGTAGGCTACCATGTTTCGACTTCCGAAAAATTTCGACATATCTTCGCGTTTCACATCCCCCAGACCCCAAAACCACCGCCAGTTCAAAAGTTTATATATAATTTATGTATGTATATGTGTATATGTCGTAGTCAGATAGTGAAATCCGTCATTTCATGAAGATCCTAGGCACTTCATGAAAAGCCGGCATATGATGTAAAAAGAGATAGTTACACCATCTGACGCGTTTCTTCATGAAGTGACGGACCGATTTAGACAGATGGTGTAAGAAATGATTTTACATTATCAGCCGAGGTACTTCATGAAGATCCGGTGTTTGTTGATTCGGCACTTCATGAAATGACTGACACAATGAAGCCGTACATTAATTCATTTAATTGTTCTATTCCAAGAAATAAATTAATGCTTGTTTATTATGGTTTTCGAAATTAATTTTCACATAAAAACCTAAATCTAATCGTGAAATACCGGATACTCTTTACTCTCTATCTCTTTTTTTTTCTAGAAGTTTGTATTTTTATTTTTATATATTTTATTTGTACAGAATTTTTTTCTAATCTGCAATGTTTACTTTCATAATTTCATTTGTAGTTTTTCTTTTTTCTCTCTTTCCTTCACTGATGCAATTTGTATTTTTAGCCTATTTTTCATTTATGAAAAAATAGGCTTATGAGGTCACCTTTTGTCCGTGTGTCTGTCTGTGTGTGTGTGTGAGGATTTGTGTGTGTGTGTTTGTCCCCCCTAATAACTTCTAAACGGCTGGAGCGATTTCAATGAAACTCGGGAAGTTCATAGCACTATTTTGGGCGACCCCGACTGTGCCCTTCAAAATTTTGTTACGTCTCACCAATCCAACATGGCGGCTGTGTGAAATATTTCACCAGCATTCAATATCTCCGAAACTACTACCGATATCACTCTGGAATTTTGTACGGTGATAAAGGGAACTACTAGAAGTTTACCGATGTGACTTTTTGAAAACCTGGTAACTACAAAACCAACATGGCGCACAAACGAAGTTGCGACGTTTAAATAGACGTTTCTCGCGATTTAACCAACCAAACGCAATGAAACTTGGTACAGTATATGTTTATACACATTGTATTGCACCGACATCCAACTTCGTTCAATTGTCCGCCCACCCTTACAGTCATCATATAAATATAATTTCAATTCACACCCAATCACACGGGACTGATGATTGAGGTGACCCAAGACCTCCAAATGAATTAACAACAAAATTGGAACGATAACTTACAGGTAAGATACACACATTGAAGAAAAATGCAGAATCATTCTTTCAATTATTTCTGTCTATAATAAATAGGCTGAAATTCGAGATTTTCTCGAAGGTGAACCCTCCACTAAATCAACCAAATGTAAAGCTTTTGTGTATTCAGCCCTGTGTACTTGGGAGTGTGTAGAATCTGTCTGATAATCAGTATTATAATGGTATTTGTAGTAATGTGTGTATTTGTAGTTCAGGTTAAGATTGAGAAGGAGGTGGCCGAGGTTAAGTTAGGAACCAACCCGGCATTTGCCTAGAGGAGAAGGGGGAACCACGGAAAACCAATTCCAGGATGGCTAAGGTAGGAATGGAACTCTTCTCAGTTTTTCCTCCCGACGTCGACCATAATTATATGTTCCTATCCGTGGTTACCATAGTTGATTTCATAAGTCTACTTAACGAGTAGGCCAATATGTTGGTTCGAATCCCGTCGCTGACTGCGGCGTTTTCCCGCAGGTCTTTTCACATACCCTCTCGGCAAATGCCGGGATGGTACTTCATTTCAAGTCTCGAGACACCTTCCCAAATTCTTTACCCACACACTACTTCTATCATCACGCAAACACAGGTTATCAGAAAACAACCACCCAAATACACTGGGCTGATGATCAAGGTGTCCCTAGCCCTTAAAATAAATATACAAGAAAATAACTATAAAACAAGGGAACAACTGAACTAGATTAAAATGTTAGTTGGCAAAAAAAAAACCTTCAGTGGGGTTCGAACTCGCCACGCAGTGAACCGGAAGCCAACACCATTCCCCGAGACCACAAGTTCACTAACACAGTTGACTGCTAAGAGCTGTACAAGATCCCTATATTACGAGCCCGTAACTGAGTTTGTTCTTGTTGTTTTCAAGGGTGGAACAGCGAAATACTGTCGGTTATCTATCTCTAATGTTTTAAAAACAAAATGGATCTGAACGACGTTCTTCATCCGTTCACAGTACGGCAGCATAATATTCCTTCTAGGCGCAAGGCCAAGCAAGATGATGGGGAGGGAATTAGGGGATAAATGAAGTCCAGACCATTAGACATTTGTACCATATGTCACAGTGTTCATTTTCTGAGGAAATAACAGCCCTTTAGTGTCCACATTTTTATCTGATTTATTCTTGGAAGTCTCACTTCCCTCACACGTGATCACCGCTGCCGCTACGGTACTTCATGAAGTGACGGGCTGGATTTCCCGTCAGATGATGTACAATGTGAATTACACTATGTGACGGCGATATTTAGTCATTTCATGAAACCACGCGTCAGATAGTGTAACTGTACCTTTTTACATCATATGCCGGCTCTTCATGAAGTGCCTAGGATTTTCATGAAATGACGGATTTCACTATCTGACTACGACATATATATATATATATATATGCATATCAGTTTCTTGTGGACACGATAACTGCCGTAATTTTGCACCAATCACTTTGAATATTTTACCGAATATGTATACCTATAAAATCTCGGTCGAGTTCGTTACTGGGCTAAATCGGTCGAAGCGGGTGAAAATGGGGGGCTTTTTTTGAAAAAGTGAAATATTGCTATAACTCTCTTAATATGTGAAATATCGAATCCGTTCAACGTTCATACTATGTGTCGGATAAAGCCCAAAAATTTATGTTTGAAGAGTTTTTTTATATCACCAACCATTGACCAAAGGGGTGGGAAAAAGTGGGTTTTTCGGGAACCATTCATCATCTCTCTCTTAATAGGCACAATATCAAAACCGTATGAAATGGACAATATTCCCCTAATAATTACCTAAAATTTTGTCTGAAAGAATTTTTGATATGACCCACCATTATGCCAAGGGATGAGAAAAATGATTTCGGAATTATAAGAAAATGCCAAGAGCTATCAGTGGTTGCCATGGCAACACAACTAAATTGATGAGGGATGAGCCATCAGACGTTGCCAAGATAACGCACTTGCACGAGATCATATTCAGAATTCCATCTGACTAAGTGTGAAGCGGCTTCGGTGACGTAACTGGTAGCAAGCATGCTGAATGTCTATGCCCAAGGTCGCGAGTTCAAAGCCGGCCGAAGTCGTCGGATTTTCTAAGAGCGCTAAAAATCCCTCAGTATGCTTTCCTTTGGAGGGGAAGTTCCAACGTTCGTTGCGAGTTGCTGGCTGCGGTGGCATCTAGTAGCCAAGTTCACAGGTAGGTGTCGTTGACGGTAGTACCTGGTAGCAACATTAGGAACTACTGCTTGAAATTGACCGTCTGCAGTCCTTACCTGAATTACAGACTAATACAGCCATCCCTAAGTACACGGGGTTACATGACCGCGTTGTCGCAGCCCCTAAACTGAGGAACCAACCAAAATCTCTGCGGGAGATATAATTTTGCGTGAAGAAGTAACAGACCGTTACATAGTTACACATCAGTGTCGAAACCTTGCATAAGGACAGTGTGACCACAAGTATAAAAATGGACCCCAAATGACAAGAAGGTTACCGTTCCCATAAGACAATAAAATGTTTAAAATAAGCATAAAATGACGAAAAACAAAGTTAATTAAGCTCCAATTATAAAATACCTTCTCGCAATAAATGAGGTCTGATCCTTCTACGAAAACCTGCATATTCTGCCTATTTTCGCCTATCCCCAAGTTTGTCCGGTGAAATCTACCTCCGCCTTCCGGCGTGCCGAGAGGACTTTTTATATTAGTATTTGAAGTCTGGTATCTGTCGACGGGCGAGAAGAAATGAAAATTGGATCTTCAAGTTGGTAGACGGCAGACGGCAATGTTCGAGGACTTGCATGTTGATACCACGGCAGAAATAATAAAGGAAACAAAAGAAGTGAGAACGTTGGACTGTTGCCAAGAATGTAAGAGTTGGCATTATAACATCTGGCCGTCTCCCAAGGGCCGGCAGGCCCTTGGACCCTTGGGAGGGTTTAATCGTAAAACCACTAGTGCCGATAAGAAGTTTGATTATGTGAACTTAAATTAATTGTGATTTGCGTCGACTGTTAGATTTCATCGCCACCTTCATTGCTTTTACCTTAACTGTGACCTAATGTAAATTTGAACAGAAGCGTGTGCGGGAAACATTCTCGGTGATTGTTTATTAAGGAAGGGTTTGATTTTGTTTCTGTTATTTTATCTTTGTAGTGCGTTTTCTTGCCCATGAGGTCCTATGACCTTTAGTGCTTTTCCTTGCTGTTTTGGTTATCTCCGTTGTCATGACGAGTTTATTTGCTTTTAGCTTTTAGGTGATAGATTGTTTATGTAAAAAGAGTTGAACGTCGGTATTCTTGGCGATTGGAGTCGCGATATTATGCTGCTGATTTCCTCTTTTGCTTTGCGGGAAAGCGAATATGTTGGTTTATGTAAATAATGATTTCATTAACAAGAATGTTTTCCTCAACACGTACATCTTGAGTTACCGTATCGTTCGGAGAAATTCAGGGGCTTTATGTGAAAAATATCAGATTGTTTTGCGCTGACTCGAGGAGTTCTTTGACGGATCTTACTCTATGTTATTTCTAATGTCTTGGCCTGTGAATACTAGCAAGTTGGGTTCACAGATATTATGCTCGTTTTAACCTGAAGTATGTTCAAACTTGCTTGCGTTTTCGAGATGTATTAAAGGTGAAATTTGTTCTGTTAATTGCGTGACCTGATAGTAGGTTATTTATACATGCTCCGAGAGATACGAGGCACCGGCCGGTCGCTATAAAATATCTATCCCATTCTGTTCAAATAGATACCTATTCCAAAATAAATAAATAAATAAATAAATAAATGCCACTACCCATGATTTGGGGGTAAGTACTGAACCTAAAGGTTATATAAAGAGAGGATGAACTCCAAACCAGTGAGTACTAACACATCTGTTTTTGAGCATTTATTAGTTTAATGCATGAAGAAGGAGTGCATTTGTTGTTATGTAAAGGTGTTCTTGCATGCATGTTTGTAGTACTGCATTGTATATATTTATTTACCAGGCTATTTATGGGTTATTTTCCGGCTTTTGGGCGCGTGACCCGCTTTCACACAACGGGCTTTGACCCGGTTTCCCTCTCTTTCTAATGGGTAGCAGTAGTATTATATTAGGAAATGGGGGGAGAGTGCAAACAAGGTAAATTTCTTTTAAAGGGGGGTTACAGTATACACTCTGGTAGGAAAGGTAAATCGTTGTGTAGATCCTGAAGGTCAGATGGTTAATCAACGTCTAGAATGTATCCCACGGGGTCGTCTTCCTTTAGCGTTTCCAGATCAACAGTATCTGGAGAAATCCACCATAGGGAAGGGAGTGGCACATAGCCCACTCGTATTGGTTGTTGGCATCATCATACGTAATAAACTGCGATGGTTTCTCGGAATCATATGTTTCCATGTTTTTATTGTTAGCTTTAGCATACCGATGAGACACCTGACATATTCCTCCACATATTCCTGACCCTATTAAAAGAGTCTGATCGTAATCCTCTAGCAATTCCAATTCAATTCCATTGTAAAGGAGCATTGCCTCAAAACTTAAACCAGGTGAAGTAAAGAAGTATGCAGCATCCACTCAGTGTGTTTCTAGTGCTTTGTTTGTAAACGTTTCAAAGCTGACTGCAAGAAGGAGTACATCTGAAGTCGGCATGTTTATAGTCTTCTTTACTAACATCTTCTTGACTTAATTTGTTTTGGAGGTAAACACGTTTCACTTAATTTTTCCCATGAATCAATGTAATAACAAAATACACCTTAACGAGTCATGAGCGTTGCATTTTCTTTTCCAAAGTACTTGTCTGTTTCGGGGTATGATGTTAAGCTGGTAACTAAGTTTTCCAAACTACTCGGCATTAACTGAAACATATCCACAAATCGAACCTTAACATTTCCTACATATTTGGTGAAGGAGATGTACTTTTCTTCGGAGTTAGTGGTAACGTCCACTCTCTCAGTAGTACATCCCAAATGCTTTACAATGAAATTTGCATCATATCCACTCATATTATGTAGAAATAAAGGAACCGGGATACGTGTTTTACACCTCAAGTTACAGTTATTATCAGCACTTCCACGGTATTCCCCAGAATTATGGCAAGGCTCTCTAACTTTCCAGTCCTCTTATGACACAAATAACAGATTTCAGAACATTGGAACTCTGATTCTTGATCCTGAGTTAAAGCCTTTGGAACATTTAAACTGTAAAGGCGATCAATTTCATTAGCTATTGATATTAAACAGTCCATAAACTTTTCTGCAGCGTCAGGTCCACGATAAATAAGAGGTTGGCTCAGAAGGTTTATCTTTATATGTTCCACAGCTGGCGAGGGTTTAACATATATACCATAGCTCATAGGAACATGGACTCTGGTATGGAACTGTATAACTTGCCTCAGGATTGGGTGGACATGTTTGATATGGTAGGAGTATACTTTCGAAATCTGCATAGATATAAGGTATTCTAAGCATTTTTCCACATTTAAAAATTTCAGAATTGGGTTTTTAATAGGCATTTCAACCCTAGCAATGTCATGCAGGACACAGAATGCTCAATGTTTTTTAAATTTGTATATCCCTCGTTGGCCATATTGATTATCGAAGTGATTAAAACACTGTTTACACTTATATATCTTATGTTCAAGGTGGGTAATCTGATGTCCTACTAGTTTATCAATATCTTTGATAAAGACGTAGTGGTTGTGGCCTGATGAAGAATATAGCAGAAGGTGGTCGCTATGGTCTTGAAGCTCTTGATCCACAACCTTTAGAGGAAACAGTTCATTGTCTTTTTCAAGTCCAAATGCATTGATGGATATGTTGTTGGCTTTCTCAAATTTGGGGATGCCAGCTAGCGATGTAGGAAACGATATTACTGAAAAATCATAACTTGTTTCCAGGTCCTTGTATTTACTAATGTGTTCAGCTTTCGTTTTAACCAGTTTTGCTAAAATGGCATACATAAAATACCTTTCATCCTTAAGGTTTTGAGGATTAATGCAGGCTTTTTTTATATTATTTTATAGCCGCTGGCAGTGCCTATCCTAGACCAGGGGCAACTGAATAGGCCACCTGTCGTACAGTTGCCCCTGAGTTTAGATCGGCACTGCTCCCCTACTGTTATTTTTCATCCTAGAGATCTAAAACTTGGTTTGTGGGTAGAGGGGGTAAAGACCATCAATTTAAGTCCTACAAACTTTTTTGTAAAATTCTTAGTTTCCAAAATATAGCCAATTTCAAAATTGAACTGTTTTTAAAAAAAAATATGTATAAAGTTTTATTATAAAAATAAAGGACGCAAGAAACCTTCTTTTAAGCCTATATAACACTTTTTAGGATGTTTGGTTTTCAAATTATCGCCTACTTTCAAAATTGAACTTTTTGGTGTTTGTCCAAGAGACTTGAAACTTGGTTTGTGGGTAGAGGAGTTAAGGACCTTTTATTTTTGTCGAACAAACTTTTTTGTAAAATTCCTAATTTTGGTAATACAGTATAACCAATTTTGTAAATATTTTTTAGAAATTAATTAAAAATACACTATTTTTTGACTGAGAGTGGGAAAGACGTAGGTGTAAGAGTTAACATATTACTTTTTGGGATTTTTAGTTTAAACATATAGCCTACTTTCCCAATTCAACTTTCTAGGAAAAAATTTAAAATTATATTGTTTTTGACTAGGTGTGGGAGGTAAGAGTTGCGAGTCAGTCATTAACCTTAGAGTACTTTGGATTTTTGGAATTTTAGTGTGTTGTTATTGTTGCTAACAAACATGGCGGTAAGCATTATGCTGCCATTAAAAAAGGCTGAGATACTCTCCAAGAGAGAGCAAATATGAGAGCCAACATATAAACCAATACATAAGTCAACATAAAAGCCAACACATAAACCAACACAAAAGCCAACACAAAGCAAAACTTAAAGCCAATACAAAAGCTAACACAAAAGCCAACTTAAAAGCGTACACAAAAGTCAATACAAAAAGCCAACATAAAAGCTAATACAAAAGCCAACACACAAACCAATACAAAATCCAACATATGATTCAACACAAAAGCCTATACGAAAGCCAATACATAAAAACCCAACACAAAGCCAATATATAAACCAACACAAAAGCCAATATATAAGCCAACACACAAACCAATACATTAGCCGATTGTAAAATGTTAAACACTTGCATAGTATTACATTTTAGGTAAAGCAACATTCCCATACAATTGCGCCATTTAACTTTTTGTTACGTCATCCAAACAAGATATATTTGTATTAAACGATAAAGCAAACCCACTGTGTGTATTGTTAGTGGTAAGAACAATTGCGTCCATTATTGGCAAGCATGCTAGTAGTTCAGTGAGTGCACATATCCACCGCTATTAGCATGCTAGTAGTTCAGTGAGTTCGGGGCAGATGACCTCGTAGTTCCGACCCTTAAAACAACAATAACTAACTAACTAGTTCAGTGAGTGCTCATATCCACCGCTAGGTAGCAGAAGCTTACTTTGTATGTTGCATGTGACTATCTCGCGAAATTTGACCGCGTGCCAGACATGCTTCGTATATAAACTCAATATACAATTAACCACTAAGTGTTCAGAACTAACATGTTTAGCCTTGTCAAGGGTATATAGGGGACCCTTAGCAAGAAAGACTGTCTAACCCACCAGTGTACAGCCTTGTCATACGCAGTAAGCATCTGTTGGCCGTGACTAGGGTATAAGAACATTGTCAGTTGACTACTACATCTTACAGTGTTCACATCGTGAAAGACCGTCAAAACAACCATTGTACAGCCTCGTACTACGCAGTAAGCAGCTTTTGGTCTTACTTGGGTATATTAGAGAACCCTTAGCAAGAATACATTCAGTTGACAACTACCTCTCACGGTGTTCACATCGTGAAAGATTCTCACCCACCAGTCTACAGCCTTGTCATACGTAGTAAGCAGCTGTTGGTAGAAAACAACATCCATGATGGAAGAAACTATTCGAAGCTATATGTGTAAAGAGTGTGGAAAAAATTTTCTTCGGGACTATGATAGAAAGCGTCACGATATATCATGTGGTGAATTTCATTAGGGTAAAACCTGTGACAGCAAATTCAATAATGCCTACAACGGACGTCGCCATGAAGAATAATGTGTCGTCAGGTAAAAGACAAAAACTGAGCCTACAAAACATTACCTACTCTCAATGGTTCCCGACAAAAATGGACTTACTGAATATGAAACGTCTTTTGATGGTCGTCTTAAATCCTATTTTATACGTTGTGATACGTGAAAGGATTTAGCATCAAATAATGCAACTTTTACACAAAGAACTGGCAAACCACAAGTCGATAAAAGTTAATTTTGTGGCCGAATGCACATTTATTCATACATCTACCAATGAAATTACAGATCGTGCTTTTAAAACACGTAATTAGGCTATATTCTCGGAAACAGACTTAAGTAGTTTCTTGGAAACACAATTTAAAAAGTTAACTACAGAAATGGAGGAATCTGAGCTAAAAGGCAGTAATTGGGCTTTGCTAGTGGTCGAAGGAGTACGATTAAAAATAAATAAGTATAATCCCTTGCGTGGAAGAACATATATTCCATTACCAGCGTCTGTAAAAGCAAGAAAAGCCTGCATTAATCCTCAAAACTTTAAGGATGAAAGGCGTTTTATGTATGCCATTTTAGCAAAACTGGTTAAAACGAAAGCTAAACGCATTAGTAAATACAAGGACCTGGAAAACGAGTATGATTTTTCAGTAATATCGTTTCCTACATCGCTGGCGACATCCCCAAATTTGAGAAATCCAACAACATATCCATCAATGTATTTGGACTGGGAAAAGACAACAAACTGTTTCCTCTAAAGGTTGTGGATCGCAACCTCCTTCTGTTAAGTTCTTCATCAGGCCAGAACCATTACGTCTTTATCAAAAATTTTGATAAACTAGTAGGACATCAGATTACCCACCGTGAACATAAGATATATACGTGTAAACGGTGTTTTACTCACTTCGATAATCAATATGGCCAACGAGGGATAGACAAATTTAAAGAACAGAGCATTGTGTGTCCTGCATGACATTGCTAGGGTTGAAATGCCTATTAAAAACCCAATTCTGAAATTCTTAAATGTGGAAAAATGCTTAGAATACCTTATGTTATCCATGCAGATTTCGAAAGTATACTCTTACCGTATCAAACATGTCTAACCAATCCTGAGGCAAGTTATACAGTTCCATACCGGAGTCATGTTCCTATGAGCTATGGTATATATGTTAAACCCTCGCCAGCTGTGGAACATATAAAGACAAACCTACCGAGCCAACCTCTTATTTATCGCGGACCTGACGCTGCAGAAAAGTTTATGGACATTTAATTATCAATAGCTAATGAAATTGATCGCCTTTACAGCTTAAATGTTCCAAAGGCTTTAACTCAGGATCAAGAATCAGAGTTCCAATGTTCTGAAACCTGTTATTTGTGTCATAAAACATTTACCCAAGAGGACTGGAAAGTTAGAAATCCTTGCCATATTACTGGGAAATACCGTGGAAGTGCTCATAATAACTGTAATTTGAGGTGTATAACACGTATCCCCGTTCCTTTATTTCTACATAATATGAGTGGATATGATGGATTTATGAGACAGGTGAGGTACCCCCTGTTTTCAAGAAGAATGTTATTATCCCTATACCAAAGAAAGTGGGAGCTGACAGATGTGAAGATTACCGTACAATCAGCTTGAATACTCATGCTTCAAAGATTCTGTCTAGAATATTTTACAAGGGGATGGAAAGCCAGATAGAAACGGAGTTGGGTGAAGACCAGTTTGGTTTCAGGAGAAATTTCGCAACAAGGGAAGCTGTACTAAGTCTTAGGCTGATTTTGGAAGGTAGAATAAGGAAAAATAAGAGAACGTTCATGGCATTTGTAGACTTAGAAAATGCTTTTTATAACGTTGATTGGACTAAATTGTTTGACATTTTGAAATCGATTGGAATAAAGTGCAGGGATAGGAGGGTGATATACAATCTATACAGAAACCAGACAGCAGTCATTCGAGCTGAAGGACATGAGAGAGAAGCTGGTATTCAGATAGGTGTAAGGCAAGGCTGCAACTTACCACCCATACTTTTCAATCTTTACATTGAGCAAGCAATGAAGGAAATTAGAGAAAAATTTAAAGTGGGAGTGAAGATTCAAGGAGAAATAATTTCAACTCAGATTTTCTGAAGACATCGTCATCTTGGCCGACACGCCTGAGGATTTGAATGAGTTTTTGAATGGTATGGACTCCGTCTTACGGAATGAATACATGATGAAAATTAATAAATGTAAAACAAAAATACTGGAATGCAGCCGAAATAAATCAGAAACCTCTATGGACATCAGATTGGCAGGTGAAAAGCTGAAGGAAGTAGGAGACTTCTGTTACTTAGGAAGCAAAATAACCAGTGATGGACGAAGCAAAGAAAATATAAAAAGTAGGTTGGCTCAGGCAAGGAAAGCCTTTCTAAAGGAATCTGTTGACATCGAATATAGATTTAGGTATTAGGAAGTCATTTTTGAAAACATTTGTCTGGAGCGTGGCTTTCTATGGAAGTGAAACTTGGACTATTGGTGCAGCAGAAAAGAGGAGAATTGAAGCATTTGAAATGTGGTGTTACAGGAGAATGATGAAGATCAGATGGGTAGATAGGGTGACAAACGAAGAGGTATTAAAACGAGTGGGAGAGGAGAGATGTTTCTGGCGACTGCTAATGAAGAGAAGAGATAGGTTAGTAGGACACATACTAAGACACCCAGGTATAGCAAGCTTAGTTATGGAAGGAAGGGTTGAGGACAAGAACTGTAGGGGTAGACCAAGGTTAGAATATGTTAAACAGATTGCTTCGGATGTAGGGTGTGGTAGGTTTAGCTGGGGAAACTACCCGAGGGAAGTTGAAAAATGGAAAAAAGGAAGCGGGTTTCAGCAGGAAGAAAAAGTATGGATAGATAGGACGGAAATTCAATAACAAACATAAGCTTAAACGAAGGTAAGTATTCAACCACCGTTTCCACCTCTCAATGACTGTGAAACACCTAAAGTGGGTATGGACCTGGAAACAGCCAACGGAAAATTCGGCTGCAGCTTGTGCTATTTGCAAGCAAGCTACGATCGTACCTTCCCTCCCAAGCCTACATTTTACTACTGTGGGGAAGGGTAGTAGTCTGGCAGAACAAGGTGTGTTAAGAAACACAGATTTAAAGGTTCTCCTTTCAAAGGAGTTAGGTTTAATCAAATAATTGGTGAGACGGAAATAATTTGAACTCGCCGTAATAATTTTAGTTCTTGGAGCTGTAGGATTTCCAGCGAATAACAGAGTGCTCCCCGGGAGGGTAGCGATAACGCAGTAACAATTCTTTTTTGAATAATTTATTTGTATCCTTGGAAAGTTTTGGCAAGAATACAAATTGTTGCACTTGAAAAGAGCTAAACTTTTACCCAGCAGGGTGCCGACTAAAAGTTCAGATCAGAGAAAAACTTTGACTTGAAAACGGACCATAAGTTATAGAGAAAATCTCAACAAGTAGGAAGCGTGCGTAGCTAGCTTTACTTGCCTTACTGGCTCATTAGAATTAGCTATGAAAGCTAAGAACAACTTTAATAATGTTTTTACGGAGAGTTTTCGTTCAAATTTATACAGTAATTGCGACCGTGATATATCAAAATAGGACAGGTCACTATTTGTGAAGCCTGAAGAGAAAACATCAGTTTACTCAATTATGAGAAGAAAAAATAGAATTCCCCCATTTAAAAAAGGGAAAAGAATTAGAATGTGTACTTGCCACAGATTATACAGAAGTTAATTCGTGAAATGCGAAACAAAATTGGGAGGGCACTTGTTATCAAGTGACACCTCGTTGAAAGAGACCTAAATTTATAATTTAATTATATTATGTTAGTAAGGTATTTGAGAGGAGGAAAATAGGAGGTTTAGGAAAATGTCTTGGCCATATTTATTGTTCTCGTTGGAACGCGACACGAATGGTGGTTGAACGGGCACTGTTTTGCACTATAGTCAGTTAAAAAGTTCACTATTGCAGCACGGCAAGTTCATGAGGAGAAAAATTATTGCAATTATGTGAATCACTAGTTGAATTTTAGCTTGAGAGAATTTATTGCGTTGTGACGTTTATAGGTTGTAGTTGAATGCGGCGGAAAATATCCCACGAAGGAAGACAAATTATGTGTTGATCAGCGGTTTTTAGAAAGAAAATTCCTTAGTTAGGAAAGGTATTCCCATATGTGAGTGGAAAATATTCGAAGGTTTAGCTTGTAGATAGATCGCTTGACATGGAAAATTCCAGAACAATGTTGAGTTGTGCAAGAAAAATCCCCCGGCGGAAAGCTAATTTTTATAGACAGTAGGTATTTTGAAAATATCCCTCGGTGTGTGAGATAGTATCTCAGATAATTTGTACAAGAAGTACTGTTTCATTTTAGAGAAATAGCTGAGGTAGCCATAACTTGATCAGGAAGATCTTTGGAAGGCAGTTATTTCTGAACATTTAGCGATTCCACACACTGTCTATAAAATTGGATTAGAAAGCTATAAGCTATTTAAAACCCTTTAAAATATGGTGAAGACCATTGAAGTTTGTACTTAGCTCATTTTGATGAAAGGCGATGGCTCCTCGGTTACGGTTGATTTTAAAGTTCAAGCATGGCGTCTGATTTAAAAGGTTTGTCTCGAGTAGAGGAGACGAGCTCGTGTAGAGCTTCAACTGTAAGTGTTGACGTCGGACACAGAAGTGAGAACGATGAAGAGGACGAGACCTCCTGAAGCCTTGCCGGCTTGACTACAAGCAGTTGAGTGAACGAGCGAAGCAGCGCGCGAAGGGGCGAGCGGCACCGCACACGTCAGAGGTAGGCGAACGAGGGGAAGGGAGAGCGAGCGGGTAGGGGAAGCAAACAAAGGAGGTTATACAAACATGGGAAACATTATAAATACAAAATTTCTCATGTAAGTAATGCTTCTTCACGGAGTAGTTGGTTGGCGATGATGACGAAACCTGGTGTGTTGATGAGGAAGTCCTCTGGACTTGAGGCAATGGAAGGACTTCAGAAGGCAGCTGCAAGGCGTTGCCAGGCTGGTTCCACGGAATATGCGCTTCTGGAACAAACTTACACGAAAAGTAAACAAGTATACGGGGCAAACAGAATATAAAAGTTCGCTATTGGTGTTTGCGGAAAGGAAATCTAAATAAGTGAATTAATATAACAGAATGAAGAGCAGCAAATGACAACTCTGCCTTACCGTGTATTTCGAGTAATACACCAGGGTGTGGTAGCTATGTAGAGATGAATCGATTAGCTCAAGATAGGGAGACATGGAAGGCTGCATCAAACCAGTCAAAAGACTTATGACTCAAACAACACCACATGATGCAAATTTCATTGTAAAGCATTTGGGATGTACTACTGAGAGAGTGAACGTTATCCCTAACTCCGAAGAAAAGTTCATCTCCTTCACCAAATATGTAAGAAATGTTAAGCTTCGATTTGTGGATACGTTTCAGTTAATGCCATTGTCTGGCTGCGTGGCTCAGGGGTAACGTTCTCGCTTGCTGAGCCCAAGGTTGCAGGTTCGAAACCTGGCGCAGTCAGCTGGCATTTGAGGGTGCGCAAATGCGAGGGAGCCGTGTCAGTACATTTTACTGGCACGTTAAAGATCCCCTTCGGGGCAAAATTCCGGCACCCCGGCGTCTCTAAAAGCCAGTGTAGTTAAAAGGGACGTAAAACCAATAACATTATTATTATAGTTAATGCCGCGTAGTTTGGAAAACTTAGTTACCAGCTTAACGTCATACCCCGAAACAGACAAGTACTTTGGAAAAGAAAATGCAACGCTCATGACTCGTTAAGGTGTATTTTGTTATTACATTGATTCATGGGAAAAATTAAGTGAAACGTGTTTACCTCCAAAAGAAGCATTCTTTAACAAATTAAGTCAAGTTGTTGTTGTTTGAGTCTTCAGTCTTTGGACTGGTTTGATGCAGCTTTCCTCCTCCCTGTCCTGAGCTGAACGTTTCATCTCTACATAGCTACCACACCCTACATCCGAGGCAATCTGTTTAACATATTCTAACCTTGGTCTACCCCTACAGTTCTTGTCCTCGACCCATCCTTCCATAACTAAGCTTGCTATTCCTGGGTGTCTTAGTATGTGTCCTACTAACTTATCTCTTCTCTTCATTAGCAGTTGCCAGAAACATCTCTCCTCTCCCACTCGTCTTAATACCTCTTCGTTTGTAACCCTATCTACCCATCTGATCTTCATCATTCTCCTGTAACACCACATTTCAAATGCTTCAAATCTCCTCTTTTCTGCTACACCAATAGTCCAAGTTTCACTTCCATAGAGCGCCACGCTCCAGACAAAGGCTTTCAAAAGTGACTTCCTAATACCTAAATCTATATTCGATGTCAACAGATTCCTTTTTTTTTTTGTGGAAATGCTTTCTTTGCCTGAGCCAACCTACTTTTTATATCCTCTTTGCTCCGTCCATCACTGGTTATTCTGCTTCCTAAGTAACAGAAGTCTCCTACTTCCTTCAGCTTTTCACCTGCCAATTTGATCTCCATAGAGGTTTCTGATTTATTTCGGCTGCATTCCAGTATTTTTGTTTTACATTTATTAATTTTCATCATGAATTCTTTCCGTAAGACGGAGTCCATACCATTCAAAAACTCATTCAAATCCTCAGGCTTGTCGGCCAAGATGACTATGTCATCAACAAATCTCAGAGTAGAAATTATTTCTCCTTGAATCTTCACTCCCACTTTAAATTTTTCTACAATTTCCTTCATTGCTTGTTCAATGTAAAGATTGAAAAGTGTGGGTGATAAGTTGCAACCTTGCCTAACACCTTTCTGAATATCAGCTTCTCTCTCATGTCCTTCAGCTCGAATGACTACTGTCTGGTTTCTGTATAGATTGTAGATTACCCTCCTATCCCTGTACTTTATTCCAATAGATTTCAAAATGTCAAACAATTTAGTCCTATCAACGTTATCAAAAGCCTTTTCTAAGTCTACAAATGCCATGAACGTTTTCTTATCTTTCCTTATTCTACCTTCCAAAATCAGCCTAAGGCTTAGTACAGCTTCCCTTGTTCCTACATTTCTCCTGAAACCAAACTGGTCTTCACCCAACTCCGTTTCTATCTGGCTTTCAATCCACTTGTAAATTATTCTAGACAGGATCTTTGAAGCATGAGTAATCAAGCTGATTGTACGGTAATCTTCACATCTGTCAGCTCCCACTTTTTTGGTATAGGGATGAGAACATTCTTCTTGAAATCAGGGGGTACCTCACCTGTCTCATAAATCCTACACACCAAGTGAAATAACCTGATCAGACCTTCATCTCCTTTGCAGCGTAGCAACTCAATCGGTATATCATCTATGCCTGGTGTTTTGTTCCTGCTTAAGTCTTCCAAAGCTCTGTCAAATTCTGATCTCAATATTAAATTTCCTTTCGCATCCTCATCAATTTCCTCCTCCCTTTCCATTACATGATTCTCAATCTCCTTTCCCTTATACAAACTCCCTATGTAAGCTTTCCATCTCTCAACCTTTACTTCCCTATCTGTTAGAGGCTTTCCATTTGTGTCCTTAATATTACAGCACTTAGTCTTCTTTTCCCCAAAAGTATTCTTAATCCTTCGATAAGCTGTGTCTACTTTTCCTAATTTCAGACAATTTTCTATACCTGCACGTTTCTCTTTCAACCATTCTTCTTTCGCTTCCTTGCACTTCTTGTTAACCTAGTTTCTTAGACGTCTGTATTCTGCTTTCCCCTTTTCATCTCTTACATTCTTGTGTTTCCGCCTTACATCCCATCAATTCTAGTATATCCTGAGTGATCCACGGTTTTCTACCTATTCTTTCTTTCCTACCAATGTTTTCTTCTGCGAATTTTGTTATTTCATTCTTCAAAAGTGCCCATTCGTCTGCAATTGAAGTTTGTTTAGGGGTATTCATTAGTCCTTCCTTTATACTCTTCTTGAATCTTTCGTTTACATCCTTTACTTTCAGACTGTCTATTGCCCACCTTTTTGGCTTTTGACTTTTCTTCAGTTTATTCAACTTTAATATGCATTTCATTACAACCAGATTGTGGTCAGAGTTTATGTCAGCACCAGGATATGTTTTACAATCCAAAATCTGGTTTCGAAACCTCTGCTTGACCATAATGAAGTCGATTTGGTAACGCCCTGTATCTCCTGGTCTCATCCATGTGTATATTCTTCTATTGTGGTTGATAAGGTGTTAGCTATGACCAACTCATTCTCGGTGCAGAAGTCCGTCAGCCTGCTTCCTCGATCATTCCTTTCACCTTATCCAAAATCTCCTACTATCTTCTCTTCTCTCCCTTTTCCTACCACAGCATTCCAATCTCCCATTACTATAACATTTTCATCACCCTTGATATACCTCAGAATTTCGTCTATTTCTTCGTAGACCTTTTCAACATCCTCATCATCAGCTTGACTGGTAGGCATATAGACTTGTACCACTGTGGTGCAGGTGGGTTTAGTATTGATTTTTGCTACAATAATCCGTTCACTATATTGCTCATAATATTCCACCCGCTGTCCAAGTTTCCTACTCAATAGGAGATCAACCCCTGCGTGGCCATTGTGTAATTTAGTGCTAATGACCCTATAGTCTCCTGACCAAAAGTCCTGTTCTTCCTGCCAGCGCATTTCACTAATCCCAACCAAATCCAATCTCAACCTACCCATTTCCCTTTCAAGAAGATGTTAGTAAAGAAGACTATAAACATGCCGAAAATGTGTGGAATCAGTTCCAAATTTAAACTCTGACGTCAGATGTGCTCCTTCTTGCAGACAGCTTTGAAACGTTTAGAAACAAAACACTAGAAACACACTGAGAGGATGCTGCACACTTGTTTACTTCACCTGGTTTAAGTTTTGAGGCAGTGCTCCTTTACAATGGAATTGAATTGGAATTGCTAGAGGATTACGATCAGATTCTTTTAATAGGGTCAGGAATACGTGGAGGAATATGTCAGGTGTCTCATCGGTATGCTAAAGCTAACAATAAATACATGGAAACATATGATTCCGAGAAACCATCGCAGTTTATTACGTATGATGATGCCAACAACCAATACGGGTGGGCTATGTGCCACTCCCTTCCCTACGGTGGACTTCAGTGGGTTTCTCCAGATACTGTTGATCTGGAAACGCTAAAGGAAGACGACCCCGTGGGATGCATTCTAGACGTTGATGTTGATTATCCATCTGACCTTCATGATCTACACAACGATTTACCTTTTCCGCCAGAGTGCATACAACCTAAGAATTTGCCTCTCAAAAAACTAATTCCTCACCTTGGAAATCGAAGACGGTAAGTTGTTCATTACATGGCACTTAATCAGGCTCTAGATCATGGAATAAATTGATAACAATTCATTGTGTGTTAAAATTTAAACAGAGACCTTGGCTAAAGGCATACGTTGATTTTAATAACAACCTTCGGAAATAAGCTAAAAATGATTTTGAGAAAAATCTGTACAAATTATTCAACAATGCAATTTTTGGAAAAACAATAGAAAACATTCGTAAAGGAATAGATATAGTGTGTCCTTTTGGGCAGGCACAAGGAATCGAATCCCGTAAGGATAAGAAAAAAATATTGGATTGTAAAAGGGTTCGAGCTATAAGCTGAACAAGATTTCAAGGAGTTGAAACAGAGCATGCAATCTTGAGCCAAGAAGCAATAATCTGAATATGACGGCATACGCACGTGCGTACGGTGAGATCATTCTCCAGTGATTCACAGCACGCAACCAGCAGGAACTATTTATGATAACATATGAGCTCTCATATCCACAGGGGTACCCCCGAGCAATGCTGACACTACATATATTTCTGTATATCAGCCATGGGCGTGGTTTATACCGTTGTGAAATAACACGGATTTCCAGTTTAAAGGAAAATCATTAACATTGAAATTAACCAGTGAGTGATAATTAGAAAGAGAATTTTTGAATATAAAAAACTTTCTAATAAATGTACAGAAAGAAAGTGCAAACCTCAGCATTACGACACTTGTGGAGAGCACAGTGATCCCGCGTAGAAATATCAGTAAAGGGAAACACCCACGATGGATCAAAATACTTTTTTTTTTTTTTTTTTTAAAGAAAAATTGGACGATCGATACCATAATTAGGAAATATTTTTGGAACCTAGATACTCTGGAGAGTACAGGAGTAATTTTTCTAACTTGCTACGAGGATTAATTCAGAAGGTAGCTTTGAGAAGAACGGAACGAACTACATTTTGACCAAATCGAATAAATAGCCCGTTCGATAGAGCAGAAGTATTCAGTCTTCAGTAGCCCGTGAAGAGGGTAGTGCTGTTTCACCAGTCAGTCAGTCTGCAAGTGGATCCCGAGAGACCACGTTACGCCGATAGTTGCGAGTTCTAACCCCGAGTGGCAAAGTTATAAACAGTTCAGAAGTACTCAGTCTTCAGGAACCTTAAGAGGTTACACCGTGTGAACAAGTACGTTCGAGACTCGAGTGAAGTCATCACTTTATACGATAGTCAGCGCTTGCCCGTGCTTGGGAAGTTTGTGACAAAGTGTCAGTCTAAGGGACAATAGTTCAATGTTAGTTACAGTGCGATAGGAGCAGAAACCGTTCGAAGCCAGTTAAGTCTTCAGAACAGAAAGTTATAAGAATCCGAGTGACGAAACTTAAGACATAAACATTTATTTGTGGGACTATAATTAAGGACGAAATTTTACGAAGTCACTAGTTGAGACTAGGTCACAGTTCTAGGGGAACTTGTGAAAGTAGGATCAGATGAGAGGACGCTATAAGTAGTGACAGGGAAAGAGGATCGCGCCGACAGAGGAAGTCCGTGCCGATCGAACCCAGGACAAAACAGCGAGAGTAGAACTTTCTGAGGTGAATAGGAGCCGCGGGAGTTAGGAGCTCAGACTTTCATTCGTCAGGATAGGTCCACGACGGGGGTAGAATTACCAGATACCTGCAGTCCTTGGACGAGGCGAGTACAGAAAATTTGTAATCAACGTGTGAGTAGAAAAAGACAATAGCCACGTGTGAAGAAAGCATTATTGTATGCTTAAGTGAATCTATTGTGTAAATAACGTATAGTGTTTTTAAAGTGTTAATTAATCAGTGTTTAATCATAAAGCTTTGTGTTAGTTATTGTTGTTTTAAGGGGCGGAACTACGAGGTTATCTGCCCCTAATCTTTAAGCGTAAACATACCCTAAAAGGGGAAAGTTATTGAAAATGTGTGTTAAAATTTATTACATGTCAAGTGAATATAATTGTGAAAGTGTAATGGGTTACGAGTTAACGATGAGAGTGTAAAATTACCAAATATGGTGGACCGAAAGTTCCACGATCATTGGAGGAGACCGCCAGATAATGTGAGTACATACTATTTGTCAATATAAATTTTGGTGGGGGTCGTGCATCCAAATAACCATGTGTCACAATAATACAGGGAAAATGAACGTGTATAATATTGTTGGTGCGTATAACAATGAGTTGAGTAGAGTCATAGCAGGACATAAAAGTGAAGTGAAACTAGAATTGTTAATAATGATAAGGCCCCAGTATTGATAAAAGGGTAGGATTAATTTGTTGAATAAATAAGGATTAATAATTAAATATATGCCAAATTAAATATTTGAAGCGCTGGAAGGGAGTTAACAGGTTTCCACGGAAAGGTTTAAAAAGAGAAATATGGTTTGATGCCGCTGAAAAATAGCGATGAATAAGAATAGAATCAAGCGATTTTGTTAGGAAGAAAATAAGGAAGGATCATTCTCAAATGTCGTTGCTGACGCTGTTTTATGAAGAGTCAAATCATCGGTCTTCGGACAAAATAGGGGAGCCGAAGTTGTTGTAATCGCACAAAAGGGCTGGGTCATGTACCGCACAAGAGGTCGGAATATTCCGCTCTTGGTTGCTTGAACTATGGAGGACTGCGAGTTATTATTACGCTCTAATTATAGGAAGGATTGGGTGTGTCCCACTTCCAAATTATCTTCGAATATTCGGAATAAAGAAAGTGGCTGAGCCCTCAGAATGGATTTTACGTGAAGCCGTAGGAGGCTTAAATAGTGTGTGCCCCCAAATTAAGGATCCCATAAAACTCCGAGCAATGTGGGTATTCTTGAATCGATTAATGTTCCTTCATGTGCTAAATCTTTGCCATTGAGCAAACGTGTTGAATAATATTGCAGTAGGATTTAAATACATTAAAACCTTTCTGTTTGAAAGAAACGTGTTTCTCGAGATTCCCAGCTGAAGAGAAGCGAAACAGTGTCATCGCTAGTTAGGCGAGACGGGTCATAAATTATGTGTCTAGCACCCACTTGAGAGGGGTCCTTGACCGTGGGACGTCTGAGGGAGGCCGAGTTGTGATTAAATTACTAAGTTGTAAAGTTTGTTTTGGCACTATCAATGAGAATATGTATGATATGATCCATTTGTATGTGTAATGCACGTTACCTCCTGCAAAAAATATTCATGAAAAATTCAATTTTAGGAATGTTATTCTTAAATAAATATAAATTTCCCATCCGTGACACAGAAGTTACAGAGAATTCCTTTAAGAGACCATAGCGATGCTTTAGGGAGAGGCGAATCTCATTGATTAGATTCAGTAATGTTCATAATTAAGGGAATGTACGACCAACCCCAAAGGTAGTACTGTTCATGTTGAGTGACGGAAAGAATGATCAAGTTGATGGATCGAATCCAATGATGAAGTAAACACTTTTTTTTTTTGTAAATTCAAGGAAAGAAGTCAATTAAATTACCCAATTGATTAATTTAGAGAATAAATGATAGTGCAGGGATTTGCCCTGAGTGATTCCTGTTAAATGTAGTAAAATCAGTAAGATTTATTAGATTTGTTGAAGTGCATGTTACATGGAAGTAAAAGCTGATTTATTCTAGGATCAGTGGAGCTGAAATAACAGTCTAGGAAACATTTTGTTGTTGTGGTTGTTCCATAACTTGATAAGGGAACACATTTGTGTTTAATTTTGATAAATGTTATGCTTGAGAAGTTTTGATTTGTATTTTTGAGTGTTGACCTGTGTTGCTCATGATCCTAAATATGTGTCATATCGTGGGAAATAAGTGTACCATCTCCGAATCGATTGAGCTAGGCGAAGTATGACAATACATTATTCATACAGAAGGGTGCAGGGGGTGTATAAGTATGCACCGGGATCTGAGTAAACCAGCAACACTAAAGACGGTCTAAATGAAGTAAAGTACCTGTAGTAAAGCAGGCTAGATTCAAAATATATAGGTGTTTGACCGCAATAGAGTTTCCATAACTAACTCCATAAAGGCCCCATAACCAACCCCCTATTTAACTTTTACGGCGCCCAGCTTTAGGAGCGAGTTTTTGTGTAAACCCCAAGGGAAAACCATGGTTTTCTTTAAAAAAACAATGGATTAAAAATAACGTTGGTTGTTGATGAAATTTGTTTGCCAGACGGGTAAGGTCACGCTTAACCCATATGTGATAAATACTTAAAACCTTGAAAAATATGTAGTAAATCAAATGATCATTCTTTGAATATGCATGTATCCAATGACGGGGACTGAGTAATCCACCTATATTTCAAAAGTGTAATGTTGGTAGTAATGGCTACTTTGGAAGGAGTGTTGAGATGTTTGGATGAGATGAGGATGGAGAACAAGAAGATTAGTGATGAAATAAAAGCAGACAGTAATGAAAGGTTCGAAAAATTGGACAGTAGGTTTGAAACCATGGACAGTAAGATTGATAGCAAACTTACAGAGTTTCAAGCATCTATGAAAACAGAGATAACGGTAGATATTGGGGAAAGTCTTGAAAACATTAGTAAGGGTCTGCACCCCCAAATGGAGGAAGTGAAGGAGAAGGCAGAAGCATTCCAAGTAGAATGTAGGAAAACGTTGAAGCCTTACACGATAAAATCCAGGAAAGTAAGGATAGTATAGATGAGGTGAAAAGGAATGCAAAAAACCTCCCAACATGAGTGTAGGACAAACTGAAAAACTGGAGGGTATATTTATTGCCATTGATAATAAATTTGAGACCATGGAAAATAAATTGGAAGAAAAGATAGACAATGAATTTAAGGCCATGGATGGAAAATTTGAGGCCATGGAGGGTAAATTGGTTGTTATGCAACAGGAATGTAAGGCTAATGTAGATTCATCTAAAGAAAACTTTGGAAGTCAAATCCAAGACATGTAGGATAAATTAGACGCTAAAATATAGTCAAATATGAATGAATGTAAGGCATCCCGGCTAGAGATTAAGGACAGATTTGCGAAGCTAGAAAATAAATTTGACAAGTTGCAAGAGAAAGTCGATAAGTTAGAGGGGAATTTCGAGGAAGTAAAAGAGGAAATTCAGGATATGAAATGCCAGAATCAGGCGGATGCGAAAAAGATTTGATTTGATTTATTTTCACTGCTACACTTAGAGCTTACGAGCTCCTTTACAGTAGCGCCCTACATAAAATAAGGTTAGGGCTTATAAAAATAAAACATTTCACCTACATTCACAATATAAATAATCATAGTCTAACAATTATAGTAACAAAAATATAGTAACAATACAGTAATAATAATATTACTAATGATAATGGAAAAATTATATACAAAAGAGTGAGAGTGCATACAGACTATCAGCCCGAAAAACAAACACCATATACTATACAAGAAGAGCTATTGAAGTAGACAGGTTGTCAGCTATTGTCCTTGTGTTATAATTGAACTTTAAAAAAGTATTTTAACATAATACAGTAATCAAATGTGAGAGGTGGTATACTGCTTCCAAGAAGCAGGATGAAAGATGTCTTTTGAAAGCTGCAGTGGTTGCAATGTTGACGAACTTGTATAAATCGAAGGTGTTGAAGAGGCGTGAGGCGGTGCAAACAAAAGATTTATTGAACTTCATGGTTCGGTGTATAGGAATCTGGAGTGTTAATTTTGTGTATCTATTTTCTCGATTATGAACAGAATGCATTGGTGTAAAGGCATTGTAGAGATATAACGGGGTCTTGGTATGTAATATTTTATGTGTCAGAATGGCAACTGATAACTGCCTGCGCTCGTGGAGTTTCAGCCATTTCAGCTGCACGTAGTAAGGTGTGATATGTTCATCTCGCCTTACATCCAGAATGTACCGAACACATGCATTCTGGACTCTTTGTAATTTGATGTTCTGTGTTTCTGTTAAATCATTGTATACAGCAGAGCCATAATCAATGATTGGAAAGATGAGAGTTTGGACGAAGAGCTTACGTATGTTAGGTGGGGTGTAAGGAACAGTTCTTTTCAGGAGATGCATAGTTGATACAACCTTCCTTACCACATTAGACGTATTCTCTGCCCACGACAGTGTTCTATCCAATATCACTCCGAGATTATTGACAGTGTTTCTATATTTAATATTATTATCTAGTATCTTGATGGGTGGTAGTGAATTAAAATCTACTGAATTCAGAAGTTTTGTATATCCAATGGATATAAGTTGTGTTTTAGATATGTTCAAGTTAAGATTATGATTTTTGGCCCATTCACAAAGCCTGTCAATGTCTTCATTAAACAGATTTATACGATCACATGCAGTGTTAGGCGTGAGGTGAAAATAGGCTTGGAGGTCATCAGCGTATATATGAACAGAACTATTTCGGAATTCATTAGAAACATCGTTTATATATAGCGAGAAGCATAGTGGACCTAAGACAGATCCCTGAGGTACTCCACTTTCTACCGATTTCCAGTCTGAGGAGGAGCCATCCGCGAGGACCACTCTCTGTGTACGCATGGAAAGGTAGGATTTGAACCAGGAAAGAGCACTCTGAGAGAAGCCAAAAGATTTCAGCTTTGCAAGAAGTATATTGTGGTTCACACAGTCAAAAGCCTTACTGAAATGGAAAAGACATAGGATTGTTAGCTGACGCTTGTCCATAGTTGAGCGTATATCATCGCTGACCTTTAACAATGCAGTGGTGGTACTATGACCCTTTTTAAACCCAGATTGGTAAGGATTGAAGATATTAAATTTAGTTAGGTATTCACATACTTGTTCATGAACTATTTTCTCAAGCGCTTTACTAAGGGCACAAAGGATATTTATTGGTCTAAAGTCACTACAGCTAGTGGGGTTTTTATTTTTTGGCACTGGACATATGTTAGCACACTTCCAAAGAGACGGGTATACTCCACTTTGTAGAGAGAAATTAAATAGATGGATAATTGGGGGTAGAAATACTTCAAGACAGTTAGAAATAAGAGAAATTGGGATGCTATCAGGGCCTCTTGCTTTTGTACGAATTGATTTGATGGCTTTCACAATCTGGTGTGGGTAAACATACATAAAGAAAAAAAATCATGGGCAGGGGGAGGGATGGATGTGTATTTCGTGACGGTCTCTGATACTCTTAATACATCACCAATTGAGGCAACATTTAAGCAATGTTCATTTAATTGTGATGCAGAGACAGGCATCTCAACATCAGTGACTGAACTGGCACCAACTCCCAATGATTTTGCAGCACGCCATCTGGCGGAGGTGGTTTTACAGTCACTGAAGAGGTTGTACATATATTTCACTTTTGTGTTCCTGATTGTTTGTTTTGTCTTATTACGCAGAATTCTGTACTCTTCATAGTCAATGGTTCTACGTGCTTTATCACGTTTCTTTAAAAGCGTTTTGATTTCTTTACTGATCCACGGAGCAGAGTTATGTTTTATATCCACTTTCTTTTGCGGTGCATGCATATCATATAGTTCATTTACACAATCATTAAATAGAGTCACTTTCTTTCTCATCTATGTCAGTGGATTGGTAGAAATTCTGCCAAGGGAGTAATTCTGCATCCGTTTTAAAATCATTTAAATTAAATTTACTCAAGTCACGTACAAAGATTGATTTTGGTCGAAGTTTCGGGGTAGATAGAGAAAACACTGCGTACAGAAGATCATGGGCTGAGAATCCAGCAGCTGGTTCATGTCCGTAGTCAACAACGAGGTCATTGTTGGATATCGGGATATCATTTGTAAGTATGTTCCTTGATGCAACAGCTATCCTTTGTTTTTTTGTTAGTACTCTTTGTATGTATTCTTTGGAAGAGTATTATTCTTTGTAATCCATGATGGAAGCATGTAGGCTATAATAAAATCTCTTGCACTTAAAACTGTTTAATTATGATAAAAAGAATCTGAGAATGCCGGGTAGGCTTTAGAAACAACATATGGCGACCGTGACAGGACTATTTTGTTAAATTGTGGGTTGCATATTAGAGCAACATATATCGGGAAGTGTTTTATCCAGTTTGTGAACACATAGTCAATTGGTCATGGATACATTGAAAAAGAAACGTACGGTAGTGCGGGCGGCATTTACTCGCGTGTATAACAACTTGGAAGAAAGAAGAAACTCAAGAGTGAACACAGAAAAGCAAGATGATGTGGAGGTTATGGCGGATCTGGAATTACTACGCGAGAAATTCGAGGAGATGGCGCGTTTGGATGCAGAAATTTTGGATTTGCTACTGCAAAATACGGCTACCAAATTGCAGGATTTGGATACAGAGGTACAGACCGCTGATGAATACTCAGGCAAGTACAAAAGAATAAGTATTTACTTGCAAAGGAGCCTAAACCCTGTTGATGATAGTATGTCTATGTCAAACATAACCAAAAGAAAATTTAAACTACCTGTTCTTGAGTTAAATAAATTTGGAGGGGAAATCAGGGACTGGTTAACCTTTTGGGGTCAATTTAAGAAAATTAATGACGATTCTGACATAGATGATTCTGACAAATTTCAGTATTTGTTACAAGCTATGGAGCCAAACACTAGAGCTAGGGAAGTGGTGGAAAGTTTTCCCCCTACAGGCAGTAACTATAGCAAGGCTATTGAATGCTTGAAAGCTAGGTTTGGTCGTGAAGACATTTTGGTGGAATTCTATGTCAGGGAATTGCTCAAACTGACTCTAGCGATGAATTCGAAGCATAATCAAGTCAGTCTTTCCTCCCTATATGATAAAATCTAGACACAGTTAAGGGCTTTGGAAACTTTAGGAGTAGCTACAGATAAATATGCTGCAATGCTATTTCCACTTGTTGAGTCATGTCTCACTGAAGAAGTTTTGAGAGCTTGGCAGAGAAGCTACAACACCAGTTCGGCTCAAACTGATGGTAAAACCAGACTTGATAGCCTCATGAATTTCTTGAAATGCGAGGTTGAAAATGAGGAGCGAATTTGTATGGCAGTCCAAGGCTTCAAGATAGGAAACCACTCTAAGGGTAGCATGAAAACATTAGGAGCAGAATCAAACCGTCATAACACCGGTACTAATGTTCCAACTGCAGCTGGCCTTGTCAATTTTAAGCCAAACCAAAAAGTGTGCGTTTTTTGTGAAGGTAATCACTCAAGCGATGCTTGTTTTAAGGCCCAGAAAATGGAGCTGGATGACAAGAGGAACATTTTAAAAAGAAGGAACTGTTGCTTTTCTTGTCTTAAGATTGGTCACATTAGTAGGAAATGTAAAACACTGTTAAAATGTATTATTTGTGATGGTAAGCATGTCCCAGTTATGTGTCCCAGAAGTCACAGGCAGCAAACTCCAAAAGAAGGGGGAACGGTTGAGAATTCTCTATCAAATGTGAACTGTAGTCAGGTATTTTTACAAACACTCATGGTGACCATTAGAGGAGAGCAAGAAAAAAAAGTCCGTGTCCTCATGGACCCAGGCTCGCAACGTTCCTACATTAGGAAGGACACTGCTCAGTGTATGGGATATGAGCCCATCGGTGAAGAGACACTGATCCATGGTTTGTTTGGGGGTAAGGTGTCTAATCCAAAACCACATCTTTGTTACAAGGTTAGGTTAAAAAGTCTCAAGGGGACCTATGCTTGTAATTTCGAAGCACTGGATGAAGAAAACATTTGTTCTCGCATCCCTGTCATTGAGCCTGGGCCATGGTTGACTGAAACTACTGAAAAAGGTATACAGCTCTTCGATGAAGATAAACCAGTTGAAGTTTTGGTGGGAGCAGATATATATGGAAAACTTCTCACTGGCAGAAGGGAGATTTTACAATGTGGGCTTGTTGCAATTGAGACTTATCTGGGATGGATTGTCACAGGAAAGATAAAGGGGCACAAATCTTCCAATTCTATGACAACACTTTCAATGCTTGTTCATACCGAATCTGTAAGCAAACTTTGGGAGCTGGATGCACTCGGTATTCAAGATCCAGGTGAAAGGAAGAATAGGGAAGAGAGGGAAGAGGCAACACATGATTACTTTATGGATACTGTTAGGACAAATGAAGAGGGACGCTATGAAGTGAGGTTGCCATGGATTGAAGGACACCCACCAGTTCCAAGAAATTTCAATTTGGGGAAAAGAAGAATGGAACACACCATCAAGAAGCTGAAAGAAAGTGATTCCAAAGAAATATATGATGAAGTTCTGAAGGACTGGACACAAGAAGGAATCATTGAAGAAGTACCTGTGTCACAGTGGGATGAAGGCCACTATTTACCTCAACGACCCATTTTTAAAGAAAACAGTACAACGCGAGTTCGACCTGTTTTCGATGCTTCGTCTAGAGAGCGTGGCTCTCCATCGCTGAACCAGTGTTTAGAGAAGGGCATTAATCTAATTGAAATTATACCTACATTACTTCTTCGTTTTAGGCTCCACCAAATTGGAGTAATAGCAGACATCAAGAAAGCATTCTTGCAAATCAGCTTATGTGAAGAGGACCGGGACTTCCTCAGGTTTTTGTGGGTTGACATTGAGGGAGAGTTGACAATATTCCGCCATACACGTGTTGTGTTTGGAGTGACTAGCAGCCCGTTCTTGTTAGGTGCAGTGATCAATTTACATTTGAAACGTCTTGAACGTATGGGAAATGGGAGGTATTCCATAGCTACCATCGAGAAGCTAAAAAAGAGTTTTTACGTGGATAACTGTGTAACCAGTTTACAATCTACTGAGGACTTGCACCGTTTTCAAGAAGAAGCAATAAGCATACTGGCAGAAGCTAAATTTGACTTGAGAGGTTGGGAATATTCAGATTCTAACCTAGAAAATAAGACAGCTACTCCTGTTCTAGGCCTTATTTGGGACAGAAAATTCGATACTCTAGCTGTGAGTGGCTACAAGCCTATGGACATTAAGGCCATCACTCGAAGAACTATATTGTCAATAGCACAGAGAGTGTTTGATCCTATTGGCTTCACGTGCCCTGTTTCGCTATGTCCAAAGCTTTTGTTACAGCAGTGTTGGGCCATGAAAGGGGGATGGGATGAAGAAGTTCCAGATAGTGTGAGAAATGCATACTTATTATGGTTACAAGAACTTCCTGCACTTGAAGATGTGAAGATACCACGCTGTGTCATGGGAGTTAGCGATAGTGTAATAAGGTGCTCGGTTCATACCTTTTGTGATGCCAGTAAACTTGCATATGCCGCAACAGTGTTCTTACGCTTGGAATACAATTCTTGTGTACATGTACAGCTGATACAGGCAAAGTCTAGAGTGTCACCGCTCAAAGGAATGACTATTCCAAGGCTAGAATTGTTAGCTGCAACCATTGGATCTAGGTTAATGGCATCTTTGAAGAAAGAATTTGAAGAACTACATCCAGATTTCTTCTTCTGGACTGACTCGACTACTGTCCTCACATGGATACAGCGGGAAGATCATTGGGGAGTCTTTGTATGGAACAGGGTTCAAGAGATCAAGCGTCTGACAGCGAAGGAAGCTTGGAGGCACGTACCAGGCAATATGAATCCTGCTGATCTTCCTAGTCGTGGATGCTCTGCTGAACAATTGCTGGAGTCTAAATGGTGGGAGGGGCCACCATGACTGAAGCTGCCACAGGGAGAGTGGCCTTCAAAAGCACCAGAACCAGATGAAGAAATGGTAAGGCTGGAGAGTAGGAAAGCTAACACCTCGGCACTTCTATGCAACGAGAGCGATGTGGGTCAGTTCTACAATTTCTCCAATGATTATGAGAAAGTTGTAAGGGTCATTGGTTGGATACTGCGGTTCAGTAATTCATGTAGAAAGAAATGTGTAGCGGGTCAAAGTGAGCTACAACAGAAGGAATTCAACGTAGCAGAGAAGTATCTCATACGATTGGTGCAAATGGAGACTTTTAGGGGAGTCACAGATGAGAAACTTTCTACGTTGTGCCCCTTTATGGATGTCGATGGAGTCATTCGATTGAAGACGAGGATCACCGAAAGAAGTGATTTGGAGTACTTCAGGATGCCTGCAGTGTTACCTTCCAAACATCCTGTAGTTGAGAAGCTAGTGCTCGGAGCACATGTCAAATCTTGCCATGTAGGAGTGCAAGGTCTCCTAAGCCATTTGAGGGAAAAATTCTGGATTCTAAAGGGAAGGAAAGCTATTCGAGCCATTTTGACTAATTGCATTATCTGTCGGAGGTATGAGGCGAGAGGTATATCCGCAAATACACCACCTCTGCCTGAACCACGAGTGCGGGATGCAGTTGCTTTCGAGACCACAGGTATCGATTTAGCAGGGCCTTTGTATTTAAGAGACAATCACCAAGTATGGATATGTCTATATACGTGTGCAGTTTACCGCGCAGTTCACCTGGAGTTGACCTCATCGTTGTCCATGGATTCATTTCTACGAACTTTCAGAAGATTTGTGGCTCGGCGGGGTAGACCTTCAATTGTATATACAGACAATGGTGGAAATTTTGTTGGGACAAACAATGCCTTCAGTCAGCTAGACTGGGACAAGATTTCAAAATATAGCACTGTTCATCAGATTGACTGGCGATTCAATCCTCCCACAGCAGCATGGTGGGGAGGATGGTGGGAGCGCCTGATAAGGCTCCTGAAGCAACTGTTAAGGAAAACTCTTGGTAAAGCTTCACTGACCTATGAGGAGTTGGAGACAGTCGTATGTGACTGCGAAGTTGTGATGAACTCTAGACCGCTGACATATGTGTCAGACGATAGTACCGACTTAGCCCCTATCACACCTAACATGTTTCTGTTAGATACCAAAGACATGGGGGTACCAGACTGTGATGTGATGGATTCTGACAACCTTAACAGAAGGAGCAGAAATCGTCAGAGGTTAAGAGACAGCTTTCGACAACGATTTAGGAATGAGTATCTAGGTCAGTTGGCCTTAGCTGCTCAAAAGAAGAGTCGCAAGTTGTTACTGGGAGAAGTTGTTCTTGTTGGAGCCGACAACCAGAAGCGAATCGATTGGCCTTTAGCTGTGGTGGAACAGCTTATTCCAGGACGCGACGGAGAAGTTCGCTTGGTGAAATTGAAGACGGCTTCAGGGGTCCTCTTTCGACCAGTTCAAAGACTATATCCTTTGGAAATCTGTGCAAGGGAGATTCAAACAGGCAATGAACTTGTCAAGAGTGGTGGAACTGAGACAACTGTCCAAAAGAGTGTGGAAGATAGTGAGGAGGTAGTTGGACTTGTGCAAACTAGATGTGGACGAAAAGTACAGCTGCCAGCTAGATTCCAAAAGTGATTGTGATTTGATTGACTGATTGTTATTTTTTGTTAATATTGTTATTCATGTACTGTGTTCTGAATTGTTGTTTTAGTTCGAGTCGTTGAGAATTTAGTCTTGACTCGGTGGGAGTATGTTGGATATCGGGATATCATTTGTAAGTATGTTCCTTGATGCAACAGCTATCCTTTGTTTTTTTTGTTAGTACTCTTTGTATGAATTCTTTGGAAGAGTATTATTCTTTGTAATCCATGATGGAAGCATGTAGGCTATAATAAAATCTCTTGCACTTAAAACTGTTTAATTATGATAAAAAGAATCTGAGAACGCCGGGTAGGCTTTAGAAACAACAGTCATTACAGTTTGAAGAGATAATATCGAGAGAGCTGTCACAAGTAGCTGTGTGAAATGTAGTATCGAATGGTAAACATTCAACATTACAGGAACAGAGCACATCACATACCTGTTTAGTTTCAAAAGCTCCACTACCAAACCGAGCATTAACGTCCCCAACAATAAAAACATATGTATAATCAAGAATGTACCTGTACATGTCATTCAGAAAAATATCTAGGTAGCCAGCTTTCGGTGGACGGTACACACAAGCAAAGAGAATTTTAGTTTCTGTAAGAGAGATGTCAAGTATAATGTATTCAGGCCTCTTATTATATTCACCAGGAGACTGACTTAGCACGCTATACTTTATGTTATCCCTAAGGTAAACTGCAACACCACCTCCACCGACGGTTAATCTGTCATTTCTAATGACTTTATAGCCAGTGAGAGAGACAGCAGCATCTGGAATTGAGGGCTTGCAAAAGGACTCACTTACTGCAATTATGTCAAAAGACGAACCACCAAAGACGTGACAAAATTCAGAATAGTGAGAGGAGTCAACTAATGATTGAGCATTGATATGAGCAATTTTTAGGCAGTTGGTGATTTTCAGGCTGATAGCGGAAAGTATGTCTGGAAGGAGGGGAGTGGAATTCAGCTGTATGCCTACTAACTACAGACACAGAGTTTCCAGAAATATTAAATATTAAAAGATGGTCCTAAAAAGAAATGTTGCATAATTATTTAAATATGTGAAGTAAATTAAAAATAAAATTTTAAAAACTAAAAGGAGGAAAAAGATTGAGTAATATGAGTACGCTAGTTATCTTCATTGTACCTGGTAATTAGCAGGGGGTGAGCTTTTTAAGCTCGGCTGCGTTTCTCACACGGTGTTTGATGTCACCTCGCAGTACAATTAACGTACCATCTGACGTCCACACTTGCTTCTCCGTGAAGATGGAGACCGCTTGCTTCAGTAGATGGTGTCTGGTGGAGGTGAGATCCTCTCGAATTGTCACCTTGGTTCCACGCAACGCCCTCTTTGCGCGAAAAATCGTCGACCATTTCCCATACGAAACAAACTTGCACAGGATAGCTCTAGGCTTTCCACCCCCCGGAGCTCCAACCCTATGCGAACGGTCAATGTCATCCACGGTCAACGGGACGTTAAGCTTTGCAGCAACATTGAGCACTAATTGGTCTGTACTTTCACTTCTCTCTTCAGGCACACCAAAGATTCTTAGATTGTTCCTCCTTAAATATTGTTCTGTTTCCTCAATTTTGTTGTGAAGTGAGGACTTCAGTTCAAGAATTTCATTTTCGCGAGCTTTGAGTTCATGTTTTAATTCTGCAATCAGCTCATTGCTGAAAGCCAGTGATTCCCTTACTTCCTCGCATACCTTTTGAGCGAGAATTGTCACAAGGGGCTGAAGGAAGTCATTGTTTTGAAATAAGTTCTTTACGATACCTTGCACCAAGTGTCCGATGTTATCATGTGATAAGATGTCATTAGCTGCTTTGTCAGAGGGGCTGTGTGTAGTACCGTTGGTCGCTAAGGGAGAGCGCTGGCTGCTAATTCCCTGTTGAGAGAATGAGACCTCACCGGAAACAGCTGACGAGCTAGCTGCGCGCTTAGCTGTAATCTTTCCTTGTACACTGACATTTGAAGAGCGAGTTGCGTTTCTTTTGTCTTTGTTTCCCGCCATGACTAACCTCAAAGTGACGATTTACAAATTCCAATATGACTATAAATATCGTACTACACTCACGCTCACTTCACTAACACTTTCACAGATCACCTTCACTTCAGTGATCCAATAGCACCTCACAAGACCGTCGTAATACTTATTTGACACCTTCTATATGAAAAAATTTCTGGACTGATGCTCCGAGCGTTAAGCCACCATGGAAGAGAGAGAGAGACTTTACAGAACAGGTCGACGGAAGATAGTGGAATATGAGGTGAGTTGGGTAGGGAAAATGGATGCGTATGGTTAGAAATTAGATGAGGAACGTACACAGCGAAAAATTGAGTGATGAGCAAGGACGGGAGAGAGGTAATATCAAGTCCGTGTGGCATGTAGGAAACATGACCAATGAAGAAAATGAAGCCACAGAAGAGGAATTTGAAACTATAACCGCGGAGATTGAAGAAAGCCTGGAACCTGAGTCCGATGCCAATCTATTGGAAAAGATTGAAGAAGCCAAAGTTGCGAACGAAGATAAAGGGTTATCGAAAACTTTGTTATTGCAATATAGAAACTATTTGATTCCAAGCCTGGAAAAATTGAAAATTTCAAGTACGCATTTCGAGTGAAGGATTGGGCCCCTCTTCAACAAAAACCATACCCGGTTGCCGAAAAGCATTATGTACAAACTAAAAATACACTGCAGGAAATGATGAATGCAGGTATCATTGAGAAAATGTGTACGGCATATGTAAGTCCATTGGTAATTGTGAGTAAACCAGATGGCTCAGCAAGGGTGTGTCTAGATGCCAGGAATTTGAATGCCAAGATCATCCCTGAGAATGATTCAGCACCGCCAATTAAAGAAATTTTAAGGAAAGACCATCTTCACAAACATTGACATAACTTAGTCATATCATCACCTCGAACTGGAAGACAAACCCAGTCTCTTAACTGGATTTCAGTTCGACCAGCAAACATACTGCTTTAGAAGATGTCCAGTCGGATTGAAGACAGACGGATCAGCATTAATAAGGGCGTTAGATCGAAACCTGTCAGAAGAAGTCAAAACATGTACTAACCGATATGTGGATGATATTTTACTAACTTCAGAAAATGTAGAAGAACATTTGGGAAATTTCAAGAAATTATTTGAAGAAAGCAAACTTCAAAATAAATTTGAAGAAGTCAAATTTATGTCAAAGGCAAGTTACGTTTTTAGGACACGTGATTGATCAAAATGGTATGAAACCAAATCCATGCAAGCTTGAAGCGATAAGAAACTTTCCGAGGCCAAAAAGAGTGAAAAATGTCCGACAATTTTTGTGATTAATTGGATTTTTCTCTGGACACTGCCCGTCCTACACGAGTACAGTTGCACCTTTCCAAGACTTTCTGAAGAAGGGTGGGAAATGGAAATGGACGGAAGAAACGGAAAAGGCATTTGTTGAAGCTAAGGAAATGTTATTAAATTACGTGAAGTTGGGATATCCTGGTTTTAATCAGAGATTCATAATTCAGACTGATGCATCCCAAATTGGTATTGGAGCTATGCTATTTCAGGAGGATCCAGAAAACTCTGAAGTAAAGAATTACCTAGCTTTTTCGGGTAGACGACTTAAGCCGCATGAGAAGAACTACACAATCAGCAACATTGAGCTACACACATCAAAAAAAAGTTTTGCATCACCTCGGTTCCAAGAGTTCCGGAACCGTTAAATACAAAGGGAATAGAGATCAACACAAACAACATTTCAGCTCGTTTTATTGCTCATGAGACCCACACATTGCATGTTGTACCATCATACAGCTAGACTTTCAGTTTCGGTTCCCGGTCAATGCATGTGAGATTTTCGAAGTGAAATGCCATGTCCTGTGGTTCGGATTCCACGTAAAAAGGAGGTCCCGTGGCTCATGATCTCAAGATTAACGGTCACGTTAAACTACAAGCTTTTTTTTAGACTTTCAGCATTTGTGGTCCAGATTGCAGTACACACCACTACCTCTAATACCCAGTAGCACGTCCTCTTGCATTGATGCATGCCTGTATTCGCTGTGGCATACTATCCACAAGTTCATCAAGACACTGTCGGTCCAAATTGTCCCACTCCTCAACGACAATTCGGCGTAAATCTCTCAGAGTGGTTGGTGGGTCAAGACGTCCATAAACAGCCCTTTTCAACATATCCCAGGCATGTTCGATAGGGTTCATGTCTGGCGAACATGCTGGCCACTGTAGTCGAGCGATGTCGTTATCTTGAAGGAACGCATTCACAAGATGTGCACGATGAGGTCGAGAATTGTCGTCCATGAAGACAAATGCCTCTCCAATATTCTGCCGATATGGTTGCACTATGGGTCGGAGGATGTCATTCAGGTATCGTAAAGCCGTTTCGGAGCCTTCCATGACCACCAGTGGCGTACGTCGGCCCCACATAATGCCACCCCAAAACATCAGGGAACCACCACCTTGCTGCACTCGCTGGACAGTGTGTCTAAGACGTTCAGCCTGACCAGGGTGCCTCCAAACACGTCTCCGACGATTGTCTGGTTGAAGGCATATGCGACACTCATCGGTGAAGAGAACGTGATGCCAATTCCGTGGGGTCCATTCAGCATGTTGTTGGGCCCATCTGTACCGCGCTGCATGGTGTCGGGGTTGCAAAGCTGGACCTCGCCATGGACGTCGGGAGTGAAGTTGCGCATCATGCAGCCTATTGCGCACAGTTTGAGTTGAAACACGACGTCCTGTGGCTGAACGAAACGCATTATTCAACATGGTGGCATTGCTGTCAGGGTTCCTCCGAGCGGCAATCCGTAAGTAGCGGTCATCCACTACAGTAGTAGCCCTTGGGCGGCCTGAGCGAGGCCTGTCATCGACAGTTCCTGTATCTCTGTACCTCCTCCATGTCCGAACAACATCGCTTTGGTTCACTCTGAGACGCCTGGAAACTTCCCTTGTTGAGAGCCCTTCTTGACACAAAGTAACAATGCGGACGCGATCGAACTGCGGTATTGACCTTCTAGGCATGGTAGAACTACAGACAACATGAGCAGCGTACCTTCGTCCTGGTGGAATGACTGGAACTGATCGGCTGTCGTACCCCCTCCGTCTAATAGGCCCTGCTCATGCATGGTTGTTTACATCTTTGAGCAGTTTTAGTGACATCTATGAACAGTCAAAGGGACTGTACCTTGGATACAATATACACAGTCAACGTCTATATGCCGGAGATCTGGGAACCGAGGTGATGCAAAACTTTTTTTGATGTGTGTATTAGCGATACTGCATGCTTTGTAGTATTGGCGGAAAATTGTATGGATTTCCAGTAACGTTAAGGACAGACCACAAAGCTTTAAGGTCGATTCACACTATACGCTACGTAACCTTTCCGTTTCCTTTCCATACCCGTTGCGTTAAAAGTTGTTGTATTCACACCATACTGTACCGTTCCTTGTCACGACGATATATATGCGGGCACTTATTGACAGAGTGCACTAGCAACCATTTCCATTCCGTGTCTAGAAGGCGTGTTTTTGCGCTCCCTTTGGTTTTAACCTGGGTTAGGTTTGGTTACAGTTTGCGGTAATCGCAAAATCGCCAAAACGAAACAGGTTATAAGAGAAGTTAGCAATTTCAGGACTTAGTGACAGAATGTGGTCCAGAAAAAGTTTAGTTCTATGTGCTATTATTTTAGACGAGGAGGAGCGTAGTACCGGTACAAGAAAGAGGAAACTAAGAAAATGGGTTCATGATATTATGTTAAAAGAGCGAAATACAGAGAATCATACAGCGCTGGATGTTTTCTTACATGCTCGACCAATTTTTCGTCCATGATGCCGGAGTATAAGACGCGGTTTGGCGTTTGGTATACTTTGGTTAATACAAAAGCTAACCAGACCGTTTTGGCGAGCTTTGATTTTAACCCGGGTATAGTCTGGTGGTGAAATTACTAACCAAGCTACTACTGTGGTTACTGAAATTTTAACCACATTAGAAACGCCATTTCAAACATAATCTGAAACTACTATTGAAAGCACGGATATCAAATCATATTTGAACTTGAACCACTCAGCACTCAACAAATGAAATCATATAGGCTAATATCAAATTCTTTGTGGTTTTTATAATTTTATATTTCACGATTGCAATTAAGGTTGAAAACACACGCAAAATGCAACTTAGATCCAAAAGACTTACAAAATGCAACGTAGATTGAAAATATCCATAAAATGGAGTGCAGATGCGAAAAAAGACGCTAAAGGGAATTTAGAAACACGGGGAGCCAATTAACAAAAACAGTGCGGGATCAGGAAAGATGAGACAAGTGACAATTAAGGCGGGAAAGTGAATTACTCCCTAGGCTTCGGATACCCTAATACCGTTGGGGTCGGAAAAGAACAAGAGTTGACCAAGGGAGGTCAACAGGAAAGAAGACGGAGAGGAGCCCGGCACAAGTAAGTGGTAGCAATGCCGGACTCAGCTGGGCTCCCGTGGTCGCCAACCCACGTCCCACTACATGTGAGCCCCTGGGGGGGATTACTGGAAGCATTCAGAGCCATTGCGATATTTTTAAAAATAGTTTCGCCCTTTAAAAAAAAAATCGTTAGGGCCATCTATGGACCACGCCGCTTGCGTTTTAGCTGTTTCTTGATGTCATCATCAGGCTTGCCACGATTGGTGTTCTTAGTGGTGGGTTTGGCAGCTGCTTTCATGTTCGTACCTCGAGCTTTTCTGATGGCCCAGTAGAACTTCATTTTCCGGCTAAATTGAATCATACGTTCCTCAGACCATTTCCTAGTCTCGTCTTTTGGTCTGTGGGTAACTTCTGTGAGGGATGTTACGAAGGATTTAATTTTAAGAACTGTATGAAAGTTACTCCGGTCGGCTATGTCATTTTCATTTATATGGAGTTCCGAAAGATCCTTCTCCACTTGCTTCTTCCACAAGAATCCAGTAGCTTTGCCCTTGTTAGCAGCCTTGAAGATCCTATGGGATTACCTGTTTGAGTCCATTCTGAATAGATGTCCGTAAAAAGCCAGTCGCCTTCTTCTGATGGCATCTATGATATTTTCTTGGTGTTTATATAGCTCACGATTTGGTTGATACCATCGGCTTCCATCTGGTAGAATTCTTGGTCCTACTATCCGTCTCAGGAACTTTCTTTCTTGTACCTCGAGGGCTCTTCTTAGTTAGACATAGGCACTCTGCTGCATAGAGGACTGAAGGTCTGACTACTGCATTGTAGAGTCTTAGTTTGACATTCATCGACAAATTTTTTGAAGCATATAGTTTTCTACAGGCATGGTAAGCCTTATCTAGTTTGAGTCCCCTGTGTTCAAGAGCCACTGTTTCGCTGAGGTCCTCTGAATACCATTCCCCAAGGTATTTTACACTTTTGACTGTCTTGATGTAGATGTTATCACTGACTCTCATCATTCTAGGGGCATCCTTGATGTTAGTAACAAACTCGGTCTTTCCTATGTTAATCAAAATACCCGTTTTAGCCGCTATTGAGTGCAGTGTTTGGAGCTGAGTAGTAGCCTCCTGTATGTCATTTGCCAATAAAGTCAGATCGTCGGCAAAGGCTATGCATGGAATCCTTAGGTTGTCAGCTTTAATGCCCATCCGTAATCCAGTATTCTCTGCTAGGATGCTCGTCCACTCTCCAATGATCTTTTCCAGAACACAATTAAATAATATACATGAGATGCAGTCTCCTTGTTTCACCCCTGTTTTAATGGTGAAACTCTCCGAGAGCAGTCCTCTAAACTTTACTCTGGCTGTGGTGTTGTGCAGGGTGGCTTGCACCAGCCTATTGATCTTGTCGTTGAGTCCTAGTTCTCTCAAGGTGTTAAAAAGAGTAATTCTGTCTACTGAGTCGTATGCTTTCTGGAAGTCGACAAATATAGCTACCCATTGTTTGGCTCTTGACTTGGTGTATTGAAGGATGGTCTTCAGATTGTGTATCTGCTCGGTACAGGACCTCGATGCTCTGAACCCTGCCCTTTATATATTAACAAACTATTAATAATTTCCGTCCTTTTCAATACAATGGAGAACAATGCTCTAACCCTTTATATATTGTAGGAAACACATCTGGTCGACATCATTATCATTATTTATTCACCATATCAATTCCAATACCATTATGTATTCACCATATCAATTCCAATACCATTATGTATTCACCATATCAATTCCAATACCATTATGTATTCACCATATCAATTCAATACATCTTTCGTCACCATATTGCTAACGTTTCTTATAACCTATTTCGTTTTGGCGAGTGTAACCGCAAACTGTAACCAAACCTAACCCAGGTTAATGGCAGGGAATAAACACAGAGCGCCAAAACACGCCTTCTAGACACGGAATGGAAATGGTTGCTAGTGTACACTGTCAATAAGTGTCCGCATACGTTCCGTAAACATTGCTGCCAAACAATCCTGTCGGGAAACGGAAGGGTCACGGAAGGTGTATGTAACGTGCAGTGTGCATGTACTCATTTAAATTACGGTAAACTTTCATGTACGGTGATGTGATGGAAAGGAAACGGAAAGGTCACGTAACGTATAGTGAGAAACGACTTTTAACCTTTTTGATGAAAACAGACTTATCTAGTCAAAGGTTAATGCGATGGGCCTTATATATTCAACAGTTTGATGTGAATATAGAGTATTGCCCAAGAATAGAAAACATCGATCCAGACTAATTAAGTAGACAGCCAGAGTCCACAGAAGGGGAAGTAATGGCTATACAATTGGAAAACAGGGACCAACGCACCTTAGAAGGATTGCGAAACATAGGGCAACGACAACGCGAGGACCCATGGATGAATATGCTCATTTCCTATTTTGAAGGAAAACTTACAAGAGGAACACCTGCGTACATTGAAGCAGAGAAGATAGCGACGGACAATAAGTTTGATAATGGATTATTGCACAAATCTTTGTTGTACCTGCTATATTGCAGAGGAAAACAATATGGTTAGCCCATAGATCATTTGGACATATGTGAGTCGATAAAACAGTCTCGATGTTGAAGGAAGCTTTTGTGTGGCCAAGACTAAGTGAAACTGTAAGGGATACGTTGAAGACATGTGATACATGCCAGAGAATTTAACCGAAGACAGAAGCCAATACCACTCTTACCAGAGAGGCCAGGTCAAATTCTCTCGATAGGTAATTTTGGACCATTACTTAAGGCAAGAAGAGGAAATAGACACATTATGGTGTCTACGGCTGTCTTCACAAAAATGGTTGTTCTCTCTCCCATACAGAAGACTAGTACGAAGCAAGTCTTAAAGTGATAGCCATTTTGGGTAAGGCAGAAAATTTGTTATCGGATCATGGAAGCTGCTTTACAAGCACAGAATTTCGAGGAGAACTGGACGATTTAGGAATACGCCAGATACTCTCGAGTATTCGCCATCCTGAGGCGAATCCTGTTGAAAGGGTGACGAGGGAAACGGCTAAATATTGTAGAATATATTGTGCCGAAGATACTTGGAAATGGATAGATACCCTGGAAATAATTGAATTTTGTATCAATAATACTGTAATAAATATAATGCCCCTAATTAGGGCTACCATTGTAATAAATATAATATCGAAGCTTGCCACCTCAGTGTAGCGGGGCGATATACTTGCTAAAAGAATCACACAAAGTACAGTACACCGACTTCACTAATATACACATTTATTAATAAAAGCAAGCTTCCATTACCTGGATCTCTCGTACAGTTTCAGCAACAACTTTCATAAGGGAAAAAAATGAATACCTCCCACAAAGCTTAATATTCTTCTGCTCCTTTCTTTTCTTCCTTTCTGGTTGTTCTCTGGCAATCAAAAACTATCAAGTTACCTGTTTGTCAACATGTAAACAGGCTTCCATTACCTGCATCTCTTGTACAGTGTCCACAACAACTTTCATTCAACGCATCACCATCCCCAACAAACAGATTCCTCTCCATACTATTATTTTTCCATAGACCAAGATAACCTCTTCATATTCTTCCAGGCATAAACTATATACAAATATCATCACTATAGTTACCTCTGACGTCAGTCAAAGCCACCTGCCATCCACTGCCGACCAACACAAAGAATCCCTATGCCACAACACACAAGATTCTCCGTGGTGTCCCACCAATAGGTGGACATCGCTGGCAACCTGAAAACTAAAATAATACCAACCAAAAGAAACTGAAAGTGAGCTCTGTAACACCAAGTTCGGTTACAGAAACGCCCCCTTGAGAATCAATTTCTAACTGAAGGTTATAGATTGATACTCGACCATCACACAAAATACATAAATTTAAAAGAATACATCAAACATACACAGACTAGAACAATAATACAAAGTGAAACAAATGATATATCATAGTCATCAACAGACGTAGTTACGAATCCTTCACTGCCAGACATATCAACGGCATTGATGACATAAGGTACGTCACTACAAGCTTTATCTTCAGAAGGAACGGCAGAATCCCTATGCCACAACACACAAGATTCTCCGTGGTGTCCCACCAATAGGTGGACATGGCTGGCAACCTGAAAACTAAAATAATACCAACCAAAAGAAACTGAAAGTGAGCTCTGTAACACCAAGTTCGGTTACAGAAACGCCCCCTTGAGAATCAATTTCTAACTGAAGGTTATAGATTGATACTCGACCATCACACAAAATACATAAATTTAAAAGAATACATCAAACATACACAGACTAGAACAATAATACAAAGTGAAACAAATGATATATCATAGTCATCAACAGACGTAGTTACGAATCCTTCACTGCCAGACATATCAACGGCATTGATGACATAAGGTACGTCACTACAAGCTTTATCTTCAGAAGGAACGGCAGAATCGTCATCAAACCTGTCTGTACCGTTATCAGAATCATCTTCATCATCATCATCAAGAGAATCCAAAATCATGAAGTTATCAAGATTGAGAATTTTATCTTCATCCTCAGCGGGACTATTGTACAGTACCCCAGGGGTATGCACCCCTTGGAGACCATCCCCCCATCATCTATTTAAATCTCCTAACTGGCAATCCTTGTAAGTCCAGACCAACATCTACTAACACCGCAAGGACAGCTAGCCATTCTGGAAAGCTGGCCCAATCCTTGCATCACTACCACAAAACAGCGACACACAATTAACTAGGACATCTATTCAGCACAATGCTGACAGCACAGCGCCGAAGAATATAAAAGGGAGTCTTAAGGAGGTCAAGCTCTCAATTATCAGTCTTACAGTGTGGCGGCCCGAGGCTATGCTGGTATCATCAGGTGAGTGAGTCAGCAGGTGTTCAGAATCCTATAACTTTGTAACCTTACCCCCAATTTGTATAGACAAGTTTGTACACGTTGTAACATCACTACATCCCTTAAAAGGGACTCATAATTCCATTATTACTGACCAATAAACACTTGGTCAGTACAACACACCTGTATTACTATTTTACACGCCTCTTCACGACCTTAAGTCCATCCTGAATCCTCCGTCACTATTAGACGTGACTTACAGTAGCCAGATACTTGCTAGTGCAAGCATCATTGTATTCCCGTACCGGCCTGACTGCCAGGAGCGGCACGCGCCATATAGCTGACACGTGCAAGTCGATTATCTAACCAGCCAGCTGGACGACCAGCGCGTTGACCTTACGCTAAGTCCATCCCCTAAAATACACCTAGATCTTTTATAAGAGCAACCCCTAGCACCCTAACACTAAACAACACTCTACACTGGTCAGCTGGCCCGACTACGGGAAGCTACCCCCTTTTTGGCACTTCTTTATAAATTAACACAATAACTCTTCCGTTTTAGATCCAACCACCCCCCAATAAGGGATCTAAAACAGATGGTGGAGGCGCCTCTACTACGTACAGTAAAATAGGACTCAACCAACGAGCCCTCGTAGTAGAAACGACCCCTTCCGTACCGCACATAGCCAAGCGAGACTGAATTTTTTTTTTTGGTAGAAGGCATTATTTTTCCCTTCCCCTAGATACACGAGATAAATTTTTCTCTTTCCCCCCTTTATTACACGGGGACTCGTATTATTATTAACAACCCCCAACCAGAGTCATTTTTTTTCTCTTTTTTCTTTCATCCGCAACATAATACACAAGCATGAACTCACATGCACGACAGGCCAGGCTGAGGAATATTCATTTTGAGCGGGCAAATGAAAAACTCACGAACCACGCAAACGACATCGCCATTGACACATTAACGCAGCAATTTGCGAGAACGTCCCTCTCGACCCGTACCGCAACACAGGGGCGGGAGTCTACCGTGGCCTCAGGCCAGAAAGCGGGCAGACCACCCTCCAACACGTTGCGGGAGCACACACACACACACCACCAATTCCCGGAACCGGCCCGGAAGCCTAACAAGACTGAGAACAGGCGAGGCCGGGGACACGTCCCCCCAACACCAATACAGGGAGGAACGGGACTACCCACCCCGACGTTACGCAGAAGGACAGACAATCAAACAACCAGGGAGGACACAGGAAGACACAGAAGGGATGAGCGGGCAAGGGCCTACAGGCGAACATATTCCCGGGACTATAGGGACCCAACTAGGACGACAACAGGAGTACACGCTACGGCAAGGGATGAAACCCGCGATCGGCGGCGAAACGACCGAGGGGGCGGGCAAGAGCGACACTTACACGACACTTGGAGGTCCACGGAACGATATGATGAAAGGGCACACATGTCCACCGGGCACACGGGCCTAACTAGGCACGCAATGGCTAATTCAATGCCAGGACCCCGAGTGCGAGTGCAGACGTGGACACACACGGAAATCCACACTCGGCGCACATACATAACCTCACACAATTGGTAGCACACTATCCCATCCACGAGAAAACACGTTCAAAATTTAGGACGATTACCGGAAAATCCCAGGCTAACTAGGCCATTCCTGAGTACATGGTAGGGCCACCAGCCCAGCCGAGAGAGGACATAAGCATAGATACGCTAACTCGGCAATTTGCGAGGATGTCCCTCTCGCCATGTACTGCCACACATGGGAAGAGGGATACCATGGCCACAGTCCAGGAGACGGCCAGGTTAGACTCCAATACACTGCGGGGACAAGTTTACACCAATACACATCCCTTAGCTCCGGTTCGGAAGGCAATTTTGCCAAACCGAGCAGCAGACCCTAGGCCAACCCCCTCGCAACGGACGAACGAGAGGGAGTTGAAGCCAGGACCCTCAGACACACATAGTATGACAGGGAGACAACGGGAGATAACCACGTCATGGGCTGAGGACATAGAGCCCGCCCTACAGCACATTGAGCCTACACCCACCCACACAGATAGGCAAACACAATGGCAGGAGTCTGCCGTGGCCACAGGCCAGAAAGCGGTCAGGCTACACGCCACCACATTACCAGGGCAAAGACAGGCAATTAAGCGGCCTATACCGCCAGTTCAAAGGGCAAGTTTGCCAGAACGGAGGCGAATACCGGCATTCGTACCCCAGGTGCGAACGCATAAGAGGGTGTTACATTCAGTCTCTCAGGATGCACGATACACGCCTGCACATTGGGACCACGCACTCACACACGGTACACGGGGTACAGGAAAGGTGTTATTACCTACCCCACAAAACCACTCAGGCAAAAATACACACACCCCCGTAAACTCTACTAGGGTAGCGCAGAGCGCAATTAGGCCCTCGAAAACAGGCACACTCAAACCTACAGACACGCGCTACGGTGGAAGTAGGCCCAGGCTTACTTTGCTACAAACTCCCCCGAAAAATGGCAAAGAAGCGCCTCAGTGGATTTCAGGGGCCTATAATCTCATAACAGGGCAGAACCCTTCACCTTTCCGAGCAAGGACGCTCGGACCGGAGTAACGACTTCCACCAGGGACACAGAAATAAGCTAATATCACTTGAACCTATATTAGGGACACACATAAGCTCGTTTACACGGGAGAAATACGCCAATAAATACATACAGACTCACTAACGTAAACGGCACATTTTTTCCCACGTATATGCAGTGCAACATGGTTAAACCAAAAGCATATAATTCTAAATCCTTCTTGATTTTTATTTTGGGCACCTAGCATTTTTTTCCCAGGCCATCAATGGTTACTGAACATAGGGTCCATATTATAACTCAGATAGCGTAAAGTTTTTAATATCCAAAGCCAAGTAGAAGCCCATCAGGTGAGCTACGCGACTTAAGGCCGGAAAGAGATATTCCGAACACAGCTTAAGCATCAAATCACAGCATAGAGCTTAAGCGGGTCTTTCTAGGGGGAAATGACTAAATGTTCTATGATCCGGTCCCACAGTTTGATAGATTCCCTTGTGGCGGGCGAGAGCCCTGATTGTAGCAAGAATTAAGAATCTCAAACTATTTTTTTCAAAAGTGGTAGATTTCCCTGAGACGTAACTAGATTACTATAGTGCTAACGTCACCAACTAGGCGGATAGTACGCTCAGGACCTACTTACCATTTTTAAGCATTTTTCATAGTGTTTACGACACAATTTTGACAGACTATCGCCATCGGGCAACCCGCTTTAATCAGCATAAAGCAGGGTGCTAACGAGATACAATATATTTTTTATACCTTTTCAAAGTGCTCTCTTAATACGGAGCGGGGCATAACTCATTTTTTTCTCTTCTCTGCCTCAGTCATTAGGCCCGATGAAGGAAAAATTGGCCAAGTTGAACTATATACATTGCATCCATAGGCATACGTGACACGTTACACTGCCTATAATATGACTTTTTTCTCACCTCCATAATAACACGCAGGCTAAACGCAAACACACCATAGGATGAAAATCCCAGACTTTGTGAAACCCTGCACATTTTTGGAAACCACACAATCAATTTACATTGCCACATGACAGTAAAACAAAGGGAAGTAATCCCACTGGCAGACGTGGAAAGAAGGCCAAGAAATAGCCTTCGAACCTCACTGACCACACCGGGATACGATCCTAACACTCAACAGAACTGTCCCGGAGACACAGCCTAGAATGGCGCCAGAAACAATTACTCTGAGAAAAGACGGTCTCAAAACCCGCAACCTTCTGAATACCGGGAACATAAGGTCGGGTAGCTATCCAATTACAGGATAAAAAAATATAGGAAGCTAAAATAGATTGGGACAGTTCCACTAACAATGTCATAAATGAAAAACAACAAAATCGCCTCCAGCACATAGTCACCAAACAGGCGACTAGCGGCCCGGAGACACTCGTGTATAACGACATTTTGTACAACGGATAGGGACATACTCGAACCACGTCACAGTAACACAAAATTTAGGGACACAAATGTAGTTAATGAGAGGTTCTTTTACAGTGCGGCCAATGCATGTGAGACTTTCGAAGTGAAATGCCATGGCCTGTGGTTTGGATCCCACGTAAAACGGAAGTCCCGTGGCTCATGATCTACAGATTAACGGTCACGTTAAACTACAAGTTTCCTTCCTTTTTTACAGTGCGAAAATCACTACTCACAGTCACAGAGAGCAAGCCGATTAGACACACATGTGCCGGACACACAGCATTATCAAAACAAGTAACAAGTGAGCGTGCACGACATTGTAATCCAATACCGCCACACTCAGCGATAACGCAAGTCTCATGGATAACCTGCACGCTTACAGACAGCAATATACTAGCAGCTCTAAGAGCAGAACACACGGCATCATTTACGCCAAGTCTAGAACCCCACAAATCCTCAAATTACACTACGAGGAGAATTCAAAAATACACAAACTCTTCATAGGTATGCGTACTTTCATTTGCGCATTGCCAATACACGGTACATGGGACATAATATGGACGGCACAAATACCGTCGTAACAAGCCTTTACACTAAGCCGGGTCCGAACCCATGATCACACACTACACTCGTACCAAAAACTAACTAACCAACGGTATTTTTGGTACGAGAGACACAAGCAAAAACCACACTGAGGACACCTCAATCCCTGAAACACAACGCAGACACAAAACACAGAGAATTACATAAAATCACGGGTTCAAATCCCAGCGAAAATCGGACACCAGGAAAACAGCTATCCAGGCTTCCAATCACACCAAAATTGGCCCATACAACTACAGAACCAGATAATACCACATTTCCTTCGGCCAAAAGCCAGGCATAGAATTTCAGTGACACCTGACAGGGAAAATAGATTTCCCAGACACAAGTATAGAAATTTCGTAAGACAAAGGTCTTACGGAATAGTGACCACACAATAGTATTAGCAAATAGTACGAATTGCTACATTAGTCCGCCAGGAATCTAGAACAATGACAACACCCGCATACGTGCAGGAAAGCACATGCCGGCGGATGACATACATAACATCCCAGCCTGCCATTACACATACAAACTGCTGACTCGCAGACTTCGTCACATTGCAATACCGCTGGTGACAAGACACTATTGTTTATCGGCATTGACCATGAAATTACAAACGCAAAACAATCATAATACCATACATTTTTTAACACTGCAAAAGCATTTAGCAATGGACAAGACGTGACAGATCGGAACTTATCTTGGGCCCATAGGAGCACGTTCTCAAAGACGTTGACAGGCCAAGGGCACCTCCCGCCCATACACGCGATACATATTACGACTTAGCATATAACAGACCAACCGTCCGCATGGTGTAGCGGAACATAGGCACACACACACGCGCTCACTAATTAGAAGCGAACACAGACAGGGGCTCTGAGGAAACAAGACCTCCCCCCCAATAACTTCCTTTCTGGATTTCAGTTTTCAAAAATCATTACAGGCGATTAGGACATGGCCAGTCGCACTACGACCACTGGCCACATTCACACTACAAATGGCAGACCAGATTAGGTCGTGACGCTTTACTATCCCAAGGAGCGGATAGAAAGCAGACATGGACCAAGGGAGGATGACAGAAGCACAGGCTACCATCGTACCACCTTACTCCCTTCCAATAACCTTCCCACGTCCAACACGACCAACGCAGACGCATGAACACGATCAAAACTGCTACACTACATTACAAAGTACACACAAGGGGTTGATAGACTTCATGCGTCTAAAGAGAAGGCTTACTACGCCTTGGATCACGATGCTACCACCTGAGTATTAGGGGTGGGTCGGCAAACATCAAATAAGCATAATGCGCATCTCCAAATGAGAGATGAGGCCACAGTTATATATATTAACCATTTTTTGTTAATTAAATACTCCCGCATGACAGGAATATATTAGTACTAGCAGTAGTACCCGGCTTCGCCCGGTGGAATGATGACAATGTTTTAAGGTCACCTTAGAAATATAATGGACTTAAAATGTAAGTCATTTGCCCCCAAAGACAATGAGGGAGTAATATGTAGGTCATTTGCCCTTTTGATAAGGATGATAATAAAAACTACTGTTGAATTGACACGTCAAACTTACAAACTACCGTAATAGAAATACATATTTCAAAATTCACAGGTGAGGAAGACTTATTGTGTGTGGTGATTAATGGTGTAATGGGCGTAACATCTACTGTAGGTCATTTGCTCTTATGATGAGGATGATAGGGAAACTACTACCGGTATTGAATTGACACTTCAACGTATAATGTACACAATGTACTGTAATAAAAATAACTATAAGGCGGCTTCGGTGGCGTATTTGGTAGCATGCTGAGCTTCTATGCCCAAGATAGCGGGTTCATACCCGGCCGAAGCCGTCGGATATTTTAAGAGCGTTAAAAATCCGTCAGTATGCCTTTCTTCGGAGGGGAAGTAAAGCCGGCGGTCCCATGTCAAATTTATGGCGTGTTAAAGAACCTTCCACTAATTACACCTGTGTGAAGCTAAATTGGATAGGTAAACAACGCTCATAGATGTCTACGTCCGTTGCCAAGAGCCGACTGCAGTGGCGTCTAGTAGCTAAGTTCCGAACTTGGCCTAGTAGTCGTTGACGGTGGCGCTTGGCGGCAAAAGTACGAACTATTTGAAGAATTCTAAGTTGCAGTTTGTACTAAAATTAAAAAACAGGTAACACACACTAATACAGTCATCACAATGAATACCGGTTATCAGACAGATTCTACACACACCCAAAGTACACGGGGCTACATGACCGCGTTGTCGCAGCCCCTAAACTTAAGAACCAACCAACCAAAAATAAATATTTTAAAAATCACAGTCGAGAAAGACTTTATGCGGCGGTGATTATTGGTATGATGCGCGTAACATCTAGGTCATTTGCACTTATGATGATAATAATAAGGTAATGAAAAAATGACTACTAAACGAACATGGTGTTATTTTAAAACTGATATAGGTAATTCAGGTGTCTAGCTTCGATGTCTTCCAAAGTCTCAACCTTATTTTCTGGCTTAGGCCTGTACTGGATGCGTCAAGTAAAAGAGCGTACTGCTCGGCAAAGACAAAGAATATCGGTCCAAGCTGCACGAACCTGAGATGATCGCAGATGATGACGAAATATGATGACACACGTTCGGGGTTCCCCGTCCTGTACAGATTGACCGGGAATCACTCACTGTTTCGCAACGGCCCTGTGCTGGCATCAGCATAGACAGCAGGAGATAACACGGCGGGCTATGGAAAGTACTCTCAAGTCACCTCGCGATGAATCAGCAAGCTATTCTCACAACTGACCCCCCCCCCAGTGTCTCACAACTTGTGGGACGTGGGTTGGCGACCACGGAACCCCAGCTGAGTCTGGCATCGCTTCTACTTCCTGGTGCCGGGCTCATTTCAGTTCTCTTTCCTGTCGGCCTCCCTTGGTCAACTCTTGTTCTCTTCCGACCCAGACTGTATTAGGGTATCTGAGGGCTAGGGAGTCATTCAATTTCCCGCCTTAATTGGCTTTGTCTCATCTTTCCTGATACCCTCATTCTTCGAGAGGTCTGCCTTCTTTTCCTTTTCATAATATCTCCTGTCTTCTCCTCAAGGCCCTCAAAGAGGCAGGGTGTGTGTAGACCCACCACTTCTGGTACACCCTCAAGGGCTCATGACTGGTGAGTTAGGAAGCTGGCAACCCCGAGGAATTCCTGAGCTACATGCAGGGAATGGCGTGGTATGTCATAAATTTCAAGTGGACAGTGTTACGCATCGGGTTCCAAAGGGTAAGTATACACACTTTGTTTTCGATCGGTGAACGATGTAGATTTGTACCAAAGGGCCTTAATGCGGGAAATGGAGTGGTCTGTCCGAAATTTCGAGTGGACAGTGTTAGTCGTCGAGTTCCAAACGGTAATTATGTAAAATTTGGTTGAGATCGGTGAAACGGTGTAGTTTTGTGCCAAGGACCAAAATGCAGGGAATGGAGTGGCCTGTCCAAATTTTAAAGTGGACAGTTTTACTCATCGGGTTCCAAAGGGTAAGTATACACATTTTGTTTTCGATCGGTGAACGATGTAGATTTGTGCCAAAGGGCCTACATGCGTGGAATGGAGTGGTCTGTCCGAAATTTCGAGTGGACAGTGTTACTCGTCGAGTTCCAAAGGGTAATTATGTAAAATCTGGTTGAGATCGGTGAAACGGTGTGGTTTTCTGCTAAAGGGCCAAAAAGCAGGGAATAGTGTGGTCTGTCCGAAATTTAAAGTGAACAGTGTTACTTGTCGGGTTCTACGGGTAAGTATATAAAATTGGGGTCAGATCGGTGAAACGGTGTAGATTTGTGCCAAACAGCCTAAATGCAAGGGATGGAGTGGCCTCGCCGCAATTTCAAGCAGACAGTGATAGTCGCAGTGTTCCAAAGGGTAAATATACAAATTTTGGTTGAGATCGGTGAAACGGTGTAGATTTGGGACAAAGGGCCTAAATGCAGGGAATGGAGTGGCCTGTCCGCAATTTCAAGCAGACAATGTTAGTCGCAGTGTTCCAAAGGGTAAGTTTCCGAATATTGGTTCTGATCGGTGAAACTGTGTAGATTTGTGCCGAAGTGCCTAAATGCAGGGAATGGGGTGGTCTGTCCGAAATTTTAAGTGGACAGTGTTACTCGCAGGGTTCCAAAGGGTAAGTATACAACGTTTGGTTCAGATCGGTGAAACGGTGTAGATTTATGCCATAGGGCCTAAATGCAGGGGATGGAGTAGCCTCTCCGCAATTTCAAGCAGACAGTGTTAGTCGCAGTGTTCCAGAGGGTAAATATACAAATTTTGGTTGAGATCGGTAGAACGGTGTAGATTTGGGCCAAAGGGCCTAAATGCAGGGAATGGAGTAGCCTCTCCGCAATTTCAAGCAGACAGTGTTAGTCGCAGTGTTCCAAAGGGTAAGTATACACATTTTGGTTCAGATCGGTGAAACGGTGTAGATTTGGGCCAAAGGTCCTAAATGCAGGGAATGGAGTGGTCCGTCCGCAATTTCAAGCAGACAGTGTTACTCGCAGGGCACCAAAGGGTAAGAATACGAATTTTGGTTCTGATCGGTGAAACGGTGTAGATTTGGACCAAAGGGCCTAAATGCAGGGAATGGGGTGGTCTGTCCGAAATTTTAAGTGGTCAGTGTTACTCGCAAGGTTCCAAAGGGTAAATATACAAATTTTGGTTGAGATCGGTGAAACGGTGTGGATTTGGACCAAAGGGCCTAAATGCAGGGAATGGGGTGGTCTGTCCGAAATTTCAAGTGGACAGTGTTACTCGCAGGGTTCCAAAGAGTAAGTATACAAAGTTTGGTTCAGATCGGTGAAACGGTGTAGATTTGTGCAAAAGGGCCTAAATGCAGGGAATGGGGTGGTCTGTCCAAAATTTAAAGTTGACAGGGTTACTCGTCGGGTTCCAAAGGGTAAGTATACAAATTTTGGTTCAGATCGGTGAAACGGTGTAGATTTGTATACATAACAGACAGACAGACAGACAAACAAACTTTGTGCTTTATATATATATAGATTATGCCTCACCCTACACCTATCCGTACATGAGTGCAGATGCCTCATATCCAGATACCTGCATGAGTATCCCATCCATTTACCAGGGATATTACTATCAAACCCGCATGGAATTTTCATATTTTTGCAATCCCGGGAATTACCTCCCCAGTCCACTCATTGTAAGAGCAATCCTAGTAGCATTACCGGCTCAAGGCCACCATTTATTTGAGCCCAAAGATACACAACCTCTTCCTACCATGCTTTCAGCCCACTCTACAAATAACTACCCCCAGATCCTAATAACAGGGTACCTGACATCATAGACCCTACTAACACCTCCATGAAGGGTTAACACAGCATTATCGCTGGACAGCCGACGTAGCGCAGTGGACCTAAAGTAGTCTATGCACTTAGAAGCTCCACAACCCCACAACACTGGAAATATTTTACATTTTACACAAAATAAACTATTTACACGGGTTACGCCCATATTTTTTTTATTGTTACATAAAAAGGAATCTGAAGCACTCTGATTGATGATAACGGCATAAGCCGAAGGCAAGAGGCACCACACTGGAGCAGAGCTGGGGAAGGTGATAATGACCCTTACCCCAGTTGGCTCAACAAATCACTGACCCGACCGAACAGACGAACCACGTAAGGTTGAGGCACTCGCGGTCTGGCCGGGCAAGCTCTGGAATCCTAGGTGCACCTAAACTGCCCCTGGGAGGAAGGGATGCTACACTCACTCTGTGCCACGGTCAGCGACGCCAAGACCTGCAGGGAAGTCTTTCTGAGGATGGTGGGAGAAATAGCTCACTCCGCGCTGGACTCAGGGGATGACCCTAGAGACGACCCCATTATGACTAGACTTCTAGCTAAAATTAAGTAAGTAGGGCTTCTACAGCGGGAAGCAAGACTCCTGTGCGATGGAGTGAAATATTATTGCGAAAAGCATACTACTGCGGCCGATAAAGGCGAAGAGAAATATTATTGCGAAAAGCATACTACTGCGGCCGATAAAGGCGAAGAGAGATATTATTGCGAAAAGCATACTACTGCGGCCGATAAAGGCGAAGATAACATTATGCCATTGGACGATGTCCAATGCCCACATAAATGGCGACGCATCGGGCAGTCAGAGGGCATTAAATAGACATGCAACGAGCTGTCTACAGGGGTTACAGTGGGCAGACCCAACTATGACAACATATGGACAACAATGGCAACGAGCAGGATGGTACAGCAGGCGAAACGTTTTGCTTTGTGGCAACGTAAGCCGCCTGTGACTAGGTTAATACTAGTTCATAATCATTTAGCATAGATGTCGACAATAGGATTAAAACGGAGGGGACTACGAGGCATTGTTGGGTTCCGGTCTCAACAATGTACTACAAGGGCCCCCGCGAGAGAAATCGGACGGACGAGCCTCCATCTAAATTTTAGTATTTAAGTTACAGTGCCATTTTTAAGGTCACTTAGATGTAAGCAAATTCAACCAGCGCTGTTGCTAAAACGGGGCACAGCACATTTCGGCTTTAGAATAAGGTCTACTCGGCTTGTATATACAGTATAGTTTTACAATTAAGGCAATTTTTTTTAGATTAAGGTAGAATATATCGGCACCCGGTAACCACAATTCCGCTACCGGGGTAAGACCGACAACACATTAAGATAACACATTATAATACAATAAATTAAGATAGAATATCTCGGCACCCGGTAACTAACATTTCGCTACCGGGATAAGCCCGATAACATAGTACGATAAATGGTGTTAGAATAATACATTAGGTTAGACAACACTAGATTAAGGCGATATTTGGAGCCACTTTTCATATCTATAGTCTATAAGTAGACATAAGGTTAGTGGCAGACAGGAGTACACTAGCACGTTGGTAGACAGGAGTAAAACAATTTCATATGGACAGTGATACTAATCTTATATTTGCTTGATTTACAGCCATAAGTATGGACATTATTTTTATCAGCGTAGAGAGTGGCGCCAATATGGGCACTCTCTAGATTTCTTATGGATATATCATTGCTACTGTTATGCTTATATATATATATACCATGTTACATTCTCTTGCATCCCGCTAGGTATCGGTCCAGCGCCGACAACGGACCACTGGGTACCGGCAGCCGCTACCAGGTAGCAACCCTGGGTTGAGCACCAGGCTCATGATACCATGTTTTACAGGCCGCATAACAAGGGTGAACACCCCATATATACACATACATGTCATTAATTTATTTTCTTTACCAACAGGTGGCGACATTGTATATAGCCCCCTGTAAATATTTTGCCCACGCCCATACACGTCTTGACAAACCCCAATCACACACACAATTTCCTCCCCTCTACACACATCTTGCTTACAGGTAATAAATCCGCACCACGGGGGAGATATGCCTGTGGGATATACCCTACCGCAGGTCGGATCAACATTTAGTAAACATCTCACCTAACATGAGAGGTGACATACGGCCACACAACGCGGACTCCTTATGTACAGGACGGGTTGTGTCGCCATGATAGCCGCGCCCACCCACAGGGGGCAAAGCTATTAGCATAAATTGTAGTTAGAAAGGATAACAATGAGGTACCATATGAACTAGAATTATACGAAATTTAGCGCGCTTAAGTTAGTCCATAAGATAATTGTAATTGATAAATGTAAGATTATAACTTAATGCGCCCACGGGCAATTATTCTCCTACAAATGTACAAAGAATACTCCGCACCCCCACATTGTCTGCGGAAGTGACAAATGATATTCATACACCTTAATATATGCACATCTCAAAATCACATTAAACAGTATACTATTTTTTAAGATTACATGTACACAATGTCTGTGATTTGTTTTCTTTCATTTTTCTTTCTTCTAACTTCCCCATTTGTCAGGGTGTTCCGTTTTATCCCAAACCAATAAATGCCTTTTGAATATTTCCCTTAAATTATACCCTGGAACACCCATTTTTTCTATTTTCTTCTACCTTTCTTATTGCAGGGAGCACTTTTTCCCTAAGATAGGGCGGACGACGCAATCATCCGTTCGGCCCTGGGTTTTTTTCCTCCCTGCACAACAATGTACCATCAGCACCATGTATTTTTTTTTCCATCAAACTTCCAAAATGCCAATGTCGATTTCTGTTGCAATATTTTTATGCCAATGTCAATGTTATGTATATATGTATATCCCATAACCCTCCCCTCTGAACACGAGCTGATCTCACGCACACACATCAACACGACATCACCACACGACGACGACGACGACGAGGAAGACATCTACAGAAGATACGAGGGGACTTCAAAAACAGCCACATCGACTACATCTATAACATCAACATCCCAACCCCAAGTTCCGTTCCCGTTCGCGGGGACGCGAACTAAATAGGGGAAGAGGCTTGTACAGTACCCCAGGGGTATGCACCCCTTGGAGACCATCCTCCCCATCATCTATTTAAATCTCCTAACTGGCAATCCTTGTAAGTCCAGACCAACATCTACTAACACCGCAAGGACAGCTAGCCATTCTGGAAAGCTGGCCCAATCCTTGCATCACTACCACAAAACAGCGACACACAATTAACTAGGACATCTATTCAGCACAATGCTGACAGCACAGCGCCGAAGAATATAAAAGGGAGTCTTAAGGAGGTCAAGCTCTCAATTATCAGTCTTACAGTGTGGCGGCCCGAGGCTATGCTGGTATCATCAGGTGAGTGAGTCAGCAGGTGTTCAGAATCCTATAACTTTGTAAACTTACCCCCAATTTGTATAGACAAGTTTGTACACGTTGTAACATCACTACATCCCTTAAAAGGGACTCATAATTCCATTATTACTGACCAATAAACACTTGGTCAGTACAACACACCTGTATTACTATTTTACACGCCTCTTCACGACCTTAAGTCCATCCTGAATCCTCCGTCACTATTAGACGTGACTTACAGTAGCCAGATACTTGCTAGTGCAAGCATCATTGTATTCCCGTACCGGCCTGACTGCCAGGAGCGGCACGCGCCATATAGCTGACACGTGCAAGTCGATTATCTAACCAGCCAGCTGGACGACCAGCGCGTTGACCTTACGCTAAGTCCATCCCCTAAAATACACCTAGATCTTTTATAAGAGCAACCCCTAGCACCCTAACACTAAACAACACTCTACAGCTGGCCCGACTACGGGAAGCTACCCCCTTTTTGGCACTTCTTTATAAATTAACACAATAACTCTTCCGTTTTAGATCCAACCACCCCCCAATAAGGGATCTAAAACACTATCCTCCTCCCCATTCTTCAATCTTTCTGCACGGCGGCGCTTCTATCTTTTGTTCTGTTTCTCCTTTCCCTTGTTTTTCTTCACCTTCCCTTCCTGCTTCTTTCCTTCTCTTCCTCAACAGTTCCTTTCTTCTTATATTTTCTTTCCTTTTTCTGATCCTTCACTATCTTATCTCGTTCTGCCTGACATCTCCTCCTCTTCTTATTCCTTCTCTTTGCCTTACATCTCATCCTTTTCTCTGTCCACCTGCCTATCCTCCTCCAACGCTTCTTCACGATATTTACTTCTTGTGTGTTGTCTTCCTCCTCTTTTATCTTATCCTCCATCCTTTTCTTCTATCTCATTCTCTTCCTAGTCTTCAGTTTTATTCTCCTCCATTTGACGTAATCCTTCACCCTGTTCTCTCTCTTGTCCATTTTCTTCCTTACGCCCCATAGCATCATGTACTTCATACATCTCCTCTTTATCCTTCTCATTCACAGCCACACTCACAGATTCTACCGTTTCAACTTTCTCTTCTACGATGCATATGATCTCCACCCTCTGCTCTTCCAACTTCCCTTTCTCCTCCTCCACAGCCACACTCACAGATTCTACCATCTCAAATTTCTCTTCTACGCTGCATATGCTAGTCACCTGCTCTTTAACCTCGTCAAGCTTCTCCTCTCTCTTTGCAGCCTTCTGCCCGTCGATCATCCTACCTTCCATGCTATTGTACAGGCCCGGGGGGCTGTACCCCCTGAAAGCCACCCCCCATCTTTTACTAAAACCACCCTAACTGGCAACATCATAAGACCAGAACATTACCTTTACACAGCAAGAGGCGGCCACCCAGCTTGGGAGGTTAGCCAACTACTTGCGACACATACATAAACATCTACACAACAACTAACTGGGGCAGCTACGTCGACGGAATGCTGACCACGCAACGCCGAGAACTATAAAAACGGAGTCCTTTTTGGAGCCATTATCTGTTATACAGTGTGCGACGCCGAAGGCCCTAGCCGACGTCTGCTCCAGCTGCATCATCAGGTGAGACTCAGCAAAGTGCTCAGAATCCTTTACTTTGTAAACACCCACTCATAATTTTGTACACTCTACTTGTATAATTGCCTACATTCCCCCAAGAGGGACTTACAAATTCACACTCACTGACCAATAAACACATGGTCAGTAAATTACACTTGTATTGATAATTACACTCCTCTTTACATCCCCATACCCTTCCTGACTCTCGTCACGATTGACCGTGACCGTAGTAGCCAGTAATTGCTTGGTCAGACTCCATTGTGTTTCCCGCACGCGACTCGACTACATAACGTGGAGCCGCTGACGTAAGCACGCCTATTGTATTACCCATCCCGTCGAGCTGGCAGGCCGGTATACTAGCCTGCATTTAGAGGTCCATCCCCTAATCAACACTTGCATCTTTTCAGGAACACGCCCTAGCGTTTAAACACTGAACAACACACAACACAGATACGGGAAGCTACCCTCACCTAGGAACTACTTTCCAAGTCATCACAGTAACACAAGTGTTTTATCCCTAACTACCCCCAACTGAGGGATCTAAAACATATTGGTGGAGGCGCTGCTACCACGCACAATAAGGGTAGGACTCATACAACGAGCCCTCGTGGTAGAAACGACCCGTACCGCACACAGCCAAGCGTTAAGTAAATTTTATTTTGAAGACAGTATTATTATTTTGTCTCTCTTATCCCTTCACTCTAGAAATACAAGGGAAATTTTAATCAACCCACCCACCCCCACCCCCTGGAAAGCATCAGAGATATAATACATTGCCAAGCATACACAGTTATATATATATACATACACTTGATTCAGCATGGCCCCTCTATACCGCCTAGCTGTGCTAGGGAGCATTGGGGAGTACCAGGAGTTAATTGCCTGGCACAAGGTCTTTGAGACAAGACAGGACTACCTCACAAGGTTTCAACAGCTCCTGCACGCCCAGTATATGCGAATTATAAGGGCACTTGTCCGGCCACTCCGCAGCGCTAAGAATCGCAAGATTCGAGCGAAAATCCCCACCCTCCGTACACAAATCATTAAGGCATACTGGCAACTACACTGCCGACACGAATTCATGTTCCAGCAATGGGAAACAATCATTAGGGAACACCAACGGATAGGGACTAATGGCACCAAAGTTGCCGAACAGGCCATATGCCTCAATAGGCAATACGCCCAAATTTGGGAAGAGTATAGGGAGCTCCAGGCTAACAAGGCCATTTTTGAATTCATGGCAGGGCCACAAGCTCAGCCTAGAGAGGACATAAGCGTAGATACGCTAACGCAGCAATTTGCGAGGATGTCCCTCTCAGACACTTACAAAACACAGGGGAAGGAGTTCACCGTGGCCCCAGTCCAGAAGACGGCCAGGTTAGGCTCCAACACACTACAGGGCCAAGGTCACATCAACACACGTCCCTCAGCGCCGGTTCGGAAGGCAATTTTGCCAAACCGAAGGGCAGAACTTACGCCAACCCCCTCGGAACGGACGAACGAGAGGGAGTTGACGCCAGGACTATCAGGCACACATAATAACACAGGGAGAAAACGGGAGGTAAATATGCCATGGGCTGAGAACGTAGAGCCCGCCCCACAGCACATTAAGCCCACACAAGCCCACACACATAAGCAAACACAAGGGCAGGAGTCTACCGTGGCCATAGGCCAGAAATCGGTTAGATTACACTCCAATACATCGCCAGGGCAATCACAGGCAATTACACGGCCTTTACCGCTAGTTCAAAGGGCAAGTTTGCCAGAATGGAAGCGGGCACCAGCATGTGTACCCCAGGTGCAAATGCATAAGAGGGTGTTGCCTTCAGCCCATCAGGGTGCAAAACGTACGCCTGTGAACACTGTCCAGGCGCAGACACACAGTACACGGGGTATAAGAAAGGTATTATTACCTACCCCACGAGGCCGGGCAGTCAGGAATACACACACCCCTATAAACACTGCTAGGGTAGCGCGGAGCGCAATCAGCCCCTCAGACACAAACACACTCAGACCAATATCCAGGCAATACGGTGAAAGTAGGCCCAGACTTACTTTGCTACAAACTCCTCCAGAAAATAGTAAAGAAGCACCTCAATGGGTTTCAGGGGCCTACGCCTTAGTGACAGGGCGAAAGTATTCACCTTCCCGAGCAAGGACGCTCGGACGTGGATAACAACTTTCATCAGGAATATAACATACACTAATATCACATACATCACAAACATACACACAAGTAGGTTCTTTTACATGAAGGAAACACTACAATTGACACACAAAAGGGCAGGTTCCACCCCTGTAAACGGTAGACACGCAGAGACTCATGGACAAAACTGCACATTTTGCATGTATATACAGTGGAACATGGCTAAGTCAAAAGTGTATAATTCAAAATTTTTCCTAGTTTTTTCTTGGCCCTAGCATTTCTTAGGCCATCAATGGTTTATAATCGGGGTTAATTCAGGATATATTTTGGACAATTCAAAGTCTTTAATGTGCAAAGCCAAGCGGAAGCCAATCAGTTGGGCCACGCGGCTCAGGGCCGGAAAGAACTGTTCCAAATACAGCCTAAGCAACAAACCACAGCATAGAGCTTAGGCGGGTCTTTCTAAGTAGAAATGACCAAGTTGTTCAATGTTCCGTTCCTACAATTTGCTAGAATCTATTGTGATGGCTGAGAGCCCTAATTGTAAGAAACAGTCAAGAATCTCAAACTATTTTTTAAACATAGTAGATTTCTCTGCGACATAACTAGATTACTGCCTTACTAACGGCGTCGAACAGGTGAATAGCACACACAGGTTTCAACTTCCATTTGAAACTTTTGAAATCAGTTACGGTACAATCTTTATAAAGTACCATCGTTTGTTAATTTGCTTTAGTGAACGTAAACCACTATGTAAACGTCATACAATGTATTTTCCCAACTCTTTCTTTCTCAATTCGAATTTTGGATAACTCAATTTTTCTTTCACCAATCCCGTGAAATGCGAATTATCCAAGTTGAACTGTATATATTTGATCCATAGGCGTACGCTATTTATTACACCGCCTACAGCATGCATTTTTCTTGTCCCCCATAACAGCGCTCAAACTAAACATAAACGCCATGGGGTAATACTCACAGCTCAAGGGGAAAACACCACTATTTATTTTTGGAGGTCACACACTAAACGAAATACCATACAAAACAGTCAGTTATACTTAGCAAAACTGTCCCGGAGACACAGGCCTAAAAGGCACCAGGAATAATTACCCTGGACAAAGACGGTCTCGAACCCGCAACCTTCTGAATACCAGGAATGCAAGGTCGGGTAACTATCCAGTTGAAGGATAGGGCAATAAGGGACAGTCACACTGACAGACATTCATATGCACAAAATAATAAAATCACCTCCGACACCTAGTCACCAAACACGCAACTAGCAGCCCGGTGATACATATACATAACGACATCCAGGTACCACTATCAAGAATATATCCCCCCACGCATACAACAAATTTGGGGGACACAATATAAATAAATAGCAGAAGGTTCTTTTCCATGACGGAAAGCCATGCTCACAACAGGAGAGCGAGCAACCAAGCTCACACACACGTGCTGGACATATGCACATCGCCAGACAAGTAATAAGCAATGCCCACGTCAGTGTAACTTGATACTAGCGCGTCAGCGATAAGACGTAATGGGACAGCCAACAGTTGCAAACGGCACACAGCTTAGAAACGCTTCCGCTTTGGAGGCTACACATATAATCATTCACGCCACTTTCAAAACCAAATAACTCCCGAAGTTAGGGTACGAGGGTCGTCCAGAATAGCAGCAAACACTCACGCTAAAGCATATTTTCATCTGCGTGTCTCAAACACACGATACGCGCGCCATGGTACATACAGTACAAAAAATTGTAACACCGGGACCTTAAACCAAGGCGGGTGCGAGCTCACGATAACACGATGCAGTCATGCCAAAAACAAACTAACCAATGGTATTTTTGGCGCGAAAACACAATCAGGGGCCACACTAGCGACGCTCAAATCCCAACAGACAACGCAGACATTAAACACGGAGTATTAAACGGGATCCCGGGTCCGAATACCCAATAATGGCGGACACCGTGGAAAACACGAAGTGTCGACCAACGAAAGATCACCTACATACAAAACACGGGTTTTTTCATCATGACAGGTCAGAAAACTCAGCCAGCACGACTAGACACCGAATAGACCCATTTACAGGGGAAAATTCACTCCCACTCAGACGGAAATAGGACCGTATACAAGTACATAAGCGGTTGAGCCACACGATTTTAATGACAGGGAGGTTCTTTACCATACATACAGGAGCATAGATTCGTTCCAAGGTACTCGCTACAACAGCCTACCCAAGGCATTAGCGACCCCGGGACTACCAATAAGGGCCGTACCGTACACAAGGCAAAGGTCTTGCGGTACACAACATCGGTAAGCAAAACGGGACAGATTAGCACACTGGCCCTCCCAGAATGCACAACAATGTCAACACACGAACATTGGCAAAAGTCACATTCCGGCAGCCGCCATACGTAACATCAGAGACTTCCCGTACACAAGAACATGAAAACAAACAACAACAAAACATTTAGTTGCGGACATAGCGCATTTCAACATTGTTGCCGGTAGACATTCCTAAAGCACCCAGACGTGCCGATGACACGCCAATATGATAACACTGGCATAAACCATCAACAGTAACAACATACAGACACACGGATATTGACACAGGATTTCGCGTTATTACGACAGGCTTGGCACTTAGTAATGCACAGATACTGTAGGCCATATTAACATAAGGAACACAAGAGCATGTTTACTAGGGCGATAACAAGTTACACGCGCCGCCTGACAATTAGCATCACGACTCACGATAAGACGTATCCGATAACGGCACGCGCGCCAGTATGCGCAGCGGAACGCAACCACAGTCACGCAAGCCTCAGTAACCACAGCCACGGGCACCTCCTGCCCACACCCGACCACTAATCAGGGGCGAATACAGACAGATTCCCTGAAGGAACAACCCCCCCCCAATAACTACTTCTCTCCTTGTTTTTTTTATCTTAAAAAAACCATCATAGGCGATCGGGGCATGACCAGTTACACTCACGATCACTTACCACCTCAACATTATAAATGAGAGACCAGATTAGGCCATGACGTCACAGCGTCACCGCACTTCACCATCCCAAGGAGCGGATAGAAAGCAGATAGTGACCAAGTGAGGATGACAGGAGCAGAGATGGATAGTGCCAGCAGGATGGCCAGGACACCACCTACGGGCTACCATTATACCACCCTTTTCCTTCCATAACCTTGTCACTCACAACACTATCCAACACAAACACATAAAAACAGCTAAACTACATGCCAAAATATACATCGGGGTTGATAGACTTCATGCGTCTAAAGAGAGGGTCCACTACGCCCTGGTTCTCAATGCTTACACCCGAGTATTAGGGGTGAGTCGGAAAACGACATTAAGCGTAATGCACATCTCTAAGCAAGAGATGAGGCCAAATTCATAATAACAACTCTTTTTTTTACTAAATAATCCCGCATGCAAGGGACATAGGATTATTACACCTCAGCCCACACCTATCCACAAATGAGAGCGGATACGCCTCATATCCAGCCACATGCATGGAATATCCTACCCACACACCAGGGTTATTATTATTATTACACCTGCATGGAATTTTTAAAATTTTTGCAAACCTGGGAAGTACCTACCCCGTCCACTCACTGTAAAAACATCCTAGCAGCATCACCGGCTCCCGGCCACCATTAACATGGAGCCCAACGATGCACAACCCTCTCCTACCACGCTTTACGCCCATCCAGCAGATAACACCCCTGGATCCTAATAACAAGGGACCCAACGCCATAAAAACCTATTAACGCCTCCAAGGAGATTACCAAGGCATTACCGCTGGAAGTCCGACGTGGCGACAGAAGGCCTAAAGTAGTCCATGCATTTAGAAGATTCCACAACCCCAGAACACTTAAAAATTTACATAATCACACAGTAAATTATTTACATAGCACACTCATTTTTTTTAAATAAAAAAGGAATCTGATGTCACCCTGAATGGTGATGACAGCGAAAACAGAAGGGCAGAGGCGCCACACAGGAACAGAGCTGGGGAAGGCGATGATGAGCCCTACCCCAGTTAACTCAATGACCCAGACTAAATAACAGACGGAATTACGTAAGGTCGAAGCGCCGATGACCTAGCATGGGCAAACTTCGGAATCCCGGGAGTACCTAGCATGTCCCCGGGACAAAGAAACGTTACACCCACTATGTGCTACGGGCATCGAAGCCAGACCTGCAGGGGAGACTTTCTACGGCTGGTGGGAGAATTAGCCAGCTCCACACCGGACTCAGGAGATGACCCTAGGGACGACCAAATTAGGACTAGACTCCTAGTTTAGTACGTAAGTAAGTAGAGCTTCTATGGCGGGAAGTTAGTCTTCTAATCGCAGAAGTGAAGCAGGATCTCAGGATTCAGCGGGATCAATCCTAGATCCGACAAGTCCTTGCCCGCGTGACGAGGTGAAGACAACCCAACAAATGAATAATGAATAAACAAATAATGAATAATATATATGGAATGAATGCGATCATTCGAGCCCGTGCCCACATAAATGGCTGACAGCGAGTCACCAGAGCTTACATGGTTACGCACCGGGCGGCCAGAGATATTAAATAGGCATGCAGCGAGGTGCCAAGAGGGGTTCGAGTGGGCAATCCCAGCAATGCCCATATAGGCGAAGAGGATTCCCGGACGCTAAATTCCCGGATGTTATTATTAATGCCAATACAGGCGAAGAGGATTCCCGGACGCTGAATTCCCGGATGATGGTATTTTATCGGACGATTTTTCCCGAACGATGTCCCGTGCCCACATAAATGGCTGACTGCGAGTCACCAGAGCTTACATGGTTACGCACCGGGCGGCCAGAGATATTAAATAGGCATGCAGCGAGCTGCCAAGAGGGGTTCGAGTGGGCAAACCCAGCAATGCCAATACAGGCGAAGAGGATTCCCGGACGCTAAATTCCCGGATGTTATTGTTAATGCCAATACAGGCGAAGAGGATTCCCGGACGCTAAATTCCCGGATGATAGTATTTAATCGGACGATTTTTCCCGAACGATGTCCCGTGCCCACATAAATGGCTGACAGCGAGTCTCCACAGCTTAAATGGTAACGCAGCGGGCGGCCAGAGATATCAAATAGGTATGCAACGAGCTACCAAAAGGGGTTCCGTGGGCAAACCCAGCAATGATGAATACATCAATGAATGACACAGGAAGAATGATGACAACACTAGGCTAAGATAGGTTAACGTAGGCTAACCTAGAAGTAAGTTAGACTTCAGTGGCGCCACACTTAGTTTTACAAATTAAGCGCCACCAATGAAGTGATATATATATATATATATATATATATATACATGTAATGTATTGCAATGTATTGTAATGTCTTACTAATCATTAATCCACCCTCACCCGCACAGGAAGACCACGGAGCAACGAAAGGATGAACATTTTTATATTAACACATTTTTTGATTTGCAGATGACGAGGATTGCACACAAGCCTTTTGTAAATATATTTCCAACACCAACTTGTACACACTCTCCTATATCATAAACACAGACACCCTCGCATACTTTTAGTTGCACCCTTAAAGGTGACAACGTCAGCGGTCAGCATACGTGGGATGATGAACACCGCTGAACGCACACACATTCCGCATACGCAAATGAAGCGTTACTTCAGGATCGAAGGGCGGCACGGAGGTTGTAAGTGCCGAACCTTCGACCCTAAGGTGGAATTCCGACCCAAGACGGAAAACCACGAGGTCATATAACAAGTGCAAGGAGGGAATAGCCGACTAGCCACTAAACCGCACGAACGGCCGAATAGGGAGGGGTAGTCAAAACATATTGGTATAGTGCGCACAAAGAATAAGAGGTATAAGATAACTGGCCACGTAAAAGAGCTCTACAAGGTATATATGATAGTTGATAATTGTAAATCATTTTGTATTTTCTCGCCATATTAGGATAACGTCATACAATTCAAAGGTTCCACATGGTTGGCCAACATACCTATATATATATATATAGGGTACCAACACGGCCACCATTATTTTACTATGTTTATTATGTTTACTTATAAGTTGTGATACATATTATAAATGCCTTTATTATTATTATTATCAGGTCATACCTGTTATCATCATCATGACCACCAATGTACACACATACACGCACACTGACTATGCTTTTGTTTCTTTCATTTTTCTTTCTACTAACGCCCAAATTTGTGAAGGTGACCCGTTTCATCCCAAGAACAATAAACCATTACGATATATCCCTCTAACTTATACCCTGGGACACCTGTTTTTCTATTCTCTTCCATCTTTTAAACTATACATCGCAGGGAGCAATTTTTTCCTCCACACAGCGCCGGACGGTACAACCACCCGTCCGGCCATGGGTTTTTTCCTCCCTGGACAATACCAATATGTATACTTAATGTCATGATCACGTATTTAGTTTTTTTGTTTTTGTACTGCACCATTATTCATAAAGGTCTTAAGTACAGACATGGTTACAGTATTTTGGGAACACCCTGTAACTTCCTAACTAGCCTCTGAAGTCTATAATTACAGCTGGTCTACAGCGAGCAAAAGCCATGCTATCAAGAAAGAGATCGGCAGAGCTCGTGTTTCCGACGAGAAACCCGAAGGTCATCGATAATAACCATGTTGACTGTGTCTAACACTATATCGATCGATTCACCTGAGAGTGATTAATACAAATTAAAGCATATTTAGCGCTATATGTAAGCAGCTACATACGTCTGTGTGTATATTTCCATGGCAGAAAGCTATTATTAAGAAAGTATGAAGAACAGAAGATGATCTGTTAACTCACTGCTGATTACGTTTCGACTGCGATATATTTTGTATCGAGTCGTGACGTGTGAAGGAGTGGGGGGAGCGGATGTGAGACCGAGACGACCTCGTGGAGAGAGCAATGAGTATAGAAACTGACAGCGTACAGGTTTGAGCGTGAAAACAGTGAAAGTAAAGTCGCCAGCTAACGGGAGTTTTAAAAACGTGTGACCGTGCTGAAGTGTATACGCTAGTTCGTTCAGCATTCTACGTGAAGTAGAAACGTGTTTAATAGGGCTCAGACATGGTCTTAAACATGTAATAGTTTATCTTTGCGACCGTGTATCTACAGCAACTAACGGGCCATGCGGATGGATACTTTCATAATCCCGACCGCGAGCTCAGCTGTCATGTGTCACGAAACTCTGCATGTAAACCGTCGTGGAAATGCAGCCTAGACTTGATTCACTCTTCACAGTGATTATACTTTTGAAAAGAGCACATTCTCAAGCAAGGTGTCAGAGGGAAGGAACAATATGAAGCTTATATCCATTACGATGGTAGGCTAAATTGATTTAAGAATACTGCATTAGCAGGGTGCAGCGGGGACATGTTGGCAGCAACTTTCATTTAGTATGAAGTGTGCAAGCGACTCTCGTGATGCAAGGGGCCGCGTCGACCCTTGTGAACTTGTTCACACTTGCGTTCATATATTGGAACTTTTTCGTGACTGTTCGAGTTCGCCCTCGCTTCGTGACGAGTTGATAAACTGTGTGCGGTCCGTCCGTTGGTATTCGAATATGTATGGGAAGATATCGCCAGGATATGTTGGAACTATTTCGACCGACCGGGTGTTGTTCGAGCCTAGGAGGACTTTGGTTCGTTCTGTGGAAACCCAGTTGGAGTCCAGCATGTTTGTTGTTGGTCTGGAGCTTAGTATGGCCAACGATATCCTTTTTTTCCCTCATCTAGATTCGCCAAAGGTACAGATCACTTCAACTTGTTACAGTAGCGTAGCGTGGACATTTAGAACTACCACACATTGCCATGTTTGATTTTGTAGATTAAATGGTTGAGTAGAAAGTGCAGGTTCGATGTTTATTTCGAAACTGACCTTCTATGATGCCAGGATTTTGACTCATAAAAATGAGTGCATCCTTTGTGTAATTTTGATGAATAAATTAACAATTTCAGTAGTATTTTACAGTATTTAAACTAATATGCTCATTCTTATTTGTCGAGAAACAAATGTAGGAAGAAGATCTACAGTTTTTCTTGTGTAAGAACATTTTAGTAACACAATTTTCTTTTGAGAACTTTGGTTGAGTTTTTCATATTCTAGTGCATTGTTCTTTAAGCACTTTCGCTTGGATCATCGTATTCTTTGAAGGGGATTTTCCTTTTCGTATTCTGATTACGATATTAAGAAGTTTTCGGATCCTGTTATTCTTAATGTTACTTCGAGTCCTTTGACTATATTTTTTTTTCTGCAATTTAATAACAGATTTAACTTGTATTTTCTGAGCGTGATTTTCGAAATGGATTGCCTAATGGGTCATTAGTCGCTTAGCCTTTGTTGCTAACCTAGATCTATGCTGTAGGTCTGATCCATCGACATTTTCGCGTTCGGGAAATTCAGGGAAGATCTTATTTTGCGATTGAATTTATCTTTATAGATCGCTTTACAACCTCAGTTTGTGTGGTTGGTGAGTGTTATACTTTGCTTTTCTTATGAAGTTAACACTGGATTTCATGATATCATTGCCTTTAGTGCAATAGTTTTTCTCTATTAAGAGGGTATTTGAACGACATCCAAATTTGCGAGGATAATCCCAGGGACGACTTACTATAAGTCATACGTTTAAGAATTATGGATCATGTAATACATCAATGTAAGGCAAGTTTTTTAAAGATAGGTGGAATATTTCTGAAATCCACTGGGCTTTATTCGTAATCTGTTACAGAATCATATTTTTTTTTTTTCGCACATGAGTTCAGGATTTTTCTATAAACAGCTAATTTTCATAATTGTGGATTTATAACAGTAAGGCTCCTATTATAGGTGCATGTTCGACTTTAGAGAGGCATGTACTGTGAGTAATGTCTTTGTGTTTAAGTATATTGATGCAATGCTTTGTAAAGCATATTTTTCTTGTTGAGGATTGAGCCAGGTGTGCCAATCAGGATTAGATTGATTGGGGTTTTAACCCAGAGAGGTGTTGTTTTTAACCTAGTATGGTTAATATTTGGTCATTGTTGACTTTATCGCTGTTATCGTGAAAATGCCTGTGTGAAGATTAATATTTTTCTGAGCAGTATTATTGAGAATCTTGAGTGGATATCCGGTTAAATATTTCCAGTAAAACTAAAATAACAATTTTGCCATAAGATGTATGTTTAATAAGGAAACCGATAACTATTTAAGGCTGAATTTATGATTAATTTTTGCTTAGCTTAACTGTTCGGCAGATTTTCCCTAAAACTAGAAATGAAACAATATTAAGCAGAAAGGAATGTCGTGACATCAAGTCAGTGGGAAGAGAATAATTGAAATTATTCTGGAATTTTGTGTAAATTATATTCTGTAAATATGCCATATGAATTTCTTCGTTTAATAACAAGAACATATAATGTTACTGAAGATGTCGTGTAGGATTATTAATTATAATCAGGATATTTTTGTATAAGATGTTATTTCCGTTAAGGAACCGAAATTAATTTAATGTATTCAAGTCTTATAATATTTTTCTTTTTGTAAATGCTTACCCTATGGGATTGATCATTATTATTATTAATATGCGTTAGTTGAGATAATGGGTAACTTTTTTGAAAGACAATCCAGTATAATCAATGAGATTTTTTGATTGGTCGTGGTATCGACAAAATTGATATTTTTCTGTCTTGTTTATTCTTACAATAAACTCCTTTATTACTTGGTTTTAATTATTGCGCGATGCTTTATAGAGGTGATGGAAGGGTGTATTAAGGGGGCCATCGCTAGGTATTTTAGTGTTTTCCACACCTTTGAGATTCTTTCTTCCTCTTGAAGAATTCTTGTGTTTGAGCTAGTCTTTTCTTTTTCTGAGCCTTGGTCAGTCTTAATACATCCTGTTAGGTATTCGAGTGGCCCTATTATCCCTGTGTCTGTTGGTAGAACTTGGGGGGTCTTTAGAGCCGGGGCATTTTCAGGTTCTACGATCCAGCTGCTATCCAGGGATTCAACAGGTATTGGTAGGTAAAAGGGTACATTAGGTGGCGCCCAGCTCAGGGGCTTCGAAAAACTGGAATACCAGAGCGAATACCAGGGAGTTGAATGCCATAATTCCGCCAAAATTGAAACTGAAAGTACATAGTGGAAATTAGTTTTATGATCATGTAACACAGATCGCGAATTGGAACACCGTGTTTCTTGTGTGACTATGAATCAAGGCGATAAAATAATGGTGAACCAATATTTTGGCACGAACTATTGGAATTCCTATGGAACAAAGCAATCACGAGGATACTCGAGCTACTTGACTTACAAGTGGTATTGCAACCATTATTAATTTTTATTTTATTTTATGTATTGGAGTGGTGCCACACGCTTTGTTAATAATTTGTTCTACTTGTTTCCGGCTGATGATCATTGCTGACATCATTAAAAATAGAAGTATTTGTAGTAAATTTAAAATTTAAGTTATGGTAGAATCATAGACCTTCACCGATATAAACCAACACGCACTTGTATATGGTCGATCCCAAATCAAATGGGGCACTTTGTGTTTAGACATAAGCTTATTTTAAGGTAATGCCAGACAATAAGAATGAGCATGTATGGTAAATGGTGGTTGTTTGTAGATGTTCTCGCTGTGCTTTGTTGGTGTGGTATTCTTATTTCTTGTGAAGTGTAGTGAAGCATGTCTGAAGGTAATATGGTGACTGTTGGTGACGTTAAGAAGATGTTTGAAATTATTCAACATAAAATGGACAATTTGAATCAGGACATAGAAAATATTAAGGTCCAAACTAAATCTGCATTAGACCATATGTCTGAAACTGTTATTCAAAGTCAGGGAGTGATAAAAGATGCAGTTGCTGAAGGTATCAGGGGGAAATTGATACTATGCAATCCTCATTGAAGGCTATCAATGACAGTTCTAAAAGGGTAGAAAAGAAGGTTACCAGTGTAGAATCTAATATCGAAGATATCCAGGACGATAATAGAAAAACACAACTAGATATCAGTACACTACGGGCTAATGTTGGCTTGGTACAGGTTGCCCAAGAAAGAATCCAAACTAGTCAAACTTCAATGCAAGCAGATCTTAACAATATCCAAACTAGTCAAACATCAATGCAAAATAGTCAAACATCAATGCAAAATAGTCAAACATCAATGCAAACAGATCTTAACAATGTTCAGGCTAGTCAAATGGGAATTGAGGAAACAGTAAAGGATGTAAACTCTAATGTAAGGATTATGCAATCCCAAATCAATGATTTAAGAACAGATGTGGGATTAATAGAATCCAGTCAAAATAAAATGGAGCTAGAGGTCCGAAAAATCGAATCTAGTCAAAATCAGACGGAGGTTAAGTTAATGGAGCTAGAAAAATCTAATAAAGAGTTTCAAGTTGAGATTAGACTAGACTTTGAAAAGAGTGTGAAGCTCAGTAAAAAAATTTAGAAGCACTTCAGCTACAGTTTTCCCATGACACTAATCAGACCCAGAATAGCCTGGAGCAGTTGAAATGTGAAATTGGGACACTCCGAGCTCAAGTCACTGATCATACGAAACTTCTCAGGGATGATTTTGACATCGATTTGAAAGGGATCATAAGTGATAATATTGTAACATTTCGTCAAGATATCATGAAAATTAATGAGGAATGTTTTAAAGTTGAGAAATCTAAGTTAGAATCTAAACTTGCCACTGGTCTTGCAACTAATAGCAAAGACATAATAAATGTTAGGGAAGATCTAAGCAAAAGAATGGATGGAATTCAAAATACACAGGTTAATAACATATCCGATTTAGAGAAACGTATTAACAGTGTTGAAACTAAAGTCGACCAAAGTAAGATAGAGTTAAATGAGGTCAGGGAGAAGAAAACTTCCGAGATTAATGAAATCAGAAAGGGTCTCGAGCAAATTAATCTAGAGGGGCATATCAATTTAGATACGCTAAAAGATCAATTGCGATCACTTTTACAGTCCGATTTTCGAGTTGTAGTTGAACAACCTGAAGTGATAGTACCTGATGGTAGGGAAAGGATGATGCAGGAATCTTCCAACAACGAACCCAACGTTCGGCTCAGTCAAATGGAACATTCGAGTCCCATTCGAACAAGCAGGGAAACTTTTAGTTCTCCGAACCCCAACGTAGGCGTGGGTGATTATACTTCGAAATCATTGGAAAGGACACCGAATGTAACCATAATACGAAACTTTGATGACAAACCTAGGAAGTTTAGCAACTTGGATGGAATGACACCAATCGAATTTGTCAGGACATTAAGAGATTACTTTTTGGAGTCACATGTGCCACGTGAGCGTGAGCTACGTATGGTGGAAAGGTTTCTTACCGATGCTCCGTTACAATGGTTCAGGGCTTTTCGTTACACATTTGACAATTTTGAACAGTTTTCGGAAGCCTTCATACAAAGATTTTGGTCGATCGAGGTCCAACAAAATGTGAGATCGGAAGTCTATTCACGCAAGTACTCCAGTACAGGACCAACCAGCTATGCTGAGTACTTTGCGTGTCAGTTAGCAAAACTCCGTTTTCTTCAGCCGCCGTTAACCCAGGAAGAACTCCTTGAAGCTATCTCACGTCAATTGCCTGCGGAAGTAAGGAGATCAATTATTTCTTCCGGAGTATCGTCTTTAACGTCGTTAGATGACTTGTTACGTCGATTAGATCATATGAGTATGATGACGCAACCTACCATAGTCAAAAATGCCAGGCAGGAATCGAAAGTTGTAAACGCGGTAATGATGAACCGTACACAGCAGACGGATCGTTTTGGGCAAAGAAGAGATGATAGAATGGGTCCTATTAGAAATACCCATCAGGAAGAGAGGAGATGGGAAAACCAACGTAGGGACGCCCAGGAGAGGCCATGGCAACGTCGCTACGAGGAAAGAAATTTCGATCGAAGAGATAATGATCGAAACCGGAATGATTATCGAGAAACGCCCTATAACAGGAATTACAGATATGATAAAAATAATCGAGATAATAGATATAATAGGAATGATAGGGATACCCGTGACAACAGAGATAAGAGACAAAATCAAGGGTACTCAAGATACAACAATTATCGGACGGAGGCATCCGATAAGAAGGTGCAACAGGAGAGGCTCAAGAGAGGGCGAGATAAGTCCACGGAGGTTGAAGGAAGAAAATCGAAGGAAAGGAAGGATGAAAATCCGGATAAGTCACGACCCAGTACTAGCAGAGAAGGTCGGAGTTCAGAAAGAGCTCCGGATCTAGAAAAAAAACGCCAATTTCCGGGCGAAATTAATAACTGACGTTGCCACGCATTCCTCTGATATCACGATTTTTGAAATATTTGAAGCTACTGACGAAGACCTTCTATTTGAACCAGAAACGAAACCGACAGGAAGGGTAGTTGAACTTCCCGTTATTGATATACTAATTGGTCTACAACATTGTAAAGCCTTGATGGACACAGGTGCTATGATCTCAATAGTTGACGAGGACTGTTTTGAGAGATTGATACCAGAAAACCAATTTACCATTCTTCCAGCATCTCCAACAAAAATTCGTGGGATATTTAAGGATAAAACTATGAAATGCAAAGTGCAGATTCTAATGAAATTCTGGATCAATCAGAGAAGTTACGAACATATTTTCATAGTCGTTAAGAATATTAATTTTGACGTCATACTAGGGATCGATTTTATTACTCAAGCTAGGGCAATCATCGACATGGACAAAGGAATAATAAGACTCAAGGAAGAAAGTTCAGAGGATGTAGTGATGGAAGAAATGGATGGAAACGAAATTAATAGAGATATCCCTAGAATGGAAATCCTGGATCACGTAGTTGAAGAAACTGAGCAAGTGAGGGAACAATATACCTTGAAAGCCGAGGGATTTAAAAACGTGAAAGAAGAATTTGACGACTTGATTTGTCAATTTGAGGACATCTTCGATGATAAACCTGGTTTGATTAGAGACTTCAAGTACCAGATTAGGCTAATAGATGAATCCCCTTATCAAGCCAAGCTTTATCCTATCCCAGAAAAATACCATGATGAGGTCAAAGAGATCATAGATAAAATGGAGAGAGATGGTATAATAAAAAAACAGGCTTCTTCGTATTTGAATCCAATAACTGTGGTAAAGAAAGCGAACGGACAACTGAGGCTTTGTTTAGACGCCAGGAAGATCAACACGAGAATCATGTTAGAAACTGACCGTCCACCAAAAATTAGAGAACTTCTGAAAAAGTTCAAAGGTAAAGCGTGTTTCAGCGTCCTAGACCTGACCGCTTCCTTCTATCAAGTAGAGCTGGAGGAAGATAGCCGGCAATACACCGGATTCTTATTCGATCAGACCACGTATGTTTTCTGTCGCGTTCCTTTTGGAATGGTGAATAGCGGTCCGGCCTTGATCAGAGCTCTAGATAGCAAATTAACGGAAAGCGTGAAACGTAACGTTATTTGCTATATCGATGACTTGATAATTTTTTCAACAAATGTCCAAGAACATCTTGTGCACTTGAAACAGCTATTCGAGAATTTAAGAGAGGCCAATATTAAGGTCAACATGCATAAGTGTCAATTCATGCATGAATCTATCAAGTTCCTTGGCCATACTATTGATCAGTTTGACGCCATTTCAAGATTCCCTCGTCCCGCAAAAGTAAAGCACCTCCGTGAGTTTCTGGGTATGTGCCAGTTCTTGAGTAGCCACTGTCCGGGATACTCAACTACTATGGCCCCTTTGTATGAGGCATTAAAGAAAAATAATAAATGGAAATGGACAGAGGATACGAATAGGGCATTTGAAGAGGCCAAGCTCATGCTCCAAAATTGTGTTAAGCTGGAATATCCTGAGTTTGATCGGATATTTTACATCGAGTCTGATGCTTCAAAAGTTGGTATTAGTGCTGTCCTCTATCAAAAGGACGAGGAGGGGAGGAAGCACTACTTGGATTTCCACAGCAGAAAGCTGCAGGAACACGAAAAGAATTATTTCACCTCTGAGCTCGAAGCTTTGGCATTCATATCTGCTCTTCAAAAGTGGAAGAAACTTCTGATAGGACATCGAGTGGTCATTATCACGGACCATAGAGCGCTTCAGTTTATGATGCAAACTGATCTTTCCAGTGACAGATTGACGAGGTGGACATTGTTTCTCCAGCAGTTCAATGCCACCATCGTGCATCAGCCTGGAAAGGATAATCTGCTCGCGGATGCACTCTCAAGAAATCCAGTTAGTAAGATCGAGATTAACACTGTACAGTTGGAGAGGGAACACGAACTTACCCTGGAGAAGCTAAAGAAGATAGCGGTGTCACAGAAGAGACACACCCCAACTAGACATATGTACAGGTTTTTGAGAGGTGCAATGGACCATACCGATCCTGACTACGAGCAGACTAGGAAGCGATCTGAGAAATTCCTGGTGTGTGATGACGTCGTTTGTAAATACATTGAACGAGAGAGGACGAAAATTAGAATTGTAGTCCCTCCTAAACTGATAAATGGGTTGGTGTGGTTAGCTCACTGCACCATTGGCAATGGGGGTGTCGACAAAACGTTTAGAACGTTATTGGAAACATTCACCTGGACCAAGATGCGGGGCACTATAGCAGCCATTATCAGATCATGCCAGGAGTGCCAACGAGGGAAATACCCGTCGGCGTTATCAAAAGAGACCTCGAGCCATTATTCCAGAAAGGCCGAGAGAGCTAATGGCTTGCGATATTTTCGGTCCTTGCCCGAAGGGAGCTAGGGGAAACCAGTTTCTCCTAGTCACAATCGATGCATTCTCAAAATACGTGACCCTCGATCCTATGCAGAGGGCCACTACAGCCCAAGTCCTTAGCCGTCTTGAAAACAGTGTGTTTTCTAAGGCGGGAAAACCTGTAACTCTCCTATCGGATCATGGAGCTCAATTCACTTCGATGGAATTTGAGAATGCCATGATTAGGCTTGGTATCAAGCACGTGTTTTCTAGCGTTAGATATCCGGAATCCAACGTCTCGGAACGTGTTATGGCAGAAATTAGCAAGTTCGCGAGAATGTACTGTCCTGAGGATCATGCGAGCTGGGTCAAGTTCATTCCACTCATGGAAAGATGCATGAATTCCACATTCCATGAGAGCTTATCAGACATACCTATGGTTGTTCACCATAATAAGAGGCCAGAAAGAGCCTGGACAGAGATCGTGAGATTTCTACCTAAGGACGGGGAGCCTACAGTCCAAGAAAGAATTAATTCAGCTAGAGAAAGCTTGATGGATGCAGCCGAGAAGCGGCATAAACGAATCAGAAATAAAAGATATCGGCCACCGATGAGAGTAGGCGAGATGATTCTCGTCAAGAAACCGACGAAAGCAGATGTGGCTAAGAAGCAATTCACCAAGTTTTCCTATGTCTTCCACGGACCCTATAAGATTGCTAGGTCGTTCGGAAATAATTGTTATGAGGTAGTAAGCCTAAATGGAAGAGAAATGATAGGTCGTTTCAATGCAAAAAACCTGAAAAGATATGTGCAGAAGATAGTCTGAGTGTTGACTGAATAATGCTACATATGCCGAGATTACCTGGAATGGTGTAAATAAAAGTTGAGGAGACTTTTATTTAAGGTATCAAAGGGAAAATGCACCATTATTCATAAAGGTCTTAAGTACAGACATGGTTACAGTATTTTGGGAACACCCTGTAACTTCCTAACTAGCCTCTGAAGTCTATAATTACAGCTGGTCTACAGCGAGCAAAAGCCATGCTATCAAGAAAGAGATCGGCAGAGCTCGTGTTTCCGACGAGAAACCCGAAGGTCATCGATAATAACCATGTTGACTGTGTCTAACACTATATCGATCGATTCACCTGAGAGTGATTAATACAAATTAAAGCATATTTAGCGCTATATGTAAGCAGCTACATACGTCTGTGTGTATATTTCCATGGCAGAAAGCTATTATTAAGAAAGTATGAAGAACAGAAGATGATCTGTTAACTCACTGCTGATTACGTTTCGACTGCGATATATTTTGTATCGAGTCGTGACGTGTGAAGGAGTGGGGGGAGCGGATGTGAGACCGAGACGACCTCGTGGAGAGAGCAATGAGTATAGAAACTGACAGCGTACAGGTTTGAGCGTGAAAACAGTGAAAGTAAAGTCGCCAGCTAACGGGAGTTTTAAAAACGTGTGACCGTGCTGAAGTGTATACGCTAGTTCGTTCAGCATTCTACGTGAAGTAGAAACGTGTTTAATAGGGCTCAGACATGGTCTTAAACATGTAATAGTTTATCTTTGCGACCGTGTATCTACAGCAACTAACGGGCCATGCGGATGGATACTTTCATAATCCCGACCGCGAGCTCAGCTGTCATGTGTCACGAAACTCTGCATGTAAACCGTCGTGGAAATGCAGCCTAGACTTGATTCACTCTTCACAGTGATTATACTTTTGAAAAGAGCACATTCTCAAGCAAGGTGTCAGAGGGAAGGAACAATATGAAGCTTATATCCATTACGATGGTAGGCTAAATTGATTTAAGAATACTGCATTAGCAGGGTGCAGCGGGGACATGTTGGCAGAAACTTTCATTTAGTATGAAGTGTGCAAGCGACTCTCGTGATGCAAGGGGCCGCGTCGACCCTTGTGAACTTGTTCACACTTGCGTTCATATATTGGAACTTTTTCGTGACTGTTCGAGTTCGCCCTCGCTTCGTGACGAGTTGATAAACTGTGTGCGGTCCGTCCGTTGGTATTCGAATATGTATGGGAAGATATCGCCAGGATATGTTGGAACTATTTCGACCGACCGGGTGTTGTTCGAGCCTAGGAGGACTTTGGTTCGTTCTGTGGAAACCCAGTTGGAGTCCAGCATGTTTGTTGTTGGTCTGGAGCTTAGTATGGCCAACGATATCCTTTTTTTCCTCATCTAGATTCGCCAAAGGTACAGATCACTTCAACTTGTTACAGTAGCGTAGCGTGGACATTTAGAACTACCACACATTGCCATGTTTGATTTTGTAGATTAAATGGTTGAGTAGAAAGTGCAGGTTCGATGTTTATTTCGAAACTGACCTTCTATGATGCCAGGATTTTGACTCATAAAAATGAGTGCATCCTTTGTGTAATTTTGATGAATAAATTAACAATTTCAGTAGTATTTTACAGTATTTAAACTAATATGCTCATTCTTATTTGTCGAGAAACAAATGTAGGAAGAAGATCTACAGTTTTTCTTGTGTAAGAACATTTTAGTAACACAATTTTCTTTTGAGAACTTTGGTTGAGTTTTTCATATTCTAGTGCATTGTTCTTTAAGCACTTTCGCTTGGATCATCGTATTCTTTGAAGGGGATTTTCCTTTTCGTATTCTGATTACGATATTAAGAAGTTTTCGGATCCTGTTATTCTTAATGTTACTTCGAGTCCTTTGACTATATTTTTTTTTCTTTCTGCAATTTAATAACAGATTTAACTTGTATTTTCTGAGCGTGATTTTCGAAATGGATTGCCTAATGGGTCATTAGTCGCTTAGCCTTTGTTGCTAACCTAGATCTATGCTGTAGGTCTGATCCATCGACATTTTCGCGTTCGGGAAATTCAGGGAAGATCTTATTTTGAGATTGAATTTATCTTTATAGATCGCTTTACAACCTCAGTTTGTGTGGTTGGTGAGTGAAATACTTTGCTTTTCTTATGAAGTTAACACTGGATTTCATGATATCATTGCCTTTAGTGCAATAGTTTTTCTCTATTAAGAGGGTATTTGAACGACATCCAAATTTGCGAGGATAATCCCAGGGACGACTTACTATAAGTCATACGTTTAAGAATTATGGATCATGTAATACATCAATGTAAGGCAAGTTTTTTAAAGATAGGTGGAATATTTCTGAAATCCACTGGGCTTTATTCGTAATCTGTTACAGAATCATATTTTTTTTTTTCGCACATGAGTTCAGGATTTTTCTATAAACAGCTGATTTTCATAATTGTGGATTTATAACAGTAAGGCTCCTATTATAGGTGCATGTTCGACTTTAGAAAGGCATGTACTATGAGTAATGTCTTTGTGTTTAATTATATTGATGCAATGCTTTGTAAAGCATATTTTTCTTGTTGAGGATTGAGCCAGGTGTGCCAATCAGGATTAGATTGATTGGGGTTTTAACCCAGAGAGGTGTTGTTTTTAACCTAGTATGGTTAATATTTGGTCATTGTTGACTTTATCGCTGTTATCGTGAAAATGCCTGTGTGAAGATTAATATTTTTCTGAGCAGTATTATTGAGAATCTTGAGTGGATATCCGGTTAAATATTTCCAGTAAAACTAAAATAACAATTTTGCCATAAGATGTATGTTTAATAAGGAAACCGATAACTATTTAAGGCTGAATTTATGATTAATTTTTGCTTAGCTTAACTGTTCGGCAGATTTTCCCTAAAACTAGAAATGAAACAATATTAAGCAGAAAGGAATGTCGTGACATCAAGTCAGTGGGAAGAGAATAATTGAAATTATTCTGGAATTTTGTGTAAATTATATTCTGTAAATATGCCATATGAATTTCTTCGTTTAATAACAAGAACATATAATGTTACTGAAGATGTCGTGTAGGATTATTAATTATAATCAGGATATTTTTGTATAAGATGTTATTTCCGTTAAGGAACCGAAATTAATTTAATGTATTCAAGTCTTATAATATTTTTCTTTTTGTAAATGCTTACCCTATGGGATTGATCATTATTATTATTAATATGCGTTAGTTGAGATAATGGGTAACTTTTTTGAAAGACAATCCAGTATAATCAATGAGATTTTTTGATTGGTCGTGGTATCGACAAAATTGATATTTTTCTGTCTTGTTTATTCTTACAATAAACTCCTTTATTACTTGGTTTTAATTATTGCGCGATGCTTTATAGAGGTGATGGAAGGGTGTATTAAGGGGGCCATCGCTAGGTATTTTAGTGTTTTCCACACCTTTGAGATTCTTTCTTCCTCTTGAAGAATTCTTGTGTTTGAGCTAGTCTTTTCTTTTTCTGAGCCTTGGTCAGTCTTAATACATCCTGTTAGGTATTCGAGTGGCCCTATTATCCCTGTGTCTGTTGGTAGAACTTGGGGGGTCTTTAGAGCCGGGGCATTTTCAGGTTCTACGATCCAGCTGCTATCCAGGGATTCAACAGGTATTGGTAGGTAAAAGGGTACAGTACCTTTATTATTAATGCTTCAAATGTCAACTTTCCAAAATTAACTATTTCAAATTTACTCTGTATAACATGTATAACCCAAAACCTACCCCTCTGAGCACACGCTGAACTCACATCAACACACCTACATCAACACGGAAGAAAAGAAGAAGTACAAGAGGAAATCAAAAACGACACATCACACCGACACCCCCACTCTACGTCCCGTTCCCGTTCGCGGGGACGCGAACTAATCGAAGAAGTGGACTTGTACAGGCCCGGGGGGCTGTACCCCCTGAAAGCCACCCCCCATCTTTTACTAAAACCACCCTAACTGGCAACATCATAAGACCAGAACATTACCTTTACACAGCAAGAGGCGGCCACCCAGCTTGGGAGGTTAGCCAACTACTTGCGACACATACATAAACATCTACACAACAACTAACTGGGGCAGCTACGTCGACGGAATGCTGACCACGCAACGCCGAGAACTATAAAAACGGAGTCCTTTTTGGAGCCATTATCTGTTATACAGAGTGTGTCGCCGAAGGCCCTAGCCGACGTCTGCTCCAGCTGCATCATCAGGTGAGACTCAGCAAAGTGCTCAGAATCCTTTACTTTGTAAACACCCACTCATAATTTTGTACACTCTACTTGTACAATTGCCTACATTAACCCAAGAGGGACTTACAAATTCACACTCACTGACCAATAAACACATGGTCAGTAAATTACACTTGTATTGATAATTACACTCCTCTTTACATCCCCATACCCTTCCTGACTCTCGTCACGATTGACCGTGACCGTAGTAGCCAGCAATTGCTTGGTCAGACTCCATTGTGTTTCCCGCACGCGACTCGACTACATAACATCGAGCCGCTGACGTAAGCACGCCTATTGTATTACCCATCCCGTCGAGCTGGCAGGCCGGTATACTAGCCTGCATTTAGAGGTCCATCCCCTAATCAACACTTGCATCTTTGCAGGAACACGCCCTAGCGTTTAAACACTGAACAACACACAACACAGCTACGGGAAGCTACCCTCACCTAGGAACTACTTTCCAAGTCATCACAGTAACACAAGTGTTTTATCCCTAACTACCCCCAACTGAGGGATCTAAAACACTATTCATCAAGCTTGTCATCCTTGAAAGGATATCGGAGCAGAAGCGTCTCCTACATTGCCATCATCTCGGCTACAATATTTCTTCTATTTTCCCCCATCCCTAGGCCTTTCTTTGTGTGATTCATTGAATTCTTCGAGCTTTCACGTTGGGCGCCATTGAAATAAATATAATAATGCCCCTAATTTGGGCAACCATTGTAATAAATATAATATCGAAGCTTGCCACCTCAGGGTAGCGGGGCGATATACTCGCTAAAAGAATCACACAAAGTACAGTACACCGACTTCACTAATATACACATTTATTAATAAAAGCAAGCTTCCATTACCTGGATCTTTTGATCAGTTTCAGCAACAACTTTCATAAGGGAAAAATAAATACCCCTCACAAAGCTTAATACTCTTCTGCTCCTTTCTTTTCTGGTTGTTCTCTGGCAATCAAAAACTATTAATACCCGTTTGTCAACATGTAAGCAGGCTTCCATTACCAGCATCTCTTGTACAGTGTCCACAAAAACTTTCATTCTTCAACACATCACCATCCCCCTACAAACCTACTACCTTCATCACAACATTCCAGATTTCTCTCCATACTCTTATTTTTCCATATACAAAGATAACCTCTTCATATTCTTCCAGGCATAAACTATATACAAATAACATCACCATAGTTACCTCTGATCTCAGTCAAAGCCAACTGCCACCCACTGCCGGACCAACACAGAGAATCTCTATACCACAACACACAAGACTCTCCGTGGTGCCCCACCAATAGGTGGCCATGGCTGGTAACCTGAAAACTAAACTAATACCAACCAAGAGAAACTAAAATTTAGCTCTGTAACCTAAAGTTCGGTTACAATACAGTACATGAAGCTACTGGGGAAGTACCCATAAGTCTACACCGCAACCAGCAGTCTGAGAGACCATGGAGTCGGGTAATACATGTACCGATGGATGCCCAACCCGGAAGAGAAGTCCGAATAAGAAGGACCTTCGAACATCTGCAAGCACAGGCAGAAAGAAGGCAAAGAAGAAACAGGCATTTAAGATATCATCGACCCTTAATCGTTGGAGAACTGGTATTAGTTAAAAGACCAGCCATTCAAGATCCAGGGAACCGAGTATACAAAAAGTTCCAGAAAATGTACCACGGCCCATACAGGATAGTAAGGGATCTTAGAAATAATGCGTACAGAATACAACACTGTGAGACAAACCATGAACTCACCATGTATTCGGCCAATTTAAAAATGTATTACCCTCCAGAAAACTTTGTCGAAGGAAATGACCAAGCTCTGGTCACATTAATAGGAAAAGTGGACGAAGGAGAAAGATGGCAACAGCACGAATGCGAGTGTGGGCTAAAATATATCTATTTTGAATTGAAGGAAATAGCTGAGTTGATTGAACAGGAAAATCGCGACCTGTGGAAGAGACGAAATGAAGGAACGGGTAGGGGTAGAACACACCCGTGGAAAATAGAAGAATTCAGAGAAAGAGATGAAGAAACGGGTAAGAACAAGGCGTCCCCGTTAAGGAGAAATACCGGAGTTGACAATGAAATCCTAGGAAACCAGATTGAGTTGGGACCAAAACAAATAGTCTGAACAAAATGGTAGAGCCTAGAGGAACGAAAAGATAACTTGAGATTGTAACTATCAAATGGACCTGAGGAGGATAAGAGAAAGAGATACGGATTCGAAATTGGAGCAGATAGGATTGTTGGGAGAAATATTGATAAATAAATTTCCTCAATGATTTCGGAAATTTATTAAATAAAGGAGGGGAGTTTTGTGGCCTTTTGTGCAGGCACAAGGAATTGAATCCCGTAATGCTAAGAAAGAAATATTGGATTGTAATAGGGTTCGAGCTATAAGCTGAACAAGATTTCAAGGAGTTGAAACAGAGCATGCAATCTTGAGCCAAGAAGCAATAAGATGAATCAGAATATGACGGCATACGCACGTGCGTACGGTGAGATCATTCCCCAGTGATTCAAAGCACACAACCAGCAGGAACTATTTACGATAAGATGAGCTCTCATATCCACAGGGGAACCACCGAGCAATGCTGGCACTGCATATATTTCTTTATACCAGTCATGGGCATGGTTTATAATGTTGTGAAATAACACATATTTTCCAGTTTAAAGGAAAATCATTAACATTGAAATAAACCGCAGTGAGTGATACTTAGAAAGAGAATTTTTGAATATATGAAACTTTCTAATAAATGTACAGAAAGAAAGTGCAAACCTCAGCATTACATCACTTGTGGAGAGCGCAGTAATCCCGCGTAGAAATATCAGGAAAGGGAAACGCCCACGATGGAAAAAATATTTAGGGATTTTTTAAAGGAGAATTGGACGATCGATACTATAATTAGGAAATATTTTTGGAACCTAGATACTCTGGAGAGTACAGGAGTAGTCTTTCTAACTCGCTACGAGGATTACTTCAGAAGTTAGTTTTGAGAAGGACCGAACGAACTACATTTTGACCAAATCGAATAAATAGCCCGTTCAATAGAGCAGAAGTATTCCATCTTCAGTAACCCGTGAAGAGGGTAGTGCTGTTTCACCAGTCAGTCAGTCTGCAAGTGGGTACCGAGAGACTACGTTACGCCGATAGTTAAGAGTTCTAACCCCGAGTGGCAAAGATATAAACAGTTCTGAAGAACCCACTCTTCAGGAACCTTAAGAGGTTACACCGTGTGAACAAGTACGATCGAGACTCGAGTGAATTCATTACGTTATACGATAGTCAGCGCTTGCCCGTGCTTGGGAAGTTTGTGACAAAGTGTCAGTCTAAGGGACAATAGTTCAATGTTAGTTACAGTGCGATAGGAGCAGAAACCGTTCGAAGCCAGTTAAGTCTTCAGAACAGAAAGTTATAAGAATCCGAGTGACGAAACTTAAGACATAAACATTTATTTGTGGGACTATAATTAAGGACGAAATTTTACGAAGTCACTAGTTGAGACTAGGTCACAGATCTACGGGGACTTGTCAAAGTAGAACCGGTTGAGAGGACGCTATAAGTAGTGACAGGGAAAGAGGATAGCTCCGACAGAGAAAGTCCGTGCCGATCGAACCCAGGACAAAACAAAGAGAGTAGAACTTTCCGAGGTAATTAGAAGCCGAGGGAGGTAGGAGCTCAGAGACTTTCATTTGTCAGGATAGGTCCACGACAGGGGTAGAATTACCAGATACCTGCAGTTCTTGGACGTGGCGAGTAAAGAAAATTTGTAATCAACGTGCGAGTAGAAAAAGACAATAGCCACATGTGAAGAAAATCATTATTGTATGCTTAAGTGAATCTATTGTGTAAATAATTTATAGTGTTTTTAAAGTGTTAATTAATCAGTGTTTAATCATAAAGCTTTATGTGTAAAAATACCCTAAAAAGGGGAAAGTTATTGAAAATGTGTGTTAAAATATATAATATGTCAGGTGAATGTAATATTGAGAAAGTGTAATGGGTTACGAGTTAACGATGAGAGTGTAAAATTACCAAATACGGTGGACCAAAGGTCTCACGATCATTGGAGGAGACCGCCATATAATGTGAGTACATACTATTTGTCATTATAAATTTTTGTGGGGGTTGTGTATCCAAATAATCATTTGTCACAATAATACAGGGAAAATGAATGTGTATAATATTGTTGGTGTGTATAACAATAAGTTGAGTAGAGTCTTAGCAGGACATAAAAATGAAGTGAAACGAGAATTGTTAATAATGAAAAGGCCCAAGTATTGATAAAAGGGTAGGATTTATTTGTTGAATAAATACGGATAAATAATTAAATATATGCCAAATTAAATTCATATATTTGAAGTGCTGGAAGGGAGTTAACAGGTTTCCACTGAAAGGTTTTAAAACAGAAACATGTTTTGATGTCGCTGAAAAATAGCAATGAATAAGAATAGAATCGAGCGAGTTTGCTAGGATGAAAATAAGGAAGGGTCATTCTCGAATGTAGTTGCTGAGGCTGTTTTATGAAGAGTCAAATCGTCGGTCTTCGGACAAAATAGAGGAGCCAAAGTTGTTGTATTCAAACAAAAGGGCTGGGTCTTGTACCGCACAAGAGGTCGGAATATTCTGCTCTTGGTTGCATGAACTATGGAGGACTGAGTTATTCCACTCTAATTATAGGAAGGATTGGGTGTGTCCCATTTCCAAATTATCTTCGAACATTCCGAAAAACAGTGGCTGAGCCCTCGGGATGGATTTTATGTGAAGCCGTAGGAGGCTTAAATAGTGTATGCCCCCAAATTAAAGATCTCATAAAACTCCGGGGCAATGTGGATATTCATGAATCGATTACTTTTCCTTCATGTGCTATAATATGTGTTTGCCATTGAGAAAAAGTGTTGAATAATTGCAGAAGGATTTAAATGCATTAAAATCTTCCTGTTTGAAAGAAACGTGTTACTCGAGATTCCCAGCTGAAGAGAAGCGAAACAGTGTCATCGCTAGCTGGGCGAGATGGGTCATAAATTATGTGTCTAGCACCCACTTGAGAGGGGTCTTTGACCGTGGCACGGCTGAAGGAGGCCGACTTGTAATTAAATTACTATGTTGTAAAGTTTGTTTTTGCAATGTCAATGAGAATATGGATGATATGATCCATTTGCATGTTTAATGCACGTTATCTCCTGCTAAAAATATTCATGAAAAAGTCAATTTTAGGAATGTTATTCCTAAATAAATATAAATATCCCATGCGTGACACAGAAGTTACAGAGAGTTCCTTTAAGAGAGCATAGAGAAGCTTCAGGGAGAGGAGAATCTCATCGATTAGATTCAGTTATGTTCATAATTGAGGGAATGCACGACCAACCCCAAAGGTAGTACTAATCATGTTGAGTGACGGAAAGAATGAACAAGCTGATGGATCGAATCCAATGATAAAGTAAAACACATTTTTTCTGTAAATTCAGGGAAAGAAGTCAATTAAATTACTTATAATTGATTAATTTAGAGAATTAATGATAATGCCCTCAGTGATTCTTGTTAAATGTAGTAAAATCAGTAAGATTTAATAGATTTGTTGAAGTGCATGTTATATGGAAGTAAAAGCTGACTTGTTATAGGCTCAGTGGAGCTGAAATAACAGAGTCCAGAGAATATTTCATGTGTTGTGGTTGTTCCAAAACTTGATAAGGGAACACATTTGTGTTTAATTTTGATCAATGTTATGTTGATTTTGAGTAACTTAATGATTTTGTGGAGTGCCATTTTTATTAATTAAATGTAATTTTTGAGAAGTTTTTATTTGTATTTTTGAGTGTTGACCTGTGTTGCTCATGATCCTAAATATGTGTCATATCGTGGGAAATGAACGTACCATCCCCGAATCGATTGAGCTAGGAGAAGTATGACCATACTGTATATTATTCCAACAGGAGGGTGCAATACGTCTTGTGTGACAGCAAAAAAGGCTGAAAAGCTAATAGCTAAACCAACATTTATCGACAGAACAATTTATGGTCCTAACCTAGCTGCTTTCCACATGGCTAAACGTAACATTGTATTCAATAAGCTTATATAATATTGGAATGTATATACTAGATATTTCAAAAACTCTTATGTATTCCTACCTCTATGATGTCCTGCTACTCTCTTATGGAATTGAAAATCTTAAACTTATGTATATGGATATGGAGTCTTTCATTTATTTGGTTAACACCCAAGATGTTTAAGAAGACAAGTTGAATTTCCTAGAACACCTGGACACATCTGATTATTCTACTAATCACATATGTTACTCTACATCAAACAAGAAAACGTTGGGAAAATTTAAGACGAGGCTTGTTGATGTATTATTAAAGCATTTGTTGGACTTAGAGATAAAATGTATGCTTTAGACATAAATGGCATAGAAATAAAAAAGATTAGCAGAGGCATTGTGAAAAATTGTATAAGTTCAAGATTATAAGTATTGTGTAATAAAAACGAGTTAAAAAGAAAACCAATGAACATTATCGCCTGTAAACAACATGACATATCATCTATAAAACTAAACAAACTTGATTTGTGTCCTTGTGATGATAAAACAGTAATTGATTTGATGGTATAGCTGCACATGCCTATGGTCATTACTCAACCACTGACAATGCTTAAAGGGTTAAATGAATATCAAAATCCTGAAACACGAAATATATTACTATAGCGGCATGTAGTAAATACATAAAACAAAACAATTTAAAAAATAAAACAATAGCACTACAAAAAAAAACAGCACCAATCAAGCAACAAGAAAAAATGGCACACATACTCAAGAATTTAAAAAATAGAAAACAAACAAAATAACCTGTGCAATTTATGTCTGTTAGGTAGTCAGCCTGAAGGCTGGTTGGATCCTCAAACAGTACCGCCGTTAGGTTATGTGGGTGGATTCCCACAGAAACCCAAGGCAGCGCTATATTGAGGCATACTAGGCAAGATGAGGAGTAAGGTAGTTTGCCATTGCTTTCCTCACTGAGTCAGAACAGCAGTACTAAACCTATGAGTAGAACCTTTCACAGCATCCACAGGCACTGACTGTGCCCTGAATGTTATTACTAAGCACCTCAGTAGCTTCCATAAAATCACAGCCATGAGTGAGACTGAGACATCGGTGAAAAGCCACATTTTACTCTAGCCTGTGCCACATGACAAATGCAAATGTACTGCAATCATCAAGAGATGGCAAATAACAAATAAAATACACAAAAAATGTATTATGTATAAATATTGCAAATGTATTTAAAATAATAAAGAAAAATGTATGGACACTGCTTGTACATTTTATTACTACCCACCTCCCCCACTCGTAATCCAAACTGTTAACCTCTAGCAATCTTAAGAAATTGCCCTTAGTTAGCTACAACTAGGCAGCCAAAAGAAGGCCTATAGTATATTTATTACCTATATGCTTTGGGATAAGGTATCCAGCCTTGCAAGATGCTGTGGTAGGATAAACAGCATGAAAAAAGGTTCCACCCTACTGCATGTAAACTCGGGCCTTGTACTTATAATTGAAAAACCTTTAGCGTAAGAATAATGTTTCTTTAAGTGTTTGTGTGTGTCAACTTTGCCTATAGGATTATGCCTAGTGCTGGTGTTAAACCTAGGAAAAGAAAACAAAATGAATAAAAGCTTTTACTTTTAAAAACTTAACTGACTTTGGAATCCTAAGCTCATTGTGCGTAGCGAACATCTTGCACAGTAGCCACACAGTGCAGGTGTTAGCTTTACCTTACTGTTTATAAGACTAGCATAAGGATAGTTGTGTGTGACCCTTATATACTTTGTGTATGTGCATTAGCCTTTGGCTTAGCTTTAAAAGTTAGGTGAGGTTTGTTAAGTTAGGTTAGGTTATGTGAGGACATGTTTGGTTAGGTGAAGGTAGGTTAGCATGCCATATGTTTAAGTTGTTGCGTGCAATGACCATTTTGTGCATTAGACCTGTGCTAAAAATAATAAATTAAATACTAAATAAAATAAAAATGTATAAGTTAAGAAAACAAAATTTAAAGGTAAAATATTAGGTCTGTGTCCTTGTAGTTTGGTCTTTTTCGCAAAATGTAAAATCTAGAATGGAAAAAGAAAAAAAAAAAGAAATCTAAAATCTTTAATCTAAAAATCTAAAATCTTAAAATGTAAAATTTTGAATATAAAAATAAAAGAAATATTACATGCATTAACTTAAATATTAAATGAGGTTTCTGTAATTATGGGTTGGAGAATTGTTGGGTTAATGACCTTGCAGTTTATTTATTTATTTATTTATTGGTGCCTTTATTGTGGCGATGTTAGGGCTCTAGGCCCTCTCTTACACTTAACCACACACAGTGCAACTTACATGAATACTCACATATGTTAATCTTAACCTACCAAACTTAAATACTAGGAAAACCTTAAATACTAGAAGAAAATAAAATAAAATAAAATAAAATAAAAATTAAATTAAATTGGCGACTGCGTTTAGTGCTTTGACATAATAAAAAATATATAAATAATAAATATTAAATAATAAAAATAAAATTAATAAATAATAAACAAATAAATAGAGGGATCACCCTCATATCACAGATAGTAAAAATACTGGAAAGGATATTAGAAAGAAGAATGAGAAGAAAGGTGGAAGGAGAGTTGCAAGAGGAACAGTATGGCTTCAGGAGTGGAAGATCCACAGTGGACCCAATCTTTAGCTTGAGGCAGGTGATGGAAAAGAACTGGGAATATGGAGAGGATTTGATCATGACTTTCATAGATCTAGAAAAGGCATATGATAGTGTCCCCAGAGAGAAGGTATGGGAAACCATGGTTAAGAAGAGACTGGGAAGAGAAATGTTGGAAATGGTGCAAGCAATGTACAACAACTGTGTTAGCAGGGTTCTGACCCCTGTTGGAAAGACAGATTGGTTTAGGAACAAGACTGGACTAAGACAGGGGAGTGTGCTGTCACCTCTTCTATTCATAATGGTAATGGATGAAATTGTAAAGGAAACAAAGGAAGCATATGGACATAAAGAAATGAAGTTACTATTATTTGCAGACGATATTGTGGTCTGGGGAAGGTACACGGAAGAAGTTCAAAAACAACTAGATGCACTGAACGAAAATATTCAGAAGTATGGCCTGAAAATCAGTATAGAGAAAAGCAAGACCATGGTGATGACAAGAGGGGAAAGACAAGGAAAGGGCATTGTGAAAATTGGAAGTCAGAGTTTGGAAATTGTGGACACGTTCAAATACCTAGGAAGTGAATTGATGCAAACTGGTAGGTTGGACATGGAGATTGGCAGGAGGGTACAGCAGAGCAATGCATTCTATCAAAGTGTAAGAAAACTTGTTTGGGATAAGGAAGTACCAAGGAAAAGCAAGGAGGTAATGTATAAAGTGTACTATGTTCCCATATTAACTTATGCAGCTGAGACTTGGACCCTGACGAGCAGGCAAGAGAGTAGAATCCAAGCCAGTGAAATGAAATTCCTAAGAAGTATGATAGGTAAGACAAGGAAAGACAGAGTGAGGAATGAAGATGTTAGGAAGGAAGTTGGGATGGGAAAACTAAATGAGAGAATTGAGAAGAATAAACTAAGGTGGTTTGGACATGTAAAGAGGATGGAGGAAAATAGAATACCAAGACAGATGCTGGAGGCGAAGTGCAAGGGTAAGAGAGCAAGGGGAAGACCTAGAACAAGGTGGATTGATTCAGTGAAGAACAGCGTGAGAAAAAGAAATCTGGACTGGGACAAGATCGTGGAAGAAGAATGGTGGAAGGAAAGAGGAAAGTGGAGAAGTGCCATAAATACCCCGACCCGGCAGGAGCTGGATAAGGGGAAATGATGATGATGAAACAAATAAATAATAAACATTGCTGAGAAAACCATTCCAGATAGAGTAAAATTTAGAAGCCTAGTAAACAAACATAAATTTGCAGAGAAACCTAAAAGGAAATAATTATACAGGCTGGACAGAAGCACGCAGAAAGGAACACAGTGAACGAATGAAGAGATATTGGGAATAAAAGAAGGAACATTGTGCAAAATAAGTTCAAGAGCACTCCGTAGTTGGGCGTAACGATTAAAAAAAAAACATTGCATAGTTAATAACAGATAAATAATGATCTGAAAAGCCTGCCATTTAAGAGCGCGGTTGTGCGTGGCGGCCATCTTGCGCATTAGCCCCTGTCCCAGCTCTGGCTTATATTACCTACTGAAGTGAAATACTATAAGTATAAGTATTTATTATATTGGTACACCTTAGTCAATAATAGTGAAAAAAGTATAATTATGTTATATGAAAATTCTTCGCAAGATTTTTAAAAGTATAAAATCCCTTTTATAATACATATTTTCAGAAGAAAAAAAAAGTATATAACTGTATCTTCATTTTAAAGCACACTTGATAACCAGATCTGTTTTTTTTTAATACTTTTTATGAAAAATTATCATCAAATCAACTTTGCTCAAATTTTTATTAGCTTTATTTAATTTTAGAATCAACTTTGCTCGTTATTCTATTAGTTTTAATTAACTTTAGACAGCTGTTACTGAAGAAGGCCATCATGTGGTCGAAACTTGTATAACATATACTGTTTTCACTATTATTGACTAAGGTGTACCAATATAATAAATACTTTTAGATAGTATTGCACCCGTTCATCCATGGTATGCGATGACCCAACTGCCATAGCATCGCATACCCGGCATCCCAGGCCAGAGTGGATTGAAATAAACACAAAATAAAACAAAATGTGTCGGAAATCCAGTTGAAATTCAGAACAAAAGCAGTGGGTCACACGAGACAAAGTATCTCTGGGTCGTTTACGGGATTACATTTAATTAAATAACAAAGAAAAGGGCGCCACAACTGGATTCGTAGCAAACCACATCCTTCCTGGTGAAGCCTTAATTATGACACAGGAAAGGACTGGGAAAACACATTGTCATGAGATCACATAAATTAAAATCAAAGAAGGTTTATTTTAACTTGATGGACAAGACAAATAAAATTATAATTCCTTCCTAGGAGCATGGTAGAATTCGATTGTTAGGATGTAACTGTTCATTTCTTGTCTGACCATCTCCGCTCTAATATCAATGAAATCTGTTCACGTGCAAAAAAATACTAAAAGTTCCTTGGGCTCTCAGGGTCACCGTAGCACTGTATCACTCGTCACTGATTTGTTTGTGAGCCCTGAGACCTATCATCTTTAATGCTAACATCAGGCACGTGAACTATTTAAATTTTACACTAATCTAACACACAACAATAATCATATTTATATCAACAACATATTTAATCATTCGTGATTGCACTGAACGTTCATATTCCAAATGTTGGAATTATTATCATCACTTATAGAACTAACAACAAATTTTATACAACTTATTTGCCCTCATCCTGTCGAAATCTCATTCATTAATCTAAATAGTCATCATTATCTGGGATCTTAATTATTACGCATGGAAAAACTTCTTAAATGATCACCACATCAACTACTATTCGATCAGCTGTTAACTTAAATCATTATATTCATCCTCAGCTCAAGTCAGCTGTTCCTGTTAAATTATAATAATAATATTTATCATCAGGCCATTTAAATTATGATTATGTTTATCATCAGGTCATTTAAATTATTATTATGTTTAACATCAGTTCATTTAAATTATTATTATCATCAGGTCATATAAATTATCTGTTCTAGTTAAATTTCAGATTAGAATAACACAAATTATTATTAAAGAAACTTGGATTATTATGACCTCTAGAAAATATCTAGGATTGGTTAAAGAAAGTCTATTACTTCAGCAAAATTGAATTGCCAGACATAATCACACATGTTACATGTTATAACTAACGCTTATTAGACTCAGTTGCCTTGCCAAAATTCATTGCCTCAACTACTCCACATTGGACGTTATCATCCACAAATAACCACTCGCATTTATTCCACTTAAACCACTTCATCAAATATCACATTTGAACATTATCATTTCACTATATCACAAATATTCAGCGCACAGCATAAATTTCAAAATACAACAAGACTGGGTTCGATAACCTCTAGTCTACACCATTAAAATCAAAGTGGTAATATCACAAAACTTGGCAATTAACACATAACGTTTGGCAAAAATACCTCAAATTGTCGTATTTAATAATCCACATTTATTGTAGGACTGGCTTCAGATATTCCCAAATTTGACGTATAAGAACTGTGGTCACAATCAGTATGTTTGAACAACTTCTCAAATGACAAATATTAATTGAAGTAATTGTAATCCAATCCAAGCTTTAATTAAATTAGATGCAATATCTCTGTAAAGACCATTGAAATTTATTCCAAAAGATCACCATCTGTGTTAGATTCAATTATATTCATTAGAACTGTTCATATTCTGCCTGTGATAAATTCATAAAAATGAAGAACTCGTCTTAAAAGAACCAATCGCTCAAAATCCTTGTTAAAGGTTCAAATCAACTCACCAAAATTATTTAACATATATTAAATTTACTGTACTCTTAAATAGAGCAAGGCTACAGAAAACTATTGGATCTACCACACAAGAATCACAAAGTGTAATCCTGCTGACATTTATTTTTATATTATTTAATGAATGGTTACGGTATCAGAGTCAAAAAACAGATGAATCACACTTGGATCTCATAAAACAAAGGAAGATAACTCAAAAAATAATACGAGGGGTTAAACGGCTATACCAAAAGGATATACTTCTGATGATCGAAACAAATAGCGCGAAAACAAACTCAAGAGATTACTACAAAATTTTTAGCAAACAACTACAAAGATATGAACCTCCAACATTAATGTTAAAAGACAAAAATGGCGAGTTAGCTCATAGTAATAAAAGAAATACAGAAATTTTAGCAGAAACATTCAACAAGTTGCTAAATTGCGAAGATCCACCAGAACTGCTTCAAATAAATACAGGCACCACTATTAAAACACCATCAGAAAACATAAATCCACCCACAATCCAAGAAGTCTACAAAGCGCTGAGAGAGCTCAAAAACTACAAATCGAGTGGAGAAGATCAAACATTTGCAGAATTGTGGAAATATGCAGCAGAACTAGTGAAGATTGCATTACACCAATGCATAGTGAACATTTGGATCAAAGAAGAACTACCAGACCATTGGACTACTGCTATAATACATCCATTACACAAGAAAGGAGAAAAATCAAATCCTGACAACTATCGAGGAATTTCCCATTTGGATATCACATATAAAATCATGTCACGAATTCTATATAATCGTTGTAAAGATCAATTAGAACTGGAAATAGGAGAATATCAAGGTGGATTTCGGCCATGGCGAAGCTGCCCTGAACAGATAGTCACCTTAAAATTAGTAATGGACTACTACAAACGTTGACAAAAACTGCAAGTCATAACCTTCGTAGACTTCAAAAAAGCTTATGATTGTATACATAGATCTTCATTGCTGAAAATACTAAGGAATTTCGGACTTCATCCCAAATTAATAAAAATTATAAAACTAACTCTAACAAACACCAAATCTAAAGTAAAATTCAGAGGAGAAATATCTGAACCGTTTACGATTAAAACAGGATTAAGACAAGGAGATGGTTTATCGCCTCTACTTTTCAATTGTGCTTTGGAATATGTAATGAGGGAATGGTACAGGGAAAATCCTAGGAACATAAGAATTGGAACCAAGAAAGATCAAATAGACTTAAATTGCTTGGGATTCGCAGATGACTTAGCGTTACTGGCTAATAATATTCAAGAAGCCAGAAATCAAATAATAAGCCTACAAAATATAGCACAAAAAATTGGACTTCAGATATCATTTGAAAAGACAGAGATAATGGTAGCAAATCCACTTGTAATCAATCACATAACAGTAAATAACAAGGAAGTTAAAATAGTGAAGCAATTTAAATACTTAGGAGAAATTATAACTTACAACTTGGATGAGAAACCTGCATGGCAAGAAAGAACTAATAAAATGATAAAAGCCCAAAAATTAACATGGTCTACATATAAAAGAAAATGTCTATCAATCTCAACAAAATTAAAACATTACAAGACGGTGGTTCAACCAGAGGTGACCTATGGAAGTGAAACTCTTTTTAAAGTTACTCAGAAAAACAGAATCGACAAAATTTTAAAAGTAGAAAGGAGAATAGCTAGAACATGCATAAATAAAAAATATCAGAAAGATGGACAGTGGCGGATAGTACCAAATGAAGTGGTATACAGAGAACTGGAGCCCATCACTGATACTATTCGGAAGAAATGGCTTTCTTTCTTTGGTCACATCATGAGGACACCAGAAACCAGGTTATCTAGAAAAATTGTAGTGAAACTTTGGAATTTGAAACAATAAATAGGATGGATTAAGGAAATTAGAGAAGATATGAAAGAATTGGAAATAACCTTGGATGACTTGCAAAACAAAACAACAAAATTAAAAAAACTGAGAGATATAAAAATAAGATTTCAGGCTAAAATAGACAAACGTAATACAGTAAAAAGGGTATTTACAGATGAGGAACGCCTGAGAAGATCAGAGCGAATGAAGAGCTACTGGGCGACTCGGAAAGGAAACTTACTGAAGAAGAGGACCAAGAAATGATTGGCTGAAGTGGTCCAATGAGGCCGTAAAAGCAGAAGAAGAAGATCAACTAATAAATGACCAGTAAATTTTTGTTTGATTCGCTTACAGTCACCATTGCATTCGGATGATAAGATGATATTTCCTACGGATGGGAATAGCGATTATACACCACACAATTGCGTAGAGCAAAAGGCTCCATCATCGACGGCTCAGATGATTTATCCCTAAATGACAGGTATAGCGATTAAGACACCACGCGATTGCATAGAGCAAAAGACCCTGTCTTCGATGGCTAAATTGAATGAATGCACATGACTGGAATCAACAATCATTATACTGTCAGATAGAAGTGATACAGCTTCGCTAGAGCGAATTAAATTCAGTAGCTCAAAAACATCCAATAAAAAAACAAATAACGGAAAACAAATCCCTGATAATTAATTCCACATACTCACTAGTATGCGATAAACTGTCAAAAATACCCGACTGCAAGTCTCGAGTCTCGATAGAAAAAAAAAACTACTGTGCTCAAGATGCACTATTACTCATGCTAAAGAAAGATCAAAAATCCTGCCTAATAACGTCGGTAAATAGCAAAGATCGGTGACATGCACCTGCCATTTCAGATAGAATCCACCATATCTTAGCGAACTCATCAGGATGAAATGCAAAAAATATCAAATGATGCATCAAATAACACTCCTAATGATATACACGTGTGCCCAGGGTCATATCAAAATCATATCAATCAGGTCATAAAAGCGCTCACATTACCTTATAAATATTCCAAGTGTCATAATATATTTATTCCAAGATCGACGATAATCCAAAAGTTCGTGAACACATTCTCGAAAGATCGGCGAAATCTTCGTCCTGTGCCATTTGGAATGCATTTCCCCCATTCTAATGCATGTCACGATGTAGTCACTCACCTCGGTAGGAATCGAATCCGTCACTCTGCGCCGCCATCTTGTCTCTTGTTACGCCTAGCCGCTCATATTACAGTGAAGGATATCCATCACGGATATTGTCCAAAAATCCCCCGAAATATTCAACTCAAATGGGTACCCCATTCTGTCCTTGGCTACACGCCACTGTTCCATGCGAAAATGACGATTGGCACACACTGATAACGCCCTTGCCAACTGAAGTTGATTTGCATTGACGAATAACATTTTTTAAAGTGTATGCAAGTTTATCAGACACCCTGTATCTGAACGTGATGTAATAAGCATATCCATAAATGTTCATTGATCCAAGTCATTTATCAAACACTTCATCGTTGTAGAAAATACGTGTTCCATTCGAATGTTCGAGTAATGGATGAACTACCCGTGGTCGCCTCATTTGTGTTGTATAAAAACACATCATCTTTGCACTCCATTACCCTATACTGTCGAAAATATTTTAAAGTCCACCTGACTGTAGGTATTCATGTTGAAAATGCATAAGTTATAAATTGCATCAAGTATCTGGATCATGTTAAGACTATGTCCAACTATCAGTAATATAAATGTCGATTACAATGTTCTGTTATACGACGTGTAACACTTCACAAAATGTCGGATACTACAGCACTATTCCGGGCTAGCCACATGCAGATAACATGAAGTTATTAACTGGCCTCATTAAACCACTGCTGTACAAGAATATTCATCGCGAAGTCTAATATTATACTGTTTACTTTCACCAAGTGAAATTTCTTGCTTGCTTTGAGTTGCAAGTTGAAACTGTGAATGCATTACTGGCTGAAGTGAACTCAATAAGCTTGACTGCGAAACTAGCACATTTCTTGTCACCGACCGTGTCCGTCCTATTCACTGCCATGTCGATCTCAACTCCCGCATGCCACTCGATCTTGCCGTGCTATCAACTTATACAAGTTTATATCTGCTAGACTTCACTCTTCTGGTCAGGCGATGCGTACTGTACTGAATTGTAGATTGTAACTGACCGATTTCCTTTCCACGCCGCGCTGTGTTTGTCCAACTGGCTGAACAAGTGACTTCTCTCCCCTGACCGGTGGTAGGGTAGACTGCTGGTCGTCGTACTCTGACGTTACATCTTCAACCTCGGCCAATATCTGTTCGTTTTAAAGCCATAATCCTCTATTAAGGGGTTATCCACCATCTCAAATATTATTACAATAAATACCCTGCATTATTCCTTTCCTTTCTGATATTATACAAGGCTTCATTTCTAAGTTAACTTAATAACTTTCTTGCATTCCTCCCGTGATGCTATGCGTTGGAGGGGTAGTGCTCTCTTCTCCCTAATTTTCCTACGTCACTTCCATACCGTCACCGGTGCTATCCCAGCGCAATCTTTAATTTCCAAGCAATAAATTCCAACTCCAGCTAGCGTAGCCGATAGCCCCAAGTAAATATCGGGTACAGTATATCATTCTTCATTGTTAATAATTGCCTCATTTCAGCTCTTAAGATACACAATGCATGTACAAAAGTCCACTAGATAGTATGGAAGTTACATGCAGTAAAACCTATTAGTATTATTACACAAGTAATGTTAAGGTAAAAATATATTTATCACAGAACACTCAAACATACCACTCTGTGGCGATATTGAGCCATTGATTTTGTATCGTCGAGTTGTATTGAACGGTGGGCGGTAATTTGAACTCTGTGATGGAATACAATAGAAATCCAACAACTTGTGTTCTCATTATCGAACGCCGCAAGCGAAATGATAACTGACAATGTTATCAATGTCTACACTGTCTATAGAACAAGTAAAGAATTGACTGATTCTGAAAAGCTTCTACTCCCCTTCAGAATAATATTGATGAAGACAATGTTGTTTTAAAGGGTGATCATAAAAATGAAATGGACACTATAACAAAAACTAACAACAAACTTGCATATTAGGAGAAGAAATGGAAAACAAACAAAAAACAAAAAAGAAGAAGGTAAATAAAAGGCAGGAAGAAAGGAAATGCCCTCAACTCTCGAAGAATGAGGATTGAGGGACATGGAAACAGAGAGAGCCATAAAAGGCAGATAGAAAAGTGGAATAGGAGAGGGTGCACCCCAAAAGCAATGGAAAAGAGGATTATTTTATACGTAGAGCCGAAATATGGAAAGAAATAGCAACATATATTTCAGCAAAATAATTATATCAATTAACATAACACTAGACAGAAATATTTTTTACATACCAGTAGCATAATAATAACTAGAGGACCTGTGCGAGAAATTTTGTATGCTCATAAACCAACCATCTTTATGTAGAGTGTAACATTTAAAACATTTTCCCTAATGGAGACAACTGATAGGATTACAAATATTTACTTTGGCAATGTTTTATACATTTTACAGAGTTGGATTCAGGTACTAAGGGTCAACAAGAACTATAAAAATAAGCTTTATTATTTATATGCATACACTTTGTTTAGTGTTCTTACAGATTTGTATACTGTAGAATATTATTGATAATAATCAGTTACAGCCAAGTAAAAGAAATAACACCTGGATATGGCAATGCATTTTTTGGAACTGCTTGACATAGGCACTTGCTGCAGATGTCCGAGGAAAGCAGCTTATTTGCAACTGATGCGCACACATGGACACTGCTACTTTTGTTAAACATCACTGGTTTATTTTAAGTTTATTATGTAAATATTCACATTTTAACACAATATACGTATGTACAAATCTTAAAAATGTCCAATGTCTCTCTGCTGCAAAACACACACATTCTCTCTATTTACAACAAACCTCATTTATAATAGATCAATAATAGTTAGTAAATGACAAGATATGCCATCTTGTTCAAGTAGAACAATCTCTTAATGAGATCTGTGTTGAAGCCAGGCTGAAATTGTTCAGTCATCTCAAAAGAATGGACCCACAAAGAACAGCTAGAGTGTGGTATGAGAAAGAACTGAAAGGCAAGAGGCCAAGAGGTTGACCGATGAAGAGATGGATCGACCAGGTTAGAAATGATCTTGCAGGGAGAGGTCTGGATGTACAGCCAATCATGGAGGAGGAAACATTCATGGAAAGAATTAAATGGAGAGGGCTCATTCACCGCACCCAGAAAACTGGAGCCGGTTCATGATGATGATGAATAGTTAGTAACAATATTTTGTGGAAAAATCTTTGGGAGAAACAACCAAACCATGTCCTTTCCGTACCACTAAGCATCCGAAAAAAGAACTACAGTATTTATATACTGTACCATACCTAGTATGTTGCAAGACTGAGAAATGATGATCGCATAAACAAAGATTCTCCCTCCACCAACTAAACTAATCTTTTTCAGGTTTAAGGAATACCAACAGTTACATTTGGCTACAATCGTGTTGACCGACTGAAAAGCATGTAAATTTTGCCTCATGTTATTCCCAAATATGAGATTAGTGGTGACCCCATAGCTTTGTCTGTGTATAAATTGTATTATCGAATTGAAACACGTTTTGATGGAGAACAATTCTCAATAATTTTGTGATATTTTCTGTTTCTTTTAGTGAGCGATTTCTTTTTAGTTTGTTTTCTATTACAGTAGAGTCTCGATTATCCGACCTAAACTGAACCTGGAGTACATTGGATCACCGAAAATGTCAGATAATACAAAATAACTTTTAAAATGAACTAAAACGAATAGGTAGGCTATACTGTATTCCTAAAACAATGACATGTTTTACAGTGCTCTATTTACTGAATTATCAATTCATTTGTACATGCAATATTGAACAAAAACGTCCGAATGCCCTGAGAAAAGAAGCTTGTCAGCAATGTCTGCTTGCCGATTGATTAATGTGTTCTTGCTTCGAGATCTCGCCATCAACGAAAATCATCACCTCAGCTTCGCTTGCTGTTGCTCCACGTACGTTAATGGATATAAAACACTGATTCAAAGTAAAAAACACAAACATAGTTTGAACAAATGTGCTCATATTAGAAATCAAGCTTAGTACTAAAGTTAACATATATGCATGGTAGAAACCACTTCATGCAGAATGCATTCTTGGTGTAAGAGTATGGTAAATTAAATAAAAAGTCTTATACAATAACATGTTAAAATTCCTTTGAATATTTAAAAATCATTCATAATGTCTTAATCGAGAAATGCTGTATTTTAGCATGGTTAAGGTTGCTTGTAAGTTGAATTTCTTATCACTGTATTGTACTGGTCTATTGAAACTTTTACCCTATTTGATCATGGAGAAGCAGAATCAGGTTATATAATCAGAGCTACTGTTTCCTTTATCCATGCTGTGTTGAATTGGATGGAAAACTTGTCTTGAATGTAATAACTCCTTTAATTGGAAAAACTGGTGGGCAGACATTAGAGAACAATCCCTTCTGTAGAGATGAGTAAATTCCAAGTCAAAACAAGTTGTATTGATTGGGCGGAAAATAGAATTGATTTCAATTTTGCCTCGAAGATGCTTTTCATTCGGGTGTGATGGAGCACTGTCTAGTAGAAGAAGAGCTTTTATGGGATATCATTTGAAGCTAGAAATATTTCTACATCTGGAACATACTGTGAAAAAAAAAAAAAAAAAAAAAAGTCAGCAGATATCCAGGCAGTCTTCTGATTCATGTAATGCACTGGTAGAGCATTAACAGAAATATTTGTAAATGCTCTGTCTACCATGTCGGATGTACTGATAGGAAAACTTCGCAATCACAAATTTCGCGAATTATTGAATGAAGTAATACACAGGTGGAAATGTGTTTTAATAACCCTAAAAATGGCAAAAGGAATGGTTTTTAAACTCGCGAAATTTCACGAATTCCGCATGAAAACACAAATTTTTATCTTTACAGTGCACTTCCAATAATTCACAGTAATTAATGCATGAATTTCCGCAAATTATCCCCAGTTATGTTTTTAAGCCTAGCAAAAAGATAACTATTGGTTAAAATATTGAAATTTATTTTATGAACACGCAAAAAAATTAATTATAACACTTGATGACATTTTATTGTAAGGCACGCTAGGCTAGAGGTATGTGGATTATGCCAGCATTAATATCTAAGAAAAACTACTGTCATCACTTTTTGTTCTTTAGATAGTTTATTTTTTTTCTAATTTTAGAAAACAATAGATGTAAGATCGAAAATTCATCTCAATTTTCTATACAAGATATACTGTAAGTGCGAGTATACACACACTAGCTTGTCTGTGGGATCTTTCGGGATTTCCGTTGCATCACTCCTGCACTCAGTATGTACTGGATCTCGGTTTATCTCAAGAAAAGCTCTTCTTCTACTAGACAGTGCTCCATCACACCCAAATGAATCCCCTCATTTTCCATCTCCAGTTTCCCGGTTGTGGCAAACAAGCACTCTCCATCTTGCCCGATCTTGGTACACCATTTGTTCATGGACATAGTCCCAGTTAAAACCATTCTTCTCCAACTCTGATCGAACTGTCTCTATCCATCGTCTCCTTGGTCTCTTCCCTCAGACATCCAGGTTGAAGTACTTCTTAGCTGTTCTAGAGCTATCCTTCCTCATTACATGGCCATGCCACTGAAGTCGGTGTTTCCCCAGAAAGTTGGTAACAGGGACCCTGATGCCAGCTGTTGCTCTGTGTACCTCATTTCTGATCTTGTCTCTCCTGGTACTTTGGTTCATAGTCCTAATAAATCTCATTTCTGTGGCTTGAATTCTACTGTAATCCTGCAAGGGTATATTTTTGTCCCAAAGTAAGTGCCGAACCTGGTTATAGAAATGTGATGCTTTCTGTGTCCTATTTAGAATTTCTTGTTTGAGGGTGTTATCCTAGGAGACCATACTTCCAAGATACTGGAAGTGAGAAACGGATTCTAGTTTTCCTCCCTCCAAATATATGTTTGAACTTTTCCTCTCTCTGCTAATGGTCATTTCAACAGTCTTGGCCTTGCTGATCTTCGGGGTAATTTTTTTAAATTTGTTATTCCAAGCAGTCAGTCTCTCCTGTACTTCCACTTCCGTTTCTCGCCATAAGACCACGTCATCTGCATCTGATTGATTTGCAGTTTCCTTAATAGATTTTAAAATTCTGTCCATAACAGTGACATACAATAGTGGTGACAAGGCACTTCCTTGCTGGACTCCCCTTTTTGTCTCGAACCATTCAGAACGACCATTTCCTATTTGGACACAACTATAACAACTCCAATATAACATCCTTAATTTGTCAATCAGGTGGTAGGTCACTTTTAAGTCTTCAAGACATTTCCAGATCTTATTACCGGGAACACTATCGTAGGCCTTTTCAATGTCCAAAATCACCATCACAAGATCCTTTCCAAGAGAGATTCCATTGACTTTTCCTCCTCCTCTTCCCCGGACGAGATCTCCTCCATAACCTCCTCCTGATATTCGTGATGCAGGTCCATCAGTTCGTTGGTGGTCAGTTCCTGGCTATGTTCTTCCACCAGCTCTTGAATGTCTACGTCATTCACCTCCAGCCCCATGGTCTTCCCTAAGGACACAATTTCTTCGTCAATCGGCGGCTCAATGTCACCAACAATCCCCTCAAAGTCACGTCCTAGAACACAGTCGGGCCACACGTGACGCTCGTATTGCAGAACCTCACTCGCTTATTAAGTTACAAATTATTTAAAATGTTTGCTCGTCTTGCAAAACACTCGTAGACCACGTTACTCGCATTCCGAGGTTCCACTGTACCTTGATTTCAAACTTTCAATGTCTTTTAATTATTGTCTGATTGATAGGTAAGTCCATATGACCTCTAGCCTGTATGTGAGTGATGGGAGTACTTTGACTGAAAAGTTCCATGCCATCCCTTACATTCTTTGTAAATGTCTGATGTCGCTTATATTTCCAAGTGCTGCTGCAAGTTTCTTCTTTATATGAACCATAAAGGAAGTCCCTGTGACTTGGATAGTAATACCAAGGTACTTAAATTGATTTTCCAGTGTTAGTATGCGTTCCCCACAAACAATGTAGTCATCCTTCCTCAGTTTTCCTTACTTACTTAATTCCTGCCGCTCCTTCCGGAGCATAGGGCCTTGGCGAAATTTCTCCACGCAGTACGGTTCCTGGCCATCCTCTTCACTTCACTTCAGTTCTTGTCCACCTCTGCAATTTCATTTTCGATCGTCCTCTTCCAGGTCTCTTTAGGACGACCTCGCTTCCTGGTGCCTTGAGGATTCCAGTCTAGCGCCGCCCTCTCAATAGCTCCGTCCGGCTTCCTTAGTGTGTGACCAATCCAGCGCCATTTCCTCTCCTTGATCTGGATGCTAATCGGTTGTTGATTGGTGATGGTCCAAAGATCATCATTTGAGATTATGTCCGGCCACCTCACATTCATGATGCGACGCAGACATCTGTTAATGAACACCTGTAGCTGGTTGTTGATCGGTTTTGTGACTTTCCATGTTTCACAGCCGTAGAGAAGAATCGACTTTACGTTGCTATTGAATAGTCGGAGCTAGGTCTTCCTGGAAATGTTTCTATTTCTCCAGATGGGGTAGAGCTGGACAAAGGCACCATTTGCCTTCCTGATACGGCTTCGAACATCTTCCTCTGCTCCCCCATCATCTGTGACTATACTTCCAAGGTAGAGGAAGGACTCAACTCGCTCAATGTCCTTTCTGTTGACTGTCAAACTAGTCATGATGTCAGAATTTATCCTCATCTCTTTGGTCTTGTTGGTGTTGATCATCAGTCCTGCACGTTCTGCTTCTCTCTGCAACCTCCCCAGCTTATCTTCTATGTCTCGGTACCGTTGTGCCATAAGACAAATGTCGTCGGCGAAATCCAGATCTTCAAGTCTGTCATTTATACCCCATTGAATACCCCTCTTCCGTCCTCCCATTACTTCTTCATCACACTATCCAGGACCAACAAGAACAGAGTGGGGGAAAGGACACACCCCTGTCTCACTCCGGAACTGACCTTTATCTTTTCTGTTAATTTGCCTTCGTGAAGAACCTGGCACTCATACCCTTCATACATCTCTTCCATGATTCTGATGATCTTTGTTGGAATTTTTTATTCCTCGAGGGTCTTCCACATGATTCTTTGATTTACGGAGTCGAAGGCTTTCTCGAAGTCAACAAATGTGAGGTAAAGGGTATTCCGCCACTCCACACTCTGCTCCAGGACGATTCGGAGGGTGTTGATGAGATCCACACAGCTGCGATATTGTCGAAATCCAGCCTGTTCCTTGCGAAGCCTTTTTTCCACACAGTCTTTTATACGATTCAGGATGACTCTCGCCAGCACTTTGCTTGGAATGGACAGCAAGGTGATACCCCTCCAGTTGTTACAGTTTGTGGTGTCCCCTTTCTTCGGCAACTTGACTATCAACCCCTTCTTCCAGTCGGTTGGTATTTTCTCCTCCTTCCAGATCTTCTCCAACAGCGGGTGCAGCAGATCGATCGTAATATCCAGGTCTGCTTTCAGTACTTCCGCTGGGATATTATCCAGACCTGGTGCCTTCCCGCATTTCATCTGCTTCAATGCTGTCCGTATTTCGCCCCGAGTTGGGGAGTCGAGGCTGATGCTTGGGTCACTTTCTGCTTCCTCTTCATCTTCTCCTCGCTGCTTACTTTCTGGTCCTCTATCTCTATTAAGAACCTCCGCAAAGTGTTCTCTCCATCTTGTCAGCTGCTGTTCACACGTCGTGAGGATCTCGCCCTTCTTGCTCTTCACAGGCCTAGTTTTATTAAAACCTTTCTTCGAAAGCATCTTTGTGATGCCATAGAGCTCCTTAACGTCCCCCCTTCTTCTGCTTTCTCCGCCTGCTCATCAATCCACCTCCTATGATCCTTCCGTACACTCCTCTTTACCTCCCTGTTTGCTGTTGAATACTTTGCTTGTGTGAGAGCCTTCTGCTGCCTAGTCTTGCAGGTGTTGAGCTTGGCCTTAATCTCCTTCCTATAATTTATCTTGTCCCAGGTCTGATCGGATATCCATTCTTTCCGCAGGTAGTTCTTGTACCCGAGCTGCATCTCACTGGTTTCCACGAAGATATTCTTTACTTCGCTCCACACAGTCTCCATGTCCTTCTCTGTCTCGGAGTCCAACACCTGGAATTTATTTCTGAGCTCCAGTTTAAATTGGTCCAATCTCTGCTGGTTCTTAAGCTTGCCCACATCAAACTTGTTGTGCCGAGTGTTAAACTTTCGGCGGACTGCGACGATCTTCATGCGGAAGTTGGCAACCACAAGATGATGGTCACTACCAACGTCCGCTCCTCTCTTGTTCCTAACATCTTCCAAGCTTCTTCTGAACCTCCTGCTCACCGCGATGTGATCAATTTGATTTTCTGTGACTTGATCAGGAGACACCCAGGTGACCTTGTGGGACCGTCTATGAGGAAATACCGTGCCACCCATCACCAAATCCTGACTGGCGCAATATTCCGTAAATTTCTCCCCATTGTCATTCATCTCACCAAGGCCATGTTTACCCATAATCTGCTCCAACCCCTCATTGTTTGAGCCCACCTTCGCGTTGAAGTCTCCCATAACAATGAGAATGTCCTTCTTACTTGTTTGTCTTGAGATATCTCGCAGCATTTGTAGGCGCATAGCATTGGATGATGATCACATTCCTGATCTTTGTCTTGAACCTAGCAAACATGAGCCTACTAGAAATTGGCTTCCACTCCATAAGGCTTCTCTTTGCATTTCTGTTGAGCAGCAACCCCACTCCATCCCTGTGTTCTTCATCATCGCCCCCAGAATAGAGAAATGTAATTCCATCTGTTGTCTGCATTTCACCAAATCCTGGCCACCTCACTTCACTCAATTCTAGGATATCCAGCCCATAGTTCTTCATCTCCCGTGTCACTTGTTTCAGTCTGGTTTTCTCCATCAAGGTCCTCACATTCCAGAAACCGATTTTCGTAGTCCTCTTCATGCCAAAAAACGTCATCAGGTTATCCGTCCGGTTTTGTAATTTCGCTTCAGTTTCCGTAATCAGTTTATTTAAGAGGAGCGAGTGATTAACCCACTGCCTCCGAGTGCCTTGGAGGGGCTGCCACCTTAAGCCTGAGGCACCAGACTGATTTTCTGTCAGGGTTTCTTCCCTTAGCCTTTGAAGAACCAACTCCAAACTACAAGGCAGCAGTTGTTTCACCAGAGCCCCGTTAGCCGTAATTTCTTCAGGGTTCCTGTAGGGCCTTCACAGCTACTGTAGCGGTCTTGAGGCACACTGTACTTCACTCCTACAGGCAATCCCCTACTTAATTACGTTGCCCATCTCCCACGACGAGGGGTTGGATTTGTGGGAGACCAGTTTTCCTCCTTTTCTGAATATAATTAATTCAGGCTTCCGAGCATTCGTCCTTAGTTAATTCTCCTCTGCCCATTTCTCAACAATAAGACCAATATTGTTAACTGCAGGAACACACCAAACTACCAAATCAGTAAGGAACTACTCATATTAAAACACTGCATGATCAACAATAAAAATAACTCGGCAAAGTAACCACATTATAAATGAAACCTAGCCCGAGGCTAGTATTGTTCGATATAATAGACATGTACACTAATATACCAATAAATGAAGTAATCACATTAGTTTAGTTGGTGGAGGGAGACTCTTTGTTTATTGGATCGTCATTTCACAGTCTTGCAACATACAGTACTAGGTACCGAATATAAATAGTACCTTTTTCGGATGCTTAATGCTTTTGTATTTATCAGTAAAAGTTGCCACAATTTCTAAGTTTTTGATGGGTGTCATTGTAGGTTTGATAGCATCTGAATCTGCTCGCTTGACAAGCGAAACATGCCATCCCTTACGTTTTCTTCCTCTTTGTAGTCCATAATATACATATATATTTTACTCACGTGTAATTTTTTCAGGTTATTTTTCACATGCTCCAGTAATTGGTGTTTTTTTTAAATATTTATTTACATATGTTACGCCCTCATTGGAGCACTTAACCAAAACAAGTATATACATGTCTCAAAAACAATATTAAAGATTCAGTTTCTTATTTTTCTTCTTTTCCCAAAACATTTTCATTCTAGTTCTGGTGTTATATTGTATAACAGACTGAAAAATTGTAATATCAATTAATCTCGTGTAACTTTTTTCAGGTTTAGGAAATACAGCCATTACAATTGGGTACAATCATGTTGACCAACTGAAAAACATTTAAATTTTGCCTCATATTATTTCCAAATATGAGAAAATTCTCCTATGAAGGGAACACACCACCTACTTTGGAGAGAAGTTACCGTATTTCCTCGCATAATAGTCGCAATTTTTTAGCCTAAAATTCGTGCTAAAAAGCAGGGTGCGACGATTATACGAAGAATATTTAAGTTCAAGGAATATACTGTATCATTATTTGCTGCACGGGCCAGTCAGTCGCGTAGCGTGAGTCTGGCGTGAGTCATAGCCTGCAGTCAGAGACAGGCTTCTTTCTTCTAACAAGGTCACGATTGGTTAAAGCTCCCGGAATGTGCTGACGAAGCTGGCCATTCGTGTCACCGTTCATAGCCCGCAGGCCTAAAGACGAGATTACTTTCTCCTGACAAGATCACACCAGATTACGCCTATTATACGATTATACGAAGAATATTTAAGTTCAAGGAATATACTGTATCATTATTTGCTGCACGGGCCAGTCAGTCGCGTAGCGTGAATCTGACGTGAGTCATAGCCTGCAGTCAGAGACTGCGGGCTATGAACGGCGACACGAATGGCCAGCTTCGTCAGCACATTCCGGGAGCTTTAACCTATCGTGACCTTGTTAGAAGAAAGAAGCCTGTCGCTGACTGCAGGCTATGACTCGCGCCAGAGATTACTTTCTCCTGACAAGATCACATCAGATTAGGCCTATAACTCGCGGAATGTGCGCTGGCCGCTCGCGTCACTGCCGCAGGCATTAAGACGAGATTACTTTCTACTAACAAGATCACGCCAGATTAGGCCTATAAGCTCGCGGAATGTGCGCTGGCTGCTCGCGTCACAGTTCATAGCCCGCAGGCATAAAGACAAGATCACTTTCTGCTGTCAAGATCACGCCAGATTAGGCCTACAAGCTCGCGGAATGTGCGCTGGCTGTTCGCGGTTCATAGCCTGCAGGCATAAAGACGAGATTACTTTCTCCTGATAATATCTCGCCAGATTATACGCTCATGGAATGGGCTAACTAACGAAGCTTGCCGCTTGCGTTACAGTTCATAGCCCGCAAGCATAAAGACGAGATATTTTTCTTCTGACAAAGTCGTGCAAGGTTATAAAGTCGCGGCAGCATGTGCATCTGACTGGCACACAAATACGAATATGCTGTGCGACGATTATGCGAGGAAATACGGCATTCTCTTTCCCAAATAAAGCCATATATTTATTCAATAATATAAATATAGGAACCGTAACAAATTTTTAATCGTGAGCTCCTCGTTCCTCATGTCGATACTTACAAAATGTTGTGGCTCCACAACTATGAGCACATTCTTATTTCCTACCATTGATGGAGCTTTGTCGTTATTGACAGAATGATAGTGAACATTATTCATAATTACTGTGCTTTTCACAGGTAAGTTGCTCAGTAATATTGCTAAGAAATAGAAGTTAGGACCACCAAGAAAATAACGGAGCATAATGCAAACAGCTGACAACACATGTGAAATGTTTCAAGGCATGAGGTGTGCTACCACATGACGAGCACCAGGTCGTTGTAGTCATAGGTTAGTTTTGTTTGTTTTTCCATATTACTGGAATACACTATTCCTTTTAAATCAAGTAATTAATGTAGTGGGTAAAATGTTATTAAGCAACTATATTCCTTATAAAAAACTAACGATTATTTACTTCGACAACTGTAACGGCGTTAATATTTGTGACGAGTTACTGTAGCGGTAACTTAGTTTTTTTTTTTTTGTTGTTTTTACTTTTACAAACTGACTTTCCTATGTCGCTCCACCAGGATTTGCACTTTTTCCCATCTTTACACACTGTTGTCCCAAAACATGCCTTTGCTACTTCTAGTACTGCCTACCTGTATCCTGACCACTTCGTTTCAATGTACTACACTTCATTGCAGTCTACTCTTTGGAAATTCTCATCGGTCATTTCCATGTATTTCCACTAAATTCCTTTTCCTGAATATTTTCAACCCTAATCTGTCTATAAACATACATCACTTTTGCATTTTAGGTCTAACTATTCTCAATTCACAGCACATCAGTTTGTTGTCTGTATGAAAAATTATACAGTGTACTATTATGAAAACATACACCTTTCTGTAAAGTACAAACTAAATTGTTTGTAGGGTATTAATTACTGGCATTACATTTGCTAGAATAAGGTAATAAAATCAACCTGGCATGAAGATATTTTGGAAGTCAAATGTAGGGTATAGATTAAGTTCCTATTGTTTTTGGAGAAAAAAAAAATGCTTGTTAATTTATTTCCATTTCCTGAAAAATTAGTTAAATGCATTTGGTATCTTTTAGAATCAAGCTTCACATAATACAAATTAAGTTATCTCTCTGAAAATGTTGAATTGTTGGCTAAAACTCTGTATTAATCCAGGACAAGGCATATAATGACCCAATACTGTTGTCTGCTTGTTGTTTATGGGTTGGTATCAAAACTACTGGAGTGATTGGCATGAAAATTTGTATTTATTTAGAAGGGCACCCCTGCAATAAAACTAGGCTGTAATACAATGGCATAAGAGGGTTAAATGAAAGTCTCAAATCGTTGTAGTCATAGGTTAGTAGCAATCTATATCTTGGCAGATGGCCAAGTGTGACAAAAGCTTGTGACTCATTTGCTTCCGCTTGCCTGAGAACATTGCAAGTTCAGAAGGATACCTTCCTGATGTAGATGTCACACCTCAGCTCCTTAAATCACTCACTTCACAGGCCCCGACTTCCCTCCTCCTGCCAGTCTCGATAGCATTGAGATCAGACTAGTTCACTTCCCACCCTTCAATCTATGAACTCGTCAATGATGGGCAATCATAGCTAGTAAAAAAATAAAGTGGGGTTCGACTGTGTTTTACTACCACAACCTACAAGATGCATACAGCAAGACACCAGTCAAGGAGAGAATGGGAGAAAGCAAATCCGCCTGCACTAAAATGACCAGGAGATAATGATTCATGGTAGACATGATTCATTATCTATCCAATTTTCCTTTTCATGTTCTTTCTCTGCAAAGAAATCTCTGAACAAAATTTAAAATAAAATATGTTATTTGTATTTTAATATTAAGGTTATTTACATACAGTTTATATAAAAATGATCTATAAAAACATAATTACACAGTTTCTTCAACTGAGTACTCGCTGTCATAATTAGCAACACATACGAACATCATAAGTTGCTTGCTATAACTCAACACACCCAGCTTTTCCTCTGCTTCAAATGAGACCACATTGGGCTAAAGAACGAAAGAAGCATATGGAATAAAAGATCTTACAAATGTTAAAAGACAACCAAGATGAATTTCTTCCCAATGAAGCAGAATAAAAGAACAGGTTGTTCTATTATACTTACATATTTCTTTCAGCAAAGGTTATATGAAAGTCTTACACTCATTATTATTTAGTTTCTTTTTGTACTTATCAAAAAAATAAGAAGTATTGTTACTTCCACAACATATACAACATTGAGCACCAGTGTTCTTTTTTACAGATCCTTCATAGGAACTATTATTTCAACTTAACACATAAATGACCTACACACTAGTGTCCTTAGATAGTAAATCTTTATACAGGAGGTACTTTGTAAATGGTAACAAGCCATTTCTGTTGAGAATATATTCTTCAAGATCTTCATGGCTTCACTGAAGTGGATCATGGAAAACTATATTCACCTGACAAACATAGATTCCATTATTTCCTCGATCTTCAAATGCACAAGTTGATTTTAAAATACTGTTACATCGTGTTGACTTACATCAGAAAATACCAACACCAACCACTTAATGATGTGGTGATTCAGAAGGGAACACTGAAATTGACTGCATTTCCCTCATTCCCTGCTACTCCTAAAGCTTTATCACAGCCATCATCACATTCGACAAACAAGAGATGTGCCAACATCTCATCAACGTATAATGTATTTGAGCACTTCTTCTTTACTGGGTACTCTGGAGGACTTCAATGTGAAGAGCAAACCCCTCTGATCTGCATTTTTTAGAAGTTCTTTCCACATGAGATCTCTCTGTAACAATTAATTGAACACAATAATCTCACACTGTACCAGTACATTTGGACATAACACTCCAATGTCAAAATGTAAACAAATATTACATGATATGGAGTAAAACTGTTTCATAGGGTGTAGTTTATGCTTTTAATCAGTCATATCAGAAACTATTATTAGTGACTGTTGAGTAAGGTTTGAAAATTAGACCATAGTCGATTTGAATTCGAATATCCTGCATTTCAGGCAGGCCCTTCCACTACCATGATCTTCACCGGATCACGATCCACTGAAATGAAAATCCACAGCCTGCTTCCAGTCTTCGACCGGGTCAGGAATGGAATGAATGAAGCCCCTATCTAGCGGCGAGGATATGAACTGTGCCGGCTGCCGAGGCCTGACGTACTCCTCTGGGGCAATGATTACATGAATGACAGATGAAATGAAATGATAGTGGCGAGTGTTGCTGGAATGAAATGTTGACAGGGAAAACCGGAGTACCCGGAGAAAAACCTGTCTGCCTCCGTTTTGTCCAGCACAGATCGCACATGGAGTGACCGGGATTTGAACCACGGACGCAGCGGTGAGAGGCCGGCATGCTGCCGCCTAAGCCACGGAGGCTTCCTATCACGATCCACTCCAAGCCTTAAATGAAGAGGACCATGCAGAGCTAATCGGAGGATATCAATAATCCATAATATCCATAATCATCAAAGCTCTCAACGTGCCTTAGTTGGGACCTGATTTTGGTTATTATATAATCTGAGAAATTACATTAGAGAATAGCTCCGTTTAGAACCATCAAGTAAGTCTTGAAAGTAAGAGCACAGGCGAGATTTTAATTCGATGCATTCCGTGCAGGTGTATCAAAAATGCAAATTCAAGTTCCGACTAAAGCTTGTAGGGATTTCTGTTGACACCTGTCGATATCAAGGTGGTGGCATCAGTATTCAATGATTTTAAGTAATGGTCGATGTTTTGGTCAGTCAATATGGCAACACACAACATGTCATCCAAGTTATCTATGTAAACTGCCAGTCAGGCAAATCATGAACCTGCAAATAAGAAGAAACATATGGTTTATGCATGATGGGGCTCCAGCACATTTTAGTCTCATTGTTCGAGATGCACTGGCCAGTATCTACCATAACAGATGGATAGGTACAGGAGGACCAGTTCCATGGCCTGCAAGTTCCCCCGACCTCAATCCCTGGGTTTTTATCTCTGGGAGCACCTTAAACAATTGGTGTATGCAGCAGACAACCTGGATGAAGAAACCTTGGTCAACATGACATGGAGGCTTGCGAAACCATTCGACACTGTCAGGAAGTATTTGAAAGGGTGCGACAGTCCATGATTCGACGAGTGCATGCGTGTCTAGACGCAAGAGGAGGACATTTCGAGTATTTGATATGAGTTTGTTCAACACTTCCTAACAGGCTGACAATGTCGAAAACAGAATAATGTATCACTTTAAAATGGTCTTTCATTAAAAACATTTTGAACTCAAATGAATCGAAAACGAAGGATTTTGGGACATGAGTACACAAACTTTTCTTCTTGTTTTGGTGTAAGGAACCCATCCCCAAAGTTTGTATATATTTTTTAGAATAAAAAAGGAAGCTTGTAGTTTAACGTGACCGTTAATCTCGCGATCATAAGCCACGGGACCTCCGTTTTACGTGGAATCCGAACCACAGGACATGGCATTTCACATCGAAAATCTCACATGCAGTGACCGGGAATCGAACCCGGTCCGCCTTGGTGAGAGGCATACAGCTTGACCGCTGCGCCACCACGCCCCCACATTTTTTTAGAATCACCCTTTATAGAGAGAATACCAGGAACATCCGTTTCTACTATTTCAACTAAACCATTAAAAACCTTGTGGTTAAAAACTAAATCAGAACTTACTTGTGGAATGTCAAATATTCAAATACATATAGTCTTAATTAAAGTATAATCCCAGTTGACCAAACTCAAGTCAACCAAACCCAAGGTTATTCAAAACACCTCCAAAAATGGCAAATCCAAAATGTAATACTGCAGTGCACGGAAATAATTCGAGGGCAAGAGAGTGCTGGGCTATAGGTCATCACACACAGAAAGCTAAGCTAAGGTATGCTACGCTATGCTATGCTAAGCAATGCCAAGCTATGGTGTGCTATGACATGAACAAAAAGCTAAGCTAAACTAAGCTATACAGCATATTTCTTATTACATGCTTTCCTACTAATGAAAATGTATAGTATCTTTATTGGAAGAGATCCTACAGGATTAAATTAGATTAATAATATTATTTTAATACTGCTTTCTAAATTAATTTTTGTGTAATACTGTAGGCCTATAGCCTATGTAACTTAAAAAAATAGGAATGTAGCCAGGATTCTGTTTAGGTGGGGGTCCAGGTGTTGCTATTTTATTAATTAAAATTGTGGCCCACTATAGCTATGTATAAGATACGTGTTTTTTTTTCTAAAACTATTCAAATTTGCCTATACGTATATAAAATAGCAATAGAGTAGATACTTCTATATTACCGTATTTGAATAGCCTATGTCTTCATTTAAAAATGATATTATTAGATTCTTTGCGTTATCAACTATATTCAATACTATAAGGGTTACCGTATTTGACAAAATGAATTTAAAACGGTAATAATACCGGCACTACTAACAAGAAAATAAGAATAATACGATAATATCACAACGATAAGTTTGCCTCTTGGTTTAATTTCGGAGAGAATCCGGACCTGCCCCCCCCCTCCTCTGACTACTTCTCTACTACAAATTAAAACTAAACACTTAATTAATTAATTAATTGCCTCCGTCTTATTCGTTAGTTATAATTACATTTTGTTGTTGGAGGCTGGATGGACCAGTATGGGAATTATGTGAAGATAATACAAGAAGATTATTATTTCTTAAAGCTAAATATTCCTCTTCTGCAGTGGATACACTAAATATTTTAATGCAGAAAGGAGAAGAAAACATATTGAAACTTATAACATTCTCCATGAAGTCTTGAAATCTAACGCGGAATTCGGTTCTTAATTCTGATATAATTTCTGCGTAATTTTGAGAATTTTGATTATCACAGTTTTGTAGGGCTGGAATGAACAAAGTTGTTCTTTTGGCCTGTCACCCATTGTATAAATAAAACGAAGTAAGGTACTACCTGAATCACTACACTACACTCACACGACACGGCTAAGTAACACAACTCAAAGGTCTGCGACAGCCCGCCAGATCAACTGCTCCGCAATGAAAAGCGCATGCGCCAGGCCAGCTACAGCCAAGAAAATTGCCTGCCTAGCGATCTGTCTAGCTTAGCTTAGCATCGCTTCGCATAGTACAGCTTAGCATAGTATAGCTTAGCATAGCAGCCTGTGTGTGTCACTCTACTTAAATGCATTGAGAGTGTAGCTTAGCTTAGCCTAGCTTTCTGTGTGTGGTGGCCTTATGGCTAGCTATGGGAGAGGTGAATGCCTGACCTGAGTTGCTTCCCTAATAGTACGGTGCAATTAGACCCAACCTCAACATCCAAAGTAAAAGTTTCCCTTCAGCTCCAAATTGTTCTATACAGTCCACATGTTGTTCGGTAAAAAGTCTCACCATTTTGAGCATCGGGTTTGGGGGTGGGGGGAGGGGGGGGGCAGAAGTTGGTAAATTAGTAGTTTTTATAAATTTTTCTTAAATATTTTGAAAAATATGCCGTTTAGTGAAAAATGTGTCCTATACAAAAATAATTTACATTAAATTGCGAACAAAAAAGGTTCCATGCATAATCTTGCTAAAGTGAATGGTTCCCGAGTTACGGAGGGTGTAAAAGTGGACTTTTTTTGTATTTTTTGGAAAGAATATGACATTATCACTAAGGAAACTAATTTTGTTTATACAGGATTGTGTTTTGTAAAAGCAAATACCGATTTTATTGACCGGTGGTAGATAAAACAAAAGTTCGGTGCTTTTCAGTTGGTCAACACAAATGTACCCAAAAGATTGTAACGTGTTTTTCGAGGGGTTTTCATGCCACTGGCATAAGTCAGTAGGAAGCCATTCTATATTTATTTACGCGGCAAATTGTTCAGCCAAGAGAATTTTTCATGTTAATTTATTATTATTATTAATGTATTATAATTAGTATTAAGGTATTTTCGGAGCATTTTATAAAATTATAAGCATACAGATAGGTTTTCTATGTCTTAGAAAACACTATCAAGCAAATTATTACGAACGACAATATCATAGAAAATTATATGATTACGGAATTTTACGGAGTTTCGTCAGTTAGGATATTATAAGAGACATGAGTCACTGGGAATTCAAGTACAGGCTTAATCTTGTCGGGAAGCATGACGCAATCCCGCGTTGCAGCTTAACGAAAAGGCGGATGTATGGAACAGAAAACGACTTCAGCCTCCCGCCGAGTGTAGATCTAGCGCGTAGGGAGCAGCCAATCAGTGGAGACCACGTAAGCTGGAAGTCGGCTGAAGAGTGGGGATGCGGAGGTGTGCATATATCGTTCAGCGCGCCGTGGAACGAGGACTATCTGTGTAGAACTTAACGAGTACGGTTGCACGCGGGAGTCGCTCCGATGTTCCGTGGAGTGGAGGACTAACTTTTGTAAAAACTTAACCAGTGTGGTTGTACGAGTGTTTGGGTCCGATGTACGGACCATAGAATTATCTAATCTACCAGAATATCATCAAATATCGACAAAGATGACGACGTCCAGGAGACTGTGGGAAGCACACAGCATCATCCAGTACGAGGGAAATGCTTTGGCAATTTCCAGTGGTAAGCGCGAATGACGCAGAAATACGCAATCTCTCATTTCTCTTTGTTTTATATTTCATATTTCAGTAACTTCATAGCTTGGGAATAAGAGTAAAATCAATAATTTATCAGACTCCGTTTTCACGTAATTTTCTATCGGTAATATTCAAATCACAACGCTCCAATTTAAATTTTAAACTTATTATTATTATTAATTTTGCAATTCTTGTTTTATATAATAAATTCATTTCTTTTACAATGCAATCTTTGCTTTCAGTAGGTAGCATTAGATATAGACCAATTCCTTCTCCTGATACAATTGTTTGTTGGGTTAATGATCAAATCATACCACGATCTGAGTGAATAGATTCTTGAAGGTGTTCTACCAGAGCTAGACGTTGTTAAATACAAATTTAGATTTCAGCATTGTGTTGAGGTCTTGGCGCCCATTAAAACAACATAGCTTAGGCAAAGGTAAACAGTTACATTTATCACCCAACAGTTAGGGGCAGCCAAACCGTTACACTTGTTGCCACCAACATGGGGCTATAAATAACGTTACACTTGGCACCCAACGTGGGGCATTAAATAACCATTACATTGTCGCCGACAACTTGAGGCTGAAAACCTAATAACATTTGTGGAAGGAGAAGGGTATATATTTCTGTGCCTGTATTTTGGGGGTTATTTGTCTGTATCAGTGTATATCATTATGGGGGATGAGAAAGAAAGACAGATGAGGTTACGTAGTGGTCATCAACTGGAGAGTGATGATACGAGCAGTATGTCGAGTGATGGTAGTACCGGGGTAGCGGAGGTAAATCCCGATACTGAAACAGGGAGTGTAGGCGGCCAACCAGAATTAAAAACTTTACTTCTCGAGTTCATGTATCAGAACAAAGTTAGTAGTGATGCCTTAAATGCAAAATTAGAACAAAACAGTAGGGAAAATAAAGAAAGTACAGACGCTTTAAATGCAAAACTAGAACCAAACAACACTAAACTAGAACAAAACAGTAGGGAAAATAGAGTACTGAAACTTTAAATGCTAAATTAGAACAAAACAGTAAGGAAATTAGTGTGAAAATGGAGCAGATTAGAGGAGAAATCAGAGGAGTAATGGAAGAGAAGGTTACAAAGATCATTGCAGATGTAGACAAGAAATTAGGAAAAGTACAGGAGTTGGAAAGTAGAATCAGCACACAGGCTGAAAATTTAAAGGAATTAGTTAAATTAGAAACACTGCAGGTTAAAAAGAAATTGGGGGGAGAAATTGACAAGATTCAAGTATCAACTAAAGAGGTTAAGGAACAGCTGGGGGGTAGAATTGAGAAAGTCCACTCGCAAATAGTTGCAGAAGTAAATGATTTAAGAGAGAGTAATAGAGAGAGCATTAGCAAGATTGAGGAGAAACAAGCAAAGCTATATGATAAAGTAGAAGAATCAGAAGGAAACATTAAATTAACAGTAAACAGTATTGAGAGGAAGGCTGAGGAGAAAATCGCAGAATTAGAATTAAAATTAAAAGCTAGGATCAGGCAAGAAAATAGTCAGAATAGGCCAGTTTTTGTGAATAGCACACACAGGGGGTAGAATTGGGGAAGTTCAGCAATCGACAAGGGTGCCCAATGGAGTTCATGAATTCTATAGAAAATAAATTTGGGAAGAGGTTGGAAGATGGTAGTATTGAGTGGTGCCAGGTAGTTGAAATTTTAGAACAAGTGTTTGTGGGGGAAACGAGGAATTGGTTTGCTGTCTACAGAGACAAGTTTACTGATATTAATGACTTTAAAATGAAATTCCGTGAAAAGTTCTGGAATGAGGTTATTCAGTCGCAGCATCGTGAGGGAGTAGTGTGTGGTAAATATAACCCTAAAGGAAGCTCCACCATGACCGAATACTTTTTAGGGCAGGTATTAGTGTGTAAATATCTGGATAGCTTGAAGGAGGAAAGTGATGTGGTGAGGTTGCTACTTAGGCACTTTCCCTATAGGATCAAGGAGGCTGCTTGTATCCAGAATGTAAAGACTATATCACAAGTAGAAAATTTGTTAAGCACATTTGATGCACTAGGGAGAGGGGGTTATGAGGACAATTTCAATAGGAACCAGGGTAATAATAATAATAGGCCTAATGAAGCCAGGCATCAGGAAGTTCAAGGGAACGGTGGCGAAGGGGCCAACGCTCAAAATAGAAATAATAATAATAATAGTCAGCTAAATCAGAACAGAGGAAATGGCTATGGTAATCAGTATCAAGGGAGGAACAATGATTTCAGGGGAAATCAAGGGAGAAATTATAATGACAATAATTACAACCAGAATAGGGGTCAAGGAAGAGGACAGCCTAGTGGTAGTAATATACAGCCAAACAATGACAACACAGCCCAGAACAACCAGACCAGTTCAGTAGTTAGTAGTACTACGGCCAGCTGTAGCGGTTCTTTAAACGCGAACCAGGCTGCGAAGTAAGGTCAGAATCTCAGTCTGTAGCATGCACTGTCCATACAATTATACAGGAACCCTATGACCTAAATGTAAGAAATGAATTATTACATGAACTAAATGATGAAGGTATTATTCAGGAAGTGGTTAGTAAGAGCCCCATAGTTAAATTTAACGTGTCCGAGGCGTACACAGATGTTTTAATTGATAGTGGTTGTATGAAGAGTTGCATAAGTAGTGCATTTTATGATAAAATGAAAGGAACTGGAGTAAATTTTGAGGAGATGCCAATTAAAAGCACTTTTGTTATCACAGCTGTTGGGAAGAGGTCTAAAGTAATTTCTAAGCAAGTTTTAGTAGACATTAAAATTAATAATCATGTAGAGAAGCAGATTTGCCTTGTAATTCCAAATTTAGTATTCAGTGTTATCTTGGGTTCAGAGTGGCTAAGTAGAGTGTCTGGTAACTTATGTTAGGATGTAGGGAGTTTGAAATTTAAATGGGGAGATTCTGAAGTAGAAGTAGCGTTCAATGACCATATTCAGAGGAGTAGTATTGTAGGTGTGATTTGTACTGTAAATGAGATATCGGCAGCCGTAGAGCGGGGTTCTCCATGTTTTGTGGGCAGTGTGATTACGAACGGTAGTCTAAAGGACTCGTTACGTGATGCTGCATTTCAGGGAAATATAGAGGATGAACAGTGTGTTCGGCTCTATGATGTGTTATTGTGTAATAGGAGAGTGTTTGAGGATCGCATTGGTATGGCCAATTGCTATACACATTCATTGAACGTTATTGATAGGTCAGTATTCACAGGACATAGATATCCTGTACCTTTCGCTTATCAAAGTGCAGTTGAGGCACAAATTAATCAGATGCTTGAAGATGGGATTATTGAGCACTCTAACAGTCCGTATGTTAAATTGTCATTGTTAATTCTTTGATCACGGTACCCAAGACCGACGGCACTGTTCGTATTTGTTTAGACGCTCGTTTGGTTAACAGTAGAATTAGTTCAGATCAGCTGAAATCTATGTCAATAGAGGAATTAATGCAAACATTTGAGGGGAAGAAGTATTTCACTTGTGTAGATTTGAGTTCCAGTTTTTGGCAAGTGCCACTTATGTACGAAGATAGACCATTTACAGCTTTTAGTCATAAATATAACCTTTATCAATTTTGTAGAACACCTTATGGGTTAAAGAGTAGTTCAGCAGCTTTAATTAGGGCTTTAAACATCGCATTAGGGGATGACACAGGAGAGTTTGTAACCATTTACATAGATGATATGGTAATTAGTTCACGCAGTTTTGAGGAGCATCTACGTCATTTAAATATAGTTTTTCAGAAGTTAGATCAGGCAGGGTTCACTTTGAAGCTGTCTAAGTCGTCATTCTGTCAGTCAGAAGTGACATTTTTAGGTCATAGAGTGTCGAGTAGAGGTATAACACCAGAAGAAAGTAGGGTTAATAAGATACTTAACGCAGAGGTGCCACAGAATGTTAAACAGTTAAAAACATACCTGGGAATTTGCAACTTTTTCAGGAGGTTCGTTCTTAAATACTCAGGGTTGGTAGAACCATTCAGGGAATTGCTTAAAAGTGGGACTCGGTGGAGATGGGAGTCCAAGCATGATCAGGCTTTTAGAGCGCTGAAGGAAGGTTTTGAGAAAGCTGTAGTGCTGAAATATCTGTTAAAAGATAAGGAATATATGGTTATGACAGATGCTTCACATATAGGCATTGCTGGAATATTATGTCAGAAAGATGATGAGGGTAATCTGTGCTTCGCGAGGACTGACAGCAGCAGAGAAAAGATACACGATTACTGAGTTAGAGCTTTTAGGTATTGTTTTCAGTTTAGGGAAATTTAGAATGTATTTAGTAGGGGGGAAATTTGAGATCCACACAGATCACCATGCATTACTGTATATGAGAACTTGTAAACTCAGTTCTAACAGAGTTAGTAGGTGGATTCTTGCTCTGCAGGAATACGAATTCACAGTAAAATATATTAAAGGTAAAGATAACATTCTTGCAGACATGCTATCGAGGGACACTAATTTATGTAGGGATTATCCTGTGGTTAAAGCAGAGGACGGTATTTTAATATGTGCATTTGTGGACAGTAGCAACAGGGCATCGTTACAGACACTGAGAAATATGCTAGTGGAGCAACGTGATGACGTTAAGTTAAAGGAGCCACTGGCTAGGTTGGAAATAGGTGAAGAAGAGTATGTGAAAGTAGGACGGTTCACGTACAAGATGCAGGATGGGCTTCTTGCAAGGAAATGTAGGAATAATTGGTGGGCAATATGTGTTCCTGCCACTTTGCGGGAGGAGCTAATTTGGTTCATTCATAGGGAATTAGGACACTTTGGTGCTGCCAAGGTCTTCTATGAAATTGGTCGTGACTTCATTTGGAGTAAAATGGGAAGGGATGTTAGGAGGATTTTAGCTAAGTGTCACACCTGTCAAAGGAGTAAATATCCAGTTAAATATTTAGTGGGGGAGAGATCTGCAGTTCTCACCAGTAGTCCCGGCGAACTACTGTGTGTGGATTTATTTGGCCCGATCGTTAAAGGACAGTACGGCTACGAGTACATTTTTATAGTTATTGACGCTTTTAGTAAGTATGTCAAGCTATATCCGCTAAGGAAAGCCACGGGACTAGCGTGTAGCCGTCTGATCATTAATAAGTATGTACCTGAGTTTGGCATTCCTCTCAGGATACTATCTGACAGTGGACCACAGTTTACTGCAAAGAAATGGAGAACCAGTATGCAGGAAGCTGGTATAACACACGTTCATTCCTCTGTAAGGTACCCTCAGGGTAATTCTGCAGAGCGTCCATTAAGGGAAGTGGCTCGTCTTTTTCGGACTCTAGTGCATGACAAGCATGCGGCCTGGGTTGGACATCTTCCCAAGGTCGAGACTTGGCTGAATTCTGTCCAGCATGAGAGCACGAAATTGACGCCATACGAAGTTCACTTCGGAAAAAGAACACAAAATGAACTAGCGAGGGTGTTGGGATTAAATGAGGGTAAGCAACCGGGGATGGATTACATTGTCCAGTTGGCGAAACAGAATTTATCTAAGTCAGCACAAAAGAGAATTCGCCAACAGAAAGAAACTAAATTTGACCTATTCGAGCCGGGAGACAGAGTCTTACTTAGAGTGCCGAAACAGTCAAATAAGCTAGAGAAACTCATGTCCAAGTTCTTTTATCTCTACGAGGGCCCATTTATAGTTTCCAAACGTATTGGGAAAACAGCGTGCTGGAGAATAGTGAGGGAAACAGATTATACGGGACGTATAATATACATAGTCTCCGAAAGTATGTGTCATAAAGTGAGGATGTTTAGCTGGCGAGCCAGCCTATCAAATGAGTAAGTGTGGTATTTGGTGCGTGGGAGGAGATGGTCTTCCAGGCAGGCGTATCAGAAGTCACACAGGGGGGTAGTATATAAGTAAATGAGAGTTTTTAAGGTACAGGGAAATATGACGGGATTGTCGGATGCTCTTGAGCACTAAAATGTCTCGATACACCAAGGCCAGAATTTGGTAGCGCTGGTGAATTCCCATTTGCCCCAAGAGATGGGTGAGCGCTTGGACAGGGTATTTTTGCTTGAGGCGACCACGGGACAAAAGATGGGCCATCAGAATGCGAGACAGTCCTTCATGAAACTCATACATAACAGCACACGTGATTTCTGTTTACGGCCTCGCCATGTAAGATTTGTAAGTGTGTAATTTAAGATAATTTGTACAAAGGTATTATTTGTGTGAGAAGAATTGATCTGTGTTGAGAACTAGTATTAAGTAGAATATGGTCTACGGGAACTTAACAAGACAGGGCGATTACGGCACAGAAATATTTGGTGTTATATGTAATGCACATTTACTGTTTTTTTTTCAGAAGTCAATATTAATTTAATCATCTTTTATAAAGAGAAATCATGTATTATGGTCACGAGGTGCTGCCACAATAGTGTGATCGTGTGCTCAGTGATAAGTGAGATTAAATTTCACCATAAGGAAGGGACCTCCAGTGAAATTAGGAAGTTCTATGGAGATAAAAATATATCAGAACACCTTCAATGCGTGTGATATGACATCATAAATACATAGTGCTCACACATTAATTATGTCTATTTCTCCAACATAGAGAAATTTGAAAGGCGGAAATATCCGTGGAACACTATTCTATATGTAAAACATTGGACTGGTTGCAAAGTGCAATCCATTGTGACAACAAACTTTGACGCAAAGTGCGTGAAGAAAAATTATGACTGTATATATCTGTAATTTAGGGTGATTTCATTTATGTAATATGTATTTTGGATGGGGTTTATTAACGTGTCTGGGATAATCGGATAATGGACCGTCGTCACGGTAAATCATCCGATGATCCGAGGCGAATATGTAACGTGTTTTTCGAGGGGTTTTCATGCCACTGGCATAAGTCAGTAGGAAGCCATTCTATATTTATTTACGCGGCAAATTGTTCAGCCAAGAGAATTTTTCATGTTAATTTATTATTATTATTAATGTATTATAATTAGTATTAAGGTATTTTCGGAGCATTTTATAAAATTATAAGCATACAGATAGGTTTTCTATGTCTTAGAAAACACTATCAAGCAAATTATTACGAACGACAATATCATAGAAAATTATATGATTATGGAATTTTACGGAGTTTCGTCAGTTAGGATATTATAAGAGACATGAGTCACTGGGAATTCAAGTACAGGCTTAATCTTGTCGGGAAGCATGACGCAATCCTGCATTGCAGCTTAACGAAAAGGCGGATGTATGGAACGGAAAACGACTTCAGCCTCCCGCCGAGTGTAGTGAGCCAGAGTGGGGATCTAGCGCGTAGGGAGCAGCCAATCAGTGGAGACCACGTAAGCTGGAAGTCGGCTGAAGAGTGGGGATGCAGAGGTGTGCATATATCGTTCAGCGCGCCGTGGAACGAGGACTATCTGTATAGAACTTAACGAGTACGGTTGCACGCGGGAGTCGCTCCGATGTTCCGTGGAGTGGAGGACTAACTTTTGTAAAAACTTAACCAGTGTGGTTGTACGAGTGTTTGGGTCCGATGTACGGACCATAGAATTATCTAATCTACCAGAATATCATCAAATATCGACAAAGATGACGACGTCCAGGAGACTGTGGGAAGCACACAGCATCATCCAGTACGAGGGAAATGCTTTGGCAATTTCCAGTGGTAAGCGCGAATGACGCAGAAATACGCAATCTCTCATTTCTCTTTGTTTTATATTTCATATTTCAGTAACTTCATAGCTTGGGAATAAGAGTAAAATCAATAATTTATCAGACTCCGTTTTCACGTAATTTTCTATCGGTAATATTCAAATCACAACGCTCCAATTTAAATTTTATACTTATTATTATTATTATTAATTTTGCTATTCTTGTTTTATATAATAAATTCATTTCTTTTACAATGCAATCTTTGCTTTCAGTAGGTAGCATTAGATATAGACCAATTCCTTCTCCTGATACAATTGTTTGTTAGGTTAATGATCAAATCATACCACGATCTGAGTGAATAGATTCTTGAAGGTGTTCTACCAGAGCTAGACGTTGTTAAATACAAATTTAGATTTCAGCATTGTGTTGAGGTCTTGGCACCCATTAAAACAACATAGCTTAGGCAAAGGTAAACAGTTACATTTATCACCCAACAGTTAGGGGCAGCCAAACCGTTACACTTGTTGCCACCAACATGGGGCTATAAATAACGTTACAAGATTTGGGTAATACCCTAATCCTGAAAAAAATTAAATGAGATTAATAAATACCTACCATCACATGTAATTGAACTATTTTGGGTACATTCGTGTTGACCGACTGAAAAGCACCAAACTTTTGTTTAGCAAGGCAACACTAAAAAATGGCTTCAAACCCCATAATGACCGGTGGTATGTTAGTGATAAGCCCTTGAAGGAACCTCACCACCTTCTCAAAGGGTACTACGTTTTAAGGGAAAAGAGGCTTCCACAGGCCTCAGCCATATAAACCTGTGGTACGGAGAAACCCACTCTGAACTATTATAACTAATACAAATGTAGAATGTTAAATGCGACCTTAAATTAATGTAAAGTAGGCTATTCATCAGTATTCAGTCCTCTTCAAACAAAGCACTTTCCTGTTCTAGATCTTCGTCTATGATTTTCGTGTCCCTGTTATCACATCCTAGGCCTGAGCAATTACCGCATATGCTCGAGCAGTTTAGACCACTCTTTCTGCACTCGCAATTACGGACGCATTTGTCTTTGCAAGCGCACACTGTGAGGGAAAGTAATTCCTGGGGAACTGCAGGACCTGCTGTAGTAATTGGTCTCAGGTGTTCGCCAATCTTCTTCCACCCCCGCTTGAGCGGTTCTTCTTCTCATTCAGCCACTGCTGCACCTGGTGGTACGTTCTAAATTAAAGCTGCCTGGAAGCTGCCGAAGTGGGGGGAAGTGCAGCCAACTTGAACAATGATTGTATAGGCTGCTTTGCAATAGCCTGCAAGTAACACTGGTAGCGAAAACAATCTTGATCTTCAGTGTTCTTGGCTCTAAACATCGCAAGAAGGAAATGCTTTCCAGCGTAAGCCACTGCACTGGGGTCAGCTTTGGGGTCGTTGAAGACTAGAAGTTTCGTACGAAGAGCTATGTTGGCTTTCACTTTCCCATACGGTGTAATTTTCATTGAACCAAAAAGTTTGTATACAGCGTGTCACCGCCATTTAGATCACTCTTGATTTCCAATCTTTATATCGCATTAGTTCGACAGTAGTCCGTGTCGCTACTTTATGCCTTCATTTATGTCGAGAGCAGTCAAATTACAGCGGATTCAACCTTCAGTTATCCTTCTGCCGCGTAGACAATCCGAGAGAATCCCATACAAAGGAATAAAATTAGATCAATAACCTTCATCTCATACACAGTAGTGATACCTGCTTCGTAATGAGCCTGAGCCCATCAGTCAATAGTCTGGCTGCTTTTTTGTAATCCCTAACTTGGCACTTTCCGACTAATTTACATCATCTAAAAAATATACATATCCCTTTTACTTATTATTATTATTATTATTCATGTTCTCAATCCGTAGATTGGTCGGCAGCAATCCTCCTCTTCCATTCTTCCCTGTCGCCAGTCAGTCTCTTCATGTCTCTGTATGAATGGACATTAACATCTGTTATGATCTGCTTGATGTATTGCAGTCTCGGTCGCCCTCTTCCCCTCTTGCCCCGAATTTTGCCATCTAACACAGTTACCATAAAGTCATTGTGGCGATAGAGATGTCCTATCAGTTGGTCTCGTCTTTTCCGTATTGTTTTGATAAATGCTCTCTTTTCGTTAATGTTTTTGAGCACTTCGTCATTCGTCACTCTTGCGGTCCATGGAATTTTTCCCATCCGCCGCCAACACCACATTTCAAAAGCTGCAAGTCTTCTTTTATCAGCACATCCCATTGTCCAGGCTTCTGGGCCATACAAGGCTACACTCCACACATAACATTTTATAAATTTAGTCCTGGTCTCAATAGATATATTATTTGAAGTCAGAAGGGATTTTTTGCTGTTAAATGCAATTTTGGCCTGGGCAATTCTAGCTTGAATATCAGTTGAACTTTTTCCAGTGGAAGTAATTTTACTCCCTAGATAAGTGAAAGTGTTAACTTGCTTAAGTGCTATGTGAATAGCTGCATTAAGTTGTTCTCTAGCGCATACCATTATTTCCGTCTTTTTAATATTGATTTTCATATTATATTTTTCATGTAGAATCTTGTTCATTTCCGTGAGTGCATGTTGCAGTTTCTCTTCACTGGTTTCCAGGACTGCTATGTCGTCTGCAAACCTTATTGTCTTGACTGCTACTCCGTTGATCTTAACTCCTCTCATAACTGTCTTACATTCCTCAATGCCTTTCTCAATATATAAGTTGAAAAGTGCAGGTGATAAGCTGCATCCCTGTCTAACTCCTTTGTGAATACAAACTTCTTGCACTACTCCGCATATGTCCACAATGCCTTTTTGGTTTTTATGAAGTTCATAGATTATCCGCCTATCTCTGTAATCCAAGCCAATATCAGTCATAATTTCCATGAGAATATACCAATTCACGTTATCGAATGCTTTTTCTAGGTCCACAAAAGCAATGTAAAGTGGTTTCCTTATATCCATCATTTTATCAGTTATTTCCCGAATTAGTAATATGGCTTCCCTTGTTCCTCTGTTCTGCCTAAAGCCAAATTGATCTTCATTCAGATTTTGCTCTATTTTGTTTTTTATTCGTCTGTAAATTGTTTTAGTCAATATTTTTGATCCATGCGATACGATGATAAGGGTACGATGTTCCTCACATTTCAGTGTTCCCTGTTTCTTTGGTATTGGTATCATGAGACTCTTTGTAAAGTCGTCTGGGACTTCTCCATTTTTATATATTTCACTGATCAACCCAAACAGATATTTGTGTGTCCTAGAATTCAAGGCTTGTAACATTTCTGCTGTTATTTTATCATATCCTGGGGCTTTATGTGATTTCAGCTCATTCACAGCATGAAAATATTCTGATTCAAGATTACTTATAATTAACATAATATATGAGGTAATGGCGCGGACGACAATAAGTAATACTGTGAATTGCTTGATATAAAAATGAGATGTTTAAATTAATATAATGATTAATGATGAAGAGTTCTTGTGCAGATCCAAGATATGTCACAGTATAACCACATAGTTGGGACAGTATTCTAAAGATGATCAATAAAAAATGAAAGCAGAACTTCACTAGAAATAACAAACACATTCAATGGGTCTCCCAATACGAATGAGTGAAAGAGAGTAGATGAGATAGTGTGTGCGTGGGAGGGGCAGGCGGCCGGTGCAGGGTAGAGGTGGTCGTCCGGCCCCTTACGCACGGCTTTGTACTGGCGGCCGTGCTTGTACTAAACCGGTTTTTGTTCCCAGTATTTTTACGCTTCTAACCCTTTGTGGTGCCTCAGCCTCCTTTGGACTACAATATGATTGTACAATATTACTTTTTAATAAAATTGTTTAGTTATTTGTGATTACATAGTAGTTATAATTTTATTTTTCCAAAAAATCTAAAAAAATACGAAAAATTGCTACTTTCGCACCCTCCGTAACTCTGGAAACGTTCACTTTAGCAAGATTATGCATGGGACCTTTTTTGTTCGCAATTTAATGTAGATTATTTTTGTAAATGACACATTTTGCGCTAAACCGCATATTTTTCGAAATATTTAAGAAAAACTGATAAAAACTACTAATTTACCAACTTCTGCCCCCCATCCCTCCCAAACCCGACGCTCAAAATGGTGAGACTTTTTACCGAACAACATGAGGACCGTATAGAACAATTTGGGCTTGGAGGGGAAACTTTTACTTTGGATGTTGAGGTTCGGCCAATTTTAGAACTAATTGCACCGTACTATAAAGTCCAACTCACCAGTCTAACTATAGCTACACTGTCAACTCTCCAACCCCTCTCAAGACCATGACGCCAGCATTAGTCACTAGCTCTCAACACACAAGTGCTTATCTCCAATACAATAGTACATTGAAGTAGTTATTAACGTTGCGTGTGTATTTTTGTGCCATGGCTACTAAGCGGAGGCGCATTGTCATTACTTTCGCTGATAACGTAGCTGCTATCGGTGGCTTCGGTGGCGTAGTTGGTAAGCATGCTGAGCTTCTATGCCCAAGATCGCGGGTTCAAATCTGGCCGAAGTCGTCGGATTTTTTAAGAGCGTTAAAAGTCCCTCAGTATGCCTTCCTTCGGAGGGGAAGTAAAGCCGGCGGTCCCATGTCATAGATTTATAGCATGTTAAAGAACCTTCCACTAATTACACCTGTGTGAAGCTAAATTGTATAGGTTAAGAATGTAAACAACACTTAGGTTCCTACGTTCTTTGCCAAGAGCCGACTGCAGTGGCATCTAGTTGCTAAGTTCTGAACTAGTAGTCGTTGACGGTGGCGTTTGGCGGCAAAAGTAGGAACTATGTGAAAAATTCAAAAGTCTGCAGTCCTTACTTGAACGAAAAAAACAGATAACACACACTAATACAGTCATCACAATTAACACCGGTTATCAGACAGATTGTACACACACCCAAAGTACATGGGGCTACATGACCGCATTGTCGCAGCCCCTAAACTTAAGAACCAACCAACCGTAGCTGCTATCAAAGAAGTTGGAAATGGAAGTCTATTGAAAACTGTTGCAGCTGATTACAAAGTTGGTGTTTCTGTCATTTCAGAAAGGGTGAAGTCTAAATCTAAATTTCTAGACCAAGCTTTGAAGAATTCTCATAGAAAGTCACTGAAAAGATCCGACTTTGAAAAAGTAGGAAAAGTTCTTTATCTTTGGTTCAGTCTATGAGAAAAAGTAGTGCGTCTGACTGGCCCGATACTAAACGATAAAGCTAAAATGTTAGCCGAGTTGTTAGGCGAGGAAGAAAAAGGTTTTCATGCAAGCTCTAGGTTTAAAAAGAGATACGGCATTTGGCAATTCAATGCATGTGGAGAAAAGTTATCTGCAGACCCAGACGTGGTTGATGTTTTCAAAATAAGAGTTTGCTCGACAGCGTCGCTATCTTCACTGGACGATATAGGTAACTCATCCTCTATATCGCTGTCACACTCCAAATTACTTACGAGTAACTCACTATTTCTGTATCACCAAATACTCTGCCACTACCTGCCATGTTTACAAACAAACTTGCAGTTCGTGCACGTGTAATACGTGTGTTGTAAAATATGCATGACTGTGAAGATAAGAGACATCTCATGGCAATAATGTCCGGCTCCATGGCTAATTGGTTAGTGTGCTAGGCTTTGGCCCGAAGGGTCACGGGTTCGATTCCCGGCCGTGCCATCAGGGATTTTAATCTCCTGGGGTTAATTCCTGTGACTCGAGGACTGGGTGTATGTGACGTCTTCATCGTCATTATGGCACGCAGGTCACCCACTAGGATGATCTGCATTCGGCCGCTCAGGAGGCCACACGGAAAGAAAGAAAAAAAAGGCAATAATAGCTCCAAGTGTAGCTGAGAGCTGCATCTTCCTGCCACCTTACGACAAAGCAAATAACTATTACGATATCCTCGAAGTGGGCGTTTCAAAATGGTATGGCGTACCATGGCGCCATTCATGCTGTGACAGAAGCAGCCAAGTGGGCGCAAGGTGGTGCCGCACATGCTGAGGAGGTTAATAAAATTAAGGGAATTAAATACTGGGGAAGGTACAATGATGATGTGTTTGTCATTCTTAATGATAAACAACAAAAGCAGGAACTTAATTAAAACACCTAAACCACAAAATTCAGTTTACACTGGAAAAAGAAAACAATAGAACACTGAATTATTCAGACGTAACTATAAAAAGGGACAGTAACTAATTTACTTACAACGTGTACAGAAAACCCACCCAAATTGCCAACAGAATTCGAAATGACTCACAAGGAACACCATGGCCTCCTCGATTACCCTACAATGACACTATGCCAGGCAGTGAAATTTAAATTAGAAGGCCGTGGAACTCAGCGCATCTAATTGGTCAAACAACTGTTTCTTGAGCTCTGATTGGTGGGAGAAACTGTTTCATAATGAAAAATAGTGTTATAATGAGCCTCATTATAGTACAGTTTTCTGACATATAATAGTGAGGGTCGAACATAAAGTAATGTTATAGTATAATGTTTGATTTGTGTCATTTTTTTTTAAGTATCAAAATGAATTCAAGAAAGAACAAGTGTTCATTGGACAATGATAGACGGAAGTCGCTCACTCAAAAGGAAATTACGGACTTTTTCAAAATGAACATTTGTGTATAATTGTACAAATGTTGTGAAATAATAATCAGTATGTACAGTAAGTAAAGTAATAAAATCATGATAATCTCACTCTTGTTTATTTGAATTTTTCCTATTACTGTATTTTAAACTCTTGGTAAATTGAACTTTTTCTCTTATCCCTTGAGTTTCAAATTATCAAGTCGACTCAATCTTCTGTATGCTGACCTTAAAACATTCTTGGGTGCTATGTTGTTATAGCCCCTTTCTTGGCATAGTGGATGATCTCCAAGTCATTCTGGATATTCGTGAATTTATGTTTGGTTATAATGAATACACTCGAACAAATAGAAATTGATAATGAGCAACGCAATAACCCAGCATATAATCTCAACAAAATTAATTTCAAAGTAAAAATATTATATGAGATCATTCACAATTTTTTTCCTAACTTACAACCACAAAAACAATCGTTCTCAAACAATACTCAAACCATTCACCCTCCTGGCCTAGCGCTAACCCCCCACTTACTTCAAAACATATACGTCACGCGCCACACCCACGCACCTGTTCCACTCATGCCAAGCCTGGTCCCCCTCCTTACCCTCCCTCCCGCCGCACACTATCACTTGTACTCGACCCGGTCACAGCCGCTCAGCAGTCCACTCAGTGCTACACAGCTCACGCAACACTTCCCACAGGTCCAGTATGGGTAAGCCTCACATTGCAGTATTACTCGGCATTCGTTCCATTTTTCACATACACATGTTAGGTTCCTTCACTTATTACAGCACCCAGGCAGGAGAGTTTTACCACTGTAGACCTCGTAAGCCACTTTCAACATCGTCTTTTAGTAAGTTTCCCATTTAATTATTTTTACTCAACCCTTCTTCTCAAACGCACTTTCCGGTTTTCAAACGTTTTTTTCAAAACTTTCTTTTCATATTTTTTACAGTAAACACCAAAACACGCAACCTAGGCAGGATCGCCTTACCAAGTTAATTAACAGCAATCCGTTTGACACGGCAGTTATAGAATCTCACGCAACAAAGCCATCTCCAGTCCATCATCACCTAACATGCACAAGCTTGGATGGGGATGATCCCTGGACCTCTCATCAGCTTAGCATCTCCAAATAAGTTTTCATAGCTTGGCCAATCAGACCTGTATACAGTACAAAAATGGGAACATTAAGTTCCGAATTTGTCCTAATGTTTTAATTAAAGTCTTTTAATGTATATTTTAGTTTGTTTGCAATGAAAATGTTTTAGTGTGCATGCATCTTACTTGATGAAAATGTCTTAGATAAGTAGATAATGATCAATTGTATAAGGCTGAAGAAGAGTATATGTTACTCGAAACATGTCCTTAACATGAACAAATAATAATAAACTTTTTAGTTTTTTAAGAAAAGGTATTGATTGGGCAGAGATTACTTTACCCTTTAACTTGAACAGCTTTCTTGCGCAATCAGTGCCGTTTTCTGCCCGACTGGCAAGAATCCCGTTGTCCTCGTCATTGGATGCGGAGAAATAACGTGATGTTATGCAATCGCCGGCACTCTCGGCCGCTTTACGAGATTCATGTTGTCCTCGCGGTTATACAATAAGAAATAATGCGATATTATGCAATCGTGCCGCACCCGACCGTTTTACGACTGTTTAGCTGTCTGTCATAACAGAGTGTCGGTCGCAAGTTCGAGGTTGGGCAATGGTTAAAACTCACGAACAGTTATGGGCATGCAGAAGTGCAGAGAACATTATAAGCTCCTGTTCTTAAGTGTTCTACAATCTGTAGAAGGCCTTTGGCACAGTGCCCAGAGAAGCAATGTGGATGGTATTAGGACGGGTTGGTTGCCCCGAGCATTTTGTCGGACTGATACAAGCATTCCATGATGGTATATTTGGACAGATGCTGAACCCGAATTAAACATCCGAAGAATTCCCATCACTAATGTGCTAAAACACGGCTGTTTACTTGCACCAACACTCTTTGCCCTGTACCTAGCAGCCATGCTCTACGAGACATTGTCTGTGAACAATGCGGGAGTGGAACTAAGTATAGATTTGATGGAGGACTCTTCAAACAGGCCAGTTCCGATCAGAAAGGTTTGCAAGCCTTGTAACCGATCTGCAATATGAGGATGACAATGCTCGCAATCTGTAAGCCTGAATTGGGAGAATTTGCCATCCTTTAAGGACCGTATTGACAAATATAATTATTTTATTCAAATTTACTGTTCTGCCAATCAATACAAAACAATATGCGTCATTAGGCGCTAATCACGGTACATGTTTTGAACCCTTTTAAATACGGTTCTTCATCAGCCGACGTTTGCTTTAACACAGCATACTATTAAAGACATAGATAATACACAAATACATACAACATTCAAAACCCATTAATAGTACATTATGCAACGAGCCTATAAAGGCTATAATTAAGACACGAGTATTTTTTATAAAACGAGCGTATGCGAGTTTTATAATTTCCATACGAGTGTCTTAATTACCATTATAGGCGAGTTGCATACGACTGTTTATGTTCGACTATAATTATTATAACTATTTTATGTTCGAAGATAAATATTCATAAATATCTGTCGAGATTTCGCCAGTTTTATGTACTAAACAGAGCGCATGAGACGCAGGGAATGCCTTGTATTTGACCATGGCCACCTCGATTACTCTACTATTACACAAGGCAAGGCAGTGTGATTTACATCAGAAGGCCGTGGTACTCAGCGCATCTAATTATCTAATTGGTCAAACGACTGTTTCTTGAGCTCTGATTGGTGGGAGAAACTGTATCATAATGAAAAATAATGTTATAATGAGTCTCATTATGATACAGTTTTCAGATACATAATAGTCAGGGTCGAACATAAAAACTTTTGCAATACATGATATTAAAACACTATAAAATGTGGCCTGTCACAATTCCTTGAACAGTGACTTTTAAATAGAACCAACAGTACACATGTGGTTTTAAAAATGTTTTTATGTGATATGAACTATCTCACTGCTAAAACTAGCATGAAGGTTTCCTAGAGACAGAAATAAACTCCGACTATTCATGTCATTTGAGGGCTGATCCATGTTGAATGTTTTAATAAGTTTTGTTCTGCGAATCCGCACCAAACACTCAAAGAGTGACGAAGTTCGTAGCCGAGGCTATGGGTATTTCCAGGATGAGCATTTATCGTGCAGGAATGAAGCTTAAAAGTACCAGAAAGGTTATTTCACCCAATTAAACATACAATAAAGTGCAGTTACTGGACAAGTTTGATTCACAAAGGACGCAATTTGCAGGAAAGCACAAGAGTTCTCAAAAAAGACGGAAGGAAAGAAAGAAAGAAAGAAAGAAATGCCTACAACAGACAAAATTGTAGTCTCTGTCAATAGCAATGAATTAGGTTTTCCCAATCTCAAGGATCGAGAGGAAATTAGGAAAATTACTCATACACGGAGTTTTGAGGCAGAAGAGAGAAGACCTACCAGACACGTCTGGTTGCAGCAACAAAGACTCGCTCAATCGTTGCACATGAAGAGTTATTGGGCAAACATAGAGGTCAATAAGTGTTGATTCCGCGTGGTCCTAGGAGACCCATTCACACTGAAGAAGAATGAAACTTTGCTAACTTTCTTTTGCGCGACACTTAGCAATGTTGAAGAAAAAAATGAGTAAAATGGATGGGATTGTAGAAGATAACTTCGAACATCTCATAATGCATGTACAGTACATGGTTACAAACAGTGATGACAGCTTGGAGGGGATCAAACCTCATCATATCAGTGACTGCTGTGGTACGTAAACAAGTAGCCTATACCGTTTCTCCTGGCATAATCGCCACATATATTTAGCCTAAAGTTCGCAGAAGGAAATCAAGGTGTGATGATTATGAAAAGAATATTAAAAGTTCAAAGAAGATAAACCACAATTTAAAAAAAAAAAAGTATCATTATTTGCCTGATTCGTAAGCCTGTGTATTTCACTTTCAACTTCAAGATCACCATATAGTTCTTGTATTTTCCCCATTGTGAATACCACTTGTGCAACATCTCACACGGGTCTCTGTTGAAATGTTTCTATGGAAGTGGCTGATGGCACGGCCAGTTCTTTTATAAATTTCACTGAGGTGTCACTTGCGTAAGTTTTTGCCAATAGCAGTGAGGTCTGTTTCTACATGGTGAACTGGGGTAGTGCGTCATATGATGGTTTAGTGAAGCTCCTCATTCCGAGGCCAGCAAGTGGATGTGACAAGTCTATCTATACAAGTTTCACTCGCCTGACTGGCACTGAGTACAGCTACTGTCCAGTGTGTCGTAGTTGCTTGCGTAGCAATAGTTAGAGCCTGTAGGCACAGAGAATCTTTTCTTCTGATAAGGTCATGCCAGGTATTAACCTTATGAATTGATATGATAAAATTGGTCCGGCGCGATCAAACATAAAATGCCAGCGTTTGGCCCCAGTGTGCCGTTGGGCTCGTCAGTTGGTACAGACACACCTCACCAATACGCATGGCTGGCACATACTGAGAAGACCATCAGAAGACACAAAATACAAGTAGTATTGACGTCACGAGTGATGCCAATGTGCTACGGAAGTCAAGCTCCCTATCATAAAACAAAAACCTATCTGATCAAACGGAATTAACATCATATTCCCATTTGGGAATGTTCATAACCTATTAGGTATTAACCTCGCGGCAGCATGTGCAACCGACTGGCTCACCAATACAAATGTGCCATGTGACGATTATTTTATAAATCAATTCTCTTATTTGAAAAGATGGGTGCATGCCATGGTGACAAACATGCCATGAAATATGGTACTTATCTGAAATTTAACCTCTACAGCTGTTTTTATCTTACAAGGAGAGGTCGCCATGTGGTTTACTAGAAAAGTGTTCAAATTTGGTAGGTTTGCTCTTCATAAAAACATATTTTACCCCTGTTTGAGCGTTTTTGCCAATGGGCTTTAGTGTGCTCAAAATTGAACGTTTAAAATCAATCCTCAAACTTTTGTAGTCTCATTCCCGCACACGATTGCGGCTTGTCTCCGTGGCGTAGTCTCTAGTGTGTTGGCGTTGGGAATGGAAGCTACCGTGATCGAAACTTACCTAAATCTTTCTTAAATTATTTTCTTTTTCTTTCTTTGACATCTTTTCTGTTATTTTATGCTTGTGGTACAATATTTAAGTTGGCAGATTACATCAAGTACTTTAGTATTTGTTGTTGCTTCTCTACTTACAATATTAATAAATTAATATTTACGTTATTGTTAGTTAGCTATTGTTGTTTTAAGGGGCGGAACTACGAGGCCATCTGCCCCTATTTACGTTATTGTTTACATTATCTACAATATTTGTCACATTTTCACTGTTCGTCTGACAATGAATTGCTTGAATTTGACCATTTTTCATCAAAACATTGGAAGCAAAGCATTTCGCGACAACGAGCATATTTAATAAATGCAGGTGAGGAGCAAGAATAACACCTTGATCCCATTACTTCACGCGGTAAGCAGATCTTCATATTTCCGAACACTGTTCATTCGTCAGTTAACTTTTCTGCAATGAAAGCATATTTTATCATGTCTACGAAAGCATGAGATGAAAGTTGGTGATGAATCAGTGAATGGATTTTGTTAGCATCTTCCCACGTAGACAGATCTGTGTGCCCATGTACAGCACGGACCGTGTTTTGTAGTTTCTTAATGAGACCTTTGACCTTTGTCGTAAAAAAGTAGATATCGTATGGTTGGCAGAACGGGGTGCAATGTGGTGGGATTATTTCTACATAGCTACAAAACCGAAATACATTATAGAAAACCCAAAAGACAATAAGAGATGTATCAGTAAAAGAAAATAAAAGAGCTCTTGAACTCGAAACCTTGAATTCACCACACCAACGCGCTAGCGACTACACCACGGAGACGATCCGTGAACATGTGCGGGAATAGGACTACAAAAGTTTGAGGATTAATTTCAAACGTTCAATTTTGAACACACTGTGGCCCATTGGCAAAAACGCTCGAACAGGGGCAAAATATTTTTTTATGAAGAGCAAACCCTCCAAATTTGAACGCTTTTCTAGTAAACCACTTGGCGACCTGTCCTTGTTAGTGGATTGTATAAATTGTTTAATTTAAAATGTAAGTAATACAGGAAACTGAGTGCAGGGGTAGACCTGTGATGGATGTAATGCCTATTATTATTATTGTTTTTATTATTAGGACTATCATGAATAAAGGTAAACATTTACTTGAAGTCTTGATTTTTTTAAACATGCTACCTTTTATAAACTGAGATGTTTGATTCAATTTTTTATTTCTTCGGCTTATCCCAATTAATTGGGGTCACCGGAGCCAACCAGGCTCATTTTGGATTTGGGCGGGGATTTAAGACTGGATGCCCTTCCTGATGCCACGTGATTTTCTAGGTGAAAATTTCATCCCGCTGTCACTGGGATTCGATCCCCGGCCGTCCGGGTGATAGACTAGCAGCTAAGCCACTGCGCCATCACACTCCCCAGATGTTTCATTCAATATAACTACCAAATTTCAACCTCTTAGAACTTTATAATGACATCCTAGCAGATGTGCGCAGGCACAGATGACCAGATGTTTTATGAACCTTGTATTTTATCTTGTTCATGGTCAGAGTTGTTTACTTTGGCTTCCAGCTTAGCTAAGATGAAGTGCAGAGTCTATGAGTGAGAGAAGTTAGCATGACACTCAGGGTCGTTTTTACCAACGTCAATTATCCCTTAATTTGTTATTAAAGGCTCCTTATCTTTGCACGGGCATTTCACCAAACAGAAACGTTCGTTAACATACCACTAACAAGGAATTATGTTAAATAGCCAAATCTGGCCACTCAACTCTCAAAAGTATCGTTAAAGTGGCGGGAAACAGCTAAACTGTGCCTTGTGCATCTCACAATGGTGGTTTGTTTCCGAGTTTCACACGAACTTTCATCCATATGAATATAAAATATTATGACAATGAAATTATAAAAGTTCACACATATTACTAAGTTTTAATACCAAGAAAGTCGAATACGGAAATTTAAAAAAAAAGTAGGCTAAATCCACAGTAGGATTTGAACTCCTTCCAGCACTGCATAATAAATTCAGAGTCAGCACCGCAACCGCTTACGCTACAAAGACCACGGGGTGAGCGCGTCCTATTAGGCTATGTATTCACACAACTGCCAGTTCTCCTAAATACTTTGTTCATATCATTTAAAGCTTTTGCCCCGAATAAGGTCTTCTGTATTTCTCTTCCTTTACAATTATGTTCCAGAAAGTCTCAAGGAAGCATCACAAACAACGATCAGTGCTAGACGCTTCTTGTTCTGTCCGCCATGCTCTCCAAGAAGAAACTGAGTCTACTTATGCGCGAGGGCCATAAATCTTATTTAAGTAATTACGAACCCGAATGGCGTCGTGAAATGCATCGAAGATAATCAAGCATTAAATCTCATACTGTATTTAAGTTAAATGGGAATTAACTAAATAATCGTTAGTAAAGAGTTGGTGAAAACGGCCCTCAGATGATTAACAATAATCTTACTCTCCTCACGATCTTAATTTAACAGATATAACAGATATGGCTGAGAGATGGTGGGAAGACAGAAGACGTTGAGGCTTGTGTTCCAAACAGACCCGGCCAGTGGCTGGAAACTGTGCAAGATGATGATGATGATGATGATGATTTACACGAACGCTCTACTCGCACTGGTTGCCAAGACCCTCTTTTCCAGCAATCTTTAGTTCACAGACTCAACATGTAGTCAGTGTCACACTTGTATCAGTTGACAATATCTCATTTTCCCAACTCACAGACGTGGAGGCTTATGCTGCACTCACAAGATTCTCAATTTCCCAATAGTCTTGAACTCAAAGATATGAGTTGCAGTGAGTGCTGCACTTGCTCTGATAAACTTGAATTTCATTCACTAATTTCACAGATATAACATGCAGAACTACCATGTGGTCGGTGTCGCACATGCACTGTAATAAAATCTCTAGGTTGGGTGCTCCACTATGTTGTAATAAAATATAATTGGGTGGGCACCAGTTCATAAGCAGAAAGCTTGTGAACAATTAAACAAATAATATTCGATAAAGCACAGAAGAACTCTCCCTTCTCGAGTCGTGGCGTGACACAATCACTAACCAGAATCATTAGATGAGAGGAGAGATACTATATACTGTAATATAATTTATTAATAACTTACACATGTGGTGAATATATACAAATAATTTCTTGCAACTCAATTCCGATCTCTCCATGCACATTAGTTTTCTTTGACTGTCGCAACAGTCCAAATCTGAATTCCTTCAGGGATGATCTTCATATATTATTACATATTTCATTGTTATTTCTACCCTCAGATATAAAACAATTAAATAGGGTCTTCTTTTCTTGACCAACTAGTTCCCTTAGTTCGCCAAATCACCTCTGCAAAAATTCCAAAGCCGCAGCAACCATTTTGCACGTCTTAGTAATAGCTTCTTTAGTTCTACGCTTCACCATTACCGTATTTCCTCGCATAATCGTCGCACTTTTTTTAGCCAAAAATTCGTGGAAAAAAGCAGGGTGCGACGATTATGCGAAGAATATGTAAGTTCAAAGAATATACTGTATCATTATTTGCTGCACAGGCCAGTCATTCGCGTAGCGTGAGTCTGGCGTGAGTCATAGCCTGCAGTCAGAGACAGGCTTCTTTCTTATAACAAGGTCACGACAGGTTAACGCTCGCGGAATGTGCTGACGAAGCTGGCCATTCGCGTCGTGATTCATAGCCCGCGGGCATAAAGACGAGATTACTTTCTCCTGACAAGATCACGCCAGATTAGGCCTATAAACTCGCGGAATGTGCGCTGGCCGTTCGCGTCACAGTTTATAGCCCGCAGGCATAAAGACGAATTACTTTCTGCTGTCAAGATCACGCCAGATTAGGCCTATAAGCTCGCGGAATGTGCGCTGGCCGTTCGCGTCGTGGTTCATAGCCGGCAGGCATAAATACGATACGGTATTACTTTCTGCTGCTAAGATCACGCCAGATTGTGCCTATAAGCTCGCGGAATGTGCACTGACCATTCGCGTCACGCTTCATAGCCCGCTGGCATAAATACGATATTACTTTCTCCTGACAAGATCACGCCAGATTAGGCCTATACGCTCGCGGAATGTGCGCTGGCCGCTCGCGTCACAGTTCATAGGCCGCAGGCCTAAATATGAGATTACTTTTTGCTGACATGATCACGCCAGATTAGGCCTATAAGCTCACTGTGCGTTGGCCGTTCGCGTCGCGGTTCATAGCCGGCAGGCATAAAGATGAGGTTACTTTCTCCTGACAAGACCACGCCAGATTAGGCCTATACGCTCGCGGAATGTGGGCTGGCCGCTCGCGTCACAGTTCATAGCAGGCAGGCACAAAGACGAGATTACTTTTTGCTGACAAGATCACGCCAGATTAGGTCTATAAGTTCGCGGAATGTGCGCTGGCCGTTCTCGTCATAGTTCATAGCCCGCAGGCATAAAGACGAAATTACTTTCTGCCGACAAGATCACGCCAGATTAGGCCTATAAGCTCGCGGAATGTGCGCTGGCCGTCCGCGTCGCGGTTCATAGCTGGCAGGCATAAAGACGATACGGTATTACTTTCTCCTGACAATATCACGCCAGATTAGGCCTATAAACTCGCGGAATGTGCGCTGGCCGTTCGCGTCACAGTTCATAGCCCGCAGGCATAAAGACGAGAGTACTTTCTGCTGACAAGATCACGCCAGATTAGGCCTATAAGCTCGCGGAATGTGCGCTGACCATTCGCGTCGCGCTTCATAGCCCGCAGGCATAAATACGATATTACTTTCTCCTGACAAGATCACGCCAGATTAGGCCAATACGCTCGCGGAATGTGCGCTGGCCGCTCGCGTCACAGTTCATAGGCCGCAGGCCTAAATATGAGATTACTTTTTGCTGACAATCACGCCAGATTAGGCCAATAAGCTCGCGGAATGTGCGTTGGCCGTTCGCGGCACGGTTCATAGCCGGCAGGCATAAAGATGAGGTTACTTTCTCCTGACAAGACCACGCCAGATTAGGCCTATACGCTCGCGGAATGTGGGCTGGCCGCTCGCGTCACAGTTCATAGCCGGCAGGCACAAAGACGAGATTACTTTTTGCTGACAAGATCACGCCAGATTATACGCTCGCGGAATGTGCTAAGTGACGAAGCTTGCCGCTCGCGTCACATTTCATTGCCCGCAAGCATAAAGACGAGATAGTTTTCGTCTGATTAAGTCGCGACAGCATGTGCAACTGACTGGCGCACAAATACGAACATGCTATGCGACGATTATGCGATGAAATTTTATAAACCTATTTTAGTGTTTGAAAAGTAGGGTGCGACGATTACGCGGTGGCGACGAATTTGCGAGGAAATACGGTATATCAGATTCAGCCGCCATCTTGCACGTTACCTATATAAAGTCTGTTGCGCATCCATTATGATACCTACTCTATAGTTTTTTTACTCCAAGCTAGTAAATCATGGTGCAGATAATAATATACCAATACAAGTACATCTATGCATTTTCTTAGGAATGTTGCAATCACCTCTCCTTCCAACAGAACATCACAATTGCACCAGTTCACATATCAACGGTCCCAATCACGATTTCTAGACTTGTTACAGCTCCAGTTGTCAAAATCTTTCCCAACAGTCATAAGTTTGTGATATAGCATGCACACAATCAGTTGTCATCAGGAAGTCACATTTTAAGTTTCTTTTTGTTGACACCTCTAGATGGCACTACACAAGTCATAATTTAAAAAAAAGATAAAATTGCAGTATTAGACAAAAGATATCACGCGTAAAGTTAAAACATTTAGAACTTCATGAATAGCATCTAATTCACAGAATTATGGTGTATTTTGCAAACAAAAATATTTTACTATTGAAAAGTATAATCTATTCTGTCCTAAAAAAGTAAAACTGAAGAATCCACTAGTAAAGTTTTAGGTTCCTCTCCATTATGGTTTTTTAATGATAATTCTTAATGCCAATTATCTTGCTGTACAATGCTGAAGTCGCAAGAGTCTTAATTTCCGGATAGTCTTTGTATTTTGTTTGGCTTTTAATAATATTGAGCCAGTTTAATTTAATCGTATTACTGCTCGAGTTCATTTCTGAACATATTATATAATAATTTATTAGGGATCTACCCTGTTGATGTAATTTAAGGAGAATGAAATATGATAGAATTGGCATAAATTAAAGATAAGCCAGATATGAACCAGCACCAGGTCTAATGCCCAGCTTCATGCTCTGTGCTTGAGCTATGCCTGTTAGGTTATCTGTAAATGTGCAATTGCAGATAATAAAATACTGCATTCATAGACAAGCGCTCAATCTGAACTTAAATACTAAAGTATCGAGATTCCAGCATTGTGGTTGTTTTGTTATAAATATTACAGCCTCCATTGAGGTACAGTGGTATTTTCCCATCCTTAATTTAAGGGTTAACAGTTATGAAAGTAGAGTCTGCATATTTACAAGAAACCCCTCACCAAATAAGAGGCAAATGTAACTTTAATACTTACACTTAATGATACGAAGTTGCCGCAAATGATAAGGGAGGATCGAGCTCTTGTCAAAGCGACACATAATCGCTGTGTGTCAGTTAGGAAACCAACACCCTCAGTTCGGGCACATGACATGATAACAACATCACATTCTTGACCTTGGAAACTATCAATGGTATTGACGGTTACACTACAGCTGGAAGTCCACGTTCTGAAATAAAAAACATGTTAAAACTAAAATTAAGGGGGAACATACAGCTTAAGGAGTTAAAACAATAACTATTTTAATATTGGTTGGTTCCTTAGTTTAGGGGCTGCGACAACGCAGTCATGTAGCCCCGTGTACTTTTGGTGTGTGTAGAATCTGTCTGATTACCAGTGTTAATTGTGATGGCTGTTTTAGTTTGTGTTATCTGTAATTCAGGTAAGGACTGCAGACGAACAATTTCAAGTAGTTCCTACTTTTGCTACCATATGACACCATCAATGACACCTAGCTGTGAACTTAGCTACTAACTAGATGCCATCACAACCGGCAATATATTTTAATATTATAACTGTGCCTGTCATAGATCCATCCTCTTTACATGACCATGCCATTTAAGTCTATTATGTCTACAGAGTATTCTTAGCATGCTAAAATCAAATTCAAAGCCAGACAGTTCCTACTGGGTACAATTTTCTATATTATTTAAATTTTCTATTAATATACTGTGCCCATTTTGAGGGAGCCCATAGACTGGATATGAGAGTTGTTTTTCTGTATTATATTTTGAGGATTGGTTTGAAGAGAGCGCCAAGGAGAAGTTTGTGGGGAGTGTACGGTGAGACGTTACGTCAGATGTGCGAGATGGATTCGCACGGGACAGCGAAAGAGGTCACTGCACTGGGCACACCGGTTAAAGAGCAGTAACATACAGGATTCGATTCATGCAGAGTCGAGCATGAATTCGAACGCTCATTCGAAACTGTATTACGAGTACCCGACACATTGCCAAAAAACTAGCCTACGAGGAAACACTGTTTCAGTGTTGTCCACTGATAGCATTTATGTAGGTGGGGCCAGTTTTTGTGTGTTCAAAACTGTGCTGGACTAATATCCAATCTCACAGATAGTATCCTACATGCTGGAACATATTCCTAACCCGAATATTGAGAAGAGCATATCTTCATCCAGAGGATTTATTTTAGCTCTGTGGTTGGAAAATATGGCAAGCAATGTTCGTCAGTGTACTGCGCTAATATCAGTAGAATGCTAGCAAAGTTGTCGTGTACAGTTATACTTGTAACACAGACTTATTTCGGAACGGTAAAGGACCGGATGACAATAGTGAACTACAGCAGTTCTAGATTACCAGGGTGTCTACTGTAAGGAAGAAGTAAAAATTAGTTACTTTTTAGGTACCTTTTAGTTAATTTTATTTACCTTTGAATTCAAGACACGTCTGCGGTCTGCAAGCATAGACGCTCATCACGCGGTGAAGAAAAACAACAATGAACTGTTTTTAAAGAGTTTTTTTTATTTATCGTATGACTTTTAGTGCCGGGAGTGTCCGAGGACATGTTCAGCTCGCCTGAGTCTGTAGCTGCATCCAGCGGACACCCTTAGGATGAGCTACAAGTTCTGTTCAATTTCAAGTTGCTACCAGATATCAATGATACCTAGTGGTGAACGTTGGAACTTTGATAGAGCGTTCCGACGAAATCTAACCTAACAATTTAGCTTCACACAAGTTTAGTCTGTGGAAGAATATTTTACATGCCATAAATCTATGATATGGGACCGCCGGCTTTACTTCCCCTCCGAAGGAATGCATACTGAAGGATTTTTAACGCTTTTAAAAAATCCGACGACTTCGGCCGGGTTTGAACCCGTATCTTGGGCACAGCAGTTCAGCATGCTACTAACTATGCCACCGAAGCTGCTTTAAATGAAATTCACATGATGTTATAAAAATTTAAAAAAAATATATATATATACTAGATATTTAATATCCAATGAGTTGTTTCAGCTAATATGTCGTCTTGTGCACAATATGTTGTTATAATTACGGTACCAAGAGGTTGCTCAGCTTTTCACCATTTTGAGAGATTTTCTTCGTCCCCGCGGTACGACGCGAAGAAATGTATGCGATGTTACGCGATAGTCACCAAATTCTGTCTTCGCAGTCAAATACGGAGAAATATCGAGATGTTACACGATCGGCGCTGGTCTCAGTTGTTTGATGAGCTTCCCGCAGTTTTCACGATAGAACACGGAGAAAAATCGTGATTTAGATAATCAAGACACTTTTAGTCATTCGACGAGATTTCCATTGTCCTTGAGGTCAGGCACAAGAAAATATAGCATTATTACGCAATCGGCGCCACTTGCTGTCCGTTTGACAAGAATACTGTAGTCCTCATCATTGAATGCAGAGAAATATCGCGATGTATCGCAATCGCTGCCGCTCTCGGCCGTTTTACGTTGTCCTCGAGATATTATGCAATCGTCGCCGCACCGGCCGTTCAACGATTGTCTGTCTATCTGTCCTGACAGAACGGCGGAGGCAAGCTCAAGGTTGGGCATGGTTAAAATTCAAGAGTTCTTCTTTCTTTATTTGTGTCAGGAGTATCAATATGAAGCCGGCCCCGTGGTGTTGGGGTAGCGCGCCTGCCTCTCACCCGGAGGCCCCGGGTTCGATCCCCGGCTCCGTCAGGGATTTTAAAACTGACGTGAGGGTTGGAACGGGGTGCACTCAGCCTCGTGAGGACAATTGAGTAGCTGTCTGACAGTGAGACAGCGCCCCGATCACGAATACCAAGATTAACGGCCGAGGGGACCCGACGCGCTGATAGCGCGTCACCCCAATATCTGCAGGCCAAATGGCTGGGCAGCGGTCGCTTGGTCGGCCTTAGCCCGTCATGGGCTGGATAGTGCCAGGGGTTGATTTTTTTGAATCAATATGAATATTGAATATTCAATAGAGAATATCTACACACATCAAAAAAAGTTTTGCATCACCTCGGTTCCAAGAGTTCCGGAACCGTTAAATACAAAGGGAATAGAGATCAACACAAACAACATTTCAGCTCGTTTTATTGCTCATGAGACCCACACATTGCATGTTGTACCATCATACAGCTAGACTTTCAGCATTTGTGGTCCAGATTGCAGTACACACCACTACCTCTAATACCCAGTAGCACGTCCTCTTGCATTGATGCATGCCTGTATTCGCCGTGGCATACTATCCACAAGTTCACCAAGACACTGTTGGTCCAAATTGTCCCACTCCTCAACGACAATTCGGCGTAAATCTCTCAGAGTGGTTGGTGGGTCAAGACGTCCATAAACAGCCCTTTTCAACATATCCCAGGCATGTTCGATAGGGTTCATGTCTGGCGAACATGCTGGCCACTGTAGTCGAGCGATGTCGTTATCTTGAAGGAACGCATTCACAAGATGTGCACGATGAGGTCGAGAATTGTCGTCCATGAAGACAAATGCCTCTCCAATATTCTGCCGATATGGTTGCACTATGGGTCGGAGGATGTCATTCAGGTATCGTAAAGCCGTTTCGGAGCCTTCCATGACCACCAGTGGCGTACGTCGGCCCCACATAATGCCACCCCAAAACATCAGGGAACCACCACCTTGCTGCACTCGCTGGACAGTGTGTCTAAGACGTTCAGCCTGACCAAGGTGCCTCCAAACACGTCTCCGACGATTGTCTGGTTGAAGGCATATGCGACACTCATCGGTGAAGAGAACGTGATGCCAATTCCGTGGGGTCCATTCAGCATGTTGTTGGGCCCATCTGTACCGCGCTGCATGGTGTCGGGGTTGCAAAGCTGGACCTCGCCATGGACGTCGGGAGTGAAGTTGCGCATCATGCAGCCTATTGCGCACAGTTTGAGTTGAAACACGACGTCCTGTGGCTGAACGAAACGCATTATTCAACATGGTGGCATTGCTGTCAGGGTTCCTCCGAGCGGCAATCCGTAAGTAGCGGTCATCCACTACAGTAGTAGCCCTTGGGCGGCCTGAGCGAGGCCTGTCATCGACAGTTCCTGTATCTCTGTACCTCCTCCATGTCCGAACAACATCGCTTTGGTTCACTCTGAGACGCCTGGAAACTTCCCTTGTTGAGAGCCCTTCTTGACACAAAGTAACAATGCGGACGCGATCGAACTGCGGTATTGACCTTCTAGGCATGGTAGAACTACAGACAACATGAGCAGCGTACCTTCGTCCTGGTGGAATGACTGGAACTGATCGGCTGTCGTACCCCCTCCGTCTAATAGGCCCTGCTCATGCATGGTTGTTTACATCTTTGAGCAGTTATAGTGACATCTATGAACTGTCAAAGGGACTGTATCTTGGATACAATATACACAGTCAACGTCTATATGCCGGAGATCTGGGAACCGAGGTGATGCAAAACTTTTTTTGATGTGTGTACATTTCTACCATACATATATACAGGTCTATTACACCAAACAAATCAAAGATTGAAGCAACAAATTTGAGCTAGATGATTTTTGCCCAGTAATCGGAGACGTCGATAGCGCTGGAGGAGGCTGCAATCAAATCTTTCATAGTGCACTTTGAAGGACATAAGTCACACTGACATAAATGTTGGATTGTCTGCAGCTCTCCACAGTCACAGAGTGATGAGTCGCTTGAGAAACCCCACTTCCACAGATTTACTCTTGTTCTGCCGACTCCTGTACGGAGTCTGTTAAGGGCCTTCCAAGTTGTCCACATCTCCTGGTGTCCACATGGAAGACTTTCCTTCGGCTCCATCCAGTTGGAAAGGTGGTTAGTTCACGAGTAGTTATGAACATGTTGTTCGGTCGGCGCCGTGATTCCCTTTGTCCCTATGCTGTGGTTGGGAGTTCATCAGTTCAGCGTGGATCACAAGGAGGATTTAGGATTTCGATGCTACGTAGGCTGTCATTTTTAAGTGGGTTGATGCACTTCTCGCTCCCTGCACGATTTTAAGTAAGTTATATGGTCATGGGAAAAGTGGCAAGTAGGTTTCGTGATGGGTGCCCCGTGATGGGTGCCCAATCACCTTTGACAGGATTCGCGCAGTCCTCGTGGTCGCAAGTTCACGATAGGGGACGGGTTTTATAATTTTACGCAACTGACGTCGATCTCAGTCCGTTTGACGAGATTCCCGCAGGCAAGTCTTGCGGTCAGCCGGCCGTCTTGAGGATGCGATTTTGGAGGATGAACGTTCGAAGTAGGTACGGTATCGAATATTACGAATTATTCTGAGAGGATTGCACGAATAATACGACAAGAGGGCAAGTTTTATTTTGACTGAGAACCATGAATTATCTACAAGTTATCGAAATAATCGGTTAGATTATATAACCGAAGGAACCAAACTTCGAAGGAAAAATCTACTTATAACGGAATTTCGAATTAACCATACCGGATGTCGCAAATTTACTAGACATGTTTTTTTAAATAAGTTATATGTATTTCGAAGATTTTTCGCAATTTTTTTTCGAAACGGTAAAATTTCAAAAATTGCGACATTAAATTGTTTCACGTTATTTCTGGACTTCAATTTGGCATAGTTTCCAAATAAGAGAAATGAGAGATTTCTTTTTAGTTTCGGAAGTATTCGCGAATATACGTCTCGCGAAAAGTCAGGTTTCCTAATACAGTAACACAGAAAAATATTTCACACGAAACTTAAGTCATCTTGATGCCGAAAATATACGTTGAACCGATGTATACCTCTCAAGATATCCTCAGTATGTATTTCCTTGAGGTCGGGCACGGAGAAAGATATCTTAGTACTGTACCCGATACCTAGTTTAGGCTATCGGCTACGCCAGCAGACATTAAGCTGTAGTTGAGGTTTTGGGAAGAATTAAGAAAAGATAGCGCACCGATCGCGTCAAGAAGAATGTCAAGATGACGTAGGAGGTCTAGAATCAAGGAGGCACTGACGTCTGTAAGAAGATGGAATTATGGATAGAGATGTGAAGCTTTATTGAGATATATATGGAATTATAGTAATTAAACATCTTAGAAGAGGATATATAACATGCATTGTATGTGGAAATAATTTTATGGAAGTCAGATAACCCTTAAGTTATTTTATAACAGAACAGCCGAGATGATCTGGGTTCGAGATTATGATCGTGACGCGAGAGCACAGTGGTGGGGGACTACACCACGTGCCTGCGCCAAGCACATAAGCAAGAAGACAGTGCTAGCAAATTCAGTTGAGCTCAGTCAGACGAGCAGGTAGGAGCAGCTCTATAGCGCAAGCGAGACGCACAGTGAAGGTCACGTAACATACAGAAACTGTCACGGCAAAGTGTAGGCGACAGTTCCTGCATCGCCGAGCAGCGAAGGCCGAGCGGGTCATTGATCCAGGCGGGCTGGCCGAGGAAGCAATCGCAGACGGCCGGGATATGTCAGAACCGCACTACAAGTAGTTGAAGACTTTATTACAAGCCACATTTCAACTCAGTTTGAACACAGCTTTTATTGAATAACTTCATGACTATGCTGTTCTATAACGCATTCGAAGCTACTTTAACTATTTCAAGTAAACGGAATGTTGTTAGCATAGGCACCGATGAACATTAGATCGTGCATTAATAAGATTTATTTCTTATACAGTTTTCATGAGTTATCAAATACAGACAACTACAGGGTGTTTCGTAATCTTGAACACTCTCAAGTAAAATTTCATTTTACGAAAGTGGGACTTAGCAGTCATTTGAGATTGAACTTGCAATACTCAAACTGAACATTTAACGGAACAGTGGCGTAACTTAGAAGAGGAGTAGGGGGTCCGCTGTTTCCATGAACTTTTTCGAGAAGGAGTTGGACAATATCCGCTATGGGTAATCCGAAGTTCAACATGTCCGAGTAGACACTGATAGAGACAAGATGGCACCGCAGAGCGATGGATTCGATTCCTGACGAGAGGAGTCCACCAGCTGATTCACTTGGGATTTCGAAGGCAATCGTCATTTCATGGATGGAATGATATTCACGCCGATCTTTCGAGAAATTCTTTATGTAGGGAAAATCGACGATCTTGGAAATTTAATTACAGCTGATTATGAAAGGTACTGTAAGAGTCATAACTACCTGATAGATTATTTTCATGAATACTGGGCACACATGTATATTTTTCTAATAGGAGTGATACGATTATTAAGACATGGTTTGAATTTATATACTTCGAATTTGCTAGAATATGGAGTGACCATATGATATGGCAGGCATCATTATACGATATTCTCACCATTGTTTGGCTTTATTAAGCAGATGTTTGGTCTTTTAGACATTTTTCCAGCTAGGATATTTTTCATGAATAGTTTTTTTTTGTATAACGAGTATTTCGAACTCGTGATCTGCAATTGATTATCTAAAATTACTTCGTCAGTTCATTGCATACTAGCGAGTGTGTATTATTCATCAGTAGGGATTTTTTCCATTGGATTGTTTGGAGATATTAAGAAGTTATTCACTTTAGTGAATGAACATCGCTTTTATATGACAACTAGAAACTTGTTGATTCCTATCTGGTACATTCACTCATATAGCCTACGAGATGGGGTCCTTCGTATTTATACGATTGTATGGTGGCTACTCATCTTACCCATCGTTCAGGGAACTATCATCCAAGTCGACGGGGCGAGGTCTTTCGTATTTATACGACTGTACGGTGGTTACTCATCTTACTCGCCATTGAGGGACTCATTTTTATCATCCGAATGTACACGAGATGTAAGTGAATCAAACAAGGAACTACTAGTCACATATCAGTCGAAATTTTGTTAAATAAAGTAACGATAAATGTCAACAGGATTGCATTTAGTAATTCTTGTTTGCCAATCCAATATTTTGTTGCTATACTCTTTTGAGAGTAATTTCAATTTAACAGCTGTTACGGCTGATGCTTTTGATGATTTTTATAATTGTGTTTGATACCTTTGAGAAGGATTTAAAGTAATTGAATCTTGTAAGATTAATCATTAATGGTCAGAATTATTTTAAGGCAGATCAGTATTGCAGATTTTGATATGAGATTATAGCACATTGGTGTTTTTCTGTGATGTGAGTTATGAAATTTGTAAAAGAATTTATGCTATTTGAAAGCAGATCTTGAATTACTGAAGTAATATTTTTCCAATTGTTTAAGAAGTTGTCTAGATGTGATCAGAGTAATTACAGTTATTGGAGATTGTGTACGTTGATAATTTGAAGCCAGTTATATATTTTTGTAGATCATGCAACATGGTTAAGTGGAGTTTGTGATAGGCATTTTGTGGAAGTTGCCATGTGATAGTTGCAACGTTGATAATGTCGTGAGACATGAGGTCGTCGTACCCAGTCTAGCGTAATTGTTGAGATTCATGCTGTATGTGCTGAATATTTATGGAGTTTTGTGGAATAATTATGGTATTCAAATGTGATATTTGAAGTATTGGAGAAATGTAATGTCGTTGTGGATAGTTTGATCCAACGTGATGTCGTGGAGGCAATAATATTTTTTGGCATGATAAATTAAATACGAGATATAACTTGGAAGTGATAAAATTGTAAGACAACGTTCTATAAACCTTATTGAACAATTTGTTAGGAAATTAAACAAATAAATAAAGTTGATAATACAAGATTTTCTGAAAATAATAATTAATGAAATAATAATCTGAGATTTAAGCATATTAATGATCTGACCTAATGAAATAAAAATCAGAATGACTAGATGAAATAATGAAAACTAAATAACCAGATGATTGAAATTTAAATAAGTTGATAAATTAAATTTTGAAATAAATCGATGAATTAAATAAATGGATGAATTAAAGATTGAATAAATAAACTGATTGAAATTAATTAATAGACGATTGTAATGATGATGAATAACTGAATTAGAAGGTGATAATTAATTAAAGAAGCTGATGATTAATGAATTTACATGGAATTAAATAAATTTAATTGAGAGATAATTTGAAGGAATTGCAACTTGAGTTGAGAATTTAAATGATGTAATGGTGATGAATTAATGATTCTGACAGGAAAATGTAGAATTTTGAAGTGAGAATTAATGTGATAAATATTTAATTTTGATGATGACGATAATGATGACCAATGAGAATTTGAATTTTCTGTAATTCACAGATAAGTGATTGTGAATGACAATGTAAATAGTGTAAATTAATTATTCGATGTTTAGGAGCATTTGATTAACATGTTCAACATTCAAATTATGCCATGCAAACCATAATTTACGTGATATTTAATATGTGTGATTATTATATGTGTATGTTTAGACAGATTAATAACATTTATTAAATCCACATTGATGTTAAATTAAAGAGAAATTAGGTCTCAGGTTTCACAAATGTCAGTGACGAAAGACATAGTGCTACAGTGATCCTGAGAACCCAAGAGAACTTTATAAATTTTTCTTGTTATGTGGATAAAAATAATATTGGATTAGAGAAGAGATGGTTCGATTTTTGGACAATGACAATTTAACTTTGGCATTCGACCATACTCTTAGGTAGGAATTATATTTAAAATGTCTGTCTGACTATCAAAGTAAAATAAATTTGTTTTTATCTTAGTTGTGATCTGATGATGGTGTGATGTTCCTTTTTCTTTCCTTGTCTTGAGTAAGGCTTATCCGGAAAGGAAGTGGTTTGCTAGGAATTCAGTTGATGGCGCCCATTTATATTTGCATTATTTTTATTAAACTTAAGCCTGTAACGACCCTAGAGATACTTTGTCTCGTGATACCCACTGCTTTTTCGATAACTCAGCTGAATTTCCGACACATTCCTTATTTGACTAGAGGTTCATTTAACTCCGCTCTGTCCCGGAACTCCAGGAATGCGATGTTATAGCAGATGGGTCATCGCATCCCCAGGACGAACGGGTACAGTACTATGCAATAGACACGGCGCCGCTTGCGTGAAACTCGCTCCATCGCAATCTCTGAGCCTAGCGGCGCGACTTTAAATGATTCAACCCGCCTTCAGAAAATTTTCGTTACCCGTTTGAAAAATTCGTTACTTTTGTTACCCATTTGTAAAATTTGTTACTTTTTCGTTACTTTCGTTACCGGTAGACACCCTGATTACGTGTTTTTTTTATGGCACAAGCCATAGTGTAATGGATACCGCACAGGAATTCATGGTAGTGAATCGTCGGGATGAACTTTTGAATAACACTGCCATGAACTGAAACGTCATTATGGAGTTTTAAATCATATTTGGTGGTGCGATGGAGGCCGATGTTTGGAACATTCAATCGTGACAAGGAACCGATGGAGACATGTGTGTTACAGCACATGTGTGTTCGAGCAGGCATCGGGGCGAGGTTGTGGCGTGCTACAGCCATTGGATTCATCGTTGCGGAACATTATCAAGGGAAGTGAACAACATCTTTACTATCTAGTAATTAGTACACATGATTTGCAGACAGTAGACTATTTCATTCAACCATTTTAGGAATCATCGTTTGATGCCAGCATTTATTTTTGAATTATGCAAGAGCATAATGACTGGAGCCTTCTTATGGATTTCTAAGCTATATTTTTGTGTGTGTCAAGAAGACTAGCATATCCATGGTACGGTTTATCGTTGGATGGTGCCATACTTTCAAGGCATCCATGCTTCTATAGTTAGCTAGTCATTTTTCATTGATTTTCTGGCTGTACAGTCTTGTACATAATATTTTTCTTTGTCGCATTTTTGATCGAAGGCAATCTTTGTTGGATAGTTGCTTGCGATGATAATTGCGTTAATTAATGATTCTTGGGAGTTGATCTTAGTAATATTCCAGGAGTTTAGATACTTAATCGTTACCTAATGAGTTTGATTTTTCACACGATTAGGATTTCTATAATAATAATAATAATAATAATAATAATAATAATTGATGATTGTAATACTTCAGATAATACATGATTAAATCATGTTGAATGATTATCAGGATTTTGAAGATCTGTTGGGATCGTAAACTTGGAATTTAATTATCTTTGACTTGTTGAGATATTTAATAATAATAATAATAATAATAAATTTATTGGGTGATAGTGAACCATTCTGTGGTGTTCACATAATCGAATTTTGGATCAGATTATAGACAAGAGGTAATGAGGTTGTGATGAATAATGCAATTTGGATTTCTCTAAGGAGGTGATGATAATATTTTCGAAAAGGAAAGTTGCGGTGTAGAGCAGTTGTGTCAAATAGGGGAGTGTTTGTAAGATTTTGGAAGGCAAAATAATTCTTAATGACAATTAAATGATTTATCTGGCATGGTAGTCGAGTTGAATTGGGAAGACATGAGTGTACTTATCCCACAGTATTTATTCTAATCCATTAATTGAAGCAATGAGGCTCAATGGAATTTAGAAATATGGAAATAGTAACTATGATTAAATGGTGTTGTATGTGAAATGATGTTCATGATTTTGGAGGATGAATCCTGGTATTATGTTTCTCAAAAAGAAGGGTTTAGCCAGTGTAGCAACCCCACACCTTCAACCAGATAATGTCATCAGTAGAATTCCGTATTCTACTTATTTTTGTCCTCACCTTACAAATATTCTACGGAATGATTTTGATATTGCAGAACGATCAATATTTTTTGAAACTTTCGATATTTTGATGAGATATAAAATGTGAAGCCTATTTAATGCTTAGTGATATGGAGCATTCAGGGAATGCTGACCTCGATTTCAGATGAATTAGTTGTTATAACTGATCCATAATTCATATAAAATTTGATAATTACATGTTAATAGCGAGTTACACCCCAAATTTAAATAAGTGAATAAATTTATTTCTTTAAGAAATTATATTAAATCAACAAGGTTGTTGGATTGATTAATAAATTCCAGTTGTGGAAATTTACGATTGTGAGATAACTGATTTATCGTCAGATAAATGGAAGAATAGATTGTTCATAGCCAATAGTTTTGATGGCTTGTTAAATAACAGACATAACTATTTCAGAGTTTTTATTCATGACCTTTTACATGATTGATAATGAAACTAAAAATAAATTGGAGAATATTTTGACTTGTAAATAATTTTCGAATTGATGTCAGACTGGATATTAATTGTCTGCACATCATTAATGTGTTAATGGTGTTTAGAATAACACATGCTACTGTGATAAACTATAAATTTCACTAAATGTTGGAAGAATACTTGAATAATTTCATTATTAAAAATTTTGATTTTTGAATTTAATTAGTGCCGTTAATCGAATAGGGCATATTTAGAACAAGGGTCCCAGGGGGAGCGATAGGGTGTTTTTTTTATTTCAGGAGTGTGTTTAGAGTCTCCCTGTGGAAAGAAAGACTGTATTAGAGTAGGATGGTTGAATGAATAAACTGACCTGATGCATTTTATCTTATAGAAAATTGGGGTCATTCATGATTTCTTGAAACTTAACTCCTTTCTATCCTTGCTGTAGTAAGCATCGGGATAACAGCTACGCTTTTTGTATTAAATTACAACGTTGGTTGTTTGCTCATATTTTACCCCGAGATGTTTTTGAGTCTTGTGCTCTGCTGTTATTTAGATGTGCGCTTGTGTGGACGTGGGACATCCGTCAAACGGTGAAAAAAAAAAATCAACACGATTGTAATAGCAAATAAAACTATTTATTACATGATAAAAACATCTGTACAGTAGCTACAAATGTGGCTAAATAATGTACAGTAATATAAACTTACAGGTGAAATAGTTCATGTAGCTTGAAAATAGTCTGTCATTTTCTTCTGCCTCTTTGATGCTCGAGCTTTCACCGCGGCAATATTTCGTATTTTTCGGAGCAGTAGTGCCTGTGTTGCATTGGCCTCTTCTTGACTTTCAAACCATTCTATACACTTGGACAGCATTGTTTCAGCCTCTGAGTGGCTAATAGTTTGTTTTTCTTCATGGTTTGAAGTTTCAAGTCTTTGGTTAAGTCCTAAAACAACACGTTTACGCTTTTCAGACATTTACAGCCTAATTGCCACAACTGAAACCCGATCCAGTGGTGACTGGTGACTCACACAAGTGAGACAAAAGAGGGGGAGGGGTGTTAGCCCGTCAACTGAAGGTCATATATAAGGTGCGTTCAAAAAGTAACGAGCCGGAGGCATAACTACAGAAACCAGTACCTGTATGTTAGAAGTATTGGCCCTGGCTATTGAGGCACTTGTCCCACTGTGACACGAGGCGGTGAATGGCTGTCTCATAAAATTTCCTGGGCTGCGATGTGAACCAGTTCCGCACGTACAGCGAACGCGTCACTGCTCGTTAAAGCACTTTGTTATTACAGAATTATTATGCTATTACAGCAATGACGGTTAACAGAAACTGACGGTTTAAAGAGTGACGGTTAAACGAAGTTTTACTGTACAATGATTTACTCACATCATCCAAATCCTTCTTCAATATACTATGATCTACTTAGTTCAAACAAATCCTTCCCTGACTATTTTCTCTGATCTTTTTTATTTTTTAACACAATCTTGCACACCATCTAAAGCCCTCTCTATTCCCCTCTATATTGTTTATTTTCACTGGAATCCAGTGAACCTTGGCCACCAAATACCATTTTGCAACCTTTTGTTCCTCTTCTACTCACCATGGTGCTGCCACATACTTATAGAATTATTTGAATAAGAAATTACTACACAAATTTAACATCTGTTATGCCTCGCCCTCACTGCAAGGGGACGGAAGAAAGGAGAGCAGAACATTCGTCAAGAATGAAGATCTACTGGCAGACAAGAAAACAAGCATTACAGTGATCATATGAGTGAAGAACATCGTGGTCCATTGATGGCCGAAACGTCTCAAAAAAACAAAAAACACAACATGCCCTGACTGAACCCTTGCAAATACAATATTTAGACTGATAATAAAATAAGACCTATAACCTAATGTTCCATTTTGGTTTTCCATATCTTGAACTCTGCTATGAGGTCATTGACTTAAACTTCCATACAGCTGACCTCATTGTCTTTGTGCGCTATTTCCGTGTGAAGTCGCTGAATTTCATCTTCCTTTTGCGAGTTCATCTTGATATTATTGACCAGCCAAGTCTTCTCATCTTCAAGTATTGCAATCTGTGTTTTGGAAGACTGGAGAAAGATTCGAGAGTCTGGACCTCATTGCATATCCTCCTCCTTCTGGTGATAATGAGCTAGATCGTCCTCTTTCTTCTTGACTACCAACTCCAGTTGTCTGTTGATTGTCAGTAGTTTGGCAGCCAGTTTATATTTCGCGTTGAACTTTTCTTGCAGGGTGTCCCTGCACTGTTTCACTTCTCATAGCTCAAGCTGCATCCCCTGTATCTTCATCTGGAGCTCCATCATCTCTTTGCATATAGTTCTTAAGAATCCATGCCAGATTAGTTAACTGAATAATATCTACGGAGATTCCTAATATTATGGGTATTGACAAGACTTACCCTCCCGGTCCGTTAAACTATAGTAACATTCACCAATACGTTCCACCACCTTAAAAGGCCCTTGAAATAGTTTAAAAAAACTAACCCTGAATTGAAAATGGATATGGATATGGCACCAGATCGCCTACTTCAAAAAAACTGAATTTAACCCTCTAAAAACTATAAGCTGCCAACTTTCTGTCCTGATAATTTTCCCAACGCCCCCACCCCTCTGATGATTTTCCTGGTTATTTCCTTCCTCACCTTCTTTTCTTCTCTTTCTCGTAATTCAGTGTCTCTATGGTCCTCCTTCTCAGCTTTAGCTTCCAACTTAACTCTTTTCATGGCACCAACTTTATCAGAAATGTCAATACCTTTAGGCTCATTGTCATCGTCATCATCAGCATCTGCATCACTAGATTCATTATAGTGTTGGGCTGTATGTCTCGTACGTGTTCTAACATGGCGAGCTCCTACAGCTCTTCTGGACCTAGCTCCATCATTTCTTCTAAAGCAGGAAGTATCCCAAGTACCATTTTCATCATTATCATGCCTTCGATATCCACCCCCTCCATTCTCATTAAAGCGTACTCCTCTGCTACACCGGCGGCGACCTCTGCGTCTACCTCCGCAACGGCTCTCTCTTCGTCACCTGCTACGGCCTCTTCCACCTCTGCCTCTACGATCTCAGCGATTTCGGCCTCTACAACCACGGCATCTACCTGTGCATCGGCTCCCTCTTCGTCGCCTGCCAGGGCCCTTCCCATGTCTGCCTCCACGACCTCCCCTTATCTTTTCCACCTCTTCATTTAGTTTTCAGTTATTTCCTTTTATCTCATTTTGTTCACTTAATTCCACCTGCCTTCCTCTCAGACCCTCGATCTCCCACAACTTGTCTTCAATGACCCTTACCTTATCTAAATATTCCCTCTTATTCCCGTTTACAATGTTAGATATTTCTTCGCATTTCTTGCGTAACACATATTCTACCCCTTCCCTAGAATTAGCTATCTAAGTCCTAATTTCCCCCAATCACTTCATCCTGCCTATCTTGATGGCCTACCACCCCATCTAATCTATTTTTAAGGCTATACTGATCGCTGTGCATTTCTGCCCTCAGTTCCTCTCCCCGCTTATCAATTATCCCACTCAAATCATGATTCATACACTCAAGCCTACTGTTTATCACTGCCTTGTGATCCTGTATTTCTTTACTCAAGGTTTCTATCTTAATGTTCGTGGCTCTGTTACTCTCCTGAATTTTAATGGTAATAGCAATTATCTTCTGCTGTAGTGACTCTTTGATTGACTCAATCTTCTCATTCACAGAATCAACCTTCTCATTCACCAACACTTTATCAGATTCAACCTGTTCAATAACATTCCTGCATTCCTGCCAACTTTCAAAAGTAGAAATCCAGAAGATCCCAAAGCGCGAAAATTAACGCGCACATGCGTCGCAAGGTCTTAAAAATAGCGAGAAAAGACTACAGGGAAACAGATTACAAACTCTTGGTGATGTGAGACTATCTAATTCATTGTGCCAGTTTCCAAAAATTCAGAAGAATATGCCCCCCTGAAAGACTGATGATATTGTTTCTTACTTGAATTCATCAGGAAAACACTAAATCGCACACAAAAAAATCACCTAATGGCACGAATACCAGAACTACAGCATGCACCGCTTAAACCCAAGCTTTCCCGCTTACAAACAGTCAAAGCACAAAGAGTAATATAATTGCAGCGATAATCTGCGATGAGATTAACGATAGACAGTTCTATCGACTTTCAGCGTAATGTCAAACGCAAGGAATTAATGACAAAAGCGCAGCGATAATCTGCTAGACGGGATTATCGATAAACTTTACGGGGTGTCTACAGTAAGGATGAAGTAAAAATTAGTTACCTTTTAGCTACCTTTTAGTTAATTTTAGTTACCTGTTAATTCAAGATACGTCTGCGGTCGGAAACCATAGAAGCTCATCGCGCGGTGAATGAAAACAACAATGAACTGTGTGTAAAGCAGTGAATAAGATTCACTTATGGTGTCATAAAAATTTAGATAAAAATAAATATTGGATATTTAATATCAAATGAGTTGATTCAGCAAGTATGCCGTCTTGTGTACAAGAAGTTATGATTGCCAAGAAGTTGCTCTGACCTTGGCCGTTTGGGGAGATTTCCTTTGTCCCCGCGGTAGACCACGAAGAAATATATGCGACGTTACGTGATCGTCACCGAATTATGTCTTCGCAGTCAGTTACGAAGAAATATCGAGACGTTACACGATCGGCGCTGGTCTCAGTCGTTTGATGCGATTTGTAGTTTTTTAGATAGAACACGGAGAAAAATCGCGATTACATAATCGGTGTCACTTTAGTCGTTCGACGAGATTTCTATTGTCCTTGAGGTCGGGCACAGAAAAATATGGTAAGTTATTACTACGCAATCGGCACCGCTTGCTGTCCATTTGACAAGAATCCAAAGTTGCACTCGTCATCAAATGCGGAGAAATATCGTGATGTATCGCAATCGCTGCCACTCTCGGTCGTTTTACGAGATTCACGCTGTCCTCACGGTTGCACGATGAGAACGCGATATTATGCATTCGGCACCGCATCCGGCCATTCAACGATTGTCTGCCTGTCTATCTGTCTTGGCAGAAAGGCGGAGGCGAGCTCGAGGTTAGGCATGGTTAAAATTCACGAGCAGTTATGGACATGTTGTATGATCGGCGCCGTGATTCCCGCACTCCTCGAGGACACAAATTCGCGGCCGGGCACGGGTTTTATAATTTCACGCAACTGGCGTCGATCGTGGTCCGTTGGACGAGATTCCCGCAGGCAAGTCGTGCTGTCAGCCGGCCGTCTTGAGGATGTGACTTTGGAAGATGAACGTTCGAAGTAGGAATCGGTTATTATGAATTATTCAGAGAGGATAGCACGAATAATCCGACAAGAGGGCACATTTTCTTTCGAATTCAAATTATACAAGTTTTCGAGATAACCAGTTAGATTATATATCCATTGGAATCATAGTTCGAAGGAAAAATAGACATATAACGGAGTTTCAAATTGGCCATACTTGACGTCGCAAATTCACTAGACGAATAGATTTTTAAAATATCGTATTTCAAAGCATTTTTGCGATTATTTTTTGAAACGGTATAATTTCGCAAGATTGCAACAATAAATTATTTCGCGTTATTTCTGGACTTCAATTTGAGAGGCCAATATCAGAAATGAGAGGTTTCTGTCGAGTTTCGGAAGTTAATGCGAATAAACGTCTCGCAAAAAGTCAGGTTTCCGATAATACAGAAAAATATTTCACACAAAACTAAACTCTTCTTGATGCCGAAAATAAACGTTGAACCGATGTATACAGTACCACTGAAGGTATCCTCAGTATGCATTTCCTTGAGGTCGTGTACGGGGAAATATAGCTTACACAATCGGAGCCGCTTATGTGAAACTCGCTGCATCGCATTTGCGAGCCTACCGGCGCGGGTTTAAATGATTTAAACAGACCTCGGCGAATTTTCGTTACCTCCAACTATCCTGGCGTAAGAATTAGCTACTTTTCATTACATTTATAAAATTAGCTACTTTTCGTTACCGATAGACACCCTGTGCCTTATCAGTCGAATTTCAACACTCGCATCTCAGAATAGCAGCTATTATCGAAAATCAAAACTGAAATGCGATTTGGATGCAGAGAACGGAAAAAAGCTAGGGAGTTGAAAATTCGGAAAAAACTATGTTAATCCGGACAACCGGAAAACACCCCAGCAATCCGGAAACCTTCCGGAAAAACCGGAAAACTTGGCAGGTATGTTCCTGGTTACCTGCTCACTCATCTCAGTCATATTGTCCATGAGCTTTTGGAACAAACTAAGGTTCAACTCCCCCCCATTACTGTTTAAATTACTCCCCCCTGCGATCAAATGCGACTCAGTAGTGACAATGGTGTTCGACGGTTCCTTCGCTAATCCCACTCCTTCCTCCCGCCTGATTTCCCCCAATTCCTGATTTTTATCTGTCATACTGCTACTAACTTAACTGATGTCCCTAGATCTTATTTCTTAAATGCCTTTAGTAGAAATACCATATACATTTATTCAAAGCTATGCAAATCCTATTCCTTTTAAAGTGTTAATTAGTGCTGTGCATATGTGCACTGATAATTACTGCTATTTCTCCCATATCTCTCCCCATGTTGGGCGCCATTTGTAATTCTTCTCCTAGTTAGTTATTGTTGTTTTAAGGGGCGGAACTACGAGGTCATCTGCCCCTATTCTTCTCCTAATGACAATACATATGTATTTACTCAGGGCGGCAGAGTGTTGAACACACATTGGGAAAGCATAACAGAAATTATCATGCATCTAACTATAAGAGGTAACTTTACAAGACAAGGGATGGTAACATTTAAAAAGTAGTTGTAATTTAAACTGTTCTGGCAAGGATTCAATCAAAGATACTATAATATACTTTGGCTGGCTTCCCATGGCAATGACTGGACATGTGACACTCCGATGAAGAAGTAAAAAAGAACTTACTCACTCCCTGGGAAAATGACTGATTTAGTAAGCTCCTTGGCAGAAAATTGAAGTCTTGATTTACCTGTACATATCTCTCTTCTTCATCTATGTTCTTTACATAATTTCTGACAACTCAATTCACATCTCTCCATACACATTAGTTTTCTACGACTGACACGACAGTCCAAATCTGAATTCCTTCACGGATAGTCTTCTCCAATATTCGATAATCTACCCAGATCATCTAAAAACCTTCTTCAATGATCTACCCAGATCTTCCCAACACCTTCTTCAATATTCAATGATTTACTCACATCATCCAAATCCTTCTTCAATATTCAATGATCTACTTCATCCAAATCCTTCTTCAATATACAATGATCTACTTCCTTCCCTGACTATTTTCTCTTATCTTTTTTTATTAACACAATCTTGCATAACATATAAAGCCCTCTCTATTCCCCTCTCTATTGTTGTTTATTTTTACTGGAATCCAGTGAACCTTGGCCACCAAATACCAGGTAACCATTTTGCAACCTTTTGTTCCTCTTCTACTCACCATGCTGCTGCCACATACTTATAGAATTATTTGAATAAGAAATTACTACACAAATTTAACAACATATGCCCTGACTGAACCTTTGCAAATACAATATTTAGACCAATAATTAAATAAAACCTGTAACCTAACGATGATGAGGATGAATAAAATAAAATATATGAGTAATATGATAGATGATACAATAAAATAATCTGACTTGTTCCCAAGTCCACAAAAAGAGGGTTTGGTCCTCAATGTAACCCGTAGTCACAAGATGTTTCAGCAAACGGAGGGAGCAGCCATAGGATCCACTATTGGCCAACGTGTTCATGGCAAACGAAGAAGAAGAAGAAGAAGAAGAAGCAGCGATTAAGGGGAGCCCATTGACGCCTAAGTGTTGGTTCAGATACGTAGACATCTTTTTGATATGGGAACATGGACGCACCACACTTCAGGACTTTCTAGACTTCCATGTGCTCCAGACATCCGAGCATCAACTTTACAATGGAAGTAGAATAGAAGGGAAGAAGACTGGCTGCGAAGATGGGAAAGGAAGATCTTGAGGAAAGTATGCGGGCCAGTGAGAGAGGAGGAAGGTTGGAAAATAAGGACAAATGTGGAACTACAGGAACTCTTCGGACAGGCAGATATTGTGGTGACAATTAAGCAGGGGAGGATAAGATGGGCAGGACACGTACAGAGAATGCCAGAATCGCGTAGTGTCATAAAGGTGTTTATACCAAGACTGGATGGAAGAAGGAGAAGAGGAAGACCCAGGAGATGGTGGACAGATGACGTGGAAGACGACCTTAGGAGTCTGGGAATCAGGAACTGGAGAAGGAAGGCGGAAGATAGAGATGAATGGAGGCAGATGATAAAAGAGGCCAAGGTTCTTCAGGGAATGTAGCGCTGACCATTAAGTAAGAAGAAATAATCAGCTGCCTTCTTAAACATTCTGCTCTAAAACCATAAACAGATAACACTCTCGGACACAGGGTTTATAGGAAAGGTACAGAGCGGTACCCACATGCAAACTCTAGTCATCCTCCGTCGCATAAGGAAATGGTAGCTAGGACACTCCTCACCAGAGCCAATCACATACGCGATAAGGACAGCATAAATGAAGAGAAGAAACTAGTTTGGAACACGCTCCTAGCTAATGGTTACAGCAAAGGGCAGATAAATAGGGCCACATGAAATGTAGAACCAAGTCGAAGAACTAACAAAAAGAACGAAGATAGGCCCTACCATAAAGCCTTTCTGCCATATGTACAGGGGTTGACAGATCAAATCACCAGGTTGCTAAGGAAACACAGTGTGACAACGGTGATGCATCCAATAAACAAGCTAACGCAAGTGGTGCATAAATCAACCGAGATAAAGCAGCCAAACCAGGACGCAGGAGTTTACAAAGTGCCTTGCTCCTGTGGACAGATTTACATACGGCAAACAAAAAGACGCGATTCCATTAGGATTTCAGAGCACATTCGAGACACAAAACAGTTAAACTACAGATCTGTAATAGCTGAACATGCTAACGTCACGAGACACGCCATCGAATTTGATAAGGTCGAAACTGTTGCTAAATTTCCTGGATATCAAAACAGGTTAATTAGAGAGGCAGTAGAGTTTGTGAAGCATTCCAGTAATTTCAATCGTGAAGATGGTTTCAGACTTAGCAACACTTGGAAAGTTCTACTATACCAGACCCAAAACAACTGTGAACATGGGCTCGCCCAATAGCGTGCATCCAGTTGAGCACTGTTGCCACAGTGAGACTTGCGGAGAGGACACAGCTCTACACTCGCAGTATACGCACGACCTTCTCCTTGAACACAAGGCGCTCTGAATGTAAGTGCATGTACGAGATGGGGGGGGGGCTAATCCTATGAATATCTATGCTCACAACGGATTGCACACAATGTGATATGAGGCATATATAAGATGCCACACAAACGTTATTCGCGCAAGTGACCACCTCCTTGTGTAGCGACCTGCATTCTTGCCTGTCGCCCAGGAGGTCCGGGTTCGATTCCCGGCTCTGCCAAGCTATTTAATTCTAGACTGAGGACTGGAACAGGGTTCGCTCAACCACGTGAGGCAAAACTAGGAAGATGTGGGTTGGATTCCTACCTCAGCCATCATAGAAGTGGTTTTTCTGTGGATTCGCACTTCTACTCCAAGCAAATGCCGGGATGGTACCTAACGAAGAAGAGTCCATTGCAGGTTCCGTGCTGACGTTTTGTAATTAAGTATAACAAACTTAAAGTTTCCGCCTAATCAACACTCATTTATTATTTCGTTAGCTTATGGGTACATGTTTCGGAATTAGTACAATTCCTTCTTCAGCCCTTCATAATTCATATTCGGAAACATCATAGACTAAAAAGACTAAAAAGACCACGTCCATGTGAGAAACATAACACACTGATAATTAAAATACTATAAAAAATTAATTGAACACTTTAAAACATGACAACCTTATGGACATTACATACAATAAAACAATAAAAACATTCCTGCTGTTAACAATCAAATTGATTAATAATCACTACTATGCACATTCTTGAACGGTAAGCGACGGTCAAATTGAGCAGTCGTTAATTTCTTTTTGTAAATAAAAACAAAGAGCACATTCCATTAGTGTTCAGGACACAAATAACTTTCTGTACTGATAAACGTTGACATAGGTGGAAACTTTGTTTGGCACTTTATTGAAAGTGCGCTGACATGTGCTTACTGGATGCAAAACGGAGAAACCTTCGATTATTAAACTTGTATTTTGCACATTAACTGGGAGTGTTTATCTTGAGCCGAAAGCTCCACGTACCTGGAATGAAGACGTTCAGTGGTTGGAATATGTTGAAGCCAAGGAATTAACAAATTTAAAAAAATAAATTCCGCCCTAACAAGAAATTTTGGACTTACGTGCAGCGTTTAAGAGCAAACGCGCCAAGGTCAATGACTATGGTACTGGTTGGTAGGCTCCCATATCTGAAGCGAAAATAGGTACCAAAATAAAGGAAATGACTTTGAATAAAGAAAAATTGCGTGGAGTACATTATGTTAGATTAACTTACCGGCGTGACTGCTAATGCGAAGCGATGTAGGTAAGGTCAAGTGCCTGGCTGTTTGCGGTCCGATGTGCATACAGGTTAATCCACTAGTGCTGTGAGTGGAGTCAAGCTGCTGCCTGATACGGATGAGGGGCGCGCGTGAGCGGAGGGGAAGTGGAGGGGTGGAACTGCTCGGGGTGGAAATGAAACGGCACGGCACAGGGTGGGACGGGAACCCGATGTCGACGAACTTGCTACTGTCTATGGGGGTTTTAATTTTTTGGAGATGAGGTGGTCTGCTAACGTATCAAATAATATATTGGTATCAAAATTGATTTCATTCAAGTTTTTGTGTGTATTGGACCTTTGGAACACGTTGATGTGTATGTTTTCTAAAATGTTCATCAGACTGCCTTTGGATACGTAATGCAATATATTAACATCGTTTTCTAAGCTGGTGAAACTGTGTTTACTTTCTTCCATATGGGATGCCATCGCCGAATTTTTTTTATGTTTTATTGCTGAAAAATGCTCATTATGAGTGCGAAAGCTCCTACCGGTTTGGCCTACGTAATTGGCTGGACACGAATCACATTTGATTTCATATACACCCGATTTGGAATATTTGTTGGTGTGATTGATTTTGCTTGAATTGAAGAATTTTTTGAAGTTAGAATTGTTGGTTTTAAAGGCAATGTTTAGATTGTGTTTTTTTAAGATGTTAGAGACAGTATAAACGCTTCGGTCCACATAAGTGAAAGTTGCGAATTTTTTCTTTTCGGGTTCAATTTTGACTAATGTAGTTTTCGGTTTATTTTCTGCTTTATGAATAAGGTTATTGATGTAATCGTGACTGTAGCCGTTGATGTTTGCTATTTGATGAATGATCTCTATTTCCTGTTGCAAATCCTTTGGGGACAACGGTATATTCAGGGCTCTATTTATGAGGCTGATGAAAGTTGCCTTTTTATGACTTCCAGGGTGGTTGGAGTCATGACGTATAGTGGTGCTCGTTTGAGAGGGTTTCCTGTATATTTTGTAATGGAGCCTATTACTTTTTCTAGTTACCGTTAGATCTAAGTAATTAATTTCATTATTGACTTCGGACTCAACAGTGTACTTAACGTTTTCGTCGATGTTGTTCAAAGTTTTTAGAATGCTGGCTATATTTTGACTTTGTTCATTGATGACGATGAAGACGTCATCGACGTATCTTCCCCAGAATTCAATTCCATCTATGTGGTTAATTACTTTTTCGTGTTCTAAATGGTCGAGATAAATGTTGGCAAGTATGCCGGATAGGGGAGATCCCATTGCGAGACCATCGGACTGTTTGTATATTTTACCATTGAACGTGAAGATATTATTATTGGTCACCAAATCTAATACTGCAACTAATTCTTCGATTTCTACTTTAGAAAGTTCGCTGTGATTGGTCAATTGTTTGCGTATGACATCTATGGTTTTTCTCACTGGTATGTTGGTGTACATGTCTTTGATATCTATTGAGTGCATGGTGCTGCTGTCCTTTAGTTTTAAGCCTACTGTTTTTTCGCAAAAATGCATGGTATTCCTGAAGGACGTGTTGGCCTTGTACTTATAATGTCTGTTGAGATATTGTCGTGCGAATTTTGCAAGCTTGTAAGTGGGACTATTTTTGAAGTTAACAATTGGTCTGATTGGTGTGCCTGGTTTATGAATTTTTGGTAACGATCTCAACGTGGGTAAACTTGGGTTCATATTCGTGAATTTAGTGGCTTGTTTGTCGTCAATGATGAAAATCGTGTTTTTCAAAAGTTTTTTGACCTGTTTTTGAATAGCATTAGTTGGATCTTTTTTGATTTCTTTGAAATTTGCGATGTTGAGAAAATTGTTCGTCTTCTGGATGTAATCATCTTTGTTCATTAAAACAGTTGTGTTTCCCTTGTCGGCCTTTGTTATGACTATGTTGTTATCATTAACTTTTTTAACTAAGTTATTTAATTGTGCTTTAATGAGAGAATTGTTGTGATTATTTCTTCGTTTGTTTTTATTGGAGTTTATGATTTTTTTGATTTTCGTATTGGTGTCGAACCTCGTGGCGTTTTGTTCTTCATACGGTAATTTTTTGATTGCTGCTTCGGTTTCGGCAATTAAATTGATTAATTCGTTGTCATTATAGTTCTGGTCCCAATTATGCTTTGGTCCTTTTTGTAATATTTCTAACTCTTTTTGGTCCAATGTGATGTTTGAAAGGTTTTGGATGGGGTTTTGGAAAACACGTGGGTTATTCACTACTGATTTATGATGGTTAGGGGGCGTGTGCTGTGCGTCCATCAGGTTTTTGAATTTGTTGTCAAGCGCCTTGACCTTCCTTATGGCGCATGCATGAGTCAGTCGCCACACGATGATCTGGTAATTGTCCCATTCTTTTTTGTTTATTGAATTGGACGCTTCCAGATGTGCTCGATATAACGCATTGTTAATGTTGTTCTTCCTCATGTGTAAGAACCTTATCTCCCGCTTGAGTACCCTGTCATTGACCAAAAATTGCGTGTGCCTATCATAATGATTCGAATTGCCCTTCCTTTGGTAGCCCTTAATATGCTTCGGTATTAATCTATGTTTCTTACATTTCCTTAGGAACTCAATGTCTTTTATGATGTTTGCTAACTTCAACTTGAGATCTTTGTATTTAAACTTCAACCTGTAGGCTTGGCTAGCCTTAAGTTTATTCGAAGAAGAGTCCATTGCAGGTTCCGTGCTGACGTTTTGTAATTAAGTATAACAAACTTAAAGTTTCCGCCTAATCAACACTCATTTATTATTTCGTTAGCTTATGGGTACATGTTTCGGAATTAGTACAATTCCTTCTTCAGCCCTTCATAATTCATATTCGGAAACATCATAGACTAAAAAGACTAAAAAGACCACGTCCATGTGAGAAACATAACACACTGATAATTAAAATACTATAAAAAATTAATTGAACACTTTATAAAACATGACAACCTTATGGACATTACATACAATAAAACAATAAAAACATTCCTGCTGTTAACAATCAAATTGATTAATAATCACTACTATGCACATTCTTGAACGGTATGCGACGGTCAAATTGAGCAGTCGTTAATTTCTTTTTGTAAATAAAAACAAAGAGCACATTCCATTAGTGTTCAGGACACAAATAACTTTCTGTACTGATAAACGTTGACATAGGTGGAAACTTTGTTCGGCACTTTATTGAAAGTGCGCTGACATGTGCTTAGTGGATGCAAAACGGAGAAACCTTCGATTATTAAACTTGTATTTTGCACATTAACTGGGAGTGTTTATCTTGAGCCGAAAGCTCCACGGACCTGGAATGAAGACGTTCAGTGGTTGGAATATGTTGAAGCCAAGGAATTAACAAATTTAAAAAAAAAAAAATCCGCCCTAACAAGAAATTTTGGACTTACGTGCAACGTTTAAGAGCAAACGCGCCAAGGTCAATGACTATGGTACTGGTTGGTAGGCTCCCACATCTGAAGCGAAAATAGGTACCAAAATAAAGGAAATGACTTTGAATAGTCTTTTTAGTCTATGATGTTTCCGAATATGAATTATGAAGGGCTGAAGAAGGAATTGTACTAATTCCGAAACATGTACCCATAAGCTAACGAAATAATAAATGAGTGTTGATTAGGCGGAAACTTTAAGTTTGTTATACTTAATGGTACCTAACGTAAGGCCACGGCCGCTTCCTACACAAATCCTACCTCAATTACAAATATACACACTAGTACAGACATCACAGTGTCACAGGTTATCAGACAAATTCCACACACACCCAAACACACGGGGCTACATGACTACGATGTCGCAAAGCCCCTAAAACAATCATCAACAACAACAACAACAACAACAACTCTTGCTGTCACCCATGATGTCCAGATTCGATGCACGGCTCAATCAAGACATTTAGTTCTGGTCTCAGGGTTTGAACCGGGTACACTATGCCTCGTGAGGTAAGACTGTGAAGAGGTGAGTTTTATTCGACTCAATTACACACAAAAAAAAAACCACCATAATTGCCGACACCACAACAACACAGGTCATCAGATGTGTTTTCACGTACTTCTGTATTCGAATGATTCTTTATAAGGTCATATACCATGAAAATTATATTTCTTGCCTGGCTGTTCGACTACCACTCGGCTGCTAAGGAACATTGTTATGAGTTCAAAACTTCAGCTCACAGCACTAACTTCTTTAAGCTCCCCTACTGAATTGATACAGCAATGCTGTCACTCATCCTTATCTTCCCAAGCGAAACTAAATATTTCAACACCTAACCATTCTTCACTCTAATTATCCCTTCAGTTCATGGGCAGATGATATCTCCCGAACGGCTGGTCGTAGCGTCACGGGGATTGGACTGTTAGCTTCAAAATGTTAAGCTCTGTAACATAGGTTCATCCAAATAATTGGATATTTAATGATTTTCGTGCGCGGAGAGAAATAAAGATTTCGTACGGCACAGGGAGCCCAGAGTGCGCAGTTAACTAGGCAACGCCACGCTATGCAATTGGCTGTCGCGGGTGATCGCGTGAATCTGGCTCCTCCCTCATGTTCACAGTTGTTTTGGGTCTGGTATAGCGCGCGACTGGCAGGGGCGCGGACCAATTAGGGAGCAGCGTAATGTCAATACAGGGCTAGCAGGCACCTCTGGCTGGCAATAACCGTCAGTTTGAGTGCGGACACCAACTCGTACCTACCCAAGATTAAGACTGCTGCAAAGGCAGCCGAAACGTTGGGAAACCATCACCAATACACGACGCGGCTCCATCCTGTAAGCCTAGATGCTGAAGTTTGAAGCATTGTTGTGGAGTAGAAAATTGATTTTTGCCATGTTGCACCAAGGATGTATAATTAATCCAGAACACTTCTGGTATCGTTGTCGTCAGCTGTAAATTGATTCCGAGTACACATAACTCCTTCCTGCATAGAGCGTTTCAACCCAGCTTGTGAATGTGTTTCCGATGACTGAACAATACTTTTGGTATATATGCAGGAAATGCACACACATTGCCTAAGCAGAGACTTAATATTAGGCCTACAGATTTTGTGAAAAATTCTTATCACGCCTATTTGAAAGCAAAGGGAGACTAGAGTAAAGCTTCGAAAAAAAAAAAAAAAAGTGAATCCAGTTATTTGGTCAGCCATTTTACCTGTGTTCCATGGACCTGATGTAGGCCCTACCATCCCTGTGCAACCAACAAATTTTGAACAGATTTTATTTGAGTCTGATGTGGAAGTGAGGAAAATTGTAACGCGTCATAGCGACTATCTACCAAAATTGGGCGCTGCAGGACGTGGATGTTTTAATAACAGTGAATTATATGACTTAGTGGGGGATCTTGCCCTCTTCAAAGAGTTAGCTGAGTTGTTAGGCTTAGGACTCCAAGAAAAACTTCTGTTATGCCCAGAAACATCATTCTATTGATACCGCCAACACAAAATAGTTTTTCAATCCTTTTTTTTTCGAAGATCATGTTGGATATTGTAGTGATGAGAAAGAAATTATGCTAAAAATTGGGACTTCCATACTATGATCCAAGTGAATGGCGACTATCCCTTGATGCTTCCAAGTGAGGTTGAAAGGGTGCCCTCCTTCATAACAAGAACATTTTGGTTTGGTGTCTGTTGCCTATTCAGTGATACATAAATAATATACAAATTTGCAACTGCTCTTATTGTGACTGAACTACAGTGAATACAACAAGCAAGATTGAGGTGATTTCGATGTTCTTACTATGCTGCTGGGACAACAATCTGGTTTTACCAAATTTCCATGCTTTCTTTGTCTATGGAATAGCAAAGCACAAGTTAATCACTGGACTATGAAAGACTGGCCACCTGGATCTCCAAAGTTATAGCCAAGAATGCTATTCACTATGCCACGAGGTGAACTCTGAGTCAATTGAAGAAATATTTACTCTTAACCCGTTGGATGCCAACCCCGAATAGGTCATCATATGCATAGAATGCCAGGCATGTTTCAATGGATTGTGCATAACTGCATAAAAAAATTAATAAAAGCCTCAGTTTAAAAGATATGGAAATACAATTTGGTATGTTAGCTTGATATACTCCAAGGACTATAAACATGTGACTTACATTTGACAAAAAATATTTCATGGAATACTGCACACAAAATTATAATATTTTTTTTTATAAAAAATAAAAAAGTTATGATTTGAAATGAATTAGCACATTGTACACTAAATCGAAAGTGTATAAGTGAAGATAATGTTAACTCATATTTAGGATCATATATACCAATTTATGCTGTTATAGTAGGCCTACTTTGCAATTTATAAATTAATTTCCAAAAACATGGAACATGTGGAGTGAAACACACCAACAGTGTAAAATGTACTATTTACAACTTTACTAAGTCCTAGATAAATTGCTACTGAACTATTACTACAGTAGAAATATTAATAGACATAATATATCACGATAAATAACTTAAATGTGTCAGTTGAGCGTAAGATGATCAAAAATTAATCACAACACGTGGACATAAACAAACAAGGTGGCTGCCATATTGGATCGTAGACGTCAAGCGCGCGTAGACTATACACTCATAATGTACGAGTAAACAAGCAAAAAATAAGCTATGTCAGTGCCATCTGTTGACATACGAAGGAATTACAAACATTCTACCTTCTTACTACGTGATTTGTAGAGCAATCTAGCACCACACAGCACAACTACAACACATGTAAGAACGTGCTGATCAAATCGGCATCTTGGCAATTTTCGTACGGAACTTAAGTGCCGATGCATCGGCATCTTAGCACTGTAAAGGTTAAAGAGCTAATTACCTGTTTTCCATTATGCATCTCAAGATCTCAGACCGCTGTTTGCTGTATGGGGTAATAACACTGATTGAAATGCTCTTATCACAAAGTTCTGTGATACCATAGGCAAGTAGACAAACCAGCTTTGCTTCATTCAGGTTGATTACTTCGCTGCAACACAAGAATTACAAACAATTACACAAGATGATCAGTACACACAAGAATCAAGCAATCCTTTGATTAAAGGACCATGATATGTTCCAGCTTTGAATGGCTCTCAAAGCTGTCAAACTGAACAGTTTTTATCTTCTTCTTCTTCATTTCCCGGTTCCAGTGATCTGAGACGGGGCATGAATCAAGGACCTCCATTAGAGGCCTCAACTCACACACTATCATATTTAGGCTATTTGTACGATGGGTTCACCACACCCAAAGGTAGACAAGGTAGACCGTCGGGGTCAAAAGATAACAAGTGTTGACCGAGGGAGGCCGACAAGAAAGATAACTGAAAGGAGCCTGGCACAAGTAAGTGGAAGCAATACCGGACTCAGCTGGGGTCCCATGGTCGCCGACCCACGTCCCACAAGTTGTGAGCCCCTGGGGATTGAACAGTCTTCATAGGCAGAAATGTATAACAGTTACAGTCTTATCCAAAATACTGCACTGTGACAAGGTTTCCAATGAACTAGCATAAAATGTGTAACATGGATATGCTATGAAAACAAATTAGTGTTCAAATAACCACCTTTTGCACCACATAATCCTTAAGTTGCAAAGGCCACTCATTAACTGAATTACACAGTAGGTAGGCTAAATTCAATCATAACAAGAAGTTCCGTTAAGAACTATACAGCCTACTTTTCATGCCAATGATTATTATACAGAATATGAACCTATCTAGAATAATGACGAAATTAAGTTGCTAATATCGAAATTTCCAATTAGTTCGAAATACTGTATACCTGGCATAATGAATCCTAATAGAGCACTACAGTTGGCAGCCCTGATGACTGAATATATTCTTAGTTCCATCTCTTAAGGTACAAAATACAAAATTTGGTTGAAGTCCAATGAATCGCATGGACGTTACATGCAGTTAAACATTGGATCTAACAGCGGGCGTAAAATCATGTTGGCAACAATGTCATGCATGTATTGGTCAGAAATAATCTGAAATAATGTGATCTATTGTTGTGCCAATTTTGAATGAAATCCATTAGTTAGTATAGAAGTTACATGCATTTTAAAATTGGACCTATCAGCAGGCTTAGAATCATGTTGGCAGCACTGACGTATATTAGTTACTCCAAATTCGTCTAGAATGCCAGGTACTATACGTGTGCAAATTTTAGAGCTATTGGCTTGCATACTTTCTGATATATTGATATTAGGGTAACAAAAATAGGGACAACACATATTAACAGTTGGCAGCCCTGGTTGCTCCTTAGAATACGCATAGTCATATCTGTTATGGTACACGTAACACATACGAAATTTGGTTGAAATACAAATGATAGTATGGAAGTTGCATGTATTTAAAGTTGGACCTGTCAGCAGGCTTAGAATCATGTTGGTAGCACTGACGTATATAAGTTACTCCAAATTAATATAGAATGTCAGGTACTATACGTGAGCATAGTTTAAAGCTGTCGGCTTGCATACTTTCTGATATATTGGTATTTGGATAAAATAAATTAGGAGCATTTATTAACAGTTGGCAGCCCTGGTAGGTCTTAAGAATACGCTCAGTCATATCTGGTTATGTACACATACAACATACGAAATTTGGTTGAATTCCAATTGATAATGTAGAAGTTATATGCATTTAAAAATTGGACCTATCAGGAGGCATATAATCATTTTGGCAACACTGCCATGTTTGGCCTCCTGGAAATTAAACTGAAATATTATGGTCTGTACGTGTGCCAATTTTGAAATAGCTCCCATTCATACTTTCCAAGATATCCAACATGGAGCTCAAATTTCAATTGCGATTTTTTAGCAGTTGGTAGCACTGACATCATTTTCAAATATGGCCGTGAGATATTCAGGTGTAGATCTTTACTCCTACCAAATTTTGTTTCGATTGCTGCAGCCGTTTAGGAGTTGATAGGGGGGGACACACACACAGCCAGACAGACAGACAGAAGGACAGACAGACAGACAGACAGACAGACATTTGCCCGATCTCATAAGTCTACTTTTTCCTCATTTTTGCAAAATGTGAAAAGTAGGCTAAAAATGGTACAAGTCATATGAACTTCACAACTAGTTCCAAGCTTATTATCACTGTAACTTGAACAGAAGCCATTTTGAAAAAGGGCCCTCTATAGAAAAAGGCAAAACATCTGCTTTTCTCTAAATAATTGCACATGGGAGAATATCTCATAAACAAGCTACTACAGAACCATTTTAAATGACAGCACATTTATAAATCTAAGTACAAACTATCTCACTTACTTGCTATTAACTTGTGTGAACTCCTCACTAAGAACCACATATGGCTTCAAAGGTGTAGTTTTTATCGTTCTGCTCTTTGATGTGATAATTGCATTTTTGTAGAAATACTGACTTGGCCATCGACAGATTTCGGGATCCATACGATGTTGTATGTTCAAGAACTGAACTGGACTTTTTTCAGGTCCATGCAGAAACTTATTCCAGATCCTGGTAAACAAGGACTGGTCATAGCCATAGTTTGAAGCTTCCTACAAGAAAACAGTACATGTAAGTGAAAACAGAAGTCCATCCAGGAGGGTTACATTTCATTTCATAATTACAGGAGTTAGTCCTTATTTCTGCCTCCACACCATCTTCCTCGAACCCAAGACTTTGTAAATTACAATTACTTTTTTACATCCCTCCCCAGATGTATAAGTTTCTCCTCACCTGACTATCAAGAACACAGAAGTAACCTTTCAGCAAAATAACTTCTAATTCCAAAGTATAGAAATATGATATGATATATAAGGAAAAATAACATTTACAGTATAAACAGGAAAAAAAACAAACACTCTCTTTGCAGAATATAAACTTTATTGGAGTTCACATCAACGAATGACTGTCAGAAAATATAAAAAATTATAACATTTCTTTCCAAACTCCTTTTCTCTTGTGAAATTTTGAAGCCATTTTTTCAGTGTTGCCTGTACAAAATATGAATTGTAACTCTTTAGTCGGTCACTGACAGAAGAGTTACAGTTGATATAATTTTTTCTTTCCATAAGGTTGTTTGCACTATTACCTGCATTACTTCCAAAATTATATGAGATGTGTAATATAAATAGTGGATTGTTTGTATGCATATATATTGGGATGTCAGCAATACCCAGACTATACCAAAAATGCTAGAAAATTAAAAGCTTACATACTTTCAGTGCAGATGCCATAAATGATATACTGTATACGAGGGGTGATCAGAAACTAAGGTAACAAAGCCTGCAGTGAAACGTGTACATTTTATTTCATTCAACCAATACAGCCAACTGATAGTACATAGGCTACATTAACTTATTTATCGACATAGCCTCCATGTCGGTTTAGGCACTTGTCGCTTCATGGAATGAGTTTGACTATTCCCACATGGTAAAAATCCTGTCCTTACATGTTCGGCCACGTTGTCGCGAAGTGTTTCACCTCCTCGTCTGAACTGAATCATCAACCACCTAGGTGCTCCTTCAAGTGAGGAAACAGGTGAAGGTCACTTGGAGCACGGTCCGGGCTGTAGGGAGGGTTGTCAATGTTGTCCCGGCGAAACCGCTTCAACAGTGTGGTTGTCTTCTGGGCTGTATGAGGTTGCAAGTTGTCATGAAGGAAGATGATGCTCTCAGTGAGAAGTCCTGGCCGCAGTTACATGTTTCGCCCACAGAAATAGAATAACTGAGCGGACTCTTCGCGAGACCAGTTTCCAAACAAGTCGCCATTTGTTGCTTACCTACAACTAACACTGTAGTTTGCGGGTGGCTGTAACTCTGCACAGTTACCAACCATATGTATTCAAATTATTCCACACTACTAATTTCTCTGTAACAGATGAAACTCACAGAATATCGGTCTAGGGGACAGATGACCTCATAGTTCCGCCCCTTGAAGCAACAATAACTACTGTCCGTCCACCAGCTCATGGTCTCAGGGGACTGAAGGGGAGCGGAGAGGCATTCCAGCTGCGTTGATTGAGTGGACGTGCCGCTGCAGATATTGCCAACTTAGAACCTATGTTATTCACGCTATGCTTAATCACTGCTACTTGCGTTTAGTTTCAATTGTGAAATCGTACGGGTCAGTAGTGTTATGTCGGAAGTGAAGAAGAAAAGAGTGATACATTCTGAGGGTAGGGGAAATAATTAGGAAAGTGATTGAGGGATGTGATGAAGAAGCTAGGAACGAGTGTATTAAATTTCCACTGAGTCGGGCAACTGCAAGATCTGCCAATTATACAGGGGTTTCTGAAACAACAATTAAAAGAATTCGAAAACAGGTGCAAGATCTAAATGTAAGTGGTGAAAAGAGTATTCTAAAGACCCCAGGGAAACATCGGAAGAAAAAAAAAAGGAAAGGAAGATTGTAGTTTTACGTGACCGTGAATCTTGTGATTATGAGCCACGGGACCTCCTTTTTACATGGAATCCGAACCACAGGACACGGCATTTCACTTCGAAAATCTCACATGCATTGACCGGGAATTGAACCCGGACCGCCTTGGTGAGAGGCATACAGCTAGACCGCTGAGCCACCACGCCCGAAACATCGGAAGACAAGACCTGCACACACTGTAGTGTATGTGGATGATTTCGATAGGTTTATGATTCAGAGAATTATGCATGACTTTTAAGTCTTTGAGAAACGTGTGCCGACTGTAAATAAATTTCTGCCTGTTGTTCGGGAAAAGATACATTTACCATGGGGACGAAGTTTGCTTTGGAAATTAATTTCAGAGCTCGGCTTTAAATGGAGGAAATGTCAGAACAAAAGAAAGGTACTTATAGAACGCCCTAACATCGTGGCTTGGAGGCACGATTATCAGGTTAAAATAAAGCATTTGCGAGAAAATGGGAAAACTATCTTCTATGTTGATGAGAGCTGGGTAGATAGTAACATCACATTCGGCAAGTGCTGGCAAAGTGAGGAGGAATTTGGCATGCATACAAACACTAATGCAGGGAATAGGCTGATAATAGTTCATGCAGGTAGTGTAAACGGGTTCCTGGAAAATTCTCTTCTCCTATACAAGGCTGGGACAACTGTGGGCGACTATCATGGTTACATGAACCATGTAAACTTTGAAAAATGGATTCGTGAAAAGCTGATACCTAATTTGCCCCCTTGTTCTGTTGTGGTGTTAGACAATGCTCCTTATCACAGTATACAGGAGGATAAACCCCCGCCTAAGAGTGCTGTGAAATCTGCCATGATATTGAGGTTGGAGAACAAAGGGGTTTATTGTGACAGTTCTATGCGCAAAACCGAGCGTTACAGGCTGATAGAAGCAAAGAAACCAAAAGAGAAGGTTTTTCAAGTGGATGTATTTCTTGTTTCATTGGGCCACACTGTCGTTCGTTTGCCCCCATATATGTGTGAACTGAATCCCATAGAACTAGCTTGGGCCAAGGTGAAACGAATAGTTAGAGAAAGAAACGTAACAGGTGACTTACCTTTACAGAAATTGCACGATATAACGCTTGAGAGTTTATCACTTGTGACCGAAACAGGCTGGCAGGGGTTTTTCAAACATGTAGAAAAATTAGAAAACGATTACTGGGAGAAAGACGGTATAGTTGAAAACATCATTGACAGTATTGTCATTTCGCTGGGAGATGACAGCAGCGATTCATCTTCTTCCTCCTCCTGCAGCGAAAATGAGTCTGGCTCCGAAGAAGAACTGGCTACTCCACTTGTTTGAGGTGAGTGAGTGTGTCGTTGATAATTATAACTAGAGCTTTCCATGGATAAATAAAACGTTATCTGCATCCGCCCCACATCCGCACGCCTGTTATCCGCGTCCGCCCCACATCCGCACGACTTTTATCCCAATTCGCACGTTTGTTATCCAAATCTACTGGCATTACAATAATATTTTCGTTCCATGTTTAAAATGAATGTCATACAGCCAGAATTGCAACCCTTTTCTGTTCGGAGTGTTGATTATGTTTATTGACATAATTTGAATGAGATTAGCGTAACTCATCATCTTACATTTGTCATGAGAAAAAAAACATAATGGAAAAATATGATATGTCATAAGCATCCGGGTCTTAGTAATGATATTCAGTGGCATAGTTGGTAGCATGCTGAGCTTCTATGCCCAAGATAGCGGGTTCAAACCCGGCCGAAGCCGTCGGATTTTTTAAGAGCGTTAAAAATCCCTCATTATGCCTTCCTTCGGAGGGGAAGTAAAGCCGGCAGTCCCATGTCATAGATTTATGGCATGTTAAAGAACCTTCCACTAATTGCACCTGTGTGAAGCTAAATTGGATAGGTTAAGAATGTAAACAACGCTCTTAGGATTCTATGTTAAATGCCAAGAGCTGACTGTGGTGGCATCTAGTAGCTAAGTTCTGAACTAGGCCTAGTAGTCGTAGACGGTGGCGTTTGGCGGCAAAAGTAGGAACTATTTGAAAAATTCTAAGTTGCAGTCTGTACTTAAATTTAAAACCAGATACACACACTTATACAGCCACCACAAAACACCGGTTATCAGACAGATTCTACACACACCCAAAGTACACGGGGCTACATGACCGTGTTGTCGCAGCCCCTAAACTGAGGAACCAACCAACCAAGTTAGGATTGTATTCTAAAAACTATCCGCAGATTTACTCCAAAAATTGTCCGCAGCTTATCTGCTATCTGCACAGCCATGCAAACTATATCCACATGGCGAAAAAAGTTGCAGATATCCGTGGGTTTATCCATGGATATACGCATCCACACAGGGCTTTAGTTATAATCTAAACTGCATGAACTGAATAACGTTTAAGTTTCACTATTTTCAGTGCTTTCGTTTTTAATCTAAGCATGAATATACATTCTAAACTAGTACGATAATATTACTTAGAAATCTCACTGTGCTGTGTCAACACCATCCACAAAAAAAGAGCCCGTGTTTGCCACACAGACTGTGCAGAGTAGAGCGCATAAGTATCTGAGGTTCGCGCAGAAGCCAGCTGACTCGCTGCATCTTGCCACGGACCTTCAGATGGTGGACGGACATTAACTAATATCCGCCTTGTAACTTTAGTTTCTTCACCCTTCGTATATATTACTTTTTATTTCCAGGGAAGCTTTTAGGGGTTTGAAATGTCGCAAAATCCCATAAAAAAAAAGGAGGTTGTTTTTGTTGATTTGCTATAGATACACACATTACTTTGAGGCATTTTGAAGTTAATATGCAGCAGTATTACTCGTGCTTAAATTGTTAGGGCAGGCTAATTATGCTGTAACCCAATCAATCTTAAAATGCGAACTGAGGACAAATCGTATTCAAAACTCACATAATACAAATACCGGTAATAAATTAATACTTGGAAACACAAGTCACAAAATACATAACAATTTAGAGATAATTTGACTGTTGATGCCAAATGACAGCACGAAGCAAGGGACTTGAATACTCTGTGTGGGGATCTTTTTCAAGGTTCTTTAAGAGTGGCAATTATAATAACCGTTTGGAAGGGCAGGCAAGATCTAAACATGCCTGACAAAGTGTTATACGCATTCGTTGAGTACTGACAAGGACTATGTTGTTCATATTAATGTTCAATGAAGGGAGCACACTGAAGCTGAGTGCCTAGACCAGCTCTGAGCTTGCCTGCCCCGTGATCTCTCGAGTTGTATTGAGTGGCTTAGCACTAACTTTTAAAAGGCCAACATACACAAACACCAATTTGGGACTGAAGAGTTCAAAAAGATAAAATGATGTTTCGAACACTATAAATACAATAATGCAATATTTTCATTAATATAAATATGAGAAAATATTAAATATAATTGACACTTATTTTTTTCCTTTTCTATTTACATATCCAGATAGGTTTTGCCTACCCTACATACCCTAGGGAGCCAAGCCTGCTATGCAGACAATTAGCTCCATTAAAAGGCAATTTTAAATCACAAAATATTGCAAAATTACATTTCATTTACAAGATAACACCACTTTCCTTATTTCTCATTTCATTGATGCTATGCATTTTAATAGAGAATGAATTCTTCTTTCCATCGTCAAATACATGACAATACTATGGTTCCTATTCTCACTGAACTCTAGTACTCTCCAGAAAATTGCGGTTCCTACTTTTGCCAATATCTAGCGCTTGCAAAACATCACGATTTCTAACCCAGTCGATTAACCATGTTTGCCAAAACATCACAGGTCCTCTCGCTGATTACTCATGCACACCAAAGCGCCATGGTTCCAACTTTCGTCAATAATTCACGCTCGTCAAAATATCATTAAACGTACTCTTGGCAATAATTCACTTTCATCAAAAGTCATGACACCAACTCGTGCTTACCAAAACATTGCGCAACACCTACTCTTGGCCACCACTGTGAATGCTGCAGCCTAGATTAAAACTTTGTTTAAGTTGTGTTGTGCCCTTCATGACAAATGCCATAACATTAATGCTGACGGTGTCAAAACTTCTTCATAACAATGCCTGCCCCCATGTTGCTGCTCCTGCTCGTGAGAAAATCGCCCAATTTGGGTGGGAGGTGCTCCAGCATCCACCATACAGTCCGGCCCTGGCAATATTGGACTTTCATATGTTCGGTCCCATGAAGAAATTCTTGGCCGGCCAATACTTTGCGGCAGATGTGGAAGTGACATCAGCAGTCCACAGATGGCAATACTCCAACCAAACAGACTTCTATGAACAGGGCATATTGAAACTGGTACCACGGTGGCAGAAATTTGTTGAGAATGTTGGTGACTATGAAGAAAAGTAGATCCAAGATGTAAGTTCATTTGTGATTTGTTTGGTTTTGTTACCTATTAAACTGTTTGGTAAAAAAAATGAGTGTGCGTTACTTTACGATCTGCCCTCGTACTAATGAAGGCCTGTAGAATTCTTGCAGGAATTTGATTTGGCCTGGAGCTTATGTAAGTTTCAATTTGTTAGGAATACCTTATGTCATCCTGCCCTGAGAATTTGTGGTCTGAACTCCTCTTCTCTTACTTTGAGTTCATATTCAATTACTTCTGTATCCCGGTACATTTGGCTTTGCTAGGTCCTCGGTGTATTCTTTTCAGCCTAATGCTACTTAATTTTCTTCAGAAGAGCTCTTACTTCACATGATTTCGATGTTTGTTTTCGCATTCAAAATTGCTTCCATAATATGCTCATTCACTATTGACTTTTGGCATATGATTGTTTATACACTTCATTTCTCTTACTCTCCTAGCTTCTCTATTAAACTTGTTATGCACTCTTGCATTTTCTTCCTGATCTGATTTATAACATGCATAACATCACACTTCCTTCAATTTCTTTTGTTCATGCAGTTTGGTTGCATGCAGTTCATGAACAGTACTTCCATTACTGCTATAATTGGTACCGATTTCACCATACAGTATATAAGGTGGGTCAAAACATGACACCCATGACATATGGATTGGCTAATGAGGATGATAAACTATAGCAAAAGCCATGGAGATGAAGTAAATGTCTGGCCCCGGTGGGACTCGAACCCACAACCTCAAGCTTTGCATGCTGATGCTCTGATCACTGAGCTATGCATTGGCTAACAGCGATGATGAACTATAGTGAAAGTCATGGAGATGGAAGTTAGAGAATTAAAATGTCTGACCCCAGTGGGACTCCAACCCACAACCTCCAGCTTTGTATGTTAGTGCTCTGTCCACTGAGCTATAGTGGGACATTATAATTCTCACAATGTCAATGATACATCATAGGCAATATCACAGTATTCGTTAATTCATTTAGGTTTTTGCTGTGTTGAAATGTTAAAACTAAGTGAAAATAGCCTAGATACCTCATGAGGAACCCTGCCTGCTTTATCAACAGTTAAATGGGATCTAATAATACATTATATAATAACAAACCTTTCATTTGAAGGTATTTCCAACAAGTTAACATAAACTATTTGACTATAATTTAGTAATAATAATAATAATAATAATAATAATAATAATAATAATACAAACATACGTACATACATTTTTATTTGAGACGGTTTTGGCTTTCAGCGTCCAGTCTAGTCTGCAAACCTTCATTTCTGAACAGGTCTTCTCCACGATCCCCTATTAGCAGTTGACACTGTGGTCTCTTCTCCTTCTAGACCTCTTACTTCAAAGTTGTTCAACACTGAATCTAACCACTGCCTCCTAAGTCAATCTCTGCTTCTCTTAGCCTCTACAGCTGAGCTCATTAACCTCTTAGGTCATCACATGACCCTACCATCGGAGTTGGTTCATACAAACATCGTCATCTAGCCTTAGCCTTCATCTTTTCATTACAAGTATCCCCCACCCATTGCTCCCATCTATTTGTTCCAGCTGTTATTCATGCAAGGAGCAGATGACCTCAATGTTCCATCCATTAAAACAATAATAATGTTACTGGTTTTATGTCCCTTTTAAGTACTGCAGCTTTTAGAGATGCCGGGGTGCCCGAATTTCACCCCAAAGGGGATCTTTAACATGCCAGTAAATCCGCTTACAAGGCTCCCTCGCAATTATGCACCTCCAAATGCCAGCTGACTGCGACAGGATTCGATCCTGCAACCTTGGGAACACCAGGCGAGAAAGTTGCCGCTGAGCCACGAAGCCAGATCCATAAAACAACAATGACTAACATATTATCATTCATGCTATATACCCTCAAACCTTATGTATGAGATTCCTAAGTCGACCCAGCTCTCACTTCCGGGTCGGTCTAACTACAGAGTGATGTACTGTAGGGAGAGTTTCATCGCTACACTAAGTTCTCAATCAATAGAATTACTCTTTTAACAAACTGGAAATATCAGATCTGCATGACAGACAAGCTGTGAGGCATGCTTTGAAGGAAGTCCATGGTTTTCAGATGAAACCTCGGAGGAAAGGTACCCCTGGACTACTGAAAGAAAGGAGTTACACCGGCAGAAAATGCGTCATTACTGGGCGAAGATCAAGACCCTTCAGTTGAATAAGCGTGGTCCTAAGTAGGCCAATTCGAGAGAAGAAGAAAAATTGCTCTTCTGTTGGTCAACACAAGTATGCTCAACTGGATTGGGTGGAAAGCAACAATTGTGTTATCACCCGATTGAAAAATGAAAATCCACAGTCTGCTTCCTGTCTCCGACCGGGTCAGGAATGGAATGAATGAAGCCCCCATCTAGCGGCGAGGATATGAACTGTGCCGGCTGCCGAGGCCTGACGCAATCCTCTGGGGCAATGCTTAAATGAATGACAAATGAAATGATAGTGGAGAGTGTTGCTGGAATGAAATTTTGACAGGGAAAACCGGAGTACCCAGAGAAAAACCTGTCTGCCTCCGTTTTGTCCAGCACAGATCTCACATGGAGCGACCGGGATTTGAACCACGGACCCAGCGGTGAGAGGCTGGGGTGCTGCCACCTAAGCCACGGAGGCGTTATCACCCTATTACCTGAAAGAAATGTTACATAAATTATTTACACACTCATTGAGACACTTCTCTAACAAATGATGGAGTTTAATTGGATGACATGTTTCACTCATCAAGCAAGCATCAGATCCAAATACAGGGTCTTTCATATAAAATAAGAGCGCCAAGCGGCGGCTTTGTTAACCGCAGCTGCGGTCACCTTGGCCGAGCTTTTGGCGTGCCAAGGCCCCCTGCTTTAAGCGTGTGTACAATCCTATATGATGCAGCGGCCTTGCTAGCGTGTGTACAATGCTGAAATCTTACTTTAGTTAGTTAGTTATTGTTGATGAAATCGAAACCCCTACTTGTGCTAATTTTGTGAGTGATTTATTCGGAGACCGTTCAAGATTCTCGCCAATGTCATCTAGCTCATCCTCTGTTAAAACTGTTCGTGTACGGGCATGTTTTTTATTGAGCACCGAACCAGTAGTGTCAAACTAATTTGCAATTACGTAAATCTGAGCTAGTGAAGGTGGCACTTCATCAGGAAATTGCTGAACAAATCCATCACGTACCCGCTGAGCCGACTCGTACTTAAAATAAGTTTTACATAAAAAAAAACGATGTTGCAATGATAACTGTCTCACCATGTTAGCACTTGAGGTTTAGACTGGCGACTGAGCACCTGCACGCTTATTGCAAGGTCAAGTTTGGTAATGTCAATCTGTTATTTTTATACAGTCCATCGGAACTTGCAAAAAAAAAAAAAAACAGCCATCGTATGTACTATGCGCACGCTTTCAATACTATAGGGGTTTCGGTTTCATCAACAATAATTAACTACAGTGGAATCTCGTTAGCACGTTCTCGGTTATGACGTTTTCCCGTTTAGCGCGATGATTTTCTCAAGTCCCAATCACAATTCTACATAATACATGTTGATATATCCCCTTAATACGTTCTCTATTCCCGCGTGCGATGATCAAATTGCCGTTGTACTATTTGTAAGCGAACCGGATTTTATTCTTATTTCATTATAAAATTCGGCTTCTGGAAAACACGACGCGATATTGCCTCATATTCTCTGATAGTTATTTACAGTGTAGATGATTTCATTGTGTTTGACGGCGTAGAAGTGGCTATAGCTATGACGCAACACAGGTGACATGTCTCTCTCCCGCTGCCCTTTCTCTCCTTTCTCTAGTCCCTATCCTACTAAATTCATGTTGATATATCCCCTTAATACGTTATCTATTCCCGCTTACAACGATCAAATTTCCGTTGAACTATTTGTTAGTGAACCGTATTTTATTCTTCATCATCATCATCATCATCATTTCCCCTTATTGACAGTGTAGATGATTTTATTGTGTTTGACGGCATAGAAGTGGCTATAGCTATGACGCAACACAGGTGACGTGTCTCTCTCCCGCTGCCCTTCACCCCCTTCCCTTTGTTTATTTCTCATGTAGGCGCATTATTGTCTTCGTGTTCCGCACTATTGTCTTCTAGTTCTTAGTGTTCACGTCCAGTTATGACCTATTTTATTGCGTGTTTCATAATGGATAAGAAGAAAGTACGGCAGATAACTAATGATGAGAAGTTGAAATACATTCGAGACGTGGACTGCAATCCTCACAACATGAAGCGTGTGGATATAGCGCGAATGTGGAACATTCCTCCGTCTACACTGAACACGATTCTCGGCAAAAGGAAGGAAATCGAACGTGCATTTGAAGAAGGGGTGAGCGGCAAAAGGAAACTTGTGCGAGAGGGACAGTTTCCTGAACTAGAAAGCGCTTTATTGAAGTTGTTCAAGCAAGCCCGTGCTTCAAATATATGCGTGCGCGGTCGCCGGCAGCAGAGCCGTCACTGGCGGAGCGCGAGAGCGAGAATGTTCTTGCTGATCAAATATAAAGAAAGACCCTGTATTATACGTGTTTGGAAGCGGATGGAGAACATTTTCAGCATCTACTGCAAATCATGGCCAGTAAAACTGCATGGTAGGCTACCGATTTTAAGCACCGTATTCTGCCGTAGGCCTACATATGCCTGCGCGGTCGCCGGCAACTGAGCCATCACTGGCGGAGCGCGAGAGCGAGAATGTCCTTGCTAAGCAAAAATAAAGACCCTGTATTATACTGTAGTGTAGAGGTACAGTAATTCATTTTTATTTTATTTATTCCGTGTAAGTTACTGATAACCTATGTTTATGTCATGACTGTAGTAGTGCATACAATCAGTTACTAAGGTCGGCGATTTAACGTCCATATATACGCCGCGTTCTTTCTTATACGTTGTAAATGCAGTATGGCGTTTTTCGGAAGTACTTTTTCCCGCATATGACGTCCAAATTTTTCAGTCCCTTGAAAAACGTACTAACGAGATTCCACTGTAACTAACTAAAGTAAGATTTCAGCATTGTACACACGCTAGCAAGGCCGCTGCATCATATAGGATTGTACACACGCTTAAAGCAGGGGGCCTTGGCGCGCCAAAAGCTCGGCCAAGGTGACCGCAGCTACGGTTAACAAAGCCGCATCTTGGCGCTCTTATTTTATATGAAAGACCCTGTATACAAGACAAAATTGCTCTACAAGACACTACAAAAATCTACAATGCCACCCATGCATGAATGGTCGCTGCCCTACAACAACCTGCAAAAGCCACAGCAAAACCTTAACAAAAGTGGCTACCCCTGCTGAGACATACTAAAGCTTTTAGCATCTAAAAAAAAAAAGAACTACGGTATTTATATTAATATCTACAAGATTGCAAGAATGAAAATGACTCTCCCACCCACAACTCTGTTGATTGATTATACAGGCAACACTGAAAAATGGCTTCTAATATTTCAATACTAACCTCTCTCTTGCAGAAGTCGAATGCAACTGAGAACTCATTGCATCGTCTTCCCTGCACCACGACTGTATCTACACTGACCGACATGAAAAACGCAACACACAATAAATGATGTGTAATCATTGTGTAATTATCTATTAAATCAAAGTGAAGCACTAGAACCTAATTTTTTAGACTGGGTATGTTATTGTCGTTGCTTTGCGAGCAAACAATGAATTGTCGATTGTTGATTGCACTAGCCTCAATTGTTTTTATCCCGCGCAACCTGGAAAACACATTATTGGATGTGAGCCAATAATGTGCTCCCTTTAGGGGCAGATGACCTCGTAGTTCGGTCCCTTAAAACAGCAATAACTAACGTGTTCCAGCTCTTATAGCACCTATTGTTGTACTTTGTATTGTTCCCTTTTCAATCACACGTGTTTGCAGGATCTTTCTGTGATTGTCGTAATTGGCTTTCTGGAGCAAACATGCCGTTAAGCCCTGAACAAGCTGCAAAAGCTGTTGCTTTGGTGGAAGATGGTCGCAGCATACATCACGTTGCAGAAGTGTCGAGTACTATACCTTCCATGATTTCCTGAACCGTACGAAGGTACAGGGAAACTGGAGGCTTTGCAAGGAGACCACGAACAGGCCCGAGAAGAGCAACATCGGGGAGAGATGACCGCTTTTTACAACTTCAGGTTCTCCGCGACCGTCACACCACTGCCATTGAAGCACGAAATCGACTCCACTAAGTTCGAGGGGTCAATGATAGTGAGAGAACCGTCAGAAGAAGATTGGGAGAAGCCAATCTTCAATCCAGAAGACCTGCTACAGGCCCAGAACTCACCAGAGAACATCGCATAGCTCGACTATGTTTCGCAAGCTGGACAGTCCAACAATGGGAACAAGTGATGTTCACCGATGAGTCGCGATTTGGCCTCCGATCACCTGACGGAAGAGAGAGGGTCTGGAGAAGGCCAGGGGAAAGGTATTCCCCTTGCACATTCTCATCGAGGATGCCTTTTCGGGGTGTCCTGTGATGGTGTGGGCAGGAATCACTACGGCTGCAAGGACGGATTTGGTCTTCGTGGAGCATAGGAGCCTTACCGCACATCGGTATGTGGAGAAAATCCTTTTGGAGCATGTTGTGCCTTTCGCTCCATTCATTGGTGATGATTTCACACTAATGCAAGACAATGCACGCCCACATGTTGCAAGAGTTCTTGGGTGAAGCAGGGATTTGTGCCATGGCTTGGCCGGCTCGAAACCCTGATTTGAATCCTATTGAGCACGTTAGGAACCGGCTGGGAAAAAGAGCCCGTCAGCGTTATCCAGAGAACCTACAGGACCTATGGAACGCCCTCCTGGAAGAATGGGAGATGATTTCTCAACAGGACATTACAGCATTAATCAGGAGCATGCCTGAAAGGTTAAATGCCGTTATTGGTGCAAGAGGTGGCAATACATGCTTTTGAAGATGCCAACAGCGGTGTCCGAGATCGTCTACAAGGTCTGTGAAGTAAAGTGTGAAGTGTATAAAATCAAAACAGAAGTGATGAACTTACTTAAAATTTCCTGCTCTTAAGGCACTCTCTCCTTGAAGAGTGCATTTCTGGCTTAATTTATTAAATTTGTTTATAATGTAATTGTCTTTTTTTTTTTTTCATTGTTAGATACCTTTATGGGGCCGTACTACAATATTTCATCATCATATAGTAGATTAGTGTCATAAAAGTGTCATAAATTTAAAATAAATTTCAGATTTTGTAAGAAATAGAAGTGTTGTGTTTTTCGTGACGGTCAGTGTATTTCTCTATACTATCATCCTGAGAGAATACACAGCCTAAGTAGCCTACTTAGCATGGTCCACTTGCTCCAATTCAGTTCCTTCTACATGGCATTCTATTTTCCTGTGTTTCTTCCCTACCAACATCAACTTTGTTTTTGAAATGCTAACTTTCATACCATATTCGCTACATTTCTGTTCAAGTTCTAACATGTTGGCTTGTAAGTTTTTGACCGAGTCTGTCATTACAACCAGGTCATCAGCATATGCCAGATGGCTTACCTGGTTTCCACCTAATGAATCCAACCTAGCCAGTTTATGCCCTGGGGAGCATGTTAGCGCAACGGTCAAGCTGTTGGCCTCTCACCAAGGTGGACTGGGTTTGATTCCCGGACAATGTATGTGAGATTTTCGAAGTGAAATACCATGTCCTGTGGTTCAGATTCCACGTAAAAAGGAGGTCCCATGGCTCATGAACGCATGATTAACGGTCACGTAAAAAAAAAAAAGCTTCGTTTCTTTTCTTTTTTCTTCAGTTTATGCCCTTCAGCAAATGGGCAACATTTAAAATAAACAGTACCAGTGGTGGTGAAAGTTACAGCCTGAACTCACTTCTGTAACAACTTTAAACCAAGAACTCAACTCTCACAGCTGATTATCCACACGAATACTTTTCATTGTCTGTAGCAGCTTTCCACAATACAATAATCCTTCAGGATGCCCAGCATCTTTTCCCTTGGTACTCGACAGTATGCCTTCTGTAGACCTACAAAACATAAACCCAATATTGTCTATTCTTCTTGTAGCATTTTTCAATAACTTGGCGCATACTAAATATTTGATCCCGACACCTTTGTTTGGTCTAAAGCCACACTGGTTTTCATCCATCTTACTCTCGGCCAGTGATCAAACTTTACTTTCTACGATTCCCGAGTACACGCCAATTTACTTATCTTATACAACCATTTCAACCCTGCTTTCCCAATACACCATTTCTGGCCACATTTCAGTTACTCCTACCCCTTTGTGATATTGCAGTTTATTTACCACCCTCTCTACTTCCACGGCCACAATCCTGTTCCCGTCCTCATTTATCTCCGGCATAATCTCAAAATTTGCCACCATGCCAGTTAGGTCTCTAAATACATTTAGCAAGTTTTCAAAGTATTCTTGCCATCTTCCCAGTGCTTCCTTGGCATCTACAGAATAATCCAAAACACTATCAATCTGTTTTTTTTCTTTCTATTTGACCTAATGTTTCTAATTTATGGACACTACTATTATTTGTTTGTTCCTTTCCACTACATAAATTTCTGCTTGATTCCTTGTATGGAGCCTCTTTTGATACAATTTCTTTTTACTCACATTGTCTTTACACATTACTGCCTCAAGACATGCCTTTGCTACTTCTACTACTGCATCCCTATATCCTGACCACTCTGTTTCAAAATCCTGGAATTTTTAACCATCTACGATTTGGAATTTCTCATCAAACATTTCCGTGTATTTCTGCCCACGTTTCTTATCCTGGAGATTTTCAACCTCAATCCGTCTACAAACAGCCCTCACTTTCTGCACTTTAGTTCTAACTATGCCTATACAACCTTTCCTTTCCTATCCGAGGGGCAGATGACCTCGTAGATCCACCCCTTAAAACAACAATAACTAACTTACCTATCTGTTAGAGGTTTTCCATCTGAGTCCTTAATAATACAGCACTTAGTCTTCCTTTCCCCAAAAGTACTCTTAATCCTTCGATAAGCTGTATCTACTTTTCCTACTTACAGATAATTTTCTTCACTTGAAAATTTCTCTTTCAACCAATCTTCTTTCTCTTCTTTGCACTTCTTGTTGACCTCATTTTACAGACGAATGTATTCTGCTTTCCCCCTTTCATCTCTTGCATTCTTGTGCTTCCGCCTTTCGTCCATTAATTCTAGTATATCCTGAGTAATCCACAGTTTTCTACCTATTCTTGATTTTCTACCAATGTTTTCTTCTGCAGATTTTGTTATTTCATTCTTCAAAAGTGCCTATTCCCCAGCAATTGAGGTTTGTTCAGCATTCTTTGTTAGTCCTTCCCATATAGGCTACTTGTCTTGAATCTTTCATTCACATCCTTCTCTTTCAGTTTGTTTATTGCCTACCGTATTTGGTTTTCCTTCAGTTTCTTTAACTTCAATCTGCATTTCATACCAACCAGATTGTGGTCAGATTTTATGTCAGCTCCAGATATGTTTTGCAAACCAAAATCTGGTTTTGGAATCTCTACCTGACCATAATGAAGTCAATTTAATAACGCCTTGTATCATCAGCTTGACTGGTAGGCATATAAATTTGTACTACTGTGGTGCATGTAGGTTTTGCATTAATTTTGGCTACAATAATCCATTCACTATATTGCTCATAATATTCCACTCGCTGTCCAATTTCCTAATCAATATGAGACCTACCCGTTTGATTATTTGATTTCGTGCTAATGATCCTATAGTCTCCTGACCAAAAGTTCTATTCTTCCTGCTAATCCCAACCAAATCCAACCTCAACCTATCCATTTCCCTTTCTAAATTTTCTAACCTTCAACCACGTATCAGACTTCTAACATTCCACGCTCCGATCTGTAGAATGTCAGATTTCCTTTTTGTCACTTCAGATCAAATATAGACCTATTAGGAAGTCATTTTTGAAAGCCTTTGTCTGGAGCATGGCACTCTATGGAAGTGATACTTAGACTGTTGGCGCAGAAGAAAAGAGGAAAATACAAGTATTTGAAATGTTGTGTTACAGGAGAATGATAAAGATGAGATGGGTAGATAGAGTAACAAATGAAGAGGTATTAGGACGAGTGGAAGTTGAGAGATGTTTCTTGCGACTGCTAATGAAGAGAAGAGATAAGTTGGTAGGACACATACCAAGACACCCAGGAATAGCAAACTTAGTTATGGAAGGAATGGTCAAGGACAAGAACTGCAGAGGTAGACCAAGGTTAGAATATATTAAACAAATTGACTTGGATGTAAGGTGTGGTAGCTATGTAGAGATGAAATGATTAGCTCAGAACAGGGAAGCATGGATAGCTGCATCAAGCCAGTCAAAAGACTGAAGACTCAAACAACAACAGTTTCCAAAACAGTATATTTAAAAATTCAATGTTTTGGTATCATGTACACAATAAATTTGTGATATTTCAATAATGTTCATATTGGTCTGTCTCTTTTACTTTCTTCATAAATTCATAATTTTTGTAGATTTTTCAGGTACTTAACCAGGAATTGAATTGATATTGGTGGAAAGGAGTGGAGGAATGTGTCAAGAAGAGAGGCGAGGACTGGACCAGAGTGACAGTGGAGAGGTGGTGGGAAGAAAGGACTAAGTGGCGAGGCTTATGTTCCAAACAGACCCAGCCTGAGGCTGGAAACTGTACAAGATGATGATGATGATGATGGTAGCCCTGGATAATGTAAACTGATTTGAAAGTGGGAAGTGAGCATAGGATCTGGATACAACATATGTGTTAAGTTAATGTGTGGATAAATGAATAAGCATAGACTTATCAAGCAACATGGCTCCCAATTTCACTTCACTTTATTCTACTATTGGTGTAATGCAGCATGTTACAAACGCATTACAATGGCACAGACATTTCTTACCCCCTCTACATTTTAGAGTTGTTCTCCCTTAGTGCAACAGCTATCAAATTGTAATTGTTACTCTTGAGCTTGTAAATATTGAAATCCAAATTCTAGTCGCTTCATGAAATGCCGGCTTTTCGTGTAAAAAGAATTAGTTGCACAATCTGACGTGTCTGAAGTGACGGGTCCATTTAGATAGATGGAGTAAGAAATTATTTTACATTATCAGTCCACAAAGTTTTCAATGCTTTTCAGTCGGTCAACACAATTGTATCCAATTGCAATGGGTGATATAGCCTACCGTGAACCTGAAAATAATTACAGGAGATTAATAAATTAAAAGCATTTAAAATTTTGTTTACTAAGGCAACACTGAAAAATAGCTTCCAGCAAAATAATCATCAGCCCAGTCACTTCATGGAGCTCCGATGATTGATGTTATGTCATTTCATGAAATGACTGACTTTTACAGAGTAATTCCTTTTTCACCATCAGCATACCCAGTATATTATAAGAAATAACTTTTCAGAGCTACGACAGAACACTGGGAAGGAGGTGGTCATGGCCTTAATTAAGGTACCATCCCGACCTTTGCCTGGAGCAGAATTAAGGAAACCAACGAAAACCATTTCTAGGATAGCTGAGGTCGGAATCAAATCTACAGTACCAGTTTTGCCTCACGAGGCTGAGTGTACCCCATACCAGCCCTCGGACCAGATTAAATTTCTTGGCGGAGTCTGGAATTGAACCCAGACCTAACGGATTACAGCTAAGAATGCTAGGCACTGTGCCACGCGTGGTCAGCATAATTATTATTATTATTTTGATGCACTGACCGGAGGAGCTACGTATTGATAAGGAACAATGTTATAGTACTACACTATATCCAGAATCTGTATGCAAGTGGCTTTTCTGTTCTTTTCCATTTTCAATCCAGACAAATGCTGAGATGTTACCTCCAATAGAACATGGCCACTTCCTTCTAACTCCTTGCTCAATGTCATTCATCTTCATTAATTTCATCCTTATCTTCTCATGATGTTGGCATCATGAAGGGCATTTGGCCTTAAAAATCATTTCATGTTGTTCCTAACCCCATAGAAACAGGAATACAGTAATGGCAGAATATACATTATTATTAACATTGCTGCTACTACTACTACTACTACTAATACTACTACTACTAGTATGACTGCTATTATTATTATTGCTACTACTACTACTATTATTAGTCCAGATGGTACATTCCTTTCAATTCATTGTCTGTTTAATTCATTTTCTTTCGTATAATATATCATTATCTGATGAAATTGGCATATGAAATTTCTTCCCCAGGGGCTAACAAATAGTGGGTTGGTGACCATGGGACCACAGCTGAGCATGGCATTGTTTCCTCTTACTTGCACTGGACTTTCCTAGCTTTTATGGCCGGATGCCTTTCTAGATGCCAACCTCATGAGAGGAATAAATGAAGCTGAATGAAATTAGGAGAGGAGCTGAAGGAAATGGTTGTGGTCTAGTAGAAGGCGTCATTACAGCATTGACCCAAAGTTTGTCTCAAAATTAGTAATTTAAAAGATATTGCATGCCAATTTCATTTTCTACTAGTATTAGTCCAATTCAAGAAACTTTGGCATCATGAAATTAAAAACAAAAATGGAATATTTATTTTAATTTTATTAACGCAGCCAATGGCCATTTATTGTATTTTCAGGACGGGTCAGGGAAGAGATTTTGGAAGGAAACTTTTGAAAGGAACCGTCCCAGCACTTGCCTGGTAGTGAAAATGGGAAACCACGAAAACCATTTTCATGACGGCCAAGGTGGGATTTTAACCCATGCTCTCCAAATGCCAGCGAGGCACGGGGTAGCGCATTAGTGCTCTCGGCCACCGCGGCAAGTCAAAAGAATAAGAAAATAGAATATTTATGTTAGTTCATAGGAGGTTGGTTTACAGTTTCCCTCAAATAAAATCTCCAACCTTAACACTGACGTAGTGTCTGTAATGATGTGTGCATACTCATTTTATCCATGATGGAAAGGGAAATTTGCCTAGGTTCCTGGTTGTCAACGCAGAATTTACAGAGAACAGGGGTGGTATAGCTGGACTCACGATAGCCTACGATAATTTTCGTGATCAAGGGTCGAACCCTTCAAATTCAGTTTCCTTTCCTTCCCATTGCATATACCTTTGGTATTCGCTTGACTAAGGAGGTAGAATCATAGTTGATTCCATAGATATACTTTACATGCAATGCAGTTTTTTAACTTCATTAAATACATGCATCCCTAATCCTAAGGAATAAATTACATAAATTAATAACTAGCAAAACCAATTCTCTTTTGGGGATTCGAACCACATGCAGCTGTCCGGATGCACACCTTAGCGCCATGACCACACCTTCTCGCTGTGCGATGATTCTTAAGTGCAACAGATTTTACGTTTCCATTTCCACTTATAGCCATTACACCAACAAAGTGAATACAGGCTGAGTGTTATTACAGAGGATATGATTTGCAAGAGTAATATTTCGACAGAATATTTTGATCAAAATACTAGGCACTTGTCCCGGCATCCTTGCAATCACAGTTCGGCGCATGCTAGGTAGTTGCTCTGAGTCAAGGAGAAGGAGACGACACCATTTTGAGATCGCTGTCTGTTGTTTACGCTTTATAGTGCTTGGTTAGAATGACGAAGTTGATTGAAAATCCTGCTGCTTGTGGAGATTAGGTCTGTCATTCGTCTCCTGAATATGAAAACCACTAAACCAGTCGACATTCAGCGACAGATTTGCGAGGTGTACAGAGAACATGGAATAAGTGTTCAATGATAAGAAGATGGATCCAACAGTTCAATGAAGGACGTGATCAAGTACATGATGACGAATGAATTGGGCGTCCATTGTCGGTTGATGAAGACTTGGTTTGTGCAGTTGAAGAATGCATCAATGAAAACCGTAGGTTTACACTTATCTGATCTTTATACGAACTTTCAGCAAATGTCTCAAATCTCTCCTTCATAAAATGGTTTCTGAAAAACTGAAATTTTGCAAACTGTGTGCTCGTTGGGTGCCAAAGAAATGTTACAGAGCAACACAAACAACAGTGTCAGGGCAGTAGACTTGACTTTTAGACACGTTACAACGAAGATGCTGATGATTTTCTAAGCAAGATAGTTATTGAGGATGAGTCTTGGGTCATGCCTGAAACCCCTGAACTGAAATGACTTCAATCTCTTTTTAGCACCTCCTTGGTGGACAATAATTCAACAACAATGACGAGCGTCAAGGACATGTTACCAAGTGGTTGACAACACAGGTGGAAATGTTTTATGAAGAAGGCAACAAAAGCTTGTGCCAGGTCTCCAAAATGGTGTAAGCTGTTTATTTATTTATTTATTCATATCAGAAGCATTAATACTATATATGTATACATTAAAACTCTTCCTGGATTAAATACAATGCAAAGTCACACTAAACAAACAAGAGTCTAGACTACTTTTGCCCAGAAGTTAGCGACATCCAGTGCATTTTCTCTCGCCTGAAGCAAATCTTTTACTGTGCATGTTTGAGGGCACCTGCTGCACTGCAACAAATGAGACATAGTCTGGATTACACCACATTCACACAATGAGGACTCGATGTCGAAACCCCACTTCTGCAGGTTACTTTTACATCTTGTCACGCCTGCCCGTAATCTGTTCAGATCTCCAGGTACTCCATTTCTCCATATGAACAGGTGGTAGTTCTTCACTAGGTGTCAGCCATTCTTCGGAGCGATTGCAGCTTGCACGCCATAGATGGATTCGGGATTGTTGAGGTGTCCCCTTAAGAGCCTCGGTAATTTTGAGGAAACTTTTCCTTGATTTGAGTCTTGAATTAGCTGGCTTGTATTCATACAGAGGGTGAGCTTTAGATGTTACCGCCTTCTTCTTCTCCTCAATTTTTGCTGCAATCTCACGACGAATATTAGGAGGGGCCATGCCAGCAAGATTGTACAATTTATCCAAAGGGGTAGGCTTTAGACATCCAGTAATAATGCGACAGGTATCGTTTAGAGCTGTATCTACATTCCTGGCGTGGGTTGACTTGTACCATACTGGGGATGCATATTCTGCAGCAGAGTAACATTGAGCAATGGAAGAGGTTCTCACAGTATTGGGATGTGCCCCCCAGGTAGTACCCGTGAAAAAATAGTTTACGATTCGTAGTTTGTTTTGTAAGAAATAGGTTGTCTGAATCTGTAGGCCTACTAGGTTAGTTTCCATTACCAAATGGAACTTACTTTTTGGACGTATAATGTATAGCGTGGCAAGTTAGACCTGGCCTGTCATGGCAGAGTCTCGTCAAGGAGGGGAAGTGGTGGGATCACTAGGCGCATGCGATTTCCCCTCTTTGCTGTAACAACTCAACTCAACTCAAAGAAGGTAGCACGTGGTGAACCGAGAGCGCATCTACTTCACACACCCCAGACAGCAAGCTTGTTGTCGTGCTTGTCAAAGAACAGAACCGCTCCGTCTTGCATCACATGCCTTCACATCATCTGTACTCTGCCAAGGTTCTGGGAATAATGACTACTTGGCAACATCCAACTAGCGCATGGCGAAGTATGCGCTCACTGGTTGACAAAGAATCCTGGCGGGGGGATGACGTAATGCACCTGGACGCACATGCGCATTGGAAGGTTCAGATCTAACTTGCTCCGTTATAATGCCATATTCTCATGAAGTGACTCGGTTTTCCAGTTTGCGCAATACCGTGGCCCAAGATTTTGAACTACCTTCACACGTTTTCAGTGTGGTTACATCATTATTACTTCAACTAGACTTCAAGAATGCAAAAACATGAAATAAGTTAACTATACATTATGATCTATTGTTAAATAGCTTGAACTGACCAAAACAAGCACACTGCTAACAAAGTGATGCGTATGAACTTGCCGGCAGATGAATGAAAGAAATTATACCATGTGATGGTGAGAGTAAGTCATTTCTTTAAGCTGCATGGCTTATAATAAATTAGCAACCCAACACGGCTTCGTCCGGAAACTGAAGCATGATTTATATAATTTATGGAGGAATCATAATTCATAGCAGAATTCTCTTTATCGTACCACAAAGCATGAACATTTCTTCCTTGTGTCATAGGAACTTTGGGGATGACTCCCTTTGTCTTTGTGAATTCTTTCTCTCTCTTGTGACAATCGAGGAATTATTTGTTGCTCAGTTTCATTGATACGTGATAAGCATATGTTTTTCAATTTCAATGAACTACAACCTATATCCTTTTTCCGTCTCGGCATGAAGGGTTAAAATCACTGACTGGACTATTAATTATATTATCATGGAGATAGCATGTGCAACGAATTCTTGTCAGACGTAATTTAAGAATGGCGATGTGCATGAATCAGAAATCCCCCTTCCGTCCAATCTAAACTTAACTGTGTATTCTGCAGGACGAAAAGTTCACAGGCGAAGTAAAGAAAAGCCGGGTTGCACTTCCAGGGAAACTTCAACTCTTCTCTGAAGTCTTAACTTGGCACGACTCTACAGTGTCTGGGGTTAAAGGCTTGCTCGCCAGCCAGCTAGCTCATAAACTGTCTCGAAGCCAGTAATTGAATGGAGATTGTTGGAAGAAATGAAAACGTAAAAATAAACTTATAGTGGACGATGTATTGAAGATAGAGATACGTTGTCGCAAACAGTTTTGTAGAACTCTTCATGCTGAACAATTTATACACTCGTAGTATATAGATATTTTTAATGGTTTGCCCAGCGTAACCTTAAAAAGCGCACGGATGCCAGGTTTCTTTTCTCTGACTTTTTCACTGAAATCGTTACTGCTTGGCTTCTTTTGATCATAAATAAATTATTTTCTGCAGAAACCTTCCTTGACATATCATTTACAGAATAGTGAAAACCGCATCGAAATCCATCTAGTGGTTCTCGACATTATCCATAACATCCAAGAATCAGGGACTTTGTTTTATACCGAGTAGAGGTTTTACAACTGTTTCACTAAAAGCAGTCTTCTCATAGGTTTTTCATAAAATGACTGGTTTTGTAAAAAGCCTACAGCATAAATAGCCTACTGTATATCTGATCTGGAGGCCTAATTTACAGAGAAGATTCTCCTTAATGCCATGTAAAGGGTAAAAAGCTAAGTGTCAGACAATGCAATTTAGTATTTTTTAACACTCTCCGTACCGGGCAATTATTTTGTACTGAACCCGTATTTGAATTATTATTGGTAAATTTTGTAGCTATTTTCAGCCCCATGATAAGTGATTAGCATTGAAAATTAGATCCTGCGAGAGAGCACGGAAACCAGTTTTCTTCACCAAAGCGAAATGTTGGCACGTGATATATTGCATTCTGGGAGCTCCGATCAAGGTCAATTTGCTTAGCGACAGACTATCACCGCTCAATATTAGCGTAATCTGATATAAATTATTTGATTGGATACAATGGATTGACCAATGAGAAATGGTTTTAATGATTGGAAGACTCTGCGGGGCAGTGGCTTCGGTGGCCTAGTTGGTAGCATGCTGAGCTTCTATGCCCAAGATTGCTGGTTCAAACCCGGCCGAAGTCGTCGGATTTTTTAAGAACATTAAAAATCTCTCAGCATGCCTTCCTTCAGAGGGGAAGTAAAGCCGGTGATCCCACGGCATAGATTTATGGCATGTTAAAAGAACCTTCCACTAATTACACCTGTGTGAAGCTAAATTATATATAGGTTAAACATTTGACTAACGTTCTTAGGTTCCTACGTTCGTCGTCAAGAGCCGACTGTGGTGGCATCTGGTAACCAAGTTCTGAGCTAGTAGTCGTTGACAGTGGAATTTGGCGGCAAAAGTAGGAACTACTTGGAAAAATTGAATGTCTGCAGTCCTTACTTGAATTAAAACAGATACACACACTAATACAGTCATCACAATTAACACCCGTTATCAGACATTCTACACACACCCAAAGTACAACGGGGCAACATGACCACATTGTTGCAGCCCCTGAACTAAGGAACCAACCAACTCTGCGGGGCTTAATTAATGTAATTAATAAATCACTCCCAGGACTTATAAATGAGATTTTATGATTTGGAAATATGCCTAAATTTAAAGAAGACATTTATCAAGCATTTTTATGGCAGGAGAAGTACGTAGTCATCATCATCATCTAGTACAGTTTCCAGCCCCAGGCTGGGTCTGTTTGGAACATAAGCCTCGCCACTTAGTTCTTTCTTCCCACCACCTCTCCGCTGTCACTCTGGTCCAGTCCTCGCCTCTCTTCTTGACACATTCCTCCACTCCTTTCAGCCATCTATTTCTTGGTCTTCCCCTTGGTCGTTTCTTCTGCATCTGCATCTCATGTATCCTCATCGGAATCTTCTTCTCATCTATTCTCTTTAAGTGTCCATACCACCTCAGTCTTGATGTCTCAATCCTACCTTGCAAGGGCTCCTCTTTCACCATTTCCCTGACCTTTTCATTCCTCACCCTGTCTCTTCTTGTTACTCCGATTCTACTTCGCAGGAACTTCATTTCACCTGCCTGTATTCTGCTTATGTCTCTTTTCTTCATTGTCCACGTTTCTGAAGCATAGGTCAGTATCGGGATATAGTAGCTTCTGTATAACACTTCCTTGCTTTTTTGTGGGACATCTTTATTCCACACTAAGCTCCTAATGCTTCTCAGAAATGCTTCTGCCTGTCTGCCACGTTCCGTAATCTCTTTGTCATTTCTCCCATTTTCCTCCACTATACTTCCCAAGTACTTGAGACATTCCACCTTCTTCAGCTGTCCACCTCCAAGTGTTATCCCACTCATTGGTCTGTCCTTTTTCCTGGCCGTTAACAGGACCTCACATTTACTGATGTTGAACTTCCATCCATACTCTCCCACTGTTTCTTCCCAAGCCTTCAGTTGCTTCTGAATTTCCTCCTCCTTGTTTCCCCAGACCATGAGATCATCTGCTAACACCATTGCTTTCATCTTATCTTCTCCTATCTTTCCTGCTATCCGTGTCATTACCTCGTCCATAACCACAATAAAGAGAAGGGGTGACAGCGCACTACCCTGTTTCAGGCCACTCATTTGTCTGAACCAGTCTGTTCTTTCCCCTCCAACTTTCACACAACTCACACTTCCACAATACATCTCCTTCACTCTGCCTACAGTCTCTTTTTCCACTCCCATGTTTTCCATTGCTTTCCAAACCTTCTCCCTACACACACTATCATAGGCCTTATCGATGTCCAGGAAGGCCATCAACAGATCCTCTCCAAATTCGTAGTGGTGTTCCTGGAGCTGTCTCACTGAAAATATGAGATCCACTGTTGATCTCCCAGGTCTGATTCCATACTGTTCCTCTCTCAATTTTCTCTCCACTTTGGCTCGTATTCTACCTTCTAATATCTTTTCATATATCTTGGCACAGTGAGGTATGAGTGTGACTCCCCTATAATTTCTGCTTCCTTTCTTAAATATTGGGACAATTAATCCTTTCTTCCAATCTTCTGGGGTCTTTTTCTCCTTCCATATCACCCTCATCACACGGTACAGCCACTGTTTCCCAACCTCCCCTGCTGCCTTCACCATTTCAACACTCACTTCATCCACACCTGGTGCCCTTCCTCCTTTCATCTTGTCTATAGCCATTTCCAGTTCTCTCCAAGTCAGGTCCTTTTCCATTCCTGTGTTGTCTTCTCCATCTTCCAATAAATTGTCTTCCTCCCTATGACCATTTGGATTCAGCAAATCCTCAAAGCACTCTTTCCACACTGTCTTGAGTGTCTCTATGTTGTGTACCTCATTTCCGTTTTTGTCCATCATTACCACATCCTCTCGCAGACCTCTTTTCTTACTTTTGACCATCCCATAAAGAACTTTCTTATTTTCACTGCTGTCTTCCTCCATCATCTCTGTCCACTTTACCATCCACTTCTTCCTCTCCTCTGCGACAATCTTGTTTGCTTCTTTCTTCTTTATCTTATAATCTTCCCTTGCCAGATCAGTTCTTTCCTGGAACCACACTCTGAAAGCCTTGTTCTTCCTTCCCACAGCTTCTTTTACTCTCTCATTCCACCATGGTGTCTCTTTACACCGCTTTCTGTTGCTTGTTCTTCCACATACTGCCACTGCAGCTTCCACCATTGTGTTTTTGAATTGCTTCCATTCCTCTTCCCCTGTTTTAGGATTGTCTGTTGGCATCCTTTCCCTTATTATCTTCTGGAATTCTTCCTTGACTTCCTTTTCCTTGAGTTTCCATACTTCGATTCTCCTTTCCTGGTACTCTGTCCTCTTGCTATCCTTAACAACTCCCAGGTTCATTACAAGTATTCTGTGGTCGCTATCTAAGGCCTCTGATGGTATTACCTTTATATCTCTGACACTTCTCTTCATTTTCCAGTCGCACAGCATGTAATCTACCAAAGATGTCTTTATTAAATCACTGCTGTACCACGTTACCTTGTGGCTTTCTTTCTTCCGGAACCAGGAGTTGCCTACCACTAAACCGTTTCTCTTGCAAAAATCCAGCAACTTTCTCCCTTCTTCATTCCTGCTACCCCATCCTTCTGCTCCCAATACATTTTCATATCCTTGCCTTTCACTTCCTACATGTGCATTCAAATCTCCCATGACAATGATGCTCTGACCATTCAATTGCTGTTGTAGCTCCTCCTCAAAGTCTTCCTTCTCTTGAGCTGTACATCCAACTTGAGGGGCATATACCTGGGCTATCTCCAGGCTTCTTTACAGTTACTCTGATCTTCATGATCCTGTCACTTATTCCCTTTACCTCTTCCTTCATTCCATCTCTCACAACTACTCCTACTCCGCTGCTCCTTCCTTCACTGTTCCCACTCCAGTACAACCGGTACCCTTTCCTCAGTTCTCTGCGACCTTCTCCTTTCCATCTTGTTTCTGCCAAGCCCAGTACATCCAGTTTTCTTCTCTCCATCACATTTACAATCTCCTCCACTTTTCCTGTCAGTGTCTGTATGTTTAATGTCCCAACTCGTAGTCCATTAGCATATCTGGGTCGTCGTCGTTTGCATCCATCCTTTCCGAGGCCTGTTCCTGGTTTGAAAGCAAATATGATATCCACTACTGGCTTGCTAGGCCTCTTCACCAGAGCCCCGTCAGCCGTCACTTTTCAGGGTTCCCATAGAGCCTTCACAGTTACCGTAGCGGTCCCGGGGCACACAAAGTCCCCACTGTACTTCACCCCTACAGGCAATCCCCTACTTCATGCCGTTGCCCGTCTCCCACCACGTGGAGGAGGGGTTGGACTTTTGGGAGACGTAGTACACTATATTAATGCTAAGTACAGGTACCCGCGTCTTCTCCCCGCGATTTGGCCAAATGGCGGTAAAGAGAGGCTTGGTGGGAGAATGACGCCTAGAAGAGAGGTTCTTATTCCGTCTGAGGTTCACGAGGGACAGACGTGTCGCTGGATGACTGATTTTCCCAGCTCGAATCGATCAAGCGAAGTGCGGGTGAACCTGACTTCACGACGCGACCGCAGTTCGGGTAATTTTTTATGTACAGCCGGACTCGAGACCAGCGCAAATATTATACCGCAGTATTGTGCAGATGAATTTGCGTGTTTCGTTAACTAAGAAGATTATTATTCAAGTATTTCACAGTGAAGCTAGAACATTATACGAACGATGAACAGTTATTATTTTATTTTACTGACATTTTGAAGCAGTATTTTATGCAACTTTGTGAAGGAGTGAAGGCAACGATAGAAGCCAGGCGTGTTCTGTTTGAAACATTGTGCCACGCAGTATGGCAAATTACAAAGCTATAAGCAGTGAACGAACTTTAGTAACAACGACTTGAAGCCAGTGACATTTTTCAAGCTACGTGTATGCATGAACATCGTGGTAGTATATATTAATAGTGAAATCATTATACAACCGATTTACACTATGCATGTTATTGAGAAATGCGACATAATGATGAAATGTAATATTATGAAGAGTGGAGATATGGAGTAAGTTTTAATTTGCGTCAGGAACATATTTGACAGAAGTGAGGTGACTTCACAGAGCAACTGCAACATCGACATTGAGCTTATTACGAGCTACTTCAAACATATTTCGACTTATGATATTTTCGACATCTATGAAAAAATTTATTGTCAGAAATTATGAATGCCTACAAACGATATTGCTGTAACATGATTGTCGACTACAAGAATAGATGCCGAAAGAAGATTCATCTCTTGAAGAAAGAAGAAGACAGTGTTATCCCGTCTAATGCTTGAAGCTTGGTATCCGTGGAGCCGGGAGGAGAGCTGTTCGCAGCCCAATGGAGCAGCAGCAGGTCCGGTGAATGACAGTTCACATCCCGAGAGAGCAGTACGGCCGGAGAGGAAGGCCAGGAGTTCGAGACTCTTCTTTGTGGACATATTGGAACATCATGGTATTATTATACCTATTGAAGCTTCTAGAGTCGTCAAAGGTAGATCTACGGGATTCATTATCAGTAGTTTAGAGTAGCTTGGCATCCCTTTGAGCACCATTCTTCCATATTTTGTGATAGAAATTTGACTTTGAATTTCATTGATTTTTATAAATTTTGGATTTCTTGTTGGATGAATTTATTCTTTATTCCAACATTGATTTAGATTCTACAGTTTTGGAACTTCAAGATATTTTAATGGAATTTCGATATCTAATATTTAAGATTTTTCTTAAATTTATTTCCTTCGTTTGGGAATGTAATTTTCTGGATTTTTATTCAGATTTTTACTTTGATACTTTTTAACATTCATTTGGATTAATGAATTTGGGTACTTTTCTGTAAGAAGATTTTAATTAGGAAGAAGAAACCGACAGATACAGACTTGAATATCAATATGTAATTTGGTATTATTAATAATTCGACGATCTAGCAAGAACATTTTCGATATTGTTATGCTACGTCAAGTTTATTGCAAAAAAAAAAAGTTCTTTTCCATCTGAAGGCTTAGGAAAAAAAAGGGGCCATGTATGATTTAATGGTGTATTATATTAGCACCAATATGACATACAAACTGTTAGTTCTTAGTGAGACAAAATATTCACACAGCAGGACTGCCAAGCTCTCTGTTATAGGCTCAACAACAAAGATTCATATTTTAGTTTTGAGAGAAAACTGTTGAGCTCCTACAAAAGTTTTTCATATCAGTTGCCATCATGGAGTAATGGTAAGTACAGTGGCTTCCCATTCTGACAGCCATGGTTTGACTGCTGTCTCTGCCACTAGGGGTATTATATTATGAGGATTGGAAAGGGGTGCACTCAGCCTCATAAGAACTGAAAAGAGATGATGATGATGATAATTGTTGTTTTAAGGGGTCTAACATCGAGGTTATCGGCCCCTAATGATTTGGGTGATAGCGAAAATGATAATGAAATGGAAACCAGAACAAAATTATCTCAGACGGAAAATACGTACAAAAAGGAACTCAGATGAAAACAACTCACAAAATGGTCTTACAAAAGGGAATTTAGAACGAAAAGTAGCACAAAAAGAATAGATTGAAAAAAAAAGACCCACAAGACGTAGGCGAGATTCAAAATACGTACAAAATGCAATGTCACATCGAAATACTTACAAAATGCAACTGAAATTCAAAATACTTACAAAATGCAAATGAGATCGAAAATACGTACAAAATGCAATTGAGGTTCAAAATACTTACAAAATGCAATTGAAATTGAAAATACACAATGCAATTCAGATTGAAAGAGGCCCTATCCCAGTTCCAATCCAAATTATTCACAAAGTGCAATTGAAATTCAAAATACTTACAAAATGCAATTGAAATTGAAAATGCTTACAAAATGTACGGTAGATTCAAACGACTCATGTGGATTGACAATACTTACAAAATGCAATTTAGATTGAAAATACTTGACAAAATGTAATTTAGATTCAAAATACCCACAAAATGCAATTGAGAATCAAAATATGTGCAAAATGCCCACCAAACAAAATGCGATTTAGATTCAAAATTCGTGCGAAATGCGGTTTTGGTTGAAAATACTTACAAAATGCAATTGAAATTCAAAATACTCACTAAAAGGCCCGTCTACCTGCATTGAAAGGCTTACTAAAAAGCAATTTAGATTGTCAATCTTTACAAAATGCAATTGAGGTTGAAAACAATCGCGAGATGTAATTTAGATCGAAAAAAGTTACAAAATGCAACATAGATCAAAAATGCCTTAAAAAAAAAACACTAAAAGGGAATTTAGATACACGGTGAACCAAGTAACAAAAACAGTGCGGGAATCTTAAAGAGAAAAGGAAATATAAGGAAAGGAGGAGAGGAGAGGAGAGGAGAGGGTCCGCCCCAAAGGTAAGGGACAAAAGTGGAAAACGGACCCAGCTCAGGAATCCCTCGGGGTCGCCAACTCCCGAACTCACCAGCCGTGAGCCCCTGAGGGTGTAGCATTATCTAGGGTGCACCAGAATTGGTGGGGCTACATATACCCTACCTCCTTAAGGGCCTTGAGCACAAGGCAGGAGGTAAAAGGAAAAGAAAAAGAAGGCTGACCCCTCACAGAAGGAGGGTATCAGGAAAGATGAGACAAGGGCCAATTAAGGCGGGAAAGTGAAAGACTCCCTAGGCCTCGGATAACCTAATACCGTCGGGGTCGGAAGAGAACAAGAGTAGACCAAGAGAGGTCGACAGGAAAGAAGACGGAGAGGAGCACGGCACAAGTAAGTGGAAGCAATGCCGGACTCAGCTGGGGTCCCGTGGTTGCCAACCCACATCCCACTAGATGTGAGCCCCTGAAAAGAGAGATCCCCCTTAACTATCATCACCTCCACATATAAGTAATCTTAGCTACTGAATGACTGTGGGCGAATTCAATCCTACAACTTTGGAGGAAAAGGAGTCCCTAACCAACTGTGCGTGGAGCTAACTGTAAACAGAGTGAATGATAACAATGTCCTGTCACCTCTGAGGATCGTGCTAATTTGTTTACTCATTAGTTTGCTCAGTTTTGAGTTTTCAAAGGCAACATGTGAGAGAAATAGTGGAAATAGACTGGTATCTATCCATAAAAGGGCTCAAAATCATAAGGATTAAATAAATTTGTACCCTGCAGTGAAAGTATTAAGACAATACATCATAAGAGAAAGCAGAAACTATCTCAAGCCTTTCTTCAGATATCCCTTCGAGTTCATGTATCTGGTGTTTTGTGAGGCAGTCACAAGTTTTATTTCTACCAGCTACATCACCTATGAATACAACAACACACAATGAAGTTTAGACTTTGTACTTACGCACAGCAAGGATACTCACCAAACTCATGCCAGAGTGCACATAACAACTCTGAAAAGTTTCACAAGAAAAGGATTGTAAGATGAGGAGGTATAAGGTATGTCATATTATCTGGGTTCTGAAACTACTATTGCTACTCACCTTGGAAACAACGGTTGCTGACAGCTGCTCAGGATCACCAACAAGAATAAGTTTTTCGATACCAAGAATCAAAGGGAGCAATCCTTCAGGTTCACAGCACTGAGTTGCTTCATCAGTAATGCAGCACGTAAATTTTATCTGCCCTTCCCCACTGCTGAGCAAGAGAAAGGACATTCAATACTACAAAACCTCATTAATGGCAATTGGATGCTGATAAAACAAAATATTAAATTTTGTATCCCTAGAGCAGTGATCAGCAGGATCCATGCTCTCTTACTTCATTACCAGGAGCAGTATTATATTGTTCTCTATGTCTTGACTTGGAGAGCACAGAGTTAGCTGGAAAGCATATTTACAGGGGAGACCTTTACTTGGTGCATTCTATCAGGCCATTATGATAATTGACAAACACAGACTCCTTGTTAGCATAATAACAATGTTATAATTAGTCAGCACATAATATGGCCACGCAGTAATGCTGCAATTGAGCTGTATATCTTCCAAGCCGATCTTGTATTCTAGCTTTAATATTCGTTTTTTCTTTGTCACTTGTTTTGGGATGAAAATGGGTATGAGAAGCAGTTAGTGACCTTGGCTGCCATTTTGGACCTTTCAGCTGCCTATGATACCATTTGGCATGATGGACCCCTACTGAAATTTGTGAATGTCATTCCATGCCGTAAGCTCACAGCATTATTAATAACATGTTAAGTAATAGGTACTTTCAAATCTACTCCGATAATGACAAAAGTAGAGTATTTACACTAAATGATGGTCTCCCACAAGGATTTGTCCTGGCTCCCCTCCTTTTCAATCTATATACTCACGACATACCGGAAACGTCTTCAAGGAAATTCACTTATGCTGATGACATTTGTTTGGTGTCTCAACATTCTACCTTTTTGGATGCAGAAACTATTTTAACCTCTGACCTGGAAACCTTGGTTGTATACTTCGAGAAATGGTGCCTCCACTTAAATCCCCAGAAAACAGTCATATCGGCATTCCATCTACGCAACATGCAGTCTAATTATAAACCAGAAGTCAGAGCCAGAGGCCTTTTATTGCCATTCAGTAGATCGCCTAAATATTTGGGAATAACATTGGATAGATCCCTGACTTTCAAACATCTCTCATGTGGCTGCTGGAATCAAAACTAAAAATAATAGCCTGCAGAAACTTACTGGCACATCATGCATGGGGAGCTAATGCTCAAATCCTAAGAACCTCAGCTTTAGCCCTATCGTATTCTGTTGCTGCATACTGCTGTTCAACCTGAATTAATAGTGCTCACACAAAGAAAATAGATGTCCAGCTCAACCAAGCAATACGTATAATTACAGGATGTATTCGGAGCACGAACACACTTCGGCTGCCTGTCCTTTGCAACTTTTTCCCTCCAGCCTTGAGAAGATCAGAGGCACTCTTAAAAACATAGAAGAAATCCAGCAGAATCCCTATTTGCCCATTCATCAAGATATTACACAAATAGTATACCAACGTTTGAAGTCAAGGAAACCACCATGGCGCACAGCAATTAACCTTGAAGGATCCTCCTTTAATATAAATTCAATCACTTGATTACTTATATGTCACAGCATTTAATTATGCTATAATTTTGTAGCCCTCGCCCACGTTTTTGCTATTAATTACGGACCTTTATAAAAATACGTCCAGCCTCGTCAAAGGCTACCATATTACAAGGTAGTAATAATTTGTAATTCTTCCTCACCCAGATCTTGAACTAATGATATGCCAGGATCTAGATTTCACTTCCATTTTACTGAGAATATTTTCGAATGCATTGAAATATTGCATAAGAAGAAGGTTTCTTCGCATCAGAAATTATGTAGATTTTTAAATAGAGTGGCAGCCAGCCTCACAGGTGTAACTTTATGTTGGCACAACATTAACTTACCAAAGATGTGTCGCGAGCTGCGGGTAAAAATGTTAGCCCACGCGGATATCTTCCTCTTTGATTTTGTACTCACGCTGCATCAAAGTTCATGATTCAGCCCTCGGCACGTGTCAGGTACGGTCACAACACGATTAAGAGATTCTCACATTCTTCGTAATTTTTCCTTGTTTTATGACTTGGCCAACACTCAAGGGTCAACAAACACACACATTCTTAAAACATTTTTTCTTTTAACCCTTCATAAATTATATTTTAAATCAACTTACCTTAATGTTGAAACTGACGAAATTTCACCGATCTAGTTGAATTTAAATAGGTTGTGTCAGAAGTCTCATAGCCATGACCTTAGGCTACATACTCAAAGGTCTGTTCTCTGGAAGATTTTTCCTCGATAGATATAAGACTGTTGCCATCGTATATGTCATGCAGGACAGATTCAACGAATAATTCCTTTGAGTGTTCTTGATAAGAGTATTCATTTATGTTAATGCCCAGACTTGGCATCATCTTGTCTTTCGGACTTAACCTCAATATTATTGCCAGCCTTAGTTTTGGTAGTATATTTGTGTTTTATATTTCTGATTTCACATATGTGAGAATAAGCTGTGATATATGTGCATGGTGTCAAATTTTTGGTTTATCAATTGAGATATTACCAAAATAAACCAGCATACCTGCCAACCTCTCAAAATGAAAAATCGGGAGATTCGACGCGGCAGCGGAGGGGGGAAGAGGGGGGGGGGGATTACAACATAATACATACACAGGCTAAGGCATTACAGCAAATATATAAGTTACACAATTAAACTGTACATGACTAACATGATATGACATCCCAGTTTACAAATGTACTTAAGACTGAGAAATTTTCAATTCTAACTAGTCTATCAAGCAAGCATACCTTTCTTTCGACCACACTCAGGCATACAAACCTAGTGACGTCTCGAAGATCATATTATTGGTCGTTGTTGCAGGTGACTGTGGCTGAATTTGCCCTCTTCAAAAAGGTCTTGCTTAAAACACTTCCCTTTCTGAATCGACTTCAGAGTTATAAGTTTGTCCAAAGTCTTGTCGGAGAGAGATGACCTGAGCTGCGTTCTTGTTTTTTTTTGACAAGACTGAACATCCTCTCACACTCTGCGTTACTATGCGGAATGGTCAGAATGGAAAGCATAACTTTAGACAATTTGTCATACTTGAGTACCCCACCACTACATTTCATTTGACCATCAGTGCCCACTTCACATCAATTGTCTCTTCTTCCTCAATAGATGTCACATCTTCAAGTTGGAAGTTACAGAATTGGGAATGCACATTTCTGCAAGGATGGCCGACGTTTTAGTTCTGGCTGAGCCATATCTCCCGGCAATTTTTGAGTCTGGGAACATCTTCCTAAATAAAGGACCAGCGTGATCGGAACAATTGGCAGAGAGGTTATGTTCAATAATAAACGATGTGAACAATACTTCTGCACGTGTAAACTGTCAGTGTCTTCCTCCGTTCACTTGAAATAATCAACACACTGTACATTGTCTTTATGTTTCTTTGAGAGCACATGTTTTGAAATGTCCCACTTTCCACCAAACGAGATGCTGAAATCACACCTACTGACACTACAAAATGCAAATGTTGCACCTCTTCTTGACTCAGTTATATGCGGAAAGTTATCCTTGTGCACACATTTAAATGTCACATCATATTTCTTCGCCATATTACCGAGGAACAGACGCAATCACTCAGATCGAAAAATCACAATAGCCTACCGGCATATTATCGCCAACAACATCTAAGTTATACATAAATCATATGATTTCACGTGTGAAACAGATACAATATTCCGCAGCGCACAACTACCTATCACCCACAGGTCATTATGCAAAACATCTAGGAACAAGCGCTGAATTAACCATCGACTATTTCAAACAAAGCCGTATTCGAAGCAAACTTTTTATAACGGCAGGACGTGACGCGGGAGTTAGTACGCAGTTGTCGATTATCGGTACAGAGCGAAACTGCGGTATCGAGATATAACTACAAAACACGTAAAGTCGATCAGTTCGATAGACGACTGGAGTGTCATCTCGCACATTCAATCAGAAATTACTAGTGGGATTTTTGAAAAAACGGGAGATTTAATACGTTAAGCGGGAGGGCGGGAGAAATGGTCTGAAATCGGGAGTCTCCCGCCTAAATCGGGAGAGTTGGCAGGTATGAACCAGGGATATTGAGATAGGTTCATGAGCATAAACAGTATTGCATTGTGTGCAAGCAATTATTCCTCAAGTGAGAATTAGAATAAGTAAAACTACAGGTACAGTATACATTAGAACTGTGTGTTCCTAGCTTGTGGCCATATTGCCACAATGATACAAGCTTCTCTTTCTCACCAATTTAAACAGTGTCTCGGGGCAACAAACAAGTGTACTGCACATAATGTCAGTGATTTTGGAGGGGCCTACGATCCAACAAGTCATGCTGGGTCATAATTTATTCTATCAATGCGCATCCAAGAATAATATTTAAGTTCCATTATCAATATTTTAATTTCAGTAGTTAAGCCTATGTATCCCTGTCCATTTACTCATTTCTAGGTAGTGTGGTAAGACACGCAGTAATGATAAGTTTTGCATGCCTGATACACCTTGAAGATTAAGAGATCTCAGCAGTCTAGGTTATTTTTTGTATGAGGTCTATTATAGCTAGGCTATGGTGCCCAACTCCTCTAGGATTAAATTAAGGAGAAATTCATTCATTTGTGGTCTGTTTGAAAACTGCAGTTTCAGCAAGTATTAAAAAAGTTTATTGGTTAAAAAAATCCTAAGAACTAATGAGGCAAAGATTAAGGAAGGAGCCATTTTTGGCCCACAACAGATTCATCAATTTCACCAAGATGAGATCCTTGAACACCTTTTAATACTGATGTGAGAAAGAGGAATGCAATTATTTCAGAAAAGTCACAAGGAATTTCTTGGTATACAAATGAGCTGGAAACTATCCAGATCACATTACAGAGTTACTATAATCTTATCACAAAACAGAGTGCAACATGCATCTTTTATTATGCTGTTTACAATCCCACTCAATGCTTTTCTCTTAATGTTGTGGAAATGTTAATGATGAACATGGCAAACATTTCCACCCGCAATCAATCTTGTTAATGGAAGAACATAACCAAGGAAGGTCGAATGCAAGAATGCTTGTTGATTGCTGCAGGACAATCATCAGGAATGTTCTTCATATAGACTACTTGAGGGAAGTCAAGATAGATGATGATGATGATGATAATTGTTGTTTTAAGGGGCCCTAACATCTGGATTATTGGCCCCTAATGGTCTGGGTGATAGCGAAAATGACAATGAAATGGAAACCAGAACGAAAATCAAGCTGGACTGAAAATACTTACAAAATGGAACTAAGATTGAAATGGCTCACAAATGAAGAATGGAAATACTTATAAAAGGTAAAGGTAATTTAGAAGGAAAATACGCATAAAAGGAATTTAGATTGAAAAATAGGCACAAAATGTACTTCAGGTTCAAATTACTTACAAAATGCAATGTAGATTTGAAATACTCAACAAAATGCAATTGAAATTCAAAATATCTACAGAATGCATACCTGCCAACTTTTGAAAAGGGCTATCAGTAAAACTCACGCGCAACAAAAAATCTAACGATTTTCGACATACCCCGGCTTGACGAAAATAATAATACTTCTGGGCTACAAAATACAATAATTCATGCTTTAAACAGGATACTTCAATGAAATCATATCTACTCACATGATTTGTAGATGAACATAACAATCAAGAAGAAATCCATGTTAATCAGCAGCAGGCGTGGTGAATATTGGTTTGGAGCAGACATAACAGGACTTCCTTGATAGATTAAGCTGATATACGATAATTGAAAAAGGCTTTAAACAATAAAACTTGTTTAACGTAACACAGGCAAGAAATAATATAATACACACTGCAAATCACATGCTAGTTCAACTTTTAAGTCATGGTTGTGGCCTTTTTAGCTTCCTGCAAACAGTCTTGAGAAAATGTTTTGTCATAACAGGGACCAGAACTCCTGGTCTTCAAAATATAAATAGACCCCAGAGATTCATTGGACATGGATGACCTGAACTGTGTTCTATTTTTCTTCACAAGGCTAAAAAAAACGTTCACATTCTGCATTGCTATGGGGTATGGTGAGAATAGAGAGCAATACTCTAGAAATTCGGTTATACTTAAGAAGTCCATCGGCTCCACGAATTCTTGATATTTGTGCCCAACTGGAATCACTTGCAGCATCTTGATGTGCAGCCAAAGTGTCATCTACCTGCAGAGCTGTGAACTGCCTCTGAAGCTCATTCACCACCTCATCTGTAGTTTCATTCTCTTCCTTGCATAACATCATAGGAAACTTTTCCAAGAAAAAACGAATGGAAGTTAACTGTGCATCTTCAATTTTGTCTAACCTAGCAACTTGAGCATTCTTTAACACGTCATCCTTGAGTGGAAACTTGTTGATGATGTAGTCACAGGCAGTATAAAAGTAGTTTCTCACTGATGAAAAGAAAAGGGATTTATATGTATCCGGTCCGTTCTGAAGGCACTTAACAACTTCAGATGATGCATTTTTTGCCATTTTATTTACAATACATGTCGTTTTCGTGCGACCACAACTATATTTCTTTGCAACTTCTGATGTGGGAAACATCTTCTTAAATAAAGCACCAGCATGATCAGCCGCACTTAAGGGCACATTCTGTTCCACCAAAAAGGAAGTAAACAGACACTCGGCCCTAATTACGTCACTGTCAACGTTTCCAGACTTAGCAAAAAATGTGTTGATTTTCTTGCTATCTTCCTTCGATTTAACATAACTAATGTGTTTACTGCACTTCACATGATTACTTAAATAGTTTTTTCCACCATGTGCAATATTAATATCACACCCACATACCGTGCAAAAGGCAAATTTTTCTCCCTTTCTTGATTTTAGTATGCACGGAAAATCAACCGAGTATGATTCTTTAAATGTCTGGAAGTACTGTTTCTTGTTGGATTTGTTCATTCTCGATATCTACTAAAACATCGAAAGGAACCTGGATCACTGAACGTCACATAAAATTATAACATAAAACACTTAAGACAGCCAACACTTCATTAAAACATGTCAAAACACACAAAGTCTTAAACCATTAAATGAATACGACGCCAACCTCGTGAAGAAAGAATATGCACATGGTAGAAAAAAACACACACACACGTGGAATGAATGTAATTAGTCCAAGGAATACAGGAAACTGCGAAGAAGCACGAAGTTATAGCACAAAAACTCGAACGCTTCATTAAAATATGCCATAACCTTAAAAGACGAAAACATTCAAGGAACGTCAACTTCGCGAACAATGAACAACTAACGTGGTCAAAGAATATGGTTTAAATCGCAACGAGCGAACGGAACGGAACAAAGAATATGCGAAGCAGAGCCTGTCGACACCTAAGATTCACATGGAAGAACGGTTATCCCGGCTTCAAATTCAATTACAATGAAGACACAAACATCACACGGTTAAAAGTACGAATCATATCAAAGAACGAGTTATCGACTATCGTGGACTTGCCTTCGACCCACGCAAACAATCGATTGTACGGAAGTGGGCGGTATTATCGAATGTAAATTATCTTTTCAAATTTTTGTCCGCGAAATCGTAAAATGACACCGTTCATCCGTAAAACCGTAAAATGCTGCAATTTCCGTAAATTTTACGGATAAACCGTAAAAGTTGGCAGGTATGAGAATGCAATTGAAATTTAAAATACATACAAAATGCAATGGAGGTTAAAAATACTTACAAAATGCAATTGGAATTGAAAATACACAATGCAAGTGAGATTGAAAAAGGCCGGTTCAGATTCAAAATACTCACAAAGTGCAATTTAAATTCAAAATACTTACAAAATGCAATTGAATTTGAAAATGCTTACAAAATGTATGGTAGAATCAAAATACTCACAATATGTGGAAGCCTGCGAATTCAAAATACTGTGCTTACAAAATGCAATTGAGATTGAAAATACTTACAATGTGCAATGTAGATTGAAAAAACTTACAAAATGTGGTTAAGTTTAAAAAAAACTCACAAAATGTAATTTAGAGACACCGGGAGTCAATTCATAAAAACAGGGCAGGAATCTTAAAGAGAAAGGGAACTATAATGAAAAGAAGGCTGATCCCACGAAGAATGAGGGATCAGGAAAGATGAGAGAAGGGCCAATGAAGGCGGGAAAGGAAAAGACTCCCGAGGCCTCGGATAAACTAATACCGTCGGGGTCGGAAGAGAACAAGAGTTGACCAAGAGAGGTCGACAGGAAAGAAGACAGAGAGGAGACCGGCACAAGTAAGTGGAAGCAATGCTGGACTCAGCTGGGGTCCCGTGGTCGCCAACCCACGTCCCACTAGATGTGAGCCCCTGGGGGAAGTCAAGATAGAATGTAGGGTATTTAGTCAAGATAAACAACATGGCATCAAGCAGATTTTCAAAGAAAATTTGACCATAGTAAATTATTCTTAGTTTACTGTAATACAAACTGGCATTTTCATTGTGACATTTAGGTTCAGCATCATACATTCCAAAATAAGAGAGAGAGTTTATTCGTGTTGCTCAAGTTAAAACTCTGTTGTCTCGTGTAACCTCTGTTAGTAGTAGAGCTGTAACTGTATTTATTTAAGTCTAGGAATGTAATAGATGCCCCAGGACTTGAAATAATTGCCATATGTATGAAAAAAGTGAGCAAAAGCACCCTTTGAATGACTGCTGTCAAAATCCAGATTCACATCTCAGATCTATGGAGTGTAACAGTTGTTGTTATTGATTTATTTAAGGAGCTTTGCAACACCTTCGTCATTTAGTCCCAAGTACTTGGGTGTATGTGTGGACATTGTCTGATAACCTGTGTTATTGTGATGATTGTGTTAGTGTGTGTATATGCAATACAAGCGAGGATTGGGAAGGAGCCGGATGTGGCCCTAAGTTAGGAACCACCCCGGCATTTGACTGGAGTAGAAATGGGAAATCATGGAAAACCGCTTCCAAGATGGCTGAGATGGGAATCAAACCCACCTCTTCTCAGTTTTGCCTCGCAGGGCTGAGTGTACCCCGTTCCAGCATTTCAGACAAATGCATAACTTTTATTTGTTATTAAAAAGGTTTTGGAAAGTTAGAGAGGAACAGTCCCTTATCTGCACCGAAATATTGCCTTGTTGCCTGAATTACAAGCATGGCAAATATTCTGTAAAGCCTTACACATGAAGTTCAATTTGTCTTGAGTCAGACAGGAACATCAACATGGAATAAAAATCATCCAAACAAAGTACAAAATCTTGGTTATGAGATGTACTGTCAGAATCAATAGAAATTTCCTCTGAAAAAGAATCCTGCTTACATTGTTCAAATCACGTTAGATAACTAGAAATGCCTACAAGCCCACGATATGAAATAGTAAACAAACAACCAATTGTCTGAATTACAAAATAGCTATGTTCCATACCATCTCTCTTCTCTTTCCACATATTTATATTTTCAATTGATTTCTGCTTATTTACTCTGGTGTGTTTATAAGCGTATGGATATAACAGAGATAAAAACACCTCTCGCCATTTTCACTAATTCCAAATCAATCCAATGTAGACCTAAAATTGTTTCATTGGCCTATAGACCTTAAAATTATGTAAAAACTCTGTCTCAAATATGTTGGCAAGTAAAATCAATACTATAAAAAGACATAAAAATAGGCCTATGTCAAATTATATTTCATTGAACCCTCGTCTATTTTTTCTTTTATACTGAAATATTGCTCTCCCCCCTCCAACAAAAAAAGTCATGAGTACCGAGTTTCTCCACCTTCTATTCCAGCTCTCAATTCGGGGATAGGAAAAACATCGTTGGGAAAATCAAAGCTCCTAAGTAATGGCAATCAGCAATCAACACATTCTTCAATTGCAAAGTAAAAATATATCATTCAATACAAGCCGCTCCAAACTTAAGTACAACATCTGACATAATAACACACTGTACCTCCCTCCGAAGACTTCACTGATCAATGACAGGCTGCATGATCCTAGAGTGGTTGCGACAATGTCAGCTCCAGACAGAATTTTTATTTGGCTTTGTTTTTCCATTCTCTTGTCCACCTTCTGCTCAACCTTGTTCTGTGAAAACAAAAATGACTAATGTACTAATATTGTGGTCTGGGGAAGTAACACCAAAGAAGTGCAAGAACAACTAGATGCACTGAACGAAAATATTCAGAAGTATGGCATGAAAATCAATATAGAGAAAATCAAGACTATGGTGATGACAAGAGGGTAAAGACAAGGAAAGGGCACTGTGAAAATTGGAAGTCAGAGTTTGCAAATTGTGGACATGTTCAAATACCTAGGAAGTGAGTTAATGCAAAGTGGTAGGTTGGATATGGAGATTAACAGGAGGGTACAGCAGAGCAATGCATTCTATCTAAGTGTAAGAAAGCTTGTTTGGGATAAGGAAGTACCAAGGAAAAGCAAAGAGATAATGTATAAAGTGTACTATGTACCCATATTTACTTACGCAGCTGAGACTTGGACCTTGACAAGCAGGCAAGAGAGTAGAATTCAAGCCATTGAAAAGAAATTCCTAAGAAGTATGATAGGAAAGACAAGGACAGACAGAGTGAGAAATGAAGATGTTAGGACGGAAGTTGAGATGAGAAAACTAAATGAGGGAATTGAGAAGAATAAACTAAGGTGGTTTGGACATGTAAAGAGGATGGAGGAAAATAGAATACCAAGACAGATGCTGGAGGTAAAGTGCATGGGTAAGAGAGCAAGAGGAAGGCCTAGAACAAGGTGGATTGATTCAGTGAAGAACAGCATAAGAAAAAGAAATTTGGACTGGGACAAGATCGTGGAAGAGGAATGGTGGAAAGAAAGAGGAAGTGGAGAAGTGCCATAAATAACCCGACCCGACAGGAGCTGGATAAGGGGACATGATGATGATGATGACGACTAATTATTTCTTCACCAAGACTCTCATAGCCTAGAGCAGTGGTTCTCAACCAGTGTGTCGCAATACTTCTGAGGGTTGATGATATTGCTAATAAAATTATTTGAAGTAATTTCACTAAATATTTATTTTAAAAAGGAACAACAGAATATATACCGGTAGTAATATTCCAGAACTTAAACTTATTTACAGGTTATTTATTGGTTTTACCCCTTACAACAAGATTGAATTATAAGTGAGAAAATAAAGCCTATCGCTTCTTAAACCAAAGTTCAATTCATGATGGAATTGAAGACAAACACACACGCATTTCCTGGTCAACTGAGAGAAGTGTCCCACGTTTCTTGGTTTTTATGTTGGTTAGAGCCAAAAATGCCAGCTGCACAAGTAGGTGGCGCTTCCACTGCTATTACTGAGTACTCTTTCTTCACAAACAACTAAAACTTGATAAGTAGTAGTTCACCATATTTCAGTTGAAATGTTCGGTCTGTCTGAAGTTCTAAGGGCTGCTCTTCTTCCTCCAGAGAAAGGTCAGTTGTGGATTTTGGAGACATAGCATAAGGACTGCGCAACCAGTCATATTTGTCGACAGTGATGGAGGGAAAATATTGTGCCATGCTATTTTCAAGAACCATGAGGTGGTTTGAAATGAGTTTGGAGGTTATGTCACCGTGTGGATCCACCTCGAAAGTAAGAAGTAACATCTTAAGATGTTTGTTTTCCACATGTGATTTCCTTATTTTTGAAGAACCCAGCAAGTTAATCGCTTGACGTCAGCACATTTTCTTCTTTTCCTTGCTTGCTCTCGTTCAGATAATTTAAATGGTGAAAAATATCAGTCAAATAGGGTACCTTTGCAAACCACTACTCGTCATTTAACTGAGCTGCAAAGTATGGCTTTTCGGCGCTTAACATACTCGAAATAAAGCTAGATTACAAATTTCTCATCTGGAGGATTCAGTTGAATGGGTTTGTGGATTTTAATTTTGGGGCGTAACTTTCTTTACCTTCTCTTTGCTTTGCCGAGAATGACCAGTGTGATGGCTAGGCATAGGCAAAAAAGAAAAATTAAAGTTCCTCCGCCACACTGAAGAACATCGAATCATGGATGTTTTCTTCTTCTCTGTTTTGTTGAAATGCACACATTTTCTCATCTTCACTCGTACCTGATGAGAAAGTTGTATCCTTTAATCAGCTTGACATTATTTTCGCTTCATTTCTTCCTTTAGACGCAAACGCATGTGTCTCATAAGTCCAGCGGACGACATGTTCACACTGAGCAAGTTTGTGCAATAAAGTATTGAAGTGTAATACTGTACAACTGCTTCTCGCCTGGCAGACGCAGTATTTTTTTTTTACAACGAACTTCCAATCATGCTACCACCATAGAACATGAATAAAACACGTATTCATGCAGGAAACACAATTAGAAAGTGTCTGGGGCTAGTTAGGGCTGAGTTTCTATCGTTTTTGCTAAGTGCCAAAGCCAGGGTTGGCAAAATAACAGTTTTCTTTTAAATAAAACATTAAAACATGTTTTTTGTTTTTGTTTTAAACAGGTTTTTTTAAAATTCTGAACATGTTTTAAACAGTGTAATAAAATGCTGTATTTTTAATACTTAAATATAAATACTTAAGAGATCATCTTGACCAGAGTTGTATGGTAAGTGATAGACCAATGTTTACAACTAAACTCAGCCAGCAGGGAAGTTTAGTTACCAGCTGGGATTTTTCTCTCTACAACTTATGGTTGGCTGTTTTGTTGTGTTTGTGTTAGGTTATGTTTGAATGGTGGTGTATCTACTTTTTTGTGTTCTGTTAATTGCTGTGTAGAAAGTGTTTACTTAGCAGTATAATCAGCTTATTGCAGTTATGAGTTCAACTGGCAGAAGAAAAGATCCTGTATGGCAACATTTTATCGAATGGAAAAGTTCTAAGGGTAAAACAATTAGGGAAAAATGTAAGTTGCGCAAGGAAGACATGGTTGGGTTAGTTGCTAGAATGAAACAACATATAGAGACAAAATGCCCTTATAGAAACAAATCCATGCCTGCACAATTTGAGGATAATACTGACTGTGGAGTCATGGAAATGGAATATAAAAATGAAACCCAAATCAAAAGTTCACTAATATCCACTCATCAGCAGCTTGCATCACAATCACTTCAATCTCATTCCAATTCTACAGGTAAGATATATTTATACATAAATTAAATTAATAAAAAACAAGTGAGGCAAATTTTATAGGTTATGTTCAATAATTAATTTGTTTTTAAAAAGAAATAAAATTCATAGTGCACTTTTGTTCAAATTGTTTGTTTGAAAGAAATATATATTAATTAAATTACAATTCTATTATGCTCTTGAAAATATTACATACCGGTACTGTGTAAGTTATAGGTTTTATTCGAAAAACGAATGTAGCCTAATGGCAAAGTTATGATTAATACTGGTCTTACCCAACCAATCATATATTGTTTATACCAATACAGATAATTTGGGCTAAACGGATAACATTGGATTTGTTTTATTACAGATGATGAACCAGCTTCCAGTTCACGTTCTGTGGTTTCAGCACCATCAAGATCAAGAGGAAAATGTACATTGTCCAGTTCTCCATCTTCATCTTTTATTCAAGGCCCTGGCCCAAGAATATTGCAAGGAGGATTGGATAGGTTTACAGTACATACATCAGCCAAGGAGAAAAAGCAATTTGATTTGCAAATAGCTCGCTTTATTTTTGGCACAAACTCTGCTTTTGGCATGTTGAACATCCCGAGTTTGTAAAAATGATTCAGCTTCTTCGGCCTGGCTATAAACCACCCAACCGAAAGCAAATTTCAGGTGAACTTCTTGACGAAATTTTTGCTGAAGAGTTGGCCAAAGTAAAGAAAACTTTGGTAGGAAAATCTGTATGTATGGCTTTAGATGGTTGGAGCAATGTGCATAACGACTCACTTCTTTGTGTGTCGCTTAGTGATGTAATGGACCACTCTACTTACTTAACCGAAACCATTGACACCGAAGATAACAGTCATACATCTGATTACCTCTTAATGGTAGCAGAAAAAACAATTAAAAACTGTGAAACTTCTTATGGCTGCCATGTTCGAAGTTTTGTCACTGACAATGCTGCCAATATGGGGACAATGAGGGATGAATTGGCAAAAAAAGATATCAAAGAAGTGATAACTTATGGTTGTTCAGCTCACCTGCTTAATCTGTTAGCACATGACTTGGAGGTGGTTGGCATTTCAGAACATGTTAAACAAATTATTAAATACTTCAGGAACACTCACTTTGCAGCAGCCAAGTACAAACAGGCTGGCGGAACATCTCTTGCACTTCCTACGGATGTACGCGGGAATTCTTTAGCTGACTCTATAGAGTCCTATTTGGGTAACTGGCATATTATTGTCAAAGTCTGCACTGAAAATCGAAGTGCCATTGAACCAATTATAAGTGCAAAGGTAAATGATATCAGTATGAAACAAAATGTTCAAGACTATCTCATAAAACTTAAGACTGCATCAGTCTCATTAGATAAGATGCAACGTGATGACTGTACCATTGGGGAAGCAGTAGAGGTTTGGCTTGACCTGCTCAATTTTTTCAAAAATGAAAACAATCCCAATGACATAAAGAAATTCATGAAACGATTTAACACCGCTGTAACTGATACCCATCTCCTTGCCAATCTCATGGATCCACGCTATCAAGGACAGAGACTGAGAGAAGAACATCATCATTCTGCTATGGAGTATGTTGAAGCTTACCACCCAGATGCAATGCCTGACCTAATTAAGTACAAAGCAAAATGTTCACCCTTCAAGGAATACCTGTTTGGTCCTGCAATACTAAAAGAAATTAAACCCCTGACATGGTGGGTGGCACTGCAGAATAACATTCATCACACAACTTCAGGCCTAGCACATCAGCTGCATAGTGCAGTTGCTTCATCAGCTGGGATAGAACGTCTTTTCTCCACTTTTGGGTTTGTGCATAGCAAAGTCAGGAATAGGTTAGGAACTGAGAAGGCTGCCAAACTAGTTTGTGTTTTTCGTGAACTCAACAAGAAACCTGTTGAATAAAGACAAAGTCGCAGTGATATTTGGATTTATAATATTTTAAATACATCCCTATATTTTCTGATGGATGTTCGCTTGCAAACATTTTTAACAAGGACATCAAAACCACTACAAAATCAATCTATAAACTTTATATTATGACTTAAAACCTTCAGTAGAAGGCAGAGAAGACCACTGTACTCTACTGTATTGCAAAATGATTAATTAAAAATATGAAAAAAAAAACTTCTAAAGAAACATATTTTAGATGGTTGTTTGAATCATTGAGTTTAAAACTAATTTTAAACAATGTGCCCACCCTGGCCAAAACGTCGCTCTTTTTCAGCGCGCGCTAGCAGCGGTACCCTGCACTCAAAAACTAAAGTGCCCAGTGCATTTTAACAGAAATTTTGTCTACTTTAATTTTGTAAATAATGAGAAATTCACTAGGTTGCATATTTTTCAACTTATAAGCGATTTTGTGAAAAAAGTCCAAAATAGTTTTTTTTGCTATTTTCACTGTGAAGCAGTCATTTTTTTTTGTTGGCAAACTTCAGATTCGGATTCAGCACACCGAAAAACATAATAATCTGTCGATAAACCTTCTACCCTAATTTTTTTTGGTCAAAACTACCATTTGACTGGGCTATAAGCCGACTGGCACACAGTAATCTCCTCTTCTGTATAATAGCTAGTTTTGCCTGAGCAATGCGGCACTTAACTTCAGTGGTGCACCTTCCGTCTTCTGTAATCTTTTGACCTAGGTAAGTGAAGGATGTGAATTGTTGCATGTCCGAGTTATTAATCTTTAATCGAAGAGGCTTTGGGAATTTTGAGACTGTCATGCATTTTGTCTCTGAAGTGTTTATTTTCATGCCGTATTTCTGCACCGTTGATGCAACTCTTGACAGCATTGCCTGCAAAGTAGATGGGCTGCCAGCTAGAATGGCCTCATCATCTGTGAACTTAATTACCTTTAAGGGTATTCTGTTGATCTTCACTCCTAAACATGTGTCTTCTAAAGCTTCCGCCATCATCAACTCACCAAAAGCTTTAAACAGAAACATATCCATGTTAAAATCTTTCCAGGACTCTGCCGTTTGACGACCAGTAGATCTCAGTATGAATAACCAAAGTGTCATGTCGAGATCCTGCTTTATGGCACAGTTGTTTGAGGAGTCTTGTTCTAAGAGCCCTTGATTTAACAAAATTTACAATGTTAACAACAGAGTCTAAAACACCTTCCAGTTCTGTTGTAATGGTCTTCACCACCAGAGTCTAAAGCAATGTGTTGAAACTATGTTAAAGAAATCTTGTTTGTCTTGCAAAGAATCCTTTGTCCAGTCATTGCTGATGCAACATTAGTGCAAACAGAAAGGCAACTTGTCCAGGACATCCCGTCTGTTCCTAGAAGAAGGATATGGAATTATACACATCTGAACCAGCTGACGTCGACGGCAGTTCATAAACAAAAGGAATTGTTCAATAATCGAATCCTCATGAACAAATCTTATGTAACTCATAAATTGACATATTTTACTTATATCAGACGACTCGTTGAGCTGTAGTGAAAATACACGACTGTCGCTTAGCTTTTCATGGACATCACACTGGATATCTTAAGACATGTCATCAATTCGCCGGGAAATAGTATCATTTTACAATGGAACCAAGGATATTTCCTTTTCGGCACCATCATCTAACATTCGATTTCACCATTTTCTTGCATAGAGGAAAAAGTATGTCCTCTCCTATAGTATGGGCCTGCATTTTTTTCGCTACTATTTTGCCAACTTTATAACTGGCTACTTGTACTTTTTCAGAAATAGTTGCTCTCCATACCACAGCATTTGCTTGCTTTTCTACTGATGACAACAATCGGCTAAAACAGTTCTTATCTTTCCCCAATAAGTTGCCATGTTTGCTATCCAAATGTACAGTATTTTCAATTTACTAGGGATCATGGATTCATTGCTTAGTTTTTTTCCACGCACAATGCATTCAGGTCCACTGAGCATAATTCCAAAGTTCAAATAATTCTCTGGGTACTTATGAAATGTTCCAGTACGTTGCACTGTTCTCACAAGACTTACCGGTTCGTTCTCACTTTTGTTACTGTTATTTGTTTCTGTCACTGATTTATCACTAATCTTCAACTTTTTTCCTTTTAATCAAAAACTTAACCATACTGAAAAGTTTAACACATTAACAGTTCTGGACAATGCATTCATGTGTGAAACTAAAAATCAACTTCAAAATATGCCAGAACACAGACTGCATTAGGACTGTATGTCTACTAACAACTGACTGGTAAAGGCATGCTGTGCACGCACTGGACGTAAGCTCTCAGTCCCCTCTACAATAAGATGGTATATTGGCTTTCACGGCCAGTGAATTAAAACTCAGCAATTCTTCTAGGTTTGTGCCGTGTCTTGTGTGGGGTTTCGCCTAGGACACCAAGCTGGCTCATCGGTGGGCTCTTGGTGTCCCCGCCCGGACCCCCACTGGAGTAGCGAACTGCGCGCCACCTCCCTTTATATAAGGTGCAACTGCACCTCTTGACTGCGAGAACTAAAGGCTCAAGCAGTCATAACCTCCCTATGAAGGCTTCCAAAAATATGGTATATTGGCTTTCACGGCCAGTGAATTAAAACTCAGCAATTCTTCCAGGTTTGTGGCGTGTCTTGTGTGGGGTTTCGCCTAGGACACCAAGCTGGCTCATCGGCGGGCTCTTGGTGTCCCCGCCCGGACCCCCACTGGAGTAGCGAGTTGCGCGCCACCTCCCTTTATATAAGGTTAGTGATGTAAAATACCCAGGTATTTATAAATCGGGGTAAATACCCAGGGTATATACTCGGGTATATACCCAATTTGGGTAAATACCCGGGTATTTTAGATTTTTCGTTAGAAATCCTGTGTCCTGGTAAGTTGAACCTTAAAAAAGGGTACCGGTATGCAAACTATTCTACATTAACTTTTTAGAAATGTAACAACATTCGATAGTTAATAAAATTAAATTTAATTAGAATTGGGAGTTAAAAACAATAGAATTGGGAATTAGATCAGGAGATATAAAATAACAACTCCACTACACTGAAAAAGTTAGGTTAAGTACAGTAGACATCAAACAAAGAATAGAGAATGGGAGGGAAGTACAGTTGAATTCTGGGAAGGATGAGCTGAGGAGTGTTGCCAACCCATATGCTTGCTGGCATACATCTTCACCCATTATAGAGCCCACATACTACAAAAACTTCCTGACATGCATTTATATTATTTAGAGTACCGTATGATTTAAAAAAATAATATTTTTTGTATATTTAAAATTGAATGAAAAATAACTTAAAGCACTTTTACTATGCATTTTTTTTTTCTTCAAATGTCCTTTCTATTGAATATATTTCATTACCTTTTGAGTTTTGGCATACACATTTCAATTAATATGCATATTCCTACAAAAGTAGCTTTTCCCACCCACATCTTTGTTGTTCATTTCCAGTACCGTAATAAAACTCGACCTTCTCAATATCATGGTATTTATTAAAAAAATTAAACACAAAACAACCAAAAGGTTTTATCCAATACTTTACTTTAGTTTAAGGAAAAAAACACACTTAAAGACAAGGTTACAGCGCCAAAACATATAAATACACAAAAATACCCGGACGTCCATTTTCCTTTTCTTTTAGTTTTGAAGGATCAATATTGTTCCTGATTTCAATTTAAGGCATGAAATGCCTGTGTTTCAGTCCTTGTTTTCCAACACTTCATCAACACATCTTTGAGTGTTGTACAAAGCTCAAAAAACTGAAAATACCCTCATTTTGGGTATTTAAATGACCACTGGGTAGATACCCAATTTATATTTACCTTCCGACTGGGTATTTACCCGGCCCACATCACTATATAAGGTGCAACTGCACCTCTTGACTGTGAGAACTAAAAGCTCAAGCAGTCATAACCTCCCTATGAAGGCTTCCAAAGAGATGGTATATTGGCTCTCATGGCCAGTGAATTAAAACTCAGCAATTCTTCTAGGTTTGTGCCGTGTCTTGTGTGGGGTTTCGCCTAGGACACCAAGCTGGCTCATCGGTGGGCTCTTGGTGTCCCCGCCCGGACCCCCACTGCAGTAGCGAACTGCGCGGCACCTCTCTTTATATAAGGTGCAACTGCACCTCTTGACTGCGAGAACTAAAAGCTCAAGCAGTCATAACCTCCCTATGAAGGCTTCCAAAAATATGGTATATTGGCTTTCACGGCCAGTGAATTAAAACTCAGCAATTCTTCTAGGTTTGTGCCGTGTCTTCCCCTCTACAATGTTCGCAACTCGTATGTTTTAGCGTGCTGTGGGATCTTGCTACATTGGATAGTGGGCCATAAACAAAAAATGGTTGAGAACCACTGGCCTAGAGACATTAAAAATATACTGTATATATTTCTTTGATTTGCATAATTTCCACTTGTGGTATGATGTAAACATTGTTGACATTTAACCTGTGGTTGGCATTGCCAAAAAAATTAAACTAGACATACGATTCACATTCATGGTGTCCTTACCTAGTAAGTCACTGCTTTACATCTGTACAATCTTATATTTGCAATCCACATTTAGGAATGGTTAGAATGCACATAAGGTATTGTAGGCAAATTCGGGCTATTTTTTCATGGCAGGATGGTGATGTACCGACAGTAGTGGCTACGCTGGCTAAAGCGCAGCATTAGGTCATGGGACCAAGCTCTCTGCTGACTCGGTAGACGCGTGGGTTCGAGCCCCACCGTCGGCCGTCCTTGAAATGGTTTTCCGTGGTTTCCCATTTTCAACACCAGGCAAATGCTGGGACGGTACCTTCTGACAGGCCACGGCCGCTTCCTTCCACATCCTTGCCCAGTTTCATTCACCATCATTCATTTCATCTCTCATTAACTCCTCTCATGAGGTTGGCATCAGGAAGGGCATCCGGCCGTAAAAACCATCACCACAAAGACTTCCACCGCATCTCATCCCCGATCCCGTTGGAAAACGGGAATAATAAGGGGTAGACATACATACAGGATGGTGATGTAGGGAACAGATAATTGTGATACAGCATGAAGTGATTACAGATTCTCTGGATGTGATAGGGAGAATATCAACTAAGAATAAGGGTTAAATATTAGTAAAGCCTGGTCATATATCATCATTCCTTACTGTATTTTACAACATCATGAAATTCACACCATCTGTTTGTACACTTTGTGATGGAATGGTTAGGGGAATTAGCTGCCACCTTGGGATATTTGGGTTCAATTCCAACCTCTGGCAAGAAATGTTTTTGTTGATACATTTACTGGCTTCTGGTCATGTAGCCTCAAATACTTGAGTGTGTGTAGAATCTGTCTGATAATCTGTGTCGTCGTACTGGCTGTACTAGTATATGTATGACATCTTAGAAAGAGTGAAGGATGGAAGGAAGCTTATAGTTTAACGTGACCGTTAATCTAGAGATCATGAGCCACGAGACCTCCTTTTTACGTGGAATCCGAACCACAGGACATGGCATTTCACTTCGAAAATCTCCCATGCATTGACCGGGAATCGAACCAGGACCGCCTTGGTGAGAGGCATACAGCTAGACCGCTGAGCCACCACGCCCCTAGAAAGAGTGAGCACTCTTAGGTGGCAACAGGTTGAACATGTCACAAGGAGGGAAGATGACAGGTGATAAATATAGTACTCGTCAACGGCGGCGGCTTTAACTCATTTCCGAGTATAAATCTTCTTCTAAATCAGTTCGCTTACTCAAGTCTGTGAATATGCTTGCGGTGACTAAACAGTTCAATCCTAGCGTGGACAGAGATCACATAGAATTGGTGGAGAAGAATGTGGTTGTGCAGTACAGTGTTTTTGTGCGTGGAGAGAGATCACATAGAATTGTTGGAGAAGAACGTGGTTGTGCAGTACAGTGTTTTTGTGCTTGTCGCTTGGCCCCTTCAGGTCTACGACGTTCCCCTTCAAACATTTTGTCAGCAGTCAGGAAGGTCTGACGCCAAGTTGAACGGTCTTCAGCAAATGTGTCCCAGGCTTTTGGATCGAGACCTGCCAACTTCTTAGTGTGCTTAAACTGGTCCTTGCAACACCTCTTAGGACCTCCATGAGGTCTGGCGCCAGAACAAAGTTTAACAAACAGAATCTGGTGTGGAAGTCTCGTATCACCAAACTGGTGGACATGACCAATCCATCCAAGCTGATGACCAAAGATGGATGATTAAATACTATTGGCATGCGCTTTCTAAAGAACAGCAAAGTTGATGATGTGGTCTTCCCACTTGATCCTTAGTATGGATCGAGAGATCTATTTGGTGGTCTTTTTTAAATCATGTTGGTCAAGTGTCCAAGTTTCAGAGCCATACAGCAATGTTGATATGACAACAGCTTTATGTTCATGGTCAGATCTCTTTCAAGAAGACCCGGTGTGATAATCTCCCAAATGCTGCGTGGGCAGAGCCAATTCTCTCCTCCACATCCTGCCCACAATTACCACTGTGCCAAGTACATTGTCACAAGGGACGAATTGATATTCGAACCCGGGAGGATTCATTCTTCCAGCTACTTCCGGGGGTCGAACCTTGGACCTGAACATTGCAAAACCCTGGACTTGTGTCTGTACATCTCTACAGATTGTGTAACCCTAAGTGCAGCAAGAAACTCTTTATGTCCCACTACATTTATTTCCAAATCTGGGATTGGACTAATGTATTTAAACTTGTGCACCCCTACTAACATTGGACATTGGAAATGAGAAAACTCTGAATTCCGACGCTAAACTTTGCAGAATCGTCTATCACCGGCAACATCACATGTGCTAATGCGTAGTAAACTGCTACGCTTGGCAACGCTGTCTTAGCTGGCAACAAATGCTGCCAACTTAGAACAAATTGCACTCCATTGTGCAGCCGGCCCTCCGGGTCGTTCCGCGCCCCTTTTAGGTTGGCTGAACTGTATGTGAGTTACGGGCTTGCCGCATCCTATCTGGACTGAAAAAGCAAGCGGAGAGATTGAACCAAGTACTGCTGTAGAGTCAAGACGTATTGCTTTCGGACTCCGGGAAGAGGCTTGGTGCTTCTCCCGGAGTCCCGAAGAAAACAAGGTAATGTCTCGAAAAGGACTTTCGGAAAGGGCAAAACCACAGAAGAATAGCGTGTGCGATTTTCGAGATTTTTAGGGCCTTATATCAAAAAACTATAAATTGCGTCATTACTGCGTGCGATATGTTTCGGTTCAGTTAGTCTTTGTGTATTTATGTACTTGTATGTCAATTTTATTTTAGATGCCTTTTGTTCTTGTGCACTTGAATGTACAGTAAAAACTCGATTAACCGTCATCGCCGGGACCGTGGTCGTGACGGTTGAGTGAACAGACGGATAATGGAAACACTGTATTATTCCTCCAAAACATGACCTCAATCAATTATAGCAGAGACAGATATCAGGGCCGTGCAATGGGCAAGGTGAAGCAGTGCTAGCGAGAAATTCACTCGTGCCGGCCGAGCGCAGCCCTACTCGGTCCAGTTCTGAGCAGTGCAGCACGACAGCACACTAGCACTGCAGCGCTTAGTCGCACAAGCACTGTCCATTTGCCCGAGTACTGAAGTACGTTTAGTACTGAGCGCGGAGCCTGCACACTAGGCGCACTAGAGCCAACATTGTGGCATATGCGTGTGGTCTGCCTTGCTCATAACGTGGGGAGGACAAAAATAGCATAGTGGGAGAGTCACACATTAATGAATCAAACCGTAGACATATAAGACATGATATTTGGACGCACATGAACCAGATCTGCAGCAAGGATACAGAAATTTGCATACTTTTTGGGTGATGTAGCAGGTGCAGCGAGATATAATAGTCCTAAAATAGAATCAGGGGCCGGTATGGAATCAGGAGAGTTAAAATACATTTTTTTAATTTGTTGACATAATGTCACAAACCAGCCGAGGTAGCTAAACACGTTAACGTGCATGGTCAGACTACTCCAAACTCGAAAGACCACACACAGCCACTCCATACATTACCTCATTAATTTCATTTGTCATTAACTCCTCTCATGAGATTGGCGTCATGAAATCATTCCCACAAGGAAACTGTCTCACCACATCCCCTACCTCATAGCAACCGGAATAATTATGGGTAGAACCAAAGAAACTACATTAGGACTATAAAACTGTATTTCAATAACAAGATTCTGAATTCACCAAATGACTATATTGATGCTCTTCATGGATATGTGAGTTCGAGAAAAATGCGTTAGTAAAACTCAGCTGAGTTTTAATTCACCGGCTGTGAAAACCAATATACCATCTTTTTGGAAGCCTTCATAGGGAGGTTAAGGCTGCTTGAGCTTTTAGTTCTCGCAGTCAAGTGGTGCAGTTGCACCTAATATAAAGGGAGGTGGCGCGCAGTTCGTCACTCCTGTGGGGGTCCGGGCGGGGACACCAAGAGCCCGCCGATGAGCCAGCTTGGTGTCCTAGGCGAAACCCCACACAAGACACGGCACAAACCTAGAAGAATGCTGAGTTTTAATTCACCGGCCGTGAAAGCCAATATACCATCTTTTTATGCGTTAGTAAATTCATCAGGATTTTAAAATGAAAGATATTCCGTCGCAATCTATGGTCATTTATGTCTTTTATTCTTATATTCAAGTCGCCTCCGTGGTGTAGTGGTCAGCATGATTAGCTGCCACCCAGGACTTCCGCGGTTCGATTCCCGGCTCTGCCACGAAATTTGAAAAGTGGTATGAGGACTGGATTGGGGTCTACTCAGCCTCGGGTGGTCCAAATGAGTAGAGGGGTTTCGACTCCCACCTCAACCATCCTCGAAGTGGTTTTCCGTGGTTTCCCACTTCGTCTGCGGGAAAATACCGGGGTGGTATCTAACGTAAGGCCACGGCCGCCTCCTTCCCTCTTCCTTTCCTAATCTTCCCACTCTTCCCATCTCTTCATCAGGCCCCTGTTCGCTTTGCAGGTGAGGCCGCCTAGGCAATGTGCTAGTCACACTCCCCAGTTGTATCCCCGATTCAGAGTCCCAAGCTCCAGGACACTACCAGTGGCGGTAAAGGGAGATCCCTCGCTTAGTCCGCGGGAAAAGCCAACCCTGGAGGGTAAACGATAAAAAAAAAGAATTCTTATATTCAACATGGCCTGAAAAAATACCTCGTGGAATTTACCTACACATAAGATATACGGCCAAATAAGCAAGAAGACACGAAATCCTTCAAACCTTCAAGTTTTAGGACAATATTAATTATTTCAACACTATGGAGACCAAGAGTGCTATTCATTATATAACATTAGCCTATTTTGCTCTAAAAATTACAAAATATGTTGTCTGTCTTTCTACCAGCTTGTCTGTATTTCTTTCGGTGGAGTGCCTAAGACTGTTTTGTTTGTTAGTTCTTGGAACTATTCGACTTTAGGGTTATGGTACGCGAACCGTCTTCCTAACTTACCAGGGGCTATGCAATGCCAAAAATACGAAGAAATGTGTACTATTATAGTTCGCCCAGTGAAGAAATTACATGGTATCGTGCAATTGATTGCGCTGACAATGAAAGAGACCACCTTGTAGTGTAGCGGCTAACGTTCTTGGCTGTCGCCCCGGTGGTCCGGGTTTGATTCCCTGTCCTGCCACGAAATTCAATTTCGGTTTGGGGTACTGAAATGTTATTGATGATAGGTAAATCATCCAAGCGGTGCTCATTTCGAGGACTTGCGCCAGGCCAGTGGGCACGAGTTTTCTTTTTTATACATTCTTACTCTGCAATTCGAATTGAGAGCACATCACTGCGAAGAGTTGTTAGAATAGCTTCCGTAAAATATTCTCAAAGGCCAATGCTATAAGTAGCCCTCATGAGTTAATTCAATTGCATATGTATATCTAGGCTAATCCAAATATGGTATTTAAGACATTTGATTTTTATTGCATTCTAAGTTCTGGGCATAGGAAAACCTCGAAGCTAATTTTGAAATTTTAAGTGAATGAACATCCAAAGTATAGTAAGCATCATGTAGGGAGACTGTACCAGAGAGAGCATGCATTGCTTGAAGACATGATGACATAGTGCGTAATTTGTGCTCGTACAACGAAGGAGGTTGTCAGGACGGTGTTGATGATGAAAATGGTGATAACGATGAAGACGGTGATTAATTATTTAGGAACCAAGGGAATATAAATAACCGATACTTAAGACAGAAGCGGATCTATGGTAAACACAAAATGAAATTGCAAGTTGATTGCGAAAGTACAGAAACTATCCAATCACCATATTTTATGGAGATTGACTAATCCAGAAGTAGACATGAAAGTGAGTAGCCTAGTACAAATAGGTGGAAGCAAAGGATGCTCTTGTGTGAGACCTCCATGGGCGTAACCAGGACTCTGTATACTGCAAACACTGTGGAGTGCCTGATACCCTAGCTCACGTTCAAAAACATAATTAAGAAGGGGATTTACTACAAACGTTAGGAATCACCGAAATAGATCTAAGATGCAGCTGTAACATTTCAGAAATGTTTCGCGATCCATGTTTTCGTGTCTTTCTCGTGTTAGAAGCAAAAAATACAATGGGCATAATAATTGTTATTGGCCATAAGAAGGACACAAGATTTATGCTGGACCCCACCATCAGATGTGAAGTAACCTTCGGCATAACAAAACAGGTCGTTTAGAGATAACGATAGGCTTCAAAGAGAAGAGAAAGCTTGTGGTACGTTTCGATTAAGCGAGAGGATCAACATCAACATTTTTAAATCACTCATCAAGTTTGGGTAGGCCTAAGTATAAATGACCTAATTTTGCTATCAATGAATCCATTCAATAATAGAGAATTCATTTTCAATGTACTCGGGAACAGTGTGTGACGTAGTCTATTGGTACCCAATATAATTTTATTGCTGGTATTAATAGTGTTATAATAATAATATTAATATGAAGGGAAGATACGAACGGCTTTACGAAACCATGTCGGTACGGGCTGGCCGTGCGCGCCTGAACTGACGAGTTCCAGCGTAGACAGTGCTGGCAGTGTGAGGCAAGGTCATACGGCCCTAAAAGCACTTACCAGGCTTGCAGGGCACTACGCCATACTATACACAGCTCGCTCGCACATGTAGCGAGCGGCAGGTGGGGAGAGGCAAGGACATGACGTCACGCGCTTGTGACTTACTTCTTAGACTGCCCGTAAGGGAGCAGCAGGATAGAACATACTACAGGCACTAGCTACGCAGGGCCCTGACAGATATCACTCTCACAGTAATGTAATATATTTCGGAGTGAAAAGAAATTAAACACGATTGTAATAGCAAATAAAAATATTTATTATATGATAAAAACATCCGCACAGTAGCTACAAATGTGGCAAAATAATGTACAGTACAGTAATATAAACTTACAGGTGAAATAGCTCACGTAGCTTGAAAATGGTGAGCAGGTACACTCACTTCCCACTAAAATAGAGTAAGTAAACTTGGCGAACATGTCACTGCACCTTAAAGCACTTTGTTATTGCAGTATTATTATGCTATTACAGCAATGACGGTTAACAGAAACCGACGGTTAAACGAAGTTTTACTGTAATGGTTTTTTTATAATTAATTATATTTTGTCATGTTTCCCCTTATTTTTTCATTTCATGCAGTCAGTGAAGTTGTGGACCTCTAGGGTACGCTCCAGACTCCACTCAACAGGTTAAATCTGAAGACCCGTTGTATACTTCGATGTTCTCTTGTAGAGTCTGAAATCCTGGAATAAGGGCACTACTCAGCCCTATACCTCCTGGCCAATGTCGAGGGGGTAGGGTTGCGTTAGTAGAGTGGTATCAGAGCAGTGGTTCGATTTTCTTTTCAAACCCTGTGACCGATCTAAACTTAGTAGATAGCCGGTCGCTTTGTTCGACTGCATGTCAGGTAAATTTAATATTAAATTCTGTGCCCTCCCGTCATTATCTTCTTTAGGTAGACTGGTTTTGTTGAACTTTGTGTAACACATGTTCTGTTTGTTTTCTTACATGCAAAATGATCCTGTAACGAGGATCTTGTAATCTCCTCATCAAATTATGGACGGAGAAATTACATAATATGTACTGCAGTGTGGCGGTCAGCATTCGGCCAAGCGAACCGCGGAGAGCGATTAAATGTTTTTTTATTTGTGCAGCGTTGCCGGAGTTCTTCTGATGTTCACCCTTGGTGAGTCCTGATATGCAATTGTTTGTGTTGTTGTAATTCGTAAATGTTTTTCATGCAAGTAATAGTCCGGCTCAATTTTGCTGTTTTGTGCCACGGTGTGCTCTGTGTGGTAGTCCTGATGTTGTTAAAGTCCCGTAATTGTCTTCAGGTAATTGTGTCGTTTGTGTCGGGAACGGCAGTGTTTCGATTGACTGGTGAAAAATTTCATTTTCGTGATTTCAGATTTCTGGTGTTTCAGTATTTACTTTCAGCTTAATTGAGGTTGTATGACCGTTCGTGTTTCCAGTGATTGCGAGCTGTTTTGGCGTGCAATGCGAGTATGCCTGTTAATGTTTGAAGTTATGGTTTGTGACCTACATAGCCTAGCGATCGTGGGCACCTGGTAGGCTACTTCTCGCGTGACTAACGTGTGTGTGTTTACAATATGTCAGCTGTGATTTTATTGAAAATAGTAATTGTATTTGTTGACGCTGGTGCTGTTGAAGTTGCAGATATCGTTGTATATGATCAGCTGTTTTGGTTACTTGCGGCTATGTAATGCGTGTCGGAGCGAGTCAATTTTAGGCTGTGTCCCAATTGTACAATTTCAGCTGTAGTGAACTAGATAGTCGACTACTTTACCGGATGTGACTTGAGAAGTCGTGATCCAATACTGCTTAGCACATAACAATCAAGTCTGCAGTTGCTAGTGAACGAAAGTGTATGCTAGATTGTCAACTATGTCAAGGAAGTTATAGAAATTGTAGCTTATCGGAATTGTAGGTTATGTAAATTGTAGGTTGTCTTTGACTTAAGCCAAACACAAACCATAATTAGGGCTCGGCTAAAAAGTGATCTTCTTGGCGCATACATGATCGTATCGTTCATGTATTGTTTATTTAAAACAGCTGATGAAAGTGCAAAGAGTTTACAAGGAGTAGCAAATCACCGCCATCTTGAATATTGGTTTGGTAACGGCATGTAAGTAGAGTGCGTTTCAGACAACGAGCTAGAGAAAGGTATATAGAGTGGAAATGGCGCCGCCATTTTGGAAGCAGGTTGAACTGGCAGCCGCCATGATATACACTGTCAAGAGGGTGGGAGTCAGTGAGGGAGAGGCATGACTAACGAGGCGTAATATAAGATTGGGCCTACGCAAGACCTGACAATTTAATTTGTACATTGAACGAAAACTAACACAATCATCTTACAAGACAATATGCTACGTTGCTTATGCACAGTACATTGCATGATTTCATTGTCCTTTAAAAAGAATAATTTTTGTGTACAACTGACGCACCTGTTGACCTCTCTCACGTTGAGCTGTATTTCTGCAGAAGTGGTGAAGCCTGCATTTATAATACTGTTTCACAATTCGCTCGATGAGTGAAGCGTAGTGAGACTTTTCCCCAGGTTCAATAGCTGTAAATAGATGGTCAGATTTCTGAAACAGACAACCCGGTAGCATAGCATAGAAATCTGTCTGCAACTTCAGCATGAGATTCTTCGTGTACTTTCGCAACATACTGTCATTATTCCTGATGACATTCTCAGCTGTTTTACATAATTTCACTACATCATTTGATGGATTCAAAAGGCCATCTTTCACGTCTTTCTCTTTAATCAGTCCTTCTTTCTGAACATCTTGACTTCTAGGCATTCACAAGTTAATTTTTTAGACACTTTGCGAACGACACTTCCTGCAATGTATTGAACAAAATTTTCTACATACATATCGTTCATATGCATACCCAGCCCAGGGGCTCACAACTTGTGGGACGTGGATTGGCGACCACGGGACCTCAGCTGAGACTGGCATTGCTTGCAAATCCACCTGTCAACCTTCCTTAGTCACCTCTTATTCTCTTCAGGCACTAACGGTATCCGAGACCTGGAGAGTCTTTCAAATTCATGTCTTATTTGGCCCTTGTCTCATCTTTCCTGATATCCTCATTTTTCGAGGGATCAGACCTGATCTTTTCATTGTATCTCCTGCCTTGTGCACAAGACTCTATTGGAGGCACGGCGTGAGCAGCCTCTTGAGAATTAGGCATCGATACCATCGAGCTACCCCCCCCCCCCCCCCCAGGGGCTCACATCTAGTGGGACGTGGGTTGGTGACCATGGGGCCCCAGCTGAGTCCGGCATTGCTTCCACTTACTTGTGCCGGGCTCCTCTCCGTCTTCTTTCCTGTCGACCTCACTTGGTCAACTCTTTTTCTCTTCCGACCCCGACGGTATTAGGGTATCCCAGGCCTAGGGAGTCTCTTCCTTTCCCGCCTTAATTGGCCCTTGTCTCATCTTTTCTGATACCCTCCTTCTGCGAGGGGTCAGCCTTCCTTTTCTTTTCCTGTTACCTCCTGCCTTCTACTCAAGGCCCTCAAGGAGGCAGAGTGTAGGCTATGTAGCCCCACCACTTCTGGTGCACCCTGGATATTGCTACACCCTCAGGAGCTCACAGCTGGTGAGTTCGGGAGTTGGCGACCCTGAGGGATTCCTGAGCTGGGTCCGGTTTTCCCCCTTTTATCCAATACCTCTGGGGAGGACCCTCTCCTCTTTCACTTTCCTATCTGCCTTTCATGGCTCTCCTTCCTTCCAAGTCCCTCAATCCTTATTCTTCGAGGGTTGAGGGCATTTCTTTTCCTCCTGTCTTTATTTGCCTTATTCTCCTTTTATTTTCAGTTTCTTCTTCTAGTATAGTCTATAAGTTAGTAGTTAGTTTTAGTTATAGTTTACATTTCATTTTCATCTTCACGATCACCCAAACCATTAGGGGCCGATAACCTAGCGGTTAGGCCCCTTAAAACAACAATTATCATCATCATCACCGAGCTAGAGAAAGGTATATAGAGTGGAAATGTTAGTTCCTGCTTCTGCAGAGGGAATCTGAAATGTAAATATCACACAAACTTAACGACACTCCTGTTGTCTTATTACTTCTATTCGTACAATTGAATGACGGACACACTGACGGCATGGTCTATGTATTTTTAAATAAATTTCATTCGACGCATGTTCCTGTACTGCCCGAATAATTGCAACAAGCTCGTGTCAGACGACGTTCTGAATCATGGCCGCCTTAACTCAGGTTGCCTCCGCCCAGAGCGCTGCTACGCGGCTCCTTGCCTCTCTATATACCTTTCTCTAGCTCGTTGGTTTCAGAACACAAGTCTATGAAGGAGGCTGTGATCAAGCAGACATGTCCCAAATCTCCATAGTGCATAGCACATAGTAGCTAGCAGCTAGTCAATAGCAGACAACTTGAGTATTGGGACACAGCCTTATTGTCTGTATCAGCTGTTTGCTAGGATTTATATTTCAAGTTTGTCGTCATTGTTTAAGTTCGGTGTTTAATTTTTCGTTGTTGGTAGTTCTGTTAATCTAAATTGTCTGTGTGCGTGTTGAAATTTTATATCTTCGCATTTATTCGGCGTGAAATTATTTTCAGAGTGATAGAGTTGTTGTCAATATGTGCTTCGTGTAAGTTGCGTTCTGAAAGTATTTGAGTGTTAGTTGCGTGTTGTCAATTCAGTTGTGAATGGTCAGGTGAGTGTAAACATTTTGTATCATCGCCTTTATTCTGTGTACTTCTGTGTGTCTTGTAGTTGTATTTTAAATTATGTCAAATGTTGGTTTGCTAGTATGCTAATTCTGTGTGGATGATTAGGTGAGTTTTAGTATGTATGTGATTTGAAATTTCTTTTGAATTTGTCGATGGTTTAATAATTGGGAAGGGAAATGACTTTCATTGTCGGGGGAATTGTATCAGGTTAGGTTTCATCAAATATTGGCCCATGAATTTGGTCATTTTGGAATTCAGTATGCTGATGTGTATTTGGTTGAGAGACCTACTAAGGCTGGGGGCTCGTGGAATTTGAGTATGGGCTCTGTCTCCGGGTGCGACTCCGGCTTAGGGTGTAAATAGTTTCTTCACAATTCGTAAACTCTCAGTATGGGATGGGAGTTACCACGATGACCTGTAGATGATGATGTGTGTGTTTGTGGACTGCAGCTGTTCACCAAGGATTTTGTTGTTTTGGTTGTGTCATGGTGTTTTGACTTTTCAGATCAGCATATTGGTGTAACCGGGGAATTTAGATTTGTTTGGGGAAGGGAGTATGATTGTTGTTGCTGTTGGTTGTAATTTGAGTAAGTGAGTGGGTGTTCGATGGGATTTTGATAAAGCTCTAGCTGTGGGTCGAGTTAGTGACCCGCTGAAGTCATCCTGTTTTATGCCACCTTTTCGAAATCCTCATGGATGGTTTCTCTGTTCTGCTGTTTGGGTATTTCTTGTCGTATGCGAATGGTTGTGTGATTGGTGGTGGTGTTTTTTTTTTATTTGGGTGTGGCATGTCTGGTTATGTGATGCGGTTGGTAGTACTGGAGACGCTGGTGGTTTTGTGAAGCAATTTTTTTTTTCATGGGTTGTTTATTGTAAATTGTTTTGAAGATGATCCTGCATTGGTGCGCTGAGCTGCTGTTTATATTTTGGCTGCTGTAATTGTTAGCATTTGTTTGGCTTTTAAATCTGCAATGTTTCTTTTGTGACTGTAGTAGTGAGGCTAGTTGGATGGTTATTTATGCCTGCAATTGTCCTGTTATTCAGCTGGTTTTCCTGCTGTAGTGGCGACTAGGAGGATTGTAGGAAAAAAAAAAATATATATATGCAGGCCCCGTTGTTTTGGGTGTGTGTTGCTTGTTGGCATCAGCTGTTTTGGTTGGTTGCTGAGCTGTCATGCTGATCAGCTTGTTTTGCGGGCTAGTGTTGTGTCATTTTCTTTGGTGGCTAATTTTTTTTTTTTTGGTAGGTTGTTATTTTCAGTGAGTGGTGGACACATGTTTGTATGAGCTGGATTATTTTTTGGAGATCATTAATTGCTTCGTACTGTGCCCAATTCTAGGAATGGGTATTCCAAGATTCAGACACCTAGGTATCAAGGGAAAGGCTACAGCCGCTTTTGAAAGTTGAGATATTTGAATATCGCGCTCCTTTCCTTCTAGATTGAAATGGAAACTTTATGCAGCCAAGAAGATGTTAAGTGACGTGGCAAATAGTAGCAGAGGTCAAGACTATTTGGTGATTAAATACTTAGCCATGGGGTAGAGACTTGATACTTGGATCAGATTACTGGCACGGCCAAATGAAAGTTGATGCACCTAGTCTCAAGTGAATCAGACCAGAGACACCGGAGATATGAGGATTTACAGATTTAAGCGTGATCCAGCGTGGAGCCGACCGTTTTGTATAAAAGCCGCTCGGCCCAAGCATAAGCAGCTCACTTCAAACCAAGCTCTTGTAGGACAAGGTGCTGCTGCTACATCGAGCCAAGGCACATGGTTGCCGAATCTACGCAGAAGATATCTTTGAATTGTGACAGTCAAAAAAGTGCTACGATACGTGGGAAACGTAGTAATTTTCCGGTAGAGGGAATCACTAAGGTGATTGTTATTTTCTACGGACATTGGTGAAACACTTTGTTTCTATATGGACATATGCTAGACTTTGTCGAGATATTATTCTGTCACAGTCCAGTAACAATAATTCAATACTTGGATATTTTAATCCAACTTGTCAGTTTCACAAATTGTAACTAAATAACCACTCAGATCTTTCAGTATATTGAAGGCCAGTCTATCACGGTGTTGTTCATTAGCCGACAAAGGGAAACTATATGTTGCTTCGCGCATGATAGATGGTGTGAAGCCATGCCCAGGGAACGATCTTCAGAACAGCCGTTGATTGTTTTAGACTATCAGTGTTTTCCTGTACTGAAAAGATTACCGTGAGTTATGTTACAACTGATGCTTTTGAGAAGAGATCATTTGGATCTGACCCCATTTAAGCGAACTGCTATGGATTTAATTGAAGTCAATATTAAAATGGATCAGCAGTTACTTCAAACTTCAAGAAATATTTCCACTTTGTCGTGCTAGACAGATTGTGGGTATATAATGGCGGCCGATACAAGGATTAGACGTGCGTGTCCAATAGGGCATGTATCTGGATAAATCTGGTACAGACCAGGTTCACTACGCTTCAAGACCAACGAGAAATGTAAGCCACATTTGACTTTTATATTATGCCTAGCTAATTGGAACAAACTCATTTTCTGCAGATGACCAACACATTTATTTTTCTTCGTATTTAAATCTTGCATTGATTTACGCAAGACACATTAGGGTTATTCTGAGTATTTTCAGCACTCAGAACAGTTTAGGATCGATGACCGAGCATACCGAGCATTCATTTGAATGTTCATTTTGTTTGAGAATCACGGTAATCAGCCGATATAACTGTAGAAGTTAATATTTATTTTTGTTGAGGAATGGATATTTTGTCCATATTCGAAGAGTCGAACATGTGTTTTTTTTTTCACATAAGGAAATAATAATTAAACATATTTAAGGAAATAATAACAATAATAATCCAATAATAATAATAATAATTTTCATAATTTTTCTAAATAATTATTGGATCTTACATTTTCTAATAATCACATTCGTTGAGAGAGAGCTTAAGGATTAGTTTAGTCATTCCTAGTTTGGAACAGGTGATTTTCCGAAAGCTAGTGGATAGCGCAAGCCCGTATTCCACCAACATTATAGTTCTGGTTGAACAGTTAATATTTGCATTGAGCAAAGTATATTTTTCAGATAACACGGAAAGGCATGAAACAGGAAGCCAATGATATTTGTATCAATTAGGATTTTTTTTTGTGTTTATATAAAATCATGACGTAGGCACACATTCGAAAGTGAAATAGAGAGTATCACAAGTGTGGTAACTTCACGGTTTGAACTGAATGGTAAAATAAAATAAACTTGTAAGTTTATAGATCTTCCAGTTTTGATAACAAGCAGAGGCTTGATTTATTGTATAAATTTTGGGAAGAAAATTTATGTGTGTGGAGTAGTTGAAATGCCATTCCCAGGTGCGCATGTTTAAGTCGCAGGAATGAGGAGGTTTTTTTTTTTAGCATCAAATAGCAGGTTCGATGGCTCAGGTTTATAGGAGGAGTATTGGAACCACACATTTCGTCGAATGAATGACCAAACCATCAGTAATTATTTCAAACTTGTTTACGTATTCCATTAATACTTTGGATTTGCTAGAACCCGGTTTTGTCAAGATAAAATTTTATTCTTCTTCAGAGGAAGACCTTTGCCGTTGTTGTTGGGATATTGTGTTCTTACACAAATAATTGAATGGGCCACTGCCAATTAAAAAAAATAATATGTATCCACGAATTACTTAAAGGATGTTTTCAATCCTATTGTCATGAACTAAATGAATTTATTATAAAGCTACAATTCTTATTTCCGCATTCTGTTCAAGAATTGCAAGTTGTGAAAGTTACTAAAATAGCAACAAATATAAATATTTTTCTTAATAATAATTCCAAGTAGAAAATCGAATAGTTGAATGGTTCAACAATTTGTTATGATCAAGCTGATGATTCAGAAATCATATTTCTTTGGAATTTGAAGTTCATAATCGAGTCACTTCTCGAAATGTTTAATTTTGGAAGAATAATAAATTTTGTTGTGCTTCGCACAGTTCTTCGATGCTATGCTCAAGGGTCAAATACTTTTCAGATGTTGTTATTAATATGTGTACATAATTAGTGTTGGGTCAAAGATAATATTTTTGACAATATTTTTGAAACTGGAAAAATAAGTGGAAGTTAAAAAATTCTATAAACAATTATAAACAGTGAGAATTTCTGCGAGTGTTAATATCATGTTAGAAATTCAACCAGTGAACTACAATATTTCCAGTAAAGACAATTAAATTTGAACTGGATTTCATCGTAAATAATTGATATAATCTTGGAACACAGTCTACAGGACTGATAATCAGACTTGTGTCTCCAAGGACAATTGTTCAATGTGTTGGAAAATTTCTGTACATTGTGTAAATAGTAGTGTGTGCCGTCGCACTGGAATGATGTTACCTTGAGCATCATTTTGCAGTCAATTTTAAAATTTAGAATAAAATGAGATAATTTTACATGTTGTGTTATGCCCAGGTGAATCTCCTTCTATCCTTATTGTTGCATTGAGCCAAAAATCAGTAAAGCATTTTTTAAATTTATTTTGATGTCGGTTTTTTTTTTGCGATTAGCTTTAACCCATCTGGCACCCCGGGATATTTTGACTCTCGTGCTGACTGATTCTTGGTAAAATGCATATGTGGTCGTGCGGACTCCGGTCTAAACGGGCACAGTACCTCTTTTGTAATGTAGCATTTGTCACTACGGTGATCCGTAATTCTGTTTAAGCTCTTGGGTTGATGTTAGTGGAAATATCTTTAACGTGGTAGTGATTTTTAGGAATTTAAGGTGTCGTTTCTCTGGTGATGTCACGTGTCATCTGTTCATGTTGGTTGTTCGTGCTGCGTGCACGGAAGGTTAGCCACGTATCCTGGAGTGTGTTTGACACTTAGTACAGGCCGGACGTTTGTTTTAGACGAGTGAAAATTCTTAATGGAAGCCTGGAGGCGAGTTAATACAGTACCTGTGTTGTTATCAGCTGCCCGAAGCGGTCCGATGATTAACAAAGCTTTTTCACACTACTACTGAAGTACAGTCATTGGCAAATATAATGACATTCTGTACGTAACTACGTAACGTGTACTTCTGCGTCACACAATACTTCGAAGTGGACTGTACTGTCTGCTCAAGTCTGGAATTCCATTACATCAGGTCGGTGGTGATAGGTATGAAGCGATAGGGTGAGAGAGTGAGTGAGTGTAGGCTCACCCACAGGCTTCAAGGTCAAGGACAATCGTCTAAAACAAACGTCCGGCCTGTAGCTGTACGATGATGACGTTTGGTGGGTGCCCTGCTTTGTGTGTATATTTTTCTTGTAACGTAGTGATGACTTCATGTTTCTGGGCTGCATGCCTTATTGGTGGAAATGAAGGTCTTTATTGTGAGATCCAGTGGATCGGCTCAGGTACCGAGTTTTGTTGTTGGCGTGGCATGTGATATGCACGATGGGGTTTTCTTTTGTGAGTATTCTTGTTTGCTTGTCACTGGACCTGGCTTCATGCTTTCCCTGGTCAGTTTCAAGGAAGGGCTGTTTGTTACAGCAGTATTTTGAAAAGTTGTGAACTGCGGTCGTTGTGCTGTTTAAGTGTTCACTGGAGTTGGTGCGAGTATTGATTTTGTGCTATGTGTATGAACAGATCTGTGGAGCCTGTCCTCCACCTTGAATGAGTCCTTGGTTCCTGGCTTCAGTGCTCAGGTCAGGAACCGGGACTGTGGGTTATGTAATGAATTTTTTGTTGAGTTGTTGGTGTTGTTGCTTCTTGCCGGGACCATTGCCCATGTTGTTTTGTGGATTGAAGCTGTGTTCCAGGATGATGGCCTGATGATTGTCTAGGGTTTTGTGTGAACTGTTCTGTAGAGCCTATACTCTGCCTAGAATGTTCTCTTAGAGTCCCGAGTTCAGTTCTCAGCTCAGGGTTCGAGAGTGTGTGTGTGCGCGAGGTGTCGTGGTTTCCCTTTATTGTTTGTCTTGCTGTTGGTGCTCTTGTAACCTGGTGTATTGTGGTTGCTGTTTCTTCTGTCCTCGAATGGCCATTGGGGGCAGTGTGGGGCATTAACACGTGAAATTGAGCAAGGCATGTTAATGTGTAACTGTAATTTGTGTGTGTAGTGCATACTAGGACGAGCCTTGGGTGAGATTTTGTCTGTTAACTGTAATTTGTAAATTCCTTGTGTTCTTTTGCAATTCCATGCGGTCTAGGGTTCGTTTGGCCGTGAAAAGGGTCCCCCGATTTCCTTAAGTTTTTTTTTCTTTTTCTTTTCATGAAATTGTTTAACTGTTTTGGATGGGAAACTAGTGTAACTCCCTTTGATAGGTTCCCTGGAAATTTCTTGGGTTCTCTATTTGGTAATATCATTTTGGTAAACCTTTTAATATTTGGTAATTGTCATTGTAAAATTATTTCTGTAAAATACCTTTTAAGATTATGTAAATGTCATAGTTTTCTCTCGGGTTTCTTTTGAGATTAACTTCTGTGCTTCGATAAGTGGTTGTCCCTTTCCAGTGAATGCCTCAGTAGACCTTTCATTAAGCCCTGAACTTAATTGAACTTCTTGTGGTGAAGTATCCCTATTTCTACATAAATAATAATAATATCGTATGGCCTCGGCTACCGGATGCAAGCTTTGTAATTTGACACCCAGAGGGTAGCTTGCATGTCGAATTTTGTTGTTCCTTGAATCACTATGAAAGTCAAGGAGGTTAGATATCTAAGCTCCTTGAACACTACAGCGCTTTCTACTAGAGAAATGAGGAACTTGGTGTTGGCGGAAACTCCCGAGATTAATTTTGCCATTATGAACACGGCCTACTGAATTCAAATGGGTTCTTTGACATGCCAACATCGTGTGACATGCGTGTCGTATTTTTGCCGCCTTTCAAAAATCACTTGCCATGGCCAGGAGCGAACCTGCAATCTTGGGGTTAGTGGACCGACACGCTATCCACTCTTTAGTGAGCTTCGTACAGTACAGAACCAAATCCACGCGTGCTTTTTTTTTTTTTTTTTTCACCCTATAACTAGGTTGGTGTAACCTTGCTCAATGCTAGCTTGCTAGCCCGGAGCATCCGTTCCCTATAAGGGAATCTTAAAGTGAACCAAGGTGGTGTGGTAAGAGGCAACGTGCTGATCCCTGTCCCGGGATGTCAACCTGGACTTGTTGCTGCTGTACTATGTATGTTTCGGCTGAGCTTCCTCAATTTGGCTGGAGTACTCCCAACCTAGGCCTAGGGTTGGAGGTACAATACCAGGAATGTTGGCGTTTTCCACCTCAGGGTCCCACTTCAGGATCTGCTGGCGGCTCTTGGAGGGACCCTTCAACTGCCAAGGAACCTAGCTGTTCACCATGTCTTTAGTGCCTGTCCCATGGTGAAGTTTGTGGAGGGGAGGATGTGCCAATTACATTGTCACAAGGGACAAATTGATATTCGAACCCTGGAGGATTTATTCTTCCAGCTACTTCCGGGGGTCGAACCTCGGACCTGAACATTGCAAAACCCTGGACTTGTGTCTGTACATCCCTGCAGATTGTGTAACCGTAAGTGCAGCAAGAAACTCTTTAGTTCCCACTACATTTATTTCCAAATCTGGGATTGGACTATTGTATTTAAATTTGTGCACCCCTACTAACATTGGACAGCCCTTTGGGAAACGAGAAAACTCTCAATTCCCAAGCTAAACTTTGCAGAGTCATCTATCACCGGCAACATCGCATTGTGCTAATGCGTAGTAAAGTGCTACGCTTGGCAACGCTGTCTTAGCTGGTAACAAATGCTGCCAACTTAGAACAAATTGCACTCCATTGTGCACTCGGCCCTCCGGGTCGTTCCGTGCTCCTGTTAGGTTGGCTGAACTGTATGTGAGCTACGGGCTTGCCGCATCCTATCTGGACTGAAAAAGCAAGCGGAGAGATTGAACCGAGTACTGCTGTAGAGTCAAGACATGTTGCTGACGGACTCTGGGAAGAGGCTTGGTGATTCTCCTGGAGTCCCAAAGGAAACAAGGTAATGTCTCGAAAAGGACTTTTGGAAAGGGCAAAACCTCAGAAGAATAGCGTGTGTGATTTTCGAGATTTTTAGGGCCTTATATCAAATAACTATAAATTGCGTTATTACTGCGTGTGATATGTTTCGGTTCAGTTAGTCTTTGTGGATTTATGTACTTGTATGTCAATTTTATTTTAGATGCCTTTTGTTCTTGTTGACTTGAAAGTAATGGGTTCTTTATATTTAATTATATTTTGTCATGTTTCCCCTTGTTCTTTCATTTCATGCAGTCAGTGAAGTTGTGGACCTCTAGGATACGCTCCAGACTCCACTCAACAGGTTAAACCTGAAGCCCCGTTGTATTCCTCAATGTTCTCTGTAGTGTCTGAAATCCTGGATTAAGGGCTACTCAGCCCTATACCTTGTGGCGAATGTCGCAGGGTAGGGTTGTGTTAGTACAACCACGCTCAGATAGGATTCTACCTAGACACAAGAAGTGATCTACCTGTCCCAATGGTGAATTTGAGATAATGATGCTGAAATGTGGAAGAAGTGTGCCTGGAGAAGGTTGTGCCAGGACCTTAGACTTATGAATATTAAGGGTTAGAACAAAATGATAACATGCGCTCTTGTAGCAATTAACTGACTGTTGCAACTCATCTGGTGTGAGTGTACACGATGCAACATTATCTGCAAACAACATCCTGGTGAGCGAAGTTGTGATACGTTGCAAAGCCCTCCATCAGAACGATACCTAACCTCTACCCCTGGGATGTTAGACAATTCATAGAGTATAGCAGCCAAATACAACACAAATAGCATTGGAGCAAGTACACAGCCTTGTTTCAGACCATGAGTAATAGGAAATTCATTGGAAATCTTATTCTGATGACAGATCTGACCGGCCATGCTATCATGCAAGGCTTGGATTAAATCAACAAAATGTTGAGGACAGCCAAAGTGCCTAACACAGCCCACATAGCAGGTCTTGGAACCAAGTCAAAGGCCTATTCCAGGTCATAAAAGACTAACAGTGGAACCCATTTTCATTCTGAGACAGAACATTGAAAAGAGTTGGGAATTTGGGAAGGATATGGTAATGACTTTTATTGAGCTAGAAAAGGCCTATGATAGCATCCCTAGAACAAAAGTTTGGGAAAGCCTAACAAATAGGGGGATAGGCAAGGAACTGAGAGACATGATAAATGCAATGTGCATGGATTGCTACAGTAGTGTGAAGACTAGAGTCGGGAAATCGGAATGGTTTAAAATTGACACTGGACTAAAGCAAGGAAGTGTGTTGTCACCCTTATTGTCCTTAATGGTGATGGATGACATCAGAACGCAAAAATGAAAGATTATAGTAGGGCAAAGATGAAGGCAATGCTGTTTGCAGACGATGTTGTGATCTGGGGCGAGGATGAGATGGAGGTACAAGAACAGTTAGATGGGATAAATAAAAAGATTGAGCAAACGGGATTGAAGATATATGTGGAGAAGAGTAAAACAGTGCTGATGAGTAGAGGTGAGAAAGAAAGAAAGGGAGTAATCAATGTCGGAGATAAGGAATTGGAAGTGGTGAAACACTTCAAATACTTGGGAAGTGAACTGACTGAAGATGGAAGACTAGATTTGGAAATTAGCAGAAGAATACAACTCGGGAGTGCTTTCTACCAACAGGTAGGGGACTAGTATGGAACAACGATATACCAATTAAGGCTAAAGAAGTTATGTACAAAGCATATCATGTTCCTATAATGACATATGCAGCAGAAACCTGGGCAATGACTAAGAGGGATGAGAGCAGAGTACAGGCAGCTGAAATGAGATTCCTGAGAAGTGTGGTCCAAAAAACAAGGAGAGAGAGTGTGAGAAATGAAGATATACGGAAAGAACTGGGAGTACAGAAACTAAATGACAAACTGGAGCAAAACAGATTGAGTTGGTTTGGACATGTCAAACGGATGAATGAAGTAAGGCTACCAAGACGAGCACTGGAATGACGGATGACAGGGAAGAGAGGACGAGGAGGACCAAGAATGCGTTGGATGGACTCGGTGAAGAATAGCATTAGAAAACGGAACCTGGATTGGAACACTGTGTCGGAAGAGGAATGGTGGAACGACAGAAAACAGTGGAGAGGAACCGTATTTGCCCCCACCCAGTGTCAGCTAGAAAGGGGGAAATGAAGATGATGATGATGAAGCAAAGACTGAGAAGAGTGGATTCTGTCACACTCTACATTTTCCTTGAAGTTATCTAACACAGAAAATCAAATCAGTTGTGCTTCAGGAGGACCAAAATCCACATTGGGACTCTGGGAGGATTTTCTCAGATATAAACTTGAGGCGGTTAAGAAATTCTTTCAAGAATTTTACCCACAATAGAAAGTAACGATATACCACGGTAGTTGTCACAAACACTACAACCACCTTTCTTGAAGATCATGATGATAGAGGCATTCTTTAGGTCATCAGGTACCTCTCTTTTTTCCCAAATTTTGAGGATAAGAGTGAAAATCCACGTTTTAAGGGATTTTGGATGGTACTAGATTGGGTACATAAAGACCTGAAAGGTTAACATCCATGCAGAGGTGCCTACTTTTGAAGTGGGTTATCAGTACTTATATTGCCTGCCCCCCCCCCCATAAAACTTCAAACGTTTTCACATCAAATCCAAAGCATGTTCCTCCCTTCTCGATAATGACATCGACCCGGAAGCAACCTATAGTAAAGAATATCATACTACACAATAAAATTTGCACATTGCCTGCTAGTTCTGTGAAAAAAATTCCTTGTAGCTTGTTTTGCACCCAGTAGCTGTTTTTCCGTGAAAGTTTTCTTGTAACATACTTCCCCCTGAGATGACATTTTCGTCTCCTGAATCATAAGCGATTCCATTGTAGATGTGCTTAATGTAGGTCTGAATTCAGTCTGATTTTTCCGAACAACACTGAGCATTCCTTCTGTGGGAGAGTTACTGAAGGTACACTTAATATTGCAAATACCACATTACTCTAGGTGTTATACTTGAACTGTCCACTTTCAGTTGTAACCTCAGCAATGTTGCCCCAGTTTACATCAATTCTAGGTCCTTGTAAAATATATTCAGAGAAAGTATCACACTGATAAACAGCAAATTCCTCTTCAAGTTTGTCATGTTCACCTTCCTTGACCAAACTTGGGAATCTTTTCACAATATAATCAATTTATTTATTTATTTATTTATTTATTTATTTATCGTATGGCTTTTAGTGCCGGGAGTGTCCGAGGACATGTTCGGCTTGCCTGAGTCTGTAGCTGCTTCCAGCGGACACCCTTATTAGGGTGAGCTACATGTTCCGTTCAATTTCAAGTAGTTCCAACTTTCGCTACCAGATATAAATGATACCTAGTGGTGAACGTTGGAACTTTGATAGAGCGTTCCGACGAAATCTAACCTAACAATTTAGCTTTACACAAGTTTAGTCTGGGAAAGGATCTTTAACATGCCATAAATTTATGACATGGGACCGCCGACTTTACTTCCCCTCCGAAGGAAGGCATACTGAAGGATTTTTAACGCTCTTAAAAAATCCGACGACTTCGGCCGGGTTTGAACCTGCTATCTTGGGTATAGCAGTTCAGCATGCTACCAACTACGCCACCGAAGTCGCTAATATAATCAATAGATGAATAGGAAACCTTCATTCTAAGATAAATATTGAGATGTTACACGATCGTCGCTTGTCTCAACCGTTGACAAGATTCCCGTACATTTCACGGTAGAACACGGAGAAAAATCGCGATTTACATAATTGGTGTCACTTTTAGTCGATCGACGAGTTTTCCATTGTCCTTAAGGTGGGCACGGGAAGGCAATCGGCGCCGCTTGCTGTATGTTTGACAAGAATCCAGTTGTTCTTGTCATCGAATGCAGAGAAATATCGCAATGTATTGCAATCGCTGCCGCTTTCGGCCGTTTTACGAGAATCACGATGACCTCGCAGTTGGTCACTGAGAACGGATTAATATGTAATCGGCGCCGCACCTGGCCATTCAACAATTCTCTGTCTATCTGTCCTGGCAGAATGGTGGAGGCAAGCTCGAGGTTGGGCACGATTAAAATTCACAAGCAGTTATGGACGGTATACGGTCATGGGAAAAGTGGCGAGTAGGTTTCGGAATGTTTCATGATGGGTGCCCAATCACCTTAGACAGGATTCCCGCAGTCCCCGTGGTCACAGTTTACGATTGGGCACTGGTTTAATGATTTTACGCAACTGGCGTCGATCTCGGTCCATTTGACGAGATTCCGCAGGCAAGTCGTGCGGTCAGCCGACCGTCCTGAGCATGTGAGTTTGGAGGATGAACGTTCGAATTAGGTAGCGAATATTACGAATTAGTCTGAGAGAATTGCATGAATAATACGACATGAGGGCACATTTTCTTTAGAATCACGAATTATAGGCTACAAGTTATACACATTTTCGAGATAACCGGTTCGATTATCCGAAGGTACCAAAGTTCGAAGGAAAAATCGACATAACGGAATTTTGAATTAACCATACTGGATGTCGCAAGTTTTCGAGACTGATAGATTTTTAAAATATATGAAGGCTATTTGAAGGTTTTTGGCGAATTTTTTGAAACTTTCATTTCGCAAGATTGCGACATTAAATTATTTCGCGTTATTTCTGGACTTCAATTTGAAATAGTCTCCAAATTTAGAGGTCAATAACAGAAATGAGAGGTTTCTGTTTAGTTTTGGAAGTTTTCCCGAATAAACGTCTCGCGGAATGTCAGGTTTCCTAATAATACAGAAAAAGATTTCAAAACTAAAACTGCTCTTTATGCCGAAAATATATGTTGAACCGTTGCATACCACTCAAGGTATCCTCAGTATGCATTTCCTTCAGGTCAGACACAGAGAAATATAGCTTCAGCAATCGGCGCCGCTTGCGTGAATTTTGCTCCATCGTAATATGTGAGCCTAGCGGCGTGAGTTTAAATGATTTAAACCGACCTCGGCGAATTTTCTTTACCTCCAACTACCCAGACATAAAAATTAGCTACTTTTTGTTAATTTCGTTACCGGTAGACACCCTGTAAATTTTTTTTTTCATAGATAAGTTTTTTCTTTTGGCGTGATAATGTCACCTTTCCGTAATAATTTTCTCTTTGACCGTAATCGTGAGGTGAAATCCGTAATAATTATGGACAATCCATAATAGTTGGCACCTCTGGCCATGTAAAACTACAAGACTCCCTCCTTTAAAAGCTCTCACATTGCATATTATTAGTATTGCATCTGTCAAGCTATTACACTAGGTACATGTAAATAAGAAATACCAACTTACTTGACCCATGTTTTTCAACAACATTATCTTTTTCTGTATGTCGGCTATCTTCTTCAGGTACAAACTAATATCAGTACTCTTCTTGCGTGCACTCTCCAAGGATATTTCATATGACCTGCATTTTGCCTCCTGGTTACGAATCTGTAATTAAACCATTACAATTCTTACATCAATAAATCATTACAATACTCAGAAGGAAAGAGACTTCAAGTAAATGTTTCATAATATTTGCAGTAAATATCTCACTTGAATGACATAAAATATTATTGTGTTGGAAGCCATTTTTCAGTGTTTGTTGTTGTTGTTTTGTTGAGTCTTCAGTCTTTTGACTGGTTTAATGCAGCTCTCTCGTCTCCCTGTCCCAAGCTAATCGTTTCAACTCTATATACTGTAGCTACCACACCCTACATCCAAGGCAATCTGTTTAACATATTCTAACCTTGGTCTACCCCTACTTTATCGGAAGAGCCTGTGCGTCTTGAAGTAGATCAGCAATCATTACAAGAAAAGGAGCTGCGCATTTTCAGAATTGATCTTCGTATGTTTGTTCTCCATTGTAGCTTTTGCCCTGGTATGCCTCGAAATCTACCAAAATAGCCTTCAGGTGAATTTAGGCACCAAAATTTTAAATCCAAACCATATGGCTTTTCCCCTGATGAATTGTTTGCAGCTGCGTTTGAAAAACTATTTGATCATCAAATCATCTAACTCCAAATTCTCACACGGTACATAGTTTTCCTTGAATTTCCTTTTGTGAATGTCAAAAAATGGCCAGAGTTTCCAAAGTTTATCTGAGAGGTTTACCTCCGTATTGTCTATGCAATGCAAAAAACCTCATTATTGTTCTCAAACAATCTCTTCACATAGAGTTTTACAATACAATATTATGCATATCGCCACCATTATCCCAGTAGTAATCCTTCCCAGACAGCTTCCAGTATCCACTCAAAATAAGGATAGCAATGAATGACCTCTTTTCATATTTACTAGTATATTGAGCCCGTATGGCTCATGTCGGTAATATTTTCGATATGTAGAACCAACCAGGCTGAACGAAGCTTTGAGCTAGTTCTATTTTGCATTCTGCGGTACATTCCGAGTGAATTGAATTTGTTCCACACATATTATTCCTTTATAATGGCCTACTAGCACATTGAGGATATTTGGATACACTTACCATCAATTTGAAATTCATGGCAATGTGGAATGCCAATTATTCCTCGCAGACATGCGAGTCTACAATTAAATGGTTGCTACACAACTGGAGTAGTACTTCCTCGAACCAAGACCGCTGCAAGGGTGACGACACAAATACTCGATATGCTTGTCATGGGGGCAGAAGTATATGTCGCGGTGTGATTTTAACGCCGAATTTAATATAGTGAAGTGAAGCCAAGGCTATTTGAATACATAACAAAGTGTGCTATAATAATCCAAGCCAAAGATTTGGCACATAAGAAGGGCTTAATCTAAGTTTTTTGTGTGAATTTATTACGATGTAGTGAAGTTGGCAGGACCACGAGGTCAGTACGAATTTCTAACGTGGAGAACCACGAGGAACAATCAAACAAGTAAGACTGTGTTCAACTATTAAAAGGCTAATATTTATTGTGTGAAAAGCCAGTGGCTTGAAAACCAACATCTTTTGCATGATTTTATTGTGTGTGATTCCAAGGATTTTACCGGATGCTTGACTAATTAAAATCAGTGAGCTAACACCATCACGCGTGTTATAGAATCTGTGGCAGACAGAAAGGCCATTTTTCTTAAAGTCTGCAACTATAGAGTCACTGTGCATTGCCAGTTTAAATGTCAAATCAGTGTTACGAAATACCTTCAACCAAGGGATTACCTAATATCCCCCACATGGGAGTAAATCGACTGACGCCAAATATGTCTAACATGGAGTAGACTACTATGATGAGAGAGCTGCCAATTTAATCCCACAAGATGAGGAAAAAGGAGCGATGGAAACGTGGAAGTCTGAGAGTCGAACTGAGGAAGGATCCTCGTTCAAAGGTACCACGAAAACCATATCGCTGACCATGTGAGTTGTAACAATCCATCCATGTTAAAGGTATACAGTATTTTTGCTTCAGTTGAGAATCATAGAACCGCACGTTACAGCAACTAATTAGGTACGGCATGTCTAGTTGTAATTTAATCTTTGCTCTTTATACATTTTTGCTTAGCCCTGGTCCCGATCGAGCACTTATGTGACATACTGTGACATTGGAATGTCACGCACTACCAATTATGTGACAATGATGCATTGGAAGCATCCAAAACCTTTGTAAGTAATAATGATTTTGTGATAGTACAACCCATTTTCAAAGCTCCCTGTTCGAGCACACTGCAGTATTAATTTTTGGTTTATGGAATGCAGAGGCATTATGAGGAGCTTTCTTCCAAAATGCTGTAAGTCCATCATAAAAGATTTTGTGATATTTGAGAAAAACGTGCAGAGTCTAAACTATTAGTGTGAATCAATTGTTTAAAATGCCATAATACCAAACGAAGCTATCCTTACAGATCCCCCAAGGGATTGAAAAATAGTTTTCTATACACAACTTCTATAGACAATTTTGCTTTGGACTCACTGCATTTTGTACGCAAACCACTAACATACAGTGCACTCCCGATAATTTGCGTGCGGGTAATTCGTTTTGCAGTTAATTCACGGGTCTCCACGAGTATTTTTTAAATGGGAATTCTCACAGCAACTAATCATCGCGCTAAGTAAAGCAATCTCTCTGTCGTTTAAAAGAATTTTGATGCGATGCAGCGCGTAAAGACGAAATCATTGAGATTCGAGAAGACTGAGCTGCGTTTCTCTGCGATGTAACAGTAGGCCTACTTGCACAATCTTCAAAACTTACGAGCACGTTGCCGCGAGCGGTATAGCACAGATTTCCTATATCTTTGAAGCACCAGGGGCCGATAACCTAGATGTTAGGCCCCTTAAAACAACAATTATCATCATCATCATCTTTGAAGCACAAACAATACAAGAGTAATGCACTTTCACTCGGAACCTACCCTCCCTTTCCCAACAGCCACACTCCAAGGTCGCTGATCTGTGAGTTGTGAAGGGTGGATGCGCGGACAGCGTATTGTAAACAGCGATTATTGCGTAACGGCGCAAACTTGCACGACACCGAGAGCGTGTTTGTTGGATGCTCTTCGTGCAGTCAACAAGTCTGGAGAAAAGTACCGCTACTCCGCTCGTACAAAAGCAAGCGCTTGCCGACTTTCTTAACGACGATATTTCGAACGGGCAAGTTAGACGTTGATAAAGAGGATTATGATTTACAACAGAAAAGCAAAGAAGAAATAACACGGAATTTGACTGTTGGTGAGGAAAACGGAGATCCAGTTGATATCGAGAGCGGGAGTGATGCAAAGGAAATCCCGAAAGTTTCCCACAGCCAAGCTAGTGTCTCTAGTCACACTTATCTCTTATATAGATAAACAAGATGAATTTTCGTTCTCATATCTTCGGAAATGTGCAATCGAAAATTAGAATAAACGATCTAAGAAACAAAAAAATGATGACGGCTTTTTTTGTTAAATATTAATGTGGGCATAATCCACATAGGCCTACCAGTAGCCTAGCATGTCTTATAAGACACTACAATCAGGTGTTATAATTATTATTTCGGGTGTTCAAGCCTATTTCAATATTTTAACCAATAGTTTTGTTTTTCCTAGGCTTAACAAAAATAACTGCGGATAATTCGCGTAAGTTCGTGCATTAATTACCGCGAATTAACGAGAGTGCACTGTACTGCGTTTTGTATGAAATATTGTACTATATTGTGTTTTGAATGAGATATTCCACTTCTTGCAGACATTATGTATTTAGTTTAATTTAGAAATTCACTTAATATTACAAAGCATTTTTTAACCTTCGCCTCTTATACAAGTACCGTATATCTCGAGTTTCATATTTGAAAAATGATCTCACATACACTCAAGTGTAGATCTCGACAGTTTTAGTCCAGTACCATCTTCTTCACAGAGACATTTTTCATCGCCATTGTCATACTCTTTTAGGAAAGTATAGTCTAGCTGCAAGATTAAGTTATCGTAGTGCCAATTGAGTGATAGTATCGCCCGCTCTGTGGCGTCTAGCATTTCATAATATGGGATTCATCTTCCACCCAGTTGTCTCCTCCAAACTTCTCAAGCAACATCCTTATGTCCTGCTGCTTTTCTTTTGAAATAGAACAAGGGATTGGAAGTTCTTGCTTTGTACTTTGCAGCACTTCAAATGTACTTCGTGTGTCTCTTTGGCTATTTGACAACAATCCAGATGGATATTTCCTTATCCTGAATTAACTTGTCTGGAATACCATAAAACAGGTTCCTCACTGCTTAGATATCTGTCCTGTTAACCTCACAACAGTCATTTACTTACTACTTCTCGAGCCCAAACTCTGTGAACATGAGAGGAAGTGGATCGCGAACGATGAGGAGAGACGTAGGGGGTTCCCGGTCCGTGCGTAGTAACAGAACCAAATACATTGGTCGGTCAGTCACTCATTTGCAACACCACACTGGCATAGGCAATGGTCCTATGTTAAGGTGCGTATACACTTGCGCGCCGCGCCGCTCGCGCGCAGCAAATTCGCTAGATTAGTACGGGGTTTCGAAACTGCGCGCGCGCGGCGCACGACGATCCATCTCCTGGCGTTTTTTTCCACGCGCACTTTGAGTGTTCGCAGTTCAGATTTGGACGGGATTGTGAGAAGTTCGTTGTTTCTCGCGCGCATCTGATTGCAATATTTGTGCGTTTTGAGTGGTGATAATGGAGTGGTCAGACGAATCTGTGATAAAATTTTCGATGCTTATCGCAAAAAGCCTCTTCTGTGGGATCCTCAACATAAGGATCATTTTAAGAAACCAATAGACTAAAAGCAGATGCCTGGAGAGAAATAGGAGCTGAGATGGATATATCTGCGGACCAATGCAAGAAGAAGGTGATATATCTGCTGTCTTCCTACGGCGTGAGAAAAGTAAAATAAATCCCAGGGCGGAAATACTTATCTTCTTTGGAAATGTGGGGTCCAATCTTCTGCAGCAGATTCTCAAAGTCAGAAGGTGACATTCGAGTAAAATTCTTATACTGGCCGCTTATTTCTTGTGACTTCAAGTCCATCATTAGCTCCGCACCATTCCTTTTTTTAAACATGTCAGTGTGCCACCAACGTCGTCGTCGTTTCTTTTTCTTTTTGCACAAACGTGCCATTAAAACAGCAGCACCACTCATCACCGCAATCGCGAGGTTTTCCTCGTGCGGCGGAGACATGATTATATTTACCACCCTCCAAACTGACTAGTGAATGTTCGTGGGTTTTCTAAGGATCGCGAGAGGTTCGTTTAAATAATAATTCTGGTCGAGCAACACACGCGCCGCGCATGTACCGCGCGCAGTGCGCGGCGCGCAAGTGTATACCCACCTTTAGCAATAATGGAATAGGCAGGAATTCAAGATAACACGGCGGGCTGTTGACAGACCCATCTCTTCCCGACTCCCACGATACCTCACCCCGCAAGTTCATAGAGCATGGACCCGAGCAGTACGTTATTCGTTTCCGTTTTTCTTTCTTCGTTTTCCTCTTCTTTCTCTTCCAGCTACCCACATTGGCATCTTTTACCTGAACACCATCCATTTTCAACAAGCAATGCCAAATCCTGCCAGTTTACGTAATCTCCTTATGTGCATTCACGTTTGCCAACATAACTATATTCTTTCCGTAGCCAGTACTTGAAGCAATTAAGCTCCAAAATAATGATTGAAGTTAATGCCTCTTCATTTAATGCATTTTGATTGAAACCGAATTTTTTATCAATACACACACACAGGACTTCAGCACTTTGAATGTAAAAGCAACATGATTTGGACTGACGTCATTTTGAATGGAAATCTACATTGGACTAACTGCAGTTTGAAACATAACCATGTTTTGGAAGCCCTGTATCAATGAAACTAACGTTTTGTTATATCTCTCCACCAGCATTAATAACTGCCATGACAAACTATGTTCTGCCATCTGTAATTAATTTTTTGTCTTCGATGGACTTGCAGCATTTTGGAAGACACCTCTCTTAATTATTCATGTGCGTCGTATCAGTTGACAGATGTCAGGTCCACACTGTTGCCTTTATCCCGTATGATTTACTTATTCAATTGAGCTCAGAGGCCAAATATGATTCCTAGTGGTTTAGGAATGTTGTAGGAAGCTCACACCAAACTTTGAAGCCATGTCTATCAGCCTACAAAGCGTATCATTTCACGACACATAGTATTTGAGTGTTGTGCCATTTATACTTTGAGTTTAGTGTCGGAGCAGACACTCATATTTCATGAAATTGTAAAATATAATGGAGAGGAGAGAATGAAACGTTCAGAGTTCCAATGTGAAGCACGAAGTGTGCTGTTGCTGCGATTTCAGATTCCAAAGCTCGTGGAGCGGAGTGAAACATCTTTCGTTTTGAGCTACCTGACTTTTTCTTGTGCTTTTGGAGAGCAAATGGTATAACTAAGCTCGTTGTGCATAGTGAAGGGACAATGAAAATTAACTTTGTTAGAGAGCCACTTATAGGACTTCGTATTTTGAAAGGCTCCAACTTGTAATACACTCTTATTAGTAGCAGCGATCCAAGCGCTTGCTAGTGTGTCATAGCTATGTGTTCACTGGTTAACGCAAGGTCACCACATGGCAGAGTACCCTAGCGACTTCTGTTTGCGAGACGACAGTAATCCAGACACACGACTGAAATGTTCCTTATAAATGGTTGTTGTAATGTTAAGTTTTGGTATGATTGGAGTGCACAGCTGATCACTGTGGCACAGTATTTTTTCATGTGACTTACACATCACAGGTTCGGAATGTCGTATTTTCATGGCAGTATTCGGATTAAATTTCAGGAGTTAAGGTAAATTTCATGAGTTAAGGTAATAGGAGTTATGAGTTTTCCCATGTTCTGAGATCGGACCAGACCATTGTATCCATTAGTAACCATGTAATTATTGTGTCTATTAGAGGCAAATGATGGGATTGACCGAGTTTCACCCACATTATTTTGGTATTCCGGTAAAGATGATGATCACTTTTTAGGTCACACTAGCCGAGATTTTGAGTGAGTCTGGGCGCCGTGTGTTGCTGTTTATTAGAAAGTGGAAGTAGCTCATCTGGTTATAGTAGTGCGCCTACTTTTGATGTAAATTCAGGATTTAGCTAAAGTTTAATGTAAAGATAAATGTTGAGTATGACACAAACTTAACTTAGCATATTTCCTATTGGTTCAGTAAATGTAAATAAATTTAGCCTAGTGAGCAAGTTAAATGTTTTGCAATAGACTCAATCAATGTCACTATTAGTATTTTCAAATGAATTATTGTAATTGCTTAGGGACTTTCTTTACGTGCCACATTCGTAGTTTGATTTTGAACTTCATTCGAATTTTGTAATTAGGATCTTTTGTGAGGGTTTAATTTAACTTCAGTTTAGGGATGAATTATTTATTTTTCTGTTTTTATTAGATGTGCGGACTTACCGGAATTTTACCCTCCGAAGTAGTATAGGGATTTGTGTGATTATTGAATAAATTTCTAATGAATTTTACCTCAGTCTGGACTTATAATTTCTAGCTTAAGTTTTTTTAGGGGTGTGTTACCTCAGGCTTGTCTATGACCTATCCTTCATTTACGCCCTATACTACCCGAGAGTAGGGTCTCATGCATGAGTTGGTCTGAGGACACACCCGATCCTCTTGGTGTGTGTGTCAGGAGGATGGGGGCGTCTGGAACGGCACTTGCGGTTAGTGGCGTCCCGACGAACTCGTCTGATTGGCACAATATGGATTTGCGCAATTTATAAAAACTGCATAATGTTTTGTCTCATCCACTAGGCATTGAATAACTTCCTCATCTATGAACATCTAGAATATTTCCATGGCATTTTTGCTTCTGAATCTATGGTTTGGTTCTGGAAAAGTACTGGGTTTTTGGGCAAATCTCCATAAAACTTTATAGCTGGTATGATTTAATTTCTTCGTTCTGTTTACTGCCGGTTCTTCTCCGTTGTCGACATCATGACCAGCCTCGTTACTCAAGGCCAAAGAGGCCACTGCCGCTACTTCAATCCCTCCTTTTTGACCAACTTTAGTGGTTCCTCCTGCCGACGAGTTTGCACTAGCTTCTTTCTTTTTTATGGGATTACTGCAAACTTGTTTAGGACTGGGCTGAAGTGATTGTCGAGAAGAAATTGCACCGACGTCATTTTAGATTGCAATTTTGTCCAGAAAAAAGTCTAATGTTGTTGTTCAGAGGCTGCTGTGACGTAAACTTCGTAGCCAGCTCGCAGTTAGAGTACTGTCAGCTTAGTTATGCTTCACTGGTGGCCTCAATTGAGTCGTTGTCCTGCAGAAAAGCTACCATCCCATGGAGGTTTAGACCTCTGCAAATGACACAAAATAAAGAAATATTACGTCTTTTTCTCTGTCATGGCCTCTGTTAGGTAATGTAAATTTAACATTTGAAGTACTTGAAATTAAATTATTTATTTATTAGTAAATTATATTAAAAACTCGAGCTTCATCGAACCTCATAACAACACACAACGGCCACAGACAGAATTTGTCACGGTAAACGGATAACGATGCCGACCGGCACTGGACATATCTATTGTAAGATACTCATAGCATACAATTTTAGTATGAACTTAGCACTACCTATAATTAAATCTTGATGTCTTATGAAGGAAAAGCACTTATGTTAGGCCTTGTAACTTCGAACAATTCAATTTAAAGGAACAACTTACCTAAAGCGAGAATCCATCCATAGTTCATTTCCCTAACATAAGCCGAACAACGACAATCAATGACATTCGATCACACAAGACAGCTTTGTTTATTCAGTGGGGCTTGGGAGTTTGTAGAATGCTCAGTTTGCAAGAGAAGCCTAGTAGAGCCAATAGTTCACATTTTAATCGATCTCCTGTATGCTTTGGACATGTGATGCCAAATGCCATCACCCGCCGTGCATGGATTAATCTCATGTCATTTTTTTCAGGTTTAGGAAAGAACACCCATTACAATTTGGGTAGGCCTACAATTGTGTTGGCCGACTGAAAAGCATTTAAATTTCATTTAAAAAGGCAACACTGAAAAATAGCTTCCAACATGATAACTAAAGTATATAAACTCAAACTCCAATTCCTAGAGGGAATGTTTGTTAACTACCCTATTTATTACAGCTAAAGCACAGTGGTACTGAATGCTGGACGCACCTGCTAACGCTTGTATTGTGTGGCTGCAGGGTTAAGACTCAGACAAGAGAATTAGCACCACTAAAATTGATAAACAAACACTGTTTATTAACATCTTTCATTTACAACACAATTTCTTACTGATGTTAACTAAAAGGCAAAGGAGTCCTTGATCAATTTACATTTTACTTTGTTTATATATTAAACTGCCAGCATATAATCTGATGATTTCTTGTGAATGTCTTAAAACAGCCCTCCCAATTGCAAGTGTAGTTCTATGAACCTTTGTAGTCAATAACAGCCTTTTACTTTATGTATCAGTAGCAATATAAGTTTCTAGCTAGTTAAACTACTTACCCATTCTACCTAGTGCTGAGGTCATAGAAAGTATAAGCCTCTAGTTACTGTACCTTCCACTGCTCCATGGCCTGTATAGAGTTGATAATGCATTACCACCCCTCACTAGTGGGGCATTTGTTGGCAACTATGGGACTCCAACTAACTCTTCCAACCTCTCTTTGTAAACTGTTCTTTTCTTTCAACATTAACAGTATGAGGGCATTCAGGGGTATCTTTATCCAGCCTTTCTTGACTCTTCTTTTCAACTCTTTACAAAATTTCATTTTTTGAGAAGTTGGAACTTTTCTGCGCATGTTATTCAAAGTAATTGTAAAAAAAAAAAAAAAAGGCAGATGACTTTTCATGTTCCACATCCTGAACAACAATCACCACCATCAACTATCATTTATTTCTCAGCCTCTACATATTTAATTTTCTAGTATCTCTGGCATAAGTCATCACATTGAGTGTGCATTTTAAAATTATTGGTTTAGGAGCTGCCAAGCATCCAGTTTGAATTATACTTCCTGAACACTTAACATACTTACAAACAAACAAACAAGCAAACTTAAAAAAAAAATGTAAATGGAATATTAACTGCCAAGCAAAATTTCTGCATAGCAGAAAAATTCATGCCAAAGTACTACCGTAGTAAATTCAAAAACAAATTACCTCAATTTCAACACTCTCCATGTTTTCACCTTCATATCGTCCATGTTTCATATCACGCTTCGTAAGTTCCTGAAGAGATATCTCACGAACATTGTTACGCATTACATTCAAACGACCTACTCGAACCATTCTAAATCGTTCTTCCTCTGTAAAATGACAATGTACGATTTTCTGAACAAATACTGCTGATAGTATCTTGAAGTTCACAACATACAATAAAATACATCTCAAAAGTAAATCAACATACAAAGGCAGAACACAGGTAACATTGATGCAAGACTTGGGAAAACACAAACACATAAAACAGAAGGAGCAATAAAAACAAATATTTCAACACTACCAGCCTGAAACTATCAAATAATCACATATTCTTTATGTTCTTATGTTATAACCTGTTTATCAATTAATTTCGTAAATTAACTAGCATACCTGCCAACTTTCAAAAATAGAAGATTCCAAAGCACAAAAATTTAATGCGTACATGTGTTGCAAGGTCTTAAAAATAGCGAGAAAAGACTACAGGGAAAGAGATTACAAACTCTTGGTGATGTGAGACTATCTAATTCGTTATTACATCAAGAACACATATAATTGGGAACAGTTCACACACTACACAAACATGAGCTTTTCTTGACTTTGATCTTGCAAGTCACAGAACATATATTCCATCACAGGTTGGAGAGGAGAGATGGAGATGAGAATGCGAATGTTTCACCTTTCTGTGATCGCTTAATACAAGGAAATTCTGAAGAATAAGCCTCCCTGAAAAACTGATGATATCATTTCTTACTAGAATTCATCACGAAAACACTAAATCGCACAAACATTCGTCACACAATTAACTACAGCAAACACCGCTTGAATCCAAGCTTTCCCGCTAACAAACAGTCGAAGCACAAAGAGTAATATAAATGCAGCGATAATCTGCGAGATGTGATTATCAATAAACTTATCGGTCGATTTTCAGTCGAATTTCAAACACTCGCATCTAAGAATAGCAGCTATTATCGAAAATCAAACCTAAAATGTGATTTGGATGCAGAGAACGGAAACAAGCCAGGGAGTTGAAAATCCGGAAAAAGAAACTATGTTAATCCGGACAACCGGAAAACACCACAAAAATCTGGAAATCTCCCGGGAAAACCGGAAAACTTGGCAGGTATGAACTAGTTCCCAAAATACATTTTAAGATAGCTCAATGGCTGTGATTTGAAAGAGTTTTGTGACATTGAAGCAAGTTAATCTTCGAACAACTCTGATCTTCCAAATAAAATAACAAAGAATTTCATTACTTTTAATCAAAGAAAAACAATAACACCAACGACAACACAACAGACAATCCGAAATACCAGTTAAAAGAACCATTTTGATATGCCATAAATGAATGACAAAAATTTTCCCATAACATAATTTTGCAATTGGGATTTTTAAAAAGATAATAATAATAATAATAATAATAATAATAATAATAATAATAATAATTACTCAAGTGATTAGAAGGGACATGACATTTTTCATTTCTTATGCCATTAAAATGGTATGTCACCCGACAATATTGCTTTGAGAAGTATGTTCACTCTTGCTCTGGAAAATTGAACAGTGGTAGAGAGAGCTCTTTTGAAAGGCACTTCTGATTTGAAGAATTGTTACATATACTCTGGTTCGTTAAATTAATTACCTAATTTAGGGCATATGATATCTATGTTACATCTCCTGAAACAACCAGCACCACGACAATAACCTAATTAGTTACATATTTTCTCAACACAGAAATACTGTAGCTATTTAAATTTCTGAATCGTACCATTGAAATTCAACAACAACAAAAACTACATTTTTAGCGCAAACTAAGGTGTAATCAATGTAGTTACGACCAAAGTTAAAGGACCAAAATTGTAGAGCTCCACAACTTGGATTATCCTGACAGGTTTGGAACCTGTAGCTAGTTATCTATGAAGTGTAGAAAGTAACTGTAAAACAGAGATTTAATGCTTTTTAGTCGGTCGATATGATTGTATCCAATTGTAAAATAATTTAGATGAGATTAATAAATCATGTAAATTTTATTTTTATCAGGTATAGGGAAACACCCATTACAATTGGATGCAATCGCGTTGACCGACTGAAAAGAATTAAATCTTGAATGCTAAGGCAACACTGAAAAATGGCTTCCAACACGATAATAACTGTAAAACATGTGGAAAATCACAAATCTAAAAATCTGGCTCTGTCTAAGGTATAACCAACTAAGATACAACCCAAAAGTCAAAGGAACAAACTTGTAGATCTTGCCAAATCTGGTTCTCTAGGTAAAATCTGTTTTTAGATGTGTCTTACAGTTTAGCAGCAATCAACTACCAAAGTCCACCAACAGAGGGGATTTGTTTTTTGGAAATATCCGAGATACACTTGGTTCTAGGGCCCTGAAATGTGGTTTTAGGGGTCGCTAAGGGACCTTCGAGTATTGTTTCTCACAATGGGGTGTTTAAATGAGCTGTGTCCGATCCTTCTAAGACAACTTCGCTATTTAGCTTATTTTAATGCATGCCGAGTGCAGGAACACTGTATATTACAAGACAGCAATGGTCCTGTATTTTTCCCTGGTATATAAACTATGTTCACACACAATTTCAGCTTAATTAGTCGAGTAGTTTTTGCGTGAAAGCGTAACAGACAGACACGGACCTCATTTAGTGTTCCGTGCTTACTGACTTAAATTGGAAATTCGTCGAACTGCGTGCATGACAGCAACGCTTCGGTTTGATGGCAGTCAATGGTGTGCAGCAGGAGCTGCCCGTTCCGGAGCCTTGAAATCCCGTTAAGGTCATGATATTTCCCCTCGATTTCCTCAGAAAACAGGATCAATTTCACGAGTTTAAAATCTGTCCCGTCTGCCCTGATAGCTACCAGGTAGCGAGGAGACCTGTCTACGGGTAATCTTCGATTAAATGCCTCAGCTGACACTCCAGAGATAGCTTTTTAAGAAGGCCACCCTGTGAAGATTTATTTAAATGTTTCCGTATGATCCCAAATCTTCCTCCCTTAATACTGCCTACTTCGAACGAGGGCCATCAACGTGCGCGCCACCCAGCCAAGGCAATACCTACCTGGCAATAGTAAGTATTGCCCGGGGTCCAGTGCCACAAACAGGCACATACCCCTTGGCATACACAGTGATCTATTAGGCTCCAGTATTCTGCCATGCAGAGACCTTTGTTGTAAGGCGGATGCTACCGCTAGGGTACATGCCGCACCTAATCTACGAGATGGGGAAAAACGTCTAGGCGTCCTGGCGAGATGGCCAAGTTGATGGCCCTTCCCCTAATGGCATGCATGTATTATTCTAAGGGTCAAACCAAAATTGGGACCAGAAACTGAAAATGACCTTTAAAAATGCCCCCTCCCTATTAGTTGCCTTTTATGACAGGCATGGATTAACCTGCCCTTCCCATCCACAGAGGGTCTTCCAAATCAAAGTATGTCTTGTCACTCATGTCGACCCTGTTAGTCGCCTCCTATAACAGGTAGTGCATACCATGGATGTATTCTGCACCCCACCATCAGGACGGTTTTTCTGTGAGCAAGGGATATTACAGACATACTGTAAAGTTACTATCAAACATATAGAAGTCTAATTCAGGACATTTCTCTTAGACCCTGAATATAAGACGATACTCTCATTCAAAATATAGAAGTAAAGAGGAAATCCTCACCTCATAATTAGATTTATATGGTAGAACTAGTGGACCTGGCAGACATTGTCCTGCCCTAATATACAGGGTGTATCTTAATTATAACAGGCACATACCCCTTGGCATACACAGTGATCTATTAGGCTCCAGTATTCTGCCATGCAGAGACCTTTGTTGTAAGGCGGATGCTACCGCTAGGGTACATGCCGCACCTAATCTACCTCACCTCAGTTCAATATCTCCATCTCACATTTGCCATTAGAACAGGTTGACCACTTCTCGTACCTGGGCAGTACCATCTCTGTGAGCTGTACCTGTGAGCAGGATGTGGATAAGAGAATTGGCACAGTCCACGCAGCGTATGGACGATTAGCGCACCGGGTCTTCATGAATAAAGATCTGTCTATGAGTACAAAGCTCATGGTGTACAAAGCAGTAGTCATTTCTACATTGTTGTATGGTTGTGAAACGTGGACCCTTTACCGACGTGATCTTAGGAAGCTTGAGCGTTTCCACCTACAAAAACTTCGATCAATCCTGAGGATTAAATGGGAAGACCGCATTACCAATATTGCTGTTCTGGAAAAGGCTCAAATCAACAGCATAGAATCATCCATAATAGGTCACCAATTTAGATGGATTGGTCATGTCCATCGGATGGATGATGTGAGATTACCTCGTCAAATGCTATATGGTGAGTTATGCTATGGCACCAGACCTCATGGTGGTCCTAAGAGGCGCTACAAGGACCAATTTAAGCAGACCCTGAAATTGACAGGTCTTGATTCACAAACCTGGGACATGCTGGCTGAAGACCGCTCAACTTGGCGCCGTACCATCTCGGATACTGTAAAGACGTTTGAAAGGGATCGACGCACACATGAAGAGGCCAAGCGTCAAGCTAGGAAACTTCGAGCAGCCCAACCACGTCCTCCTCCAGCAATATTATGTGACTTGTGTGGTCGCTTGTTCCATGCCAGGATTGGACTCTTTAGTCACCGTAAACACATCCACAAACTGGACTGAAGGAAGAAGATTTATACTCGGATTCGAGTTAAAGCCGATGATGATGATCTTAATTATACTGACAAACAAGATGTTCAGTAAAGAACATATAGCCTACTTTCTCCTAAATATATGAGTATAGTTATAACTCGTTATTATCAAAGAGTATAATAGAATCATTTCTTGGTTGAAGACCTTAGAAACTATTTACCTCTACCAAACGCCACAACCTAGAAAAAAACTACTACCATCATTGAAGAAAGATAGATAAGAAGTATCTCAAGAATGTTATGGATCTGGAGACATAATCGACCGGACTGGCTGCGTGGCTCAGCGGTAAAAGTTCTCGCTTGCTGGGCCCTAGGTTGCAGGTTCGTATCCTGGCGCAGTCAGCTGGCATTTGAGGGTGCACAAATGCGAGTGAGCCGTGTCAGTAGATTTACTGGCACGTTAAAGATCCCCTTCGGGCCAAAATTCTGGCACCCCTGCGTATCTAAAAGCAGCAGTAGTTAAAAGGGACGTAAAACAAATAACATTATTATTATTATTGTTATTATTACATAATCGACCTGCCGTGGGCAACATCCAACTTTGAGTTGAGGCATGTCTTTACACGTCTGGTTGTGCATGGCTTTCACAACCCTAATTGAATTAACATATCTTTCCATGACCCTACAGAGACGTGTGTATACAAACTATGTGGATATTTTCGATTGCTATTTGCCTGAAATAAAAGTATTAATTAATAACCTGAACTAGCACCAACGGCTAGAATTCAGTTACTATGTGAAATCGTTTTGTTCTTTACTTCAAATAACGCACAATAGGCTGTTACAAACCCTTTAATATAAAAAGTAAAAATTTATCTTAGTATCATCTTGCCATTCTTCAAGTTCGATGCGCATAGAATGCCAATGGTATACGGTACTAACCAATGGAGTCCCACGTATACCAGTCGTGATATCTAGTGGAGAAGTATCGAACAATATAACCCTAACAGGGCGAGTGCATTCTAGTGGCCATAAGAAGAAACTTTTCAATAAAATCTTGAAGTTAATAAGTAAGCCGGCGTGCAGTTACCTTTTTGGCTGCTAGATGTCTCGAGCAAATCTGCTGGTGAATTATGTTTTAATTAAATATATTTTTTCCACCGTAATATGCAAAATATAACACTTAATTTTAAAACGTCTGAATCATTACAAAACAATAAATATATAAAATTTCAAGCAAAAAAAAAAAAATAACTCTAATGGGGTTTGAACCATAGGCATATGAGTGATAGGCCAACGCTTTACCACGGAGCCATTTGTGCCAACAAACATGGTTCTATATAAAATGACTTACATATAACTTGTTAGCAAATAATGATTTATACTAAACGATTTCATCAGTGGAGTATATTATTTATTTATAAAGCATTTCATACAAAGTTTATTTATTTTGTATCAGTACGCTATATTGCATGCAATACTGAAATTAATGAAATATAAGTCTGGCACAAGATATCCGCTGCCATCTTGTCTTCTTACCGAGACGGCTCAGCTTTTTAAAATCACTTCTGCACTATGGTATTACAAAATAAACTTTTAACTTCGAACGTGCCTCTTCCTTTAGAACAGTTAAATCGATTCTCGGCTCGATAATCGGAACTGGTGGGTCCCATGATATGGATTATAAAGTTTGCATAATTCGCACGGCCGCCATCCTGAAATGGTACGGCGGATGACCTTGTAGTTTGGTCACAAGACGCATCCTATATGAAGGTATGTTATTACCAAATTTGGTAGAGATCGGATAATTTGGTTAGTCGCTATTTGATTTTACGTTTTGAACGTTTGAGTGGCCACCATTCAGTTTTGGTAAAGATGGCGGCGATATAAAACATGACACTGAGGTGCCCTTTGCTTGTTCTACCTCTGTACCAAATTTCGTTCAATTCGGTTTCACCGTGTTCGAATTGATAGGGGGACAGACATTCAGAGTACACACACTCACACACACACACACACACACACACACAGACAGACACACAATTTTTGGCCCTGTAGTGATCTCATGTCTACTTTCATTTTTTGCAAAAATCGAAAGTAGGCTAAAAAATCAGGGGTGTTCTGTGTGTTATGTAAAAGATAATACCGCAATCAGATTGGCGGAGAAAAGTTTTCCCTTCGAGAAAATGAGGTTACTTTGTTACTTCCGGGTGCGCGATTCAAATTGACGAGCTTGCCGTATTTGCTGAGCGAGAGTGCAAGCCGTTGGCCACTGCTGTGCTTCAGGCAAGGGAAGGGATGATAGACGGAGACAGAGATATGCTGGTGCGACTGACGCAGTCGCTACTCGGCCCCAGTGGGCAGTGTACAGTTTGTTCTACACACATTGGCTACTACTTTTGTGGCATAAATTGGTGAGAATGTCTCCGTTTCGTTACACTAACGAAGAAATGAAAGATATGCACCTAGCTTATGGCTCAGCAAATTGCAATGGGAGAGAAGCCGCACGGATTTATAGCGTCCGGGACCCTAATCGCTGCCAACCTCATTATTCAACCTTCGTGTCAATTGACAGGCGACTGCGTGAAGGAGGGAGCTTCGTGCCTCAGATGCACGACGCAGGCAGGACGTCGTCGGTACAGACCTCAGAGTTTGAAGAGGCTGCATTAGAAGAAATAAATGATAATCCTTCAACCAGTACGAGGTCTGTTGCGAGGAATGTTGGAGCTTCTCATATAACGGTGTGGAGGGTTTGGAAAGACGAGCAATTGTACCAATATCAATACGTGCAAGAACTAACACCTCTGGATTACCCACAACACCTAACATTTGCAAGGTGGGTCTTAAAAAGCTATGAAAATATTCCACAATTCTTGTCATCGCTCTTTTTCACGGATGAAGCTACATTTACGAGAGAAGGCATGGGAAACTCCAGAAATTGGGCGGATGAAAACACTCATGGGACAGTGGTTCGCTCATTCCAGCATAGGTTTAGTATTAATATTTGGGCTGGAATTGTTGGCGACTATGTAATTGGGCCGTACGTCCTTCCTTCTCGTCTGAATGGTGAGGAATACTACCATTTCTTGGCAGAATCACTGCCTCAATAATTGGAAGATGTTCCCCTGGGTATTTGGCAGCGAATATGGCTGTGTCATGATGGTGCTCCAACGCATTTTGCTCGCCATGTCACACGACACTTAAATGCTCATTATCCACGAAGATGGGTAGGCCGTGGTGGGCCAGTTAAATGGCCTCCACGCTCCCAGATCATTCGTAACATGCCACACATCTTGAACAGAGTCAAAATGTCACTAATACACAGCTGTGAACTGTGCATCGAAGTTGGAGGGGGGGCATATCGAACAATTACTGTAATCAAACCATTGGATGTATTGTTTCTTTCGTTAAGTATTTAATTCCATTTACAATGTTGTGAGTAAATGAATGCACAATCGTACAACGGCAACTTTGCGTATGTCAAATAATAAAGAAAGTTATTGAGACGAACAGACGAGAAGAGAAACAATCGGATACATTTCATGACTGACAAATGTGTGTATGATTACGGCTGCTTAGTAAACAAATTTGGATATTGCCTGAAAGAGACAAGGACAATTCTATGCAAGGTGAGCGAGGAAACTTGCGCATTCCCACCAGCATATCTCTGTCTCCTTCTATCACACTCCCTTCCCTTGCCTGAAGCACAGCGGTAGCCAGCAGCTTGTACTCTGCACGGCAAGTTCGTTGATTTGAATCGCGCACCCGGAAGTAACAAAAGTAACCTCATTTTCTCGAAGGGAAAAATTTTCTCCGCCAATCCGATTGCAGCATCTTCTTTTGCATAACACGCAGAGCGTCCCTGATTTTTTGTCGGTATAATTAAGATACACCCTGCATATAGTGGGCTCAGCAAACATATTTGAATTTTCAATGAACTATATACTGTATTGGTCCGAAAATATGCCGTACTTTTTATCCAAATTTTGGTAGTGAAAAATTAAGGTGCAGCTTATATGCGCGACCTTACAAAGATGTCCCTAACTATAACACATCGCAACATTGCCGTATACAGTGCAATTCAAACATAGAGCTTGTTTCTCATTTGGGAATACTGCAACATTCTCACTATTTTTATAGTGTCAGCAAATGAGAAGCGGGAAGATATGTAAGGTTGTCTTATTGAGTAAGAATACAATGATTGAACTCGGCATTATTGTGACCCTTGTTAATCTTATGAGCAGTACTTTACTTTCCTGGGCTATTCTATTACAGTATTAATACAGTAATAGCGTTAATTCTTTTCCACTATGAACGTTTACCGGTATTCCCATCTCAAGGCATCAACAAACTAAGGAATTCAGTGTTTATACAATGCAAATTTCAAACTAGCAGTTGTGTGTTATGCTAAAAGCAAATTCCGTAAAATAAAATAATGTTAGTTGCCTCTCCATAATTGCTCTTCTTTCCCTTTCTTTCTACCTTTTCTGTATTTTTGGTATTTTCCTTTTTCCCCTCGATTTTTAACGGTGCGGCTTATATTCAGACCAATACGGTACTAAGTGACATTTGACATTGATTTTTAAAGAAAAAACTCAAATCATTTCCATGGAAGCTAACGTCAAATACCAAGAATTCGACATCGCTGCCACCTACGGTAAAAAACCATAACTATGAGTTATTCTCAGAAAGTCAATTATTCATGAACTTCTCAGAAGAAACCACTGCCAAGGGAACGGGCTTGGGAGAAATAGTGGGACAAGAAGACCCTGTTGAGCTTGATAAGGATAATTTAAAAAAATTCTAGAAACTGATCGCAACACCACCTACCGGCTCCAATTGTGAATCTAAACCATACAGGGACCCACTAAAAAAAAGTTGCATGTAGTTCATTTTCGAAGAGCCGTTGATGTCAAAATAACGCTAAGCTATGATGCAAGTGATTTGCGCACGTTTTGAAGCTCACGTCATACACCAAGAACATCACCGCCACCTATGGTACAAAACCATAACTATGAATTATTCTCATAAAGTCAATTATTCAAGAACTTTTCAGAAGAAGCCATTGCCAAGGGAACAGGCTTGGAAGAATTAGTGGGGAAAGAAGACCCTGTTGATCTTGACAAAAAATAATCAAAACATATCTAGAACCTGAGCATTACGCCACCTACCGGGTTCAATTGTGAATCTAAACCATACAGGGACTCACTCTAACATATATTTTAAAAAATCATCAAAATCAGTCCAGCCATATAGAAGTTTAGTAACATACACACCTACAGAGGAATTATAAAGATATGCATGAGGATACAAGTGCTGACAGGGCAATGGGAAATAAAACTGTAACCACAAACTGAAACTGACCAGATACTACATACCAGGAGTCTGAAGATAATACAGTATATAATGTAATAAGTCTAGGAATCAACCTGGGGAGGTCTATAAATATGTAGACCTGGACAAAGGGAGTGTGATAGGATGATACTAACCAACAAAATCAGTAATACAAGGATTCAGCAGAAGAGAATCCTCATAACCTCTCCACTCCAACTCCCAACACTGACCTACACGTGGTGTCCCCTGCTAAGCTGAGCAACCCAGTGGAAGGTTGGGTAATCAATCCCAGCGGGAAACTGGGTCAGTGAACAGACTAGTGTTGGGGGGGGACTGAGAATTCTTTTCTCAGTTCTTTCACCTTTCTGAATAACATTCAGGATTGTAATTCGAGGATTTATCCTCCCCTCAAGGTGAAACCTTAGATAGTCGACCATAAAAAGTCATTTGAAGAATAATTCCACCGTCTGTAATGATAGATTACAGAAAAGACAGCGTTCGAATACAGTGGGCTGTCATGCGGAAGATAATGACGAATCGGAGCACCTGAAAACTCATCAAGTAGCAAACAAACAAATACTACGGAAAATCAAACCTAAACAAGTCTCATTCTTTTCTACACATAATGTTAACTCTCTGGTTCAAACTGGAAAATTGAAGATCATCACGGATATCATGAGTCATAAAATTCTAATTATGGCCCTTCAGGAAATTAGAAATAGTGATCAAGACCATCTGGAATCACAAGGATACAGACTATATAAAGGAATTCCAGGAAAACGAGTTATGAAAAATTGTCCACAATTTGGTAACGGATTCTTAATAGATCTCAGAATCATTGACTCGATAACAGAATTTAAATCTCAATCCACCAGACTTACGACCTAACTTTGAAATCGGCAAATAAAACATATACAATTATTAATGCACATGCTTCTACTAATCAAAAAAACCAACACCATTAAGGACAGAGAAGAAGTACAAAAATTCTGGGATCTTTTGGATCAAACTTTAATAAACATCCCTTCATCAAACATCAAAATTCTCCTTGGTGATTTCAATGCGCAACTTGGACAAGAAAGAAGATATAGAGATATCATTGGAAAATGGACAGCACATAAACGAACCAATAAAAATGGTCAAAGATTAGTCGAAATTTGTAGAAACCACAAATTAATCTCTAATTCAACATGTTTTAAAAGACAGCCCCATAAATTGAAAACTTGGAAACATCCTGACTTCAGAAGGGGTGAATGGCAGTTGGATCATGTATGCATGGATAAATTTCACCATCGCGAAATTCACAATGTCAAGGTTCTAAGCGGAGTTGACTCAGGATCAGACCACTATGAGGTAAAGATAAAAAATAAAATTAACTCCAATGGCCAAGAAAAAACCTAATAATAACAATAGGAGGAAATTTGCTCCATCTACCTTAATAAAAAATATAGAGTACTGTGAAAGAACAGGAGAAGAATCTCTTAACACTAAAACATTGGACGAATTAATCACTAAATTAAAATCAATAGCAGAGGAGTTCGCACCAATAAATCCAAGGAAAAAACATGAATGGTGGAATGTAGATTGTGATCAAGCAATAGAGAAAAGACACCAAGCATGGATAAAACATCAAGCTCTCAAGTCAGAAGAATCAAATTTAGAACTAACTATACAAAGAAAATTAACCCTTAAAATCATCAGACAAACGAAACTTAATCATCTTAAAAATACACTGGAAAAGATAGAAGACGATTTCAAGAAAAAGCAATCTCGAGATTATTACAAAACATTTGTTAAATATCTAAAAAAAATTGAAGCTCCAACATTAATGTTGAAAAATCAAACAGGAAAGTTAGCACATTCTAACCAAGAAAATACAGAGATCCTTGCAGAAGCATTCGAGAAACTGTTAAATTGTGATGATCCACTGGAAACCCTGCATGTAAACACTGATACACCTATTTTAACTTCACCTGATTTAATAAATCCTCCAAACATTAATGAAGTAGAACTCACAATTAAAGAACAAAAAAATTACAAAACTTGTGGCGAAGACTTAGTCTTTGCTGAAATCTGGAAAAATGCAGGTAAACCTGCGATTATAAATCTTCATCAACATTTAGTTAAAATGTGGATTACTGAAGAAATTCCTGCACACTGGACCATAGGAATAATCCATCCATTATTTAAGAAAGGAGACAAAACGAACCCAGATAACTACAGAGGAATTACCCTTCTGGACTGCACATATAAAATTTTCTCTCGCATAATTTACAACAGGATCAAAAACATTCTGGAACCACAACTTGGAGAATATCAAGGAGGATTTCGCCCTTACAGAAGTTGTCCAGACCAAATCCTTAGCCTGAAATTAATAATGGAATATTACAAAAACAGAAATAGGCAACTCTTTATCTCTTTTATAGATTTCAAGAAAGCCTATGATAGTATTCATAGACTGACAATGCTAAAAATCCTCAGATCATACGGTCTCCATCCTAAATTGATAAAAATCATTCAATTAACATTAACAAACACAAATTCGAAAGTTAAATTTAGGGGAGAAATATCAACAGCTTTCACAGTAAAAACTGGTCTCAGACAAGGTGATGGATTATCCCCTCTGCTTTTCAATGTGGCTCTTGATTATATCATGAAGGTTTGGCAAAAGAAAACCCTCCTAAGATCAAAATTGGAACAAAACCATCAATAAAAATAAACTGCTTAGGATTTGCAGATGACTTGGCTCTTTTAGCACTAGGCAAGGAAGAGGTTTGTACTCAGATCACTAGTCTCCAATAAATTGCTCAAGGGATAGGATTACAGATATCCTTTGAAAAAACCGAGATCATGCCTATGAAACCCTTAGATATAAATGAAGTCTATATAAATGATCATAAAATTAACCTAGTTCCTCAATTTAAGTATCTTGGAGAAATTATAACACATAACTTAAACGAAAAAGTAACTTGGATAAATAGAACAAATAAAATAAAAAAGGCACAATCTCTAACCTGGTCAACATATAATAAAAAATGCCTATCAATAGCTACTAAGATCCAACATTATAAAACTGTAACTCTCCCAGAAGCCACTTATGCTTGTGAAACACTGTTCCAAATTAAAAATGAACAAAGAACTGATCAGCTCCTCAAAACGGAAAGAAGAATCATTAGAACGTGCATAAATAAAAAGTATCAGGTTGAGGGAGTCTGGAGGATTCTCCCAAATGAAACTGTCTATCGTGAGATTGATCCAATCACCAGCAGAATGAAGAAGAAAATAATTTCATATTTTTTTTCACATCTTACGGCTTCCAGAAAACAGAATTGTACGCCAACTGGTGATGAGAAATCTAGGAAAGAAAACTGGAGGAAAATGGAACCAAGAAATACAACAAGATCTCAAAGCAGTTGGACTCAAGATAACAGATGCCGAGGATAAAAATAAAATTAACACCATTCTTAAAACTCACAAATTTTCTGCAGAAATGACACATAGAAAGCCTATGGAGATTTCAGATGAGTTGAGAAAATCCCGATCTGAAAGAATGAAAATGTACTGGAAAGAGCGCAAGAACCACGCAGTACTACCTTCAAAGAAGAAGTGATTGTGGAACGACTCAAGTGGTCCAATGTGACCAATCAAGATTAATAATAATAATAAGTCTCAAGAGTTGTCGGTCATATTCCCTTATGTGTTATGAAGAGCTGCTGATTGACTACAACATGAGAAGTGTATTTTAAAATGAAAAACATTTTAGTTTGTGCCATTAAAGGTAAAATTTCATTAAAAGTTTATTTTTATTTTGCCAATCTATAAGAGTGGCCCCAAATTAGTTCATTGCAACATCAATTCAAGGATATTCTTTGTGATAAATGTGAAAACAATTTACTTTAAATACCTTAAGTCTGGCTGCATTGCATTGCACTGTGCTGTGACCAAGCAACCCTCAAACACTATTTAAAATAAAAACTGTTACCCTTGTTGCTTGGTCATCACCAATAAATCCTGCAATTGGTAAAAAAAAAAAAAAAATCTAGATTTTGTTTGTAATGGCTAGGGACACTCAAATTACGCGACTCGCGAAATTCGCGAATTTTTCAAAAGTGTTAAATATGATGGGAGAAAGGCATATACGACAGGTGTTACGAATTTAAATGTAATTTGGAACACTATCTATTCGCAAAATTTTGACATTTCTGCTCCATATACGTATTTTTTAGGTTTACTCGCGAAATTTATCGCAACTAGAGAAATACCGTATTTCCTCGCATAATCGTCGCACCCCAATTTTCAAACACTAAAATAGGTTTATAAAATGTCACCGCATAATCGTCGCATAGCGTATTCGTATTTGTGCGCCAGTCAGTTGCACATGCTGCCGCGACTTTATAACCTGGCGCGACTTTGTCAGAAGAAAAATATGTCGTCTTTATGCTTGCGGGCTATGAACTGTGACGCGAGCGGCAAGCTTCGTCACTTAGCACATTCCGCGAGCATATAATTTGGCGTGATCTTGTCAGGAGAAAGTAATCTCGTCTATTTGCCTGCGGGCTATGAACTGTGACGCGAGCGGCCAGCGCACATTCCGCGAGTTTATAGGCCTAATCTGGCGTGATGTTGTCAGCAGAAAGTAATCTCGTCTTTATGCCTTGGGGCTATGAACTGTGACGCGAACGGCTAGCGCACAATCCGCGAACTTATAGGCCTAATATGGCGTGATCTTGTCAGCAGAAAGTAATCTCGTCTTTATGCCTGCTGGCTATGAACTGTGACTCGAACGGCCAGCACACATTCCGCGAGCCTATATGCCTAATCTGGCGTGATCTTGTCAGCAGAAAGGAATCTCGTCTTTATGCTTGCGGGCTATGAACCGCGACGCGAACGGACAGCGCACATTCCGCGAGCTTATAGGCCTAATCTGGCGTGATCTTGTTAGGAGAAAATATTCTCGTATTTATGCCAGCGGGCTATGAAATGAACCGCGACGCGAACGGACAGCGCACATTCCACGAGCTTATAGGCCTAATCTGGCGTGATCTTGTCAGCAGAAAGTAATCTCGTCTTTATGCCTGCGGGCTATGAACTCTGACATGAGCGGCCAGTGCACATTCCGCGAGTTTATAGGCCTAATCTGGCGTGATCTTGTCAGCAGAATGTAATCTCGTCTTTATGCCTGCGGGCTATGACCCGACGCGAACGGACAGCGCACATTCCGCGAGCTTATAGGCCTTATCTGGCGTGATCTTGTTGCTCGGACTGGAGACAAATTCCAAACCAATTGCTGCAGAAGTGTATCCCAAACCTCAGAATTTGAAGAAGCATTTACAAGTGGTTGCTGCAGGAATGTTCAGCAACAAAGTCCAGGAAGAGCTGGATGCCCTGAAAGGTAATCTTATTGGCAGAGCGGTGGAGGAAATAAAGAAGATGTCAGGCCATATGCATACGAAGTTGGGACAACCTGATGTTGGGGGACCCAGCCCGTACATTTTTTGAGCCAGTGTCTGAGCTCTTCTACGGGCAGAATGTCTTGTCGCAGTCTACAGCAAGAGTCAAACTGAAGGCTCTATTCAGCAAAATACCGTCACTGAAGGGTATTCCCGTTGATGAAGGAGTGCTCGCATATAGGGATCTTCAGGATATTCTGAAGAAGAATGCAGAAATAGCGGTGTAAGATGCCCTTCAGGCAATGCGTGAGGATCATCAACCCTTTGTTGATGGTGCATTAAGGGCACTGTGGGTTCCAGTGTCAAATGTCAATTGTGAAAGATTCTTTTCAAACTTTTCTTGTGTGTTGACGGATTTCATACCTAATCTAATCGTGACAAATTTGGAATTGCTGTCATCCTACATTATGAATGTAGAGCATGAAAGGAAGCAGGAAGGTAAAGTTTGTAAATATCTTTTTTGTCTTTAATGTTTGCGATTTCTGTCTTTTGTACCGATAATTTTCAAGTCACAATATAAATGTTTGAAAGTACTGACTGCCTTTCTATTTCCCTAAGATCCATATTATCTAAGAATTTGTCTTTTCTACCCTAGAATTTTTGTTTCCTACTCAAGAATTTTAATTACCTACCCAAGAATTTTCCCTCTTTACTCAATAATTTTTTCTCTTTTTACTCAAGAATTCAGCACCATTTCATTCAAGAAATTCGAGTGTCCCTAGTAATGGCAAACACAACATAATTCCCCATTTAAACTGGACATTGTATGACATTGTTTTTATTTAGGCCAACTCTACCTCAGATTTAAAAAATCCATTGGAAATATCTTTTCAGTCGGTCAACTCGAATGTGCCCAAAAGAGTTGGGTTATACCTTAATCGTGAAAAAAATTACATGAGATTAATAATACACTAGGATGACCGGTTTCGATCGTCAAGCGATCATCATCAGATCCATTACACTTTGGCTATAAAATCTATGTTTGAAAATACAGGGGGAAATATTTACAATATGTACAATTATTTAGTTGCAGTCTTGGTAATGCAACTTGTCGGTGTATGCTAGTGTCACTGGTGAAAGAGTGAAGTTGACACTGCTAGCAGCTACAGTGCGGAAGACACCCAACCAGATAAGTAGTAGCCTGTACTATACAGTACAACCATAGTGAACTTTTTATAACCATATAGTCACTCCAAACAGACAAATTCCAGTTTTACTATCACCATTTAAGCATTTCACCTAACTTCATATCTACTACAACTAGCATACACCGACAAGTTGCATTGCCAATACTGCAACTAAATAATTGTACATATTGCAAATATTTTCACCTGTATTTTTAAACATAGATTTTATAGCTGAAGTGTAATGGATCTGATGATGCTCGCTTGACGATCGAAACTGGTCATCCTAGTGTATTTACTAAACTCATGTATTTTTTTTTTCTTCCAGGATTAAGGTATAACCCAACTCTTTTGGGTACATTCGTGTTGACCGACTGAAAAGCACCAAACTTTTGTTTACAAAGGCAACACTGGAAAATGGCTTCAAACCCCATAATTGAAACATGGTATATATCTTCATAAGCATGGAAGAAAATGCAACTGATGCTCTTAGTTGAAGCTCTATGTAATAATTTTTCTCTATCTTTTATTTTCAACCTCTGCAAATTTCCTCATGAATAAAATGCTATATTACAAGAAAGGTACTTACTAGCAAAGGTCTGACGAACACTCAAAAGTCGGACGACTAGTTCATCAACTGCTGCGTTTGACGGAGCACAGAGTAGGATTCTTGGCCGATTTCCTCTTCGATAGGCTTTCACATAATTCTGATTGCCATACAGGATCTGCATAATTATATTAACAATCACTGTAGATTTACCAGTTCCTGTAACCAGGAAAAAGCAAATTACTGTTAAAACTCATCTGAACTGAACCACTAAAGATATTTTGATGTGTTGAAAAGGCAGAAAGTGGTACCTTTAAACAGGAAACATGGTGTTCCCAATGCAAGATATAAGCATGTTTAAAATACAGTGAACACCCTGAAATCCGAACTAATTGGGCTGTAGCCTGTTCGGATTAGCCGAAAATATCCATAACATAATAACCAGCCCTAGTTACAGTATAGGAATGTACGTTAAGCTAGCGACAGTGAGGAAGAAGAAACTTCGACAGACAATGTGACTTATACTGAAGCTGCATCTGCTCTTGACATCGCATTGCGCTTCGTAGAACAACATGCAGTAGTCACGCCAAACGATGTCATGTTCATGCGACGCTGGCGCACGATTGCCACCTCGGAAATGTTTTCGTCCCTTCGACAATTGAAGATAACTGATTTCAAGTGAAAGATTAAGTGACATTTTGTGTTTTTCTATTGTCATTTCATTTGTTTTTGCAAAGTGATTAACCTAAGGAATTACAATAACCAACTTTCCCGTTTTTCAATCCTGGATGAGATAAGTATGTAGCTTAGGCACATTTACACTTTAGGCATGCTTTAGGTATGCTAACTGTACTATTTGTTAATTTTTCAACTAATTATTTAAAATAACGTTATATTGTAGAATATACGAGGGCAATTCAGAAACTAACCTCCGATTGGTCACAGTGCGGCTAGTGGGGGGAGTAGCGCGCCATCTGTGCATTCACGCGCTCAGCAGGTCAGTCGGCAGCAAGCCGCAGTCGAGTGAACATCGTACCTGCGCTAGTTTAGTTTTTGTGGCAGTTTGAAATGTGTGCTGCAATAGAAAATCCCGCCAAATGTGAAGTGCGTGCTGTTATACGGTTTTTTACAGCCAAAGGACGTGTACTGTGAAACACTAAAAACATTACGACGGGCTATACAGAACAAACGCCGTGGTATGCTGACTTCCGGTATCGTTTTTTTGCACGATAACGCCCGTCCGCACTCTGCTCGCAGAACAACAGCCCTTCTTGAGTCCTTCAAGTGGGACGTTTTCAACCATCCACCTTACAGCCCCGATCTGGCGCCAAGCGATTATCACCTCTTCATGCATATGAAGAAATGGCTCGGGTCCCAGCGGTTTGATGACGACGAAGAGCTCAAAGATGCGGTCACAGGCTGGCTCAAGGCACAAGCGGGTGATTTTTATGCAGAAGGAATTTCAAAGCTTGTGAAGAGATACGATAAGTGCCTCAATCGTTATGGAGACTATGTCGAAAAATAGTGCAAAGATGTAGTTGTAAGATGTATATATTAAAATATTTTTACTTAACTTGGTGTATTTTTTTCAATCAACCGGAGGTTAGTTTCTGAATTGCCCTCGTATAATTGTTTTATCACTAAAATAAGTTTTTTTTTTCAAACTTGAAATTGTCGAAAATAACTAGTTCGGATTATCTGAGATTTCGGATTTCTGGGGTTCGGATTAGAGGGGTTTCTCTGTACAAATATTACTCTGCTTCTGCAATTATTTCCAAGACTATTATTAGTTAAAAAGTGGTTAACCAAAGGATCTACAAAAAGCCTATCATAAAATTCTGTGAAAAGATTAAAAATACATTTTACCTAAAGTCTTACATGATAACAAACCTTAAATTGGGAAACCTTAAATAATTACAGTCTTAAACTGTGATGGTGTTATTAACAACAATAATTATTTACTTAATTTATTTTAGATTTTATGGCCAACAATGGACCACTGCATAGCCTTAGCCAATTTAGTTCTTCTATTTTGCCAATAGGTTTTCATCCTCTCAGATGTTAACTTCTTGTCTGCAGCAGAGAATGCCCTTCCTTTAGCTCTTTTATTAATTTTGGTTGGTAGTCTAATATATGAGACTTGTAAAATTTTGATTCTGTCAGATTTACGGTATTCTTCAGGTCGTCGAGTGTTATTTGGAGTTCTTTAATATCATTCTTAATATCTGTCGGCTTCGGTGGCGTAGTTGGTAGCATGCTCAACTGTTGTACCCAAGATAGCGGGTTCAAACCCGGTCGAAGTCGTCGGATTTTTAAGAGCGTTAAAATCCTTCAGTATGCCTTCCTTCGGAGGGGAAGTAAAGCCGGCGGTCCCATGTCATAGATTTATGGCATGTAAAAGATCCTTCCACAGACTAAACTTCTGTGTAGCTAAATATCTAGGTTAGATTTCGTTGGAACACTCTATCAAAGTTCCAACGTTCACCACTAGGTATCATTGACATCTGGTAGTGAAAGTTGGAACTACTTGAAATTTAACGGAACTTATACTTCACCCTATGGGTGTCCGCTCGAAGCAGCTACAGCCTCTGGCGAGCCGAACATGTCCTCGGACAATCCCAGCACTAAAAGCCATACGATAAATAAATTATCTGTGATCCATTTAATCCTGGTATAGCTATTCCTTAATTTTTCTACTACAGTATTTTTCTACTAATTCTAGTTTCCGGTGTTCGAAGAAGATGTCCAAAAAATGAGATCCGTTTTTTTTTCTAATTGTACTCAATAATGGTTTAATTTCCTTATAGACTGTATTGATGCTATTCTCCAGTGACCATTAACTTGATATTGCTTTTATGCATGTCGTAATTATTCTTCGTTCTATTTTAAGTATTTTATCTATTTCAGCTGTATTAGTAGTTTTGTAAATAGTTGCACTAGCATAAGTCAACTCTGGCTGTGTAACTGTTTTATAATGTCTTAATTTTGCTGCAATCGCTAAATTTTGTTGTTGTATGTATTTTTGGCTAAACAATTGGCTTTATTCGATTTATTTATTCTATTCTGCCAGGTTGGTTTCCCATTTAGATTATAGGTGATAATTTCACCAAAATATTTACATTTATCAACAATTTTGATTTCATATATTTTTTTTTTTTTTTAGAAATTTCTAAGACCTATCTTCTGTGCAATATTTTGTGAAGATTGGATTTGATGCTCAGTTTCCTGAAGGTTGTTGGCTAATAATGCAAGGTCATCTGCAAATCCCAAACAGTCTAAACTAATTTTTTGCTTAAAACTTCCAATTTTTATTTTTTTAGGATTGTTTAAATACCATCCTCTCATTTCATATTCTAAAGCACAATTGAACAGCACAGGTGACAAACAGTCACCCTGTTTTAAGGCAGTTTTATCATGAATGAGTCAGAAATATCTCCTCTAAATTTAACTTTTGATTTAGCATCACCACTAGGTATCATTGACATCTGGTAGTGAAAGTTGGAACTACTTGAAATTGAACGGAACTTATACTTCACAGCAGCAGGGGAGGTTGGGAAACAGTGGCTGTACCATGTGATGAGGGTGATATGGAAGGAGAAAAAGACCCCAGAAGATTGGAAGAAAGGATTAATTGTCCCAATATTTAAGAAAGGAAGCAGAAAGGAGTGCAGAAATTACAGGGGTGTCACACTCATACCTTACTGTGCCAAGATATATGAAAAGATATTAGAAAGTAGAATACGAGCCAAAGTGGAGAGAAAATTGAGAGAGGAACAGTATGGATTCAGACCTGGGAGATCAACAGTGGATCTCATATTTTCAGTGAGACAGCTCCAGGAACACCACTACGAATTTGGAGAGGATCTGTTGATGGCCTTCCTGGACATCGAAAAGGCCTATGATAGTGTGTGTAGGGAGAAGGTTTGGAAAGCAATGGAAAACATGGGAGTGGAAAAAGAGACTGTAGGCAGAGTGAAGGAGATGTATTGTGGAAGTGTGAGTTGTGTGAAAGTTGGAGGGGAAAGAACAGACTGGTTCAGACAAATGAGTGGCCTGAAACAGGGTAGTGCGCTGTCACCCCTTCTCTTTATTGTGGTTATGGACGAGGTAATGACACGGATAGCAGGAAAGATAGGAGAAGATAAGATGAAAGCAATGGTGTTTGCAGATGATCTCATGGTCTGGGGAAACAAGGAGGAGGAAATTGAGGAGCAACTGAAGGCTTGGGAAGAAACAGTGGGAGAGTACGGATGGGAGTTCAACATCAGTAAATGTGAGATCCTGTTAACGACCAGGAAAAAGGACAGACCAATGAGTGGGATAACACTCGGAGGTGGACAGCCGAAGAAGGTGGAAAGTCTCAAGTACTTGGGAAGTATAGTGGAGGAAAATGGGAGAAATGACAAAGAGATTACGGAACGTGGCAGACAGGCAGAAGCATTTCTGAGAAGCATTAGGAGCTTAGTGTGGAATAAAGATGTCCCACAAAAAAGCAAGGAAGTGTTATACAGAAGCTACTATATCCCGATACTGACCTATGCTTCAGAAACGTGGACAATGAAGAAAAGAGATATAAGCAGAATACAGGCAGGTGAAATGAAGTTCCTGCGAAGTAGGATCGGAATAACAAGAAGAGACAGGGTGAGGAATGAAAAGGTCAGGGAAATGGTGAAAGAGGAGCCCTTGCAAGGTAGGATTGAGACATCAAGACTGAGGTGGTATGGACACTTAAAGAGAATGGATGAGAAGAAGATTCCGAAGAGGATACATGAGATGCAGATGCAGAAGAAACGACCAAGGGGAAGACCAAGAGATAGATGGCTGAAAGGAGTGGAGGAATGTGTCAAGAAGAGAGGCGAGGACTGGACCAGAGTGACAGCGGAGAGGTGGTGGGAAGAAAGAACTAAGTGGCGAGGCTTATGTTCCAAACAGACCTAGCCTGGGGCTGGAAACTGTACAAGATGATGATGATTATTTAGCATCAGTTAAGGTAAGCTCTATAAGTGTAATTAGTGTTGGATAAAACCAAAATTTCTTATTTTTTTTTTAAATTGAAGGTCTATGTAGAGAATCATATGCCTTTTTAAAATCTACAAATGTTATTGCGAGAGACTTATTTTGTTTCTTGTAATATAGTTTTAACAACAAATTGTATATCCGCCTTAGTCAATACATAAACGTTTATGTATTGACTAAGGCGGATATACAATTTGTTGTTAAAACTATTTAGTACGTCAATACGGAACCATCATGGAAACTAGTTTAAATAATAGAATTCTTGTAATATGCCATAACTAATTTAAGAGTAATGATCTGCTCAGAACAACTTCTCCAGGGTTTAAAACCTCCTTGGTATTCTCCTAGTTCTTCTTCTAATTGTTCTTTTATTCTATTATTAAGATGCTGGAAGAGATCTTATATGTGCAGTCTAGGAGAGATAAGACCCTATTATTATCCGGATTGGTCATGTCACCCTTTTTTGTGAAGGGGGTGTATTATAGCTGTCATCCAATAATAATAATAATAAACTAATTATTTTGCAGAGTAAGCCGAAGTACTAATCTGTTGTAGACTATGTTCTGTTCCCTCATTCATGACTTAAAATTCTTCTTATGGAGACATATCATACTGTATTTTTATTAGGGCGATGTTTTAGCCAATAAGAGAAAGTGCCATTTCGCGTTGTTGTGGCGAGCATGAATAAATAGCGGGAGTAAGCTACAGCAATGTTTTGGCAAGTGCGGTAAATAAACAATACGTCGAAGTTTTGGCGTAAGCATTGAAAAGAAGAGAAATTATCAAAGGGGTTGATGCTTTTTCCTTTCATCATCATCATCATCATCGATTCTCCACTCCAGCAGGCCAGGTGTGGGAATGAACAAGCCCCTTCCATAGCTGTCTGTCCTGCCACCATTCTTCTTCCAACACTGTCCTCCATTCTACATTCCTCTTAGTCAAAGCTCTGTGTATCTGCTTCATCCACCCATCTCGAGGGGGGGTCTCTTGCCAATTATCTCCCTTTCGAAATGGGCTTTGGGTGTTCTACTAAAGGGCATCCTCATCAGATGACCGAACCATTTCAATCTCGACTCCTCAACAATGTCTCTCTTTCTATTTTTCGTCAAAATTTATTTCGTGATAATGTCACATTTCCATAACAATTTCTCTTTTGATCATAATGCCGTAATAGTGAGGTGAAAGCCACAACAATTATGGGAAAAGAATACGATATGTCAAGTATGACATAGAAATTGAACAATGAAGCGAAATGAAAACAAAATTAAAAAAATTACATGGGACATTTGTGTATGACCTTACACTGGTTTAAGTTTAGTGCACATTACCTTATAATGAAATATGATTAACATTTATGAGAAGACAGATGGAAAACAGTGACTTACAAGGTAAAGGGAAAGAATAACATACACAAAATTTTTAGATGATGCTTGGTCAGTATAACAATGGTCTCTGGCAGGAATGCATACCCACTGTCGACCAAAATACAGGGTCATCGAAAAGGTGGCCTTAATTTCGATTTGTAATAGCTCAGGCTGTAATAAAGATAATTTAATTATTTTTACACCAAAAGATAGAGAAAATCATAAAGTTTTGTTTACCTATTTAGTAGGTTTTGATGTGTGGCTCCGCCTGTGGCACGACACACATCCAAGCGATAGTCCACCTCCGTCCAGGTCCGCCGAATCATGTCAGGAGTCACAGTTGCTATCGCATAGGTGATTCGTGCCACTGGCGGAGCTCACATCGAAACCTACTAAATAGCTAAACAAACCTTTATGATTTTCTTTATCTTTTGGTGTAAAAATAGTTAAATTATCTTTATTACAGCCTGAGCTATTAAAAATCAAACTTAAGGCTACCTTTGTCGATGACCCTGTATTATGTGCACTCGAGTTTGATAGTTGTTTGTGAAGTAACCAATAGGCCTACAGAAAATCCAATATCATCATCATTTTTGTCTATTTTAGGTTAGGTCATATTAGTTTGGAATTTTTCATTTATATTTTAATATTTTTTATCGCAGTTGGAACACAAAAAGTGCCCGTTGTTAAGCGTGTTCCAACCATGCGTCACCATTAAGAATTAGTTTCTCAAACACCCGTCATCAGATCGAATCCAAATTTTAACACAATGTACATTGGAATGTTTCATAACTGGTTTATTAATTTCAAAATGTTGTGTGTCCAAGGAACAAAGTTGTTATTACTTTTGTAAGGTAACTTTTTCTCGGCTCGGGGTGGTTGGAAAATTGTGTTCTTCGTCGCATTCTAATCCTTATATATCAAAAGGTTATGCTGTATAAGTGTGAAATACGTAAATGAATTCACTTATTTTATATTGGTTTGTATTTGTACGGGATAAGATGACATGGTTCAGCAGCTCGCCGATACGGGGAAAGCTGTACAGTGTTGCCGAGATGGAGCAACCTTACCTCACAAAGTTACCTTACAAAAGTGATAACTTTGTTCCTTGGACACACAACTCGAGAATTTTCCAGTGCAATGCGAAAAGCCGCTAGGCCATGCCCGACCCAATTGGGAACTCTGAAGGTTCGAGAACATTGCATTTGTGCGGAACATTGAATATTATGCTGAATAAGCGAGTGAAATAATACATTACAAATTGCTCGGACTATTACACTGTTGTGTATTTGAAGTGGAATTATTATTATTATTATCGGTGAAGATAAGACTCATGAACAGTGAGATATATCCCATGCTGTGGAGAGGCTTAAGGGCGATAAACTGTTTCCTAGACCCCATTAATCTGAATAATGATACATCTACATAGTCCGTATGGGTCATCTTCTGGGCATATTCCCCGTAATAATATAAACTGGCTGTGTCTATAGTACCTGACAATAATGAGTAACTGGTGTGTGGTTGCATTATTTGTGTGGCGCGCTGTACTTGTCGTCCCGCGTGCATGGAACTGTGTCCTAGAACATTTCAAATATTGCCAAACCGTTTTCAATGGTCATGCAGACTATTCAAAAATAAATCATAAATACTACATTTCCAACGATAGAATCAATATTTTTGTTTTGCATTTTAACCAATGCCTCATTCTTTCATACATTGTTAATAAAAGTAAATACGGCATCTAAACTGTGACGTATTTTACGCCACTGAGCTGACATAAAAATATACCTAACCTAAGATATTCTTTCCTGCCAAATTTACCCGTCCCTGTGGTTCCTGTTGAGGCGAACGCTTCATAAATTCCTTCACTTACCTAAATCTGAAGAACATTGAGGCCTATGCAGACAGTCGGGAATTCGACCTGTGAAGACCTTGTCAAAGAAATCTTCATGCTTACAACATCGCACTCGCAGTCCAAACACGCGAGGTACACTCTCGACCTGATGTGCACTGGTTCTGGAATTAATGTGTTCCCTAACCTCAAAAATAAACATTGGATCTACGTATTTAAAAATATGTCAACATTGCCTGTATCGATTGTTCCAACCAGGATCTTCGCCAGATGTATCGACTGCCGTAGATGACAAATGACGTACGCATGGTGAAATTCCAGGTTGGCCAACTCTCACGGAAGCGAACACGGAAGTGTCTTATGAACTACGTTCAAGAAAGCCAGGGAATTCTAGTGTGCGTGTGTGCTACTACTGCTCTATAGAAATTATCGTGCCAGTTTGATATATGTTGGATGTTTGTGTGCGAACTCTCTCTCTAGATTCCTGACTTTCATAAAGGAAACATCTCTCGGGGATTCGGATGCCCCGGGAATGTAGAACAGGTACCGCCACCCTAAATGGGTTGGCTTTAGTCATAGTTTAGTTTAATATGTGGTGTGCAAGGTAAGTTCCAGGAAGTGTGATATTTATTTTGCTTGTCTGCCCATTTAATTTGGGGCTTTGTTTTTCCTTACCGTGTTATTGCGTCGTGGATATGCGTACCTCGTGGGTACGGCGCAGTGGTTGATGTTCGGCCGATTAATGGGTTGATGTATCCTACTGTTTATTCTGAATTGTTTATCAATTTTTCCTTCTTCGGGAAGTAGTGTTGATAGTGGGAAATCTTTCTCGTGTTCGGGCGGGGTTTTTTCCTGTTTTGCTTAACCGTGTGCGTTCTTAAATTGGATTCCAAATTTATTCATTCTGTTACCCTATGATCACGCTTCCTGGAATTTTCTCATTCCAGTCATGTAGAGTATTATTATTTTAGTTTTAAGGGGGCCTTGTTTTTCTAAAGTTGGATCACCTTGCGTCCACGTGTTAGTTGTTACGTAAATGCTTTTGCCTTGGCTGTCCTTCCTTACGCCTCTGTGCGTTTCATTTTTGAATTTCTAATTGTTTTGTATTGCTGTTTTACCTTTGGGATTGGTTCAAATCCCAAATTTTGGGAGTAGCGCCCATATGGTGCAACCAGCCTTGGCGTCCCGTTATGTGTCCGCCATTTGGGAGTCTAGTTTGTGTAAGGGCCCATGGTGGTTGTGCGATACCTTCCGCTCCGCTTTTCTGGAGCCTGTAATTAGTAATGTAGCTTTTCATTCATTTCTTTGTTTACTTTTACGTTTATTTCCCTGGTATGTTCGTGCTTGTTGATTCAAATTTTTCTTACGTACGTAACTTGTAAATTTATGCTGGTATTGCACGACCATTCGCCGTGGCATTTCATGTTTAGTTCTGGGCATTCGTGTGCTCTCGTTTCCTAGTTAAGGTTTTGTACAATTCATTTGACTAAGGATAATTTGTAATTGTAAGATATTACCATGTGTACCTGTTTTTTTTAAAACTCTGTTGAGGGCCTAAAGCATTTTTCGTGGCGTGTCGTGCCACGTGACGCCAAAGACATTTATCACCCTATCTGTGCCAATTTCTCATGAAATAACTGTAACCGTGTCTAGTTCCTATTTGTTATATACTTCGAAATTTTTATAATACAGACCCCTTATATATCTTGATTTAAATTTCATTTTGCCTTTAATGTCCAATCCCCACCCTCAAGACAGCTGCGGTGGAATGAAACCTCACCAGGTAAGTCTTCCACCTTTCAAGTTGGTGAACAAAGCGACGTATTTTCCTCTCTTGTCCATCTGAGGGGTGTCACCCCAATACGTCGTCAACACCGGCCACCGAGGCAAAACCACCAAGCCCCGCAAAGGATGTCTTGGGGCCGCCGTTGGTAAGTTTCCTTCAGGTTGGCAGCCCCTCTAGGGAGTCTGTCGAGCTGAACGAGTAAGTGTAGGAGATTAGGAGTAGGAGATAGGAGACGGAGGGGGGTACATAAACCTTTTTAATTGAGGTAATTCTGATAATTGTTCAATTTTCCAATTTTTTCTGTTCAAAAAATCAGTTTTGAGCCTAAATGTAGGACGGCGGCGGTGGTGATTATTGTTTGAAGCGGCCCCTAATAAAAATAGACTACGGTATGTCTACATAAGAGCGCTCTTACACCACACCCGGGAAACTGGAGACGGTTAAATAATGATGATGATGATGATGTCCATAAGAATAAAAAGTAAAAAATGAGGGAACAGAACATAGTCTACAACAGATATATGATAAGGAAAGGAAGCTTGTAGTTTAACGTGACCGTTAATCTCATGATCATGAGCCCCTGGACTTCCAGTTTCATGTGAAAATCGAACTACAGGACGTGATATTTCACTTGGAAAATTTCACATGCATAGAGTGAGAATCAAACCCCATCCACCTTGGTGAGAGGCAAGCAGCTTGGCCACTGCACCATCATGCCCCTCACAGATACATTATACTGATAGCTGTTGTTACAAGTTCAATTGGTAAATTAACTCAGGGCAGCACAATTGAAAACATTTTTTTCTTTTCATAATAACAGTAGTATTAATATTATATATAACATAGAAATTTCACTAACTTACCAGGTGGTCCTTGAATCAAGCCAATATTTGGTGTTGATTTCATACACAATGCAGCAGAATTAAACACAGCACTTTTCTGAGATTCATTCAAAGACATTTCCTACAAGGAGATATACATAAATTAAATTCAACAGAAATCATCTTATTCACTTAGATTGAACTAGGCCACTCTTCAAATTAGAGTTCCAGTACAAGTACTGCTCGGGTCCAAGCTGCGTGAACCTGAGAGGAATGTGGATAGCGGACTATGGTGACGAGTGATGAGATTTCCCGGTCCATGGGTAGTAACAGAACCAAATACATTGGCCGGTGACTCACTCACTCATTCGCAACACCACAGTGCTTTGAGCAAGGACCTTATGTGAGCAGTATTGGAATAGACAGGAATACCAGACAACACGGCGGGCTGTTGACAGACCCTTCTTTTCTCGCCTGCCCCTCCCCCGCAACCCACAAGTTCACAGAGCTTGGACCCGAGCAGTATTACTTTCAACTTTTCTGAGGAAATCTAAGGAAGCAAAGGAGTACGCTGTGTAAGGGGTGACTAATGTTGTGGGGCTACTATATACACTGACATCAGCTAAAAAACAATACACCAAAAGACTACTGAATGGATAACAGGGCTCCCAACCTAATGACACCATATTCCTCTAGTGAGAACAATTTGAGAAAGATGATTTACAGTACCGTACTTTGATTTACAGTTTCATTTATTCCTTTTTATTTGGTATCCATAGTTATTCATCATCAGTCTCAATAAAGGGTTGAAACACAAGCAGAACCGCAGTGTACTCAAGTTATTTCCTTGAAATATGTCACATTTGATGGGGATGAACTCTGTTTCAATGGTAGTAATGTTTATTTTCATGATAATTTTAGAATGCCAAAGTTGTATAGTGATATCAAGGAGATTGGCATTTTTTTTTGTTAACTCCGCATGAGCCAGTTTTGGGGCACTGCGTCAAATGCTTTCCTGTAATCTCTTTTCTTCCTTTTTGAATGTTATTTGTTCCGCCAAGTCACTACCGTACTTGTAGTTAAACATACTGTACCGTATTAAAATTTAATGTATATCGTGCGGTTGGTAGTATTTGTTATTTTTTGCTTTGTCGGGTTGCCAGCCATGGCCATTTGATGGTGATCTGCCATGCAGAATCTTGTGTGCTCTCTGGCCATAGAGATTCTCAGTGGTGGTCTGGCTGTTGCTAGTGAGTGGCTTTGAGTTGACCAGGTGGCCTTGGCAGATGAGGTCAAAGGTTCTTTGATCTATGAGAGAGGACATGGCATGGTTGCCATGGGGATGGTGTTGGTTTTAGATAGGTAGGATAAGAGAAGATGGATGCTCTCTTTTGATGAAAGTGATATTGGAAATTGGTTTTGGGGAAATTATTTGAGGGTGGATTGTGTTGCTGCCAATGAGGATGGAAGCCTGTGTTGATGTTAAAAAACAGAGGTATTGCTAATTTTGATTGCCAGAGATCAACTCCTTGGAAGCCTACTATTATTAATAAATGTGTGTTTTTAATGAAGTCTGTGTAACTGTCTTGTGTGATTCAGTCAAGCAAGCATATTGTCCCTATACCCTGAGGTGGTAAGATATTATAATTATTACAATATGTTTCGTACTTAACTTATTCCTTCTTCCTTATTAAATGTTAAACGCTCTTACTAGTCAACTATCTTTAGTTGCAACTATTGCAGTCAGTTATATAAATAAACATGCAAATCACATTTTTTTAAATTATAAAGTTTATGCAAGCTTATCCCAATGAGACAGCTTTTTTTAAATTCCCATTAAAATTTGACTAGATAATTTGCACCATGATACAAGAAGTTTTAATTGTTCTTAATTGGAAAGGACATAATTAGTAAAGTAGCACCATAAAAACCAAGGCTGCATCTCTGCCAGAAACTATTAAAATAATTGTGCATGTCGGGTTTTACGCACCATTCTGTTTTTTTTTTACATTATGGAGAAACCTCCAAAAATGTTTTTTTGGTTGTACATATGGGTTCTGTTCCCAACTTAGTCATCCCAGAAGTAGTGTTTGTGGTTTCCCGCTTCTACATCATGCAAAAGTCGAGATTGTTCCAAAACTAATTACCTTGGCTTCCTCCTTCCTAGTTGTATCTTCAAATACAATTAAACTACTGCAGAAGACAGGCTTCAGACAAATTATACATCAATCCAATTACATGGGCTGATGACCGGGATGTACTAATCCCTAAAGTTAAGTTACAACTTTTTCTACATCATTTTATACCAACATCATGACGAATAGAAGGACCTAGTGTGAGGACTCAGCCATTATAGCACGGTAGTTTGTGGTCCCGCCGCTACAAGTACTGCAAGCAATAATGTCCAACAACGTGTCCTGTTGTTGGGTCGAGCTGGGTCTTAGAAAAGTGTGGGAGAAGTTACTGTGTGAGATATTTGTGTGAATTAAATTTAATTTTCTTTGCTTTCAGTTCTTAAATGCAGTTCATTGTGTCTTGTGTACATCAGCGTTTTGTGTTTTGGGAACTTCAAACATATTTCTTATGCGGCTTTGTTAATTTAATAGTTCAATATGCCGTACTGTTTCGTGCCTGGCTGTAAGTCAGTGTATGGTAAGAGTAGATGACGATATACGATTTTTTTCACCACCGAAGGATACAAATCAATTTGAAAAATGGGCCAGAGCTATTCCACGAAAGGATACAGAGTTAACGCGAAGTAGTAGAATTTGTCAAATTCATTTCTCTGATGATTTGATAGAAAAATCAGATAATTTTATAGTGAATGGTGAAGAAGTGGAAATCTCTCGTGTGAGGTGGAAGTTACATCCTGAAGCAAAGTCCCGTAAAGCTCCCAACAGGAAAAAGAATCTCGACACCACCATAAAAAGAAGAAAGAAGATTGAAGATGGGAGTGGAGCAACGAATGAGGCCTTAAAAGGCCAGTCTAATGTTGATAAGAATTTGGGTCATTCTAGTGTACTTACTGATGCTGAAAAGACTATAATATTGCTCAAAAAGCGCCTAAAGAATGCTAACCATAATTTAATTCGTGTTAGATCCTGCCTCAACTCAGCAAATCGAGAATTAATTTGCTGGAGAAGCAGGTTCGAAATTCACAGGCATTTAATTACAAAGATAACAAACACCTTAGCAAGAAGGAAAAGATGATAATAGACACTATGCTCAAGAAATGCCAGGTAAAATCTCCCAATGGAATGAGGTACAGCAATAAATTCATTTTAGAGAGTTTACTGTTGAGAATAAAATCACCGAAAGGATTCCGTCATTGTCGGCGACATAATCTCTTGCCTCTGCCCTCAGAAAGTCACTTGAGAAAACTTTGTAAAGGACTTAAGTGCCCTTGTGGAGTTAATACGCATAGTATAAATGCTACAGTATTTCAGACTATTTGAAGGAAGAAAAGAATGATAATTCACGTTACGGTGTTGTGATTTTCGATGAAGTGAAGCTAAGAGAAGAAATCCAGTTTAATACTTTTTCTCATAAAGTAGATGGATTAGTTGATTTAGGTGAACACACAGACCTGACCTCCAGAAGAACGTACTTGAAAATCACGCTCCAGTGTTCATGTTCGTATCTTTCATGCATAATTGGGTGCAGCCAGTTGCTATTTATGCAAGGAGAAATATCGAATGGGGTTGTTGATTGTCCACCCAATCAATACAATTTATTACAAAAATTTTCACAGTTTTATTATTTCTGGGACATGTTTCGGGCCATACCTGGGCCCTTCTTCAGCCTTGATTAATTTCCAAAAACATCCATTAAAAAAAGACATGCATTTATAATAGAACAACACTTTTAAAATGCTTAACGGTATTAGATACATTAAAACAACACTAAAATACACATTTGGAGAGAGAAAGAAACACTGATACGATAAAACACCTCTTCATGTCAGCCATACACAAACTAAAATGTATTACATGCTGGTTGTTTTTAATGGTGACAAGTGTCCATTTTGCTGAGTGATTCTGACTTATCTGTTAGTTACGCCGATACAGTTCTGTTTGGTGACCCAGATATGCTGGCGAGTCTGGGGCTTAACATACTTTGGCCTTTGCTAAAATAAATATTCCGCCTGGCTTGTATAGTGATTGAGCGGAGATAGCCACAATTCGTAGTCAGTAAGCTCCAACACAACATGGCCCCCGCATAGGAAAGGCGGTCCACTAAATTCAGCTTCCGGGCGGGAACGAGCAGCAAACTATTAGTGCCAATTTACCCTTTAATTCACGCATACTACATAATGCGTCAACCATGCTCGGTCCAGGGACAACATATTGAACAGGTGGGTGAGTGGTTATAGTGTCGGACTACCAACCCCAAGATTGCAGGTTCGCCCCTGGCCATGGTAAGTGATTTTTGAAGGCGACAAAAATCACGATACTCATGTCATACGTTATTGGCATGTTAAAGAACCCATTTGAATTCAGTAGGCCGTGTTCATTGGCAAAATTAATCTCGGGATTTTCCGCCAACACAAAGTTCCTCCATTCTCTACTTGAAAGCGCTGTAGTGTCAAAGAGTTTAGATATCTAACCTCCTTGACTTTCATAGCGTTCAAAGGAACGACGAAATTCGACATGCAAGCTACCCTCTGGGTGTCAATTAACAAAGCTTGCACCAGGCACCCGAGGCCATACGATATTATTATTATTATTCCCAAGTAATTTGCGGCCAGAGTCAAACAGCCGTGCTGTGCTAGATGGAGGCTGTGCTGTGAGTGTAGCACAGTGGTTTTGCATGTATTTATTTTTCAATATAATAGATTAGTTTACCGAAATTCAGTGAGTTACATTTTAAAAGCAGATTGGGGTATGGTGCGCAGATCATATATGATACAAGTACTACAAATACAACGCGACATTAATGGCAAAATATTTCGTGTTTGTTCTCCAGATGCCAAGAAATTATATGCGGAAAACGGAGAAAATGTGCAGAAATCTAGACGTGCAATTAGGTTGTTTTTTTTCTTTTTCTTTTTCGTGTAGCCTCCTGAGAGGCCGAGTGCAGGTCTTTCTAGTCGATGCCCATGGGCGACCTGCGCGTCGGGATGAGAGATGGAATGGATGAAGATGAGTGAAACTGGGCAAGGATGTGGAAGGAAGCGGCCGTGGCCTGTCAGAAGGTACTGTCCCAGCATTTGCCTGGTGTTGAAAATGGGAAACCACGGAAAACCATTTCAAGGACAGCCGACGGTGGGGCTCGAACCCATGCGTCTACCGCGTCAGCAGAGAGCTTGGCCCCATGACCTAACGCTGCGCTTTAGCCCGCGTAGCCACTACTGTCGGTAATTAGGGATGATGGTAGGAAAATAAGGGAAGTGACGAGAAGTTTCAACATTCCCCAGTCAATCCTATCAAAGCAGTTGCTGCAAAATTGTCTTGCTCCACCTCTTCTAGTCCATAAAGCTGTTTTACCAATGAAATGGAGTCATAATTATCCGAAAACCTATTGACATTGGCGAAATTATTTTATGGCTTAACGCCCACAAAGCTTGTCAGACGGTTCGATTTCAAGTTTGCAGAGAAGAATAAGATTCCCCACAATTTCCATAAAGTTATAAGTCTAGCAGGCAAATATTGGTTGTACGAGTTCTTCAAGAGATATCCTGCATTAACGTTGAGACAACCTGAAAGAACAAGCCTAAATTGGATTGCCTCCTTTAATGCTGACAAAACGAAGATATTTTATTCTAATATCCAAAACTGAATTTTAGTTCATTGCATTGTTATGCTTTTGTAAAAAGCATTGGAATATTCTAATGTTAATGCACAGTGCAAGTTTCTGCCAATTCACATAGTATTAGTATGGCTTTCCAACACTCATCCTTGCACACAATTCCCCAACCCATACACATGATTACCCTGCATATCTGCCAGATTTCGAATTATAGTCACCAAATTTATTTTTGAATTAAATTTGTTTCTGCACATCGAATATAAAGTTACTAAGGCTCCCTTATTCATAACTACAGTTGTGGTATCTATTATTTCGTCATCACAAGACCGATTCTTGCTTAAGTGCGCACAATTAATATGATAAAATTGGTCCGGCCAGATCAAACATAAAATGCCAGCGTTTCGCCCCAGTGTGCCGTTGGGTTCGTCAGTTGGTACAGACACACCTCACCAATACGCATGGCTAGCACATACAGAGAAGGCCATCACTGGACACAAAATATTGACGTCACGAGTGATGCCAATGTGCTACGGAAGTCGAGCTCCCTTCCATAAAACAAACACCTTACCTTGGCAATTCAAATAGGTTATGAACATTCCCGAACGGGAATATGATGTTATTTCCGTTTGATCAGATAAATTATCAATTAATATGATAAAATTGGTCCGGCCAGATCAAACATAAAATGCCAGCGTTTCGCCCCAGTGTTTGATCTGGCCGGTCCAATTTTATCATATTAATTAATAATTGATCTGATCAAACGGAAATAGCATCATATTCCCATTCGGGAATGTTCATAACCTATACCATATTTTTACGTTATGTTTTTTCCATGACAAATGTAAGATGATGATGATTTAAGCTAATTTCATTCATGTCATGTCATTAAGCATAATCAACACTCTGAACTGAAAAGGGTTGCATTTCTGGCTGTGTAACATTCATTTTAGACATAGCACATGACATACTGTACAGTACATAGCCTAACGGTTCGAAGGAAAAAGGAAGCTTGTAGTTTAACGTGACTGTTAATCTTGAGATCATGAGCCACGGGACCTCCTTTTTACGTGGAATCCGAACCACAGGACATGGCATTTCACTTCGAAAATCTCACATGCATTGACCGGGAATCGAACCCGGACCGCCTTTAACGGTTCGACTTGCTGCTCATATGTCTAAAAGATAAAGTATAAAGCAACACATTGAAAATATTATTGTACTGCCAGTAGATTCGGATAACAAACGTGTGGGTAAAAGTTGCGTGGATGCGGGGCGGATGCGGATAAAAGTTGTGCGGATGCGTATAACAGTCGAGCGGATGCGGATAACAGCCGTGCAGATAACGTTTTGTTATCCACGCAGGGAGAGTGTGACATGTGATTGTATCACAAAATTTTTGAATATATTGTATTGACGAGGCGGAACTAGGAAACCTTTTGATTATTCTAGTAAGTCAATACGGAAAAATGGGTGACTATGAGTCAAAAAGACTATGAACTGTGGCGCGAATGGCCAGCGTACATTCCACGAGCTTATAGGCCTAATCTGGCGTGATCTTGTCCGCAGAAAATAATCTCGTCTTTATGCTGTGGGCTATGAACTGTGACGCGAGCGACCATCGCACATTCTGCCAGCTTATAGGATTAATCTGGCGTGATCTTGTTAGGAGAAAGTAATCTTGTCTCTATGCCTGCGGGCTATGAACTGAGACGCGAGCGGCCAGTGTCGTCACTTAGCACATTCCGCAAGCTTTTATGCCTAATCTGGTGTGATTTTTTCACGAAAAAGTAATCTCGTCTTTATGCCTCAGGGCTATGAACCGCGACGTGAACGGCCAGCTTCGTCAGCACATTTCGGGAGCTTTAACCTGTCATGACCTTGTTAGGAGAAAGAAGCCTGTCTCTGACTGCGGGCTATGAATCACGCTACGCAAATGACTGGCCCATGCAGCAAATAATGAGACAGTATATTCTTTGAACTTAAATATTCTTTGCATAATCGTCGCACCCAGCTTTTTCCCACGAAATTTAGGCTAAAAAAAGTGTGACGATTATGCGAGGAAATACGGTACTTTATCTCAATTTCCAAAGATCTGTGCTGATATCTGTGAGTCATCGTTACGCTGCTACTCCGAGTGATAGTACGCAAAACCTAGTTGCGGGAAATTGTAACCTGACTTTACAAAAAGTTATGAAGTCTTCAAAGATAAAGGTACTGTATGTTATAAAAAGGGGTTAGGAAAAATTCGCGATTGCGAATTTCGCGAATTATTAGATGAAGTAATACACAGATGGTAATATGTTTTAATAACCCTAAAAATGGCGAAAAAAATATTTTTGAACTCGGAAGACGCGAATTTTGCATGAAAACGCGAATTTTAGCTTTTTTCGTTTCTTTACAGTGCACTTCCGATAATTCTCGGCAATTGATGCACGAATTTCCGCGAATTATTGAAAACCACAAATTATCCACAGTAATGTTTTTAAGCCTAGCAAAGAGAAAACTATTGGTAAATGTATTTTATGAACTCTCAAAAAAAAAAAACGAATACTTTATAACATAGTATTGTAAGACACATTGTGTGGATTATACCAATATTAAAAACTAAGAAAAATGACTGTCATCACTTTTTGTTTCTTAGATGGTTTATTTTTTCTAATTTTAGATTGTACAATTCTGAAGAAAACAATATATGGGAACGAAAATTCATCTCGATTTTCTATATAAGAGATAAGTGTGACTATAGACACACTAGCTTGACTGTGGGAACTTTCGGGATTTCTGTTGCATCACTCCTGCACTCTATATGTACTGGATCTCAGTTTACCTCACCGACAGTCAAATTCCGCACAATATCCTCATAGCTTTCATGTCTGAAACCATGATTGTCTTTCTCGAAGTCTAACTACTGGATGTCACTTTCTTCTGCATCTTGACATTCATCCAGGTTTCGCCCTAATGTCATCGTAGTGAGACCACCTTGCCCGTTTAAAATATTGTCGTCACAGAAGCAGACAAACGCTTGTTTTTGTGCGAGTGTAGAAGTGGTAATCTTCTCCCATGACTTAGCTGCACGGAGAGCATCCAACAAACACGGAAAGATTGGAAACTTAACGGTAGATAGCGGGCCTCACTTTCTGCATACAAGGCGGCTTCGGTGGCGTAGTTGGTAGCATGCTGAGCTTCTATGCCCAAGATCGCGGGTTCAAACCCGGCCGAAGCCGTCGGATTTTTAAAGAGCGTTAAAAATCCCTCAGTATGCCTTCCTTCGTAGGGGAAGTAAAGCCGGCCGGTCCATGTCATAGATTTATGGCATGTTAAAGAACCTTCCACTAATTACACCTGTGTGAAGCTGAATTGGATAGGTTAAGAATGTAAACAACGCTCTTAGGTTTCTACGTTCGTTGCCGAGAGCCATCTGCGGTGGCGTCTAGTAGCTAAGTTCTGAACTAAGCCTAGTAGTCGTTGACGGTGGCGGCAAAAGTAGAACTATTTGAAAAATTCTAAGTTGCAGTCTGTACTTAATTAAAAAACAGATACACACACTAATACAGCCATCACAATTAACACCGGTTATCAGACAGATTCTACACACACCCAAAGTACACGGGACTACATGATCACGTTGTCACAGCCTCTAAACTGAGGAACCAACCAACCATTTCTTCATACAGCGATCTCTATCAATCTGGGTGGTCATCCTAGTAAGTTACAGTACTTAGTTATTGAGGTTTTAAGGGCCGGAACAGCAAAGTCATCTGCCCCTTCATCCTAGTAACTACTCGACGCGTGGCGTCATAGTGCACCTTTCAGACATGAATATCTAGATGGCAAGTATCCGGATCAAAATGTGCCACTGTTTCCTGAACCAATATTAACCAGGTGGTCTTCTTGGTTTCATTCTGTAGTGTGCCTGTCAGAGTACTTGAAAGATATTTTGCAATTTATGAGTGAAGTAGTAGGGACTGATAACTCTGGTGTTGATTTTCTCAACAATGTTTCACATGACGAATACTTGAGATTCAAAGAATTTGGCACAGGCATCACTGAACTCATCCCCTTATTAGAAGGCCACATCCAACTGTTCACCTTCTTGATGGACATCTACGGAGAAGTCAGCAAACCCTTAAACTTGCCTAAAGAAAGTATGGTACCAACATTAAGGAGCAGTTGGAGGCTTGTGGAAATGTGTTAAAAAGAGGGAAAGTACATTTAGTTTTAGTAAACGCTGGGTCCCATGTTCTTGGAAAATTAATCAGCTTGAGATATGTTGACCCTGGGAACAAGATTTAGGCTACAAATGTGTGCGTTTGATGCATGACAGGACCAAGACAGACATTGTTGGAGTTTTGCAAGGAATGACATTTGTATTTCCAAAGTTCTCAGAATCTGTGTTGAAAACCATTTTGATACCCTGTTCAAGCGCTGTGCACTTTTGTTTTTCAGCTTACACTAGCACGTTAAGTGATATGTGTCACCGTTTGTCACAAGAGAATTTGGCGCTCTTCACTGAAGTATTCTTTGAAGGATGACTGAAATGTGTTATGTTATGCATGTTATCCATGATATTAAAAAAATCACACCTAAAATTTATGATTTTGAAAGTACCGAAAAGTGCACTTGAAACCACTGAATTTGCCACTTTAAAATACGGCTTTCTTCACTCTGAAATCACCGAAAAATTCCCATCTCTAGTTATAAATAAAGTCCTGCGCAAAATTTTTCGCCATGCGGATAGAGTTTGCATCCCTGTGAGGATAATTTTTGGAGTAAATTTGCGGATAGTTTTTAGAATACAATCCGAACTTGTTGAATATCATTACTAAGACCCGCCCGGATGTTTATGACATATTTTTCCATTGTGCTTTTTTTTTTTTTTTCATGACAAATGTAAGATTATGATTTGAGTTAATCACATTCAAATTATGTCATTTAGCATAATTAGCTCTCGAAGCTGAGAAAGGGTGCAATTCTGACTGTGTAAGATTCATTTTAAACATAGCACATGACATACATAGCCGACTTTCCCCTCAAATGTATAAATGTGCTGCTTTAATATTTTATCTATTAAAATATTATTGTAATGCCAGTAGATTCGGATAACAAACGAGCGGATCCGGATAGAAGTCATGCAGTTGCGGGAAGGCTGCTGATAACAGACGTGCAGATGCGGATAACAGCCGTGCAGAAGTGGGGGGAATGCGGATAAAGTTTTGTTTTAGGCTATAAAAATAATAAAAGGTTAAATGACGCTACATCAAATGAGTTAGTGTGATATTTAAATGACTTTTGTCATAAGTCACAGTGTTTAAAATAAAATCATTATTCAGTGAACAAACCAAGTACGTGCTCCAATTGTTAATTCTTTGTGAAAATTCAATGATATGAAAAGACCTCTCAGGAAGAGTCATCTTGAAATATTTAAATTAATGCTTAATGAAGTGAACCTATTATATGGACAAGCATCTGACGACGACTTCATGACATTGAAGATTTTACTCGTGTCAGGAAAAAAAATATTACATCAGAAATTATGTACATAATGGGCAACAAAAATGACAAAACTGGAACATTTAAGGTTCTAAATAATGCATGACCAATATTTTGCCATGTCATGTCCATTTGGTGTAGCCTTCACCAGATCCTCCATGGTGCACAGTATAGGACACAGACTGCACTGAAGCAGATGACCCATAGTCTGTTCTTCACCGCATTCACAAAGGACTGAGTCGCAGCAAAAACCCCATTTATGAATGTTGGACTTGGATCTGCCAACCCCAGATCACAATCTGTTGAAAGACTTCCAAGTTGTCCAAGCCTCTGTATGTCCTGCTGGGAGCCTTTCAGATGGAGCCATCCACTGAGTAATGAGGGGGCTTCTGGTCAACCAAGATGTAATCCTCAAAACCTGAGGTTTGTCAGTTAGGCACTCAGTTGTGTGAAGAAAGCTTCTTCTGGACTTCAGTCGAGAGTGGGCTGGTTGAAGTCTATACAATGGATGTGCTTGAGACACATCAACCCTAGATCTCTCACATTTAGCTGCAACTTCTCTTCTGATACCTGGGGGTGCAATGCCTGTTAAACAATACAGTTTATCACATGGCGTAGGTCTCAGGCAGCCAGTGATGAGTCTACATGTTTCATTTAATGCAGTATCGACCTGCTTGGTATGACACGACCTATACCACTCAGGACATGCATATTCTGCTGCAGAGTAACAGAGTGCTAAAGCAGTGGTTCTTATTGTTTGAGCTTGAGTCCCCCAGCTGCTACCAGATAATTTGCGAAGGAGGCAGTTTCTTGCGGATACCTTATTTTTGGTGTTTAGACAATGTCTTTCATACGCGAGTGCACGATCCAATGTAATCCCTAAATATTTGGGATTCGCACAGTGATCCAACAGCATGCCTTCCCACGTTACATGCAGTTTCCTCTTTGCCTGTCTGTTCTTGAGATGGAAAGCGCAGACTTGTGTTTTCAAAGGGTTTGGTTTCCTCTATAATAATCACTTAGTTCCTCTAGAGCTTCAGATAGACGTCTTTCCACAACTTCAAACTGATCCGCCTGGACGGTAATGGCACGATCATCCGCATAAATAAAGTTTTGAGTACCTACTGGTATTGGCTGGTCATTTGTATATACAGTATGTTGAAGAGGATAGCAGCCAGAACACTACCTTGAGGCAGTCCATTTCTTTGATTCCTCCAACGGCTGTGCTGCCCTTGAAAGTCTACAAAGAGTCTACGATTTTGAAGAAGACGCCTGACTATTTCAGTTAATTTATTGTCCTTTGTCATCAAGTAGAGTTTATTCAGCAGTAAGTGATGATTGACTGTCATAAGCAGCTGTTAAGTCAATGAAGACTGCCCCTGTGATATTCCGGTTCTGGAAACCATCTTCAATATGCTGAGTAAGATGTAGGATTTGTGAAGTGCAGCTTTTACCTGTTCTGAAGCCAGCTTGTTCAGGGATTAGGAAAGGTTCAATTACCTTTGTGAGCCTACTTAGAATCATTCGTTCCAGTATCTTGAAAAGGTGGGAGAGCAATGAAATAGGCCTATAATGCTTTGGATCATGTGCATCTTTCCCAGGTTTGAGATTCTCTATTACTCTGCTCTTCCTCCATATTTTGGGTATTTTACAGGTAGTAATGCAGTTATTAAACAATTCTAGCAGCCATTCTTTAGCCCCAGGTCCAAAATGTTTGATTTGATCCACACAAATTCCGTCCAGACCAGCCGCATTTCCATTCTTACAGTAATTAATAGCTATATTCAGTTCTGAAAGTACAAAAGGGTTTATGGAACATGTTGCCTTCCTGTTCATGTTCCCTTACCAACTTCAATTTAGGTTGATCACTGTTAAGGCGTCTAAGAAACCTCCAAGCTTTCTGGCTGCTCCTTCCCATATCTAAATCTTCCATAAGCTTTAACCACTGTTGTCGTTTTGAGTCTGAAACAGAAGAGAGAACACGTTGTCCGCTAGCAATAGTTTCCTCACTGAAAGGATCTTCGTCAAATGATTTGCAGTAATTTGACAAAAGAGTTGTTGTTTGAGGAGTAAGACCTTGTATGTAATTTGTTCTATATCCTCTCGGGATGGCTGCATTGGAACATACTTTAATCACATCAATGAATTACTCATAGGATTCTGGAATGGGACTGACTGTTGGTGATCTCATCAAGTAATGATGTGAACTGTGTCCAGTTAGCCTTCTTGAAGTTGTATCTTCTTCGAAAAGGGACAGTCTGTGGTCTGACAGCTGGAAATAGCTGGCACATTATGGGACGATGTTGAGTATTTGGGATGGGCGGACAAACCGATTTCACACATTGGCTGGTGACACTCTCACTTACAAATATGAGATCTGGGTTGTAGCCACGCTTCCATCTTCCACTGTTAAATGATGAAGGGAGTTTACTGTCATGTATGAGGGACAGCTGAAGTAATTCTGCCCATTTTAAAACAGCTTCCCCGTTTTCATCATCATGGGAATATCCTCACACACTACTATGGTTATTAAAATCACCAGTGATAACAGACACTTTTTGAGAAATTAAATTGTCAGGAACTTTGAATGAAAACTGTGACTTAGGTGGTTTGTATATTGAGAAAATGATCAAATTGCTCAGTTCTACGGCAATGATTTCTATATCATTTTCTTCTGAAATGGATGTCGCCTGGATCATGATGTCTGGTTTCGTGAAAATAGCACTACCATATCGGCCATGATGACGTTCCACTGCCAGCTTCATACCTAGCATTTTAGGTCGGCGTTGGTTAATGTCTCTGTGCGTTTCATGTATGCATAACACGTCATAATTGTGTCTATGGCATATGTCATGTAAGAGTTCTTCCTTATTTACAGAAATTCCCTCATGTTCACAGAAATTATAGTCATTTTTGGCTCTGATAAGAGCCTTTTCCATTTATCATAGACCATTCTGGTATGCAAATATACTATGTTCCTGGAATGCTGACGTTCAGTTCAGTACTGGCAGTTTGAATCCAAGTACCTATGCGCAGGGGCACCACGGGCAGGAATCAGCTTCACCAATAAACCAATGTGTACATAGGTAAATAATTTAATCTATGAAAAGAATTGATCCAAAAGTAATGCAGGTTTTTTTGTTGATGTTTTTTTTTTTTTTTTAACCTAGATAACCAATGCATCAGAGTTGTATAGAGTTCATTATGTCATGTGTGTTATTCGACATAGTCAAATAAACCAAAGACTTTCATAGACACTCAAAATACTGTGTTTATATATATTTATACTTTTTTTTTTGTGGAGATGCATTGCTCAAAATAGTGTAGGAAGATCCTTCATATAATTAATTTATCGGATGCCTTTAAGCAAATAAGGTTTTGAATATTCCCAAAGGGAATATGATGTAGTTTCCATTTGAGCGGATGAATTATCAATAAATGATAAAACTGGTCCGGTTAGCTCAAACAATGCCAGCGTTTCGCCCCAGTGTGCCATTGGGCTCGTCAGTTGGTACAGACACACCTACCAATACGCGTGGCTAGCACATACTGAGAAGGCCATGCAAGACACAAAATACAAGCAGTATTGACGTCACGAGCATGCCAATGTGCTACGGGAGTCAAACTCCTTTTCATAAAAACAAAAGCTTTACCTTGGCAATCCAAATAAGGTTTTGAAGGATGTAGTTTCCATTTGAGCGGATGAATTATCAATAAATTATAAAAATGGTCCAGTTAGCTCAAACAATGCCAGTGTTTCGCCCCAGTGAGCCGTTGGGCTCGTCAGTGGTACAGACACACCTACCAATACGCATGGCTAGCACATACTGAGAAGGCTATGCAAGACACAAAATACAAGCAGTATTGACGTCACGAGCATGCCAATGTGCTACGGGAGTCAAACTCCCTTTCATAAAAACAAAAGCCTTACCTTGGCAATCCAAATAAGGTATGTGGTAGGTGTGTCTGTACCAACTGATGAGCACAACGGCACACTGGGGTGAAACGCAGGCATTGTTTGAGCTAACCGGACCATTTTTATAATTTATTGATAATTCATCCGTTCGAATGGAAACTACATCATATTCCCTTTGGGAATATTCAAAACCTTATTTGAATATACTGCTTGTATTTTGTGTCTTGCATGGCCTTCTCAGTATGTGCTAGCCACGCGTATTGGTAGGTTTGTCTGTACCAACTGACGAGCCCAACGGCACACTGGGGCGAAATTGTTTGAGCTAACCGGACCATTTTTATAATTTATTGATAATTCATCCGCTCGAATGGAAACTACAGGGTCATTCATATAAAATAAGAATGCCAAGTGGCGGCTGGTGTATTCTTGGAATACACGGTACGAGAGAATATAAAGTTTAATGCTCTTTGCTTGTTCATTCCTTCCTCTTTGTCAAACACCAACAGTGATCTTCTATTTTCTCTTTGGTGATCATGTCGCTTATATCTTTTGTGAGTCTGTTCTAGATATATATCTTCCATGACCCACCTAGCGTCATCTAGCAGCGAATCTTTGAAGCTCCTCAATTCTTCCTGGTGCAAGAGGATTTACTTATCCATCTGGCCACCAGATTTCGTTACCATCGCCAGCTATTATCTCCATGAGCAAGAGAACTTCGTCTACCTTTTCACTCACCATTCTGTGCTAGTATCGCCTGCTATCAACTCTTTGAAGACCATCTCCTCAAGAGAATTTAATTTCTTATGTTGGTTATTCTGATATGTATTCCTTTTGTCTCCTACCCCCACTCCTTTCCCTTCCTTGGACTCTCTGTGCGTCGCTGAGTGGGTCTCACTTGTGCGCCGGCCGTCGACTCAGTTAAGGCTCAACTAGAGCTAGCCTCCTGACCTAACGAGGCATTTTTTAGATTCCACGCCATGTGGTAACTTTAAACATCAAGGAGAACCTCACCTTCGCCATGCAGCAAAGTTAAGTACAAACTTCAAGTTTTAACCTCATCTTCATGGTTTTAACTTCTACATGCTTTTAACGATCTTTTATAGGCAGTGTGAAATTACTTATTTATTGAAATAATCATCCTTCGTGGGATTTTCCATGTTGGGCTTTTGTCTAATTAAGTCAATCTTGGTGAAAAAGCAGCATTTCTTATGCTTGTTAAATGAGAAATCTTCTCACCACGTGGGATATTACCTAATACCCGCTGTCTATAAATTACCAAGCTAGTTCCTCCGCTGGATTAACTTTGACCCCATTCTTCTATTAAGATCGTTCTGGAACCTTCCAGATCCTGTACTTTATCTACAAGTCCTGTCGTCATGTATTTTTCACTCACTTGTGAGAATACTATTTAAAATTGAAGAATCTCACGTCTGAATTAAAGCTCAATAGAGAATTTTCTTCCACCGATGGAATGTTCTATGGCGCATTTAATTGTAATTCACAACCTTCTCAAGAAATAGACTCTCGCCTACCTAGTGCAACCAGTTATTTTCATCATTGCAATAATTTTATTTCTCATAAACTTTCGTGTTTCTACAGTGAACTTTTCATCTATTTAACAGACTATAGTGAAAACTAGTGCTTGTCCAACTTTTCTACCGCGTCGCGATCGTCCGTTTACATTAAATAAGGCCATGAACATTTCTCCTCAATCCCAATTGATCTTCCCTAAACCTTCTACTAACACACCATATTAATAAAATTGTAACTTTTCTATAAGGTGTCACTCTAACGAAGTGCCCTTCCATCTTGCTTGTTTATCATTAATTAATTTCTGTATAACTACGTGTTTTATACACGGTTCATGCTTACATTGTTTCTTTCCTATAATCAGGGAAAACAATTCTTTCAACTCTTGAGCGAGTTATTTCTAGGTCTAACGAAATGGAAACTGACCCATTTGGCTTGTGATTCCTACTTAAACATAGGAGGTCGAGAACCCTCCTTTTGATTCTCTCTTCAGGTTTCACAGTAAGTGACCTGCCCTTATTTGTATATTAACCAACAGTAATTCTGTATAAATATAAGAAGTTGTAGGAACTTCTATCTTATTCTTCATGTTTTTCTTATTGTTATTTTTGAAGTTGTCACTCTCTCTAGGATATTCTCTCAGAAATTTCTTAAAGTACACTTCTTGTACTCAATTTAATGTTTAAACTTTAATTACTTCATTTGTCTTTTTTAAATCTTATAAAGATTTTAGAAAATATATAAGGTTTGAAACCTCATAAATTGTCAATTGCCTGGAGCAAACGTTTAATGTTTTCTGAGGTCTGTGACCCAAAAATTGTTAACCAAATTGAAAATATATATTTGTTAAAGTTATCAACTTCGTTTGAATTGTTAAATAAATCAAGCGTTTCTTTTCGCTTTCTCATTTTTCTAGTAAAACGGTTAGGCAAGATCCTGTTTTCCTTGGCTCTCCCTACTCAATGCAATTAAAACCATTAATAGGGCTTTTACCACTCGTTGCATTTGAGCAAGAACTCTTAGTGGTAATCTCGTTAAAGTTTCTCTTAGCTTTAATAGCTAATTCTAACTGGCCAGTAAGGCAAGTAAAGCTCGCTACGCCAGCTACCTGCTTGTGGAGATCCTCTCCGAAAACTTATGGTCAGTTTTCCAAAAGATAAGTGTTTTTCTTTGTCTAAACTTTTAGCCGGCCCCTCGCTGAGTAAAAGCTTAGCCATTTCCAAATGCAACCATTGGTCCACTTACCAAAATTACTCCCCAAGGTATAATTTCTTATCATTATCCATCTTGGAAGCACTTGGTCGCTTTTTCAGGAACTCTATAACTTTGAAAACTGGAAATACCAAACCTGGAAATGCCAAATTATTGGCATTCTTCGAATTACTTTGCAAAAACGAATTTCTTTGAACAGACATACAATAAATCTGTTACTCTCAGCCTTGCCAGACCAACACCCTTCCCCATAGTAGTCTTATGCGTGCTTGAGAGGGAATATACTAAAGCCACTCTCTTGCAAACCGCCCAAGTCCTAGCTGTGTTTTCCGTCAGCTTCGACCAAGTCCTTACCCACTTTAGGTATCAGAGAGCGGATTTGCAGTGGCAACCGCCTCTAAGTGCATTAAAGGTTAAATTTATAACTTTTGTGTGACTCTCCTCCTATTTTTCTATCCTTTTTCTCCAGTCCGAAACCTATCTCCTTTTCTTAATCATCTTCCCTTGGTGGTTAGGTTATTCCTCAGCCAATAATCTACCCAGCGGCTTTGTTCTCCGCCATTGCGGTGACCTTCGCCGAGCAGGTGGCGCGCCACGGCCCCCTGCTGTAGTATTGAAAGCGCGCGCATAGTACATAAGAGGGCTGGTTTTTTTTTCTTCTTTTTTTTTTTCCAAGTTCCGATGGACTGCATAAAAATAACAGATTGACATTACCAAACTTGACCTTGCAATAAGCGTGCAGGTGTTCAGTCGCCAGTCTAAACCTCAAGTGCTAACATGGTGAGAGAGTTATCATTGCAACATCGTATTCTTTTATGTAAAACGTATTTTAAGTACGAGTCGGCTTGGCGGGTACGTGAAGCATTTGTTCAGCAATTTCCTGATACAGTGCCACCTTCACTAGCACAGATTCACGTAATTGCAAATAAGTTTGACCTCGGTGCTCATAAAAAACATACGCGCACACGAACAGTTTTAACAGAGGATAAGTTAGATGACATTGGCGAGAATCTTGAACGGTCTCCGAATAAATCACTCACAAAATTAGCACAACAAGTAGGGGTTTCGGTTTCATCTGCATACAGAGCTACAAAGCTGTTACATATCAAACCGTACAAGTTTACACGGGCCCAATGTTTAAAACCTGCTGATCCAGCCACAAGAGTGAGATATTGTGAGTGGTATCTTGCATCATTGAATGATCGTTTATTTGACCCACAGCTTGTGTTCTTTTCGGATGAGGCCTGGTTTCACCTTAATGGGCGTGTGAACAGTCATAACTCTCAGTATTGGTGTGCAGAAAACCCTAATGGTGTTTATTAAGTCCCTCGTTATGATAGGAAGATCAGTGTTTGGTGTTCTGTTCGTGCCGGAAGAATAATAGGGCCAATTTTTTTCGAGATGACAGTAAATGCAGAGAGGTACCAAGATAACATTTTGAAGCCGTTCTTCAATCAGTTAACGGAAGAAGAAAAATCGCGAGGGTGGTTTCAACAAGATTCAGCCCCTGCTCATACAGCAGAAGATTCCCTTCTTACAATCTCGGAAGTGTTTGCAGACAGAGTGATCAGTGTTGGTCTATTTCCCCCTCGTTCTCCGGATCTAACAGTGTGAGATTTTTACTTGTGGGGTAAACTGAAAGAACAAGTGTATCGAACAAATCCTCACACATTGGAGGAACTGCAAGAAAACATTACGCTGGCAATCAGGAACATTACAGTGGCAGAACTCGCTCGCGTCAGCCAGAATGTGGTTACCAGATACAATGCTTGTATAACCCAGGAAAGACGACACTTCCAACATCTTTTATAAGGTAAGACTCAACGACTTGTTCGTTTTTTAATGATGAATTTTTGTTTTTCCGTAAATTTTAGTTATTTTTATAATTATTAGTTTTTTTGTTTCATTAATTTCCGGTCTTTCCACCTCTAAATTTTAAATTTAATTCCAAATTTGTATACTTCAGTCTGTGTTAAGAGGGGCAGATGACCACGTAGTTCCTCCCCTTAAAACAACAATAACTAACTAATTAACTGAAGTAAGATTTCAGCATTGTACACACGCTAGCAAAGCCGCTGCATCTGTAGCATATCTGGATTGTACACACGCTTAAAGCAGGGGGCCGTGGCGCGCCACATGCTCGGTGAAGGTCACCGCAACAGCGGAGAACAAAGCAGCCGCTTGGCGTTCTTATTTTATATGAATGACCCTGTATATCATATTCCCTTCGGGAATATTCAAAACCTTATTTGGATTGCCAAGGTAAGGCTTTTGTTTTTATGAAAGGGAGTTTGACTCCTGTAGCACATTGGCATGCTCGTGACATCAATACTGCTTGTATTTTGTGTCTTGCATGGCCTTCTCAGTATGTGCTAGCCACGCGTATTGGTAGGTGTGTCTGTACCAACTGACGAGCCCAACGGCACACTGGGGCGAAAACTTTATTTGGATTGCCAAGGTAAGGCTTTTGTTTTTATGAAAGGGAGTTTGACTCCCGTAGCACATTGGCATGCTTGTTTGAGCTAATCGGACCATTTTTATCATTTATTGATAATGTCTTTAAGCAGGCAAGTCCAGTTTTCAACCTTGGGATCGCAAGAGTGTGTTTGTTTATTTTTGCTATTTTTATTCTATAAAAATGTGAATTAACATTTTAAATTATGGATTCTGTTTTCTTGTGGTTGTGATTGTTTCCCTCTCATCCTTTACGTGGGACATGAGGACAGTATACAATTTATTAGTTGGCGAAACACAGGACGCCCTGAGATCAGGACCTCGTGCTTACACTGTTCTTATGATTCCTCGCATTTGGTCGCCGGTCCGGTGGTGTGCATCGGTTCGGTACCCAGCACTGGTGGACAGACGGGCATGATACATTATACATATAGATAAGTAAACACATGGAAAATCTCGTAACTTTGACAGGAAGGAAATAATAATGGCCCAGTAGGGGGATTCCACCTAAAGAGTAAAGTTAGAAGGGGCAGATTTTCCATCTGTGGGTATGTTATAGTATGGTTCTGTCATCTAATAACAACTGCAAGAAAAAGGTGTCACTAAAGACCAAACTAGATTATGAAAAGAAAAAAGCTACATGGAAGTACATGTAGTTACTATAGAGTACAGTCGTGATATTCAAACAGTATACAAAAATGTTTCCACCTGTGGTGAAAGAAACCTCATGCATACACACCCACTGAGGGCTAAGATATGAATGCACAACGCAGTGATGATGTACACATCTTATTTGAAAGACAAATTGAATGAGACTACTCTAATGTCACTGATTATACTCACTGTACCTTCAGTACCAGATTCTTGTTCCTTGTATCAATAATTGGAAGAAGATAATCATGTCGCATTGGATTGAGGATCCGAGTTATCAGTCTGCTCTTGGGTAACATAGCAACTGCTTCAAAAACACGAAGATCAGAACGAATGTTGCACAAAACCTAAGAACAAAAACCTCAACTCAATATTGCAACACAATGATGTCTAATAACAACTGCAAGGAAAAAAATGTCGCTAAAAAACAAAATTAGATTACAAGAAACATAAGGCTACATGAAAGTAATGAAATAACTGTACAGCAAGTCCACAGTTGGGATTAAACACATGTCTCCTGCAATTCCGGCAAGCACACTTTGCAATTGTTCCATGAATGGAACGAGCCATGAACAAAGGCTCACTTTCAAATCTTAAGAAAAAAAGAGGAGACAGTACAGAGCAATCTACTAGAATGACAAGGTACAGTAACTGATACCTTAATGGGTGGGTGACACACTGAGAGTCCCCTCTGTACCTGTATGCTCCGAACAAACCCTTGTTTTCTATAATCAAGGTGGGAAATCGCAGTCATATCTTTTGAATGAAGATAACAATTTCTTTACTTATGTATGGTGTGTTTGCTGGAAAACCCAAGGTAGAAATACAATGGGAAGGTATGAAAAGATGATTTGACAATGTAGAAAACAGTTTTAGGAAGCTGAGTGTCAAATGTGGGATGAGAAAAGCTGAGGACCAAAATAAATGGGAACATGTGATTGAGGAGGTAAAGAAGAACCAAGAGGAAAAAGGCCAGTAGGAAGACCACGAAGTTCCTGGAAAAATGAAATCTCCAAACTTTGTAGACATCTGAATGTGGACAACTGGCAAGAACTCGACCAAAACAGAGTTCAGTGGAGGCATTTTGTGAGATCGGCGAGGGATCTTCGTGTCCATAGAAGCCTTCAGAGTAAGTGAGTGAGTATGTGATTGAGCAGGACAGGAACTACATGGCCTATAGTGCGAGCAAGTGTGCGTGTTCGTGCTCTGAATATTACATCACAATGTATACTCGTATTTGTTCCCGGGCGATAGTCAAGTAATGTAGAATGCTATATACCGGTACTGTGGGTTAGCCAAGTTGTAACCTAACATTTCTAGGTTACAGAGACTCCTTTTAGTTTCTTTTAGGTATTTTAGTTTGTTTTGTTTTATCGGGTTGCCAGTCATGGCCACGGTTTGTAAGCTGCCATGGAGAATCTTGTGTGCTGTGCCTTGAAACTCTTTGCTGGTGGGTAGCCAAGTGGGTAGACCAGGTGGCCTTGGCTGATGGGTCAAAAGATTCCTCGACATGGCATGGTTGCCATGGGGATCAGCTGTTAGAAGATGTTTCATGCAAGATGGATGCTGCCATGCTCTCTGTGCTAGGATTATTTTTTTCTTTAGTTGTGGATAATGAGATGTTATGTGCTGTGGTATGAATGTTCTGATTTGGAAAATAGATGTGATTTTTTTTGAAGAATGTTGAGGTAGAAAATTATTTTTAATAAAATGCAACCAGAGAAGATAGGAGCAGAAGAATATTAATGATAGTAAAAACCCCCTGTACAAGAGATCCAGGTAAATGGAAGCTTGCTATATTGAATGAACTGTGTATTTTGAGAAGACTGTGTATTGTGTCTCTGTGTGGATTCATTTAATGCAAGCATATTGCCCCTATACCCTGAGGTGGCAAGTTTTATAAATATTATAATGGTGCCCAACGGTGTGGCATGTTGCTGTTGGTCAACCCATAACCAAATGAAGGTTTATATAATTATTACAATGGCGCCCAACGTGGGGAACGAAGAAAATGAATCACACCAAGACAGGAGTGGGGATGGCCGAAGGTGGTAGAAACATGGAAGTTTCAATGATGGCCATGTTGGAGACGCTTCTGGTCCGATATCAGAGGAGAAATAAGATGGAGGAGAAGATTACAAGCCAGATGAATAGCATGGAAGAGAGGATGAACAGCCAGATGGATGGTATGGAGGAGAGGATGACCAGCCAGATTGATGGTATGGCAAGAGAGGATGTGCAGCCGGATGGATGGTATGGAGGCGAGAATGTCTGAGAAGCTTGACAAGGTCAAAGAGAAGGTGGCTAGCATATGTGTTGTGTAAGAGAAAGTTGAAGTGGTGGAATTTGTGAGTGTGTCTGTGAAGGAGGAGAAGAAATGTGAGGTACGTGATGCTAGAGGGCGTGAAGAAGTGGAAAAGATAAGGTCTAGCAAGCTTGGTGAGATCCTTGATGAGGTCAGTGAGCGTATGTCTCAGAAGCTTGACAAGGTCAAAGAACATGTGATTAGCATATGCATTGTAGATGAGAAAGTTGATATAGTCGAATCTGAGAGCGTGTGTGTAGAGGAAGAGGACGAGATCTGTGATGTACTTGATGATAGGGGGCGTAAGAAAAATAATCAAGAAGTGGAAAAGATAAGACGAGGTTGTAGAGGTATATATTGGAGAGACAATAGCAGGCGAAGAAGAGAGAGCAGTTGTGGGGGTAGACACAGAGGTCGCCGCCGACGTAACAGAAGAGGACGTCAAATGGAGGAGGAGAATAGAACTGAAGACAAGGAGGAAGATGAGATAGAACATACCGTGAAGAAGCGTTGGAGGAGAAAGATGAGGATACGCAGGAGAGCAAGTTGGAGGAAGAAATGGACCAGATGGAAGGCAAAGAGAAGGAGTAAGAAGAGGAAGAGATGTCAGGCAGATCGAGATAAGAGAGTGAAGGATCAGAAGAAGAAAATGGAGAATATAAAAGGAATAAAGGCAAAGAGAAAAGACGAGAAGAAAAGAATTGCTGAGCAAGATAAGGCAGATGAAGAAAATGAAGGAAAAGGAGAAGAAGGAGAGAATGAAGGCGGAAGGTAAGTGGCTGACGCCGAAGCACAAAGCAGACAGCGCGCGTGCGCAGGCTCGCATGGCCCAAGGCATGAAGCTGCCTGCGGCGGACGACCGCAAGTTTCTTCGACCTGGCACCAGGATACGGCCCAACGAGACCAAGCAACAGCAAGCGACTGACGACCAAGAAGGACAGAAGGTGGAGGTGATGAATGTGGACCAGGTCCCCCTGCCGTCTGAGTGCAGCACGGAACACAAGAAGGGTGACGAAGTGGAAGGAAGTAACATGAAATCTGCGGCGCAGAAGAAGGAGGCAGTCAAGAAGACTGAAGGAGCAGGCGAGACACAGTCGGAAGACAGTGAAGCAGATGAGGAAGACCGAAAGCATAAGAGAAAGAAGAAGAAAGGAAAAGACCTAAGGATGATAAAGACGAAGATGATTATGATGACGGCACAGACAGGTCTGATGACTATTCTGCCGTTCCTTCTGACAACGATATTGTTGACGGATTTTTCCGATGGAGTGGGAGTGTCTGATGGACTCAATGAGATGGCTTTGGCTGCTCTATCGGAGGAGAATATTTATGCTGGTGATTCTGGTGAACTTGAAATAATTGTTTCTGTGATTATAGTGCCAATGGTTTTTCTGACTATCATGTATAATTTGCTTCTGTTTGTGATTTTTGTTTTTGTTAGTGTGTGTTTCATGTATTTTATTTGTCTATTTTGTGTGTTGATCGAGAAAGAATCTGTAACTTTTGTTGCATATTCTTTATCGAGGGGGCGTTTCTGTAACCCAACATGCCTAGGTTACAGAGACTCCTTTTAGTTTGTTTTAGGTATTTTAGTTTGTTTTGTTTTATCGGGTTGCCAGTCATGGCCACGGTTGGTAAGCCGCCATGGAGAATCTTGTGTGCTATGCCTTGAGACTCTTTGCTGGTGGGTAGCCAAGTGGGTAGACTAGGTGGCCTTGGCTGATAGGTCAAAAGATTCCTTGACATGGCATGGTTGCCATGGGGATCAGCTGTTAGAAGATGTTTCATGCAAGATGGATGCTGCCATGCTCTCTGTGCTAGGATTATTTTTTTCTTTAGTTGTGGGTAATGAGATGTTATGTGCTGTGGTATGAATGTTCTGATTTGGAAAATAGATGTGTGTTTTTTTTTTTTTTTTTTTTTTTTTAGAATGTTGAGGTAGATATTTATTTTTAATAAAATGCAACCAGAGAAGATAGGAGCAGAAGAATATTAAAGATAGTAAAAACCCCCTGTACAAGAGATCCAGGTAAATGGAAGCTTGCTATATTGAATGAACTGTGTATTTTGAGAAGACGGTGTATTGTGTCTCCGTGTGGATTCATTTAATGCAAGCATATTTCCCCTATACCCAGAGGTGGCAAGTTTTATAAATATTATAATGGTGTCCAACGGTGTGGCATGTTGCTGTTGGTCAACCCATAACCAACTGAAGGTTTATATAATTATTACAAAGTTATTTGGCAATCATTCAAATCGTTCAAGAGAAAAACAATATGGGCTTTTCAAGATTACAGGAAATCATACACAATACCAATTGTGCTATACATCATCATCATCATCATTTATTGTATTTACATGCCATTAAGACCCAGGACAGACAATATGAGCATAAAATAAAAACTCATATACCAAACAAGACAGGCATTACAACAGAAGGGACTGATACTCTTCACAAGTATCGGTCGCAGATGGTCTTCCACCTTTCTCTGTCCCTTGCATCCTCCACAGTTGCTGTTGGTGCCACCTTTACCAGTGACATGATTGCTCGATCTTTCCATCTTGTTCTCGGGCGGCCTCTTGGGCGTCTCCCAGTTGGTGTCGAGCTGAAAACACTATTGGATATGGAATCCTCAGCTCGAATGACACATCCCAACCATTGCAACCTCCTCCTCTCCAGAATCTGGTTGATGCTCGTCTTCCCAAAGCGTTGATAAAGTTCTTTGTGAGATCTTCTTTCCCACCTTTCTGTTTCTGCATTATATGGTGGACCATATATTTTCCGCAATACCTTCCTTTCAAAAACGCAGAGACGTTCATCAAGCGTTTGAGGCGTGGCCCAGGTATCACAGCCACATAGGACCACAGGTCTCACCAAGGTCATGTAGATATGTACTTTATTTTCCTGTGAAATCAAACTTGAGTTGAAAAGATTGTTCAAGCTATAGAAAACACGATTCGCTGTAGTTATCCTTTGCTATCTCATTCCTATTCGAAAAGACCGATCCTAAATATTTGAAATCCTCTACCATCTCAAAATTATGCCCAACAATATTGATGCTATTAAGATTGTTCGGCCAACGAGACACCCTCAGATATTTTGTTTTTGAGTCATTGACCCACCTTCCCTGCTTCTGTGAGACATTTAGTTGTGTCCTCTATCACCTGATCCAGGGTTTCTCCCATAATCACGATACCATCCGCAAATGCAAGAATCGTGTCAAAGCCAATCAACTCAATTTCCCTGTGACGTCCGAATACACGTCTCACACTCTCCAGGGCGATGTTGAAGAGAACTGGTGCCAGGGGGTCTCCTTGTCGTACTCCATTCCATATATTGAAGGGTGCTGATAACCGATTGGCAAATCGAACTTGACAGGAGTCTGTATAACAGGCCTGTATTAATCTGATATACTTCGGTGGAATGGATATCTCTTGCATTATTTTCCACAGTGCAGCTTGGTTAATGCTATCGTATGCTTGACGGAAATCAATAAATACAAGATGCAATTCACGTACCATACACGAGTGTCAAATATGAAACATTTGGTAAAATATATTATATCAGGCTACTGAACTATTAGAATTTTCATTCAGCTATAGCATTAGCTCACTGAAACTGGTTAGGCTACTGTAAGATTATCTCGCAATGTAGCAACTAAAATAGTACAGAAATTATTGCATCTGTCAGTTTTAATTTCAAGTATCACCTAGAATATCTCTTTGGTGTGAAATCCCAGTGTGTTTTAGTAGTGCCTAAATACATTGATGATATGTGGGTCAATATTATACCCCTAAAAATGCTCAAATTACAACAGGTCCTATTTACGAATAATGAAAAGTGTACCATCCAAAATGTATTAGGTAATCCTTCCCGCATTTTTACCATGAAAATGCTTTGGGAGTAGTATGCTGATCAGCTGCTGGTGCGGATTAGGTAGGACGAGCTGTGGAGCACATACTACACAGCTACATTTCAAAGGTAAAAGCAGCTTGCATCACTGTACACTACTTCCACCATCCAAAACAACACCACTAGGAACGTACAAGAGCTGGGTGTGGCGTAAGTGGAATTCTAACTAGAGGAACATTGCAAGCAAACTACTCCTACTCTTTACTGCTGATATTTGTGAAAAATTTGACTAACGCTCTTAGGAGCCGATTGCGGTGGCGTCTAGTAGCCAAGTTCTGAACTAGTAGTCATTGACGGTGGCGGCAAAGGTAGGAACTACTTGAAAATTCAATGTATGCAGTCCTTACTTGAATTAAAAACAGATAACACACACTAATACAGTCATCACAATTCACACCGGGCATCAGACAGATTCTACACATACCCTAAGTACACGGGGCTACATGACCACGTTGTCGCAGCCCCTAAACTGAGGAACCAGACAAAAAACCAACTCCCCTCGTACCGACCTATAGCACTTACCTCCATTCTGGTAAAAATTCTAAAAAGGATGATTACAAATAGACTCAATTGGTACTTGGAAACAAAATCTCTTCTATCAGAAGAACAAGCAGGGTTTAGACAAAACAGGTCCTCCTCCCACCAAATAATGAGATTTACACAAGCTGTTAAAGAAGCCTTTAACAAAAGGGAAAGTGTTCTTGCAGTTTTCATCGATTTTAGAGGAGCCTATGATACTGTATGGCGAAACATGCTGCTAAAGAAACTTATCAACTTCAAAGTAAAGGGATGTATGTTAAACTGGTTTTCAAGATTCCTTTCACAAAGAATGATCAATGTTCGTTACAACAACAAAACTTCAGGTTGCAAGCAATCGAAACTAGGCCTCCCACAAGGAGCTGTATCAAGCACAACTTTATTCAATGTGTACATCAACGATCTTCCAAAAACAATAAAGAAAGTAGGTAATGTTAATATCAGCATGTTTGCAGACGATGTTATCATTTGGACCACAGAACGTAACAGCCCAAATCAGCAAATGCTTCTTGAACACAGAATGAACCAGGCACTTATAAAACTCAAAAACTGGACTGAAAACAATAATATGGAAATCAATACTTCCAAAACAGTATACCAGTTTTTCTCCCTGAGACACCACAATCCAACTTTTAGTCTCAAATTTAGTAATCAAGACCTTCCAAAAAGTGAAAGTACAAAGTACCTAGGTATCATCATGGACAAGAAGCTGAACTGGACCAAACACATAAAACATGTGGAGGATAAGGTAAGCAAACGGATGAAATTACTGAAGAGACTAGCAGGAGCTACTTGGGGGAGCACTCAAGACACACTCAACAAAACCTACAATACTTACATCAAACCTATCATAAAATATGGCAGTGAAGTACTCTCTACAGCACCCCAGTCAAACATTGATCGCCTCGAGAGGTGTCAGAATAATGCCCTACGAATCATAACAGGTGCAATAAAAACCACACCTATAACCGCCTTGCAATTATATACCCACAACTTACCAATAGAAGAAGAGATGAAACATCAAACAGCCAATGCATATCTCACAAGGGAAGTCTCTGAACCGGGGAATCGCGGATCCTGCTGGAACTTTGCAGATACGTTGTGTTAGCCCAACTAGGCAGAACCATGAAGAAAAATCTTTCGGAAATTAACTTCTCCTTGTACTAGATGAAACATTAAGATTTACACGTTTAAATTGGCGCGCCAGCGGCGCAGCGTGAGCTTCATTGGCTGCGTCAGAGGTTGCATCCCAACCGCACTGTGGTTCACGGCCTACTGCGTACAATCACCGAATGAGAGGCGACAGACGGTGAGTGTCCCATGCATTACATGATGAATGTTAACATTTGACATGTTGACAGGAGGAACATGTATGGAAAGGTGTCTCAGCATTCAAGAACAGGACCTGTTGGGACAGTTTGGATGGTATGTTGATGGTTTTGTGCCTATATGGCTTTCTGGCGTTCGTCTCTTGTAACAAATGTGTTTATTTGTTGTGCTATTGATATATACAGGTTTCATAACTGGTTGTATAGAAAGCAGTACTATGAACGTGGACACGTATACATTGTAAAGATGCAGCATTAATGTCCCATGCCTCAGCGCAGCTTGTGAGCGCTAGTATGGGAGGACAGTCGTTTGGAACGTGATCTTTTGAGCCACCAATCAGGCGTGAGGCACACTCCTTCTTGACCAGCGCGCACAGTTCAAAATTGTTGTATTTACTGCCGTCTACGGTGGGTAGGAGTAAATTTCTGAAATATTTTTCTTCATGGATCTGCCTAGTTGGGCTCACGCAACGTATCTGCTAAGTTCCAGCAGGATCCGCGATTCCCCGATTCAGAGACTTCCCTTGTCAGTATACAAAGACAACCTCAAATGACATGGATCAAAAAACCAGTTTCCAGCCCCAATCTTAAAACACAAAAAGATCCCTTAAGTCTCGCCAAAGAATATATCAATAAGAGCAATCTGCAAATAAAACTTGAACCACTCTGTATGCCAGTCAACCCCATTGAATATATACAAGTGACTACAAATCTTACTTTGTTAGAAGAGGTCTGCAAGAAAGACTCTTCACCACAAGATCTAAAACAACTGGCCCTCCGTACAATAGAAGAAAGATATCGATCTAATCAATGGCTAAAAATATTTACAGATGGCTCACAAGACAAAGAAAATAGAACTGGAGCAGGAATACATTCATCTCTCTTCTCACTCTACTTCCCAGTAGGCCAAACAAAACAAACTTTGATGCTGAGATAAGAGCAATTTCACATGCACTCCATCAGTTATTAGGCAGAAACATTGATTATCAAAAATTTGTTATCATTACAGATTCAAAAGCAGCCATCCAAGCCATCTCGTCAAATTATAAGCCCCAAAATAAAGAACTGAAAGAAATTTTTTGTATGATAAAAACCCTTCAAAGACTCCACAAACAGATCTCATTTCAGTGGATCCCTTCTCATGTTGGAATAGCAGGAAATGAAGAGGCAGAAAGATTAGCAAAAAAAAAGGTACCACACTACAACAACCTGTCAGTCAGACTGACTTTATGTCAGCAAAAAGGATCCTGAAAAATACTATCAAAAACAGGTATGAAGAAATGGCAAAGAAAACAGCAGAAACCAAATTATGGAAAGACATTGATGCTAAATGGGATCAATATAAATTAACACCAAGAAGAGAAGCTGTAGCCTTCTTCAGACTTAACACTGGCCACGACTGCCTTGCAGCTCATCTGAAACGAATCAACATCCTGAGATCTGAAGAATGAACACTTTGTCACGAACCTGGAAGTAAAATGGATAAGGGGCACCTGCTACATTGCAACAAACTTGATGTGACTGCTAGAACTTCTGGAAACCTCACACAACTCTATTGGAATGCATGAAAGCTGATGGATTGGAATCCGGGCTAGCCATAGGAAACAACATTTGGGGGATGAAGTTACTCACGTCCGCAGCATACCTTAAGCTGTACGTGTCCCCTGGGTGGTGCTAAACGAGTAACAATTTTGGCAAAAACGTTCCAGAATAGAGAAACATGAGCAAACAAATGCAAACAAATAAAACTGCTCTTTTCAGAGCAAAACAACACAAAGTAAGAATACTGCAATGGAATGCAGGTGGTCTATCAACAAAGAAACTTTTGGAAGTAAAGAAAATCATGATAGAGATATAGACATCCTTCTAATCAATGAAGCCAACACTACACCTGAAAACATACAATATTTAAAGATCCAAGGGTATACCATCTCCACTCTCTTCAAAACAAGACAAATAGCAAGCGGAATATTTGCAGCAGTGAAGAACAACATCATGTCAAAATTCAGAATTGTAAAAGAAATGGACCCAACAGATACATCATAAATTATCGAATTATCCATATGGATCAACAACAAGAAAATAACAATATTCTGTGTTTACAGTACTCCAAACAATAAAAATCTGAATCTTCACCTTTTAGAAATCAAATCAGCTACTATTTTTATAGGAGACTTCAATGCAGCTTCTCCAGTCTGGGGCTACAACTACACAAATTCAGCTGGTAAAACATTAAAAGACCTTATAGAGTGTAGCTCTCTTGAGCTATTATATAGTAACAAAGACCCAGCAACATTCATTCACCACTCTGGTTCCACAACTAACCCAGATCTCATATTAGTCTCAACAGATCTTACAAACCACAGTCATCGATCAGTACTCGAAGATCCAGGCAGTGGCCATAGAATGTCCTTCTTACTATTACATCATACAGTGAATCTGCTCAAAGTGCAGACCAGAAGATTCGGTGGAACTTTTAAAAGGCAGACTGGGAAAATTACAGAAACAAACTTGAAACTAAAATGTCGGAAATTGATCTTGATGCACCTCCTAACATTATCCTGAATAAATTTACTACAGCCATAAAAGACATAGCCAAACTGTGCATACCCAGAGGTGCCCAAACAAAATATAAGCCTTTCTGGTCAGATGAATTGAACAATCTTAAGTCCGCCAGAGACAAAGCAAGAAGAACAGCTGAACTTACTCAGGATCAAAATGATGTACGGAAATGGCGACAAGCAACAGCAAAATTAAAACAAGCAATAACAATATCAAAAAGAGAATCTTGGAACACATTTTTAACAACAGTTGACTATAGGACAGACAGCAATAAAGCTCACAAACTTATCAATTCTCTAAACAACAAACACATAGTCACTCCTTTGAATCCTATTATGATAAATGATAAGGAAATTACAGACTGTCATAAAATAGCAAACCACTTCTGTAAACATTTCACTTCAATTAGATGAGGCTAAGAAGATTTATTTCAGCAGGGACTACGCTTCGGTGATGACTGATGTTCTTCCCATCACAAATAGGTTCAACGTAGGAAGGTATATCATTGCTTTCCAGGTAAACGACCAGGTATTTGAGAACTCCACTCTGTGAGCAATGCAAGGGCATACAATGAAACTTGTAAGTGACGACAACCTGCAACAAATATCTACCGCTCATACTATCCAACTGAAGCGTTTTGTAAGTAAGTCCACCTATCTTTGTCACATTTCTTCTCTTTCTCTTAAATGTTTATTTGTTCTTGTGACATTTTTCCAGCTCTATTTGCTTTGAGTTAACGTGCGATGGCGCAAGATGGCGTTGCTATCAATTATAATTATCTACTTCTTTTTTAGGTTATTCCTTCGAATAATATTTAAATAGATGACTTCTAGTCATTTTTCTTCATCCCAAAATTTAATCTTTGTTGGAGTACCGTGATGGTCACCACTCAACCTTACCCCATTATTAGAATAAATTAATATCGCTTTCAATTAATCGTTCTTTCTTGTTTTAGTTAATTATCGATATCTGCTCTCTGACATCCTACCTTGGGAGATTATGGAAGACAGCTTTTGATATACTTATATTTATTATATATTGTAACCTTGTACCTTTGTAATTTTTGTAAATATTTTGGCGAGGAAGCTAGGATTTTATTTTATTTTTACTATTTTATTTTATCTGATTTAAGTTACGTTCTTATAATGAAATTTTCGTCGTTTGATTTTTATATTTATCTCCATTGAAGTACACTCTTTTGAGTCCTCCCGGTCTTCCCCCTACTTCTAGGTCCTTCCCGTCACTTTTTCGTGATGTATCCTGTATCTTCCCTTTCATGTGTTTGTTTTATCAAAATTTTTGTTCGTCTATTTTATTGGACACAACAAAAATTTTGGGGGAGTGTGTGAGAATATGAACTATTTTCTTTTCTTCCTGTCGTCTTCCCCTTTTTTCTCTTTTCTTCGGCGTGTCAATTATCGGAATTGTTCTCTTTTCTTCTTGATTATTACTGGCCAGAATAGCCGAGCAGATCAGTGGACATTTCTATAATTGCTGATTAAGGTTCGTTATAGTGATTTCTTACTATGCCGAATCGTGATCAGTGACACCTCTTTCCTTTTACTTTCTCTTTTCCATAACCTGTGACAACCCTTTGTTACTCTCTGGGCAGTCTTCTGTTTTTTATCTCCCATGTAGGACTTGATATTTTGTGTTCCCGCTCTCGTTTTCGAGATGCCTTGCTTTTCTATCCGTTTTTACCCGTTTGTTTGTGTTTATTATAAAGGTGCGCGTATAGGTGCGAATCTAGTTTATATAATGTAATTCCGTGATGCCGGATTAAGCAGATCCATCAAGGTATGTTACGACTTACTATCCCTGTATGTGTGTGTGCGTATTTGGTTATCGTATGGAATACTAGGGCGTATCGCCTATTCTAGTATGTCCATTGTGCGTCTGTATCGTTGCTGTTATCTTTGTCCCCCTTTCGTCGTATCTTTTTGTGTAGGTATTTGGTTCGGTTTACTGAATGGTGTTCACCCAGTAAGACCTATGCCATACCTATTATCTTTTGTTTGCCTCTTATCTTAGGATTGCGTTTTCATATGCAAGTCCATGAGGATGGCTTAATCCCTTTCTGACGTAACTTATTTTGATGGATATCTTTTATTTTGTGTAACGTAACGTCTCTCATGTTTATTTCATTTTGGTTAGTTGCCTCTCATTTTGTGTTTATTCATGTACGTCATATCTACGCGCGCTTTTATTAATACTCCGTCCCTCTCGCAATCCCTCACCTCCTTCAGGGCTATTTGAGCTACCGTTCGCTTCTTTGGCGGTACACTCATTTTTCCTGAATCTCTTGTCTAGCCCTTTTAATCTTTATTTTTCACCATGTAATTTTACTCTTTATGAGTATACTTTTCCCAAATGTGTTCCCCCTTTACCGTTACATCCTATCGATCATGACATTTACGTTTCGGTCCTTTAGCCCGTTATTTTACCTAAGATCACATGTTTGACGTCCACTTAACCTCATTCATAGCATGTAATGCTTCCTCGTCATTCCTTGATGTTATCTCTTTGGTCAATACATTACCTCTCCTTTGCTTATGCGTCGTGTCTGAGTACTTTATTTCGTACGATGTTTGGTTCGTTATCTTTATGCAACTAGGCTAGGCCCATGGTTCTCAATGAATAGCGCATTCGAATAGAACTTGCATTCACATCGCAGTGAATGTACGTTCAATCCATCGCCTCTAATACCTTCATAACCTTAGTCCGGTTTAATGGGCCCAGCGTCAGGCTAATTGGTACACACTTCCACTGCGAACAACATCAGGCAGCACAGAATATATACAAGTGACTACAGATCTTACTTTGCTAGAAGAGATCTGCAAGAAAGACTCTTCACCACAAGATCTAAAACAACTGGCCCTCTGTACAATAGAAGAAAGATATCCATCTAATCAATGGCTAAAAATATTTACAGATGGCTCACAAGACAAAGAAAATAGAACTGGAGCAGGAATACATTCATCTCTCTTCTCACTCTACTTCCCAGTAGGCCAAAACAAAACAAACTTTGATGCTGAGATAAGAGCAATTTCACATGCACTCCATCAGTTATTAGGCAGAAACATTGATTATCAAAAATGTGTTATCATTACAGATTCAAAAGCAGCCATCCAAGCCATCTCGTCAAATTATAAGCCCCAAAATAAAGAACTGAAAGAAATTTTTTGTATGATAAAAACCCTTCAAAGACTCCACAAACAGATCTCATTTCAGTGGAACCCTTCTCATGTTGGAATAGCAGGAAATGAAGAGGCAGACAGATTAGCAAAAACAGGTACCACACTACAACAACCTGTCAGTCAGACTGACTTTATGTCAGCAAAAAGGATCCTGAAAAATACTATCAAAAACAGGTATGAAGAAATGGCAAAGAAAACAGCAGAAACCAAATTATGGAAGGACATTGGTTCTAAATGGGATCAATATAAATTAACACCAAGAAGAGAAGCTGAAGCCTTCTTCAGATTTAACACTGGCCATGACTGCCTTGCAGCTCATCTGAAACGAATCAACATCCTGAGATCTGAAGAATGAACACTTTGTCACGAACCTGGAAGTAAAATGGATAAGGGGCACCTGCTACATTGCAACAAACTTGATGTGACTGCTAGAACTTCTGGAAACCTCACACAACTCTATTAGAACGCAAGAAAGCTGATGGATTGGAATCCGGGCTAGCCATAGGAAACAACAACAACACATTTCCTTAGATCTGTTGAGTGAAATGTGGGGACTGGAGACTCCCATTGCTGTTCTTACAATGAATTGATCTTGGTGAGCATCTGTAACTTAAAGCATCCAGAACCTGGATCTTTCATCTTCTGCTTACTTATAGAGCCAGGTCTGTATTCGGGCAGGTTTGCAAGCTGATTGTAGCAAGGTGCACCATGCCCAAAGGTAGCACATAGTCAACTCTTTGATGGGCAGCTTTGGTGGCATAGTTGGTAGCATGCTGAGCTTCTATGCCCAAGATCAAGAGTTCAAACCCGGCCCAAGTCGTTGGAATTTTTAAGAGCATTAAAAATCCCTCAGTATGCCTTCCTTTGGAGGGGAAGTAAAGTCGGCAGGCCCATGACATAAATTAAAGGCATGTAAAAGAACCTTCCACTAACCACAATTGTGTGAAGCTAAATGTGTAGGTTAGATTTGATTAACACTCTAAGTTCCAACGTTCGTCGCCAGGTGCTGGTTACAGTGGCATCTAGTACCCAAGTTCGCAGCTAGGTGTCATTGATGGTAGCAAAAGTAGGAACTACTTAAAATTGATCGTTTGCAGTCCCTACCTGAATTACAGATAACACACACTAATACAGCCATCACAATTAACACCGTCAATACGGAACAATGTCAAATATTAACGATTTTGAAGTTAACATTTCTGAAAACCGGTTATCAGACCGATTCTACACACACCCAGAGTACACGGAGCAACATGACCGCATTGTCGCAGCCCCTAAACTGAGGAACCAACTCTTTGATTGAACTTATAGAGCAAAATGATGGCTATGGTGAATCTGGTTAATGCTTTTGCATGGAATACAGGGGACTTGAGTTCATGCCTCAATGGCTGTTAAGTTCTAATTGACAAAAACTGAAAGAAAATAAAGACTTTTTATATTTTAAAGAAGTATTGCTGTATAATCTAAAGGTGAGCTTTCTTTTAAGATCGCATCTCAAGGGTTAACTTACCTTTAATTTTAGCTTGTAGTTCTGATGGATACACTCCTTGTATTTCATCTTCATAATAATGTTCAGTTTGCATGTTGGTCTTTGTTCAGATGCCACTGCAATGAGAGATTTCAAAAATATTATGAAAAGGTTGAACTGTCTAAATTTCTTCAAATCCCTGACATACTTTTAGCTTACTTTCAATTTTTTAAAGAAAAATATGAACAACATGGGCCAAATGTCCATGTGTCTGTGTGTGTGAGTGTGTATATATGTATATACTGTATGTCTGTCCTCCCCAATCAATTCAAACACAAAACCGAATTGAACCGAATTTGGTACAGAGGGAGCACTAGCAAAGGGCACCTCAAAGTCGTGTTTTATATTGCCCGCCATCTTAAGGAAAACAAAATGGTGGCCACCCAAATGTTCAAAGCTTAAATGAAATTGCGGCTAAACTAATCAACAGATCTCTACCAAATTTGGTATAAACATATTATACATTCATGTGAGAAGAGTCTTATGCCCAAACTACAAGGTCATCAGCCAAATAATTCCAAGATGGCGGCCATGCGAATCATGCAACAATTATAATCCATAATTTATGATACAATGAATCAATGTTCACAGTACTCGGTATTCAGATAGTTTTATATGAAGACTATCTGTTACCAATGTGATGAGTATACCAGTATATGACATTGCACAGCTGCCACCTTGAAATTATACTTAGGAGCTACTGTAATGAAAATCAGCAACAAGGTAGGATAGTATACAGCATGTGACCTTGTACGGCCAAGGCAAAAGAACAGACTCTCCATACATCCAAGACGGTGGCTGCATAAATTATTAGAACATTAAAATTGACAACCCAGAATGAAATTGGGTAAATAGGACGAATCTTGCCAAGATGTGAGTAGCTTATAAGAGCTCTCACGTGTGTTATTCAAAAGATTATCACACTGAATATAATGCACAGTGGCCACTTTGATTTTTCAAAATAAAATAAAATAACTTTTGGTATCCGAGTCCTATAATAACAAAATTTAGTAATAAAATAGAACCTTCATAAGCCTATACATTCAAGGTGGTGGCTAGGCATACCATTAAAGTATACAAATTAGTAACTCAGGTTGATATTGCACAATTAAGACAAAACTTGGTAGAAGAGGAGTATTATACAGGGTGTAACTAAATATGTGGGAAAGCTCTGGGGATTCGATAGAGGACCTGACAACAAGCAAAACATGTCCTGTAAACATATGGTGTATTTGCTTTCGTTTCCGTGTTACAAGCATTGTTTGTGGTGTACATAACACAGGCCGCCTCACTATGCAGGTTGGTCATTTGTGTTGATAAAGTGTACGTTACTACTTACAGTTCTCTACAGTAGGTGCTCAAAATGGCTACCACGAGCTGTAATGCAGACCTATGCACTGCATCATTGACTGTCTCACACGCTCCCATATTCCCGGCGTCAATCGTATCTGCTGATATCCTTGCTCTATTCGCTGATGCAGCACGTCCAAGTTATGAACAGGTGTGGCAAACATATTGGCCTTTAAATGACCACGTAAGTAGAAGTCTAATGGATTGAGATTGGGAGAAAGAGCAGGCCACGGTGTCGGTCCCTGAATGCAAAACAAATGCACACAGACTTGAATAGCGACGAAACGTTCAAGTGGCCTGTGTGCCCTCCACAAATGACCAACTAGCATCGTGCCGCCGTCTGTGTTATGCACACCACAAACAATGTTTGTAACACGGCAATGACCGCAAATACACCATATGTTTACAGGACATGTTTTGCTTCTTGTCAGGTCATCTATTGAATCCCCCAGAACATTCCCACATATTTAGTTACACCCTATATAAAAGAGCCATCAATAGCATTACTGACAAATTTATCACACTGAATATAGCATGCAGTGGCCATCCTGAAATTTCCTAATTTAAAAGTAAATAACTTTCTAAGATTTAGTACAATAACGAAAATTAGTGATAAGAAACCAATATGGAGTACTGTAAGCTCAAAGCAAAATAACAGGAGGAACACGCTCTCACACGAAGTGGATCAACTTCAACTGAAACCAAATTTATTACATGTTACTCACAAATTGAATATGAAACCTAAAAGTGTAGGATATAGGAGGGAAACTACCTACACAACCGTAGACATGAGAAGTACTACCCTGCCAGGGAATTGTTACCGCTAGACATGGAGCGGGGCTGTTGTGTATACATTACGTCAGCTCGCCACGTTATGGCTGCCGCGGGTGGGTGCGGAGCAAGAGGGGGAACGCATGTACTGTCATACAATAAGAACACACCCCACAGTGCACGAACCATGCACACACACAACATGCGATGAGGTTTCGCTGGCAACGATTGCACGTCTATCGCAGGGGTGTGGCTGGGCGGAGTGCATTAGTTCCAATTTCCACCACCAGCAAAAATTTGCTGCCAGGGTAGTACCTAAAGGTGAAATTAGTTTATTGATCAATAAAGTATACATATGATGATGATGATGATAATTGTTGTTTAAAGGGGCCTAACATGGAGGTTATCGGCCCCTGATGAAATGAAATGGCGTGAAATGATAGGATGAAGATAAAAACAGCTCACTGCTAGGGATGAAACGAAAACGGTTTATATAAAATAGACAGTGAGCCCCAACAATTATGCTTTATTTGAATAACAAAGAATAAAAGGTGGATGGTAAAACACAATAAAACAAATAAGGCATAATGAACATTAAACTAGATGAACACAATAAAACACATAAAACAGACTTAACCTGAATTAAAAGTCTTAACTTACATTAAAACCTAAAAAAGTAACCACTCTCCCTCATGAACCGGATGACGAGGTCTACTGATGGCCCGTCATCACGAAGAATAAGGGAGAGGGTATTAGGCAGTTTAAGAGTCCTTCGCAGATCGGCCAGATCCACACATTCCAAGAGAATGTGTGCCACAGTTAGTTGGGCACCGCAAGTACACACAGGGGCGTCTTCTCTCTTTAGCATGTGGGAGTGCATAGCAATCCCATGGCCGATCCGGAGTCGACAGAGTACCACAGCTTCCTTCCGGAGAGATCGGAAGGAAGATTTCCACACCTTCGTTGTCTCCTTGATGCCTCTCAGTTTGTTGGGTGGAGGCGTGGCACGCCACGCTTCCTCCCAATGTGACAGGGTCAAATGCCGCAACTGAGAACGCACATCACAAGCAGGCACCTTATACGGTAGCGAGGGCAGTGCGACTGCCTCTCTCGCCGCCTAATCAGCAAGTTCGTTTCCCGCAATACCCATGTGGCTGGGAAGCCACACAAAGGTCACCCCGGTTCCAGCGTTACACGCACTGACGAGCAGGTTGTGCACACGCTGGAACAACGGATGCTTCGGGAAACACACATCGATCGCTTGCAGCGCACTCCGAGAGTCAGTACACACAAGAAAGTGCTGGTGATCGTCTGATAACGTGTACCGCAGAGCCTCTAAGATGGCACAGAGTTCCGCTGTGTACACGCCACAGGCCTCGGGAAGTGAAAAGAGAAACCGATGATCCTCAACCACAAATGCACAGCCTACTTTCTCGTTTACCCTCGAAACGTCCGTGAATAGAAGCCCTGATCCTGGATACTGGCTCACCACGGACTGGAACAGCCTTCGATGGACGGAGGAGTCTGTGTCCGACTTGGGGTCGGTGTGCAGATCCAGGATGATATCGGGGCGAGAGACCATCCACGGAGGGGCCTTGCTAGGTACTCGGACGATACAGGAGACAGCAGGAAATCGGAACTGCTGGTATAAGTCATCCAAGCGAATCCCCGCCGGCCGAGTGGCTCGGGCGAGCGCATCATACAGCCGGCGATTCGGATTGGAAAACAAACATGGATAGCTTGGATGAAGTGGCATCTGTCAAATAGTTGCAGCATAGGTCAGCAGTACTTGTTGGCGCCTCAGGTGTAAAGGAGGTATGCCAGCCTTGGTGAGCAAGCTGACGATTGGGCTCGTCCAAAAGGCTCCCGTCGCCAGCCTCACACCGCCGTGGTGGACACTGTCCAGTTTAACAAGCACTGACTTACGGGCCGAACCATATGCTACACTGCCATAATCTAATTGAGATAAAATAAGTGCCTTATAAAAACGTAGGAGCACCGTGCGGTCCGCCCCCCACGATGTGCTGCTAAGAAACCGCAACATGTTGAGCTTCTTAGCACAGACAGTTTTCAAACACCGCACGTGTGACTCCCACGTTAACTTATGACCGAAAAGGAGCCCAAGGAATCGGTACGTAGCAACAACAGGCAAAGCTACATTGCCCAGATAAAGCTCAGGATCAGGATGGAGAGTGCGCTTTCGGCAGAAATGGACAACCGAGGTCTTAGTGGTTGAGAACCGAAAGCCATGCTCTAGTGTCCAGCGTTCCTCACTCCGAATAGCATGTTGTAGCTGTCGTTCAGCGACCGCCATATTTAGCGCACTATAATGTAGAGCGGCGGCTTCGGTGGCGTAGTCAGTAGCATGCTGAGCTTCTATGCCCAAGAAAGCGGGTTCAAACCCGGCCGAAGCCGTCGGATTTTTTAAGAGCGTAAAAAATCCCTCAGTATGCCTTCCTTCGGAGGGGAAGTAAAGCCGGCGGTCCCATGTCATAGATTTATGGCATGTTAAAGAACCTTCCACTAATTGCACCTGTGTGAAGCTAAATCGGATAGGTTAAGAATTTAAACAATGCTCTTAGGTTACTACGTTCGTTGCCAAGAGCCGACTGCGGTGGCGTCTGGTAGCTAAGTTCTGAACTTGGCCTAGTAGTCGTTGACGGTGGCGCTTGGCGGCAAAAGTAGGAACTATTTGAAAAATTCTAAGTTGCAGTACTTAAATTAAAAAAACAGATACACACTAATACAGTCATCACAATTAACACCGGTTATCAGACAGATTCTACACACACCCAAAGTACATGGGGCTACATGACCGCGTTGTCGCAGCTCCTAAACTTAAGAACCAACCAACCATAATGTAGAGCGAAGTCGTCTACATATAGCGACGGTACCACTGCTGGACCAGCAGCAGCGACTATACCGTTTATAATTACAATTTAAAACTTGAATTTTCCGCCAAATCAATACTTTTACTTATGTAAAAAATTATAGGTACATGTTTCGGGGACCCTACTGTCCCCTTCTTCAGCCCTCCTTTGTTACTACAAACATCGTGTCACATTCAACATCCCTTAATAAAACAACAGAATACACAACCACAACATATTAAAATTACTAGCTTAAAAAATACACTTAAAATTCAATAAACAATCAAAGATAAAACTTATGATGCACTTCGTATTTTTCAGTCCATCAGTTCAATTTTGAATTTGTGTCCTGGGACACATTAAAATATACTTATGTATATATATGTGTCCCAGGACACAAATTCAAAATTGAACTGATGGACTGAAAAATACGAAGTGCATCACAAGTTTTATCTTTGATTGTTTATTGAATTTTAAGTGTATTTTTTAAGCTAGTAATTTTAATATGTTGTGGTTGTGTAATTTATGTTGTGTATTCTGTTGTTTTATTATGGGATATTGAATGTGACACGATGTTTGTAGTAACAAAGGAGGGCTGAAGAAGGGGACAGTAGGGTCCCCGAAACATGTACCTATAATTTTTTACATAAGTAAAAGTATTGATTTGGCGGAAAATTCAAGTTTTAAATTGTAAATACGGTCAATACGGAACCTGAAATGAATGCTGTACCTAATATACCGTTTATGGCAATCGAAAATAATGTTACACTAAGCACCGATCCCTGGGGGACTCCGTTTTCCTGTATATGATATTGCGAATATGTACCCCCTATTCGGACACGGAATAGGCGAAGGGACAGAAAATTCGCAATAAAGACCGGCAAGTTACCTCGGAATTTCCATTGATACAGGGTAGAGAGGATGCCGTAACGCCAAGTGGTGTCATAGGCCTTCTCGAGGTCAAAGAAAACAGCGACTAGGTGCCGTCTCCGGAGAAAAACGTCCTGCATGGCGGTCTCGAGGCATACCAGATGGTCGTTGGTACACCGAGACGCCCTGAAACCACACTGGTATTCAGACAAGACATCTCGTTTCTCCAGGACTCACACCAGGCGCCGATTGACCATCCTCTCAAAGAGCTTGCACAGACCGTTTGTGAGACAAATAGGTCTGTAACTCCTTGTCAAATTGGGATCCTTATCGGGTTTCAGGATAGGTATAATTATACCTTGCTGCCATTGCGCTGGAAACACACCTTCCAACCAGATACGATTAAACACCCTGAGCAAATAATGAATGCTCCCATCGTTAAGGTGTTTAAGCATCTGGTTCTGAATATTATCCGGCCCGGGAGACGTGTCCTTGCAGAGCGCCAGCGCTCCGCGGAGTTCCCACTCCGTAAAGGGCACATTGTACTCCTCCGAAATGCGGGAAGCAAAACAGAGCTGGATGCGTTCTGCCTCGCTTTTCAAAGCTTCGAAAACTGGAGCATAATTATCCGAACCGGATATATCGGCAAAATACGAGGCGAGATGGTTTGCAACGCGATAAGGATCTGTAACCAATTCATTATCAATGGAAATTCCCGGTACAGTAGAAGATGTCTGAATTCCCGAAATGCGTCGTAGTCTAGTCCACACTTGAGAGGAGGGGGTATGTGCCGTAATAGATGACACATACCGTTCCCATGATTGTTTCTTACTCTGGAGGATAAGAATCCGTGCCTTGGCACGAAATTTCTTAAACTCCACCAAATTGGCCATGGTTGGACGCCGACTGTAGTGCTTATGAGCTCTACGACGGTCTCTTATTGCCGCTGCAATATCCTCTGTCCACCAGGGGACGAGTTTGCGGCGAGGAGTCCCAGAAAAGTATGGAATAGATTCCTCGGCGGCAGCAAGAAGCACGTCAGTGATGTGCTGTACCTCGTCATCGATGCTCCGGCATCCCAGATCATCAAATACAGCGCGTTCTGTAAATGATGGCCAATTGGCCCGTTTAAGTACCCAAAGAGGCTCGTTCCATTTTTGAAAGCATTTGGTTTCATCCACTATTGGCCATACTTCGGAGCATTTCGGAGGAGTGTGAGAAGCATGTTATGGAGCAAGGATGTCCCTCAGAACAGCAAAAAGATCATATATCGGACGTACTATGTCCCTATCCTGACGTATGCCTCGGAGACCTGGGTAATGAAAGGAAGGGAGAAGAGCAAAATACAGGCCAGTGAGATGAGGTTCTTGAGAAGAAGTATTGGAGCTACAAAGATGGACAGAATAAGAAATGAGAGGACCAGAGAATTAATGAAGGAGAAACCATTACAGGATGGTATGGAGAAATCTAGACTTAGATGGTATGGACATGTAAAACGAATGGAGGAGAAGAGGATACCCAGGAGAGTACACGAGACGAAGTGGGAAGGAAAGAGACCGAGAGGAAGACCGAGAGACAGGTGGCTGAAGGGGGTGGAAGAAAGCGTGAAGAAGAGAGGAGAAGACTGGACAAGGGTGGAGGCTGAGAGATGGTGGGAAGACAGGAGATGTTGGAGAGGCTTGTGTTCCAAACAGACCCGGCCAGTGGCTGGAAACTGTGCAAGATGATGATGATGAAGTACCCAACGACTGGGGAACGACACGGGCTTCTGGTTCAGAAGTGTAAGAACGATCGGGAAATGGTCACTGTCACAATGGTCGTCGTGTGCATACCAACCAAATAGGGGGACCAGCGCACGGCTACACACACTCAAGTCAATGTGTGAGTACGAGCCGTGCGCTAAGCTAAAATGTGTAGCTTCCCCTGTATTTAATAGAGATAAATCCAACCCTTGAATTAAGCCCTCCACGTTCCTTCCTCTGGGGCAGGAAGATGGTGATCCCCAGTGGGGGTGATGCGAGTTGAAATCACCCACGATAAGGAAAGGGACTGGAAGTTGATCAACAAGATCAAAGACGTCATTAATATCAAGGGGCTGGTGAGGTGGAAGGTACACGTTACAAACAGTTGTCATAGCAGGCAAGGACACGCCAACTGCAATAGTTTCCAGAGGAGTGGCGAGTGGAAACTCTTCACTATAGCAGTCAGAGGGAACAAAGGTACAAACGCCCCCGGAAGCCCGGGCATCGTCGTGTCGCTCTTTAGAGTATAGTCTGAAACCTCTCAGAACAGTCTCGTGAGCAGGTCTGAGGTTTGTTTCCTGTAGGCAGACTATACTCGCTGCGTATTGAGCAATGAGCTGACGGAGCTCTGTCAAATGCCTGTCATAACTGTTACAATTCCACTGTAACAGTGCCATAGTGTGAACGTATAAACTAGGGAATAAGTTGGAGCAGCAAGCTACAACTTAACCTCTGGAGGATCATCACCCACTACGTCGACTATAATCTCCATGTCCTCAGGCGAGGTCGTGGAGTGAATCGACTCAGCGGAATTTTTCCTGGACACAGTTTGGCGACGGGGGATCTCCGTGGGGAGCGGGCAGATCTGGGGACCAAAACGTCCTCAGGCGCAGAAGCATCCGCAGGTGGTGGGGCGGATGGCTTCCCCTTTCTTTGGAGGAGAAAGGGAACGCGTAGTGCGGGCTCCCTTCTTCCCCGCCTCTTTCAGATATTTAGACGGGTCAGGAGACTTTTTCCTGACCCTGGTCGATGATGCCGCCTCCGCCGGTTTCGGCGCGGCTTTCGCCGACAGTGTGGGTGGGGAGGAAGTCTGACTTCCTCCCCTGCTGTGCGGGCGGAGCAGCCTTCGCTCGCACAGCCTTCTTTGTGGCCGAAGGTGGGGTAGAAATCACCTTCGGGCTCTCTTTCTGATTCTGGGGTGTAGATGGAGATGTAGATGGCGGTGGTACATTGGAAGGTTTCACAGCTAAGACAAAAGATGAGGTAACCGGGACCAAATTTGGTATTATAGCTCTATAATCAATCTTTGGAGAAGGAGAAATCGTGGTATGGTACTTCTTGCGGGCCTCCTGGTAGGTGAGACCATCCAGGGTTTTGATCTCCTGGATTTTCTTCTCACTCTGGAAGACAGGGCAGTTCCTGTCCCGAGGAGAATGAAATCCAGGGCAATTAGTGCACTGATATGGTGTTGTGTACTCTTCCGCTTCGTGTGGTACCTTACCGCATGTTCTGCAGATTTGAGGGCTCGAGCATCGGGACAACATGTGCCCGAACTTCTGGCAGTTATAACACCTCATTGGGGGAGGAATGTAAGGCCGTACGTCACAACGGTAACTTGTTACCTTGACTTTCTCCGGGAGCACCGAAAGCTCAAAGGAAATGATGAAAGCACCAGTGACCAGGATTTGACCATTGACCTTGCGCGTAATGCGCCGGACAACAGTCACGTGACGGTGCCGCATATCCTCCTTGAGCTCCTCGTCAGTGTTCAGAATCAGGTCCCGGTGGAAAATAACTCCTCGGACCAGATTCAGAGACGTATGCTTTTCCACTTTGACAGGGATCTCGCCAAAGTGATCACTTTTCAGAAGTTGTTCAACTTGCTCACCAGTCCTAGTCTTGAGCAACAAGCTACCGTTCCTCATCTTTTGTACTTTCTCAAGCTCACCATAGACACCTTCTATGTGGCAAGAAAATAAAATACTCTTTACCAGCTTGAAATCACCCCCATCTGTTCTGGTCGCTACCAGAAACTTGGGGGTGTTAGCACCCAGATTTTCATGTACAGATTGTTCCCAGGGGGTTGATCCCCGTAGGGAATCAAAAGTTAAAGACTTGGGTGTAGAATCACCCTGTTTGGGGATTTTTCTTTTGGAACCCATGGCCAGATCATCCTCCCCAAATGCCACCGACATCCGATCATGGGCCGTCACAGTAGGCGCTACCCAGTGAACCACTTTTCATGAATCTATAATTATTATTATTATTATTATTGTCATGTGTTGTGACATCTCTATATTACGCCTCGAGTGTTTAAAAGTGCGCAGTTTGTCTGTATGTATCTCTCTGTCTAACGTTGTGCAACCCCTGGCTACATACTACCTAGTTCACTCGTATTGGCTAGTGTTGTTGCTACCTTGCATTTTGTTGTGCAATTTGTTCTGCTATTGGCTCAGCCAATATTTGACGCGAGTTTGGAGCCACTCCCAAACTACGCATTTTATATTTCTGAGAGGCTTCTCTCCTCTCTGGGGGACAGAAGCTTATTCAGTCTTGGACGTGCCGAGATGTAGGGCGTACGTGTGTATTCGGGCAGAGGCCCGCCCTCATGGCGCAGCGGAATGTGAGTACGGCTCAATGTATTTCTATCTATCGCAATGTAATTGTTTTTGTTCAATGTTCCTTCTTTTGCTTAATTCTCTTTCCTTTTCAAGATGTTACTGTTAGTATTATAATCCTTGAACCAGATCTCCTGGACCTTGCGTAATGTCATACGGCGGAGTCCTTATTTTTTGCTTTTGTTATGTACCCTCCCCACAGTTTTATTATTTTGGTTAATACCTGTAAGATTCGAAAGTATTGCGTTTCTGCGTCTTGGCTTATGTATATTTCCTGTCGGGCCTTGGTGCTCGTCTTTTGCGTCGGTGTCTCTTTTGTACCACAAATGTTTCGTTTGATTGGTAGCATTTCACTTTGAAATTCTCACATGCATTGACCGGGAATCGAACCCGGTCCGCCGTGGTGAGAGACCAACAGCTTGACCACTGCGCCACCACGCCCCCATCAGAAGATGTCAGGTGTGCTTGCCATGTTTATCGGAGCGCACATAGATAATGACCCTGTATATAGGCTATTATTTAAATTTCCCTGTCTCGTAAGTTTGCGGCATCCAATTGGACCTTTGTTTGCGGACAGTATGTGTGAGGTAACGGGACTTATGTCCAACGTCCCACTAATACATGCCCCTTTTGTTTATAGAATATATGTGACGGTGGTTAACTGGGATTTCTCCAGCTCCGATGTCATATTATTCTTTTTTTATATGTCGCGTTGGTGCGGCATTATGTTGGAGTATAAGCCTATTTTTTTATAGCGCGCTTTCGATTTTTACCGGTCTCTTTCGTCCCAAATCAATTGTAATGTAATGTATCTCTGTATATTTCATTTTCCTTTTGTTTTGTTTTCCTCTTTTGATTTTCGCCGTATTACATAACTTAATAATAATTCCCCTTGTCTTCTCCTTCCTCCTATCTCCGTGAGATCTCTCTCTCCCCTTTGTTTTACTCCCCCTCACTCCTCCCCCTCCGGTATGTTTACATAACATCATGAAAAGCTTCGCGTCTCGTTAACGTTCGATTTTTGAATTTTTGCAAGTTTGGCGTTTCTCTCTGGCTTTCGTAAGTTTCATTTTATTTTATTCAATGTTCGTATCTTTTCGTTAGATTCATGTTGTTGAGCTGCACTCAGGTTCTGTCGTGCTTTTTAGTTCTTAAGTCTTTATTCTTGGTATTGGGTTTCTTTTGTATTATTGATCTTGTCTTAGCTTGCCTTTTTCTTTGTTTCAAATAATTTGTTTATTTCGTGTACACGCTCTTTCTTTTATCTTTAATACATTTTTATATTTTAAGTAATATAGCTCCCTTGTCTTTTCATTTCTTATATTTAAGTTCCCCTTCCTTATCTTCATCTCGATTTCGTCAATCTTGTCTTTGTGATGTAACAAAGGCACGATTAACACGCCTCTGGGGTTTCTTTAATTAATTTCATGAGATTCTTTTTTTTGCACTTTTGATTATTGCATTAAGCAATTATTTGTTTCCATTTGGTTTTTTGGAAATCATCTTTTGCTCGCTCCAAAAACCTTGGGCCCAGCACCGGGTCGAGCAAGACGTCCTTTCCCCCGTCCATTTGCGACCTCGTTGATTTTATCTTCCACTGCTACTTTGACGCGCATTATTATTATTATTACCCAGACCTGTAGTGGCGCACCAGCCAGGGCAAGGCCCGCCTAGCTTGGAAGGCATTGCCCGGGGGGTCCGATGTTTTACGATGCCGTATCGGAATGTACCCCTTGGCATATACTGGATTTTACAGCTCTGACATTCGGCTGTGCGGGGACCTGCGTAGTCAAGAGGATACTACTGCACGGGTACATGGCGCACCCACCTGTCGGCGCGGCCAAGACCGGACAGGCTTTCGAGCGTAGTCGCAAACGTAAATGGGCCATCCCCTAACAGCACGCACATATAGAAATTTTGGTTGCCAGACCCTGAAAGCAGTAACGGAAAGAAGTGCGATATAACCTAATGAGAGTTATACCGCACGGATGTATGTCTTTTAGAGCTGACTGTCAAACCCTCGAAAGGGGACCGATCCGAGAAACCCTTTTAGTCACCTTTTACAACTGGCAGGGATTACCGTGGATGTCTTCGTTTCCTCCCACCCACTGGGGTCCAATTCACAAACCAACGCGGAGTCCTTAAAGTATAGCCAAGGTCCCCCCTTTTAGTCGCCTCTGACGACAGGCAGGGGATACCGTGAGTGTATTCTAAACCCCCCACCCACAGGGGGAAAAGTATACATATGTCTGATAAAGGGAACCACACCAACTCAAAACTTGGAAACATCCTGATTGGACAAAAGGAGAATTTCAGCTAGACCATGTATGTATGGACAAATTCTATCACAAGGAAATCCACAATGTCAAAGTTCTAAGAGGAGCCGACACTGGCTCAGATCATTACTTAATTAAAATCAAGATCAAATTTACTCCGTTAAGAAGAAAAAGACAAAATACAGTTGGAGGAAAAAGGACATACGACCCTCATCAGTTAATCCAGAATGACCAGTACCGGCAAAGAACAGGAACTACAAGACTAACAGACAATTTAGATGAACTAATACCAATAATTAAACAGAACACAGAAGATCTAGCTCCATTAAATCCAAAGAAAAGACATGCCTGGTGGAACTCTGATTGTGATAGAATGCATGAAGAAAGACATCAAGCTTAGTTGAAATTTCAAGCCCACAGAACAGAAGAGAACGCCACTAACCTCAAGAATGTCAGAAAAGAATTCACCCTAACTGTTAGAAGAATAAAGAGAAAATATCAAAAAGATTTAATAAACTCTATTGAGGAAAATAATTACAAAACCAATTCTAGAGATTATTACAAAGCCTTTGATAAACAATTGCAAAAATAAGCTCCCCCACATTATTGTTGAAAAATAAAAATGGAAAAATAGCGCATAACAATAAGGAAAATGCAGGAATCATGGCGGAAGCATTTAACAAGCTCTTGAACAATGATGAACCTGAAAAGATTTTATTCATTGATACACATACCCCAATAAAAACTAAACCAGAAAACATAAACCCACCTACAGCAAAAGAAGTTGAAACAGCGCTTAAGGAAATGAACTACAAAGCATGTGGTGAAGACCAGGTTTTTGCAGAGATGTGGAAATACGCTGGCAGTTCGACTCAGACGTCCCTCCATATGGTATTACAAAAGATTTGGATATCAGAAAAATTCCCAGAACAATGGACCACAGTTATAATTAACCCAATTCATAAGAAAGGTGACAGAAGTAATCCAGACAACTATAGAGGTATTTCCATTCTGGATATCACTTATAAGATTTTTTCTAAGATACTATATAATCGAATTAAAGATCAACTAGATCAAGAGTTAGGTGAATACCAGGGAGGCTTCAGACCATGGAGAAGCTGCGCTGAACAAATAATAACTTTGAAGCTAATCATGGCATATTACAGAAAGCGAAACAAGCCCCTTTCAATAACATTTATAGATTTCAAGAAAGCTTATGACTCCATCCACAGACCATCATTATTAAAAATTTTAAGACATTTCGGACTTCACCCAAAGCTGATCAAATTGATAGAACTTACTCTAACGAATACAATTTCTAAAATTAAGTTCAGAGGAGAACTTTCTGAACCATTTTTGGTAACAACTGGTTTGAGACAGGGTGACGGATTATCACCTCTTCTTTTTAATTGTGCGCTGGAGTACGTTATGAGGGAATGGTACAAGAACAACTCGAAAAATATAAAAATTGGAACCCAGAAAGACAACATACATCTCAGCTGTCTAGGATTTGCTGATGATCTAGCTCTTCTGGCCAATGATATTCAGGAAACAAAACTGCAAATAAAATCTATACAGGAAATAGCTCAAAATATTGGCTTGAAAATTTCATTTGAAAAAACAGAAGTTATGCTAACTCAACCTCCGCTTGCAAACAAAATTAAGCTGGGAGACCAAGAAATAAAAATTGTAGAAAAATTTAAATACTTAGGTGAAGTAATCACATACAACCTGAACGAGAAACCAGCATGGCAAAATAGAATAGATAAACTGGTTAGAGCACAGCATGTTACCAAGAATACATATAATAAAAAATGTCTCTCGATAGCAACCAAATTGAAGCACTACAAAACAGTCACCCAGCCAAAAATTACATATGCATGTGAAACATTATTCAAGACAACAAACACAGTTGCAATAGATAGAGTACTCAAATTAGAAAGGAGAATAGTGAGAACCTGTTTAAATAAAAGTTATCAAGTAAATGGAGTCTGGAGACTAGCTTCCAACGAAACAGTTTATAAAGAAATAGAACCAGTGACAAGCACAATGAAAAAGAAACGAATATCATTCTTAGGGCATCTAATACGGTCACCAGAAAATAGAATCAGTAGAAAAATAATAGAAAATTATGGACGAGTAAGAGTAAGAACAATATTAGATGGATCACAGAACTTAAAGAAGACATGAGAGAGTTACACATTACAATAGAAGATTTAAAATACAAGACAGACACACTCAAGATTCTGAAAGACAAACACACTAGACTACAGACAAAAATCAACAAGCAGAGAATAGGAAGAGTCATTCCTGAAGCAGAAAGAAAATTACGTTCAGAAAGGATGAAGAAATATTGGGCTAACAAAAAGAAGAAAAAACCTCCATAAACCTGACTAATGTAGTCCTATGTTGGCTAAAAAATTAAAATAAATAAAGGGAACAAGTACAGACTAAAGCCTTAAAAGAATAAGTATCATGCACAATGACTGATCTGAGAACGAACAGTTCCCGCAACAAGTCAAGAATTCAATTATGTTGGGAAAATACAGATTACAGGGACCTGACATCATGTAATAGGAAGAACAGTGAACTGACAATGTAGTGGCCAGTAAATTGAACAGGGGTCCCACAGAATGTAAAAGAAAAATGCAACAGGTACATAAAAGAATATTGAGAAGATATTAAAATGCGAAGGTTTATAAAAGAATATTGAGAAGATATTAAACATGCCTTGAGCATAGGGCACCTGCTGTTTACCAGTAACACAACTGCACGTGGAGAGGCCACTTCAGGAAATAAAAATATAAAAAGGACGAATTGGCGAGACATGGAATGTGAGTCATGAAACGAAGGTAGGCGTGCAGCGAAGCCAAAACAAGGGGAACCTATTTTAACGACTTGCAAAACATCACAATCACACACAAACTGCTCAAATGAGGCACATCAAACCCTTTCAGACATGTATCACTGGTTGTACAATACGTCGAGCATTGCTTGAGCAGGAACAGAATCAAAGAGAAATATGAAGTGCCTAGCACATTCCCGTTTGTAATTCTAGGTGTGACACCCAGCAGAATGATTGCAATCACAGAGAAAAGGAAGGAAGGAAGATGTAGTTTTACGTGACCGTGAATCTTGTGATTATGAGCCACGGGACCTCCTTTTTACGTGGAATCCGAACCACAGGACATGGCATTTCACTTCGAAAATCTCACATGCATTGACGGGAATCGAACCCGGACCGCCTTGGTGAGAGGCATACAGCTAGACCGCTGAGCCACCACGCCCCCCAATCACAGAGAAAGACAGGACATACCTCACAAGGTCATCTGAGCGTCTCAAAGTGACACACACACCTGTACTTCCAGTCCACTATATGCTCGCAGGCAAGCACGAAGAGTTGGTACACACACAGTTACAAGCCTCAAAAGACATGAGGGAGGGAAACATGATAATGATGATAATTGTTGTTTTAAGGGGCTTAACATCTAGTGGCTGCACTTGATCAGGAACGAAGACTAAGAAACAAAATGTATGAGTAGTGGTAGGCATACTCGCACAATTGGTAAACAGCAGACTCCACACAAATCATACTGAGGTGAGTTTTTATTTTATTTTATTTAGCGTATGGCTTTTAGTGCCGGGAGTGTCCGAGGACATGTTCGGCTCGCCAGTTTTGTAGCTGCTTCGAGACGGACACCCAATGGGTGAGCTACAAGTACCGTTGGGGAGGAATGTTGGATGGGAGGGTGGAGGAGTTGGAAGGTAGCGGCTGTGGCCTATAGTTAGGGACCAACCCCGGCATTTGCCTGGAAGGAAGATGGGAAACCACAGAAGACCATCTTCAAGGTTGCCGGCGGGGGGATTCGAACCTCCTCGCTTCCCGGATGTGAGCGACTGCCTACAGTCATGCCGCAACGACCTCGGCTAACTCACCCGGTCATACTGAGGTAAAACTAAGCAAAAAGTTTGATTACTCACCTCCATGTGGCATCAAACTTCCATAGGTGAAAAACACTCGCGATAGGTAACACTAATGTAATAAAACAATTATGAACTAGGTCGCAGGAATGACATATCTTTTCAAGAAGGAAAGAGAAACACATGGATTAAAGCAAGGAGAGAGAAGCTGCAGGCAGCCTTCTATATGAAGATGGCCCACAAGCTACATGTGAACTACATAGTAGACGAAGGGAGAATAGAACAAACTAAAATGTAGAATCTAATAAAGAACTAATAGTGGACAAGAAGGACCATGTACTGTAAACAGTGATATGAAATAAAGTAGCAAACGGTCAAGGCTAAAGAAATAAATAGACGGTTACAAAATAATTTAAAATCATCCCAATATGAAACATGAAATGGTTCAATCTACAGAATCTCAACTCTATGAGATCTCATCTAATTTAACCTAACATAACTTTATATGTTCACTCATATTATTTTCGTTGTGACTCTAGTTTGGAAATATTGCAATCAAACCTAAACTGGCAACTGAGAATATATCATGGAATAATTTGTATGTATTAAATTTTTGAACTTACATAACTGTGTTTCAGAAAATTTTGCCTCGACATTTAAATTTTCGTTGTAAGTGATCAATTAGAGCATTATTCTCCATTTTTAGGTCCGTATTGAATATATTACTAACAAACTAATTAATAATTTCCGTCCTTTTCAATACAATGTTTTGATTATCTATTTAACCAATTAGGTACATGTTTCAAACATCATTATGTTCTTCTTCAGCCTTAATACATAGTTAGAACTTAGACAAGTAAGATACACACTATCAATCACTTATAATAAAATTGACACTTACACTAACATAGTACAGTCTAAAATTTAATGCTACACGTTAAAATACGGTGCATCGTTAAAATTAGTTAAAACACATAAAACTTTGTCCGTATGTCCAATGTTCTATTATTAACATAGAACCTTCTTATTTATTGTAAGGTTAGACACTGTGCGTTGCTCCTTATGAAAGTTTTGACAAGTGTCCTTGAAACTTCTCATTCCTGTTGGATGGAGATGGTGAGATAACAAATTAATGTGCTGTGCTGCTGTTTGTTGAAAGCCGGAAATTAAAATAGTTCGAGGATGGAGTTCATCTTAAATAAAATAACTCGGTGGTTGGCGACATCTTTATAAATATTGTATATTATCTCCTAGATGTGATGGTACCCCATTCGAACAGCGAGCAAATCTCCTGACGCAAGTCGCGGAAGCGAACGTGGCATGTGAACTATCGCAAACCTTGTGCTGGACTGAATTACACATATTTAAGAGCAACATTAGCAAACACAGTAGCTATTACATATCTTCCGAGCTCGCTACTGGATCCAGTGATGTCACGCACACGCGAGTCACATGTCCTTACGAGAACAAAAGATCTGTCATGAACAATCTGGAACAAATCGAAATAAACATGGCTCAAAGAATCAATCCGCCCCATAATTTAAACGAAATTAATTTCGAAGCCAACGCCCTATACGATACTTTGATAGAACCAACCACAAGCAAAACCAATTAAAGTCAATTCGGCAATAGCATCAAGTTAGATCTCCCAATTACACATAACCTTTTCCGCTCGTGTGTCGACAGCCTTCATTTAGCGTTATAGCTCGTGTGTCGACCCTGAGTCGACACAATGTTTGGCCGCTCGTTTCTAGGTAGCCTGGCATGCCAGAGCTTTTGTACTTCGTTTGGTAAGCGCTGGCCCCTTCCGGAAACTGGAAGTAACCAAACGGAAGTGTTTTAGTTTCTCTTTGCTCGGCAAAACTGCTCCGCTTCCTTGACATGGAAAGCAGTCGCGGTGAAGCAACATGGCGGTGCGGCGCCTCGTTTGTAGGTTACCTGGCATGCCAGGGATTTTGTAATTCGTTTGGTAAGTGTGGTTCCAGAAACCAAAAGAAACCGAACAGGAGTGCTTTAGTTTCTCTTTGCTCGGCAAGACTGCTCCATTTCCTTGACATTGAAAGCAGTCGCAGTAAAACAATATGGCGTTATAGCTCGTGTGTCGACCCTGAGTCGACACATTGTTTGGCGGCTTGTTTCCAGGTTACCTGGCATGCCAGAGGTCTTTTGTACTTCGTTTGGTAACTGCTGGTCCCGGAAATCGAAAGTAACGAAACACGAGTGTTTTGGTTTCTCTTTGCTCGGGAAAATTGCTCCGTTTCCTTGACATGAAAAGAAGTCGCGGTGAAGCAACATGGCGGCGCACAGTCTGACCGAAGCTGAGATCCGGGCGTCTATTTCGGCTGATTTTGATGATAGTGACCATAAGAGCTATGCAATTTTTGAATCTGGCGATGAAAATGATATATCCTTGAGTGATTCAAGTGACGATATTGATATCAGCGTCGCAAGAAATCAAGGAGGAGGCGATAACATTATGTGAAGCAATCAGGGTCAAACCAGGCATTTGCATTGAAGGCTTCCACACACTCAATACATACCGTAAAGAAAGTTAAAAACATTATTTTGTGTCATGTAAATGCCATACTTTCATTAATTTTGTAGTTCCTTCCTGTATATATTGTTACAACCAGTACTTAATACCAGGTTTTAAATTATGAAGAATGCTGACCGAAATAAATACGAGTTGGGAGAAACCGGGACTTGGAATAATTCGAGTGGAAAGAGTTAAGAGCAACATTAGCCAACGTTGCTCTTAAATGTGTGCAATTGGGAGATCTAACTTGATGCTATTGCCGAATTGACTTTAATTGGTTTTGCTTGTGGTTGGTTCTATCAAAGTATCGTATAGGGCGTTGGCTTCGAAATTAATCTTGTTTAAATTATGGGGCGGATTGATTCTTTGAGTCATGTTTATTTTGATTTGTTCCAGAATGTTCATGACAGATCCTTTGTTCTCGTAAGGACATGTGACTCGAGTGTGCGTGACATCACTGGATCCAGTAGCGAGCTCGGAAGATATGTAATAGCTACTGTGTTGGCTAATGTTGCTCTTAAATATGTGTAATTCAGTCCAGCACAAGGTTTGCGATAGTTCACATGCCACGTCTGCTACCGCGACTTGCGTCAGGAGATTTGCTCGCTGTTCGAATGGGGTATCATCACATCTAGGAGATAATATACAATATTTATAAAGATGTCGCCAACCACAGAGTTATTTTATTTAAGATGAACTCCATCCTCGAACTATTTTAATTTCCGGCTTTAAACAAACAGCAGCACAGCACATTAATTTGTTATCTCACCATCTCCGTCCAACAGGAATGAGAAGTTTCAAGGACACTTGTCAAAACTTTCATATGGAGCAACGCACAGTGTCTAACCATTCAATAAATAAGAAGGTTCTATGTTAATAATAGAACATTGGACATACGGACAAAGTTTTATGTGTTTTAACTAATTTTAACGACGCACCATATTTTAACGTGTAGCATTAAATTTTTGACTGTACTATGTTAGTGTAAGCATAGCGTTTAGAAGAGAAAGTGTGCCGACTCCCGAGTTTGCCGTATCTTTAGTATGGGCAGTTGCTGCGCCCGCCGGTAGACTGCGCAGCGGTTGGTTGTGGCTGGCTGGAGACACTTTCTAAGCGCTCGCGAGTTTGAAAACATGGAAATGCTGCCGTGTTTAGTCCTTATTTCTTGGTGTTGAAAAGTGTATGCGATCAAGAAGCGATAGTGAAATAATACATACGTTATGACACTGGTGTGTTAAGTATTTGTAAGCCTTTACACTTATTTCTTTACGTTTGTGCTGTCGAGTGAATTATAACCTGGTAAGATTCGTCAAACAAAACTGTGTAAGTGAATATGCCGTGTTGTTTTGTTCCCGGGTGCCGATCTGGATTCGACAAGTCATCTGCAACAGATAGGCGCTTTTTCAGACCTCCAAAATCCGAAAATGATTTATTTAAATGGGCTAAGGCCATTCCGAGGAAAGACATTAAATTGTCAAGTAAGTCATATGCAGGCTATGTGACAAACATTGCTCCGATAATTTCCTTATAAAAACGGACACTTTCATTATAGAAGGAGAAAGACAGTCGAAATGGCGAGAATGAGATGGAGTTTGAAGCCTGGTGCAGTCCCACACTATCTAGCCGGGTATATTGTCAAGCAACTAAGGAAAGGGATCAGCTGTGTGAAGTGTGTAACAACCCTTCAAAGTGAAAAGGCCGTCGGACACAACAGCTGCAACTTTCACTAATATAAAGGACTTTGGCACAATAAATGCCCTTAGTTACCTAACTCAACCGTCTGACAGTGTCTTCAACATTCTTTTACAGGTCGAAGTAGTCGTTGAAATGGAATTATCTTCCCTTTCAAATTTGTGGGTTGATATATTTTATGAGTGTTAGGACAGCATTGATGAGATTGTTTTAGGGCCGTGATTTTTTGATGGTGTATGGAACATAAACTGGACCTTATTGGAAAACTCGTTTTTCATTTCATGAAGTGCACTTTTTCTTTCGTACGAAAGAAATTAGGAAAGAGCAATCAACTTCTAAGTCTGGAAAATCATCGCGTAAGCTGTCCAAAGCTTCGGACAACTGAGAGCTATAAGTTATATGGGTGAGTTTGTCATTATACTGTATTATATTATATTTACTTTATTTGTGCAGTAGTGAATGGTCTGTAGCTTTACGAATTTCACACATTCAGTTACATTTTGATCCCCGTCAGAATGTTTTATTTCCTTGTTATATGAACCTATGACGCAATCTGATGTTTCATAATCAACACAACGGACGTCAGCGTTTTATATACTCAGTGCGGACAATTTTATATTTGGATCATCATGTCTAATACAACGTAGTGTAAGCTGATAACATTCAAGTACTGAAAAGTAACATTCAACTGCTTGTATTGATACCGTCCTCACTCAGCGCTAGCCGACGCTAGAGCCACCTAGCGGGCTGGACCATACAAACTCCACAAGTCGCGTCACTTTCTCTTCTATACGCTATGGTGTAAGTGTCAATTTTATTATCTTACTTGTCTAAGTTCTAACTATGTATTGAGGCTGAAGAAGAACATGATGTTTGAAACATGTACCTAATTGGTTAAATAGATAATCAAAACATTGTATTGAAAAGGATGGAAATTATTAATTAGTTTGTTAATAAGTGATCAAAGTGATACTTGGTAAGTCAGTTTCTTGAATAAAGTTAAATTTTATACCAGCCATGAAATGTTGGGATATCACAGCCTGGCTACTATCAGCAGGAAAAATATTTCCATCCCTCTGTTACAAGACAAAAGGTAAATCTTCTTCCATTGGCATTACCCCAATAAGCGGGAATTCGGAGCAAACGAGTGCCCACACACAATTATGAAAATAGCTTTCTTCTTCTTCTTCTTAACCAACCATTAGTTCGTCGACTAATAGGAATTGTACGAGCCTTGTGGTCGCCCCAGTACTTCATTTGTATTGATCGTCTTGCCCTTTCTTGGGCGGAAAATATTCTTGTTGGAATTTTCTTTTTTACGAGTGGAAAATGAAGTCATATTTTTAAGTGCTGTAGCTAAACTTTAGTTATTTGTAGAAATAGCTTTCTATATATATATTCTGAATTTTCAGCTAAAATTTTGTATTTAACGAAGATGGGGTGTATAATGAACAAACATACCTTCAGTTCCTTTTTGTCGGTTTGACTATCTCACTGTTATGAGTCAAAACTACTATAGTGAATGGCACAAAAATTCATATTTAAGTAGAAGGCATCCCTAGGGTAAAACTAGGGTACAAATTATTTGTGTAATACAAAGGGGTGAAGGTTTAAAGAGGAAGTCTCAAATCATTTATCGTTTGTCTGTCCAGGAAGGAACACAATTGCACAATCTACATCTCTTTCATTTCCCCAGAAATGACACAGCTATTGAGACACGTGCGGGTTGACTCACCACGAAAAGCGGAGATATTTGTCTTCCGTAGATATATTAGGATCAAGATCCTTAGAATGCATAACAAATCATTCACTACACAGAACAACAGATTCTAGTGAAGCAATGACTGGTAGGTCTGACATTCTAATTAAGGCTCATCACCTTCTGCTAACATCAGTCTCGGTAGCACTGAGGTCAGATTAGTTAACTACTTTATTTTTTGTTATTCTACTCTATGAACCCATCAACAACGGGTAAACAAAGCTAGTGTAACTTTAAAATCATCAACAATGAATAAACTTAAACAGAAGGAATGTTTAAAATACATAAACAATGGAAAATATTCTACTACAGACATAAAATGAATATGCAACTCACCACGTCCCCAAGAAGGATCAGTATTTGTAGTATATGGTTCCTTGCTGATCGACTCAATATATGTAAACAGACGAACACAGGGAACAGTGCCACCCTGAGATTCTGCTACAACTAAATTATGGTCATCCGAAGGGACTGAGTTTGGATCCACATAGATATCCAATTGGCCTAAGTCCCCTGTGTATGGATGAACTTGATTGCGATCTGCCTTAGCCGTCAACAACACTGGAGATTAAACAAAGGAGAGTTAATGCCACTAAAAAATGAACTATTAATACCCATTGTCATTAGTCAACTATCACATCAACAAAATGGTGATACTTTCAGTTCAAGATGTAAATATCTATCTGATGCAATTCCAACTAGCAACTAATGTGCCAACTACTCGTTCCTATTGGCCCTTTGGTTGTTAAAACATCACCAACTAAAACCATATTATAATCAGGCATCTGCAATTTAAGCCAACATGCCAAAATTGACACGTGGAACGAATTTCAGCAGCACCGAAAACAAATTGACATTTGGCTGAAGAGTTCATTAAAAAAAAAAAAAAAAAGACTATACAGATGTATGTAAGATTCTCTTACAGCTATTCCTATTTTTTACATCCCTTCAAAATGATTTACTCAACAATGGAGAAAAGAATGACTGATCTTAAGTTATTTTTCTATCATCTCCTTTTTACCTTCTCCTTTAGAAGCCTAAGTGAAACTAAACATACCTAATATACACCTGGCATTGAACAATAAACTAGGAGATGCAAGGGCAACATCAATAATAATAATAATAATAATAATAATTTATATCATTTTATATTTTATGGCCAACATTGGACCATTGCAATCAATTCTACATAGCCTTAGCCAATTCAGTTCTTCTATTTTGCCAATAGGTTTTCATCCTCTCAGATGTTAACTTCTTGTCTGCAGCAGAGAGCACCCTTCCTTTAGCTCTTTTATTAATTTTGGCTCATAGTCTAATATGTGAGTCTTGTAAAATTTTGATTCTGTCAGATTTATTCTTCAGGTCGTTGAGTGTTATTTGGAGTTCTCTAATATCATCCTTAATATCTGAGATCCATTTAGTCATGGTATTGCTATTCCATAATTTTTCTACTACAGTATTTTTCTACTAATTCTAGTTTCCGGTGTTCGAAGAAGATGTCCAAAAAATGAGATCCGTTTCTTTCTAATATTGTACTCAATAGTGGTTCAATCTCCTTACAGACTGTGTTGATGCTATTCTCCAATGACTTGATATTGCTTTTATGCATGTCGTAATTATTCTTCATTCTGTTTTAAGTATTTTATCAATTTCAGCTCTTTAGTAGTTTTGTAAATAGTTTCACTAGCATAAGTCAACTCTGGCTGTGTAACTGTTTAATGTCTTAATTTTGCTGCAATCGCTAAGTTCTTTTTGTTGTAAGTATTTTTGGTTATATAATTGGCTTTATTCGATTTTTAGAAATATTATTCATTTCAGGTTCCGTATTGACAGTAATTATGAAGAATAAGACTTTCAATTTTCCGCCTATTCAATACTATAATTTGTTACAACATTTCAGGGGTATATATTTCAAGTCCTGTTTCTTTTTGGACCCTTCTTCAGCCCACAAAATTATATATAGAGCCCATCAGAGCACAAAAAACATCGATGACCCAAAAAATGCACATACATAATAAAAATTAAAAAAAAAACACTGCAACAATATCTGAGAATCTAAAAATCTAAAAATGGCATGCATAGTTTACAGGCTTCAGGTACACGTTTTTTTCACTTGTTCTAAATCTATGTAAAATGTCATTTGACACTGTAAAACGACGGGCACATATTATGATAGTTGATGCTTATAACTGGTGTATTGTAGGAACTTTGCAGCATATCTTGTACTGTTTTAACATTTCTATTGTTGTGGCTGAAGATGGGTTTGGACGGTCATAGCTACACCTTTTATCAAATTCTTGTCATAATTTGGCATTGGGCAATCTGTCATTGATAGATTGAAATAATCTTCTGTCACACGGTATGGAAAAACAACAAAGAAATTGGCAAATTGTTACTCTTGACCCGAAGTCAAACGGAAACAGCCCTGCGACATCATGTGGAGGTCAAGCTCCGCTTAGCGAGAGCAACTTGCTACTACTGACTTCTTTTATTCGATTTATTTATTCTATTCTGACAGGTTGGTTTCTCTTTTAGATTATAGGTGATAATTTCACCTAAATATTTACATTTACAGTATCAACAATTTTGATTTCATGTTCATCAATATTAATTATATTTTAGAGTGGTGGATCAATCAACATTTCAGTGTTTTTTTTACAAATTCGAAGACCTATCTGTTATACAACATTTTGCAAAGATCGGATTTGATGTTCCGTTTCCTGAAGGTTGTTGGCTAATAATGCAAGGTCATCTGCAATTCCCAAACAGTATAAACTAAATTTTTACTTAGAACTTCCTTTTTTTTTATAATTTTTAGTATTCTCTAAATACCAACCTTTCATTACATATTCTAAAGCACAATTGAATAGCACAGGTGACAAACAGTCACATGGTATTAAGCCAGTTTTAATCATGAATGAGTCAGAAATATTTCCTCTAAACTTAACTTTTGATTTAGTATCAGTTAAGGTTAACTCTATAAGTGTAATTAGTTTTGGTTGGAGTCCAACATTTCTTAATTTTTTTTTAAATTGAAGGTCTATGTATAGAACCATATGCCTTCTTAAAATCTATAAATGTTATTGCAAGAGACTTATTGCATTTATTGTAATATGCCATAACTAATTTAAGAGTAATGATCTGCTCAGCACAACTTCTCCATGGTCTAAAACCTAAAACCTCCTTGGTACTCTCCTAGTTCTTCTTCTAATTGTTCTTCAATTCTATTATATAAGATGCAGGAAAAAATCGTATATGAGCAGTCTTCTTTTTTATGACCACATAGGATCACTGTCATCAGTCCATTGTTCAGATCTTCTTAGAAGGGATTATTCGGGATTTGCGTTCCTCCCAGTACTTCTTAAGAGGTTTTGATCGTTGTGCCCTTTCCTTGGTTGAAAATGTACATGTTGTGGGCTTGTTTCTTGTAAAGGTAAAATATGTGCAGTCTAATAATAAACCAATAACTCACATCAAAAGTAATGGGTTTTAAGTTTGATTTTTTTGTTTTGTTATAATAAGCAAAAATATTTGCCACAATAGCAAATTGTGTCAATCCATATTGATAGAATAATTAAAATCACTTATGTTATATATTTATTTGGCAAATATATTACATAAGTGTTTTTAATTGTTTTGTTCTGTAAACTATTGTACTTCCTGTATTTGTTAAAAAAAAGGGAATATTATATACAATTTCAAAATAATTTGTTTCAAACATACATTTGACATATTTGTTCCTATTTGTATTAAAAAATAATACTGTATAATAGTTAAATAGAAACTGCTCTAGTTGATGATGAATATTTAAATAACAAATAGTTACTTCATACAGGCTTATTTATTTCAATGATGTTTGTATATATGAAGGGCGTTCTATATTGTTTTACACTTTATTTCTTTCTACCCAAATGAAGTACATTACACATCAGTTGTTACGTCCACCTTCTCAACAAAATCTCCTTGTAACTTCATGCACTTTTGCCATCAATGTGTCAGTCTCTTCAAACCTTTCTGAAACCATTCTATCTGAGTGCTGCATACCCATGCCTTGACAGCTGTATCAAGTTCCGCAAAACGGCGACCACGCAGAGGTTTCCTTATGTTCCCGAAAAGGTGATAATCACTTGGTGCCAAGTCGGGAGAGTATGGTAAGTGTGGCAGCACCGTCAATCCAATTTGATCAATGGCAGCAGTGGTCTTAAGGCTAGTGTGGGGGCGGGCATTGTCATGTTGCAGAAGCACACCTTTAGCCCATTTTCCTTGCCGCTTAGTTTGAATGGCACGACGTAAGCGCTTAAGGGTCGCCACATATGCTGCACTGTTAATCATGGCCCCCAATTCCAGCCAGTCAATGTGGATGATGCCCTTTGAGTCCCAGAACACTGTCGTCATTCGCTTGCAAACTGCTGGCACTGTTCGACATTTCTTTGGCGGTGGACTGCCCCTATGCTTCCATTGCATCGATTGTTGTTTCTTTTGTGGCTCATGGTAATGGAGCCATGTCTCATCACCAGTCACAAGTCTAGCCATGAAGTCGGCTGGATCTTGCTTGATCATGGCGTTGTAATGCTTTCCTATAATCTTTCTTCCGGAGAGGGCGCCAGCTTACAAATAGTTTTGGAAACAAATATCTAATGAGCACAGAGAATCTCTCATTCAGGGCTGTAGGGTGATGGAACACCAACTGTATAGCCTAATATCTCTGTCCACGCAGGAATTTCTATATTACAATTAAGAAACAAGTTAAATCAAAATTGAATTTATTAAAATTACGCGTGAATGAATCGATCAGAAATGGAAGCTACTTCAGAAGTTAGGTTGAAATTTTATTAAACCAAAATGACCCAGCAAATTATATTGGAGCTCACCAAACTATCCGAGGCATAGTTGACGAAATGATCATCACAGGTGGAAACTTATCTCAGTCAAACATCTTCCTTTATCTTTGTAACCTCACAATTCATCCTCCTTCCTCATACTGACCGAGACGATCTCTACTTGACCATCCTTCAGTCACTCATCCAAATATAACAGGACAATCCCAAACAATTCGTAGTCATATAGGCTACTTAATCATTTTTTTGTAATATCAGACGTGACAATAGGCGAACCTCTACAGATAACCTCTTATATAGTCCACTTTTCTTTTACTTCCCCTTTTTTCACACTCCACACCAAACAACAATTAGAGTAGGCACTTACTTCCTTGACCATATTGTTCCTCTAGTTCTACAAATACAAAGCTGGATCAGCCATCTTGCATGTGTTTGCAAAACAGCATGAAGTCACAGCAGCATCTCTGTGCTCTGCCGACCATGACGTCACAAAGGCACTACACCAAGTTACAAACGTTGCAACTTCCCGTGGCACAAACCTGGCTAATTATCTAAACAATAAATAACCTCTTAAAATCTAAGTAATGAAATGAATGAAAACATATATGAAATAGATGAAACAACTGATACTAGTGATCTGAAGTACATAGGTTCAACCCCTTGTAACCAACATGTTACAGCATTGCATTACAAAAGTTCTCAGCACACGTCAACACGCCTCTGCTTTGGGTCTGCAGACAAGAGTCTAGGCACCCACCTGGCTGACACCTTCCCCAACTGTAAGTGGTCGTGCACGATCCGCTGCAGGGTGTTGCGGCTCATTCCCGTGGCTACCTCCATTTCCGTAAATGTGATGCATATGTTTCCTTGGATGGCCTGTTCGACCCGGGCAATGTTGGCTGGTGTTGACATTGTCACATTCCTTCCAGAACTGGTTCCCTTGTCCGCCAATGTGCACCCTATTTTCCAACCTTCCACCCAGTTGTAAACTATTTTCCGTGACGGGGCATGTTCTCCACTCCACAGACTGCCACCAAGCACCGATGAATTTTTGCAGTGGTCACGCCGTCTTTCCATAGGGACCAAGTTGTATAGCACTGTACCTAACGGTTGCTTTCCATGTTCTCTGCTCCTACGGTGACAGTGCTGTTATGAAATGGCTTTGACGAGGAGTGCATTCGTTGACCCCTGTGCGTGTGCTGCTACCAAACGGTGAAACAAGACACTAGTTACACATCACCACACCTTCATATGAACCATACCCGGACATACAAAAATTAAAGTGTAAAAAAATATAGTATGCCCCTAATCCTGACAGTGGTCTCATTTTCAACCCTTGCATTTTCAACTATTTCCAGCTTTGTTTACAAAGAAATTAAAATTACACTGTTGTTATTCATTCATTTTAGGGGCTTGGGACATCTTGGTCATCAGCCCTATGCACAAGATGTGTGCTGAATTTATCTGATGACCTGTGTGATGGCTGTAATACAGGGAGTTTATTTTGTATCTGACGGAGACCCTTGCTTGCCCGCTCGCCCGCGGCGCGAGCACTTGGCCGTAATCCGCTTCTTGGTGCCACAAGTTTCCCTCCTTTGCAGTCTGCTGAGAGCTTTAACAGTGTGAGGTTCAGTTTAGTCAATTGTTCACGTATTTAGTGCACAGTGTGCTGCTCCAATGCGATTTTCATTACGTGAACTTGTGTGTATATATAATACCTTCATAAAGTACAGAAAATCTCGTGCGAACACACCACGGAAATTCCGTCAGAAATTTCCAAACAGACCCCTGCCTAGCATCAATACAATAAAAGATCTAGCAATAAACTTCGAACAGACAGCTTAAAGACTATATTACAGCTGAAATACAGTCAATCGGTGCTGAGGAACTTCAGAAAGTAAATGCCAGTTTCATAAAAAGGTGCTAGCGATTTGTAGCAGTGAATGGCGAACCTTTTCAGCACCAGCTGTGAACTAGGTAAGTACAAATTTCTATACTCAATGACTCAGTGCCGGGGGCGAATGGGCAAGCGAGGGGCTCCGTCAGATACAAAATATACTCTCTGTAGTACATAACAGTGTCAAGTTAATGAGAGGTTCTAATCAAAAACCTCTTTCCAAATCCCAAAACATTTGTTACAGCTCAAGAAGCAATGCAAAGTGAATTACTTAGTTCTAAAGAAACATTAGCTCAGAAATAACATATTACAAGAGAAAGTCAAATTTAGATATACTAAAATTTTAAAAAAAAACTACCAGAAGTACCATTTTAAATGTGCTGAACCTTGTCATCTTATTACTATGAGAAACAAAGAAACAAATGAATAGATGTGAATACAAAGGTTCTTTTTGTCGTTATTTAGGATTGTTTTGAAATAACAGAATTTCTGTACATGCCTTCAATTTCCTTATTAGAGAAAGAGAAAAAATCCAAGAACTACAGTGTAATAATAAATTTTCTGAAAAGAAAAAAAAACTGAAGAAAAAAAAACTGAAAAAAAAAAAAAAAAAAACCAACAACACAGTTTTGAATCCATTTTCTTCAAGAATGAAGTAACAACCTCCATAGTCTAGGAATGTTAAAAAAGTCAATACTTGACAAAAACTTACCATGACATCTTACGACCATGAATTTATTGTCAGCAACTAATCTATCTTCTACTTTATCCATGGTCACAATATTAGGCACAGACCTATAAAAATAAAACGCTCTGTCATACATATTATTTGACCACCCACACAGAATACTTCACCAAAAGCAGCTCTCACACACAAACTTAATCTCAACACCATACCTACTAAGGTAGCAACACAGCTGCCATCTATAGATAGTCCATATTTTCAATACAATTTATCAAAGTTGCATAATTATACAAATACTGTACTGGTATTTTCTGTACAAATCCAAGAAAACTGTATAAAATATAACATGTACAAGGGAACAATTTAAATCAAAGTCTACCAGAAAAACTGCTTGCGTGAAGAGCCTGTGCATGCATGCGGTAGGAGTCAGTAAGGCTGCCACACACTTTCTTCTTATAGTTACCGGCTGTTAGCTCTGCACTTCCCCATCCCACTCTAGTGGTAAACTACTGCAGCGTAGAACATTTGCCACGCTGAGAGTGTCTGATTGTGAGAACCTACTGTCACGTGCGTCAATGTTCTCAGATAGGGAAGTATTCAGCACGCTCCTCGCACCACTCCATACCCATTACCTACCGCTGAATTGTCAAAGTCAAGTGCATAGCTACATGCCGGTATCTCTACCTTCGCAGCAAAGGTGTCTATGCTCCACCTCAGCACAAACATTAGCCAGAAATAAACAGCTCAGCCCCTGTGACAAGCAGTGCCCAGTTAGATACGGAAACGCCCAGCATGTTACTTCCTCCTCATATACAAGTAGCACATTACATCCACATAAAATTTTGCACAGTGTGGCCAACTGTGGTTAACATGGCCAAGTGCCAGTTCGTACACTTGAAAATGTGAACTGAACATAAAACAACAGTTGAGGTAACAATTCAATCACCACTTGCCAAATGATCTGTACGTGATCAGTTGATCACAAATTTTCACAAACTCATTCAGACAAGAAATGCAAGCATTATCAGTAGTTGTGGGCACATCATGAGAATGCCAGATTCACGTCTTCTAAAACAACTAGTACAGTACAATCTTGCTTCAAAAACACAACAACTGGATGCCGATGGTTAAAAGGAATCAGAGAGGACTTAACAGAAATTGGCCTAACAACAGAAGATGCTACAGATAAGAAACGTTTAACTACAGCACAGAATATGATTTATCATTTTCCACTCATAAAAAAGAAAATTCCAACAAGAATATTTTCCGCCCAAGGAAGGGCAAGATAATACAAATGGAGAAGTACTGGGAAGACCGCAAGGCTCATACAGTTCCTACAAGTCGACTAACTAATGGTTGGTTAATGTGATCCTTTGTGGTCACAAAAGGCGAAGAAGGAGAAGAAGAAGTTGTGTAGCTGTATTATACCGTATGTTGAACACAAGACATTTATTTCATTATCGAGCTATTTAATAAATACTGTATTGGTAATGGGGCACTAGTGTATCTTTCTTGTCTCTTAAAACAAACAATCCCCACTATATCTAAAGAGAGAGGTGATACAGTAGTTGCACCATTTCATGTCTTTCTTTGATTAATATGATCACATGAAAATTGTGAGAGGTGAATTACAAGATGTATACCATTTCTGAGGGGAGAGGTTAAAGGGAGAATTTTGCACCATAAAAAATAAAGAGTTTGTGAACAGATTACAGAATGCATTAATACAGTATTATTATTTCAAAATATCAATTATTATAGTAGTCAATCTCTTCAAAGGTTATTGGTATTATTGCTTTTGCATTGTACCACAATAGGGTACGAGAGGACACGCCAGATACTAATAGAGAAAAACTACTCCATCTGGAACGATTTCTACTCAACCGACGCCATAATGACCGATGACTGGAAAGAGACAAACTACGAATTTCGACACGTTATGCCATTCATGGGTTCCACCACGAGTTCTGCCGAAACAAATTATTTCACCAGGCAAATGAAGACTGTATATGCGAATTGTGCAACGGACATTGCAGAAGATATGCTCAAGATTGCAAGGAAAGGAAAGTGTCCATAACAAAGCTAGGATTAGAAAATTAGAATAGGTAATGTGAGCCTTTATATAGGCTTTTACAAAATCTGTATCTCTGTATTAATGCACATTGTGTGCTTTAATAAATTAATAGGGTACATTGTTACTGATCCCTGGCTTACCAGTATCTGTACAAACAAGTTTGATTTTGTTTTGTTCTTCAAACTATTGTACTTTGTGCTTAGAGTTACCAAGTTTCTAGGTTCCATATCAACGCTATATAACATTTATGTGTATTGACAAGACCGATCAATTACTAAAATTTGAATTTTATATGAGATTCTCTAACTTATTGTACTTTCTGTCCCAAAAATAATATTAAAAAAAAAAACAGAAATAAGGCAATATTATAACACATTTTCAAAACAATGTGCTTGTAAGTGTTCAAAATTATATTAAAATCTTGTGATTAAATTCAAGTCTTCAATAATCACTGAATATAACGGTTAAACAATAAACAGTTATTTAATGTAGCCTCTATTTCAAGGTGGTTCTATACAAACATATTATATACTTGAGTTGACTCGATACACTGAGGGAGAAGAGGAGAGGAAATTATACAAATTAAGTTAAAAGTCTGTAAGTGTTAAAAACCAAGGATGGAAAATATGCACAGGGAGAAAACAATATGCGAGTAAATGTGGTATGTATACATTGTTATTTCATTACGATCAGAGTATGGATTTATACGAAGAAAATGAGAGTAAAATATGAAACCAATGTGCTTAAATTTTGAAACAAAGCCAACTAGGTTCAGGCCATGGAGGCCCTGGGAGGAGTGGTAGGTAGAGGCTTCCACTTTTTGTGACATTGGCACTAGATGGGATGGAGTTGTCAGCTCCACGCCCGGTCGTATTTGCTCCCAGAAATTACCCTGGTACTCATTTCTGGTGTAGGCTGTGTGAACCCCAGGGCTATTTGCGTTTCCGAAAGCGGTAGTTTTGTTTCTAAAATTCACTACCTGGGTGGGGATCGAACCCACTCCCTTTCAGTTAGAAGCTCAGCAACTGCGCCCTACAGCCCCCTTAAATTTTAAGTGGGAGAGGAATTATAATTTTAAGGCAAAATATAAACCCCTAGTCGACATGAGAGTTTAGGGCATGAACCTTGTTATTGTTGAGTCTTTTAGGGGCTTTGTGACATCGTGGTTATGTAGCCCCATGTACTTGGGTGTGTGTAGAATTTGTCTGATAGCCTATGTCTCTGTGATATCTGTACTAGTGTGTGTATTTGCAATTGAGGTAGGATTTGAGCAGGAAGCAGCCGTGGCCTTCAGTAAGTTACCATCCCGGCATTTGCCTGGAGTAGAAGTGTGGAAACCACTGAAAACAACTTCCAGGATGGCTGAACAGTTTTGCCTCACAAGGCTGAGAGTACCCCGTTCCAGATCTCAGATCAGTATAAAGTTTCTTGGCAGAGCCAGGAATCGAACCTGGGCCTTCGCGATGACAGCCACGAATGCTAGTCACTATGCAAATGAACCTTTGTTAAAGAAAGAGCATGTCTTGGAAAGAAAGTTTAAAAAATACTGCATGCTGGGTATTAAGGATGGAAGGTCTATATTTAAGAGTTTGGTTAGTATAGTTAAGTTTCAAAAAACAAGGATCTCCGAGTATCTAATCTGCAGCATAGTCTCTAAACTTTACCTTCCAGAAGTAATGCACTATGAGGGGAAGAGGGGAGGAAGTAGTTGCTGTTTTATACACAGAGTACTGAGCCATGAAAATCAAAGGATATACACATGTGTTGTTTAACCTTTACTCTTGCTAATGAAACTATGAATGTTGCTTTCATTGTTGTGTAAGATTTCTGGAATCGCGTTGTGCTGCATCAGCAATAGGCTCCGATCGTATCATTGTTCCACTAGCCTTAGTACCATTTTGAAAATGTGCAAAAATATACTCCTTGATTCTTGCTCATTGCACTAAGATTTTCAGGAACAAATTTCAAGTGCACGTTTATGAGTACCCTTACAATAAAGTGATTTTGGTGGGTGTTTGTACTGTGTCTACTTTAAAGAACCTCATCTACTTTAGAGGCAATGGCCATATGTCTGCCATTACCATCATGATTGCACACCCAAGATGGCACATCGAAATTGTGCGGCAATTCAATTAAAGGACCAACCTGACACTCGAAAAGTCACAGTTTGACCTCTCTCAAACTTGCTCATTTGACTGTAGGATGCACGAGTACATCTTCAAGGCATGAACAATACAAGGCCTACATTCAGGCTGTAGATTGCACCCGATTTGAAACATTAAAGTTTTGTTGGTGCTTCAAACCATGAAAGTTTTGGTTATGCTTGGAAGCCGCTTTGGTCATATTTTTGCTTCAAAGGTTGGTATGGCATCATGTTCTAAGTAAAGTAAAAATAATAGCTGAAACCCGGAGCAACTAACACGAAAAAAAATGTTTATAACCTGAAGACTAAAACTATATTAACTCATGAAATAACCTTGTAGCCTGATTGTGCTACCAAGAGGTAACAAGCTTAATCAAAAATCCCCCTCCTTTTTAATACCCAATCAAGCCTCACCCAAAAATAGAAAAAAATATAAGGACCCCAAACCTTGACCTCTCTCTATCTGCAACTGACTAAAGCACAAGGAACTTCAGAGAGTAATCAAAAATTTCCCTCCACTGAAGCTCCCAACCACCCCACTCCCCACAAAAGAAAAAGCTTTGTCCAAAATCCCCCCTATTTTTTAACCCCAAACTCATCTCCACAATGACAAAAAAAAAGTTCCCTAACCTTGACTTTCCTTCAACACCACCACCAACTCAGAAGGTCGATGGCAGAAACTAAGTCTCAACGTAGCATTTTTGATTCACGGTTTTAAACCTTGGATTAGATTGCTAAACCGTGGTTTTGCCAAAAAATCTACGACCATGGTTTGAATATCAGGTTGAAATCCTGGCCACCTCAGAGGCAGGTTTAAAATCTAGTCTGTGTTGTAAGAATTAGAGGAGTTATAGAGAATATTAGAACTTCGCAAGTTCATCATGGTTCCGTATTGATTATTTAACAAGTATTTTTAACAAATAGAGAGTTTCCGCCTAATCAATACTTTATTTATGAAATCAGATCACAATTTGATCAAATTGGACATGTTTCGGGGCCTATACGTCATTCGCTCCCTTCATCAGCCTTGGATATAATAAACACTATAAACAGCTGATCAAAGACATCGAACAATTGACGTAAAATCGTCTTAAAGTAACACATGAGATGATAGCGGTGATGTAATGAAAGGATGAATCGGCGGTGCATGAAACAAAAGTGAGAAATGTATGAGCGTGATACGTACATTTAAAAACCCTTAAATAATATAATAAACACATTAACACACTAATACAAGCGGTCACACAGCTTGATTGAGAGTTAGAGAGACTACACAAATCATAGATGCAAAAAAGTTTCTTGGTTCATAGTGTTCATTGTTTGAGAAAAAGAATGCATTGAAAAGACAATACAAAATGTTTCCTCTTGAGGTGACTGATGAGAATAGTAGTATCTGGCTTCTAAGATCTGGCATCTCTCAAAAATGTGGAACCATAAAACACCTGATAAACCAATTGCATCAGCATGCTGAATGAGCAAATTAGACAAAGCCATGGCAGCATGTCTAAATATGAAAAAGAAAAAGGGGAGAAATTAGGTCAAATTGTGATCTGATTTCATAAATAAAGTATTGACTAGGCAGAAACTCTCTATTTGTTAAAAATATTTTATATAGAGGATAGGTTCGAATTAATATTAATCTGAGAGTTAAAAAAGAATAGAGAATCATAAAGCAATGCATCTCCAAGGATAGGGCAACCATATCAAACTTTATTTTGAGGGTTGGAGAAGTTACCGATTACCGACGAATCTGTTGCGAACTAGGGGAGACTTGTCCAGGCCAAACATTTGAAATCTTGGGGCAAGAACTTCTCAGTAGGAACACAAAATTCATATATTTTTATAACGAGGATGATGATGTTATAAAGAGATTAACTTCTACGTTTTTGGATCTATATAAATTTGGTGTGAAGTGAAATACTGAGTTGAGAGAGAAAGAGAATAGATTTGGCTAGAATGTGATTTTTTTACCCTGGTCAGAACAAGGTTTATCGCCAAGATGTTTCCAATCTTACTTACATAGTACAGCCCTCCCCACCTTTCCCTCTTGTGTATACTCCTGCAATTGCATACATAGTATGGAAATGAAAGTGCAGCAGTTGTGTAATGCAAGGTCTTAGGACCATCAAGGTTACCAGCTCCATACACTTGGACAGAGGAGGCACCTCATAACTCTTATTATTATGGTTCTGAATGCCTTATATGTGTAGGCTTACTTGCAAATACTATAAGCTTGGATTTGTAAGGAGATGGCTGTGGCTCTGGCCCTAAGTACCATCCCGTTGCTTTGGGTTGATGTTGTTAATTCATTTTAGAAGCTTGGGACACCTTAGTCATCAACCCCTTACACTTGAGTGTGTGTGAGTATTAACAAAAAGGGCATTCTATCTGGTGGCTACTGTGCAAATTTTAAAGAGGAAATGCTGTATTTTGGGCTATTTCTATGCTCCATATCATAGAAAATTGTACATTTTGGGTGCAAGGTAGCATTTTAGTTGCAGATTGGCTACTGTGCAACTTCTGTCTCATGGCTGTGTGACAGGGGCAATGCACGGAGGAGTCTTTTTTTTTTTTTTTTGGCCAAATGTGTAATGTTAAGGTTTACGAGGCTGGGTCCATGAACACTGTAATGCTAGTTTATTTGCAGCTGTAGTGCCAGTTTATTTGCAACTTTGTACTTTTAGGGGCAAGCCAGCATTTTATTTTACAGATTGCACAGTAGTTTAAGATTTCTTCCCCAGGATTAGGTCTCCTTAAGTTTTAGCATAGTAGTAACAAAAGGCCCATTTTGGGCCATCGCTACTGTGCAGTGCAAAAAGTGCCAAAACGTAGTTTTGTATGGCTATTTTACTGGCTTTTTGTACATTATGAGTAGACAGGAATTTGCCTATTTGCCTATTTTATTCCTGTGATTAGAAACGTAGGCTTTCGAGATATAAATCCGTTTTAGGTTCTTTTAGGCTAGATTTTGTTGGTTTTATTGTGCCTATAAATGCCTATTTCAATGGATTGTGCCTATTTGGAGTATAATTGCCTATTTAATGCCTTTTGACTGTATTTTAAAGTGCATTATATTGCAGCTGGTGTGCTCGACAGAATTATATTCTCATTTCTCAATATGTGTTTACCCCACAAGCTGCCGGGAGCAATCACCGAGTTGGAGTCATGTAGGATTGTTGAAGTAGTTACGGGAAGTTTGGAAGGAACTTCTGGGAAGATAGCCGCTGTCAGGGAAAAGTTTGATAGGGTCCTGCAGAGGAAATCAGGATCGGAAGCAGTGGTAAAGGTAGCCAGTGTGCTACGAGGTGAGGTAGATGAAGCAATTGATCTAAAACCAGATGCAGTGGCTTCGTTCAAGTTTTGCCCAATCACTTCATGTGATGTTTAGAGATCTTTCTCTCAATATAAAAACATTCTTCATGACAGGAGAAGAAACTTATTACCAGAAAACATTGAAAAGTTGCTTGTTGTCAATTCTTTTTATAGTAAATAACTATGTTATTAAATTATAAGTTGCTTATTGTTAATTCTTTTTATAGTAATTAAATATGTTATTAAATTATAAGACATTTTGCATGCCTATTTTTTGCCTATTTTACATGTTAGTGCCTATTTGCATGCCTATTTTGGCTATTTTAAGAGCCTATATGCCTGCCTATTTTAATTGTTTTTAGTGCCTATAATTCTCGTCTCTAATTATGAGCGTTAAATTTTTGCTAAAAATCATTTTGGCTGATGTGCTAGTGTGCAGATGAGGCAAGGTCCCGAATTCTATTAGCGTGAGGGCTGGAACAAGGTGTCTTGTAATTTTTGGGGCATGTTAGCAGTTTATTTTGCAGATTGCAACTGCGCCGCTTGGTTCAGAGGTCCCGGGTTCGATTCCTGGCTTTGTGAGCGATTTTAGCGTGAGGGCCAGAACTTTGTACTTTTTGAGGGGCAAGATATCATTTTACTTTGCAGATTGGCTACTGTGCAGTGGTCGGTATGGTCCCGGGTTAAATTCCTGGTTCTGTTAGCGCGAGGGCTTGTGCTTTGTACCTTTTGTGTGAGGGCTGGTGCTTTCTGTGATGTAGTATAGGGACTTGTGTTTTCAGGCGCGGATTCAAGGGGGGGGGCACGTGTGTCATGACCCCCCCCCCCCCAAATGGAGACAAAATTTTTTTGCAAACTCAAAAAACGAAAAAACAATTACCAGGCAAATAAAACTTAAGGAATTTTAACTGAAAAACAGGTTGTTTTTATTTTTATTTTATTCAATACTGAATTATCTTTATTGGAATTATTATGTTCTGTTACAACTGTACAGATTTACAACTTCTAACCTCTTGTATAAAAACTATTAGTTATACAACAAAATCAACTCGTCTATTTTGTTTAGCAAACCTTGTGATTACCGAATCGATGTTTATAGTGATGTCACGATGACTGTGCAGTAATGCAAGGATAGGAAACTGGGGTTTTTTTTCGCACCAAAAATGTTTGCCGACGTCCAAACTGCAAGCTTTGTTGGCAATTTAAGCTGTGACTTTCTCTCTTTGTTGGTACCAACTCGACTTGGCGAAACTGTTAAGTACCTTGATCCTTTTCTCGAAGCTCGATGTAAAAGTCGCAAAATACGCCGTTGCAATTTGTACGAATATTTTTGGTGCGCTAAACGCATCAAATTGCTATCCATGAAGCTTGCAAAAAAATTGGTCTGGTTTTGTACGTTTGGTTATTTTGTGATTGCGTTTTTAGTGATACCATTTTTCTTAACAATTTCGATTCTCTGACCCCCCCCCCAAGCCAAACTCTAGATTGATTCTCTGACCCCCCCAAAACCAAACTCTAGATCCGCGCCTGTGTGTTTTTGGAGTCAAGTGATCAATGCTAATAAAGGGACTTGTGGTTTTGGAGGCATGTGAGCAATGCTAATAAACTAAGTTCATTTTTTTTTTTACAAGTGCAGTGATGTCAAAATATCCAAACAGTCAAACGATAGTATGTATACAGAACAAGATATATTGCACTCGCTGCTATGTGGTCATTTGTGTTAAGTATTGCTGTGCAAGTAACAGAAAGTCAAAAATTAGTATGTATACAGAACGAGCTGTGTTGTACTCGCTGCTATGTGGTCATTTTGTCTATTGTTGTGTAAGTAACAAAAAGTCAAAAGTTGGTATTTATACAGAACAAGCTGTGTTGTACTTGCTGCTATGTGGTCATTTTGTCTTGAGTATTGCTGTGCAAGTAACATAAAGTCAAAAATTAGTATGTACACAGAACAAGCTGTCTTGTAGTTGCTTGTTATAGAGAGAGAGTTCTTTTGCATTATGGCTAACGTATCAACCACACTCTGTGAATAATGTGGAGCAGCTTTCACTCGAGAATCAAGAAGGAAACGTCACATGCATTCATGCGGAATCTTTTATCAGTGTAAAAAATACAACGAAAATTTGTCAAAATGCCTACCTGTAGTGAGTCAGGGTGTCGAGCGATGACCTTTTTTCAAATTCCCGTATAATTCCCGTATTTCCCGTACGAAAATCCACCAAATTCCCGTATATTTTAGAACCCTCTAAGACTAGAGTTCGCATACCGAATGGCTGAAAAATGAATCTTAAAGCGCGAATCAAGATTTTCTGGCGTAAGTGTAACTGCATTATTGGAGACACTTCCGCAGCTCACGGGCGATGACGATATTTAGGCCTAACCCGTAGCGTGAGCAAAGCGCGTGCGCGCGCGACTGAACTCTCCCGCAGATGGGATGGGATGCTACGAACACAAATAAAATACCGTTTACCTGAGGAGAGCTGATATAAATGACTGTTTTACTGAGGAGTGACGTTTGGACTCGCGAGAATCGAGTCTAGCAGTTCCAAGTCTGAACGAGTAACCCGTGCGAAGGACTCCAGTCTCCACGGTGACGTCACGATCCGTACTTACGATATAGGACAGAATGCGGCCAAATTCCCAACACTCGCTAAACTTGCAAACGACTTTTCTACTAGTGATTTACAAGAGAAATCGTTTGCAAAATGCACACTATGCTTCATATTATAACGACTAGGTAATGATAAAGAAAGAAATGTAATTTAAAAAATCAAGTTAAAAAAACCTACTCGCCGGGAATCGAACCCCAGCACGCTGCGTGAAAGTTAGCACCGTTAACCACTCAACCAGAGATATCGATAAGACTACTGGCGTTATCAACAGCGATATACAGGGTTTCTATAAAAGAACTCCGGGGTTTTAAAAATTCATATCTTAATAACTGTAGAAGATAGCAAAATGTAGTTAATTTCTCTGAAACGAGTAGCTCATCAAGTTTTACTCATACGAATCGGAAATGTTTTCATCAACAGTTGGCAGCGCTGCGGAGCGTTGACCTTGAAACAACGTAGCGGCGGTCAGTGCTGTCTGGATTGCCGCGCTATGGCCTCGCCGCAGCAAAAGGCTCAATGCGTTATTTGGCTAATAGAAACTAATTCTGTTGTTACGGTACAAAGAAACTTTCGACGTAATTATGGTGTTGACCCGCCTACGGATAAAACCATTCGCCAATGGTTAAGTGCTTTCAAACAAACAGGAAGTGTTTTAAAACAAAAGTCGCCGGGTAGGCCGCGTGTGTCACAACAGAATGTGAACAGAATCCAAGCTTCATGCCTTCGAAACCCTAAGAAGTCATTGACAAGGCGTAGTCTGGAGTTGGGGTTACCAAGATCAATAGTTCATAAGGTAGTTCATAAAGGATTCGTTTAACTGCTTACAAAATTCAACAGTTACACCACATTAAACCGGCAGACAAGATTAAGAGATTAGACTTTTCTGTTTCTATGCTAAACGAAATCGTTGAAAAGAACGTGTTTTTAATGTTATTTTTAGTGATGAAGCGACTTTTCATGTGAATGGGTCTGTAAACAGACATAATTGCAGAATTTGGGGATCAGAGCCGCCCCATGAGTTCATAGAGTATGAACGTGACACGCCAAAAGTGAATGTTCGGTGTGGTCTTATGCATGATAGTGTAATAGGTCCCTTCATTTTTGTTGAAATAAATATCAAAGGTGATGTCTATTGTGACATGTTAGAGGAATATGTTTTTCCTCAGATGACATTGAGGTGGAGAAGGGTATAGTTCACTTCCAACAAGATGGGCACCGCCACACTTCAGTTTGCGTGTGCGAGGGCCATTTGACGCTCGACTCGGCAACAGATGGATTGGAAGGGAAGGACCTATTCCATGGGCCCCAAGGAGCCCTGATATGACTCCGTTGGACTTTTTCTTCTGAGGACATATCAAGAATCTTGTGTATGCGGAGACATGATATTGGCCATCTCAGGGAACGAATAATTAATTGTGTGGCAACCGTCCCCCCAGATATGCTTGCCAGGACATGGGAAGAGGTGGAATACCGTTACGATGTGTGCCGTGCGACTAACGGGACTCATATTGAACTTTATAAAATTGTTAAACAAACTTGAAAATGCTACCTTTCCAATCATGTATTAAACATTAATATAACTTTTTTACTTCATTACAATATTTTGCCTCAAAACCCCGGAGTTCTTTTATAGACACCCTGTATACTACTGCATAGCAAATTATCACGTTGAAGGAAATTGCTCTTTACTGTATTGCGTTCTTTCTTTCTGTCATCAGTCCACTTCTTGCCGGTTTCCAATTTTGAATATTCTATTGTATCACTGTGCATTGATGGGAAACGAATAAAATACTTGGCCAAGGCGTACTGACATTACGATATAGGACGATTTGCACATCATGTAGTTTCCATATAAGGCTGACTGCGTCCCCGGCCTCGATTTCGGACTCGAGTATCTCGAGTTTTACGGTTCCAGACTCGATTCTTAGCGAGTCCACTCGCAGCCCATCACTACTGAGGAGGGTTGAGAGAGTAGAGAATAGGAGTGTCACATAATAAATATTTACGGGAAGTGACTGAATTGTATGCTACCGTAACCTTATAGAGCTTCCACGAGTTAAAATGGCATCAAAGCTTATGCATAACAAACTTCCGGTCCGCGAATCTCCATTTGATTTTCATTGGCAGTGAAACATTCGTTCGTGATTATCTTCGTTATTATTTCGGATTGTGGTTTTGTTTTTAGGCGTTCAACTTAAGAAATAATAACTAGAGGGTTGGCCTTTCATGAATATTCCAAAGACAAGTGTCTACGAAAAGAGTAATTAGTAGAACTTCACATCAGAGACGACCATAACAAACAGCTTGCCTACCAAGTGTGCGATTTGCACATTTCAAACGGCATTGGTCTAACATATCTTAGACTACAATAATTAAGTTGGTGCAACCTACATATGTTATATGTGAGAATATTATTATAATTTGCTATCCGGTTGTTATATTGGCATATTATGCATTAACGTGACCCATTTAAATGCTAATTTGTGACGTAAGCTACGAGTTGTAGGCTATTCGCCTTACCGGCAGGCCTAATATTTACTAACAACGCATCGTTTCTTCTTCAATATTTATTTAATCATTATAATTATAATAGCCTATCTATTAACATTTATTTAACCAATAATCATTTTATAATTTTATACATATTCCAGGTAATGCAAGAAAGCGATTTGATAGCACATGCGGTTCTACCTTAAAATCCAACCATGCCCAGTTTTCAGGATGATATTACCGCAAGTTAATAAACCAAACAACTGGCAACATATTTTTTTTAAATGCTCATTTACATCTTCACCCTAATCTACGTAAAGTACCATACGGTAATCACTGAAAGGGTAGGGGGATTATGACCCCAATTTCACAAACGAACGAACCTCATTTTGCATGAAATATGGAACTCGAATCCTAATGGAGGTATGGATTGTCTGCATTTAGAAATATGTTAGTCAATAATTTAAAACAAGATGCCAGAAAACTAAATACAAAAAACTGCGTGCCTACTACGGTGTTAAGTTGCTCCGTGAAAAAAAATACACTTCGCCAAGATTATACGACGTGCATACAGTTAAATACAATCATCCAATTGGAGGAACACTTTCTTTGTCACTATCTTATAAGCAATTAAAACATACACTGCTGCAATTTACGGGAAAATGTGCAACATTTAGAGACTACGAGTGTTGTATGTGGCACAACGTTAGCTGACATTTCTCATCATTAATACATAATGAATGAACACATGCAGAGCCTTCTCACTGCACACAGCTGAAGATCATATCATTCTTGGTGCATTTTACGTTCTCTTAACAATAAGTTGCTTAGTTACATGCAAGGAAAATTGTAGTACTGTACACACTTCCCATTGCTTCCATTACCTGACTACTAAACCAGAAGCTGGTAATGCATAACCATACGCCGGTGGCGCTTCCTATGGCAAACGAAAGATCGAAAGAAAATGTAAGCTCTATAGGAGCCCGGAACAAGGCGATACAATCTTCTACACTACTGAAAATAGTCAAAATACCCTTTGTAATAATGAATAATAATTTTGGGGTCATGTAGCAATAAATGTTACCCACCCACTATCCCTTTTTGGCTCACGACTTTTATAGTAAAATTGGAGGTGTGTCCGCTATTACACGCGTAATTTATGGGACAAATACAGTATTGCTAAGCCCGCGCATTTGGTACTGATAGCCTTCCTGTCACTTTGCCCCGCTTTTCCTCTCCGAAACCTACGGTCGCCACATAACAAGACCCTACGTCCAACCGCCGCACGGCAAGAATTCTGAGCTTGCTTCTCACCTACACTCTGTATTTCGAAGGAAACAACGCGAAGGGTATGCCGGGAGCTTGAAACAGCTGAGCTGTGTTGCTAAGTTTTTAGAGTTGTTGTAAATCAACTGATTTGAATAATACACAGCGCTATATACTTCAGACATTATTTCTGTATAATTATACGTAATATATTTAAAAAAAAAACAGTCCTGAGTCAACGCCGAGGACATTCAAACAGAGAAATGCGATACTTTTAGATGAATAAATGAATTACACACCGAAGCTATGATACCTTTATCATCGGTATTCAATTCAATAAATACGACAAAGAGGGCAAACACTCTACAGCTAATGAATATAAAAACACTCACCATGCAATGATTATCCTTTAACATGAAACAAGAGTCTGAGTGGAGGTCGTTCACAGCTTATTGCAGTAGTTGACAGATAACACCATGCACACTCACTTAATCGCGACTCTCTACGTTTAATATTAGCTTTCGTGATAATACAAAAGTAAAGTTAAGGTAAAGACATATTTAGCACTGAGAACTCAAACAAGCCCCTCTGTGGCGATATTATTGCCGTGGTTTTATATTTTCGAGTTGTAGGCTATTGAATGACGGACGGTATTTTGAACACTATGAAGGGAAACAATAGCCTGTGGTCTATTATCGATTGACCCAAGCGAACTGCCACCAATAAATAAATTATCCTCAGTCACTTGGCAAGGGTTTCTTTGACACCCTCCATTCCTTCACTGTCCCTATCATCATCACCACCATCATTGTCTTTGTCAGAGCTTGATGAATTGCCAAGGTTAATAATCATTTCATCCACCGCGAAATCCAGACCACCTTCAGTATTTCTTTCTGTACATGCTGTACGGGATGCGTCCAGTCCTCGGGTCGAACTTCGGCGAAGTAAAAGTAACGAAACAATGACAATTAAAGGAAATCCGACACAGACAGTGGTTAACAAGCGACTGAAACAATGCCTGCCCATACGAGAAGAATTCTGTCACTCGTGTGGTGTATTTTGTAGCCACATGTTGGTAACGGGTGTTTGATAGTAAAATGTCGAGAGCTGTGAGATATTGTTCGTAGTTTTTGAAATGTATGCATGTGTAACGCATTTGCATTGAGTGTTTGCACGGACTTAAATAAGTCACTTTGACAAATACAAGATTGTTACTAGGAACTTCAGTTGTACAAAGCACAAAATTAAATACTTTTGACAGTACTTTTTTTTCCTTCCTGGGGACCTTTCGTGGCTTTTCTTTCGACTGCCACCTTAGCCGTCGCTTCGCACCTGTTTTGTTTCCTTGAAGACGGCGTAGAATTTCATGCAGTATGGACTCTTGCTCACGGTTATCTTTTCTACTGCACCAGCTGCCATCACAGCGTCCTGAACAGTAGGCTATGCATGCCAATCAGACTTGCTTCTTTGAGATTGACGATCATGCACCCCTTGTTCAGGGAGAAACCTCTGTCTAGAGCTGCATTGTTGTGATACAAAATCAGTATCATTTTAACGAAGCTTGTGAGATCGTTTTTGGCAGGAACTTAGGAAGGTGCTGAAGCCACTAGTTCAGACCACAGCACGTCGAGCCGTGGCTCTTTTCCGTCGAACTGCTTCAAACGCGCAGTGACGGAGAGCAGTCTCAGAATTGCGGAGTAGCTGCTCTTGATGCAGTCAGCCATTGCGCCAGATAGCAAATTCTTCTGATTACAAAGAATTTCCAGGGCAATGACGATCGTAACTTCTTCCAACTTAGGAGTCTCAGCGACCCCTATAGTGTCTAGGCAGGAAATAGCACGGGTCTCTCGTGAGCAAGAGTTGACCACTCGGATTTTTTCAGCCATAGGATACGAATGTACAATTTTCGGCAGTTGGTGCGAAATTGTAGCACATCCGCGTCTGGAATTTTCTGATATCTTGATCTGTTAGCTTCATTAAGGGCTGCTCTTGTCGAGAAACCCAGGTCTCCTCTGTGAATAACAATGCGGACTGATTCCTGTATGTCATTGTCAGCAACGAGCGCGGCACGCGTAGCCCCACGCGTAGAGGGTACGGCCGGCGGTCGGCCAGGCTAAGCATGCATTCGACGTTGGCTGGGTTCTCATCCCGCTTAGCGCTCTATCGGTGGCGCAAATTACGGGTGGCAGCGCGGTCTGCAGGCGAAATAGAAGATTGAGCGGGAGGACTCTACCGAGCGTTCGGGGGCTAAGAAGTCGGGCATTATGAGACTTTTCAAGATTTCCCGTATCAAGTGCGAATTTCCCGTATAATTCCCGTATTTTTCCCGGGTCACTAAAATTCCCGTATAATTCCCGTATTTCCCGTATCGCTCGACACCCTGTGAGTGTATACAGTTGTAACAACACGAGTAAAAATCGAAACTGTAGAGAAAAGGAAGTATATTTCCATAAATTTCCAAATCGAAGTAAGTCACCACGTAGATTTAGCAGTTAGGTACAATTTTGCAAGAGGAAACATTTTTCTCCCGGTGTTGAGTTGGCAGCAAGCACAAGAGTGTAGTGCAGTATCTTTGACATAGTCTTTGATATCGGTGAAGTTCAATGTCAAAAACAATATGGTAGATCGTGTGAATTGTGAACCTTTCCACAACAAATAATAAAATATGCATTCTAGAGGAGTCTATGTGATTTATTGAGAAGTGAACCTAACATTATATGGCGACCAGTGACACGATTCATTCATAGTAAAAGGCTCCCGTGAAGAAAGAAGATGGAAAGACTCGCTAAAGAAAGAACCGTCAAGCTGCGGTTATTTACGTGCTCACACAATCAACTAATGACGTCGTTAGAAGATGATCAAACTGAAACGGAAAAAGTGCAAGTGCAACTTGAAATCCTTCAAGAAAAGTATGATGATATCTCTAATTTAGATGGATTAATATTTCAACAGATGATAGACGACGAGCGTGATGATGACGAAATAGAAACGGAATGTGAATCAGCTGATGATTACAAACACAAATTCCTTAGCTGTAGAACAAAAGCAACACGTTTTATGAATCCCGTTGTTTCCATTACCCCTCCACAAAGTGTAGTGAATGACAATGTTTGTGATAAAAAGAAATATAGACTTCCAAGAATAGAATTTAAGAAATTTTCTGGTGAAATAATTGATTTATTATATTTTTGGAGCCAGTTCCGTAAAATTCACGAGGATGAGGACATTGGGAAGGAAGATAAATTCCAATATTTAATTCAGGCTATGACAGAAGGTTCCAGAGCATATGAATTAGTTACTAGCTTTCCACCCACTGCCGAGAATTATGACAAAGCTATAGAGAGTCTTCAAGCTCGATTTGGTAGAGAGGACTTGCAGGTGGAAGTTTATGTTCGTGAATTGCTCAAACTAGTATTGACGAATGCAATCAATTCCAAAGAAAGGCCACAACTAAGTAGCTTGTTTGATAAATTAGAGTCACATCTCAGATAGCTGGAAAGTTTAGGCGTTACTACAGAAAAATGTACTGCAATGCTGTATCCCCTAATTGAATCATCTTTGCCAGAAGACCTATTAAGAGCATGGCAGAGGAATACTTCCTTCAGGTGTGATTCCATATCCAAAGATCGTTTGCAGCAGCTCATGGCTTTTCTTCAAAATGAAGTAGTAAGTGAAGAAAGAATTTCATTGGCTATGAAAGGGTTTAGTATTAGCACATCCCAAGGATCTAAGATTAAGGGAGACAAGAAACCAAGGGATGTCATTGAACCAAATATACCTACTGCTTCTGCTTTGTTTGCTGATGTTTCTAAGAGACAGGAGTGTGTTTTTTGTCTTAAACCTCTTTCGAGCCCAGAGTGCATTAAAGCTCAAAAAATGACTGTAGGGGAGAAAAGGAAAATCTTAACTGATAAACACTGTTGCTTAATTGTTTAAAGAAGGGCCATGCAAGTAGAGCTTGTAAATCGATAGTCAGATGCATTGTTTGTGGTGGTAAACATGTGGTATTAATGTGTTATAAGCTCCGTGACAAAGAAAATGAAAGTGTGTCCAAACAGAATTACGAGGGAGACAGGAATTTGGTTCACCAGGATGGCAATAATGTGGATAAGGCTTTAGCTAATGTGTCTTGTTCTCCTGAGGTGTACTTGCAAACCCTGGCAGATGTCGTTAAAGGAAAGGGTAAACAAAAAACTGTACGAGCTGTCATTGATACTGGGTCTACTAAATCCTACATTGCACGTGACCTAGCCGAAGAAATGGGGTATCAGTCAATCAGGAAGGAAACGTTAATATATTCCTTGTTTGGGGGAGTATGTTCTCGAGAAGCAAAACACGACTGTTACAGAATAAGTTTAAAGTGATTGGAGGGAAACTATTCCAAGGAGCTGGAAGTTTTAAGCCAAGAGATTATTTGTGAAGATGTCCCATATATTAAGAAAGGTTCTTGGAGTGAGGAGATGAGGGTTCTGAAAATATGTTTAACTGATGTAAGAGAGTGAGGGCCTGTGCAGATTCTGATTGGGGCCGATAAGGCGGGTGAACTGCTCACTGGGAGGAAACATCAACTAAAATGTGGCCTAGTTTTGGTGGAGACTTCCCTAGGGTGGACACTAATGGGAAAAGTCATAGGTAACAAGGCCCAAAGGGATTCGGCATCATTATTAGTGTCATCATTGTTTTCCCAACATACAAGAATTTCTGATCTCTGGGACTTAGAAATTCTTGGAATTACTGACCCTGTTGTGAAAGAATCTATCGTCGAGAGGAATGAGCGTGTTAGAAATAACTTCCTTGAGACTGCACGACTGAATGAAGATAACAGATATGAAGTGTGTCTGCATTGGAGTGAACAACATCCACCTCTCCCTGACAACAGAGAAATTGCTCAGCACAGATTAGAAATCACTACAAAGAAACTACAAGCTGAACAACATTATCAGGAATACGATAATGTCTTACGAAGTTGGTTGGAGCAAGGAATCATCGAGAGGGTACCTGAAGAAGAACTGAAGAATGGTGGACACTATCTACCTCACCGACCTGTCTTCAAAGAAAACAGCACCACCAAGATCAGGCCTGTTTTCGATGCCTCGGCGAAGCAGAGAAACGCTCCATCTCTGAACGAATGTATTGAAAAAGGGCCGAACTTCATAGAGTTGATCCCTAGTTCATTACTGAAGTTCAGAGAAAATGAGATCGGTGTGACGGCCTATTTAGAAAAAGCATTTCTTCAAATAAGTGTTAATCTTAGAGACCGTGATTTTCTGAGATTCTTTTGGTGGGAGGAGGAAAGTACAGGGAAGGTAGAAGTGTTCCGTCACAATAGAGTTGTCTTTGGACTTGCATGTTCTCCGTACCTATTGTCAGCAACCATCAAACTCCACTTGAACGAGTTGAAGAGACAAACAGTCGATATTAGTTCCTACTCAACTTCAACAATAGAAAGATTGGAAGAATGTTTTTATGTGGATAACTGTGCTATTAGTGTTGTAACTTTTTACCAGCCCTTCTTGGGCGACTGATTTAAAACTTCCCAAAATCATCCTCCTATTTTTGATCGGAAGTACTTCATCATATACCACACAATTGAAATGGCAGGGTCGTGGAGTGTTGGACACACATTTGGTCAACCTAACTGGTATCATTTGGGCGTTCAACTATTAGGTGTAATTCCCTATAAAGAAAACTAATTATAACCTTCAAAATATGTGTATTAATATCAACTTTAAACATATGGCGGGGACTCTCGTCGAACAGACTATGGTTTACTATCTTCTCTCCTCGGCAATGACGAAAACATGTGACCCAAAATGAATGTTGGAATATAAAGATGTTTGTTACTCACTCATCGACGATCTAGCAGATAATCTACGAGACATGCTCGATAGATCAGTTCTCCCCAGCATTTCTAAGATTTTCCACACGTGGTTTGAGGTTAGAGATGTTTACTGGTTTACATAGCCACATCTCTGCGAGAGAAATGAATGTGCTTCCGTACCCAACTTGAATTGTGCTAACAGAGATAACATCGTTGTGATATGTAGCCGTTTCGAGTACATTCACAAGCCATGCTTTCAACAAAACTGTTTCTCCAAATAGGCCTACGCCAAATTACGAGAACGCGACCTTTCCAATCAGACGCTACAATAGAAGTCAAGCCCCGCTATACACGAAAATCCCACCTCTCATCTTGTAAACACATGTTTTCGTCTTTCTCCGCCAGGGTCATGATACCCTCCAACCCATACAAAATACACCAATAATCTCGAACCCATGTATATTTCTTACAACTCGTGGCGCGAAACTCTTCTCTGACGTCAGAACCTTACACAATTTACACAAAGCTTTCTTCAAGACAAGGGAAGTTATTCTCGGCCCAATCTAAATTTGGCCTAGAGTTTCCTGCTGTTGCAACATCTTGTAGCTTACCTACACAATCCGCTGTCTTGTATACTGACATCTCCCATACAAATTAAATGAAATATTCCTGACTGAGTCCCCGAGATACACAAGATATATATACACTAAGAAAATGAAATTCTACAACCTAAATGATGATGATGAACAAGAAAAGAAATGGTATGAACAAATTACCCTAACCTGACTTCTCTTGCAGTCAACCAAATAAGGGTTTGGGAACATTGTGACCGGAACAGTCACAATACGCCCCCATGTGATTCACACGGGTGAAACAAGTGTGGATCACAAACACTCAAACAAGCAACGCACTGAAAACACAAAGAATTACACTATTACATAAATAAACCCTGGAAGACATATATACATACACACTTGTCAAATTTTCACACATTCTCACTCTCTCGAATGTCTTATTGTGTCCATTTCCTAGCCTCACTGATTTCTCTCAAGTGTCTTAGGTCTACCACTTCATTTTCTTCGTCTCATCATGAGACCCTATCGCTTCACAAGCCATGGTATTTGCCTGCACAGGCCTTATCATACCATCTATCCATCTAACACTCGATGCCACTTTGCTGGTTAGCATTCTTCGTCACATCTCTTGAGTTTTGTCATGCCATCACGTTATGTTGACTGATTCTCTAAGAGTCCATGCCATATTATTTTACAGAGTGATATCTACGGAGATTCCTAATATTATGTGTACTGACAGACTTACCATCCTGGTCCGTTAAACTATAGGCACACTCACCAATACGTTTAACCACCTTAAAAGGCCCCTGAAATAGATGAAAAAAAAACTAAACCAACCCCTAAACTGAAGATAGATAAGAACTCTGAAACACACCTGATCGCCTATCCAAAAAAAAACTGAATTTAACCCTCCAAAAACTGTAAGCTGCCAACTTCCTACTCATCTCCCTCAAACTTACCTGCCAAAATGATACACTCGATGAAGGTCGACTGATATCCTGATTCAGCATAATGCCTATTTCTTTCTCCTCTGGTTCACCTGTACTCTTTCGTTGCCACTTTCCTGACGCCCCCCACCCCTCTGATAGTTTTCCTGTGCTGATATTATCCTTATCCTGTTTCTTTCTACTTCTATAATTCCTTATTTCCACCTCCCGTTTATTCTGTCTACTAGAATCTCCCTGCTGACTTTCACCTAACATCACCTCCAAATGTTGTTCACTCTCAATTAACGTCTCCTCCCACTGCCGTTCACTCTCCTCTAAGTTACTATCACCTACTATCCCTTTCAACTGCTGTTCACTCTCGTCTACGCTACTATCACCTACCGTCCCTTTCAACTGCTGTTCACTCTCGTCTACGCTACTATCACCTACCGTCCCTTTCAACTGCTGTTCACTCTCGTCTAGGCTACTATCACCTACCGTCCCTTTCAACTGCTGTTCTCTCTCGTCTACGCTACTATCACCTACCGTCCCTTTCAACTGCTGTTCACTCTCGTCTACGCTACTATCACCTACCGTCCCTTTCAACTGCTGTTCACTCTCGTCTACGCTACTATCACCTACCGTCCCTTTCAACTGCTGCTTCTCTGCTGCTTCGTCCACACACAACTTCACAGATTCTACCTGCCTGCCTACCTCCTTTCTAATAGCCTCTCCTTGCTGCCTAACTTCTCTTACCTCCTTACTTACAGGATCTTTCACTTCTCTTTCCTGCTTGTTCACTGCCTCTATACCGGACTCTAACTTCTCTGTACTAGACTCTACCTGCTTGCTCCACTTATCCACACTAGGCTCAAACGTCTCACTCACGGACTCTCCCAGCTTGTCCAACTCTTCCCTACTGGACTTACACGTCTCACTCACAGACTCTACCAGAGATTCTAACTCCTTACTGACAAATACTCCTAAATATGTTACTTCCTTACTTACAGATTCCTTCCAAGACTCTATCTCCTTGGTCACTGACTCTACCTTCTCATTTACAGAGCCTACCTGCTCCTTAATTTCCTTACTCATAGATTCTCCTTGCTTCTTAATCTCTTTTATTTCACTCAGTAGCATTTGGATCAAACTATCGTTCATAACCCCCCCATTTACATTTAAGTTACTACCTTCAGCGATCAGCTGCGACTCAGTAGTAACAATGGTAACATATGTTCCCACTGTCTTTTCCACATCTTCCTCACTGCCACTTCCCCCAGTTTCCTGATTACCTGACATTTTACTGTTTGATTTACACACAACCCTTGACCTTAATTCTAAATTGTCTGATGTGGACATACCCCTTAAAACAAAACAAATTACTGTGAACCCTAATACTCCTAAGGTGTCTATCGGCTGTGTGCATATGTGCCCTAATGATACCTGCTAGGTTTCCCTACTCTTGCCCCACGTTGAGGTGCTATGTTGTATCTTTTTACCAGCCCTTCTTGGGCGACTGATTTAAAACTTCCCAAAATCATCCTCCTATTTTTGATCGGAAGTACTTCATCATATACCACACAATTGAAATGGCAGGGTCGTGGAGTGTTGGACACACATTTGGTCAACCTAACTGGTATCATTTGGGCGTTCAACTATTAGGTGTAATTCCCTATAAAGAAAACTAATTATAACCTTCAAAATATGTGTATTAATATCAACTTTAAACATATGGCGGGGACTCTCGTCGAACAGACTATGGTTTACTATCTTCTCTCCTCGGCAATGACGAAAACATGTGACCCAAAATGAATGTTGGAATATAAAGATGTTTGTTACTCACTCATCGACGATCTAGCAGATAATCTACGAGACATGCTCGATAGATCAGTTCTCCCCAGCATTTCTAAGATTTTCCACACGTGGTTTGAGGTTAGAGATGTTTACTGGTTTACATAGCCACATCTCTGCGAGAGAAATGAATGTGCTTCCGTACCCAACTTGAATTGTGCTAACAGAGATAACATCGTTGTGATATGTAGCCGTTTCGAGTACATTCACAAGCCATGCTTTCAACAAAACTGTTTCTCCAAATAGGCCTACGCCAAATTACGAGAACGCGACCTTTCCAATCAGACGCTACAATAGAAGTCAAGCCCCGCTATACACGAAAATCCCACCTCTCATCTTGTAAACACATGTTTTCGTCTTTCTCCGCCAGGGTCATGATACCCTCCAACCCATACAAAATACACCAATAATCTCGAACCCATGTATATTTCTTACAACTCGTGGCGCGAAACTCTTCTCTGACGTCAGAACCTTACACAATTTACACAAAGCTTTCTTCAAGACAAGGGAAGTTATTCTCGGCCCAATCTAAATTTGGCCTAGAGTTTCCTGCTGTTGCAACATCTTGTAGCTTACCTACACAATCCGCTGTCTTGTATACTGACATCTCCCATACAAATTAAATGAAATATTCCTGACTGAGTCCCCGAGATACACAAGATATATATACACTAAGAAAATGAAATTCTACAACCTAAATGATGATGATGAACAAGAAAAGAAATGGTATGAACAAATTACCCTAACCTGACTTCTCTTGCAGTCAACCAAATAAGGGTTTGGGAACATTGTGACCGGAACAGTCACAGTGTTAACAACAGAAATGACCTTCATTCGTTCATGCGAGAGGCAAGCATAATAATGGATAAGGCATCTTTCAATCTCCGAGGGTGGGAGTATTCTCAGGATGGTACAGCTGAAAATCTTACTCATGTGCTGGGGCTCATTTGGAATAAAGGAGAAGATACCATTGAACTGAATCTAACTCATGTTAACGATTTCAAATATGATGTAATCACCAAAAGAGCTACACTAGGAGCTGCACATAAGCTGTTTGACCCTATTGGCTTCTCATGTCCGGTATTTCTCTGTCCAAAATTAATCTTGCAAGAACTATGGGCCACTGACTTGGGTTCGGACACCAGAGTAGACGAAACAACAAAGAGAAGATTCATGAAGTGGTTGGCAGAACTACCTCAGCTGTCTGAGATTAAGATTCCTAGATGTTTGATCGGTAGTGTCCAGTCGGTTGAAGATATATCTCTTCACGTGTTCTGCGACACCAGTCAAACTGCGTATGCTGCAGTTATATTCTTGCGAATACAGAGGGTTGACAATATAGAGCTATGATTTGTACAAGCCAAGACAAGAGTGGCACCCAAGAAGAGTATCACCATACCACGCCTGGAATTACTAGCAGCTACAATAGGGGTTCGACTAGTGACGTCAGTACTGCCAACATTAACTGCAAAAGAAATCGTTACTTATTATTGGAGTGACTCGTCGACTGTGTTGTCCTGGATCAAGTTAGACGAACCTTGGGGGACCTTCGTGTGGAACAGAGTGCAAGAAATTCGAAGACTGTCCAGAATAGAACAGAGGCGGCATGTTCCAAGAACCATGAATCCGGCTGACCTGGCTTCAAGGGGATGTAGCACAAAACAGTTACTTCAACAGAGATGGTGGGAAGGGCCAAAATGGCTAAAACAATCCACTACACAATGGCCTAGCCCCGAAATTTCAACAAACGATGATGAAGTCTTCCAAGAAAGAAAAAAGAAAGTCAACACTATGACGGTGTTAGAAGACAAGTCCAATACCCAAGAATGGCACCTTGACTATTCCTCAAGTTTCCGTAGAACAGTTCGTATGATAGGATGGATCTTGAGGTTTCTGTATAATTGTCGACAGAAAAATAATCGGAGAAGAACTACCGACATTGAAGAAACCACAGAAGCAGAAAAAGTCGTGATGAAGTTCATACAAAAGGAGTTTTGTTGGTGAAAAGGATGAAAGATTCAACTCACTATGTGTTTTCATGGATGATGAGGGAGTGCTGAGGCTGAAAACAAAAATTATATCGCGCAAAGATGATTATGCTTTCCGTTGTCCTGCTATCCTTCCTGCGAAGCATACAACAGTTCACGCTCTCATTAGGGAGATGCACAAAGACTTATGTCATGCTGGAACCCAGATTCTGCTCAGTGGGCTCAGACAGAAATATTGGATCCGTGGAGGAAAGAGAACGGTGTAAGGGTGCAATTAAAACATGTGTTGTCTGCAGAAGGTACCATGGAAAACATCTTGAAGCAGAACAAACTCATCTCCCCATAGACAGAGTGAGAGAAGCCTCAATTTTTGAAATAACAGGGGTCGACTTTGCCGGGCCTCTGATTTTGAAAGGTGGACAGAAAGCCTGGGTCTGTCTATTCACGTGTGCAGTTTTTCGTGCAGTACACCTGGAGCTAGTAACATCTTTGGCTACTGCAACATTCCTCGAAGCTTTTCGGCGCTTCGTGTCCAGACGTGGAAGGCCAATGATTGTCTATAGTGACAATGGGACAAACTTTCAAGACACCTGCAATATGTTGGAGACACTTCAGTGGGATAAAATTGCTGAATATAGTTCTGTACACCAAATAAATAAGTCACTCAAAATATCTCATTGGTTTAACCACCACTCTCCCACTACTGGTTCTGATGAGATTAGAAGTATTAGTAGATGGTTTAACTGTTTTTGGATTTTTCTCCTTCTTCTCATTTTCATTCCGCTCAACTTGCAGTCTTAAAGCATGATCTTCTCCAGATGTCACTTCAAGTGGATACACCCTCTGTACTGGCCTCAGTAGCTCTCCTTTTGTAGTCGCCAAGCGAACAACTCTCACGACACCACCTTTGCCAGGGATGACCTCTGTCACTCTGGCCAGCGGCCAGTCTAGTCTCTTCGTGTTGTCACTGGCTACCAGTACTACTTCACCTACGCAGGGTTTGTGATGACTTTTCCTAATGTGGTTCTTCTGTATTAGCTGTCCAAGATATTCATTCCTGAATCTTACCCTTAATGTTTCCTTTACTTTCTGTCTGTATCTGAATCTTCTGTCAAGTTTTATGTCCTCTAGCATGTCGATATCGGGTATTCCAATCTCCTTGATTTCCTGTAGGAACATTGCAGGGGTGATAGCCATCAAGTCTTCTCCATCATTGGACAGTAAGTGGTCGTGAATTCATGACAGCTTCAATGTCACACAGAACAGTCATCATTTCTTGGTACGACAGACATGAATTTCCCAGAACTTTCCTGAGCATTTGTTTGAGGACACCAATCAGCCTCTCCCACCATGCTGCAGTGGGATAAAATTGCTGAATATAGTTCTGAACACCAAATAAAATGGAAATTCCAATCCTCCCACTGCAGCATGGTGGGGAGGATGATGGGAGAGGCTGATTGGTGTCCTCAAACAAATGCTCAGGAAAGTTCTGGGAAATTCATGTCTGTCGTACCAAGAAATGATGACTGTTCTGTGAGACATTGAAGTCGTCATGAATTCACGACCACTTACTTACCTGTCCAATGATGGAGAAGACTTGATGGCTATCACCCCTGCAATGTTCCTACAGGAAATCAAGGAGATTGGAATGCCCGATATCGACATGATAGAGGACATAAAACTTGACAGAAGATTCAGGTACAGACAGAAAGTAAAGGAAACATTAATGGTAAGATTCAGGAATGAATATCTTGGACAGCTAATACAGAAGAACCACATTAGGAAAAGTCATCACAAACCCTGCTTAGGTGAAGTAGTACTGGTAGCCAGTGACAACACGAAGAGACTAGACTGGCCGCTGGCCAGAGTGACAGAGGTCATCCCTGGCAAAGGTGGTGTCGTGAGAGTTGTTCGCTTGGCGACTACAAAAGGAGAGCTACTGAGGCCAGTACAGAGGGTGTATCCACTTGAAGTGACATCTGGAGAAGATCATGCTTTAAGACTGCAAGTTGAGCGGAATGAAAATGAGAAGAAGGAGAAAAATCCAAAGACAGTTAAACCATCTACTAATACTTCTGATCTCATCAGAACCAGTAGTGGGAGAGTGGTGGTTAAACCAAAGAGATATTTTGAGTGACTTTTTTATTTTTGTGTTCATTTATTTTGAGAAAAAGAAAAAAAGTTATTTTATTGTTTTGTTGAGTTGTTTCCACAACTCAAGGTGGGAGAATGTTGAATTGGCAGCATGCACAAGAGTGTAGTGCAGTATCTTTGACATAGTCTTTGATATCAGTGAAGTTAAGTGTCAAAAACAATATGGTAGATCGTCTGAATTGTGAACAATTCCACAACAAATAATAAAATATGCATTCTAGAGGATTCTATGTGATTTATTGAGAAGTGAACCTAACACCCGGTAATGGGGCTACTGTGTGTTCAATGCATTTTAAAAAGACAGACTATGATGAAACGCAACTTTTGAAAATGAAGTTGATGCCTACGGAAAAGCTACAAGGTCCAAAATTGAAGCCAGGAGCTGTTCCTTCAATAAGGTGTCCGGCGCCAACAGATGGATATACTTCTCATGTAGGAAAGCTAATTCGTACGCAAGCCGCTTCACAAAGTATACTGTGGGGTTATTCGTCAGGAATTGAGCCGAGCAGGACGGAAAGGTATGAGACTAAAAGACGAAGGGAGTTTCTTGACACAGTATTAAGCAAAAGTAATAACGATAAGAAGTACACGATGTACAGAAAGAATGATGTGATTGAAAATATGTTATCAGATGGTCATGTATGTGCAGTAGTTTAGAAATACAGTGCGAGTTAGGAAGTGAAATTGCTATAAAATACTTAGACATTACAACATCGGCTCAGCCCTGAACAGTGACGTAATGGAAGAACAATTGAACGACAGTTTCTATGAGTCAGATGAAAATGATGAAAGTGACGTAATGGAAGAACAATTGAACGACAGTTTCTATGAGTCAGATGAAAATGATGAAAGTTACAGTGAAAGTGATATTAGTGATACTGATTACGAACACACACAAGACGATGCACATATTACAGGTTCATATTTCTGTGTCGCGTGGACATGTTTACTCACACTCTTTGAAATTTGCTACAGTTGTAAAAGTAAATTGAAAAACATTTCACATTACATTAAGGGGACTATGTTGTGCATAAAAACACTTTGTGTTTGTGGTAATGAATTGGGTAGGTATTCTCAACCGATGGAAGAAAAGAAACCGGAAGGAAATGTCCTAATAGCAAAAGCATTATGTTTGTCAGGCATACTGTTTGAACCCTTTCGGTCATTCTGCAAGTCCATTAATATACATATGATGTCACGAACTGTATATGATAGAATTATTCATAGAGTAACTGGTCCTATATTGGAGGATACATGGAATCAAGAAAGAACTAAGGTTATTGATTGTTTGAAAAGCAGTGCCAAACCCATTTGGTTAGCCGGAGATGACCAGTACGATTCTCCCGGCTTTTCAGCCAAATATTTAGTGTATTCGCTCATGGATATAAATACAGGCCGTATAGCTCATTTGGAACTTGTTCAGAAAGTGATGGTGAAAAGTGATCTTGAAAGGGCTGCATGTGAAACCGCATTAACAAAGATTGTACAGGAAGAAAATTGTAATATATAACTCTTTCTTTCCGATAGACACAAAGGAGTAAGTTATTTACTGAGAACACAATATCCCGATATCGAACATGAATTTGACGTTTGGCACGTATCAAAAAGTTTAATGAAAAAGATGAGAGCACTCGATAAAAAGCATACAGAAGTTCAGGCGTGGAAAGCCAGTATAAATAATCATTTATGATGGGCAGCACAAACATGTAATGGAAACAGATCTGTGTTAATTGCTAAATTTACATCAATTTTGCACCACGTAAAAAATGAGCATAAGTGGTTAGAAAACGGTGAATGGAAAAAGAGAGAAAGAAAATGTGGATTAATGGAAATTCAAGTGCATTTGAAGCCTTGAAGAAAATAATTACAGATAAATCTTTCTTAAAAGATGTGGAACATATAAAACACTACGTTCACACCGGAAATCTAGAAAGTTATCACGATCTTCGTTTGAAAAAAGCTTCTAAAAGAGTTCATTTCTCGTACAGCGGCTTAAAGCTCAGGTCAATGATTGCTGCTCTGGACTATAATTGGAACATCAATAAATTGAAAGTCGGTACCAAACTCAGTATTCAAAATCAACAGGAGCCTGGGTGATAAAACAGAATTTTCCTTCATTTGGAATGTGGTTGGTGACCAGTGAACCAGAGTTGTCTCAGAGTGCTTCTAATTCCTTGCTTGTTTCTTAACCATGGATCCTTCACATCTCGTTCTGCAGTACAAACAAACTGCACGTTTCATGTCAGCATCTGCAGGCTGACTAGATGTAGGATAAACGAGCTCCTACACCTGCGCACACCTGTTAGGTGACACTTTCAGAAAGGGGAAGATATAGTCGGCTATCTGAAAAAACGTTTGAGCAATGTTCTGAAATGTCAGTCTCCTTAAGTATACCGATTTACTTATAAATTCGTGATTGCTTTATTAAAATACTCTACTTTGAAACCAATACGCCTATTACTAGATTTATTTAATAAAAGATCGTACAATGTACATAGATTATTCAATTTCTTTGCTCCACCGAGCAAATTACTCTCTGGTACAGTACTCAGTAAGGGATATTTGTATTTTCTCACACACCTTTATGTGGTAACTATTACAGTGCATTTTGCATAGTTCACACACACACTGTTCTCCTGGGTCATGGTGCTTCTTGTTGCTGCAGCATTTGAAGTGAAATCCATGTACAGCGAACCTTGTCATCATGTGTCGAAGATCGTAGTCGGATTGTTTCCATTCTGTCGTGACCATAGCGTCGATGGAATAAATTTGTCGCATATTTCTTCTTTCTTTATACGAAGTTCCTTGATTGCCTCATTGTATGCATCTGTGGTGGTTAATAATAGCTGAATATGTAGCTCTTCGATGTAGAATTGTTCTCTTGTAAGTTCGTAGACAAGACGTGAGCGAGTGTACTTCGAAAGACTTGGGGCCTTTTTCAAATATGTCGCCTTTAATTTTTCGATCTCTAGAAGGTCTCTCTTTGTCAGGTGTGTCCCAATTGCTGGTAGCCCATAGGTGACGACCGGAGTGATTTTTACTTTGAAGAGTTTCAAGGCAGTATCTAATGAGGGTCTTCCAAATGAACCAAAAGGAGTTTTGCTGTAGCCATCTTAATGCATGTAGAAATTTGTGGATTTTCATAATTTAAGCACATCAACTGATCACTCTAGTTTAGTGCCCTGAGGTGTCGATCAATGTGACCAAATCTACTGGACTAGATTTATGGGTCATAACTATTATTTTTCTTCATTTCATCTCCTGGAAAATCTGTTATTAGAAGCTTTACAGTCAGTCAACCCAAGTGGGCCCAAATTAGATTGGGCAGGGAACTACAAATAATTTACTAGTGCCTGAAATAAATTACATGAATTATTTATATACTTAATAAAACACTCCTCACTAACAATATCAGATCTTGACATGTTCTAACATAACAAATACCTATTTAACCCTCAAGAGGGCGGAATTTAATATCTTAAACTGCAAGACAGACGAAATTTAATATATTATATGGTCCGAGATCCGACGATACTGGCGCAAGTGGTACACTAAAAACTCAACAGATGGCAGTAAACCACACTTTTAGGCCTGGCCTAACAGGGAACCCTCGAATTGAGTAGTGTTACTCCCCCCTAGGTTCTAGAGATTGTCGTGTTCAGTCGAGCTTACGTCGCGAGTTCTAAGAACGGCTTTTTGTAATTTATATAGTTATTTTACGACATGTGCAGTAAAAATCGGAACAAAGATAATATTTTATCACAATAATTGTTCACCAGTGATCACTAATAACCTGTATTTTGTGGAATGAATCTTATGCCTTTTATGTACTAATATGCTGCTGCGAAAATTTCAGTAATATCCTACGCACTTCTGAGATGGAGTACATCCAATAATCAAGGTAAGCCATTAATATCACGTACATATGCATGTTTATAGCTAGTGTTTGATAATTCTGAACAAGTTTAAATTTTGCTGTATTTTCGGTCCGTGTACAGACATAAAATGCATCCGCCCGTGCTTGGTTAACATGCGGAGCACCAACAAAACAACTTATGATCACAGCCTGAATGGTTGATTTACTGTGTTGCTACATTTTAAAACATATGAGCCATGGTTTCAACGTGGTCTTATCAGACTTCGTTCAAACCGTGTTTCTGAAATTGACCGGAAGCCCAGTTGAAGTGTGGTTTTAAACTGTGCTTTAAAATTATGTACCAAACTCCATTTCTGCAATCTACCCAGAAATGTCTTCTTCACATTAATACAGTTTTGCCAAAGGACATAGAAAAGCTCAAAATCTGCAGCATTAATGAGCCTAACATCCAATCAAAGCTTAAAAGTAAGTTTGTCATGAAGTATTGATTCTTCAAAGCATGTTCATTGCAGTATTGAAGCTTCCCAGCTTCTATATTCAAATATTTTTGAGATGCTTGAACAGCCCTGCTCTGCAAATCTGCACTACAGTGAACATTCTAGCAACAGGCATCCCCATTTAATGGAATGAAACAGATGCCACAACATGTTAGTTACTGTTGCTTTAATGTAGTTTCCGAACCTCCAGGGGCACAATAGACATGATAATCTGTGCCAGACAACTCCAAGAAAAGTGCAGAGAGCAACAGGAGCCTTTGTATTCAGTTTTCTATGACCTGGAAAAGACCTTTGATTCTGTACCAAGATCTGCTATGGGGAAAGTATTAGCGCACTTTGGATGTCCAGACCGCTATGTGGAATTAGTTCAAGCTCTTCATGATAGAATGTCTGAGAAAGTTCTTCATGGTAACTCTGTATCCGATCTGTTTCCAATCATTCACGGTTTGAAACAAGGCTGTGTGCTTGCTCCAACACACTTTGCATTGTACATGGCTGCCATGATGTATGAATCACCTTCCAACAACCTAGGCATACTGTAGACATTAAGTTTCGCTTCGATGGAGGCCTTCAATCTGGCAAGACCTCGTTCACAGAGACATACCCAAGTTACCCAGGTGACAGAACTGCAGTATGCCGATGACACCGCATCTCCTGCTCCGAAACCTGCAGAGCTTCAACAATCGGTCAATCGCTTTAGCACTGCGTGTGATCACTTTGGTCTTACCATCAATGCAAAGAAAACTAAGGTACTTTCACAACCTGCCCCAGGATTACCTCTTCCTGAATTCAGTATTTCCATCTTAGACTCAACACTGGAGCAGGTTGATCATTTTTCATATTTTGTTAGTATCTTGTCTAAACGGTGCACCTCAACAGGATGTTGACAAAAGAATTGGGGCTGCCCATGCAGCATTTGGCGGCTTAATGCACAGTCTTCATGAATAAAGACCTAAAGATGCATACCAAACTCGTGGTGTACAAGGCTGTCGTCATCTCAACGCTACTGTATAGCAGTGAAACTTGGACACACTATCTCCGTGATATTAAGAAACTTGAGCACTTCCACCAACAAAGGATGAGATACATCTTGAATATCAAGTGAAGTGGGAGGACTACGTGACCAACACTGCAGTTCTCGAGAAAGCGCATCTCAATAGCATTGAGGCAACCATCATCGCTCATCAACTGAGATGGTTAGGCCATGTTCACCGTAGAGTGATATCAGGCTTCCACGTTAAATCCCTTATGGTGAACTTTGCTCCGGCACTAGACCTCATGGGGACCCTCTGAAGCGTTTTTAAGACCAGCTCAAACACATCATGACGATGACTGGTATACATATCCGCTCATGGGAAACATCTGCTGCGGACAGTTTACTGTGGTGAAACACTACATCGACCGCTGTCAACTTATTTGAAAGAAAAACGTTGCAGACATGGAGAGGCCAAGCGACAAGCAAGAAAGCTTCGTCAATTACAACACCGCCGTCCCCCGACCATTCAGTGCAATTTATGTGGGTGCATGTTTTAAGCCAGAATTGGCCTGTTTAGTCAACATAAACACATCCACAAGCTGGTGGAATAGCAAGGTCATCTGCCTCTTTTAACAAAGTTAAAAATAAACAAATTAAGATAAATTTAAAATTTTGAGGTGGATGCCTAAATATGATCTTTTCTAAAAACCTGCCAACCTGGACCCATTGTTTGGGAAGCCAGGCTCTGCCTGTCACAAGCCAGGGCAAAAGGTGGGTGATGGAGGAGCAACACCTCTTAAAAAAACCATGGTCCAGTTGGCCCGACTGGTAGTACCATGTATGGGCCCCTTACCAGGATAACGGTGAAGACCTCAACGGTATTTATGGTGGAGAAGGTAACTTTCGGTACAGCATAATTGGCGGAAGGGGTAACCCAGTGCTCGGGTTAATGAGTAAAAGGTATATGGAGGCCATATATCAGTCTTAGGGGTATGACGGTTCCACATGTTAGTGGCGATACTCCGACAGCGTCTGTTCCACATGTTAGTGGCGGCTGATTAATAACACTCAGAAGTGGAACTCTGAGCTTAACCCGACTAGAACCTCAATTCTAGTCAAATCCCTAATCCAAGTTAATCAATATGGATGTAGCACGTTCAAAAACAACTTACCCCAGTGGGTCAAATCCCACGGTTGAAAAACCGCAAGTGGTCTATTCGGATTCTGGGGAGACCACAGACGTGTACGATGAGGTAAGTCGGAGTGCCTCGACACCCCGTAAGAAAATTAAACCTAAATCAAAGATTTGGCTAATGACGTTTAACGTAAATTCTCTTGAAGATGGGGAAACTCAAATCCATTTTAACAAATCACGAGAACGTAAAATCAAGATTATTGCTTTTAAAGAATCTAGATTTACAGATGAATATCCTTTCAATTCTGAAGGTTACAGGATTTACAAAGGGAAGCCAGGAGAACGAGCTATGAAAAATTGCCCACAATTTGGTACTGGATTTATAGTCCATCATTCCTTACTTGATTCAGTTACAACCTTCCACTCACCCTCTGGGCGTCTCTCCACCATGACAATAAAATCAGCAAACAAAATTTACACTCTCATTAATGGACATGCCCCAACTAATATCACCAACAGAAAGGCTGTAGGAAAAGTCGAAGAATCTTGGAACCAATTAGATGATATACTTCAAAGAATCCCGAGGAATCATGTTAAAGTACTTATGGGTGATTTTAATGCCCAAATTGGCAAAGAAAAAAAATATAGATATTGGGTAGGTAAATGGTGAGGACATAATCAGACCAATCGGAATGGTATGCGTCTTCTTGAAATCTGCAAGAACCATGACTTATTCTTCAAATCAACATTTTTCAAAAAGAAAACCTCTCAGTCCAAGACGTGGGTGTCACCTAACCCACTGTTAGGAGAATATCAATTGGACCATGTGCTGATCTCAAGAGTAAATACTCTCGAAATAATGAAACTTAAAGTCCTTAAGGGGTTAGCTCTGGATTCTGACCATTACCCTACAAAATTTTCATTAAATATTATTCCAGAGAAAAGGCGATTCTCTCAGAAAATCCCACCCCGTAAATATGATGTTTAAAATATTCAAGGTAATGATAAATTTAAAAACGAGACTCAACAATATTGAATCCACATAACTGGCAACAGCTCCAAGCAGGACTAATAAAAACAGCTGAGAAAATAGCACCACACATGAGAACACGCAAACATCCGTGGTGGACAGCTGAATGTGATGACCTTGTAAGGCTCAGGCAACAGGCATGGCACAATTGGTCTTGCAACAAAACTCCTAAGACTCTGCAAGATCTCAAGGATGTCAGAAGAACAGTCACGAAATCAATACGAAGAATTTGCAAGCAGAATGACAACAAAATATTACAAGAAATAGAAGCTGACTTCAAACAACATAATTCAAGAAACTACTATAGAACTTTTCGCCAGAAGCTCACTAAATATTCCCCTCCATCACTTCAATTCAAAAATGAACATGGGGATATTGCTCATAGTAACACAGAAAACTGTGAAATCCTTGCGAACTACTTTTCGGTATTGCTCAATTGTGAGAAACCTCTAGAAACATTCGCATTTATCCACACGCAACAAAACCAAGATTCGCATCCACCCAACATTCAGGAAATAAGAGAGATAAATAAATCATTGAAAAACAACAAAGCGTCGGGGGAAGACCAAATTGTTGCAGAGTTGTGGAAAAATGCAGGAGAAAATCTCATTGTAAAACTCCAAGAAATTTTAGAAGAAGTTTGGCGAACTGAAAAAATCCCAGCTGACTGGAAGATGGCACTCATACATCCCTTGCACAAAAAAGGAAATCGGACGGATCCCAACGATTATCGTGGAATTTCATTACTATCCATAACATACAAAGTTTTGTCTAGAGCTCTCCTGAATCGTGCAGAAATTCAATTGGATCCAGTAATCGGCGAATACCAAGGTGGAACAAATTATCAATTTAAAAAACTCAATGAAATATTTCCGCAATACATCGAACAAACACTATGTCATTACATTTGTTGACTTCCAAAAGGCGTATGATAGCATCGACCGTGAATCCCTTTTCGAAATACTCAAAGAATTTGGATTAGATCAAAAGACAACAAATATTATTAAGGAAACACTCATGGAAACCAAATCTAAGGTTAAATTTATGGGAGAACTGAGCAGAGAATTCCCCATTGACACAGGAGTCCGACAAGGAGATGGATTGTCCCCGTTGCTTTTCAACTGTACACTAGAGAAGGTTGTACGAGAATGGCGAAAAGCAGGTGCACCGACGCATAGGATAGGACCAAAACTTAAAGGCATAGAATTAGACTGTTTGGCATTTGCTGATGACATGGCATTAATTGCCCAAAACATCTCTGATGCGCAATACCAACTTGAACTTCTACAAGAACAAGCAAAGAAAATTGGATTGCAAATCTCATTTGATAAAACAAAATTTATGACAGATATAAAGAATGCCCCCCATCTGAAATTGAAATTGGTACTGACCATATATCTCGTGTGAAGGAATTTAAATATTTGGGTGAATGGATTACCGACAATTGTAATGAAAAGAGGTCCATTACAACAAGAATTCAAAAAATGGAAACTGCTTTTCAGTTAACGAAAAATACTTACAACAAAAAGAGTCTTTCCTGGAAATGCAAAATTCAACATTATACAACAGTGATCGGGCCCAAAGCTCCCTACGCTTCAGAAACTCTCACTCTTCAACACAGAACACTTCGAGATCAGTTGGAAGTGAAGGAACGTAAAATAATGAGGAAAATCTTAGGGCCGAGAATCAAAGATGGTGTTCATCTTCCAAAGCCAAATGCTGAAATATATAAAACCATCTCCAAAATCACAGACAAAATGCGTATGCGACGAATCCAATTCTTGGGGCACCTGGAAAGAATGGACCCAAATAGACTAACTCACAAAATTCACACATACTTGAAAAACAAAACAACTAGATCAAATTGGTACAAACAGACTGAAAAAGACTTGCAAGAATTAGGATCGCCAAATCTCCTAGACCGAAATGTCATCAGAACACTTGCACTCACACAGGGTTTCGAGGAGGAAGAAAGACGGCCATACCACCATATCTGGTCTGCACAACGGAAGCAAACCCATTCGTTGCGTATGAAGGAGTACTGGGCTGCAAGAAAGGCTAACCATTGTTGATTCCGCGTGGTCCTAAGAGACCCATTCGCGACGAAGAAGAAGAAGAAGAAGATCTTTTCTAAGCCTAAAAGTCGGTCTTATTGGCCCTATAAGTCACCTCCTACGACAGGCAGGGTATACCGTGGGTGTATTCTGCCCGCCGCCAACAGGGTGATGCCACAACATGATGTTGAAACCATTATGAGGACATCCACAATAATCCTGAAGACATACGCCATGGAACAACACTAGGAAGTGAAGCTCCCATAAGACCAACGGTTGTCACTTTCCAATTTTGATCTTTAGCTATTACCCCTTACTGCACTCTGCCGAGTAGGGCAGCTCCATATCATGACAAAATGGTGTGGCATTAGAATAGTATGCCAAATTTTGTGGTTAGGTAAGTTACTGTCGCACACATTTGTGATAACAGTTTCCCATGTTTCAGAATTGCCTACGTTGAGAGTATATGTGAATAACTTATTTTCCTACGGGAATTTTGCGAGTCCCAAATTCACAAAGCTTGAAGCGTTCAACTAATTTTCCTCCACTACTAACCAGCAAACCTCTTGGCATACTCGTCTTTGTGGAAAATTCAGTAATCCAAAAAAACTAATGTAACACAATATACAAATAATAGTACCAGTCTCATTCCAATTATGAGATCACTAATCTACCTCAACTTTAACACGAGATGATGACATAATAAAAGAGGATGAGTGTGGTCATTTTGAAGAAAATAAATAAAATGACTATATATGAATACATTTACTTCTTGTTTAAGCAAGCACGTACGAGTATAATTTACAAACTGCCAACTACGAACTACAGACTGGCAATTGCACGTTGTGAATCGGGCTTTACCTAGCAGGACTAGTAGGAAACTTGTGCATAGAGATAGACTTTTTGCTGCTATTATTATTGCTGCACCAAACAGCAACGTAGTAAAAATCCACTCCATTTCTTTCACTATTTGCTTTCTGCCATTTCTCAGCGTTTTATAGAACGAAAATTTAATTTTCATAGAATAAAGGATAAATAATCCAACGGCTTGACGCTGTAGATTAATCATCATCCAGCCCCAGGCCGGGTCTGTTTGGAACATAGTCCTCTCCACTTAGTTCTCTCTTCCCACCACCCCTCCGTCGTCACTCTGGTCGAGTCCTCTCCTCTCTTTTTGACACACTCCTCCACTCCCTTCAGCCATCTATCCCTTGGTCTTCCCCTTAGTCATTTCATCTGCATCTGCATTTCGTGTGTCCTCTTGGGAATCCTCTTCTCTTCCATCCTCCTCCAAGTGTCCATACCATCTCAGTCTTGATGTCTCAATCCTACCCTGCAAGGGCTCCTCTTTCACTATTTCCCTGATCTTGTCATTTCTCACCCTAACTCTTCTTGTTATTCCTATCCTACTTCGTAGGAATTTCATTTCACTTGCCTGTACTCTGCTTATGTCTCTTTTCTTCATTGTCCACGTTTCTGACTCATAGGTTAGTATCGGGACATAGTAGCTCCTGTACAGCACTTTTTTGCTTTTTTGTGGGACATCTCTATTCCACACTAAGCTTCTGATGCTTCTCAGAAATGCTTCTGCCTGTTTGCCACGTTCGTTTATCTCTTTGTCATTTCTCCCATTTTCCTCCACTATACTTCCCAAATACTTGAGGCTTTCCACATGCTTCAGCTTTTCACCTCCAAATGTTATCTCACTCACTGGCCTATCTTTTTTCCTTGTCGTTAGCAGGAACTCACATCTACTGATGTTGAATTTCAGTCCATATTCTCCCACCGTTTCTTCCCAGGCCTCCAGTTGCTCCTGAATTTCCTCTTCCTTGTTTCCCCCGACCATTAGATCATCTGCAAACATCATTATTCTCATCTTATATTCTCCAATTTTTTTTGCTACCCGCATCATAAGTTCATCCATGACCACAATGAAGAGAGGAGGACAGTGCACTGCCCTGTTTCAGGCCACTCATTTGTTTGAACCACTCTGTTCTTTCCCTTCCCACTTTCACACAACTCATACTTGCACAGTACATCTCCTTCACTCTGCTTACAGTCTCTTTTTCCACTCCCTTTTTCTTAATTGCTTCCCAAACCTTTTTCCTAGATACACTATCATAGGCCTTTTCTATGTCTAGAAAGGCCATTAAAAGATCCTCCCCAATTTCATGGTGGTGTTCTTGAAGCTGTCTCACTGCAAATATAAGATCAACTGTCGATCTGCCAGGTCCTTTTCCACTCTGGCCCTTGTTCTGCCTTCCAAAACCTTTTCAAATACTTTGGCACAGTGTGGAATCAGTGTGACTCCTCTGTAATTCCTACACTCCTTTTCTGCTCCCTTTCTTGAATATTGGGACAATTAGTCCTGTAGATTAATGATAATCCACGCCAATACTAAATAGAAAAAGAGGTACAATACATGATGACATATTTCGTAACTCCGTTTTATTTCCTAGCGCAACCATAAAATAACAGAAGATAGAATAGCACGCAGTCAATTCATAAGTAAAAACCACCTATGTCACACGACATGGTACCTAACTGACAATTAATTGAAGAACTGTACAAATTTAATAATATTATATTTGTAATTTATGAGCATGCAGGTACCAATACATGTAATTCTCATTGTTACGTAAACCCATCATCATATTCTTCTGTATTTACAATAGTAGATTATTAGTGTCTATCTACATCTGTTGGCAACAATTGTGTGTTTTAATCGGGGTTCGCATTTGCGAATGCTACAAAAGCCTATTAATTTCATTTTTTCGTATTTGTCAAGAGAAAAAATAAGAATGTGAAACGTCTTTTTTTTTTTTCATGACCTATAAATGTGACATGTCCTTACACGTGTTCTACGTAATCTTGTTGAAATTTATATAAACTTTTCTCTTAAATTATTTATTATATTTTACACTTACTTGTTCTGTGTTCAGAAATACAAGGTTGTAAGACACTCTTTTTAGGATAGTTACAGTGAAATTCACATTACCGATTCCTACAAACGGGTGATTCATAGTGACAGCCATCTTTCCACTTTCTTCTCTCTCATTGGTCACCTGTTCTGCCAACCAATCGCAGTTCTCCATTCATCGATGTTTCTGGAGTACATCGATCTACTACTATTTAAGCGGCTGTAATTTCCTACCTCTTCACGATTACGACTTCAGTCCACTCGTCAACCAGTTGTTGCCACTTGTCAGTCCACAAGGCTTCGAGACTACGTCGAAACTTTCGACATGAAAATACTCTACGGCTAACCAACATGCTTTGAAAGTACTCAGTCCAATGTAGGACCTGTACTCTTCTTCGAGTTTCTTGCTATGGAACTCTAATTTTCTTCAAATTTCATTGACAACATAACGACTGTTTTACAGTGTTTTTAATCCTGCAAGTGATTGGTTGGTTGGTTTTTAAGTTTAGGAGCTGCGACAACGCGGTCATGTAGCCCCGTGCACTTTGGGTGTGTGTAGAATCTGTCTGATAACCGGTGTTAATTGTGATGACTGTATTAGTGGGTGTTATCTGTTTTTTTTATTTAAGTACTGCAACTTAGAATTTTTCAAATAGTTCCTACTTTTGCCGCCAAGCGCCACCGTCAACGACTACTAGGCCAAGTTCAGAACTTAGCTACTAGACGCCACCGCAGTCGGCTCTTGGCAACGAACATAGAAACCTAAGAGAGTTGTTTACATTCTTAACCTATCCAATTTAGCTTCACACAGGTGCAAATAGTGGAAGGTTCTTTAACATGCCATAAATCTATGACATGGGACCGCCGGCTTTACTTCCCCTCCGAAGGAAGGCATACTGAGGGATTTTTAACGCTCTTAAAAAATCCGACGGCTTTGGCCGGGTTTGAACCCACTATCTTGGGCATAGAAGCTCAGCATGCTACCGACTACGCCACCGAAGCCGCTCTGCAAGTGATTACTTATGTACAAGTGTTCTCCAAATGGCAACGGTTAAAGCTGGTTGCTTTTTACTACAAATGGCAAACCACCTGGCGAGGTATCCTTCTTAAAGGCCACCTGGTCTTTGATGTTCTCATCTGGTTCTTCACTCGTGGTTAAATCAACCCAAGGAAAATTCTCTTCCGGAAATAACCACCAGATAAGAAAACATGTCTCATTAACTTTGTCCGAATGAACTCTTCAAGTAAATAACTATTTACAAACTTTTCTTCAGGGCTCTGTGATCAGGCTGCACAAATTTGTTTTTGGAGCTTTTCAGCTCAATGGTTCTGTGTCAAACTTTCTTAATCAAAGGCTTTAAAATTGCCTTCTTTGTGGACCAAAGAATTTGTCAATTATGTATAATCAATTCTTCATTTTGCTTGTTTGCATTTAAGTTTTCTTGTAATGCACACAAGTTTGGTACTAAACCTTACATTGAATCTTCACTGGCAGAAACCAGTTGATATGCTAAATGCTAATTGTTTAAATTGTTGTTTGTTAAAAAATAATATTGTTAAACTTTATAAATATTTATGGGTTTATCCTTTCTTGTTACATACTTGACATACTTAGCATGTTTAATAAAATCACAATATTTAAGCAACTTGTTCTCTCTTTACAATTGCTTTGTTTTCCCTTAAATGTTCAAACTTGTTTTTTGCAATGCTCAACTTAACCTTAACTCAAAGTATCCTTTTGAGTTCTCTCCAATACGGGAGGTCTTAAATCGACCAATCCTTACCAATCGGTGTACAACTGCGAACAAAACAGAACCGTGCTATACTCATAAACATCGTCTCAGTCGAGCGCATGTGCTGCCATCTATATAGGAACGCAAAAGTGTTGAAGCTTCCCTTCCTTGTAATTGTCCCATGCATACGCTGTCATCTGATCAAAATCGACATCTTCCTTCCAGACATTCTGATTTTACTTTCCAACAGTGTATACATTTAATGTTTATTACATTCAATAACTTCTCTTTATTTCAATTCACTTAACGGAAAGTGGTAAAGAACTTTGCAAGCAAACAAACAAACGGTGTATGATAAGAAAAAAAACCATTTTTATGACCTTCATATTGCAGGCCTTTGAAGCCTTTAAAAACTTCTACAACAGCATAAGATAATGTTAACACTTGTTAGGTTGGCAAGGGTTATAACCAAATGTTTTTCTGTTGTGTTGGTACTTATTATGTATGTCATTTTGTTTTCAAGAAAAATAAAAGAGTAGTACACTGCTCTGCCTTGCAAGTGAAAATGGTGTGTGAATCATTGAGTGTAGTGAAACCTAAAATACTATAAATTAGAGAAAGCAGATGAATCAGTTAACTAAAATATCAAATCCAGAACAGGATATGGGCCCAGATGCGCCAAATGCAAACGGGTAAACTGTGAAACAAGATAAATAATCAAGAACTGTGCAGCGTGTTGAAGAAAAACAATGGCATCAGTAGATAGTGAACTACACAGCATACAAAACCTCAGCAGCCCTGACACACTTCAACTGTGGGATTTTGACATTCAAATTCTATTTAAAGCCAAGCAAGTATGGGATGTTGTTAATGGACAAGAACCTCTCACTGAAATACCACAAGATGCAGCTCAAAGGAGAAAGGCATGGTTGGCCAAAGATGCTAAAGCTCAGTATTATATTCTAAGAACAATTGACAAGGTGGTGAAAAATCATATTCTGACATGTACTACTTCCAAAGAAATGTATGAAGCACTCAGAGGTGAATTCAGAAGAGATACCAGTCAACAAAAACAACAGCTGCTCATGGACTTCCATGGTTTTAAGTTTGATAAAACTAAAGGAATGATGATGAACATCAGCCATCTAAGAAATATTGTCTTCAAACTACAACAATTCAAACAAGAAATATCTGAAGAGATGGTTATGGCAAAAAAAAACTTTTTTCATTGCCTGAGCAATATCACTATTTCTCAAGTGCATGGGAATCTACACCTACTTCAGATAGATCCATTGAAAATCTCGTGGCTAGACTTTGTGTTGAAGAAGACTACAAGTTGGCAAGTAGGCCTAAGTCACAAGAGACAAGTGTTGTTTTTGGTGCACAAAATAAATACAAGGGGTCAAAAGGGTCTCAAGTGAAGTGTTATAAATGTGGGGGAGAAGGGCATGTTAAAACAAGATGTACAAAGAAGAAATATTGCAAGATCTGTAAATGTGACACTCACAATGAAGAAGAATGCTTCAAGAAAAGAAACAATGTGCTTGACAAGAAATGCATTTACTGTAAGAAATCTAATCATGTGTCTGACAATTGCTGGTTCAAAGAAGAACATGAAAAGAAGAAAGACAAAGTATCCTTCTTAGCAGAATCTGAACAGTATGGTGAAGTGCTATTCTGTGAAAAACTAAGTGAAAATATGTTTGTGGTAGACAGTGGTTCTACATCACATCTGACAAATAAGCGTAACATTTTATCAAACACCGAGTCATCAGAAGCTAAAATATACAGTGCAAAGAAGGGTGAAACTATGAACACTGTGATGTCAGGAGACATTGAAACTGACAATGTGATGTTTAAAGATGTGTCTCATGTGCCACAACTAGAAACTTACTCTCTGTCAATGCCATTACTGAAAACAATGGAGAGGTAAGATTCACAAATAAAGAAGTTTTGTTTTTGAAAGATGATAAAGTTGTGCTTACAGGAAAGAAAACTCCAGGTGGATTGTTTGTTGTGGACTTAAATCACTCAACATCAAAAAGAAACACTCCTAACCCAAACTGAAGACAAACACATGGTATGGCACAAGAAATTCGACCATATTAGCTCTGGAAATCTACAGAAACTTCCTAACCTACGTCAGGGAGTGCCATTTTCTCTAAGTAAAGCCAAAGTTAACCCTAGATGTGAAATATGTGCTATAGCAAAACTCAACAGAAATCCTTTTAACACAGTGCGACAAAGAACAGAGTGACCTTTGGAAATTATACATACAGACTTGTGTGGTAAAATTGATCCACCAACTTTTGACAACAAGAACTATTTTATGTTATGTATAGATGATTTCACCCATTTTGTACAAGTGTATTTGCTAGAAACCAAAGACGAAGCTGAAGGTATTTTAAAGGACTATATTGCTGAAGCAGAAAACCACCATAACCTAAAAATGTCTAATATAAGAGTTGATAATGGTGGAGAATATCGGTCTAATGACTTCAAGAACTGGTGTAAGGGTAAAGGTATCAAATTAGACTATACCATACCTCATACACCTCACTTGAACGGCACTGCTGAAAGGATGAATCTGACTCTAGGAAACAAAATGAGAGCGCTACTGTATGATGCAAATTTTCCCAATGAAATGTGGGGAACTGCAGTGGAAACTGCAGCCTATCTTCAAAACAGGAGTCCAACGGTAACAGTTGACACCACTTCTGCCGAAAAATGGTACCAAAGAAAACCTGATCTCTCTCGCCTTCAACAGCATGGTTCTGTGGTCTACACCAAGCGTCTCGGGCATCTGAAGAAACTAGATCCTAGAGGTAAGAAAGGTTATTTTGTCGGCTACTCCAATAATGGATACAGAATCTGGGACAAGGAAGATCGGGTGATCTATATATCCAGAGTTGTGAAGTTCTTTGACACAAAAAATTACAAGAAGCCTGCATTACAAAACCAAAGTATCACCATTGAAAATTTACTTGAAGATGAAGACAACCAGGAAAATGAAATAAACCATGCAAGTCAAGATGAAACCGATAGTGAGGAATCAAAAGATGAAGATACTGGATCGGATTATGAACCCTCAAGTGATGAAGATGATGCAACAATAAATCCAAAACCAAACCAAAGACCACAAAGAGACATAAAAATGCCAAAGAAATATGAAGATTATGCATTGCTTACAGATGACTCACCTCTTACATATGAAGACTGCATGCAGAGTCAAGATAGAGAAAAATGGAAGAAGGCCATACAAGAGGAAAAGGACTGCCTCAAGAAAAATGAAACTTGGGATTTAGTCAACGAAGAATGTGCCAAAGGTAAAGAAATCGTTACTAGTCGCTGGTTGTTCAAGGTTAAAGAAGACTTTACTATACAAAGGACATACGAAAATTAAAAAGGAAATGTAGAATGGTAAACAGTCAAATCAAAGAGGGCAGGGGAAACAGAGAAACCAGAAAGCAGCTAATAAAGGAGCTCAATAGGTTGAAAAAGGAAGCAAAGGAAAATTACATGAATGGCATACTTCATGAGGGTAAAGACCACATAGGGAAATGGAAAAAGCTGTATTCATATATTAAAAACCAAAAGGGAAACGGAATCCACATTCCCACAATGGAGGGAGAAGGAGGTGAGCATTTATTTGCAGATAATGAGAAAGCAAACCTATTTAGTAGGGAATTCATAGATTCAGTGGAAGATTGTCAGGAGTTGGAAACCGTAAATGAGACTGGAGAGGGTGAAACACATAAGGACACAAGAAGCTTCACCTTTACAAATGAGGATATTTTTAGAGAAATCAAACTGCTTCAGCAAGGAAAAGCAGCAGGGTGTGATCAAATTACTGGGGAATTAATAAAGGCAATGGGGTGGTACATAGTGCCTTATTTAAAGTTTCTTTTCGACTATGTCATGAACAATAATAGAATACCAAAGGAATGGAAGGAATCTATAATAATACCAATTTATAAAGGAAAGGGAGATAGAAGTAAACCTGAGAACTACAGACCAGTAAGTCTGACCAGTGTAGTTTGTAAAATCTTGGAGAGTTTAATAGTAAAATATATTAGAGGGGTATGTGAAGATAAAAATTGGTTCCTGAGGAGCCAGTATGGATTTAGAAAGAAATTTTCTTGTGAGGCACAACTGGTGGGATTTCAGCAGGACATATCAGATCGGTTGGATCTAGGGGGACAGTTGGACTGCATAGCTATAGACCTTTCCAAAGCTTTTGACAGAGTGGAACATGGAGTATTATTAAAGAAAGTGGAGAGAATGGGATTGGACTCGAGGGTTGTACGTTGGATAGGAACATTTCTAAATTCAAGGGTTCAGGGAGTCAGAGTAGGGAATTACGTATCACAGGAAGAGAAAGTTAAGAAGGGAATTCCACAGGGTAGTAAAATTGGTCCATTGCTTTTTCTAATATATGCAAATGATTTAGGGAACAATATAGCATCAAAAATAAGATTGTATGCAGATGACATTATCATCTATAGGGAAATAAATAATATAGAGGATTGTAAAATATTACAAAGGGACCTCGACAGTATCCAACATTGGGTTGAAGAGAACCACATGAAGGTTAACGGAGGTAAATCAACTGTCACAATATTCACAAACAAGAGATTAAAAACTGAATTTCAATATACATTGGATGGGGTAATCGTACCAAAAGATGACAAGTGCAAATACTTAGGTGTGAGATTTGATAGTAAATTGCACTGGAAGGGTCATGTTGGAGACATTGTTGGGAAAGCATACAGATCGTTGCATGTCATTATGCGACTACTTAGAGGATGCAACAAAGAAATAAGAGAGAAAAGTTACCTAAGTTTGGTTCGTCCAATATTGGAATATGCAAGCAGTGTATGGGATCCGCACCAGGAATACCTAATAAAAGAAATTGAGAGTGTTCAAAGGACAGCAGCAAGATTTGTGATAGGGGATTTTAGGAGAAGAAGCAGTGTATCAGAGATGTTAGAGAAGCTTGGGTGGGAAACATTAAGTAAGAGAAGGGAGAAAAACAGACTTGTAGGGTTATATAGAGCATATACAGGAGAGGAAGCATGGGGGGAAATCCATGAGAGGCTCCAATTGGAAAGTAATTATATTGGCAGGGCAGACCACAAATTCAAAATTGGACGGCACTTTAGCAGAAGCGATTGGGGTAAATTTTCATTCATTGGGAAGGGTGTGAAGGAATGGAACAGTTTACCAAGGGCGGTGTTTGATCCCTTTTCAAAATCAGTCCAGTTATTCAAGAGCAGAATAGACAAAACCAGGGAAAAGAAAGAAGTGGTATAACTTAGTGCTGTATTCCTAGAAACATTATACGTGCTATGTAATTCCTACAGCAGTTGTGAGAGGGGAGTTCAATCAATGTGTGAATAGTACAATAAGTTACTGTATTCTTTTAATATTGTGTAGTGTTTGTTACTGTATGTATTCTTTTGGGTGTTTGTTACTTTATTCTTTTAATATTGTGTAGTGTTTGTACATTAAGTTACTGTATTCTTTTAATATTGTGTAGTGTTTGTAAATTATGTACCTCATTTGCCACCGAGGTTGACACCTCATTGCAAATAAAATGATTTTGATTGATTTGATTTGATTGGTTGCCAGAGGCTTCCAACAGAAAAAGGGCTTAAACTATGAGGACATTTTCAGCTCAGTAGTACAATCAAACACTCTGAGAATGTTATTGGCTATTGCAGCTTCAGAAGGTTTTAAGATATCAACCTTTGACATCAAATCTGCTTTCTTGTACGGTGACTTACAAACTGAGATATACATGCGCCTTCCAGAAGAATTTAATGTCTTGTAACGTGTTTTTCAAGGGTATTTTACGCCACTGACATAAGTCAGTAGGAAGCCATTCAATGTTTATTTACGCGGCAACTTGTTAAGCCAAGATATGTTTCATGTAACTTATTATTATTATTAAGGTATTTTTTGGAGCGTTTTTTTTTATAAGATTATAAGTATACAGATAGGTTTTCGATGTTATAGAAAACACTATCAAGCGAATTATTACGAACAACATTATCGCGGAAAATTATATGATTATGGAATTTAACGGATTTTAGTTAGTTAGGGTGTATTGTGAGAGAGATGAGTCATTGGGAATTCAGCTACAGGTATATTCTTGTCGTGAAGAGTGACGAAAGCCGTGGGGCACTTCCAGCTGGCTGTATCAAGAAAAGGCGAAATGGCCTGGACCGGAAATCGACATCGTCGCGCCGAGTATATTGACCCTTATGTCGGGAGTATCGCGTGGTGTCTCAGCCAATCATAGGAGACCGGGCGACTTGGAGACGGCTCCGGAGAGGGGATTCGACGAGTGCATATATTGTTTGCGCGCCGAGAAGGGACGACTATTAACATTGTAAAACTTGACAGATGTGGTTGCTCGTTTGGTTGGTTCCGGTGTGATCGGACCATAACTTTATCATTTCTACAACAATCTCCACAACTGACGAAGAAGATGGCGACGTCCAGAAGGCTGTTGGAAGCTCTCTTAAAGAACATCAAGTACGAGGGAAATGCTATGGCAATTTCCAATGGTAAGCGCGAATGACTCAGAACTACATAATCTCTCGCTTCATTGTTTCATATTCAGTATTTCAGTAACTTCTTAGCTTGGGAATAATTGTAAAATCAGTAATTCATCCGACTCCGTTTTCACGTAATTCTCTAGTGGTAAATTCAAATCGTTACGCTCCAATTTAAATTTATTATTATTTTTAAAATTGCCACTACTTGTTTTTTTATATAATAAATTAATTTCTTATACTATGCAATCTTTGCTTTCAGTAGGTAGCATTAGATATAGACCAAATTCCTTCTCCTGATACAATTGTTAGTTGGGTTAATGATCAAATCATACCACGATCTGAGTGTGAAGATTCTTAAAGGTGTTCTGCCAGAGCTAGGTGTTGTTAAATATAAATTTAGATTTCAACATAGTGTTGAGGTCTTGGCGCCCATTAATACAACGTATCTTAGTCAGAGTAAACATTACATTTATCACCTCAAACGTGGGACTTGTTGTGGTTTTTCCACATTCTCTCCAGTGAAACGCTACACTTGTCACCCAACAGTGGGGACGCTAGTAAAACCTTTACACTTGCCGCCCAACTGTGGAGCTTCTTATATATGTATTTTAAAGTGCAAGGCAGGGCTAAAGAAACCGTTACACTTGTACGCTCAACGTGGAGCCAAAGAAACCAGTTACAGTCTCAGGAAATATATGTAAACTAAGAAAAGCACTATATGGTCTCAAACAGGCCCTCCCAACAATGGTTCAAATGTCTGACAGACTATCTCAAAAGCGAAGGTTTGAAACAAACTCAAGCAGACCAATGTGTGTTCAAGTCCACTTCAGGAAAGACATTATTTGTTGCTATCCATGTGGACGATTGGATGGTGATAGGAGAAGATGAGCAACAAATTATAGAACTAATGACGAAAATGAAGAAGCAATTCGAGACTTCCATAAATCTCACCAAGACCTACCTGGGAATGCAAATTTCCCAAAACAAAGATGGAGTATTCATCAGTCAAGAAAGATATGCTCAACATGTCATTGAAAAATACAACATGGAAACATCAAAACCAACAAGTACCCCAAACTCACATCAAGATAATTCTCATGATGATGCCAAAACTTCCCTAACCAGCTTTCCATATCAAGAAGGTTTGAAACAACCTCAAACAGACCAATGTGTGTTCAAGTCTACTTCAGGAAAGACATTATTTGTTGCTATCCATGTGGATGATGGGATCCTGCAAGACAAGACCAGATATCAGCTTTGCTGTCAACTATGCCAGCAGATACACATGAAATCCTACGAAGCAAGACGTTGTCAACATAAAAAAGACACTAAGATACCTAAAAGGATCCATTGAACAAGGTATTCACTACTCAAACAAAGTCAAGAATGTACATACTCTAGAAGTATTCTGCGACTCTGATCATGCACGGAACAGAAAGGGATGCAAGAGTACATCAGGTTACACGATGCACTACGCTAATGGTCCAATTGCTTGGTGCTCTCGTAAACCGTCTATTGTAGCTCAATCATCAACTGAAGCAGAGTACATTTCAGCCGCCCAATGCTGCAAGGAAATGAAATATGTGAAATCTGTACTTGAGAAGCTACTGGAAGAAACTATCAACGTAAACTTGCATGTGGACAATACCAGTTGCATAAAAATTATTCAAGCAAACCAGTTGACCAGGAAGTGTATCTATATTGATGTTAAATATCATCTGGTTAAAGATGAATACAAGAAAGGATGGTTCAAGATCCTGTATTGTCCTAGTGATCAAAATGTTGCAGACATTTGAACTAAACCTCTTCTTCCTGGTAAATATGCAAATCTCAAAAACAGTGATATGTTTTAAGTGTGATTTTTTAGAGTTTATTATATCAGTGTCACTTCCATTATGTAAGTGAAAAAGAACAGAAAAAAAACTATTTGATTACACCCTTGAGGAAGTGTGTTAAAACTTGTTAGGTTGGCAAGGGTTATAACCAAATGTTTTTCTGTTATGTTGGTACTTATTATGTATGTTATTTTGTTTTCAAGAAAAATAAAAGAGTAGTACACTGCTCTGCCTTGCAAGTGAAAATGGTGTGTGAATTATTGAGTGTAGTGAAACCTAAAATACTATAAATTAGAGAAAGCAGACTGAATCAGTTTACTAAAATATCAAATCCAGAACAGATAAAACAGGTATAGCTAATATTTCATACACAAGAGAAAAACCTACCTACAATCTGCTTTGCTGGAATCATCACAAATTTTTGACCACAAAGTTAACAGCATTAGTGGATTGACAATTCTGTAATAATCCGTGTAGGAGGAGAACGTTGTCAGCATAGGACATAACTGCACTTTCCCGTAACATGGTGGAGGTTTGCTGGATCCTCTTTGTTCCTACACAATAAGTATAACATTCATGGAATAAAATTCTCTCCTTTAATATTTCTGGATTTCAAAAATTGCTCTCTTGGAAAAACATTGATAACATACTTCTTTGAAATGTTCATGCTCAATGTAAGAAAATACACTCATACATTCACCAGCAGAAAAAGTGGAAAACTACAAAATGATTATTTTCCTTCCAGTAATAAAACCTAAAAATGTTACTGAAACCATGAATTGCAGGTTTAATATTATCTTGAACAGGAGGTTTCTTTTTTGTTTTTGTTTCGTTTTCTTATTTATATCCATAATTGAATCAGGGATAGAAATGGATAATTTTGCCAACTTTTAATAAAGGCAACAGGAAATTAGTCCACAACTATAGGGGAATCACGTTGATGAGCCACGCTGCGAAGATATTTGAGAAGATCCTGGAACGGAGAATGCGGAGAGTAGTAGAAGAAGGGTTGAGGGAGGAACCGTATGGATTTAGGCCAGGAAGATCAACAGTGGACCTGAATTTCAGCGCAAGACAGCTCCAAGAAAAACACTATGAATATGGAAAGGATTTGGTAATGGTATTTCAGGACATAGAGAAGGCATACGATAGGTTGGATAGAGGAAAGGAGTGAGAAACCATACAGAAAAAGGGAGTTAAAAATCAAACTGTGGCTAGAATAAAGGAGATGTACCACGGAAGTGTGAGCTGTGTGTAAGTTGGGGGAGAGAGGTCAGACTGGTTTAAGAAGAAGAGTAGGTTGAAGCAAGGGAGTGCACTATCTCCACTGCTTTTCATCTCTGTGATGGATGAGGTAATGGTAGAAGTGGCAGCACAAATAGGAGAAGAACATATGAGAGCAATGATGTTTGCAGACGATTTAATGATATGGGGCAATGGAGAGTCAGAGGTACAAGAAAGGTTGAATGTAGGCGGGTTGAGATAGTAAAACAGTATGGTTTGAAATTTAATGAAAAAAAGTGTGAAACGATGGTGACAACATGATATAGCCGGTTATCAGACAGATTCTACACACACCCAAAGTACACGGGGCTACATGGCCGCGTTGTCGCAGCCCCTAAACTAAAGAACCAACCAACGTGATATAGGGGAAGAGTAACAACAGATATAATGATAGGAGGAGAAGTACTAAAGAAGGTGGATAGTTTCAAGTATTTAGGGAGTGTAATAGTAGTACGTGATAGACATGACAAGGAAATCAGTGAGAGAGGAAGGCAAGCCCATGGATTCCTGCAGAGCGTGAGAGGTCTGGTATGGAGCAGGAATGTACCCCAGAAGAACAAACGGGTATTGTATCAAACGTATTATGTCCCAATACTCACCTACGCGTCAGAAACGTGGGTTATGAAGAAGAGACACGTGAGCAGGATCCAGGCTTGCGAAATGAAATTTCAGAGAAACATATTAGGAATTACAAAAAGGGACAGAGTAAGAAATGAGAGAGTGAGAGAAATTGTGGAAGAGAATCCCTTACAAAAGATCATAGAGAAGTCAAGAATGAGTTGGTACGGACATGTTAGGAGAAAGCAGGAGGGCAGGATACCAAGGAGGATGCATGAGATGGAAATGGAGGGCGAGAGGCCAAGAGATAGGTGGATTGTGGGTGTGAAGGAAGGAGTGCAGAAAAGAGGAGAGGAGTGAGACAGAGTGAGGAGTTGAAGGTGGTGGGAGGATGGAAAACAATGGAGAGGCGTATGTTCCAAGCAAACCCAGCCAGGGGCTGGAAACTGTAGAAGATGATGATGATGACGATGAATTGGATCAGGATTTTGAAAATGGTAGTAAGTCCTTGGGAGCTATTTTTGAGATAACCAATAAATACCATCTGCTAAACCCTTTCGCTTTCAAGGTAGTGATCCATCGGTACCCACGGGTCCTGAGAAAACTGACAGAGTTACGCTCCGCCATTACCCACCCTATTATTAGTTCATTATTTCCACGCCAGATAGCAGCATTTTTGCACAGAATAAGAAGAGTACAGTTTCATCTCAAGTTATACGCCATGAGAACTGCCGGCTATCCGTATTCATCGATAGTCGTACAGATATGCTCACTGGAGTTCCATGTCTTGTTTACATCGTGAATGGCGGCAAACTTGTGTTCATTTCTCTCTGCTTTCGTTCGTGATTATATAGTGTAACTAAGCTGTATCGTACGCAATATATTTAGTTTACTTGTTAGTTCGTTATTTAAATAGTTTTCTTAGGTAATTAGGTGCAAAGTGATAGTGAAGTGTTAGATATACTGTAGTTCATTTAGGTTAGGCCTAGTTATTTATCGTGTGCGACATGGCGAAGAGAGTTCATTTAGCTGACAATATCACTGAATATCTTGACAATTATTCAAGTGGTGGTGATGACTCTCTCTCTGAATCAGAAAGTGAGGATGATAATAATCCAGCACCTCCAGACAGTGATATTAGTGTCGATAGAGATGTGTGTCTTATACAAAAATGGCTGACATATTTCAGTGTTACATAACTTTAACATTTTAATCTATCCTTGGATCTAATGCACATAGAATCTTGATATTTACCATGCTAGTGAACAATAATATAGCCTTCCTACCGACATGAATAACTTGGGCTGTGAATACCATTTCCTGGAATTACTTCCAAACTTTCAAAATCTGAAACTTGTAACTTTGTTTCTAAATTTCTTATTTTATTTTTACATTAAACCCTTTTGGTTTAGAGACATGAATTACTTGCAGTGATAATAAGTGATGTATACTCTGTAAGTTTACCAACTTTCATGTTGATATCTTCATTGGTGTGCCTTCCATGTATTTTTAAAAGAATTGTGTGCATGGAAATAGGAAGATATTAAGTCAGCAATTCAAGAAAGTGCTCAGGAAGTATTAGGAATTCAAGAGAGAGTAAAGAATGAATGGTTCGATAAAGAATGAGAAAAAGCAATGGACAAGAAAAATTAAGCAAGTAAGTTAATGTTTCAAAGAGATACAAGGCAAAGTACAGAAAGATACAAAGCATATAGGAGAAAAGCAACAAAATTATGAAAAAAGAAAAAGAAGGAAATGTTAATGAGAAAGTTAGATGGAATAGAAGAGAGAAGACAACAAAACGAAGTGAGGAAATTTTGTACAGAAGTTAACTGGTGCAGCAAAGGTTATCAACCTAGGCTTACTGGATGTAGAGACAAACAGGGGAATATATTAGACAACGAGGATGATACTATCAATAGATGGAAGGAACATTTTGAAGAGTTATTAAATGTAAGGACTGAAGAAGAATGCGATACACATCCAAAGATAGTGAATGTAAAACCCCATATAAAAACACCAACCATTCATGAAGTGCAGGAAGCCATTGACGAACTAAGAAATAAATCCCCACGGGAGGATGGCATTACAAGTGAGATGTTAAAAAACTCGGGACAAGAAATTATATCTGAAATATATAATCTTATCAAGATATGGCAGGAAGAGAATATGCCATCTCAGTGGAACATCGGAATAATTTTTCCCATATAAGAAAGGAGATAATTATACATTACTGAATATAGTCTATAAAGTGTTTTCCGATGTGCTATTGAAGAAGTTGCAGATCTACTATGAGGAAATAGTAGGGGAATACCAGTGTGGGTTCCGCAAGAATAGAAGTACTATTGATCAAATCTTCGTTGTTAGACAAGCAATGGAAAAATGTTATGAACACAAGGTAGATCTTCATAATTTATGTTGTTTGTAGACTACAGACAAGCCTTTGATAGTATTGACAGGGAAGGATTGTACAGATATATGGAATAGAAAGGAATTCCCAGAAAGCTAATAAGATTAGTGAATGTGCCAATCGGCACAAATCTACACGCCTAACACCCCTAGCCTGGCATTGAACCCTTGCCTATGGAGGAGATGTGAGCCCAGCCTGGCATCGGACCCTGTGGCCCCAGAACCTAAGACACATGGGAGTGAATTTTATTGGTGGAGATCATCATTTGGGTCCCCGATTGAACTATATGTACTTACTGTAACAATTACCCTGGTGTGGAACAGTTAACGGACCTCACCTCCCTGTGAGGCCCACTCCTCACCAAGCTGGCGCCATTGAAGGTGCTTGCACTATGTCCAGCCCCCCTTTTCAATTAACGCCCCGCCAAGCTGCTGCCTGGCTCTAGTGTTTCCAGATGTGACAATTTGCTTCCCACGTGAATTACTTAGCTTACAAATTCTAAGAAGCGTCCCCCATTGGGAACCTCCTCTCTCCGTTCTACTTCATTTCGCATTTTCCGAGAAAAGCCATCTAGCTTGCCATATGGTGGCTTGGCGTCATTAAAAAAGCCCAACATTTTCTCTGTGCACCAATCAGCCAGCGATACGGGGGCTTGGCGTCATGTAAGGCGTCCGGCACAAAGATTACCCTTGTGGAACATCACGGAAATTTGCTCCGCGTCTTCGAGGACTGGAGCGCGCTCGGTGGGAACCAACCTCGCGCCAAGAAAAGTGACAAGAAGGACACGCAGATTCCAAGTTCCCGCTCGTGTTTAGTGTGGCCAGTCTGGAGCGTCATTTCCGGTCGGCCAGTGGCAGCTTGGTATCTTGGCGTCAGAAGTCAAGTATTCTGAATAGCACCTTCAAGGCCTGCAGACGTGTTTAACAAGTGCTCGTATGGTCGGGTGGGGAGACGTCGCTTCTCTCCCCCGGCCAGTTAGAAAACCAACATCTAGTGGTAATATATAATAGGACCTGGGTAAAAGCACCCTACAAACATTTTTTAAATAAGAACATTCATCTAGGTGGGGGAAGGTGTGGTTAGGGTATTCAGCCTGTTGGCCATGCAAGTGATACACTTTCGCCGTTCCCAGATGTTTCATTCCGTCTTTGGTTCATTTCTCTTTTGTTGCGTGTGTGTGCACGTAAGTAGAATCGCCCTGTCACTTCGTGTGAGTCTGGTGTCGAGTTCGCTCTTGTAATTATCCAGGGGGCTACGTATTTCATATTTTGTGTTGGTTAGCGGAGTATATTGCTCTTTGCGCGTCTAACCAGGCAGCTTTGCTGTTTTAATGTAGTGTCGGTCGTTCAAGGGGTAGTGATGTGCAATCTATAACCTCTCCTACCCAAATGTCATCCTCTCCTTCACGTGGCGAACTTGGCCGTTTCCACAGACGAGGCTCTGGCGACCGAGTCACGGCGGGATAACCGTTACATCAAGTACAGAGGAAATGCTGTATTACAGCCTGTCCATGGGCTGAGAGATGGCATCCCCATTAATGGACTTACTTTCTTCAGGCTAGCAACCCGTTGGAAGGACATTTTCATTGCTTTCAAGTCTTGTAAAGGAAAAAACCGGACGGATTCTACAGTTGACGAACGTGGCAAAGGAAAGGATACGAATTGGAAAAGAAAGGATATTATTAGATGTGCTACCTGGAATGTTCAGGGTATTGGACACAAAGATGATCAATTAGACGATATTCTATCTAAAAAAGATATTTCAATTGCAGTTATTTCTGAAACAAAGAAAAAGCTTCAGGGATCCAAGGAGACAAGAAATTATTTACAGTTTTATAGCGGTGTTCAACGAAATGTTAGAGCACAGGCAGGGGTGATGTTTATGGTTCACAAGAGATTACGATCAAAAATTGATAGCTATACTTTTTGGAATGAAAGGATCATTCAAGTAAGAATAAAACTATCCAGAGGATATTTGACAGTTTTAGGGGTATATGCACCGGTTGAAGGATACTCGAAAGAAAGTGATATTTTGTATAATGATCTACAGAAGATAATCAATATTACTAATACACAAGATATGATAATGTTAATGGGAGACTTTAATGGCAGAGTTGGTAATGAGAAAATTCAGAATAACATTGGAATTCATGGAGAGGTAACCCGCAATAATAATGGAACAAAATTAATAGATTTCACTATCTTCAATCAGTTTCGGATTATGAACACACTGTTTCCACACAAGGACAGTCATAAATATACGTGGTCCGCAAGAAATCAGAAATCCATTATTGATTATATCATTTGTAATGGAAAATTGGCAGATTTAGTTTTGGATACAAGAGTTTATCAAGGACCTGAATTGGAAACGGACCACTATTTATTAGTTGCTCCTATTCGTTTAAAACCACGGTGGTTAAAGAAAAAGAAACAAAGAACACCGGAAAACGAAACGTTATATAAGGTTAACCTTTTAAATGATCCCAGTATAAAATGGCTATACCAAAACAGGCTTGATAATCACATTCAGATGATTCCACTTTCTGACGATGTGGAAGACGAGTGGTCCAATTTGAGTTCAGCTCTAAAACAGTCAGCATTTGAAAGTTTGGGAGAAAAAAGAAGATGGCAAAAGAAAAAGGGTTTAAGAATTTGGGACGAAGAAATTGCAAAAGTAATCTCCGAAAAAAGAAATTCATATAAAAAGTTTTTGTCAACTGGTAAATTAGAAGATAAAATTGAATACCATCATAAGAGAGCAATAGCAAAAAGAGAAGTTCGAAAGAAACACAGGGAAAGTTGGGAAAACTTTGTCTCGTACCTGGAGACTGACATAACAAGACCTCAACCACAAACCTATAAAATTTTGAAAAAACTAAATAGGGAAGTAAAAGAAGATGTAAAAATTAATGTAATATCTCACAAAGAATGGCTTGAGTATTTTCAGAGCCTTTGGTCGAGTCCAAATATTGAACAACTCGTTTTACAAGCATCTAACAACAAGTCTTCGGAAAATATTACACTGGACGAATTAGAACAGGTCTTGAGGAAACTACGAAATGGGAAAACACCTGGAGAAGATTCAATAAATGCAGAAATGTTGAAATAATCAGGCGATGCCTTCAAGAAAAGATTTCTCAGATTATTGAATTTAATCTGGACGGGTAACAGGCCTCCAGAAGATTGGCAAAAGGCAATAGTAGTTCCTCTTCATAAGAAGGGAAATATTAAAGATTTGGAAAATTATAGAGGAATAAGTATACTTAACTCTGGATACAAAATTTTTGCAAATATTGTTAAAGAAAAATTACTGAAACATTACTCTGAGGTGATAGGGAATGAACAACATGGGTTTAGAAAAGGTCGCACATGTGCAGATGCCTACTTCACCTTAAAAATTTTGATCGAAAAACGCAGGGAGTTCAATTTGGAAACACACATATCATTTGTTGATTTTAAGAAAGCCTTTGATTTTGTTGACAGAAACAGACTTATTGACATATTGGCCAGGGATAGTGTCTCCCAACAGTTAATTGATAATATTTACAACACGTATAGTGGTACTCTTATTGCAGTAAGGTTAAATAATCATAAATCCGAGTGGAAGCCAATCAGCAGAGGGGTAAGACAAGGCTGTGGACTCTCTCCATTGCTATTCATAATCTACATGGATGCTATAATAAAGGAATGGAGGTGTGAAAGGCATGGTTCAATACCTATCAGCAGGCATCTAAGAAATTTAGACGCTATACTATTTGCTGATGATGTTGCATTGGTAGCAGCATCTGAAGATGATCTGCAGGGGTCAATATTCAATCTCCAGGAAGTGGCATCAAAATTCAGCATGTGCATTTCTACTGAAAAGACTAAAGTAATGGCCTTTAAAGGTAAGGACAGCGGCTTCGGTGGCGTAGTTGGTAGCATGCTGAGCTTCTATGCCCAAGATAGCGGGTTCAAACCCGGCCGAAGCCGTCGGATTTTTTAAGAGCGTTAAAAATCCCTCAGTATGCCTTCCTTCGGAGGGGAAGTAAAGCCGGCGGTCCCATGTCATAGATTTATGGCATGTTAAAGATCTTTCCACTAATTACACCTGTGTGAAACTAAATTGGATAGGTTAAGAATGTAAACAACGCTCTTAGGTTGCTACGTTCGTTGCCAAGAGCCGACTGCGGTGGCGTCTAGTAGCTAGTTCTGAACTAGGTCTAGTAGTCGTTGACGGTGGCGTTTGGCGGCAAAAGTAGGAACTATTTGAAAATTCAAAGTTGCAGTCTCTACTTGAATTAAAAAACAGATACACACACTAATACAGTCATCACAATTAACACCGGTTATCAGACAGATTCTACACACACCCAAAGTACACGGGGCTACATGACCGCGTTGTCGCAGCCCCTAAACTAAGGAACCAACCAACTAAAGGTAAGGACCCTATCCCCAGTAAAATTTTAGAAAGAGTTAACGAATTCAAGTATTTAGGATATAATTTATCTTTTCAAGAAGAACGAGACATAACTGCAAAAATAACTAATTATACCAGAACAACAGGAATCATCAATCACGTCATGCAGCCATCTCTTGTCCAAAGACATACACGCTTGCGTTTGTATAACACATTAGCCAGACCAACCCTGTGCTATGGCAGCGAGGCATGGACAATAAGATCTCAGGACATCTCCAGACTCACAGCACGCGAAATGACCTTTATGCGCCGAACAGCAGGCTATACTAAATGAGATCATAAGAGAAACGAGGATGTGCTGAAGGAACTAAAAGTGAAACCAATAACTACATACATTTGTGAGTACCAAGAGAACTGGAAGCATCATGTCCAAAGGATGGAACCTGGAAGATTACCAAAGGAGATCCTTCGCTACCAGCCACGGGGAAATAGATCGATAGGACGTCCGATGAAGAGATGGAGGGAAAGTGCAAGACCGTAACGGGACATTTGGCCCAATACTTGGAAGGAAGAAGAAGAAGATGTAGTGCCCTTTCAGGGCAGTTTGGCCTAGTTCGATATCGCGTTTGTGTTTTCTTTTGTTTCATGTAACTTGTTCGTCGCTGGGACCATGCGGTCTTTTGTCTTGTGCAAATATGGCGTCCCCGTGTCCGAATGTGGATTGCATCACGTGCGTGGGGCAGGGGTCACCATGGCCTGGATTTATTTTTATTATTGTTATCCTTTTCACTTGTGCTTTGGATTATTTCATCACTTAAATCCGTCTCCCAATAAATTTTGGATGGTTCTTTCACGTAGGAAAATGGGGGTGGGGGTGTTACTTGGTAGAGGCGGCTGCCACGGGTGATCAGTCAGCAACTAGGCTCCGTCACGTTAGGACGCAAATAGTCATTCGTCCTGTTTATCATTTAAGCCTACGGGTCGTTTCTTTATTTTATTAATTTAATTCTTTTGTATTGTCGTGGGGTTATGTTTGGCATAAATTGATATTCAATTTCATTTGTTTTATTGAGCAACCTCGTGTCATCATAATTTTACATTCGCTTGGGGATCTAACTATTTTGTGTCGGTAAGGAGCGTTTATATGGACTTCCAATAAGGACTCCATCCACCTTTCATTGTACCATTCATAGTTCTGCGTTAGCTTTGTGAGATCACCTAACCATGTTTCGGTTGGACACTTGTTTTACACAGCCGTCTATTAAAGGGGCCGTCCACCTTGGTATCTTTTATTCGCGTAGTTCTGTTTGATTTGCCAGTGATCGTTTCACTCGTGGTGGATCTTGTAACTATATGTTCTTTATTTGGGGGGGGGGGTTATTTAGTCGCCTGCAGGCAAGTGTTTCTTGGTAGGTGAGGTTAGGATGTTGCAACGGGATTTCATAAATGTTAGAATTTAAGTTGCCTTTTTATGTTTAGGTTTATATTTTATTACTTGGAGCCTCGCTCAATCGATGGGATCATCGTCACGTGTTCATAAACCTAGTTCCTAAATCACTCATATCTAAATCTAATTGGGCGTGATTTTCTTTGATATTTCCATATTCAAGAAAGGAGACAGGAAGGTGTGTGGTAACTACCGAGGAATCACTATCATCTCGCATATTGCCAAAGTAATGGAAAGAATCCTAGAAAAAAGAATTACAATAAGGTAGAAAGCCAAATAGAGGAGGAGCAGTTTGGATTTAGAGAGGGCAGGTCAACAGTGGAACCCATTTTCATTCTGAGACAGAACATTTAAAAGAGTTGGGAATATGGGAAGGATATGGTAATGACTTTTATTGATCTTGGTAAGGCCTATGATAACATCCCTAGAACAAAAGTTTGGGAAAGCTTAACAAATAGGGGGATAGGCAAGGAACTGAGAGACATGATAAATGGAATGTGCATAGATTGCTACAGTAGTGTGAATCGGGACATCGGAATGGTTTAAAATTGACACTGGACTAAAGCAAGGAAGTGTGTTGTCACCCTTATTGTTCTTAATGGTGATGGATGACATCATGAAGGCAGCAATGAAAGACTATAGTAGGGCAAAGATGAAGGTAATGTTGTTTGCAGATGTTGTGATCTGGGGCGAGGATGAGATGGAGGTACAAGAACAGTTAGACGTAATAAATGAAGAGATTGAGCAATGGGCATTGAAGATAAATGTGGAAAAGGGTAAAACAGTGGTGATGAGTAGAGCTAAGAAAGAAGGAATAGGAGTAATCAAAGTCAAAGATAAGGAATTGGAAGTGGTGTTGTGTTGTTGGAGTCTTCTGTCTTTCGACTGGTTTGATGCAGCTATCCATGCCTCCCTGTCCTGAGCTAATCGTTTCATCTCTACATAGCTACCACACCCTACATCCAAGGCAATCTGTTTAACATATTCTAACCTTGGTCTCCCCCTACAGTTCTTGTCCTCGACCCTTCCTTCCATAACTAAGCATGCTATTCCTGGGTGTCTTAATATGTGTCCTACTAGCCTATCTCTTCTCTTCATTAGCAGTCGCCAGAAACATCTCTCCTTTCCCACTCGTCTTAATACCTCTTTGTTTGCAACCCTATCTACCCATCTGATCTTCATCATTCTCCTGTAACACCACATTTCAAATGCTTCAATTCTCCTCTTTTCTGCTGCACCAAGTTTCACTTTCATAGAGTGCCATGCTCCAGACAAAGGCTTTCAAAAATGACTTCCTAATACCTAAATCTATATTCGATGTCAACAGATTCCTTTTTTGTAGAAATGCTTTCCTTGCCTGAGCCAACCTACTTTTTATATCCTCTTTGCTTCGTCCATCACTGGTTATTTTGCTTCCTAAGTAACAGAAGTCTCCTACTTCCTTCAGCTTTTCACCTGCCAATTTGATGTCCATAGAGGTTTCTGATTTATTTCAGCTGCATTCCAGTATTTTTGTTTTACATTTATTAATTTTCATCATGAATTCTTTTCTCAAGACGGCGTCCATACCATTCAAAAACTCATTCAAATCCTCAGGTGTGTCGGCCAAGATGACTATGTCATCGGCAAATCTCAGAGTTGAAATTATTTCTCCTTGAATCTTCACTCCCACTTTAAATTTTTCTCCAATTTCCTTCATTGCTTGTTCAATGTAAAGACTGAAAAGTATGGGTGATAAGTTGCAGCCTTGCCTTACACCTTTCTGAGTACCAGCTTCTCTCTCATGTCCTTCAGCTCGAATGACTGCTGTCTGGTTTCTGTATAGATTGTATATCGCCCTCCTATCCCTGTACTTTATTCCAATCGATTTTAAAATGTCAAACACTTTAGTCCAATCAACGTTATCAAAAGCCTTTTCTAATTCTACAAATGCCATGAACGTTCTCATATCTTTCCTTATTCTATCTTCCAAAATCAGCCTAAGACTTAGAACAGCTTTCCTTGTTCCTACATTTCTCCAGAAACCAAACTGGTCTTCACCCAACTCTGTTTCTATCTGGCTTTCCATCCTCTTGTAAATTATTCTAGACAGGATCTTTGAAGCATGACTAATCAAGCTGATTTTACGGTAATCTTCACATCTGTCAGCTCCCACTTTCTTTGGTATAGGGATGATAACATTCTTCTTGAAATCAGGGGATACCTCACCTGTCTTTAAATCCTACACACCAAGTGAAATAACCTGGTCAGACCTTCATCTTCTATGCAGCATAGCAACTTCGGTATATCATCTATGCCTGGTGCTTTGTTCCTGCTTAAGTCCTCCAATGCTCTGTCAAATTCTGATCTCAATATTAAATCTCCTTTTGCATCCTCATCAATTTCCTCCTCCATTTCCATTACATGATTCTCAATCTCCTTTCCCTTATACAAACACTCTATGTAAGCTTTCCATCTCTCAACCTTTTCTTCCCTATCTGTTAGAGGCTTTCCATTTGTGTCCTTAATATTACAGCACTTAGTCTTCTTTTCCACAAAAGTATTCTTAATCCTTCGATAAGCTGTGTATACTTTTCCTAATTTCAGACAATTTTCTATACCTGCACATTTCTCTTTCAACCATTCTTCTTTCGCTTCCTTGCACTTCTTGTTAACCTCATTTCTCAGACGTCTGTATTCTGCTTTCCCCTTTCCATCTCTTACATTCTTGTGTATCCGCCTTTCATCCATCAATTCTAGTACTGTATATCCTGAGCGATCCAAGGTTTTCTACCTATTCTTTCTTTTCTACCAATGTTTTCTTCTGCGGATTTTGTTATTTCATTCTTCAAAAGTGCCCATTCGTCTGCAATTGAAGTTTGTTTAGGGTTTTTCGTTAGTCCTTCCTCTATACTCTTCTTGAATCTTTCGTTTACATGCTTCACTTTCAGTCTGTCTATTGCCCACCTTTTAGGCTTTTGACTTTTCTTCAGTTTCTTCAGCTTTAATCTGCATTTCATAACAACCAGATTGTGGTCAGAGTTTATGTCAGCGCCAGGATATGTTTTACAATCCAAAATCTGGTTTCGAAACCTTTGCTTGACCATAATGAAGTCGATTTGGTAATGCCCTGTACCTCCTGGTCTCATCCATGTGTATATTCTTCTATTGTGGTTATTGAATAAGGTGTTAGCTATGACCAACTCATGCTCTGAGCAGAATTCCATCAGCCTGCTTCCTCGATCATTCCTTTCACCTAATCCGAAATTTCTTCCCTTCTCTCCCTTTTCCTACCACAGCATTCCAATCTCCCATTACTATAACATTTTCATCACCCTTGATATACCTCAGAATTTCATCAATTTCTTCGTAGACCTTTTCAACATCTTCATCATCAGCTTGACTAGTAGGCATATAGACTTGTACCACTGTGGTGCACGTAGGTTTAGTATTGATTTTTGCTACAATAATCCGTTCATTATATTGCTCATAATATTCCACCCCCTGTCCAAGTTTCCTACTCAATATGAGACCAACCCCTGCTTGACCATTGTTTGATTTAGTGCTAATGACCCTATAGTCTCCTGACCAAAAGTCCTGTTCTTCCTGCCAGCGCATTTCACTAATCCCAACCAACTCCAACCTCAACCTATCCATTTCCCTTTCTAAGTTTTCTAACCTTCCACTTCCTAGCAGACTTCTAACATTCCACGCTTCGATCCGTAGAATGTCAGATTTCCTCTTTGTCACTTCTGTGATGTTAACCCCCTCTCAAGTAGTCCCCACCCGCAGTGGGAAGTGAACCGACTGAAGATGGAAGACTAGATTTGGAAATTAGCAGAAGAATACAACTCGGGTGTGCTTTCTACCAACAGGGACTAGTATGGAACAAGGATAAACAAATTAAGGCTAAAGAAGTTATGTACAAAGCATATTATGTTCCTATAATGACATATGCAGCAGAAACTTGGACAATGACTAAGATGGATGAGAGTAGAGTACAGGCAGCTGAGATGAGATTCCTGAGAAGTATGGTCCAAAAAACGAGGAGAGATAGAGTTTTTTTTTTTTTTTTCGTGTGGCCTCCTAGGAGGCCGAGTGCAGGTCTTTCTAGTCGACGCCCGTGGGTGACCTGCGTGCCGGGATGAGAGATGGAATGGATGAAGATGAATGAAACTGGGCTAGGATGTGGAAGGAAGCGGCCGTGGCCTGTCAGAAGGTACCGTCCCAGCATTTGCCTGGTGTTGAAAATGGGAAACCACGGAAAACCATTTCAAGGACGGCCGACGGTGGGGCTCGAACCCACGCGTCTACCGAGTCAGCAGAGAGCTTGGCCCCATGACCTAACGCTGCGCTTTAGCGCGCATAGCCACTGCTATCGGTAGGAGAGATAGAGTGAGAAATGAAGATATACGGAAAGAACTGGGAGTACAGAAACTAAATGACAAACGGGAGCAAAACAAATTGAAATGGTTTGGACATGTCAAACGGATGAATGAAGAAAGGCTATCAAGACGAGCACTGGAACGACGGCTGACAGGGATGAGAGGACGAGGAAGACCAAGAATGCATTGGATGGACTCGGTGAAGTATAGCATTAGAAAACGGAACCTGGATTGGAACACCGTGTCGGAAGAGGAATGGTGGAACGACAGAACAAAGTGGAGAGGAACTATATTTTCCCCCACCCAGTGTCAGCAGGAAAAGGGGAAATGAAGATGATGATTTCCATGTAATTGTTTTGTGAAATTATATATTTTCATTTAAATTTAACTTCTATCTCTTAGCAAACAAAACCCTTAGGTAACCTATTTCCTCATGCGACCCCTTGTGTACTAGGCCACCGTCCATCAACGAGCTTGTCTCACCTTGTCCGTATTCCGGGACAGTGAGAATAACCGCAGAAAATGCTAAAGCCAAAGAAATGGTGGAGGGTAAACTTGGGACTGAATTTTCCTCGGAAAGAGGTGTACGACAGGGTGATACCATGTCCGCTTCGCTATTCAACTTGGTTTTAAATAAAGTATTGGAGAAATTGGAAGGAGCAAATACCGTACTTACTCGGCTATAAGACCCCCTTTTTTTTTCTAAATGTTTAGTTCCAAAATTGAGGGGGGGGGGTACTATAGACGTGAACTTCGCGAAAATCCATTATCTTGGGAAAGGGAGAGAGTAAGAAATAAGCTATTTTATTTTGATGCTACATAGTACGATATATGTATCAAAATAAATGTTTACATCTTTAATCAGCCCATTATGCGATTGCTATAACCTCACTTTCCCTATCCCCCAATGACTTTCACTACTATCCCGTGCTAAGCAAAAATCTTAGTATCAAAGAAATAGAATGAAATGGACAAAGTATCAGACATGGAAATGCAAACTTTATTTTTATTTGAACATAGGGAGGGAGAATGCATCAATTAGGGAATGAGTGATCACATCTCACTAACATTTGTAAACACAACCGAGCACGTATTATTCACATATTTCACATTAATATACCAATAACGTTTCACACAAACGCAGACGGATATTGCAAATTAATATGTGTTTAAAATAAAACTAAGGAGACTGTCATAAACACAATCGAATTGCAACATAAATAATACTAAACAGAAGAAAGCAGGCAAGATATGAAACCATAACTTTCATTGGTGGATGGCGCTTCTACTCGGCCAATAGTGTGGCATCTTCTATTGGATATCGGGTGAAGCCTATTGGCTACACAATTCGATATCCTGCCCAATCGTGTACGCGGTACGCAAAATGGTGGTCATATTGCCTGAATAACAAACTAATATACCGTAACAAGAAAAATATTTTTGTCATAAAAGAGAATGAATTTCAGTTGTAATTATAACATTTTTTGAGAATTCATCAATTTCCAAGAATGTTGTATTTTGACTCTTAATAACTAAGGAGGGAGCGGAACGATTTCCAAGAATTTTTTATTTTGGCTCTCGAAAATTAAGGGGGGTAATATAGGAAAGGGGGTCTTATAGCCGAGTCAATACGGTAATATTGTAAATAAAATCAACCCAAATCTGTGCCTATGCTGATGATGCAGTATTGATAGCGAGAAGACTAGACTATTTAAAGGAGATGTTTGAAGAGATGAAGAAGGAAGGGGAAAAAGTGGGTCTAAAGGTGAACGCAGAACAAAGTACATGCACCTAACATCTGTTGAAAGAAGAAGAAACTGTGATAATTTAACAATAGACTCCTGCACATTTGAAAATGTTCTGAATTTTTAGTACTTGGGTGTTCTAGTTAATAATAAAAACAAAGTGAGTGAAGAAATAAATAAGAGGATTATTAATGGACACAGAGCCTATTTTGCCAATCTGAAACTCATTAAGTCGCAAATGTTGTCGCATAAAACAAAACTCAAAATTTACAAGACCTTCATCAAACCAATGTTAACTTATAGCTCAGAAACATGGAATATGTACTGTAGGTTCAGGATTGCAATAAACTTAGGGTGTTTGAGAGGAAAATAATATGGAGAATTTATGGTGCTGTATTGGATAAAGGAGAATACGAACTAATAGAGAAATAAAAAATAATCCTTAAAAGCGAAGACATTGTTCTATATATAAAATCACAAAGACTATGATGACTGGGCCACATTGAAAGGATGGAAGACAAAAGAACACCAGAGATTATATATAAAGCCAGAATGGAAAGAAGACGACACCCTGGGAGACCAATCAATCGATGGAAAGATGAAGTGGAGGTGAACTTGTAAACAATGAAAGTACGACCCTGGAGAACAGCTGTCCAAGATCGAGATCGATGGAAATCTGTGGTTGGGGAGGCTAAAGCTCACACCGGGCTGTAGTGCCAGATGAAGAAGTAGTATGCATAGTGTGGTAAATATGGCTGACGGTTTCCACACATCCATCAGCTGAGAGCTTAAAAGCGAAAGGGTTAAATGCTCGTCAATAATGAAATGGAGAGCTTTGAAGCCCCTTTTCAGTGTTGCCTTGTTGACAATTGATATGCTCTTCTATGGACAGGGGCCTATAGGAATGACACTGTTCATCGTGAAAAAGATTGTTCTTCAGGTCAATACAATTATTTTTCTTTAATTTAAAATTTTGTTTTCTTTGCTTATATTATTTGCTAAACATGTATCTGAGTCAACTATGTACTTACCTGCAACCACTTGACATTCCAATTGCAAACTGTGTAGACAGTTTCATCCAGTATGTTAACCCTGGATGAATCACGGCTTTGAAAATTGCAACTATTTTTATTAACTGGGGCATCCTTTACTGATGCTGACACAGGACGAAGAGCTGAAAAATTTTCAACAGGAACAAGTTTGACTTGGCATAACTCACTTTCACATTTAAAACTAACTCTTTTCTTTACTTTCTTTTTAGAGTAATCTCCACTTTGGATTGCAGGTCTGATACATACTGATGATGTTGAATTGGACGACAAAAGTGACTGGTTTTTATGTTTCTCAGGCACATTCACCTCCTTTGCAAGTCCTTTAGATTCAACATAAAGATTACTAAATGGTTCCGTCAAACTGTTAGGTTTCTTTGGACTAGAGTTGTCTACTTTAAGTTTTTTTGATTCTTGGTTCTTCTTAGGTATTCTTGGTAGATCCTTTATTGATTGCTTTGTTGCAGTTTTAGATTTGTGTAAGACAACTATCTCCTTGGATAAAGATTCCAGGGATTTATCAAATAATGGAATACTTTTCTTCTGTTTATCATCTTGTTTAATGGAAGGAACTTTCTTCAAATTGGTATCAACAGATGACTTACTTGCTACTGCTGCTAATGATGGCTCCTTACCAACTTTACAGGAAGGCACTAAATCTTCTACCAAAATATCTCCTCGGCTTAACTTGGTATTTTTTATTACCACCTTAGTCTTAGTTTTATTTGCGCTTTGTTCAGAAGAAACAGACTTCTTTTGGTTTGCAAGTGCTTTCAACTTTTCCTTTCTCATATCAACAATTATTTTCTTGAAGGATGTTGGAAGAGCATCAACTCCTGATTTCCCAGAAGAACTGCTAGTTGTCCTCCTCCTTTTAGCTTTGGGGACAGTAGAAGATAAATCAGGGAGCTTCTCACTGCTCAGATCACCACAATTTCTCTTAACATCTTCCTTAGACTTACGCTTGGGAGCGGGTATATCATGTTCTTTCCTTCTTGAGTGTTTTGGATGCATAGGAGGTGCTTCAATGAGTACAAGTTTACGAGATTTCGGAGGAGGAGTTTCCTTTCTCTTATTCTTCACTATTGAATCAAGATAAAGATTCTGCGGATAAGCACAATTATTCCTCTCAATAATATCATGATTATCTTGTTCTTTACTTTTCTGGCTAGTTGAAGGCAATGATACTCTTGGCTGACTTTCTAATGGTTTAGATACATCATTAATATCTTCTACATGGCCAGACTTGCTTGAATCCTTACTAATCTCATGTGGTATTGAGTAAGTATCAGGGTGCAGCAAGTCTGCAACTTCACCATCATTTCCATCAAAGAACACAGGAATTTTTCTTTTCCCTGATGTAGTAGATATTTCCTCATTATCTAATCCATCAGCAGTTACTCCAACTATGCCCATGTCATCGGAGAAAACTGGACTCTTTCTTTTCCCTGATGTACGTATTTTATCAATATCTAATCCGTCAGCAACAGTTTCACCAACTTTGTCCATGCCATCCGAGATCACTGGACTCTTCCGTTCTCCTACTTTAGGACAAATTTCATCATTACCTAGTCCACCAGCAAAAGTTTCATCACATTTGTCCTCATCATCAGAGAGTACCGAACATTTTTTCTTCCCTTGGACAGTGAATATCTCATCACTATCCGTTTCATCATCCATAACAATTTTGTCAGAAGCTTCGTCACCATTCTGCATTTCTGCTTCTTCTTTATCAATTGTATCCAAAAATGACTGTGAAAGTTTTGGCCACCAATCATTATCACTGTCAGAATCTTCATCGCCACTATCTTCAACCTCAATGAGTTCTGTAATATTAGCACCAGAATTTAGATCAGCAGGAAATACAGCCACATCATCATCATCACTGATAATCACAACATCATCTTCCAATGTATAATCACCAATAGAATCAGAACATGGTGTTATTTCTGAATATCCCTTGTCCAGTAGTTGGTCATCTAACCGAATCAATTTTATGTATGGCTGATATGAGCGAGAAGTAACTTTCCCCAAAACGTTTGGCAGACTGGATGACTGTTCTTCTAGAATCTCTTTCTTCACTTCAACTGTCGTAATAGGATTGTTACTTCTAGAATTATATACATTTTCATCTTTCAAAGTAGATGAGTCACCATCAAATGGTACACCTGGTATACAGTCTTTATCACTGGTTTTATTGTCCAATTTATTATGAGCCTGCAAATTACTTTTACTGACATTTATTGCAGTTCCTGTTTCAAATGGAACTTCTGAGATTTCATCATCAGATTTTGGTTCAATTTTAATTTTAGAAACGTTATCCAAAGATTTTGATTTACTTAAAATTTCTTTTGATTTTAGGTACTTATCTTCGACACTTACAATGCTTACAGAACTTAAGGAATCAAATCCTGTGTCATCTAAGTTGGAAGAATGATTGCATGGAATACCAGTTTTGGTTTGCACAGATTTTAAAACTGGAACAAGCTTTTCTACCTTAGGTGTTGAGGTACGAATGTTGTCGTTGCCCATGAACTCCATATGAACAGAAGCGACATTTTGTTCTAAATTCTCTACTACATTGTCCGATTCTTGCAAATTCTCAATCTTAATTGGTAACTTCTCTTCAGTTCTAGCATTACTCACTAACGTTTCATCACAGTCTGTCCGTACAGAAATAGCTTGCACATCTTCACATGTGACCATGTCACGAGGTTCAGATTTAATATGTAATTCAGTAGGTATTGCTGGATAAGCAGAGGTATTTGCCATTGGAGCAGACACCCTACAATCATCATAAGTTGGCTGTTTCTCTTTAGAAATCACAGAAATTCCTGGCATAGAAGCAGTTGGCATGGAAGAACATATGGCATTGTCAAGAGGCTCCTTCTTAACACTGTATTCCTCGTCCGAGTCACTCAATACAATCACTTGACAGTCGAGCATAACATCATCATCTGACAAGTGAACTTTAGCTGGTGATGGTAAAATCTGGAAAGATAAATAGAACAGATACAATCAGCCAAGAACAAGGTTAGCTTACTGAAAATAAATATGAACAATCAGTGGACAGGCAAAGGAGTAATGAGCAGTGGCGACTGGTGAAGGGGAGATGCAAAGCTGCAGCCCACCCAGGGTATTTGACAATATCAATTTACACTTTCAAAGTAACGGGGTAACAGTATAATTAAATAGATCTCTGCTGAGCTATTTAAATTTTTCACAAGTCTTGCTAGTAAATCCGCTCCCCCACGGCTGCTGCATTCTCGGCAGCACCTTAAGAACTTAACATCACACTTCCTGACTCTACTTCCCCACAGCCAAGTTGTTAGGCCAGTCAAAAGTGACACAAAAAATGGCTAAATTCGCAAAACATGATGTATCTCTGATTTTGTAGTATGTTGTTTGGACCCATTAGGGCTATTTATACCCAAGTTTGCAACTCTCAGAAGGTTGTGGAAAAAATTGTACACTCCAAAATCCATGAAATTTTTGGACTTGTTTCAGATTCTGCTCTATATCTCCTAATCCATGCATTCGTCGTCGAAAGCCATTCTATACGTTTATTAAGAGCATTAAATGTGTGACAATTTATGCTCAACCGGAGCTCTGTAGGTCAGTTGGTTACTGAATTACGGCACTTGTAAAATAGGCCAGGTTTTCCAAAAATTGAACATTTTAGTTTTAGACCTTCTTTGGACCGAAACTGCGCCGAAACCGTTGATCCTACAAGTAGAACTTGCAGAATATACGTTGTAGGCAATTGAATGAGCTTTAAATTAAGCACAGAGCGGTGTCTGTATGCCCCGTAGTGCTCTCAAAATCTCAAACATCCTATATAAGAAAAAAATCGCATTTTTCCAGAAATGTACCTAACCACTTTTTGTTGCATGAAGTGAGATTTAAACATGCAAAACGTTTTATGAATCTAGGGGAGGGCGAGGAGGGCTCCGCGGTCCGAGGGGGAGGCAGGCCATGGATTTCATTAATTTAATGTATAATTAATTAATTAATTATACTTTTCAAACTAATTTATAATTCATATTCCTTGTTGGAACTGTGCAAGATAAATGGGCTAATGGTTGGAAACACATGGTACAAGAAGAGAGAGAGCCATAAAATTACTTGGTACAGCAGGGATTTGACTAGGAAATCAGTCGTGGACTATATTCTATGCGGGAAGGAGACAAAGAAGAGTATCACGGATATAAGGGTAATACCTTCAGAAGCCCTGGACAGTGACCACCGTCTGCTGGTCGCCAAGGTGAGAGGACTGAAGGAAAAGAGGAGAACTGAAAACCAAGAAAGAAGAATAAGGACATGGAAGCTGAAGGAGGATGGAAATAAGGAGAAGTTCCAGATATTAGTGAGGAACAAATTACCGAAGGATGATCCGAAAACAGGTGAAGAAGAATGGAATAGGTTCAAGGACGTGTTGGTAGAAGCAGCGGAAGTCGTGTGTGGCAGAACTAGTGGAAAGAAAAGGTGGAAGGAAACACCATGGTGGAACCTCAGAACTAAGGAAGCAGTGAAAAAGAAAAATGAAGCATTCAGGAAATGGTTCCAACAGAGGACAGACAGAACAAGAGAAGAATACCAAGAGCGGAAGAAAGAAGCAGGAGAAGTAGTGAAGGAAGAGAAAAAGAAATGGCTGGAGAAATGGACAGAAATGATGGAGGAGGACTGTGATGGCAGTAAGAAAGTGTTGTATGGAATGATAAAGGCAAAGAGAAGAGATACAGCAGAAAATGTCAGAATGGTGGACAGGAATGGAAAGGAGGTCGAAAATATGGAAGAAGTAAAGGTTATCTGGAGAGAATACTTCAAGGAACTCCTAAATCCAACTAAAACCAGCGTAGTGGACATTGTGGAGGAAGAAACAGACAGTGACCAAGACATTTCAGAGAAGGAATTGACATGGAAAGAAGTGGAGCAAGCATTAAAGAAGATGAAAGGAGGAAAGGCACCGGGAATAGACGAAGTGAGTGTGGAGATGGTGAGAGCAGCAGGGGTGATAGGAACACAGTGGCTCTTTCGAGTAATGAAAGTGATATGGAGGGAGAAGAAAATACCAGAGGACTGGAAAAGAGGGATAATAATACCCATATTTAAAAAGGGAAGTAGGAAGGAATGCAAGAACTACAGGGGAATTACACTCATGTGCCACTGCGCCAAAATATTTGAGAAGGTACTGGAGAGAAGAATTCGGACAGAAGTTGAAGATGGGCTGAGGGAAGAACAGTATGGATTCAGGCCAGGAAGGTCAACAGTTGACCTCATCTTTGCAGTAAGACAGCTACAAGAACACCATTATGAATATAGGAAAGATCTGGTGATGACCTTCTTGGATATTGAGAAAGCATATGATAGTATTAATAGAAACAAGGTATGGGAAGCAATGAGAGCAAAAGCAGTGAACAAGGAGACAGTGGCAAGAGTGAAAGCAATGTACGAGGGAAGCAAAAGCTGTGTAAAGGTGGGAAGAGAGAGAACGGAATGGTTTCAACTGGAGAGTGGTCTGAAACAGGGAAGTGCCCTCTCACCCCTGTTATTTATAGTGGTGATGGATGAAATCATACGAAAAGTGGTAAATAGCATTGGGGAAAGGAAAATGAAGGCAATGTTGTTTGCTGATGACCTTCTGGTATGGGGAGAGGATGAGGAAGAAGTACAAGAGCAATTAGATGAGTGGGAGAAGGTAGTGTTATCATATGGGATGAAGTTCTCAGCACAAAAGAGTGAAGTGGTCATCACAACGAGGAAGAAGAACAGACTGGATATGGGCATAACACTTGAAGGACAGCAGTTGCAGAAAGTAGAATGCTTCAAGTATTTGGGAAGCATAATTGAAGAAAAGGGAGGCAATAGGATGGAAATAAATGAGCGGGGAAGGTGCGCAGATGGATTTTTCAAGAGTGTTAGGGGGATGATATGGAATAAAGATGTACCACAAAAATGTAAAGGAATCATCTACAAGACCTACTTTGTGCCAATTTTGACATATGGATCAGAAACATGGGTGATGAAGGAAAGGGACAAGAATAAAATACGAGCAGTGGAGATGAAGTTCCAGAGGAGTAGGGTAGGAGTGACAAGAATGGACAGAGTAAGGAATGAGAGAGTCAGGGAGATGGTAAGAGAGGAACCATTGCAAAATAGAATAGAGCGATCTAGGCTACAATGGTATGGACATGTGAGGAGGATGCAAGAGGAGAGGATACCGAAGAAGATGTTTGGAATGGAAATGACGGGAAGGAGGCCAAGGGGAAGACCAAGGGACAGATGGACGAAAGGAGTTAAGAAGAGTGTGGAGGAAAGAGGAGTGTGCTGGGACACAGTAAATGACGAGAGATGGTGGATGGACAGGAAACGATGGAGAGGCTTATGTTCCAAGCAGACCCGACCAGCGGTTGGAAACTGCTCAAGATGATGATGATGATTCCTTTATTCAGTGCAGCTATGACCTCCCGTGAGACAGAGAGGCTCTTGCTTGGCACTGAAAGGTTACGAATACCGTTTTCATTGAAATGTACAAAGTGTAACTGCCAAATTCAAAAGCGCCCTTGAAAAACTTGAAGAAGAAGGCCCGACCGCAAAACTTTGGGTACTCTACTATCGAATGACCGTACTCATGAAGCAATTCATTCAAGCCGAAAGGATGGGAGATTGGAACTTTCACCTGCAAATAATCAGCCAAATGCTCCCATTCTTTCACTCGTCTGGACACTTCTGCTATGCGAAAAGTGCTCGATTATATTTACAAGATATGAGCACTCTGCAAGACCGGATGGACCCAACCGAATATCGATTGTTCACGAAAGGATGCTTCGCCATCCGCAGATCCGACAAATTTTGGTCAGGTCTGTGGACTGACTTGACAATTGAACAGGTATTGATTCGTTCAGTGAAGAGCCAGGGTGGCCTAACCCATGGCAGAGGTATCTCTACAAGTGTGCTCTCTCGTTGGACAGGCGGGATGGTACAGTATATACTGTATGCTAAATATATGTGAAGAGGTAGAAGGGTATTGGGATATTTCCTCCACAACAAGCGAACAGCATGTCGATATGCGACCTACGCAAATTGCACGAGATACCTCTGACGTGAAAAAACTGAAAGTCTGGTTCAATAACCATCCACCGTTCCCATCGATAGATAAACTCGTATCCAACAGCAGTGGCACTGTAGGTGGCCCCCACATAAATTGTCACACTGCCCGAGAAGAAGGACTGAAAGGGGTGAACCGAATTATTGGAAAAACATTTGGGAATGTTAGTTTCTCTAGGAAAGAAAAAGTCCTCTCTTTGGCAACGCCTACCACCTCTATCAAGATCCATGAGAAGAGAGTCGATGTCGAGCCACTCACCATCTTCCAGCGCATGTGTATCATGAAACAGTCAGACCTACAGTTGAAGGCCCACTTCACATATGAGCTCGCTCCATTTCCAATGGTCCTATTTCCCGACGAAGGGATGCGTAAAGGCACAAAATCAGCCTTTTACACTGCCTTCACTCAAGCCACAGAGAACGTCAGTGTGCAGGCAAAAACATTTGCTGTCGTCGATGGAGGATACCTCCTCCATAAAGTCGTGTGGTATCGGAATGATTCGGTACGGGCTATCACAGCAAGCTACGTAAACTATATACATATTTAACCATTTTGGGAGAAATGTGTGTGTAGTCTTCGTCGGGTATCTTGAGCATGGCGCCCAAAAGAGCACCAAATTTGCAGAGCGATTACAGCGATATTCTGCAGCATCAGCGGAAATAATGTTTGACGAATCGACCATCATCACAGTCCCCCAAGAGAAGATGCTTTCGAATGACAAAAACAAGGTTCATCTCATTGAGCATCTCTGTTCTGCTTTTGCTCTCGAGGGAATTGAGACAAGAATATTTAAAGAAGACGCAGACTGTGATATCGTCGTGACTGCTCTGCACAAAAGTACCTCCAATGACCACATCATCATCTTTGGAGAGGATGTGGATTTTCTTATGGTCCTCTGCGGTCTAGGATCCACTAAAACAAAAGTATACTTCCAGAAGAGTGGCAGAGGTGAGACGGGTTGCGTCCGATTCTCCACCAGCTCATTCAACCAAGGGGAAGTGAAGCTACCACCTGGATTTGAACTTTTCATCCACACATTAACTGGGTGCGACACCACCTCTGCCCTCTTCTGACAGGGAAAGATGAAAATGTAGGGCCACTTCAGACAAAATCAAGCCCTAGTGGACAAAGCAAGAGTTTTCCTCCAGACAGATGCCACAAACCAAGAAGTCTCAGCAGCCGGTGACAAGTGCCTAGTTGCGCTATATGGAGGAGACCAAACGACAGACACCCTCAACGAAGTACGCTTCCGTACTTTAGTGTTGACGGCAGCCAACGCCAAAGAAAATCTGGCCCGTTTGCCCCCAACCACAGAGGCTGCGTCGTATCACCACTACCGCACATACCACCAGGTGCCAAATTAGTTGGGGGTTGAGAAAGAGGCCACCGACTGGGATTGGGAATTGACCTCGGCTGGACTCATCCCCATTACCAGTTGGCAAGCTCCTGCCCCCGCAGAGCTCCTAAAACTCCTCTGTTGCAAATACAAGAACGGGTGGAGTGGTGGCTGCACTTGCCTGAAAGCAGGGCACAGATGTTCTATGATGTGTGCTACCTGCTCTTATCATCATTGAAGAGGACGACGACGACGAGCCTCAAGACAACCTTGACGATCCACCAATACTGGAGTACCTACGTACAGGGGACGAAGACGACGAGCCACCAATAGTGGAAGACCTTTCTATTGAAGAGAGCAACGAAAGTGACGGAAAAAGAGCCATCAAAAACAAGGCGACGAGTTTGACTATGTGTCTAATTTGATTGACTGATTGATTGATTGATTAAGTCACTGTACTTTTGATTTCTTATGTTTATTTTATTATTATTTTATTATATTATGTATATTATTATATTGGCTTGCCACGGTGGGTGAGTGGTTATAGTGTCGGACTACCAACCCCAAGATTGCAGGTTCGGCCCTGGCCATGGTAAGTGATTTTTGAAGGCGACAAAAATCACGATACTCATGTCATACGTTGTTGGCATGTTAAAGAACCCATTTGAATTCAGTAGGCCGTGTTCAATGGCAAAATTAATCTCGGGATTTTCCGCCAACACAAAGTTCCTCCATTCTCTACTTGAAAGCGCTGTAGTGTCAAGGAGTTTAGATATCTAACCTCCTTGACTTTCATAGCGTTCAAAGGAACGACGAAATTCGACATGCAAGCTACCCTCTGGGTGTCAATTAACAAAGCTTGCACCAGGCACCCGAGGCCATACGATATTATTATATATTATTATATTACATTATTATTATATTAAAATACATTTCACAGTTTGTTTAAATGATTATATGCCTTCTTTTTCATTACCAAAACAAAAAATAAAGGATAGGAAATGTTAAGGAACATTTCTGGAAAAATGCGATTTTACCTTATATGGGTTGTTTGAGATTTGGAGAGAACTACGAGGCTTACATACCCTGCTCTGCGCTTAATTTAAATCAAATTAAATGGCCTACAATTTATATTCTGCAAGTTCTACTCGTAGGATCAATGGTTTCGACGCAGTTTCGGTCCAAAGAAGGCCTAAATCTAAAATTTTAAATTTTTGGAAAAACTGACCTATTTTTAAAGTGTCGTAATTCGGTAACCAATTGACCTACAGAGCTCCGGTTGGGCTTAATTTGTCAAACATTTTATGCTCTTAACAAATGTATAGAATAGCGTTCGACGAAGTATGCGTGGATTAGGAGATATAAAGCAGAGTCTGAAACAAGTCCAAACATTTCGCGGTTTTTGGTGTGTAAAAAGTTTTCCACAACTTTTTGTGAGTTGCAAACTTGGGTATACATAGCCCTAATGGGTCCAAACAACATACTAAAAAATAGTTAGCTAATGAAATCTACCTAAAATCATAGATACATCATGTTTTGCGAATTTATTGTCACTTTTGACTGGCCTATCTACTATGAAAGCCTCTTTGGGTGCTGCAATCATTGCAGCAATGCCACAGAGTGCCAATACATCTTTGGAAACAAGAATAGAGTATACAACTCAGCAATTCTTCTAGGTTCATGCCGTGTCTTGTGTGGGGTTTCGCCTAGGACACCAAGCTGGCTCATCAGCGGGCTCTTGGTGTCCCCGCCTGGACCCCCACAGGAGTAGCAAACTGCATGCTACCTTCCTTTATATGAAGTGCAACTGCAACCGTTTACTGCGAGAACTAAAAGCTCAAGCAGCCTTAACCTCCCTATGAAGGCTTCCAAAAAGATGGTATATTGGCTTTCACGGCCAGTGAATTAAAACTCAGCAATTCTTCTATGTTCAAAAAAGCCTCCGTGGCTTAGGCGGCAGCACGCCGGCCTCTCACCGCTGGGTCCGTGGTTCAAATCCCGGTCACTCCACGTGAGATCTGTGCTGGACAAAACGGAGGCAGACAGGTTTTTCTCCGGGTACTCCGGTTTTCCCTGTCAAAATTTCATTCCAGCAACACTCTCCACTATCATTACATTTCATCTGTCATTCATTTAATCATTGCCCCAGAGGAGTGCGTCAGGCCTCGGCAGCCGGCACATTCCATATCCTCGCCGCTAGATGGGGACTTCATTCATTCCATTCCTGACCCGGTCGGAGACTGGAAGCAGGCTGTGGATTTTCATTTAATTTCAATTCAATTCTTCTAGGTTCATGCCGCGTCTTGTGTGGGGTTTCACCTAGAACACCAAGCTGGCTCTCTTCGGGCTCTTGGTGTCCCCGCCCGTCCACCCACAGGAGTAGTGAACTGTGCGCTACCTCCCTTTATATAAGGTGCAACTGCACCTGTTTACTGTGAGAACTAAAAGCTCAAGCAGCCTTAACCTCCCTATGAAGGCTTCCAAAAGGATGGTATATTAGTTTTCACGGCCAGTGAATTAAAACTCAGCAATTCTTCTAGGTTCGTGCCGTGCAGTGCGCAGTTCGCTACTCCTGTGGGGATCCGGGTGGGGACACCAAGAGCCCGCTGATGAGCCAGCTTGGTATCCTAGGCGAAAACCCACACCCCAATATATTGGTTTATATTGCGCCAGCCCTCATTTCTAGTAATTGACCATCCGTACTAATATATAAAAATGAGATGGCGTGTGTCTGTCTGTGTGTTACTCAATCATGCAAGAACCACTGGTCCGATTTAAATGAAATTTTGCATGGGTGTAACTGATTTACCAGGTTAACATACAGGCTACTTTTGATTTCAATATTTTGCACTATTTAAAAATGGTGACCATTTTAGTGACGTCACTACCTTTAGTTTCAAAATTTCATACTTCCATTTCAAATAAAAAGAGAACGCTAAGAAATAGCAAACTTTGGTGGTATATACGAGGTTTAAAATTTAATTTTCTATCCGAAAGGTCCTTATCACCTTTTGTGTATCTCAACGGTTAGCGAGTAAAACCTAAATTTGTGCTATAAACCACGGTCAACGCCGAGCGATGTTAGTCCCTACATGAACTGTTTTATTTATAGAGGTGGTTTGTGAGGTCTGAAACGAGGCGTGATTTTGAGTCTAATTTTATACTCTTTGTGCCGGTTATTGTATGTGAGTATTTGGATCTTTACGCTGTTTTACAATGGTGTAGTGCTTTCTACTTTGCACGGTATGCTTTCTTACTTTTTATAGATTTGTTTTTTGTTAACTGAATATTTATGTTCTATTCATATCGCCTTTTTAGATCTCGAGAAGGCATTTGATCGGGTACCACATGAACTGATTTGGTATGCACTCCGTTCACATTGTGTTCCTGAAGAATACGTCCACTAGACACAACTTCTGTATCTTAAGTGCAGTAGTGTTGTGCGATGTCCCGCGTGAATCACATCTCCTTTCCCCATTCAAGTCGGTGTCCATCAAGGATCAGCCCTGTCACCACTTCTGTTTATTCTATGCATGGATACAATAACATCAGATATCCAATTGCAACATCCATGGACGCTTCTGTATGCTGATGATGTCTTATTTGCTGCAGAAGAATGCAACGTTCTTGAAGAGAAACTGCAGGAGTGGAATACGAGGCTGGCTGAGAATGGACTGAAACTGAATGTCCAGAAAACCGTGTATACGGAGTGTGGGTCACCGATGCCTGGCACCATCCTTGTAGGTAGTCAAGATCTTCAAAGAGTCGACCAATTCAGGTATCTTGGCTCCTTGACTCGTTCAGATGGTGACACCCTCCCTGATGCCCGAGCTCGTGTGAGTGCCAGTTGGTTCAAATGGAGGGAGGTAACTGGAGTCCTCTTTGACCGCAAGATACCCACCTATCTTAAGGCCAAGATTTACAAGACCGTCGTGCGCCCAGTCGCCCTCTACGGTTCTGAATGCTCGCCGGCCTCTGTTAAACACGAGCAAGCTCTGCATGTTATGGAGATGTGCATGCTTCGTTCGGTGCTTGGTCTGACGCGACTTGACCATATCAAGAATTGCGATGTCCGAGGGAGGATGGGAGTTGCGCCCATACAGGATAAAATGCAGGAGGCTCGTCTACACTGGTACGGCCACATCATACGTAGTCCCGAACAATCAGTGGCTAAAACTGCCTTTGCCTCAACCCAGATGGTAAACGTCCTCGAGGGCGACCTAAGAAGAGGTGGCTTGATCGCCTTAGAGAAGACATGCGACAAGTTAATCTGTGTCGGCATGATGCCCCTGACTGACAGAAATGGAGATTGGCATGAAAAGTAGCGGACCCTGCTCCAAAGATGGACAAACGCTAGGAAGATGATGAATATTTCTGTTGGCCAATATTTATCTGCTTTTTGTCATTTTTTTTTTTTACCATGATCAGAAACCCAAATTCACAGATGAATGTGTCGAAGTATACCGACTGTCACATTAGTTTATTACCGACAGTAGTGGCTACGCTGCTTAAAGCGCGGCATTAGGTCATGGGACCAAGCTCCCTGCTGACTCGGTAGACACGTGGGTTCGAGCCCCACCGTCGGCTGTCCTTGAAATGGTTTTCCGTGGTTTCCCATTTTCAACACCAGAAAAATGCTGGGACAGTACCTTCTGACAGGCCACGGCCGCTTCCTTCCACATCCTTGCCCAGTTTCATTCATCTTCATACATTTCATCTCTCATCCCGACGCGTAGGTCGCCCACGGGCGTCGAATAGAAAGACCTGCACTCGGCCTCTCAGGAGGCTACACGACAACAACAACAACAACAACAACAAAAATAATTTATTTATAATTAATCTTACTGCAGAACTGGGCGAACTTATTTAAATAAAGTTGGTATTTTGCCTTTCACTGCCAATGAAACTCCGCACAAAACAAGGCGTAAACCTAGAAAAGTTGCAGAGTTTTAATTCCTTGGCCCTAAATTCAATATACAATCATTTTGGAAGCCTTTAGAGGGAGGTGAAAGACTGTTTTATCGTTTAGCACACGCAGTAAAGTACCGGAGGTGTTCTAGATAAGAATTGAGGTATCGCCCAGTTTGCTACTCCTTTGGTGGTCCGCAAATGGACCACAAGAGCTCGCTGATGAACTATCTCAGAGTTACTAGGCGAAATCTCGCACAAGACATGGTATAAACTTAGAAAATTTGGTGTGATTAAAACTGATTTTGTTATTATTACTAGGGACAATTAAAGTTTGTTTTGTTACTGTTACTCTTTATCATGACATGATACGTGGTTTCTGCAATATTACTTACTGTGGATATGACAATTGCTACCAAGTTTTATGTATTTTTGGCATACTGCTTATATGTTTAAATATAGTATGAAGACGTTAAACGATAGGTGTTCAATATTTAAGAAAGGTTCTTTAACTTTTACTACATAGAAGCTGATATTTATTTCCAATATATGAACGCACTTTCCTACCTACAAAGCGGGGGCAGACAGGTTTTTCTCCGGTATTCCCTGTCACAATTTCATTCCAGCAACAATCTCCACTATCATTTCATTTGTCATTCATTTAATTATTGCTCCAGGGGAGTGCGACAGGCTTCGGCAGTCGGCACAGTTCATATCCTCGCTGCTATATGGGGGTTTCATTCATTCCTTTCCCTGACCCGGTCGGTCAACTGAAAGCAGGCCGTGGATTTTCACTTTCCTACCTCTGATTAATGATTGGGCGAGTGAAAATGCATGTAGTCTACACATGTAGTTGGTAACATGGAAATAACATAACTAAATCACGAATGTGAGAATATATTAATGATTTAGGCCAGCAAGTATTAAAAGCCGTTCGAAGAACGGGTACTTCAGCTAATTATAAATGAAACTGTAAAGTACTGTTATACCCTGGGGTTCCTACAGGGTATAACCACCCCCTATCAGCCCCCTTTCACCACCCTTCATCCCCTATTTTATGCCTAAACCATAAAGGAACCAGCAACTACAACCATCTAGCCTCACAAATTACAGTCAAATATTGGCCAGCTAGTTCTTCATAACATGTAGCAATCTTTTCAACACTTCCTTAACACAAGTGGCACACGGAATGTGACAACCTTTTCGGAACCTTCCAAAGTAGCACAAGAATTTGCTGATTTTCTGACAAAGCATTGACACTTCCATTAAAAACCCGCCTACACTATGGACCGGGGTCTCACTCCGACGAGCGACGCTGAACCACGCCGAAGTGCCGTCCATCGACAGGCAGACCAGCAGATTGGGTGAGTGTGTGTTTCTGGGTCTTTATCCTGAACCATCCTTTCTAAAAGTCCAAACCTCTAAACTGGTAATCATCACATCCATCTTTGTACTTTGTTAAATTCAACTAGTTTTTTTACACAGTCCACACTAGGCAATAATTAAATCATTTGCATTCTTTTAAATTACTCTGTTGTATTTCTTGCATCCTTACTTGAATGCCGGTCGTCAAACAGCGAATCCTAATCCGCTGCGCGCAGTACCCGATCAAGGGCGGTCATTGTCATAGTAACCTATTAAACAGCTGTCAGCATTAAGTAGCCAACACTGTCTGCCAGCAGCCTGTCTGCGCTTTCTTTTTACTCAGCACTATCTCCCTCCAACACAAGTAACACTCACGTTTTGCCCTGTAAACAATTACAACCGTCCTTCAGACGAAATCACCCCCAACTGAGCTAACAACCCCAGGGCAAAACAGTTTGCCGGAGGTGCCTCGTAAAACAATTCGCCGGAGGCCCAGGGCTTGGTTCAGGTGCAGGGTAAAACAATTTGCGGGGGGCGCAGGGCAAAAAAGTATGCATTGTAATATGAAAAGACTAGGTTTGTTAAGCGTTCTCCTCGCTTTGGGGAATGTTGTATAATATGATGAAAGTATTCTCTACAATGTGTGAGTTATAGGTTATGTTACATGTCCGGCGATTTCTCCTTGAATTTGGATACTGTTTCACAGATTGTCAGTCAAGAGCCGCAAAGAGGAATATCAATAATTGCGTGTTTGCATATTCTGTTTCACTTAACTTAAGAAAACCTTTGAGAGTGATAAAATGTGATTATTTAAATTTTTGGAGTAGATATGAAAGGTGCACAACAAAGTTCACAGGATTGTCAACATTCGTCTAAGTTGCATTGGCAGCAGTGTTAAGACTCTTGTTGTGTGTTTTCTTTTACTAAAGGAGTGTTAGAAGTACTAAAATCGCAATATCAGTATTAAAGAAATGTAGAAACTTGACCCATACATTTTTCAGAAATGTGTGATCTTTGAAAATAAAGGCACCAGTCTGGCTACTTGGCAAGATTGAGCTCAAGCGCTGTCGGTTGGTAGTATGACGTGAGACGAGGGCACCTGAACTATGCTGAAAAGATCCAAAGATCATGCTCTCATTATGCAATCAGGTGTTGTGCAGCAACTCAAATTACCCTGAGCTGCTGGTGTTATCGGTACGGTGCTAACTCCACAAGCAAGATGGAGAGAAATTAGAGGGCCGACGGAGAGTTGTATTATTTCACCAAAACCAAGGTGCCAATTGTTAGAATAAAGCGAGCTGTGGTCAGGCGAGAATTTTTGTCTTATGAAGTTTACCATGTGGCTCGTGGAACGACGACAATACCGGGCTGTCCTGGATTCGCTGGATGAATTGGTTCAAATTCTGTGAGATTACTATGAAATCCTTTTGTGCGGTTTCCCTACTAACTCCTTGCCAAGTTCCATCCATAATAACTTGTCGTATGAGGTTGGATTCAATAAGTGCCATTTGACCATTAAACCACCCGGCAAAAAGAAATTCAATGCACCTCATCCCTGGCCCTTGATCACTTTCGTGATGTTTATAGTGCGTTTTTCTTTTGTGCCGCATTTGTCAGTTAAATGCTTTTGAGACCACCGAACGAAAACATATGTACTTATTCATTTCTGTTAACATTATAATGTTTATTACTAGTGTTTAATCTCTCTCTATATATATATCTAAGACTCTTACCTCAGCGTGTTAATAGGTCATGCGCCTCCAGCTTACGATCGCATACTGAAAAGGGTGTCGACTTGCTTGCTGCCTTCCTGTATGACTGACGTCACAGCTTGCCCTGGCCAATCATCGCCCGCCAGCTTGGCTTCCAGACGTTTCCATGATGTTATTATTTAAGTGGCGGCGTTTTGCTCTCCATCAGCATTCCTTCTTCAAACCTTCTACGGTCTTCTTCAACTAGCGAGAGGCATTCGTGCCTTCCGCCCTTCTCCGGGGCCTTCTAAACTTCAGGCCTAATCTGCATTTATGAGTGAAACTACCAGGAAACGCAACAGCAGAGAGCTTCAGCACTGAGAAAGTGCATTCTACGTTTTTACTCCAAACCGCAAGAAGCTGCATCAAATCGCAGTTCTAAATGCCATGTTATTTGGCATTCAAGAAATAGCATCAAAACCTAACGATGTTAGCCAATGTACAGCGCTGGTCGCCCTGGCGAAGTTATTTTCCTGATGCTGGACATTTCAAATTCTACTACCAAAAAATCTAGTGTTGGCCACGGCAGTCTCCGTCAGCATGCTTCTAGTCATCGCCACTAAAGATAAGTTTGTGCCTTTTTTATTATTATCTTAATCATCTTCGTTTTAAGTGTTTGCTAGCAAGTGCAAGAATATTAAATTTGTGTGTGCATCAAGCAGAATGAACTTTTGAGTAATAGCCCATGGCTGGGCCAACCTAATTAAAATTAATGAACATTTGAAACTGCCCCAGGCGGGCCAGCATAACTAATTTTTTAATTAAGGCTTTATTAATGTGTTTGCAAGTTTCACCCTAAAAATAAAAGTATTGTATTTACTCTCAATGTTCAGTCTAGTATTGAAAGAACCAGGCCGCATTTCCTTAGCCCAATCCTTTCAGTCTAATCTTCTCTCAAGGAAGTTATTTTGTCCAGGCCTTAAGCCTGATGCTGTCCTCCCGTTTATGTTGATGAATCTGGGCTGTTCTCCACATAACCATTTTGGTGCCGAAACCCGGGATGCTTGTAAACATTCTGTTTAACCAAATCTTCAAATTTCTTAATGTTGGAACTAATTCAAAATTTAAATGCCATACTGAACATTGAGTGTGTTAATATTTTAAAAATTGTGTTTTCTAATCTACTTCGAAAGTTTCAGCTCGAGTGTATATGGTTGGCACTGAGAAGGGAGACAAACAGCAGGCCCGTATTTCACCGCAGGGGAAGCCGCACTCTCTTTTCTGGCAGACTGTCAACTTCTTCCGAAGCAAGGTGTACCAGCTCACAGTATAGTCGTGAGTACACAACAAACTTTCATAATGCCGATTGACGAGAAACTCATTAATGCCAGAGCTTCTGTCAAAGGCAAGATAACGCGTTTTCGCACTTTTCTAGATGAGCTCCCGGAAAAAGAACGTAATAGTGACATAATTTCTCAAAGACTGAAAGGTTATGAACAGGCCTTTGAAAAATATGATGAGATCCAAAGTAATATTGAGACCAAGGATCCCGATCAGCAAAGTGACCGTTGTGAGGTTGAAAATCTATATTATAAGGGGTTCGCAGACGCGAAGCAGCTTTTAAGAAGTTTAACATTGCAGGAAAAGCAGGAGAAAATTCCTTCAGAATCTTCTTCTTTTCCTTCCCGTGTTATATTACCGAAAATAGAATTACCTAAATTTACCGGAGATGAAGCTACATGGGAACCATTTTTTGAATTATTCAATTCATTGATTCACGAAAACGATTCTCTTCCTTCAATACAGAAGTTTCATTATTTGCGTTTGTCCTTGCAAGGCAACGCACTTAAACTCATCCAAGAGCTTACGTTGACAAATGAAAATTATGAAGTAGCTTTGGCACTTCTCAGAGATCGGTTTGGGAACACTCGTTTAAAAACTCAACGTCACATACAGGGTTTATTCAATTTACCTATTGTTCAAGCTGATAATCTTGCCTCGCTTCGTAATCTGATCGATGCTGCGGAACTTCATATTCGTGCGCTTGCAAATTTGGACCAACCAGTTGACCATTGGGATCTATTTTTGATTCATCTTATTTCTGTTAAATTAGACACTAAAACTTTAAAAGATTGGGAAGCAGCTCTGTCGCAACATTCATTGTGTACCTATGAAGCTATTATTAAATTCTTAAAGGCGAAATGCCAAATTCTCTCTGCTGTAGCCAGTCAAAAGAGTAGCGCTACCTTCAAACCTCCCTCTAATAGTAAGGACATCAGCCCCACTCAGAGAGTACTAAGGTCACATGTCTTTTCTACCAATATTCGGTCTTCCAATCAAGCACAAGCTTGTGTTTTGTGTCAACAACCACATAACTTGTACCAATGCGCTCAATTCAAATCTTTATCTGTGGATGAAAGACGCAAATTAATTACCACCCACAAGCACTGCTTTAATTGCCTATCAGCGACACATATGATAAGCAATTGTCGTTCTGAACGGTTATGTTTTCACTGTAAAGCAAAGCATCATACTCTCCTGCATAGGCATGAAAGATCGCGGTCATCAGCAACCAATAGTTCATCCGCTAAATCTCATTCTGAGACTTTGCCGAATAACGCTCAGTCTTTTACTCAAAGCTCTGTTTCGTTCAGTAAAACTCAAGTTTTATTGTCCACTGTCCAAATTCTAGTGAAGAATGTTCACGGAAAATGGGTTTCTGTAAGGGGATTGTTAGATAATGCTGCAACTAACAATTTTATCAGTGAATCGCTAGTTCGCAAGTTAGGTCTACAAATATGCCCTACTTCTATAGAAGTTACAGGAATTAATGGTTCCAAATCGCAATCTCTGAGTTATGCTAAAGTGGATGTAAAGGATTCCAATAATCTTGGCATTCATTTAAATTTAGATTTTTTAATTATAAATTCCATAGGTAATGACACCCCCATTACTTCTTTTCAAGTCCAGGGTTGGAATATTCCGCATCATTTGCAACTTGCAGATCCGAATTTCAACAGAGCTTCATCTGTAGAAATTCTTTTAAGTGCCAGCATTTTTTGGCAATGTTTACATCCGGAAAAGGTTAAAGTTGCCCGTGATGTTTTCTTTCGTAGAACTGATTTTGGTTGGATTGCCACTGGGCAAATATACCGCAACCCCGTTCAACAAAAATCTCATTGTTATTTTGTTGGTGCTGATTTAAATCAAGAATTAATTAAGTTCTGGGACATTGAGGATATTCAAGTCACCTCACCTCATTCTCTCAATAATGAGATCTGTGAAACACACTACGTAGAAACCACTGTTCGCACTACTGAAGGCAGATTCGTGGTTACTCTTCCTCGCATTTTTAACCCCCCTGTTATTACAGAATCACATTCCAGAGCTCTCAAAGCTTTATTCGCAATTGAAAATCGCTTTAAAAAAGATGCTCTCTTAAAAACTCAGTATACTTCCTTCATGGAAGAATACGAATCAGCGAATCACATGGAAGTCGTTGCAAAATCTGAAGAAATTAGTAATCCTCCTAAAGAAATAGTATATCTTAATCATCATCCGGTTTGGAAAAATTCTTCCACCCGAGAACAGATAAGAGTGGTTTTTAATGGGTCATGCTAATGGTGTTTCTCTCAATGACACTCTGCATTCTGGACCCGCTATTCAGACAGATCTTACTTCAGTTTTACTTAACTTTCGTCTATTCCCCATTGCTGTCCTTGCTGACATCAAGCAAATGTATAGGCAAATTCTAGTAAATTCAGAACAACGTGATTTGCAAAGAATTTTGTGGCGAGACGACAATGCAAAACCTATAAAAATATTTCGTTTAAGAACAGTGACATACGGTCTTAAGCCGTCTGCCTTTCTCGCAATACGATCTCTTCACATGTTGGCCGAACAAGATGGTCATCTTTTTCATCCTCTAGCTTCTGAAGTTTTGAAAACTGCATTTTATGTAGATGATTTTCTGTATTCTTTTCCTAGTATCTCTGACGCACTTCTTGTTTGTGAAGATTTAAACTCTCTTCTTTCCGGTGGTGGGTTTACCCTTCATAAGTGGAACTCGAACTCAACCGAATTTTTATCTAACTTTTCACAAGTAACTCCTGTTGACAAATGTGTTGCGCTTCCTACTGAGGAATCAGCTATTAAAACCTTGGGTGTTTTTTGGTCTCCTTCTTCAGATACCTTTTGCTATCAGGTACACTTATCTGAGTTTCACCCTCAAACGAAAAGGCAATTATTATCAGAAATAGCAAAAGTTTTTGATCCCTTGCAGTACATTGCTCCGGTGGTTATTACTGCAAAAATTTTCTTGCAAAAACTTTGGTTATTGAAAATTGGTTGGGATGAGGAGGTACCCTCCCCCCTTTTGGATGAGTGGTTGAAATACCGCAAGAGTTTGTTAGATCTTTCTCAAATTTCTATTCCCCGCACTTTAATTTCGGACCTTTCATGTCAGTATTTCGATTTGCACGTATTTGCAGATAGTTCTGAAAAGGCATACGGTTGCTGCGCCTATTTAGTAGGCCGCTCTTCCAATACTTTACCCGGATTTTCCAATTTAATTTGCGCAAAATCAAAGGTAGCCCCACTCAAATCCATATCTTTGCCTAGATTGGAATTATGTTCTGCTGTAATGGCTGTGGAATTAGCCAGCAAATTAAAAATCAGTTTAAATTTGAAATTTTCGACCACATGGTTTTGGAGTGATTCTTCCATCGTGTTAGCTTGGCTTTCAAAACCTTCTTCGCATTGGACCACTTTTGTGGCTAATCGCGTTTCTAAAATACAAGAGTTGTCTCATTTTGACCAATGGAATCATGTTCCGGGAAAAGAAAACCCCGCTGATATAATTTCACGTGGCTGCTTGCCCAAGAAATTAATTTCTCTTAAATTATACTGGAATGGTCCGGCGTGGCTCAGTCAGGATTTCTCTTGTTGGCCTCGTTCATCTAATCCACTCGCAGAAGATGTTCCTGATGCTCGCATTGTTACCGCTTCCCTTTTTCTAACTTCTATTGCTACTAGTCTGTTTCAGCGTTACTCTTCATTTAATAAATTAATTCGTGTGGTAGCATATTTATTTCGATGGAAATTTCTTGTTCTTGATCAGCCTGTGAAACCGCAACCCTTTCTCACTAAAATGGAATTGGAATTTGCTACTCGTAGAATCTTGTTTCTCATGCAACAAGAAGTATTCTTTCTTGAGTATCAGACGCTTTTAAGCAAAAAAGCTTTACCAAAGTCTAGTAGGCTGTTACCTCTCACCCCTTTTTTGGACCAAGATGGATTAATAAGAGTGGGGGGTAGGCTAGAATATTCTAGTTACTCAGATGAGAAAAAACATCCCATTATTCTCCCTTCTAGACATCCTATTACTACTCTTATCGTAAAGAAATTTCATTATCAGAATTTGCACGCTGGCACCCGCACTTTGCTTTGTTTAATTCGCGAGAAATATTGGCTCATTAACGGTGTTCATGAAGTTTCTTCTGTTATTCGGAAATGTATACCTTGTTTCAAATCTAAGCCCCCGCCAATCACGCAAATTATGGGAAACTTGCCATATTTTCGTTCCGAACCTAGTAAGCCTTTCGCCCTAACGGGTATCGATTATGCCGGTCCTTATGTCTATCAAGTTAATTCCCCTTTATCTAAGCGAAAGTTGTTAGGTAAACTTTATATTTCTTTATTTGTGTGCATGGTGACAGGAGCCATTCACCTTGAGTTGGTTACAAGTGCTTCTACTCCTTATTTTATAGCAGCCTTTTCTAGATTTGCCGCTAGAAGGGGTGTTCCTTCTGAGGTTTTCTCAGATAACGCAAAAATTTTTGTTAGTACTTTTGATCTTTGGAAAAACTGCGCTTACCTCCCCTTCTGCTAAGGAACAGTTTTCTAATTTTTCGCATGCTAAGGGATTCAAATGGCATTTCACTCCCCCATACGCCCCCCATCATGGTGGTCGTTGGGAATCTTGCATAAAGCTCACGAAGAGACAGCTGAAGAAAACCCTTGGTTCAGCCATCCTTTCCTATGAGGAATTCAATTCTTTAATTATTCAGGTTGAGGGTATTGTAAATTCTAGGCCGCTCACGCCTTTGTCTAATGATCCTAAGGATCTTCTTCCCTTAACACCTGGTCATTTTTTAATAGGCTGTTCTTTAGCTTCTACGCCTCCTTTGCTGAGTCGACGCTGTGATCTCAGGTTGCCTATTTTCTGGAGGAAGTTAGACTCTTTGCGAAACTCCTTTTGGCGCCGTTGGAAGCTGGAGTATCTCGGCTCACTTAACAGAAGAGAGAAGTGGCGGCTTTCCCAGCCTGATGTGCGAGTGGGAGATATGGTTCTTTTGCGAGATCCAAGTCCCCCTCTCGTATGGAATATTGGTAGGGTAACTCACTGCCATTTGGGTCGGGATAATCATGTGAGAGTTGTAGATGTTCTCACTAGTAAGGGTGTCTATACTAGACCAATTTCTATGGTTGCTATCTTGCCTGTTGAGGCTTAGTGTCATCTTCTTTATTGTTGTTCACGTTTTTGTAACTGATTCTTTGATTGTTTTCTTTCGGGGGTCTCGGAGCATGATCACTTTCGTGATGTTTATAGTGCGTTTTTCTTTTGTGCCGCATTTGTCAGTTAAATGCTTTTGAGACCACCGAACGAAAACATATGTACTTATTCATTTCTGTTAACATTATAATGTTTATTACTAGTGTTTAATCTCTCTCTATATATATATCTAAGACTCTTACCTCAGCGTGTTAATAGGTCATGCGCCTCCAGCTTACGATCGCATACTGAAAAGGGTGTCGACTTGCTTGCTGCCTTCCTGTATGACTGACGTCACAGCTTGCCCTGGCCAATCATCGCCCGCCAGCTTGGCTTCCAGACGTTTCCATGATGTTATTATTTAAGTGGCGGCGTTTTGCTCTCCATCAGCATTCCTTCTTCAAACCTTCTACGGTCTTCTTCAACTAGCGAGAGGCATTCGTGCCTTCCGCCCTTCTCCGGGGCCTTCTAAACTTCAGGCCTAATCTGCATTTATGAGTGAAACTACCAGGAAACGCAACAGCAGAGAGCTTCAGCACTGAGAAAGTGCATTCTACGTTTTTACTCCAAACCGCAAGAAGCTGCATCAAATCGCAGTTCTAAATGCCATGTTATTTGGCATTCAAGAAATAGCATCAAAACCTAACGATGTTAGCCAATGTACAGCGCTGGTCGCCCTGGCGAAGTTATTTTCCTGATGCTGGACATTTCAAATTCTACTACCAAAAAATCTAGTGTTGGCCACGGCAGTCTCCGTCAGCATGCTTCTAGTCATCGCCACTAAAGATAAGTTTGTGCCTTTTTTATTATTATCTTAATCATCTTCGTTTTAAGTGTTTGCTAGCAAGTGCAAGAATATTAAATTTGTGTGTGCATCAAGCAGAATGAACTTTTGAGTAATAGCCCATGGCTGGGCCAACCTAATTAAAATTAATGAACATTTGAAACTGCCCCAGGCGGGCCAGCATAACTAATTTTTTAATTAAGGCTTTATTAATGTGTTTGCAAGTTTCACCCTAAAAATAAAAGTATTGTATTTACTCTCAATGTTCAGTCTAGTATTGAAAGAACCAGGCCGCATTTCCTTAGCCCAATCCTTTCAGTCTAATCTTCTCTCAAGGAAGTTATTTTGTCCAGGCCTTAAGCCTGATGCTGTCCTCCCGTTTATGTTGATGAATCTGGGCTGTTCTCCACATAACCAGCCCTCATTGAAAAGGAAATAATGAGGGAGTAAAATACATTTCATTATTTAGTTAATTATCCGTGGTATGGTATTTATCTAAAGTTAAGTAAATGTACGATTCACATTATTATTATTAACTTTATTGGCCACATTGGACCACTTGAGTCTTCCATGTACACTTTTTCTTTGAAGGTTGTATTGTTTGATTCTTATCTGCCCAGTACTTTCTTATCGCAGTGTTCTTAATTAGTCTGAAAACTCAACAGGCCGTCTGGCATCATTTCTGCTGAAAATTTGTGATTCTTAAGAAGGGTGGTAATTTTATTCTTGTTCTCTGCATCTGTAATTTCGAGTCCAACTGTTTTGAGATCCTCTTGAATTTCTTTGATCCAATGCCCTCCAATCTTCTTTCCCTGATTTCTCATCACTAGTTGTCGTAAAATCCTGTTTTCTGGTAATCGTAGGATGTGAAAGAAATAAGAGATTCTTTTCTTTCTCATCGTGCTGGTAACTGGGTCAATCTCTCGATAGACTGTTTCAATGGAGAGGATTCTCCAGACTCCTTCAACCTGGTACTTTTTATTTATGCAGGTTCTGATAATTCTTCTTTCAGTTTTGAGGAGCTGATCAATTCTTCTTTCATTTTTAATTTGGAACAAGGTTTCGCAAGCATAAGTGGCTTCGGGCAAAGTTACAGTTTTCAAGTGTTGGATCTTAGTGCCTATCGACAAGCATTTTGATGTGTAACATCTTTCCACTCGGTTGCTGGATATTTTTGTGGGAGTGATTTTGAAAAATGGGACGGAAGTGGATCGGAACGATTGAGGTGGCACCAGCACTCGATCGATCGATCCAGCTGGCAGTGATAAGAGAAACAATGAGCGCGCGGTGTCGGAAATTGATACCATGACGTACTCTCGGCCATATGGCATGTATATGACATACTGAACGGTAAACGCTCATGCGAACTCTGGTGTCAAGTGATTGAAACAAAGCACATGGTACATGTTCGAAGTCTTCGTATCAGTATTTAAATGGTAAAATACCTTAATATCAAACATTGTAAGTAGTCAGCATAGCCAGTATTATATTTCTGCACAATGGCTATTCAAATATTAACCCACATAACGGTAATGCAGTCATCAATATAATATAATCGTTGTGGTTATACGAGAATTGAACAAGCCTTCATGAATTATTGCTGAATACATTCTCTTTACTCACAAGAGGGCCTATTCATAAGGCATTTTAAACTCAATTTTACGCAGGAACATTATCAAAACAAGCAAAATATAAATGAAACTTAATTCCGTAATGCAGTATTATTGGAACGTGGAAATAAGTCACATCTTGTGCACAATATTTGCGTAGTCAAAATAGCCATGGGGTTAGCACCTATGACTGTGAATCTAGAGATCTCGGGTTCGAATCCCGGACGGGGTAGATACTTTTGCTACCAGATTATCATTTTAAACGATATTTATCACATCAATATGACTCATTTTAACAGAATCCATATGAAATTACGTGTTGGTCTGTGAATCAAGACGACCTGTTTATAAGGAATTTAAGGTTATGAGCGGTGTCGCATCTATTAATCTAGTTGATCCATATCGTATTCTTTATTTAGGCTAGTGCTGGTGGAAGCTACAAATCATCATAAAAATGAGTTCCGTATTATAAACTACAATATCTGTAAAACACTCCCTTTTACAATAGATTAATATTTGTGCCAATAATAGTATAAAATACCGGAGTATCAACAATTTCATGTGAGGTTTTTTCTATGTCAGATGTTACACATCATAAGCGACTACTGTAAGGCTCGTAATTTTTTTGTAATAAGTTGATCAGGTTAGAAATTGTGCTTTTTTTCATTTTGTTGGTTCTATTTATCCATGTTTTTTCGCTTAAGTTATGCATAATGATTTCTCCAAGGTATTTAATTTGTAGAACTATGTCAATTTTTTGCTCATTTATGATGACTTCCTTTATGTCAAGAGGTTTCATTGGCATGATCTCAATTTTCTCAGATGATATTTGCAATCCTATTTTTAATGCAATTTTCTGGAGACTGGTGAACTGAGCACTAACTTCTTCCATGCCAAGGCCTAAGAGAGGTAAATCATCTGCGGACCCTAGGCAGTTTGTTCTTATTGAGGGTTTTGCTCCAATTTTGATTTTAGTTGGGTTCTCTATTTGCCAAATTTTCATGATGTAATCCAGAGCCACATTGAAAGGTCATCACCATCATCATCATCATCTTGCACAGTTTCCATCCACTGACCGAGTCTGTTTGGAACACAAGCCTCTCCAACGTCTTCTGTCTTCCCACCATCTCTCAGTCTCCACCATTGTCCAGTCTTCTCCTCTCTCCTTCACGCTTTCTTCCGCCCCCTTCAGCCACCTGTCTCTCTGTCTTTTTCCTTTCCACTTCGCCTCGTGTATCCTCCTGGGTATCCTCTTCTCCTCCATTAGTTTTACATGTCCATACCATCTAAGTCTAGATTTCTCTATACCATCCTGTAATGGTTCCTCCTTCATTAATTCTCTGGTCCTCTCATTTCTTATTCTGTCCATCTTTGTAGCTCCAATACTGCAGCTCAAGAACCTCATATCACTGGTCTGTATTCTTCTCCCTTCCTTTCATAACCCAGGTCTCCGAGGCATACGTCGGGATAGGGACATAGTACGTCCAATATATGACCTTTTTTGCTCTTCTGAGGGACATCCTTGCTCCATATCATGCTTCTCACACTCCAGAATGCTTCTGCTTGTCTCCCCCGCTCATTTATTTCTCTATCGTTTCTTCCATTATCTTGTATCAGGCTTCCCAGATACATGCAACTCTCCACTTTCTTCAGCTGTTCCCCACCAATTGTTATTCCCGTTGTGGTTCTTTCCTTCTTCCTTGTTGTGATCAGCATCTCACTCTCATTTATGCTAAATTTCATCCCATATCCTTGTATTATTCCTTCCCACACGTCCAACTGTTCCTGTACCTCCTCCTACTTGTTTCCCCAAATCTTCAAATCATCTGCAAACACCATTGCTTTCATCTTTCCTTCCCCAATTACTTGTGCCACTCAGGTCATTATGTCATCCATCACCACAATGAAAAGTAATGGTGACAGTGCACTTCCTTGTTTCAGGCCGTTTCTCTGTTCCAACCAGTCCGACCTCTCTACTCCCACTTTCACACAGCTCACGCTTCCCTTGTATAACTCCGTTATCCTCATAGTGCTGTTCTTGTAACTGCCTTACAGCAAAAATCAAATCCACTGAGGACCTTCCTGCTCAGAAGCCATGTTGTTCTTCCCTTCTTCTATCTTCTATCCTTGTCCCAATTCTCTTTTCCAAAACGTTCTCAAACATCTTTGCACAATGACTCATCAGTGTTATTCCCCGATAGTTTCTGCATTCTGTTCTACTATCTTTCTTGAAGATCGGGACAATTATTCCCTTTTTCCAGTCCTCGGGGGACTTCCTTTCCTTCCATGCTGTCTTCATCACTCGGTACAACCATTGTATCCCCACCTCTCCTGTTGCCCTCACCATCTCCACACTCAACTCACCCACACCTGGTGCCTTTCCTCCTTTCATATTCCTCACTGCATCTTCCTTTTCTGTTTGCAGTCCATCTTCCTCTCCCCGGATTTCTTCCTCATCGCCGTGGTTTCCATTTCGGTTCAGAAGTTCTTCAAAATATTCTTTCCACATTTTCTTCAGTTCTTCCCTATTTTCTATATCTTGTCCCCTTTTGTTCACCATTCTAACATAGCCCGTCAGATCCTTCCACCTCTTATTTTCTACCATCCCAAACAGGACCTTTTTTGTACCTTCACTATCCTCCTTCATCATCTTTGTCCACTCTTCCATCCACTTTCTTCTCTCCTCAGCCACTACTCTCCATGTCTCCTTTCTTTCCTGGTCCTCTTCCCTTGTCTCTACCGTCCTATTTTGATACCAACTCCTAAAGGCTCTATTCTTTTCCCTTACTATATCTTTTGTCTTCTCATTCCACCATGGTGTTTCCTTCCACCTCTTCTTACTACTTGTCCTCCCACATACTGCTTCTGCCACACCTACTAGTGTCTTCTTAAATCTTGCTCATTCCTCTTCCACCCCTCTTTCTTCATCTGTTGGAATTCCTTCCTTTACCATTTTGAGATACTCGACTCTTCTATTTCCTTCTTTCACTTTCCACATCCTTATACGTCTTTCATGGTTCTCTGTCCACTTCTTCTCCTTAGTCCCTCTCAGGTTCATTACCAGCAATCAATGGTCGCTATCCAAGTCATCCAATGGTATAACCTTGATGTGTCTGTGATGTTTTTATTTAATTCTCTCTCAAACGGGATATAGTCAATCACCGACTTCCTGGTCAAGTAATCACTGTACCATGGGATTGTGTGGCTCTCTCTTTTCTTGAACCAGGAGTCCCAACTAGCAGGCTGTTCCTTTGACAGAAGTCCAACAGTCTCTTTCCTTCCTCATTCTTCTGCCCCAACTCTCTGGTCCAAGCACACTCTCATAACCTTTTCTCTTCCCACATGGGCATTCAGATCCCCCATTACAATGATATTCCTTCCTCCAAGCTGCTTCTGCATTTCCTCTTCAAACTCCTCCTTCTCTTCAGAGGCGCAGCCTACCTGTGGAGCATACACTTTTGCACTATTTCCATGGTCTCTCCCCTCAGTGCTACTTACACTTTCATCATCCTTCTCTTCACTTCTTCTTTTAAACCATCTCATACAACTACCCTCATTCCATTCCTCTTTCCCTCTTCATTCCCACTCCAGTATAGTCTATAGCCTTTTTTCAGTTCTCTCCTTCCTTCCCCTTTCCACTTTGTTTCTGCCAATCTCAATAAATCCAAAGTTCCTTCTTTCCATCATACCCACTATCTCCTCCATCTTCCCCATCAGCGTTCTTATGTTTAAAGTTCCAAATCTTAGTGTTCACAGCCGTGTCGTCTATGATATCCGTCATGTCCGAAGCTCATTCCATTCTTGAAAGCATTTGGTTTCATCCACTGCTGGCTTGCTGGGCCTATCGTAGCTTCACCAGAGCCCCGTTAGCCGTCACTTTTCAGGGTTCCTGTAGGACCTTCACAGGTACCGTAATGATCCCGGGCTCATGAAGTCCCCACTGTACTTCGCCCCTACAGGCAATCCCCTACTTTGTGCCGTTGCCCGTCTCCCACGACGTGGATGAGTGGTTGGACTTATGGGAGCCAGCTTGGTGTTCCTAGGCGAAACCCCACACAAGACATGGCATAAACCTAGAAAAAATTGCTGAGTTATTATTCACTGGCTCTGAAAGCCAATATACCATTAAGTCCTGTTCGCTATTATAAATTAAGCTTTTTAAATACCGGGTGGTTATAATTAACCTTTCCCTATTTAACACGTTCTAGAAAGGAAACTAGTTATATTCATCATCATCTTAAACAGCTCCAATCACCCGGGTACTGTGAAAGAGTCCTCTCCATTTCTTTCTATCCATGAATAGTTGGTCTTCATGAGTGCTCTCCCAATCCAGCCCTTTGTCTGCCAAGTCACCCTTAATCTGGTCTATCCATTTTCTTTTAGGTCTTCCAACACATCTTCTTCCTTTGATGTTCAGATTGAAGTATGCCTTTGCCTTTTGTTCATCTTTCATCCGTTGGATATGTCCATACCACCTCAGACGAGACCTCTGTAATGTCTCCATTACAGTGGTGTTAATACCTGCATCTGCACGATTTATTTCATTTCTTATTTTATCCTTTCTTGTCCTCTGAAGCATGGTACGCACCAACTTTATTTCGGATGCCTGAAGTCTACTGTTATCTCTTTTAGAAAGGGTACATGTTTCAAGTGCGTAAGTCAGTATGGGTATGTAGTATGTTTTAAATAATATATGTTTACACCGTATAGGTACTTTGATATCCCACAGTAGTATTCTGACATTGTTGTAGAAGATTGCTGCATTATTTGTTCTGTTGTTTATCTCAAATTTACTGCTATTGTCCAAACTCAAAGTGCTGCCAAGATATTTGAATTGGTCAACATTTTGAAGTTGATGGTTGTTCAGGTAGATGCTGTACTAGTACACCCTGATCCTTTTGCTATAGCCACAGTCTTATTCTGACTAATTTTAAGCCCATATTCCTCAAACAATTTGTTCCAAATCTCTAGATTGTTTGCACCTCTTCTGCACTTTGAACCCAAATCATCACATCATCCGTGAATACCAGGGCTTTGGTGTCATTTCCATGCAATTCTTCTTTAAGTTTCTTCAAAATGTTGTCCATTACAACAATGAACAGTAAGGGTGACAAAGAGCTGCCCTGTTGTACTCCTCTTCTTGTCTTGAACCAATTGCTCTCTCCATTGCCTATTCGTACGCAGGCCTTTGTGTTTTCACACAGTATTTTTATTTTGTTGACTAATGTACCTGGTACATTCCGTCTTTCCAGGCATTCCCACATTTTTGACCGTACAATACTGTCATAGGCTTTCGACATCTAGAAAGACCATAAAGAGGTCCTTACCTTTTTCTTGGTGTTTTTCAATAAGCATTCTTACAGTAAAGATTAAATTGGTAGTGCTTCGTCCAGGTCTGAAACCATGTTGTTCTTCTTCTAATAAGGTTTCTAGATGTCTCCGTAACCTTTTCTCGATTATTTTTTCTAAAATCTTTAATACGTGTGCCAGAAGTGTGATTCCACGATAATTTTCACACTTCTTTCTGTTTTCCTTTTTAAATAAGGGTATTATTACACCCTTAGACCAATCCTCTGGGATCTTATTGTCATTCCAAATGGCCTGTAACACCCTGTATAACCACTGGGTCCCATGAAATCCGGCCGCTTTTATCATGTCTGCATTCACTTCATCGTGTCCACTTGATTTTCTTTTTGCCATAGATTTCAGAGCATCTTCTACTTCAGTCCATGTATATTATGAGTACCAAACTCGGTAGTAATAATGTCCACATTATGGGGCGCAAGATTTCCATGCTTCACAGCGCCACCTGCAACTAGTTAGTTATTGTTGTTTTAAGGGGCGGAACTACGAGGTCATCTGCCCCTCTTAACACAGATTAAAGAATACAAAATTAAGAGTGGTAATACTTCCAAAATTTAGAACGAAAATACTCACAAAAGGAATAGATTGAAAAATAGGCACAAAATGTAGGCTAGGTTCAAAATACGTACAAAATGCAATCATCATCTTGCACAGTTTCCAGCCACTGGCCGGGTCTGTTTGCAACACAAGCCTCTCCAACGTCTTCTGTCTTCCCACCATCTCTCAGCCTCCACCCTTGTCCAGTCTTCTCCTCTCTTCTTCACGCTTTCTTCCACCCCCTTCAGCCACCTGTCTCTCGGTCTTCCTCTCGGTCTCTTTCCTTCCCACTTCATCTCGTGTATCCTCCTGGGTATCCTCTTCTCCTCCATTTGCTTTACATGTCCATACCATCTAAGTCTAGATTTCTCCATGCCATCCTGTAATGGTTCCTCCTTCATTAATTCTCTGGTCCTCTCATTTCTTATTCTGTCCATCTTTGTAGCTCCAATACTGCTTCTCAAGAACCTCATCTCACTGGCCTGTATTTTGCTCTTCTCCCTTCCTTTCATAACCCACGTCTCCGAGGCATACGTCAGGATAGGGACATAGTACGTCCAATATATGATCTTTTTGCTGTTCTGGGGGACATCCTAGCTCCATAACATGCTTCTCACACTTCTCCAGAATGCCTCTGCCTGTTAGCCCAGGCATTTTAAGTTTTAACCTAAAAAAAAAATGTAAAGCTGAAATTTGGCATAGATGTTCCCTAGTACCCTAGTAACAAATCCTGAAAAGTCCCCATCTCTGCGGTGTCCGCGTCATAGTTTTTTGAGAGTTCAAAAGGGCTTAAATGGGGCCTAAGTGCCAAAAAAAAATTTATACTTCCAGCATTCAAATTATTGATCCAAAATCAGTTCTAATGAGCTTTGATACTAATAAGAGAAGGACTGCGTTAGATATAACGCTCCTATGGGTCGGAATTATTGCCATACATTTCAACCGATGAGTAATCAAACATTTTTAGCTCAACTTTTCTCACGAAAATTTAGCTAATTTGTCATTAGCCGGGACTTATCGTGCAAACAGCTGCTGATAGCGACTCAAGACCCCAAGTAAAAGTTGTAAAGCACACTTGTAGCTTTAAAATGATACATTGCCCATGTTCATCCGACAAACAGCAGCAGAGATACAGTTACAAGTATAAAAGTAGAGGTGTGGCAGTCGCTTTCCGAACGAACGCCCAATTACGCTGGTGGGCTCATCTATTCACCTTTGCTGACACCATTTTGTATCTTTGCTCAAGAGCTTTTAGGATGGTATTCCTTTGAATCCAGGTAAACTAATAGAAACAGTTTGCATAGAACAAAACCAGTTTAATGCAGTTAGCAGTTAAACGTACATTCATAATATGCATAATGCAAATAATAACAAAACAAAGCTTAGAAAGCATTCTTTAGACAAAGAAAACTTGCAAAACAAAGCTTACATCGGACTCAATCGTCCTCCTCATCGTCTGAGCCATCAAACGTGACGTTGCCACACGCTTTCCCACTGCAGTGCCCACACATTAAGGAGCATTCTAAACCGGAACGTACACACTCACACTGGCTGTCACAAGAGCTCTTGCAGTTGCCACAAGAGCTCTTGCAGTTGCAGGACACCAAATTGAGGAGATGATCTGGAGCAGCTGGAAGATCAGTTGTCACTGGTACTAAAGCTGAGTGTTGGAATTTCCATCCCCATTGGGTCGGGTCCAAAGAAAATCCTAACCATTCCTGAACTTGCAAATATACCCGCAGTAAATGTTGTTTGCATGCCGCCGAAGTCGGCGGAAGTGAAGCCAGCTGAAACGACGCTGTGACCGGATGTTTGGCAATTTTTTGGCTGTATTTCACTACCCGAAGTTCGCCGAGGCTTTTGCACTCCGATTTGGCACTGTCGTAGAGACAAATGGCGAACTTCTCTCCAGCTGATATTATGGCCTTTTCATCTGGAGCCGTAGAGACGAATACCTTCATTTCCTCGCGTAAAGATGCGGAATCCTTCAATATTTTCCAGGCTTGCTGTTTGATTTACTCTACCCACAGCTTTCCTGTGCGAGATTTCTGGCTCATTGAAGAAAATGTGTCATGAAGCGACTCTTTGAGACGGTGAAGGCAAGGAAATGATAGCAAGTCGTTGGCGGTGCCTTCTTGGAATGCGGTAAAAAGCGCCTGAATTTCGTCCTAGTCATCCTTCAGCCCGTCGTTCATGTTGAGTAACATTGTCCCGATAACCTGTTTTGTCAGAAAATGCGCTCTGAGGGCCCTAGAACATACACAGTTTTGCGTTATTGATACATTTGAAATTGAAGGCATAACGTTATCATTTTTATGAGCGAGCTAATTGCAAGCCTACCTAGAATATGCGTGTCCAGACATCATGTGAGTCACTGACGATTTAGTGTATATTTCCGCCCAGAACTCCTCCAAACCGCTTCCATTCATCACGTAGCCGATTGCCCCAAGAAACGATATTAGAAGGTGAAATCCGCCTAGACGAACAACCACGTTTTTGAGTTCATCTGAATTGTCCGATGCGACTATCACTGCAGCTTTCGCGTATAGAGGCAGGTCAAAGGTTACGAAAGAAGTGCTTTGTTTCAGTTCCGCGGACTCTGTTGCGGCAAACTTCAACGCGGAATATATAGTTGATGGATTGCTCGGTTCCAAGTTAATGAACGGCAGGGCATCAATTGACTTCGTCTGGGGAGCTGGTTGAGCATGAGCAAACAGTGACGTCTTCATAAAGCTGTTCCACGAGGCGGGTAAATTTATACCTGACCACCGTCCAGATAACCATAAGGAGTCCATCATCGACGCAATAGCCACAGAGTTTGGGTCTTCCACAGTTAACTCCTTAATCTTGACATTCTTTGAACCAGGAGAAGAGGGCTTCCGATATCACGAAATGTTCAACTTTCCCATCGCCGCAATCACACCAGCATTAGGAACGTCTCGTGTACGTGGGAGTGAAGATATTTCACTGTCAGGCACTGCACCTGTGCACTTGATGCCTTCCATGCAGTGAAATGTGTTTCGCCCGTCCAATGTCCTTATGTTAAAGTCAGCGTTGTCAAAGCAAAACTGTGTGAACGCTCCAGCATTCAGGATTGGACGTTCTTCACGAAGCGCTAAAACTTCGACCTGTGGACTTCCACCACATTTACTGAAAATCCAAGACTGTTTGGTTGGTTGGTTCTTAAGTTTAGGGGCTGCGACAACGCGGTCATGTAGCCCCGTGCACTTTGAGTGTGTGTAGAATCTGTCCGATAACCGGTGTTAATTGTGATGACTGTATTAGTGTGTGTTATCTGTTTTTTAATTTAAGTACAGACTGCAACTTTCAAATAGTTCCTACTTTTGCTGCCAAGCGCCACCGTCAACGACTACTAGGCCAAGTTCAGAACTTAGATACTAGACGCCACCGCAGTCGGCTCTTGGCAACGAACGTAGAAACCTAAGAGCGTTGTTTACATTCTTAACCTATCCAATTTAGCTCCAAACAGGTGTAATTAGTGGAAGGTTTTTTAACATGCCATAAATCTATGACATGGGACCGCCGGCTTTACTTCCCCTCCGAAGGAAGGCATACTGAGGGATTTTTAACGCTCTCAAAAAATCCGACGGCTTCAGCCGGGTTTGAACCCGCTATCTTGGGCATAGAAGCTCAGCATGCTACCGACTACGCCACCGAAGCCGCCCCAAGACTGTTTAGAATCTGAATTAATTGTTTCGAGTATTTTTGGCCTGCTCCGACAGGCCGAGCGCTGTCACCTAGAAACGCGATCGGTTGCCCTTCCAACAGCGGATATGCTTTGGGACCTTAACTCGGTAACCGTTTCTCGCATAGACATGGGTAATGTACCAATGTAAAGCTAAAAGTATGCTTTATAACTTTCATTCTGGGTCTTAAGTCAATATCAGCAGTTGTTTAAAAAATAATGACCTGCTAATGACAAATTAACGAAATTTTCGTGCAAAAATTGTGCTAAAAATGTTAAATTAGTAGTTTTTTTCCTTCATCAATAGCAATAATTAGGCCTGATAAGTCCGTTATCCTACTGGTTCATTTTTATTAATTGCTAAAGCTCGCGAGAACTGAATTTGGATCAATATTTTGAACGCAGGAAGCAAAAATGCTGTTTTTGGCACTTAGGCCCCATATAAGCCCTTTTGAACCCCCCAAAAACTATGACGTGGACGCCGCAGAGATGGGGACTTTTCAGGATTTGTTACTAGGGTACTAGGGAACATCTATGCCAAATTTCAGCTTTACATTATTTTTTTTTAGGTTGGCAGTGTTTCTTTTATTTCTCTATCGTTTCTTCCATTCTTCCATGCAATGTAGAGTCTTACAAAATGCAACTGATATTCAAAATACTTATAAAATGCAAATGAGATTGGAAATACATACAAATTGCAATTGAGGTTCAAAATACTTACAAAATACAATTGAAATTAAAATACACAATGTAATTCGGATTGAAAAAACTCCTTTTACAGATCCAAAATACTCACAAAATGCAATTGAAATTCAAAATGCAATTGAGATTGAAAATGCTTACAAAATGTACGGTAGATTCAAACTACTCATTTGGATGGACAATACTTACAAAATGCAATTTAGATTGAAAATACTTACAAAATGTAATTTAAATTTAAGATACCCACAAAATGCAATTGAGAATCAAAATACTTGCAACCACAACTAGCCACCAGGGGCCATGATCATTCATAGTCACGCTGATCAGACCAGTGTCAGTGCACTTGTGGATGGTGTCAAAATGGGCTTAGACAAAAGGAGCAGAGCGTTATTGGTGAAGCATTTCTATGAAAACAACAGTAATGCTGAAGCTGCATTTCGAAATTATCTCCGGCTGAAAGACTTAGGGCAAGGTCCTCTTTCTCCACCTGCTCTTCGGAACATGATGATGAAGTTTGAATCGACTGGAGAACTGGGTGTCGCTACAGGAAGAGGCCGCCGACCAGTTGAACCACAACTATCGTTGTTGCTGTGGCTGAGCGTAGCGGCCAATTGTCCAGCAGTGCGCGTGATGTATCACGACAGTTGAACATTCCGTGGTCCACTGTGAAAAAGGTGCTTTAAACCATTGTCAAATGGTATCCGTATAAGATCCATATCGTACAGAAGCTTGAACCACAGGACACACAACAACGTGTTGACTTCATTCTCCACTTTCTAGCGCGGATTGAAGCTGACGAGGCCTGGTCTTGGACCATCCTATGGACCGACAAAGCACATTTTTCTCTGACGGGTGCGGTGAACAAACAGAATTTCTGAGTGTGGGGATCTTCACCTCCAGTCAATGTGCATGAAGTTCCTCTGCACAGTGAATGTTTCACCGTATGGTGTGGCTTCATCATTGGTCCATTCCTTTTTGAGGAAGCTGGCGCTCAAGGACCAAAGACGTGCAGTGTGACTGGTCAGCGGAACTGCAATATGCTTCGCCAACATGTCATATCCGCCCAACAGGAGAGAAACGCATTGACTTCAACAGTTTTCATGCAAGATGGGACCCCACCACACATCGCTCGTCAAGTTCAACTGCTTCTGCGTAACACATTGGGTGACGATCGAATTGTCAGCAGATCATTTCCAAATGCTTGGCCGTCACGATAACCTGATCTCACACCTTGTGATTTCTGGTTGTGAGACTACCTGAAAGACAGGGTTTACCAGGGTAACATTCACACATGTGCTGATCTCAAAAGAAGCTTATCAAGAGAGGTGTCGAGCATACCCATGGAGATCCTTCGTGCATCTGTGCAGAATGCAATCCTGCGCTTCCAGACTCTCCTAGACACTGACGGGCCCCATATTGAGCTTGTTCTGTTGCAGTGACCATGGTATTGGTATGACGTAGCAGCACATTAGAAATGTTTCAACTGAATTGATTAGTCATTATTTCTCTTCCCCATGTGCTTGACAATGATCACATTATGTTACATGAACGTGCAAGCGCGCACTTGGACACTAGAGACTGTTAAATAAGGAAAGTTTAATTATAACCACCCGGTTCGCTGGTGAAATGAAAATCCACAGCCTGCTTCCAGTCTCCGACTGGGTCAGGAATGGAATGAATGAAGCCCCCATCTAGTGGCGAGGATATGAACTGTGCCGGCTGCCGAGGCCTGACGCACTCCTCTGGGGCAATGATTAAATGAAAGACAGATGAAATGAAATGATAGTGGAGAGTGTTGCTGGAATGAAATTTTGACCGGGAAAACCGGAGTACCGGAGAAAAACCTGTCTGCCTCAGTTTTGTCCAGCACAGATCTCACATGGAGTGACCGGGATTTGAACCACGGACCCAGCGGTGAAAGGCCTGTGTGCTGCCGCCTAAGCCACGGAGGCTTCCACCCGGTACACTGGTAATGGTGTAAATCTATGTACGGTATGTAAAAGTTATGTATTTTTTGTTCTCAACTCAGTTTCTTAGTATTGTTGTGATAGGATTAATTTTTATTTCATTTATTTTATTAATGTAAATTGGAGTGTAACCATTATTCTTGATTTCTTTTTTGAAATCATCAGGAGTTAGGGGAATGTTTATTGCTGTTGGCCTAGGACTATAAAAAATGGCTTTCTTCTGACAAACTGGGTGCATGGAATCACTTCTTATTATATTCAAGCAATTTTCCACTTAACTTAATCTAATGGTACTTGATTTTAGACAAGGAATAATATTCAAATAAATATACAGGGTGTAACAAAAATGTACGGCACAAATTGCAGGACACATTCCTCACAAATAGACGAGAACTTATGTTATATGAACATGGGTCCGGAAACGCTTTGTTTCCATGTTACATCTCATTGTCTCCAACTCATCGCTAGGGCTATGTAATTAACAAATTTCAACATACAGTATATGTTCGTTTCACACTTCCTGGAGCAGAATATATGAATTTCATTTCACCTTAAAAAAAAACTAAATGAGGGGTTGACACCTAAAATAACCTAAATAGCTGTTTCGCCTTTTTCAAATAAAGAATGTTATTTCCCCATTGAAATGCATCGTAAAATTATTTCCACCCCGATTACAAGCATTAGGACGGATATAGTTCAGGTTACTACCGTTAAATGCTGTACGATGATGATGATGATAATTGTTGTTTATAGGGGCCTAACATCTAGGTTATCGGCCCCTAATAGTTTGGGTGATAGTGAAAGATGAGATGAGAATGAAAACTATAACTAATACTAACTACAGACTTACATACTAGAAGAAATGGTAAACAAATAAAGGATAAGGCAAATAAAAGACAGGTAGAAATGAAATGCCATGAAAGGCAGATGGGAAAGGTAAAGAGAAAAGGGCCCGCCTCAAAGTCGGTGGAAAAAGGGGAAAAAACGGACCCAGCTCAGGAATCCCTCGGGATTGCCAACTCCCAAACTCACCAGCCGTGAGCCCCTGAGTGTGTAGAAATATCCAGGGTGCACCAGATGTGGTGGGGCTACATACACCCTGCCTCCTTGGGGGCCTTAGGCAGAAGGCAGGAGATAACATGAAAAGAAAAAGAAGGCTGACCCCTCGCAGAAGGAGGGAATCAGAAAAGATGAGACAAGGGCCAATTAAGGCGGGAAAGGAAGAGACTCCCTAGGCCTCAGATACCCTAATACCGTCGGGGTCGGAGGAGAACAAGAGTTGACCAAGAGAGGCAGACAGGAAAGAAGACGGAGAGGAGCCCGCACAACTAAGTGACAATGTAAACTTTAGTGAAATAATTTCATAAATAAATTTCACAGAAATCATAAAAACAGAAAACTATTGCTGCCTGTATTGATCCTAGAAGAAAAACCTAAAATAACCTATTTTTAGAATACAAGAAACCTAAAGTGAAGGTTTAAGCCACCTAAAAATCCGGGCCCTACTCATTACGCATGGGAATCACACAAGAACAGAATGTTAGAATCGTGGGGAGCATGCACTCTTGGTTACGTCTGGTTACGTTGTCATTATCGTAGGTGCACCGCCAGTGGTTTATTTTACATGGCCCCGTTGCCATGCGTCTTAGCAGATGTGCCTTTAGCTGTGCGACAAAACATGTACTTCATGCACGATGGCGCACCTCCTCATTTTATTGCCATTGTCCGTCGGCTTCTAAATAACACATTTGGTGACAAATGGATAAGTAGAGGTGGACCAATTGCCTAGCCTCCACGCTCTCCGGACCTAAAATCACTGAACTTTATTTGTGAGGGCATTTGAAAGTTCATGTGTATCGAACCCCAGTACAAGATGTTCCGAGTCTCCGTGCCCGTATTATGGAAGGCTACGAAACCATACGCAGTACTCCAGGGATACATCAGCGCATCCAAGATTCACTACGACAGTGGGTTGATGCATGTATCAATGTGCACGTAGGGCATATTGAACATTTCCTGTGAGAAAGAGTTGCATGTGGTATGCTGGTACGTTCTGTTCTTGTATGTTTCCCAGGATAAATGAGTTGGAAACAATGAGGTATAACATGGAAACAAAGAGTTTCCGGACCACTTTCATGTAACATAATTTCTTCATCTACGTGTGAGGAATGTGTCCTGGATTTTGTGCCATACATTTTTGTTACACCCTGTATTTAAATGTTCTTTTTTAGTTTTTAACCTTTCTTAAATTTAAATTTTTTATTCGTTAATCATTGTAAAGCAAATGACAGTGTTTTCACTTTAGTTATGTTACAAATAATGTTATTGTATAATAACTTTATGTATAAGAGATTGCTACAGTGTAGCTTAAGGTCTTTTAGACCATAACATGTACTGTTCTACCACTAGTGTCAGAAAAAAAAAATGTATGGAAAAGTGGAAAAAGGCTTGAAAGTATTCAAAAATTAATATGAACAAATTATGACTTATGTCAGTCAAAGAAATACATCATTCCTTATGATTGTGTTTGTGCGAGTTGGTTTTCTGTAGATGGCATAATTTAGATTTTAGTGACTCCTTGTTTTTGGTGTAAATAATGAATTGGTTTATTTCAGATTCTAATGTATATTTTAGAATCATGTCTATTGTACAGCACTTAAATAATCTGTCAGGTTTTCTGCTTCTACTATAGTTTCATCTATGGTTATAAAAATATCTACTAATGGTCCCCAGAAAATTAAACTTTGGGTACGTCCTATTATATTTTGTGTATTCTATGTGATTGATGTAAATGGTGGATAGTATACCTGATGCGGGAGAACCCATAGCGAGACCTTCTTTTTGTTGATAGTGTTATTGACAGTAAAATAATTGATATCCAAAGTAAATTCTAATAGTTGTGAGGCCACATGTCATTTATCACTGTCTCTGCCTAGAATACTGACTTCTAAAACTCCATTTGGAACTTGCCTTGTTAGGCTTGTATCCTAAGCCTAATTATCTGTAACAATTTCTGTCAGAGCTCTTTCGAGTTTCGAAGCCCGGACCTTTTATCTAAGAGTCATTTGTCACCTTCTCAGCCCAGAATACTCACTTCTGAAATCCCATTTGGAACATGCCTGGTTGGGCTTGTGTCCTAAACCTAATTCATGTCATCATCATCATCAAGTTTCCACTCCAGTTCCCCGGGTGTGGTTTACGAGCGCTCTCCGTTTTAGTCGATTCATGTACCACTGCTCCTTCAAGACTTCATCCCAGTTGATTCCCTTGGATGTGATATCATCCTTCACTTGGTCCAGCCATCTCCTCCTAGGTCTTCCAACAGGTCTCTTTCCAGTAATCTCAGTATGGAACCATTGTTTTGCAATTCTTCCTTCTGGCATACGTTTGACGTGACCAAACCATCGCAAATGTGCCCTAGTAATGGTCTCCTTCAGGGACTGATTTATTCCAGCTTGTTCTCTTATCTTCTCATTTCTTACTTTGTCTTTCCTAATTTTTGAAGCATGCTTCTTAGAAACTTCATTTCGGAAGCCTGAAGTCTGCTGTCATCTTTTTTTGGTAGTTGTGCATGTTTCAAACCCTTAAGTCAATATAGGGACAAAGTATGTTCGAAACAGAGTTTGTTTTGATCTTAGTGGCACTTGCTTATTCCAGAGTACACATTGTACTTGCTGATAGAATTGACTTGATATCTGAATACGGTTATCATATTAATATATAACAAGATGTTCAGTAATGAACATATAGCCTACTTTCTCCTAAATGCATGGGTATTGTTATAACTCTTTGTACTTTTCAAGGAGTATACTTGAATGTTGGTTGTAGTAGCTTGTTGAAATACAATGTGTTATACGGATATTAAACATGAATATGAGGTGCCCTTTGCTAGTGCTACCTCTGTACAAAATTTCATTCAATTCGGTTTCACCGTGTTTGAATTGACATGGTGAATTGATTTGCACACATACATGGCCGCTATCTGCAAACTATTGGGCTGATGACCTTGTAGTTAAGTCAAAAGATGCATCCCACAAAAAGGTATGTTGTTGCAAAATTTAGTAGATATCAAATAATTAGGTTGGTCATAATTTGATTTAAGCTCTTAACATTTGGGTGGCCGCCATTCCGTTTCCGTCAAGATGGCATGATATAAAACGTGACCCTGAGGTGCCCTTTGCTAGTGCTACCTCTGTACCAAATTACGTTCAATTCGGTTTTACCGTGTTTGAATTGATAGGGGGAATCGATTTGCACACACACATGGCTGCCATATGCAAACTTTTGGACTGATGACCTTATAGCTTGGTCAAAGAACGCTTCTCACACAAAGGTATGTTGTTGCAAAATTTGGTCGAGATCAAATGATTAGGTTGGTCGTAATTTGATTCAAGCTTTTAACATTTGGGTGGCCGCCATTACGTTTCCGTCAAGATAGCGACGATATAAAACATGACACTGAGTTGCCTTTTACAATTGTTACCACTGTAAAGCTGGCGGTCCCATGTCATAGATTTATGGCATGTTAAAGATCTTTCCACTAATTACACCTGTGTGAAACTAAATTGGATAGGTTAAGAATGTAAACAACGCTCTTAGGTTGCTACGTTCGTTGCCAAGAGCCGACTGCGGTGGCGTCTAGTAGCTAGTTCTGAACTAGGCCTAGTAGTCGTTGACGGTGGCGTTTGGCGGCAAAAGTAGGAACTATTTGAAAATTCAAAGTTGCAGTCCCTACTGAATTAAAAAAAAAACAGATACACACACTAATACAGTCATCACAATTAACACCGGTTATCAGACAAATTCTACACACACCCAAAGTACACGGGGCTACATGACCGCGTTGTCGCAGCCCCTAAACTAAGGAACCAACCAACCAACCTCTGTACCAAATTTTGTTCCAATTCGGTTTCACGTTTTTGAATTGATAGGGGGAATAGATTTGCACACATACATGGCCTCTATCTGCAAACTATTGGGCTGATGACCTTGTGGTTTGGTCAATAAATGCTTACGACATGAAGGTATGTCGTTGCAAAATTTAATAGAGATCAGATGATTAGGTTGGTCATAATTTAATTTTAGCTTTTAACATTTGGGGGGCCGCCATTACGTTTTCGTCAAGATGGCGGTGATATAAAACATAACACTGAGGTGCCCTTTGCTAGTGCTACCTCTGTACCAAATTTCGTTCAATTAGGTTTCACCGTGTGTGAATAGATAGGGGGAATCGATTTGCACACATACATGGCCGCCATCCGAAAATTATTACACTGATGACCTTGTAGTTCGGTCAAAAGATTCTTTGTACATAAAGGTATAAAGTTGCAACATTTGGTAGAGATCAGATGATTAGGTTGGTTGTAAATTTAATTTAAGCTTTTAACATTTGAGTAGCCGCCATTACGTTTTTGTCAAGATGGCGGCAATATAAAGCAAGACACTGAGGTGCCTTTTGCTAGTGCTACCTCTATACCAAATTTCGTTCAATTAGGTTGCACCATGTTGGAATTGATAGGGGAAATCTATTTGCACACATACATGACCACCATCTACAAACTATTTGGCTGATGACCTTGTAGTTAAGTCAAAAGACGCTCGCCATATAAATATATGTTGTTGCAAAATTTGGTAGAGATCGGATGAATAGGTTAGTCGTAATTTGATTTAAGCTTTGAACATTTGGGTGGCTGCCATTACGTTAACAAATTCACAAAGAAATTTGATAAAATGGTCCGGACAATTTTACATCCTGTTTCCTTCGGGAACAGATATTTCCAATATGCCATTACGTTTCCGTCAAGATGGCGGCGATATAAAACATGACACTGAGGTGCCCTTTGCTAGTGACACCTCTGTACCAAATTTCGTTCAATTCGGTTTCACCGTGTTAGAATTGATAGGGGGGGGGGGACAGACATTCCGAGTACACACACACAGACTCACACACCGACAGACACACAATTTTTCGCCCTGTGTTGATCTCATAAGTCTACATTCATTTTTTGCAAAAATCAAAAGTAGGCTAAAAATGAGATGGTGTGTGTCGGTCTGTCTGTCGTCCTGTCTGTTACTCAGTCACGCAAGAACCACTAGTCCGATTGAAATGAAATTTTGCATGGATGTAACTGATTTACCAGGTTTACACATAGGCTACTTTTGATTTCGATATTTTGCACTATTTAAAAATGGCGACCATTTTAGTGACGTCACTACCCCCTTTGGTTTCAAAAGGTTATATTTCCATTTCAAATAAAAAGAGAACGCTAAGAAATAGCAAACTTTTGATGGCACATGCGAGCTTTAAAATTTAATTTTCTATCCGAAAGGTCCTTATCACTTTTCGTGTATCTCCAACGGTTAACGAGTAAAACCTATAAAACACGGTCAACGCCGAGCGGTGCAGTATATCTCTATATATATAAAAATGAAAGTTTGTCTGTTTCTTCTGAATTTCTAAGGAAATTTGAGTTATTTACACGTTTCAGACTGTTTTATGATGGATGCGCGCGAAAATAATGTTTTTGTCTGTATGTTTGTGGACAACTTTTTCCCCTTATAAATCGAGAACGGCTGGGTGTATCAACGTAAAATTTGGTACACATATCCATCAGAGGCACGACACTAATCATTGATGCAACTCTTCTCCGTACCTCTCATAAAAGGGGGCCTGCACCCTTAAAATACAAGCTGAAATAGGCGTAGAAGGACGAGACAGAGCTCATTTTCCGCCCCTCAATGTGAGAGATAAAACTCGGGGGCCCGAAAGGGTCCCCGAGAAACCCATTTTAGGCCCTAAAACCAACCGTTTTTGAGATGTTCCCACAAAAATTATTTCAATTATTAAACTAATGAGAGAATGCAAGCCGGTAAACATGGCAACGGAATCTCAGAGGTCCATCTATTGCTGTACGACACAATGCAATTCCATTAATTTGCAAATGGCTAGAAGGTTATCACGCAACCAAATTAAGCTGTAAAATTCATCAATACGTATAATACGCTTAAGGGGGGTCAAGGGGTACTCTAGAATTTTTTCACGCGATTTACACCTGCAGATGTAGTACGGCAGTTCTATTATATTCCTATCCCAATATAATATTATTATTATTATATTATGGCGTACAACGATGAGACAAAGCCCCTCGGTGCCAGAAACAAACCTTGGGGGCCCTAAAGGGTCCTCGAAAACTACATTATAAGGCTCTAAAACCAACAGTTTCTGAGATATTCCCAGAAAATCAATTTAATTTAATTTAACAAACTAATGAAGGAATGCAAGTCCGTAACCATGACAACATTATCTCAAGGGATGACATCCAACTTTCCATCCATTTCTGTAAGAAGCAATGTCACTCCATTTATTACATTTCTGTGAATGTTTGCAAATGGCTATAAGGTTATCACGGAACCAACTTAGACTGTATAATTCATCAATGCAATTAAGGGGGTCAAGGGGTAACCTAGATTTTTTTTCACGCAATTTCCAAGCACGACATATGGTACAGAAGGTCTATTATATCTCCAAACAGCAACATTATTTTCAAAAATTCCTGAATTGAATCAGCATTTTTTGCAGCTTTTAGGAATTTGGACCATTTGAGGCTATAGAACCTGAATGTTCATGCACCACAAGCCTTTATAATTTATGAAAGGGGTCTTCCTGTGTATGGGGACCTAACACAACGTAGAGGGTCAGTTTGTATGTGACGTGTATTGCGTTTCGTCTACAAGGCTTTCAATTCTATTTCACGTCAGGAAGTACACGTTAGGTGAATTTAGTTTGAGAGCACATTTTAATTAATCTATTTTTTATTTTTTTATTTTTTTTTTGTCGACATAAGGGTTTACGTAAGGATTATTTTGTTTGATACTGTGTGGTAGATATACCCATATTTGGATATCTGGGTGATATGTCGAGACAATAGAAGTGTCTGTGTTTCTGTGTATCTTTATGTACTCCTATAACTTGTGTTCGGATGCACGGTGCATCGTAAAATTAGGTATGGTATCCATGAGAGTCAATACACCAATCATTTATAAAACTCTTCACCGTACTTTTCATATAGAAGAATGGTGGATACAGGGAAAAACTTCTCAAAATACATGCTAAAATAGGCGAAATATAAAAATTATCCTAGAAGGACGACCAGGGCATATGTTGCGCTTCTCAATGTGAGACACAAAATTTGGGAGTCTATAAAGGGTCTCCGAAAACCACATTTTAAGGCCCTTAAATTAACAGTGTGTGTGATATTCCCAGAAAACTAACTTCGTTCTGATAAACTTATGAAGGAATGACAAACCACTAACCATTGCAACAGTAGCTCAATTGATAATGTCTGGAGTTAACACCGACCACCGTTCGAAGAACGGGTACTTCTGCTAGTTATCTATAACAATTTCTGTCTAAGGTCTTTCAAGTTTGGAAAGCCCATTGGTATACAGGGGCAAAACGCTGGCAACTGTTGTGAGCTAGCCGGACCATTTTATCAAATTTCTTTGTGAATTTGTTAATGGACATAGCTCAATCAGACAATTTTATATCCTGTTTCCTTCGGGAACAGTTATTTCCAATATTGATTAGCAAGGTAAGCTAACATTATTTTTGAAAGGAAGTTTTGACTTCCATAGTACATTGGCGCTGCACGTGGCAACATTTTATGCCTTGCAGCAGCCTTCTCAGTATGTACTAGCCAAGCGTCTTGGTGAGGTGTACCATAACCAACTGAAGAGCCCATTGGTACACAAGGGTGAAACGCTGGCAACTGTTTTGACCGTTTCATCAAATTACTTTGCTAATTTGTTAATGTTATGCCATGGTATCACGTTTTATGTGACTACGCCTACCCTGCCCCTGCCAAAAAAAAAGGAAAATGACCATTCGCTCTTCAACACTGGTCGGGGAAACCTACATCAGTACACGTCTTGTGTTTATAGGTATATTGTTCGAATTTCAATTATTATTATTGTTGTATTTCTAATGCACTTTTAAGTTAATGCAAAAATAACTTACAATCAATGTCTTTAGAGCAGAATTAGGATCTCATCATGCTCGTATGTCTGCCCGCCATTCCCACTTCCTGATTTTATTTTATTTTCATTTTCTTTTGGTACTGCATTATTCGTAAATGTCGATAAATCGGTGTCTTACGCAACAATTGACAGAAATGCAATATAAACAGCAGATAAGGAAAACAAACAATGTGACGACAATTGGTGCAAATGGGTGACGAATATAGGAAAAATTCAAATACATTGTGGCGATTACTATCGCAGAAACAAATTTTTTTAGAAAATACATAATTTTTCCTAAAACGAATACTTTCGATATTGAGAGTTTCCTAGTGTTTGAGTATAGTTTGAGGTTAGGTACAGTGCTTTTGTTGATTTAAATTACCAAAATGTATAAGGTACAGTATATATATTTTCTTGACTGCTACATACAGTAGAGATCTGAAGAACCAACACCTTCATCCTGACATGGCCCGAGACAGAAACAAATGGCGACAACTTATCCATATAGCAGACCCTGCAGCTAGGCGGGACAAACGCTATGGAAGAAGATATATATTTTCTTGACTAAATCAGTCTTAACATCACGACTATAGGTGCATTTATCTTATCACTAAATAATTTTATATAATTTCTCCGTGTGTTGTCTACTTTCCAACCCTACAAATGCCTGAAGTGAATTGGATCTGATGATCATCAACTGACGAACGAAATGTGCCATTCAATTAATCCTTTTTCAAGAAGTTTTAGTTAATCCAGAGAATGTTTCCAGGTTAGGAGGTGTGAGTAGATAAGTTTTACTCCTGTCTAATTTAATTGAGCACAGTAACAAACTGACCAACTGAAATCAAATTCTTCTATCAGATTTTAATAGCAACACTGAAGAAAAAATACCAACAGACTGGACTAAAGGTGTTATCGTCCCACTATTTAAGAAAGGAATCAGACAGAAACCTAGCAACTACAGGAGAATTACTCTTCTATCTCATGGCCTGAAGATAATGGAACGGATCACAGAACACTGATTAAAAATTATCATTGAACCACAGCTTGAAGAAGAGCAGTACGATTTCAGACGGAACAGGGCAACAACAGATCTGATATTTTCTGTCAGGATGATTATGATTATGGAGAAGCACTGGGAAAAAGGAAAAGACATCATCTTCATTTTTCTAGATATTGAGGAGGCTTATGACAGTGATCGGAGAAATACAATCTGGGAATGCCTTCAAAATAGATCAATACCATGCGCTTTAATAAATAAAGTCAAGATGCTATATGAACACTGCCAGAGTTGTGTCCAAATAGGTGATGGCTATTCAGAGTGGTTCGAGACAAAGCAGGGTGTACAGCAAGGCAGCGCTCTATCACCACTTTTATTCATTACTGCAATGGATGAAATAATGAAGAGAGTTGAGACTCAATAAGACCTCTGAGTTTAAGCTTTAGCCTCTGCAGATGATGTAATATGGGGTGAAAATGAGGCTGAAATACAACAGAAGCTGAATGATTGGAATGCTATATTCAAGCAATTTGGTCTGAATATAAGCAAGTCAAAAACGGTAGTGATGCCCGTTAGTCGACAAAACATCTGTACTTACATCACTCTGCATGGTACACAAGTTAGAACAAGTACATCAGTTCTGTTACCTTGGCAGTACAGTGTCCACAGATAACCAACCATCTGCAGAAATCACTAGTAGAGTTCAACATGGAGCACAATTTTATCACCTTGTGAGAGGGCTTCTTTGGGACAAAGAGTTCCTTTAAGATCAAAACTAATACTCTACAAGAGCTTCTTTGTACCTGTTACTACATGTAGCTTAGAAACCTGTACCCAATCCAAGAGAAATACCAGCAAACTACAAGCAGTGGAGATGAAGTTTTTAAGAACTATGATTCAGAAGCCAAGGAGGTACAAAATAAAAAATGATAAGATATGCCATCTTGTCCAAGTAGAAAAATTTCTTAATGAGATCTGTGTTGAAGCCAGGCTGAAATGGTTCGGTCATTTCAAAAGAATGGACACACAAAGAACAGCTAGAGTGTGGTTTGAGAAAGAACTGAAAGGCAAGAGACCAAGAGGTCGACCAAGGAAGAGATGGATCGACCAGGTTAGAAATGATCTTGCAGGGAGAGGCCTGGATTTACAGCAAATTATGTAGGAAGAAACATTCTTGGAGAGAAATAAATGGAGAACGCTCATTCACCGCACCCGGAAAACTGGAGCCGGTTCAAGATGATGATGGCTGAAGAATACCTTTGTATAGTGTGCCTATGGCACCTCCCCTCTCCCTTAGTTGATTTCAATGATACGATCAGCTCCAATACAAATTGTAATAACAATTTGTAAACATATGTTGCAACTGTAAAAGGGCAGCCCATGTTAAATACAGTGCACTCCCGCTAATTCGCAGTAATTAATGCACGAACTCCCGCGAATAACTGAAAACCGCGAATTATCCGCAGTAAGTTTTGTTAAGCCTTGTAAATGCAAAACCATTGGTTAAAATATTAAAATGCACTTTATAAACAAGCAAAAATAATTATAACACCTCACATTGTATTGTAAGACACACTAGAGAAAAATTACAAAATGCTATGTAGATTATGTCAACATTAATATCTAGGCTTAATGAAAAAAAATCCGTCATCACTTTTTGTTTCTTAGATAATTGTTCATTTTTTCTAATTTTGGATCGTACATTTCTCAAGAAAACAATATCTGAGAATGAAAATTCATCTTGATTTTCTACATAAGGGAGAAGTGTGTCTATACAGACACTAGCTTGGCTGTGGGAAACTTTCGGGAATTCCGTTGCATCACTCCCGCACTCGATATCATCTGGATCTCCGTCTTGCTCACCGGCAGTCAAATTCTGTATAATATCCTCTTCACTTTCATGCCTGAAACCATAATCGTCTTTATCGACGTCTAACCACTCAATAATGTCATTTTCATCTGTATTTTGGCATTCATCCAGGTTTTGAAGTAATGATTTCATCGTAGCAAGGCTACTTTGCCCATCCGAAATATCGCCGTCACTGAAGCCGCCAAACGCTTGCTCTTCGCCTAGAACAGATTTCCATGACCGTGCGAGCGTATTGCCTGTAACTTTCCCCCAGGACGTGTTGACTGCATGAAGAGCATCCAACAAACTGAAGTTCTTCTTTAACGCAGCAATAACGCCTTGGTCCATAGGTTGCAGAATAGAAGTTACATTAGGGGGAAGGAATTTGACGACAATATCACCTTCTCTAAGTTCACTTTCGTGTGGATGGGAAGGCGCATTGTCAATTAAGAGCACTGCTTTGATTGGCAAAGACTGCTTAATTAAATAGGCCGTCACTTGTTTTACAAAATGATTGTGAAACCAGTCCTTAAATATTTGTGTGTCCATCCACGCTGCCTTTTGATGGTAGTACTGCAGAGGGACATTTTCTTGTTTAAAACAACGAAGTTTTTTAGATTTCCCTACCGCTAACAATTTTAATTTATGATCGCCACTTGCGTTAGCACACGCCATAATTCTTATTCTTTCCTTCGATATTTTACAGCCTGGGGCGTGCTGTTCTTTTTGCATTACTAATGTTCGGGACGGTAAACATTTCCAATACAACCCTGTCTCGTCTGCATTATCAAGCTGTCTCAGGTCAAGCTGTTCTTTGTCAACGAATGATTGAAATTCCTGTACAAACTTTTCAGCACCACTCGTGTCTGCGCTAAGACGCTCTCCGTGAATCGCAATTTCCCTTATTCCGTAGAGTTTCTTAAACCGCGTAGGCCAGCCAGAAGATGCTTTAAAATCCCCTTCTAAGCCAAGGGCAATGTGGAAACGTTTGGCTTGCTCCGCACACATTGGCCCGGACACAGGAATACCTTCCGCTCGTTTTTGATTAAACCAACGTATCATGGCTTCATCTAGATTTTCATAGCCCGATGTTCTCATTGATTTCCGGGTTGATGAACGATCACACTTAGCAGAAAATTTAATGAGGGTTTCCTTTTTGTTTTTTCGTGTCTCTCACTGTAGTTTCACCCACACCAAACTCGCTGGCTAACTTGGATGACGTCTCGCCTCTCTCCAGCCTCTCTATAATTTTCAGTTTTTCACTGACGTTTAACCTTTTGTATTTCATTTTTCGACCGCTCATATCGAAAACTGATAACCACAATTTGCTATTGAAAACTCTCGCAGCTGACTTCAAAACACTGAAAAGACGTACGCACGCCAAGCACACTTCTCAACTACAATAGACTACTGTATACAATACCGTACGCTCACTGGCCGCGCATCTAGCCTGCTCAATTCACAGGTCAGCGACCTTGGGCTTCAGCTGTGGCAAAACGAAGGGTAGGTTCTGAGAGAAAGAGCATTCACTTGCATTGTCTCCGCTTCCAAGATAACGGAATCTGTGCTATACCGCCCGCGGCAACATGCTCGTATGTTTACAAGTTTTCAGAATTCTTGTAGCAGTGTGCATGTAGGCCTTCTGTTACATAGCAAGGAAACGAAGACCAGTCTTCTTAAATTTCAATGATTTCGTCACCACACAGCATATCGCATTAAAATTCTTTTTAAATGACACAAGAGAGAATTTTATTTAGCATAATGGTTAGTGGGTGTACGAATTACTACTTTAAAGAAATATACTACGAAACCCGCGAATTAACCGCAAAGCGAATTATCCGCACGCGAATTAACGGGAGTGCACTGTATGCTAATATTGTCTTAATGCCATATTAAGTGAAGGAAGAATTAAGCATGGTTTAAACACAACTTATGAGCTTTGCATTCTCGTTGACATAAAAGTTTGGCATTAGTCTATCGAATAGTGGGTTGATGTTGGTCAACATTCCACTTTACATTAAATCGGAATGTTGAAATATCCAAAAATGATTGAATAACCATTTATTAAAAACCATAATTTATTAAATGGCATAGAACACTTTAGCCTAGTACATTTTGGCTGAGGCCAGGTACTTTCCCAAAAGCAAGAATATAATAGAAATTGGGTTGTTAAGGCTTTTAAACGCAATCTATCATTTATCTGCATCCATCTTTGTCTTCAGTTCCCGACAAAAAATGATGAATAATATCTTCACTGAAAATCTATGTTTATTGGTGTTTAAGAAAAGTGTTAAATCTTAACGAGAACATACCTGCAGTTCGCAAATATTTCTGGATTTTCTGGATTCAACTGTTGGCCCTTAAGTAAAAAAATATTGAAGATGTCTTCTGAATCTACTCAACTCCACATTATTCTATCACTTCTGAACCACACAAAAACAAAAGTATGCTTACCTCCTCATGTAACAACTTAAATATATAACACTCATCATTCTGGACTTCAGAAACGCCCAGACCAATTTCATCTCCATGTTCAAGGGGAATATTCCTGTTTTTAAGAATTTTGCTGTTGTTCACAAATGTGCCGTTGGAGCTCTACAAAAAAAAGACATTAATCTAATTAATTAAGAATAATATGCCTGAAGTATTTATACATATAAATCATGGATATTACACAAATAAAGTTTAAAAAATCTTTGAATGTTAAAAGTACCAGAGCAAGCCTATTTTATAGTAAAATACAAAATGATCACATGTAATGGTGAATTGTATTTCATGAAATACGAGGCACATATGTAACTGCTAGAAAAAATTATATACAAGTGAGGCAATCCAGTAATATTCTTAGAAGTTACAAAACAGCATTCAAATATTGTGATATATAACAAACCGGGAGTTAAAGAATTTCAATCTAATAGTTAGAAATTTCAAAGAAGCAGATTAGGAATAACAACAAGGGATAGAGTAAGAGATAATAATGATCGTGTGGCCTCCAGAGAGGCCGAGTGCAGGTCTTTCTAGTTGAAGCCCATGGGCGACCTGCGCGTCGTAATGAGGATGAAGTGATGATGAAGACGGCACATACACCTAGTCCCCGAGCCACGGGAATTAACCCCAGGAGATTAAAATCCCTGATGGCTCGGCAGGGAATCGAACCCGGGACACTTTGAGCCAAAGCCTAGCACGCTAACCATTTAGCCACAGAGCCGGACAGAGTAAGAGATGAGAGAGAGAGATTGTTGAAGAGAATCCCTTACAAGAGATCATAGAGAAGTCAAGAATGAGTTGGTAGGAACATGTTAGAAGAATGCAAGAGGGCAGGATACCAAGGAGGATGCATGAGATGGAAATGGAAGGCAAGAGACCAAGAGATAGGTGGATTGTGGGTGTGAAGGAAGGAGTGCAGAAAAGAGGAGAGGAGTGGGACAGATATAAGGTTTGAAACCTAAAGAATTGTTAAGTGCCTGGAGCAAACGTTTAATGTTTTCTGAGGTCTGTGACCCCAAAATTGTTCACCAAATTGAAAATATATATTTATTAAAGTTATCAACTTCTTTTGAATTGTTAAATAAATCAAGCGTTTCTTTCTGCCTTTTCATTTTTCTAATACAATGGTTTGAGGAGTGAAAGGTGGTGGGAGGATAAAAAACGATGGAGAGGCTTATGTTCCAAGCAGACCCAGCCAGGGACTGGAAACTGTAGAAGATGATGAGTTAGCAAGTGCAAATATGTAACAATGATGGCCAGGAAATGCAAATATATGCCTCAGAATGTGGAGCAATATTAATGCTTTGATAGTAGTGTGGGAACCGGTGTCAAAAACACTCACGTTTGATTTGTTGAAAAAGAATATTTTACTTAACAAATGCAAATAAAATAGATTACCGATACATTATCAGTACAGAATACGTTGATGCCCTCCCAGCTCCAAAGAACAACAACCAAGTCCATGGCCACTGTTTTCTCTATGTCCGCACGCCCTCTATATCACTCATGGCAAAACCTCGTAATTCCTGCCCGTCTTCCCACATTCGACCGTCCTGATCATCATCGTCCGACCCGGACGATAAGCCTTCCTCAGGCCAGGGCTTCGTACCATTTGGTTGGATCTTCGGCGGACAGCTTGGCTATGATGGATGTCACAATCGCGTTGATGTGCTCCACCTGGCCGTTGGCTCTGGGTAACCCAGTGGTCACCAAGCAGTGCTTGATCCCTTGGTCCTCACAGTACTCTTCAAATTCTTTTGAGGTAAAAGATGGCCCTCGGTCCGTGATCATCTAAGCAGGGTTTCCAACGAGGATCCTCTGCAGCTCCAGCTTGCTGATGGTTTCGCTCGACTTGGTGGTCTTGACTGGATACAACCAGGTGTACTTGGTAAAGCTGTCCATAACCACAAGGATGTGGTTGTAGGCTTTATGCGTCGATTCCAGCGGTCCTACATGATCCAGATGATAGGTGTGTAAAGGCTGACTTTCCTTGAACAGCGGGTGAAGTAATCCTTCCTGGTTCCCAGACTTTCTGTTTGCAACCAGGCATTTCACACAGCTTACGATCACTTTCTTCACCTTCTCTGTCAATCCTGGAACGTAGTACTGCTGTTTTATCTCCTCCTCTGTTCTCTTCACCGCGTAGTGTCCTTTGTCATGAATTGATCCGATGATCTCTTGCTGCATCGACTTTGGTACTACTAGAAGTTCTCGGCCGTCTACAAACTTGAATAACATCTGGTCTCTCAACACGTAATCTTCATATGGTCCTTCCTTCAGGATAGTTTTGATGGCGAGTAGTCCTTCGTCCTGATTTTGAATCCTCTTGATTCTAGCAATCAGACTATCAGCGAATCCGAAAAGGGCTGCGGTACACCGACTCAAGGCATCAGCATGTCACATCTTCATTCCAGAAAGATGTTCGATGGTGTAGGAGAATTCTTCCAACGACAGGGCCCATCGAGCGACTCTGGGTGTTAGATCTTTCTTTTGCATAGTCTTTTGGAACGCCGAGCAATCTGTCACTATTTTAAAATCCACTCCCAAAAGGTAGACTCTGAACTTGTTCAAGGCTCGAACAACGGCGAGGACTTCGAGCTCATAACTGCAATATTTTTCTTCTTGCGGCGTAGTCTTCTTGCTCATGTATGAGACCGGGTGAAGTAGACCATCCTCGGGTAGCTTCTGCAGGAGCACGGCGCCATAACCGAACTTGCTAGCGTCTGTATGAAGCTCAGTCTCATATCTGGGGTTGTAGATTATCAACACAGGACTGGATGACAAGATTCTTTTCAACTCCTCGAATGTCTCTCTCTCCTTGTCTCCAAACCGGAAGTCATGGCCGGTTCTGAGCATATCGCTCAAAGGTTTGGCGATTGAAGCGTAGCCTGGAATAAATTTCTGGAAGTACCCTGTCAAACCCCTGTGATCGTCTTCGGCACCAGGAAGTTTTGTACAGCTGCTGTCTTCTCATTTGACGGTTGAATCTTTCCTTCCTGGATTTGGTAGCCCAAAAAATGAACCTTCCTTTTCAAGAATTGTCACTTCTTGAAATTTATCAGCAATCCGTAGTCCCGTGCAATGTCAAGTACATCAATTAACAATTGAATAGCTTCCAGTACAGTTTTTGCCAGAATTATCAAATCGTCCATGTAGATGAAGATGAGTCCTCTCTTTATCAGCTCCCAAAACACAGCGTTAATAAATCGTTGAAAGACAGACGGGCTGTTAGTGACACCAAAGGGGACTTTCTTGAACTCGTACTGACCTGAGTGGGTAACAAACGATGTATACTTTCTACTCTCTTCTTCAACGTCTACATGGAAGAAACCATTCTTCAAGTCAAGAGTAGAGAATACACGAGCATCTTGGAGTTTGTCAAGCAAGTCTTCGATGAGAGGGAGGGGGTAGTGATCCTTGACGATGATCCTATTTAGTGGTCTGTAGTCCATGCAGACACGATGTGAACCGTCCTTCTTTTTCACAACTACAACAGGACTGGCGTACTCGGATGCACTTGGTTGCACAATTCCATCTTTCAGCCATGTCTGAATCTGCTTCTCAACAACCTCTTTTTCTCTTGGTGCCAATCGTCTCGGTCTGCTACATATCGGTTCTTCTGTCTTCACAACTATCTTCATCTGGATATCCGTGGATTTGATTTTCATTGGGGTGTAACTCGCTACGATGTGCTCGACTGTTGCCTTGGCCTTGTCAGATACAGTCTTCTCAATGTCCAGCTCGTCTTCACCTGCGTCAATGCACATGACCAACGTCTCTTCTCTCTTCTTCAACTGAACGCCCTCTCTGGAAATCAACACCTCAGCCTGATCCAGTAAGTCGATTCCAATAATCATAGAAACTGGAATAGCTTCGTCGGGAACAACGTGGACGTCGACACAAATTCCTGGTCGTCAACGGTGATCGTCGTGTTGAACCGTCCCAGCACGGACGCTTTGCTTGCGCCCAAGCCAGTCAGGATCCGGTTGCTTGGTTGCAGTTCTGGGGTGTCGTTTTCCATGTCCTTGTAAGCATCCTGCCTCAACAAGTTGAAATGACAAGCACTATCTACCAGGGCTGATAAATTGTGGTTGCAGATTTTGACGTCCTTGTATTTGTAATTACTGACTGTTTCCTTCGACATGTTCAAGGCCACCGTCTGTTTCTTTAATTCTTCGTCGTTCTTTGGACTGGTACAATCTGTGGAGATGTGTCCGAATTTGTTACACTGGAAACACTTCCGTCCCTTGTCCTTATCCTTGCACTCGCTGGATTTGTGACTTGACTTGCCACAGTTGTAACACCTCTGCGCCTTGCCCTTATCCTTGCCTGCATCGTCATCCTTCTGTTTATTTGAATCTGCTCCACCGGATTTCTTCTTGTTGTGCTGCGACGACGTGGAAGACCTCTTCGAAGTTATCCTTCCCGCGGCACGTTCATACTGACGTAGTTTCTCTTTGAAGTCTCTAAGCGACTGAGCGCCGTACAATAACAGCTTGGTGCCAGAGTCATCCTCTATTCCGTCTATCACGTACTGCATGAGTGAGTCATCGTCTATATCTCCTCTACTTGCTATCTCCTTCATTGTAAGGTAATATTCCTGGAGCGATTCGTCCCTTTTTATCCTTCGTCTAAATAGCGTCGAATGGATCCCCGCTGTACTCGTCTGCACGTCAAATTCCTCTCGAAGAGATTTCTTCAACGCCGTCCAGCTGGTAATTCCCTTCTCACCCTGTATGAAGAGTTTTGCCAAGCCGGTTAGAGATTTCTTAGCGAAGATCAACTTCTGCAGTTTGTTCCATCCCATCAACGCAGCTGTTTCCTCAAACTCAGTGATCCATCGGTTGACTGGATATCCACTGCTACCATCAAATGACCTGACGGAACCTTCGATGTCGCGAAACTTCATAGCAAACTTCTGGGAATACCTCGATGCTTCGCTACCGTCACTTGAGCTGTCCCCTGGTTCACTCTCGTCGCCGTCATCGAATTTCATTCGATTTAGCTTCTTTTTTCTTTTTGCCACTGTCAATTCCCTCTTAATAGTGCCACATAACCTCCTAGTCTCCTCTAGATCCGCTTTGGAGAGCGCTGCAGCTTTAGCTTGTGCCTTCTTTTGCACTTATTTGTCATCGTGCTCGTCGTCCGAAGATTTCTCAATCATCTCAATGTACTCTGAAAAATGTGTCAGGTGGTGACAAATCGTCATTGCCATTTCCTCCGGAGTGCCCTCGTTTAAGCGCAGGATCACGCAAGATGCTTGCAGTTCCTCTTCCGTCAATTCTTTTGTTATAAACTCGACCTTGGCCACATAATCCTCTGAATCAGGTTCGAAAGTAAACCCTGAAAATTCTCGCAACCTCTTTTGATTGTTTCGATCATTTGGAGCGTCTTCAAGTATAATCTTATGTAAAGCTTTTACAGCTGCCACTGGAACAGTTGAAATGCTTTTGTTTATGAGATCAATATCTCCTAACATCATCATTTTGGAAATATTAAGCTACTGTAGGCTACTTATCTGCGTCAACACCGATCCCAAAGCTCTTTTGTCGTCTTTCTCAAATCGTCTTCAACTTCTTTACGTCTTTGTCCAGCTGCAAACCTTTCACTGATGAGATAAGCCTTCAGTCTCAAACATCCGTCGTCAATTCCAGCTGAATTCGTCGTTGGCCTTTTGTCGTTTCGCCATCAGAAAAATTGGCAAGTGAACATAACCTCAGAAATGCGTCGTTGATTCAATCCAGGACGTGCCCCCAATTTGTGGGAACCGGTGTCAAAAACACTCACGTTTGATTTGTTGAAAAAGAATATTTTACTTAACAAATGCAAATAAAATAGATTACCGATACATTATCAGTACAGAATACGTTGATGCCTTCCCAGCCCCAAAGAACAACAACCAAGTCCATGGCCACTGTTTTCTCTATGTCCGCGCGCCCTCTATATCACTCGCGGCAAAACCTCGTAATTCCTGCCCGTCTTCCCACAGTAGTATATCATATGATCCAAGCTCTCGGATCCTCACTGCTCAACTCACATGAAATGCAAAGGTATCATTATGCTCAGAACAAATAATTCACAGACCTCAATGTTCCACTGACACCAAACTCTTAACAACTGCTATAACAGCTATTTCATTCCAACGCGTGCATTACCCAACAGAAATGAAAGTAAGCCCCAAGCTGCACAAATTATATTTCTCAACATCACGATATAAGAGACTAAGAAGAACGAATTAAGTTCAAAGTCACCATGTTTGCAGGGACAGATGACCTTGCTATTCCACCCCTTAAAGCAACAATAACTAACACCATGCTTGCACATCACTTGCTAACACTGAAACTGACACATGTAATCAAGGGCAGGCAGTTAGGATTTTATAAACAGTATTCAGTAATCAAAAAAGAAATCCAGAAATTGGGGTGGGCATAAGGCTTCATATTTTCTTATGGCTCGAGCAAATTTAGAACCTATAACAAAATGTTAAATACAGTAAATGTGTTGACGAAGAATGTACTAACAATCTCTGCACGGCCAGTCATCATTTCCGTATCTGCACTGCTTGGAGGAGCTGAAATAACAGGGTAGCAATTACGCAGGATTGTGACATGGGGGTATTTTCCAAGAACAGTAGGTACCTCAGTACTGGGGATGCAACCAGGTGATTATGAAAAAAGTCTACCAAGAAATTAGGAGATTGCCAATTAGCAAGAGACCTCTCTCAAGGGGGCCAGTTATAGCTTGTCAGCTTTTAACTTCCATTTCCTGGAAATAGCAGTGTTAAAATGTCCCAGGCTACAATACTGGCGCAGCGTGGTTGATTGTTGCCAATGTCGGGATTTACAGTGGTTGTGTGTCTGTGTGAGAGGAGAGATACAGTTTGTAAATGGTTGTATTGGGGAAGAGTCGAGAGTTGTTTGATAGTTGCTCTTTTCTTTCTTCTTTTTGTCACATTAGCGAGTGTTTATAAGATCGACTGCTTTGTCATAAAGAAGGCAAAACTGGATACATCTTCGGTAAGTTATGAGAAGTTCTTATTGTAGGTGTAGAAAATTGAGGCCCCCATTTCAATTATATAGGCACAGCTTTTACAAATAATTTCCTCTGTACGAGAAAGACGCATTGCTCACTGATAGAATGTAAAGTTATTTGATTTTTTTTTAAAGGTTCGTATTTATTATTATTTAAAGGGGTTACAGTTTCCTCTGAATAATAATAATAATAAACAAGAATGAGGTCCACGGCGACCGCTAGGCTTACCTTAAAACACTGTATAAATGAGACTAACAATCATCATCATCTTGAACAGCTCCAGTCACCCGGGTGCTGTGAACGAGTCCTCTCCATTTCTTTCTATCCATGAGTAGTTGGTCTTCATGGGTGCTCTCCCAATCCAGCCCTTTGTCTGCCAAGTCACCCTTAATCTGTTCTATCCATTTCCTTTTAGGTTTTCCAACACATCTTCTTCCTTTGATGTTCAGACTGAAGTATGACTTTGCCTTTAGTTCATCTTTCATCTGTTGGATATGTCCATACCACCTCAGACGAGACCACTATAAGGTCTCCATCACAGTGGTCTTAATACCTGCTTCTGCACGATTTATTTCATTTCTTACTTTATCCTAACAATAACAGACCTAAATGGTTTGCAACGTATCTTCTTTGTTTGATGCCTTTATGAGTGTCCCTTCTTCCTGTTATCTACTCCTCATTTTCTTTTTGGACATATTCATTCGATTGACTAAAAACATTTCTAGTAAATAAACTATTTAAAAAGCACCAAGACACAGTGCGGTATTAATGTAAAGAACATTCTGAACTGAAACGTGTGAATATGCCATAATAGTAGTATTCTGATAACTGATAATTGAAAATCTGAGCGGCAGAGACAAATATAGACACTGACACAGTTGTGAGCTGCCTCAAAACAAAGCAACCAAGGGCGGAATTCAGACAGACATGAACAGACTGAAGATTTTTGTCCTAAACTAAAAAGTGAACCCTAAAGTACTTATAATCAGAACACGTAGTTCCGTGAAGAATTATACAGCCTATTTTCATATATCCTATTGGTCTTCTTTATTAACAAATTCTCCCACCTATGAAAAGAAATGCCATGTTGGATTGTTCTGTAAGTAGGCCATAGAGTTATGCACCATTAGATGAACTCAATTTTAAAATTTTGCACGGCCTCATCTTGGGGTTATGAAACAATTAAATTTAATTAGATGCCAGTAGGTTTTGTATGAACATTTACCTCGTACCTAGTTTCACTGTGCTCGGATAATTAAATCGAGAGTCAATTCCATTTAAATGTTTAAACTTCACTTGGCCGCCATGTTGGTATTGTGCTTCTTACCAGGTTATTGAAAATCCAATAGGTGAACTTACTGTATATTAATAGTCTCGATCAGGATACAAAATTTCAGATGATTGCTGCAATAGATTCGTAGATATTGAGAACTGTCTAAATATTTCGGATGGTTGCCATGTTGGATTGTTATATACTGTATGTAGGCCATCCAGTTATGTACCATTAGATGAAAAACATTGCGTAGGTTCATTATTCAAACTTTCACTTCGATCGCATGATTGGGACACAAGAAAAAAAACTTAATTTTAAAATTTCACACAGCCGCCGTCTTGAGGTTATGTAAACAATTGAACTAAATTAGATGTCAGTGGATTAGAATGTGTATAAACATTTGCCATTTCAAGTTTCACTGCTCTCGGATGGTTAAATCGCATAAATTATCCATTAAAATGATTCAACTTTGCTTGGTCACCATGTTCGTATTGTACTTAACAGGTTTTATAAAGTCACAAAGGTAAACTTGTAGTAGTACCCTTTATCACTGTACAAAATTTCAGGGTGATATCTGTTACCGTTTTGAAGATATAGAATGCCAGTTAAATATTTCACGAGGCTCACATGTTGAACTGGTGAAACGTATCAAAATTTTGAAAGGAATGGTCGAGGTCAGACGAGGTAGTAGAATGTGATTACTGAGTTACATTGAAATAGCTCGGGCCGTTTAGATTTTATTACTGGGGGAGGGGAGGGGGAGGGGGGTGGGGGCCACATACACGCTGACAAAAGGTGATCTCATAAGCCTATTCTTATTTCATAAATGAATATAGGCTAAAATATATGAACTCATGCAGTAATAGATGAGGACCTATTGAGCCCCCTCCAAACGAAAATCCTGGCTACGCTACTGACAGTAATGGTGCCCCTTCAAGGCGGGTACACACTTGCGAGCTGAGCGGCTCAGGAGCCGCTCACACTACCAGCCTCGTTAGTGTGTACGGGCTTCTGAGCCTAGTTCGAGCTGATCTTGAGCCGCTCAATCGGAGCCGGCTGTAGTCGGTTTTTACAGCGAGCACAAAGGAATCCTCAGTGTCAGTGTGGACGGCAGAGATACGTGCCCGTAAGTCTGTACCAGCTTCTGTGAGCCTGTCTTGAGCCGAAATCGGAGAGCGAAGATATGTTTCCAGTTTCGAGATTTTGTGACCTATTCTGCTTAGTAAAGTCTCAAAGTCAGTAGGCGACATCTGTGTGAAATTTTTATACTGACCACTAACGCTCTGGAACTTCATGTCCAACAATAATTCCGACCCACTTCGTCTTTTGTACAGTTCATTGCGCCAACACCGACAGGGTTTCTTTTCATTTTCATTTAAATTGGCCATCATTATAGCTGCACCACTCGCAACCATCACAGCAAGCGTGTTTCTTGTTCAGAAGACATCCGTTTTGCATGTGGAAATAACACACAATGACTGATTCTGCTCGCGAGCATTATGGCTCAAATAATGCTCATAGAAGGCTCGGGCATTTCCTTTTCCCTCGAGCGGCTCATGCTCATGCTCGCCAGTCGCTCGAAGTGTGCACCCGCCCTCAGAAGTAAAACATGCCCTCTATCAACACGGCATAGTCTTAGGTCTTTTCTTTTTTCTTTTTTTTACCATCACGTTCGTCTTTTAAATGGCTACACAATGGAATAAGTTTCAGGGTGCAAAACCCGCTCAAAGCCGGTGCAAATGGCCAAGAAAAATTGTGTTCGTATGCATAAACCGCTAAATGCATGTTGGTTACAGTTGCAAAGCCAGTTTAATGCTCACATCTGCAAAGACCGCTAAGTTTCATACCTACTGTCCGTCCACCAGTTCATGATCTCAGGGGACTGAAGGGGAGAGGAGACACATTCCAGCTGCGTTGATTGAGTGGACGTGCCGCTGCAGATATTGCCAACTTAGGACCTATGTTATTTACGCTAAGCTTAATCACTGCTACTTGCGTTTAGTTTCAATTGTGGAATTGAACGGGTCAGTAGTGTTATGTCGGAAGTGAAGAAGAAAAGAGTGATACATTCTGAGGGTAGGGAAATAATTAGGAAAGTGATTGAGGGATGTGATGAAGAAGCTAGGAACTCCCTCTCTTAAGTTAACAGCCCTGGGGCTGGTTTGCAGCAACTCGCCAAAAAGTGTATTAAATTTCCACTGAGTCAGGCAACTGCAAGATCTGCCAATTAAACAAAACGTTATCCGCATTTGCACGGCTGTTATCCGCATCCGCCCCACATCCGCACGACTGTTATCCGCATCTGCCCCACAACTGCACGACTTTTATCCCAATTCGCACGTTTGTTATCCAAATCTACTGGCATTCAATATTTTCGTTTCATGTTTAAAATGAATGTTATACAGCCAGAATTGCAACCCTTTCAGTTCGGAGTGTTAATTGTCCTTGACATAATTTTAATGAGATTAGCGTAAATCATCATCTTACATTTGTCATGAGAAAAAAACATAATGGAAGAATATGATATGTCATAAACATCCGGGTCTTAGTAATGATATTCAACAAGTTCGGATTGTATTCTAAAAACTATCCGCAAATTTACTCCAAACATTATCCGCTATCCGCACAGCCATGCAAACTATATCCGCATGGCGGAAACTTTTGCGGATACCCGTATCCACACAGGGCTTTAGTTATCCTAAACAGCATGAACTGAATAACGTTTAAGTTTCACAAATTTCAGCGACCTCTTTGCTTTCATCTTTAATCTAAGCGTGAATACACATTCTAAACTAGTACGATAATATTACTTAGAAATCTCACTGTGCGGTGTCAACACCATCCACATTTTAAAAAACGTGTTTGCCACACATCCTGCGTTGAGTAGAGCGCATAAGTATCTGAGGTTGGCACCATTGTCATTCGCACACAGGCCAGCTGTCGACTGCTGACTCGTTGCATTCCTGCCACGGATCTTAAGCTGGTGGATGGACAGTATGCCGTCTGCCTTGCCAGGTTCGGCTGCAAAACATGCTTACTGGTACTAGAACTACCAATGTTCCACCCACAGAACTCTTTTACACCTTATCATGTTTCGGAGGGATATTTTTATTTTCGAATTTGGGTTCGCTGCACTGTCGAAGAAGCGTACGCAACTATGACACGCTGCCAGGCTGTCTTGTCGAAGCACGTCGAATAAAGGCACAGCTGATCGGCAGGTTGTTTCTTGTTTGTGGTCAAGAAAATGAGTGTTATTGTCTATTTAATTGAAGCAGTTATTGCAATTTGTGGATGGTAATAATATTGAGAAGTTACAAATATGGAGGAAAGAACAGAAACAGTAGAAGTAGTACAACTTTTTATGCTGTAAAAATAACGTTGAACTGGCTGTAAAATTTATTTTTTTATTTTTATTTTCAGATAATTTTCTTTTTATGGTGACCATACAATTCACTTACATTTTGATTATTTGCTGGTTAATTTGACCTCCATTGGGGTTTCATCTTACAAAATATTTACTTTGTTCATTTTACTAACCATCTATACGTAAATGGATTTCTTCCTAATAATCATCGCTCAAACTAAAATATTTCTGTACTCAAAATCACTTCGTCATCATCTTAAACAGCTCCAGTCACCCGGGTGCTGTGAAAGAGTCCTCTTCATTTCTATCCATGAATAGTTGGTCTTCATGAGTGCTCTCCCAATCCAGCCCTTTGTCTGCCAAGTCACCCTTATCTGGTCTATCCATTTCCTTTTAGGTCTTCCAACACATCTTCTTCCTTTGATGTTCAGATTGAAGTATGCCTTTGCCTTTTGTTCATCTTTCATCCGTTGGATATGTCCATACCACCTCAGACGAGACCTCTGTAGTGTCTCCATTACAGTGGTGTTAATACCTGCTTCTGCACGATTTATTTCATTTCTTATTTTATCCTTTCTTGTCCTCTGAAGCATGGTATGCACAAACTTCATTTCAGATGCCTGAAGTCTACTGTTATCTCCTTTAGAAAGGGTACATGTTTCAAGTGCGTAAGTCAGTATAGGTATGTAGTATGTTTTAAATAATATATGTTTACACCGTATAGATACTTTGTCATCCCTTCTGACTTGGTTGTAGAAGATTGCTGCATTATTTGTTCTGTTGGTTATCTCACATTTACTGCTATTGTCCAAACTCAAAGTGCTGCCAAGATATTCATAATTTTAAAAAATAGCAGGTTTTGCAATCAATGTTTTACTAACGACTCTCAGCATGACAGGTGCAAAAGTCACTAACTGCAAAAAACATGCGCAAGAACCGCTAAGTCAATATTTTAATTTATGATTAGGACAGAAGACCCCACTGTAGATTTCACAGATTTTAACCGAACAATAAATGATTCTTTGTTGATTTTTAGGGGTAAAAAATATGGCACTAGCTTGAATAGTTTGTTCGTAGCAAGTTTTTCGGCATTTCCCAGGTTTTGTTTATGATGCACTTTGCGGTCTTTGCAAATGGACTACATACTGTATCAAGAAACAAGAAATTAAATGTCAGCTTGTGCATATTCATCTACAATAATGGGAATCATTCACGGTTCTATGAAGAGAAAAGTTATCAAAACTATTATGGGAAATTTTACATATTAAACCATCAACTTAATTAATTAAATGAGATACTTGCAAACTGTTAATTTATACTTTTCAGACTGGCAACACGCCTCTTGCCCAATATGATTGGGTAGGGGTACACGATCTATGTAAGATAAGTCCTGAAATACTTTTTTACGTGTATTAATATTATTCACTGACAAATAAGAAGGAATTTAAGATTACGTGTTTCAACCATCACATAGTCATCATCAGATCCTGATCACTAGGATTGAGGTTTAGATTTATACAAATATCTAGAATTATCTTCTTGCTATACTCTGAATACAGGTAACTTGTCTTGTTAAGGTTACGGTATATTTGCTTTCACGGCCAGTGTATTAAAACTCAGCAATTTAAATGTGCCGTGCCTTGTGCGGGGTTTCGCCTAGGACACCAAGCTAGCTCATCAGCGGGCCCGGACCCCTAGAGGAGTAACGAACCTCCCCTTTTATCAAGCGCACCTGCGCCTTATCACTGCGAGAACTAAAAGCTCAGGAAGCCTTAACTTCCCTATGAAGGCCTCAAAAAAGATAGTTTATTGGCTTTCACGACCAAGGAATTCAAACTCAGCAATTTTTCTAGGTTTGTGCCGTATCATGTGTGGGGTTTCGCCTAGGACACCAAGCTAGCTCATCAGCAGGCTCTTTTTGTCCCCGCCCGGACCCCCACAGGAGTAGCGAACTGCGCGCTACCTCCCTTTTTATAAACAGTGGAGGAAGAAATAGAAGAAGAACCAGACATTACTATGGCAGAAGTGGAATGGGCTGTTAGGAAGATGAAGATGGGGAAAGCTGTGGGAATCGACGAAGTGGCAATAGAAATGATCAAGGCGGCAGGACCAGTGGGACTGCAGTGGACATACAGACTTGTTAGGAGTGTATGGAGAGAGAAGAAAGTACCTGAAGCCTGGAAAAAGGGAATAATATTACCAATATTTAAGAAAGGAGACAGAAAGGTGTGTGGTAACTACCGAGGAATCACCATCATCTCGCATGTTGCCAAAGTAATGGAAAGAATCCTAGAAAAAAGAATTAGAGTAAAGGTAGAAAGCCAAATAGAGGAGGAGCAGTTTGGATTTAGAGGGGGCAGGTCAACAGTGGAACCCATTTTCATTCTGAGACAGGACATTGAAAAGAGTTGGGAATAGGGAAGGATATGGTAATGACTTTTATTGATTTAGAAAAGGCCTATGATAGCATCCCTAGAACAAAAATTTGGGAAAGCTTATCAATTAGGGGGATAGGCAAGGAACTGAGAGACATGATAAAAGGAATGTGCATGGAGTGCTACAGTAGTGTGAAGACTAGAGTCGGGACATCGGAATGGTTTAAAATTGACACTGGACTATAGCAAGGAAGTGTGTTGTCACCATTATTGTTCGTAATGGTGATGGATGACATCGTGAAGGCAGCAATGAAAGAATATAGTAGGGCAAAGATGAAGGTAATGTTGCTTGCAGACGACGTTGTGATCTGGGGCAAGTATGAGATGGAGGTACAAGAACAGTTAGACGTAATAAATGAAAAGATTGAGCAATGGGGATTGAAGATAAATGTGGAGAAGAGTAAAACAGTGGTGATGAGTAGAGATAAGAAAGAAGGAAAAGGAGTAATCAAAGTAGGAGATAAGGAATTGGAAGTGGTGAAACACTTCAAATACTTGGGAAGCGAACTGACTGAAGATGGAAGACTAGATTTGGAAATTAGCAGAAGAATACAACTCGGGAGTGCTTTTTACCAACAGGTTCGGGGACTAGTATGGAACAAGGATACACCAATTAAGGCTAAAGAAGTTATGTACAAAGCATATTATGTTCCTATAATGACATATGCAGCAGAAACTTGGACAATGACTAAGAGGGATGAGAGCAGAGTACAAGCAGCTGAGATGAGATTCCTGAGAAGTATGGTCCAGAAAACGAGGAGGGACAGAGTGAGAAATGAAGATATACGGAAAGAACTGGGAGTACAGAAACTAAATGACAAACTGGAGCAAAACAGATTGAGATGGTTTGGACATGTCAAACGAATGAATGAAGTAAGGTTACCAAGACGAGCACTGGAACGACGGATGACAGGGAAGAGAGGACGAGGAAGACCAAGAATGCGTTGGATGGACTCGGTGAAGATTAGTATTAGAAAACGGAACCTGGATTGGAACACTGTGTCGGAATAGTAATGGTGGAACGACAGAACAAAGTGGAGAGGAACCATATTTGCCCCCACCCAGTGTCAACTGGAAAAGGAGAAATGATGATGATGATGATGATGAATGCTATTTATTATAGGTTTCTGATCTACGTATAAGTATGTAGCCAACTATTTACAGGTGTATAATCAGTTCTCAGACATTATTTACAGACACAAAACAACTCTGGAAAACCACTTAACCCAATTATTTGGTTTTGTGATTTGACGAATACTCAAGCTTCTATTCGTGATTTTAAAATTTCAGCAATGTATTCTACAGGCCTAGGCTATTGGGAGAAATAATATTCAAGAATAATTTATTTCAACTTACACCAAGATCCTTAATAACCAATGAGTTGTCTTTTTTTAATGTGATGATACAGTGAGCCCGTGAAACGAACACACTGGGGCATTTGAGAAAATTTTCCTTTCCTCGACCAATGGAGTACTAGAAAAAGAGAAATATGAATTATAAACATTCACTCAGTCAGACTTCAAATTCATGGCAGCATATCAAAATATTTACAGTACATAACAGGGAACTGACGCATCAAGAACAAGAGCAAATGTAGCAATCGGTTTATCACAAACTCTAGTTAAAGGGTTCGAGCCAGTTGATGAACATGTTAACTCTAAAAGTAAATACCCTATACATGTTTTTTTATTATATTAAAAAGAACATTTAGCATTACTTGCAAATACAATAGAAGAGGCTAAATTTCAAATTGAACAACTAGAAATTATAGCAAAAAAAAGAAAATGGGATTACAAATTCATTTGAAAAAACAGAAATGATGCCAACTTTTAAAGTTGATCTACCAGTCGTTCAACTTTATTATTATAAAGAGATTAAAATTGTTCAGAAATGCAAATATCTTGGGGAAATAAAAAATGGAACACGAATGAAAAAGAAGCAATAGAAAACAGAACAACTAAATTTAAATAAGCACAAAGACTTACCTGGCCAACCTATAAAAAGAAATCTCTTTCGATAAACGCTAAGCTGAAACACTATAATTCCATAGTTAAACCAGAGGCAACTTATGCTAGAGAATCTTTATTCAAATTGAATGTAAAATCTACAACAGAAAAATTGCAGAAAACTGACTTAAGAATTATTAGAACAATTATTAACAAAAAACACCAAGTTGATGGACAGTGGAGATTGTTGCCTAACAACATCATCTATCATGAATGTGAATCAATAATAACTACAATGCGTAAAAGAAGAATTTCCTTTGTCTGTCACATATCAAGACTGCCAGAAATCAGGATATTGAAACAACTATTTAATTACTTTTTGAAAAATAAAATCAATAATAATTGGTTCAAAGAAGTTCAGGATGATTTGGAAGAATTGGGTATAACTTGGCAACAAATCAAAGACAGAGAAGAGAAGAGGATTTTGAAGAACAAAAGCATGTCTCAAACTAATAACCGTTGAACGGAAACAATATACTATATCAGACACACAAAGGGCTTCCAGGTCGGAGAGGATGAGAAAGTTCTGGGAGGCGAAAAAGAAGAAATTTACTCAAATGAATTGATTTAAGTGCTCCAATGTGGGCATAAAATATGTAAATAAATAAATAAATAAATAAAAAGAACATTGTTCAAAAATGTTATAATTCATGGTATCTTTACAATGACACATTCATGATGAGAGTAGTAAAAGAAATGACTTAAAGTACTTCTGTGCCATTTGTTCCAAAATATATTTTCCCAATAACTACCATATTTATGCCTGTACAGGCCATGTGAGGTTATAAGCCATATTTATTTACATAGTTTACACCCACATTGGAGCACTTAAATCAATCCATATACACTACAGTCTTTACAATATTAGTTGTAATGGCTTCTCAACTTCCTCTTCCCCTTCCAGAGCTTCTTTAATCTCTCCGACCTGGCCGCCCTCTCTTCATTTGTAATGGTGTACTGTTTTCGTTTGACTGTTTTTAATTTCAATCTTGTAACCCTACTTCTCAGAATCCTCTTCTCTTTTCTCTCTGCAATTTGTTTCATTGTAATATTTAGCTCGTCTAAATCATTCTGGACCTCAACGAACCAGTTGTTCTTGGTTTTACTTTTCCAAAAGAAAATGAATAATTGTTTCAGTAGTCTGGTGTCTGGTGGTCTTACTATGTGGCTGAAAAAGGCAATTCTCCTTTTTCGCATTGTATCCACAATTGATTCATTTTCTCGATAGACTATTTGTAAGAGGATATAAGGAAACCAGAGATATATAAGCAAAGCGAACTGATGTGAGTTTAATAATAATAACGAACTGATGTACATGGATGGCAATAGCGGAACCGCGCAAACTAAACATGTGCGAACAGGGCGCGATTTTTAGACAAACTGAAGCATAAAAGGGCAGGTGGCAGCACCTTAGTACATATATAGAACCGCATACTTGATAAATAAGATTAAAACCACCAAAGTTACAACACTTCCCCTCAAGTAGAGGTTCATACAATCTTTACACTGTCCAAACCAGCAAACTTCAAGCAACGTTCATGTTTCATTCGACTTAAACTCTTCGTGAGAAAGTCAGCAACTTGATCGTTCGTAGAGATATACTTCAAAACAAAAAATTTACACTCAAAGACTTCACGAACAAAGTGATGTTTGATATCAATATGTTTGCTTCTACTGTGATACATCGCGTTCTTTGCCAAATTAATTACACTTTGATTATCACAATAAATGAACATAGTGGCTAAGTCTTTGAAGCCTAACTCAAGCAGAAATAGACTCAAGTACACAGCTTCCTTGGCGCACTCTGACAACGCCATGTACTCAGCCTCCATGGTGCTAAGGGCCACGGTTCTTTGTTTTCTTGAGTCCCACGATATAGGGCATCCACCGAGCAGGAACACGTACCCCGTGTAGGACCTCCTATCTCCTTGGGAGCTTCCCCAGTCGGCGTCGACGAATCCTTGAATCGGTTCGGTGTCTGCTTCGTAGATCAGCCCGATGTTCGAAGTCCCCTTCAAGTACCGCAGCACTCTCTTGGCAGCTTTCCAATGTTCGACTCCGAAGCAATTGTTGAACTGTCCCAGGTAGCTGACAGCGAACAAAATGTCCGGGCGTGTAGTTGTCGACAGGTATGTCAGCGCGCCTACCAATTCGCGGTAAGGCAACTTCAACTCGTCAGTACTGGGATTCTCATTTTTGCTCAACTTCGTTCCAGGGTCGAGTGGTGTGACTACAGGGTTGCAGTTGGCCATCTTGTAGCATTGGAGAAGCTCTTCAATGTAACCTTGCTGTAGCATGGCTATACTTCCGGTCTCCTGGATTAGTTCGATGCCTAGGAAGTGTTTGGCCAATCCTAAGTCCTTGACCTTGAAATTTTCACTCAGGACTCTGGAAATCTCGGCGATCGTCTTTTTGCATTTTGACAGCACCATCATGTCCTGGTGGAAAGGACAAATCGCAGAAAGCTGATGGATGTGACAGCTTTACCAGGTGAAGCATTTGATGGGGACCATAGAGCTGTGGTGGCAAAATTTAGATGGGAAAAATTGGAAAACCTAAAGGAGATCAGAGAAAGTAAAATAAAAGTATGGAAATTGAAAGACAAAGCTGTACAGGAAGATTTTCAGGAGCGATTGAAGCAACAAATCCCAGTTACTGAAGTGGAAAATGTAGAAGAGGAATGGTCCCACTTTAAAAAGGCATTTGCTGGTGCAGCAGAGAGTGCTTGTGGAAGGACGTCAACAAGAGTGAAAGAGAAGGAGACACCGTGGTGGAATGAGGAAGTGAGGAAAGCAGTAAAAGAAAAGAAGTCTGCATGGAAAGAATGGAACCGAGATCAAACAGAAGAAAGCAAAAGGAAGTACCACGACAGCAAACGGAGGTGTAAGAAAGTGGTAGGAGAAGAAAAGAAGAAAAGTTGGGAAGAATTTACACGAAGAATGGAAACAGATGTAAGTGGCAGTAAAAGGATGCTGTATGGGCTTCTAAGAAGTAAGAGGAAAGAAAGAGTTACTACAAAGCTGGTGAAAAAGGAAGATGGAGAGTTGTTAGCACACCCAGAAGAGATAAAGGGACGATGGAAGGAGTATTTCGATAAGCTATTGAATGTGAGCAATTGTACTGGTGAGATCGAAGTGACACAGCCTGACGACTCTATAACAGAAGATGATATAACAATGCTGGAGGTGGAATTAGCAGTACAGAAAATGAAGATGGGAAAAGCAACAGGGGTGGATGAAATCAGTGTAGAAATGATAAAGGCTGCTGGACCTGTTGGTATGCAATGGCTGTATCGACTGCTAAAGTGTGTGTGGAAACGGAAATGTGTACCAGAAGACTGGGAGAAAGGGCTAATAATACCAGTGTTTAAGAAAGGGGACAAGAAAGTGTGTGATAACTATAGAGGGATCACCCTCATATCACAGATAGTAAAAATACTGGAAAGGATATTAGAAAGAAGAATGAGAAGAAAGGTGGAAGGAGAGTTGCAAGAGGAACAGTATGGCTTCAGGAGTGGAAGATCCACAGTGGACCCAATCTTTAGCTTGAGGCAGGTGATGGAAAAGAACTGGGAATATGGAGAGGATTTGATCATGACTTTCATAGATCTAGAAAAGGCATATGATAGTGTCCCCAGAGAGAAGGTATGGGAAACCATGGTTAAGAAGAGACTGGGAAGAGAAATGTTGGAAATGGTGCAAGCAATGTACAGCAACTGTGTTAGCAGGGTACTGACCCCAGTTGGAAAGACAGATTGGTTTAGGAACAAGACTGGACTAAGACAGGGGAGTGTGCTGTCACCTCTTTTATTCATAATGGTAATGGATGAAATTGTAAAGGAAACAAAGGAAGCATATGGACATAAAGAAATGAAGTTACTATTATTTGCAGACGATATTGTGGTCTGGGGAAGGAACACCGAAGAAGTGCAAAAACAACTAGATGCACTGAACGAAAATATTCAGAAGTATGGCCTGAAAATCAGTATAGAGAAAAGCAAGACCATGGTGATGACAAGAGGGGAAAGACAAGGAAAGGGCACTGTGAAAATTGGAAGTCAGAGTTTGGAAATTGTGGACACGTTCAAATACCTAGGAAGTGAATTGATGCAAACGGGTAGGTTGGACATGGAGATTGGCAGGAGGGTACAGCAGAGCAATGCATTCTATCAAAGTGTAAGAAAACTTGTTTGGGATAAGGAAGTACCAAGGAAAAGCAAGGAGGTAATGTATAAAATGTACTATGTTCCCATATTAACTTATGCAGCTGAGACTTGGACCCTGACAAGCAGGCATGAGAGGAAAATCCAAGCCAGTGAAATGAAATTCCTAAGAAGTATGATAGGTAAGACAAGGAAAGACAGAGTGAGGAATGAAGATGCTAGGAAGGAAGTTGGGATGGGAAAACTAAATGAGAGAATTGAGAAGAATAAACTAAGGTGGTTTGGACATGTAAAGAGGATGGAGGAAAATAGAATACCAAGACAGGTGCTGGAGGCCAAGTACAAGGGTAAGAGAGCAAGGGGAAGACCTAGAACAAGGTGGATCGATTCAGTGAAGAACAGTGTGAGAAAAAGGAATCTGGACTGGGACAAGATCGTGGAAGAAGAATTGTGGAAGGAAAGAGGAAAGTGGAGAAGTGCCATAAATACCCCGACCCGGCAGGAGCTGGATAAGGGGAAATGATGATGATGATGATGATGATGATTTCATCATGTCGTCAACGTAAACAGTAATCAAAGTTATGTTATTTCCGGAACCAATTTGGAATAGACACGGATCCGATGCGGTTGGTTTGGCACCGCACTTCCTCAAGACCTCACGCAGCTTGGCATAACAGTTTCTACCGGCCTGTTTCAATCCATACAGTGATTTTTGTAGTAAGCAGACTTTGTCGCCTCCCTGCAACTGGCGAAGCATGTTCTTGGCCTTCTCCTTGGTTTCGTCGTCAGTTCCAGACATCGCAATGCTCTCTAACATCTCCCTGAAATTCTTCGGTTGTTTCATGAATATTTCCTCGTCTAGGTCACTATACAGATAAGCCATTGTGATATCGTACTGTCCGATTTTTACACCGAGCTTGGCAGCGAGACAAACCATCAATCGAATTGATTCCATTCGTGCCACCGGTGCGAACGTGTCAAAGTAGTTGATTCCATACTCCTGGTTGAAACCTTGAGCCACCAGCCTGGCCTTTCTCTTCTCAAGTGTTCCATCAGGTTTTAGTTTGTCACGCAGCACCATTCGGCATCCGATGACTTTGGCATCACGGGGAGGATCCACCAGCACCCATGTATTGTTTCTCAGGATAGATTCCATTTCCATGACCATGGCACCATGCCACTCGTTAGAGTTTGGTCCTGTTATTGCCTCCTTGAATGGAATCTCAGCTAGAAAAATCTCCTCGTCTTCTTCTTGCTCCTCCACATCTTGGAGATTTGTTTGAAAAAGTTTTTTCGGTCTTCCCCTTTTTCCAGTTCGCAGAATCTTGGGTCGACCAGGTCCTTGTATCAATTGAGGCGTAGTATCGGATGTTTCGACAGTCGTTCTATCATGATCATCCACTGGCGTCACATCGAAACCGAGGAAAGGTTCATCATCTTCTCCGATTTCGGGTTGAGAGACTGGTTCCTCCACGACAGCTGGTTGATTTTTTTCTCTTGGTGATTGCGGCGGTGGTTCTGCAAAGAACAGCTCCCAACAAATATCTTACTTCGAGGATTCCGGGCGCTCCATCCTAGTCTCTTCCAGTGGCTTTTCATTCTCGAAGAATTTTACATCTCGGCTAATCAAAACTTTGTCTTTGTCAGGGAAGTATATGCGAAAGCCCTTGGTTTCTTCGGAGTAACCCATGAACACGCCTTCTCTGCCCCGTTGATCCAGTTTCCCTCTTCCGGGATCCCTGTCCAGGAAGTAAACCTTGCTTCCAAACGTTCTGAATTGCGAGATGTCAGGAATCTCTCCTGTCCACAATTCGTACGGTGTTTTGCCTCTGATACTTTTGATGGCAGGCAATTACGGATGTAATTTGCAGTATTCACTGCTTCCGCCCAGAAGCGGTGAGGTAATCCGGCGTCGAACAACATGCACCTGGCAGTCTCCATCAAAGTCCTATTCATCCTCTCCGACTTCCCGTTTTGTTCAGGGTTGTGAGGGACTGTGAGGTGTCTTGTGATTCCGCGCTTCTTCAGGTAGTTGTCGAACTCTCGATTCAGGTGTTCCCTGCCTTTGTCAGACTGGATCACCTTTACTAGCTTTCCTTTCTGATTCTCCATCCTGGTAATGTACTCGACGGTAGCTTCGTAGACCTCTGATTTTGCCATCAGAAATCTCACTTCACACCAATGAGAGTGATCGTCTATGAATTCCAAGAGGTACCTTGAACCTCCCATAGATGGGGTTGGCATCAGTCCACATACGTCTGTGTGGATCAAATCGAGTAGCTCCGTCCGTCGATCGGATTTCTTTGGAAACTGCGTCCTAGACATCTTCCCCTCGAGGCAGACTCTAACAGTCCAGAGTCGTCGATGGATTCTTCAGCTCAACGCCAGAAACCCTCCCTTTTCTCACAGCTACCAAGATGTCGCCCACGTTGACATGTCCGAGCCGACGGTGTAGCAATTTTAGATCAATTATATTGGGTGATGCAGCCATATTTGCTCGTTCTTGACTCTCACTGAAGTAATATAGGTTATTCTTCCCCTCAGCTCGCATCAAGACTTCTCCTTTTTCGTTCACGACGACTGCGCCTTCCTTGTCAAAAATCACCTCGTGGCCGCGGTCGGTGATCTTTCTCACCGACAGCAAGTTTGTCCTGAGGTCTGGAACGTGAGAAACATCTGAGAGAGAGACATCTATCACTTCGTTCACAATGCGGGTAGATAAGCGAACACTGCCTTTTCCCACGATCTCTGCCGTTGAATCATCAGCCAATTTCACCACACCCCTTCGTGACTCATCGATCTTCGAAAAAATCTCAGGATCGCCACAGATATGTGAAGTGGCGCCACTGTCGAGACACCATATTCTGCGTACGTCACTGCTCTGAGTTGTCGTCGCCTGTAAGCATAGTTCTCGATTAAAATTTGCCGATTGAGTATTAGAACTGTCTTTACCTTTGTTCTTCGATGGATCTCTTTGTTTATATCTGCACTGGCTGGCTCGATGACCTTGCTTTTTGCACACGTAGCACCGGAACTCAGATCCGCCTCCTTCTGTTTCACTATTGTTGTTTAGTTTGGGTGTTTGTTTCTTATAGTTCTTGTTACCTGGACCAGTCTTCTTCTTGACGAACATAGCTCCCGCTATTTCACCTTGTGTGCTCGATTTTCGTGCATCATCCTCTTTGATGATTTTGGTCCGAAGAGCCTCGGGAGTCGGTAGGTTGTCACGTGACTCTATTGCACACCTGTAGTTCACGAATCGTGCCGGCAGACTGTATAAACACATAACTGTTAACAATTCCGGATTGATCGTGATGTTCATATCTCCCAATTTGTCCACAGTGTCGAAGAAATCGTTCAGATGGTCACGCACGTCGCCATCGTCCGCCAATTTTTGTAAGGGTAGCCTTTTCAGTAAGGTCGCCTTCCGAGCCGGTCCCTGGGATTGGTAGACCTGTTTCAGTCGTTGCCAAGTATCACGTGCCGTGACACAATTCTTAACTTGCTTTATTTCACTTGGAGACATCGACAAAATGATCAGCGACCGAGCCTTTTGATCCTTCTTGTCCCACTCTTGAATTGCCGCCGCGTTTGCATTTCCAGCCGCTGGTTCTGGTTTCGTAGAATTCCCGCCGATGAATTCCCACAAATCGCCCGTAATGAGGATAGCCTGCATCTGCACGGCCCACGTGTCAAATTTGTCCTTACCGAGGGGTTCAATTCTCCCAATACTTCTGGCGTTCGTTTTTTAGGTTAACTTTTGGCACGTTTTTATGAATAATTACGATTTGTTATTTATGCACTTAGTCACGCGCATCTGGGTCCATAACCTGTAAGAGGATATAAGGAAACCAGAGATATATAAGCAAAGCGAACTGATGTGAGTTTAAAAATAATAACGAATTGATGTACACGGATGGCAATAGCGGAACCGCGCAAACTAAACATGTGCGAACAGGGCGCGAGTTTTAGACAAACTGAAGCATAAAAGGGCAGGTGGCAGCACCTTAGTACATATATAGAACCGCATACTTGATAAATAAGATTAAAACCACCAAAGTTACAACACTATTTCATTAGGCAGCAGTCTCCATTGTCCATTTACTTGATGTTTTTTATTGATGATTGTCCTGATGATCCTTCTGTCTATTTTTTGGATTTTATCTGTTGTTGCTTTGGTATTCATCTTAAACAGGGTTTCACTTGCATAAGTTGCTTCAGGTTTAACTACTGAACCATAATGTTTGAATTTGGCGTTCATCGAGAGAGATTTCTTCTTATAAGTTGACCATGTGACTCGTTGTGCTGGTCTCAGTTTTGTTCTTCTGTACTCTATTGCGGCTTTCTCATTTAGGCTCCAAGTTATAGTTTCCCCAAGATACTTGAACTTTTTTACAACCTTAATTTGTTTGTTATCATTTAGTTGAAGGACAGGGGTGTCCACCTCGAAGGTTGGCATAATCTCTGTCTTTTCAAATGAAATTTGTAATCCCACTTTTGCTGCAATGTTTTCCAGTTATTCAATTTGGACTTTAGCCTCTTCCACATCATTTGCCAGTAGTGCAAGATCGTCTGCAAATGCCAGGCAGTTTAGTTTAATATTTCTACCAATCTTTATGTTTGGTTGGCATTTCTTCCTCCATTCTCTCATGACCTTCTCCAGTACACAATTAAACAAAATAGGTGAGAGACCATCCCCCTGCCGAAGGCCGGTTGTGATTGTAAATGGTTTGACAATTCTCCTCTAAATTTAACTTTTGCTTTAGTATTCTTGAGAGTCATTCCAATAAGGTTGATCAATTTCCTGAGAACACCAAATTCTTGAAGAGTATTCAGTAATGACTTCCGATGAATACTGTCATAAGCTTTTTTGAAGTCAACAAAAGTGATGACTAGGTTCTTACTTCGAGGTCTGTGATGCTTCATAATCCACTTAAGACTGATGATTTGATCTGGACAACTTCTGCCTGGACGAAATACTCCTTGGTACTCTCCAAGTTCTTGGTCCAGTTGTTCCTGTATTCTTGAGTGAAGAATTTTTGAAAAGATCTTATATGTGACATCAACAAGGGATATTCCTCTATAATTATTGGGATCTGACCTATCACCTTTTTTGTGTAGGGGTTGGATTATTGCTGTGTTCCATTCCTCAGGCATTTTTTTTCAGAATTCCATATGTCAATAATACGTTTATGTACGTTTCGGAGAGTTTGATCATTTGCATTCTTCCATAATTCTGCAACCAACTGATTTTCTCCTGCTGCTTTATAGTTCTTGAGCAAGTTAACGGCTTTGATCACTTCATCATATGTTGGTGGAATAACCTTTTCTAGTGGTGTTTTGTTTTTAGGTTTGGGGTCAAACCCCAGATTTTCTCTTGGGTCTTCGCTGTTGAGTAATTTTTTGAAGTAGACTGCCAAGATATTTGCATTGTCTTGGTTGTTATGTGCCATTTTCCCATTTTCATTTCTCAGCATAAGTGTAGGTGGGGTATACTTAAGACTGATACTGTTTAAACGTCTTGTAATAATCCCTTGTTTTATGTTGCTTGAATGATTCATCTATTGTTCTGAGCATTTCATTCTGATGATTACTTTTAATATATAACATTAAAAGACAAATTTATAAGAATTTCATTAAGTAACAATGGAATTTTGTAATCCTGTAAATTCCTAAGCTAGGATAGCTCTGACCACATAACAGTACAAAGAAGTCTGCTTGTAACAGAGATCATGCATGTTCAGTGTGCAAGTAGCCTATGGGTCGTTCCAGAGCAAGTTATACAACACGGTTTATGCTTTAGTAAATGGTTAATAGGGTTGCAAGAAGAAAATAATAGATACAAACAAAGGATGCCCCTTCCATGGAAAAAAAAAGGCTATAAAAATGCAGCGAACTGACTATTGTATACCTTACATACAACACAACTTATCTTCTCACAATTTAAAACCAAGACAAAAAATCGCCAATGTCAAACACACATGGACCTTTAATGTAATCAGAGTTAATATGGAAATTATTTGCGCGTTGTACCCATATTGATGAGTGGCACATGTAGTTTTTATGAACTATGAGATTTGAAAAGCGCGCTGGTCAGAGCTTGTGATATTTCGTGTAGCTGACAACAGAGGGAGAGAGTATCGCAATGGCGGAAGAAGGAAGAAATAGCAATATGCCAAAAAAATGAAGAGGTGGAACCACCGAAACATGCCAAAAATATTTCAAGGAATTATGCCGAAGAGATCAAGGAAATCCGTTAATTGGGTCCGAAGATATTTGCATATGCGCGAATAGCAATGCGCACGGACGATATTCCACCACATGGACATGCCAGGTGATGAGCCGCAGTGAGGAGAAGACACAATAATTCCGGATCTCGTCCGCAAATGAACTGGTTAGCTTGACTATATCATATCTGAGGGTACCGACCTGAGAGCTGGAAAAACATAGCCAACGATCGTGGTTTTGGACACAAAATCCAATAACCCATGTTAGGCATCGTAGGTGAGCCCAAACTTTGTGTGTGCAAGTTTGTGGGGAAGAATATTCCAATCTCACACAATAGAACAGATAATATTTAGCCATCGAGGTGAGCCCAAACCTTGTGTGTGCAGGTTTGTGGGGAAGAATATTCCAATCTCACGTAGGCAATGTGGAAATTTTTCATAGCATAGTGAATAGCAGTTGTACTGAAGTACATTGGAAAACCGCTCTAAGGAGTGTTAGTGTACCGCTACAGATTTATGAAAGTCTTAAGCAAGTTACAGCAAAATTTGAACCAACGGCCGAGGCATTCAAATTTTATTCTGAAATCACGGAGTGAATGTATTTAGAACACGGACAGTGCATAGTCGAAATAGGTATTTTGCAGTAGCAAAAGCTACGAGTGTTAATTGGAACTCTAACAATAACATTATGGTGCCAGATCAGCATTATAATAGCAATAACACAATGAATCGAACCGTCATTATATGTTGTTAAACGCAACAGAGGTGAGATGTCGGAAGATGTTTGGGAATGTTTCTACGATGATGAGGACCAAGCACGTTCGGTACAACAAGAACATGTGTTCGCCGGCATGTGCCCTTGGGGACATGCGATAGCTGGAGTTCTATAGAAGAAGGAGCGTCGCTACAAGATCATCCACATAAGTGACTTAGAAAAATTTGTCAATTTGAACGAGCTTAAAAATCGAAACAATTTCGGAAATATGGTGTTAAACAGTGATAAAAAAAAGTCCTCTCGGCACGCCGGAAGGCGGAGGTAGATTTCACCGGACAAACTTGGGGATAGGCGAAAATAGGCAGAATATGCAGGTTTTCGTAGAAGGATCAGACCTCATTTATTGCGAGAAAGTATTTTATAATTGGAGCTTAATTAACTTTGTTTTTCGACATTTAATGCATATTTTAAACATTTCATTATCTTATGGGGACGGTAACCTTCTTGTCATTTGGGGTCCATTTTTATACTTGTGGTCACACTGTCCTTATGCAAGGTTTCGACACTGATGTGTAACTATGTAACGGTCTTTTACTTCTTCACGCAAAATTATATCTCCCGCAGAGATTTTGGTTGGTTCCTCAGTTTAGGGGCTGCGACAACGCGGTCATGTAACCCCGTGTACTTTGGGTGAGTGTAGAATCCGTCTCATAAACGGTGTGAATTGTGATGACTGTATTAGTCTGTAATTCAGGTAAGGACTGCAGACGGTCAATTTCAAGCAGTAGTTCCTAATGTTGCTACCAGATACATCCATCAACGACACCTAGCTGTGAACTTGGCTACTAGATGCCACCGCAACCAGCAACTCGCAACGAACGTTGGAACTTCCCCTCCAAAGGAAAGCATACTGAGGGATTTTTAGCGCTCTTAGAAAATCCGACGACTTCGGCCGGCTTTGAACCCGTGACCTTGGGCATAGAATTTCAGCATGCTACCAGTTACGTCACCGAAGCCGCTTCACACTTAATCAGATGGAAATCTGAATCTGATCTCGTGCAAGTGCGTTGTCATGACAACGTCTGATGGCTCACCCATCATCAATTTAGTAGTGTTGTCATGGCAACCTCCCATACCTCTTGGCATTTTCTTATATTTCCGAAATCATTTTTCTCATCCCTTGGCGTAATGGTGGGTCATATCAAAAATTCTTTCAGACAAAAGTTTTAGGTAATTATTAGGGGAATATTGTCCATTTTGTACGGTTTTGATATTGTGCCTATTAAGAGAGATATGATTAATGTTTCCCGAAAAACCCACTTTTTCCCACCCCTTTGGTCAATGGTTGGTGCTATAAAAAAACTCTTCAAACATAAATTTTTGGGCTTTATCCGATACATAGTATGAACTTTCAACGGATTCGATATTTCACATATTAAGAGAGTTATAGCAATATTTCATTTTTTCGAAAAAAGTCCCCCATTTTCATCCCCTTCGACCGATTTAGCCCAGTAACGAACTCGGCCGAGATTTTATGGGTATACATATTCGGTAAAAAATTCAAAGTGATTGGTGCAAAATGACGGCAGTTATCATGTCCACAAGAAACTGATATACATATATATACATACATAAATTATATATAAACTTTTGAACTGACGGTGGTTTTGGTGTCTGGGGGATGTGAAACGCGAAGATATGTCGAAATTTTCCGGAAGTCGAAAAATGGTACCCATTGCAATAGTTAGCTTTCTAATGAAATCTACCTAAAATACTACCATCAACGACACCTAGCTGTGAACTTGGCTACTAGATGCCACCGGAACCATCAACTCGCAACGAACGTTGGAACTTCCCCTCCGAAGGAAAGCAAACTCAGGGTTTTTTAGCACTCTTAGTAAATCAGACGACTTCAGCCGGGTTTGAACCCGCGACCTTGGGCATAGAAGTTCAGCATGCTACCAGTTCGGATACCAAAGTCGCTTCCCACAGACAGATGGAAAACTGAATGTTATCTCGGGCAGTGGCGTTGTCATAGCAACTGCTGATGGCTCATCCCTTATCAATTAAAAGTAAAGTTGTCATGGCAACCTCTCTTGGCACTTGGCATTTTCTTTTGATTTAAATCATTTTGCTCACCCTGTGGCGTAATGGTGGGTCATATCAAAAATTCTTTCAGACAAAAGTTTTAGGTAATTATTGGAGGAATATTGTCCATTTTGTACGGTTTTGATATTGTGCCTATTAACAGAGATATGATTAATGTTTCCCGAAAAACCCACTTTTTCAATGGTTGGTGCTATCAAAAAACTTTTCAAACATAAATTTTAGGGCTTTGTCCGACACATAGTATGAACTTTGAATGGATTCAATATTTCAGATATTAAGAGAGTTATAGCGATATTTCACTTTTTCGAAAAAAGCCCCCCATTTTCACCCCCTTTGACCGATTTTGCCCATTAACGAACTCGACCGAGATTTTAAGGGGATACATATTATGTAAAAAAATCAAAGTGATTGGTGCAAAATTACGGCAGTTATCGTGTCCACAAGGAACTGATATACATATATATATATATACATATATATATACATACATAAATCATATATAAACTTTTGAACTGACGGTGGTTTTGGGGTCTGGGGGATGTGAAACGCGAAGATATGTCGAAATTTTCCGGAAGTCGAAACATGGGACCCATTGCAATAGTGAGCTTTCTAATGAAATCTACCTAAAACTTGTAAATAGTGATCCTGATGTCAGAACGAACTGAGAACTTTCTGCACATCCAGGATAACGTGTACAGTTGTCAAAAATACGCTAGGATGATACTGGGATGGACTAACAAGTTCCCAAGTGTCATAAATGTGAATAAATTTTGAATATTTAATTGTTAGATGTAGTCGAATGGCTGATTGATTAATCGTTTTTGACATATAGTTAGATTAGGGTCCCAGGGGGAACGCAGGGTGTTTTTATTTTCAGGACTGGTGTTTTAGTTTTGCTCCCTATGGAAACACATATTTAGGTGTAGGGTGTGTTGACAGACAAATTAAATTGAGATATTTTAAGAGACTGGTGACATTCACAAATTTTTGTATTTCCTTCATCCTTGAAGGAGTGTGGATTTCGATATCCCTCAAGCTAGCTTTTTGTTTTTGCTTTGTTAGTTATTTAGCGTATGGCATTACACATGAAACAGAATAATAACAAAAAATAATAATAATAATAAAAAGTACATACAAGCACAGATATCGACCTATAACCTATTTATCCAGGCCAGGCTCGATGTTGTAGCACTGAAAAAGTCGATAGGGTCACTTAGATATTCTCTTAATTTTCAGTCTTCCACAATGTGCCTGATGGTCGGATTTGACGTACCACAATCACAGCAGGGGTCTGGCCGCTTCACCCATTTGTGGAGGTTGTATGCAGAAACTCCTGTACGGATGCGGTTAATGGTCTTCCATATATGTCGCGGTTGTTCACAGCCCTTGATTTTCTTTACAGGATCAATGAGGTCACGTACTTCGGGTGAGGCATTTCTAGTCCATGTTTCACGCCATTTAGCTACAATGTTGAAATTACTATCAGCAAGATGTTGAGCCAGTTGCAGGGGTGGATTCCTGGACCGGAGCCGGTTTATTGCCTGAGTGGGAATGTCGTCACAGATTGTTCATTATTTTCGAATATTCCTTCCTCAGTGCATCTTGTCTTCTTAACACCGGTGGGGCTATGTGGCTGAGTGTTGGGAGCCAGTAGAGTGGAGTAGTTCTTACACAACCGGAGATGGTTCTCATGGCTATGTTGAGCTGAGTGTCTACCTTCTTTACGAGAGGGCTGTTCATCCATACCGGTGCACAATATTCAGCTGTCGAATATACTAAACTGAGCGCAGAAGTTCGAAGCGTATCTGCTGATGCTCCCCAACTAGTGCTGCAAAGTTTTTGGATGAGGTTATTTCGTGTGCTTACTTTTTGAGATGAAATTTCCAAATGTTTCTTGAAGGATAAAGTCCTATCCAGAGAGACTCCAAGATATTTTGGATGACTCTGGTGGGTAAGTACTGTGTTGTTCATTCGGACTTCCAGTTTATAGTCTGCTGTTCTATTGTTTAAGTGGAAACTGCTGACTTCGGTTTTGGAAAAATTTGCTTAGTTGTTACACCCAGATAGACTCTAAGACGACTTTGAGTCTTGTGCGCGGCGGATGTTGAAATTCATGCTCATGTGGTCGTGGGACTTTGGTCAAACGGTCACAGCGAATATCAACGAAAGTAAAGCACTTCATCATCATCGGCTTTAACTCGAATCCGAGTATAAATCTTCTTCCTTCAGTCCAGTTTGTGGATGTGTTTACGGTGACTAAAGAGTCCAATCCTGGCATGGAACAAGCGACCACACAAGTCACATAGTATTGCTGGAGGAGGACGTGGTTGGGCTGCTCGAAGTTTCCTAGCTTGACGCTTGGCCTCTTCATGTGTGCGTCGATCCCTTTCAAACGTCTTTACAGTATCCGAGATGGTACGGCGCCAAGTTGAGCGGTCTTCAGCCAGCATGTCCCAGGTTTGTGAATCAAGACCTGTCAATTTCAGGGTCTGCTTAAATTGGTCCTTGTAGCGCCTCTTAGGACCACCATGAGGTCTGGTGCCATAGCATAACTCACCATATAGCATTTGACGAGGTAATCTCACATCATCCATCCGATGGACATGACCAATCCATCTAAATTGGTGACCTATTATGGATGATTCTATGCTGTTGATTTGAGCCTTTTCCAGAACAGCAATATTGGTAATGCGGTCTTCCCATTTAATCCTCAGGATTGATCGAAGTTTTTGTAGGTGGAAACGCTCAAGCTTCCTAAGATCACGTCGGTAAAGGGTCCACGTTTCACAACCATACAACAATGTAGAAATGACTACTGCTTTGTACTCATAGACAGATCTTTATTCATGAAGACCCGGTGCGCTAATCGTCCATACGCTGCGTGGGCTGCGCCAATTCTCTTATCCACATCCTGCTCACAGGTACAGCTCACAGAGATGGTACTGCCCAGGTACGAGAAGTGGTCAACCTGTTCTAATGGCAAATTTGAGATGGAGATATTGAACTGAGGAAGAGGTGTGCCTGGTGAAGGTTGTGCCAAGACTTTAGTCTTATTGACATTTATGGTAAGACCAAAGCGATCACATGCACTTTTGTAACAATTAACTGACTCTTGCAGCTCTTCTGGTGTGAGAGTTGGTGACGCAGCATCATCTGCATACAACATGTTAGTAACCTTAGTAACCTGAGTTTTCCTCAAGGAGCGGAGACGAGTTAGGTTGAAAAGCCCTCCATCAAAACGATACTTGACCTCCGCACCTGGGATGTTTGTGGGTGAATCATAAAGCATTGCAGCCAAGTACAGCGCAAAAAGCGTTGGAGCCAGTACACATCCTTGTTTCAGTCCATGGGTAATGGGAAATTCATCGGACATTTTATTCTGATGGCAAACCTGACCTGTCATGCCATCATGGAGAGCCTTGATTAGATCTACAAAACGCTGAGGGCAACCAAACCGCTTCAGCACTGCCCACATGGCTGGTCTTGGAACCGAATCAAATGCCTTTTCCAAGTCATAAAAGACTAAGAAGAGTGGATTCTGTTGTTCTCTACATTTTTCTTGTAGCTGTCTCACACAGAAAATCAAGTCAATTGTGCTTCTGGAAGTTCTAAATCCGCATTGTAACTCTGGGAGGATCTTCTCAGAGATAACCTTGAGGCGGTTAGAATCTTCCCCACAATTGATAGCAGTGATATACCACGGTAGTTGCCACAAACACTGCGATCACCCTTTTTAAAGATAGTGACGATAGTGGCATTCTTTAGGTGTCCAGGTACCTTTCTTGATTCCCATATTCTGAGGATAAGGATGAAAATTCTCGTTTTGAGGGAATGACCTCCGGCTTGAATTAGTTCCAGAGGGATGTTATCTGGGCCAGGTGCTTTTCTGGGTTTCAATTGGGTGAGAGCTGCACTGAATTCATGATAAGTAGGAGGTACTGCCAACCACAGTTGTTCAGGTTGTTGCGGCACATCACAGAGGAAGTCTTCAGCAGCTTCTAATGGACGATTTAGGAGATTGGAGAAGTGCTCCTTCCAGCGTTCCAAGATTTCTTGACTATCAGTAAAGGTAGTAGAATTACCAGCGCTTAATGCTACAACCAACATATGCAATTATAAGAACATATAATATAAGTTAATATACTCATAGATAATGCTCTCACAACCACATTATGCATTGTAATACTACACGCAATAAATGTTTTCCAAGATATAATTAACACTGGAACAATTATATTTTCATCTCCGAAGCAAATAAAATTCCGATAGTCACATATAGTAAGAGCAGAAAATTACTATGACTAAGAATTATAATCCACTAGCAGGTACCCGCGGCTTCGCTCGCGATCAAGACAATGGGGACGATGCATTATTGCTGATAGTTGGTTTATTCTATTACAGCAATCGCGGCTACAGGTGGGTAGATTCAAATTCTGAGAATTCTGATACATACAGTATATAGATATGAGCAGCAAAGTGGGAATTTTATAGAGTTGTGAACACATTTGAAAATTTTAGTTTTGGTTTTGCCATCTTCTGCTGAGACATAACGATTTTGTTGTCCGGATACTCGCCAGCATGCCACATACAGTTGTCCATGGGAAATAATGGTTTTGTCTAAACGTACACCTGGAATGGCAAATCTATCTGAATATGGGGAATTAAAAGTATTTTTCCTTAAGCTATTCTGGGTATAATTTTGCCACACTTATTGATGATTTGAACGTCAACATGTCGCTATTAATAGACCTATAGTAAAATATCTCTCACCTTGGTCGCTGATGTACATTATGCAGTCACTTCCAGTGTTACATCCCAGGGATTGAAATTCTCCAACAACCCTTTTGCCTCACATGCCTCCCTAAGTAATTAAAATTCCCGATTGTTGTTGTTTGAGTCTTACGTTTTTTGACTGGTTTGATGCAGCCCTCCATGCCTCGCTCTCCTGAGCTAATCGTTTCATCACTACATAGCTACCACACCCTACATCCGAGGCAATCTGTATAACCCTGGTCTACCCCTACAGTTCTTGTCCTTGACCTTCCCATCCATAACTAAGCTTGCTATTCCTGGGTGTCTTAATATGTGTCGTACCAACCTATCTCTTCTCTTCATTAGCAGTCGCCAGAAACATCTCTCCTCTCCCACTCGTCTTAATAGCTCTTCATTTGATACCCTATCTAACCATCTGATCTTCATCATTCTCCCGTAACACCACATTTCAAACGCTTCAATTCTCCTCTTTACTGCAGCACCATTAGTCCAAGTTTCACTTCCTTATAGTGACTCAAAAGCTTTCAAAAATGACATCCTAATACCTAAATGTATATTCGATGTCAAGAGATTCCTTTTTGTGTAGAAATGCTTTCCTTGCCTGAGCCAACCTGCTTTTTATATCCTCTTTGCTTCGTCCATTACTGGTTATTTTGCTTCCTAAGTACCGGTAACAGAAGTCTCCTACTTCCCGTAGCGTTTCACCTGCCAATTTGATGTCCATAGAGATTTCTGATTTATTTCGGCTGCATTCCAATAATTTTGTTTTACATTTATTGATTTTCATCATGAATTCATTCGTCAAGACGGAGTCCATACCATTCATAAACTCGTTCAAATCTTCTGGCGTATTGGCCAAGATGACGATGTCATCAGCAAATCTCAGAGATGAAATTATTTCTCCTTGAATCTTCACTCCGACTTTAAATTGTTCTCCAATTTCCTGATTATTGTGTTTTTAGAGATCTTTGAAATGCGTTGCCCTCGCACATGGTGTAGATGCATTGTCAAAGGAAAACATTCCATGTTACGAACATGGGCCGAATAACCTGTACCGAAAGCCTATTCTGGACAGCAGTTCCTTGAACTCAGATTTGCCAACATTTTATTGTATCTTTCCATGTGGTATGTCTCTGAACCTCAACATACAGAAGAGTGCTTTAAAAATCATGTCTTGTGTAAATTTTGGAAAATGTAGTGAGAGTGGTTTTTGCCGGAGTGGATACTCGCTAGTAGAAATTCTTTTCAGTAAAATAGACTGGTTCACAATTTGGTAAGTGCACATTGAGCTTCTGGCGTATTGGCCAAGATGACTATGTCATCAGCAAATCTCAGAGATGAAATTATTTCTCCTTGAATCTTCACTCCGACTTTAAATTGTTCTCCAATTTCCTGATTATTGTGTTTTTAGAGATCTTTGAAATGCGTTGCCCTCGCACATGGTGTAGATGCATTGTCAAAGGAAAACATTCCATGTTACGAACATGGGCCGAATAACCTGTACCGAAAGCCTATTCTGGACAGCAGTTCCTTGAACTCAGATTTGCCAACATTTTATTGTATCTTTCCATGTGGTATGTCTCTGTACCTCAACATACAGAAGAGTGCTTTAAAAATCATGTCTTGTGTAAATTTTGGAAAATGTAGTGAGAGTGGTTTTTGCCGGAGTGGATACTCGCTAGTAGAAATTCTTTTCAGTAAAATAGACTGGTTCACAATTTGGTAAGTGCACATTGAGGTATATGACGGCGGGATGCCTTAAGTGTTAAGGAAACGGCAATAGCCGCCTCAGAGCTTTGTTGCTATTGAAATTATGACCAGACCGATATTTGTACTTAACTATACGGGATTTGTGAGCCCAGTGTTTATGAAATTGAACGTAGCTATATCGCTACCTTTATTTAATAGCCGCTACTGTAGTGTTTAAAAATTAAAGGTGGTATTAGAAGGCGCTTCCCCTAATATTTTTTACCCCTGGCACTACAGCCCATGAAGGGCCTAGGCCTATCATGCGACCGCTTCCCAGCCATTTGGCCTGCAGATATTGTGGTGACGCGTGGTCAGTGCATAGTGTCCTCTCAGCCGTTAAGCTTGTTCTTCGTGACCGGCACGCTGCCTTACAGCTACTCAATTGTCCTCACGAATCTGAGTTCAGCCCGTTGCAGCCCTCACGTCAGTGTCTAAAATCTCTGACGGAGCCGGGAATCGAACCCGGGGCCTCCGGACGGGAGGCAGGCGCGCTACACTGTTCTTATTGTGTTTATATATATCTTGAAAAAGATAATAAATGAATTGGCATTGCCTCCTAGAGGGATATATAGAAAATCGGCCATTTGGCCTGCAGATATTGTGGTGACGCGTGGTCAGTGCATAGTGTCCCCTCTGCCGTTAATCTTGTTCTTCGTGACCGGCGCGCTGCCTCACAGCTACACAATTGTCCTCACGAATCTGAGTTCAGCCCGTTGCAGCCCTCACGTCAGTGTCTAAAATCTCTGACGGAGACGGGAATCGAACCCGGGGCCTCCGGACGGGAGGCAGGCGCGCTACACTGTTCTTATTGTGTTTATATATATATCTTAAAAAAGATAATAAATGAATTGGCATTGCCTCCTTGAGGGATATATAGAAAATCGGATGTCATACCTTGAGGTAGTGTTGCCATGGAAACGGACTTGCGATTAGTTCATCAATCAGAGCGAAGATAGTTTTCTGCGAATATCTTTGAAACTGTTGGTTTTAGAGCCCTAAAATGTAGTTTTCGGTGTCCCGTAGGGACATACCGAGTATTGTTTCTTGCATCGAGGGGAGTAAAATGAGCTTTGTCCGGTCTTTATGCGACAACTTCGATATTTTGTCCTGGTTGAGTATTTTTGGTGACTTTTCAGTTATGTTGCCCATTCCACGGGAACAATGATTTATTTCCGGACAAAAGGCAGCCTATATGTTATCCCATGGTATAAGCTGTCTCCATTTCAAATTTCATCCAAATCCGTCCAGCCGTTTTAGTGTCAAGAGGTAACAAACTAACACACACACTCACACACACACGGACACACAGATTTTCACAATTATAATATATATAGGGATTCCAAAAAACTATAACAAGACAAGAAAAGTTCTATATTTAGTCCTTCTGACAACAATTTTGATAACACTTTGTCACACACAGGTTTTTCCAATTCACCGGGAACTAGGACTCGTTGAAGAACAACAAAGTCAATAATTATCACCGAATTAATGTCCATTATGGAATACGGTATGTTACATATTTTGTACAAAAACTTGGACTGTCACATTGGCCATTGCCTGTAACCCACACTTCAATTTTAGATGACATGAGATGCTCGATGTTATTACTTTGATGTAAAGCCTGTGTGTGCCTAATCGAAGGGGTAACGAACAGTTTCACAATTTCGTAAAATGTTGTGTGACTCATAAAAACATAAACTAATGCTCTTTGCAAAGGATTTCAGTAAGGCATAACCTACTCCCGTCATGTACATGCCAGTAACCAATGTGACTGAGGGGCAGATGACCTCACTGTTCTGCCCCTTAAAACAACAATAACTAACAATTTGGCTGACAACATGGAGGATTTGTTAACATTGGTTTGGGATCTCCATAGGACAGTATGGTATGCTAGGCAAGTCAATTTGACACTAAGAGCAGGTCCTTTAGTAGAAGGATTAGTCTGTATTACTTTCATGCTGCAAGTAAGGCACCTAACAAAGAGTAGTAGCAGGTTCTGCCACATCACAGACAGCAATGTAGTTTCGCTGAATTAGCTTGATATATTTTTCCTACTCACCAACTCCAGTTGTACTGTTTCATCATCTACTTCACACAGTGCATCACATGCACAAGGACCACTGTCACTATTACAACATAGTATGTTTCTGAATGTTTCTCCCCCTAATTCACATTGTACTTCCACTGTATTTGGACTTGCAGACATACAGGATTCATCGCGGAGAATTGTCTCCTCTTTACTGTACACTCTTCCCTACAACACTCGCAGAGGTACATTCAATAGCTTCAATTACAAGTTTCTTTGTAATACACTCGTATTTTGATGAACGTCTTGAAACAGGAAGAGATTCCATTCCTTGCATATTTAACAAGAACACAACACCTTTTTTTAACACACGTTTTCTACTTTGTTTCAGGAGTTCTACTATACATTACCTCGATAGTTCACAGTCTTCCTCTGTGAAATGCGTAGAGCATTCAAAACTGTCGAGCTGGTGAGAAATCAGCACGACTAATTTTTGATACCCAAGCTTGATGTCTCCCTGGAGATTTCTCTACGTTGGAGAAACAGTGAAAACCTACACCTTCTTCCTTCGATGCTTTCGAATTGCTTGCATGGTTGCAACCATACACAAAGCAGTAAGCCATTTTTTCGTGTAGGCCACGTTTACAGTAGCTAAGTATATCGAACGAACAGCTGTACTGTCTGATGCTGCTACACCTACTAATTGCAAGCAGGAGGCGATGTGATTGTTTTCCGCTCATATCTCCTGAACCAAATAAAATAATAAACCCCCAAACCCCGTGGCACAACAGCCCATTAAGGACCTAGGTCTACCAAGCGACCGCAGCCCAGCCATTTGGCCTGCAGATTGTGGGGTGACGCGTGGACACCACGTCGGTTCCCGTCGGCCGTTAATCTTGGTTTTCATGACCGGGGCACTGTCTCACAGTCAGACAGCTACTCAATTGTCCTCAAGAGGCTGAGTCCACCCTGTTCCAGCCCCAACGTCAGTTCTAAAATCCCTAACGGAATCGAAACCAGGGCCTCCAGATGATGGGCCGGAAAAATAAAACAATGCAATAGGGTATTCAACACATCAATTAAAATTAAATCTTGCATTTAATGAGTTAAGAAAATGCAACTCCAAAATAAGTTGACTGGGCCTTCACTGTTCACTAATATCCTCCTCGAAATCAGGATCTGTACATTTTAATAAGTGCAATAGACCAGCCTGTTGAGCCATTTTACTTGCGCTGAGCGCGCAACAATCATTGCCAAAAATGCTCTCGTATTACAACTTGTGATGTGAGGTCTGGCAGGCCACTTGAGAATTTCAACCAAACGAAGCTCGATAATCGAAGGCAATAATAATAATTAATCATTCCTGACTGAGACTGTGAAGTTTTTACACACAGTTAATACAGTATCATAAACAACAACTTGCTGCAATAATTAATTACAGAAGCCCAGATGTTCCCTGGGGTTTTATATGGCTGAGAGTAGGTAGTTTCCAAATTTACAAAATACTCTGATATTAACTATGTTGGTTAAAGAAAAATATATCTCTAATAATTTTAAATAAATTATAGAAATTAATTAATTGCTATGTTGTTTTTTTTTTTTTTGGAATGGGTTATTATTCTTGATTGTAGTAATTTTCTGCTCTCATGTGACTAGCAGAATTTTATTTGCATCGGAGATGAAAATACAATTGTTCCAGCATTAACTATAATTTGGAAAGCATCTATTGCATGTACAGTAGTATTACAGTGCATAATGTGGTTGTGAGAGCACTATCTACGAGTATATTATATATATATAATAATGTTATGGGTTTTATGTCCCTTTTAACTATTGCGGATTTTACAAATGCCGAGGTGCCAGAAATTTGCCACGAAGGGGATCTTTAACGTGCCAGTTAATCTACTAATACAGCTCCCTCGCATTTGCACACCCACAAATGCCAACTGACTGCACCAGGATTCGATCCTGCAAACTTGGGAACAGCAGGCGAGAACATTTCTGCTGAGCCACGCAGCCAGTCTTATATATTATATGTAACTTACTTACAAATGCATATGTTGGTTGTAGCATTTCGATATAACTATAAATAACCTTTGTGTGCATTACTTTCGTTGATATACAAGTAATGGATTTCCATACTAACTCAGATTACATTAAAGGTCCATGTGTGTTTTTGACATTGGCAATTTTTCTTGGTTACGAATTATGAGAAGATTAGTTGTGTTGTACGTAGTTCGCTGCATTGATGGAAAATTAATGCAGAGTGTATGCGCCTTCGCCCTTGCCCCACACTATCCCTGACCACCAATAGACCCATGTGAACAGAGGAGGGCGCTCTCTTCAAAACGGCCAAGACTCTTCATACGAGTAATACTTAACGAATGGTGGCCATCTTTACATTTTGCCCTACAACTACCTTGATGGTTTGGATCGTGAGAGTTGAAAATAAGACCGCCATGTGGCTAAATCCTGAATTCCCAGCACTGACTGCACCAAAGTGATCTAGATCCAAAATCCTTTGGACGCTATGCTGCTTGCCATGCAGCATCCAGAATTCTAATCCTTCAAACTGAGCTGCCAACTGCACTGTACAAAATAGAGAACCACTCTCTAGTATATTCCAGCTTATTATCAAGTGCTTGGTGAAGCACATTACATTTTTCCAGTATCCAGCACAATTTTATATGATATACACTTTTCATGTAAAGCTAAAATCTAGAGGGGATTATGGGATAAGATAATTTTATGACAAACTACTGAATAAAACATACATAGGCGTTCACAAACCATTAGACAAAAATTTGAATTTATACACATAAGAAATATTTTGTACAGTTAACCACAGAATCATTTTCAAATTATCACTTAGCTCAGTTTCTTCAATTTCACTCTCAAACACAAGCCAGTTTAACTTACAGACTGAATTGTTGTATACTTACAACTGAGTCTTCTGCCCCTGCAAGGTAAACTTTAGAAGTGTACTCTATCCTCTCCAGAAACCACTTGTGGAGTGCCATGTCTGAAACAATAAAACATCAAAAACATAAATTTTAGAGTACGTATTCAATTTCCAGAAAAAGTGGAAAATGCCGGCAACTAAGAGTTTTAGAAAGACGACCGGTTAGGAAAACCATGGCTGAAGGGAACTGACGCTCTGACCACAAGTTACCCCACAATGTCTAGGCCAAATAGCTGGATAGCGATCACTTGGTAGGCGAAAGACTTGCATGGCCTGTGGAGCCGAGGATTTTCGTTTGGTTTTAGAATGACAGCAGAATCCAGGGTCCTATCAGATCACTAGAAGGATATTAAAATGATAATGACATTTAGCTAATGTCATAAAAACTACATTGCACATCTGTTAATCATGACGTGACACGAATGATGCGACAAACGCTGTTCTTAATGTTACTTTCATTGTTATCAAATAGGCATGAAATAATAAGAGTGCATAACAAAGGAACGGTACAATTCTGTAAATAATTGTTTTTCCATTTTATGATTTGTTTAGCTACTACAGTACTAGAATTACATAATAATGTGCTACACATACAGCCAAGTTACAGTACGGAAATTGAATTTCACTACGAATACAATCCTTGCCAGGGGCAGATGACCTCGTAGTTCTGCCCCTTAAAAGAGCAATAACTAACAATCCTTTCCTCTTCAGTTCTGTACTGGACAACAGAACATTAAGATATTGGTGCTGTGTTCGGGAACGTCTCTCTACGAAGAGGGCCGACAAGTGGGGAAGTACGTTAAGCTAAATATCAGCACACAGTAATTGGTATCATTGTTTTCAACCTTAATTTAATCAGTCCATTTTTCTAGGCATTCCCCAAATGATGATGTTGACATTAGAATATTATTGCAATTCAGACGGTCGACATTAGTGTACCCAATTAGATTGGGCAGGAAGTAACAATGAATTTCCTAACGAGCCTTAAATTAAACCATGTTGCTTTGTTTTGGATGTTTCTGTATTCACTTACAAATCAGTTTAATTTATTTTTCTTTTAACACCCATGACCACCTACTGTCGACCAAAATATGTGCACTCGAGTTTGAAGGTTGTTTGTGAAGGAACCAATAGACCTACATAAAATCCAGTAACATCATTTTCGTCATTCTATTTTACGTTAGTTCGTGTAGGTTTGGAATTTTCTTCTTCTTCTTCTTTCTCCGTTACGGTCTTCTAAGGACCACGAGCCAATTTCAATGTTTAGTCCTTTGGTGTTCTTTCTTCTTCCTCCAGGTCTTCTTCTTCTTCCCCCAGGACTCCTTCATCTTCACACTATGCATCTTCTTTCTCTCTTCGGACCATTTTGAGCCTCTTTTCTTTTCCTTCCTTGGAACCCTTCCATTCCCAATACTTTTTTCCTAAATATTTCTCTCTCTATTGCATCTTCTTCTCTTATATTGTTTCTTTCCAAATCCTTTTTAACTTCTTGAATCCAAGTTGTTGTTAATTTCTTGTTCCAAAGATATTTGAATATCTGTTTGGTTAACCTGTTGTCATTCATTCTATATAAATGTCCAAAAAATAACAATCACCTCTTTTTTATTGTGTCTGTTACGTTTTCAATGTTGCGGTATATTTCATCATTACTTCTTAATTTCCAGAATTCTGTAATTCTTAATGGACCTAATATTTTCCGTACAATTCGTCTTTCTAATACTTCCAATTTATCTAACTTATAATTCAGTGCTAGACATTCGCTTGCGTAAAGGCATTCTGGTTTGATTAATGTTTTGTAGTGCTGTATTTTCAAGTTTTTAGATAAACATTTTTGTTGTAGGTGTTCCTAGTTATACCATATGCTCTTTCCATCTTGTGTACTCTTTCTTCTATAGCAGATTTTTCTAAACCATTTTCCTGAATGATTTCTCCCAAATATTTGAATTTCTTTACCCTCTTAATTTTACCAATTTCTGTGACTAGGATTTCTGGAGCATTTTTTATATTTGTCATAAATTTGGTTTTTTCTACAGAAATTCTTAAACCTGTTCTGTTGGCTATCTCTTCTAAGAGATTAATTTGCACTGTTGCGTCAGTCAGATTTTCAGAAAGTATGGCAAAATCATCTGCAAATGCTAAACAGTTTATTTCAATACCTCTGTTTCTATTCCCTAGTGTTATGGGTGATATCTTGTGTTCCCTTAGTTTTTGATTCCAAATTCTTACTATTTTCTCCAGGACACAGTTGAATAGCAGTGGAGATAAACCATCACCTTGCCTTACACCTGTCTTTACTTTGAATGGTTTAGATATTCTCCCCCGAAATTTTACTTTTGATATGATGTCTGTGAGGGTTTCACGGATTAGATTAGCCAGTTTAGATTTAACTCCAAATTCTCGAATTACTTTATCTAGAGTTTCCCTGTCAACGGAATCGAAAGCTTTTTTAAAATCTATAAATGTCACTACTATGGTCTTGGAGTTTACTATCCTGTGAAGGATTATGGACTTCCGGTTGAATATACCTCTGTAGTTATGGACATCTTGCTTATTACCTTCTTATGCAAAGGATGTATAAGGGCCACTTTCCATTCTTCCGGGATCTTTTCCGTTTTCCAGATTTCTTCGAAGATGCTTTTAAGGTCATCTATGATTTTGGGTTGAGACCATTTTATAAGTTCAGCTGTGATGGAGTCTTCTCCACTAGCTTTGTTGTTTTTTAGGGTGTTAATTGCTTTTTCAATTTCTTCAAGAGTAGGTGGTGGATCTGCTTCCATGTTGTCATGAATTTTGGGAAATTCTAACTTGTTGTTTGGTTCTTCACAGTTCAGAAGTTGATCGAAGTTCTTTGCTAGTATTTCACAATTCTTTTCATCAGATAGACCCATTCTGCCATTTTCGTCTGTGAAGCAAATACTTGGAGCTTGATACCCCTTTCATAATTTTGATTGCTGGTTTACCCTTAAAAATTCTATGGTCTGATAGAAATTCCGGGAGTTATTTTTAACAAAATCATCCTGCATGTCAACAAGTTGTGACTTTTCAAAGGAGCGTTTAGCACTCTTAATTATTCTGGCTGTTTCCTTTCTTTGTTGTTTAAATTGTTTAAGGTGTTCATTGTTTCCAGAGCATTTCCATGTTTTCCATAATTTTGTTCTTTCTGCTAGGGTTTCTTCACAAGTTTCATTCCACCAAACTTTCTTTTTCATTTTTGCTGGCCCAAATACTTTTTTCGCTGCACTATTGATTTATTTGGATAATTCTTGCCAGTTACCTGGTTTACTTATTTGAATTTTTTCTTGAAAATGTTTTATTGCTTCTTGTGTGATGTTGAGTCTGTCTGTGTTAGCCTGTATTTAATTAATTTTTGTTGTCTTCTTTGGTTTCTATGAGGGAGAAAGTTGAGCTTAATTTTGGAGAGATAGTGGTCAGAGTCAAATTCTCTACTTCTGATTACTTTTACAATCATAATTTCTTTAATATTATTTCTAGAAATAGCAACATGATCCAATTGGAATTCTCCTAACATTGGATTTGGAGATATCCATGTTTTAGCTTTTCTTGGTAGTTTCCTGAATGAAGTTGACATTAATTTCAACCGAAAGGTTTTACAGAGATTAATTAGTCTCATGCCATTTTTATTAGTCCTTTTATGGGCTGGATATTCCCAGACTGTTTTTCGATAAGCTCTTTCCTTCCCTATTTGCGCATTGAAATCACCCAAAAGTATAACAACATTCGATTTTGGAATTTTGGATATTTCCTCTTCTAAAAGTTCCCAGAATTCTTCTACTTTGCTTGGATTCTTTTTATTGTCTTCATTTATGGGTGCATGGCAATTAACAAAGGTTTACTGTTTATTCTTGCATTTGATTGTTATGAGAGAAGTTCTTTCTGAACTAGATTTGAATTCTGTTACATTGTCTACTATAATTTTATGAACGTGAAAAGCAGTGCCGAGTAGTGGCAATCCTTTCATAATTTTGATTGCTGGTTTACCCTTAAAAATTCTATGGTTTCCGTATTCTGCAACATTTTCATCCACAAATTTTGTTTCTTGCACTGGAGGTTACAACCATACACCAAAAGAAAACAGGTTCTATGTGATGGCAAAATTTGACGACAAAATTTAGAAGATTAGTAACAAATTCATTTATATTTAATTTATATTTTAATATTTTTTATTGGAGTCGGAACACAAAAAGTGCCCGATTTTAAGCGTGATTCAACCATGCGTCACATTTAAGAATATTATCTCACAAATCAGTCATCAGATCGAATCCAAATTTTAACACAATTTACATTGGAATGTTTAATTAATTTCAAAATTTTGTGTGTCCAAGAAACAAAGTTGTTAGAATTTTTGTAAGGTAACTTTTTCTCGGCTCGGTGTCTTTGGAAAATGTAGTTCTTGGTCGTGTTGTAATCCTTATACATCAAAAAGGTATGCTGTATGACTGCCTCATGGATCTGTACAGCTAATTTCATCTCCAACAAACCGTAAAGGATGGATTTGCTTCTGGAATCTTCTTTTGCTGCTATCAGCATGTGAGTACGTCGAATTTACTTATGGCTAGCTAGCCCAACAACATATTTTAAGAGCAGGGCTCCTACGATCATAAATACAGTACATGCACTGTATGTTACTTCGAAAAAAATGTATCTTCAAAACGCTGATGAACTGCAAGACTACAGCTTCTCATAATCAGAAAATAGATAACTTTTGGGATTTCTTGCTCTCTTAATGGCCAGGACATGGACTATGATTTCCTTTGCCAAAATCATAAACCCATGGTGACATTTTATTACCTATATTTTGTTGGTTCTATTTAATGCATTTCTTACATGCATATCCTTGATAAAAGGGTGTTTGTGTTCAGATATTGTTAATGTACCATGATTTCACTTTTACTTAATCCTCTATCTTCTAATACATAAAAGTGAAAGTCTGTATGTATGTGGATTTGTTCCATACATAAATCTACACAGTTCCACCAATCGCAACCAAATTTTGCATACATATAGTTCAGGACCCAGAAGAAACCACTGGCTACATAAATTTTCGATAGTCTTTCTCATTCTTCTGATTTCGGCCTTTTGGCACTCAAGCAAAGGCTAATAAAGTCAGAAAATAAACTGATGAAGGAATGGCAAGGCCTAGAAAGCTGAAATTTTGCATGTTGATTGATCCTAGGTTGTAGGGGCTCACTAAGAAACGATTTTAGAAAATTCAATTTCTAAGTGAGTCTTTCCGGCCCTTTGGCACTAAGCGTGGACAAAAGGTACAAAGACCAGAGATAGCTTACCTTAATGCATACTTTATTTGTTTTATTTGTTCAAGCTTTGTTTTTATGTGTGTTACCTTTCGTGTACGAGTGTGTCAATATTGATTTTATCTGAAGAAGGAAAGCTTTGGTAAATATAGCTTCAGAATGGATTTGTTACTAATCTTCTAATTTTTGTCGTCAAATTTCGCCATCACATAGAAGCTGTTTTCTTTTGGTGTATGGTTGTCACCTCCAGATTTGGTCATCTGGGTGATATGGTGCCTGAATAGGATTAGTTTGTCTCGTGGCCACAAGGTGTCTCTGCACTTGTATTAGAGTAGTTCTTATTTCAGTGTCGATTGCAGAGGCGGCTCCTTACTATGGTAGCAAGTTTGCGCTACAACCAAAATTCTGGGCCTTTATTGATTCAAATAATATATATATATATATATATATTCTTAAATGGATGCGTGATGTATTGAATCTCATCACTCATAGTGGGTTGGGACGAGCGCAGTTCCTTGCGCTGCGGGCCAACCGTGTAGTGCACTCCTCGCTGCAACCCGGGCAGTTTGTATAGGCCAGCATATGCGAAGACGAACCTAGGGAGTCCAACGGCTGCATGGGGGGATTGGTGGGGTTGGAGCTACGTGTGGTTGGTTAACATTCCATGGAGTTCAAAAGTAGATACGGTATATTCTGCTCACGGGCAGTAGATGGTACATGCTCTGGTGGCTAACAAGCACAACACTTCGTCTTCACTTAAGATATGTACAGTATTTGCATGACTGAAAAACAATATAAATCTTCTACAGATATTTGTAATTGATATAGATAAAAGTTATTTGAAACATACAGTGTTATCAGTTTAGCTAAAGCGAGTAGGTGACAACTACTACAGATGTTACGACCGTCGGTACTCTCTGAAAAAGTTCATATTTTGTTTTGTGACTGACCGATTAGCTACGTTTCAATTTTGTATGGATTTGGCTTGTTATCTGTTTCGTTGTGAGAAATTGGTGATTGCTGTGTTTGGTAAATAGCCTGCGCATTGCGTCACCCATTAAGCAACTATAACAACAGAGTGGGCCATTAAGTTGGGAATCGACTGAAGTTTTAGGTTGGAGGACTGGATTACAAAATTTTTTGTTCCGTTTTGAAGCGACAATTTGACCTACATTTTTTGAGCTTCTTCATTCTTCTGACAGCGACATCTTCTGTCACTACAGTTCTTCGATCAAAATTATTGGAGTATTGACGTAGGCAGTTTATAAGGTAGATCTCATATTTTAATAGCATATTTTTACTATAAGTTTTTAACACACGGCATTTAATTATTTGCAAGCTTTTCCATTTTTGATTTAAAACAATTTTTGTAAGGCTTCTGTCACTACAGTTTTTCGATCAAAATTATTGGAGTATTGACGTAGGCAATTTATAAGGTAGATCTCATATTTTAATAGCATCTATTTACTATCATTTTTTAATACATGGCATTTAATTATTTGCAAGCTTTTCCATTTTTGATTTAAAACAATTTTTGTAAGGATATCCATTTCTTTTTGGCTTTGTTAACTAGGTTTAAGATTTAATATCAATCACGCTGAGGAAGGTATCAATGAAATACCGAAACATGTACGTTTAGTAATGTAATTAAACGAAAAGGAAGCTTGTAGTTTAACGTGACCATTAATCTTGAGATCATGAGCCACGGGACCTCCTATTTACGTGGAAATATATTAGAGGGGTATGTGAAGATAAAAATTGGTTCCTGAGGAGCCAGTATGGATTTAGAAAGAAATTTTCTTGTGAGGCACAACTGGTGGGATTTCAGCAGGACATATCAGATCGGTTGGATCTAGGGGGACAGTTGGACTGCATAGCTATAGACCTTTCCAAAGCTTTTGACAGAGTGGAACATGGAGTATTATTAAAGAAAGTGGAGAGAATGGGATTGGACTCGAGGGTTGTACGTTGGATAGGAACATTTCTAAATTCAAGGGTTCAGAGAGTCAGAGTAGGGAATTACGTATCACAGGAAGAGAAAGTTAAGAAGGGAATTCCACAGGGTAGTAAAATTGGTCCATTGCTTTTCCTAATATATGCAAATGATTTAGGGAACAATATAGCATCAAAAATAAGATTGTATGCAGATGACATTATCATCTATAGGGAAATAAATAATATAGAGGATTGTAAAATATTACAAAGGGACCTCGACAGTATCCAACATTGGGTTGAAGAGAACCACATGAAGGTTAACGGAGGTAAATCAACTGTCACAATATTCACAAACAAGAGATTAAAAACTGAATTTCAATATACATTGGATGGGGTAATCGTACCAAAAGATGACAAGTGCAAATACTTAGGTGTGAGATTTGATAGTAAATTGCACTGGAAGGGTCATGTTGGAGACATTGTTGGGAAAGCATACAGATCGTTGCATGTCATTATGCTACTACTTAGAGGATGCAACAAAGAAATAAGAGAGAAAAGTTACCTAAGTTTGGTTCGTCCAATATTGGAATATGCAAGCAGTGTATGGGACCCGCACCAGGAATACCTAATAAAAGAAATTGAGAGTGTTCAAAGGAAAGCAGCAAGATTTGGGATAGGGGATTTTAGGAGAAGAAGCAGTGTATCAGATATGTTAGAGAAGCTTGGGTGGGAAACATTAAGTAAGAGAAGGGAGAAAAACAGACTTGTAGGGTTATATAGAGCATATACAGGAGAGGAAGCATGGAGGGAAATCCGTGAGAGGCTCCAATTGGAAAGTAATTATATTGGCAGGGCAGACCACAAATTCAAAATTGGACGGCACTTTAGCAGAAGCGATTGGGGTAAATTTTCATTCATTGGGAAGGGTGTGAAGGAATGGAACAGTTTACCAAGGGTGGTGTTTGATCCCTTTCCAAAATCAGTCCAGTTATTCAAGAGCAGAATAGACAAAACCAGGGAAAAGAAAGAAGTGGTATAACTTAGTGCTGTATTCCTAGAAACATTATATGTGTTATGTAATTCCTACAGCAGTTGTGAGAGGGGAGTTCAATCAATGTGTGAATAGTACATTAAGTTACTGTATTCCAGAAGAATGGGGAAAGGGATTAATTATCCCGATTTTTAAGAAAGGTGACAAAAAGGAATGCAATAACTACAGAGGGATCACTCTTATCGCTCATGTAGCTAAGATCTTTGAGAGTTCTGGAAGGCAGACTGAGGAGGAAGATAGAAGGAGAGATGGAAGAAGAACAGTATGGTTTTAGGAAAGACAGATCAACATTTGACCTAATCTTTGCATTAAGGCAAATGATGGAGAAAAGATGGGAATTTGGAAAAGACATGGTGATGACATTTATTGATATTGAGAAAGCGTACGACAATGTGCCTCGACAGGTGGTTTGGAATGTATTAAGGAAAAGGAGAGTTAACGGAGCTGATGTCCAAATGTTAAAAGCTATGTACAAATATTGTGTGAGTAGCGTGAAGACCAGTATAGGAGAAACAGAATGGTTTAAAGTGGAAACAGGTCTCCGACAGGGAAATGTATTGTCCCCCTTACTATTCATCATAGTCATGGATGAAATTCACAAGAATGTTAAACAGAGATTGGGACAAGAGGCAACAAAGGCCATGCTGTTTGCAGATGATATAGTGATATGGGGCGAGGATGAAAAGGAAGTACAAAAACAACTAGATGTATGGAATCAAGAAATAGAGAAATATGGGATGAAAGTAAGCACAGAGAAGAGCAAGACAATGGTAATGTCAAGAGGAAGGAAGGAAGGAAGGAAGGAAGGAAGAGGAAAGATAGAATTGAATGGGAAAATTCTAGAAGTGGTTAAAAGTTTCAAGTACTTGGGAAGTGTGATCACAGAAGATGGAAGGATAACTGAGGAAATTGGAAAGAGAATACAACAAGCGAACAGTTTTTACCAGAGCATAAGGGGTATTCTGTGGAACCGAGATGTCCCAAAGAAATGTAAAAATGTATTATATTCAACCTACTACAGACCCATACTAACATATGCAGCTGGAGCGTGGACTACTACAAAAAGAGAGGAGAGTAGAATACAAGCCGCGGAGATGAAATTCCAAAGAGGTATAGAGGGCAAGACCAGAAGAGATAGAGTTAGAAATGAAGAGATTAGAAAAAGGACAGGAATCTTGAAGCTGCAGGACAGGATAGAAACAACAAAGTTAAAGTGGTATGGACATATGATGAGAATGGGAGAGGAGAGAGTACCAAAGAAAACTTTCTGTGAAAAGATGACAGGGAAGAGACCACGAGGAAGGCCCCGAAAGAGATGGGCAGATACAGTGTGGGAGTGTGTAGAGAAGAGAGGAGGAAAACCTGAATAAGTACTAAAAACAGGAGAGGAGTGGTGGAGAGACAGGAAACGTTGGAGGTCCTTAATTCACAACCCGACCCACGAAGCTGGAAACGGGAAATGAAGATGATGATGATTCTTTTAATATTGTGTAGTGTTTGTTACTGTATTCTTTTGGGTGTTTGTTACTTTATTCTTTTAATATTGTGTAGTGTTTGTAAATTATGTACCTCATTTGCCACCAAGGTTGACACCTCATTGCAAATAAAGTGATTTTGATTTGAATCCGAACCACAGGACATGGCATTTCATGTAATTAAACGTCTCTTTAGTGTTTGACTAGGCGATTTTAATAAGAGAATGGTATAACCTGATCCAAACTCTGTAGTTTTTCCTTCAGTGAACAACCTGGTTTCACTGAGAGCAGCGATGTCAATGTTGAGTCTGGATAATTCATGAGTAATACGAGCCGTTCTTCTTTCAGATAACACACACTACTACAGCCATCACAATTAACTCCGGTTATCAGACAGATTCTACACACACCAAAAGTACACGGGGCTACATGACCGCATTGTCGCAGCCCCTAAACTGAGGAACCAACCAAAGATACTATTCATAATGCCCCAGCACATACCCCTTGATATATAGAAGTATGAAATTTGGAATGTACATTCTTTCAATGACAGAAACACCCACTTAGAACGGACATTTGGAAAATCATTCTTTAGGGGCTTATTTAATATTCTCAAATAGTACTAGTGCCCGGCTTCGCCCGATGGATTTATTTATTTTATGGATGATAATGAATACTACGACAGAACTAACAGAAAAAATATATATATAACTTTTTGTGGTGGTGGTCTTAGTGGTGGTTGTGATTAGTACAGTATAATGGACGTAACATTCAGGTCATTTTTCCATAATGATAGTTATAATAATGAATAGGGAAACGGCTATTTACTAACTACAGTACTGGCACATGTAATTTACAAACAAATTGAAAAATATCATTAAAAAGAGGAGTAAGTGAAATAAAAGACACTGCCTAGGGCCTATATTTCATTGGCTGTTAGAAAAATAGAGACCAATAGTGTCGTCTTTTGTCGCATAGTAACGTAGGAAAATTATCAGAGCACTTTGGAAAACTTGGTTTTCTACACATTGGTGATGTATTGAAATACCATGTTAATATTTCCGTCACTTTACTTATTGATTCATAACAGAACTGCGGCTTTCAGACATCTCTTACTCATTTGTGGATTAGGTAGAGGTATTATTGTGAATTATCAAACAGAAGCCAATCTGTGCTAAGGGCATGTCCGTAGTAGTGTAACTGTAAAAATGTTAATAAGCCTACTGTTGGCTGGCAATTCGGGCTGCATCACGTCGCCCCTACCAGTGTTCTGGTGCAGAATTGTGAAAATAGTTACAGCGCTGCTTATAAATTGCAGTAACGGGGAGTAATTAGTGCAAAAAGATTTCTTAGGCCACTTAAAACAGTTATCATTATGGAAATATTATGCCTGTGTATAAGTGTGATGGTGTTAATGCAGTACATTGAGGTTATGAACTGCAATAAGCATTGGTGCTTTGAAATTTACTTTCATTTATTCCGATCCTTATCCTCGAGCGCTATGTGGCGATAAATGATACTATTGCTGCCTCAGGAGCTTGTATTTAGTTGGTAACATGGAAATAATATAACTACCTAGTACATTACAAATGTGTGATTATATGAATGATTTAGGCCAGCAAGTACTAAAGGCCATTCAAAGAACGGGTACTTCAGCTAATATTTATAAAAATGAATGTTTGTTCGTCCCTCATGTGTACATTTATTTTTGTTTCCGACTTTGGCCAACTGTGGACCGCATGGAACCTAAGGCTTTTTCTTCATTTCTTCCCAGAACCTCTTCTTTCACTTCTAATCTTTCTCTGCTCTGTTATTACCAAATTTGGCCTGTGTTGTGGTGGTTTTTCTTTGAACGTCTTGATATTGTCAACTCGGCTTCGAAACGTTTTCCTATCGTGAATGACAAGTTCAGTTAGTCCAACTTCAATGGCGTCTCTATTGACCTCTTCCACCCATTTTGTAGTAGCTTTCAACCCTGTGATGTATTTAAAAATTTTCTTTGTCAGGCTGTTCCCGTCCATACACATCAAATGCCCGTAAAATTTTAGCCTTCTTTTACGCATTGTGACCACAATGGTTCGGTATGCATATACAGATCTACATATTTCCTTTTTTTCCATGTTCCGTAATCATCTTTCCGTTGTCCGAGTATTTTCCTCGAGATCCTCCTTTCCTTTATCTCAAGTTCCTTCAGCTCCCCTTTTTTGTTCAGAGTTAGACACTCGAGGCAAACAGACCCTCTGGCTTTACCACTGTACTGTAATGTCTGAGTTTTGCTTTGTATGATATTGCTCATTTGTTATACCTGTTCCAAGTTAATCTATAGGCCAGGTCCAATATTCTTGCTCTTGCCTTGTTTGCCTCTTTATCCAGTCCATTGGATTGTATCCATTCCCCAAGATATTTGAACCTATCAGTTCTTTTGACAGTTCCATGTTCCACCAGCTTACGTCTCTCTTCCTGATGCCTGTATTCCATGTACTCAGTCTTTTCATATGATACCTTAAGACCTGTTTTCTCAGCTAATTCATGCAAAGTGTCCAGCATCTTTCGTGCATCATCTTTGTTATGAGCTAAGAGGGCAAGGTCATCAGCAAAACATTTAATTCCCAGTTTTGCCCTTTCCTCCCAAGATGTATACCCTGAATTCCTTCTGCTTCCAAAGCCTCATCCGAATTTCTCATGATTTTCTCCAGAACGATATTAAAAAGTATCGATGAAAGACCATCCCCTTGTCTGACTCCTGATTTTATTTCGAAAGGATCAGAGACTTCTCCATAAAATTTTACTTTGGAGATGGTATCAGTTAGTGTTTGTTTTATTATTTCTATTGTTTTCCTGTCAATCCCAAAATCTTCCAATGCAGTAAATAGAGTCTGCCGGTCAATCGAGTCGAATGACTTTTTGAAGTCAACAAAAATTACTACGGTGTTCTGACCTCTCAAAACTCTTGTTCTGAGAATGTTCTTGAGGTTGAATATTTGCTCTACATATGACCTCCATTTCCTAAAGCCAGCTTGGTATTCTCCAATTAAGTGGTCTACTTGGTCTTCAACTTGGTTCAGCAGTGCTTTGGAGCGTTAGAGAGATACCTCTGTAGTTGTTGATGTCCATCCGATTACCTTTTTTGTGAAGTGGGTGTATAAGAGCACATTTCCAGTCTTCGGGGATCATTGCATTTTTCAAGATTTCTTCTATAATATGATGGATTGTTTTTGCCGTGATCTCTCCTCCGAACTTCCACATTTCAGCGATGAGCCCATCTTCACCTGGTGCTTTGTTGTTTTTGAGCTCTTTGATAATGAGCTTGATCTCATTTAGAGTTGGTGGTTGGGAATCAGGGTTTTCTTGGGATATATTCTAAGCAACCAATCTCTCTCCTGGCTCCTCCTCGTTCAGCAGAAATTTGAAATAATCAGCCAGAAGCTGACAGTTTTCCGTATCACAAATTGCCACACTATCATCTGTATGTTTGAAGCACAAACTTGGTGGCTGATATCCTTGCAGTTCTTCTTTGAAGGTCTGTAAAATTCTCGGCTGCTTTTCTGTTTAAAATCTTCTTCTATTTGTTCTATCCTGCTTCTATCATAATTTCTCTTCTCTGTTCTTATGATCTTTGCTGTCCGTTTCCTTTCTTCCCTAAATTCTTCCCATCTCTTCTCGGTCTTGTTCGAGTGCCATTTCTTCCAGGATTGAAGTCGTCTTTCAAGAGCCTCATCACATTTTTCACTCCACCACTTGTGTTTTCGTTCCCTTGACGGCTTTCCCAAATAGTCAGCTGCTTTAGTTATTGATCTCTTCCCAGGTGTTCATATCAAGCTTATACAAGTTCTCGATATATTTTTCCTTGTTTTGTTGAAGAAAATCAGCATTTATTCTGGGCTTCTTTGTGGCTCTTGGCTTGGGCTTGTTTGACTGGAATCTTACTTTAATTTCTGATAGATAGTGGTCGGAGTTGATGTTCAGGCTTTTCCTTACTTTGACATTAAGGATTTCGTTACGATTCTGCACTGTTATAGCTACATGGTCTATCTGGAACTCTCCCATCATCGTATTAGGAGATACCCAAGTCGTCTTCTTGCTCGGTAATGCCTTGAAATGTGTGGACATGAGCTTCAGATTGAATTATCTACAGAACCCTATTAGTGTATCTCTATTTCTATTCGTTCCCCAATGTGCTGGGTATTCTCCTACTATTTTTCTGTATTATTTCTCCCTACCTATCTGGGCATTGAAGTCACCAATCAGAACTTTAACATGGTGCTGGGGAATTTTAGAGGTTGTATCTTCAAGTGTTTCCCAAAAGTCTCTTATCTTCTCCGGGTATTTCTTGTTATTATTTTATTTGGGGCATGAGCGTTAATAATTGTATAAACTTTATTTCCAGATTTAATGGAGAGAAGAGAGATCCTCTCAGATGATGGGAAAAGCTTATAACAGACTCAGTAACATCCCTTTTAATTATGAAAGCCGTACCTAGAATCATTGCATTGGAGTTGTTTTTTACCCCAGGTTTTCCCTTCTAGATTCTGGAACCTTCACATTCCATTGGATTTCCATCAAGGTATCTCGTCTCTTGTAATGCCAGTATACAGATGTTCCTTTCTGGGACGTCAGTCAGTTGTTTTAGTTTTCCAACTTGTAGAAGCGTATTGATGTTCAGCATCCCCAACAGATATTTTTGCCTTGTTCGTACCTTCTGCGATGAGGTTCTGGGAAGCTCCAACTTTTCCCCACATGATTGTTCAGGCTCTCCAGAATCCAAAGGCCTGGTTGCACCACTCTTCGTGGTGGGGGATTTCCATTTCCGGCTGCCCCCTGGAGTAATCTCTCCCAAAAGTGTTTCCACCATACCTTATGTTGGAGTTAATAGGGAGGGCAGGAATGGCCTGTTCCTCAGGTTTAAAACTGAGGTTGTTAGCCCCCGAGTTGTATCGGCTCTTCAACAAATCAGCGACAGCGTGTGATTTTTACCACAAAGTCCTGTAAGCGTTCATGAACCATTCATACGATTGCGATTAAACTTTGGTGAGTTGTTGTTTACACTACTTCTGCAAAGATTTCTGACTTAGTAAATCCATGTTACAATAGGTAGCGCACGAGTAGATTCAACAAATGGATGACAGCACACAAATCGTTTAAACAAAGTCCCGTATGCATTCATATACCATTCATCCGATTGCGTTGAAACTTTAATGAGTGTACACTCCCGTTAAGGTCTCTGACTTAGTAAATCCATTTCACAGTTGGTAGCGCACGAGTAGATTCAACAAATAAGTGAAAACGTGTGAATAGTTTCAAAAAACTCCTGTATGCGTTCATATACCATTTATCCGATTGCAATGAAACTTTGGGGAGTTGTTATGTACACTCCCAAGAAGGTTTCCGACTTAGTAAAGCCATAGGTAGCGCACAAGTAGATTCAACAAATGAGTGACAACGCATGATTTTTTTCAACAAAGTCCCGTATGCTTTCATGAACCATTCATACGATTGCGATTAAACTTTGGTGAGTTGTTTACACTCCTGCAAAGATTTCTGACTTAGTAAATCCATGTTACAATACAAATAGGTAGCGCACGAGTAAATTCAACAAATGGGCGACGGCACGCAAAACGTTTAAACAAAAACGAAGTTCCATATGCGTTCATATTATACAGGCCGGACGTTTGTTTTAGACAAGTAAATAATCATAATGGAAGCCTGGATGCGAGTTTCTACAGTACCTGTGTTGTTGTCACCTGCCCCATGCGGTCCGATGATGGACGAAACTATCGCACACTACTGCTGAAGTACAGTCATATGCAAATATAATGGTGTTCTGTTCGTAACTATGTAACTAGCACTTCCACGTCATACAATACTTCGATGTGGATTGTACTTTTCTGAATGGTGGTGTTGTCACATGCTCAAGTCTGGAATTTCATCATATCAGACCGGTGGTGACAACTGTGAAGCGAGAGAGGGATAGTGCGACCATGTACAGGCTCATCCACAAGCTTCAAGGTCAAGGGCAATCGTCTAAACAAACGTCCGGCCTATACCATTCATCCGATTGCAATGAAACTTTGGTGAGTTGTTGAGCATGCTCCCACGAATGTTTCTAAGACAGTAAATCAATTTTACAATAGTTTAGAGGCAGTTAACGGAAAAAGAAAAAAATATTGTATATCCAAAAGCACTTCAACAAACAAAGTTACAATGCCAACAGTTTCTTTGATTGGCATTGCAACACATGCCAGGTACATATAGTATTGTTATAAAATCACTTCCCTGAAGCTCTGATGCTTTTGTCAATGACGTCCTTTATCAAAGGAATTAATTAATATAATTAATGTCCTTAAAGGATTTGCACTCTTGTGATATTCTTATTCTAGTCACACACAGTTTCTATAGAAATTGTATTACCCTTTTTACAAATACTCATAATTGGTTTGCCTATGATCTTTGCTTTCATAGCAAAATTTCAAATTTGTCGATAATTATTTACTCTGCTATGAGCAGTGCAGTCAATTCAGTGTTACAAAAAACATTTCACATGTTATTGCTTTTACTTAATAAATTAAGCAATTCCTTTGCTATTTCCTTCTTGCGTATAGGTTGCAATCTTATTTCGTTGCTCTCCCAGCTCATTCAACTGCCCCATCACTTCAGCTATTTAATTTTACTTCTGTTTACCCAATGCATTTCTGCAACCCTTCAATCAAACTTCCATCTTCCCATATGAAGTGGATGTATGTACTTGCTGCAAGCATTACTTAAACCATACCAAAGACTTATTGAAGTACTAAAATTACATAAACTCCGCCATAGCCGGTCCCAAGCCCGTGTTGAGAAAGGAGGAGGGAAGGAGCTACAACCTGGTGGGAGGAAAGAATTCTCGTCCCAGGGAATAACAAGAGTATTGACCACCGAAATACCCTGAAGTAACAACAGGGCAGCCTCATCATCAGGCTCGGGGGCTGTAGACTAATAACCTGCACCCCTTAAATTTAATTATTACTGAAACTGAAATAAGAGCAAACCGGACGGATCTCACGATGACGACTTTCAGCATGAAGAAGAAAACGAGAATTGGTTTATGGAATATGAGAACAATGTGGGAGACAGGAAAACTGGCACAGGTGGAAAGAGAAATGGATCGGTCAGACTGCATATACAAGGTGGAAAGGATTTGGAGAGACCAACACAGCTAATGGGCACACACTTCTCTATTAGGGTACAGATGAGGGCACAGGACATCGTGAAGAAGTCGGATTTCTACTAACCAGAAGATCTAGGAGCAGTCTAATGGAATGGAAGCCGATATCAGAGCGGATCATAACTGCCAGGTTTAGATGTGCTGCGAGAAATGTTCACGTGGTCCAGTGTTAAGCACCAACTGAACAGGCGGACCAAAACCAAAAAGACCAGTTCTACCAACAACGGAACAGTGTCCTTTTATCCATCAAACGTAAAGATGTCAAGACCTCAATGCAAAGGTAGTAGGGGGCAACAAGGGGTAGGAGAATGTTCTTGGAGTCCACGGGGTCGGGGCCCCTTAATGACAATGGAGAGAGATTAGTTGAACTTTGCCAGTACCATAGAATGGTAATAGGAGGCACAGTATTCCCTCATGGGAATGGGTCTCTCCAGACAGTCGAACAAAGAACCAGATTGACCACCTTGTTATCAGCAGAATGTGGAGGCGCTCACTATTGGATGTAAGAAACAGAAGGGGAGCGGATGTGGGGAGTGACCATCACCTAGTGACGGCAGAGGTGAGGATAAAGATAGCAACGGCCAAACAAAAGAACCCAAGAGTACATAGACGATTCCACACAGGCAGCTGACGAATTCAGACATAAAGAGCATGTAATATTGAACTAAAAAATCGCTTTGAATGCCTACAAGAAGAGGAAGTAGAGCAGAGAGATGTAGAGTCAAGAAGAAGACTTTTCAAAGACACCATTGTAGACACGTGCAAAAAATGTTCTTGGGTTCGAGAAGAGGGAAGCAAAACAGAGGATGTTAACAGGAACATGAAATAAAGTGGAAAGGAGGAGAGAAGTGAAGACCCATCAACTGCAGTGCAAACCTGAAGAGAAGGCAAGACTCATGGAGCAATATAACACTCAAAACCGAGAGGTAAGATAAGTGCGAGGAATGACAAGCGTAAGATGATAGAAGAGATGGCAAGGAAAGCAGAAGAGGCAATGGTTAAAGGGGACACCAAAGAGTTGTATCAAATAACTAAACTACTATCTAATAAGAAGTTTAACTTGAGGAAACCCATCAAGGATGCTACGGGAAATATACTAACGAACACCCGACCCATTGATTCGTTGGAGGGAGTTCTTTGCACAGACCCTCAACAGAGAGATACCACCAGTCACTGAAACAGTTGAAGAATGTGATGCACCCCAGCTGAATATTAATACAAGTCATATCACCAAGGCTGAGATAGTCAGACCAATAAAAGACTGTAAAAGTGGCAAAGCACATGGCAAAGATAACATCCCTGCAGACGTACTTAAAACCAAGACTGGCCTTATCGCAGAGAAACTGCTTCCTCTTTTCAACCATATCTGGGACTACGAAGTACTGCCTGCAGAATGGAAAAAAGGAATACTTATCAAACTAACAAAGAAAGGAGACTTAATGGAGTGTAATAACTGGAGAGGCATCACTTTGTCTAAGCCCAAGATTTTCACAAGGATTATTTTTAGTAGGATTCGGAAAGCACTAGACCCTGAACTGAGGAAGGAACAGGCCGGGTTCAGAGAGTAGATCGTGCACTGATAAGATCAATACACTGAGGATAATCATTGAGCACACATTGGAATATCGGACACCATTGTATCTCTTGTTCATAGACTATGAGAAAGCGTTTGATAGTGTGAATAGAGAGCATATGTGGTTAATTTTGAAGAGCTATGGTATACCACAGAAGATCATTCAGCTCGTTAAGGCTATCAGGGTGTGGAGCGATGACCTGTTTTTAAATTTCCGTATATTTCCCATAAGAAAATCCACCAAATTCTTGCATATCTTAGAACTCTCTAAGATTAGAGTTCTCATACCGAATGGCTGAAAAATGAATCTTAAAGCACGAATCAAGATTTTCTAGCGCAAGTGTAACCGCATTTTTAGAGATACATCCGCAGCCCATGGGTGATGACGAGATTTAGGCCTAATCCGTAGCGTGAGCTATGCGCGTGCGCGCTAGTGAACTCTCTCGCAGATGGGATGAGATTCTACAAACACAAGAAAAATGCCGTTTACCTGAGGAGAGCTGATATAAATGACTGTTTTACTGAGGAGGGTTGAGAGAGTACAGAATAGGAGTGTCACATAATAAATGTTTACGGGATGTGACTGAATTGTATGGTACCGTAACAGTATAGAAGCCCGGAACAAGGCGATACAATTTTCTACACTACTGAAAATAGTCAAAATACAATGATTATCCTTTAACATGAAACAAGAGTCTTAGTGGAGGTCGTTCACTGCTTACAGTGCAGTAGTTGACAGATAACACCATGCACACTCAATGAGTCGCAACTCTCTACGGTTAATATCAGCTTCCGTGATAATACAAAAGTAAAGTTAAGGTAGAGAAATATTTAACACTGAGCACTCAAACAAGACGCTCTGTGGCGATATTATTGCCGTGGTTTTATATTGTCCAGTTGTAGGCTATTGAATAACAGCCAGTATTTTGAACACTATGACGGGAAACAATAGCTTGTGCTCTATTATCGACTGCCGCAATCGAACTGACACCAATAAATTATCCTCAGTCACTTGTAAAGGGTTTCTTTGACACCCTCCATCCCTTCACCGTCCTTATCATCCCCACCACCATTGTCTTCGTCAGAGCTTGATGAATTGCCAAGGTTAATAATCATTTCATCAACTGCGATATCCAGAACGCCTTCAGTATTTCTTTCTGTACATGCTGTACAGCATGTGTCCAGTCCTCGGGTCGAACTTCGGCGAAGTAAAAGTAACGAAACAATGACAATGAAAGGAAATCCGACGCAGAGAGTGGTCATCAAGCGACTGAAACAATGCCTGCCCACACGACAAAAATTCAGTCACTTGTGTGGTGTATTTTGAAGCCACACGTTGGTGCGCTGTCACCCCTTCTCTTTATTGTGGTTATGGACGAGGTAATGACACGGATAGCAGGAAAGATAGGAGAAGATAAGATGAAGGCAATGGTGTTTGCAGATGATCTCATGGTCTGGGGAAACGAGGAGGAGGAAATTCAGGAGCAACTGAAGGCTTGGGAAGAAACAGTGGGAGAGTACGGATGGAAGTTCAACATCAGTAAATGTGAGATCCTGTTAACGACCAGGAAAAAGGACAGACCAATGAGTGGGATAACACTTGGAGGTGGACAGCTGAAGAAGGTGGAAAGTCTCAAGTACTTGGGAAGTATAGTGGAGGAAAATGGGAGAAATGACAAAGAGATTACAGAACGTGGCAGACAGGCAGAAGCATTTCTGAGAAGCATTAGGAGCTTAGTGTGGAATAAAGATGTCCCACAAAAAAGCAAGGAAGTGTTATACAGAAGCTACTATATCCCGATACTGACCTATGCTTCAGAAACGTGGACAATGAAGAAAAGAGACATAAGCAGAATACAGGCAGGTGAAATGAAGTTCCTGCGAAGTAGGATCGGAGTAACAAGAAGAGACAGGGTGAGGAATGAAAAGGTCAGGGAAATGGTGAAAGAGGAGCCCTTGCAAGGTAGGATTGAGACATCAAGACTGAGGTGGTATGGACACTTAAAGAGAATGGATGAGAAGAAGATTCCCAAGAGGATACATGAGATGCAGATGAAACGACCAAGGGGAAGACCAAGAGATCGATGGCTGAAAGGAGTGGAGGAATGTGTCAAGAAGAGAGGCGAGGACTGGGCCAGAGTGACAGCGGAGAGATGGTGGGAAGAAAGGACTAAGTGGCGAGGCTTATGTTCCAAACAGACCCAGCCTGAGGCTGGAAACTGTACAAGATGATGATGATGATGACGTTGGTGAAGGGTGTTTGATAGAGCTGTGAGATATTGTTTGCAGTTTTTGAATATTATGCATGTGTGACGCATTTGCAGTGAGTGTTTACAGGGACTTGAAAACAATTTGGTATGTGCATCTCCTCTGCGAAAGAAGAGCCGTATGCTTTCCCCAAAGACCATGGAAAGGCTAAAAACAGTAAAATTCTACACGCCGCAAATACCTTTTAATTTAGATTTATTTTATCGAAGTAGGTAATAGAAAATAAAATAATGCAAAACGAAATTAAATACCGGTAAGTAACTTTGACAAATACAAGATTGTTACTAGGAACTTCAGTTATACACAACACAAAATTAAGTTCTTTTGACAGTACTAATTTCTGAATAGGAATGGTAGGCTACTAATGAACAAAATAAAATAAGTCACTTTGTCAATACTAGATTGTGGTTAGGAAATTAAGTCACACAAAATAAGATAAAACAAACAATAATCAAGGATGTATCAACTTAAAGCTTCTCTAGATAACTCATTTACTCTTAAATTTTCTCTGCTTCAGAATGGGCGTCATTCAATATCTTCTTTTTTTTTTTGCCAATTCCTGGAGATCTTTCGTTGCTTTTCTTTCGACTGCCACCTTAGCCGTCGCTTCCTTTTCCTTCTGGCTTCGCACCTGTTTTGCTTCCTTGAACACGGCGTAGGAGTTTCGTGCAGCATGGAACATGCTCTTGCTCACAGTTATCTTTTCTACTCCACCAGCTGCCACCACAGCGTCCTGAACAGTATGCATGCCAATCAGACTTGCTTCTTTGTGATTGACTATCATGCACTCTTTGTTCAGGGAGAAAGTTCTCTCTAGAGCTGCATTGCTGCGATACTAAATCAGTATCATTTTAACGAATCTTGTGAGATCGTTTTTGGCAGGAACTGAGTAAGGTGCTGAAGCCACTAATTCGGACCACAACACGTCGAGTCGCAGCTCTTTTTCGTCGAACTGCTTCAAACGCACAGTCTCAGAAAGTGGAGTAGCTGCTCTTGATGCGGTCAGCCATTGCGCCAGAAAGCAAAGTCTTCTGATTACAAAGAATTTCCAGGGCAATGACGATCCTATCTTCTGCCAAATTAGGAGTCTCAGCGACCACTATAAGGTCTAAGCAGGAAATAGCACGGGTCATCTTGTAAGCAAGAGGTGACCTCTCTTTGATTTTTTCAGCCATACGATACGAATGTACAATTTTTGGCAGTTGGTGTGAAATTGCAGCACATCCGCGTCTGGAATTTTCTGAGATCTTGAGCTGTTGGCATCTTTAAGGGCTGCTCTTGTCGAGAAACCCAGGTCGAAAAACAACTAGTCTCCTCTGTGAATGCGGACTGATTCCTGTCTGTCATTGTCAGTAACGAGCGGACGCAGCCCCGCACGGAGAGAGTACGGCCGGCGGTCGGACAGTCAAAGCTTGCATTCGACGTTGGCTGGTTTCTCATCCCACTCAGCGCTCTATCGGTGGCGCAAATTGCAGGCGAAATAGAAGGCCGCGCGGGAGGAATCTACCGAGCGTTCCGGGGCTAAGAAGTCGGGCATTATGAGACTTTTTAAGATTTCCTGTATCAAATGCGTAATTCCCGTATATTTCCCGGGTCACTAAAATTCCCGTATATTTCCTGCATTTCCCGTATCGCTCGACATCCTGTATGAGGGTTGGTGTTTAAAGACAATTTTTCAGTTTCTTGGTTGCCATTGTGGGATTTAGTAGTGTCATGTAGAACTATTTTGTCCTGTAGATTTGGAATCTGAATAATATAATAATGTTATTGGTTTTACGTCCCTTTTAACTAAGCTGCGACTTTTAGAGACGCCGGGGTGCCAGAATTTAGCCTTGAAGGGGATCTTTATCGTGCCAGTAAATCTACTGACACGGTTCCTTCGCATTTGTGCACACTCACATGCCACCTGACTGTGCCAGGATTCGATCCTGCAACCTTGGGTACAGCAGGCGAGAAAGTTACCACTGAGCCACGCAGTCTGACAGTCTGGAATCTGAAGATGCTCGCGTGAAGAGAGAAACATGTCATCATAGAGTTTCTCCCTCTTCTGGTAATCTGTAACAAATGCTTTCTTGTTGTTTTTGTTGTTTGAGTCTTCAAAGAAGCAAGAACACATTAGAAGCAGCATTGGACTTAAAGATAGGATTCCGGTTGGGGTAGGTTTACACCAAGTTTCGGCTGTTTGACCTAATTCTGGATGAAATGTCTTACGGATTAAGAGACCAAGCCCCCTGGTGCATGATGTTTGCGGACGACATTGTGTTGTTAAAGATGTCACAAGAGGAAAAACTGGAACAGTCGAGGGCAGCCTTGGAGGTCAGAGAACTCAGGATTAGCAGGAAGAAGACGGAATATATGAGGTAGAATACAGATCAAGACTGTGAGATCAGAATGCAAGGGGAATCGTTGAATAATGTGGTTTGACTTTAAATACCTGGGTTCGGTGGAGACTAGAGATGGAAATCTTTATGTGAAAGTGTCACACATGATTCAGGTAGGATGGATGAACCAGAGAAAGATGTCAGAAGTACTCTGTGACTGCAGGATCAAGCCTAAGGTTAAGGGAATTGTATATAAAACTATAGTAAGACCAGCATTGCTGTATGGCTCTGAGACATGACCAGTACGGAAAACACACAACAGGCCTGACGTAACAGAAATGAAAATGCTCAGGTGGATGAGTGGAGTAATCAAACTTAATAAAATAAAAAATAGCAAAATAAGAGAAACATTGAAGAATGTGGAAATATCTAAGAAGGTACAAGAAAAAAGACTTCAGTGATATGGGCATGTGAGAAGAAGAGAGGGATCCTACATGGGGAGGAGGATACAAATACAGGGAGTGAGAACGAGAGGCAGATGGATTGTGTGCAGGAGAACCTCAGGGAAAAACAGTTGCCGGAAGAACCAGGCTAAATGCAGGAGAGCTGTCAGAAACATCGATCCCACATAGGAGTGGAAATAATGTATTGAGAAAGTAGTAGTTTGAGTCTCCAGTCCTTTGCTATTCCTGGGTGTCTTAGTATGGGGGGGGGGCGTGGTGGCTCAGCGGTCTAGCTGTATGCCTCTCACCAAGGCGGTCCGGGTTCGATTCCCGGTCACTGCATGTGAGATTTTCGAAGTGAAATGCCATGTCCTGTGGTTCGGATTCCACGTAAAAAGGAGGTCCCGTGGCTCATAATCACAAGATTCACGGTCACGTAAAACTACTATCTTCCTTCCTTCCTCCTCTTAGTATGGGTCCTAGCAACATATAGCTTCTCTTCATTAGCAATCACCAGAAACATCTATCCTCTCCCACTCGTCTTAATATCTCTTCATTTGTTACTCTATATGCCCATCTGATCTTCAACATTCTCCTGTAACATCACATTTCAAATGCTTCCATTCTCCTCTTTTCTGCTGCACCAACAGTCCAAGTTTCAATTTCATAGAGTAATATGTTCCAGAAAAAGGCTTTCAAAAATACTTCCTAATATCTAAACCTATACTAAGTCTTGATGACTAGAGAACCATGTCATCCTTTAGTTTCTCCCGCTTCAGGTAATCAGTAAAATGCTTTTTTATTAACATGTTATTTTTTCAGGTTGTTTTTTAACATTTCCCAGTAATTGGGATTATGATCCGTTGACCGGCTGAAAGTATCAATAACAGGCAACACTGAAAAGTGGCTTCAGAACTATCAAGTGATACAAGACAAAGCTGAAATATATGCAGAAAACTTGGATTAGACTCTTTTCAATCTAGTTCAGGGTGGTTGGAGAAATTTAAAATTTATAATGGTATTGCTCAAAAGGTGCTATCTAGAGAGGGTGCTGATGTTTCTGAAATTGCTTGTGACAAGTACCAACAACATGTTCCTCCTAATCGACTAGAAGGATACAAGGCAGATATCTTCAATGCGGAATGAGACTGGACTTTCCTTTAAGTGTCTGCCAGATAAAACTCTGGCCTTCAAAGGTGAAAAGTTTCAGAGTGGAAAAAGGACTAAAGAAAGAATTACAGTGATGGTAGCAGCGAATATGACAGGAAGAGAAAATCTTAAACTGTTAGTTATTGGTAAATCTGCTAAACCATGTTGTTTTCCAGGTGTCAAATCTTTGCCTGTTTTGTACAAAATAATTGACAGAATGTAGGCTATAATCGGGAAAATACAAAAATGTTACAGAACAGTAAGTTACTGTTTATTGACAATTGTCTTGCCCATCCATAAATCCTTGTCCACAACCTAAAAGCAGTGAAAATTGTCTGTGTAAACCTAAATGCATTTGCCCAATACAACTAGAGGGTGTTTAACACCAAGAAGAAAGCATTCTAACTCCCAAATTCTAGTCCAGATCTTCCTTGACATTTCACCAGAAACAGCATGAAAAATCCAACCTTACCCTATCCCCACACCAAAGAAAAGAAACGGGAAAAACATCTATATATATAAAATCAATGTTACGGGATAGTTTGTATGTATGTCCCCTATGCGTTCATACACCATCCATCCGATTGCGATGAAATTTAGGCGAGTTGTTGTGTGCACTCCATGGGAGGTTTCTGGCTACAAATTATTTATGTTACATGAAAGGGTGAGGAACTTAACAGGAACCCTTAAATCCCACAGTAGCCCAATTGCACAATCTGTATAGGCCTACTTATCACACCGCAATGCCAGGTGTGAGAATAGCTTGCCGATTTATTGCGAGGTGACATGAGGAACAACCTGCCGTGTTATCTGGTATCGCAGTCTATTCCAAAGCAGTTCACGTCACGGTTTTTGGCCGGGGATTCATTATTATTATTATTATCTTCCTTTTTGTCTTTGATTGGCATTGCAACGCATGCCGGGTATAGCTAGTATTTTATAAACAAGGGAAGCTTTCAATAGCAGTCACATGTAGTACAAGGTGCCAACCCCGTGGTGTTGGGGTAGCACGCCTGCCTCTCACTCGGACGCCTCAGGTTCGATTCCCGGCTCAATTAGGGATTTTAGAAACTGATGTGAGGGATGGAACGGGATGCACTCAGCCTCGTGAGGACAATGGAGTAGCTGCCTGACAGTGAGGCAGCGCCCCGTTCACGAAAACCAAGATTAACGGCCGAGGGGACCCGATGCGCTGGCCATGCGTCACCCCAATATCTGCAGGCCAAATGGCTGGGCAGCGGTCGCTTGGTAGGCCTAGGCCCTTCAAGGGCTATAGTGCCAGGGGTTATATTTGTAGTACAAGTCAGAGTCAAATTTTATGACTGCAATTTCATACATTTTGAAATATATTGTTTAATCATTCTAAATAAGGAGCAAATACAATAGTTGCTGTCCGACATGTTGGTGTGAGCATCTCTTGGAGAGTCATGCCCTCTTGGTTTGTTTAGAAGATCTCAGTAGCTGCAAAATGAGGTGCAGTTTAACATTATCTGTGTTAAAAGCATAGCCATAAACAGTTCCATTACTGAAACACAAAGATCAGTTTCTCTGTGGGGTGCTGTCTTGAGAACTCACAGCCTGGTGACCACTCTGGCTGGTACTTAAATTTGTGAATGCATAGGCTACTCTTCACTTTTCCCCAGCCCTGACAAATATATGAATTTAAAACGTTGCGACAACCCAAATGAAGAAATTGAAATGCTCATTGACATAGTGTGCCTCAGGTACGAGGAACAAAGACATAACTAATATTCCTGTTTGTGCCTTCTTTCTCACTATACACTGCCCAATAAACCAAATCTATAAAACAAAGTCAGTTGTCAAGAAAGAAAAAAAAACAGTTTTGAAATTCTACGCAAGTTTACTCAAGTAAATCATGTAGATTAATTTGTCTAGTTCTAAATAATAAATTCACTAAGATCACAAAAAGAAAGCATGGCATGCGGTAACGCTTTCCGATTTTCACCCCCCAAAAAGATCACAAGGTTTTGTACGTAGGTACTTTACAAAAAAATGAAACTACTGTCTCACTCATAAAACAAGTCAGTAACTTAACTAGTATTTGTCATACAAACTTGTCCCTAACAACCGTCACGGATACTCAATTTGTGATAGAAACTCTCATACTTGACACTACCAATATTAATATTCAACACCATAACGGCATTTTAAATAAAGCCAGACACAGATAACCTCGAAAACACACAACAGGCGCACACAGTACTTTCCGATCGATACATAAACTTCAAAACCGCACAAACGAAATGTAAACAAATCCTAAGTGTGTCCATTACACCCACTAATCAAAATTATCACATTCACCTGTTCAATAAATACACAAAAATTAAAAACCACGCAAGCGACAAGGAAATGTTTCTCTGTGGTTTATAATAATTTCAACAACATAATAACCAAATTCAAATGATATCCGCTGGTTACGATATCTTTGTGTTCTCTTTGGCAAAGAATATGGCCATAACAACACAAAGACGATCAAAGCATGTTCTTCTTCCATGATCAAAGAAGATATTTAAAAAAAAGAATGTTCAGTAAAGAACATTTAGCCAACTTTCAAATAAAGTCCAGCCCCTTGTAATCTTCCTGCTGTAATTCGCGCTAACAAGCGAAGGTGCTGCTGATATCTGGAGTTGGCGTAAGGTTGTCCGTGTGCTATAAAAATTGTTTCCAAATACCTGAAAAATCACGTGGCGTCAGGTAGAGCATCCGTCCTTAAATCCCCGGCCAAAACCAAAATTAGCCTGGTTGGCTCCGGAGACCCCAATTAATTGGGAAAAGCCAAAGAAAGGTTTTTTTTTTCTAACGGTGGTGATAGTTTTTAACCTTGCTGTGAATTCTGACAACGTTGTACCTTCTACTAGTTATTGTATAGTGAAGTGATTATTTTTGTTGGTGTCGAAAGTAATTTTTTGGATAGTTTGGAGCCTGTAACATCTACTGTCGAAACAGGAAACACGAGTAATATCCAGAATTCCCCTGTGTCTTGTGAAAATATTGAGGTTAGGCATATCGTTGGTGACATGAGTATAGAATCGAGTATTGCAAATATTGCCAATGAAAATAATGACAATTTACATGTGTCATTAGCGATTGTTTCTATGAGTGGTTTTTCGACCAATCATATACTAGATAATTCTACCAAGACCGACTACAATATCAATATATTGTAGTCGGTCTTCAGTGGCGGATCCAGGCCTTGCGGGTCTTCAGTGGCGGATCAAGGCCTTGCGGAGCCCTGGGCGATATGATAAGGTGAGGCCCACAACAATAAGAAATAAAAAAATCCTCTCGGCACGCCGGAAGGCAGAGGTAGATATCACCGGGCAAATATGCAGGTTTTCGCAGAAGGGTCAGACCTCATTTATTGCGAGAAAGTATTTTACAGTTGGAGCTTAATTAACTTTGTTTTTCGTCTTTGTATGCATGTTTTTAACATTTTATCATTTCAAATGATCTTGTTGACTTCGTCGTTATGCTTTGGGTCTAACGTTACGCGGGACGGAGATGGTTGCGTTACGGAGACTGTGACGTCAACGTAATGGGTAACGGACGGCGAGTGCGTGACGTCAAGCAGCCACGCGGGAAGCCTAAGTTATTGGTTAATGGAGTCTGTTGAAAGAGTCCTGGGGCGTCGAGTGACCTGGGGCTTCGAGCGAAGTGAAAAGAATACAGGGTGACTCCTAAAGAGGTGTACAAGATGCCAGATAATACAGGGTGACTCCTAAAGGGATATACAAGACGCCAGATAAGAATACAAGGTGACTCTTAAAGAGGTGTACAAGATGGCAGAGAAAAATACAGGGTGTCTCCTAAAGAGGTGCACAAGATGTCAGACAAGAATACAGGGTGACTCCTAAAGAGGTGTACAAGATGTCACACAAGAATACAGGGTGACTTCTAAAGAGATATACAAGATGCCAGATAAGAATACCGGGTGCCTCCTAAAGAGGTATGCAGGATGTCAGAGCAAAATACAGTACAAGATGCCAGATAAGAATACAGGGTGACTCCTAAAGAGATATACAAGATGCCAGATAAGAATTCAAGGTGACTCTTAAAGAGGTGTATAAGATGGCAGATAAGAATACAGGGTGACTCCTAAAGAGGTGCACAAGATGTCAGACAAGAATACAGGGTGACTCCTAAAGAGGTGTACAAGATGTCACACACAAGAATACAGGGTGACTTCTAAAGAGATATACAAGATGCCAGATAAGAATACAGGGTGCCTCCTAAAGGGGTGTGCAGGATGTCAGAGCGAAATACAGGGTGACACTTAAAGAGGTTTGCAAGATATCAGATTCAAAGATTGGATGACTCTTAAAGAGTTGTAAAAGATGTCAGACTCAAATACAGGGTGACCCTTAAAGAGGTGCACGCGCGGGAAGCCTAAGTTAATGGGTAATTGAGTCTGTTGAAAGAGTCCTGGAGCTTTGAGCGAAGCGAGAAGCCCTCCTGAGCCTTTCTAACATGTGTAGTATTTGTAGCATGCGTCGCTTGAAATGATATAACGTCTAGTCTTTCAGACTGACTGTAATTTTTTATTGTCTTATGGGGACGGTAATCTTTTCGTCATTCGGGGTCCATTTTTATACTTGTGGTCACACTGTCCTTATGCAAGGTTTCGACACTGATGTGTAACTATCTAACAGTCTGTTACTTCTTCACTCAAAATTTTATCTCCCGCAGAGATGTTGGTTGGTTCCTCAGTTTAGGGGCTGCGACAACGCGGTCATGTAGCCCAGTTTACTTTGGGTGTGTGTAGAATCTGTCTGATAAACGGTGTTAATTGTGATTGGAGAATTAGACTGAAATTCATGTAAGGACTGCAGACGGTCAATTTCAAGTAGTAGTTCCTAATTTTGCTACCAAATACTACCGTCAACGACACCTAGCTGTGAGTTTGGCTACTAGATGCCACCGCAACCAGCAACTCGCAACGAACTTTGTAACATCCCCTCCGAAGGAAAGCATAATGAGGGATTTTTTGCGCTCTTAGAAAATCCGACGACTTCGGCCGGCTTTGAACCCGCGACCTAGGGCATAGAAGATCAGCATGCTACCAGTTACGTCACCGAAGCTGCTTCCCACAGAGTCAGATCGAAAACTGAATGTGATCTCGTTCAATGGCGTTGTCACGGCAACCTCTGATGGCTCTTGGCATTTTCTTCTAATTACGAAATAATTTTGCTGATCCCTTGGCGTAATGGTGGGTCATATCAAAAATTCTTTCAGACAAAAGTTTTTCGTAATTATTAGGGGAATATTATCCATTTTGTGCGGTTTTGATATTGTGCCTATTAATAGAGATATGATTAATGTTTCCCAAAAAAAACACTTTTTCCCACCCCTTTTGTCAATGGTTGGTGCTATCAAAAATATTTTCAAACATAGCATGGATTCGATATTGCACATATTAAGAGAGTTATAGCGATATTTCATTGTTTCGAAAAAAAGCCCCCTATTTTCACCCCCATCTACCGATTGTATCCGTTAACGAGTGGAGCGAGATTTTAAAGGGATACATATTGTGTAAAACATTTAAAGTTATTGGTGCAAAATTGCGGTAGTTACCGAGTCCACAATAAAGTGATATTATATAAACATATATATATATATGATGTGACCATTTAGATGAGGGCCACTGTTTGTTTTTCTTTGATGAACCAACTGTTTGAAGAACGCGCGGAGCTGAGGTATTTCGTTTCATCAAGATGACACTAGTTGGAGAGAGCTTCGATATGAGAGATCTCATATGGTATATTTACGAGTTTTAATGTGAACAGGTTGAACAACCAAAACATCGGGGGAACGTGCAGTACTCAGTACTGGGAAAAATACCGAAGAGATCATGAGAATCCGTCGTTTGGATCAGAAGGTATTGGAGTTGAAGATTCCAAGGCGCAAGGATTATGTTTTGCATCGGAGTGGCTGACGGAAGTTAGGCTGCACGCAACATATGAGGAGGTGAGACTTGACTGTATGACTACTAACACCGCGCACTCAGGGCATACATGCTTGGCAGATTTGTGTTTGAAGATACCAGTCTAAAAGAGTTGGAAGGCAATCAACGTATATGATGTGGGCCTTAAAATCCATATATCTTAAATAGGCTAGATGGGCAAGCCATTGCTTTGGTGTGTGCAAAGCTATGGGGAATTCCTTACTCATCTAGGGAATCTAGCCTAGAAACTAGAAATGGTACTAGCATGCTACGTAAACCACTCTTAAGATTGTCGGTGTATCGATTCAAACATCAAAGCCATAAGCAAATACAGTACGCGAGGATCGAACCAACAGTTATGGTTGAACAATGATTTCGGACCCGGTGTAGATATTCTAGAACGGGAAATGAATCAGTCGAGTTAGGAAGTTTTCTGTGGCACAAAGTTGCAAGTGTTAGTTTGGGACTCGAATATGTATAACATTATGTTGCCAGACATGCATCATAGTTGTTTGAAAATGATAGATCGGACCGTCACCATGAAGTATTAAAAGAACTTGAGGTGAGATGTCATGGGATTTTTGGGAACATCTTCCGGAATAATGGAGTGTAGGCGAGGTGGGACGCGGAACATTTGTTCACTGGAAAGAACGTTTGCCAGCCGACCTACATGGAATCTACGTCAGAAGGATTCTTCATACAAGATCTTCACGATGTAAGCCAACTTTATTATTAAGTAGCTAGTGTATTGCATTCTCAATTTCTACTATACTGTCTGCTATGTAGGTTTCTGCTTCTGGATATTTATTTCAAGATGTTATAGTACATTTGAAGATTTATCAGCCAACTTATTTCGAATGGATCTCTTTGATGGAAATCTAGTGCGTTTGGGATGTCAACCTGATAAGCTTCGATATAGCAGTAGACTATTGCGTGGAAGATATTTTACAACATTCCACGCCTAAACCTTATGTTAGGGAACTTCGAAATAATATTTGGATTTGTTCAAAATTAAATGGTTTATAATTAAATTAATTGGTTTATAATATTTTCTCGGCTTTGTTAGTAGTTTCTCTTTTGAATATGTTGATAGATGAGGAATGTGGATAGCCACATTACGTTTAAATATTATTCCTTGGGAATAATAGTTCGAAATTTTCTGTGAAATTATAAATTTTTATATTTGAATTTAAAATAAATGAAAAATATTTTTTGTTGTAAATGAAGTTGAGATATATCGGAAGGCTGTATGACTGATAGTCAAGCCATAATGATAATAATAATATGTAAATGATTATATTGTTTGGAACATTTTCCAATAATAATAATAATTCCTGGTAAAAATAGCGGTTAATAATTGGAGGAATAATGGATCGTAGTTGATAATATGGGAGTTGATTTTGAATAGAGAGACATGCCGAAAGCGTGATCTTTGATACTGGGCGCGGAAGGTCATTCATATACGAATTTTGTATAAAATGAGGAACTATGTATTGGAATTGTGCGACAGTTTAACAGGAGTGTGTTGGGGCAGACATTAAAAGTTTATTACACCTATGCGAATGGCCGAGATATTTAAATTTTGTGAGGGAGAGCATGATCCCATGTGTTGGTTGCATAGAAGCCATTGAACCCAGCCTGCGTAGCTGAGGGGTCATTATAAAAATAAGAATATAATGGTCAAATGTTAAGTGAAAATAAAATATGAATTAATAAAGGATGTTTATAAAGTTGAGTTTTGAGGGTCAAATATTTGCTCCATGCTCAAATATGATTAAAAATGAGGACAATATAGTCGCTCATATGGGAAGCTAGTGGCCGATCATCTGTGAAATTCTACATTCCTAGACTGTTGTATAGTCTAGGACACGGTGTAGTCGTTTATATATGAATAAGTTGATGTCTCGTCCTAGTTTTTGCTGAAGGCCTTACCGTGTCTTATTTAACGTATTGACAGCATGGGAGGCATTTTGTCTAGAGATTGGTTGATGTATTAAAAATTTTAAGCTGATAACTGGTTGAATTTGTGGATCCATTAATCTTCATAAAATACCAGTTTGGATTACTCTAAATATATTTTTTTATAAATTAAATTGAAAGGATTAACATAAATCAATTGAATTATATGAATATTATCAAAGAAATTAAATCGAAGCGATTAAATCAGATGATTTAAATTATATGTGAAATGGTGAATAAAATTTATTTATGGTGACATTGTGGAAAAATGTCGGAAGTTCAGTCAAAGTTTAAATTTGATAAATGCTGTCATGGGGTGTATGATTTTTATTTCACATCGTTTTGGGAATGTGACTTCCCTGAAATGAGTTTAAGACGTGTGAATTTCCCCGCAGAGGTTGAAACAATTCTGGAAAATTTGATTCAAGTGATACTTTTGTAAATATTAAAATCATGGTGTCAGGATGGACTGATATTTTCCTGCACATCAGTGATAATTGTACAGTTATAATAATTAATTGAAACAGATGCTGAGATGGACGAGTGATTTTCTCAGACATCAAGTTAATATTTTGAAAATAGTGAATTTACTTTTGGTTAGAGGCTGGAAATACTTTATTTGATGCGTTCTAAAATTTGTATGTAGATAAGGGACCCAGGGGGAGCGTAGGATGTCTTTATTTTTCAGGACTGGAATTTTAGTTTTCTCCCTGGGGATCATTGTATTCTAATAGGACCAGCAGAAAGTTAAATTAAACTGATGTATTTTAAGAAATTGGTGTTATTCACAAATTATTTGAACTGCCTTCCATCCTTTATGGAGTGTGAATTTCGATATCCGTCCGGCTGATTTTTGATTAAAAATTTTGTTTTGCTATACTCAGTTTGGCCCCGAGATTTTTCGAGTCTTAGGCTCGGCGGATGTTGAAATTTATACTCGTGTGCACGTGGGACTTCGGTCAAACGGTCACAATATATATATATATATATATATATATATTTGTGTGTGTGTGTGTGTGTGTGGGAAGGGATTTTGGCAAGCGAATAAACCGAACACGTCTTGAAGTACTTTTAAGTATAAAAACTGTATTAAACATAAGATCACAACAGATTAGATTGCACAGAAATTAACGTGACTTCACTCGACACAAAACTGACACACTGATCGTCCTCTTTTTCTCACAGCTTCCCCTCGGCTCTTCTACATGGCGCCACCGGGTAGTGCCGAGACTGGCGGGAAACCCACGAATTGTTCGTCATATTCAAATTCCCACAATCGGCCATCCTGCAGATCATCCGCCTCGGATGATGAGTTGTCTTCAGACCATGGTTTGAGGAAATCAGCACAAGTAGTTGATCGATTGGGGCCTAAGTGATTCCCTTCACGACAGACGTCGTAAGTGTCATTTGGCTTGACTCGGGAGATTCTGTAAGGCCCAAGGTATTTTTTCTTCAATTTAAGGCCTGGTCCAAACTGGGTCCTTTTGATGGCGACGATATCGCCAACTTGGTACTGGTGTGCAGGCCGTCGACGTCGATCAAACGACACCCTGTTTTCTTGTTGCACTTTCTGGATTTGTGCCCTCGCTTCTTCACGATGTTCATCTCTCCTCGTCTCAAACTCGTCTAGCATCTCTTCATTGATCAACTCAACTATTCTCAGGCCATTTTCATAGCGCATTTTAACTCCTGTCAAAAGTTCAAACGGCGTCTGCTTGTTACTGCCGTTGTAAGTGGAATTCATGGCTCTCTGAGTGGCTTCGACGTGTTTGTACCAACCTCCTGGGTTTTCGATGGACAACTTAGCCAGCACAGAGATGATCGTGGAGTCCATCCTTTCTACCTGGCCATTGGAACGAGGGAGTCCGGTTGTGATTAGCGAATGGGTGATGTTGTTGGCAGTGCAGTACTCTTCGAATTCGTGTGAAATATAGGCGGTTCCACGGTCGGTGACGATCTGCGCCGGATTACCAAATACTCCTTTTTGCACGTCCAGCTTCGCCGTAGTTTCTTTCGTGGTCGTCGTTTTAATGGGATACAGCCACACAAACTTTGTGAAGCTGTCCGTTACTACGAGGATATGCTTGTATCCTTTTTTCGTTGAATCCAAGGGTCCGAGATGGTCAGCATGGTAAGTGTGAAACGGTGTGCTTTCTTTAAACAAGGGATGCAAGAGTCCTTCTTGTTTCCCAGTCTTGCGGTTGACCAGCAGACACTTCACGGAGTTGGAGATGACGCGGCCAACTATCTTCTTCAACATTGTGGTGTTTGATTCGCGGCAGTATTAAAGGTGCCGGGACGTCATCATAAGACCGTCAACGCTTAGTTCGAATGGGTTATGCTCCACGCGTGGCGAGGGCTAATCCACGGTCTTTAATAGTTGTAGATCCACCTCATTCAATAACATACATCTTATCTAGGTTGGCAACACCTCACATAAACACATCGCTATCACTCCCCACAGCACGTAGGAGCAGGGGGAGAAAGCAGGGGAAAACCAGTCGTTAAGATAACCACCGCAGTCGACGGCACAGTGAGTTCCAGTGAGCACGAAAACTGCCAGTAGCTGTTGTACGGAAGACAATCAGATAAGTAGTTAGCCTAAAATTTTATAGTTTAACCATAGTTTACAACCATATAATCTCTCTAAAGTACAATCTACGGGTAGCTATCGCCATTTAGCATTTCACCTAACATATATACTGCATTTAGCATACACTGACAGTTGCAGTACCAATACTGCAACTAAATAATTGTACATATTGTAAATATTTTCACCTGTATTTCAAACATAGATTTTGTAGCCTAAGTGTAATGGATCTGATGATGATCGCTTGACGATCGAAACTGGTCATCCTAGTGTTTTATTAATCTCATGTAATTTATTTCAGGATTAGGGCATAACCCATCTCTTTTGGGTACATTCGTGTTGACCGACTGAAAGGCACTAAACTCTTGTTATCTTCTTCAAATTGGGTATATAAAATTCTCTCTTGATCTCTTCTTTTGTGCGCAGGGCAGCATAATGTCCTTTCTCATGAGCGGCTCTCACCACCTCGTTCTGCATTGGCCGTGGGACGACAAGTAGATTTTGTCCATCACAGAACTTGAAAAGGATACCATCCTGCATGGTGTAATCCCTGTATGGCTTCGACTTCAGGTGCTCCATGATCGCACACAGACCTTCATCAGCTTGCTGAGCTCGTTTCAGCCTGGCAACGAGTCCATCGACGAGGCCGTAGAGGACAATGGGATGGCGACTCAAGGCATCGGCGTGAGGGATCTCGCACCAGGCCTATGCTCGATCGAGTAATCAAACTCCTCTAACACCATGGCCCACCTTGCAACTCTCGGGGTGAGGTCCTTCTTGTCCATCGTCTTCTGGAAGGCAGAGCAGTCGGTTATGATCTTGAACTTAATTCCAAGCAGGTACACCCGGAGCTTTTTCAAGGCCATCACCACAGCTAACACCTCGAGCCCGTAGCTGCTGTACCTTTCCTCCTGTGGCGTCGTCTTCTTGCTCAGGTATTGAACAGGATGCATTTGACCATCGTCTGGGAAACGTTGCAGTAGCACTGCTCCATAACCATACTTGCTTGCATCAGTATGGACTTCCATCTCGTAAGCCGGGTTATAGATGATGAGGACTGGATCTTCGGATAAGGCTTTTTTCAGACTCGTGAATGCAATCCTCTGTTCTTGCTCAAACTTGAATCCACCGGTTAACTTCAACAGATCACTGAGCGGCTTTGCAATCTTGGCGTAGTTTGGGATGTACTTCCGGAAATATCCGGAAAGGACAAAAAAACTGTGGACTTCGTCTAGCGACTTGGGTTCTGGATAATGTTGAACTGCGGCTGCTTTCCTAGGAGATGGTGAGACAGTTCCATCTTCTACAACGTGTCCTAGGAACTCCATTTTCTTTTTCAGGAACTGAAACTTCGAGAACTTAATATCCAGGTCATGAGTTTCAGCTACCTCCATCACTTTCCCAAGCTTCTCTATGGCATTATTTTCATCTTTTGCTGGGATTACTACATCGTCCATGTACACTGGGACTGTGCCGGCTTGAATTTGTTCTCTGAATACACAGTTGATAAAGCGTTGGAACACAGGAGGCGAGTTGCAGAAACCAAATGGAACTTTCAGGAACTCATATTGGCCTGAATGTGTCACAAAGGCCAAATACTTTCTGCTCTCTTCCTTGACTGCGACGTGAAAAAATCCATTTCGCAGATCCAGAGTACTGAATACTCGGGCATCACTCAGCTTGTCCAGGACGTCATCAATGATTGGTAGTGGGTATCGATCTTTGCAGCTTTTCGATTCACTGGACGGTAATCGACGCACACCCTCGGAGACCCATCTTTCTTCCACACAACTACCACTGGACGAACGTACTCAGACATACTGGGTCGGATGATGCCATCTTGGAGCCACTGCTGCACTTGCTTCTCTGCAATCTCTTTCTCAGCTGGTGATAAGCGTCTTGGGTGACTGTGAATCGGTTCTTCTTGTTTTATCGTGATGCTCATCTCAACGCTGGTACTCTTCTCCTTGTGCGGCGAGTATTCATTGACCATCTTTCTGATTCTCAAAAGAGTCTCTTCCGATGCCTCTCCTATGATCAACTCCTCGGCTGCTATCACGTCGATTCGGTACAAGTACGCTTCTGATATCTCCTTGGACAGCTTGACACCGGTTTTGCTGATGGTAGTTACGGCTTGGTCCAGCAAGTCGTTACCCACGATAGCTGGCAAGTTGAGTACATCTCCAGACACCACATACAAATCAGGCAAGTAAGTGTCGCCGTCAACCTGGACTTCTGATGGAAAATATCCTAGGGGTGGCACCTCACTATCACCGAAACCCTTAAATACTATGGCGGTCGTCTTCAGCTCCGGATCGCCCATCTCTGCGTAAATGTCTTCACAGATTAGATTGATTGGGCAGCCCGTGTCCACCACCAATGCGTTGATCTCCTGGCCCTGGAGCGACAATTCCTTCATCTTCATATTCGACTTGGTTCTCAAAACGACGTTCACTGTCGTCTTCTCTGCATTCTGCACAGGATTAGGGCACTTGGAAGCTATGTGTCCGAAGCTGCTACAATTGAAGCACTTTGGACCCTGACTCTTGTGTGGACATCCGCTGGACTCATGACTGTTCTTCTGACCACAATTGTAGCATCTATTTACAGACGAAATCAGCTTCTGCCTGTTGTCTTCTCTTGGTGTATGTTTGTTTGTCGTATTCTCATTTTTTCAACTTCTGAGAATTTCGTGCGTAAGCTCTCTCATAGATCTTCAACTTGTCCTTGAATTCCTTGATATCCCTTGCTCCATATAGAATAATCTTGGATCCAGTGTCATCCTCGACGCCATCGATGACGTATTGTATCAACGATTTATCATCGATTGCCGACCTGCTGGCTATTTCTCGCATCACCAGGAAATATTCCTGAAGAGTTTCAACTTTTGTTTTTCGTCGGTTGGTTAGCAGTCGATGAATCTCTGCTGCACTGGTATCATCTCGGAATTCTTTCTTCAGGGCTTTCTTCAACTTGTGCCAGGATGTGATGCCACGTTCACTCTGCATGAACAACTTAGCCAGGCCTGTCAGCGAATTTTTGCAAAAACATATTTTTGCATCTCATCCCACCCCATCAACGTTGCTGTTTCCTCAAAGTCCTCAATCCAACGTCGCACCGGATAGTTTTCGCTGCCGTCGTAGGTTATGACAGAGCCCTCTACATCGCGGAAAGTCAACGCAAACTTGTGTGCAACTCCCCGGTTTGCAGTGTGCCGCGAGTCCACCACGTCCTGGTCGACTTCCCCTTCACTTGAGCTTTCTACTCCAGTCTTCGATTTGTGTTTGGTCTTTGTTATATTTTTATGCTTAGGCCTACCTCCTATTGCTTGGAGAGTTTCTGGTCTTCGGACTAACTAGATGAATCCGTTGATGATCCTGACGTGCTAGATGTTGAATGTTTCATGGATTTAATCCCAGCCATTTTCTCCTTTAACTCAGGTAATTCCCCCGCCAGTAATTCGTTTGCCTCTTTCATCTTGCTCATCACATCTTTCGTTTTACCAGTCTCTTCTTCTTCATCATCATCATCATCATCATCATCATCATCATCTTCGTCTTTAGGCATCCCCAGCAACGAAAGGTCCATTAAGTAGTCACAGATGCGTTGCACAAGCACGGCTTTCTCTCCCGTATATTCAATGTTTAACACTGTACAATTGGCAATTAGGTCAGCCACGGTGAATTCGCTCTAAATGAACTTCAATTTCTCCAGGTGTTCTGGTGAATCACATTCAAATTCGAATCCTGAGAATTATCTTAAGCGCTGCCTGTTCTTTCGATCACGTGGCAGTTTTTCGAAAATGAGGTTATGTAACGTCTTAATCACGGCCGTAGGCGCCGTCTTAATGTTATTATTCATTTTTTTTCAATATCTTGTAATCGCCACTTTGTCTGCAATTTTTCTTTGTCTTTCGGCACTCGCAATAATTATTTTTCGTTTCATCGTCTTAGGGTTCAAGATCCTCGAAATCGTCTTTTGCAGCCTGATTGAATCACCAGGTCTTTGGAAGTTGAACAGCTACTCGTCTTCTATGTTCCACGGACCCACGTCGTCGTCGTCGATCTTGCCAGAAAAATGTCGTCACCTCACGCCTTGGATTTATCGCTGTAACCAAGATTGCCATTCCGCACTCAAAATCCTTCGTATCCCGGACGGGCCCCCAAAAGTGGGAAGGGATTTTGGCAAGCGAATAAACCGAACACGTCTTGAAGTAATTTTGAGTATAAAAACTGTATTTAAAAATAAGATCACAACAGATAAGATTGCACAGAAATTAACGTGACTTCACTCGACACAAAACTGACACACTGATCGTCCTCTTTTTCTCACAGCTTCCCCTCTGCTCTTCTACGCGGCGCCACCGGGTAGTGCCGAGACTGGCGGGAAACCCACGAACGGTTCATCATCTTCCGATTCCCTCATATATATACATAAATTATATATACACTTTTGAACTGACGGTGGTTTTGGCGTCTATGGGATGTGAAACGCGAAGATATGTCGAAATTTTCAGGAAGTCGAATCATGGTACTGCGCCCGAATTCCTCTAAGTCAACGTCCCGAATCCGCGCAGTTGGAAAAAGGATCGTAGGGATGTCAATACCCGGCTAAGAATTGAACATGTCCTACCGAACTGATGACTAGGGAACCCTGAACACACATAACGCACCTCTAACTATACTACTACCTAGTTGCATACAGAACATCTTAAAAAACAAAAGTTGAGCGCAAATGAGCAACTCGGCTCTCGGGGTAAATAAGGTAAATATGTCGATTCACCGTCTGCATCTAACTAGCAGTATCGTTATCGCGTAATTAAGTATTGAAATAAGAATCAGCTCTACAAAAACGTAGCAAGTGTATAAAAAGCACTTGCCATTTATTCACTAAAATGAACATTACAAAAATGTCCCCAACATGGTTAAAATAAAATGAAATAATGACACTCAAATAAAATATCTGCCTTCTCTCGGTATAGACAAAAAATAGTCTCTAGTGCATCACACTCAAAATTACGTGGATATCATTCCTTGAAAGATATTTCGAAACAGTAGTATTACACTTCCATAAAAAATACTGTACTTCTCTTCATAATATATCTCACTTCATCGTTCATATTCTACATACATATTCCCTGCTTAATACAACGTTAATATTTTCACAATATAGCGTGAAATATATAAATATTAATGAAAAATTGTTAGTAATAATAGCATTAACTGTTTATATACACTTATATACAATATCGCGTCCTGCACGATTTCTTTCTACTTGCATTAATTGCATGGAGTTCATTTCTACTTCTTTGCTCTCGTATTTCACACAATATATCTGTCAAATCTTCTATTACATTTCCATTATCAATGTGAACTGTGGTATCAAACACTTAAGTTCATGACTATTCACTTAAATTTACAAATCCGGTATTTAATAATCAATAATATTACAAACTTGCGACGCATGACTTTCAGATAAGCTTCCTAAAACAAAAATAAGTGTGCATGGCATTCCATCCTCATTACTCACACTCGTAACTCTCCAAAATATCCATTAATGTATTTAAAGGAAACAGTTTTTTGTTGGCTTTCTCAAATTGTTGTTGTTGTTGTTTTCTGCCAACAGGTGCTTACTGCGTATGACAAGGCTGTACACTCGTGGTTTAGACAGCATTTCTTGCTAAGGGTCTCCTATATACCCTAAACATGGCTATACATGTTAGTTCTGAACATTTAGTGGTTAATTGTATATTGAGTTTAAATAGAGAACTTATACAAGCACGTCTTGCATGTGGTTAAACTTCACAAGTGTCACATGCAACATGCAAAGTATTTTTCCGCTACCTAGCGGTAAATATGAGCACTACCTGTACTACTAGCATGCTACCTAGCAGAGGATATGAACACTTACTAGTAATATCCAAAGTGAGCTGAGGTTAGGTTAGGTTAGGTAAAGTTAGGTTAGCCATTAAAATAAGTTACCAAAATAAGTCGTCAAAAATAATTGTTTTTTTACCCCTGAGGTCTTGGGTTCCAACTCGACTATGCACAGAATTTAATTAACATCTGAAAGTTGAAAGGTTAGGGAGCTGAGGTTAAGTCTTTAAATATTCCCTCTCTTTCAACTACTATCCAACACCAAGAAAAAATCCACTAAATACATTGACACAAATAACTTGTCAAATAAGCCAATACAAAAGCCAATACTAAAGCCAACACAAAAAGCCAACACGAAAAGCCAATACAAAAAGCCAACACGAAAGGCCAATACAAAAAAGCCAACACGAAAAGCCAACACGAAATGCCAACACGAAAAGCCAACACAAAAAGCCAACACGAAAAGCCAACACAAAAGCCAACACGAAATGCCAACACGAAAAGCCAACACAAAAAGCCAACACAAAAAGCCAACACATAAGCCAACACAAAAGCCAACACGAAAAGCCAACACAAAAAGCCAACACAAAAAGCCAACACATAAGCAAATATATAAGCTTATGGTAGGTCACTCCATCAGCAAAACAGTTGTAACCTTTGTAGTGTGAACATCGTACTGACAGGTCAGTTACTACTATGGAACTTATTACAACCAACAAAGGTAGGCTACGTGCACTCTATCAAGGCTACTCCTATAACTATAATCGCCAGAATGTGAATGGAATAATATTCTGGCGATGCTCAAAAGAGAGGTCAACAAAATGTCGAGGCAATCTGAAAAGTAAAAATGGAAAAGTTTTAAGTGTGAGTGTTCATCAATGTAGTGCTCGAAACGAACCATGCTTACTGTTTACAAACAATTATCAAAATGCTAAAAAGCAAGTTCAAGAAAACGATATTGCGGCTAAAGATAGTGCAGTGTTTGTTCAAAAGGACTTATCATGTCCTCAAAACGTCATGTTAGGACAGTTGTCAACGTCCAAGAAACCTTCAACAATATCAAAATCAACTCAGACTATAAATAAAGTGGTATTGCAAGAGGATCAAAAAGGACTATATAGTAACAGTGATGATGGTCATGATGATAATGGTGATCATGATGATGATAATGATGATGATGATAATGATCATGATAATGGTAATGCTTTGTTTACACCTAAAAATCATTTGTTAAATTTGTATACTGGAACAAACCCAGTAAGCTAATTCAACGGCTTCGACAATTGCATGCTTTACGACAAGCTGGGCATATCGGTCACGATTGGGAAATCAAAGAAATTGAACAAGAGCTTCGTCGTGCTGAAATTATTGTGTAATGGGTCTGCCACTTTGCGACCACTTTTACCCCCCACTCTTGTTTCTTATATTTGCTTATTTGCTTTCACTTTTACCTGTACTCTTTGGATCCATATTTGCTCTCACACTAAACTAGTATTCTTATTACCAAGTTGACTTTACTAGAGCTTAGTCTATGCTTGACAGTTGATATGGAAGTATCAGTGACTAGGTATGGTAAGCCTTACGCATACTATAAAGGATATTCATATATTGTGAAACGAACCAATAAAAATGGAACTGTTATTTGGCGTTGTTCAAAGCAACGTTCCAAACATTGTCGTGGTGACCTAAAAAGTAAAAATAGTGAGGTTTTAAGTGTCAGTGATCATCAATGTAGTGTGCTGCATGAAACACAGTTGTCGTCGACAAAAAAATCAAGAAAACCATATTGCTACTCAAAATAGTGCATTGTTTAATGAGCAACGTTTAACCCCAGTTCTAAAAGTTATTTTTAATCCATCTTCCACGTCGCAAGAGCCATCAACATCACAAACTATGCAAGAGGTAGTGTTGTTGTGTCGTTTTAAAGAGTGGAACAACTAGGTCATCTGCTCTTGATATGCAAGGGGATCAAAGTGACTAAATAGTAATAACAATAAGGTTTTTATGCCTATACAACCATTGCGGCTTCCCACTTTTCGAAAACAACGTTGAATGGACATTGCTATAAAATAATCTACAAGAAGCCTTGTGTTTAAAACTATAACAGACTATTGTAAAGTGAGAAAGGCTTGTATTCAGTGTGCATTTATTGCCATAATCATGTATACTCTGCAATGTTAAATATACTAACTTTGTATAAAATAAAACAACATTGTAACATGATTTTGCATTTATTTACAAACTTTATATACATTTCTTGTTTTTTTTGTTTCATCATAATATTTTTAAAGACAACACTAAACACTAAAACATTACTATTCTATACACATATTTTCTTTCTTTTTCAGTATATTGTCATTACTTATATTTTCCATTATTATTTCACATTTTTTAAATTTATTTAATTAAAACGAACCATGCACCTATTGTTTTTAAAACCTTCATAAATTAAGTGTACAGGTTGCACAGCATTATTGACTTCATCAAAAACACTTTCCGACATATCATTAAACCGTATAGGCAGAAATGTCTCAAAGTTTTCACATACACAAAGTACACGATCACCATATGCTGTTTTCAATTTCCGAATCTTGATAATGCGGAATGGAAATGCGTTGGCAATTCGCTGAGCTTCTTTGTCTCTAAGCCACATGATTGTCCCACAGCATTCAAAACATTCATTGTAGTAGTCTATAAACAAAACAAAAGCATATCTATTACACTCTAAAACAGCTTTAATAATATTGAGCAATTAGGGATTTTGCACTATGCATGGCGAATAAATTATACTAGTTATGCAAGAAATGCCCTAACTGTAGCAGATACTACTTTTCTGCATATAGCACAAGTGTTAAGTTCTAATGCACACTTGACACAGGCTACCATGTGTCCACAGGGTAAAAATACAACACCTAGTTCATCTTGATAACAAATTTTACATAATTGTTGGTCACACTTTTGTATCTGTTCGTGAGACAAGTCTTTTCTTTCAGCCTTATGTATTTGCTCCGCGTGCTCTAACTCTAAAAGCACTTTTATGTCTTGTGCTGCTATCACTTTTTCTTTACGAATAGTGTTCACAAATTCCTGACCTTTAAGCAACACCATGTATTTACAGTTTGGTAACCAACGAGCGTGTTGCACAAAAGGGTCATCAGTCATTTGCCAATCCTTTAAAGCAAATCCACAATAAAAACATATTGTTTTATCCCCTTCACCAGTATAAAAAAAATCCAGCTTCACTTAGCTGTTTGGTAAGGTGTTTTAATATTAATGGCCAAACATTTTTATAAGATTCGAAACGTTTTTTCAACAGAGCTGTACTCTGAGTGTGCTAGTGCTTTAGTCTTGCAAACTCCCAATTTTTCAAAAGCACACGCCAATTCAACACTGTCTATGGCATATGGACCACATATATCGACACTACCGTTGGCTGGTAATACATCATTATTATTATTTGTTTGTGATCCAGCAACGTAAGTAGCGGCCAAAGGCCTTGTGGTTCGGTAAAATGAATGCACGGGTAGGTTACCCACTTGCTTTCCAAGCATGTAAGGACAGTGAGGAGACCATCGCAAATGGTCTCTAAAGGGATCATCCCCTTCTTCCCAGTGTGAAAGTTCAATACGACAAAACACACAGCGCACCACATCTTCTCGGTTCAAGTAAAAAAAACGGCTTTTGCAAGTTCATGCGTCGACAAAAAGCCTACAGGCCAGGATTCAAATGTTAACCATCGATCATGTTCTGATTTTAAATTTAACCCACGTGGTAAACCAACTTGCTCACTTGTTGTATTTGGTACTAACGCCATGTGTTATAATAAAACTTTTTCTTATTGTAAGTTATTAACATTGCACAAGAGCACAGAGTACTTTAAAGCATAATGCATGCTTGTTCACTGTCTGTTCATTACGTTAATGGCACATGACGACACCTAAAAGCAAACAAAATAACCCATCACTCACTCAATCAATCAATCAATCAATCAATACTTGTAAATAAAACGTTAACGCTAATTGGCATAAATATATCAAAACACCATTAAAAATAAACTGTATGTTGGCACTAACAGTAACCCATGTACTTATTTTCTTTTTTATAAAGCTACAGTCATTTACATTCCCCCACCCTCCCGTTAACCAATATATAAACAAAAATGAATGTCATGTCATTTTGTTCACATTATCATGTTCAAACCTGTGGATATTCGTTGAGTCCATAGGGAAACACCCATAAATTAAATTTATTATTTTTATTTTTAGAAAATCCAACATGGCCTTGTACTTTTCCCAGTCAACAACAACAACATAGCCATTAATCAAGAAAGCAATCATTGTCCCAGTCAGGTACAGGTAATGATTTTTTTTGGCTACGAGTTTTCAGTAGTGGTAAAATGGAATAGCATTTTTAAGTTGGACTTACCTGAGTTTTAAACAGTTCACTCTTTGGCAGTGGTTTCTCTTTAGTGCGTTTCTGTTTTTTTTTTCAGCGACTGCTACGACGGTAAGGCTATTATTTCCAAGTTTCTAAAAATAAATAAAATAAACCGCTATAAATACCTAAATTCAGGTTAATACATACATTTCATAAAATAAAACATAAAACAAAAAAATGAAACAAGTTAGTTTAAAAAAAATCATCTCACCGTTACTTGCAGTGACTTGTTGCTCTTCCCTTCTAGTGGGCTCAAAAGTGCAATGGTTTCTTCTCCCTCAGACATGTAAGGTATGCCGGTTATCTGCAAACAAATAAATAAAATCATCAATTACCTAATCAATAAATAATTCTTTGTAAATATATATATTAATCAATAAATGTATAAATGAATAAATATATAAATAAATACCTACCCCACAACAAGGTTAAGTATTTTCCACCAACACCAAAACTATTAAACAAGACCAGGTGTTTCATGCAACGCAGTGTGTTCAAAGTTAGTCCACCCAAGTAAGAGTGGAAATGATAACGACATGTCTTTATATATGCTACGTTGCATGTATAATTATTTTTCCCACGCTCTGAACATTCTGTTATCGGTCACGTGGACAGCTAACGCCCAAAGTGAACACCTGTGGCGAATCAAATTTCACATGAACTTGCATTTTGTCACGTACGAAGCAAAACAGGATGTAACTTGTTAACAGTTATCGCGCACGTGGACAGCTAACGTCCCAGGCGAACACCTGTGGTAGATCAAATTTCACATGAACTTGCATTTTGTCACGTACGAAGCAAAACAGGATGTAACTTGTTTAGCGTACATGTGGTTTCACACTTGTGTGTGCATGCATTTCACACTCCCCTGCCACCAGGATGGTCAGATTATTTCACCTTCAAGCGTCACCTGTTGTCAAGTCAGATCAACGGCATCCAATAAGCTCAAATGACATTCACCTCCTGCTCCCCGGCAAGTTTGTTTTCTGTACTCGCTTCGACCAACATAGAACCAAGTTCTCATCACCGTTTACACGTCAAAGGTAAAATGTGTGAAAAAACGCACCCTCGCTCTGTCATACACCGACCCGCCGAAATAGCGATTGTTCTATTAAGCATGGTCCTTGTGCTAAGCAACAGGTTCGTTGAAACACACACTCAGCCATATCGTCTCTCTCAACCACCACGTTTCATAAACATTATAAACAGGTAACGGTAAAGAAAAAAGTTTTTTCAACATGTATGGCGTTAGGCCCTTTGTGAATTATTTTTTGGAAAAAATATCTACCACACTCGAAAGAGGGCGTTAGCCCGAGTCCTAGGACACCTCGTACACGTCTCTAGCGTTATAGGTTCGTGAGATATCGACAAAAATCACAAAAAACACGTGTTTACCCCAAAATCGCGTTTCCCAATTTTTTTTAATAAAACGAGTGGTCCATAGCAAAGAGGACGTCACCCCGAGTCCTTGGACCCGTCGTACATGCCTCTAGCGTTATTGGTTCGTGAGATATCGGCAAAATCACAAAAAACACGTGTTTACCCCAAAATCGAGTTTCCAATTTTATTAAAAATTATAACGAGTGGTCCATAGCAGAGAGGACGTCACCCAGAGTCCTTGGACCTGTCGAACACGCCTCTAGCATGATTGGTTCGCGAGATATTAAAAGCACATGACCTTTTAGTTTTGGTCGTTTAATTAAATAAAGAGCCTATAGGAAAGTAGGGGGCATCACTACGAGTGCTAGGACACCCTGTATGTTCAAATCCGACCATTGGTTAGCGAGATATCAGCTTCGGGGCAAATACGAGGAGGGTTCAATAAGTTAGTGGACAGCTCCCCCCTTACCACACTACAGTCAGGTTTTTGTCCTAGAGACTTGAAATTTATTTTAGGGGTAGAGGGTGTAGGGATCATTGATTTACATCAAACAAACTTTTTTGTAAACTTCCTATTTTCCAAAATATAGGATTTTCAAAATTCGAGTGTTTTCAAAAAACATAAAAAATAAAAAAGTTTTATTACGAAAAATAAAGGTCATAAAGACCATTTGTTTGAGCCATAGCACAACGTTCTACCATGTTTGGTTTTCAAACTATTACCTATTTTCGAAAACGAAAATTTTCAAAAAAAAATCAGAAATATAACGAGTGGTCCATAGGAAAGAGGACGTCAGCTCGAGTCCAACGACACCTCATTTGTCAAAATCGGACCATGCGTTCGAGAGATATTTAACATGGCTGAGGCTTAGTAGTGGGTCGAGGAGGGTTCTGGAGTGAGTTGGAATCGGCCTCACTTCACTACTCACAGTGTATCGGGAGAGGATTGTGATAGTCTATGAAAGACCCTATAAATACATATCGCCGAAATTACCGTGCGCAATCGAAATATTTGACGGCCGAGTTTCGTGTGCATAATTATGAAAATGCTTTTGGCTTAAAAAACGAAATAATTAACTTTACAAGCGGGCTACGTTGCGGCATCTTGTATGAACGAACGTTCGGGAACACTCAAGCACTTGCCATCGTAGGACGACCCGCTAATGCATTGTGTGACTTGAGGATGCAAACGAATTTCATGAATAGCTGTGAATGATTTCAACTGACTGCCAATATTCAGCTGTGAAGACTAGTGGATAGAAAGAGTTGTGTTCCAATATGAACAGTGCTTGGCGCAAGGACTTGTAATTTCCAGAATGGAATTAGGGCATTTTCCAACTGGTGCTATTGAAGTGTCTGTGACAAATTTGGAAATGGAAATATTTACTGAAAATATGGAGCACTGAGCCGATACAAAGGGGAACGAGATGGAGTGATAGCCACGCCAGAATGAAGCCATGAGAACACCATGATTACATCGAGGGAGATGGAGATAGCCACCATGGGGCTGGTAGGTCCCAGGTTCGGTTCCTGCAAGAATTTTTGTAGAAGACGGAGGATGAAGGATTCCTGCAGCTTCGGACTTGGGGGCAGATGGTACTGGATGAAGATGGAGATTTCTTCACTGGATCTGGAAATTCTTCACACCAGGAACGTAGGCCTGCTAATATTGTACCATCCTTTCTTAGTTCTTCGAGTTGGTGAGCCAGAATATTTCTTCATTTAGTACTGAGTGGTCTGACTACTCAGTATTACTCTATATCATGGAATTGGGCTAATATTGAATTGGAAGTAGAATTGAATTTAGATAAGATGGTGAAGGTAATGGATTAAGCAAATCAATGGTGAATTATTCGATTTATTGATTATTATTATCATTAATAGCCAGATTTATTCTACGTCTACGTAGGACATCTGATGTAATATTTCACATGGATAGGCTATTGGTTGTTGGAAGGACATAACCCACATTGCCTTATTCTGCGATCCAGTCAATACTCTTCGGATATTCTATAAATCCATCTCAAATTCGGATGATAGGATTTTGCTATTTTTGGACGTTGGAACTTCATGGGAGCAAGCTTATAGTTTTGGTCGAATACTTGATAGTCTATTCGACTGTATTTCCGATGGAATATGCTAGATGCATGTTACCAATTTGAAATTTAGGTTAAAATTCTTGGATCTTAACTTCGGATATTGGCGGATATTATGATGATATGCTAATTATGATTATCAGTTCAATTCTTTCATATTTTCTTCTCCCATACTCTTTGCTTTGGGAATTTGATTTATTTCAAGCACGTTTTGCTATTTTTTCTTGAACGTTTTTACATTTTGACATTGCTTATAGTCAGGCCTACATTATATTATAATTTATACAGGCCAATTATGTGATCGAAGGGAAACCATAATGATTATAGGGTAATAATTATACATTTATCTGCACTAAAACTGTGAAGTTGGTGTGTTTATTTAAAAGAAAAAAGATATGCTGTGAACAATTCGATAATGGTTGGAAGATTAATCTGGGGGTTTAATGAAAAAAGAAAGATAGTAGAATAATGAAACACGTGGTGAATATAAAAAAGATATTCTGTATATTACTTATAATAATCATTATTGGAGTGAGATCATTCAAAACGGCATGACTACGTAAAGTATAGGCAAATGATTGTAAATTAAGCATTGATATAGGCCTACCCTAAGCATATAAATGATAGTCTAATCACTTTGCATTTAATCAAGTGGACTATATTACGAACTAACCATCGAATGGGAAGAAACAGAATCGCTTAGTTGTCACATATTATTGAAATATAAAATTTGATTTTTGTACAAATGATAATGAGGGATGCACATTTGTTGCAACATCATGAGTAATAAGGGTAATGAGACTCTGAAATAACTTGCAAAATAATTTGGATATCATAATATTTGAGACATAGACCTGAGATGAGTGTCTGATAGATTTGGAAAGCATGGATATTCTACTAATGAAATTTATTCTTCTATTTGAAATAATGTAGATAACAAGATGTATAATAATTGTAAATAGTGAATTTAACCTTGATTTAGTGGTCAAGCTGGACCAATATTTCTACGGCAATAATTACTGTTAATAATTGGTGATATAGTTAATTACTTTTCTCATTGGTTGCACTAGTTAGAATGGAGATCTATACTTTTACACCGAGGCAAGATACATCTTTTTCTAGATTTTTCTTTAATCATAATCTCAAGTGAGTGTGTTTGTGATGGACTGGAAACACCACCTGACGGACATTCAGGGTGTTTAATGGATCACATAATCAAATATGACCGAATCTAACCTGTTTTTATTTTATTTTATTTTCTTCGAGGATCTCCTAATTTTATTTATATCCAAGGATAGGACCTAGGAGATTCGTTGACCATTTAAACCTTAATTCTTTTTATTTGGTCTTAAAATATTTTTCTTTGGCATCGATCTACATCAAGCTTTAATTTAGACCGAATCTCCGAGGCAAGACAGGCTTTAGGGATTCCTATTTTTATGTGTTGGTCGATGAGTTGCCAATAAACGGATGCTTATTTTATCTTATTATTTTTGCTTATCTTCTGATTCCTGTTGTGCTATTGCTTTGATTTAGGTTTGGGAGCGGGTTGATTTAACCTGTTACACCTATATCCTGTTAACCACCCCTGAGACTACTTGAGTTCTCGTATCCACCGGCATTTTTTTTTTGGATATTCACACCCAGACCTCAATCATGTTTGTTCTTTATCTTGTCTTGTGTTATCGGCATGAGTTGCGATGTTTTCGCCGGGTCATCCGATTCACTGCCGGTTAACGGGGACAGTGTGAAACTTATCGTGGCATAGCACTGCTTAGTGTGGTGTATAAAATCATAGTCAAGGTAACGGTTATGAGACTTACACCTCCTGTTGAAGAGAGACTTTGATAATACTAGTGTGGATTCCGACAGGGTAGATCGACGACGGACCATATCTTCACAATAAGGCAAATGGTGGAAAAGTGTTATGAATATAAAGTGGATGTGCACCATCTATATGTGGATTTCGGACAGGCTTATGATAGTGTAAAGAGGAAAACTCCGTATCAGACCTTGATGGACATGGGATTCCCACCCAAACTAATCAGATTGGTGCAAATGATTCTTACTGGCACAAAATATCGAATCAAAGTTGAAGGAAGACTCTCAAACGTTTTTGAGGTAAACCACGGCTTACGACAGGGAGACGTACTGTCCACGCTGCTGTTCAATGTAGTACTAGAGAGAGTGATGAGGAAGGGGGATATTAGCAATCCAGGAGGCACGCTGTTATACAGTATGAGCGAAAATCTAGCGTTTACTGATGATGAAGGTATGCTGTCACGAAGACTGAAGGATCTTGAAGAAGGGATGGGACGGTTAGAAAAAGAATCAGAAGAAGTAGGATTACGAGTGAACTACAACTAAACTCAATATTTATTATTATCTAGGAGAAATACTGTGGAGAAAGATACATATATAAATGTATTTATAAACCTAAATGGGGTGAATTTTGAGAGGTGTGAGAGTTTCAAGTATTTGGGAGCACTGGTTACTGAAGATAATAGCACAAGAGAAGAAATAAAAGCAAGAATTGCAGCCGGCAATAGAGCTTATTGGGCACTGATAAAAATTCTCAAAGTGCGCAGCGTCAGTAGAAGATCAAAAGTGACAGTTTACCGAACAGTTATAAGACCAGTTGTAATGTACGGCTCGGAAACATGGACTATTACCGTAACAGAAGAGGAGCCTTTGAGAAGATGGGAAAGGAAAATACTGAGGAAGATTTATGGACCAGTGAATGAGGCAGGAAGATGGAGAACACGGGAAAAAAGAAATATTAAAGGAACTACATGGTCTTCCTGATATAGTTTCGGAAGTAAAGAGTAATAGGCTAAGATGGCTGGGGCATGTGGAGAGAATGGCAGCTGATAAAGTGGATAAAAAGACCTATAGAGAAAATCCAGGTGGAAGAAGATGCAAAGAAAGACCTAGGAAACGATGGTTGGATGACGTGGGGGACAACTTACGCAAGATGGGAGTAAGAAGATGGAGGAAACGTATAGAAGATCGTCAGGATTGGGCAACGATTGTTGGAGAGGCCAAGGTCCTACATGGACTGTAGCGCCGAGGAGTAAGTAAGTACCGGTATTGGGATTCTTATCTCCCGTTGGAACTGATTCTTCTCTTAATTAATTTGTTTCTTTATTTATGGTTTGTTATTTGACGTGATGTCAGAAGCCTCCGTGGCTCAGGCGGCAGCACGCTGGCCTCTCACCGCTGGGTCCGTGGTTCAAATCCCGGTCACTCCATGTGAGATCTGTGCTAGACAAAACGGAGGCAGACAGGTTTTTCTCCGGGTACTCCGGTTGTCCATGTCACAATTTCATTCCAGCAACACTCTCCACTATCATTTCATTCCATATGTCATTCATTTAATCATTGCCCACGAGGAGTGCGTCAGGCCTCGGCAGCCGGCACGTTCATATCCTCGCCGCTAGATAGGGGCTTCATTCATTCCATTCCTGACCCGGTCGGAGACTGGAAGCAGGCTGTGGATTTTCATTTCATTTGACGTGATGTCATATCTGGCTTTGTAAATGTGAATTGTAAGAATGTATGTTCCCCTAAATTTATTTCTTGGTTTCCTTATTTCACAGTAGACACTGTATTTAAGTCTCTAATTTATTCTGGTTTATGGTAGTCAGGTGTTCAGCACGCATTCCTTCCTCACTAAGCACCGAATTTAATTTATTTAAGTGCCAAGCGGTATCACAATTGGTTTCTTCGCGTGGTTCAGAGAAAGCTGATAATTTTAAGGATGAAGGTTAGTGATAAGTCTGTATTGGCTTGCATAAGTGCAGTGAGTTTAGCAGCTATGAAAGTGAGTGATAACGAGTGGATCTTGGACAATGCATGTACAGATCACATGTAAAGAAAAGTCAGAATTCATTATGTTTCAAGCAACAACTGCTTACGTTCATATGGGTAAAGGCAGCGTTCCAGTGAAAGGTATAGGTACTGTGAGAGTAAAGTTGACACAAAAATGTGGTGATGTTATTCTAGAACTTCATGATACATTGTATGTCCCTGACTTATTTATTTATTTATGTTGTGAACATTACAGGAAGCCCCAATTACATTGCTCACTACTAGAATCATATAATATACAACAATATATAAATAGAAAAACAAAAGATACATAAAGAGAAGATATAGATAGAGAAACACGTTATAAATAATAATAATAATAATAAGAAGAAGAAGAAGAAGAAGAAGAAGAATAGAATTTTCACCTACTTCCTCAAAAAGAAAACCAAGGGAGCTTGGTTCATTGAGGTGGACAAAGATTTACAAGAAGTGGGAATAACAGGCAACGATATTTGGGAACGTGCCACACTTAAACAAAAACTAACAGCACACCGATGTTTTCAAGAAAAGCCAAAGCTTCCAACTGGCAAGAAGTGGACTGCAGAAAGGAAACAACAGCATCGAAAACTAATGCGAAAGTACTGGGAGGACGTTAAAGCTCGATGCAACAAGAAACAGTTGAAATGACGTGGTCCTTAGATGGCCTAATCGAAAGAAGAAGAAGAAGAAGAAGAAGAAGAAGAAAACGAAGGTTAGGTATGAGAAGGAAATGGGCTGAATACAGTACAATATATTACAAGACATCTTGCAGTTTATCACAGGACGCTGCAAACTGGTTTTCTGACATACTGAAAATATCTAAGTCAAGATGATGAACTTTATTATAGTGGGATAAAATTCTGTTAATCGGCGAGTTTTTATGGTTGTCTGTGTGAACTCTCGGAATGAAGAAAATGTTTCGGAATCTACTAGGTTTCACAGCTGGTACATATAACGTAATTCTCTCTCGAATTTTAGCGTCGTCAATTTTATTGTTTACTATTTTATAGAGGAAAAGCAGGCCCTGACAATTTCGCTTGTGAGATAGTTTTCTGACATTGAAGGACTGTAGTATAAATGTGTACGATTCGTAAGAGGGATAATAGCCAAATCTTTTGTAATATTCATATTTTTAGAATTTCTTTTGGATGTTCTCTATAAGCTTATTATGTTTCAATGTGTATGGATTCCATATAAATGAAGCATATTCTAGTTGTGATCTGATGAAGGCATTAAAGAGCAATATGAAAATCCCGTAGGAACAATTAAATGAATTTCTTATTACAAATCCCATACATTTATGTGCTATAGAGACAATTTTCTCTATATGTCTTTGAAAATTCAGATCATTGGTAAATACAATTCCCAGATCCTGAACTTCATGAATTTTTAGTAAGCATTCCCCGTCAATGTCATAGTGAAACTTTATATAATTTTTTCGCCTAGTAAAATTAATTTGCTAGCATTTACTGATGTTAAATGGCAGTTTATTTTCTTTCGTCCATATGTTTAGTTCATTAAAATCATTTTGAAGTTTGATACAATCGTAAGGGTCACGTATTGATTTATATAATTTTATATCGTCTGCGAATAATAAAATTTCTGAGTGTTGAACTTTATCAGAGATGTCGTTTAAAAATAATAAGAATAGTAATGGTCCTAAGTTAGATCCCTGAGGAACTCCTGAGTTGGTGGGAAATGTTTTGGATAGTTGCGTTTTATATTTCACAACTTGTGTTCTGTTCTTCAGGTATGAAATCAGCAGACGAAACAGTGGTTCAGAAAAAATATACGTTGATAGTTTAGTGATGAGTACGTCATGATCCACATTGTCAAATGCCTTTTGCCTTTTGACTTGGCCTTTGTGATCTAGCTCCGTGGAAACAAATTGCGTAAAATTAATAAGGTTAGTCACGGTTGACCTGTTTGGTATGAATCCATGCTGATTTGGGGAAATGATCACTTTAACATTTTGAAAAATATGACTATACAAAATACTCTCAAATATCTTAGCCGGAGATGACGATACAGCTACAGGTCTGTAATTCTTAATCTGAACTGAGTTTCCGGATTTTAGAATTGGTGTTACTTTTGTATGTTTCCATTTATCTGGAAATGTGCTGGTCTTCAGTATGAGATTGTATATTATAGTCAGTGGTTTAGTAATATATTCCTTACAGCCTTTAAAGAGGTATGGTGGTTTTTGACAGTGTATTTTTAAAAAAGTATTGAATTTGGTCCGTAGTCCTCTTACGTTCTGGTAGTAAATAATGGATTCTTTTTTCTTATGAGTCATCTTCAATGTTCAGGTTAAAGTTTGTCAAGGTCCTCTTCAGTGATGATGGAGATTACCTGAGAGTGGTCGTGTTTCCTCATGAGTATTCTGCCATTCTTTGTCCACAAGTGCTTTAGGTCCTTCACTCGTTTCACTTCCCTTGCCTTCGCTAGAAGTTTTTTCCGCTCCCCGCAAAGGCTTTCATTTATATACACAGGGTTGTTGTAGGTGTATCCAAGGTCAAGGGTACTCAGATTACGTTTAATTCTCCGTTGTCTGAGGATTTCTTCTTTGTAGTGACGTCTTGTAAATTTCACGATTATAGGCGCAATCTGGGAATTGTTACGAGGGAGAAGTCTGTGGCAAGCGTCAATATGTTCCTCTTTCAGTTCCACGTGGAGTGTTCGCGCGACTTCTTGAACCAACCTGCTTGTGTCCTCTGCAGGGTTTGACGGTATACCATGTATTTCGATCATATTGTTCCTTGAGTATTGCTCAGAATCAGTAAGTCTTGATTTTAGTTCAAAGTTTTCTTTCTTTAACTTTAGGTTCTCCTGGTGCATCTCTTCAATTGCTTGCCTGCAATCTTTAATAGTTTCTGCTTGTTTCCGCAAGGTTTCCTTATTTTCGTCCAATTTCTCGTGCATCAGATCTAACGACCTCCCCAAGTCAGTTTCCCTCTGTTTACACAATTCCTTTAACTCAGAGATTTCTTTGTTTAAATTAGTCAATACGTTAAAAACTTCGTCGTTGTTAGGTAGGGCTAACTGATTCTTTCCCTATTCATGTAGGCTAAGCTTCTTCTTGGGACACTTATTACATTTCCATTGTTTGTGCGAAGAAATTATGGACTTGAGATCATCTTCTTTTAAATTTACACAATAATTATGATACCAGTTTTTACATACAGCACATTGATTTTTTGCATTGATGTCTTGCCTGGAAACCGCCTTGTTGCACTCAAAACAGACACCCATTATTGCACTGACTCCTAATAATGCTACTAGTATTGGAAATGCACTGCTTTAGATGTGAAAGGTGTATTACTAATTCTTTGTCAGTACGTAACTCGTCACGTCACTGTTTTATATGTGTGCGAGAGCTCACTAGCGCTGATGCGGACAAGGATGTAGGGTAGCGTTCAAGTCGGAAATTTGTTTGGGAGTGGTTGGCAGAAACAGTTGACTGTCGGGGTGCACTTGAGTCACAGATTATTGTTTCGCTGGGTGGTAGCACAGGAGTTCAAACGAACAGTTGAAAGTCGCTTTTGTTGGTTATGCATCCACACGCTTAGAAAATATCCTAGATGTTGCTAGTCCATTGATGTTTTATTAAGATTTATACATCCTAATTACCTTTATTACTCACCGATACAGTGTGAACATATCCTTGTCCCGAGCAGTGCACTTTACTAGACTATATTACTTTTAAACACGGAGCACAGAAACTTGCGTTATGTTAGTCACTCATACCACGCTAAGGTAACTTATATATAATCTAATATCTTGTTCTAGATTGGCTAAGAAAGGAATATCTATTGAGACTTTTGATGGCTTTGCAGTGGGGCGACTAAAGGGAAAAGATATGTTCAAAGGTCTAGAGAAAAATGGACTTTATGTATTAGAATCAATGTCAACCAAATCTAAAGCTATAATATCAGTTGCAAATGTTGAGGCAGAAAGTGATGATCATAGTAATATCCATAATGCAGTTGCATTTAGGAGTGCAGTCGAGTGGCACAACAGGCTTGGCCATTGGCATCATGAGGGAATAAAAAGGATTCCTGTGTTTGAGGTGAATGGTAAAATAGATTGTGATGTGTATGCCTTAGGCAAGATTACTAAGCAGGGTTTCCCTAAAAAAAGTGAAAGGCAATCAACTCAACCGTTAGAACTAATACACAGTGATGTCATGGGGAAATGTGTAAAGTCTGTGGGAGGATCCCAATATGTTTTAACCTTTGTAGATGACTGAGACACTTGAGTCTGTATTTTCTAAAAAGGAAATCGGAAGTGTTCCAGTGTTTCAAAGACTTCAAAGCATTGGTAGAAAACAAGGAAGAAAGATAATGGAAATTCAGACAGACGGAGGTGGAGAATATATAAGTAACGAATACAATGATTTTTTGAGGGAGAATGGAATCCATCGTAGGAAAACTGTCAAAGAATCACCGGAACAGAACGGAATAGCTGAGAGGGTTAACTTGACTTTAGCCAATGAAGTGAGATGTATGTTGATACAGTTGGGGCTACCAGTAGGATTTTGGGCAGAAGCTATGAATTCAGGGTGTTCCAAAAGTCCCATTACCCCCCTCCCTCTACATTGCTTACATCCATGCGAATGTTATTTCAACAGCAGGGAGCTGAGGAGAGGAGGGTGTACAAACAAATAACCACCGTTTACTCCAGGTTATCTGTGTGAACACCGTCATATTCCTAACACAAAATTATTTGCCTCCAGGTGCGATGTGAGATTCGCCGCAGCATTGCTGGCGTGATAGAGGAAGCGTCTTTGAGTTCCTCAATTGTCTGATAACGATTCTGGGCGACTTTCTGTTTGACGTATCCCCATAATGCATTATCACACGATGTCAGATCGGGACTTCGAGGGGACCATTTCAGAGGTGCCGGTAATGCAGGTGATCCTCTTCCAATCCATCTGTCTCTGAACACATCGTTAAGGTATTCCCTTACACGTATTGCAAAATGCGCTGGCGCTCCATCTTGTTGGAACCAAATACGACCAAGAAGTCCCAAATATTCCAATTCCGGTACAAACCAGTCACGTAGCTTGGACAGATATGTGCCTTGATTTACTGGTATGGCAGCATGAGTTTCGGGATTTTCAAAGAAATAGGGACCATTCGGATGCGTGGCACACATTGCAGCCCATATCATGACATGGGGCGGGTTCATTTCCAATTCCTCAAAGAATTGCGGGTTCTCCTTACTCCAGAAATAAACATGTCTATGTTTGGCACTACGGTATACGGCACATTCGTCTGAGAACATAACTTTTCCACGTTTGGGAATTGTGTCGAACGCCTCCAGTAACCGCGCACAGGCGTCACGTCGATTCTCCAAGTCTTGGTCACTCAGTTCATTCCCAAACGAGGGTCTGAACGGTTTTAGACTTAAGTCTGTTCGCATATGTCGCCGTAAAGTCGTTAATGGGATGTTCAGTTCCCGTGATCGCTTACGTAGCGACTTTTTCGGCGAACGTTCCACTGATGCTGCAACTTCCGCACATGTGTCTGCTCTTCTTCTTGGTCTTCCAGGGCGTGATCTGTGTTTTACGGAACCAGTTTCAAACAGCTTCTTCTCCCAACGTAATATTGTTTGTTTCGGTGGTGCAGTCATATTAAATCTAATGGTGAAATCATGTCGAATTTCTCTCAGTGTTTTCCCAGTGTGAGGTCGCTCATGAACCCAGGTACTCATGACGATTCGTTGTTGTTTTCCCAGTGTGAGGTCGCTCATGAACCCAGGTACTCATGACGATTCGTTGTTCTAGGGTGTAATTGGATTCATCAGCCATTCTTTTCAGCAATCAATATCATCTACAACAAGAAAAAGCAATAGGTACACAGTTAGATGGGGGTAATGGGACTTTTGGAACAGTCCGTATGTGTGTGGTAAAAAATTAGAAACTGGAATGATGTTACTCATATAGTGAGATATCTGAAGGGTACCAAAGATCTAAAAATCATCTACCAAAATATTGAACCGAAGATTGAGGTGTATTGCGATGCTGACTACAATAAGGTGGAAGGAGAGAGATTGTCTAGATCTGGCTATGTTGTTAAACTGGCAGGTGGACCAGTATCTTGGTTTACAAAAAAACAAACTGTGACAGCTTTGTCTACTGCCGAAGCAGAATATTATGCTATGTGTGAGGTTGCGAAAGAAGTACTATGGTTGAGAATGTTTCTAAAGGAACTAAACTTGTTTGAACTTGTAGAAGGACCTACTGTAATTTATAGCGATAACCAAAGTGCCATAATGTGTAATAGATATTGTTACGTGCCACCCTCAGTGGCACTTTTGTTAACTGGATTACGGTGGGTTGAAGCACAACACAGATAATTCCTTTAATGAAACGTATTAGCTTTATTGCGGCCAGAAAGATACACCACTCAGCAGCAAATACAAGCAATTAGAACCTTACTCCAGTTTCCTCACGGGGAGAACACTTCCCTTTCACTTGTCAATAAGCCGCAGAAGTTAATCCCTCGTAATGAGATGGCCCCGTGCGCTGGCTGGAAATATCTGCACTCAGCCTGTCACCGTACTACACACTGTTTCACAATTCACCACAATCACCTCTGTCGCAATGGGAAACACACTCATTCAAGACACAGTTCCTCTGTAGGCTTCTCACTCCCTCGCTGTCAAGAGAATCAGTTTCACTAGGGGTTTCGCAAGTCACGTCGCCAACAACTGTCGCTCAATGTAAACGCTCGCACTAGCTCGAAAAACACACTCAACCCCGCTTGGCAGGTCGCTCTTATATAGCAGGCCGGTGACTTAATAAATGCTTCTAGACCCATCCAGGATTCACGGCTTCTCGAGGTTTCTATCACTGGCTGGGTCACGAATATTCTGGACCATCCCTTTGTCCTAGTAGTCCTGTTGCATAAGGCGCACGTAATACACTGAGGCAGAGCACAGCCCAGCCCGGGGGCAGTTGTGACTCATGCGGCGAGCGACGAAACAAACTCACATCCGTAACAATATAATACTTTGAGCTAGTCACCTCAGGTTCGTGGGGCAATATACTTGCTTAAATAAAAAAATATGATCTCACAAAGAACAGGTCAACTTACTTATCTTCCCAAATTCCACATTTTTTTTAATTTATAAAAAGCAAGCTCCATTACCTGCATCTGTTTTGCAGCATTAACAACTATTATATTTCTTCTCCACACTTTTTTTTAGACAACCTCTTTATTTCTTCATAAGTTTCAATTTTCAGATCAGAGAGCATCACATTTTACTTAAAAAACAACCAGCCTCCATTTTTCCTGGCAGCAACCACATCAACAAAATCTCCATGGTTACCTTCTGCCATGCCAGAAACTTTTTCAATAACAGCCAAGGCCACCTGGTTACATACAAAGCCACATACCAGCAATGGCCAGACCACCACCGAGAATCTCTATGGCCAGAACATATAAGACACTCTGTGGAGGTCTACCATCGTGGCCATGGCTGGCAAACCGATAAAAAACAAATAAATAAATAAACTGAAAGAAACTAGAAGGAGTCTCTGTAACCTACAAATGTTAGGTTACAGAAACGCCCCATCGATAAAAATATGTAACTGAAAGTTACAGATTCTTTCTCGATCAACACACAAAATAGCTAAACAAAATACATGAAACCAACACTAACAAACAACACAAAGTTACAAATATACATCATCTTCTATACAACAAAATAACAGGATCATATTCGCCAATAGTGGCATCACCAACTTCCATTTTAATGGCGATATCATCTTCAGAAAAACCATTGGCACCATCATCGCCGAAACAACCATTTCTAAGTTCACCAGCACAAATATTCTCCTCCGATAGAGCAGCCGAAGCCATCTCATCGAGTCCGTCAGACACTCCCGCTCCATCGGAAAAATCCATCAACAATATCGTTGTCAGAAGGAACGGCAGAATCGTCATCAGACCTGTCTATGGCGTCATCATAATCATCTTCTTCTTCTTCTTCTTCATCATCATCATTAAGTCTTTTCCTTTCATCTTCTTTCTCTTATGCTTTCGGTCTTCCTCAACTGCTACACTGTCTTCCGACTGTGTCTCGCCTGCTCCTTCAGTCTTCTTGGCTGCCTCCTTCTTCTGTTCCAGTTTTTTCTGCTCCTCCCTTTCCTCCTTCTCTCTCTTCTTCTGCGCCGCAGATTTCATGCTACTTCCTTCCTCTTCGTCACCCTTCTTGTGTTCCGTGCTGCTTGCTGCTGCTTGGTCTTGTTGGGCCGTATCCTGGTGCCAGGTCGAGGAAACTTGCGGTCGTCCGCCGCAGGCAGATTCATGCCTTGTGCCATGCGAGCCTGCAGCAGGGCCTGGGCACGCGCACGGTCTGCTTTGTGCTTGGGCGTCAGCCACTTGCCTTCCGCCTTCATTCTCTCCTTCTTCTCCTTTCCCTTCCATCTGGTCCAATTCTTCCTCCAACTTGTTCTCCTGCGTATCCTCATCTTTCTCCTCCTACGCTTCTTCACGTTATGTTCTATCTCATCTTCCTCCTTGTCTTCAGTTTTATTCTCCTCCATTTGACGTCCTCTTCTGTTACGTCGGCGGCGACTTCTGTGTCTACCACCGCAACTTCTCTCTCTTCTTCGCCTGCTATGGTCTCTCCGATATATATACCTCTACAACCTCGCCTTATCTTTTCCACTTCTTCAATTACTTCTATACGCCCCCTAGCTTCACGTACTTCACTTTTCTCCTCCTCTTCCTTTACAGACACACTCTCATATTTGACCATTTCAACTTTCTCTTCAACAATGCATATGATCTCCACTCCGTGTAATTCCGTCATCAAGATCTCTAGGTGACATATAACTTGAGATTGACAATATTGTATGTACCTAGGACCTGGTCATCGTTTATTTTTAACCTGTAGGCACAAGCACCTATCCTACGGTCTACCAAATAAGGACCGGAATAAAGTTGGAAAAAACGTCTGTATACATTTCTGCTCTACTGACGAAAGATGCGGCATGCGCAACAACACCAGATCACCTACTTTTAACTTATCCCCCTCCCTTCCCTGCTGTTTCAAACGTTTCTTACCTGCAGCTATAAGATTTTCCCTAACTAATTTAATTGTTATATCTCTCGGTACAGCTTCCCCTGTCGATAAACCCAAAATTCTAGCTAGTTTACTGGTAGGCTTCCTTCCCAGCTGGACTTCTATGGGAGTGAGTCCTTTGCTATCGTGTTTGGTGACATTGATCCATCGCTCAATATCACCAAGCACTGAAAACCATGAATTATGACTGTCACTCACATTGGTCCTGAACATGCGACCCATTTCCCGCATAATTCTCTCCGACATATTCCCTTGCGGATACCTAATAGAGGAATATACAGACTGGGTGCCAACTTCACTGAGCTTGGTACTCCATATTTTTGCTGTGAATGGAGTCCCGTGGTCAGAGAGTATCCGGAGTGGCCTTCCAAACTCCGGTATGTACTTGAGTACAATGCAGTTCACACAAGCTCTGGCGGTAGCTTTCCTCAGAGGGTAAAGCCTGACATACTTCGAAAATGCATCCACCACCACAAACTCATACTGGAACCCTAATCTAGAGCTCACCAGAGGACCATAGAGGTCGACACAGACCAGTTCTCTCCGGCTCCTGTGCCAACACAGCCTGCCTAGGTCCCTCCAAGTAGCGTGTGGGGTGTTTACATTTTTGGCAAAGCTCACACGTAGCCAGAATCTTCCTCACCATGCGCTGCATGTCTTTCCAATAGAAATGTCTCTTCAGAGCGGCCAAAACCTTTTACGCACCAAAGTACCCAAGCTCCTTGTGAGTGTACCACGTAATATCTTCCACCAGCACACGAGGAACACACACACACCACACATCCCCATGACACTTCATGGCCACCATGCGGTTCACCCATTTGAACTGCTTGGTGCCCATGACCACAATGTCATTATCACCACCAGCTTCCAACTGTACAACAACACTACCAAGCTGCTTGTCCCTTCTCTGTTCCTCACTTATCTTCCTCACACCTGCATCCACAACTGACCTATCACTTGTTTTGGCAGCACACACCAGAATATTCCCTACACTATCTACCCCCACCCCATCACCTGCGATTTCTGGATGGCGACTGACAAAATCAGCAAGTACATTCTCTGAACCTTTTACATGAAATATGTCAAAAGAATACTCCTGAATTGCCAATATCCATCCAGAAATCCTATTTGAGGTGAACCTACATGATAAAATGAATGTCAGCGCATTATGGTTAGTGTAGATTTTGAACCGGTAGCCTAATATATACATCCGGAACTTTCGCAGCGCATATACAATAGCTAGCAGTTCTTTCTCACTAGTAGTGTATCTCCTTTCCGCGGGATTCAGACCCCTACTAGCAAGTGACACAATACCAAGGTGACCATCATCATCATGCTGACATAATGCTCCAGCAATCCCCACATCACTGGCGTCAGTCATAACAATGTATTCCCTATCAGAACTCGGATAGCTCAGAGTAACAGCCTTCCTAAACCCTTCCTTTAATTTGATGAACGCCTCATCCATTTTCTTTCCCCAAACCCATTTAGCCCCGTTCTGTAACAAATCCCTGAAAGCCCCAGTAAGATATGAATACCTCAATACAAATCTCCTAAAATACCCACAAACCCCGAGAAAAGACCTAAGCTGCTTAACATTACGTGGTGTATTTGTGTTCCCAATCGTGTCTAATCTCGATTGTTCTGATCTAACTCCCTGTGGTGAAATTGTATGACCTAGAAATGTAATCTGTTGAGTGCAGAAAGTGGATTTCTTAAGTTTCAGAGTAAAACCTGCATGAATGAGCTTCCCAAAAACTGTACTAAGATGTTGCAAGTGTTCCCTGAATGTGTGAGAGGCAATCACAAGTTCATCAATGTAGGCTGTAGTGTATTCCCTTGTTTCAGGTCCGAGTGCAATGTTAAGCCCCTTAATTAACCCCTGACTCGAAGTCCTCATACCGAAAGGCACCCAACAAAATTGATAAAAGCTATTTCTGTAACAAAAAGCAGTGAAAGGCCTGTCTTCCTTGCGTAGTGGTATCTGCCAAAACGAAGAACTCAGCTCTATAGTTGACAGAAACTTCCTACCCCTGAATATTTGCACTAGATCTTCAGTGAATTCAGAACGCTGATGGTCTGGTGCAATCCTCTTATTTGCCTGTCTCGCATCCAAGCACAGCCTGATCGAACCATCCTTCTTGGTTACCACCACCAAAGGATTAACGTATTGGCTGTTGCTATTCTCAATGATGCCATCATTAAGCATTAGATCGATCACCTCACCAACTGCCTGCATGTGAGAGTGAGCTATAGGGTACCTAGGACCACGAAAGCTTGACCTATCCGTGATGTCAAAACTATGCTCGTACACGTGAGTACATCCAGGTTTATCCGAGAACACCTCCCTGTGTTCCCTCAGAACGTCAAGCAACTGTGACTTCTGACCCTCGTCCAACATGGTATATTTAACAACTGCATCAAACTCTTCTACACAGTGATCAACATCACTCAATTCATGATCATCTCTCATGACCAAATTACACACAGGAAGACTGGACACCATGCCGACACCTAACTCTTTCTCCTGAAAAACCTCCTCAATTACCTGAATGCACCCAGCGACACTAACAGAGTCACTACCATCAACCTGATAACTCAACCTAACCCAATCCTGTTGCTCACTCCACCTGAACTTCACTTGCGCTTTGCTGTAATCTAACTTACAGCTCTGTTCCTCTAACCAATCGGATCCTAAAATGACTTTATGCACTAAATTAGGCACGACTAACAGCACATGATTCATACTCCACCCGTTGATCCTAATGGGTGCACAAACCTGAGTCCTAATCCTCTGCGACTTAGTACCTACAGCTGACACAATGTGCACATTTGAAATTGGGATTTATTCCATGTGTATCTCCTTCAATTTCACTTCATCGTAGAACTCTCTACTCACACAGCTGCACATGCTTCCAGTATCTAATAATACCTCGGCCTCCTGGCGCCAAATCTCTAGCTTAACAACAGGATGGACAAACATATGTTCGCTTCCTTCTTTCCCTACAGCTAATTCCTCGTCTAATAAGGACTCCTTGACATCCAAATTATATTTAACCTCCGTAGCGTGAGCAGGAATGCTATGAAAGGACTCTCCCCATGCCCTATTTAGTGAGTCCCGTCGGTGTTTAAACCTCCTGGCCTATTGCTGCTCTCAACTTGCCTTTCATTGCCACGCCCCCTATTTCCCTGTTCTACCTCACGTGGCCTGTTCCCTGGTTGATTGTTCTCCCTGTACCCCTGATTCTCATTCCTATTTCTTCCTCTTGCATAATCCTCTTGCCTGGCGTCCCTGTCTCCTCTACCATGATTATAATTTCCTTCCCTTTGATTTCTCCCATTGAAATTACCTTCCCTTTGGTTACCTACATTTCCCTGACGATGCCTACCTGTCCTTCTCAAAGCATCAAACCTCCCAAGCAATTTTTCCATGCCCTTAATTGTAACTATATTCTGCATGCAAACTGCAGTCCTAATGTCATCAGAGAAGTGACGTACTAATTTTCTGACAGGATCCTCTTCACTACCACCTAACTCTAAATGTTGACCTATAAGGACATGGTTCAAGAAATAGCCTCCGTGGCTTAGGCGGCAGCACGCCGGCCTCTCACCGCTGGGTCCGTGGTTCAAATCCCGGTCACTCCATGTGAGATCTGTGCTGGACAAAACGGAGGCAGTCAGGTTTTTCTTCGGGTACTCCGGTTTTCCCTGTCGAAATTTCATTCCAGCAGCACTCTCCACTATCATTTCATTTCATCTGTCATTCATTTAATCATTGCCCCAGAGGAGTGCGTCAGGCCTCGGCAGCCGGCACAGTTCATATCCTCGCCGCTAGATTGGGGCTTCATTCATTCCATTCCTGACCCGGTCGGAGACTGGAAGCAGGCTGTGGATTTTCATTTTCAAGGACATGGTTCAAGAAATACTCGGTCAGAATGACCCCTTCACTTCCTTGAAATTTGCCAAATAAAATCCTGTCTCTTTCCCTCCCTTTAATATTATCATCCCAAAACTTATCTATAAACTTTTCCCTGAAATCCTGTAAGCCACTGAACCCTTCCCTGAATACTTGGTACCAAGACCTAGCTTCCCCAACAAATGCAGCTGAAATTAGTTCCTCCACCCAATCCCACTCTAAGTATCCTTCATCTAATCCCCTAGTAAACTTCTTTTCGACTAACTTAACAAATTCCATAGGATTGAACGTCCTACCATTGATCTTGGGCACCTCGTAATCTTGACTATGGCTACAGTGCCTTGAAAACTGAATCGGATGACCCTTGTTTGCCTTCAATTTCTTCACTTCACGTTCAATTTCTTCCTCCATCCTAGTCACTCTCTCTCTCTGTCCTCACTAATATTCTCATCAACCTTCTTCCCTAATAAAGCAAACTCACCACTATTTGCTACTAGCTTCTGCTCGACTATAGCCTGCTAATCCTTAACCTGTTTTACCTTCCTACTACTCTACTTCATAACCACCTCAGCTTTCTCTTCCCCGATGCCTATGATCTCCTTTCTCTGCTCTTCCAACTTTCTATCTGCTCTGGAAAATTTCTGGCTAGTCTCCAGTGCCTGACTAGAAATTTCCCCTGCCAACTTCTCCTGCTTGGCATCTAACTTGTCTAACTCAGAGTCTAACCTCTGTTCCTGAGCAGCAATCCGACTACCTAGCTTAATTTCCAGATTAGTGATTTCTACTCTGACTTCACTAATCTGGCGAGTAACATGGCTGTCTAGGCTATTCACCTGCTCTTTGACCTCATCTAGATTCGCTGACATTTCCTCTTTAAAACTAGTCATCTGGCATGTCATCTGGTAGGTAACTTGGGAGGTGATCCTCTCCTCCATCCCTTCGGAACTGTTGCTACGAAACAGGAGCTTCTCCAACATGGCTCTCATTTAAACTGGATCATCACTCTCTGCCATAGAAGTATCGCCATCCTTCACCTCTGAACTACTACTGCCTACAGAGCCTGTGCTCTGACGTCCTAAACCCACATTTAATTCATCTCCTCCTTGCCCTAATAAATCTCCCATGATTCTACTATTTTCCCCCATCCCAATAACAAATTGTCTATCAGAACCCATTTGGTCCTGCTGCCCACCAACACCGTCCGCCAACAAAGCAGAATTGCATTCTGGCTTTAACATAGCCATCCCTAATTTAAATATCTGACTTTTGAAAATATGCCTACAGTTAACTCCTGTCTTTGTGAGATTCATGAATTCTTCGTGCTGAAACGTTGGGCGCCATTGTAATAGATATAATACTTTCAGCTAGTCACCTCAGGTTCGTGGGGCAATATACTTGCTTAAAGAAAAAAATATGATCTCACAAAGAACAGGTTAACTTACTTTTTTCCCCCTAAATCCACTATTTTTTTTAATTTATAAAATGCAAGCTCCATTACCTGCATCTGTTGTGCAGCATTAACAACTATTATATTTCTTCTCCTCCACACTTTTTTTAGACAACCTCTTTATTTCTTCATAAGTTTCAATTTTCAGATCAGAGAGCATCACATTTTACTTAAAAACAACCAGCCTCCATTTTTCCTGGCAGCAACCACATCAACAAAATCTCCATGGTTACCTTCTGCCATGCCAGAAACTTTTTCAATAACAGCCAATGCCACCTGGTTACATACAAAGCCACATACCAGCAATGGCCAGACCACCACCGAGAATCTCTATGGCCAGAACATATAAGACACTCTGTGGTGGTCTACCATCGTGGCCATGGCTGGCAACCCGATAAAAAAACAAATAAATAAATAAATAAATAAATTGAAAGAAACTAGAAGGAGTCTCTGTAACCTGCAAATGTTAGGTTACAAATGTTTGCAGAAAATGGCATTGATTCAGAAAATTCTAAACATATAGACATAAGATATTGCTTTGTTGAACAGTTCGTTAAGAGAAAAGAAGTTGTGTTCATGTATGTAAAGTCGGCAGATAACATTGCAGATGTATTTACCGAACCATTGGGAGGTGTTAAGACAACCACCTTAGTGGGTAAAATGGGGTTGGTTTAAAGTAAAAAAGAAATGTAAAGATATGTCGTTAAGAAAGAATGTTTATAAAATTGTTAAGTTAAGGAGGAGTGTTAAAAGTGTTTTTGGTTATGGTAGTTGTAACTAAACAATTTTTAACTCACGTAGTACTAGCACTGAACAAAGCCTAGCGTCATGTCCGTTAGGGAGCGCCGTATGTGTAAATGTGTTGTGTGTAGTGTAGAATAAAGCAGTAGAAAACTTGATGTATTGTGTTACACTTTCTCGTATAAGTACTAAATATCAAAAATTTCAGAAATAATCTAGTTTTTGTCTTGAGTATCAGACGATAACAGCTCATCACTCAATATCACGCTGGATAAATTTTGAATTGTGACAGAGACTCAATAAAGGTTTTATCACCTCTATAAATGAAACGAATTGTAAAGATTGTATTGGTTCTAATGAAACACTTAAAGCATTTGAGGGCAACATGAGATTGCATTATATTGTGAAGAGAGAATCTAAGTAGTGTTGAGTGCAACTATTATGAACGATAAGCAGGGAGGACAGGAAATTAAATGATGTTAGAAAGTGACTATAGAAGGTCATTTATCGTCGGAATATTCACTAATGTAGAAATTAAATTGAAGCAATGTTTTATCATTATTCATATCATTCTATTTAAACTGTGTTGATAATTTAAGCATGAGCTAGGCATTATTGAACGGCCATGACTATCACGATCTAGACACGTAAGTAAGGTAATTTAAGTTGGTGGTTCGATTTTAATAAATTCTTTGAGACGAGTTATGGAAGTGAAAACTCGCACACAGACATTGTTACGATGTAGATGTCGTAAGAGTGGTATAAATAACCTGTAAACAGTTCAGATAGATTGGAAATAGTAACAGCTGACTACTATTCAATCTAGAATAATATAAATAATTTTCATAGTGATAGGGCGGAGTTTCATGTTGTATAGAGTAAAATAAGTATTTGTATTTAGCTAAGATAAACCGAATTTATGGTATTAATGTAATTTAGGGTTTTGATTTTATTCATGAACTCCAGCAACATTAAAAGAAATACAGATGGCATTATGGAAGAATCGATTCAGCTTTAATTTTATTTTGAGATCGAGGTTTAAGATATAATTTATTTCGTTATTTAATTTTGTCTTTGTTGATCGACGGGAGAGTCCAGTTTAAATTAAATTTTGTATTGTCTAACAGATAATAAACCGTAAAACACGAGGTTTTTCGTCTGTTCGTCCTTTTTATAGAAACCAAGCGTTATTGATGAATATTAATTAAGGTGAGATTATGCTATGGGGTTAAGGATAGGCGCCCAATTATAATTTTTTAAATCCCATTTGCCCCGAGAAGCTCAAGTTTCTCACTCTACCAGTGTTGGATTAAGTCCTTGTTCCGTAGTATAATGTCATTATAGGAAGAACCTATGTCTCCCTACTTATCCCATGTGACAGACATTTCTTTCGGTGGTTTATCCAGCTGGGTCCACGAAGAAGCTGTGATCCGTTCATCTGGATACTGGTAGGTGGTTTGTAAAAGGGCACGGTGTGTATATCCATAATTCGTATATGAAAAGCAGAAAGTCTTGTTCTGAAACAAGACCTGTGCCTAATGTCAGTACAATTAGGAGGCTTGCTTAACGATTCAAGAAACCAGGCTCCGTAAATAATAAAAATGGTAACACACAACGTTGTGTTCTTACAGAACAAAAATTAGACGAGATTGTTGTCCGTTCTTTCATCAAAAGATGTCAGGTGTGTGTTACAAGAGAGGGAGGGCATTTTCAGCATCGACTACGAGCACTTAACATAATATTGAACATGTTTGGTAAATAATAATATCGTATGGCCTCGGGTGCCGGGTGCAAGCTTTGTTGTAATTTGACACCCAGAGGGTATCTTGCATGTCGAATTTCGTTGTTCCTTGAATCACTATGAAAGTCAAGGAGGATAGATATATCTAAGCTCCTTGAACAATATAGCGCTTTCTAGTAGAGAAATGAGGAACTTTGTGTTGGCGGAAACTCCTGAGATTAATTTTGCCATTATGAACACGGCCTACTGAATTCAAATGGGTTCTTTGACATGCCAACATCGTATGACATGCGTGTCGTATTTTTGCCGCCTTTCAAAAATCACTTACCACGGCCAGGAGCGAACCTGCAAGCTTGGGGGGGTTAGTAGACCGACACGTTATCCACTCACCTACCTTGGCAACATGTTTGGTAAAAGTGTAAAAGTGCGCACCAAATACCGGCTGAACAGTGTACGCGCACCCGCGAACAGCGCCAGTCAACACCGTGTTTACCGGCCACACAAAGATTATGACCCCGTACATACAATGGATGAATACGGTATTGTAAAATTTCTAATTTCTACTAAATGGCCATAAACAGTTACTGGACAAATTTCTTCCTCTTATGCTGAGCCAAAGGTTTGGGTGAAAAGCTGTCGTTAACGTTGTGTACAAAATTGTTAATCAAGATATTACTGGCAGCGCCCACTACAGTCTTTTCAATTAATGCCCTGGCATGCTCAGGGCAACTGTGCCCCATAAACAGTACTGTGGGCAGACATATTTGTGTTACATTCACCAAAATACTCTGCTGGTTGCAGTGATGCAAAAATTCTCTCCTGTAGTTGTCGCGTAGCTTACCCATAACAATGTGTTGGAGGTTGCTTGGAGAGCGCTTGCCACAAGGTTTGGATACCCCAAGCTGGTCGCCGAGAGCGCTAGCACAGCCTAATTACCATGGGTTGCAAGGCAATGTCTAGTCTTGTGTGTACACTCTGTGGAAACGAACTCTACCATCTCTCAAGACCAACTACAATCCTCGACCTTAATGTAGAAAAAACATGGCGGTGATGGATGCCCTACCAATAGCTAAGATCATGTCATCGGGCTTGTCACAGTTCGTGTAAATTATTATTTTTACTCACCTAAGAGCATAAAAGATATCACAAGACGAGACTAGGTTCCGAAGAAATATGCAACAAAAATGTAAACTTACCTGAATGAATATATCTATATAGTGCTGGCCTCTAATTATAGGTTTACTCGTCTTCACCCAAGGGGCAGCTAAAATATTTTCACTGTTTCTGTGGTTGAATAAGAAGCTTTTTGGCGAGTTATCATAATTTGCATTTAAGTTCAGCATTATAGATTAATATTATTAGCAAAAATCAGATTCTGAAGTATGAGATAAGGAAGTACCCGGTTACTGAAGTGCTGTCCCAGCGGGCTGATTGGCCAAATTTCACGGCACGTGTGGTGTTTGCCGAAGATACCTTTGAGAGTGTCGACGATCATACCATTCACATAACGAATGGTATTTTGGCTGCTGCTGAGGAAACAATATCTTTCTCATTCGGCAACTCACGCCGGAAGCTTGTCCCTTGGTGGACAGCCGAGATTGCAGCAGCCATTAAAGATCGTCGAAGTGCTTTCAAATGCTATCGGAGGCAAAACACTATGGCCAACCTTATCACCTTCAGAAGGATGCGTGCTAGAGCCCGATATCCGATTCGGGAGAGTAAGAAAACGACGTGGGAAAAGTATGTGTCGTCTATGACGGCGCATACTCCTTCATCTCAAGTGTGGACTAAGCTTCGTCGGATCTCGGAACTCCCGACATCATTGTCGATACCCGGAGTATCCATCAATGGAGACATCATCACGGACCATCTCGCCATTGCCAACAGTATTTGCTCGCACTTATCCGATGTATCCTGCTCTGGACGTTACGATCCTACATTTCTGACTCTGAAGCGGGAGGCAGAGGCTCACCGCTTGTCCTTTGCCACTGCTGCTTTGGAGTACTACAATGTACCATTCTCTGAATGGGAACTGCGCAGTGCGCTTGCACTGTGAAGGGATACGGCTCCTGGACCGGTTAACATACATAATCAAATGTTAAAACATCTGTGCGAATCCAGTATAAAACAAATGTTGACCCTCTTCAATCGTATATGGATTGAAGGGGAGTTTCCATCTCAATGGCGAGATGGGATCGTGATACCGATTCCCAAGGCTGGAAAGGATCCCAAGTTTGTAAGCAGCTATAGGCCCATTTGTCTGACAAATGGCCTATGTAAGCTGCTGGTCGCCTGGTGTGGTTCTTGGAGGAGAGAGGTCTCCTGTCTGAGTACCAGTGTGGATTTCGCTCTCACAGGTTTACCACTGACCATCTGGTGCAACTTGAGAGCGCCATACAGGAGGCATTTCTCCGAAAGCAGCACCTAGTCACGGTTTTCTTTGACCTCGAGAAAGCCTACGATACCACATGGCGCTACGGGATCCTTTCCACCCTTCACAAGTGGGGAGTCCGTGGTAATCTACCGACTTTCATTGCGAATTTCATGTCCGTCCGACTCTTCCGTGTAAGGGTCGGTAGGACATGATCGCAATACTATACTCAAGAAAATGGAGTTCCTCAGGGTTCTGTGCTGAGTGTCACCTTGTTCGCGATTGCCATAAATGGCTTTGTTGCCGCCGCCGGGCCCGCGGTAGTTCCATCGCTGTATGTAGACGATTTGGCTCTGCATTACAGGTCTGGAAGTATGGCAGTCGTGGAACGGCAATTGCAGCTAACTATCAACCGGGTCGACAGGTGGGCTCACGACCGGGGTTTTCGTTTTTCAGCAGCGAAAACCTCCGTCGTCCATTTTTGTCGGCTCCGGAGGCTATATTTACACCCTGAACTACCTCTCAGGGATACTCCCTTGCCGTTGGTTGACACTTATCGCTTCCTGGGGCTCCATTTTGACAGAAAATTAATGTGGCAGCACCATATACGGCAATTGAAAATGACGTGTCTCAGGAAACTGAACATGCTCAAGTTTCTTAGTGGCACTACGTGGGGGTGTTGACCGTGCGGTGCTGCTACGGTTCTACCAAGCCCAAGTCCTATCCCGGCTAGACTATGGTTCTGCGGCATACGGTTCAGCAAGGTCGGCAACCTTGAAAATGCTGGACAGTATCCACCATAGTGGCGTTAGGCTGGCTACCGGTTCCTTCCGGACCAGCCCGTTACCCAGCCTACTCGCCGAATCGGGTGTTCCACCTTTAAATTATAGACGCCAACATATGCTTTTAGCATATGCTGCCAATGTGCATCAAATGCCGCAACACCCGACCTATCAAGCTCTCTTCGGTGCCCAAAACCACAGGGTTACGCCAACCGGCCTCGTACCACTCGGCCGGTTGGTATTAGACTTGATAGCTCGTGTACTGAAATAGGAGTGGCTGTAGGTCCCTGTATGATCCGGACACCTAGCGAGGTGCCTCCGTGGCAAGTCCCGCGTCCGGAAATTCGGTTAGATCTGCACCGAGGTCCTAAGGTGAACACGGATGCCTCCGTTTACCGGAGGCAGTTCCACAGCATAGTTCACCAATTTCCAGACGCTGGCATTCTCTACACGGATGGATCGAAGGTGGACGAGAAGGTGGGTTGTGCTTACGTTATTGATGGTGCAAATACCCAGATCTCTTTGCCTGAGACCTGTAGTGTGTTTACTGCGGAGCTCGTTGCCATATATGAAGCTCTGCAGTTTGCACTACTGGATCCACGAATCCACTTTCTTTTGTGTACCGACTCTTTGAGTTCGTTGCAGTCAATTGCTACATGTTTCCCGCAACAACCCCTAGTGCAGCGAATCCACGACCTACTAGCCGGGCTGTGCCACGCTGACACTCGCATCACCTTTCTGTGGCTTCCAAGCCACATGGGAATTGCGGGAAATGAGTTAGCAGATCAAGCTGCAAAAGAGGCGGTATCACTACCACCTCGACCAATGGAGGTACCCGCTAGAATTATTCGCTTTCAGTTACGCCTACAAGTTCTGGCATTTTGGGAGAGTCAGTGGCTAGCTGACCCACTGCCCAGTAAACTGAGAGCGATTAAGGGAACTACTGGCGTGTGGCGGAGCTCTTTCCAGTCACGGAGAGAGTCCGTCATTTTGTGTAGGCTAAGGATAGGTCATACAAGATCCACCCACTCGTATCTGATGAGAAGGGAAGACCCCCACTTTGTACCTGTGGAGCCGTTTTCACCGTGGCCCTAATTTTCACCGAGTGTGTGGATGTTGCTGACTTACGAAGAAACCTTGGTTTGCAGATGACACTCAAACTTATATTAGCCGATGACGCGGTGGCTGCTGATCGCGTTATCCGCTTTATAAGTGAGAATGGGTTAGGGCCAGCTATCTAATTTCTCCAGTGATCATTGACTCAACGACTTGTTCGTTTTTGAATGATAATTTTTTGTTTTTCCGTAATTTTCGTTTATTATATTATTTTTTTTTTGTTTTATTAATTTTAGGTCTATTCAAATTTAGGTGTTTACCTCTCAATTTTAAATTCAATTCCAAATATGTATTCTTTAATCTGTGTTAAGAGGGGCAGATGACCTCGTAGTTCCGCCCATTAAAACAATAATAACTAACTAGAGTATTTATGTACACAATCGGAATGAGTTAATTGCCTGCAATAATCGAATCAACGCCATAGAGATACAATTCAATTAAGACCTCTCGTGGAATTGTCTAAAATATCGGGTAAAACATCACGCCGAATTAGTTGATTGAAATATGCAAAGAAGTCTTCGTGTGGATATCAGAACATAATTATGGAGATTACTACCACACAAGGGACGCGATAATATGTTACCATCAAACCTATTAAACATTCGCTGTTACCGTTTGGAACAGTTGTACGCTGGAAATAGTTGATTTAGTAAAGTACTGTAGGTAGAAAGCACATCTCCCTCTTACGGAATTATCGCGGCACACCAGCTCCCAATATAAGTACATAATTGGCAAGGTACTGAACTCGAATTCAGTTCGACTCAAGGCATTGAAGGAGCCGAGGATCGAACCGACTTGCGCACCAAAATGATGCAAGAAATGGAAATTAGGAATGGAACGATATTTTACTCACATAACTATTTTATGAGGCGAATGGAATATAATGATGAGTTCTTGGAAAAACTTAAAGCATTTTTAGAGAATTATATTTGGAAATATTTCAGTGAATATTATTTTAACCAAGGGGGAGTCCAATCTTCAGACACTGGAATATGACCAAGGCTTCAAGTTAGCAAGCCTAGGACCGGTTTTTGTTCGCCGAGTCGACAATAACCAAATCGTGCACACTACACTTTGATAAGAGGCTAGAACAATGAGTTTTTCTTGATAACTCAGGAGCCAATCAGAATGAACCACAAAAATATTGAGGGAATCGCTATTTTATTAAATGTTAATATATAAAGCGATACATTTAGCGAAGACGAAATGATATTTTCTTATCAAAACAGAATTAAACATTTATGAATAGAAGAAAAGATATGAGCGAATTACAGTAATTAGGACTGTGTTTGAGGCTAGCCAGCCATTTCAGACAGTCAAGAGCGCGGCAATGAAGAGCGCAGAATTCCTTCCTTCAGAGTGGCAAGTACAGAATGGACCTGTGTCACTGATCATCCGAGAAGAACTTACATGTATAAGCGAGGTACGGCAAGGAGATAGTTACTTGGCCGGAGGAGACGCCACACTTGCCGAGGAACAGTAGGAGATGCCGGCAATAAATGAAATACAGTAATTTGAAACAGGAATCGTCAGTTTACAATTCGTCGCTCACAAGAGGAAGTTTCCGTTATTGAACTATACATACTACTACAGCATTACGAGTAGCCTATTATATATCGACTGCTACAAAGAAGAATTTGTTATAAAGTATATTTATCAAGCAACTATGATGATAAAGACTTCAAGTCAGGGGGGAAGTTCCAAATTTGAAATTGTTATGAAGATTGTAATGTAGCACTAAATCCAATGGAGGAAGTTGATCTACATTCACGGAGTGGAAATTCAGAGTGGACCAGACAACAATGAGTTCATGATTCTACAACTGCAATTATATCAAGCAGTAATCTGAATTTACCAACAATGTTACTACACAGATTTCCATTACCAACTTTGGAGATTTCAACAATAGACATTCAATCTACGATGATGAAGAAATGAGACCGGAGGCCAGCCGTCAGAAGAATTTGTTCGACCCGGTTACGAGTTTCCAGAGTATTAATCGAGAAGCCTGAAGACCCGTTGGCGAGGTTCGAGGCCACACAGCCAGGTGCTCACTCAGGGGAGAGAGCCGCCAAGCTGACTTCTCGCAAGCAAGGAGGAACCCGTTTCCTAGCGCACGACAGACACGTGCCGAGCCAGGGGAGAAACATCTTACATATCAGGCCAGGTACCGCAACAGCTGATCATCACGAAGGTAGACGAAAGATTGTACTAATATCTCAGTAGTTTGTTGTATTTTGGGGGTATTTCAGATGTGACCAACTTATATGTAGATTTTTCTTTACTCATAACCTATGTTATTATGTTGTCAATTTTATACATTTAATTGTAAATTTTATGCTACGTCAGCGTGTGTCGTTATTGACGTATTTTAACTATTGTTTGGATTTAAAGTTTCATATTTGAATTTTGCTGATGCGTTTTTAATTAAACTCACTTTAAAACGAAACTGTTTTATAGATGGAATGCTTCGATGGAATGCGTAAATACATATAGTATGCGTCAATATTGCTAGATCACATCGTTTAATAGAGAAAGCATAAGTGAAATATGCTGAAGTATTTGTTATAAATAATTTAATATGTCATAAAATAAATGTAATATTTATAAAATACTTTTTGAAGTATAACAATTCCAATATCGGAATATGATTAAACATGACATTGTTATAGTCATTGGTGACTAACATAACGGAGAAATAAATGAAAATAGGATCATTACGTTGACAGATAGAATCAAGATGAAGCCTAAAGTTAGAAACAATTGTATTGAAGTAATTGGTGATTACGAAACCATAGACCAGGTGATTTGTAGATCAACCTGAGGTTTATTTGAAAACGAAGCACATTTGTAAATGAATAATTAATTCATTAAGGAATACCAGAAAGGGAGGAAATGTTTTATTTTGTATTAAATACGAAGACGAGCGACCTAAAGTCTATTAATGTTGATATCATTATTGTAACGTGTAAAATATTATGTTATGAAGGATATTAACGGAATTTTGTCAAATGAAGCAAAGTGGAATATAGTACAAGAATGTAATGGAGTGAACAGAAATGTTAATGAAGTTTATAGAGCACGAAGGTAATTAGTTTGTGGAGAGGAGTTGTTAGAGTGCACCATGAAAGGTATTTCACAGGGTGGTGATTATTTAATAGGGTCACTGATTCTTATACATGTTTGGAATGTATTAAGATGGGTTTTTAGTGGAAGAATACCGTGCATTATTATCGTCGGAAGGAAAGGAATGTGTTGAGAAATATATGCGTGTAGTTAACGCACTATTGAGAAATTGTTCACCGTATAGGAAGGTTTATAAATGTATTGCCTGTAAGAGCAAATTGTTTGATACAGTATGTCGAAGAAGTTAACTGACATCTGAGTATTTATTTGTGTTGTACATGTCAGTAAAGTGTAATTCCGAGATCCCCGAAATTTATTAAGATATCAGATTAGTCCCTCATCGTTCTTCAGGTATATCGTAATTATTGATTGACATTGACATTACAGAGCCGTAATTAGCTTAATTGTTTGTTACGAAGGTTCTATTGATATTGACAGAAACCATTAATTGCAGGTAAATACATTGTTTGTGAACAGTATTAAAGGAAATGTTTTAGTAGACAGAAACGCAGTGAGATTGTTAGATCACGCATGATCTTGTAAATATTTGTTAGAATATCGTGCTGGACATGAGAATTCGACTTATGTAAATACTTAAATAATTTAATAATTCTTATTCATAAATGTTGATATTTTTTTAAAGTCGATAAATGTATAATATAGGGTGTTATTTTTTATAAATTACAACAGCTGATCATATCAGACTGCTTATTACATCCGAGTCACAGGGTGCCCAATAGAAGAAACTTACAATAATTATTATTTGCGAATAATTTTGTGCAACGAATGCTTTCATTTGGAAAGTGGATTATAGATAGAAGGACTATCTACTTATGTTAAAATTATTATTTTTGATCTTAATTTTTTTTTTGTGTTAGGGAATTTTTATAGCATGTATATATTTATTTAATAAACTTTCAGGCACTGTTTAGTTTGCCTGCCCCTTTTTTTATATAGAAACTGATCATCTTTTCATTTTGCAATCGGCATGCGGTAATACTGCTGGTTAGTTACTAGAACTCACTTAGTCTCAACTTAACCGTTCACGCTCGAGATCCGAGATTCTCGTCCTACCATCATGTTTTAGATGTTTGTTTGCTAGTAAATGTGTAACTGATTAGTAGTGTTATTGCATTACTGATATGCGCCGAGAGTTTCCTAGTTATTAATCTAGTAAGGAAGTGTTGGTTTATCTGGCTGGGTATCAACGTCCTTTACAATCCTTTCCATCTCAGCGGATATAGGTGGAGGCTATGCGAGATTCGGGCACACAGCACTTTATTACACACATCATAATAAAAAATAACTTGCAAGCTGTAAGAATCACAAAGGTATGAATAATGATGGAACACAATGAGTTCACTGTTTGGCACAGGGGAATCATATTCCTTAACCAATAAAACAGAAGTTCATTGTAGTATTTGGCGCGTATACAAGGCAGTGTATAACATTTGCCAGACCGGTAAGGATTTACGGAGGAACATGTTGCTGAGCGTCAAGATAACGTCAACGGTTTGGTCTTGCCGTACATGCTCATTGCGTTTTCCCTCTACGTACTTACTGCAAGTTCGACACTACTGAACTGTACTAAGCTATTATTTTATTGTCACTAACTAGAAAATCATTGCGGTGTATATTCTTGAGACACTTCTATTAATTTAATTTAATTCTATTAATTTAATTTAGTGCCGGCCCCGTGGTGTTGGGGTAGCGCGCCTGCCTCTCACCCGGAGGCCCCGGGTTCGATCCCCGGCTCCGTCAGGGATTTTAAAAACTGTCGTGAGGGATGGAACGGGGTGCACTCAGCCTCGTGAGGACAATTGAGTAGCTGTCTGACAGTGAGACAGCGCCCCGACTACGAATACCAAGATTAACGGCCGAGGGGACCCGATGCGCTGATCACGCGTCAACCCCAATATCTGCAGGCCAAATGGCTGGGCAGCGGTCGCTTGGTCGGCCTTAGCCCGTCATGGGCTGGATAGTGCCAGGGGTTGACAATTTAATTTAGTCTTAGGTACTTCAACATCTGCAGTAAGTGACACAATGCCATCGGTCAACTTAACAATCATCACACAAACGAACTAGTCCATAATAAGCGTATTATCACATATTTACAACCGATTGCATACATTAACGCGAACTGAACTTTACAGACATACTGAAGACACTAAAAATTACAGATGAGCGATAGTTTATCCCAACCTTCATCATACGATGCTAATCAAAGCTAATATTGTATCCCAGCAACTAATGTAAACAAAGAATATGTCGGGCTTCAGCAAACGCAATTTTCACCCTTTCGATACCTGCATTAAGATCTGAGTATTGTAGTTGGTCTTGCATCTCCCATGCCTGTGTAGAGCATATTATTGCACTCGTCAGCATTTACAATGTCTTATTAGAAGTGAGTTTGTACATCATTTCACCAATTCACTGTCAAAAATGTCAGCGTTATGGACATGTCCAACTCCATTGCAGGCCGCGGGTACCAAGATGTGGCAAATGTGTGCCAAGGAACACCTCACTCTAGATTGTAAAGACGTTTTATTGAAATGTGCCAACTGTCAGGGCAATCACCCAGCGGGTGTGGTCAGTTATGAAGTACATCAGACCCAAATTGCCATAAAGAGACAAATGTGCGTCGAAACCAAGTCCTATAATGACATTATGAAAAATAACGCCAGTGCCCCATTTAATCCATTAACGTTACCGCAAAAATTTCCCCCGATCGTTGCCTCCACCAGTGTAATAAATATGAATACTTTGATAAACCTGTTTGTTAGGTTTTATTAATCTCAACTTAACACATACCAGTACATGATCCGTATCAGACATCTACCAAAGAATACAGAAGAAACAAAGACAATTAACTATGGCTGATCCATAGAGATCAAGGAGTCTATAAAAAGGAAAAGCCATATCATTCACCCCCACCTAACTGATAAGTATAGTCCTTGAGGTAAGAGGGAGGGCGACGGATTCTAGTGCTCCGTCTAGGTTGTTGGCCTGGAGGAAGTGTAACTGGACTCTCTGACGACCCCTGAGATTCTGGAGAAGTCAGGAATCTGGTGCTTCGCCTAGGTTGCTGGTCAGGAGGGGAAGCCGCAACTGGACTTCCTAACGACCTCTGGGATTCTGGAGAAGTCAGGACGTGAGGAACCAGAGTCGAAGATTCCGATGGTCGAGGAGGGACCATTGATGTTGAAGGCCAGAGATGTCCAAGAGATCTGTTGGAATGCTGCTCTTCTGTCACCTCCCTTTCTTCTTCCCATTCTTGAGAAATGTTGCCTGGAGAAGGTACTGGAGCCAAGTCTCTAGTTGAAACGGTAGACTCCCGTCCATCAGCAAGTTGTACGTGAGCGTACTCGGGGTTCGCTTCAACAAGAGTGACCTCTTGGACAAATGGTTCATACTTTGAATGCCTGGTATGATTCCGCAGAAATACAGGTCCTGGAGTCAATAACCATGAAGGGGTTGCTTGTCCGTAAGTCGATCTCCTTTGGTGTTTAAACATACGCTCATGGGGAGTTTCGTTTGTTGCGGTACAAAGTAATGACCTGATAGAATCGAGGGTATCATCTAAAACTTTTTCCCACTGTCGGATATCCAATTGTCTTGATTTTAGGGCAAGCTATATAGTTTTCCAGACAATGCCTACGTATTTTTTCAGCCTGACCATTGCCTCTGGGATTATACGGTGTCGTTCTGCTCGTCGCTACCCGAACAGTCGTGAGACATGACTTCAATTCTTGGGACATGAAGGCAAAACCTCGATCTGAATGAATATAGGAAGGAAATCCAAAAATTGAAAAAAAGGATTTTCAGTTTTGATATAATGGTGGAGGTAGTAACATCCGTACAGGGAAAAACAAAAGGATATCTGGAATATTCATCTACTAAGATGAGGAAGTATCGGTTTCTGTAAGTGGATGGAAGAAGTCCCTTGAAATCCATGTTTATTCGTTCAAATGGATGGATAGCTTTGATGAGACTTCCCTCGTGTTGGATAAATCTGGGTTTTATCTCAGCACAGACTTTACACGCTGATAAAACCTTCTTTATATCCTCCAACGAATAGGGCAAATTCTTTGACTTAACGAAGTGATTCATTCTCGTCAATCCCAGAAGACATAAGGCTTCATGAATGTTCTTAAGTCTTAATCCATAGCACTGGGTAGCCGAATAGATTCTGGATAAAGCATCAGCTGCTTCGTTGTGTTGTCCAGGTCTGTAGATGATTTCATAGTCAAAACATGAAAGTTCCAATCACCAACGCAGTACCTTCTCATTCTTTACCTTGCCATGACGCCTGCTGTCGAACATGAAGGCCACTGACTTCTGATCGGTGATGAGGCGGAAATGTCTTCCTAGTAAATAATGCCTCCATTTCTTGACAGCTTCGATAATAGCCTGAGCTTCCTTCTCCACAGATGAATGTCTTTGTTCTGACTTGTTGAGGGTTTGTGAAAAAAAGCTACAGGCTCCAATAGAATATTCTGAAGCATCAGTCTCCACGGTGAACATAGCCTTCTCATCTATAGCTGAGACGAGTGCGTTTTCCACATCTTCTTTCAGAGTATTGAACGCTTCAACAGCTTTTTCGTTTAATGGAAAGTGACCACTCGAAAGGATATGCATTTTCTGTGAAAATCTAGAAATGAAGTTTGAAAAATGTGCGAACATGCCCATTGCTCTTCGAAGAGAAGCAGTATCAGATGGAACTGTAAGTTCTCTCAAGGATGTGAGTCTGTCAGGATCTGGACGAATTTCATGATTGGAGATTATATAACCCAACAGCTTTATTGTACGAGCTGAGAAGACACTCTTCTTATCATTAATTGTCAAGCGATACTTTTCTACGGCTTTTAGAACCTTCTTCAGATTCATGTCATGTTCTTGCTGATTCTTGCCTCCTGCTATGACATCATCTAGGTAAGCTGCTACCCCCAGTGAGTTCTTCTTTCTGGATGATCGAATCAATAGTTCTTTGGAAACAGGGAATTCGTTTATACTGCCAAAGTTTACCACTGGCTTCAAATGCTGTGTACGGACGGTCCTCTTCGCAGAAAGGGATTTGATTATAGGCGCTCTTTAAGTCGATAGCACTGAACACTTCATAATTTGCCACTTTGTTTACGATATCCTCAATGCGTGGAAGTGGATATGCATCTAGTTGGGTGTACTGATTTACAGTCCGAGAATAGTCGACTACCATGCGGCGCTTGTGGTTCTCGGTGTGGGTAACAAGAACCTGTGCACGCCATGGAGAAAAGCTTTCTTCTATGACATCTTCCTTTAAGAGTCGTTGAATTTCTTTATCAATGAACTTGGCATCTGAAGCTGTGTGACGTCGAGATTTAACAGCGATTGGTTTACAGCCTGGAGGGATGTTACGAAAAGTTGGACAGGTTCTACATTAGCCACTGTCAATCCGCAGATATTCAACGGTTCTTTGCTGCCACCAAACTTTATTTCTATGGATGAATGGCGACCAAGTATGTCGTGACCCTAAATAACGTCCGAGCATAGATCTGTCAGTATATTTAGCTGAACGTCTTCATATACATGGTCCTTGACTTTTAGATTGACTGAGCAAACTCCCTTAACAGATGAGCTAAGAGATGTTGAGGCCATTGTTACTGTGAGACTACTAGCACACACGGGGAGCCGGAGCATCCGGACCAACCTCTCAGAAATAAAACTTGTAGAACTACCAGTGTCTACCAGAGCATTGGCTTTCGTTCCATTTAAGTGAATGGGAATTATTGCTTTTGCCAGACAAGATGGCGTGGAAGAGGCAGAAGATAAGACTGCAGTATGGCAATGGTAAGATTTTTGGGAACTATTTGGTTTGGCACGTCTACAAACTTTGACGTAGTGACCAGTTTTTGAGCATGCACGACAAATAGCTCCCCTTGCTGGGCATTCATTCCTCTTGTGATAGGCAAGTCCACAAAAATAGCACTTCCTGTTTGTCACTGCAACAACTTCACACGAGGCGTCACTATTCCCTGAGCAGCTGTCACGGCTGGCATAAGTAATTGAGGGTGGTCTGGGTGAACTAGCACGACGGTTCTGAACAGCACTGACTGAAACAGGCTCTTGATACTGAAGGGACTGTTCCATCGCTGACTCTAAAGCCTTTGCCTTTATTGAAGCCTCCTCAAGAGTGAAGTTAAGATTTTCTAATAGTCTCTGACGAATATTGTAGCTAAGAAGACCGGCAATGAAAGCGTCGCGAAAACAATCATCTCTATTTACTTCCGCTGTGACAGCCTTAAAGTTACAATCTTTGCTCAGAAGCTTCAAAGATTCTATATATCTCGACACTGTTTCTCCAGCTAGCTGCTTTCTGGTTGCTAATTTGTGACGCGCAAATATTTCGTTCACCGGTTTTGTAAACGTGCTAACCAAAATGCTTATTGCGTCATTGAACGTTTTAGCTTCATTGAAATATTCGTATACTGAAGGTGAGACATGATTTATCAGGATTCTTAATTTGTCGGCGTCACTTGCTTGGTAAGACACTATGACGTTCCTGAACGTGCTGTACCAGTGATTCCATTCTTGTTGTGCGTTGCTAGATTCTGGGTCGATGTTCAGACGCTCGGGTCTTAGTAGACGATCCATTCTTAGTTGAGATGAATGAATTGTAATAAATATGAATACTTTGATAAACCTGTTTGTTAGGTTTTATTATTTTTAACTTAACACATACCGGTACATGATGCGTATCAGACATCTACCAAAGAATACAGAAGAAACAAAGACAATTAACTATGGCTGATCCATAGAGATCAAGGAGTCTATAAAATGGAAAAGCCATATCAACCAGTAGGCAGTTTGATGATCCTCCCAGGAAACGTAAATTCACAGACATTGTTCATCCCGCAACAAAACTTATTAAGCCCCTTGGATATGATCGGAAAGCATATTTCCAGATTGTTACCAATCCACAGATCGGAACGACCCTCCAGTCCCTTCCGGCTGGTGAACCGGGAGTTTCAGGAGGTCCCACTAAACCGAATTCTTCTGGGTTAAATAAGACTGCTCCAACGCGGTTGATTCTAGATGAATTTACACAGCTCATGGACCTTCTGGGCCATAACGTTCAATGGGCACATTGTGTTAAAAATCTATTAGACGAGTTCCTTCCGTTATTACCACCTCTGAAAAAAAAACCACATACAACCCCCCTAGTCTCTTTTCTCCTGCTACATATGTTTGATGTGGATCCTAGAGTGGAATTGTAGGAGTGTGGTCAACAAAAAACATGAATTAATTCAACTGATACCTGAATTCCAACCCGCTATCGTTTTTCTTCAAGAAACCTGGCTGTATCCTCAATACAGATTTCATATTCCCACATACACAGTTATTCGTAATGATGGTCCGGGTTATGGAGGTCTATTGACACGTTTAAAACGGATCTTGTTGTCACTTCAGTGTCTAGTAATTATAATCTCCCAAATACGTATCATCAATTATTTCGATTCGGTGACCTCCATTTCAGTTATCTTCTTCTTCTTTCGAATAACCCATTTGGAGGGTACGATGAATCAACGTTGGCTATTGTCCATTGTATTCAATTTCCGTTGTTTCCAAATTTCTTTCATCGTTCTAGAGTGACGATCTTTCTCCTCCTGAGTCCACTTTCTGCCAGTTGTTTGTTTCTTCCTTTCTTGAAATTTTGCGTTTTGAATAGCTTCTCTGAAGAGTGATCTGTTTGCTATTGTGTCTGTCTGAATTTTGGTGTTTGTCAAATCTTTGTCAATTTCAATGCACCATGTGGGTTTGGATTTGTAACTAGTCAGTAAGTTGAAGATCTGTTTAGTTAGTCTACTATTTTCCATTCTATAGATGTGCCCAAAAAACTGTAATCTTCCCTTTCTCATTACATCAGTCAATTTTTCACATTTCAAATATAACTCTCTATTTGGTCGTAACCTATATTCTGCGTTATTATTTCGTTTAGCTCCCAGAATTCGTCTTTCAGTCTTCTCTAATTTGTCTAAATCACCAAATCTTGTTAATTTAAGTGTTTCTGCTGCATACAGAGTTTCAGGTCTGACTACTGTTTGATAATGCCTTAAGGGACACTAGGGCTGAGTTTTTCAACTTCCACATTTTTTATCAGAATGAGTTGAAATTTAAACTGAAGACTTAGAATAGTAACACTATGTCACATACCAAATTTGAAAACAATTGGATGAAATCGAATGGATTTTTTACTAATTATATTATTAAAATATACCGTGTAATCAAAATGATCCATGCGCATTAGAAATTGTGTAAAACGCTTGATATTTTCATTACATATATATAAAACTATTCTTAATATTTTAACATTGAGACACTTCAGGAAAGTGATACATGTATGCTGTCAGATTAATGTTTTCTTTATGTGCCATCATGTTTTATGAATTTTGATAATTTTTCATAGTTTTTTATTTTTTTGGTGTGTAATTTACAAAGTGACTAGAGATATCGCAATGTTATCTTACAACACATGTGTTTCTGAAGATCCAGTGATTTTTTAGTAAAATTGGTGAATATCTCATGCACATGGAGCATTTTGATTACCTAAAAATGTTGTTTGGAGATAAAAGCATTTTTATAAATCGCATGCTATATTAACCAGTTTGGCTCAACCAATGAAACATTTTTGGAAAAAATCAGAAAAATACAATGCTTTGTTGTAGAGATAAAGAGCGTAGAGACCTTTCGTTTGAGTTAACCTACGACTTTCTAGGATTTCTAGTTTTAAAAGTATAGCCTACTTTCTATGATTTGCCTTCCATCTTCCTTTTACGCAGATGATATTTAAAACTGTCGCTGAGCCTTTAGAAATGGGAGTGCATGAAAACTTTTTTACTGAAATGATCCACATGGGTCCATACGATGTATATATGGGAAAAACAAAATACAGTTATTTTGTCATTTTTGCCTAAAAACTCACCCCTAGTGTCCCTTAATTTAGTGTTCCAGGATAAGCTTTTTTTATTATATATATCTTTTGTCATATGAAAACACCTTTGTAATTTATGCATACGTGTTTCTATTGCTGTCTTTTCCTGTGAGTCATTCATTATCTACTCTCCTAGGTATTTAAAGGAATTTGTTTTACATACTGAACTGTCATGAATTGTGATACTTTTGGGGGCATCGGTGATGTTTGTCATGAACTTAGTTTTTTCAAATGATATTTGTAGTCCGACTTTGGCTGCCTGTTTTTGCAACTCTCTAATTTGTTCTTGGGCAGTATCCAGTGAGTCAGTCAGTCAGTTATATTTATTGCCCACCTCATGTTCAAGGTTCCCAAAAACAATGGCATACCGTAGAGTGGGGTGAAGTCGATCAGGTGGGGTGAAGTCGATCATTGTGACGTCTCGATATAATTTCAGTGCTACCACCTGGTGGGTAAATGGAGAAGTAACGATTTAACTTCTTTGGAATGTTGAAGCTCCGTGCTATTTATATGATATTATTTGTATGTTATAACCATAACACGCTAAGTGTGGTTAAGCTTTCAATCAATGCCCATTTTTAATATTTTTCAAAACTTTGGTCAACAAACAGTCATCCACCGGTCTCAATCGGTAACCCAACTTCTTCACCGACTTCATTTGATAAGTTGATGTGTTGTGCTCTTGTGCTGCCCTTTAGACCGCACCTAATTTATGCCGCATGCAAGCAATAATGTATTATACCGAATGTTTACATCACAGAACACATTTGGTAGGGTGAAGTCGATCATGGTACGAATATATCAGAAGAAGCCAGGCGCTGCTGGGAAACGATATTATAGTGTTCAGTATTTAAACAATGCTGTGCAAAGAGTAAAAAGGGGGGGGGGAATAAGCATCAGAAAAGCCTCTGAATGATATACTATCCTAAATTATTGGGTCAAAGGTAAACACAATACTACTGGGTCAAAGGTAAACACACTGAACGTTTGGAGGACAACTTACATTGACTACCACTGATGAAAATTGTTTGATTGAAGGTTTAGTTAAGTGCTCAGAGTGGGGGTTTCCTCTGAAACGTACTAATGTATGAAATATAGAGGAAAAGAAGGCCATTATTGGATAAAATTTGTCAAGCCATTTGTCTCTGAATGTAATGCGTTTTTGCAAAGAAAATAATTATGAAATTGCTCTCCAAGAGTTTAAAAAAGTACGCTACCTCTTCCATAGACTATCGCAGAAATGAACATAACATTTGACACGCAGGAATTACCCCCTTAATTGGAATGACCAGGCCCATAAAAAAACATACCCAGAATAGTATTCCGTGACCACAGTACTAAGTTTAGACATGGAAATAATACACTTGCGTTCCTTAAATGAACAACTTCTATTGACATTTCTTAACATTACATTTACAATAACATTAACGAGATTAGATTTAACAAAACAGGAAGATGTGGAAATAGTTCACGTTCCCGGTACTTGCCTTCGCACGGAGAAAAACTTATGTAATCCAGTATACATTTCACGACATTTACCCAACTATCAATCATATAGGTCTCATTATCATCGAAGGAATAGCCATTAAAATCTTTTAATTACAAGAATAACTTCATTAGAAGACAGAACTTAGTAATGGCTCCGTCGATCGTTCTCTATTCACATCCCAGCTGACTGTCGTACGTAGAAAGACTTATGTAGACCAGCATACATTTCACGACAGTTATCCAACTATCAATTATATAGGTCTCATTATCATCGAAGGAATAGCCATTAAAATCTTTATATTACTCGAATAACTTCATAAGAAGACAGAACTTAGCAATGGCTCCGTCGATCTTTTTCTGTCCACATCACAGCTGACTGTCGTGCATAGTTAAGAAACACAACAGAACCACAGTATAGTAATCATATACAGTAAGGACACATCAGGCCTTTACCATGTAATTTTTTCGTCATGGTTTTGAAACGGCCGTCACCGGAAACACCGCACGCACGCACGCATGGCGGCGACGGTTCACCATGTATCCGCGAGAGAGCAGTCTACCCATATTCATTGAGTGCGGCCTGTCGATTTTGTCTGAAGAAAACATTGTTTGTAATTATTAAAATCAACTCAGAAATATAATTTTGCAATTTAACCAATAGCAGAAATGTGGGAAACCAACATCTGTGCGGTATTTTTTTGCGCAGTTCTTGTCACACTGGACATAACAGCATTCCGGTTTCCTCGTGCATTGGAGCGGTAAATACAAATATCACACGTTTCACCGAATAATTCTGGTTTTAATACCCATGAGATGTCAGTCCCTCAAACACCTATCCATTAATTCACAAATTCCTCATTCCTTATCCAGATATAATGACTGGATCAAGGCCTGTAATCAGGAGGATTTACTGGCATACGTGGCAAATCTACACGTCAATATATAGGGTATGTAGTCTTTATTTCTCAAAGGAAGTGTTTTAAACCACAACGCAGTGCTAGGCTGAGATTAGGTAATAATGCCCAACAAACATTAAATCTCTACCCTAGAGAAGCTATTGTCTCCTTTAAAGTGACCGTTTTCTAACCCCACTTAGCCTAGGAGGCAAATGGTTTCCTGACTGAAGTTAGTTGATGTGTTTTATTAAATGTAATTTGTTAAGCTGCAGCCCTTTACAGTGAATTAAGTGATTTAATTACAAGCTACAATGCAAATCATATTTAACATTTGCTCCCTCACCTATGGGACTTTGTGCTAGAGTTCTGGAGAAGGTTGGATTGTCGTGTATCCAAAGCTACAATCTCATGATTGTTGAAAATGACTGAAGGTACTCCAGTCCCTCAGAATTGTAAATAGTGTTGCTTTCAGAGACAAACTATTGAGGTTAGCAAACCCCTCACTAGGCTCGGCATGGCATTAAGGCTGTGCGACTTAAAAACCAGGGCTGTTAACCTTGATCTTCCTACCTCATAGACATATCACAATGCCCTTAATTTTATTTAATTTTGTGAAACCACTAAAAGTTTGCCCACCTATGTATATGATAAGCCCACCCAATTTCTTCTCAAGTGATACCTGCCTCTCATTCCACACACGCCCAAATACACGGGGATATATGACCACGATGTCTCAGCCCTTAAAATAAGCAACAACAACTTTATCTTCGATACACACTAATCAAATTCCTGGATACTTCTATGCTTTCAGCAACGATGCTAGGGATGATTTTTCTTCACTATGACACATGCAGAACATGGTGCCTCTAAAGCAATACCGTATAGGTCTATGTTATTTGAAAATGAAAACATAATAATCACACAAGAGTGGAGCCTTGCATAAGTGAGGAGATGTTACACCAAACTCTGGGTGTCAACAAGCCTTACTCTTATATCACTCGGGAATTGAGAAATTGGGTGGGCATATTGTGTGATAACCTGTGTTACTGTGGTGGCTGTACTAGTGTGTGTATTTGTAAATTGGGGATAGGATTGGGAAGGAGATGACTGTGGCCTTAAGTTAACAACCATCCCAGCATTTGCCTTGAGTGGGGAAACCACGGAAAACCACTTCCAGGATGGCCGAGTTGGCAGTCGAACCCTCCTCTTCTCAGTTTTGCCTCACGAGGCTGACTGTGCCCCATTCCAGCCCTCAGACCAGAGCCGGGAGTCAAACCCAGACCTACGGGGTGACAGCCAAGAAAGCTATCCGCTACACCAAGAGGTGTAATGTAATGTAATGTATTGGTCATAAATATAGGCTATATAAATCTACTGCCTATCCAAACATTTTCATAAATTTGAGTTTCATATACTATTTTAAAGCTCAATGGTTTTAAAATTTACAGTTATCTTAAGTCATAGCAACAGATTTCAATGTTTACATTAAGCCACATTGTTCAAACCTGTTCAGGGATGTCGGAAATTCCTCAGATAATGTCAAGCTGCACCTCACATCCTATTCTATTGTTGGGCAAGGACTTGATTCTCATCATTGCAGAAATAATCTGTTTATAACTAGCTGTAAACATGGCCAAGGTGTCATGTGATACAAGCTAAAGGTGTAGAATTTGGTACAAATGTTTATCACAAGTATCCAGTACCGGTACTTCTATGTCAATGTTACATAGGCATTGTGCTTGCTACACTTGACATAGTATGTGGTATAAATTTCAGAATGTGCATCCGTTTTACTTTCTACCCTTGATTATTCATATTTATGTGGAAGTCAGGAATCGTATGGAAGTGATGCTAGGAAAATATGATATGACAGGTCTGAAGCAGTTCATTATTTCAGTATTTCAAAAACTGACTCTCTCTACCAGAAATCAAATCAGTGATCTGGGTTCATGGCGATATCAGGATAGAAGGAATGTTTGTTTATTGCATTACAACAAGGGATTTGGTAGTAACCTCATAAAGCAGTAACTTCTAAATCAAAATAACTTACAATTTTATTGTTGGACAGCCAAAGGACTTAACATAATCCTCCATGGTTTTAGACAGGTGCAATGATCCATTAGTTCTGGGTTATCCCATCCTGTTAGAAAATGGAAGGATTGGGGTTTGAGACCTAAGGATGTTGTACAGCATTAACTGCAAACCACATCACCACTCTGAAGACCTGGTTTGCGAAATAAGTTGGTTCATGTCCCTTCACCTGTCATTTCAAGTTAGCTTCCTTGTTTCTCTTCTCAAAATGCTGAGATGGTGGCTTTCCCATAGACCACAGTCACTTCCCCATTCCTTTCTTAGCCTCTTCTACTTTCCATCTACTTTGAGGCTGCTTGGATGATCCATTTCTCTAGAATGAAAGGGCTCCATGACACTGTCAATTAGGATGAAAAAGAGTTTGGGAATGAAGACAGGTGATAAAAGAAATATTCATATCTAAGAAATAAAAATAGCCAAACATATAAGTCCATTGTTTCCACAGCTACTGCCATGGTCTAGAAGTAAGAATAGCTGCTTTCTAACTGGTTGGCCCAGTTTTGAATCCTGGTTTTGCCAAGGAGAATTTAAATTTTGGCATGTAGTCACATGTACTTGGGTGTGTGTATAATTTGTCTCATAATCTGTCTTATTGTGATGGCTGTATTAGTGTGTGCATTTATAATTTTAGGTGAAGATTGGGAAGGAGGCGATTATGGCCTTAAGTTAGGTAGCCTACCGTCTCGGCATTTGCCTGCAGTAGAAGTGGGAAACCAAGGAAAACCACTTACTAGATGGCCGAAATGGGAATCAAAATCACCTCTTCTTAGCTTTGCCTCACAAAGCTGAGTGTATCCCGTTCCAGCCCTCAGACCAGAATGCTAGTTGCTACACCACGAGGTGATCTAAGTGAAAAGGGATGGATTCTAATCCACCTCTTGGTCATAATAGAAGTGAATCTCTATGGTTTCTGATTCCACCTCCCCTCAACCAGGCAAAGCCTGCTTTATGCTCCATGCACCAAACATTCCATCTCCAAATTATTTTGCATGCCCAATTAAATGAAGTATTATAGCTCGGGTGGTGTTGGGGTAGCGCGCCTGCTTCGCACCAGGAGACCTCGGGTTCGATTCCAGGCTCCGTCACGGATTTAAGAAACCGGCGTGAGGGCTGGAACAGGGTGCACACAGCTTCGCAAGGACAATTGAATAGCTGACAGTGAGGCAGCGCCACGCTCATGGAGACCAAGATTAACGGCTGAGGGGACCCGAGGCGCCCACCACGCGTCACCACATAATCTGCAGGCCAAATGGCTGGGTGGCGATCGCTTGGTAGGCCTAGGCCTTCATGGAGTGTAGTACCACGGGGTTTGTTTGTTTCGTTTTAATGGTAGCTCGGAGACCTTAGAATGCATATGGGTGTTAACTTTAAAAATACCCGCACGAGTCTCTCTGGAGGACTCACACACTATTACTATTACGTAAACATATCTTGCATAAGAATCATGGCCCTACTAATAATATAGTTCATCGTATCTTGGTGAGAAAAATACTGTACCTGTATGTGCATTTGCTCAAAGAACTTTTTATTTTCTGAATGTTGATTCCATATATATTATTTTTGTTTGTTTTATTAATATTAGGCATCCACCTATAAATTTTAACTCAGCTAAAATTGGTATTATTCTGTGTTAAGAGGGACAGATGACCTTGCTGTTCCGTCCCTTAAACAACAATAACTATCCATACTATGTGTAAAGTTACTGGGCAATTCTGAGAATATTTACAGAGGATCCAGATTGCAGTCATGGACCACCTTGTGGCGTAGTGACTAGCATTCTTGGCTGTTGCCCCAGAGGTCTGGGTTTGATTCCCGGCTCTGCCAAGAAATGTAATTCTGGTCTGAGGGCTGCAACAGGGCACACTCAGCCTCGTGAGGCACAACTGAGTAGAGGAGGGTTTGATTACCACCTCAGCCATCTTGGAAGTGGTCTTCCGAGGTTTCCCACTTCTACTGCAGGCAAATGCTGTGATGGTTCCTAAGTTAAAGCCAAGGCCGCCTCCTTCCCAATCCTCACCTGAATTGCAAATACACATACTAAGACAGGCATCACAATAACACAGGTTATGAGTCAAAATTCCACACACGCCCAACACAGGTATCAGTCAATATTCCACACTTGCCCAAGTATACGGGGCTAAATGACCACGATGTCCAGGCCCCTCAAATGAAACAACAGATTGCAGTCGATGTACAGAAGTTGTCTAACATGGTGGCCAGATTGCTCCTTAGTGCCTCTTGGTCTATTGGAATGGCTGTAACATCCGGTGCATTATCATATTATTTCTGCTCGAACCATAGCCAAACTGTTCCTCTATTGGAACACGAAGATTGGGATTCTCTGCCGTCACTGTCTCATGAAGCCATAGCCAGGTGGCTATGCTAATGCTTGTTGTTTCATGTAGGAGGTTGTATATCATGGTATTGTGTATTTGGGTGTGAGAAGAAACCCATACAACAGGAGCATACGAGCCTGGCAACGGGTGGGTGAGCGATTTCACAAGCTCTTCATCCAGGAACGCCTCCAACAGCAAGGCAATTCAGTCATGTTTTGTGGTGGGATCATGTTTGGTCGACGTACGCCTCTAATTCCTATCCACAGTAACATGACTCGGTCTGGCATACAGAGACAACATCCTCAAACCTGTCGTTACAGGATTCGCTGCCACAATGGGTGAGGTCTTTACACTAGTGGACGATGATGCGCATCGAGCTAGGGTGGTCAATCAGTTCCTTCAGATGCAAGGGATACGGAGAATGGAGTGGCCTGCATATTCTGCGGACATGAACAGTATCGAACATGCATGGAAAGAGATTAGGAGTGCAGTTTCGCACTGTCCCAATCCTCTCACAAACAAATAAACATTCAGCAACTGATTGAAGCTGCTTTCCAAGTGTGGGATAATCTGCCCCAAACCCGGTTGGTTCGTAGTTATGCCTCTTTGTCGGCAAGCATGCCTTAGGGCTCGTGGTGGCCATACATGGTATTGATAGGCCCCAACATGAAAAAGATCGCCACTTTTGTTATTGTTTTAGTGTTTGTCCCTTTTGCACAGCATATTGTGTGTTGTTTTTCTTTGTAAGTCATTACATACTACCTTACCAGGGAATTGTTACTGCTCGACGTGGAGCACGGCTGTTGTGTATACATTACGTCAGCTCGCATCGTTTTGGCTGCCGCGAGCGGTTGCTAGGCAAGAGGGGGAACGCATGTAGAGTCATACAATGATAACACATCGCACAGCGCACGACCCAACACGAATCATGCACACAAATGACGTGCGATGAGGTTTCGCTGGCGACAACTGCAAGGCTATCGCAGGCGTGTGGCTGGGCGGAGCGCATTAGTTCCGATTTCCGCCACCGGTAACAATTCGCTGGTAGGGTAGTACACATAGCAAAACACTAAATCGTGCAATATGCAAAACCTTTTTTTGAGTACTGTTCAAGTTACAAACACTGCTAGTCACCACAACACACTAGGGGCAGATGACCTCGAAGTTCTGCCCATTAAAACAACAATTACATTACATTCACCACAACACTGATGATCAAATACCATGCACACACAAGTACACGGGTCATAGACCAAATAGGTCCTAGTTGGAACTATAATATATACAGTATGTCAAAAAATATGATTATATAAATGACTCCAGATTATAGCTTACCAAGAGGCATACATACTTTGAACCGGCCTCGGTGGCCGAGAGCGCTAACGTGCTTCCTCGGTTACGTCTCAAAACTCACGAGTCTCAAAACTCACGAGCTAAAAATAGTAACAAATAGTATCAAAACTCACGACAATAAACTAGTAGCTGAATGAACATTATAATAATAGTCTCAAAACTCACGACTCTGTAGAGCACACTGCCCTTTGGCCCGTTTGTCATCCAGTTTTAGGATGGGATTTCGTTTGTATTGCACAGACATCACAGTGACGCAGGTTATCAGTTCTATGCCCACCCAAGATCGTGACCACGATGTCGCAAAGCCTCTAAAAGAATCAACAACAACATATTGATGAGAGAGGTGCCAATTGCAAGAAGGCAGTCAGTTCTGGCTGACTCTAACAATGAACCTTTTCGCAATGAACTCGCTTGGCCATGGCTACCTATAACCTTATAGGTGGCTATGGCTTGGTTCGTGAGTTTTGAGACTGGCCCAGGTACAGAAACCGGTTAGAACCTACTTTTACTAACCCTCATCTTGAAATTCGTGAATTTTGAGACTCGTGAGTTTTGAGACGACACGCCTCCCTCGAGCCTCGCTGGCATCGGGAGAGCGTGAGTTCGAATCCCATATCGACCATCCTGAAAATGGTTTTCGTGGTTTCCCATTTTCACCCCCAGGCAAATGCCAGGTCGGTTTCTTTCAATAAATACACTGCCAATTTCCCTCCAATAACCCTTCCCTGACCCGTCCTGAAAATAAAAGTACATGGCCATTGGCTGCATTAATAAAAATGTACATACTTTGAAACTTAAGTGTTTAAAATAAGACTGCTGTTGCGACTTGAAACTGAATCCCAGCACTCTGCGCAGAGTGTGAACTGATAACACCACGATAGCCCTTTATTAACTCTTGACGTAGGCCTAGTAACTGAAGTTATGGCATATAGTTAGGCCTCCTAATGACCAGTATTAATTCTACTATGATGTACATGTCGCTTACAGGTACCAACTGGAAAGACCTGCACCAGGCCTCTCCAAAAGCAACACAGCATTATGAGCCTAACATTTCTCTCATCCAGGTGTAAAAACCATCCAACATATGGAAAACTCATCTCCAATCCTGCAGAATGGGAAGAATAAGGAGTAGACATACCACTGACAAGTAAAAAGTGCGGTGCGGTTAGATGGCAACTTATTAGTCGTGACAAGGTTAAAGTTAGGACTGATTGGTGCTAAGCTATGGTTAGAGCAAGTTTAGGACTGAGTGTTTCACTTGATTGATTGGCGACACCATTGTACATAGAGTTATTCACCAGTTATATTACTGGTTAGAGCAAGTTTAGGACTGAGTGTTTTACTTGATTGATTGGCGACACCATTGTACATAGTGTTATTCACCAGTTATATTACTTTATTACATTCACTAGCGGCAGGAAGCAAAGCAAACTTGTAGCTTCACGTGGCTCTCGTGATCATAAGCCACAGAACCTTTCTTTTTTATACTTGGAATTTGAACCACTGGATGCAACTCTGAAATTCTAACATGCATTAACCAAGAATCAAAACCCAGTCCAAAACTATATGATGACTTTAGGAATCCCAATGGAGGAGATTATTTGGGTGTGACCTTGGCTTCTAGGATTAAAGAAGCAGGCCTCTATACGAAGGGTGGTTCGCCGGTTTACTTACTGTAAGCCCAGAGCTTGTATTTCAGCTTTACTTTACTTAATTTTAGGCCATCTGTAGGCTAAACAAAACAATCTACAAGTAAATGTATAGTCTATTTGTTGAATCAGAAGGCTACTTGTTGCTGCTATAATAGCCCCACAAAGACGTGGAACTAATAAAGGTAATGAAAAGAGATTCCGTAGCACATAACTTACAGTAGGCTACCGGTATTGTATTATTCTTGAAACACAAGATAATGAATGGAAGTGTGAGTAGGCTAAGAAATGAGGAGTAAGAAGTAGCCTAGGCATATCATGAAATGTGAAAATAACACTGCATAATAAGGCTGTCCCCACAATCAACAGGACTTTTTTATTGACTAAATAAATTCCCGGGTATTTACGTTAGGAAGCTGAGAACATTAAAAATTACCACTTTTTTTTTTTTTTTTTTTTTTTTTTTAGCGTATGGCTTTTAGTGCCGGGAGTGTCCGAGGACATGTTCGGCTCGCCAGTTTTGGAGCTGCTTCGAGACGGACACCCAATGGGTGAGCTACAAGTACCGTTGGGGAGGAATGTTGGATGGGAGGGTCGAGGAGTTTCGAAGGTAGCGGCTGTGGCCTATAGTTAGGGACCAACCCCGGCATTTGCCTGGAAGGAAGATGGGAAACCACAGAAGACCATCTTCAAGGTTGCCGGCGGGGGGATTCGAACCTCCTCGCCTCCCGGATGTGAGCGACTGCCAACAGTCATGCCGCAACGACCTCGGCTAACTCACCCGGAAAATTACCACTTATTTATAGACACTGTAGAAAACTTCAATTGCATTATCTCAGACCACAAAAGTTTAAGAAACAAAATCCACATTTCCCCCACACTTTTCAATATATTGTGTGTTAATTTAATCATCAAAAACATATCATAACCTTTCATCGTTACGATGCAATCACAATGCGACACCACAGGACTGAAGGAATATGGTGTTAAACATAAAATCACACACACCTTGGAATTAAAACTCAGTAATATTAACACTTTCTATTTTCTTGTTATTTATTCTCTTAAACTATGGTATCTGATTATAAAGAGAGCTAGTGTGTTGAAATAGAGTTAAATAAATTACATAAGATATACATTCAGCACCCAGCTGTTTATCAAGTGTTTGTCCATAAGTGGTGCTACCTAGCGGCTTACAGGTGTATTGGTGCTCCCCCTTATAAATTGTTTTTTTGAAAATCCGTTCTTCCGGTTTTGCCGAAGTGTCCATACTGTAATGATATGTATACTGTGACAGAACAACCAAGAAAAACAAAACAGCAATAGACGTCAAAATATCAGGAAGACTGGTCATGCGCAAAATATACATATAGCAGACCCAAGGTTACAATCAACTTCTTACCGTGGTGCAGCTCTCTAGCGGCAAAACAGAGAACTGATATCTTCACTGCAGGCAGAGTCCTAGATACCATCGACTAAACAGAGCAGTAAGAGTAAAAAGTGACGTAATTACGGCACATATCTCCCCCTCTACAAGCTTGACGTTGGTTCAACAACCACGTCAATGAAAAAAGAATAGTTACATCATGCTGACATGCAAACCTTCATGAAAAAAAGGTTTTTTTTTATCACAACATATTAGAATATGAACACTTCATGCCAAATAAATTCTTTTCACATTCTTCCACCAATTTCAAATCATACTAGCATGTCGTTACCAGGTTTTGACATCATGTCAAGAACGTTTGCTAGTACTATCACCCGTCTTACCATGGTACAAAATTACAAATACAGGTTTTCTCGTACAAATACAATATAAATGTATCTTCGAAGTCTTCAAACATAGACGAAGGTAGTTTCCCATTCGTACAGATCCATTGGCAACAGCTTAGTCATCTGGGCTCAGGATTGTCTCACATAATACACCAAAGAATCTTCTCCGCAGAAGCAATCTCCAAATAAATAGGGCTGAAATCAATTTCGCTTGGGACAGTACCATGTAATGAAGATCTTACAACTAACACACAATAAAATGATTTTCGAAACAGCATAATATATAAACTTTCAATTAAATCTGGCAAGAGTTTCGACAAAATCGAATTCCAAGAAAAGGAAAAATTTCCACATCTTTTACAATCAAGGTTTTAAGTTTTACAATCTTTTTTTTTATGTCATGTACTCAAATGTAATAAATATTTATCATCTTTAACAATCAAAATAATCATTTCCATAATACCTACATTATTTCCAAATAAAATGAACTCTCTTATTAACAGAAAACAAATACTTTCCACCTACACAGATATAGACCTAAATGAAAATGAGCTTGCTTGCCAAAGAAAATAATAAAAATTTCACAGAACTAACTAAATGCAGGTTAAATCCTTCATCGCCCATCTGTTTCCACTCATAGAAACCCTGACCAGACACTCACCAACCAGAGAAAAAAAACAAAGAAGAATCGCCCATAAAATTCGACCAAACAACGAACAAATTCCCAAAAACGAAAAATATAGCAGAATCAGACGACACGCACAAACCAACAAAATAAAAACACAACCCTTTCATAGCACCACTCACATAACCTCCAATTCACACAATCAACAAAATTACAAATTACCACACACAAATTACCCAGAAAATACCAGAATATAACCAAGTTCTCGTTAAAAAGCCTATTCAAACACAATGACACAAATACATTACCCTTTAATATTAACAAACACTAAACTTACAACTAATAATTACTTTCTTTCACCTAAACCAGATCCCATACAGAAAATGTCAAGGATCGTAAGGTAATTCTCTTAAACTAATACTTACCTCATTGAAAGGTATTTTAACAAATACTAGATTATACTTTCGGTAATAAATTAAATTAATAAGTTAACCCAAAAATCGCTAGAAACCTAACCTTATTTTGACACCATAACAAGAAACGAAACATCCCACCCAAATTAATATGCAAAGCTAACATCTCACACTCAAACATATATCCACACGATAAACAAAGGTTGTGTCCATTTTAAAGATCTGCACAAATTTAGGAAATTACATACATAACGAAAAATTAGCAAATCCCAAAAAAAAAGCGATGAAAGATCTCGAGCAAATCCCAAGATCAACCAAAAGACTCTACAATAAATTAATAACCAGACCACACGTACAGACAAACAAAATCACATAAGAAAGCTTACATTCCTACATCCATAACCTCAAAAATCACACCTTACATACAACAAGTTACCACCCACAAATATCCCAAAACTCTACCAAAAATATAAATAGGATCACATTAGAACACCGACATACACAAAATAAAATTACCCTGAAACACTATTAATATGTCGACTCATCACCATAATTACCCTTGACTTATTCTCTTCGACCAACAGCAACAATTACCTTTCGACATACTTCTGATAACCTCACTCACTTGTAAGTCTTTACATTCCGAAATCAACAAGCGATTAAAAGTGCACTCTAGACACTTACTTGGAGACTCAAATGGAATTGTTTTGTAAATACCTACCATCACATTTTTGAACACCTTATATCACCCAATCAAGTCCCATTCCTTGATAATATTAGGATCGTAAGATGCCCAATGATATCCTAACGAGATCCCATTTTATATATTCTGTTTTATATTAAAATACCTTAAAACCATTAAATATAATAAAACCCTAACTTATTTTACCATCAAAGCAACAATAAACCACCCAATTACCAAAACAAAGCTAAATATACACGATCACTCAACGTCCACACATACCATACACACGAGAAAATGATCTTGTCTGTCTAGTACAATTTAAAAAATTGTACTCACATAACAAAATACCCATACCATGCACACAAGAAAATGATTTTGTCCGTCTAATACAATTTAGAAAAATACAAATCACACAACTCAAAATTCAATAATAACGGTTCACAGTGGCATCACACCATCGACGTAGATGATCATATGATCCACAAAGATCACATCTCCTACCTTTGTTGCTACCCCTATCGGGTCTCTTGAAGTTATGCCCCTGAGGAGTCTCCGCACCTACACGAACTGGTACTAGTTCTCTGCTGCTATGCTGAAAATCATTACTAAAAAAAATATTTCTACTCTGGTCAGGCTGGTTATATCTGTCAGCATGCTGCCTCTCTTCACACTTCTGAAAATAATTAGTATCAACAATAGCTCCAGAAGGGGGAAAACCAGTAGAACATAACCTCCCTGGACCATCCATGCGCCTTAAATTAGCTTTATTAACTTTCTCTGCTTCGAAGATAATATCGTTGAACTCTTTATAGCTTTTGGGTTTGGTATTCATAGCTAACGATAATCTATAATTAGGATTAATTCCCTCCACCATTGAAGTAACGATTTGTTGTTCAGACAACCCAACAGCAAATAACCTAGCATACCATCTGATGTCCATAAAATAATTACTTAATGTTTCGTCCATGCGTTGTACTCGAAACAAATAATCCCTTTGTAAATCAGACAACAGACGAGGGGAAATAAAATAATTTAAAACTTCAGATTGAAAATATTCCAAAGAATAATTAGCAGACATGCACTCTAGTAACTTGTCTCGAAGTAAACCATTCGTACATGGGTATACGATCCTAAATATTTGCAACTCGGATAACCCATACATGACCGCAGCATCTCTTAATTCTATCACCTTCCTTAAATTTTTTACCAATAGGTCACTATCAGTGCCATCGCACACATGGAAGTCTTTTAGAATTAAATTCACAGGGTTGGGAATATTTTGGAACCTAACAGTATTGTCAGGCATGGCATTCATCGGTACGTTACTCTGAGACCAAGCACAATTTCTCAATAGAGGATTGAAAATATCACAATCAATCGCTTCACTTTTATCTAATGGGCTCCTCCCAGTCTGCACAGACTTGCTAACACCAGAACAGCTATAATTCAGATTAAGTGGAGTCCTAATCGCAGAAACATTTGGTACAGAAGTATTTACCGAGATACATTTTTCTATGAAATTGCTTTGCTTGTTCACATCGGTCTTAATTGTACACGACCTACCCCTGGATAAACTGATTGACGACCCTACCAGACTATTAACATCAGAAGTATTCCTATTTTCAAAATTATCTACCATGTTTTCATTTTCACTCAATGACACACGTTCTAAATTCTCGATAATATTAAGACCATCACTATTTTCACACGCTTCATCACAATTATTAATACCACTATTCACACACACAATAGAATCATTACTCTCACCTTCAGAAACCTCAGCAAAGATTTGGTCATAATACTCAACAAGTTTAGCTCGCAATCTAGATAACTCTTCAGAAAATATCTTATCACTTCGTGACCAAACTTCAATCAAGTCGTGCAATCTATTAATCCAATGAATGGATCTGTACTTAATACGATTCAATTGCGAAGCAGACTGATTTCCAACACAATTCAAACCACCTAACGAATCCAATAAGCAAGAAACAGAGGGTACAATGTCAGACTTACCTACATCCCAACAGATATTGTCATGAGAGGGAATGACAATAGGCACACCTTTTAGTTTCCTTAAAGCAATGACATCTAATTCACGATGATAGGATGGAGATCCATTTCTAATCAATATCTCATAGGCTACCTCACTTTTATTCAAGTATGAAATGGCAGGCATAGCTCGATTATCCATTTGGTTTTGGTGTAAAATAACATGAAACAAAAAATACAATAATTAGAGATTATATAAAAATATCATAAACACTTTACGTAATTTCATTCAATATCTAATCACTTCCATGTCTATAACCAGCAAGTTAACCTCAATTAAATATAAATGTGGTAAATAATCTGAACCACGCTCATGATACACGTTGACACGCAGGAATTACCCCCTTAATTGGAATGACCAGGCCCATAAAAATCATACCCAGAATAGTATTCCGTGACCACAGTACTAAGTTTAGACATGGAAATAATACACTTGCGTTCCTTAAATGAACAACTTCTATTGACATTTCTTAACATTACATTTACAATAACATTAACGAGATTAGATTTAACAAAACAGGAAGATGTGGAAATAGTTCACGTTCCCGGTACTTGCCTTCGCACGGAGAAAAACTTATGTAATCCAGTATACATTTCACGACAGTTACCCAACTATCAATCATATAGGTCTCATTATCATCGAAGGAATAGCCATTAAAATCTTTTAATTACAAGAATAACTTCATTAGAAGACAGAACTTAGTAATGGCTCCGTCGATCGTTCTCTATTCACATCCCAGCTGACTGTCGTACGTAGAAAGACTTATGTAGACCAGCATACATTTCACGACAGTTATCCAACTATCAATTATATAGGTCTCATTATCATCGAAGGAATAGCCATTAAAATCTTTATATTACTCGAATAACTTCATAAGAAGACAGAACTTAGCAATGGCTCCGTCGATCTTTTTCTGTCCACATTACAGCTGACTGTCGTGCATAGTTAAGAAACACAACACAACAACCAAGAAAAACAAAACAGCAATAGACGTCAAAATATCAGGAAGACTGGTCATGCGCAAAAGATACATATAGCAGACCCAAGGTTACAATCAACTTCTTACCGTGGTGCAGCTCTCTAGCGGCAAAACAGAGAACTGATATCTTCACTGCAGGCAGAGTCCTAGATACCATCGACTAAACAGAGCAGTAAGAGTAAAAAGTGACGTAATTACGGCACAACATTAATCGAGATTTTAGTGATAGGGAATCTTTGTTTTAGGAATTATATTGTATGCTTTAGAGAATAAGCTCGCTAGGGTTAAATATTAGTAAAATGTAATAATTTTGCCATTTCTAAATGTTAAATCATGATTGAAATATTTTAAAAACTAAAATGATGATCGATTTCACCCCATAAGATGTGTGAAGTCGTTTCTAGGCTGAAATAAACCTGTGATCGACTTCACCCCACCAGGTGGGGTGAAGCCGATCACACTTCAAACAGTAATAGTTTCGTAATTTACGGAAGTTGTCATGTTGTTATGCAAGAATTAGATTGATGAAGCTTCATTACATATATATGCGTTTTCAAAATTGCATTACGTCATCTTCATACTGTAATATGTCAAAAATACGTATTTTTTATCGACTTCGCCCCACTCTACGGTATGTATTTTCAATAGACACATAATATATCTCACGCTCTAATTTGTACTGACTCCCTGATTGTTATTCAAGCCTTACCTAATGGCATTTGCTCTGACAATTGGTATCTGTATCAAATAGCCCAACACTTGAAAAATTTCAAAACTACCGGACAGGAAGTCGTCGTAACATGGAATCCGGGACATTCGCACATCGCAGACAATGAGCATGTGGATCGCTTAGCTAAGGAATCGGCTCAGGGACAAGGAGAGTTATATAATGTAGCACTGCCATATCAAGATCTCGTCCCTGTTATTCACAACTTGATCCTCTGCGAATGGCAAGATGAATGGGTATTAATCTCCAAGATCAAAGCTTAACATTACTTTACAATCCAACCTACAGTCAACACACATCCATGGTTTAGTGTAGGGAAATATACACGTCGATACATTATTACAATCATTCAAATGCGCTACAACCACGCCCTCACCCCCGTATATATATGGCGTGATAAATATTTGTTAGGATAATATATGTACATGACGTCAAATGTGTGGTACATTAAATCATATTGTTTTTAAATGTGACCGATTTAAAACGTCACGGGAGGTAATGTTCGGGAAATTACGAAACCTTGGTTATCATTTGCCGTTAAATATGGCGACGCTCTTGCATACTCCTACAGTTCCACTGGTCGAAACCATCATGTCCTATGTACACCAACTTCCCTTCAACCTATGATGACCTATTATGTCTACTCATTATGAGCAGTTAATTTTCGGCTCAAGTTTTCGAATCAAATCTTGGTGATGATAAGTGAGTTGTGTCCTTATCGTTGTCGCTTTAAATCTAATATACCTCGTCGTGTGACTTTATAACCAAGAGTTCGGGTGTACCAGCCAGTTGTTTATAAACATTAGGAAGCACGTGACTCGATCGGTGGGTTGTACGAGCCATGTGGGTTGCCTACTTTTACTCCTGCGAATCTAACGCCATCTATGCTCCGTACTCAGAAACAGCCTGTCCGCCATCTTCTTGTAAAGGCCAGTTGGTAAAAAATAGGGAGGTACTTGCATTTTGGGTGATAAAGCGTAAAAAATAGCCCTTTTCATCGTTGAATTCGAGATGGTAAGGTGTGCAATTGTTGCTTGTCACACGGGGACCAACAGGGATAGAGCTGATCACAAGGAGGGTGTACGTTTCTTCAGCATACCGTCAGTGATAAAGAACCAATGCGAACTCACGAAGAAACGAAGCGAGAGACGCCAAGTCTCATCTTATACAGACCTCTCTGGATTGTTATTATCCACATATTACTGTTCCTTATAACAAGTTGAGTCATCCTGATAAGATCACTTGGTGGGACCTTGCGTGCACCCTTCTGGTGCACCGGCGGAAAGCGTGCTTGAAAAAATATCGTAAAGACGGTATGTTATCTAATTATCTAATGTATAAACACCCCACTGCCACGGTTCAACGGGTCTTCGACGATAAAAGAAGGGAAGCATGGAAGAAATATATTAGTAATTTAAATAATACTACCTCACTAACTACATTATGGTCATTGATTAAACAGTTGCCTAGTAATAGTTTTGTCTGACAGTCTCCGGGACTTACACTGTCGGGCTGTCAAGCCTTCTACCACGGTCTCACGCCCGATGCAGTTTCACGTCCGGTATTACCACAACCATATATGTCGTCGGATCGTTTTCACGTTTTGCTCCAACCTATAACCCATATAGAATTCCAATATGCAATCAGCCACAAAAAATCGACTTGTCCTGGACTAGATTATATTACCTACAATATGGTCGTACCACTTCCACCCCCCAGGCACATGAGATTTTACTTTCAATGTATAACGACATTCTTAAATATGGTACCTTTCCCGACGACTGTAATACTTTTGAAATCATACCCATATTAAAACCCATGAAAGATGTGCGAAATCCCAATAATTATCGTGGCATTAATCTAGGGCAGGGCCATCCAGACAGCGCTCCTGCCGCGCTCTAAGCCTGTGCTCCAAGCGGTTTTTTTTGGAGGGTAGTTTCAGAAGCGGTGGGGGAGCTTAGCTGGATTAGATTAGATTAGATTTTTATTTATCCATTTGATCAATTACATGTATACAATACATTTTTGATATAAGGCACGTCAGAAATTACATAGAAAATAAGAGAACTTACAGGTATATATTACTAATACTATAACTATTTATAACTTATTATAATAACAGATCTTAAGACATACAATCTTATTGGACAACTATTTACATCTTACTCTATTATCACAATATGAAACCTTAATTCTATATACACAACAACTTACAGCTAGGTATTACAATTAAAATATAATTATAATTATCGCTCCTATATGCTAAGGTATTCAACTACAGAGTAAAAACAATGGTACTGCATATAAGCTTTCAACATTCTTTCAAAGGTTTTTATTTTTGGGGTAAGTTTTATATACTGGGGTAGTTTATTGTATAATTTAACTCCTGTGTGAAAAGTTCCTTTTTGATATATGCTTGTGTGTGTGGGTGAATTATGAATGTTTTTATTTTGTCTTGTGTTATGCCTATGAACAGCATTGTTTGTTTTAAGAAAACATCTCTATTCATTAGATTCTTAAAAAAAAAACACAATACTTTCAAAGATATATATGCAGGGCAGTGGGAGAATGTTTAAATCTTTAAACAGAGGTCTACATGATTCTCTAGTGTCTACATTTGCCATACTTTGCAATACTAACCCAAACACACTACTCATCGGAGACGATAATATAGATTTTCTAAAAGACAGCATTATTCACAGGGCCTATTCGTCTTTACTGAATTGCTTTAGTTTTTATCCATGCAATACAAGACTGCCAACAAGAATAACGCCTACTTCTTCAACTTTAATTGACCATATACATTCTAACTTTGCCAATGATAACTTCTATTTGTATAATGTTATGAGTGACCTTAGTGATCATAATATTTTAATTCTAGAAATTACATCACAACCAGAAGTGAGTACGCAATTCAATAATCGTTCAAATATACAAACATTTAAGAAAATAAGTTATGCCAAACTGAACAATTTCTTTTCAAAAAATAAATTGCCAAATCTATCTACTGACGTCAACGAAGCATATAATCAGCTTTGTGATTTCATTAGTGATGAACTTAGGACAGCTAGTATAAATATTAAGCAAAAACCACAGGTAAAAGGCACACATAATCCATGGGTAACACATGAGTTTCTGGAAGCGGTAAAAAGAAAACATAATTTGTATGCAAAAACTAAAACTAAAAACCTTTCAACTGAAACCATTAAAGAGTACACACAATGTAGTAGGGATGTGACTAGAATGAAAAGAGCGCTGAAAAAGTTATACTACAACAATGTAATTAAGGAAGGAATACGATGAAAGGAATGTGGAATGCAGTAAATCAAATACTTGGCAAACCTCATAATACACGAAACATTGTAGAAATTGAATATGAAAACGTACGATACACCTCTGGCCAAGATATATGTAGAGCATTTAACATGTATTTCATAAATGTTGTAGAAAACTTGGTTAAAGACCTTACTCCAATGAACCCAATCTTGCCTTCGAACCAGACGATCTGTAACTCACTATACATAAAACCAACAAATGTGACGGAGGTTAAACAAATCATTCAAAACCTTGCGAACAAAAAGAATTACACAGACGATGGAATAAATAACATACTCCTTAAGAGATGTGCCAATCATCTGGCTCCATTGCTTGCTGATATAATTAACTTGTCACTGCAAACAGGAGGAATACCAGATAAATGTAAATTAGCAAGAGTGGTGCCAATATTTAAAAAAAGGTGATGTATCTAATCCCAGTAATTACAGACCGTTGTGTATATTATCCTCACTTGTAAAAGTACTGGAAATAGTAATCAAAAACAAGTCCTGAATTTCCTAACAAAAAAAATTCTTCTTCAAATATCAGTATGGCTTCCTTCCCAAACATAGCACTGATTCAGTAGCATTTGACGTAGTGTCATTTATACATAAAGCATTAGACACCAATAAAATAGCAGCAGGACTATTTATAGATCTTGCTAAGGCATTTGACACAGTTAACCATATCTTGTTGCTAAGTAAATTATCAGCAAGCAGTATGTTAATATTAATAAAACTAAAGGGTCCATCTCTGATGTTAAATGCGGTGTCCCACAAGGGTCAGTGCTTGGACCATTGCTGTCCCTGATATTTATTAATGATATAGGTTATTTAGAGTTCACTGGTAAAATATTTCTATTTGCAGATGATATATTTCTACTTTACGAGAGTGCATGTGAACAAAGGATTATGGAGAATATGCAAAAGGATCTAAATATACTAACAACATGGCTTTTAAAAATTATTTAAACATAAGCACCTCAAAAACAAAATGCATGCTATTTCATAAACCAGCTTACAGTTCAAACACTTCCAACATAGTTAAAATTGGCAATGCGCCCATCGAACGGGTTAAACAATACACATATTTAGGCCTAACTTTGGAATGATCATGTCACAAATGTGAAAAAGAAAATTGTGAGTGTAATTGGTGTTCTAAAAAGGTTAAGGGATTATGGAATAAGCAATCAACATTTAAGGAGCATATATGCCTCTCTTATTCATTCTCACCTTATGTACATGAACATAATATGGGGTAAATGTACACAGGAATCAATAAATGAGCTCGAAGTACTCCAAAAAAGAGCAATTAAAATCATGTATGGTTACGATTTTAGGAAACCGACTGTACAAGTATTTCAGGAGACAAACATATTGCCATTACGAAGCCAGCTCAACTACTCTGAAGCTTTATTTATGTTCAGATATAAACATGGTCTTATTAGTCTTAATACTGAACTTCAATGCAGGAAAGACATTCATACCCATAACACAAGATCAGCAAATCAGTTTTACATGGAGTCAACAAAAACAACTAGATATGGTATTAAAAGTACGGTATTTCCTATTCAGCCAGCACAACTTATAATAACTTACCTCCTAAACTGAGACAAATTGTAAACTTAAACAAATTCAAAAAGGAAGCACGCAGGTACTTCCTGAAACAATATGTTGAAGAATATAGATGAACTCATAAGCACTGAATAAATGTTCCTACCACCTTAGTATATTCTAGTATTAAGTTAGTTACTAAGCCATATTTGTAAAGGGCGGTCCCCCCTTGAGCTATCAGCTCACTGGGACTTTCTGTACCCTATAAATGAATAATTCTAATCGCCCTATTTTGTATCCTGAACGTGCTTAGTACATCGGGTGACATACCCCAAAATATGACCCCATATCTTAAGTATGAATGGAAATAAGCAAAATAAGTATTTCTTAATGTGTGCATGCTAGTGCAAGTTTTCAAAATACGTAACGCAAAGCACATCGAGTTCAGTTTAGCATTCAGAAATTGTATATGTTTATTCCATTTCAAGTCATGTTGTATCCATAGTCCTAAAAACGTTGTTTCTGATTTATTTTCTATTTGATGACCATTTAATGTTATATTGGGCTTCGCAGGATTCCTATTCTGTATAGTGTGGAAATCTAGACATACTGTTTTTTTAGATTATTATGAGGTGATTATCTTGTGACCATTTGGTTAACTCTTCTGTAACAGAGTCAGCAGACTGGTGTAAGATCTGTTTAGTTTCACCTTTTATTACGAGTGTTGTATCGTCTGCAAACAACAGTTCCTTATGAGAATCAACGTTCTGTGTTATATAATTGATATATAGAAGAAAGAGAAGTGGGTCCAAATCCGATCCCTGGGTTATTCCAAATTTAATAATACCCTCATTGGACAATGTTTCATTAAGTAATCTGGTTCCATCATCCTTGTGTCTCAAGCTTACTATTTGTTTACGCCTTGTTAAGCAAGACTCTATCCATTTATTAGCTAGACCTCTAATACCACATTGATTTAGTTTTATAACGAGAATTTTATGGTCAACAACATCAAATGCTTTCGATAAATCGAAGAATAGGCCAGTTTCATGTTCCTTATTGTCAATTAATTTCAGTCTACTATTAATGCATTCATAAATTGCTGTATGTGTAGATTTTTCCGTTCTGGATCCATGTTGTGAGTTTGATAGTATTTTATTTTTCTATAAAACTTATCAGTCTCTTATACATGATTTTTCCACAATTTTTGCAATACCAGTTGGTAAGGTAATCGGACGATAGTTGTCTAATTCATCTTTAGAACCGTTTTTGTGCACTGGAATTACTTTTGATTACTTTAAAATATCCGGGTAAGTTCCTGAGAGAATTGAACTGTTTATTAAGTGCGTAAGTTGATTTATTATATTTTCAGCACATTACTTTAAAATTGCATCAGGGATACCATTCATACCAGCACAGAATTTATTTTTAGCTCTTTTATAACTATTCTTACCTCTTCATTTGTGACATGATTTATAATTAAAGAATCACTGCATATATTTATTTTATCATTAGAATTTAGTGTATTTACCTGCGATTTATTTAATAATTTTTGTCGAATTTCCAGAAAATAGTCATTAAAAGTGTTTGTTATTTCCTCTGGATTATTAATCACTTTATTATTGCAGGTCAGTGTAATGTTCCTTTGTATTTTAGCAGATTTCCCAGTTTCTTTCCTTATCACGGACCACATAGCCCTGTTTTTATTACGTGATTGGGATATAAAATTATCATTATGCATTTTCTTTGCTAGTCTTATTACCTTAATATTCTAGTGTATTTTTTGTATTATAAATTGAATTCAGTTGTTGTGTGGTATTGTTTATATAATTTGTGTAGAAATTTCTTTCTTTGACATAAATCTATAATCCCGGTTGTTATCCAATTGCTAGCTTTGTTATTTTGAATAGTTCTTTATTTAAAGGGGAATGCTGTTTCAAAATAGTGTTTTAGGGTACTGTTAAATGCATTAAATTTATCATTTACATTTTCTAGATTATACATTTCTGACCATGTTTCCTTATTTAATAAATCATTGAAATATGTAACATTTGTTTCAGTGAATGACCTGCACTTTGATTTTATTTCATTTTCATTATTATTGATTTTTTCGGGTACTTCAAAACCCATTATTTGTCCATGGTGGTCACTAAAACCCGGGAAATAGACTTCTATTGAATGGTGATATTTATCTGTATTTATACAAATTTGATCAGGAGTGGTTTTACTAAATTATGTTATTCTTTTTGGGGTGTTGATTGTAGGTTTCAGTCCATAGGAAATTAGTAACTGTGTTAATAATTCACAATTTCTATCACATTTTAAGAAATCCACATTTACATCCCCACAAATTATTATATCGAAGTTTACTTTGCTCATGTTATTGAGTAACAATTCTAATTTATCTATAAATGAACGAAAATTTCCTGACAGAGAACGGTATACGCATACAATTATTAACTTAAACTGCTGTATTTTTACGGCAGAGAATTCAAAATTCTGTTCCATAATTAGATGATCATAAGCTGTTAACTGTTCATGATCTAAATTATTTCTTAAGAAGATACAAGTACCACCATGGCTAATATTAGATCTAGAGTATTTACTAGCTAGTATAAACCCTGGGAATTGAATTACTTCGAGTTTCCATCTTCCAGCCAATGTTCTGAAATACATAGTGCTAAGATGTATTTAAGTTGATTTTTAAGCATTAGATATAAGTAATCAATTTTATTATAGAGAGACTGAACATTCTGGTGTAAATTTTAAATTCGTTACTTTTGCAAGCTTGTGTTGGTGATTCATTTACATTTATTATTATTATTATTATTATCATCATAATTGTTATTATTATTGTTGCTAGACAAATCCAAAATACCACTGTTGCACTCAGTTAAATTTGACATCAAAATATACTCATCTGAATGCCAAACCTCACGTTAGGCTTCTTTTACCAGTTTCCCTGCTTCCACTCTAAAGATATTACTGTTGAACTATTCTTACCATTTGAATTTACAATTTCGCAGATTCCATCACTAAGATACTCTTTTCCCAACCTATTTAAGTGTAGGCCATGCCGAGTGTGTAATTTCCTGTCTAATTTACTTACATCTATGATTCGGACATTTGGAAAACTCTTACAAATTTTATTAATTTTCCCATTTGTAGCCTCTATTTCTACATTTACACGTGATTTGGGAATTAGGACATATCTCTGCGGAATGTTTACAACAATTACATTAGTGTTATGCATGGATGGCAATGTACCCTTTAAATCTTTGATTACCTTTTTACTCTCGTTTCTGTACACGTCGTTTGCTCCAGCGATGATGACTTCATAATCTTTTGTAGTTAGGAACGCACAATCTCCTACCATCACGTCCGTGACCGCTGCAATAGGAGCTCCTGGTTTTACTGTCGAAGTGACCTCTATTTCTACTCTTCTCTCCAGAACGTTTGCTGCTATATCTCGCCCGAGACTATCCGCAAATATCCGCATCTTCCTGGATTTTCTCTTTATCACATTCTTCTTTTCTTCTTGAGGAAAGTCATCATTTTCTTCCACGAGCACTCCAAATGAATTTGAGACGGTAATTTCAGGTGAGCACGATGAAGTGTGCAGCCCATCCGTCAGTCGCTAGTTTAGTCCAATGCGCTTTCTTGACAAGGTGTAAGTAAATCAGTTTCGCAGTGGTCATGACTGAACGGCATACAAAAAAGGAGTGGAGAAGCAGCAGTCTTTAAAGCAGAATGGCAAAATTTCATTTTTCGGCACAGCTTATAAAGGGTATGCCAAATATTTAGTGTGCAACAGAGAAGTAATGTGTTAAAAAGAACACAATTTGTTGTTGAATTTTCCTCTATAATATGTTCGCATTTCAGTTTGGAATAGATTTAGATTAGATTATATTTTTATTAAATCCATTTGATCAATTACATGTATACAATACATTTTTGATATAGGACACGTCAGAAATTACATCTAAAAATAAAAGAACAGGTATATATTACTAATACAATCTTATTGGACAACTATTTACACCTTACTCTATTGTCATAATATGAAAACTTAATTCTTTATATACAACAACTTACAGCTAGGTATTACAATTAAAATAGAAAAGTAAAATATAATTATAGATTTCATCGCTCCTATACGCTAAGATATTCAACTACAGAGTAAAAACAATGGCACTGCAGATAAGCTTTCAACATTCTATCAAAGGTTTTTTATTTTTGGGGTAAGTTTTATATACTGGGGTAGTTTATTGTATAATTTAACTCCTGTGAGAAAAATTCCTTTTTGATATATGCTTGTGTGTGTGGGTGAATTATGAATGTTTTTATTTTGTTTGTGTTATGCCTATGAACATCATTGTTTGTTTTAAGAAAACATCTCTATTCATTAGATTCTTTAAAAAACACAATACTTTCAAAGATATATATGCAGGGCAGTGGGAGAATGTTTAAATCTTTAAACAGAGGTATACATGATTCTCTAGTGTTTACATTTGCCATAATTCTAATCGCCCTCTTTTGTATCCCAAACCTGCTTAGTACATCGGGTGACATACCCCAAAATATGACCCCATATCTTAAGTATGAATGGAAATAAGCAAAATAAGTATTTCTTAATGTGTGCATGCTGGTGCAGGTTTTCAAAATACGTAACGCAAAGTACATCGAGTTCAGTTTAGTATTCTGATATTGTATATGTTTATTCCTTTCAAGTCATGTTGTATCCATAGTCCTAAAAACTTTGTTTCTGATTTATTTTCTATTTGATGACCATTTAATGTTATATTGGACATCGCAGGATTCCTATTCTGTATAGTGTGGAAATTTAGAGATACTGGTTTTTTATAGTTTATTATGAGGCGATTATCTTGTGACCATTTGGTTAACTCTCCTGTAACGGAGTCAGCAGACTGCTGTATGACCTGTTTAGTTTCACCTTTTATTACGAGTGTTGTATCGTCCGCAAACTAAATGTCCTTATGTGAATGAACGTTGTGTGTTATACCATTGATATATAGAAGAAAGAGATGTGGGCCCAAAACCGATCCCTGGGGTACACAAAATTTAATAATTCCCTCATTGGACAATATTTCATTAAGTAATATGGTTCCATAATCCTTGTGTCTCAAGCTTACTATTTGTTCACGCCTTGCTAAGTAAGAGTCTATCCATTTATTAGCTATACCTCTAATGCCATATTGATTTAGTTTTGTAAGGAGGATTTTATGGTCAAGAACATCAAATGCTTTCGATAAATCCAAGAATAGGCCAGTTACATGTTCCTTATTGTCAATTAATTTTTGTATACTATTACTACAATCATAAGTTGCTGTCTGTGTAGATTTTTCCGTTCTGAATCCATGTTGTGAGTTTGATAGTATTTTTTTCTATAAAACTTATCAGTCTGTTATGCATGATTTTTTCCATAATTTTTGCAATACCAGTTGGTAAGGTAATAGGACAATAGTTATCTAATTCATATTTTGAACCGTTTCTGTGCACTGGAATTACTTTTGATAACTTCAAAATATCCGGGTAAGTTCCTGAGAGAATTGAACTGTTTATTAAGTGCGTAAGTGGATTTATTATATTTTCTGCACATTTCTTTAAAATTGCACCAGGGATGCCATCAATGCCAGCATAGAATTTATTTTTAGCTCTTTTATAACTATTCTTACCTCTTCACTTGTGACATTAATTATAAATAAAGAATCACTGCGTATATTTATTTTAATATTAGAATATCGTGTATTTACCTGTGATTTATTTAATAATTTTTGTGGAATTTCCAGAAAATAGTCATTAAAAGTGTTTGCTATTTCCTCCGGATTATTAATCTCTTTATTATTCCTGGTCAGTGTAATGTCCCTTTGTATTTTAGCAGATTTTCCAGTTTCTTTCTTTATCACGGACCACATAGCCCTGTTTTAATTAGATGATTTGGAAATAAAATTATCATTATGCATTTTCTTTGCTAGTCATATCACCTTATTCAATATGCTAGTTTTTTTAGTATAAATTGAATTCAAGTGTTGTGTGGTATTGTTTATATAATTTGTGTAGAATTTTCTTTCTTTGACATGAATTTATAATACCTGTTGTTATCCAATTGCTACTTTTGTTATTTTGAATAGTTCTTTGTTTAAAGGGGAATGCTGTTTCAAAATAGCGTTTTAGGGTACTGTTAATTGCATTAAATTTATCATTTACATTTTCTAGTTTATAAATTTCTGACCATGTTTCCTTATTTAACAAGTCATTGAAATATGTAACATTTGTTTCAGTGAATGAATGACCTGCACTTTAATTTTATTCCTTCATCATTATTTTTGATTTTTCGGGTACTTCAAAACTCAGTATTTGTCCATGGTGGGCACTAAAACCCGGACAATATATTTCTATTGAATGGTGATATTTATCTGTATTTATAAAAATTTGACCAGGAGTGGTTTTACTAAATTGTATTATTCTTGTTGGCGTATTTACTGTAGGTTTCATTCCATAGGAAATTAGTAACTGTGTTAATAATTCACAATTTTTATCACATTTTAAGAAATCCCCATTTAAATCCCCACAAATTATTATATCGAAATATACTTTGATCATGTTATTGTTTTAGATCCCTTAGTTGGGGGGTAGTTAGGGCTAAAACACTTATGTTATTGTACTAATTTGGAAGGTGGTTTCTAGGAGAGGGTAGCTTCCCGTAGCTGGGTGAGCTTACCAGTGTAGTGTGTTGTTTAGCACTTAAACGCTAAGGGGTGTTCCTGCAAAGACGCAAGTGTCGTTTAGGGGATGGACCTATAAATGCAGGCTAATACACCGGCCTGCCAGCTGGACGGAATGAGTGATACAATAGGCGTGCTTACATCAGCGGCTCGACGTTATGTAGTCGAGTCGCCTGCGGGAAGCACAATGAAACCTGAGCAAGCAATTACTGGCTACTATGGTCACGGTCAATCGTGACGAGAGTCAGGAAGGGTATGAGGATGTAAAGAGGCGTGTAATTATCAAGCAAGTGTAGTTTACTGACCATGTGTTTATTGGTCAGTGAGTGTGAAATTGTAAGTCCCTCTTAGGGGAATGTAAGTAATGGTACAAGTTGAGTGTACAAGATTGTGGATGGGTGTTTACAAAGTAAAGGATTCTGAACACTTGCTGAGTCTCACCTGATGATGGCAGCTGGCACAGTTGTCGGCTAGGGCCTTCGGCGACACACACTGTATGACAGATAATGCTCAAAAAAGGCCTCCCTTCTTATAGTTCCTGCCGTTGCTTAGTCAGCATTCCGTTGACGTAGCTGCCCCAGTTAGCTGGTGTGTAGATGTTTATGTTATGTGTTGCAAGTAGTTGGCCAACCTCCCAAGCTGGGTGGCCGCCTCTTGCCGTGTAAAGGTTCTGTTCTGGTCTTATGATGTTGCCAGTTGGGGTGGTTTTAGTAGAAGATGGGGGGTGGCTTTCAGGGTGTACAGCCCCCCGGGCCTGTACAAGTCTTCTTCTTCGATTAGTTCGCATCCCCGCGAACGGGAACGGAACGTGGAGTGGGGGTGACGATGGATCGTTTTTGGTTTCTTCTTGTACCTCTTCTTCTTTTCTTCAGTGTTGGTGTAGATGTAGGTGTGTTGATGTCGTGGTGATGTGAAATCAGCTTGTGCCCAGAGGGGTAGGTTGTGGGTTATACATACTATACATGGTAAATTTGAAATAGTTAAGTTTTGAAAGTTGACATTCGAAGCATTAATAATAATAAAGGTACAAAAACAAAAAAAATAGAATACTTGATCATGACATTAAGTATACATGTTGGCATTGTCCAGGGAGGAAAAACCCATGGCAGGACGGGTGGTTGTACCGTCCGGCGCTGTGTGGAGGAAAAAATTGCTCCCTGTGATATATAGTTTAAAAGATGGAAGAGAATAGAAAAACAGGTGTCCCAGGGTATAAGTTAAAGGAATACGTAAAATATAGTTTATTGTGTTGGGGTAAAACGGGACACCTTCACAAATATTAAGTTAGAAGGGTAGAAATGAAAATCAGTGTGTACATTATGGCGTGTAAAATGGTGTGACAATTTGTGAATTTATGTGTTTAGGTACACAGTTGAGCACCACTATGCTTGTGTATGCTTTGGCTTTACACTTTCTGCTTATACAATGATGATATAACATAACATAATGTAACATAAAAAGACATAAAATAATAACCTTATTGCTATACCGTTTCGCTCATGAGCCTGGTACCTCGTCTCATTCCCTAGGCCTTCTGTAGCGCTCTTGTCGACTCATACTCCCTTCATTTATTGCCCGCTGGCTGTAGGTGCCTCTCACCTATGGCTGTGGGTTAGTGGTCATGCCGTTACTTTTCCTTTCGTAAATTTTCCCCGTGGATGGAAAAATTTACCTTGGCGGCGAGGGTAGGTGCTCACAACCTCTGCACCACCCCTGGCTGCCGAATATTGCTTTTTATTGAAGCATATCGAACGTGTGTTTGCGTCAGCGTCGCTCGGTGCCCCACGTCACCTTACGTCGCGGATCGCGGCGCCGTCACCTTATTGGCGCGATTGAAGTGCGATGAGGAACAGTTTTTTTTGTGACAGAGATAAGGGTGTGTGTAATTTTGGTGTGGAAAACATATTTACAATAGACATGCTCGTGCTCCTTGTCATCTGTGAAATAAAAAATGGATTATTGGCCATCTATTTGGAAAACATGCATGTTCGTTTGCTTCCTCGCATTCCTGTGTGGGTAAAAGTGGATTAATGAATAATAATGCATTTACAATACATGGCAATACATCACATGTATATATATATATAACACTTCGTCGGTGGCGCTTAATTTATAAGACTAAGTGTGGCGCCACTGAGGTGTACCTTACTTCTAGGTTAGCCTAGGTATTATCTAGCTTATTCTATGCGTTGTCGGGCTTACCCTGGTAACGGTTTTTGGTAACCACGTGCCGAGCGCGTCATCTTAATCTTAGTTAACTTAACGTATTGTCGGGCTTACCCTGATGACGGGTTTGTTTGTCATCAGGCGCCGAAATGTTTATCTTAATTTTTACTTAACTTAACGTATTGTCGGGCTTACCCTGATGACGGGTTTGTTTGTCATCAGGCGCCGAAATGTTTAGTCTAAATTATGATAAGTAAAAGAAAAAAATTGGTATTTATAAGCCGAATGGTTTAACTTAGTCTATTGCCGAAATGTGCTGTGCTATTATTGAGCAACAGCGTTTATTAAATTTGCTTAATTCTAAGTTGCGATTCCCCTTCGGGGCAAAATTCCGGCACTCCGGCGTCTCTAAAAGCCAGGGTAGTTAAAAGGGACGTAAAACCAATAACATTATTATTATTATTAAGTTGCGATTCAAATGCAACTGGCTTACATGCTAGAATTTTGCCCGGAGCGATCGCCTGAGGCAATTTACTTCCTCAGATCACCACCCGCGAGGATTCTAGAAACACCGGTTGTCTCTAAAACCACCGGATTCCGCTCCCTTAATACTAGTTGTCGACATTTATATTAGTGCTTACTAACTAGTAATTAATAAAGTTCCGGACGCCTGCGCCGCACGAGGCAAACGCATCGCCGTTATACTTGCCTGTGTTGTCATCCTTCATCCGGGAATTTGAGCGTCCAGGCATCCTCTTCGCCTATATTGGCATTGTTGGGTTTGCCCACGCGAACCCCTTTAGGTAGCTCGCTGCATGCCTATTTAATATCTCTGGCCGCTCGCTGCGTTACCATTTAAGCTATGGTGACCCGCTGTCAGCCATTTATGTGGGCATTGGACATCGTCCGATAGAATAATATCATCCGGGAATTTGAGCGTCCGGGCATCCTCTTCGCCTATGTTGGCAGTAATAATAACTTCCGGGAATTTTAGCGTCCGGGAATCCTCTTCGCCTATGTTGGCATTGTTGGGTTTGCCCACTCGAACCCCTTTAGGTAGCTCGCTGCATGCCTGTTTAATATCTCTGGCCGCTCGCTGCGTTACCATTTAAGCTATGGTGACCCGCTGTCAGCCATTTATGTGGGCATTGGACATCGTCCGATAGAATAATATCATCCGGGAATTTGAGCGTCTGGGCATCCTCTTCGCCTATATTGGCAGTAATAATAACATCCGGGAATTTTAGCGTCCGGGAATCCTCTTCACCTATGTTGGCATTGCTGGGTTTGCCCACTCGAACCCCTTTAGGCAACTCGCTGCATGCCTATTTAATATCTCTGGCCGCTCGGTGCGTTACCATTTATGTGGGCGCGGGACCGAATGATCGCATTCATTCCATATATATTATTCATTATTTGTTTATCCGTTATTTATTTGTTTGGTTGTCTTCGCCTGTGCTACGCGGGGCAAGGACTTGTCGGATCTAGGATTGATCCCGCTGAATCCTGAGATCCTTCTTCACTCCTGCGGGTAGGAGACTAACTTCCCGCCATAGAAGTTCTACTTACTTACGTACTAAACTAGGAGTCTAGTCCTAATTTGGTCGTCCCTAGGGTCATCTCCTGAGTCCGGTATGGAGCTGGCTAATTCTCCCACCAGTCGTAGAAAGTCTCCCCTGCAGGTCTGGCTTCGATGCCCGTAGCACATAGTGGGTGTAACATCTCTTTGTCCCGGGGACAGGCTAGGTACTCCTGGGACTCCGAAGTTTGCCCGTGCTAGGTCATCGGCGCTTTGACCTTACGTAATTCGTCTTTTTGGTCTGGGTCATTGAGCCAACTGGGGTAGGGCTCATCATCGCCTTCCCCAGCTCTGCTCCTGTGTGGCGCCTCTGCCCTTCTGTTTACGCTTTCATCACCATTCAGCGTGTCATCAGATTCCTTTTGTGTTAATAAAAAATAGTGTGATCTCTAAATAATTTACTGTGTAAATAATGTAAAATTTTTAAGTGTTTTTGGGGTTGTAGAATCTTCTAAATGCATGGACTACTTCTGGCCTACCGTAGCTACGTCGGACTTCCAGCGGTAATGCCTTGTTAATTTTCTTGGAGGCGTTAATAGAGTTTTATGGCGTTGGGTCCTTTGTTATTAGGATCCAGGGGTGTAATCTGCTGGATGGGCTTAAAGCGTGGTAGGAGAAGGTTGCGCATCGTTGGGCTCCATGTTAATGGTGGCCGGGAGCCGGTGATGCTGTCAGGATGCTTTTACAGTGAGTGGACGGGGTAGGTACTTCCCGGGTTTGCAAAAATTTTAAAAATTCCATGCAGGAGTAATAATAAAAATAACCCAGGTGTGTGGGTAGGATATTCCATGCATGTGGCTGGATATGAGGCGTGTCCGCTCTCATTTGTGGATAGGTATAGGCCGAGGTGTAATAATCCTATGTCCCTTGCATGCGGGATTATTTATTAAAAAAGAATTGTTATTATAAATTTGGCCTCATCTCTTGCTTAGAGATGCGCATTACGCTTAATTGTCGTTTTTACGACTCGCCCCTAATACTCGGGCATAAGCATTGAGAGCCAGGGCGTAGTGAGCCCTCTCTTTAAACGCATGAAGTCTATCAATCCCGATGTATATTTTGGCATGTTGTTTAGCTGTTTTTATGTGTTTATGTGTTTGTGTTGGCTAATGTTGTGAGTGACAAGGTTATGGAAGGAGAAAGGTGGTATAATGGTAGCCCGTAGGTGGTATTTTGGTAATCCCGCTGGCATTATCCATCTCTGCTCCTGTCATCCTCACTTGGTCAATATCTGCTTTCTATCCGCTCCTTGGGATGGTGAAGTGTGGTGACGCTGTGACGTCACGTCCTAATCTGGTCTCTCATTTGTAATGTTAAGGTAGCAAGTGATCGTAGTGTAACTGGTCATGTCCTGATCGCCTATGATGGTTTTGGGATTAAAAAAACAAGAAGAGAAGTAGTTATTGGGGGGGGGGTTGTTCCTTCAAGGAATCTGTAGTATTCGCCCCTGATTAGTGGTCGCTTGTGTGGGCAGGAGGTGCCCGTGGCTGTGGTTACTGAGGCTTGCGTGACTGTAGTTGCGTTCCGCTGCAGCGCGCTGGCGCGCGTGCCGTTTATCGGATACGTCTTATCGTGTCTCGCGTGGCTGAGTGTCAGGTGGCGCGTGTGGCTTGTCAACATCTTTGTAAACATGCTTCTGTAGCCCTATGATAAATCCGGCCTATCATGTCTGTACATTGCTAAATGTTATGCCTATTGTAACAGCGCTGAATCCCGTATCAATGTATACCATTATTATTGGTTTGTTTTTGTGGTCATGTCTGCATTTCATGGTCACTTTCGTTATAACAATAGTGTCTGCCGACAGCAGTGTTGCAATGCTTCTGGAATTCGCAAGTCAGTGTTTTGTCGTGTTTTGTTTTCATGTGCTTGTATATGGGAAGTCTCTGACGTTACGTATGTCGGCTGCCGGAACGTGACTTTTTCCAATGTCCGAGTGTTGTCATTGTTTGGGATTCCGGGAGGGCCAGTGTGCTAATCTGCCCCGTTTTTGCTTACCGATGTTGTGTGTACATTGTTTTCCGCATGACCTCTGCCTTGTGTAGTTATGTGTAATCCATGTCTAGGAAATCTATTGCCCATGTTCGGGGTAATCGAAATTTTGCATGGCTTTTTGCCGGAAGAGATGTGGTGTTACCTGTATCTAGGTGTTGGGCGCTATGGTTCAGAGGAAAGTATTTTGTGGACGCTAATGCCCTAAGTAGGCTGTGGTAGCGAGTATCCTGGAACGAATCTATGTTCCTGTATGTATGGTAAAGAATCTCCCTGTTATTAAAATCGTGTGGCTCAACCGCTTATGTACTTGTATGGGGCCAATTTCAGTCTAATTGGGGTTCTGGATATTTGTTTTCCACGGCGTCCGATTTTTACTGGGCATTCGGACCCACGATCCCGTGTAATACTCTGTGTTTTATGTCTGCGTTGTCTGTTGGGATTTGTGTGTCCCCAGTGTGGCTCTTGATTGTGTTTTTCGCGCCAAAAATACCATTGGTTAGTTTGTTTTTGGCACGAAGGTATTGTGTTATCGTGTGTGCGCGCCCGCCTTGTTCTAAGGTCCTGGTGCTACGGTTTCTGTACCGTATATACCATGGCACACGTATCGTGTATTTAAGGCACGCGGATGAAAGTATGTTTTAGCGTGAGTGTTTTGTGGCTTTCGTGAAGACCCTTGTACTCTTATTTTGAGAGTTATGGGGTTTTGAAAACAGCATGAATGACCGTGTGTATCACAGCCAGTCCAGGCCGCTCGTAAGTCACCTGCACTGGTGAAGGTCGCAAGATTGTGTGTGTGTGTTATCGCTGACTTGGCAATGGTATTAAGTTACAACTGAATAGGAAGGACTTTGCTTGCTTGTCGGCACGTTTCTCTGATGTCTGCTTGTACAGCGTGTCTTTGGGCTTCTCGTAATGGAAAAGAACCTTCTGTAAATATATATTGTGTCCCCAAATTTTGTGTTATTGTAAGCGTGGGGCGAATATATCCCTGTTAGTGGTACTAGATGTCGTTATGCATGTGTGTCACCTGGCCGCTAGTCGCGTGTTTGGTGACTAGGTGTCGGAGGTGGTTTTATTGTTTTATGCATATAAATGTCTGTCAGTGTGATTATCCCTTACTTCCCTATCCTGAAACTGGATAGTTACCCGACCTTGCATTCCTGGTGTCCAGGAGGTTGCGGGTTCGAGACCGTCTTTGTCCAGGATAATTATTCCTGTTGCCTTTTGGGCTTGTGTCTCCGGAACAGTTTTGCTAGTGTATTAACTGTTATGTGGCAATGTGAGTTGACTGTGTGCCTTCCAGAAATATGTTGGTTTTCCCAAAGTCTGGGATTTTCACCCTATGGTGTTTATGTTTAGTTTGCGCGCTGTTATGGGGGACGAGAAAACTTCATGTTATAGGCAGTGTAATATATATAACGTATACCCATGGATTAAATATATACAGTTCAACTTGGATAATTCGCACTTCACGGGATTGGTGAAAGAAAAATTGAGTTATGCAAACATTCGCATTAAGAAAGAAAGAGTAGGGAAAATACATTGTATGACGTTTACATAGTGGTTTACGTTCACTAAAGCAAATTAACAAACGATGGTACTTTATAACGATTGTACCGTAGTTAATTTCAAAAGTTTCAAATGAAAGTTGAAACCTGAGTGTACTATGCACCTATTTGACGCCGTTAGTAAGGCAGTAATCAAGTTATGTCGCGGAGAAATCTACTATGTTTCAAAAATAGTTTGAAATTTTTGACTGTTTCTTACGATTAGGGCTCTCGGCCATCACAAGAGATTCTAGCAAATTGTAGGAACGTAACATAGAACATCTTGTTCATTTCTACTTAGAAAGACCCGCCTAAGCTCTATGCTGAGGTTTGTTGCTTAGGCTGTACTCGGAATAGTTCTTCCCGACCCTGAGCTGCGTGGCCCGACTGATTGGCTTCCGCTTGGCTTTGCATATTAAAAACTTTGAATTGTCCAAAATATGTCCTGAATTAACCACGATTATAGACCATTGATGGCCTAAAAAAATGCTAGGGGCCAGGAAAAAACTTAAGAAAAAAGTTTGAATTATACGATTTTGACTTAGCCATGTTCCACTGTATATACATGAAAAATGTGCAGTTTTTGTCCGTGAGTCTCTGCGTGTCTACCGTTTACAGGGATGGAACCTGCCCTTTGTGTGTCCATTGTAGTGTTTCCTTCATGTAAAAGAGCCTACTTGTATCTGTAATTGTGGTGCAAGTGACATTGATATATGTTGTATTCCTGGTGAAAGTTGTTATCCCCGTCCGAGCGTCCTTGCTCGGAAAGGTGAATACTTTCGCCCTGTCACTAAGGCGTAGGCCCCTGAAACCCATTGAGGTGCTTCTGTGCTATTTTCTGGAGGAGTTTGTAGCAAAGTAAGCCTGGGCCTACTTTCACCGTAGTGCCTGGATATTGGTCTGAGTGTGCTTCTGTCTGTGGGACTAATTGCGAACTGCGCTACCCTAGCAGTGTTTATAGGGGTGTGTGTATTCCTGACTGCCCGGCCTTGTGGGGTTGGTAATAAGACCTTTCTTATACCCCGTGTACTGTTTGTCTGCGCCTGGTCAATGTGCACGGGCGTGCGTTTTGCACCCTCATGGGCTGAAGGCAACACCCTCTTATGCATTCGCACCTGGGGTACACATGCTGGTGCCCGCTTCCATTCTGGCAAACTTGCCCTTTGAACTAGCGGTAAAGGCCGTGTAATTGCCTGTGATTGCCCTGGCGACGTATTGGAGTGTAGTCTAACCGATTTCTGGCCTATGGCCACGGTAGACTCCTGCCCTTGTGTTTGCCTATGTGTGTAGATTTGTGTGGGCTTAATGTGCTGTAGGGCGGGCTTACGTTTTCAGCCCATGACATGTTTACCTCCCGTTTTCTCCCTGTGTTATTATGTGTGCCCGAGAGTCCTGGCGTCAACTCCCTTTCGTTCGTCCGTTCTGAGGTGGTTGGCATGGGTTCTGCTCCTCGGTTTGGCAAATTTCCTTCCTAACCGGAGCTGAGGGGCGTGTATTGATGTGACTTTGGCCCTGCAGTGTGTTGGAGTCTAATCTGGCCGTCTTCTGGACTGTGGCCACGGTGAACTCCTTCCATTGTGTGGCAGTACGTGTCGAGAGGGACATCCTCGCAAATTGCCGAGTTAGCGTATCTACGCTTATGTCCTCTCTCGGCTGGGCTGGCGGCCCTGCCATGAACTCAAAAATGGCCTTGTTAGCCTGGAGTTCCTTATATTCCTCCCAAATTTGGACGTACTGCCTGTTGAGGCTCATGGGCTGTTCGGCACCTTTGGTGCCATTAGTCCCTATCCGTTGGTGTTCTGTTATGAGTGTTTCCCATTGCTGGAACATGAATTCATGTCGGCAATGTAGTTGCCAGTGTGCCTTAATGATTTGTGTACGGAGGGTGGGGATTTTCGCTCGAATCTTGCGATTCTTAGCGCTGCGGCGTGGCCGGACAAGTGCCCTTATAATCCGCATATACTGGGCGTGCAGGAGCTGTTGGAACCTTGTGAGGTAGTCCTGTCTTGTCTCAAAGACCTTGTGCCAGGCAATTAACTCCTGGTATTCCCCAATGCTCCTCAGCACAGCTAGGCGGTATAAAGGGGCCATGCCGAATCAAGTGTATGTAATATATATTAAAAACACTGTGTATGCTTGGCAATGTCTTATATCTCTGATTCTTTCCAGGGGGTGGGGGTGGGTGGGTTGATTAAAATTTCCCTTGTATTTCCAGAGTGAAGGGATAAGAGAGAAAAAAATAATAATATTGTCTTCAAAAAAATTTTTTTTTTTACTTAACGCTTGGCTGTGTGCGGTACGGGCCGTTTCTACCACGAGGGCTCGTTGTATGAGTCCTACCCTTACTGTGCGTGGTAGCCGTGCCTCCGCCAATGTGTTTTAGATCCCTTAGTTGGGGGGTAGTTAGGGCTAAAACACTTATGTTATTGTACTAATTTGGAAGGTGGTTTCTAGGAGAGGGTAGCTTCCCGTAGCTGGGTGAACTTACCAGTGTAGTGTGTTGTTTAGCACTTAAACGCTAAGGGGTGTTCCTGCAAAGACGCAAGTGTCGTTTAGGGGATGGACCTATAAATGCAGGCTAATACACCGGCCTGCCAGCTGGACGGAATGAGTGATACAATAGGCGTGCTTACGTCAGCGGCTCGACGTTATGTAGTCGAGTCGCCTGCGGGAAGCACAGTGAAACCTGAGCAAGCAATTACTGGCTACTATGGTCACGGTCAATCGTGACGAGAGTCAGGAAGGGTATGAGGATGTAAAGAGGCGTGTAATTATCAAGACAAGTGTAGTTTACTGACCATGTGTTTATTGGTCAGTGAGTGTGAAATTGTAAGTCCCTCTTAGGGGAATGTAAGTAATGGTACAAGTTGAGTGTACAAGATTGTGGATGGGTGTTTACAAAGTAAAGGATTCTGAACACTTGCTGAGTCTCACCTGATGATGGCAGCTGGCACAGTTGTCGGCTAGGGCCTTCGGCGACACACACTGTATGACAGATAATGCTCAAAAAAGGCCTCCCTTCTTATAGTTCCTGCCGTTGCTTAGTCAGCATTCCGTTGACGTAGCTGCCCCAGTTAGCTGGTGTGTAGATGTTTATGTTATGTGTTGCAAGTAGTTGACCAACCTCCCAAGCTGGGTGGTCGCCTCTTGCCGTGTAAAGGTACTGTTCTGGTCTGATGATGTTGCCAGTTGGGGTGGTTTTAGTAGAAGATGGGGGGTGGCTTTCAGGTGGTACAGCCCCCCGGGCCTGTACATTATTGAGTAACAATTCTAATTTATCTATAAATAAACGAAAATTTCCTGACAGAGAACGGTATACGCATACAATATTATTAACTTAAACTGTTGTATTTCACAGCAGAGAATTCAAAATCCTGTTCCATAATTAGATAATCATAAGCTGTTAACTGTTCACGATCTAAATTATTTCTTAAGAAGATACAAGTACCACCATGGCTAATATTAGATCTAGCTAGTATAAACCCTGGGAATTGAATTAATTCGAGTAGTTCCTCTTTCAGCCAATGTTCTGAAATATATAGTGCAGAGATGTTTTTAAGTTCATTTTTAAGCATTAGATTTATGTAATCAATTTTATTATAGAGAGACTGAACATTCTGGTGGTAAATTTTAAATTCGTTACTTTTGAAAGCTTGTGCTGGTGATTTATTTACATTATTATTATTATCATAATTGTTATTATTATTGTTGCTAGACAAATCCGAAATACCATTGTTGCACTCAGTTAAATTTGACATTAAAAGATACTCATCTGAATGCCAAACCTAACGTTTGGCTTCTTTTACCAGTTTCCCTGCTTCCACTCTAAATATATTACTGTCGAACTATTCTTACCATTTGAATTTACAATTTGGTGATTTCATCACTAAGATCCTGTTTTCCTAACCTATTTAAGTGTAGGCCATGCCGAGTGTGGAACTTCCTGTCTAATTTACTTACATCTATAATTTGGACATTTGGAAAATTCTTACAAATGTTATTAATTTTTTCCATTTGTAGCCTCTATTTCTACATTTACACATCATTTGGGAATTAAGTCATATCTCTGTGGAATGTTTACAATAATGACATTTGTGTTATGCATGGATGGCAATGTACCCTTTAAATCTTTTAATATCTTTTTACTCTCATTTCTATAGGCGTCGTTTGATCCAGCGATGATAACTGCGTAGTCCTTTGAAGTTAGGGACGCACACTCTCCTACCATCCCGATCGTGACCGCTGAAATTAGAGCTTCTGGTTTTACTGTCGAAGTGACCTCCATTTCTGCGCCTCTCTCCAATACCCTGGCTGCTACATCTCGCCCGTGTCAATCCGCAAATATCCGCATCTTCCTGGATTTTCTCTTTATCACATTCTTCTTTTCTTCTTGAAGAAAGTCATCATTTTCTTCGACGAGCGCTCCAAATGAATTTGAGACGGGAATTTCAGTTACATGTACTCCATTTTAGGCCTAGGCTTATTCAATCTTAAAATAACTGCGACCACTGTCGACCAAGTTTCTTTGCTTTCTTCTCTGTTTCCTTTTAATTTATTCAACTCTTCCATTAACTTAGCAATATCTTCCTTTAGCAGCTTTATAATTTCTTCTTTTGAGGACAGTTCGTTTCTCAGGTTATGACATTCGCATGCGGTACCGGTAGGCCTACATTACGACAATCGGTTTCATTTTTCTCCTCACACAATTTTATCTGAGATCTTGTGATGATTATATTTGCATTTTTTACTTTTATTTTGCACGAGGAGCATAAATCCGTAACAGTTTCCAACATGGCGCCTGGTGAAAGCTGTGCAAATAGTGCTGTAGTAAATAAGCTTAAAATTACTGGTAAATTGTTGTGTTCGAGGTGTAAAAATATAGGAATGGACTCCAATTTGTGTTCATCTTGCGCGATAAAGGTAAAAAACGCGAATGTTTTGGTTTCTGCGGCCATAGCAAAGCTAGTTGAGGAAGCCACGTGTGAAGGCATCACAACTTGTGAACACGACTGTGATTATCAGGAGCTTAAAAATGAACTAGCGCCTAAAGATGAAATAATCAGGTTACTGAAGGAGGATGTGAGTAGACTTGTTGAAGAGAATAAACGTTTAAGTATGGACCAGGGCGAAAGAAGTGAAAAGTGGACTCATGTTGTGAAACGTGGTACTGGACCAACTAGGCCAAATTTTAGGCCTAAGATCGTGGGCAATAGTGAGTGTGTGCCGCTTAGTAACTCATTTGGGGGACTCCAAGAAGTATGGGACGATAACACATCAATGAAAAAAAAGTGTGCCTAAGCCTTCTAAACAACAGAAGAAAGTAGGTAAAGTGTTGATTTATTCGGACAGTCACGGACGCGGAGCAGCAGCGAATATCTTGGCGAGTTGTGGTAACATGGCAGTCACTTCAATAGTGAAACCCGCGGCATCATTTACTGCAGTTGTGAGTGGATCAAAAAGTGGAACTGATTCGTTATCTTCGAGTTTATTTTGTTGTGATCGTTGGCGGCTCTAATGATGTTTCAAGAAATGAAGGTAAAAATGTGATCGGCTCTCTGAAAGGAACTCTATCTTCGCTCACCCACACTAACGTCGCAGTTGTGAACCTTCCCCACAGGTATGATCTAATGGAGAAACCCTGTGTAAATGAAGCTTTAAAAAACACGAATGTAGGAATTGCGAAGGTATGTAAGCATTTTCGCAATGTTCAAATGCTAGATGTTAGTAGGTTGGATAGAGCTATGCACATTAGGCACAGTCAACATTTGAATAAGCTAGGTAAGGAAGTCTTAAGTTGTGAAATAAGTAAAATTATAAACATGAAGTTAAAAGAAAAGGTAGACATCATTACATTACAGTGGGAACTTGGGTATCAGGGAAACTGTTAGAAGAAGCTGGATCTGAAAAACAGATTCAGCAGGTGTATTCAGAAACCACTAATAGTAAATTAGAGGGTTCAATATTGATTATAATATGCATATCTACCATCAGAATGTTCAACATCTAAGTAATAAAGTAGATCATTTAAATAACCTGGTAAATTCAAAAAACTACAGTGTTGCTGCGTTCACTGAACATTGGTGTGAGAGGGAGGAAATAAAAACCATGCATCTAGATAATTATATACTAGCCAGTAGTTACTATCGAGAAGAAATGAAAGGTGGGGGTGAGAGTCTGTACAGTAAAATAAATGTTAGATACCAGGAATTGGGGTGGGTTAATAGCTATGGAAGGGATCATGACTTTGAGGTTGCAGGTATTCTAATTTAGCTGAATGATGATTTTGAAATATTTATAGCAGGAGTATACAGAGCCCCAAGTGGAAAAGTGGAAATATTCATAAGACAGTTTGATTTACTTCTGAATAATGTAGCCAAAAATATAGAAACATAATGGTAGTCGGTGATTTCAAAATAGACTGGTTTGCACATGACAGGTCCCTCGAGACATTCAAAGACATTGTATTGTCATTTGGCCTTAATAATCTTGTCAAGGAGTCAAATAGGGTAACTAAACATTCTGAAACATTAATCGATTACATTATTACTAACATGCCAGACGAATTAAGTAATTGCACTGTTGTGGAAAATGTTGTATCTGACCATCGTGGCCAGGAATTAAAAATTGCATATCCTCATGAATCTCAATTAAATCAGTCTACATGGAAGTACACTCGAAATGTATCTAATAATAACGTAATGAAACTCACAGAAGAACTTGGTAATGTTGATTGGGGGGAAGTGAGGAATATTAGGGATGTAAATGCTGCCTGGAAAAAAATATGTTCTATTTTTGAAGTGTGTCTTAATTTATCCTGCCCATTAGTTAAAAGAATAAATAGGAATTACCAGAGCACTAAAACAACTAAACTGTCTGATCCGTGCCATAGGAAAAAACAAAACATGATTGATGCTTTCGATAGCTACAAGCAAACAGGATTGAAGCTTTATAAAGATAACTATAGAAATTTAAAGTAGAATATTATGAAGAAATAAAAAAATTAAAGCACAAGAATATGAAAATAGAATTTAAAAAACTTACTACTTTTCCAAAGAAGTATGGCAAATAGCTAAAGATATTTCAGGTCTTAATAAAAGCAACACAAGGGAAAATATTTCGATAAAATTCAATAACAATGTTGTTAATTCACCTTTAAAAATAGTAACAGCATTCAATGATTATTTCATTCAGCCACCCATTATGAACAGTGTGAATGTAAACAGTAATAGAGCAAAATGTAATGATCATAATGTTGTAGGAAATAAATGTGGTAATAGCAGTATAAAGCAAATCACATGTAATACCGGTAAGTCAATCTTCTGATACCAACTACCAAAGATGAAATAAGTACGATAGTCAGAAAATTAAAAAATAAGCATAGTCATGGTAGGGATGAAATTTCACCCTGGTTGTTGAAACAGTGCTATGGTCCAATCCTAGACATTCTTACAGAACTGATAAATATGTATCTCTTAAAGGGCATCTTCCCAGATATACTAAAGCTATCTGTTGTTAAACCAATTTTTAAAAAGGGTGACAGACATCAACTAGGTAACTACAGACCGATCACCCTTATCTCTACATTTTGTAAAATTTTAGAGTATGTGATTTACCATAGAATAATTGAGTTTATTGATAAGAATGATTTAATAAATAAGAATCTGTTTGGTTTCAGAAAGGGCTTATCAACTGTAAATGCCATTGCAGAATTTTATGAAACTCTGCTTGCTTCTCTTGATGCTAATAAATGTGCTGTTGGGGTTTTCGTAGATTTGACAAAAGCATTTGATACAGCCGATCATCAATTATTATTGGATAAGGTAGAGGCTTATGGTATAAGGGGAGTAGCATTAGAACTGTTAAGATCATATTTGAATAATAGATGGCAATTTAAGGAAATTCCTTTTAAGAATGGTGAAAATATCTCCAAGTTCCAATCCACTCCTGGTTTAGTTAAAAAAGGTGTACCTCAAGGTTCAATCCTTGGTCCCCTCCTTTTTATTCTCTATGTAAATGATGTACCACAGTCAAAAAATAGTTTGATTGTTTCGTATGCAGACGATACCTCAAGTTTGAACTGGAATTGTAATAAAACAATTACTCTTCAAGAAACTCAAAATAGTATTGATCTTGTCACTCAATATTTTAATGAGATAATGTTAAGTGTAACCCCTTCAAAAACCAAATTTGTAATATTTAACAAGCATAAGGGAACTAATTTAGAAGTAGATCGAAATCTTTACTGTGGATCTGATGATATTCAAGAGGCAGCCTTAGCAAATTTTTTGGGTATTACAATAGATCATAAATTATCATGGGAAGAGCATATACATAAAATCTGTAAAAAAATAACAAAAACTCCTTCGTTTTAAAGAGAATTTCAATATACTTAAGCAGCGAATACCAATTAACAGTCTACTATGGATTAATACATTCACAGATATCATACGGTATTGAGATATGGGGTGGGGCAGCAAATAGGAATATGGAGAGAATATTTAAACTGCAGAAACGAGTGATACGATAATTGTTTGGGTTGAAATCGAGAGAATCATGCAGAGTTGCATTTAAGAAGCATAATATTTTAACAATATTTTCATTGTATATTTTCAAAGTTATCTTGCTTGTAAGGGAAAATCAACATAAAGTTGTCACAATCAACAATGTCCACAATCATGAAACCAGAGGGCAGAATGACTATTTTCCAAAGAGGGTAAATAAACAATATGCAGAAAAGGATCCTTTCAAAAAGGAGCTATATACCACAATAAGCTTCCAAACCACTTGGAATCTTTGACTGGAACTGGGGTCAGAAAGTCTCTCAAGACATACCTAGCCCAGAAAGTGTTGTATTCTTTAAGTGAATTTTAAAGAAACATGTAACTGTTTAAGTATTGTTCAGCCCAAGGGTCGGGACGACCCTTGGACCTGAAATGCCAACACACCCCTTCATCTTTCATCTATAAACTACCCCTTACAGGCTGTAAGCCTCATACACTTCTTTAACACAGGCAGGCCCAGCGATCTAGCTGTCAGCCAAGCTTACATCATTCACAAACAAATACACATCGCCGGAATCTGGAACAGCAACAGTGACGAAACGCCAAGTCAGCAGCTCGGGAGACCTTAAAAGGTAAGCCCCAGGAAAGGGCTATGTCTATTCGCGGCCGACGGTCTGTCTCTCCAGATCCAGCTCCGACTACATCACTGCACCACCAGGTGAGCATAGAGTGTGTTCAGATATCCTTGTAACTCACACATTTGTACTTTGTCACCCAAACCCACATTTATACTTGTACACATTGTCTTACATCTGTCCACTATTACAAGGGACAGCAGATCACCATAACTGACCAAATAAACACTTGGTCAGTAAACACACATCTTATACTTATTTCATTTTACTTTACATCCTTACACCCAGCCTGCCCTCAGTCCTAATTGCCCCTGACCGTGAAGGCCAGGAATTGCACCGTCAGAAACTCCATTGTATTCGAGCAGCAGCCAGACAACAGCGACCAAGTTGCCGACTCAGCGTATGAGCTCGCTATCGCTCGCTCACACTTAAGTGGTAAGCTAGGTTAATAGCTCTTTATTAAACATTCATCCCTTAACGAGTAGACGCACCCCGTCATACCTCATCTTAAAACAGACACTTACACTTGTAGTTTCCCCAAATACCGGAAACTGCACCTTTCAGAAACCACCCCCAAAATTACACATCTACATACCTGTTCATCCCTCCCCCCCAACACAGGGATAGAACAGTATGTAAGAAAAAGTTGTAAATATGTAAATTTAACTGTGATGTTGTGTGACGTATCCAATTCTGTATGATGTGGGTTCTGGAAATAAAGAGTTTTGTATTGTATTGTACGGTTACACTACCTGACGGGACACTAACACTATTTACCGACGACATACTAGAGATCTAAGTTAGCCTAGATGTTTACACCAAATTACACTAAATTTATTTTAATTATTACTACCTAAATGAATTAATCTAATTACCTACCAATAAAGAAGAATGTGAAATACGTATACCTTCCAATCGGGTGAAATCTCGTAAAAGCACCACTGCTCTACTTGGTTCAAACAGTGATTGAAGAAGTCAATGAATCTTTGGAAACACGTTCCCGCAAGTTAGTTTAAGTTTATTAAATTATCAATAAGAATTTCTAAATGCTATCAATATTCCGTATTTCACTTGACCTAAGGAGAGTAACTTTATAGATTTTATGTTCGACCCTAACTATTATGTGTCAGAAAACTGTATCATAATGAGGCTCATTATAACACTATTTTTCATTATGAAACAGTTTCTCCCACCAATCAGAGCTCAAGAAACAGTTGTGTGACCAATTAGATAAGGATACCTTCGCGCATGCGCTCAAAATCCAACATGTCTATATAAATTACCGAAAGTGCACCGTCCATATGTTCGCGTAAATAAACTGGTGAATATGAGACAAGAAATAGCACTGTACCTTAATATCCCCAGAACTAATTTCTACACAGCGCGTGGTTTTGAAACGACTTCGGTGACAGTTTTACTGAATACTGGTGCAAAATCTGCACATATGGCATTGAAGCACACAGAGCGCATGCGTCGGTTGTCCAGAGAGCTTGGAAAACAAAGATATCCTACCCACCGCAGCACCCGATCACAACATTCTAGTGACTGAACAGATATTTATGAATATTTATGTTAAAACATATAATAAAGTTATAATTATCGTCGAACATAAACAGTCGTATGCAACTCGCCTATAATGGTAATTAAGACACTCGTATGGAAATTATAAAACTCGCATACGCTCGTTTTATAAAAATACTTGTGTCTTAATTATAGCCATTATAGGCTCGTTGCATAATGTACTATTAAACCTCTGTTATAATATTTTACCACTTTTATCAAATATTTACACTAGCTGCTATTTCACTACACTAGACATGCTACTTGTCTCGACTCAACAAAATCAAAATTGACCATATCCATAATGCTCATCATCCACCTCTTCAGCTGCTTTCCTCCCAAGTGTTCTCTTTTGCCTGGCCTCCTTATGGATGTCATCCATAGCTTTCACAATATTCTTTACTTAACATTTGTGTTAATTTCCTGCTCATTCCATACATCGGGGTACCATTCGAATTGTATACGCGGTATATTTGTTATGGCAAAACAGCCCTATTAATATGTCAACAATCCCACAAGAGCCGTCAGCCGAATGACTTTACGTACGTATACAGTATAGTCAGCGTGGTCCGAACATCGTCCGTCTCCTCGCTGCCGCAGTGTAGTGGTGGTAGGGGAAGGAGCGCTGTAGGAATTCGCGGCAAAGTGTTATTCTGAGAAGGTGTTATAAATCATTCTATGAGTGAAAATATTATTCTTTTGTGTGTGTTAACTGGCCTGAAGACTAATCGACCGCACGAGGGCCATAATAAAATTGGTAACAGTTCAGAAGTGGTGAGCATTCCACAACACTACTTAAATTAGCCGAAATGCCTTTTTAATGGATAATAATATTGTAGAAATGCTGTGGTAATAGATGTTTTATCCTCCGTTGTCTATAACCTACCCACCATCCCCTTTTTAGATCACGACTTATGTAGTAAAATTCCAGTTGTGTCCGCCATAATACACGTGAATTATGGGAAAGTACAATATTGCCAACCCCACGCATACGGTACTACTCGTCAATAATCTTTATCCGAATCAATGATTTTTGCCGCGTTAGCTAGTACACTGACTTAGGAAATGTCATGGGATGGTCACCAAATAGCATGTGGGGCCTCAGGCAGCTCAACATAACGCAGCACATCATAGTCTCTTCCAGAACAGCCAGGGGGCCCATGACTGTACGTACGTATACAGTATAGTCAGCGTGGTCCGAACATCGTCCGTCTCCTCGCTGCCGCATTGTAGTGGTGGTAGGGGAAGGAGCGCTAGTCTGACTGTCCAGTGCTCCCCGAGCACATTCACCCCAGACCATAACAGAGACACCACTTCCCTGGACCACACCTTCGAGGCAAGCGGGATCCATCGATTCATGTGGTCTGCGCCACACACGGTGCCTCCCATCGGCATGGTGCAATTGAAATCAGAGTCCACCCCTGATGATTGGGGACAAATGCGCGTCGTTGTGTCGATGAGATTGAGTTAACAGTGGCACCCGTATGCAGTGCTGGCACCCATTGATACCCCATGTTCTTTCGGATAGTCCACTGAGAGACGTGTCTAGCACGGCGTGTGTTGAATTGAGCCGTGATATGTTGCACTGTTGCCCTTCTGTCACTATTGACAATTCGTCTCAGATGTCACCGGTCGCGGTCATTGAGGGTGGCTAGACGACCGGTGACAGCCACATTCAACCATTCACGATACATCCTGGACATGGTTGACTGTGTGAAACCGAATTCCCGCACTACTGCTAAAATCTCACTTCACATTCGTCGGGCACCGACCATCATACCTTGTTCGAACAGTGTCAGCTCAATGTATAATCACAGGCAATGAACAAAAAGCCATCCTTTTGGTCGAATGTTTGAGGGGTAGAGTCAGGTTTGACAAATATTTCTCCACAAAAGGCATTTTTATCACTAAAAGTTGATGCTCCTACGCTTCTCCCCACACGTATTTACTCGGGTGTTTACAACAATATGGCAGATGCGTTGTTTCTACAGAGAGGCAAGAGATGGCGCTCGCATAGACTCGTGCAACCCACCTATAGATCTCGGACTACTGTATTACCATGGAAGAAGAAGTATTCTTGTTCCATGGTATTACCATGGAAGAATAATGGTATTCCACTTAGCACATGGGGAAAACACATTTCAGGACGGTTTTACAAGACAGAGAAACACGTCCACCTAACACAAACCAAGACGAAGAAATTGAGTTAACGAATCCATTCTCACTGGACGAAGTTCGGAAACAAATCGCAGAAACAAAAGATAAAAAAGCTTGCGGTCCAGATGGTATCTTCTTCGAACACCTGAAGGAAACTGCACATGCTCTTGCAACAACATGGACTGAGCTTTTTAATGCATGTCTAAGACAAGGAAACATCCCAAACAGATGGAGGCTTTCTATACTAAAGATTTTGTATAAAGGGAAAGGTGACTCGAGGGACCCGAACTCATACTGGGGGATAGCTTTGGAGTGTGCGCCACTGAAAATTCTGACAGGACTATTAACTGACAGACTTAGCAAACTGACATCTCACGCAATCCCTGAGCAGCAATTTGGGTTCATTAAAGGGAAATCCACAATTCAGGCAGTAAAATGTCTTCAGGAGGATATTGAGGCGGCACTCAGGCTCCCAGGAGGGATGCTCCATGCAGTTTTTATAGATTATACAAAAGCTTTCGTCTTGTTGAACAGGCAACTATTAATCAGGAAAATAGAAGACATCGCCGGAAGAAATCAAGTGACACGCCTAATAAAAAATATCTTGTCGAACAATCGAATAGAAATAGACAACAGAGTGTCTAAGTCAAACCCGATGACCCAAACCAACGGAGTACTGCAGGGAGACCCCCTGAGTCCATTGCTTTTCATCATAGCCACTGCGGAAATAAGTTACCTGGAGAAATTGCAGTTGATAACGTTATAATATACGCTTACGCAGATGACATGGTCCACACTTCTCGAAACTTTGATTGCATTCAATCTGCTTTTGATAAACTCTCAACATGGGCCGAAAACAATGAATTAACACTGAACGGTACTAAAACTGTGAAAATTACATTCAGAAAAGGAGGTAACCTTTCAACAAATGACTTCATTATGTATAAGAATGTCCCGCTACAGAATGTATTACACTTCAAGTACTTGGGAATCACTTTTCAGACAAGAGGAGATGTCTATAGCCTACACGCCAAGGAAAGAGTCGCCGCGGCAAAGATTGATATTCACACTATAAGGAATCTGAGACAGCTATCTTTAGCCACAGCTATCACCCTGTTTCGCCTTAAAATTACCCCAATCATAACTTATGGACTAGAGACAATTTGGCTACAACTGACGAAGAGAAATTTGGAAGAAATAGAAAGAGTCAAAGCCACTTTCCTGAAAAGGACATTGTGCCTGTCGAAATTCACATGGTCTCGCCTCACCTACGTGCAAGCAAGAGAGCAATTTTTCATCGAAGATCTTCGCCTTAACCTATTACTACCATCAACCGCCGCCTACACAGAACTTGTACAAGAATGCAAAACGGCAAGACATATGGCCAACGTTCTTTGAAACAGATGCCATGATTTACAGAGAATGGACTCAAGTTGGATAGGAACTACGGCATGTAGTGACGCGATACGCTGTGCATGGTTTCCACCACCGGATATGCCAGACTGAGAATTTCCACGACCCGGACGATAACTGCAGGTGTAAACTGTGTGGGTCAACCTGTGACCGTTATCACCTGCTTTTGTGCTCCAAAAGGAAAGTCTCGTTGACAGATTTCTGCAATGACTGATCTTATTTAGGTTATTGTATGCACGGCATTTCTTTTGGCAGTTAGCTGCACTTATTAAATTATTAATAATGGTATTACGAATCACACAGAAGTTATTGGGCGAAGCGGTTTTGTGTCCACAAAGGCTACAATGTGGAAGAAGTGTTTAGTTACTGGGTAAAGTGCTACGCTATGCCCAGAATCCTTGACAAGAGAAAGAATTCGGAATTCATGTAGGAAGAATAAGAAGATCCGACTATATACTTTCAAAAACGTGTGTCGCTCGTCCGCTGTGAACGCAGTAACATATCCGTCGCTTTCGTCTGGTGTTTGTGTGTGCGGTGAGCGGTGTGGTGTGCGATTTGCTATCCATATTTAAGTGTGTTGTTTCGTCTTTATTTCCTTGTGCTTGGTGACGATTTATGTAAGTACTATACATTCGGAAATTCTTCGCCGCAATGTCGGAGAAGAGTGGGGGAGGTCAAATAGGTCTCCCACCGGATAATCCATCGGCGGTTATTATTGATGGTTACGCCAACATTGAATCCATGCATATTGTGGATGAACATGAGAACACTAAAATGTCGGAAGTTCGGGCTACTCCTGTGGTCCAAACCCCTGTACAACCTCGTACCCCTCCTAGTGACTATCGCTACTCCTCAAATCATACGGGACCGTATATAGTTTTCGTTCAAGGCGTTGAGCCTCAAGCGATTGGACATTTGCATCCAATGGCTTTGGGACGTTTGTTTTATGAACGTAAAATCCCAGGAATTCAAGAAATCCAACGAAAATGGCGCAATCGGGTTCAAGTTCAATTTAAGTCACTTCGAGATGCCAATTCATTTTTGGAACATCCGGTGTTAAAGGATAGAAATCTAATGGCCTTTATTCCATCGTCAAGCATACAACGAGTGGGACTCATTCGGGGGGTAGATACCTCCTTTACGCAGGAGGAACTAATGCGTTTCATTGACTCTCCCGTACCTATCGTTCGTTTACAACGTTTTTTTCGTACTAAAACCGTAGATGGAAAATCGGGAAAAATAGCAACGGGCACCGTGATTTTTTTTTTCGAAACTCAAAACTTGCCTACTCATGTCAGCATCTTCAATGTTCTTTTACATGTAAGTTTGTACATTTTTTCACCTCTTCGATGTCAGAAGTGCCAGAGGTACGGGCATGTGCAACTTCACTGTCGGGCTCGGGGCCCTAGATGTGGACAATGTGCGCAGGAGCATTTAACGAGTGACTGCAAAGAAGTGATATTCAAGTGCGTTAATTGTCAAGGCAATCATATGGCAGGGGCGGTGCGATGTGAAGTGCATCAGCAGCAAATGGAGATAAAGAGGCTGATGTGTACTGAAAACAAATCATATAATGAAATTGTGAAGCGCCAGACAAGTACCCCTTTTCACCCTTTAGCACTCCCCCAACAATTCCCCCCTTTGGCAACTTCATCTAGTGGGCAACGATTTGATCCTCCGCGCAAGCGTAAATTTACAGAGTTGGTACATCCGGCTCCGAAATTGATTACACCCTTGGGATATGATAGGTCGGCATATCTGCAACTGATAGAAACCCCAACCGTGGAACGGATATCACCACTTGAGAAGCCCAGCGAACCGGGCACATCCGGTGTCCGGCGACTGGAGCCCGATTCGGGGCCCGATAAGTCTGCTCCTACTCAAAAAATCCTAGACGAATTTACAGAACTCATGGATCTTTTAGGCCACAATGCACAGTGGGCGCACTGTGTTAAAAAGTTATTAGATAAAATACTGCCATTACTTCCACCCCTCGAAAAACCATTACCACGGGGCACTGGTGCAGTTTGTCAATAGTTTCTTTCCTTTTCTTTTTTGGGTTGTATTCCTTTCGTCTCTTTCTTCATCTCATGTCGTTCATAGGTGAAGAATGTGGCTGCTGCAATGGAACTGTCGGAGTGTGGTAAATAAGAATCATGAATTGCTTCATTTAATATCGACATATCACCCTGAGATCGTATTTATCCAAGAAACGTGGCTATACCCACATTATCGTTTTCAAATTCCCAATTATACGGTCTTTCGTGAAGATGGTCCGGGATACGGAGGCTTAATAACCCTCTGTAAATCGGATTTACAAATCACTCCGCTGTCTTTGCCGTATCAACTCCCTTTTTTGTTATCATCAATTTTTTCGGGTGGGGGATATATATGTTAGTCATATCTATTGCCCACCACGTGTTCAGGGCACGCAACAACAGTGGCACATGTATTTTAAATATGTGTCCCAAAGATCTAAGCATGTTATCCTAGGAGATTTTAATGCACACCATGGACTCTGGGGCAGTGAACGAACTAATGCTAAAGGTAGACATATTGCTCATGCGATTTCCACATTTTCCTTAAATGTGTTAAACGACGGTTCTCCTACGCGATTGACACCCCCGGGCAGTCCAAAAAGTGTGGTAGATTTAACCCTCACTACCCCGGACTTGTCGCACAAATTAGATTGGAGCACGATCGGGGACACGCATCAGAGCGATCACTTCCCTATTTTAATTTTTTATGATCGCACTGGGGTAGCACCATCGATACACCGGAGCACTAAAATAACTCGTTCTTTAAAATACTTTGATTTCGACCTCTTTCAGACATTCATTCAGGATAATCTGGGCCGCATCCCACCCCTCCCACGTCAGAAATACTCTCTTTTGTATCACCTTATTCAGCAATATTTGGATTGTTATCACCCGAAGCGTCCAATTCCGTATAGTAGGTTCCAACGCCCTGGGACTATACAGTGGTGGGATGCAGAGTGCGCCTTACTAGTAAAAAGACGGAAGGCGTGTTTACGAAAATATCGGAAACATGGTACACATGACAATTATATCTTGTATAAGCGCGTCACAGCCATGATCCAACGAGTATTTAATGAAAAGAGACGAGACGCATGGAAGAATCACATCAGCTCATTAAATGCCACAACCTCTTTAACTAAGTTATGGTCTACCATCAAAAGTCTGTCCAATACTCGTTATATGGGGCCGCCTACAGGACTTAGCCGGCAGGGTTTTCAAGAATTTTATATAAATCTCACGCCAGATACAGTTATCAATAAGGGCCCGCTTCCGTCTTATACAGCTTCAGATCATTTCAATGTTTTACTGCAACCTATAACGCACGTGGAAATTCAATCTGCCCTGCGAGGTACGAAATCGACAAGTCCTGGTATAGATTCCATAACATATCAGATGGTTGCCTATCTTCCAGACAAGGCACTCGAGATGCTTATTTCTGTATATAATGAAGTATTACGTTTTGGCACGTTTCCCACTGAGTGGAATATCTTTGAGGTCCTGCCTATCTTAAAAATCTCGAAGGACGCACGTGACCCTCAGAATTATCGTGGGATCAATTTAGGCTCCTGTGTGAGGAAGATATTTCAAAAAGTATTATTGCAACGTTTGCAATGGTGTATGGAATATTACAACTTATTCTCTAAGTATCAATTCGCATTTCGTAAACGTAGCAGTACTGTAGATGCTATTTCGATTTTCTTAACTGATGTGTTATTAGCTAAAGGACGCAAACATCATACTATTGCTGTTTGTCTGGATATTAAGGGGGCGTACGATGCCGTAGATCCCATGATTTTACAACGGAAACTGCAGGAGCTTCAGTTCCCCTCTCCATTTCTTTGTATTGTTCACAATTTTTTAACTCATCGGCGTCTCATATTACGTACCCCCGAGGGGATGCTGGACCACCGTCACACGTCTCAGGGCTTGCCGCAAGGGGACATACTTAGTGGGTTTTTGTTTTCCATTTATACTCAACAATTAGAAGCGGTGATTTTGCCTTATGCCCGTATCATACAATATGCGGATGATTTTATGATTTATTGTTCCCGTGACACGTTGCATCAATGTCGAACAGATTTATATCTTGCATTAACTCTAGCCCATGAATGGCTAAGTAATCATGGCTTGGAAACATCTCCGGGTAAGAACTCTGCTATAATTATCACGCATCAACGGCGGTACGATCAGACCCCTATTTTATTTCGACAGGGTACCATAGATGTTGTGCGCAATATCAAATATTTAGGCATTTATATTGATGATAAACTCCGGTGGACACGGCAGGTGCAATATCTTGAAGTTAAAATCGAAAAACGGTTACAGGTCCTTCGAGCTTTGACAAGGCGTCGTTGGGGTGCGGACCCCGCATTATTATTGACAGTGTACAAGAACATTATTCGTTCACAATTAGATTACGGCAGTTTCTTTTACGATCTAATGGCGAACAGTCGCTTGTTAATGTTAGATAGACTACAATATAAAGCCATCCACATAATTCTAGGGGCTTTGGCCTCCACCCCCACGAGTGCATTGTTGGTGGAAGCCGGTGAGTTACCTTTATCACATCGACGCATATTTATAGCGGGCAAATATTTAGCCTACAAATTGTCGTTAGTGGCGTCTCCGATTATCTCTAAATTACAACTTCTGACGGAATATTACGCACAAAATCGTTTAGATCGCTCACATAAACCGGCACTTGTCATGTCTTATGAGATTTTACAACCCTTCAGGAAGGATGTGTTACAAACCCGTTTAGCACTTCCATATACAATCCCATACAGGGTTTTGCATACCCAACCTAAGATTATGCATAATTCCTTTCCATTGCTATTTCAAATGTTCAAGCATCATCCGAATATCATTTCTAGTTCATTTCGAGAGATTCAGGATTTGTATTCCAATTATACGATTTTTTATACGGATGGTTCAAAGATGTTTCGACCGGATCGCGTGGGGTCGGCCTTTTACTCTCCTGATTTACAGGTTAGTCGCACTTATTGCCTCCCCCCTCATCTTACAATCTTTACAGCTGAACTCTTTGCTATACGTCAGGCTTGTCACTATATTCATGCCCATCGTTTACATCACGTGCTAATATGCACGGATTCTTTGAGTGTTATTAATGCCTTCCCTCATTTTCTGCACTCAAATAATTGGTATCTTTACCAAATAGTGCAATATTTCCATACATTCACACTCACAGGACAAGACGTGGTTATCATGTGGATTCCTGGGCATTGTCATATAGCGGGAAACGACACAGTAGATCTCTGGGCAAATAATGCGGCATGCGGTCAGGGAACAGTTTATAATATCGGGATACCGTATCCGGATATAGTACCGATAATTCATCAGCGAGTCGTTAGTGCTTGGCAAAATGAATGGACTGAGATAGCAAAATGTAAAGCAAAAATGTTTTTCTTAATAAAACCATCCGTAACTACAGAGCCTTGGTTCCGGGTCGGAAAATATTCGCGGCGTCATATTATTACCATCATTCGAATGCGGTTCCAGCATGCTCTTACACCAGTAGCTTTGGAGCGCATGCATCTCAGGGACAATGATAGGTGTGTATGTGGTAGGGCACGAGATCACATATTGTTTCAGTGTGAAACCTTCAATCCGCAGCGAGACATTATGTTGGAGAAATTGAGGCGACTTGATTATCCCTTACCTTTAAACATCGCGTCACTTGTACATAGTCCTACAGTTCCATTGGTGGATGCCATTATGTCATATTTGGATCACCTTCCATTTCAATTGTAAAATCATAGGTGGGCTCCTAGGGGGTTCTTCCCGTTATTTGTTTCTGGTGCTCCTGGGTGTGGTTTTCAGGTTTGTGGTCACCCATATATATATATATATACGTATTAGATCTTGTTTCCGTTATTCCTCATATTTGGCGTGTGCGATAACTATATAAAATTAGACATCAGTGCTAAAGATCAGCTCCGATAGTGAAGAGGATAATGTGGACATCAGTTTCAATGTGACAAACGAAGTCCAAGAGATTAGTGGTTTTTGAACATATGGACCAATTTGCTGCGGCATTTTACTGCGATGGCTACTGTAGTCTATTCCCAGCCGGATGTTCTTGGGCGAAGAGGCTTCTGTGTCCAGCAACGCAACCCAAACAACAACAACAACAACTTTCAAAAAGTGGTTATGTTCTAACCTATACCTGTGCTGAATTATCTGCTTGTTGGATTGACTTCTAAGTTCAATTTTAATGACGCGCTTTCCAAGTAGAGTACGTATGTTTACTATTCTTGCAATGATTATGGGGCAGATAATCTCTCTGTTTCGCCCCTTAAAAATACCAAAACTATGTAATGATTATATTAGTACGTTTAGCATTGTGGTGCGTTAGTTCTGAATATTATGTTTCTCATTATTCTTCTAGCTGTATTAGAAGGCAGCGAAAAATGAACAACCTCATATCAGCGGGAGTGGCAGCTTTGATGAGAGGATCCTCAAAAGTACTACTCAACTCCCTATATGGGACTAATATTACCGTGTTGGCTTACCACGGTATGGCCAGCTTGAAAAGAAGCCTTTTTTCAGTTTCTATTATTGGATCCAACAATGGAAACTGTAAACTACTTCAGCCTTCAGTCCCAATGGTTGTTCCTACTTGTGGCTTCAAAGTAAAAGGTCGACTTAAGAGGAGATGTAAAGACTGCTATTTTGTTATGCGAGAGGAACGTTTGTATGTTATTTGTAACACTCACCCTCGTCACAAACAAATGTCCATGAAAGCTAGGGATTACAAAAGCTGGATATTAACTCATGCTACTCAAGGGAAGTATCGACCCTGGTGAAGTGATCCTTTTTTAAATACTTGCTTTCTAAGATGTTCCTTAATTTTATAGCTGTGTGTGAAAATCTAATAGAACTGAAAACTTTGGATGACTTACAAGTAAGGAACAATTCAGGACAGTTAGAATGCTTATAATGTACAGTAATCTGAATAATTATGTAATCAAGGAATAGACAAAAGTGCGAGTTGTTTCACTGAATTTGTTTATTTCGTAGTTTTTAATAAGATGTGCTTATATTTTACAGGACCAGTACCCAAAATATTCTTTATACCCAATCTGGTTTTATTAGTTTACACTCGTCAGTATCGCTGACATGCAAATTACCTAAGTAGAATCAATTTTGAGGACTTGCAACAGGCCAGTGTGCTACACGAGTTTATTTTTGGAATTCAAATGCTATACAGGGTGAAAGTCACAAAAATTTACGATGGGTCAGCAGGAACTATATTTTAAGGTTGGAATTTCTCCCCTCAGTGATAAAACTAATGTCAATGTAATACCTTAAGTTAATATGTGAGGAGGAAAGCAAACCAGGACCTCTTATCAAAAAATTAATTTGTGGAATTTATGCTATTTTCAAATTCAGCACTAACTTAATTTCTGAAAAATCTGATACCTACCAAACAATGTTTTTTCTTTTTTAGTTTTTTTTATACCAACTAGACGAGAGGTCTCTTTTCGCTCTCTGCCTCACATATGGTGTATAGATTAATATTTATAAACATTGTACCTTCATTCATGCCTGGTTATATTGCAGTATGATCATTTATGTTTGGTAAATGTACAGGCCCCCGTGTGGGTGCGGGATAGAATACACCCACAGTATGCCCTAACTGTCGTAGGAGGCGATTAATAGGGCCAACATGGCCAAAAAATTTTGCCATTTTTTGATTTGTGAAGACCCCTTTGGATGAGGAAAGCAAAATTCTTCCACGGTATCCCCTGCCTGTCGTAAAAGGTGACTAAGAGTAGGCCTTATAAAGGTTGATTTCGAATTTCTGGTCCCAGTTCTGGTTTGACCAATAGAAATAAACATGCTTGCTGTTGGGGAAGGGCCACCAACTCGGCCAACTGGCCAGAAAGCCTATATGGTATGCCCCATTCCGTCAGGTGGGTACGCCATGTACCCTTTCAGTAGTATCTGCCTTACAACGAAGGTCCCTGCATGGTCGAATACTGAAGAGCTGTACAAATCACTGTGCATGCCAAGGGGTAAGTGCCTATTCGAGGCACTGGGAATCCGGGCCATATCGGCTATGCCAGGTAGGTATTGCCTTGGCTGAGTGGGGCCCACAGTGAAGGCCCCTGTTTGGAGCGGGCAGAATTTGGGGAGGATTTTTTCCAGGATGCCAAAGCTCTCACGGAATACTCTACAGGGTGGCACCCTTAAAAAGCCATGTCTTGAAGTTGGAAATCGTCCCAAGGTATATACACCTTGGGATGAAGCATTTTTGGAAAGGTTCCCGATTGATAATGTCTCTCGTTATCTGGTAGCTACCAGAACTGACGGGGGTACATTTCACCTGGTGAAATCTATCGTGTTCTCTAAGGAAATCGAAGATAAATTTGGTGACCTTGACATGATCCAAAAGCTACGCAACTGTCAGTTTTTATTGAAGACCACTGGTGGTGATCAAACCGACAAGTTGCTGAAATGCGACCATTGAAGAGCACTCGATGCTGAATGAGATCCGTGGAGTTATCTTCCATCGCGGTCTCGTTCTGAATTCCGATGTTGAACTGTTGCGTAATTTGAAGAAACTTGGGGTCACCAAGATCCAATATATCACGAGGCAGATCGGCGAATACAAGTTAAGCACGGGCGCCTTTATACTCCATTTCGAGAGGTCCGTTCTATCTAAGCAGGTTAAAGTGACATCCTATTGCTGCGATGTCAGAGCTTACATTCCACCACCGATGCGATGCTGCCAGTGTCAGAAGTTCGGGCACGTGTCTTCTCGCTGCACATCAAATGCTGTGTGCACTAACTATTCGAGCTTCCATGCTCCTAAATCGAAAGATTGTCCAGAATTCATCAAGGAATCCAAGATTCAGGAGCTGAAGACACTGGAAGGACTTTCCACGATGCTAGAAAGAAGTTTCGAGAAATGAATGCTCCTCAATTTTCAGCCTCATATGCATCTGTCTCCACTCCAGCGATAAAACCTGCAGTCAACGCACCTCAAGTGATACCCCTCAAAGTAACAGCAAATGTCATTTCGGTAGCACCAGATAAACCAACTGCGAGGAAACCTAGCCCGAAGAAGGACCCAGGACCCTCTTCTAATGCGCCTGTTAAACCATCTAAACAGGCGCCATCGGAGAAGGCAACTTCTCTGATAAAGTCAGCGAAGAAACCTTCTCCGACTTGCTTGGAGAAGAAACCTTCGCAGACCAGGGCTGGAGCATCTACCAGCCCGTCTAAAACGATAGAAAATCTGGCGGAGAGGAGAGACAAGGATTGAGATGTGCTCTCCTCCTAAGGATAGGGATGGTTGGCAGACGGTCAAGCATAAGTAGACGACTATCCTCTACTTAAGTTCACACTATGGCACTATTACAATGGAACTGTAATAACTATTCTGGACATCTCGCTGAGTTACGTCAACTAATATCTTAGTTTTCGGCAACCATTGTCTGTCTTCAGGAATCCAGATTTCGTCCTGGACATGAGGCAACAATGCGTCGCTTCAAACTCTTCTCTAAAGACCGGGTGGACGGAGCTGTGGCTGCCGGTGGTGTCTGCACTCGGGTCCACTCAAGTCTCTTTAGTGAAGAGGCGCCGTTGGGTACTCAGCTAGAAGCAGTTGCAGTTCGTACTTCGTTGCCAGTAATGGCAACAGTAGGTAACTTGTACATCCCACCTGATTCTCAACTGGATTACAACCAGCAGGTGGATCTAGTCTCTCAGCTTCCCCCTCCTTTTCTCCTTCTGGGAGATGTTAATGCCCTTAACATGATCTGGGGCTCCGCTACCACTAGCGGTAGAGGGAGAGATTTTGAGAGACTGATCAGGCGTCTGGACCTGTGTTTGTTGGAACACAGAGGAACCTACACACTTCTCTGTTGCACACAGCACTTATTCAAGTGTCGACATCACCTTGTGCAGTCGTGCTATGGTTCCCCCGCTACAGTGGGGTGAACACAACGACCTTTGTAATAGTGACCATTTCCCGATTATCGTTACTCTCCTGAACAAGAGAGCCCATCGAATTACCAAGTCGATGGCTTCTCCGTCGGGCTGATTGGCCAACATTCACAGCACGTGCGGTTTTTGCTGAAGATACCTTTGAGAGTGCGGCAGAGGAAACAATACCTTCCTCATCTGGCAACTCCCTCCGGAAGCTTGTCCCTTGGTGGACAGCCGAGATTGCAGCAGCCATTAAAGATCGTCGATGTGCTTTCAAATGCTATCGGAGGCAAAACACCATGGCCAACCTTATCACCTTTAAAAGGATGCGTGCTAGAGCCCGATATCTGATTCGGGAGAGTAAGAAAACGACATCTCAAGTGTGGACTAAGCTTCGTCCGGACTCCAGACATCTTTGACGATACCCGGAGTCTCCATCAATGGAGACATCATCACGGGCTATCTCACCATTGCCAACTATATTAGATCGCACTTCTTTGATGTAACCTGCTCTGGGAGTTACGATCCTACATTTGTGGCTCTGAAGCGGGAGGCAGAGGCTCACCCCATATTCTTTGCCACTGCTGCTTCCGAGTCTTACAATGTATCATTCTCGGAATGGGAACTGCATGGTGCAAATACCAAGATCTCTTTGCCTGAGGCCTGTAGTGTGTTTACTGCGGAGCTCGTTGCCATCTATGAAGCTCTGCAGTTTGCACTACAGGATGAACGAATCCACTTTCTCGTGTGTACCGACTCTTTGTGTTCGTTGCATTCAATTGCTACATGTTTCTGCAACACCCCATAGTGCAGCCAATCCACGACCTACTAGCTGGGTTGTGCTGCGCTGACAATCAAATCACCTTTCTGTGGCTTCCAAGCCACATGGGAATTGTGGGAAATGAGTTAGCAGATCAAGCTGCAAAGGAGGCTGTATTACTACCACCTCGACCAATGGAGGTACCCGCTAGAGATATTCGCTCTCAGTTACACCGACAAGTACTGGCAATCTGGGAGAGTCTGTGGCTAGCTGACCCAATGCCCAGTAAACTGAGAGCGATCAAGGGAACTACTCACGTGTGGTAGAGCTCTTTCCAGTCATGGAGGGAGTCCGTCATTTTGTGTAGGCTAAGGATAGGTCATACAAGATCCACCAATTCGCATCAATGAGAAAGGAAGACCCCCCCCCCCCCACTTTGTACCTGTGGAGCCGTTTTCACCGTGGCCTACATTTTAACAGAGTGTTACAAAGAAACCTTGGTTTGCAGATGACACTCAAACTTGTATTAGCCAATGACGCGGTGGCTGCTGATCTCGTCATCCGCTTCATAAGTGAGAGTGGGCTAGGGCCAGCAATCTAAAATTTCCAGTGTACATTGACTCAAAAGATTTTTTCTCTTTTGAATTCTGAATTTTTTGTTTTTCCGTAATTTTTGTTTATTATTATAATTTTAATTTCATTATCGTTAAGGCCTACTTAGGATACGGGGCTCGTATCTACTCTTCTGTAAAGTTGTTGCTTTCTTCTTCTTCCAATAGTCCCTCATTTTCTGACAATGAGTCAGTCTTCTTTCTTCTATCCACTTAGCTCCTTTAGTCTTCTTACTTGTAAGGGACGTTGGGAAAACGCCCTGGCGGAACATGAGACGGTCACGAGTTTGTTCCAGTGGGATATCTAGTTGTTCCATATCTGACTTAACTGAGGCAATCCATTTGTTCTTAGAAGCTTTGCCTCTTCCTGTTACTGTGAATATCCTGTTGGTGAGTCTTTCAGAATCCAGACGTGCCAAGTGTCCATAAAAGGTCAGGCGTCCTTTCCTTATAGACGTGATGATGTCCTCCTGGTGTTCATACAATTCATCATTATGACGGATTCTGTAAATTCCTCCTTCCTCTCTTTTAACTCTAGTTTTCTGGTCATTACAAGGCACTCAGAAGCATACAGAACAGATGGCTTGACAACCGAGTTATAGTGTCTGAGTTTGAAGTTCTTGGAGAGGCACTCAGATGAATAGATACTACTACAGGAATGATAAGCCCTTTCAAACGTGGTACATCTGGCATCTATGGCTAGGTTCTCGCTCCGATTCTCAGAAATCCATTCTCCCAAGTACTTAACTGCAGTTTTTAAATTTGGTGAAAATGTTTATTAGGGCTTACTCTTGAACCTGTCAAAAGTCCTGATCAATTAGAAAAAGGGTGCACTTGTATGGTTTTTGGACTGTAACTCTTTATTTATTAACTTGATCGAAATAATTGTAGTCATTGAAATCTGAGAACATTCAATTCTCTACAAAAAAGGGTCAATTCATTTTTTTCATAAAACTAATATTTTCCGTGTGAATGGACGAAAAACTTGATGCAAATCGGGGAATCGCTCTCACTGTTGGCTTCAGCAGCAAAATATGAATTCAATGGCGCATAGCGGCCCATATAAATCTCTGTGGGAATTCTGAAACAGAAATTTATATTCGTTATGTAAAATTCAATCATTGTTATTATTTTTTCATTTTCCACATTTTTTTAAAAAATTTACTCACTTTATTATTACGTTTGAGTGCGTGTTTTTTTTTTTTTTTTTTGCAGTCTGACTGGTACTGGGGCTATTATGATCGACTACATCAGCATAATCCGATAAATCAATGCTCCCCGCATAGGAAGATCGCCTCGAGCTTTTGGTTGACACTGCCTTTTCTACATTCGCGTTATCGATCTCGTCTCCGTCTTCATTTTCTTCATCGACTATTTCCGATCCATTGAAGCAGTCTCCATGACAATTATTGCAAACCGTTGTACAATCAATCCCTGCTTTTCTACACCCACACAACCCTGCACAGCCAGTGGTACATTTGCAAAAATCAGATTTTAATAAAGCCTCGGGTGCAATGGAGTCCATTGTTATAATCGGACTGAAGTATCCTTGGACTCGTTTCCAAACCCATAATTCAGGGGGTAATTCATTTCCCAGCCATTTTTGCACTTCATTGTACACTCGAAAAGAATGTTGCCTGGATGCTCCTTCTGTTGGTGGTAGTGAGGCAATCTCGGGCTTTATTTTCGTCACAGATTTCGTGAAACAATGATATCGATGTTTATTCAAAGAATTTTCTGTAGGACGTGAACCGTAGATTGCAAGGAAAAAACGTTCTTCAGCTTCAGCGATAACGTCGTGTGAAGAATCACGGTTGTTGAAACTTTCAACGATGTCATCTAACTCTTTACTTTTGTTAAATAACTTTACGCACCTAACTTTTCCTTTATTGAAAATCGCTGAAGTAGTGTCGCAGCCACTAAAGGCATGCAAGAAGAGAATGTTGTTCGCAAGTCCTGATGATTGTGACTGCTGTGATGAATACACTCTTCTCACGAGTTTTCCCTTTCCTGGTTTGACAAAAAAGATATTTTATTCCGATGGAGTCAATGCAATCAGCAAAACTAAAAGATCAACATCTTCGCCAATAATAGCCACGTTACTTTTTGATGAAGATAATTAGATTGCAGTGTTTACGGTCAAAAAATCTGCATCATCTGTGCTCTGTCGACATCCTATTCCCTGATCGTTTAGATTGGTTGATAGCATGTCAATTAACCTGCTTTTGTTTTTGTCGTTTGAAAGAAATTGATCCTGCCAAACGGTGACACTCATAGTTTCTTCAAAATTGATGTCCATATACTTTTTAGCAGCAGATCGGCGATTTTGCTCCGTTTTCTATGTACTGTCATTGGTATTGGAATAACCAAATTTTTACTTCCATATTTCCTGTATAAAAATACGGCGAGACTTATTTGCAAAGACGATAAAAAAGAACGTGGTCTTACTGCTGAAATAATAGCGTGGGCTATGCCAATACTTTTCCTGTTGGTATTTGTATTACTTTTATCTTTTTTATGAACGACAACATGGTCTACAAAGGCTCTCAGAGTTTCCGGGATGTCAGTATTCGCATTACTAAAAAATCATCAGTTGAATGATAAGCAGAATTCTCATATACTTTTGATTGAAGTCTTCTTTTATAATAGCTGCTGCAGTTTGAACTATTCGAAGTCGTTCCTCACGCTCGTCAGTTTTTTTCTCATACCAGGAATCTGTCAATATTTTCATTCCCGAGTCACGGAAACAAACGATAGGAACCTTTTTCTGATTTTGTGTGATTATAATTCTGTCCCCATATTTTTGTTTCAACCTACTCTTAACAGTTAATTCATTGGGAACATACTCTGTACACTGGGACATTAACTCGGATAGTAATACTTGACAATACTCGTGATTATCAAGGTACGAATACATCTTTTCCATAGCCGTTGTATCATCTTCGACCTCAGGACGTCCACGTTTTGTCCCGGTTGCCGTGGAATGCAAAAAAAAAATTAGACAAAGCAGGATTGGTGGTATATAGCATCGGAAGCAACTAAATCAACAGTATTTATGACACGATGCTTAACTTCGCCTCCCCATTTGTCGTTTCTTTTGTTCCCCACTTCTATCACTTTTTCCCTTATAGCTATACTGCGAACGTTATAAACTTTTCTACGTTTAGCAATAGGCTGCTTTATTTTCTTTTGCATAGAATGCCTCATCAATATTCTCGGCGTAATAAAAACATGTTCCTGTATAATCAAATATAGGCAAAGATGATCTCAAACTTTCAGTAAGCTCCGGGTTGCAAGATGACGTTTTAGCATCGGTAAGATCTTTTTGCGAGTGCAGCTCTTATACTATCTGATCGCGTATAGTTATTTTGACAAATGACATGAACTGTCACTATACTTACACCTTCAAGCACTAGGTGTTTAATATCCTTCCTTTCCACACTAGCTTTTTTTTAAAGTAATAATTCTCTTTTCTTTCACTTCCACAATATCGGCACTACAAATAGTTTCATCGCAAATGAAACACTTCTCACTTCCAGCCTTCGTAACAATGTACGTCCTACTGAATTCCAGAACTAAACAGCTGACGGTCGGACCCTATACAGCCCTTCCTCCCGCCCGACTGGGGCAGGTATACAACCATCAAACACCGTCCTTGGTGGGCATTATATTATGAAGAAGTTCGTACGCACTGAAATATATTAATACTGTAATGCTCCAACGCGACCAATGGGGAGAAGTATTACTATATTTCAGTGTTTGTATGCCAGAGCTATCCGTTATGTACTTAAAAAACATACGACTATACTCTCGACAAGCTGTAACAGTAGTATACCTGTCCCAAAACTATCGATATTTACACAGGACACACTGTTATGATTCTTAAGCTGTGCGTAGATTGGTTGTTTGGAGCAATTCTCCGATCTGCTTCAAGTTCGTCATCCATTTACTCGGTAAATGTTGGTTTTATGAAACAACTGAATTGAACCTTTTTTTTTTTTTGTAGAGAATTAACTCTCAAAATTTGAACACTACAACTTTTTCGATAATGTTAATAAATAAAGAGTTATAGACTAAAAACCGTAAAAGTGCACCCTTTTTTCAAGATGGCGGCAATTGCGGAGCTTTAATTGGTCAGGACTTTTGACAGGTTCAATAGTAAGCTCTAATAAACATTTTCACCAAATTTCAAAACTTTCGTATTTATTATTTTTATTTGCTGAAATTCGGTCTTCGTTGCCTGGGCTAGTACCTTTCGTATGGTAGTGTCTGTGAGAGGAATATTAGAAGGGGTCTCTTTGAGGTCATAAATTCAGTCTTCTGGATGTTGATCTTCAAACCAGTCTTAACCACTACACTATAAAGACTCTGTAAGTTGTAGGTAGCCTCCTCTATATTATTTCCCAGTAGAATGAGGTCGTCAGCAAAGGCTAAGCAAGGGAGGAAGAGGTTGTCTCTTTTGTAACCAAGCTCAAGTCCAGCTCTGGTGGTAGCGTCGTTCTCCATTCCCTAATGATCTTTTCCAGTACACAATTGAGGTGTCTAGTATCAAAACTGGCCAAGTCACAAAATTTACGAAAATGAGTGAAGGTTATCAATTTGAAGTAGAAGTATAGCACTATCAGGTGAAACAAGAATATGCTTCAAAATCATCCATGTCTTCATGTTACAGAGCACTGAATTCTTGGTTGTGCAACAAAATGGGCCAAGTCGTGCAGGCAATGAATTCAAAACCAGCCATGACAAAGAACGAGCAGCAATCTTCATGTCCCAGCATTATTGTCTGGAATCTTGTGGTGTTAGATTATGCGAGAATGTGATAATATCAGGTTCCTTATATTGTATACTCTTGTAAGTCATAATAATTGATATTTTGTTCGTTTGCAACACTGATTTCCGTATTTGCGGGCATCTTACCACATTGGCGCGAAAGCAATCGTATTTCCTGTGTGCTCGTATTTTGTCATTATTGTATAGTATAACGTGTATATTGTTCCGAGTGGTGAACTGAAAAACTGACTTTCATACCTTGTGCTACATAATGGAAACATCAATAGATGAAACCCCCAGATCAAGTGCAAGAAAGAGAACAAGAGACACATCCCAGTGAAAATCACAACAACGAAAGTGAGAGCGGTAAGAATATTTTATTTTACTACAGATTAACAACGTTCCTCGTTCGATTATTGAAACAGTTAGGTTGTTTTTAGGTTGATTTCTTTTCAGAAATGTCAAAACGAAAATCTGTGTTTCATTTTTCGAGATTAAAAAAGAATTCAAATGACCACGTTTAAGAAGAAAATAAGACGATCTAACTTTGTGCGAGTGTGTGGTCTAACTCACAATAAAAACCAAAGCAATAATAATAATACAGCCTCAGAAAGTAAAAATTTATCTTCCTCCACAGATATTCTGCTGGTGGGCCACCTAAACTTCCTTCATGTCACCACCCTGTGAAAGGAACTTTCAATTGCAAGTCTTTGACAATGCAAGACACAAGAACATTCCACAAACAGTTCTATGCATCTACAGACAAGTTAAAGCAAGACGCTTTTATCTTGAAGTATTTAGAGACTTCTCGAGTCACCAAACATCGTCCAAGACAAGGAGATCGGACACCAAAGTTGTTATCTGTCAAATATTATGTGGGAAAATCAAACCACAAAATTCAAGTCTGCAGGAAAGCTTTCATGGATATATTAGGTTTAGGGAAACATCGAATTCAAGGTGTTGCTACAAGATTCCTTACCACAGGAACTGCTCAAAAAGAAAACAGGGGTGGAAATAGGCAGACAAATAAATACATTTCCAGACATAATTCGGTCATCACTTTTATAAAGATAGTTAAATGTAATGAGTCACACTACTGTCGGTCGAAATCATCAGTCCGTGTTTATGTAAGTAGTGACCTGAATATCAAGAAGATGTAGCGGAAGTATAATGTACAAGCAGCTACAGAGCTAAAAGTGAAAGAAGGTTTCTTCAGAAACATTTTCAATACTAGATTTAATATTGGATTTGGAACACCCAGAACCGATGTATGCTCAAAATGTTTGCAGTTTGAAGAAAGACTGACTCAGAAAAAAGAAAAACCTTGATCACAGAGAAAAAAGTTCACAGTGCTAGGGCCAAAGCATTCTATAGCCTTTTGAGGGAGAATAAATCTGGTGTACTGATTTTGCCTTTTGATTGCCAGAAGAATTTTTCTCTGTCCCGTATCCCAGACTAAGCAGATACAGCAGGCAGTTGTCAGTGTACAATTTCACAATAGTTCAAAGGCCATTCAAGATCATCAATGACTAAGGACAATGTATTTATTTAATCCTGGAATGAAACCGAGTTTGCAAAGATTTCCAATGCCATTGCATCAGCTTTATATCATCATCTAAACAATACTGATTTCAATGGAATTACCACTCTTCAACTGGTAGCAGATGGAAGTGCCGGTCAAAATAAGCACTGTTGTAGGAATGGTCTCAAATTGGTTTCTGACTAATGCTCCTGACTCGGTCACTGCAATACAGATAATTTTCCCAATTGTAGGCCATTCATTTCTACCTCCAGACCGTGCTTTTGGGAGAATTGAAAAAGAAGTTAGGAGGCATGACATCCTTACAGACCCTGATGAATATGAAGAGATCTAATCATGGAACTGTTTTCCATCTGGGTGTGGCTTCTGAGCTGAATGATTGGGAATCACAGGCTGCTGATGTGTTGAAGCCTCCTTCTCAATGGCATTTTCCATTAGCTAAATCCAAAAGGATTTTTAGGTAGATTTCATTAGAAAGCTAACTATTGCAATGGGTACCATGTTTCGACTTCCGGAAAAGTTCGACATATCTTCGCGTTTCACATCCCCCAGACCCCAAAACCACCGTCAGTTCAAAAGTTCATATATAATTTATGTATATATATATGTATATATGTGTATATCAGTTTCTTGTGGACACGATAACTGCCGTAATTTTGCACCAATCACTTTGATTTTTTACCGAATATGTATACCTATAAAATCTCGTTCGAGTTCGTTACTGGGCTAAATCGGTCGAAGGGGGTGAAAATGGGGGGCTTTTTTCCAAAAAGTGAAATATTGCTATAACTCTCTTAATATGTGAAATATCGAATCCGTTCGAAGTTCATACTATGTGTCGGATAAAGCCCAAAAATTTATATTTGAAGAGTTTTTTTTATAGCACCAACCATTGACCAAAGGGGTGGGAAAAAGGGGGTTTTTCGGGAAACATTAATTATATCTCTCTTAATAGGCACAATATCAAAACCGTACAAAGTGGACAATATTCCCCTAATAATTACCTAAAACTTTTGTCTGAAAGAATTTTTGATATGACCCACCATTACGCCAAGGGATGAGAAAAATGATTTCGGAATTATAAGAAAATGCCAAGAGCTATCAGAGGTTGCCATGGCAACACTACTAAATTGATGAGGGATGAGCCTTCAGACGTTGCCATGACAACGCACTTGCACGAGATCAGATTCAGATTTCCATCTGACTAAGTGTGAAGTGGCTTCGGTGACGTAACTGGTAGCATGCTGAACTTCTATGCCCAAGGTCGCGGGTTCAAATCCGGCCGAAGTCATCGGATTTTCTAAGAGCGTTAAAAATCCCTCAGTATGCTTTCCTTTAGAGGGGAAGTTCCAACGTTCGTTGCAAGTTGCTGGTTGCGGTGGCATCTAGTAGCCAAGTTCACAGCTAGGTGTCGTTGACGGTAGTATCTGGTAGCAACATTAGGAACTACTGCTTGAAATTGACCGTCTGCAGTCCATACCTGAATTACAGACTAATACAGCCATCACAATTCACACCGTTTATCGGACAGATTCTACACTCACCCAAAGTACACGGGGTTACATGACCGCGTTGTCGCAGCCCCTAAACTGAGGAACCAACCAAAATCTCTTCGGGAGATATAATTTTGCGTGAAGTACTAACAGACCGTTTCATAGTTACTCATCAGTGTCGAAACCTTGCATAAGGACAGTGTGATCACAAGTATAAAAATGGACCCCAAATGACAAGAAGGTTACCGTCCTCATAAGACAATAAAATGTTTAAAATATGCATAAAATGACGAAAAACAAAGTTAATTAAGCTCCAATTATAAAATACTTTCTCGCAATAAATGAGGTCTGATCCTTCTACGAAAACCTGCATATTCTGCCTATTTTTACATATCCCCAAGTTTGTCCGGTGAAATCTACCTCCGCCTTCCGGCGTGCCGAGAGGACTTTTTTTATGAAGAAAACAGAGAAGGCACAAATTCTGTTGGTGTAAAAGGTGAGGTATTTTACTATAATGATCTTGGGAAGTACCAAAGTCTGTGTAAAAGAGGGAAATTGCTGGCTCAAATGACACCTCACACAGTGATCAAAGGCATTACTCTTCCTGTCTCCAAATCAAGAGACATAAAAAATCTCCTGCAGAACCACTTTGGCCCAACATGGCAAGATCTTCCATCACTGCAGTTATATAAAACTATACTATTAGCACGAGCGAGGAGATAGGAAGAGATAAAGCTGACCTTGGATCCTAGCAGCATGTGGCTCCCGGCCACCAGCTTTCATAGGGATCACTGGTCATGAGAGTTCCAACACAGTCTCTGAAGTCTGCGTCAATAGCCCACGTGAAATGCCTGATATCGTTTGTCTAAATGAGAGGAAATTGAAGACTTACAACAATATTACTTACAAGGGAACGGATTGCGGTGTAAAATTCTAATCTGGTTGAAATTTAGTACACAATATTCCTACAAAGTTGTACAATGACGTAGTGAAAACCCCACGGGCCACTTTCAATTTTGAATGCCGAAACCCTGCCGGGGGACAGCACGAGCGAGGAGATAGGAAGAGATAAAGCTGACCTTGGATCCTAGCAGCATGTGGCTCCCGGCCACCAGCTTTCATAGGGATCACTTACAACAAAGCAGCTTTATAGACGAACTACCACATTCCAAGGATTACAATTTGGAATTGAAGATCGTTGTTGTCACTTTCTGACATTTGTAAATATTTTGACTGTAAAGTTAAGTTTTTAACATCAATTATTGTCTGTGCAAGTAAAATTAAAAACAGACACATTTAAATTGTCACACTTACATTGCTTCATGACGGAACGATATGGGACCTGTTCATTCGAAACATCACTTTAGTTTTGCATAGTCCTACCGAACTGATAAGGGAGTGACGGGATGAGTGGAAGGTGGGGAATGCAACGCAGCACGGCAGGTCACTGCCTGGTGGTCGGGACCCATTGCGTGCTGCTAGGATTAAAGATCAGCTTTACCTCTTCCCACCTCGCTCATGCCGTCGCCTGGCAAGTTTTTTGGCGTTCAAAATTGAAAGTGGCCCGTGTGGTTTTCACTATGTCATTGTACAACTTTGTAGGAATATTGTGTACTAAATTTCAACCAGATTAGAATTTTACACCGCAATCCGTTCCCTTGTTAGTATGTGTGAACAGTGCCTATCTTAATAATGATTCTATTAACATAAGTGACTCATTTTCTTTTACTGTGTTCAAGATCTAAGTGAACTACAAACTTTTATGAGATAAATCCTATTTTGTATTCTCCTCAGCTTTCTGATATTCTTCTTCCTATATTACTATCCAATTTATGCTGAATGCTTTCTTTTTAATTGCAATAAAGACAGGTCAATCTATTTTCATTTAATTGCCTTTTTTTCACAGGAGTTTGGAATTTAAAAAGAATAGTTTTACAAAAACGACTAAAATTATACCAAATTGCAACAAAAACGGCCAAGTCAAAATTTATATCAACAAAAAATATGGGTTCATTATGAATCAGATTTCTCAAAATAGCAGAACTTAAATATTAAACCATTACGGATATAACTATGCAATGAATTTTTTTGTGACCATTATTGCTTTGTTTCTAGAGGTTTTCATCCATACTGAAACATTTGCCTTCAGTGACTTGGCCGGTTTTGATACTAGACGACTCAATTGAAGAGAATACAGGAGAGACCATCACCCTGTCGAACTCCTGTTCTGATTGGAAAGCTTTCAGATAGTTCACCTCTGAACCTGACCTTGGACGTCGTGTTTCTCAGAGTGGCTTGGACTAATCGTAGGGTCTTCCCATCCAGACTAAATTCCCGTAGAATGGAGAAAAGGGTATCTCTGTCCACAGAGTCATAAGCTTTCTGAAAATCTACTAGGACCACCACGGTTCGTGTGGGTGAGAACTGACTTAAGAGTGTGTATCTGTTCTGGGGAAGGATCTGGTCATACGGAAACCTGCCTGGTATTCACCTAATTGTGAGTCTAGCTGTGGAGTGACTCAATTGAGCAAGGCTACCGAGAGGATCTTGTAGGTAATTTGTTGAGGTCTGTCTTACTTCCCTTCTTGTGGAGGGGATAAATCACAGCAGCCGTCCAACCTTCGGGTAGGGACTCTGTTGCCCATATGTCCTTTATGATTTGATAGAAGTTTTGTAAGGACTGGTCATCTGCATGTTTCCACATCTCGGCTGCTATGCCGTTTTCACCTGGAGCCTTGTTTTTGAGACCATTCATAATGATGTTCATTATTTCTTCTCTTGTAGGTGGTTGAGAATCAGGGTTCCTGTGTGGAGGCTAATGGAGAATAGGCTTTTCATTAGGCTCTACTGCGTTGAGTAGCTTCTGGAAGTAGTTTGCAAGAGTTTTAGTGCAGTCTTTATTGTTTAGTTGAAGTTTTCGGAGGATGAGGGTAGGAGCTGTATACTGGGTCATTTGCTTCTTAAGTCCCTTGTACAAGTCTCTTGAGTTGTTTTTCTGAAAATTATTTTCAGCCTGTTGCATTAGACCCCTGGGGTAATTCCTCTTCGCTCTGCGGATGGTGTTAGCTGTAACTTTCCTTTGCATAAGGATGGCTTCATAATTAGCTTAATATTTTTTTGTTGATTCCACCTAGTCCAGGTTTTATGCCTTTCTTCTATAACCTCATCACAATTTGTATCCCACCATGGGTGTTTGCCTTTAGTTGATGAGGCAGGGATAGGTTTCCTGGGTGGCCTCCAGCAAGGCCTTTTGTAAGGCAGGCCATCCTTCTTTCTCTGTATTCTTCCTAAGGGTGTTCTGAAAGTCACAATCCTGATCGTGCAGTCGCAGAGTGTTGAACCTGGGTATCTTATGACTACTTTGAAAATTTGGTTGTAAATTAATCTTGACAAGTGAAAGGTAGTGATCCGGGTCTATGTTGGCTCCTCGTAATACCTTTACGTTCTGTATGTCCATATGATGTTGCCATGCTATAGCAACATGATCTAACTGGAATTCACCAAGCATAGGATTTGGTCTCTTCCAGGTTTTGGCCTTTCTAGGTAGATGTTTGAGGCTGTTGATTTTAGGACAAGGTCGTACTTGTCACAGAGTTCAATAAGACGTTCTCCATTTCTATTTGTTCTCTTATGGACTGGATAATGGCCTACTACCTTTCGGTACTTCCACTCCTTCCCGACTTGTGCGTTGAAGTCTCCCATGAGGATGATGGAATGATGGGGAGGGACCATATCCAGAGTTTCTTCTAAGGTGGCCCAGCATTGCTCTACGTATTCCAGGTTTTCCGGTTTGTGTCATTTGTGGGTGCGTGAAAATTTACACTTGTGTGTGCTCTATTACGAGACCTGAGGTATAACGAGAAGGTCCTTCCGTTAGGTGAAGTGAATTCTAAAATATGGTCTACCATCTTGTGGTGTACCGCAAACCCAGTGCCAAATTGTGGGAGTGTCTTGATTGACTCTTTCACCAGGTTTCCCCTTGAATATTCTGTACACTCCGGACTCTATTGCATCCTCATCGGTAAAACGTGTCTCTTGTAGTGCTGCTATCATAACATTGTGCTTTTCCAACACGTCAAGTGTTTGATTGAGTTTACCTACTTTCAGTAGAGAATTAATGTTTATTGTAGCAAAGTATCGATGTTTCTCTTTGGTTGTCGTTTAATAGAGTTAGATATAAGTTGGAAGCATGTAGGTGCAGGTCCCCCAAAGTCCGAAGACCTGCATGTCCTAAACTGCGTGGGGGTTGATTGGTTATCACCTGGGGTACATTTCTGAATATTCGTTGACTTCATGTTTCGAGTATTACGAGAGTCGTAATGGTGGTTATTTTTATTAATTTTCGATCATTTCATATTTGGGTGTCCACCTCTAAATTATTAATTTTATTCTAAATTTGTATACTTTAATCTGTGTTAAGTGTAACCAAACTAGTAGGTTACAGAGACTGCTTCTAGTTTGTTTAGAAAATGAAAATCCACAGCCTGCTTCCAGTCTCCGACCGGGTCAAGAATTCTAGTTTGTTTTATTGGTAGTAATTATTTTTGTTTTATCAGGTTGCCAGCCATGGCCAACTGTTGGTGCTGCACCATGGAGAATCTTATGTGTTCAGTGCCATACAGATTTTTGGTGGTGGTCTGGCTATTGCTGGTAGGTGGCCTTGCTAATGGCAAGGTGGCTTTGATCTTAGGGCAACGTTTCCAAGGGGATATTATTGATAGTGAGGATGCCATGCAGTATGGAGGCTGGCTTTTCATGTAAACATTGATGTTGGGAATTATATTATGTTCTGGTTTGGCAAATGGTTTTGCATGTTGAAGAAGAAAGCCTGCTTATATGTCTGACAAACAGGTATTGTTAGTTTTGATTGCCAGAGATCACAACCCCTTGGAGAAGAATTATTAATAAATAATGTGTGTTTGAGTGTAGTCGGTGGACTGTGTCTTTGTGTGATGTCATTTAAGCTAGTATTATAGCCCCACTATCCTGAGGTGGCTAGCTCGGATTATCATATTAATTATTACAATGGCAAGCTTGGTGGATTTTATATCTATTACAATGACGTACCAGCGTGTGGCTAGATGAAGGACGTACCAATAAGTAAGAAGACAAGTTTATCGATTTAAATATCAATATTGGAACAGAATAGTTAGAATGAAAGCCCAACAGTGGAGAATATTATTAGAAGAAAGAGAAGTTTACCAGTATCATATTTAGTTACAATAACGCACAACTGTGGGGAATGTTGTTGGTTGACTCAGACCACTACAGGGAAAGTATCATTTTTATTACAAGTGTCGCCCAGATTTATTACATAAGAAGGGCAGATGACCTTGTAGTTCTGCCCCTAAAACAACAATAACTAATTAACTAAATGTACAAGAAAATATGAACTTACGAGCATTATGCTATATGCAGTAACTTTTACTTACCACTGGAGCACTAGAATACCTCAAATCATGGTAACACTTCGGGAGTGATGAACTAAGTAAAAAACTAACTAAATTAGCCGAAATACCTAGTGTAATGATGCATAATAATTGTAGGAGTGATGTGGTAATAGATGTTGTCTCCTCCGCTGTCTATAACCCACCCGCCTTCCCCAATTAATAACATGACTTATATAGTGAAATTTCAGTTGTGTCGTCCATTGTAGGCGTGGCTTATTTGACAAATAAGATATTGCCAACCCCACGTATACGGTAAATACTGCCGTGTGTTGTTTTGAGCGGAGAGAGGGATGTGAGTGCGCTCGCTTCTTTCTGTTTGTATAGGGACATCCTGAACTAGCTCCAACAGATAGCGAACAGATAGCCATCTATAGCCTATGATATTTCAAGTAGCATTTTACAAAATTGACTGTTACAAGCTATTTAAGATGAAGATTTATTGTGTTATCAACTTGTCATTCTTGAAATTCGATGCGTATAGAATTCCAACGGTAGGCAAATCAATTGAGTCCCACATATAACAGTTACGACATCTGGCGGAAAAATTTTCGCATGCGATATCCCTATTCTTTGGTGTTGCAATTGTTGATACTCGTATTCAAAAGGCAGTAATTTTCGGCCAGCAGTACCTAACCTAGTAACGGACATAAATTCTTATCTTGTTAATGTTTTACATACAAAAACAAACCTAATTAAGTACAAGTTTTTCGGGCTTGTAGGCCGTGGTCCAGACAGGATATCTCCCGACGTTTCACCGGAAACTGGGTCCGGCATTATCAAGGGTTCCGCTCCTTTCCTTACGCCCCACACCCCCTTGCTTGTGGTACTAGCAGTAATGTTTGACCAGGGAGTACCTAACCTAGTAGCGGACATAAATTCTATCTTGTTAATGTTTTACATACAAAAACAAACCTAACCTGGGGCTTACGCCCCAGACCCCCTTGCTTGTGTTACTAACAGTAATTTTCGGCAAGACAGTGCCTAACTTAGTAGCGGACATAAAAGTCAGTAGTATCTGACTCCGCTTCGTAATCCAATAGTTTCTCGCTTTGCTCGATTAACTATCTATGCTCCCGCTTTGTAATCCAATAGTTTCTAGCTTCGCTCAATTAACTGTCTTAGCTCGCTACACATGACCTGTGGCGTGTATTTTGTGTACCACACATTGGCAACAGTGAAATGACGTCTCGTTAACAATTGAACACGCCTAATGCGCATCCTTGAGTAGCAGTTGATCAACGACAAGCCATGACAATTGCCATCGATCGCCGTTGTTCAATGATCAATAAATAACTACTTATGTTGCATATTTACGTTATTTTGTACTTATTTCCTGAGCAGTATTGATAATGGACAGTAATTTCAATTGATAATGACTCCCAGAATATCAAATAAGGTATGAAAATCATTACATTAGTTAAGTAACACTGTAGGATCTTGGTTCATCACTCTCGAAGTATTACCCAAATCATCATGCACTACCACTGCTACCAGAAACTCGAGTCAGCACAAATTTACATCTACATTATTACTTTTCATCGTACATTCTAGAGTAGAGTGATGCACAAAAATAAATGCTTGCCTCTTACCACTAGGAGTTCATTCCAACTATAAATTTTGACCACTTTTTTCAAAGCTTAAATGCTTTTACGTCCCCCCCCCCCCCCCCCCCTAATAAGCTCATTGGATTTCTTTGTTGAGGATGGTACCAAAAGGTAGCATATTGGCTTTCAGGGTCAAGTAATTCAAATCCAGCAATTCTAGATTTTTAATTACGGTACCGTGAAATGGGGTGACTTTGATCAAGAAAAGATAAGAAAGTGTTCATAACTTTTACTGCGATTCTTTAGAACCTCCAAAATATTTTATTTCAATAGAAGAATCAATTCTACACACTTCACAGTGTAAAAGTCACTTGGTAATTATTAAATGTAGCAAATAAAAAATATAATACTGTGATCAAAGTTACTTGTTAAGTTGGGGTGACTTTGATCATTGCTTGCAAATAGCATAAGAACAATGGCCCAGGTCTCCCATGATCAATGTCACCCAAATTTATGAATTCTGCCAAGTAGTTTTCTATTTATAAAGCAAAATGTATCTCGGGGAGACATTGATCACTGACAACATAGATTTAAAAAGAGCAGTTTCGGTCTGTCTTTGGTCCACTGGTCCCATAACTGCTGACTTTTGTTGACACCTTATGGTGGAAGAAGTACACCTGAAGCTGAACCACAGACCATAATTGTTGTGGAGGACTTGGTGTGATTCATAACTTTTGCAGGGTACTTCACACCTCGGCGGTAAAGGAGAAGCTTTTTGCCTGGGTCGTCAGTCACATTTGTCTCATCATAATTGAAGATATTAGTGGGGGGCACACCATCAACAGTTTCACGTAGATTCTTGAAGTAGTTCTTAATGACTTCTGGAGATACTTGAGCTCTAGCTCTTGAAATATTGGCTGCTAGTCGCTGGCAGATATTAGTTTTGTGGCGGTTTAGCATGCTGTATGCCCAGTCATTTCCTGGAAGGTTCTTTTGAAACATGGTCACACTTCTTTCAATACTGTCAAGGTATGATTTTGTTAACAGTCTTAAATCAAAAAGAGTCATTGGGTACCCCCAGTATGCACATGTTATGATGGAATGGATGATTTCTTTCTCCTCCTCGGATGATAATGCAGGCTGACCTCCAACTGACCCTGAGTGGTGCCCGTGAACTTTGTAATTTATTGTGCCGAATGGTATCTTGTATCGCCTCGATGCCTCCCTCATGGTGATTTCTCTGGTCTTCACCTTCTCAATGGCTTCTTGGAGAATTGTTGGACTGTAATTACAGTAGGTTCGAGAACCTGGTTTTCGACTATGGGTCCTAGGCATCTTGTTTTCCTGAAAATTAGTGAAATCTAAATCTAAAAATTTCCAGATGCATTAATCCTGAATAACAGCTAGCTTATAAAACAGTTTTGACTTGCATGAGGTCTGTGTGAAGTTTTTAGGTTATGCTACCAAATGAGAAGCATACAGTGCCTCTTGTTTATCATGCATTGATTCAAACTTCTGAAGAGTAGTAAAATATTACGTGATCAATTTCACCCCAGTGTAAGTGATCAAAGTCACCCCCAACATATTATAGGCTATAGAGGATAGAGCATAACCATTAGGACTTTTACACTGTGATATTTAGGGTCTAAAATATACCTTATGTAACATATATAAATTATGCACATATAGGATTAAGGCATTTTGGTTATAACTTACACTTTTTCCAAATGATGAAACACGAGTGCAATTCAAACTTCTTTGTCAGTGCAAGTTAACACAACCAAAAACCAAAACAAAGCTTTCCCTCCATTTGAAACAGCTGCTGTAAACATCACTTTTGTCAACAGCAAAAAAGAAAATGTTCCAAGTTTGATAGTATACATTGCAGACACAAATTACAAAGTACAGATGACAGTGATCAATGACACCCCATGAGATCAAAGTCACCCCATTTGACGGTACTGGCTTCAATTACTTGGCCCTGAAAGCCAATATGCCACCTTTTTGTACCTCTATAGGGAGAAGATAATGCTGTGGGAGCTCTCGGTTCCCACAAGCGAAGAAGTGTGATGCACTTCATATATGGGATGCAGTGGTTCACTACCCAGCGGCGGTCTGGGTAGGGTGTACCAAAATCCCGCTGAAGAGATTGACTTGGTGCACCTAGGCGAAACCTTGCAAAAGACACGGCAAAAGCCTAGAGGAATTGGTGGATTTTATATAAATTGTGTATTTGTGGGAAAGGAGAGGCAGGGGTGTGAGACCATTATTGCACCTCATAGATAGGAAAATCGGAACTCTGAAGGAGAATGCCTGATAGACTTGTGTGTGCGAAACAACTTAGTTATCCAGAATACTTGGTATCAGACGAGAGAGAGTCACAAAATTACTTGATACAGTTGGAATGGACAGCTTAAAACTGTGATTGATTATATAATAACAGACCAACAAGCTAACCAGTCTGTAACTAATGTTCAAGTTATTCCAAGTGAATGTCTTGACAGTGATCATAGACTGCTCATTGCAGAGCTGAAGAATGTGTGTACCAATAGTGAAACACACAAAAACGCCAAATGTTGCATCTGATTATGTTCACTTGTTTTTTTATGTTATATTATTCCTTGGTGTTGCGACGACCATTGTACTGTGAATGCTAGTAATGAATAAATGTGTTGTGTTCGAGTAAACATTATTCTATGTATTATTGGTTAATACATGTGTGATGCATTCCTAACACCAAAGATTAAGACTTGGCTGTTGAGAGACTCGGAAAATAAACAGGAGTACAAAGAAAGGATTATGAGTAAGATACCTAAAACAGAAAAACTTGGGGTGGAGGAAGAATGGAAGCTCTTCAGACACTTTTGTTACAAAGGCTGTTGAAATCCGTGGTAAAACAAGTGCTACACAGAGAGAAAAGGAAACACCATGGTGGAATGATAGGGTCAGGCAGCAATAAAAGAAAGAAATATGATAAAGAAGAAATTAGACAGTGGAAAAACAACAACCTGGACAAGTACGTAATGACACTGTAATTGAAGAACTGTCTCAGGAATATCGGAATAAGAAGCTGGCTGTTAAAAGATTGATCCAGGAAGAGGAAGGATAAATGTTGGTTTGACTTTACCACCAGGTTAAAGGAGGATGGCCAAGGCAATAAAAAACTACTGTATAGGGTGGTTAAGAATAAAAGGTGTGAGCATACTAATATTGTTGCTCTGGAAACTGATGATGGGAAGTTGTTAAGAACAAACCTCGAAGTTAGAAAGGAAATGAGGAAGCATTTCAGCATGCTGCTGAATGGTGATGTTGACAACAGTAATATTAGTGATGGCACAGTTCAAAAAATTCATGAGGAACAACCACCTTTAACATGGCTGGAAGTAGAGATGGCACTGAAGAACATGCGAAATGGAAAGTCTCCAGCGTTTGACGAATTAACGACAGATATGATGAAGGCTGCTGGAACACCTGGTCTACAATGGATTTTCAGAGTACTGTCAGTCATCTGGGATGAGAATAGTATTCCAGATGACTGGAAGAGAGGAATCATCATCCTACTGTTCAAAAAGGGAAACCACAAGATATGTGGAAACTACAGGGGCATTACTTTGCTATCACATACTCAGAAGTTGTTGGAAAAGGTCTTAGAAAACAGATTGAGGAAGATAGTTGAACCCTTATTAGAAGAACAGCATGGTTTCAGGAAAGGTCGAAGCACTGTTGATCTCATTTTTGCTGTAAGGATTTTGGCTGAGAAATATTGGGAACGTGGAAAGGATCTTGTGATGGTGTTATAGGATATTGAAAAGGCCTACGATAGTGTTTCCCGTAATAAGATCTGGAAATGTCTTGAAGACTTTAAAGTGCCCTACTACCTGGTTGACAAAATAAGGATGTTATATCGGAGTTGTTATAGTTGTGCCAAAAAAGGAAATGGTCGTTCTGAATAGTTTGAGACAAAAAAAGGGGAGTCCAGCAAGGATGTATCTTGTCACCACTATTGTTTGTCACTGTTATGGACAGAATTTTAAAATCTATTAAGGAAACTGCAAATGAATCACTAACTTTGGTATTTGCAGATGACGTGGTCTAAGTGGTCTAATGGGGAGAAACGGAAGTGGAAGTACAGGAGAGACTGACTGCTTGGAATAACAAATTTAAAGAATTTAGCCTGAAGATCAGCAAGGTCAAGACTGTTGAAATGACCATTAGCAGAGAGAGGAAATGTTCAAACATATATTTGGAGGAAGCAAAACTAGAATCCGTTTCTCACTTCCAGTATCTTGGAAGTATGGTCTCCAAGGATAACACCCTCAAACAAGAAATTCTAAATAGGACACAGAAAGCATCACATTTCTATAACCAAGTTCGACACTTAGTTTGGGACAAAAATATACCCTTGACAGCAAAGGCAAAGTTGTATCACACCTACTTTTTTCCAATCCTTACTTATGGTATGGAAACATGTACATTGCTAAGTAAGAATTACAGTAGAATTCAAGCCACAGAAATGAGATTTATTAGGGCTATGAACCAAAGTACCAGGGAGACAAGATCAGAAATGAGGTACACAGAGCAACAGCTGGCATCAGGGTCCCCGTTATCAACTTTCTGGGGAAACACAGACTTCAGTGATATGGCCATGTAATGAGGAAGGATAGCTCTAGAACAGTGGTTCTAGTGTCACCGCAAAATGTGCAGTTTCCACATTGGCTTTTGTGCGATAAAGCATTTACTAGTAATGAAGCCATGAAGCCTTCGCGAATGATAGATCATTTATCAAGCGTACACTAAGTGAGTAAAGAACTTGTTATTTTCAGCACCTTAAAGCTAAAGCTGATAAACGGCCTAATGTGAGTGAATTATTAAAAAAAACGAGCAACCGATCTTGACAGAGGTCTTCTTGCTTCTTACGAGGTGTCTTTATTGATCGCTAAATGTAGTAAACCTCACACAATTTACGAAACTCTTGTTTTACCGGCTACCAAAAATATTGTTGAAATCATGCTAGCCAAGGGCCCTAGTAATAAGATAATTCAATCGGTTCCTTTGAGCAACTGTTTCCAGGCGAATTGACAAAATGGCCATGGATGTTGAATCCAAACTCATCAATTTGTTGAAAAAAGAGTAAATTTGCATTGCAGATTGATGAATCAACTGTGATTGATAACAACGCAATTTTATTAGCTTATGTGAGGTTTATCAATGAACAAAAGGAAATTACCGAGGAAATGTTGTTTACTAGAACTTGGCTCACTGATACGATAGGATCGTCGTTTTTTAAAGTGGTGCAAGATTATTTTGAGGAAAAAGAGATTCCTTAACTAAAGTGAGCGCTTGCGCAACAGACGGTGCTCCTGCCATGTTAGGTCGTCATGCTGGATTTCTAGGTCACCTTAAGAAAGATGTGCCAGAGGTCATCACTATTCACTGTGTCATTTATCGTCAATACGTAGCTGCGAAAAAATTGAGTGGTATCCTGCATGAAACTGGCGGCCATGTATGTGTGCAAATTGATTCCCCCTATCAATTCAATCACGGTAAAACCGAATTGAACGGAATTTGTACAGAGGTAGCACTAGCAAAGGGCACCTCAGGGTCATGTTTTATATCGCCGCCATCTTGACGGAAACGGAATGGCGGCCACCCAAATGTTAAGAGCTTAAATCAAATTACGACCAACCTAATTATTTGATCTCTACTAAATTGTGCAACAACATACCTTTTTGAGGGACGCATCCTTTGACTGAACTACAAGTTCATCAGCCCAATAGTTTGCAGATAGTGGCCATGTATGTGTGCAAATCGATTCTCCATAACAATTCAAACACGGTGAAACCGAATTGAATGAAATTTTGTACAGAGGTAGCACTATCAAAGGGCACCTCATATTCATGTTCAATATCCGTATAACACATTGTATTTCAACAAGCTACTACAACCAACATTCAAGTATACTCCTTGAAAAGGACAAAGAGTTATAACAATACCCATGCATTTAGGATCTATCTATCTATCGTATGGCTTTTAGTGCCGGGAGTGTCCGAGGACATGTCATGCATTTAGGAGAAAGGCTATATGTTCTTTACTGAACATCTTGTTGAGTTTTTCTCTCATTTACTGTGAAGCTGTTTTTATTTGTCCATAGTGCTAACGAGTTGAGGAGAGCTGAATGTTGGTCGATGAAAGGACCCTATTGTCGGCATACATATAAAGTAAAGTAGACTTCATTGCCTGTTTTATTGTTTTAATGATGTCAAATGTAGCTACGTTGAATAAAAGTGGGCTTGTAGTACCCTATTGGTCTGTATAGGTCGTAAGTTGTAGATATACAGTCATCAATAGAGAACTTGTTGTAAGTTAAAATATCCTTTATTATATTGGTCAAAGGGTGTTCTTCTCCAGTGAGCTGTTCCAATTTTGACATTAGGAGTTTTCTGTCAATCATGTCAAATGCTTTGGAGTAATCAACAAAAACACAGTGGTGCTTTCCTCTTGGTAACCGTAGGGTATCGTCTATGTCATCCAGAAGGTTTTTTACAGCATGTAAAGGTTGTCAACATTGGAACTGCATAAAACCTTTTAAATTGAATTTTGATGGTGCATACTTTGTTTGTGTACAGTTAGGACTAAATTGGGCATTTTGGGATGCCTTCAAAAGAAACTTGGTACCACACATACTACCGGGTGAGTTAGTCGTGGTCGTTAAGGCATGATTGCTGGCAGTCGCTCACATCCGGGAGGCGAGGTGGTTCGAATCCCCCCGCCGGCAACCTTGAAGATGGTCTTCTGTGGTTTCCATCTTCCTTCCAGGCAAATGCCGGGGTTGGTCCGTAACTATAGGCCACAGCCGCTACCTTCCAACTCCTTGTCCTTACATTCACACTTTCCTCCCCAGACAACATTCCACACGCGACGGTACTTGTAGCTCACCCCTTGGGTGTCCGCCTAGAAGCAGCTACAAACTGGTGAGCCGAACATGTCCTCGGACACTCCTGGCACTAAAAGCCATACGCTAAAAAGAAAAAACACACGTATTAATGGTTGGCAGCGCTGGAATGGCCTTAAACTTTATAAATAATCTGTTGGTGATTTTTTTTTTTGTCGTGTAGCCTCCTGAGAGGCCGAGTGCAGGTCTTTCTAGTCGACGCCCGTGGGCGACCTGCGCGTCTGGATGAAGATGAATGAAACTGGGCAAGGATGTGGAAGGAAGCGGCCATGGCCTGTCAGAAGGTACTGTCCCAGCATTTGCCTGGTGTTGAAAATGGGAAACCATGGAAAACCATTTCAAGGACAGCCGACGGTGGGGCTCGAACCCACGCGTCTACCGAGTCAGCAGAGAGCTTGGCCCCTTGACCTAACGCAGCGCTTTAGCCCGCGTAGCCACTACTGTCGGTTATCTGTTGGTGATGCTGACCTTGTTCTTACATAGTTTGATCAAAATTAGGATAGTCTTTTGCAACATTTTCAAGAGAAAGTGTAAGTTTGGTACCACATATTGTTAACGATTGAGAATACAGGACTGGCTTAAAACTTTATAAATTGTCTATCGTCTATTGGTAACACAAAATTTGCCAGTCATTTCCAAGTTCTTTAAGGGTAATTTTAAGGTTGGTGCCACCTATTATTCACTGGCAGAATGACCTGAAACTTAAGAATTATTCAGAGGTAACTAAGGTTGGTACCACTTATTTCTTAAGGTTAGTAACCCTGGAGTGGACTGTAATTTTATCAAATGTGGGTTGGTGTTGCGTACTATGTTAGTATAAATTTGGGTCGATTGAGAGGTCCTCAAGGGGAACTATTGTTGGTACCACCTATTACAAATGGTTGGCAGTACTGGATTGACTCGGAACTAGTTTATTATCTATTGGTTTGTGCATACTACAGTATCTTCATACCACATAGGGACATTCATTTGAGAGGAATTCCAAGAATTGGATTTTCACGACCACAATTATACAAATGAAAACTTCCAGCTATTAGATCATGTAATGCACAAAGTGTGCAGGCCAAGTAGATGGAAGTTGAGAAATAAAATGCCTGACTTCAGTGGAATTTGAATCTGCGACATCTGGCTTTTTACGTTGGCTCTCTGACCACTAAGGTTCGTGGTTTTGTATCATTACTCTTGTTTAAATCCAATTCTTGGAATCTATAGGTAGCCCACAGCGGGCAAACATAGCCATACAGAAATGTTTTGTGATTACTGTTCTTCAAAACTTTTACTTATTTTTTTTCACACTCTCATTATGCAGGGAATTATATTCTCATCTTCATTAGTTACTCGAGTTAATTTAAAAAATGTTGATAAGGATTAACGGGTAATTTAAAAAATTTGTTTTGTAAATTTAACATTAAAAACACTTACAGTGCATTCATTAACATGTTCATACATTGCAACAGACTATTACGTTTCTCTGTTTACTGTAGTGTGATTGTATTGTAAAACTCAAGATTCAGCTGCTAGTTGTAATCCTACTTTTGGAAGGAAACTTTTCTGAATACTACATTCCACAAATCACAAAAAAACACATTACTTCCTTTCTAAAATAGATTAGATGCAACATCAGACCATATGAACTGTAGGCTACATGTTTCTTGAGGCTGTATCAGTCCTATCCCATGGAAACCACATACTGTAATCTATTTGAGCTGGAAGAGGGACATTATTCCATAACATTTAAATTAATAATTACAAATTACAAAAAATAAAAGGAAGGAAGCTTGTAGTTTAACGTGGCCGTTAATCTCTAGATCATGAGCCACGGGACCTCCTTTTTTACGTGGAATCCGACCACAGGACATGGCATTTCACTTCGAAAATCTCACATGCATTGACTGGGAATCGAACCCGGTCCGCCTTGGTGAGAGGCCAACAGCTTGACCGCTGAGCCACCACGCCCGTATTAAAAAAAAAAAAAAAACTGGCTACTATTGTTAAGTAAATAAAAACTGAAATGTTATCCCACATGGCAATCCAATTCTTTTTGATGCAATATATTGATAAAGATGGTACCTAGGTATATTGGCTTTCACGGCCAGTGAATTAAAACTCGCAATTTTTCTTGGTTTATGCCGTGTCTTGTGTGGGGTTTCGCCTAGGAACACCAAGCTGGCTCATCAGCAGGCTCCTGGTGTCTGTGCCTGGAACCCCCACAGGAGTAGCGCACTACCTCCCTTTTTATGAGGCGAGCCTGCACCTCTTTACTGCAAGAGCTAAACGTTCAAGCAGCCTTAACCTCCCGATGAAGGCTTCCAAAAAAGATGGTATATTGGCTTTCACATACTGTGAATTAAAACTCAGCAATTTTTCTTGGTTTATGCCGTGTCTTGTGAGGGGTTTAGCCTAGGAACACCAAGCTGGCTAATCAGCAGGCTCTTGGTGTCCCCGCCCGGACCCTCACTGGAGTTAATGATAATGATAACCACCTCGTGGTGTAGTGGCTTGCATTCTTGGCTGTCGCCCTGGAGGTCTGGGTTCAATTCCCAGTTCTGCCAAGGAATTTTAATTCTGATGCGAGAGCTGGAAAGGGGTACACTCAGCCTCAAAACTGTGAAGAGGAGGTTTCGATTCCCACCTCAGCCATCCTAGAAGTGAGTTTTCGTGGTTTCCTCACTTCTAGTCCAGGCAAATGCTGGGATGGTTCCTGACTTAAAGCCATGGCCAGCTCGTTCCCAATCCTATCCCCAATTTACAAAATACACATACTAGTACAGCCATCAAAATAACACAGGTTATCACACAAGTTCCACGACCACGATGTCACAGCCCCTAAAATAAGCAACGACAACCTCATTTATCTTTTCTCATTGATTTTCTTAATTATGCTTAGTTGAGGATTCTTAGAATATTGCTCTTCTAACATGAAATTAATTGCCTTCAACCATATGAAACTAAGAGTCGATTGTGTTGCCTCTCCAGATGTTGGAGAAAATCGTAAGATGCAACATAGTAAAGTGACTCTCACACATTACATTTGATATTACCGGAGGTGTTCACAAAGTAAGCTTTTGTAATATTATTTTCTTTTATAATCTCGTAATTATCTGTATGTGTTCAATACAAATTTTCTACATTCAGTAATGTTATCAGTAGGGCTAGGATTTTTAGGTGCAAAAAAATCTGGAAAATATTTATTTTTTACGTATTAAAAATAACTGAAATATGTGACAAAAAAGTTAAAATATTTAATTATAATTTAGTTTATTAATGTGAATATAAACAATATGCAGTATTCACGAATGCAATTTATTCTATGTCTCACCGACTGCTGAAGCATTACAATACATAACGAGATACATCTTCAGGTTGTCCATCACAAATGACTGACGATTATCGCGACACACTTATTCTGAAGGCGCGAAACTACGGCAATATGTTTCTTGCCCTTGAGGTGTTGTGTAACTTGAGATCGCTGTTCAGCGTTGATTGTTTTCCCACATGGTTGGCAGAACAGAACGCCCCTATCAGAAGTAAAATTATCTTTAAATTCTGCAACAGATCTTGTAGTTGTTTTTACTTTAGGCATCGTAGAACTGCCTTACACTTCACAGTGCCAGAAATGAACTACATGTGAGTGACACTGGTTCCAGGTAGCTGGGGGAGGGAAAGGTCTAGCACGTAATGCAATATGGCTATGGACAAGGAAATCCCCAGCTTCCACAGTGAGAGGCACGGGGCGACAAAGTTAAGAATAACACAGCTGCAAGCTGACATGCGCTCTGCATGAAGATTAGATAGTTCACAGGTTATTCTCCGTTTAAGTAACATAGAACAAAAATGTGATAAACCGAATAAACTGATTTTAAATATGTAAATATTATGTCTTTTTATGTGCCAATAAGTGAAGAGCAGGAATTTATGTATTTATAGAAAAAATGCTTAAAATATGCATTTACATTAAAAAAAAATTATTTACCTAAAAATCCGAGCCCTAGTTATAAGTCCCATTCATCTGTAATTCAATTTTATTTTTCTCTATTTCTGATATAGACTAAAATGTAACGCTTGCCCATCTCAAGAAATGTGCAATTCATTACATAATCCGATGTTGCCCAATTTTACTATACTAATAGCCCTATCTCAACTGTTGGCACTTTGTTCATACCAGGATAATTCTTCAACCAGAAAAGAGAAGTTTTACAGTTCTCAACTAAACAATACTTTCTATATTCCCAGAAAGACATTTTCAACAAAACGGATACAACTTCAGTGAATTTTTAGCTAAAATAAAGAACACGGTGTTTTTCAAAACATGTCAAGCTTGTCAATGTATTTTTTCATCAAAAATTTTTCAATTTCAACTCTATATCCTGTTACAATGAGTTTATGACCGATGAGTCCACAATGAATGTTAAAAATGTTTTTAGAATTTTTACACTTAGGAAAATGCATCTTGACAAATTTGGGTCATCTTTGGACACTTTCCATTTCCTCATTTATAAAAGTGTTTTTACATTTTAATATGTCATTGCATGTCTGATTCAAATAGTACACATATTAAAATATAATGTTTAATTAATGTATAACAATAATACACTAAAAAGGCTGAAGAAGGGAGCATATGTATAGCCCCCGATACATGTACCTAATTGTAGTTTAATGATTTTTGTAATATAAAGATATTGATTAGAGGGAAACAATTTTTTTTGTCATACTTAATAATTTGCCAATAAGGACCGGAAAATGAATTTGAATATTTCCAGAGATCACCAGATTCTTCGTCAATCTCGTCATTGTGGTGCATAGTTGATAAAAATAAACCATTTATACTTCATGGGCACACATGAAAACAGAGTTGATACGCTACCGATATCAAACAAACTGTTTTGAGATGGTCTGACTTTGGCTTTTACAAAGAGGAGAGAAATTACCCTTTTGTTCTTTTTGAGCGTTCCTACCATAGTTAGTTAGCAAGCATACTGTGGAGCTAATGGTACAGCCATGTACCAATTATCCAGTTACATTTCGACCTGGTCCCGAAATAGGCTGAATAAGTTTTTCAACCACATCCTTGACGCTATTGCTCACTTTATAGGTGTCTTCTTGTTGTTTTCCAGCATATTTCCATATTCTGATCATAGAATGTTCTGGCATCGGTCAGGGCGAATATTTTATAATTTTAATAATGCAGCCAGCATTTGCCTCGTGGTGAAAATGGGAAACCACGAAAACTATTTTCTGGACGGCCGAGATAGGATCCGAACCCACACTCTCCCGATGCCAGCGAGGCAAGGGGTGGCGCATTAGCGCTCTCGGCCACCGCGGCCACATTTTGCAGGCTAATTGACGATGCATTGTCGGGAGGGACACACCACAGAACGCATCCAACATTTCATCAGTCATTGCATACTACCTCAAAGAATACTTGGTTTTGCAGTGGATGATGAAATCCTCAAATATTTTCCTGATAGCTGCGAATCTATCTAGGTTCTGTCTCTGTAATACAGTCAAACCGTAAAGCTCGAAGTAAAAACTGAAATCGATTTATACCCATAGTGGTGCAGAAGAGCTCAACCCCACTTCCGTCTTGCACCCATAAATCCCTCAGGTTCTGATGAGAATACGTGAGTACTCCAGCTAAATTAAGTAAACCAAAGACTGCTTTGATTTCAATTAAATTTGTTCTTGAAGCATCACATGATCTACTGTAGTTACCCTGATGCTTTTCGATCCAAATATTTGTATAATTGACAATTTTATGCAGCATACTATCTGGAAAAATTATTGCCACACCTCTCGCGGAGATGCAACGTCCTGAGACATATTTTTTGGACTAGGGATATGTGTTATGATGTTGTGTCTCCTTATTCAGCGCGGATAAGTACTGTACTACTGTGTATATTCCACTTGGATTGCAAATCCCTTCATGTATACTGAGGTGGGAGAGGGGGCAGCTCAAGTCTGGCACAATGCTCGGTTCATGTGTCTTCTTCACTATTAGTCGAATCTTCCGTGTAGTGTTCGTTTTCTACTGTGTCATTTAAATTGCCTTTCTCTTCTTCTGAAAATGACAATTCACTCCCATCTTAATTATCTTCGTGAAAAAAATCTCTTCCCAGCAGCACATTGCTCATAAATCAGAGCATGTCACTGAAAACTTTTTACATGCAGCTCAGTACGGTATAGCACAGCATTACACGCCCGTGGTGGGAAGCACCGAGCGATAACTCAGCAGTCCACAGAGACGACAGATAGTGAACTGATGGGCGAGCGTTGAAATAAGCCATAAGGTGGAGGCCCAAACTAAGATAAGGTGACAGGGTATGCCCATCAAGCAACTATTCAGTGGACTGTTGTACTAAACACACATCTGTAGTTGAAAAGCCGCAGCGCGTATACTGGACGGTTAATTTTGTTATTGGGAGTATTTGTTACCATTTTGGTCCGTATTGACAGTTTCAATATATTATAGTCTGTGATGTAATGCAAAACTTTCCGCCAAATCAATACTTTATATAATATTTGTTATGCTGTACAATCTAGTGCACACAAAAAGTCTACAGACCGAATGTTTAGCCTGCTAGACATATTTAAACATTGTGAGGATAAAACTTTTCTCTGCTAAACCACCATACATTTCTTGGCACTTCCTTACCTGGAGAATCGCATGTTTTCGGCTGCTTAGCTATACCCCACCCATCCTCTGTAGTAAGATTATGAGCAGTGGATCGTTATTTAGATGGAAAATTAGTTGAATTTCAGTACCAGAGCTGCGATTGTGTTTTATTGTAACAAATAGCTTTGTCATAATCTGTATCACATTTGTGGATTATCCATGGATTTTGTGCCTCTAATTACCACGAGTAATAGAGGGTCTACTGTACTTAATCTTTATTTTTACGTTTAAGAAGCCCAATATTCATTTTCTATTTGGTCTATACGATTTATCTAATGCAGCATTGCTTGACTAAATAAAAATAATAGGGCCATTCTGTACACCCTCCATACTTCGCTCAACCATCTTACCAGTTGATGTGTCATGAACGAAAGGAGGGGAAAATATGGATTTTTGAACATGAAATACAATAGGTATGTGCAGGGCTGGGATTTTTGTTATTGCTGTATTTTTTTTGGAAAATTTGTGAAATAATTATGAAATATCATGTTAATGGTTGTAAGAAAGGCAGTAATTTCACGAAAATTTCATGATCATTTTTAATGCCATATACGTATATATAAAGTTATTATATCATGCAATATATAAGGGAAAATAAAGCTTAGAAATTGTAAATTAAAAATTTATCTTTGGAAATCAGCTTTGTTCTGTTATACAGGGTGTTTCAAAAATACTTTTACAAACTTTGGGGATTGGTTCCTTACATCAAAACAAGAAAAAAAAGTTCATATACACATATGTCCAGGGCCATCATCCAGGAAACATTATTGGGAACTACCTCAAAAGTGAAATTCATGCGAAAAATCTCTAACTCTTTTGCAATTCATACTGGAGTCCGACAAGGGGATGGTTTATCACCACTCTTGTTCAACATCGTACTGGACAAAATCACCACAGAATGGGAAAAGCAGTGAAAGGTATCCAAATTTGAAAGGAGAAAGGGAATAGAGTCACTGTGAAATGCTTGGCCTTTGAAGATGATCTGGCCATTCTAACAAACAACAAGCATGAAGCCATATTAACGCTAGACAAACTACATGAAATCTCCAGTAAAACGGGACATGATATTTCCTATGAAAATAAACAGTATATGGATACCAAATCAACAGGAGGCATCACCTTGTGAACGCAATATGGAAAAATCTCGCAGGTCAAATATTTAGGAGAAGCCATCCAACCCACAGGATTGAACACAATTTCTAATGCAGAGAGAATAGTAAAATTGCAGAAGGCGAACAAGCTGACATGGAATCATCATAACAAAAGAGCAGTATCTCGTAATGCAAAACTGCGCCATTACAACACAGTTGTTTTGCCTGAAGCATTGTACGTGGCAGAAACCACAGTCATTAGAGGAATGACGAGAATTCATGATATTGAGAAACAGGAACGAAAAATTCTTACGAAAATCCATGGCGCTGTTTTCCGTAATGGAATTTGGATAAGGAGACCAACAAAGGAACTTTATGAAAATACAGACACCATTATAGATAAATTTAGGAAGAGACGTCTGCAGTTCTATGGACACACATATAGGATGGATGAGAACAGACTCACTAACAAGATTTTCAATATCGTGAATGCAAGTAAATTAAAGACCAGTTGGATAAAAGAAGTACATGAAGACATGGAATTACTTAAAATCTCTGATGACGACATTAAGGACAGAGAACAATTTAGAAATAAAATCAGAAACACGAAAATTGTACAAGTTTCAAGAAAGGACACATCAGGGGAAAAATTGACAGAGGAAAGGAAGAAAAAAGCACAATGAACTAATGAAGAGGTTTTGGGAAGAAAAGAAGAGAGGAAAAAGAAGTGAAGCTGTGATTGGCTCAAGTTCTCCTGAAAGGGAATTATCGGAAATAATAATGTGTCCCAAAATCGTTCGTTTTCAATTTATTAATGAAAGAACAATGTACAGTGACACATTAATTGACAGCCTGTTTGGAAGTGTTTAACACATGAACTCATATAAAAAAAAAGGTTCCAGACACCCGACAGAAGGAAAACCTATCATATGCACAGGTGTCCCAGAATCCTTTGTTTTCCCGGGGGGGACTGTTGAACACATTGGTACACTGATAACACTTCACCACACACAGCTCACAACAAGTGCTCAAAATGTCCACCTCTTGCGTCGATACATGCATGAACACGTCGCAATATGGACTGCCGGACCCGTTCAAAGACTCCGGGCTGATGTCGAAGGCGTCCTTGGGTAAAGGTTGGTCATTAGTATAAATGTTGAACAACGCTGGAGCAAGCACACTTCCTTGGGGTAAACCGTTCTTCTGCGATTGCCATCTGCTTCTTTGTCCTTGAAATTCAACAAAGAATCTTCTATTTTCAGGGAGATTCCTTATGAAGCAAGTTAGTTGGTAATCTTTGGAAGCATTATACAGTTTGACAATAAGTCGTCTGATTAACTGTGTCATAAACTGCGGTTAGATCTATATATGCAGCTCCTGTAATCTCTTTCATTTCAAACACATCTTCAATGTACTGTGTTAGTTTCAACACTTGAGATGTGCAACTCTTCCCTGATCTGAATCCAGCCTACTGTGGAAAGTAGACTGCCTCTAGCTTCTCCGTTATTCTATCCAAGACGAGTCTTTCAAGAACTTGATACAAATGGCATAGAGATATAGGACGGTAATATTTAGGGTCATCCTGATCCTCGCCTGGCTTATGAATGGCTATAACTTTGGCTTTCCTCCAACGTTTAGGATGCTTACAAGACTGGACTCAGTTGTTCATCAGTTCTTTTAACCAGCACTTTGTTATAGGCCCAAAGTTCTTAATCTGCTCTACTCTTATATCATTGAAGCCTGCAGCTTTCCCATTTTTACATTTACTCAGAACAAGATCTAACTCAGCCTGAGTAAAAGGTCGTAGCAAAGTAGTGGTTTCTTGGTCAGGTTGTCTCTCAAATATCTTCCTACCAGACTTGGTTGGATAAGGTGGTTTTCCATTTTCTATGAGCTAACACGCAATTTGATCAGCTCGAACATTCGCATGCATATTTGCCTCTGAAGGGCCATTATTCAAGTGTTTTAGAAGTCTCCAAGCCTCTTGACTGCTCCTGCCCATAACACAGTCTGCCAGCATTTTTCCCCATTGTAACCTTTTTGCCTCAGAGATTAAGGAGAGGACGGATCTAGCTGATTGAGAGGTTTCTTCACTAAATGGGTTTTGATCATATTGGGTATAATACTCCTCGAGCAATACAGCTGTTTCTGAAGTCACACCCTGAAGAAAATTCGTCCTGCAACCTCTAGGGATACATGTTCGCGAGCAGAATGTCAAACTCAACAAAATGTTCTTACTCATCAGGTACAGGCATGATTGTTTGGACTTGATTGTCCAGCATTTTGGAGAAGGTGGCTTGTACACTGAGGTGATCACACAGTCACTAAGCTCGAAGATTATAATCTCAATGTTATTCTTGTATGTCCAATGGGCACTCAAGACTTGGATTCCTGGTTTGACGAAAATAGCATTTACATTTAAATGGATCACAAAAATATTCCTCTACTATTTTGACCATGAGGTGATAGTGAATTGTATTGATTGAAAAATTCTACAATTGCTTCAAAATACTCGAACACATATTCAACGGAATTAAACTAACTTGACCATCTCATCATAACAGGAATAGCAAACAATTTTGGTATGAGGTCAGGATAGTGTTCCGTAACAAATGTTTTATTTTTAGGTCTGATATAACATAATACAGTAGATCTTTCAGATTTCTCTGCCATATTTATCCTGAGAGATTAAGTTTTGACACCAACATGTGAAACCAATCAAATGATCACCTATTAGCACTTTGAGAGTTTTGACACATTTCAGCATGTATGCAGCACTGTCTGTACAAATTGTTTTGACATTTGAGTAATTAATATTTAAATCATTAATTGTTTTTACTACCGCTTGGCTTGTTGTGGTGGTATTAGCTGCTTCTAGAAATGAACACGAACAAGATAAAGTTTCTGAACTGTTTTCCCATCTATAGTTCCAATAAGGACCGTGAATACACAGTTAAGAATTGGTTGTTTCATCACAAAATAATGTATTATGACTGGTTTGGCTGCAAGATTTTCAATAACATTGGTCTTGATTCCCGTGGCGCATTTTGGTACATATCCCCGCCTCATCGAGCTTGCAGTGGGAAGATCTCCAGAACCCAGTACATACTTCCTCATCCACGTCCTGATTGTAGGATGGTCCACTTCTTCTAGGGGGATATTTGCCTAAAATAATTATATTATTTCCACCCTGAATTAACTGATCAGCATAATAGGCCCTACAAATTACAAAACAAAACATACCTTTCCAATGTGTCCATTACGAACTCATATTTTTCTTCTTTCGCTTTATCCTGTGCTTGAAGAATTTCTTCAATATTGCACTGTCTTTTTCGAGCAGAATCCTGTGCACTCATTAGCTGAACACTATTTAAATGCCCTTTACTTTGAATGTGTTTTTTCACATGAATTGGGCTTTTTCCACTCAACTCTTGTATTACAATATTTGCACATTAATACCATTTGTCACAAAACCATGTTTCTAGAATTCGATAGCCGGAGAGGCAACATTAATTTCACGATTCCTCCCTATCTCGATCAGAAGACAGGAATAAACTGATCACTTAGCAACCATCAAGTAGGCCTACCTGGAATAGTTCTCAGCTTCTCAGAAATGTAGAAATACACTCCCATTAGTGTTTTCTTAGAAATGTATTATTACATTTCCATGTTTACACAACAAGTGAGGTAAGGAAGGAACTGGAAATGAATATGCAGTTGCCGATGGTTCTGCAGGTCACAAACTCATAAAAGAGAATAATAGGTCTTTTGTATGAATTTTTCAATTTCTAACATTCTTTTGAATTTGCAGCCAAAATCTTCAAAACAAAATTATTATAATGCTTAAATCATTAATTGTAGATGCTGTCAATTTTGTATAATAAAACCAAATACCAGAGACCAAAGGAAAAAGTGCAACTATACATCATTTCCACTTTTAATATTTTAGCAAAAGAGAACTTCATCAACATACAACTGGCAAGACTTTCAGCAAGTTTTAAAAGTTTTATCATAATAAGCATTGGCACAGGGAGGAGCCAACAAGAACTAAATGACTACTGTCAACCAGCAGAGTTGACATGCCTAAATAGTTATAAAATGGGACAACTTCCTCCAGGTGCATGAACTATGAGGCATCTTGGTTTTATATCTAATGACTACTCTGTGTATTACATTGTATTTAAACATGTGTTTTTGTTACTTATAAGTGTTTTAATATGTATTTCTGGCTGAAGGAGGACACATAAGTGTCCGAAACATGCACCAGTGGTAACATCTTGAATATAATTGTATTGAAAAGACGGAACAGTTTATAAATTACTAAGTGGGCTGTCAATTTTCGCGAAAATTCGCAACAAAATTAGTCATAAATCACTCACAAGTGTAATAAATCGTGCATATACCTCTTGCTGCATCTCATTATTTTTCACATTTATCAGTAATAACGGAAAAAACCCGGCCCTGGGTATGTGATATATTTCCTGTCTGTTAGATTGTCAGCGCACAAGCTGGTTGGATCCTCAAAAGTACCGCATCAGGTCAGTGTATACCCACAAAAATCTAAGGCAGCACTATAGTGAGGCACACTAGGCAAGGTGAGTGAGGTAGTTTGCTATTGCTCTCCTCACCGAGTCAGAACAATAGCCCTGACCCTATGAGTAGAACCTTTCACAGTACCCACAGGCACTAGTTGTGCCCTGTAGGCCATTACTCATACCTCAAAGCTTCCATATAATCACAGCCATGATGAATAAGAACAAAATGGTAATAAAACTAATACAGTATATGAGGCTAATATAGTAATTACATTAGAGGGAGACAGCTCAAGAGTAAATTACTTGATCATTTGTAATGGTTATTAATGCCCCATGTTGGTAGCGACAAATGTAATGGTTTCCTTTGCCCTCACGTTGAGTGAGAAATGTAACTGTTTACCTTTGCCTAAGCTATGTTGTTTTAATGGGCGCCAAGACCTCAATGCAATGCTGAAATCTAAATTTGTATTTAACAACGTCTAGCTCTGGCAGAACACCTTCAAGACTCTATTCACTCAGATCGTGGTATGATTTGATCATTAACCCAACAAACAATTGTATCAGGAGAAGGAATTGGTCTATATCTAATGCTACCTACTGAAAGCAAAGATTGCATTGTAAAAGAAATGAATTTATTATATAAAACAAGAATAGCAAAATTAATAATAATAAGTATAAAATTTAAGTTGGAGCGTTGCGATTTTAATATTACCGATAGAAAATTACGTGAAAACGGAGTTTGATAAATTGATTTTACTCTTATTTCCAAGCTATGAAGTTACTGAAATATGAAATGTAAAACAACGAGAAATGAGAGATTGCGTATTTCTGCGTCATTTGCGCTTACCACTGGAAATTGCCAAAGCATTTCCCTCGTACTTGATGATGCTGTGTGCTTCCCACAGTCTCCTGGACGTCGTCATCTCCGTCGAAATTTGATGATATTCTGGTAGATTAGATAATTCTATGGTCCGTACATCGGACCCAAACACTCGTATAACCACACCGGTTAAGTTTCACAAAGATAGTCGCTAACTCCACTGAACATCGGAGCGACTCCCGCGCGAACCATACTTGTTAAGTTCTACACAGATAGTTACTAACTCCACTGAACATCGGAGCGACACGCACGCGCACCCATACTCCTCAAGTATTTCACAGATAGTCCTCGTTCGTTTTTTTTTTTTTCGGGGGGGCCCCGAAAAGGTACCCGCACCCCCCGCGTGACACCCTACCTTACTACTGGTGCCTCCGACATGCAGTTAGTCTACGATAGTAGAAGAGAAAGCATAGGGGATTGGATAAAAGGAATGTCTTTTAGGACTTAGTGCCTGTCCCATCGCGGTCGCGATTTAGCAGGCATAATTGGTAGATGTTAACATAGGTATATGTTTATATATGCGCACATATAAATATGTACTCATATATAAGGATAAGATTGTAGGGCCAGGGAAAACCGCATAGGCAGAAAGGAAAGATTGCCTACACGTAAAACCTGGCGGCTTGGTTATTGCCACATGCAAGGATAATGTGGGTATGGAAATGAGTAGGTTTTGTTAGTACGGGAGGTGTATCATGCAACAGTTGCAAAATCCGTTTCCTCGCCTAGATTAGTATTTGTGGGAATCAGTTGGCTTGGCACTGCTGGGACTAGCGCGTCCGCAATGGCGGACGAACTGTACTTCCGGGGTTAGGTTCGGAGCAGAGTCCGCCCGCCTAGAGCGTCCTGGTACCAAGTCTCCGTGATCCGGAGAGGGGAGCCACGCCTGCGAACAGGGGCTTCTTCTCTCGTGTCCTGGACATAGCTGATGGTTGTTGTATCAATCACTCCGCCGCTGCATACACTCGTCCTGAAACTATAAGCTAATGATTATTAATAGTCCTCCCCTTGGCTATCCTTTTGGCAAGCCAGGGGAAGGGTTTTTAAAACTAATTTTTTTCTTTCTTTTTTTTCCTTAACTAAACTTAAGCTGAAACATAGAAACAAACTGAAACAGAGAGTCAGACGTGCACATGGACATAGACAATTTCTACACATAAATATATACACTTCATGTATGCAGCAAGGGGAGCGCGTGCGGCCGCCTTGGTTGGCCTGAGCCGTTTCCAAGGACTTCCTTGGGAATGTGGTGTTGGGGTTATCCATGGGAGAATTCCATGGGATGTGTATTTTGGGGGTGACATTTGTGTTGTATGTCCCTGGGGTTAGTGCCGCTTTGCGCTACTCATAGCACCTACCTTACCTGACTTTACCTGAAGAGAATGTGTCGAGGGGTAGGGTATTTGCTATTTCGGCCCATATCGTGTCGGCCAAGGGCTCTTACGAGTGGGTTTGCCGAATAGCGCCTGGAGCGTTGTGACCTTAGTGCAAGTTGTCGCACAAAGGCTTTGATGCTTGGCGTATTTGTTATGCGTTCTAGCTCCCGCGTGGGTGTATCCCGCGGGAGCTTTTGTGCTAACCGCAAGCATTTGTTTTGGATCATCTGCAGCTTTTTGAGGTTCGACTTAGCTGTGTAACCCCATACAGGGCTGGCGTACATAATAATGGGCCTTATGAGGGCTTTATACATGTTTACGCCCAGCGTCTTGTCGAGACGACTCTTCCTATTTAGGAATGGGTAAAGCTGCAGTAATCACATGTTGGCTTTGCGCTGTAGTGTTTTGACATGGTGCAGCATGGTTAGTTTAGCATCTAGGGTTACTCCTAGATACTTAACTGTGCTCGTCCATGGTATGTCGCGCGCAAATAGTGTGAGTGGCCGGATGGATTCGGGGCGGCGTGTGATGCGATTCTTCTTGGTGAAGAGAACCGCCTGGCTTTTGTCCACGTTGACTTTAATCCGCCAATCTCGGAAATAGGGTTCCAGGGCCCATAGCGCTTCCTGCAGCCGTTTTCGAATGCTGGCTATGCGGAAGTGTTGGGCTGTCATAGCCGAGTCATCAGCATAGAGGTATAACGTAGTTAAAGCTCCTGCTGGTGTTGGCATGTCATTGATGTACAGGCTGAACAGCACGGGAGCTATAATACTCCCCTGCGGGACGCCTGCTCTGATCTGTCGCTTAGTGGACAGCACGTTCAGAATATCAACCTGGAATGTGCGGCCTTCCAGGTATGAATGGATGAGCCGTATGTAGGCCGGGTGGAAATTACAGTCTATTAGTTTGGCTAATAGGCCTGTGTGCCACACCTTGTCGAACGCTTTCTGAATGTCTAAGAAGACAGCGCCGGTGTCACGTTTTTGGTTGAACCCTACTGTGGCGTGTTCGACCAGCCTCATAAGCTGCTGCATTGAGGAGTGGTGGTTTCGAAACCCGAACTGCTCATTCCTGAGCAGTCCATTTTCCTTAACGTGCGCTACTATTCTCTTTAGCAGTATTTTCTCGAATACTTTGCTTAGGGAGTCTAGTAGGCTTATAGGGCGGTAGTTGTCGGGATTGGACTTGTTTTTGCCCGGTTTGCCGAATACTAGTATTTTAGCTTGCTTCCAGCATACAGGGTAGTACTGTAGCGTGAGCATTGCGTTGAAGATGGAGGTTAGTCTTAGCAGGGCCTTGTCAGACAACCACTTCAGTACTATGTTCTGTAGGTTGTCTGGGCCCGGGGCTTTGCGATTAGGGAGGTGCCGGATGATCCACTTAATTTCGTGAATGTTGGTTTTGCAGACTTCCGGCTTGGGCGCATTGGTTATGTAATCATTTACCTTTGCGTCCATCCTGAGCGTAAACTCCGGGTTAGAGGGAGTATCGTTGGGAGTAAATGCTTCCTCTAGGGAGTTCGCTAGGGCCTCCAGTTTGTCCCGTGTCGAATAGGCCGGTCCTGTCGGTGTCTCAAGGGTCGGCACCTGATGGGTTTCGCGGGTGAAGTGTCTCGCGAGGGGCCACACTGATGGTGTATTTTCTGTGGGGTTAGTACCAAATTTTGATATGAGATTACCCCAAGAGCTGCACCGGTGTTCGTGTAGAGCGTTCTGGATTTCAACATTGAGTTGATTTTTCCTGATTCTGTCGTGGTCCCTGTGGTATTTAGTCCAGTCCCGCCTTATGTTGTTCCTTGCCCTTATTAGTGCCCGGATGCGTGCTGGAATTTCCAGTTTCCGCTCGCGGTTGTTTACAAGGGGAACACTTGTGTCCAAGGCGTCTTGGATGGCTGTTACCAGGGTTTCCACGGCAGTGTCGAGCTCCTGATTTGAGTTTAGTGGCATGTCATCTTTGCCTTCTAGTTCGTGGTCTAGTATGGCCTTGAACTGGTTCCAGTTAGCAGCTTTATAGTTGCGTATGGGCCTGGTTCCTGTTTCGATGACTTCGGGGGGGGGGGGGTCGCAAGCGTAATAATCGTTGGTTTGTGATTTGACGAAAGGTCATTTATCACCCTGATGCTGTGACTGAGCGTTACCTGGTTCATCAGGCAAATGTCCAGAATGTCAGCAATGTCCGTCGAATTACGTTGCGGTACAAAGGTTGGCTCGTTGGGGGCAGCGACTATGTAGTCATTGGCTATCATGTGCGGATAAAGCCTCCTCCCCGAGTGATTGGGGCGGAGACATCCCCAGTGAGCACTTTTGGAATTGAAATCCCCTCCAAGTATGGTATGAGTGCCAGTTTTGAATAGGGTTTCTATGTCCTGTGTATTTATCCGGTTGGTGTGATTGTACACTGAATAAATATTCAGGTATGTACCTTGCACAGGCAAGCGGATCCCGCAGGCCTCGAGTGTATGCAGTTCTGGTTTGTCTAGTTCCATGTGAGCTATTTCTTTACGGACCAGTACTGCCACTCCTCCTTTCGACATATCCGTGTGTTCGCGGCGATCTCGTCTTACTGTGTGATAGCCTCTTACGGTGAATTTCTGCCTGGGCTGTAAGTGAGTTTCGGTAATAAGCGCCACGTGAATGTCATGGGTTTGGAGGAATAACGCGAGTTCGGTTTTCTTTTTGCGGACTCCATCGGCGTTCCAATTTAAAACGCGGATTCCGTCCGTGTGTGTATAGTTGGGGGTGGGGGTATTATTTGGGTTCCCCTCGTTCCCTTCAGGTAGGTCAGGTGTATTATCCATGACGGGATGTGAAGGTGGTGTTAATAAATGTGGTGAAAATGCTCATCCACTGGTTCATAGGGGCCGTGAATAGCTGCATAATTAGCGCCATCACGGCCTGGCACAATGTTCCCATCGTCAACCCTGGAAAGAGTTGATTTAAGAAGGCATTGATTTTGTCCCAGATGGTGCTGGGATCCTGATCCAGTGGTGGGCTGGCCTGAGTGGCTGTGTTTGAGGGAGGGGTGGGGGCAATAGGGAGGAGAGTAGCTGGGGGCGATGCGTCTTGATTTGGCTGGCAAGGGATGGAGCTAGAAGCCAGTTGGGCTTCTCTCGTTTGCTCCGCAGCCGTGGTGGTCTTTGATTCGGTATTTTTGGGGCGTTTGGAACGGACCTTCTTCTTCCTTTGTTCCTTGGGAGGGGGCACTGAGATCGGGTCTGGGCTGGTGGAGGTGCTGGGCTGAGGGTTGATCTCAGTGTTAGGGTGTGTCGTGTCTCTGTTAAGGGATGGCTGTGTCCCCCTTTCAAAGCTACGGTCGGTCCTGCCTGATGGGCCTTTAGACATTGAGGATGCCTTGGTGCCTGAGGGGCCTCCACGTGCCTGGTGCATGCCACCTTGATGCGCACCAGTTGGCATCGTGTTTTGCCTGTTGGCTTCGTATGCCCTGCGGGCTGGGCAGTTCCTAAAATTAGCCGCGTGTGGTCCCTTGCAGTTCCTGCACTTGGACTTTTCCTCATGAGGTCCAAATGGGCATTTGGCGGAGTGGTGTCCTTCCGCGCAGCGCCTGCAGCATGGCCTATCGTGGCACCCCTTGGAGGTGTGACCCAGCCTTTGACAATTGCTGCATTGCGGCGCATGCGTGGGAGTCCGGTATGGGGTGATGCTCACCTCCATGCGAGCCAGCATTTTTACATTTAATATACTGTCCGCTTCCGGCCCCGCCGGGACTGTCACCAAGTACAGTGTGGAGTGTATGCGGGAGGACTTGGTGCGCATCGGTTCGATATTTTCCACTGGGAAATTTATCGCTTTAAATGCGGCTGCGAGGTCGGCACACGTCTTCTGGTTTGCCGGTGTGCGCAGCACATATCGCTTTACAGGCTTGGCTGAAACGATCTGTGAGTACGGGGCATTAACGGTTTCCAGGTACTCTATGCAGAAGTGGTAAGCCTTCCAGCTATCACATAGAAGCCAGACAGATGTGCCGGGGTCTCGCTTGGGGGCTTTGAAGTGGTACTTGTTACGGTACTCATGTGGGAGTGCCGTTGCAAGTCCCAGATCGATGTTGTGTATGTCAGTTGTGTACAGTGTTAGTGGCGGCGGCTTTTTAGGCTTTGGCCTGCTCGGTCTGTCGGGGAAAGTGGAAGTGGTCGAGCCGGACGAGTCCCGCGAACCACTCCGCCTCTGCCCGTCTTCAGCATTAGCCGCTCGGGCCTGCCTCTTGGCATCAGCTTTCTCCCTCCTCGACAGGACTGGTGAGAAGCCCTCCTCCTGTTCCCCAAGCTCTGGAGTCTGTTTCCTGGGCTCAGGTGCTCCAGGTTGCGTGGAGGGCTTTTGTTTGGTTTTTCCCTGCACAGGTTTGGAAGTCCGCGCTGGTGCTGGCTTCTTAACCTTTGCATGGGAGCCATTGCCAGCCTTCCCGCTCGACGATGTCGCTGGCGGAGCTCCTTCCGGGCCTAGGCCTGCGGTTGGAGTCGCCGTGCTATTCGGAGACTGGGACTGCTGGGCTGCCGACTTTGGGGCCTTTGACTTGCCCCCCCCTTTGGTAATACCGGCTTTCTTGCGGCGTGGCTGGTCAGGCGGCACGTCCATTACTAACCGGCCTCCCGTAGGGTTGGGGTCAGTCGCGTGGCTTTCCATGTCGATGACCAGTGACATTAGGGCTGGGATTACCTCCTCCTGGACCACTGACGGGGCGGCTTTCGCTGCCGGTCTTGTGGTCTCCAGGATGGGCGTCTCCTTGCCTTCTGTCCCTGTTGGCACCAATGCCGCGCCTAGTGGTGTCGCTGGCGCGACGAGGCTGGAGTCGGGATCTCCCATTGGCGGACTGCTGGGCAAGTCCAGGCAGCCGTCCGGGAAATCTCCGCAACTCAACAGCCTCGCTGTGGTGCCGTCTGTGAGCTGGGGCGCTGCGGGAGCAAGCTGGATAGTAGCTTCCTGTAGCGGGCTGCAGGGCGCGGCAAGCCGCGGCGCCTGGGTCACGCTTACAGTGCTGCCTATCTTGCGCAGCTTTCCATGTGGGGTGCCAAGCACGGGGGACATGGTGTGCTTGGGTGTGAGCACATAGAGTGGCCGTTGGCTCCCGAGCGGGCTGCCGGGTGTAGCTGGGCTAGACACCGGGGTCACGATCAGGTCTGCCGTGGCTTCACTCTGATGCCATCTGAGCATGTCTCGGAGTTCCTGTTCAGTTCGGGGAGTGAGGAATGAGGGGAGAATGGGGACGCAGGGAGTGCTGGGGAGTGCGCGGCGCGGGGTGGTGGTGAATGAGAACATGAGGGATAGTAGAAGTGAACAGCTTATGAACTAATAGGGGTCGCACCAGAGCCAAGAGGGGTTGCCAGACAAATTGCTCTTTCAGAGTCAGACAAATAGCTCTTTCGGAGTTGGCCTGGTGCTAGCCTATATATGTGATGAGGGGATAAAATCTAAAAGCGAGCTAGTGAGCGCGGGATGATCCGACACGAACGGGTCCCTGACTCACGGCGTGCCCTAACCTAACCCTAAGTGTGGATAGCCCACAACTGGTTGGGGAGTGAAATGATGAAGTGAAGTGCGGTGATGTGATGATATGCGGGCGGGCGGGCCTAGGCGGTCCTGGCTGGCTGCAGTTGCTTCGGACTCCTGGCGTCCTTGGCTGGTGAGGTCGTGCCGGCTGGGCGAAGACTGGTCTGGCGGGGCTCGCCGAAGCGCTCCCCGCGGTGAAGTCCTGAAGTACTCAGTCGGCTCTCTCCTGCAGTAACGTGACCTCTCTCGTTCAAGTCCAAGTCCGTCCGCCGTCCTCGTTCGACGGCGCGTCGAACGATAGCGCCGTCGAACGATATATGCACCTGTCGGCTCCCCCACTCTTCAGCCGGCTTCTAGCTTACGTGGTCCTCATAGATTGGCTGAGCACGCCGCGCTATCTTCCCCTCCTCTGGGTCATTACACTCAGCGGGAGGGTTCCGTTTCAACAATTCGCCTTTCCTGGACGATGCGAGCCCGCTTGCGTAATACTTCCCGACAGGATTAAGCTTGTATTTGAATTCCCAGTGAGTCACGTCTCTCAAATACCCTAACTGACAAAACTCCGTAAAAGTCCGTATAATCAGATAATTTTCTATGATATCGTCGTTCGTAATAATTTGCTTGATAGCGTTTTCTAAGACATAGAAAACCTATCTGTATGCTTATAATTTTTATAAAATGCTCCGAAAATATCGTAATAATAATTATAATAATTTAATAATAATAATAAATTAACATGAAAAATTCTCTTGGCTGAACAATTTGCCGCGTAAATAAATATAGAATGGCTTCCTACTGACTTATGCCAGTTGCATAAAAACCCCTCGAAAAACACGTTACACATTGAGGAGCCACTGAAATATAATAAACACAAGACTCCATTGGCCAGTAATACCTTTGTTGTTGCTTCATTTAGAGCAGTGGTTCTTAACCGGTGGTCCGTGTGGTCCGCGGGAGAAAAGGGTCCACCAGCAGGTATAAAAAGTGGCCAATAAATGGGGATTTCGAAAACGATGTGCGTTGGACGAGAATCGTCCGAATGTATTCGCGGCGATGACTATCAGGGTTTGAATTGAAACATCTTTAAAATAAGTGTTATTGAAGAAGGGTTACAACTGATAAGGAGTATTGGGGGGGAATGGGTAAGGGGGGAAGAGAGAGGGGGGGGAGGAGGGTTGGTCCATACCTGATTCAATTTCATGTTGAGTGGTCCGCAGACTTCTAGGGGTTCAGAACCTCTGATTAGAGGTTGGCACATCTTAATCATTGACCCCAGGTATGTATGAGTGTACGGTGTTTGATAACCTGTGTTGTTGTGACTGTAAAAAGAGTGTGTAATTGTATTTTCTTTTTAATCTCTAAGATTGGGGTAGATGCCCCGGGATATGAAATAATGTATGATCCCAGCACATGGAATATGCATGAAAAATATCGGGGTATACAGGAATATGCATGAAACAATCGGGGTATACAGACTCACCACACTTAGGATGGTCACTTGCAGTGTGGGATACTAAACTCGAATTACCCCAGATAGTAATATTCAATCGAATTATCCCATGTGTTGGACACAGTTGGTATCGGTGATTAATGTCCATATATCCTAGGTTGTAGCAGTGTTAACATATAAATGAAATGATAGCATTAAATCAGTAAGAGATAATTAATATTATATACTGTATGTAATTGGACACCAAATGATGTAGAATGGAAAGACATCTACTTTGGAACATCTGGAGTATCAATTTAACTATTTCAACTTGATTAATTCTGAGGTGTTGAAGTGGGTTACTCACAGTGGTTGTAATGCATTGACCTAGACAGGATATTTCTTATTGCCTTGGTCTGCACAGTTCTGTAAGGCAGGAGGTTTCAACACGAAGACCAGATGTCTCTTTTATGGGTTAATTCTATACATGGTACGGTTTTTCTACTGCCAAAACTACTGTTCTGTATTTTTGCATGCACCCGCATATGTTTGTGTCAGCACTGAGATACGAAATGAAAGTGAATCCAATGGAAAAATGATGTCGTAAGCCTATAAAGATAATCTTACCACTGAAGACCACATAATTGTCCTATGAATGAAGGTGAGTAAACTTCATGTTAACGTTTACCAATTTGCACGTATGAAACATTAGCCTAAATTCGTAATACAGGATATACACAATAGTTCTTCCATAGGAGGAACTTCAGGCCAAGGGGATAACAATGTTTAATATTCGTAAACATGCTGGCTAATTTATGTTATTGTTTGCTTTTCTGTGTAACATATTGAACATGTAGAATTCCCATCTTGTGTTGTGAGCTTTGGTGTATTCAGGTGCTTACCACAGTAAACTGGGAGGCTGGTTGGTTCAAAGCCCACTACATGTCGTCCTTGAAATGGTTGTATGAGGGTTCCAACTTCCGAGAAATATTGATATAATGGCTATTACAAGACCTTTGGCAGGTTACCTCCCTATCTAATACACACACCCTAAAGGACACCACAACAAGTAGTTCCGTGAAGAACTATACAGCCTATTTTCATATATCCTACTCATGTTAATTGCCTCTAAAACATACAAAATTTCAGTTTGATTGTTGTGATAGATTCGTAGATATTGAGAATCGTCAAAATATTTCGGATGCTCGCCATTTTGGATTGTTATATGTATAGGCCATAGAGTTATGTACCATTAAAGGAAAATTATTGCGTAGCTTCATTATTCAAACTTTCACTTCGATCGCATAATTATGACACAAGAAATAAAAACTTAATTTTAAAATTTCACACAGCCACCATCTTGAGGGTATGTAAACAATTGAACTAAATTAGACGCCAGTGCATTACAATATGTATAATCATTTACTGTACCACATTTCACTGCGCTCAGATGGTTTAATCACGAGAACAGTCTATTAAAATGTTACAAATTCGCTTGTTAGTTTTGTACTTTACAGGTTTTTGCAAGTTACATAAATAAACGTGTAGCAGTGCCCTTTATCACCATACAAAATTTCAGGGTGATATCTGTGACAGTTTCGGAGATATAGAATGCCAGTGAAATATTTCACAAAGCCACCATTTTGAGGTTATGTAAACAACTGAACTAAATTAGATGCCAGTGCATTACAATGTGTATAAACATTTGCTGTACCAAGTTTCATTAAGTTTGGGTGGTTAAATCGCGAGAAAAGTCTATTTAAAAGTCTCAACTTTGTTTGGCCGCCATGTTGGTTTTGTAGTTACCAGGTTTTTGAATGTCTCATAGGTGAACTTCTAGTAGTGCCCTTTATCACCGTACAAAATTTCAGGGTGATATCGGTAATAGTTTCAGAGATACTGAATGCTGGTGAAATATTTTGCACAGCCGACATGTTGGAATGGTGAGACACAATAAAATTTGAAGGGCATGGTTGGGGTCAGCCAGAATGGTGCTATGATCTTACCGAGTTTCATTGAAATCGCTCCAGCCGTTTAGTAGTTATTAGGGGGACACACACACACGCACACAGACAGACACACGGACAAAAGGTGATCTCATAAGCCTATTTTTTCATAAAATGAAAATAGGCTAAAAATACAGGTTCACGTTTGCCTCTTCTCTTCATGGATAATATATTGACTATTATACTCTATATACATAGAGTAGTGGTGATATCTTAAATAGTATAGGCACTAGAAAGTGTGCCTGTATTACCTACAGTCTTCTACATAAGGAAGTGTGATGTTATACACGGATAGTCTCAGTAGAATAAAGTAGAGAGTGATAGAGGAATAACACCTCTTTAAAAAACCTTGGTCCAGCTGGCACGGCTGGTAGTATCTTGTTAGGGTCCCTTGCCAGGGTTACGGTGAAGTCCTCAACGGTACCTGCAGTGGAAGCAGTGAACTCTGGCACAGTGTGGTTGGCGGATGGGGCAGCCTATTGCTCAGGTTTAATAGGGCAAACTATTGTCCATTGTTATGATGGGCAGATTTTGGCCCAACGGCAAAATGAGCGGAGGAGGAGCCAATCACTCTCATGGCTCCCAACGGTCATAGAGGCGGAAGAGGTCAGGCCAGACTGACTGGCTGTAAAGGCGCACCTCAGTAGTACTCGAGTATGCGGCAGTTCGTTGCAGTCTGTGTGTTCGGTCCTGCATGTCTCATTCTTTGTGAGCCGCAGGCTCAGAGATCATAGTGTGTGAGTCTCGTTCTGGCAAGCTGAGATCCACCCTAAACAAATTCACCCCAGTGGCACTTCTCCCGAACGTCACTTACTTTCAAAGTCCAACGGCGATGGGATATGGATAGTGGGGGCAGGTTATGGGTGTAACTGGAAGCCCCTAGTTCGGACCTGCACGTTGGCAGCAGATGTGTGATGGTCGTCTTCCGGAGACTCTGTGACTACTCGGGAATTCGGTCCTGCATCTGTGTTTGGGCAGGCCTATTCAGGATCACCGCTGCCCACCCCACATGGGGAAGGCCCTAGAAAAGGTGGGCTAAACATAGGAAGTCACAATCTTGGTCCGGCTGGGCAACCGCACTCAGCAGGTCACACCTCATGCGGTCGAAACTCAGAAACAGTCAAGAATCACAAATTGATTATTGGATCATGGAACATCAGAACATTGCTTGATATGTACAATAACGTTAGACCTGAGAGAAGGTCAGCTCTTGTAACCCATGAGTTAACAAGACTCTACGTTGACATTGCTGCTCTCAGTGAAACTAGTCTGTCTTCCGAAGGCAAGATTACTGAATCTGGCACAGGATATACCATCTTCTGGAAAGGAAAGGAGGAGGGTGAATGTCGTATTCATGGTGTGGGCTTCGCTGTGAAGACCAAACTGGTAAATTATCACCAATCAGCGAAAGGCTCATGATGACTTTCCGCATACCACTCTCAGGAGGTTCCTTTATGACACTCATCTCTGCCTATGCTCCTACCTTAGATTCTGATGATGAAGTAAGGCTCAATTCTATGATCAGCTAAGTGAAATCATGTCCAAGGTACCATCTGCAGATAAACTCTTGCTCCTCGGTAATTTCAATGCCAGAGTTGGGAAAGATCACAGGCTATGGAATAATGAATGGGCAAACAAGGACTTGGAAAATGTAATCCCAATGCACTGTTGCTTCTTGGTCTTTGTGCAGAACACGAACTTTTCATTACCAACACGCATTTCCGGCTACCTAACCGCTTCAAAACCACGTGGATGCATCCTCGTTCCAAACATTGGCACATTCTTGATTATATCATTACCCGGCAATGTGATAAGGACACTCTTATTAGCAGAACAGCAAGGAATATAGACGATTGTTGGACAGATCATAAACTTCTTATATGTAAGCTCACGATATCCATCAGACCTAAATCACCTAGGAACTTCAAAAATTTGCCAAGAAAGAAGTTTAATGCATCCAAACTTCAGGATGAATACATCTATAAACATTTTGGAAACAGGATCTTCACCCAGTTATCAGAAAACCCAGTAACGAATGACATTCAGGAAGAATGGGCCACACTACAGAAGATTATCACACAGTCAGATCAGGAAACCATTGGTTTTATAGTGCGGAAAAGACAAGACTGGTTTGATGACAAAAATGAAGAAATTCTGTCTCTCATCAATGCCAAAATGAATGCCTATCTTGCCCATCTTCAAGACCCAACTGACGGGAGGCAGCGTGAGTGAAGGTTGTCATGCTCGCACGCTAAAAACAATAGAGTGTGTGGGTGAATCATGACAAGCATGTCCACAACCTGCCACTAGCTGCGGCACAAACTGTGTAATTTACAACATTGCGCTCATAACTCAGCTTTATACTGTATTTGCATTTATGCATTACATATTATTTTACAATGTTATTGTAACAGCTCATGCTTTTGTCCGAATTAGTGAGGCTTTGCTGTGTTTGCAACTAATCAATTGAAAAGTAGACTGTATGACAAGGAACAAAACAGTATTGCTTTTATGTGTCTGATTTACCTGATCAGTGCTTGATAAGCATTGTAGTGCCAAATTAAACTATATTCCAATGAATATAAGGTCACTTATATTTATATAAAATCCATTTCTTACCAAGGCAGAACAGGCTTGATCCCAGTCAATGCATGTGAGATTTTCAAGGTGAAATGTCATATATAGAGGGAAGGAAGGAAGGAAGGAAGGAAGCTTGTAGTTTAATGTGACCGTTAATCTCGCGATCATGAGCCACGGGACCTCCTTTTTACGTGGAATCCGAACCACAGGACATGGCATTTCACTTCGAAAATTTCACATGCATTAACCGGGAATCGGATTCTATGCAGAAAGTTATGGTGTTGCAGAACAAGAACACAGAATCATGGATATGATTTTATTCATCTAATGTAAATACTGCCTTTCACTTGTGTATGCCGTGCATGCTTTAACGATTGGGAACTAAATGTGCTTGCACCACTTCTTGCCAAGGTAACTAGGTGTTGGAAATTTGATGGTGCAAAACTGTCAACATTAATCCCATATTGACCTCCAACAACATATCCATGTTATAAAGGCGTTGTTTTTTTTTTAAATTATTTTTTATTTTTTTAGCATATGGCTTTTTGTGCCGGGAGTGTCCGAGGACATGTTCTGCTCGCCAGAGTTAGTATCTGCTTTTTAGGCGGACACCCATGGGGTGAGCTACATGTACCGTCGCGTGTGGAGTGTTGTCTGGGGAGGAAAGTGTGATTGTAAGGACTAGGAATTGGAAGGTAGCAGCTGTGGCCTATAGTTAGGGACCAACCCCGGCATTTGTCTGGAAGGAAGATGGAAAACCACAGAAAACCATCTCCGAGGTTGTTGGGATTCGAACCTCCTCGCCTCCCGGATGTGAGCAACTGCCTGCAGCCACGCCATAACAACCACGGCTAACCTACCCGGTATAAAGGCTAATGATCATGTACAACTAAAGCTCTCTTTCTTGCTCCTGATATAAATCCAAGCTGATCCAGCAGTCCATTTAATAACAATAATTGGTAGAAAACATATTTTATACATCAACAACAAGAGTACAATTTGTTGCCTAAGCTCCTGGTTTTGTTAAAAGCAAAATAATTATTACATTGGAATAACTGTTTCCCGAAGGATCCAGAATATTTTTTACTCAAATGAAAGTAATAACACATCATCAAATTTGAATGTGTAATTATTACAGTGTATTTAAACGAAGTATCTCACAATATAAAACATAATCTCCCGCATCATGTACTGCGATTACACGGTTATACCATCTGCATGGCCATTTCATCGATTATTTTAAAAGTTTGGCAAAAGTATTGTTGAATTAAAAAAACTGCTTGGTCCACAGCACTGCACCATTGAACAATCCATATGCTGCCTTTTAGTAGCATCCTATGCAAATATGGTCACTTTCACTCACATTCATGTGATGTTCATGGTTAATTTTCCATTAGTACTGTATATATAAGGCGTGATAAAAAAGTTTCCATTTGAGGGCATTGCTGCAGCGTATATGCAACATAACAAAAAGCATAATGGAAGGCTGTTTGCTTGCAGCACTTGATGCGTTTCAATGTTGAAGGCAACACGTTCTGGAGCGCATTGTTGCAGGCGACAAAAGCTGGTGCCACCACTGGGAACCGGAATTGAAAGTGTCGACGATGCAGTAATGCCATCCATCGTCCACTCATCCCAAGAAGTTCCAACCATCCGCTGCAAAGGTGATGTTCACCCTGCTTTGATTACCGGGACCCATTGCTTAATGATTTCAACGAACCTGGTGTCTCCGTCACTGGGGAACGGTACTGCACAACACTGGAGAAATTACAGCGTGCAATATTAAGGAGAATCGTCCGAGACAACTGCGACAAAGGGTGCTGCTTCACAATAAAGCGTCCCCATACTGCAAAGGTCGTAACATAGAAGGTACGCCAACCCAAGTGGAAGACACTCGAGCAACCGCCCTATAGTCCTGATCTCTCTCCATGTGATTATCACGCTTTCAGTCACTTAAAATGGGCCGTGAAGAGTTGACGATTCCTGTAGGACAAGAATGTGCAGCAGACAGTTATGGACTTCCTCATGCAGCAGGACTCGGTGTTTTACCACACGGGGATCTTCAACCTGGTGCGTTGGTGGGATGAGTGCCTCAATGCTCATGGCATACATATTCTGGTCTGCACGGCCATCAAACAGAAACTTTTTGATCATGCCTTATATTATTGGTTGCATCAAGAATAAACGGTAGAGTGAGTTATTATTTCTGCTACACCAAGTAAAAACAACTTTGACTCTGCTTCCTGTTTTGACTGTAAGTCTTCAGGGGCTCAAAACAAACAATTTCACAAAAACAATCTCTGAGTCCCCAAACTGGATCTGTTTTTTTCCCCCAGCCATTCCATACAATATATATATTTTAAGTAAAGTTTATAAAAGAGAATGCCAGTTGTGGGAAGGAATGTAATTAATTACTGTACAATTGTGTTTGTCCTAGCTTCTTTCTGCATCATTTAAATGAACCTGTGCATTCAAGTGTGAATGAAACACATTACATAAGAATAAAAAATATATGAAAGAAAAAAATCTCATACATGATTGCTTTTGTAAAATTCATTTGTACTTCTGAACTATGCACCATTTTTCCTTAAACCATAACCACTACACAGTTTTACGGTTGTTAAATGTCCTCTTCTCTACTAGCATACAACTCCTGATTACGGCGTTTAAACCTTTTCACGATAGGATGTGCCCCATGTGTTGTAGAAATAACTGCTTCAGAATCTCCTACAAAGGAAGAGAGAAAAATGATGCAGCAATATACGAATGAAAAAGGCTAATATTCTCAATTAAAAACAAAGCCAATTACACACACACTATAAAATCACAGGTGAGGAAACTGTTCAAATCAACTGTGGGAATGATAGATGCAGGATTAACTTATCAACATAGAATCCTGAGTGCAGAGCAGTAGACAGTGCTAGCCTGTATAATGAACTGCACACTGGAAGGGGGGGAATATACTACTCATATTGTAATAATTACTAGAATTTCTGTACCTTGCATATTCATACATTACCATAAATATTCATAGTCTGGGTACAAAATACCTCTCTGTAAGCCATGGTATATTTTATTTACCAGTTTTTGTTTATTTATTTAACAAGCATGAATGACATTGTGGTTGTATCAAGTGGCATGGAGGCAAATGCGTGTGGTTTATGTGTTAATATTGTAGCTTTCATCCCTATGGTGTCCAAAAAATGTGAATTTAGTAACCATGCAGCCGAGAGAGACAGGAAATCTAATCGTCAAGTATTCATACAAGGCTCCCTTAATGCTAAGTTTGTAATAATTCCAATTACTGGAATACTGTACGTGAAAAATAATTGACAAGTCATCCCTTAGTTTTCTTCTTCTTCCCTAGTCGGTAACAATAAATGAGGCTATCAGCGCAATAGTGGCCTAACCCACCTTTTTTGTTTAATGGAGATATTTACACAGAACATCTCTTTACACCCTACCCTTACGTCCTACAATCACCAGGAACGTAATTGAACAACATGCACAATGTGGCAATGTACGATGTTGTTAATGCACCTTGGAGTTCCAAACTAAAAGGAGCGCAATACTGGCCTATGCCGCATGGGCCACTATTGCTCCTTGTATGCTTAGCGAGTAGGCCGGCGGTACATCGCACAATACGTTCTACAGCAAGACTTTACCGACACCGGTACTTACGACAGGGATCTGTTACTACAATTGGCAATTGTGGACATACTGCCCTGGAATACATGACTTGAGTACCAACAAAGCTACCATGTATGTATGGAGTGAGAGCGAAGCATCCCAAGGACCGCAAGAGATTGGATCGTTCTCTTGCATTACATTAAACATAACGTCCAAACAAACCGACTGATTATGTTCTCGGATCAATGTGGCGGTCAAAATCGTAATATAAAAATGGCCTTACTGTGTCAGTTCATGGTTCTTCATGCAGACTTTACACCGGAAGAAATCCACCATAAAATCTTAGCCAGTGGGCATTCATACCTACAGTGTGACCAAGACTTCGGTATCATCGACAAAAACAAGAAATTTTACCCGAACAAATACACACCCTCTGACTAGATGAATGCGCGCAAAAAACAACCCTTCACCTACACCAATGACAAGGAATGATTTCAAGTCCCCATTACGTTTAGAGAGAAACATACATAACCGAAAAGTGTCGACACAAAATACCTGGTTTCAATGGTTCGATATACAGTGGCTTCTCTATACAGCGTCCTCTTCCCATGTATTATAAATAATCCAATGAGCCAGACGTTCCGTTTAATGATTTCTGAAACGAGAGTTGAAAGTACTTGAGACTCTGGACTTACTATTCCCCAATGGACACACGATTAGCGAGTTGAAAAAGAAAGATTTAATGACCATGCGGCAATTCCGTATCCCCCGTGTACCATGGTTGAAGACATCTGCATTGGGAAGACTAGTTGCCATTTTTGGTCCATATTGACAAATATGAATTATTTAATCAGTTTGCAGCTTTCCGCCAAATCAATACAAATCAACACAATTTGTATTGATTTGGCGGAAAGCTGCAAACTGATTAAATAAGACATCTGCATTGTCGTGTGCTGACACCATTCCTGTAAATGATGATACGGATGATGGAAATTAAATGCCATATGTGTATGTTGTCGAATGTGTGAATTAAGTTTGTAGTGCAATAACGGTCTATTCCACATGTTTCGTGCATTAAAGTCAAGTGCGCCGAAACAATAGTGGCTTAACCCACACAAAAAACGTCCAAAACTACACTATTACTAATTGAGTACACGTATATCCGACCACCTTACAGCATACCACATTATTTATACCACAATCATGGTTATATGCTGCAAACACTACCTTACACGTCAGTTTTTCAAACGTCCATATTTTCCAGCAGCCATTCCCACAAACCAGTGTGCAGAGGGTTAGGCCACTATTGCGCTGATAGCCTCATATATAAAATCTTAATGTCATGTAATTTATATCAGTTTTTTTCCACCCACATATTCCAGTAATTGGAATTATTTGGTGTTGACCGACTGAAAGCTACAATATTAGTTGTTATGATGATGATGATAATTGTTGTTTTAAGGGGCCTAACATCTAGGTTATCGGCCCTATATTAGTTGTTAATATGGCAACACTGAAAAATGGCCTGAGAGCTATCTTTGGTTTATGTGTACTATCCATTTCATTTTTGTGAATTTATACACACCTATATGCATGCAGTGGCAAAACATCTGCAATTCTTTATACAATAATGTAACATTATGGGAGCTCTGTATGAATACTTGACGATTAGATGTCTTGTCTCTCTCGGCTGCATGGTACTAAAATCACATTTTATTGACACCATAGGGATGTGTGTGGCACAGGAGGACAGATTGCCGAAACATGGACAAAAGTATAAATCTTTATCAATGTAGACAGAAATTGGTATAATTAGGACTTTGACCTCACTGATTATGAATTTGATATTATAAGGCGAGTTCAAAAAGTAACGAGCCGCAGGCTGGAATGCGCAAACCGGTGACTACATCGGCTAATCGTGGCATGTGTAACGAGGTGAGGTTCCAACTAGAGCGTGGAAGGTCACAGCCCGTCGCTAGAGGGCACGCGTGCACGTCACGTGACGATACAAAGCAAGCAGCAGCATGCATCAATCGTCCAACACTGCCAGTCGCATTGCAAACAGTGACATAGAGGCATCAACCGAAGAGCAAAGAGGTGTTGTTCGGTTTCTGACAGCGCAAGGAGTCGAGGGAATGGACATTCATCGCCGAATGTCACAAGTGTATGGCGAACACTGCATGTCCCTTGCAAGGGTCAAGGCGTGGCACAAGCGCTTCAGGGAAGGACGGGTATCGTTAGCCGATAATGCCCGGTCTGGGGCACACCCCTGCATTACCGTTGACAACGTCCAGCTGGTTGATGCACTCATTACCCAGGAACGCCGAGTGACAGTGAACGCCATAGCCGCCGTAGTTGCTCCACGACAATGCACGACCTCATACGGCCAACACAGAAATTCAAATGGGAAATTCTTGGCCACCCTCCGTACAGTCCAGACCTCTCTCCCTGTAATTAAGCCATGTTTGGTCCCCTGAAAAGGTCTCTGCGGGGCCAACGATTCACCTCGGACGCCGACATCCAGCTGTACGTGCAGAACTGGTTCACATCGCAGCCCAGGGAATTTTATGAGACGGCCATTTCACCGCCTCGTGTCACAGTGGGACAAGTGCCTCAACAGCCAGGGCCAATACTTCTAACATACAGGTACTGGTTTCTGACAAAAATATTTTTCTTGTTATATTAATTAGTTATTCAGACGATAAGACCGCCATTTTGCATATGAGATTGGGCAGGATATCGAATTGTGTAGCCAATAAGCTTCACCCAATATCCAATAGAAGATGCCACACTATTTGTCGAGTAGAAGCGCCAAGTTTAAAACCCGGCCAACGAAAGTTATGGTTTCACATCTCGCCTCATTCTTTTGTTTTGTATACAAAGATGTATGGCTCTTTGAAATGGTGTCCACAGAGTTTTAACACATTTCATTTGTTGCAAGAACAGTCGGCGTTTGTGTGACACGTTATTGGTATGTTAATGTGAAACATATGAATAACACGTACTCAGTTGTGTTTACAAAATGTTAGTGAGATGTGATTGTTCAGCATCATCACTCGTTCCCTAATTGATGCATGTTCAAATAAAAATAAAGTTTGCATTTCCATGTCTGATACTTTGTCCATTCCATTCTATTTCTTTGATACTAAGATTTTTGCTTAACAAGGGATAGTAGTGAAAGTCATTCGGGGGTAGGAAATAGTGGTGGGTAATTGACGTTATGGCAGTCTCATAATGGGCTGATTAAAGATGTAAACTTTGTATATTTTGATTAAATATATCGTACTATTTGGAGCCTTCGTGGCTTAGGCGGCAGCACGCCAGCCCCTCACCGCTGGGTCCATGGTTCAAATCCCGGTCACTCCATGTGAGATTTGTGCTGGACAAAGCAGAGGCAGACAGGTTTTTTCCGGGTACTCTGGTTTTCCCTGTCACGATTTCATTCCAGCAACACTCTCCACTATCATTTCATTTGTCATTCACTTAATCATTGCCCCAGGGGAGTGCAACAGGCTTCGGCAGCCGGCACAATTCATATCCTCACCGCTAGATGGGGACTTCATTCATTCCATTACCTGACCCGGTCAGTCGACTGGAAACAGGCTGTGGATTTTCATTTTCATATCGTACTATATAGCATCAAAATAACATAGCTTATTTTTACTCTCTCTTCTTCCCAAAATAATGGATTTTTGCGAAGTTTGCGTCTATAGTACCCTCCTGAATTTCGGAACTAAAAATTTAGAAAAAAAGGGGGTCCTATAAGCGAGTAAATACGGTAGTTCCAACTTTTGCTACCAGATGCCAATGATACCTAGTGGTGAACGTTGGAACTATGATAGAGCGTTACAACAAAATCTAACCTAGAAATTTAGCTCCACACAAGTTTAGTCTGTGGAAGGATCTTTTACATGCCATAAATCTATGACATGGGACCGCCGGCTTTACTTCTCCTCCGAAGGAAGGCATATTGAAGGATTTTAAACTATTCCGGTAATGAGCTACACTTGAAGCCATGACTGCAATATGTCGCTATTTATGCATTTTGTAAAATATGATTTAAAAAGTATAGAATTCGGTCAGATTTATGTGAATTATGTATTTTTCAATACCTATAGCATAGTAAAGGACAGGACGTGAAGAAAGAGGAAGAATATAATGTTCTCTTTTGAAGTACAAAAGAGAAATACGAAGTACGTCCAGAAAGTAAGTTCCATTTGGTAATAACATTAAATTGTGTACAGATACAGAAAAATTATTTATTGCACAAAATTCTACAACCCTTAAACTACTTTTCCACATAACTGCCGAAATGTTGCAGGCATTTGTCATAGCGTGGCACGAGTTTTTGTATACCTTCTTCATAGACGTGTGCCGCCTGTGTCTTCAACTAGTTGTACGTTCCGCTGCAGCGCAGTTCCGCATATGCGCAGTAGATGCTCTGTATCAAGGAGAAGAAACGTGCGCCATTTGGAGAGCGCTGTCAGCCACGTGCGCGTTGTTGTGCATGTTTACTCGTACAGTGTCGGTGATGATTGAAAATCCCGCCGCTTGTGAAATCAGATCTGTGATTCGTTTTCTGAATGCTAGGAAAGTGAAACCAATTGAAATTTATCGGCAAATTTGCAAAGTGTATGGACAAAATGCGATGAGTGATTCAATGGTGAGAAGATGGGTCCGACACTTCAATGAAGGACGTAGTGAAGTGCACGATGAAGAACGAAGTGGGCGTCCATCTTTGGTTACAGAAGAACTGGTTCACGCGATTGATGACAAGATCCGGAAAAACCGCAGGTTTACAATTAGTGCTCTCGCTATGGAATTTCCTCAAATCTCACGATCACTAATTCATGAAATTGTTACCGAAAAACTGAACTTTCGTAAACTTTGCCGACGTTGGGTACCAAAGATTCTTACGGAGCAACACAAAACAAAACAGACGGGTAATGCACTTCAGTTTTTGACCCGTTACAATGAAGGCGGCGAAGAATTTCTGACACAGATAGTCACAGGAGATGAAACTTGGGTTTCTTACGACACCCCTGAAAGTAAGCGGCAATCAATGGAATGGAGGCACACTTCATCTCCAGCAAAGGTTAAGTCGACAACTCGGAAAATGATGTGCACAGTGTTCTGGGACTGGAAAGGCATCTTACTCATTGATTTCTTACCGCGTGGTCAAACAATCAACGCAGATGCTTACTGCGAGACACTTAGGAAATTGTGCCGCGCAATACAGAATAAGCGCCGAGGGTTGCTGTCAAAAGGTGTTGTTTTTCTTCACGACAACGAACGACCACACACTGCAAATGTGACGAAAAACCTCCTACAGGGATTTGGCTGGGACGTGTTTGACCACCCTCCATACAGCCCTGACCTCGCTCCTAGCGACTTTCATCTGTTCACACATCTCAAGTCTTTCCTTGGCGGTCAACACTTCAACAATGACGACGAGCTGAAAGAAGATGTTTCCAACTGGTTGAAGACACAGGCGGCAAACTTCTATGAAGAAGGTATCCAAAAACTTGTGCCACGCTATGACAAATGCCTGCAAAAGTTTGGCAGTTATGTGGAAAAGTAGTTTAAGAGGTGTAGAATGTTGTGCAATAAATAATCTTTCTGTATATGTACACAATTTAATTTTATTACCAAATGGAACTTACTTTCTGGACGTGCCTCGTACAAATTAGGAAAATGTTCCAAAGTCAATACCTTTTAATTATTTATACTTATTTAAACAACTTTAATAATTTAAAAGGTATTGACCAGACAGAACTTTTGCTTAATATGTATTACCCTATTATACTGTTTGTCAATACGGATCCAAAATGAATCAAAGCATTCCTATACCTTATCCCATATAAGTTGAGAGTCAAGGTAAACAACTTCGATTATGTGCGTAACGAAATACTACCCACGTAATAACATCCGGTCAACTGTCTGCTCACGTCTGCTAGGATGTCATTCCAAGTTCTAAAGAGTTGAAATTTGATAGTTATTTTGGATGAAACATCTCGTACGGTATATCAGTTTATTAAAGGTAGAATGTTCTGAAATATAAGAAGCTTCGAGTAGGCTTTTAAGGTTATGAATGATGATAATAATCTTCTTCTTCATTTCCCAGTTTCAGTGATCTGGGTCGGGGTGTGAATCAAGGACCTCCATACTTTTCTGTCTCTCCATCACTCTCCTCCCTCCTCTTTTCTCACCTCATCCATCCACCTCATCATCGGCCTTCCCCTTTGGCACATTCCCATGACTTTCTAAGTAAATAATCGCTTTGGGACTCTGTCTTCTCCCATTCGCATCATCTGTCCATACCATTTTAGCTTAATGATCCTGATCTTGTCTTTTTTTTTTTAAATTAAGATTGTTTATAGGCACTTTAACTTAGATGTCTTATCGAGACTCCTATATCTAGTCATTACATGAAATATTGTACAGTAGATACATTAACCCTCTCAGTGCCACGCGCCGAACTCGCTGCTCGTGCCAAAAGTGCCAAAGCCGATTCAATCAGCGCGCTGTTTATCTTACATTTGAGGCGCCTAGAATCAAAACCCGCCAAATCCATATTTTATGAAAATTGAGATGAGCATTGTTTCTTATAGCTTTTGCTGTGCTGAATTAATTAAAACTATTATTTTGTCACAAAACCCGCTATATCCTACTGTAAAACGAAGTCAAAGTTGAGGCTTAGTTGCAATATCCGCCAAGTCCAAAAACAGTTTCGCCATTTTTGGTTACAAAACCCGCCACATCCACATCAGCCAATAGGAGCACCCAGTTCCACCATCTTACCTTCCATGATGCTTTGCGAAGTGTTTACTTTTTACCTACCAGCATTAGTCAGAGAACGTACCCCTGCCTGACGTGATCAGAATGGTTTATGTTGTTATACTTTCCGATAATAATAATAATTTGTTTTGGATAATTTTGACAAAGAACAAGAAGAACAATAACATTTTGGTCCGGGGTGAAGTTTTCCACAGAACTGACATTTGCGAACATAAACGTGTCACGAAACCTGATTTTTATATGACTCACATACAGCCAGAAGACATAAACAGAGGGATTGTCCTTCAGGCACAATAAGTGAAAGATGTTTCGAGACTGCTTTCGAAGCATTTTAGAGGAAGATGGAGGGAAAATGAAGAGCTGCAGTTTTATTGCAATCTGGAAAGTCGTGGCGAACACGAAGGCAATGATGAAGATTGTGAAACTACTATTGAGGATGAGGTAGAAACAGACATTGTGTAGCTAGAACTTCCAGTAATGAATGTGATTTAATAGTTGAATGACGATAGTTTTGTCTCTAAGAACCTGGACCATATGAATTGAACATGAATTAATTTGACGTTTTTCCTTATTATTACGAGTATTCAGTACTGTACAGTATTATTACCCTTTCACGAATTGATTGCCGGCGGTGGAGATGGGAACTATTCTTTATGTACTTGTGTCACACGTCAGCCTGCTTCGTTGACAGGTACTGTTACGTGAGTAGGATATAACTCTGCTCCAGTACCCTCAGTCATCGTTTAATTGTCCGTGGTGATATGAGCTCCTGTGACGCTTATCTGACGCAATGCAGCTTGACCTATGTGCAGACTGCACTCTGTCATCGCTGTGTCCTCCCCTTCGCCCCACGGGGCTCATGCTATAATAAACAAACGCTGGCACAGCTACGCTCAGCGGCAATCGAATCTTGAATGGGTAATATTAGTTATATTCTTTTCCGCTTATTCTTACTAGCCAATAATCTTTGTGCTAATAAAACAAAAACGATTCGATTTTTTATTTTATAACCCAAATTTAGTTAACTTTCATTCAAAATATTAATTCCTTAGTAAAGCAGTTTCTACAATCTCTTCACAGCTTCAAATTTATTAGGGCTCTTTGGTATCAAAACCTGCCAAATCCAAATCTTAGTAACAAACCCCGACAAATCCGAATTATTGCCTTATATTTTTCTAAATAATTTTTTTACTATCTCGGGGATCAGCTTCGTACTTCGTCACTGTTTTCAAAAAGAATAATTCATTTTTTAGTGAAAAAAGTATTTCTTTTTGGGTATTGGTTTGTTTGTGGCAGTTTTTACCACTTTGCCAAAAAAGTTAAGGAATGGGTTTGGAGGGTTTTGATTCTAGGCACCTCATTTGTAGATTTCTGTAGGCAAATGTCTGTGACTATTACATCCTGATGGAAAGGTGAGTTTTCAAGCTTGCCTGTGCGGTGTTTACTTTTCTCTTTCGAAGTCCGTTACGCGATAGGTTTGAGTTTGTATTCACGCCTTCCTTTGCGCTCTCCCAATTACGCGCATTTCTGCCAAAATTGCGGTGAAGTTGTTTTCTTCTTGTTGAAGTTTTCTGCCTACAGATGTATCTAATAACTTTCTACAGATGGAAACGAAGTGTTTCTTCGAATATGACTCGTAGGTGTCCTTAATTTAGGCTCAGAACTGATTTTTTACAAAAACAAAATTGAAAAATTGAACAATTATTAGAATAACCTCAATTAAAAAGGATGTCATATTTACTTTTATGAACATAATGTATGAAGGAATGAGGTATTGGTTATAATGCAAAGCAAAAATAATGATTCTATCATTGAAAATGTGGTATTAATGATTTTTATTCGAATAGTCTGCATGACCATTGAAAATGGCTTGGCAATCTTGGCAAGTATTTCAGGAAATGGCTTGGCACTAAGAGGGTTAACAATAACATGATAGGAACATTAATCCAGAGGAATATGAAAAATACAAATACTGTGAAATGAAATTCCTACGTACCATGATTCAGACCAGGAAAGACAAGATCAGGAATGAGAATATTAGAGAAGATCCAGATCCAGATCTCAAGACTGAAGTGGTTTGGTCACATGAAGAGGATGCCACCAAACAGAACTGCACGGAAGGAATTTGAGAGAAAAGTAGAAGGAAGACGCCACGAAAGAAGTGGATCGATACAGTCAAGAACGATCTACTGCAGAGAGGTCATGATTGGGACAGGTTGGTGGAGGAGGAGTGGTACAAGGACAGGGTGAAATGGAGGGGGCTCATATACCACACCAGGGCAACTGGAGTTGGTTCAGGATGATGATGATTATTTTGGAATATAAACCAGTGTCTTTGAAGAAATTGATGATTTGGTTATGCAGTGAAGGAGATGTGAGGAATACCATGATACTGGCGCCATTGGGTGTACTGTAGAAAATTAGTGACGATGTGCTTCACAGTCAGCAGATTGGAGGCTGTTTCTTCTCAAGAAGGTAGCTATGAGTTATCTTGGAGTGACCTATCCTTATTCGGGATAGTAAGAATTGGTCTTGCCTGCGAAGGTGACGAACATCATATGGTATTACAGAATCCGTAGATATTTCATGAGGCTTACTGTTGGAGGTTTTAATCCAATTCATCTTCCACTGTTGGTACAATTTTGTTTTAATGTAAGTAATAATGTCAGCATGTGGTGTAGGCGTGTAGCTAATGTAGGACCACTTAACGGAAGGTGCGTAGTCTCTGTAGCTGCCTGATCAGCAGATTCATTGCCCTGAATACCTCTGTGTGAGGGTATCCACACAAAGATCACTTGTTTACTTGCATTCATGATTTTGTTGAACAGCTGTTGAATTTCTTGCACGAGGAACTTGTCTTGTAACTTCGGGAATCCTGTTTTCTCCCTAATTTCCTTGTTTCTGATTTTGTCTCTGAGAGTCTTTCCAATTATTCCTCTAAGGAACTTCATCTCTGCTGCCTGGAATCTACTTTCCTCCAGTTTAGTTGTCCATGTGCCTGCTGCATACGTCAATATAGGTGTATAATATGTTGAATACAAGATTTTTTTACATTTCTCGGGAACTTCCTGGTTCTACACCAGACCTCTCACACTCTGGAAAAACTCATTTGCTTGTTGGATCCTCTTACCAATTTCCTCACTTATCCCTCCATCCTCTGTGAGGACACTCCCTAAGTATTTGAAGCTTTTCACAACTTGAAATGGCTTTCCATATACTGCAATATTCCCCCTACCATCTCGCACATTTCTTGTCATCACTACCGTCTGACTCTTCTCCACTCTGATTTTCATTCCATGCCCTTCTATCTCATGGTTCTAAACATTAACTTGTTCTTGGAGTTCCAATTCATCACCCCTCCATATCATTATGTCATCCGCAAAGAGTAAGACCTTCGTTCCTTTACTTTCCATTTCACTCGTTTATGGATGCCATAACAGTGAGAAAAAGTATGGGGTACAATACACTCCCTTGTCGGAGACCTGTTTCTACATTGAACCAGTTTGTTTGTCCAATCTTGGTCTTCACGCTACTGACACACTGACGATGCATGGCTTTAATCATTTCCACTTCAGCTCTACCTACTACCAAACCAGTTGTCTTGACACTCTATCATATGCATTCACAATATCTATAAAGGTCACCACCAAATCCTTCCCGTATTCCCACCTTTTCTCCATAATAATAAAAATAAAAAATAAAAATAATAGCACGGCTAACTTACAGGCAATGCTAGCAATGTTTCCTCATCATTTAAATTACAAAATACACCAATTATACATCCATGAAGAGAGAGAACAATTTACAGAAAAGTATTACAGGCTACTTACTTCGATGATTAGTGGCCGGCGACAGCGCGATATAAACTTAAATTTGAGTGCTTTCAAAAGTCTGTGAAGTGTCGTGCAAGAAAAATTCGGCAATGTAGCGTCACTATTAATAGATGCTAGAATCTTATCGATTGTATGCATTTCTTTGTTGAGAAAGAACTCGTGAACTTTCCTGCAAATCACGTCTTTTGTAAAGGCATCATACTTGTCCAGCAACTGCACTTTGTTACGGGTTTTACCGGGCGATAACATTCTTCCCGCACCTTTCAGCTCTCTTTGTGCAAGATAAATACTCGCTACAGAAACGCCTGTAGCCTTAGCTACTAACGTTGCCACTTCTTGGAGTGTGCTACCAGGATTTGCCCCACGAAAGTTATTAAAAATATTCAGTATGCTTTTCTCCATTTTTCAGTGGTTTGCCTCTTTTATGTTCAACAGGACCTGTCTGATCATGTTCACTGCAGGATGCACTTCCACACAAAAGTATTAGCTTATCAGAGAAAAGGACTACTAACTAAAATATGCTACTCTACTGAATGAAAATCAAAACTTCTTAATAAGAAACAAATTTACAAGCGAGGATACACTATCCAACACAGGAAGAAAGAACTACTAACGAAATAGCTAAACTAAATAAGAGCCAACTATCATACCTAATACACAAAAGATTAACTGCTAATGAAATAAAAATGCCGAACTAAACAAAAACAAAGAAACTATCAATTAACAACAAAAAAAAGTGATTTCACAAGCAAGGAAACAAAGTAGCGATACACAATGCAGCACAAAGCAACAACTAACAAGTGGGATTGCTGTCTGCGAGCGGAACTGTACAGCTCGACATCATAACATCCGCTCTTCCCATGGCTGGACTTCCTCCCTCCATGCATTACCTCACATTAAACCTAAAACGAAAGGGCTTATCTACGTGTTTAATTGAAGAGAATAAAACAAAACATTGTACATTTTCAGTATTGACCTACTGATATGAAGTTAAGCCAGTTTACAATTGATACGGTGTCTGTAATATTTCATTCGAAAAAAAGGAAGATTGTAGTTTTACGTGACCGTGAATCTGGTGATTATGAGCCACGGGACCTCCTTTTTACGTGGAATCCGAACCACAGGACATGGCATTTCACTTCGAAAATCTCACATGCATTGACCGGGAATCGAACCCGGACCGCCTTGGTGAGAGGCATACAGCAAATATTTCATTCGAAGGTAGTGTGCTCGTATAGGTAAGAGCTCTTATTCGCGGCTCTAGCGTGTTGTCATTGACTCTCAATTTATATGGGATAAGGTATATATGTACTCTTTTGAAGTGTCGAACGCATTACACTAAATCTATTTCCTGCTCAAATTTCATAATTTTAAAAATTTTGTCATATTGGGTTTGCGATTTTTAACTTGTAAATTTTGAGGCCAAATTTGATGATCAGCAACGTCAAGAACTTAACCCTTTCCTTCTCAAAGCGCCCGAATTCGCCCGAATATGTAAGTCACAGCTCCCTGCTAGAGCGCCCATGTATGTTCTGGAATTCTCCTGCCACCTCTCGTATTGGTGTGGAATTAAAACTAATTGTGAACTATAGGTAATGTGTCAGACAACATAGGACAGCATTTAGAAGGCATAGTGTTGATTTTAGCGGTAACAATATTTGTTCCTTGACCTTTCTCCCAGCTGTAGCTAGGAAATGGCTGGTCTAACCGATGTCGATGTCCTAAACAGAATTGAATAGAAGCGATGTTAGTGATTCGGAAAGCTCGTGTGGAAGTGATTTTCTGTATGATTTAGATGTTAATGATCAGATAAACGATAGTAACAGTGATAAAGATGAGGATACAGTAAACCAGCGTACTCTATGCCGGTGGTGACGGTGGCCTACAACCAAACATTCAACCTTTCCTGCCTTTTATCCGTCAGATGATTTTATTGGCGATGGGAATAGACATTGGGAACTAAGGCCTCCATGAAGCAGGCTACCTAGATGTATAAATTAGCATATTTAAATTAGGATTTGGCAATTTTTGTAGTATGGGCCAATGTGACTAATTCTGGGAGGAATAAAAAGATGCTGAAGTGGTTCTGAACCAGGGACCTTAGGAAAAAAAAAACTGTAAACAATGTAAATATATGTACAGTTTGTGAAAATTGTGCAAATTCCATTACTGACACATTTTCTTAAAACTTAGTTTCATAATTGTTTATGTGGCCAGATAATATAGTTTTAAAATTGTGACCAGATTATATGAGGGCAGACTTCAAACCAAGGACCCTAGGTGAGTGTGATTTACTGTGGGTCATTGCAAGTCTCTTGGTAATTCATGTGTAAAATTTTATTTTATTTGAATGTACTGTATTATATAGTTCCAATGTTATGTGCAAGAGATTATACCCATGTGCACAGTACTTCATATTCTAAAATAACAGGGTGATTTCTGGGGATATCATGCCTGGAAATACAACAAGAAAAGGGTTAATAATAGGCTACTGATATGTGTATAATTAATCCTAATTTTTAAGACTTGGTCCCCCATATTGGATTTTTTAATCTTAATATCAAATTCGTAATCAGCAAGGTTGAAAACCTAATTATACCAATTTTTGTCTACATTTGCAAAGATTTTGGTCCACATTTCCGGCTGTGTCTGTTATGGTTAATTTTGTACCTATACTTGGGTACCATTATGCTCGAGATGCAACAGAATACTTCCCCTTACTGCATAGCCAGGACTGGAGAGGTGGAGAGAAGTGTTGAATTTGTGCTGGAAACGGTGAAATGATGGGGAGTCTTAAATTAATGAAAATATACTGAAGACTCCATTTAGTGCACTTCTATTAGGTTTTCCTGCAATTTCTGAAGGTCCATTCAGCACAAACATTTAATGTTTTCCTTGACTTAAAGTACAAATTGTTTGGTCCCCAGATAAACATATAGAGGTTTAACTGTAGCAAATTCTTACCTGTAACTGTTTTCTCTTGAGAATTCTGTTTTAACGAGGACTTTTCATGGCCACAGCCAGTTAAATCTTCCCCTTCATTGTCCTTTGGACTTGGAAGAGCAGAACTTATAGTTTTTGAGGAGTTGATGATATCTTCATAAAATCCCTTGGTCGGAGGTTCATCTAAATCACTGTTCTGGGGACTTGGTAGAGCCAAGCTCAATCTTCCCATTGGCATGTTGTTGGACAAACGGTTTGATGATGACTTTGAAATAGGAACAGAATTACTGTCACTTCCTTCCATCTCACCTGCTTCATCTAAGTCTGTACTATCACTCATGGAGACTTGTGTGATATCTCCAGGTTTCTCAGGTGTTAGAAAACTTGGTGGGGAGCATCCAGACAATTGACTCGAGCTCAAGCCTCTAGAGCCACTGTCACCCTCCAGCAAGAGACTCGTTGGATCATCAACACCCAACCGGTCACAGAACACCATAGTCTGAGGATTTATCTGAGCTGAAGGCTGATGAAATGATGGGGAGTTTCCACTCGATTCCTCAGGATTATATGGCGTCACTGTTTGGCTAAAATTGCTAGGTATGCGCAGATCATTGTCAAATTTACGCTGCACTAAATCCAATTCTTCAGCTGTGGGAGAAAAGATCCACCTACAGAGAAAGGAAGTCATGGTATATGAATATTCTGAAAAACACTATAATACTTCATTTAGACAGCACGAATATACGATCTGGATTATCTCTGATCTGGAAAATGATAGATCTGCATCAATAACACTTGTCACATGTTTAAGCGTCTCATCATGAAACAACAGGATAATCAAGCCTGTTTTGCCAACTTTAGAATTTTATGTGAGTTGTAGTAGGAAGTATATACTGTAGTCACAATTTTAACCCTTTCCTCTCGAATTATTGTTACGTCCCGGTTTCTCCCAACTCAAATTTATTTCTGTCAGCATTCTTCATATTTTAAAACCTGGTATTAAGTACTGGTAGTAACAATATATACAGGAAGGAAGTACAAAATTAATGAAAGTATGGCATTTACATGACACAAAATAATGTTTTTAACTTTCTTAACAGTATGTATTGAGTGTGTGGAAGCGTTCAAAGCAAATGCCTGGATTGACCCTGATTGCTTCACATAATATTATCGCCTCCTCCATGATTTCTTGCGACGCTGATATCAATATCGTCACTTCAACCACTCATGGATATATCATTTTCATTGCCAGATTCAAAAATTGCATCGCTCTTAAGGTCACTATCATCAAAATCAGCCGAAATAGACACCCAGATCTCAGCTTCGGTCAGACTGTGCGCCGCCATGTTGCTTCACCGCGACAGCTTTTCATGTCAAGGTAACGGAGCAGTTTTCCCGAGCAAAGAGAAACCAGAACACCCGTGTTTCGTTACTTTCGATTTCCGGGACCAGCACTTACCAAACGAAGTACAAAAGACCTGGCATGCCAGGTAACCTAGAAACGAGCGGCCAAACAATGTGTCGACTCAGGGTCGACACAAGAGCTATAACGCCATGTTGTTTTACCGCGACTGCTTTCAATGTCAAGGAAACTGAGCAGTCTTGCTGAGCAAAGAGAAACTAAAACACTCCTGTTCGGTTTCCGGAACCACACTTACCAAACGAAGTACAAAATCCCTGGCATGCCAGGTAACATACAAACGAGGCGCCGTGCCGCCATGTTGCTTCACTGCGACTGCTTTCCATGTCAAGGAAACGGAGCAGTTTTGCCGAGCAAAGAGAAATTAAAACACTCCCGTTTGGTTCCTTCCAGTTTCCGGAAGAGACCAGCACTTACCAAACGAAGTACAAAAGCCCTGGCATGCCAGGTAACCTAGAAACGAGCGGCCAAACATTGTGTCGACTCAGGGTCGACACACGAGCTATAACGCTAAGTGAAGGCCGTCGACCTCAGGTCGACACACGAGCAGAGAAGGTTAAAAGATGACACACGAGCGGAAAAGGTTAAAAGATGGTTTCTGGCAAGTAAGTTACTGCATGACCTTTGTGCATATTCTCCAAACATACTCGTGACATCCCACGATCAGTGTCTGTACATATCATTTATCTACACAACATTCTACATTATTCGCCAGTCTTTTTCAAGTGCAGTACCGGGTTCACAGACGAACTTCCAAAATTACAAATGTAGTAGTTCATATTCCTTACAGTTTTTGAGTATATTTGAGTTAATTTTTACAAATTGAACCTCCTAATTTATATATTTTAATTCACTGAAATGATTTGAGCAGCTATGCAGGTAAGGCCTACCATTGGTATACCTTGAAAATATTTATGCATAGTCATATCATAATTAAATAGGCATTTGTTCGCTCTTAATTAAATAGGCTTTTGTTCACTCAAAATTATTTCATCTCCATGTGAATCCCTTCTGTCTACAACAATAAAAATATTTTTTTATTATTCATCTGCAATGACTTCCCCGAATCTAGGAATTTCTCTGTATTTAAATACTGGCATCTTTGGTATCCTGCCCTTTGTTTCATGACTTTGGTCTGCATATAATTAATATCAACTGACATAAATACAACCATTATGACCAGCATTATATTGCCTACTTCACTAACACAAATCACAAAAATAAATAAGATTATAACGAGAGAACAGAATTGGGCTAATCCTGTTCGGAGGACAGATAATTTAGATAATGAAATCATGTTGCAGTTAGATGACCCAACTTAATATGGATCAGGGATTAATTAGGATCGCAAATGTGCTCTCTAAACAAGGCATAACGAATGGCAGTAAACTAGCACGATACTATTTTATATTTATAAAGTATATTTTCAGAATTTCAAGCCAAGCAATGAAGGGGGGCGAGGAAGATGATACTCAGCTGACAGCACGAGTATACTATCCAATACACATTTCTACACCTCAGTCTATGCTTCATTTGAACATCCCTTATATTTTCATTACAATACTATTTGTGCATTGAAAAGAATGCTATAGTGGGTTAAATTATAAGGCCCATAGTTTGATCATCTTTGATTGGAGATATCACCTAAATGGCTTCAACTCAAAAGATCTACACCACCATATCATCATTATTAATATTATTATGGATAAGCATTTTCAAAGGAAGCATATCATGTTTAAAAATCACAAACCTTTCATTGTTTCCAGGGCCAGGCATATATTGAACATTCCTTTTCACACTCAACAGATGATTGGTCAAGAAGATAATTGTGAGCCATTCTAAATCATACTCAAGATCCATAGGTTTCTTAGGATCATGAGGAATGTCAACTATCTGTAAGAAAAAGAAAAGTAAGGAAGAAGAAAACAATAAATAAAATTCAAAAGCACCAAGAAGTAAAATTTATATGCATTCAATTTTACTGTTAACCCTCTTAGTGCCAGAGTCGCTGTGAGCGATCCTCATAAAATGAACGAAACTTGCCAGCGTCGCTCTGAGAGACGCTTCGTTTTTGTATTCTTAGAGGGGCTTATAGACCGAAAATGGCGTCTAAACTTGACGTGACCATTAAAGAGAGTTCTAGCAACCATTTCCTGGCAAACATCTTTTGTTTTCTGTCTATCGATATACTCGAGCAATATTTGAAATTCATTGACTTGTTTATGCGCGACTCGTAAAAGCATGGCGTCCAAGGGAAGGAAGCATTGTTTAAGAGAGGAAGAAATTGAAGAATTAATGATTGATGAGTCAAGTGGTGAACTCTTGGACTTCGTGGACAGTGATTGCGATCTTGTGTGTGATGAATCAAGTGCCGATTCCGCTTCGGACAATGAATTACCTGCGCTGAATGCGATCGTACATAACCAAACAAGTGATAGTGATGGTAATGATGTTGATAGTAATAGTGAGTGGGAAGAAAGGAATGTTGACCAGGACAATCCTCCACAGGCTACACAACCACAAATGTGAAAGATAAAACTACAGGGTGCCCTTCTGTTTATTTATTTTCACTGTAATTATTTTAATTTTATTTATATCAACAATGCCATTGTTGGTGTACGGTATTTTATGAATATGCTAGATTTTAGAATTTCGGATTTTTGACACCCCTGCTGATATTTTTTAAACTAAAAAACTGCATTCCCTGGTTCTTTTGTTATGTATGTGTGCTCTCCAGTGTTCATTTTTACTCCATTTATAAGTGTGGGGTAATAGGAATAATCAAACTTTCTAATTTTTATTTTACAGAAGAAATTATTTTAATTAAATAATTAATAAAGAAAGAAAAAAGTTTCATAATGATTTGAAAATTTCCCTGAATTTAGATAGCTATGTTTTGCACTCCCTGACTAAATTTCGCCTTTGTATCTTTCAAAGCAGGGGATATACATATTTTTTTCTGAAAGCCTACATTTTCCATTAAAACAGCCTGGCACTTTTAGACTTCACCTTTACCTTTTCGCCTGGCACTAAGAGGGTTAAGGCTAACATTATGTTTTCACAATAAAATGAAAAAGCTTAATTATAAAGAGAAATAAACATTTGTAACAGGCACATACATATTGTACTTCCAATAATTATCATCCAAGTTCCAATATTATTTTTTTATTTTTATTTTACAAGATGTTTCCGGATTAATACTTTGTCAATTTCAAAATCTTTGCTTTCAATTACTGTACAATATGCAAACAGCAGGGTAAAATAATGATTTTGATATTGAAACGTTTCAGTCAGTCAACACAATATAATCCCAATTACTGGGACATGTGAGAAAACTACCTGAAAACAATTACATGTGATTCAAATATATACTGTATATGTGTTATGGATCACAAAAGAACTAATAAGGATGCCATGTTTCACTCATCAAGTCGGAAGAGAATTTTTAATTCGTCCACAAGTTTGTCCATGTCATTCAAAATGTGAGTCAGTGTTGGGGAACTGTTCAAGCAGTTTGCTCCCACATGAATCATTACTACCTCTGGATCTTCTTTGACATTCTTTCGCCACACCTTATTTTGTTAGTTGCTCAGTCCCTATCCCTGCATAGCAATAGACTATGGTGTCATCTACAGTACTACAGGTCCAACATTTAAAGTTCACCTCCTGGTGTGCCACAAATACCTGACATTGTTCAACAAAAATAACAAACCATAATATTTTGTCTGTCAGGTGGTCATCCTGGATGCTGGTCCAATATTCGTAACAACACTGCTGTAGGTTTTGTTGCTATAAACCCCCAAAACCCAAGGCAATATTTAGGAAGGGGATTAAACACTCACTGTGGCCTGTTGCCAGGTCTTTAAATTAAGTCATGAATATCCTGGGAATTGTGTATAACAGATAGCATAGCATGGGTTACAGGAAATATATCTACGTGGAAGGAAATTACTAATGAACATGGTTGTCAATAAGACTTCTGAGCTTGTTTGAATCCTTGAAATGCTTTGTACTTTTATATAAAACTAGCAGAAGTACCCATTCTTTGAACGGTCATTGATATTAATAACCAGATGTTATCAAGAGCTATTGTTGCAATGGTTAGGGGCTTGTCATTCCTTCAAAGGTTATCAGAGCGAAGTTAGTTTTTTGGGAATATCACAGACACTGTTAATTTAAGGGCCTTAAAATGAGGTTTTCGGAGACCCTTGATAGACTCCCGAAGTTTGTGTCCCACATTGAGATCATTTTGACTCATAGAGTCACCCATTTTTCCGTATTGACTTGTTATAATAATCAAAAGATTTCATTAGTTCCGCCTCGACAATACGATTTATTCAAATTTTTGTGATACAATCTTTTGATTATTTCTCACATTGAGATGCGCAACATATGCTTTGGTCGTCCTTCTAGGATAACTTTTATATTTCGCCTATTTTAATATGTATTTTGAAAAGTTTTTCCCTATACCCACCCTTCTATGAGAAGTACGATGAAAAGTTTTATAAATGGTTGGTGTATTGACTCTCATGGATACCACACCTAATTTTACGATGCTCCAAGCATCCGAACACGAGCTATAGGCGTACATAAAGATACACAGAAAGACAAATCCACTTTTTGCTTTCATCCGTCAAAAAGAATATTCCGAAACGCCTAAAAGAAACAAAATTGAAAATTGAATAAACAATCATATATTTATAGATAGGTGTATTTAGTATATATATGCAAGAGCAAAGGCACCTAGTGGCCACAAGGCAAACTAACTCTATAGACTACAACATATCACCCAGATGTCCAAATATGGACATATCAACCACACAGTATCAAACAAAATCATCCTTTATGATGAACCTATTTGTCGACAAAAGAAATGATTAGCTAAAATGTGCTCTCAAACTAAATTCACCTAACGTGTAGGCCTGCTTCCTGACGTGAAAATAAAATTGAAGACCTTGTAGATGAAACGCAATACATGTCACATAAAAACTGACCCTCACCATTGTGTAAAGTCCCCAACCACAGGAAGACCCCTTTAATGAATTATAAAGGCTTGTGGTGCATGAAAATTCAGGTTTTTTAGCCTTCAATGGCCAAAATTCCTAAAAGCCACAAAAAATACCATTTCAATTCAAGAATGTGTGAACTAACTCGCTCCGCTGCTGGCAAGCCGGCAGAGTGGACCGCGACAAACTATTGCATCATTTGGTTGGCCAGGTGCGGAGCGAGTTAGTTCACACGTGTTTTGTCATTCATATGGAAGTGTATCTGCAAAGCTTAGACTTGTTGCACATTTAGCGAGTATTGTGATTACAGTGATTGTTGGTCATGCTTGGACAGCAATTCACATTGCACGAACGTGTGCATATCCATAATTCGAATAATAAAAAAGTTGACAGACAACGTTGGCAGAAGATGTCAGGTGTGTATTACAAGAGAGGGAGGACATTTTCTGCATCGGCTATGAGCACTGTACGTACACATTATTGAACATGTTTGGTAAAAGTGTGTGCCAACCGGCTGAACCGTGTACGCCTCCCCGCGATCTGCGCCAGTCAAAGCCGGCTTAGCCTGCTGTGTTTATCGGGGAGCACAAAGATAATGACCGTGTATCATATCTTAATTTGCTTTCAATAAGAGAACTATAAATGGTTTTGTAAGTATTGTTATCAACATAAAATTATAGATTGTAGAAGGGTGTATAGGTTTGCTCTTAGGTTTTTAACCATATTTACTGCATGTGAAATCATTTTAAAGTGCTCATCAATGGTAATTCTTAGGTATTTATGTGTCAAGCTACTGTTAATAAAGGTGTTACATTTGCAATCTGCAAGGTTGTTTTGGTGTATGCATTATATGCTGTAGTAAACAGTATGTAATTTTCTTGTGTGAAGTGATCAAATATGATGTGCATTATTTTTGATTTCATTCTACTGTATTTATATTTATGTACAAATCATTGTCATGACACCATTAGTGAGGTGACTTTAATTCTCTTTAAGTCTATCAAAAGCTGATTTGGGTCTTCGTATGTGGTAAATATAGTGGTGTAGTCAGCATAAATATTTTACTAAGCTTCAAGATTTTGTCCATGTTGTTTACAAATAGGTTATATTGCAGGTGATGATAATAATAATAATGAAAATGAATACTGAATGATTCATACCTGCAAAAACTTTCTTCTTGGTAAGCATTTATCTAATGCCAGAAACTTTGTCTGTTTGTTCTTGGAATCCTGGAAGAAGAAATTTTAAGACTGTAAACATTTGACAAGAGAAAAGTTTAAGAGTACCGGTAAGTTAATATTTGGCTGCAGCATACTTACAGCAGGGTGCTTAATTAAGGCAGAGAACTTCACATGTAGATGGGCAGAAAACCAATAGGAGGGCTTCAGGTCATGAAGCAGTTCTTCGCAGGGCTTACTTCCAAGACTATCAGACTTCAAATCATCCCTGAAATAATAAACAGACAAATAGTTGACAGCTATTAAGATAACTTGTGAACACAGCAGGCAATTAATACAATGTGACTGTGCCAAGCATTTGCTGGCTAGCATAATGTACCTTTTGCCACTGAGAATTATCAAGTTCGCTCAATTATCTCGAGGGTCAGAGCAACAGTGTACAAAACCGGAGGTTGTAGGTTTGAGTAATGCATGGGTCAGCAGGGCTGGCGACAAGGACGAGGGGGTCAAATGCCCAGGGACCCAGGCCCAGAAAACTGAATTAAATAAAAAATAAAAATTTAAAGTTTAAATAAATGTAAATGCCAATAAGAATACAAATTTTTGTAAAAAAATTAAAATAAATATATATATATATAAAAAAACAGATCAGGGTAGAGCGTGTCAGTGTGCAGCAGAGAAGTATGACATTAGCGTATATATATCTATAGCAATCAGATTGTTCTGCTGCATCCCTGTATCTGTAAGTCATGGTGAGAGAAGTTTCAGTGTAATGAAAAGAATATAAAGTGTCAATCGATCAACGATGAACCAAGACAGGATGAACGGACCTGATTTGACATGGAGCTTGAAATCTGATGATATTATGACGACTTTGCAAGAAAGAGGGCAAGAAGAGGTGTATTTTCTTAAAAGTAAACAGAGAAGAAATATGTTTTATTATGACTTTTTATAAAATGTTCAAGTTCAAGTAAGTGCTAGTTTAGATTACTGTATAATAAAACTGCAAAATGTGTTAAACCATCAAAAAGTTTTTATTTTGAAAATGTTTCCCCATCCCTTTCCACTGACATGTGTTTATTTAACACAAAAAATTATAAGCACAATTCTGCAGTTCTGGTCCAAATTAAGTGAGGGAGGGAGTGTGCCGGAATTTAGGGGCCCAGACCACTCAGTTGCCCAGGCTTCTGAGAATCCTGTCACCCGGCCTGTGGGTTAGACATTTTAATTCTCTACCTTCCATCTAAATGCATACCTGCCAACTTTCAAAAATAGAAATCTAGAAGATCCCAAAGCGCAAAAATTTAACGCGTACATGCGTCGCCAGGTCTTAAAAATAGCGAGAAAGGACTACAGGGAAAGAGATTACAAACTCTTGATGATGTGAGACTATCTAATTCGTTGTGCAAGTTTCCAAAAATATTGCACAGTCCTCGTGGACCCAAGTTCGCGACCGGGTACGGGTTTTATGATTTTACGCACTGGCGTCGATCTCGGCCCGTTTGACGAGATTCCCGCAGGAAAGTCGTGCGGTCAGCCGGCCGTCTTGAGGATTTGATTTTGGAGGATGAACGTTCGAAGTAGGTATCGGATATTACGAATTATTCAGAGAGGATTGCACGAATAGTACGACAAGACGACACATTTTCTTCCAAATTCAAATTATAGGCCTACAAGTTTTCGAGATAATCGGTTAGATTATATATCCAATTGAACCAAAGTTCGAAGGAAAAATAGACATATAACGGAATTTCGATTTAACCACACTGGATGCCACAAATTTACGAGACGGATAGATTTTTTAAATATAGTCTATGTAGGCCTATTACGAAGCATCTTTGCGATTTATTTTCGAAACGGTATAATTTCGCAAGATTGCGACAATAAATTATTTCGCGTTATTTCTGGACTTCAATTTGAGACAGTCTCCAAATTTGGAGGTCAATATCAGAAATAAGAGGTTTCTGTAGAGTTTCGGAAGTTATCGCGAATAAACGACTCGCAAAAAGTCAGGTTTCCGAATACAGAAGAATATTTCATACAAAACTAAACGTTCTTCTTGATGCCGGAAATATACGTTGAGCCGATGTATATAGTACCACTGAAGGTATCCTCAGTATGCATTTCCTTGTGGTCGTGCACGGGGAAATATAGCTTACGCAATCGGCGCCGCTCGCGTGAAACTCGCTTCATCACGATCTGTGAGCCTAGCAGCGTGGGTTTAAATAATTCAAACCGACCTCGGCGAATTCTCGCTACCTCCAACTATCCAAACAAAGATTATCTACTTTTCGTTACCCGTTAGTAAAATTAGCTACTTTTTCGTTACTTTCGTTACCAGTAGACACCCTGTGCAAACACCGCTTAAAACTGCGAGATGTAATTATCGATAGACAGTTCGATCGACTTTCATCGTAATGTCAAACGCAAGGAATTAATGACAAAAGCCCAGCGATAATGTGCGAGACGGGATTATCGATAAACTTGTCGGTCGATTTTCAAACACTCGCATCTCGGAATAGCAGCTATTATCGAAAATCAAAACTGAAATGAGGATTGGATGCAGAAAACGGAAACAACCTATGGAGTTGAAAATCCGGAAAAAAACTATGTTAATCCGGACAACCGGAAAACACCCCAAAAATCCGGAAATCTTCCGGGAAAACCGAAAAACTTGGCAGGTATGATGACTTGTACTTTCTGTACAATACAACTGAAAGCTTCTGTCAGTATTGTGACTAGTTTCGAAGAGTTGATGTCTCCAGTTTTCTTCAGTGAACTATAGTAACTTGTTTGCAACTAACATGAAGTACATTTCAATCTCACTTATGAGCCACCCGTTTATATTCTTCTTCCACGACACTTTCAAAGCACCAAGTTTTCTCCATTAAGATTTAAATGTTGTTCACTTTTAGATGTTTCCTCACAGTGCACATGCCACTATTTTGCAGTCCCAACCAGTTAAATCATCTCACTATCAACATAAATAAACAGAAAATCCTTAGAGCTTGCAATATTTCAGAATAAGAAAAGTTGTCATCAAGTAGTTCTGTCAGAAAACTGTGCCATTGCTGCTGGTGTACAATTAAAGTGACTTTTGAGAAAAATGCTTCTTTCATGTTAACTTTACAATGAATCAATTTTGTTGCACGATACCTTACAGTGGTCTTATCATACAATTTTTTGATAGTCTTTGCAATGAGACAGTTTTTAACAGACAAAATGATGCTCAAATTATTCGTTTCCTGAATAATACTGCTCGTTTCTTCCACGTTTTAACTTAACAATTGCTCAATTTTAATTTTAAGAAAATTTCCACTGTTTGTCATCAATTTTATAGACCTGAAGTGAAGTGAGACACTCATAACTTCCAAACAAATGTATAATTTTAGAAACCATGTACCCGAGTATCAAAAGATTTTTATATTTATTAAGTGAATGCATTTTGTTGATATACGAGTCATATGAGAAGCTGAAGAAGGGAACTAGAGTTCTCGAAACATGTACTTCTTTTGAGAGTTCATAATAAATAGTGTATTGACTATGCAGAATTCCTTCAATAGGTTGTACACCAAATTAATCGGTTTATGTTCCTTCAATAATGAGAATCATGGGTGCTCTGGTTACGTCCATGGCCATGGCAGATATGTTGCCAGTGGGTGGGTCGGGATGGGCATGAGCCCACTCAAAATGAGGCTCAGCTTACCTGGTTGCACCCCTAGATTATTTAGGAATGAGAACAGAAAGAAGATAATGAATTCTTGTGAAAACATTGTAACCACCACTGGAGTCGACTGCATACTAGTATTTGCCAATGATGCATAATAATGGAATAGTTGTAATAGCAAGTTAAACATGTGTTATACTTATAACTTTTTACTTTTTAAAATCCGAGGTGAACTTCGTAGATTTTTGATTCAAGAACAGCCCTACTATAAAAGTAACACATTTGTTGTTTATCACTATTGCTAAGCTATTTTGATGTTACATCTATTCATATAAAATTTAGAGATAGCATATATAAACCCTCAAAGCAGACTGCGCCAGGATTCGATCCTGCAACCTTAGGGAAAGCAGGTGAGAACAATTTTCATTCCTTGATTCTAATCTGGAACAAGAAGGTTGATTTCCAAACTATGGATGAGCTTTGTTGTTGAAGTTAACTTTTTATCTTCAATGATCAACACCAACATTAGAGCAAATAGTACCCAGAACAGTGCCACCAAGGCAGTTGGAGTGCCCACAGGAGGTTTCAAGCAGACTGTGATTGTTTTACTTGCCCCACTTTCCACGCATAAGGTGCAGTAGCGGCTGGCCCATAAGGACTCCAGGACTCCTAGAGAACGAAAAGGGATTTACATTTTTTCTTGATATTTTAAGTCAAAAATTGAATTCTAATAATGCTAAGAAAATTACATGTAGCTCTATCAATCAGGAAGACTGTGTTTGGTGGTATCGCTCTTTGTCAGCGCGCAGCACACCACAGAACACTGGTCAGTATGGAGTTACGGACTCTTGGCCTTCCGCCCCAAGATTGTGCCCGGGCGAGGGGGTTGAGACGTGCGGGGAGTATGGAGACTGGTGCGCTTTCGGGCAGCCAGAGAGGTAATCTGTGGGCGCGGTGTGCGGGCAGTTGTCTTGAAGCCAGGCAGAGTCCTTAACAGCTCTGTAGCACCGGTAAATACACACATCAAAAAAAGTTTTGCATCACCTCGGTTCCCAGATCTCCGGCATATAGACGTTGACTGTGTATATTGTATCAAAGATACAGTCCCTTTGACTGTTCATAGATGTCACTAAAACTGCTCAAAGATGTAAACAACCATGCATGAGCAGGGCCTATTAGACGGAGGGGGTACGACAGCCGATCAGTTCCAGTCATTTCACCAGGACGAAGGTACGCTGCTCATGTTGTCTGTAGTTCTACCATGCCTAGAAGGTCAATACCGCAGTTCGATCGCGTCCGCATTGTTACTTTGTGTCAAGAAGGGCTCTCAACAAGGGAAGTTTCCAGGCGTCTCAGAGTGAACCAAAGCGATGTTGTTCGGACATGGAGGAGGTACAGAGATACAGGAACTGTCGATGACAGGCCTCGCTCAGGCCGCCCAAGGGCTACTACTGTAGTGGATGACCGCTACTTACGGATTGCCGCTCGGAGGAACCCTGACAGCAATGCCACCATGTTGAATAATGCGTTTCGTTCAGCCACAGGACGTCGTGTTTCAACTCAAACTGTGCGCAATAGGCTGCATGATGCGCAACTTCACTCCCGACGTCCATGGCGAGGTCCAGCTTTGCAACCCCGACACCATGCAGCGCGGTACAGATGGGCCCAACAACATGCTGAATGGACCCCACAGAATTGGCATCACGTTCTCTTCACCGATGAGTGTCGCATATGCCTTCAACCAGACAATCGTCGGAGACGTGTTTGGAGGCACCCTGGTCAGGCTGAACGTCTTAGACACACTGTCCAGCGAGTGCAGCAAGGTGGTGGTTCCCTGATGTTTTGGGGTGGCATTATGTGGGGCCGACGTACGCCACTGGTGGTCATGGAAGGCTCCGAAACGGCTTTACGATACCTGAATGACATCCTCCGACCCATGGTGCACCCATATCGGCAGAATATTGGAGAGGCATTTGTCTTCATGGACGACAATTCTCGACCTCATCGTGCACATCTTGTGAATGCGTTCCTTCAAGATAACGACATCGCTCGACTACAGTGGCCAGCATGTTCGCCAGACATGAACCCTATCGAACATGCCTGGGATATGTTGAAAAGGGCTGTTTATGGACGTCTTGACCCACCAATCACTCTGAGAGATTTACGCCGAATTGTCGTTGAGGAGTGGGACAATTTGGACCAACAGTGTCTTGATGAACTTGTGGATAGTATGCCACGACGAATACAGGCATGCATCAATGCAAGAGGACGTGCTACTGGGTATTAGAGGTAGTGGTGTGTACTGCAATCTGGACCACAAATGCTGAAAGTCTAGCTGTATGATGGTACAACATGCAATGTGTGGGTCTCATGAGCAATAAAACGAGCTGAAATGTTGTTTGTGTTGATCTCTATTCCCTTTGTATTTAAAGGTTCCGGAACTCTTGGAACCGAGGTGATGCAAAACTTTTTTTGATGTGTGTACGTCATCTCCCCTCGCTACTCTAGACGTCATGCAACAGTATCTACTACTATTGGTTAGTAAGAAAACTTGTGACTAGCATCAGAAGCCAATAAGAAGTAGATCGTTCAGGGTTGTCAGATGTGTCATTATTATCATTCAGCTGTCAGCTTCCGCACGCTGAACTTCCATTAGACAAGCACTGTCGCGACACAGGTTTGACAACAGTGAACAGCAGCAGCATTTCCTCTCACACCCCTCTACTGCATGCGCCCAGCCGGGGAATTACCCCATTAGCAAATAAAGTAGATGGATGAATAAAAGAAATCTCCATGGTTGAATATAATAAAAATTAAAATTAAATAACAATAATCTATGATGTAGTATCATTATCTTTATCTTTGAACACAAAAAATATATAATTATATTAAATTGTAGCATTTGAGATCAGGGATCTCGATTCAAATTGCAAGGATGAAGCAACACGGACCTCTCGTTAGTATCCTGCGGTTAGTGAAGGTTGGCACCAGTGAGCTATTTCGCTTTCGTGCTGGAAAGTCTTAAAGCGGTGGTAATATTCAGCAGTTGCAATCTCGGTGTTGGTGATGATTAATCTGTAAGTCATTAAGCTTTGTACGTAGTGTCTTTATTTAAAATTACCGGTGCGACTGTGGTTTGGAAGTGCTTGTGGCGAAAGTGATACTCTGTGATTTCTCTATCGGTGCTTAATAATAATAATAATAATAATAATAATAATAATACCGTAATAATAATAATAATAATAATAATACGGCACTGTAATTTTTTTAAATTCTTGTTTCGGCTGTGCTCTAGAGTTGAAACAGCGTGATTAAGTATTTCTTCATTTCAAAATGAATTCTGTGGACGCTATTTTAAATAGCGGAAAACTTTCTTTTGAGAGTAAATTAGAACTAAAAAGGTTAGGACCTCCGAAACCTGATTTAGTCATTTCACAGGTTCAGAACCCTTGCAAAAGCAAAGCTGGTTATACCAGAAAATTCAATCGCACATTGTACAATCATGCAGACTGGCTGTGCGGATGTGAGATAAGAAACGCGTTCTTTTGCTTCACATGCTTGGCTATGAATTCTGGCGATCCTGTGTGCACATCAGCTGGTGTTACGGACTTGAAACACTTGAATGATAAAGTTAAGAAACTTAAATCTAGTGAAAAGCATATAAACAATAGCATTGAGTTTGCGATGCTGGGTAAGGTAGACATCAGATGTCAGACAGTGCGTATAGACTGAAAATTAAGCAGTTCAATGAGGACGTCTCTAAAAACCGTTACATACTCAGTAAACTGATCGACTGCATTAAGTTTTGTGGAAAATTTGAGCTCGCACTGCGAGGACACGATGAAACCGATTCATCCGGCAATCCTGGAATATTTCGTGGGTTGGTTAGTTTAATGGCCGAGTTAGACTACTCTACCTTGAAAGAGCACATAGAAAAAACAAATAGTCGTGTTTTTCTGGGACTTTCTAAAACCATACAGAACGAGCTTCTCGATTCAATCTATTCTGTGTGCCTTCAGTTGATCAGTGACGAAATATCTCGGACAGAATATTTAGCGATCGAGGCTGACGAAACCACTGACTGTGCTACATTGTCTCAGCTTGTTTTTATTGTGCGATATGAACTGAATGGCAAAATTAACGAAAGGTTCGTTAGCTTCGTGCTGCCCAGAGATCATACTGCAGATGGAATTAGTCAAGCTTTATTTGCCGAACTAGAGAAATTGTAGGTGAATACGTTCCCTGAAAAAGTAACAGCTCAGAGTGATGATGGTTCGAGAGTTATGAGCGGGCAACACACGGGTGTACAGGCAAGAATGAAGGTCGTGTACAAAAATGCGCACTTTGTTCATTGTTTTGCTCACCAATTGAACTTGATCATCGAGCGTTGTGCAATCCAAAATAAGCAGGTAAAAATATTTTTTAGTAATTTAGAGGGATTTTCCTCATTTTTTTTCCAAATCTTCCAAACGGACAGCCGTACTAGATAAAAATGTCAAGAAACGGATCCCGAAAAATGCCGCCACTAGATGGAATTTTAGGGCACGATGCGTAAGAACTGTCTTCATTTACAAAAATGAACTTATTGAGTGTCTAGAGAAGATTGTGGATGATGACAGTAATGACTATTCGACAACCAGAAAAGCAACAGGTTTGAGAAACATTTTAAAACATCAGGACTTTCTCTTTTGGCTCGAACTTTTTAGTAAAATTATGCCTTATGCTGATATTTTATTCAATGAACTTCAGCACAGGGAAATTGACAGTGTAAAGGCTCTGAAGAACGTGTCTACCTTCAAGTCCTCGATTCAGAATATTAGAAATTCTCTCGATCAGTGGGGTACAGAGCATAGCGTGTGTTGTTCAAACCCGGGCACTAGTGAAAAGCGTGCTCGATTTGACAGCAGCAAATGGGTCGTGGCAAAAGAGGTGTGCGACGTTAATTTTAACTGGGATTGCCGATCGTTTCGGTTTTAATGAGCATTTATCAGCAGCGAAGCTATTCCAGCCCAGCTTATTTTCAAAATTTAGAGTGTCGTTTCCTGACTCTGAATGTAAAATGGTCGCTAAGTTATTCACTTTAAATCCACTTGAACTCAGGCAGGAATTAACAGTTTTATACAGCAGAAATGAGTTTGAAAATGCATCTGGTGCCTTAACACTTCTTTCCTGCATTTGTGAAAACAATCTTGCGACACTGTTACCTGAGACAGAAAAACTCTTGCGAATTATATGCACAATTCCCATGACAACATCAGAGAGTGAAAGGTGCTTTTCAACTTTGAAAAGAATAAAAACTTTTAGTAGGAATACAATGAAAGAAGACCGTCTGTGCGCTTTAGCTATGTGCTCTATTGAGAAGAACCTGTTGGTCACAAATGACTTCAATGAGCTTGTAATAAACCACTTTGCTGAGCAAAAAGAGCGGCGAATGGACTTCATCTTCAAGAGAGTCAATTAAGGTAGGTCTATTTACTTGAACATTCTCCTGTCCTGGTAATTTTATTATCTTTCATAGTTTGTGTATTGCCGACAATGATATATCCTATGGAAAAAACATTGTTGCAAGATTTTCTTTTATTTCCTGACATAACCAGTATGTTTTACGTCATTGCATTCATAACCGTATTCAAACTAAAAACTGTAAAAGTAAAGAGTTGGGCAAGAATTCTCAAACTCTGTCCATGTGTAATAAATGTTACGCTTAAACTCCTGCCACGTTATTATTATTATTATTATTCCCGTTTTTAATTTGCAGTTAAATTCACTCTCTGCTAGAAATTTAAGTAATCTATCAGAATAAAAAGCAGTTCAACAGTTAAGTAATGAATGAAAATGAAACAAAATGTGACTCGGGAGGTACATTTTCCTAAAATTCATCTGTCAGCTCGAACACTGGCATTGATTGTTACTGGCACTTGTATATTTCCAAATTTGCATATTAAAGTATATTTCCAAATTTGAATATTAAAAGAAAAAAAAACTCGTGTTCTATGCCGAATTCAAGTGATAATCCAATATCCACATTTTAACAGCCAACACTTTAGGCTTGAGTTTGGAGTTATTAAAAGATTAATATTATATACGGTATTCTATGTTATTATGTACTGGATAAATCGCTGTTTAATTCGTGTATTCATGCAAACTGGGATTTGTCAAGTTTTGAGCTCACAAGAATAATGCTATGATAAAGAAAAAGACCCAAAACACAAGCTCCCTGGGATTCACGTTTTGCGTTTTCGTCTATATGTAATTTTCACATCAGGTTCTCAGTGTTCTTACCATATGAAATCATAGTTGTAATACTAAATGATAAAAACCTCTGATCCGACATCAAGAATATTGAGCAATAACGCGATATTTTCATTGCATATAAAAGTAACTCGATTTTACTCTTTTTGTCCTCTATCAATTTATGAAGAGGTGCGGGGAAAAATACTGTGATCGCCCTCCCAGCCTAAGAGTCTGTCGGCCGCCACTGATAAGGTGGTTTATTAATTAATAACGGATATCATACGATGTGCATGCATAAATTATTACGCTGTGAACATACAATTTAAGGAAAGAAATTGGATATCTCCATGGAGTAAGGATTATGCTGACTACAAGCAGGGAAAATATCTATAATTCAGGAATTCAACACTGACACATAGGTAATATCCATACATGATGGCATGAAAAGACTTAATGATGATGCTGGAATACCTGGATGCACAAAATCATGAGTTCTAAAGGAAATCTGTTCTTCCTAACTTTGTTGTGGATAACTATGTTTGATACAAATTATTGATAACATTATTCGTGATAATAGTGCAGAACACAAAACAACATTGATTGTGCATGAAAGATATACAAACAAAGCATATCTAAGGTTCACAGATTAACTTTTATCTCAAAAAATTCCTTTCTGGCACATAAATTCATTTCCGTGTCAACTCTTCAGTTATTTACTGTCGCTTCCATAGGGCTGACTTACACTTTCTGCGGCAGTGTGTTTGTAATGAATGCAGTGGCCCAACTTAACTCTTAAGTAAAACAATGCTCAAATAGTAAGCCATCCCATGAAACTCTATGCTTCCCAGATACCTCCATAATTCTAAGAAAGCTTAGCTTTATGCTTGAAATGGATTAGGTTATATGCAAACAGTTATGTGGTATGTGCCAAGCTATTTGAGTGCACAACCACGATAGATTTCCTTATCCACACAGGGAGACAAGAGAAAGGTTGTTAACATAAACAAAATGTCTTGTACTGATACCTAAGTATTGAGAGGGAATGGTTCAATAATTGAGTAGATATCAAATATTGGAACCAATATATTTTCTTGTGGTGACCCATTTTCCCAAGTCCTTTGTTGCTCTTGAAACTCAACAAAGAGTGTGATTTTGTAGGATTAATTGTAGTGTCAAGGAATCAGAACATCAAGGATTATCTATCACTTCTGTAGGAGGATGGAAACTATCACAATGAATATACGAGGGAAAACAATGCAAACAATGCAAAAAATGCTGTCTTGAAGAATCATGTTAAGAATAAATATTATTTTCTCTTTCCACAATATTTAGGGGTGTTAAATATCTTGTTCCAAAGTAACACCAGAATACAAATCTACAAAACATGAAGATACTATACATAATCTGGTTTCAGGTTGAATAAATATACCTAATCTACATCTACACAGACCCTATTTAGGATGAAGGAAGTTGGAGAGATCTGTTACACACCTCAGGGCCCAATACACAATGACTTGGGAACAATGCTGGAAAGAAATTCGTATTGGAAACAAGAGATAAACATGAATTCTGACCGGCATCTATTACATCCAACATGATTTTCACATGACGCAACCAAAGCTACAAATCCAGGATACATCTGGAGATGTAAAGTGCAATGAGGAACTTAAGATAACGGAAAACATGGATGCGAACTTACTCAAGAAATGGCTTAGTCTTAATGAGCGCCTGCATGTCTCCAAAACGATGGACTCCTCTGGGCCAATCATGAGACAAGAAGATGTCAATGGGCTGCTGAACCTTAAAACAAATCAACAACATCTAAACACTAAAACAAGGAGAGGAGGTCTAACAATTACCACACCATCATTTACTGCTCATGAGAGCAGTCTTTGATCATTCAATCCTCTGAAGAACATCCAGCTATTGATTTCTACTGAATGAGCAAAATAGATAAGAAAAAATAACAGCCAGTAAAACAATCATAAGATGAGTCTTCCTATACTATTTTGGGAACGTAACCTACTGAAAGATCCACTGGATCTCCTTAAATCATCCTTCATCAATCATAACCACAGATGATCAGGAATTTAAAAAAAGGCTATATGCAGCAGTACTGTACCTGAAACAGTCTAGAGAATTCACAATAACAGGTCCAATGGAATATCAAATACGAACCTTGAAAACCACACGTGTACAGTCTACATCCTCCAATATCTGATCAAAAATATTTTTCCTATCTTACTATGTCTCCTGAATAGGAATACAAATTAATCAAATGCCCACTAAATAAGCAATTCATCATTAGGGTATTTCATTTATGTGTATTGCCTATCATATTTGTTCTTTTTATTTACCTAGTCTCACAGAATTGAATCTAGTTCCTAAGTTGGTCTAATGTGATCATTTGTAAAGGATCGTAGCATTATCTATTCAAGGTTTCTGAGCGAGTGAGTAAATGAATAAGGAAACAAGCGGTGAGACCTCCTCTTTAGGGGGAGTGTGATCTACTGGCCATGAAATTTCACCTTGAAAATCCATCACACATTGACTGGGAATCAAATTTGTTTGCCTTCGTGGGAAGTAAGCATATGTAAGTGTACCTCAAGTTCACAGATAGGTTGGAGAGATTGTAATGAAACATGGTACAAAATTAATAAACCTTTGTTCATTTTCTATTTCATAACCAATACCAACCAGAAAAGACATGTATGTAAAATTGTCTCCAATGTTCAATACTTCAAAAACTATTAATGAGATTAGAGTAATATATGGGTGAAAAAAAAAATAATATTTTTTTCTTAAAGAACATGAAAAACACAATTGAGTGATATACTGTATTTGTACTAAAGGGCAGCGCAGCGCTGGAACAAAGTAGGAAACTCACACCAACCATGAAATTTCTGACCCACATTAGCCAACTGACTGGTCGTGTGTTTCTAGAATGGCACTGTCAGTCAATTTGGTAGTGAAGACATGCTGGGGAGATGTAAGCAAATATACTGTGTTTGCTAACTGAATTTGAATGAGGTCGTATAATGGGTTAGTGGGAGGCTGATTGGTCTCTCCAGATTATCATGCAACATGTAACAAGACCTGAGGTATCTGCTGTGTATCAATGGTGGCCCCCTTGAACCAAGGAAGATGCACATACCTGTAATTCTTACGTCTTGTTGCTTATTTTAGGGGTTGCAACATTGTGGTCATATAACCCAGTGTAGTTGGATGGTGTGGAATTTGTGTGATAACCTGTGTTATTGTGATGGCTGTATTAGTGTGTGTATTTGTAAGTTGGGGATAAGATTGGGAAAGAGGTGGCCGTGGCCTTAAGTTAGGAACCATCCCAGCATATGTCTGGAGTAGAAGTGTGGAAACCATGGAAAACCTCTTCCAAGATGGCTGAGTTGGGAATCGAACCCTCCTCTTATCAGGTTTAACTCACGAGGCCCTCACACCAGAATTAAAATTTCTTGGCAGAGCCAGGAATCAAACCTCGAACTCCAAGATGACAGCCAAGAACGCTAGCCGCTACACCACGAGGGGGTCACTCTGAAGTCTCGACAGCAACATAATACAGATCCATGCCTAGACCACTGCACTAAACAAGTTGTCATTATGGATTGCATGAATACGGTAGCATAGATTAGAACCAATGTCACACCTACCATATGTACATAAGGAAACAGAAAATTAACCAACAACTATATGACATCCAATCAGAACTAAATAAGTTCTGGCATCTGGTCCAATGGGACAGCTTCACAAACGGTATAAATGACGCAGTTAAAACACAAGCCATTAAAAAGCAGGACTCATTAGAACGTAAATTAAGGGAATTGGGAAACAAACAAAACAGCCAGGCCAATGATCAAAACAGTAGTAATAGGAAATTAGATTTTCACAGTAGGGTAAAAAATAGAACAAATTTTGTTTTCAAAAAGGGAGAAATGAAGTTGTTAGACAAAGGTTTGAAGTACAATTTCGTGGACAGGCACACTACTCATAACATTAAACAATTGATAGCAGATATTGAGATAGCCAGCAATAAATTACCAGAACAGGAAAGAGACATAACAAAATATCTAGCCACAAACGAAGCCAGGACGATCATACAGCAAGAAAGCAACAGTAACAATAAAATCAGCATAACACAAAGGAATCTGGTAAAGTCACTGAAACAGAAAATAAGCAAACAAGACCTAATTATCACAAAAGAAGGTGAAGGCAATAACGACAGTAGTCATTGAAAAAGCGGAGTACATAAACAAACATTAGATTTCATGTACAACAATGGAATAAATGAATTAGAAAAAGACCCCATTAATAAATTTCAAAATCAAATAAAAAGTGTGTTAAACAGAGTCCAATACATTCTCACGAAGGCAGAAAAGATAAAATATACTGAACATGAACCTGAAATTACCCTCGTTAAGGTTGAGTGCCCAGTTCGACCAATTGTCAATTGCAGGAACGCATCGAATTACAAATTAAGCAAAGAACTACCCAAAGTATTAAAGGACAGGGTGGTCATCAACAACAACAAATCCGTCAAAAGCACAACGGTATTAGTGAATAAACTAGGTTCATTAAAAATAGAACCCAACATGAGGTTATGAGGTTAGTGTGATTCGATATGACCAATATGTACACTAACATCCCCGTAAACGAAGCCATCAAATTAATAGAAGACAACTTAAAATCGAGTAACTCGACAAATGAATCAGACGAGATAATAAAATTGTTGAAAATCTCACTCAACCAGATCGTTTATCGGTATTAATTGTGCACGACATATCACTCTTTTCCTTTCGCTTTCATTTCGACAATATATCATTTTCATGCCTTATTTCATCTTATGTGGGGGGACACACATTATCAATTGTACTAACTACTACAACTAACCTTGTTCACTTCTACACCGACTGCATTGGAAATATGTGCTAAATCACTTAAATATGTGTTTTTATTTATTATTTATTTAACAACCGCAGCCATGTTCGTCAGCGTATTTAGTACGGTATGTGAAACTGCCGCAGCGAATGCTCACAACGAGGCGCACACATTGGCGTCAGTTGCCAAGATATCCGGTACAAAATACACCAGAGACATACAGAGTCTGTCCTGAAAGTAGTCGGACTGGATTTTCCCCGCGCAGACGGATAGACTGCCTGCGGCTTCTCCGCCTGGGGTTGGTGGAGGGGGGTGTAAGGAAGGCTGGGAGTCAGCTACACAGTTGGTTCCCAGCTGCAGTGGAGTGTAAATCGCTCATCTCCATAACCTCTGCAAGTGCAATCATCATGCTGCATCATGGTCTGTTGAAACAGCGGACTATGCCATCAAATTTTGTGTTATGCTTGGCAAAACCGGGAAAGAGACTCACGACATGATCAAGACAGCTGACGGTGATAACGCCATGGGTTTTTTGACTGACACAAACTGTTTCGGGAGGGGAGAGAGGAAGTTGAAGACAGCACACGTTCAGGACGACCTTCGAGCACCATAACGGATGAAAATGTGGCAAGTGTAAAGAATTTTTTGGACAATGACTGCAGAGTAAGGTTTTTTTCATGGAGGTCCTTAAACGGCTGAGAAAACGCGTCGTCCGTGTCAGCCCAACAATCGCCAACTCCTGGCGGCTCCATCACGACAATGCGCAGCGCCACACAGCCTTCCACGTGCTGGCGTACCTGGCCCAACACGACCTCGCAACCTTACCTCAGCCATCCTACAGTCCCAACATTGCCCCAGCAGACTTTTTCCATTTTCCCCCCACCTCAAAACCACCCTAAAAGGACATTGTCACGGCTCCGTGGAATCGTTGCAACAGACCGTGACGAGGGAGCTCGACAGCATTCCGGTTACCGCCTTCCAGAAAGCGTACGAGGGTTGAAAATCTCGCTGACAGCGGTGTGTGGATGCAGAAGGGTCCTACTTTGAAGAATATTGAGCATATGTATCATTTCTGTCAATATTGTTTTTTTAAATTGACTCAGTCCCACCACTTTCAGGACAAACCCTGTACGTAACGTTGTAATTATGTGAGAAAAAAAACAATTGGGCTTTTGTGTATTATTTGTATTTGTAAATAATGCTTGTATGAGGCAATGGTGCCAACTTCACTTTACCATAATCCCCAGTAGCAAGGTTTAGCGATTGTCTGGACATAAAATACTGACGAACTAAAATGGGTGTCTGGACAAAACCACTGGACGCTACTTGGTTAGACGACTGTCTGGACGAAACCATTGGTCGCTACTTGGTTGGACGACTGTCTGGATGAAAATTACTGATTGCACTACAAGCAAGGGGGGGGTCTGGGGCATTAGCCCCAGGTTAGGTTTGTTTTGTATGCAGAACAGTATTGGATTGGATGAAAATTATTATTGAAAGAACACAAATTATTACAGAGGAAAGAAAATAACAACAAAAAACACACAATCAATGTGGAGAAAACAAAACGAGAAACACTCCTTGCACTTTGTAGACATGTGAATGTGGACAATTGGCAAAAACTCGCCTAAAACAGAGTTCAGTGGAGGCATTTTGTGAGATCAGCGCGGGATCTTCGTGTCCCATAGAAGACTTCTGAGTGAGTGAGGGAGTGACTGAGACACCTTGCACAATCCATTGCGAACTGGTTCAAACTCAGTGCACTGTCAAGTGAACTCAATGCTATTATGTTTCACGGTACCGAACATATACAAAGTAGTACCGTAAGTGCGGAGTTGGCAATATTGTACTAGTGCATAATTAATGGCGAAAATGGTGGACACAGCTGGAATTTCATCTTAATAAGTCGTGATCCTATTTGGGATGGTGGATGGGTTATAGACAGCGGAGGAGTAAACATCTATTACTATATCATCTCCAGATAGTTTCCTGACCATTACTACAGGTATTTTGGTTAATTTTTGTACTTGAGAAAAGTTATAAGGGAGTGATACGTCATGCACCGCTACCTTTTCATAAACAGAATAGAAAATAATTTCCTGACAGATAACAAGGCAAATGGGATGATTATACAATAGAATAGATACGTGGACAATGTGCTATGCATACAGTATATAACACGGAAACAATAAATGAAGATATGATCTTACAAGACATTAACAGTTTATACCATTCGATCAAATTTACTGAGTCTGAAAAAGAGCGAATCATAAATTACCTCGATATCACAATCGAATGGTCGAACAATAACCTGTCATACTCGATCTGCCGCAAGCCAACTCAAACAAATCACACTATTGATAATTGTTCCAACCACCCAAGCACACATAAATTAGCAGGTTTCAGGGCAATAAGTATGCCCATGACAAAAGAAAATTACAACAAAGAAATTAAAACAATACAACAATTTTTTTAAGAGCGTTAAAAATCCCTCAGTATGCCTTCCTTCGGAGGGGAAGTAAAGCCGGCGGTCCCATGTCATAGATTTATGGCATGTTAAAGATCCTTCCACTAATTGCACCTGTGTGAAGCTAAATTGGATAGGTTAAGAATGTAAACAACGCTCTTAGGTTTCTATGTTCGTTGCCAAGAGCCGACTGCGGCGGCATCTAGTAGCTCAGTCCTGAACTTGGCCTAGTAGTCGTTGACGGTGGCACTTGGCGGCAAAAGTAGGAACTATTTGAAAAATTCTTAGTTGCAGTACTTAAATTAACAAACAGATAACACACACTAATACAGTCATCACAATTAACACCGGTTATCAGACAGATTCTACACACACCCAAAGTACACGGGGCTACATGACCGCGTTGTCGCAGCCCCTAAAACTTAAGAACCAACCAACAACAAATAGCAAAAGAAAACAATTTTCCACCCAATAGGATAGATCAAATAATACAAAGACATCGGACAAAAGATAGTATATTATATATAAACACCAACCAGTGATGTAGGCAAGTTTGTGCGTTTCAACTTCGTGAATGCAAACTCGTACAAAATCACTAATCTTTTCAAAAAACAAGGAATCAAAGTTGCATTCAGAACAAACAACACACTAGGTAAGCAACTCCACAATTGTGAGGTTTGAAGCCATTTTTCAGTGTCTAAGTAAACAAAAGTTTGGTGCTTATCAGTCGGTCAACACGAATGTACCCAAATAGAGCTGGGTTATGCCCTAATCCTGAAATAAATTACATTAATTTAATTTACATTTACATTAATTTATTTATCTCATATAATTTATTTCAGGATTAGGGCATAAGCCAGCTCTATTTGGGTACATTCGTGTTGACCGACTGAAAAGCACCAAACTTTTGCAACTCCACAATAGTAATTTAAATATTAAAAAAACCATACTCAAAATCAGGAGTGTACTTATTTTCATGCCAAGAAACAGGGTGTCAAGCAAATTACGTAGGGCAAGCAGGTAGGAGGATGGGACACATTTATAAAGAACATAGAAATGCCATCAAACACAGGAAACACTCAGCAGTATGTGAGCACATGTAAGATACAGGACGTAGCTTCACGAATATAGGAACAGACCTAAGATTCATTCACTACGAAACAAAAGGTAGGGAACTTGACATAAAAGAAGCCATACAAATTCACGTAGCTAAATTAAACAACCCAGATAATCTAAATGAACACACATTCTTAGAGAGTTCACCCTTATTCGCACTGTTAGGCAACAATCCCGTCAACAATAAGGTAACAACATAACGGAAAAGCCAGGCAATGAATAAATATTGGGAGATAACAGGGAAAAATGCTAAGTGAAAAGGATGTAGTTTGTGCCATATCTCGACAAACCTAGTCCTAAATTAGGCAATGTTAACAAGTTCAAGGAGCGCTTATGTATGACTCATTAGTTTATGCGAGGCGGGGAAGAGATTGGTCGTTAATAGTTGAGATCGTTCTTCACAATTTGCATACATTCATACAGATTAGGTTATTGCTGGCTACAACACAAACCTACATAAAAAAACAAGTAATGTTTTCAAGTTGCAACAACAGATGGCACTGGGAGTACTTAGACGGAGCATTAATGACTAGTACTCAAAATAGCAAGCTGAGCGCACCACAGGCGTCACACTTATATCTAGCACTTTCTCGGAGTGTCAGTCCAGTGTGTGCATGCATAGAGATTGGACGCTACAAGGATCAGTTTCAAAAAACCAAATAAGTTGACATAACTCTATTACATTTAGTGCAGTGTATCATTTGTGTATTCACCACATGAGATATTTCAATACAATTAAGTTAGACCAATAATTTAAATAGGAACGGCTGATTTAGAACATTAATAACAAAATAGTGTAGACAACATCACTACTGAAGTTATTCAAAATAACAATTCAATAGATCAGAGGCTAAATACTTAAACCACATTAATAATAATAACGCAACAACCATAGAAGTGAACTATACTATCTGTAAACAAGTTTGACACGTTACACAAGATTTTACAAACTTACTGTATGTACGGTATTATAAACATTGTATATAAATTACATATCCGTGCTATCCAACGTGTCTCAAAGTTGTGCATCAACTCCTTTGGACAAATACAACACAGCAGTCTCCTCTCTTATGTCTGTTCACAACAAACCTTGATCGACCGCACCAACGGGCAGAATGAACTTCCATTCCCTAATGACGTCTAATGCTTCTAAGATCATGCCTAAATACAGGTCTGCATTGTAGCTGGACCAAGGCACACAATGTACTGACATGTTTTTGTTGATGTTCGAGTCTTCAGTCTTTTGACAGGTTTGATGCAGCCCTCCATGATTCCTTGTCCTGAGCTAATCGTTTCATCTCTACATAGCTACCACACTCTACATCCGAGGCAATCTGTTTAACATATTCTAACCTTGGTCTACCACTACAATTCTTATCCTTGACCCTTCCTTCAATAACTAACTTTGCTATTCCTGGGCGTCAATATGTGTCCTACCAAACTATCTGTTCTCTTCATTAGCAGTCGCCAGAAACATCTTTACTCTCCCACTCGTCTTAATGCCTCTTCATTTGAAACCCTGTCTAGCCATCTGATCTTCATCATTCTCCTGTAACACCACATTTCAAATGCTTCAATTCTCCTCTTTTCTCCTGCTCCAACAGTCCAAGTTTCACATCCATAGAGTGCCATGCTCCAGACAAAGACTTTCAAAAATTACTTCCCAAAGCCAAAGTCTATATTCGATGTCAACAGATTTCTTTCCTGTAGAAATGCTTTCCTTGCTTGTGCTAACCTACTTTTTATATCCTCTTTGCTTCATTCATCACTGGTTATTTTGCTTCCTAAGTAACCAAGTCTCCTACTGACATGATCATCTGACAAATCTAGGGCCACAGCCTTTTTGGTGAAAATGAAATTACAAGTTAATCAGTTTTTAGAGACTTAGGCCTATTCTAGTACTTGAATGGTTCATTCTGGTTCCATATTGATGCAACAATTAGTATTAATATTTTGCAAAAGTTACACCTAATAAAGGTATTGATTAGGCGGAACTTTTGCAAAATATTAATACTAACTAAATTAGGCCTATTCTGTAAAAAAAAAAAAACTCAAGGAAGCAAGCATTTCATGATGTTTTTTGAGTGACTACAACAGCAAAATAATGCATATTATATAGTGAGTAGATGGAAAGTTTGTGGTAAAACTGGAAGTATAAATTGATACTGCACAGCAGTGGAGTTTCCCAATAGCCCCACATTACTGTTCAATATAGTACGGTAATTGTGAGACCAGAGGGGTGCAGAAATATTCTCTGAATTGAGAAGCCAGCAGTAATCACATCAACTTTATACCTATAAATACAGTAATCAAGTTGCTAGCTGAAACTGACCTAGATAGTACTTTTATTATAAATTAACACTAGTGTCGGTTAGCGTAAGAAAATATTGAACATACAGTACTTAGAGATACACACTATTTTGTACCCGATCTTATAATAAGACCATACAGCACATCTAATAAAATGGGGTGCAAATAGTTCTACAATTTACACACTCATCCAGGATAAGTACAAAACTCAGACAGAAAGCCTACTTTATTCATAGAGATAATAATGATTACAAGGTCACAGGTAACTTTTCTGGTCTTGCTATTAAAAAAAAAACAAACACTGGTCCACAACCCTCCCAGGATCAAGTTTCACCATCCCCATTAATAAGGAAAATTAACCCCCATTCAGCTATAGACTTGTGTGGTTACTGCTGTCCCTAAACTGTAGTTGCAACTTTGTAGTGTATCACGAGGAGAGTAAGTATCTTGATGCTATGCAGGCAATATTGTTTCTGACACATTTCTAGTTACATTATTTAAATTACTCATGGTGGTTCCGTATTGATATGCCAAAATAGTTATTAATAAGAATAATTACAGTGTATAACCGCCTGAATCAATACTATAATGAAATTAAATATTAAAGTTGTTCTTAGTATATGTTTCCGGGATTAATCAACAATTATATCCCCTTCATCAGCCAATTGTAAAGCATTAACATAATGAAAACATAATAAAGCATAGCACTGTAATATGAAAGGTTATTTAACCTAATATGGTGCACCATATATATAGGTTGTAGAATAAAATGAAGTAGTTGGTGACTGTGATAGTATTCAGCCTGCAGATGCTAATGAAGATGCTTTGATTGCCTTATGGATCTTTAAGCATAAAAGGCTTCTTCATTGATTATACACGGAATGGTGAAGTATTGAAATTCCACGTCTGTCATTTCAAGCTATTGACCTTTGCTCCATATGGGACTGTGATTGCACTGTCTACTGGTTTTCACACATTTCTCATCTCAATCAGGTTCATTGTCATTTGATGATAAACCCTTAATCTCTTGAACGCTGAGACAGTTGTCTAACCAAAAATCACTAGTCGATTCATCCAAATACCTTGAAATCGTAGCCAGATTTCTATCGTTCAAGCTCGCCATTACAATCATAATATATCAACTATCGCTGTCAAACTAAAGTATCTGACCAAACCTGAAAAATTATATAAAACTTTTCACGTAGACATTTCCTCTTTAGGAGTATTCGACATCATATTGGTCCGTATCGACTGATATTCCTATTTGACTAAATTACACATTATCGTCTATTCAATACAAAATTTAAATTTTGTCATTTCCTCTTCCAGTTGCATTCGTAAAAGTTGTCTAATACTGTCCTGCCACCTGCCGTACATAAATGTAAACTGATAATAGCCTGCGGAATATATCGTTAACGATACGCAAAGCAAAGGTATTAGCGCGGAATTTTCCGGAAAAGACAAGGTAAGGGTTAATATTTAATTTCATTATAGTATTGATTCAGGCGGTTATATACTGTAATTCATATTAATAACATTTCTAGTTCTCCGTACGCTTCTTAAGTTCAGTATTATTTAGTGTGTTGCACCAAGTACGAAGTACCTGTGCAGCTCGGTGGTCTCATGAGACTTACCCCACCTAGCCTACCTCCTGCGGGGAGGTAAAACACACATCAAACGGAGCTCAGTGCCACACTGGGCTAACAAGCACAATATGCTGGGTAATGACTCGCCTGACTTTCTCCAAGTCCTGAACATTACGGACCCGGGACCCCCACCTAAAAACGTACCTCTATGTGGACCCTCTGCGCCCGCAAAAAAGAAACCACCACATGAATTTATATTCTACAATGATACATACAACCCATATTTTTGGCTTATAGCGAAGGCACATAAGTTACAACTTGCCACTGCTGCCGGCCTGCAAAACGCTGTGACTAACTCAATGTTTTAATTCAGGAACCTTATCTTCTAGCCAGATAAAAGCACATCACCAAGATTTTTACAATGTATCTGGTTGTTAATCATAAGCAAAGCGTGTCTTTTATTTAGGGCCACTTTCTAAAAATATTCGTATATTACAAATATACATTTTCATTTGAAACTGTTTTGCCTTTCAGCGTTCAGTCTATTCTGCAAGCCTCTCGTCACCTGCACACTTTGAGAAACTCTGGTTTACACCATAAAAGAGCTGTATCAAGTTCATATTTACTTTGATTCACATCTATGTAATGCTACACTCTATATAAAATAGTTTGAGATAGAAAAATAAATAACTACAAACCTAGGTCCTGTGAAGAATTAAAAAGGCAACATAGGCTACAAATAAAATGTTCTTTTATACATACCTGTTTCAGTCTAAAAGTCTCAAGATTACGTATATGATACACACTTCTTTTAGTTTCTTCAGTATATGGAGGCATTTCAAAATGTCCCTTCATGTAATCATGGCCTTTATATATTCCAGACAATCCTGCAATTCTGATTCCACCAATGTTCACTATACTGGCATATCCCAAATAATAAATATTTGGGGCCACCCATCCTCCATATGGTAATTCCTGAAGGTAATTTGATGCTTCATGATTACCTCCAATAAAGAGTGTCAAAACTGGAGCAACTTTCTCTCCAGAGTAATATCTGAAATACACACAATTGTATAATTAAAACTAATTTAATTCAATTTTTATGAGAACTTAAAATAACTTATTATTTTTCCTCTTAAACCAGTGATGAAATGTAGGTCGGTATAATGAACCACCATTATTCAACTGCTAGCATATAATTCCATAGCCAATATATAAAACAATCCAACATGGAGGTGATGTGATATATTTCAAATGACTTTTCTGGTGATCTAATCATCTAAGATCAATGAAAGTTAACACAGCGAATCTTTATTCAGAGCTTAGTATAGAGACATCTCATGATCAATTGTTTTCAAAAATTCAAGATGTTATCAGTTCGAAATTTTAAAACCATAATTTTTTAATTTCTCGTATCCTATTCAACCGATTGGAGAGTAAATTCGTATGATGGGCTATTATAATAATTTAATGCGCTAAATTCTGTAGCATATATTTGAAAATCACAGAAGCTATTGTTATACCCTGGGGTTCCTACAGGGTATAACCACCCCCTATCAGCCCCCTTTCACCACCCTTCACCCCACATTTCATGCCTAAACACGAAAGGAGCCAACAACTACAACCATCTAGCCTTCACAATTTACACTCAAAGCCTGGCTACCTAGTCCCTAGTACATGTTGCAATCTTTACAACACTTCCTTAACACAAGTGGCACAAGGAATGTGACAACCTTTACGGAACCTTCCAAAGCAGCCCAAGAATGTGCTGATTTTCTGAAACAGCATTGATGCTTCCAATAAAAACCCGCCACACTAAGGACCGGGTCTATCTTCGATACTTGACGCTGAACTACGACGAAGTGTCGCCCGTTTGACCGCAGATCCGGTGAGTGTGTACTTAAGGGTTTTTTATCCTATACAATCCTTTCTGAAGTCCAAACCTCTAAACTTGTAATCATTACATCCATCTTTGTACTTTGTAAATTCAACTAGCGAGTTTCCACGCAGTTCACACTAGACAATAATTAAATTATTTGCATTCTTTTAAATTACTCTGCTGTATTTCTTGAATCTTTACTTGTAAGCAGGTTGTCAACCAGCGAATTCTAACGCATTACGCCATAGTGCCTGACCAGGTCAAGGCCATTGTTTTGTTGCCAGCTTGGTCAGCATTAAGCTCAAGTTAACACTTCCTGGCAGCAGCAATCCGCCAGCTCGCTCTCTTTCACTCAAGCTTCCTCTCACTTTTGTACAACACGACACATTCGAGTTTAGCCCTGTAAACAATTACACGCATCTTTTAGACGAAGTCATCCCAACTAAGTTAACCACCCCAGGGTAAAACAATTTGCCGGAGACCCAGGGCAAAACACTCTGCATTGAATTTTCTTAAAATAAACTCCCATAACTCGTTACAGAAAGATGCCGCAGGAGGAGTCTTAAACACCGACACTGTAAGTTACATATTTTAGCACATCATTTCTCAATGTAATGGTTTTGATGGAGACAAAGGTAGTGTACCAACAGCTATCACATGGAAAATCCTTGTAATAGGCAAGATAATGTTTTATGGAGAATACCAGTAAGATATATGAAAATAGGCTATTTAGTTCTTCATGGAACTACTTGCTAATGTGTGTATTGCAGGCCCTAGGAAAAAAATTGTTACTCCCCACCCAATCTAAATAAGAACAGCTGTGTTGACCGACTGAAAAGCGATTCTATTAGTAGACTTATTGTGAGACCTTACATAAACTCCATCATGGAATCCAAAACAAAAAGGTTGACGTGCTCAAAAAATGGATTCTTCTGCTTCATGACAATGTCCGCCATCACATGGCTAAATATAAAGGGAACAGAATTCCGCCTGATCAATACAACATTTTCAATTAAGGGGCTATATTAAACCCATTTGGATGGTACATGTTTCGAGGCTCCTCTTGGCCCCTTCATCAGCCATACACACAAACATATTGTCAATACAATTATCAGAATACAATTGAAAAGGTTAAAACTAACATGAGATAACATGATGAAACAAAACATAAAAACCATAAGGACAGTGTGGAACAAATGACTTAAGTAAAACTTAACCTAAGAAAGACTTGCGAATGTCACAAACAAATGGAAAAACACTTTAAAAAACAGTATATGTTAAAATGTAAACTTAAAATGTAATTTGTATGATTCTTGTAAAATCTTCAAGTTTTGATAAAGTAAAATGGCAGAATTCCGTGCCCGAAAATCTAGGGAATTCGATCCATGAAATAAGTTAAAAATATGTAAAAACTGATGGTCATGAAATGACTTTGTAGACTTCATATGAAGGATCGTTGACGAAAAGAACAATACATCTCCATGACGAAAGTCAAATCGGTCAAGCTTGAAGGCCTCTTGAAATTGAAACGAAACAAAAGTTGAGCATCTTGCAATTAGAAAGTCCAATTTCTTCAGGTAGACATGAGGGCTTTAGGAGAAACCTAAATGGGCAATAAATTTAGTATAAGAAAATAAATAGGTGAACAGCAAATAAAATTGGGACAAACGAAAACGTAGAGCTGAAAAAACCTAATAGAACATGAAAGGTAACAAACTTACGTCATAGCAGAGGTAACTCGACTTCGACGCAGGAAAACGTGGAGAGACTGGCCGGCTGAACAAGTGAGAGTGAACCGCTGAGTGTGAAACATAGAGCAGAGAATGGACGGGGAAGGGGAGGCGAAGGAGCGATGCCGCGGAGTAGTAGAGGTGGGGGAAAAAAGGGGGAGGAAGAGAGGGAGATAAGGGGGGGGGGGGGGAAGCCAGCTGCGTGAAGAGAGCTAAGGTGGGGGAAAGAGTGGGAAGAAAGGGAAATAAGGGAGGGAAGCCAGCTGCGTGGAGAGAGCTTAGGGCGGTTTATTATAACCTTTGTTTGCTGTTATGATAAAATCTGATAAAGTGTCAAATAAAACATTAGGGTCAAAACATATTTCATTTAAGTTGGGGGGATTGAAAATTCTCTGTGCGGAGTTAATTTCAATGGACTCTAAGATATTCATTAGAGAGCCCTTATTAACACGATGCAGAATTTCGAGGTCATTGTCTATGTTGGTAAATTGATGGTTCATCTCACTCATGTGAGAAGCCATGGCTGAAAATCTCCTGTATTTGGTAGCGTTGACATGCTCAGAAAATCTGGTGGTGAAACTTCTCCCCGTTTGACCTATGTAGTTAGTTTTGCAATCATTACAACTTAATTTATAGATACCAGAAGCACTGTATTTATCTTTGCTGTTCAAAGTGTGTGAATTGAAAAACAAGTTGCTATTAGTATGACAGGTTTTATAGGCTATTTTCATATTGCATTTTTTGAAGATGTTAGTGATACTGTATACGGAATTGTTAGGATAGGTGAAAACTGTAAACAAAGGCTTTTCGGGCTTGTCTGGAATTAGGTGGGTGGCTGGTTTGTTTTTGATTTTCTTGATGATGTCATTTACATAGTTCCGATTAAAACCATTAATTTTGGCTATTTGATAAATAATTTTAATTTCTGTGTTAAGGTCCTGTTTAGAAAGGGGTAACTTGAGGGCTCTGTTAATAAAACTGAAAAAGGTTGCTTTTTTATGGGAACCTGGGTGGGTAGAATCTTGCCTGATGATGGTGTGCGTTTGCGTGGGCTTTCTGAAAATTTTATAATGAAGCCTGTTGTTTACTTTGGCAACAGAGGTGTCTAGAAAATTAATCTTATTGTCGATAGCTGACTCCAAAGTGAATTTAATGTTGGGGTCTATACTATACAAATCATTGAAAATTCGGTCAATACCCTGGATGTTGTCATTGACAATTAAGAAAATATCGTCAACGTACCTGCCCCAAAATTCTATTCCCTTAATGTTGTTAATTATTTTAGTGTGCTCCAGGTGGTCTAGGTAAATATTGGCGATGATGCCCGAAAGCGGGGAGCCCATGGCTAATCCTTCTTTCTGCTTGTAGATGACATTATTAAAAGTGAAAAAGTTATTGTTTAAGGTGAGATCAAGGATTGTCATAAATTCTTCAATTTCAACCTTTGATAATTTGTCATTTTCGTTTAATTATTCCTAATGATATTTGAAACCGACTGTACTGGGATGCTGGTGTACATATCTATTATATCCACACTGTGGAGAGAGTGCTCAATATTTAGGTATAAACATGAAGTCTTGGTGCAAAAATCTAAGGTGTTGGTAAAAAACTTTTTGGCTTTGAAGGTGTAGTGATTTTTTAGGAATCTCTGAATAAACTGTGTAGTTTTGTAAAGCGGACTGTTTCTGAAATTTACTATGGGTCTTATGGGAATATTAATTTTGTGAATTTTGGGTAAAGCTCGCAAAGTTGGAAGTCCTGGATTCATGGCAACAAGGCGGCTAGCTTGTTTTTCGTCTAATAGAAAAACAGTATTTTTGATGATATTTTTTAATTTTCTCTGAATGGCAGCCGTAGGATCTTTTTTAATTATTTCGAATTTAGAGTTTTTGAAAAATTCCAGGGTTTTGTTAACGTAGTCCTGTTTTTCCATTAAAACTATTGTATTGCCTTTGTCGACTTTGGTAACAATGATGTCATTCTTTTTCAAGCTAGAATGGTTATGGTCTACAGCGGGATAAATGTTTTTACTATTCGCTATGATCTTTTTGACTTGCTTGTTGGCCTCGTGCCTAGCTGCACTTTGTTCATCTATGGGAAGTAAGCGGACTGCTGCTTCGGTTTCAGCTACTAAAGTAGTAAGGGAACTACTGTTGATGTTAGTGTTCCAATTGTGTTTAGGGCCTTTACTGAGAATATTCATTTCAGAATCATCAAACTGGACGTTAGTTAGATTTTTAACCGGATCTTGAAATTTATGTGGTCCTGCGTCGAAGCGCGTTGATCGTGCTGCACGCTTGTTAAACAAAGTTTTGAATTTATTGTCTAAGGTACTTATTTTCCTGGCTAACTTAACGATATTGTCCACCCATGGAATGAATTTGTCCCAATCTTCTTTGCTTGATAAATTAGCTGCCTTCAAGTGAGCGAGATATAATTTGAAGTTAACGTGGTTCTTTTTGATGTAAAGAAATTTAATCTCTCTTTGAAAGATGCGTTTGTTAATAATTTTTTGTGTTCTATTTTCAAACTGGTTAAGGGGGCCTCTCTTTTGATAAGTTTTCATGTGCTGCGGGATTAGGTTGTTAGTTCTACATCTTTTCAAAAAATCAATATCCTTGATAATAGTCGACAATTTGACTCTAAGATCTTTATATGAAAATCTAGCTTTCCTAGCATCGTTGGCTTGGCTTGCCTTGATAGTATTCGTACAATCATTCATGGTTCCGTATTGATTAAAAGTCAAATATAAAGGGAACAGAATTCCGCCTGATCAATACAACATTTTCAATTAAGGGGCTATATTAAACCCATTTGGATGGTACATGTTTCGAGGCTCCTCTTGGCCCCTTCATCAGCCATACACACAAACATATTGTCAATACAATTATCAGAATACAATTGAAAAGGTTAAAACTAACATGAGATAACATGATGAAACAAAACATAAAAACCATAAGGACAGTGTGGAACAAATGACTTAAGTAAAACTTAACCTAAGAAAGACTTGCGAATGTCACAAACAAACGGAAACCGAAGCAGCAGTCCGCTTACTTCCCATAGATGAACAAAGTGCAGCTAGGCACGAGGCCAACAAGCAAGTCAAAAAGATCATAGCGAATAGTAAAAACATTTATCCCGCTGTAGACCATAACCATTCTAGCTTGAAAAAGAAGATCAATGATAATGTCATCATTGTTACCAAAGTCGACAAAGGCAATACAATAGTTTTAATGGAAAAACAGGACTACGTTAACAAAACCCTGGAATTTTTCAAAAACTCTAAATTCGAAATAATTAAAAAAGATCCTACGGCTGCCATTCAGAGAAAATTAAAAAAAAAAAAAAAATATCATCAAAAATACTGTTTTTCTATTAGACGAAAAACAAGCTAGCCGCCTTGTTGCCATGAATCCAGGACTTCCAACTTTGCGAGCTTTACCCAAAATTCACAAAATTAATATTCCCATAAGACCCATAGTAAATTTCAGAAACAGTCCGCTTTACAAAACTACATAGTTTATTCAGAGATTCCTAAAAAATCACTACACCTTCAAAGCCAAAAAGTTTTTTACCAACACCTTAGATTTTTGCACTAAGACTTCATGTTTATACCTAAATAATGAGCACTCTCTCCACAGTGTGGATATAATAGATATGTACACCAGCATCCCAGTACAGTCAGTTTCAAATATCATTAGGAATAATTTAATCGAAAATGACAAATTATCAAAGGTTGAAATTGAAGAATTTATGACAATCCTTGATCTCACCTTAAACAATAACTTTTTCACTTTTAATAATGTCATCTACAAGCAGAAAGAAGGATTAGCCATGGGCTCCCCGCTTTCGGGCATCATCGCCAATATTTACCTAGACCACCTGGAGCACACTAAAATAATTAACAACATTAAGGGAATAGAATTTTGGGGCAGGTACGTTGACGATATTTTCTTAATTGTCAATGACAACATCCAGGGTATTGACCGAATTTTCAATGATTTGAATAGTATAGACCCCAACATTAAATTCACTTTGGAGTCAGCTATCGACAATAAGATTAATTTTCTAGACACCTCTGTTGCCAAAGTAAACAACAGGCTTCATTATAAAATTTTCAGAAAGCCCACGCAAACGCACACCATCATCAGGCAAGATTCTACCCACCCAGGTTCCCATAAAAAAGCAACCTTTTTCAGTTTTATTAACAGAGCCCTCAAGTTACCCCTTTCTAAACAGGACCTTAACACAGAAATTAAAATTATTTATCAAATAGCCAAAATTAATGGTTTTAATCGGAACTATGTAAATGACATCATCAAGAAAATCAAAAACAAACCAGCCACCCACCTAATTCCAGACAAGCCCGAAAAGCCTTTGTTTACAGTTTTCACATATCCTAACAATTCCGTATACAGTATCACTAACATCTTCAAAAAATGCAATATGAAAATAGCCTACAAAACCTGTCATACTAATAGCAACTTGTTTTTCAATTCACACACTTTGAACAGCAAAGATAAATACAGTGCTTCTGGTATCTATAAATTAAGTTGTAATGATTGAAAAACTAACTACATAGGTCAAACGGGGAGAAGTTTCACCACCAGATTTTCTGAGCATGTCAACGCTACCAAATACAGGAGATTTTCAGCCATGGCTTCTCACATGAGTGAGATGAACCATCAATTTACCAACATAGACAATGACCTCGAAATTCTGCATTGTGTTAATAAGGGCTCTCTAATGAATATCTTAGAGTCCATTGAAATTAACTCCGCACAGAGAATTTTCAATCCCCCCAACTTAAATGAAATATGTTTTGACCCCAATGTTTTATTTGACACTTCATCAGATTTTATCATAACAGCAAACAAAGGTTATAATAAACCGCCCTAAGCTCTCTCCACGCAGCTGGCTTCCCTCCCTTATTTCCCTTTCTTCCCACTCTTTCCCCCACCTTAGCTCTCTTCACGCAGCTGGCTTCCCCCCCCCCCCCTTATCTCCCTCTCTTCCTCCCCCTTTTTCCCCCCACCTCTACTACCCCGCGGCATCGCTCCTTCGCCTCCCCTTCCCCGTCCATTCTCTGCTCTATGTTTCACACTCAGCGGTTCACTCTCACTTGTTCAGCCGGCCAGTCTCTCCACGTTTTCCTGCGTCGAAGTCGAGTTGCCTCTGCTATGACGTAAGTTTGTTACCTTTCATGTTCTATTAGGGTTTTTCAGCTCTACGTTTTCGTTTGTCCCAATTTTATTTGCTGTTCACCTATTTATTTTCTTATACTAAATTTATTGCCCATTTAGGTTTCTCCTAAAGCCCTCATGTCTACCTGAAGAAATTGGACTTTCTAATTGCAAGATGCTCAACTTTTGTTTCGTTTCAATTTCAAGAGGCCTTCAAGCTTGACCGATTTGACTTTCGTCATGGAGATGTATTGTTCTTTTCGTCAACGATCCTTCATATGAAGTCTACAAAGTCATTTCATGACCATCAGTTTTTACATATTTTTAACTTATTTCATGGATCGAATTCCCTAGATTTTCGGGCACGGAATTCTGCCATTTTACTTTATCAAAACTTGAAGATTTTACAAGAATCATACAAATTACATTTTAAGTTTACATTTTAACATATACTGTTTTTTAAAGTGTTTTTCCATTTGTTTGTGACATTCGTAAGTCTTTCTTAGGTTAAGTTTTACTTAAGTAATTTGTTCCACACTATCCTTATGGTTTTTATGTTTTGTTTCATCATGTTATCTCATGTTAGTTTTAACCTTTTCAATTGTATTCTGATAATTGTATTGACAATATGTTTGTGTGTATGGCTGATGAAGGGGCCAAGAGGAGCCTCGAAACATGTACCATCCAAATGGGTTTAATATAGCCCCTTAATTGAAAATGTTGTATTGATCAGGCGGAATTCTGTTCCCTTTATATTTGACTTTTAATCATTACGGAACCATGAATGATTGTACGAATCACATGGCTAATCAAACCCGAGACCTCATCGCATCATTTGGTTGGGAAGAATTTGATAATTCTCTGTATAGCTATTAACTACCACTTGCTCCTGCACGTGATAAAGCATTTAGGTGGTCAATGCCACGACGATGATAATGATCTGCAAATGACCATGCTGCAGTGGCTGGCACACCCGGCGGCAAATTTATAAGAGGACAGAATTAAGAAGCTGGTTTCACGATATGATAAGTGTCTTAATATGCGTGGAAATTATGTTAGGTAGTAGTTTAAGGTACAGACTTCCATGTAAAAATAAAATTGTTTAAACAATTGCATTAGTTATTTTAATATATCAATAGTACAAGGATGCTCACTATCGCCTTACTTATTTAATTTGTATGTCCAAGACATCATAAACAGGATAAGAGAAGAGATTCAAGTTGAAAATATACATGGGGAAAAGACTGACATGCTCCGATTCGCTGATGACATTGCTTTAACAACAGATAATGAAGATGATCTTCAACAGATACTTCATGTAATGAATAACATCCTTAAAAACAAATTTAACATGAAGATGAATAAAAATAAAACCAGGAACCAGGAAGATCATAGAAGAGCACCAGTAATTTATATTGAGAATGATAGAACACAACATGTGAAGGAATATAAGTATCTGGGAATCTTGATAACATATGATGGAACCAGCAAACGAGAAATCCAGAGTAGAATTATTCAGGCAAAGAACGCCTTTTATAGAAAGAAGAATCTCTTCACATCCAGAAGTATACACCTAAAAATAAGGAAAAAACTGTTGAAGACATATGAGTGGAGTGTGGCTTTGTATGGTAGTGAGACATGGAAAATAAGGAAGAATAAAAGTCAGAAGAGAAGAAGTTGATGGTTTTTGAGGCTTGGTGCTGGAGAAGAATGCTTAAGAACAGTTGGATAGAACAAATGACAAATGAAGAGGTATTCAGAAGACGAAGAAAGTAGAGAATATGCTGGGACATATTCTCAGACATAATAGCCTGCTAGCAAGAGTCATCGAAGGAATGTTAGAAGGGAAAACCTCAAGAGGAAGACCACCACTTGCATACATCACACAGATAATGACAGACACGGACACAGAATCATATCACGAATTGAAGAGGATGGCGAGTTGCTGCAAACCAGCCCAGGGCTGTTAACTTAAGAGAGAGACTATGCATTTATATATATATGTGCCATTAGATATGACACTAATACCAGAACTCCTGGATCTTTGTTCTCCTAGTGGGCAATTCATGGTAGTCACCACACAAATAAATTCTGCATCAATTTCATTGAAACACGTACTAGCAACATGAGGTCCAGGAAATTAAAAAAATTATATCTCACCACTTAATAACTACAACGCTGCCACACGCTTTCAACTGTACAGCAAATTAGTATTTAAACATCCCAGATTGTGAAAACCTGAAAAGACTATTGACTCACATCCTATAAAAAAATCAGGTCCACGAAGGCGTTGGGTCCATATTACTCTCGCAATGTTGCTCATAGTGGTCCGTATTGACGTAAATTATTACAAGAAAAATATTTATTCCGCCTATTCAATACACTTTGTTAAAAAATCAATTACAGGTACATGTTTCGGGGGTAGTCTACTCCCCCTTCTACTACTACCCCCTAAAACATGAACCTGTAATTGATTTCTTAACAAAGTGTATTGAATAGGCGGAATAAATATTTTTCTTGTCATCTTCTCCTCTTCCGTGGGGGCCTTGCTGTTCTCCAGGATGGGCGGTTTCGCAACTCCACTCACCATCACATCGATTTTAGCTCCTGGGTCCACAGTGTTTGCCAGACTGGTGAGTTTTCCTGTCACCTCTGCTGGCTTTTCTTCCACAGGTTCTGTCGACACAACTTCTCCTAAGCATCAACACCATCAGCTGCATTCTCTGCTGTTTTTGAAGTCGGCTCATTACATTTCTCGCTTCCTCCTTTTCTGCAGTCTCAGCTGGGCGCTTGGCCGGTGTTTCATCTACCTCCATTTTAGAATCCAAACCTTCGGTCGCCTTCTTTTCACTCTTGGTCTCATTTTTCTTTTCACTCTTGGTCTCATTTTTCTTTTCATGGGTTTCATTGGTTGCTGGTGCCTCTTTTATGGTCCTCTTCATCCTTAGGCTTCTCGTCTTCAGTGTCCTTTGGTCTACCATGGCGGGACCCTCTGCCACTGGAAGGGGATGTCTTCTTCTCTCTCTTAGCTGGTGGGGAGGAGTATGAGGTACACCTCTGGTCAATCACCTTGTTCTCCGCCTGTTTTAAACTTCAACAGGTGCCGAGTCCTTCTTGTTCTCACCTTCCTTATTTGAAGTAACCATAGTGTTTTCCTTCTTTTAATCAACTTTCTCTCCGGACATCTTTTGAACGTAAAAATCTCTCACAAACACCAATAATCCACAAAATTCGCAAAATTGTTAGAAACCCGGTTCACTGTTCATACAACAAAGGACATCAACCCTAAAGTAAGCATAAAGAGGGCGCTAAATAAAGAGGCACTTAAAGAAACAATATAAGCTCCTAATCAAATAAGAGAAGGAAATGAGGGAGGAGGCATCAAAACATATAGAGGACATGATAAGATCAGCACAAATTACTCGGGACACAGGAGGGCCCAGATATGGTTTGATGCAGAGTGCTATCGAGAGCGTGCCGTAGTGCTACAGTTGTGCCATTCAATAATTAGGACCGTCCCACCAGAGAAACTGCGTCTCTACTGTGAGGCTAGAAGAAAGTACAAAGACCTTCTGAGAAACAAGAGAGCAACATACATTTAAAAGAAAGGCCTGCAAATTGCTGAAGCTGCGCAAGAAAACCCATATGTCGCACTGAAAGCAAGGAAACAAGCATTCTCGTCTGGTCTCCAAATGAATACCTGGGAGGATCACTTCTAGAAAATCTTAAATAAAGTACAAAACAGAACAGGTCATCAACTACAGCGATCGAGCCAAGAAAGTTTCCAGAAAATCACAGCTGTAGAAGTAGCAGTCACAATTATTAAACTAAAGGCAAAGATAGCAGCGGAAGCCGACCAAATTTTCAATGAACACTTGCAAGAAACGAACGTTTTATCGGAAATATGGGCTGACCTGTTCAACAAATGCCTAGAGAAGAGTACCATACCAGATAATCAAGACACTAAGTTATATAAAGGAAGAGGTGACACCTCATTGCCAGACTCATACCGAGGTGTAGCTCTCGAAATCATAAATAACAGATTGACACAATTAGTAGATACGAAGATATCTGAGGAACAATTCGGCTTCTGGAAGAGAAGATCAACTCTTCAAGCTGTGCAAAACCTGCTAGATGATATCCTGGAAGCATTGAGATATCCAAGAGGCAAACTCTACGCTGTGTTAACAGACTACAGCAAGGCGTGCAACCTGCTTAATAGACAGGTTATAATAAAGAAACTGAGAGCGATGATAGGCAATGAGCACTATCTGATAAGAATCATCGAAGAGATTCTAGATTTCAACAACGTTATAATTTACGACAATGTGAAGTATTCCAAATCACTGACCCAAGCAAATGGTGTTTTACAGGGTGATCCCTTAAGTACCATTTTATTCAATATAGCGACAGCTAACATAGTCTATATCAAAAACAGCAAAAAGCTGTACATATATGCTGATGACATGGTCATCGCAGCGAGAACAATTCATGATCTACAGGAAAGTTTCACTAAACTTACGAATTGGGCCGAGGAAAAGAGCCTACAAATAAACATGAACAAAACACTACAAGTAGTTTTACGAAAAGGACAAGATCACATAGTTTATGGAGCAGAAACACTACTCACCGTTAACCACTTCAAATACCCTGGAGTGACATTCAAATCCACAGAAAGGGCATTTGGTATCCATGTCAAAGATAGCTGCAATACGAGCCATCAATGGTATTGGCCACCTGCAAAAGTCATCCCTACAGACAGCAGCCAAAATAGTTCCAGTACCAATATACGGTACCAATGTTTTATGGGACCACCTAGAGAAAAAGGATCTCCCTGGGAAAATGTTAAAGCCACTTTCTTAAAAAAAGCAATGGGGAACTCAAAATTTACCCCTTCCAGACGAGTCTATATACTCGCAAGAGAATCTTTCCTTATAGAAGACCTACGACTGAAGATTACTCTACCAGCAACGGACGCATATAAGGACCTTATACGCGAGCGATATGAGAAAGCGGAGGACATCGATGAAGAAATTTACTGCACCAATACCATGACTGACAGGAGTTGGACTAAGCCAACCAGACACTGGGACATGTTTTGACAAGACTTGCGGTGCATGGGTTTCATCATAAAGTGTGTTTCAAGACAAATTATCATATCCCAGACAAGAATTGTGTTTGTAAACTCTGTAAATTGCAATGTTCCAAATACCATGTGTTATGCTGCAAGCAAAAAAGTAAGTCAGTGGCAATGTATAGTATAGAACCTGATAAATGTCCTGTATATTCTGAATTTCTCATGCACACTAGTACAAATTTATTAAATTACTAGTTGAAACCCGTCAAAACATGACGGACAATGGAAAAAAAAAATTACTGAAGAAGCTTCTTATATATAAGTTACATTCTTTGTACGATTACTTTTTAGCACTATTGCAACTTAAAGGGCATCAAACATAATGCTGGTCATGACTGAAAACGTGATGAGGTAAATAAATTAACACTAAAAGTGATAAAAATGTCCAGCATAACTCAACACATTGCTAGCGTTTCGCCCCAGCGTACCAATTGGGCCACATATGTGGCGAGGCGTCTTGCATTGGCCTTCTCAGTGTGTACCTGCTACGCGTCTTGGTAGGTGTGCCTTTACCAACTGAAGAGCCCAATTGGCACGCTGGGGCGAAACGCTAGCAATGTGTTGAGTTATGCTGGACATTTTTATCACTTTTAGTGTTAATTATAATGGCTCAACGGACAATACTCATTTTGTTTCTCTTTCGAGAACTTTTGATTGTATAAGGTAAATAGCCCAATACGTTCCAGTGTTTCTCCTTGAGCTTGATTGATTGTGATAAAGTAGGCCGAGCGAATAGGAAATTGTTGCCTATTAAAAGAAAATGTACTGTACCTGCAAGTGTTTTATCGGAAGGTGTTAAATCAAGTTGTAGGATTTGAGCTCTCTGTCTAATATTACTGCACCTATTATATCCCAATCCAAGCAATTTCTTACATATTTCTTACAATTAATATGTTTCCATATAGGAGTCCTTGGGAAACGTTCCGATTTCTAAGGAGCATAACTATGGCTCAAACGTTCGGAGTATGTTGAGGCGAATCACTTAATTCCAAGGAATTGAAGAATTCTATAGTAGGGAAATGAAGTAGCTGGCTTTCATCTTCAGTATCTAATCTTTTAACGCTGATGTATGTGTTTGAACTACTGGATATAAGTTCGATGACTTTTAAATTAATATCATTACATTGTTGCAGCTTGGCAAATATTTTATATTCCACAGCAGATCAATTTTTCCATCACAACAGTAAAGGCCAAAGTAACCAAGCGTAGATTTTACGCAAGAGAATATCTGGAATTGTTTCTGAAATGGCCTATTTATATTGGATTTTAAATGTGGTTTCATATTATTCGATAACACTATAGTGTCCTGCAATAATGGAGCCGCTAAATATTAAATGGCAAATAATACTTCCATTGCCGAAATCAACTGCGTAGTTAGACTCAGTACTCTAAACAAATAATCATTAAACAATTGTCTTATACAATGAAGTTCAACATGACCGTCCAGAAACTTTCATACTCAAGTTGGTTGGTGAGGAGATTGCGAAGAGACTGATCACTTAAAATAAATTCCTTATAATTGTTCCTGCCAGCGAAATTTTTTGCAATAGCTTGAAAACGCAGCTCAGAATGACGTTCTTCATTTTGATATAAACAGTACAAAAGTGCTCTAAATAAGCAATTTCCATCACCTGTTATGGGTTATAGCAGTACATTTTGCAGGGGAACATAGAATCACTTCGCCAACTACTGGAATGAGCATAGGCCTATACTCAATACTCACTTCGGCAGTCACTCTAATGGAGGCAGTTTTAGAATTCTATGTCCCGTGCATGTCAAAAATCGTATTAACACATGGAAGCCCACCCATTCTTGGCTATTGCCCCCGAGACCCAGGTTACATTTCCTGCTCTGCCAAGAAATTTAATTCTGGTCTGAGGGCAAAAATGGGGCACATTCAGTCTCTTGAGGTATAACTAAGAAGAGGAAGGTTTGATTCCCACCTCGAAAATCTTGGATGTGGTTTTCCGTGGTTTCCCACTTCCACTCAAGGCAAATACCGGGATGGTTCCTAACTTAAGGCCTCGGCCGTCTCTTTGCCATTCCCCACCTTAATTACAAATACACACATTAATGCAGCCATCACAATAACACAGGTTATCAGAGAACATTTTACACATACACATCAAAGTGACCACGATGTCGGAGCCCTTCAAACGAATTATGTTTGCCAAGTGCCTCTCGTGGGGAAAGCAACTGTGGAATCGCGCGAGTGCCTGGAAAACTACTTTTTCTTTAATAATTTAAGAGTATATCGACGATGCATAATTATAACTTTTAGTCTAGGACGCTACCAACTTGACCACCGAAGCATTGGGAAGAAATTGCAATATTAAGGTACATAAACAACATAGCCTACAAATTCAATTGTCAGTTAAAGTTCTTCAACATTTCCCTTCTTCTATAACTCTCGGGAACCCTTCTTGATGGAGGATTTCAGATTCAAGTTCGCTTTGCATACTACGACCTGCTGGAAGAGAGTTCTAGCAGAAAGAACGTTGAAAAGAAGGAAAATCTGGGAAGAGTTCTACTCGACCGAGGCTATGATCAACAGAGCATGGATGGAACCGAACCAGGACTTGCGGCACTTTGTGACCTCTTTGGCGGTGCACGGCTTCCACCATAGAATGTGCAAGACAAAGACATTCCATGATCCGGACCTGACCTGTGTCTGTGAGCTGTGTGACGGATTCTGTGAACGTTATCATGTTCTTCATTGTAGGAATAGAGGGAAGACCATCAAAGATTACTGCATTGGCTGAAGTGCATCTTACCTTGTATATTATTTGTAATTTTGCACAACTTGTGCGCAATAAAACATTATTTTTATAACTCCATTCCAGTATACATATTTTTTGACTTTTAAAGTCGCACATTTTTCCGTATTGACAGAATATAATAATAAACAAAGTTTTTTATGGTTCCGCCTAGTCAATACTTGTTTTATTAAAGATTTTATTATGACATAATCAATTGTCTTTACGTATGTTGGTACATGTTTCGGTGTCTTGTAACATTGACACCTTCATCAGCCTACGGTTTTGGTAACACTCAATGACATTAAAATACTTATTAAAATAACACAGATGATTAAAATAATACTTTAAAAAGGTTTTTAAAACACTGTCATAATGAAAGTTTATTAAAAGTCTTGGAAAAAGGCTTGGTGCACTGTTTTGGTTTCCAATGTCCTGCTTCCGATAATAAGCCAACCTCCGAAAACCAGTAAGAGGTGACCATTCATAAGGTGTGGTTGCGGCAGCGAGAAATCGGCGCGTGCTGAGGCATACGGAGACTGTGCAGTACTGCAGTGACAAAAACCTGGGGTGTTTATATTAGCTAACGCAGGGCCGTGCTACTAAAAATTTATAGGTCCAGGCGAAAACCATTGGTCTGATGGATGTGATATAGTAGCAAATGTGTGGGGCTGGCAATACTGTACATGATGCTAAAAATGGCGGAGTCAGCTGGAATTTCATCTGTACAAGTCGTGATCCTATTTGGGATGGCTGGGTGGGTTACAGACAGCGGAGGAGTAAACAAGTTACTATGTCTTCTCCAGGTATTTTGGCTAATTTCAGTAGTTTAAGAATTTTTAGTAAAAATTTACACTAGGTAATCCTTTCTCAATTAATAGTCGGGAAAATATCTGAAGATGATGATGTAGTAATAGATGTATACTCCTCCGCTGTCTGAGACCCCCCAGCCATCCCAAATATGAACACGACTTATATAGGCAAAAGTCCAGCTGTTTCAGCCATTTTAGCATCACGTACTGTCATGCCATGCATCATTCACCGTATTGCCAACCCCACGCATTCGGTACTATATCGCATCCAGCAGACCAATAATTTTCGCCTAGACCAATAATGGTTAGGTAGCGCGCTTATATAAACACCCCTTGGTTTTTGTCACACACAGTGGGGGTAGTCACGCATCAATAATCTTTATCCAGGCCAATGGTTTTCGCTTAGACCAATATTGGTTTGGCGTTAGCTAATATAAACACCCCTGGTTTTTGTCACGCACAGTGGGGGTAGTTACGCATCAATAATCTTTATCCAGGTCAATGGTTTTGCCTTTTATTTCATTATTCCGGTGTCGTGTGGTGAATTTTGTATCAGACGGGTGCTGACGTCAATGTAAGATGGCGCCGACAGTGAAATGAACACTAACAAAAATGCTTTATTTACGTACGGTAATAAAATAAATACTTCCGGTGCAGCAGTGACAATTCAGATTGAAATCAACTTCTTATTGAATGCTTCTTGAAGTTATTTTATATCACAAGACACCAGTACCATGTCGTATGCATACATTTTCACATTTCCTGAAGCAACAACCCTGGGAATATCCGCAGTCGCAATATTGAAGAGCAACGAACTGATTGGATCGCCTTGTAATACTCCGATCCTCTGCTCTATTGGTTCTGACATGTCCACATTGTCATCTATCTGTATCTTGTTGTTATTCAGAATATTTCTTAAAAGTTTTGTTATGTGTTTTTTACCAGTAATTGCTTCTATTTTCTCAATAATCATGGTCCTATCTAATAAATCAAAAGCTTTCTTATAATCTACGAATACAGCATGTAGCTTTTCTTTAGGAATTCTTAATGCGTCTTTGATCTCTTCTAAAAGACATTTTATTGCCTGGAAGGTTGACTTTCCTTTTGTGAATCCAAACTGCTCTTCCGGTATTGATCCCTCTACTAGTGTGTATAGACGATCTGTCAGCAGTTTGCTTAGCATTTTGAAAGCTGTACATTCTAGGGTATGTGAATCATAAATAATATAATTACAATAATCTGTCTTGTGGAAGTTATGAAAAGGGAGGGGTACCTACTCTCAACAATTAATGAATCGGCCTTGTGAAAGTTATGAAAAGAGAGGAGTACCTACACTCAACTCGGTTCAGGCCACTCTTGCAGACAGGTCTTCCTTATCGATAAGTAACATAACATCTATAATAAAAGTAATGCCCATTAATAGTCCAAATACTTACTTGTAAAATGAACACATTGATTGATATTTTCTTGGTACAGCCATACATCTCAAGTCATCAACATTCCTTGTTGCTTGAAAATCTCCACAACATATCAAAAGATCAATTTTGATATGTTCTCGTTCTTCGATATATGCTATGGTATCGTAAATTTTCTCGAGCTCTCCATGAGCACATCCTTCAATTGCTAACTTCATTTTTCAAGCAATGTGTTTACTGTAAAATTAGGGATAACCTAGTAAGTTACGCCGAACAACACATTTAAAAGAAATACTTCGACCATTAGTTCCTGGACTTAACTGTCATCTTCGTAGAGATGTATATGTCATGACTGCAAATTAGCCTTTTTCACCTTTGTTGCACAATTTGCATGTCTTTATATAAGAATCATGTTTTCGAAATATCACACCCACTACAGCAGTAAGCAGACATTTTTTATTTATTTTTTTATTGACAAAAGGACAACGTTTGAAATTGTCGCCAACCTCCGTACCAAAATATCTATGAGTATGAATAGCTTTGGTAAGAGTAATAAAATAAAGTGATTTTTTCTTAAATGCAACTCCGTTAAAGAGTGCTTTTTTTTGTAATAATCATCAGAAATATCATATATTTTGAGGTATATAAAAAATTGCTATACCATCACCCCGATTCTGTAACTTCACTCCTTAACAACCCACCATCATGGATACGACGGAATCGTAACCATAGGCATAACAACAAATGGCTAGCGAGGCTCAGAGTGGTATTCTGTAAGGCACCTTGTTATGACGCTTGTTACGAATTCAGGATCAGGATTTCATAGCCATCTTCATAGTACGAAAGCCTTCCACTAGATGACGGGTAAATCGATTGGCGCGGTATTTCAACGTATTTCATACCATTCGATATCGCAATTAGTTTGTATAATTTTTTATACTATTTCCTATGTTCCATATTGCCTTAACCCATACTTTCGCCTATTATGGTGTTTTATTTATCGTATGCATTGACCATTCATACGGATTACTTCAACCTGATAAGATACACCTAACCCCATTTGCGAAAACATTTACGCTGTTTGTTCACATGAATATCTATTCGAGTTAGGGTTTTCTTTAGCTATTGCCTTAATTAATACCTTATTTTATTTCGGGGTACCGGTACCGTATCTTATTTATAGTATTCAACGGATACTGTATTCCAGCAGATCATGACAACCTTATACATCCAACTCCCTTCCGAAGAGAAATTACATTGCCTGTCCACATAAATATTCATTTTAGTTTAGTAGGAATCAAATAGTGTGTTGTCTGGTTTATTACAACATGAACTGTATCAGAAACCTAAGTTAAGATAAATGTTTTATGTGGCCAGTAAGCTATTGGGCAACTTACCGCCTGTAGGCCTAATTGACTACTGAGAGCAGTTTAACACATGAACGACAATACCGTTAAGAATAGGTGTATAAATTTAGAATAATGCTCAAAAATCTCCAAGAATGAGGTATTAACTCTTTGGGCAGTAACACAATAGAAGTAAATGGGAGGCGATGGTCCAATCTAGTATGCCAGTTTTTCTTCACAGTAGGCCTAGTGTAGTGTTAATATTAAATCATCAGTTCTAGTCAGAACACCACATTGCTCCTCTGGCTGCAGCCAAGAAAGCCAAAGAGTGATTTAATGATCCATCGTAATACCAGCCTTCAATAATAAACCAGAGCAAGTGCCCTGCAGGTAAAACTGAGGTGGCAAGAGGTCCATGGAAATTGTAGGAAGCTAAGATCAGGATCATTTAGACTGCAGTTTAGTATTGTTCTCCTTAAAGGTACTTCTCACATTAAGAACTTTGATCAGAGAGGAGTAGGATATGGGTGCATTATGTGGATCTGTTACGCCTGGAATGATGAAGAGCAGCTCATGCAACTGGAACTAACCATAGAATCCGTTACACCCGTCAATTTATAAGTCAAGGACTGTTGCGTATGATAGGTCTACATGTTAAGTTACAAGTTTGCAAATTATTAGAAAGAAAGTATCAGTAGGCCATTGATGTGCTTCTAACTCCTTATCCTAGAATAGAACTACATTCTACATTTTAGCAATATTTACCACTTAATGGAATTTATTCCAGTTTTCTTCAGATGAAGTTATTTATTAGCCTTATTTTAAATTCAATATATTCTACCTAGCCTAATCCCTTCATCTCTATATGGCCTTAGGGCATAGCAATCACAATGACTCAATGCTCCTCCGAGATTCTACACAGGAGGGAGGCACTACGAGTATGACCTTTGTTCCTCACACTCAATGTATTATTACATGAAGGAAGGGGGAGAGAGAAAACAGAGGTTTGTATCAGCACCATGCAGATTAAAAAATCTCGGGGGAGTAGGGGGCAGGGGTAGATCCACCCCTAGCGTGTCCCCACAGTAAACACCTTGTCCCTAAATACTACTACTACTACTACTGGGAATGAGATTAAGACTAACTACATTGAAATATTATGTGGATAACATAACTCTCACCTGAATTCTTGACATTCTTATCACATACAGTAGTATGAAAAAGTCTACTTTCTAATTGCACAACCTTCATAAGGACACAAAGGAGGAAAACACAAACCTTGTGAATTAGGAGGAATGCCTACTGGTTCTGGTGGGATCAGTTGGTGTTAGGATTGCAGCAGTTGAGGAAGCAAGGCTCAAATCATACACAATGTTTTCTTTAACAAATTATTATTCAAATAGATCACTTAATTTATAACATAAAATTAAACATTTGAAAATACAGCAGTTTGCACAGCAATGCACCTGTGGAATGTGTCCCATTGAAGAGATAATCAAATTCAGTTTCTTTCTTCGTCTTCTCATTCAGACCAGGTCACTGGAAGGTGCACCACAGATTTTTTGGCAGAGAATCCTGGAAAATTGAAAATCAATCCCTTATATTGTTAACAGTACTGTGACAAAAAAATATAAACAAATTTCTAGATTAATTTTGTATCATGACCTGGAGATGTGCTCGTGTAGCCTATATGCTACATTCTTAAACTCAAGTTAGCCATTATAGTGAAACAAAACAATTTAAACCGGCTACATCCTTATGCGAAAACAAGAATGAAATGAAAATCCACAGCCTGCTTCCAGTCTCCGAACGGGTCAGGAATGGAATGAATGAAGCCCCCATCTAGCGGCGAGGATATGGACTGTGCCGGCTGCCGAGACCTGACGCACTCCTCCGGGGCAATGATTAAATGAATGACAAATTAAATGATAGTGTAGAGTGTTGCTGGAATGAAATGTTGACAGGGAAAACCGGAGTATCCGGAGAAAAACATGTCTGCCTCCGTTTTGTCCAGCACAGATCTCACATGGAGTGACCGGGATTTGAACCACGGACCCAGCGGTGAGAGGCTGGTGTGCTGCCGTCTAAGCCACGGAGGTTTGCGAAAACAAGAATAATTATTTTAAATAATAATGTTTTTTTTTTTTTCCTTTTATTTTCTTTGAGGAGCAGTCTTGTGTAGTATTTTGCTTAACTTCCATGCTGGGAAGTGTCTGGAAATACTCTCAAGAAATGAGAAAACTGCCCTTCCTATACAACTGAGCAAGACCAATAAATGGAATCACTTATCAGACTCAACCGTCACAAATGGACAACACACTAAGGAAAGCCTCATGTCAACCATCTTCAGTTTACAGATTAATAATATCATTTATTACCCAGTCAGGCAGATGACCTTGATGTAGTCTGTCATTTCGATAACCACTAAAAATAAAATTACCCAGCAAATAATACAAGTGTACATTAATTTGGTAGACCAGCATATAAAAGCCTCCAAATGAACCTCGTATTTCGCATGATAGACCGGAGGTTGAGAGTGACATAAGCGAACAGCTGACGTGTCATACCTCTCGTTAAGAATGCACTTCCAAGTGCTTAGTCACAGAATGATGGTGTTGCATGTGATATGAAACGGCGATTCCCAAAGACTGTGTTCAGACGTTGTTGAACAGCCACTGCGAAGTGAGCCGTCACCCTATCGTGTTGAAACCAAACACTGTTTAAGATTCCCAAACTTTGCAGCTGCGGGATGAGCCAGTCATTAGAACGATCAAAAAAATATGGTTCAAACAGATGCGTTTGTATCATGCCGGCCCAAATCATGACGTGAGGTGGGTTCGCTTGATTTCTTCAGCTGTGCAGAGACCACGGACGGACCAATATATTTTAAATTCCTAAGATGTAAGCACAAATGTATATGTACTGACAATAGAAATAAATAATAATGAGTAGGGGTATACGGACTTTGTGCGCACACTGCAAGGTTTTCATGCATTGTTTCGTCTTCTGGGGGACATCGCCAACTGATATTACTAACCACGGTCACTACAGCACCAGAAATATATGTTAATATTTATTGCTCATTCAACGATGGCAGCCATGTTCGACAGTGCATGAGGTCTCTTCAACTGTTAATAAGATGCACACATTGACATCACCACAGGTTGGGGTTAACATTGTTCATGATTGGTCAGTATTGACGAATGATAGTTTAAAATTTGAAATACACTTATGTTCCGTCTAGTCAATGTCCTAGGGCATAAATAAACACAAAAAAAAAGTATTGACTAGACGGAAGATAAGTGTATTTCAAATTTTAAACTATCACCACAGTTGCCAACATGTGGGATACAAAATACACCACTCTGGTCTGGATAAAGATTATTAATGCACGATTACCCCACTGTGCATGACAGAAACCAGGTGTGTATATATGGCTAACGGATATCTAGCAATTATTGGTATAGGCAAAGCCCATTGGAGTGGATTTAAGAAATTTCACTCTCACAAAAAACATTAATTACAGCAGTGCACAACAAACATTACTGTGCAAGACAAAAACCAGGGGTGTATTCATGTAAATGGCTAACACAGCCCTCCACCTAAGAATTATTGGCCCAGGCAAAAGCCATTGGTCTGCATTTAAAAAAAAAATACTAGTACAAATGTCTTTTATTGATCTAGAAAAGGCCTATGATAGCATCCCTAGAACAAAAGTTTGGGAAAGCTTAACAAATAGGGGGATAAGCAAGGAACTGAGAGACATGATAAAAGGAATGTGCATGGAGTGCTACAGTAGTGTGAAGACTAGAGTCGGGACATCGGAATGGTTTAAAATTGACACTGGACTAAAGCAAGGAAGTGTGGTGATGGATGACATCATGAAGGCAGCAATGAAAGAATACAGTAGGGCAAAGATGAAGGTAATGTTGTTTGCAGACGACGTTGTGATCTGGGACGAGGATGAGAGGGAGGTAAAAACAGTTAGACGCAATAAATGAAAAGATTGAGCAATGGGGATTGAAGATAAATGTGGAGAAGAGTAAAACAGTGGTGATGAATAGAGAAAAGAAAGAAGGAAAAGGAATAATCAAAGTAGGAGATAAGGAATTGGAAGTAGTGAAACACTTCAAATACTTGGGAAGTGAACTGACTGAAGATGGAAGACTAGATTTGGAAATTAGCAGAAGAATACAACTCGGGAGTGCTTTCTACCAACAGGTACGGGGACTAGTATGGAACAAGGATATACCAATATGGGCTAAAGAAGTTGTACAAAGCATATCATGTTCCTATAATGACATATGCAGCAGAAACTTGGACAATGACAAAGAGGGATGAGAGCAGAGTACAAGCGGCTGAGATGAGATTCCTGAGAAGTATGGTCCAGAAAACAAGGAGGGACAGAGTGAGAAATGAAGATATACGGAAAGAACTGGAAGTACAGAAACTAAATGACAAACTGGAGCAAAACAGATTGAGATGGTTTGGAAATGTCAAACGGATGAATGAAGTAAGGCTACCAAGACGAGCACTGGAACGACGGATGACAGGGAAACGAGGACGAGGAAGACCAAGAATGCGTTGGATGGACTCGGTGGAGAATAGTATTAGAAAACTGAACCTGGATTGGAACACTGTGTCGGAGGAGGAATGGTGGAACAACAGAACAAAGTGGAGAAGAACCATATTTGCCCCCACCCAGTGTCAACTGGAAAAGGGGAAATGAAGATGATGATGATGATGACTATTACAAAACGCACCATACAGATTCCGGCGTTTAGCTGTACACTTGACTTTGAGAGCTCAGCGGTAGGAGAGAAAAGGTATTTTAGCTTAATCTCAGACGCTATTTGATGCCAAGCAATTTTGCCCTTTAAAATAAGGTGTAATATTGGGTATTTTGCACCACATAACACATGACCCAGGTATGCAATTTTCCTACATTTGATGGCAATCATCAGCTCCCACTTAGAATTTGCTCTCCGCAGTACCAGCTAATTAGAGATGTGAATAGAGTAGATTATGGGGGAGGGCAAATGACCTCGTAGTTCCACCCCTTAAAACAACAATAACTATCACTGCTGCACAATAAAAATACTGTGAAATATCACTAATATACTGTCAAATTTCACTAATATTGCTTAAATGAAGGTTTTTATTTGTAGCTTGTTCAACAACGGCAGATGTTTGTGGCCGACAAATTGACTTCATATTACGTTGCCAACATGTCCGATACAAAATGCACCACACGACACCTTTGTAATTCGGTGAAAAAAGAACTCCAATACCATCACGTCATCAACTACGTCAACAAGGTAACTAAGAATTCCCCTAAACGCCAGTGCATCGCAAGGTATAGATGAACCTCATTGGTCTGCCGGATGCAATATAGTATCGAATGCATGTGGTTGGCAATACTGTACATGGTGCTAAAAATGGCAGAGTCAGCTGGAATACCATCTATTAATGTAAGAATTGAGGCTTTCACGGCCGGCGTTACAAAGTTCATCGATGTATTCCGGGCTGTATTCGATAGGTTATGAATGTGAGGTTCCACCGAGTGCTTCGCTGCTGTCGAAGTCAAAGGAACCCTGGAAAATGCCGGACGCAGTTTTCGGCGAAACGTCGGGACCGTCACAAGCCCCTGGAACAAAGCCCGGAATACATCGATGAACCATCTATTAAGTCGTGATCCTATTTGGGATGGCTGGGTGGGTTACAGACAGCGGAGAAGTAAACATTACTATATTGTCTGAAGATACCGTTACTGCAGGTATTTTGACTAATATCAGTAATTTGAGAATTTTTTACTTCGGTTCAGGTAAACTCCACTCTTGGAAAGCTTTACGCCTTGCTGCATGTAGTTAGTTCTCAAATGATAACACAATGAAATGAAGAAAATTAACGTACCTTTATGTTAGACATAAACTCTCAAAGCACCATGTTGTGATTTTTCTTTCTCATCTGATCCATTTAGATGACCGAGCTGTGTCATACCAGGTTATTAAAACTGTGAGCAACTACGTGTATCCAGTGCTAAGGTTTTAGTTTCCAGCAGAAGCATGCAATGTAATCTTTTACATGAAAGTCCTCCCTTCGCAATGACAACTTGCCAAGCAGACTGACCACAAACTTTAGTTCATTTGGGGTCTGATATTATTTCTTATTTCCCTCCTACACTGTTAATCGACTGCATGCATTACATGTAACATTAACTTCCCTCATTAGTTCAATATGAAAGCATAGTACAATACTGGTACTCTTTATGTTCCAGCCTGCCTACTAAGGCTATTTGCCAAGGTCTTAAATGATAGCCTATTGTTTATATACTTACGGGATCAGGACTGAATGCTTTGACACTACCAGTTCTGGCGATGGGGAAAACAATTCCTATCATTCTCTTAGGTAAATGAGTTAATTTCAGTTTGTGCAAGTCCATTATGATAATCATGTTGTCATGTCTCTTCACCACAATTAAGTTAATTATAATTTACCAATGGCATAGGCCAAGGCCGTGAAGTAATGTGAACATTTGCAGCCTTAATTTAAATAATTAAAAGCACAATTGCGGCACATTAGGTAGGTATTCGTCTTCAAACTTCTGACAGCAAAGAAACAAGCTTCCGCAAATATGATTCGAATTCTACAATTAAAATGAAAGCTAATTATTTCCAAAGTAGTAAAATAGCACATAAGTTTCTTCCCCATCAAATAACCGTTTTAGATCACTTACGGCATCTGAAAACAAAAATAAAAGTGTAAATTAATAACATTACACGGGACGACATTATTCATATTAAGTATACTATTTACAATAATCGTCAAAGAAATATATTTGCACAACTTGACGAATCAGAAATATATTGTTTTGTACTTACCTTAGCCCATATTCAATGAATACATTAATATTCAAGCCATTAAGTGATAACATACATATCAGCTGTTCGCTTCCATCTTTGATTTTTCCTTACAAATAAGCTAACCATGGACTAAAACACGGCTAACAAGTGCTCGGAACATGCCTTTACGGTGAATGGTTCAGCGGTAAGACCTACGTCACATCATGGATGCGATTTGGCGTTACAGAATACCAATTCGACTGCTAACCAGTCTTTAGGGGTCCTAAAGACTTGTTGTAGCTTAACCATTTCTTACAGAATCGGGCTGCATACCCAATCATCATAGTACGCAGGAATTTCTAATATACTGTATATCGTCCCAGGCAAGGAGCATATAATAAGAGAGACGACACTCAATGCTAATTTTCTGGACGCTTATATTGGCTAGAATTTCGTAGAATTTCAGGTCCACTTGGCAATGTTTGGGCTACAATGGCTACCAATCTCGCATATAAAGTAACTACGATTGACTGTGATCATTACGAACGCACATTACTACGTACGTTCGGATCCGATTTTTAGTGTCTGACATTGAATCAAAAGCATTCGTTATTGCACCTCAGGAGGCGATATCGTTCCAAAAATGAAATACCAATGATGAGTTTTGGTGTGACATGTTGGTATGATTTCCAAATCTACGAGAACTATTTTTCCATTTATTTGCCTATTTGAAAGCCTACCGGTGCTTTTAATACAATATAAATGTTCTTAATAATGACTAAAAGCTGTTAAAAATTATATAATTTAGAGTAATTAGAGTTTGCTTCATTATACTATCATAACCTCAAAACATTCGTAACCCCTCCTCGCCCCCAACCATGCTGCACTTTATTCACCAGTAATGTAGCTGCAATGAAATGCTATGTTCATATATTTCATTCTCCCATAATTCTACCCCCACCCTCCTCTACCACATGATATCAATATAACCTCAATATTCTATACAGTAATGTGGATTCAGGATGAGGAGTAGGTTTCTAGAAATGATAATCCTTGTGAAAGATAGATTTCATTTATTTGAATACCGCTTTCTGCATGTTTACATTTTGTATTTTACATTTGACTGTGCAGCTGAAAACAACCTTCAGAGATGTGAATACCAATGGTTAAGCTCGTTGAGAACACAGAAACACACGAGATCTTGAACGTGGTCAGTAGGCTACTTGGATGGTTGATGGCACACCGTTTTAAGCCACCCGACCGCCAACTCCATCCTCGGAAACCCGCTTTGGAAAACTGGACCAGCCCCGGGTGGAAGATAAACTGCAAATGTCCAAAGCACAAGTCGAAACAAAAATTAAATTTCAATGTAGGCCTACACAGATAAATGCAATGCATGTAGTAGTATTATTGCAAATCAACACCACATATATGCAAATGGGCGGTGATCCGCCTTTCAATATAGCAGAGGCAGAGTGGGGGAATGTTTGTTTGCAGTAGGACTGTGAAGAGGAGCAGCACACGTGAGTTGCTCTTCTGCCCAGTCCTAGTGTAGGCTGGGCACCTGATACTTGTTTCATTTATTACCCCTTATCTTCATGAAGCTAGAGAAGGTCTCAAATGACGAATGTGATAAAGCTGAAACAGATTTGTGAACAGAAAAGTTTGGCCAGGGGTCTCTTATAGTTCAGAAGTTTTCAACACTGTAGCACGACCACTTTAAACACAAGTTGTTTTGTTGTTGCTTTTATCATTCGAGGGGCTTGGACATGGTGGTCATTGAGACCCAAGTACTTAGGTGTGTGTATTTTTTTATGATAACATGTTGTAATATGGTGACTGTATTAATAATATATTTATTACAGCCAATGGCTAAAGCAAACAAAATAAGAAATATAACTACAGTCACAACAAATTTCCTTCAAGGACTTATTCCTCTTCATGCAAGTAGCAAGGTGATAACGCTCACATGTTTGCTCGCAGAGAGAACAAACACAGTTTATATCAGGTGTGCGAAACTGTAATGTGCGGCAAACTCTGTGGTGAAAACCATGTACCGCATATCGGGTAACAAGAAGACGCAATTCGTAATTGGCAACTGACCACTCTCTGTTTATCATAGCGTCAGTAGAGTAAAAATCGCTCCAAATCTCTGCTTTCTTCTGATGATGCTCTCGTAATAGTTCTTGATATGGTGACTGTATTAGTGTGTCTTTGTACTTTAGGTGAGGATTGGGAGGGAGGCAGCCGTGGCCATAAATAAGGAACCATCTTGGCATTTGCCTGCAGTAGACGTGGTAAACCACTTCCAAAATGGCCTAGTTGGGAATCGAATCCACCTCGCCTCAGGATTGCCACATGAGGCTTAGCATACCCCGTTTCAGACCTCAGATCAGAATTACTTTTATGGGCAGGGCCAGGAAACGAACCCAGACCTCTGGGGAAAGAACCGAGAATTCTAGCCACTACACGAGGTGGTCAAACAAGAATTGTGTCCAGGCATGTATCTAGGCCTAATGGGTAAGACTAGGGAGTTGTGTGTCTACAAGGTATAGGGGAGCTGAAAACATGGTAGCCTTTCTTCCTGGAACTACAAACTGTCATTCACTCATTCAGCACCTAGAACAAATACTAGGTACTGAACTCCATTGTCATGCACAGGAATACAATGCTAACTTTCTTACATATTTCGAGTGATAAGGCTAAGAGAACTTTAACCCTCAGTGTAAAAAAAATGTCCCTACGATGCCAGAAAAACCCTTGTTCACTCAGCTATAAAATGCATGTTAGCAGGCTCCACCATCAAATAGGGAGGTACAATTTGACATGCTGCATACATAAAATGATGATTACTAACACAGTAAGACTGAAACCTACAATGAAACAGCACTCAAAAGGAGCTTCGGGCTAACATACACTACTGAATGAAGCCCTACTGTACTCCTAGGCTTTTACATCCAACAATGTAGTAGGCCTACACCTTGCAGGCTCTAGGCTAAGCATAATAGAGAACCAGAGGGAAGATAACAAAGTAGCCAATAAAGCCTACTATTATTTTGCTGGAGGGTATCTGTATTAATATCTTCTAGCAAGTACACAAACAAACAATATTAACATATATTTCTAGAGCCAACAAACATTCTTTGTCGACTTCATCGCCCATGCCTAGGATTGTATCAATCCTTGCCTCAGTCCCTGGCGCATAAGACACCAGAAATCACAGCCATGCAGAGTGTATGTCAAAATAGGACCAGGGTCCAAACCTGGGTGCTTCCATCACAAGTCACTTTGCATCTTTAATACTGTACTTGTAGTATTTGATTGAGACAGCTGCATGCATGCAAGTATTAGCATAGATAGGAAAATTATGAACATGGATAGGCCCTACCGCATATCAAACTACTTAAGTAGCCTACCGTTAACTAAACTAAAGCTGATCCTGCACAAAGACTTGACAGAAGTCTTCAGCAAGATGAAAACAATTGTTTGGTACATTTGGCAGGAATAAATTAAATATTGTCCAATATTTACAAGACTAGTTAGTTAGTTATTGTTGTTTTAAGGGGCGGAACTACGAGGTCATCTGCCCCTATTTACAAGACTATCATACCTATATTCGGATTTTACGGTACGCGAAAAACAAACAAATAAAAGTAAATCCATAAATTCTGATTAGTCAGTATAATTATACTGACAGAAACTATGACAAAGGTTTACATCTTAGCAATTAAAACCTACCCTTTATATCAATTGTGTTATCCCGCGTTTAGAGCGAACGTAGCTGTCGCCATTTCTAATAACACCGCTAGTCACTTGTTATTCAATTTAGTATTGGATCCAACATAATACAGATTAAGTCACTAAAAATGGAGTATACTGCAGCAGTTGTCGGCATGCGGGCCCAAACAGTAAACAAAACGCACATGGCGGTCTTTGTTTTGATTCGAATCGCCCATAACAGTGTCCCGCGCCTGGTCCCAGGTGTAGTGAAATGTGACAAGGTCAGTGGACATGTACCAAGCTGCGCCCAGACAATCAAGAAAACAACGAAGAGGAACAAGACATGTGCCATGTGATGTGTAGAATTGTTGGATGTTGTTGAAAGAGTTTTGGAAATAAGTTTGTACCTAGCGGTAATTAAGCTCTAGTAACCAGTCTTGGATTTTCATTTCATCGATTAATTCTACAATTGGCAGGCAAGTAATTTCATTTGTAACTTGTAGTGTAGAGGTTATGTTTGTAGGCTCGTGGTGGCTTATCATAATTATAATATTATTTATGTTCATATCACAACATATACCTGTCAAGTATAACACAAGCAAGATCAGTGGGTCTCAATTATTTCACCTCCTGCTCTCCGTGATGAGTAATTACAGTCTTCGGTAAGTGGAGGAGACGAGAACGTCCCCTTCTCCTTCAAAGTTAAATTAACTTTTACAATACTGCAATACTGTGCTCGAACATAATTCATGAGGGTAATGACCGACAAAGCTGGAATTTTACTATGTAACTCGTGATATAAAAAGGAATGGTGGGTGGGTGGGTGGAGGAGGATCTATTTTGGATCATTACAGGAGATGTTTATGGCTAATTGCGGGATTGCGCTGCGGAGTAGGAGAACATGTGTTTAAAACATTGTAAGTAATGAAATTGGCCAAAATAACTGTAGTAATGGTATCTGGAGATGATATAGTAATAGATGTTCACTCGTCCGCTGCCATAGACCCACCATTCCGCCCTAATAGGAGCACAACTTATATAGTTGAAATTTCTGCCCTGACTGCCATCTTTGTGAATGTTTGTGAAGGAGTCCATAATGCCAACCCCACACATTCGGAACTATATCGCATGTGGCAGATTAATTGGGGTAGTTAAGAAAATATGCGCGTGAATTATTGTCAAAGACAGTATTGCCAACCCCGTGCTTACGGTACTATACAATGCTCTTTTTGTCAACGGTGCTTAGTTAGTTTCCTGCGGCAAAGGCCGCACCTCAACGTAATCTTTCTAGCCTTCGTTTTGTCCTATTCAATGGTTACAGCCTAACATGTCCAATCCAATGGTTTTTGACAGTGGTTATAGCCTAACGCATCCAGATCAATGGATTTTTTTGTTGTTGACTGTGATTTTGTATCCCCCATGTTGGCAACAATGTGTGTGCCATTGAGTTCGCCATGTTGACAGTTGAACAAGATTCAAGCGCTGTCGGAACATGGCTGCTGTTGTTAAAAGAGCAATCAATAAAAAACCATTTTACATAATTTAGCACAATATCCGTTGCAGTATCATCGGCAACAAATGAGCGTCAACACAAATACGTCATAGGTGACGTCATGGAGGTCACTAACATCCCACTAAACCCCGGGACTCGCGATATATACTACAACTGCAGAGTATTGGAAATGTATTAACTTATTTATGATTCACATTGAAAGTTCATTTCAATTTGAATTGTCACTGCTGAACCAGAAATATTTATTTTATTACGTAAATAAATCATTTTCCTTCTTGTTCATTTGACGACCGCCGACATGACACATTCACGTCGTGCACTACTTCATACATGTCCGATACAAAATTCACCACACGACACGTGAATAATGATGATGATGATAATTGTTGTTTTAAGGGGCCTAACATCTAGGTTATCGGCCCCTAAACGTGAATAATGAAATAAAAGGCAAAGCCATAGGCCTGGATAAAGATTATTGATGCGCGACTTCCCCCACTGTGCGTGACAAAAACCAAGGGTCGCTACCTAACCATTATTGGTCCAGGTGAAAACCCTCGGTGAAAATATTGGTCTAGGAAAAACCATTGGCCTGTTTTTTTTTTTTTTTTTAGCGTATGACTTTTAGTGCCGGGAGTGTCCGAGGACATGTTCGGCTCGCCAGTTTTTGTAGCTGCTTCGAGACGGACACCCAATGGGTGAGCTACAAGTACCGTTGGGGAGGGAAGTTGGAATGGAAGGTCGAGGAGTTGGAAGGTAGCGGCTGTGGCCTATAGTTAGGGTCCAACCCCGGCATTTGCCTGGAAGGAAGATGGGAAACCACAGAAGACCATCTTCAAGGTTGCCGGCGGGGGGATTCGAACCTCCTCGCCTCCCGGATGTGAGTGACTGCCAGCAGTCATGCCGTAACGACCACGGCTAACTCACCCGGTATTGGCCTGGATAAAGACTATTGATGCGTTACTACCCCCATTGTGCGTGACAAAAACCAGGGGTGTTTATATTAGCTAATGCACGCTACCTAACCATTATTGGTCCAGGCAAAAACCATTGGTCTGCTGGATGCGATATAGTACCGAATGCGTGGGGTTGGCAATACAGTGCATGACGGTACATGACGCTAAACTGGCTGAATCAGCTGGACTTTTGCCTATATAAGTCATGTTCATATTTGAGATGGCTGGGTGGGTCTCAGACAGCGGAGGAGTAAACATCTATTACTACATCATCTCCTGATATTTTCCATCCTATTAATTCAGGTAATTTGGTTAATTTCAAAACTTTAAGACTTTTGTACCGATAAGTACCTCCTCTGAATTCTTACTGATGAAATAAGGTATGAAAATCATATATTACCGAAATGAAAGTTAAAATGAGAAGAGTGATACTTCAGAATTAATGTCTCCTTCACTGTTAATCAGTCTTCCTCGCCCAGGACAGCTTTCTTTGTTGAAAATGGAAGTCTTGGTATGTTCGACGTACTATTCACGTTATTTTGTGTTAATGTACTTACAATTCAGTACATCTTTGACTCTTAATTAGGAAGGGGCAAATTACGTCGTTGTTCTGCCCCTTAACCTTTTCACTGCTCAATTTATTGAAACAATAAAGAGATCCAAACATGGGGTTTACACTTCAATAATATATGATTTTCATACCTTATTTCATATATAGAGTCATTCTTCTTCTTCTTCTTCTTCAAGTGCCTCGTCCTCCAAGAACATTGGCGATCAGTAGCATGGTCTGCTGTTTGTCCATAGCTGTTCTAAACAGTGACACTGTATTAACCCTAGAACACAAATACTCGTAATTTTTACGACGGATACTTTGCAACATGGCTCTATCTGCTAGGCTTTTCTCGCCACGTTGCTGTCCTACTCAGTAGCTTCCTACAATATCACGAGCTTCGTCGGTGTGCGTGCATTGTTAGAGTGAGTCTGTTGATTTCAAATTGAAGACACTGCGTCGTAAAATTTATGACGATTTGTGACTACGTATGCTAAACTTAGCAAGGTAAATTCTGTAACAAAGTTAAATTACAGCACTTTTCTGAATGAAATAAGTATTTAGAACCGCAGAACTTGTCATATACATACTGGTAAGAACTGTTTGTCACATCTGTCCTGCTCAGAAAAGGCGAGTGAGACAACATACTGTAGCGAATGTCACCGCGCATATTGCAAGGAACATAGAGCAAATCTTTGCACTAACTGCTGTAAATGAGACACCAGGGACTTGAAAACCTAGAGTTAACACTCTGTAAAATAACTTACCTGTTAATGCGTGCTTCTTATATTATACTAGCTTTACCCTTCGCCCGCGAATATTGTAGTTGTAAAGAGTACAATTAATTAGCAACATCTCAATCATGAATACTATGACGGATTTATCTTTTAATCTTGAATAATGATGATAATAATTAAGTAAAGACCGTAAACAATCAGACAATAAAGACAATATTACACAACAATGGCACATAAGTATAAAAATCTCACGAACGTCATGTCCTCCTCAGTTTAGGTGCTGCGACAACGCGGTCACGTCGCATTGCATGTATGAAATTCGACTCAAAATAACAACACGGTTTCCGACCACAAACGTAAATAGGAAATAAATGAGATACAGTAGCCTATATTAAACGCACTGGGTAAACACAAAATCCATTTACCTAAATTCCTATGGGGAAAAAAAGTACACATTATAAAATTACACAAGTAAAAAACCTCCAAGCCCACAGTTTCTCCCTTTCACCTTATAATATACACCACATCGAAAAACCCTTAGACACGTGTCTGCTTATTTTTTAAAATCATTAGTTAATATGCTGAGTATCACATCCCCGAATAAAACCACTCGTGAGATATTGTTATTCAATGAAATGCACGTTTACCCCCTTAACACCTCTTTAGAACCCGAATATCCGAAAATCCTACCTTAGAGGACGTTTTCGACATACAGCGAACATATCCCCAAAATGCAATAGTTGTCGCTGGGCGATGATTGAGTGAGTCAGTCAGAACATTTTTTTTTCTCTTTCTTTAAGTATTTCACCCGTCTTCATGGGCCCCTTCAATCGGATTTATGAAGAAACGGTCGAACACCTATTTAGTTATTTTTAAGTTGATTGTTTTCCTCGGATTTTCAAACTCCTCTCCTATGTCGTTTAAGAGATACACGCTCCGTTAGGAATCCTTCAACCCCAACGTTTCACCCCTTTCACCTCATAATATACACCACATCGAAACATTCTTAGACATGTGTCTGCTTATTTTTAATGATTTGTTTATATGCCAAGTATCACATCCCCAAATGAAACCACTCATGAGATATTGTTATTCAATGAAATGCACGTTTGCCTCCTTAACACCACTTTAGAACCCGATTAAACAAAAATCCTTCCTTAGTGGACGCTTTCGACATACAGCGAACATATTCCTAAAATTTCATGTTTCTAACTTCAATAATTTTGGCTGGGCGATGATGAGTGAGTGAGTCAGTCAGGACATTTTTTTTTTCTTTTTTTAAGTATTTCACCCGTCTTCATGGGCCCCTTCAATCGGATTTATGAAGAAACGGTCGAACACCTATTTAGTTATTTTTAAGCTGATTATTTTCCTCGGATTTTCAAACTCCTCTCCTATGTCGTTTAAGAGATACACGTTCCGTTAGGAATCCTTCAACCCCAACTTTTCACCCCTTTCACCTCATAATATACACCACATCGAAACATTCTTAGACATGCGTCTGCTTATTTTTAATGATTTGTTTATATGCCAAGTATCACATCCCCAAATGAAACCACTCATGAGATATTGTTATTCAATGAAATGCACGTTTGCCCCCTTAACACCACTTTAGAACCCGATTAAACAAAAATCCTTCCTTAGTGGACGTTTTCGACATACAGCGAACATATTCCTAAAATTTCATGTTTCTAACTTCAATAATTTTGGCTAGGCGATGATGAGTGAGTGAGTCAGTCAGGACATTTTCTTTCATTTATTTATCAGAATTTCACCCCTCATCATGAACTCCTTAAATTGGATTTATGGGGAAAAAAACCAGTCGAACACCTATTTACTTATTTTTAAGCTGTTTTTTCCCCTGAGTTTGATGAGTGAGTGAGTCAATCAGTTAGGACACTTTCTTTCCTGTTTTTATTTTTTATTTTTTATTTATTTTTTTTATTTTTTTATTTCACCCCACCCCATGGGCCCCTTAAATTGAATTTATGAAAAAACGGTCGAACACCTATTTACTTACTTTGTAAGCTGATTTTTCCCCACTGAGTTTCAACTCCTTGCCTATGTTATTCAGTGAAATGCAGGTCAACCCCCTTAACACCCCTTTAGAACCTGAATATCCAAAAATCCTTCCTTACTGAGCGTTTTCGACTTACAACAAAAATATCCCCAAAATTTCAAGTTTCTAACTTTAATAGCTTTGGCTGGGCGATGATGAGTCAGTCAGGACAATTTGTTTTTTATAATAGATTTTGTGTACAATTACATTTTATTCATCATGGAAATACATAGTTGTAAATTTTACGAGGGTTTGTGTTTATGTACTACCAAATTAGGGTTTGTGTTCTAGGGTTAAGTCCAAACCACTGGCTTAAGTTCTTTAGCCAGGATATTCGTCTGCGTCCTGGACCCCTAATGCCATCAATCTTCCCTTGAATAATTAATTGCAAGAGGTGGTATTTGTTGTTGCGCATGAAATGACTAAAGTATTCTAGTTTTCTCCTTTTGATGATACTGAGAATTTCCGGGTCTTTGTTCATACGCTGGAGTACTTCCACATTTGTGACTTAAGCTGTCCATGATATCCTTAAAATCCTGCGATACGCCCACATTTCAAATTCTATCAGTTTCTTACTTAAAACCTCAGTAAGTGTCCATGATTCAACTCCATCGAGCAGGACACTAACAACGTAGCATCGAAGCAGTCGGGTGCGTAATGACACTTAAATCACGGCTGGTCAAACCTTTTCTCATTTCCATGAAAGAACTTCTGGCTTGTTCAATTCTACAGCGAATTTCTTGACTTAAGTCCCAGTTATCATTGATTTGACATCCTAAATATTTATATGATGAAACCCTTTCAATTCTTTCATTACCAAGTGTAAGAATGCCCTGAATTTCATATTTGTTTCTACTAACAACCATCGACTTTGTTTTTTTTACATTTAAATGTAATCCCATGGCATTACTCTCTTCAGATTTAGAATCTAGTAGTGTTTGTAGATCATCCATACTTGTTGCAAGGATGACGGTATCATCAGCATATCGGATGTTATTAATGATAGATCCATTTACCACTACTCCTTGAGATTGAAATTATCAGTACTGCACTGGAATTATTTGCTAAATTACGTAAATATGTGTCTTTAGCCTTTATTTCATTCAACGACGACTATTGTCGTTGCTTGTTGTTGTGAATGAGGTTTCTTCAACTGTTACCGAGGCACACACAGGCGAATATATTGACATCACATTACTGTTTCCAACATGTGGGATACAAACAATTGGCAAGGCAATTGGTTTCGATAAAGGTTATTGATGTGTGACAAAACCTAGGGGTGCATATATGGCTAACGCGGTGACCCTAACTAGTAACTTAATTATTGATCCAGGCAAACCTTGCATTTTCTTATTGAAAGATGCGGGCTACAATAGCGTTTGCAGGGGGCTGGTAATTTTCTATTTGTCCCATAATTCACCAGGAACATGGCGGACACTGCTGGAATTTTACTATATAAGTCGTGATCTATAAAGAGGATGGGGTGCGGGTTGTAGACAATGAAGGAGAAAACATTTATGACTACATCGTTTCCAGAATTAAGTTAGTACTCATTATTACAATAGGTATTTCAGCTAATTTCAGTTGTCTAGAAAATTTTACAGTTTGGGTCTCCTATAGTGTTACCAATTAATTAAGCCAACTGCCTCCACACAGACCATCACCGATTTGAACATCAAATACAAACACTAACTGAAAATAATTTAAAATAATTTACTTGCCAGTATGGTCATACGGGATTGGAGACAATTCATGGTTTGGATCCAGGGTTCGATTCCACATGAGTTGGTGAAAATGTTACCCATTAGAAATTTTAATATAGCCTACACCTTAGATTATATTTACTAAATGTACACACAGCCTCCGTAGCTTAGGTGGCAGCACGCCGGCCTCTTACCGCTGTGTCCGTGGTTCAAATCCCGGTCACTCCATGTGAGATTTGAGCTGGACAAAGCGGAGGCAGACAGGTTTTCCTCCGGGTACTCCGGTTTTCCCTGTCACAATTTCATTCCAGCAACACTCTCCACTATCATTTCATTTCATCTGTCATTCATTTAATCATAGCCCCAGGGGAGTGTGACAGGTTTCGGCAGCCGGCACAGTTCATATCCTTGCCGCTAGATGGGGGCTTCATTCATTCCATTCCCTGACCCGATCGGTCGACTGGAAGCAGGCTGTGGATTTTCATTTATCACACACTATATAAATTCCATATACATCCTTCACAACAGAAAGGTTAAATTAAATACACTCCTAGTGTCCAAAAGTTAAGTTATTAATAAGCAGGGCAACAGGAAATAGACTGCAAATCACACGACGTATGCATCTACCAACCTTACGTGTTCGCTCTGTATAGGAAAGGAGTACTCCCTGCTTTGACTAGCGGTGCACACTTCGTTTCGAAGGTTTTTGTTTAATGCAGCTTTGTTTATTGGTGTTTCCCCACCCAAAAACCCCTATTACCCAGGCTTTTCCCGTAGAGGAGTATTTCGTGACGTCGTTGATGAAGTCACGGAAGTCGCCATTTTGTTTTAGGGGAATTTTATACGCGGATGCATCACAATGTATAATAGTCCCAAGTTCTTTGCAATATTTAGCTTACAATATTTCGACGTCATAGCTACTAAAGGTACTGTTAGCTCTGTTAATCTAGAGGCAACCTGTAATGTGCTATAAAATATGGAATGTAGCACATACTGTAGTTGGCTATTCCAGCAGGGTACAAAGTCTGCTGATGAGCCCCATTTCGTACACGAGGGTAAAGTCCTGCAACATATAAGACTGAAGGGCAGATGACCTAGCTGTTCCACCCCTTAAAACTTCGATCACTAACTAAACATGACAGATGTTTCTCGGATGTAGCACCAGTTTATGGAGTCTGAATATGTGCCCCAATGACTAGGACGAGGACAACCAAGAGTGACATCCAAAAGAGAGGGCTGATATTTCGCCATATGGCTGAGGGAATATTACCTAATGGCACACAATGACTTTCGTATGCAAGCAAGTCCATGCGCTGCAGCGTGATTGAGAAAAAATGAACGTTTAGTTCGCTAGATGCTACGGAAGTGTGTACATCGGCTCCTTTTTATAACCTTAACTGTACCGCTGTGTCAAAGCAGCTAATCTTAAAGTGATTAATTCTATAGAACACCTGCTCCTAGCTTTTACCTGGCATATTATTCACATACCTTTCTTGGAGTACTTAAACTTGAAATTACTGTCAATCATCACTGCTGCACCGGCAATATTTGTTATATTACATAAATAAATGTTTTTCTTGCTCATTCATCGACGGCAGCCTTGTTGGAGGGACACAGATTGACGTCCTATCACTGTTGCCAACATGTCTGATACAATACACACCACTTGACACGCATAATGTTGTGATTATGAGAAGTGAAAAAGCAATAATGGGAAAAACGATTGGCCTGGATAGAGATTATTGATGCTTGACAAAAACCAGAGGTATTTATATCGGCTAACCATTGTTGGTCTGGATGAAAATATTATCAATACAGTATACTGGAATTTCAAACCTTGAAGTCAGTAGACATGCTGTAATATTAAAATGTGATGGTTGGTAAGCTAATGTTTAACGTAGTGACTAGAATTCTTGGCTATCACTGCGTTTGATTTCTGGTTCTGTCAAGAAAATTAATTCTGGTTTGAGGGTTGGATCATGGTACTTTCAGCCTCATGAGGCAGAACTGAGAAAAGCTGAGCTTGATTCCAGCTCAGCCATTCTAGAATTGTTTTTTCTTGGTTTTCAATTTCTATTCCAACCAAATGCTGGGATATTTTCCAACTTATGGCCATGAGCACTTCCTTCCAAAGCCTAGCCTGAAGTTACAAATACACACGCTACAGATACCACAATATAGGGGCCGATAACCTCGATGTTAGGCCCCTTAAAACAACAATTATCATCATCATCAGATACCACAATAACATACATTATCAGACAAATTATGCTACACACACAATGGGGCTAAATGGCCAGATATTCCAAAGCCTCTAAATAAATCAATTTAAAAACTAAGAATCTGTGTAGGCCTAAGTCATTTGATTATACGTGTTTTAAAAGAATGTTAACTAGTACTAGTATGCAATGAAATTTGACTTTTATTTTTAATGGTCTCTTTTACTTTCAGGTATGGCACCTCTGGCAAGTCAACTTAAACATGTCACTCATGGATCTCCTGGACAGAGTATGTTGAATGGGAGCGGTTCATTAAAAAGGAAAAAGACAGATTCTCTAGCTAACCCCAAGTTATTGAGAAATAGCTCCACAAGTTCTCCTACAGGAGTGTCAACCCCAAGTAACCTGGATAAAGTCCATAACACTCCCAAACAAAATCAACAAAGATCAGGAAAAGATGAGAATCAAACCCTGTCTTCAGGCAAGAAAAGTTCACGCAGACCAAGCAGGAGGAAGAGGAGAAGCTTGAAAAAGAAACAGCTTGAAAGTATTGAGACAGGATGCACCACTGAAAGAACTAAATCAAAGAAAAGCGCCCAAAAATTGGTCTCAAAAGTGCTAGATCTTGCCAATTCTGGAATGATAGATAGCAGTGATGATGAAAACAATGAAACCCTTAAAATTGATGAGGCTGAGGACAGTGATGCTGTAGATGAAGCAAGTTTGGATGATGCTCAGGAGGAGAAAATTGGTGATGAGCAGGTTTGTGAGGGGGTTGAGACATCAGAGGGGGAGGAAGACAAACCTTGTTCTGAAGAGGAGAATTGTGCTACTGAAAATAATTCAAATATAAATAGTGATGATGAGGAGGAAGATAAAGATTATGATAAGCAGTCTGGTGTGGCAGAAGATACTTCAGAGGGAGGAGAAGACAAGGTTGGTTCTGAAGAGGAAAGTGATGAAGAGGAAATTAGTGATGCTGAAAATAATTCAAATGTAAATGATGATGATGATGATGTAGAGGAGGAGGGAGAAAATGACAGAGGAGGAAAGCAGGATAGTGGAAAAGAAAAGGATGGTATGGATATAAATACAGATGATGAAAAGTACCCAGGACATATTTCTGAAGCTGAAGAGAGTGATGAGGAAGTTGTCAGCAGTGCTGAAGAAGCAGCAGTTACAAAAAGACGTTCTACTGTTCAAGGGACTCGAGGAAGTTCTGTAGAAGGGGTGGAAGACCACATAGGTGAGGAAGAAGAAATTATTACTAAACGGCAAAGGAATTTGAAGAAGACAGTTAACAAAATCAATGAGAAGAGAAAGCCAACTGGAGACAGTAATGGGCAAACAGAATTCACACAAAAAGTATTGCAAAAGAAGAAAAGAAAATTGAAGGAAGAGAGTGATGAGGAAGTTGTCAGTAGTGCTGAAGAGGCAGCAGTTACAGAAAGACTTTCTACTGTTAAAGGGACTCTAGGAAGCTCTGCAGAAGGGGAGGAAGACCACATAGGTGAGGAAGAAGAAATTATTACTAAACGGAAAATGAATTTGAAGAAGACAGTTAACAAAATTAATGAGAAGATAAAGCCAAGTGTAGACAGTAACGGGCAAACAGAATTCACACAAAATGTATTGCAAAAGAAAAAAAGAAAATTGAAGAAAGAGAGTGATGAGGAAGTTGTCAGTAATGCTGAAGAGGCAGCAGTTACAGAAAGACTTTCTACTGTTAAAGGGACTCTAGGAAGCTCTGCAGAAGGTGAGGAAGACCACATAGGTGAGGAAGAAGAAATTATTACTAAACGGCAAATGAATTTGAAGAAGGCAGTTAACAAAATTAATGAGAAGAGAAAGCCAAGTGTAGACAGTAATGGGCAAACGGAATACACACAAAATGTATTGCAAAAGAAGAAAAGAAAATTGAAGGACAAGAAACAGAATGAGGAGACAAAGTTTATTGTTTTCATTACGAATCTTCCCTTCAGGTAAGTAAAGGTGTTGAACATTGTCATGTTGGAAGATATTTCTCAGAGTTGCCTTAGTAATCGAAATTAATGCTTTTCAGTTGGTCAACACAATTGTACTCAATTGTAATGGCTGTTTCCCTAAACCTGAAAAAGAATTACATTTATTAGTCTCAAACATTAATTAACTGAAAAGCATTAATTTTGATAAAGGAGTTAAATATGCTACTTTCTGTAACTGGTTTCATCTTTCCTAACATAGCACAGTCATAAGGCAGGAAGATAGAAATACTATTTCTTTCCTGTTGTTTAGATGTGGTATTTTCCTATAGGGTAGGAAATTAAGCATAGTTAATAAGATTAAATGGGGTAATATCCAGAATTTCATAAGTTACTTTACATTACATTTGCAATATTGTCGTAGTAATGCACAGTTATGGTACTTTCAGTTGGTCACCACATATTGAATGACTGAAAGTTATCAATTTTTATGTTCTTCTTCTTCCTGGCATTGTTCCCATTATGTTTTGGGGTCTGCCACTCTGCACTCCACTCTCCATTTTGTTATAATTTGCTGCATCTGTAAGTCAAGGACTACGATGCGCATATCCTCATGTAGGGTATCCATCCATCTCCTTTTCGGTCGGCCTTGAGGTCTTTGTCCAACAGGCTTTGGGAGAAGTGTCATTAACTATAAGCTCTGCATCTGCTCGAGCCACATGCCCGCACCAACGTAACCATGCCTCCCTCATTTTGGCTGGGATAGGTGCAATTCCAAGGGTGTTGCGGACGCCTTCGTTCCTAATGTGATCCAGCCGTGTGATACCCAAGGACCATCTTAGCGTCCGCATTTCCATTGAGTGCAAGTCCTGTTCGTGTTTCAGCATTCGGCCCCATACAAAGCTACTAGGGGGATGATTGATAGAATTTAGTTTTCAGGTGCAAAGGGATCTTGTGGTCACAGAAAAAGGTTGAGCCGTGGTCCAAATGCACAGTCTCTCGCATTTCAGAGGTTAACCAAATCTTCCAGATTGTTACGGTTCTCACTTGCCAGCAAGATACCATCGGCGTAAAGTAATGTTAATAACACAATACTGAAAATGGCTTCAAAGCATTCTATACAGGTACTTTTATGACAGGCCTACCCCACTATATGATTTATGTGTTTTGAGGAGATTAGTGGATACTAGCAATGTGAAAAAATTGTATGAACTGACGTGTGTAAATCGTTATTAGTGGTTTTGATATTCAGTAATAATTTGTTTGTTTTATTTTCCGTTCCCCCCCCCGGTCAGGTTAGACGCCGATCCACCGTTTTCTCACTTATCTGTCATTTCCAATGACTTCACTATTAATAGAACAACACGTTCACGCTTTCCTGACTAGCCTTGCCTCTAGTAACTTCAGTCACAATAAGCAGTGCAAATTGTAAAAACTATCTGCCATATTTTAAAAATCTCTCCTCGTCTCTGACCCCATTGAAACAGGAATAATAAGGGGTAGAAATACAATTCGAATTTCAGGTATATCCTTTTTGGTTGTTTTCTTTCTGTATTCGAGATACACTAGATAGCTGTGAAATATATATGATACTGGTATTTAAAGTCATGATCGTTATTTATTTATTTATTTATTTATTGGTGTCTTTATTGTGGCGAAGTTAGGGCTCTAGGCCCTCTTACACTTAACCACACACAGTGCAACTTACATGAATACTCACATATGTTATTCTTAACCTACCAAACTTAAATACTAGAATAAAATAAAATTAAATTAAATTGGCGACTGCGTGATATTAACTAAGCTATACAATTTAAATGACATACATTTTTAACAAAATATTACTATGGTCATTCACTCACACATTCATACACAAATTGTTCTAGTTGGCCTACGAATTCAAGAGGAAATCTTTACATACACGTTTGAAAGTTGTTAGGGATGTACAATTTCTGATGTCACGAGGACAATTATTCCAAATTCTAGTTCCCGGCACGAGGAAAGAGTTACTGAAGGCAGATGAAAGATGTAGAGGAATTGCAATTATAGATCCAGATCGCGTGTGACGATCATGAAAGGAAGAAAGAAAACGAAAATTACAAGAGAGATAGTGAGGAGTACTTTCATTGAGAAGTCGATAGATGAGGGTACATATGTGCAGGTTCCTTTGTTGTTCTACTTTTAGCCAGGAAAGTAGATCATAAAAAGGAGACACGTGTGAGGAAAATTTCAAGGAGAAAATAAACCTAATGCAGGAATTTAAAGCTCTCTGAAGTTTCTTGTTTTGTTCACCGGTAGCATCTACTAATACAACATCACAGTAGTTAAATATAGGGAGTATCAAGGTTTGGACGAGTTTTATTTTCAAGTTACGGGGTAGAACGGACTGGTGAATCTTAAGTGGATGAAGTGACGAGTAAACTTTCCTGTATGTATTAGTAACGTGCCCATCCCAATTCAAAGTTTCATTTAGTGTGACTCCAAGACTTTTTACCGATTTAGAGAACGGGATAGCAACCAGAGGCGTATATTGCGGGTGTTCAAGGTGTCCACTGGACACCCTATAAATTTGTGTTTTGTCTTTTTTTCTTTTCACTCTTCCTCATTAGAAGTTAACTGCATATGATTCAAGAATATATTCAATTTATTACCATTTAAATCTCAAATGTCTGCTGGCTGGAAGAGTACATAATCGCCAGAATGACGAGGAAACCAGTCAATTGGCTGCTGCGGCCACCAGCTCCCGGCCTGTGTTCTGCATGGCTCTGGTGCTGTCCCTGCTTCCGGACAGCTTTGTTTCAAAATACTGCTGTTCTTGCCTGCACGTGCAACTGGTGGGGAGGGGGAACTCGAGATTCACAAGCGGCCAGGTCATGCGGCAAGACAGCAGCTCAGCTCTTGCTCGTATAACCTAAGTACGGTGCTGTGTTTAGGTTTGATTGGAGTTTTTAGTTGTGTTTCAGTGCAAGACAGGCCTAGTGTGGATCTTCCGAGTTGACACCTGTGCTTGGAAATGTATACTGTTGTAGATCTCTTGCAAAAACCATTCCCTCTTCGTACATTAGAAGAGAAATTGGATATTGTGAGTAAGGGTAGGCCTACTCCGCCACTTCCGAATTTAGTGCAACAATATAAAACAACAAGTGAACAATACATTAGACATTTTTCTATTTCACAGTATGAAAATGTAGACTGGTTAGCGGGTTGTGAAACTTCTAACAGATTATTTTGTTGGCCATGCTTATTGTTTTCTATCAAAAATGATGTTTGGAGTAAGCATGGGTTTGCTGACCTAAATTACTTGTCTAGTGCACAACAGAAACATTCAAAATCTCAAACCCATGTCCGATATTTTCTGAAATCAAGACTTTTCGGCGGACAGCGAATTAATACTTTACTTGATGATCAGCGTAGAATTGATACCAGTAAACATAACGAAGAGGTTAAGAAAAATACAGCCATATTAATACGAATTATTGATGTTATTTGCCTCCTAGCTAACCAGGATCTCCCTCTACGGGGACTGACAAATCAGATAGCTCTTTCAACAAAGGCATTTTTTTAGAATTTTTGAATCTTTAAAAACAATATTTTTTAGAAAGTCATCTAAATTCTCCACAGTATTTCGAGGAACTTCTCCCTTGATTCAAAATGATATCATAAGAGCTATTTCTGACGTAGTAAAATAAGAAATAAAAAATGAAATTAACTCAGTTTCATTTGTAGCTATAATGCTGGATGAAACGTCAGACATTGAGAATAAATCTCAACTATCTATAGTTCTCCGCTATGTAAAGGGCAGCACTGTCTATGAAAGATTCTTGGGCTTCGTAGATGTTAGTGCTGATAGAACAGCAAACAGTTTATTTGCTCATGTAGGACAAGTAGTAAGTGAATTTAGAATTTCCATTAAACTAGTGGGTCAGACGTACGATGGGGCTTCTGTAATGAGCGGGCATGTGAATGGCTTACAATCTTAAGTCTTATCGGCCTATCCAAACGCAATATTCACCCACTGTTTTGCCCATGTTCTATATCTTGTTCTCCAGCAGAGTGTATCGGTGATTAAAGAATGCAGGAATATTTTTCCAAACATTGACTGGACTCTCTGCTTTCTTTTCTAAATCATCTAAAAGGACACATGCGTTGCAAGAATTTGTGCAAAAGAAATTACTCAAAGTAGCACCAACCAGGTGGAATTTTACATCACGACTTTGCCACTGTTAGTTTTATGCATGAAATAACCTCGCTTCTGGATTTGTTGAAGTTCATAAACTTGCTAAATTAATACCAACCATTCCTTGTACTACAAGCTCTGTGGAACTTTCGTTTTCTGCATTAAGAAGAATCAAGACTTACCTACGAAGCACTCAAACACAAGAAAGACTGAGTAATTTAAGTTAGTTATCAATCGAAGGAGTTAGTACACAAGATGAAGGACAAAGTCTCATTTTATAATGCTGTGATTGAGAAGTTCTCTTCTCAAGAGAGAAGAATACTGTTGATGTTTAAATGAAGGAGGTAGGCCTACGTGGTTTTAATTACTAAATTTATGAAATGCACCCGATATGTCACTTGTAAAATTTCTGTGAGGCCATAGATCAACTGTATATTTTTTATCAGCACACCCATACTTTTGGTCCAGCCACTGATAGCAACACCATTAAGTTGAATTAAAGAAAGCGGTCTACTGTGTAAATGGAAAAGCAATTTAGTCTGCCCTATTACGATAGCTTGTGTTTTAATTGGGTTGATGGCAAGAGAATTTTCAGTTGCATAGCGGCTGATCCTCTTTAGATTTAGATTCATATTTTCAATTGCCGCATCTATGTCGTTTACTTTTGTGTGGCAATATATCTGAAGGTCATCAGCATATAGATGGTAGTTGCAGTTTTCCAGTTTCGAAGAGATGTCGTTCAGATATAGAATGAATATAAGGGGGCCGAGAATTGAACCCTGAGGTACTCCATTTATTTTGAACTTCCACTCAGTTCTGTTTTCATTAAGGAGTACACGTTGTCTTCGGTTATGAAGATAGGAGGCGAATAATTTGAGAGCAACGGGGCTAAGATGGAAGGATTGCAATTTAGCCATAAGTATGTCCGTGTTAATGGTGTCGAATGCACTGCTGAAGTCTAGAAGAATGAGTATAGTCACTTTACGCTCATCCATTGCTTGTCTTACGTCATCAGTGATCTTAATGAGTGCAGTAGATGTGCTGTGTCCTTTCTTAAATCCAGATTGTAACGGATCAAGTAGTGAGTATTGCGTCAAGTACTGAAGAAGTTGTTCATGCATAAGTTTTTCTAGTATTTTGGAAACTGAGGAAAGTATGCTTACAGGCCGATAGTCGGATGGAGAATTAGCAAGAGAATTTTTCGGAACTGGAATAACTAAAGCATCTTTCCATATTGTTGGGAAGAAACCTTCTAAAAGACATGTGTTACAAATGTGCATAATAATTGGCAGTAATACTTCTATCAGGTTAACGATAAAGGAAATTGGGATGTCATCTATTCCGACTGCTTGTGATTTGATAGATTTTTTTTTTCTTACGACAGTATCATCTATTTTACGAAACTTGAATAACGGTCGGTGAGGTAGTGGGACACATTGCTGTGTATTTATTGTTGTTTGTATTATTTGGGGATCAGTACTAATTATTTCTCGAGCAAAGTGAGCATTTAATTCATTGGGATTAATATCCTGCTTATTGGTGTTTTTAGTGCGCCTCCCAATACCTACCGACCTGAGTTGCTGCCAGGTGCTCCTAGCATTCAAATTGCCGGCTAGCTGTTGGAAGTAGGCATACTTTTTATTTCGAATCATTTGTTTAACTCGATTTCTAAGCACACGATATTTTTCAAAATCGTCACTTGATAAGGTCTGCTTATAACGTCTGTGAAATGCGTCACGTTCGGCCATTGCGGATTTAATGTCACTTCATAGCCAGGGGGCAGCTTTACGAGTGACTTTAGCTGTTCGTTTAGGTGCATGTTTGTCATATAGTTCCAGCAGCATTGTGTTAAATCTGCTCACCTTTTCATCAACGTCAGTCAAGTGTAGTATATCGTTCCATGGACAGAGAATTGCGTCTTGTGTTAGTTCTTGAAGGTTCAATCTTTTCATGTCTTTTCAGATTTTGGAGTTTTTAGAGAATAAGCTAAATAAATCAGGTCGTGTAAAGATATGCCTGGTACTGAAATCTGTCCGTGTTTTAGTATTTTCTGTGGGTTATTTGTGATAATTAAATCAATTAGAGTGCGTGAAGATCCTTGGGGGGTGTGTACGTGGTGATTAGGACCGAGTGGTAATATTGTCATGTTACAAGAGGTAAACATATTCCGTAAACGATTTGCGTCAGTGGAGTCTATTAATATGTTTGTGTTAAAGTCACCAAATATAAGTAAGTGTTCGTAGGTAGGTAACAGTCTTAGTAGAGTTTCTTCAAAATCCATGAAGTTCCCTTCTTTATTGGTTGGTACTTCTTTCATCTGTGGGGCGTGGTGGCGCAGCGGTCAAGCTGTATGCCTCTCACCAAGGCGGACCGGGTTCGATTCCCGGTCACTGCATGTGAGATTTTCGATGTGAAATGCCATGTCCTGTGGTTCGGATTCCACGTAAAACGGAGGTCCCGTGGCTTATGATCGCGAGATTAACGGTCACGTTAAACTACAAGCTTCCTTTTACTTCTTTCATCTAGCCACATGTTGGTGTGTCAGTGAAACAAATCTAATACTGGTAGTTCATTAAAATTGGTAACCTTCTTGCTTATAATAATAATAATAATCTACGAGGTCGAGATGATGTTGCACACATAACAAAATCAGAAATACAATACTACTACTTCCCTTTTGTCTACATGTAAGCAATCTTCATTACTTGCATCTCTTGTACAATGCCCACTACAACTTTCATTCTTCTCCACTTACACAGCTTAATATTCTCCTGCTCCATTCTTTATTATTACTCCACCTTTTGTGGGTAACACAACCCTGTCTGCATGGACAAACCAATTCTTAATACTTGACACTCTCGCAATTCATATATAACTCCTTTCTTTATTTTCCTCTAATAAAATCCATCTTCACATCACAACATTTTGAATCTCTCCTTTTCATTCGGGGCCGATAACCTCGATGTTAGGCCCCTTAAAGCAACAATTATCATCATCATCATCATCCTTTTCATTCTCATAGACCAAGTCAGATTCCTTCAGAGATAACCAAATCCATTTTAAAACATATCCTCACTATCATTCTTTCCAAACACAAAAACTCTTATTTTTCTTTCCAAGCCCAAGGAAGATACTATCTCACTTCCAAAAACCAAACATCACCATCATCTTCAATCATCCAACAAATTGCCTGCACCGAACATAACATAATTTCCAACATCAAAAACAAATTGCCAGACCAGAGAGGATAACATCTTCATCGTCATCTTATCTCTTCAAACATTTTCCCAACCATCAGATCACCTCCATTCTGTATGCCATCAACTATATCAATATCGCATCACCATAGAAACCTTGTCCTAAACCAAAGCCACCTGCAACACACTGCAGGACCAACACAAAGAATCTCTATGCCACAACACACAAGATTCTCCGTAGTGCCCCACCAATAGGTGGCCATGGCTGGCAACCTGAAAACAAAAAAATACAAACCGCACAAGGCGAAAACCTGAGGGTGAGCTGTTGTAACCAAAATAATTTCGGTTACAGCTGTACCATATTGCACTACTGTACAGCCCTATGCTCACCTGTGTGTCATTGGTTAATAATAATAAGAGGGGAAGCAAAAAATCTAAATGAAATCGTTTAATTATATTTTGGCATTTGGATCTCGAAAAGGCTTTCGACAGAGTGCCACATGAGCTCATGGATATCACTTCGGGTCCACAGGGTCCCAGAAGCTTATGTCCGATGCATCCAGTCCCTCTATCATAACGTCACAAGTATGGTACTCTGTCCAGCTGGAGTTTCACCTACTTTCCCCATCAGTGTTGGAGTTCATCAAGGTTCTGCACTTTCGCCCCTTCTGTTCTTTTTGTGTATGGATACAGTAACAGCTGACATACAAACACCTCACCCATGAACGATCTTATATGCTGATGATGTATTTCTCGCCGATCAAACTCTTGAAAATCTCGAGAATCGTGTTATGTGCTGGAAAGATCGTCTGGGCAAAAATGGTTTAAAACTCAACATAGGAAAAAACAAATATATACAATGTCATACCTGACACCCGTCCGATTTATTCGGAAACTTTCCGAATTTTCACCTCGTTTTCCGATCTTCTTAATTACTATTATTTCTTCCGAATTTGGGCCCCAGTGATATATTGTAAAAGAAAAAGGAACTGCAAATTATTTCCATTCTCAAGGAAATTCTCTCGTAAGTTGTAATTGCTTTTGTGATTTGCGTAACCTTGCTTTTTGTGTAAGTTCCTCGCTTGGCAGTTAGCTCCATAGCTGCAATCTCGGAATGGTGAGTCAGCTGATCGGCCTACCGCATCAGGTGTCAAGCCTACGCTGATTAGTCGAGGCTGGCTACGAGACTGTTCAGAATGGGATTGAAACCTTGTATGCTACGCGTGGCGATTGTAACTTGCTCCGTTTGACGCCACGTGTTTATACTCTGCTAGCGTCACGTTCAGTGCATTTAATTGAGGTATTAATGTGTGTGTCGGTAGATAATTATTTCAACGAGTTGTGTCGATGATTGTTTCGTGTTGTGTGTTTTAAATTTCTCTCGTCATGTTATGGCAACAAAAACTCAGAAACGTTATCTCCAAGTGTTCAAAGAAAGCTATAAAACTGAATTTCCATTCATTTTACAATCTAGTAGATGAAACCATTTTGCTCTTGTTCCGTGTGTCGTTGCGATATAAATATTCCTCATGGTGAAAAAACTGACATTGTAACTCACAGCAACACTCTAAAACACAAGGACAGTGCTAGTTGTTTACAGAAGAACAAAAAATTAGGTACCATACGTTTTTTTGTTCACGGGAATGAAGACAATGCTGCCATTCGAGCAGAATGTTTGTTCACGGCGTCCATCGTAGAACATAACCTCTCGTTATCATGTTCCGATCTCGTGGGACAATTGTTTAGAAAAATGTTCCCGGATTCGGAAATTGTGAAGAAATATGCCTGTGGCAGGACAAAAACATCCGCCATTGTTCATGAAATGGCACGTGACGCCGATTCAAAAATGATTAATATTTTAAAATATGGGCCTTTCGCGATCTCCACTGATGGTAGCAATGATAGAGCTAGTAAGCTGTATCCTGTCGTCGTGTCATGTTTCAACAAAGAATCGAAGATGATTGAAAATCGTTTGCTATCCAAGGAAAATTTGGAAGGTGACTCGACTGGTGCTAACATTGGTAATTTGCTTCTGCGTCTTCTGGAAAGACATGCCATTCCAATGGCAAACTGTATAGCTTTTAGTGCATACAATGCCCCTGATATGATAGGGAAGAAAAATGGTGTTGCTGCGAAATTAAAAGAGCAGTGTAAAAACATCATAGTTGTAGGATGCCCATGCCATTTAATTCATCTGGCTGCTGAGAAAGGTGCTGATTCCCTTCCTGTGAAAATTGATAAGATAATGATTGATTTAAACAAAAGCTGCAAGAGAAAAGATCATCGGAAGTTATATCCTGATGTTAGGAAAATACTGAAGCATGTGCGCACGCATTGGTTGTCCTTGGGTAAATGCTTAGAAGGACGGATTTCACAGTGGAAGCCACTGCTGAGTTTTTTTTTTTTAAGGATGAGATGAACCAGTCCACTGGCACAACCAAATCTCTCAAGCATTTCCAAATTCCCAAAGTAAAGGCACATGTTGCAGAAGTTGAATTTGGTCAAGATTAATTGGAGGATTATCCATTTCGCAAGGTCCGTATTGACGTGTACAATGACAATTTTAATGGGTTAAGGGGGTCTCCGCCATTGTATTGATTGGGCGGAGACCCCCTTAACCCATTAAAATTGTCGTTGAATTTGGTGTTAGTGTGAACAACAGAGTACAGGATCAAGCACGTGTTATCATTGGCAAAAGGAAGTTGGAGAGCAGTTCTTCTTCTCCGTCTGCAAGGAAAAGAGTGACGGAGCCAAGTCAAACTGTTGGTATTTCAAGACAGGAGAGACTATTTCTTTTTCTGTCATCTAAGTTAAATGAGGCATTTTGCTTGTTTCTGGCATTTACCATCCCTTCATTTGAAAAATATAATAAAGTTCTTCAATCGCAAGCACCTCACATCCATATCCTAAGATCCATACTGATTGATTTGCTGACGGAAATTCTCTGTAGGTTTGTTAAACCAGTGGCCATAAAGAATTATTGCACAATTTTAGAAGTGGTCTATCACACGAGAGAATCAGAAAGCTGATGATGATTTGGTAATTGGTTTAACAACATCTAGTTGTCTAGAAAATCTGGCTCCTGAGGAGAAGAAGGTCTTTTATTTGCACGTCAGGAACTACTTCACTGCAGCCTCTGATTATATTATAAATTTAATTTGGACAGTGAGTTTTCTGTTAATGCTCAAGTGGCATACATAAGGTCTTTGTCTACTGCTTCCTTTAGTGCCAAGTATTATATCGCTAAGTTTCCAATTATGTTGCCAAGAAAAGGCGGTGAAGATGAGCACCAAGCAATGGATGCATTACAATGCCAGTTTTGTGCTCTCCAAATGGAGGATTTGCCATCTTCTATTGTGGAAGGAAAAAGAGCAGATTGTTCTTGGTCTGCTATAGGGGATATACGATGTGGAGATGGGTGTCTGAAATATGACAGACTAACTGGTGTAATGCTGTCAATATTAACAATGCCACACAGCAACGTTGAATGTGGGAGATTGTTTAGCCAGGTGAGGAAGACAAGGACAGAATTTCGATATCTCTGAATGACGAAAACCTCAACAAACTGTTGGTGGTTAAATCATGCCTAAGTGGAAATTCGTACGAGCAGCAGTATGACAGGGCATTTTTGAAGAGAGCAAAGTCGGCTACAAGGTCTGCATTAAATCAGTAAGCAGTCTCAAGATTACTATCCACATGTATATACATCACCTAATCATAATTAGGTAAGTTGTCCATGGTAATTAACTTTAGTCTGACAAAACATGAATATGTGGTAGCGAATGCGAAGTGTAATCCATCAGAATGATTGTATGCATTTTCTTTAAACACACAATTATGTTCTCTTACGTTTAAATATTGGTCATACATACTACTCGATGATTCATGATTGTTTACATTTTAGTGAATTTTATGCTGAATTCATATTTCGCCAATAAAGACACGCAGGTCTTTTAGTTTACCCTCTTTCGTCCACGCCACGGTATACTGCGCATGATGAAATCTACAATTTAAAAAAATCTTCCTATTTTTGACTTCCGAGGGTTGGCAGGTATGCAATGTGGCACACAGACCAATGGTACCATTAACATTGAAGACCATTAACTCAATAAAACCACCTTGGTTCTCTCATCACTTCGGATGGCGAAACCATTCTCGAAGCTCGAGCACGAGTAAGAGTAAATGCTGCGTGGCTGAAATGGCGCCAAGTCACTGGAGTACTGTGTGATAAGAAAATACCTATCCACCTGAAAGGAAACGTTTACAATACCATGATAAGGCCAGTGGCACTCTATGGCACAGAATGTTGGCCAGCTTCAACCAAACTCGAACAAGCCCTCCATGGTATGGAAATTAAAATGCTGCGTTGGTCCATGTGTATTACAAGACTTGACCCTGTCAGAAATGAACATGCAAGAAAGCAAATGGCAGTTGCAACAAATAAAGACAAAATGAGGGAAGCACATCTTGGCTAATATGGTCATGTCACTAGAAGTGATGAGAATTCTGTGATAAAAATTGATCGGGACGATCAGCCTTTTTAGGAAGGGGGTGGTGTTACGGCTGTGAGTTTGTGTCATCGCTCGCCGCATGAGTCACAACTGCCCCAGGGCTGGGCTGTGCCCTGCCTCATGTATTGCATGCGCCTTATGCAACAGGGCTACGAGGACAAAGGGATGATCCAGAATATTCGTGACTGAACCAGTGAAGGAAATGTCGAGAAGCCGTGTGCCCTGGACGATTCTAGAATTGATTGAGTCACCAGCCTGCTATATAAGCGGCTTCAACAGTGAGGGGACCGAGTTTTCTGTGGGTGTGTGTTTTTGAGCGAGTGCGACAGAAGTGTAGTGACGAAGTGCCGTGCGAGTTATGAAATCCAGTGACATTGTTTCCCCAGCTTGTGGACAGCGAAACAGCGGGTAGCGGATTATCGTAAGTAACTGTACTTCAATATGGATGGTGTGCCATCTTGTAACAAAGATTGATAATTGTCATTTGATAGTTGTACACTGCCACTCCGTCAGTTCACCCGTGGTCGTCTGGTACCAGGAAGTTCTTTGTTCGCCATGTCCCCAATATCCTACAATTTTGCCCTGCATCACCAGTTGTAGGATCCTGTGCTTGTCATTCCGCTTCACATGTCCAAAATACTCAGGCTTTCATCTCTTACAGGATAGCAGTTACTTCTGTACTCTTACCTAGGCCATCCAACACCTCGGTATTTCACACTTTCTCTCTCCGTGAGATGTACTGTTCTACCTACGTGTTATATAGGTATCTGCCAAACCTATTGAGCCTACTGTCGACCAAAGTATTATGTGCACTCGAGTTTGAAGGTTGTTTGTGAAGTAACCAATAGACCTACATAAAATCCAATAACATTATCATTTTCGTGGTTCTATTTTACGTTAGTTCATGTAGGTTTGGAATTAATATTTTTTATCGCAGTTGGAACAAAAAAAGTGCCTGTTCTTAAGCGTGTTTCAACCATGCGTCACATTTAAGAATTATTATCTCAAAAACCCGTCATCAGATCGAATCCAAATTTTAACACAATATACATTAGAATGTTGTTTATTAATTTCAAAATATTGTGTGTCCAAGAAAAAAAGTTGTAATTATTTTTGTAAGGTAACTTTTTCTCGGCTCGGGGTGGTTGGAAAATGTAGTTCTTGGTCGCGTTGTAATCCTTATACATCAAAAAGTGATGACTGTGAAATATGTAAATTAATTCACTTATTTTATATCGGTTTGTATTTGTAAGGGGAAATAAGACATGGTTCACCAGCTAGCTGCTCTGGGGAAAGCTGTACAGCGTTGCCGAGATGGAGCCCATCACACGTCATGGCGCGCATCGCTCGGAAGTGAGCGGAAGAAAACGGGCACTTTTTGTGTTCCAACTGCGATAAAAAATATTAAAATATAAACTAAAAATTCCAAACCTACATGAACTAAGGTAAAATAGAATGACGAAAATGATGTTATTGGATTTTATGTAGGTCTATTGGTTACTTCACAAACAACCTTCAAACTCGAGTGCACATAATACTTTGGTCGACAGTAAGTGAACAGGATTTGATGATTATTTCTAACACTTTCGTGGTGATACAGTTAATGTACACTAAAATTTTCAGTGCACCACATCATAATTCGTATGGTACTTCTCACTACTAGTTTTGCTACCACATTACAGCTTCTTGAAACAGGGAGTTAAGACTGCGCTCTGCAACGTGGTGGCTTCATCTCACAACAGGCATGACGCCATGGTTTCTCTCCTCAAAAACAGTCAGAAAACTTAGTAAGTGTGGTAATTACAGTTTTTACTTTTTATTTTTTGGTGGGTGTGGGGCACCTACTTTTGATTTTTGGAAAAAAAGAAAGTAGACTTTTGAGATCTACACATGGCCCAAAATTGTGTGTATCAATTGAATCACGACGAAACCGAATTGAACGAAATTTGGTATAGAGGTACCACTAGCAAAGGGCACCTCAGTGTCATGTTTCATATTGCCGCCATTTTTACCAAAACTTAATGAGCTCTCTCCACAGATACTAAATAAATTGCTATTTAGCTCAAAAGAGAGGCTAATGTATACACTCGTTTACTAATAATCACAGTCCCAGCATTGCACATAAACAGAAGACAGAAGAAAAAGGAGAATAGAAAACAAGATACACGTTGTCATCCATAGCCTTCTCAATATCTCTGTACGGTGCTGTCCTCTTGTGGGTTACGTGGGTAATTTTTCCAAACATTCTGCTTTGCAGATCCCTGGTCTCTTGAAGTATTACAATTTTGTCCTAGTTCAACTTCTAGCCATGACCGCGCTCCGATTACCTTTAAGCACTGCCAGCTGGATCGCATCCCTCCTGGTTGCTTTAAACTGTCTGCCGATTCAACACTGAGAGAAGCATACAAGATTCACCGCTAGGTTGCAGTACCAGCTAATACAGCGAACATTCCGTTATAGTCTACTCCTTGATAGGAGAAGGTAGGCTATATGTTCTTTACTGAACATCTTGTTTTTTCGCATATTGCGGTAAATTAATTGGAATTATCTTGCGTTGGTCGACTGTAAGTTACAATATCAATATTGAGTATGTTATTTTAAAAAAAATATTGTCCAGACAGGTCCTTATAATGAAATACTAAGCATAAGACGGGTCTGATTTGAAATGTAGGGATAAACTAATCTGACGTCTGTGACAGTGCACATCTGACTGAGCGAGCCAGCGGGTCATCCCGTGCACTCTAATTGTCTTCTCTTCTTCTGCTTTTCAGGGCTACTGAAGAAGATGTAAGGGAACAATTTCAAGATGTTCCATCCATTAAAAGTATCAATATGATGAAGGATGGGAAAACTGGAAAGTCAGTTGGACGAGCAACAATGGAATTGGATGACTACGTGTCCTATGCTGTGAGTTGATATTAATTATGATGGTAGTGTTACATGTTTAGCAACTCCTTTTAACAGCTTGGAGTTTAGAATTGCTGGGTTGTCGGAAGTTTGCCCTGAAGCGGTTATTTGGTGTGCCAGAAAGAATCCATGTTCAATGATTTGAAGGTGAGGGGGCTGTAGAAGAAGAGAAGGCCACAGTGCTAACTGCTAATAGGGGATCGTGGAGGCTACTCGTTCACAAAAAGGCTTGCCTACTTGATTGGTCACTGACATGCAAAAGAGTTTCAAATGAATGAGTGAGGGTATTTTTTTTTGTTAGTGAAAAGCCACCAGTAGGCCTAATTCAGGTTGCTACAGCCTGGCTTCATCAACCTTCATTAAAGATTTAACAGCAATTTGAAGTATTTAAACATAAATTTTAACAAAACAGGGTTCCATCAACTAATATTACTGCAAACAATTCATTATCCAGAGTTATGTACCCCAAAGTTGAGATGATAAAGCCTATTATTAAAATAAATTTTCATTTGGTTTAGTTGTTTACATTCTTAACCTATACAATTTAGTTTCACACAGGTGTAATTAGTGGAAAGTTCTATGACATGGGACCGCCGGCTTTACTTCCCCTCCGAAGGAAGGCATACTGAGGGATTTTTGACGCTCTTAAGGAATCCGACGGCTTGGCCGGGTTTGAGCCCGCTATCTTGGGCATGGAAACTCTGCATGCTGCCAACTACGCCACCGAAGCCGCCCCATACCGAGATTACAGGAAAGAGACCTGTTGGAAGACCTAGGAGGAGATGGCTGGACCAAGTGAAGGAAGATATCACATCCAAGGGAATCAACTGGGATGAAGTCTTGAAGGAGCAGTGGTACATGAATCGACTAAAATGGAGAGCACTCGTAAACCACACTCGGGAAACTGGAGTGAAAACTTGATGATGATGATGAAGTTTGGTCAGTAAATAACACCTTTCTTAATGCTTGGAAGAAGATAATATTAATGGCCTGGAATATCAGACATCATAATTTAGTCTTTTGTGTGATTTGATAATAGGGATGGGTCATTATTACCTACGCTTGCCACGGTGGGTGAATGGTCGGCTTGCCGGTCTACTAACCCCAAGCTTGCGGGTTCGCTCCTGGCCGTGGTAAGTGATTTTTGAAAGGCGGCAAAAATTGCGACACCATGTCTGTAATGGCCAACGCGGGAAGTCAACAACCCACCAAGAGTAATCTGGTAATAGTGGACAATGTATAAAAATTTGTTGGCCAAAGCATTAGATAATGATGTGATAATACAAAGAGTTGACTTTACAAAGGTCGCTTGACAATTTAGCAAACATGTGGAGGACCAGACAATATTATTGTCACTAAATAAGGAAATCCAGGAAGGCATAAAGGACACGACACCACCACTAACTAATAATAAGATATATTATCAAATAGGTGGCACATAAACATATGAGAAACATTAGCACAAATATACACAATTGAAGAAACACTCATTAAGAATTAACACACGTTACGTCTTGAGCCTAAAACACACATATTGTCTTGAACGTAGCTGCAGATCAGTACATCATAGAACGGCATGCAAACACGGCGGTTCCAAAGAATGATATAATTTAAATATGCAACACAAGTGGAGTTGCAACAAATAATGAAAAAACAGGTCGCATGGAACGAGAATGTGTCGTCGAACCAGGACTGACTTACAGTGATGCGCCGATACTGTAAGCCCAAAATGAATTGTTAATAAAACAAATTATGTGTGAAACGCAGGAAATCAAAGTAGTTGCTGTCATACAAATACCGGGATATGCCAATCGCACGGTATTGTCACAATAGTAAAGTAGTTAAACCCAGCGTCAACTTCCATTCCAGTGATGTTGCAGGAAGTCAAAGTAGTTGCTATCATACAAATACCGGGATATGCCAATCGCGCGGTATTGTCACAATAGTAAAGTAGTTAAGCCCAGCGTCAACTTCCATTCCAGTGATGTTGCAGGAAGTCAAAGTAGTTGCTATCATACAAATACCGGGATATGCCAATCGCACGGTATTGTCACAGTAGTAAAGCAGTTGAGCCTAGCGTCAACCTCCATTAGTGATGATGCCTAGCCTTGTAACATGCTTCCAGACACGATGTATTACTTATCACACGAAGCATCATCATTATTCATACGCGTGAAGACAAATTGTTAGGCAGTAAATGAAGATAGAAGTGAACACATAAACAAACTATCCGACGCCGCGGATTGAAGAATTCGTCGACATGACGCGTATCAACATCAAGCATGGTGATGATGAGATCGAAAATCACCGTAATGTCACTGCCCAAACAAAATATGAATCATGTGCATAGGACATGATTGCTAAGCACGGTTACTATGAAGATAGCACCAATTATAGAAAAGATTAGCTGGATACTTGTTGATATCACAACCAGCGTTGAAGCACAGCATTGTGTCATGGCTACACTTAGAGAACAACGAAGAAGAAACACGTGATTGGTCGCTACAAGCAGCAAGGAGGCCTCTGATAGGCTGGAAGCAGCCAATCACAGTAGAGAGTTTAAAAACCAAATTAGAGGCCTCTGATAGGCTGAAAGCTGCCAATCACAGTAGAGTTCAAAAAACAAGTTAAAGATGAATCAATGTGGCCAACTTAGAATACAAAATTACCTTCTAAGCCAAAATATCCTACTGGAAACACGGCAGTGGGAATACTACATGCAATCAAAACAAATAAATCACGACAACCAATCAACATAAACAAAACCAACCTGACAATGAATAAATGCAATGAAGACAAATAATACAGATATGTACAACCACACAGAGTGGAAACAAATGGGGAAACACAAAAACTGGTTTGCCAAGACAGTGGCCGAACCAATGTCATACGATGTTGGCATGTCAAAGAACCCATTTGATTTCAGTAGGCCGTGTTCATGATGGCAAAATGAATCTAGGGAGTTTCCGCCAACACAAAGTTCCTCATTTTTCTACAAGAGAACGCGCTATAGTGTTCAAGGAGCTTAGATATCTAACCTCCTTGACTTTCATAGTGCTTCAAGGAACAACAAAATTCGACATGCAAGCTACCCATTGGGTGTCAAATAACAAAGCTTGCACCCGGCACCCGAGGCCTTACGATATTATTATTATTATTATTATTATTATTATTATTATTATTTGGTTTAGTATTAAAATACTATATATCTCAACCTATGGATGGTAACAACGTACATTTGACTGTGCCCAATTCAAGTGTTAACACAAGGCATAGTTTTATTATTTGATATCAAGAGGTGCAAACTATGAAGATAAGACAATGATTATAAAATTCGGCAATTATGAAGACGTGTTTTAAATTTAACACTAAATGAAAACAAACATAATGCTATTGGTTCTACAAAGACAACATATGTTATTACACAATATTACCCCAAAGGGCTGAAATGTTATAAAACTTGGTATAAATACATGCATAAGTTTTAAGCCATAAGGGATATACTCCAAAAGGCTCATGAGTATAATATGCCTGTACATCAGCTGTATATTGATTATCAGAGAGCATATTATTATTATTATTGAAATCGTGCACAATGTGCAAAATATAAAACTGAGTAACCTACTGTACATTATTCCAATCCCAATTGGTTTATTGATGTATGTCTTTGTCGGCAATATTTTACATGATATCGAGAACAGCAATCACTGCACAGATCACGCACACATTCTTCAGTTGGTTGGTGGAATCTCTTGTTTTAACAGAACTTCTAGTGAAAGACATGTGTAGCGTATCGTGCCATTACGTGTCGGAGTTCATAGTTTGCCTGTTTCCATTCGTCAGTCATTATGGCGTTGGTTGAGAAGAAATCATTCCAGGTAGTGTTTTGCTTTCCTTTGAGTATTTGAAGGGCTCTGTCATAGGCCTCGGTGTGCAGCAGTGGTATCTGCAGCCTTAATGTCTTATATCAAGAAAATGTCTTTTGTGAGAGCATATGATAGTGTGAAAAGAAGTTTTCTTTTTGAAACACTAGAACACCTGGGGGTACCAAGAAAAATCATCAGACTTGTGAAAATGACTTTGAGTAACTCAAAGTGCAGAGTTAAGGTCCAGCAGGAACATTCAAGGGAATTTATAGTGAACCAAGGCTTAAGACAAGGAGACTCACTGTCTTGTATGTTGTTCAACCTTACGTTGGCGAGACTGATACGACACATCACTATCAGTGACAGAGGCACGATAAGAAGATATTTGCAACAGGGTTTGAGAGCCGCTGGTACTTTATTTAATCAACCCATTCAGTATCTAGCGTATGCAGATGATGTGGCAGTACTTGGAAGAAATCTGGAGGATGTCGAGAAGGCTTATGTGGAACTATCAGGAGCATCACAAGATGCAGGACTGCATGTGAATGAATCCAAGACCAAGAAAGGTCAATTCATAGGGACCTAATAGTGGAAGAAAAGAAATTTGACCGTACTTGTCCTTCAAGAAGCACGTGTAGAACACTGCAGCAAAACTAAGATCACGCAATAACATCTTGCAGATGTTATGTGGAACCACATGGGGAGCTACAGCAACAACATTACGATCCTCTGCTTTAGGACTTGTCTCTTCAGCTGCTGAATACTGTGCACCGGTGTGGCTTAACAGTCCACATGTGAAGTAGATTGATGTCCAATTGAATTCGGCGATGAGGATAATATCAGGTTGCATCAGGACCACTCCTCTGTACTGACTTTCACCTCTAAGTCACATTGCACTGCTCTCTCCTGAGGGAATATCAAAAGATAATCTCCACTCCACAGCTTCCTATTCATTCTGATATACCTACAGTAAAGATAAGACGCTTGAAATCCCGCCGACTACCCATCCTTACAGCGGAATGTCTACAATTAAATAATTTTCAGATTGAAAACAAGTGGACTGAGGTATGGAATAATTTATTCCAAGAAACTTCATTGATCCTATCAAGAAACCAGCTGGCATGGAACTACCACGCCATACATGGAAATCACTCAACAGGATTCGAACGGGACATGGGGTCTGCACAGACAGCTTATGCAAGTGGAATAAGGCTTCCTCACCTCAGTGCGACTGTGGATTTGAAAGACAGACCATCCAACATATTGTGGAGGACTGCAGCCCTCGAGCCTATAATGGGAACCTGAAAGACTTTCATGATGCAACGCAGCCTGCTCTTGATTGGATTTCAGATTTAAATATTACTTTGTAAATCTAAACATTTTATCTGTTTATATGTCTCCTCATCAAAATTGATATTAATATTTATTGTTCTCTTAAATGCTAATGTAGGCTATATGTTTAATGTGTTCCTTAGCTTGTAATTATGTAGATGTACCATGCCATATGCTAAATAATAATGAAATGCTTCAATTCTCCTTTTTTTTTTTGCTGCATCAAAAGTCCAAGTTTAAATTTCATAGAGTGCCATGCTCCAGACAAAGGCTTTCAAATATGACCTCCGAATACTGTACCAAAATCTCTATTCGATGTCAACTATTCCTTCTCTGTAGAAATTCTTTCCTTACCTGAGCCGACCTACTTTTTATATCCTCTTTACTTCATCCATCACTGATTATTTTAACCGACAGCAGTGGCTCAGCTGGCTAAAGCGCAGCGTTAGGTCATGGGACCAAGCTCTCTGCTGACTCGGTAGACGCGTGGGTTCGAGCCCCACCGTCGGCCGTCCTTGAAATGGTTTTCCGTGGTTTCCCATTTTCAACACCAGGCAAATGCTGGGACGGTACCTTCTGATAGGCCACGGCCGATTCCTTCCACATCCTTGCCCAGTTTCATTCATCTTCATCCATTCCATCCTGACGCGCAGGTCGCCCACGGGCGTCGAATAGAAAGACCTGCACTCGGCCTCTGAGGAGGCCACACGACAAAAAAAAACCTGATTATTTTGATTCCTAAGTAACAGAAGTCTCCTACTTCCTTTAGTTTTTCACCTGCCAATTTGATGTCCATAGGGGTTTATGATTTCTTTCTGCTGCATTCCAATATTTTTGTTTTACATTTATTGTTTATTTACATATATTTGTTTGGTTGGTTGGTTGGTCGGTTTACATATGTTTTTCTTTTTCTTTATATTATAGAAAGTATTGGCCATGCATAGAGTCCATATGAACGACCGTCCTATCTATATTGCTCCTGACAAAAGCATGCCCAAGGGAATCTCAAAAGGATTGATCCAGACCAAGACAAAAGATGTGGGACAGGATATATACAGAGTCTGTGTGAGCCAGCTTCCTCCATCGTAAGTACTTATGAGGCGTCGTTCATTAATGCAGTACTATTGAGAAGTTTGTCCTTAACATGTCTTTGATAGATTTAACCAAAGATGGCCATATTTGTGATATATTATGGAGATAGTTTCAGCAACAATGCTTGTAATTAGAAGATGGTATATTGGCACACAAGACATGGCACAAACCTAGAAATATTGCTGACTTGTAATTAGACCTTTCAACATACATACAGTATAGCTTAATAATGAAGTGCTTCTACACCTACGTCAGCTAACATTATTCCATAGTCAAAATCTACACAGGAAACCACAACAAGGTGAACACACAAACAATCATTGTACAGGAAAATGTGGATAGATATACAGAAAAAGGACAAACTTAATTAATAGGCAGGTGTGGGTGGAGGGAGAGATAAAGGAAAAAGCACAAAAAGTGGAAGAGGAGACACTGCCATGGTGCAATGGTAATATTATCGCCTGCTGTGCTTAAAGTTGTAGATTGAATCCTGGCACAGTCAGTTTGTATTTGAAAGTGTTTAAATGCAGGGATTTGTTTCAGTAGAGTTACTGGCACGTTTAATTCCATCATGCCAGCAACTCTGAAAAGTCATAGTTGTTAAAAAGGATGTAAAACCCCTAACGTTGTTGTTACACACCGCCATCTTCAAAGATGGGCATACAGGCCATCAATCCAAACAGGAGTTGGGGGTTAGAGCTATTGAAGATGGCGGTGTGTCTGACCATGGAGATATTTCTTGTTCTGTTTGTATTTTTGTTCTTGTTCTTTCTGAACCCACACTTGCCTGTTGTGCTTGTCCTTTTGCCTTGTTTCTAACCTCCTTTTCCTGTGAAATTTGTGTACTGTTGTGTACTGACCTCGATGTTCCACCCCTTAACACAACAACCCCCACTTCTTGTCCAATGATTGTTTGTAACTGTATTTATGCTAATAATCCCTGCATCCTAGTTTTAGAGAGGAAGTTTGATTTAAACAATTTTATTTTAATACTCAGCAAATTTTCTAGATTTGTGCCGTGTCTTGTGTGGGGTTTCGCCTAGGACACCAAGCTGTTTCATCAGCGGGCTCCTGTGGGGGTCCGGGCGGGGACACGAAGAGTCCGCTGATCAGCCAGCTTGGTGTCCTAGGCAAAACCCTATACAAGACACGGCACAAACCTAGAAAATTTGCTGAGTTTTAATTCACTGGCCATGAAAGCCAATATACCAATTTTATTTTTTAGCTTTGTGTTTTTCAACATCCAAATGAGCTGGTATCGCAAAGTTATGGTGCCACTTGCAGGCTAGATTAGTAACCTTCTGAGTTCCTCCCTTCCAAATTTTGTGGACGCTGTAAGACATTGTTTGTTTTAAGGGGCCTAACATTCATTGCATTGGTAAACGGAAACAAGAAACACTACTCCAAACTATGAATAGCTTGCACCACTCTATCAAATTTACTAAGGAATTGGAAACTGGACGAAAATATAGATTATCTTTTTATAACAATTAAAAGGCTAGACAACAACTTGACGTACTCGATCTTCCACAAGCCTACACAAACATCGCACACTATTAATAATTGCTCAAACCTTCCAAGCATGCATAAACTTGCGGGTTTCAATTCAATGGCACATACGGCTTTAAGTACACCTATAACAGCAGAACATTACAACAAAGTGATAAAATTATATGGACGATCTGTTTTTCAAGTGATGAACTGATAGACAATGTACTATAATAGTTGAGAAGGTTGCCATATTATACCAACATAAGCAAGGACTCGCAGACTGCTCCACACAAGAAAGTAAGTTGCAACAACAGATGGTCATTGGCTGCAATAAAAGTTTATAAACAACAGATGGTGCTAGTATTACCCACTTTAGTTCAAGGTACAGCATCAGATATTGCTAGCAACCAACCAATGAGTAGGTACGATTGTGAAGGGGGCCCTATTTGTTTCTTTATGTTTGTGAAGAACTCAATCTTCTGTATGCTGACCTTGAACCAGTTATGGGTGCTATGTTAGAGGCTCTGCTGTTGGTTGGTAGCCTCCTCTATGCTGTTAGTTAATGGAGTGAGAGTTGCCTAAGATATATTAATTTCTTTTGAAGTACGGTACTGGTACTGCCCCCATAAAATGAATTATAAGGGATGAAAATAGGAATAATACTTTTTTTTTCGAAGCCCATGATAAAATTTAATCAAGGAATATGATGGCTGGAACTTGGCAGAAACCAGTCGTGAGGCGACGTTGAGCAAGGAGGGAAATTCCGTCACATGATTGTATTGCGCAATGGAAGTTTCTAGAAGCTTGGAATCGACCTAGCAACAGCGAATATTCCCAGGATTTGTTTAAATATTGTTATAAATTATCCCATTGGATATGAGCTTACAGCCAATAGGAAGAAGTTTTAGAGAAGACGGGAGTTCCAGCAACTAAATTTTTATGGATATTTAATTCATTTAAGCCCTTAGAGAGTGAATTTATATATTGGAAAAGAGAAGAATATGATAATAAAATTTTGGAAATATTTTATCAGTCAATAGCAGGTCGCTATTGGAAGAAATTAAGCGATTTGCTAGAGCCCGCGCGAATTTGAGAGGGAACTCAAGAAGGCGGCTAAAATCAGTAGACTTGGAGGGGAGACGCCAAGCACCGGGGCTCTTGTGTATCTGAACGTCGAAGAGGTCAGACGTGTGCGATTGGAAGAGAAAGGAGTTCCGAGTGTTTCACCGAGCTAGTAGAAGGTGACTCGTGGAGATAAGGCATAAGCAAGGGCGGAATTAGGAGACGACCGCGCCTTGAATCTAGGTGAAGTTGCGAGGATCACATATACCGCGATCACTTCGGTCTGATCGGCTTCAGAGAATTTATTTCAACTGCATATTGTAGCTGACTAGCAGATATTGTATATTACGAACTTTCAGGAGTTCGAGAGAAGTATTTCAGCAATTATAAGCAGTTTTGTGAAGCGCGAGAAAAGTGTTTCTTTCCAGCGCAGTAAGACACTTTGTCCGAGCGACTACAGCTCAGGCAACAGCCACGAGTGAGTACGAGTGCATATTAATATTGCTTGTGTGGAACTGTATTACAACACTTAGGATGGAGATATATTCCATAGTGAAGAACAATATTCAGTCTACTATTATGAAGATTATTATGGACTAAATTATTATGTGCGCCAGGAGTATAAGCAGATAGTAGCAATATAGTCAACGATGGAGCTTCGTTAGAGGAGACTGTTCGTGAATGTCTACTTAGTGAGCGATCATGAGACTTGATGCACAACTCTATTCTAGTGCATTCTCGTCAAACATGAGCTCAACATTAACATCAGCGACTACAGAACGATGTTCAGATTCCATCTACTTGAATGTTCGTTATACGAGTGAGGTCCAAGACTTTCTCTTCAAATGCCTTTTGAAGTGGAAAGCAGAACTTTCGACGCTACTCACTGTTATGATGAGACTGTGCTGTGACGGAGATAGAAGAAACATCAAGATTATCAAGAGGTCCAGGGTTATCCCGGTCACAAGGAAGATGATGATTGGAGGCCAGCAGTTCGATTCCGGTCGGAGCTTGCTGTTTCCAGTGGGGGAATTCGTTCCTTTCCTGAGGTCACGAGTTCGTGGAGACGAGCTAGGATCCAGCCCAGATCTTTGGGAGATGTAACATCCGAGTATTTTGTTATACTCTATCTTGATCTTCTAGATTTCGAGACCAGGTGGCAGTGTTCACTAACCTTGTAGTTAGAGCTTGTAGTGACATTTTCTGAGCAAATCCTTTATCCATATTTCGATACAGTATTTATGTACTCCATGTATAGCATTTTTATTCTTCGAAATTTATTATAGTGATCGTCTTGCGACGCTATTAACTTCGTTTGTTAGGAATCCAGTTTCTGAACTGAGATTATTTTGTCATTTCTTTAAGGAACGGTTATTTTATTTTCGAAGTTTTTGTATTCAATCTGAATGCAGGTGATAGACATTTTCGTCTATGTTACCCATTAAATTAATTTTTATTAGTTTAATTTGGGCATTTTATCCGTCGAGAAGAAACGTCAAGAAAGAAGATCTTGTTAGTGATATATTGTGAAATATCATGTCACATTGTGGAAAAGAAACATTTAACGTGGACACGGTTATTATCATCAGAACTCGTAGACATTCGTTCTGAATGAAGAGAATACGAATATGACTAACTGTATGTTTTTATTGAAGAAAGCTATGAACTTTCAGTCATTTAAATGATTTGAAGATAGAATCTTCTTGGAAGATTAATTATCATCTGACGTTAGGGTAGTTATCGTTTGATATCCTCGTCGTGATAGATTCTTGTTGGACACGAACACATAGATATGATGTTGTGATTAAATATTTACGAGGAGAAATATCATGTCACGTTGTAGACATAATATTCCTTCCTCGATTAAAATCGAACCCAGATGTGTGAAGATGAGATGTAGTATTTTTATTAATTGTATACACGACAGTTTATACTTATCAGAGTATCGTTTCAAGAGTATTAAGTGAGGTCAGTATCGTAAATTCCAGAGGTCATTAAGATGTATAAATTAATAATTTAACAATTGTCATTATTGTTCACGAGACCAGCGATTGTGGTGACAACGCTGAGAAATTATGCCCTTTTGTAAGGAATGCCAGGTTGAAAGAAGTGGAGTTGATAACCCTTTGATAGTGTTTTTTTTATGTATTTCCGTATGTAGTTGGCATACGAGGTTATTGCGAAGGTGTGTTCTGCATTTTATAGTATAGTCATTGCGTGGGCATGACTAGGATTGGCAAGGCATTAAAGTGTGAGTAGAGAGTACTCCTTATTTTGTTATATATGACCTGGGATTGAGAGAGGACAGGAAGGGTTACGGTTGAAATTGGAACGGGAAAGTGATGATGTCAGCTGTTATGCTATACTTTTATCGAGATTATTAAGCACAAACATGTAATGGCATATGTTTCACCTTAAGTGGTCGAATGTATTTAAACTATTTTGACACCAGATCAGAGAGGAGAGACTGGTGGTGGTTATTTCTGGTGATGTAGAAGATTTTACGGATCACAGTTCACTGTATTTGACATAACTGCTAGATCAGAGCGCAGGCTCGAGTGTATTTAGACGCTATTACTTTGAAAGAACTATAGCTGGTGCTATAAGCGTCATTATAAATTCATTTAGTGTTAACCTTTATTATTTGCCAATCGAGTGTATAACATGTTAGGAATAGGAAGTTTATAGTTTGTTTAACGTAGAGGTTAAAGTATGAATGAGTATGTGACTGTATGTGGTTTGTTTCTTGTTTAGTGCGAATGAAATGAACTCCATTGGGACGTCACAATGCGAGAGTATGAATGTTAGTGTGTATAGAAGTTTTATGCCAGTAGCATGTAGGATTTGCGTACAGTTCACGTATTTGTCTGACGTGAATCTGCTTTATTGTAACACAGCTTTTATTGTTATGGAGAGCACATTTGTGGACCAGGCGGGAATAGCGAGGACTTCTTTAAAACTCGTTTCTAGCCAAGGCCATAGCTGGGCCAGGCCGCACAAATGGGGAGAGTTGTTGCGAACCGCACGGCTCGCGCTCTTTCTTTTTTAAACCAGCCAGACTGGGAATGTAGCGGTGAATGTTATGTCATCGGACACGTGGCGAGGGTCGCGTGCGCCGAGCACCCATATGTTCTTGGGAGCATGCCAGAAGAATGTAAATACACAGAGGTGTGTAACCATTGTACAGCTTGATGTATGGACACAAGCTACACCAAATTTTGTCAAAATGTTCATAGAACGCAGTTCTTTCAGTGACGTGAGTGTAGAGATGAGCGAATGGGAGTGTGTATTTTATTTTATTGTTTGAATGTTTAGCACTAGTTTACATTTTGTTATTAAATCGTTAAGTTTTATTAGAAGCCGTGTCGTCATGATTCATTTTAGATATAAGGAGATGCAACTGTGAAACCCATTTTAGGTCCAGAGAGGCTGACCACGAGATCCCCGAGAATAAGGTAGGTGTTTTACTGCGAGCTAAGTGTATTTTTTTCATGTAATTCACAGTTGTATTGTAATTTCCGCCACGTATATTCGCGAGGGTCTAGTTGGACGTAGATCCTTGACTAGTATTTTGCGCCGGAGCAGTCAGGGTCTACGAATCCAGCTGTTGCTTCGGATATCCAACAGACCGCCTCTAGAATATACGGGGACAGTACCTATTGTTACAATGTTACCTAGGTAGCCTTATTAATCTGCTTCTGTTTAGCCATTCTAATGGTAAAACAGATTCCCAGATTATATTTTGTTGATAAATTGGTGATTTGCAAGTGGTTCCACATATACTGTAGGTCGTTATATTTACCTAAGGACAGTTGTCAGAGCAGCTTGAAGACATTCCACAATTCAGATAAGTGTCCATATCAGATCATTAAGCACAGTATTAGTAGACAAACACTACTTTTCGGATTTTACAATTCAATCTTTTTACCATCATCTCAGAGCAGAGTACTCGTAGGTCATTTCTGCACATTTGTTTACAATTTTAGTTCAGGGCTTAATGCTTAGGTGTATGAAACCTTCATAAATTAGTTGGTGAAGGAAGGATGACGTGCTTCGCTGTGGCTCAGTCTGATATGAAATGGTTAAGTAAATGAAAGTATTGTAGCGAACATAGATTCATCAATAAAACACGTCATTCAATGCAATATCCTGCCTTGCGTTGCTGTGGAATGAAAGGAAGGGAAGAAAACGATTTTTTTTAACATGAAATCATTTGTTATTGTAAAGCTTAGTGGATTGACTACATTCTTTGTTTGTCCATTTTTTGCATAAACATAGACATCAGATGGTTTAACGACTCTGGAGCATGTAATGTATAATTGCCCATGAGAGAAACAATAGTCTTCTAATTTCAAACCGCACACTTACCAAGATTGTATTTGCACTTTATTGATAGTCTTAGTGAATGCAAGGCGAATTGGAAATTGAAGTCGTTAGTACTGGAATGTCATGTTGGTGGGGATGAGTGGTATCCGAGAAAGTAGTACGTTTTCACCTTTATGTGGTACCATAACGAATAGAATAAGAAGTGATATCACTGGCCTAGTACGCCTGGTCCGCCACATCGCAGCGCTGGCTCCGATCTGTGATGTAAGTTAGCATTGGCGCTTACGAGACTTTTAAAACCTTGCGACCTGTTTTACATGTTAAAACACCGCAAGATATCCTCATAGGCGCTAATAAGTTCGACATCTCCACTTACTTTACTGTGTCCAATTATAATTTAATAAGTCGTCTCCTGTAATAGTCCAGTTTCGACAATAAGCGAAGACAGAGAGCAAGTTCAAAATGCAATTAGTTTTGCCAGCTATCGGTAAATTAAAAAATAACGGAAAAATTAACCTCGCTATCAGAAAGGATTTCTTCACATTGTTACACATTTTACATTCCCTTAACAGACTTGCAACACAGCAAAAAAAGAAAGAAAGCCGTACGAACGCAACTTTCAACTTTACCGTAGATTACTATAAAATTCAATAATAACCATAAATGTCACTCCACAAACACCAAAATCAGTAAACTACCATCATTTCAGAAGAACTTAACATTAAACAGACATAGAAGGCATAGGCATGACCCCTTCATAGAGTAGGCTATTGCCTATACCCGATCACGGCTCCTTCAACTTTATTTAGAATATTACAAAAATTAATTATACCCATAAATTTCACTCCACAAACACCAAACTCAATAAACTACCATTATTTCAGAAGCACTTAACATTTAACAGACATAGAAGGCACAGTCATGACCCCTTCTTAGAGTAGGCTATTGCCTAAAACTGATCACGACTCCTTCAGCATTACGGTACATGTTTTTTAACTCATGTCTTTTTATTCTCATCCCTTTCTTCACAGAAGTAGTCTTTAATGCATCAAGAGCATTTTTATTTACACCATACTGGACAAATACTTAGGCAAATTAGGAAATATATGTGGAACAGAATAGTCTTTCAATCGCCAGTTGGTTCTTGGGAGAAGTACTACTTCCTTCCCTTCTATCACAAATTTGTCAAATTTAACAATTAAATCTTCTAAAAAGTGAGCATCACAGATGTAGGACTTTTCAGTATTCAGTAAGTTCCCTATCCTTCCCTGGTATAGCCTCTTTGCACTTGATAAAACGTTCCTTATCTTTAGGAGGTTTGAAAAACCGTTGACCTCTTTACAGTCCCCATAGCTAGATCTGCATCCTGGTACAAAAGTGCAAGGCATCTTCACTTCTCACATTAAGCACTCATGAAAATGTAAGGGCTAAACTGCTGTTTATTTACATTATATAACAATAAAATTAACACACGAAGATAACGTCAACACACGACAAGAAATTAAATTCCATTTCAGTTAATGCTTCCTACAATAGCATTTCAGGTATTAATACTATGAAGTAATAGTGTAAGCACTTGTATATCAATAAACGTTTGCACAGAACACCACCAAAACACTCCGACTGATTAAATACTTAATATATCGCACATAAACATATGTGGAAATCAACAATCTCAAGTCTACTGTAGCGCTGCGTAGCGGCGAGTGGCTACCCGATCTGTATTCATTACATGCTATTGAGGGAGAAGAGATCACACTTTATATTCTATTCGTTATGGTGGTACTATGAGAATAGTCGGTTCAATGAGATTGTTCATCAATTTTTAAACTACTAATCGTGTGCCAATACATAACTTTGGCTGATTGATGTTTCACATTAATATAATTGGCTCATCAATTTTCAAATTCAGAATGTGTGACGGTATTCGGGAATTGTGGATGGCATTGTTGGTTTGGTAATGTTTTGTACAGCTATTTTGTCTTTGATAATGCTCGCTTAGCGAGCGAAACATGTCATCTAATTATACTCCCACCATTTGTTAGAGAAGTGTGTTAATAGTGTATAAATAATTCATGTAACATTTCTTACAAATATGGTGATGAAATAATCATCACTTTCTGTCCAATCTATTTGGGCAATCTGAACACTGAAAAATGGCTTCTAACATTTTAATATTCATTATATTGGCCATCATCAGTAATTATGGGGTTGCCGCAGATGTGAATTTCTCAATGTTACAGTGTATACTCACCCAGAAATAAGGTCGGCATTACTCATGAGCCAATCTCAAATCTCACCACATCATAAATAATGAAATTGCAGTTGATGTGAGTTCCACCAGTCATCAGTAGGGTTCAGTTTCAGTCAGTATCACAATATTGTTATGTGTGCATACTCGGAGATGCGGTCGGCATCTTCTCCCTGTATATTGCAATTGGCAGGCAAATGGCATTGAAATTTGAATGGAAAGAGTTCGGTACTGTACCCGAAACACTTACCAATACCTGGTGAAATCCCTCGATGGTCACTGGATCGTAGAACCTGAAAATTGCCCGGCGAAAAACCCTCCCAGGTCCTACCACCAAGTAGAGGAATGAATGGGGTACTAGTCATCCTATCAGGCTGTTTTAAGAATGACCATGGCTACAACGAACGAACAAATAGAAACTAGCTCAAGAACACGAAAAACAACTCTGTCTCAAGGGTGGAAAACCCTGGAAAAAGAAAATCCAAGCGATGGCCATCTTAAAACGACCTCCAATCTCTTCGTTAAAATATCACGCCATGATTTAAAATTGGGAAAACAATTTATTCCAACAGAACAAGGTAACAGACAAGAAAACAAAATATTAATACCCTGTCGTCAAGAAAACAAAATCACAGCTAAACACAACTGTATTAAGAAAATCCTAAATAATTCCAAAAATGGATTACGATCATCACCTACACGCTGGGGTGATTCTAAATATAATATCTCACATTATGAAACAAGGATATTAGGCATCAATCTCCTAATGATATTAGGAGGACTGGATGAAATACTAGACGATGAATTAAGAAGAATTATCATTTTTTTTTTTACCTGTGCATCGTCTTAAACGATATTCCGAAAGTGTAGCAATATCAAGATTATCTACATGTATTTATAAGAATATATACAGAAATGTCCTCAGACATTCACATGATTCAGCCTAAACAGCTGATCTTGGCCATAACATTCGCATCGTGATGTGTAATTAACATTCAATACATCAGGTTACCAATTTTTATCTAGCAATTAAGCTAAGTGGTGTATCTATCGACTATGTTCATGATTCAAATTTCAAGTAAACTTTTACAAAATTGTAGAGGTTTTAATGATTATATGCTGTGGAAATGTCTTAAGTAGCTCGAACAGATTATCCAAGCGTTGCCTTTGATTAGGTGAAGAAAAGCATGTAGGATCGCTCTATAAGAATGACGACGCCAATGTCTCCAACAGACATTAAAATACCAGAAAAACTCATCTATATTAACGTAACACCAAACACGGGTGTCGACTACTCGAAGTCACAAACAGATTGGCACTTACTGTCTGAAAAGCACTTACCGGCTCAATCTAAAACTGGCCTAATGCTTCAACAAGCATAAAATCTCACAAATAAGCATCATCCCAGATGTGCATCCAAAACACAACACAACAAGGTTATACGAACCTTCAAAACACTACTATTATTTAATCTCAATACTCACACAAGACCTACAAACATGCTTAACCACACACTAACCTTAAGCACGTTGTTCAAAGTCGAGACACTAAAACATTCCACTAGCAAATTAACCTATCTTGCCTCCCGATAATGTATATTAATAATATTTGTTCATTTTTCTTGACTCAAAGTCAAGCTTTCCTGGAATAATTTAATCAACCTTGTAAATGGTGTTCAAAACTGCTATACTATATCTCACTCACACAATTGCATTAAATGCAATTATTTACATTAATACTGTGGAAAATACATGTCTCAAAATGACATCCTAAATTAAGTTAATCTCAAATCAACACCTAATAGAAGGTAAAACTGATCTTTTCCTGAACCAGGATAGCCTCCAACTTCGGTGGGCTTCGAAGTATCAGTGGATAAAACTTACACCATGAAAGCAAGTTAACTAATCAGGTTAATCCAATGACAATCATTAAGTAAATCCACTAATAAATCTGCACTCACGAAAGCGAAGTGCTTTCCATAAAAATAATCCAACAGGTGGATTAAAACTATAAATGCAACGAACACCAAGATAAACTTTCCAAGATTCAAATCGCTGCGAGAAAACGAAGTTCCTAACAGAACAGTAGTACATGAAAAACATGTACTGGCCTCAAAGAAATCAGTGTTCCAAACACTGAGTAACAAACGCGATTAACACTATGCTTAAACAAAATATTGGAGATCTTCCCCTAAATCCTCTTCTCGGCAAATAAAAATACGCACTACTGAGAAATTACTGATTCTACTGATTAAATGATCCAAACTAATAATACACAAGGGATGAATTCGTTAAGCGAATACAAAATCCCGGGAACACAGCAAGTCAGATTCGACAGAAACATCGGACCTAAACCTGTGAATACCCATTTAATCTACAAAAATGAAATGACAATTGCAGTTGCTAACAAGTGCCTCAACTAAGCTACGTTAAAGAGTCTGCTGGTCCAGTACCTTTTGTTGCATCTTGAAGCGTCTTAACCGGGATATATATACATATATATATAGATCTGATGAATATCCAGGGTATCACCAGATAATACACTCTTCTTCTTCTCTGGATTTGGGAATCGAACCCGGGCCTGCAGCGCACACGCTTACTGGTCAGAGGACCATACGGGCCTACTCCCTTCATGCCAGAAATACTATAATCCGCCTGAGAAATAGCACTGTCCTGCATGTCGCAGCTCATGAAAGCACTCGCAAACAACCACTGGAGTGCGGGGAAAACATACTCCTCTCCAACAAGGAGAATGAAGTTGTGGGTGGCAGTCATTTCGCTTACGCATTTCTCATGAAGCTACCCCATTTAATCTAACCTGCCATTCTAGAAGTCATAACTATAACGTTGAACTTCCCCACTGACATCTCAGACGATAATATGCGTTCTAGTGTCTGCATAATGTCCAGCTTAACAAGTCCTGAAGTTAGCATGTATCAGCACAATCATACACGTTACTATTGCTCGTGATGAAGACCTCACAAGGTTTCGAAATGGCTGCCTTGATAATGGACACCGCTGGACAGACACATTCAGTCAGTCCGCGTTCCGTTTCGACACCATTCTTCTTGACCAAGATGGCAGTATACATTTACAACTGTTCTGAAATTATCTCAGATCCATTATAAAATGGTAGCTTCGATAAGTACTTGTACACGGTACACGTCCGCTTGTCGAGACACGAAATACTCTGCACGTTTATAACGCACTTTGAAAAAGACTGTTCGGCTTAGCTGAGTATAAACTCGAACCGTCTCCACACGGAGTTATCACAGCCTGCCTTGCACCTGCGATTTCGCTCACTAGCCGAGTTGCGTAACCACACATATGGCACTCTGAATACAATAGTACAAGTCCAAGTGAAGTCGCCTTGCTGGCTGCCAAACGCCACAGCAAGCAACCCCCACTACTACCTTCCTTCATCGATATCTCGATGTGTCAATAACTCGCTTATGGCTTGATCATTATAGATGTTATTCTTGCACGTCGCTTGTTATATTATATTCCTCATATAAAATAGCTTTCTGCTATGGTAATCTGCGTTCTACGTTCTTTGAAAAGTCTTCTATTACTCTGATTCGCTTTAAAACAATAAAGATAATCCTGTAGCCTGGGTCGATATATGACATGACGTCACATATAGGTTTATTGATCGGTCTAGCTGTGAGTCCACTCACTCGGGAATGCTCGTTACTTTCCAATCTCGAACCGAATGACACTTCTTATATTAACGGCGTGATAGATCATGACTTGACTCACGAGCTCAACAGCATCACGTCTCTCGCCGTCTCCACTACAGTATCTGGGCATAACCTTATGAAAATATACGGTACAGTACCAACTTTGATTCGTATAATGCCTACACCCCAATTCTTCACTTCTAATTTAGAAAACAATGCTGGTAGCATGTGTGTAATTAATTGGTTTGAGTTACACTAATACACTAGGAAAGGTGATTTTACTGGTATTTAGAACCTGCTTTATTTAGTCTACAGGCTTGTTGTTGGATCTTTCTTAACATTAGTGACATCACTGCTATATATATATATACAGCGAGAGCCTTCCCCATAGAACGGAGCTTTGCTCAACCATGTGGTGGGTGGAGAGTGATTAGTCACTGCCAGTTGACTAGCACCTACCGTTACACAACAGCGTGTTGGGAATCACCACATGTGGTGATAACATCGATTACTTTCCCAGCTGGCAAGATACCTTAGTTCAGATAGTTAAGACTTGTGGTGAAGTACTGTAGTCTATCTCGTATCCCATGAACATGGTTAGGTATTGAACAAATCATTGAATTTTCCTAGTGAAAACTTATCTTCTAAAGAAGAAGTCTTCCAGTAAATGTGTTCGTACGTTTCAGTGCCGTGCGATTTATACTTGTGGGGTGACCTCAAACAAAAGGTATACAGGAACAATCTGTGTACTCTGGAGGCTCTCAAGAAAGAAATAACTGCACCGATACGAAATATCAGTGAGGATGAATTACAGCGAGTGTACTAAACCTTCCTACGTTAGTGCAATGTTTTTAGAAAAGGAAGGACAACATTTCCAGCAACTACTCTGAAATTCATGTAGGTAAATATGATTATTAAATACGTTAAATAGTGTAAATGTGTTAAACTAGTTGGGCACTATGCTGCTGCTAGCGCCTTGCTCGACAGACGGCTACACACAGTGCCCTGGTTATCACGCGGTGACTGTGAGGCCCCGTTCTATAAAAAAGGCTTTCACTGTATAGTTATGTTATGTAAACGAGTTACAAGGAACATGTTTGTGCTGTAAAATATAAAGTAGTATTCTGCTATGGGAGATAATGAGGTACACAGCAGTCGTTGGTTTTCAAGATCAGGAAGAACATGAAGATGCTGCACAAAACCAGTAAGGGCCCATTAATGAACACATTGGAACGGTTGTAAATATATGTTAACCAGAAGCTATTTCCAAGTCTCAGCACAGACACTCGAAGAATCACCACTGGTGTAATTGTCGTTCCCTTGGGATTCGATTCCTCTGTTGATTTTTTTATTTTCCAGCACTGTAGCTTTCAAGACTCTACTGCTTTACTGAACCATGAAGGTGTTTAAAACCTGATATCAGTGACAGACTTTCGTTATATATTGAATGGATTTTGGGTACTGTATTATGTTTTATGGTGCAGATTGGTTTTTGTTACAGCTGTCATCTCATTATTACGACTTGAATTAAATTTCAGGCTTAAATTGAAGAAGATTAAGGAGCATTTCTCAGCAATTGGCCATGTGAAACGCTTCATTGTACCACCTGTTAAAAGGATACCCCTGGATGGAGACAATCAGCAAACCATAGTTCTGGAGTTGGATAATCAGGATTTATACAAGGTATTTTCCTTCATATTGTTTTACAACCTTATACAAACATAATGTATTTCTCATCAGAATACCTTATGTTGAGAGCTGTAATGCATCAGGCTGTTTTGGCATGTCCAGAATTTCTTAGTAGTCAACGTTTTGTCTTCATTACAGTAGGCAATAGTCGTGGCTGAATGGCTTGCTGGTAGATACAGTAAGAAAAGGACAAACACTAAAGAATATTTTCTATAAACCAAATATGCCTGTTGTTAGCTTACAGCTCATTCTTGATGAGTGTAGTGGCTAGCATTTTTGGCTGTCACCTCAGAGGTCGGGGTTTGATTCCTAGCTCTACCAAAAGATTTAATTCTATTCTATGGGTTGGAAAGCCTCCGTGGCTTAGGCGACAGCACGCCGGCCTCTCACCGCTGGATCCGTGGTTCAAATCCCGGTCACTCCATGTGAGATCTGGGCTGGACAAAACGGAGGCAGACAGGTTTTTCTCCGGGTACTCCGATTTTCCCTGTCAAAATTTCATTCCAGCAACACTCTCCACTATCATTTCATTTCATCTGCCATTCATTTAATCATTGCCCCAGAGGAGTGCGTCAGGCCTCGGCAGCCGGCACAGTCCATATCCTCGCCGCTAGATGGGGGCTTCATTCATTCCATTCCTGACCCGGTCGGAGACTGGAAGCAGGCTGTGGATTTTCATTTCTATGGGTTGGAACAGGGTACACTCAGCCTCGTGGGGTAAAACTGAGAAGAGGTGGGGTCATTTCCCACCTCAGCCATCCTAGAAGTGGGTTTCTGTGGTTTAGCAGTTAGCACTGTGGCTCCTCGCTGCTTCTTTGAAATACTACAACACTGAATGTAACCATCGCCTCCTAGATCTTCCTCTACTTCTCTTACCCTCTACAGCCAAACTCTTTAACCACTCCTCCCCTATCCTCATCACATGACCCAACCATCTGAGTCACGAACAGCTTCATCTAACATGTTCTTTCTAACTTAACCTTTATCTCTTCATTACGAGTACTTTACTGCCATTGCTCCAATCTATTTGTCCCAGCAATCATTCGTGCTACCCTTATATATCTTACCTTTAGCTTATGTATCACATATCCTGAATCTACCCAGCTCTCACATTCATACAGCAAGACCGGTCTAAATGCTGAGAATTTTGTCACTACACTAACTTTTTTTCTTGCAGAATACTGTAGATCTCAATTCTTTCCCCACACTACCATCCTTAAAATGGTCCACCTGCTTCAATTTAGTTCCTCCTTCTGGCGTTCTATTTTCTCGTGTTCCATCCCTGCCAACATAACCTTTGTTTTAGAAATGTCGATCTCCATACCATATTCCCTACATTTCTGTTCAAAGTTCTACCATGTTGGCTTGTAAGCTTTCAGCAGAGTCTGTCATTTTTACCAGGTCATCAGCATAAGCCTGACTTACTTACTCCATTCCTCCCTACCTTACTCCCTTCCTCGATATTGATAACACCCCATCGAATACCAGTTTGATTGCCTGTTTGTTTCCAAGGAGTCTCTGATCTGTCAGATGGGAGTGGGACTCTGAGGCTTGCTCATGGCATTTTTAGCAGGTTTAAAATGTACAAGTGAAGTAGGTTGCTAGCCTTACTTACACAGGGCCCTATGAGTTTTACCTCAGGGAACAAACAAGCATGTTGGGTAGTCATAGCCGCCTGAGCACAAGGAGTGCCTTGACTCAGAATATGTCCAAGATGCCCACTCCTATTCCAAAGTAACTGGTAACCCGACTGTCAGGATCACTTACTAGGCCACTCAGCCATTGCCTATGAATCACGAACTAGGACGTGTCGACACCATGAATCATTTCTATGTAATGTTTACATTTCTACGTAATATTTACAGAAAATTCTTGGGCTGAATGGGTCTCTGATTGCTGAACATCCCATGATAATTGAGCCATTGTCACAGAGTACCAATGGAGAGGAAAGTAAGAAGAGGAAAGCCAATGAATCAGAAGGTGAAAGTTCTCCCTTAAAGAAATTAAAGATGGTAAATCCTCAAGCATCTGAGAAGAGTACTCAGAAACCTCAGTTTGCGGTTTATGTCAAATCCATTCCTCTTTCGTAAGTAATTGTTTGCTCTTTGTCATGTAATTAAAAGTTGTGTTTTATTCAGATAGTTTTAATGTTTTATATTTTTTTACTTCTAGGGTGACAAAGGATACTCTTGAAGCTCACTTTAAAGAAGCTGGTGAAGTGTCTGAAATTCTGATACATAAATCAACTGAAAAGAGTAAACATTCTTCAAAATCCGCCTATGTGCGAATGGCTGATGAAAGAGGCTTGAAGGTAATTTTCCCATGTTGTCTTGTGTTTCACATGATGTCAAATAGGTATTATCATATTTCTTCAAGTACTACTTCCAATACTGATTTTGCGAGGCAGACATTGGGGAAGAAGGGATAACAGAAAAAAGTATTATCACATATGTTTTTTAACTGAATTTTAATACTGGAGGCGAAGGCACTATGTCCCATTTTTTATGAAATTAAGGTTGGCATAATTATTTTATATTTACGTCCTCCTTGGTAGTGCAAAGCACTATCTCTTATGCTCATTTAATAATGTGATTTAGGCAGTTTCAACGGGCAATATGTGCTAATATGATGTTGTTGTTTTCTTTTGAGTCTTAAGTCTTTTGACTGGTTTGATGCAGCCCTCATATAAGGATATCCCGTGGCTTATGATTTTGAGATTAACAGTCACGTAAAACTACAATATTCTTACTTCCCTCCTGTTGTACTGCCAGCTAGTACAAATCATCTACTCCCAGCTACACTCTAGGTAGTTACATGTCAAAGGCAGATCACATATGATGCTACGTTGTTCCAAAATTCTCTTTTATTTCATTATATTTTTCGAATTATATTCTTTATGTACACAAAATTAACAGTGCAAGATTTGGGATGTATAATGCTAGTTGAATGAATTTCAATTAAAGCATATTAAAATTTGAAATCCTTCCATAAGATTTGCACCCTTATGTCTTGAAGAATGGTAAATTTTAGAAAATACAATATAATTATTAATAACAAAGGAATAATTTTCTCTTTTTCAGAATGCACTGGCCCTTAACGGCTCTCAAGTTGATGGGCAACAGCTTACTATAGAAGCATTTAAAAGACCATCCGAACGTAAAAAGAAACGCTTTGTTGTATTTGTTGGAAACATTCCATTCTCGTAAGTATTACTGTTGTAACTGTTAAAAATAAATTAATAAAAATAGAGTTTTGTCTGTGCTTTTCATGAATTTAAGCAAAGAGAATGTTTTTTTAACACTATCAAAGAAATTAGGGGTGTACACTAAAGGTTACTGGACAAGCATTGAACAGTAAAAAAAATAGAATAAGAAAATCTTCGGAATTGACAAATATGTATTCTTAAACTAATTTTTAACAAGAATTATTGTTTTTGCATTATATCTCAGTGCGGAACTGACAATATGTACACAAATCACTGAAACACATCAATCTTTCCTCAATCCTTGTCACTCATTTATCCTGGGTATCAGACTGCATCTTCCACCAGTTACACTGTACCCAAATCCCACTTCTCCACACTAAATACCGTTAAGGTCTTGACTCATTATCTCAAGCATGGGTCCTCCATATTTATGATCTCCGGAGAGAGGGTATCCCAGTATTAGAAAGCCCCCAGGAGTTGGTTAGCCTGTTGGTCCACAAGTTCATTTCCAGGATCTCGATGAACCAGACCACATTTCTTTGCGCCCCTTATGAGGCACCTTGGGACATGCCCTCTAGGGTTTAACAGGCTCTGCATAATGTTTCTTTTTAAAAACTCCCTTATCATTTATGTTACATATAATATACGTCACCAGGCAAATGCTGGGACGGTACCTTCTGACAGGCCACGGCCGCTTCCTTCCACATCCTTGCTCAGTTTCATTCACAATCATTCATTTCATCTCTCATTAACTCCTCTCATGAGGTTGGCGTCAGGAAGGGCATCCGGCCGTAAAAACCATCGCCACAAAGACATCCATCGCATCTCATCCCCGACCCTGTTGGAAAGGGGAATAATAAGGGGTAGACATACATAATATAAATCATCCTCCAGCTCAACACTGTTTGCGCTTCCCCCAAATATTGACAAAAGATTGGAAAAGAGAAAACTTTCCTCAAAGTTGCATTATGGCTGAAAAATGCATCCTTCTAGGGAAAAGCAACAAGCACATAACGACTAGAATAATTTAAAAATTCATACATGGAGTTGTGGCTGAGTGAAATTTAAAAATAGAAAATGCCAATTTACCTATGGTCAATGCAGGAAGAGGCCTTTTAAGTCCATCAACCACAAGGGAGATCACTCCATATTACATGGCATGGACAATACACCCGGCCTATTACGGCTTGAATACACTAAATTCCTCATGTCTCAAGTGTCCTCCACGTAGTACAATTCCTCCTTAGTACTAATGTTTGTCTCGCTCAGGTCACTCATCCAAGCCATTCACTCTGCTCAGCTCAGGAATATAAATAGCGCTTTGGGAAGACCATCCCACTCCTCTGAAATGCCAAGCTGTATTATGTCATCCTGGCTGCAAGTATATGGGTACTTTCCTCTTGTGTTTGACCTGTTGTACCAACTTTGCTTCTTCTATTGATACATTTACTACATTCCTTTTCTTCCTTTGGTGTTGTTAATTCACTTTAGGGGCTTGGGACATCTTGGTCATCAGCCCTGTATAGTTGTAATTTGACGAGTAGTCTGTGTAACTGTATTAGGGACAGAGATGAGGTAGGTGCCCTCGAACTTAGAGTAAGGTACTATCCTGGCGTTTGCCTGGAGAGAGCGTGGAAAATCACAATGAAAAACCGCACTCAGGATAGCCGTTGTCAGCACCAGGATTGAAGCTACAAACTACGGACTTGCTGCAGCTGCCCTCATGGCCATGGTGCTTTTCTTCCTTTCTTGTACTTACTCTTCACTTCACTAACCATTTCCATGCAGAACACAGTCATCGTGCACTCAATTTTGAGCAATAGAACTGTTTGCTGCCCTAAAGAGAGTCTGTGTTGTGTTTCAAATGTTATAATTTCTTTCTGTTATTTATTTGATTGTTTTACACGTATTTGTGTGTTGTATGTTTTTTTTAGGGTTATGCAGATTTTGGTTGGTTGTGTTTTTCTTTTATTGTATGATAATAATGCTGTTTGCCCGAGGTTGTTTGGGTAGTTCTTTGATTAACATGTTGACCAACTGAAAACTAAATAGAAACTAGGCAACTGAAGGCTTAATAGACGGAGATTCTTTTGCTGGAGTGGGGCGGGCGCGCGCGCCTTCTGCCAGCCAACCGAGATCGAGCTGTGGATAGCGCGCAGGTGGAAACTGTAACAAAGTACATTAATTGATGATAAATTCAGCAGCAAATAATGATTAAAGAACTTACCTTTTCACAGAAGATGCTGAAAATGTTCTCCTTCAGCTGACAGACAGACGTTGTACTGTGTAAATAAATTAGCGTTTACACGTTGTAATTCCCTTCTGTTGTGAGGGATACCTGCTGCCGTAGGGTATATTGTTCTCCAGCTCCACTAGAGTGCGGGCAATTGATCTGTACACTTTGTATTTTAAATTACCCCACAATTAAATATAAAGCTGGCTTAGGTCCGTGCTTCGATTAATCACAGTAAACAGGCTGGGTGAACAGGAGTAGCTACATAATGTAACGATGTAGCCTCCAAAGTTACTGTCTGTCAGCTGAAGGAGAACATTTTCAGTATCTTCAGTGAAAAAATAAATTCTAACCTTCAACTGGTGACGTGAGGTCATCCAGATTCCCAAGAAATAAAAAGAACATGTGTGCTTCTTTAATTAAATCTTGTAAGAAGCTGTTGTTTATGTTACGCTCTTATCTGTGCGCTGACACTTCACACCCTCGTTGATTGAAGTTTCGTGACTTAATGGCTTTAATGACCCTAGTTATCTCGCCTGCACTCTATCCGCGGCCCGAGCTCTGGTGGAAGGCGCGCGCGCTCAGCAGTCGGTCGCCGGCCCCGCTCCAGCAAAAGAATCTCACTGTAGTTCTACATTCATAACATTGTTTTGGGAGTGTAAGTTCTATTAAAGAATGCTCTCCAGTATGTAATGGAATTGGTCACAATTTGTGTTGACCGACTGGAAAGCTTTCTTTAATAGAACTAGGCAACACTGAAAAATGGCTTCTGTCACTTCAAGTGTCATCTTACTTATTGCTCAATTATATTTTCTTTGTTTTACTATAGGACCAAAGATGAAGATGTGAGGAACCACTTTAAAGATGTTGGCAATATCTTAGATGTGAGATTTCCCATGAATAAGGAAAATAGACCTCAAGGATATGCTTACGTAGAATTTGGTGAACAGGCTTCTTATGAGGTTTGTGTTTTTTGTTTTATATGAGACTACTAATATAATAAGGATAGATCACCTTGATGTTCTGCTTCTTGGAACATTAATCACCACTGCCAGTCTACTAATGACATCATTGTCATCATCAATTTCCCGTATCCATCTCCAGCCGTTTATGGCATCTCCTTTACAGCCACCACTGCTCCTCCATAATTGTTTTCCAACCCATGTGTCTTCTTATCACACTGTTCTTGATCAAGTCTAACGACCTTGGTCTTGGCCTACTTCTTGGCCTCCATCATCCACTTCAGCATTCTTCCCGCTTCCATCCTCTTTAACATGTCCAAACCATCTACTTAGAGACAAAAATATGCTGGCTTCCATAATCCCCTTCAGCATTCTTCCCTCTTCCATCCTCTTAACATGTCCAAACCATCTACTTAGAGACAACAACAAACTGCAATACCCAAAATACTTTTGAACATTTTTAATTTAACTCATTATTGCATGCTAATTGTTATGATTACAGTAAGTTTTCTGTATATCTGTGGTTACAAAGAAGTGAATTTCTCACATAACTAGTTGTCAGCTACTTCCAATAGTTTGCAAGTGGCTCCTGGGCTTTTGTTTTTATAACAAATTAATTCTAGCTTTGCCTGACTTTTAGGTCAGATAATATCTAGTTCATGTCAGATTATGAATCAACCTTTTCATAGACATCATGGTCTTTTCATCACCTGTTGGAAAACTAGCCTGACCATTGAAGTGTTACTGCTAGACTGACCTTGAACCTGCCTGCCTATGTAACATTATGGATTCATCAGCAACACACACATAGTTTTGCTCCCATTTATCTTTACTTTTACCTTCAGTTTTCCCACTGTATCCTGACCTACAACACAGAACAAATCACTATGGCATTATTTTGCATATTTTAATGAAACCAGCACTTTTTGTCACAGTTTATGTGAGAGACAAAGAATTGCAGATGGTATTGATAACCATCAGAAGACAAAGAAACAAATATTGTCATAATAAACACCATATTAAAACTGCACTTGTGAACAGGGTGTGTGAAGCATCAGTTTTCCAGGCCCTCCACAAGCAGCGGATTGATTGAACTATTAATTTGTATTTGTCAGGCCTTTGGTATGGGAACACTATCATACGTTTTTTGTTAACTGATAAATATGTCACCATATCCCTTCCATAATCCCATTGCTTTTTCATGTTGTCTCATACTGAAGATGGGATCTACTGTTCATTCTTCATGTCTAAAGAGGTGTGGCTTGTCGTGTAATTTTCCTTCCACCTTTCTTCTCATTCTCCTTTGTAGTATCCCTTCAACTATTTTTTTTCAAATTGTGATATAAGAGTGATTCCTCAATAATTGTCACATACCTTCTTGTCATCCTTCTTAATTATTGGTATTATTACTTCTTTACTCCAGTTCTCTGGTGTTGATTTTTTTTCCAAATACATCTAAATTGTCTACACAGTCATTGTTAACCAGCAGGTGCTATTGCTGTGTTAGCGTGATTGAAATCTATTGCTATAATACTGTATTACATAAGTGTGTTGACTGGTATTTGAAATACTGGAATAATTCTGAAACATTTTTAACTTGCTGAAAACTCTCAATTTTCTCATTATATACTGGAAAATTACCGTATGAAATATCTGCCATTTTAACTTTTTATGTTTTCTAAGAGCTTTAAAAATCCCTCAGTATGCCTTCCTTCGGAGGGGAAGTAAGCCGGCGGTCCCATGTCATAGAACCTTCCACTAATAGCACCTGTGTGAAGCTAAATTGTATAGGTTAAGAATGTAAACAACGCTCTTAGGTTCCTACGTTCATTGCCAAGAGGCGACTGCGGTGGCATCTGGTAGCTAAGTTCTAAACTAGTAGTCATTGACGGTGGCGTTTGGCAGCAAAAGTAGGAACTATTTGAAAAATTCAAAAGTCTGCTGTCCTTACATGAATTAAAAAACAGATAACACACACTAATAGAGTCATCACAATTAACACAGGTTATCAGACAGATTCTACACACACCCAAAGTACACGGGGCTACATAACCGCGTTGTTGCAGCCCCTAAACTTAAGAACCAACCAACCTAACTTTTTATGCAACTTCAAGTGGTTCTGGATTTTTTTACAGTACATCACTTCATTCAAAGCAAGTGATCCATTTTTATGTTTCTGCTTAATGTAACAATTTCTGTAAAAGACCAAATAGCTAATTTTACGATGGTAGTTCCAGAGTTTCAAGTATCTGGGAAGCCTGATACAAGATAATGGAAGAAATGATAGAGAAATAAATGAGCAGGGGAGGCAGGCAGAAGCATTTCGGAGGAGTGTGAGAAGCATGTTATGGAGCAAGGATGTCCCTCAGAACAGCAAAAAGATCATATATCGGACGTACTATGTCCCTATCCTGACGTATGCCTCGGCGACCTGGGTTATGAAAGGAAGGGAGAAGAGCAAAATACAGGCCAGTGAGATGAGGTTCTTGAGAAGCAGTATTGGAGCTACAAAGATGGACAGAATAAGAAATGAGAGGACCAGAGAATTAATGAAGGAGGAACCATTACAGGATGGCATAGAGAAATCTAGACTTACCGGTAGATGGTATGGACATGTAAAACGAATGGAGGAGAAGAGGATACCCAGGAGAGTACACGAGGCAAAGTGGGAAGGAAAGAGACCGAGAGACAGGTGGCTGAAGGGGGTGGAAGAAAGCGTGAAGAACAGAGGAGAAGACTGGACAAGGGTGGAGGCTGAGAGATGGTGGGAAGACAGAAGACGTTGGAGAGGCTTGTGTTCCAAACAGACCCGGCCAGTGGCTGGAAACTGTGCAAGAAGAAGACGATGGTAGTTGTCCACAAATCATAATTGGATTTCTAAAGGTGTATTGTGGATCTTTTGCACTTATGAATTTATACATTGTGGTTGTTCAATACTTTATTTTTTCCCCCCTACCAATCAAAATCAAGGAAATGTTTCTACTAATTGAATTATCTACAAATACAGGCCAACATAACTGCACATACAGTAACTATAATTCTCAATTAACATTTTCAACCTGTTAATCTGACTACAACCTCTGTCCGAAAAGTTCGGTGAATGGGTCTATATTACGAACGGATTGTTGGCTTACCTGAAACAGCAGTTACTGTCCTTTGAAGAAATTCCTGTGGATGGTTATGCACTTCTGAGAACGGCTGTACTAGTTCTGGGAACTCCTGGCATAGTCTTCTCTGAATTGAAAGTAGTCTTGTGTAGTTCGCGAACGAACTAGTTCGGAAGAGCGGGTCCCACAGACGAACTACTGAACTAGTTCCCAGATCCCTCGCTTGTTATTTCGTTCGATCTTTTTCTGCTGACCGATGTATAGCAGCGCGAGAGCGCGGGTCCGCCGTAGCTCGTCACATCACCACTCATTGCACAATCACATGCGCTTTCTTTCGTTCAGTCAGTTCAGTTGATTGAGTGTATCTATCGTTAGTGGCAAGATTGTCAAGTTTTGGCGCGGAGATTGTTCAATGTTGGTTTATAATAATATAACAGTATAACACACTATTAGAGGTTTTAAAGCGGCAATGAAATGTAACGCTCGTTTAAATGTAACTCAACTGATTTATTTAACACAAAATACATGAACTGTTTAAATGCGTTGTGCCGTGAACAGATCATAAAACGAACTGTTTAAAAGTTAGTTGAGGGCGCTAGTTGCACCTATCGATCAGGATGGAGGTCGATACCGGCGGGTGCCGAATCTCACCAACACTTCCCCTCGACCAACAGCCGGAGTCATCCTGGTGCATGTGGCCTCAAGCCAAGGCTTTGAGCACATTTCTCGTGCTTGGGCCTTGACGATCCTTTTGTCAATATGTCGGCAGGCATCTCATCCGTTGGAGTGTACTCCACCGAAACCACCTTTTTGGCCACGGCATCTGGGACGAAATGGTGCCTGATGTCGATGTGCTTCGTCCGTGAATGAAACATAGGATTCGACGTCAGCTTCTGCGCACCTACATTGTCGTTCTTCACTGGGACAACATCTATCGGTTTTCCAAAGTCTTTCAGGTGTTTCCGCATGTGTAGAGCTTCCTTGGTTGCTTCTGTCAAGGCCATGTATTCGGCCTCCGTCGACGACAGGGCCACAGTAGGCTGCTTCCTGGACTCCCAACTCACTGCAGCGCCGCCTAGTGTGAACGCGTATCCGGTGTACGATTTTCGATCAACCAGGCAGTTTCCCCAGTCAGCGTCCACGTACATCACCGCTGGACCACTGGATTTGGAGTACATGAGGCCGAGATCACGTGTGTTAGCGAGGTATCGCAAGACACGTTTTGCAGCCTTCCAGTGCTGCTGTCCATGACAGTCGTTGAACTGAGAGAGAGAACTGACTGCATGGGATATGTCCGGCCTCGTTCCCACTGACTGGTACATTAGAGCTCCTATCAACTGTCGGTAGGGGGCGCTCTCTGCTTGTATGCCAGGGTTCACGTCTTCCTTCTGCAGCTTCGTACTTGGATCAATGGGAGTGCTGACAAGCCTGCACTCTGCCATTCCGAATCTCTCCAGGACCTCGTCTATGTATCCTTTCTGGCTGAGTTTCATCTGGTTGGCGCTCCTCTCGAACTCCAGCCCCAGACAATACCGCACGTCCCCCAAGTCCTTGATCTCGAACTTGGTATTCAGATAGTCTCTCACCACGTCGATCTTCTTGTCGTCTCGAGCCATGATCATCATGTCGTCGACATAGATGATTATATAAATCCTATCTTCGACCGGTCCGATGTGGTACATGCATGGATCTGCATCTGAGCGAGTCGCCTTGAGATTTTTCATCTCTTCCTCGAGACGGTGATACCAAGCGCGTCCTGCCTGTCGCAGTCCGTACAACGCTTTGTTTAGTGAGCACACCATGTCACGATTGGTCAACTTCTCCAGCATCTCATCTGCGGTCTTTCGCACAGTCTCGTCAACCGACTCGTCTTGAACGGTATGGGCAAGAACGTCCTCAAAGTGGTCCGGGGCCTCCATCAAGATTTGCTCCTCGACTTCTCCATTCAAGTACGCCGTCTTGACGTCTAGCTGTCGGATCTTTAGATTAGCTTGTACAGCTAACACCACCGCAGTCCTTATTGTGCTCAGCCTTGCGACTAGAGCGAACGTGTCGTGAAACTCTATTCCTGGTCTCTGCGTGAAACCCCTCGCTACCACGCGCGCCTTCCGCTTGCTGACAGTGCCGTCAGGGTTAAACTTATTCCGGAGAACGAATCTGCTTCCTATCACACGTTGCCCCTTGGGACGGTCGACCAGCTTCCACGTATTGTTCCGAATCAGTGAAACTGCTTCTTCTGACATTGCTTCGATCCACACAGGTGAGTCCTCTCCGGAGATAGCCTGGGTCACTGGGATTTCAGCGATGTTAGCCGCTTCCCCTGGTCGATCACCGTAGTCCTTGCGGGGTCGCCCAGATTTTCCAGTTCTAATCAAACGAGGCCGTCCGCCTCTTCTTCTAGATGATGCCTCTTGTTGCTCATCGGATTGGATCTCCGGTTCAACAAAGTAATCGTCGGCAGGAAAGCCTATGAAGCCATCGGGGAATTCCCATTCAGCAACATCAGGTTGGTTTTATGCCAGAACTTCGTCCATAACGATTCTAATGGGTTGAGGGGGTCTCCGCCCAATCAATACAATTTAATGTTGGCAATTATTAATTTATTGCCTTTGGGGACATGTTTCGGGCCTCATGGGCCCTTCTTCAGCCGCAAAAATATGTACACATTCACATCCATCATATTACTTATACTCAAATCATGCATATTTTAAGTAAAAACATTAAAATTAAACTCTAAAATTAATTCTAAAATATCATCTATCATGCTTCAAGAAACAAATTAAAAGTAACATTCAAGAACTAATTCTAAAATATCATCTTATCCATATTATAAAAAGGAGAAACAAGTACAGCTAAAAGAGACACATGTAGTCTTGGTGACCTTCTTAATGTTTTGATCTAGTAGATGTCCTATTCAAAGTGCTATTAAAAAAGATAGTTGAAAAAAGTTAAAAATATATTGGAGGTAATTAGAATGTGAACAGTGGGCTTATAGGCTCTCCATTTGTGATTCGGGGTCCTATTTTACAGCCAATCTTCATGATTTTGGCTTGGGAATATGTTTTGAACCAAAGCTGAACTGTTGTAATTTTCTTTGGTGCTGGATTGGGTGGAGACATTACACTTTTGAAGAAACGTCATTCGGAGCCTATGAAGGGGTGAACCAGCCAGAGGGTAAGCCTGCTGTCCCAACTATAAAGAAATAAAATGGGTCTTAGCAAAATGAATGCGTCAGAAAAAACTAGGGCTAAAGCGGAAAAAATGTAGGAACAACTTACTGAGCTCGAATTGAAGGAATAACCGACTGTCAGCTATCTACCTGGAGGCTGTAATGGGAAGAAAAAGAAGTAACAATAAAAACGTCTACACACCTGAACATGTGAGAGGATGACTCATGCACCGGATTGCTTACCTTTACTTAGTAGTTTGAGGTACAGGTTGTGTTATGTCTGACGGCACGTTGCTGTGTGAGCTAAGCTGGCCCGACCTTGTGGCAGGTCAGGAATTGGGAGGAGATGAGGGGCAGGGAGGAGATGTGTGTGGGGGTAATGAATGACATGATGCAAAGCGGAATTTGTCTTGGGTTTGTGGCCTAATTGGCAGGCTACGTGTATGGGGGGCGGGGGGGTGTCTTAACTTGGGGAGGAGAGATGAGTAAGGAAGCTAAACAAACGGATCTGAAACTACAAAAATTATGTTTGTGTTTTGACTGCTATGATTGTTGTGGGGACAGAAAAAATTTTTGAATATTTTCAAAAAGTATGTTAGCATCGAAATTGATTTCGTTTAAATTATGCATCGGATTGGTGCGCTGTGCGTTATCTATTTCTATTTGCTCCAGTATATTCATGATAGGCCCTTTCCTGACGTAGTGGATAATTTCTAAATCTTTCTTAATGTCTGTGAAGGTGTGGTTGGTGTCTTTCATATGATTCCCCATGGCCGAAAATTTTCTATGCTTGATCGCATTTACATGTTCAAGGTATCTCGTAGTGAAGCTACGTCCGGTCTGTCCTAGATAATCTGAGTTGCATTGCTGGCATTTGAGTTTATATATACCTGAGGAATTGTATTTATGGGATTTGTTTATTTTATTAGCATTATAGATTATTTTATGGTTATTGTTGTTAGTCTTGAACGCGATTTTGGTGTTGAATTTCTTTAGCGTGTTTGCTATGTCATAGGTGTGCCGATTAATATTTGTAAAGACAGCAAATTGAGTTTTTTCTTTTCTTATGGGGGTAAGCCGGGAAATAGGTTTGTTTTTAATTTTATTGATGATTTTTTCTATTTCTGATCTGGAGTACCCGTTGGCTTCCGCTATTTGAAAAATGACATTAATTTCATGCTGATAGTCTTGTTCGGTCATGGGGGTGCTGATGGCCCTGTTGACGAAGCTTATGAAAGCTGCCCTTTTGTGGCTTTGGGGATGGTTGGAATTGTTCTTTATAACTGTGCTGGTTTGCGTGGGTTTCCTATAAATGCTATATTGGAATTTCTCGTTTTTAATGGACAAATTGAGATCAAGGTAATTAATCATGTTGTTGTTGTTGGTTTCGCCTGTGAATGTAAGGTTAGGATCTAGGTTATTCAGCTTACCGAGAAGCTGGTCTAAGTTGGTGACATTTCCGTCAATGATGACAAATATGTCATCCACATATCTTCCCCAGAATTCTATGCCTTTTATTTTGTTTAAGATTTCACTCGCTTCTAAGTGGTCGATATAGATGTTGGCAAGAATCCCGGAGGCTGGGGATCCCATTGCTAAACCTTGTTTCTGTTTATAAATACTATTATTGAATTTAAAATAATTATTGTTGAGCGTGAAGCTGAGGATCTCGATAAATTCTTCGATTTCTATTTCTGAAAGTTTGTCATTATCTTTTAAATTGCTTTTGATAATTTCTATTATTTTATGTATTGGTATATTGGTGTACATATCTTTTATGTCAATTGTATGACATGAATTTGTAGGTTTAATTTGCAAATTTTTGGTTATTTCACAGAACTGTAAAGAATTTTTAAAGGATTTATTTGCTTTAAATGTGTAATTAATCTGGAGGAATTTCTGTATTAACTGGGCTGTTCTATATGTGGGGCTGCTCCTTTAATTGACAATCGGTCTTATGGGGATGTTGTCTTAATGAATTTTAGGGAGAGATCTGAGAGTAGGAATTTTCGGGTTCATGTTAAAAAGATTATTGTTTTGCTTGTCGTTCATGATGAAAACGACGTCTTTGAGTATTTGTTTAAGTTTTCTTTGGATGGATGCGGTTGGGTCTTTGTTGGTTCTGGAAAAATTTTTATTGCTGAGAAATTGTTCCGTTTTTGTGATGTAATCTTCTTTGCTTAAGATAACCGTAGTATTACCTTTGTCTGCTTTTGTGATAATTATGTTGTCGCGTTTAATCTTTTTATTGAGTTTCGATATTTCAGCCTTACTGTTCCTGACATTATTGGTTTTATTGCGTTCTAACACTTTGATTAATCTTTTGTTCACTTCATGGCGTGCACCGTCTTGTTCCTCGGCGGGTAGTTTTTAGATTGCAACCTCTGATTCAGCAATGAGTACAGTGGTGTTTTTCCTATTATAACCTACATCCCAGTTGAATTGGGGACCTTTTTCTAAGATGTCAAGTTCCGCTTCGGAAAAGTTGGTTTGCGAAATGTTTACAACTGGATCTTGGAATTTCTGTGTGGGGATTACAGCACTTTGTAACTTTGTTTTGGGTTTCATGTTTTTGAGGCGAGAAAGTTTGTTGTTTAACTTCCTGGTAACCACATTCGTGATGATGTTGTGCATATGAACGAGGAACTCATCCCATTCTTTTTTGTCTGAAAGGTTGACAGCTTCCAGGTGGGTGCTGTACAGTTTGTTACTAATATGGTTTTTCTTTAAATATAAGAATTTAAGTTCCCTTTGGAGTATTCTATTGTTAATAATTTCTTGAGTCCTTTCCTCGAATTTCCTTCGTCTCTCGACACCAGCTCGAACTCCAGTTCATGAATCGGATCCTCTGGTTCAATGCGTACACTGTCCGGAGAGTCACGCGGGAACAGATCATCGACTGATTTCTTAGGCGCGGTCATCTCCTCACGAAAAACAACGTCTCTCGTGATCTCGATCTTCTTCGTTTCAGGAATCCAGATACGGTAAGCCTTCGACTGTTCCGAATATCCAACAAAAATTCCCTCTTTTGAGTGAGGGCTAAACTTCCTCTTGTTTGGGGTCTTGTCCAGGCAGAACACCTTGCTCTCAAAGTCCTTGAAATAGTGTGCAGTCGGAGTTCTGTCGAACTAGTGCTCAAATGGAGTCTTCCCGTTTAGCTTTTTGGTTGGACATCGGTTCCTCAAATAATTTGCGGTGTTGATCGCCTTCGTCCAGAATGTCATCGGTAGGCCAGATTGCAGGAGTAAACATCATGCTGCCTCTTCAAGAGTCCGATTTTTCCTCTCAGCTTTTGTTCAGGCGTATATGGTGTTGTGAGACGGCACTCGATACCCTCAGATTTCAAGAACTCGTCAAATTCCCTGTTGACATATTCACGGCCATTGTCGGACTGTACGCACTTTATTTTCAGACCGTGCTGCTTCTCGACGAAAGACTTGTACTCTCGGAACATTTGCAACGCCTCGCACTTCGTCTTCATAAACCGTACCTCTGTCCATCTCGAATAGTCGTTCGTAAATGTGATCATGTACTTGGATCCACCGTTCGACACAACACCCACAGGGCCACAAACGTCTGTGTGAATAATATCGAGATTACCGGTCACACGATTTGACTCTTTCGGGAAAGGTATTCGAGTCATTTTGCATTTCGTGCAAATGTCACACGTTAGATCTCCACATCTCCCTTTTAGTTGCACACCTCGAATGGATCCGCTCTTCACTGCCGTATCTAGATCACGAACGTTGACGTGACTCATCCTTCGATGCCACAGCTGCGCCACATTCTCGTCGCGCTTGTCTTCTGACACTGCGTTTCGACATTTTTCCAGTGGGGTGCCCTGTACATAGTACAGATTGTCCTTGCGCTGTGCAACTAACCTCGTCAGTCCATTCTGGTCAAAAACTTCCGCCTTCTCTTTGCCAAAAACAACCGAGAAACCACTGTCTGTCATCTTCGAGACTGATAAGAGATTAGTGCGGATCTCAGGAACGTGCAAAATCTCATTGAGAGTAACGTTGCAAGTTTTACCGTCTACACTTGTTGCAATTTTTGCAGTTCCTCGGGCCTTTATCTCTGCGGTTGCGCTGCTCGCTAACTTCAGCTTGCCAGTCTCGCCCTTGTCCATCTCTGTAAACACAGTCGCATCACCGCACAGATGAGATGTGCACCCACTGTCGAGACACCACAGGTTTTCGACGCTGCTCGTCGCGATCTGGCACGTATCAGGTTCCTCAACTGATAAGAGTGACGCGTCCGACAGCTGAATTTTGTTGACCTTAACATTGCAGTCCACTGCCTTATGTCCCTTGATTCCGCACTTCGAGCATTTGAACGGAAACGATTTCTCCTTGTCACTCTTACCACCGGAGTAGCCGTGGTTTTTGTTTTGAGGCTTCGACTGTGGTTTCCTTGAAGGACCTTTCTTCTTCACGTACATGGCGCCTTGATTTTCCATCGGTGTTGACGAGGCAACTCTGGCATCGTGTTCTTCGATTATCTTCGTACGTAGATTCTCAGGCTTCGGTAGATCGTCCCGGCTCTCGATGGCAATTCTGAAATTTTCAAAACTTGCCGGCAAACTGTACAGCATCATGATGGTAAGTTGGTCTGGGTTAATAACTACGTCCATGTCAGCCAACTTGTCGACACAGTCAAAGTAGTTGTTGAGGTGCTCACGGATGTCGCCACCTTCAGTCATCTTTTGCAAGGTTAGACTCTTCAACAACGTGGCCTTGCGAGCCGGCCCCTACGACTGAAACATATCCTCAAGTTTCTGCCATGTCTCGCTTGATGACCTGCAGTTCTTCACCAACTTGAGCTGGCTTGGTCCGATGGATAGGATTAGGTCTGACATGGCCTTTTCATCCCTAGTCGTCCACTCGGTCACTTGGGCTGCATTGTCCTCACCCGGCTCGGGTTTGACGATCTTGCGGTTGACATAACCCCACGCGTCATTCTTTATCAGAATGGCGCGCATTTGCATTTTCCAGGTGTCGTAATTATCGCGCCCTAAGGCCTCGATGCGCACTACACCGTTTGAATTCATTGTCTCACTTCAATCGTGCCGCGTGTTAATGTCCGGAACACTCACGATTGTTCACAATAAATTTGCTGTGCCGCGTGTTATTGTTTGAAACACTCACAACCGGCCATACACTTTGTGTCGCGTGCTATTGTCCGGAACACTCGCAAGTAGGCCTATGGAATTTCGTGTCGTGCACGTTTTCTTGCGTCACGTGTTATAGTCCAAAACACTCGCAATAAGCCAAAATTCACGTCGCGTGTTATTGTCCAAACACTCGCGATTGGCTTTTTCACTGTTCACTCACGATCAAGCACACAATATTCGAGAAGACGGCGTTTGTTCCTTCTCGCTTTGTCGATGTCCAGAAGTTTCTCGAAGGAGCAAGATGTCTGCCGATTCGACGCATTCTTCTCTTTGTGTCTCCGCTTGATCTCGCTGTTTTCAGTTAATTTAAATCTGAGCCAATCGTTCTGGGTCCATAACCTATTGGAGGTTTTAAAGCGGCAATGAAATGTAACGTTCGTTTAAATGTAACTCAACTGATTTATTTAACACAAAATACATGAACTGTTTAAATGCGTTGTGCCGTGAACAGATCATAAAACGAACTGTTTAAAAGTTAGTTGAGGGCGCTAGTTGCGCCTATCGATCAGGATGGAGGTCGATACCGGCGGGTGCCGAATCTCACCAACACACACAACTAGTGCTAACACGCTAATAGGTAATAACCTAATAACTACCTTATATTTGTAATGTAATACAGTGGCAGTTCATAAATTGAAGTTCCTGATAGTTAACTGATTTAGATGTGTGGATAATTCCACAGTTTTATTTAACTTAGTCATTTTGGATTATTTGAAAATATGTCCAATTATTTAGAAAATCGGCGAACTGGATCAACATTACCATTTTATTGAACAGGTTGATATTTATTTTTCTCGATACATGGTGATAAAACTACTTTTACCTGTTTATAAGAAATGAACATTATGACGATGATTCACAAAGAAAAGTGAACTTCTGTGGACAAAAACTCTGAACTAAAAAACCTACTCCTCCCATTCATGCCATAAAGATAATGTACTCAACGGTTTCAGAGCAGCCAAATAATGAATATCACGAAGTAAGTAAGAAATGAAACGAAAATTGCGGGGGGGTGTACGTCTTATCATCACCTAGTGACAAGTAGGAAATGGAATAGGATGGTGACGCGCCGATCGATATACGCGAAAAATGATGATGATAATTGTTGTTTTAAGGGGCCTAACATCTAGGTTATCGACCCCACACGAGAAAAAAAAATAAAGAGAATAATAAGTGTATACTTCTACGAACACATTGTCCATACTGTTATTCTTTTAGGTACAGTACCGGTATTTCACTAATGATAAACAAATGACGACTTTTGGCTTTTTAAACAATAAAAAGAGAAGTTTTCTCAGAAGGAAAGACATGGACCCTAATTAAATGGATGGCCAACAATAGAGTGAGATGGAAGAAGTTTGTAGCTACCCTATGTTCCTACAAGGAATAGAAGGAAATAAGGAAGGAATAAGGAATTTCACTAATGTTTCAATACTCATATTTTTGTATATTTTTATCTTCGAATATCAAAATGTAAAACACATTACTACACATGCAACTGTCAATATCTAATAGACGAACTGCACGTGCAGCGAGCATAGTAACTTAATTTATTAACAGAAAAGCGCACGAAAGTGGATAACAGTAACTTAACAGTAGCCTACAGTATTGCTTGAAACGAGAGCAATGTGAATGAGCAATCAGTGGTGACGAGTAATGAGTGGTGACAGACTGCTATAACACAAAGAGCGCGTGCAGTGGCAGTAGTAAGGCGAGCGAACGATCTGTCTTCGAGATGGGAGCTAACGAACTAAAAGAGCGAACTAGTTCACTAAGGAGCTGCGAACTAAACTGATCGCTCCCAGCCGCGAACTATTACGCGCAAGACTAATTGAAAGCGAGTTTATGCAACCTACCAAGCACACCTGTTTGACGGGTGGCACTGAGGCTGGTGAATTTATGCAACTTACCATGCACACCTGTTTGACGGGCGGCAGTGAGAAGGGTGAATGTTCCATGAAATGGAATTTTAACAAATTCACAAAGAAATTTGATACAATGGTCCGGCTAGCTCAAAACAGTTGCCAGCGTTTCGCCCCAGTGTACCAATGGGCTCTTCAGTTGGTTATGGTACACCTCACCAAGACGCGTGGCTAGTACATACTGTGAAGGCCGCTGCAAGGCACAAATGTTGCCACGAGCAGTGCCAATGTACTATGTACATAGCTCAATCGGACAATGTTACATCCTGTTTCCTATGGGAACAGATATTTCCAATATGAAATGGAATGGTCCTGAAAACCATTGTCACGGGCGACGAGACCTGGGGCCTGAGGTACGACCCCGAAGGCAAGCATCAAAGTATGGAGTGGCGGGGTCCAAGGTCGCCGAAAAGCCCTGAAGGGCCAGAGGTTTTCGGAACTTTTTGGAAATCCAACATTATGTGACGACCCAACTGAAGGCTATCCCTAAAGAAGACTATGCCAGGAGTTTCCAGAACTTGTACAGCCGTTCTCGGAAGTGGATAACCATCCATGGGGATTACTTCGAAGGACAGTAACTTCTGTTTCAGGTAAGCCAACAATCCGTTCGTAATATAGACCCATTCACCAAACTTTTCGGACAGAGGTTGTATATCCCTGACTTCCAGGTTTTTACTGGGAATTATGCATAAAATATTTTATATTTTCTGATTTCTTCAGACTTTTGCTATCTCAATTTATAAGTAGAATTGTATTCCATCTTTCTCTGCCAACAGTGCAAATACTCGCTGTAGATCATTGTTGCATTCTCTTTATCTGGCATGACTAAGCCTACTGGAATGATGACAAGACGTTGGCTATTAAGAAACTCCAGATGCAGCAAAACAGTACAAGACACTAAAACTAATGGCATACCCATTACATTTTCCTAATCTTTACTCAATTATAAACTGTACTATTCTGTACTATGAGGTGAAATGGTTACTGAAAAACTCAGGATTGTCTCTTTGGAGGTGCAAACCTGGTTATGCACTGAAAAACTTGTCTTTTACTGTTACTTCTGCTGTGACTTCAGTTCATCACTTGGATTTAGATTACAGGAAACAATATTATGATAAATTGTGACTACTAAAAATAGAGTAATTTGAAAGATAAGCAACTGGAAATAGAAATCAAAATTTAAAAACAATACACTAATTGGTGAAGAATACTAAGTAAGTCCTTGATTATTTGAACAATGATGGCTTCTAACAGTACAACTTCGATACCGAGTGACTGTAGTATGTTTCAAACATACTTGGTAATACTAACGCTACTACCAAATAGCAGGGGCGGCTGGCTCTAACGGGCCAGTGGGCCAGGGTCCTCCTTACCATTAACCTACATTAGTAATTCATTTTTAATCCTTAACGCTTGAAATACTGGCCGAGTTGTGCGCTCCTCACTATGAAAATGTACCAGCATGTTTGAATAACGCGCTACATATCTTGTCACGTAATTCTCCTTGCTGCGGGCTACTCGGGGCCCAGGCCTTACTGGGCCCAAGACTCCATTCAACTACAAACAAGGAGAGGTCTCGAACTTACAACATCTATGGCCATACCCTGCCCCTTTCCTCCCCTTCTTCCGATGCTGTTTGAAATGATTCGCAAGGCGACCACTAGATGGCAACCAGGACCCCACCCTGGTGTCATTAGTTCGAAGGTTAAGGTACCATTTGGCTGCATACGACAGAGACAAGTGACCGAGACAGACGACAGCGAAGAGAGACGGAGACAAGTCAATGTGTCGCCGTTCACGTAATTTGATGACGACCGTGATGACGACACGCCTTGACATACATTAGGTGTTTATTGGTAGAGCCCGGCGCAGATAAACAAAACGTTATCAGCATCCGCACGACTGTTATCCGTCCCGCAACCGCATGACTTTTATCCAAATCCACTGATATTTCAATATTATTTTTAATTTATTAGATAAAGCATAAAGTGTTAAACCAACACATTTAGACATTTGAGGACAAAGTCGTTCCTGACAATTTGCTTTATTGCAAGGAACTTCAAGTTGGATGACACTTCTGGTTTCTTGACCTCCGGTTTAGACAAAAAACTGGCTATACTTTTTTGGCTACTTTTGCACTTGTGCCTCAGTAAGTTTGATGTGCCTGATTTGTGTCCTGAGTATGAATACACTTTTTTTACAGGTAAAACATCCTACTATATCTTTCACCTTTTCGTTTCCATTGAAAACGTAACCAAAATGTCTCCCATATCGTTGACTTGAGCTTTGTTTCACGCACTATTGAATATTCACCTTGTTTTATTTTAATAGATTGTTTATCCATATTGGTGAAATGATGCCCGCGGTAACATTCGGGTTTATCCGCGGATATCCGCATCCGTGCAGGGCTTTATATTATTGGGTTATGCGTGCTCATATTCTTTGAAAAATGGTTACTAAATATATTTTAATGATAAGGTTGTTCGAAGAGGAAGAAGACGATGATGTGTTGCTATGATATTTGTTGCGAAAGAAACCAAGAAAACCTATGAGTTCAACATTCAAAACCAGACGCGAAGAAGGATCTCTCTGTTAATAAAGAATCATTTATCTTTAGAAGAAAGGTTCAGGAGTTACTTTAGATTAAATTGTATGCAGTTTGATTAAATACAATTTATTTCCGACATTTTCTCACTTCATAAAACATGTGCTGCGTCCGCTTTTCGCGAGATACTTCTGCTCTGAGAGCGGTCTCCTACGGTTCATCTCGATCGCCGATCTGTGTCGCCTGTCTCCGTCTCGCGCTCTCAAATGTACTTCATATGGTTGAGTGGGGAGCAGATCGAAAGCGACCTGTCTCGGTCGCTTGTCTCTGTCGTGTGCAGCCAAATGGTACCTTTACGTAAAACAAAAAAGAATGGAAGAATACTTTAAATGGTGCAGTGACAATATCATTAATACCTAGTGTCAAGGATAGGTTAAAAATAAACTTCCCATTAACTAGCAATGTAACTACTTTTTAACAGGACATGGTAAGATAAATTCGTATTTTTTTCGTTTCAAATTAAAAGACAGTCCATTGTGTGCGTGTGGCAGTGAAGAACAAACAGTTGATCATTTATTATTTACATGCGTGAAACTGGAAAAAGAAAGACAGTTGTTTAAGGACAATATGGTAAATAAACATGGAAAATGGACGTTCGAAAAATTAAGCTAATGAAGCACTATATAATTAATTTTATATTTTAATTTAATAGATTTAGAAAGAATGTCAAGTAGTTGAACAGATTCTTAATATTGGTACAGCTCATAAAAACAACAAGTTAATAGATTTAGACAGTTCCTAGAACAATATATCACCAAACAAATAGCCATAGAACAATAATGGATAATATAAATATATGTTATTGAAATTGTAAACATTTTGTAAACATAGCGTGTAGTATTACTTTCATTATAATGGAACATGCTGTTAAAAATAAATAAATAAAAAAGGTTATCTAAAGAGGTCTCTTTTGGAGTTCTGTGATAAGTAACCAATTAATAATTTTGTTTTTCATCTAGGTCTAGAGTTTTTGACAAATGTCTTAGTGATAGGCTATTATAAATTTGGAATTAACTAGCGATTTAGAGGGTCATTTAAATTATATTAAATGTAGAACATAACATTTTCCCTAATGAGACACAATTTAATGGATATTGGCAAACACCTAGCATGCTAGCTAGTAATTTTTACTGTGCATGATAATTTATTTTGTGTGCTCTAAGACCACCAGCCGCCGCTGCCAAATAGATAAACATAGAATTTCTAGTTCTTGCTTCATTTCTTCTTTTGGATAACTAAATGTTTCTTCCTCTCTCTGTGTCAGCCATGAATAGATTCTGAACTTTTACTTATTTTATATTTCCACAGAAATCTCTGACATTGCATCATAGCTTCATGAATGGGCGTCGCATCAATGTGTTGTATTCAACTGGCCAGAGAAAAACAAGAGATAAGCATATCAACAGTGGCACAGTGAAACATAAACTCTTCAAGCTACAGACTTTATCACAGAAACAGAAATTACAGCAAAACAGTCCTATTAAAAGAAGATCAAAACCTGACAAAAAGAAGCGAGAAGCTAATCGATTGCGGAAGATGGAAACGTAATTTGGTGGACGTATTTCTTTGTCCAGTCCACTCTTCTTAAATGTACAGATGCCATTTACTGTATATAAAAAAGATTGTTTTGTTTATAAGTTTGGTTATGTTGACTCTGGAACTGTCAAACCCTGCACAACATTGTCATGAACTGGTGGAATGTTAGCTGATTCCATATCTTTAATGTGATTTTCTGATCTAAAAACCAAATTGAACTATTTATGCATAGAACATCAATATAGGGTCTGTAACAAAGCATACAAAGCGATTAGAATGCTGGGTAATATGCACCTAGGTACTGCTTGGGTCCAAGCTCTGAATTTGCGGGGTGAGGTGAAGTGGCTGGCGGAAAGAGAAGGGTTTGTCAACAGCCCGCCGTGTCATCTGAATTCGTGTATATTCCAATACTGCTGACATAGGGCCGTTGCTCAAATCACTGTGGTGAGTGAGTCACTGACCATTGTATTTGGTTCTGTTAATACGTTTGGACCCGAGCAGTAGATTGTCAAATCAATTGAGGTGTTCAGTTGAAAGTGAGCTACAGACAAATCCAGTGGTTATTTCATGTGTCTTTTTTTCTTCTTTTCTTTCAAACCCATTATTTTTGTATCTAGGTAGAAGAGCAACAATGGGAAGTATTAGAAGCCATTTTTCAATGTTGATAGTTCTGTTGAAGGAAGCTCTCCAGTAGGTCAACAAAAATATTGCGCCCAATCCCCAATCACATTAGGCGGGAAAACAAGTATTTATACATCCTAACCGGGAAGAAATATTTCATATGATACAGGGTCATTATGTGTGTGCGCATCAGTAAACACGGCAAGCTAATCCGGCTGTGACTAGCGCAGTTCCCAGCCGGTGGTGGTGCGCACTTTCACACTTTTACCAAACATGTTCAATAATGTGTCCTTACAGAGCTCATAGGCGATGCTGAAAATGTCCTCCCACTCTTGTAACACACACCTGACATCTTCTGATGAAAGAATGGAAAACAATCTCATCTAATTATTTACGGAGCCTGTTTCCTTGAATTGTTTAGCGAGCCTCCTAATTGTACTGGCATTAGGCACAGGTCTTCCTGGAAACTTGATTCGAAATTTTCGTCTTGTTTCAGAACGAGATTTTCTGCTTTTCATACACGAATTATGGATATAGGCTTACACATGTTCGCGCAATGTGAATTGGTGTCTAGGCATGACCAACAATCACAATACTCACTAAACGTGCAACACTGACGTCTAAGCTTTGCACATACACTCCCATATGAATGACAAAACACGTGTGAACTAACGATATGAGGCAGCGAAGAGAGCCAATCACCGGCTAGACCGGGTGCGCGCGGCCGCGACCTGCACTAGTCACTGCCGACTTAGCTTGCACACACATAATGACCCTGTTTTTATCACAAGATAACACTCTTTTATGTACAAAATGTAATATGGCACAATTTATATTGACCGACTGGAAAGCTTTCTTTAACAATGGGAAGAGGTAAAATATTGCAGATGATCAACAGTAGACCATTTGTGATCACCTAACTCATGTGAACAATAATTGAGGAACCTGAAAAGAGGTGCCACAAAGATAGTACAGTAAAAATTTGATTAACCGTCATCGTCGGGACCATGGTTGTGACGGTTGAGCAGATAGACGGATAACAGAACACTGTATATTCCTCCAAAACATGACCTCAATCAATTATATTATAGGCAGATATCACTCTCACAGTAATGTAATATATTTCGGAGCGAAAAGAAATTAAACACGATTGTAATAGCAAATAAAACTATTTATTACATGATAAAAACATCCGCACAGTAGCTACAAATGTGGAAAAATAATGTACAGTAATATAAACTTACAGGTGAAATAGTTCATGTAGCTTGAAAATAGTCAGTCATGTTCTTCCGCCTCTTTGATGCTCGAGCTTTCACCGCGGCAATATTTTGTATTTTTCGGAGCAGTAGTGTCTGCGTTGCATTGGCCTCTTCTTGACTTTCAAACCATTCTATACACTTGGACAGCATTATTTCAGCCTCTGAGTGGCTAATAGGTTGTTTTTCGTCATGGTTTGAACACTCGTCTTCGGGCCGATAACCTAGATGTTAGGCCCCTTAAAACAACAATTATCATCATCATCATCATCAGCCCCTTCTTCTTCTTCTTCTTCTTCGGTGGCACTTACGCTGGCAACCATTTCACCTTAAAGCACTTTGTTATTGCAGTATTATTATGCTATTACAGCAATGACGGTTAACAGAAACTGACGGTTAAACAAAGTTTTACTGTACTGGGAAATTTGTTTTTCATTGGAGGTCCCTGGAGCGCATATAGAAACAAGGCGTTAACTCTGTTGTGAATGGTGCCATTGTTACAGATAAACAGACACATTACAATATTTCTTGTCAGGTTGGATGACTGATTTCTTGAAATCTGTCCTGTGTGTGAGAATTTTTAGCCTACTTTTCACATTTTGCAAAAATGAGGAAAAAGTAGACTTATGAGATCGGGCAAATGTGTGTGTGTCCGTCTGTCTGTCTGTCTGTCTATCTGGCTGTGTGTGTGTGTGTGTGTCCCTATCAATTCCTAAACGGTTGCACCAATCGAAACAAAATTTGGTAGGAGTAAAGATCTATACCTGAATATCTCACGGCCATATTTGAAAATGATGTCAGTGCTACCAACTGCTGAAATATCACAATTGAAATTTGAGCTCCATGTTGGATATCTTGGAAGGTATGAATGGGAGCTATTTCAAAACTGGCACACGTATAGACAATAACATTGCTGTTTTATTTCCAGGAGGCCATACATGGCAGTGTTGCCAAAATGATTATAAGCTTGATGATAGGTCCAAATTTTAAATACATATAACTTCTACACTATAGGAATCAACCTGGGGAGGTCTATAAATATGTAGACCTGGACAAAGGGAGTGTGATGTGATGATAATAACCAACAAAATCAGTAATACAAGGATTCAGCAGAAGAGAATCCTCATAACCTCTCCACTCCAACTCCCAACACTGACCTGCACGTGGTGTCCCCTGCTAAGCTGAGCAACCCAGTGGAAGGTTGGGTAATCAATCCCAGCGGGAAACTAGGTCAGTGAACAGACTAGTGTTGGGGGGGACTGAGAATTCTTTTCTCAGTTCTTTCACCTTTCTGAATAACATTCAGGATTGTAATTCGAAGATTTATCCTCCCCTCAAGGTGAAACCTTAGATAGTCGACCATGAAAAGTCATTTGAAGAATAATTCCGCCGTCTGTAATGATAGATTACAGAAAAGACAGCATTCGGATACGGTGGGCTGTCATGCAGAAGATAATGACGAATCGGAGCGTCTGAAAACTCATCAAAACAAACAAATACTACGGAAAATCAAACCTAAACAAGTCTCATTCTTTTCTACACATAATGTTAACTCTCTGGTTCAAACTGGAAAATTGAAGATCATCACGGATATCATGAGAAGTCATAAAATTCTATTCATAATGTTGAATTTTGGGCTTATGCCGTGTTATATTATACTAATATTCGACGCGTTTCGAAAGAAACCATGTCTTTCATCGTCAGGAATAATCTGGAATACGACAATGTTGCTAAGAGAAAGCAACGAAGAACATATAGAAGGTGCCCAAAGATGGACGCCATTATAGCCCCATGTTAGGGACAACGGAAAGCAGCAGTGAATTACTTTCTCAGGGTTCTGATAATAGGTAGCCAGGATTCACTGAGATTGTAGCCGGTGTCGCGGTTGAAATTATCTGGGTGTTTACGTATTTCAACCGCCTCCCTGATGATTCTGGGACGATATTGCTTTATACGGGCAAGAACATCCACTCCTTGGAACATGACATCATGGCCAGGTGTTAAAGCATGATCGGCAACAGCTGATTTATCAGGTTGAATGAGCCTGATACATCTATTATGTTCCTTAATGCGAGTGCATATTGTTCTCGAAGTCTGCCCGATGTAAACCTTGCCACAAGTACAGGGAACTCTGTAGATACCCGGTTGTTGCAATTTAGGCAAACTGTCCTTAGTTGGTCGCAGGAGTTGCCTAATCTTAACAGAAGTTCCAAATACAGTCCGTATGTTGTACCGACGTAGGATTTTAGCAATACGATCCGTTGTGTTATGTATGTACGGAAGGTAAGCAGTTCCTCTTACATCTCTTTTCTCAACTGACGTCCTATTATTATTTGTTGGTTTCAGAACCGTAGAAATCAAAGCCTTGCTATAACCGTTGCTCTCAAAGGTGGTTCGCAGGGTGTTAATTTCTTCTTGTAAAGAAGACACTTCACAAATCCTCCTAGCCCTGGTAGTTAGAGTTGTAAGGATACCATGTTTCTGGGCAGGGTGATGGTGAGAACTTGCGTGGAGATATCTATTGGTGTGTGTTGGCTTACGAAAAACGCTGTGTCCTAAAGATCCATCCTCTTTCTTGGTGACGAGAACATCTAAAAAAGGTATTTTGCCGTCAGATTCCTTTTCCATGGTGAAACAAATAGAAGGGTGCTGGAGATTAAGGTGATCCAGGAAATGGCTAAGATTTTCCTCACCTTCCGTCCAAACAACGAACGTGTCATCCACATAACGCCACCAGATCTTCGGTTTGAAAGGAGCCGACGACAAAGCTTTCTCTTCAAAGTTCTCCATGAAGAAATTAGCCACAACATCAGTCTGCTCATAAAAATTCCCATTCCATAGAAAGTAGGAGGAGGTCATGCAGTGATAAAAAAAGTCTTGTGATGTCTTCAGGAAAAAAGCCATTAATGAGAGACATAACACCATCAATAGGTACTCTCGTAAACAGAGACACCACGTCGAGACTCACTAGAATATCACCCGGCCGAAGTGTTATAGCTTTTAACTTTTCCACGAAGTGTGTGGAATCCTTAATGTACGAAGGCGTGTTCCCCAGAAGCGGCTGAAGTAGTCTACCTAAGTATTTAAAAGGGCATATGTAGGAGAACCAATCGTACTAACAATAGGTCTTAGAGGAACATCTTCCTTATGTATTTTAGGAAGACCATAGAGTCTCGGAGGAATAGCATCCCCTGGAAGGAGAGTCTTCGCTGCATCCGCTGGAATAGATGATTGCTTGATCAATTTGACGGTGACATTTGAGTAGCGAGTAATAGGATCACGACTATTAATCCTATATACAGGATCTGATAACAAAGACGAGATCTTGGAATCATAATCAACCTTATCCAATACCACTGTCGCGTTACCCTTGTCAGCGGGGAGAACGATAATATCAGAATCGTCCCTTAGATCTTTAAGTGCCCGGCTTTCGCCTTGTTTTAAGTTGGTGTTAGGTGGCTTAGCGGTCTTGAGAACTCGGGATAAGGTTGATTATGATTCCAAGATCTCGTCTTTGTTATCAGATCCTGTATATAGGATTAATAGTCGTGATCCTACTACTCGCTACTCAAATGTCACCGTCAAATTGATCAAGCAATCATCTATTCCAGCGGATGCAGCGAAGACTCGCCTTCCAGGGGATGCTATTCCTCCGAGACTCTATGGTCTTCCTAAAATACATAAGGAAGATGTTCCTCTTAGACCTATTGTTAGTACGATTGGTTCTCCTACATATGCCCTTTCCAAATACTTAGGTAGACTACTTCAGCCGCTTCTGGGTAACACGCCTTCGTACATTAAGGATTCCACACACTTCGTGGAAAAGTTAAAAGCTATAACACTTCAGCCGGGTGATATTCTAGTGAGTCTCGACGTGGTGTCTCTGTTTACGAGAGTACCTATTGATGGTGTTATGTCTCTCATTAATGGCTTTTTTCCTGAAGACATCACAAGACTTTTTTATCACTGCATGACCTCCTCCTACTTTCTATGGAATGGGAATTTTTATGAGCAGACTGATGGTGTGGCCATGGGTAGTCCTCTCTCTCCTGTTGTGGCTAATTTCTTCATGGAGAACTTTGAAGAGAAAGCTTTGTCGTCGGCTCCTTTCAAACCGAAGATCTGGTGGCGTTATGTGGATGACACGTTCGTTGTTTGGACGGAAGGTGAGGAAAATCTTAGCCATATCCTGGATCACCTTAATCTCCAGCACCCTTCTATTTGTTTCACCATGGAAAAGGAATCTGACGGCAAAATACCTTTTTTAGATGTTCTCGTCACCAAGAAAGAGGATGGATCTTTAGGACACAGCGTTTTTCGTAAGCCAACACACACCAATAGATATCTCCACGCAAGTTCTCACCATCACCCTGCCCAGAAACATGGTATCCTTACAACTCTAACTACCAGGGCTAGGAGGATTTGTGAAGTGTCTTCTTTACAAGAAGAAATTAACACCCTGCGAACCACCTTTGAGAGCAACGGTTATAGCAAGGCTTTGATTTCTACGGTTCTGAAACCAACAGATAATAATAGGACGTCAGTTGAGAAAAGAGATGTAAGAGGAACTGCTTACCTTCCGTACATACATAACACAACGGATCGTATTGCTAAAATCCTACGTCGGTACAACATACGGACTGTATTTGGAACTTCTGTTAAGATTAGGCAACTCCTGCGACCAACTAAGGACAGTTTGCCTAAATTGCAACAACCGGGTATCTACAGAGTTCCCTGTACTTGTGGCAAGGTTTACATCGGGCAGACTTCGAGAACAATATGCACTCGCATTAAGGAACATAATAGATGTATCAGGCTCATTCAACCTGATAAATCAGCTGTTGCCGATCATGCTTTAACACCTGGCCATGATGTCATGTTCCAAGGAGTGGATGTTCTTGCCCGTATAAAGCAATATCGTCCCAGAATCATCAGGGAGGCGGTTGAAATACGTAAACACCCAGATAATTTCAACCGCGACACCGGCTACAATCTCAGTGAATCCTGGCTACCTATTATCAGAACCCTGAGAAAGTAATTCACTGCTGCTTTCCGTTGTCCCTAACATGGGGCTATAATGGCATCCATCTTTGGGCATCTTCTATATGTTCTTCGTTGCTTTCTCTTAGCAACATTGTCGTATTCCAGATTATTCCTGACGATGAAAGACATGGTTTCTTTCGAAACGCGTCGAATATTAGTATAATATAACACGGCATAAGCCCAAAATTCAACATTATGAATAATAACACGGGCCGTGAAAGTCTAAATGACAACATAAAATTCTAATTATGGCTCTTCAGGAAATTAGAAATAGTGACCAAGGCCATCTGGAATCACAAGGATATAGACTATATAAAGGAATTCCAGGAAAACGAGTTATGAAAAATTGTCCACAATTTGGTAACGGATTCTTAATAGATCTCAGAATAATTGACTCGATAACAGAATTTAAATCTCAATCCTCCAGACTTACGACCCTAACTTTGAAATCGGCAATTAAAACATATACAATTATTAATGCACATGCTCCTACTAATCAAAAAAACAACACCATTAAGGACAGAGAAGAAGTACAAAAATTCTGGGATCTTTTGGATCAAACTTTAATAAACACCCTTCATCAAACATCAAAATTCTCCTTGGTGATTTCAATGCGCAACTTGGACAAGAAAGAAGATATAGAGATATAATTGGAAAATGGACAGCACATAAACGAACCAATAAAAATGGTCAAAGATTAGTTGAAATTTGTAGAAACCACAAATTAATCTCTAAATCAACATGTTTTAAAAGACAGCCCCATAAATTGAAAACTTGGAAACATCCTGACTTCAGAAGGGGTGAATGGCAGTTGGATCATGTCTGCATGGATAAATTTCACCATCGCGAAATTCACAATGTCAAGGTTCTAAGGGGAGTTGACTCAGGAACAGACCACTATGTGGTAAATATAAAAATAAAATTAACTCCAATGGCCAAGGAAAAACCTAATAATAACAATAGGAGGAAATTTGATCCATCTACCTTAATAAAAAATATAGAGTACTGTGAAAGAACAGGAGAAGAATCTCTCAACACTAAAACATTGGACGAATTAATCACTAAATTAAAATCAATAGCAGAGGAGTTAGCACCAATAAATCCAAGGAAAAAACATGAATGGTGGAATGTAGATTGTGATCAAGCAATAGAGAAAAGACACCAAGCATGGATAAAACATCAAGCTCTAAAGTCAGAAGAATCAAATTTAGAACTAACTATACAAAGAAAATTAACCCATAAAATCATCAGACAAACGAAACGTAATCATCTTAAAAATACACTGGAAAAGATAGAAGACGATTTCAAGAAAAAGCAATCTCGAGATTATTACAAAACATTTGGTAAATACACACATCAAAAAAAGTTTTGCATCACCTCAGTTCCCAGATCTCCGGCATATAGACGTTGACTGTGTATATTGTATCAAAGATACAGTCCCTTTGACTGTTCATAGATGTCACTAAAACTGCTCAAAGATGTAAACAACCATGCATGAGCAGGGCCTATTAGACGGAGGGGGTACGACAGCCGATCAGTTCCAGTCATTCCACCAGGACGAAGGTACGCTGCTCATGTTGTCTGTAGTTCTACCATGCCTAGAAGGTCAATACCGCAGTTCGATCGCGTCCGCATTGTTACTTTGTGTCAAGAAGGGCTCTCAACAAGGGAAGTTTCCAGGCGTCTCAGAGTGAACCAAAGCGATGTTGTTCGGACATGGAGGAGGTACAGAGATACAGGAACTGTCGATGACAGGCCTCGCTCAGGCCGCCCAAGGGCTACTACTGTAGTGGATGACCGCTACGTACGGATTGCCGCTCGGAGGAACCCTGACAGCAATGCCACCATGTTGAATAATGCGTTTCGTTCAGCCACAGGACGTCGTGTTTCAACTCAAACTGTGCGCAATAGGCTGCATGATGCGCAACTTCACTCCCGACGTCCATGGCGAGGTCCAGCTTTGCAACCCCGACACCATGCAGCGCGGTACAGATGGGCCCAACAACATGCTGAATGGACCCCACAGAATTGGCATCACGTTCTCTTCACCGATGAGTGTCGCATATGCCTTCAACCAGACAATCGTCGGAGACGTGTTTGGAGGCACCCTGGTCAGGCTGAACGTCTTAGACACACTGTCCAGCGAGTGCAGCAAGGTGGTGGTTCCCTGATGTTTTGGGGTGGCATTATGTGGGGCCGACGTACGCCACTGGTGGTCATGGAAGGCTCCGAAACGGCTTTACGATACCTGAATGACATCCTCCGACCCATAGTGCACCCATATCGGCAGAATATTGGAGAGGCATTTGTCTTCATGGACGACAATTCTCGACCTCATCGTGCACATCTTGTGAATGCGTTCCTTCAAGATAACGACATCGCTCGACTACAGTGGCCAGCATGTTCGCCAGACATGAACCCTATCGAACATGCCTGAGATATGTTGAAAAGGGCTGTTTATGGACGTCTTGACCCACCAACCACTCTGAGAGATTTACGCCGAATTGTCGTTGAGGAGTGGGACAATTTGGACCAACAGTGTCTTGATGAACTTGTGGATAGTATGCCACGACGAATACAGGCATGCATCAATGCAAGAGGACGTGCTACTGGGTATTAGAGGTAGTGGTGTGTACTGCAATCTGGACCACAAATGCTGAAAGTCTAGCTGTATGATGGTACAACATGCAATGTGTGGGTCTCATGAGCAATAAAACGAGCTGAAATGTTGTTTGTGTTGATCTCTATTCCCTTTGTATTTAAAGGTTCCGGAACTCTTGGAACCGAGGTGATGCAAAACTTTTTTTGATGTATGTATCTAAAAAAATTTGAAGCTCCAACATTAATGTTGAAAAATCAAACAGGAAAGTTAGCACATTCTAACCAAGAAAATACAGAGATCCTTGCTGAAGCATTCGAGAAACTGTTAAATTGTGATGATCCACTGGAAACCCTGCAAGTAAACACTGATACACCTATTTTAACTTCACCTGATTTAATAAATCCTCCAAACATTAATGAAGTAGAACTCGCAATTAAAGAACAAAAAAATTACAAAACTTGTGGCGAAGACTTAGTCTTTGCTGAAATCTGGAAAAATGCTGGTAAACCTGCGATTATAAATCTTCATCAACATCTAGTTAAAATGTGGATTACTGAAGAAATTCCTGCACACTGGACCACAGGAATAATCCATCCATTATTTAAGAAAGGAGACAAAACGAACCCAGATAACTACAGAGGAATTACCCTTCTGGACTGCACATATAAAATTTTCTCTCGTATAATTTACAACAGGATCAAAAACATTCTGGAACCACAACTTGGAGAATATCAAGGAGGATTTCGCCCTTACAGAAGTTGTCCAGACCAAATCCTTAGCCTGAAATTAATAATGGAATATTACAAAAAAAAAGAAATAAGCAACTCTTTATATCTTTTATAGATTTCAAGAAAGCCTATGATAGTATTCATAGACTGACACTGCTAAAAATCCTCGGATCATACGGTCTCCATCCTAAATTGATAAAAATCATTCAATTAACATTCATCATCATCATCATCTTGTACAGTTTCCAGCCCCAGGCTGGGTCTGTTTGGAACATAAGCCTCGCCACTTAGTTCTTTCTTCCCACCACCTCTCCGCTGTCATTCTGGTCCAGTCCTCGCCTCTCTTCTTGACACATTCCTCCACTCCTTTCAGCCATCTATCTCTTGGTCTTCCCCTTGGTCGTTTCTTCTACATCTGCATCTCATGTATCCTCTTGGGAATCTTCTTCTCATCCATTCTCTTTAAGTGTCCATACCACCTCAGTCTTGATGTCTCAATCCTACCTTGCAAGGGCTCCTCTTTCACCATTTCCCTGACCTTTTCATTCCTCACCCTGTCTCTTCTTGTTACTCCGATCCTACATCGCAGGAACTTCATTTCACCTGCCTGTATTCTGCTTATGTCTCTTTTCTTCATTGTCCACGTTTCTGAAGCATAGGTCAGTATCGGGATATAGTAGCTTCTGTATAACACTTCCTTGCTTTTTTGTGGGACATCTTTATTCCACACTAAGCTCCTAATGCTTCTCAGAAATGCTTCTGCCTGTCTGCCACGTTCCGTAATCTCTTTGTCATTTCTCCCATTTTCCTCCACTATACTTCCCAAGTACTTGAGACTTTCCACCTTCTTCAGCTGTCCACCTCCAAGTGTTATTAACATTAACAAACACAAATTCGAAAGTTAAATTTAGGGGAGAAATATCAACAGCTTTCACAGTAAAAACTGGTCTCAGACAAGGTGATGGATTATCCCCTCTGCTTTTCAATGTGGCTCTTGATTATATCATGAAGGTTTGGCAAAAGGAAAACCCTCCTAAGATCAAAATTTGGAACAAAACCATCAATAAAAATAAACTGCTTAGGATTTGCAGATGACTTGGCTCTTTTAGCACTAGACAAGGAAGAGGTTTGTACTCAGATCACTAGTCTCCAAGAAATTGCTCAAGGGATAGGATTACAGATATCCTTTGCATGTAACTTCTATACTAACCAATGGATTTCATTAAATAATGGCACAACAATAGATCATATTATTTCAGATTATTTCTGACCAATACATGTATGTCATTGTTGCCAACATGATTTTACGCGCGCTGTTAGATCCAATGTTTAACTGCATGTAACGTCCATGCTATCCATTGGACTTCAACCAAATTTTGTATTCTGTACCTTAAGAGATGAAACTAAGAATATATTCAGCCACCAGGGCTGCCAACTATAGTTCTCTATTAGGCTACATTATGCCAGGTATACAGTATTTCGAACTAATTAGAAATTTCATATTACCAACTTAATTTCGTCATTATTCTAGTCAGATCCATATAGATTAATCATTGACGTGAATCTTAAATTTTAAGAAAAGTAGGCTCTTTAGTTCGTCACGGAACTTCTTGTTCTTTCTAACATCTCCCTTTCATTTTAGAGTAGATATAACTAACAAAGTTGCTGACTGCGATGCCATCTAGTAGCCAAGTCTGCAAACTAGGTGTCGTGGACGGTAGCATTTGGTAGCAAAAGTATGAACTACTTGAAATTACTGTCGGCAGTCATTACTTGAATTAAACAGATAACACACACTAATACAGCCATCACAATTAACACTGGTTATCAGACAGATTCTACACACACTCAAAGTATGCGGTGCTACATAACCGCGTTGTCGCAGCCCCTAAACTAAGGAACCAATATAACCAACAATGGCACGATTCTTTTTCTTCTTCTTCTTCTTTCGAATAACCCATTTGGAGGGTACGATGAATCAACTTTGGCTATTGTCCATTGTATTCAATTTCCTTTGTTTCCAGATTTCCTTCATCCTTCTCGAGTGTCTATCTCTGAGTCCACTTTCTGCGAGTTGTTTGTTTCTTTCTTGTAATTCTACCTTTTGAATAGCTTCTCTGAAGAGTGTTCTGTTTGGTATTGTGCCTGTCTGAATTCTGGCGTTTGTCAAATCTTTGTCAATTTCAATGAACCATGTGGGTTTGGATTTTTAACTATTCATTAGTTGAAGATCTGTTTAGTTAGTCTACTATTTTTCATTATATAAATATGCCCGAAAAACTGTAATCTTCTCATTTTCATTACATGAGTTAATTTTTCACATTTCAAATATAACTCTCTATTTGGTCGTAACCTATATTCTGCAATGGCTCATTCATTATAGTTGTTTCCAGGACCTACTATTCAAGACACTTCATTGATAGTTATTGTTGTTTTAAGGGGCAGAACTACGATCATCTACCCCTCTTAACACAGATTAAAGAATACAAATTTGGAATTGAATTAAAATTTTTTAGGTGGACACCTAAATTTGAAAAGACCGAAAATTAATAAAACAAAAAATTAAATAAAACTAAATAAAAATAAACAATATATATATCCCCAGGTGGCAGATAGGGGGCCCACAGTAATGTAGTCAGGTTCAGACACTCCGGAGAAGGAACCCGCGGACCAACAGGCAGCCCAATTCCTGGGGGATTTACAATGCTGGAACACCCTCTCTCCAGGGGTAATAAATATGGGGAACCCTATCTCAGGGTAAAGAGTGAAGGCCACAACGGCATCTAGAGTGGAGAAGATAGTCTTTGGTGCAATGCAGATGGTGGAAGTGGCAGCCCAGTGTTCGGGAGTAACTAATGAGAAGGGGTTGGCCCAACGGCAAAGTGAGTGGAGGAGGAACGTGTTCCCACTGAGGTTCCCAATGATTGTGGCGGTGGAGGAGGTCATGCCAGACAGACTGGCTATGAAGGCGCAGCGCAACCTTTCTTGAGCTCGTTGTAGCTCTGGTGTCTGAAATCACTTGTCTCGTGCTTCATGTGCTGTAGTGAATGACTTCAGAATCATAGTGTGTGGGTCACATCCTGGCAAGATGTGATTCACCTTAAACAAAATCACGCTAATGGCAATTATTCCTGCCATTTCCTTTAGAAGTCCAACGGCGACGGGATGAGGACAGTGGTAGCAGGTTTTGGGCAAAGCTAGGAGCTTCTAGTCTGGAACTGCACGTAGGCGCAGCTGTGGGATGGTCACCTTCCTGAGAACCGTGACTACTCAGGAATCCGATCCTACATCTGAGACTGGGCAACCTATTTAGGATAAACACTGCCCACCCTGAATTGGGAAGGTCCTAGAAAATGTGGGCTAAAATCTATGCCCAGTAGGTCACTCCAACTTTGAGGACGAAAACTATGACCATGAATATTGGAGCATGGAACGTCAGGACCCTTCTGGAATTGAAGGACTGTAACAGCAGACCAGAGAGAAGAACAGCTCATGTTACACTTGAGCTAGTTTGGCTGGATGTAGACATTGCTGCTCTGAGTGGAACTAGGCTATCGGGTGGACAAAGTAGTGAGGCCAGTTCAGATTACACCATCTTTTGGAAAGGTAAGGAGGTTAGGATGTAGGAGAACCGCGCATCTACGGTGTTGGATTTGCAGTAAGATAAAGAGAGTGAATGAACATCGACTCACGCTGATTTCAGTCAATGAATGACTCGTGTAGCTACGAATTCCTCACCCTCATTTCCGTCTATGCTCCCACTGTGGTTGATGGTGAAGATTCCAAAAATCAATTCTCCATCAACTAAATAATGTTCTTTCCAATATAGATACAAAAGATAAAGCAAAAATTCAGACTTTCACAACCGGCGTTGAAATAGGAATCTCTGTTTCGCGGGCTTGTAGGCCGTGTCCTTAGAACATGGCCAATAAGCCCGCGAAAAAGAGATCACGAAAGATAAGCTTTTGCTGCTGGGTGATTTCAATGCCAGAGTGGAAAGAGACAGTCGATTATGGGAGAATGTACTGGGTAATCAAGAGGCTGGAAACTGTAATTCGAACGGGCTACTTCTTGGTCTCTGTGCTGAGCACGAGCTCTTATCACCAATACGCATTTCCGCCTACCTAACCGCTTTAAGACCACGTGAATGCATCCATGCTCCTAACACTGGTATCTTATTGACTATGTCACCACTTGGAAGCGTGACTGTGAAGATGTTCTGATTACAAGGACAGCACCAGGTGAGTTACCGTGGTCGTTACGGCGTGGCTGCAGGCAGTCGCTCACATCTGGAAGGCGAGGAGGTACGAAAAACCCCCGCCAGCAACCTTGAAGATGGTCTTCTGTGGTTTTCCATCTTTCTTCCAGGCAAATGGTCCTTAACTATAGGCCATAGCCGCTACCTTCCAATTCCTCGCCCTTGCATTCACACTTTCCTCCCCAGACAACACTCCATGCGCGGTGGTACTTGTAGTTCACCCCATGGGTGTCCGCATAGAAGCAGCTACAAACTCGGGTGAGCCAAACCTGTCCTCTGACACTCCTGGCACTAAAAGTCGTACGCTAAAAAGGAAAGAAAAAAAACGAAGGACAGCACGTGACATTGATGACTGCTGTACTGACCACAGACTCCTAGTAGTTAGCCGCCATGATCTTCTTCCTCTAACCTTTCCAGGAGGAAATTCAACATCCCCACACTTCAGAATGAAGATGTTCATGCTGTTTATCAAGACTCCCTTTTAAATCAACTGACTAAAAATCCACTCGATACGAAAGATGTTGATCTAGAGTGGATCACATTGCGAAGCATCATCGAAGAGAAGGTCATTCATTGGTTTTTATGTAAGAAAGAGGAATGACTGGTTCAATGATAACAATGAAGAGATTCAGTCTCAACAGTGCCAAGCGTGATGCCTACCTATCTCTTGCTCAGGATCCATCTTCCATGGAGAAGAAAGCAAGTTTTCAAATGCACAAGCAAAATTGCCAGTCTGCAATAAGAACAATCAAAAACAACTAGAGCTCGAGCCATCCGGGAAGGCGGTGCGCAGAACACAATGCTACCATTACGTCGTGCCTCACTTCCATCCCACCAATCACAGTCAGTCTGTCTTAAGAATCTGAGCTAGTGTGTTGTCAGGAAAGCAAAGTGATTATATCGTAACATTTAAAGATCCAGTGAAAGCGATTGTGTACAGGTTGGTTGGTTGGTTCCTTAGTTTAGGGGCTGCGACAACGGGGTCATATAGTCCCGTGTACTTTGGGTGTGTGTGTAGAATCTGTCTGATAACCGGTGTTAATTGTGATGGCTGTATTAGTGTGTGTATCTGTTTTTTAATTTAAGTACAGACTGCAACTTAGAATTTTTCAAATAATTCCTACTTTTGCCGCCAAACGCCACCGTCAACGACTACTAGGCCTAGTTCAGAACTAAGCTACTAGACGCCACCGCAGTCGGCTCTAGGCAACAAATGTAGAAACCAAACTTAAGAGCGTTGTTTGCATTCTTAACCTATCCAATTTAGCTTCACACAGGTGTAATTATTGGAAGGTTCTTTAACATGCCATAAATCTATGACATGGGACCGCCGGCTTTACTTCCCCTCCGAAGGAAGGCATACTGAGGGATTTTTAACGCTCTTAAAAAATCCGACGGCTTCGGCCGGGTTTGAACCCGCTATCTTGGGCATAGAAGCTCAGCATGCTACGAACTACTCCACCGAAGCCACCATGATTGTGTACATTTTGAGTCCTATGGAAGCAGAGGGAAGTAAACGACAGGTTGTGCATAGGCAAGCCCGAGAAATAGTTTACAAAATGCACGAATACTTTAAAAGTGTAAAGCATCGTGAACGAGACAGTTTCGATGAGCTAAGCGGCGGTGTTGCCACACCGCAGGAACTCAAGGCAGCAGTTTGTGGTGTGGGGACTCGGACCTGGTGGATCTGTTGCAACAGTGGACATGTATCTCTTATCTTTCTATGCGCAGTTCCCGGAGAGCCGGCCGCCTTCCTGGCTGACCCGAGCTGTAGTAGCAACAAAAGGCTAAGGAACTCTATAGCCTATCAGATGCCAGAGACTTACACAACTTTTATGCTGGAATAAAAGAGCTGTTTGGACCTGCTCATTCCTGAACAGACATCCTGACAGCCAATAATACTACCATCCACACTGACAGTCTGGACACCTTGAACCGCTGGAAAGAACACTTCAGCCTACTCTTAACTGTTGCTGACAATTTCCTCCAACTTGTACTCAATATCCTCCACAACCTTGGATGGCAGTCCCACCCACATTTCTTGAGTTTATCAAGGCTCTTGATAGTCTGAAGTCAAGGAAGGCTTCTGGATCCGACAACATTTCCCTTGAGCTCATTCAAAATGGAGGCCTACCTCTCAAAACCAGACTCTTCTCACAGATCTTTCTAATATGTGACACCCATGTGGTCCCTGCTGACATGATGAATTCTACCATTGTCACCATCTTCAAAAAAGGCCATCAAAGCATCTGTGGTGGCATATCCCTGCTCTCCATAGCTGGTAAAATATTTGCTAGAATTTTATTGAATCTTCTCCAGAAAGTTTCTGAGAAGGTACTTCTTGAAACAGTGTGGGTTCCGACTCTCCAGAGGCACTATGGATATAATTTTCTGTGCAGAGAACATCATTTGCACTGCTCTTCGTGTTCTACGACCTGGAAAAGGCCTGACACCCATAAAAGCAATATGGATGGTTTTAAGACGATTTGGTTGCCCTGAGCATTTTGTTGGACTGATATAAGCTCCAGGATGGTGTGTTTGGATAGCTGCTGTACTAGAATGTAACATCAGAAGAATTCCTCATCACTAATGGGCTTAAATAAGGTTGTGTACTTGCACCAACTCTCCTTGCCCTATGCCTGGCAGCCATGCCCTACGAGACATCGTGTGTGAACAATGCGGGTGTGGAACTTAAGTATAGATTTGAAGCCAGATAGGTTTACAAGCTGTGTAACTGAGCTTTAATATGCAGATGACAATGCTGCCCCAGTTCATTCACCCAACAAGCTGCAACTGTCAGTCGACTGTTTCGCTAGTGCATATGGACGGTTTGGCCCGACCGTAAACATTCCTAAAACAAAGATCCTGGAACTGCCTTTCCAGATTTCAGTATATCTGGTATGCCTCTGGAACAAGTAGATCACTTCCCCAATCTTGGAAGTATTCTCGCCATTAACTGCTCATCAGAGAAGGATGTTGAGAATAGGACTATCCATTAAACAAGGTATCATTTTATCTGATGCTCACAGTGTTCTGTCAGCTCTCCTCTCTTCCTATTCCTTCCTATTATGAATTATTCCAAGCCAAATTTGACATTCTTTTTGTGTGGATCCCTGGTAATGAAGCAGCTGATACACTAGCAAAATCCGCGACCCTCGGCCAAGGCACACAGTATAATATTTCTGTCCCGTCGAGCGACTTCCTTTTTAAATGTAAACAACATTTTCGCCAATCTTGGCAAGCACTAGGGGATACTTCCTCTCGGACCAAGGGCACGTTTTACTATCGCCTTCAACCCCATATCGCGATCACGCATTGGTTTTCCACTTGTACTTATACGCGTCGTCATATAACTACAATTATTCTTCTCCGATTTAACCACTCCCTCACCCCGGATAGGCTGTTAAAATTTAAACTTCGCGCCACCGTCCGGTGCGACTGTGGTCAAACTATTGATACCATCCAACATCTATTCTTTCAATGTCCTCTGTGTGAACGCCCTCGCTTATGCTTTCATCGTGATTTAATACACCTCGGTTATACAGGGAGATTCTTTTGCTGGAGCGAGGCCGGTTGCAGGGCGCGCGCGCCTTCCACCAGCCAACCGAGTTCGGGCCGCGGATTGCCCGCAGGTGGGAACCGTATCAAAGTACATTAATCAATGGTAAATTCACCAGCTAATCATGATTAAAGAACTTACCTTTTCACAGAAGATGCTGATAGTATTCTCCAGCTGACAGACAGGCATTGTACCATGTAAATAAATTTGCGTTTACACATTGTAATTCCCTTCTGTTTTGAGGGATATCTGCTGCCGTATATTGTTCTCCAGCTCAATTAGAGTATGGATAATTGATATGTAAACTTTGAATTTTAAATTATACCACAATTAAACATCAAATGAGCTTAAGTCCGTGCTTCGATTAATTACAGTAAACACGCAGTGAGTACAGGAGTAGCTACATAATGTAACGATATAACTTCAAAGTTACTGTCTGTCAGCTGTGAAATGGTATGTTCTAACCTTTATCTGGTGACGTGAGGTCATCCAGACACCCAAGAAATAAAAGGAACATCTGTGCTTCTTTAATTAAATCTTGCAGGAAGCTGTTATGTTACCTTCTTATCTGTGCGCTGACACTTCACACCCTCGTTGTTGAAAGTTGAGTGACTGACTTTAATGACCCTGGTTAGCTCGCCTCCGCGCACCCCTGCGGCCCGAGCTAGTTTGGCTGGCGGAAGATGTGCGCGCCCAGCAGTCGGCCGCTGGCCCCGCTCCAGCAAAAGAATCTCATTGTATATTGCCTTTGAATATCACTTGTTTGATTCACACTCTGACAATTCCAATTGTTCGTGCGATCGTCTCCTTTTTAGACGCCTGTAAATTACATTTATAACCTACAAGCTGTGCCCGGCATGCGTTGCAATGCCAATCAAAGAAAGTATTGGCTTTGTAATTTTGTTTCTTGAAATGCTTTTAGATACATATTATTTCTTTCAATTTCCATTAACTGCCCCTAAACTATCGTAAAATGGATTAACTAATCTAGAAGCAATCGTGGGAGCGTGCCCAACAACTCACCAAAGTTTCATCACAATCGGATGAATGGCATATGAACGCATCCGGGATATTTTTAAACTCATTTGTTGGATCTACTCGTGCTCTACCGTACCTATTGAAAAATGGATTTACTAAGCCTGAAACCTTCCCTGGAGTGTACTCAACGATTCACCGAAATTTCATCGCAATCGGTTTTGTTATATAGTGCATATACGAGAAAGTATAACACAATACATCACTGTTTATACTAGTTTATTCTACAGTACACCGAACACAATTACACATACTGCGCTCTCTCACGGACATCGCGCTAGGCTTTTATAATGCTAGTACTACGTGAGTCAACAAATTGTTTAGTTACAACTACCATAACCAAAACCACTTTTAACACTCCTCCTTAACTTAATAATTTTATAAACATTTTTTTTAACGAAATATCTTTACATTTCTTCTTTTTTACATTTAAACCAACCCCATTTTACCCACTAAGGTGGTTGTCTTAACACCTGCCAATGGTTTTGTAAATACATCTGCAATGTTATCTGCCGACTTTACATACATGAACACAACTTCTTTTCTCTTAACGAGCTGTTCAACAAAGCAATATCTTATGTCTATATGTTTAGAATTTTCTGAATCAAGGCCATTTTCTACAAACATTATGGCACTTTGGTTATCGCTATAAATTACAGTAGGTCCTTCTACAAGTTCAAGCAAGTTTAGTTCCTTTAGAAACATTCTCAACCATAGTACTTCTTTCGCTACCTCACACATAGCATAATATTCTGCTTCGGCATTAGACAAACCTGTCACAGTTTGTTTTTTTGTAAACCAAGATACTGGTCCACCTGCCAGTTTAACAACATAGCCAGATCTAGACAATCTCTCTCCTTCCACCTTATTGTAGTCAGCATCGCAATATACCTCAATCTTAGGTTCAATATTTTGGTAGAAGATTTTTAGATCTTTGGTACCCTTCAGATATCTCACTATATGAGTAACATCATTCCAGTTTCTAATTGTTGGGTCTTTATTGAATTGACTTACTACACTCAGTGCATAACTAATGTCAGGTCTGGTACAAGTAGACAAGTACATGAGTTTACCCACTGCTGCTTGATATTTCTCATTATCAAATGGTTGATTGGCTGACTCAGTCCTATCATTACTATTTATTGGTAATGGAGTGGATCTGGGAATAGCTTTCATGAAATTAAACTTAGTAATTACCTCATCAATATACTTTCTTTGATCAACATGTACATTCCCTTTCTCTTGAGTCACTTGCATACCCAAAAAATATGTCATACTCCCAAGATTTCTAATTTCTAGCTTTGAACTCAATTTGAGCTTGAATACCGGTAGTTCAACTTTCTCTTTTTCGCCCCATATTCCGAGATCATCAACATACAGAGATACAACAAGTCCACCATTCTTATCCACATAAACACATCTATCTTTATACAGTCTCCTCAAATCTAGTTCTTCAATGTATTATCAATCATATTGTACCATTCCCTGGCACTCTGTTTTAATCCATAGAGACTCTTTTTAAGTTTCCACACTTTGTCTCTATTCCCTTCCAAAAAAACATTCAGGTTGTTCTACATAAATTGTTTCCTCCAGTTTACTGTTTAGATATGCTGTTAGTACATCTACATGGTGAATTACCCAACCCTTGATTACTGTCAATGCACAAAGTAATCTTACAGTTTTCTTTTTTACCACTGGAGAAAATGTCTTGTCAAAGTTGAGCCCTTTGATTTGAGCAAATCCCCTAGCTACTAATCTAGCTCTGAAACGCTCGATAGAACCGTCTAACCTTTGTTTGATTTTGAAAATCCATTTCGTCCCAATCACTAACTCATTTTTTGGTCTATCAACTAATACGAAAGCATCTTCCTTTGATAACTGATCAATCTCATTTTGCATAGCTGCGAACCATTTACAAGAATGTTCACTCTGTAAAGCTTCCGTTGCAGTCTTTGGTTCCATTAAATCTAGACAGTCACACTCATTGATAAACATTGATAACTGACAATATGTACATACTGGGTTCTTACGCAATCTTTCACTCCTCCTCACTTCTACCTGTAATTCCGATTCATTAACATTTTCATCAGCACTACTTTCAATATCCTCATCATTTAAATCGTGAATCAATGGCACAATGATATGCTAGCTCCGCCTCATCCCAGCCTCTAAACCCACTCTCATCACTCTCTTCTGAAAAAATAGAATTTGACATCTCATTTGCAACGAGAATGCCAGTTTCACTCTCTAGTATAGGCCTACTTTCTTTGTCTCCTTCATCTACAAATTTAACATTCGTCTCAGCATTTACTGTAATGTTAGGGATGATGGGTTCAATGACATTTTTTATTTGTACCCGCTCAGCATATGGAAAATATTGTTCATTAAATTTAACATTATGGACAGTAGCAAACACTCCTTTTGTCGGAATCCAGACCTTATAACCTTTTACTCCATTTTCAAAACCTACAAAAATGCAATCGATTCCTCTGGCCTCAAATTTGCCTCCACTTTTCTCATACATAATACCTTTACATCCAAACGTTTTTAACATCTCATAGTCACTGATAGATACATCTCTTCCCTCCCACAAAGCCAAGGGAATTAAATTGTCGATTGACCTGGAAGGACATACATTTTTTGCCACACACATATAATTCATAGCTTCTGCCCAAAAACCTACTGGGCCCATAACCTTTTGTTATATAGTGCATATACGAGAAAGTATAACACAATACATCACTGTTTATACTGGTTTATTCTACAGTACACCCAACACATTTACACATACTGCGCTCTCTCACGGACATCGCGCTAGGCTTTTTATAGTGCTAGTACTACGTGAGTCAACAAATTGTTTAGTTACAACTACCATAACCAAAAACACTTTTAACAATCGGATGAATGGTATATGAACGCATACGGGACTTTGTTGAAACGATTCGCGTGCCGTCGCTCATTTGTTGAATCGACTCGTGCGCTACCTATTGTAAAATTGATTTAATAAGCCAGAAACCTTTCCTGGAGTGTACACAACAATTCACCAACGTTTCGTCGTAATCGGATGGATGGTATATGAACGCGTACGGGACTTTGTTGAAACGCTTCGCGCGTCGTCGCTCATTTGTTGAATCTACTCGTGCGCTACCTATTGTAATATGGATTTACTGAGCCAGAAACCTTACATGAAGTGTACTCATCTCACCCAAGTTTCATCGCAATCGGATAAATGGTACATGAACGCATAGGAGACTACACACACACACAAACTATCACGTAGCATTAATTTTTAGCCTATTTTCAATTTTGAAAAAAATAGGCTTATTGAGATCACCTTTTGTCCGCGTGTGTGTGTGTCCCTAATAACTTCTAAACGGCTGGAGTTCATAGCACTATTCCGGATGACCTCAACCATGCCCTTCAAATTTTGTTACGTCTCACCAATCCAACATGGCGGCTGTGCGAAATATTTCACCAGCATTCAATATCTCCGAAACTATTCCCGATATCACCCTGGATTTTTTTGCGGTGATAAAGGGAACTACTAGAAGTTCACCTATGTGACTTTTGAAAACCTGGTAACTACAAAACCAATATGGCGGCCAAGCGAATTTGCGACTTTTAAATAGACGTTTCTCGCGATTTAACCAACCAAACGCAATAAAATGCAGTATATGCTTATACACATTGTAATGCACCGACATCTAACTTCGTTCAATTGTTTGCATAACCTCAAGATGGCGGATGTGCGAATTATCTCACCGGCATTCTATAGTCTATCTCTAAAACTATTAGCGGTATCACCCTGAAATTGTGTACGGAGATAAAGGGCACTACTGGAAGTTCATCTATAAGACTTAAAAAACCGGTTAACTACAAAACGAACATGGCGGCCAAGCGAATTTTAAAATTTTTATATAGACCTTTCTCGCGATTTAATGTTCTAAACGCAATGACATCTGGTACAGAAAATGTTTATACACATTGTAATGCACTGGTATCTAATTTAGTTCAGTTGTTTACATAACCTCAAGATGGCGGCTTTGCGAATTTTAAAATGAAGTTTTTATTTCTTGTGTCGTAATCATGCGATCGAAGTGAAAGTTTGAATCATGAACCTACGCAATAATTTTCCTTTAATGGTACATGACTCTATGGCCTATACATTTAACAATCCAACATGGCGACCATCCGAATTATTTAGACGGCTCTGAATATCTACGAATCTATTATAGCAATCAAATTGATTTTTTAATGTTCATAGGGGCTATGAACTTAAGTTCACCTATAGACTTTAAATAACCTGGTGATCACAAATCCAACATGGCGGCGACGCGAAGTATAAATATTCACATGGACGTTTCTCGCAATTTAACAATCCGAGTGCAGAGAAACTTGGTACAGTAAATCCTTATACGAATGTTAATCCACTGGCATCTAATTTATTTCAATTGTTTCCATGACCACAAGATGTCAGCTGTGCGAAATTTTTAAATCTCCTTGTTACTTCTTGTGTCCTAATCATGCGATTGAAGTTTGAATGCTAAAATAATCTTCATGTAACAGTACATAGCTCTAGGATCTGCATATATAAAATCCAACATGGCGACCATCCGAAATATTTAGTCGGTTCTCAATATCTACGAATCTATTACAGCAATCAATCTAAAATGTCGTATGTAGATAGAGGCAATTAACATAAGTAGGATATATGAAAATAGGCTGTATAGTTCTTCACGGAACTACTTGTGATATATATAGATGTTATTCCCTTATCTGTTGACCCGGTCTGACCCAGTTGTAGTAGTTGTAAGTCGCATTGGTGGGTCACTAGGCGTGAAGCTATTGCACCTTGCGTTCTGTTTCCTCTCTTATCCTTGTGTTCCCAATCTTTGGACCTTAACGCAATAATTACATTATGACAGTTGTGTAACATACGTGTGTTTACTTGTACTCCTACTTCCAACCACATCTCTCGGAATTATCGTCGAAAAACGTGTTCAATCAACCAACCTGGTGACGGGGTGAAGTGTTTCCTCAGCCCCCCCTCCCAAAAAAAAACATGCAAGAAGAAGAGAATAGGACAGTCTACGTACTGCTCATATAGCTTTTTAGACGTCTCACACATTGGGTCTTCCTGAATAAAGATCTGAGATTATACACCAAATTGATGGTATATCGTGCAGTTGTCATCTCCACCCTGGTATATGGATGTGAAGCCTGGACTCCATATCGCCGTGATATGAAGAAATTAGAACGCTCCCACTAACAGAAGCTCAGATTCATTATGAACATCAAATGGGATGACTACATTCCAAACACAACCATTCTTGAGAGGCAAAGATGGTATGGAGCAGAAAGAAGAGAGCGTGGTGCCTTGGCCGTCATACATTGGTATATTTAATTTCTTAAAATCGAACAGGAAGAATCTCACCTGTGAATGTGAAATGTGGAAAGGTGGGGGGGGAAAGAGAAGTTGCCGTTCCACAGCATACTTAAAGACGCATGTGCAGACAAGATATCAATCATTCAATAGCGTGATATTATTCTTGATCTGGTTACAAAAAAAAGTGGTTTAACTGGGTACTATGTAATTTCCATGAATTGAAATCCGTACTTTTAGCCTAGCCTTGAATTTAAAAAAAAATGAGACCTACACAGGCTGTAATGTCCATGTGTTTGTTTGTATCCCCCTCCTCTCGCTCTCTATCAATTCCCAAACTACGAAACACTGAATTGAATCAAATTTGCTTCAGAGGTAGCGCTAGTAAAGGGCACCTGAGGGCATGTTCTATGTCGTCGCCTTCTTAACGGAAACAAAATGGCGGCCATCCGAGTATTCAATGAATCATTGCTCACAGTACTTGGCTTTCAAGTAGTTTCATATAAGGACTCTCTGTTACCAACGTGTTGACTATATGAGAGTGAATATTGCGTGCAGCCGCCATCTTGAAACTATAAATTAAAAATAATTCTAAACATTTAAGAGCTACAGCAATGAAAGTAGTGACAAGGTAGGACTGTATAGGCTATGTGCCTTGTATGGCTGAGGCAAATGAACAGAGACTCCATGCATTCAAGATGACGGCTGTGCGAACTATTAGAACTGTGAAATTGACAACTCAGAGTTTAAATGCACAATTAGGACTAATCTTGGCAACAGATGAGTATCATATGACTGTTCTCATGCGTTGGTCAAAAGACAATCGCACAGTGCCAATCTTGAAATTTCAGGTTCTCTAGTAGAATACGTGTTTGTTTCTCAGAATTAAATGTAGAAAATTTTCCAAAATATAGCTGCCACACGAGCTATTCTGCGTGTTTTGTGACATTCAAGAATGGTTTATTAACCGTGATTGGGGGGTTGGGCCTAATTTCTAATTACAGACTTGTTATATAAAGAAATACATCACAAGACATTGTGGGGAGTTTTCTATTTCCAGGCCACCTAGTAAATGGTCTTCACAGAGACATGTTATAATTATTGTGGCTCAAAAAGCATTTGGAACGTTTCTAGCACTAGTGCGGCCATATGTACAGGAAACAGATAGGCACATGTAATCGAACCTTTCAAATGCCGTCATAAATTCACCAAAGACAGTTCATTTGAGGTTATTGCTTGTGTTGAATATAAAGATGGGATGGTTCATAGTGGAATGTTGTTGGATCCATTTCCACGTGCTATTAATAAACAGAGAATTGCGCACGAACGTGCATAGAAATAGGCTACATAGAAATCATATTGTTGCGTGCTACACCTAGTAGCAAGTTCATTAATTGGATCACAGTAGGTAGAAAGCACAACACAAATTGGCCCTTTAAAGAAAAGTAAGTTTTATTGCAGGTCTAGCGTTACAGTGCACCACACAATAAAGACCCAGAAACCAATTAGCGGTCTTAGTCAAGTTCGTTCCCTTATGGAGTACATTCACTCTTTCACTTGGTCATGCAGTTAATGCTCGCTAATGAGACCGGTGGCCTTGGTAGAAAAACCTGCAACACTTCCTCTTGTAAACAAGCCACAGTCTGATACTCACTTGTTCTCGAATTCACACTGTCTCGCCATCTGCTACTTGGAAACAGTCCACTACGTTTCGCAATACACCACAATACTGTCGCACATTTAAAACACACGCACTCGCTCAAAAAACACAGTCCGTCCCTCGCTGGTGAGGCCGCTTTATATAGCGGGCTGGTGACTCAATGAATGCTTCTAGAACAGTCCAGGATTCACAGCTTCTCGAGATTTCCATCGCTAGCTGGGTCACGAACATTCTGGTCCATCCCTTTTGTTCTTACAGCCCCGTTGCTTAAGGCGCTGGTAACACACAGAGGCAGGGGATAACCCGGGGCGGCTGTGACTCACGCGGCGAGGCGACGAAACAACCTCGCAGCCGTAACAATATGTTCTTAATGTTCACTCGCAGAAAAACTGAGTTAGCGATTTCTTCTTTTGTCCGCATGTAAGTACATGGTATCTGTCACAGAAACACTCGGAGATCGCATATGCACGTAGAATTTGGATCATGGTAGTCTTTAGTTCGGCAGAGCCTGAAGTGGAAACCTTGTACTGCCAAGCGCGTGGTCGCATGCCTGAGATCGTAGGATGCCCTCTTCCAATCATGTGACATCATCGCATGTGTGGTGTAAAAGTCGTCCCAGATCTGATTCATTTTCCTTTCCAGTTCAGATGGTAGTGTCACATAATGTGCTGTTGCTGGCAGTAGTAACTGGAGGCGCAGGTCCTCGACGTAGAAAGTCTCTCTGGTGAGCACATAAGCTAGACGTGATGGGGAGAATTTGGAGGCACAGAGTATCCTTTTCAGGTATGTTGCCTTGACTTTTTTATTTGTTTAAGGTAGGTTTTGTTTAATTTTTTCCAGATGATTTCCAAACCGTATGTAATTATAGGGTTGATTTTTGCCTTGAAGATCTTCATTGCTGTATATTGCTTATGCATTGTAGCCTATGTCCAGCATTCCTCTTATGACGCATGTTGTTCTGTTTCTGATGTGGCTGTTGAAAACGGTTCCGTTTGTCGGTAGGATTATTCCCAGATACGGTAGTTGAATTCGTTCACTTTCCGCAGTGGAATTTCATTAATTCTTAAAGCATCATCTGCGGCTGTTCTACCACCTTTCTGAAATATGAGAGATACTGTATTGTGAAGATTTATTTCGAGATCCCTTTCTCTTGCCCATACTACTAACTGGTTGAGTGTTTTTTAAAGATCCTCTCTGTAAGTGGAGAATATTGCAAGAATTTGAATTGAATTTCATTCGAGAAGCAGATACCATCGTGCATTATTATACTGTTATCGTGCAGGATGTCTTTTGTTATCTTGGTAATGTAGTGCTCTTCGCCAATCATTTCTACCAGCTTACGTATGATAAGTCTCCGGTTTAGTAGATCAAAAGCTTTGGTATAATCCACGAAAACTGTGTACAGTTTCCCTTTCTTAGTGACGCAAAGCTCCTGTTATGTCTTCTTTTAGACATGTTACTGCATGTAATGTAGATCTTCCAGCTCTGGATCCAAATTGGAACCCTGGAATCATTGAGTCTACTAGTCGTGTTAGCCTCTGCGTCAGTATTTTTGTCAGTACCTTCAGTAAGGTATTTTCCAAGGCAATGCCTCTGAATGAGTTGGGGTTGCCTGCGTCTCCTTTCTCTTTATATAACATCTTAATTTTGGATACTCTCCATTTGGTGGAAACGTGACCCTATTAACAAGTATTACTTGCCATGTGTTATATTAACAAATTAGTGTAAATTGTTCGGGAGGTCGTTCCTCGAACTCCTTCCTTAATAACACATTTGATTAATTGGTGAGTCCTAATGTGAAAAAGGGTACGGGTAGCACACGTGTCTCGTACCAGGAAGGTTTGATTCAGTCAGAGATTTAAGATCGCGTGCGAAGGCGGGAACGGCTCAACCTCGTGAAGACAGTTGAGTAGCTGCTGGATATAAGTGGTGCCCGATGGCCTAAAACCAAGATAATACGGCAGAGAGTGTTAATCTGGTCATAAATTCTCCATCAACAGCTAACTATGGCTTAGCGACAGTAGTCCTTGGAAATGTGTGGTTCTCGAAAGCCCAATCGCAGTAATAAATATATGATGTAACTTATATAAAACAAATGTAAAACAAGAACTTGCACAGAAAATGAACAACGCAATTTTTTGCATTGACAGGAATGCCGCTTAGACTACTCATTGCCATTTATCTTATTCCATTCATTGAACTATAACGGTTCATTAAAGTTACTAACAGATTTCCAGGAAGACGGGTAGAGTTCGATTCCTGACTCTGTCATAAAGAATTATAATCCTGGTATGATGATGGTTGGTATCTACAGGACAGTTGGGGTAAGTGTGGAGGATTTGTATGCTACACTTGGCCATCCTAGAAGTGAATTTTTGTGGTTTCCCATGGTAATTTCAGGTCAAGGCTGCCAGCTCCCTTATCTTTCCCCTAAATTACAAGCACAGACACGAGTATAGTCGCTACAATAACGCAGGTTATCAAATAGATTTCACACTCGGTTAAACAGCTGTGCTGATGACTATGAAGTCAAGCCCTAATTGAAACAACAATAACTCGTCTGAGCCAGTTTTGTTATAAGATTATTTAGCACTGTTCTATCAAGTAAACATAGGTTATGTTCTAATCTTCATTCACTGACTGTTTCATGCATCCACAATAATCCCAAAATTAAAATAAGAAACACCAGTGACATTAATTACTCCATCTTGAAAAAGTAACGCGCATTTTTGTTACTTCGTTACTCTCAAAAATAGTACGGTAGCATTATAGTTAGGGCCTACTTAATTTTAAAAGTAATGTCGTTTATCGCTTATCCTCCCAACCCGGCTTCACCCACGGACTCTGCCAGGGTTCATTCCTCTTCCGTCGCAAGGACGGTGTGTAGGAGCTGAACACACTTTGTTAGCAGATACAACTGGGCGGTCATAGGCCGATCGCCCAAGCATGCGCTAACTTGGTTCAAATTAATGAGGGGTCAGGGAAGGGATTTTGGAAGGAAGTTGGCCTTGGATCTGTTGAAAGGAACCGTCCCGGCATTTGTCTGGTGGTGAAAATGGGGAAACCACGAGCGCTTTTGGGGATTAGAACCTATTCCCTATTATTATCATACAATCGAAGCGAAAGCAAATAGGGAAATAACAAGAAACGTGAAAGACGCAGATCTTAGCAAGAACTAAAATTATTTAAAAAAACACTTTAACATTGTTTTCTAAAAATTATCCGCAAATTTATTCTATCCCCTATCCGCACAGCCATGCAAACTATATCCATTTGACGAAAAATTGAGTGGATATCCGCATCCGCTCAGGGCTTTAGTTATGTCATTAAATTGAACCCAGTTGATGGCTGCGATTAGCAAAGCAGGAAATATTGACGATGCGGGACATCTGATGCATGCGTGCCCTGCGTTCTCCTCGAGTATGTGCGTCGTCCAAAGCGTGTGACGCAAGGTTAGCTGGAGGTGTCGGCTATTTATTGTGTTAGATATTGCAAGCGCGGCATTCTTCACCCGACACCTGGCTGAGCAACTGTGACGTCATCCTATTGTTTTCATCGTTGGACGGGTGAGTTTGTTTGTCGAAGTGTATGTTGTTACAGTTTACGCCACAGTTTTTTGGATGATCAATCCCGGTTTCAAAGTCGTACAGAGGACAGTAGGTGAGTATTAAGCATGTGCAATTGATACGCGAGCTTTCAGTTCCGCGGAAAGCAACTCACATAATTATTATCAATTGCACATGTCTGAGGTTCGCACTTATCCTCTGTACGACTGTGAAACTGGGGCTCACCGACCAAAAACCGTGGTGTGAACTGCACACTCGGTTACTGATTTTGGGATATCCTGGTCATCATCCCCGTGTACTTGGTGTGTGTTTCTGTGCTGATTGCAATAGTGTGTGTAGGGTCTAGAGTCGGAGTAGGTGTCTCGAGACTTGAAATAACGTACCATCCCAACATTTTCCTGGAGGTAGTGTGGGATGGGCAACACTCAGCGCCGGGATTTGAACATTTGATCTCCAGAATTCCAGCTCCCCCTTGCAGTGAGATTTTCGAAGTGAAATATCACGTCCTGTGGTTCGGATTCCACGTAAAAATGGAGGGCTCATGATCACAGAATTAACGATCACGTAAAACTAAATCCTTCTTTTAGCCTCACTACAAACATGGTGATTTACATTAACAGTACGGTATAACTTCTTGATGTTAAGTTGAATCAGGGTTGTATTCATTGTTGCCGGTTGTACGAACATCGCGTCCAAGGAAAATAGCGCCCACAGAAATGTGTGTAAATCGCGCCCAGTCTAGAAATTGTCCTCGTGACAATACTGTTCTACAAACAAAACAAACCTAACCTGGGACTTACGCCCCAGACCCCCGCGTGTAGTGCAATCAGTAATTTTCGTCCAGTCATCTAACCAAGTAGCGACCAATGATTTCGTCCAGACAGTCGTCTGACCAAGTAGCGACGAATGGTTTCGTCCGTACCAGCCACAAATACTCCAGGTAGAGACTGTGCTGGGTGCGATTTACAGGTCATCATTGTTGCCACTCGTAGATAAATAAGTTTATTGCAAATGGGGGCATAGTCCCTGGTGGTAAAATAACAATAAAATTCCAATATAAAATATATAATCATCATATATATTATTTCAATAGTATAGATCCGTCCTGCGGCGCTCACAAGCGACCGATCGTGACAAATGAGCATTCAAATGAAAGAGAATAGACATTATCAGTGAGGAATTGCACTCTAATTTCATACATGATTTCTTTAAAAACATACTTTAAAAAATGTACGAAGTGTGCGATTTGCAGATACTGTTGCTGTAGGAAAATACGCTCCATAATTGCTATCCACTTAACATTTTGGCCGCTGTGACGCCTGTTTCATGTAATTTTAACATTCTGAGGTCTTTCCTTTATCATTTTGCATGGATTTCAGAAACAGTAAAACAAAGGAATGAGTACTCAAATCGTATAATTTCATAAATATCGAATAACCGGTGAGTGTAACGATGATCCAATTTTCAGTGATTGCCTTCTTAAGTTAGGGAGCGTAGAAATTGGAATTCTAACTGCAATGTAAATAGTGTTCTATAATCATTTGGTTGAAATAAAAACATAACAACCTTTCTCCGTAAGTCTCTCATTATAAACCTATTGGGGAAAGTATGGTTTATGAACATGCGAGATTTCTCGCACGGGTCCGCTAGTCAAATATTATTTCAGTACTGTAGAACCGTTTTGCCGCGCTCACAATTAACCGATCGTAACAAATGAGCATTCATAAGAAAGAGAATTGCCCGTAGAAGTGACGAATTGTATACTCATTTCATAAATACCGACAATTTGTTATAAACAAATGTTTAAACAAATAAACAAGATGATAGCCACCGCCAGAACTGTATCACGTCGAGCCCACATAATAAACAGGAAAGCCGGGCACACAGCCAGCCCCTGCCACAACTGTGTCGCGTCGAGTCTTTTACTGTTGTGCGAGACTAATGCACACCGACAGTGATGTTGAAATATGAGATTTCTCGCACGGGTCCCTTAGTCAAATATAATGAAAAACGGCTGAATTGTCTGCAGAAACAAATAGGCTAAATAATTACAATAATTTTAAAATGATCAAATACCAATCCAACCTCTTCCCTCCAACACAACATGAACACACTGCTTATCAATAAGCTAATCACAACTTCGTGATTAGTTGATAGATTGAATAAGCTAGTCAAGCAGTGAAATAAGATTCCATCCAATCATTTTCTTGGAGAGTGTGTAAAACTCCGTGGGAAACCATTCTCCAAATGACCGCTAGGACATGTCCTAGGTCAATGTTTTAAAGGGGAGCTACTACGAAATTCCCACCATTACAGAGTACGATCATCAATAGCCATTTCATTGAGGAAATTGAAATGGAAAATGTATGAGGAGGTGTACTGCATTTCGGAAAATGGCAGTCACCGTAGAGCATCGTTGTCATTGACAGGAAGAACAGAAGAGGTTAGATCCTGGACCCCACGGTACGAATAGAAGTGCACATTCAACAAGCAGTACGAGTCAACGAGGAGAAAGAGGCTATTTACCGACCATGCATACCTCACCCGAGTGAGAGGGGTAATCTGCCTGAAAATGCATGTGAAGTAAAAGGCCTCCTTTTTAGAGCTCGGGGAACATCTTCAAGTTCGTCGTGAACATCCTTAAAGAACTTGGCATCATTGAAAATGATCTGGAAAAAATCTACTTTAGCATATTGAGAGCCTCAATCCATAATGTGCTAAACAATCATCATGGTGTATCATAATGTATGATCACGGCCAAAAATGTATGTAATTCTGAATATTTATGGTCTCCCGGAATGCCGGGCAGATGATCTTACGGAAATATCATGTATGCGTTTGGTAGAAGATGTTTGTAGCATTAGATTTGAAATCATAATTTACACGCTATTGCTCCCAGAACCACAAGAGCATGAATGCAGCAAATTTGGATTTATCGTTTTTTTGTTCCGACGCTCCTCAAAATTAGTATATACCAGGTGAATCAGCTGCCCCTAATAATACTGTTTTATGCAGCCCGACCAGTGTTGTTATCAGGAAGGTTGATATTTCTCTGCTTGCATCCCGTATGGTGCTAATGCACTGCAAGCATGTCCCGCAAACGATTATGAACCCTACCTATTATTTTCCCCTCGTACTAGTGTGTAGTCACATCGAGGGAAAAATAAGAAATATCGACCTTCCTGATAACAACGCTAGTTGGGCTGCATAAAACAATATTATTAGGGGCAGCTGATTCACCTGGTATATTGCATATGTTTTACGGCCTGATGCCCTTCATGACGCCAACGTAATCAGGGGAGTTAATGGGAGGGATTGGAAGGAAGTGGTCGTATTGGCTATTAGAAGGTGCCTTCCCATAATTTGTCTCAGAAAATCGTTTTAAGGATGGCCGACGGTGGAGTGAGAATCCATTTGCCTCCGGAGGCAATAGCATTGCACCATGACCTTGTGCGTTAACACATTGAGACAACCCAGTAATTTGCACTACAGTATTATTATAGTTTACAAGTAAATTGATTTTAATAAATTAAGTCAAATTCATAATGCTATTTTTAGCATATTTTCAGCATATGAAACAATAGGCTTATGAGGTCACCTTTTGTCCGCGTGTGTATGTGTGTCCCTAATAAAATCTAAACGGCTGGAGCAATTTTAATGAAATTCGGTAAGGACATACTACCTCGTCCAACCTCGACCGAGCCTTTCAAATGTTAATACGTTTCACCAATCCAACATGGCGGCCACGCCAAATACAGTATTTCACTGGCATTCTGTATCTCCGAAACTATTACCGATATCGCCCTGAAATTCTGTATGGTGATAGACAATACTAAGGTTAGTTCACCTATGTGACACTTAAAACCCTATTAAGTACAAAACCAACATGGCGACCAAGCGAAGTTAAAATATTTCAATGGAATTTTCTCGAGATTTAATCAACGGAGCGCAGTTTGACATAACAGCCTACATGTTTATACAAGATTTAATATACAGGCATCTAATTTAAGTCAATTTTTCTCATACACTCAAGATGGTGGCTGTGCGGAATTTTAAATTAAGTTATATTTTTTGTGCCCTACTCATCAAAGTGAAGGTTTGTACAGTACAGTGAACCAACGCAATAATCGTCATCTAATGGTACATATCTATATGGCCTACACATAGAACAATCCAACATGGCGATCCTCCGAAATTATTCACGAATATCTACGAATCTATCACAGCAATCAAACTGACATATTGTATGTTCATAGAGGCCATTAAAATAAGTTCACCTATGGAACTTTCAATAACCCGATGGGCACAAAACCAACATGGCGGTGACGCGAAATTTAAATATTTAAATGTTTTTTCTCGTGACTTATCCGAGCGCTGTGAAACTTGGCACTTTATAACTTACCTTCATACATAATATTGACGTCTATTTTGGTTGAATTTTTATGAGCAGCTGTGCAGTTTTTTTTAATCATGTTTTATGGGCCATTAAAACCTTATTAGTATATCAATACGGAACCAAAATGAATGTTTTATACCCTAAAATAAAATGTTTTTATTTCTCGTGTCCTAAACAAGCGATAGAAATGTAGGTTGATATAATGAACCACCATTATAATATTTACTGTGTCTGCTGGCATATAATTCTGTAGCCTATGTGTAAAACAATCCACCATGGCGTCCATGCGATATATTTCACTGGTTCAGAATATCTCCAAAAGTATTTAAGCAATCAAACTGAAATTGTATATGGTGATAAAGGACTATTATTTAGCAAGTACGTGTGACTTTTAAAAAATCCTGAGAAACACAGAATCAACTTGACCATCGAGTAATTTTCAAATATTTCAAATGACTTTTCTGGTGATCTAATCACCTGAGAGAAATGAAACTTAAAACAGACAATCTTTATTCAGAGCTTAGTATAGATACCTACATCTCATGTTCAATTGTTCAAAAAAATCAAGATGGTATCAATTCGAAATTTTAAAACTTTCTTAATTATTGCTCGTATCCTTTTCAAGCGATGGAAGAGAAAATTCTTATGAATGGCTATTATAATAATCATTAATGACACTAATATTTTTATATCATAGCATTTGGCGTTTCTAAAAGTACTGCTCGCGTCTAAGCTCTGTGAACTTGCGGGATGAAAGGCAGAGGCAGGGTAGGAGCAGGCGAGAATTGACAAGCCTGTCGACAGCCCGCCGTGTTACCTGACATTCTCGTCTATTCCAATACTGCTAACATAGGGTCTTTTCTGAAACCAGTGTGGCGTTGGGAATGAGTGATTGAGTCACCGACGAATGTATTTGCTTCTGTTACTACGCAAGGACCGAGAAACCTCATCACTCGTCACCACCACTACTCATAGTCTGTGATTCACATTCCTCTCAGGTCCACGCAGCTTAGACCCAAGCAGTAGTCTCCCATGACTCGTTACAGAAAGATGCCATCTCACGGGGGGAGTCTTAACCACCGATACTGAAAGTAGTGTATTCTATAGTACTTAATTTCTCAATGTAATGGTGGAGATTGTTTCAAGGGGTAAAACATCAAGGTCACCTACCCCAATTGTATATTGCAGCTATTGTAAATTATGGATTATTCGCATGTTCATATGTAAAAAGAACATAATTTACTGACTTTTGTTTACAAAGGCAACACTGAAAAATGGCTTCAAACCCCATAATAATTTACTGTGTTCTAATGAACCTATCTCTCGGTAAGTTGTATTGTAGATAAGCCTTATCGTGTAACATATTTTCGAGTGCTGGAGGTGTGTTGATTTGAGTTATCTTGAGGAACGATGACAGGTTTGATTTAAGACAGTGCATGCACTAGTACCAGTTTGCTTTCTTAAAATATTATTTTTATGTTTAGGCTATAGTTTGAAATGACTACAACTTACGGATATTTACAGTAGTTTATAGTTTTGTGTTTAAACTTGTTGCTCTATACTTTATCACAACATAGGTCGAGTACCAAAAGCTATTTAGGTCATCACATGGAATATCCTTTTCATAGGCGGGAGGAAAAGGATAAAAGACAATTTATGCTATTTAGTTCTCCACGGAACTACTTGCTACAACTAAATTAATGACTGGGAAGTCACTTGGCACTTGTTAAAAATGTCATTACTTATTAATACCTCAGTAATAAATCTTGCACTTGCCTTATTGTCCTAATATGGTTGGTTTCTCAGTTTAGGGGCTGCGACAACGCGGTCATGTAGCGCCGTGTACTTTGGGAGTGTGTAGAATCTGTCTGATAACCGGTGTTAATTGTGATGACTGTATTAGTGTGTGTTATCTGTTTTTAATTCTGACATTCAATTTTCAAGTAGTTCCTACTTTTGTTATCAAACGCCACCGTCAACGACTACTAATTCTGAACTTGGTTACTAGATGGCCCTGCAGTTGGCTCCTAGCGACGAACGTTGGAACCTAAGAGCGTTGGTCAAATCTAACCTATAATTTACCTTCACACAAGTGTAATTAATGGAAGGTTCTTTTACATGCCATACATCTATGACATGGGACTGCAGGTTTTACTTCACCTCCAAAGGAAGGCCGGGTTTCAACCCGCGATCTTGGGCACAGTAGCTCAGCATGCTACCAACTACGCCATTGTCCTAATATGGGATAACTTACGCAAATAATAATGAGGTGAAGGGTCCTGTGACTGCTCAGGGGCATTTATAAACAAGCCGTGGGCAGCGCTGCTGACTCTCATCATTCTCTCATGGGATTGGACTAGTATGATAATATACCGTGCTAGTTGATATACACTGATACGGAGCAATGACGGGAATAAAAACCGGGTGAGTTAGCCGTGGTTGTTACGGCGTGGCTGCAGGCAGTCGCTCACATCCGGGAGGCGAGGAGGTTCGAATCCCCCCGCAGGCAAACTTGAAGATGGTTTTCTGTGGTTTGCCATCTTCCTTCCAGGCAAATGTCGGGGTTGGTCCCTAACTATAGGCCACAGCCGCTACCTTCCAATTCCTAGTCCTTACATTCACACTTTCCTCCCTAGCCAACACTCCACGCACAACGGTACTTTTAGCTCACCCCATGGGTGTCCGCTTAGAAGCAGCTACTAACTCTGGCGAGCCGAACATGTCCTCGGACACTCCCGGCACTAAAATCCATACGCTAAAAAAACGGGAAGAAAATATAAACTACACTTTATTATTATTATACATTTCCAATCTTAGACTCTCTATGTTTTCAAATAATACAAGATACAAAGTTTACTCTTCCTTCTTTCCGTCCTAGGCCCTCTAACATATTTACATTTCTCCATTCACAATATCCCCACATCATTCTCCCCCAGTCATGATATTACATCTGCGAAGCGCACAGGGAATTTAATAACACGTCCTGATCTAGTAATTTTGTGGGGTATTGGGTCGCACTTACTTGGGACCGATAGTTGTGGTTCAGTCATTTCACTGTTACTGTCCTTCAAGCCAAATACTGGTTTTAGCCTATATATTGAAACGTTTGTTAGCTTATCTTTAATCATCAGAGTGAAGAATTTTGTTGTGCGCTGAATGACTTCATATGGACCTTCATAAGGTTGCGTGAACCCAGTCTTGATTCTGTCGACTCTTACAAACACATAGATGCACTGCTTGAGGTCTTTATGGACGACTGGTGTTCCTCGATTCTTGTGATGACAATCAGCTGGCTAGAGATGATTCATCTGCTTCTTAAGGCCGGTGACAAATGTTGGCAAGTCTGCATCTGTCTGGAAGTCAGGTGCTTCAAAGAAATCGCCAGGTAGTTTTAGGGTTGTCCCGTAAACCATTTCTGCAACTGTTGAGTTAGCTTCTTCACGAAACACACAACGAAGACCCTTTAAGATAGTTGGAAGTACATGAGTCCACTTTGTTGTTGCGTGGGCACGTATTGAGCTTTACAATGTACTATGATACCTTTCTATCTTTCCATTAGATTGAGGATGATAGGCAGCTGTCCTTGTTAGTTGACACCCACAAATCTTGGCTAGTGCACGGAACAAACTTGATTGAAATTGCATTCCCTGATCTGTCTCTATTTGGCGTGGAACTCCAAATCTAGTAATCCAGGAATTGAAGAATTCTTGAGCTACGGTTTCAGCTTGTGTGTTTCGGAGTGGCATGACTTCTGTCCAATTCGTGAATCCATCGATACATGTAAGGTAATGGATGACTTCATCCGAGGGTGGTAAAGGACCAATGAGGTCAATATGAACCACATGGAAACGTTCAATCACACTAGGAAACTGTTCAATGGGTGCTTTGGTATGCCTGGATATTTTACTCTTCTGACAAGCTATGCATGCTTTTGCCCTTTGTTGGACGTCTTTTCTCAAGTTTGGCCAAACAAATCTGGAAGATATAAGTCGCACTGATGATCTCACACCTGGATGAGCTATGTCATGGTAATGTCAGAAAATTGAAAATCTGAATGCCTTAGGTATAAATGGCCGAATATTATCAGTTGACACATCACACTAAAGACCAAAGGAGTAGTGTGTAACTTGAACTTAAGTGAAGTGTCAGGACTTAATTGGAGTTTCTGAAGCTCTTCATCTTGTATTTGTGATGATGCAATTTCATCATAATTGATTGCCACTAATTCTTTCATTCGTGACAAATGATCAGCCACAACATTTTCTCTGCCTGATACATGTCGGAGGTCTGTAGTGAACTGGGATTTATACTGGAGATATCTCAGTTGAATTGCTGACGCCTTCTCATTTTTCTGCTTGAAGGCAACTGTTAATGGAGCATGGTCTGTATAGACTGCAAAAGTTCTTCCTTCCAGTAGGTATCTGAAATACTTTATTCCTAGATAGATACTAAGAAGTTCCCTGTCATAGGTAGAATAATTCCTCTGAGCATTGGAAAACTTCTTTGAATGTAATCTATTGGTTTCCATTCTCCATCCTTTATTTGCTGTAGTGCTGCTCCTACTGCAAAATCTGCTGCATCCGCGGACAATGCAATTTCATGATCCATGCTTGGGAATGTTAGAAGGGCTGCTCGTGCATGGCCCTTCTTACACTTCTCAAATTGCTGTATTGCTTCTGGCGTCCAGTCAATTGGCCTTCTGTCATTCTTCCTGGTTCCCTTTAAGAACTCATTCAAAAGAGCTTGATTTTCTGCAGCATACCCTAGATGTCGACGATAAAAATTGACGGTGTCAAGGAATGCTCGCAGTTGTCGCACTGTCACTGGACGGTTTGCGTTAACAATAAAATTGTTGCTACTCTGTGATGGTCCGGTTTAGTTCCTTAATTACATGTTTCCATTCACAATACCCACACAGTAATATTCATCGGTTTGAATTTTGCTGGAAGTGGTGTAATAGAAATGTACAAGGTAAGAATTATTTGTATCTATCTTGGTATAGACCTAGTAGTAAATATAATGAAGGCAAGCTTTGTATCCAATTTCATTCGTATTTTTAGGCTACATTTATTGCTGTTCATTGGCGAATACCCATATCGTGGTAGCCCAGACGAGGATAACAGGGAACTGGGTCCTGGAGCACGATACATTGCCAAACTTCCACTGTTACTGCGGCAACGGGGACTGCATTGTTTACCACGGGCCCCGTGTTTGTCAAATTGAACACAAACAAGTGGTCTGTCATTCAGTGGAACCTTGCCCGGCTGTTAGATAATGCCCGTCATGTTACCAATAGTACCTTTCCAAGGCCTTTTTTCATAAACAGATTAGTTTTTAACATTTCTTGACCACAATATCTACGGTTTGTTGATTGTTGTTGTAAGAGGCGGAACAGGAAGATTATCTGCCCCCTATATCTACAGTTTGTTGTTTGTCTAAAAGCTTCTATGCATTGCGCCGGCCCACGGTGTTCGGGTAGCGCGCCTGCCACCCATCTGGAGGCCCCAGGTTCGGTTCCCGGCTCCGACAGGGATTTTAGAAACTGACGTGGGGGCTGGAACGGGATGCACTCAGCTTCGTGAGGGCAATTGAGTAGCTGTCTGACAGTGAGGCAGCGCTCCGGTCACGAAGACCAGCCGAGGGGACCTGACGCGCTGACCATGCGCCACCCGACAACCTATAGGCCGAATGGCTGGGCATAGGTCGCTTGGTGGGCCTTTCTGGGAATATTGATTATTCTCCTTTCTTCAAATGAGCAACTATGGACTACGCAGGTTAACCAAAATGGTTTTCAGCTTGATGAGTTGGGATTGGTTTCACGTTCTTAAGAGTCTTCTTCCTAGCCCGTATCTCCTTCATTTTCTGACTTTGTAGTTGTTTATCTGCCTCTGACCTCTTTGGTCTCTGCCCTTTCTTTAGTTTAATCTGCGGGTCTTATTTTAACATTTTCCAGAAAGCTTGTATGTCTGGTATAACGGATTCAGTGATGTTAAAGCTTTGCAAATCTTGTTTAACTTGCTGGTACCACAGTGGTGTTGTTTTCTTACAGGAGCTGCCTCTGTGGATTACACTGGTCAATCTTGACTCGTTCATTCTCTCAAGGTGTCTGTAGAATTGGAGGCGTCTCTTGATGATTGTGTCCATTAGAGGTTCTTGCTTTAGGTATAGATCATCGTTGGGTCTGTGATACCTTTCCCCATTTATGATCCTTGGGCCTAAGAATCTTCCTCAAGATAATTCTTTCCGTGACCTCTAGTTTCTGTATCAGTTTTACCCCTTTTATGGTTAGGGTTTCAGCTGCATAGAGGATCTCAGGCCTGATTACAGCGTTATAGTGCCGTAATTTCGCATTGATGGACATGGATTTCTTCTGGTAAACTTTTCTGCATCGATTGTATGCAATATTCAGTTTCAGAATCCTTTCTTCAAATAGTTTATTGTTCTTGAGGTCTTCACTTATCCATTCCACCAAATATTTAAAATCTCCGACTTAACGGATGCTGTTGTTGGGAAGAAGGTATTATGGTGCAGATTTGTCATTTGTCATGAACACTGTTTTATAGTGACAACTGAAGGCCAGTCTTGAAGGCTATAGATTGGAGAGTATTGATCTGGTCTATTGCTGTTTCAACCGAATCTGCTATCATAGCTACATCATCTGCGAAAGCGATACAGTCCACTCGGGTATTGATTTTGAGTTTCCTGTTTATTACTCTTAGACCTGTTTCAGGGAGTGTTTTTCTCCATTCTCGGATTATTTTCTCTAATACACCGTTAAATAATATGGGCGAGGTTCCATCTGCCTGCCTTACTCCTGTTTTAATCTCAAAAGGTTCAGAGATTTCCCTCTAAACTTCACTTTAGATATGGTGTTTGTTAGAGTATATTTGTCGATGTTCAGTGTTTTACGATCAAGTCCGAGTTCTTGCAGGATATTGAACAAAACTGCTCTATCAACAGAATCATAAGCCTTTTTAAAGTCAATAAATGTGATCAATAAAGTTTTATACTGTTTCTTAGTCTGCATAATGATGGATTTAAGGTTGTGTATTTGATCAATACACGATCTGTCCTTACGGAAACCTGCTTGGTGCTCTCCAATTTCTTTATATAGCTGAGAACTCTAATCTCTTGAGTAGGATCTTAGAGAGAATTTTATACGTTACCGAGAGAAGGGAAATGCCTCTATAATTGTTAATATCATCTCTATGCTCCTTCTTATGCAGAGGGTGGATTAGAGCAGTGGTCCATTCTGCAGGAATTTCTTTCTTAGTCCAGGTGTCTTGTATAATTTTAGTCAAGGTGTCTATAGTTCTGCTATCTGCATACTTCCTTAGCTCCGCTATGATAGAGTCTTATCCACTGGCTTTGGCATTGATGGCATTGGAGCATCTATTTCAATGTCTTCAGGCCTGTTGAAGGTTAGTTGTTCCTTTCGTGATTTACAATTTAGTAACTCTTCAAAGTATCTCGCTAGTATCTAACAGTTTTCTTGATCAGTTATGCCTTTCCTACCTTCCGGGTCTTTGAAAATAAGCGACGGTGGCTTATAGTTCTGGGTGCTTCTTTTGAATGTTTTGTGGAATTTCTTGTATTGTTTTCCCTGAAGTCTTGTTCTATGGATTCAAAGGTATCCTTATCAAAGGTCCTTTTCATCTTTCGGATGGTTTTGGCGGTTTGCTTTCTTATTTCAAGGAAGTAGAAACAATTTTGTTCTTGTTCCACCTTTCCCACGCTTCTTGTCTCTCCCTTATGGCGTCCTCATATTCTTGGTTCCACCATGGGTGTTTATATTTCCTCTTAAAAGGGACTGTTTCTTGAGCGGTTGTGATTACTGCTTCTTTCAGCTGTTCCCAGGTTTCCGGAGGTGAATTTCCGATGCGTTCACTTAAGTGTTCTTTGAAATTCGTGTGGTCTTTAATTTTAATGGTATCATATTTTGGGATGGGTTTCTGTGCTTTCTTCTGGTTAATCTTGTGGTTTCTGGTGATAAAGTTTAGTTTTACTTTGGAGATGTAGTGATCAGAGTGAACTTTCGCATTTCTGAGTACTTTCACATTCCAGATCTCTTTATGAGATTTTGATGAGATCAATTTGATACTATTCTGAACGTGAGCCCCACGTCTTCCATGCTTCCTTGGAAGATGTTTGAACCATATGGATTTCAGTCTTAACGAAAACATTCTGCAAGTATCTATCAAACGCTTACCATTGATGTTAGTTTTCTTATGGATGGGTATTGGCCAACAATGTAAGAATATTTCTTTTCTCTACCTATCAGTGCATTAAAATCGTCCATTAAAATGAGAGTATGATGATGGGGAATTCTTTGAATTGTTGATTGAATGACTTCCCAAAATTGTTCCACAGTCCCAGGATTCCTGTAATTATCTTGATTAACTGGAGCATGGGCATTGATGATAGTGTATCCTTTGTTGTTACTTCGGAAGGACAGTGTATCCTTTGTTGTTACTTCGGAAGGACAGGGATGAGAGTCTGCTTGAGGTTGAGGAGAATCCTGTGATTGTGTCGATTATCTTCTTTGATACAATAAATCCTGTTCCGAGCATGTTGGTGCCTTTGAGAATTTTCTTTCCTGGTTGGCCTTTTAATATTCGGTAACCCTCTGACTCAAAGGGATCCTCATCCCCAAACCAAGTCTCTTACTAACTGCTGTTGAGACATCAGATTGGTGATCTCTTTCAACTTCCCTATCCTTTTGAGTGAATTGGAGTTGAAAGTCGCTATGTAACTTATTTTCTTTAGTCTGAATTGAGATACGGAGCATATCGGTGAGGGCTCCCCAGACTCCGATGGACCTCTTATACCACCTTGGTTGGCGGCAGTGGATTGAGGGCTAGCCTTATTACCACCTGTTTCTTCCATGCTCTACCATTTTGGTTAAAATGAGTCTGATATGCCTGAGTTACCTCAGGACTTCTGATACTACTTAGGTCGTTAGCTCAAGAGATAGAAAACGGTCGCCCCTAACATGGGAAACAGACACCGACTAGTTCGCCGCCCGATACGGGTACAGACGCGAAGGGATTTGTTAGTTGAGTTTAGTTCCTCCACTTTATCAACAGTTGGAACAGTGAATCATCCTTCGCTTTCAAAACCGTTGATCATCTTCATGGCCTCAGTTGATCCGCGGGTGTATTATTTGGCAATGCCTTACTACACCCGTCCTTTATAACTAAAGGAACATCCCCTATCAGCCATATGGGACGAGCCGTGTCGGGGTTGAGGCCTCCCGCCCAGTGTCTCACACAGGGTAATGTCAAGCTCCTACTCATTGCAAAACCAGCCCCCAGTGTGAGCTGACTGGCACGGGTATTTATTATTATTGTTGTTGTATAATTTTGATGCCATGTTTTCCAATGTTACCTATGCAAACTGTTATTTGTTGTAACCATTGAATCGTCAACACGAATTAGCCCATGATTGGGAGAGGGTGCAATGCATGTAGGCTATAAAATAATGCCGTAAGTAAATAAACACTCCTGACATAATTACATGGCCTATTCATTATTATCACTATCAATAATGGAGTCATTTATGATTACGCGTTTCGACCGTCAAGCGGTCATCATCAAAACCTGATCACTGGGGTTGAGGTTTAAATTTTAATTTAAATATTTTCGTGGTCTTATTTATTCATAGTATAAAGTGTCAAGTTGATGTTTATATTACGATTAGCAGTTTGAATCTCGTTATATGAAGATAATTTGCTTTTAAGGGTTTGTGAACAACGTTTGAGTATTATGTGCATGTATACAGTTAAAATAACACAGTATAATAAGATTAAATTAGGACTTGCAGTTGCATTCTATTATGTATATGGTTACTTATCCTAGCACCGCCGCTAGTTGTACGTGTGTATGCTTTAAGTGAGCCTATTCACGGCAATGATCCTTGCTCACGACTGAGTGGCTCTGAGCGAGTCAGCTTGTTAGTCTGCTGGCAGAAGTTGTGACTAACCCGATTTAAAAGTTATGGAGTTTGAATGACTTTCAATATTGGTGTATGCTATGGATTCTGGAATTATTCTGAATACTATGGCAGGCTGTTTATCCCATCTGCTACAGCCTAGGCATATGGCCCATATATGCTCGCAACCGGCCATTAAGATGGCATTGGACTCTGCAATACTGCTTGCTTAGAGGCCTTGTTTGGTTGAGAATTGGCACAATGTGCTACCTCCTCCTATAACATATTTCCCCAAATTATTCCTTCCCGTATGCATTCGTTGCCTCATTTTCATTACTAGAAATTTACTTTATTTAGCAGCGCGAAAAGTTGGTATCTTTCTAAACCAACATGTGTTCGATCAGATTCGCTGGACTGTCTTTCTTGGCTAGATATATTTCTATGGATTCTTTAACGTCGAGAGCTCTGCCCTTTGCTTCGTGGTGTAGAATTTGTAGGTCTGTTTCCATGTTAGTGAACCTACAGAATGGTGGTTTTCATACATGTGTTCACATATACCTGAGTGTTTGTTGTTTAATCGCATTTGTGTGTCCTTTGTTAAGTGTTCCAATCTGTCTTCCACTTTGTCCGACATAGCATTACATCCATCATTTTTGCACGTATACAGCTGATTTTGAATGCGGAGTTTTCTCTCTTTGTTAGGTTACTATTATTGAGGTTATTTCCGAGTTAAATTTTTGTTCTGAAATCTATATTGAGTCCTTGTTTCTTGAAGACATTTGTTATTTTGTGTGTGTTATTGTTCTCGGAATTGAATCGTACGTATATGTACTAATTTCGGGTTGGTGAATTATCCTCTCCTTTCTTCCGTTGGTTTGCCAGTATCTGGTCAACAGTGTTGGGCGAGAAATTGTTCTCTGCTGCCATTTGTTTTATCGTTTCAATTTTTTAATTGAAGGTTTGTGTTGACTTCAGTATACTGATAGCCCTGTTTACAATTGAATTGATGCCTGCTAATTTGTGTTAATTTTGGTGGTTTGAACGGTTGTCAATAGTGTGTGACGTTTGTGTTTTCTGGCGGTAGGCTGCGGTATATAGAATATGTAAGATTTCGTTTCATAATATTGTTACGGCTGTGAGTTTGTTTCATCGCCTCGCCGGTTGAGTCACAGCTGCCCCGGGCTGTGCTCTGCCTCAGTGTATTACGTGCGCCTTACGCAACAGGGCTACTAGGACAAAGGGATGGACCAGAATATTCGTGACCCAACCAGTGATGGAAATTTCGAGAAGCCGTGAATCCTGGACGGGTCTAGAAGCATTTATTGAGTCACCAGCCTGCTATATGAGAGCGACCTGGCAAGCGGGGTGGACAGTGCTTTTCGAGCCAGTGCGAGCTTTTACTTTGAGCGACAGTTGTGGGTGAAGGAGTGTGAAGCCTACGGAGAAACTGTGTCTTGAGCGAGTGTGTTTTCCAGTGCAGCAGAGGTTAGTGTGGTGAATTGCGAATGCGCGGGGGCTGTTTCCCTAGCCAGCGGACAGCGAGGCAGAGTGTAGTGGTGAGTGACCGGCTATCGTAAATAACGGTAGCTTGCGTATACAAGGAAGTGTTGCAGGTATTTCTATCGAGGCCACCGGTCTCATTAGGAGGAATTAATTCTGTGGCTTCTTGACAAGTGAAAGGCAAGTGTTCCCTACGAGAGGAAACTAGAGTGGGATACTAATTGCTTGTAATTGCTATTTGTGTGGTGTATCTTTCTGGCCAGCAATAAAGCTAATACGTTTCTTTAAAGGAACAATTTGTGTTGTGCTTTATACCCACCGTAATCCAGTGAATGGAAGTGCCACTAGGGGGTGGCACGTAACAAGTGGTGTCAGAAGCGTGATTGCGAACTCAAGCACAAGCACAACACCTGAAGGTCCTGGTTTCAAAACCCGAGCAGGTCATTTTACCACAGTTCTCTAATTTTCCTGTGAGTGCATGCCCTTTACAAGACAAACATCTAAAATGGAAGCGCAATTGGCAGCATTGCTAGAAAAGTTAAGTGGCATGGAAACCAAGATGGAGGCCGGCCAGAAGAAGATGGAAGACGGTCAAAATAAGCTAGGGGTGGACCTGAAGAAGATGGAAGACAGCCAGAAGAATTTAGCCAAGGACCTGAAGGATGGCGAGAAGAAGATGGAAGACGGCCAGACTAAGTTAGCACAAGACCTGAAGAAATTAGAACAGGGCCTACGTGAGGAAGTCACGGCAGTGGAAAAGAAGTTCGATGCCTTACAAGAGGAAGTTGCCAAACTGCGCCAACGCCCACTGACGGGGGTGGAAGAGAAAATCAACGCTCTTCAAGAGGAAGTTGCCGAGCTGCGCCGACGCCCGCCCACAGGTACACCGGGGATATCAGGAACGGAACAGAGCAGAGTGACGCCCCCAACCTTCGACGGAAAGGTCCCGTGGAGCACCTATTTACGTCAGTTCGAGGCAGCCTGTTCCATAAACAATTGGAACAGCACGGAAAAGGCTACAGCTCTCATTGTAGCGCTGAGAGGGGACGCCCTTAACGTCCTTCAGGCCATCCCGACTGGATCCCAAGACTACGCTTCACTAATCGCCCATATGGAGTCCCGATATGGAGATAGCCATCTTCAGCAGGCCTACCAGATGCAGCTCCGGACCCGGGTACAAAAGAACGCGGAAACCCTGCAGGAGTTCGAGATGGACATCGCACGCCTCGTAAGGCTCGCCTATCCAACAGCGCCGGCCGACTTTCTGGAACAGATTGCGACGCAGACCTTCACTGACGGGACTCGGACACTCAACAGGCGCTGCGACTCGCGCGCAATAAGACCCTGGCAGATGCGCTGAGCCACGCACTTGAGTTCGAGACGGCAAAACAGGCATCTAGAATGCACGCGCGGGTGCGTCAAGTGGACGTCGATGAACCAGCAAAAATCAACGAGACCAAGCCTCTGGCCGACGAATTGATGGAGGCGCTAAGCCGTTTCTTCGATAGTCGTGGCGCCACCAGCAACGACACAGCCGGAAGACAACCGGAGAGGCGGCCGGGAAGAGGACTACCGACCTGCTGGACCTGCGGTAAGAAAGGCCACCTGAGCAAGGACTGCGGTGATCGCCGCCGCCGAGGGTACCCGACGGAAAATCACTCGTCTGAAAACCGCGCGGCCCAGGGAAACGAGTATTAGCCAGCCTTAGGGAGCAAAGGTTGACTTGTGACAGTCGTCAAGCCCCGGCAGTCCAAGTCCGTGTGACGAAGTTACGGAGGGACAATAGCAGCCTGATGGTCGACGGAGTCGTCAACGGAGTGAGCTGGCCCATGCTGATCGACACGGGAGCGTCGAGGACCATCGTCAATCCCACCGTGATCCCGAGGTGGAGAGTGCAACCCACACAAAGGAACCTCCAACTAATAACCGCGACTGGAGAGACTGCACCGGTACATGGCGAAGCATTACTGGAGATCGTCATAGGTCGACGGGCGGTGAAGCATCCAGTGCATGTGGCTGACGTATCTAACGAAGTGATCATCGGACTGGACTTTCTGGACCAGAACGACATCATCTTGGACCTGAGTACCAACACTCTGCACTTCGGAGGTGAGGAACTTGCTTTGCAACCAGCACATGAGGCCATCACCGCACGACGAGTAAGGCTGAGAGAGGACGTCATCGTTCCCGCCAGGACGGAGGTCAGCGCTGCCGTAATTGTCGACAGAACTGCTGAGGGAGTGGTGGCTGTCATCGAGCCAAAATATAAGGACATCCAGACAAAAGGATTGCTAATTGCCAAGACCCTCATCAACACGACATCTCGGCCGTACGTCCACCTGTCCAACCTGAACGACTACGACATTACGGTTCACCGGGACACCAACCTAGGAGTCTGCGAGCCCGTTCCTGGATTTCCCGCATCACAGATACGACGGACGCACACCAGCAGACGGACAACCGAAGAAGACGCGTACTACCAGAAGAACTACAGAAGCTGTACCAAGGATCCCAGGACCAGGTAGACGAGGAGCAATCACGCCAACTTCAGGACCTGCTACGCGAATTCCAGGATGTCTTCTCCGTGGGGAGCAAAGACTTCGGCAGGACAAGCTTGGTCCAGCACAGAATCGACGTTGGGGGCAGCGCCCCGTTCTGACGTGTCCCGCTTGCCAAGCAAGCTGAAGTCGACCGGATGGTGGAAGAAATGAAGGAGCAAGGAGTGATCGAGCCATCACATAGTCCTTGGAGTTCTCCGGTCGTGCTAGTGAAGAAGAAGGACGGTTCCACCAGGTTCTGCGTGGATTACAGGCGGGTGAATGACGTCACGAAGAAGGACAGCTACCCTCTATCCCGGATCGACGACACCCTGGACACCATATCAGGGTCAAGGTGGTTCTCCACCTTGGATTTGAAGAGTGGCTACTGGCAGGTGGAGGTCCACCCTAAGGACCGCGAGAAAACTGCGTTCTCTGTGGGCAGCGGGCTCTGGCAGTTCACCGTCATGCCATTCGGTCTGTTCAACGCCCCTGCGACCTTCGAAAGACTAATGGAGTCCATTCTGAGGGGACTACACTGGAAGACCTGCCTGGTCTACCTAGACGACGTCATCGTTATGGGAAGAAGCTTCGAGGAGCACTACAGCAACCTGAAGGAGATCTTGATGAAGCTACGGGCTGCCCAGCTGAAGTTGAGCCCCAAGAAGTGTCAGCTCTTCCAGAAGCAGGTCCAGTACCTTGGGCATATCGTCTCCGTGGAAGGGGTGCGCACCGACCCAGGTAAGACCGCAGCTGTGAGGGAGTGGCCAGCTCCGAAGGACATGTCCTAACTACGAAGCTTCCTGGGACTCTGCACTTATTACCGTCGCTTCGTGAGAGGATTCGCCGACATCGCCAAACCACTGCATCGACTGACTGAGAAGGACCAACTCTTCACGTGGACAGCAGAATGCCACAGTGCCTTCGAACAACTCAAGCAGGCTCTGTGCACCGCACCTATTCTGGCCTACCCCAGACCTGGAACAAGGTTCATCGTCGATACCGAAGCCAGCGACTTTGGTATAGGGGGAATCCTGTCGCAAGTAGTGGACGGCGAGGAGAGAGTAGTGGCCTTGTCAAAGCCCGAAAGGTACTACTGCGTCACCAGGAAGGAGCTGCTCGCCATCGTGAAGACCATTGAACACTTCCACAAGTACCTGTACGGGCAGGAATTTCTCATCAGGACCGACCATGCATCCCTGCGGTGGCTCCTGAACTTCAAGCAGCCCGAGGGTCAACTCGCGCGGTGGTTAGAGAGGCTTCAACAGTACAACTTTGAGATCAAGCACAGGAAAGGCCAACTGCACACTAACGCCGACGCCCTGTCACGAAGACCGTGCCCCGAAGACTGCACCTTCTGAACCAGAAGGGAGGAGAACACCGGGATACAGTGCCGAAGGACTACCGTGGAACTTCAGGGGAGCTGGAGCCGCGAATCTTTCACGCGGGCACAAGCAGAAGATGATGACCTGGGACTGATAGCCGAATGGATGAGGGCCTGTGTCCCCAGACCCGGGTGGAACATTGTGAGAGACTGCAGCCCAAAGTTTAAGTCCTACTGGGCGCAGTGGGACTCGCTGATTGTAAGGGATGGCCTCATCTGCCGTACCTGGGAGAGCACCGACGGGAAGACATCTCGGGAACAAGTCGTCGTTCCAAAGGCCTTGACGGAGGGAGTCCTGATGGAAGTTCATGGAGGATCGTCTGGTGGACACCTAGGGATAAAGAAGACCCTGGAGAAGCTGAAAGAGCAGTTCTACTGGATCGGATGCCGAACAGACGTGGAGAACCACTGCGCGAGGTGCCACGATTGCGCAGCCAGCAAGGGCCCAGGACGAAGACGACTCCACTGAAGACCTTCAACGTGGGCGGCCCCATGGAGAGAGTGGCCATCGATGTTGCTGGGTCATTCCCGTTGAGCGAGGCAGGGAACCGCTACATATTGGTCGTCAGCGACTACTTCACCAAATGGCCAGAGGCATATGCGCTCCCTAACCAAGAATCCGTGACGATTGCAGAGACCCTGGTGAAGGAATTCGTCAGCCGGTACGGAGTACCCCTGGAGCTGCACTCCGACCAAGGGAGGAACTTCGAGTCGCAGGTGTTCCAGAACCTATGCCAGCTGCTGGGAATCTGGAAGACAAGGACGACGCCGCTACACCCTCAGTCCGACGGGATGGTAGAGCGATTCAATCGCACCTTCGAGAACCATCTCCGAATAGTCGTCAGCAAGCACCAGAAGGATTGGGACAAACATCTTCCACTATTTCTCCTGGCCTACCGTGCCGCCGTGCATGAATCCACCGGGTACACACCAGCCCGGGCCATGTTTGGGAGGGAACTCAGTCTACCTGTCGATCTTGCCTTCGATCGACCTGGGAATGGTCCGGTCCCGGTAAGCCAGTATTGTCAAGAACTGGTCGACCAACTGGAGGACACGCACGCGTTTGCGAGGAGGAAACTGCGGATCGAGACCGACCGAATGAAGACCCGATACGACCAGCAGACGGATGCCGGCGGATTCCACGAGAACGACCTGGTCTGGCTCTTCAACCCATTACGGAAGAAAGGCCTGTCACCGAAACTGCAGAATTCCTGGGAGGGCCCGTACCGAGTCGTGAAACGGATCAACGATGTCGTCTACAGGATCCAGCGGAGCCCGAGGGCGAAGATGAAGATCGTGCATCGAGATCGCCTGGCAGCCTACGGAAGGACACAGACGGACCAATGCTTGATCGGGACGATCGGCCTTTTAGGATGGGGGTGGTGTTACGGGTGTGAGTTTGTTTCGTCGCCTCGCCGGTTGAGTCACAGCTGCCCCGGGCTGTGCTCTGCCTCAGTGTATTACGTGCGCCTTACGCAACAGGGCTACTAGGACAAAGGGATGGTCCAGAATATTCGTGACCCAGCCAGTGATGGAAATCTCGAGAAGCCATGAATCCTGGACGGGTCTAGAAGCATTTATTGAGTCACCAGCCTGCTATATAAGAGCGACTTGGCAAGCGGGGTGGACAGTGTTTTTCGAGCCAGTGCGAGCTTTTACCTTGAGCGACAGTTGTGGGTGAAGGAGTGTGAAGCCTACGGAGAAACTGTGTCTTGAGCGAGTGTGTTTTCCAGTGCAGCAGAGGTTAGTGTGGTGAATTGCGAAAGCGCCGGGGCTGTTTCCCTAGCCAGCGGACAGCGAGGCAGAGTGTAGTGGTGAGTGACCGACTATCGTAAATAACGGTAGCTTGCATATACAAGGAAGTGTTGCAGGTATTTCTATCGAGGCCACCGGTCTCATTAGGAGGAATTAACTTCTGTGGCTTCTTGACAAGTGAAAGGCAAGTGTTCCCTACGAGAGGAAACTAGAGTGGGATACTAATTGCTTGTATTTGCTATATGTGTGGTGTATCTTTCTGGCCCGCAATAAAGCTAATACGTTTCTTTAAAGGAACAATTTGTGTTGTGCTTTATACCCACTGTAATCCAGTTAACGGAAGTGCCACTAGGGGGTGGCACGTAACAATATTTTGCCTTGAAATTGAAACATGTTCTGTTTGAGTGTGATCTTAAGTAATTCAACTGTTTCTTCTGTTTCTTTTTCTGATTATTCTCTTTTAGATTTTTCTCTATTACCCTTAGTGCTTCTTTTATAGGTATGTTTAAGTACAAATTCGTTATGTCGAATGAAATCATTCTCATCCTCTAGCTCGGGTGTCTATGGGCCCTATTTTACTGACTAATTCAGCTGTGTTCTTTACTGAGACATCGTTCTTGATAATTAACCTATTCCTCAGAATTTTAGTACTGCACTTAGTTTGAAGTCTGATGCGCCTCTACAATTCACAATTGAGCTAATGGGGCAAATATCCTTGTGAATCTTAGGTAGTGCCTTGGCAGCTTCAGGGCTGTTGTTATCAGCAGGTATTTTAGCTGTTGGCCGATACTGAATTATTTTGTGGGTAGATCTGTGAACAGTCATTAAATGAAACAAAACAATTAGTTGAGGAGGAATTATGCTTTTTCTTCCGAGTTGCGAGAAGTCGCCAATCCTCGACTGTACTTTGACCGATTCTGAGCCTATCAAGCAGATGTCTGAAAAGCTGCTGGTTTGCTCCTAGTTCCCAATAGGATATGCTTGGTGTATACCAATGGATGATGGACTTGCTCAGAATTTGACCTTGGTCTTCAAGCGTACCTGTAAATCATGTGCCATAAATGATCGGTCCAAAACTGCCGGGATGTGTATAATGCCGCCAAGTAGATAGAAGAACATACCGCCGAAGACTGTATCGGATTTTTGGGGATTAGCTTCTCTACACCTCTGATCAATCTTTTTGAATAGGGAACAGCCAAGGAGAGACAGAAAGGATAGATGACGATTTGACTGTGCTTTGTCTGTTGCACGCGCAGCCTGGTAGATTCATTTGCGCGTAATGAAGAAGTACGTCAGAAATTTACTGGAAGACAGCTGTAGAAACTTTTAGACTCGACAGTGAAGGTAGTCATTAATTTTCTTTTATATTTTTATTTTTTATAGTTTTATGTTTGGCCAGAATGGTTGAAGAAAACCTGAACTTAAAACGACCACCAATTTGAAGTGGAAAAAATGAAAATCCTTACAAATACGTCGTTTTTTATGACTTAAAGGAACATTCATGCCAAATTCGAAGAAAATCGAGCAATGCGTATGGTCACGACTGCATAACAAACAAATTTAGACAGACGATGCCAAACGGTCGAGTTAAAACAGCACCTCACTTCGCTTCATCACATTTAATTTTACGAAACATAAATGGCTGAAAGCTTTTTTTTGTGACATGGTAGGGGAATTAAATGTAGAATAATAATTATTTAATACGGTAATAATTAACGTCTGTATCTTATTCCCGCCCTATTCTGTGTTGTAAATACACCTGTGCACAGATAGAAATAAAATTTCAGGACATGTTCAACCCAGTATTTTATTTATTAATAAATATCGTTTAGGAATTTAAAATGTAACTACACATTAATTATTTATAACGTCCAAAAAATGGTATATTGGCTTTCACGGCCTGTGAATTAAAACTCAGCAATTTTTCTAGGTTTGTGCCGTGACTTGTGTGGGGTAAGCTGGCCCATCTGCGAGCGGGCTCTTGGTGTCCGCGCCCAGACCCCCATAGGAGTAGCGAACTGCGCGCTACCTCCGCCTCTTCACTGCGAGAGCTCAAGCAGTCCTCACCTCCCTATGAAGGCTTCCTAAAAAGATGGTATATTGGCTTTCACGGCCAGTGCGCGGACACCAAGAGCCCGCTGATAGCCAGCTTGGTGTCCTAGGCGAAACCCCACACAAGACACGGCACAAACCTAGAAAAATTGCTGAGTTTTGTTCATAACTTTTTAATCATATTTTAGATAATAAAGTAATAGGAATTCCATAGGATGAAAAGGAGAATAAGCTCCCGTGAGCTGGCGTTGGCGTGGTAACGGCTGACTATTTCTTGATGTTTCCCAAAGAGGGGTGTTTTGCAGATATCTTTGAATGGGTTAGTTCTAGGGTCTTGCAACATGGATTTTGTGGACACACTGGGATCTGCCGAATTCTGTTTTTTTCGCATTGTGAGGCTTAACATAAGCTTTGTCTTGTCCTTCAACGACAAATTCCATAATTTATTTAATCTATTTAGTCTATACTAGTGTCCCAAAGGACCTAAATCTGTGGAATGGAAATGGCCGCCCCAAATTACGAGTTACTGTAACTGTGTTACCCGCATGCTCTTAAAAGTTAAATATGCAACATTTGATTCCAGCTGCTTCGGTGGCGTAGTTGGTAGCATGCTGAACTTCTATGCCCAAGATCGCGGGTTCAAACCCGGCCGAAGTCGTCCGATATTTTAAGAGCGTTAAAAATCCCTCAGTATGCCTTCCTTCGGAGGGGAAGTAAAGTCGGCGGGCCCATGTCATAGATTTATGGCATGTACAAGAACCTTCCACTAACTACAATTGTGTGAATCTAAATTTGAAGGTTAGATTTGTTTAACGCTCTATTAAGTTCCAACGTTCGTTGCCAGGTGCCGGTTGTGGTGAAATCTAGTAGCCAAGTTTGCAGCTAGGTGTCGTTGACGGTACTTGAAATTGATCATCTGCCGTCCTTACCTGAATTACAGTTAACACATACTAATACAGCCATCACAATTAACATCGGTTATCAGACAGATTCTACACGCACCCTAAGTACATGACCGCGTTGTCGCAGCTCCTAAACTGTGGAACCAACCAACCATCCAACCAACCAAAATTTGATTCCAGTTGGTGAAATGGTATAGATTTGTGTACGAAGACAGACGTTCTGCTTTACATGTATAGAATTGTAACACGATTATATGATTTGAGAATGGATATTCCACGACCACTTTGAAAAGGCACGAGACTTTCAGCTATTAAGTGCCGTAATATATTGTAAAGCCATTTTGATGGAATGCAGAGAATTAAAATGTCTGTCGCATTTGGGACTTGAACTCACGTCTTCGGATTAAACTCTACTGCTCTGCCAGAGACCTTTTCATTTTCATGCCAAATATGCGTACCCTCTACCCTGTAAGCCATAGGCAATTCTTGTATCATGGATCAGTGACGTACCAAAGGGGGTGCGAACGGGACGGCTGCCCCGGGCGCTGTAAAGGTCGGGAGGCGCCAAAATCCAAAATCGAAAAAAAAACATTTTTTTTTCAGGGAAAATATACGGTCTTAATGGTCAAATTTTCTTTATTACTTTGTTAAATACTACAGTGATATTATTTAGAAATGAAATAAACGTTCCGTTTCAAACTATTTATAGACAATACGAAATACTGTAGTCTGTGGGCGCCGAGCCCACAGGAAATGATTACGATGTACAGGTGAAAAGAGCACCTGAGCCGGAATCAGAGCAGTGATGGAGAGGGGATGCGTGGTTGATGACTGTGCCGGCCGGCGCGGCGTGGGGTGGGAGCATCAAGTCACAACAGAATTGACGATTGCTAGTTTGCTAGTCATGAAGTGTATTCCTTAACCTTAATCCTTAGTTTACCGTACTTTATTCACTCGTGGAGTTGAGTTGCGTTTATTTCGCAGTCGTTGTGTATCAATGAATTGTGAATATACAGTGTGTTTACACGTTTAGTTGTAAAGTACGAGTAATTCCTGTACATGCACAACTAGGAAACAGGTAAGTGCAATTAGCACTAGCGAAAAATATTACCGTAGGTTAAATTCTCTAAAACAATTTAAAACTGGAAAACAATTACAGTGTTTCCTATCTATTTCGTTTAAGCAATTTTAACCTAGAATCATTATTGATCAACACCAAGAATCATAATAATTGATAATAGTAAAAGGTAATTTGTTTCATTGTATTTCAGTTTCCATTATGAAACGACACAAGGCAAGTGGGTCTCAAAATAGACAACTGAAACAGCAACGTACCAAAGCAGTTGATAGTTCGAAATCGTTTATGACAGCTTTCATAAAAGGATCACTGAAGTCTGAAAACAATGAAACTCAGAAAGGATGAGAATTTGGCAGTATCAATATTAATGAATCAAATATTACAGTAGCTAATAAATTGGCTAAACACGATGATCTTGATGGTACAATTCAAATCTCTCAATCCAACTCTTGGAATCAAGTGCTACTTTTTGGAACAGTTCAACAAGTGTATGCATTTTTCTCTAGTTCGAGTCACTGGTGGTGTGTCCTCAAGGAGCATGTCAGCTTATTGGTCAAGGGCCACTCAGTTACAAGATGGAGTTCTAAAGCAGAAGCCGTGAATGCCGTATCAGCTCAGTTAGATGGAGTGCTTCATGCTCTAGGAAAATTGAGAGAAACTACAACTGAAACCGTCGATACTAGACAGAGTGCAGCGCTGTTAATTAATGCAATAGAAAGATTCGACTTTGTAACTATGCTATTTTTCTGGGCTGAGGTACTTCCAAAAATTGACCGAACGCAGAAAATTTTACAAATCGAAGGCATTTCGTTCACTTATGTAATAACTTGTTTACAAGCTTTCCAAGATCAGCTTAATATGTGGAGAGAAACCCTCCCAGTTGATTTTATATCAAAAGCTAGTAAGAAGTGTGAGGAATGGGGAGAACCCACGGAACGAAGACAGAGAGTGAAGCGGAAAATGCCAGGGGAATCCACTGATGATGTTGAAGTAAAGCGGAGCACACTAGATATCTTGGATAAACTTATTCGTGAGTTAAGCGAACGGTTCGCCATTATCAAGGAACTGGATGAACGTTTTGACTTCCTCTGTTATTTAGATGGATACATTCATAACGAAACCCCAAATGAAAACGCTTTGAACACTCTAAAGACGAAATGTTTCGAACTTGCACAGAAGTACCCTGAAGATTTGAACGGAGAAGAACTATTTGAAGATATAAAAGATGACATAGTTTTATTACGAAGATCAAAGAAAAATAATGAAAAGATCGACTTGAAACCCAAAGATATTTTGTTATATTTAGGTCTTGTTTGGGGTTAGAGGCATAGCCTACAGTAACTTGATCATCGCTTTCAAACTACTTTTAACGATTCCAGTGCCTGTGGCATCTTGTGAACGATCTTTTAGTAAGCTGAAGCTTATTAAAAATTACTAAAGATCCACAATGACGCAAGAGATACTAAAGTAAGTACTTTAGCAATTTTATCAATTGAACGTGATGTGGCTGCTACTATAGACTTCAACTCTATTATAAATAAATTTGCATCCATCAAGGCTAGGAAGGCACATTTTTAAATTTTTGTTATGACTCTGAAACTTCTTTTCTCTTTTTTATATTATTTTTCTAACAAACCTTTTAATACTTACAGTTTAATTTTATTCATAATTTTCTCTTTATAATGTTATTAAAAATACATATTTATGAACATGAAAGTGTGTTTAAATTAAACTTATTGATCCGTGAACCATTTAGTGTTCGGGGGCGACTACCAGCTAGTTGGCCCCGGGCGCCAAGTAGCCTTGGTACGCCACTGTCACGGATTGAATATCATTTCTTTAGAACATAATATGACCACTTTGACCTTGTGGTCCCAGCAACCTTGAAAATAAGGAAAGGAAGGTTGTAGTTTTACATGACCGTTAATATCACGATCAAGAGCTACGGGACCTACATTTTTACGTGGAGTCCGAACCACGTGATGTGATATTTCACTTCGAAAACCTCACATGCATTGACCGGGACCGGGATTCGTACCCAGTTCGCCTTAGTGAGTGGCAAGCAGCTTGACCACTACACCTCCACGCCCCCCTCACACACACACACACACACACACACACACACACACACACACACACACACACACACACACACACACACACCCGTCCCCCCTCCCAAATGGCAACCTTCTTACGGGAGAAATCGAAAATGTAAAATACAGGGTATATAACACAGTGGCTTATTGTGTTGTAGGTGACATTGGCGCGGCGTCACCTAATGTGCAATTACAGAGATGTGGTGAGGTCACCTCCACAATCCATAACCAGCACGCCCGTATCGAGTAACATCACAGTATTTGTTGGATTCCTCGCTGAATTACTGGCAGAGTGTCTGCGGGTTTAATTCCTGGCTGAGGAAGTTTGATTTCTGAAGGGTGGGAAAAATCCACCCCACTCCGAGTGGTATGATGTCTCTTATCAGCCACATGTCGCTCAATATCCTGCTAGGTTACAGTGCAAGTGGAAAGTCCAAATTGGAAAATTGATCACATAGATGATAGGGGAGTAGAATACTGTATATCGCGATTCCTTACACTAAAAAAGATCACCTAGACACAAAATTGTGGCATCCATGACGTCATGAATGACACTAAAGGTTTATACAATGCATAAGAATACGGTACTAAAATAATGGCATGCATCTCGAGCGAGATGCACACATAACCGATGGCAGTACCTAGTCATGAACTGATACTCGTAGAATAGGAATATTATTCCAAACTAACAGACACTTACACTTCCCCTCGAGTAAAGTTCAGTTGATCTCACTCAAATCAGAGGATTCCATGCACCACTGATGTTTTTGTCTGGGCAAACTCTTTGTAAGGAAGTCAGCCACTTGATCTTCAGTTGGAATGAACTTGTAAGATTGGAGTTTAACTTTATTAAATGTGTGTTGAATTTTTCTGATAATCTGGGCATGGGTTTTAGTGATGACAGTAGTAGTGCATATAGCCTAACTATAATTATTAGGCTCGGACAGTGGCGTATCTACGGGGGCTGATCAGGGGGATAAATCCCCCCTCCCCAGAGCCTAAATGAAAATATGAAAATTGATGAAGTTTTTAGTTTTGAATGAAACAATCTTGGGACTGGTGACAAATGATTAGATTGTGCTTGAAAACATTTCTTCTCACTCATGTAACATTTTTAGCGCTACCCTATCTTAACACTTACTGAATGAGCAAACTGGTCAGCTGTTCAGTTAGCCAGAGGTGTGGCACATCTTTCCTCATCCCTTTCCAAAAATACACCACTTGTCAGTTGCCATTCTGTTAGTATCCGAGTGTGAATGGTATTGTGTTGAGCTGTATTGCTGCTTTAAGTCAAACTTAAGTTGTAAACTGTAGTTTATTTATATTCATACAATGTCAGGTAATGGAAAGAGCCAGATGATTTTGTGAAGAAATCTGGACTTTATAATTTAATATCAAGAACATTGTTAATTTCCGAGCATTTGGACATTGATGAGTGCAAATACAACGTACTGTATCAAAAGTTAATGAAACATATCACGAAAAACAAAAATAGATATGTTTTGAAACTTAGGGATCGTATATTAACTTTCATTTGTTATGTCTCATTATGTCCGAGCCCTCACCGCCCCCAAATGTAATTTTGACTCAGCTCAACCCCCTCCAGAAGCAAATCCTAGTTATGTCACTGGGCTCGGGGATAGAGTATGAGTGCGTGACTTGAAATTAGGGTAGGCTTACTAACCCGTCATTTTCCTGGAGAGAGTGTGAAAAACAAGTAGTTCCGTAAAGAACTAAATAGCCTATTTTCATAAATCCTACTGGTCTTACTTAGGACACGACAAATAGAAACGATATTTTTAAAAATTGAACAGCCGCCACTTTTAAGTTCTCATGAAATTCCATTAAATTAGACGTCAGTATATTAAGGCTTGTATGAAGATATACCGTGCCGAGTTTCACAGCGCCCAGGTGAAAAGTCGCGAGAAAAATCCATTTAAATATTTAAATTTTGCGTCGCCGCCATGTTGGCTTTGTGCTCACCAGGTTATTGAATGATCCATAGGTGAACTTATGTTAATAGTCTCTATTCACACAGCAAATTTCAGTTTGATTGCTGTAATAGATTCGTTGATATTGAGAACCGTCTAAATATTTCGGAAGGTCGCCATGTTGGATTGATATATTTGTAGGCCATATAGTTATGTACCATTAGATGAAGATTATTACGTACTGTCCTTGCATATCTCTGCCGGTGAGGACCGTTGCATTTCTGAGAATTGAAGCCGTCAAATCCCCTACTCCTATTCATAAGACATTACCTCACAGTGTGGGGCACGGGATTTCTGACGGCCGACTAAGCATAATGCAGTCGGCACACTCATTAGTGCTTGCCACGCTATTGTTGATGTGCCAATTTGAGAAATGTCTTTGGTGAGGCTAGTACAGTCGGTATGCCTTTCCTGGAAGTAATGACATAGCTCACCGGCAGATATATAATGCGAGGACAGTAGGTTCATTATTCAAACGTTCACTTCGATCGCATGATTAGGACACAAGAAATAGAAACTTAATTTTTAAATTTCTTACAGCCGCCATTTTGGAGTGATGAAAACATTGAACTACATTAAATGTCAGTTCACTATAATGCGTATAAACATTAGCTGTACCAAGTTTCATTGCACTCGCATGGTTAAATCACGAGAAAAGTCAATTTAAATGTTTCAACTTCGCTTGGCCGCCATGTTCGTTTTGTAATTAACAGGTTTATGAAAGTCACATAGATCAACTTCTACTAGTACTGTCTATCACCGGGGACGATAACCTAGATGTTGGGCCCCTCAAAACAAGAATTATCATCATCATCATCATCATCATCATCATTATGATCTTTATCACCGTACAAAATTTCAGGGTGATATCAGTTATTGTTGCAGAGATATAGAATGCCAGTGAAATATTTCGCGCGGCCGCCATGTTGGATTGGTGTAACGTATTACAATTTGAAAGGCTTGGTTGAGGTCGGACGAGGTTGTAGTATTCACTTACCGAGTTTCATTGAAATCGCTTCGGCCGTTTAGACACACATATGCATAGACACGGACAAAAGGTGATCTCATGAGCCTATTTTTTTTTCATAAATGAAAATACGCTAAAAACGGAGAAAAATCACAAGATAGCCGTTGTCAGTGCTCGAATTCGAACCTCCAGTCTCCGCTTTAACTCTAGTTTGCTATTATTTTGTCCGAGTATTATCAATCATAATCCAATTCGTGAATATGAACAAATATTAATGTGTATACTATCTAATATGTCGTGATTATCGCGCTCTCCATACCCATCCCGGCTAATAAATGAGGATCTCTCTCTATCGAGAGCATGGAGCTCTCACATTCTACCATGCATGGAGCGCACTCTGCTAGGCTTATCACGTCCACCATAACACACATAACGGGATAGCTGTATTTGTTCGTTTACAGAGAGACAGACTACCACCAGCATAGTGTGAGGTAAGGTCAGCATGTTACTTACTTATACAGTGAAACCTACACCACACCACGTCTACTTTTCCACGAACACAAGAGCGCGGTTTTAGACCCGTGTAACCAGTGACCCCGCATGGGGCGCCGATTGTAAGGGCGGAAAAAAGTTGGAGAATATTTGATTTTATCTCAGGCTCTGCAACTTTACATAAAACAGACAAAAAAAACTTTATTGAACTAGTGCGCTGCTACTACAGTGTATTACGGTGTTGGTTAATGCAACAGCGCCAACGCGTTGGCATTTGTACCTACGTATTTTGTGTAAGTTGAGTATGACGTCAAGCGCTCAAAGCTTGAATTAATGCTCACCGTTGCCGCAGACTCTTTCGCTGCTTCTGTCACTGAAACAAATTTTGCTACTTTTTGTTACAAGTAATCACAATCTACCCCTATTTAAGAATAACACGTGACATAGACAACTACCTTCCTGTACTATTTATTTTTTAGCCAGCTATTGAACTATTGTACAATTCGGGTCAGATGACCTTTCTGCTCCTCCCCTTAACACCACAACAATCAATCGGCTCCGTGGCTGATAGGTTAGCGTGCTAGACTTTGGACCGAAGGGTCCCGGATTTGATTCCCGGCCGGTCCATGGGGGAATTTGTTCTTCTGTGGTTAATTCATCTGGCTCGGGGACTAGGTGTTTGTGACGTCTTCGTATACAAAGAAACCAAACACTGGAAACAAATAGAAGAAACAGAAACAAGTAAAACCAGGGGAGCCGTCCTGGAATGAATTGCGAAACAGAATGCATGAGCCAGATTATATGGGTAGGAGAGATCACGCATACAAAATTAGGCCCAAAATTCAAAAAAACAAATTTAGCTAAGTATTCTTTTATAAACAGGGGTATTCAAACATAGAATGAGTTACTTGAAGAAGTCTTAAAACCTTTTCCTAGCAGTTTAAAAGCATTCAAGAAGAAGAAAATAAATGTTGTATTTAGGAAACACAGATACATTATGGAGAGAAATTGAGATATACAGTATGTAAATATCTTGTTACCACCAGGTTTTGCCTAACTGTAACAGTACCTATAAATAAATAAATAAATAAATAAATAAATAAATAAATAAATAAATAAATAAATAAATAAATAAATAAATAAATAAATAAATAAATAAATAAATAAATAAATAAATAAATAAATAAATAAATAAATAAATAAATAAATAAATAAATAAATAAATAAATAAATAAATAAATAAATAAATAAATAAATAAATAAATAAATAAATAAATAAATAAATAAATAAATAAATAAATAAATAAATAAATAAATAAATAAATAAATAAATAAATAAATAAATAAATAAATAAATAAATAAATAAATAAATAAATAAATAAATAAATAAATAAATAAATAAATAAATAAATAAATAAATAAATAAATAAATAAATAAATAAATAAATAAATAAATAAATAAATAAATAAATAAATAAATAAATAAATAAATAAATAAATAAATAAATAAATAAATAAATAAATAAATAAATAAATAAATAAATAAATAAATAAATAAATAAATAAATAAATAAATAAATAAATAAATAAATAAATAAATAAATAAATAAATAAATAAATAAATAAATAAATAAATAAATAAATAAATAAATAAATAAATAAATAAATACAATTGGATCAACCATTATTTGAGACGCATTAATTGTTAATATAGTACGTCATAGAGGCCCAAGTGTTAAAGTCTCGCGGAGAAGCCATGCTCATATCGTACACCACAGCCGCGAGGGCAGCTTGGCGCTGACAACGGCTAACCTGAGTGTGGGTTTTCCATACCCCCAGCCTAATGCCGGGGATGACAGGATGACAGTCTAATGATAGCCAGTGCATCACGAGATGGTTCCAGGCTAGCTGGGAAGGCTGTATTTCAGAGAGAGAGCTTGAAAGAGCCATACAGCATTCAATCACGACTCAAGATTCTGAGAAGGATGTGTTGTGGTCCGTAATATTACAAACCATGATTAATCAAAACCAGCTCGTCCATTAGCAGGTGGTCGAATAAGGTTATGATTTGAAGATTCACTTCCTCCATTTCGTACCAAAGTAAATTCAACTCCAAGAACAGAGTTATTACCATGCCTGCGGGTCTGAAAATGATGTCATACGCCTGATGTTTTCCTTCTTACTTCTTTAATTTCGTTGGATAACGTATAAAGATCACGTGCATTTTCTTCTGTCGAGGTTCCCGTCATTAACTGGGACGAAGCCATGGGGTGCAATAGAGCGGTCGTGTACCCGTCTCATCATCTCATCACCCCTTAAACAAACCCCCATGTCTACCTTGTGGTGGGGACGAATCTCACCTCAGCCATGCTAGGAGTGATTTCCGTGGTTTCCCACCACTACTTCAGTCAAATGCCGGGTTGGTACCTAAATTAAGGCCATGGCTACCTTCTACCTAAATCCTAACCCCAATTACAAATACACACACTAGTAAAACCATTAGAATGACACAGGTTATCTAGCAGACTTCACACACACCCATGTGTACAGGAGGCTTCATAACTGCGATGTCACAAAGCCCTAAATGAATCAACAACAGCACCCTCAATAATAAAGAAGAATATTTTTTAAAATATTTAAAATTTCAAATATATTGTTCCATTTCACATTCTCTACTAACTGTTGTGACAATATAGTTTACTACCAGTTACCTTTTAAAACTAAGAAAAAATGAATAACAAGTAGTTCCGTGAAGAACTATACAGCCTATTTTCATATATCCTACCTATGTTAATTGCCTCTATCAACATACAAAATTTCAGTTTGATTGCTGTAATAGATTCGTAGATATTGGGAACCGACTAAATATTGCGGATGGTCGCCATGTTGGATTTTTATATATGTAGGTCTTAGAGGTATGCACCGTTACATGAAGATTATTGTGTACGTCTAGTATTCAAACTTCAAACGCATGATTAGGACACAAGAAGTAAAAACGAGATTTTAAAATTTCGCGCAGCTGCCATCTTGTGGTTATGGAAACAATTGAAAAAAAAATAGATGCCAGTGGATTAACATTTGTATGAAGATTTACTGTACCAAGTGTCACTGCACTCGGGTAGTTATATATTGCGAGAAACGACCATGTGAATATTTATACTTCGCTTCGCCGCCATGTTGGATTTGTGATCACCAGGTTATTGAAAGTCCTATAGGTGAACTTATGTTCATAGCCCCTATGAACATTAAAAAATCCAGCTTGATTGCTGTAATAGAATCGTAGATATTGAGTTCCATCTAAATATTTAGGATGGTCGCCATGTTGGATTGTTATATGTATAGGCCATAGAGTCATCTACCATTAAAGGAAACTTATTGCGTAGGTTCATTATTCAAACTTTCACTTCGATCGCATGATTACGACACAAGAAATAAGAACTTAATTTTAAAATTCGCACAGCCTCCATCTTGAGGTTATGAAAACAATTGAACTAAATTAGATACAAGTGCATTACCATGTGTATAAACATTTCCTGTACCAAGTTTCATTGCGTTAGGATCATTACATCGCGAGAAAGGTCTATTTAAAATTTTCAAATTCGCTTGGCCGCCATATTCGTTTCGTAGTTAGCCTATTTTTGAAAAAGTCTTATAGATGAACTACCAGTAATGCCCTTTATCTCCGTACAAAATTTTTGGGTAATACCGCTAATAGTTGCAGAGATATAGAATGCCGGTGAAATATTTCGCACATCCGCCATCTTGAGGTTATGCAAACAATTGAACGAAGTTAGATGTCGGTGCATTACAATGTGTATAAACATATACTGCATTTTATTGCATTTGGTTGGTTAAATCACGAGAAACGTCTATTTAAAAGTCGCAAATTCGCTTGGCCGCCATATTGGTTTTGTAGTTACCAGATTTTCAAAAGTCACATAGGTGAACATCTAGTAGTTCCCTTTATCACCGTAAAATATTCCAGGGTGATATAGGTAATAGTTTTGGAGATATTGAATGCTGGTGAAATATTTCGCATAGCCGCCATGTTGGATTGGTGAGACGTAACAAAATTTGAAGGGCACGGTCGGGGTCGTCCGGAATAGTGCTATGAACTTACCGAGTTTCATTGAAATCGCCCCAGCCGTTTAGAGGTTATTAAGGGGGGGCACACACCATCACACACGCACACACGGACAAAAGGTGATCTCATAAGCCTATTTTTTTCATAAATGAAAATAGGCTAAAATGAATATTCGCTCTCTCCGTTTTCTCTAAGATATGTCGAGTGTCACTAAATGGCCCCGCCGTTGAACCGCGCTAGAGCCGATTACAGCCGACATACTGTAGCTTACAAAACTAGTGATGAAATTTAGTATGAAATGATTTATAATGAAGGCTAAGTTGCTAAATTGCGAAGATCCACCAGAACTGCTTCAAATAAATACAGACACCACTATTAAAACACCATCAGAAAACATAAATCCACCCACAATCCAAGAAGTCTACAAAGCGCTGAGAGAGCTCAAAAACTACAAAGCGAGTGGAGAAGATCAAACATTTGCAGAATTGTGGAAATATGCAGCAGAACCAGTAAAGATTTCATTACACCAATGCATAGTGAACATTTGGATCAAAGAAGAACTGCCAGACCATTGGACTACTGCTATAATACATCCATTACACAAGAAAGGAGAAAAATCAAATCCTGACAACTATCGAGGAATTTCCCTTTTGGATATCACATATAAAATCATGTCACGAATTCTATATAATCGTTGTAAAGATCAATTAGAACTGGAAATAGGGGAATATCAAGGTGGATTTCGGCCATGGCGAAGCTGCCCTGAACAGATAATCACCTTAAAATTAGTAATGGACTACTACAAACGTAGACAAAAACAGCAAGTCATAACCTTCGTAGACTTCAAAAAAGCTTATGATTGTATACATAGATCTTCATTGCTGAAAATACTTAGGAATTTCGGACTTCATCCCAAGTTAATAAAAATTATAAAACTAACTCTAACAAACACCAAATCTAAAGTAAAATTCAGAGGAGAAATATCTGAACCGTTTACGATTAAAACAGGATTAAGGCAAGGAGATGGTTTATCGCCTCTACTTTTCAATTGTGCTTTGGAATATGTAATGAGGGAATGGTACAGGGAAAATCCTAGGAACATAAGAATTGGAACCAAGAAAGATCAAATAGACTTAAATTGCTTGGGATTCGCAGATGACTTAGCGTTACTGGCTAATAATATTCAAGAAGCCAAAAATCAAATAATAAGCCTACAAAATATAGCACAAAAAATTGGACTTCAGATACCATTTGAAAAGACAGAGATAATGGTAGCAAATCCACTTGTAATCAATCACATAACAGTAAATAACAAGAAAGTTAAAATAGTGAAGCAATTTAAATACTTAGGAGAAATTATAACTTACAACTTGGATGAGAAACCTGCATGGCAAGAAAGAACTAATAAAATGATAAAAGCCCAAAAATTAACATGGTCTACATATAAAAGAAAATGTCTATCAATCGCAACAAAATTAAAACATTACAAGACGGTGGTTCAACCAGAGGTGACCTATGGAAGTGGAACTCTTTTTAAAGTTACTCAGAAAAACAGAATCGACAAAATTTTAAAAGTAGAAAGAAGAATAGCTAGAACATGCATAAATAAAAAATATCAGAAAGATGGACAGTGGCGGATAGTACCAAATGAAGTGGTATACAGAGAACTGGAGCCCATCACTGATACTATTCGGAAGAAACGGCTTTCTTTCTTTCTTTCTTTCTTTCTTTCTTTGGTCACATCATGAGGACACCAGAAACCAGGTTATCTAGAAAAATTGTAGTGAAACTTTGGAATATGAAACAACAAGTAGGTTGGATTAAGGAAATTAGAGAAGAAATGAAAGAATTGGAAATAACCTTGGATGACTTGCAAAACAAAACAACAAAATTAAAAAAACTGAGAGATATAAAAATAAGATTTCAGGCTAAATTAGACAAACGTAATACAGTAAAAAGGGTATTTACAGATGAGGAACGCCTGAGAAGATCAGAGCGAATGAAGAGCTACTGGGCGACTCGGAAAGGAAACTTACTGAAGAAGAGGACCAAGAAATGATTGACTGAAGTGGTCCAATGAGGCCGTAAAAGCAGAAGAAGAAGAAGAAGAAGAAGAAGAAGAAGAAGGCATACTACTCTGAAGAAATCGTTTATTCCAAGTCATTACTTGCTAAGGAGTTGTATCTAAGTCTGATGATAACACTATTCTAATGGTCTGGATAGGTTTAGCCGAGTGTTAGCGTGTTGAACCATCACCCGTACGACTGGGGTTTGAGACCAAGCTAGGTTGTTTCTTTTTTACTTGATTTTTTATATTTATTGTTTTATGATTTTTTGAGGATCCAACCAGCCTTCGGGCTGACTACCTAACATACAATTACTCAGACGTTATAATATTAAGCATTATATTGTGCATTTTGCAAATGAAAATATTGATACGTATAGCACCAAGTTATTTCAACACGCAGACACGAAATCAAATAGTACCGGTATTCTTTGTGTTATACTACTAGTAATGTATGTTTTGGTCGTTAACCTGAAAATTGGCCAAGAGACGGGTGTAGGAATCCTTAGCCAATGAACTAGACTCTGTTTTGGAAGCTTTCAATAAAACGTGCTGTGTAATTCGTATTTATTTCCCATTAGCAAATACGCACTATATGGGTAATTATAATACAACAAATAATATAATAAAACACATGATATGAACCCCGGCTACACAGGCGAATGCCAAGCATTCAGACCACTCAGCCGGAGTTCATAACGGGTCCAGTAAATGCCGTAATGATTGGAATTAGGAAAATCTTTAGCATAGTGTAACGTACAAAACTCCACGTTGTATGTAAACAAACTACTACAACGAACATTCCTTGATAAGGACGAAGAGTTATAACTATTTTTAAATTGCTTATCCACCCACGGACTTTACGAGGGATCATTCTTCTACAGTCACAAGGGCAGTCAGTGTCTTGGAACTGGACACACTTTGTCAGTAGATACAACGGGGGATAGTGACAGGCCGATGGGCGGCCGCTAACTTGGGTCTAAAATGAAGGAAAGGTCAGGGAAGGGAGTGGCTGTGTGCCTGTTGAAATGTCCATGGAAACCATGGAAAACCATTTTCAGGACGGCCAAGGTGGGATTTGAAACCACGCGCCGATACCAGTGCTCTCGGCCACCGCGGCAGGTGAGTTATAACTATACCCATACATTTAGGCTATATGTTCTTTACAGAAAATTTTGTTTTATATTAGCTGTGGTGTACCTCACCCATCGACAGGAAAGGGTAACTCCATCGCTAGTATATATAAATTTTAAATCCCGACACTAAACACAGTTCTCGTGGCAGTGGAATTTACAAAATATTTACACATTTCAGGAAATTTTAAAATTCCATGACATCTACCTTAATATTTTCAGTTACAGCCAGTGTTACAGCATCGCAAAAATGTAAGTTGTCAGACAGATACCAGGCGCACTCGAGTACGCTCAACTGTTGATCAAGGTGCCCCTAGCTCATACATGAAGCAACAACAACAACTACTCATCTCATACGCCATAGAATAACCTAAACAATTCGACCGTATCCACTAGTTCTCGACTTCTGACGAAGCCCCTGCTCAGCAACAACAAGAGCAATAATAATAATAATCATCGAAATGAATGCTTTCCAGTCGATCCACACGATTGTACTTAATTCTAATGGGTGTTTCCCTAAACCTTAAAAAAATTGTGAGATTAATAAATAAATTCACTCGGATGACCAGTTTCGATTGTCATCCAAGTGAAATTTGGTGTTCTATGGTTAATGGTTTGGGTTGGGAGTGGAAGCGATTGTTTGAAAGTGAAACTGACCCGACGTATCCTCTGACTCGATTAACACTTTGGTACTCTAACAAGTAAGTGTTCAAAATCTTGAAATAAGCTACAATCCCGCCATTTGACTGAGGAGAGAGTGATTTCCCTGAAAAGAAAGAAAGGAGAAAATAAAATACACTAGATGGGTGGTGCAGTCGATAAGGCTATTGCACCCATGGTAGCAGAATGGAGGTCTAGCACAGTGGTTCCCAACCTGAGGGCCATCGCCCCCAAGTGGGCGATTTGGGTTATCAGGGGCGCAATAAATAAGAGTGGGGAGATTTGGGGGCGATGAGTATTCAAAGGGGGAAAAATTATTTTTTTTCCTGTACAGTAGAAGTTGCCGAGTAGTACACGGGAAACAATGTGACAGGAGCGCCTCCCATTCGCGAGGACTGACTCCGGTTTGCGCGAGAAGTATTTCCCTCCCCCTCCTGCCATCACAACACACTTGCCATTGACCATTCCTTTTAGCGGACCGAGAAATTAGTCCCGAAGTTCCTTCTACCGTACCGCTTATTGCTGAAACAACTGATGTAATACTGTAATTGTATCTCCAGCATTTAATTTGCCTTCCTGCTTCAGGTGAATTTTGAAACGAAATTTGTGTCCTGAGAACTACGCACTCTACACACGAGAATGTCAGAGGAACATCTGGTTAATTATTCACTCATTCGCAGCGCCACACTGGTTTCAGAAGAGACCCTATGTTAGCAGTATTGGAATAGACGGGAATGTAGGTTACACGGCGAGCTGTCGACAGGCTTCTAAATTCTCACCTGCTCCTTCTCTGCCTCTGCCCTTCACCCCGCAAGTTCACAGAGCTTAGACCCGAGCAGTACATTCGTCCTCAGTCTTAACTAGCCTTTGTGTGTCTCACCATCAGTTTTTGTGTGTGTCTTTTTTCTTTTTGTACGTTTGTTTTGAAGTGTAGAAGTTCAAGCAGAAGAAGTGTCGTCAATACTCAGCCAAGTATTTAAAATTCGGTTTTATCGCGTCACCGCAAAATGTGCAGTTTCCACAGTGACTTTTGTGCGATAAAACATTTACTAGTAATGAAGCCATGAAGCCTTCGCGAATGAAAGATCATTTATCAAGAGTACACAGTGATAAAGTGAGTAAAGAACTTAGTTATTTTCAACACCTCAAAGCTAAAGCTGATAAACGGCCCAATATGATTGAATTATTTAAAAAAACAAGCAACCGATCTTGACAAAGGTTTTCTTGCTTCTTACGAGGTGTCTTTATTGATCGCTAAATGTGGAAAACCTCACACAATTGGCAAAACTCTTGTTTTACCGGCTACCAAAAATATTCTTGAAATCATGCTAGGCGAGGGCCCTAGTAATAAGATAAGTCAATCGGTTCCTTTGAACAACAATACTGTTTCCAGGCGAATTGATGAAATAGCCATGGACGTTGAATCCAAACTCACCAATTTGTTGAAAAAAAAAAAGTAAATTTGCATTGAAGATTGATGAATCAACTGTGATTAATAACAAAGCAATGTTATTAGCATGTGAGGTTTATCAACGAACTAAAGGAAATTACCGAGCAAATATTGTTTGCTAGAACTTTGATCACTGATACGAAGGGATCGTCGATTTTTATAGTGGTGCAAGATTATTTTGAGGAAAGGGAGATTCCCCTAACCCCTAACCATGGCCGACTGGATGCGAGCTCCCCACAACCGGCCTAGACAATGAGACCTTTTACATGAAATCTTGTTAGTTACTCGACTGCTCACACAGCGCTGTTCACCAAGCACTGCAAGACGAAGACTTAGCTCTGCTTAGTGTAAAACAAAGTCCCCGGTTCTTGGATATCACGGGTAATCTCGAGAACCACTGGATGGATTTTGATGCGGCTTTCACTATTCTGTACAGGTAATATCGAGGAACATTTCTGTAGAAAATAATTTATTTATGATCAAAGGGAGCCAAGCAGTAACGATTTCAGATTTCATTGAATAGGCCGAAACAAGAACCTGGCGTCCGTGCACTTTTTAAGCTTACGCTGGGCAAACCGTTAAAAATAACAATATACTATGAGTGTAAGAATTGTTCAGCATGAAAAATTCTGCAAAAAAGTCCGCGAGAGCATATCTCTATCTTCGATACATCGCCCACTATAAGTGTTTTTAGTTTGGACGGCGGTGTCTCATGCCCCTCGCCATTCTTAAATTACGTCTGACAGGAATGCCTTGCACATTCATAACTGTTCACGGGCGAAGCCAGGGCGGGTTGCTAGTGACACTATATATTATCATTATAATTCCCGCAATATCAAAATGCAAATTATAACACAAAATAAAATAGCGTGCTAATAAATCGAAGAAAAATTAGACATACCTTGCACCTCGTTACAGTTGAATTCGATGAGAATCACTCAGTTTTCATTAAAGTTTATGCATTTTCCTGCTGAGCGGTTTGTATAGGAGGCGTTTGGAAGCAACCAGTCTTTCAGTTTCAGTTTGCGCGATATTATCCAAAATTGGCGATACAAATTTCTCTCCAATAATGATGGCAAGTCCGTTTGGACCGGTCTCGTCGCAAATTGGACACTGTAGAAGTGGACTCATAGACAAAACAGGAACTAGTTCCGAACATATAACATCTAGTACATTTCTCCCAGGAACACATGGCGCAGCTTTTTCAACGAAGAGCTGAATTACAGATAGTATTGACACAAAAGCAGGTTTAGGGTAACGCAGATGTCCTAAATCTTGTGTTTTGATAAGGCTCATGAGTGAAGAGGAGTTAGAGATCTGCGAAATGCAGTCCAAACATTCCGTACATGAAATTCTTTCTTCCACTGCGCGTACAATGTAGCCACCGACGTTAGCCAGACTTGCCGTTTTCATTGTCGGAAAAGGTATTGCTGAAAATGAAATTTAACTGAGTTAGTATGATTTAGGTGAATTACACAACTTACTAGTAATTATTGTTATGTGCAGAACTCAAATCATTAGTCCACTTTATAAAAGATAATGTAACATACCAGGCTCCTTTAACAGATCTTGTAGAATATTCAGAATACTTTGAGGAATGACAGGTCTATTCCCTGAAGCTGGTGCATTTCCAAGAATCATGTTCTGAACTGGGTTATCTGTGATGCTAGATGCAGAGTCCTCTACATTGCTGGAAGTTGATGTACTCAGAATTCCAGTTTTCAAAATCTTCTGCAAACTGAAACTCACTGATCTTGAGTCCAGCATGTCATTTGACCCAGACATACGGCGCAATGTACTGAAGAGTGATTCGACAGTATCGCTAGAGAATGTTCGAGTCAGAACATAATGATACCCATTTTTTAGAAGATACCTTATGCACTGCACAGTTGATTCCGTGGTTAATTTTATAGCTTCGTAAGTCTCAGAAGTCAGGAAGTCCTTTCTAGCAGCGTTACTAGCAGCTTTCAAAGTTTCAAGGTAAGAAACAAAATATTCCTCTAGCCAGTTAAGGCGACTGTCATTTAATGAGAAAAAATGCCCTTTATCTGGATTTCTAGACTGAATATGATGATATGTGTTGCTTACGTCATGCATAGCGAACCATTTATTAACGTTTTTCATAAAAAGTATGGTTGCTTCTGCATCCATGAATTTGTACGCTTCCGGGTGCATGCCTACATTTTCTTTCAGTGTACTAATGGCACCAATAACTTCTGATGAGAACACTTCCTTGGCACGCCGAACATTCATTTTTTCAAAGTTAGTGGGTTCAATGTGTTTTTTAGTGAGGTGTCTCACAGGTTTGACGATCTCATCCTTTTGCATTTTGTATAGTAAAGACAAGTATTTCCCTGAAATTATTCCAGTACCATCAGTCATCTCTCGTTCCAGAAACTGCGTTCTAATGTTTTTTAGAATGTGACACTGATCAAAACTAAGGAATAACTTCCTAGACTCGTCGTATGGGTGATTAACCATTGGTTGCAAATTCCCTCCCCCTAAATGCCTCATCATTGTGGTGTTAGTTTTGTGATTATCAGAGACAATTCTTATAATTATGAAACCGCATTGTTCAACCTCGAGAATAACGTCCAGCACGAGTTTATGAAAGTCCCGTCCTGACAGCTGCTTCGTGAAAAAGAAGGCACACGGTATCTGATAATTTGTCGAAAGGCCTCTTAGCACAAAACACGACACTCGATTGGCTGCTACTTGTTCCCGGCTGTAATTTTCATCCTCTCTTTCCTTTTGATGAGACGGTGCTGTAATTGTGTCCTTGTACCCGAAGAAGCAGTCGAGTTTCCTATCATAAATAATCTTAGGATTTATTGCAGCCTCATCTACAACCAGGGATGAGAAACGTTCAGGAGTATTCAGTTTGTTTGCCTCTAATATAAGCCTGTCTTTAATCAATGTAGTAACACCTGTCGCACAATCACTAGAACCGGAATATCTACATAGAGTCCTCTTTGAGGGTAATTTCAGAAAGCCCCTTTTCCTTATATGGGAATAACCCTTCGGTGAGATATATTGAAAAATAATACACTCCCTAATTGTATCTAAACTCCAACTCGGTCTGCGTTTACTGTACAAAAGTAGCTGCTCTAAAATGAACTTCGCTCGAATTTCTCCTTCAGTCGCATCTTGCTTCAAGTGCTCAATTTCTTTGTGAAATAAATCATCTTTGAATTGGTTAAGTGTAACTTTTGTTTCCATTAATTCCTCCTGTTTTTTCTGCAGAGAATTGTTCAGCCGTGTTACTTTCACTCGCAACCGATTAATCGTTTTCATCATTTCCTTGATCTCGTAGGCATCAGTCTGCGTGCTCGAGTGTCCTATATTCACAGACTGAGTGTAAGGCAAGGGCGAACTGGGAATTTCCACAGCTGGAGTTTCCTCATCATGTACAATACTCTTCAGTTTTTTGGGTGAGGGTAATTTGAACTTGACAATGCTCCTTCGGGGTCTCTTTATAACAGGTAACTTATAGACTGGATAATTAGCAAACACCGACGGCACAGCAGTTTTCTTTAGCCTTCTGGACTTGCCTACATGTGAATAATCATCTTCCTTAAAATGAAGACTACATACAACAGACGAAGGAGAGTTCGTGTTCGGAACAAACTTATCGCGAGAAATCACCCTAAGCCATTCATCACACCTATCTGTGTCACACGGGAACTCATGAAATGAAAGCACACCTCCGCTTTTCTTCCTATTTGAAGTGCAAAATGGCACACAACAGTATGACATGCTGGATTTGAGCAGCGGCGTTCAAACCATAGTTCATAATTTACCCCAGCAATTTACAACTTCATAAGCGAACACTCCAAACAACGTAGGAATTCAGTATATTAATACCGACTACTTACAATAATTGAAACTGAAACAAAACGTTGTTGTTCTACACGTAACACTGTGAGAAGAACGTACTGTACTGCTTTTTCCTTATCGCGCCTATAATGGGAGGGGAGTGCGCTCTACCGGCAACGAGTAGAAACTTTCCAATTACATGTTATACATGGGTTCTGCGCCGGCCTCTCACCGCTGGGTCCGTGGTTCAAATCCCGGTCACTCCATGTGAGATCTGTGCTGGACAAAACGGAGGCAGACAGGTTTTTCTCCGGGTACTCCGGTTTTCCCTGTCAAAATTTCATTCCAGCAACACTCTCCACTACCATTTCATTTCATCTGTCATTCATTTAATCATTGCCCCAGAGGAGTGCGTCAGGTCTCGGCAGCCGGCACAATTCATATCCTCGCCGCTAGATGGGGGCTTCATTCATTCCATTCCTGACCCGGTCGGAGACTGGAAACAGGCTGTGGATTTTCACATGGGTTCTGACTGGGAATGTCAAGGCCGGTATAGAGCGCAGCTCGATTCAGTCGGCCGTGCCCTAACAAACGTGAGCGCTTGCGCAACAGACGGTGCTCCTGCAATGTTAGGTCGTCATGCTGGGTTTCAAGTCCACCTTAAGAAAGAAGTGCCAGAGGTCATCACTATTCACTGTGGCATTCATCGTCAACATTTAGCTGCGAAAAAAATGAGTGGTGTCCTGCATAAAACCCTACAACTGGTTGTTACTGGTGTCAACAAAATCAAAGCTAATTCCCTGACCCTCAAAGACCGTCTGTTCCGACAACTTTGCCATGAAAATGATGAGGAATTCGAACGCTTGCTTCTACATACAGCCTTGAGGTGGCTTTCCAAAGGAAACTGTTTGCGCCGTTTCTTCGAATTATTTGACACGGTTACTGAGTTTCTCGACAAGTCTGTTCCTGTTTTAAGTGAGAGTTTGAAGCAACGCAAGTTGGAACTTGAGTACCTTACAGACATTTTTGAAAAAATGAACGAAGTCAATATAAGGCAGACGACCTCGTAGTTCCGCCCCTTAAAACAATAACTAACCAACTAACGCAATATAAGGCTTCAAGGAAACAAGATGAACCTTATCAAGGCCACATGAATTATTTCATCATTCATTGCCAAGTTTGATATTCACAGGGTAGATATTGGCCGTAAAGAGCTGATTCAATTTCCGACCCTTAAAAAGTGTTCAGTGTCCGATAACGAGACTCCTGAACTCCCAGAAGAAAAAATCCTATTTTTTACTGATCACCTTCACTAGTTAAAAATGACATGGAATCAAGATTTGAAGATTTGACCAAGTTACAAATTCCTGATTGGATTCTAGATCCATTATCGTTAGAAGCTGTGGATAAGCTTGATAACTCTTTGCAGACGGAGTCTCTAGAGCTGAAGTATGACTATGAGGCGAAAATCATTTTCAAGCAGAGCGGTTACGAGTTAGCCAGGGTGAAGCTTATGGACACTTATCCACAACTGTGGGGAAAAACTGAACCATTTCTCATCTCGTGACCGTCAACATTTTTAGTTGAAAAAGGATTTAGTTCTGTTGTCCAGCTCCTCACAAAACAAAGAAATAAGTTGGACATTTGCCTCAAAGGAGTCTTGCGCCTGAACTTGACGAACATAAAGCCGGATATGCAAGCTTGAATTGAAATCCACCAAGCACAAGGCAGCCATTGAAAAGGTAAAATACAACAATAACAAAGTTTTCAATCTTCCATCTATTTTTTCAAATTTTAACTGCCAACTTTCTTAACTTTTCCAGATTCCAATTTAAAAATGAAAACACTCATGTAATCCGACTTTTAAATGTACGTAAATGATATTAGTTAATTATTTCACTTCTTTGTTCTAAAAAAAATTGTAAAAAATGTACATTTTATTTTCTATTTTATTTAAGAGTGACCGGATAAAATTGCTTCGGTTGTTTTTACATACGGTAATAAATTTGTTTAAAATGTTATTATTTGCACTTGACTTCAAATTAAAATTATGCATACAATGAAAATGAAAAGGGGCGATAGGTGTTAGTCAACTTCCAGGAGGGGGAGATGGATCACAAAAGGTTGAGAACTAGGCAGAAACCAAGTTTCAAGTCTGTAGGGCAGAAGAAAACGAATTTTGAAAAAAAAAAAAAAAAAAAGAGGTCACTGTTTTGGAAACTAGGAATTCTACAAAACAGTTTGTTTGACGTCAATCTGGCTAGCATATGAAGGTACTCAAATGTAAGAGACCCTGTTAGTAGATTTACTGGGACATTAAAGATCACATTCTGTGTGATATCCCCGTACCCTAACACTTCTAAAAACAAAGCAATATAAGGGTGACGTTAAGCGAGAGAGAGGTGGAAAATGAGTGACACCTGAGATCTCGGATACACATCATGGTCAAAGAAAACAAGTGTTGGCCAAGGGAGGTCGATAGGGAAGAAGAAAGACAGGCGCAAGTAAGTGGACACAATGTCAGACTTCGCGGGAGCCTCGGAGTTGCCAAACTACGTCCCACAAGTTGTGAGCTCCTGAGGGGTGACAAGCATTATACCGACTCGATGTATGGCCTAAGTCATGTCCATCTTGTGGCTTAGTGGCTAGCATTCTTGGTTGTCACCGCTGAGGTCCTGGTTCGATTCTGGCCTGAGGGCTAAAACGGGGTTCACTCAGCCTCGTGAGCAAAACTGAGGTGTGTTAGATTCCTAACTCAACTGTCCTAAAAGTGGTTTTCCGTGTGGTGTCCCACTTCTGCTCCAGGCGTATGTCAGGGTTGTACCTAAAGGCCATGGTCACATCCTACCCAAATCCTTGCCCCAATTAAATTCACACACTATAATAATAATAATAATAATAATAATAATAATAATAATAATAGTAATGTTATTGGTGTTACGTCCCCTTTAATTACTGTGGCTTTTAGAGACGCAGGGGTGCCGGAATTCTTCCTCGAAGGTGTTCTTTAACGTGCCAGTAAATCTACCGACACTGCTCCATCACATTTAAGCACACTCAAATGCCAATTGGTTGCGCCGGGTTTCAATCCTACTACCTTGGGCTCAATAGGCGAGAAGGTTACCGCTGAGCCACGCAGCCAGTCACTAGTACAATAACAATGACACAGATTATCAGACTGATTCCGCACATATACACACACACACAAGTACACGGGGCTACATGGCAAACATGTCGCAAAGCTCCTAAATGAATCAACAACAAAATGTTGAGTCATCTTTGCTGTTGCGCGATGTGTTATGTGTAACTTATAAACGTATCACCAGTAATTGTAGCTCAAGGTCAAGTTGTGGTAATGCTCCAGGAACCTCTTACTACTGAAAGATGATTCATAACTAGTAAACACCAGTCCAAGTGATTGGCGATTTCCACTTTGGTTTTCGGTGTAATTTGAATTTTTCCATTCTACTGTATACTCCGAGTTTTGATTTGCTTTGTACATTGGGCCTACTGTATATCAGTATTGCTGTACAGATGTGAGTAACTTAATTGGTTGATATGAAGCCACCCACACATTTGCTAGACTACCTACCACTTATTAAACGATCCGCCTCGTTGCGTAGTGGCTAGCAATTTTGGCTGTCACCGCGGAGGCCTGGGTTCGATTCCCGGTTCTACCAAGAAATGTAATTGTGGTCTGAGGGCTGGAACGAGGTACATTCAGCCTCGTGAGACAAAACTGAGAAGATTCCCACCTCAACCAACCTGGAAGTGATTTTCGTGGTTTCCACACTTCTACTCCAGGCATATGCCGGGATGGTACCAAAATAAAGGCCACGGCCGCTTCCTTCCCAATCCCCAACTGAATTACAAATACACACATTAATTCAGCGAAAACAATAACACAGGTTATCAGACTAATTGCACACACACCCAGTACACGGGGCTACATGACCACGATGACGCAAAGCTGCTAAGTTAAATCAACAACAACTTATTATGCAATGAAGTCAACAATCTTGGAATTAGGAATGAAACATTGGTTGGTTGATTCCTCAGTTTAGGGGCTGCGACATCGCGGTCATGTAGCCCCGTGTACTTTGGGTGTGTGTAGAATATGTCTGATAACCGGTGTTAATTGTGGTGGCTGTATTAGTGTGTGTTATCTGTAATTCAGGTAAGGACTGCTGACGATCAATTTTTAGTTCCTACTTTTGCTACCAAATGCTACCGTCAACTACGCCTAGCTGTGAACTTGGCTACTAGATGCAACCGCAACCAGCACCTGGCGGCGAACGTTGGAACTTAATAGAGCATTAATCAAATCTAACCTACAAATTTAGTTTCACACATCACCAAGCTGCATCGTGGACACCATTACGCTGTTGATCAACACCATCTTCAGATAATGCCTAGGTTTTATGTCGTGTAGCCTCCTCAGAGTCCAAGTGCAGGTCTTTCTATTCGACGCCCGTGGGCGACCTGCGCGCCGGGATGACAGATGGAATGGATGAAGAGGAATGAAACTGGGCAAGGATGAGGAAGGAATCGGCCGTGGCCTATCAGAAGGCACCGTCTCAGCATTTTCTTGGTGTTGAAAATGGGGAAACCACGGAAAACCATTTCAAGGACGGCTGACCGTGGGGCTCGAACCCACACGTCTACCGAGTCAGCAGAGAGCTTGGTCCCATGACCTAACGCTGCGCTTTAACCAGCTGAGCCACTGCTGTCGGTAATTACTAGATGAAGCAACACATCAATAAAACTACTAAACCAACTCAGAATAAATGGTATATGAATTGCAGCCAATGGCGATAGCGGGGTATTTTAATTGAACGCCCGTTGGCTCCCAGCAAGTTCAATTTCTAGTAGTTCTAGCTTTGGCTACCAGATGTCTCTGTCACTGACACCTTGGAATTTGATAGAGCGTTTCTACAAATATAACCTGCAAATTTGGCTACACACTACCAATGGTATGTTCTTTCACATAAATCTATGACATGGGCCTGCCAGCCTTCCCCTCTTGGGCATTATTCAGCATGCCACCGAGGCCGCTAACTCACAGTTAGGTTGGTTGGTTCTTAAGTTTAGGGGCTGCGACAACGCGGTCATGTAGCCCCGTGTACTTTGGGTGTGTGTAGAATCTGTCTGATAACCGGCGATAATTGTGATGACTGTATTAGTGTGTGTTGTCTGTTTTCAATTCAAGTGAGGACTACAGACATTGAATTTTTTCAAGTAGTTCCTACTTTTGCCGCCAAACGCCACCGTCAACGACTACTAGTTCAGAACTTGATTACCAGATGCCACCACAGTCAGCTCCTGGCGACAAACGTCGGAACCTAGGAGCGTTTGTCGAATGTTTAACCTATATATAATTTAGCTTCACACAGGTGTAATTAGTGGAAGGTTTTTTAACATGCCATAAATCTATATACAGTATGATCATCTGCCCTGGCCGATGTAATTGGATTTGATGAAGTTAGTCCCGTAGTCGTGTTTTTTAATAGATAGGTTACTGTTACAGTTAGACAAAGCCTGGTGATAAGATATTTACAGATTTCTCAATCTTGCTCTCCATTGATGGTTTTGTTAATTCAGTTTAGGGGCCTGGCAGATGTTGGTCATCAGCTCCATGTGCTTGAGTGTGTGCTGAAGTTGATCACCTACGTTGTGATGGTATCAAAGTAAGTAATGTAATTATTAGGGTACAGGATTGAGCTAGAAGCACGGAGTACGGTATTTGAAATTTGGTTTAAGGATGTGTGAAAAACCCCTGGAAGAGTGACAATCAGAATGGTCGTTGTCTGCGCCGGAATTAGATGCTTCTCCTTGTAACCGTGGTGCGTGACTTAACGCGTATGGCTATGTGGTGTGGTTCCTGGAATTTAAATTGAAACACTACGGGAAATCATTTCAAGAACAGCGGACGGTGGGATTCGAATCAACTCGCCTTCCGTCCCCATGCTTGACGCGTTAATGCACTTATTGAAGTATTTGAAGCCATTATTCATTGTTGCCTAGTTCTATTATAGAAAGCTTTTCAGTCGGTCAACACAAATTGTGTCCAGTTACATTCGGCGGGAAAACAAGTATTTAAACTCACTAACCTGAAAGAAATATTACATTAGATTAGATATTTATCACAGACATCACAAGTATATACTTTTTTTTGTACGTAAAAGCGTGTTGTTCTGAGATAGATATCTCATTATTCTTTCAGGTTAGTGTGTTTGCCATCTCTTGATGAATGCAGTACATTTGCATTTGTCTGTTGGCACAGGCTAGATAAAAATATGGATTTTCACCGATATCTCAGTCTCACTCATGGCTGTGATTATATGGAAGCTACTGAGGTATGCGTGGTGAGTAATGACATTCAGGGCACAGTCAGTGCCTGTGGATGCTGTGAAAGGTTCTACTCATAGGGTTAGTACTGCTGTTCTGACTCAGTGAGGAAAGCAATGGCAAACTACCTCACTCCTCATCTTGCCTAGTACGCCTCAATATAGCTCTGCCTTGGCCTTTGTGGGTATCTACCCACATAACTTAACGGCGGTGCTTTTGAGGATCCAACCAGCCTTCGGGCTGACTACCTAACAGACAGAGTGTGTTTAAATACTTGTTTTCCCGGCGAATGTAATTGGGCACAATTTGAGTTGATTGACTGAAGAGCTTTCTACAGTACATACATTAACGTACGTAGCTAATCCGGTTAGTAGTCAAAAGTTTGTAATAAGTGCTAAAGCGTCGTGTTGAAAGCCATTTTTCACTGTTAACTTAGTAATCGAAATTAATGCTTTTCAGTCGGTCAACAAGATTCCACCCAATTGCAATGGGTGTTTACATAAACCCGAAAAAAATACATGGTATTAATAAATTCAATTGGATGACCAGTTTCAATCGTCGAGCGATCATCATTAGATATACAAGTAGGCTATGTGGGTGGTCATCCAAGTGAATTTATCAATCCCATGTAATTCTTTTCAGGTTTAGGGAAACACCCATTACAACTGGGTACAGTCGAGTTCACCGACTGAAAATATTAGTCTAATTTCGATAAGTGCTAAAGATATAATCTTTCATAACAAGTAGTTCCGTGAAGAACTATACATCCTATTTTCATATATCCTACTAATGTTAATTGCCTCTATCTACATACAAAATTTCAGTTTGATTGCTGTAATAGATTCGTAGATATTGAGAACCGACTAAATATTTCGGATGGTCGCCATGTTGGATTTTATATATGTAGGTCCTAGAGTTATGTACTGTTACATGAAGATTATTGTGTACGTGTAGCATTCAAACTTCAATCGCATGATTAGGACACAAGAAGTAACAAGGAGATTTTAAAATTCGCACATCTGCCATCTTGTGGTTATGGAAACAATTGAAATAAATTAGATGCCAGTGGATTAACATTCGTATAAGGATTTACTGTACCAAGTTTCACTGCACTCCGATGGTTAAATTGCGAGAAACTTCCATGTGAATATTTATACTTCGCGTCGCCGCCATGTTGGATTTGTGATCACCATGTTATTTAAAGTCATATAGGTAAACTTAAGTTCATACCCCTAATGAACATTAAAAAAATCAGTTTGATTGCTATAATAGATTCGTAGATATTCAGAGCCGTCTAAATATTTCGGATGGTCGCCATGTTGGATTGTTAAATGTATAGGCCATAGAGTCATGTTCCATTAAAGGAAAATTATTGCGTAGGTCCATTATTCAAACTTTCACATCGATCGCATGATTATGACACAAGAAATAAAAACTTAATTTTAAAATTCGCAAAGCCGCCATCTTGAGGTTATGTAAACAATTGAACTAAATTAGATACCAGTGTATTACATTGTGTATAAACATTTCTTGTACCAGATTTCATTGCGGTTGGAACATTAAATCGCGAGAAAAGTCTATTTAAAATTTTCAAATTCGCTTGGCGGCCGCCACGTTCGTTTTTTAGTTGACCGGTTTTTGAAAATCTTATAGATAAACTTCCAGTAGTGCCCTTTATCACCATACAAAATTTCAGAGTGATACCGCTAATAGTTTCAGAGATATAGAATGCCGGTGAAATATTTCGCACATCTGCCATCTTATGGTTATGTAAACAATTGAATCATGTTAGATGTCGGTGCATTACAATGTGTATAAACATACACTGTACCAAGTTTTATTGCGTTTGATTGGTTAAATCGCTAGAAACGTCTATTTAAAAGTCGCAAATTCCCATGGCCGCCATGTTGGTTTTGTAGTTACCAGTCTTTCAAAAGTCACATAGGTGAACTACTAGTAGTTCCCTTTATCACCGTAAAAAATCCAGGGTGATATCGGGAATAGTTTCGGAGATATTGAATGCTGTTGAAATATTTCGCACAGCCGCCATGTTGGATTGGTGAGACGTAACGAAATTTGAAGGGCACGGTCGGGGTCGTCGGGAATAGTGCTATGAACTTACCGAGTTTCATTGAAATCGCTCCAGCCGTTTAGAAATTATTAGGACACACACACACACACGGACAAAAGGTGATCTTATAAGCCTATTTTTTCAAAATCGAAAATAGGCTAAAAATGCATTCTTGGAGTTGAATCGCACTTGTTATAATTAATAATAATATTAAGTGCTCAATGTGAAAATTGTTTTTCATCGGAATCTTTCATGAAGTATCTACAGTAGTGGACAAACACGCGGACCGTGAATCGCATGCTGCCCCCACAATAACAAAATACCGCCCTTGTATTTCTGACTTGATGGTTGGCTAACGTAAGTTCGCGAAGGATAGCCTACATAATCGAATTTAAGGGTTAATGTGCTGGCCGAAAGCGTTTCAAATTGCCATGATATCCCTCTTGATCTCACACCTTTTTATACTTGCTCTTATTTCTCTGGTCCAAGAGGCACGTCACCTCCTTCCAGAGCTGTCCAGTTGATTGTTTCCTGGAATTATTATCGTTAATTATGAATACGTGATTCAATGTTTTAAGGACAAAAGCTAATTTAGAGTTTCATTTCGCCCCTTGACTTCAATTTATCAAAACCCGCGACATACTGTAGACGTGCTTGTTAAATCCCGGGCAGCTGCAGCAAGTCGGGAGATCGGAGGTTTGAATCCCGACACTGATAGTGGCTCTACTGAGTGTGTTTTTCCCGTGGGATTTTCCACATTCCTTCAAGGCAAATGACGGGATATTACTTTATTTCAAGTCCTGGAGCACATACCCCAGCCCTGTCCTTAATACAGCTACACACACTCCTACAGTCACCACAGAAACATAGGTTATCAAACAAATTCAACACATACCCAAGTACACGGGGCTGATAACCAAAGATGCCCTAAGCCCCTCAACAACAACATCAATAATCAACTTATCAAGTTAGTTGGCCCTTTGTAAATGTTTGGGTTTGACACACCTGATCTAGTCAGTGACCGACACCTCATAACAATAACGTTGAAGCGGTGCCAAGAATGCAGCCACTTTTATGTTGGAGGTTACTGTGTCCTTGCTTCCTTCCTAACTATCCACTGTCCTTCCTTGACTCCTTTTATGGATAGGCCTACGCTGCATGCTTGATCTCGCCAGGCATGTGTTCTGGCATGGGTCGGGACGAGCTGCCACCACCGCGCAGACAGCACCAAACCAAGTAGGCTATGTAGTGCGGAGTCCAGGCAGGGTGTGCCAAAACGCTGCTGATGAGCCCCACCCACTTGGTATAATTGGATGGTACCCCACAAAATAAAACTGCAAAATACTGGTTTTGCTGGAGTTTTATTTATTTACTTATTTATTTATTTATTTATTTGGGGCATTGGCATTGTGGTCATTTCAGCCCAGCGTTCTTTGGGTGTGTGTATAGAATTGTCTGGTATAATGTGAAATGGTGTCTGTAGTAGTGTGTGTATTTGAAATTGAGACTATAAGATTGGGAAGGAGGCGGCCGCGGCCTTCAGTTAGGGATCATCCTGGCATTTGCCTAGATTAGAAGTGGGGACACCACGGAGATGGGGATCGAACCCACCATTTCTCTGATTTGTCTCACCCCGTTTCAACTCTCAAGCCAGAATTCAATTTCTTTCTCAATAGGACGTATCCCGAGACTACAGAAAGCGGATAGTAGTGGTAGTCTACTGTAGTTTAGAAACACGTCTTGTGTGTAACGTCACATCCGGCGATGTATCAGATAAACTGTAGTAGGAATGGAAATGAATCAATCCTGGGAAGGAAGTGTGAATTAGATAAGCCACACTGCTTGTGTTGTTCTTCCGACATGGACGACATTATGATTATGTTGATGGCGTTATAAATCTCCTCAAATGTATAACATACCCTTAAATTGAGGGGGGAAATTTTATAAAGTATTATAAAAATGACTAAAATATCTAACCAAATTGAACTCACGTGACTATAATACAGTGGTCTTTAAAAAATCAATTCCAGGTCTATCTATATCTCAACTACTTCCATTAAAAAAAGATATAGCACTTTTTGAGTTTCGAATGAAAATAAAAAAACAGTATAGGCTACCATGGAAATTATAATTAATTTAAAATTATATATTTTGTTCGGTATCATATTTGGACATTAGTGGTGACTGGTGAATATTGAGGATATCTGCCTCGGAATTATATTTAGTCACATTTGTAACCTTCCCAAGTTACAAAGGGATCGAACCCGTGTTCTGGGGAGTTACGTATGTTATTAATGTGATGTGTATATTTTTATTGGAGGTCTTTTTATGTCTTATAATTATTTAGCAGAATGTATATTATGATGTGCTTGATTTAAAAGTAATTTGTTTAGCTTTTAAGTATTGTAATTCGAGCAGGATCCAAATCAAGGGAAGTTGGAATATTTTAACATTGGAGCAACAGAAAGTTTTGAAACAGGAAAGTGCACACAGGCAAGGAAGTACGAGTTGGTGTTGAAGACAGGGTAAAACTCGAGCGCCAGGGAGGTTGAGTGAGAGGCGAGACTTGGCATCTCTGTACGAGCGAGGACGATGGACTGTTTCCATATTTGGTAATGTTGAGAATCAAGCGTTGTGAATGGTTGGATCCCTGGGTCTACCCAGGTAAACAAGTGATTGTGGAAGGGGATGATGACGGGTACTTAAATTTTGTGGAAGCAAGTGGAGGACACTCTTATTTTGGACTCCGAGTGGAGTAGTCTCAATTTTGGAACTCCGCGGGAGGAGGAAGACTCATTTAGGACCGCGGTGCGGTGTGGATTCAATTTTCAGATTCCGTGTGGGACGGAACTCAGTTTTAGAACTCCGGACGGGAGTAGAATTATTCTTCGGTATTCCATGGGAGTAGAACTTGTCTTTTGGTTTTGTGTGTTGAAGAAGAGACATTACAGTATAACACTAGTCGTGTTTGATACAATAACCAAGTTGCTGGCTATAAGTTCTTGATTGAATGATGAGCCTAGTCTTAAGTATATCGCCAAGATTACTTACTTCGAACAGCACTAAGTATTGTGATCTGAGATCTGTAAATCTGCATTTCAACTATAGCGGCAATTTATTCGTACAGGAATGCTGGTCAAATATGCCAAGCATTATTAAATTCACAAGCGGAGTTAATGCGACGATCCAAAACGGATTCCAAGTATTTGTATGAGACTAGATCCACGACGCAAATTAAATCGTTGGACGCTGGTTACAAAAGTAACAAACGTAATAGTAATCATAAAAGTAGAAATAGCGTGTGAATCAAATTAATTGTGCTGCGAGTAATAGGACTAATTCTTTGGGAGCAAACAACCCCAGAATTAGTAGAGATAGGTCACCACTGCTGAAGCCAACATCTGTAAGTACCGGTCAACTTTATTCCTGAGGGTCATCTATATCATGCCATAGTGTATCTGTGTAAATACGATAGGGAGTGTTATTATTCTGTATGAGGCGGATCCTGCGAAATGTGTGTTTTATGTCTGGTATAACAATATATTATCGATTTTACCAGAAGCTGAAGGGTTTTTATTTATTAGGTCACTTAGGAGTAGTTAGGTGTGAATGTCTATTGCTGTTGGTATTATCGTATAGGTGTTTAACCCCCACGCACCCCGTACATATAGAAGTATTGAGAGGCAGGCATATTACAAATGGTCGCCCAAGTGGGGCAGGATCATTGCACGTTTACATATAAGAAATTTCACTGATACAAAATATCAAATCGAATAGTTGTTGTTGATTGATTTGGGGGCTTTGGAACATTTTGGCCGTTTTTAAATCCGTGTACTTGGGAGTGTATGTGGAATTGGTCTGATAATCTGTGTTATTGTGTGTGTGTGTGTGTGTAGCCTATTTGTAATTGAGGTTAGGAGACGGGCGAGGCCCTAAAATGAGGAGCCATCTCGACATATACCTGCGGTGGAAGTGGGAAACCACGAATAACCACTTCTAGGATAGCTAAGGTGTGAATAGCAGTCTTTCTATTAGGTTCGCATTGTCCTCCCCTGAATTGCCTACGGTTATATTGCTGTAGACTTATTCGAAATCTCTTTGTATTACTTTTTTACTATGTTGTGGATGGTCATACGTGTACGCAGTGGCGTCTGGCGGTTATTGTTCTAGGTGTTGCACTATTTTCACTAAGGAGGGTAGGGTAAAAGACTGCTTTATATCAGAGAAGACGACCCATACGTGCGCGGTAAAACTGATTGTGTGTGTATTCGTTACGAATACCGCAGTCCAGAGAATATCACATTCACCTCGGGAATAAATTGGTTACAAGTTGTTTGAAAAACTTCACGAGGACAAGACAGCGTGTACTATACATGAGGACGAGAAAGAACCACAAGTGTTGCACTCACGCACACATTATATTCTGAGACAATGGTATCGGCAGTAGATGGAGCATCTCGGATGCCTTCGTCCGCCCCTCTTCTCCCGTGTTGCAATCAGCGGGCAACGAATAGCCGAGTTAACTGTCGGGATAGGACTTACTCGGTGTAGCATCTATGCCATACCCTGCACTATTGGGATCTGTTCGGTGCTCGAGCCTGGCAACTACCACACGGCAAGCAATCCTATATTGTTGGCGCGCTTCGCTGTCTCAAATAGTCCACAGTACTACAAGATTTACGAAGAATTCATATGCATGTAACAAGATACACATAGCTCTTTATTGCTAAAAGGTTATTAAGGTATTATTTTTATATTGAAATAATGGTCGTTGTGTAACCCTGCAACCTTATTTGTGGCTGCCACTGCATGTACGTAAATATGTATTGTAGCCACTCGCTGAACAACGATTTCTCTTTACTACGCTTCACTGGAGATGGGAATTATGGCTTCTACCTGGACGATGATCTACATGTCTGGACATCTGTTTCAATATCCCTTTTATTTATTGTTAAGTACGTATCGCCTCCAGTGCACTCCGCTTGTACAGTGTCTACATCATGACTGAGAGTATACGACGCTACACATTCCAGTGACTCATAAAAAACAATCATATGTCATCTGCCACATCTTTCTCACTCTGCTAAATTTACTGAATTCCTTTCTGACGGAATGTCAACGTTTGCAACTATTGCTGTAGATATAAAGCAATGTTTGCTTTGTTTTCATCGCCCAGCCACCTTGAATCATGAATCTATGCAGTCACTGGTCTTTTGCTTTGGGCATACCAAGCGACTTATAAGGTTATATCTCATTACTAAATAGGATAGCTCTAGGATACCGAAGGTTTTTAATTTATTTTGAAATTTTAAGATGGCCGCTGTGCGCTATATTCAGTGTGATAATCTTCTGATTAACACATGCGAGAGCTATATTATGATGCTTACAATTTGGCAAGATTCTTCTTAATTACCTAATTTCATTCGCAGTAGTCTATCTTATTGTTCTAATATTTCGCAGAGCCGCCAGCTTGAATATATAGAGCCAGGGGCCGATAACCTAGATGTTAGGCCCCTTAAAACAACAATTATCATCATCATCATCATTGAATATATAGAGAGTCTGTTCTTTTGCATTGGCTGTACAACGCCACTTATACGGTCCTACCTTGTTACTAGTTTTTGTTACAGTAGCTCTTAATTGTTAAGACGTAATTATTTTTATATTACGGTGTATAATTTCAAGATGGCGGCTGCACTTAACATACATGTTGTTATCGCGTTGACAACAGAGGGTCCTTATATAAAACTATATGAATTCCAAATACTGTGAGCATTGATTCATCGGATCATGAGTTATGGATTATAATGATTGCATGATTCACACGGCCGCCATCTTGAAATTATTTGGCTGATGACCTTGTCGTTTTGATGCCAGATGATTCCCAAATGAAGCTATAGTTTTCCAAAATTCGGTAGAGATCCGATGATTAGTTAAGTCATAATTTTATTTAAGCTTTGAACATTTGGGTGACTGTCATTTGGTTTTAGTTAATATGGAGAAGATATATTACATGACACTGAGGTGTCCTTTGCTAGTGCTACCTCTGTACCAAATTTGGATCAATTCGTATTCGTCGTGTTTGAATTGATAGGGGGACGGACACAGACACACGTAGCCTACTTTTGGCCCGTGTAGATCTCATGAGTTATCGGTACTTAAATTTTTTGTAAAAATCGAAAGTAGGCACAAAAAAAATCGGCGAATGATATCTCAACACATAGAACTTTATTTGCTTTATGATAAACGTATGTTCAGAAAATTATCAGATTAAATATTATGCATAGCCGCCATAACTCTGATGTAGCCTTACGGAATAACAAATACCGTTCAATGCGGAGATTACATGACAGTTCCCCACATTGACACTTCCACACACTGCCCAAAATACTGACACTTCCCCACAACCCTTGGACGCGGCTACCTGTTTAATGATTCAGAAATAATCTCGACTGACAGTTCCACACACATCCCCCCACTCTAAGGTTATAGGCTTCAGCGATCATCGTTACAGCCGCACCAGTGACAATGCACCTTAACATAATAATCCTTTGAAATGAAGAAAAACGCTCGGTCTATGTACTTTATTACTAACACGGTCTCGAAAATATCAGTGTAATTTCCATCAAAATAAAATAAATGCAGAGTCTGATTTCCATCACACTTTATCCAGGCTGTGGACTGGCAAAATAATAACAAAACCGATCATTTCGGTGTTGTTATCATTTTGGCGTGTTAAAAATCAGCTTTCTAGGCTTCGTCAGTTGTTTTGTATTTTTTTGTTTTGTTTTTGTTGCGTGGTGGCGTGCAAAATGCGGTGTAAACGAAACAAATATATAGTTTATCTACTTGCACGATACATTTTTAAAGTGTGCTGTATTATACAGCTGTTAAATATCAGGGGAAGATCTTACGCTATACTATACTTCAAAGTCTACTATGGGGAGGAGCCTTTGGAAATTTCTCATTTTTAATGTACTAGTACTTGTACTTGTACTCAAAATAGCTGAAGAGTATTAAACCATTATTGCCTCAAACCTTATACAGTAGTTAAGTAGTTAAAGAATATAATATGTGATTCCAGAGATATTAAAAGTGCTAAACAACAGTAGGGCAAATTTCAACTTGATCGTTTTCATAGTAGCCTTGGGGGAGGGGGGAGATGTGTGTGGAACTGTCAGTCGAGATTATTTCTGAGTCATTAAACAGGTAGCCACGTCCAAGGGCTGTGGGGAAGTGTCAGTATTTTTTGCAGTGTGTGGAAGTGTCAGTGTGGGGAACTGTCCGGACACCGCTCTAGGAAGGGAAGGTTGATGCTCTTATTACGACACGAAGGCCATGCAGCTGAGGTGTGAACGTGTACGAGCTGATCCAGGCCGAGCGCAGAGGATTTCCCTGTGACGAGGCTTGCGGTTCGTTCCAGACCGGTTGAGTCACTCTCACTCGACTTCTTTCTGGCTGTCCACGTGCCATCGGCGTGACAATGGTGACTTCTCAACAATATAAACGTGTGGTTCAGCACTCGCGTGCTATGTTCTGTCTGTGGAGTGCTGGTCGAGGACATACATAACCTTTATCTCGCGTGCTGTTAGTTTTGTGGCCGAGAACAATTGCCTGTATCGCAACTTAGCAACGACAGACTGGTGTGAAGGAACACTTAGGTAAGTAGCTCTTGGGAACTGTATCAAAGAAGCGAAGCATGGTTTATTCTTCTTGCCACGTTACGGCCAACTAAGGACCACGTCATGTCAACTGTTTCTTCTGCATTTTATTATTATTATTATTATTATTATTATTATTATTATTATTATTATTATTATTATATAAAACGCTAGGGCCATCTAGGACCACGTTAAGTCTTGTTACATTTGGCTTTCTTTTGCACCCAGAATTCTCTCATCCTTTTCGAATGAGCCTGATTGCGTTCCTCTGTCCAAGGGGGCGCCATGTCTTCATTTTGGAGGCAAGCCTCGGTTAAGCTCGTTCGTCACTCTTTCGCCTCGAGAGATCCCTGTACAATGCGTCGTCGGGATTGATTTGGAGCATTGGAGGTCTTCTTTGGTGTTCAAAAAATAAACCAAGACATCGTGGTTTTGTGGTTGGAATCAACCTTTGTCAACCTGTTGCCGTCTATTCGTCTGAGGTGGCCATCAACTATTATTATTATTATTATTATTATTAGGGCCCGGATGTTGATGACACGCCATCTTTTCGCTGAGCTGTCTAAAACAATGCTGAAGTACATAGAAACTCCAGACGGGTCACCCCGTCTTCAAATATGTCATTTTTATTTTGCATCTTTTGCATTTATTTTTTTGCTATATTTCCATTTTAAGAGCATTTTTTTAAAGTTTGGTAGATAGTACGCTCCGATCACATCAGCTGATGTTGAACGCAGCTTTTCGAGATATAAAATCTCGTTGGCTGATAACCGCAGATCATTTACATTTGACAACATCAGAATGACATTCGTAGTACAGTGAAACTCAGACTAAAGTGAACATAAACCTTTTGTTAAGTGCTAGAAATCTATTTTGAATGACTATCAGTTTGAGCTTAAGATGTCATTTTTGAAATATTGGTGAGTTTATTATTATAAGATCATTTTCTCCATTTTATATTCCTTTTTTCGAATTTTTGAAATATTGGTGAGTTTATTATTTTAAGATCATTTTCTCCATTTTATAGTGCATTTTTCGAATTTTTAGGGCATTTATTACAGTCATTTTTCAAAATTTTAAGTGCATTTTTAAACTTTTTTACGGCATCACCATCCTGGCCCTAAATTTATTATTATTATTATTATTATTATCAGTGTATTTCCTTGCTGTCGTTTTGGCCATGTACGGACCACGCTATTTCAACTTTCCTTTTCCATTTCTTTGCGCCTGGGTTTTAACGATCGCTCATTCGTTTCCTATGCTGTTCCTTCCGCACTTCAGTCCACAGTTTGCCAGTTTTAAATTTTGGCTTTTGTTGGAAACCATGTTGTTCTTGGAGTTTTGGTTTGAGTGAAACAAGGTTCTGGATATCCTCCTGTGTCATCCCCACTTCATGCAGGTCTTTCTCTACCTCGATGAATTTCTCTACCTCGATGAACCACGCCCCCTGCAGATCCTATTGCTCAACCTTACAGATCTTTACGAGCAATGTGGCCATAGAAAACAAACCTTCACCTATGAATGGTGTCCGTGATCTTTTCTACGGGTGTGTAGAGTTCATGATTGTGTCTTCTTCTGGATTCACCATTTTCTTTGATTGGGCCTAGAATTTTTCTCAAGATTTGTCTTTCTCTTATTTCTAATTTCTCAATCAGACCCTTTCTATTCATAGCAAGGTACTTTGCGCCGTGTAGGGCCTGTGGTCATATTACTGTGCAGTAGTATCGTATATTGGCATTTATTATTAGTATATTATTATTATTACTACAAATAATTGCTTTTCTTGATTTTCAGCAGGTATGAACATGAATTTTAGTGGTTCAACCAATATTCAAGAACTTCCTATGTGACAGTTATCCAATATTACTTTGTTGTTGTTACTATATTTGAGAGGCTTGTGCATTGCAGTCATTCATCTCCGTGTATTTGGGTATAGCGGCTTCGGTGGCGTAGTTGGTAGCATGCTGAACTGCTGTGCCCAAGATAGCGGGTTCAAACCCGGCCGAAGTCGTCGGATTTTTAAGAGCGTTAAAATCCTTCAGTATGCCTTCCTTCGGAGGGGAAGTAAAGCCGGCTGTCCCATGTCATAGATTTATGGCATGTAAACGATCCTTCCACAGACTAAACTTGTGTGGAGCTAAATTTCTAGGTTAGATTTCGTTGGAACGCTCTATCAAAGTTACAACCTTCGCCACAAGGTTTCATTGACATCTGGTAGCGAAAGTTGTAAATACTTGAAATTGAACGGAACGTGTAGATCACCCTCTAGGTGTCCGCTGGAAGAAGCTACAGACTCTGGCGAGCCGAACATGTCCTCGGACACTCCCGGCACTAAAAACCATACGATAAATACAAATAGGCTATATATGCATATTAAAATACTTTTATAACCTGTGTTATTGTGGTATGTGGAGTAGTGTGTGTATTTGTAATTCGGCTGAGGATTTGGAAGGAGGCAGTCGTGGCCTTAGGTTAGGAAACATCCCGGCATTTGCCTAGAGTTGGTGTGGAAAACCACGGAAAACAACTTTCAGAATGGTCGAATGGGAAACAAACCCATTTCTGCCTCACGCTGCTGAGTGTACCCGTTCCGGCCCATAAACCAGAATTACATTTCTTGGGAGAGCCGGAAATCGAACCAGGGCCTCCGAGGGGACAGTCAAGAATGCTAGCCGCTACACCAGGAGGTGGACTTTCAGTATTAATACCTTCTCCATTTTCTGTCAGATGCATGCATGATTGTTGGTGTAGAACATGCTTTAGGTGTTGTTGGTATACAAGGGTTCTGGAGGAAGAGCATTAGCATTACGTTCCTCCATAGTGACAGGTTTATGAGAAAGATTTCGTCAGACAACTAACGGTCTGTCTAGCAGTTCTTTTTCGGAATATTTCTTCATCCTTTAACAAATTTTACTGTGGTGGCGTGCTACTTAGGCTTGGTCAGATTGATAGCCTCCTGGATTCAACGTTCTCTAGAGATGGAATGGAGTACAAGAGCTGCTAAAACCAACGGTTTTGCCAGAGGTATACGGTGCTACGTGTGGTCTGGGTAATTTAACTACTGCACGCCTCCGTACTCTTATTTCAATCACACTCCCGCGAATTTCTTCCAAGTTTATTACCAGTTCTTAGTGTTGTCATTCGTTGATTCCTTTGAAACATGTATCAATATAACTTTTGCGTGATTTTTTAATAACTGTTAAGATATGCGAATTTTAAAACTCGTGAAACACGGTTGCGTTTGGAAGCAGTGTTCTCGTAGCGTACAGACAGAGCCACTCACAGCTTACTCAGCTGAGTATTACAGAGTAAGCGTGTTATTGGATTTAAGTTGATTCGCCTGATGTTTCGATCCCGGCTTAGGCCTATAGCATTTGAGGGTATTTTATTACGACAGTCTTTCTCCATAGTTTTACAGGCACGTTAAATAATCCCTACAGGCTAATATTCTAGCAACCCTGCGTCTTAAAATTCACAGCAGTTAAAAGGAACGTTAGACTCAAAATAAGAATAATAAGAATAATATAAATAATAATCATAAATTATTCCTTGAATAAAAAAATACCTTGCTAAGTTCCACTGCGCACGACTGATTACATCGAGAGAAAAGTCGATCTAAATATTTAAACTTCGTCTGCCCACCATGTTGGTTTTCTGTTTATCAGGTTTTTAAAGTGCCATAGGTGAACTGACTATAGTATCCTCTGTCACACACATCACAAAGTTTCAGGTTAATAGCAGCAATAGTTTCGGAGATACTGAATGCCGGTGATATATTTCGCACGGCCGCGACATTAGTTTGGTGCAACTTATTAAAATTTGAAATGGTTGGACGAGTTGATGGTTGAGTTTCATAATCGCAGATGTTATTATTAATTCACATACACGGACAAAAGGTGATCTCGTAAGCCTATATTTCGTATATTGGCCAGTGACACAGGTGAGTAGCAGTTACTAACCAATGAGAGAGCAGGAAACTTCCCTATCGGCAAAAGGAGTTAGAATATAAAACAAATAATGTCACAGACACAACGAGGAATACGATGAAGATAGACGCTGGAAGAAGAAAAGCACGAATCCAGGGAGCATTAAAGAATTTGGTATTATTTGTAGGTTCTTTGAACATTCAATGTCACTACTGAGTGAAAATTAAACTTATGCACGTTAAAAGGAATTAATATTGTGAAAATGAAAATTGCTTGCTTCAATTGGTCTAATGTTCTTAAATTAAGTTAATATCAGTGTGACTGATGAAGTCCTCTCACTTTAAACCTATAATATTGTGCCTCTTAACTTCAACAACAACAGCAACGGTTTCAGAATCTCCTGCTGTTCGTGAAGGCTCGTTTAACCAACAAGACTAATTTCTAAGTCTAAAGTCTTATTGAACGGATATGACCATTCCAAAGGGAGTGATTTCTTAACCTTCAGAGTGCTATCGACGGAACTGCGGAATGTGCCTCTTTTTTTAGTTGCACATTCCAGCTGTTTGAGGCGATATTATTTGAAAGTTCTTAACTGCTTACGATAGGCAACACTAAGCCTATTTTTGATTGTGTGTACGCGGATTGTATGCAGTCGCTGTTCCGTCGTAGACTCAGCAGGAGACAATGCGAGTGTCCACAAAAGAAGCAGCTTTAGCGAAAAGCGCTGAGTAGTTCTGAAAAAATATGATGCTAAAAACGTACAGTATAAGGCCGAGTTAAAATGGCATCCCACCGCACTATCTGACATAGTAAGGAAAGCAGCTCATTCCGCGGGTGTTAATGAAATTTTTTGTACGGAATAGTTCGTTTACAGAGGAACCAAGGGCAAAGATTATGGAAAGAGTTGATGAGTTTGATAAGAATGCTATAAGGAGAAAGGTCCACCAGATCTTTTTTCGCAATGAGCTGCCTACGATCGATAAAGTTTATCGCTGTGAATGAAGATACAGATTTTCCGGATTTTTTTCAAACGACATTTAATAATTTATTGAAGGAACTAAACTTCGAACATGTTCGACGTGGACGAGACAGTATGCTCATAGAGAGCGGCGAAATAGTTGTATGGAGACATCGGTATTTGGGAACAATACGACGAATGATACAAGAAGGGAAAAAACTATTTTTTTTAGATGAAAACTCGGCTAAATACAGGGCCACAGTACAGCGCTCGTCTTTTCTAGGGCTACGGCATGACAACTAGGCTATCTCGGATCATCTTAGCTAGCCCTGTCCGGCTGAGCCGATCACGTGACCAGGGTCCCTGTTGGGCAACCAGGTGATCACGTGCAAGTTTTTTACCTGCACTGTCTCGACTCGGCGAATATACTATAGTGGCATTGAACTGTGTTCTTCGTGATAAAGACTGATGGCTCAATCCTCAATGTAATTGGCTGGTGTAATTTAACTTATTTATGAGTAATATATATTTATGCTTTCTAATTTGACATTTGTAATTAAAAATCTTTGAGTATTACAATTAGATTCTTATAGATCTTAACCACTCCCATATGTAAAGGCTGACAGAGACAGTGGATAATCGATTTCCAGACTCACAGTTATGTCCTCTAATTATGCAATGCAATGCCTGCAGGATGACATAGAAGCAGAACTAGCAGTGGACGGAGTCAAATTTCATACCATATTTATAGATAATGCAAAGGCATTTGGTATAAGTATAATCATTCTAATAAACAAGCTGGGGAAACACCACTTGCTGCCACTAATCACATATTGACACGTAATCTATTGATGATAGAACAAACAACGGGCGTTCTTCAAGGTGACCCAGTCAGTCCGCTCATCTTCATAATAGATTATGGCAGTGGCAAGTATCACCACGAAGATACTGATGTACGTTGATGATATGGTATTGACGTCTACTTCATAGGAACAGCTACATGTAAATTTCGATGGTCTGACAAATTGTGCAGAACGGAATGAAATAACACTTAACCAAAATATAGCTGTTTCCATGATGTTTAGAAAAATAGGAAACCCGGCAATGTTCAGTCGACTATGAGTAATACTTGCCTCAAAACAGTTAGTAGCTTCAAATACAGTATATAGGGGTTACTTTCCAGATTAGGGGTAACAATTTTAGCTAACATATAATTGACAGGCTAAATGCTCAATGACACCCATGAACGGTATCAGATATCTGGCCCAACAATCCATCGCAAGGGCCATAAAACTTTTCATGTTGAAGGTCAAACCGATGGCTACAGTACATATGGTTTAGAAAATAAATGGCCATTTCTAAGGAAGAAACAGATGGAATAGCTAGAGAAAATAAAATTTTAAAAAACCTATCGTGGTCATCGTCATCGTGTAGGATACTTGTGTGTGTGGAGGGGTTTGGACATCGTGGTCATTTAGCCCCGTGTACTTGTGTAAAGAATGTGTATAATGTTTGTCTGATAACCTGTGTTATTGTGATGACTGTGTTAGTAGCATGATGAGAAATAAATCATTTAAGGCACTTTGTGCGCAGACCTGATTTTTGCATTTAATGCTAATTGTTAGCAATTATATTTTCATTCAAATGTTATTCTCGAGTTGAGTTTTTTTTTTTTTGCTAAATGGGTTTATTGATTCTGAAATGCTAGAACTTTGTCTTGTAAAGTCACTAGAATAGAAGAGAAAGATTTAGAAATGTATTGCTGGTTTAGGGTGCAGCCAAATGTGAGAAAAGTTTTAAATGATAGAATGTTGGATTGAGCTGTAGTAGGGGAGGGTTCATGTGAGTCTGTTCAACTTCCTGACTTAGGATCATATTTGTGCTTTAATTCGCACTTTTTCTGCAGTAAACGGGGCATGCGGATGTGTTCCTTATGCGTTGTGCATGTGCCATTCAAAGTAGTTCAGTGAAGTCCCGCGCCAAAATATGCGACTATCCTTAGTTTACGACCACGAGTGTAGAAAGGAGGTTGCCAATTCCAGAGAGAAAGGGTCATATAGTTTGGGCGGTATGTGATAGGGGCCTCTAGGTCGTGGTACTGTTTGAATGGTGGAGAGCTACAGCGTTGAAGGAGACACCCTCAAGATGGTTGAATGCACATATTTTAAAGAAGATGTCGACAGCACGGCGGACGAAGAGTGACTGCGATCGCTGTTTCCCCACCACTGAAACTTAGTTGGAAACCTGCCTGCCCAGAGCCGTCAGCTTGACCTTGAGGCTTCTCCACAAATCACCCAAGCTATACTGATCATTGTTGATGTTGTGGTCATCAGCCTCGTATAACTTACTTGGGTGTGTGTGTATAATCTGTCAATAACCTGTGTTATTGTGATGTCTTTATTAGACCGTGTATTTGTAATTGAGGCTAGGACTGTAAGAAGCAGTCGTGGCCCTAAATTAGAAGCCATTCCTGCATTTGTTGGAAGAAGGGGAAAACCACTTCTAAGGATGGAAATCGAATCCATATTCTTATTATCTTAACAGATTGGAGGAGGGAATCTGACTGTCAGGGTTGTTTTCCTTCCTCCCTGAAGGAAATAGTCGTTGAGCCCCTTAAGCGCATGTGTCGTCCTAATAAGTCGTAAATACTGATATATAATAATAATAATAATAATAATAATAATAATAATAATAATATCGTATGGCCTTGGATGCTGGGTGTAAGCTTTGTTATTTGACACCTTGCATGTCGAATTTCGTTGTTCCTTGAAGCACTATGAAAGTTAAGGAGGTTAGATATCTAAGCTCCTTGACACTTTAGCCTATAGCGATTTCTAGTAGAGAAAGGAGGAACTTTTGTGTTGGCGGAAAATTCCGATATTAATTTTGCCTTTATGAACACGGCCTACTGAATTCAAATGGGTTCTTTGACATGCCAACATCGAATGACATGGTATCGTAATTTTTGCCGCCTTTCAAAAAAAAAATCACTTACCACGGCCAGGAGCGAACCTGCAATTTTGGGGTTAGTAGACTGACACGTTGACCACCGTGGCAAGCGTAAATAATGATGGTTGGTTGGTTCCTAAGTTTAGAGGCTGCCCCGTGTACTTTGGGTGTGTGTAGAATCTGTCTGATAACCGGTGTTAATTGTGATGACTGTATTAGTGTGTGATATCTGTTTTTTTTTTAAATTCAAGTGAGGACTGTAGACTTTTGAATTTTTCAAATAGTTCCTACTTTTGCCGCCAAACGCCACTGTCAACGACTACTAGTATGGAACTTAGCTACCAGACGCCACCGCAGTCGGCTCTTGGCAACGAACGTAGGAACCTATGAGCGTTGTTTACATTATTAACCTATACAATTTAGCTTCACAGAGGTGTAATTAGTGGAAGGTTCTTTAACATGCCATAAATCTATGACATGGGACCTCCGGCTTTACTTCCCCTCCGAAGGAAGGCATACTGAGGGATTTTTAACGCTCTTAAAAATCCGACGACTTCGGCCGGATTTGAACCCGCGATCTTGGGCATAGAAGCTCAGCATGCTACCAACTACGCCACCGAAGCCGCCTAAATAATGATGAATGGCCATCATAAACTCTAAGATTTCAGTAGGCTATAACTGGAACGACAATGCGTGACTGAAGCTGAGTCATCGTGTACTGTCATCGCGCCAGGAGATGGCAGTTACACACCCTGTGACGGGGTAAGGGGGTTATTGCATTAACATGCGCGTTCCGCCTATTCCAGACCTAAATATATAGGCTGGCAGTCAGTTGCTGCTACTTCCTGCATGATAATTTGTTACCGGGCTTCACGTGTGTGTGTATTGTTACCTTCCTTCCTACTGTTGATATTCTTACAAGCTTTTGTGTTTACTTTTAACAGTGTAGCAGTATCCGGTACAGTATTGGAAACAGTGACCAACTTAATGTTTTTGGAATGCGCGATACGCAGTGAGCGGGAAGACAACTGCAGTTCAAACTCGACTGCCATCTCCTGGCGAGATATCAGTACGTTACGAAGATGTTATCAGCTCATTAACTTCCTTCACAAAGGCTAACACTTTATAGTCAGAGAAATTACCTCCTTTTAACTGCTATGTATTTCCATATGAATAAACACCCACGTGCTGAGTTATTTTCACACATCTTGGCCGTATTCTTCTACATAAAGGCTCTAACATATTCCCTCTTCTCCTATTGATTCCAAATATACTGTATTACATCTGGTTACATTTTACACACATGTATTACCCATATAAGATTTCATTGCCGCTGAGCGTAGCTGTTTATTTTAGCAGCTGCCCCGCGGTATGAAGCGGGGAACACAGCGATGGCAGAGTGCATTCTGCACATAATCAAGCAGCATTGCGCGTCACAGGAGCTCATGTCACCACGGACAGTTAAACGATGACTGAGGCTACTGGAGCTGAGTCATATCCTACTCGCGCAACTGTACCTGTCAACAAAGCAGGCAGACGTGATACACAAGTAAACAGAGAATAGTTCCCATCTTGACCGCCGGCAATCAATTCGTGAAGGGGTAATACTCAAATAAGTTTTCTTCCGGTGCGCATCCACAAAATAATTTTCGGGGGGGGGGGGGGGGGGGGGGAGGAGGAGGGGGGGGGGGGAGTTGAGCTGGTTAGTTGATTCCTCAATTTAGGAGCTGCGACAACGTGGTCATGTAGCCCGTGTACTTTGGGTGTGTGTAGAATCTGTCTGATAATCGGTGTTAATTGAGATGGCTGTATTAGTGTGTGTTGTCTGTTTTTAATTCAAGTAAGGGCTGCCTACATTTGATTTTCAAGTAGTTCCAACATTTGTTACCAAACGCCACCGTCAACGACCAACTAGTTCTGCACTTGGTTACTAGATGCCACCGCAGTCGGCTCCTGACGACGAGCGTTGGAACCTAGAGCGTTAAGCTACGGTTTCCTCCAGTAGCGGTACAGCTTTCTAGCGGCTGAATTGTGACGGCGAATGACGCATGGAAACTGAGAACCGTCTTGACGGTGAACAATGGTGTAAAGTTAGAGCAAATTATCTGTGTGTGTCGTGACGGCATGTTGTCATAAAGTTAAATAAGAAATGGATGATCTTGACATGGCGCTCGTAATACTTTTGGAAGCAGACTCATCCTAAGACGATAGGGAACGTTCGGGGGAAGTGACATTTTAAAAATGCGTCCCACAGAAGGTGCATATGAAATGTATTGCGTCGTCATCTGCATTGCAATGAAGATAAATAAGAATATTTTCGTTTGACACCAGTGTTATTTGATTATATTCTGAATTACATAAAGGACGACACAACTTCAGTGTCGTACAACAGAAACAAAATACCAATATATCCTGAACAGAAACTCTGTATATTTTTAAGGTTACCGGTACTCTTCACATTATACAACGCCTCTTCATTCTTTACGAAAACTATTAATGTTTCTTCTCCTTCCATACTCCAATATAATCTTACCAGTCTTTGTATATAATTCAATACTTTCAGCACGCACCGTACAGAACTCTTTGCTACCGCACTCACCACCGTCATATGAATGACGTCACCGCAATTTTACGTGACGGTGGTAGTGATGATGTTGATAATTGTTGTTTTAAGGGGCCTAACATCGTGGTTATCGGCCCCTGACGGTGGTAGTAAACGCTTCCTAGAAAACCACTCGGCTTAGTTTCTATACAGAACGTTTATGTGACGTCATACATCGTCACATTACGGCCGCTAGAAAGCGGTACCACTACTGGAGGAAACCGCAGCTTATTAGTCAAAGATAACCTATCATTTTGCTTCACACTGGTGTAATTAGTGGAAGGTTCTTTATCATGCCATAAATCATCGCCTGCTTGTATTTATGCTCAAGAGTTTATGCCTGCTAAATTACACAAGGCCTTGACTGACAGTAGAGACCACCTGCCGTGCGGTAGGCCTACACGTCAACTCGAGTAATATCCGCCATCTCGCTCATAATTGCCCACTTCCAGCGACATATCTTAATTATTGTATTAAAAAATGTAGTCCAAATTCTTTCTTCGATCTTTTTCTTTTTTACCTAACGAATAGTCCTTTCAGGCAATGACATGGCATAGTCTTGCGCAGTGACATTATTTATTAACATCCAATGGTAGCGGCTTCGGTGGCGTAGTTGGTTGCATGCTGAGCTTCTATGCCCAAGATTGAGGGTTCAAACCCGGCCGAAGTCGTCGGATTTTTTAAGAACGTTAAAAATCCCTCAGTATGCCTTCCTTCGGAGGGGAAGTAAAGTCAGCGGTCCCATGTCATAGATTTACGGCATGTTAAAGAACCTTCCACTAATTACATCTGTGTGAAGCTAAATTATATATAAGTTAAACATTTGACTAACGTTCTTAGGTTCCTACGTTCGTCGTCAAGAGCCGACTGCGGTGGCATCTGGTAACTAAGTTTTGAACTAGTTGGTCGTTGACGGTGGTGTTTGGCGGCAAAAGTAGGAACTACTTGAAAAAGTTCAATGCCTGCAGTCCTTACTTGAATTAAAACAGATACACACAGTAATACAGTCATCACAATTAACACCGGTTATCAGACAGATTCTACACACACCCAAAGTACTCGGGGCTACATGACAGTGTTGTCACAGCCCCTAAACTGAGGAACCAACCAACCAATGGCGCTGTTGTTTGCTCATATTCATAAATGATGCGATCCATGGTTCAAGTCTTGCTTGTCAAGGCATTGTGTAATCTAGTAGGCTTAGGTTATACCATTGAACTGTAGGTACTACCTATTATGGTATTGTTCACTGCGTAATTATTTATTTATAGTATGGCTTTTAGTGCCGGGAGTGTCCGAGGACATGTTCGACTCGCCTGAGTCTGTGGTCTGTGAGCTACAAGTTCCGTTCAATTTCAAGTAGTTCCAACTTTCGCTACCAGATAGAGCGTTCTGCGTAATGATATGACCTTCGGATCTTTTCAGCATAGCTTGGGTTAGGTGTCCTCGTCTTGCAACCAATGTTATATTCTGAGCTTACCAAGTAGCCAGGCTGATACTTTTGTTTTCAGATATCGTGTTTCTGGAAGAGGTTTGGTGTTAGGTTAAGTTTGTTTGATTTTTATACTAATATTAGGATATTAGCACTTCTAACACTCCCTTAGCAACAAAGGCACGTTGCTATAGGAAATAAAAGCTTTTTCACTGCCGCTACTGCAACTTTTATAAAGCTATAAAGACTGCTCTTAAACCACTTATGAAGATGGCATATATAAAGTTAGATGATCCGTGGTTAACCTGATACAAGGAGATAAGGTGGGTAGTGTGTTTTATATGTGCAGAAGTATTGATGGCTGCTTTGCATTATTTGCAGGAACTCATCATGCTGCTTTCTCTTACCAGATGGGGAATGGTGTCCCTCCTGATCTTCGTAGCGTCTACCGTCAGCAAGCCCACAGGTAAATTAAGACAATGGGAAAAGAACTAGAAAAGAATCACCAGGGGTTAATTAAAATGACTCTAAGGGAATTGTAACGAATTACATGTTAACTCATTTTAAAATAAGTAATCAGTAACGCTTCAATTACAAATAGGCCTAGCCAAGAATTACTTTGGCATCAACCTTCAACATTTAAAGTATTTTCACCTTGCAGTAGGCCTATAGCCGTACGTGTTCAATCGCGCAGCACATAGAGGGTAGCTGCACTAGTCCGAAGATCTCGCTGGTCCATGTAACATATTATGTGAAAACAATAGTTGAAAAGTTTCGGGAGAATTTGGTTAAGGAGTGGAAGGTTACTGGTTTGTTTTCGGCGCTGGATTGATTGACGCAGTGTTGGTTAAGTATGTGAAGGTATGTTGTCAGTTCTGGGAGGGGCATGATGTGATAGAGGTCTTCAGTAGGGTAAGTGTTAGGAAGCCTGTGTAGAAACTTTTGTGCTATATCCTCAAACTTTAAGCACGTCATAAGTTAGTGGAAGTAGAAGAGACGGTAGGTGTCACGCGCAGCTTGCTGAGAGCGCGTGACGTCATTGGACTCCAGGAGCAGAGTTGCTGTGTGTTAAAAGCAATGCGTGGAGCGGTCCTTGCTCAATTAATATTTATTGAAGAAAGAAGGAAAGGAAGAGGACGGGATAATGATATTACATTTAAGATAAATCAGGCCCTAACAATTAGGAAATAGTTTTAACTGACTTGGTCTAAATAAGAACACATAATTCAAGTAAGATACACACGGCCAAATTGTGTTAAAAATTGCCAAATGAAACCTACATTTCAGGATGTAATTTTGCTCATCTTCTTTAACTTCTTTCGTGTAGCGTCAGCATCTGCACCCGTGGTCCGACTCATTCTCTTAAGAACTCTCTTCTTATTTAGTTCTTTCATTCTAATAAATGAACGCGTTCTCACAAAACAAGCAACTGCAAACTCATCGACCTCACTATATTTAAATCTGACGATATCTATTAGTTCCTTCATCACTGTTGGACACTTCTTTAGATCATTTCCGTGAAACCTTTGAAATTCTTTTTCTAATTCACAAACGATATTGAACCAATCGGGAGATGGGTTCATTAGGCCTCCCCTAGACAAAGCCGAGATCCAGTCTGAATTCCTAACACTAATGCACTTTCCAGTTTTCCACCGTGGTTAAAGGCAGAGACGATTCCCTTTTTTGCAACTCGGTATGCAATATACCCGGCCAACATTTTCAACAAGTCCTTGTCATTATGGAAACTCTGTTCAAGATCTTCCTGGTCAGTAAACTGCTCTATTAATGAATTTACTATAGAGTTAAAATTTTCATACTCTGGGTCAGAAATTTCCAAGTTAGTTTCAAGTGGCTCTGCAGAGTCATTAGGAATAGCACAGTCTACTTGGCCGAGCACTTCTACTGTCAATGTTTCACACTCTTCCCTGGGACAATTTCCAGATTTTATTATATCGTGTGCACTTTTGCTAAATAACAGGAATTTAATTCTCTGTGTTACTGTTGTGGGAAGAGGATGATCGTAAAACCGTCCTAATCCTCTGAGAGCAGAGAAATATGATTCTAAAACATCTTGATCACATTTTGATGCTAGCAAATATTTATATCCTTCAGATTTCAGGTTACGGAATAATCCCTGCAAACTGCGGATTGAAATCATGCAACCTCTTTGGAAAGGCAGCAAGCCTGACTTCCCAATAACTCTTACTGATAAGAACAGCTCGAACATCTTATTCAGTTTGACATCCTGTTCCTCTAAATTTGTCCCGTAAGCACTTTTAAGCATGTTTGTTGGATGATGTGGGATTCTGTTATTCAAAACATCACATGCATCATTAACAGTTTCAACAAATTCAACGACATGTTCATTCCCAGGGAAAATATATGATATAGCCTTAGCCACAGTGCCAGAGAGAAGTTCAGCAGCTTTCCTTACATTGTGTCGTTCACTACCAGTAACTAGCAAATGGTGTTCAGTTATTTTGTGAGTAAATTTTAAGTCCCCACTATTTTGGTATTGCACTAACTCAACGAAGATGTCTTCGGTAACTGTCTCACCGGACGTAAGCCTGTATCCATGGTCTAACAGATGGTTTCTTATTAACTTAAGGATATGAGGAACGTCACAAAATGTCCAAATTACACGGTCATCAGCACATGGGTTAGTTATAAAGGATTTCTCTGGACTTATTGCGAGGTCTATATATAATTTTCGGTTGGAACCACCCATATCACTAACAAAAGCTCTTAAGCGAAAAGTCGTTTCCTCAACAAGTCTAACTGTCTCATAAAATAAATCAGTAGTGACTGCCTGGTCGAATTGATAATAAATCGGCTGTTTCCATTTACCAGTTAAGCTTCCTATCATAATAACTTGTACATTTATATGTGGCCCTCTAAACACATCTTCGACACTGTCATAACAAATATCAGATTTAACTTTCATTTCGTCAAAGCTCATCACTACATCCTTTTGAAAGTTATCACTCATAATAATTGCTTGGCCCTTAAGTAGGTTAAAAGTGACATCCAGAAACCCAGGAGGAGTAGAAAATTGTGAGAGCCGTCGTGCTATTGTTGTTTCACTTGGGAGGGGGTATTTTAGAGTTTCCCTAACATATGATAAAGCTTTCTTGGAGATACACCGTATTGTAACAGCTTTCGCCACATCTTCTGCAGACCAGTTTGTACACTTTCTTTTCAATAAATATTGCTTCTGACAAGTAGAAAATATTTCATCATAGTTTTTTAAATTTTGCTCCAATTTTCTTATTTTTTCTTGGGATATCTTCAGATCCTCAAAAAGTAAATTAATCCTTTCTTTTAATTTTTCATTTTCGGCCAAAACACTACGTAGTTCACACATCAAGGGCAAGTTGTCTTCATTTTGGCGTAACTCATCATTAATCTGACCTCCCTGAGGAAGCTCAAGATGTTGACTTGAATCTTCTACCGAGTTTTTTATTAGGGACTGTAAATCTTTCCTACAATCACGCCTCTCGACTCGCGTATTTCTCTCGCAATTTTCTGTTTAAGCAGGAATGGTGGGAATTTTTTGGGAAGGAACTGACCCTGTTTTTAGCAATCTCTTAGGGGGAAGACCTAACAGTTCAGATTGTAAATCTCTTTCAAACTCACTAGGCAGAAAATGTTCCGAACAAATGCGAGCTGTATTCGAGTTAAACACATATTTCCTTTTACAAAAAATTACCCATTGTTTGTGCAGAGACGGGTCTTTTGGGAATCTGTAAAGTGACAACTTACATTTGTTTGCGTCCCGGGGATGATTTGTACAGCCTGCTACTGCACAGCTCGGCATTCTAGCACCTTTTAACACCACTCACAGAAGCTAGGCCTAAACACAAGAATACACTTCACTCACGCACAAGTTCACAGTTTGTAAAACATTCTGATAACATGAAAATAAACTTTCACCTGATCTACAGACCGATAGTAATACACCGAACTTCACTACTCTTAACTGGTTACCGTGAGAAACTACGTACGAGACCCAGCGTTGGAGTCCAATGACGTCATCTACGCGGCTAACTACTGCGCATCTCGCTCGTGACACCTACCGTCTCTTCTACTTACCGTGAGTGGATCTCGGCTAAAAGCTTCCTGTATTATCCTTCCTATAGCAGTATCATAGAATATTGCTTTTCACGGATAAGTTTCTTAAGAAGAGGTTTTTCCCTGAGTTTCACGTTCCTCACTCAAGCATTCCACTAATATACTGTATAAATTCCATCCACGGAGTCTGCAAAATGCTAGTGTAAGCCACGTTCGCGCATAGGAAGGAGTCTGCTGACTGGTCCAATGAAACGCAGCGCCAAGAACTACCAGCGCGGGAGGGGGTTGCAAAATCTTGGTTTCGCATTTGGTCAATAGTGTTCATACTAAGTGAGCCATTATTGAGCTGCAGTGAGCATAGTAAAGAGGGTTCAAACCCGGCCGAAGTCGTCGGATTTTTTAAGAGCGTTAAAAAGCCTTCATTATGCCTTCCTTCAGAGGGAAGTAAAGCCGGCGGTCCCATGTCATAGATTTATGGCATGTAAAAGATCCTTTCACAGACTAAACTTGTGTAAAGCTAAATTGTTAGGTTAGATTTCGTCGGAACGCTCTATCAAAGTTCCAATGTTTGCCACTAGGTATCATTGATGTCTGGTGTCGAAAGTTGAAACTACTTGAAATTGAACGGAACTTGTAGCTCACCCTAATAAGAGTGTCCGCTGGAAGCAACTACAGACTCAGGCGAGCCGAACATGTCCTCGGACACTCCCGGCACTAAAAGCCATACGATAAATAGATAAATAAATAACCATACATATTTATGGAGAAAATACCAGGAAGAAGACCACGAGGAAGGTCCAGAAAGAGGTGGATAGATACGGTGAAGGAAAGCATAGAGAAAAGAGGAGTAAAAGAAAAAGAAGTATTGAAAGAAGGAAATGAATGGTGGAGGGATAGACAACTGTGGAGGTCCTTGATTCGCAACCCGACCCAGGGAACTGGAAACGGGAAATGAAGGAGAAGAAGAAGAAGAAGGCCGGATTAGTATTGCGATTAGTTGGTTGGTTCCTTAGTTTTGGGGCTGCGACAACGCGGTCGTGTAGCCCCGGGTACTTTGAGTGTGTGTAAAATCTGTCTGATAACCGGTGTTAATTGTGACGGCTGCATTAGTGTGTGTTATCTGTTTTAATTCAAGTAAAAAAAAAGGAAGGAAGCTTGTAGTTTAACGTGACCGTTAATCTCGCGATCATAAGCCACGGGACCTCCGTTTTACGTGGAATCCGAACCACAGGACATGGCATTTCACATCGAAAATCTCACATGCAGTGACCGGGAATCGAACCCAGTCCGCCTTGGTGAGAGGCATACAGCTTGACCGCTGCGCCACCACGCCCCCTAATTCAAGTAAGGACTGCAGGCAGTAATTTCAAGTAGTTCCCACTTTTGCTACCAAATGCTACCGTCTACGACACCTAGCTTTCGGAATTGGCTACTAGATGGCATCACAGTTAGCACCTGGCGGCGAACGTTGGAACTAATATAGCGTTATCAATTCTAACCTACAAATTTTGGCTTCACACAACTGTAGTTAGTGGAAGGTTCATTTGTATGCCATAAATCTATGACATGGGACCGCCGGCTTCACTTCCCCTCTGACTGAAGGCATACTGAGGGATTTTTAACGCTCTTAAAAAATCCGATGACTTTGGCCGGGTTTGAACCCGTGACCTTGGGCATAGAGGCTCAGCATGCTACCAACTACGCCACCGAAGCCGCCTGAAGATTTCTTTAGAAATGAATTTATTTATGGCCAAATGAAGCCGAGCAGTAAGGATTTCAGTGAATCGAGTGGAAACAAAGCCACCGTCCGTGCGCTCAGGAGCCGTATTGCTCTGACAGTATACGTGAACCTTTTCGCACGTGGTGGTAAATTTGTATGAGTGTGTTGCGGGGACTTCTATGCGGTACTGTGTAAGATACGGAAGGATGTAAATACGATGCAAAAGAGGAACGGGCATCTTCATTTCGATATACTGGGTTTAAGAAAACATCCAATTTGACCCCCCCACCATTTGCCGATTTTGATGAAATTAAGTGCGAATGATAATTCCTCAGCAGTTTTTCATGAACCGATACTTGGCGAAAGTACGACAGTTCTGTCGTGAAGGGCGGAACATGTATTATCTAGATGAGTAATGGGTGAATGTCGGGCACCGACAGTTATTAGTCTACTGTTGATAGTAGCAAGGAGGTCTGGAGAGGAGGCCTTACGACAGGTTTGCTAAACATAGGGAAAATGGTTATTAGGCCTACGCTGCTTTATTTTAGCGTGTTCGTATTAGGTGAATACAAGGGCGTTGAGTTGCCACGTATTTGTAGCTTCGTAAAACGTATTAATATTAATAATAATAATAAATATGTATTTCTGAATTATAACCCTTTATTATTTCATTCCTGCAGCAAACCGTGTTAGCCTATATCTTTTAACGTGTTACTTACACTGTTAATAAGTTATTAAGACCAAGAAAAATGAGAAGAGAGCTATTATTGCCGACGCAGAAATAAATGTAAGCTACATCAGAGTTTACTTGAAGCTGAACAAGTAGGAAACAACTTAGTCAATTTCTGTGAAACAAACGTTGATTTAAAGCATATTTAGCTATTTGACAATATTTCTCACTGAGGTAACTGAATGATGTTTCTCTGAGAAGAACAAGGAAAAGAAAAGAAACCTCCATATCGGAGTTCACTGCAAACATCAGTTTTACGTGTAACCTCTACGATAAGTTGTATGGTCCAAAACAAGTTCATATCACCGCAGTGGGTTTAGCTTTGGTTCAAAAGTAACATTTAAGATACTGAATAGATTAGAATAGGTCGCCTCCTTAGCGTAGCGGTCAGCATGGTTAGCTGCCGCCTCGGAGGTCCTGGGTTCGATTCCCGGCTCTGCTACGAAATTTGAAAAGTGGTATGAGGACTGGAACGGAGTCTGCTCAGCCTCGGGTGGCCCAAATGAGTAGAGGGGGTTCGATTCCCACCTCAGCCATTCTTGAAGTGGTTTTCCGTGGTTTTCCACTTCGTCTTCGGGCAAATGCCGGGATGGCACCTACTGTAAGGCCACGGTCGCCTCCTTCCCTCTTCCTTGCCTCGCTTTGCAAGTGAGGCCGCCTGGGCGAGGTGCTGATCACACCTCCTCAGTTGTATCCACTCCGACCAGAGGTTCCCAGCTCTAGGACACTGTCCGCAGAGGCGGTAGTGGTGAGTTCCCTCGCTGAGTCCGTGGGAGCCACCAACCTGGAGGGTAAACTCGATAAAAAAAAAAAAAGATTAGAATAGAATATCCTCTGGTCCAAATCTCAGATAGCCAGAGATTTGGACGAAAGTATTATTTCTTACAACCATCACCTGATACAGTGATTCCCCAATAGCCAAATACAAAAATTCTTCTCAATAAAATTAATAAATCGCAACATAAATTTAAACAAAAGTCACAAACCTACAACTAATTTACATTGTATTAAATGTTATAAACAATTATTTAAATACTAATAATGGCTATTAATTATGTACTAACTTAATCTTATCCTAATTGATACAGAGAGGCTATCCTAGACTTTAACTAAGTTTTATAGTTTAGGATACCATCTCCTGTACCCATATACTTGTTTCACATGCATCTTTGTTGTGTTTCTCATCTGTCGCTTTCCTATCCCACATTTCCCTGATAATATTAACAAATTCGCTAATTTACCTGACTTCCTCCATTCCCTTTTTAGTAATGCATTCCTTGAACAGGTTGCTGCACCCATAACCTTCCCACAAAAAAGGCAAAGGTCCTATATCATTTTTAATGATCTAGTCGACTTCGTCGTTACGTTACGGCAACGTCACGAAATGTACCGAGAATGCACTGAGGTGTGTGACGTCATAGTACCGTTTGGTGCATGTGTTCACTGGTGAGCTCTGGCGTTACGAGACGGCAACGACACGGCGAGCGTGACGTCATCCAGCCAGCTCCCTCCTTTCACTGCGCGCTCGCTCGAAGCCTCCAGCCTTTCTAGCATTTTTCAGCATTTGTAGCATTTAAAATGATATAGAGTCCAGTCTTTCAGACTGACCGTCTCTTCTTTCCCACTTCTCTCAAAGCACCAAATTATACCTCTCATTTCTCTTTTCGTTAGACATTCAGGCTTTTTACTCATAAATTTCCTTATTCTCAGAACTCCGTTAAGGTTCTCCTGTTGGCACACTCTTCTCTCAGTACCTGCAACTCTATGTCTACACACTTCTACCCTCCTCTCTTCGTAAGTCCCTATCCCATAAATAACCCATTTCTAGTTTTTCCATTATATTTCTTATCCCGACCACCCAGTACCCTTTTTGCTGATGCTTCATTTGGTGCAGGTAGGCTAACTTTAAAATTTCACTCCCTCCACCTACTTTCAGACGTATCCAGGATTTTATGATTCTTTTTATAATATGTTTTCGAATACGTACATCCTCACACATCATTCTTGCTCCGCAATTCGCTGTGCAATTAAGTAGCCCCAACATTATCTTAGCAAACTTACTTACAATATTGTCCAGGGTTGCAGTTCCTTTTTCTACACCCCTTTCTTCCACTCCATATAATAACTCTTGATGCGACAAGTGCATTGAATACATTTTTGTGAACTTTGTAGCCAATATTCGGTATGGTCGACCGGGATTACTTTGCACCGTTTTCTTGCCGAAAATTTGTTTCCATCCAGTATATAGAACTTACATTTTGAATTTTTAGATGATCTTTATTTAACGCATTCTAGAAAGATGCAGGAAGGTGGTTAACCACTCATATACACACATCAAAAAAAGTTTTGCATCACCTCGGTTCCCAGATCTCCGGCATATAGACGTTGACTGTGTATATTGTATCCAAGATACAGTCCCTTTGACTGTTCATAGATGTCACTAAAACTGCTCAAAGATGTAAACAACCATGCATGAGCAGGGCCTATTAGACGGAGGGGGTACGACAGCCGATCAGTTCCAGTCATTCCACCAGGACGAAGGTACGCTGCTCATGTTGTCTGTAGTTCTACCATGCCTAGAAGGTCAATACCGCAGTTCGATCGCGTCCGCATTGTTACTTTGTGTCAAGAAGGGCTCTCAACAAGGGAAGTTTCCAGGCGTCTCAGAGTGAACCAAAGCGATGTTGTTCGGACATGGAGGAGGTACAGAGATACAGGAACTGTCGATGACAGGCCTCGCTCAGGCCGCCCAAGGGCTACTACTGTAGTGGATGACCGCTACTTACGGATTGCCGCTCGGAGGAACCCTGACAGCAATGCCACCATGTTGAATAATGCGTTTCGTTCAGCCACAGGACGTCGTGTTTCAACTCAAACTGTGCGCAATAGGCTGCATGATGCGCAACTTCACTCCCGACGTCCATGGCGAGGTCCAGCTTTGCAACCCCGACACCATGCAGCGCGGTACAGATGGGCCCAACAACATGCTGAATGGACCCCACGGAATTGGCATCACGTTCTCTTCACCGATGAGTGTCGCATATGCCTTCAACCAGACAATCGTCGGAGACGTGTTTGGAGGCACCCTGGTCAGGCTGAACGTCTTAGACACACTGTCCAGCGAGTGCAGCAAGGTGGTGGTTCCCTGATGTTTTGGGGTGGCATTATGTGGGGCCGACGTACGCCACTGGTGGTCATGGAAGGCTCCGAAACGGCTTTACGATACCTGAATGACATCCTCCGACCCATAGTGCAACCATATCGGCAGAATATTGGAGAGGCATTTGTCTTCATGGACGACAATTCTCGACCTCATCGTGCACATCTTGTGAATGCGTTCCTTCAAGATAACGACATCGCTCGACTACAGTGGCCAGCATGTTCGCCAGACATGAACCCTATCGAACATGCCTGGGATATGTTGAAAAGGTCTGTTTATGGACGTCTTGACCCACCAACCACTCTGAGAGATTTACGCCGAATTGTCGTTGAGGAGTGGGACAATTTGGACCAACAGTGTCTTGATGAACTTGTGGATAGTATGCCACGACGAATACAGGCATGCATCAATGCAAGAGGACGTGCTACTGGGTATTAGAGGTAGTGGTGTGTACTGCAATCTGGACCACAAATGCTGAAAGTCTAGCTGTATGATGGTACAACATGCAATGTGTGGGTCTCATGAGCAATAAAACGAGCTGAAATGTTGTTTGTGTTGATCTCTATTCCCTTTGTATTTAAAGGTTCCGGAACTCTTGGAACCGAGGTGATGCAAAACTTTTTTTGATGTGTGTATTTGAAAATAACATTTGTTTTAATTTTATAATGTATCAAAAATTGGTGCAAAGTCACCCATGCATATGCAGAGGTTACTTTGCACCACCATTACAGTGTTACTGAATTATGAGAGATGTTGCAATGTTTGCTTTTCTAAGCGTTACATTGCACCATAATGTTATGGCTATTTGGCTGTGCTAAATATATTTTTATTATTGCACCATAAACTTGATAAATAATGAAAAGATCAGGATCAGAAAAATTACAACACAAGCTCAAATATTACTTTAAATTGTAAAACAGAAGATGTTTTAATTGAAGACATACACAAATACAAAATAGTTCTGTTGAGGAGAATTTGATGCACAAAAATCACACGAACCATGTCGTGTCAAGTTCTGGAACGGAATAAAATCCTTCTCTTGATACTTGTTTGGGAGGAGTTATTCCTCCAAGTACATACTCCCATGCATATTCCATAATGTCATCCTATTCAGGCCATTTCCATGATTTGCGTGTTCTTTGCATAGCCTTTATAACTGCACTGTCTTCTTTTACCTCCAGTATCTTTCCAGGAAATATTTCACTTTCATACTGGAACAAACCAAACTCTCCACAATTCCTCTTGACCGATTTCCAAACTCTCTTATGGACATTTTCTTCCTCTTCATTCACTCTAAAAGTGAGTTCAGAGTCTGACAATTCTTGGACTGTAAGGTTGTTGTCAATATCTTCGGAATCGGACTCAACAATTTCCTTCTTCTTCCTACGCTTTGTATTGGTGCTAGGAATATTGGATGCTGAAGGTGATGACAAAGTTGAAGTAGATGTGGAAGAATAGTCACTTGCACATGCAATGATTTTGCCTGCCTCCACTTGTACTCGCTTCCTGCCTCGTTTTGGACATGCATCTCCCGTAACTATCTGTCGCTTCTCTTCTAGGAATCTTGTGAAGCTACCCTGATGTTGGTAGTTGGCCTAGGAGGGGTACAACACTGAATGGGTAAATTACACACTTCAAGAAACCCGATTGTAGGTTTGCAGTAGCATTTTCTAATGTGTGTTCATGCAGTTCCGTCAAGAGCGTTGGGAATTCTTGCTTTTGAAGTACCGTAGAGTATTTATGATTTCTGATTCCATTTGGGGTCTCTTTGTACAGGGACAAAAATGTCTCCATCTTCTCTTCAATTGACCAAAGAAAGCAAAGCCTCAAATCCCTCTTGGTTAAAATAATGATCGTAACATCCATACCTCTATATCAGCTGTACAAACTAAATCAGAAAGTCTAAGCGGATAAATAAGGAGCAACTTGACACTTACCTTCTTGTTGAGCACGATGACCGTGATGCAAGATAATTAACGTCTTTAATATTTTACTCAGATACTGCACACGTACTGCACAGTACGATAAACATGAACCATGACTTCGAAAAGGAACTAAAATAAGGTATACCGCACGTAGACTATGTCATCTATCGGCGTACGGTAAGCGTAAAATGAACCGATTCGATTCTCTCAAACGCTTCTGGAGTGCCATCAAAAAGTTTTCAAAGATGGTGCAAAGTTACACGTAAGGTGTAAAGTAACCCCTGTTTATTGTAACTTATGTTCTAACACTTTAACACTCACCAATGCCACTAGCCCTTTCGATTTTGCTCTTTTAATTTGTTCAGTCCATTTTCCATTACTCGCCAGTATCGTCCCTAAATACTCACATTTTTTCACAGTCACATACATGAACCACTTTTCATTCTTAGCCAGTTTATCCCTTTTTGCACACCATAACTTTGGTCTTGCGCGAATTAATTTTTAAATTCCAGTCCTCACAGTATTTCACAATCTCATCAATACTATGTTGCATATTAGGAGGCGTTAGAGCGAGCAGAAGGATGTCATCTGCAAACACTAGGCCCGGGATATCTTGATTGTCCAAACAAGGATTGGACCGTTGCTCAAAGCCCTTAGATTCGAAAATGTTGTTAATGAATAGCAAAAAGAGCACCGGTGATAATTTACAGCCCTGTTTTAAACCTAAATTTGACTTTATCTCTCCCACAAGTACATCCTCGCTAATTTTAACTGCACATTTCACTTCCGAATACACATTCTCAATTTCTCTTATCATCTTATGCGACACCCCGAGCTTTCCCAATTTAGTAATGACAGCTCTTCTGCTCACTGAATAGAACGCCTTCTCTAAATCAATAGCTGTGATGTACAGTTTACCTCTTTTCCTCCTTATGTACCTATATCTGTCCATCAACGTTTTCACCACCATTATATTGTCACTGGTTCCCATCCATTTTCTAAACCTTGTTTGGAGTCTCGAGAACACCGAACAACCCTCTACCCACGCTTGGTTAAGACCCTATTTCGGGGATAACAAATGAATTTTGGAAAGAGTTGGGTAAAAATAGTTTTATGTTGGAAAGCTTGGTAAAAAGTGACAGTCAGTCTGAAAGACTAGACTTTGTATCATTTTAAATGCTGAAAATGCTGAAAAATCCTAGAAAGGCTGGAGGCTTCTCGCTTCGCTCGAAGCCAAATACTCTTGACATGTTAGCAAATTATCTGCATAATTGGTTTGCCTCCGCGCCGTCGCGTCTCAAGGCCGATCGCAACGTGTGGAGGGGGAGCATGGTAGGCCTCGAGACAGTGTGTTGTTCAGGAGACAGCTAGACAGGTGTGGTGTGAATCTCAAGTCTCAACTTTTACTAGTTTATTTATATATACCACGTATTTGTTTTCAGTGTTCTTGTGAAAATTTATGTAGGCGTGTTGTTGTTAGGTTCTTTCTATAGTGTGTTGTGTTTGTTCTTATAATATCATCATGGCCCGTGCAAAACAAAATCAAGAGGACTTTATAGCTCTGTTCAGAGATTCACCATGCTTGTGGCAAACTTCGTCAAAGGACTACCATGACCGGTTAAAAAGGGATGCCGCCTACAAAATATTACTGGAAAAACTTAGAGAAGTGGAACCTGATGCGAACAAGGATTGTGTGATTAAGAAAATTAATAACATGCGAAGCAGTTTTCGGAAAGAATTAAATAAAGTCAAGGACTCAATGAAAACTGGTAGTGGTTCGGACGAAGTTTATCAACCAAAGTTATGGTATTATGACAGTTTAATGTTCTTAACCGACCAAGAAACACCTCGTCGCTCTACCTCTAATCTAAACACTCAAGGATCTGAGAATGAGGTAAGTAAAAAAAACACAAATCACACTTATTATTTTAATTTATAATGTTATTCTTTAGATACATAAACTGAAAATTATCATCATAGATTACATTTAACCGTATTATTTGTTATAAAATTAATACAAATGAAATTAATTTTTAAACAAACATTATAAAGTTTTTATTATATGTTTATTTATTACCCAGACATACAAACAGTTTACTATCATGAACTGAACATGAATTATCTACCGTTGATATAGTTTATTTGCCACGGAACTGCACCTTCGTTAACGAAGTAAGTCATAAAAGCTTCTCTGACTTCTTTAGCAGATCGCGTTGTATTTCCTATATTTGTACGTTCCAAGCTTTCCATACAACCAACTGTCTGAAACCCCGTTGTCACAGTTCCTTCATCACTATTTTCTCGATCAAAACATTCAGGAGGGGCATACCGATTCGGGACACATTTTATTAGAAAATTATGTAAACAGCAACACGCCATGACTACCGAATCAATGTTTTGCAGTTCCAAATTTATTGCAGTATGAAATATACGAAACCGGGATGCCAAAATCCCAAATGCGTTCTCAACTATACGCCTTGCTCGTGAGGTGCGATAGTTAAATATCTTCCTCTCCTCGGATGATGCATCTGCTAGTCGAAAGGGCTTCAACATATCTTGTCTCAGAGGAAATGCATCATCGGCAACGAACACATAAGGCAAAACTGTAGAAGTGTTACGGACTTTATTTTCAGCCGGAATATGCAATTCATTCCTTTCAAGTTTGTCATAGAAACTTGTATTTCGAAGCACGCCTCCATCCGAAATCCTACCATTGGTTCCAAAATCACATATAATGAATTGATAATTGGCATCAACTATTGCCATTAAAACCAAACTGTGCCGACCTTTATAGTTATAATACCGTGAGCCGCTTCCATTTGGAGGTATTATAGTGACGTGTTTGCCATCGATACTTCCGAGACAATGTGGAAAATTCCATTTGTCCTCAAATTCTTGCGCTATATTTTCCCAATCCTCAGAGGTATTTGGAAACTGAAAACAGATAAAGAATTTTAATCGTACATTACGTAAAAAATGTAACTGCTATGAAACTTGGTAAACGTATGTAAAATTTCACGGAGATTGTAGGTTATATACACTGCTGTAGGTGTAGGGATAGGTTTATGTGTTGGGAAAGGGGTACACTTAGCATAGACGTAGTGAGTTTGGTTTTACTGATGAAAAATAAAGTTACAGTATGTTATAAATAAATGATCGTATACTGGTTTGATGTATCTGTAAATATGTTGTTAAAACTTCTCGGCTCAAACAAGTTTCAATGTAAAGGTTGACAAAAAAAATTAATTGCTCTGTTAATAATAATTGACAAATTATAACGGGGTGTCATTTTCATTCCTAGGAGGATAATGTATCCAATCCCGATCTTAATGAGCAGAACAACGTCGCTATTGATGCAGAGGAAGGTCTATCTCCGACATCAGCAGGTAGTTCCCAACATGAGTCCTCGGGTTCTACATCTCTACCACGCCCAAGACCTCCTAAAAGGATGACAAATTTGCAGCAATCAGCACTTACAAGTGAAGTGCTACAGTCCGTAAACGAACATTTCAAGCGTCCTCGACCTTCGGAAGATAGATTTGACACGTTTGGTAAAAATGTTGCAAATGTGTTACGTGACGTTTTGACGCCACAACGAATTTTGGCCGAAAAATTTATAAGCGATGTGTTGTTCCATGCTCAAATGGGTACTTTAACAAGTTCCCATGAGTTAACTAAAGTCCCACAGCTCTTATTACCACAACACCAAGTCCCTCCAGCTTCCATTCAAAGTGCTTCCTCTAACCCTCCCTATTTTTCTTCTAATTCACACTACTACAATCCTATCCAAATGCCACAATCTCAGCAAACCCCCGAGCCCCATTTCACCCAATCTCCCAGACCACCCTATCAACCATCCGCACCCCGCTTGTACCAGCAGCTTAACCAAACGACTACTAGTAGCGCACCCACTCAAATCTCACCTTTGCCTGATTCTGATGACGGGATAACTGTATCCAACTTTGTGAGATCATACAACCCTGATGGTTAAGTATAGTTTTACTTAATATAATGTATCTACCTTTTTGTTTTTGCCCTCCTACAGACTATTTCTTTGTACTTTAATTGAAAATAAATTTGTTTAAATAATACCACAGTTTAACTTACCTTCATATAATCCTTACAAAGAACTTTGTAAATAGCTTTACACGTTTCTGGTATAATCAAACTGAGAGCCTGGGGTGATATTGCAGTAGAAAATTTCAAATCTTCGTAGCACCTTCCTGTAGCCAGAAATCGTAATGTGGCACTCAATCTTTCATGAGGTGAAATTGCGGTCCTCATTATGGTATCCTTTTTCTGAATGATCGGCGTCACCAATGATAGAAGCCGAAGGTATGTGTCCTCATCCATCCGCAAATAGTTATGCCAATCATTCGGGCTAAATCTTAGTTCCTTTAATAAATTTACATGAGAAAACACTTTTCTTTTTTTTCAACCAGTTTTTAGTCCACAATTTTCGCCTCACTTTATTTTCACTATTCTTAATAGCTAACAACAAACCAACAACAGCAAGAGCATCGTCGTCATCTGATGGCGCCATTTCACGAACAACTCCACAACTGAATTTGAGACAGTAGTGGGCTGGAGACTCGCCTCTAGGTAAGCCTTCGGATTAACCGTAGTGTGTGGAGACCCCCCTATATCTAGGTTCGCCTTGAGGCCGGGCGCCTCGAGGCTGGCCTCCGGACTTACCGTTGCGTGTGGAGCCGCCTAAACTAGATTTTGTTTCTGATTTTCCACCCTCCACGCGTCTGAGTCGCGGGCATGCCTCCACAGAATTCACCATACACACGTTGGGATTTACCTCGAGGCCGGGCGCCTCGAGGCCGGCCTCCGGACTTACCGTTGCGTGTGGAGCCGCCTTAATACTTATCTTGCTTATCTTGTTTCAAATTACTCGCGAACAACAAGTGCAAACCAAGGGCAAAGCAACGTCTGGCGCACGGGTTGCCGCACGTTCACCAGAGCGCGCGGGGACGTGCCCCTTCCATCCAGTCTAAAAGCACTTACAGTGGGCGAGGTATTGAAAATAGAGATATGCTCTCGGGGACTTTTTTGTAGAACTTTTCATGCTGACCAATTCTTACCCTCAGAGTATACTGATATTTTTAAGGATTTGCCCAGCGTAAGCTTAAGAAGCGCTCGGACGCCAAGTTTGTTTTCGACTTTTTCACTGAAATCGTTACTGCTTGGCTTCCTTTGATCATACATTAATTATTGTCTACAGAATCTTTCCTCAAGATATCCTTTACAGATTGGTGAAACCCGCATCAAAATCCATCCAGTGGTTCTCGAGATTATCCGTGACATCCAAGAATCGGTGATTTTTGTCTTATACTAACGAAGTAGAGATTGTCGGGGAACACATGCACCAAGCGGTACTATGACGTCACACACCTCAGTGCATCTGAGTACATTTCGTCCCGTCACCGTAACGTAACGCCAGACCCCAGCGTAACGACGAAGTCGACAAGATCATTTAAAATGATAAAATCTTTAACAAGATTTTTGAAGGAGGGAGATTTCCGAGGGCGTGGCAGGAGGGGATAATTTGCCCAACAAGAAACGTGGAGATACATCAGACCCAGGCAATTATAGTTAGTTAGTTAGGCAATTATAGAGACATAACTTTGCTTGATAATCTGAGCAAAATGTACAGATATGCATCAGTGACAACTGATGAGATGTATTTTAAATCTGTAACAAAATTTAACTGTGTGACCTGATAACCGTAGCGCGAGTGAGGCACCCTACTCCCTGAGTTGATCAGCTGCTTGGCTCCGCCCATCGCATTCTCCCTCTCACTTCCTCCGCGTGACAACATGCGCGAACCTACTGCTCGAGTCCAAGCTCTGTGAACTTGAGAGGTGAGGTGACGCGGGAGGCGGGAAGAGAAGGGCCTGTCAACAGCCCGCCGTGTTATCTGAAATTCCTGTCTATTCCAATACTGCTAACATAGGGCCGTTGCCTAAACCACTGTGGTTTTGCGAATGAGTGAGTGAGTCACTGGCCAATGTATTTGATTCTGTTACTACGCACGGACCGGGAATCCCCCTCGTCTTTCATCATCGTCCGCGATCCGCATTCCTCTCAGGTTCACGCAGCTTGGAATCGAGCAGTACTTGGCAGACTCCCAGGATGGGGTATAAAAGACTTAGCTGACTGACCCACCCATCAACTTCCAACCAAGCTTGTAGTTTCGCCCCTTCAAACAACAATAACTAACTTCCAAGCAAAACAACTGCACCGTGAAATTTGGATAGTTTACTTCTCTTATGCCGTAGGCAATAGATAAGAAGGATATTGGGATATTCTAGTCCTGCGCTACAAGGTGGTCGTTAACAAAAACAAAAGACCAAAAAAAGATGAAACGCGTTGCCAACGTAAGTTTATAAATAAACAAAACAGAGCACGAAACCGTTAATCCCTTTGTTGCTGTTCTTTGTGAATAAAAGAACGATGATAAGACGAAAGGAAGCTGTGTTAATAGCTCAGCTATTACAGGTATGATGCTTAGTTATCGAAACAGGGCATAATAATTGGCTAGTTTCGATCAAATTCCCACACGTTATTGGTCCTAATGGGTAGAATGTCGTATGAGTGGGATATTTATCTATAACGAGAATGTGTTGTGTTTCAGCTGCTGAGAATGGTATCGTCACCTGTCGACCAGGAATCAAGTTCCTCAGGGATTGCGGGAACGAGTGTGTGTGTCAGCCGGACGGGAAAGGTGCAGATTGCACTTCAAGAGCATGCCCTAAGGACTTCCAGACATCCATGCGTCAAGAAGTGGAACACGTTTACAACGTCATGGATCAGCTGAGGAGTGATGGCAATGGACCTAGTAAGACTCCTCTTTTTCATTTTCTTCAGCTTAGTGGCCTGACCATTTTAACAGGCGACTACATACCACTCGTTTAAAGTACCGTAATGTTTCAGTGAAATACATCTTCATATTCTTTTTAGAATAGAACAATCTTCAGTTCAATTCAGCTTTCCGGATAATATTCGACGCACTTACTAATTGTAGCAAAGCCGTATTTACCGGTACCTCTTAGTTTGTTTTCTACAGTGAGGATGTTCTGCCCCTTAAAATAACAACTAACTAACTCACTACTGTTAAGAAATTAATAGAGTTTAGTTGGTTGTGAATATGAATTTATTTCCACTTGTTTAATAATAACTAGCAACTCACCCTGGCTTCGCCCGGTATCTTTAACGGTTTACCCAACGTAAGCTTAAAAGGCGTATTTTTTCGCATTTCAATGAACTACGACCTATTGTACCCATTTAAGGAGAATATATGGTTGTACGCCGCTAGCTCAACGGATCGGGTTGCAGTACATTCAATCCCTAATGTGCAGCACACATATTCAGGATCTTCAGCAACAGGTGAACAATCTACAATAACAAAGCTATACCTTCATTTACTGATCTTTACTGAGTTTAAATCATGGCAAAAGAAAAATAAACATTACATTTAGCTGTACAAAAAAGAAAAGAAAAAAGAACAAATTTAATAATATAAAAATCAAACAGGATTAAAATAACTTCTTCTCACTGTCATTTTCAAATTAAATTGTCCCGAAATGACTTATCACTGGTCACATAATAAACATGAATCAACAACTCATTTTAACTCAACTTCAATCACTCTTAACTTCTCATTAATTAATTAAATTAATTGATAAATCAATCAATTTATCTTCCTTTTAGAAATTACTAAAACACCATAATTACAACTTATTTTGTAATTCTCAAACTTAAAGCAAACTCAAATTTGATCTCACATGATCATTTAGTATACAATCTCTCACATAGTTGCATTTTAGATTCAATTCTCCCCACACGACATGCACATTCACTGTAAGTATTTCTTTCCACCATGCACCATCTCAAATTACTCCTGGAACCATTTTCATCAATGGTAAACGTTATTATCGGGGCTACCCGTTTCAATACTATAAACTAAAACCGCTACACCACATGACCTTCTCGCCAGCGGGTGATGCTGCCGTCATTCTTTTCACCTTGCCAAACTGGGAATTCTAATCCAATTTCACAAAATGTTTAGCAGGGTCAACCCCGTGAATCTAATACAATGCAATGTAATACTTCTCATAAAGATTTTATAATTCTATCAACATGTTGATGAGTACAATATCTATCTCCACTTAAGATTGAAAGGGGCTCCGGTCCGCGGTTATCTCAACAAAAGGGGAGACTCGACCGCTTTTAGCACAAAATGTATGACTTTATACTCCTCCTTATACATTATGGCTGTCGCCTGTAGGACGGGTCATATTCAAAACAATTCCTCACTCCACTTTGACCCAAAGCATTTTGCCTGGTCACGGCTAAACGCAAAACAATTACATAATTAAATCTTCCTTACACGTGAGGATCCTACTGTCTCGAAAGGTTTCAATTATTTATTCATTACTTCGCGTTTCTACATACAGTATTACTTCACTGGGTCCATTTATCGGCCCAGTAATTAATTTATTTTGAAGAGTTCGGTCGTATGGTCGCGAATATTACCGGAGTGGCTGATGGCAGGATTTTTACTTAACAGTAGGTAAACGACCATGTTCTCCCTAAGAGAACATAACACCTATGACAGTCACGGACCGGGACTTGAACCACGGATCCGTCTGTATCGCAGATTCTTATTCTACTGGTGTTCGCATGACACTACATACGAGGCACGTCCAGAAAGTAAGTTCCGTTTGGTAATAAAATTAAATTGTGTACAGATACAGAAAAAATATTTATTGCACAACCTTCTACACCTCTTAAACTACTTTTCCACATAACTGCCGAACTTTTGCAGGCATTTGTCATAGCGTGGCACAAGTTTTTGGATACCTTCTTCATAGAAGTTTGCCGCCTGTGTCTTCAACCAGTTGGAAACATCTTCTTTCAGCTCGTCGTCATTGTTGAAGTGTTGACCGCCAAGGAAAGACTTGAGATGTGTGACAGATGAAAGTCGCTAGAAACGAGGTCAGGGCTGTACGGAGGATGGTCAAACACGTCCCAGCCAAATCCCTGTAGGAGGTTTTTCGTCACATTTGCAGTGTGTGGTCGTGCGTTGTCGTGAAGAAAAACAACACCTTTTGACAGCAACCTTCGGCGCTTATTCTGTATTGCGCGGCGCAATTTCCTAAGTGTCTCGCAGTAAGCATCTGCGTTGATTGTTTGACCACGCGGTAAGAAATCAATGAGTAAGATGCCTTTCCAGTCCCAGAACACTGTGCACATTATTTTCCGAGGTGTCAAGATTTGTTTCGGCTTAACCTTTGCTGGGGATGAAGTGTGCCTCCATTCCATTGATTGCCGCTTACTTTCAGGAGTGTCTAAGAAACCCAAGTTTCATCGCCTGTGACTATCTGTGTCAGAAATTCTTCGCCGCCTTCATTGTAACGGGTCAAAAACTGAAATGCACTGCCCATCCGTTTTGTTTTGTGTTGCTCCATAAGAATCTTTGGTACCCAACGTCGGCAACGTTTACGAAAGTTCAGTTTTTCGGTAACAATTTCATGAATTAGTGATCGTGAGATTTGGGGAAATTCCATAGCGAGAGCACTAATTGTAAACCTGCGGTTTTCCCGGATCCTGTCATCAATCGCGTGTCTTCTATAACCAAAGATGGACGCCCACTTCGTTCTTCTTCGTGCACTTCACCACGTCCTTCATTGAACTGTCGGACCCATCTTCTCACCATTGAATCACTCATCGCATTTTGTCCATACACTTCGCAAATTTGCCGATAAATTTCAATTGGTTTCACTTTCCTAGCATTCAGAAAACGAATCACATATCTGATTTCACAAGTGGCGGGATTTTCAATCAACACCGACATTGTACGAGTAAACATGCACAACAACGCGTACGTGGCTGACAGCGCTCTCCAAATGGCGCACGTTTCTTCTCCTTGATACAGAGCATCTACTGCGCATATGCGGAACTGCGCTGCAGCGGAACGTACAACTAGTTAAAGACATAGGCGGCACACGTCTATGAAGAAGGTATACAAAAACTCGTGCCACGCTACGACAAATGCCTGCAACATTTCGGCAGTTATGTGGAAAAGTAGTTTAAGGGTTGTAGAATTTTGTGCAATAAATAATTTTTCTGTATCTGTACACAATTTAATGTTATTACCAAACGGAACTTACTTTCTGGACGTACTTCGTATATTCTCCGTCACCTGTTCTGATAACAGTATGAGAGTTTCTTACCTGGTGCAAAAATAGCACTATGTCGACGAATAGGCTACAACAACTCCTTCATCCATTGGTGCTCTCTCGGCACTACAACATTTCACCTAGTGCACTTGGCACAAATACGACGAGTCTCCACAACTCATTCAGACCTCTCCAACTCCGCGCCATATACCAGTCTTCAAACCTTTTTGTTACACGTGGCAATTACATTTACTTAGCTATCATTTCAGCTGCAACTCAATTCCTCATCTATTGACACGTTTCGAATTCCTTTACCTTATGCCCACATTTTAAAAAAACTAACCCCGTGGCACTACAGCCCTTGAAGGGCCTAGGCCTACCAAGTGACCGCTGCCCAGCCAATTGGCCTGCATATTTTGGGGTGACGCGTGGTCAGCGCGTCGGGTCCCCTCGGCCGTTAATCTTGGTTTTCGTGACCGGGGCACTGTCTCACTGTCAGACAGCTACTCAATTTTCCTCACGAGGCTGAGTGCACCCCGTTCCAACCCTCACGTCAGTTTTAAAATCCCCGACGGAGCCGGGGATCGAACCCGGGACCTCCGGGTGAGAGGCAGGCGCGCTACCCCAACACCACGGGGCCGGCTTATGCCCACATTTACAATTGAATAATCACTTTCAAATTCTCAAAGTTATCATTATTTAATCTAGCCCATTTCAATCTTATATCCACTCTTTCTTATCATTCTGCATCAATTATCGATCCCGTTCATTTAAAATTTAATTATATCAGATACCTTCACTTCCTTCTTATCCCTGGTTCCTTTTACACCCTGCATGAATCGTTAATTACTTCACATGGTGGTGCATGGAGCAATTGATAAATTATAAATACATTAGGTATTTACAGCTCTCCATCTAGAGTGGTTTACCCTGGTCGTGAAGCGTTTCGCCCATCATAAGCGAAATAAGCTTCCATGATCACCAAACTTTCAATACACATTTTTATCACTTCGATTACACACCTGGCTTCAGTATGGCCACACATTCTGAGTCTTCAAATTCATTCTTATTCCGCCTAATCCTCGGATTTGCAGGTGATATGTATTTACAGTATTTTTCCCCGCAAACGCTGAATCATAACGTCGCTATCATCACCGACTATACTAGGCGAAATCTCCTTCCCTTGAAAGTCTATCTGCATCTCGACTTCTACCATGAAATGTCTCCTCTGTTACCGTACCCATACGGTTCCAAGATGTAGCCTACATGTTGGCCTTAATTACGGCTATCGCAACTAATATTGTCTGTCTCAACAGTTCTAGAGTCACTCGTGTACTTTACTGAGTATAATAATACTCTGAACCTTTTTGTGATACGAAAGGTTACGTGATCACACAAATTATATAAGTGTTCAGTCTCTGAGTGGATTAACGCACTCAACAGTGGTCTACTTAAATGTTTTACAAATTAAATGTTCAGTCTATGTCTTTTGTTCGCGAATACTCTGTCGTTACGCGGCACGATACTCTCGCGAGCGCGTCACCTGGATCAAATAAGAATGTCACAGGTTCCCTCCAAAATTTCAATTGTACGCGTAATTTAAAGGGCGGAGATGTATGCGTATAGAATTTGGGTGATAACCTATGGTACCTGTGGTAGTGAGTGCATTTGTAACTGAGGCTGGAGTTGGGAAGGAGGCAGCCGTGGCATTGAATTAATAACCATCCAGACATTTTTCTGGAGTAGAGATGAGAAACCACGAAAAACCACTTCCAAGAAATGTAATTCTGGATTGTAATGGGATATAATCAGCCTCGTGAGGTAAAACTGAGAAAAAGGTGGGTTCAGTTTCCACCTCGGCCTTGCTTGGAGTCGCTGCCTTATCTGCTTCAGCAGATGAGCTAGCTTGCTCGGATAGAGATTGAGAACACGAGCAGACTTCATAAGTTGCTCACATTATCAGCCCTGCTCTAGATGTTCATAAATGATCTCAAGAGATTAATATTGCTATTTTGTTGTTACTTTGTTTCAGTCTTCACTTGTGTTCCCCGCTCATCCCGCAAGATCAACAGTCATGGCGGCACTTGCTTCTGCACCACAAGTGGCAAGGCTGAGGTCTGCTCTGAACATCCAGGCTCTCCGTGGGGCACATAAAGTATCTACTCCACATAGTGGACTTACATACCATACCATACCAGAGACAGCTCGACGTCGTGGTAGCTGCACTTCACAACAGTGAGGACCAACACGGGAATCAGGGAAATTCACTACGCACATCCAAATACCGCCTATAGGGCACGGAAACATCACCTGAAAAATACAGTATTAACTTGCTTTTCACTAGCACATTCCATGTGGGTACACTAGGCTAGTGTTAAGACTGTGACCAAACGAACATTTACTGCTCGATATCTGCAATAAATCGCCCAAGAGATTTGTACCGTGAAGTTCAATAAAAAAAAAAGTGCCATAAGATACAGCAAATATCGCCGGTTTCTTGGTTTGGAAGAAGCAATTTTAAGGTCGTGTCGCGGACGAATACGTCTCTAAAAAAAGGAAGGAAACTCATAGTAGTACGTGATCGCTAATCTCGCAATTACGAGCAATGGGACCTCTATTATTCGCATTCTGAACTAAAGAACGTGTATTTGTTTTTCTTCAAAATTCTCACATTCATTGACGAGGGATCGAACCCGGTCCTCCTTGGTGAGAGCTGAGCAGTTAGACCACTGCATCACCACGCCCCCAAATGGGACTCTGCCCATCATCCCTAGCAGCATTTGTCACTAGTTCGTCTGTCTATACAAACTTCATTTGTCGCGAACTTTATTTGGCATTTGAGTAGGCCTAAGTTTATTCCAAACGAGTTAAATAACTTCCTATAAAATACATAAAGCTTTTAAGTCAATTTAAGAATTGCCCAATTAACAATTAATTGATAGTTAATTTTTCAGTCTGTCAACTAGGCCTATATGTGCAAGAAATACAAGACTCCACCTGAAAAATATGTGATTAATTATCATTTGCACGGGATACAAGGATGACATCATCAGTTGGATTTAGACTTAATGATGTTCGCACACATGTCATCCTGGTAATCCTCTCCCCCGCCCCCTTCCCGCCCCCGTCCCTCCCCTTCCTCTTTTAATCAGTGCAAATAATAATTAATCACATGTATTTCTTTAAGACTTGTTCTTATTTGAATTCTGAATGTTTGTTTTTCCGTAATTTTGTTTATTATTATAATTATTAGTTTTACTTAATTTTTTGTTTTATTAATTTTCGGTCTTTTCAAATTTGGGTGTCCATCTCCAAATTTTTTATTCAATTCTAAATTTGTATACTTTAATCTGTGTTAAGAGGGGCAGATGACCTCGTAGTTACGCCCCTTAAAACAACAATAACTAACTAACGAACTAACAGGTATCGGTAGTCTTATATTCCCTCCTGTAATGTGATTGGCCATATACTGTAGTCTATCTGTATGCCGGAGGTAAAGGGCACTATGTCACAAAATTGAAACTTTACATGAGAGACATTTTTTTAGATGTTTCTTAGGGTGCAGCGTTCTTGTTAATATATTATTGAAGAAAACCTTGTCTGTTTTATTCTTTGGATTATTGACTTTGAAATTACAATACTGTGTTTTGTAAGATTAATTTCGTTAACATTTTAAAAAAATGGATATAGTGCCCTTTACCTCCAACATACAGATATACGGCTTGACCAACTGAAAACTTACCAATGAATTCCCATTTCATTTAGGAAATTTGTTGGGATATGTTAACACAAACTTCCCTCTCGATGACCTGTCACTTCTCACGGGATGGACGCACCATTTTCTCCTCTGCTGTACTTGTTTCCGGCGTCGACGACTGTTCACTTGTTCAGTAGCCTACAGTTCACATTGTGACATGATGATTGCTATAGATAAAACGCTAGGTTTTCGGCGGGTGCTCATTTCAAACTGAACTGCGTTGCGTTGTTGGTGTGAGGAGCGCCTCATATGCTGGACCTGTTTGGGACATTCCTAATGGTCTTCCGGAGTGCGGATAGCTCTGTGTGGCCACTACGCACCAAGAAATAATAAGGAGACACCCTGCCAGCTCTCTAACACGCAGTTAGTTGAGGTATTGACCACGCCCCCGTAAAGGCTCTAGCTGCTCGTACCTCTGTCTTCAACAGCAAATAATACGGTGTACTTGGGTTATTATAAAGCTTAATTTACAGATATGGACATTAAAATGATGCATTTCCTTGGACGACAGACTGATTAAGCAATATGAGTGATAATTTACAAACACGAGGATGAATTTTCGCTGTAAATATCCCGTCACACCCGTTATATTATATTCGTATTTCAGTAGCTTACTGAGAAACAATGAACTCCGCGCAATACCCATAGCGAGTTCACAATGTACATGCATTTCCCACAGTTTCATCTTGATTAGGCTAAAAGGACTTAAACATTAATTAAAAGTTAAACATTATGAATTAAAGAGTTTTAGACATCTAAGTAACTTACTTACTATACTTTGTGAGTCAAAAGTAGGCGCGTTTTGGTCGGATAACCGTCCTATTCCTAACACAAACCAGCAATGTTTTGAAGATCTCAGTGGGCGTGCCCGCTGGCTTCGCTCTTTGACCGTTAGGACGTCTCCTTACTACTTCTTAGTTAGCACTCGCCGCATTTGTCGCTCCGAAGAACTCTAATTACGGCTCTAGTGGGTTCGTCTAATTGGTGACAGTTGCTGCTGGTTCATTTGTTACAGATATCGAGCAGTAAATGTTGCTCTTGTGGTCGTAGCCTAAATAGGCAAACTCAGTAAAAGATAATGTTCACGTCACTTAACACTGAGAAATAAGGGATTGCTGATATTAAAAGAGATATATTCTTCAAGAATACATATAGCCATCACAGATGTGTGAAAAAATCATGGAGGCTCGACTAAGTTTCTAAAAGCATAATTAACAGCTTAGTTCTTCACTATTATTCAGCACTTTATGAGAAATCCAACATTGGGTTCACTGAAACTCAGAACTCTTGTGAGTATCGATGATGTTGTCCTGTTACAGTTTAGCTGAAGGCTTTTAGCTGAGTCAAGCTCTTGTAATTTCGAGATAATCAATTCATAAAAACGGAATGACTCAAATGAATTCCATAGAGATGATTGCAGTAAATTAACAGTGGGTAGCATTAATGTCTTGTCCTTACTGTGACTATGTGGTAAGTTAACCATAGAGGTAATGCGTTACCAACAAGTAAGGTGATGTTTCCTATCCCTCAGCCATATAGTATTTACTTATATTGTTGAATAATTGGAGAATTCATTTACATTTTTCCAAGTTTGTAGTTGACACAGTTGCTCCGTCCATTTCATTAGCTCATTCATGCGGTAACTGTTATAAGCATGGCAGTATATTTTAATTTCTGAATTTATGGAGATAAACTCTTCAGTTGTGATTTATAGAAAACAGGTGCTTTAATAACTGAAATTGTGATTTTAAAAAACATTCCACATTCAGATATATTCAGGGAATATGCTATAAAAAGCAAAAACATTTAACATTTTAGGAAAATGTAAGAGAATTGCCATATTGATTAATACATAATTAATTAAACTGCTCCACCAATCAGTACAAATTCCATTCAAATATTAGTTCGTACATTTTTCGATATACGATGATATCTTCTTCAGCATTTATACAATACTTTAAAACAATGGATATCCTTACAAATAATTCGATTAAATAAAGGTTCTAAATATTTAAATATAATTTTTAAAACATTCTGGACATGCTGTTTCCAAACTGGCCAATGGAGCCGCGATGGATGGCTGTGAAGTTGTAAAAAATGTCCGTTTGGATTTGAAAATTATATTTAAACATTTAGAATATTTATATAATTTGTAAGGATATCCATTTTATTTAATTTGAATATTGTATGCGAAGTGAGGTTGGTTCAAAACAAAGAGCGGAGTCCAACAGGGAAGTTGCCTTTCACCGCTCTCTTCATTATCATAATGGATGAAGTTTTGAAAGCAGTTAAAAGCAAGGATCAAGAAACGAATGCCTTAGTTTTCGCCGATGATGTCTTGTTGTGGGGTGCGTCAGAAGAGGAGGTACAAGCTAGACTAGATCTTTGGCAGAATGAATTTGTGACCATGGGTCTTAAAAATCAGAAAAACCAATACAGTTGGTTTGCTGACGAGTATAAATCCTTCAACGGTCCATCTAAGACTTGGAAATGAAGAGATAAATGTTGTAGACATATTCCATTATTTAGGTAGTATTATTTCCTCGGACAATACCATACATCAAGAGATTAACAACAGCATACAATAAGCTTCCAATTTCTATCAGCTACTTTGGTATGAAACATTTTCACAAGCTTCCAAGTTTAGTTTCTTCAAGATATACTTAATACCTACATTAACGTCGGCAGCAATCCGTACTGGACCAACAAACAGTCGTCTCCGGGCAGTAGAAGTGAAGTTCCTCCGTTTTTTCCTTCAAAAGACGAAAATGGATAAGATAAGAAATGAGGATATCCGAGCCTGCTGGAGACACTTGAACTCAAGAGATTGAAATGGTATGGTCACATGAAGAGGATGGCTCCACACAGGATACCTCGAGTGTTCTTTGGCCAGAGTGTCCCCGGGAAAAGACCAAGAGGAAGACCACGCGATGTGTGGGAGTAGGAAATTTATAAGGACCTTGAAGCTAGAGATAAGAACTGGCATCAAATACAAGAACAACAGTGTTATGGATGAACAGGACAAATTGGAGACGGCTCATTTATAACCGCACGCGGCTTGCTGGAGCGAAGAAATCATGATGATGATTGTATAAACGCTAAAGAAGATATCATCGTATATCGAACCATGTACTAACATTTGAATATAATTTGTACTGATTGGCGCAGCATTTTAATTAATAATAATAATAATAATAATAATAATAATAATAATAATAATAATAATAATATCGTATGGCCTCGGGTGCCGGGTGCAAGTTTTGTTATCTGACACCCAGAGGGTAGCTTGCATGTCGAATTTCTTTGTTCCTTGAAGCACTATGAAAGTCAAAGAGGTTAGATATCTAAGCTCCTTGAACACTATAGCGCTTTCTAGTAGAGAAATGAGGAACTTTGTGTTGGCGGAAACTCCCGAGATTAATTTTGCCATTATGAACTCAGCCTACTAAATTCAAATAGGTTCTTTGACATGCCAACATCGTATTACATGCGTACAGTATCGTATTTTTGCCGCCTTTCAAAAATCACTTACTCCGGCCAGGAGCGAACCTGCCATCTTGGGATTAGTAGACCGACACGCTATCCACTCACCCACCGTGGCAAGCTAGCATTTTAATTAATTAATATCCTATAAATAAATTAACTTAATTGCATTCTATTAACTTACTAGTGCATGCAAGCAGTTGTGGTGCTATAATTTTAGAGGCTTTATGCGAAATATTGTAGACCTTTTTGAATCTAGATTCGATGGTGTAAGAGAAAGCAATCATAAGATGTGTCGTCTCACCGTTTCACGAGTAACAAAACAATGTACCGATAACATAATGAGTTTTTGCGGATATAAATACCTGAATTATTGAGGTCATTCTCGAAACATTGCATGAAGAGAGCATAGTCTCTACATCGGGTATCTTGTTTTTAGTAGCCTTGTTTTATAATCTATCGTATGGTCAATACGTTTAACGAATCACTAAAAGATACATTATACATTGATAATATGAATCGGAATGGAAACCAGGCGGTGTAAGTCCTGAGCGACTGTCTATTTCACCTTACGGTAACGTCGCCTCTGTAAGCACACTTTGATATCTTCTCTCTGAAGTTGAAATATGTGCGAACTAAAGGGACTTGAAATGTTTTTGAAACCACAGTTTTATGTTGTACAGTAATCTTGAACGCTAGTAATTCACTAAAAATGAATGCTTTCATTTTTATTCATGTAGCTTCAAAGCAATATTTCAGTTATTTGTATGGATGCGCTATGTACTGCATTACATTCTTGTAACCTATCAAATGCACTGATACAATGTAAACACTACTATGGGGATGAAGGGTGATTACACCCTAGCACTTGTACCTGTATTTATTATTTATGATTATAAAATAAAAGTAATGAAAACTTTCATTTACCTCTTGTTTAATTTTGACTTGACTGTAACATGCTTACTTTTTGGGGTGCCATCTTTTAATCAATGAAATGTGGGACACTTGACAAAATATAAGGTACATTCCACGAAAATAAGAGATACTACTTATTACAACATAAAATTTTGCTTAGTTTAGAATTTATTTCATTTAACTATCATCAGAATCTGACGTTTCATCGCTTTGTCTCTTTGGTTTAAATGACCTCAAGCCTCACTAGGAAAAAAATATTTCCTTGCGTTAGTGTCAATCATATTACACTCACTCACACAAATTACAACATCCGGCTCCGAAACAAGACAGTGACGGTCATTATTCATGTGCTAATGTGCAGTAACACACTATCGAATAATGCCTTAAAATTATTCCCTATCCCCTTCGAACTGTGACCCATTTCAAGTAGATCTTTCAAGTGCAAGGGGGAAGAACTTGAGTATGTGAGTAAATTTAATGAAAGTGGAAGAAAACAGTTGTGTGCTTTTGTGATGTTCGGAATGCACATATTTTGCTTTCCATGTTTGCTATTCGGGAACAGCATACGTGGTGAAGAGACGGATAGAAAGATCTTAATAGATTACGAAAAAATACCTTAAGTAAAGAAAAGAACACACATATCAAAAATAGTTTTGCATATTGCTATGGAGCACAGTGGAGATGAAAGTCAGGATGGACTTATTTATAAAGCAGTGTCCACGCCTGCTCTACACAATTGCGATTGGGAGCATAGACAGTTCTGTGAATACTATTCTTCTGAAGAAAGGCATTGTCAATGCCAGCTATGTGTGGGCGAGCGTTATCGTCCACGAACGTGAAATTTGGGTAGAAATTGTCAGCATAGCCTTCCACTACAGGAGCCAGATAGTATCCCTGTAACGTATGCCTGTAATACGCCTTGGGATGTACACGAGAGGGGTTCGGTGACCATACATGATGCCACCCCAATACATTCTCCCTTTTGGTATCGGTCTCGGATGTATTGGTCGTGCGTAGGGTCACCGCATCGTCTCACCACTCACACAGATCTATCCTCATTGACACATTAGTATGCCTCAGTATGCCTTCCTTCGGAGGGGAAGTAAAGCCGGCGGTCCCATGTCATAGATTTATGGCATGTTAAAGAACCTTCCACTAATTACACCTGTGTGAAGCCAGAATGTAAACAACGCTCTTAGGTTCCTACGTTCGTTGCCAGGAGCCGACTGAGGTGTCGTCTAGTAGCTAAGTTCTGAACTAGTAGTCGTTGACGGTGTCATTTGGCGGCAAAAGTAGGAACTATTTGAAAAATTCAAAGTCTGCAGTCCTTACTTGAATTAAAAAATAGAGAACACACACTAAGGTTGGTCGGTCATGTAGCCCGTGTACTTTTGGTTGTGTGTAGAATCTGTCTGATAACCGGTGTTAATTGTGGTGACTGTAATAGTGTTTTTTTTAAATTTAAGTACTGCAACTTAGAAATTTTAAAATAGTTCCTACTTTTGCCACCAAGCGCCACCGTCAACGACTACTAGGCCAAGTTCAGAACTTAGCTACTAGACGCCAATGCAGTCGGCTCTTGGCAACGAACGTAGAAACCTAAGAGCGTTGTTTACATTCTTAACCTATCCAATTTAGCTTCACACAGGTGCAATTAGTGGAAGGTTCTTTAACATGCCATAAATCTATGACATGGGACCGCCGGCTTTACTTCCCCTCCGAAGGAAGGCATACTGAGGGATTTTTAACGCTCTTAAAAAATCCGACGGCTTCGGCCGGGTTTGAACCCGCTATCTTGGGCATAGAAGCTCAGCATGCTACCGACTACGCCACCGAAGCCGCTCAACACATACTAATACAGTCATCACAATTAACACCGGTTATCAGACAGATTCTACACACACCCAAAGTACACGGGGCTACATGACCGCGTTGTAGCAGCCCCTAAACTGAGGAACCAACCAACCAACCTCATTGACACAGGCGAGTGTACACAGCCGATATACACGCACGCAAGAACGACTAATGGGTTAGACCTCTACGACTCTTGGCCAGCAATATGCAAAACTTCTTTTGATGTGTGTATTATTCATATAATACAATGTACCGGTTTCGATCAAAATGTAATTACTGTAATAGGAAATGAAGTTGCAACTACATTGTATAATATGAATACTAATTTTATTGACTTAATGTATATTTTTTTGGGTAATCTATTAAACTTTGTCAATAAGGATCACTTTGGGTAGACATGGTTAAATTTAATGGCTCTTCATGTTAATGCATTAATGAGGAAACGTAGTGTTAATGAAAACATATAATGTACTTGATCTTAGTGCATTAGGTAGTACTAATATTGGAAAAATATTAAGGACTATCGTGCTGACCGGTGATCAGCAAGTAAAATAAAACCAGATATGTACTACAGTATATAGAAACATTTTGCGGTACTTTCGAACTGGGTTTGGGAGGACACGAAGAGGCAAAATCATTGGAAAATGTAGGTGATTTTCTAGGTTTGATCTTAGTGCATCAGGTAGTACTAATATTGGAACAATAGTAAGGACTATCGTGTTGACCAGTGATCAGCAAGTAAAATAAAACCAGATATTATGTACTGAGCCCGTATGTGCTTATGCTGGTGATGATTTCTAGAGAAGCATGTTCATTACACCGATAATGTGTAGAACGCACTCCGGAAGCTTTGAGCTGGCTTCAGATACTCTTTTGACTTTGGTACTGCATTCCAATGCTATTCCTGGATGCATACATCGTCATATCTTCGTTTTGTACATTCCATAAAGTATTCTATACACGTTAATGCATATAGGTACAGTATATATAATGTGTGGTACATTAGTGTGACGAATTGCTGATAGAAGACTTGGATTTGCATCTCCAGAGACCACACATCATTATTATTTATCATTCTGGAGCGCGCAGTAGAAGTGATCATAGTATCCACTTCAGTCGTGCTCACGTGTGTGATGACTGATGAGCAATGATGGGACGTTACCGCCTGCTGGTTAAGCAGCCCACTAGACAGAAGTGTGTGGCAGTTCATAAGTGCCTAGTGGAGTTGGTTCGGCAAATTTAACGTCAATCATCTGGATATAACGGCCTGTTTGCCATCTCTTGATGAATGCAGTACATTTGCATTTGTCTGTTGGCACAGGCTAGAGTAAAATGTGACTTTTCATCGATGTCCCAGTCTCACTCTTGGCGGCGATTATATGGAAGCTACTGAAGTATGGGTGATGCTTAGTAATGACATTAAGGGCACAGTCAGTGCCTGTGGATGCTGTGAAAGGTTCTACTCATAGGGTTAGTACTGCTCTTCTGACTCAGTGAGGAAAGCAACTGCAAACTACCTCACTCCTCATCTTGCCTAGTACGCCTCAATATAGCGCTATATGGTGGGTATCCACCCACATAACCTAACATCGGTACTTTTTGAGGATCCAACCAGTCTTCGGGCTGACTACCTAACAGACAGACAGACATCTGGATATCGTTGTTCGTGGTTTTGGTGATTGTTATTCTAAGGAGCGGACAGCTTCCTGAGTAGATCAGTAATAGAGTTCACCGAGAGCGCTAACGCGTTACCTCCTGCCTCGCGAGGCATTGTTATGTTTGTATTGGGTTTGGTGGCGATAGTAAAGAATGGAGTGAAACTGGGATTGCGTGTATTCAAAATTTTCATCGTAGAGCACGATAGCATCAAATTTCTAACAAACATATTCTTAAATTGGGAACGGTATCATCTTCTGGAACTACACAGAATAGAGCATGCTCTATCAGAGTGAAAACCCCGACGACTGGAGTTTATCTACAAAATACTATAAGGTATGAACTTTAGAATACCCAGTTGCATGAATGCAGCTTCGCCACTGGTGGGTTCGAATCCCACCTCAGCCGTCCTGAAAATGGTGTTCGTGGTTTCCCATGTTCATCACCAGGCAAATGCCGGGACGGTTCCTTTCAACAGGTACTCGGACGATTTCCTTCCAAAATCCCTTCCCTGACCCGTCCTGAAAATAAAATAAATGGTCATTGACTGCATTAAAATTGTTAAAAGATCACTTGTATCGCATATCGTAAGACACAATTGATTAATTATCAGCTATGGGTCTGCCAATAGAATTCCAGATTTTCTACAACATGACATAACTAAACGGAAGGTGAGATTGGAGCGTAGATCACCACAATGGCCACAACGTAATAGTTTTACACCTGGTAACTAGATTGTTATTAGTAGTATTAGACTACAGAAAATGGAAACTGCTTTCCATTTGACAAAACAAGTTTATAACAAAAAATGCCTCTCTTGGAATTGTAAAATTCAACATTATAAAACAGTAGTCTTGCCTGCCCTTTATGCAGACGAGACACTTAATCTACAACATAAAACACTGAGAAATCAATTGGAGATTAAGGAACGCAAAATCATGCGAACAATTTTGGGACCAAGAATTAAAGATGGAATTCACCTTCCGAAACCTAATGCTGACATATATTTAAAAATTACTAAAATGTCAGACACAATCCGTATGAGAAGGATCCAATTCATGGGACATTTGGACAGAATGGACCTAAGTAGGTTAACAAATAAAATCTATACGTTTTTGCAGAAAAAGGCAACAAGGTCCAAGTGGTACAAACAGGCGGAAAAGGACTTGGCTGAATTAGGTTTTCCCAATCTCAAGGATCGAGAGGAAATTAGGAAAATTACTCATACACGGGGTTTTGAGGCAGAAGAGAGAAGAGCTACCAGACACGTCTGGTCGCAGCAACGAAGACTCGCTCAATCGTTGCGCATGAAGAGTTATTGGGCAAACATCAAGGCCAAGAAGTGTTGATTCCGCGTGGTCCTAGGAGACCCATTCGCGCAGAAGAAGATTATTTTACTTCACTCTTTATCTGGCAAATATATGGCAACAATGCAGATTATAAGAAATCAGAGCATATCATTAAGACGTCACAAACACCCAATCCCCAAACCAGGGGAATTAAACTCAGGAGATTAAAATCCCCATGGCCCGGCTGGGAATCAAACCCTTCGGGCCAAAGCCTAGCACGCTAGCCAATTATATAGCCATGGAGCCGGACTCCACTTCAACTTGCTTCTTGAACACCCACTCCCCAAACCAGGGGAATTAAACTTTGGAGATTAAAATCCCCATGGCCCGGCTGGGAATCAAACCCTTCGGGCCAAAGCCTAGCACGCTAGCCAATTATATAGCCATGGAGCCGGACTCCACTTCAACTTGCTTCTTGAACACCCACTCCCCAAACCAGGGGAATTAAACTTTGGAGATTAAAATACCCATGGCCCGGCTGGGAATCAAACCCTTCGGGCCAAAGCCTAACACGCTAGCCAATTATATAGCCATGGAGCCGGACTCCACTTCAATTTGCTTCTTGAAGGAGATATCGGGGTTAATTAGCCTGCATTGCGTGTCTGTAGGATGGTTTGCAGAAACTACAGGCGTTCTAAATGGATGCCTTGAATTTATTATACCCTGCATTTTATTTATCATTTAGAGCACATGGAGGCATTGAAATACATCGACTATACTAATTTATCATATATTGATCTGAATAAGCATTTCAAGAGAATATTACTATGCAGATATGTCTAGAATAGACTATATTTGACAAACGGAGATGGAAACCCTGCCATATATGCGGGACTTGCATTTTCTCCATCTGCGGTCCATGAATTGTAGATACATTCTTTGTAAAATAAATAATAAGTTTAATTCTCCGAATATGTGTGTATAATTTGTAAGTGTGCATTATATTTCGGATATTTGTGCATATAAGAACATTTAGCCTAAGGTAATTGAACTTTCCTTTAGACCAGTGGTTCCCAACTTGTAAGAGCTTGAGGCCAAAATGGAAGCTTCGGATATGATTGCGGGCCGCGCTTTAATAATAGGCTTATTTTCATAAAACTTAAGGCTGGATGCCCTTCCTGATACCACAATTTATTAAAACTGAAAATCCTACCCCAGCAATCAGCGAGATTCGATTTTATTGCTCAAAAACTATTCTACTTATTCCATAAAGGAGTGAAATTAAACCAAGATACCAAGAAAAAATTAGTTTTGATGAAGAACACTCAACAATGTAAGTTTATTTGAATTATTATAAAAATGGCAAACAGAGCCAAAAAAATACTAAAGACACACTGAAATTAATAATGTTATCAAAACAATACTTACAAAAGGACAATTTGGTACCGGTAGTAATAAGTTTTCTTTTATAATAATAATAATATCGTTGTTCCTTGAAGCACTATGAAAGTCAAAGAGGTTAGATATCTAAGTTCCTTGAACACTATAGCGCTTTCTAGTAGAGAAATGAGGAACTTTGTGTTGGCGGAAACTCCCGAGATTAATTTTGCCATTATGAACACGTCCTACTGAATTCAAATGGGTTCTTTGACATGCCAACATCGTATGACATGCGTGTCGTAATTTTTGCTGCCTTTCAAAAATCACTTACCACGGCCAGGAGAGAACCTGCAATCTTGGGGTTAGTAGACCGACACGTTAACCACTCACCCACCGTGGCAAGCAGTTTTCTTTTAAATCAATATTAAAAAATGAGTTTATTATTCTGTGAATAAAGGGAAAGTCAACCAGCTGATCGGCACTGTGCGATGCGTTGCGTTGTATAACGGTTCACCAACAATTCTTTATCAACTTACTTTGTTCATTTATGCCGAATAGAAATACATAGTACTTTAAAACGAGCAGAGAAATACATTCTTGCATTTTTTTTAAATGTCCTTTCAAAAAAAAAAAAGCTTCCCGGGCCGCAAAAATTAGCCTCTAGGGCTGCATGTGGCCCGTGGGTCGCCAGTTGGAACCACTGCTTTAGACTATACCGACTGTAGATCATTTTTACATCGGCATTGGTCCAATAGATCCCGGGTTCAAATCTTGGCCGGCCTATGGGATATAACATTCCAAGCTTAATTCTCTATGCTAGGGGTCTGGGTGTTCGTTACATCTTCTTCATTGTTAACATGGATAGGGTTCAGGGTTTCGGATCATCAGGAATTATAACGATTATTTTTTTATTTTTATTTGCGAATTGACCGCTTAGGATCACGCTACAATTTCATTTTTTCTTTGCCTGAAGTTTCCTCTTCCTCCAGTACTCCTTCATATGGGCGCTATGCTGTTTCTTCTGCTCATCCGTCCAGGCTCTTCCCTTCTTTGTGGTTCGTGTGACGTGAAACCCTTCCAAATTTTGAATTATGTACCGAAATGTTTCCCTGTTTGACATCTGAACTTCCTGGATGTTGGAATTTTCGAGATCTTTTCGAACTTCCTTAATCCATGTCGTTGTTGTCTTCTTGTTCCACAGGTAGTCGAATAACTGTTTGGTTAGTCTAGTTTTGTCCATTCTGTACAAGTGTCCGAGAAACGATAACCTCCTCTTCTTCATGGTCTCTGAGATTCTCTCCACATTTTTATAGACTTCATTGTTGCTCCGAAGTTTCCAGACGGTTTCAGTCTGGACTGGGCCCATGATTTTCCGTAGTATTCTTCTTTCTAGGATCTCTAGCTTCTCCAACTTGTAATTCATCGAGAGGCATTCGCTGGCATATAGGGCATTCTGTTTTTACTACCGTGTTGTAATGTTTTAGTTTGGCATTCCATGAGATGCATTTCTTGTTGTAGATGTTTTTAGTTAGCCCATAAGCTCTTTCCATTTTTGAGATACGATCTTCTACAGCAGCTTTCTCTAGGCCGTTCTCTTGTATGGTTTCACCGAGGTATTTGAACTTTTTCACCCTCTGAATCCGTCCAATCTCTGTTTCAAGGAATTGTGGTTCATGTTTGTCATTCATCATGAACTTGGTCTTCTCTTTCGAGATCCTAAGTCCTGTCTTGCTAGCGATCTTTTCTAAGAGGTTGATCTGTATGGCCGCTTCTTCTAGGTTTTCTGAAAGTATCGCAAAATCATCAGCGAAAGCCAAGCAATTGACTTTGATTCCTCCCGTTTTTCGTCCTAGGCAGATCAGGGCTATCTCTTGATTTTCAAGTTCGGAATTCCAAATTCTCACAATCCTCTCGAGGACACAGTTGAATAGTAATGGTGATAATCCATCACCCTGTCGCACACCTGTCTTGATTTCAAATGACTGAGACAATTCTCCCATGAACTTCACCTTAGAAGTTGTGGCTGTTAAGGTTTCTCTGATAATATTGGCCAGTTTGGTTTTGACTCCAAATTCTCTAATGATCTTATCTAGGGTCCCTCTGTCCACCGAGTCGAAGGCTTTTTTGAAGTCAATGAATGAAACCACTATACTTTTGCCGTTCAGCGCTCTGTGGCGAATTATTGATTTCAAATTTAGGATTTGTTCGGCACAGGAGCGGCCTTTCCGGAACCCACCTTGGTATTCTCCAAGTTGCTTATCTAGGATTCCTTCTATTCTATTCAGAAGTATCCTTGAGAGGATTTTGTAAGTGACTGGGAGTAGCGACACGCCTCTGTAGTTGTTAACATCTTGTTTGTTCCCTTTCTTATGGAGTGGGTGGATCAGCGCTGTTTTCCATTCGTCTGGTAGCTTTTCCGTCTCCCATATTTGTTGGAAGATATGGTGCAGGTCGTCTAGGATTTCCGGTTCTGCCCACTTCAACATTTCTGCTGATATGGAGTCTTCCCCGCTTGCCTTGTTGTTCTTGAGACTTTTCAGGGCTTCCTTTATTTCTTCTTTTGTTGGTGGCATATCATCTTCTGAGTTTATAGGATGAGTCTGAAATTCTAGTTTGTTGGTTGGAGGCGGGCAGTTGAGGAGTTTCTCAAAGTATCTGGCTAATATATTGCAGTTTTCTTGATTGTTCAGTCCAATTTTTCCTTCTTCGTTTTTGAAACTTATACTTGGAATTTGGTATCCTCTAAGCTTGTCCTTGAAGGTTTGGAAAAAATCTCTGGTGTTATTCTTAAAGAAGTCGTCCTGGAGGTTTTGTAACTTTGCATTCTCAAACGATCGTTTGGTCCTGCGGAATACCCCTGATGTTTCTTTCCTTTGAGTTCTGAATTGTTCCAAATGTTCCGTATCTCTTGAACATTTCCATTTTCTCCATGTGTCGGATCTCTTTTCAAGTGCTTTCTCACATTCTTCATTCCACCAGATTGTACGTTTCCTCTTTGCCAGTCCGAATGTTTTCTTAGCGGCTTCATTGATCTTTGTACAAAGATGTTGCCAGGTCTTTGTTCTAGAAGAGCGGATTTCTTCTCTGAAGTTATTTATAATATCTCCATTGATGTTCATTCGATTGGTGTTGTATTTTTTCAACTTAGATGGATCCTTCTTTTGTTTTGGTGGAAGAAAACGTATTTTAACTTTGGAGAGATAGTGATCAGAGTCAAATTTACCATTTCTAATCACTTTAACATTCATCACCTCCCTAGTATTTGTCCTTGATATTGCTACATGGTCTAATTGGAATTCTCCTAGGTTGGGATTTGGAGATACCCATGTCTTTGCTTTTCTTGGGAGTTTCCGAAAATGAGTCGACATAAGATTCAACTGGAAGATTTTGCAGAGTCCAAGGAGCCGTTCGCCATTCTTGTTTGTCCTCCTGTGTGCTGGATAGTCTCCTACTATATCTCTGTATTTTCTTTCTGTCCCTATTTGTGCGTTGAAGTCTCCCAGAAGGATTTTTACATGGTTCACAGGTATCCGAGCGATTTCTGTTTCTAAGAGGTCCCAGAAGTCATCGACTTTCTGTGGGTTCTTCTTGTTGTCTTCGTTGATAGGAGCATGGCAATTTATGAGAGTATAATTCCTGTTTTTGCACTTGATTGTCAATAGGGATAATCTCTCAGATTTAGATGAGAAGTCTGTGACACTATCCACTATGGTTTTGTTTATGTAGAAGGCAGTCCCAAGGAGAGGGGTGTTAGCCATTATCTTTATTGCTGGCTTTCCTTTGAATACTCTGTAGTGCTTTGTATCCATGATGTGGTCATCTAGGAATCTGGTCTCTTGTACAGCCAAAATCTGGATTTGTTGGTCGTCCAGGAGCTTTTCCAATTCTTTCTGTTTTCCGACTCGCAGGAGTGAGTTGACGTTAATGGTCCCGATGAAGTATTTCCTCTTGAATTTCATATTTGGAAGGTGTTTCAAGACGCTCCGACTCATCTTGTATGCAGGTGGTGGGACTCCCCAGAATTGCCTACTGCAATGGTGGATTTCTCTTTCAAGTTACCACCTGGGGTAGTGCTCTCATTTAGCGACATTTCCATTCTGCATATGAAATTGTGTTGTGTAGGTGTAGGAAATAAAATTCCGAAATAAGATCGGATTGTTAGTCCGAAATGATTGTTTTTTCGTGGTTTACTCCACTAGGTTCTTCCGCTCTCTCTGCCGTTGCGAACTGAAATTCTTTATCCGCCTTTGAGACCGTTGACCATGTTTCACCCTCCTCCTTTCTCAACCTGGCTTATTTATTATTTATATTATTATTATTATTTGGTCTTGTATACATCTTGATGAATGCAATGATTTTGCATTTGTCAGTTGGCACACGTTAGGGCAAAATGTTGTTTTATCCCGACTTCTCAGTGTCATTTATGGCTGTGATTATAACATTCGGGACACAGCCAATAGCTAAAGATGCGTGCGGAAGATGCTGCTACTCATAATGTCAATACTGTTGCACAAGTTCGGTGGAGAAAGTTCTGTTAAACTACCACACGCCTTACCTTGTCTAGTACGTCTCATTATACCCCAGTGCTGCCTTTTTTTTTGTTTATCCACATAACTTATGATGGTGCATTTGAAGGTCCGGCCAGGCTTCGGGTTTACTACCTAACAGGCGGACATTGTAAATAATTATACGAAAGGATTTGTTATCTCCGGCGTTGTAACCTGGCGCCCACATAACTTGGAGTTAATGGTGGTACAGGGCTTCTCAATGAGAGTTGGTATCTAAAGCACACTCACCTTGACTTATTTAGGGACTAAGGACATGCTGGTCATCACTTCCATGTAATTGTGAGAATTCAATATATCTAATTAGATGTACAGACAAGGTCTAGCAATAGGGCTATCACCACAAGTCTGGGAAAAATGAATTACAGTTTTAGATTGCACCCTCTGGCGATGCCCCTTACAAGGGAAGGGTTTTAGCTCGAACACAAATTTCAAATCCAAAATTTGTACAGACTAATCTCACAATGATGATGAAGAACGTAAAGGCATACATCTGTGTACCTGTAACTGTTCGTTTCATTGGTTGCGGCCAAGGTAAGGGTTTCGGTTAACAAACTGTACATAACGATTTCCTATAAATCTGCGGATATCCGCAATATTTTTTGCCACGCGGATATAGTTTGCATGGCTGTGTGGATAGCGGATAAGCTGCGGATAATGTTCGGAGAAAATTTGCGGATAGTTTTTAGAATACAATCCGAACTTGTTGGATAGTGTTACTAGGACCCGGATGTTTATGACATATCATATTTTTCCGTTATGTATTTTTCATGACAAACGTAAGATGAAGATTTAAGGTACTCTCATTCGAATTGGCATTAAGCATAAATAACACTCCTGATAGGAAAGGGTTGCAATGCTGGCCGTATAACATTTATTTTTCACATAGTACATGGCATACAAAGCCTAAGGGAACGACTTTTTCCTCAAATATCATACATATTATTTCAGTAGTATCGTTCCCTCCTGTGGCACTCACAAACGACAGATCGTGAAAAATGAGCATTCAAATGAAAGAGAATATGCATTAGCAGTGACGAATTGCACTCTAATTTCATAAACATCTATAATTTCTTTAAAAAAATGTACGAAGTGTGCGATTTGCATATACTGTCGCTGTAGGATGATACGCTCCATAATTACTCTCCACTTCACAGTTTGTCCGCTGTGTCGCCTGTTTCATGTCATTTTAACATTCTGAGGTCTCTCCTTTATCATTTTGTATGGATTTCAGAAACAGTAAATCAAAGGAATGAATACTCAAATCGTATAATTTCGTAAATATCGAATAACCGGTGAGTGTTGTGATGATCCAATTTTCAGTGATTGCCTTCTTAAGTTAGGGAACGTAGAACTCTAACTGAAATGTAAATAGTGTTCCATAATCATTTGGTTGAAATACAAACATACCAGCCTTTCTCCTTAAGTCTCATTATAAACCTATTGGGGAAAGAGTGGTTTATGAACATAGGAGATTCCTCGCACGGGTCCGCTAGTCTAATTATATTGCTTTAGTAATTTATGATTTATCAAATTAAAAACATTATTGTAATGTCAGTAGATTCTGAGAACAAACGTGCGAATGCGGGAAAAAGTCGTGCGGATGCGGATAACAGTCTTGCGGATGCGGGGTAGATGGGGATAACGTTTTGCTTATCCGCGCAGGGTTCTGCCTATAAACTGCATAAAACACGTGAAGTAGAGGAATTAGCACAACACACAAGAGCAACGTTTGAATAACTTTATATTGGAATGGAAGGAAATTTGATTAAGTATGAGTTATACATACGGGACTCAACCTGATATAAATAGTGGAGCTTTCAGACGGTCCACACAAAAATCATTCCAATTACTGGAATATGTGCAAAATAACCTGAAATGAATTACACGCGATTAAGATTTATATATACGGTATTGTTGCGGACTAGCAGAAGAAGAAGAAAACCAAGGGATGATATGTTTCGCTCGTCGAAAGAGCATGCCAAAATAGCCATATAAAACACTACCAGACGAGTTAGAGCCCTGCGCGTATAAACAAAACTTTATCCGCGTCCGCCCCGCATCCGCACGTCTGCTATCCGCATCCGCCTCGCATCCGCACGTCTGCTATCCGCATCCTCCTCGCATCCGCACGACTGTTATCCGCGTCCGCACGTCTGCTATCCGCATCCGCCTCGCATCCGCACGTCTGCTATCCGCATCCTCCTCGCATCCGCACGACTGTTATCCGCGTCCGCACGTCTGCTATCCGCATCCGCCTCGCATCCGCACGTCTGCTATCCGCATCCGCCTCGCATCCGCACGTCTGCTATCCGCATCCGCCTCGCATCCGCACGTCTGCTATCCGCATCCTCCTCGCATCCGCACGACTGTTATCCGCGTCCGCCCCGCATCCGCACGTCTGCTATCCGCATCCGCCTCGCATCCGCACGTCTGCTATCCGCATCCGTCCCGCATCCGCACGTCTGCTATCCGCATCCGCCTCGCATCTGCACGTCTGCTATCCGCATCCGCCTCGCATCCGCACGTCTGCTATCCGCATCCGCCTCGCATCTGCACGTCTGCTATCCGCATCCGCCTCGCATCCGCACGTCTGCTATACGCATCCGCCTCGCATCCGCACGTCTGCTATCCGCATCCGCCTCGCATCCGCACGTCTGCTATCCGCATCCGCCTCGCATCCGCACGTCTGCTATCCGCATCCGCCTCGCATCCGCACGTCTGCTATCCGCATCCGCCTCGCATCCGCACGACTGTTATCCGCATCCGCCTCGCATCCGCACGACTGTTATCCGCATCAGCCTCGCATCCGCACGTCTGCTATCCGCATCCGCCTCGCATCCGCACGTCTGCTATCCGCATCCGTCCCGCATCCACACGACTGTTATCCGCATCCGTCCCGCATCCGCACGTTTGTTATCAGAATCTACTGGGATTACAATAATATTTTCAATTGGATAAAATATTAAAGCAACACATTTAGTGTTGATGAGAAAGTTGTTTCCTTCGGCTATGTATGCCAAGTTCTATGTTTAAAATGAATGTAATACAACCAGAATTGCAACCCTTTTCAGTTCGGAGTGTAAATTGTGCTTAATAACATAATTTGGATGAGATTAGCGTAAATCATCATCTTACATTTGTCATGAAAACAAAACATAACGTAAAGAAAATGATATGTGATTAACATCCGGGTCCTAGTAATGATATTCAACAAGTTCGGATTGTATTCTAAAAACTATCAGCAAATTTACTCCAAACATTATCCGTAGCTTATCCGCACAGCCATGCAAACTATATCCGCATGGTGAAAAATTTTGCGCATTTCCGCGGGTTTATCCACGGATATCTGCATCCGCGCAGGACTTTACCTATAGTGACACCCACAAACAGTCTCTGCCCTCCAAAAACAAAATACAAGAAAACCCGTCAAATTGGCCGTTGCAATCTTTGTAAAAAAACGGCTTCGTTGGCGTAGTTGGTAGCATGATGAGTTTATATGGCCAAGATCGCGGGTTCAAACCTGGCCGAAGTTGTCGGATTTTTAAGAGCGTTGAAAATCCCTGATTATGCCTTCCTTCGGAGGGGAAGTAAAGCCAGCGGGCCCATGTTATAGAGTTATGGCATGCAAAAGAACCTTCCACTAACTACAAAAGCGTGAAGCTAAATTTGTAGGTTAGAATTGATAACGGTGTATTAAGTCCAACATTTGCCGCCAGTAGCCAGTTGCGGTGGCATTTAGTAGCCAAGTTCGCAGCTAGGTGTCATTTGGTAGCATTTGGTAGCAAAAGTAGGAACTACTTGAAATTGATCGTCTGCAGTCCTTACCTTAATTACAGATAACACTAATACAGCCATCAGAATTAACACCGGTTATCAGGCAGATTTTACACACAGGGCCTACATGACCGCGTTGACGCAGCCCCTAAACTGAGGAACCAAACAATCTTTGTAAAAAAAAAAAAAAAACATTTACATAATTGCGGTGTAGACAAGAATATGTAAAGCTGTCTCACATATCCATGCCTTCATTTATTTTTTGGACGATTCACTTGCTCGTAGAAGTTGATGGTTTTCGTATAAAAGCATGCAATTGATAAATTGATTATAAGACTTTGATTAACTCACGGTTTACCTACTGACTCCCTTCCTTCGTCTGTAATCCCATCCCATACTCTCGCAGGCCTACAAACTTATCAATCCCGCAACCTATACGTGCTTGTTAAATCATGCACCACGGCCGCAAAGGCAGCTGCAGCAAGTCCGGAGATTGCTGGTTAGTGGCTATCCTGGGTATGGTTTTCCCCGTGTCTTTCCACACTCCCTCCAGAAAAATGCCGGGATAGTACCTTATTTCAAGTCCCCGGGCACCAACCTCTTCTCTGTCCATAATACAGTTACACACACTACCACAGTCATCACATAAATACAGGTTATCAGACAAGTTCAACACACACCCATGACCAAGCCCCTAAAATGTATTAACAACAACAACAAAACTTATCAATTGACCAAAGTGGCAAACAATAGGCAGGAAATACGCAATTTTTATTTATTTAAGGACAAGTGAAGACGCGAGAACACCAAAAAATCCTTCAGTATGCCTTCCTTCGGAGCGGAAGTAAAGCCGTCGGTCCCATGTCATAGATTTATGACATGTAAAAGATCCTTCCGCAGACAAAACTTGTGTGAAGCTAAATTTCTATGTTAGATTACGTTGGAACACTCTATCAAAGTTCCAACTTTCACCACAAGATATCATTGATATCTGGTAGCGAAAGTTGGAACAACTTGAAATTGAACGGAACTTGTAGCTCACCCTATTGGTGTCCGCTTGAAGCAGCTACAGCCTCCGGCTAGCCGAACATGTCCTCGGACACTCCCGGCACTAAAAGCCATAGATAAATAAATAAATACCAATCAGTGAGTCAGAAATACATCCTGATTCATTCACTTCGCAAAACAATGTAAACAAATCAGATCAAACATACAAATGTACATAATATACAAAAAACGGAACACGTCCCAGTGCACACTTCTTTCAACTACAAGATGTATATAAGCAAAAAAAAAAAGAGCAATTTAGGATAATATGATTCAGTGAAACGAGAAACAACGTGGGACCAAAGGACAAAGAAACCAAAACAGTTCCGCACTCCTGTACTTTGTTTATTCCTTGGTGCCAACAAACACCTGCATAGGACAGGACGCTCCGTATGAATTAATGGAGGCCTGATAATAGGTAATACAGTCGAATACATGTTACACAACAGTTTAGAGTTACAATGGACCACTTGTCTTCGCATTAGCACTATCCACTTAGAGGCGCCGGACAAGAAATCCGGAAGCAACCCATAGGTTTGTTCACAGATTTGCAAAAACACTCACGACAATCAAGAAAACTGCCATTCGGTTTGCAGCTCGGAATCTCGTGGTCTTCTAGAGCTCTGATACCTAACAACAGAAAGAAATAAAAGGAATCACTATAAGTAGCTCATACAGGATATTTTAGCATTACCGTGCCAAACAGATACCGGCAAACCAGGCCACCACCCACAGCACATCGATATAAGGAACAAGAGGTATCCAAGGCCACCCAAAGGTGCTATGGACGTAAACATGTGTAACACGACTGGGGTGTCATGAGTAGTTAGTTATGTGCATTGCTTATTGACAGTAAGTGTGTACTCGAGGCTATTACACAGCCAGTGAACGATGGGCATAAACATGTAGACCAATGCTCTGTTTGTGGTTCTTCTATCGTCGGGCATACAGAATCTCGTACGTCGTTACCATGCGTGTATCAAGGTTGGTGGTCGTCGTGTTAAGCATTTTTAATGAGTTTGCACACACTGATGCAGTAATTCTGGTCCGTTCATGGCATGGTCGTCAGTTACAGTGCTATCTGTGTAATAATGTACACATTTATTGAAAAAAATAAACAATAACCGTGAAGAACACCTTGTGTTACACATGTTTACGTCCATAGCACATTTGGGTGACCTCGGAGACCACGTGTTCCCTATATCGTTGTCCTCAGTGTGGCGGCCCGGATTGTCGGTATCCGTTTGGCATCACATTACTGAAACACCCTGTTTATACCGTACAGGATTTTTGGCAAGTATAGGCTAACAACAGACACCCTGCTCAGTGTCTGCCCGCAAGGATTGTCACTTAAGGTACCATTTGGCTGCACACGACAGAGACAAGTGACCGAGACAGACGACAGCGACGAGAGACGGAGACAAGTCAACGTGTCGCCGGTCACGTAATTTGATGACGACCGAGACTGACGACACGTGTTTATTGGGATGTGCGTGCACATATTCTTTGAAAAATGGCTACGAAAAATATTCTAATGATAAGGTTGTTCGAAGAGGAAGAAGTCGATGATGTGTTGCTGTGATATTTGTTGCGAAAGAAACCAAGAAAACCTATGAGTTCAATATTCAAAACCAGACGCTAAGAAGGATCTTTCAGTTTGTTAATAAAGAATCATTTATCTTTAGAAGAAGAAAAGTTCAGGAGATACTTTAGATTAAATCGTAAGCAGTTTGATTATGTACATTTTATTTCCGACATTTTATCACTTCATAAAACACGTGCTGCGTCCGCTTGTCGCGAGACACTACTGCTCTGAGAGCGGTCTTCTACGGTTTGTCTCGGTCGCCGATCTGTGTCGCCTGTCTCTGTCTCGCGCTCTCAAATGGTTGAATGGGGAGCAGATCGAAAGCGACCTGTCTCGGTCTCGGAACTCTGTCGTCCGTCTCGGTCGCTTGTCTCTGTCGTGTGCAGCCAAATGGTACCTTTAGCGATCATTTTAGCGTCAAGTGATCAAAGGCAAGGAATAGAATTTATGTGGGTCTGACCATAATGTAAGCCTGTTGCCATCTCCTGATAAATGCAGTATTTTTTCATTTTTCTGTTGACATTGGCTAGAGCAAATTGTGGCTTTTCACTTTGTCTCAGGCGGCTTCGGTGGCGTAGTTGGTAGCATGCTGAGCTTCTATGCCCAAGATAGCATGTTCAAACCCGGTCGAAGCCGTCGGATTTTTTAAGAGCGTTAAAAATCCCTCAGTATGCCTTCCTTCGGAGGGGAAGTAAAGCCGGCGGTCCTATGTCATATATTTATGGCATGTTAAAGAACCTTCCACTAATTACACCTGTGTGAAGCTAAATTGGATAGGTTAAGAATGTAAACAATGCTCTTAGTTTTCTACGTTCGTTGCCAAGAGCCGACTGCGGTGGCGTCTAGTAGCTAAGTTCTGAACTAGACCTAGTAGTAGTTGTTGACGGTGGCGTTTGGCGGCAAAAGTAGGAACTATTTGAAAAATTGTAAGTTGCAGTCTGTACTTAAATTAAAAACAGATACACACACTAATACAGCCATCACAATTAACACCGGTTATCAGACAGATTCTACACACACCCAAAGTACACGGGGCTACATGACCGCGTTGTCACAGCCCCTAAACTGAGGAACCAACCAACCTCACTTTGTCTCAGTCTCATTGATGGCTGTGATTAGAATATTATAAATGGAAGCTACTGGTGCCTAGCAATAGCATTCAGGGCACAGCTGGTGTCTGTGGACGCTATGAAAGGTTCTACTCATAGGGTCAGAAGAAAGCAATGGCAAACTACCTCATTTCTCACCTTGCCTAATACGCCTCATTATAGCGCTGTCTTGTGTTTTTGTGGGTTTCTACCCACATAACCTATGGTGGTGCTCCTTGAGTATCCAACCAGCCTATACTTTACAGACAGACCCTATGTACCATTAGTTCGCCATTATATAGTTGACATAGCTGCAATTACTAAAAGCGTTAGAATACTACTACTACTAATACTACTGAGATTTATTTATTTATTTATCCGAGTCCAAAACACATACAAATCTCTACTTAGTATAAAACAAAGTCCCCGATTCTTGGATGTTACGGGTAAACTCGAGAACCACTGGATGGATTTTGATGCGGTTTTCATCATTCTGTAAAGGATATCTCGAGGATGATTTCTGTAGAAAATAATTTATTTATGATCACAGGAAGCAGAGCAGTAACGATGTCAGTGGAAAAGTCGAAGAAAAAAAAACTGGCGTCTGAGCGCTTTGTACGCTTACGCTGGGCAAACCGTTAAAAATATCTGAATACTATGAGTGTAAGAATTGTTCAGCATGAAATGTTCTACAAAAATGTCCGCGAGAGCATATGTCTATCTTCGCCCACTATAAGTGTTTTTACGTTTCAATTTCTTCCAAACATGTCCATTCAACTACTGAGGCGACAGTTTACGAGCTAGCTAGGGGCGAGTCTATCATCCCTGTTACAGCCTAGCTAGCAGCAGAACCTATTGCCCCAGATACAGCCAGCAGCAAACCGTCGAGTCGTGTTGAGTTAAGACTTCTGAGAAGGGTGGTTGTGTTTGGAGTTTCCCTGGAAGTGCAACTCGGATTTTCTTCATTTCGCCTGCGAAACACAGTCAAGTTAAGATTGGACGGAAGGGGGATTTGAGTTTCATTTACCTCACCATTCCCTGGAAGTGCAACTCTCATTTCACATGTGAACTTTTCGTTCCGCAAAATTCACAGTCAATTTAAGATTGGACGGAATCGGGATTATATTGTATTAAATTATACTGATTGGCGTATAATCTCTACTTGGTATAAAACAAAGTCCCCGATTCTTAGATGTCACGGGTAATCTCGAGAATCACTACATAGATTTTGATGCGGTTTTCACCATTCTGTAAAGGATACCCCGAGGATGGTTTCTGTAGAAAATAATGTATTTATGATTCAAGGAAGCCAAGCAGTAACGATTTCAGAGTAAAAGTCGAAAAAAATCCTGGCGTCCGTGCACTTTTTAAGCTTACGCTGAGCAAACCGTTAAAAATATCAGTATACAATGAGTGTAAGAATTGTTCAGCATGAAAAGTTCTACAAAAACGTACGCGAGAGCAAATTTCTATATTCAATATATCGTCCACTATAAGTGTTTTTAGATTGGACGGAAGGGGGATTTGTGTTTCATGCACCTCCCCATTCTTAAATTACGTCTGACAAGAATTTGTTGCACATGCATCTCCATGATAATATAGTTAATAGTCCAGTCAGTGATTTTAACCCATCATGCCGAGACGTAAAACGGATATAGATCGTAGTTCATTGACATCGTAAAGAAGCGCTTATCACGTAATTCATTCACAACTGTTCCTGGGCGATGCCGGGCCGGGTTGCTAGTATACATATAAATTGGACTAAATTTCATTTCTCCAGTATTCAACTGTTAGAATGGTACAGTCATACTGAGATAGAACCCGGTGAGTGCGGAAGTGTTTCTGAGTAGCTCTTCAAATACATCAAATAAACCATGGATTGTGAGTATTGACAGGAGTCACTTCCATCAGATGGTGATTATATTCAATGCAGTGGGTGTAAAGGCTGCTATGACTATGAATGTACAACGGTTACAACCAGGACATGGAAAAGTACGAGTAGAACTATTAATCGACCAAAGTATTATGTGCACTCGAGTTTGAAGGTTGTTTGTGAAGTAACTAAAAGACCTACATAAAATCCAATAACATCATCATTTTCGTCGTTCTATTCTACGTTAGTTCATGTAGGTTTGAAATTTTTAATTTATATTTTAATATTTTTATTGCAGTTGGAACACAAAAAGTGCACGTTTTTAAGCGTGTTTCAACCACGCGTCATATTTAAGAATTATTATCTCAAAATTCCGTCATCAGATTGAATCCAAATTTGAACACAATATACATTGGAATGTTGTATAACTGGTTTATTAATTTCAAAATTGTGTGTGTCCAAGAAACAAAGTTGTCATCATTGTTGTAAGGTAACTTTATCTCGGCTCTGGGTGGTTGGAAAATGTAGTTCTTGATTGCGTTGTAATCGTTATACATCAAAACGTTATGCTGTATGACTGTGAAATACGTGAATTAATTCACTTATTTTATATCGGTTTGTATGTGTACGAGGAAATAACACATGGTTCACCAGCTAGCCGCTCCAGGAAAAGCTGTACAGCGTTGCCGAAATGGTGCCCACACGCATCATGGCGCGTCTCGCTCGGAAGTGATGGGCTCCATCTCAGCAACGCTGTACAGCTTTTCCCGGAGCGGCTAGCTGGTGAACCATGCGCTATTTCCTCGTACAAATACAAACCGATATAAAATAAGTGAATTAATATACGTATTCCACAGTCATACAGCATAAAGTTTTGATGTATAACGATTATAACGCAACCAAGAACTACATTTTCCAACCACCCCGAGCCGAGAAAAAGTTACCTTACAACAATGATAACAACATTGTTTCTTGGACACACAAAATTGTGAAATTAATAAACCAGTTATACAACATTCCAATGTATATTGTGTTAAAATTTGGATTCGATCTGATGACGGGCTTTTGAGTTAATAATTCTTAAATGTGACACATGGTTGAAACACGCTTAAAAGCGTGCACTTTTCTATGTTCCAACTGCGATAAAAATATTAAAATAGAAATTTAAAAATCCAAACCTACATGAACTAACGTAAAATAGAACGACGAAAATGTTGATGGTATTGGATTTTATGTAGGTCTATTGGTTACTTAACAAACAACCTTCAAACTCGAGTACAAATAATACTTTGGTCGACAGTAGTCACCTCAACTGGAGATGTGGCGCATGTCGGTTTTGTATAGAGTCCACATCAGCAAGTTAGTACGTGGAACCTGAAGTCCGGAGATGATTTAAAGGTACTGCTGATTGAATTGAGAAAGGAGATCGCTTACTTGAAGAATAAAGTAGAAGTAGAAGAAAGTGTAACCGGAGTGGAGTTTATTTCTACGAAGTACGATGAACTTCTAACAGAAATAAAATCCAGTACAGAACTAGTGAGATCCCTGACGACGAAAGCACGTCAATTGAAAGAAGAGAAAGTAAAACAGGACAAAGTGATTTCGAACCTCAGTGCTAAAGTTTACGAGATGGAGCAAGACAATAGGCAAAATTATATAGAACAGTGCGGGGTAGTGCCAACGGAAGAAGAAACGGTCGTGATTGTGGTGCATAATATTGGTGAAGAAATGGACGTAAACCTTAATATCTTTGACCTAGAAGAAGCTTATCGTGTTCCCATTAAAAGCAAAAGTAAAATAGCTCCAACTATGGTGAAATTTAGTTCTAAATCTGCCAGAACTGAGTTTCTGAGCAAACGAAATTGTACTCTTCACGGTAAGAAAATCTATATTTAGGGGCAGATGACCTCGTAGTTCCGCCCCTTAAAACAACAATAACTAACTAACTAACTAAAATCTATATCAATGAAAGCCTGACTCCATACTTCAGGAACCTCTTGTGGCAAGCAAAAGTCAAAGCCAAAGAGTACGGCTGGAAATATGTGTGGGTCAAGTTTGGAAAAATCACTGCCAGCTGGATCGCATCTCTCGTGGCTGCTTTAGACTGCCTGCCCATTCAACGCTCAGAGGCGTACAAGATAGGTTGCAGCACCATCCCACTGTGATCACCGCGGCTTTTTCACTGCCAGCTTCATCGCGTCCCTCCTGGCTGCTTTAAACTGCCTGCCCATTCAACACTTGGAGGCGTACAAGGTATATATTAATTGCAGATTTAATTTCTGATTTACAAAAGAGCACGCAGCAGTACGGCATTCTAAAATCCAAAACACAAATTCGCAGAAAACAATCAACAAACGGTTGAACATCGTAATTCAGCGAGGCTCCAAAGCCTTTCACACTCAAAGCAAAGGCTTCTTACCAAGGAAGTCAGACCGTACCTAACCTTACCGACAGTTCTACCCACAATGTGCCCAAGAAATCCCAGAAAAGTTATGCTTCTGCAATTAACACCGAATAAAGAACAGGCTATTTTTATTGACGCCATTAACATCAATACAAAACAAATGTCTGCAACAGTGACTTGAAAAAGTGGCGATCACAGAGGGTTGGTGCTGCTCTTAGCGTCTATATTTGGAAACGAGGTTGTACGCATAAACCAATGCTGTAATCGTTGAATGGGCAGGCAGTCTAAAAAAAATACTTCCCAGGAAAAACGAAGACGCTGCAGTTTTACGGGTAACAAGAGAAGATGATCTGAAGAAAACGGTGTCTTAGGTAGTGAACATTGTTACGAGTTTGTGACGTAATCAAGTTTTATTGCATTCAAGAATAGTGAAGACTTAATCAGTGATCCTATTGTGAAGTGTTATAAGTAGGGCTCGGATCGATATGCTCGATAAGATCTCCAGATATGCTCGAAAACCATGTGTTTTATGCTCGATAGATATGCTCGAAAAAAACATTATATGCTCGAAGAAACCATTATATGCGGTTAAATATGCAGAATATGCTCGAAAAACACCATTAAAAACTATAGAAAGGAAAGTGAAACGAAGAAACCAATAACATATCTTTATATACGGGCTTTATTTTCTAATTGTATGTACGATACACTGCGATATACTTGCATTCAAGTTTCAAGTATATATAAGAGAAGTTTTCTTATAAAAGTTACAGTTTAAAAGTTCATTTACTAAATGTTCAAAACTGGGCGAGTCAATGAAGTAGATCTGCATTGGTCTGTACAACAAGAATATTTGTATGTTTTCAGTTTTGAATGATTTTCTTAAATCAGTCAATAAAAGTTTCAATGACGAGAACGAACTCACTAAAGGTTAAAAACCTGCGGTTTTATTATTCTCACCAGATAGGCTTTTCAATAATTATTTCTGTTTTCAAACCTTAAGGATGGTCAGGGCCCGAATTCGGGGAGGGGGATGGAGGAATTCGAAGGAAAACAAACTACTTAGATGAAAACAACAAGAATATGCATTTATATGCTTCTATTCTGAAAACCACGGTTTTATGCATTTATATGCTCGATAAATTTCAATTCTGTTGGTCCCAAAGAGGTGAAAATACCACCGAAAGGCTTCTTTCAATGTGTACTGTTCAGGAAAAAAATATGCAAATATGCTCAAATCCGAGCCCTAGTTATAAGTTTGACAGTGCTAAAAATTACATCGATAATGGGAAATATATAGCCTACGCTCAGAAGCGTCTTTAAATATATTGTGCTTAACTATTCAATCTTTATCTACCAACTGGGATAATTTCAAGATATTATTTGGTGATATCTTTGGTGAGTTACACATTATATGTTTAATAGAAATAGGTATTACTGAATTTAAAATCATACTTTTTACTCTTGATGAATTCAATGCTAATTTTTACACTAGATCGGAAAAAAAAGGTGGAGGAATCGCTCTATTTACAAAGAAAAATTTAACTATAAATAGACTTAATTTGCAAAGTAATTCCTTTGAAGTCCTCGGCATGGACTTAAAAATAAATATTGAAGGCAGTAAGATAGGGATTATCTGCATATATAAACCTCCCTGCATCAATGCCAGTAATATTACTGGTGAACTGGATAATGTCTACAGCATTTTAGTGATTATAAAGAACTGTTAGAATTAGGAGACATACATATTGATATGCTTGATGTTAATACAGTAATCCTAGGGTAAATAATTTCGAAAATATGTTGGCAGGGCATGGTTTATATTCATTGTTAAAGTACTCTACCTGAATTGACTTGAATAGATGTTCCAAAACCTTAATAGACCATATTCTCTGCAGGCATACACAGAATATAGTATATTCAGCCGTAATCTCTTCTGATGTAGCTGACCACTACATAACAGCTATTGGCCTATCACCGAAGATGAAGGCTACAGTAATTTAAACAATGAGCATCATTCACAGCAGGTACTGAACGACTTTCAAGTAAATACACTACTAGACCTCAGACAGATTATACACACACCCAAAGTAACACTGGGCTACATGACCGCGTTGTGGCAGCCTCTAAACTAAGGAACCAACCAACAACTCTAATAAGCCTTCCAGACTAGAATTAAATTTCCCACAAAACGATTGCAGTAACATGAATTTTTGGGAGAACTGCGTTTCTCCGTTTTATCATGCTTTATTTATTTAATGAAAAATGCTTCTCATAACGGCTTCATAGTGCCTCCTTCCCAAACCTCACTTCAATTAAAAATACAGACACTAGTACAGACATCACCATAACACAAGTTATCAGACAAATACTACACATACCCAAATACATGTGGATAAATGACCACGATGAACCAGCCCCTCAAATAAAACAACTATATTTGATGAACGCATTTTTATAGTAATTTTGGTCAAAATTTGCTCTAAATATGAAAAAAATGGGCTTAGTGTGCTTTGGAATGTACCACTTTATTTGCAATCTATTATTTCTTCATAATTCAAATGTAATTTCAAGCAAGTTACTTACTGGCATACCAAGAGTAGGGATAGTCGGGGCACTTGGTGGCAGTGCAAAGTCCGGGTCTGGCTTCGTTGTCGCAGGTACACTGGTGACATATGAGGCTGAACGTGGTCCCTGGGGTGCACATGTTGAACGTCGTCGTCTCGTTCTCTGGCAGCAAACAAAGTGTTTATTTACAGGTGTGTGGACACAAACGATTGAAACTCAAAGAGTATAACGAAGATAATAAAACAGAAACATGTTTCAAGATAAAATATGTCTGGAGACGCAGAAATCTGTTTTAATATGTTGTTGTTTGAGTCTTCAGTCTTTTGACTGGTTTGATGCAGCCCTCCATACCTCCCTGTCCTGAGATAATCGTTTCATCTCTACATAGCTACCACACCCTACATCCGCGGCAATCTGTTTAACATATTCTAACCTTGGTCTACCCCTACAGTTCTTGTCCTCAACCCTTCCTTCCATAACTAAGCTTGCTATTCCTGGGTGTCTTAGTATGTGTCCTACTAACCTATCTCTTCTCTTCATTAGCAGTCGCCAGAAACATCTCTCCCCTCCCACTCGTCTTAATACCTCTTCGTTTGTAACCCTATCTACCCATCTAATCTTCATCATTCTCCTGTAACACCACATTTCAAATGCTTCAATTCTCCTCTTTTCTGCTGCACCAATAGTCCAAGTTTCACTTCCATAAAGCGCCACGCTCCAGACAAAGGCTTTCAAAAATGACTTCCTAATACCTAAATCTATATTCGATGTCAACAGATTCCTTTTTTTGTAGAAATGCTTTCCTTGCCTGAGCCAACCTACTTTTTATATCCTCTTTGCTTCGTCCATCACTGGTTATTTTGCTTCCTAAGTAACATAAGTACAGTCTCTGACTGGCTCATAAGGTGTTCTGCTGTAGAAACGTCCGTTTAAGGAGAAGTTAACCTCCATAGAAATTAACTTCTTAATGTACCATTAGATAATACAGTATATCAGTATACACTGGCGGGGAAAAATCCCAACACCAAGAAGGGGTTGTGCTAGATTAACGAACGTTGGTATGCGTGTTTATACTGTACATCTGATAGATGACGCTGATTCAAATTTCCCGCAAATCGCATTAGTGTGGCGCTAGTAGTGGCCCCATAACGTTGCACATCAGGTTTGCTTTAAAAATGGGCTGTACGCTGTACTGTGTGAGAGCGTTAGTTACCTGTGAGATTGGACGGAGTGACGGTGAGTTGGTCAAGAAAGCCTTCACGTCGACGAACAGGCCGGTATCAACAGCTCACTGCGTTTCAATGAGGCTGTGTAATAGGACTACGTGAATGTGGATTTTCCTTCCGCGCTATTGCAGAACGACTTGGCAGGTATGTCTCCACTGTGCATGCGTGCTGGCAGCAGTGGTCGCAAGAAGACCGGTCTCCGGACGTCCCCGTGGCACCACCGAGAGGGAGGACCACCGTATTCGGCGTATGGCTTAGGTGCATCGGACGGCGTCTGCAGCAGCAATTCTGGCGGCAGTTGGCACCACAGTGACGCAACAAACTGTTCGAAATTGGTTACTTGAAGGACAGTTCTGAGCCTGACGCCCTGCGGCGTGCATTCCACTTACCCCAAACCACCGCCGTCTGCGACTTCACTGGTGTCAAGCGAGAGCTCATTGGTGGATGGAGTGGAGGTCCGTTGTGATTTCCGAAGAAAGCCGATTCTGCCTTGGTGCCACTGATGGCCGTGTGTTGGTTAGTAGGAGGCCAGGCGAGCGCCTGCATTCCACCTGTCTACGGCGTCAACACACTGGACCTACACCTGGCGTTCTGGTCTGGGGAGCAATTTCCTATGACAGCAGGAGCACTCTCGTGGTTATCCACACACATTGACAGCAGTTGTGTACGTCCGTCTGGTGATTCGACCTGTTGTGCTGCCATTCATGAACAGCATTCCCGGGGGTGTTTTCCAACAGGATAACGCACGCCCCCATGCCGCTGTTGTAACTCAACGTGCTTTACAGAGTGTCGAAATGCTTCCTTGGCCTGCTCAATCCTCCGATCTGACCCCAATCGAGCACGTATGGGACATCATTGGACGACAACTCCAGTGTCATCCACAACCGGCATTAACCGTCCCTGTATTGACTGACCAAGTGCAACAAGATAACATCCGGCACCTGTACGACACAATGCATGCAAGTTTGCATGCCTGCATTCAACAGTCTGGCGAATATACCGGTTATTAATGGACCAGCATGGCACATTTGCGATGGCTCTTCTCGCGCGGACATTAACCTGTTGTCTTGTGCTTTTAATCAATTAAATACTGTATGTTACCTCGCCAAATATATTGCCGAAATTTCCGCACTCTACATTTCTTATTTCATGGTGTTGGGATATTTTTTTCCGCCAGTGCACATTAATAGTTCTGAATGGTGTTGTATGCACAGAAAACATTTTTGAAACCAATTTTCAGTCGGCCAATGCAATATAATCCCAATTATTGAGACATGCGAAACAATAACCTGAAAAAATTACATGTGATTATATATATTGCAATATCAAAACATTTAAATTCAACATTTTGTAGTTGTTATTTGAGTCTTCAGTCTTTTGACCGATTTGATGTAGCCTTCCAAGATTCCCTGTCCTGAGCTAATCGTTTCATCTCTACATAGCTACCACACCCTACATCCGACGCAATCTGTTTAACATATTCTAACCTTGGTCTACCCCTACAGTTCTTGTCCTCGACCCTTCCTTCCATAACTAAGCTTGCTATTCCTGGGTGTCTTAGTATGTGTCCTACTAACCTATTTCTTCTCTTCATTAGCAGTCGCCAGAAATATCTCTCCTCTCCCACTCGTCTTAATACCTCTTCGTTTGTAACCCTATCTACCCATCTGATCATCATTCTCCTGTAACACCACATTTCAAATGCTTCAATTCTCCTCTTTTCTGCTGCACCAATAGTCCAAGTTTCACTTCCATAGAGCGCCACGCCCCAGACAAAGGTCTTCAAAAATGACTTCCTAATACTCAAATCTATTTTCGATGTCAACAGGTTCCTTTTTTTGTTTGTTTGTTTGTTTGTTTGTAGAAATGCTTTCCTTGCCTGTGCTAACCTACTTTTTATATCCTCTTTGCTTAGTCCATCATTGGTTATTTTGCTTCCTAAGTAACAGAAGTATCCCACTTCCTTTAGTCTTTCACCTGCCAATTCATGTGTTTCGAATTTCTTTCGGCTGCATTCCATTTTTTTTATATTTTATATTTATTAACTAGACCCGACAGACGTCGTTCTGTCAAAATAAATGTCAATGTACTGAACTCCAATTCAGTCTGTACTACACGCAAAAATCAGAATAATGGAGATCACTACATCATCAACATGAAATGTGTTAATTTTCTACTGCTACCAAAGTTTACTAAGGAACTATATGTTTTCAGTACGGTAGCTGCAATATTAATATCTTCATAGTGACTAAGGAAAAGCTCGAAAAGGTATCAGCATATCACTACTCAGAAATAACCCTGACTGACTGTTGCGTAGATGGAAACTGTTTGGCATATCTTCAAATCCCTCACTGAGCCATAATTATCCCCCGTTGCAAATCAAGTATTTTGATAACTTGATGCCGCGAAGATAATGTGCCTAAACGTAGTCTTCTTTCTTCGAGGCAAATAATATTATCATAGAAAACACTGATTTCAATCAACAATATGAAGATAAAATTCCGTCAAAGAAAACTGTCGTTTTAACTGACGTAAGATTGTTCTTCACATGATCACAATTCTTGGGTGTGGCTAGTAATTTACTGCCACATAATAAAATACTTCTTGCACATGTAATAATACTGACCAGTTCCAAAGAAAATTATTCTGTTAAATGATATTTTCCACTGTAATGCTTTATGATGAACGATATTTTTTTTATTACCTGGCGCGTAAACAAACAAAGTTGATGTTTTTTCCAACACGGAATCAGGCAACATACTGTACAATTGGCCATGCGAGAAACATGGGTTTTCAAGGTTAATGCCGCAAACACTCAATGACTGCCTCTGTGATTTATTTATGTTCATAGCGAAAGCAAGCCGCTCTGGAAACTACACTCGTTTAAATTCAAATGGTATGTCAGTGGGAATCCTTGGGATGCGTGGTATCAAAACGTCTTCTCCTTTGTACTTTACCTTTAGAATGGTTGCTTCGATGACGTTGTTCACGAATATTTTCACCGCTAGCTGTGTGCAGTACAAAAACGTGGTTGGTTGATATTTCGCAACATTATGGCCACCGATCCGACTTTTAATTGAAGATTGTGAGGCCGCAATCCCGTCAAATTCAGCGAGTTCCAGAATTCGGGTGGATAGTTGACGACATCATCTTGGTTGGTAGCGGAATCAACTGATTTTTATGTCTTCAAATCACCGGCAATTTCATTTTGAATTTTAAAATTTAATTCATTCACATCCGTGTTTTTGGCAGTCAAAATAACTCGTTCGCTCAACCAAATATGATCTCTGTAATTTTGAGCAACGCTCAACACCTTTTGAATGAGTTGGTTTTTTGAATCAGTAAACTGACAAAAATCGTCAGAAAATGTTATGCAATCAGTGAAATCGTCTGAAGGAAACTTACAATTTCCATTGTCAATGAGTTGTTTTAAAATATTTCTCCAGCTGGATCATTTTGTTACTCGACAAGCTTATTCTTGCTTAAATTTAGTATCTTGATCTGTTTCCACAAAATGGAGGACTTTAAACATACATTGAGTTCATCAGTTGGCGTTGGCCGTGGAATCACTGGCACTGCTTGACAAAAATCTCCTGCTAACGAAATCATCGCACCACCATATCGGTTTTGATTGTTCCGCATATCTTGCATGGTTCGGTCTAATGCCTCTAAATACATTATGTGCCATCATGCATTCATCCCACACTATCAATTTACATTACTGCAAAACCTTTGTCATTGCAGAGTTCTTCGAAATGTTGCAGGTCGGAGTTTCGCTGCTTTACATATTCAACGGCAATTTTAGTTCTGAATGGAATGTTCGACCGCCTTCCGACAATGTAGCTGCAATGCCTGATGGAGCAAGTGCGAGTGCAATTTCATTGTGTGAGCGAATGTTTGCTAAAATCAATGAAATTACAAAAGTTTTTCCTGTACCCCCCGGGTGCGTCCAAGAGTACTTCCCTCCAGTTCCATCATTTACAACTTTCATAAGAGCATCAAATACATACTTTTTTTTCTGGTCCAACAGCGGAAGACGTTTTCGAACAGATTCTCAGCATCGAGATCGTACATTTTCTCACGTTGCAACCCTTGATTAAAAGCGTTGTGCATCGGGCGATTGGGTGCGGCCACGCCTAATTGAGATAATACTTTGTTTGACATCATCAAGAACATGTTCTCAATTGATATCAACGTCTCGTTGTACATTTCTTCACTGATTTGTAAATGTGGACTTCCTGTTGTAATGCGCATTTTATGCAAGATATCGTCACACATATCATATTTGTATTTTATCCATAAATCAATTGGTTTTGATGGGAAGCATGTTGGTATAATTATAATAAACAATGTTCGTATTTCATGTGGTTTTAAAGAAATTACAGCATTGCTCTAAGTTCTGATAAAAATTTAAGAAACGCTAACGATGCTTCTAAATCAATTTTAAATTTCAATATTTCGTAGCAATAAGCTGCCTATCAAAATACTCCAGTGATTGTGGGCCCAGACGAAACTTCCCCTTGGGTATCATTATGAGTAATGACAATGAAACGTGCAAAGCAGCTATTGCACGTGGTGAACCCGTAGGAAGTGAAAGTTGTATTAATTATATCACATACTTTACACACAAATTGATTTGTTCCGTGCAAAACTCATGAAATGTGGATTCATTAATTGGCCAGGTGTTATGTACGATTGCGATTAATTTTATGTACGAGTAGTTTCCTTAATAAACCTTGAATGAGCGTAGTGGCTGCCTTGGTGGATTAAAGTGGAATTACTGCAATTAAGTTGGTTTCATTCTTACTCTGAGTCATGAAATGTTGAATCAATAGATATGTCGTACAACCTGTGTCCTAACACTTCTAATAAATGTTCATTTATGTCATTCCTTTAATATTGTGAAATATATGGAAGACGATAAAACGAGAATAATAATAGAACGAAGAAAACACAAGAACTAATAAATAAATAAATAAATAAATAAATAAATAAATAAATAAATAAATAAATAAATAAATAAATAAATAAATAAATAAATAAATAAATAAATAAATAAATAAATAAATAAATAAATAAATAATTAAATAAATAAATAAATAAATTGTCTGATAACCTATGTTATTGTGGAGTCTGTAGTAGTGTATGTATTTGTAATTAAGGTCGATTGGGGAAGGAGGTGGCCTGCCCTTAAGTTAGGAGCCATACCAGCATTTGCCTGGAGTATACGTTGGAAACCACGAACGGGAAACCACTTCCAGGGATGGCTGAGGTGGGAATTGAACTCGCCTCTTCTCAGTTTTGCCTCATAAGGCTGAGTGTACCCCATTCCAGCCCTCAGACCAGAACTAATTTTCTTGGCAGAGCCAGGAATCAAACCTTGACCTCAGGGGCGACAGCCAAGAATGCTAGCCGTTACATCACGAGGTGGTCAGAAATGAACTTGTATAGCCTAAAACTCAATTTATCATTAGAATAATCGCTTCACAGCGTAGCGGGCACTCTGTACTTGATGGTTTAGTTGAACTCTCTTAGTATGAGGGGGGCGTGGTGGCGCAGCGGTCAAGCTGTATGCCTCTCACCAAGGCGGACTGGGTTCGATTCCCGGTCAATGCATGTGAGATTTTCGATGTGAAATGCCATGTCCTGTGGTTCGGATTCCACGTAAAACGGAGGTCCCGTGGCTTATGATCGCGAGATTAACGGTCACGTTAAACTACAAGCTTCCTTCCTTCCTTTCTTAGTATGAGTAGGTTTATTTACAAAATGTATAGCCCAAACAAATTTCGAAGAATATATGCATCGTGTCTCTTCTCAATTATGAGAATTTCGTAGTTCATGTTATAACCTGAAGTGTTTCATAATTTTTCATTTTTTGGCACATATGTTATCAACATTTTCCTGATATAAATTCGTTCTCTAGTAAGTATGTTTATTACGGTACCTGCTCGTACGACCTCGCATCTCCATGCCAGCAGTGTGCTCAAGATGAAGAGCATAACTGGGAGGCGCCACATCCTGTAACAATAGCAGATACGCATCTTAAAACTCCTCAGGGGCCGGTGACTACAAATGCAGGGGGTTGAAATCTTCAATGGTTATAATTTATACTGTGAACTTTCCCGTTTCATACTGTAGAAATGTCCAAGATGTAAAGTAAGCCTACGCTAAGTGGCTAAAGATTTACCTTGTATTTTGAGTGGAGGTGGTGGTGATATCTTGTGATAATTCATATTTTCTATTGCCCTTTTGAATTTGATTTTGTGATCGACCTCGCTCTACCCATTAGCAATAACATGTATTACAGTAGAAATATTTAATGATGATGATGATGATTGTAGTTGTTGTTTTAAAGGGTGGAACATCGAGATCACCTGCTCCTAGTAGAAATCTTTGAAAGTCACTAAAGTGTGCTTGTCAACCCAATGTAAGGCATCTCCTATTCACACCCAAGATGTATATTATATGCCGAAGTGAAATGTTCGTAATGTTAGTTAAGTATAGAAGCTAGTACCTATAAAACAAGAAGCAGATAAGTTTTATATTACGAGGTAACAAATATGAAACTATGAGACAGTTAACTGCCGTAAACATGCACTACACAACGTCGCTGACAGAATAAATTAATGCAAGAAGATGCATGGAAATGCAATAGTTTCACTATAAGTCGTGAATATACAGGGTGTTTCAAAAATACGGGGCATAATTTCAGGTATGTATTTGCTATATGTAGACAATCAAAATAGTTCATTACAAAATGTGTCCGGAAATGCTTCATTTCTGAGTTATGGCCTTCAAAATACTGAACTTCACCGGAACGGTTTTCTTATCGCAGGTCGTTGCCATGATAGGAGACATTAAGAGGACACTCTGACGGTTCAATCTGACGCGAAGGTTAAATTCAGTGTTGTGTTTGGCGTTCGTCTGTGCGTCATGTACTCAAATCAGCATCTGGTAGAGATGCACTTCATGTGCGGTAAGGAGGACGGAAATTCTGCGTTGTCGTTTGTTGCAGGAGAAGTCAATGAGACATCAATGTGAGGTCTCTATTCAAGCAGGAGGTGGACATTCTGAACACCTTCTGTAACGACAATGCCCTGCGGAAGAAAAACGTTCCGGTGAAGTTCAGTGTTGTGAAGGCAATAACTCGGAAATGAAAGTAGTACAGTTCGCTAGACTCCAAATATTGCATCATCATGACCAGAAATTGCGTAATCCTGATGACGTCATGGGATGACGTCACGGGTCCTTAGAGCGAGCACGTGGTTCAGGAGCGAGCATGTGCAGTGCACGTATTAGCGTGGGAAGAGGTTGACCTTTTGGCTTGTTTGTGCGATGGTGATAAAAAGTTAATGGGTGTTGACGTCATGGAGGATGTTTATTAGGATGCTAACTGTCATCTGACACCCATGCGAGTGTGAGCACCAAAACAAAAGGTCATTCGCGGGTAGTGGGGTAGTGTATGTTCTCTTGCAAGTCGCGTGTGTGCTTGAATACGTATGGCTATGTTGGGAAAATGTTTGGTGGTGGGCGAGGACTAGGGTTGAGTGAGGGTTCGTTTAAATGCTATTTTTCCCGCTCTATTTGATGGTGAGGTAATTTTTTAAAATGGGTGGAATTTGGAAACGCAATTTGAGGTAAACGTGCTTTTTTGACATTTTGGCGAATTTAATGAGCTTGTAAGGCTAGAACGATGTGTTATCTAGGAATGGTGTGACGTCCTCTTTGCTATGAATGTGTGTCGGTATATATATATATTTTAAAATTGTTGTTTTTTGAAATTGGTGCTATTTTGGAAACGGTGAAGATGAGAGAAAAGTTTGTTTGACGTCAATGAAAGGTCCCTATGCCCTCTAGGCTGATAGCAAGTTTGAAGTGTGTAGGACAAAACAAAATGATAGCCTACTTTCTGGCGAACATTGGCGATGATTCGCGAACGCATGGTCGGATTTGAGCATATAGGGTGTCGTAGGACTTGTGGTGAACCACCCCTTGCTATGGACGGGAGTATATCCACCCCAAAATAAATCTACCCTTACCCGGAGGTTAAGTAGTGGTTATTTTTGTATGCATGCGCACTTGAGGACTTTTGTAAGAGAGCGGAATTTTTAAATGATTCTTTATAGATGAGGCTTTTTAAAAAATTTATTAAAAAAACAAAAAACTAATAGGTCATTCGTTTTTTAGTATCTCGCTAACCAATAATGCGATTTAAACATATGGGGTGTCGTAGGACTCGTAGTGAATTCTCCTTTTGTATGAATGAGGTATGTCAACCCCCAAAATAAAAACTACCCTTACCTGGGGTGAAAGAGCAATTTTTGTATGTATGCACACCGGTGGCTTTTGTCAAAAGGGCCTAACTACACATTTGCTAATATTTTCTGAACCCCTGATGGGATTTTGCCATAGGCAGTAACCTAGCACTTGGGGTGACGCCTCGTTTTTGAAAGTATGATTCATTTTTTGTCAAAAGGGCCTAACTACACTTTAGTTAATATCTCGTGAACCAATCATGCTAGGGACTTGTATGAGGGGTCCTAGCACTTGGGGCGACGTCCCCCTTTTGGGGTGAAACTACCCCCCAAAATTGAAAACTCAATATCTTGGAAACTATGAACCCTAAAATTAGGCGTGATAGCTTTAAAAATAGGTGATGACATAGGCTTTTACCTGGTTTGGTCATTTCACCCCTAAAACAGTAAATAGTCATGTTATGGGAAAAACACGTGTTAAACACCTAAAAATGATAAATGAAACTAAGATCTTTTGTTTTTGATGAAAAATAGCAGGGGGGTGAAAACTACCCCCAAATTGAAAAATCGATACCTTGGAAACTAAGAACCGTAAAATTATGTGTAATAGCTTAAAAAATTCGTTGTGACATAGGCTTTTACCTGGATAGATGATGTCACCCCTAAAACAGTAAATAGTGATTTTACAGTGGGGAAAAAGGTCTTAAACGGGTAAAAATGATAATTGAACCTAAGATCTTTTGTTTTTGATGAAAAATAGCAGGGGGGTGAAAACTACCCCCAAATTGAAAAATCGATACCTTGGAAACTAAGAACCGTAAAATTATGTGTAATAGCTTAAAAAATTCCTTGTGACATATGCTTTTACCTGGATAGATGATGTCACCCCTAAAACAGTAAATAGTGATTTTACAGTGGGGAAAAAGGTCTTAAACGGGTAAAATTGATAATTGAACCTAAGATCTTTTGTTTTTCATGAAAAATAGTAGGGGGGTGAAAACTACCCTCAAATTGAAAAAATCGATATCTTGCAAACTAAGAACCCTAAAATTAGGTTTGATAGTTGAAAAATAGGTGATGACATACGCTTTTACCTCGATAGATTATTTCACTCATAAAACAGGGAATAGTAATGTTACAGGAGAAAAAGGTATTAAAACACTTAAAAGCATAAGAGTTTTTTGAAACCATGCTTTAATGAATGTGTGTTTGGAGGATGACAGCTTGCAAATTAATATTATTATTATTATTATTATTATTATGTAATTATGGATTAATGTGTTTATAGCTAATGAATAAGGTTACAGAGTTGTATCAGGTGTTGTACAAATCAGGATGGCCAAACCGTTGCCATTCCCCATGAATGTACCCAAAAGAGCCAAAACGTTAAGGTTATCGACCTGAGATTTTATAAAACTAATTATCGGAGAGGGTGAAGTAAGATGTTGTTTTGGACTGACAGTGGCTAACCCTTTCCCATGATTTATGAATTGACCCAAAATGTTTTACCTGACAAGACTGAGTGTACCTGTTGCAGCCTTTAGAAAATCGAACCCGGACCTGTGTGGTGACTGTCGAGTTATATTAATGATGCTTTTTGAACAAACACACTCTTGCATACTATCGCTGGGTTGAATCTACACAGAGACACTGGCTTTGTTTGTGTAATGAGTCTTGGTGATAAGAACACGGTGCTCTTGCCAGCAAGTTTCATATTACTCGTCTGCTTGATAGCGGACGTGATTCGCACCGTGTTAACGTACATGACTTGATAGTTGTTAGGTAAGGGTTGACAAGGCTCAATGAACCTTATTGCAACCTTAAGATGAATATGAATTTCTTGGTATAGTCGGGGTTGCAAGCCAAGGCCTTAGGGTAGACAACCAACTATGTTAAACACTAAACTGTGAGATGGTCAAATGATAATGTAACAGAACATATAGAAAAGTTTTATGTAGTTTAACGAATTGACTAAGAGTCATACCATGAGAGGTATAGGTAATTGAAATTGAATCCTTAGCTGTTGACCCTACTACATGTAAGCTATAGCAATGCCCGCCTATAAGCTATCATGTTAGAAAAAGAAATGTATGGGTTGTTTTAAACGGAGAATGATTGTGTTTACTGTGAAACACAAATCTGAATTTAAAAATAGTTTATGTCCTACATGATGTTTGAACTCTCTTTTTATTTATACTTTAGACAAACGCTAACATAGTTGTAATTCAGAAACCATGGCTGCCTCCTTTCCAATCCTACACCGTACACTGAAGTTAAAGTTAATAATGATCACGTTACAGGCAGCCAGTTTCAAAGCCATGAGAAATAAGTGAGCAAAGTATAAAATACTTGACCCAGTCGGGAAATCAACATGGTGTTGTTTCAAACAAAAGACAAGCGTTCTATAAACTTGACCACCAAGCTGTCCTATCGACCCCTAATTGTTTGGCTGATGGTGAAAATAAAATTAAATGTAAACTATAACTAAAACTAACTACACACTTATAACTAGAAAAATGAAATGTAAGAAAAAAGGATAACAGGACAAATAAAGGACAGAAGGAATAAATAATGCCCCTCAACCCTCAAGAATGTGGATTGATGAACTTGAAAGGAAGGAGAGCCATAAAAGGTAGATATGAAAGTAAAAGAGGAGAGGGTCCCGCTCCAGAGATAATCGATAAAAAGGAGGAAAACTGGGCCCAGCTCAGGAATCCCTTGTGGTCGTAAACTTCCAAACTCATCAGCCGTAAGCCCCTGAGGGTATAGGCATATCCAGGGTGCACCACAAGTGGTGGGGCTACATACACCCTACCTTTAGTGTGGCTTGTGCAATAGGCAGGAAATAACATAAAAATAAAAAAAAGGCTGCCTCCTCACACAGGGACATCAGAAAAAATAAACAAGGGTCAATTAAGTCGGAAAATAAAGAGACTCCCTAAGCCTTGGATAGCCTAATAATGTCGGAGTCGGTAGAGAACAAGAGTTGACCAAGTGTGGTCGACAGGAAAGAAGACAGACAGGAGCCTAGCACAAGTCAGTGGGAACAATGACGGATTCAGCTGGGGCTCCATGGTCGTCAACCTACATTCCACTTGATGAAAGCCCTTGTTTGGGGGTGGTGGAAAATAAACACCTCTTTTGTTTTAAATCACTGGCTTTAAGGACGGTAACAAATGGCATGCCATTATAATGCGATACTGGTCCTAGGGATATGCAAAATTGTATTAGATACTCAGCTAATAATAGTGTACATGACCCCTTATTATTTTCCCTAATTACAGTACATGGGAATGATGACCATGATTTCCAAGCCCCTAAGTAAGACAAAAACATATTATTTCGATTCCCAAACAGTTGGGGTGAGGTGAGGTGAGTTTTCTAAACGTCAAACACATGTGGTTTTCCACTTTTACTCCAGGTAAATGCCATGTTTGCCCACAGACAAGTGCAAAGAAAATCGAAACATGATATGTTTGGATCAATTCCTTACCTACATGACAACATGCACTTGAAATAACAAGTAATGAGCATTCTATGTTAACAATAGTGAGATGCTTGCAAACTGCCAATGCTTAGAGCTCATTAGCGGCTTCTAAGGGAGGCAAGGAGTACACTTACTTGAAAAACTAACAAGAGGAGTGTTCGATTTTCCCACAACACCCAATCTGAAAGTAAATATAAATGACTATGCACTTAAGTCCATAACCACCTCCTTACCATTCCTACCCTTCATAGTCAAAGGCACACATTAATACAGCCATCACAGTGACAGAGGTTATTTGTAAAATATCTAAATATCTGAGATTTATCTTGAAATTGACCAGAATTTTGTAAAATCCACAAAATTTACCGCAAATTTAGCAAATTCCACCAAATTTCAGCAAAATCCAACAAATCACAACCCGATTTATTGAAATGCCATTGAATTATTAAAGAATGGTTTGAACTAGCTCAAATTTATATAAAATTACCCGAATATTGATGAAAATTCACCAAATTCTACCAAATTTAGCCAAGAGGTCTACAAACCATGAAATTTAACCATTTTTTAAAATTCACAACATATACTCGAAAATTCCATAATATTCCCTTTGCGTGTATATTTTTTTAGTTGTTGTTTCGTTTCCCACACTCCCTGCAGACAAATACCTGAACATTACTTTCTCCTAGACTAGGAGCTCCACATTCGACATGATAGCTGAGTTTCATCTCCCATAAACTCGTCTCTGAGGTGGGTGCCAGAAAAGGCATCCAGCTGTAAAAACCACACCCTCACATAGGCTTTCATAACTTCTTACGTTGAGGTTCATAACACTACGTTGATTGATTTATCGGTTTCCTTTTCACAATTCCTGTCTATACATTCCTCTTGAAGGTTGCAAGATGCTTGCAAGGTTCCTAAAATGCAAATCAATTTAATAAATACCTTAAGATGGTTTGATTTGTTAAATGATATGGTGTTAATACTATTTTTAGGTTTTGACTGGCTTTGCAATAAGAATTGACTAACCAAACATGAGTTACCTATCAGGGAAACATTTTGGCCACTATGTTGGCTATTGACCAGTGAGTTTAGCTGTTTATCATTTTCTTAAATCATAAACAACAGAGGCTTAAACGTATAGATAAACCGTGTGACCATGTTTGTTAAACAAGACATTATACCAGAGACAATTAGGATACTTATGTAGAGTTTACCAAAAATAATGTTGTGTAACAGTAAATGCTAGTCAACAGTTATACACTTCTAAAAAAAAATCATCATACAATACCTGAGAGCTCTTCTAAAATTATTGATGTGTAACATGTTTCCACTAACTTGCTATGTATTTTTTGGCTTGGGGGTGATTTTCAAGAAATGCAAATGGAACTGAAATGCAATACAAACAATGAGCGCGCCTGGTGGCTGAGATTGATACCACGACGTACTGTCGGTTATGTAGCTATGTGGAATGTATATCAAATATGGTTTACTTCAAGGTCTGGAGATCCCTACAATTCCTACAATAAATGATCTTGAAATGGTCATCCTATGGTGTGAAAATATTTATTAGGTATATATATTTACTGAAAACAATTATGATTTATTAAATGTTTATATGTTTACAGTATTGTTATTTAATGTAAGCACTTGAGGCACTACCGACCAAAATACAGCACTATCTGCAATATGTATTGCATACTTGAAGGTTTGGTGGTCCCATTAAAGGTATTCCTACAATAAATGATTTTCAAGTTGTCATTCTAAGACGTGAAAATATTTAATATATGATATTTGCTAACAGAATATGCCACTGGAATTATTTTACAAGTAGTTATTTTAATGACAACAGAGTTCACTGTTAATAACGGAGAGCCCTATGTGGAATGTAGGATAACATGTAACATAATATACGTGATATGTCACAACTGTAAGGGTTGTGATTTTTTAAAGATGCCGTTATACCTATATTAATCACCCAGTTTACAAGACTGATAACTGTAATGCTACGGAAAAATCATAACAAATCAAAAATGTGCATTGGAAAACCAAAAAGTGGTTGAGCAAATATACAGTCAACATGCAAAAAAACAAGAAATATATACAAATTGTGTTAATTAATTTAATTCAAATATATATATTTTTACAATTGGTATACACACACACACACACACACACACACACACATACAGAATACAGCTCTTTTTTGTTCATGTTTGCCTGCTACAGTTTTTGAATATAACACTTGCTGAACATTATTTTAGGGGTGGGGGTGTTGCTACGTTGACCAATTACACAATAATACCAGCTTTACGAAGTTCATCTTCTATTTTTAACAGCTCTTCCTCATAACCAATATGACCAGCCTGTTTACAGGCATGCAAGAGCTGTAGACGTTCGACTAATATATTAGGATCGTTCCATTTGCTATTTTTTTATGAATGGTTTCAAATACTCGGGAAGCAGTCCATCATTTTCACCATCAACATCATTATCATCCTCATCATTATAATCATCTTCATAATGATCATCATCATCCTCGTCATCTTCACCATCATAATTTCCACCTATGTCCACAGTCTGTTCAATGGTTTGAGTTCCCTTTGATAGTGTTGAAAGCTTCTTTTTAGATGTACTAGAGTGCTTTAACATTATGTTATTATTATCACCATCATCATCCTTTTCATCTTCCCCAACCAACTTCTTGATGGGGTATGTTGTCTCTGATAGAGTTGAGGGCTTTTGAGATGTGTGTGTGTGTCTGATCATGGGTTTTACTGGAGGTCTTAAAGGTTTCTCATTAAACAACTCGCTAACAGCATGAGTGCGTTGTAGTGTATTAAACCCGAGGTTAATATTATCTTGAGCAGCACTATTTTTTTCTTGGACTTGGTTTTTTGCTTCGGTTTGCGTTTTCCTTACATTTACACTAGCATGATTATTAAGTTTACAATCATGACTGTTTGAAGAAAGTATGTCCAATTCTCTTGTCTTAAGCATTCCTCGACACTGTTTCGATCGTTGCTTTGAACAGCGCCAAATAACAGTTCCATTTTTATTGCTTCGTTTCACAATATATGAATATCCTTTATAGTATGCATAAGGCTTACCATACCTAGTCACTGATACTTCCATATCAACTGTCAAGCATAAACTAATTTCTAGTAAAGACAACTTGGAAATAACAACAATAGATTAATGTGGGAGCATATATAGATGCAAAAAGAGGGAGCAAAAGTGGGGGTAAAAAGTGTCAGTGAAAGTGGGAGCTAATGTGGGAGCAAAAACTGTGAGCAAAAATTGGGAAGCAAAAAGTGGGAGCATATATGGGATGAAATGTGGGAGCAAAGCAAATATAGAAAAGCGAATTGTGTATTTACTTTTGCCGGCATATATGTTGACATATTTGTTAGCATATTTGCTCCCACTTTTTATATTTGCTTTGCTCCCACATTTCATCCCATATATGCTCCCACTTTTTGCTTCCCAATTTTTGCTCACAGTTTTTGCTCCCACATTTGCTCCCACTTTCACTGACACTTTTTACCCCCACTTTTGCTCCCTCTTTTTGCATCTATATATGCTCCCACATTAATCTATTGTCGTTATTTCCAAGTTGTTTTTACTAGAAATTAGTTTATGCTTGACAGTTGATATGGAAGTATCAGTGACTAGGTATGGTAAGCCTTATGCATACTATAAAGGATATTCATATATTGTGAAACGAAGCAATAAAAATGGAACTGTTATTTGGCGCTGTTCAAAGCAACGATCGAAACAGTGTCGAGGAATGCTTAAGACAAGAGAATTGGACATACTTTCTTCAAACAGTCATGATTGTAAACTTAATAATCATGCTAGTGTAAATGTAAGGAAAACGCAAACCGAAGCAAAAAACCAAGTCCAAGAAAAAAATAGTGCTGCTCAAGATAATATTAACCTCGGGTTTAATACACTACAACGCACTCATGCTGTTAGCGAGTTGTTTAATGAGAAACCTTTAAGACCTCCAGTAAAAACCATGATCAGACACACACACACATCTCAAAAGCCCTCAACTCTATCAGAGACAACATACCCCATCAAGAAGTTGGTTGGGGAAGATGAAAAGGATGATGATGGTGATAATAATAACATAATGTTAAAGCACTCTAGTACATCTAAAAAGAAGCTTTCAACACTATCAAAGGGAACTCAAACCATTGAACAGACTGTGGACATAGGTGGAAATTATGATGGTGAAGATGACGAGGATGATGATGATCATTATGAAGATGATTATAATGATGAGGATGATAATGATGTTGATGGTGAAAATGATGGACTGCTTCCCGAGTATTTGAAACCATTCATAAAAAAAATAGCAAATGGAACGATCCTAATATATTAGACGAACGTCTACAGCTCTTGCATGCCTGTAAACAGGCTGGTCATATTGGTTATGAGGAAGAGCTGTTAAAAATAGAAGATGAACTTCGTAAAGCTGGTATTATTGTGTAATTGGTCAACGTAGCAACACCCCCACCCCTAAAATAATGTTCAGCAAGTGTTATATTCAAAAACTGTAGCAGGCAAACATGAACAAAAAAGAGCTGTATTCTGTATGTGTGTGTGTGTGTGTGTGTGTATACCAATTGTAAAAATATATATATTTGAATTAAATTAATTAACACAATTTGTATATATTTCTTGTTTTTTTGCATGTTGACTGTATATTTGCTCAACCACTTTTTGGTTTTCCAATGCACATTTTTGATTTGTTATGATTTTTCCGTAGCATTACAGTTATCAGTCTTGTAAACTGGGTGATTAATATAGGTATAACGGCATCTTTAAAAAATCACAACCCTTACAGTTGTGACATATCACGTATATTATGTTACATGTTATCCTACATTCCACATAGGGCTCTCCGTTATTAACAGTGAACTCTGTTGTCATTAAAATAACTACTTGTAAAATAATTCCAGTGGCATATTCTGTTAGCAAATATCATATATTAAATATTTTCACGTCTTAGAATGACAACTTGAAAATCATTTATTGTAGGAATACCTTTAATGGGACCACCAAACCTTCAAGTATGCAATACATATTGCAGATAGTGCTGTATTTTGGTCGGTAGTGCCTCAAGTGCTTACATTAAATAACAATACTGTAAACATATAAACATTTAATAAATCATAATTGTTTTCAGTAAATATATATACCTAATAAATATTTTCACACCATAGGATGACCATTTCAAGATCATTTATTGTAGGAATTGTAGGGATCTCCAGACCTTGAAGTAAACCATATTTGATATACATTCCACATAGCTACATAACCGACAGTACGTCGTGGTATCAATCTCAGCCACCAGGCGTGCTCATTGTTTGTATTGCATTTCAGTTCCATTTGCATTTCTTGAAAATCACCCCCAAGCCAAAAAATACATAGCAAGTTAGTGGAAACATGTTACACATCAATAATTTTAGAAGAGCTCTCAGGTATTGTATGATGATTTTTTTTTAGAAGTGTATAACTGTTGACTAGCATTTACTGTTACACAACATTATTTTTGGTAAACTCTACATAAGTATCCTAATTGTCTCTGGTATAATGTCTTGTTTAACAAACATGGTCACACGGTTTATCTATACGTTTAAGCCTCTGTTGTTTATGATTTAAAAAATGATAAACAGCTAAACTCACTGGTCAATAGCCAACATAGTGGCCAAAATGTTTCCCTGATAGGTAACTCATGTTTGGTTAGTCAATTCTTATTGCAAAGCCAGTCAAAACCTAAAAATAGTATTAACACCATATCATTTAACAAATCAAACCATCTTAAGGTATTTATTAAATTGATTTGCATTTTAGGAACCTTGCAAGCATCTTGCAACCTTCAAGAGGAATGTATAGACAGGAATTGTGAAAAGGAAACCGATAAATCAATCAACGTAGTGTTATGAACCTCAACGTAAGAAGTTATGAAAGCCTATGTGAGGGTGTGGTTTTTACAGCTGGATGCCTTTTCTGGCACCCACCTCAGAGACGAGTTTATGGGAGATGAAACTCAGCTATCATGTCGAATGTGGAGCTCCTAGTCTAGGAGAAAGTAATGTTCAGGTATTTGTCTGCAGGGAGTGTGGGAAACGAACAACAACTAAAAAAATATACACGCAAAGGGAATATTATGGAATTTTCGAGTATATGTTGTGAATTTAAAAAAATGGTTAAATTTCATGGTTTGTAGACCTCTTGGCTAAATTTGGTAGAATTTGGTGAATTTTCATCAATATTCGGGTAATTTTATATAAATTTGAGCTAGTTCAAACCATTCTTTAATAATTCAATGGCATTTCAATAAATCTGGTTGTGATTTGTTGGATTTTACTGAAATTTGGTGGAATTTGCTAAATTTGCGGTAAATTTTGTGGATTTTACAAAATTCTGGTCAATTTCAAGATAAATCTCAGATATTTAGATATTTTACAAATAACCTCTGTCACTGTGATGGCTGTATTAATGTGTGCCTTTGACTATGAAGGGTAGGAATGGTAAGGAGGTGGTTATGGACTTAAGTGCATAGTCATTTATATTTACTTTCAGATTGGGTGTTGTGGGAAAATCGAACACTCCTCTTGTTAGTTTTTCAAGTAAGTGTACTCCTTGCCTCCCTTAGAAGCCGCTAATGAGCTCTAAGCATTGGCAGTTTGCAAGCATCTCTCTATTGTTAATATAGAATGCTCATTACTTGTTATTTCAAGTGCATGTTGTCATGTAGGTAAGGAATTGATCCAAACATATCATGTTTCGATTTTCTTTGCACTTGTCTGTGGGCAAACATGGCATTTACCTGGAGTAAAAGTGGAAAACCACATGTGTTTGACGTTTAGAAAACTCACCTCACCTCACCCCAACTGTTTGGGAATCGAAATAATATGTTTTTGTCTTACTTAGGGGCTTGGAAATCATGGTCATCATTCCCATGTACTGTAATTAGGGAAAATAATAAGGGGTCATGTACACTATTATTAGCTGAGTATCTAATACAATTTTGCATATCCCTAGGACCAGTATCGCATTATAATGGCATGCCATTTGTTACCGTCCTTAAAGCCAGTGATTTAAAACAAAAGAGGTGTTTATTTTCCACCACCCCCAAACAAGGGCTTTCATCTAGTGGAATGTAGGTTGACGACCATGGAGCCCCAGCTGAATCCGTCATTGTTCCCACTGACTTGTGCTAGGCTCCTGTCTGTCTTCTTTCCTGTCGACCACACTTGGTCAACTCTTGTTCTCTACCGACTCCGACATTATTAGGCTGTCCAAGGCTTAGGGAGTCTCTTAATTTTCCGACTTAATTGACCCTTGTTTATTTTTTCTGATACCCTCCCTGTGTGAGGAGGCAGCCTTCTTTTTATTTTTATGTTATTTCCTGCCTATTGCACAAGCCACACTAAAGGTAGGGTGTATGTAGCCCCACCACTTGTGGTGCACCCTGGATATGCCTACACCCTCAGGGGCTTACGGCTGATGAGTTTGGAAGTTTACGACCACAAGGGATTCCTGAGCTGGGCCCAGTTTTCCTCCTTTTTATCGATTATCTCTGGAGCGGGACCCTCTCCTCTTTTACTTTCATATCTACCTTTTATGGCTCTCCTTCCTTTCAAGTTCATCAATCCACATTCTTGAGGGTTGAGGGGCATTATTTATTCCTTCTGTCCTTTATTTGTCCTGTTATCCTTTTTTCTTACATTTCATTTTTCTAGTTATAAGTGTGTAGTTAGTTTTAGTTATAGTTTACATTTAATTTTATTTTCACCATCAGCCAAACAATTAGGGGTCGATAGGACAGCTTGGTGGTCAAGTTTATAGAACGCTTGTCTTTTGTTTGAAACAACACCATGTTGATTTCCCGACTGGGTCAAGTATTTTATACTTTGCTCACTTATTTCTCATGGCTTTGAAACTGGCTGCCTGTAACGTGATCATTATTAACTTTAACTTCAGTGTACGGTGTAGGATTGGAAAGGAGGCAGCCATGGTTTCTGAATTACAACTATGTTAGCGTTTGTCTAAAGTATAAATAAAAAGAGAGTTCAAACATCATGTAGGACATAAACTATTTTTAAATTCAGATTTGTGTTTCACAGTAAACACAATCATTCTCCGTTTAAAACAACCCATACATTTCTTTTTCTAACATGATAGCTTATAGGCGGGCATTGCTATAGCTTACATGTAGTAGGGTCAACAGCTAAGGATTCAATTTCAATTACCTATACCTCTCATGGTATGGCTCTTAGTCAATTCGTTAAACTACATAAAACTTTTCTATATTTTCTGTTACATTATCATTTGACCATCTCACAGTGTAGTGTTTAACATAGTTGGTTGTCTACCCTAAGGCCTTGGCTTGCAACCCCGACTATACCAAGAAATTCATATTCATCTTAAGGTTGCAATAAGGTTCATTGAGCCTTGTCAACCCTTACCTAACAACTATCAAGTCATGTACGTTAACACGGTGCGAATCACGTCCGCTATCAAGCAGACGAGTAATATGAAACTTGCTGGCAAGAGCACCGTGTTCTTATCACCAAGACTCATTACACAAACAAAGCCAGTGTCTCTGTGTAGATTCAACCCAGCGATAGTATGCAAGAGTGTGTTTGTTCAAAAAGCATCATTAATATAACTCGACAGTCACCACACAGGTCCGGGTTCGATTTTCTAAAGGCTGCAACAGGTACACTCAGTCTTGTCAGGTAAAACATTTTGGGTCAATTCATAAATCATGGGAAAGGGTTAGCCACTGTCAGTCCAAAACAACATCTTACTTCACCCTCTCCGATAATTAGTTTTATAAAATCTCAGGTCGATAACCTTTACGTTTTGGCTCTTTTGGGTATATTCATGGGGAATGGCAACGGTTTGGCCATCCTGATTTGTACAACACCTGATACAACTCTGTAGCCTTATTCATTAGCTATAAACACATTAATCCATAATTACCTAATAATAATAATAATACAAATAATAATAATAATAATAATATTAATTTGCAAGCTGTCATCCTCCAAACACACATTCATTAAAGCATGGTTTCAAAAAACTCTTATGCTTTTAAGTGTTTAATACCTTTTTCTCCTGTAACATTACTATTCCCTGTTTTATGAGTGAAATAATCTATCGAGGTAAAAGCGTATGTCATCACCTATTTTTCAACTATCAAACCTAATTTTAGGGTTCTTAGTTTGCAAGATATCGATTTTTTCAATTTGAGGGTAGTTTTCACCCCCCTACTATTTTTCATGAAAAACAAAAGATCTTAGGTTCAATTATCAATTTTACCCGTTTAAGACCTTTTTCCCCACTGTAAAATCACTATTTACTGTTTTAGGGGTGACATCATCTATCCAGGTAAAAGCATATGTCACAAGGAATTTTTTAAGCTATTACACATAATTTTACGGTTCTTAGTTTCCAAGGTATCGATTTTTCAATTTGGGGGTAGTTTTCACCCCCCTGCTATTTTTCATCAAAAACAAAAGATCTTAGGTTCAATTATCATTTTTACCCGTTTAAGACCTTTTTCCCCACTGTAAAATCACTATTTACTGTTTTAGGGGTGACATCATCTATCCAGGTAAAAGCCTATGTCACAACGAATTTTTTAAGCTATTACACATAATTTTACGGTTCTTAGTTTCCAAGGTATCGATTTTTCAATTTGGGGGTAGTTTTCACCCCCCTGCTATTTTTCATCAAAAACAAAAGATCTTAGTTTCATTTATCATTTTTATGTGTTTAACACGTTTTTTCCCCATAACATGACTATTTACTCTTTTAGGGGTGAAATGACCAAACCAGGTAAAAGCCTATGTCATCACCTATTTTTAAAGCTATCACGCCTAATTTTAGGGTTCATAGTTTCCAAGATATTGAGTTTTCAATTTTGGGGGGTAGTTTCACCCCACAAAGGGGGACGTCGCCCCAAGTGCTAGGACCCTTCATACAAGTCCCTAGCATGATTGGTTCACGAGATATTAACTAAAGTGTAGTTAGGCCCTTTTGACAAAAAATGAATCATACTTTCAAAAACGAGGCGTCACCCCAAGTGCTAGGTTACTGCCTATGGCAAAATCCCATCAGGGGTTCCGAAAATATTAGCAAATGTGTAGTTAGGCCCTTTTGACAAAAGCCACCGGTGTGCATACATACAAAAATTGCTCTTTCACCCCAGGTAAGGGTAGTTTTTATTTTGGGGGTTGACATACCTCATTCATACAAAAGGAGAATTCACTACGAGTCCTACGACACCCCATATGTTTAAATCGCATTATTGGTTAGCGAGATACTAAAAAACGAATGACCTATTAGTTTTTTGTTTTTTTAATAAATTTTTTAAAAAGCCTCATCTATAAAGAATCATTTAAAAATTCCGCTCTCTTACAAAAGTCCTCAAGTGCGCATGCATACAAAAATAACCACTACTTAACCTCCGGGTAAGGGTAGATTTATTTTGGGGTGGATATACTCCCATCCATAGCAAGGGGTGGTTCACCACAAGTCCTACGACACCCTATATGCTCAAATCCGACCATGCGTTCGCGAATCATCGCCAATGTTCGCCAGAAAGTAGGCTATCATTTTGGTTCGTCCTACACAATTCAAACTTGCTGTCAGCCTAGAGGGCATAGGGACCTTTCATTGACGTCAAACAAACTTTTCTCTCATCTTCACCGTTTCCAAAATAGCACCAATTTCAAAAAACAACAATTTTAAAATATATATATATACCGACACACATTCATAGCAAAGAGGACGTCACACCATTCCTAGATAACACATCGTTCTAGCCTTACAAGCTCATTAAATTCGCCAAAATGTCAAAAAAGCACGTTTACCTCAAATTGCGTTTCCAAATTCCACCCATTTAAAAAAATTACCTCACCATCAAATAGAGCGGGAAAAATAGCATTTAAACGAACCCTCACTCAACCCTAGTCCTCGCCCACCACCAAACATTTTCCCAACATAGCCATACGTATTCAAGCACACATGCGACTTGCAAGAGAACATACACTACCCCACTACCCGCGAATGACCTTTTGTTTTGGTGCTCACACTCGCATGGGTGTCAGATGACAGTTAGCATCCTAATAAACATCCTCCATGACGTCAACACCCATTAACTTTTTATCACCATCGCACAAACAAGCCAAAAGGTCAACCTCTTCCCACGCTAACACGTGCACTGCACATGCTCGCTCCTGGACCACGTGCTCGCTCTAAGGACCCATGACGTCATCCCATGACGTCATCAGGATTACGCAATTTCTGGTCATGATGATGCAATATTTGGAGTCTGGCGAACTGTACTACTAATGAAGCATTTCCAGACACATGTTGTAATGAACTATTTTGATTGTCTATATATAACAAATACATGCCTGAAATTATGCCCCCTATTTTTGAAACACCCTGCATATTGTAGTACGCGTCGTCACCAATAAACGAATGGAGCTACTGGAGCCTGACGACGAATAGACTACTGTAGTTACCTTCAAACTGTAAGGAACGTAAAATACGAGGCCGTAAATAAATACTTATCTGCAACTTCAGCAAAATCACCTTCACTCTAATAAATACAATTCACGGGAAAAATAAACAATAAACACTACCTAGCAAATATTATCCAGGAATTTATATACCCACTGCGATTTGATTCAAAACTGCTTATAATGAATAGAGCTGAAGAGAACTAGTGTCCAGACACCTTGCGGCCACGAGGTAATTTATTTCTTCTATTCTAAACCATATCCCCCAGATGGCCTAAAATAAACCAGCAAACACCGCCTTCTAAATGATGACGTTATTTAACGAGAAAATACAATCGAATACACACGAACGTGCACTCAAGATAAATGCACAAAAACCTCATCTCTCGCTTTGAAATATACACCTACACGAACAACATTATAGGTAGAATAAAAACCTGAACACCACCGGTGTACACAGCCCCTGCCCACAGGAAGACCCCTTAATTAAATTTAAAGCGCTTGCGGGGCATCTAAATGCCATTTTCAAGCCTCCAATGGCAATTCTTTCTTCAGTGCGGGAATTTTGAAGCGTATTTTTTGCTGTGAGCTATCATATGACATATAGCACGAGTAGATCGTATGAAAATAATGTTGAGCATTCCTTGACCCCCTCCCCCACAGACAGCCAGGAAGCATCATACCGTGGCCTACGAAAGATTTTCGTCGGCCACGGCATCGCACGCTGTGACGTCACTGGGCAGGTACTGCCCCCGTAAATTGAATTATTTAGGGACAAAATGAGAGTATTTTCCGTCCCCATGATAAAATTTAACTAGCAAATATAATTTCTGGAAGTGTGACACTAGAGTGTCGAGTTACAAGCTCGAGACTGTTGGAGAGCCCGATCACGTGATAGATTGCACAATGGACGCTTCTAGAAATTAGCACAGCGAGTTTGGAAATTAATATTATAAATATTGTTTTAAATTATGCTATTGGATCCCAGCCCAGAGCCAATGAGAACAGGTCTTATTGAAGACGGGATCAACTTTAATTACACAACATGAGGAAATTATGCATTTAGGCCCTTAGAAGAAGATTTTCTTATTTGGTAATGAAGAGAATATTAAAAGAAATTATGTCTGATACTTTAAAAACCACAGATCGGTTAATCTACGCAGTAATAAGCATTGGTAATCTACGCGCTAAAATTATGGTGGGAGATTGATATGGCCGCCAAAAATACGACTTGGAGAGGGAGATCCAAGGATCGAGGTTCTTATTCCAGCAGACTTTGAAGAGTGAGGAAGTGTTTTTACTGGGTTAACGGAGATCCCAAGGCTTAGTCCGAGTGCGACGACTGTCGACTTGTGGAGACGCGAGTATAGTTAGGTGGAACGGTAGAGATCACCGCACTTCCATTCTGTGTGAAGTTGCGAGGAACATAGTACTGATTATATCTCTTGTATAATTGAGATTTGGAGTGAAATAAGCGAATATATATTGAGAACAGGTCGCCTATTATATATTGTGAAAAGTCGAGCGCTTAAATATTCACCGTTTCGACAATATAAGCCTGTCAAGTTAGATTTCCAAATGTGTTGGAAACAAAGCTGAATATCATTATAAATTGCAACGTGAAGTTGGCGAACGCAGTTCAAGTGAACAGTGGCGGAGAACTTTTAATATTGGCGCAACACATAAACATTAACAGAATGAGTATTATTCTTCTTCAAACATTATCATTCAGCATAATTAACATTGTTGATATGATGAACTAGATAGTCATGCGCCAGAGACATATTCGATAACAGGAGTTAAGATACAACGATGGAGCTTCGTTAGACAACGTATTCTTGAATACAGATGTAGTGTACGGTCCATCTTGTGCATTTTCGTCAGTCTACGAACACTAATATAACATCAATTAGCAATGGAAATATTTCATTCACCATTTATATGAATATTTCCATAATTATATTCCAATGATGAAGCTGATACATATTTACGACGGAGAATGGAGACTTTACAGAAGAGATTTGTCAAGATGCTAGGGAAAGGTAGCCCAGCAACACAGAAGAATTTGCCAGAAGGATGTCGTTCGAGCCCAGGCGAATGTTGGTAAATTCCAGAGAGAGACGTTTCTTATCTCTGAGGTCGCAGATCCGAGGTTCGAATGCAGATCCATCTCAGTGTCTTGTACTGAGGAAACATCTAAAGTATTGTGGCAATACTTACATAGATCTTCAAGTTTTCGTCCAAATAAGGCATTAGTGTATCTCATTGTTATATAGAGCTTTATTTGTAACATTCTGAGCAGCGATCTTATTCCAAGTTTTCAGCGATCTTATTTCATATTTCTATATTTTCACATTTCATGTATTTCAGTGCTTTTATGTATTTTACACTTCAGATGTGTGTTGAGATTTTTATACTTCAAGATTATTTAGAAGATGATTGCATTTCATCTATTTTTCAATTTTATTCTACGGATCAGTTGTGGAACTGACATTTAAAAAAAATGTTTGAGGAATCATATTGCCTCATAGGAGACTAGTCGTTTTGACTCTCGAATTTTTAATAATTTCATTTTAACCATGTATTCTGACATTGTGTCATAGCTTCAAATTAAATTCTTATTAAATTTAATTTGAGCACTTTAATGTAACGACATATAACTTCAAGAGCAGAAGAAACATCGAATGATATTGTTATATCATTTTGTACATAAACTATCGACGATCTAAGAAATACTAGTCGTTTGATAAGACCGAAGTCTTTATCCCTATGAACATTCTTTGTGTAGAGTGGAAAAACATAACGACAATTAACAAACCTTTCTTATTATCTGTAAAGCTAAGAGCTTTGTTCATTTAATATGTTAGAGGAAATGCCTTTTGATAGAAGATTATTCAAATCGTTGGCTAGGAATTCAAAGCTATTTTATCCCAGTCAAGATTGAATCTTATCTGACACTATAAATAACATGTGTGTTATTTTATCCAATTTGTGTAACATCAAGTCATTTTGTGGACATGATATTACAACGATAAACGATTTATAGCTCGACAAGTGAGATGAAACAGGAGTATTATTTTTATTACATGTATTTGCGACAGACGAGTTAACAGTTAATTATCTTGTTGTGGAGTAAACTTTAGGAGGTTAATCACGACTGTCTAATATCGTTCAATACAATTGGAAGTTTCGTTTGAAGAACTTACGTATGTATAATTGTAGTCCAGTAGTCATGTGCAATGATACTGAAGGTCATGCCAGTATTTGAGAGAAGTTCCTACATAACATATGTTAATAACAATTAATCCCTTTGGTTATTGTTTAACATAGTTGATGATAATTGTTTATGCCATATATACTGTTATATGAGGTTTTGTTGAGCTATGGAGTGCTCGTGCGAGGGAATTCCGCATTTTAAGGAAGTCAAAGTATTGTTGTTCTTTGATAAAAGGCATGTATCATGATAAGAGCCGTTGTATACAAGTAGTTCAGTTCTTGTGAATTAACGATTTAGCTGTGTTAACAGGATGGTTTCAGCGGTAATACAACTTGAGAAAGATTGTCTACTCACGTCTATAATACAATTATTAAATTTTATTAAACCCGAAGTGATGTAATTACGTACAGCTTACCTTAATCAGTCGACTGTATTATACCGATAATGTAATGAAACCTATATAAGACGAGGTGTATGCAGTATATTAAAACTACAGAACGTTATAGAAGGATGGTTATGTGAAAAACCAGTGTATATATTTAGTTAAGAATTATATTGTAACCGAGAAGTTACAATCTCGAAAGTGTCGCGTTAGCAACACTAGATAATGGATATTAATATGAACATATTACATGTAAATAATTTTTGTGGAAATGATTTAATTAGTTAAACAATTTAATAGTATTTATTAATCAATTGTATTGGAACAGTGTGTGTTTATGAGCGGATGTTTTTGGTGTGAATGATTATTCATTGTTAAGAGAAAATGTGGAACCGTATTGGTCTAGAACAATAACGGAGTGCGAATGAAAGAGTGTATACAAATTTTAGAATGATTGTTTAAGAAACAAAGTAGTTATGTGAACTTTTGTAAGATCTAAATGTTAATTTTTTACGTGTTTTATAAATGCACACAAGCAGCCTCTGTGGGCTAGCAAGCATGAGTCACCGTTAGCATTGGAGAGCGATGATATAATATAACAGGTGTAGACTTACAGCCGTGTATTTATTGTATAAACCAGTTTTGAGTACGGCGTGATGCCAGTGTTTCATTGATGAAGCCAAGTTTCTGCACGTGCGTTCTACTACGCAGGCTTGTGAATGAAAACATGTGTATGGAATGCCATTAAGAGGCTTCACTAAACGTTTTTATTTTTACGCAGTGTGGGCTTTGAACAAGCCAAGATTTATACTCATAATTTTTAATACAGCATGGTAGTAAGATGTAGAGTTGAAAGGAGGTGTGAATGTTTGCGTGTTTTTAATTTTAATGTTAATTTTTAAATTCATTTATTGTTATTTGTTTATAGTAGATTAGTTTACCTTTCTGTTAATAAATTTGTTCAGATTGTTTTCCATTGTTGTTGGAGTGTGATTCATTTTAAATATAAGGAGCAGAGTATTGTGGATGTAGTGTAGACGAAGCTGAGTCCCAGTCCCCGAGGTAAGTAAAGGTGAGTGCCCCGCGTAGTTGGTTGTTGATCCACAATATTCTTGTAACTGCTGTCTGTAAATCCCTAAAGACCATGTTGGAAGCGATTTCTAATGTAGTATTTGCCGGAGCAATTAGAAATAGGCAATCCAGCGGGGGCAATGGATATTCCAACAGGATCCTTTCCGGATTATCGGGGACAGTACCTACTGTAATCTTTGCCTATTCCTGCGCGGTAGTGGTGTTGTTTGTCAAGTACACAATGTTTTTCGTGAATATGCTAATGTACCCAGTCATTCTTCAGCTAATTTCTATACTTGCTTTCTTGGTCAAATGAGTAAAAATACATCTCTTTATGCTGTTGTTCATTGCAAAAATATTGCCTACAAAATTCACGATCCCACGAAAATGTCGCACCGAGTCAGTCAGTCACACACCACATGTTACCTATAACCTCCGTATGAATTGACTTTCAAATAATACATTTTATGAAGGTGCACCTTAAACCTTCCTCTCCAAACAATATTTTAGAAAAACGTATTTTAAGTAAACTTTCAGAGAAATAGGTTTGCTTTCTTAATTTATTTTAAGGGGCTGCGACATCGCTGTAATTTAGCTCCGAGTATTTTGGGTATGTGCGCAATTTGAGTGATAACCTGTGTCATTGTGATGGCTCTACTAGTGTGTGTATTTGCAAATTGGGGATATGATTTGGAAGGAAGCGACCGTGGCCTTACGTTAGGAATAATCACAGCATTTGCCTGGAGTAGTAGTGGCGAAACCACTTCCAAACTGGCTGAGGTGGGAATCAAACCATCCTCTTCTCAGTTTTGCCCCACGAGGCAGAATGTACCCCGTTCGAGCATTCACACCAGAATTAAAATGAATTGGCAGAGTCGGGAATCGAACCAGGATCTTCGCTAGCCGCTAAACCACGAGGTGGTCAGAAAAAAATAAAAATGTGGCGTGTAACTGACTGACCTCGGTATGACATTTTCGTAGAAACATTCTTACAAGACATAGTTTACCGTCGTTTTTCCAAAAACGAGGAATTTTAACGTAAGCGGATATCGCATTACAAGGGAGCAGACTACTGTATATGAATGAGCTTAATGCACAAAATACGTTCTGTACTTTATCTTCCCGAGGACTACGAGCGGGATTTAAAAGTGAATTACCGGTACTGGATCTGCCGTTAAGGAAAATACTGACCTCATACCCTGTTCCATATCAATAAATGTTGTTGTTGGAGTCTTCAGTCTTTTGACTGGTTTGATGCAGCACTCCATGTATCCCGGTCCTGAGCTAATAGTTTCATCTCTACATAGCTAACACACCCTACATCCGACGCAATCTGTTTGACATATTCTAACCTTGGTCTACCCCTACAGTTCTTGTCCTCGACCCTCCCTTCCATAACAATGCTTGCTATTCCTGGGTGTCTTAGGATGTGTCCTACCAACCTATATCTTCTCTTCATTAGCAGTTGCCAGAAACATCTCTCCTCTCCCACTCGTCTTAATACCTTTTCGTGTGTAACCCTATATACCCATCTGATCTTCATCATTCTCCTGTAACAACACATTTCAAACGCTTCAATTCTCCTCTTTTCTGCTGCACCAATAGTCCAAGTTTCACTTCCATAGAGTGCCACGCTCCAGACAAAGGCTATCAAAAATGACTTCTTAATACTGTACCCGTAAATTCGGGAAGATGCCCGTTGGAAATCCTTAGCACAAACAGGATTGTTTTATTTTTAACTGAGCTCCGATAGCAACACATCGTGATAAATATCGAACAACAAGTCCTGATGAATATTAGCAGTCATCGTGAAAATGTTTATATACTGCTCCAATGTGGAAGTAAAGACACTGTTACTCACTTGTTTTGTGTTCACTGCTGTCTCGTTTCAACTAAAATGATTTTAGCTTCTGCGTCCGACACTTTTCTATGTCACTTTTAAAAAGTTTATAACAGCGAAACTATACAAGTTGTGACGCTTAAATTTCAGTAAATACTCGAATACAATTTGTACTGTCTGCTTATACAATTGGCCGAAGTCTGTTCTCAAATACCACTGAGTTAATGCAATATCAAAAACTTGCAAACTTCGCCTAGTTTCAAAGCTCGGGATCTCCTATATATTTCCCGGCGATCGCGCTGTCTCCACGATTGGTCTCACTACCGAACTCGGATAACCTTCGGGATCTCGGTTAACCCAGTCAACACATCTACACTCTTCGAAGTCTGTAGGATAAAGAATCTCGAAGCCTGGGTCTCCCTCTCCAAGTCGTAATTTTGGCGGCCATTTCTGACTCCCTCCATAAATTTACCGCGCACTTTAACAATGCTTATTACTGCGTAATTAGACCTTTCAGCCCCTTTTAAAGTCTCTGTAATATTATCCTTTAATATTCTTCTCATTACCAATTAATAAAATATCCTTCTTGGGGCCTAAATGCTTAAATTCTCCATATCATATAGTTGAAGGTATTCCCGTCTTCAATAAGAGCTCTCCTCATTGGCTGGGGGCTTATGTCCAATGACATACATTATAACAATAATTATAATATTCCTTAGGAAATTCACTGTTGCTAGGTCGATTTCAACCTTCTAGAATCTTCTGTTGCGCCTTGCTTCTCGCTAACACGACTTGTTTGCGTCAAGATCCAGCATTTATATTGCCATGATAAACTGTATCATGGGCTTGGAAAATAATCTCATTTAAGTCGTAAATAATTCATTTTTCGGGGGCATTCTCCCTCCATCTCAAGTTAAAAACCTCGAGTTGACTTGTTTTTAATCATTCTTATTCAGGACCTTAGATATGTCACTGAACTCGAATAATGAATTATTTTTCAGCGTACTTTCTTCTGACATTTCTTCTCTCTTCCTCTCCTCTTCTTTTCTTCTTCTCTTCATCTCCACTTCTTCTTCTCTTCTTCATCTTCTTCTCTTCATCATCTCTTGGTTTAGTGCCACAGTATATTCTCTCTTCTCTCCTACTTTCTTTTACCTATCGGAGTTCCTCCATATCGTCTGTGCGAACCATTTTCAGTATTTCCGTGCTGACTAGTACTCGGCTTGGGATTGATACTCGACCCCTTTTCTGCTCCATTTCCATTTTCTTTATATCTCAACTCCTTGAGATATTCCTTTCCTTCTCTAAGACGTTCATCGTATTTTTCTTTCGTCATGACATCATCTTGGGAATTCTTATATCGGTTATCCTCCTGATTATTCCGATTACTGCGATTGTAGTTTTCGCTATTATTGTACCTGTAGTTGTTGTTATTATAATAACCATTTCTACGTTTTTCATTATTGTTGTTACACCCTTGTTGCTGCTGATACGGACGACCTCCACGGAATCTCCTGTATCTGGGCTCCAGTCTCCTATCTCGAAAGTAGGTATTCCGTTCTGGACCTATATTTCCTTTCTCCTGTACTTTCGGACTTCCGGTCTGGTCGAGATACACAGTGTTTATGTCCTTGTATTCTTGCCTGTGATTTCTGGATACTACATTCGGCATTGGGCTTGTGTAATCCAACTTTCGAAGTATCTCATCCATGCTAGCTAAATCACTTATCCCTGACGAGATAATTAGACGTCTGACCTCTACTGGAAGCATTCAGGCTATCGCATCTATCAACTGCGCCGTTGACAAAGGCGGCTGAAGAAATCTAAGTCGGGCGAGTTGACTTGTGAAGAAGTCGGCGTAACGTGTGGGTAATGTACCCGAGTATTTTCTAGAGTATACTTCTGAGCGTAAACTGTTCTGCGCTTCAATACTCCAAAAACGTTTTATCAGGGCTTCTGTGAACTCTTCAAAGTCCACAAACGTGTACCCGAAGGCTCGCAACCATTCAAGGAGCCCATCTGCTAAATAACGCTCTACTATCTTCATCTCTCTCTCACGAGGAATATGAGCTTCGATAAAATAATCTTTGAGGTTTCTTACATACTCAATTGGTGTGAATCTATCAAGGTTACTAAATTTTCTAGGTTCATCTTCAAAGTTTCTGATCACCGTCACGTTCTTAGGTTGAGAATCCTGAAGACTAGATCAAAAATCTCTAGCATCTCTTTCGGGATCTTTTCTTCTATCTTCTAGAACTTCAGTAAACCTGATCTTCTGTTCTGATTTCTCTTTCTTCTGCTCCTAGACTATCTCTTCTAGTTTGATTCCCATAATTTTCTAGATTTATCTTTTCTTCTATCTCCGTGATAATCTTCTTCAGTTGGTGTCCTACTTCTATCTTCAACTCATCTTTGTATGTTTCAATACTGGCGACATCTCCTAAGTTTAGACTTTGTAACTTTCTACTAATGTAGTCTTCTAATTCAGTAGATTTACCCTCATGAATCGCATTTACGTCAGTGACAACCTTATTTATTCGTTCCTGTATAGTTTCATTTTTAATTTCTAAGGATTCCTCCAAAACTTGCATATCCTGACCCGATTGAGTTCTATCGTCCACCTGTGTTTGAGTAAGCTGATCAATGCGGTTACCTAGGTCTGATCTAACACTAACAACTTCACGATTAATCTCTAGCTGTGAACTGGCTATTTTCTTATCTATATTATCCTGAATCTTTTTACATGCTCACTACTGGACTTATTCCACTCGTCCTTCCAAACGACTACATTTGCCTTCAACATTTCGGCAATGTCTTCTTCTACATCCCCTTTAAGGATTTTGTTGTGGTCGATGACCTGAGTACGCAAAGTATCGACATTTGTTTTTAACTCCGCTAAAGAAACAGTAGTCTTTAACGCGTCATCAACAAATTGTGACCTTAAAGCTCCTATATTTTCTTTACACTGGTTTTAGATTCTTCAACTTCTCTCCTAATCTTATTAATGTCACCCTGAACTTTAGTTACATCAACAAACATTGTGTTAACCTCAGTTTGTATCTTACCGTTATCAGCCTGCACACTAGTGATTTCAGTTTGTACATTATTGATGTCTACTTGAACATTTTCGACATCTGCCTGAACTTTATCGAACTTATTCTGTACACTATTAACATTAATCTGGGCATAGGATACATCTGATTGGACACTATCAACTTTGGTGTGGACGTTGGATACATCTCCCTGAACCTTAACTACATCAGTTCGGACATCTCCGACATCTGTCCGTACACCACTTACATCATCCTGTATCACCTTAGAACTGGCCTGCAATCGCGTTACATTTATGTTCATATCAGAGACACTAGTCTGTAATTCATCCAAGGAAGTCTGAACTCCCTGAATGTCCTCCTTGAAACTCTCTTTAACAGTTTCAGTGACTTAATCTGTAATGGATTCAACAACATTTTCAACAACCTTGACCACTACTAAGTCAAGATCCTCCTTACGTTCTCGTTTCAGCTTCTCCAAATCTTGCTTCGCCTCCTGAAATATACATTGCATATTCTGCATATTCACTTTCAAATTCTCTTTGATCTCACCTTTCACTCTTCAAACTCTCTTTCAAGTGCTCCTGCAGCTTCTCCTGCATCTCCTTCAACATCTTCCTAACATCCTCGGTTGCCATTACAACAATACAAATTATCAAATGCTATAGGGACATATTCAAAAACAAAACAAGTTAACAACATTCGAGCAACACTTTCCTCCATGTATTTGGGCACCTTAATGTCTATAGATCACTTAAGATTATCTTAACATTAACTTAACAGACACCCTATGTTTAATAAATTCACTTAGACAGTTCGTTCACTTGTGTTCGACTTTAAATATTCTAACATAAAGAAACTCTACAATTACTATCATTAAAACAATTTAACTTTATATTTAACTTGACTAACAACTGCCATGAACCGGTAAAATAATATAAAATCGAGATCATAGGTTGTTTTTTCGAAACTTTCCACCTATTATACCTTTCTCAGGTTTATATACGATCTGATCTTTTGTGATAGTGCAACCTTAATAAATCAACTCAAAAATACCTATATAATCACACTCACATCCATCCAAAATTGGACTAGACATCCCACAAGTTTGGTAATTATTTATTTCACTAGAAATGTTCAAACGAACAACTTCTAAAGGCTCTACGAAGCTAATTTCGTAGGCCCTTAGTTAGGGCGCCATCGCTACTGTACCCGTAAATTCGGGAAGATACCTGTTGGGAATCCATAGCACAAGCTGGATTGTTTTATATGAGCTCCGGCTAAAAATCCATCAGAAATTGCTCCAACAAGGTCTTCGGGAATCTACACAGTATTGATCAATGGTATCGTGAATATCAAACAAAATGCACAGGCTCAGAAGCACCTACCTTACTTTATCTTGGGGTCTCTGCAGGACTTATCTCCAACCTATAAACGGCATCACGATAACACTGTTTCCTTTATATTTAAAATAAATCACTCGAAGACAACAACGAAAAATGAACTGAGTAAATTTATTATAACAATGGTAAACTAAGACTAATATAAACAATAAATAACAACAATTAATTAATAAATTAATTATGCTCATTCATACACATTCCTCTCCTACAACAAATACGCTATTGAATTTACTATGCTGTCAGTTAAATAGCAACACATTTTGACTGACCTGAGCCTACTAGATGTATTTAAAACGTTTAAGACAAAAATCTGCATGCCAACATTCTTGAAGAGCTGTAAAAAACCGGCACGCTTCTCGTAACCCACCTGGCTACGCTCTCATTCAGAAAATGACACACATTCTCGATCAGCCGAGCAGCTGCTTGCTTAAGAGGGCGGTGGACTGACAACAACGGTCCACATTATAAAATAGACTGACCTTGAAAGACTTAACGGGAAATCACATCCCCACATTCACTGTGGCCGCGCTGTGTAGCGTACAGTCACCGTGTTTAAAATTTATATTTTCTCTTTATAAAACTCTTCATATCTCAAGCACTTTTCAAACAATCACTTCCAGATTTTAACGCTAGCATCCATGCATTCTCCTCTATGGTTCATGACCCATAGGGTTGTTCAATCATACTTAACAACATTAAAAGCACTCGTTCTAAGAACATTCATTCTGAAATACACTATAAATCCAAAAACATCGAACAAATAATTATTATAAAAATTATTTCCCTAACTAAATAATTGCGAAAATATTTACAAAAACTGAATCGTTATATTTAACGTTATAGAGTAGAGTCGTAGCTCTCTTTCAACAATAAAACTACTCTCTCTTCTATATACAATGTGATCTTCACATATACTTTCTTGAACATTTATCAATGTTCTTATATACTGCACACACTTTGTCGTAATTAGTTTAATAGACAATATCAGTCGAATGCGTTCAACCACCAAAGGTCAATTGCAAGTAAGTACTCAATTCAGTGTTAATAAAAGTTAATATAGGTATTAGTGAACATAAAGTAGACAATTATTTCTCTAATTGTTTTCCGCTTATCAACGCTCTTGTCATTCCTGCTAAAGTCGTAAATCTAACAAGTATAGGAGTTCTTAACACAATGACTCCCTCTCTATTAATGCCTTGTTCTTTCCAAAATAACTATAATTCAATAACTTCCCTCCAATGCGGCAAAACCTTCGCATGAGTACACACATCTCTCCGCAACCTCATATATCCACAGTATATGGTATTAAAATCACATCCACTATGGTGGCCAATTCTTAACACAGTAATTGTCACCAACACCTCTTCTGTAGGAAATGCATTTAAATTACTGGCATTATCTTCAGTATTGTATCACTCAATCGCTGGTATATTGAACTCTTCCTTCAGTTTTTTAAAGAAACTTTTTTAATAAAGAACGACCTTAGAAATGTCGTCTATGACCTCCATAAATTTACTTTACAAAAGATACTTCACTGTCCACAGTATTGTTACATATACAATTAATAAAAATACTATTCCGTCTACCTTTCTTATCTAGCTTTAAATTACTCGCTTATGCAATGTCAGGTCCACAATAAGACGTGACACCACATATAGTGTATAAATAACCACATATGTTATTTATCATGTCAGTTAGACTTCAATATTGACTAGGGTAAACCAGCTTTGAATCCCTGTCGTAAGATAAGTTTTATTTCCTAATACAATTAAATGATTAAAGCTCTTAGCTTTCACAAATAAAGTAAGGATTGTCAATTCCGCAATGCGTCTCAATTCGATACACCGAATGTCTATGAGTATGACTTCTATCATATCCTGACAAATATTTCTTGTTAAAGCGACGTAAAGTTCATAGTAATTATGATGATATAACAATATCATTCGTGGTTTCTTCTGTTCTTGATGATTTCTTTACAGTGAGGTGCCCAAATTAAATTACTTAAAAATAATTTAATTGGCATCTGTGACTACATGTCTACAGCCTTAACTCGAAATAAAATTCAAAACGTCGAAAGTTAAAATGACTGGTCTTAAATAAGGAATACTGATTCCTTAAACAAATAAATATGTCAGTTGAGAAACTGATCCGTAGAATAAAAAAGTGAAAATGATGAAAGACGATCATCTCGAATGATCTTGCAGAATAAAATCTTGTTGCACACATGAAGAATAAATATATGTCGAAACATGGAATACATAAAATTTGGAGTAAAATGTTTGCTCAGAATGTCACTAAATAACTCTCAATATAAAAGTAAATAGCACTGCTACCTTATCAGACGATATCTAGAAGATCAATTTAAGTATTTTTGGATACTACTTAGATGTCCCTCAATCCAAGATACTGAGTTGGATCTCAGTTCGTTTCCTCAGACCAGTGACCGCGGATAAGGAAAGACGTTTCCACTCCGGTAATCACCAACCTCCATCTGGCATCGAACGACATCCTTCTGGAATAATTCTTCTGGGTTGCCGGGATTTTCCCTGGGCATCTTAACAAATCTTCTTATGTCGTATCTTCTTTCTCCGTCATAGATATAGTTCATTGTCATCGTAGAATAATTATCGTAGAAATATTCATATAAATGGTGAATGAAATATTTCTAGAGCTCGTAGTGTTATATACAGTTCGTGAAATGCCGTGAATGCACAAGGTGTAAGTGTACATAACGTCTACATTCTGAAGTATTCTGGTTAACGAAGCTCCATGTTGTATCTAAATCTCTGCTTCAAATATGTCCCTCGCGCATAATGTTCTTATCTCTTCATCGCCACATCGTGATAAATATCGAACAACAAGTCCTGATGAATATTAGCAGTCATCGTGAAAATGTTTATATACTGCTCCAATGTGGAAGTAAAGACACTGCTATTCACTTGTTTTGTGTTCACTGCTGTCTCGTTTCAACTAAAATGATTATAGCTTCTGCGTCCGACACTTTTCTATGTCACTTTTAAAAAGTTTATAACAGCGAAACTATACAAGTTGTGACGCTTAAATTTCAGTAAATACTCGAATACAATTTGTACTGTCTGCGTATACAATTGGCCGAAGTCTATTCACAAATACTATTGAGTTAATGCAATATCAAAAACTTGCAAACTTCGCCTAGTTTCAAAGCTCGGGATCTCCTATATATTTCCCGGCGATCGCGCTGTCTCCACGAGTGGTCTCACTACCGTACTCGGATAACCTTCGGGATCTCGGTTAACCCGGTAAACACATCTACACTCTTCGAAGTCCGTAGGATAAAGAACCTCGATGCCTGGGTCTCCCTCTCCAAGTCGTAATTTTGGCGGCCATTTCTGACTCCCTTCATAAATTTACCGCGCACTTTAACAATGCTTATTACTGCGTAATTAGACCTTTCAGCCCCTTTTAAAGTCTCTGTAATATTATCCTTTAATGCCTAAAATCTCCATATAATATAGTTGAAGGTATCCCCGTATTCAATAAGAGCTCTCCTCATTGGCTGGGGGCTTATGTCCAATGACATAAATTATAACAATAATTATAATATTCCTTAGCCAATTCACTGTTGCTAGGTCGATTTCAACCTTCTAGAATCGTCTGTTGCACAACATATCACGTGTTCGGAATCTCCCTGCCTTGCTTCTCGCTAACACGACTCGTTTGCGTCAAGATCCAGCATTTATATTGCCATCATAGCGTATAGAAGAGAAAGTGACGCGATTTGTGGTGTTTGTATGGTCCTGCCACTAGGTGGCTCTAGCGTCGGCTAGCGCTGAGTGAGAACGGTATCAATACAAGCAGTTGAATGTTACTTTTCAGTACTTGAATGTTATCAGCTTACACTACGTTGTATTAGACATGATGATCCAAATATAAAATTGTCCGCACTGAGTATATAAAACGCTGACGTCCGTTGTGTTGATTATGAAACATCAGATTGCGTCATAGGTTCATATAATAAGGAAATAAAACATTCTGACGGGGGTCAAAATGTAACTGAATGTGTGAAAATCGTAAAGCTACAGACCATTCACTACTGCACAAATAAATTAAATATAATATAATACAGTATAATGACAAACTCACCCATATAACTTATAGCTCTCAGTTGTCCGAAGCTTTGGACAGCTTACGCGATGATTTTCCAGACTTAGAAGTTGACTGCTCTTTCCTAAATTCTTTCGTACGAAAGAAAAAGCGCACTTCATGAAATGAAAAACGAGTTTTTCAATAAGGTCCAGTTTATGTTCCATACACCATCAGAATATCACGGCCCTAAAACAATCTCATCAATGCTGTCCTAACACTCATAAAATATATCAACCCACAAATTTGAAAGGGAAGATAATTCCATTTCAACGACTTCTTCGACCTGTAAAAGAATGTTGAAGACACTGTCAGACGGTTGAGTTAGGTAACTAAGGGCATTTATTGTGCCAAAGTCCTTTATATTAGTGAAAGTTGCAGCTGTTGTGTCCGACGGCCTTTTCACTTTGAAGGGTTGTTGCACACTTCACACAGCTGATCCCTTTCCTTAGTTGCTTGACAATATACCCGGCTAGATAGTGTGGGACTGCACCAGGCTTCAAACTCCATCTCATTCTCGCCATTTCGACTGTCTTTCCTTCTATAATGAAAGTGTCCGTTTTTTATAAGGAAATTATCGGAGCAATGTTTGTCACATAGCCTGCATATGACTTACTTGACAGTTTAATGTCGTTCCTCGGAATGGCCTTAGCCCATTTAAATAAATCATCTTCGGCTTTTGGAGGTCTAAAAAAAGTGCCTACCTGTTGCAGATGACTTGTCGTATCCATATCGGCACCCGGGAACAAAACAACACGGCATATTCACTTACACAGTTTTGTTTGACGAATCTTACCAGGTTAAAATTCACTCGACAGCACAAACGTAAAGAAATAAGTGTAAAGGCTTACAAATACTAAACACACCAGTGTCATAACGTATGTATTATTTCACTATCGCTTCTTGATCGCATACACTTTTCAACACCAAGAAATAAGGACTAAACACGGCAGCATTTCCATGTTTTCAAACTCGCGAGCGCTTAGAAAGTGTCTCCAGCCAGCCACAACCAACCGCTGCGCAGTCTACCGGCGGGCGCAGCAACTACCCATACTAAAGATACGGCAAACTCGGGAGTCGGCACACTTTCTCTTCTAAACGCTATGTTGCCATGTTAAACTGTATCATGGGCTTGGAAAATATTTTCATTTAAGTCCTAAATAATTCATTTTTCGGGGGCAATACCTAAATCTATATTCGATGTCAACAGATTCCTTTTTTGTAGAAATGCTTTCCTTGCCTGAGCCAACCTATTTTTATATCCTCTTTGCTTCGTCCTTCACTGGTTATTTTGCTTCCTAAGTAACAGAAGTCGCCTACTTCCTTCAGCTTTTCACTTGCCAATTTGATGTCCATAGAGGTTTCTCAGGGGGTACCGTTACGAGCTCTGCGCGAGTAATGGTAGCCATTGGTCTAGCAGTATGTGACGTCAACTCGCGGACACAGACGAGCCCCACAGCACTGCAGCACCTGCATGTATTTTGCTTGAGGACCATTTTCTTAATATATACCAGTTATTAGCTACCTAATTGCACTCAGATTTTGATCTACTAATGTTAGAATGTTTCTGAATGATGTTGGAAATAATGACGATGACTTAGCACGTAAAGAATGTGAGTTAATTAACGGCTATGAAACTTAGACCTAACACATCTTAGAATCCAATATTTCTGTTCTTAACTATTCATTTTAGGAGATTGGGACATATTGGTCTTCAGTCTCATGTACTTGGACGTATTGAATTGGCCTGATAACCTGTGTTTTTGTACTGTATTAGTACGGTATGTGTTCAAGACTTGAAATTTGCACCATCCCGACATTTTCCTTGAGGGAGTGTGAAAAACTCTCTCTCAGGAAAACCACACACGGTGTCGGAATTCGAACTTTTGATCTCCGTGCAGTTATGGTGTACACCTTAACGAACACGGCTATGCTGTGGGGTCAGAAAATATTTCTAAAGGAATATTGGAAATGTCAATATTTAAACCAATACAAAGTTATGGTGGTTTAGCATAGTCCATAAATGATTCAACAACACACAACATTTCAAGCATCGTGGTCAATTAGCCCCGTGTAGATTACTTGGGTGTATGTGCTAAATCTGTCTGATAACCAGTGTCTTTATGATGGCTGTACTAATGTGTTCATTTATAATTGGGCTTAGGATTTAGGTAGGATGCCGTGGTCAATTGTATGTCTCAATTTCCGTGTCTGGAATGCGTTGTGGTAGGAATTCAGAAGAACGCGGTCATGATCTGTGAGGTAGGTAGGCTACCATCCCTGGCATTTACCTGGAGTTGAAATGGAAAACCACTTCAAGTCCGGCAAACGGTGTATTGCAAATCCACATGTCCCCGATAATCAGTGTTTAGGCGTTGACAAGGAGACACCACACACTGTACGGAAAGAGCGGCTGCAGACTTGAGAACTTGGGAGGCAAATTTCTGTCGGCCTAAAGGAAGTATTCCATTTTATTAATTACTAGCTGAAGTACCCGTGCTTCGCTACGCGTCATAAATAAATTAAAATGAGAAGGTGACAGTTAAAACAGGGGATAGGCGAGATGCTGCGCAGAGGGATATTAAGGATGGAATATTTTGTCCAACTACACCGCTGGGCGTTGACCGTGTTTTATAGCACAAATTTAGGTTTTTCTCGCTAACCGTTGGAGATACCTTTCGGATAGAAAATGTAATTTTAAACCTCGTATATGCCATCAAAAGTTTGCTATTTCTTAGCGTTCTCTTTTTATTTGAAATGGAAATATGAAAGTTTGAAATCAAAAGTAACCTATATGTTAACCAGGTAAATCAGCTACTTCCATGTAAAATTCATGTAAATCGGACCAGTGGTACTTGCGTGATTGAGTAATACACACACACCATCTCATTTTTAGCCTCGCTTCGCTCGCGTCATAGTCGTGTCATATTGTTATTGAATGAAATGCAGGTTTAACCCCGTTAACACCCCTTTAGAACCTGAATATCCAAAAATCCCTCCTTAGTAGACATTTTCGACACACAACAAACATATCCCCAAAATATCATTCTTCTAACTTTAATACTGTAGTTTTGGTTGGTCGATGAGAGTGAACATCCAAAAATCCTTCCTTAGTGGACGTTTTTCTTCCAGAATTTCACCCCTCCCCATAGGCCCCTTAAATTGTATTTATAAAAAACGGTCGAACACCTATTTATTTTATTTATTTATTTATTTATTTATTTATTTTTAAGCTGATTGATTTCCTCCGAGCTTCAAACACCTCGCTTATGTCGTTTAAGAGATACACGCTCCGTTAGGAATCTTTCAAACCCCACTTTTCATCCCTTTCACCTTATAATATACACTACATCGAAAAACCATTAGACATGTGTCAGCTTATTTTAATGATTAGAATATATGCCAAGTATCACATCCCCAAATGAAACTACTGGTGAGATATTGTTATTCAATGAAATGCACATTTACCCCTTAACACCTCTTTAGAACCTGAATATCCAAAACTCTTTCCTTAGTGGACGTTTTCGACATACAACGAACATATCCCCAAAATTTCATGTTTCTAACATCAATAATTTTGGCTGGGCGATGATGAGTGAGTGAGTCAGTCAGGACATTTTCTTTCAATTATTTTTGATAATTTCACTCCTCCCCATGAACCCCTTAAATTGGATTTATGAAACAAACGGTCGAACACCTATTTACTTATTTAAAGCTGTTTTCCCCCTGAGTTTGATGAGTGAGTAAGTGAGTCAATCAGTTGGGACACTTTCTTTCCTGGTTTTTCTCCCCCAGAATTTCACCCCTCTCCAAGGGCCCCTTAAATTGGATTTATGACAAAACGGTCGAACACCTCTTTACTTGTATTTAAAGCTGTATTTCCCGTCGAATTTCAAACTTCTCGCCTATGTCGTTTCAGAAATACACGCTCCGTTAAGAATCCTTCAACACCCAATTTTCACCCCTTTCATCTCATAATATACATCACATCGATAAACCCTTAGACATATGTCTTATTATTTTTAATGATTAGTTTATATATCGAATAACACATCCCCAAAGAAACAACTCATGAGATATCGTTATTCAATGAAATGCACGTTTACCCCCTTAACACCTCTTTAAAACCCGAATAAACAAAAATCATTCCTTAGTTGACGTTTTCGACATACAGCGAACATATTCCCAAAATTTCATGTATCCAACGTGAATAGTTTTCGTTGGGCGTGATGAGTGAGTGAGTCAGACAGGACATTTTCTTTCAATTATTTTTACCAGAATTTCACCCCTCCCCACGGGCCTCTTAAATTGGATTGATGAAAAAACGCTTGAACACCTATTAACTTGTTTTTTAAGCTGTCTTTTTTCCCTGAGTTTGATGAGTGAGTTAGTCAGTCAGTTAGGACACTTTCTCTCCTTTCCCCTCCCCCCAGAATTTCACACCACCCCCATTGGCCCCTTAAATTAATTTATGAAAAAACGTTCGAACACCGATTTACTTACTTTTTAAGCTGATTTTTTCGCTGAGTTTCAAATTTCTCGCCTATGCCGTTTAAGAGATAGGCCTACACGCTCCGTTAGGAATCCTTCAACCCCCACTTTTCACCCCTTTCACCTCATAATAATACACCACATCGAAAAACCCTTAGACACATGTCTGCTTATTTTTAATGATTAGTTTATATGCCGAGTATCACATCCACAAATGAAACCACTCGTGAAATATTGTTATTCAATGAAATGCAGGCTTAACCCGCTTAAGACCCCTTTAGAACCTGAATATCCAAAAATCCTCCCTTAGTGTACGGTTTTGACATACAACGAACATAGCCCCAAACTGCCATGTTTCCAACTTCAATATTTTTGGCTGGGCGACGATGAGTGAGAGAATGAGTCAGGACATTTTCTTTATTTTTTTTTCTTCAGAATTTCACCCCTCCCGATGAACATCTTGTATTTGATTGTTCAAAAAACTGTCGAAAAGCTATTTACTTACTTTAAAGCATTTCCCCCCCCCCAAATTTGATGAGTGAGTCAGTCAGTCAATCAGTTAGGACACTTTCTTTTCTGCCCCCCCCCCCCCCTCCCAGAATTTCACCCCTCCCCATGGGACCCTTAAATTGGATTTATGAAAAAACTGTCAAACACATATTTACTTATGTTTATCCTGATTTTTTTCCCGCTGAGTTTCAAACTCCTCACCTATGTCGTTTAAGAGATACACGCTCCGTTAGGAATCTTTCAATCCCCACTTTTCACCCCCTTTCACCTCATAATATACACCACATCGAAAAACCCTCAGACAGGTGTCTTCTTACTTTTTAATGATGAGTTTATATGCCGTGTATCACATCCCCCAATGAAACCAATCGGGAGATATTGTTATTCAATGAAATGTAGGTTTAACCCCCTTAAGACCCCCTTTAGAACCTGATTATCCGAAAATCCTCCCTTAGTAGACGGTTTTGACAAACAATGAATATATCCCCAAACTGTCATGTTTCTAACTTCAATAATTTTGGCTGGGCGATGATGAGTGAGTGAGTGAGTCAGGACATTTTCTTTCAATTTTCTTTTTTCAGAAATTCACCCCTCCCCATGAACCCCTTAAATTTGATTTAAGAAAAAAAAACTGTCAAACAGCTATTTACTTACTTACTTACTTAATTTCCCCCTGAGTTTGATGAGTGAGTCAGTCAGTCAATCAGTTAAGTCACTTTCTTTCCTGTTCCCCCCCCCCCCCAGAATTTCACCCCTCCCCGTGGGCCCCATAAATTGGATTTATGAAAAACCGGTCAATCACATATTTACTTCTTTTTTATGTTGATTTTTTTCGCTGAGTTTCAAATCCTCGCCTATGTCGTTTAAGAGATACACGCTCCGTTAGGAATCTTTTAATCCCCACTTTTCACCCCTTTCACCTCATAATATACACCACATCGAAAAACCCTCAGACACATGTATTCTTATTTTTAATGATTAGTTTATATGCCGAGTATCACGCCCCCCAATGAAACCAATCGGGAGATATTGCTTTTCAATGAAATGCAGGTCTACCCCCTTAACACCCCCTTTAGAACCTGAATATGCAAAAATCCTCTCTTAGTGAGCATTTGCGTCCCTTTAGGAAGCTGCATACCAAATTTCATTCCAATCCGTTCGGTGGTTTCTGAGATTTCGTGATGAATGAATGAGTGAGTGGGTGAGTGGTATTTGACAAATATATAGTAGAAGATGGTGTCAAGTCTTTGTTATGCTACACTCGGTTGACAGTGCTGTGTGAGTAGTTGAGTAACTAACGGGATTTCAAGTAAAGATCCTCATTTTCTATACCGGTAGTGCAGAGCGCGAATGGCATCCAGTCGGCCGTGTCTCGACTTGAGCTATGTTGCCATGGAAACTATCTGCCTTGCCATTCCTTCATGAGTATATTTTATGATTTGATTTGCCTGTGCTTGAGTGCAAAAGGGCCGAAATCAGAAGAATGAGAAAGACTATCGAAAATTCATGTAGCCAGCGGTTCGTTCTGGGTCCTAAACTATGTGTATGCAAAATATGGTTGAGATTGGTGGAACGGTGTAGATTTGTATACGGAACAGACCCACCCACATACCCACATACATACAGACTTTCACTTTTATATATAAGATATTGCAATACACCTATGAGATAGAAACGTCAAGGTCATCAGTTAGTTATTGTTGTTTTAAGGGGCGGAACTACGAGGTCATATGCCCCTATATAAAGATTTTAGGGTGGGTGGAACAATATAATACCTAATCCTAGGTTTTTTTCTTTTCAGATTATATTCTTTATTGGTTAACAGCCGCTCACCCACCCCTGCTGTACAGAGTATCGTTGTATTGAGATGATCGTACAATTGTAATGTTTTAAAATTGTTTGTGGAATAGGATGGCAATAACCCTCAGTTTTTTTAGATACCGCTCTTTTTTAGCTATTAATGTGGTCCTGTAGAAGTGCTGCACTAACGTACTCACTTTAGGCTGTAGCTTATTATTAGGGTCTTTGCGACATAGTGGTCGTGTAGCCCCGTGTACTAGGGTGTGTGAGTGTGAATTTTCCTGATAGCCTGTGTTATTGTGATGGCTGTAATAGTATGTGTATTTGTAATTCAGATGAGGATTGGGAAGGAGGTGGCCGTGGCCTTAATTTTGGAGCCATCACAGTATTAGCCTGAAGTAGAAATGTGAAACCAAGGAAAACCACTTCCAGGATGACTGAGGTAGGAATCGAACCCACCTCTTCTCAGTTATGCCTCACGAGGTTGAGTGTAGGCTACCCCATTCCAGCCCTCAGACTAGAATTATATAACTTGGCAAAGCCGGGAATCGTACCCGGGCCTCCGCGGTGGCAGCCACGAGTGATAGCCACTACGCAACAAGGCGGACTTTTAGGCTGTATGCCCGGGTTTAAAAGTAGGTATTTTGTTATGTTTATTTGATCATTAGCTTTTCTCAACTCGTCGTTGACGGAGTTGCGTTGTAAGGGTAACAAGAAATTGCCTTCGGGAGACTGGTGACACTGTTTAGCTTAGGTAGGTATGACTAGACTGTCGGACTTTGTTAGACCAACACGTGTAATTTCGCAATATTGACACAGTGCAATCTTCTGCTTAGAATTAGGTACTGAAAGGAAGACAAATTAGGGGTGACGGCGAGAGTCGAAGCCAGTTGATCTGTGAGGAGAAGAAGTAATTACAGATTTGAACAAAGGTTTTACTTTCCTGGATAGATTATCGCATTTATCTGGTAAGGGTTCATTCCATCATAAATGTACGGTCCCATCATTTGCCTGAGTTGAAAATGGGAAACCACAGAAAAACATATCAAGGACGGCTGATAGGAGGCCTCTAACCCACGTCTACTGAGTCCGCAGAGAGCTTGGCCCCATGGCCTAGTGCTACGCGTTCGCGAGCGTAGCTACCGCTGTAGTCTTTTTAACATACCTGTTGCTCAGTAGCACAATGTCCCAATGCCAGCCAGGGCCGTAGAGAACGATCACTGGCCCTAAGATAACCTGGGGCATAATTTTGAAATTACGATATAAAGCTTGCAAAAGTTAACCCCCTCCCCAAAGAAAGAGCTCCTCGCTTTTCTGCCCCATAAAACTTCAATCATCATTATCATCCATGGAATTTAGCTGCCCAACTGATTATTAATTTACTTTGTTTTTAGTTATTCAGCCCTCTCCTTTATTTTCGTCTCTCATTGGTTTTCTTTTACTTAACGATTTTGATCAATGTGCCTTAAAAATGCAGTTTTCTTTATATCTGAACGTGTTGAGGCTCTACAAGAATAGCCCACACTCCTTACAGAAATGCACAGTATGAAGTAAAGATTTTTTTTTTTTGAGTTAGAATTAGAAACGTTAAGGACTCTTTAACTCTAACACGTAAAATGGATGACTCTGGCAACTTAACCATTTCCCCGGAAAACAGAGAACACAAGGGTGTAAAATTAATCATATGTTCTCTTTGTAATGTTTATTATAATGTTGACTGTCTGTGTTTACATCAATGTGTGTCATCAGAAAATTTCATAATAGTTTTGATATATTTCTTTTCGTAGTCAGTTTACTCTCCAGGTAGGCTTTCCCCACGGACTCAGCGAGGGTTCCCATCTTTACCTCCTCTGCGGGCAGTGTCCTGGAGCTTGACATCGGGTCGGGGATACAACTGGGGAGGTGGGACTAGCACCTCGCCCAGGCGGCCTCACTTGCAAAGCGAACAGGGGGCCTCATGAGGGATAGGACGGGATGGGAAGAATGGGAGGGATAGACAAGAAAGAGGGAAGGAGGCGGCCGTGGCCTGACGGTAGGGACCATCCCAGTATTAGCCTGAAGTAGAAGTGGGAAACCACGGAAAACCACTTCGAGGATGCCTGAGGAGGAAATCGAACCCCCTCTACTCATTTGGACCAGCCGAGACCAAGTAGACCCCGTTCCAGTCCTCATACCACTTTTCAAATTTCGTGGCAGAGTCGGGAATCGAACCTCGGACCTTCGGGGTGGCAGTGTAGCTCGCTGACCACTACGCAACGGAGGCGACAGTTCCAACATTAAATTAAATATAACTGTCCGCTCGAAGTCCTTTTACCACCTCAAGCCCTTCAGCTTTTTGAGGTCCCGTTCGTAGTCCTATGGTAAAAAAAAAAAAAGGTGCAGAACCTACTCGGGCAGTTCTAGCATTGACGCTATCCTTTCGTCTGCATCTTAAATCCACAGCTTTTGAAGTTGCTTATCGTTAGAAAATGAGTGGTAAATCACTTCAGAATTTCTACGGCCATTGTTTTGTACTCAGAAACGGCACAGTTACTGTGGCTACCCATTATTAAAAGCGCATTAACATCTAAATGGATCATACAACTACATTACAAAGCACGTTTTCTACTTCAGGCGACACTGGTTTGTCCGCGAAATGACGTCAGCGGAAAGGGAGCCACCTGCCGACTGAAGCGGGAACTGAGATATCGGCCTACCTGTTAGTATTCTAGTTACCTTGGAGGTTTCTGATTATTTTTCGGCTGCATTCCAATATTTTTGTTTTACATGTATTAATTTTCATCATGAATTCTTTCCTCAAGACGGAGTCCATATCTTTCAAAAACTCATTAAATTCCTCTGTCGTGTCGGTCAAGATGACTATGCAAATCTCAGAGTTGAAATTATTTCTCCTTGAATCTTCACTCCCACTTTGAAGTTTTCTCCAATTTCCTTCATTGCTTGTTCTATGTAAAGATTGAAAAGTATGGGTGATAAGTTGCAGCCTTACACCTTTCTGAATACCAGCTTCTCTCTTATGTCCTTCACCTCGAATGACTGCTGTCTGGTTTCTGTATAGATTGTAGATCACCCTCCCCATCCCTGTACTTTATTCCAATCATTTTCAAAAAATACCCAACTGGTAATGAGACCAGCAATGTAGGAAATAAGTTAGTTTAGTGTTGATATGATGTTATCATCACAGTTACAACGTATTTTCGATACATACAGTTTGAACTTTGTGTTACATCATTGTGCATATTTGCGGATTTTAAAATGTAACTAGCGGACTCTCACATGTGTAAACCACCCGCCCGGCTTTATCCGTATACGAGCTCGACGCGACACAGTTCTGGCAGGGGCTATCGTATTGTTTATTTGTTTAATAGCAATTTTTATACAAATTGTCCATATTTATGAAATGAGAGTGTATTTCGTCACTGTTGCGGGTAAAATCTGAATAATTATGCTGCAGAGGGTCGAAACCAGGCATCACTACTCCTCGAAGGTTGGCATACAGTAGTTGGTATTAAGTTGGATTGCTACAGTCTATTATGAATTTGAAAATGAAACCATGCTGTTGGTCATTCGAAACACTTAAAACTATTCCCTGCCACTTCTGATTGCTCCGATATGACAATCGTGACGAAATTTCTTAGATGTGTTGGAAAAGGTACAAATTGCCTCGTGTCTAATGAATTATCATTTCACCATTAAAGTCCACAATTTTGTCTATTAAAGAGTCATGTAACGCCTTCAACCTCTGTATTATAGAGAAATGCTGAAGATATTTTTTCAGTACAATTGAAATTTGCTCGACTTCTTATTAGCCTTCGGTGTGAATAAAGCATTGGTGTTATTTATTCGCTGGCAGCCTCAAAATGCTCGTGAGACTATTTCTATTCATGATATATATTCCATTAGATACTTTAGGGGAAAGGTCAGCATTGGGATTGATGTATGATTCTAAATCCGTCGTAGACCTAAAGCTCTCTCCCCCCGCCCCTTTGCTTTTCTGGATTTAAACTTATGGATTTATAAAGTTAAAATTGCGCGCAATGTGCATTGGTATAACTATTATTCATCCAAGCAGAACTGGGTTAGAGTATCTCTCCTGTCTGGACACTTCAGCACATGATATTGTTCACCTTATGGATTTATTATGTAGATCATTCGTGGTGCTTAGCTGTAGGAAATTCTTTAGTCAATCATCAAGCTATAGATATAAAAAAGGACGTAAATAAACAAGTAATGTACCTTTACATTTAATTGTAATTCCTAATGACGTAATACCGTGGAAGCGAGCTAGGAGAGTACCATGGGCTGATAGATTCTTCCTACAGTTAGTACTGTAGTTGGAGGAAGGAAGAAAGGAAGGAAGGAAGGAAGGAAGGAAGCTTGTGATTTTACGTGACCGTTAAACTCGCAATCAAAAGTCACGAGACCTCTTTTTACGTGGAATCCGAAACACCATCCGTGACAATTCACTTCACAAGTCTCATATGCATTAAACGGTAATCAACCGGCCGCGGTGACCGACAGCGCTAACGCGCTACCTTGTGGCTTGCTGGCATCGGGAGAGCGTGGGTTCGGATCCCACTTCGGCCGTCCTGAAAATGGTTTTCGTGTTTTCCAATTTTCACCACCAGGCAAATGCCGGGACGGTTCCTTGCAATAGGTCCACGGCCGATTTCCTTCCAATATATTTTCCCTGACCCATCCTGAAAATAAAATAAATGGCCATTGGCTGCATTATAATAATAATAATAATAATAATATCGCATGGCCTCGGATGCCGGGTGCAAGCTTTGCAATTTGACACCCAGATGGTAGCTTGCATGTCGAATTTCGTTGTTCCTTGAATCACTATGAAAGTCAAGGAGGGTAGATATCTAAGCTCCTTGAACACTATAGCGCTTTCTAGTAGAGAAATGAGGAATTTTGTGTTGGTGGAAACTCCCGATATTAATTTTGCCATTATGAACACGGCCTACTGAATTCAAATGGGTTCTTTGACATGCCCACATCGTATATTGGCTGCATTAATAAAATTATATATTAAACGGTATCGAATCCGGTCCACCTTGATGGAAGGCAAGCAGCTGCACCTTCTTTCTCCGTACCGAAGGTAGTCTGCTCATGACATCACAGTTGATCTGCGGAAAAAATTGCTTGCCATCAACGGCAGTTGGGGAACTGTTGATAGGATACTATATTTTAAAGTAAAATTGGCTTGATCTCGTAGGTGACGAATCAATACTCATTCATTAAGTTTCTTACCTTAAGTTGTGGCTCTCTTGGGCAGTTCCTAACTGAATTGACCGAGAGTCACCGAACTTTCTATAATAGCTCTTAATGCAGTGACATATAAGTAAACAATAGGATATTAAAGAATGTTGAATGTCGCAATTACATACAGTAGTATGATCAACGATTTCATAGGTGAATTGTAAGACGAATTGACTCTTGTTTGTTAGTCAATATGTGTGTCACATTTATGGGGTTTCACTGTTAATTACAACGAGATAAACTGTTGACACTCGATACGGCTTTGAAGACATCTTAACGCACAGGATGTCCTTCAAATGTGAATAAACAAACAATTCAATATCGAGTAATCAGCAAGCAATTCTACAGTTCACAGCAGGTTTAGTGAAACTTCACATCAGGCGTGGTGGGAGAACAAATTACAAATTACACTCCCTACAGGTACGGCTCGAGACCACATTCGTTGGTTGGTTGGTTGGTTGGTGCCGCGACAACGCGGTCATGTAGCCCCGCGTACTTTTGGTGTGTGTAGAATCTGACTACCGGTGTTAATTGTGATGGCTGTATTAGTGTGTGATTCAATTTCAAGTAGTTCCTACTTTTGCTACCAAATACTACCGTCGACGAGACCTAGCTGCGAACTTGGCTACTAGATGCCACCACAACTGGCACCTGGTGGCGAACGTTGGAACTCATAGAGTGTTAATCAAATCTAACCTATACATTTTTAGCTTCACGTAGTTAGTGGAAGATTCTTTTACATTCCATAAATCTATGGCATGGGACCGCCAGCTTTACTTCCCCTCCGAAGGAAGAAGACCACATTCAAATCCGTGCAAAACATATTTTAGGTGCCACCCTCGCCCACGTTTATCATCCGCCTTCAAGCCGCCCACACACTGACCCGTTCTTAGATCACAGTTGTTGAAGCGTGTTGCATCGGCAAATTTCCGACTAGTTACCACGGCAACAAGGGCAAGCAGACTCGAAGATTTTTTTTGTTAGCGTATGGCTGTTAGTGCCGGGAGTGTCCGAGGATATGTTCGGCTCACCAGAGTTTGTAGCTGCTTCTATGCGGACATACAAGTACCATTTTGTGTTGAGTGTTGTCTGGGGAGGAAAGTGTGAATGTAAGGACGAGGAATAGGAAGTTAGCGACTGTGGCCTATTGATAGGAACCAACCCCAGCATTTGCCTGGAAGGAAGATGGGAAACCACAGAAGACCATCTTCAAGGTTGCCGGTGAGGGGGATTCGAACCTCCTCGCTTCCCGGATGTGAGCGACTGCCTGCAGCCACGCTGTAACGACCACGGTAACTACCCGGTACTTGTTGAAGTGTGTTGCATCGACAAATTTCCGACTAGTTACCATGGCAACAAGGGCAAGTAGACTTTAACGTTGTTATTTATTTATGTTCGTATGATACAAATGATCTACATAATAGCCTACAAATATGTACATAACGATCAAAAATGAACATCAAGGCTCTTCAACCAGGAAAGCGCTGGAGCTGATGCTTTCATGAACTCTTCCCATTCGCCTGCAAAGTTACGCTGTGGGCACTCCCGAATGATGTGGTTTATCGTCTGTTCTTGAGCTCCGCAGTCACAAGCTGGTGATTCTAGCCAACCCCATTTGTGTAGCATTGCTTTGGGGTACGAAGTGTAGACAGCCTCCAAGATGGTGTACCCTGGGCCTGGGGCGTATATACATTTTTTTCGGGGGGGGCTGAATATCCTGGAAAATTGTGAGTATCCTCAGAGGATTGTCACCGCAAAATACCCAGAAATATCAACCAATATCTTAGAGCATATGAAAATCCACAGCCTGCTTCCAGTCTCCGACCGGGTCAGGAATGGAATGAATGAAGCCCCCATCTAGCGGCGAGGATATGGACTGTGCCGGCTGCCGAGGCCTGACGCACTCATCTGTGGCAATGATTAAATGAATGACAGATGAAATGAAATGATAGTGGAGAGTGTTGCTGGAATGAACTTTTGACAGGGAAAACCGGAGTACCCGGAGAAAAACCTGTCTGCCTCCGTTTTGTCCAGCACAGATCTCACATGGAGTGACCGGGATTTGAACCACTGACCCAGCGGTGAGAGGCCGGCGTGCTGCCGCCTAAGCCACGGAGGCTTACATCTTAGAGCATATAACTTTGTGTAATTATTTTAGATAAGATTCAAAGTTTATATAGTCTACAATTATTACTGGCGATACAAAAAAAGTTGTAAAATAAAACACAACACACAAATAAAATTTTATACTTCATGAATTTTCTATTATGATCTATGGAGTATGAATGGCAAATATCTAAATATTTGTCAGTTTACTATGCAGAAAGGTAATTTTTTTTTTTTACAAGTTTATAATTTATTTCTCAAAAGTACCGTAAGTTACTGTGGAATTCACAGTTTTGCCTCACAGGGCTGAGTGTACACCGTTCCAGCCCTCAGACTAGAATTAAAATTTCTTGGCAGAGCCGGGAATCGAATTCGGGCCTCCGAGGCGGCAGCTAAGAATGCTAGCCACTACACTACGAGTTAGTACAATTTCAATCTTAATATTGTTTTTAACTTAGCCAATAAGTTACGATTAGGGTACAACCAAATTTACAATTATTTTATGCTCTTACCAAAGCAACACTTTCTTAATTTTTTGGCTCTTTTCGGGTTGGGGGGGGGGGGAGTGGAGCCCCCTCAGCACCCCCCTTATATACGCCTCTGCCCTGGGCAACGGACTGCAAGGGCAGGACGGCAGAAAGTCTACACAAGCGGTAACCGAACTAGATCTCGTATCTCTCCCGGTTTTTATGATCTACAACATTTTCCTTTAACGTTGTTGAAGCTTGTTTGTCACATTAAATAACACAATAGGACGAATAAATCATATCCATAATATGTTTTGGTTGTGTAACACCATAACTTTTTATTCTTTGCAATATATTCCTAGAGCTAAAGGTTGCTCGAAGAAAGAGGATAAACAAAATAATGCATTTTGGTTTAAAGAATAACACTATAAATATAGCTCTAAACTTTGAAAACAATTTCTGATATTAAACCCAAAAGAAAATTAAAACATTCTAAAAACTAATCCAGAAATCGATATGTACACACTGAATAAAAATCTCTGAGAAACAAAAATTATGTAAAAAAATTACAACAAACATTCGGAAACACACACACAAAATAAGTAAATTCAAAGCAACAAGAATAAAAAGTAATAAGAGTTTTGCTTCAAGCCAATTCATTGAGTAAGGTTGGCGTCTCAAAATTAAGATACAGTTTTTAAAATCTTTGACTCCCCTATCCATAAGCTCGTAAGTGCTGCTTCCGAAGAACCTGATAGTTTCCATCACCTTTTCTGTGATTGTCCCCGTGGCGACAATCATGACTCAAGGTAAATTTTTAAATATTACTATAAAATGACAGTAAATTCATATTTTAACAAAATCAATATTGATTACAGCACATCAGTTTAAAAAGAAAAAGAAATTCTAAATAATATGGAACAGAATACATTTTCATTTCAGACTGATTTTCCTCTCAGCGTCCAGTCTGTAAACCTCTGTTTGAGAACAAGTCACCTCCATGAGCCCCTATTAGCAGTTAGCTCTTTGGCCTCTTCTGCTTCTACATCTCTCGCTTTGAAATCGTTCAACATTGAATCTAACAACCGCCTCATAGGTCTACCTCTGATTCTCTTACCCTCGACAGTCGAACTAATTAACCTCGTAGGTAATCTCTCCTCCCCCATTCTCACCACATGACCCCACCATCTGAGTTGGCTGATACGAACAGCTTCATCTATCGTTTTCATTTCTAACTTAGCCTTTATCTCTTCCTGTCATTGCTCCCATCTATTTGTCCCAAAAATCATTCGTGCTACCCTCATATAAGTTACCTCGAGCTTATGTATCAGATATCCTGAATCCACCCAGCTCTTACTTCCTTAAAGCAAGATCGGTCTAAATACTGAACGATGTAGGGAGAGTTTCGTGGCTACTCTAACTTCTTTCTTGCAGAATACTGCAGATCGCAACTGAGAACTCACTGCATTGGCTTTTACACACCTCGACCCTATTTCTTCCCCATACTACCATCCTGAGAGAATATACAGCCTAATTATTTAAAATGTTCTACCTCCTCCAATTTAGTTCCTCCTCAGGAAATATTGTGAATTTTCATTTTCATATCTGAACAATATCCAGCCGCCAACAAGTGGATTAGAGATCACAGAGGCTTATCATGTAGCGAGTGGCGTGAGTCAATAGAAATGACTGCCAATGCATACGCAGTGTACCAGGTAGGTCCCAGGACAATTACCTCTGTCGGCGTTGTCACAGAGAGTTAGGAACACTTGCTCATGTCCTGTGATCCTGCACACACAGCGAAATCCTTTGAAACTCACGCTACCATACTGCTAGATCACTAATAGCCGATGCACTCAGACAGAAGTCCTCAGAAGATATTGTTCATTCTTTTAGGGCATTGCGACTTCGTGGTCATGTAGCCCCGTGATCAGGGCCGGATTTACCGTAAGGCAAAATAGGCACGTGCCTAGGGGCGCCGCAGGGCGCCCCTTCGGTTAGGCAACCGGCAATGATCTGTACTGGAGGCGCCCCGAAGGGCACCGCCGTCAGGCGCCCTCTTTGCTACGGCTTTAAATGTGCTAAGTTAGGATTATAGCAGCAAATAGCTTATAAAGATAATAGCGGAAACTCCTCACCAAAACAGGAGACGCGCTTCCCAGCACCGCCTAGCGGTCCGAGTTGGCAACGCAAGACCAGTTGATTTACAACCGTGAGATCCAACGAAACAATTATACGAAATTATTGACCTGTGGATGATCTAATTATCCAATTGTAATGGTTGGTACGGGGAGTATTTGTGCCATATATGGCTGTAATAATTATAAACAACAAAGTGACCCAAAATCGTTCTTCAGGTTCCCAAAAAATTATTGTAAACAAGTAGCCTACCATTACACTGATAGTTCGGTTTTCTTTTAATACAGAATGCTTTTACAACATAATTTAGCATATTTTAGCCTGTTCTTTATTTATTTATAGATGCACGCTGTGGGTTATTCGAAGCCGAAGCGCTGACTTAGATGACGCATTGAAAAGGAATGGCCCAGAACATTTAAACAGAACTCATGTTGTATGCTCAGACCACTTTGTGGAGAAAGATTTCAGGAACAAAAACTTGTTAAGTCAAGGGTAAGATCTTTGTAGGATGTTGATAGTAGGCCTAATGTTAATATTGAAATAACAGCATTTATAAAACGTGGTGACTCTACGGTACAGTAGGCCTAATTAACAACATGCTTCAATATTTCCGATTGAAAGTGTACGTAGTTATTTATTGTTGTCATAAGGGGCGGAACAGCGAGGTCATCTGCCTCTAAAGTGTACGTATTGCACTATTAAAGCTAAGGAGGTTGGTGTACTAATCTAACAAGTTCAGAAACACAAATTTTAATTTTATTGACTTTATTAGGAAATATATAAGAAGGTAACTGTTTATTTAATGTAATTAAGCGTGTTCAACTCGTTTTTAAATACCAGTATGTCAAAAAGGATAGATTAAAACCAATGTGCTAATATTTCCTTGTAATTTTCAGTATTTGGCCTGGTGCAGCAGGGCCTTCAGTTCTACTGCCTATGGCAAAGCAAAGCATATGTAGAAGCAGTCCAGTATTTTTTATTAATTCTATATAAATATTGTACATATTTTGTTTCTTTTAACGCTAATCTTTAAATTATTTGCTGCCTAAATATCAAGCCGAGACATATGTTAACTTCACAATGCTAGCTGTGGGTGTCAAGGAGAGTAATGCTGTCAACTCGCACCAAGAGATGGCACTGTGATCGCTGTCTCCAAACGAGCGCATGCTTTTGCGGCCGAGTTTCCGCTATTATCTTTATAAGCTATTTGATAGCAGTATGCCAACGGCCTAGCCGTGTTGAAACACCGGATCCCATGAGAACTCCGCAGTTAAGCAACATTGGGCGCAGTCAGAACTTGGATGGTATGCCGGTTCTAGGCACAGCGCGCTGTTGGCCAACATAAGGAGGAGCGGAAAGGCCATGGCCACCCTACCGCAAGTAAACTCCGGCTGGGGATAGCCTCTTCGGAGGCTCGGACCTGCCTTCGGGCAGAATACCAATTCATTTAATAGCAGTATACAGGGTGTATCTTAATTATACCGACAAAAAATCAGGGACGCTCTGCGTGTTATGTAAAAGACGATGCCGCAATCGGATAGGCGGAGAAAATCTTTCCCCTCGAGAAAATGAGGTTACTTTGTTACTTTCGGGCGCGCGATTCAAATCTACGAACTCGCCTATTGCTGAGCCACAGAGCAAGCTGCTGGCCACTGATGTTCTTCAGGCGAGGGAAGGGAGTGTGATAGAAGGAGACAGAGATACGCTGGCGGGCATGCGCAAGTTTCCTCGTTCGCCTCGGCTTGCACTCTAGCTCAGCAAATACGGTGAGCCCGTCAATTTGAATCGCGCGCCCGGAAGTAACAAAGTAACGTCATTTTCTCGAAGGGAAAATTTTTCTCCGCCAATCCGATTGTGGCATCGTCTTTTACATAACACGCAGAAGGTCCCTGATTTTTTTCCCGGTATAATTAAGATGCACCCTGTATATGCTAAAATAAATATTGAGAAATGATGATGATGATAGATGATAATTAATGTTTTAAGGGGCCTAACATCTAGGTTATCGGCCCCATTGAGAAATGAGCAGAGACATTTAGAAATAATATCGTGTCTTTGTCGCATGCCCTTCCTCTTCGCTCTTCATGCCGCTCGACGCCCTTTCGTCCCGACAAGTGTGAGAGGGGAGGGGAGGCGGGCGAGCGGAGCTGTACTGCGCGCGCTGTTGTTGCGGTAACTGGGTTTGCTTGCATTGTAGTAGCATTGAAGTGCCCCGCGCCCCACCCCCTTTTCCTGTGCTGTGTGCGAGTTCGAGCTTGCGTTGTATTGTTTTGTTGTGTTGTGATGTGATCTGCAAGTAAATGTTTTAAACTATGGGCAGCAAAAAGTTGTCTGGTTACCAAAACTGTGTCCGCAAAGCTGAAGAGGATAAGAAAGCCGAGGTTACACTATCAAAATGTCGGAAAATAAATGAGATGTTTAGTGCGCGTGTGAATCCTACACCTCCAACGACAAATTCGGATAACAATAACAATTCTTGCTCTGCGGTTCACGACATTGACTGCGATGGAGTTCAGCAAATTGAGGTAAGCTACCGTACACGAATTGCTTTACTCAAAGTAGGCCTTCCCCAATAGGCGATTCCTTGATACACTGATGCACAAAGTGACATACGTAAAAACTCAGGCTGGCCTCGAAACCGTACCGTGCCTGCAGAGTATATTGAAAGTTGTTCTTTTTAAATTTACTATGTTTGAAGTGCTCTAATTTATTAATTAGAGCACTTCAAACATAGTTTTCCTTTTTAGCTCCAACCAGCCAAAATGTATGAAATTTATGAAAAAGAGAATGAAAATTCTAGGCCTACATTTAATTCAAATGACACCTTAGGGGGAGAAAGCAACAAAAATTTAAATTTTCCTCAGCGGACAAACAAAATGTTACGGCCAATGGTGAACCAAAGAAAGGTTTCTAGGTTTTATGGCGAGCATCGGGCACAAATCAGAGCAGCTTTTTGATGCAGTAAAGGCTAAGTTGGAAGATCTGGATTTGAAAGTGGAGGATATTCGAGGCCAATCTTACGATAACGCAAGGAATATGTCCGGGGAATATTCCGGGTTGCAAGCTCGAATAGCGGCCTTGAATCCCGTAGCTCTCTATGCACCATGCTCACCCCATTCACTAAATTTGGTTGGAACTCATGCCGCTGAATCTTGTTCAGAATTTGTAAGGTATTTTTAACAGCTCAAGAACTGTACAACTTTTTTACTGCTTCGACCTACCGATGGAAAATTTTAAAGAACTAAAAACCCCGTCAGTGACTCGGTGGTCGGCACGATATGACGCTTGTCAAGCTCTGAGGGAAGGCTGGTGTGGCGTCGTGACAGCTCTTGAGAGTATTCACGAAGACAGAAATCAAAAGGCAAACACTCGAAGTGAAGCCAAAGGCAATATCCTACAATTATAAACTGCTTTCCTAGTTGTTTTTTGGAGTATCATTCTAAAAAGATTTAATACTGTCAGCCAAAAGCTTCCGAAAGTTAGCACTAATTTGAGCACTGTGGTAGAATGTTACGCTTCGTTAGCGGAATTTGTGCAAAGTTTAAGAGCTAATTTCGATGTTTATGAGAAAGAAGCCAAAGAATTAAGTGGTATTCCTACGACCTAAAGAGAAGACCGGAACGAAAGACTAGGAATGATGAGACAAAGCAAGGAGAATATGTACCGTCAGAGGGCTCAGAAAATTTTCGCGTCAACGTATTTTATGTAATTCTGGATGTACTAAGTGCTGAGTTTAAGAGGCGAAGTGAGGCTTACAAAGTCCTCCATAAGAGATTTTATTTTCTAGAAAACCTGTTAGACCTAGATGGACCAATGATAAAACAAGTAGTTCTGTGATGAACTATACAGCCTATTTTCATATATCCTGCTAATGTTAATTGCCTCTATCAACATACAAAATTTCAGTTTAATTGCTGTAACAGATTCGTAGATATTGAGAACCGTCTAAATATTTCAGATGGTCGCCAGGTTGGATTTTTATTTTTGTACTATTACATTAAGATTATTGTGTACGTGTGGTATTCAAACTTCAATCGCATAATTAGAACACAAGAAGTAAAAACGAGATTTTAAAATTACGCACAGCAGCCATCTTGTGATTATGCAAACAATTGAAATAATTTAGATGCCAGTGGATCAACATTTGTATAATCATTTAACGTGCAACGTTTCACGGCACTCGGATAGTTAATTCGCGAGAAACGTCCATTTAAATGTTTATACTTCGCGTCGCCGCCATGTTGGATTTGTGCTCACCAGGTTACTGAAAGTCCTATAGGTGAACATATGTTCATAGTCTCTATGATCATAAACAATTCAGTTTGATTGCTGTAAAAGATTCATAGATATTGAGAACCGTCTAAATATTTCGGAAGTTCGCCATTTAGGATTGTTATATGTATAGGCCATAGAGTTAGGTTCCATTCAAGGACAATTATTGCCTAGGTTCATTATTCAAACTTTCACTTCGATCGCATGATTACGACACAAGAAATAAAAACTTAATTTTAAAATTTCGCACAGCCGCCATCTTGAGGTTATGTAAACAATTGAATTAAATTAGGTGGCAGTGCATTACAATCTGCAAAATCATTTACTGTACCACATTTCACTGCGCTCAAAGATTTAAATCACGAGAAAAGTCTATTAAAATATTTCAAATTCGCTTGGTCGCCATGTTCGTTTTGTACTTTACAGGTTTATGAAATATACATAGGAAAACTTGTATCAGTACCCTTTATCACCGTACAAAATTGTAGGGTGATATCTGTAATAGTTTCGGAGAAATAGAATGTCAGTGAAATATTTCGCACAGCCACCATTTTGAGGTTATGTAAACAATTGAACTAAATTAGACTCCAATGCATTTTGATGTGTATAAACATTTGCTGTACCATGTTTCATTACGTTTGGATAGTTAAATCGCGAGAAAAGTCTATTTAAAAGTCTCAACTTCGCTTGGCCGCCATGTTGGTTTTGTAGTCACCAGGTTTTTGAAAGTCGCATAGGTGAACTTCTAGTAGTGCCTTTTATCACCGTACACAATTTCAGGGCGATATCTGTAATAGTTTAGGAGATATTGAATGCTAGTGAAATATTTCGCACAGCCGCCATGTTGGATTGGTGAGACGTAACAAAATTTGAAGGGCACGGTCGAGGTCGCCGAGAATAGTGCTATGAACTTACCGAGTTTCATAGAAATCTCTCCAGCCGTTTAGATTTTATTAGGGTGGGACACACACACACACGCATACACACACGGACAAAAGGTGATCTCATAAGCCTATTTTTTCAAAATTGAAAATAGGCTAAAAAATCGCTGACGATCTCTCAGAAATGTATGTGGATGACTTAGAAAGTGCACTGGCTGACAAGTGCTTGCATTTAAAGGAGCATTTAAAAATTGCAGATTATAAAGGTAAGTCAGCCTCTGAGCTAAGCCCTTCCCTTCATGAAAAAGATTTACACGATATGTACCCGAACGTAAACATTGCTTTACGGATACTTCACCATTCCAGTGACCAATTGTTCTGGAGAAAGATCATTTTCGGTACTGAATCGCGTCAAGAACTATTCGCGGTCAGTCACTAAAGAAGAAAGGTTAAACTCTATTGCACTCCTAGTGATTGAAAAAGATATTACGATAAACTTGAACTGCGGTGCCATAATTAATGAATTTGCCGAAAGGAAGGCAAGAAGGAAACTTTTGAAGTAGTTCTCGTTGTGCTTGAGGCAGGCCCCGTTATGTCTTTATTCATGTTTTTAATCCGCACTTTAATGTCTCTAAAATATATTGCTGGAAGCTATGCTGTTGGCCTTATTTGTATTATTATTATTATTATTATTAGTATTTTAGAGGCGCTTTGTTCAATTTAAAATGTCGTTCGTACCACTGCTCTTCGTGCGCTTTAAAATTAGTGTGTGTTCTACTATTTTTTAAAATATATTTCGTGCTACCACAGTTCATTCAGTTACAGCAGTAAATTATGTTTTTATTTTTGAAGCTACTCTTCATTTTTGTTGTATGAATTAAGGCTAGACATTATTTTTGGAAAGGGTATTCATAAAGTGTTTTGGTTGCATAAAAGTTAAACTGTTTCATGTAGTTTTACTCCAAGCTGAGTAGTACAGTTCGCTAGACTCCAAATATTGCATCATCATGACCAGAAATTGCGTAATCCTGATGACGTCATGGGATGACGTCATGGGTCCTTAGAGCGAGCACGTGGTCCAGGAGCGAGCATGTGCAGTGCACGTGTTAGCGTGGGAAGAGGTTGACCTTTTGGCTTGTTTGTGCGATGATGATAAAAGTTAATGGGTGTTGACGTCATGGGGGTTGTTTATTAGGATGTTAACCGTCATCTGACACTCATGCGAGTGTGAGCATGTGTGCCACTATCAACAATCCACACATGTGGTGTGCAGCTGTTATGTTTTTTTTTTGTCCGCGTCGGGTGGGCTGAGCGGAGAGGCGGTTCCCATCCACACATGTGGTGTGCAGCTGTTATTGTTTTTTGCTTAGGATGCTAACCGTCATTTGACACCCGTGCAAGTTTGACCATGTGCAGCAGTGTGATTGATCTCGTCTGCGGTGTTCGGTTGAGACAGAGTTGACCTTTAACGTCATTGGCTAAGAATGTAATCTTTGACTTCTTTAAGCAATAGTGGAAAAAAAGAAATGTTTGCGTTAGAAGCTAGTTTGCAGCATATGGTTTCTGGAGTGTGGGTGGGGGTGAAGGATATATAAATGGACGAGTGCATGGAAGAGTTTAACTTCTACTTTTGCGCGAAGAGTGTGTGTGTGTGAAAGAAATAAAGAAAGTCAACGACGAGGAACAAATTGTGTGATGGAAGCTCTAGCGAAGTTCAATAACTTATCATCTTGTACTGAGTATTCTAATAAGAAACTAGCAGAACTAGTCATTGATTTACCATATGTGGTCCAAATTATTCGCCCCGTACAGACGAGGTTTGGAAGAAAAATAGTGGTGGACATTAACATTGAAGATGAAGTAACAAGTGTATTTCTACCAGCAGTATTTTCAAAATTAAGCGCATCCGAGATCGATGAACTAAACTCAATGGGAGGCACACTGATGCTGGTGTATTTGGGGGTGAAGAACCGCTCACATCAAGTCATTTTGAAACAGTACTCGAAGGCAAACTGATGACGGTGTATTTTGGGTTGAAGAACCGCTCACATCAACATGTTTTGGTGAGTATTGGATTATATATATTTTATGTATTGATTGATATAACGATTGATATATTTAGTTGCTAATTATTTCTTAATTTGTTTAATTTTTCAGATTATCTAAAAAACTAATAAAACAACCAGCATAATGAAGTGGAAAACTGTTAATTTCCTGAGTGGAACTGAACATCGATCGCACCCGCTAATAGAGTATCATCGTGTATGCTTTCAACAACCGGAAGAAGATGATAACGAGGTGAGTCGTAATGAGAAAGAAGCTTGTTTTAACAAATGGACATCTTCGAGTGGAATTTCAACATTTTCAGTCTACGTTACCAATGTTAGCAAATCAGATGATAGTCAGCGAGAGGTGACAGAAACAGTTCTAAGATATCTATTGAAAGAATTATGTGAAGATGAACATTTTATTTGTTTCTTCGGATACAATACATTTGATGAAGTTTTCAAAATCGAATTTTCCATGACTTGTTACGATGTAACAAAATTGAATGTGTATAGAAACAATTTGCTTGGTAAACTTCAGGATGAATTTCCTTTTGAGGCTGTTCATTGTTCATTGGAGATTACAGGCAGTAATTTATCACAATGGCTTGAATATACTTTAAAAGATTATAGGTTTATGGTAAACCGATGTTACAGCAACTGCTGGTGGTGTATTAACAATAGTGCAAATTGGACGTATGCTTAGACATCAGCGATGGTACACCAACTGTTGGTGGTGTATTAACTTTAGTGCAAATTGGACAATTGCTTAGACAACACCAACAATGACCTCGCCTCCTAGCAAACGTAGAAAGGTCGATATTGTAATACATAATTACAGTGAAAATATAAGAAACCAATTGGACGATGCATTTGAAAGTGTTTCTAATTTTCGAAGTGAACTAAACGGTGCTATTTCAGTATCATACCAAATCGGGGAAAACACTCAAACCGAGTTGATTGAGAACAGTGATGAGTTGATTGAATGTTGGAGAGTTATTAGTGAGCACATATTGCAACAAGCTGTGAATTTCGAAGAAATTACAATTCAAATAAAGGATGAATCTTTCTTGAGCTGTGAGTTAATTGAAACGGCATTCAATTCTAGAGTGTACACACTTGCAGTATCAAATGTTAAGAATGAGTTTTTGGATCCTCGCGAATTTTTAGCGAATGCTAATATTTGGTTTACAAAGTATGTTAAGAAAGCGTTAACTGTACAAGCTTTAAAGGTGAATTCAGTTTTGTGTGCACAATATGTGCTTCGCGACAGATCAGAAACGAAATATTTTACTATCAAAAATGAGGTAGTTTTCGAGTATACTGATTTAAATGAATTTTATAATAAGAATATCATTGAAGGTACATTGACAAAAATGAGCGAATTTGAAGCAAATGGTTCCGGGTGGGCTTTAGAAAAAATTCATCGTTTGAGAATTAATATAAATAAATATGTTGGATTTCAAGTAGGAATGTCCAATACTAGTCGATTGCCTGACGTAATAGTCAATAAAAATGCAGTGCTAAATTTGTATGATACAAAGGAAGCTTGTTTTGCGTGGAGTGTGGTTGCTGGTTTGTATCCAAAAACTCGAAACGTGAATCATCTTTCTTCCTATCCTAATTACAGAGATGTTTTAAATTTAGATGGTATTCCAATTCCGATGGAAATGAAATATTTAAACAAGTTTGAAAACCAAAACAATATTTCTGTAAATGTGTTTGGAGCACAATATGATGAAAACAATTGGGTATGTATGGGAACAAACGAAGTAAAAGGAAAAAAAACTTTTACTATTGTACCTTTGTATGTATCAGATAAAGTATATGAAAGGAGTGTAGACTTATTGATGTTGCAGATTGGAAACAGTGAAAGTTATCACTTTTGTTTAATTAGAAATCTTGCTCGCCTTGTGCGTTCAAGCCTCACTAGCACTCAGAGAAGGATTTATATATGTAGACGTTGTTTGTCATATTATTTTCTTGAGGATGAGTTAAATGTTCACTTTGCAGACTGTAAACAGTTTCCTGTTGCAAAAAGCATAATGCCGACTGATGAACAAAGATTTGTTAATTTTACAGAATTCCGAGTTAAAGATACAGTTCCATTTATAATATATGCAGACACTGAATGCGTCTTGTCTCCAATTTCCTCCTGTTTTCCAAATAGTGACAATCATAACTCTACTTTAACACATAAACATATTCCTTACAGCATTTCTTTATACCTTCATTGTAATTTCGATAGTGAATTGTGCAGTTTCAAGCTCTTTAGGGGAAATAATTGCATTGAATTGTTTGTAAAGGAACTTTATAGTATTGTGGATAAACTTCAAACATATTACTTAACGGTTAAGCCAATGATAAAGATGACCGAAAATGAAGAAAGATTATTTTTGTCAAGTAAAATGTGTCACATTTGCGAGAAACCGATTGCAGTTAATGAACTCAAAGTACGCGATCATTGTCACTTAACTGGAAAATATAGAGGAAGCGCACACAATAGTTGTAATTTAAATTACAAAGTAACAAAGGTTTTGCCTATAGCATTTCATAATCTAACGGCGTATGATGGACATTTTATAATTAAAGAAATTTGCGAGAAACGTGATGGAGAGGTGTTACATAATCCTGGTAATATAAGTTTGTTAGCGGTGAATATGGAACGTTATAAAGGGTTTACAAAGTATGTACGGGCTAAGAATGGATTCATTCAGTTAAGATTTTTCGATACATATAATTTCTTGTCCTGTTCACTAGATCAATGTTCATCTTCGTTAAGTGAAGATTCAAAGCAAATAACACGACGTTATTTTAATGATGATGCACAGTTTCGACTTACTGCGAGAAAAGGTGTGTTTCCCTATGAATACGTCACGAGTATGGATGTACTTAACGAAACTAAATTACCTGAAATATCCAAGTTTTATAGCAGTCTTAATGATCAAACAATATCGAATGAAGAGTATGAGTTTGCTCAATCGGTGTGGGAAACGTTTTCCTGTCAAACATTAGGAGAATACGCCGATTTGTATTTAAAAGTTGACACACTTCTTTTGGCGGATGTCTTTGAAAATTTTAGATCGAATGGCATGGAAACTTATGGCATTGATGCAGCTCATTTTTACACTGCTCCATCTATGTCTTGGTGTGCTATGAAAAAGATAACCAATGTTCAACTTGAATTGCTTCAAGATATTGATATGTTACACTTTTTGAACGATCTATTCGAGGAGGAAATGTTCAGTGTATAACACGACATGCGATTGCTAATAATAAGTATATGAAAACTTATGATGAGAAAAAGCAAGACTCCTACATAATGTACTTTGACGTTAATAATTTATATGGATATGCGATGATGGAATATCTTCCAACGGGCGGCTTTAAATGGGTTGCAAATGTTGAAGGCTTTGATGTTTTAACTATTGATGATACTTCAGAAATTGGATATATTTTGGAAGTAGATTTGACTTATCCTCAAGAGTTACATGACAAACATTCAGATTACCCTCTATGTCCCGAAAAGTTGACAAAGCTAATGGCTACCCTAGATAATAAAGAACGTTATGTTTTGCATTATAGATTGTTAAAGCAATGTATTCAACTAGGAATGAAATTAGATCGTATTCACAGAATAATGGAATTCAATCAGAGCCAATGGCTAAAACCATATATTGATGTGAACACAGAGAAACGAAAACATGCCAAAAATGATTTTGAAAAGAATTTTTATAAATTGATGAATAATGCAATTTTTGGTCGTTCACTGATGAATGTGAGGAAGTTAAGGGACATCAAATGGGTCACCAAATGGCATGGAGCTCGTGGTGATAGGTCTTTAATAGCTAAGGCTAATTTTAAACATAGAATTATATTCGATGAACAATGTATGGTCATCGAGATGAGTTGACTAAAGGTTTTTCACAATCAACCAGTATATGTTGGTGCATCTATATTAGATTTGTCTAAATGTAAAATGAATGACTTTCATTACAATGTTATTTTAGCAAATCCTGAATCAAATGTGAGGTTGTTATACACAGACACCGATAGTTTTATGTATATATTCTATTATGATATTTATGAGTTCATGAAACAGCATTCAAATTTGTTTGATACTGGAAACTATGAAACAAACAATCCTTTTGGCATTGTGAGACAAAATAAAGGTGAAATTGGTTTAATGAAAGATGAAAATGCTGGAAGGATTGTTGAAGAATTTGTGGGGTTACGACCCAAAATGTATGCAATAAAATTGTGTGATGAAATGAATAGCTTGTGTAAGGCTAAAGGCATTAAGAAGAGTGTGAGTAAAAGTATGAATATTGATGAGTATCGAAAGTGTCTTTATAACAGAGAAAAAGTCAACAAAGTTCAAGTTTGTATAATTTCAAAATCTCATTCTGTATTTACTGTTCGGCAAAATAAGTTGGCAATTTCATCAAACGAAGATAAAAGACACATAACTGAAAACGGAATTGATACTTTACCGTTTGGTCATTTTTCTCTGAAAAAATGATTAAAGCAGTTCATCTCACTTACTTTATTTCTTTCACACACACACACACACACTTTTATGCTGTTAATAATACTAATTTTTTGTGTGTTCCTTTGCTTATGAATAAAGAATAAATAATAACCCAAATTTTGTGTGTATTATTTAAAAAAAACCACCTCCCCCCACCATTCCCATTTTCCGGAAATATATATGTATAATTACTTTATATTACATATCATTTAGTAATGGTGCGTTGTAAGAGGAGCAACTCTACCACTCAATATAAACGAACAGGAAGTGGATCATTAATCAGTCGTGTACTTAATAAAACTATTGATAATTTACCCGTGGAATTACACATCCCGGGATATGAATATTGTGGACCAGGAACAAAATTAGAAAAGCGATTGAGCCGTGGTGATCCAGGAATAAATATATTAGATAAAGCGTGCAAAGAGCACGACATTGCTTACGCAAAGCATAAAGATTCAAACAAAAGAAGAGAGGCTGATGAAATTTTAGCTTCAAAAGCTTGGTCTCGTGTAAAATCCCGTGACGCATCATTTGGAGAGAGAGCGGCTGCACTAACAGTGGGTGGCATCATGAAAGCTAAGTCTAAGATTGGAGGAGGTAAGCGAAACTTAAATAATAAAAAAAAACAAGAAAAGATTAAAAAAAAGATATGATGATGATGATAATTGTTGTTTTAAGGGGCCTAACAATAAAAAAAAAAAAAATTAAAAAAAAGAAGAACATCGAAAAAGCAAGGTGGTATTTTACCCCTACTTCCGATATTTGCAGCCTTGTCGGGCTTGGGGGGTCTAGCAGGCGGAGCAGCAGGGGTGGCGTCTGCTATAAACAAGGCGAAAGCTGCTCAAGAAGAACTAAAAGAAATGAAAAGACACAATCGAATGATAGAAGCAATGCAAGGAAAAGGAGGTCAAGGCATTTATTTAAATCCTCCTGCATACAAAAGATAATTAACCAAATACCAAATAAAGCATTAAGTAATTTCGATTTAGCTAAATACGCACATCAATTAAAGATTCCAAATTTTAGAGGAGTCTTTATGCGAGATACGTTACCAAGATATCCTCGAAAAAATGAAAACTGTATTGTTAACCTTGAACCGATGGATAAATCCGGTTCACATTGGGTGGCTTTCAGTAAACGTGGTAAATATGTGCATTATTTTGATAGTATTGGTAATTTAAGACCACCATTAGAAATTTTAACATATCTTAAAAATTGCTATCTACAATATAATTTTCATTCATATCAATCGATTACTTCTTCGATTTGTGGACATTTATGTTTAGTCTTCTTGTATTGTATAAATAAGGGAAACACAGACCGTCTTTAAACATTTCAAAGATGGCTTTCGAAAGACGGATAACTCTTGAAGGTAAAGGCTCGAAGATTGATGTTACATTGGAGAACCCGATTCATCTTGTAGGAGCAGAGTTTTTTGAAATAGGACTTGCAGGATTGTATACATCTAATTCCATTCGAAATGTTACCAACAGAAATAATAAATTTCGCATTCATTTTACTAATTTTTTATCAATTGATTTAGTGGCACCACTGGGTATTTATGAATTTGAAGATCTAGCCTCAACTTTTGATGATTTACTTAGTTATCACTCATTGTCGAAACTTATACCAAAACATTTAGAAAAAACAAAAATGTATTTGGAAGAGGATATAGATGGAAAAAGAGACAACCGCCTCGTTTTGTCTTCTCCGTTTAATATTGATTTCACTGTAGCCAACAGTGTAGCAGGGCCTTTAGGTATTGAAAAGAAAGTTTACCCTAAAGAGAATAAAAGAGAAATTGAAATTGATCGAAATAGAATCGATAATGAAGTAACAATTAGCGAGAATAATAACGATTTGGCTATAAAGTTGAACGAAGCGGATAGAGCGAATTTAATAATACCCAATGCTAGCTATACGTTAAAACAATTAAGTGAAAAGATTAATGAATTATTAGTTGAACATTTATTAGGTGACAAAGACAAATTCCCATCATTTTATATTAATTATGATAAAGTCTTTTATCATTGTAAACTACATTCGAAAGTGTTTGCTATAGATTTTGGTGTTGCAGATTCTATTGCAGATTTGTTGGGATTTTCTCATAGAAAGTTCAAGGCAAACACAACTCATCATTCTGAATATATGATTAAAATTAACACTGTTAATAGTATTCGAGTATGTTGCAACCTTGTGCTTGGTACGAGTTCTTATTTGAACCATAAACCAACACACTCTTTATATAATTTTAAAGCTCATGTTCCTGCTGGTTACCCGATTGTTGTACAACCAACAACAATTAATTTTTTGCCTATGAACACCAAGGTTATTCAACATGTATCTGTGCAACTTGAAGATCATCTTCAACAGCTCATTGATTTGCAAGATGAAGATTTAACTGTAGAATTAATTATTCGTCCAGCACGATATCTTGCTATATAAAGTAATGAAATACTGTTATGTTTTCATTCTACTTGAGTAAGCTTACTAGAAAACAATCACAAATATGGTTATACTATATAATACTCAAAGTTTGAAAAAAAAGAAGTCGACTCTGATTCGAAAAAATAATATAAATCAATCAGCTAAAATTTGTAAAAAAAACAAACAACGACATCACACCTTGAAATCTAAGAAACAGTTATCGAGTAACAACAAACATTTCTTACAGTCTTTAGGCTATCGCGTACTTTAATTTCAATATAAATATATATGCAATTGTTAATCTTATTTAGTTTCTATCTATAGTTGAAGCTGTTAACATGTTTAGCATGTTTAACATAACAGATAAAAGAGAGGTTGACAACAGAGTTGTGCGACGAGAAGAAAGAGTTTATCAACCTTATTCAGCTAATAAATTCGAAAATAATGATGAAATTCGAATACCGATTCAAAATGAAGAAAACATAGTTTTATTATCAGAAGGTGTTCTTCACTTAGAAGGTCAAATTATTACTTCTAACATAAATCCGGCTGCTTCTACTACAGCACATCCTGACCAAAATTTTGGGGCTAATCTTTTTAGCGAAATTCGCATCACGTTAAATGGTAAAGAAATTGATCGTACACGCCATCTAGGTATAACAAGTTCTATAAAAACCTTTGCATCATATTCAAAAAACGAATATACAGCTTTACAAAATGCTGGTTATTTTCCCTCTTTAACAACACCAGCAAGTGAAGCAAATATTGTTGATAGTAACACAAAACGTTTTCATATAATACTTCCTTTAAGCAACCTGTTAGGAATAGCAGAGGATTACAGAAAGCCGATTTTAAACTGCAAGCATGAGGTAATACTTCTCCGATCGTCAAGTGACGCACGTGCGTTGCAATCGACAACCGAAAACGATCTTTCTAAGGTCAAGTTATTTAAAGTTTATCTAAAAATTCCCGTTTTATTATTATCGGACGAAGAACAAATTAAAAGATTAAAACTAATGCAGAAAAATATTCCCATTCAGGTTGGTTTTCGATCATGGGATGTTCATGTCTTGCCTTCTCTTCCTAGAACAACTAAATATAGTTGGACTGTCATGACAACTTCTGAAACTCAAAAACCGCGTCAATTTTTATTAGGTTTTCAAACTAGAAGAAATTTACTAAACACATGCTCTTCCTATTTCGACCATTGTAACATTAAATCTATAAGAGTTTTTTTAAATTCAATTTTTTATCCCTATGAAATGCCAACTTCTGAAATTGCCATAAATGACTACAGCGAGTTATATGACATGTTTGTTAAATTTCGTAATGTATATTATCAGATCGATGATGTTCGTTCAGAGACTCTGGTTTCACGAGATGAATTTAAGTCTCATTGTCCGATTATTGTAATTAATTGTCTCGAACAAGTGGAAGCAGTGAAGACATCTTCAGTCGATGTGCGAATTGAAATCGAGACGAGTGAGAATATACCTGAAGATACAACTCTTTATTGTGTTCTTATTCATGATCGTCAAATATCTTACAGACCATTAACGAATGAAGTAATTATCTAAACCAATATTTGCTAAGTTATAAGCAAGCAAGTAAACAAGTATTCTCACTTTAGTTGCAATCATGGAATTGACAACAACAAACTCTCCTTCTACTGATGCTGGCACGTGGAATAAGAAGCAACCAATAGTTGCAGACATTCGCAAGCTACCAAACGGCAGTTTGGAACTTGCTTACTGTATGTTAAATAACGGCAATATACCTTCGTTCAGCCTCGTGATCACATGGGTTGCAGCATATTGTGAAAAACTCTTTCTTCTTTTTTTGAGTCTATTAAGAATAAATATGATTATTTAGTTGTATATAATTTGCCACAGGAATTTTCTTTGTTTGCACTAAAAGCAATTTCCCCAGACTCATTATTCGATCTTAATACGATTGATGGAATGTCAGACCTAATGTTGAGGCATAGCCATCGTTTACCTACAGATTGTCCAAAACATTTACCATCTCTAGCAATGGGAAGCAATAGTTGTGCTAAATTCAACGTCAATGCTGTTCAACATTGGTTAAATTCTTCTGATGGCATCATGAAAATCGTGTGTTCGATAATAAACAAGTTTCGAAACAGTGGACTTCGAGGTTTTAATAAGTTTGATTGGAACTACTTTCCTATAAACGTACTGACTATATATGAACCACAACGAATTCGTCTAGAGTGGGAACATCTACCAGATCATCTAAAGAGGAAATTTCAACTGTTTCATCTTCGCTGCAAATGTGACAACTGTAATCGCTATCTATAAAAGGTGATTAATTTAAATCTACTAGTGTCGTTGACAGCTATACATATTTTGTTTTTAGTTTGCTTTTTAACACAGTGTATATTTTTTTTGTCTACAGAAAATAATCATCTGGACAACTAAAAGAAGAAGATCATCTCAACACACCCACACTCATCTGGACAACTAAAAAAAAAGAATGAGATTACTTCAAGAGAAATAAAATTGTATTAATTGTAATTCTAAATGAATAAAGAAGAAAAGGTCTTTTGTACCATTTCATATTAAAGTTCTTATTAATGATCAATTACCTCCTCACTCTACATGTAAATAAAATAATAATATTGTCAGGTGAGGGATTCGAACCCTCGCTTTCAATTTCTGAAAATTAGATCTTAAGTCTAACGCCTTAGACCGCTAGGCCAACCCAACACACACACACATGCAAATCATGCATATTAGCCAACGTGTTTTGTTGATTCATCTCAGTTCGCATTTAGCTTTGTGTGGTGAACATCTTTTCTTTGTGAAGTAAACCAGCATCATGAAGTATTTTAATTGTGTAAAGTATTCCGAAAAACAGTTAATGCAAATGATATTGAGTCAAAAAGAAATGAATTTAAAATCTGAAAGAGATCGGCTAAAAACATTTAAGACCTGGCCTTCAGACCGTTTTACGAACACTGCATGGTTAGCAGCGGCAGGATTTTTCTATTTTGGATATAAGGATATGGTTAGGTGTGCTTTCTGTAATCTGCAACTTAGTTATTGGGAAGAAGATGATGATCCGTTTGAAGAGCATAAGAAATGGGCTTTTTCTTGCCCCTACGTAAACAATATTTCTCCTAGCATAGAATTGAAATGCGAATATGAAAGACTTAAAACTTTTCAAAATTGGCCTCTTCCCTGTCCAAACGAATTTTGTTTAGCATCAGCAGGATTTTATTATACTGGTCATGGTGATAAGGTGAAATGTATATTCTGTAAGATTGAAATTGAAAATTGGAGGGAAAACGATAATCCTTTAAATGATCATGAAAAATGGGCGCCATATTGTCCATATTTAAGAGGGTTTTACGTCGGCAACGTTGATTTAAATCCTGAAAATCCTACTATTATTCCATATAATACAAGTTATGATACGTGTGGAAGCAATATATGTTGATGTGATGTGATTTTTTGTGCAGTGTGCATTCTCAGACGTAAACGTAGACATGTTGAAGTTTGTTAAGCAGTCAAACACTCTACCAGTAATTTCATTTACTAATGCTGAAAACCAGAGTAAAAGTGAAAAAAGAAAGCATGGTGTTTTACTACCGAACACAATTCGATGTATCATTTGCGGTCCATCGAACTGTGGCAAAACAAACGTAATGCTAAATTTATTGTGTCATAAAAATGGAGTTCGTTTTGAAAACGTTTATATTTATTCTAAATCACTTGCTCAAAGTAAATATGTTGAATTAAAAAAGTTTTTGGACTCCATAAAAGAAATAAAAAGTGATTTTTTTCCGATAATGATGAAGTAATGCCTCCAGAAATGGCTAGAAAAAACTCTATATTTGTTTTTGATGATGTAGCCAGCAATAAACAACAACACATGAAAGATTATTTCAGTAGAGGTCGTCATCACATCGTTGACGTATTTTATCTTTGTCAAACATATTCTTGTATACCTAAACATCTAATTAGAGATAACGCTAATTTTTTAATTCTTTTTAAACAAGACGGAACAAACTTGCGTCACGTATATAACGATCATGTAAATATAGATATGAGCTATGAACAGTTCTTTGATATTTGTTCGTATTGTTGGCAAAACTCTAAGTTTGGTTTTTTGGTTATCGATAAAGATAGCGATTTACAAAATGGTCGATATCGCAATGGATTTGATGTTTATTTTCAGTTATAAATATGACTTCAAAAAGAGGTAAATGCCCATTCGTGTTATAGCTTTTGCGTGGTTAACAACTTAACTATGACATCGTTTAACAAAACCAATAATGTGTCTATCGGACGACCGACTTCACGACATGATATTGCAACTAAATCATATGTTGATGATAAGCTAGTGCAATATGGAAATCAACTAACAACAACAACAAGCGACGGACATCTAAGTATTAACGCCAAACGGTTAAAAAACGTTGGAACGCCAATACATGTTGAAGATGCATGCAACAAAGGTTATGTAGTGAAGTTATTAAATGAGCTAAATAAAATCGAGTCTAAAGAAGACATACAACGAAACTTGAACGACCTTAAAGGTTTAATTTTTTCAATTTGTAAAATAGAGAAAAAAGAACTTGACTTTCAAAACAAACGTCTCGCGGGCTTAGCTTTACCATCATCTGCAAATGATGCAGTAAACCTTATTGCAATGCAGCAACATACATCGAATATAAAAAAATATCTTGAGACCCGAATAACCGAAGTGTTACAACGAGTAGAATTCATTCATGGTTTAGTGCGAGAATTTTCAGAAGATCACTTTCCGTATGATCAAGATACTCTCGACTTGGGTAACAAAAGAATAAGAAATGTTAAAGATCCAATTCAAAATCAAGATGCGGTAACGTATTCTTTTCTTAAAACTCATGTAACAAATGAACTCGATGAAATTAAAAAATCTCTTTTGAATATAAACAGAGATGATGAAACTGTAGATATGTTAAATAGAAGAATAACAAACATATCTCAACCAATCGATTCGTTAGATGCAATAAACAAATATTACTTAGAAAACTTTGCTGCCTCTCGAAAAGATCTAGAAGACTTAATCGCTAAATTTAATAAACAAAACTTTTTAAACGTAGACGATGGTGGAACTTTAAATATGATGAGTAAACGAATTACTCACGTAAACAATCCCATATACGATAACGATGTTGCAAATAAGACGTTTGTTGAACAATATGCCGCTTCCCGACGTGAATTTGATCAATTGAAACAAACTGTAAACAATCTACAACATCAAAAACAAACAAATGTTGAGTTTCCTGTTAACGACCAAGACGTGACAAATAAACGGTTTGTAGAACACTATGCTGCTTCACGAACTGAAGTTAATCAACTAAAATAAATTTTAAGCAATTTACAAACTCGTATTGAGGGTGTTGCTAACAATCTCAATATTGTTAAAAAAGAAGATCTTGAAAGTTATGCTGCTGAATCCAAAGAAGAATATAACAAGTTAAAAACTGAACTGGAAAAAATTGAGCAATTGGTTAACAAAGAACCACTCGAAAGTTTTACTGCATCCAAAGAAGAATATGGTATATTAAAAGATGAAGTAAAGAAAAAGAACTTATCGAAATTTATTCTGAAATTCTCCAACACACCATCAATCCATTCACCAGTATACACGCTTCATAATCATAACATACAGTACCAACTTCCCTACAAAGGCGTATTAAAACCAATTTTTGTTTCACCAAGATCTCCAATTGTGTATGCAATTTTAAATATACGTCAAGAGATTGAACTGGATGGCAGTGATATTGTTGTTGAAGAGCAAGATGAAATTCAGTTTCGACTTAGAGACCCTAAAAAACATAAAACTGATGATCTTCCTCTTCAAATCGATTTTGAATATACTATAAATAAGTAAAACAACCACAATTTCCGTTTAGTCATGGAGAAGAGCTCGAAGATTAAAGCTGAAAGTCGAGTAAAGGATAAACTTTCTCGCTTAAAAAAAGATGTTAAAGACAAGTATCTTTCACTTCAAAATGATGTTAGACGAAAAGAATTAGATATAGAGACTAACTTTAAACCAGTAACAAGTTCATTAAATCAACTTGTAGCTATTGCTAATACGTCGACTCAAAATAAAGAAAATCGAAAAAGAAAAGGAAAATATGATGATTCTGAATCCACTGCTACTTCAGACGAAGAAGATGGAGATAGCATCAAAATAATTTCACTACTTAACCGCTACTTTGATCCGTTCATTAAACAAAACGTGGATAGAACATATGGTATAACGATAAGAAATGATAAACAATACTTGGGGCGCGAACGAGTTTTCTTTGATAAAAAGTGGATAAAAGTTGGTGGTGAAAAATTTCCTATTACAGAAGGTCTACTTGAATTGATTCAAAGGAAAGTACCAGACCCCACTCTAATAGATAGGAGTGATTTAAGTTCATATTTGAAATTATTAAATGTTTCAAACGTGCACAAAAGAAATTATACAAGCAATGCAGCTCCAAGAGGAACGCAATCTTATAAGTATAGACATATAATTGAACCCCTTCTCACTGAAGACATAGATAGAATTATAAAAACAGCAGATGAAAATGAAGAAGAAGCAAATACTACGATGCATACTGGATATGGTAAAAAAAAAACACATCGCGCCACAAGCCATTTGGAAATTTGAAGGCGGAAACAATATTGAATTCGTTCACTGGAATGAACCAAACAAATTGGTATCAAGACTTAAAAAATTAATTGCATCGAAAGCTGCAGGTCACACAGGACTCGACAGCGAAATCTTTGCAATTGAAGAAGAACTAAGAAATGCAGGATATATTGAATAAAAATTCAAACGTTTGTAAAACAATGCACAGTATGTTATAAAACATTGTTTGGAAAATAACTATGAACGAAATCAGACGAGAAATTGCAAAAGAACTTCACGCACCGCTTAGAAAAAAGTTTAAAAGACGCCATGTTATTAGCAAAGGAATCGATGACCTCCATGAAGCTGACCTTGTGGACATGTCCAAACTTGCAAAATGGAATAATGGATTTAAATATTTATTAACCATTATTGACGTTTACTCGAAATATGCATGGGCAATTCCTCTTAAAACCAAAAAAGGAAGTGAGATTGTAAAAAGCTTAAAATTTGTTTATTCTCAAAGTAAAAGATTGCCGAATTATTTTCACACCGATCGAGGAACGGAATTTTATAACAGTGAATTCAAAACATGGTCTCAGAAACAAAATCTAAAGCATTATTCCACTGGGAGCTCCATTAAAGCGAGCGTGGTAGAAAGATTTAATCGAACTCTTAAGGAATCGATGTGGAAAGAATTCACAACACGAGGTTCTTACCGATGGGTACACATTTTGCCTGAGTTATTAGTAAAGTATAATCACAAAATACATCGCAGCATCGGCATGAAACCTATTGATGTAAAAAGAAACAATCCACCCAGATTGCCAAAACAATATAATGAAACTTTAAGAAAACCAAAATATAAAATCGGTGACATTGTAAAAATATCAAAAATCAAGAAACACTTCACTAAGGGGTACGAGGCTAATTGGACAACGGAATTATTTACAATTTATAAAGTTCAAAATACTAATCCACGAACATATCTTTTAAAAGATAATAAAAATTTGCAGATATTCGGAGCGTTTTATGAAGCAGAGTTACAACGAACAAAATATCCTAATATTTACTTAGTCGACAAAGTACTACGTATAAAAGGAACCCGAGCCTTCGTATCTTGGCTTGGATTCGATTCAACTCACAACTCATGGATCCCCAACAGAAATATCTTCTAATTACAACAGTGTAAGTTTATTTTTAATTCCTCGCAAAAATATTATTATTATTATTATTATTATTATTATTATTATTATTATTAATGTGTCTCTATATATATTTTTCAGCTCACTAAAACCAACACACGCAAGAAAGAAAAGACTGATTGTACTTACCCGTGCACAAGACCAGCATATTTCAACTCTGCAAACAACACAGCATCTTCAATTCTCCGCAGCTTGTTGGAAAAAGAACTACTTACCACTTTAAGAACGAAGATCATATCATTTTTCACTATTTCATATTTATATAATTAATGTAAACCACAAATGATCAAATAAATATTAAAAAAAAAATTACACTGCACATTTCAATCCACTGTCCACCGTCCATTGAATTTAATTTAAAATTTGAACATCATCATCATCATCATCATCATCATCATCAACTTCATCTTCTTCTTCTTCTTCTTCTTCTTGTTCTTGTTCTTCTTCTTCTTCCACTCGATGATGTTCTTCTTCCACTAATGAGCGATCCAACACCGCCATAACCTCCTCCGCTAACGATGGATCGAACGAGGGAGGAGGAGGATGAGTCCAAAAATCCACCATCCTCTGACTCACATCCTCTGACGAGAATATTCTCAGTCGCTGTATGACGACATCCAAAATGTTGGTTGTGAACCCGTTGAAAAAGAATTCCTCACAGTATTGCGGGTGATGAAAAATTTCCATCATCTCACGGTCTAAAAGTTGTTTTTCCAAAGCGTTTAAGCTTTGGAAGATGATATTTTGTTCACCTTTCGATGCGGATATTATCAAATGAAATCCCATCGACCCCGCTCGCTCTGCGTATAGTTTCAGCTCCTTCAGCTGCTCCAACTTCTGTAGCAAAGTGTTGCAGAAAGACATGGTGAACTAGTGCATCATGATATAAAACTCAGTGTTATATACTATGAACTTAAAGCAGCAAAAAGCTCTTTAAAACATTTCACATGAAGCTCTGGGAACCGACATCCAATCTCGTTCTCGCATTAAAAATTACACACTTGAATAATGACGTCTAGGAATCTAAAAACAAACAGATCAAGATTCATTTCACACACTTGAAGATAAACATGACATATAAAACACTGTAACCAAATTGAGATCATGAAGCAAGCCAGAACACAAAAAAACGTTAACATCATTTAAATTAAACAGACATAACATAGCGACAAGGAGTAACACAAGTCCACTCCCACGCTCTGGCGATATATGCTCTACTTAAACAGAGTTCAGCTTTACAACATCAGTTCACTTATTTAGCGAGCGCGAGCAAAAAACTTTAACTACCATGCATCACACGTGCAGAGTGAGCTGGCTGGTCTCACGGCTCGCCCACACGGCGCGATCAATAAAAAACGGAACATATGCTTGCCACATGTCTGGTAGCGAGCCGGCTATGTCGACCGCCTCGTCGCACACTCTCATTCAAAAGTTATGACACCCAAGACTCTCTCCACTTCCTTGAACAATTACCAAAATATAATTCAATAATCAATCAATAATTAATAACCATGATACACAACTGACCTCTGCTGTCCTCTCCATGCGAAAACAAGGCATGGTGGTCATCCTAACCATTAGCCATTCACCTGATCCCACCTGGACCACGTGCTCGCTCTAAGGACCCATGACGTCATCAGGATTACGCAATTTCTGGTCATGATGATGCAATATTTGGAGTCTAGCGAACTGTACTACTAAGCTGTTTTTTTTTTATTGAATTGACTATGTTTTCCCTGTGTAAAAATTCAAGCATAAAATTATGCTGTCAGCCATATATCTGTTTATTCCTTTTTTCCGAACCTTACCTCATGCGAGTGGCTATGCCTTATCATAAAAATCGAGGGGGGGCGCTCAAGTGAGGAGGGCACTCAATGGAGAGGTGCCTACAGCGTAACTTTGGGTAAATCCGGCCCTGCCCGTGATTTTGAATTTATTGAATTTGAATTTATTGTTTGTTTCTCTCATACAGGCCACTGAGGCTACAAAGCCTCTTTATGCAGCTCTCTTCATTCAGAGGGCGGTTAAATACAATAGAATAAATGAAGAAAGAAAAAAAAACAACTAAACATTCAGTTGACAATAGAAGTTCTTGTTATTACATCCGTTCACCTTGATCATGATAATTATATAGCTGTTAGATTACAATGAAGAGAGTGTTTTATCGCTCTGATAGGAAGTCCTGAATACTGGTGCAATTTAAACTTTTCCAGAGAATACTAGCTGGAATACGTAATGAACCTTTGCATTTTTCGGTTCTGTGATGAGGTATCTGCAGCATTTGTGCAGTGGGTCTAGTCGCACGGTTATGCACTGATTGCATGGGAGCTAGGGTCGAACATCAATCCCGCTCGAGTTTCCTCAATTCCGCTCGGTCCTCCAAGGGACCCAAAATAAGTTCCTCAACTCCGCTCAGGCTTTGACAAGGGGTCAGCAAAGGGGTTATCCCCAATGACATAAACAAATGCCATAACCCTCCTGCTCGCATACCAAAGTGCCTACATCAGATACAGACAGACACGTACATTCTACTTAACAGCAGCGGGCGGGTGTCGAGCAAAGACAAGAATAGTCGTGTGAGGAAAGAATTCATTGAAAACAAGCTCATGCAGTACGACAACCAAGCAATGAGTAGATTAGATCTTGTGAAGTGTGTGTCTCACAAAATATTTAGGGGATGAAAAGAGTTTCATCTTATGTTTTTTGTATATTTTGAAATGAAGTAAAGATTTATGTGATTTTAAGATGCTGATTTTTCTTATTTTATTATATTTCCTGCCCATATTTTTATTTAACAACAGTGATTAATAGCTAGCTCTTTATGTATTATGTTTATATCTGATTTAACGAATGAGCGGACTTGACTTCAGAGCGTTTGACCGATGGCGTGGTGGTGTTCGCAAGACATTGTTGTGCCATTGGTCAACCGCTCTGATGTCAAGTCCACTCATTCGTTAAATCAGTGTTTGGCACATTATAACTTATACGGCAGAAAATACGAGTGATTTGAAATTAATCATAATATTCTTTTAAATAAGTCTACCAAGTTTTCTATTTTTTTTTTTCTACAAATTTTATACATTGTTTTTAACATGTGCATAATTAAATGTTTGTATGTTTTTTAACCTAGTCAGACATTATTAAATTAAATTTAGATAATAATAGGTGTATAATTTGTGCCTAAAATTACTTTCGATATCAGCTGCGGATGCTGAAAATAGAACGGAAAAATCAGCTGCATTCAAGAATTCACTCATGTGCTGCATAAGGTGTTCGAACCGGCCAGACACTGATCTTGGAGGGGGCGGTCATGATATCTGTCTTCAAAATGGAGGAGGGGGGGGGGGTAATATACCAGAATGCAAATTTAAAAGTTAACAATAAACATCGAATTATTTGCGCATACTTTTACCAAAATGTCATTTTTTTCGAAATGTGAAATTTTTCGTTACTTTCCTACTTTCTGTGTGGTCACAAAACAATATTTTGTTTGCTCATACTTACCTATACTTACGTACACACTCTATCAGTATCGGACTGGCCCTAAGAGCCCTCGACGGGAGCGGGAGAGTAGGGGCCTTACCATTCCCCCCTCCCCCACCCTCTCCACAGTGACTTGCTCCAATTTTTACGCTGAAAAATATTTTTATGCGGAGTTTACTGACTCGGGGATCCCGCGCATTGAAATACTGTGATCGTAATGAGCCCCCTTCGGAACTTACCCTGCCCCCCCCCCTTTTCCCCATTTTTAGATACAATGTAATAAGCTGATATTAGAGGCCTACCCTTACAAGGGCCGAGGTAATTAATTTTAAGACCCCGAGGCCCCTTGATGCCTTGAATGGTCCGAGGGGGCAAAAGTCCCCCGGACCTCCTCATAGGTAATGATTGACTTTGTCCCCTTTGCGAGTAGCCCTCCCTCTCTTAAGTTGTAAACAAAGACGCAGAATATCTTAGCTAGCTAATAACTGGGGTCACAGGCCTATTTGCGCAAGGGCCTAAGGGCGGGCCCCGGCACTCATAGTCTCCTGGCCCGAGGCCTCGATGGGAACTCCCGTTCTTCCCAAATGGCCAGTTCGACACTGCTCTCTATATTATCATTTGCCATGCCAATAATATCGCTGGAACGCTTTCGTAAAGATAGACTTTTAATTTTATCCAAAACGCTATCATACCGGGTTCATAGTTTATAGTTACTGTATTAATGCAATTAAAGGGTAGGAGAGTAAAATCAGAGTTATATAGTTTGATGACTGACAACCGTAAAAAAATAATTATATAGCTTAGACAATAGCTTCAAGGTTAAATAAAAACCCGTCTCGAGGCCCGAGGAATTTTTATCAATCGACGAGAAAAAGATCGTTAAAGACACGATTTAATCAGATTTACGGGAGTTTGAGCGAAATAAGAACAAGGCTACCCGAAATTATGACAGGTACATGTGTATTGCTAATTGTATGTAAATATTACAAATACAGCAATTTTGTTAATAAAAACAATTTTAAGCTAAACAACAAACTCTAGTCGCCGGTTTGGTTTTTCCGCGTACCGATCAATCACGCGAGATGGGTCAATATAAACATCGTAGTGGATGTGCAACAAAGCAAGTCCGTTTAATCGTTCATCGGATATAGTTGACCGCAACCACGTTTTCAGCCTTCTCAAAGAAGAATATGACCTTTCCGATGAAGCGGCGCTGACGGGTAAAGTAGCATGAATCTTGAGACATCGATGAATACTGGGGTACAACTCTTTATCGCAGGCAATTAAAGCTTCCATGGCTTTCTTTGGGATGGTTGATCCCGATTCAAGCTCCCGGGACCACTTTACCTTCCACATACGAAGGTCAGCCTGTAGAAGCCTTGCCGCCAACGCGGCAGAATGTTGATTGAGAAGTTTGAAGTACTTTGCAGCGATTGTGTCCACATCCGCTGACGTCCATGATGATATTGGCATCATTGCTGATAGGCTGTGTAAATCTTGCGTTGCTTTAGGGAAGCGAGTGTTTAGGTCTTCTAGGACGTAGTCTAAGATGGGTATGAAAGTAGCCCGGCGATAGTAGTCTTCTACGGTTGACGCTGGATGATTTTCGCGGTGCTTTTGCCGTTGTGCGATGCGTGGGTGCAGACGTTCGGTTCCAAGTTGTTTTGCCAGAGCTTCTGATTCTTGGAAGAGCTCAGCAAACTGTGTTTCGCAGTCTTCGCGCCTCTTGATCAACACAGTAGTAGTGTCGTCTAGCGCATCCTGGGCTTCCTTCAAGTCTATTTGTCCTTTTTTGAAACAAAATGCTGAGTGTTTTAGTGTCGCCAAGGATTTTTGACAAGCAAATGACGATAACTATAAAATCACTCTCACAAAGAGCAGCTATGAGCGTTTTTGCCTTAGAAGCACTTTCTGAGTCTTTCCATCAAGTAATCGAGTCTAAACTCTCGACTATGTCCAGGAGTAAAGAGCGAAATTGTACAAAAACGTCGTGCCGTGCGATCCACCGCGTCTCACAAAGTCCACATAAAAGTTCACCTAGAGTTGCTTTAAATACATAGGAGCGTTTTGAGGACGAATCAATGGACGTAATAGTGGCTTTCATAACTCCCATTGCATTTCGCTCGGCGACGACTTTCGAGGACTTCGAAATAGACAAATTCAGAGCGTGATTATAACAAGGGCACCTAACGGCATGCTCTGCTTCGGTTGCACCTCGGCGACAGCACCACAAGCTACTGACGCCATGATAGCGCACCCGTCAGTACCAACGCCAACACACCGACATAGGACAAGACTGTGATGCTTGAGAATACTCAACACAGTTTTACCCACGTCTCTGCCGGTTACGGTAGGCTCTGGGACTCCTTTGGTTTCTTGTTTCTTGCTGGTTCTCTCTTTGGTTTGCGTTTTCTTTTTCTCCTCTATAGTTCTTGCATCTGCATCTCTTGTTTGTTGGTCGTATTTATCTTCATCCCCTGGTTCTGCTACATTTTTCTTCTTTTTCTTGATAGTAGGCTCTGCAACTTGTTTCTTGGCTTTATTTTTGGCTTTAAATTTTCTCTTCGAATCCTCCTTAGTTTCTTCTCCATCTTTATCTCTTGCTTGTGGATTTCTTCTTCGGTTTCTGCTTTCTTTGGTTCTTTTCCTTCCTGTAGCTCTCGCTCGGTTTCTCTTTCCGTCTCGCTGTTTGCTTTTTCAGTATTGTCATCATTTAGCATCTCTTCTCCAGTTTTCGGATTTGGCGATTCTTGCGCTAGCCCTTCAGTATTAATTTTATTTCTCTATCGACATTCCCTTCGTTTCAGGCGATATTTTCCTGTTCGGATACTGGGATTTGGTCTTTTTTTTCTTCCTTTTACTTTCCCTTTAATTACGTATTTTCCCTTTAAACGGTTGTGCACTGTTTCTCGGAGATTTATAAAGCTTGTGAAGTCTTCATACAATTTACCTCGATAGACGCGGGTGGAGCGGGCCGAAGGGGATTATTCGTTTGTACTCGGCTCCGTTCGGACAGGTGGCGCGTCAGCTGCGCTGTGCTCAGTCAGCTCGGCTCGTCACAACAATAGCAACAGTGCTGGAAAATAAGCGAGCGGGGTAGCGAGAAGAGAGCGTCGTGGCTAGGTATATACTGTATATTGCACGATTATTAACTGAAAACTAGTTAGGTTAAAATCGTTGTTTATAGTTCGTTTGGTTCGTCTCCTCCTTCGCTTCTCTCCTCCCTCTTCTCTCCTCTCCATCGCTTTCCCCTTTCTCCTTTCTCTTTCTCCCTCTTTTCTCTTCTCTTAGGGGGGGGGGGCGATCGCCCCCCATCGCCCCTTCCCCTGGATCCGCCCCTGGAACCGGCCCTTGGTATGCGAGCAGGAGGGTTATGGCATTTGTTTACGTCATTTGGGATAACCCCTTTGCCGACCCCTTGTCAAAGCCTGAGTGGAGTTGAGGAACTTATTTTTGGGTCCTTTGGAGGACCGAGCGGAATTGAGGTAACCCTGGCTACGTGACTGGAATTCCCGAGCGGAATTGATGCCCACCCGGAGTTAGTGTGCAGTAAATATAAGACGGAATTTTAGAATTTTTATCACAGTCAGAGCCATGGCATACTGTCTTCGTTCCTTTAACTTTAGCCATCCAATCTTGACGTAAGCAAGCATTTTGCATTCTTTGCAATTTTGTATTGAGGACCTCTCCCAGATCATGGTAAATTATAGATCCATAGTCAAATATTGGTAATATCAAACTCTGTATCAATCTCTTCCGTACATTTTGAGGCAAATAGAAGCTAGTTTGCCTAATTTGATATAATGACGATGCAACCCTTTTCAGAATCATGTTTGTGTGATCCTGCCACGATAATCGAGAGTCAAAAATAACTCCCAGATTTCTTACTGCTGACTGGTACGGAACTGTTTGGGATGCAAGCTGTAAAGGTGGTACTGGGTCGGGTAGGGAACTGAGTAATTTGGTATAGCCGTTGATGATCGGTTGTGTTTTTTCGAAGTTAAGTATTAGATTATGATCGAGTGCGTACTGAGATAGGCTTTGAATGTCACTGTTAATTAAGGCTACGTTCAAATGAATGGATTTCAGATCCGTGTGTAGATATAGCTGAAGGTCATCTGCGTACATATGATATTGACAGAAGTTAAGGACAGATGGAAGGTCATTTATACCCACTGAGAACAGGAGTGGACCAAGGACCGAACCCTGCGGCACACCTGTTGTTACTTCACACCATTCTGAAACATTGTCATCTGCTAGGACTACTCTCTGACATCTGCCTGTTAGGTGAGACCTAAACCAGTTCGTTAATGACTTTGAAAGGCCTAGATTTCTTAATTTAACTAGTAGGATCTCATGGTGAACTCTGTCAAAAGCGTTGCTGAAATCGAATAGAGATAATATAGTTATTTCCTTCCGGTCCATTGCTTGACGAATGTTGTCTGTGACTTTGATAAGGGCTGTCAGAGTACTATGTTTTGATTTATATCCAGATTGATTCGGGTTTAGGATATTGTTGGAATTTATATATTCAAAAAACTTATCAAAACAAGCCGTTCTAACCCTTTCTCAATTGCACACAATATACTTATTGGTCTAAAGTCACTACAGTTTAAGGCGTTCGTGAATTTTGGTATTGCTTTGATGTTGGCTTTTTTCCATTGTGTCGGATAAATACCCATTTGCAGGCTATAATTAAATATATGCAATAAAACTGGCATGAGGAGGTCCATATTCCTTTTCAATAGCGTAATAGATATATGATTTGGTCCTATGGCTTTTGAAGTCATCCTAAATATGGCCAAATGAATGTTCTCTGGATATATTTGGCCAAAATGAAATTCTCCCCGTCGGTCAGTAAATTTTCCCCTATAGTTAGCAACAGTTGACAAAACTCTATTGCTGTCTACAACAGTTGACACGTTTAAATAATGCTTATTAAGCTCATCAGCGCTCATTGATGGATTATTGCTTTTGTGTCTGGATTTTCCAACACCGAGAGTTCATACAGCTCTCCACAAAGCCGAAGAGTTTTTAGCTGAATTAATTAGCTAATAAGTGTAACGTATCTTTGTATTACGGATAACTAGCTGGGTTCTGTTGCGTAAGCTTTTGTATTCTACTATGTCCTCGGGTTTCTGTGTTCTGTTGCACTTCTTTCTGGCTCTATTTCGAGATTTTATTAGATATTTTATTTCTGTGTTGATCCAGGCAGCTGGTGCGTGCCTCGCGTTAACTGAGCGCAATGGGGCATGGCGATCATATAAATCAATTAAAAATGTGTTGAAAGTTACGACCTTCTCATCTGTAGTTGTAGAAGTTGTCTTACTGTATTACTGTGATGTCTGTACTACTGCGTGTGCTTACAATCGAGATAGGTTTAGGTAGGAAGTGGCCATGGCATCTTCCTGGAGTAGAAATGGGAAACCACGGAAAACCACTTCCAGGATGGCTGAGGTAGGAATCGAACCCGCCTCTTCTCAGTTTTGCCTCACGAGGCACCAGACTAGAATTAAATTTATTGACAGAGCCGGGAATCGAATCCGGACCTACGCGGTGATAGCCAAGAATGATAGCCACTACGCAACGAGGCGGACATTATACGAAGAGTTGCACGGTGTAGCAACTAACAGTGTGGAAGTGTAGTATCCTGGTTCATCACTCCCGAAGAATTACCGAAAGAAGTACTTATGGAGGAGAGATATTTGAAGAAACTTTCTACCGAGGGACGCTAGGATTTAGATCAAGTCCGTAGCTTTGACAATGCGCATGCGCTAGGAAGATACAGTCTTAAGCAGATGGGATGAGAAGATACCAGCACAAAACAATTTTCTGTGGGGAGCCGAGATGGTTGTTACGAGAGTGGAATATATGAGAGTGATTACGGTGTCAGCTGCCACCAACATCCGGCGAAATCAATTTAAAAATGTGTGGCATTCGAAGAAATATTGCTGTAATCTTTAAAGAAATGGGATGAAGTTTCCCCCGAGTGACGGCAGGTTAGGAACCATTCCACGTTTTCTTTCGTGGATTTTTGCTTCATTATTATTATTATTATTATTATTATTATTAATAATAATAATACTAATAATAATAATAATGTAGTTGACGTATGTTGCATGTGATCTATTGTATTATTATTGTGAATAACTTCAGTTATGATGTTGTCTGCACTATTTTGTTATTTATGTTCTAAAATCAACCGTTCCTATTTAAACTATTTGGGTAGATTATTGGCTGGGGAATAACCTAACCACCAAGGGAAGATGATAAAGAAAGGGAGGTGGGTTTCGGACTGGAGAAAAAGGATAGAGAAATAGGATGAGAGTCCCACAAAAGTTATGAATTTAACTTTAAATACACTTAGAGGCGGTTGCCACCGCAAATCCGCTCTCTGATTCCTAAAGTGGGTACGGACCTGGTCGAAGCTAACGGGAACCGCAGCTAGGACTTGGGCGGTTTGCCAGAGAAAGGCTTTAGCGTATTCCCTCTCAAGCATGCATAAGACTACTATGGGGAAGGGTGATAGTCTGACAAGACAAATAGTAACAGATTTATTCTGTATTAACGATGGCATGAACTGAGGAAGAGTCAAGGAAGACAGGATCTTGCCTAACCGTTGTATTAGAGAAATGATAAATCCAAAAACAAATATTTAATTTATTTAACAAGGCAAAAGATTCTAATAAATTTGAAAAGTATATAGTTTCAATTTTTAGTAACAATTTGGGGTCGCAGACCTCCTAACATTAAAAGTTTCCTCCAGGCAATTAACAATTTATTAGGTTTCAACCCTTTATAAAATCCTAGCAAGGATTTAAAATAGCGAAAATAAAAATTCAAAATTTAAAGACAATTAAGGTGATTAAAGTTTAACAATAAATAGAGTACAAGGTGTGTACTATAAGAAATTTCTGAGAAAACATTCTAGAGAAAGTAACCACTTCGAAAATAACAATAAGAAAAACATGAAGAATAAGATAGAAGTTCCTATAACTTCTTATATTTGTGCAGAATTACTTTTATAACAATTATACAAAAGAGAGCAGGTCACTTACGGTGAAACCTGAAGAGAAAGTCAAAAGGAAGGTTCTAGACTTCCTATGTTTAATTAGGAATCACGAGACTAATGGGGCAAGTTTCCCTTTCGTGAAACCTAGAAATAACTCACTCCTGAGTTGAAAGAATTGTATTCCCTGATTATAAGGGAGAAACAATGTAAGCTTGAACCGTGTATGAAACACGTGGTTATACAGAAATTAATTGATGATAAACAAGCAAGATGGAAGGGCACTTCGTTAGAGTGACACCTCATTGAAAATGATCTAGATTTACAATTTTATTAATATGGTTTGTTAGTAGAAGGTTTAGGAAAGATCAATTGGGATTTAGGATCAATGTTCATGGCCTTATTTATGGTAATCGGACGATCGCGACGCGGTAGAAATGTTGAACAAGCACTAGTTCTCACTATAGTTTGTTGAATGGATGAAAAGTTCACTGTAGTAACACGAATGTTTATGGGAAAGAAAGTTATTGCAATGATGAAAAAGAACTGGTAGCACTAGATAGGTGAAAGTCTATTGCTTGAGAAAGTTGTGTATTAAAATTAAATGCGCCATAGAACATTCCATCGGTGGAAGAAAATTAGCTATTGAGCTTTAATTCAGAAGGAAGATTCTTCAATTTTAAATAGTATTCTCACAAGTGAGTGAAAAATACATGACGGCAAGACTTGTAGATAAAGTACAGGATCTGGAAGGTTCCAGAACGATCTTAATAGAAGAATGGGGCCAAAGTTAATCCAGCGGAGGAACTAGCTTGGTGATTTATAGACAGCGGGTATTAGATAATATCCCACGTGGTGAGAAGATTTCTCATTTAAATAGCTTAAGAAAAGCTACTTTCTATTAAGGTTGGCTTAGACAGACAAAAGCTCAACATGGCAAATCCCGCGAAGAATGATTACCGCCCCAAATAAGTAATCTCACGCTGTCTATAAAATAATCAATAAAAGCATGTAGAGAATAAAACTGATGAAGATGAGGTTAAAACCTTAAGTCTGTACTTATCTTGGTTGCATATCGAAGGTGAAGTTCCCTTTGACGAATACTTAAGGTGCCAACATGGCGTAGAACGTAGAGAGTGCCTCTTGGTTTGAGGAGACTGGCTCTAGTTGAGCCTTGACTGACCGAGTCAACTGCCGACTTACAAGTGAGACCCACTCAGCGAAGCGCGGGGGGTCCAAGGAAGGGAGAAGAGTGGGGGTAGGAGACAAAAGGAGAACATATAAGCATGACCAATAGTGTAAACTTAAATTCTCTTGAGGAAATGGTCTTCAAAGGGTTGATAGCAGGCGATACTAGCACAGCATGGTGAGTGAAAAAGTAGACGAAGTTCTCTTGATCAAGGAGATGATAGCTGGCGATGGTGACGAGATCTGATGGCCAGATGGAAAAGTAAGTCGTCTTGCACCAGGAAGAATTGAGGAGCTTCAGAGATTCGCTGCTAGATGACGCTAGGTGGGTCATGGAAGATATATATCTAGAACAGACTCACAATGACATAAGAGATATGACCACCAAAGAGAAACTAGGAGATCACTGTTGGTGTTTGAGAAAAAGGATGAAATGAACAAGCAAAGAGCATTAAAAAGAATACTCTATCTTACCGTGTATTCCAAGAATACACCATACTGGGAGGGACAAACACCAACAGAGAACAAAATAAACAGTTAAACATTTAAAGGTAATGGAGCGATCAAAGACAGTGGTCTTGTGATCGGACCATTAGTGGTCAAGACTCTGACCACCCTGACTCTCCCATTTCTTCCAGGATAACACTCGGTCACTCTACCAGAAGTCCAGACCAGGGGGGGGAGAAACATCCCTAACCAAGACCAAGTCCCCCACTTTAATGTCGGGACTGGAAAGAAACCACTTCTGTCTCCGTTGCAAGGAAGTTAAATATTCCAAGTTCCACCTCTTCCAAAAAGAATTACGGAGAGCTTCAAGTTTACGCCAAACGATAGGTAGATTAGAATCCCTGTAAGAATTGGGAAGAGAAGGAGGGGCAGAAAGAGAAGTGCCGATAAGGAAGTGACCAGGTGTAAGTGGAAGCAGGTCATCAGGGTCATTGGAAAGCGGAGTTAAATAACGAGAATTAACAACACCTTCAATCACAAAATAGCTAGAAGCTGCGAGAAGTATACATCTAGTAAAGATTGCGATAAGATGCGAAAGAAGAATTAACAAGTTTAAACAAAGCGTATAGAAACAAGTACATCTATTAAGGATAAGAATATACCAAATAAACAAAGGAACTATGCGAGTAGAAGGCAAGAACGCCATAGGTAACAACAATCTAGTAGCCATAAACAATGACCTTAAGTTATAATAAGCATCAAAGGGGTTAATCAGAAAAATACTTAAGTCAGCGAGAAACGTGACATAACAAGTATAAATACAAAACACATCGAATGTAACGACGAGAAAAAACAAGTTTGTTCATCAATGAACAATAAGATTGCAAAATATGTAAGCAAGGAGCAATACATGAGCGCGTGAAAAATACGCAACGATGTTATGAAACAAGAATCGAAGCAGTTGTAGAATACGAGCGTAAGCAAGTGGGAGAGGCAGGCAAACACGGCCTTGACCCACATAGTACAGCGAGATAAGGAATATAAATAGCTGGAAGAGTCCTCAACCGGAACGAGTTTATTTTGGTAATGAGGTGAACGGCTTCTGAACTTACGGAAGCGACTCGCAAGACAATGGTTGGCAGTCAGCCAGAGTTGAGATAAGGGAAACTTGCTCTGACCTTTGGCAAGCATACAGGAAATGAACAGCAACTTGGCCTTACTCAGGCTTGTATACAAACAAGATTGACAAACAAGCAGTTCGAAATAAACAAACAACACAAGTGAAATCAGCTTTGACTTAAAGCGGATATTCAGGTTAGACGGCATGCAGTCATTCGTGGCTTGGACGTGAAAAACCAATTTAGAGACATGTGAGATAAAATAGGTAATCAATTTCATATAATTTTGAGGATTACGGAATCCGACAATTTTTAACAGAAAAAAAGCTTAATTCTTCCGAAAAAGGAAGAGAAGCTGGGACATTGAGAAGGAGTTTATGCGTAAGAATAGTTATTCTAGATGCTAGAGAATTCAGATTTTCAAGCGGTTTCAAAAGCGGCTTCCAATTGTGAGGAAGGGGGAAGGAGCCGGCCGTGGCCATCCTACTAAATAGCGAAAGAAGTGAAGCATAGCTTACAGCGAAATGATGGTGACTGATAGCCATGGTTTTACACAAGGGGAAGATAGTTTTCGATAGAGAGTTTAAGCAATTACCTGCTATAAAAATGACATGAGAAAGTAAACGAAGTAACACAAGGTGAGGCGAACTTGAATTGCCATTTTATGCGGGAAGAAGGCAAAACCATTTAAACAACTTACAAAGGTGGCGTAGTTGTTTACGATAAGGCATCGTTTCGGCAAGTGTTTTTCAAAAGTAGTGAGATCGAAAACATGAGCGTTCTCTTTTTCAGAAATGGGATTTATATCAGCAGTAACAAAATGACATTGCGATTTGGTTTGAAGACTGGGTTGTTGGATTTCACCAGTAATAACCCAACCAAAATCGGTGTCTCTGGCGATCACGGTTGAGGATAACTTGCGAACCTGTTTACGAAGGCAATTCCAAAAAACATTGGCACTGAAAAGTACATCAATGGGACCTTGAGCATTAAACTGAGGATCAGCTAACCTTAAGTGCGAAGGAATCTTTAAACCGGAAGTATTAATAGAGCTGCTAGGAGTGTCCTTGCCAATACTGGTAAGAATGAGACAGTTTAAGTTAAGATTGGTGTTTCTTTGGCAAACGTGTCTGATTTTCAATTTTGAAGACTGCAAGGCTTGAGTTTTCAAATTGTCAATGCCGGATACATTGATGGGAGTAGGCGATGACGAAAGACCTAGTTTTTTAATTAACGATCGCGAAACAAAGTTGTGAGTTGAAGTGGAATCGAGAAGACCGCGGGTTCGAAACCATTTTCCAAATTTATCTTGGATTTCGAATTGTACAGTGGACAAAAGGACTTGCGCACTGTGAGAAGTTTCGGCGTTAGAAATGCAGGAAGAAGCATTAGTATGTTCGGAGCTGCTCTGCATGGAGTTTGAAGAAGCGGGTACTGGTGACCTCGATTTATCATGAACGTGCAATAAAGAATGGTGCGTTTTTTTTTTACAATGGAAACAGAGGTTGGAAGACGTACAGGTTGAAGAAGAATGCTTAGGTGACAAGCAGTTGAAGCAATGTTTGCTATTGAAGACAAACTTCCTTCGGTCTTCGACAGACAATTCTTTAAAGGATTTGCAGGAGTACAAAGTGTGAAACCTTTTACAGAGCGTGCATTTTAAAGATTTGTTGAGCGGCCTGATATGTTCTCTTGGATGGTTGAAAGAAGCAGAACGGGGTTGCTTGTTCTCGACAGATGGGGGCTGATGACCCTTTGAAGAAGCAAGTTTTTTCTCAAAAATGTGACACTGATGACTCGTTTCGACATTTTCGCACTGAAATGAGAGTGCTGTAAGGACTTGGCACCGGCTATTGAGAAACGAGATGAGGTGTTCAAACGAATGTTCCTCGTTGCGAGTGAGTTCGATCTCCCAAGCCTTTAATGTTGAAAAATCGAATCTGGATGTAGCTAGATGAATAAGAATAGTGTCCCACGTTTGGACTGGTTGCTTGAGTTGATATAACGCTCTCACGTGCAATTGAATAGTCTAACAGGTCCCTTAAAGAGGTGACGTCATTAGGTTTGACGACTGGCAGGTTGAACAGACAGCGGATATGGCGAGCCACACACAAACGTAAATTGCCATATCTCTCTTTAAGGAGATTAAAGGCGATGTGGTAGTTATCTGCGCTTAAAGGCAGTGACTGAACCAAGGCCAAGGCCTCGCCTTCCAAGGACGCACGCAGGAAATAGAACTTATGAATGTCGACAACGTCTGAGTTTTGATGAATAAGTGAGCAGTAAAGTTCGTAAAAGGAATACCATTCACCTTCCTGGCCTGAGAAGTGAGGTAGGCTTATCTTTGGACGTAACGGTTTCGGTTTATCCTTGTGAACTGAAGCGGGTGCGAACTGGGCCGGATTGATGACCCTAGTGTCCGGTTCTGAGATACTGCGGATCAGTTGGTGGGCCTTGGCAATCCCTTCAAAGTACAAGGGTTCGACCTCGTCCCGATCCGATTGAAGTTCTGGGCAAGCGGATTCAATCTCGGTTTGAATTTGATCGTAATAATCATAGGACCGTTCGTACAACTTAAGGCGTTGTGTCAAGATGTCTAGATCACACTCGGCGGGATTTAATTTGTTGATGAAATTTCTGAATCTGGTGAGTTGCCCTTTATAGGAAGAACGTCTAGCAATGAGAGTTTCATCTTTTTCAGTAGGAGCCATGCAAAGAAAATAGATTAAAATGTAACTCACGAAACTGTGGAACCTTGGAGATGCTGTCAGGCTGGCAGCAGCGAATAAGTAGAAAGAACGGGACACACCACGGAAGACAGGAGCGGCCTCTTTCCCCTTCACAGGCTTTGCTCGATGTAGTTATAGCTGAAAGATTCAAAGCAGGTATTAATAATTTGCAAGGTATTGTCAAATAATCTTTTAAACAGAAAAAAATGACAAATGGACTCTCCCGGGTTTCTGGTACCAAATTTTGGGTAGATTATTGGCTGGGGAATAATCTAACCACCAAGGGAAGATGATAAAGAAAGGGAGGTGGGTTTCGGACTGGAGAAAAAGGATAGAGAAATAGGATGAGAGTCCCACAAAAGTTATGAATTTAACTTTAAATACACTTAGAGGCGGTTGCCACCGCAAATCCGCTCTCTGATTCCTAAAGTGGGTACGGACCTGGTCGAAGCTAACGGGAACCGCAGCTAGGACTTGGTCGGTTTGCCAGAGAAAGGCTTTAGCGTATTCCCTCTCAAGCATGCATAAGACTACTATGGGGAAGGGTGATAGTCTGACAAGACAAATAGTAACAGATTTATTCTGTATTAACGATGGTATGAACTGAGGAAGAGTCAAGGAAGACAGGATCTTGCCTAACCGTTGTATTAGAGAAATGATAAATCCAAAAACAAATATTTAATTTATTTAACAAGGCAAAAGATTCTAATAAATTTGAAAAGTATATAGTTTCAATTTTTAGTAACAATTTGGGGTCGCAGACCTCCTAACATTTAAAGTTTCCTCCAGGCAATTAACAATTTATTAGGTTTCAACCCTTTATAACATCCTAGCAAGGATTTAAAATAGCGAAAATAAAAATTCAAAATTTAAAGACAATTAAGGTGATTAAAGTTTAACAATAAATAGAGTACAAGGTGTGTACTATAAGAAATTTCTGAGAAAACATTCTAGAGAAAGTAACCACTTCGAAAATAACAATAAGAAAAACATGAAGAATAAGATAGAAGTTCCTATAACTTCTTATATTTGTGCAGAATTACTTTTATAACAATTATACAAAAGAGAGCAGGTCACTTACGGTGAAACCTGAAGAGAAAGTCAAAAGGAAGGTTCTAGACTTCCTATGTTTAATTAGGAATCACGAGACTAATGGGGCAAGTTTCCCTTTCGTGAAACCTAGAAATAACTCACTCCTGAGTTGAAAGAATTGTATTCCCTGATTATAAGGGAGAAACAATGTAAGCTTGAACCGTGTATGAAACACGTGGTTATACAGAAATTAATTGATGATAAACAAGCAAGATGGAAGGGCACTTCGTTAGAGTGACACCTCATTGAAAATGATCTAGATTTACAATTTTATTAATATGGTTTGTTAGTAGAAGGTTTAGGAAAGATCAATTGGGATTTAGGATCAATGTTCATGGCCTTATTTATGGTAATCGGACGATCGCGACGCGGTAGAAATGTTGAACAAGCACTAGTTCTCACTATAGTTTGTTGAATGGATGAAAAGTTCACTGTAGTAACACGAATGTTTATGGGAAAGAAAGTTATTGCAATGATGAAAAAGAACTGGTAGCACTAGATAGGTGAAAGTCTATTGCTTGAGAAAGTTGTGTATTAAAATTAAATGCGCCATAGAACATTCCATCGGTGGAAGAAAATTAGCTATTGAGCTTTAATTCAGAAGGAAGATTCTTCAATTTTAAATAGTATTCTCACAAGTGAGTGAAAAATACATGACGGCAAGACTTGTAGATAAAGTACAGGATCTGGAAGGTTCCAGAACGATCTTAATAGAAGAATGGGGCCAAAGTTAATCCAGCGGAGGAACTAGCTTGGTGATTTATAGACAGCGGGTATTAGATAATATCCCACGTGGTGAGAAGATTTCTCATTTAAATAGCTTAAGAAAAGCTACTTTCTATTAAGGTTGGCTTAGACAGACAAAAGCTCAACATGGCAAATCCCGCGAAGAATGATTACCGCCCCAAATAAGTAATCTCACGCTGTCTATAAAATAATCAATAAAAGCATGTAGAGAATAAAACTGATGAAGATGAGGTTAAAACCTTAAGTCTGTACTTATCTTGGTTGCATATCGAAGGTGAAGTTCCCTTTGACGAATACTTAAGGTGCCAACATGGCGTAGAACGTAGAGAGTGCCTCTTGGTTTGAGGAGACTGGCTCTAGTTGAGCCTTGACTGACCGAGTCAACTGCCGACTTACAAGTGAGACCCACTCAGCGAAGCGCGGGGGGTCCAAGGAAGGGAGAAGAGTGGGGGTAGGAGACAAAAGGAGAACATATAAGCATGACCAATATTGTAAACTTAAATTCTCTTGAGGAAATGGTCTTCAAAGGGTTGATAGCAGGCGATACTAGCACAGCATGGTGAGTGAAAAAGTAGACGAAGTTCTCCTGATCAAGGAGATGATAGCTGGCGATGGTGAAGAGATCTGATGGCCAGATGGAAAAGTAAGTCCTCTTGCACCAGGAAGAATTGAGGAGCTTCAGAAATTCGCTGCTAGAAGACGCTAGGTGGGTCATGGAAGATATATATCTAGAACAGACTCACAATGACATAAGAGACATGACCACCAAAGAGAAACTAGGAGATCACTGTTGGTGTTTGAGAAAAAGGATGAAATGAACAAGCAAAGAGCATTAAAAAGAATACTCTATCTTACCGTGTATTCCAAGAATACACCACTATTGGTCTAATTGTATTGTAACATCTCGATGTGGCGAATATAAGTTACGTACCAGATAAGTTGACATAATTTTATTCCATATTAGTGCAGTGTATCATTTGTGTATTCGCCACATCGAGATATTACAATACAATTAGGCCACTAGTTTAAATAGGAACGGTTGATTTAGAACATTAATAACACAATAGTGCAGACATCATCATTCCTGAAGTTGTTCGCAATAATACTGTAATTCAACAGATCACAGGTGACATTCCTAAACTACAATATAATAATAATAATAATAATAATAATAATAATAATAATAATAATAATAATAATAATAATAATAATAATAATAATAATAATAATATAACGGTTTGACTGCCCCTAACTGTTGGGTGATAAATGTAACTGTTTACCTTTGCCTAAGCTATGTTGTTTTAATGGGCGCCAAGACCTCAACGCAATGTTGAAATCTAAATTTGTGTTTAACAACGTCTAGCTCTGGTAGAACACCTTCAAGAATCTATTCACTCAGATCGTGGTATGATTTGATCATTAACCCAACAAACAATTGTATCAGGAGAAGGAATTGGTCTATATCTAATGCTACCTAATGAAAGCAAAGATTGCATTGTAAAAGAAATGAATTTATTATATAAAACAAGTATAGCAAAATTAATAATAATAATAAGTTTAAAATTTAAATTGGAGCGTTGCGATTTTAATATTACCGATAGAAAATAGCGTGAAAACGGAGTCTGATAAATTATTGATTTTACTCTTATTCCCAAGCTATGAAGTTACTGAAATACTGAATTTAAATCAAAGAGAAACGAGAGATTGCGTACTTCTGTGTCATTCGCGCTTACCACTGGAAATTGCCAAAGCATTTCCCTCGTACTGGATGATGCTGTGAGCTTCCCACAGTCTCCTGGACGGCGTCATCTTCGTCGATATTTGATGATATACTTGTAGATTTGGTGATTTTATGGTCCTAACATTGGAGCCATACCCTCGTACAACCACACTGGTTAAGTTTTAAAAAGATAGTTCTCCACTCCACGGAACATCGGAGCGACACACACTTGCAACCGAACTAGTCAAGTCTTTCACAGATTGTCCCCGCTCCACGGCGCGCCGAACGATATATGCACTCCATGGCTTCCCACTCCAGTCCCGACTTCCAGCTTACGTGGTCTCCACTGATTGGCTGCTCCCCACGCGCTACTTCCCCTTCTCTGGCTCATTACACACGGTGCGCGGATGATGAAGTCGATTTCCGTTCCAACTATCCGCCTTTTCTTGACGCTGCGACCCAAGCTTGCGTAATACTTCTTGACAAGAATCAGCCTGTATCTGAATTTCCAGTGAGTCATGTCTCTCATAATATCCTAACTGACGAAACTCCATAAAATTCCGTAATCACATAATTTTCTATGATATTGTTGTTCGTAATAATTTGCTTGATAGTGTTTTCTAAGACATAGAAAACCTATCTGTATGCTTATTATTTTTTATAAAATGCTCCGAAAATACCTTAACAATAATTATAATAAATTAATAATAATATTAAATTAACATGAAAAATTCTCTTGGCCGAACAATTTGCCGCGTAAATAAATAAAGAATGGCTTCCTACTGACTTATGCCATTGGCATAAAAACCCCTCGAAAAACACGTTACAATAATAATAATAACGCAAGAACCATAGAAGTGAACTATATTGCCTGTAAATAATTTTGACGCGTTACACAAATGTTTACAGACGTATGTAATCTAAACATTGTATTTGTATATGTATTTGTGCATAGGTCACAAATAAGTAATGTATCATCTTCTTTTATTTTTAGTATCCTTATAATTAATGCTTTTACAATAAACTTTTCTTACTATTATCAGTCAAATACCATGTTGCAAATGAATTAAGAAATTGTGTTCATGAAGCCCACGCACAAGTTTATCATATGTGGGATTCACCCTGTATTTTGATACAACATCTTTATATGTACATGTTTTCTGTCAGTGAATAAAATTGTGTGCTCGTAAAAATAAAAAATAAAAACTGTGTAATTCATAAACATAATACACTAATTAACCTAAGTGAACAGGATCTGAAGATGAACGCTTGACGTTCGAAACATGTAATCCAATTAAGTACCCCATTCTGTACATAAAAGTGTGTTATTTTGTAATAGTATCTCGGTGTTCTTTCAGGTTAAGGCATGTACATACTTGTTTCCCGCCTAATATAATTGGACACAATTTGTGTTGACCGACTGGTTAGTATTTTTAATAGAATTAGGCAACACTGAAAAATTACTTATATTACTTACTGTATACTATAACTAAAGACCACAAATTGAGTTTGGCCAAAATAATGATACAAGAACAAAATCAGTCATATTAGGCCTATATATACAATATACCGTAGCTTACAGTATATATTTATAAATTTTATACTAAATATGAATTACATTTATTTCCAGTGAATACACTACTCATCATCTACTTCATTGTATATTCTCCATTAAATATTAAATTAGTATATCCATCATAAAACAATGTGAACAATTGCCGTACCTTAAAAATGTTGATGTTACAATTTAACAGTATTATCAATACCATAAATAACAAGGAAGATGTTCAATTTCGCTATTATACATTAACTTACAACCCATTGTTTTAGGACTTTCAAAGCAAATATTCCTATTAGTATAAGATATTTTTCTAGACATGTTTACTTCAAAATCTGTTAAATGTGTTTTTAAATATGTTTATGTTCGACCCTCACTATTACGTGTCAGAAAACTGTATCATAATGATGGTCATTATAACACTGTTTTCCATTATGATACAGTTTCTCCATCCAATCAGAGCTCGTTCATTGACCAATTAGGTAACGATACCTTCGCGCATGCGCTCAAAATCCAACATGTCGGACATAAACACAACATCGAACTATAATAAATTACCGACATGGAATACGCACCGTCCATATGTTCGCGTAAATAAACTGGCGAATATGAGACAAGCAATAGCACTGTACCTTAAAATCACCAACGCTAATTTCTGCACAGCGAATTCAAATGACAAATGACACCGGTGACAATATTACTGAGGGACGGCTGATGTAAACATATGGCTGCATATGGCATTGCAAGCACACAGAGCGCATGCGTCGGTCGTTCAAAGATCTTGAAAGACAGAGATATAACACCCAACGCTCGCTCTGCGATCACAAAATTCAAGTACCGTAGCTGACTCTCAACAGATATTTATGAATATTTATGTTAAAACATATAATAAAGTTATAATTATCGTGGAACATAAACAGTCGTATGCAACTCGCCTATAATGGTAATTAAGACACTCGTATGGAAATTATAAAACTCGCATACGCTCGTTTTATAAAAATACTCGTGTCTTAATTATAGCCATTATAGGCTCGTTGCATAATGTACTATTAAAAATTTAATGTCATGTTTTATCAATGTCTTTGTGATGTTTATATAAAGTGCGTATTAGTCAATGGCTGATAAAGAGAACATGTAAGTTAGCACCCGAAACATGTACTGCACTCGAAATTATGAGTAGCCCAGAGAAAGTAACCGCCCGAGATTCGAACGGAGAGCCTGAGAAAAAAATGTGTATACAATATTTCGTGATCTGAGCTATTTTTACGCACAGGAAGGTTGATTATGTGCAAGGAAGCAATTTGTAAAATTTTAGCCTGAAGAAAGATTGTTATTTGGAGAAGAAATGGAAATTCTATTGGCAACTCAAACTAACACTCGGGGCGCTGAGGTCGGTCTGGATAAGTAGGGTAAAAATACTCAGTAACACGCGTTTGATATGGAACACTTTTTATTTTTCGGTTATAATCAATAAATGTGGTCCCTAAAATAATGACAGTGTTATTTTCAATTGGATATATGTATAAATGTGCGATACACATGATCTAATTTGTGTGTTCTACTGGAGTTAATGTGTCAATTGCATATTATCATGCATCGGTTGTCTGCTGGTATTAGTTTTTGTGCAGTTCTAGTCATGGCGCTGTTACGTTTAAAAGCTATATTTGAGTTTGCTCACTGTACCATAGACTCGAGAAATTATTTACAGCTTGGTAGGGCGAAGGGATGAGTTTAACATGTATTAAAACTCGGGGTAGACAGGAATTGCTTGATTTCGATGGTAGGTTTTAACCTTGCGAAGTCAAATTAGGCCTATATGACTCGTAGTGGAATCGATCGGATATCGCGGAGCGAGGTGATTGCGGTTGGTAGGGTTATTGGAAATGAACTAGGGAGCGGGGAAAGATACCTGACTGATGAAGCTTGGCTGTCCTAGGCTGGTGTAGGCATGGCTGTCTTGGTACGGCTTGGCTCGGCGAGACTGTGCTTGGCTGTCTAGGTGCGGCTTGGCGTAATAAGCGAACAACCCGTCCTGTCGTCAGTGAGTGTAGTGGTGAGTAGTCCAACCCGCTCTTGTTGCCTGTATTTATTTGGGATCGTCACCTTTCGGCCTTTGCTATTTGCATCTTTTTGAAAGTGAGGAAAACGTATATACGCAGCCCTCTTATACATCGATTTACAGCGTAAACTGAGCAATATACTTTGATTTTACTCATTTTGCACTCTTATCAACGAGGAAAACTTATTAGTTATGTATAAACACGAAGAATTTACCACGATCTGCTTACCAATACAAGACAGCATATACAAACAGTCACCACGTGAGAAATGTACCCTACTTGGTAGGTTTCTCATTTTTACCGCTAGATGTCATATCAGATAGCTGGAGTTGCCAATAGTCTGGAATATTTTAACCAAGGGAGTATGATTGGAATAGCGATAAGAAAAGTGTACAGTTTTGAGAAGTTAAGAGAGACAAACCAGTTCTGGTTAGTGAGTCGACTTGGCAAGGAGACATGAAGGTCGGACACGCGCCGAGAGTCCTAAGGAGGGGATGACTCGTGGACAACAAATTTGATAACATGGAAGTAGCCAATGAGAATAAAGGAAGATTACGAGGGATTAAATAATTATTAAAATTATTATTTTAATATTATAATGGATTGGAGTATATCAAATTTACAAGGAAGGAAGAAGGAATTTAATTGGCAAACCAGAAATTAAATTAGATGACTATGAGAGAATATATGAGTAAATACGTGAGTTTATGGACTAGTGAGAGGCTAGCGCGGCAAATTTGAGAGGGAAACTGAACTCAGGAGGCTAGCAGCAGAGAATGAACGAGGTTCTTACCATTCGAGTATTCAAAGATGTAACACGTATAGAAAATTGCTCTACAGTTAGTATGCAATGGCAACCAAGAAAAGCATTAGACTACAGAAGGAAGAACTACATTGTTAATAAGAAACTACAAGAGTAAATAGATAAATATTGAAATAAGAAGGAATATAGAAAGAATTTATGGAATATATCTACAGAAAAGTATAAAACCGAATTGGAGAAGACATACGTTGAGATACTCTACAAATATTCACTATCCCATAAGTGAAACTTCAGCCCGACACACTATAACGCAGAAGAAAATAATTTCAGTAAACTGCAACATCTTAGAAAAACATCTACTAGATATTTATAAGATGTCTTCAAGATTAGGTCGGAAGGGAGAAGTTACAGCTAGCAACTTTAGTGAACGGAGGATGATGTTCTAATTTCACCATGATGGGAGGTTGAACCTACACTAACTAAGCGAAGTCCAGCGATGATCAAAGCGATACAACAATGGAACTTAACTGCAGCACAAACCGCAGTACGCTTGGAAACCACAAACAATCTACTACAACGAAAATAAAGTCACATGTGGAGGAGATTTCTCATCGTAAGCATAATCACTATCTACACACTAACATCAGGAACTTCGAGAGAGCGGCCGAATGAAGTAGTGTCAAGAAAGAAGCGTATGCAGAATCTAGGTCGTCAGACCGTGAAGAGAGAAGATGCAGACGCGAGCGAGGGTCATTGACAGGGGACGAGGACGAAGGCTGGCGCAGACCAGCTGGAAACCGGTCGAGGAGCCGTCTCACCTGCGAGCGGAACAGAGCAGGAGGAACTTGGAGAATGCAGACGCGTGTCCACTGGCACGTGGACACATTCCCAGCGCACGTGGCGGAATTCCTCATCTGTCAAGGTCCTCAGACTTCTTTATCAAGCGTTCCAGACACAAGGCAGATCAGTGATATTTAATAACTATGAAGCTAGTATTTGTTTATAGGTTATTCCAGTGTTTGACCAACATCTGACTATTTTATTCCTAGTTCATGTTATTGCTGTTGCTATAAATTTTGATTTTTTTTAAGTCAACGAATATCGTTTGTGATAAATTTTTCTAACGTTTATTGTTAACATTTTCACATTAACTAATTTTTCACTCGTGTAAGCTAAGGTCTTGAGAATTTTTCATGTCTTTAATTAATAACGGTGAGTGAAGTAATTTCGTTAATGTGGTATAACAACTTGAAATAAATTGTAATGAGTTATAACAAGTGAAGCGTTGTCATATATGAAATTAGAGATATAGAAGGGGTATTGCTATCCAAAATGAAGCAAATTCATTAGATGAACGAAATACAGTATAATGTAAAGAGAAGCGTTAACTATTGTCAGGAGTGTTCGACAATTGCCTTTGAGACACTCAGCTATAGGCAAAAAGAATATTGTGAAACCCAGAATTTTATTATTACAGTATAAACAGTATGCGTATTTTTAAAGCATAGCTGATGAATAGAAGGAGAGGTGTGATATTACAGATCAATCTATTGTCACAGAGAAGTCTTGAAAGACTACAGTAAATATATTTCATATCAGTTGAAATTAAGAACGTGAGGTAAAGTGTATTTTTATTGAGTAACGAACACGAGCAGACTTAATTTCAGAAAGAAGCTATTAATTGTAACAGAGGAAGGAAGTATGACATATTTGTGTGAGAAAGAATATAAAGAAGTACTACGAAAGTATCGTTGTGTGGAACGAATAAGTAAAGAATAGCACGGAGTTGTATAATCGATAGTATTAATGTACGCGGAGGAGTTTGTTTCTTGAGTTACTGATTCTCTTACTTTGTCGAAAGTATTTGAGATGGTTTTAGAATTTTGTGAACGTGCTAAGTAAGAAATATATGCGCAGAGTTATTGTTGAAAGAAGTATAGTAGAGACACGTAAATGTTATTCAAAGAGTGTGAAGATTACAGAGATTACAGTGAGAAAATATGGAAATACATTATGCCAGTAAAGTAAGTTGGAAGACGAATTTACGAAGAATTGGAAGTGTGAGTGGTGAGGATTTAATGCCACGCACACATATAGAATTGTATAAAGCTATCTGAAAGTCTTCCGTCGTAGTTCAAAATATTATTACAGTTATTAAAAAACCGGAAATGTAAAAAGTGGAATAGTAATGAACTTAACTGTTTGATACACATATTCACATGGACGTAACGATGTAAATTGATTAACAAACAAAAGTATCGTGTGAGCTAAAGAGAAGAGAAGTGAAATGAACTTTATATAAATAAAGCAGGAGGAGAAAATCGTGCAGGTCGCGATGATGTATATAATTAACATTTGTAAATAATAATAACAAAAATAATTTTATTAATATTTTTTAATATAATCAGTAGATTTGACGCAATAATGCGAAGTGAAATAATACCTTGTATTATGTAGGGAGAACGTTTGTGAGATACAATAGAATTGGAAGTGAATTATTTTGAGATTAAACACACGGTGTTTAATAAAGTGCATTTAATTTAATCAAATCTTTCTAAGAAAGATCAGTCATAATTAATATAAGTTATGGTGCAGGAAACTTATGAAAGTCACACATCTATGTCCACTGAGGACATAAATTTTCAGTTTTAGCGTTTATTTTATTTTTATTTCGATTTTTAGGGACATATGTGTATTGTCCTTGCCTAATAAATTTGCAGGCACTTTTTAGTTTGCTTGCTCCGTTTTTTATAAGATCTGTTTTTCATTCAATGCTGAATTACGCACTAACGATACTACTAGTTCGATGCAGGCAGTTTATTCGACATAACTATACCTTGTCTACCCCGAGAGCCGAGTTGCTAGGTGTGCTTTATTTTGTTTTTAGGCTGTTCTGTGTGCAACTAGTTAGCAGTATGGTTATATATGTGCTATGTGAGTCAGGGGTTCCCTAGTCATCAGTCCGGTAGGGAAATGTTGATTTCTTAGCCGGGTATTGACATCCCTACGATCCTTTTTCCATATATGCGGATTCTGGACGTTGACTTTGAGGAATTCGGACGCAGTACTAAATCAAAATGATTACATTATGAGTAAATAATAATCATATTATAATGAAAGGTATTGACTACGCGGAATTTCTTTTCAACGAATGATTTTACCCTACTGACGAACGAACCTAGTCATCCAATTAAACCCCCATTTGAGCAGAATGCGTTTTATTAAGCGTATAAATAGTTCATGTATTTATTACTCTAGGTCAGAGGTTCCAATTAGGTCGTCCGTGGACCTCCGGGGTCCGCAACGGTTGGCCAGGTGGTCCGCGAGTTAAATTTGTAGTTTAACGATTGTTCGTGGCTAGGTTCTTCACGAGTCTGAGTGATATCTACAGTATTTCAAAATGAAGCGAAGAGTTCAACTTTGTTACAATTACTAATACATTTGAAGTTTTGAAGTTATTTACTAGTGTCGAGGCATGAATCCCGACTGCCAACCAGTTCAGTTGGTTAGTCTTAAGATTACTGAGTTACAAGAGACTGGAGCTCTCTGGAGTCCAGGGTTTTATTAGAATTAAAGAAGTCACATGTCAATCCCTCTGGGTGGGATACAGTACAATCTTACTGGCTAGTTACCAGGGAAGAGGGGGACATTATGTGGAAGGGACTGTTGATGGTCTCAGGAGTAGGGAACATACGTCACGGAAATATCTGGCTGGACTCTGCTAGGCACGAGGTTATGTCTCAGCTTGGACCCTGAGTTGTTAGTGAAATTATACTGTGAATTATACATAGCTCGACTCACCAGTATTGACCAACTAATATACATATTGTCTGTTGTAACTTGGCTGACACTCATGCAGTAATAATAATAATAATTAATAATGATAATAATAATGTAGCTTTTAGAAGCTGAATCCAATATTATTGGTAGTCGAGGGTTCTATTTCCGACGAGGAATATAAATCCCCCCCCTATTTTAACGTTACTGTCCTCAGTAACATTTACATTTTTTCTATTTCTAATTTTTACAGATTTACATAATTTATACAGTCTTTTCCTGAACATGTTTGTAATAATACCTGTTATTAGTATCACAAGGATGACATTGGTAGATACGAATATTTTTGTATCAATAGAAGTTATAGGAATTGGTTTTAAGTACAGTTTCAATTTCTTTACATTTAAATGGGATATATGAAACTTAATTTCATTCTTAATTGCGGGTTCATGTCTGAATATTTAGGGATGGGAAAGTATGAATGTAATTGGTAGGTTTTTGTTGAAAAGTTATTTCCATACTGGAAATAGGACAAGATTCATTAGAATAAATTAAATGTGGTCCTGAAATCTGGATGGATTTCTGGGATTCTGGACACGTTTGTAAAATCACCTCTGGATCTTTAGTAAGGAAGAGAATGTGTTCTTTGTTAATGGGTCTAAATATTTTACATAATTTTTTACAGAAGCAAATTCACATCCTGCAGTGTTTGTTAAATTACAATGTGTGATTCTGGTGTTATAATTTAAACATTTAATTGAGTGTTCTTAATACATGGTACACTGGACCATTACAAAATTGGACCTTGTAGGTAATATTTTTCGGATGGGACTCGTATAATACTTTATTAATGGTGGGTTACATCATATAATTTATATTTGATTCCATCCGTGATTGGCATGGAGAGAATTATAATCATTTCGTCGTCCAGCATAAGGACTTGAGTTTTTAACAATTTTAGGTTTTCATACTGACGATATTGATCAGTATGAATCAATGTGTAGGGTAGATTGATAACAAATGTTTGACTATGTTAGATAAGTCTTTTCTTGAGAAAGTTTTTACATTTGTCATCTCGTGAAATGAGAGGCTAATGGTTTCTTGAAGCACTCGCATGATTTTTTGGAATTTGTTGATGCACAGTAATACGTATTGGATGTTTTCTAGTGGATTTATCTTGAAGTCTTCTGTTCCGAGTATACCTTGAATTACCTTCATATTGTCATTATCATGGTTCATTTCATCATAAAATGTTTGAGCAATTGAATTTGTAAATTATACTAGTTTACTTATATGTTTAATTTCATTAGTGCGACTTTGTTTTAGATTGTCTAATTGACTTTGTAAAATATCTAAATCATTCTGGTCTAGATTCCCAGAGATGAACTTAATTAATTTCCCTAATCCATTTATTTAGTTCTATTAGAAGTATTAGGTATTAGTTTATTTAATTCCTTTTTTGTATTTTTAGTTATCTCAGTTAGTTCATATATTAAGTGAGGAAAAGTATTATTACTTTTTAATAAAAGGCTAGAGACAGTATCATCAATATTGTTGTACGAATCTTTTAAAGGAGTCACTAAGTGGGATCACAAAAGAAACACAGAAGTGTTGAATGGTCTTAACAGCAGACCTATATTGGAATGCATGCATGAATACCAAAGAAATTGGCTAGGACACCTCAACAGGATGGACAGAAGCAGGATCTCTAAATCAGTCGTCAACTACTGCCCCTGTGGGAAGAGATCTCTAGGTCGCCCCAGGAAAAGATGGCGTGAAAATTTAAATCTTTTGTGTAGACCGTAACAGTTCTTCTAGGACTAACACACGAAAGGAAGATGATGATGATGATCTTCTAAGTAGTAATATTGAAATAAAACATGAATTTATGGTAATTATTGATTACCCATGGGGTCGGCATAATATCCTGACGTTGTTACGGGTTTGTTGTAGATGATGGCGTATCCTGGTAGGAATCTGGAATGGGAAGAAATTTCCTTTTAGGTTTAATATCACGGAAGTTTCTGACATGGGTCTTGCCATTTTTCATTTTGCAGTGACTCGGTTTCCTTCGATTTTGGTTATTGTGCCTTCATTATATAGGTTTTTGGATTTCCTATTTCTGGTTAAAGGGTCTAAGACATATACAGTTTCACCTAATTCATAGGAGTGCTCGAAAATGGAATCATTTGGGTCGGGTTTATTCTAGATGTTGAACTGGTTTCCTTGTCTCTCGATATATTCATCTAGTTTTGGAGACGGTGAGAAGATGTGGTCTAACGCCTTATAATATGGGCCATATAGAGCATTGAATGATGGCTGCTTGTTTGTGGAGTGTATTGAAGAATTATAGTTTGTGACTCCGATAATTATGAATTGGGAGAGTGGAGTGAATTTATCATGATCTCTCGAGATTCTTAGTTTTTTGAGAAGAGTTGAATTCAGTCTCTCTACTGGAGAGTTAGACGAGGAATTCAGAGGTGTGGTAGCATGATATTCAATATTGGTAGCTTTACAGTATTCTGTAATTAGACTGTTCCCAAATTCTCCTCCCTGATCATGGGTAATACTTTTGGAAAACCATGGTGTGAGAAATACACTTGCAGTTGATTCAGAACGGCCATGGCTGTGCCATTAGGTAGTATATAGGCTTGCCCATATTTTGAGAATACATCTAGTATGGTTAAAATGCGGTTTCGTTCGAAGTGAAAAGTATCAATATGAATCTGAGCAAATGGGTGGTCGGCTGTTATAGAACCTTGGTTTGATACCTCGTTAGGGTGTCTTTCATATTTATTCCTCTGACATACGTTGCACTGATTTATTTAGTTTTCTAATTTGTTCTTTAAAGTGTGGCCAGTAGTGCTTGGTTCGAAGGTGTTCAAACGTTTCTATAATACCATTGTGATTTATTGAATGATATTGTAGAACTAACTGTTTCTGTGTTTCTGGACATTCAATGTCCTCTAAACATTTGGTTGTTTTGATAATTAATAGCTCAGACGTGAATAATTTCTGGCATGTTCTAATGAATGGAATATCAAGAGTCAGATCATTAAAGTAATGGCGTACTTGTTTGAGGTGTTGATTATTTTAAGTAAGTGTTTGTTCAAGTCTTGTTGAAGGTTTTTCTGCGTAACTATCATAACGTGTCGTGTGTATTACTTGATCAGTTTCTGTTCATGAATCTTAGGAACATTGCCATATTTTATGATAATTTGATTTCGGTTTTGGTTCAAATTACTCTCTGATGTTTTCACTGTGAAGATAGGATCTTCCTGATTCGAGTGTATGGTTTCATTATCAATTTCGTCTTGATATAAGGTATCTCCGGGGATGGCTACATTCGAGACTGTTTCGTCGTTCACATTTACTTGAATTCTGGAAAGTGTATCTGCAACGTGATTGGTCTTTCCTTTGTCAAAATCAGATTCACCTAGTTTTGTGCGGGGATATTGTTGAATGTTACTGTATGTAATGGAGTTTATTTCCAGTGTCTCAACTAAAATCGGTTACTTAAACTCCTGTTTTAATTGTGTTTCTGTGGGGTATATGACCTGGTGGTTTTTGGCATCTAAGAGATACATTTCACCATATTCAACATTAAGAACATACTCATCTCCTTTATCGATGTTGACGGGAATCGCACTGTTAGTTGTATCGACTGCGGGTTGAAAATGATTCACTTGCTTATTAGGCCTACTCGAGTGAAAATGGAATGGTATGTCTTTGTTGGTGCTAGCGTAACTAGGTTCGATTCATAATCTATCTTCGCACCTATTTTGACAAAATCAGCTGTGCCAATTATCGCATCGTAAAAATCATGCCGTTGCATGACTCGAAAGTCTACGGGAGTATGAATTTCATATTCTGAAAAGATAGGGAAATCTATATTTTCTTCGCCTATCGTTTCCGAATGAGCTGATTATATGCCGTACGGTTCTTGGAACAAATATTCTGCAAAGTGATCGTGTGCGACTGTCGGATTCATTATAGAATTACAAACATCACTGTCTATTAAAATTTTAATACCAAATAGAGTGATAAATGGTAATTTTGGTGCATTTCTTATATTATTTAAGTCTTCGCTTGAGATGACTGAGTTAAGTGAAAATCCTGACTTTGTTCGAGATCTTCATTGAATGAGTATGAGGAAGGCTGGATTGTGTTGTATTCGAACTCGTATTCGAGCGATTGTCTTCCCTGAAAATATTCTGGTGGTACATAGTCACAATCGTTGGTTTCCTCTGCGTGCGCATTTACATTCCCTCGGATGGTGGATACACCAGACATAGTTTTTGGATAATTTTGGTTATTAGGTGTGAAACGTCGGCCTAAGTTATTTGGCGTAGGGTAAGGTCGATTCATTGGTTTAGAGGGTTGTTGGTTCTGTGGATTGAAAGTCGGTGGGTTCGGACCTTGAAAGGGTCTGAAATTTGGTAATGGATTAGGATTCATGAATTGTTGATTAGATTGGTTGGTGAAAGGTCGTGGTTGAGGAGAGTAGTTGCTTTGTGGCCTTGGATATGCAAACGGATTGTGGGCAGTATAGCTTAGTGGTTGTGTCGCTTGACTGTTAGGTGGTGTCTGCATATATGGTCTGTGTGTAATAAATATGATACTTCCCCTACGTTGGGCGACACTTGTAATTAATATACATTCCCTGTAGTGGCCTGAGTCAACCAACAACATGCCCCACAGTTGGGCGTTCATTATAATATATATATATATAATCCTCCTTGCTTGCCACCTCAGGATAGTGGGGCTATAATACTAGCTTACAATGACATCACACAAAGACACAGTACACTGTCTTCACAAAATTCACTATTTATTAATAATTCTTCTTTTCAGGTTGATCTCTGGCAATCAAAACTAACAATACCAGTTTGTCAATATATAAACAGGTTTCCACTACCTGCATCTCTTGTACCGTGTCCACTACAACCTGTATTCTTTTCAACTTACGAATTCTTCTTTTCTGGTCATTCTCTGGCAATCATAAACTATCAATACCTGTTTGTCAAACATATCTATCTAATCTTCAATCATAAAAAAAACAATATCCCGACAAGAGAGCATAACAATTCCACACCCATTTTCATCAAAAGCCCCTCCATTCCGCATGGCATCCTAACTATCAATAATAATCCCCATGGAAACCTAGTCAAGTCAAAGCAAACCTTGCCATAGCAAAGCCACCTGGTCCACCTACTGGCTGACCACCACCAAAGAATCTCAAGGCACAAGACACCAGACTCTCTGTGGTCCCCCACCAATAAGTGGTCATGGTAGGTAACCTAACAAATATACAAAATACAAAACAACCCACACAAGGCAAAAACCTGACGGTGAGCTATTGTAACCACAATTTCGGTTACATACGCCCCCTCGAGAAATAATATGTAACTCAAGGTTACAGATTCTTTCTCGATTATCACACAAAATAGACAAATAAAATACATGAAACAAACACTAACATAAACAAAAAACACGAAGTGAACAAATATTGATCATCTTCATTAGAACAGATAACAGGATCATTTTCGCCAATAGTGGCATCGTCATCTTCCATTTCAATGGCAATATCATCTTCAGAAAGACCATTGGCACTATCATCGCCAGAAACACTTATTCTAAGTTCACCAGAATCACCAGCATAAATATTTTCTTCTGATAGAGTAGCCGAAACTATCTCATCCAGTCTATCAGACACTCCAGCTCCATCGGAAAATCCGACAACAATATCATAGTCAGAAGGAACGGCAGAATCGTCATCAGACCTGTCTGTGCCGTTATCATAATCATCTTCGTCTTCATCATCATCATCTTCATCATCAACAACATCATCATTATGTCCTTTCCCCTTCCCTTTCTTCTTCTTCTTTTGGTCTGTGTCCTCTGATTCAGTATCATCATATTTTATTTTCTTCTTCTTGTTCTTTTGGTCTGTCTCCTCCGATTCAGTATCATCATATTTTCCTTTCTTTTTCTTCTTTTGGTCTCTATCCTCTGATTCAGTACCATCATATTTTCCTTTATTTTTCTTCTTCTTCTTCTTCTTCTTCTTATGGTCTGTCTCCTCTGATTCAGTATCATCATATTTTCCTTTATTTTTCTTCTTCTTCTTTTGGTCTGTCTCCTCTGATTCAGTATCATCATATTTTCCTTTCTTTTTCTTCTTCCTTTGGTGTTTGTCCTCTGATTCACTACCATCAGATTTTTCTCTCATTTTCTTTCTTTTATGCTTTCGGTCTTCCTCATCTGCTCCACCGTCTTGCTCAGCAATTCCTTTCTTCTCATCTTTTCTTTTCTCTTTCCATTTATCCCTTTTATCTTCTTCTCCTTTTTCTTCTTCTGATCCTTCACTCTCTCATCTCGATCTGCCTGACATCTCTTCCTCTTCTTATTCCTTCTCTTTGCCTTACTTCTCATCCTTTTCTTCCTCCAACTTGTTCTCCTGACTATCCTTCTCGTCCTTCTCCTCCAACGCTTCTTCACGTTATCTTCTTTCTCATCTTCCTCCTTGTCTTCAGTTTTATTCTCCTCCCCCATTTGACGTCCTCTTCTGTTGCGTCGGCGGCGACCTCTGTGTCTACCTCCGTAACTGCTCTCTCTTCTTCGCCTGCTATGATCTCTCCGATATATACCTCTACAACCTCGCATTATCTTTTCAGCTTCTTGATTATTTTTCTTACGCCCCCTAGCATCACGTACTTCACATATCTCCTCTTCCCCCTCCTTCACAGACACACTCTCAGATTCTACTATCTCAACTTTCTCTTCTGCAATGCATATGATCTCCACTCTGTGCTCTTGAAACTTCCCTTTCTTCTCCTCCTGCTCCTTCTTCTCTTTCACCTTCTCCTGCTCCCTCTTCTCTTTCTCCTTCTCTTTCTCCAACTCCACAGCCACACACTCACATTCTACCATCTCAACTTTCTCTTCTCCGATGCATATGCTAGTCACCTGCTCTTTGACCTCGTCAAGCTTCTCCTCTCTCTTCGCAGCCTTCTGCCAGTTGATCATCATATCCTGCACCTCTAAGATTTTCTTCACTATGGCTATCTGTTGAAGAGAATGAATATTTCTCGTACTTCCTAATCTCGCTAGCATGTAAATATAGTTTCTCTTTTGTCACATGTATATTCTTTGGCTTTATGTTCTTTGCCTTTTGTCTGTATTCTGTATCCTGTGTTCTTGTTCGTTACCATCTAAGTCTACATGTGTTCGTGTATTTTAATCCGTTCATCCCGTGTTTAACTGATACAATAGAAACCCATGCATAGCTCAAGTAGTTTCAATAGGTTATGGGCCCAGACATAACGGTGTTCTGTGATCATTTTCTTCAGTGAACTTTAAAGTGAGAAGGCAAAATGAGTGAACATGCTTCGAGTCTTTGTGCATATGGGTTTCCGAAATTGACTGGTCGGGAGGATTATTCGAACTGGTCTTTTGGGATGTCAAATTATCTCAAAAACCATGGATTGTGGGCCAGTGGGTGAGGCACAGCTGTGTCGGAGGGACATGATCGGAGTGACGAGAGAGCGCTGGCGGATACATGTCTCATGGTGGCTGTTCACAATTATCCCCATGTTCGAGACTGTGCAAAAGCTAAGGATGCCTGGCATGCCCTTGAAAAGGGTTTTGAAGATAAAGGAAAGTGGAGGTATATCACGCTGATGCGAAATCTGTGCTCGCTCAAGTTATCAGACCTTGATTCCATGGACAAGTTTATTGGTGAAGTTATATCAGTTTCACAGAAGATAGCAGCTGTTGATGAGCCTGTGGCTGATAAGTTTGTTGCTGCTATGATACTTCGAGGTCTTCCTGATGAATACGATAACTTAGTTATGACCGTAACCTCAACATAGGAGGAACTACAGTTGGACCGCATCAAGTCTATCTTGTTGGACGAAAGCTTTCGCCGAAGTCATGGTGAGAAGTCAGCTGATGGGGCAGCCCTGTACAGCAACACCAAGAAGGAAATCAGGTATGTCAAGAAACCAAAGAGCTCTAGTGAAAAAAGCGGTCGACAAAAGTCGTTGGAAGTGTTGGATTTGTGGTGAAAAGGGTCACGGAAGAGGCACTTGTCCACAGAAGACAAAAGTTCAAAGTGCACCGAAGTGTCCAAAATCCAATAAAAGTCTGTTTTGTGCTTTAACTGCTCGCGTACCAAAGAATTGTTTCGTCATTGATTCTGGTTGTAGTGCTCACATGTCTCCTAATGTTAAACTAATGTCAAATTATAAATGCAATGATGATCCTGATATAAACATTGTAATTGGTAATAATGATAAGTTGTCTGTACAAGGAGTTGGTGACATTGCACTGAATGTAAGCGACAGTATTAATAATCTGTCAGACGTGATGCATGTTCCAGGACTGAGTGTTTACTTGCTGTCGGTAAAGCAGATGATTACAAGGGATGCTGTTGTTGTGTTTAACAAAAATGGATGTGAAATCTTGGATTCAGAGTATTGCTCAGTGAATGGTAGCGTGCTAGCTACTGGTTAAGTTTTGAATGGTCTATATTATCTGAATGTTAACCAAGATATGTCTGCCCTTGCTGGTGATGTTTCTGATTACAATTTGTGGCATCAGCGGTTGGACCACGGTGGGCAACAGAACTTACAGGTCTTAAGTCAAATGTCCGATGTTGTTAAGTTTAAGGAAATACCAAAGGAATTGTGTGAACCATGTGTTCTCGGGAAGCAGCAAAGGCAGTCATTTCCACAGGTAAGTCACTCGAGGATTGAAAGTTTTTTGGACTTGGTGCACTCTGATCTGTGTGGGCCGCTCCCTGAGACCTGGAATGGTGTTAAATACATGATGACAATAATTGACGATTTTCCAGAAAGATTTTTGTTTATTTTTTGAAACAAAAATCTGAAACCAAGGAGAAAGTTAAGGATTTTGTTGCATATTGTAAAACTCACAAAGGTAAGACACCAAAGATTTTTAGATCTGACAATGGTAAGGAATTTGTCAATTCTGACCTGAACAAATATTTCAAGGCAAAATGGATTGTGCAACAGAAAACTGTAAGGTACACAGCTGAGCAAAATGGCGTAGCCGAACGTCACAATCGTACCATTATGGAAAGGGTTAGATGCATGTTGTTTATAGCAGGATGTTCTGAAAAACTGTGGGCAGAAGCAGCCAATACGGCAGTGTATATTTTGAACAGGAGTCCTCATAGTAATGTTGATAATGCTATACCAGAGGAATTGTGGACTGGTAAAGCTGTAAGTCATGAGAATATAAAAATATTCGGTTGCGATGCTTATGCCCATGTTCCAAAACAGGTGCGTACTGGCAAATTGGAACCCAGAAGTAAATGTTTTGTGTTTGCTGGGTATAATGGGGAAAAGAAAGGTTACCCTCTGTTTGATCCCAGTAAACCTAAAGATATATTTGTAGAGCACAGTGTTAAATTTGTAGAACATAAATTCACCAGATGTGCTGAGAAAACTGTTGAATTGAGCGATGTAATGTATTGTCCGTTGCATGACATTGTAAATGATGATGAAAACAGAATTGGACAGGATAATAACCTGCCAATCATTGAAGTTTCAGTTGCTGGTCTGGTTAGTGACAACATTGATGTTCCAGGTATTGCTCAGGTTAATGAAGACATTGTTGTAGTTCATGATGATGACAATTATGAGATTGACCAGTTTGGTGTTCCAGAAAATTCAGGTAGGAGGTACACTTTAAGGGAGAGACGTCCAAAACAATCTCCTGATTATGAGGTCTATTGTGCTGAAAGTGGTGGTTATGTGGAACCAACCACTGTGTCTGAAGCACTTAACGGTAAGGATGGCATGCAATGGAAAAAGGCGATGGTGGAAGAACTCAAGTCATTTCATGATAATGATGTATGGACATCAGTTGAGAAACCTGATAGAACAAATATTGTAAGATGCAAATGGGTGATTAAAGTGAAACGTAATACTGAAGGTAATGTGTCTAAATTTAAAGCACGCTTAGTGGCTAAAGGTTGTTCTCAACGGTACGCAGTTGATTATCTGGAAACTTTTGCACCTGTAGTACATTGAGATTATTTTTTGCTCTTGCTGTAAATATGGATCTGGAAGTTCATCACCTCGATGTTTCAACAGCATTTTTGAATGGCGTTCATAAAAATGATATTTATATGCACCCCCAGAAGGCTATGAGTGTGACAGTTCTAAAGTTTGTAAGCTTCGAAAAGCTGTTTATGGCTTGAAGCAAGCATCTCGCACTTGGTATGAGAGGGTTCATGAAATTCTTACTGAAATCGGTTATAAGAAGTCTCTGTATGAACCATGTGTATATTACTGTAAAGATTCATCATCTTTTGTTGTTATTGCTCTCTATATTGATGATTATTTTGTATTTTTCAATAACCATGTCCAAGGGGAGAAACTGAAGTCTGCGTTGCATTCTCATTTTAAGACCAAGGATTTGGGACAAGTCTCTGAATGTCTGGGGATGAGAGTTCAAAGAAGCAAAGATTGTATTAGATTGGATCAGAAGTGTTATCTGTTAGATGTGTTGGATAGGTTTAACATGTCAGATTGTACTCATGTGAAAACTCCAATGGAAACAGGTTTGTTGTTGGAGGAATCCACATCCTGTGACAAATCCTATCCCTATAAACAGGCTATTGGTGCTTTGTTATGCCTTTACATTTGTACCAGGGTAGATATTGCGTATGTAACTAATTATTTGAGTCAGTTCAATAATTGCTATGGTAAGGAACATTGGACATGTGTCTAGAGAGTGTTCAGATACTTGAAGGGTACGGTGGATGTTGGTATCAAGTATAAAAAATCAGAATGTGATGTCAAGGGTTTTGTTGATGCTTCTTTTTGAATTAATTTAACCGATAGGAAATCTGTGAGTGGTTATATATTTAAATATGCATAAGGCCCAATAAGTTGGGAAAGTAAGAAACAGCCAGTTGTGGAACTGTCTAGCACTGAAGCAGAATACATAGGTCTGACTTTAGCATGTAAAGAAGCTCTGTTCCTTAGAGGTTTCTTCTTTGAGTTGTGTAAGAGAGGAGGTCCAATTCAGTTGTGTAGTGACAGTCAAAGTGCTCAGAGGTTGGCTGAGAATGAAGGTTTTCATCAGAGAACAAAACACATAGATGTGCGCTGTCATTTCATTAGGGACATCTTAAAGAAATGCAAAGTAAAGTAGTCCTCTATGCCTACTGCTGAAATGATTGCTGATGTATTGAAAAAGGTCTGCCAATTCATGGTCATGTGAAATGTGTTACTGGCATTGGTTTGTCCTAAGTGCAGCATAATCTCGCTCGCATGTAAGTATCGTTTGTCTTTTGTCAAATGTATATTCTTTGGCTTTATGTTCTTTGCCTTTTGTCTGTATTCTGTATCCTGTGTTCTTGTTCATTACAATTTAAGTCAACATGTGTTCGTGTATTTTAATCCGTTCATCCCGTGTTTAACTGATACAATAGAAACCCATGCATAGCTCAAGTAGTTTCAATACTATCATCTCAGCTTCAAAACTTAACTTGTTTTCCCCCATCCCTACTCCTGTCTTTGTGTGATTCATTGAATTCTTCGAGCTTTTACGTTGAGCGCCATTGTAATAAATATGATACTGCCCCTACGTTGGGCGACACTTGTAATTAATATGATACTTTCCCTGTAGTGGTCTGAGTCAACCAACAACATTCCCCACAGTTGGGCGTTCATTTGACACCCCCATAAATAACTATGAAGGGGAAGCAGAAGGACCGAGCCCATATAATAATATGCCCGAGGTGTCTAGTTTAGAACTGTTTAAGAACCCAGTACCCAGAAATAATACACTGGATAAATTGCCAATAATAAACATCTATTCACACAATAGACACTTACAAGTTCACAGATTGAAAATACATATATTAGAAAAACACTATAAAGATGTGGACTTAACATAGAACATCAATTACTTACTTCTTAGAACGTCGAGTAGTTCCCCTTAACTATCAGTATTATATTCAGTTACATAATTGATGGCTTTCATACGAATATTTAGTAGGTCAAACCTACAGTAGTGGTACACATTTATCAGGACCAGCAATTCCACTTTTAAGCTAAATAATCAATCTTACGATGTCGTTTTTATATCCATGAAGCAATTGAATAATATCATAAGACAATAACTCATCATATTCTCAATTATTTCTTTTTCAGAAGAATCGTAAAACGGAACTAAATTAAAATCCAACTTACCATCTGTCATGGCAGACTACGATCTCTCTTGTTTTTCTAACAGCTGACTGAGGCTGTGTTTCTATCTCCCAAAATTTTAATAATGGCACCCCGTCGTGTTCGTTAAGCCGCCATTTTGTTCGCTGCCACGGCCTAGGTTGGGGGCTTAACGAAGGCGAGTGAATCAAAACGATCTAAAATTTTTGCGAGCATGGTCTCCAATCAAAACGTCCCTGATTGGCTGAGCACTTATTGGGTCCTCCCGCCACACAGCCGCAATCAATTCCGCCATTAACCTCAATTTAACATAACCTAAGTTACTTAAATTACAAATATTAATGTTGGTGAAGGGTGGGTGACTTGTGGATTAGATAAGCTATTTTTAGTGTTGCCTTCTATAGATTTGTGGGTGGCATTGTGGATTTTGGCAATCTCGTTATCTTGTAGACATTAAGATAAATAGTTATATTTCGGGGGCCTATCACTCAGTAGCGGTTTATCACAACAGTACCAACTATTACGAATAACTGTACTTTATTAAGATTTTTCTGCACCTTCGCGAAATAGTGGCGGTGGTTTGAGATTATTTTTGACTACCATTATGGGGTTTTAATAGTTTTTCATAGAGCATTTTTGTTGTCTTTTAGGTATGATTGATTTGACATGTTAGGCCTGCATGTTCAGTTTTTTTTCTGGTTTTGGGAATAATGCTCATTACTATTAAGTGCAACCGTGTTGACCGACTGAAAGACATTGAATATTTCGTTTACTAAGGCAACACTGAAATATGGGTTCCAACACGATATGGACTTGGAACTTATGTTCGCTTAGCAAAATAATAATACATGAACAAGTCATCCTTGTAATCTCTGCAAGTAATAAAAATATTTCCCATCCGATATAGGCCTATTCATGTTGAACGGTAGAAAGTTATCACCCTTTATTAAGGCAACACTGAAAAATATTCATTTTGATCTAGCCTACTTACTCGGAGTCAACAGCATCAATGTCCCTAGAGGTTCAGTTTTTAAAATTCTCCCTATCCTATGGTCAAATAACACATGAATGTTTCCTATTTTTCTTAAGGGGATTCAATGACCTTATGCTGAACTAATTAAGAATTGGGCATGTACCCCAACCCCTTAAAATATGAAGTTGTCAGGATAAAAAAAAAACTTGTCCATAGCCATCAGAAACTTGAGAAAACTGAGATCAGGAGAATGTTGATCAACCATGGATGCTGGACATAAATGTCCCATTAGTTGGGAGTGTTAGGGAATGGGAGATTGGTTCAACATGTCAGCCTATGTTGTATATTTCATTAATGTATGCGATCTAAAAGTGTATCATAGGAATATTAAAGCAAGCCATAATATATTACCAGTTGGTCAATTGGATACAACAATTCGATGAAACATTCTTTTAATAATTAGGAAGTGTCGTAGGTAACCAGAGAAGCGCCAAAAGAAAAAAAACCCTGAGTCTTCCAGGCAGTTGTCATCAACTGTATTTCATAGAGAAGAATAACTAAAATAGTTCCTCATGAAAAAATAACTGGTCAATGACTTGAAAGACAGTAGTAAGGACTTATATGCTGTCAGTAAAAGTGGAGTTAAGAAAGATGTCTGGAATATTTAAATCAGTAGTTGATAGCCAGGATTTTTAAAATTACCGTAGGTAATTGCACCATAACATGATTAGTAGCCTATGTGCAAGATTTTAAATGGTAGGTTTTTCTGTGAACTAAAAAACAGCTCTTAAAATGGATTATGTTCAGGTTAGTCAAGTTATTGGGAGGGAGGTTTATTCTACATACCAGTTGCACATAAAATGATCTTCTGATTAGACCTCTGTGGGAATGTTTAAACGGATTGATGATACAGGGTTTATCAAGCCACTTTCAATGCATCTTTTAAAAGCATTTTATCAATTCATAAGTTACTGTCATCATTGCTAATGCTGTATTCTGTCATGTTTATTTATGCAGCATGAGGAATCAGGAAACATTGGTAGGATTGGTATATTGAGTGGAGATATAGTAGGATAAAATGCAACTGTGTCATGGAAATCTAAGATGTATTTTTATTTCTTAACTTTATTTTCTGTAGACTCCAACACAGCCTACCACCAGGGGAAAAAAACTTGTTGGTGATGTTTAATGAGAGCAAATCTTGAAACACTGTGATTTAAGTGGTTGGTATCAAAAGTTGTATAGGAATAATGAAAATGTGAATTCGCGCCCAAGTTTACGAAGCCTTGCCAGACTCAGCTGAAAGTATCTTCAATGCAAATCAAGTCTCAATAGTTAAAACTATAGGACAACCTTTGACATGAGCACTATAATAGGCCTACATTTAGGATCGACATAGCTTGCAGTAAATCTTATGCTACTGTATGCACCTGGGCATGTTTAAAAAAACTCAGCCTGCAGGTTAATAAGGTAGAATATTACTATAAATCTATCTCAAGCAAATCCAAGAAGTTACCAGACTGAGAAACTACATATCAATATATTTTTTAAAAAAGGGTGGCGGTGCAAACTGCACTTTTAATCCTTGATTCATTAGTTTAACCATAATATTTGTACATAAATACCGTAAGGACTTCACATTACAAACGGCCACTTAAATTATATGCCTTAGTCATAACCTACAAATTACATGTCATGAAATTGGTAAATATATTCAGACAGCAACATCAATAAGCAATGGTCAATAATGTAGTTTTATAGTGCACAAAAAGTTATTGTACTGAATATATTTTGAACTGATGAATAAAACTGGTGGAAACGACAGCCAATTGATTTACATTCCAAGTAGTAGAAACTTTCAGTTGATCAGCAAGAGTATTGATTTGTACTTTTATTTTCACAAATTTTGATGAACAATGTCACGCTGCAATTTAAATATAAACGTACATACAATTCCTCATAAATAAATGATTTGCACTTCATACTGTCATGAACTGGAATAGATTTTTAGCAATTTAATTGGTGTAGAAATCTATTCTCTCGCCGCCATGTTGGTGATTTGTTTTGTAAACAAACCAGCGGGCAGCCAATGGCTGTTAATAATTGCCAGCCAATAACAAGCCAGGATGATGCGGATCATAATTCGCGTTTCACTCTCATTGCGTTTTAACTTGAGGTGAAGAATCAGCTGTTCGTTAACGCTACGGGGTGCCATTATTAAAATTTAGGGAGATAGAAACACACAGTAACTTATGAATTGTTAAAATGTTTTTAAAAGATGCATAGAAAGTGGCTTGATAAACCCTGTATCATCAATCCATTTAAACATTCCCACAGAGCTCTAATCAGAAGCTCATTTTATGTGCAACTGGTATGTAGATTAAACATACCTCCCAATAACTTGTATGCCTAACCTGAACATAATCCATGTTAAGAGCTGTTTTCTTGGTTCACAGAAAAACCAACCATTTAAAATCTTGCCCATAGGCTACTAATCATATTATGGTGCAATTACCTACGGTAATTTTAAAAATCCTGGCTTTCAACTACTGATTTAAATATTCCAGACATCTTTCTTAACTCCACTTTTACTGACAGCATGTAAGTCCTTACTACTGTCTTTCAAGTCATTGACCAGTTATTTTTTTCATGAGGAACTATTTTAGTTATTCTTCTCTATGTGAAATACAGTTGATGACAACTGCCTGAAAGACTCATGTGTTTTTTCTTGTGTCGCTTCCCTGGTTGCCTACGACACTTCCTAATTATTAACAGAATGTTTCATTGAATTGTTTTATCCAATTGGCCAACTGGTAATATATTATGGCATGATTTAATATTCCTATGATACACTTTTAGATCCCATACATTAATGAAAAATATACAACATATACTGACATGTTGAACCAATCTCCCATTCCCTAACACTCCCAACTAATGGGACATAAGCTACCTAGTGGTTGGTCTCACATTGCTTCCATCTACATGTACCTTACTAGGTCTAGTAGTACCATAGGTATTGTGACTATTTCTCCAACTCCGTCAAGGAAACTAATTCTGAACTAAGATCTGGAATGGGGTACACTGTCCCACGAGGACAATCAACGACAACTTGAACTATTCAAGTGATTTTTCTATTTCATTTTACCAACTAACCATGTGTCCGGAAATGCTAGTGAAGGAGGCAGCTAAATAGGTATTCACCATTCAGAGAACATTCACAGCGTCTTGTCTATGCTTAGGCCTATGACACAACTTTCAGAAATTGATACACTAATGGTGCCCAGTACTCACAGATTAGCATATGACGGAGTGGATTCCACCCACAGATTAACTCATGATCTGTCAACGGGTTTTCAAACAGATTGAGCAGACACCCAAGTACAGGGGTCTTGACCATGATGTTCCAAGCCTCTAAATGAAACACTCCTCTTTAAGACTTTCTGGTCTTGCATTGTTGGTCGATCAACATTATCCTGATCTCAGTGTTCTCAAGGTTCTGAGGGCATGTTTTTATCCTGACAACTTCATATTTTAAGGGGTTGGGGTATATGCCCTATTCTTAATTAGTTCAGCATAAGATCATTGAATCCCCTTAAGAAAAATAGAGAACATTCATGAGTTATTTGACCGTAGGATAGGGAGAATTTAAAAAACTGAACCTCTAGAGACATTGATGCTGATGACTCAGAGTAAGTAGGCTAGATCAAAATGAACATTTTTCAGTGTTGCCTTAATAAAGGTTGATAACTTTCTACCGTTCAACATGAATAGGCCTATATCGGATGGGAAATATTTTTATTATTTGCAGAGATTACAAGGATGACTTGGTGATGTATCATTATTTTGTTAAGAGAACCTAAGTTCCAAGTCCATATCGTGTTGGAACCCATATTTCAGTGTTGCCTTAGTAAACGAAATATTCAATGTCTTTCAGTCGGTCAACACGGTTGCACTTAATAGTAATGAGCATTATTCCCAAAACCAGAAAAAAAACTGAACATGCAGGCCTAACATGTCAAATCAATCCTACCTACAAGACAACAAAAATGCTCTATGAAAAACTATTAAAACCCCATAATGGTAGTCAAAAATAATCTCAAACCACCGCCACTATTTCGCGAACATGCAGAAAAATCTTAATAAAGTACAGCTATTCGTAATAGTAGGCTACTGTTGTGATAAACCGCTACAGAGTGATAGACCCCCGAAATATAAATATTAATCTTAATGTCTACAAGATGACGAGTTTGCCAAAAAAACACAATGCCACCCACAAATCTATAGAAGGCAACACTAGAAATGTCTTATCTAATCCACAAGTCACCCACCCTTCACTAACATTAATATTTGTAATTTAGGTAACTTAGGTTATGTTAAATTGAGGTTAATGGCGGAATTGATTGCGGCTGTGTGGCGGGAAGGACCCAATAAGTGCTCAGCCTATCAGGGACGTTTTGATTTGGACACCATGCTCGGAAATTTTTTAGATAGTTTTGATTCACTCCTCTTCGTTAAGCCCCCACCATTGGCCGTGGCAGCGAACAAAATGGCGGCTTAACGAACACGACGGGGTGCCATTATTAAAAAGTTGGGAGATAGAAACATAGCCTAAATGCTGCCATAAAATCTGTTGACGACATGAGTCATCTGTCACTTTCATGTGCCATCAAGTTATTTCACCTTAAAGGCCCAGTAAACTCATGAAAATCGATTTTCTGTTTTTAATGAATTCAGTTGGATTTCGAGCTGAAGATTGGATTGTCGAAATCGGAAATTAATATCTCTATTAGTTTGCGCGATACGAAGATTCGAAGTTTTAGGTAGAGGACAGCCTGACGTCAATGGAGCCTTACGACACGGGGTGTGTTTCTATCTCCCAAAATGTTAATAATGGCACCCCGTGGCATTAACGAGCAGTTAACACGCAATGAGAGTGAAACGCGAATTATGATCCGTTGGTCACCGCGTCATCCTGGCTTGTCATTGGCTGGCAATTATTACCAGCCATTGGGCGAGTTCAGCGGGCTCAGCAATCTGCCAACCTGCTAGGTGCCTGCTGACTTGTTGCTAGGCTAGCAAGAGTGAGTTCGCCCGAACGCTTTGCTATAAGCTGACGCGGGAACTTTGAGCAATGCACCGAGTTCCTTTGAAACTACCATACTTTTTGGTCTATGATCTATGATAAATACATAGAAAATAATAACTTTTAAGCGACAGAGCTGTAGACACCCCTGTTAATGCGCGGCGCTAGGCCGTGGAGCCAAGCTATCTGCGGACTCTGGAGACGTGAGTTCAAATCCCACCGCCGGCCGTCATGTAAATGGTTTTCAGTGGTTTCCAATCTTCAGGTCCAGGCAAACACCGGGACAGTACCTTCTAATAGGCCACGACCTCTATCTTCCATCTTCTACTCAAGTTTCATTAATTTCAGTTCACACGAGGTTGGCGTCAGGAAGGCCATCCGGCGGTATAAACCACCCGCCACATAGACTTTCATCGTATCTCATCCCCGACCCTGTTGAAAACGGAAATAATAAGGGGTAGACATCCCTTCGATAAGAATAACTCTTCTTTTGAAATTCAATTTTATTGTAGGCTAGTCCACTCCTTTAATTAGTCTTATTAGGCTGATTTCTTAAACCCTCTTAGTGCCAGAGTCGCTGTGAGCGATCCTCATAAAATGAACGAAACTTGCCAGCGTCGCTCTGAGAGACGCTTCGTTTTTGTATTCTTAGAGGGGCTTATAGACCGAAAATGGCGTCTAAACTTGACGTGACCATTAAAGAGAGTTCTAGCAACCATTTCCTGGCAAACATCTATTGATTTCTGTTTATCGATATACTCGAGCGATATTTGAAATTCATTGACTTGTTTACGCGCGACTCGTAAAAGCAAGGCGTCCAAGGGAAGGAAGCATTGTTTGAGAGAGGAAGAAATTGAAGAATTAATGATTGATGAGTCAAGTGGTGAACTCTTGGACTTCGTGGACAGTGATTGCGATCTTGTGTGTGATGAATCAAGTGCCGATTCCGTTTCGGAAAATGAATTACCTGCGCTGAATGCTATCGTACATAACCAAACAAGTGATAGTGATGGCAATGATGTTGATAGTAATAGTGAGTGGGAAGAAAGGAATGTTGACCAGGACAATCCTCCACAGGCTACACAACCACAAATGTGAAAGATAAAACTACAGGGTGCCCTTCTGTTTATTTATTTTCACTGGAATTATTTTTATTTTATTTATATCAACAATGCCATTGTTGGTGTACGGTATTTTATGAATATGCTAGATTTTAGAATTTCGGATTTTTGACACTCCTGCTGATATTTTTAAACTAAAAACTGCATTCCCTGGTTCTTTTGTTATGTATGTGTGCTCTCCAGTGTTCATTTTTACTCCATTTATAAGCGTGAGGTAATAGGAATAATCAAACTTTCAAATTTTTATTTTACAGAAGAAATTATTTTAATTAAATAATTAATAAAGAAAGAAAAAAGTTTCATAATGATTTGAAAATTTCCCTGAATTTAGATAGCTATATTTTGCACTCCCTGACTAAATTTCGCCTTCGTATCTTTCAAAACAGGGGATATATATATTTTTTTCTGAAAGCCTACATTTTCCATTAAAACAGCCTGGCACTTTTAGACTTCACCTTTACCTTTTCGCCTGGCACTAAAAGGGTTTTAAACATCCGTCTAAATTTGTAAAGAAATAAAAATTGTCTCTCCTACGTGTTACGCGGGGCAGATGACCTCGCTGTTCCACCCTTTAAAACAACAATTATCATTAAATACCCTACTATCAAACAAGCCAATTGTTTGGAGCAACATAACCCACAAATTTAACATGTATTCATTCCATAAAATCCAATCAAACAAGTTTGTTCATATTACTGTAGCCCATAGTGGTAAAACACAGCACTGTATGTAAATAATTGTAGTGCAAGGCTATTGGCAAGCTATTTTTGCTTTAGCTTAAAATTAATAAACTGAGGGATATCACTATGTTGCCCCAAGCCCTTCAGTTATTTAATTCCTCCGTATATTTCAATAAGGTACCATATCAGATGCGATTAAAAATTTATATACAAAAACTTTTTTCTACAAAAATGTGTCAAGTAATAAATAACTTAATTCTTGTAATATTTATTTAAGGGGGCAGGTGACCTCATAGTTCCGCCCCTTAAAACAACAATAACTATATCTTTAAGGTTTGGGTGATAAAATATTAATTGTTGCTCCTCTCCCAAACTAATTGGACAGAATCATGTTGACTGACTGAAAAGCATTCTGTTAATGAAAATTTAATAGGAAGTTTTCACAGCTAGGGGAGATGTTCTCTTTTCGGTCAACTAAGACTTGACCAAGTTTTGGAAAAAAATCTTGAGTGTCCCCTTTGTTATCTAAGAAGGAATCAATTTTCAATCGCTAAACACAGTATGTGCCCGAATAATTTGTCACACTAACTGGAAATAATTTAACTGGCCACAATGCTGTGTTGACTGACTGAAAAAAGATCCTTTTAATATTATAAAACTCGAGGGTAAGGCGATACTCACCATAGAATACTATAATATTGGAATGCAAGAGAAATATACATGTCCTTAATGATATTGTACAGGCCCGGGGGGCTGTCCCCCCCTGAGAGCCACCCCCCATCTTCTACTAAAACCACCCCAACTGGCAAACATCATAAGACCAGAACATCACCATTACATGGCAAGAGGCGACCACCCAGCTCGGGAGGTTAGCCAACCAATTGCAACACATTCATAAACATTAACACTACAACTAACTGGGGCAGCTACGTCAACGGAATGCTGACTAAGCCATGGCAGGACCTATAAGAAGGAAGGCCTTTTTGGAGCATTATCTGTCATACAGTGTGTGTCGCCGAAGGCCCTGTTCCAGCTACCATCATCAGATGAGACTCAGCAAGTGTTCAGATATCCTTTACTTTGTAAAACACCCATCCACAATCTTGTACACTTAACTTGTATCATTACTTACATTCCCCTAAAAGGGACTTACAATTTCACACTCACTGACCAATAAACACATGGTCAGTAAACTACACTTGTCTTGATAATTACACGCCTCTTTACATCCTCATACCCTTCCTGACTCTCGTCACGATTGACCGTGACCATAGTAGCCAGTAATCGCTTGCTCAGGTTTCATTGTGCTTCCCGCACGCGACCGCATAGCAGCGAGCCGCTGACATAAGCACGTCTATGATATCACTCACTCCGTCCAGCTGGCAGGCCGGCATATTAACCTGCACTCAGAGGTTCATCCCCTAGTAGACTCTTGCATCTTTGCAGGAACACCCCCTAGCATTTGAACACCAAACAACACGCTACACTGGTAAGCTCTCCCAGCTACGGAAAGCTGCCATCATTTAGAAACAACCTACCAAATTAGCACAGTGACACTAATGTTTTATCCCTAAACAACCCCCCCCCCAACTATGGGATCTAAAACATATTGGTGGAGACGCGGCTACCACGCACAGTAAGGGTAGGACTCATACAACGAGCCCTCGTGGTAGAAACGACCCCTACCGCACGCAGCCAAGCGAAAAAGGTGATTTTTTTTTTCTGACAGAAAGCATTATTTTTCCTTCACACTAGCTACACAGGGGATTTTTTTTCCAAACCCCCCCCCCCCCCCCCCCGGAAGAATCAGAGATATAATACATTGCCGAGCATACACAGTTTTTTTTTGTTATATACATACACTTGATTCAGCATGGCCCCTCTATACCGCCTAGCTGTGCTGAGGAGCATTGGGGAGTACCAGGAGTTAATTGCCTGGCACAAGGTCTTTGAGACAAGACAGGATTACCTCACAAGGTTCCAACAGCTCCTGCACGCCCAGTATATGCGGATTATAAGGGCACTTGTCCGGCCACTCCGCAGCGCTAAGAATCGCAAGATTCGAGCGAAAATCCCCACCCTCCGTACACAAATCATTAAGGCACACTGGCAACTACACTGCCGACACGAATTCATGTTCCAGCAATGGGAAACACTCATAACAGAACACCAACGGATAGGGACTAATGGCACCAAAGTTGCCGAACAGGCCATGAGCCTCAATAGGCAGTACGCCCAAATTTGGGAGGAATATAAGGAACTCCAGGCTAACAAGGCCATTTTTGAGTTCATGGCAGGGCCGCCAGCCCAGCCGAGAGAGGACATAAGCGTAGATACGCTAACTCGGCAATTTGCGAGGATGTCCCTCTCCACACGTACTGCCACACAAGGGAAGGAGTTCACCGTGGCCACAGTCCAGAAGACGGCCAGGTTAGGCTCCAACACACTGCAGGGCCAAGGTCACATCAACACACGTCCCTCAGCTCCGGTTCGGAAGGCAATTTTGCCAAACCGAAGGGCAGAACTTACGCCAACCCCCTCGGAACGGACGAACGAGAGGGAGTTGGACGCCAGGACTCTCGGACACGCATAATTACACAGGGAGAAAACGGGAGGTAAACATGTCATGGGCTGAGAACGTAGAGCCCGCCCTACAGCACATTAAGCCCACACAAACCTACACACATAGGCAAACACAAGGACAGGGGTCTACCGTGGCCATAGGCCAGAAATCGGTTAGACTACACTCCACTACATCGCCAGGGAAATCACAGGAAATTACACGGCCTTTACCGCTAGTTCAAAAGGCAAGTTTGCCAGAATTGAAGCGGGCACCAGCATGTGTACCCCAGGTGCGAATGCATAAGAGGGTGTTGCCTTCAGCCCATCAGGGTGCAAAACGCACGCCTGTGCACACTGACCAGCCACAAACACACAGTACACGGGGTATAAGAAAGGTCTTATTACCTACCCCACGAGGCCGGGCAGTCAGGAATACACACACCCCTATAAACACTGCTAGGGTAGCGCAGAGCGCAATTAGTCCCTCAGACAAAAGCACACTCAGACCACTATCCAGGCACTACCGTGAGAGTAGGCCCAGGCTTACTTTGCTACAAACTCCGCCAGAAAATAGTAAAGAAGCACCTCAGTGGGTTTCAGGGGCCTACACCTTAGTGACAGGGCGAAAGTATCCACCTTCCCGAGCAAGGACGCTTGGAAGGGAATAACAACTTTCACCAGGAATACAACATACACCACTGTCACTTGCACCACAATTGCAGATACAGGTAGGCTCTTTTACATGAAGGAAACACTACAATGGACACACAAAGGGCAGGTTCCATCCCTGTAAACGGTAGACACGCAGAGACTCACGGACAAAAACTGCACATTTTTCATGTATATACAGTGGAACATGGCTAAATCAAAATCGTATAATTCAGAATTATTCTTAGTTTTTCTTGGCCCCTAGCATTTTTAGGCCATCAATGGATTATAATCGGGGTTAATTCAGGACATATTTTGGACAATTCAAAGTTTTTGATGGGCAAAGCCAAGCGGAAGCCAATCAGCTGGGCCACGCGGCTCAGGGCCGGCAAGAACGGTTCCGAATACAGCCTAAGCAACAAACCACAGCATGGAGCTTAGGCGGGTCTTTCTAAGTAGAAATGACTAAGTTATTCTAGGTTCCGTTCCTACAATTTGCTAGAGTCTCTTGTGATGACTGAGAGGCTTAATCGTAAGAAAAGTTAAGAATCTCACACTATTTTTGAAAAATAGTAGATTCCCCTGAGACGGAACTAGATTACTGTCTTACTAACGTCGTCCAATAGGTGAATAGTACACTCAGGTCCTATCTTTCATTTATGAACCATTTGAAATTATTTACGATACAATCTTTACAAAGTACCGCCGTCTGGCAACCTGCTATGCTAAGCATGAAGCATTATGTCAATGTCACATAATATATTTTCTCTACTCTTTCTTTCTTAATCCGAATTTTGGATAACGCAATTTTTTTCCCGTGAAAGGCGAATTATCCAAGTTGAACTGTATATATCTGATCCTAAGGTACACGTTATATATTACACTGCCTATAACATGAATTTTTCTCGTCCCCCATAACAGCGCGCAAACTAAACATTAACACCATAGGGTGAAAATCCCAGACTTTGGGAAAACCCACATATTTTTGGAAGGCACACAGATAACTCACATTGCCACATAACAGTTAATACACTAGCAAAACTGTCCCGGAGACACAAGCCTAAAAGGCACCAGGAATAATTATCCTGGACAAAGACGGTCTCAAACCCGCAACCTCCTGAATACCAGGAATGCAAGGTCGGGTAACTATCCAGTTGCAGGATAGGGAAGTAAGGGATGGTCACACTGACAGACATTTATATGCATAAAACAATAAAATCACCTCCGACACCTAGTCACCAAACACGCGACTAGCGGCCCGGAGACACGCGTACATAAACACAGCTAACTACCAATAACAAGAATATATTCGGCCCACGCTTACAACAACACAAAATTTGGGAACACAATATGTAGTTAAAGGAAGGTTCTTTTACGTTGCGAGGGATCCGAGACACGCCGTATATGCAGACAATAGTAAGACGTGCCAATAAACCTACACACACTGTCTCGGCACATATGACGAGCAAGCAAGCAAAGGATTTCCTGCCGGGTGTAACTCAATACTATCACAGTCAGCGATATCACACTCGTGAGTGGGCGACCTTCACTAACACGGACAACCTAAGAGCACTCCAGGACTGGCTGGAACATACGCATTCATTCACGGCAGTTTCAAAACCCTATAACTCTCAAAATTAGAATACGAGGGGCATTCCAAAAGACCCAAATTTTTCACGCCAAAGCGTATTTTCATCTGCGTGTCTCAAACACACGATACACGTGCGATGGGACATACAGTACAAAAAATCGTAATACCAGGACCTTAAACCAAGTCGGGTGCGAACTCACGATCACACAACACAGGCGTGCCAAAAACAAACTAACCAATGGTATTTTTGGCGCGAAAAACACAATCAGAAACCGCACTAGGGACGCTAAAATCCCAACAGACAACGCAGACATGAAACACGGAGTATTACACGGGATCGCGGGTCCGAATGCCCAGTAAAAATCGGACGCCATGGAAAACAAAAATTCAGAATCCCATTTAGACTGAAATTTGCCCCAGACAAGCACATAAGTGGGTCAGATACACGTTTATAGTGACAGGAGGGTTCCTTAACGCACATACAGGAACATAGATTCGCCCCAGGGTACTCGCCACAACAGCCTACCTCGGCATTGGCGACCCAGGAATTCCCAATAAGGGGGCGTACCGAAAATCCTAGGCCTCCACGGGGACCACAATAGACTTCCTAGACATGGATTACACATAACTACACAAGGCAGAGGTCTTACGGAATAAGTAACCACACAACGTTGCTAGCAGAAACGGGACAGATTAGCACACTGGCCCTCCCGGAATCCCAAACATATGGCAACACACGGACTATGGCTAAAGTCACGTTGCGTTAGCCTTCACATAGCGTTAGAAGCTTCCTGTAAACAGGAATATGAAAACATAAACACAGTAAAACACTGAGTTGCAGATTCCACCACATTGAAACACTGCCGTCGTCAGACACTCTTCGCATAACGGAAGTGACAATGACACGCGACTATGATGACACTACCATACAAAAACAAAAAACTATACCAACACTATCATGCAGTACACATGGACATTGGCACAGAATTCAGCAATGTTACAATAGGCCTGGCATTTAGCAATATGCAGAGACTGTGGGCCATATTATCTTAGGGCCATAGGAGCATGTTTACAAAGATGTTGACAAGCCACGGGCACCTTCTGCCCACACACGCGACACACGATAGGACTTAGCCGATAACAGCCCACCCGTCCGCATGCTGTAGCGGGACATAACCACACACACGCAGCTGCGCTAATCACAATTACGACCACGTCCTTCCCACACGCGCTCACTAATCAGGGGCGAATACAGACAGATTCCCTGAGGGAACAAATCTCCCCAATAACTACCTCTCTCTTTGTTTTTTATTTAAATCTTAAAAACCAACATAGGCGATCAGGACATGACCAGTACATTACAAATCACTTGCTACTTTAACATTATAGATAAGAGGCCAGATTAGGCCGTGACGTCACAGCGTCACCGCATTTAACCATCCCAAGGAGCGGATAGAAAGCAGATATTGACCAAGTGAGGATGACAGGAGCAGAGATGGATGGTGCCAACAAGATGGCCAAGGCACCACCTACGGGCTAGCATTATACCACCTTTTTCCTTCCATAACCTTGTCACTCACAACATTAGCCAACACAAACACATAAACACATAAAAACAGCTAAACTACATGCCAAAATATACATCGGGGTTGATAGACTTCATGCGTTTAAAGAGAGGGCTCACTACGCTCTGGCTCTCAATGCTTACGCCCGAGTATTAGGGGCGAGTCGGAAAAACGACAATTAAGCGTAATGCGCATCTCTAAGCAAGAGATGAGGTCAAATTTATAATAACAATTCTTTTTTTATAAATATTCCTGCATGCAAGGGACATAGTATTATTATACCTCGGCCTATACCTATCCTTAAATGAGAGCGGATACGCCTCATATCCATCCGCACGCATGGAATATCCTACCCACACACCTGGGTTATTATTATCACTCCTGCATGGAATTTTTAAAATTTTTGCAAAACCCGGGAAGTACCTACCGCGTCCACTCACTGTAAAAGCATCCTGATAGCATCACCGGCCCCCGGCCACCATTAACATGGAGCCCAACGATGCGCAACCCTCTCCTACCACGCTTTAAACCCATCCAGCAGATAACACCCCCGGATCCAAATAACAGGGAACCCAACGCCATAAAAACCCTATTAACGCCTCCAAGAAAATTAACAAGGCATTACCGCTGGAAGTCCGACGTAGCCATAGAAGGCCTGAAGTAGTCCATGCATTTAGAAGATTTTACAACCCCAAAACACTTAAAAAATTTACATTATTTACACATTAAATTATTTACAGAGCACACTATTTTTTTATTAACACAAAAGGAATCTGATGACACGCTGAATGGTGATGACAGCGTAAACAGAAGGGCAGAGGCGCCACACAGGAGCAAAGCTGGGGAAGGCGATGATGAGCCATACCCTAGTTGGCTCAATGACCCAGACCAAAGAGACGAACTACGTAAGGTTGAAGCATTCATGGCCTGGCGCGGGCAAACGCCAAAACCGGGGGTGCGTCTAGCCTACCCCCTCCCGGCAGAGGAAAGTTACACCCACTATGCGCCACGGTCGTTGAAGCCAAGACCTGCTGGGGAGACTTTTGACAAACGGGGGGAGAATTAGCCAACTCCGCACCGGACTCAGGAGAGGAACCAAGGGACGACCAAATTACGACTAGACTCCTAGTTTAGTATGTAAGTAAGTAGAACTTCTATGGCGGGAAGTTAGTCTCCTACTCGCAGGAGTGAAGCAGGGTCTCAGGGTTCAGCGGGATCAATCCTAGATCCGACAAGTCCTTGCCCCGCGTAGCATAGGTGAAGACAACCAAACAAATGAAGAATGAATTAACAAATAATCAATAATATATATGGAATGAATGCGGTCATTCGATCCCGCGTCCACATAAATAGCTGACAACGGGTCACCAGAGATATTAAATGGTGACGCAGCGGGCAGCCAGAGATACTAAATAGGCATGCAGCGAGCTGTCTAAAGGGGTTCACGTGGGCCAACCCAACAATGCCAATATAGGCGAAGAGGAGCCCGGACGCTAAAATTCCCGGATGTCATTATTACTGCCAATATAGGCGAAGAGGATCCCGGACGCTCAAATTCCCGGACGATACTATTTTTTCGGACGATTTTCCCGAACGATGTCCAGTGCCCACATAAATGGTGACGCAGCGGGCAGCCAGAGATATTAAATGAGGAGTACAGCGAGCCCTCACAGGGGTTATAGTGGGTAAGCCCAACAATGATAACACAGGCAAGTACAACGGCGAGGCGTTTGCTTTGTGGCACCGCAGTCGCCCGGAACTTTATTAATTACTTGTTATTATGTAATAATTTTCGACAACTAGTATTAAGGGAGCGGAATCCGGAGGTTTTAGAGACAACCGGTGTTTCTAGAATCCACGCGGGTGGTGATCTGGGGAGGTAAAACTGCCCCGGGCGATCGCTCTGGTCGAAATTTTAGCATGTAAGACAGTTGCATTTTGGTACGCAACTTAGAATTAAACAAATTTTATAAGCACTGTGCTAAATAATAGCACAGCACATTTCGGCACTAAACTAAGGCAAAACCATTCGGCTTATAAATATCAAATTTTCTTCTTCTCATTTATAATAATTTAGACTAAGTATTTCGGCACCTGGCGACTAAAAAACCATTGCCAGGGTAAGCCCGATAATACATTAAAATAAGTAAGATTAAGGCAAAATATTTCGGCGCCTGATGACAAACAAACCCGTCATCAGGGTAAGCCCGACAATACGTTAAGTTAGCTAAGATTAAGATGACGCGATCGGCACCTGGTTACCAAAAACCGTTACAGGGTAAGCCCGATAACGCATAGAATAAGCTAGATAATACCTAGGCTAACCTAGATTAAGTTAGACTTAAGTGGCGCCATAATTAATTTTTTATAATATGCGCAGCGATGGAAATGCTACATGTATTAACACACTCTATTTTTTTCAGGAAAGCAAGGAATGTACATGTTTCCAGATAAACGGCCATTAACTCATTTTTGTTTTGCAGATGACGAGGATTGCACACATGTCTATTGTAAATATATTTCCAACACCACATTACACTACCCATCTCTGACACACCAACACACTGATCTTCGTCGTTTTTCAGTCACACCTTTAAAGATGATGACGCCAGCAGGCAATGGCAATCAGCAGCCGTGAGATGCTGAAGGCTGTTGACCTGACTACACAACGCTCAAATAAAGAGCAATATGCGATGATCAGGGACGGCACGGCCTTTGTAAGTGCCGTACCTCATCATCAAGATGGAACTCCTACTCACGGCAGGAAAACCATTAAAACACACAAGGAAGGAATAGCGGACTAGCCACTAAACCGCACCAGGAACGGCCGAATAGGGAGCGGTAGTCAAGGCATGATGGTAAAATGCGCACAAAGAGTAAGAGGTATAAAATAACTGGCCACGTAAAAGAGCTCTACAAGGTATATATGATAGTTGATAATTGGAAATTGTAAATTATTTTGTATTTTCTCGCCATATCATGATAACGGCATACAATTAAAAGGTTGGCCAACATACCTATATATAGGGTACCAACATGGCAACCATTATTTTTACTATGTTCATTATTATTACTATGTTTACTTATAAATTATCAGGAATATAATAAATGTAATGATTATTATTATTATTAGCAGGTCATACCTGTTATCATCATCATGACCAACAATGTACACTTATACACGCACACTGATTATGCTTTTGTTTCTATCATTTTTCTTTCTACTAACGATAAAATTTGTGAAGGTGTCCCGTTTTACCCCAACACAATAAACTATATTTTACATATTCCTTTAACTTATACCCTGGGACACCTGTTTTTCTATTCTCTTCCATCGTTTAAACTATATATCACAGGGAGCAATTTTTTCCTCCACACAGCGCCGGACGGTACAACCACCCGTCCAGCCATGGGTTTTTTTCCTCCCTGCACAATACCAACACATATATAATGTCAAACTCACGTGTTTTTTGTTGTTGTTGTACTTTTAATATTTCAAATGTCAACTTTTTAAATGAACTGTTTTAAATTATCATATGTATATCCCAAAACCTACCCCTCTGAGCACAAGCTGATCTCACATCACCACGACATCAACACACCTACATCTACACCAACACTGAAGAAAAGAAGAAGAGGTACAAGAAGAAACCAAAAACTATCCATCGTCACCCCCACTCCACGTTCCGTTCCCGTTGGCGGGGACGCGAACTAATCGAAGAAGAAGACTTGTACAGGCCCGGGGGGCTGTACCCCCTGAGAGCCACCCCCCATCTTCTACTAAAACCACCCCAACTGGCAAACATCATAAGACCAGAACATCACCTTTACACGGCAAGAGGCGACCTCCCAGCTTGGTAGGTTAGCCAACCAATTGCAACACATTCATAAACATTAACACTACAACTAACTGGGGCAGCTACGTCAACGGAATGCTGACTAAGCCACGGCAGGACCTATAAGAAGGAAGGCCTTTTTGGAGCATTATCTGTCATACAGTGTGTGTCGCCGAAGGCCCTGTTCCAGCTACCATCATCAGGTGAGACTCAGCAAGTGTTCAGATATCCTTTACTTTGTAAAACACCCATCCACAATCTTGTACACTTAACTTGTATCATTACTTACATTCCCCTAAAAGGGACTTACAATTTCACACTCACTGACCAATAAACACATGGTCAGTAAACTACACTTGTCTTGATAATTACACGCCTCTTTACATCCTCATACCCTTCCTGACTCTCGTCACGATTGACCATGACCATAGTAGCCAGTAATCGCTTGCTCAGGTTTCATTGTGCTTCCCGCACGCGACCGCATAGCAGCGAGCCGCTGACATAAGCACGTCTATGATATCACTCACTCCGTCCAGCTGGCAGGCCGGCATATTAGCCTGCACTCAGAGGTTCATCCCCTAGTAGACTCTTGCATCTTTGCAGGAACACCCCCTAGCATTTGAACACCAAACAACACGCTACACTGGTAAGCTCTCCCAGCTACGGGAAGCTGCCATCATTTAGAAACAACCTACCAAATTAGCACAGTGACACTAATATTTTATCCCTAAACAACCCCCCCCCAACTAAGGGATCTAAAACAATATGGATTCAAAATAAGGTTGAATATTTGGAATGGTTTCCCTATGCTGGCTCACAGATAGACAGAAAATATTTACTACAGTAATATTCAATGCCAGTTATTTGTATTGAATTGTGCTCTTACCTGGAAATCTACCCATTCGTTTATCCACATTTTGTAATAAGGGTATAAGATATGGTGTCCAGAAAAAGAATTGAAATGAACATATTTTTTAAACCATTTATTAACTTAATTCATATTAATTTATTCAAAATGCATTGCTATTTTTTCTCATTTTAGACCTTGGTTTCATCCCACCACCATTTTACAGACACTTAATGCAACAGACATTAAAAAAACACAATTAGAAGAGGAAAAAGTTTTATAATTTTAAATATAAATGAGACAGTATGAAATTCACGGGTACTCACACATCCCAAGAGAAAAGATGCGAGTTCCAACACAATTATCTTGGCTCTATTATACAACTTCAACAACACTGAAATAATAACATCTTAGTTCGACTCTGATCGAATTTGGGGCGACAGCCGAGAACACTAGACACTGTAACGCGAGGTGAACAAGTTTATTTATAAAGGCCCTCCTCCTTCATGTGGACTTGTGACCAGCAGGCGGAAGCAATGAAGTACAACCCAGAGGCGAAGTTGCCTAACCAAACACTAAACCTAATTACCCTAAATAACTATTGCAAGTGGCATTCCTACAAATAGAAAACATAAGTAGGTTGTGCAATTTACGACTAAACTAACACTTCTTTTTCTTCACAAATTACCGGTAAACTAATTTTTCCCATCAAATCATTCCTCTTATGAAAAGATTTGTTGCATTGTTGGGACTGCCTGCCATAGGCAACTTCTAAGCCCCAGAGTCAGGAAGGACTTGTCTATGTAGCTCCATCTTTGCTATACTTGGTCTGCTTCCTAGATCGCTCCTTGCCCCCTGGGGACTTCGAACTTGAAGAGTTGCTGGGGCAGATTGTGTGGATGTGGATGCACAGGCTGCTTCCACTGGTGAGGCGATCTCCCTCAACTTTGTCGATATGGTCAGTCGAGGGTTGAATGTCTCATCGTTGGAAAGAATTGCTTCAAACAACTTCACTGGACTGAATCAGAATATGTTAAGCGACCGGAATCCCGGATTTTTGTAAACGTGACCTCCATATTCCAGAATTTACATCCCCATCAGGTGCCTAAATAAGAAAGGAACACATAATTAAAAAAGAAGTGGACTGCCCATACAAAAGGTACTTCAAAATGGAAAATTCTTTTTGTCCTAGGGGAACAAATTAGAAATAAGGAGTATGGGTATAAGTTTACAAGTATTTTAGTCGAAGCACTGCCCAGAGTTGCTATACCGTACACAGCTGCTTTTGAGACCATGGGGAGTGTCGGTGATGGTGCAATGATGTTCCTGACAAGAAAAATATACGTTGTCATGCATGTAATAGAATTAAAAGTTGGTCTAGCATGGGTGAGCTGAGCCAAAACTACCCTTTTCTCTCAATAGCAACAGGTGGAATAGCAACTAGGAATTACTCCTAGGGTCACTAGCACATTCAAAGAAACTTTTTAAAATGAAATCCTTTTGATTGTTAGGCTCTAACACCAAATCCATAATGAATCATGAATGTATTGCTTAGTATACAGGTACCTTCCATGGGGAGCATAAGTTTGGAACTCATAATATAGCAGTCTCGAATCATACTGTTATATGGGCAATGGTAACAGTAACAAGTCGCAGTTGGAGTTTCTAAAGTACCGTTCTGAAATTAGCCAAAATACCTTTTCAAATGAAAAATAAATCAGGAAATGATGTAGTAACTTAATAGGTGTTTACTCCCCTGCTGACCATAACCCGCCCTCCATCCCACGTTTAGATCACGACTTATATAGTAAAATTCCAGCTGTGTCGGCCATTATCCACGTGAATTATGTAACGTACAGTATTGTCAACCCCCCTCCCCCCCAGGGCCGTGGAGAGCGACGACGGGCCCTGGGGCTGGAATCTCCCGGGCCCCCCTCTAAAACCAAATTATGTAAAATCCTCGCAAATTTGCAGAAACTGATTTTGCAAATTTTTTATTTGCACTAAATGTTCATCACGAAATCAATTACAAGAGCATAAAGAGCCAACAAGCAAGCAATAGTAATAATAATAATAATAATAATAATAATAATAATAATAATAATAATTGAAGCATGCTGAACTACAAGATACAAGTCGTCGGATTTTTAAGAGCGTTAAAATCCTCCAGTGTGCCTTTATTCGGAGGGGAAGTAAAGCCAGCGGGTCCATGTCTTAGATTTATGGTATGTAAAAGAACCTACCACTACAATATTGGTAGTGTGTAGCCAAAATTTGTAGGTTATTTGGTTAGAAACGCTCTATCAAGTTCCAACGTTCCCCGCTGGGTGTCAGTGACAGTGGCGTCTGGTAGCCAAAGTTGGAACTACTTGAAATTGAACTTGTTGGGGAGCCTACGGGTGTTCAATTGAAATGTCCTATGATAATTGGCTATAATTCATATATAATAATAATAATAATATTTCAATGATATATTCCACTAAATCCAGGCTATATTTATTATCATAAGCAGAGCGTGAATTACTATCAATATAAATAAGTTAATGCTGGTATGTAAAATTTACAACATTGAAAGTGGATGAATGCATCCAAAATTATTTGCAAATTCAATGTTTATACCTGACAAGCGCGTACTATTGCATTATTTTCAATTAACAAAAAATAATATCAGATTAAAGCCATCGAAACCTAGGTACCGTGATAATTTTCAAAATTCACAATTATATACTGTTTTGGCGTTTGACAAATGTAGCACTCTAAGCATACACAATGTTCAGATTTAAAGTTCTGCAGATCCTCTTTGATATCAATAACTTAAGAACTTTAGTGATACTCGCAAAAGCAATATGCTCGTTTGTCGTACACAAATTTGAAAAAAGTTGCATTTACCGGACCAATAATTGCATGGCTTTTACAGTATTTAACTTTGGGAAAATACTCACATCGAAAAAAGCTGTTGTCCATTAACTCGGAAACAGGTGGGATGGAATTCCACCGTCGGTGATTCTATGCTTATTTTCCATGATTCATCGTTTTAACCCGTACATTCATTTTCTTCTCAATTCTCTCACCACCGCTACGTCATAAGACCCATTAATCAACAGGAAGTTCAGGTCACTGAACTGCATGTTAAAAGACGTGGAAAGGGTATACTGTACACTGTGCAATACTACGGCCTCTGTGACATATGACGTGATCTCTTTTCATAATGAAAACATGATTTTTACAAAACGTCATGACGTATTTTAAAATACGTTATGTTGACATTCTTAAAATTTGCTGCCCTTGAAGAGTCACGCCCTTGGGTCTAAGCCTAAACAGTGGTAAGTCTTGAACGGAGATCAGACATATTTGTACATTAAACAAAATATATTTTCATAATTAACCACAGGTGTACAGTACTCATACTTAACTCAAGTTATTATGTGCTATCAGTAGATTGTTTTCACAAAAGAAGAAACTGTGAATTTTAACTATATTTTGTAATTGGCGGTCAGTGAATTTCTTATAATTTAATATTGCTTTGCAGTAAGCAAAACTAGAGCCAGGTTCTCCTAAAAATCCTGAATCCTATCTAAGACTGGTGACCATCATGGGTGGATTTAAGCCAAGATTATGGGGGAGTGGACACACCGAGGATCTTGGGGTATGGAAGATGAGAGTGGGGTCCGGGGGCCCTCCTCCGGAAGAGTTTGCAAAAATTAGGTCCAAATTATTGAGTTATAGGATAGGCCATTTGGGTGATTATTTTTGGGATATTTTGGAGTAAAAATTTGGTGACCATTGACAAGTGGCTATAGTAAAGACTCTCTGATATTGAAGTAAAAGCTCTCACATCTTCAAGTAAGACCCCGCGGTGTAGCTCACCAATGACCGTGATTGGGGCCTACAGCAAGTCTACAGATCGGAGGTTCGAATCCGGGCGCTGACAGCGGCTATCCTGAGTATGTTTTTTCACACTCCCTCCAGACCAATGCCGGGGCAGTACCTTATTTCAAGTCCAGGGACACCTACCCTACTCTTAACCCTAATAATTACAGTAATAGTCGCGACAGCCAACGCATTCCCAGTCGGCAACTAAGAATACGACATGCGATTTATCATGTCAGAGAGGCCATAGCACAGCACAGTGTATACCCCGCTTTTCACCCAGCAGTTGATGGTTTTAAGAGGGTCTAAGTTTTTACTCTCCAAGACAAATAGTTACAACAATGTTGCCAATACACCTCACTTATTATACAACAACCACTAGCCTCCCCTTTAGTCAACACAATTCGCACATTTTTTGGTTTTCTATTTTGTTCGCTTCATTAATATTTGTGAAAACTACTGCTTTACTGTCAACTTCATTCAATAACGTGGAGGCCTTCAGAAACAAACCGTAAAACTAACGCGTCAGCAAATACTGAATTATATCTACAGTACTATTTGATGCAAACCATCCCCCAACCGAGCGCCAATAGTTCATTGCCCGCCAGTGATAATATACCTAATAGCTACCAAGTACACGGGTTGAATGTTGCAAGCCCCTAAATGAATGAACATCTGTAACGACAAACGGGCCTTTTTATTGACTGTTGAGTAAGACTACGAATAACACCGCAGTCGGGAAGCCAAATCCTGCAGTCCTGCCGCGGCTTCATCAGGAACCGGGGTCATTTCCAAGTCGTAGATAAAGAGGGCAATTAATTTTATGTTTAAAGGTATAGCGTGGCAAGTTAGACCTGGCCTGTCATGGCGAAGTCTCGTCTAGGAGGGGAAGTAGTGGGATCACTAGACGCAAATGCGATTTCCCCTCATTGGTGCAACAACTGTTTGGGGCTGCTCGCTGCTCGTCGTGGTTACATTATGCAAGCATAAAGTATCGAATAGGAGCATTCTCAGTGACATAGCATTGGTATTGGTGGTAATGAACTGAGAGCGCGCCCACTTCACACACTCCTGACAGGAAGCTTGTTGCCGTGCTTGTCAAAGTACAGAGCCACTCAGTCTTGCTTCGCATGCCTCGACAGCATCTGTACCCTGCCAAGGTGTTGGGAATAATGACTACTTGGCAACATCTAACTAGCGCGTGATGAAGTATGTGCTCACTGGTTGACAAAGAATGCAACCGTAATGCAACTGGACGCACATGCGCATCGGAAGATTCAGATCTATTATACTGAGACGTTAAAGCGTATCACGAAAGGGCTTGATTCGCATGGGAAAATATCCCTTCGCGTCCTGAAAAATAAGTGCTTTGCACATCCTCCTAGGACGCCGGGCCCCCCTGGGAGGGTCGGGCCCCGGGGCACCAGCCCTGCCTGTCCCCCCCCCCCCCCTCTCGTCGGGCCTGCTCACCCCACAACAACAACAAAACATCCATACGGTACTAATAGTATAGGCCGTCAGGGGTAGCGTTCTGTGAGGGGTTCAAATGAAAGTAACAGTGGTTTTGACAATGGTTACAGCCTAACACGTCCAATCCAATGGATTTTTGTCAATGGTTACAGCCTAACTCGTCCAGATCAATAGTTACAGCCACGGTCGACTCTAGACAGGTCGGAAGGCTAAGACTTGGCAACATACATACATACATACATGGTTTGTTTGCAAATGTGGACACTGTCCATGGTGGCAAATTACAATAAATACACAAAACAATTCACAACCACAAAAATTTTAGAAAATTAGTACTAATTAGAAAATAAGTAATACTTGCTAAGAGAAGAAACCGGTAATCATAAAAATAATAATTCTAATAACAGAATAAACATAAAATACTAAACATTTACACTTTCTTTCATTGCTTCAACTTATGCACCGTTCATCACTGCCTTTTAATCTGGTGCTTTTTCACCAACTCCTTAAATTTACCAACATCAGAAGGCAAAGGGCTGAAAATGCCCCCTGGCAAACTGTTCCATTCTATTTCCCCCCTCCCAATGAACGAATATTTGCCCCAGTTACTTTTCCACTGACTTAATTTCAATTTACAACAATGACTGTATCTGCCCATATATGAACTTTCCTTTCCCAATCTCTCATGAATATCTTCCCATGCAATTTCCCCCTTGTAAGCTAAGATCATCAGTCATACCCTTGTCAGGCGGGAACACGAGGGAACGTTCAGTCTGGCAGGTGTTCTTGTTTATCTCATAGGGATATTTCCTTCTATATTTTGTTTCTTACGCTTTGTACGTTTATACGCTTTATAGTAGCGTTTATACTACCCTTCCAGATGAGTTTTCTTTAACTGTAATCCCTAATCGAGAACACACTGACGAGTGTGCTTTGTATCTGGCAAATATGGTATTTTTAAATGGAATTATCACATATCGTACTTCATGTTTTAAACTTTGATTTTCCTGGAATGTTTCGGCACCGTAACAATGCCAGATACATGTTGTATCCCCAACTGTATTGAAAATTAACCAAGTAAGGTTCCCAAGTGATGAAAATCTGCGCCAGGCCTGGATTAGGGAACCTTCGAAATGGTTGGTTCGTAGATTGCATAAATTAGTCAATTAAGTGAAAAAATACTTTCAGTTATTGCCACTGTATTGCTAAACAATTATTCACAGGCAAGGAATGATGCTATTGATGTCAGCAAACTTGGTTGGGAAGAGAAAGTTGCAGCACTTTAGGAAGGAAACAGAAGTAATCTGATACAGTTATGGAATACCAGCAGCAACAGACTATTTCTATAATGGTAGTAAATTATCTACATACATGTGCGGCGGAATCGAGGGTTTATAGACCTACAGTGTGAAGATGTTATGGGAGATAGCCTAGTACATTTTTGCATCACATAACCCTCAATTGCATCTACTTACTCCATATTGTTATTATTATTACACCGCCAATTGTTTTATTAGCATACCTCATAGTAGTAAAATACCGGTACGAAAAGAAACCAAAATAATTTTGTTTATTTTTCTAAACACTTGCATGTGGTAAATTATTTCCTTGTCACTCATGCCCAGCTGCTTGGCTCTTATAACAACTTTTCACGATCATATGCACGTCATTCATTTATTTCCGATTGTAAGACTGGTCATGTGTAAATAAAAATCAACAGATGATTTGCTAAACATGTACATTATGTTTGTCCAATATTAATTCCGTAGTTATTGTCGCCTCCCTTGCTAGCAAACAGCTGTTTCAGTTCAGGCGCTCGTGACGAAGTATGACTGACAATAGCCGTAGCTACAGTGTCGTCAGGTTGAACCTTCCGGTGTTACAGCCTAAGGCGCGGTGCACACTGGAGAAACCCGTTTCATGCAACTGGTTTCTTGAAATCGGTTTCAAGAAACCAGTTGCATTGGAACATGCACACAGAAGCAACGGTTTTCCATCAGTGTTGCTATGAAGCCAGTCAGTAAGCATTCATGCTCCACACAGCCGAGTTCTCAGTTTTCTTCCTTCAGTCTTACTGCAGGACGTACACAACCTGCCCAAGCGGATGTTCTGATGCTGTCAATCGTCGCCTCGTCCGTAATTCTCTCAATGTCTGCTATTCGGAACGAATTGTGTTTTTTTCCTGTAACATAATATTTCACGTGCGCCCACACGCTCAATTGGGTTGTACCAAAACTACACAATGTCCACGAAGGGCCGTGTCCGTAGAGAGCGATCATGGGCCCTGGTGTATTCTGGGAATACACGGTACGAGAGAATATAAAGTTTAATGCTCTTTTCTTGTTCATTTCTTCCTCTTTATCAAACACCAACAGTGATCTATTTTCTCTTTGATGGTCATGTCTCTTATGTCATTGTGAGTCAGTTCTAGATATATATCTTCCATGACCCACCTAGCGTCATCTAGCAGCGAATCTCTGAAGCTCCTCAATTCTTCCTGGTGCAAGAGGACTTCCTTTTCCATTTGGCCATCAGATCTCGTTACCATCGCCAGCTATCATCTCCTTGATCAAGAGAACTTCGTCTACTCTTTCACCCACCAGGCTGTGCTAGTATCGCCTGCTATCAACTCTTTGAAGACAATTTCCTCAAGAGAATTTAAGTTTACAATATTGCTCATGCTTATATGTTTTCCTTTTGTCTCCTACCCCCACTCTTTTCCCTTCCTTGGACCCTCCGCGCTTCGCTGAGTGGGTCTCACTTGTAAGTCGGCAGTTGACTCGGTCAGTCAAGGCTCAACTAGAGCCAGTCACCTCAAACCAAGAGGCACTCTCTACGTTCTACGCCAAGTTGGCACATTAAGTATTCGTCAAAGGGAACTTCACCTTCGACATGCAACCAAGATAAGTACAGACTTAAGGTTTTAACCTCATCTTCATCACTTTTATTATCTACATGCTTTTATTGATCATTTTATAGACAGCGTGAGATTACTTATTTGGGGCGGTAATCATTCTTCGCGGGATTTGCCATGTTGGGCTTTTGTCTGTCTAAGCCAACCTTAATAGAAAGTAGCTTCTCTTAAGCTATTTAATTGAGAAATCTTCTCACCACGTGGGATATTATCTAATACCCGCTGTCCATAAAATACCGAGCTAGTTCCTCCGCTGGATTAACTTTGGCTCCATTCTTCTATTAGGATCGTTCTGGAACCTTCCAGATCCTGTACTTTATCTACAAGTCTTGCCGTCATGTACTTTTCACTCACTTGTGAGAATACTATTGAAAATTGAAGAATCTTCCTTCTGAATTAAAGCTCAATAGCTAATTTTCTTCCACCGTTGGAATGTTCTATGGCGCATTTAATTGTAATACACAACTTTCTCAAGCAATAGACTTTCGCCTATCTAGTGCAACCAGTCATTTTCGACGATTGCAATAACTTTCTTTGCCATAAACCTTTGCGCTATTACAGTGAACTTTCCATCCAGTTCAACGAACTATAGTGATAAACAGTGTTCTTTCAGTATTTCTTCCGCGTCGCGATCGTCCGATTACCATAAATAAGGCCATGAACATTGATCCTAAATCCCAATTGATCTTTCCTAAACCTTACTAACAAACCATATTAATAAAGTTATTTCTAGGTCTCACGAAAGGGAAACTTGCCCCATTAGTCTCGTGATTCCTAATTAAACATAGGAAGTCTAGAACCTTCCTTTTGACTTTCTCTTCAGGTTTCACAGTAAGTGACCTGCCCTCTTTTGTATAATTGTAATAAAAGTAATTCTGCACAAATATAAGAAGTTATAGGCACTTCTATCTAATTCTTCATGTTTTTCTTATTGTTATTTTCGAAGTGGTCACTTTCTCTAGAATGTTTTCTCAGAAATTTCTTATAGTACACACCTTGTACTCTATATTATTGTTAAACTTTAATCATCTTAATTGTTCATAATATTGAATTTTGGGCTTATGCCGTGTTTTATTATATTGCAATTCGACGCGTTTCGAAAGAAACCATGTCTTTCATCGTCAGGAATAATCTGGAATACGACAATGTTGCTAAGAGAAAGCAACGAAGAACATATAGAAGGTGCCCAAAGATGGACGCCATTATAGCCCCATGTTAGGGACAACGGAAAGCAGCAGTGAATTACTTTCTCAGGGTTCTGATAATAGGTAGCCTGGATTCACTGAGATTGTAGCCGGTGTCGCGGTTGAAATTATCTGGGTGTTTACGTATTTCAACCGCCTCCCTGATGATTCTGGGACGATATTGCTTTATACGGGCAAGAACATCCACCCCTTGGAACATGACATCATGGCCAGGTGTTAAAGCATGATCGGCAACAGCTGATTTATCAGGTTGAATGAGCCTGATACATCTATTATGTTCCTTAATGCGAGTGCATATTGTTCTCGAAGTCTGCCCGATGTAAACCTTGCCACAAGTACAGGGAACTCTGTAGATACCCGGTTGTTGCAATTTAGGCAAACTGTCCTTAGTTGGTCGCAGGAGTTGCCTAATCTTAACAGAAGTTCCAAATACAGTCCGTATGTTGTATCGACGTAGGATTTTAGCAATACGATCCGTTGTGTTACGTATGTACGGAAGGTAAGCAGTTCCTCTTACATCTCTTTTCTCAACTGACGTCCTATTATTATTTGTTGGTTTCAGAACCGTAGAAATCAAAGCCTTGCTATAACCGTTGCTCTCAAAGGTGGTTCGCAGGGTGTTAATTTCTTCTTGTAAAGAAGACACTTCACAAATCCTCCTAGCCCTGGTAGTTAGAGTTGTAAGGATACCATGTTTCTGGGCAGGGTGATGGTGAGAACTTGCGTGGAGATATCTATTGGTGTGTGTTGGCTTACGAAAAACGCTGTGTCCTAAAGATCCATCCTCTTTCTTGGTGACGAGAACATCTAAAAAAGGTATTTTGCCGTCAGATTCCTTTTCCATGGTGAAACAAATAGAAGGGAAAAGGAATCTGACGGCAAAATACCTTTTTTAGATGTTCTCGTCACCAAGAAAGAGGATGGATCTTTAGGACACAGCGTTTTTCGTAAGCCAACACACACCAATAGATATCTCCACGCAAGTTCTCACCATCACCCTGCCCAGAAACATGGTATCCTTACAACTCTAACTACCAGGGCTAGGAGGATTTGTGAAGTGTCTTCTTTACAAGAAGAAATTAACACCCTGCGAACCACCTTTGAGAGCAACGGTTATAGCAAGGCTTTGATTTCTACGGTTCTGAAACCAACAAATAATAATAGGACGTCAGTTGAGAAAAGAGATGTAAGAGGAACTGCTTACCTTCCGTACATACGTAACACAACGGATCGTATTGCTAAAATCCTACGTCGATACAACATACGGACTGTATTTGGAACTTCTGTTAAGATTAGGCAACTCCTGCGACCAACTAAGGACAGTTTGCCTAAATTGCAACAACCGGGTATCTACAGAGTTCCCTGTACTTGTGGCAAGGTTTACATCGGGCAGACTTCGAGAACAATATGCACTCGCATTAAGGAACATAATAGATGTATCAGGCTCATTCAACCTGATAAATCAGCTGTTGCCGATCATGCTTTAACACCTGGCCATGATGTCATGTTCCAAGGGGTGGATGTTCTTGCCCGTATAAAGCAATATCGTCCCAGAATCATCAGGGAGGCGGTTGAAATACGTAAACACCCAGATAATTTCAACCGCGACACCGGCTACAATCTCAGTGAATCCTGGCTACCTATTATCAGAACCCTGAGAAAGTAATTCACTGCTGCTTTCCGTTGTCCCTAACATGGGGCTATAATGGCGTCCATCTTTGGGCACCTTCTATATGTTCTTCGTTGCTTTCTCTTAGCAACATTGTCGTATTCCAGATTATTCCTGACGATGAAAGACATGGTTTCTTTCGAAACGCGTCGAATTGCAATATAATAAAACACGGCATAAGCCCAAAATTCAATATTATGAATAATAACACGGGCCGTGAAAGTCTAAATGACCATCTTAATTGTCTTTAAATTTTGAATTTTTATCTTCGCTATTTTAAATCCTTGCTAGGATTTTATAAAGGTTTGAAAGCTAATAAATTGCTAATTGCCTGGAGCAAGCTTTAAATGTTAGGAGGTCTGCGACCCCAAATTGTTACTAAAAATTGAAACTATATACTTGTCCAATTTATTAGACTCTTTTGCCTTTTTAAATAAATTAAATATTTGTTTTTGGATTTATCATTTCGCAAATACAACAGTTAGGCAAGATCCTGGCTTTCCTAACTCTTCCTAGGTTCATGCCCTCGTTAATACGCAATAAATCTGTTACTATTTGTCTTGTCAGACCATCACCCTACCCCATAGTAGGCATATGCATGCTTGAGAGGGAATACACTAAAGCCTTTCTCTGGCAAACCGCCTAAGTCTTAGCTGCGGTTCCCGTCAGCTTCGACCAGGTCCTTACCCACTTTAGGTATCAGAGAGCGGATTTGCGGTGGCAACCGCCTCTGAGTGCATTTAAAGTTAAATTCATAACTTTTGTGGGACTCCCCTCCTATCTTTCTATCCTTTTTCTCCAGTCCAAAACCCACCTCCTTTTCTTTATCATCTTCCGTTGGTGGTTAGGTTATTCCTCAGCCAATAATCTACCCAAAAATTGGTACCAGAAACCCGGGAGAGTCCATTTGCTATTTCTATTCTTTGTCAAGTGTCATTGGACAACACCTTGCAAATTATTATCTGCTTTGAATCTTTCAGCTATAACTACATCGTGCAAAGCCTGTAAAGGGGAAAGAGACCGCTCCTGTCTTCCGTGGTGTGTCCCGTTCTTTCTACTTATTCGCTGCTGCCAGCTTGACAGCATTTCCAAGGTTCCACAGTTTCGTGAGTTACATTTTAATCTATTTTCTTTGATATGGCTCCTACTGAAAAAGATGAAACTCTCATTGCTAGACGTTCTTCCTATAAAGGGTAACTCACCAGATTCAGAAATTTCATCAACAAATTTAATCCCGCCGAGTGTGATCTAGACATCTTGACACAACGCCTTAAGTTGTACGAACGGTCCTATGATTATTACGATCAAACTCAAACCGAGATTGAATCCGCTTGCCCAGAACTTCAATCGGATCGGGACGAGGTCGAACCCTTGTACTTTGAAGGGATTGCCAAGGCCCACCAACTGATCCGCAGTATCTCAGAACCGGACACTAGGGTCATCAATCCGGCCCAGTTCGGGCCCGCTTCAGTTCACAAGGATAAACAGAAACCGTTACTTCCAAAGATAAGCCTACCTCACTTCTCAGGCCAGGAAGGTGAATGGTTTTCTTTTTATGAACTTTACTGCTCCCTAATTCATGAAAATACTGACATTCTCGACATTCATAAATTCTACTTCTTACGTACGTCCTTGGAAGGCGAGGCCTTGGCCTTGGTTCAGTCACTGCCTTTAAGCGCAGATAACTACCACATCGCCTTTAATCTTCTTAAAGAGAGATATGGTAATTTACGTTTGAGTGTAGCTCGCCACATCCGCTGTCTGTTCAACCTGCCAGTCGTCAAACCTAATGACGTCACCTCTTTAAGAGACCTGTTAGACTCTATTCAATTGCACGTGAGAGCGTTATATCAACTCAAGCAACCAGTCCAAACGTGGGACACTATTCTTATTCATCTAGCTACATCCAGATTCGATTTTTCAACATTAAAGACTTGGGAGATCGAACTCACTCGCGACGAGGAACATTCGTTTGAACACCTCATCTCGTTTCTCAATAGCCGGTGCCAAGTCCTTACAGCACTCTCATTTCAGTGCGAAAATGTCGAAACGAGTCATCAGTGTCACATTTTTGAGAAAAAACTTGCTTCTTCAAAGGGTCATCAGCCCCCATCTGTCGAGAACAAGCAAACCCGTTCTGCTTCTTTCAACCATCCAAGAGAACATATCAGGCCGCTCAACAAATCTTTAAAATGCACGCTCTGTAAAAGGTTTCACACTTTGTACTCCTGCAAATCCTTTAAAGAATTGTCTGTCGAAGACCGAAGGAAGTTTGTCTTCAATAGCAAACATTGCTTCAACTGCTTGTCACCTAAGCATTCTTCTTCAACCTGTACGTCTTCCAACCTCTGTTTCCATTGTAAAAAAACGCACCATTCTTTATTGCACGTTCATGATAAATCGAGGTCACCAGTACCCGCCTCTTCAAACTCCACGCAGAGCAGCTCCGAACAAACTAATGCTTCTTCCAGCATTTCTAACGCCGAAACTTCTCACAGTGCGCAAGTCCTTTTGTCCACTGTACAATTCGAAATCCAAGATAAATTTGGAAATTGGTTTCGAACCCGCGGTCTTCTCGATTCCGCTTCAACTCACAACTTTGTTTCGCGATCGTTAATTAAAAAACTAGGTCTTTCGTCATCGCCTACTCCCATCAATGTATCCGGCATTGACAATTTGAAAACTCAAGCCTTGCAGTCTTCAAAATTGAAAATCAGAGACGTTTGCCAAAGAAACACCTATCTTAACTTAAACTGTCTCATTCTTACCAGTATTGGCAAGGACACTCCTAGCAGCTCTATTAATACTTCCGGTTTAAAGATTCATTCGCACTTAAGGTTAGCTGATCCTCAGTTTAATGCTCAAGGTCCCATTGATGTACTTTTCAGTGCCAATGTTTTTTGGAATTGCCTTCGTAAACAGGTTCGCAAGTTATCCTCAACCGTAGTCGCTAGAGACACCGATTTTGGTTGGGTTATTACTGGTGAAATCCAACATCCCAGTGTTCAAACCAAAGCGCAATGTCATTTTGTTACTGCTGATATAAATCCCTTTTCTAAAAAAGAGAACACCTATGCTTTCGATCTCGATACTTTTGAAAAACTCTTGCCGAAACGATGTCTCATCGTAAACAACTACGCCACCTTTGTAAGTTGTTTAAATGGTTTTGCCTTCTTACCCATAAAATGGCAATTCAACTTCGCCTCGCCTTGTGTTACTTCGTTTATCTTCTCATGTCATTTTTTATAGCAGGTAATTGCTTAAACTCTCTATCGAAAACTATATTCCCCTTGTATAAAACCATGGCTATCAGTCACCATCACTTCGCTGTAAGCTATGCTTCACTTCTTTCGCTATTTAGTAGTATGGCCACGGCCGACTCCTTCCCCCTTCCTCACAATTGGAAGCCGCTTTTGAAACCGCTTGAAAATCTGAATTCTCTAGCATCTAGAATAACTATTCTTACGCATAAACTCCTTCTCAATGTCCCAGCTTCTCTTCCTTTTTCGGAAGAATTAAGCTTTTTTCTGTTGAAAATTGTCGGATTCCGTAATCCTCAAAATTATGCGAAATTGATTTCCTACTTTATTTCATATGTCTCTAAATTGGTTTTTCACGTCCAAGCCACGAATGACTGCATGTCGTGTCACTTGCTCCGCTTTAAGTCACAGCTGATTGAACTAGTGTTGTTTGTTTATTTTGAACTGCTTGTTTTTCAATCTTGTTTGTATACAAGCTTGGGTAAGGCCAAGCTGTCGTTTATTTCCTGTATGCTTGCCAAAGGTCAGAGCAAGTTTCCCTTATCTCAACTCTGGCTGACTGCCAACCATTGTCTTGCGAGTTGCCCCCGTAATCTCGGAAGCCGTTCACCTCATTACCAAAATAAACTTGTTCCGGTCAAGGACTCTTTCAGATATTTATATTCCTTATCTCGCTGTACTATGTGGGTCAAGGTCGTTCATGCTTATGTCTCCCACTTACTCACGCTCGTATCCTACAACTGCTTCGATTCCTGTTTCATAACATCGTTGCGTATTTTTCACGCGCCGATGTATTGCTCCTTGCTTACATATTTTGCAATCTTATTGTTCATTGTTGAACAAACTTGTTTTTTGTCGTCGTCACATTCGATGTGTTTTTGTATTTATGCTTGTCATGTCACGTTTCTCGCTGACTTAAGTATTTTTCTGATTAACCCCTTTGATACTTATTATAACTTAAGGTCATTGTTTATGGCTACTAGATTGTTGTTACCTATGGCGTTCTTGCCTTCTACTCGCATATTTCCTTTGTTTATTTGGTATATTCTTATCCTTAATAGATGTACTTGTTTCTATACGCTTTGTTTAAACTTGTTAATTCTTCTTTCGCATCTTATCGCAATCTTTACTAGAGCTATACTTCTCGCAGCTTCTAGCTATTTTGTGATTGAAGGTGTTGTTAATTCTCGTTCTTTAACTCCGCTTTCCAATGACCCTGATGACCTACTTCCACTCACACCTGGTCACTTCCTTATAGGCCCTTCTCTTTCTGCCCCTCCTCCCCTTTCCAGTTCTTTCAGGGATTCTAATTTGCCTATTGTTTGGCGTAAACTTGAAGCCCTCCGCAATTCTTTTTGGAAGAGGTGGAACTTGGAATATTTAACTTCCTTGCAACGGAGACAGAAGTGGTTTCTTTCCAGTCCCGACATTAAAGTGGGGGACTTGGTCTTGGTTAGGGATGTTTCTCCCCCCCCCCCCTGGTCTGGCTTTCTGGTAGAGTGACCGAGTGTTATCCTGGAAGAGATGGGAGAGTCAGGGTGGTCAGAGTCTTGACCACTAATGGTCCGTTCACAAGACCACTGTCTTTGATCGGTCCATTACCTTTAAATGTTTAACTGCTTATTTGTTCTCTGTTGGTGTTTGTCCCTCCCAGTATGGTGTATTCTGGGAATACACGGTACGAGAGAATATAAAGTTTAATGCTCTTTTCTTGTTCATTTTTTCCTCTTTATCAAACACCAACAGTGATCTTCTATTTTCTCTTTGATGGTCATGTCTCTTATGTCATTGTGAGTCTGTTCTAGATATATATCTTCCATGACCCACCTAGCGTCATCTAGCAGCGAATCTCTGAAGCTCCTCAATTCTTCCTGGTGCAAGAGGACTTCCTTTTCCATTTGGCCATCAGATCTCGTTACCATCGCCAGCTGTCATCTCCTTGATCAAGAGAACTTCGTCTACTCTTTCACCCACCAGGCTGTGCTAGTATCGCCTGCTATCAACTCTTTGAAGACCATTTCCTCAAGAGAATTTAAGTTTACAATATTGCTCATGCTTATATGTTTTCCTTTTGTCTCCTACCCCCACTCTTTTCCCTTCCTTGGACCCTCCGCGCTTCGCTGAGTGGGTCTCACTTGTAAGTCGGCAGTTGACTCGGTCAGTCAAGGCTCAACTAGAGCCAGTCTCCTCAAACCAAGAGGCACTCTCTACGTTCTACGCCATGTTGGCACCTTAAGTATTCGTCAAAGGAAACTTCACCTTCGACATGCAACCAAGATAAGTACAGACTTAAGGTTTTAACCTCATCTTCATCAGTTTTATTATCTACATGCTTTTATTGATCATTTTATAGACAGCGTGAGATTACTTATTTGGGGCGGTAATCATTCTTCGCGGGATTTGCCATGTTGGGCTTTTGTCTGTCTAAGCCAACCTTAATAGAAAGTAGCTTTTCTTAAGCTATTTAATTGAGAAATCTTCTCACCACGTGGGATATTATCTAATACCCGCTGTCCATAAAATACCGAGCTAGTTCCTCCGCTGGATTAACTTTGGCTCCATTCTCCTATTAGGATCGTTCTGGAACCTTCCAGATCCTGTACTTTATCTACAAGTCTTGCCGTCATGTACTTTTCACTCACTTGTGAGAATACTATTGAAAATTGAAGAATCTTCCTTCTGAATTAAAGCTCAATAGCTAATTTTCTTCCACCGTTGGAATGTCCTATGGCGCATTTAATTGTAATACACAACTTTCTCAAGCAATAGACTTTCGCCTATCTAGTGCAACCAGTCATTTTCCACGATTGCAATAACTTTCTTTGCCATAAACTTTTGCGCTATTACAGTGATCTTTCCATCCAGTTCAACGAACTATAGTGATAAACAGTGTTCTTTCAGTATTTCTTCCGCGTCGCGATCGTCCGATTACCATAAATAAGGCCATGAACATTGATCCTAAATCCCAATTGATCTTTCCTAAACCTTACTAACAAACCATATTAATAAAGTTATTTCTAGGTCTCACGAAAGGGAAACTTGCCCCATTAGTCTCGTGATTCCTAATTAAACATAGGAAGTCTAGAACCTTCCTTTTGACTTTCTCTTCAGGTTTCACAGTAAGTGACCTGCCCTCTTTTGTATAATTGTAATAAAAGTAATTCTGCACAAATATAAGAAGTTATAGGCACTTCTATCTTATTCTTCATGTTTTCCTTATTGTTATTTTCGAAGTGGTCACTTTCTCTAGAATGTTTTCTCAGAAATTTCTTATAGTACACACCTTGTACTCTATATTATTGTTAAACTTTAATCATCTTAATTGTCTTTAAATTTTGAATTTTTATCTTCGCTATTTTAAATCCTTGCTAGGATTTTATAAAGGTTTGAAACCTAATAAATTGCTAATTGCCTGGAGCAAACTTTAAATGTTAGGTGGTCTGCGACCCCAAATTGTTACTAAAAATTGAAACTATATACTTGTCCAATTTATTAGACTCTTTTGCCTTGTTAAATAAATTAAATATTTGTTTTTGCATTTATCATTTCGCAAATACAACAGTTAGGCAAGATCCTGGCTTTCCTAACTCTTCCTAGGTTCATGCCCTCGTTAATACGCAATAAATCTGTTACTATTTGTCTTGTCAGGCCATCACCCTTCCCCATAGTAGGCATATGCATGCTTGAGAGGGAATACACTAAAGCCTTTCTCTGGCAAACCGCCCAAGTCTTAGCTGCGGTTCCCGTCAGCTTCGACCAGGTCCTTACCCACTTTAGGTATCAGAGAGCGGATTTGTGGTGGCAACCGCCTCTGAGTGCATTTAAAGTTAAATTCATAACTTTTGTGGGACTCTCCTCCTATCTTTCTATCCTTTTTCTCCAGTCCGAAACCCACCTCCTTTTCTTTATCATCTTCCCTTGGTGGTTAGGTTATTCCTCAGCCAATAATCTACCCAGGCCCCACGGTAATGACTGCCGGGGCACATTTGAGTTATTTCCGTGAAATCATAATATTCATGTTTTTTCTTAAAATAAATTAGAATTTCGATATTTGCTGGGACATAATCAAATTTTATAGTCATTCGTGAATTTTGTATAACTTTCGTAGTGTGCTTACATTTTCCAAGTTGCCTTTATCATTGTAACGCTTGAAATTTGACCTGCTGCCAAATTGGGCGCAAGTTTTTCGCTCTACAACGGCTCAAGAACCACCAATGTTAATGAAAATTATTTTCAAGTTTACTCACTTTACTTTTGCTTGGCGAGTATTCAAACGTTTTTTTCTTCAAAATGCAGTCAAATTCGTATTTCAATATTATGCAAGATTTTTCTTTGGATTTATTTAAAAGACTGATATAACAATTAAAAAACCGTGATTGTCTCTTTCGGACCCTTCAGTACGCTCGGTCCCCAGGGCTGTAGCCCCATTTGCCCCTCCTTCTCGTCGGATCTGTGTCCGCGTTGTCTTGCTATTTCATCAATGTTGTAGGTAGGCCTACAATGCGCGGGTTTGTGAAGTAATAATATTCCACTCTGGTTTGTAATGGGTTGTGGGGAATAGACTACCATTAGAAGACAACCACTCGATAATGTCAGCCTTTCTGATATTCGAGGTCGGAGCTTTGTTAATTTGCACTGAGAGAATGCCCGCATTCTCCATAATAACTGAATGTGGTCGTAGGTCTGGCAGTAATTGTTCAGTAAACCATTGTTTAAAACGAGCGTGTCATTTCTGAATGGCAATCGTCAGATTTCTCAGAGTTTGAATCCCGAGAATATTTCGATTGTTCATTGTCACCTCAGTTTATTTCATTAATTGAAGTTACTGATAGATAGCTGATTTAGATTGAGGGATAATTCCACAGTTTTATTTAACTTAGTAATTTGGGATTATTTGAAAATATCTCCAGTTATTTAGAAAAACGGCGAATTGGATTAACAATACCATTTTAATGAACTGCTTGATTTTTATTTTACTTTTTATTAAGAAACTAGCAGAAGTACCCGTTCTTCGAACGGTGTTCGGTGTTAACACCAGACATTATCAATTGAGCTACTGTTGCAATGGTTAGCGGTTTGTCATTCCTTCATAAGATTATCAGAACGAAGTTAGTTTTCTGGGAATATCAAACACACTGTTAATTTAAGGGCCTTAAAATGTGGTTATCGGAGACCCTTTATAGATTCCCTAATTTTGTGTCTCACATTGAGAAGCGCAACATATGCTTTGGTCGCCCTTCTTGGATAATTATTATATTTCGCCTATTTTAGCATGTATTTCGAGAAGTTTTTCCCTATATCCACCCTTATACTGTATGAAAAGTACGGTGAAGAGTTTTATAAATGATTGGTGTATTGACTCTCATGGTTACCATACCTAATTTTACGATGCACCAAGCACCCGAACAAGAGTTATAGGCGTACATAAAGATACACAGAAAGACAGACAGACAATTCTATTGTCTACAACATATTACCCAGACATCCAAATATGGGTATACTGTATCTACCACACAGTATCAAACAAAATCATCATTACGATGAACCCGTATGTAAAAAAAAAAAAAAAAGTGTCTCAAACTAAATTCACCTAAAGTGTACTTCCTGACGTGAAATAAAATTGAAAGCCTTGTAGACGAAACGCAATACACGTTACATAAAAACTGACCCTCTACGTTGTGTTAGGTCCCCATACACAGGGAGACCCCTTTCATAAATTATAAAGTCTTGTGGCGCATGAAAATTCAGGTTCTTTAGCCTCAAAGGCCCAAATTCCTAAATCCGCAAAAAATGCTGATTCAATTCAGGAATTTTTGAAAATAATGTTGCTGTTTGGAGATATAATAGACATTCTGTACTAAATGTCGAACGTGAAAATTGCATGAAAAAATTCTAGGTTACCCCTTGACCCCCTTAATTGCATTGATGAATTAGCCTATACAGTCTACGTTGGTTCCGTGATAACCATTTGCAAACTTTCACAGAAATGAAATAAATGGAGTGACATTGCTTCTTACAGAAATAGATGGAAAGTTGGATGCCACCCCTTGAGATAATGTTGTCATGGCAACCGATTTGCATTCCTTCATTAGTGTGTTAAATTAAATTACATTAGTTTTGTAGGAATATTTCAGAAACTGCTAGATTTAGAGCCTTATAATGTAGTTTTCGAGGACCCTTTAGGGCCACCGAGTTTTGTTTCTGGCACCGAGGGGCTTTGTCTCGTCGTTGTACGCCATAATATAATACTAATAATATAATATAGGGATATGAATATAATAGACCTACCGTACCACACCGGCAGGTGTAAATCACGTGAAAAAAATCTAGAGTACACCTTGACCCCCTTAAGCGAATTATACGTTTGATGAATTTTACGGCTTAATTTGGTTCCGTGATAACCTTCTAGCCGTTTGCAAACTTTCACACTGTACCCGTTCGTCCTGGGGATGCGATGACCCATCTGCTATAACATCGCATTCCTGGAGTTCCGGGACAGAGCGGAGTTAAATGAACCTCTAGTCAAATAAGGAATGTGTCGGAAATTCAGCTGAGTTATCGAAAAAGCAGTGGGTATCACGAGACAAAGTATCTCTAGGGTCGTTACGGGCTTAAGTTTAATAGAAATAATGCAAATATAAATGGGCGCCATCAACTGAATTCCTAGCACACCACTTCCTTTCCGGATAAGCCTTACTCAAGACAAGGAAAGAAAAAGGAAAATCACACCATCATCAGATCACAACTAAGATAAAAACAAATTTATTTTACTTTGATAGTCAGACAGACATTTTAAATATAACTCCTACCTGAGAGTATGGTCGAATGCCAGAGTTAAATTGTCATTGTCCAAAAATCGAACCATCTCTTTTCTAATCCAAAATTATTTTTATCCACATAACAAGAAAAATTTATAAAGTTCTCTTGGGTTCTCAGGATCACTGTAGCACTATGTCTTTCGTCACTGACATTTGTGAAACCTGAGACCTAATTTCTCTTTAATTTAACATCAATGTGGATTTAAACAAATTATTAATCTGTCTAAACATACACATATAATAATCACACATATCAAATATCACGTAAGTCATGGTTTGCATGGCATAGTTTGAATGTTGAACATGTTAATCAAATGCTCCTAAACATTGAATAATTAATTTACACTATTTACATCGTCATTCACAATCACTTATCGGTGAATTACAGAAAATTCATGGCTTATTGGTCATCATTATCGTCATCATCAAAATTAAATATTTCTCACATTAATTCTCACTTCAAAATTCTACATATCCCTGTCAGAATCCTTAATTCATCACCATTATATCATTTAAATTCTCAACTCAAGTTGCAATTCCTTCAAATTATATCTCAATTAAATTTATTTAATTCCATGTAAATTCATTAATCATCAGCTTCTTTAATTAATTATCACCTTCTAATTCAGTTATTCATCATCATTACAACCGTCTATTAATTTATTTCAATCAGCTTATTTATCCAATCTTTAATTCATCCATCTATTTAATTCATCGATTTATTTCAAAATTTAATTTATCAAATTATTTAAATTTCGATCATCTGGTTATTTAGTTTTTCATTATTTCATCTAGTCATTCTGATTTTTATTTCATTAGGTCAGATCGTTAATCTGCTTAAATCTCAGATTATTATTTCGTTAATTATTATTTTCAGAAAATCTTGTATTATCAACTTCATTTATTTGTTTAATTTCCTAACAAATTGTTTAATATGGTTTATAGAACGTTGTCTTACAGTTTTATTACTTCCAAGTTATATCTCGTATTTAATTTATCATGCCAAACAATATTATTGCCTCCACGACATCACGTTGGATCAAACTATCCACAACGACATTACATTTCTTCAATACTTCAAATATCACATTTGAATACAATAATTATTCCACAAAACTCCATAAATATTCAGCACATACAGCATGAATCTCAACAGTTACGCTAGACTGGGTACGACGACCTCATGTCTGCCTTAAAATACATTATCAACGTTGCAACTATCACATGGCAACTTCCACAAAATGCCTATCACAAACTCCACTTAACCATGTTGCATGATCTACAAAAAATATATAAATGGCTTCAAATTATCAACGCACACAATCTCCAATAACTGTAATTAATCTGATCACATCTAGACAACTTCTTAAACAATTGGAAAAACATTACTTCAGTAATTTAAGATCTGCTTTCAAATAGCATAAATTCTTTTACAAGTTTTATAATTCACATCGCAGAAAAACACCAATGTGCTATAATCTCTCATATCAAAATCTGCAATACTGATCTGCCTTAAAATAATTCTGACCATTAATGATTAATCTCATAAGATTCAATTACTTTAAATCCTTCTCAAAGGTATCAAACACAATTATAAACTCATCAAAAGCATCAGCTGTAACAGCTGTTAAATTGAAATTACTCTCAAAAGAGTATAGCAACAAAATATTGGATTAGCAAACAAGAATTACTAAATGCAATCCTGTTGACATTTATCGTTACTTTATTTAACAAAATTTCGACTGATATGTGACTAGTAGTTCCTTGTTTGATTCACTTACATCTCGTGTACATTCGGATGATAAAAATGAGTCCCTCAATGGCGAGTAAGATGTGTAACCACCGTACAGTCGTATAAATACGAAAGACCTCGCCCCGTCGACTTGGATGATAGTTCCCTGAACGATGGGTAAGATGAGTAGCCACCATACAATCGTATAAATACGAAAGACCCCATCTCGTCGTCTATATGAGTGAATGTACTAGATAGGAATCAACAAGTTTCTAGTTATATAAATAATTCATGCTTTTGGGCTAATGCCGTGTGTATTTTTAATTTGAACCATACGTTTCGGGCGGGCCGTGAAAGCCTTAATATGCAAGTTTCTAGTTGTCATATAAAAGCGATGTTCATTCACTAAAGTGAATAACTTCTTAATATCTCCAAACAATCCAATGGAAAAAATCCCTACTGATGAATAATACACACTCGCTAGTATGCAATGAACTGACGAAGTAATTTTAGACAATCAATTGCAGATCACGAGTTCGAAATACTCGTTACACAAAAAAACTATTCATGAAAAAATATCCTAGCTGGAAAAATGTCTAAAAGACCAAACATCTGCTTAATAAAGCCAACCAATGGTGAGAATTTCGTATAATGATGCCTGCCATATCATATGGTCACTCCATATTCTAGCAAATTCGAAGTATATAAATTCAAACCAAGTCTTAATAATCGTATCACTCCTATTAGAAAAATATACATGTGTGCCCAGTATTCATGAAAATAATCGTATCAGGTAGTTATGACTCTTACAGTACCTTTCATAATCAGCTGTAATTAAATTTCCAAGATCGTCGATTTTCCCTACATAAAGAATTTCTCGAAAGATCGGCGTGAATATCATTTCATCCATGAAATGACGATTGCCTTCGAAACCCCAAGTGAATCAGCTGGTGGACTCCTCTCGTCAGGAATCGAATCCATCGCTCTGCGGTGCCATCTTGTCTCTATTAGTGTCTACTCGGACATGTTGAACTTCGGATTACCCATAGCGGATATTGTCCAACTCCTTCTCGGAAAAGTTCATGGAAACAGCGGACCCCCTACTCCTCTTCTAAGTTACGCCACTGTTCCGTTAAATGTTCAGTTTGAGTATTGTAAGTTCAATCTCAAATGACTGCTAAGTCCCACTTTTGTAAAATAAAATTTTACTTGAGAGTGTTCAAGATTACGAAACACCCTGTATTTGTCTGCATCTGATAATTCATGAAACTGCATAAGAAGTAAATCTTATTAATGCACGATCTAATGTTCATCGGTGCCTATGCTAACAACATTCCGTTTACTTGAAATAGTTAAAGTAGCTTCGAATGCGTTATAGAAAAGCATAGTCATAAAGTTATTTGTAAAAGCTATGTTCAAACTGCGTCGAAATGTCGCTTGAAATAAAGCCTTCAACTACTTGCAGTGCGGTTCTGACATATCCCGGCCGTCTGTAATTGCTTCCTCGGCCAGCCCGCCTGGATCAATGACCCGCTTGGCCTTCGCTGCTCGGCGATGCAGGAACTGTCGCCTACACTCTTGCCGTGACAGTTTCTGTATGTTACGTGACCTTCACTGTGCGTCTCGCTTGCGCTATAGAGCTGCTCCTACCTGCTCGTCTGATTGAGCTCAACTGAACGTGCTGACACTGTCTTCTTGCTTATGTGTTCGGCGCAGGCACGTGGTATAGTCCCCCACCACTGTGCTCTCACGTCACGATCATAGTCTCGAACCCAGATCATCTCGGCTATTCCGTTATAAAATAACTTAAGGGTTATCTGACTTCCATAAAATTATTTCCACATATAATGCATGTTATATATCCTCTTCTAAGATGTTTAATTGCTATAATTCCATATATGTCTCAATAAAGCTTCACATCTCTATCCATAATTCCATCTTCTTACAGATTTCAATGCCTCCTTGATACTAGACCTCCTACGTCATCTGGACATTCTTCTTGACGCGATCGGTGCGCTATCTTTTAAGAGCTCTTCCCAAAACCTCAACTACAGCTTAATGTCTGCTGGCGTAGCCGATAGCCTAAACTAGGTATCGGGTACAACACTAATGTAATTAATGGAATTGCATTGCGTCTTACAGCAATAGATGGACCTATGAGAATCTGTTGCCACGGTTACCGGCTTGCATTCGTTCATTAGTTTATTAAATGAAGTTAGTTTTCTGGGAATATCTCAAAAACGGTTGGTTTTAGGACATTAAAATGTGGTTTCGGGGACGGGTCCCCGAGTTTTGTCTCTCACATTGATGGGCTGAAAATGAGCTTTGTCTCGTCCTTCTACGCCTATTTCAGCATGTATTTTAAGGGGGTAGGCCCCCTTTTATGAGAGGTACGGAGAAGAGTTACATCAATGATTAGTGTCGTGCCTCTGATGGATAACTGTAGCAAATTTTACGTTGATACACCCAGCCGTTCTCGAGTTATAAGGGAACAAATTTGTCCACAGACAAACAAACAGACATACAAAAAAAAATCGCGCGCATCCATCATAAAACAGTCTGAAACGCGTAAACAACTCAAATTTCCGTAGAAATTCAGAAAAAAACAGACAAACTTTCATTTTTATATATAGAGAGATATACTGCACCGCTCGGTGTTGACCGTGTTTTATTGCACAAATTTAGGTTTTACTCGCTAACCGTTTGAGATACACGAAAAGTGATAAGGACCTTTCGGATAGAAAATTAAATGTTGAAGCTCATGTATGCCATCAAAAGTTTGCTATTTCTTAGCGTTCTCTTTTTATTTGAAATGGAATTATGAAATTTTGAAACCAAAGGGTGTAGTGACGTCACAAATGTGGGTTTTACTCGCTAACCGTTGGAGATACACGAAAAGTGATCAGGACCTTTCGGATAGAAAATTAAATGTTGAAGCGCATGTATGCCATCGAAAGTTTGCTATTTCTTAGCGTTTTTTTATTTGAAATTGAATTATGAAATTTAGAAACCAAAGGGTGTAGTGACGTCACAAATGTGGGTTTTACTCGCTAACCGTTGGAGATACATGAAAAGTGATAAGGAACTTATGGATAGGATATTAAATTTTAAAGCTCGTTTGTGCCCATCAAAAGATTTCTATTTCCTAGCGTCCTCTTTTATTTGATATGGAAATATGAAATTTTGAAACCAAAGGGTGTAGTGACGTCACTAAAATGGTCGCCATTTTTAATAGTGCAAAATTTCGAAACCAAAAGTATACTATATGTAAACCTGGTAAATCAGCTACATCCATGCAAAATTTCATTTAAATCGGACCAGTGGTTCATGCGTTATTGAGTAACACACAGACAGACACACACCATCTCATTTTTAGCCTGTTTTCAATTTTGAAAAAATAGGCTTATGAGATCACCTTTTGTCCGTATGTGTGTGTGTGCGTGTATGTTTGGGTGTGTGTGTGTGAGAGGAGTGTGTGTGTGTGCCCCCCCTAATAACTTTTAAACGGCTGGAGCGATTTCAATCAAACTCGGTAAGTTTATAGCACTATTACGGACGACCCCGACCGTGCCTTTGAAAATTTTTGTTGCGTCTCACCAATCCAACATGGCGGCTGTGCGAAATATTTCACCAGCATTCAATATCTCCGAAACTATTCCCGATATCACCCTGGAATTTTTTACGCTGATAAACATGGCTACCATCCGAAATATTTAGACGGCTCTCAATATCTACGAATCTATTATAGCAATCAAACTGAATTTTTTAATGTTCATAGGGGCTATGAACTTAAGTCACCTATAGGACTTTAAATACCCTGGTGATCACAAATACAACATGGCGGCGACGCGAAGTATACATATTCACATGGACGTTTCTCGCAATTTAACCATCCGAGTGCAGTGAAACTTGGTACAGTAAATCCATATACAAATGTTAATCCACTGGCATCTAATTTATTTCAATTGTTTCCATAACCACAAGATGGCAGTTGAGCGAAATTTTAAAATCACCTTGTTACTTCTTGTGTCCTAATCATGCGATTGAAGTTTGAATGCCAAACGCACACAATAATCTTCAAGTAACAGTACATAACTCTACGACCTACATATATAAAATCCAACATGGTGATCATCTGAAATATTTAGTCGGTTCTCGATATCTACGAATCTATTACAGCAATCAAACTGAAATTTAGTATGTTGATAGTGGCAATTAACATAATTAGGATATATGAAAATAGGCTCTATAGTTCTTCACGGAACTACTTGTTATATATTAGTATGATGATGAACATTTTGACGATGATTCACAAAAAAAAAAAAAAACTTCTCCAATTCATGCCATAAAGATATGTATCCAACGGTTTTAGAGCAGCCAAATAATGAATAACACGAAGCATATAAGAAATGAAAAGGAATTGCGGGGGGGGGGGGATGTACGTATCAAAACCTACAGTAGTGACAGGTAGGTAAAGAAATGAAAAATATAACTTGCTCCTTCCCCCCTCCCCACGGAAAGAAATCCTGGGAGCACCCATGCTTGAACTGCGTGGGTTTACTTGTATAGGTATAGCATTGTATAGAATTGGGAAACTAAATATAGGCCTATCAAGGAAGACTTAATTGTAGAAAAATACTCATCTGTTCGCGAATATATTTCATGTTTTTACTCAATACGGGAAACTGCCAAATTTATTTCAAAAGTTAAAATTAGATACGTTTTTCATGTTGTGTCAGAATATTTGGTATTTCATGTATTTGTCATGGAGGAAAGAATGTGAGGAGTTGCCCAGAACTTGTTTCAGTGAAGCCAAGCGCCGAGTCCAAAGTTGGCGTAACTTGTATTTGGTGTTCTGTGACTTGTATGCGGCAGAGCATTGCGCATGGTTATTTCGGAGTTTGTTTCGATAATGGCGTGTAGTGCATATGATGGCATGAATCAACAAAACAGAACATACCAGAAAGCATAAAAATAAAGTAGGCTTATACAGGGTGCCAGGAAATGTTCTTCGCAGTGACTACGGGCTTCTGCCAGAGCTAGCATCAGCAGTTTAGTCGGCAGCACGGTGTCCTTGACACGGTGAATCCCACACGTGTGGGCTGTAGGCTGTCGAAATCGTCAGTGTGTAGGGCCTATTGCAATAAGCGAGCGTGTGTGTCATCAGCACTTCCAGCATCTGTTATGAAAGGTTGTGGTGAGTACAAAGTTTACTGTTCGTTTTGATACAAGCGACAGGCGTGCTGCCAACGTAACTACTACCCTACCAGCAAATTGTTGCCGGTGGCGCAAATAGGAACTAACGCACTCCGCCCAGCCACACGCCTGCGACAGACGTGCAGTCGTCGCCAGCGAAACCTCATCGCATGTTGTGTGTGTGCATAGTTCGTGCTGGATCGTGCGCTGTACGGTGTGTTCTCATTGTATGACTGTACATGCGTTCCCCCTCTTGCTGCGCATCCACCCGCGGCAGCCTTAATGTGGCGAGCTGACGTATTGTATACACAACAGCCCCACTCCACGTCTAGCGGTAACAATTCCCTGGCAGGGTAGTACTACTCGTAGTAGCCCGTAGTCACTGCGGAGAACATTTCCTGGCACCTTGTAATTTTTTTAATTTTATTTCTTTAGCGTATGGCTTTTTATGCCGGGAGTGTCCGAGGACATGTTCGGCTCGCCAGTTTTGTAGCTGCTTCGAGACGGACACCCAATGGGTGAGCTACAAGTACCGTTGGGGAGGAAAGTTGGAATGGAACGTCGAGGAGTTGGAAGGTGGCTGTGGCCTATAGTTAGGGACCAACCCCGGCATTTGCCTGGAAGGAAGATGGGAAACCACAGAAGACCATCTTCAAGGTTGCCGGCGGGGGGATTCGAACCTCCTCGCCTCCCGGATGTGAGCGACTGCCAGCAGTCATGCCGTAACGACCACGGCTAACTCACCAGTAGGCTTATTATTTACCATACTTGAAAGTTGCAATATCAATTGAAGCTGAACCGTTGCAAGTTGCATCCATGCAATTCTGTTGCAGGTTGAGATTGTTAATATTACAGTACGGTATATTATATTGCACTAGCCAGCGCAGCGAAGGCATGTCCTTCCGGTTCTTTCCTCTATGGTATTTGCCTATGATGAGTATATGTATCATACTCCATCCTTCTTATAAAATCGAAAATCAAAATTTTAAAACAAAAAATAACTAATGAAATACCGATTAAAAATTGGCCTACGATTGTAATCCACGCGACTACTGACGTTACATTTTAAAGCCGTCCGTTCTTACCAATGGGAACTTTCAGTCCTCCGGAACCGTCGCTTATTTTCCAGCACATTGACCTTGTATAGTTTTGACTTACATTACGCTTCATCAAGGTAATGAATGAAGTATGTCTCTGATTCATCGATCTCGTGCATTACGGTACCGGTACCCTTAAAAGTACAGTTCTCGCCACTATGATGTCTCTCCTTTCCATGAGTATTTTTTCTCGTCATGCGTTTTCTAATATTTTTAGTGCTACTCTTATCTTATATTGTAGGTTCAGAATTAGTTAAACTATATGAAACTACCAGAGTATTATTGTACGACAATAATGTTCAATCATAATAGATCTGATTTTTATACAGGATCCTTTTTTTTCGGTCTAGCGTCAAAGCAGCGCAGCGGCAAAATGCATGCGTAGCCGCGTGGCCCATTGCCGAGAGATGTAGTGCTGCTATGTTGCTAGATGGACAGGGGAATATGACCACTTAGTTCCGCCCCTTAAAAAGCAACAATAACGAACTTGCTAGATGGATAGAAAAGAAGGACCCTGTACTTTTAATTAATAAGTGCATGATAAAAAAAAGTTTCACAATACGTTATACAGACTTAAACTCGTTGAATTAATAACACTGTATACAGAAGATGAACCTACTAATAGTTCGTTGAAAAAAAACGGAACTAAACACAGTAAAATCCTATTCAACGAAAACAATACATCAGCTGTTAGTGTCGTTCTCAGGGCTCGAAATAACTCGTCACTCTGCCTTACCGACCCATTACGCCCGCGCTCTTGCGGCTAAGTAGCGAACTTCTGCTTGCCGCGGTGGGTGAGTGGTTCTAGTGTCGGACTACCAACCCCAAGATTGCAGGTTCGCTCCTGACCATGGTAAGTGATTTTTGAAAGGCGACAAAAATCACGACACTCATGTCATACGTTGTTGGCATGTTAAATAACCCATTTGAATTCAATGGCAAAATTAATCTCGGGATTTTCCGCCAACACAAAGTTCCTCCATTCTCTACTTGAGAGCGCTGTAGTGTCAAGGAGTTTAGATATATAACCTCCTTGACTTTCATAGCGTTCAAAGGAACGGCGAAATTCGACATGCAAGCTACCCTCTGGGTGTCAATTAACAAAGCTTGCACCAGGCACCCGAGGCCATACGATATTATTATTATTATTATTATTATTATTATTATTATTAGCGAACTTTTACGGCAGCGGCATTACGACTGAAAGTGTAGGGCATTAAAAACTGCTTCTTTTATAGAAACACGCAGGAGAAAAGCAAGATTCATCTCTATAGAAGCATTCTTAAACAAATACCCTTTACAACCATGTAACTTTTCATAACTTTTGACATTCACATTGAATTTTAATTTCTGAAGTAAAATCGGTGAAAAAAAGGCTTTGCCTTATGGGAAAATTGCTTCTCAGTTTGAATGATACAAAATGTTATTATCAATGAAATCTCATTTGAAAAGTTTAAAAAGTGCTATTGAATGTATTTACGTGATTTGAAAGTGAAGTTTTGTTTAATTTCAGTCATTGGCCTATTTAAAACGTAGATTTTAACTCTCTCTCAATGCTATAAGCAGAGCCTGCCACGAGCGGCCGGCCGGCTGACTTTACACCCCTGCACGCACAGTGGGGTTGTCGCGTACCTAATCTTTCATTATTGTGGTGTATTTTGTATCCCTCAAGTTAGCAATAATGTGTGCGCCTTGTTGACTCAACGACATTTATGTGCCGTAGGCACATGGCTGCCGTTGTTAAAAGAGCAATAAATAAAAGCACATATTTATGTAGTTTAGCATATATTTCAGGTGCAGTAGTGACCAGGGTTACTAATTTGAATTGGTAATGTGCCCTAGAAGATGAAAGCCAGAATGACTTCTAATGCAAGTGTAAAAGCCACGTTCTGGTCTCATTCAGAATTAATGTTTCATCTTCTGGGTGACATTCCTAATACAAATTACTAACCATGATCACTACTGCACCGGGAATATGTTCTAAATTACGTAAATATGTGTTTCTATTTCTTGATAATTCAACGACAGCAGGCGGATGAGGTCTCTTCACCTGGTACCAAGACTTGCACATACTGATGTCACTACTGTTACCAACATGCGAGATGCAAAATATACCACATAGGTCTCGTCTGGATAAAGATTATTGATGCGCGAGTACCCTAGTGTACGTGACAAAAACCGAAAGTGTATACGGCTAGCGTGGCGGGCCCGCACTACCTAATAATTATTGGTCCAGGCAAAACCCATCGGTATGGATCTAACACATTTTACTATTACCATAGCGTATAGAAGAGAAAGTGACGCGACTTGTGGTGTTTGTATGGTCCAGCCACTAGGTGGCTCTAGCGTCGGCTAGCGCTGAGTGAGAACGGTATCAATACAAGCAGTTGAATGTTACTTTTCAGTACTTGAATGTTATCAGCTTACACTACGTTGTATTAGACATGATGATCCAAATATAAAATTGTCCGCACTGAGTATACAAAACGCTGACGTCCGTTGTGTTGATTATGAAACATCAGATTGCGTCATAGGTTCATATAATAAGGAAATAAAACATTCTGACGGGGGTAAAAATGTAACTGAATGTGTGAAAATCGTAAAGCTACAGACCATTCACTACTGCACAAATAAATTAAATATAATATAATACAGTATAATGACAAACTCACCCATATAACTTATAGCTCTCAGTTGTCCGAAGCTTTGGACAGCTTACGCGATGATTTTCCAGACTTAGAAGTTGACTGCTCTTTCCTAAATTCTTTCGTACGAAAGAAAAAGCGCACTTCATGAAATGAAAAACGAGTTTTTCAATAAGGTCCAGTTTATGTTCCATACACCATCAGAAAATCACGGCCCTAAAACAATCTCATCAATGCTGTCCTAACACTCATAAAATATATCAACCCACAAATTTGAAAGGGAAGATAATTCCATTTCAACGACTACTTCGACCTGTAAAAGAATGTTGAAGACACTGTCAGACGGTTGAGTTAGGTAACTAAGGGCATTTATTGTGCCAAAGTCCTTTATATTAGTGAAAGTTGCAGCTGTTGTGTCCGACGGCCTTTTCACTTTGAAGGGTTGTTGCACACTTCACACAGCTGATCCCTTTCCTTTGTTGCTTGACAATATACCCGGCTAGATAGTGTGGGACTGCACCAGGCTTCGAACTCCATCTCATTCTCGCCATTTCGACTGTCTTTCCTTCTATAATGAAAGTGTCCGTTTTTATAAGGAAATTATCGGAGCAATGTTTGTCACATAGCCTGCATATGACTTACTTGACAGTTTAATGTCGTTCCTCGGAATGGCCTTAGCCCATTTAAATAAATCATCTTCGGCTTTTGGAGGTCTAAAAAAAGTGCTTACCTGTTGCAGATGACTTGTCGTATCCAGATCGGCACCCGGGAACAAAACAACACGGCATATTCACTTACACAGTTTTGATTGACGAATCTTACCAGGTTATAATTCACTCGACAGCACAAACGTAAAGAAATAAGTGTAAAGGCTTACAAATACTAAACACACCAGTGTCATAACGTATGTATTATTTCACTATCGCTTCTTGATCGCATACACTTTTCAACACCAAGAAATAAGGACTAAACACGGCAGCATTTCCATGTTTTCAAACTCGCGAGCGCTTAGAAAGTGTCTCCAGCCAGCCACAACCAACCGCTGCGCAGTCTACCGGCGGGCGCAGCAACTACCCATACTAAAGATACGGCAAACTCGGGAGTCGGCACACTTTCTCTTCTAAACGCTATGCTATTACAAAAAACAATTACAGTGAAATATTACACACATTAATAACACAGCAGCCAATTATTACGCACTTCAAATACGCACGTGGTGGACGTTACTCAGTAGCGGCGGATGTTCCTTTTAGCGGGTGGGCGGATTACAGTACGGTACTGCCTATATACACAGTAGTACCGTATTCGTGGGGCTGGCAATACTGCACATGGCGATAATTAACTCATATAATGGAAGACAGTTGGAATGTTGCTATATTAGTCGTGATTTAGGAAGGGGATGGTTGGTGGATTATGGACAGCAGAGGAGTATTCATCTCTTATCACATCATTTCCTGATTTATTTTCCATTATTAGAAAAGGTATATTGGGTAATTTCAATGGTACTTTAGAAAATGTTAGTGTATGATGAGTTCTCATTCAGCGTTACCGAGTGGTTCCTCCCACCATTAGGTAGGGTGGTCTTAATATTGCGATAGTACATATTTTGATGAGGGTAGGCGCCTTCGGTTGCATATAGTTCAAAGCAGTGGAAAGGCAGCAGACCACAGCAACATCGCCACTGCATATACTGTACATGTAACTACCATCATGTAAGTTTGAAGTGATTTAATGGTTTAAAAAATGTATATAAGCTATGAACACCCATGGGCCAAATTAAATTTGTTGTGACCATAACTAAGGATGATAAAATGATTTCTTCAAAACACCACCCTTTAAAACAAAGCAGGCTTTGCAACTTTCAAAGATTTTTAGAACACCAATTTTCTACAATAAACCAAAATTCTAATAGAAAAAATAGATGTGTTAAGAAGTGCCCAACTGCCTCTCAAGTTCCCAATTAAGGTTATCTCCTAAAGGACTAAAAACTGACATTGACCAGGGTGCCACCAACCACAGAAGTCACCCTTCGGTACCCACCTTGCCTTCTGGTCTAGTCAGCACCATCATCACTGGGAGGCCAATCTTAGCAGAATTTATTTATGTACCGGTACAGACAAAATGAATGTTGCAGTGGTACCGGAATGTAATTGTACTAAATATGAACCCTGCTTGCTCTACTATACTGTAATTCATGACTCTACCACCTACTCGACAAGAAAGCTTGCACACAAAAGGCATAGGCCTAACGGTATCAGAGCTGAAATGTAAATTACTGCAATAAAATTCTACCATTGGTATCTGATGCATGTAGAAAAAATGCGCAACATCTTACCCATGGGAATTCATCGCCGGAGCTACCTCTTCCCATAAGACTTTCTGAAAAGATCCTTCCTCATCCTATAGGCAGGGCCGGATTTACCCAAATTTGCGCTATAGGCACCTCGCCATTGAGCACCCCTCCTCACTTTAGCCCCCCCCCCCTCGCCGATTTTTATGATAAGGCATAGCCACTCGCATGAGGTAAGGTTCGGAAAAAAGGAATAAACAGATATATGGCTGACACCATCAGTTTAGCCTTAATTCATACAACAAAAAAGAAGAGTAGCTTCAAAAATAAAATCATTATTTACTGCTGTAACCGAATGAACTGCGGTAGCACGAAATATAGTTTAAAAAACAGTAGAACGCATGAAGAGCAGTGATACGAACGACATTTTAAATTGAACAAAGCGCCTCTAAAATACAAATAAGGCCAACTGCATATCTTCCTGCAATATCTTTTAGAGAAATTAAAGTGCAGATTAAAAACATGAATGAAGAGATAACAGGGCCTGCCACAAGCACAAGGAGAACTACTTCAAAAGTTTCCTTCTTGCCCTCTTTTCGGCAAATTCATTAATTATGGCATCGCAGGTCAAGTTTTTCGTCGTATCATTTTCAATCGCTTGGAGTGCAACAGAGTTTAACCTTTCTTCTTTAGTGACTGACCGCAAATAGTTCTTGACGCGATTCAGTACCGAAAATGATCTTTCTCCAGAACAATTGGTCACTGGAATGGTGAGAAGTATCCGTAAACAATGTTGACGTTCGGGTACATATCGTGTAAATCTTTTTCATGAAGGTAAGTGCTGACCTCAGAGGCTGACTTACCGTTAAAATCTGCAATTTTCAAATGTTCCTTTAAATGCAAGCACTCGTCAGCCAGTGCACTTTCAAATCATCCACATACATTTCTGAGAGATCGTCAGCGATTTTTTTTTATCATTGGTCCGTCTATGTCTAACAGGTTTTGTAGAAAATAAAATCTCCTATGGAGGACTTTGTAAGCCTCACTTCGCCTCTTAAGCTCAGCACTTAGTACATCCAAAATTACATAAAATACATTGACGCGAAAATTTTCTGAGCCCTCTGACGGTACATATTCTCCTTGCTTTGTCTCATCATTCCTAGTCTTTCGTTCCGGTCTTGTCTTTAGGTTGTAGGAATATTGAGCAATACCGCTTAATTCTTTGGCTTCTTTCTCATAGACATAGACATTATCTCTTAAACTTTGCACAAATTCCGCTAACGAAGCGTAACATTCTACCACAGTGCTCAAATCAGTGCTAACTTTTTGGAGCTTCTGGCTGACAGCATCAAATCTTTTTAGAATGGTACTCCAGAAAACAACTAGGAAAGCAGTTTCTAATTGTAGGATATTGCTTAAGATGCCTTTGGCTTCACTTCGAGTGTTTGCCTTTTGATTTCTGTCTTCGTGTATACTCTCAAGAGCTGCCACGATGCCTCACCAGCCTTCCCTCAGAGCCTGACAAGCGTCATATAGTGCTGAAGACCGAGTCATTGACAGGCTTATTAGTACGCGCGCATAAAGTTCATTAAAATTTCCCATCGGTAGGTCGAAGCAGTAAAAACGTTGTACAGTTCTTGAGCTGTTAAAAAATACCTCACAGATTCTGAACAAGATTCAGAGGCATGAGTTCCAACCATAGAGAGCTAAGGGATTCAAGGCCGCTATTCGAGCTTGCAACCCGGAATATTCGCCGGACATATTACTTGCGTTATCGTAAGATTGGCCTCGAATATCCTCCACTTACAAATCCAGAACTTCCAACTTAGCCTTTACTGCATCAAAAATCTGCTCTGACTTGTGCTCGATGCTCGCTATAAAACCTAGAAACCTTTATTTTGGTTCACCATTGGCCGTAACATATCTAATGATAAAAGTCAACTGATTGGTGTGGGAGAAATCGGGCGTCGAGTCAACACTTATTCCAAAATACTTAGCCTGCTTTATTTCTCCAACAATAGCCTTTTGAATTTCGGCCCCCATGACAGTGATAATTTCTTCAAACGTTGTTTTCGACAAGTAAGATGTACTTCCACTTCCCTTCTCACTATACTTTTCCATATGTGCGGCTAAAAACGGGTCAAACTTTGCCAACAGTTCAAGTGTAGCTAAAACATTGCCATTGGAATCGCTGCCAAAATGTTCGTCGTCTCCTCGAAATGTAAGCCCTCTTATTGCCAATGATTTGATAACCTCACAGATACGACGTAAGACCTCCCCCCAATAGAAAGTTTCAGACTCGAGCTGTCTAACTAATGCCATATCTACACGACTAGACGCGCTTTTCCTGTTCTTATGACTTGCAACGCAGTCCTTATGTGAGACTGAGTTTTCATGAGCCTCTAAGCGACAGTTAGATTTTTTCCAATCATTAAATCCTCGAGTTAATGATGACTCTTTCAACGAGGAATATAGTAAGCAAGCCACGCATAACACACAGCCTGTACTTTGTGAGAAAACAAGCCACCACCGATCTTGAGTCTCTCCATTTTTCATTGTACGAACAAACATGTTTTTTGTCAGATATCTAGTTTTGTCGCTAAAAACTCTCTTAGAAGCACCAAAACCATCGTTGTTGTTCTGATGAACTCCGTGAGTTGCTACATTATCACGCATCTCTTCACTGATCGTCCACGTCGCAGGATCGGTGGAGTGCAGTGCACAACGAGACCGTCAGCTGATGTTTTGTTGGGCGACACTGGTCGTACCTCAGATATTGGACACTGCAACAAAATAATGTTTCGAATACATCAATATTTTCTTTATCCCAATGTCTACCGTACTACATTTACATTCTTTAAAAAATTATAATAAATGAATGTCATATATTTTTTTAGTACTTCGGGTCTTATTGAGAAGGTTTCGAGGCCATGAGACCATGATTGCTGTGGCCTGCATTTTTGGTTATTTGTAACTGTATTTTTTATGGTACCATTCTTTTTTTAAAATCTATTTACGTCATTACGATAGGTTTGCTAGAGCTTTTGTCTGCGTTAGAAAGGATTGGAAGAAAAATAGTGATTATCAAATTTAGTTTCTTTAATAATCAAAGAAACAAAAAATCACAGTCAGTCTGAAAGACTAGACGTTGTATCATTTCAAATGACGCATGCTACAAATGCTACACATGTTAGAGAGGCTCAGGAGGGCTTCTCGCTTTGTTCGAAGCCCCAGGACTCTTTCAACAGACTGCATTACCCATTAACTTAGGCTTCCCGCGCGGGCACCTCTTTAAGGGCCATGGGAAGAAATGTGTTTCTTGTACTTGTATTAGAGATGTGTTTGGTTGAATAAAGCGTAAATTGTGCACTTTTTGATAGCGGTTTTGTGGCCCATCATCCCAGGCAAGCCGGCGGAAACCTTTGCCTCCCTGTCAGAAGGATCATTTGGCCGTAAATTTGAATTAGTGTAAGGATGTAGTATGAGTGTCCAGATTTAGACAATAGCCTACTCCATGAAGGGGAGTCATATATATGCCATATATGTTTGTTTAATGAATAGTGTAACTTATCTGAAATAAGGGAAGAATACTGATTTACAGATTTGTGGAGCGAGTTTCTGATTTTTAAAAGGTCGCTCGACGCCAGACCTCTTTCAACAGACTCCAATAATCATTAGCGTCTGGTTCTCGCTCCCTGCGTGAGCATGACGTCACATTCCCGCGCAGCTGCATGACGTCACTTCCCGCGCGGCTGAATGACGTCACGTCCGTCACCATGTCCGTGTCCATGAGTATAATAGATCAAAGAAACTTGCAGTGAAAGTATTACTTAGTTATGGTTGTTTTAAGGGGCGGAACAGAAATGAATAAGTATATAGAAGAGATCTGCGCAATACACTCGCCACCGATTAACGACTCATATCAATACTTTCAATACCTTCATTTATACAGATTCAATGATGAAGACAATATGACTACCACGAGTTCCGGGAGTCAGTAGCGACGGCAACTGACCCCACACCTTCGAATCGCCGTCTGTTCTTGACCGAACGATCAGCAAAAGTTGCCTTCCTGATAGACACTGGAGCTGACGTTTCTGTTTATCCTGCAGCTCACCTTCCTCGCCGTAGCCTCGAAGAATACCAACTTTTTGACCGCGAACGGAACAGCTATCAAGACTTACGGGCATATAGTTCTGAAACTTGATTTTTCCCTCCGCCGTGATTTCACGTGGCGTTTCATTGTTGCCGATGTTACTCATCCCATCTTCGGAGCCGACTTTCTCGCATACTTCGGAATTCTCCCTGATCTTTGTCATAGACGTCTCATTGATTCAACGACCAACTTGACCAGTAATGGCCATATCCGCTGCATCACTTGCCCATCAATTCGAACTGTAGTCGGCACTTGTTGCTTAGTAAATTCACTGAAATTACTCGTCCATCTTCAACTCTTACACCAATCCAACATTCTACTGTTCACCATATTGTTACCACTCTAGGTCAACCAATTCGATCAAGGCCACGCCGGCTGGCACCTGCAAAGCATAACACTGCCAAACGAGAGTTTGAATTCATGCTAGCCCAAGGAATATGTCGACCATCTACAAGTTGTTGGTCATCCCTACTGCACATGGTCCAAAAGAAGCCCATTGAGTGGAGACCCTGTGGTGACTATCGTCAGCTGAATGCTCGCACAATTCCTGATCGCTACCCAGTTCCATATGTTGAAGACTTCGCCATCAACCTTCATGGACGTCATGTATTCTCCACCATTGACCTTGTTCGTGCTTTTCACCATATTCCCATTGCAGAAGAAGACATTCCCAAGACTGCTGTGACCACTCCGTTTGGATTGTATGAATTTGAATTCATGCCATTTGGCCTATGTAACGCTGCCCAGACATTTCAACGCTTCATGGATGAAGTTACTCGTAATCTCAATTTCTGCTATGTCTATATTGATGACATACTGGTTGCATCTCGTAACAAAACCGAGCATCTCGAGCACTTACATCAGGTATTCACTAGACTTCGTGACTTTGGAGTAGTGATTAATCCAGCAAAATGTGTGTTCGGCTCAGATGGAATATGTCAACCTCCATGTAGAGTTGAAGCAATCACAAACTTTCCAAAACCAATCAATGTACAAGATTTCCGTAGGTTCATGGGATTAGTTAATTTCTTTCGGCGTTTCATTCGTAATGCAGCAGCCCTCTCTGCCCAAATGAACAGATTCTTGCAAGGTAGCCCGAAACCTAAAGACAAACTACCTTGGACCTCTGATACCGAACAAGCATTTCAGCAACTGAAGGATGCAGTTGCCAACGCCACCCTCCTCGAGCACCCTTCACCAGATGCACTGCTATCACTAATGGTAGATGCATCGTTGACAGCAATAGGAGCATCGGTTCAGCAACTTACAGGAGGTAATTGGCAGCCATTAGCATTTTCAGCCACAAATTATCCCCTTCACAACAACAATGGTCAACATATGATCGTGAACTCTACGCAGCGTATGTTTCGGTTAAGAAGTTCAAACACTTGCTTGAAGGAAGACATTTCACTCTGTTCACTGATCACAAGCCTCTTACCTTCGCTTTGAAGCAGAAACCAGAGAAAGCATCACCTCGTCAGTCACGCCATCTGGACTACATCGCACAATTTACGACAGATATACGCTACATCGAAGGTGCTAACAATATTCCAGACGATACTCTCTCTCGCATCTCATCCATGGAAAGGGAAGTGAACTTCAGAGACCTTGTCGAAGCACAACAAACTGATAACGAATTACATATATTCATTGGTACGAACACAAGCTTGGTTCTGAAAAAGATTTACATTCCGAATTCTGGAATTCAGTTATATTGTGACACCTCAACATCTTCAGCTCGCCCATTCGTTACGAAGGATTTTCGTCAACAGGCTATCGCATCTTTACACAGTTTGTCACATTCTGGAGTGAAAGCTACAACCCGATTGGTGATGAAATCCTTTGTTTGGCCCAATATTGAACGCGATTGCAGAGAGTTCGTTCGTAACTGCATTTCCTGCCAGCGCAACAAGGTTACACGGCATGTCATGGCCCCTATTGGTTCATTTGCTCCACCTAACCATCGTTTTGAGCATGTCCACATCGATATTGTCGGACCGCTTCCTCCATCCAACGGATTCACCTACTGCCTAAAAGCTATTGATCGGTTCTCACGCTGGCCAGAAGCACATCCCATAGCGGACATCACTGCAGAGACTGACGCGCGTGCATTTTTCAATAGTTGGATTGCTCGCTTCGGTGTTCCACAAACAGTCTCATCGGATCAAGGACGGCAATTTGTTTGAATCACATATTTTCAAAGCCCTGAGTGTACTGACAGGAACATCTCGTATCCGAACAACAGCCTTTCATCCGGCAGCCAATGGAATGGTTGAGCGTTTTCACCGTCAACTTAAAACTGCTATTCGTTGTCATGCTACCGATTCTTGTACTGACAATTTACCTATTGTTCTCCTGGGCTTCCGCACTGCGGTTAAGGAGGATATTGGTGCAACAGCTGCTGAGTTAGTTTATGGTCAAACATTGCATCTTCCAAGCGAGTTCTTCACGAACACCAGCAGTGATATCATCGATGCGTCCAATTTTGTCAGAGACCTGCGTACGAGATTCAGGCAGCTGCGTCCAGTCGCTCCAAAGACACACGGTGCTCAACAGACTTTCATCTTTCGTGACCTAAAGACCTGTTCATATGTGTTCGTACGGCACGAGGCAGTGCGTAGGCCTTTACAGCCCCCGTACGATGGCCCCTTTAAAGTGTTGCTTCGTGCCACCAAGATCTACGACATTGATAACAATGGGAAACGATTAACAGTGTCAATTGATCGACTGAAGCCTGCCTTCATCGCAACGCCAGATGACGCCATTCCGCCTAGGTCTTCGACGACTCCAGTTATTCCACAACAGGACTCAGCCAAACCTACACCACAGGCGACTACCTCACCTTCGCCCGTTATTACTCGTTCCGGACGACGGGTTCGATTTACCGAGAAATATAGTCGAACTCTGAGGGGAGATATTGAGATGCCGCTTCCTGGTGGTGCTGATGGGTACTAGAGATGACTTACCAGAGAGCGATATGTTCTCTCTGTGGACATATATTTATGTCATTCAGTGTCATTGTATTATTGCTGTTCTTTGGTGAATGTTAATAAATGGATCGGCTACACCGTCAAGTAATTCCACATAATTAACAAGCAACCGCCAGGGAAAGATAACATACTCCTGAAAATTATTACCTTGTGATCAACTACAACGATTAAAGATAAGTGATCTACTGGTTCTACTTAGAGTAATGAATAAATAAATAAATTGTGGCTAAGTATTGGACTTCATAAGATTGATCAATGTAAGACTTGAGTTGTAACTGCCATGTATGTTTTCCAGAAGCCATGGTTGTGTTGGGTCAATGCTTTTTACAGCGTGTTTTCTGATATGATATGGGTATTCTGTGATTTCAGCATCTTGTCGACAATACGGTTTATGTTCCCGTCATACATAACCCTACCGGATGTGGTGCAACAGCACTACATTGCTGACGTCACGAAAGCGCACCATGGCATGTCCTTCTCGTTGGCCATGTGTAGTGATTGATGGTGCTTGTACGGTTAAAAGGTACGGTTTGGCACATCGCTGGCGATGATCGCTCGGCTCACAAAGTCATAAAAGCGGTTTCCCTAGCCAGCGATCATCGTCCTTCGTCCACTGCCTCCTACAACAGGATCACTTTCACTTCTCAACAGCTCAGTAGCCTACTCTTTGCTTATACAGGTACGTGGGGGTGAATGCTAATCAGCTGATCATAGTCTGAAATAATATAACGTTGCCAGAATTACCTTAAGCAGAATTACATCAGCGTTAATATTGCTTCTTTTAAAAGAGGAAGAAGAGATGCTGATCGAATTAGGCATATGTACATGGAGCGAAAAATACTCCAAACTAATAGTGGTAAGCGATGTTTGTAACGGGTAGTCCCACCTTGAGCTACATACTGTACCCAATAAATAATAACATGTACAAAACTAGGCGTACAGAAGCATATTTTAATGCCCTGATTCATAGACACCTGCTTAATGACCAAAGAAAATTTAAGGAATACTCAAGACCAGTGGCGTAACTTCGGGGGGTGATCAGAACCAATTAATGAAAATATTAAATATTAGGCTAAACTTATGAAGTTTTTAAGTTTGAATAGAACCAACCTTTGGATTGATCTTTGAGTAAGGGCTATGAGATCATCATACCATGTGTTACATGATAACTTATGTTACCGTGTGTCTGTCCTAAATAATATGTATTAAAATACAGGTGAACAAATAAGCACACTTACTACCACGTTTCTGTGACAAGCAACATAATTTATTAAAAGATTAAAAATCGTCAGTTTATTTTGAGAAATTACAAAATACTGTCTGTATGGAAGTCATGATAGTGTTTCCCAAAGAGATGAGAGCTTATCATTATTGTTTTGTTCATGAAATGGCCAGCGATCATCGCTGCCGAAATGCAATGAATTGACGCCAGCGCAGATCGCTGTAGGGAAACCAGTCTCATTTGTTTACATGCGTTCATAAAGCAACGAAGATCGCCAGCGATGTGCGCCCGGTGATCATCGCCGTAGCCAAACCGTACCTTTAAGTCGAGAGCAATTCATAGGCAGCAGAAATGCGATATTTTATATCAATCTTCTTGAAATGGACCCAGTTTAGATGTTACGTGTGTTTTCAAGCACGGTAAATTATACTGTATAGGTTTACAAAACTACGGCAGCTATAGATAAACTATTTACATGTTGAAGTTACTCCTAACAAAAATCCACTTGAACTAGGATTCAATGATTTGTTGTGTCTTTAATAGCTGCAACGAGTACAGTAAGTTGAGTTGTAGAGCCCGCTGGACGGCAACCTCAGAATCGGCTGACTGCTAGCTAGCAGTGTGCCCGCTGAACTCGCCCTATGATTTTCGGTCAGGTGCTACTACGATCGCTAGTGTCGACGCTCAGTGTAAATTACTATGGTCAGTTTTATATTATCTCTGGCCTGCGCTCCAAATTTATAATATCTATGTTAAGCACCAGATAATACTACAATATCCACGAGTAGAGATGGGACTATCGACTACTTTTAACTATCGCCTGACTAGTCATTCATTGGAAGAAACTATCGACTAGATAGTCGACTACTTTCAGTCGAAAGGTTACCTGAATTCGCATAGCTCCTTTAAGAGTGTTATTTCATGTATTCGACTGAAAGTAGTCGCTTCCTGGCAGCGTACAAAGCACAGTAAGCCGTTACCCGCGGAGTTGAGTCGTACCAACAGATGAAAATCAAACTTATCCTTAACCTACCTATTTTTGCAATTGGTCAAAGTTATTTATTTATACCCACTGTGATTCGAAATAGTAGTTTACGTCGTGTAGAGTGCAGCCATTATTTCCAATGTTGCGCATTTCATTTAATGCAAAATGTGTCTGAGTAAATGTTCCCCGATATTGAACAGGGCACATTACCTGTATGTACTGTGGATATGTGAAGTAATAGAGCAATACTTTGTTAGCCTAATAGCAAATTAAATCGCTATAACAGAAAGGGAGTTCTTAAGTACCGGTAACAATTCCTCAGCCTACATTGAAATAATTACACTTCATTTTTTATGCAAAAAAATAAATGCAAAATATTTCCATAGTCACAAACAAGTTATGTGTTCACTAATATAATCCTCTCTGAAGTACTAAGAAGATAGAGTTGAAATACGACTTGAACAAGAAAACGGTGGCCTACAGTAAATACACACGAAAATAGAGCACTTTAGAACAGCACCGAGAGCGAACTTTCAGTGGAGATGTTGGCAACCATCTAAATACAAAGTTTCTTTAATGCGCGCGCTATCCATGTGCTGAAACAATTGACGACCAGAACGTAAAACTATCCGGGCGCTTTCTACATGGTAAAACAATTGGGATCAGTCGTTTGCAAACGACTTGTTTATGTTATGGTGCAGATACGGTGAGTAGTCGTTGAATTCGTTCGACTGTTTTTTTTAAGTAGTAGCAGCAGCACACCATGCGACGACTTTGCGCACATTTTTTAAAACCTTTCAGTCCATACGGGCCATGAGAGCTTGCTAATATGCTATTTATTTAGGATCCCAATATAAAATATTTCCTGATTTAATTTTCCTGGAACATCTATTCTATGTTTGCATCGATCATTACCATCACGTTATGGGGAGAATTTCATAGTAGTTTTCTTGTAATTCATTTATCCCGTGGCTGAATATATGAATAAAACTCAATCATAAAAATAAATAGAACTCTAATTCACAATTGGTGGGCCCATGTTCAAGTCGTGTAATAATTCAGGAATCCACCCAATTCGCATTAAAAGGTTATACCGTACACCGGTACTGCGTTCCGCAATTTCCATCCAGACACGCTCAGACATGCCATATGCCACATGCTTGCTCCACATTCTAGGATCATTTCGTGCATAGAGGAGACTGCTCAACACTATGTTACGGTCATCCCTACGCATGAGAGACACCTAAACACCCTGAGCCAGGCGCTCATGGAACATTCAGCCATTCCCCCACTCATGTACATGAACCCTCACGCCCCTGACTTACTCGATCAGCACACACAACCCGAAACCTGCCAGCCATCTAACACAGAACAGGACACTCAAACCATACCAATTCCGCCACCTATGCCCATATACAAACATGCTAGGGAAACCCAAACAGCCCATACACTTTCACTCACTCCAATAGCACAAATCTCAGTGGCCCCAGTAAAAACACGCACTGCAGACAAACCTCATGAACAAGCTACATCATCTAAAACCAAACGCAAACCTAAAACCAGAACTCAAACTTCACAGTCAAAGTCTACAGTAAACACAAGTACTAGCGACCCTGTAGCTCCCCCTACCCGTCCCGCAGGCACGGTGGCGTCACCACCAAAACCAAGAACACGGGCGACTTCTCGGCCCCCTCCCAAACCACACTCTACTCTAATTTTCCAGTGTTATAATAGGGATGTATAGAACTAGCACCGACAGAGCGCACTGCTGTTGTACTGGGTAAGCGCACGGCGCACTTCATTTGTCTCCTGTGTTCTCATGCCGCTAATATGTACGAATTTAAGTTGTTTAAATTATTATTTCCGTGACTATGCCGAGCTATTGCAGTGTTCCTCTTTGCAAAAATCAGGGAAGCCCGTTTTCGTTTCACCAATTACCACAAAATAAAGAAATGAGGAAGAAATGGTCACATGTTATCAGAAGGAAAAATTTCGATGAGAAAAATCTGACCGAATATATTAAAGTGTGTTTCCATCATTTACAACCCGATGACTTCACGAAAACTGTGTTGGATTAGTGTGACTTACAAAGGGAAATAATTCCCGTTTTGTATCTATAAACTGATTAGACATTTCGATAACAACCACTGAATTTATGCGTTTGTATCTGAAGGTGAGAGGGCAAGATAAAATCCGGGCGCTGTTCCATCGCTTTTTCGGTGGACCACGAACACAACAAAAAGAATGATTTAGGAAGAGGCCATACACAAGAAAATTGCCCGATTATCACTATAAGCCTACAAAATCGGAATCTGCAGAAATCATCTCCATTGAAGTACGGGAAGAAATCGTCAATATACACGAAGAAATGAAAGTAACATTTCTGACTCCCATTTTCAAAGACATCAATAGGCTACTCGGTCAAATACTTCAAGAATAAATGTCGCAACATTAACAGTCACAAACGTATTCTGGTTGGTTTCTTGAAATCAGAATTAATCGTCAACTTCCATCTGCCCGACGGAGAATGTGGTAGCGACTGACTTCTACAGTACATTCTTGAGACATAGTCAAATGAATGGAAACAGTTCGTGGCTCTAAAGCAGGGATTCTCAAACTTTTAAAAAATTGTGCCCCCAAGTCCTTTTCCAGGGGTAAGGGAACGATTCTTATTGAGAAATTGACCAAATTACATAAGAACCAAACGTTGCGATGCATTTTCGAGGTACACATTACCGGTATCAACTTTCTTTGATTATGTTTACCTTAAAACACGACAGTTTCAAGTAAGCTATCAACCTAAAAAAAATACAAGAATCGAAGTCTGTGAGCAGGGGGAGCAAGTGAATATTTAAATCTCTGTTTATGATTTAAGTCTTATGGAGATATATTTATCAATATAGGCCTACAATACTCTAGTAATTGTAATCTTTAGGAGAAAGCATGCTGAATCATATTCATTATTTGAATAATAAAGCGTGTTAGAATTTTGTTATTACCGCTGTAGGCCATTAATTCTTCCTTCCTCCCGCTAGTTTTAGTGCCTCTAGTCCGTAGCTCATTTTGCAGCTGTTTAACGCTTAAACGCTGAAAATCGTCCATAATATATTAGGATATATACCTATAGAATTAATTAATATAGTCTTGGAGTAAAATTAAAGAAGATATAATTTACTTTAGCTTAGAAAACTCGGTCACAATTTATACATTCTTCGCAGCTGACTGGGAGAAACATAAGACGATCGCCTTGCGCTTACCCAGTACTACACGAGCGCTATCTGGCGCGAACTTTCTCCCGCTACATCCCTATTGCCAATGACTGGGTCATAATGCGTCAAGCTGTCCTCACAGTTAGTTAGTTATTGTTGTTTTAAGAGGCGGAACTACGAGATCATCTGCCCCTTGTCCTCACAGTACCCACTGCAATAGATGTGTAGATTCACATCACCACTCTATCTGTACGGTACCTCGAGATAAGCCTAAGTGCGCCAACTGTGAGGGAACACATGCCGCCTCTTATGATGGATGTCAGTACATAAAATCAGCCATAAGGCAACGGCAGTTTAACCACTGACAACGCTACAACTTTTCCATCCCTGCCCTCATGTCTTTGGCACTAAACCCCCTCCCACACAGCACGCAACCGCTCTGACACAGTTGTTAGGCCTGCTACAACAACTCTCAGCCATAACCCTGTAAACTACAGCTAAACCAAACCCAGAACTCCCTAATACACTTCATTTGCAGAGCAATAAAATCCATAAAACAACTCCGCAACAAGCTTCACAAAAACCTAAATTATAACCGAAAATACTACTCCACAAACACCAAAATCAGTAAACCTCCCTCATTTCAGCCACACTACACCTTAAACAGACATAGAAGGCATAGTCATGACCCCTTCATGGAGTAGGCTATTGTCTAAACACAACCATGTTTCCTTCAACTTTACCGAAGATTTCATTAAATTCTATTAAAAAATCATAAACTCATTCCACAAATCTTAAAATCAGTATACATCCCTAATTTCAGTTACTACTACTACTACTACTACTACTACTCCTCGGCGCTACAGTCCATGTAGGACCTTGGCCTCTCCAACAATCGTTGCCCAATCCTGACGATCTTCTGTACGTTTCCTCCATCTTCTTACTCCCATCTTGCGTAAGTCGTCCTCCACGTCATCCAACCATCGTTTCCTAGGTCTTCCTTTGCATCTTCTTCCACCTGGATTTCCTCTATAGGTCTTTTTAACCACTCTTATCGCCTGCCATTTTCTCCACATGTCCCAGCCATCTTAGCCTATTACTCTTTACTTCCAAAACTATATCAGGATGCCCATATAATTCCTCCAATTCTTTGTTTTGCCGTATTCTCCATCTTCCTGCCTCATTCACTGCTCCTTAAATCTTCCTCAGTATTTTCCTTTCCCATCTTCTCAAAATCTCCTCTTCTGCCACAGTCATAGTCCATGTTTCCGAGCCGTACATTACCACTGGTCTTATAACTGTTCGGTACACTGTCACCTTTGCTCTTCTACTGAGGATGCGCGCTTTGAGGATTTTTATCAGTGCCCAATAAGCTCTATTACCGGCTGCAATTCTTGCTTTTATTTCTTCTCTTGTGCTATTATCTTCAGTAACTAGTACTCCCAAATACTTGAAACTTTTACACCTCTCAAAATTCACCCCATTTAGGTTTATAAATAAATTTATATATTTATCTTTCTCCACAGTATTTCTCCTAGATAATAATAAATGTTGAGTTTTGTTGTAGTTCACTCGTAATCCTACTTCTTCCGATTCTTTTTCTAACCGTCCCAACCCTTCTTCAAGATCTTTCAGTCTTCGTGACAGCATACCTACATCATCAGCATACGCTAGATTTTGGCTCATACGGTTTAACAACGTGCCTCCTGGATTGCTGATATCTATCTTCCTCATTACTCTCTCTAGTACTATATTAACAGCAGCGTGGACAGTACGTCTCCCTGTCGTAAGCCTTGGTTTACCTCAAAAACTTTTGAGAGTCTTCCTTCAACTTTAACTCGACATTTTGTGCCAGTAAGCGTCATTTGCCCCAATCTGACTAGTTTGGGTGGGAATCCCATGTCCATCATGGTCTGATACAGAGTTTTCCTTTTTACACTATCATAAGCCTGTTTGAAATCCACATATAGTTGGTGCACATCCACATTATATTCGTAACACTTTTCCATTATTTGCCTTATTGTGAAGATATGGTCCGTCGTCGATCTACCCTGTCGGAATCCACACTGGTATTCTCCAAGTCTCTCTTCAACAAGAGGTGTAAGTCTCATAGCCATTACCTTGGCTAGGATTTTATAGACCACACTAAGCAGTGCTATGCCACGATAATTTTCACACTTTGCTTTATCATTCTTCTTATGGATTGGGCATATAATGGCCGTGTTCCACTGTTCTGGCATCACCTCCTTCTCCCATATCTCCACAATCAACTGGTGTACCAGCTTTGCCAAATGTTCCCACCACACTTAATCATCTCTGCTGAAATATTATCACCCCTTGGGGCTTTGTTATTTCTCAAGCTTTTAATTGCCAAACTAACCTCCTCCAGCGTCGGCACGGGTACTGGCATTGCATCAGTGTTATCCTTGCACCATGGTTGGTTATTCTCTTGACCCTCCTGTTCTAGCAATACCGTCTCTGCAGTAGCATTGAGCAGCTCGCTGAAATATTCAGCCCATCGATCTAAAATCTGTTCTTCTCCTCCTATGAAATTTCCTTCATTATCTCTGCAGAAAACTGCTCGGGGTTGAAAGCCCTTCTTCACTTCCTGTATTCGTTTATAGCACTTTCTTACATCTTGATTATTGTATTCTTCTTCTAGCTCTTCAATCCATTTCTTCTCTGATTCCCGTTTCTTTCTTCTACAAATTCTATCTGCCTCTTTCCTTTTCTTTTTATGTTCTTCTGTATTGTTTCTCGTTGGTCTACTTATCATTTTCTCCCTTGCAGCATTCCTCTCCATTATAGCTATTTTACATTCTTCATCGAACCAGATTTGTCTTTTAATCCTTTCTTCTGTCCCCAGTACTTCTTCTGAAGCTTCGTGTAGTGCGTCCCTCATTATACTCCATTTTCCTTCTACTCCCTCTAAATCCCAATTTTGTTTAGTCTCCAACTTCTTCCGTAAATGTGTTTCATATTGTTCGGCAGTTTCTTTTTCTTTTAGTTCTAAGACATTATACCTTCGAGTATCTTTCCTCATCTTTCCAGATCTGTACACTGCTATATGCTGTCTATATTTTACCCTTACCATGAAATGGTCAGAGTCACAATCCGGTCCTCGACAACTATCAACTTCGAGTATATCAGATGCGTGTCTTCTATCAATTACCACGTGGTCAATTTGGTTGAATGTGGTTCCATCTGGTGAGCACCACGTTACTTTCCTTATATTCTTTCTCTGAAGCCATGTACTTTTCACAATCATTTCATTTCCCATGGCAAAGTCGATGAGTCTCTCTGTCCATTATTATTTGATACCTCATGCAGACTTTCCTTTCCTACCGTCTCTCTAAATGCTTCTTCTTTTCCCACCTTCGCATTGGAATCACCTAACACGATTTTTACATCTTGCCTTGCTATACCCTCGAGTTCCTGTTCAAGCTGACTGTAGAACGTGTCTTTCACCTCATCCTCATCCTCTTCTGTGGGGGCATATACACATATGAAGGTGATATTAAAGAATCGTGCCTTCATTCTCAAAGTACATATCCTTTCATTTACAGGTTTAAAATTCAGTACTGCTGTTTTATATCTATTATCCACGAGGAAACCTGTGCCACCTATTCTTCCACTGTCGCCTCCACTATACATTATTGTATGGTTATCACTTCTCAATATACCATCTCCTCTCCATTTGATGTCTTGGATCGCTGCCACTCCTATACTATATTTCTCCATCTCTTCCTTAAGGCCCTTCAACGCTCCAGGTTTGTTCTATGTTCTCACATTCCAGGTTACTATGTACGGTACATATCATTTTTCCGTTTACATTTTCCTTTTCCTTGCATAGGTCGTTTATCATTATCATCAGTCCGGCTATTATTGTATTGGAGTTTCATAACAGACTATTTTTTTCGATATGGGGTTGTTAGCCCAATGATCAACCCCCAACCTGGAGGACCAGGGTATCCCTCATTGTCTGACCCATCACCTTTGACCTGCCCGGCATGGGAGGCCCTACCAGGAACTCACGCTCCCGCCGGCATAGCTCGCAGGATCATTTGGGCTCTCAAGCCCCCACATCACGACGTGATGAGGATACCATCGTGAGGGTCATTTCAGTTACTCTATTCATTAAACAAACATAGAAGGCGTAGCCATGACCCCTTCATGGAGTAGGCTATTGTCTAAATCTGACCACGCATACCACAACCTTACTCTAATTCAAAATTACGGCTAAATGATCCATTTACCGGCTTGCCCGGGATGATGGGCCACAAAACCGGTATCTGGAGTTCAAATATTACCTAAATATTGAATGCTTATCATTTCCAATAACGTACATATATATTTGGACAACTGGATTTAGGCTATTTCATTGAAAGAATCAACGAACTGTATAAAACTATAGGCACCTACAGGTATACTTAACTTATTAATTAAAGCTCTCCAATAAACATACAGCACAATGAATTGTAGCATGAAGTTATCCTGAAGAAGTCGTTTGATTAGAACGACTACTTAAATTCGAATGATTCCATTCGCTTGGAATTAGTCGTTTGCCAACGACTTGTTTCATTCGAATGATTTCCAACGATAGCTATGGGATCAGTCGTTTGCAAACGACGTGTTTATGATATGCTACGGTGAGTAGTCGTTGAATTCATTCGACTGTTTTCAGTCGACTGCTGCCCATCTCTATCCACGAGTGAAAAGTAATGATATTATACACATACATAACCAAACAAGACGCTATTACGGTCATTCAAACAGTAGTTTATAAGCCTTGGGTTATCTATTCGGAAAGTGAAAAGTTTATTCCTTGAAAATTTGATTCACATACGAGAACATTCAATGATAATACGTAAAACACAATAGAATCTCTCATAGGATCAATCATGAACAACTTATCAAACTTAGAAGGACACTAAAACCACTCACTTCGCAAATTACACAATAGCGCCACGACACTTATGTATAGGCTATATCACTGATAATTGTATTTGGATTAACACTCCTGAATCTAGCACACATTTTTTCTTCTTCTTTTTAGACGGATAGAGGCCAATCTCTGCCATTGCAAGTGTTGAAGTTATGCACTTCATAAGCAGTGACTTCATTGATTTTATTATTTTTATAACATAACCAACATAACGGTGCTGGATCGAATAAAGGGAAAACAACAAATGATCCGCCAGATATATAGAAGGAGATCCACCTGGCTTGGCCACAGGTTACGACATGGTGGCCTGATGATCGACATACTAGAAGGCAAAATACCTGGAAAACGCCCTCGCGGGAGGCCACGGAACACTTTCATTAGATCTTTCCTAGATAGCTCTGACCTACGAAGTTATGAAGTGGTCAAAAGGACAGCACAAGGCCGAACAACGTGGAAAAGACTCATTGTAGGGGCAGACCAGTCGCTTGATTGAAAAACATGATGATATTTTTACATTGCTGGTGAAGTATTGAGGTATTAAGTGTTCAATCATTACTGCTGATTCCAACATGTTTTCATGGTGTTCTCAACTGTTCTTGCCGTACCGGTACTGATCCGGTACATTTGTGTTTTCATTAGCATCTACAGATCACAGTGCGGCGTGTATTGAAAGTGTTCATAGTTCATAAGACTTTTTACATCACTTAAGTTATATTACTTTAGGCGTTAACCCTCTTAGTGCCAGGCCTGCGCGCTCACAGTATGCCAAGTGTGCCAGACTGATTTAGAGGATTTTGCACGTTCACACTCTCAGGGCTATATAATTCACAATAACCAACATAATGGCTTGAAATTTTCCCTAAATGCTAACTAGAGAACTCACTTACTTCTGAACTACACTTTAACATTATCATGCTCATGTTTTTTCAAAATAACAATATTTTTGGAACACTTTCAAAACACGAAAAATATAAAAAACCGAAATAAAACAAAATATAATTAGAAATTCAACTCACAGATAAGTAATGTTTACTTCTCTGTAATCTCCCATTCCCGATGAATAAACACGTAGAATATCACTTTATTATGTACAATAGTTTGGGAGTTATCTTCACTAAAGATAAACCCAACACACAGAAAACATATTTACAAAAATATAGGCTTCAGGATTTACCCCTAACCTCCCAGGTGAGGGTTGGTATTTTGCATCTTGTCCTACCTGAACTTCACGGAAATCGATAAACTGCTGGATATTGTTGTCGTCATCGCTATTACTGTCATTCTGAATGTCATTATCACTGTAACTATCGCTGTTTACCTTAGGCCTAAAATCACGCGGTCGGATGTTTACATCAATCCCGCCGCTATCACTTTCACTTTCTCATCTATTGGAGGATTAAATTCCTCATCCGAGTAATCATCATCCTCCTCTTCACTCAAATTATTTACGTACATAGCCAGATCATCGCCGTCAACAAACTTATTTCTCCCGCTCGTCGCCATTTTACTCAATGTGTCATAGATGTTACACGGTGCGGATGAACACAGATTTCTAAAATTCACTGAACCAGAAATAGGAAACTTACGCATCATTTAGCGACGTAGTTAAAAACTACTATCCTTTCTCTGTGGAATCAACGCGTATGGTGCCGCCTCCTGACAAATCCAACAGTACTAAATACGTATAAAAGAGCGGTCTGTTCAAACGACGATATATCGTTGTTGGCACTTTAGGCGTAAATACGGAACAACGATATATCGTTGTCTGGCACTCTAAGGGTTAAACATTTTTCCATCTCTCTTTATGGTGCACCATACAAGATTCAATTTTAAGGGAATTTTTAGTGTTACGACAAACAATTATCTTGTATCGTTTTCTGTCATATCGCCTAATGAAGGGGCCAAAACTATTAATTAGGTCTCGAAACATGTCCCACTAATGACCACACAGTGATCATATTTAATAAAATGTATTGATCAGGCGGAACCTTTAACCTGTTTATAGTAATCTTTTAAAGTTTTAGCATTTCAGCTTGCAAGCGCTATTTTGTTTAATTTCACTTCGTTTAAATATTAGCCTATATTTGAATTACAAGTGTCGCTTTTCTCATTGATTATCTATTATAAAATAAATTCTCAAAGTAAAACTTAATTATTGGTCTCTTCTATATTTCCCTTTATGACTCCTATTTGTGCCCGAATCCCTAATGGTAAACCCTCAGGGACTCTAGTGTTCCTGACTGAGAAGAAGTTTGATGGTCTCGCCATGCAGGAGGCCCGCAAGAAGTACCAAACCACAGTGTAGCGGCTTCGGTGGCGTAGTCGGTAGCATGCTGAGCTTCTATGCCCAAGATCGCGGCTTCAAACCCGACCGAAGCCGTCGGATTTTTTAAGAGCGTTAAAATACCTCAGTATGCCTTCCTTCGGAGGGGAAGTAAAGCCGGCGGTCCCATGTCATATATTTATGGCATGTTAAAGAACCTTCCACTAATTACACCTGTGTGAAGCTAAATTGGATAGGTTAAGAATGTAAACAACGCTCTTAGGTTTCTACGTTCGTTGCCAAGAACCGACTGCGGTGGCGTCTAGTAGCTAAGTTCTGAACTTGACCTAGTAGTCGTTGACGGTGGCGCTTGGCGGCAAAAGTAGGAACTATTGGAAAAATTCTAAGTTGCAGTACTTAAAATTAAAAAAAAAAACAGATGACACACACTAATACAGTCATCACAATTAACACCGGTTATCAGACAGATTCTACACACACCCAAAGTACACGGGGCTACATGACCGCGTTGTCGCAGCCCCTAAACTTAAGAACCAACCAACCAAACCACAGTGTAACGTAACAGTCGCTGTAACAGTGCTTGGTGCATGACAACAGTGACAACAATTAGACTTTCAAAAAGAAACGTAACTATGGCGATGATATAGGCTATTGACTGATTTGAAAAGAAATCTGTTAAGTATGTGTAGGAAAATGTGTTGGAAATTACGGCGTTTGTTGAGAAGATGCAGAAAGGTAAGATATTTACACAGAATCACTATTCGCTAACGCGATACCTCGTGCCTCGCTGGCACCGGGAGAGCGAGGGTTAAAATCCCACCTCGGCCGTCCTGAAAATGGTTTTCGTGGTTTCCCATTTTAACCACCAGGCAAATGCCGGGACGGTTCCTTTCGATAGGTCCACGGCCCATCTCCTTCCAATATCCCTTCCCTGACTCGTCCTGAAGAGAAAAGTGCATGGCCATTGGCTGCATTAATTAAATTATTATTTATTATATAGGCCTACACTGCGGGGTAAAAAATAGGTCACCGTTTTAGAGGTTATTAACCCTGCAGTGGTCGCGTACCTAATAGTGACGCGAGTGGTCGCATGGTCTACATAGGTATGCCATTTTAAATTTTAATAAAAGAATATATTTAATTTTACAATTGCGTTTATTTGTTTATAAGGCTTATTAACTATGTAATTCTCATTAATTATAATCAAAAGAACCTAAAAATATTATTATTTTCTTATCAAAAGATACTAAAACAAATAGTCACCCATTTCTTAGGAAAAACTCACAAGGTTTAAAAAATTGAGTTAAAAATAATAGTGCGCAGAATTATTAAAATCTAATCAGTGTTCTCTGAGCAGGACAGACATACAGGTTTAGAATGTTCAGGGCAAATGAATTTATTGCACGAATTACACACTTTTGGAGTGCTTCTATTACGCGCTCTATCGCAATGGTGGCATCGACCGACATAATTCCTTCGCATGGGTCCTGGTGCCGATGACTGAGTTTCAACTTGCGGAAGACCTAGAAAATATTTTATTCTGAACGTTGGACTTCTTGGCAATGTGTTTTTCTGCAACCTGCTATGAGCCAATGGTTTCATCATAGCCATAGACAGGCTGATAAGAAAGTCACCACGGCAAACGGATTCGTAGTTTTTGTTTGCTGTATGTATGCAAAGCGCGTTGAGAGCACTGAGGTTGATTAGATCATAGAAGACAGTTAAAGGCCATCTTCCTTAGTTCCTGGACACGTCATGGAGAGAAGACATCTTATCCACTAGATCAACAGCATTTTTAGTACGATTATAGTACGTAATGGTTTCGGATTTTCTTTGTTGTCCTGTTTCGTTATAAATCACTGCATCATCACCTGGGATTTTTTGCTCTTGCTCGAATTCAGAATCGGTGAGCTGCTCCTCAATATGGTCTTCATCTGGTCTTCATCCTCATCTGAACTTGAATGTTCGTCATAATTATCGGTTTGACTATTGGCTTCTTCCAACCACGCTGCGATTAGAGCCATTTGCCTATCTTCCATAATTTCCTCAAAAAGAAAAAGAAAAACGCCAAAATAGTGCAAAAAAAACTTATTAACGAAAATATTAAGCCAATGTCAATAATAAAAGCAATAATAAGTGCACAAATCAGATTTATTCTAAGTCTCTAGCAAAAAAACTTACGTAATTGGTCGCACGGCGTACCAGTGTAGACCACGGACTTTACGGGACTCCTGTAACTCAACCACGCGCAACTGATATTCGCGCAGCACTCAGCACATGGGTCAACTATCCATCTTAAAATACACGGAGTGTCAGCTACGGGGCGCTATAAGTTTTAAAGCAGTGTTTGTTTTCACACGAGTGGATTACATAAGTAGACCACGCGACCATTCCAGGGTTAATTCACTCAAGATTTATTGTGGCAACAGTGCATATGGAGTACATGAAACTATTAAGTACTAGCAGTAGTGCCCGGCTTCGCCCGGTGGATTGTAACATATTGGTTACAAAGCTCAGCTCTTTTAGGTTAGAAAATGGCGCTTGCTGGGAGTTCTGTTTGCATCTCTGTGTGGCATGGCAGGTGGCCTTGCCAATGAAGTTTCTTTTCTATACTCCTATTTTTGATGCTGTTTTGTTTATATATATACAGGGTGTATCTTAATTATACCGACAAAATAATCAGGGACGCTCTACGTGTTATGTAAAAGACGATGCCGCAATCGGATTGGCGGAGAATTTTTTTCCCTCCGAGAAAATAAGGTTACTTTGTTACTTCCGGGCGCGCGATTCAAATCTACGAACTCGCCGTATTTGCTGAGCCAGGCAGCAAGCCGCTGGCCACCACTGTGCTTCAGGCAAGGGAAGGGAGTGTGATAGAAGGAGACAGAGATATGCTGGCGGGCATGCGGCAAGCCGAGGCGATCGAGGAAACTTGTGCAAGTCCGCCAGCATATCTGTCACCTTCTATCACACTCCCTTCCCCTGCCTGAAGCACAGTGGTGGCCAGCGGCTTGCTGCCTGGCTCAGCAAATACAGCGAGTTCGTAGATTTGAATCGCGCGCCCAGAAGTAACAAAGTAACCTCATTTTCTCGGAGAGAAAAATTGTATATATGACTATTTTTGTTAGGAGTCCATACTGAAAGATTTTGTATTAGAGCATCTGTGGATATTATTGTGTATGTCCTTGGTTGGTGTTGGTATTCTATGGAGCGCAATGTTATACGATACGTGATAAAAGAGGCGAATTGATTGAAAGTGGATTATTGTAATAGTATACGAAAGATATACTGCAAGATTACATATTATTTGGAATTAAATCATACCAAATAAAATGGAAATCACTCACTACGGCAATGAAGGTAAAAGCACATACAATTGCACTCATGTCATAGCCCTGGTACCGGGTGAGTTAGCCGTGGTCGTTACGGCATGACTATTGGAAGTCGCTCACATCCGGGAGGTGAGGAGGTTCGAATCCCCCCGCCGGCAACCTTGAAGATGGTCTTCTGTGGTTTCCCATCTTCCTTCCAGGCAAATGCCGGGGTTGGTCCCTCACTATAGGCCACAGCCGCTACCTTCCAACTCCTCGCCCTTCCCTTCCAACTTTCCTCCCCAACGGTACTTGTAGCTCACCCATTGGGTGTCCGTCTCGAAGCAGCTACAAAACTGGCAAGCCGAACATGTCCTCGGACACTCCCGGCACTAAAAAAGCCATACGCTAAAAAAATAAAATAAAAAATAAAAAAAATAGCCCTGGTTAGCTCAACAGCATGTGTGATGTAATGCACTTTCTGGCTAGTGTTCTCATATTTTATCTGTCGAATATAATTTTGTTTCCTTCCATCATTCCATTACTGTTATACTTTCATTTATCAACAAATTCACGTCATGCAGTATGTTCCCAAACTAATATGATATCGATTAATGCAGAATTGCCCCAACCCCCGCAAGTTAGGATCTCGTGTTCTACTTCTTCTATTGATAAATATCACCAATAATATATATATATATATATATGAGCAAGTCACAGGATTTATTTGTTTTATGGATGATAATGAATACTACTCAGAACTGGAGCGCTCAAGGATAAGGATCGGAAAGCACCAACGCTTATTGCAGCTGATAACCTCAGCATACTGCACCAACACCATCGCCCCTTTTTTTCTTTTTTTTTTCTTCTTTCGTGTAGCCTCCTGAGAGGCCGAGTGCAGGTCTTTCTAGTCGACGCCCGTGGGCGACCTGCGCGTCGGGATGAGAGATGGAATGGATGAAGATGAATGAAACTGGGCAAGGATGTGGAATGAAGCGGCCGTGGCCTGTCGGAAGGTACTTTCCCAACATTTGCCTGGTGTTGAAAATGGGGAAACCACGGAAAACCATTTCAAGGACAGCCGACGGTGGGGCTCGAACCCACGCGTCTACCGAGTCAGCAGAGAGCTTGGCCCCTTGACCTAACGCTGCGCTTTGGCGCGCGTAGCCACTACTGACGGTACCATCGCCCTTATACAGAGGCATACTATTGTCATGATGATAACATTGATAACTGTTATAAGGGGCCTATTTTTTTGCACTAATTACTCCCCGTGACTGCAATTTATAAGCAGCTCGCAATTCTGCACCAGAACACTGGTAGGGGTGACGTGATGCAGCCCGCATTGCCAGGCAACAATAACTTAGGTATTATTGAAGCTGTTCGGGAGCGCTTGTTCTTCCGACTTACTGAACAAAAATCGATTAAGGTTACCTGAGAGGTGTAGCCTAATGCTACATAGCCTAAACTATTCCTTTTGATTCTAGCTATCGACATGCAAGCTACCCTTTGGGTGTCAAATAACAAAGCTTTTACCCGGCACCCGAGGCCATACGATATTATTATTATATACAAAAAGCCATTTTCGAATCCGACTGGTATCTTAGTTCCAGAGATTAGCGCGTTTAAACACACAAACAAACTCTTCAGCTTTATTATATTAGTATAGATACAGATCAATAGGTCAAGCGGTTCAGAGATACCAGGTATCGACCCATGCTGAAACACCCATATTAGCACGAGGTGTACCCTCCACGGGCGGCAATGCAGGCACTGACTCTTGCATCCAGTCGATCATACAGATGGCGAATATTGTCATGGGATACGTTATTCCACGCCTGCTCGACCTTTTCACACAGTTCTGTAAGAGTTGAGGGTGGACGAATCGTACGGGTCACTTGTCGGCCCATCATGTGCTTGATTGGCGACAAGTCCGGCGATCGTGCTGGCCAGGGAAGTTGCTGCACGTCTTGCAGTGCACGTTGAGTTGCACGGGTAGTGAATAACCCAGATTAATTCTCAGAAGTCCATACATGCCAGTGTTGCCATTGCCAACATGATTCTAAGCCTGCCGATAAGTCCAATTTCTAACGTCTATACTATCGATTGGATTTCAACCAAATTTCGTATGTACGATGTGTACTACAACAGATATGACTGTGAGTATTCTAAAGAGCCACCAGGGCTGCCAACTATTAATAAGTACTCTTTCTATGTTTTAATCCTAATATCAATATATCAGAAAGTATGCAAGCCAACAGCTCTAAACTTTGCACACGTATAGTACGGTACCTGACATTCTACTTCAGGTTGGAGTTACTTATATACATCAATGCTGCCAACACGATTCTAAGCCTCCTGATAGATCCAGTCTTTAAATGCATATAACTCCTATAACAACAAATGGACTTCAACCAAATTTCGTATGCGCTTTGTGTACCATAACAGTTATGACTGTGCGTATTCGTAAGAACCAGCAGGTCTGCCAACTGTAAATAATGCTCGCTCTATTTGTTTAATCCTAATATCAATATATCAGTGCGGCTTCGGTGGTGTGGTTGGTAGCATGCTGAACTGTTGTGCCCAAGATAGCGAGTTCAAACCCGGCCAAAGTCGTCGGATTTTTTAAGAGCGTTAAAAATCCTTCCGTATGCCTTCCTTCGGAGGGGAAGTAAAGCCGGCGGTCCCATGTCATAGATTTATGGCATGTAAAAGATCCTTCCACAGACTAAACTTATGTGCAGCTAAATTGTTAGGTTAGATTTCGTCGGAACGCTCTATCAAAGTTCCAACGTTCACCACTAGGTATCATTGATATCTGGTGGCGAAAGTCGGAACTACTTGAAATTGAACGGAACTTGTAGCTCACCTAAGGGTGTCCGCTGGAAGCAGCTACAGACTCAGGCGAGCCGAACATGTCCTCGGACACTCCCTGCACTAAGTGCCATACGATAAATAAATAAATAAATAAATAAATAAATAAATAAATAAATAAATAAATATATCAGAAAGTATGCAAGCCATCAGCTCTAAACTTGGCACACGTATAGTACCTGACATTCTAGATTGATTTGGAGTAATTAATATACCTCAGTGCTGCCAACATGATTCTATGCTTTCTGATAGTGTCAATGTTTGATTACATGTAGCTTCTAAACTAATCAATGGATTTTATCCAAAATTGGCATTATAATAGATCGTAATATTTCAGATTACTTAGCATCACATACATGACATTGTTCCCAACATGATTTTATACGCACTGACAAATCCAATATCAAACAGCATGTAACGTCCACACTATCCATTAGACTTCAACCAAATTTTGTATGTGCATTCTATACCTTAAGAGATGGAACTAAGAATATATTCAGTCACCAGGGCGGCCAACTGTAGTAAGTGACTCTATTAGGCTACACTATTTCAGGTGTATTTCAAACTGCAATACTTAGAAATGTTAGTATTGCCAACTTGATTTCGTCATTATTCTCGATAGGTCTATATAGATTGGCATGAATCTTAAATTTTAAGAAAAGTAGGCTCTTTTGTTCGATAAAGTCAACAAATGCATTTATGGTTCAATTGTGGCCAGGAAAAAGTGCACTTAGTGAGGTTTTGTTTGGCAAGACATCAAGGTAGCTGTGACTTCGCTCATGAAGTGCATAGTTGTGTAGGCTATATGAGTATGCTCTGAAGTAGATCACAAAGGCTTGTGGCCTTAGCCCTGAGTGGAATTAGTGAACCAAAGGTATGAAATCATTATTTGTCTGATTGTTGCGCTTCAATGTAAGTTAGTGTAACTCAGGGGCGTGGTGGCACAGTGGTCAAGCTGTTGGCCTCTCTCCACGGCGGACCGGGTTCAATTCCCGGTCAATGCATGTGAGTTTTTCAAGTGAAATGCCATGTCCTGTGGTTCGGATTCCAGGTAAAAAGGAGGTCCAATGGCTCATGTTCGCGAGATTAATGGTCACGTAAATCTGCAAACTTACTTCATTCCTTTGAGTGTAACTCATAAGCCATAGGCCTAACTTATCAGTTGGAAATGGACAGTTTTAGATTACGCCTATTATTTACCTCTTGACATATTTTTACTTTGGCATATTCAAAATGTAAGCATAATGTCACCGGTACAGCAATGTTTTGTTCTGCAGTAATATCAAGGCTGAACATTATAATGTAATAGCACCATCAAGCTATCCTACTTCCTGTTTTTTTTTTTGATTCTAAAACGAGACTTGGCGAGCAAAATGATGTAAGTTACTAGTCTAGACATTTAATATTGAAGGCTTCCGTGGATATTAATACAGTGCTATATTTATAAAAAAAATATAGCCATGTTAAATGTTCGGGCACAATATAATCTCACCAGATAATTTACATCTCTACTACAGCAACATTCCACACAAGATCCCTGAAACTGTAACGGAATTATCTTTATTCACCAATACATGCGATGGTCTAATCCATAACCACCACGCAGCAGCTGTTCTTCTCTATGTCATATCAACGACACACCTGAAAGTTATTGAACAGAAGTTCTTTGAATCGGGGCACACATTTATAGAGTGCGATTCAATGCATTCGTCAATTGAAAATGAAAAGGAGAATAACCATGACGTGTACATGCTGAATGATGATGATGTTGATTCGTTTAGGGGCTTAGCTAAATCGTGGTCATGTAGCCCCGTGTTTTTGGGTGTGTGGTATTTGTGTGATAACCTGTGTTATTGTAATGGCTGTGTTAGTGTGTGAATTACAAATACCGTACAAGGAAGAATGACTGGAATGAGATATTCAAGAAAGCTCGATCGAGGCGAGGAAAAGATAAGACGAGATCCTTATGTACTCGAAGAACTAAGGTAGCTTACTGCGACTTCTACAACTTACAAACTCCAAGTTCTTTTATGATTCGTAATAGAAACATCGATGAAAATGGGGATACAGTCATGAAAAAGAACACCCTGGTGTGATATTCTACAGGTATGACCACAGTGAAGACTTAAAAAACGTTGTGTTCCATCAATGGCAAGGGAGGCGCCGTAAAGAGCCATTTTATCTTTCTCCGGCTTACATTTCGACATTCACCATCAGTGAGGCAAAAATGGAAGATATTGTAAGTTTATGCAAAACTGGTGCAATTCCAGTGAAATTGCGTTATTGGTACAAAAATTTGGCAACTGAGAATGGTGTAAAGCCGCCCATAGACGGTCAATATTATTGTACAATATAGATTGAACAATATTTTGACGATTATCCCTAGACGTTCAATAATATTGTGCAATAATTTTGTGTGAGCAATAACTTGAATCGTGTGTAGGCAATATTGAAGGTTGTGCAATATTTTGGAAATCACGAGCACAGACGTACAACCTCAATGGCAGTATATTGTGCAACCCCCACACAACGGCAAAATCAGTCTCCGCCAGAGTTTCATCTGGATGATGTTGGATACTGAACTGTGTTGTGTTAAAATTGCTATGGGCGTAGGTGCGAAAAAGAAACAGAAGTCAGGAAGAAAGGAAGGAAATGGGCCAAACAGTGGTTTTTGATCGGGAGAAGTATACCCACGAAACGTTATTCAATGAACTAAGAATCATTGAACCTAATGATTTTCGCAACTTTTTATGGATGGACGGAGAATTATTCTATGAACTCCTCGCATTGGTTACTCCTCAGCATCGCGAATAAGTTTCAATTCTTTGTGGAAGTTGGTGCGCAAAGAATTTATCTTTTTTACCACATGTTATTTGTCCGCGTCTGGATATTGTTCGCGGGATTTTTCTAAGACAACATCATACTGATTCCCTTTTTGGCACGATTATTGTAATCCTTACACTTCACATCTCAAAGAGCTGGAAGGCCAGGATACACTTCAATAAATTCTAAAATAAATTGTTTTTCTGCATTCTTGTCACCCATGACGACCCAAACTCGACTACTTTTGGATACCAACTGGCGGGGCATTGCGCAATACTGCCAAAAGACGACACAATACTTTCCCGTTTGCATAATACAGCATATTTTCAGCTTTTTGAAAATCACGCAATATATTGCACAACCTTTCAATATCGTCTACACACGGTCAATTATATTGCACAACCCGAAATATTGCGCAATACTATTGACCGTCTATGGGCTGCTTAAGAGATAACGCACTAGAGCCCGCAGCTTCTGATGGAAATGTTTTAGAAAATTAAGCACCAGTTTTTGATTATACCGCTCTTTGCCTCAATTTTGTACCAGGTAAGTGTATCATATTGACAAATGATATTTCCACTACTTACCTGAAGTTTACTGACTATTGCTTATTCAAGAGATAGTTTAAAAATTTAACTCAATCATCTTTTGTAGGTCTACTCAATGGAAAGTAATATCAATAGTTGAATAATGTGTTGTACTCTATAATTTCATTTAAAACATATAATATGTAATATTCCTGAGGTGAGATTACTCTTAGTTGTTGGCCCTTATCCAGAAATATAATGTGGAAAAAGTCACTAAACGAATACTTTACTGGAAAACTGTACCAGGTATAAAACAATAAGTGAAAGTATTTGCATTTGAACAAAAACTATACATTTAAATCTTGGAAGCTAGTGTCACATTGCCAAAGGAAGCCCAGTTACATTGTTAACACACACAAAAAATCGACAGAGGTATTGTGGGAACCGGTGTCAAAAACACTCACGTTTGATTTGTTGAAAAAGAATATTTTACTTAACAAATGCAAATAAAATAGATTACCGATACATTATCAGTACAGAATACGTTGATGCCTTCCCAGCTCCAAAGAACAACAACCAAGCCCATGGCCACTGTTTTCTCCATGTCCGCGCGCCCTCTATATCACTCGCGGCAAAAGCTCGTAATTCCCGCCCGTCTTCCCACATTCGGCCGTCCTGATCATCATCGTCCGACCCGGACGATAAGCCTTCCTCAGGCCAGGGCTTCATGTATTCCGCACAGGTAGTGGTGGTCTTGGGTCCTTCGTTGCTTCCTCGTCTTTCGACATGGTATGTATAATTGGGTTTGACCTTCGTGACTTGATAGGGCTCCAGGTACTTGGCCTTCAATTTCATACCTGGTCCGAATTGAGTCCTCTTGACAGCCACTAAGTCTCCGATGTTGTAAATCGAGGCTTTTTATTTTTTTATTTTTTTATTTTATAAGTTCTTGCGGTTCTCCTCTTGAGTCTTGAGAATCTGCAGTTTTGCCTCCTGCCTGATCTGTTCGCGTTGATCCTCAAAATTGTTAATGACTTCTTCTTCCAACATCTCCATGATCTGAAGATCTGTTCTGCTTCGCATCTTGACCCCGGTCAAGAGTTCAAACGGTGTTCGACCTATACTTCTCTGATAAGTCGAGTTCAGTGCCAGTTGAACCGACGGGACGACTTTGTACCATTTGGTTGGATCTTCGGCGGACAGCTTGGCTATGATGGATATCACAATCGCGTTGATGCGCTCCACCTGGCCGTTGGCTCTGGGTAACCCAGTGGTCACCAAGCAGTGCTTGATCCCTTGGTCCTCACAGTACTATTCAAATTCTTTTAAGGTAAAAGATGGCCCTCGGTCCGTGATCATCTGAGCAGGGTTTCCAACGAGGATCCTCTGCAGCTCCAGCTTGCTGATGGTTTCGCTCGACTTGGTGGTCTTGACTGGATACAACCAGGTGTACTTGGTAAAGCTGTCCACGACCACAAGGATGTGGTTGTAGCCTTTATGTGTTGATTCCAGCGGTCCTACATGATCAAGATGATAGGTGTGTAAAGGCTGACTTTCCTTGAACAGCGGGTGAAGTAATCCTTCCTGGTTCCCAGACTTTCTGTTTACAATCAGGCATTTCACACAGCTTCCGATCACTTTCTTCACCTTCTCTGTCAATCCTGGAACGTAGTACTGCTGTTTTATCTCCTCCTTTGTTCTCTTCACCGCGTAGTGTCCTTTGTCATGAATTGATCTGATGATCTCTTGCTGCATCGACTTTGGTACTACTAGAAGTTCTCGGCCGTCTACAAACTTGAATAACATCTGGTCTCTCAACACGTAATCTTCATATGGTCCTTCCTTCAGGATAGTTTTGATGGCGAGTAGACCTTCGTCCTTGTTTTGAATCCTCTTGATTCTAGCAATCAGACTATCAGCGAATCAGAAAAGGGCTGCGGTACACCCCGACAAGGCATCAGCATGTCGCATCTTCGTTCCAGAACGATGTTCGATGGTGTAGGAGAATTCTTCCAACGACAGGGCCTATCGAGCTACTCTGGGTGTTAGATCTTTCTTTTGCATAGTCTTTTGGAACGCCGAGTAATCTGTCACTATTTTAAAATCCACTCCCAAAAGGTAGACTCTGAACTTGTTCAAGGCTCGAACAACGGCGAGGACTTCGAGCTCGTAACTGCAATATTTTTCTTCTCGCGGCGTAGTCTTCTTGCTCATGTATGAGACCGGGTGATGTAGACCATCCTCGGGTAGCTTCTGCAGGAGCACGGCGCCATAACCGAACTTGCTAGCGTCTGTATGAAGCTCAGTCTCATATCTGGGGTTGTAGATTATCAACACAGGACTGGATGACAAGATTCTTTTCAACTCCTCGAATGCCTCTCTCTCCTTGTCTCCAAACCGGAAGTCATGGCCGGTTCTGAGCATATCGCTCAAAGGTTTGGCGATTGAAGCGTAGCCTGGAATAAATTTCCGGACGTACCCTGTCAATCCCAAGAAGCTTTGGAGAGCTGTGATCGTCTTCGGCACCGGGAAGTTTTGTACAGCTGCTGTATTCTCATTTGACGGTTGAATCTTTCCTTCCTGGATTTGGTAGCCCAAAAAATGAACCTTCCTTTTCAAGAATTGACACTTCTTGAAATTTATCAGCAATCCGTAGTCCCGTGCAATGTCAAGTACACCAATTAACAATTGAATAGCTTCTAGTACAGTTTTTACCGTAATTATCAAATTGTCCATGTAGATGAAGATGAGTCCTCTCTTTATCAGCTCCCAAAACACAGCGTTAATAAATCGTTGAAAGACAGACGGGCTGTTAGTGAGACCAAAGGGGACTTTCTTGAACTCGTACTGACCTGACTGGGTAACAGACGATGTATACTTTCTACTCTCTTCTTCAACGTCTGCATGGAAGAAACCATTCTTCAAGTCAAGAGTAGAGAATACACGAGCATCTTGGAGTTTGTCAAGCAAGTCTTCGATGAGAGGGAGGGGGTAGTGATCCTTGACGATGATCATATTTAGTGGTCTGTAGTCCACGCAGACACGATGTGAACCGTCCTTCTTTTTCACAACTACAACAGGACTGGCGTACTCGGATGCACTTGGTTGCACAATTCCATCTTTCAGCCTTGTCTGAATCTGCTTCTCAACCACCTCTTTTTCTCTCGGTGCCAATCGTCTCGGTCTGCTACGTATCGGTTCTTCTGTCTTCACAACTATCTTCATCTGGATATTCGTGGATTTGATTTTCATTGGGGTGTAACTCGCCACGATGTGCTCGACTGTTGCCTTGGCCTCGTCAGATACAGTCTTCTCAATGTCCAGCTCGTCTTCACCTGCGTCAATGCACATGACCAACGTCTCTTCTCTCTTCTTCAACTGAACGCCCTCTCTAGAAATCAACACCTCAGCCTGATCCAGTAAGTCGATTCCAACAATCATAGAAACTAGAATAGCTTCGTCGGGAACAACGTGGACGTCGACACAAAAATCCTGGTCGTCAACGCTGATCGTCGTGTTGAACCATCCCAGCACAGACGCTTTGCTTGCGCCCAAGCCAGTCAGGATCCGGTTGCTTGGTTGCAGTTCTGGGGTGTCGTTTCCCATGTCCTTGTAAGCGTCCTGCCTCAACAAGTTGAAATGACAAGCACTATCTACCAGGGCTGATAAATTGTGGTTGCAGATTTTGACATCCTTGTATTTGTAATTACTGACTGCTTCCTTCGACGTGTTCAAGGCCACCGTCTGTTTCTTTAATTCTTCGTCTTTCGTTGGATTGGTACAATCTGTGGAGATGTGTCCGAATTTGTTACACTGGAAACACTTCCGTCCTTTGTCCTTACCCTTGCACTCGCTGGATTTGTGACTTGACTTGCCACAGTTGTAACACCTCTGCGCCTTGCCCTTATTCTTGCCTGCATCGTCATCCTTCTGTTTATTTGAATCTGCTCCACCGGATTTCTTCTTGTTGTGCTGCGACGACGTGAAAGACCTCTTCGAAGTTATCCTTCCCGCTGCACGTTCATACTGACGTAGTTTCTCTTTGAAGTCTCTAAGCGACTGAGCGCCGTACAATAACAGCTTGGTGCCAGAGTCATCCTCTATTCCGTCTATCACGTACTGCATGAGTGAGTCATCGTCTATATCTCCTCTACTTGCTATCTCCTTCATTGTAAGGTAATATTCCTGGAGCGATTCGTCCCTTTTTTTCCTTCGTCTAAACAGCGTCAAATGGATCTCCGCTGTACTCGACTGCACGTCAAATTCCTCTGGAAGAGATTTCATCAACGCCGTTCAGCTGAAAATTCCCTTCTCACCCTGGATGAAGAGTTTTGCCAAGCCGGTTAGAGATTTCTTAGCGAAGATCAACTTCTGCAGTTTGTTCCATCCCATCAACGCAGCTGTTTCTTCAAACTCGGTGATCCATCGGTTGACTGGATATCCACTGCTACCATCAAATGACCTGACGGAACCTTCGATGTCGCGAAACGTCATAGCAAACTTCTGGGAATACCTCGATGCTTCGCTACCGTCACTTGAGCTGTCCCCTGGTTCACTCTGTCGCCGTCATCGAGTTTCATTCGATTTAACTTCTTTTTCTTTTCGCCACTGTCAATTCCCTCTTAATAGTGCCACATAACCTCTTAGTCTCCTCTAGATCCGCTTTGGAGAGCGCTGCAGCTTTAGCTTGTGCCTTCTTTTGCACTTGTTCGTCATCGTGCTCGTCGTCCGAAGATTTCTCAATCATCTCAATGTACTCTGAAAAAATGCGTCAGGTGGTGACAAATCGACATTGCCATTTCATCCGGGGTGCCCTCGTCTAAGCGCAGGATCACGCACGATGCTTGCAGTTCCTCTTCCGTCAATTCTTTTGTTATAAACTCGACTTTGGCCACATAATCCTCCGAATCAGGTTCGAAAATAAACCCAGAAAATTCTCGCAACCTCTTTCTATTGTTTCGATCATTTGGAGCGTCTTCAAATATAATCTTATGTAAAGCTTTTACAGCTGCCACTGGAACAGTTGAAATGCTTTTGTTTATGAGATCAATATCTCCTAACGTCATCATTTTGGAAATATTAAGCTACGGTACTTATCTGCGTCGACACCGATCCCAAAGCTCTTTTGTCGTCTTTCTCAAATCGTCTTCAACTTCTTTACGTCTTTGTTCAGCTGCAAACCTTTCACTGATGAGATAAGCCTTCAGTCTCAAACATCCGTCGTCAATTCGAGCTGAATTCGTCGTTGGCCTTTTGTCGTTTCGCCGTCAGCAAAATTGGCAAGTGAACATAACCTCAGAAATGCGTCGTTGATTCAATCCAGGACGTGACCCCAATTTGTGGGAACCGGTGTCAAAAACACTCACGTTTGATTTGTTGAAAAAGAAAATTTTACTTAACAAATGCAAATAAAATAGATTACCGATACATTATCAGTACAGAATACGTTGGTGCCTTCCCATCTCCAAAGAACAACAACCAAGTCCATGGCCACTGTTTTCCCTATGTCCGCGCGCCCTCTATATCACTCGCGGCAAAACCTCGTAATACCTGCCCGTCTTCCCACAGTATCATTACAGAAATTTTAGTATTGAGATACATTCAAAAATCCATTTATCTCAGAACAATTGAAGTGTTACTTAGTGAGTTACACCTCTAAACCGATGATATATAACAAGTAGTTCCGTGAAGAACTATACAGCCTATTTTTATATATCCTACTAATGTTAATTGCCCCTATCAACATACTAAATTTCAGTTTGATTGCTGTAATAGATTCGTAGATATTGAGAACCGTCTAAATATTTCGGGTGATCGCCATGTTGGACTTTTATATATGTAGGGCTTACAGTTATGCACTGTTACATGAAGATTATTGTGTACGTGTAGTATTCAAACTTCAATCGCATGATTAGTACACAATAAGTAAAAACGAGATTTTAAAATTTCGCACAAATGCCATCTTGTGGTTATGGAAACAATTGAAAAACATTAGATGCCAGAGGATTAACATTTGTATAAGGATTTACTGTACCAAGTGTCACTGCACTCGGATGGTTAAATTGCGAGAAACGAGCATGTGAATATTTTTACTTCGATCCGCCGCCATGTTGGATTTGTGATCACCAGGTTATTTAAAGTCCTATTGGTGAACATAGCCCCTATGAACATTTAAAAAATCAGGTTGATTGCTGTAATAGATTCGTAGATATTGAGAACCGTCTAAATATTTCGGATGGTCGCCATGTTGGATTATTATATGTACAGGCGTTAGAGTCATGTACCTTTAAAGGAAAATTATTGCGTAGGTTCGTTATTCAAACTTTCATTTCGATCGCAAGATTGCGACACAAGAAACGAAAAGTTAATTTTAAAAATTCGCACAGCCGCCATCTTGAGGTTATGTAAATAATTGAACTAGGTTACATACCAGTGCATTGCAATGTATATAAACATTTGCTATACCAAGTTTCATTCCGTTTGGATCATTAAATCGCGAGAAAAGTCTATTTAAAACTTTCAAATTCGCTTGCCCGCCATGCTCGTTTTGTAGTTAACCGGTTTTTGAAAGTCTCATAGATGAACTTCCAGTAGTGCCCTTTATTGCCGTGCAGAATTTCAGAGTGATACCCATAATAGTTTCAGAGATATAGAATTCGGTGAAATATTTCGCACAGCCGCCATATTGAGGTTATGTAAACAATTGAACGAAGTTAGATGTCGGTGCATTACAATGTGTATAAACATATACTGTACCAAGTTTCATTGCGTTTGGTTGGTTAACTCGCGAGAAACGTCTATTTATAAGTCGCAAATTCGCTTGGCCGCCATGTTAGTTTTGTAGTTACCAGGTTTTCAAAGGTCACATAAGTGAACTTTTAGTAGTTCCCTCTGTCACCATGCAAAATTCCAGGGTGATATCAGTAATAGTTTCAGAGATATTGAATTTTAGTGAAATATTTCGCACAGCCGCCATTTTGAATTGGTGAGACGTAACAAAATTTGCAGGGCACGGTCGGGGTGTCCCGGAATAGTGCTATGAACTTACCGAGTTCCATTGAAATCGCTCCAGTCCACACACACACACACACACACACACACACACACACACACACACACATGCACGCACACACACACGGACAAAAGGTGATCTCATAAGCCTATTTTTCAAAATTGAAAATAGGCTAAAAATGAATGTTTGTTTGTACGTCTTTCATGCGTTCATATACCATTCATCCGATTGCGATCAAATTTTGGTGAGTTGTTGTGCACACTCCCGGGATGGTTAAAGGCATAGCAAATCCAATTTACAATAGATAGCGCGCGATTAGTTTTAACAAATGAATGTTGGCGCGCGATTCGTTTCAACAAAGTCCCGCATGCGTTCATATACCATCCATCCGATTGCGTTGAAACTTTGATTAGTTGTGGTGCCCACTCCCGTGATGGTTATAGGCATAGTAAATCCATTTTACAATAGATAGCGCGCGAGTTGTTTCAACAAATGAGGGTTGGCGCGCGATTGGTTTCAACAAAGTCCCACATGCGTTCATATACCATTCATTACATTGCGATGACATTTTGGTGAATTGTTGTTCCTACTTGCACGAAGGTTTCTAAATTAGTAAATTCCATTTTACAATTGGTAGCGTACGAGTAGATTCAACAAATGAGTGACGACGAGTGAATCGTTTAAGCAAAATCCCGTATGCGTTCATAGTATATCATTCATCCGATTGCGATGATACTTTGGTGAGTTGTTGCGTATACTCCCGCTAAGGTTTCTAACTTAGTAAATCAATTTCACAATTGGTAACGCACGAGTAGATTCAACAAATGAGTGACGGTGCGCGAATCGTTTAAACAAAATCCCGTATGCGTTCATATACCATTCATCCGATTGCGGTGATACTTTGGTGAGTTGTTTTGTATACTCCCGCGAAGGTTTCTAACTTAATACATCCGTTTCACAATAGGTAGCGCACGAGTAGATTCAACAAATGAATGGCGGCGCGCGAATTGTTTCAATACAGACCCGTATGCGTTCAGCCTACCATTCATCTAAATACGATGAAACTTTGATGAGTTGTGCACACTCTTGCGAATGTTTCAGATTTAGTAAAACCATTTTACAATAGGTAGCGCACGAGTAGATTCAACAAATTAATGAGTAACGGAGCGCATATCGTTTCAACAAAATCCCGTATGCGTTCATATACCATTCATGCGATTGCAATGATATTTGGTGAATTGTTGTTTCCTCTTCCGCGAAAGTTTGTGATTTATTACATCCATTTTACAATTGGTAGCGCACGAGTAGATTCAACTAATGAGCGACAGCGCGTGAATCGTTTCAACCAAGTCCCGTATACGTTCATACATCAGTCATCCGATTGTGATGAAACTTTGGTGAGTTCTGTACACTCCTGCGAAGGTTTATGAATTAGTAAGTTCATTTTTCAATATGTGGCGCACGAGCACGGGCACCCGCAGGATTTTTTCAGGAGGGGGAGCCAAGTAATAGTTTTAATTTCATTACCTACCTGTTACTAGGTGATGATGAGACGTGCCCCCCCCCCCCCCGCAATTCTCGTTTCATTTCTGACTTGCTTCGTGATAATCATTGGATGGAAGCTCTGAAACCGTTGGGTACAATATCTTTATGGCATGAATGTGAGGAATAGTTTTTCTTTGTTCAGATAGAAGTTCGCTTTTCTTAGTGAATCATCGTCATAATGTTCATTTCTTAAAAACTGGTAAAAAGTAGTTGTATCACTATGTGTCGACAAAAATACAAATCAAGCAGTTCATTAAAATAGTAATGTTAATCCAGTTCGCTGCTTTTCTCATTAACTGGAGATATTTTCATTTTCAAATAATCCCAAATTACTAAGTTACATAAAACTGAGGTACTATCCCTACATCTAAATCATTTAACTATCAGTAACCTTAATTTATGAAATAAACTGGTGTGACAGTGAAGAATCGAAATATTCTTAGGGATTCCGGGGGAGGGGGCGCCTATGTCAAGGACAAGAACTGTTGCGGTAGACCAAGATTAGAATATGTTAAACAGATTGTCTCGTATGTAAGATGTGGTAACTATTTAGAGATGAAATTTTCAGCTCAGGAGAGGGAGGCATGGACTGCTGCATCAAACCAGTCAAAAGATTGAAGACTCAAACGCAACAACAAATACATGTGAAATCATCACCATAGTACTCTTAAGATCTGTCAGATTTAAGTATTGAAATATTATTTGATTGGGGCAGAGGATTTCTATGTTCCGCTTTTTACAATAACAGTATCGTACAATGGGGATAATGTTACTAGAATCTTGGAACTACGTCTGCGGACGTTGTATAGCGTGCAACTTAAATGTTAGGCCTTTGGCGAAACTCTTCATGTATGGTAACTTATTCGAGGTCTAGGGATACAAATTAAATCTTTTGTTTGAGGGCCCGGGCCTAGGATTTGGAAAATTTTGGTCTGAGGGTTAGGTGGAGTACAGATGGTCCCCCACTGAAGGCCACGGATACCTCCTTCCGAATCCAGGTACCAGTTACAAGTACAAGGGACTGATGATCAGAATGTTGGAAGCTCCTAAATATGAAGCAACACAATACAAAAGAGGTTCGTTTAAACCATTCTCGCTACAATTGGGAATCTCTGTCTGTCCGTTAGGTCGGATCCTACTGACGTACGTCATGTGGGTAGAACCCCACAAAAACCCAAGGTGATTTGCAAAAAACTGTCGTACATTGAAGACCGAGGAGTGTGTACATTGTGAATTAAAAATGAATAAATTCATTCATTAGAAATGTTGCTAATAATGTGATTAAATAGAATTTGTAGATTATTTTACATTCACCCGAAATTATGAAAAAATAATTTTCAATAATAAAGATTTCATTTGCATATCCCTCCTCAATTCAAAATAAACACAATAAGTTGGCAGATTTCAAAGCCTCCGTGGCTTAGGCGGCAGCACGCCGGCCTCTCACCGCTGGGTCCGTGGTTCAAATCCCGGTCACTCCATGTGAGATCTGTGCTGGACAAAACGGAGGCAGACGGGTTTTTCTCCGGGTACTCCGGTTTTCCCTGTCACAATTTCATTCCAGCAACACTCTCCACTATCATTTCATTCCATCTGTCATTCATTTAATCATTGCCCCAGAGGAGTGCGTCAGGCCTCGGCAGCCGGCACAGTTCATATCCTCGCCGCTAGATGGGGGCTTCATTCATTCCATTCCTGACCCGGTCGGAGACTGGAAGCAGGCTGTGGATTTTCATTTTTCAAGTTGGCAGATTTCAGAATGCTGATAATACCCGAAACATTCATCTTAGCGCCAGATCCAGTTCCCTCTTATTCTGAATCCGTACAGCTTTTACCATTGCTATTATTATCACACCACTCTCGTTTATTGTCCAACAAGGAGTTTGCTTTTGCTGTTTGACTAAAAATAAATCATGGTTTTTGGATCCTAAATTGACTGTGGGACATGGTCGTGCCTGTTTGAAAGACATTTAAATAATCAACACGAAGGCGTTTGACCACATTCTGGCTTATGCATTTCGCTCGCTTGGATTCCTTTTCAGCCATTGACCTAAAACTATACATTTTAGGGGCGAGGCCAACAAACTCTGTCATTATGGTATCTGAGCACTCGTATTTCATCAATCCAATCTCCTTTTTGTTAGCAATGGAACTATTAAACACATTACCCTTACTATACGAGGATGTGTCAAACCATTCACTATTTTTCCTCATAACAACATACAGATTGCAATGACGGATATGGTAAATAAAACTGTCCGTGTCACTATACAAAAAGACACGTTGCCAAAACGTTGCTTTGCAAAGCCATAATGAAATTGGTACATATGCAATTTTGAAAGATCTAAATTAACCTGCCCCAAATAGATGGGTTTATTCATAACAACTTAAGTTTTCGACATTTCAATCGTCACCTAGTCGTTATGAATAATTTTCAATGATTTGAAATTTGGCTTTGCAATGTACTTTTCAGCCCCATAGCGCCCCTCCCAGGTATTCACCAATTTAATGTCCCGATATTGCCTTACGTTTCCAAGACTCTTTCCATAAATGCAGTTGTTCATCAGTTTTAAAAATGATTTCAAACTGCTGAGTCACTATTTGCCTGTGGCTGGTGTTTAAATCCAAGTACCGCTTCAGCCACGGTTTCTGGGCAAAGGAAGTAGTCCTGTGGATTTTTTTTCAACTTTATGCTCTTGGCTAGGCATTCCACCAATATGTTGATGTGTAACACTTAGCGATTTTTATCAAAAAAGAGTGCCCATCAATTTCTCATTTTTCACTTTACTTTGTGGAGGGACCATTTTCTCTAGACAAAAAGGGAAATCGCTATGTTTCTCTCTCAGGCATGCGGGGTAGGCTAGGTCGACTTCTAAAATAAAACCAACGTCTTCCTGCATAGCAGCCGCATGGACATTGAAATTTTCTACTTGTTCCTGAGAAAGCCAAGCAAAGTTTTTGTAAGGCAAAGGTTGGCTCATGGCGTGACCATGCAAATTATTCACGTCATAATACATGTGATACGAGACAGGTGCCTCGGGACAATAATAAGACATGTATTCATTATTTGCCTTTGCATGCATCTGGTTTAGGGAAACAACACCTCCTCGAATCTATTTTTCCATCATTAATACCATGTCGGGATCTGTTAATAAATCAAGCTCAACGTTAGTGTACTTTAGTGCTGCATCAAATGACAGGCCTGGACTGGTAAAATAATGTGCCGGGTCCAGGACGTAAATACTATGGCACAATTGACGGAACTTTTCAAACACATCTGTCAATAAAAGTACATCGAGTTTCAGGTAATGCGTAGCATATTCGCCTAGGGTCTTTATGTTAAACACTCTCCAGACATGACAAGCGTGAGCGTAATCCTCATCGGATATCATGCTTTGAGTTAGCAAAGAAAATAATTTCTCTTGAGGAGGTAAAGATTTTTCATCAAGCACAGCCCAGCTCTGCACGTAATCGTAAGGATATATTCCTTTACGAATTCACAATTTAAACTATTGTTTATTTGTAAAATGAGCTTGCGTGTAATTCAACTCGTTTTCATCCAAGCCATTCACTAGGCTGTCAAGGGAACATGGCATACATTTAAACGAGTCAAGAAAGCGAATGCACATCTTCCCTCTCCACCATGAAAGAGAGGTGAAGCTTTCATGGTTTTGGGGCAGAATTCTGAATGTACCTTTATCTACATTTGCAAACTCTTTAATGATAAAGTGGCTCAAATTATGAAAGAACACACTGATGAAGCGGGGGGCAGGGTAGTTTACATTACACACCCTATGGGCTGCACCACTAAACTGCCATGTGAAGTGTAAATGGTCCATTGCGTTTTCGTCTTCTCACAAATATGACAAGGCACAGCTTGCTCATATTCCCTGCGCTGTACATCATTTAAATGCAAACGTACAGGTTTGTCCAATAAACTCTGTACGTCATCCGCCAAAGCCACCATCTGCTTGACAAACCTGCCACTGCTAATGTGGATAATTAATAGTTACGTGTGGAAATATGTGCTACCCATTTAGGTCCCCAGAGATTTGTCTTTGAGAGACGATACCAGACATAAAATCTAAGTAATAGGAAACACCAGATTCCAATAACGAAATAAAATATATTTTAAACACTTTTGAAACACACACAAAAAAGGGATCTTATCATGTAGAAAACAACAAATAATTAGAAATGGGGAAACCAAAGCTATAAATAATCACCCCTTTGACGAAGTATCGTGTTCACAGCTGAACGGATTCAAACTGACTAACATCATTTACAGAAACGTTGAAATAATTTAAATGCACGTCTAAGACAAGTTCGACATATGACCCATTGATATGGTCATACGATATTATCAGGCAGGCTCCAATAAAATATATAAATTAAATGCAAACGTAAGAGAGTAATGACCAACCACTTCTATTCATCACCGTTTTTCCAATATAGAGTCCTAAAATATCAGCTGGTTTTAAAACAAACAATCCCAATAATCCCTGAAGCAGAAACAATAGATTATGGGGGTTACTAGGCCAACCGATTACCCCTAAAATAAAATAATACATAATCGTAGACTCTTATGGAGCACACTAATAAACGAAGCAGAGGGAAAACATAAAACAAGAAACGTTAAAATATTAAGGTTAGATAAAACTGCTTCGAAACTGAACAAGTTGATCTCCGAGAATCGACAAATGAAAATTTGGAATGGCTTAGTGAAATATAAGAAAGACCGAAATAAAAACAATTACCTTTTGGAAGACAAACAGTTACTACTCTGATCAGTATACAAACGAAACGCTCACACGAAAAGCATACAGCTTTCACATCATCACTACGACCATGTGTTTTCTGGACTAAAAACAACAAGGTAACAGAAGTACCAACCTAAAAAGATATAAATGTTTAAGCCCAAACACATCTCACACGTATACGACCAAACAGAACACGTCACACGTAATATAATGGATCTCGACTCAATTGACAACATCAATACACCAAAAATTAGTAAGAGAAAGATCCAACACATTACCCAAACATACCAACCACCACTCAACCTTTCATGCAACTCTTTCATTCATACCGATCATAGTCAATAACAAATTTGTCAACCGTCACATATTAACGTACCTTCTGTCGGCATCAGTCATTTAATAAATGTTATATATACAGTACCATGTTTAAAACGGACATTTCTTGACGTTTCCAATTGTATACCCATTAGATGTTCAATGGTAGGACAGGTAGTTTCAGCTGTAGTCCAAAGGACTACGCCTAACCCAAATTATGTCTCCACGATGTCAGTTACATCTTTCTTCTTCGATGTCAAATTAGGTATTAATAATTATTAAATTCAACAAAGCCCACGTAGGTTGCCAAGACGACAAATCACAGATAATCTCGAACCCAGACATGATCGCTGGCTAAGTTCACAATACAGTACGAGCCATCTAGCGGACAACAAGGAAGCTCGCAACACAGTTCCCAGAATATCCGTTAAGAGGGGTGCGTGTCCAATAAGCGACAGTACTCCGTTAAGTTCATAACTTGTCTCATGGAGCGGATTCTAACTTATTTCGAACATCGTAATAACACATATCAGTATTTTCCTTAAGGATGGATAATATGTATCCGTAATCAGTCAAATACAATTGTCACAAAACCATTGTGTACGACTTGGTAACTATCATAGTGCAACTTTGAATTACCAAAAGTGCACACATAATGATACGCTACGGCAAACGGTTCATGTTTTTGCACATGATACGTTGAACTTGTATGGGGATTGGGTTCGCAACATTGGAGGGGTACATTAAATGCCTCAAAATCGGCATACACACCATGTATTGTTTGAGTATGGCTTTAAATTTCAGAATTGTGTCATTCCCTTCGGGCAACACGAACTTAACCGTTATTTGCGTTTCACGGTCCTGCGTATGTCGTTGTAACAGATCAGGGGTTCCAAAATATTGTAGGCAGCGTCGCAAATATGCTTTTTACCATTATGTTTAGACACTTGGCTGCTTACTTGGCTGATTTTTAATCAAGCAATAATGGTTCTTATTCCCATCAGACAAATACAGCAAATTAATGTGATGTTGTTTACGCTCTTTCGAGATGTATAATGACCCAGCAATGTCAGAGCCTTCCACACCATATACCATAAATGAAAAATCAGTATTACCCTGTTAAAACTGATTTGTTATCTAAACGCATGGGGAATGATTCATCGGTAAGAATCAGAGTTTCTTTTAAGTGATCAAACATTTCTTTGTACTTCCCTAGCTTATGACCATTACGGTCTTTGCATGGTTGCAAAACACCTCGCAAGACACCAGAAAGCAATACTCGTCTCTGTTTTGAATATTCACAACTGCTTTTTTCGAAGCTATATGCTTTGGTGTTGAAATAAAGCTCGAGCCAACGTTCAGCGGATTATACTTGCAAATATCGACTTGAAAGTAGTGAATTTTCTCTAATGCTAAGCCACTGGGACCATCCTGAAATATTTCAAATTTATTCATGAGAGAATGCATGCCATAAGTCGCATGCCAGCTTTCTAAATTATCTGATACAACCAATTCCCACATTTTAGTACAAAGATTAAACTTGTGCCTTTCTTCCATGTCATTTTTTATCAATACAAATTCGCACAGCAGTTTCATGTTTACTTTCAAAGAGTAGTGCGATCTCAAATTTTATTCAATCTCATTCTTAAAAATATCAAAACATTTTTTTACAAACTCTATAGGGGACAGACACTCGTTCACGTTTCCAATTCGGCCCGAGCAAACGCGACTTTTAAAACACTTAGCTAAGGGTTGGTAAAATAGAATGTGTGTAGTAGACATGCTTATTTAATAAAGTGTTAACTTTACCTTGGTAATTGAAGCAGCAACAGCCAACACGTTGTACAGTATAGCAGCAGGATTCAATCCAACAACTTTGGGCACAGCAAGCAACAACCCCGTTCACAGTTTAGCAGCAGGAATTCAATCCCACAACCTTGGGAACAGCAGGTGACAAAGACATACCTTATCATTAGTTTAAAGTTGATCCTTTAATTAAACTCACTCACTAACAACCACTGCAACCAAATGTCAAGTGAAAAGTAATCTTCCGTCACTGCCTACATAATTATATTAATCATTTCTTTGCCGTTCACACCTCCCGCCGGGGTAGTGGTGGTGGTGGGGATAACTTACCGAGTCAGGACTTTCCCACACCAGTACAGTCTTCCCAGTTGAGGTGAGCTGAGAAACACCCACCCATGTCTTCAAGTTATATGAGTGTGCACGAAAAGACATGTAGTTGTGGGTATCATAACCCGTGTAAACCGGCGTATGAACACATTCCATTTGAATAATATCACACACCAACCTTTACCAAGAGTACGAGTATCATCTCACACTCTTTTATCAGCTTTGATAACATGTTACAAGCTCTGCTCCACGGTCCTTGCCTCGACAGCTCTGTATACAGTCCAGCCATGTTCATGTTTTTAATACTCAATAATAATAATAATAATAATAATAATAATAATAATAATAATAATAATAATAATAATCATAACAGGTTTTTCTTTTTACCACTTACAAACTTAAACATAGAGATTCGACGCATGCTTTTGTTTTCTTACCCGTTTCAGGAAAAAACCCACTTTCCTAAAAAAAATAGTTTACACCCATTTTCTAGCACATTTACCGAAAATTTAATCACATCATGGTAAAGAGGGCCTAATTATAAAAACGATTACACCTCACACCATGTAATATCATTTTATCGTAAAAAACAATTTATAAAAAAGAACTGTTTCCCTCATTTTCAAAAAATGAACATCTTCTTGCACCATGTAAAAGAGGGTAACGCGCTGAGAAAGCATACCATGCACATCCAAATGCGACCATTCCTTACTGAAATATAACCAAAGATCTAAAAATAATTTTTACCCCAAAAATCCGTTTCCCTAATTTTTCAAAATTTATCATATTAAAAATATAAGTGCACCATAAGATAGATCAGAAAAATACCCTTCAAACAAGACATCGCATGACCCTCTCCGACCATTGTCTCCCGAGATATAACCATATAACCATATAGCCATGTAGCCTACACAGCTAAGGCACACATGCGACTGTAAGTGGCTCTCTCCTTGTTTCACATCTCATGGGACCGCCGGCTTTACTCCTTGGACTTAGAATCTCGCTTTAGCAATCTAATCTAAGGTTTAAAACCGAGGCTCGGAAAAAGTGTGTTGAGATTTTCTTTCTGCAATCTGTGTGTTTTCACATATCAAGAAATGAAGTGTTTCTAATGTTAATTTCGTCTGTATGTCTGGTGGAGGATGGCTTGGAGCCGCGTCCAAGGGCCGAGCTGAGGCTGGAGGACATCGACCAGCAGCTGGAGGATGCCGATGCAGCACGCTTGGCAACCGAGGCGGGGCTTCGCAGGGCCAAGCGGAAGCTGGAGGGTGAAAAGGCAGCACGCTTAGCGGCCGAGGCGGCGTTTCGCAGGACCGAGCTGAAGCTGGAGGCTGCTGAGTCAGCACGCTCGGTGGCCGATGAGGCTCGTCGCAGGACCGAGCTGACGCTGCAGGTTGTCCAGTCCGCACGCTCAGCGGCCGTGGAGATGTGCCGATGGGCCAAGCAGGATCTGGAGGACAACGAGCTGAAGCTTGAGGGTGCCGAGGCCGCACGCTCGGTGGCCGAGGTGGGGCGTTGCAGGGCTGAGCAAAACCTGGGGGGTGCCAATTCAGCTCTCTCGGCGGCCGAGGAGGCGCGCCTACGGGCTGAGAGGGAGCTGGGGTGTGTCAATTCAGCACGCTTGGCGGCCGAGGAGGCGCGTCGCAGGGCCGAGTAGAAGCTGGAGGGTGCCAATTCAGCACGCTTGGCGGCCGAGGCAGCGCGTCGCAGGGCCGAGCTGATGCTGGAGGGTGCCACGACGGCACGCTGGGCGCGTCTGTGGGCTGAGCAGGAGCTGGAGGCTGCCGAGTCAGCCCGCTCCGTGGCGAGAAGGCGCGTTCCAGAGCCGAGCAGGAGCTGGAGGTTGTCCTGTCCACACGCTCGGGGCACGTGGAGGCGTGGCGAATGCTCGAGCGGGAGCTGGAGGACAACGAGCTGAAGCTGGAATGTGCCCTTTCAGCGCGCTTGGCGGCCGAGAAGGCCCGGCGAAGGGCCGAACAGGAGCTGGACAAGGTAGGTTGTGTGCCCCCCATGTGTGTAAGAAGATTGTGTAAATTCTTGTATTTTGTTTCAGGCACTAGGGATTACGGTAATTGCATGTTGGTGACAGATCCTGGAAATCGGACAGTAGGGTAGTGAGGCCGATTCTACTTCACTCCAGAACCCTCCTTGCCCCACTACTAAGCCTCAGCCATGTTAAATATCTCTCGAACGCATGGTCCGATTTTGACAAATGAGGTGTCGTTGGACTCGAGCTGACGTCCTCTTTCCTATGGAACATTCGTTATATTTTTGATTTTTTTTGAATTTTTTGTTTTTGAAAATAGGCGATAGATTGAAAATCAAACAGGATAGAACGTTGTGCCATAGCTCAAACGAATGGTCTTTATGACCTTTATTTTCTATAATAAAACTTTTTTACTTTTTATGTTTTTTTGAAAACACTCGATTTTTGAAAATCCTATATTTTGGAAACTAGGAACTCTACAAAAAAATTGTTTGACGTAAATCAATGGTCCCTACCCCCTCTACCCCCCAAATAAATTTCAAGTCTCTAGAACGAAAACCTGTAGTAGTTTGGTAACACGGGAGCTGCTCCACTTAGCAAGTGGTGAGCCCCTGCGACCTTGGAATGGAAGGAGTCATGCTAGGAGGGCGTGCTTGGATTCGGTTTTTTTCGTCTCGTTGCGCTCTTTACGGGAATGTCGGTGCCGAAAAGGTGAAATGCTGGAAACAGGGGTTTTTCGGGGCAAAAACGTGATTTTAGACTTTTTGCTATATCTCGCGAACCAATTATGCTAGAGGCGTGTACGAGGGGTCCAAGGACTCGGGCTGACGTCCTCTTTGCTATGGACCCTGTATGATATTTTTTTTGAAAATGTTTGTTTTTGAACGTAGGCGATGGTTTGAAAACGAAACCTGATAGAACGTTGTGCCATAGTTGAAACGAATGGCCTTTATTTTCTTTATATTTTTATAATAAAAAAAATATTTTTTTACTTTTTTTTTGAAAACACTGAAACTTTGAAAATGCCATATTTTGGAAACTAGGAATTATACAAAAAAGTTTGTTTGACATTAATGATAGGTCCCTACCCCCTCTACCAAGAAAATAGATTTCAAGTCTCTAGGGCAAAAAAACTAGGCATGTTATTTTTTTATAAAGAGTGCAGACAGAGAGCCGGTAGCGCTTGGCATGTGTTTCAACGAGGCTATGACCGACCATGGTGAATACAGGAAATGGCTATTTCGAGGGGGCGATGTATGGTCAAACGAGGGGTCGCTTTTCGATATTTTCTTATGACGAACCAATGAAGGTGAATATTTCGAAAAACCATTATGGTGATCTTTAAAATGGGTTAGTAAACACTGACCAGTAACCAAATAAAATTCATAATGCTATGAGACGAATGAGACTAGCAGCCAGAATGAAAAAAAAACAGAATATCTGCTCGAGAGGCCTGCCAGAAGCTTGGCTGGCTGGGTGACAGGATGTGACATGTTATCGCGTTTCAGGAATGTGGCCAGAGCAGGCAACAGGCCAATGGAAAAGTACAGTGACGTAGAGGTGAGTTGAAGGTCGAACAATATCACAAAGACGTCAGAGAAATAATGCAGTAAGCGAGTATGACTCCTCCCCCTACCATTGCCATAGCCAATTGCAAGGCAAGAGCAATGTTAACAGCTATGGTAAGAGGGACACAGGGTGAGGGGCTGGGCGAGGAGAGGAGGGTAGGGGGTATTAGAGTGTTGATCATGTTATGACACACAGTCAGTCATTACTGTTCTAAGCTTTGCAGTGTAAACATAGGCTGCGTCGTCTGCGTATAAAAGTGATTGCATTCGTGTGCTCAACCGCAGTTGGTGACTATATTGGATACATTATATATTTGAGGTATGTGCGAGATTAACACTGTTTAGTTTATTTTAATGCTAATGAATGTTTAAATGATTATTGGTTTACCATTTGATTTATGGACTGTTTTTTATTTTGTTTGTTTTAGATAACCTATATACCTGTTGTTGTGGACAAGAGAGAGACAGAGAGAGGCAAACCATTTCACAGAAACCTACAAGACAAGGCAGAAAAACAAGTTTTTTACAAAACCCACGTAAGATTTTTTTAAATTATATATATAACCTGTTTGATTTGATTTTATTTATTTTTGTTTATGATAAATGCTATTTGGAATGGATATACTCATGGTGGTTTATTTTATTTATTTTTAGTGTGTGTTGGAAAACGCTTGACCACTGCTGAAAAAACTGAGAACGTGTGTGTTTGGAGCTATTGCTCACCTGGCAGTCTACGGCTGAAAACTGTGGTGAGATTGTTTCTTTTATAAAAACCATGTCTTTTTCCACTGCTACTGATACATTAACTTGGGAGCCTCTCGAGTCTTGTTCCAAGTCACGCGTTTGCTCTGGCCACGTGGAAAATGTTAGGGAGGAAAGGTTGCATACGGCTTTAAAGGTCAATACACAACTCGTGTGCGATTTCATCTATAATAACAAGGACGGTGAGCATAAAAAAAACATTTTATATTGGCAGTAAAATGCAAGAGCTATTCATAGCCCATAATTTGGAACAGTGGTATGAAACCCACGTGGTGAATGCCTTGCTATCAAAATTTGATAAACTGCAACAAGGACCGAGTGGTCTAGCCTTAGACAAAATTCATTATCTACAAATCAACATTTGTCATTTCAACCCGTTGAATGCTGGGTCTAGCTATATTAAAACACTACTAGCAATAGCGTTGAAAAAGGCTGTGGTGAATATTAAGAACCATGACAATGAATGTTTTCTGTGGGCTGTGGCCGCGTATTTGCAGCCAGCACAAGACTATAATGGTTCTCGGCCAGGAAAGTTCAAGGCCAAGTTTGAAGAATTGAAACAAACTTTAAATTTAACTCGAGTGACGTTCCCTATGGACTTAACCGAGATCCATATGTTTGAACAAGACAACAAGGACTTTTCGTTCATGGTGTGTGGCCTTGATGGTAATGAGATTGTGGGTCCTCTTTATGCTACAAAAGAACCGAAACGACACCACATTCATCTTTTATATTTATCTGTAGGAGAGGTGAATCACTATTGCCTCATTAAAAGCCTGAGTAGATTGCTAAGCAGTCAAATGTCCAAAGATCAACATAAGAAACATATTTGTGACCATTGCTTGCAATATTTTAAAACCCCTACGCTTTTGAAACGTCAGGGTAGATTGTGTTTCTCAGGAAGCGGTGAGACTGATATTGCCACAAGGGGACAAGGCTGTGTTAAAGTTTAAGAACATTCATAAGCGTGACACTGTTCCCTATGTGGTATACGCAGATTTTGAAGCACTCACCACACCCATGGCGGGATGTGAACCAGATCCCACCATCAGCTCAACCACACCCATTCAAAAACATGAACCCTTTGCCATAGGATTTAATGTGGTGTGTGCCTATGACCCCAAGCAATACGTTTACAAATACCGCGAGGGGCCAGATTGTGCCAAATGGTTCTTGGATGAACTTGTCAAGTTGGCTCATGATGTACAGAAATTACTGGACCACCCAGTGCCCATGAGCTTATCTCCAGAACAGCAGCAGCAGTATGAGCATGCCACGACATGCCATATTTGCGAAAAGCCACTGATCAGAGCTGAAGACACCGTTCGTGATCACTCGCACTTTACGGGGGAGTTTCGTAGAGCTGCGCATAGTAAATGTAACTTGAACTTTCCAGCTCCTCGCTTCATCAGTGTCTTTTTCCACAATCTGGCGAATTATGACATTCAGTTTTTGATTCGTGAATTGGGCCATGTCAACAAGGGCTCGTTTACCATTATTCCCCAAAACCATGAGCGTTTTACAGCCCTGACATTGAGGTTGAGCGACTTTAGCATTCGATTTTTGGATTCCTTTAAGTTTATGGCATCCTCGCTAGACAGCCTTGTGAATGGCTTGATTGAAGAGGAATTTAAAAATACTAGAAGGCATTTTAATGATCCTGAGCAATTTCAATTGTGCATTCGCAAAGGCATATTCCCGTATGATTTCTGCAACAGCTGGGACGTGTTAAAGCAAAGAAAACTCCCACCACAAGAGAAATTTTACTCGAAACTAACACGCAGTACCGTTTCCGATGAAGACTATGCACATGCATGTCAAGTTTGGCGAGTGTTTGGCATGAAGACGCTAAGTGAATATGCCTTGCATTACCTAAAACTTGATGTATTGCTGCTCACTGATGTGTTTCAAAAATTCCGTAACTTCTGTCAACACATTTACGGTCTTAACCCGGCTCACTATTATACGAGTCCTGGACTCTCGTTTGATGCCGCTTTGAAATACACTCAAGTGGAATTGGATTTACTCACTGATGTAGACATGGTTCTATTTTTTGAAAAGGGTATTCGTGGCGGCTTTGTGTCACTTAACCAGCGCCATGCCGAAGCGAACAATGTCTACATGCCTGATTATTCACCAGACAAACCAGAATCGTACTTAATGTACTATGACGTGAATAATTTGTACGGTTACGCCATGAGTCAGCCTTTGCCCTATGGGAAGTGTGCTTGGCTGACAGACAAACAAGTGTCAGAATTTGATGTGAACATGGCTAGCCAAGAAACAGGCCGTGAATATGTGCTAGAAGTGGATATTGAATATCCCTCATCCTTGTATGATGAACATGCCGATTTCCCATTCTGCCTTGAGCAAATGGTTCCCCCTGACAGTAAAGTGAAAATTGAAAAACTCATGGGCACACTTTACAACAAAAATCGGTATGTTCTACATATCCAAATGTTGGTGCAATGCCTTGCCCAAGGCTTGGTGTTGAAGAAAGTCCACAGGGGTATTTCTTTTGCTCAAAAAGCATGGCTTGAGCCATACATGCGACTCAACACAGAGCACCGACAAATGGCAACACAGCAGTTTGAAATTATTTTTTTAAAATTAATGAACAACTGCATCTATGGCAAGTCTATGGAGAATGTCCGCAAATACCGTGACATTAAATTGGTGAATGTCTGGGAGGGGCAGTGGGGTGCCCGGCGGTACATTGCCAAGCCAAATTTCAAATCGATCAAAATTATCGATGAGGATTTGGCTACTATTGAAATGAGTAAGACCAGCGTGACCATGGATAAACCCATTTACTTGGGTCAAGTCATTTTAGACTATTCTAAATCGGTCATGTATCGATTCCACTATGAGTTTGCGAAACGCAATTTTGAGGACGTCTCTCTTTTGTATATGAACACGGACTCATTCATTTACCACATTCGCCACTGCAACCCCTATGACGTCATGAGGCAACATAGTGACTGGTTCGACACCGCTTGCTATAGTGCTGACAACGTGTTTCACCTGCCCATAAAAACAAGAAGGAAATGGGCGTTTTAAAGGATGAATGCGGTAATTCCATTATGACGGAATTCGTAGGTTTGGCTTCAAAAATGTATGCTTATCGCACACTCGGCTGTAAGGAAGCCAAAAGAGCAAAAGGTGTAGGTAGGGCAGTGGTAAAATCGCTACGTATTGATGACTATCTAGCGGTTTTACGCACTGGCAAAGCTATGTCTCATACACAGTGCAGAATACAATCCAGCAACCATCATTTGTATCTTGTGGAACAGAGAAAACGCACCCTCGCCTCCATGGATAACAAACGTGTGTGGGCTGATGACCTGCTCACCAGCTTGCCCTGGGGTTATGATCGCAAGGAGGAGGAGGTGTGATTTCACTGTTTAATCGTTTATGGGACATAGCTTTATGTAACTTGTAGATTTAGTATTTTGTAAATATTGGTTTCTGTCATTGTAAATAGTTGATTTTGTAAATAGTGGCAACCCACTTGGAGCTTTTGCTCTTTAAAAAAGTTCTATGCAATCTTTTTATTTTTATTTTTGATTGGTGAATAGTTTGATTCTTTTAAGCTGTACAAAGTTTTTTTTATTGTAAATATGAAATACAGTAAGTAAGATTTTTAGTAGCTTTTTTTCTTTTTTTGAAATGGTAAAATGATAAACTAAAAAAGTTCTTTTGGGATGAGTGTGCATGTCGAGAATGTGCTTTTGGGAATACATAAAGTGGTTGTGTTTGTTCCCAAAGACAGGTGTGAATGTATGAGTAGAGAGAGAAAGCTGGTGTGTATGGTTGACCAGAGCAAACACGGTGAGGTAGGGTGGGTGGGTGGGGAGGGGGGTAAATGGTCACTTATATACTCATTTTGTTTTCAATAGTTTTGTTTTCTTTGAAATGTGGCAGACAATAGACATATTTTTTGTAAAAACAGTCTTACCTGCAGTAGTCGTAGACCTCGACGTTTCTCCAAACACCCATAAACACACTGCAGTATTATCAATGTCAAGCACTTGCATCAACATCATTGTCAAATCTCAACTTTCGACATACACCAAATGGAAAAATGTGAAAACAGCAAAATGGAAAATCCATGTTTCCATATCACAAATAACGCAAAACTTAAAACGGACATTTTTAAAAACCGGAAATGGCCATGTGTGAAATATGAAAATTCAAAAACTTCAAACGGACATTGTTTAAAAAGTGTCATCAGCAAAATGGAAAAATCCATATCATCAAAAACACAAAACTTGAAACGAACTTTTTTTAAATCTGTAAATTGCAAAATGACAAATGGCAGTGTGTGAATTCATCATGTGTGAAATGTGTAAAATGAAACATAAGCCATCAACATCATGATTTTTTAAAATTAAAAATAACACAACATCGTGCTCTGGTAAACCTTTGTTTTTATTTCATAGTCATAGTGAATTGACAAAAGAAAAATAGAATACAAACAAATCCCAATTCCTCACTCCTCAATGTTTATGTCCATGCATCATCAACTTTCCTTTCATAGCACTCATGACAATCAGGGCTGCCATCCTTTCACCCACTGAGGCATCACTGGATGTGAAACGTTGTTTAGCTTTCTTCAATAACAATTTATCTGCCACATGTCTTAAACCAGGATGACTATGGCGATAAGAAAGGTCATTTTCCTTGCATGCTTGATCCAAAAGATTAATGGGTACATCACCACGTTGTAAACGTTTTTCAAGATGAGTTCCAGGGCCGCAAAAACGATAACCTGGAAGATGGATTTCGAAAGGTAGGTATTGAATCACTTTGTCATTGACGCCATTGCCAGTACAGGTCTGGCATATCCTTTTCCATGGATGGTAAAAAGGTTTGGTCTTCCTCCTCCTCTGTGGACGATGTTTGTGTTTGTTGTTGTTGTTGCTTTTTCTCGCCATGACACTCATGGAATGATTCAACAAAGTCTTTACATGGACTTTTATGACCGTGATACAGTTTCACTAGCTGGCAAGTCGCACACTGACGCATAGACGGTATTTTTGCCATGGCCACTTGCTTATGGTGATCGTAATCCGTGCAGGGTTGCAATTCACTCAACACAGGGTCTTGAGTCCATGATTTTGGTACATGTTGCCAGATTTCTTTGACCGCGTTGGCGGCCACATAATAAATGAACGACTTGGGGAGCGTCAAGAGTTCCTCTTTGGTAAAACTGTCTAGTTTCTTTTTGCACACAAAGAACTTGCCGATGGCTTTGTCCGTAGCATTGCCTTTCTCCATGGTATCACGTGCTTTAGATGTTTACACGTCGCTTGTAGAAATCTCACTGACGTCATTCACAGGTAAATCTTGAGTTATAATTTTGTTTAACAACTCCCAGCAGGCATGAGTGGTTAACCAATGAAAGAGATGCCACGCATGCGATAGGGCTGTATGGGTAATGTTGCCACAGGAACAAGTATCCATGAGCGTTTGCAGGGAGGGGCAGCCCAACTCCATGAGGTCGATACATTGGCAGTAAGACGCCAAAAATGGTTACAACCATTGACGTTTTTCATTACCTTCAACAAATACCACATTGGCCGAGGACAAGTGTGCTTTCATGACCGCGTCCAAATATTTATAGGAAATGGTTCCCTGATTCCAGTCTAGTTGCCTATGATTTTCAATCCACTGGGTTTGTTTACGGTCTTTTTCACACAACAAATCAAAAGCATGGGGTGGTTTAAATAGCAAATGCGTAGCTTGCGATATCCAAAACGTGGTACAATCGATCATGGCCACTTGTTTAAATATAAATTTGTTGTCACCAATTTTAAACCCTTGACAATCCACAATGAGTGTGCGCAACATGTTGACGCTTGCCTGGACCAAGTTCAACTGACGACTGACTGACGATCGACCACTAAAGTGTGATCATGACATGGACTTACCTACCATGTTAGTTTCAAATTGAGGTTAGGGTAGGACAGGGGGACATGCAAAAAATTAGAATTTAAGAATTACATCATTTTATTATCATAACACGTCTTAAAGGCTTTGGTCATTTTTGGATAAGGACGATAGCAACTGATACAACAATATAGTCTCTTGTGTTTGTAACGTCCATAACACCGATGATGTCCCAATGTCTCTAAACTAGGCGTTTTTGATGGTGAGCTGCTTACCGAAGCACCATGGATACCATACGGTCCACATGTATCGTAACTCGTTTTTTTTCATCACCCAGAGACACAAGTGAGGGATAGCTTGAATGGCAGGGTAAATTTCCCACTTTCATTCTGCACAGGTAGGGGCAGGTGGGTGACCAGCGCTGATGTTCCTGCATGGGTTCATCGCCCTCCTGCCATTGGTCTATGATGATGGGACAAAAGGCACATTTCACTTCATCTCTTGTTTTTAAATAGTAGAATCCAGCAGCCGCCAAGGCTTGAGGGTTTATGAAAGGCACCGGTCACGTGGCAAAAGTCTTGAAACGTTGTTCCTCAGAGTTTAAATTCATGGCTGTATATTCCAATTCCACATAAAGTGGGAAATCGTTTATGGTTTTTCCCGCTTGCTTTTCATCCCATGTCAACATGAGATGAAAGGATAATTCGTCACCTGCATTGACCATTTCATGGTTATGGACCAACATCCTATGACCATTTACCTTTATTTGTAAATGGTTCTCATCAGGTATGGCATATTTGATGTGAATGGTTCCATCATAGTGTAATCGATAGTGGCTTAAACCCGAAGCAAGCACATAGGTCAAGTGCTGATCATGGAGTAGCGGTAAATGGTTTCTGTCATTCACTGGTTTTTCATTTGTCAGATACACTAAAAATACAGATGGGATAAATTTATAAAGCCTTTTCATTTCATAGGTCATGTAACGCTTGGTACAAACATCGTCTTCGTCTTGTGGGTCTTTCACGTGAATAATCCGATGGTGATTAGCGCTATAGTCATTCACCGTAAGCTGGGGCACTTTGTCATAAAACTCATACTCTTTGTTATCCACATACTTTTTCGTAGTAACGTCTGTAGACACTTGAGGATGTTTTACATGGGTTAACCGCTTTCCCTTAAAGTCATATCTCCCTGTTTTGTGCGTGGCACTACTGACCTGTCCACATAGTGTTTATTAGCAGGATCTGTTTCTTGTTTAGGATCATGTATGGGGACAGGCCTAGCTTTGGCCATCAACGCACGTCCAAAGACATCCATCGTCAACCTGTTGTACCAGTCTACTGTTTCTATGACAAGGTTCGGCGTCCTGTATATAGACAACCTGCTAGCCTGTCTAAGCCTTAGTTGAAATGAAGATTATTAAGCATCAAGAGTCATTCCCCGTGGGGGACATGGTTTCCCATCTCTGTCCCACATCACGTGAACAACGCCATGGTTCACTGTTTCCATCTTCCATTCGCTGCATCATTGTGGGGCCTTCCGGCTGTGGAAAGACCAATCTTTTGCTAACGCTCATCACAGCACCCAATGGTCTGCGTTTTCAAAATATTTATATTTTTGCAAAATCTCTCTACCAACCCCTCTACGTGTTTCTGGATCAAGTCATGTCTGGATTACAAAAAGAGAATATGGGTTATTTTACATTTTCCATGTAAGAAAATGTGATTTCACCGGATGAGGTAAAGCCTGATTCACTCATGATTTTCGATGATGTATCCACTGAACGTCAAGGCATCATTCAAAACTATTTCAGCATGGGTCGACACAAACATATCGATTGCTTCTATCTTGGACAAACGTATTCAAAAATGTCCAAACAGTTGATTCGTGACAATGCCAATGTCATTGTTTTATTTCGTCAGGACGAGAGGAACAGTCGTCACATTTATAATGAACATGTGAATCCGGATATGACCTTTCAAATGTTTACTGAATTGTGTGCCAAGTGCTGGAACACTCAACGTCATGCCTGTTTAGTGATTGACAAACAAAGTGAACTCAACCAAGGACGGTATCGCTTAGGGTTTGATCATTTTATTGCTATTTAAGACCCTGTCTCATTCTCCGTCAAGTCATTTGTCAAGACACCATGGCGTTGGCAGAGAGTCAATTGAAAAAGCATATTATTAGAGCAAAAAATACTATTCGTCAAAAGTTTCGTCAATTGAAACAATCACGTGCAAATCATGCTTTGTTTATTCAACAACATTTAGCACCTCCGCTAAAAGCCATGTTGAAACCCTCTTTCAAGCCATCTGAAACGCTACCCACCGTTTCACAAGCCACGCAGACGCTGCACGAGGACCCTGAGGAAGAGGAAGAGGAACAGGAAGATTTGACTAGTGTTAGCGAAGTTGAGGATGAGGAGGAACAAGTGTTTACGCCTCAAAAAAGGCCGCACCCCTTGCAGAGTTTTTGAGAAAAAAGAAATCCTTGGCCATGGTCGAAACACCTTGCCCTTCCAGAGCGTCTCCGTTTTCACAACTCTTGGCCACCCCTCATCATAAAGCTCAACTGAAAACCATTTTAATAAAATATTATGGATCAACATTGGAACCCTATTTCACCAATCTATTTATTGGAAACACAGATACCACGTATGGGGTTCGCTATGAGGATTATAGTTTTAAAATTGGCGATTCATCCATTAAATTTGCTCGTACTAAAGCTGTCATTAAAAACATCAACTATAAATTAACTCCAGGACTGTTAAAGCTGCTCTTTTCTCGGACCCCCTCTACCCATGATTATACACCAGAGGATCTTGACAAATATAAATCCATTTTAATGGATACCCATGCCCACAAAAGACAGTATGATCCCGCTCAACAAGTGAATGCCAATATATCTCAAAAATATAAAACCATCATTGCAAAAATGTTTCCCACCAGTCAAAGTACTCGTCGTAAAGCGTCCGATTCGGGAGTGACATTTAAACCATTAAAACCCCTTGTGGATGTTACCTACTGGCACAATCCCAATAAGCTCGTCCAGCGGCTACAGTTGTTGCGTGCTTCACGTCAAGCTGGCCATACCGGTCACGATTGGGAAATTCAAGAAATTGAACAAGAACTTCGAAATGCCAAAATTATTGTTTAAGCCCTCACCCATTAAAATGGGTATTGCTCACGAGTTGCATCGCCCAGCTAGACGTCACTATCCACGACTCAAGGGGATTTCACGAGGTGTGGTTGAACTTTGGCAGGCTGACTTGGTTGAAATGATACCCTATGCTGGCGTTAACGACGGTGTACGCTATATGTTGACCGTCATTGATGTCTATTCCAAAATGGCCTTTGTTGAACCTGTGCGTCGCAAGTCTGGTCCACTAGTTACCAAGGCCTTTCAACATATTATTCAACACTCCAAACGTCAACCTCAGCTGCTACAAACCGACCGGGGGAAAGAATTTTTCAACAAGGATTTCTCCAGTTTTCTCAAATCTAAGGATATTCACCATTACACCACGTACAGCAACCTCAAAGCCAGTGTGGTCGAGCGGTTCAACCGAACATTGAAAACCCATATGTGGAAAGCGTTTACCGCTCAGGGCACGTATCGCTGGTTGGACATGTTGCCAGAGCTAGTGTCACGTTACAATGACACCAAACATAGAACGATTGGGACCAAGCCACGCCTCGTGACCAAAAATATTCAGCGATTGGATAAACTGTTTAACCCCATAAAAACAGCCGATCCTAAATGTCACCGACTGAAAACTGGGGATTTTGTTCGTGTGAGCAAATTTAAGTCTGCCTTCAATAAGGGCTACACGCCTCAGTGGGGGACTGAACTATTTCGAATTCGTCAAGTCAACTTGGACACTCCAGTCACCTATTTACTCGAGGACCTCAGCCATCAACCCATAACGGGTAGATTTTATCTCCATGAACTTCAGAAAACAGCATTTCCTAAGCATTATCTTGTGGAAAAAGTGTTGCAACGAAAAGGAAATAAACTCTATGTCAAATGGTTAGGGTTTAACTCTACGTTTAATTCTTGGATCAATAAATTACATGTTGTGTGAACCTGTGCAATTTTTTATTTATGTATTTATTTTATTGAATCGTGTGTACGAGAGCTCTGTGTACAGCGCTTCACGCTTCATGCATGTCCATATATGTTTCACTTTCTCTCTCCACACCCACCTCTCACTCTTTTACTCTATGTTGACATACAACTCGTTCAGCTATTGGTTGTCATGGGTTCTCTACTCCGCCCCTCACGTCTCCCCCTGGCTCTCTGGCCCCGCCCCCTCACCACTCTGCAGTGGTCACGTGATTTCCTGTTGTGTAGAGGTTTCCCTCCTTTCCGCTCACGCACTCTGTGGGGCCCTGCCCACCGCTGTCTGCTAATCTGGCTGGCCGTTATCACTTTTTACAGAGTTGTCAGATGGTTGCAACCTGTTATCATCTTACAGCAATGTTGTCTGCTCTGGCCACATTCCTGAAACGCGATAACATGTCACATCCTGTCACCCAGCCAGCCAAGCTTCTGGCAGGCCTCTCGAGCAGATATTCTGTTTTTTCATTCTGGCTGCTAGTCTCATTCGTCTCATAGCATTATGAATTTTATTTGGTTACTGGTCAGTGTTTACTAACCCATTTTAAAGATCACCATAATGGTTTTTCGAAATATTCACCTTCATTGGTTCGTCATAAGAAAATATCGAAAAGCGACCCCTCGTTTGGCCACACATCGCCCCCTCGAAATAGCCATTTCCTGTATTCACCATGGTCGGTCATAGCCTCGTTGAAACACATGCCAAGCGCTACTGGCTCTCTGTCTACACTCTTTATAAAAAAAAAACACGCCTAGTTTTTTTGCCCTAGAGACTTGAAATCTATTTTCTTGGTAGAGGGGGTAGGGACCTATCATTAATGTCAAACAAACTTTTTTGTATAATTCCTAGTTTCCAAAATATAGCATTTTCAACATTTCAGTGTTTTCAAAAAAATGTAAAAAAATATTTTTTTTATTATAAAAATATAAAGAAAATAAAGGCCATTCGTTTCAACTATGGCACAACGTTCTATCAGGTTTCGTTTTAAAACCATCGCCTACGTTCAAAAACAAACATTTTCAAAAAAATATCATACTGGGTCCATAGCAAAGAGGACGTCAGCCCGAGTCCTTGGACCCCTCGTACACGCCTCTAGCATAATTGGTTCGCGAGATATAGCAAAAAGTCTAAAATCACGTTTTTGCCCCGAAAAACCCATGTTTCCAGCATTTCACCTTTTCGGCACCGACATTCCCGTAAAGAGCGCAACGAGACGAAAAAAAACGAATCCAAGCACGCCCTCCTAGCATGACTCCTTCCATTCCAAGGTCGCAGGGGCTCACCACTTGCTAAGTGGAGCAGCTCCCGTGTTACCACACTACTACAGGTTTTCATTCTAGATACTTGAAATTTATTTGGGGGGTAGAGGGGGTAGGGACCATTGATTTACGTCAAACAATTTTTTTGTAGAGTTCCTAGTTTCCAAAATATAGGATTTTCAAAATTCGAGTGTTTTCAAAAAAACATAAAAAGTAAAAAAGTTTTATTATAGAAAATAAAGGTCATAAAGACCATTCATTTGAGCTATGGCACAACGTTCTATCCTGTTTGATTTTCAAACTATCGCCTATTTTCGAAAACAAAAAATTCAAAAAAAATCAAAAATATAACGAATGTTCCATAGGAAAGAGGACGTCAGCTCGAGTCCAACGACACCTCATTTGTCAAAATAGGACCATGCGTTCGAGAGATATTTAACATGGCTGAGGTTTAGTAGTGGAGCAAGGAGGGTTCTGGAGTGAAGTAGAATCGGCCTCACTACCCTACTTTGGACAATGTCGCAAAAGTGTGGGAAAAATTAGGGACATTTGAAGAAAATGTATAACGTAGATCTAAAATACAACAAATTTTGCGTCGAGCGAGTGAGAATAATTTTGCAGCCGCTAAATTAATATCGTGGAATTTTGTGGCGACATCAGGGAAATTTGTCAGGCAAAGTCTGTTGCCTCCATGAATTGTAAACACTCTTGGAGTGGTGTTTTAAAGACAAAATGGCAAATTTACCTTTAAACACAAGAAACAGGAGAGACGAAAGCAGTCTTGAAGCTACGGAAATAAATTGTAACGTATCAACCGCACGTTGGGCGCCAATTGTAACGTATCAGTCCTACTTGGGCGATCAATTGTAATGTTTCCTCTACTACACGGGGTGCGTGGGGGGTTAAACACCTGTACGATATAGGCAGCAGCATTAAACATTCACACCCAACTACACCGGTAACCGCATAAAAATAAAAACACTGGATATCTGATAAAAATAGGAATGTATTCTGATACCAGACATAAATATATACACCTGGCGGAATCCTCGTCGATACAGACTACCCAAACACTCCCTATCATATATACACAGGCACACGTATGACATACATTGATGAACCCTAGGAAGAAGATGATGACTGGTACTTACAGATGCTGGTCTCAGATGTGAAGACTAACCCTACTGTTTCTGGGAATAATGCTCCCAGAGTATCAGTCCTAGTTACTTGCATCGCAGTTATTAATGGGTTCACACGTATGCTTTTCCGTTACAACTTTTAATTACTGTGAATTACTGATTTTCAGAATCCAACGATTTATGCTGCTTCGTGGATCTAACTGAATAATAGTGCTCTGAATCCGTTTGGTGGATTATCGCAACAAATTAACACTTGAATTGAACAATACTTAGCATATTTTACTAGTGTTCGCAGATTAACAAACTTCTCGTTATGGCCCTCGAATTTCAGTAAACAGACTTAAGTTCTCAATACGTCATGCTTTTCGAGACAGGAAGTCTTGGCGACTTATCTGAAACAGGTTGAATTATTCCCGTGAGAATAATTCAACCTGCAACTCCGTTATTGAAACTCTGAACACAATATCGTGAGCGTCTGAATTACTTTTCTTCCTTCTCCACTTAAAAATCCAAACACCTAACTACTGACTTTATGTCGATCCCTGATCGAACAAACAACCACTCCTTAACACGGAGCCACACAATTTATCAACTACTCCACCTGGAGTCTACCGTAAGAACCTACTCCTCACCCGGAGTCACTATATCGAATAATCTTTACTGCCTCGCCAAGTAATACATACCAGTCACCTCCCATCCTCAATCCACTGGTCGACACATCTTAAATCACGGGCACAGCCAATCCTGAACAATACCTCCAAATAAGGACATAGTATAATACCTTTCTAATTTAACTGAGACACACCTCTCGTACATAGTTGCCAAACCTACTCCTGCCGACTTGCAGCATGAGTCACCTTTGCACCCGGCCCGGTCGGATAAACCCAGTGCTAGCACGACATACTTCCCGAACCTCAAATAAATATTCCTACAATGTTAAAATATTCTCTTCTAAACTGACTTCGGATCCTGCTATTAACAATATCTAAAACCTTAACAAATTATACGATAATCAATCACATGACATAATCCCCCAGAATCCGATGACCAGGTGGGTCCAGTCCATCGACTGGTTGAGACCACAAGTGTACGACTCGATTTTTGAGTTCGAGAAGATTTAAGTACAGCCGCCTCAACTAGAGCAACAGGCGCTGACCACTGGCCGTCGGATTGCGAACAAACGCCAGTGGGTTTGCTATTTTACGGCTTTGAGCCGACGCTCCTCCTTTCTTCGGGCTTGGGACCGGCAACAGAAACCACTGAGCTACTCAATCCACCCAGTAGTTACTGCAGGCGGAGTTAATGTTTGTTTATATTATAATTATTAGTTTTATTTAATATTTTGTTTTATTAATTTTAGGTCTTTTCAAATTTAGGTGTCCACCTCCAAATTTAAATTCCATCCCAAATTTGCATACTTTACCTTGTAGTTCCGACCCTTAAAACAACAATAAGTAACTACAGTAACTAACTCAGGAGGCCATACGATCATTATCATTCATTGGATTGAATAAGACAAACTCTTCATTAAGAGTGCCATTTCGCGCTGAATAAACCGTAATTCTATGGATTAAATTTCGCTTCATATTTACACATCATTACATTCTATGGATTTATTTTATTCACGTCGGAATATAATGAAATGCTCGTTGGAATGAATGTGTATCAATTTAATTTCACTCCAGCCGGAATAGAACTAAATGTTCATTCATAGTTTCATTCCGACAAGAATAGAATTAAATTGTATGAATTTAATTTCACTCCGGCCGGAACTGAATTAAATATTCGTTCACAGTTTTATTCCAATAGGAATAGAATTAAATTGAATGAATTTAATTTCGCTCCGGCCGGAGTAGAATTAAATTGTTTGGGTTTAACTTCACTCGGGCCGGAATAGAATCAAATGCCTGTTCACAGTTTCATTCCAACAGGAATAGAATTACATTGTATGAATTTAATTTCACTCCGGCTGGAATATAATTAAATTGTATGAATTTAATTTCACTCCGACCTAAAGATTTAATTTAGTTCCACATTTCATTTTACTCCGACCTCAAGATTTAATTTAGTTCCACTTTTCATTTCACTCCGACCTCAAGATATAATTTAGTTCCACATTTCATTTCACTCCGATCTCATGATTTAATATCATTCCAAATTTAAGTTCACTCCCAGTCGATGATTGAATTTTATTCTGACCACAACATTTAATTTCACTCTGATCTGAAGATTTAACTTCTTTCCGACCCTTAGATTCAATTTCACTCCACATTTAATTTCACTCTGACCTCAGGATTTTATTTCATTCCAAATTTAGTTCCACTCCGAGTCAAGGATTTAATTTAATTCCTACATCAAGATTTAATTTTATCCCACATACTATTTCATTCCGTCCTGAGAATTTAATTTTATTCCACATTAAATTCAATTCCGCCATGGGGATTTACTTTCATTCCACATTTAATTTCATTCCGACTCCAAGGTTTCATTTTACTCCACATTTAATTTAATTCCGACCTGATGATTTAGTTTCATTCCACATTTAATTCCATTCCAACCCCAAAATTTAATTTTATTCCAATCAACCTGCGAATTTTATTCAATTCCACATTTAATTTTCTCCGTCCTCAAGATTTAATTTTATTCCGCATTTAATTTAATTTCAACCTCTCTCAACATGATGGAGAAAAGATGTGAGTTCAAAAAGGATTTGGTGATGGCATTTCTAGATATTGAGAAGGCATACGACAGTATACCACGAAGATTGGTCTGGGATGCATTGATAAAAAACAGGGTAGGCAGAGCAGAAATGCAAATGATCAAAGCCATGAATGAAAAGTGTGTAAGTAGTGTGAAGACTAAGCTAGGACAAACAAACTGGTTCAGTGTTGAAACAGGACTTCAACGAGGAAGCGTGTCATCCCCTATACTGTTTATAACTGTCATGGACGAACAAGACTGTGAAACGAAGAATGGGAAGGAAGGAGACTAAGGCCTTACTCTTTGCAGACGACATAGTAATATGGGAAGAAAATTAAATAGAAGTGCAAGAACAAGTCACTGTATGGAATCAAGAGATAGAGAAATATGGAATGAAAATAAGTGTGGAGAAGAGTAAGACTGTAGTGATGACAAGAAACAAGAGAGAAGGAAGACAGAATATTGAAGGCAATGGAAATCCATTGGAAATGGCAAAAAGCTTTAAGTATTTGGGGAGCATACTCACAGAAGATGGTACAATAAATGAAGAAATTGGAAAGAGAATCCAACAAGCTAATGGATTCTACCAGTGCGTGACAGGTTTAGTATGGAACCAAGAAGTCTCAGAGAAATGCAAGAAAGTTCTATTCTCAATTTATTACACCACAATTTTGACATATGCAGCAGGTACTTGGACCACAACAGAACGCAATGAAAGCCGAATCCAAGCAGCTGAGATGAAGTTCCTTAGAGGAATAATTGGGAAGACACGGAGGGATAAAATCAGAAATGTGGACATTAGGGAGAGAACTGGGTTCCCAAAACTGCAAGACAAGATAGAAGCCAGTAAGCTGAAGTGGTACGGACAAATGATGAGAATGGAAGAATATAGAGTACCAAAAAGAATATTTATGGTACCAGAAAGAAGACCACGATGAAGGCCCAGAAAGAGGTGGATAGATACGGTGAAAGAAAGCATAGAGAAAATAGGAGTAAAGGAGTAAGAAGTATTGAAAGAAGGAAATGAATGGTGGAGGGATAGACAACTGTGGAGGTCCTTGATTCACAACCTGACCCAGGGAACTGGAAACGGGAAATGAAGAAGAAGAAGAAGAAGAAGAGAGAAGAGCTATAACTTCGTTCCATATTTAATTTTATTCCATGTTCAACATTTAATTTTATTCCGTGTTCAAGAATTATTTTCATTCCAAATTTAATTCACTTAAAGTTTCACTCCTCACATTTCACTCCTTAATTTCACTCTCAAATTAATTTCACTGCATATTTCTTGAAAAATCTTAATTCCAGTCATAATTTAATTCCGAATTTCATTCATTTTTAATTTAATTTCGATATATTACCATCCCTGATTACAAGTGGTTTGAAAAGAATCCTGAGGATGGCTAATGTGTCATGCACCAAGCATGATGGTCAAATAGTGAGACAAGTGCCAGAAGAATTTAGTAAATCTTATTGTAGAAACCAAGCAGTGAACCAGTAGCGGCTGGCGGATAATTTTTCTGGGTGTTGTACTATTTTCATTAAAGTGGTTCATGGACACCCGCAGGATTTTTTCTAGGTGGGGGGGGGGGGGGGTATTATTTTTTATTTTGTTACCTACATGTCACTAGGTGATATTGAGACTTACACCACCACCCCGCAATTTTCGTTTCATTTCTTACTTGCTTCGTGACATTCGTTATTTGGCTGCTCTTAAACCGTTGGGTACATACCGTAGTCTTTATGGCATAAATGGGAGTTTTTTGTTTTAGTTCAGAGTTTTTGTCCATGGGAGTTCGCTTTTCTTTGTGAATCATCGTCATAATGTTCATTCTTTAAAAACAGGCAAAAAGTAGTTGTATCACAATGTATCGACAAACATAAAAATCAAGCAGTTCATTAAAATAGTAATGTTAATCCAGTTCGCCGATTTTTTAAATAACTGAAGATATTCTCAAATAATCCCAAATTAGTAAGTTAAATAAAACTGTGGAATTATCCCTACATCTAAATCAGTTAACTATCAGTAACTTCACTTTATGAAATAAACTGGTGAGACAATGAACAATCGAAATATTCTCGGGATTTCAGGGGGTGGGGGACACGGCACCTCCTTGCCCCCTCCACGTCCAGCGGGCACCCATGAGGTGATAGGGTAAAAGACTCTTTGATATCAGAGAAAATTGTATTCAATTTCGTGGTAAAACGGATGTACCTCATTCATAACGAATGCCGCAGTTCAGAGAGTTGGAATATAAGTTAGTCTACATGAAAACCTTCACGAGAACAAAACAACGTAAGTTATATATGAGGGCGTGAACTGCGAGTGTCACAAGTGCACGCGCAACATTGCAAGATATGGTTTCGGCAGTTGACGAAGCATCTCGGATGTCTCAGTCCGCTCCTGCGCCTCGGCTCCTTGTTGCAGTCAGCGGGCAACGCCCAGCCGTGTTAACTGTTGGGATAGGGCTTACCCGGTCTAATATCTCTGCCATACCCTTCACTATTGAGATCTGGTCGGTGCTTGGGCTTGGCAACGACCAAACGGACGAGCGCTCCTAGACAGCTGGCGCTCCTCGCTTTCTCAGTCAGTTCACAGTAACTACAATATTTCCTGAATTATTAAAGAATAGAATTATGAATTCCTATACATATAGAAGGAAACATACAACTTCTAGTACTTAAATATTATTACGGAATTAATTGTGTTTCATGAATTAATCTGGTCGTTGTTCAACACTGCAACCTTATTACCGGCCGCCACTGAGTGAAACCCCATTGTAGTGAATCTTATGCAGGAAGGAGACTTCTTCAATTTCAAATCAGCTGCTGACAGATTTATCAACACGTGAATATTTCCAAAGCACAGTGCATCTGGCTGACAGCGGAACGTCCGGGTGTGCTGAAAGTTCGATCGACGTTGAGCGAAAGGGAAGATTTCAAAGAAATATATGTTCTGAAAAAAAAAAAAAAAAAGAGATCTTGAACAAGCAGAGCTGGAAACACTTCGGGGAGCAAAGTGTCTGATGGAAGAGAAGAGGAAGGACTTGTCTAAAATGATGCCTTACGTAAGGAGTGAAAATAGATTGTTTTACGAGGACTTATTGAAGTAAATTGGTCTTAAAGTTACTTCGTTAAATGCACAACCGAAAACAATAGAATGTTATGAGGAGTAATTCTGAAAAAATAAACTGTTAATGGAGATAAAAATTCACTTCTTCCTAGTAAAATGAAGAATGTCATGGCGCTTGATTCATTTTTAATGTTAGAACATTTGAACATACTGTTTTGCTGGGAACTACACTCAGAGTTTGGCAATGGTCTGGTGCATTGTGCTGTCCCCAGACGGCGCTAGTGCTGTGTTCTCCGTGACTGGAGGAACAGCGCTGTAGTTGTTAGCTCCATGATCGTTGTTGTGAAAATGAAAACGATGCTAGAAAAATGAACGGAAGGAGAGATCGGACGTTTGCCTCGCGGTGATAATACGGTGCGAGCACGCCACATAACTAAAACAATTCCTACATAAGTTATAGAGCCTGTGAAGTAAGAATGCAAGTGTACCTAACAATAAGATATGTTAAATATACTATATAAATATACTGCGTTTCAGTGTTCATAATATAAGCCACAGAGATCAAGCGATAGCAAACCACATACAGTCCACTTCCATCATTACCTCACGTATTTCCCAGTCCCGAACATGGTCCAACCGGGCCGGATCTCTGTGTATTATGTAATGTGTACGCGTGTTAGTGCTGTGAAAGAGTGATTACAGTAAACTATGTCGCGGGAACTTAGCGCTTGGTTGGAAGCTATGTTGGATACACTATAAGCCCATCTGCAGTCATTGCTTCTCCGTTTGCAGCAACCATCTTTGACCCTACCACCAACCTCGAAGCAGAACCGTATTCCCACACCATGGATCCTAAACAAAGGTCACTCCTTGTAAAATCTAGAGGTTTAGCAAAGGCCAGTCTTACTCGAATGGAGAATTTCCTCTCTAATTTTAAAGACGGCACCAGTATTAATGCAATTAAAACTAGGTTAGGTGACATGCCAAATATTTGACAGAAATTTGATGATGCTCAAGGACCTTTGGAATTGAATGATGATGTAGATGACCACACTGAGGAAAGAAACCATTTAGAAACGATGTACTATGGCGTAATGGACAGGATGACAACCTTCATCGAGAAAGATTTAGAAAGACGATCAGCCAGCGCTTCTACCTCAAGTGCTAGTAATTCGACTTCTAGTAAAAGAAAATTAAGACTTCCGACTATCAACCTGCCAACGTTTGGGGGAAATATTATAGAATACCGTCACTTTTGTGATACTTTCACAAGTCTGGTTATTGACAACGAGTCACTGGACGACATACAGCGCTATCACTATCTTCTATCCTCACTTACAGGCGAAACTCCGAGGCTTACCCAGAACCTTCCAGTTACGAGCTCAAATTTCAAAATTGCTTGGCACGCTGTCAATAACAGGTACAACAACAAGAAATTAATTGCCACTGCTCATGTAAAGAACCTGCTTAATCTCCCAACAGTAAAGCCTGTATCACACGACACTCGCTAGCATGGAAGCTGTTGTAATCGCTGGTATAAAATCTTGTATGATTCTGTTCATCATCGTCCGTACAACTGCTTTTATGGCTGAAGCATAACGAATAGAATAAGAAGTGGTACCACTGGCCTAGTATGCCTGGTCCGCCGCAGCGCAGCGCTGGCTCCGATCTGTGATGTAAGTTAGCATTGGCGCTTACGAGACTTTTAAAAACCTTGCGACCTGTTTTACATGTTAAAACACCGCAAGATATCCTCATAGGCGCTAATAAGTTCGACATCTCCACTTACTTTACTGTGCCCAATTATAATTTAATAAGTCGTCTCCTGTAATAGTCCAGTTTCGACAATAGGCGATGACAGAGAGCAAGTTCAAAATGCAATTAGTTTTGCCAGCTATCGGTAAATTAAAAAAAAAAAAAAACGGAAAAATTAACCTCGCTATCAGAAAGGATTTCTTCACATTGTTACACAATTTATATTCCCTTAACTGACTTGCAACACAGCAAAAAAAAAAAGGCCGTATGAACGCAACTTTCAACTTTACCGTAGATTACTATTAAATTCAATAATAACCATAAATTTCACTCCACAAACACCAAAATCAGTCAACTACCATCATTTCAGAAGAACTTAACATTCAACAGACATAGAAGGCATAGTCATGACCCCTTCATAGAGTAGGCTATTGCCTAAACCCGATCTCGGCTCCTTCAACTTTATTTAGAATATTACAAAAATCAATAATACCCATAAATTTCACTCCACAAACACCAAACTCAATAAACTACCATCATTTCAGAAACACTTAACATTTAACAGACATTGAAGGCACAGTCATGACCCCATCTTAGCGTAGGTTATTGCCTAAAACTGATCACGCCTCCTTCAGCATTACGGTACAAATATGTTTTTTTTAACTCATTGTCTTTTTATTCTCATAGAAGTAGTCTTTAATGGCATTAAGAGTATATTTATTTACACCATACTGGACAAATACTTAGGCAAATTAGGAAATATATGTGGAACAGAATAGTCTTTCATCGCCATTTGGATCTTGGGAGAAGTACTACTTCCTTCCCTTCTATCACAAATTTGTCAAATTTAACAATTAAATCTTCTGAAAAGTGAGCATCACAGATGTAGGACTTTTCAGTAAGTTCCCTATCCTTCCCTGGTATGGCCCCTTTGCACTTGATAAAACGTTCCTTATCTTTAGGAGGTTTGAAAAACCTTCTGACCTCTTTACAGTCCCCATAACTAGATCTGCATCCTGATACAAAAGAGCAAGGCATCTTCACTACTCCCATTAAGCACTCATGAAAATGTAAGGGCTAAACTGCTGTTTACTTACATTTTTTTTTATTTAGTCAATTTACCCTCTAGGTTGGTGGTTCCCACGGACTCAGCGAGGGAACTCACCACTACCGCCTCTATGGGCAGTGTCCTGAAGCTTGGAACATCTGGTCGGGATGGATACAACTGGGGAGGTGTGATCAGCACTTCGCCCAGGCGGCCTCACCTGCAAAGTGAACAGGGGCCTCATGAGGGATGGGAAGGGTTGGAAGATTGGGATGGATAGGCTAGGAAGAGGGAAGGAGGCGGCCGTGGCCTTACAGTAGGTACTGCCCCCGTAATTGAATTATGTAGAGACCACGGTGGCTATATTGAAATTTATTAGGAGAGTTATGGCTGTCATAGTTATGACGTGGGTAGTCATGACGTAAGCACGGATGACGTAAATGTTATGCCAGCAGGTTACTTGAGCTGAGATTCTCAGTGACGTCAGCATTTAGTCGAGAATGTTCCAAGATTTACGACGCAGTCGCAGGAAACGAGGAATTCTGCTGAGGAAGAAACTATGCTATTGGAGGAGAGGCATGAACCAATCAACGATAGTTTCAAGGAAGACGGAGATTGCTGAAACTATGGTATTTTTATTACTTTTGGAATGCAGAATTGTGGAAATCCATTTGCAGTAAAAGCATTGATTTGGAATTTTGATGAAATTTATTTTCAGTTTTTGAATTTTGAAAATCCGTCATGTATTAACGAAGTTGGAACTTTTAGCGATGACGTAGTATCTCGCTTTGGAAGGGATGGAAACGCCCCTCGGGAAGTTAATAAAAGGGCTTGCGCAGAAGAGAGGAGCCTCTTTCGTTCTCTGATCATTCTGAGATCTCATTCTCAGATCATCGAAGTATATTTGTGAAAGTTCTTTTCTTATACATTCATTATAGTGAGACGTCGAAGTGAACAGCAGTGAAAAGAATCGTCTTTATAACGCGTGGCGAGGCCACTATATTAACGAGATCCAAGTCAAACTAGGTGAAGTTGAAACGGACCTTAGAAAGCTTCTACAAGTTTAGCTTCGAACAGTTAGCGGTCACAGATAAGCTAATTGTATTGTGCAGTGCTACATGCAGTTATAGAGAAAAGCTGAACAATTTCGACCGATTAGTTTAAAAGATATTAGCAGTTTTATACGACTGACAAAAGTGATTATCTCGCCACAAGAGAAGCACTTTTGTATAGCCAGAATCAACGCAACGGCTGACGCTGCGAGTGGAATAGAAAGACTTCAGATTGCTTGGTTACACAACGATACAGTATAATGGAGCAATTGAATACGGCAGTTTGTTCTTCTGACACTACAACCGAAGAGCAGATGGAAGGCTAAAGGGCTTATTGCAATTGGGACATATTTCAACGGAGTAAGATAGCGACATGGAACTTCGCTAATTGCTATTCCACACAAGCGAACATGCGGTGAATACCATCTACACCCATGTTTCGTAATTAAAGGCTGAATACCATCGAACAGCCATAGAAACAATTTCATACTCTGAATATGAATAATTTCTTCGGAAATTTCTACAAAACTTCATGGCGATTGTCTACTGGAACTTCAGGGAATTTTTCAAGAGAGGTCAGGGATGTCCCGACTCACAAAGAAGATTATTGCCGGAAGGATGTCTATTCGTCTTCGAGGAGCAGAGCGATTTCCGGAGAAGGAAGCAGTTCGATTCTCCGAGGGTGCTATTTCCTATTTCGAGGATGGAGCTCAACTTTAACGTGGTGAAATGGATCCATCAGCAGTCTTCTTTGGGGAATTTTCCTCTGGAACGTCAATCGGCAGATAAGGTAGTCGTGAACGTTTATTGTATTTGAGTTTACTAATGATGTTTGAGCAACCATTTTTCCCATATTTTTATCCTCATGTTTTTTGCCCTATTTTCTTGTTGAGATTCTTATTCTCAGTACATCTTGATGAGTTTTGCATTTTTCGACGATTTATTAAGACATTGTTATGTCATGGGCATAGTTAATGATTTTGAATCAGTTGAGACTGATATTTGGATTTTTCAGTAATTAATATTTTTGTAGTCACGATTTGACTGTAAGTTAATGATTTTTATGGCAGATTTAAATTCAGACAGCGTGTCACTTTATTAAAGTAATTCTACCCCAGTTTAATTACTTTGACCAAATTTCTGTCATCATCAAGAAGGAAGAACATTTAAATGATTTTAGAGCGTTAAAATCTCTTACGTTGTCGACGATCTTGGAAATACTAGTCGTTATTTGTATTGATTGCAACACAGACATTTATAGTCAGTTATGAATGAACATTGCATCATAGACACTTTTGTGAAAGAGTAACTTTAATAAGGAATTATTGAATGCATTAAAGTCAAGAACTTTTGTTAGGAGTTTTTCTCAATTAGAGATTTATATAACGATGTTTGCATTCCCCAGTCTAATTGGATTCTATTCGACTACTTTGCATTTTAGTCGCACTTTATTTGAAGATAGTATTTTCATACTACAATTTCTTTTAGGATATTAATCTTAAATTTTGATAGACCAGACAGGCGTATATAAGCGTATTCACTATTAAATTTGTTTGTGATTGGCAAGTTTTGACTTCATTTCGGTTCATGAATAAAATACACGAAGGTTAAATAAAAAAAAACAGTTTTGAAACAATTAATGATTATAAAAAAAATTTAAGTGGAACTATGAATGTATAATCGCTAGTGCAGCGCGTGTTGAAAGTCGCTGAGGTATAATGCCCTTGAATATGAAGGAAGTTCCCACAGGAATTAATGTTAAAGAATTATTTGTGGAAGTTTTTGTAAGTTATGTGGAAGTTTTTAATGCCATATAGATTAATATATGATGATTTTGGGCATATTTTTAATGCAGATTGTGCATTAACTTGTTAGCGAAGGATTTTCCGCTGGAGTAAGATTGTTATAGTTCGTTGAAAATTAATCAAGTGAGTTACTGTTATAATTAACACGAGTTTTGAAAGAATTTGAGATAAGATTTTGAATGAAGGTTGCCGTCACAAATCATTATTAAAAACTTTATTAAACTAGATTGTGACATTAATATGTATAACTAACCTTCATTGGTCGATTATATTAAACACGATTATGAAAATTACCAACCGAATGAACATGTGGTTAATGTATTTCTTAAATTAATAATTTAAACAATTTAAATGTTAATATTGTAAATAATTGCTGTAAATATTTTTGAAAATAATGTGAATCGAGAGTGATGTTAAAGGCGTGCTTATAATATTTTTATTGTCTTTGACAAATATTATAAACAATTTCTAATTGTTATAAATAATTTTTGTGATTTTGTTATAAACATTTAAGAGCTAATTAAACATTTGGATTGAACTTAACAAGTTTAAGGAATTAACATAATGATCCAATAGGATGTGAGTAAAGTACTTGAAAGATTTGCGTAAATATAATGTGAGTTGTCTTGTAGACATTTAAAAGTTTGAGAGAGCAAGCTGTACTCTTACGTAACTTAGCACGTGAGAAGGGAGTGCATTTGACCAGTATGCAACAGGCTGGAGGGTAGCCCGCAGCTGTGCCAACATCTGGTTCTCAGAGAGTGAGGTCGTACACACTCTGGCCTTGCGACTATAAATACCATTCTCATGTTTATTAAAAGGAAACCAAATGCTCTATATATGTCACACCCTGACGTCCTTTTCCAATCCAATAGTGTTATGAATATTACGTTATTTGGAGCTCTTGGGAGCTAAAATGTTTTACATCATGTTGTATGATAATTTTTGCAAGTCCTACTGGAGGACGTAGTCAGATTGACTTGGGCTACTGATAGCCACGTTGATTTTGTTGTGTTAGTAAAATCATACCCTTTATTAGAAATAAAGCTTTTGTACAGTTCAAAGTTCTCGTCTTCGTCTTGGTTCATTTTTAAATGTCATGGTGGAGGTTATTGTGTGAACAGACTTTAGTGATCCTGTTGTCAACTCAAACCCCGAGATAATTAAGAGGTGAGTAACGGTAAGTATGAACCCCCGTCTATTTTGGTGTGTTCCACAATGATTTCCTGTGAACTTCTGTGCTCTTATCTCGATAGTATCTGTCAATGCCATTTTCATTGATGTAACTGTGCCGGTGCGATTGATAATTGGCAATCCGATTGAGGGGGCGGATATCTGACAGCCTACTATCCAGGTAAACGGGAACAATAGAAAGATTGGCGCACCTAATACGTGGGGCGAATTCAACAAAACTGGATTACCAGGTTGAACGCCAGAAAGAGTGGCAAACCTAAAACGTAGGGTTCGATTAGACTCAAATAAAGAGGTTGATTCTTTGTTAGATGTCTAGGCCAATTGTAGTAGTTAAGAGTGTGATTATATAGGAATTAAATGTTGTATTGTATTAGGAAAATTACACTCAGAAAAGATCAGATCTTATACAACTTGAGAAAGGTTAAATAGGCTGGAAACGTAGGAAAATCGCCTATAATCTGGAATCTTATTTTATTTGACCGGCTTATGACATTTTAGTCATATTAAAGATAAATTTAAATTATTTGGATTGTAAATATAAATTATTTGTGTTAGGATATTTTAAAATGAGCCAGAGAAATTTGAACATGTGCTTGAGTTTGTTTCAACATGAAGTATCTTCGAAGGTTAATTATAAGGTAGTTATAAGTTAGATTTAAGACAGAAAGTTGATCAAAATTATATATGGTGAAAAGTGTTGCTCAAATGTTGTTATTTTGCTCTTTTGATGTATGTCCCTACAGCAGTCCATTTTTGAATAATATTGTAATGGCAGATGAAAGTTTGAGGTTGATGCTAGAGGAGATGTCTGCTAACTTGAAAGCTAGCATGAACAATAGTATGAAGCAGATGCTGAATGAAAGCATGAAGGAGAATAATAGTCGAATGGAGGAGAATGTTAGTAATTTGTCTGCTAATTTGAATGCAAGAATGGAGGAGAATGCTAGTAATTTGAATGCTAGCATGGGTGAAAGTTTGAAGGGTATCCAAACTAGTGCTGCTAATTTGGAGGATAATATGTCGCGTTTACAGATTAATACCCTAGGAATTGAAAATACTGTAACTGACATCCGCACAGATGTATCTAATGTGCATAAAAATGTTGATGATGTTAAATTTGATGTGTCTAAGGTACAGAAAGACCTTACAATGTTAAATCTAGATGTAGCTAATGTCCGAGGGGATATTTCTTGTGCTAGAGCCGAAGTAGTTGTTGTCAAAAACGATGTTGCGACTGTCCAAGACAAGGTCGAGGAAGTCCAAAAAGAAATTCAAAAAGCTAGAACTGATGTATCCAATGTTCAGGTAGATATTAATAACATTCGTGCGGATATAACTGAGGTGCAAAGTGACATAACTAAGATTCAGGTAGAGGTCAACACAGTTTTCGTAGATATGACTAAAGTCCAAACTGATGTAAATAAAGTCAGGGAAGAAATCGAAAACTCAAAAACTCTTTGTACGCGTAATATAACTGCATTAGCGACTAGACTAGTTGATGAATCAGTTAGAACAACAACGTCTTTAGCAGAGTTGAAGTATGATGTAGAGGTCATGAGAACCCAGGTATTAGACCACAATAGAGTATTAAAAGAGGATATCGAAGTAGACATAGCAGAAATGTTAACAGCAAACGTAGCGGTATGGAAAGACGAGTGGAATAAGTCAAGTGGGGAACATGTAACCCAAATTCAGGAAAGGATTGAAAGAAAACTTGCCAGTACGCAGATAGAAATTAACAATGAAGTAGTACAGATTAGGAAAGATTTAAGCGTCAGGATAAATTCGCTATCCGAAAAACAAGTTGACGATAGAACACAACTAGATCAGGATATGCAAACTTTAAAATCTACATTAGAGGAACAGATGCATAAAGTTGTCTCGGATGTAAATGAAACGACGAGTAAACTGAAAAATTTGAAGTTAGGAGAGGCTAGTTTAATGGAGAACTACAAAGAAGAGATAATCAAGAAAGTCTTAACAGAAATCACTGACAAGGATACAGAAGGCTTAGCTTGCGAATTGAATAGGAATTATGCTAGAAGACATAACCTAGAGCCAGAAGAAAGAGACGTGACTCCTGAAGAACGTGTATCCAGATTCAGAGAGGAGGATGACGAGAGGAATATGGAACCTGAGTGGAACTATCGAGATAGTGGGAAAAACTATCCGGATTCATATCCGAGGAACGTGACGGTCATTAGGAATTTCGAAGACAAACCACAAAAATTCAGTAACACTGATAGTTTGACACCTATAGAGTATGTAAGGAATCTCAAAGATTATTTCATCGAAGCTCACATTCCCAGAGAGAGAGAGAGATGAAGATAGTAGAGAGATATCTGATTGGAGGACCCCTTGAATGGTTTCTCGCATTTAGATACACATTCAGTAACTTTGACGAGTTTGCAGAGGCATTAATCAAACGATTTTGGTCCATAGAAGCGCAGAATTCGTTAAGAGCGGAGGTGTATTCAAGAAAATACTCAGGTACTCTTCCAACGAGGTACGCTGATTTCTTTACGAGTCAGTTGTCCCGCTTGAGATTTTTGCAACCCCCATTGTCCACGGAGCAACTAATAGATGCGATTTCTCGTATGCTGCCAGTTGAGGTGAGAAGACTTATAATTTCGTCCAACATCAGGGATTTATCCAGCATGGATGAATTACTAAGAAGGTTAGACTACACAAGTCCAATGCCTAACGTAGTCCAGAAAGGTCAAAGGCAGGAGTTTAAAGAAATCAATACGGTATATATGGACCAAGTCCAACAAACTGACAAGCCAGAGGAGGAGAAAACTGACAATGTAGGTCCTCACAGGAATAATCAGTTTAGAAATTACAGATCACAAGGTTACCGACCGTATCAACAGAGAAGAGGTTGGAACTACAACCGAGGAAACTACAATGGAAGAGGCAGATATTACAACAATAATGGGTATAACCGTAACTATAATAGGAATAACCAAAACCAAAATAGAAACCAGAATACTCAAGGTCAGGTTATGACACCTGATCAATATCAGCAAAGAGAGAAGGAAAGCCAGCAGTACTTAAAAGAATTAAGGGATAAAGAAGCTGACAATCAAAAGAAAAGGCAGGATGTTGTAATCGATCCTGGACCTTCTACGAGCCAGCAGAACTTAGAAAATAGAAATACTGGTCAGAAGAGAAAGTAGAGAGGAAAGAATACATTAACCACACACAACCCAGAGTAGAAGAAAATATGATTAAGGAACATAGAGGAAATATCATACTAGAGTAAGCCAGTAATAATTAAATTTCGTGTTCAAGAGAGTTGAGATACTTGTAACATTGGGTTTAAAAACAATTTGCAACTGTTTTTAAAACGTGGTGAGAGGAGAATGCCCCCGTAATTGAATTATGTAGAGACCACGGTGGCTATATTGAAATTTATTAGGAGAGTTATGGCTGTCATAGTTATGACGTGGGTAGTCATGACGTAAGCACGGATGACGTAAATGTTATGCCAGCAGGTTACTTGAGCTGAGATTCTCAGTGACGTCAGCATTTAGTCGAGAATGTTCCAAGATTTACGACGCAGTCGCAGGAAACGAGGAATTCTGCTGAGGAAGAAACTATGCTATTGGAGGAGAGGCATGAACCAATCAACGATAGTTTCAAGGAAGACGGAGATTGCTGAAACTATGGTATTTTTATTACTTTTGGAATGCAGAATTGTGGAAATCCATTTGCAGTAAAAGCATTGATTTGGAATTTTGATGAAATTTATTTTCAGTTTTTGAATTTTGAAAATCCGTCATGTATTAACGAAGTTGGAACTTTTAGCGATGACGTAGTATCTCGCTTTGGAAGGGATGGAAACGCCCCTCGGGAAGTTAATAAAAGGGCTTGCGCAGAAGAGAGGAGCCTCTTTCGTTCTCTGATCATTCTGAGATCTCATTCTCAGATCATCGAAGTATATTTGTGAAAGTTCTTTTCTTATACATTCATTATAGTGAGACGTCGAAGTGAACAGCAGTGAAAAGAATCGTCTTTATAACGCGTGGCTAGGCCACTATATTAACGAGATCCAAGTCAAACTAGGTGAAGTTGAAACGGACCTTAGAAAGCTTCTACAAGTTTAGCTTCGAACAGTTAGCGGTCACAGATAAGCTAATTGTATTGTGCAGTGCTACATGCAGTTATAGAGAAAAGCTGAACAATTTCGACCGATTAGTTTAAAAGATATTAGCAGTTTTATACGACTGACAAAAGTGATTATCTCGCCACAAGAGAAGCACTTTTGTATAGCCAGAATCAACGCAACGGCTGACGCTGCGAGTGGAATAGAAAGACTTCAGATTGCTTGGTTACACAACGATACAGTATAATGGAGCAATTGAATACGGCAGTTTGTTCTTCTGACACTACAACCGAAGAGCAGATGGAAGGCTAAAGGGCTTATTGCAATTGGGACATATTTCAACGGAGTAAGATAGCGACATGGAACTTCGCTAATTGCTATTCCACACAAGCGAACATGCGGTGAATACCATCTACACCCATGTTTCGTAATTAAAGGCTGAATACCATCGAACAGCCATAGAAACAATTTCATACTCTGAATATGAATAATTTCTTCGGAAATTTCTACAAAACTTCATGGCGATTGTCTACTGGAACTTCAGGGAATTTTTCAAGAGAGGTCAGGGATGTCCCGACTCACAAAGAAGATTATTGCCGGAAGAATGTCTATTCGTCTTCGAGGAGCAGAGCGATTTCCGGAGAAGGAAGCAGTTCGATTCTCCGAGGGTGCTATTTCCTATTTCGAGGATGGAGCTCAACTTTAACGTGGTGAAATGGATCCATCAGCAGTCTTCTTTGGGGAATTTTCCTCTGGAACGTCAATCGGCAGATAAGGTAGTCGTGAACGTTTATTGTATTTGAGTTTACTAATGATGTTTGAGCAACCATTTTTCCCATATTTTTATCCTCATGTTTTTTGCCCTATTTTCTTGTTGAGATTCTTATTCTCAGTACATCTTGATGAGTTTTGCATTTTTCGACGATTTATTAAGACATTGTTATGTCATGGGCATAGTTAATGATTTTGAATCAGTTGAGACTGATATTTGGATTTTTCAGTAATTAATATTTTTGTAGTCACGATTTGACTGTAAGTTAATGATTTTTATGGCAGATTTAAATTCAGACAGCGTGTCACTTTATTAAAGTAATTCTACCCCAGTTTAATTACTTTGACCAAATTTCTGTCATCATCAAGAAGGAAGAACATTTAAATGATTTTAGAGCGTTAAAATCTCTTACGTTGTCGACGATCTTGGAAATACTAGTCGTTATTTGTATTGATTGCAACACAGACATTTATAGTCAGTTATGAATGAACATTGCATCATAGACACTTTTGTGAAAGAGTAACTTTAATAAGGAATTATTGAATGCATTAAAGTCAAGAACTTTTGTTAGGAGTTTTTCTCAATTAGAGATTTATATAACGATGTTTGCATTCCCCAGTCTAATTGGATTCTATTCGACTACTTTGCATTTTAGTCGCACTTTATTTGAAGATAGTATTTTCATACTACAATTTCTTTTAGGATATTAATCTTAAATTTTGATAGACCAGACAGGCGTATATAAGCGTATTCACTATTAAATTTGTTTGTGATTGGCAAGTTTTGACTTCATTTCAGTTCATGAATAAAATACACGAAGGTTAAATAAAAAAAACAGTTTTGAAACAATTAATGATTATAAAAAAAATTCAAGTGGAACTATGAATGTATAATCGCTAGTGCAGCGCGTGTTGAAAGTCGCTGAGGTATAATGCCCTTGAATATGAAGGAAGTTCCCACAGGAATTAATGTTAAAGAATTATTTGTGGAAGTTTTTGTAAGTTATGTGGAAGTTTTTAATGCCATATAGATTAATATATGATGATTTTGGGCATATTTTTAATGCAGATTGTGCATTAACTTGTTAGCGAAGGATTTTCCGCTGGAGTAAGATTGTTATAGTTCGTTGAAAATTAATCAAGTGAGTTACTGTTATAATTAACACGAGTTTTGAAAGAATTTGAGATAAGATTTTGAATGAAGGTTGCCGTCACAAATCATTATTAAAAACTTTATTAAACTAGATTGTGACATTAATATGTATAACTAACCTTCATTGGTCGATTATATTAAACACGATTATGAAAATTACCAACCGAATGAACATGTGGTTAATGTATTTCTTAAATTAATAATTTAAACAATTTAAATGTTAATATTGTAAATAATTGCTGTAAATATTTTTGAAAATAATGTGAATCGAGAGTGATGTTAAAGGCGTGCTTATAATATTTTTATTGTCTTTGACAAATATTATAAACAATTTCTAATTGTTATAAATAATTTTTGTGATTTTGTTATAAACATTTAAGAGCTAATTAAACATTTGGATTGAACTTAACAAGTTTAAGGAATTAACATAATGATCCAATAGGATGTGAGTAAAGTACTTGAAAGATTTGCGTAAATATAATGTGAGTTGTCTTGTAGACATTTAAAAGTTTGAGAGAGCAAGCTGTACTCTTACGTAACTTAGCACGTGAGAAGGGAGTGCATTTGACCAGTATGCAACAGGCTGGAGGGTAGCCCGCAGCTGTGCCAACATCTGGTTCTCAGAGAGTGAGGTCGTACACACTCTGGCCTTGCGACTATAAATACCATTCTCATGTTTATTAAAAGGAAACCAAATGCTCTATATATGTCACACCCTGACGTCCTTTTCCAATCCAATAGTGTTATGAATATTACGTTATTTGGAGCTCTTGGGAGCTAAAATGTTTTACATCATGTTGTATGATAATTTTTGCAAGTCCTACTGGAGGACGTAGTCAGATTGACTTGGGCTACTGATAGCCACGTTGATTTTGTTGTGTTAGTAAAATCATACCCTTTATTAGAAATAAAGCTTTTGTACAGTTCAAAGTTCTCGTCTTCGTCTTGGTTCATTTTTAAATGTCATGGTGGAGGTTATTGTGTGAACAGACTTTAGTGATCCTGTTGTCAACTCAAACCCCGAGATAATTAAGAGGTGAGTAACGGTAAGTATGAACCCCCGTCTATTTTGGTGTGTTCCACAATGATTTCCTGTGAACTTCTGTGCTCTTATCTCGATAGTATCTGTCAGTGCCATTTTCATTGATGTAACTGTGCCGGTGCGATTGATAATTGGCAATCCGATTGAGGGGGCGGATATCTGACAGCCTACTATCCAGGTAAACGGGGACAGTACCATCCCGGCATTTGCCCGAAGACGAAGTGGGAAACCACGGAAAACCACTTCGAGGATGGCTGAGGTGGGATTCGAACCCCCTCTACTCATTTGGACCACCCGAGGCTGAGTAGACCCCGTTTACATTAAATAACAATAAAATTAACACACCAAGATAACGTCTACACACGACAGGAAATTAAATTCCATTTCAGTTAATGCTTCCTACAATAGCATTTCAGGTATTAATACTATGAAATTATAGTGTAAGCACTTGTATATCAATAAACGTTTGCACAGAACACCACCAAAACACTCCGACCGATTAAATACTTAATATATCGCACATGAACACATAAACATATGTGGAAATCAACGATCTCAAGTCGACTGTAGCGCTGCGTAGCGGCGAGTGCCAACCCGATCCGTATTCATTACATGCTATTGAGGGAGAAGAGATCACACTTTATATTCTATTCGTTATGGCTGAAGTGTATCACACGCTAGCATTTCGTGCGTCAAGTTGTAAGAAATAAAACATGGAGGACGGTTGTCGTTTGGGGGTAAAATTTACAGTCAATTCGCATTATTAACGCAAAGCGGCCGTGAAACTTGCTTTAAGTACATTTGAAAACATGCCTGGTACTGAATGAATGCATTCCAATCAATATTTAAGATCTAACTGTAATAATTGGTATATAACCATACGCGCTAATAAGGAGCGTAACAAAATACGGTAACGTCTTTTGTAAAAGTGTGCTAGTGGTATCGCGCCTGCTTAGTGTTTCGAAGATCCCGGGTTCAAGTCTATCCAACGGCGAAAATTTTTACTTCTTTTTAATTACCGGTATTTTATTATACCCTCCTCACGTCGTACAACAATATTGCAACTTAGTTTTGTCTACATGATCTACGAGGACGATAGTAAACATGTTTTCTCTCATAAAAATCTATTTTCCCTGAATACTGTTTAAAACCATGGCGGATACTATTCGTGATAACTATTAGAATTTAAACAGTTCAAAATGTATCCCAGAATAATAATAATATGACACGTTCTGTGTTTACTGGATATTCGCGAACTGAATCGAATGTAGGAGGCAGGTCGGTCGCGACAAGGGTGATAGACTTCATATAGCCTAATGATTGTGTTGAATGTTGTTGGCAATTCTAGGCGGGCTCTTGTTGAAGGGCAGGCATTTTTAGACGCCAAGTACATAATTATGTGCGGGAAAGTGCTAGGAACAGAAGATTTTATGCTTACAAACTAGTAATTCGAAAGGAGTACCTTATCCGATTCAATATGAAATTCGGTTACCAGTTGCCAAGAAAAAAATATTTTTTTTTTTCAGGAAAATGTAGGCCTAATATGCGTGGAGTCGGTACAGTGCTTTACATACTTCAGTAAGTAGATACATTTAAATTTGGAAGATATACCGGTAGCCTAATACTGTCGAAGTCAATACATCAACGACTGTAGCTTAGCCTACAAGTTGACTACCGTATAAAGATTTTTTAAATTTTTAATAGGCGTCTGATTATAAACTTCACAGATTTAAAGCAGCAATGGGGAAAGTTAAATAAAGACGACCACATGTAGGCCTACGATAAAGCGTACCCTAAAAGTAATTTTTGCCACATGGGAAGAACAGCTGTCAAATCGACTTTGCTAAGTCACCTAGTTTGTAGTGCAGGGAAGAATGTAGGGTACTGTTTATTGTATGTATTAATATATAATTCTCCTTTGTAAAATGCCAGCCGCATGCGATCATATCCTTCGAAATCGGCTTGGCGACGCGAAGTAATCGACTCCATTCCGTCTGAAAAGTTTCCTTTTTGTGGAAGTAATGCATTGATATGGCAATTATTGTATGATACACCGGCAGTTTAGTGTTATAAAGGCATGGATTACTTTCGTACCTTTCAATAAGCGAAGAAATAACCTCATTTGCCCAAGGATGTGACATTCTGTGTTTATGAAATACGTTGCCTTCGAGAATACGATTAACCAAGATTACTTGGAGATGCTACCGCTAGGGTGGATTGGCTCAGGTGCAGAACCCTCCATACAATCTTCCAGCGAAAATAGCACCGGACCAGTTACTGAGTTGCCATGAAGGCTGTCATAGAAGGCAGAATCTAGTATAGAAGGTAGAAATCACACGGTGCTAGACGCGGCTATACCAGCGAGTATACCCGTACTGGTAGCAGCTTCCATGCTAGCGAGTGTCGTGTGATACAGGCTTTAACAAAGAATCACATTCAGACCTGCGAGCTATAGTAGACCACGTCAGTGGCAATCTAAATGCCATACTTGCCCTTAATATCGAAATTCCACTTCATGAAGTTCTCATTTCTCAACTAATTCTCGAGAAATTGGATGAAGGCACTAGGAAACAGTGGAAACTAGATTCTTCAAACTCTACGTTTGTGAAATTGATTGATTTATGCAGTTATTTGGAAAATCGTTGTCAAGCATTGGAACTAATTAAATCATGCCAATCTTCTAAACCAAACGATACCCACATGCAACGTAATTCTGCCTCAAAGCCCCTAAACCCCGTTAGACAGTCATATGTGTCCACTAAGAATGAATGTGTATTTTGTAGTGGAATGCATCCGTTGTTCAAATGCACTAACTTTGCTAGCAGTACTGTCCAACAACGCACTGAATTCATAAGCCGAATGAAACTTTGTTCAAACTGTTTAAGGTCAGGGCACAATGTCAACCAGTGTACGTCTCGAACCTGCTACACATGTGGACTAAAGCACCACACGCTTCTTCATCGCGGTGAAGCCTCCGGTGAGACTCGTGCTACCTTGCAAACATCAAATATTGCTGGCACCATACGAGAGAGTGCTGCCACGTACTGCTCTCTTAGAGCAAAACCCGAAATGCAAGTGGCAAGTGTTACTGTCTACAGCACTCGTACGAGTACGAGATGGGAATGGCAATCTACAGATTTGTCGAGCATTGTTGGACTCGTGCAGTCAGGCGAACTTCATTACGATAGCATGTGTCGAGCGACTTAGACTAAAGAGACAACGAAATAGGATTCCAATTCACGGCATTAGTCATCTTGGGGCTGAATCAAAACATAGTGCGACTGTTTAGCTGCACTCCATGTGCAGTGATTACAAGGCCGAACTCGATTGTTCTGTACTACCCCGAATTGCAGCTGACCTGCCTGGAGAATTAATAACACATCAGCACTGGGAAATTCCTGAGACTCTTTTCCTAGCGGACAGCACATTCAACCAACCTGGTAGGATTGGCATACTGATAGGCGCGGAATCTTCTTCCACCTTCTCCGACCAGAAAGGATGACAAGATATGGAAACTATCCTGTACTCCAGAGTACTGAACTTGGTTGGATCCTAGCTGGACGATTTGAATCGACCTCAATCGTCACACCACCGTCACCAACACCTCAGGCATCATTTTTCGATATGAGTAACAGTAGCACGGCCAGTATCAATTCGGGAATGGTGAAGCGACCGCTGACGGCCCCGAGACGGCCACGTCCCTTCAGCATCGCGGAGACGAGCGTCAGCCAGGAGCAGGCAGAACAGGTGCATGTGGCTTGCGCTTCCCATAGACACAGTATAGCAGGCGAGATCCGCTTCCCTAAGCCTCAGGACCGAGAAGGAGCCAAGCCTCCACTGCCCAAAGTCCACTTGGCCAAGAAGCAGCCGGGCAGCAAACCAGAGACGCCAGCCAAGAAGCCCACGTACATGGTCCTCAAGTCTGCAAAGGCGTCTCCTCGAGTCACTCCAAAGGCCACACCTCTCCAGTCACCGGGCTCGGAGGTCCCTCCGCCGCTCCCACCCGAGGTGGTGGAAGTGAAACCTCTCACTATGGACACACGGCCCGTCCCAGAGCCTGCGCCGGAGATCAAACCTGAGCCAGTTTCCACAGTAGAAGCCTTGGAGGAAGTCGATAAACAAGACGAGCGAGAAGCGGAACTGGAGCGCTCGAGACAGGAGAAGGAACTGCGGCTGGATGAGGAACGGTTACGTCGGGAAGAAGAGGAGCAGCGTCGCTTTGAGCAGGAACAGTTACGACTGGTGGAGGAGGCTCGTCGTGCTGAAGAGGAGCGCCCACTGACCATTCAGGAGAACGAGAAGCGAGGGGAAGAGGAGAAGAAGAGACGGGAAGAGGGGCCTCGGCTCAAGGCGGAGAAGGAGGATATTGAGAAGAAGGCCCGGGAGGAGGCAGAGAAGCAATGGCGAGATTTGGAGATTCGGCTCAAGAAGGAAGAGGAGGAGAGGGTCGCCCGTTGCAAGCGAGTCGAGGCCATCATGCTGCGCACACGTGGCAAGGAGACCACATCTACCGGCACCCCCACCAAGAGTCAAGGCGAGGAAGGCGACGAAACCGATGGAGATAGCGGACACCAGGAGCTGACGGACAGCCAGCGGGAAGAGATGACGCAAGAGAACGGCCAACTCCCGGAGAAAGAGTCTCCACCTAGGTTGAATAATAGTGAATTATTGTTAATAGACAGCAGCAATATTATAAAATCTATGGGAATTAGCGAAGGCTTGACAATTTGTAGTGCAACCAACGGATCGGTGCTGCAGAGTAACGGCCATCGAAACGGCATGGACTTGACGAATGTAGATAATGTAAATTTTACTAGGTGTGCCGGTTGTGTTTGTTCTAAAGAAAAAGGTATTTCATTCCTTTTTTGGGGGGCGGCATGTTGGGAACTACACTCAGAGTTTGGCAATGGTCTGGTGCATTGTGCTGTCGCCAGACGGCGCTAATGCTGTGTTCTCCGTGACTGTTTGGAGGAACAGCGCTGTGGTTGTTAGCTCCATGATCGTTGTTGTGAAAATGAAAACGATGCTAGAAAAATGAACGGAAGGAGAGATCGGACGTTTGCCTCGCGGTGATAATACGGTGCGAGCACGCCACATAACTAAAACAATTCCTACATAAGTTATAGAGCCTGTGAAGTAAGAAAGCAAGTGTACCTAACAATAAGATATGTTAAATATACTATATAAATATATTGCATTTTCAGTGTTCGAATAAGCCACAGAGATCCAGCGATAGCATACCATCATACAGTCCACTTCCATCATTACCTAGCGTATTTCCCATTCCCGAACATGTTTCATTTATTTCATCTTGTGTAACGTTTAACAGCCAAATTAACTGATATTCAGTAAAGTAGTAAAGTCATTATAAAACCTGTGAGTTTATATTTTGCATGCACCATGTTTTGCGTGTCCAAACTGTCTTTAGCCTACACCTTTCGTTGATTATCTCAAAACTATGATTTCGAGGCTTGACTCGTTATTTATGTGCTTCAGTTATAAACAAAAAATATGGGAAAACAAAAAATTGAGAATTCAAAAGACAACGGATTCTTTGAGTCAACGATTTCTTGCAAATTTAGATTGAAACTGCTACCTCCATCCACATTCTCGACATTTTTCCGTTCTCCATTCTTATAACCAGGCTTCGGATAATTATGCACTTAAAAATACCAAAATATGCATGCAAATATGCACTAAAAAGTGTCTAAATAAGCACTAAAATATGCATTAAAAATAATCATATATCTGATATCAATTAGTGGTTTATATTACAAAAAATTAATGTTACATATTAAATATCGCCAAAATAAAGAAAATTACTTACAGTACTACAGTAGATTGCTCCAGTTTGTCAATGAAATTTACAAGTATTGATTGCACTTAATCACTGCATGATGTAATAGGTTGCGCCTATTTTCGCTTAAAATGACTTTGTATTCAGAAAACACGCTATCCACATCACATGCCACAATTGGAGCATACTCCAACTTGGCGAAATCAGAGATCTCTAGTATCGATGCACTGTCAATTTTGTCTTTGCCTTGGATAACACCATAAATGCTTTTAAGTTTGAGGAGACCGGAATTTTTCAGCACTACATTCTGCAATTTTTTCGAGAAAACTTGATTAGTTAGGTTCTTTATGGATCGATCGACTTCTTCAAGAATTCCAATGCTAACGTGAAGAGGCAGTCCTTTTTCTTGCAATTTCTTGATGGCTGAAGGTATGCAACGCAAATTGGAACGAATGAATATAGGTTGCTCACGAACACCATCTTTGCTCAAGACTTCTTGAGAATCGAGTTCTTCAACTACCTTTTTTACTACCTCTAAATGATTGGCATAATAAACAGCAGCTTCGAGCCACGTTCCCCATCTCGTATGAACTGGTGAAGGCGGAAGCGGCACATCTTGAGCTGCATAAACAAATTTTTCTTTGCGACTTGGAGCCTTCAGGAACACTCTTTTCACTGTGGAGATCAACGTGTTTACTTCAGGAAAGGAAGCCCGGACTGCTTCAGCGACTCGATGAAGTCCATGTGCTACACATGTGACGTGTATCATCTTGGGTTATAATATCCCAAGATCTCCCATGGCTTTACACATGTAAGGTGCGGCATCCGTGCAGGCCACGATAACATGATCGTAAAGAATGCCCGATGGCCACAAACAAGAAAGTGCATCATTGAAAAATGCAGCAACTGTTGAGTGATTCACCTTAGGCAACACAGCCATAGTTAGTAGATATGATTTGTCTCTCTCTTCTTCTTCTCCTAAAATTCCAAACACGAAGTTAGCTACATATCTTTGATCTACGTCCGTTGTTTCGTCTAGTGAGACCCAAATATATTTTCCATGAGCTTTTTTCCTTAGTTTATCTAACGTTACATTGTAAAGCTCAGGAACGTAATTCTTCCTAATTGTTCATTCATCAGGGACTGGTTGTTTCGTATACTCCTGCAGAAACTGAACTAAGTTCTTATTGTTTAGTTTAGCCAACGGTATATTTGCCGAGAGAAATGCTTTACACAGATCTTCATTGAATTTACTACGTGTTGGTCCAGGTTTAACTAAAGCAGTGGTTACAAGAACCTGGTGTTTTTGTTTCAGGTTAACGTCTTTCAATTTATTGTGTTTCGTTGTTTGAAGATGTTGTTGAATTTGATACTTTTTAGATGCGTTTACGACTGTGCTACAGTATTTGCAAATCAATACACTTCCGTCAGTTGAAAAGTCTTGAAACTCTCGTACATACCCTTTCATTACCTCATTAACAGTTCTCTTCTCCTTAGGCCTCTTAAATACAGTAGCTATTTAACGTGCTATGAGCCACAGCCTGTTTAAACTCAACGAAAGTAACACTGACAAGGTAACTATTTAAGGAATGAGGAAAAGATAACCTGCTTTACGGGAAATACCAAGAATCAGTCCCCACCTAATTGCATTGCAGGTAGACAAAGCTATGGCCGGATGGAGGGCTCGTGTTGCTAAATTTAAACACGATGCAAACCCAGCACTGCTCAACATTCCCGTTACCTGAAATACATGTCGAATATTCCAAAAGTGTCCTGCAGAAGCTGATGTCTACACTCAAGATTAAGAATGTTCTTGAAATATGCACTAACAGGAGGAATCCCCTAAATATGCACTGTTAAGTTAAAACTGTCCCAAATATGCAATTGCATATGCAATAAGCAAAATGCATAATTATCCGAAGCCTGCTTATAACGTGTCCGAACCATTTCAGCCTGCGTTCTTATTTCATTCCTTAATTTCGGTAAGGTGAAGGCAGCTCTTGGGTACTGCGCATGTTTCAAGGCCGTGAGGGACAGATAATAATAATAATGGGAAAACATCCAAGAAATCAAAGCAACTTCACCGTCAACCTTCCTTGGAATAAGTCTTCCTCACGGCCACTTCCTCTGACAAGGTTGCATAATGAGATGTGATGTTTGGTTTAGGTGCAGGGGCAGATGACCTCGTAGTTCCGCCCCATAAAACAACAATAACCAACTTGTTTTAGGTGCGCAATATGTACAACGAGGAGGTGTCGAAGAACCTGGTGGCGCAGCAGGAGCATGCCCGCTACGTAACGGCGCTGGAGATCGATCGCGGCTCTCGCCAGGAGGAGCTGAAGGAGCAGGCCCGCTACGTAACGGCGCTGGAGATCGATCGCGGCTCTCTCCAGGAGGTGCTGCAGGAGCTCGGCCGCCACGCAGCGGAGCTGGAGATCCAGCTCGACCATCTCCAGGAACTGCTGTCTGTGGCGGTTACAACGTAAGTAAAGCAATGCTCGTCAAATGACATTAATGGGTTAACACAAAATTGCTCTAACTAAATTTGAAAACATGCCAATCAATATTTAAGATCTAATTGTGGTATCGCGCCTGGGTTCGAGGCCGGCGGAAAATTGTACTTATTTATAATTATTTTATTCTATCCTCCTTGCCTCGTACAGCAAGAAGTTTTGTTCACATGATCCACGAGGAAAGTTGTTTCATTCTATCATTTAAATGTCTACTTTACTGTTCAAAAACACGGATGGATACAATTCTGATAACATTCTAATAGCTCAGTATTTACTCTAGAATAATAATAATATGACACGTTATGGATTTACTGTTTGTAGCCTTCAAAAGCAACCTGATATTCAGCAAGGGAATGTAGGTTTATGGGGTAGTAAGAATGTGGGAGAACAAAGTTTTAAATATTGGAGAAATGTATTTAATGTTGTTAAACGGCATACGTACATGAGAAGAACACAAAGAATTATGTAGAACAGTATTTGTACTTGTCACAGCACCTCTTTATAGCTAGCAGTACGCCGCGCTCCCGCCAGATGTCTGCCGCCACCGCGCTGCCCTGCGCTCTAGCGCCAGGCTCGCCAGGTTACGGTGCTCCCATTGTAAATGTACATTTTTAAGGTATTTATTTAATTGTGAGGCATTTAAAGAGGAAGTGAGTGCGTTTCGGGCACACGTGGGTTATGCAGAACCTGTAGGTACCCCATATGTGTAGGTTGGTGTTGACAGGACCTTATTTTCGGTACAAAACCGGAGTGGGACCTTAGCAGAGTAATATAGGGAGAATAGCTGCAGATTTTACACTGATATAAGACTCCACATGAATTTTCATGACATTTTCTATCATGTCGCGTGAAAAAGTTCCAGCATTTCTCGTAGAGATACTTCTAAAGTGATGGTTTATCAGCCATGATAGGAAATATTATTATTATTATTATTATTATTATTATTATTATTATTATTATTATATAATATAATATTTGCAAATGGGGAATACCCCGGTGGCAAATTGTACAGATACAGAAAATTACCAACAATAACATCAAACACAATATACACAATTCGCAATTTAGGAACTATAGTAATTACATCGTAGTATTTACACAAAATTTCAATGTTTGGTGAAAGGCTCTAAGACTGAGGCAGGTAATGAGTTCCAATTATCAATACCATGGATAATGAAATAATATTTCCCATAATTTGTACGCTGTGGTCAGACCTAAGCTTCATGTGGATGATCTGCCCTGCTCAGGTAGGTGGGATTTCCCAGACGTTTGCTTAGTTCTCCCCATGCTGGCCGATTAGTGTAGGTGTTAAACATAGCGTATAGTCTGGATTTCGTCCTTCGTCTAGAGATTCCCACCCTAGTTTTTCTATCAATCGAGTTACACTACATCTAGGATTAAAATCGTTGAGCACAAACCTACCAGCCTTCCTTTGTACCATTTCCAGCTCATTTATGAGCCCTACCTGATATGGGTCCCAACCCGCTGAGCCGTATTTCAAGATTGGTCTGACCAGGGTCAAATATCCTAATTCTTTTGCGGTAGAGCTACTGCCTTTAAATACCTGCATTACAAAATGAAGTGATTTGTACGCTTTGGAAACGACGCAACCCACATGTGTCTCTTCTTCTTCTTCTTCTTCTTCTTCTTCTTCTTCTATTTCTTCTTCTATGGCTCTACAGTTCATTGTAAACCTTGGCCTCTTCAACAACCTTCCGCCATTTATCTCGTTCCAGCGCTAAAGCTTTCCAATTCCTATAGCCCATTTCCCGAAGATCTTCGATTAGTCCGTCCATCCATCTGGTTCTCGGTCGACCTCGTCCTTTCTGTCCCCCTGGGTTTCCATTTAATACCTTTCTAGGTACTTCCGTATCACTCATCCGTGCTACATGCCCGGCCCACCTCAATCTGGCTGATTTCACTATTCTTCTAATAAGTGGGTCTTTATAAATGTTGTACAATTCATGATTGTACGTCCTCCTCCATGTTTCTCTTTCGCAGACTGGGCCAACGATTCTTCGAAGTATCTTTCTTTCCAAGGCGTCCAGCATTCCAGTATCTTTTGCTGTTAGTGGCCAAGTGGATGCACAGGTCTTATAAGTGTTTTATAGATAGTTAATTTAGTAGTACGGGTCAAGAGCCTTGAGGAGAGAAGCCTTGTTAGAGCAAAATAGGCTCTGATGGCTGCTATTAATCTCTGTTTAATTTCATAAGAGGTATCATTCGAGTAGGTGACTGTTGATCCCAGATATTTAAACTGTTCAACTCTCTCAAAGGTGTAATTGCCTACGGTTATTGAGTGTAGCATGTTCTCCTTACGTGCTTTCCCAGCAGCCATATATTTAGTTTTCTGCTGGTTTATGTTCAGTCCCATTTTCCTACTTGCCTGTTCAAGGGCGATGAATGTCTCTTCCATTGCCTTTCGAGTTCTTGCCACTATATCTATATCATCGGCATAAGCAAATATCTGCACTGATTTATAGAAAATTGTTTCCCTATTCAGGAGTTTTGCATCTCTCATCACCTTCTCCAAGGCAACATTGAACAGGAGACATGCCAGCGCGTCACCCTGCCGTACCCCATTCTGAATATTTAATGTCTCAGACATCATTCCTCCCGTTCTTATACTACTTCGTGTCCCACTCATTGTCATTCTCACCAACCTAACAATTTTCCAGGAATTCCCAATTCAATCATAGCTTGGTACAATTGCTCTCTGTCAATACTGTCATATGTTCCTTTGTAATCAACGAAGAGGTGATGCGTGCCAATCCCATATTCGATTGTCTTCTCTAAAATTTGCCTTAAGGTGAAGATCTGATCTATAGTGGACTTTCCTGGGATAAATCCACACTGATATGACCCAGTCTCTCGCTGGACAATTGGGAGAAGACGGTCAAATAGAATGTTGGAGAATACTTTGTATCCCAAATTAGTAACGCAATTCCTCTATAGCTACCACACTCAAGCTGATGTCCTTTCTTATACATAGGACATATAATTCCTTCTTCCCATTGCTGAGACATTTTTTCCTCATCCCATACTGAAGTAGCTATTTCTAGGAAAGTCCGTTCCAATTACTTGCCACCTTGCTTGAGCAGTTCGCTGGAATATAGTCTGTTTCTGTTGCCTTGTTGTTCTTCAATTTCTTCATGAGAGTTATCACTTCTTGTAGAGTTGGTGGACCTATATTTTCGACAGGGTCATTTTCTCCTTGCGCATCTATTGAGTGCCTTGTTATCATACTAAAATTGAGAAGTCTATCAAAATGTCGCTGCCATCTTTCACATATCTCTTTCCCCTCGCTAACATTTTTTCCTGTTTCATCCTTTATCAGCCTAGTTTTGCCACAGAAGGGTTTCCGTGCAGCATTTACCTCTCTATAAAATTTCCTCACCTCATTTTGATTTCTCAGAAGCTCCATTCTTCGATATTTGCCTTCATCCACTCTCTTTTCTTTTCTCTGATGGATCTTCTTTTCAATCCTCCGTTTTTCTTGTACAATTTGATTGTAATGTTCTTCTGTATGCTGTGTTCTTCTCTTCTGTTGCTATTTCACATTCAGTGTCAAACCAAGGAGATCTTCTATATTCTGTTTCAATTCCCAGTGTTTCATTCGCCGACGTCTCCACTGCATTTTTAATCATTTCCCACTGATACTTGATGTCGTTGCACTCTTCAGTATTGTAGCATTTATTAGTTAGGCTGGGATGACAAGTGAAACGGTATTTACTTTGCTCCACGTTGAGCGTACAAATGTAATGGTTTCGCTAGCCCACACTGTTGGGAGAGAAATGTAACTGTTTACCTTTGCCTAAGCTATGTTGTTTTAATGGGCGCCAAGACCTCAATGCAATGTTGAAATCTAAATTTGTATTTAACAACGTCTAGCTCTGGCAGAACACATTCAAGACTCTATTCACTCAGATCGTGGTATGATTTGATCATTAACCCAACAAACAATTGTATCAGGAGAAGGAATTGGTTTATATCTAATGCTACCTACTGAAAGGAAAGATTGCATTGTAAAAGAAATGAATTTATTATATAAAACAAGTATAGCAAAATTAATAATAATAATAAGTTTAAAATTTAAATTGGAGCGTTGTGATTTGAATATTACCGATAGAAAATTACGTGAAAACGGAGTCTGATAAATTGATTTTACTCTTATTTCCAAGCTATGAAGTTACTGAATTATGAAATATAAAACAAAGAAAAATGAGAGATTGCGTATTTCTGCGTCATTAGCGCTTACCCCTGGAAATTGCCAAAGCATTTCCCTCGTTCTTGATGATGCTGTGTGCTTCCCACAGTCTCCTGGACGTCGTCATCTCCGTCGAAATTTGATGATATTCTGGTAGATTAGATAATTCTATGGTCCGTACATCGGACCCAAACTCTCGTAAAACCGCACTGGTTACGTTTTACAAAAGTTCGTCGCTAACTCCACTGAACATCGGAGCGTCACGCACTTGCGACCGTACACTGCAAGTTCTACACAGATTGTCCCTTCCACCGAACATCGGAGCGTCCCCCGAGTATAACCATACTCCGCAAGTGTTTCACAGATAGTCCTCGTCTCACGGCGCGTCGAACGATATATTCACCTGTCAGCTCCCCCACTCTTCAGTCCCAACTAGCTTACGTCGTCTCCCCTGATTGGCTGAACCACCACGCGATCTTCTCCTCCTCCGGGTCATTACACTCGGCGACAGGGTTCCGTTTCAACAATTCGCCTCTTCTTGACGATGCGACCCAAGATTGCGTCATGCTCCTCGACAGGAATCAGCTTGTATTAGAATTCCCAGTGAGTCACGTCTCTCAATATACCCTAACTGACGAAAACTCCGTCAAATTCCGTAATCAGATAATTTTCTATGATATCGTCGTTCGTAATAATTTGCTTGTTAGCGTTTTCTAAGACATAGAAAACCTATCTGAAAGCTAATAATTTTTATAAAATGCTCCGAAAATACCTTAATAATAATTATAATAAATTAATAATAATAATAAATTAACATGAAAAATTCTCTTGGCTGAACAATTTGCCGCGTAAATAAATATAGAATGGCTTCCTACTGACTTATGCCAGTTGCATAAAACCCCTCGAAAAACACGTTACATATTCGCCTCGGATCATCGGATGATTTACCGTGACGACGGTCCATTATCCGATTATCCCAGACACGTTAATAAACCCCATCCAAAATACATATTACATAAACGAAATCACCCTAAATTACAGATATATACACTCATATTTTTTTCTTCACGCACTTTGCGTCAAAGTTTGTTGTCACTATGGATTGCACTTTGCAACCAGTCCAATGTTTTACGTATGGAATAGTGTTCCATGGATATATCCGCCTCTCAAATTTCTCTATGTTGGAGAAATAGACATAATTAATGTGTGAGCACTATGTATTTCTGATGTCATATCACACGCATTGAAGGTGTTCTGATATATTTATATCACCATAGAACTCCCTAATTTCACTGGAGGTCCCCTCCTTCTGGTGAAATTTAATCTCACTTATCACTGAGCACACGATCACACTATTGTGGCAGCGCCTCGTGACCATAATACTTAATCTCTCTTTGAAGTAGATTAAATTAATATTGACTTCTGAAAAAAAAAACAGTAAATGCGCATTACATATAACACCAAATATTTCTGTGCCGTAATCGCCCTGTCTTGTTAAGTTCCCGTAGACCATATTCTACTTAATACTAGTTCTCAACACAGACCATTTCTCCTCACACAAATAATACCATTGTACAAATTATCTTAAATTACACACTTACAAATCTTACATGGCCAGGCCGTAAACAGAAATCACGTGTGCTGATATGTATGAGTTTCATGAAGGACTGTCTCGCATTCTGATGGCCCATCTTTTATCTCGTGGACGCCTTAAGCTAACAAGCCCTATACAAGCGCTCCCCCATCTCTTGGAGATAAATGGGAACCCATCAGCGCTGCCAAAATGGCCTTGGTGCATCGAGACAATTTAGTGCTCAACAGCATCCGACAATCCCGTCATATTTCCCTGTACCTTAAAAACTCTCATTTACTTACATACTACCCCCCTGTGTGACTTCCGATACGCCTGCCTTAAGACCAGATCCTCCACGCACCAGATACCACACTTACTCATTTGATAGGCTGGCTCGCCAGCTAAACACACTCACTTTATGACACATATTTTCGTAGACAATGTATATTATACGTCCCGTATAATCTGTTTCCCTCACTATTCTCCAGCACATATGCTGTTTTCCCAATACGTTCGGAAACTATAAATGTTACTGCGTCACCTGCTTCCAACCTTGCAAGTGGCTCCCTTTAATGAACGTCATCACGTTGCTCTACCTAGCATATTTCTCAGTGTCTGTAACGATGCCCTGTTGCTACTGTCCACACATGCTAACCCTACCTTCCTATGGTGTCACACCTCTACTTGACACTCTATGACCTAAAAATGTCACTTCTGACTGACAGAATGACGTCTTAGACAGCTTCAAAGTGAACCCTGCCTGATCTAACTTCTGAAAAACTATATTTAAATGATGTAGATGCTCCTCAAAACAGCGTGAACTAATTACCATATCATCTATGTAAATGGTTACAAACTCTCCTGTGTCATCCCCTAATGCGATGTTTAAAGCCCTAATTAAAGCTGCTGAACTACTCTTTAACCCATAAGATATTCTACAAAATTGATAAAGGTTATATTTATGACTAAAAGCTGTAAATGGTCTATCTTCGTACATAAGTGGCACTTGCCAAAAACTGGAACTCAAATCTACACAAGTGAAATACTTCTTCCCCTCAAATGTTTGCATTAATTCCTCTATTGACATAGATTTCAGCTGATCTGAATTAATTCTACTGTTAACCAAACGAGCGTCTAAACAAATACGAACAGTGCCGTCGGTCTTGGGTACCGTGATCAAAGAATTAACATATGGACTGTTCGAGTGCTCAATAATCCCATCTTCAAGCATCTGATTAATTTGTGCCTCAACTGCACTCTGATAAGCGAAAGGTACAGGATATCTATGTCCTGTGAATACTGAACTATCAATAACGTTCAATGAATGTGTATAGCAATTGGCCATACCAATGCGATCCTCAAACACTCTCCTATTACACCATAACACATCATAGAGCCGAACACATTGTTCCACCTCTATATCTCCCTGAAATGCAGCATCACGTAACGAGTCCTCTAGACTTCCGTTCGTAATCACACTGCCCACAAAACATGGAGAACCCCGCTCTACGGCTGGCGATATCTCATTTAAAGTACAAATCACACCTACAATACTACTCCTCTGAATATGGTCATTGAACGCTACTTCTACTTCAGAATCTCCCCATTTAAATTTCAAACTCCCTACATCATAACATAAGTTACCAGACACTCTACTTAGCCACTCAGAACCCAAGATAACACTGAATACTAAATTTGGAATTACAAGGCAAATCTGCTTCTCTACATGATTATTAATTTTAATGTCTACTAAAACTTGCTTAGAAATTACTTTAGACCTCTTCCCAACAGCTGTGATAACAAATGTGCTTTTAATTGGCATCTCCTCAAAATTTACTCCAGTTCCTTTCATTTTATCATAAAATGCACTACTTATGCAACTCTTCATACAACCACTATCAATTAAAACATCTATGTACGCCTCGGACACGTTAAATTTAACTATGGGGCTCTTACTAACCACTTCCTGAATAATACCTTCATCATTTAGTTCATGTAATAATTCATTTCTTACATTTAGGTCATAGGGTTCCTGTATAATTGTATGGACAGGGCATGCTACAGACTGAGATTCTGACCTTACTTCGCAGCCTGGTTCGCGTTTAAAGAACCGCTACAGCTGGCCGTAGTACTACTAACTACTGAACTAGTCTGGTTGTTCTGGGCTGTGTTGTCATTGTTTGGCTGTATATTACTACCACTAGGCTGTCCTCTTCCTTGACCCCTATTCTGGTTGTAATTATTGTCATAATTTCTCCCTTGATTTCCCCTGAAATCATTGTTTCTCCCTTGATTTCCCCTGTAATCATTGTTCCTCCCTTGATTTCCCCTGAAATCATTGTTCCTCCCTTGATACTGATTACCATAGCCATTTCCTCTGTTCTGATTTAGCTGATTATTATTATTTCTATTTTGAGCGTTGGCCCCTTCGCCACCGTTCCCTTGAACTTCTTGATGCCTGGCTTCATTAGGTCTATTATTATTATTACCCTGGTTCCGATTGAAATTGTCATCATAACCCCCTCTCCCTAGTGCATCAAATGTGCTTAACAAATTTTCTACTTGTGATATAGTCTTTACCTTCTGGATACAAGCAGCCTCCTTGATCCTATAGGGAAAGTGCCTAAGTAGCAACCTTACCACATCACTTTCCTCCTTCAAGCCATCCAGATATTTACACACTAATACCTGCCCTAAAAAGTATTCGGTCATGGTGGAGCTTCCTTTAGGGTTATATTTACCACACACTACTCCCTCACGATGCTGCGACTGAATAACCTCATTCCAGAACTTTTCACAGAATTTCATTTTAAAATCATTGATATCAGTAAACTTGTCTCTGTAGACAGCAAACCAATTCCTCGTTTCCCCCACAAACACTTGTTCTAAAATTTCAACTACCTGGCACCACTCAATACTACCATTTTCCAACCTTTCCCCGAATTTATTTTCTATAGTGTTCATGAACTCCATTGGGCACCCCTGTCGATTGCTGAACTTACCCAGTTCTACCTCCCTGTGTGTGCTATTCACAAAAACTGGCCTATTCTGACTATTTTCTTGCCTGATCCTAGCTTTTAATTTTAACTCTAATTCTGCGATTTTCTCCTCAGCCTTCCTCTCAATACTGTTTACTGTTAATTTAATGTTTCCTTCTGATTCTTCTACTTTATCATATAGCTTTGCTTGTTTCTCCTCAATCTTGCTAATGCTTTCCCTATTACTCTCTCTTAAATCATTTACTTCTGCAACTATTTGTGAGTGGACTTTCTCCATTCTACCCCCCAGCTGTTCCTTAACCTCTTTAGTAGCTACCTGAATTTTGTCAATTTCTCCCCCCAATTGCTTTTTGACCTGCTGTGTTTCCAGTTGCACTAGTTCTTTTAAATTTTCAGCCTGTGTACTGATTCTAATTTCCAACTCCTCCTGTACTTTTCCTAATTTTCTGTCTACATCTGCAATAATCTCTTTAGCCTTTTCTTCCATCACCCCCCTGATCTCACCTCTAATCAGTTCGAATTTGTCACTCATTTCCCTACTGTTTTGTTCTAATTTAGCATTTAAAGTTTCAGTACTCTCTCTATTTTCCTTACTGTTTTGTTCTAATTTAGCGTTGTTTTGTTCCAGTTTTGCGTTGTTTTGTTCTAATTTAGCATTTAAGGCATCTGTACTTTCTTTATTTTCCCTACTGTTTTGTTCTAATTTTGCATTTAAGGCATCACTACTAACTTTGTTCTGATACATGAACTCGAGAAGTAAAGTTTTTAATTCTGGTTGACCCCCTACACTCCCTGTTTCAGTATCGGGATTTACCTCCGCTACCCCGGTACTACCATCACTCGACATACTGCTCGTATCATCATTCTCCCGTTGATGACCACTACGTAACCTCATCTGTCTTTCTTTCTCATCCTCCATAATGATATACACTGATACAGACAAATAACCCCCAAAATACAGGCACAGAAATATATACCCTTCTCCTTCCACAAATGTTATTAGGTTTTCATCCCCAAGTTGTCGGCGACAAATGTAGCATTTAGTAGTTAGGCTGGGATGACAAGTGAAACGGTATTTACTTTGCTCCACGTTGAGCGTACAAATGTAATGGTTTCGCTAGCCCACACTGTTGGGAGAGAAATGTAACTGTTTACCTTTGCCTAAGCTATGTTGTTTTAATGGGCGCCAAGACCTCAATGCAATGTTGAAATCTAAATTTGTATTTAACAACGTCTAGCTCTGGCAGAACACATTCAAGACTCTATTCACTCAGATCGTGGTATGATTTGATCATTAACCCAACAAACAATTGTATCAGGAGAAGGAATTGGTTTATATCTAATGCTACCTACTGAAAGGAAAGATTGCATTGTAAAAGAAATGAATTTATTATATAAAACAAGTATAGCAAAATTAATAATAATAATAAGTTTAAAATTTAAATTGGAGCGTTGTGATTTGAATATTACCGATAGAAAATTACGTGAAAACGGAGTCTGATAAATTGATTTTACTCTTATTTCCAAGCTATGAAGTTACTGAATTATGAAATATAAAACAAAGAAAAATGAGAGATTGCGTATTTCTGCGTCATTAGCGCTTACCCCTGGAAATTGCCAAAGCATTTCCCTCGTTCTTGATGATGCTGTGTGCTTCCCACAGTCTCCTGGACGTCGTCATCTCCGTCGAAATTTGATGATATTCTGGTAGATTAGATAATTCTATGGTCCGTACATCGGACCCAAACTCTCGTAAAACCGCACTGGTTACGTTTTACAAAAGTTCGTCGCTAACTCCACTGAACATCGGAGCGTCACGCACTTGCGACCGTACACTGCAAGTTCTACACAGATTGTCCCTTCCACCGAACATCGGAGCATCCCCCGAGTATAACCATACTCCGCAAGTGTTTCACAGATAGTCCTCGTCTCACGGCGCGTCGAACGATATATTCACCTGTCGGCTCCCCCACTCTTCAGTCCCAACTAGCTTACGTCGTCTCCCCTGATTGGCTGAACCACCACGCGATCTTCTCCTCCTCCGGGTCATTACACTCGGCGACAGGGTTCCGTTTCAACAATTCGCCTCTTCTTGACGATGCGACCCAAGATTGCGTCATGCTCCTCGACAGGAATCAGCTTGTATTAGAATTCCCAGTGAGTCACGTCTCTCAATATACCCTAACTGACGAAAACTCCGTAAAATTCCGTAATCAGATAATTTTCTATGATATCGTCGTTCGTAATAATTTGCTTGTTAGCGTTTTCTAAGACATAGAAAACCTATCTGAAAGCTAATAATTTTTATAAAATGCTCCGAAAATACCTTAATAATAATTATAATAAATTAATAATAATAATAAATTAACATGAAAAATTCTCTTGGCTGAACAATTTGCCGCGTAAATAAATATAGAATGGCTTCCTACTGACTTATGCCAGTTGCATAAAACCCCTCGAAAAACACGTTACAGTATATTCAAGAATCTGTATTATCCTCTGCTGGTGCTGATTTTTGACTTGAGAGGATTCTAGAGCTGTTATATTATATTTGGGTCAGGGTCCTTTGAATGCACTAGAGATCCTAGCCCTAATTCGCACCCGTACCAGGAAGTGGTCTGAGTCTATATTTGGATATCTGAGGCTCCTCACATCCAAGAGATCTGATTTGTGCCTTGCATCTATCAACACAGGATTGATCTGGTTAACTATGTTTCCATCCGGCGATGTCCACGTTCCCTTATGTATGTCTTTGTGTTGGACCAATGAGGAGCCCACAACTATATTTCTAGATGCTGCAAATATTAAGTCTCGTTCCATTATCATTGCTTACAGTATGCTTGCTGTGGGGTCCAATTGTTGGCTCATATATTCGTTCCCTTCCCACATGAGCATTTAGGTCATCAGCTACTATTTTAATGTCATGGCCTGGGCAACTTAAAGGGCCCCTGAAAACCACATTTTAAGGCCCTAAAACCAACAGTTTTTTAGATATTCCCCGAGAACTAATTTCATTTAAAAATTAATGAAAGAATTACTGTGAAAGTGTGCAAACGGCGATAAGGTTATAACGGAACCAAATAAAGCTGTAACATTCATCAATATATATAATGCGCTTAAGGGGGTCAAGGGGTACTCTGGAATTTTTTCACGCGATTTACATGTGCGGGTGTGGTACGGAAGGTCTATTATATCCCTATCCCTATATTGTTATATTTGTATTATTATTATTATAATTATTATTTTCATTATATTAAGGCGCACAACGACGAGACAAAGCTCAATACCAGCCCCTTGGTGTCAGAAACAAAACTCGGGGACCCTAAAGAGCCGTAAAGGGTCCCCGAAAACTACATTTTAAGGCTCTAAAACTAACAGTTTCTGAGATATTCCTAGAAAGCTAATTTCATTTAATAAACTAATCAAGGAATGCCAGCCGATAACCATGACAACAGTATCTCAAGAGGTGACATCCAACTTTCCATCTATTTCTGCAAGAAGTAATGCCACTCCATTTATTACATCTCTGTGAAAGTTTGCAAATGGTTATAAGGTTATCACGGAACCAACTAAAAATGTAAAATTCATCAATGCACTTAAGGGGGTCAAGGGGTACCCTAGAATTTTTTCACACGATTTATACATGCGATATGTCGTACAGAAGGTCTATTATATCTCCAAACAGCAACATTATTTTCAAAAATTCCTGAAGTGAAATGGTAATTTTTGCGGCTTTTAGGAATTTGAGTCTTTGGAAGCTAAGAAAAACGGCATTTTCACGCACCACAAGCCTTTATAATTTATTAAAGGGGTCTTTCTGTAGATGGGGACTTGACACAACGGTGAGGGTCAGTTTTTATGTGACGTATATTCCATTTCGTCTACGAGGTTTTCAATTTTATTTTCACGTCAGGAAGTACACGTTAGGTAAATTTAGTTTGAGAGCACATTTTAACTAATCATTTTACTTTGTCGACAAACAGGTTCCAAGGCCTTAAACATTGCAACAGTAGCTCAATTGATAACGTCCGCTTATTAATACCGAAGACCGTACGAAGATTGGGTACTTCTGCTAGTATACAAGTGGACGTACAATACATACAGTGGATGATGAGATTAGATATCTTAACTTACTTGGTCACAGCTGATCCGAACCTGTGGTACGTTCGTAAAAACGTATGTGGCAACACTATAGGCTATATATTTGATGTAAACACGTACGATATTGAAGTTTGGCTACACTGAATTATACGGTAGTTTTAGTGATTACAACGATCGCGTAAGTTCTATAAAGTATAAACGTACAACCCAGAATCATCATCTAAACCAGAGATGGCCAACTTCTTAACCCTAAAGGGCCACTTCAATATCTTCCAGTGATGACGAGGCCGCACATACATCAATGAGCCAAATGTAGGCAAAACGTATATCGTATAGTATGCGTCGTATATGAAATAATATGAATCAAGAAACGTTACCTAAAATATTTTAATATCAAGCTCATTGTACAAAGGATCAAAACAAGTACAATATTACATTTTTAGTTGTCATTTAATCATGTTGTTTACACTTAACAGTACACAGTATTTGAAAAAAAAACTCTAATTTCTTTAAATGTAAAATCATCCATAAGTATGTACCTACTTCGCTTAATGAGAACTCTGTGGTCGAGCACAATCGTTCAACAATTCATCAAAATCAATCAGAATTGAATTGGTTGCAACCGTTAGCATATCTCGAAGATGGTTTTCTGTGAGACAGTTGCGATGAGTTAATTTTATAAATTTCATGGTTGAAAACGTGCACTCACAAAGGTAAGTGCTTCCAAACATTGAAACTATTTTCCTACCGAAGTCACGTAGTTTGGGATATTTCTCCTCAGGCAATAGACACCAAAATGCAGTACCAGTTTCCGACCTTGTCTGAAAAAATGGGTCACTTTGTAAGTCACAGAATTCTAATTGAATGTTGTCATCTTGCTGTGAAATATCGCAAGACATGGGGTTGTTAAATAAGAGACGTTATGGTCGCCTTTCATTAAAATCCCAAAACCGTTCATTGAACGACTCCAGAAGCTTATCTAAAATAGGTATACAAAAACTGAAATCACTGGTTGGGATTTCTTCCATGATTTTTTTGCATGATGAAAAATGTATGAGATTGGCTTTTTTAAATCTGGATTGGAAAATCTTAAGTCGGGTTACAAATCCGTCTAAGTGCCCAACTAACTGAGGTATGGTTTGATTTGGACGCTGTAATTTCAAGTTTAGTTCATTCATCTGGTGACTTATGTCAGTTATAAAGGCCATACAGCACAAAAAAATGTGAATCGAGAAGCTTTACTTGCATTTCCAAGGAGCTAGGTGTTTTGACATGTACATTGAGGAACTCAGTTACCTCTTTTCTCAAATTAAAGAATCGTTTTAAGCAGTTTCCCTTGCTTAACCAGGCACTTCCCTGAATAGTGTCAAATCACCATACTCTGCCTCTAGTTCTGTCAAAAAAACAACAACATGAATTACCTCTTGTTCACGGATTACCAACGACCGATATTGGTACTGCACTCGAAATCATGTCTGGGAGAGAGGAGAAGACAGGATGAGGTATGAACCAAGGACCACATCAGAAAAATGGCATATTTTAAATTTAAATTAGCAGTCCAGATGGAAGAGAACGTTTATACAAGCATTTGGGAAAAACTTCGTCTGAAGAAATATTTTTATTTCATGAATAATGGAGATTTTAAGATTTGGTAAATTTTTAACCATGTATAAATGATTGAGATATTGTTCTGGAAAGCGACACTTTTTACGAGGTGCGTGGCGAGAAACCTGTTTTGACGCGAGGGGGAGCGAAGGTGGACTTGAGGTCACGACACACGCCAGTATCAAGAGTGGGAGAAGCTAGCGCGTGGCAGGGAGCGCGCCACATTTTAAGCAAGAACCAATGGGAAAATAGTTTGAATACTAAGGAAGGAATAAATATTAAAATCTTTATTTTAATATTTTATAAGAGTGTTGCACATTGAATTCACCAGCAGAGAAAAATAAATTTAATTGGCAAAACAGATTTTAAATTGGAAGACTAAGAGAGAAGTTATGTATGAATTTGTTAATATTCATAGCGGTTGGAGGCTAGTTAGTCAGATTTACGAGGGAAGTCTAACCGAGGAGGCTAGGAGACGCGAGGAAACGAGGCTCTTCCTACACAGACCGTCGAGAAGACAAGACGTATTAGACAATGGTTTTGTGAACTGAAGACTTCAAGATGAAACAAGCAGTAATGAAAATGAACAATGAATATATTACAAGTCTACAGTATTGAGAAAAGTTATTCATCATATTCTACAAGAAGAAATCTACGACGAGAGAAAACGCTGCAAGTTACAAACTGAACATCGAACACGTAACTACGCAGAACGAAAGTCTGAAGAAGGGAGACTTAAACTATTGTAAGTTCAACAATCTGTACAAGAATGATTAAGAATTCAGGTCGAAGGGGAAGAACTACTACTACAAACAATTGCGCGATGAGAATGATGTTTTAAATTCACCATGATGGGAAGATAGCACTATACTGGACCGGCGAGATTCAGAAATGACCAGGATGACACAGCAGTATGCAGAGCGAACTGCAAACCACCGCAGTTTCGCTAACATAACGTTGCAAGCTACTACAATGGAATTTCACGACTTGGAAGTGATCTTTCATGATGGAAAGAACTATGCAAACTACCGACTTCAAAGAACATCTAGATCTTAGAAGAAGAAGACGAGCGGCTGCGTGAGGGAGACCACAAGGAACCCAGGACTGATGGACGTGAGGCCAGCAGCAGAGCAGAGGTGAGGACGTGCCGTCATCTTGCAGGAAAGAAAGGGGTCACGAGTGGGCAGCCAGTTGATAACCTGTTCTGAAGACTGCCCACCAGGTCGTTCAACCGTACTGCAGTCCAAGCAAGGCCGTGGTGATGTAACCCAGCCAGACTGGAGCAGCATGCAGCATTCCGGAAACCATATGGTGACGTTGCGAGGACACCAGGGTCATCAGGTTTGTCACCAACGATCTCAGAAACCAGGTAGAAGAGTGCATATATTCCATATCTGTAGTTAGACTTTGTACACGTTATTCCAGCATTGACCAACATATTTGCATTTATAACCTATGTTATTATTGTCTTGAAAGTTTTAGTAAATTTGTGTAAAATGCGATAGTTATTTTCATACGTCATTTGGACGTATTTTTAAAGTCTTGATCGATGATATTTAGACATCGTTAGTATTTTTCATTGTCATTTTTAGAGCGTTAAACTATTTCTTACGAACAATTTCGTTGCGATTGCGAACGTATATTCCGTAGACTTGTTGTAACATTGGAAAACTCCGCAGATTTATTGTAACATTGGAAACTCCGCAGATTTATTGTAATATTGGAGAACTTAGTAGATTTGATGTGTTAGAGAATTTTGTATATTTGTGGAAATGTTGAAGAACGATAATATATTTGTATTGAAACAAGAGTAATGAAGCACAATTTTGTGAGAAATAAATCAGTAATGTATCAGAGAAAGAATACAGTTACAGAAAGTGAATAGTTTATTACTTGTAGTGAGAAAAGGGAAGTCAGAGAATCTCATAAGTGGAGAGTTTATTCATTTCAGAAACGATGTAAGATGTATAGAACGATAAAGTTAACAGAAGTACTCTATATTGGCATAGAGGTAACTTTTGTATGCTAGTAATGGAATGACATTGTAAAACCCAGAATTTTGATTACGGAAAGGAACAGGATGCGATAGTTGAAAGGCATAACTGAACGAGAAATGTTATTATCAAATGTTATGGATGTATATTAATCATGAAACGATACTGTCAGATGGAAGGAGATATATATATTATGACCTTGAACGAGAGGGGAGATTATTGTTATTTTTGTAACAGACACAGGCAGACTTGGAATTCAGAATTAAGCGATAAATTGTAACAGAGTAATATGTGAAGTGAAGTTGGAATTATGTGGAAAGTATTTGGACATAGCACGAGATGTATAATCGATAGAGGACTTTGTAGGACGGAGAGAGGTATTCATGATAGTTGTTACAGTCGTAATCTCTAGTAGGAATACTAAATATCATACTTTGATGAAGGTAATTGATATGGAACGGTAGAAGTTTGTGAACGTGCTAAAAGAAAGGGAAGTTGATGAAATGTACTTGTATTAATGAAAGGTGTAACTAAAGACGCGATAATATGCTACGTGAGTTATTGAAGAAAGGTTTTGTAATATTTTGTGATGAGGAAGAGAAGTCATATGTTGTACTGTATTTGGAGGTAATAAGAGTGTGGGAGTGAGGATTCATGCCACACACACTCGATTTTTGGTTGAATAGCTTATCTGAACAGTCTTGTATTGTTAGTTTGTTTTATTATTTATTATTGAAATACCAGAGTTGTATACTAAGTGATGAAATATTAACTTTACTGTTCGTATTTATGATTCACATGGAATTGACACACAAACACCTATTTTGACTAGTTTATTGTGTGAGATACGCAGAAAGTTGGAAATACACGTAAAAGGAAGATGATCAGACAGGAGGAAAGTGATAAGATGAACTCTAATGTGTTAGATACAGTCATTTTTATGTCGTGCGGGACGCGATTCTGTATAAAGTGTAAATACGTTATTATTTTAGTATTAATTATTATTTAATATATTTAGGAACATAAGATTAAAATTGAAGACTTTAACGAATGTATTATGTAGGGAGAATATTTGTTGCGATGAGCGTTAAAGCATAAATATTTAGTAAACAAGTAGGACAGACATTACTGTCAGTAATTAAACTCTGTGTTCAATTAAATGTTGCTAAGCAAGAAATATTTGTTGACACAGTATAAAGATGCAAGAAGACTCTTATTAAACGCATCAGGCCTAAGTGAGGCACATATAATTATTTTATTTTATATTTTGGTGAAGGGAAGATATTTGTCATGTGATACATTTTATTATTAATAAATGGCAAGAACATTTTTATTCTTGCTGAGTTTTTTTGAACTGTTTCTTTGATGCAATGCTTAATTACACTAGAACGATACCGCTAGCTAGATGCACGCAGATGATCGACGACTTATCTTGACGCCCGAGAGCCGAGTTGCTCGTTAATGCTCTACTTTTATTTGTTTATATTTTCTGTACTGTATGCAACTAGTTAGTAGTATAGTTAGAGATGTATATACGTGTTGCTAGGGTTCCCTAGTCATCAGTCCGGTGAGAGTTGTTTAACTCATAGCCGGGTGTTGACATTCTCACGATCCTTTTACCATCTGTGCGGATTTGGGACTGTGCTCTAGAGGAATTCGGGCGCATATATAACATATCTAATTGACGGTCGCCCAACTAGTGTGGCTTCGACGTCGAATGCATGGGTCTATTGAATTTGTTAATTTGAATTCCCAGTGCTGAGTGACGAGCGGTTGTGTCGAATTTATTACACTAGGTGATATTTCGTAATCACGGCTATTTTAAGCATATTTGGTGTACGACACAGTCGTGTTTTGTTTGTATTTTAAATGCCGATCCCTATCTAACAAGTTGAGGAGATGAATTCCCGTTGTTTGATATGCAGAGTACAATTCGTTGTGAGGCATATCTTGCATTGTTCCGGCGAAAGACGTTTTGGTCGAATATAACGATAATTGTAAAGTGATGTCATATTTAAATAAATTTTGGTACGAATTAAGCGTTGAAGCAAGTTCAGTGTTAGGTAATTGATAGTGATAGATACCGTTAGCGTTAGTATTGACGTAGGTGAGGTAGGAGAACATATCTACGGAATGCTTGAGTATATGATAAGAAATTATAAATGTTGGTCATTCTGGAATTTCGCTGTGTTTAGTGTAGTGATACTTCCCATATTTTTCTCATAGTATAAAATTATGTCGTCTAAGGACATGACCTACATAAGGTTGATACTGGAGCAGATGAGGACCAGTTAGGCAGGATTAACTGCCGAAGTTGAAGCCCTACACACTATTACACATGAAAACACTAAAAAGATAGGGAAAGAGATTAAGGACACTAAGGCAGCTATGAAGGAAGAGAGTAAGAAAGCACAGGAGGAGATTAAAACAACCTTAGAAAGGACACAGGAAGAAAGTAGACAGGCGAAAGAAGAAAGTAGACTGGCGCAAGAAGAAAGTAAGGAAGTACAGGAAGAGATTAAGATGTCTTTAGAAAGGACGCAAGAAGAAATTCGATTGGCACAAGAAGAAGCGAAGAAAGCACAGGAGGAGATAAAGAAAGCTCTAGAGAAGGCGCAGAATGAAGGAAGAGTATCACAGGAAATGGGTAGACTAGCTCAGGAAGAAAGTCGACTGGCACAAGAGGAAGCCAGAAAGGCGCAAAACGAAGCCAGAGAAAAACAAGAAAAGGCACAAGAAGATGCAGAGAAACGACTACAAGAGCTACAGCAAACTCGACAAAATAGCATAGATACTATAAAGGTTGCCAACACAAACCATTTTAACACAATTTCAGGGTCCCAAGGTGAGTTGCAGAATCAGCTGACTACCTTAACTGGTACAGTTGGTGAGCTCCAACAAAAGGTAACAAATCAACAACAATAATTGATATCTGAGGGCATAAATATCGATATAAACTAATGTATTGTTGAAGCTGTGTTAAAATTGAAGGAAGATGTGTTAAAGGGTAGTAGTGAGTACATATATGAAATGCATGGTAAGATAATGAAAGAGGTTAAGGACATAGAGAGTAAGACTAATGTTCCTGTAACTGGGTTGAGGAATTAACGAAACGAATAGACTCTAGAGGAATCCCATGTTACAACAATTAGCGAAATTACGAGCAAAACCGATAGAATCAAACTTAAAGAATTAGATAAAATTAGACAATTAGTTGATGAGGTTAATACTGAAATAGCTAAGGTCAAGTCTAAACAGGTGAAAGAGATAGGTGATCTCAACGAACAGATGAAAGCACTGTCGATGAGGGACACGTCTTGCATGAAAGAAGATATACACGAATTATTTAAAGAGAGAGACAGTCAACTGAGAGGAGAATTGCACAGACTAGGATACAGCCAAGGTGAACAGGAAGAGGATAAGGAGAGTGTAGACACCCCAATGTTTAGTAGGTCACGCTATAACACTTTTGGAACAGAACACACTGAGAGGAACATAAGAGAACCAGACACGGTAGGGAGGACATACGATCAGATTCCCAGTAGGAACAATCAGAACGTGGTAGTGATTAAGAGCCATGAAGAGAAACCAGATAAGTTCACGGGGGAAGGAAACGTTACCGCCGTTGAATTTTTAAGAGACATGCGTTACTACCTGTGGGAGAATAAAATTCCTAGAGAGAGCGAGATGAGAGTAGTAGAGAAGTACTTATCAGCAGAAGCGCTAATTTGGCATAGAGCATTTAGATATACCTATACTTCGTTTAAGGAATTCGCTGAAGCATTATTAAAACGTTTCTGGAGCGAAGAGTTGCAACAAGACATTAGGGCAGAAATATATTCGAAGAAATATCCTTACTCTGTACCGACACGTTATGTGAGCTACTTCACGAACCAATTAGCCCGCCTGTAACATCTTCATACACCATTGGCAGAACCGGAGCTGATACACGTCATATCCAGACAGTTACCAGCAGAACTTTAGAAGACATGGCTGAGTTGCTGCGAAGATTAGACCACACAAGTTCTATAGCGCAATCTCAAGGACAAACCAACAGTCCGAATACGAGAAACAGACATGAAAACAGAGAGGTACACACATTGTTAGTTGATCAGCAACAATAGACTGATGTAACACCAGCTAGGACTGGACCAATAAGACATAACAACTATGGTAGGACTAGATATGATCCAGGCTACAATAGAGCCAGAGAAGGTTGGCCATATAAAAATAGGCACTGGAACGACAGACAAAGGGGGTCCAGATACCAAAATAACAGCTATAATAATAGGGGATTTCAAAGAAATAACTACCCCGACAGGCAGAATGAAGGAGATCAAAGAAGGTATTCCAGATATAGGAACTGGAACGATGGCAACCAACAACAACAACATAGACGTCCTATACAGCAACAACAACAACAACAACAACAACCAAGGAACAACTATCAGAGGAGCAGATAGAGAGATGGGAATGTTCAAAGATACTATGAAGAACGAGAAAGAGAAAGCCAGCATTACAGAAGAAATCAGAGAGATAGAGAAGAAAGAAAGGAACAACCCGAACAACAGGCGCAAGTGAGTGACGAACCTCAACCAGGAACCAGTCGTGAAGGCCAAAACCTCGACAGGAATGGACAAAAAACGCCAAATCAGAAACGAAGGTAAATGAAGACGTAAATCACACAATAACGAGGCATGAGATCGCCATCAACGAACTATACGAGGTTACCGATGAAGAATTGTTATACGTGAGAGAGGAGCCGAAGAAAGGAAATACAGCTAGATTACCTATAATCCAAATGAAAGTAGGGGAGAACACTTTAAAAACCCTTATAGACACTGGTGCTACAGCCTCAATCTTATCTGAGAGTAGTTTCCAGAAGTTAGAAGCTGAGAATTTGTTAACGGCATTGCCTGTATCCACTATAAAAGTGAGAGGTGTATTTGATGACAAACCCATGAAGTGTAAAGTACAAGCATTGGTGGAATTTCATATAAATGAGCAGAGATATGAACAGGTATTCATAGTGCTCAGGCACATAAGTTTTGATGCAATACTGGGTATTGACTTTATTACACAGTCAGGAGCTGTCATTGACCTGAAGAATGGAATTATCAGATTTAATAATAGCGAAGCAGAGGCTGGAACTTCAAGCTCGAAGGAACAAGAGTACTGCATGGAAGATGGTATTGAAGAAGGGAGATTGGAAGAAATGGTCTTGGAAGTACAAGAGGAACGGAAAAGACGTCCCAACTATCCCATAGAAAATTTTGGATATTATCAGGAGAAATTGGAGGCACTAATTGCACACATCACTGATATTTTTGATGATAAACCAGGGGTGATTAAAGGTTTCAAATATCAGATTCGCTTGATGGATAACGCTCCATTTCAGAAGAAACTCTATCCGATACCTGAAAAGTATCACGAAGAAGTTGCAGAAATTATTAAAGGCATGGAAAGGGATGGTATTATTCAGAAACAGGCTACTCCTTACTTAAACCTAGTCACTGTGGTAAAGAAGGCAGATGGAAGCTTCTGAGTTTGTTCATACGCACGTCAAATCAATATGTTAACGATGAAAGAACAAGACAGGCCAACGAAGATAAGGGAATTACTGAGAAAATTCCGCGGATAGACCTGTTTTTCTGTAATCGACCTGACGGCCAGCTTTTATCAAATTGAGTTGACTGAAGATAGCAGGTGCTATACTGGTTTTCTATTTAACGAAACTAGTTTTACGTTTCGGCGAGTTCCGTTTGGTTTGGTGAACTCGAGCCCAGCACTTATTAGAGCTCTCGATAATAAGCTGAGCGAGGAGGTAAAGAAGTACGTCATATGTTATGTCGACGACTTGATAATTTCCTCAGAAACGCCAGAGTAGCATTTATTGCATCTGAGAAGGTTATTTGAAGACTTGAGAGAAGCAAATATCAAAGTCAACTTCAACAAATGTCACTTTTTTTTTAAGAGAAAATAAACTTTTTAGGACACACCATAGATCAATTTGGATATCATCCAAACAATTACAAAATTGAAGCAATTTCGGAATTTCCTAGACCTAAGAAGATTAAGGATCTTCGAGCATTTTTAGGTCTTTGCCAATTTTTGAGTAGTTATTGTCCACGTTATTCGGAAGTGATGGCTCCACTTCACGAACTCTTAAAGAAAAATAATCGATGGAAATGGGACCTACAGTAGAAAACGCCTTTGTACAAGCTAAGGAGATGCTTAAAAACAACATCAAGTTGGAATATCCTGATTTTGAGGGGACATTCATTGTGGAAACAGACGCATCTAGGGTTGGAATAAGCACTGTATTATATCAGAAAGACTCTGAAGGGAACAACCACTACATAGCTTTTCATAGCAGGAAGCCCAGGTCACACGAGGTGAACTACTACACTACAGAGCTGGAAGCTTTAGCTGTCATAAATGCATTACAACATTGGAAGAAGCTATTGATAGGACATCCTATAATTATTAGAACCGACCATAAGGCAATAGAATTCATGCTGAAGTCTGATTTGTCTAGTGACAGAATAACTAGATGGACTATGTTCTTGCAGCAGTTCAATGCAACCATTAGTCACGTGCCAGGCAAGGATAATCTGTTAGCAGATATACTGTCAAGGCATCCAACAGCCAAGACTAACGTTAGAGTAAATGTCATACAAACTGATGACGGAGACCAGGCAACATTGGACAAGTTAGCGAGAATCTCAACTTTTCAAAGGAAGGACGCATTTCTGAGAAACATGTATAAGTATTTATCAGGAAGATTAAATGTACAGAATGCTACTTCGAGGAGATGAGAAGGAAATCTAGACACTTTGTACTGCAGGGAGACAAAGTCTGTAAATATGTGGATATAAATCATACTAAGATCAGAGTAGTGATGCCACCAGATTGATTGTAGCAGTAGTATGGTTAACACACAAGTCTATAGGTCATGGAGGATTAGACAAAACCTACAGTACTGCTCAGGAAATTGTTTATTGGATTAACATGCGAGAATCCATTGCCATTGTCATACGATCGTGTGAGCTTTGCCAGAAGAACAAATACAATTCGGAGTTGCTATTTGAGAAACCGAAGGCCATTATACCAACGAAGCCACTGGAATTGTTTATCCAGGACATTTTCGGGCCTGCACCGAAGAGTTTAAGAGGAAATCAATATGTACTTGTCACCATGGATGTATTTTCGAAAATAATTATGCTCAATCCTATGCAGAAAGCAACAACAAAAGCAGTTCTGAAGCATTTGGAGAAGAACGTGATACCGAAGCTAGGAAAGCCAGAGAAATTAATAACGGATCATGGAACTCAATATACAGCTGCAGAATTCGAAGAAACGATGGAGAGATTGGATATAAGTCAAATTTATAGTTCTGTGAGAAGCCCACAAACTAATCCTATTGCAAGATCGATCTTGGAACTATCAAAGTATATTCGCTTATACAGTTCTGAAAATCATGCGAACTGGGTGAAGGTGATACCACTGGTGGAATATTGCATGAATAGCACTCGTCATGAGAATACGAACGAGATTCCAACAGTACTACATTATAATGGAAAACCTAGAAGACCATGGGATGGAATCATAGACATCCAGGAAGATATAGAGATACCGATGGACAGAATGATAGAAGAAGCCAGAAAACATCTCAACAAGTCCGCAGAAAAGCGATTGAAGAGAACGAGAGGCAAGCGATTCAGCAGACCACTGAAAGAAGGAGATATGGTTCTAACTAGAACGAATGTGAAGGCTGACGTCTTGAAGAAGATATTTGTGAAATTTAGTAACGTTTTCAAAGGGCCGATCAAAGTAGCGAAGGTGTATGGAAATAATTGTACGCCATAGCTATTGATAATCGAATTATTGGTAAATACAAACATTCTAAGCTAAAGAGATTTTACCCCAAGATTCAATAGAGACACAATTTCGACAGCATATCTATGATTTGTAACGATATGTAGTAACAGAAAGTCCATTCTTATACTTTCTATTAAGGTCGAATGGGGAAATGCACTCGAAATCATATCTAGGAGAGAGGAGAAGACAGGATGAGGTATGAACCAAGGGCCACATCAGAAAAATTGCATATTTTAAATTTGGAATTTTCGACTAAATTAGCTGTCCAGATCGAAGAGAACGTTTATACAAGCATTTGGGAAAAACTTCGTCTGAAGAAATATTTTTATTTCATGAATAATGGAGATTTTAAGATTTGGTAAATTTTTAACTATGTATAAATGATTGAGATACTGTTCTGGAATGCGACACTTTTTACGAGGTGCGCGGCGAGAAACCTGTTTTGACGCGAGGGGGAGCGAAGGTGGACTTGAGGTCACGACACACGCCAGTATCAAGAGTGGGAGAAGCTAGCGCGTGCCAGGGAGCGCGCCACATTTTAAGCAAGAACCAATGGGAAAATAGTTTGAATACTAAGGAAGGAATAAATATTAAAATCTTTATTTTAATATTTTATAAGAGTGTTGCACATTGAATTCACCAGCAGAGAAAAATAAATTTAATTGGCAAAACAGATTTTAAATTGGAAGACTAAGAGAGAAGTTATGTATGAATTTGTTAATATTCATAGCGGTTGGAGGCTAGTTAGTCAGATTTACGAGGGAAATCTAACCGAGGAGGCTAGGAGACGCGAGGAAACGAGGCTCTTTCTACACAGACCATCGAGAAGACAAGACGTATTAGACAATGGTTTTGTGAACTGAAGACTTCAAGATGAAACAAGCAGTAATGAAAATGAACAATGAATATATTACAAGTCTACAGTATTGAGAAAAGTTATTCATCATATTCTACAAGAAGAAATCTACGACGAGAGAAAACGCTGCAAGTTACAAACTGAACATCGAACACGTAACTACGCAGAACGAAAGTCTGAAGAAGGGAGACTTAAACTATTGTAAGTTCAACAATCTGTACAAGAATGATTAAGAATTCAGGTCGAAGGGGAAGAACTACTACTACAAACAATTGCGCGATGAGAATGATGTTTTAAATTCACCATGATGGGAAGATAGCACTATACTGGACCGGCGAGATTCAGAAATGACCAGGATGACACAGCAGTATGCAGAGCGAACTGCAAACCACCGCAGTTTCGCTAACATAACGTTGCAAGCTACTACAATGGAATTTCACGACTTGGAAGTGATCTTTCATGATGGAAAGAACTATGCAAACTACCGACTTCAAAGAACATCTAGATCTTAGAAGAAGAAGACGAGCGGCTGCGTGAGGGAGACCACAAGGAACCCAGGACTGATGAACGTGAGGCCAGCAGCTGAGCAGAGGTGAGGACGTGCCGTCATCTTGCAGGAAAGAAAGGGGTCACGAGCGGGCAGCCAGTTGATAACCTGTTCTGAAGACAGCCCACCAGGTCGTTCAACTGTACTGCAGTCCAAGCAAGGCCGTGGTGATGTAACCCAGCCAGACTGGAGCAGCATGCAGCATTCCGGAAACCATATGGTGACGTTGCGAGGACACCAGGGTCATCAGGTTTGTCACCAACGATCTCAGAAACCAGGTAGAAGAGTGCATATATTCCATATCTGTAGTTAGACTTTGTACACGTTATTCCAGCATTGACCAACATATTTGCATTTATAACCTATGTTATTATTGTCTTGAAAGTTTTAGTAAATTAGTGTAAAATGCGATAGTTATTTTCATACGTCATTTGGACGTATTTTTAAAGTCTTGATCGATGATATTTAGACATCGTTAGTATTTTTCATTGTCATTTTTAGAGCGTTAAACTATTTCTTACGAACGATTTCGTTGCGATTGCGAACGTATATTCCGTAGACTTGTTGTAACATTGGAAAACTCCGCAGATCTATTGTAACATTGGAAACTCCGCAGATTTATTGTAATATTGGAGAACTTAGTAGATTTGATGATGTGTTAGAGAATTTTGTGTATTTGTGGAAATGTTGAAGAACGATAATATATTTGTATTGAGAGTAATGAAGCACAATTTTGTGAGAAATAAATCAGTAATGTATCAGAGAAAGAATACAGTTACAGAAAGTGAATAGTTTATTACTTGTAGTGAGAAAAGGGAAGTCAGAGAATCTCATAAGTGGAGAGTTCATTCATTTCAGAAACGAAATAAGATGTATAGAACGATAAAGTTAACAGAAGTACTCTATATTGGCATAGAGGTAACTTTTGTATGCTAGTAATGGAATGACACTGTAAAACCCAGAATTTTGATGTACGGAAAGGAACAGGATGCGATAGTTGAAAGGCATAACTGAACGAGAAATTTTATTATCAAAAGTTATGGATGAATATTAATCATGAAACGATACTGTCAGATGGAAGGAGATATATATATATATATTTATTATGAACTTGAACGTGAGGGGAGATTATTGTTATTTTTGTAACAGACACAGGCAGACTTGGAATTCAGAATTAAGCGATAAATTGTAACAGAGTAATATGTGAAGTGAAGTTGGAATTATGTGGAAAGTATTTGGACATAGCACGAGATGTATAATCGATAGAGGACTTTGTAGGACGGAGAGAGGTATTCATGAAAGTTGTTACAGTCGTAATCTCTAGTAGGAATACTAAATATCATACTTTGATGAAGGTAATTGATATGGAACGGTAGAAGTTTGTGAACGTGCTAAAAGAAAGGGAAGTTGATGAAATGTACTTGTATTAATGAAAGGTGTAACTAAAGACGCGATAATATGCTACGTGAGTTATTGAAGAAAGGTTTTGTAATATTTTGTGATGAGGAAGAGAAGTCATATGTTGTACTGTATTTGGAGGTAATAAGAGTGTGGGAGTGAGGATTCATGCCACACACACTCGATTTTTGGTTGAATAGCTTATCTGAACAGTCTTGTATTGTTAGTTTGTTTTATTATTTATTATTGAAATACCAGAGTTGTATACTAAGTGATGAAATATTAACTTTACTGTTCGTATTTATGATTCACATGGAATTGACACACAAACACCTATTTTGACTAGTTTATTGTGTGAGATACGCAGAAAGTTGGAAATACACGTAAAAGGAAGATGATCAGACAGGAGGAAAGTGATAAGATGAACTCTAATGTGTTAGATACAGTCATTTTTATGTCGTGCGGGACGCGATTCTGTATAAAGTGTAAATACGTTATTATTTTAGTATTAATTATTATTTTAGTATATTTAGGAACATAATATTAAAATTGAAGACTTTAACGAATGTATTATGTAGGGAGAATATTTGTTGCGATGAGCGTTAAAGCATACATATTTAGTAAACAAGTAGGACAGACATTACTGTCAGTAATTAAACTCTGTGTTCAATTAAATGTTGCTAAGCAAGAAATATTTGTTGACACAGTATAAAGATGCAAGAAGACTCTTATTAAACGCATCAGGCCTAAGTGAGGCACATATAATTATTTTATTTTATATTTTGGTGAAGGGAAGATTTTTGTCATGTGATACATTTTATTATTAATAAATGGCAAGAACATTTTTATTCTTGCTGAGTTTTTTTGAACTGTTTCTTTGATGCAATGCTTAATTACACTAGAACGATACCGCTAGCTAGATGCACGCAGATGATCGACGACTTATCTTGACGCCCGAGAGCCGAGTTGCTCGTTAATGCTCTACTTTTATTTGTTTATATTTTCTGTACTGTATGCAACTAGTTAGTAGTATAGTTAGAGATGTATATATGTGTTGCTAGGGTTCCCTAGTCATCAGTCCGGTGAGAGTTGTTTAACTCATAGCCGGGTGTTGACATTCTCACGATCCTTTTACCATCTGTGCGGATTTGGGACTGTGCTCTAGAGGAACTTGGGCGTAGTACGATGGTGAGGTATTGCTGATCGAGCTGGTTGAACTGGTGCACTTTCCGTAAGAATGTAAGACAGAGGGTATAGTCAATGTTTCCTGAGGTTAGCAGATCAGTGGACCACTCCCGTCACAGATCCACTAAAGGGTTGATGCGCACAGTACTTTGTTACAAATTATAATTATTGATTTCAGCGTTCATCGGCCTGACGAGACTGAAGATATACGTGTCGATCACGACGATGGAGTTGCCATTGGTGATATTGATGACCCATTATTCGATCGTGCTTCACACGATGCCAACCTAACTGCGGAAACATCGGTGACAAGGAGGGAGGAGTTTACCGACGGAGTGTAACGACAAATGTCGAAAGAACACTTCTTATGAAGAAGAGTACCACAGAAATGATTACAAAACAACGCAAATATTAATCAAACACTCGATACACCCTCAGGGGCTCACATACGGTGAGTTAGTGAGTTGGCGACCCCGAGGGATTCCAGAGCTGGGTCTGATATTCTCCCTTTTATCCATTACCTCTGGGGTGGACCCTCTCCTCTTTCACTTTCCGATCTGACTTTCATGGCACTTCTTCCCCTTCCAAGTCCCTCAAACCACATTCTCCGAGGGTTGAAGGGTTTTCTTTTCCTCCTGTCCTTTATTTGCCTTAATCCCCTATGTTTTACATTTCTTATTCTAGTTTATAAGTTAGTGGTTAGTTATAGTTGTAGTTTACATTACATTTAATCTTCAGGATCACCCAAACATTAGGGACCGATAACCTAGATGTTAGGCCCCTTAAAACAAAAATTATCATCATCATCATGTCCTAGAAATGCAAACTGATGAAATTGCCACCACGGGTAGTTCAATATCGGCAAAGTGGCGCCTACTAAATGTTCAGTACCGTTTGCGGAATCAGACACGACAAATATAACTGGTACTTTGTCATTGCAGACTCATGCCTTAACCGCAAAACTTTGTCTCTCAATGATGGTGGAACATAGACATAGTCGAACACAAACAACGTCTGATTGCTGTGGCATAAATAGTCTAAGTCCCAAGAGGAGCATGAGACTAAGGCCCAAGAGGAGCCTGAGTCTAAATCCCAAGTGGAATGTGAGTCTAAGTCCCAAGAGGAGCCTGATTCTGAGTCCCAAGAGGAGCCTGAGTCCAAGTCCCAAGAGAAGTCTGAGCTTAAGTCCCAGGGGAGCCTCAGTCTAAGACCAAAGAGAAGTCTGAGTCTAAGTCCCATGAAGAGCTTGAGTCTTAAGTCCCAAGCGCAGGCAGAGTCTAAGTTCCAGGAGGAGTCTGTGTCTAAGTCCCAAGAGGAGTCTGATTCTAAGTCCCAAGAGGATTCTGAGTCTAAGTCCCAGGAGGAGCCTAAGTCTAAGTCCCAAGAGGAGCCTGAGTCTAGGTCCAAAGAGGAGCCTGAGTCTAAGTCCTAAGAGGAGCCTGAGTCTATGTCCTAAGAGCAGCCTGAGTCTCAGTCCCAAGTGGAGGCTGTGTCTAAGTCCCAAGAGAAGCCTGAGTCTGTGTCCCAAGAGGAGCTTGAGTCTAAGCCCCAAGAGGAGCCTGAGTCTATGTCCAAGACGAGCCTGAGTCTACGTACCAAGAGGAGCTTGAGACTAAGTCCCAAGAGGAGCCTGAGTCTGTGTCCCAAGACGAGCCTGAGTCTAAGTCCCAAGAGGAGCCTGAGTCTAAGTGCCAAGGCGAGCCTGAGTCTGTGTCCCAAGAGGAGCAGGAGTCTGTGTCCCAAGAGGAGCCTGGGTCTAAGTCCCAAGAGGATCCTCACTCTAAGTCAAGGGAGGAGGCTGAGTCTAAGTCCAAAGAGGAGCCTGAGTCGAGGTCCCAAGGAGAGCCTAAGTCTAAGTCCCAAGAGGAGCCTGAGCCTGTGTCTCAAGAGGAGATTGAGTCTAAGTCCCAAGAGGAGCCTGAGTTTAAGTCCCAAGAGGAGTCTGAGATTAAGTCTCAAGAGGAGCCTGAGTCTAAGTCCCAGGAGGAGTCTGAGTCTAAGTCTCAAGAGGAGCCTGAGCCTAAGTCTCATGAGGAGCCTTAGTCTCTCAATGATGGTGGAACATAGACATAGTCGAACACTAACAACGTCTGATTGCTGTGGCATAAATAGTTTAAGTCCCAACAAGAGTCTGAGACTGTGACCCAAGAGGATCCTTAGTCTAAGTCAAGGGAGAAGACTGAGTCTAAGTACCAAGAGGAGCCTGAGTCTAAGTCCCAAGGAGAGCCTAAGTCTAAGTCCCAAGAGGTGCCTGAGCCTATGACCCAAGAGGAGCCTTGTCTAGGTCCCAAGAGGAGCCTGAGTCTAAGACCCAAGAGGAGCCTGAGTCTAAGTCCCAAGAGGAGCCTGATTATAAGTCCCAAGTTGACTCTGAGTCTATGTCCAAAGAGGAGCCTGAGTCTGAGTCCAAAGAGGAGTCTGAGTCTAAGTCTCAAGAGGAGCCTGAGCCTAAGTCCCAAGAGGGGCCTGAGTCTACGCCCCAAGAGGAGCGGGTGTCTAAGGCTCAAAAGGAGCCTTAGTCTAAGTCCCAGGAGGAGCCTGAGTCTATGTGCCTAGTGGAGCCTGAGTCTAAGCCGAAGAGGGGCCTGTGTCTATGTCCCCAGAGGAGCCTGGGACTAAGTGCCAAGAGGAGCCTGAGTCTAAGTCCCAAGGGGATTTTTAGTCTAAGTCCCAAGCGGAGCCGGAGTCTAAGTCCCAAGAGCAGCGTGAGTTTAAGACTCAGGAGGAGCCTGAGTCTAAGTCCCAACAGGAGCCTGAGTCTTAGTCCCAGGAAGAGCTTTAGTCTGTGTCCCAAGAAGAGCTTGAGCATAAGGCCCAAGAGGAGCCTGAGTCTAAAGCCCAAGAGGCGCCTGAGTCTAAGTCCCAAGAAGAGTCTGAGACTAAGTCCCAAGAGGAGCCTGAGTCTCAGTCCCAAGAGGAGCCGGAATTTTAGTCCCAGGAGGAGTCTGAGTCTAAGACCCAGGGGAGCCTCAGTCGAAGTCGCATGAGGAGTCTGAGTCTAAGTCCCAAGAAGAGCCTGAGTCTCAGTCGCAAGAGGAGACGGAATCTTAGTCCCAGGAGGATTCTGAGTCTAAGTCCCAAGAGGTGTCTTAGTCTTAGTCCCAAGAGGAGCCGGAGCCTAAGTCCCAAGAGGAGCCTGAGTCTATTTCCCAAGAGGACCCTGAGTCTAGGTCCCAAGTGGCGCCCGTGTCTAAGTCCCAAGAGAAGCCTGAGTCTGTGTCCCAAGAGGAGCTTAAATCTAAGTCCAAAGAGAAGCCAGAGTCTTAAGTCCCAAGAGGAGCCGGAGTCTAAGTCCCAAGAGGAGTGTGGGGCATTGAGACGTTGCAACTCTTGAGAGTTGCAATCTATGGATTGCGATTTATGATTGTCGTTTGTTTTTATTGTTACTACTTGACTTGTGACATATTGGTTAGATCAAATAAAGATCAGTTTGTAGTGTTCCCGTTATCCATTTCTATTAACCACAACATTTGGTGCCGAAAACACTCGGGATATCGCGCATGATATCAAGTGATATACTACAGAAATTGAAGCCTCTCGTTTTACTCTGCAATTGCATTACGGAACCTCAGACTGTGAGGGAAGACTTGCAATTACACTAAACTGGACGGAAGGTTTCCTACTTCGCAACCGACTACAGATAAGTGACAAAGCTACACATTTGTAAACCGAATTACTGTTGAATGACCCTAATAACTTCTTGTTTGGTTATGTATGTGTGTAATAACATTATGTTTCGTTCGTGCATATTGTAGCGTCGCCTGGTGCTAAGCATAGATATTATAAAATCGGAGCCCAGGCCAGAGATAATATAAAACTGACCATAGTAATGAACACTCACTCTAAGCGTCGACACTAGCGATCCTAGTAGCACCTGACCGAAAATCATTCGATACTTCAGATAACAGATTAACAGCTCTTTGCCTTGCACATTTCCGTGAACACACGTACAACATGAGCAATAACGTTCAAACAGATGGAATTTTACACAATCTAAGAAGAAAGCGAACCAGACAGAGGGCAAATATAACACGCTTTGTTACGGAAATTAACAGTTTCACTGATAATACTTCATTCGAAGACTGGGAGCACTACCGAGATAGACTACAGGAAACTCTCAACAACTTAACCACACTTGATGATTTTATACATGAGTTACTATCGGACACTTAATACAATACTGATGTTCAGAGTTGTGAAGAATATATAGACTCAGCGAAACGCGCTATCACAAGGGCATCGAGAACAATTGCAAGTAAATTGTCAAATCCAGCCGCTAATTTAAGTACCGGTATCCCTGAATCACTGCCTCCTACACCTACTATTCCAATTCAGGCTTCACACTCAGTTCGACTCCCGCCAATTAAGCTAGAATCCTTCGCTGGTGACATCGCAACTTGGCCACGTTTTTGGGAGCAATTCGAGTCATCCGTTGATAAAGACCCTTTCCTTCCTACCATAAATAAACACATATTTTTGCGCGGGTACTTGGAAGCCGAAGCGGCTAGTCGATGGAATCGTAATAGCAGATACATACGAGGAAACGAAACGGATTTTACAAGCTCGCTATGGCTGGACCTGTGTTTGTTGAACACAGGGGAACCTACGCACTTCTCTATTGCACACGGCACTTATTCAAGTGTCGATATTACCTTGTGCAGTCGTGCGCTGGTTCCCCTGCTACAGTGGGGTGTACACGACGACCTTTGTAATAGTGACCATTTTCCAATTATCGTTACTCTTCCGAACCAGAGAGTCATCGAGTTACCAAGTCGATGGCTTCTCCGTCGGGCTGATTGGCCAACTTTCACGGCACGTGCGGTGTTTGCCGAAGATACCTTTGAGAGTGTCGACGATCATACCATTCACATAACGAATGGTATTTTGGCTGCTGCTGAGGAAACAATACCTTCCTCATCCGGAAACTCACGCCGGAAGCTTGTCCCTTGGTGGACAGCCGAGATTGCAGCAGCCATTAAAGATCGTCGACGTGCTTTCAAATGCTATCGGAGGCAAAACACCATGTCCAACCTTATCACCTTCAGAAGGATGCGTGCCAGAGCCCGATATCTGATTCGGGAGAATAAGAAAACGACGTGGGAAAAGTATGTGTCGTCCATGACGGCGCATACTCCTTCATCTCAAGTGTGGACTAAGCTTCGTCGGATCTCCGGACTCCCGACATCACTGTCGATACCCGGAGTGTCCATCAATGGAGACATCATCACGGACCATCTCGCCATTGCCAACAGCATTGGCTCGCACTTCTCCGATGTATCCTGCTCCGGGAGTTACGATCCTACATTTCTGACTCTGAAGCGGGAGGCAGAGACTCACCCCTTGTCCTTTGCCACTGCTGCTTCGGAGTCCTATAATGTACCATTCTCTGAATGGGAACTGCGCAGTGCGCTTGCACTGTGCAGGGATACGGCTCCTGGACCGGATAACATACATAATCAAATGTTAAAGCATCTGTGCGAATCCAGTATAAAACAACTGTTGATCCTCTTTAATCGTATATGGATTGAAGGGGAGTTTCCATCTCAATGGCGAGAGGGGATCGTGATACCGATTCCTAAGGCTGGAAAGGATCCCAAGTTTGTAAGCAGCTATAGGCCCATTTGTTTGACAAATGGCCTATGTAAGCTGCTCGAAAAGATGGTGAACCGTCGACTGGTGTGGTTCTTGGAGGATAAAGGTCTCCTGTCTGAGTACCAATGTGGATTTCGCTGTCATAGGTCCACAACTGACCATCTGGTGCGACTTGAGAGCGCCATACAGGAGGCTTTTTTCCGAAAGCAGCACCTAGTCACGGTTTTCTTTGACCTCGAGAAAGCCTACGACACCACATGGCGCTACGGGATCCTTTCCACCCTTCACAAGTGGGGACTCCGTGGTAACTTACCGACTTTCATTGCGAATTTCATGTCCGTCCGACTCTTCCGTGTAAGGGTCGGTAGGACATTATCGCAATACTATACCCAAGAAAATGGAGTTCCTCAGGGTTCAGTGCTGAGTGTCACCTTGTTCGCGGTTGCCATTAATGGCATTGTTGCCGCCGCCGGGTCCGCGGTAGTTCCATCGCTGTATGTAGACGATTTAGCTCTGCATTACAGCTCTGGAAGTATGGCAGTCGTGGAACGGCAATTGCAGCTAGCTATCAACCGGGTCGACAGGTGGGCTCACGACCGGGGTTTTCGTTTTTCAGCAGCGAAAACCTCCGTCGTCCATTTTTGTCGGCTCCGGAGGCTACATTTACACCCTGAACTACATCTCAGGGATGCTGCGTTGCCGTTGGTTGACACTTATCGCTTCCTGGGGCTCCATTTTGACAGCAAGTTAACATGGCAGCACCATATACGGCAATTGAAGATGACATGTCTCAGGAAACTGAACATGCTCAGGTTTCTTAGTGGCACTACTTGGGGGGCTGACCGTGCGGTGCTGCTACGGTTCTACCAAGCCCTCGTCCTGTCCCGGCTAGACTATGGTTCTGCGGCATACGGTTCAGCAAGGCCGGCAACCTTGAAAATGCTGGACAGTATCCACCATAGTGGCGTTAGGCTGGCTACCGGTGCCTTCCGGACCAGCCCGATACCCAGCCTACTCGCCGAATCGGGTGTTCCACCTTTAAATTATAGACGCCAACATATGCTTTTAGCATATGCTGCCAATGTGCGTCAAATGCCGCAACACCCGACCTATCAAGCTCTCTTCGGTACCCAAAACCACCAGGGTTACGCCAACCGGCCTCGTGCCACTCGGCCTGTTGGTATTAGACTTGATAGCTCGTGTACTGAAATAGGAGTGGCTGTAGGTCCCTGTATGATCCGGACATCTAGCGAGGTGCCTCCGTGGCAAGTCCCGCGTCCGGAAATTCGATTAGATCTGCACCGAGGTCCTAAGGTGAACACGGATGCCTCCGTTTACCGGAGGCAGTTCCACAGCATAGTTCACCAATTTCTGGACGCTGGCATTCTATACACGGATGGTTCGAAGGTGGACGAGAAAGTGGGTTGTGCTTACGTTATTGATGGTGCAAATACCAAGATCTCTTTGCCTGAGGCCTGTAGTGTGTTTACTGCGGAGCTCGTTGCCATCTATGAAGCTCTGCAGTTTGCACTACAGGATGCTCGAATCCACTTTCTCGTGTGTACCGACTCTTTGAGTTCGTTGCAGTCAATTGCTACATGTTTCCCGCAACACCCCCTAGTGCAGCGAATCCACGACCTACTAGCCGGGCTGTGCCACGCTGACACTCGAATCACCTTTCTGTGGCTTCCAAGCCACATGGGAATTGTGGGAAATGAGTTAGCAGATCAAGCTGCAAAAGAGGCGGTATCACTACCACCTCGACCAATGGAGGTACCCGCTAGAGATATTCGCTCTCAGTTACGCCTACAAGTTCTGGCTTTTTGGGAGAGTCAGTGGCTAGCTGACCCACTGCCCAGTAAACTGAGAGCGATCAAGGGAACAACTCGCGTGTGGCGGAGCTCCTTCCGGGCTCGGAGAGAGTCCGTCATTTTGTGTAGGCTAAGGATAGGTCATACAAGATCCACCCACTCGTACCTAATGAGAAGGGAAGACCCCCCACTTTGTACCTGTGGAGCCGTATTCACCGTGGCCCACATTTTCACCGAGTGTGTGGATGTTGCTGACTTACGAAGAAACCTTGGTTTGCAGACGACACTCAAACTTATATTAGCCGATGACGCGGTGGCTGCTGATCGCGTTATCCGCTTTATAAGTGAGAGTGGGTTAGGGCCAGCAATCTAAATTTTCCAGTGAACTTTGACTCAACGACTTGTTCGTTTTTGAATGATAATGTTTTGTTTTTTCCGTAATTTTTGTTTATTTTTATAATTTTTATTTTTTATTTAATTGTTTGTTTTTGTTTTATTAATTTTTGGTCTTTTTAAATTTAGATGTCCACCTCAAAATTTTAAATTCAATACAAAATTTGTATTCTTTAATCTGTGTTAAGAGGGGCAGATGACCTCGTAGTTCCGCCCCTTAAAACAACAATAACTAACTAACTATGGGGATAAAAAAAGAATAATACAGGCGCACTTAGACTACCTAGAGGGGATCAGACCTATTCAGCTCGCTACTCCTGAAGTACTCAATGACACGTTCTTCGATTGCCATCGACACATACAAGCTCTTCGTGCGCTGGGAGAAGACGTAAACGGCTACGGGAGAGTTCTTGCTCCCAAAATACTTAGAACGTTTCCCGATGCTATTTGTCGTCGTTGGATAATTCAGACGAAGAGGGAAAACATCTCAGAAGGCGATATTCTCAAGCTGATGGAATTCCTGGGAGAAGAAGTAGATGGGGCTATGGTGACGCACATGATTCGTGGATCTGCTTCGACTCATGTTCCCACAACAGCATCACTGCACGTTGATTCAAATAAGAAACAATCCAATAGGAAGGTTGCGCTGGAACCATTTTGTGTCTTTTGCGAATCCCACGGACACTGGGCGCAAGAATGCAAGGCAGTTTCTAACGTTAACGATAGACTTACCAAACTCAGGAACACGAACCGCTGCTTTCTATGCTTGAACCGTGGACACTCCGTGAAGAACTGCAACCGAAAGGGTAAGGCATTCTGTTCTTCCTTCAAAGCCTCACATGACAGATCTGTCTGCAATAGAAACTTATCTACTAATGCAGCGGCAACCATTACGTCCGTTAACTAGATTCTCTTCCATCCGACTTTACTAGACCGCGCGAGTTTGGTTTACGAACTAAACAGACGCGTTGCATACTGGATGCTGGAAGTCAATCCAGTTTTATCCTTGAGTCTCTAGTTAACGAACTGAAACTCGAAGTTATTGGCCGCCAAGACTTAACTATTGGCGCCTTTGAATCGTCTCCAACCAATCGGAGTGTACGTAACCTTGTTAAGTTTTCCATAAAGAGCATCTGGACAAACTCGGCTACAAATATTACTGCATTTGAGAGTATCCATGCCTTTTCAGCTCATCCGGTCGTTCCTGATGATGTTAATATGTTAGCACACACTCAAAAACTACAGTTGGCTGACCCTAAGAATGAATCAGAGCAACCTTTGCCTATCGAAATATTTATTGGAGGAGATTGTTATTGGAAAATTGTAAAGGACACTTCACCAGTGCGCATTTCCACCTCCGTGGTACTCATACCAACCATGTTTGGATGGGTATTGACCGGAAATCGATCAGGCATCACTTTGAATTCATCACTGGTAAACCATATTCATTCTGAGCAGATACATTCACCTTAGATGAGACACTCAGACAGTTCTGGGATCTGGAAACAATGGGAATCAGGGAAAGTCAGGATAAATATTTCAGTTCCAGAAACTCTGCGATACTTAAGGAATTTCATGATTCTTACCGAATAGAAGACCATCGCCGTGTGGTCTCTCTTCCTAGAAAATCAGGTATCATCTTGCCCAATAACCATGCTAATGCGGTAAAACGATTCAACGCATTGCAAAAGAGACTAGAGACGAATGAACCTTTGAAGGAGATTTATTATTCACAGATGATGGAATATATTATAAAACGCCATATTGAACATGCTCCTTCTGAAACAACTGGCGATACGTTCTACTTGCCTCACCATTTAGTTAAGAAGTGTAAATCTGGGAAAACGAAATGGAGGATTGTGTTTGATGCATCTTCTCGTCAAGGAGGTGGTCCGTCCCTTAATGAGGCCCTCGAAATGGGGCCAAATTTACTGCCTGAGATACTTTATGTTCTCCTCAGATTCAGAAGCTACCCGGTAGCCATCATTGGTGATGTCTCTCAGGCATTCTTACAACTTGTACTCGATTCCAAGGATCGAGACTTGACCAGATTCTTCTGGTACGATGTGATTGACAAAGGCGAAGGGGTGTACGAAACAACAGATGAAGTCGTAATATACCGTTTTGCTCGCGTTCCCTTTGGTCTAACTTGCAGTCCATGACTCTGCCTTCTCAAATGCTGCCGCCCTTATAGATTGTAGTACGTACATGGATGACTTTGTAACCGGCAGTGAAACTGAGAACCAAGTGATCAAACTTTATTATGAACTCACAGGACTGCTAAACACAATTCACATGCCCATGGCGAAATGGGCGACCAACTTTCAACAACTGATGTGCATCTGGACGTCCGAAGGTCGGGTACTAGAGACCAATACGCAAGTATTAGGAGTGAAATGGTTCACTGAAACTGACACTTTCTACATAGACGACCATGATATCACCGATAATCTCATGCAGGAACCCGCTAGTAAGAGATTACTGTTACAAACTACTTCCCGATTTTATGACCCCTTGGGACTTTTAACACCGGTATCGATTATTGGAAAAATACTGTTCCAGGAAACCTGGTGCAAAGGGATTGGATGGGACGAACTCCTACCACATGATATTGGCGTGCGTTGGCATAATTGGATTTCGAGTCTTTCACAGTTATCGCAGCTACAGATTCCTCTATGTATCGGCATTTCCGAAAGAAGCAACAGTGAAATTCACATCTTCTGCGATGCAAGTGAAAGGGCCTATGGCGCAGTATGTTACGTCAGGACCACTCAAGGGCATAGTGTTACTGTCCGTTTTGCTTGCAGCAAAAATCGACTCGCTCCCGAGAAAAGGGTCACGCTTCCGAGACTAGAACTGTTAGCTGCTCTGGTGGGAGCGCGACTCTTAAATTACTTCTGCAAAGCAACTGACTTGAGCTCTTCAGCAGCGATTTTATGGACGGATGCTAAAGTGACACTGGGTTGGGTACAGAGTGACCCAAATCGCTGGAAGACATTTGTGTCCAACCGGAAAACTGAAATCCAATCTTACACTACTCCATCTCAATGGAGGTACTGTCCAGGGGGAGAAAACCCAGCAGATCATTTGTCGAGAGGAATTTCAGTGGTACAGATAAAGTCACTTGATGGATGGTGGCATGGGCCTCCTTGGCTACAACAACAACCAGAACATTGGCCTAGCCAACTATCCTCCCGCGAACAACTGCCAGAAGAAAAGAAGACCATCATCAATATCCTTAAATTTGAAAAAATTTCACCCCTATTAGATCCTTCCAGATACAGTTCCTACTGGAGGTTACTTCGCATCACTGCGTGGATACTTCGTTTCTTGCAACATGTTCGTAGAAAAGAACGGTTCTCTGGGGAGTTAACAGCACAAGAGCTTCAAAACTCACGCAAATATTGGATTCAAACTGTACAAAAGGAGTGTTTCCCTGCAGAATATCTGGCTCTCTGGGTCGTCTACAACTTGCAGAGTTATCTAGAGAATTACGACACCCGTTACTCTTGGATGGCACCCATCACTTTGTAAAATTGCTCATCAGACAAACGCACACCAGACTTCACCATTTGGGGGTGCGAATTGTGTTGTCGGAACTACGTACGGAATTTGGGTGCTCAGAGCACGACAGGCAGTCAAGAAAATGTTACGTACTGTACCCGAAATACCTACCATCAGCATGTTGGAATCCCACGAAGACAGCTGGATCGTAGAGCCTGGAAACCCCGGCTATAAAATTTGCCAGATTCTACCCAACATAAGACGAGGAAATGGGGTACAGGAATTCCTAACTGAGACTACGTTAAGAAAAACCATGGTGAACGACATAAGAAAGCTCAAAAGCACAAGAATATTAATGAACGCAATCTCTGGTTTGTGGGAAAACCACTGAAATACCCACCGCTGGCCTTCTTAACGTGTTCTCTTATCGTTTCTATAAAGTACCACACTTCGAAGATTTTAAATTGATCAAAAAGAAAATTTATTCAGGAAAGGAAAATATAGTGTAAGTCACTATATTATATTTCAAGGCAGAGTGCCCAACTTCCATCCGAAGTTTCATGAACATGGGAGAAAAATGCCAGCCCCCACATTCATCAATGTTGTTGACTGCATTTTACCCAAGAATGAGAGAACACAAATCATATACCTGGTCCAACATAAATGTTGACAGCAATTGGAACATTTTAAATATAAACCGTGGAAATCTTCATATTTACAAGACATATATCAATTTATACCCTGAAAAAAAAATTAAGCTATAATACAAATGTACAGTCATTTTGTAACACTTTCTTAGTGTGTTTTCTTTTTATAGGATTCAGAAGTGACATCTTCCATGTGGTTTATTATATTTATGTTTGCTGGGTTTTTCTGATTTTATTTATCTCTTCTGACCGAGCAATAAAGCTAAGTAAAAAATTAACTTCTTTAATTTAATTTAAACACCCCTTTAAATGAACTGTCCTCACCAGACCGGAATTAGTGATTGTTAAAACGCCTGTTAAGCATTGCATTGATACAAATGGTCGAAAATTTTACCAGGTAGGTTTAATTCAACATGCCTAAAATGCATGATTTTCACAACAGATTATTTACTTGAACTGATACTGAAGTAGACTGCCCTAATTTCACAATCTATCTGAGTGGATTACTTTCCATACTACAACTTGGAATATTCCATTGAATACCCTTTTAATAATCAAGGACATTAGCCTTTACATGGCTTTGCCATTAAATATCATAATACACTAAGCATTCATATCATTTATAATATCAGGCATTACTACTATCTCTTTAGCGCTTCAATTAGTTATCTTTCTTAGTGAACAAAGAATTCGGCTTAGTTGACAGATAACATTCACAATGAAATATTGTTGCTAAATTTATACAAGTTTCTTTACAGTTCAATTACTCACTGTTAAATTATTATTTCATTTGCTCTTATGTTTTTATTATTCACGATCAATATGCATAGCTTTCAATAAGTGTTAAATAACAATTGCAGCTTTGGCGATATATCTGCTTCCACATAAATCTAGTCTGGGATTCGCGTTAATAACATAGGGTGAATGTATTCAAATGTCTTCAAACTGTGTTTAAAACATCTGTCTAGTCCATCAATAATGGATCTTGATCGAATCTAATAAAGCAAAAGTAATGCAGAATCTCATAAAAAATTACGTTAGGAAGAACCTGGATCAAGTCAAAATTCGGAATAAATTCCTAGCAAATCAAAACAAATCCGCTTTCTTCACTGAACCTGCTTCATAAAGCTTACTGCAGTATTCGAAAATCAATCTGAATACTGAAATTTCACTTTCGAGTGTATAACAGTCTTCTAAGTAGACTTACGGAAGTAGAAACTTCAAATTGAGTCTACCCAAGCTCGAGTAATGTATTATGAAGGCATAAAACTAGTGTTCATATACAATATAAATCAAACACGAAAAATGATGAATCTTGAGTGGCCTAACGTTCCTCTTCTATACATTCAATTAATTCCCCATAAGATGAACTTGAATTTACAGTAATCAAAAGAAAATTAAGCTATAATACATTTAATTACAATGGGTGCATTCTTTTATTAGAATCAAAACCCTGTCCAGAATAGAATCAGTCTTGACACTAGGATCAAACCTAAACTCCATTCTTAGACATTCTACGAAAGATCCTATATATATAAAAATGTGGCAGGGTGACAACGTTAGAATAAACATGCTTAGCTACGATTGAAGATGGTTAATTCAGTACCTTAGATGAGTCTTGTAGACCACGAAAGAGCACAGTCATGTCCTTTATGACTGTTCCCTCCATGTAAGCAATAGAAGTCTTCACTGTCCAGGAAAGCGAGAAACGAACCCTGGATCTCCAGACATCTCCCATCCTGACTGAATGTTCCACTCTAATACCAACGACAGTTTCTTTCATCTTCGGATAACGTCCTATCAACCACAGCACGCAATGATGTCTATATCGGCCCGAACACCAAAGTTCACTGGCCTCGCGCAATCGGTTCATTGCGAAACACACTGTATTGCAATACAACAGCTGTGTTCGCACTCACCAGGACGGGCCGCGCGACGTATAGCATCAGAATGAACGTAACTTCGTTCGCACAGTGACACTCATGTGTTTATATCGCCTAGCCGCACATGGTTAAGACACTGAAGCACATAGCAACCTTTCCTCTAGACATGATATTGCTCAACATAGTTGCAAGATCACAGACATATGAGTTAGGCCCTAAATATATAAAAAGTATATTCAAGATCCAAGCACTCGTATTGAGAAATGCTTCTCAAATGGAGGTGCTAATTGTTCTGTCAACACACACGAAATGAGTGTATCGATACGGCCAGTTCCAAAGCGAAGATTGTCTACTGAATAAACATTATGATGGTATGCTTGTAAAAGCAAGCATTCACCTTTCACGAACACTATACGGCTGGCCTATAATGAACAGTTATCTAGCAAGACAAGCTGTGTTTTCATTTCGTTCGCAATGGCCTAATCGGAACTGATACTGGAGTCCTTCACGGCACTAAGGAAAACTCCCTGCTGTACAGTAATCGTACACTACTCAAGACGAACTTTCACTCACGTTGCACGTGACATTTCGCCGCCGGTCACCGGTATAACTCGATACATGTGTAAACGTGTATGGTATATTCCAATCTACCCTCTCCGTTGTTCAAGCCAGAACGCGACTGCGAGGTCACCTATCGTCGCGCCACGAGTGTTCAAAACTGGAACTGATAAGATGCAAATATTTTATTTCCGTGTTCCTAAGAATTCAATTATGTGAAAGTAGTTAATTATCCAACACCTGCTATAATTACAGACATGTTAAAATATGCCAGAACGTATAAAAAACTTGAATTCCCATCCAAAAAGCATAGTTTATCTCTTGTTGCTGGTCGATAAAAATAATCAATACCCCTAACCAATCAGCTGTGACAACAGTACTTGCAACGCATGCGCCCCGCTTCTCTCGTCGAGATCGCTATCCAAAGTCAACTTGTGGGTCGCGAAACATATGATACTGACTCTCCCTTCATTTTCACAAGTAATTACATATTACCTTCCCATAAAGGCATTCCAGTCTTGAGAATGAGGGTACATATTCCTCTCGACATGATACATAAAGTCGGGACAGACTTATATGTATACAAAAACAAACCTCTCAAAATAATGGAACATCATTCTCATTTATTCATATTATCTTCTTGTAATATTTTCTAATGTTTTTCTATTGCCACCTCATCTGTAGCATCTTCCTTGATTCTCTCGTTCTTCTATTGCCACCTTTTCTGTAGCATCTTCATTAATTTTTTTATATATATTAGTCTTTTATTCATATCGATCACAGCTCTAGCTTTGATAATAAAGTCCATCCCAATGATTAAATCGAAATTGATGTTCCTCACCACGACGAATATATTCTCATATAGCTTGTTATTAATCCGGAATTTCATCAGAGCTTGAATTTTGCATTTCATCGACCTGTCTTTAAATATTCCTTTAACTTTCATAGAACACGCTGGCAGTATGACAAAAGGATCTTCCTTTTTCAATCTTTCAAAGCAATCCTCGCTTATGATCGAAATCATAGCCCCTGTATCAACTAAAGCTCTACATAGTTGCTCTCCTACCTGTACTTGGATCACCGGTAGTTCAGTAGGCCTTCCTTCCTCTCTCCCTCCTTCTTCATATAAGAGATCCTCGTCTGCTACGTTGAACGTTTCATTTATAGTTATTTCAAATGGAAGTGTCAAATTCTGAATTCCTACTTGCGTTTCGAGATTGGCGTTTTTTTTCTCTTCGTCAGGAGTCTGTTCGATGCTCCCCTGACGACTAGTACTCGGTCTACTTTCTCGCTCATCAATCTCCTGATTTTCCCTCTCTTCTGAATTTTTTCGTCTATTATTTTTAGACTTTTCCTGCTCGCTTCTGAGCCTTTGTTTCTGTCGATCTCGTTCAAATTCCTCCGTCCTATAGTTTTTGTATCTGCTATAACCAGTACGTGGTCTATAGTTGGGATTGTATGGTCTATCACGATACTTATTTCGATCATAATCATTATTCCGACGATAGAAATTCCTTTCTTCGTATTTTCGTGTCCAAGATTGTTCATTTCGTTCTGCGTATCGATTGATCTGACGATCGTCCCTTTGGTAATTGTTCCTATTCCACCCTGGTTTAACATAATTTCTGTTCTCTGGTTTGGCTTGGTCTGTTTGCTGTGTTCTGTCCATGACGATAGTATTCACGGATCTGTGTTCATGTCGATTGTTTCTCGCAACTGTGGGTGTCGTAACAGCACTCACATAGTCCAGACGTCTCAACAAATCGTCCATCGCGGCTAAACTAGTGATTCCGGATGAAATTATGTTCCTCCTTACGTCAACAGGAAACTGTCGAGATATCGCCTCGATCAATTGTTCTTCAGTTAACGGAGGCTGTAAAAATCTTAATTTCGATAACTGACAAGAAAAATACTCAGAATAACTGGTCGGACCAGTACTTGAGTACTTGCTCGAATAGATTTCGGAACGAACTTTGTTCTGAACTTCCGTAGACCAAAAACGATTGATAAACGCTTCGGCAAACTCCTCGAAGTCGTTAAACGTGTATCTAAACACTCTGTGCCACTGAAGCGGTTAATCGGAAAGAAAACGCTCTACCATTCGTAGTCGTCTTTCCCTTGGCACGTGAGATTCAATAAAATAATCACGCATACTTCTTATGAATTCTATAGGTGTCGTCCCATCAAGATTATTGAAACGACGAGGCTTATCCTCAAAATTCCTAATAATCGTAATGAGGCCTGCCCCATTAGATGTGTTCAGATTGTAGGCTCCCGTTCCTGTATGTGTCATCGGTGACGTGTATGTTTGGACACGTGGATTAGCTGAGCTCAAATTTGGATTAATTTGATACTGTGGACTACTATTTGCCATAGGAGTTGGATATTTATCACCTCCTTCCCTTTCATGTGAAGTGAGATAAATCTCCTTAATCGTGGTTTGGAAATCTGCGATCCAATTTACCCTTAATTTATCCCTTAACTTATCCAGATCTATACCGTCGCCAATTGTTAAACTCTCAAGTTGATCTCTGATTTGGTTGATTTCCGAAGTCTTTTTCTCACGCAATTCAATTAATTCCGTTTTGCCTTGATCAAATTTTACCTCTAAAGTTTGAATTCTATCCTCCATGCTACCATGGTTTGTAGTTTGATTGGACTGAATAACATTCAACCTTTTTATCAGGTCCTCCCTTACATCTGTGATTTCCTTGCTGGATCTAATTTCACCTTCTACAATGTTCTTATTGACCTCTAATTTGAAGTCTTTGAAGTAGTCTTCATTTATTTTAGTCATCTCTTGCCTTAAAGTGACTACATTCTCGTTTATGATTCCTTTTATATCGACATCAAAGTCGTCTTTAATAAGTTTATTGTGGTCCCTAACTTGTGTTTGCAACAACAATAACTCTTCTTTTAAGTTTTCTAAAGATGCTTGGGTGTGAATTGTGTCATTTGACACTTGTAATTGAAGTGCTTCAATATTATTTTTAGATTCTCTCTTATTATTGGATAATTCTAATCGCATTTCTAATTGAAAATCTTCATTGGATTGTTCAGCTTCATTCAACTGGACCTGTAACAATTTCTGACTGGCATCTACTATGTCTATCTTGGTTTGTATATTTGACTGTGTAGATTGCATCAGGCTTTGTGTTGATTCAATTTTAAGTAACTTTGTTTCTGTTTTATCTAGGCTAGTTTTAATTTTACCTAGTTCTGTTTCAAGATTATCCTGGCTAAGTTTAACACAATCCTGGCTAGTTTTAATTTTACTTAGTTCTGTTTCAAGATTATCCTGGCTAAGTTTAACACAATCCTGACTGAATTTGATGCTATCCTGGCTAGTTTTAATTTTACTTAGTTCTCGTTGATGGTTATCTTGACTAGATTCAACTTTACCTATTTTCAATTGAAGCTCATCAACTGTGGATTGAAGTTTATTGCCGCATAATTCTAGCTTCATTTGTCCAGTTTGAACTACGCCTAATTCCGTTTGTACTTTATGAATGTCTGTATGGGCTTGTTTTACGTCCACTTGGACCTCATCTACTGTTTCATCTACCCTATTCACTTTGGTTTCTACTCTTTTAGAACTATTTTGTAGTTCCTTTAATGTGCCTTGGATGCCCGTAATATCTTGCCTGAGACTCTCAGCAACTACATCTTGTATAAGACTTTTACTTGTATTTGTCCAATGATCATGTATGGCATCGATTTTATTTTGTAACATACTGTATAACGACTTAAGGTCCACTACCTCCTCTTCTCCAGACATGGTATAATTAATATAATTCACTAAAGACAAACAACATGAGTATCACTATAACTAAGCAAAGCACGAACATTCCAATGAAATCCACTGCCACATGGGAATTTATTTAATGTATTGCATTACCTTATAACTAGGCTAACTTAAACATAACTAATAATAAAGTCAGCTATAAATATGAAATTTTCCACTCCTAAACGTGTGATGCTTTATATCGACGATACTAATATTATAGATCCTAATTTGACCATTATTTAAATGAATAAAAACCCTCCTAAATTACGATGAGTTCAAAAATGCTCATCAGCCGGATTTAACTACACCAAGCACTGTGTATGCAGCTCAAACGTGAACTACATATAATGCCCCAGTCGACCAAACACGTCAGTAAAGATTCCGTAGTATTCCTTTCACTGTTCATGTTCTAATCGTATATTTATTACAAACTAGTGTAGCACCACTATTAATAAGAAGAAAATCTATTAATGGTTGCGTATCTACATGTATGCCATGCAAATTGAGTGTCCTCATATACGCTTTGTTCACAAGTGAATTCCGGCATTTTGTGCTAAAAATGTCAGTACACCGTTACTTTCTGTCGTTCATTCAAAGAATTCGCAATGATCGATGTAATGGCGTCAGAGTATACCCGTTCATGACGCCTTCCACGTGTTTAACAGCAATGTCGAACACTAGCATGAAATGGCGTCATTCAACCGGCCTATAGAACCATCATGGAGTATGACATCTCTGTCTAAGTCCCCATAAGCCCTCAGGGGCTCACATCTAGTGGGACGTGGGTTAGCGACCACGGGACCCCAGCTGAGTCCGGCATTGCTTCCACTTACTTGTGCCGGGCTCCTCTCCGTCTTCTTTCCTGTCAACCTCTCTTGGTCAACTCTTGTTCTTTTCTGACCCCGACGGTATTAGGGTATCCTAGGCCTAGGGAGTCTTTCACTTTCCCGCCTTAGTTGGCCCTTGTCTCAACTTTTCTTTCTTTGGTGTAAATGTGTGTGTGCGTGACAGGAGGTGGAATCCTCCCCTAATCACAAGCTGAGTGGTCGTGGCGAGGTGATGAATGGCTACTGGGTGAGTAGTCACAAGCGACCCACCTCCAGATACCTGGCGACCTCTGGAGAACCTTAGCCTTACCCCGGGCAAGCGGGGCTCTGCCGGGGGTTGACTTTCAGTTCCCTAGCTACTCGTGGGACCAAACATAGCGTCCATTATTTCACAGGGTGGCTCCCTTACAAAGCCGTCTTTAAAATTTAAGAAGAGGAAGTTTATGCCTCTAGTTTCGCCGCTTGATGAAAAGGATTCAACGTTTTTCCCTCGGTACCTTATGGTAACAAGGACCGATGGGCAAAATTTTACAAACGTTGATCCTTTTGATTTACATGATGCAATTGAGGGCAAATGGGGCGATGTAGACACAGTAAAAAAGCTGCGAAACGGCGCACTCCTGATAAAAACTCAAGGAAAGAGACAGACAGATGATCTTCTTGGGACGACAAGTTTCGGTGGTATTCCAGTCGAGGTAGTGAAGCACCAGTCCCTAAACCTGAAGAAAGGTTTAGTATTTCATAGGGACCTGGTGAACACTACCGACGAGCGTATCCTGGAAAGAACTGGAAAGCATGGCGTTGTCGAGGTGAGACGAATCAAGCGTAAGATGAATGGTGTACTAGTTGATACCGGGGCGTTCATCTTATCGTTTGAGTCGGATAGCCTGCCCAAGAGGATCAAAGTGTCAATGTACACTCTCGATGTGCGACCGTATATTCCATCTCCATTGCGGTGTTTTCAGTGTCAGCGATTTGGACATACCTCATCTCGTTGCTCGGGAAAGCCTATCTGTCTTTCCTGTGGCAAGGCCACTCATGAGGGAGCGGAATGTACACCACCTCCCGCATGTCCAAATTGCAAGGGAGAGCACTCTCCTCGCTGGAAGGAATGTCCTGCCTTCCTAGAGGAGAAGAAATTTCAAGAAATAAAGACCTTAGACGAGCTCTCCTACACTGAAGCACGCAGAAAATATCGCTCCATGGCCTCTCCTATTTTCTCAGTATCATATGCTCAAAAGGTATCAAAAGAATCTAGTGATCAAGCGGCAAATTTGACAACGGAAACAAGTTGTAAAAGAGTTACCACTATTAAAGGGGCTACAAATAGCCCTATTATCACCCCTGTTAGCCAGAAGAAGGTTACGGAATCTTCTTCTGGCATCCAACAAAAGGCGCAGGTGCCTCCAACTAAACCGGCGCCATCGGAGAAGGTAACTCCTCCGATAAGGCCAGTGAAGAAGCAATCTCCGACTCGTTCGAGGAGGAAGTCTTCGCCGGCCACGGCTGGACCCATATCCAGCCAAATAAAACAGGGAACAGGAACGGCGGGTAAGAAAGAGACTGTTCATCGCCGTCTCTCTTGCCCTCCTGCTGAAAAGGCAGCTCCAATACCTGCTGGCAATTCTGCTTCCACGACCACCGGAGGAGCAGTGCTAGCAAGTGCTGCATTGTTTGGCAGGACGGAGACGTCAGGGGGGAAGGCACCAACTACTTCCCCAAATAGACGTCAACGCCGGTTCAAAAAGAAAAATAGTCGGGACGTGCCGGGGACGGACTCCCAGTCATCGGACCGGGAGAAGGTCCCTCGTCAACGCTCTCGCTCTTCACCAAGGACGAGATCCGGAAAGTCCGGCGATAACCGTTCGCCAACCAAGAGAGCATTCGCTCCATTTTCTTCGTCCTCCGAAGGAGATGTGGAGATTGAGGAATGCTCTCCTACCCTATCACCTACTCCTAAGGATAGGGATGGTTGGCAAACGGTTGAGCATAAGTAGACGACTATCTTCTACTTAAGTCCACACTATGGCACTATTACAATGGAACTGTAATAGTTATTTTCGACATCTCTCTGAAGTACGCCAATTGATTTCTCAGTTTACGGCAAACATTGTCTGTATTCAGGAATCCAGGTTTCGTCCTGGACATGAGACAACAATGCGACACTTCAAACTCTTCTCTAAAGACCGGGTGGACGGAGCTGTGGCCGCCGGTGGCGTCTGCACTCTCGTCCACTCTAGTCTCTTTAGTGAAGAGGTGCCGTTGCGTACTCAGCTAGAAGCAGTTGCAGTTCGTACTTCGTTGCCAGTAATGGCAACAGTATGTAACGTGTACATCCCGCCTGATTCTCAACCGGATTACGGTCAGCTGGAGGATCTAGTCTCTCAGCTCCCCCCTCCTTTTCTCCTTCTGGGAGATGTTAATGCCCACAACACCATCTGGGGCTCCGCTACCACTAGCGGTAAAGGAAGAGATTTTGAGAGGCTGATCAGGCGGCTGGACCTGTGTTTGTTGAACACAGGGGAACCTACGCACTTCTCTATTGCACACGGCACTTATTCAAGTGTCGATATTACCTTGTGCAGTCGTGCGCTGGTTCCCCTGCTACAGTGGGGTGTACACGACGACCTTTGTAATAGTGACCATTTTCCAATTATCGTTACTCTTCCAAACCAGAGAGCCATCGAGTTACCAAGTCGATGGCTTCTCCGTCGGGCTGATTGGCCAACTTTCATGGCACGTGCGGTGTTTGCCGAAGATACCTTTGAGAGTGTCGACGATCATACCATTCACATAACGAATGGTATTTTGGCTGCTGCTGAGGAAGCAATACCTTCCTCATCCGGAAACTCACGCCGGAAGCTTGTCCCTTGGTGGACAGCCGAGATTGCAACAGCCATTAAAGATCGTCGACGTGCTTTCAAATGCTATCGGAGGCAAAACACTATGGCCAACCTTATCACCTTTAGAAGGATGCGTGCCAGAGCCCGATATCTGATTCGGGAGAGTAAGAAAACGACGTGGGAAAAGTATGTGTCATCTATGACGGCGCATACTCCTTCATCTCAAGTGTGGACTAAGCTTCGCCGGATCTCCGGACTCCCGACATCACTGTCGATACCCGGAGTATCCATCAATGGGGACATCATCACGGACCATCTCGCCATTGCCAACAGCATTGGCTCGCACTTCTCCGATGTATCCTGCTCCGCGAGTTACGATCCTACATTTCTGACTCTAAAGCGGGAGGCAGAGACTCACCCCTTGTCCTTTTCCACTGCTGCTTCGGAGTCCTATAATGTACCATTCTCTGAATGGGAACTGCGCAGTGCGCTTGCACTGTGCAGGGATACGGCTCCTGGACCGGATAACATACATAATCAAATGTTAAAACAACTGTGCGAAGCCAGTATAAAACAACTGTTGATCCTCTTCAATCGTATATGGATTGAAGGGGAGTTTCCATCTCAATGGCGAGAGGGGATCGTGATACCGATTCCTAAGGCTGGAAAGGATCCCAAGTTTGTAAGCAGCTATAGGCCCATTTGTTTGACAAATGGCCTATGTAAGCTGCTCGAAAAGATGGTGAACCGTCGACTGGTGTGGTTCTTGGAGGATAAAGGTCTCCTGTCTGAGTACCAATGTGGTTTTCGCTCTCATAGGTCCACCACTGACCATCTGGTGCGACTTGAGAGCGCCATACATGAGGCTTTTTTTTCCGAAAGCAGCACCTAGTCACGGTTTTCTTTGACCTCGAGAAAGCCTACGACACCACATGGCGCTACGGGATCCTTTCCACCCTTCACAAGTGGGGACTCCGTGGTAACTAACCGAATTTCATTGCGAATTTCATGTCCGTCCGACTCTTCCGTGTAAGGGTCGGTAGGACATTATCGCAATACTATACCCAAGAAAATGGAGTTCCTCAGGGTTCAGTGCTGAGTGTCACCTTGTTCGCGATTGCCATTAATGGCATTGTTGCCGCCGCCGGGTCCGCGGTAGTTCCATCGCTGTATGTAGACGATTTAGCTCTGCATTACAGCTCTGGAAGTATGGCAGTCGTGGAACGGCAATTGCAGCTAGCCATCAACAGGGTCGACAGGTGGGCTCGCGACCGGGGTTTTCGTTTTTCAGCAGCGAAAACCTCCGTCGTCCATTTTTGTCGACTCCGGAGGCTACATTTACACCCTGAACTACATCTCAGGGATGCTGCGTTGCCGTTGGTTGACACTTATCGCTTCCTGGGGCTCCATTTTGACAGCAAGTTAACGTGGCAGCACCATATACGGCAATTGAAAATGACATGTCTCAGGAAACTGAACATGCTCAAGTTTCTTAGTGGCACTACGTGGGGAGCTGACCGTGCGGTGCTGCTACGGTTCTACCAAGCCCTCGTCCTGTCCCGGCTAGACTATGGTTCTGCGGCATACGGTTCAGCAAGGCCGGCAACCTTGAAAATGCTGGACAGTATCCACCATAGTGGCGTTAGGCTGGCTACCGGTGCCTTCTGGACCAGCCCGATACCCAGCCTACTCGCCGAATCGGGTGTTCCACCTTTAAATTATAGACGCCAACATATGCTTTTAACATATGCTGCCAATGTGCGTCAAATGCCGCAACACCCGACCTATCAAGCTCTCTTCGGTACCCAAAACCACCAGGGGTACGCCAACCGGCCTCGTGCCACTCGGCCGGTTGGTATTAGACTTGATAGCTCGTGTACTGAAATAGGAGTGGCTGTAGGTCCCTGTATGATCCGGAAACCTAGCGAGGTGCCTCCGTGGCAAGTCCCGCGTCCGGAAATTCAGTTAGATCTGCACTGAGGTCCTAAGGTGAACACGGATGCCTCCGTTTACCGGAGGCAGTTCCACAGCATAGTTCACCAATTTCCGGACGCTGGCATTCTCTACACGGATGGTTCGAAGGTGGACGAGAAGGTGGGTTGTGCTTATGTTATTGATGGTGCAAATACCAAGATCTCTTTGCCTGAGTCCTGTAGTGTGTTTACTGCGGAGCTCGTTGCCATCTATGAAGCTCTGCAGTTTGCACTACAGGATGCACGAATCCACTTTCTCGTGTGTACCGACTCTTTGAGTTCGCTGCAGTCAATTGCAACATGTTTCCCGCAACACCCCCTAGTGCAGCGAATCCACGACCTACTAGCCGGGCTGTGCCACGCTGACACTCGAATCACCTTTCTGTGGCTGCCAAGCCACATGGGAATTGCGGGAAATGAGTTAGCTGATCAAGCTGCAAAAGAGGCGGTATCACTACCACCTCGACCAATGGAGGTACCCGCTAGAGATATTCGCTCTCAGTTACGCTTACAAGTTCTGGCTTTTTGGGAGAGTCAGTGGCTAGCTGACCCACTGCCCAGTAAACTAAGAGCGATCAAGGGAACTACTCGCGTGTGGCGGAGCTCCTTCCGGGCCCGGAGATAGTCCGTCATTTGGTGTAGGCTAAGGATAGGTCATACAAGATCCACCCATTCGTACCTAATGAGAAGGGAAGACCCCCCACTTTGTACCTGTGGAGCCGTTTTCACCGTGGCCCACATTTTCACCGAGTGTGTGGATCTTGCAGACTTACGAAGAAACCTTGGTTTGCAGATGATACTCAAACTTATATTAGCCGATGACGCGGTGGCTGCTGATCGCGTTATCCGCTTTATACGTGAGAGTGGGTTAGGGCCAGCAATCTAAATTTTCCAGTGAACATAGACTCAACGACATGTTCGTTTTTGAATGATAATGTTTTTGTTTTTCCGTAAATTATGTTTATTTTTATAATTTTTATTTTTATTTAAGTTTTTGTTTTTGTTTTCTTAAATTTTTGGTCTTTTTAAATTCAGATGTCCACTTCAAAATTTTAAATTCAATTCAAAATTTGTATTCGTTAATCTGTGTTAAGAGGGGCAGATGACCTCGTAGTTCCGCCCCTTAAAACAACAATAACTAACTAACTGACTAAGTCCCCATAAGCTATGGCGCTCTCTCTCTGGTATTCCAGTTATATCTCTTCCAAACATTGGTCTCAAAAAACCATGGAATTTAATGGTACTCCAGTAAATTCTCGCCCCTGAACGTTGGAAGCCATATTCTATGTACCCGAAATACCTACCATCAGCATGTTGGAATCCCACGAAGACAGCTGGATCGTAGAGCCTGGAAACCCCGGCTATAAAATTTGCCAGATTCTACCCAACATAAGACGAGGAAATGTGGTACAGGAATTCCTAACTGAGACTACGTTAAGAAAAACCATGGTGAACGACATAAGAAAGCTCAAAAGCACAAGAATAATAATGAACGCAATCTCTGGTGTGTGGGAAAACCACTGAAATACCCACCGCTGGCCTTCTTAACGTGTTCTCTTATCGTTTCTATAAAGTACCACACTTCGAAGATTTTAAATTGATCAAAAAAAATTTATTCAGGAAAGGAAAATATAGTGTAAGTTACTATATTATACTTCAAGGCAGAGTGCCCAACGCCCATCCGAAGTTTCATGATCATGGGAGAAAAATGCCAGCCCCCACATTCATCAATGTTGTTGACTGCATTTTACCCAAGAATGAGTGAACACAAATCATATACCTGGTCCAACATAAATGTTGACAGCAATTGGAACATTTTAAATATAAACCCTGGAAATCTTCATATTTACAAGACATATATCAATTTATACCCTGAAAAAAAATTAAGCTATAATACAAATGTACAGTCATTTTGTAACACTTTCTTAGTGTGTTTTCTTTTTATAGGATTCAGAAGTGACATCTTCCATGTGGTTTATTATATTTATGTTTGCTGGGTTTTTCTGATTTTATTTATCTCTTCTGACCGAGCAATAAAGCTAAGTAAAAAATTAACTTCTTTAATTTAATTTAAACACCCCTTTAAATGAACTGTCCTCACCAGACCGGAATTAGTGATTGTTAAAACGCCTGTTAAGCATTGCATTGATACAAATGGTCGAAAATTTTACCAGGTAGGTTTAATTCAACATGCCTAAAATGCATGATTTTCACAACAGATTATTTACTTGAACTGATACTGAAGTAGACTGCCCTAATTTCACAATCTATCTGAGTGGATTACTTTCCATACTACAACTTGGAATATTCCATTGAATACCCTTTTAATAATCAAGGACATTAGCCTTTACATGGCTTTGCCATTAAATATCAAAATACACTAAGCATTCATATCATATATAATATCAGGCATTACTACTATCACTTTAGCGCTTCAATTAGTTATCTTAGTGAACAAAGAATTCGGCTTAGTTGACAGATAACATTCACAATGAAATATTGTTGCTAAAATTATACAAGTTTCTTTACAGTTCAATTACTCACTGTTAAATTATTATTTCATTTGCTCTTATGTTATTATTATTCACGATCAATATGCATAGCTTTCAATAAGTGTCAAATAACAATTGCAGCTTTGGCGATATATCTGCTTCCACATAAATCTAGTCTGGGATTCGCGTTAATGACATAGGGTGAATGTATTCAAATGTCTTCAAACTGTGTTTAAAACATCTGTCTAGTCCATCAATAATGGATCTTGATCGAATCTAATAAAGCAAACGTAATGCAGAATCTCATAAAAAATACGTTAGAAAGAACCTGGATCAAGTCAAAATTCGGAATAAATTCCTAGCAAATCAAAACAAATCCGCTTTCTTCACTGAACCTGCTTCATAAAGCTTACTGCAGTATTCGAAAATCAATCTGAATACTGAAATTTCACTTTCGAGTGTATAACAGTCTTCTAAGTAGACTTACGGAAGTATAAACTCCAAATTGGGTCTACCCAAGCTCGAGTAATGTATTATGAAGGCATAAAACTAGTGTTCATATACAATATAAATCAAACACGAAAAATGATGAATCTTGAGTGGCCTAAAGTTCCTCTTCTCTACATTAAATAAATTCCCCATAAGATGAACTTGAATTTACAGTAATCAAAATAACATTAAGCTACAATACATTTAATTACAATGGGTGCATTCTTTTAGTAGAATCAAAACCCTGTCCAGAATAGAATCAGTCTTGACACTAGGATCAAACCTAAACTCCATTCTTAGACATTCTACGAAAGATCCTATATATATAAAAAAAAATGTGGCAGGGTGACAACGTTAGAATAAACATGCTTAGCTACGATTGAAGATGGTTAATTCAGTACCTTAGATGATTCTTGTAGACCACGAAAGAGCACAGTCATGTCCTTTATGACTGTTCCCTCCATGTAAGCAATAGAAGTCTTCACTGTCCAGGAAAGCGAGAAACGAACCCTGGATCTCCAGACATCTCCCATCCTGACTGAATGTTCCACTCTAATACCAACGACAGTTTCTTTCATCTTCGGATAACGTCCTATCAACCACAGCACGCAATGATGTCTATATCGGCCCGAACACCAAAGTTCACTGGCCTCGCGCAATCGGTTCATTGCGAAACACACTGTATTGCAATACAACAGCTGTGTTCGCACTCACCAGGACGGGCCGCGCGACGTATAGCATCAGAATGAACGTAACTTCGCTCGCACAGTGACACTCATGTGTTTATATCGCCTAGCCGCACATGGTTAAGACACTGAAGCACATAGCAACCTTTCCTCTAGACATTATATTGCTCAACATAGTTGCAAGATCACAGACATATGAGTTAGGCCCTAAATATATAAAAAGTATATTCAAGATCCAAGCACTAGTATTGAGAAATGCTTCTCAAATGGAGGTGCTAATTGTTCTGTCAACACACACGAAATGAGTGTATCGATACGGCCAGTTCCAAAGCGAAGATTGTCTACTGAATAAACATTATGATGGTATGCTTGTAAAAGCAAGCATTCACCTTTCACGAACACTATACGGCTGGCCTATAATGAACAGTTATCTAGCAAGACAAGCTGTGTTTTCATTTCGTTCGCAATGGCCTAATCGGAACTGATACTGGAGTCCTTCACGGCACTAAGGAAAACTCCCTGCTGTACAGTAATCATACACTACTCAAGACGAACTTTCACTCACGTTGCACGTGACATTTCGCCGCCGGTCACCGGTATAACTCGATACATGTGTAAACGTGTATGGTATATTCCAATCTACCCTCTCCGTTGTTCAAGCCAGAACGCGACTGCGAGGTCACCTATCGTCGCGCCACGAGTGTTCAAAACTGGAACTGATAAGATGCAAATATCTTATTTCCGTGTTCCTAAGAATTCAATTATGTGAAATTAGTTAATTATCCAACACCTGCTATAATTACAGACATGTTAAAATATGCCAGAACGTATAAAAAACTTGAATTCCCATCCAAAAAGCATAGTTTATCTCTTGTTGCTGGTCGATAAAAATAATCAATACCCCTAACCAATCAGCTGTGACAACAGTACTTGCAACGCATGCGCCCCGCTTCTCTCGTCGAGATCGCTATTCAAAGTCAACTTGTGGGTCGCGAAACATATGATACTGACTCTCCCTTCATTTTCACAAGTAATTACATATTACCTTCCCATAAAGGCATTCCAGTCATGAGAATGAGGGTACAGTACGTGCCATCCTTGCAAAATGGCGCAAAATCACTTCGCCCAAGCAATCGAAGCTCCACAACCCAAATTAAGGGTAACATCAACGAAACCCTTCTAAGTCACGGGAATTGATTTCGCTGGACCCCTTTATGTGAAGGTGGGGACCACGAGCAAGAAATATTACATAGCACTCTTTACCTGCGCTACGACCCGCGCGTTATACTTGGAATTGTGCTCAGACATGACTGCCGACACGTCCCTCTTGGCACTTCAGAGGTTCGTTGGAAGACGAGGGATACCACACACGATATATACTAGTAATGCTCAGACGTTTCACGCGTCCAACAGAGAACTCAAGTCCATCTTGACTTCTCTCACAGCCCCTCCAACACATCAGTACTTCGCTCATCACAACATCACCTGGAGATTTATTGCTCCAAGGGCGTCTTGGTGGGGAGGATGGTGGGAGAGGATGTTAGGCACGACCAAGCAGTGTCTGCGAAAGGTATTGGGGAAATCATTAATCGGCGAGGAAGCATTGAACACCACTTTAATAAATATCGAAGCCGCCATTAATTCGAGGCCCATCACCCAAGACAGAGAAAATGCACTAACGCCGGCCCACTTTCTGATTGGACAGCGCTTCACCACGATACCGACTGGACCTGCAAGTGCTGGGAATGAAGATCTGCCCAAAATGCTGGCTGCGCAACAGAAGGTATCGCATGATTTTTGGAAAGGCTGGACGAAGGAGTATATCCTGGAATTGAGAAATTTCCATGAAGTTCGTCGACCACGGGGAAAAGTTCCGCAATTAAGGGTCGGTGACCTAGCACTTCTCCAGGAAGACAAGACGCCGAGGCACATGTGGGCAAAGGCCCGCATTGAGGAGCTCCGTGTTGGTAGAGATGCAGTCGTCAGGACGGTGGTTCTTCGTACCCCTACCGGAGCCACAATAACCCGCCCCATTCAGCTGGTCATCCCCCTGGAGGTTGACAAGGGTGGGGAGGATATGGGGAATTGAGACGTTGCAACTCTTGAGAGTTGCAATCTATGGATTGCGATTTATGATTGTCTTTTGTTTTTATTGTTACTACTTAACTTGTGACATCTTGGTTAGATCAAATAAAGATCAGATTGTAGTGTTCCCGTTATACATTTCTATTAACCACAACAAGGAGCCTGAGTCTATTTCCCAAGAGGACACTGAGTATAAGTCCCATGAGGATTCTGAGTCTAAGGCCCAAGAGGAGCCTGAGTACAAGTCCCAAAGGTAGTCTGAGTCCAAAACCCAAGAGGAGCCTGAGTCTAAGTCCCAAGAGGAGCGTGTGTCTAAGGCTCAAAAGGATCCTGAGTCTAAGCCCAAGAGGAGCCTGAGTCTATGTCCCCAGAGGAGCCTGGGTCTAAATGCCAAGATGGGTCAGATCCTAAGTCTCAAGGGGATTTTTAGTCTAAGTCCCAAGCGGAGCCTGAGTCTAAGTCCCAAGAGCAGCCTGAGTCAAAGGCCCAGGAGGAGCCTGAGTCTAAGTCCCAAGAGGAGCCTGAGTCTAAGTCCTAAGAGGAGCCTGTGTCACGGTCCCAAATGGAGGCTGTGTCTATGTCCCAAGAGAAGCATGAGTCGGTGTCCCAAGAGGAGCTTGAGTCAAAGTCCCAAGAGGAGCTTGAGTCTACGTCCCAAGAGGAGCCTTAGTCTGTGTCCCAAGAGGAGCCCGAGTCTATGTCCCAAGACGAGCCTGAGTCTTAGTCCCAAAGGAGCCTGAGTCTTAGGGCCAAGGGGAGCCTGAGTCTGTGTCCCAAGAGGAGCATCCCAAGAGGAGCCTGGGTCTAAGTCCCAAGAGGATCCTTAGTCTAAGTCAAGGGTGTCTAATTCCCAAGAGGAGCCTGAGTCTAAGTCCCAAGGAGAGCCTAAGTCTAAGTCCCAAGAGGAGCCTGAGCCTGTGTCCCACGAGGAGATTGAGTCTAAGTCCCAAGAGGAGTCTGAGATTAAGTCTAAAGAGGAGCCTGAGTCTAAGTCCAAAGAGGAGTCTGAGATTAAGTCTCAAGAGGAGCCTGAGTCAAAGACCCAGGAGGAGTCTGAGTCTAAGTCTCAAGAGGAGCCTGAGCCTAAATCCCATGAGGAGCCTTAGTCTCTCAATGATGGTGGAATATAGACATAGTCGAACACTAACAACGTGAGATTGCTGTGGCATAAATTGTCTAAGTCCCAACAAGGGTCTGAGACTGTGACCCAACAGGATCCTTAGTCTAAGTCAAGGGAGGTGACTGAGTCTAAGTCCCAAGAGGAGCCTGAGCCTAAGTCCCAAGGAGAGCCTAAGCCTAAGTCCCAAGAGTTGCCTGAGCCTATGTCCCTAGACGAGCCTGAGTCTAAGTCCCAAGTGGAGTCTGAGCCTAAGTCCCAGGAGGAGTCTGAGTCTAAGTCCTAAGAGGAGTCTGAGTGCAAGTCTCAGGAGGAATCTGAGTATAAGTCCCAAGAGGAGTCTGAGTCTAAGTCCCAAGAGGAGCATGAGTCTAAGTCCCAATAGGAGCCTGAGTAAGTCCCAAGAGGAGCATGAGGCTAAGGCCCAAGAGGAGCCGAAAACTAAGTCCCAAGTGGACTCTGAGCCTAAGTCCCAAGAGGAGACTGAGTCTGATTCCCAAGAGAAGCCTGAGTCCAAGTCCCAAGAGGAGTCTGACACTTAGTCCCAAGAGGAGTCTGAGTCTAATTCTCAAGAGGAGCCTGAGCCTAAGTCCTAAGAGGAGCCAGAGTCTAAGTCCCTAGAGGAGCCTGAGTCTAAGTCCCAAGAGGAGTGTGTGTCTAAGGCTCAAAAGGAGCCTGAGCCTAAGTCCCAATAACAGCTTTAGTCTGTGTCCCAAGATGAGTCTGAGACTAAGTCCCAAGAGGAGCCTGAGTATGAGTCCCTAGAGGAACCTGCGTCTGTGTCGCAAGAGGAGCCTGAGTCTAAGTCCCAGGGGAGACTAAATCAAAGTCCCAAGAGGAGTCAGAGTCTAAGTCCCAAGAAGAGCCTGAGTCTCAGTCCCAAGAGGAGCCGGAGTCTAAGTCCCAAGAGGAGCCTGAGTCTCAGTCCCAAGAGGAGCCGGATTCTAAGTCCCAAGAGGAGCCTGAGTCTATTTCCCAACACGACCCTGAGTCCAAGTCCCAAGAGGAGCCAGAGTCTAAGTCCTAAGACGAGCCTGAGTCCTGGTCCCAAGTGGAGCCTGTGACTAAGTCCCAAGAGAAGCCTGAGTCTGTGTCCCAAGAAGAGCTTGAGTCTAAGTCCAATGAGGAGCCAGAGCCTAAGTCCCAAGAGGAGCCGGAGACTAAGTCCCAAGAGGAGCCTGAGTCTATTTCCCAAGAGGACGCTGAGTCTAACTCCCATGAGGGGTCTGAGTCTAAGTCCCAAGAGGAGTCTGAGTCTAAGTCTCAAGAGGAGCCTGAGTCTATGTCCCAAGAGGAGCCTGAGTACAAGTCCCAAAGATATTCTGAGTCCAAATCCCAAGAATAGCCTGAGTCTAAGCACCAAGAGGAGCGTTTTTCTAAGGCTCAAAAGGAGCCTGATTCTATGTGCCTAACGGAGCCTCAATCTAAGCCCAAGAGGAGCCTGAGTCTATGTCCCCAGAGAAGCCTGGCTCTAAGTGCCAAGAGGAGCCTGATTCTAAGTCCCAAGGGGTTTTTAGTCTAAATCCCAAGCGGAGCCTGAGTCCAAGTCCCAAGAGCAGCCTGAGTCTAAAGGCCCAGGAGGAGCCTGAGTCTAAGTTCCAACAGGAGCCTGAGTCTAAGTCCCAAGAAGAGCCTTAGTCTGTGCCCAAAGAGGAGCTTCAAAGTCCCAAGAGGAGCCTGAGTCTAAGTCTCAAGAGGTGCCTGAGTCTAAGTCCCAAGAGGAGACTGAGTATGTGTTACTAGAGGAACCTCTCTCTGTGTCGCAAGAGGAGCCTGAGTCTATGTCCCAAGAGCAGCAAGAGTCTAAGTTCCCCCAAGAGGAGCCTGACTCTAAGTCCTTAGAGTAGTCTGAGTCTAAGCCCCAAGAGGAGCATGCGTCTGAGTCCCAAGAAGATTCTGAGTCTAAGTCCCAAGAGGAGTCTGAGTCTGAGTCCCAGGGGGGGGGGCTGATTCTAAGTCCCAAGAAGAGCCTGAGTCTAAGTCCAAAGAGGAGCGTGTGTCTAAGGCTCGAAAGGAGCCAGAATGTAAGTACCAAGAGGAGCCTGAGTGTAAGTCCCAACAGGAGCCTGAGTCTAAGTCCCAAGAAGAGCCTTAGTCTGTGTCCAAAGAGGAGCTTCAGTCTAAGACCCAAGAGGAGCCTGAGTGTAAGGCCCAAGAGTTGCCCGATTCTAAGTCACAAGACGAGACTGAGTATGAGTCCCTAGAGGAACCTCTCTCTGTGTCGCAAGAGGAGCCTGAGTCTGAGCCCCAAGAGCAACCTGAGTTCAAGTCCCAAGAGGTGCCTGAGTCTATATCCCAAGAGGAGCCTGAGTCTAAGTCCTAAGAGTAGTCTGGGTCTGAGTCCCAAGAAAATCCTGAGTCTAAGTCCCAGGGGGGGGGTCTGATTCTAAGTCCCAAGATGAGCCCGAGTCTAAGTCCCAAGAGGAGTCAGAGCCTGTATCCCAAGGGGAGCCTGAGTCAAAGTCCCAAAGTGAGCCCGAGTCTGTGTGCCAAGCTCCAAGAGGAGCCTGAATCTAAGTCTCAAGAGGAGCCTGAGTCTACGTCCCAATAGGAGCCTGAGTCTAAGCCCCAATAGGAGCCTGAGTAGAAGTCCTAAGGGGAGCATGAGAGTATGTCACTAGATGAGCCTGAGTCTGTAAGCCATGTCCCAAGAGGAGCCTAAGTCTATGTATCAAGAGGAGCCTGAGTCTAAGTCCCAAGAGGAGCCTTAGTCTGAGTCCCAAGAGGAGCCTCAGACTAAGTCGCAAGAGGAGCCTGGGTTTAAGTCCCAGGACGAGTCTGAATCTATATCTCAAGAGGAGCATGAATCTGAGTCCCAAGAGGAGCCTGACTCTAAGTCTCAAGAGTAGTCCGAGTTATAGTCCCAGGGGGCGTCTGAGTAATAGTCCCAAGAGGAGCCTGCGTCTAAGTTCCAGGTGTAGCCTGAGCCTAAGTCCCAAGACGAGACTGAGTCTAAGTCACAAGAGAAGCCTGAGTCTAAGACCCAGGAGGAGTCTGAGTCTAATTCCCAAGAGGAGACTGAGCCTGAGTCCCAAGAGGAGCCTGAGTCCAGGTCCCAAGAAGAGCCTGAGTATAAGTCCCAAGAGGAGTGTGTGTCTAAGGCTCAAAAGGAGCCTTAGGTGTTTGTGTGTGCGTATGGGACCTAGCAACTTGTTGTTCATAGCCCTAGTGATAACTGCATTGCTAGTTATTGGTGGAGTGGAAGTGAATCCAGGGCCTGTTACTCCAAATGTGAATCAGGCAAATGATCCAGTGGCAGCTTTAAAGTGTTCGACTTGCAGTAAAACATTGAAGAATGGTGTTGAGAGTGGACTATGTGAAAAATGGTTTCACTTCGGCTGTATTAAGGTCAAGAAGGAGGATTGTGATGTCGGAAATTGGTCTTGTAAAGTATGTGATACGCCGGACTGTTTGAGGGTGCAAATCAAAGCAAGGGATCAAATAATACAGGAACATAGAGCAAAGCTTCGTGAATCAGAAGAAACGGGGAAGGATGTGACTGAACGGCTTTCTACTGGGATCAGTGTGGAAGAGGGCGTGCAGGAGCAAACTGAGGATGACGTTATCATAATGGGCGATTCTATGATACGATGGAGTGCGAATATCCCGAGGAAATCAGGTGCGAAAGTGCGGTGTTATCGGGGGATTAAAATTGACCAGCTTGCCCAACAAGTGGAAGAATCAGATGTAGAGGACTGTGAAAACGTTAAAGTGTTGTTGCTACATGTTGGGACGAACGATTTGAAGAAGAGGGCTACAGCTGATTACATCATGGGGGAGCTCTACAAACTAGGCAGAAAAGCTAAAAGCAAGTTTAGAAATGCCAAAATTATAATGAGTGGCATTGTTCGGCGTGGAGATGTTCCGTTAAGGCGAGTTAAGACTGTAAATAACCGCATGGACTGGGTATGTGCACAACTGGGATTAGTGTACGTAGAAGCTGACTGCTGGATTGGTGGCCGAGACTTCGCCCGAGACGGGCTGCATCTAAATCGACGGGGCGCTTTCAACCTAGGGAGCCTACATGACAGGGTCATCGGTTCGTGCCGGCTTTTGTGAGGAGGAGCAGGTCCAGAGGTTGCCAGCCGATGGGAACAGAAGGAGCTATTTCGAGATATTTGCTGCGGAGGTAAGACTTTAAGATTACTGCAGGTTAATTGTCAGAGTTTAGGAAATAAATTAATTGAATTTTGGAATCTTGTAGAGACGTATTCTCCGGACATAGTCATTGCAACTGAATCTTGGTTATATGAGGATATAAATAGTAGCGAAATAATTCAAGGGACCTACGAAATGTACAGAAGGGATCGGGGGAAGCGAGGTGGAGGGCTATTTATTTGTGTGCGCAAAAATATAGCTAGTTTCTTAAAGTGGGCTGATATGGATCATGAAATGTTATGTGTACAAATTTCGGATAAAGGAAATAAATTCCCTCTTCAGGTGATAGGGGCGTATAGAGCACCGAAAGATAACTTTTCTCTCCTTGAAACACTGTATGATAAAACTTGTACGGGTAATGCTATGAAAAAGAGCATAATAATTGCTGGAGATTTAAACCTCCCCAAAGTAGACTGGTCTGGTGAGTCAACTAGCTGTGGTCAAGCTCAGAGCGCTGCAAATAAATTCTTAAGGGAGGGTGGATTTTCCCAAGTAGTTGACTTCCCAACTAGAGACAATAATACCTTAGATGTTTATCTCGTAAGGCCTGTAGAGCTGTATATTAACTGTCCGAAAGTACCAGGATTTAGTGACCATTCTGGGGTTGAATTAAATATTAGATATGGTGACATTACAAAATTAGACTCTGGTGTAGTAAAAAAGATCATATTCCAGTATCGCAGGACGGATCAGGGCAAGTTTCAGGGGTATTGGAATGAGCTATTTGTAGGATGGGCATCGGAAGGAAATCACATTAATATCCTGTGGACTAACTTTTTGAAAATTTTAAATAGCGCTGTTGATAAATTTGTCCCATTTAAATTGCTGAAACAAAACCCAGGTCCTGAGTATTACACACGAGAAATTAGGAGTCTAAAACGGAAAATTAGGAAATTATACAATACAAGACTGATAGTGACAAGTATATGTTGAAATTTAAGTCCTTATCAAGAGAGCTCGTCTTAAAAAAGGGGGCTGCTCATGACAGTTATATGCAAGGTTTACTTGGTTCGGGAGGTGATGGGTGAAAAAAAAATTACAGTTATGTTAGGTGAAGAAAGGGAAATTCAAATAATTTGTCGATGATAATGTCCGGTGACGGTAAATTAATTACTGAGAAACAGGCCATTGCTAATGAATTAAATGTCTTTTACGGTAGTGTGTTCAATAAATCCAATAGCTGTGTGTTGGACCTTAACGGTGAATCAGGGGCTCCACTTTTCCAAATAAACCAGTCAGCAATTGTAAAGCTAATACAAAAACTACGTTTCAATGTATCAAAGGGTCCTGATAATATTGTTAGTGAAGTACTTAAACTAGGAGGTAGGGCCGTGGCACGATACTTGGAGGTGATGTTTAATGTGTCCATAAACAATGCGCAAATCCCAGATGACTGGAAAAGAGCTACGGTAGTCCCAATATTTAAGGGAGGGAGCAGACTTGAATTGGGCAACTACAGGCCGGTTAGCATTACGTCCATCGTTTGTAAACAGATGGAGCATCTCATTTGCGACAACTTGAGGGAACAGTGGGAAACATTATCATGGTTTAATGATAGGCAACATGGATTTCGGAAAGGTTACTCATGCGAGAGTCAGATGCTATCACTTTTTCAAGACATTAGCGAATCGTTAGACAATGGAGTTTCAGTCGACGCCGTGGTTATAAAATTTGCGAAGGCATTTGATGTCGTGCCGCATGACATGCTACTCCATAAATTAGCTTCGACGAAGATTGATAGAAGAGTAATTTTATGGATCCAAGAATTTTTGACGGGTCGTTCCCAGAAAGTGAAAGTTGAAGGCATATTCTCGGATGACATTACCGTAACGTCGGGTATCCCTCAGGGCAGCGTAATCGGAACTTTGTTATTTTTGGCGTTTATAAATGACTTACCAAATGGGATTCGCAGTGACTGTCGATTGTTTGCGGATGATTGTGTAATATATCGAAAGATACATGACTCACAAGACAATGCAGTGCTTCAAGAGGACCTGAACCTGGTCTATAAGTGGGCGATTGTAAATAAAATGAAAATAAACACAAGAAAATGTAGTCTCTTAAAAATAGGGAAAGTGCGGAGGCAGGATTTTCAATATAACATTGGCTCGGAAATACTTGTAGAAGAAGATTCTTGCAAATATTTGGGCGTTCACGTAAGGAATGATATGAAATGGAGTAGTCATGTAGGATGTGTAGTTTCAAAATCTTACAAATCCCTGCACTTTGTAATGAGGCTGTTAAAAGGAAGTAGTACCTCTGCTAAAGAATTAGGCTATTTGTCACTTGTAAGACCTATTCTGGAATATGCCTAGGCGGTTTGGGATCCATATCAAGTAGGGCTCATCAATGAGTTGGAAATGGTACAAAGAAAGGCCGCTAGATTTGTGCTCAGTGACTTTAATCCCAAGAGCAGTGTGAGCCGTATGTTAAAGAAACTTGGGTGGGAATCACTGGAGGCTAGGAGGATGAAATCTAGACTCTGCGCTATGTACAACACGTAAGTCCTAAGAGGAGTCTGATTCTAAGTCCCAAGAGGAGTCTGAGTCTAAGTTCCAAGAGGAGCCAGAGTCTAAGTCCCACGAGGAGCCTGAGTCTATTTCCCAAGAGGACCCTGAGTCTAAGCTTAGCAAACGAATGGGAAAGCCCACTTACATGGGTAGGAGCGATCATCCTTTCAAAGTTAAGGGCCGACCACAGCGAACAAATTATGGTAAATATTATATTGTAAACCGTGCCATTGATAACTGGAACTCTCTACCTGCCGCAGTCTTAGAGCCTTTTCCCAAACATATAGGTGTGTTTAAGAAAAGACTGACTATTTGTGTAAATACTCTAGTTTAATTGTTATTTAATAGTTATTGAATTGTTATGTATAATTATTTATTTGTTATGTATATCCAATTTGCCACCGGGGGACACACCCCATTGCAAATAAATGAATGAATGAATGAAAAAAAGTCCTAAGAGCGGCCTGAGACAAAGTCCCAAGTGTAGCCTGTGTCTAAGTCCCAAGAGAAGCCTGAGTCTTTGTCCCAAGAAGAGCTTGAGTCTAAGTCCAAAGAGGAGCCGGAGACTAAGTCCCAAGAGGAGGCTGAGTCTATTTCCCAAAAGGAGCTTGAGTCTATTATGTCCCATGAGGAGTCTGAGTCAAAGTCCCAAAGATAGTCAGAATCCAAATCCCAAGAGGAACCTGAGTCTCAGCACCAAGAGGAGCGTGTGGCTAAGGCTCATAAGGAGCCTGAGTCTATGTGCCTAGCGGAGCCTCAGTCTAAGCCCAAGAGGAGCCTCAGTCTATGTCCCCAGAGGAGCCTGGCTCTAAGTGCCAAAAGGAGCCTGATTCTAAGTCCCAAGGGGATTTTAGTCTAAATCCCAAGCGGAGCCTGAGTCTAAGTCCCAAGTGCAGCCTGAGTCTAAGTCCCAAGAAGAGCCTAAGTCTCAGTCCCAAGAGGAGCCGGAATCTAAGTCCCAGGAGGCGGCTGGGTCTATGTCCCAAGAGGAGTCTGATTCTAAGTCCCAAGAGGATTCTTGAGTCTAAGTCCCAAGAGGAGCCAGAGTCTAAGTCCCACGAGGAGCCTGAGTCTATTTCCCAAGAGGACCCTGAGTCTAAGTCCCAAGAGGAGCATGAGTCTTAAGACCTAAGAGGAGCCTGAGTCTAAGTCCCAAGTGGAGCCTGTGTCTAAGTCCCCAGAGAAGCCTGGGTCTGTGTCCCAAGAGGAGCTTGATTCTAAGTCCAAAGAGGAGCCAGAGTCTAAGTCACAAGAGGAACCGGAGACTAAGTCCCAACAGGAGCCTGAGTCTATTTCCCAATAGGACGCTGAGCCTTAAGTCCCATGAGGAGTCTGAGTAAGTCCCAAGTGGAGCCTGTGTCTAAGTCCCCAGAGAAGCCTGGGTCTGTGTCCCAAGAGGAGCTTGATTATAAGTCCAAAGAGGAGCCACAGTCTAAGTCCGAAGAGGAGCCGGAGCCTAAGTCCCAAGAGGAGCCTGAGTCTATTTCCCAAGAGGACGCTGAGTCTAAGTCCCATGAGGGGTCTGAGACTAAGTCCCAAGAGGAGTCTGAGTCTAAGTCTCAAGAGAATCCTGAGTCTGAGTCCCTAGAGGAGCCTGAGTACAAGTCCCAAGGATAGTCTGAATCCAAATCCCAAGAGGAGCCTGAGTCTAAGCACCAAGAGGTATGTGTGTCTAAGGCTCAAAAGGAGCCTGAGTCTATGTGCCTAGCGGAGCCTCAGTCTAAGCCCAAGAGGAGCCTGGCTCTAAGTACCAAGAGGAGCGTGATTCTAAGTCCCAAGGGGATGTTTAGTCTAAATCCCAAGCGGAGCCTGCGTCTAAGTCCCAAGGAGAGCCTAAGCCTAAGTCCCAAGAGTAGTCTGAGTATAGGTCACAAGAGGAGCCTGAGTCTAAGTCCCAAGAGGATTCTGAGTATAAGTCTCAAGAGGAGCCTGGGTCTAAGTCCCAGGAAGAGTCTGAGTGTAAGTCCCAAGAGGAGTCTCAGTCTAAGTCTCAAGAGGAGCATGAGTCTAAGTCCCAAGAGGAGCCTGAGTACGTCCCAAGAGGAGCATGAGTATAAGTCCCAAGGGGAGCCTGAAACTAAGTCCCAAATGGACTCTGCGTCTAAGTCCCAAGAGGAGCCTGAGTCTGAGTCCCAAGGGAAGCCTGAGTCGAAGTCCCAAGAGGAGTCTGAGCCTTAGTCCCAGGATGAGTCTGAGTCTAAGTACCAAGACGAGTCTCAGTCTAAGTCACAGGAGGAGCCTGAGTCTAAGTCCCAGGTGGAGCCTGTGTCTAAGTACCCAGAGTAGCCTGGGTCTGTGTCCCAAGAGGAGCTTGATTCTAAGTCCAAAGAGGAGCCAGAGTCTAAGTCCGAAGAGGAGCCGGAGTCTAAGTCCCAAGAGGAGCCTGAGTCTATTTCCCAAGAGGACGCTGAGTCTAAGTCCCATGAGGGGTCTGAGTCTAAGTCCCAAGAGGAGTCTGAGTCTAAGTCTCAAGAGGAGCCTGAGTCTAAGTCCCTAGAGGAGCCTGAGTACATGTCCCAAGGATAGTCTTAATCCAAATCTCAAGAGGAGCCTGAGTCTAAGCACCAAGAGGAGCGTGTGTCTAAGGCTCAAAAGGAGCCTGAGTCTATGTGCCTAGCGGAGCCTCAGTCTAAGCCCAAGAGGAGCCTGGCTCTAAGTGCCAAGAGGAGCCTGATTCTAAGTCCCAAGGGGATTTTTAGTCTAAAACTCAAGCGGAGCCTGCGTCTAAGTCCCAAGGAGAGCCTAAGCCTAAGTCCCAAGAGAAGTCTGAGTATAGGTCCCAAAAGGAGCCTGAGTCTAAGTCCCAAGAGGAGTCTGAGTTTAAGTCTCAAGAGGAGCCTGAGTCTAAGTCCCAGGAGGAGTCTGAATCTAAGTCCCAAGAGGAGTCTGAGTCTAAGTCCCAGGAAGAGTCTGAGTCTAAGTCCCAAGAGGAGTCTCAGTCTAAGACTCAAGAGGAGCATGAGTCTAAGTCCCAAGAGGAGCCTGAGAACGTCCCAAGAGGAGCATGAGTATAAGGCCCAAGGGAAGCCTGAAATTAAGTCCCAAATGGACTCTGCGTCTAAGTCCCAAGAGGAGCCTGAGTCTGAGTCCCAAGAAAAGCCTGAGTCCAAGTACCAAGAGGAGTCTGAGCCTTAGTCCCAGGAGGAGTCTGAGTCTAAGTCTCAAGAGGAGCCTGAGTCTAAGTCCCAAGAGGAGCGTGAGTCTAATTCCAAGAGGAGCCTGAGTCTAAGTCCCAAGGGGAGTGTGTGCCAAAGGCTCAAAAGGAGCCTGAGTCTAAGTCCCAAGGAGAGCTATAGTCTGTGTCCCAAGAGGAGCTTGAGCCTAACGCCCAAGAGAAGCCTGAGTCTAAGTCCCAAGAGGTGCCTGAGTTTAAGTCCCAAGATGAGTCTGAGACTAAGTCCCAAGAGGAGCCTGAGTATCAGTCCCTAGAGGAACCAGCGTCTGTGTAGCAAGAGGAGCCTGAGTCTAAGTCCCAGGGGAGCCTCAGTCTAAGTCCCAAGAGGAGTGTGAGTCTAAGTCCCAAGAAGAGCCTGAGTCTCTGTCCCAAGAGGAGCCGGAATCTAAGTCCCAGGAGGAGTCTGAGTCTAAGTCCCAAGAGGAGTCTGATTCTAAGTCCCAAGAGGAGTCTGAGTCTATATCCCAAGAAGAGCCTGAGTCTAAGTCCCAAGATGAGCCGGAATCTAAGTCCCTCTAGGATAGTCTAAATCCCAAGCGGAGCCTGAGTCTAAGTCCCAAGTGCAGCCTGAGTCTAAGTCCCAAGAAGAGCCTGAGTCTCAATCCCAAGAGGAGCCGGAATCTAAGTCCCAGGAGGAGTTTGGATCTAAGTCCCAAGCGGAGTCTGAATCTAAGTCCCAAGATGAGTCTGAGTCTAAGTCCCAAGAGAAGCCTGAGTCTAAATCTCAAGGGGAACTTGAGTCTAAGTCCCATGAAGAGCCTTAGTCTGTGTCCCAAGACTAGCCTGAGATTAAGTAACAAGAGGAGCCTGAGTCTACGTCCCAAGAAGAGCTTGAGTCTAAGTCCAAAGAAGAGCCTGTGTCTAAGTCCTAAGAGGAGCCTGAGTCTAAGTCTCAAGTGGAGCCTGTGTCCAAGTCCAAAGAGAAGCCTGAATCTGTGTCCCAAGAGGAGCTTGAGTCTAAGTCCAAAGAGGAGCCAGAGTTTAAGTCCCAAGAGGAGCAGGATACTAAGTCCCAAGAGGAGCCTGAGTCTATTTCCCAAGAGGACGCTGTGTCTAAGTCCCATGAGGAGTCTGAGTCTAAGCCCCAAGATGAGTCTGAGTCTAAGTCTCAAGAGGAGCCTGAGTCTAAATCCCAAGAGGAGACGGAGTACGAGTCCCAAAGATAGTATGAGTCCAAATCCCGAGGAGCCTGATTCTAAGTCCCAAGAGGAGCCTGAGTCTATGTCCCAAGAGGAGCCAGAGTCTATGTCCAGGGAGAGCCTTAGTCTGTGTCCAATGAGGAGCTTCAGTCTAAATCCCAAGAGGAGCCTGAGTCTAAGTCCTAAGAATAGTCTGAGTCTAAGTCCCAAGAGGAACATGCGTCTGAGACCCAAGAAAATACCGAGATTAAATCCCAGGGGGTGGGGTCTGATTCTAAGTCCCAAGATAGGCCTGAGTCTAAGTCCCAAGAAGAGTATGAGCCTGTATCCCAAGGGGAGCCTGAGTCAAAGTCCCAAGATGAGGCCGAGTCTGTGTGCCAAGTCCCAAGAGAAGCCTGAGTCTAAATCTCAAGGGGAACCTGAGTCTAAGTCCCATGAGGAGCCTTAGTCTGTGTCCCAAGACTAGCCTGAGATTAAGTCCCAAGAGGAGCCTAAGTCTAAGTCCAAATAAGAGCCTGAGTATATGTCCCAAGAGGAGCCTGAATCTACGTGCCAATAGAAGCCTGATTCTAAGCCCCAATATGAGCATGAGTCTAAGTCCTAAGGGGAGCATGAGTGTAAGTCCCTAGATGAGCCTGAGTCTGTAAACCAAGTCCCAAGAGGAGCCTAAGCCTATGTATCACGAGGAGCCTGAGACTAAGTCCCAAGGGGAGCCTGAGTCTATGTCCCAAGAGGAGCCTGAGTCTATGTCCCAGGAAGAGCCTTAGTCTGTGTCCAAAGAGGAGCTTCAGTCTAAATCCCAAGAGGAGCCTGAGTCTAAGTCCTAAGAATAGTCTGAGTCTAAGTCCCAAGAGGAACATGCGTCTGAGACCCAAGAAAATACCGAGATTAAATCCTGGGGGGGTTTCTGATTAAGTCCCAGGATAGGCCTGAGTCTAAGTCCCTAGAAGAGTATGAGCCTGTATCCCAAGGGGAGCCTGAGTCAAAGTCCCAAGATGAGCCCGAGTCTGTGTGCCAAGTCCCAAGAGAAGCCTGAGTCTAAATCTCAAGGGGAACCTGAGTCTAAGTCCCATGAGGAGCCTTAGTCTGTGTCCCAAGACTAGCCTGAGATTAAGTCCCAAGAGGAGCCTGAGTCTAAGTCCAAATAAGAGCCTAAGTCTAAGTCCCAAGAGGAGCCTGAATCTACGTCCCAATAGAAGCCTGATTCTAAGCCCCAATATGAGTCTAAGTCCTAAGGGGAGCATGAGTGTAAGTCCCTAGATGAGCCTGAGTCTGTAATCCAAGTCCCAAGAGGAGCCTAAGTCTATGTATCACGAGGAGCCTGAGACTAAGTCCCAAGAGGAGCCTGAGTCTAAGTCCCAGGACGAGTCTGTGTCTATGTCCCAAGAGGAGCATGATTCTGAGTCCCAAGAGGAGCCTGACTAAGTCTCAAGAATAGTCTGAGTTATAGCTCCAGGGGGGCGTCTGAGTAATAGTCCCTAGAGGAGCCTGAGTCTAAGTCCCTTGTGTAGCCTGAGCCTAAGTCCCAAGAGGAGACTGAGTCTAAGTCACAAGATAAGCCTGAGTCTAAGTCCCAGGAGGAGTCTGAGTCTAATTCCCAAGAGGGGACTGAGCCTGAGTCCCGAGAGGAGCCTGAGTATGAGCCCTAGAGGAACCTGCGTCTCTGTCGCAAGAGGATCCTGAGTCTAAGTCCCAGGGGAGCCTCAATCTAAGTCCCAAGAGGAGTCTCAGTCTAAGCCCGAAGAAGAGCCTGAGTCCCAGTCCCAAGAGGAGTGTGTGTCTAAGGCTCAAAGGGAGCCTGAGCCTAAGTCCCAGGAAGAGCTTTAGTCTGTGTCCCAAGCGGAGCTTGTGCCTGAGGCCTAAGAGGAGCCTGAGTCTAAGTCACAAGAGGTGCCTGAGTCTAAGTCCCAAGAGGAGTCTGAGACTCAGTCCCAAGAGGATCCTGAGTATGAGCCCTAGAGGAACCTGCGTCTGTGTCGCAAGAGGATCCTGAGTCTAAGTCCCAGGGGAGCCTCAATCTAAGTCCCAAGAGGAGTCTCAGTCTAAGTCCGAAGAAGAGCCTGAGTCCCAGTCCCAAGTGGAGCCTGTGTCTAAGTCCCAAGAGAAGCCTGGGTCTAAGTCCAAAGAGGAAAAAAGGAAGCTTGTAGTTTAACGTGACCGTTAGTCTCGCGATCATAAGCCACGGGACCTCCGTTTTACGTGGAATCCGAACCACAGGACATGGCATTTCACATCGAATGTCTCACATGCAGTGACCGGGAATTGAACCCGGTCCGCCTTGGTGAGAGGCATACAGGTTGACCGCTGCGCCACCACGCCCCAGTCCAAAGAGGAACCAGGGTCTAAGTCCCAAGAAGAGCCGGAGACTAAGTCCCAAGGGGAGTCTCAATCTAAGTCCCAGGAGGAGTCTGAGTCTAAGTCCCAAGAGGAGTCTGAGTACGAGTCCCTAGAGGAACCTGTGTCTGTGTCGCAAAAGGAGCCTGAGCCTAAATCCCAAGAAGAGCTTTAATCTGTGTCCCAAGAGGAGCTTGAGCCTAAGGCCCAAGAGGAGCGTGAGTCTAAGTCCCAAGGGGTGCCTGAATCTAAATCCCAACAGGAGTCTGAGTATGAGTCCCTAGAGGAACCTGCGTCTGTGTCGCAAAAGGAGCCTGAGCCTAAATCCCAAGAAGAGCTTTAATCTGTGTCCCAATAGGAGCTTGAGCCTAAGGCCCAAGAGGAGCCTGAGTCTAAGTCCCAAGAGGAGCCTGAGACTATGTCCCAAGAGGAGCCAGAGTATGAGTCCCTATACGAACCTGCGTCTGTGTAGCAAGAGGAGCCTGAGTCTTAGTCCCAGGGGAGTCTCAGTCTAAGTCCCAAGAGTAGTCTAAGTCCCAAGAAGAGCCTGAGTCTCAGTCCCAAGAGGAGCCGGCATCTAAGTCCCAGGGGGAGTCTGAGTCTAAGTCCTAAGAAGAGTCTGATTCTAAGTCCCAAGAGGAGTCCGAGTCTAAGTCCCAAGTGGAGCCTGGTGCATTCTTTGAATACACGGTACCTGAGAGATAATTTTTATTGCTTTTGCATGTTCTTTCTTTCCTCTTTGTCAAACACCAACAGTGATCTTCTATTTTCTCTTTGGTTCCTGTCTCATGCTTTTCATGAGTCTGTTCTAGATATATACCTTCTGTGACCCACCTAGCGTCATCTCGCAGCGAATCTCTGAAGCTCCTCAATTCTTCCTGGTGCTAGAGGACTTACTTATCCATTTGGCCACCAGATCCTGTTACCATCGCCAGCTATTTTCTCCTTGAGCAAGAGGACTACGTCTACTTCTTTACTCACCATGCTGCGCTAGCATCGCCTACTATCAACTCCTTGAAGACCATTCATCAAGAAGAACATTTATTTTTGATAAGTTGGTTATGTTTATATGTTCTCCTTTTGTTTCCTACCCCCCACTCTTTTTCCCTTCCTTGGACCCTCCGTGCTCCGTTGAGCAGGTCTCACTTCGCAATCGGCAGTTGACTCGGTCAGTTAAAGCTCCTCTCGAGCTAGTCTCCTTAAACCAAGAGGCACACTCTCTTCTACGCCATGTTGGCAAGGTAGTTGTCATCAAAGGAAACTTCGCCTTCAACATGAAATCAAGATAAGTACCATCTTAAAAGTTTTAACCTCATCTTCATGGTTTTAACTTCCACGTGCTTTTAACGATACTTTTATAGACAGTGTGAAATTATTTATTTTGGGGCAAAAATCATTCTTCGTGGGATTTGCCATGTTGGGCTTTTGCTCGTATAAGCTAATCTTACTAAAAAAGAGCTTTTCTTAAGCTATTCAAATTAGAAATCCTCTCACTACGTGGGATATTACCTAATACCCGCTGTCTATAATTCGCCAAGCTAGTTCCTCCGTTGGATTTTCTCAACCCCATTTTTCTACTAAGGTCGTTCTGGAACCTTCTAGATTCGGTATTTCATCTACAAGTCCTGCCGTTGAAATTTTCACTCACTTGTGAGTATGCTATTTAAAATTGAAGAATCTCATTCCTGAATTAAAAGCTCAATAGCTAACTTTCTTCCACCGCTGGAACCGCTGGAATGTTCTATGGCACATTTAATTGTAACTCACAACTTTCTCAAGAAATAGACTCTCACCTATATAGTGCAATCAGTTATTTCCATAATTGCAATAATTTTCTTTCTCATAAACTTTAGTGTTTCTATAGTGAACTTTGCATCCATCTTTATAGACTACAGTGATAACCAGTGCTTGCTCCACGTTTCTACCGCGTCGCGATCGTCCGTTTACATTAAATACGGCCATGAACATTGATCCTATATCCCAATGATCTTTCCTCAACCTTCTACTAACAACCCATATTAATAAAATTGTAACTTTTCTATAAGGTGTCACTCACGAAGTGCCCTTCCAACTTTGCTAGTTTAACATTAATTAAATTCTGTATAATTACGTGTGTGACACACGATTCAAATTCACATTGTTCCTTTCCTATAATCAGGGAAAACAATTCTTTAAACTCGTGAGCGAGTCATGTTCAGGTTTCACGAAATGGAAACTGTCCCATTTGGCTAGTGATTCCTACTCAAACTTGCGAAGTCTAGAACCTTCTTTTTAACTTTCTTCAGGTTTCACAGTAAGTGACCTGCCCTTATTTGCATAATAACCAACGTTAATTCTGTATAAATATAAGAAGTTTTAGGAACTTCTATCTTATTCTTCATGTTTTTCTTATTGTTATTTTAAAAGTTTTCACTCTTTCTAGAATATTCTCTCAGGAATTTCTTAAGGTACTCTTTGTACTCCAATTAACGTTCCAACTTTAATTACTTCATTGGTTATTTGTTTAAATCTTATAAAGATTTTAGAAACATGTAAGGTTTTAAACCTCATAAATTGTCAATTGCCTGGAGCAATCGTTTAATGTGAGGAGGTCTGCGACCCCATTTCTTAAAAAAGTTTAAATGAACTATGTTTGTCAAAATTATATTACATAATTGTTAATTTCCTCAAACTTCTTTGAATTGTTAAATAAATGAAGGGTTTCTTTTCGCTTTTTCATTTTCTAATACAAAGTTTAGGCAAAATCCTGTCTTCCTTGGCTCTCCCTACTCAATGCCATTAAAATCATTAATAGGGCTTTCACCATTTGTTGCATTTGAGCAAGAACTCTTAATTTTCATCTCACTAAAGTTCCTTTTAGCTTTAATAGCTAATTCTAATTGGCCAGTAAGGCAAGTAAAGCTCGCTAAGCCAGCTACCTGATTGTGGAGACCCTCTCCGAAAACTTATGGTCAGTTTTCTAAAAGATAAGTGTTTCTTTTTGTCTAAACTTCTAGCCGGCTCCTCGCTGAGTAAAAGCTTAGCCATTTTCCAATGCAACCATTGGTTCATTTACCAAAATTACTCTATAAGGCATAATCTTGTATCATTTTCCTTCTTAGAGACACTTGGTCGCCTTTACAGGAACTCCATAATTTTGGAAATTGAAAATACCAAACCCGAGTTAAATCATTGGCATTTTTCGAATTATTTTGCAAAAACGAATTTCTTTGAGCAGACTTACAGTAAATTTGTTACTCTCAGTCTTGCCAGACCATCACTCTTCCCCATAGTAGTTTTATATATGCTTGAGAGGGATTATACGAAAGCCACTCTCTTGCAAACCGCCCAAGTACTATCTGTGTTCCCCGTCTGCTTAGACCAAGTCCTTACTCATTTTAGGTATCCGAGAGCGGATTTTCGGCGGCAACCACCTTTAAGTGTGTTTAAAGTTAAACTTATTAATTTTGTGGGACTCTCTTCCTATCTTTCTATCCTTTTTCTCCAATCCAAAATCTACTTCCTTTTCTTAATCATATTCCCTTGGTGGGTGGGTTATTCCTCAGCCAATAATCTACCCAGAGCCTGTGTCTAAGTTCCAAGAGGAGCCGGAGTCTAAGTCCCAAGAGGAGCCTGAGTCTATTTCCCAAAACGACCCTGAGTCTAAATCCCAAGAGGAGCCTGAGTCTATGTCGTAAGAGGAGCCTGAGTCTAAGACACAAGTGGAGCCTGTGTCCAAGTCCCAGGAGAAGCCTGAGTCTGTGGCCCAGGAGGAGCTTTAGTCTAAATCCAAAGAGGAGCAAGAGTCTAAGTCCCAAGAGGAGCCGGAGACTAAGTCCCAAGAGGAGCCTGAGTCTAAGTCCCATGAGGAGTCTGAGTCTAAGTCCCAAGAGAAGTCTTGAGTCTAAGTCTCAAGAGGAGCCTGAGTCTATGTCCTAAGAGGAGCCTGAGACTAAGGCACAAGTGGAGCCTGTGTCTAAGTCCCAGGAGAAGCCTGAGTGTGTGGCACAAGAGGAGCTTTAGTCTAAATCCAATCAGGAGCAAGAGTCTAAGTCCCAAGAGGAGCCGGAGACTAAGTCCCAAGAGGAGCCTGAGACTAAGTCCCATGAGGAGTCTGAGTCTAAGTCCCAAGAGAAGTCTTGAGTCTAAGTCTCAAGAGGAGCCTGAGTCTAACTCCCAAGAGGAGCCTGATTACAAGTCCCAAAGATAGTCTGAGTCCAAATCCCAAAAGGAGCCTGATTCCAAGCACCGAGAGGAGCGTGTCTCTAAGGCTCAAAAGGAGCCTGAGTCTATGTGCCTAGCGGAGCCTCAGTCTAAGCCCATGAGTGTAAGTCCCTAGATGAGCCTGAGTCTGTAAGCCAAGTCCCAAGAGGAGCCTAAGTCTATGTATCACGAGGAGCGTGAGTCTAAGTCCCAAGAGGAGCCTTAGACTGAGTAGCAAGAGGATCCTGAGAATAAGTCCCAAGAGAAGCCTGAGTCTAAGTCCCAGGACGAGTCTGAATCTATGTCCCAAGAGGAGCATGATTCTGAGTCCCAAGAGGAGCCTGACTCTATGTCTCAAGAATAGTCTGAGTTATAGTCCCAAGGGGGCGTCTGAGTAATAGTCCCTAGAGGAGCCTGAGTCTAAGTCCCAAGTGTAGCCTGAGCCTAAGTCCCAAGAGGAGACTGAGTCTAAATCACAAGAGAAGCCTGAGTCTAAGTCCCAGGAGGTGTCTGAGTCTAATTCCCAAGAGGGGACTGAGCCTGAGTCCCGAGAGCAGCCTGAGTCTAAGTCCAAAGAGGAGCCTGAGTCAAAGTCCCAAGAGGAGTGTGTGTCTAAGGCTCAAAGGGAGCCTGAGCCTTAGTCCCAAGTAGAGGTTTAGTCTGTGTCAAAAGCGGAGCTTGAGCCTAAGGCCCTAGAGGAGCCTGAGTCTAAGTCACAAGAGGTGCCTGAGTCTAAGTCCCAAGAGGAGTCTGACCCAGTCCCAAGAGGAGCCTGAGTATTAGTCCCTAGAGGAACCTGCGTCTGTGTCGCAGGAGGAGCCTGAGTCTAAGTCCCAGGGGAGCCTCAATCTAAGTCCCAAGTGGAGCCAGGGTCTAAGTCCCAAGAGGAGCCGGAAACTATGTCCCAAGAGGAGCCTGTGTCTGTTTCCCAAGAGGACGCTGAGTCGAATGCCCATGAGGAGTCTGCGTCTAAGTCCCAAGAGGAGTCTGAGTCTAAGTCTCAAGAGGAGCTTGAGTCTAAGTCCCAAGAGGAGCCTGAGTACAAGTCCCAAAGATAGTCTGAGTCCAAATCAAAAGAGGAGCCTGAGTCTAAGAACCAAAAGGAGCTTGTGTCTAAGGCTCAAAAGGAGCCTTTGCCTATGTGCCTAGCGGAGCCTTAGACTAAGCCCAAGAGGAGCCTGAGTCTATGTCCCCAGGGGAGCTTGGCTCTAAGTGCAAAGAGGAGCCTGATTCTCAGTCCCAAGGGGATTTTTAGTTTAAATCCCAAGCGGATCCTGAGTCTAAGTCCCAAGTGCAGCCTGAGTCTAAGTCCCAAGAAGTGCCTGAGTCTCAGTCCCAAGAGGAGCCTGAGTTTATTTCCCAAGAGGAACCTGAGTCTAAGTCCCATGAGGAGCTTGATTCAAAGTCCAAAGGGGAGCCAGAGCCTACGTCTCAAGAGGAGCCGGAGACTAAGTCCCAAGATCAGCCTGAGTCTATTTCCCAAGAGGAGCCTGATTCTAAGTCCCAAGAGGAGCCTGGCTCTAAGTGCCAAGAGGAGCCTGATTCTAAGTCCCAAGGGGGTTTTTAGTCTAATTTCCAAGCGGAACCTGCGACTAAGTCCCAAGAAGAGCCTAAGCCTACGTGCCAAGAGTAGCCTGAGCCTATGTCCAAAGAGGAGCCTGAGTCTCGCTGCCAAGAGGAGCATGAGTGTAAGAAGCAAGTGGAGTCTGAGATTAAGCCTCAAGAGGAGCCTCCTCCCAGGAGGAGTCTGAGTCTAAGTCACAAAAGGAGTCTGAGTCTAAGTCACAAGAAAAGCATGAGTCTAAGTCCCAGGAGGAGTCTGAGTCTAATTCCCAAGAGGAGACTGAGCCTTAGTCCCAAGAGGAACCTGAGTATAAGTCCCAAGAGGAGCCTGAGTCAAAGTCCCAAGAGGAGAGTGTGTCTAAGGCTCAAAAGGAGCCTGAGCCTAAGTACCAAGAAGAGCTTTAGTCTGTGTTCCAAGAGGAGCTTGAGCCTAAGGCCAAAGAGGAGCCATAGTCTAAGTCAGAAGACGTGCCTGAGTCTAAGTCCCAAGAGGAGTCTGAGACTAAGTCCCAAGAGGAGGCTGAGTATGAGTCCCTAGAGGGACCTGCGTCTGTGTCGCAAGAGGAGCCTGAGTCTAAGTCCCAGGGGAGCCTCAATCTAAGTCCCAAGAGGAGTCAGGGTCAAGTCCGAAGAAGAGCCTGAGTCTCAGTCCAAAGGGGAGCCGGAATCTAAGTCCCAGGAGGAGTCTGAGTCTAAGTCCTAAGAGGAGCCTGAGTCTAAGTCCCAAGTGGAACCTGTGTCTAAGTCCCACGAGAAGCCTGAGACTATGTCACAAGAGGAGCCTGAGTCTAAGTCCCAAGAGGAGCCTGAGTCTAAGTCCAAAGAGGAGCCAGGGTTAAGTCTCAAGAGGAGCCGGAGACTAAGTCCCAAGAGGAGCCTGGGTCTAAGTTCCAAGAGGGGCCTGAGTCTAAGTCCCAGGAGGAGTCTGAGTCTAAGTACCAAGAGGAGTCTGAGCCTTAGTCCCAGGAGGAGTCTGAGTCTAAGTCCTAAGAGGAGTCTGAGTCTAAGTCCCAGGAGGAGTCTGAGTCTAAGTCCCAAGAGGAATCTGAGTCTAAGTCTGAAGAGGAGCATGAGACTAAGTCCCAAGAGGAGCCTGAGTAAGTCCCAAGAGGAGCATGAATCTAAGGCCCAAGAGGAGCCTGGAACTAAGTCCCAAGTGGACTCTGAGTCTAAGTCCCAAGAGGAGCCTGAGTCTGAGTCCCAAGTGAAGCCTAAGTCCAAGTCCCAAGAGGAGTCTGATCCTTAGTCCAACAGGAGTCTGAGTCTAAGTCCCAAGAGGAGTCTCAATCTAAGTCCCAGGAGGAGTCTGAGTCTAAGTCCCAAGATGAGTCTGAGTCTGAGTCTAAGTCTCAAGAGGAGCCTGAGCCTAAGTCCCAAGAGGAGCCTGAGTCTAAGTCCCAAGAGGAGCTTGAATCTAAGTCCCAAGAGGAGTGTGTGTCTAAGTCTCAAAAGGAGCCTGAGCCTAAGTCCCAAGAAGAGCTCTAATCTGTGTCACAAGAGGAGCTTGAGCCTAAGGCCCAAGAGGAGCCTGAGTCTGAGTCCCAAGAAGTTGTTGTTGTTTGAGTCTTCAGTCTTTTGACTGGTTTGATGCAGCTCTCCATGCCTCCCTGTCCTGAGCTAATCATTTCATCTCTACATAGCTACCACACCCTACATCCGAGGCAATCTGTTTAACATATTCTAACCTTGGTCTACCCCTACAGTTCTTGTCCTCGACCCTTCCTTCCATAACTAAGCTTGCTATTCCTGGGTGTCTTAGTATGTGTCCTACCAACCTATCTCTTCTCTTCATTAGCAGTCGCCAGAAACATCTCTCCTCTCCCACTCGTCTTAATACCTCTTTATTTGTAACCCTATCTACCCATCTGATCTTCATCATTCTCCTGTAGCACCACATTTCAAATGCTTCAATTCTCCTCTTTTCTGCTGCATCATTAGTCCAAGTTTCACTTCCATAGAGCGCCACGCTCCAGACAAAGGCTGAGTCTAAATCCCAACAGGAGTCTGAGTATGAGTCCCTAGAGGAACCTGCGTCTGTGTCGCAAAAGGAGCCTGATGGTGTATTTTTTGGAACACACGGTAAGATAGAGTAAGCTTTTGCTTCTCTCTGCTATAGTTCATTCCTTCCTTTTTCTCAAACACCAACAGTGATCTTCTGATTTCTCCTTGCTGTTTATGTCTCTCATGTTACCTGTGAGTCTGTTCTAGAGATATATCTTCCATGACCCACCAAGCGTCATCTAGCAGCGAATCTCTGAATTTCCTCAATTCTTCCCTGTACAAGAGGACTTCTTTATCAATCTGGCCACCAGACCTCGTCGCCATCGCCAGCTATCATCTCCGTGATCAAGAGAACTTCGTCTACTTATTCACCCTCCAGGCTGCGCTAGTGTTGCCTGCTATCAACTCTTTGAAGATTATTTCATCAAGAGAAATTAACGTTTCAATGTTGGTTATTCTTATATGTATTCCTTTTGTCTCCTACCCCCCACTCTTTTCCCTTCCCTGGTCCCTCCGTTCTTCGCTGAGCGTGTCTCACTTGTAAGTCGGAAGTCGACCTCGTCACTTTGAGCTCCACTCAAGCTCGCCTCCCCAACTCGAGAGGCAACCTTTTAAATTCTACGCCATGTTGGAATTTTAGTATCAACAGTCAAAGGGATCATCGCCCTCATCATCAAGCAAAGCTAAGAACTACTTCTACGTTCTTCAACTAATTTTAATGGATTTTAAATAGCTACATGCTTTTTAATGATCATTTATAGGCAGTGTGAGATTACTATATTTGGGGCAATAATCATCCTTCGCGGGATTTTCTATGTTGGGCCTTTGTCTATCTAAGCCAATCTTAACGGGAAGCAGCATTTATTATGCTTATTAAATGAGAGATTTTCTCACAACGTGGGATACCATTAAATTACCCACTGTCTATAAAATACTTAGCTCGTTCCACCGCTGGACTAACTTTTGCCCTATTCTTCAGTCATGATTGCTCTGGAACCTTCCAGAATCTGCACTCTATCTACCAGTTATACTGTCATGTATTTTACAGTCACATGTGGGAATACTTTTTCAAACTAAGGAATCTTCCTTATGAATTACTAATCAATAGCTAATTTTTCTTCCTCCGTTGGGATTTTCTCCGGCGCATTCAACTATAATCTACAACATTCTCAAGCAATAGACTCTCGCATATCTAGTGTAACTAGTTATTTTCCATCATTGCAATAACTTTCTTTGCCATAAACTTTTTGTGCTATTACAGTGAACTTTTCATCTATTTCAACAGAATATAGTGAAAATAGTGCTTGTTCAACTTTTCATCCGCGTTGCGTTCGTCCAAATACAATAAATACGGCCATGAACACTTTTCCACCATCCTATTTGATCTTTCCCAAACCCCTTACTAACAAACCAAAATAATAAAATTGTTACCTTAGGTCTTTTTTCAATGAGGTGTCACTCTCAATTAGTGCCCTCCCTTTTTTTCTCTATGTACCATGAATTAATGTCTGTAAAACTTCGTGTCTAGTACACGCCTTAAATTATATTGTTTCTCCCTTCTAATTAGGAAATACAATTCTTTCAACTCATAAGTGAGTTATCTCTAGGTTTCACGAAAGGGAAACTTGCCCCATTTGTCTCGTGATCCCTACTTAAACATAGGAGTTCTAGAAACTTCCTTTCGATTGTTCTCTTCAGGTTTCACAATAAGTGACCTGCCCTATTTGTATAACAATTAAAAGTAATTCAGCATTAATACAAGAAGTTACAGAAACTTCTATTTTATTCTTCCTATTGGCGGCTTCGGTGGCGTAGTCGGTAGCATGCTGAGCTTCTATGCCCAAGATAGCGGGTTCAAACCCGGCCGAAGCCGTCAGATTTTTTAAGAGCGTTAAAAATCCCTCAGTATGCCTTCCTTCGGAGGGGAAGTAAAGCCGGCGGTCCCATGTCATAGATTTATGGCATGTTAAAGAACCTTCCACTAATTGCACCTGTGTGAAGCTAAATTGGATAGGTTAATGTAAACAACGCTCTTAGGTTTCTAAGTTCGTTGCCAAGAGCCGACTGCGGTGGCGTCTAGTAGCTGAGTTGTGAACTTGGCCTAGTAGTCGTTGACGGTGGCGCTTGGCAGCAAAAGTAGGAACTATTTGAAAAATTCTAAGTTGCAGTACTTAAATTAAAAAAACAGATAACCCACACTAATGCAGTCATCACAATGAACACCGGTTATCAGACAGATTCTACATACACACAAAGTACACCGGGCTACATGACCGCGTTGTCGCAGCCCCTAAACTTAAGAACCAACCAATCACCAACCATTCTTCCTGCTTTTCATTGTTGTTACTTTCGAAGTTGTTACTCTTTCTAAGATATTTACCTAGAAATTCTTAAAGTACACACCTTGTACTTAATTTATTGCCTAACTTTAATTACGTCAGTTATCTTAAAATTTTCCTTTTATTATTTATCTTTGTCATTTCAAAATCTTACGAAGATTTTAAAACATATAAAAGGTTTGAAACTAAAAGAATTGTTAATTGCCTGGCGCAAGCTATAGTTGTTTTCGGAGGTCTGTGACACCATTTGTTAACAAAATTAAAATTATATATTTGTTAAATTCATTACACTCTTTTGCATTGTTAAAAAAATTCAAGAGTTCTTTTTGGATTTATCATTTCTCTAACATAACGGTTAGGCAAGATCCTGTCTTCCTTGACTCTTCCCACTTAATGCAAATAAATCTATTGATAGGGTTTTCACCACTTGTTGCATTTGGGCAAAAACTCTTAGTTGGTAACTTAGTAAAGTCTCTCTTAGCTTTAATAGCTAATTCTAACTGGCCAGTAAGGCAAGCATAGCTCACTACGCCAGCTTCCTGCTTGTGGAGATTCCCTCCAACACTCATGGTTGGTTTTTCAAAATATAAGTGTTTCTCATTGTCTAAACTTTTAGTCGGCGCCTTGCTGGGTAAAAGCTTAGCCATTTCTGAATGCAACTATTGGTATACTTACCAAAATTATTCCCAAAGGTATAATTGCTTTATCCCTATCCTTCTTGGAAGCATTTTGTCGCCCTTTAGGAATTCTACAATTTCGAAAACTAAAATACCGAAACCGATTCAAATTATTGGCATTCTTCAAATTACTTGTTTAAAAACAAACTCCTTTGAACAGATACACAATAAATCTGTTACTCTTTGTCTTGCCAGACCATCACCCTTCCCCATAGTAGGCATATGAATGCTTGAGAGGGAATACACTAAGGCCACTCTCTTGCAAACCGCCCAAGTTCCAGCTGCGTTCCCCGTTAGCTTTGCCCAGGTCGCTACCCACTTTAGGTATCGGAGAGCGGATTTGCAGTGGCAGCCGCCTTTGAGTACATTTAATGTTAAAATTATAACTTCTTTTGGACTCTCGTCCTATTTCTCCATCCTTCTTCTCCAGTCCGAAACCCACTTCCTTTTCTTTATCATCTTCCCTTGAGGGTTAAGTTATTCCCAAGCTAATAATCTACCCACCTGAGCCTAAGTCCCTAGAAGAGCTTTAATCTGTGTCCCAAGAGGAGCTTGAGCCTAAGGCCCAAGAGGAGCCTGAGTCTTAAGTCCCAAGAGGAGTCTGAGACTAAGACCGAAGAATAGCCTGAGCCTCAGTCCCAAGAGGAGCCGGAATCTAAGTCCCAGGAGGAGTCCGAGTCTAAGTCCCAAGTGGAGCCTATGTCTAAGTTCCAAGAGGAGCCGGAATCTAAGTCCCAGGAGGAGTCTGAGTCTAAGTCCCAAGAGGAGCTGGAGTCTGTCCCAAGAGGAGCCTGAGTCTATTTCCCAAAACGACCCTGAGTCTAAATCCCAAGAAGAGCCTGAGTCTATGTCCTAAGAGGAGCCTGAGTCTAAGTTCCAAGTGAAGCCTGTGTCTTAAGTTCAAAGAGAAGCCTGAGTCTGTGTCCCAAGAGGACCCTGAGTCCAAGTCCCAAGAGGAGCCGGACACTAAGTCCCAAGAGTAGCCTGAGTCTAAGTCCCATGAGGAGTCTGAGTCAAAGTCCCAAGAGGAGTCTTGAGTCTAAGTCTCAAGAGGAGCCTGAGTCTAAGTCCCAAGAGCAGCCTGAGTCTAAGTCCAAAGAAGAGCCTGTGTCTCAGTCCCAAGATGAACAGGGATCTATGTCCCAGAGGAGTCTGAGTCTAAGTCCCAAGAGGAGTCTGATTCTAAGTCCCAAGAGGAGTCTGATTCTAAGTCCCAAGAGGAGTATGAGTCTAAGTCCGAAGAGGAGCCTGAGTCTAAGTCCAAAGTGGAGCCTGTGTCTAAGTCCCAGGAGAAGCCTGAGTCTGTGGCTCAAGAGGAGCTTGAGTCTAAATCCAAAGAGGAGCAAGAGTCTAAGTCCCAAGAGGAGCCGGAGACTAAGTCCCAAGAGGAGTCTGAGTCTAAGTCTCTAGAGGAGCCTGAGTCTAAATCCCAAGAGGAGCCTGAGTACAATTCCCAAGGATAGTCTGAGTCCAAATCCCAAGAGGAGCCTGAGTCTAAGCACCAAGAGGAGCTTGTGTCTAAGGCTCAAAAGGAGCCTGAGTCTTTGTGCCTAACGGACCCTCAGTCTAAGCCCAAGAGGAGCCTGAGTCTATGTCCCCAGGGGAGCCTGGCTCTAAGTGCCAAGAGGAGCCTGATTCTAAGTCCCAAGGGGATTCTTAGTCTAAATCCCAAGCGGAGCCTGAGTCTAAGTTCCAAGAGCAGTCTGAGTCTAAAGCCCAGGAATAGCCTGTGTCTAGTTCCCAACAGGAGCCTGAGTCTAAGTCCCAATAAGAGCCTTAGTCTGTGTCCAAAGAGGAGCTTCAGTCTAAGTCCCAAGAGGAGCCTGAGTCTAAGTCCCAAGAAGCGCCTGAGTCTACGTCCCAATAGGAGCCTAATTCTAAGCTCCGATAGGAGCCTGAGTCGAAGTCCTAAGAGGAGCATGAGTGTAAGTCCCTATATGAGCCTGACTCTGTAAGCAAAGTCCCAAGAGGAGCCTAAGTCTATGTATCAAGAGGAGGCTAAGTCTAAGTCCCAAGAGGAGCCTTAGTCTGAGTCCCAAGAGGAGCCTGAGTCTAAGTCCCAAGAGGAGTCTGAGCCTAAGTGCCAAGAGGAGTCTGAGCCTGTATCCCAAGGGGAGCCTGAGTCAAAGTCCCAAGATGAGCCCGAGTCTGTGTGCCAAGTCCCAAGAGGAGCCTGAGTCTAAGTCTCAAGAGGAACCTGAGTATAAGTCCCATGAGGAGGCAGTCTCTGTCCCAAGACTAGCCTGAGATTAAGTCCCCAGAGGAGCCTGAGTCTATGTCCCAAGAAGAGCCTGAGTCTAAGTCCAAAGAAGAGCCTGAGTCTAAGCCCCAAGAGGAGCCTGAGTCTACGTCCCAATAGGAGCCTGATTCCAAGCCCCGATAGGAGCCTGAGTCGACGTCCTAAGGGGTGCATTAGTGTAAGTCCCTAGATGAGCCTGAGTCTGTAAGCCAAGTCCCAAGTGGAGCCTATGTCTATGTATCAAGAAGAGCCTGAGTCTAAGTCCCAAGAGGAGCCTTAGTCTGAGTCTATGTCCCAAGAGGAGCATGATTCTGAGTCCCAAGAGGAGCCTGACTCTAAGTCTCAAGACTAGTCTGAGTTAGAGCCCCAGAGGGGCGTCATAGTAATAGTCCCAAGAGGAGCCTGCGTCTAAGTCCCAGGTGTAGCCTGAGCCTATGCCCGAAGAGGAGACTGAGTCTAAGTCACAAGAGAAGCCTGAGTCTAAGTCCCAGGAGGAGTCTGAGTCTATTTCCCAAGAGGAAACTGTGCCTGAGTCCCAAGAGGAGCCTGAGTCTAAGTCCCAAGAGGTGCATGAGTCTAAGTCCCAAAAGGAGTGTGTGTCTAAGGCTCAAAAAGAGCCTGAGCCTAAGTCCCTAGAAGAGCTTTAGTCTGTGTCCCAAGAGGAGCTTGAGCCTTAGGCCCAAGAGGAGCCTGAGTCTAAGTCCAAAAAGGTGCCTGAGTCTAGGTCCCAAGAGGAGTCTGAGAGTAAGTCACAAGAGGAGCCTGAGTCTAAGTCCCAGGGGAGCCTCAGTCTAAGTCCCAAGAGGAATCTGAGTCTAAGTCCCAAGAAGAGCTGAGTCCCAGTCCCAAGGGGAGCCGGATTGTAAGTCCCCGGAGGAGGCTGAGTCTATGTCCCAAGAGGAGTCTGATTCTTCGTCCCAAGAGGAGTCTGATTTTAAGTCTCAAGTGGAGCCGGAGTCTAAGTCCCAAGAGGAGCCTGAGTCTATTTTCAATAGGACCCTGAGTCTAAGTCCCAAGAGAAGCCTGAGTCTATGTCCCAAACGGAGCCGGAGCCTAAGTCCCAAGAGGAGCCTGAGTCTATTCTCAAGAGGACCCTGAGTCTAAGTCCCAAGAGGAGCCGGAGACTAAGTCCCAAGAGGAGCCTCAGTCTATTTCCCAAGAAGAGGCTGAATCTAAGTCCCAAGAGGTGCATGAGTCTAAGTCCCAAAAGGAGTGCGTGTCTAAGGCTCAAAAGGAGCCTGAGCCTAAGTCCCTAGGAGAGCTTTAGTCTGTGTCCTGAACCCTTTATCCTCTGTTGGATAAATGATTCTAGGTTTTATTTCTTCAATTAATAAATATTTCCACCAGCATCATGAAAGTAGCCAGACGGAGATGAGGAAATTTCAAGCATTGGTTGGAGACAGCGGGGACATACCTGAAGCAGATTGACAAAAGGCTAAATACTTTAGCTGTGAAAGGAAATAGCCTAGCGATGTGTCAGAAGGACAGGTGTTGGCCGCCTCAAAAATAGAAGCGACGCGCAGTGAGACATGGTTCTGGTATGTTCATTGTGATGTTCGCGCCTATAAGTAATATGATGCAGTAACGTGAGTGGCTGATGAAGAAAATAGACACTCCTACGACGCCAAGATCTGCTAAAAACCGCCAAATTACAGAAAGTGTGGGAACCAATGAGAGAAGAATGCCTATTTAGCGCGGCAGGTCTAGCGTGGGCACGCTCGGCTAGCATTCACGCGGGAGATCGCCTAGACAAAATCTCTACGATCGATTCTAGGATTAATGGGCATATTCTTGACCTGCGCTATTTTACGAGTTCAGTGATATTTATTTCATTCATGTACCATCATTATTTTGTGAAATTTTTATCTAAATTACTTTTCGTCTGAGGACGGAGGCAGCTTATTATACTTTGTGCGTCTACGGACGTAGGCTTATTATTATTGTGTGTGTCGAGGGCACAGACTTATTACTTTGGTTCGTCTGAGGACGGAGGCTGTTATTTTGTGTGTCAGTGGACACAGGCTTTTATACTTTGCGCGTCTAAGGACGTTGACATTTATACTTTGCGTGTCATGAAGGACACAGAAATTATTATTGAAAGTGTTAAATTCAGTGTTAGATAGTCACAGTACTATATTTGTAGGGGCAGTATCTTCGATAATTCGCCAATAAACTGTTTTGGGGAAAGAAGTACCCGAACGGCGAATTTAGTAGTCAGACATCAAGTGTATAATAATTTAATTTTTGAATCAGCACGAGAGATGACATCATTGACCATGGAGGAAGCCTGGAAACATCAAGACTCCATCAAGATGGTTGAGATGAGATAAGAAGGATCCAGTTGGGAGATGGCAGCGGATGTTCTTTGACGGATGACTGGCTGAGGATGAGTACCGAATAATATTTATTATTATCTGATAAATTAACTTATGGTGTATGGGACATATCTTGTTTTGTAAATAATTTGCTTGTGTGATTAACGTAGTCTATTTAGTTTTGGTCTGACACACCTTTTGCATGGAAACAGCTCGCATGTATTATTAGTAGAAGGTTCTTTTCTTGTTTGTTGTTTTAACTAACGTAGCTATGTGAACGGCCGTGTTTGCATATGTTACGCAATGTGGTTAAAAACGGCTCTCGGAGATATGTTGTGTTTCAGAAGTAGGACTGAAGTAAAATAGTTATACAGTAGATTGGAGGGTAATTAATTTCTTTTGTTTTATTATTGATCAGATTCAATGAGATTATTGCCTTTGGAGCAATGTGATTGGTGACGAAGAGCAGTCAGCTCTATCGTAGGTTTAATATTTTTTTAATTGTCGGCGGGCATCCATTCAACCGATCTGTGTGAAAATACGTATTGTCATTCCCAAAAATGTGTGTGTGTGAGTGTGTGTTTTTGTGTCATTACAAGCGGGATTTTCAGCTCAGACTGATTTCTGGCAGCTTGATGACAAATCCAGATTGTGACCTCGCGAGGGCAATTCTGGATATTTTGATTAATGTCTGACCATATTTTGAAGTGGTTGAGTTTGTTGCTGTTGATTCCTTGAGATAACGGCACAGCTGGTCAGTTATATTTATACACACTGGAGTGGGACAATGGCAGGTGATTGAGGAAGAGGGGAGATGTTGCACAAGACGGACTGAGGATTGCCAGCCAGGTCATTAGTGGAGAGTGTCTGTGTGGCTCAGTAATAACTTTAAATACAGAATAAGAACTGATCAATGATAAAAATTTGTTTAAATAAATGGGAGTTGCCTACGAATCACGATAATCTCCGAAGCGTTAGCTTAACATGCAGTTTTGTTCATATAAAGTAATGTCAGCCAGTCAGGCTTTTGTTGTTGTTGGTTTATTCCATGTTTATATTTTATTCAGTGACCCGTGAGTCACATGCTTGCTGTATTTCCTTGTTTGTGTTGAGCAATTTGGCCCGTGTTGGCAGCTCAAAGTCAAGTGCGTCTTCGCGCTAATGAGGGTCCCGAGAGAGATTCCTGTAGATAGTAGATTTAGTGCGTGTGTCAGCATTACTTTTTAAGGGTTTTTATTAATGTCATGTTCCATATCCATAAACGTTGATTTACGAGATGATTGTTCGTAAGCATCGTGGCTGTTAACCCGTTGTAAACGAACAGTTATTCAAAGTACTCATTTCTCGTAGTTAGTCATTACGCGCACATAAAACCCAAATTGCAAGGTAGTGGAACCAGGATCCACATTTTAAAATAAAGGGGAGATCCTCTGACTCCTCAAATTTATAGATATTCCTATCATGGGAAATTCAGGGAGGATTGTTTATATATTTTATTGTTGTTTATTTCTTTTTATGCACTATTAGTCATTAAATCTTGTTATTATTTTACATCTTGTCACCTTTCTTTCTTGTTTTATAGTTTATATCCTATGACCCTTACCTCAGTAGAGCACGTTGTTTGGCGAACGTAAACATCACATAGGAACTGAGCGCGACCCCTTGATTAAGATTTCTTACATTAAACACTGCTTTTCTGAAGGGTTCATAGGAGTAAACTGGCGCGGCCAAGCGTGGGGCGGTTCACTGTGGTGTAACGGCAATAATTTTGCACATGTCAGTGTAAGCGTAGTTGGGTTTTCAAACTGACGCAACAATGAAGGTGTAATTTTTTTTGCTGGTTCGCTGCTGGAACACATTTAAGTGGCGTATTTGAGTAAAACTGACATGCCGCAAGTGCAGGCAGATATGGCAGTACTTTAATCACCGGGAAGTGATATTTTATTAAAAGTAAGTGAGGCGAAGAGGATACAGCCAAATGTGTGAAATATAAAGTAAAATCAGGAGTTTGCAATGTAAAATACGGTTCACGTTTTTGTCTATTGAATTAAAGTAAAAGGTAATATATATGTGATACCGGGCGCCCAATGATTAAAGTTAAAATTAGATTTGTTTAGAAAGTCAAACTCATGAAAATGTTAGGAGGCTGTAGCCTAAAATGACAATTAATACTTTGTTAATTAGTCAGTGTTAATATCAGATCAGGATAACAATTTAATGACTGAATATGTGTTTGGGTTTAAATTAAATTGAGTAAAATTAGAACTACTCAGAGATGCAATCGACTAGTGGGATTAAATGTAAAAATAAATGAACTGAGTAGGGTAAAGAAATTAAATGTGCATTGGATTTTATGTGTGTGTCAAAGGGCATTGCTTTATGCCATTTCCCTAATGTCTCATATAAAGTGTGTAATATGGCAACGGTTGAACAGATTCAAGAAATCATTGAGAGTGCAGCTAGGAGAACACAGGCATTGTTGGACACTAAATTGGCGGAACAGAGTCAATCATTAAACAATAGTATGTTAGAACAAAGTGAAGCATTAAACGCTAAATTATCAGAACAGAGTCAATCATTAAACACTAGTATGTTAGAACAAAGTGAAGCATTGAACGCGAAATTATCTGAACAAATAAACAATAGTTTGTTAGAACAAAGTGAGTCGATAAACAAATTATCAGAACAAAGTGAATCATTGCGGACACAATTAAATAACAGTAGAATTGAACAGAATGAATATCAGGCGGAACAAGCTAGGTTGTTAAAAAGTGAAATTAATGACACTATCAATTCACAGTTAGAGACGCTAACCGCAGAGATGAAAGATCACACTAATCAACAGATGGTATTACTGGCCCTAGATGTGAGTAAAAATAATGAAAAGCAATTAGACCAGATTAAGAAAATGGAAAATATTTTTGATCAAAAACTTAGCATTCTGGATGAAACGGTGTTAGCTAAATTAGAGCAAATTGAAATAGCGTGCACTATGAATACAAGCGAGGTCAAGATAGCTCAGGAGAAGTTAGAAGGACGATTTATGGAGATGGAAAAGAGCAGCAAAGTCATTCAACAACAATTATCAGCGGTAGATGAGAATATATCCGGCATAATTAAAGATATGGATCGTCTCGAAATAAAATCAGCAGAGCAGTGGAAAAGCCTAGAAGCGGATCAGGAGCAATTAAAGAGTACATTATACGACACTAAAAGCCAGATTGAAGAGAAAGTAAGCACGATTAAAGAGCAGATAAGAAAAGATTGGAAAAAAATGAATATCGATTCTAAAGAGGAAAGATCCACCATTCTTAAAACAGTAGGCGAAAATCACACTCGTATTCAGGCGTTAGAGCAAGAAATGAAGAGCAAGCTTAAAGAACAGACGGACAGGATCATTAAAGCCGAACTCATGTCATTAGAGCAATCGTCGATATTTAGAACAGGAACATTGAAAGACAAGCAGGATGACTCAAATAGCCCGGAGACAAGCACAGCAGGAAGTCAGACTCAGGCGGAGAGCCCATTAACAACAAACACGGAAGGGTTTCGCAAGAATATCGATAGGAGCTGAGCCATGTTTAACATCTCTCATTTCTTTATTTTCTTTGGCGGCCGTCCCGGTAGACTCAGACGCCATGTGAGATACTTTCTGTCCGGACGTGCCTTGAGGCTCTCCGCCTTATTATTTAAAATGTAATGTTTTCCTTTTTATTTAACATTGTTATTATGCCGAAGCCTTCCATTTACTCATGTAAGTAATACATCTAACCTTGTGTCCACTATGCTCATTTCCTAAATTTAACCTTTCTTTTTGATCTTCGTCGTGTGCTTGGATTTGATGTGGAACCAATCGAAATGGCGGTCTCCTGTTTTATTTTGTTTGAGTCTTCGTTTAACCTTTTATTTGTGCCGTGAAATATATCTGCGAGTGATTTTGTGAGTGTATGTTTTTCTTGCTGCCAGGTGCATTGATGCTGTTTTGATTGGGCATATCTTCGAATGGGTCTCCCGTGGTTTGTGGACGTTGGCGTTTCGACCATTCTCCCAACACGAGGCATGACACCATATATTTTAGCCCTTATGTTTTCCCTTCATTCCATGCTTCGGGCAACTGGATCACGGCGGTAACTTTAAGTAGGCCTTACCGTATTCAGCTCGAACTCGGAACGTAAGTTAGGGACCATATAGGTTTAGCATGTTTTGCTAGACTACCTACAAGCACGAGTTGCTTTGAGTTTTATTTCTGCATCGTCGGCTGGCATTTTGTGTGTTTGACTGCGTGTATGTATCTTGATATATTTCACGGACACCTGACGTCATTTGTTTCTTCTTATAGTATCTTTGGTTTTGCTTTTCTTTTCTCTGGGGACTGCCAGCTCGATCGCATCCCCATTGCTCGCCACAGCCTCTGCGACACGCACACAGCCTCTTGTTTTATCTTTGCTATGCTTGTTATTTGTGGTCGTCATGACAACCATCCATCTCTAGGCTGAGAAGTGTTTGTTGTTGACCAGCGACCGGCTCGATTGCCTCTTGATCTTTTACTTCCTCCCTTTTTACATCGTTTTCACCGAAGTGAGCACAGGTATGAATTTAATTTGTTAACGTTATTTACTATCGTAAGTTATTTATTGTTATTTATATTTATCTTCCCCGTTTGAAAGTGACTTTCTTTTTTGTGTGTGTTATTCTGGCCGGGTTTCTTTGTGTGTTCGGTTTCAATTCATTAAATTTCCATTTCTTTATCCATGTGTCTTATTTAGTAGTGTTTGGCGATCGGGCTCCTCGCTCTCTCTCTCTCTCTTCAAACCTAGGCCTAACTTATTCTAGCTTTCTAGCACCAGGAGGGTATTTCTACCACTCGTCGTGGGACCACCTTCACGGAGTCTGGAGTCGCTCGGCTCATCTGGCCTGCAAGTACGGGCCCAGCACAGGTCAGAAATTAACATCCATTTCCACTGCGTACTCCTTTCTTTTCTAGTTGGTTCCAGTGATGCAGCTAGGAGGCACGCCAAGAATATGTTTATTTTAATAGGGCGGTGCAGAGCTCAACACCACAAGACGGTCATCAGCCTACACAACTTATCCAAGTAATTCGCTCAAGTGATTATAAACCACAGAAATACACGGAGAATTCAGGGGTAACACCTAAAGCTTTTATCAAAGAGATTGAAGACTATTACAATGACACTGGAGTACCTGAAGCACGTAGATTAAGGATGATGGAGAGATTTTTATCAGGAAATGTCCTTACATGGTTTTTAGGCTTCAAATATACATTTGGAACCATGTCAGATTTTAAATTGGCGTTTCTGCGCAAATATTGGTCGCCCGCAACACAACAGAGTCTAAGGATGGAGCTTTACTCTAGAAAGTACCAAACCACACAGCATACAAAATACTCAGATTTCTTTAACATGCAAATGTTAAAATTTCGCGACCTTGATTACCCTTTAAATGAAGCGGATCTGGTGATGACAATAGCGAGGCAATTGCCAGTCAACGTACAACAAGTCCTAGTCGCAGCGAACGTTAGTACGGCCATACATGCAGAGCAGATATTACGCCAGATAGATGAGACTACGTCTCATAATCATTATAGAGGAGGAAGACAGCTGGAGTTATTCAATGCGACAGAGGTCATAAAACCTAAGCAGGCAAACACTAAAACGCAGGGCACTAATACAAGCACTTCCTCACCTAGGCGAAACCAGGAAGAAGGAGAAAACAGACCATACCAGCGCAACGAAAATAACTACAATAATAGATCATATCAAGGCAACAATAGGTATCAACAGAGAGGATATCAACATTGGCGTGAAAATCGAAGAAATGACAGGCCTTATGGAAGATACGGTGATTACAATGCTAATCAAAGGTGGAAAGGAAGAAGAGACCAAAATCAAGGAGAGCCACAAAATTATCGAAATGACTGGGATGATAGGCACGCTCAATCACAAAATTACCTAGAGGAATTACACGCTAGTCAAGGTGGAGAGCTAGGAAGATGGGAAAAAGCTATTGGGAACATGAAGAATCCTGATACACATACTGAGGAAGCTGGAAGTCTACTGAGACAAGAGGAATATCAAGGACATCGGCGACAAACGGATGATGGGAGTCGCACCGGAGCTAAAAAAAATGTTAAATTTGGATGAGAAGTCACAGCTTCTAACTGGCTTCTTATTGGATAACCAAACGTTTTGCTTCGTCCGAATGCCCTTTGGAGTCAAAACAGCGGGCTGTGCTTTAATCCGAGCCCTGGACCGGAATCTAACCGAGGAAGTAAAGGAGATGACGGTACGCTACATCGATGACATTTTGCTGGCATCCGACAACATTGAAACTCACATGGAAAATTTAGATAAAGTATTAGGCAACCTGAATGCATCGAATTTCAAAGTAAATCTGAAGAAATCGCATTTCTTCAAGAGCGAGATCTTATATTTGGGTCACATCATTGACAAGGAGGGAGTGAAGCCAAATCCCGCTAAGATCGAAGCGATAAAGAATTTCCCTACACCAACGAGAGTCAAGCACATTCGGGCTTTCTTAGGCGTAACGGGATTCTTTAAGGAAAACTGTCCAGGTTATACGGAGACTGTAGCCCCTATGCAGGAAATGCTAAATAAGAATAATAAATGGTTATGGAATGCCGAGTGTGAGAAGGCATTCTAAGCAACAAAACAGCTATTGGAAAACTGCATTAAATTAGGATATCCAGATTTCAAGCACAAATTTATAATCCAAGCGGATGCTTCACTGGTGGGTATAGGTAATATGCTCTACCAAGAGGATCCAGCTAACCTGCAGCATAAAACATATTTGGCATTTGTCAGCCGAAAATTGCGTAAGCACGAGCGCAATTATACTGTAACGGAACTAGAGCTGTTGGCCATACTTCATGCGCTACAACAATGGAAACGAATAATTTACGGCTACCCTATTGTTGTCAGGACTGATCATAAAGCACTAACATTCTTGTTTAAGACCTCGATGGCAAGCGAACGTGTGACACGTTGATCTATATATATTCAGCAGTTTAGCATTGAGATTGAACATTGCCCAGGGAAGATGAACGTGATTCCGGATGCACTCAGCAGGAACCCAGAGCCTGATAATGAAGAAACAGCGATGGTACAACACTTGGAGTTAACACCGAAGGACCGGGAATTCTTGGAGGAGTTACGTGAGATACAGCGAGAACAAGAAGCGGAACCATGGATGATGCTTTTAATTCAATACTTCAGAAAGCAACTACCTACAGGAACACCTGCATTTCGAGAAGCGAAAGCCAAAGAAGGAAGATATGTTTATGTCAACAATTTGCTGCACAAATGGGTAGATAATGACCACACCAAGTTACGCATATTAGTACCTGCTTCTTTACAACGAGGACTGACATGGCATACGCACGAAAGTTACGGTCACGTGGGCGTAGACAAGTGCGAGGCGACTATAGGAGAGACATTTACATGGCCACGTATGAGAACAACTATATGTGACGTCATTACGACATGTGATCCTTGTCAGAGGACAAAGCCCAATAATTATTTAATGAGGCAGTATCCTAGGCCATTGCTACCTCAGAAACCATGCGAGCTACTGGCACTCGACTGTTACGGTCCAATCCCGAAGGGAAGGCGAGGTTGCCGACACTTACTAGTATGCATTGGTGTATTTTCTAAGTTTGTCGTATTATGCCCCATTCAGAAAACTACTTCAAAACAGGTACTCAGTCGTATTCGGAATAGAGTTATTCCAATCCTTGGAAAACCAGAATTTATATTATCAGATCATGGCAGCTATTTCACAAGCGCCGAATTCAAGAAAGGTATGGAGGACATGGGTATAAAACACATTTTAAGCAGTATCCGACATGCCCAAGCAAATCCAAGTGAGAGAGCAATTAAGTGTGTAACTTCATATTTGAGAATCTTCATTCCAAATGAACATCACAGATGGGTGGATAAAATCAAGGATGTAGAGACATGCATGAATTCTACCAGACACGAGTCAACAGGACAAATCCCTATGGTCCTGCACAAAAACGAGTGTCCAGTGAGATCGTGGAAAAGCATCATTAACTGCCCACAAGATCCAATGATAGCAACTGACTTGCGAATTGAGAGGACGAGAGCCTACATGAGGAAACAAGCAGACCGCAGATTACGGCGAGTAAGAAATAAGAGGTTTCACAGTGATCTTGAAATCAACCAGCTCGTTTTGGTGAAACGACCTGCTACATCGGACCCAGAGAAGAAAATCTTCAGCAAATTCTGCGAAAAGTTCATAGGACCCTATTCTATCGTAAGAAACCTTGGAAATAATGCTTACAGAGTGAAAGAATTGAGTACAGGAACAATGTCAGTTTACAACGCTGCCAACCTAAAAAAGTATCGTAGAAGTGAACCATGGGAGCGCCGAAATAACGATGCAGTTTGAATATATGGACGTCCTACTATCAACAAAGTGCACGGGGAGCAGTTGAGTACGGCACGTGAAGGAGGAAGTAGAATTGGTGTTGACAAACATTAACGAGGCGAGCAGAGTGTTGCCCCAGGCATCAGCGTCACGCAAGCAGTTGAGAGAGTCATTATGAGCAGGATGTGAAACGAGTAAATGCCATTCAAGACAAGAGCGGCTAGACCAAGTAATAGAAAAGGGGTGATTCCGAAATAAAACAATTGGCCTACGGAAGTCTTTTAAAATTGTCGACTTTATTCCTAAGTTCGAAATTTTGTGAGTGGGAGAGTTGTGAACCCTTTATCCTCTGTTGGATAAATGATTCTAGGTTTTATTTCTTCAATTAATAAATATTTCCACCAGCATCATGAAAGTAGCCAGACGGAGATGAGGAAATTTCAAGCATTGGTTGGAGACAGCGGGGACATACCTGAAGCAGATTGACAAAAGGCTAAATACTTTAGCTGTGAAAGGAAATAGCCTAGCGATGTGTCAGAAGGACAGGTGTTGGCCGCCTCAAAAATAGAAGCGACGCGCAGTGAGACATGGTTCTGGTATGTTCATTGTGATGTTCGCGCCTATAAGTAATATGATGCAGTAACGTGAGTGGCTGATGAAGAAAATAGACACTCCTACGACGCCAAGATCTGCTAAAAACCGCCAAATTACAGAAAGTGTGGGAACCAATGAGAGAAGAATGCCTATTTAGCGCGGCAGGTCTAGCGTGGGCACTCTCGGCTAGCATTCACGCAGGAGATCGCCTAGACAAAATCTCTACGATCGATTCTAGGATTAATGGGCATATTCTTGACCTGCGCTATTTTACGAGTTCAGTGATATTTATTTCATTCATGTACCATCATTATTTTGTGAATTTTTAATCTAAATTCCCCCCCCCCCCCCATCAAGACCTAGGGCCAGTTCATTTATAAGTGGTGTGAAGAGCCAAGACATGACTATTACTTTTCGTCTGAGGACGGGAGGCAGCTTATTATACTTTGTGCGTCTACGGACGTAGGCTTATTATTATTGTGTGTGTCGAGGGCACAGACTTATTACTTTGGTTCGTCTGAGGACGGAGGCTGTTATTTTGTGTGTCAGTGGACACAGGCTTTTATACTTTGCGCGTCTAAGGACGTTGACATTTATACTTTGCGTGTCATGAAGGAAACAGAAATTATTATTGAAAGTGTTAAATTCAGTGTTAGATAGTCACAGTACTATATTTGTAGGGGCAGTATCTTCGATAATTCGCCAATAAACTGTTTTGGGGAAAGAAGTACCCGAACGGCGAATTTAGTAGTCGGACATCAAGTGTATAATAATTCAATTTTTGAATCAGCACGAGAGATGACATCATTGACCATGGAGGAAGCCTGGAAACATCAAGACTCCATCAAGATGGTTGAGATGAGATAAGAAGGATCCAGTTGGGAGATGGCAGCGGATGTTCTTTGACGGATGACTGGCTGAGGATGAGTACCGAATAATATTTATTATTATCTGATAAATTAACTTATGGTGTATGGGACATATCTTGTTTTGTAAATAATTTGCTTGTGTGATTAACGTAGTCTATTTAGTTTTGGTCTGACACACCTTTTGCATGGAAACAGCTCGCATGTATTATTAGTAGAAGGTTCTTTTATTGTTTGTTGTTTTAACTAACGTAGCTATGTGAACGGCCGTGTTTGCATATGTTACGCAATGCGGTTAAAAACGTCTCTCGGAGATATGTTGTGTTTCAGAAGTAGGACTGAAGTAAAATAGTTATACAGTAGATTGGAGGGTAATTAATTTCTTTTGTTTTATTATTGATCAGATTCAATGAGATTATTGCCTTTGGAGCAATGTGATTGGTGACGAAGAGCAGTCAGCTCTATCGTAGGTTTAATATTTTTTTAATTGTCGGCGAGCATCCATTCAGCCGATCTGTGTGAAAATACGTATTGTCATTCCCAAAAATGTGTGTGTGTGAGTGTGTGTTTTTGTGTCATTACAAGCGGGATTTTCAGCTTAGACTGATTTCTGGCAGCTTGATGACAAATCCAGATTGTGACCTCGCGAGGGCAATTCTGGATATTTTGATTAATGTCTGACCATATTTTGAAGTGGTTGAGTTTGTTGCTGTTGATTCCTTGAGATAACGGCACAGCTGGTCAGTTATATTTATACACACTGGAGTGGGACAATGGCAGGTGATTGAGGAAGAGGGGAGATGTTGCACAAGACGGACTGAGGATTGCCAGCCAGGTCATTAGTGGAGAGTGCCTGTGTGGCTCAGTAATAACTTTAAATACAGAATAAGAACTGATCAATGATACAAATTTGTTTAAATAAATGGGAGTTGCCTACGAATCACGATAATCTCCGAAGCGTTAGCTTAACATGCAGTTTTGTTCATATAAAGTAATGTCAGCCAGTCAGGTTTTGTTGTTGTTGGTTTATTCCATGTTTATATTTTATTCAGTGACCCGTGAGTCACATGCTTGCTGTATTTCCTTGTTTGTGTTGAGCAATTTGGCCCGTGTTGGCAGCTCAAAGTCAAGTGCGTCTTCGCGCTAATGAGGGTCCCGAGAGAGATTCCTGTAGATAGTAGATTTAGTGCGTGTGTCAGCATTACTTTTTAAGGGTTTTTAATAATGTCATGTTCCATATCCATAAACGTTGATTTACGAGATGATTGTTCGTAAGCATCGTGGCTGTTAACCCGTTGTAAACGAACAGTTATCCAAAGTACTCATTTCTCGTAGTTAGTCATTACGCGCACATAAAACCCAAATTGCAAGGTAGTGGAACCAGGATCCACATTTTAAAATAAAGGGGAGATCCTCTGACTCCTCAAATTTATAGATATTCCTATCATGGGAAATTCAGGGAGGATTGTTTATATATTTTATTGTTGTTTATTTCTTTTTATGCACTATTAGTCATTAAATCTTGTTATTATTTTACATCTTGTCACCTTTCTTTCTTGTTTTATAGTTTATATCCTACGACCCTTACCTCAGTAGAGCACGTTGTTTGGCGAACGTAAACATCACATAGGAACTGAGCGCGACCCCTTGATTAAGATTTCTTACATTAAACACTGCTTTTCTGAAGGGTTCAGTCCCAAGAGGAGCTTGAGCCTTAGGCCCAAGAGGAGCCTGAGTCAAAGTCCAAAAAGGTGCCTGAGTCTAGGTCCCAAGAGGAGTCTGAGACTAAGTCGCAAGAGGAGCTTGAGTCTATGTCCCAGGGGAGCCTCAGTCTAAGTCCCAAGAGGAGTCTGAGTCTAAGTCCCAAGAAGAGCCGAGTCCCAGTCCCAAGAGGAGCCGTATTGTAAGTCCCAGGAAGAGGCTGAGTCTATGTCCCAAGAGGAGTCTGATTCTTCGTCCCAAGAGGAGTCTGAGTTTAAGCCTCAAGTGGAGCCGGAGTCTATGTCCCCAGATGAGCCTGGCTCTAAGTGCCAAGAGCAGCCTGAGTCTAAGGCCCAGGAGGAGCCTGAATCTAAGCACCAAGAGGAGCATGTGTCTAAGGCTCAAATGGAGCCTGAGTCTATGTGCCAAGCGGAGCCTGAGTCTATGTGCCAAGCGGAGCCTCAGTCTAAGCCCAAGAGGAGCCTGAGTCTATGTCCCCAGAGGAGCCTGGCTCTAAGTGCCAAGAGCAGCCTTAGTCTAAGGCCCAGGAGGAGCCTGAGTCTAAGTCCCAACAGGAGCCTGAGTCTAAGTCCCAACAGGAACCTGATTCTAAGTCCCAGGAAAAGCCTTTGTCTGTGTCCAAAGAGGAGTTTCATTCTAAATCCCAAGAGGAGCCTGAGTATAAGTCACTAGAGGAACTCTCTCTGTGTCGCAAGAGGAGCCTGAGTCTAAGTCCCAAGAGCAGCCTGAGTCAAAGTCCCAAGAGATGCCTGAGTCTAAATCCCAAGAGGAGCCTGAGACTAAGTCCCAAGAGGAGCCTACTACACTCCGATCGGGATGAAATTCAGGAGACAAATAGCTGAGGAAAAGTACAACACGGGACAGGAAACCGCACCGGCTCAAATTAATATGCTATGTCATATTTATAACGTTAAAGTTATGACAATGATACGCGTGCCGCACGAGAATGGTGAGCAGTAAGCCAGTGAGGCTGTAACAGGTCTGGCACATGCTCGCTGTTTCCAGGCGAGACGGAATGATACAAGCGCGTGGCCTTCAATGTGGATATAATTTTAAAAATGCAGGACGTGTTACCTGTGATAAACACAATGGATGACATAGTAGCAGGGTTGCTGCCGTAATTTGTTCATTATCCGAGATATATTACCTAGGTATTATTATATAGAATTACAGAAATGAAATGCAACCAATACCTAATAATAAGTACAGTACTTGACACAATTAACGAGTATCACTTGTTTATCATGTCTTGTTTGTTTCAATCAATGTACGTAACACAAAGGTGAATGTCATGAACAAGGTGGTCAATACATGGATTTGTTTTACACCAGCCACACGTGAGTATGGCAGTATTTGTACACTGGCCACAAATGTCCAGGGAAGGACTTTTAAAACAAAAAACAACAGGGTTCGGAAAGTTGGACGGTTGATCATCTACAAACCAGCCTTAAACCAGTCTAAGTCTAAGTCCATGGGTTGATGTTTTCTATGTCCTCACTGGCAGACATGGTTTCTGTAACAATACCTTATGATTGTAGTATCAAACGCTTTGAAAGCGTGGGGATGACAATTGGTTGTGTGTAAAAGACTGAACTTTCAAGATGTTGTTACGTAGGTGAATATTGAACTCTAGACCATGTAACAGCACACTATCGTTGAAAGTTCGAATGGAATTCTTCCATATCCGAAATCCAAATACATCCAGGGGTTGAATTATACCTGTGGTTCCTTTTGGTAAAATCATGACATCAATGTCCTTGTCATTTGGTTTGGCTGCTAGTATAGCACCTTCTGTTTGTCCAGTCCACGAATCTAAAACCAGTACACTAAAATCGGGGACTAACGGAAAATGCACATTTCGGAGCCACTCTTGAAATAAATGTTGAGTTAATTTACCCGACTTGGAAGCGAGTACATATAAATTAGGTGCAGTAAACAAGGTGTCCTTAACTCTTGGTCCAAAGACTCCGTTCTATTCCTGTAATACCACAAGTAGAACGGGAAGCAGACGACCATCCGCGGAGATTATTGGTTGGACGGTGTAACTATGAGTTAACAAATTTAGGGATTGTGCTTCAGCAAATATACGCTTGTCACCTTTGCTGTGAAGTGTTCGTCCAGAGTGAAATTCCATGTTGAACCCACTTTGGTCTGTATTAAAGACACACATTGGATTATAGGTTTCAATGGCTTCCACAACATCTCCAACAAAGGTTGTCGCACTTGCAAGTAGGTCAGCATGATTTGTTGTATAATTATGTGACACGAATTTTGTCACTTTTCTTGACACAATACGGCAAGATCTTTTAAAATGGGAGAGCCAAACTTTCGATGCACGAAAGGTTTCATCACCTACTCGCCGTGCTGCCACAAGAGCCCATCTCCGGATATCACTGTCATGAACAACCTTTCTTCCCTCTCTGACGCATTGAAACTGTTTAGCGGTTGTATCGAAAATTAATTTCAGTTTATCTTTTCTCGTACCTCCGCGCTCAACATGTTTCTCCCATGTGTAAAGGTCATTACGACACTTCAACTTCTTATAGCGATGATACACAGTTTGGAACTTCCGTTGTTTACCTCCTCGATTACGCCAAACATCAATAGCGGCTTTCTTATATTGCACTCTTACATCACTATTGTCTCCCGCAGGTTCATCGTGCTCCCTGTCGTATTCTGCACCGTTGTCGGGGTCAAGCATAACCAAGCTATTTTCCGTTTTAACGGAAAAATTTGGGTCATCTATACGGTTTGATTTGAGACCTGTAACGAAGACGTCATATTTGCCCCCCAAAACACGGACAAAATTAATAACCAATAAAGTACATGTTCTAAACGTATTCAATGATGTAGCCTACTTACGGTACAATCCACAGTCTAAATCCACCTCTGCAGCTGCAACCCTAGTGGGCGTCTTTTCGCACTCTGCAAAACAATTGTGCAGGCACAGAACAACGTTCCATGGGTTGATGTTTGGTATGTCCTCACTGGCAGACTTGGTTTCTGTAACAATACCTTATGATTGTAGTATCAAACTTTGATAATATTACAGTGGGTATACAAATTGTCAGCTGCATATTCAAAGTTATCTGTCATTTGCTTAAGTAGCCGATGTGTCACACGTTCTGTCTGGAGCCCCATTCTCATGACAAAGCAGTCAGTCTCGTCAACAACTCGTTTACGGTGTCTGCTTCGTTCCTTGTGCTGCGCTCTTACTAGCGCGTACCCGATGTGCGGACGTTTCATACAATAAAAATGGTATTGAATATTAATTTGAGCCGATGCGGTTTTCTGTCCTGTTCGGTACATTTCCTCAGCTATTCGTCTCCTGAGTTTCATCCCTATCGGAGTGTAGTAGCGCGAAGACCTCCCCTGTTAGTCTAAGTCCCAAGAGGAGCATGCGTCTGAGTCCCAAGATGATTCTGAGTCTAAGTCCCACGAGGAGTCTGAGTCTAAGTCCCAGGGCGGGGGGGGCTGTTTCTAAGTCCCAAGAGGAGCCTGAGCCTAAGTCCGAAGAGGAGCGTGTGTCTAAGGCTCGAAAGGAGCCAGAGTGTAAGTCCCAACAGGAGCCTGAGCCTAAGTCCCATAAGGAGCCTGAGTCGAAGTCCTAAGGCGAGCATGAGACCAAGTTCCTAGATGAGCCTGAGTCTGCAAACCAAGTCCCAAGAGGAGCCTTAGTCTGAGTTCCAAGAGGAGCCTGAGCCTAAGTCCCAAGAGGAGCCTGAGTCTAAGTCCCAGGACGAGTCAGAGTCTGTGTTCCAAGAGGAGAATGAGTCTGAGTCTCAAGAGGAGCCTAATTCTAAGTCCCAAGAGGAGTCTGGGTCAAAGTCCCAGGGGGGGGGTCTGAGTCTAAGTCCCATGAGGAGCCTGAGTCTATGGCCCAGGAGGAGTCCGATTTAAAATCCCAAGAGGAGTCTGAGTCTAAGTCCCACGAGGAGTCTGAGTCTATGGCTAAAGAGGAGCCTGAGTCTAAGTCCCAGGAGTATCCTGAGTAGGAGTCCGAAGAGGAGCGTGAGTCTAAGGCTTAAAAGGAGCCGGAGTCTAAGACCCAAGAGGGGCCTGCCTGTAAGTCCCATGAGGAGACTGAGTCTGAGTTCCAAGAGGAGCCTGAGCCTAAGTCCCAAGAGGAGCCTGAGTCTAAGTCCAAGGACGAGTCAGAGTCTGTGTTCCAAGAGGAGAATGAGTCTGAGTCTCAAGAGGAGCCTAATTCTAAGTCCCAAGAGGAGTCTGGGTCAAAGTCCCAGGGGGGGGTCTGAGTCTAAGTCCCATGAGGAGCCTGAGTCTATGGCCCAGGAGGAGTCCGATTTAAAATCCCAAGAGGAGTCTGAGTCTAAGTCCCACGAGGAGTCTGAGTCTAAGGCTAAAGAGGAGCCTGAGTCTAAGTCCCAGGAGTATCCTGAGTAGGAGTCCGAAGAGGAGCGTGAGTCTAAGGCTTAAAAGGAGCCGGAGTCTAAGACCCAAGAGGGGCCTGCCTGTAAGTCCCATGAGGAGTCTGAGTCTATGTCCCAAGATGAGCCTCAATCTGTGTCCCAAAAAGAGCCTGAGTCTAAGTCCCAAGAGAGGCCTTAGTCTGTATTCCAAAGGGAGCCTGAGTATAAGTCCCATGAGGAGCCTGAGTTTAAATCCCAAGAGGAGCCTGAGCCTAAGTCCCAAGGGGAGTCTTTGTCTGTGTCCCAAGGAGAGCCTGTGGCAAAGTCCCAGGAGGAGCATGAGCCTATGTCCCAAGAGGAGTCTGAGTCTAAGTCCCAGGAGGACCCTTAGTCTAAGTCCCAAGAGGAATGTGTGTCTTAGGCCCAATGGGAGCCTGAGTCCAATTACCAGGAGGAGCCTGAGCCTAAGTACCAAGAGGAGTCTGTGTCTGTGTCCCAAGATGAGCCTGTGGCAAAGTCCCAGGAGGAGCATGAGCCTATGTCCCAAGAGGAGTCTGAGTCTAAGTCCCAGGAGGACCCTTATTCTAAGTCCCAAGAGGAATGTGTGTCTTAGGCCCAATGGGAGCCTGAGTCCAATTACCAGGAGGAGCCTGAGCCTAAGTACCAAGAGGAGTCTGTGTCTGTGTCCCAAGATGAGCCTGTGGCAAAGTCCCAGGAGGAGCATGAGACTATGTCCCAAGAGGAGTCTGAGTCTAAGTCCCAGGAGGACCCTTAGTCTAAGTCCCAAGAGGAACGTGTGTCTTAGGCCCAATGGGAGCCTGAGTCCAATTCCCAGGAGGAGCCTGAGCCTAAGTACCAAGAGGAGTCTGTGTCTGTGTCCCAAGAAGAGCCTGTGTCTAAGTCCCAGGAGGAGCCTGGGTTTAAGGCCCAAGGAGAGACTGAGTCTAAGTCCCAAGAGGAGTCTGAGTCTAAGTCTCTGGAAGAGCCTGAGTCTAACTCCCCGGATGAGTCTGATTCTAAGGCTCATGAGGATCCTGAGTCTAAGTCCCAGGAGGAGTCTGATTCTAGATCCCAAGAGGAGTCTGAGTATACGTCCCATGAGGAGTCTGAGTCTAAATCCCAAGAGGAGTCTGAGTCTAAGTCTCAAGAGGAGCCTGAGTCTAAGTCCCAAGAGGAACGTGTGTCTTAGGCCCAATAGGAGCCTGAGTCCAATTCCCAGGAGCAGCCTGAGCCTAAGTACCAAGAGGAGCCTGATCTAAGTGCCTGGAGGAGCCTGAGTCTAGGCCAAAAAGGAGCCTGAATCTATATCCGAAGAGGAGCCTGGGAGTAAGTGCCAAGAGGAGGCTGAGTATAAGTCCCAGGAAGCGCCTGAGTCCAAGTCCCAAGAGGAGTCTGATTTTAATTTCCAAGACGGGCCTGGGCCTAAGTCCCAAGAGGAGCCTGATTATGTGTTCCAAGAGGAACCTGAGGCTGTGTCCCATGAGGACCCTGAGGTTAAGTTACAAGAGGAGCCTGAGTCTAAATCCCAGGAGGAGTCTGAGCCTAAGTCCTAAGAGGAGTCAGATTCTAAGTCTCTGGAAGAGCCTGAGTCTAACTCCCAGGATGAGTCTGAGTCTAAGTCTTACTAGCCAACAATTGAAAAATATATACTTTGCTCTGATACATTCACATCTAATGTACATGAATTTCATATGGGGATATTGTAAGAAGGAGCTGATAAAAGAACTTGAGATACTCCAGAAACGTGCTATAAAATCTATCTTTGGATTACCTTGGCTCACACCCTCAAATGAATTGTACTCAGGAACTAAAATTATGCCACTGCAAAAACAAATAGCTATGTCAGCAACCGTATTTGTATACAAATTAGAAATCAAATTGATACACACACACATCCATTTTACCCATGCAAATGACATTCATCACTATGCAACAAGAGGAGTAAATCAAATATTCACCAGCCATTCCCAATCCATTAAATTTGGAACTAAAGGAATTATGTCCTCTATAATAAAAGAATATAACTCGCTACCATTAGGCATAAGGGAAAGTTTCTCTATAAAAACATTTAAGAGGAAAACAAAAGACTACCTATTAAGGAATGAATAGCCAATGTACAATAGCCTTAAGCAATGCAATGTATCATACCGTATTATCTCTGTAAAGTTAGTCACTAGCAATCTAAGTTACTATTAAACTAAACAATAATGTTACAAAAATTATATATATGCCATGCTGTAACTATGTTACTTGATTGTCCCTAACACGAGCTCAGGCTCATTGGGACCTATGTAAATAAATAAATAAATAAATAAATAAATAAATAAAAGGCTCATGAGGAGCCTGAGTCTAAGTCCCAGGAAGAGTCTGATTCTAGATCCCAGGAGGAGTCTGAGTATACGTCCCATGAGGAGTCTGAGTCTAAGTCCCAAGAGGAGTCTGAGTCTAAGTCTCAAGAGGAGCCTGAGTCTAAGTCCCAAGAGGAGTCTGAGTCTAAATAAAAAGAGGAGCTTGAGTCTAAGTCCCTTGTGGAGTCTGAGTTAAGTCCCAAGACGAATCTGAGAATGTCTCCCAAGGGGAGCCTGAGTCTAAGTCCCATGAGTACCCTGAGTCTAAGTCGCAAGAGGACACTGAGAGTGTATCCCAAGGGGAGCCCGAGTCTATGAGCCAGATGAGCCTAATCCTCTGTGCCAAGTCCCACGAGAAGCCTGAGTTCAAGTCCAAAGAGGAGCCAGAGTCTAAGTCCCATGAGATGAGGAGCTTGAGTCTAAGTCCCAAGACGACTCTGAGTCTAAGTCCCAAGGGACCCTGATTCTAAATCAAGAGAGGAGTCTGAGTCTGTGTCCCATGAGGAGCCTGAGTCTAAGGCCCAAGACGAGCCTGAGTCTAAGTCCCAAGAGGAGCCTGAGTACAAGTCCCAAAGGTAGTCTGAGTCCAAATCCCAAGAGGAACCTGAGTCTTAAATCCCAAGAAGAGCGTGTACCTAAGGCTAAAAAGGAGCCTGATTCAAGGTCCCAGGAGGAGCCAGAGTCTATGTGCCTAGCGGAGCCTCAGTCTATGCCCAAGGGGAGAATGTCCCCTGGGGAACCTGGGTCAAAGTGCCATGTGGAGCCTGATTCTAAGTCCCAAGGGGATTTTAATCTAAGTCCCAATAGGAGCCTGAGTCTAAGTACCAAGAGCAGCCTGAGTCTAAGTCCCATCAGGAGCCTGAGTCGAATTCCCAACAGAAGCCTGAGTCTAAGTCCCGAGAAAAGCCTTAGTCTGTGTCTCAAGAGAAGCTTCAGTCTAAGTCCCAAGAGGTGCCTGAGTCTAAAACCCAAGAGGAGCCTGGGTCTAACTTCTAAGAGTAGTCCAATTCCAAGTCCAAAGAGGAGCATGCGTCTGAGTCCCAAGAAGATCCTGAGTAAGTCCCAAGAGAAGTCTTCCGAAGAGGAGCGTGTGTCTAAGGCTCGAAAGGAGCCTGAGTGTAAGACCCAACAGGAGCCTGAGTGTAAGTCCCAACAGGAGCCTGAGTCTAAGTCCCAACAGGAACCTGAGTCTAAGTCCCAGGAAAAGCCTTTGTCTGTGTCCAAAGAGGAGTTTCAGTCTAAGTCCCAAGAGGAGCCTGAGTCTAAGTCCCAAGAGGAGACTGAGTATGAGTCACTAGAGGAACTCTCTCTGTGTCGCAAGAGGAGCCTGAGTCTAAGTCCCAAGAGCTGCCTGAGTCAAAGTCCCAAGAGATGCCTGAGTCTAAATCCCAAGAGGAGCCTGAGACTAAGTCCCAAGAGGAGCCTACTACACTCCGATCGGGATGAAATTCAGGAGACAAATAGCTGAGGAAAAGTACAACACGGGACAGGAAACCGCATCGGCTCAAATTAATATGCTATGTCATATTTATAACGTTAAAGTTATGACAATGATACGCGTGCCGCACGAGAATGGTGAGGAGTAAGCCAGTGAGACTGTAACAGGTCTGGCACACGCTCACTGTTTCCAGGCGAGACGGAATGATGCAAGCGCGTGGCCTTCAATGTGGATATACTTTTAAAAATGCAGGACGTGTTACCTATGATAAACACAATGGATGACATAGTAGCAGGGTTGCTGCCGTAATTTGTTCATTATCCGAGATATATTACCTAGGCATTATTATATAGAATTACAGAAATGAAATGCAACCGATACCTAATAATAAGTACAGTACTTGACACAATTAACGAGTATCACTTGTTTATCATGTCTTGTTTGTTTCAATCAATGTACGTAACACAAAGGTGAATGTCATGAACAAGGTGGTCAATACATGGATTTGTTTTACACCAGCCACACTTGAGTATGGCAGTGTTTGTACACTGGCCACAAATATCCAGGGAAGGACTTTTAAAACAAAAAACAACAGGGTTCGGAAAGTTGGACGGTTGATCATCTACAAACCAGCCGTAAACCAGTCTAAATCTAAGTCCATGGGTTGATGTTTTGTATGTCCTCACTGGCAGACATGTTTTCTGTAACAATACCTTATGATTGTAGTATCAAGCGCATTGAAAGCGTGGGGATGACAATTGGTTGTGTGTAAAAGACTGAACTTTCAAGATGTTGTTACGTAGGTGAATATTGAACTCTAGACCATGTAACAGCACACTATCGTTGAAAGTTCGAATGAAATTCTTCCATATCCGAAATCCAAATACATCCAGGGGTTGAATTATACCTGTGGTTCCTTTTGGTAAAATCATGACATCACCTTCTGTTTGTCCAGTCCACGAATCTAAAACCAGTACACTAAAATCGGGGACTAACGGAAAATGCGCATTTCGGAGCCACTCTTGAAATAAATGTTGAGTTAATTTACCCGACTTGGAAGCGAGTACATATAAATTAGGTGCAGTAAACAAGGTGTCCTTAACTCTTGGTCCAAAGACTCCGTTCTTTTCCTGTAATACCACAAGTAGAACGGGAAGCAGACGACCATCCGCGGAGATTATTGGTTGGACGGTGTAACTATGCGTTAACAAATTTAGGGATTGTGCTTCAGCAAATATACGCTTGTCACCTTTGCTGTGAAGTGTTCGTCCAGAGTGAAATTCCATGTTGAACCCACTTTGGTCTGTATTAAAGACACACATTGGATTATAGGTTTCAATGGCTTCCGCAACATCTCCAACAAAGGTTGTCGCACTTGCAAGTAGGTCAGCATGATTTGTTGTATAATTATGTGACACGCATTTTGTCACTTTTCTTGACACAATACGGCAAGATCTTTTAAAATGGGAGAGCCAAACTTTCGATGCACGAAAGGTTTCATCACTTACTCGCCGTGCTGCCGCAAGAGCCCATCTCCGGATATCTCTGTCATGAACAACCTTTCTTCCTTCTCTGACGCATTGAAACTGTTTAGCGGTTGTATCGAAAATTAATTTCAGTTTATCTTTTCTCGTACCTCCGCGCTCAACATGTTTCTCCCATGTGTAAAGGTCATTACGACACTTCAACTTCTTATAGCGACGATACACAGTTTGGAACTTCCGTTGTTTACCTCCTCGATTACGCCAAACATCAATAGCGGCTTTCTTATATTGCACTCTTACATCACTATTGTCTCCCACAGGTTCATCGTGCTCCCTGCCGTATTCTGCATCGTTGTCGGGGTCAAGCATAACCAAGCTATCTTCCGTTTTAAAGGAAAAATTTGGGTCATCTATACGGTTTGATTTGAGACCTGTAACGAAGACGTCATATTTGCCCCCCAAAACACGGACAAAATTAATAACCAATAAAGTACATGTTCTAAACGTATTCAATGATGTAGCCTACTTACGGTACAATCCACAGTCTAAATCCACCTCTGCAGCTGCAACCCTAGTGGGCGTCTTTTCGCACTCTGCAAAACAATTGTGCAGGCACAGAACAACGTTCCATGGGTTGATGTTTGGTATGTCCTCACTGGCAGACTTGGTTTCTGTAACAATACCTTATGATTGTAGTATCAAACTTTGATAATATTACAGTGGGTATACAAATTGTCAGCTGCATATTCAAAGTTACCTGTCATTTGCTTAAGTAGCCGATGTGTCACACGTTCTGTCTGGAGCCCCATTCTCATGACAAAGCAGTCAGTCTCGTCAACAACTCGTTTACGGTGTCTGCTTCGTTCCTTGTGCTGCGCTCTTACTAGCGCGTACCCGATGTGCGGACGTTTCATACAATAAAAATGGTATTGAATATTAATTTGAGCCGATGCGGTTTTCTGTCCTGTTCGGTACATTTCCTCAGATATTCGTCTCCTGAGTTTCATCCCTATCGGAGTGTAGTAGCGCGAAGACCTCCCCTGTTAGTCTAAGTCCCAAGAGGAGCATGCGTCTGAGTCCCAAGATGATTCTGAGTCTAAGTCCCACGCGGAGTCTGAGTCTAAGTCCCAGGGCGGGGGGGGGGCTGTTTCTAAGTCCCAAGAGGAGCCTGAGCCTAAGTCCGAAGAGGAGCGTGTGTCTAAGGCTCGAAAGGAGCCAGAGTGTAAGTCCCAACAGGAGCCTGAGCCTAAGTCCCATAAGGAGCCTGAGTCGAAGTACTAAGGCGAGCATGAGACCAAGTTCCTAGATGAGCCTGAGTCTGTAAACCAAGTCCCAAAGAGGAGCCTAAGTCTATGTATCAAGAGGAGCCTGAGACTAAGTCCCAAGAGGAGCCTTAGTCTGAGTTCCAAGAGGAGCCTGAGCCTAAGACCCAAGAGGAGCCTGAGTCTAAGTCCCAGGACGAGTCAGAGTCTATGTCCCAAGAGGAGAAGGATTCTGAGTCCCAGGAGGAGCCTGAATCTAAGTCTCATGAGTAGTCTGAATTATAGTCCCAGGGGGGCGTCTGAGTAATAATCCCAAGAGGAGCATAGGTCTAAGTCCCAGGTGTAGCCCGAGCCTAAGTCCCAAGAGGAGACTGAGTCTAAGTCACAAGAGAAGCCCGAGTCTAAGTCCCAGGAGGAGTCTGAGTCTAATTCCCAAGAGGAGACAGCCTGAGTCCCAAGAGGAGCCTGAATCTAAGTCCTAAGAGGAGTCGGAGTCTATGTCCCAAGAGGAGAATGAGTCTGAGTCTCAAGAGGAGCCTAAGTCTAAGTCCCAAGAGGAGTCTGAGTCAAAGTCCCAGGGGGGGGGTCTGAGTCTAAGTCCCATGAGGAGCCTGAGTCTATGTCCCAGGAGGAGTCCGATTTAAAATCCCAAGAGGAGTCCGAGTCTAAGTCCCAAGAGGAGTCTGAGTCTAAGGCTCAAGGGGAGCCTGAGTCTAAGTCCCAGGAGTATCCTGAGTAGGAGTCCGAAGAGGAGCGTGAGTCTAAGGCTTAAAAGGAACTGGAGTCTAAGACCCAAGAGGGGCCTGCCTGTAAGTCCCATCAGGAGTCTGAGTCTATGTCCCAAGATGAGCCTGAGTCTGTGTCCCAAAAAGAGCCTGAGTCTAAGTCCCAAGAGAGGCCTTAGTCTGTATTCCAAAGGGAGCCTGAGTATAAGTCCCAAGATGAGCCTGAGTCTGTATGCCCAGTCCCAAGTGGAGCCTGAGTATAAGTCCCAAGAGGAGTCTGAGTATAAGCCCAATGAGGAGCCTGATTTTAAATCCCAAGAGGAGCCTGAGCCTAAGTCCCAAGAGGAGTCTGTGTCTGTGTCCCAAGAAGAGCCTGTGGCAAAGTCCCAGGAGGAGCATGAGCCTATGTCCCAAGAGGAGTCTGAGTCTAAGTCCCAGGAGGACCCTTAGTCTAAGTCCCAAGAGGAATGTGTGTCTTAGGCCCAATGGGAGCCTGAGTCCAATTCCCAGGAGGAGCCTGAGCCTAAGTACCAAGAGGAGTCTGTGTCTGTGTCCCAAGAAGAGCCTGTGTCTAAGTCCCAGGAGGAGCCTGGGTTTAAGGCCCAAGGAGAGCCTGAGTCTAAGTCCCAAGAGCTGCCTGAGTCAAAGTTCCAAGAGATGCCTGAGTCTAAATCCCAAGAGGAGCCTGAGACTAAGTCCCAAGAGGAGCCTACTACACTCCGATCGGGATGAAATTCAGGAGACAAATAGCTGAGGAAAAGTACAACACGGGACAGGAAACCGCATCGGCTCAAATTAATATGCTATGTCATATTTATAACGTTAAAGTTATGACAATGATACGCGTGCCGCACGAGAATGGTGAGCAGTAAGCCAGTGAGGCTGTAACAGGTCTGGCACACGCTCACTGTTTCCAGGCGAGACGGAATGATACAAGCGCATGGCCTTCAATGTGGATATACTTTTAAAAATGCAGGACGTGTTACCTGTGATAAACACAATGGATGACATAGTAGCAGGGTTGCTGCCGTAATTTGTTCATTATCCGAGATATATTACCTAGGTATTATTATATAGAATTACAGAAATGAAATGCAACCGATACCTAATAATAAGTACAGCACTTTACACAATTAACGAGTATCACTTGTTTATCATGTCTTGTTTGTTTCAATCAATGTACGTAACACAAAGTTGAATGTCATGAACAAGGTGGTCAATACACGGATTTGTTTTACCCCAGCCACACGTGAGTATGGCAGTGTTTGTACACTGGCCACAAATATCCAGGGAAGGACTTTTAAAACAAACAAGTAGTTCCGTGAAGAACTATACAGCCTATTTTCATATATCCTACTATTGTTAATTGCCTCTAGCAACATACACAATTTCAGTTTGATTGCTGTAATAGATTCGTAGATATTGAGAACCGACTAAATATTTCGGATGGTCGCCATGTTGGATTTTATATATGTAGGTCCTAGAGTTATGTACTGTTACATGCAGATTATTGTGAACGTGTAGTATTCAAACTTGAATCGCATAATTAGGACACAAGAAAAAACAAGGAGATTTAAAAAATTTTCACAGCTGCCATCTTGAGGTTATGGAAACAATTGAAATAAATTAGATGCCAGTGGATTAACATTCGGATAAAGATTTACTGTACCAAGTTTCACTGCACGCGGATGGTTAAATTGCGAGAAACGTCCATGTGAATATTTATAATTCGCGTCACCGCCATGTTGGATTTGTGATCACCAGGTTATTTAAAGTCCTATAGGTGAACTTAAGTTCATAGCCCCTATGAACATTAAAAATTTTAGTTTGATTGCTAAAATAGATTCGTAGATATTCAGTATCGTCTAAATATTTCGGATGGTCGCCATGTTGGATTGTTAAATGTATAGGCCATAGAGTCATGTACCATTAAAGGAAAATTATTGCGTAGGTTCATTATTCAAACTTTCACTTCGATCGCATGACTACATCACAAGAAATAAAAACTTAATTTTAAAATTCGCACTGCCGCCATCTTGAGGTTATGTAAACAATTGAACTAAATTAGATACCAGTGGATTACAATGTGTATAAATATTTCCTGTACCAGGTTTCAGTGCGCTTGGAATATTAAATCGCGAGAAAGGTCTATTTAAAATTTTCAAATTCGCTTGGCCGCCATGTTCGTTTTGTAGTTAACCGGTTTTTGAAAATCTTATAGATGGACTTCCAGTAGTGCCCTTTATCTCCGTACAAAATTTTAGGGAGATACCGCTAATAGTTTCAGAGATGTAGAATGCCGGTGAAATATTTCGCACATCCGCCATCTTGTGATTATGTAAACAATTGAACGAAGTTAGATGTCGGTGCATTACAATGTATATAAACATATACTGTGCCAAGTTTCATTGCGTTTGGTTGGTCAAATCGCGAGAAACGTCTATTTAAAAGTCGCAACTTCGCTTGGCCGCCATGTTGGTTTTGTAGTTACCAGGTTTTCAAAAGTCACATAAGTGAACTTATAGTAGTTCCCTCTATCACCATAGAAAATGTCAGGGTAATATCGGTAATAGTTTCGGAGATATTGGATGCTGGTGAAATATTTCGCACAGCTGCCATGTTGGATTGGTGAGTCGTAACAAAATTTGGAGGGCACGGTCGAGGTCGCCGGGAATAGTGCTATGAACTTTCCGAGTTTCATTGAAATCGCTCCTGCCGTTTAGATTTTATTAGGGGGGGACACACACACGAATCACACACACACACACACACACACACACACGGACAAAAGGTGATCTCATAAGCCTATTTTTTCAAAATTGAAAATAGGCTAAAAACAACAGGGTTGGGAAAGTTGGACGGTTGATCATCTACAAACCAGCCTTAAACCAGTCTAAGTCTAAGTCCATGGGTTGATGTTTTGTATGTCCTCACTGGCAGACATGGTTTCTGTAACAATACCTTATGATTGTAGTATCAAGCGCTTTGAAAGCGTGGGGATGACAATTGGTTGTGTGTAAAAGACTGAACTTTCAAGATGTCGTTACGTAGGTGAATATTGAACTCTAGACCATGTAACAGCACACTATCGTTGAAAGTTCGAATGAAATTCTTCCATATCCGAAATCCAAATACATCCAGGGGTTGAATTATACCTGTGGTTCCTTTTGGTAAAATCATGACATCACCTTCTGTTTGTCCAGTCCACGAATCTAAAACCAGTACACTAAAATCGGGGACTAACGGAAAATGCACATTTCGGAGCCACTCTTGAAATAAATGTAGAGTTAATTTACCCGACTTGGAAGCGAGTACATATAAATTAGGTGCAGTAAACAAGGTGTCCTTAACTCTTGGTCCAAAGACTCCGTTCTTTTCCTGTAATACCACAAGTAGAACGGGAAGCAGACGACCATCCGCGGAGATTATTGGTTGGACGATGTAGCTATGCGTTAACAAATTTAGGGATTGTGCTTCAGCAAATATACGCTTGTCACCTTTGCTGTGAAGTGTTCGTCCAGAGTGAAATTCCATGTTGAACCCACTTTGGTCTGTATTAAAGATACACATTGGACTATAGGTTTCAATGGCTTCCGCAACATCTCCAACAAAGGTTGTCGCACTTGTAAGTAGGTCAGCATGATTTGTTGTATAATTATGTGACACGCATTTTGTCACTTTTCTTGACACAATACGGCAAGATCTTTTAAAATGGGAGAGCCAAACTTTCGATGCACGAAAGGTTTCATCACCTACTCGCCGTGCTGCCGCAAGAGCCCATCTCCGGATATCACTGTCATGAACAATCTTTCTTCCCTCTCTGACGCATTGAAACTGTTTAGCGGTTGTATCGAAAATTAATTTCAGTTTTTCTTTTCTCGTACCTCCGCGCTCAACATGTTTCTCCCATGTGTAAAGGTCATTACGACACTTCAACTTCTTATAGCGACGATACACAGTTTGGAACTTCCGTTGTTTACCTCCTCGATTACGCCAAACATCAATAGCGGCTTTCTTATATTGCACTCTTACATCACTATTGTCTCCCACAGGTTCATCGTGCTCCCTGCCGTATTCTGCATCGTTGTCGGGGTCAAGCATAACCAAGCTATCTTCCGTTTTAACGGAAAAACTTGGGTCATCTATACGGTTTGATTTGAGACCTGTAACGAAGACGTCATATTTGCCCCCAAAACACGGACAAAATTAATAACCAATAAAGTACATGTTCTGAACGTATTCAATGATGTAGCCTACTTACGGTACAATCCACAGTCTAAATCCACCTCTGCAGCTGCAACCCTAGTGGGCGTCTTTTCGCACTCTGCAAAACAATTGTGCAGGCACAGAACAACGTTCCATGGGTTGATGTTTGGTATGTCCTCACTGGCAGACTTGGTTTCTGTAACAATACCTTATGATTGTAGTATCAAATTTTGATAATATTACAGTGGGTATACAAATTGTCAGCTGCATATTCAAAGTTACCTGTCATTTGCTTAAGTAGCCGATGTGTCACACGTTCTGTCTGGAGCCCCATTCTCATGACAAAGCAGTCAGTCTCGTCAACAACTCGTTTACGGTGTCTGCTTCGTTCCTTGTGCTGCGCTCTTACTAGCGCGTACCCGATGTGCGGACGTTTCATACAATTAAAATGGTATTGAATATTAATTTGAGCCGATGCGGTTCTCTGTCCTGTTCGGTACATTTCCTCAGATATTCGTCTCCTGAGTTTCATCCCTATCGGAGTGTAGTAGCGCGAAGACCTCCCCTGTTAGTCTAAGTCCCAAGAGGAGCATGCGTCTGAGTCCCAAGATGATTCTGAGTCTAAGTCCCACGAGGAGTCTGAGTCTAAGTCCCAGGGCGGGGGGGAGGGCTGTTTCTAAGTCCCAAGAGGAGCCTGAGCCTAAGTCCGAAGAGGAGCGTGTGCCTAAGGCTCGAAAGGAGCCAGAGTGTAAGTCCCAACAGGAGCCTGAGCATAAGTCCCATAAGGAGCCTGAGTCGAAGTCCTAAGGCGAGCATGAGACCAAGTTCCTAGATGAGCCTGAGTCTGTAAACCAAGTCCCAAAGAGGAGCCCAAGTCTATGTATCAAGAGGAGCCTGAGACTGAGTCCCAAGAGGAGCCTTAGTCTGTGTCCCAAGAGGAGCCTGAGACTAAGTCCCAAGAGGAGCCTGAGTCTAAGTCCCAGGACGAGTCAGAGTCTATGTCCCAAGAGGAGAAGGATTCTGAGTCCCAGGAGGAGCCTGAATCTAAGTCTCATGAGTAGTCTGAATTATAGTCCCAGGGGGGCGTCTGAGTAATAATCCCAAGAGGAGCATAGGTCTAAGTCCCGGGTGTAGCCCGAGCCTAAGTCCCAGGAAGAGACTGAGTCTAAGTCACAAGAGAAGCCCGAGTCTAAGTCCCAGGAGGAGTCTGAGTCTAATTCCCAAAAGGAGACTTAGCCTGAGTCCCAAGAGGAGCCTGAAGCTAAGTCCTAAGAGGATTCTGAGTCTATGTCCCAAGAGGAGAATGAGTCTGAGTCTCGAGGAGCCTAAGTCTAAGTCCCAAGAGGAGTCTGAGTCAAAGTCCCAGGGGGGGGGGGGGTTCTGAGTCTAAGTCCCATGAGGAGCCTGAGTCTATGTCCCAGGAGGAGTCCGATTTAAAATCCCAAGAGGAGTCTGAGTCAAAGTCCCAAGAGGAGTCTGAGTCTAAGGCTCAAGGGGAGCCTGAGCCTAAGTCCCAGGAGTATCCTGAGTAGGAGTCCGAAGAGGAGCGTGAGCCTAAGGCTTAAAAGGAGCCGGAGTCTAAGACCCAAGAGGGGCCTGCCTGTAAGTCCCATGAGGAGTCTGAGTCTATGTCCCAAGATGAGCCTGAGTCTGTGTCCCAAAAAGAGCCTGAGTCTAAGCCCCAAGAGAGGCCTTAGTCTGTATTCCAAAGGGAGCATGAGTATAAGTCCCATGATGAGCCTGAGTCTATATGCCAAGTCCCAAGTGGAGCCTGAGTATAAGTCCCAAGAGGAGTCTGAGTATAAGTCTCATGAGGAGCCTGAGTTTAAATCCCAACAGGAGCCTGAGCCTAAGTCCCAGGAGGAGTCTGTGTCTGTGTCCCAAGAAGAGCCTGTGGCAAAGTCCCAGGAGGAGCATGAGCCTATGTCCCAAGAGGAGTCTGAGTCTAAGTCCCAGGAGGACCCTTAGTCTAAGTCCCAGGAGGAATGTGTGTCTTAGGCCCAATGGGAGCCTGAGTCCAATTCTCAGGAGGAGCCTGAGCCTAAGTACCAAGAGGAGTCTGTGTCTGTGTCCCAAGAAGAGCATGTGGCAAAGTCCCAGGTGGAGCATGAGCCTATGTGCCAAGAGGAGTCTGAGTCTAAGTCCCAGGAGGACCCTTAGTCTAAGTCCCAAGAGGAACGTGAGTCTTAGGCCCAATGGGAGCCTTAGTCCAATTCCCAGGAGGAGCCTGAGCCTAAGTACCAAGAGGAGTCTGTGTCTGTCCCAAGAAGAGCCTGTGTCTAAGTCCCAGGAGGAGCCTGGGTTTAAGGCCCAAGGAGAGCCTGAGTCTAAGTCCCAAGAGGAGCCTGAGTCTAAATCCCAAGAGGAACGTGTGTCTTAGGCCCAATAGGAGCCTGAGTCCAATTCCCAGGAGCAGCCTGAGCCTAAGTACCAAGAGGAGCCTGTTCTATGTGCCTGGAGGAGCCTGAGTCTAGGCCAAAAAGGAGCCTGAATCTATATCCGAAGAGGAGCCTGGGAGTAAGTGCCAAGAGGAGGCTGAGTATAAGTCCCAGGAAGCGCCTGAGTCCAAGTCCCAAGAGGAGTCTGATTTTAATTTCCAAGACGGGCCTGGGCCTAAGTCCCAAGAGGAGCCTGAGTATGTGTTCCAAGAGGAACCTGAGGCTGTGTCCCATGAGGACCCTGAGGTTAAGTTACAAGAGGAGCCTGAGTCTAAATCCCAGGAGGAGTCTGAACCTAAGTCCCAAGAGGAGTCTGAGTCTACGTCTCTGGAAGAGCCTGAGTCTAACTCCCAGGATGAGTCTGAGTCTAAGGCTCATGAGGAGCCTGAGTCTAAATCCCATGAGGAGTCTGAGTCTAAGTCTCAAGAGGAGCCTGAGTCTAAGACCCAAGAGGAGTCTGAGTCTAAATAAAAAGAGGAGCCTGAGTCTAAGTCCCTTGTGGAGTCTGAGTTAAGTCCCAAGATGAATCTGAGAATGTCTCCTAAGGGGAGCCTGAGTCTAAGTCCCATGAGTACCCTGAGTCTAAGTCGCAAGAGGACACTGAGAGTGTATCCCAAGGGGAGCCCGAGTCTATGAGCCAGATGAGCCTAATCCTCTGTGCCAAGTCCCACGAGAAGCCTGAGTTTAAGTTCAAAGAGGAGCCAGAGTCAAAGTCCCATGTGATGAGGAGCCTGAGTATAAGTCCCAAGACGAGCCTGAGTCTAAGTCCCAAGGGTCCCTGATTCTAAATCAAGAGAGGAGTCTGAGTCTGTGTCCCATGAGGAGCCTGAGTCTAAGGCCCAAGACGAGCCTGAGTCTAAGTCCCAAGAGGAGCCTGAGTACAAGTCCCAAAGGTAGTCTGAGTCCAAATCCCAAGAGGAGCCTGAGTCTTAAGTCCCAAGAAGAGCGTGTAACTAAGGCTAGAAAGGAGCCTGATTCAAGGTCCGAGGAGGAGCCAGAGTCTATGTGCCTAGCGGAGCCTCAGTCTATGCCCAAGGGGAGAATGTCCCCAGGGGAACCTGGGTCAAAGTGCCATGTGGAGCCTGATTCTACGTCACAAGGGGATTTTAATCTAATTCCCAATAGGAGCCTGAGTCTAAGTCCCATCAGGAGCCTGAGTCGAAGTCCCAACAGAAGCCTGAGTCTAAATCCCGAGAAAAGCCTTAGTCTGTGTCCCAAGAGAAGCTTCAGTCGAAGTCCCAAGATGTGCCTGAGTCTAAATCCCAAGAGGAGCCTGGGTCTAACTTCTAAGAGTAGTCCAATTCCAAGTCCCAAGAGGAGCATGCGTCTGAGTCCCAAGAAGATCCTGAGTAAGTCCCAAGAGAAGTCTTCCGAAGAGGAGCTTGTGTCTAAGGCTCGAAAGGAGCCTGAGTGTAAGTCCCAACAGGAGCCTGAGTGTAAGTCCCAACAGGAGCCTGAGTCTAAGTACCAAGAAGAGCCTTAGTCCGTGTCCAAAGAGGAGCTTCAGTCTACTGTAAGTCCCAAGAGGAGCCTGAGTCTAAGTCCAAAGAGGAGCCTGAGTATAAGTCCCAAGAGGTGCCTGAGACTAAGTCACAAGAGGAGACTGAGTATGAGTCCCTGGAGGAACCTATCTCTGTGTCGCAAGAGGAGCCAGTGTCTAAGTCTCAAGAGAAGACCGAGTCTAAGTCCCAAGAGGTGCCTGAGTCTAAATCCCAAGAGGAGCCTGACTCTAAGTCCAAAGAGTAGTCTGAGTATAAGTCCAAAGAGTACATGCGTCTGATTCCCAAGAAGATCCCGAGTCTAATTCCCAGGGGGTCTGATTTTAAGTCCCAATATGAGCCTGAGTCTAAATCCCAAGGGGAGTCTGAGCCTGTATCCCAAGGGGAGCCTGAGTCAAAGTCCCAAAATGTGCACGAGTCTCTGTGCCAAGTCCCAAGAGGAGCCTGAGTCTAAATCTCAAGAGGAGCCTGAGCCTAAGTCCCGTGAGGAGCCTTAGTCTGTGTCCCAAGAGGAGCCTGAAAATAAGTCCGATGAGGTGCCTGAGTCTAAGTCCCAAGAAGAGCCTGTGTCTAAATCCCAAGAGGAGCCTGAGTCTAAGTCTCAAGAGGAGCCTGACTCCACGTCCCAATAGGAGCCTGAGTCTAAGACCCAATTAGAGCCTGAGTCAAAGTCCTAAGGGGAGCATGAGTGTAAGTCCCAAGCATGATCCTCAGTCTGTAAGCCAAGTCCCAAGAGGAGCCTAACTCTATGTATCAAGAGGAGCCTTAGTCTGAGTCCCAAGAGGAGCCTGAGACTATGTCCCAGGAGAAGTATGAGTCTAAGTCCCAAGAGGAGACTGAGTCTGAGTCCCAAGAGGAGCCTGGATCTAAGTCCTAAGAAGAGTCTGAGTCAAAGTCCCAAGAGGAGTCTGAGTCAAAGTCTCAAGGGGAGCCTGAGTCTAAGTCCCAGGAGTAGCCTGAGTAGATGTCCGAAGAGGAACGTGTGTCTAAGGCTCAAATGGAGCCTGAGTATAAGACCCAAGAGGAGCCTGCGTGTAAGTCCCAAGAGGAGTCTGAGACTCTGTCCCAAGATGAGCCTGAGTCAACATCCCAAGAGGAGTCTTAGCCTGTATCCCAAGGGGAGCCTGAGACTAAGTCCCAAGATGAGCCCGAGTCTGTGTGCCAAGTCCCAAGAGGAGCCTTAGTCTAAGACACAGAGGAGCCTTAGTCTATGTCCCAAGAGGAGCCTGACTTGCAAGAGGAGTCTGAGTTTAAGTCCCAGGACGGTCTGAGTATAAGTCCCTATAAGAGGAACCTGAGTCAGTGTGTTAAGTCCCAAGAAGAGCCTGAGTCTATGTCCCATGAGAAGCCTGAGACTACCTCCCAAGAGGAGCCTGCGTCTACGCCCCTGAGGAGCCTTAGACTTTGTCCCAAGAGGAGCCTGAAACTAAGTCCCAAGAGGAGCCTGAGTGTAAATCCCAAGAGGAGCCTGAGTCTATGTCCCAAGAGGAGTCTGAGGCTGTATCCCATGGGGAGCCTGAGTCTAAGTCCCAAGATGAGTCCGAGTCTCTGTCCTAAGACGAGCCTGAGTCTCAGTCCCAAGAGGATTCTGAGGCAGTAATCCAAGGGGAGCCTGAGTCTAAGTCCCAAGATGAGCCCGAGTCTGTGTGCCAAGTCCCAAGATAGCCTGCGTCTAAGTCTCCAGAGGAGCCTGTGTCTAAGTCCCAAGAGAGGCCTTCGTTGTGTCCACAGAGGAGCCTGAGACTAAGTCCCATGAGGAGCCTGAGTCTAAGTCCCAAGAGGAACCTTGGTTTAAATCCCAGGGGAGAGGGTCTGAGTATAAATCCCAATAGCAGTCAGAGTTCAAGTCCCTGGGAGAGTCTGAGTCTATGGGCCACGTCCCAAAGGAGCCTGATTCTAAGTCCCAAGAGGAGCCTGAGTCAAAGTCTCGAGAGGAGTCTGCGTCTAATTCCCAGGGGGGTGTCAGGTGTCTAAGTCACAAGAGGAGCCTGAGTCTATATCCCAGGAGGAGTCTGAATATAAATCCAAAAGGAGTGTGATTTTAAGTCCCAAGAAGAGCCTGAGTTTATGTCCCAAGGTTAGCCTCAGTCCAAGTCCAAAGAGGAGCCTGCGTCTAAGTCCCAAGAGGAGCCTGAGCCTATGTCCCAGGAGGAGTCTGAATTTAAGTCACAAAAGGAGTCTGATTTTAAGTCACAAGAGGAGCCTGAGTCTAAGTCCCAATAGGTGTCTGAGTCGGTGTCCCAAGATGAGCCCGTGTCTAATTCCCAAGAGGAGGCTGAGTCTGTATCCCAAGAGGAGCCTGAGCCCAAGTCCCAAGATGAGCCTGTGTCTCTGGGCCACGTCCCAAAGGAGCCTGATTTTAAGTCCCATGAGGAGCATGAGTCTAAGACCCAAGAGGAGCCTGAGTCTATGTCCCAATAGGTGCCTGAGTCTAAGTCTCAAGAGGAGCCTGAGTCTAAATCCCAAGAGGGGCCTTAGTCTGTGTCCCAAGAGGAGCCTTAGTCTATGTCTCAAGAGGAGCCTGAGCCTAAGTCCCAAGAGGGGCCTTAGTCTGTGTCTCAAGAGTAGCCTGATTCTATGTCCCAAGAGGAGCCTGAGTCTGAGTCCAAATGGGAGCCTGTGTCGACGTCCTATGTGGAGCCTTGGTCTATGTCCAAAGAGGAGCTTGAGTCTGTGTTCCAAGAGGAGCCTGATGCTGGGTCCCATGAGGACCCTGAGGTTAATTTCCAACAGGAGCCTGAGTCTAATTCCCAAGAGGAATCTGAATCTGTGACCCAAGAGGAATCTGAGTCTAAGTTACAAGAGGAGCCTGAGTCTCTGTCCCAAGGGGCGTTTGAGTCTAAGTCCAAAGAGGAGCCTCAGTCTAAGTCCAATTAAGAGCCTGAGTCTGTGTCCCAAGATGAGCCTGAGTCTAATTCCCAAGAGGAGTCTGAGTCTGTATCCCAAGCGGAGCCTGAGCCCAAGTCCCAAGATGAGCCTGAGTCTAAGTCCCATTAGGAGACTGAGTCTAAGTCCCAAGAGGAGCCTGAGTCTAAGTCCCATTAAGAGCCTGAGTATGAGGCCCAAGAGGAGACTGAGTCTATGTCCCAAGAGGAGCCTGAATACAAGTCCCAAGACGAGTCTGAGTCCAAAACCCACGAGGATCCTGAGTCCAAGTCCCAAGAGGAGCGTGTGTCTAAGGCCTCAAAGGAGCCTGAGTCCAATTCCCATGAGGAGCCTGAGTCTAAATCCCAAGAGGAGCCTGATATAAGTGCCTGGAATTGCCTGAGTCTAGGCCCAAGAGTAGCCTGAGTCTATGTCCCAAGACGAGCCTGGAAGTAAGTGAAAAGTGGAGGCTGAGCCTACGTCCCAGGAAGCGCCTGAGTCTATATCCCAAGAGGAGTCTGAGTATAAGTCCCAAGACGAACCAGAGCCTAAGTCCAAAGAGGAGCCTGAGTCTGTGTTCAAAGAGGAGCCTGATGCTGTGTCCCACGAGGACCCTGAGGTTAGTATCCAACAGGAGCCTGAGTCTCATTCCCAAGAGGAATCTGAGTCTGTGACCCAAGAGGAGTCTGAGTCTAAGTCACAAGAGGAGTCTGAGACTCTGTCTCAAGGGGAGTTTGAGTCTAAGTCCAAAGAGGGGCCTCAGTCTAAGTCCAATTAGGAGCCTGAGTCTGTGTCCCAAGATGAGCCTGAGTCTAATTCCCAAGAGGACTCTGAGTCTGTATCCCAAGGGGAGCCTGAGCCTAAGTCCCAAGATGAGCTCGAGGCTATGGGCCACATCCCAAAGGAGCCTGATTCTAAGACCCGAGAGGAGTCTGAGTCTGTGTCCCAAGATGAACCTGAGTCTAAGTCCCAAGAGAAGTCTGAGTCTGTATCCCAAGGGGAGCCTGAGTTTAAGTCCCAATATGTGCCTGAGGAAGCCTGAGTACAATTCCAAAGAGGGGCATGAGACTAAGCCACACGAGGAGCCTGAGTTTAAGTCCCAAGATGAGTCTGAGTCTGTGTCTCAACAAGCACCTGTGTCTAATACCCAGGAGGAGCCTGATTCCTAAGAGGAGCCTGAGTCAATGTCCAAAGAGGAGCCTGAGTCTACGTCCCAAGAGGATCCTGAGTCTATGTCCCAATAGGAGCCTGAGACTAAGTCCCAATAGGTGCCTGAGTCGAAGTCCCAAGCGGAGCCTCTATCTAATTCCCAAAAGGAGTCTGAGCATATGTACCAAGAGGAGCCTTAGTGTAAGTCCCAAGAGGAGCCTGAGTCTGTTTCCCAAGAGGAACCTAAGCCTCTGTACCAAGAGGAGCCTGAGTCTAAGTCCCAAGAGGAGTCTGTGTTTAAGTCCCAAGAGGAGCCTAAGTCCTAAGAGGAGCCTGAGTCAATGTCCAAAGAGAAGCCTGAGTCTACGTCCCAAGAGGAGTCTGTGTTTAAGTGTCAAGAGGAACCTGGGTCCTAAGAAGAGCCTGAGTCAATGTCCAAAGAGGAGCCTGTGTCGAAGACCCAAGCGGAGCTCTGTCTTAAGTCCCAAAAGTAGTCTGTGCCTATGTACCAAGAGGAACCTGAGTGTATGTCCAATGAGGAGCCTCAGTCTGTTTCCCAAAGGGAACCTAAGTCTGTGTACCAAGAGGAGCCTGAGTCTAAGTCCCAAGAGGAGTCTGATTCTGTTTCCCAAGATGAACCTGAGTCTAAGTCCCAGGAGGAGCCTGAGTCTATGTCCCAAGAGGAGTCCTAGTCTAAGTCCCAGGAGGAGCATGTGTCTATGTCCCATGAGGAGCCAGAGTCTAAGGCCCAGTAAGAGCCTGAATCTAAGTCCAAGAGGAGCCTGAATACAAGTCCAAAGACGAGTCTGAGTCCAAAACCCAAGAGGAGACTGAGTCTTAAGTGCCAAGAGGAGCGTGCGTCTAAGGCCCAAAAGGAGCCTGAGTCCAATTCCCAGGAGGGGCCTGATTCTAGGTTCCAGGAGGAGCCTGATCTAAGCGCCTGGAGGAGCCTGAGCCTAGGCCCAAGAGGAGCCGGAGTCTATGTCCCAACAGGAGTCTTAGTCTAAGTCCCAGGAGGAGCATGTGTCTATGTCCCATGAGGAGCCTGAGTCTAAGGCCCAAGAAGAGCCTGAATCTAAGTCCAAGAGGAGACTGAATACAATTCCCCAGACGAGTCTGAGTCCAAAACCCAAGAGGAGACTGAGTCTTAAGTGCCAAGAGGAGCGTGCGTCTAAGGCCCAAAAGTAGCCTGAGTCCAATTCCCAGGAGGAGCCTGAGTCTATGTCCCAAGAAGACCCTGAGTCTATGTCTCAAGAGAAGCCTGAGTCTATGTCCCAGGAGGAGTTTGAATCTAAGTCCCAAAAGGTGTCTGATTTTATGTCTCAAGTGGAGCCTGAGTCTATGTCCCAAGAGGAGCGTGAGTCTAAGTCCAAAGAGGAGCCTGAGTCTAAGTCCAAATAGGAGCCTGAGTCTGTGTCCCAAGATGAGCCTGAGTCTAATTCCCAAGAGGACTCTGAGTCTGGATCCCAAGGTAAGCCTGTGCCTAAGTCCCAAGATGAGCCTGAGTCTATGAGCCACATCCCAAAGGAGCCTGATTCTAAGTCCCAAGAGGAGCCTGAGTCAATGTCTCGAGAGGAGTCTGCGTCTAATTCCCAGGGGGGTGTCAGGTGTCTAAGTCACAAGAGGAGCCTGAGTCTATATCCCAGGAGGAGTCTGAATATAAATCCAAAAGGAGTGTGATTTTAAGTCCCAAGAAGAGCCTGAGTTTATGTCCCAAGGTTAGCCTCAGTCCAAGTCAAAAGAGGAGCCTGCGTCTAAGTCCCAAGAGGAGCCTGAGCCTATGTCCCAGGAGGAGTCTGAATTTAAGTCACAAAAGGAGTCTGATTTTAAGTCACAAGAGGAGCCTGAGTCTAAGTCCCAATAGGTGTCTGAGTCGGTGTCCCAAGATGAGCCCGTGTCTAATTCCCAAGAGGAGGCTGAGTCTGTATCCCAAGAGGAGCATGAGTCTAAGACCCTAGAGGAGCCTGAGTCTAAGTCTCGAGAGGAGTCTGAGTCTAAGTCCCAGGAGGGACTCTTGACTCTAAGTCGCAAGAGGAGCCTGAGTCTATGTCCCAATAGGTGCCTGAGTCTAAGTCTCAAGAGGAGCCTGAGTCTAAATCCCAAGAGGGGCCTTAGACTGTGTCCCAAGAGGAGCCTTAGTCTAAGTCTCAAAAGGAGCCTGAGTCTAAGTCCCATTAGGAGCCTGAGTCTAAGTCCCAAGAGGAGCCTGAATCTAAGTCCCATGAAGAGCCTGAGTATGAGGCCCAAGAGGAGACTGAGTCCACGTCCCAAGAGGAGCCTGAATACAAGTCCCAAGACGAGTCTGAGTCCAAAACCCACGAGGATCCTGAGTCCAAGTCCCTAGAGGAGCGTGTGTCTAAGGCCTCAAAGGAGCCTGAGTCCAATTCCCATGAGGAGCCTGAGTCTAAATCCCAAGAGGAGCCTGATATAAGTGCCTGGAATTGCCTGAGTCTAGGCCCAAGAGTAGCCTGAGTCTATGTCCCAAGACGAGCCTGGAAGTAAGTGCCAAGTGGAGGCTGAGCCTACGTCCCAGGAAGCGCCTGAGTCTATGTCCCAAGAGGAGTCTGAGTATAAGTCCCAAGACGAACCAGAGCCTAAGTCCAAAGAGGAGCCTGAGTCTGTGTTCAAAGAAGAGCCTGATGCTGTGTCCCACGAGGACCCTGAGGTTAATTTCCAACAGGAGCCTGAGTCTCATTCCCAAGAGGAATCTGAGTCTGTGACCCAAGAGGAGTCTGAGTCTAAGTCACAAGAGGAGTCTGAGACTCTGTCTCAAGGGGAGTTTAAGTCTAAGTCCAAAGAGGGGCCTCAGTCTAAGTCCAATTAGGAGCCTGAGTCTGTGTCCCAAGATGAGCCTGAGTCTAATTCCCAAGAGGACTCTGAGTCTGTATCCCAAGGGGAGCCTGAGCCTAAGTCCCAAGATGAGCCCGAGTCTATGGGCCACATCCCAAAGGAGCCTGATTCTAAGACCCGAGAGGAGTCTGAGTCTGTGTCCCAAGATGAACTTGAGTCTAAGTCCCAAGAGAAGTCTGAGTCTGTATCCCAAGGGGAGCCTGAGTTTAAATCCCAATATGTGCCTGAGGAAGCCTGAGTAAAATTCCAAAGAGGGGCATGAGACTAAGCCACACGAGGAGCCTGAGTTTAAGTCCCAAGATGAGTCTGAGTCTGTGTCCCAACAAGCACCTGTGTCTAATTCCCAGGAGGAGCCTGATTCCTTAGAGGAGCCTGAGTCAATGTCCAAAGAGGAGCCTGAGTCTACGTCCCAAGAGGATCCTCAGTCTATGTCCCAATAGGAGCCTGAGACTAAGTCCCAATAGGTGCCTGAGTCGAAGTCCCAAGCGGAGCCTCTATCTAAGTCCCAAAAGGAGTCTGAGCATATGTACCAAGAGGAGCCTTAGTGTAAGTCCCATGAGGAGCCTGAGTTTTTTTCCCAAGAGGAACCTAAGCCTCTGTACCAAGAGGAGTCTGAGTCTAAGTCCCAGGAGGAGTCTGTGTTTAAGTCCCAAGAGGAGCCTGAGTCCTAAGAGGAGCCTGAGTCAATGTCCAAAGAGAAGCCTGAGTCTACGTCCCAAGAGGAGTCTGTGTTTAAGTGTCAAGAGGAACCTGGGTCCTAGGAAGAGCCTGAGTCAATGTCCAAAGAGGGGCCTGAGTCGAAGACCCAAGCGGAGCTCTGTCTTAAGTCCCAAAAGTAGTCTGTGCCTATGTACCAAGGGGAACCTGAGTGTATGTCCAATGAGGAGCCTCAGTCTGTTTCCCAAGAGGAACCTAAGTCTGTGTACCAAGAGGAGCCTGAGTCTAAGTCCCAAGAGGAGTCTGATTCTGTTTCCCAAGATGAACCTGAGTCTAAGTCCCAGGAGGAGCCTGAGTCTATGTCCCAAGAGGAGTCTTAGTCTAAGTCCCAGGAGGAGCATGTGTCTATGTCCCATGAGGAGCCTGAGTCTAAGGCCCAGTAAGAGCCTGAATCTAAGTCCAAGAGGAGCCTGAATACAAGTCCAAAGACGAGTCTGAGTCCAAAACCCAAGAGGAGACTAAGTCTTAAGTGCCAAGAGGAGCGTGCGTCTAAGGCCCAAAAGGAGCCTGAGTCCAATTCCCAGGAGGGGCCTGATTCTAAGTCCCAAGACGAGCCTGATCAAAGTGCCTGGAGGAGCCTGAGTCTAGGCCCAAGAGGAGCCTGGGATTAAGTGCCAAGAGGAGGCTGAGTCTACGTCCCAGGATGCGCCTGAGTCTATGTCCCCAGAGGGATCTGAGTCTAAGTCCCAAGACGAGCCTGAGCTAAGTCCCAGGTGCAGTCTGAGGCTGTATCCCAAGGGGAGCCTGAGTCTATGTCCCAAGATGAGCCCGAGTCTGTGTGCATGTCTCAAGATGGCCTGCGTCTAGGTCTCGAGAGGAGCCTGTGTCTTAGTCCCAAGTGGGGCCTTCGTCGGTGTCCACAGAGGAGCCTGAGTCAAAGTCCCAGGATGAGTCTGAGTCTAAGTCCCAAGAAGACTCTGAGTCTATGTCTCAAGAGAAGCCTGAGTCTATGTCCCAGGAGGAGTTTGAATCTAAGTCCCAAAAGGTGTCTGATTTTATGTCCCAAGAGGAGCCTGAGTCTATGTCCCAAGAGGAGCCTGAGTCTAAGTCCAAAGAGGAGCCTGAGTCTAAGTCCAAATAGGAGCCTGAGTCTGTGTCCCAAGATGAGCCTGAGTCTAATTCCCAAGAGGACTCTGAGTCTGTATCCCAAGGTAAGCCTGAGCCTAAGTCCCAAGATGAGCCTGAGTCTATGAGCCACATCCCAAAGGGGCCTGGTTCTAAGTCCCGTGAGGAGCATTAATCGACGTCCCAAGAGGAGCCTGAGTCTAAGTCCCGAGTGGAGTCTGAATCTAAGTCCCAGGGGGTGACTGAGTCTAAGTCACAAGAAGAGCCTGAGTCTATGTCCCAATAGGGTCTTGAGACTAAGTCTGAAGAGGAGCCTGAGTTTAAGTCCCAAGAGGGGCCTTAGTCTGAGTACCAACAGGAGCCTGAGTCTACGTCTAAGTCCCAAGAGGATTCTGAGTCTGTGTCCCAAGATGAGCCTGAGTCTAACTCCCAAGAGGAGTTTGAATCTGTATCCCAAGGGGAGTCTGAGTCTAAGTCCCAGGAGGAGCCTGAGTCTATGGGCCAAGGCCCAAGAGGAGCCTGAGTCTAGGTCCCATGAGGAGCCTGAGTCTAAGTCCGGAGAGGAGTCTGAGTCTGTGACTCAGAAGGCGCCTGTGCCTGGGTCCCAAGAGCAGCGTGGGTCAACTGCCTAGGAGGAGCCTGAGTTGTGTCCCAAGAGGAGTCTGAGACTCTGTCCCAAGATGAGCCTGAGTCAACATCCCAAGAGGAGTCTTAGCCTGTATCCCAAGGGGAGCCTGAGACTAAGTCACAAGATGACCCGAGTCTGTGTGCCAAGTCCCAAGAGGAGCCTTAGTCTAAGACCCAGAGGAGCCTTAGTCTATGTCCCAAGAGGAGCGTGACTCGCAAGAGGAGTCTGAGTTTAAGTCCCAGGAGGAGTCTGTGTTTAAGTCCCAAGAGGAGCCTGAGTCCTAAGAGGAGCCTGAGTCAATGTCCAAAGAGAAGCCTGAGTCTACGTCCCAAGAGGAGTCTGTGTTTAAGTGTCAAGAGGAACCTGGGTCCTAAGAAGAGCCTGAGTAAATGTCCAAAGAGGAGCCTGAGTCGAAGACCCAAGCGGAGCTCTGTCTTAAGTCCCAAAAGTAGTCTGTGCCTATGTACCAAGAGGAACCCGAGTGTATGTCCAATGAGGAGCCTCAGTCTGTTTCCCAAGAGGAACCTAAGTCTGAGTACCAAGAGGAGCCTGAGTCTAAGTCCCAAGAGGAGTCTGATTCTGTTTCCCAAGATGAACCTGAGTCTAAGTCCCAGGAGGAGCCTGAGTCTATGTCCCAAGAGGAGTCTTAGTCTAAGTCCCAGGAGGAGCATGTGTCTATGTCCCTTGAGGAGCCTGAGTCTAAGGCCCAGTATGAGCCTGAATCTAAGTCCAAGAGGAGCCTGAATACAAGTCCAAAGACGAGTCTGAGTCCAAAACCCAAGAGGAGACTGAGTCTTAAGTGCCAAGAGGAGCGTGCGTCTAAGGCCCAAAAGGAGCCTGAGTCCAATTCCCAGGAGGGGCCTGATTCTAAGTCCCAAGAGGAGCCTGATCTAAGCGCCTGGAGGAGCCTGAGTCTAGGCCCAAGAGGAGCCGGAGTCTATGTCCCAACAGGAGTCTTAGTCTAAGTCCCAGGAGGAGCATGTGTCTATGTCCCATGAGGAGCCTGAGTCTAAGGCCCAAGAAGAGCCTGAATCTAAGTCCAAGAGGAGACTGAATACAATTCCCCAGACGAGTCTGAGTCCAAAACCCAAGAGGAGACTGAGTCTTAAGTGCTAAGAGGAGCGTGCGTCTAAGGCCCAAAAGGAGCCTGAGTCCAATTCCCAGGAGGGGCCTGATTCTAAGTCCCAAGACCAGCCTGATCAAAGTGCCTCGAGGAGCCTGAGTCTAGGCCAAAGAGGAGCCTGGGATTAAGTGCCAAGAGGAGGCTGAGTCTACGTCCCAGGATGCGCCTGAGTCTAAGTCCCCAGAGGGGTCTGAGTCTAAGTCCCAAGACGAGCCTGAGCTAAGTCCCAGGTGCAGTCTGAGGCTGTATCCCAAGGGGAGCCTGAGTCTATGTCCCAAGATGAGCCCGAGTCTGTGTGCAAGTCTCAAGATGGCCTGCGTCTAGGTCTCGAGAGGAGCCTGTGTCTTAGTCCCAAGTGGGGCCTTCGTCGGTGTCCACAGAGGAGCCTGCGTCAAAGTCCCAGGATGAGTCTGAGTCTAAGTCCCAAGAAGACTCTGAGTCTATGTCTCAAGAGAAGCCTGAGTCTATGTCCCAGGAGGAGTTTGAATCTAAGTCCCAAAAGGTGTCTGATTTTATGTCCCAAGAGGAGCCTGAGTCTATGTCCCACGAGGAGCGTGAGTCTAAGTCCAAAGAGGAGCCTGAGTCTAAGTCCAAATAGGAGCCTGAGTCTGTGTCCCAAGATGAGCCTGAGTCTAATTCCCAAGAGGACTCTGAGTCTGTATCCCAAGGTAAGCCTGAGCCTAAGTCCCAAGATGAGCCTGAGTCTATGAGCCACATCCCAAAGGAGCCTGATTCTAAGTCCCGTGAGGAGCCTTAATCGACGTCCCAAGAGGAGCCTGAGTCTAAGTCCCGAGTGGAGTCTGAATCTAAGTCCCAGGGGGTGACTGAATCTAAGTCACAAGAAGAGCCTGAGTCTATGTCCCAATAGGGTCTTGAGACTAAGTCTGATGAGGAGCCTGAGTTTAAGTCCCAAGAGGGGCCTTAGTCTGAGTACCAACAGGAGCCTGAGTCTACGTCTAAGTCCCAAGAGGATTCTGTGTCTGTGTCCCAAGATGAGTCTGAGTCTAACTCCCAAGAGGAGTTTGAATCTGTATCCCAAGGGGAGTCTGAGTCTAAGTCCCAGGAGGAGCCTGAGTCTATGGGCCAAGGCCCAAGAGGAGCCTGAGTCTAGGTCCCATGAGGAGCCTGAGTCTAAGTCCGGAGAGGAGTCTGAGTCTGTGACTCAGAAGGCGCCTGTGCCTGGGTCCCAAGAGCAGCGTGGGTCAACTGCCTAGGAGGAGCCTGAGTTGTGTCCCAAGAGGAGTCTGAGACTCTGTCCCAAGATGAGCCTGAGTCAACATCCCAAGAGGAGTCTTAGCCTGTATCCCAAGGGGAGCCTGAGACTAAGTCACAAGATGACCCGAGTCTGTGTGCCAAGTCCCAAGAGGAGCCTTAGTCTAAGACCCAGAGGAGCCTTAGTCTATGTCCCAAGAGGAGCGTGACTCGCAAGAGGAGTCTGAGTTTAAGTCCCAGGACGGTCTGAGTATAAGTCCCTATAAGAGGAACCTGAGTCAATGTGTTAAGTCCCAAGAAGAGCCTGAGTCTATGTCCCATGAGAAGCCTGAGACTACCTCCCAAGAGGAGCCTGCGTCTACGCCCCTGAGGAGCCTTAGACTTTGTCCCAAGAGGAGCCTGAAACTAAGTCCCAAGAGGAGCCTGAGTGTAAATCCCAAGAGGAGCCTGAGTCTAAGTCCCAAGAGGAGTCTGAGGCTGTATCCCAATGGGAGCCTGAGTCTAAGTCCCAAGATGAGTCCGAGTCTCTCTCCTAAGACGAGCCTGAGTCTCAGTCCCAAGAGGAATCTGAGGTAGTAATCCAAGGGGAGCCTGAGTCTAAGTCCCAAGATGAGCCCGAGTCTGTGTGCCAAGTCCCAAGATAGCCTGCGTCTAAGTCTCCAGAGGAGCCTGTGTCTAAGTCCCAAGAGAGGCCTTCGTTGTGTCCACAGAGGAGCCTGAGACTAAGTCCCATGAGGAGCCTGAGTCTAAGTCCCAAGAGGAACATTGGTTTAAATCCCAGGGGAGAGGGTCTGAGTATAAATCCCAATAGGAGTCAGAGTTCAAGTCCCTGGGAGAGTCTGAGTCTATGGGCCACGTCCCAAAGGAGCCTGATTCTAAGTCCCAAGAGGAGCCTGAGTCAAAGTCTCGAGAGGAGTCTGCGTCTAATTCCCAGGGGGGTGTCAGGTGTCTAAGTCACAAGAGGAGCCTGAGTCTATATCCCAGGAGGAGTCTGAATATAAATCCAAAAGGAGTGTGATTTTAAGTCCCAAGAAGAGCCTGAGTTTATGTCCCAAGGTTAGCCTCAGTCCAAGTCCAAAGAGGAGCCTGCGTCTAAGTCCCAAGAGGAGCCTGAGCCTATGTCCCAGGACTAGTCTGAATTTAAGTCTCAAAAGGAGTCTGATTTTAAGTCACAAGAGGAGCCTGAGTCTAAGTCCTAATAGGTGTCTGAGTCGGTGTCCCAAGATGAGCCCGTGTCTAATTCCCAAGAGGAGGCTGAGTCTGTATCCCAAGAGGAGCCTGAGCCCAAGTCCCAAGATGAGCCTGTGTCTCTGGGCCACGTCCCAAAGGAGCCTGATTTTAAGTCCCATGAGGAGCATGAGTCTAAGACCCAAGAGGAGCCTGAGTCAAAGTCTCGAGAGGAGTCTGAGTCTAAGTCCCAGGAGGGTGACTTGACTCTAAGTCACAAGAGGAGCCTGAGTCTATGTCCCAATAGGTGCCTGAGTCTAAGTCTCAAGAGGAGCCTGAGTCTAAATCCCAATAGGGGCCTTAGTCTGTGTCCCAAGAGGAGCCTTAGTCTAAGTCTCAAGAGGAGCCTGAGCCTAAGTCCCAAGAGGGGCCTTAGTCTGTGTCTCAAGAGTAGCCTGATTCAATGTCCCAAGAGGAGCCTGAGTCTGAGTCCAAATGGGAGCCTGTGGCGTAGTCCTATGTGGAGCCTTGGTCTAAGTCCAAAGAGGAGCCTGAGTCTGTGTTCCAAGAGGAGCCTGATGCTGTGTCCCATGAGGACCCTGAGGTTAATTTCCAACAGGAGCCAGAGTCTAATTCCCAAGAGGAATCTGAGTCTGTGACCCAAGAGGAATCTGAGTCTAAGTTACAAGAGGAGCCTGAGTCTCTGTCCCAAGGGGAGTTTGAGTCTAAGTCCAAAGAGGAGCCTCAGTCTAAGTCCAATTAAGAGCCTGAGTCTGTGTCCCAAGATGAGCCTGAGTCTAATTCCCAAGAGGAGTCTGAGTCTGTATCCCAAGGGGAGCCTGAGCCCAAGTCCCAAGATGAGCCTGAGTCTAAGTCCCATTAGGAGCCTGAGTCTAAGTCCCAAGAGGAGCCTGAGTGTAAGTCCCATGAAGAGCCTGAGTATGAGGCCCAAGAGGAGACTGAGTCTATGTCCCAAGAGGAGCCTGAATACAAGTCCCAAGACGAGTCTGAGTCCAAAAGCCACGTGGATCCTGAGTCCAAGTCCCAAGAGGAGCGTGTGTCTAAGGCCTCAAAGGAGCCTGAGTCCAATTCCCATGAGGAGCCTGAGTCTAAATCGCAAGAGGAGCCTGATATAAGTGCCTGGAATTGCCTGAGTCTAGGCCCAAGAGTAGCCTGAGTCTCTGTCCCAAGACGAGCCTGGAAGTAAGTGCCAAGTGGAGGCTGAGCCTACGTCCCAGGAAGCGCCTGAGTCTATGTCCCAAGAGGAGTCTGAGTATAAGTCCCAAGACGAACCAGAGCCTAAGTCCAAAGAGGAGCCTGAGTCTGTGTTCAAAGAGGAGCCTGATGCTGTGTCCCACGAGGACCCTGAGGTTAATTTCCAACAGGAGCCTGAGTCGCATTCCCAAGAGGAATCTGAGTCTGTGACCCAAGAGGAGTCTGAGTCTAAGTCACAAGGGGAGTCTGAGACTCTGTCCCAAGGGGAGTTTGAGTCTAAATCCAAATAGAGGCCTCAGTCTAAGTCCAATTAGGACCCTGAGTCTGTGTCCCAAGATGAGCCTGAGTCTAATTCCCAAGAGGACTCTGAGTCTGTATCCCAAGGGGAGCCTGAGCCTAAGTCCCAAGATGAGCCCAAGTCTATGGGCCACATCCCAAAGGAGCCTGATTCTAAGACCCGAGAGGAGTCTGAGTCTGTGTCCCAAGATGATCCTGAGTCTAAGTCCCAAGAGAAGTCTGAGTCTGTATCCCAAGGGGAGCCTGAGTTTAAGTCCCAATATGTGCCTGAGGAAGCCTGAGTAAAATTCCAAAGAGGGGCATGAGACTAAGCCACATGAGGAGCCTGAGTTTAAGTCCCAAGATGAACCTGAGTCTAAGTCCCATTAGGAGCCTGAGTCTAAGTCCCAAGAGGAGCCTGAGTCTAAGTCCCATGAAGAGCCTGAGTATGAGGCCCAAGAGGAGACTGAGTCTATGTCCCAAGAGGAGCCTGAATACAAGTCCCAAGACGAGTCTGAGTCCAAAACCCAGAAGGATCCTGAGTCCAAGTCCCAAGAGGAGCGTGTGTCTAAGGCCTCAAAGGAGCCTGAGTCCAATTCCCATGAGGAGCCTGAGTCTAAATCCCAAGAGGAGCCTGATATAAGTGCCTGGAATTGCCTGAGTCTAGGCCCAAGAGTAGCCTGAGTCTATGTCCCAAGACGAGCCTGGAAGTAAGTGCCAAGTGGAGGCTGAGCCTACGTCCCAGGAAGCGCCTGAGTCTATGTCCCAAGAGGAGTCTGAGTACAAGTCCCAAGACGTACCAGAGCCTACGTCCAAAGAGGAGCCTGAGTCTGTGTTCAAAGAGGAGCCTGATGCTGTGTCCCACGAGGACCCTGAGGTTAATTTCCAACAGGAGCCTGAGTCTCATTCCCAAGAGGAATCTGAGTCTGTGACCCAAGAGGAGTCTGAGTCTAAGTCACAAGAGGAGTCTGAGACTCTGTCCCAAGGGGAGTTTGAGTCTAAGTCCAAAGAGGGGCCTCAGTCTAAGTCCAATTAGGAGCCTGAGTCTGTGTCCCAAGATGAGCCTGAGTCTAATTCCCAAGAGGACTCTGAGTCTGTATCCCAAGGGGAGCCTGAGCCTAAGTCCCAAGATGAGCCCGAGTCTATGGGCCACATCCCAAAGGAGCCTGATTCTAAGACCCGAGAGGAGTCTGAGTCTGTGTCCCAAGATGAACCTGAGTCTAAGTCCCAAGAGATGTCTGAGTCTGTATCCCAAGGGGAGCCTGAGTCCACGTTCCAATTTTAGCCTGAGTCTGTGTGCCAAGTCCCAAAAAGAGCCTCAGTATAAGTCCAATGAGGGAACTGAGTCTACGTCCCAAGGAGAATCTGATTCTACGTCCCAAGAGGAGTCCAAGAGTGTGTCACATGAAGCGCCTGTGTCTAAGTCCCAGGACGAACCTGAGTCTGTGTGCCAATTCCCAAGAAGAGCCTCAGTATAAGTCCCATGAGGAGCCTGAGTCTAAGTCCCATTAGGAGCCTGAGTCTAAGTCCCAAGAGGAGCCTGAGTCTACGTCCCAAATTGACTCCGAGTCTGTGTCACAAAAAGCGCCTGTGTCTAACTCCCAGGAGGAGCCTGAGTCTAAGTCCCATGAAGAGCCTCAATATGAGGCCCAAGAGGAGCCTGAGTCTAAGATCCAAGAGGTGCCTGAATAAAAGTCCCAAGACGAGTCTGAGTCCAAACCCCACGAGGACCCTGAGTCTAAGTCCCAAGAGGAGCGTGTGTCTAAGGCCTAAAAGGAGCCTGAGGCCAATTCCCAGGAAGAGCCTGAGTCTAAATCCCGAGAGGAGCCTGATCGAAATGCCTGGTGGTGCCTGAGTCTAAGCCCAAGAGTAGCCTGAGTGTATGTCCCAACAGGAGCCCGGGAGTAAGTGCCAAGAGGAGGCTGAGACTAAGTCCCAAGAAGCGCCTGAGTTTATGTCCCAAGAGGAGTCTGAGTATAAGTCCCAAGACGAGCCTGAGCCTAAGTCCCAAGAAGAGCCTAAGTCTACGACCCAAGAGCAGCCTGAGCCTAAGTCCCGAGAGGAGTCTGAGTCTGTGTCCCAAGATGAACCTGAGTCTATGTCCCAAGAGAAGAGGAGCCTGATGCTGTGTCCCATGAAGACCCTGAGGTCTTAGTCCCAAGGGGAGGTTGTGTCTAAGTCCCAAGAGGAGTCTGAGTCTAATTCCCGAGAAGAATCTGAGTCAGTGACCCAAGAGGAGTCTGAGTCTAAGTCTCAAGAGGAGCCTGAATCTCTGTCCCAAGGGGAGTTTGGGTCTATGTCCAAAGAGGAGCCTGACTCTGTGTCCCAAGATGAGCCTGAGTCTAATTCACAAGAGGAGTCTGAGTCTGTATCCCAGGGGGAGCCTGAGTCTACGACCCAAGAGGAACCTGAGCCTAAGTCCTGAGAGGAATCTGAGTCTGTGTCCCAAGATGAAACTGAGTCTATGTCCCAAGAGAAGTGTGAGTCTGTATCCCAATGGGAGCCTGAGTCTAAGTCCCAAGATGAGCCTGAGGGAGCCTTAGTAAAAGTCCCAAGAGGGGCATGAGACTACGTCCCATGAGGAGCCTGAGTCTAGGTGCCAAATTGAGTCCGAGTCTGTGTCCCAAGAAACACCTGTTTCTAAGTCCCAGAAGGAGCCTGAGTCCTAAGAGGAGCCTGAGTCAATGTCCAAAGAGGAGCCTGAGTCTACTTCCTAAGAGGATCCTGAGTCTATGTCCCAATAGGAGCCTGAGACTAAGTTCCAAACGGAGCCTCTGTCTAAGTCCCAAAAGGAGTCTGAGCCTATGTACCAAGAGGAGCCTGAGTGTAAATCCCAAGAGGAGCCTGAGTCTGTTTCCCAAGAGGAACCTAAGTCTCTGTACCAAGAGGAGTCTGGGTCTAAGTCCCAAGAGGAATCTGAGTATAAGTCCCAGGAAGAGTCTGTGTTTAAGTCCCAAGAGGAGCCTGAGTCCTAAGAGGAGGCAGAGTCAAAGTCCAAAGAGGATCCTGAGCCTACGTCCCAAGAGGAGTCTGTGTTTAAGTCCCAAGAGGAGCCTGAGTCCTAAGAGGAGCCTGAGTCAATGTCCAAAGAGGAGCCTGAGTCTACGACCCAAGATGATATTGAGTCTATGTCCCAATAGGAGCCTGAGACTAAGTCCCAATAGGAGCCTGGGTCGAAGTCCCGAGCGGAGCCTCTGTCTAAGTACCAAAATGAGTCTGAGCCAATGTACCAAGAGGAGCCTGAGTGTAAGCACCAAGATGAGCCTAGGTCTCTTTCCCAAGAGGAACCTAAGTCTCTGTACCAAGAGGAGCCTGCGTCTAAGTCCCAAGAGGAGTCTGAGTCGGTGTCCCAAGATGAACCTGAGTCTAAGTCCCAAGAGAAGTCTGAGTCTGTATCCCAAGGGGAACCTGAGTCTAAGTCCCAAGATGAGCCTGAGGGAGCCTGAGTGAAAGTCCCAAGAGGGGCATCAGGCTAAGTCCCATAAGACGCCTGAGTCTATGTCCCAAGATTAGTCTGAGTCTGTGTCCCAAGAAGCACCTGTGTCTAAGTCCCAGGAGGAGCCTGAGTCTATGACCCTAGAGGAGTCTTAGTCTAAGTCCCAGGAGGAACCTGTGTCTATGTCCCATGAGGAGCCTGAGTCTAAGGCCCAAGAATAGCCTGAGTCTAAGGCCCAAGAATAGCCTGAATCTAACTCCAAGAGGAGCATGAATACAAGTCCCAAGACGAGTCTGAGTCCAAAACCCAAAAAGAGCCTGTGTCTTAAGTGCCAAGAGGAGCGTGTGTCTAAGGCCCGAAAGGAGCCTGAGTCCAATACCCAGGAGGAGCCTGATTCTAAGTCCCAAGAGCAGCCTGATCTAAGTACCTGGAGGAGCCTGAGTCTATGCCCAAGAGCAGCCGGTGTCTATGTCCCAAGAGGAGCCTGGGATTAATTGCCAAGAGGAGGCTGAGTCTAATTCCCAGGATGCACCTGAGTCTAAGTCCACAGAGGGGTCGGGGTCTAAGTTCCAAGACGAGCCTGAGCCTAAGTCCCAAGAGGAGCCTGTGTATGTGTTCCAAGAGGAGAATGACGCTGTGTCCCATGAGGACCCTGATGTTAAGTCCCAAGAGGAGCCTGATTCTAAGTCCCAAGAGGAGTCTGAGTATAGGTCCCAAGAGGAACCTGAGTCTAATTTCCAAGAGGTTTCTGAGTGTAAGTCCAAAGAGTAGTCTGAGTCTAAGTCCCAAGAGGAGCATTAGCATGACTCCCTAGAGGAATCTGAGTCTGTGTCGCAAGAGGAGCCTGAGTCAAAGTAAAGGAGGAGCCTGAGTCTAAGTCCCAAAGGGAGCTGGGTCTAAGCCCCAAGAGGAGCCTGAGTCTAAGTCCTATGAGGAGTCTGAGGCTGTATCCCAAGGGGAGCCTAAGCCTAAGTCCCAAGATGAGCCTGAGTCTATGGGCCACGTCCCAAAGGAGCCTGATTCTAAGTCCAATGAGGAGCCTGAGTCTACGTCCCAAGAGGAGACTGAGTCTAAGTCCCAGGGGGTGTCTGAGTCTAAGTCACAAGAGGAGCCAGAGTCTATGTCCCAATAGGGGCCTTAGTCTAAGTCTCAAGAGGAGCCTGAGTCTAAGTCCCAAGAGGGGCCTTATTCTGTGTACCAAGAGGAGCCTGAGTCTACGTCTAAGTCCCTAGTGGATTCTGAGCTTGTGTCCCAAGATGAACCAGAGTCTAACTCCCAAGAAGAGTCTGAATCTGTATCCCAAGGGGAGCCCTAGTCTAAGTCCCAAGAGGAGCCAGAGTATATGGGCCAAGTCCCAGGAGGAGACTGAGCCTAGGTCCCATGAGGATCCTGAGTCTAAGTTCGGAGAGGAGTCTGAGTCTGTGTCCCAGAAGGCGCCTGTGTCTGTTTCCCAAGAGCAGCGTGGGTCTACTGCCCAGGAGGAGCCTGACTTGTATCCCAAGAGGAGTCTGAGTCTATGTCCCAGGAGGCGCCTGAGTCTAAGTCCCAAGAGGAGCCTGAATACAAGTCCCGAGAGGAGCATGTCTCTAAGGCTCAAAAGGAGCCTGAATCCAAGATCCAGGAGGAGCCTGATTATAAGACCCAATAGGAGCCTGAACTAAATGCATGGAGGAGCCTGAATCTAGGCCCAAGAGGAGCCTGAGTCGGTTTCCCAAGAGCAGCGTGGGTCTAATTTCCAGGAGGACCCTGATTTGTGTCCCATGAGGAGTCTGAGTCTATGTCCAAAGAGGAGTCTGAGTCATAGACCCAAGTGGAGCCTAAGTCTGTGTTTAAGAGGAACCTAAGTCTAAGTGCCAAGAGGAGCCTGAGTCTACGTCCCAAGCGGTGCCTCTGTCCACTGCCCAAAAGGAGTCTGAGCCTGTGTTCCAAGGGGAGTCTGAGTGTGTGTCCCAAGAGGAGCCTGAGTCAAAGTCCCCAGAGGACTCTGAGTCATAGTTCCAAGTGGAGTCTGAGTTTGTATCCCAAGAGGAACCTAAGTCTACGTCCTAATAGGAGCCTGAGTCTAAGTCCCAAGCGGATCCTCTGACTAAGTCCTAAAAGGAGTCTGAGGCTATGTACCAAGAGGAACCTAAGACTGAGTCCCCAGTGGAGCCTGCGTCTGTGTCCCAAGAAGAGCCTAAGTCTGTGTAAAAGATGAGCCTGAATCCAAGTCCCAAGAGGAGTCTGAGTCAGTGCCCCAAAATGAGACAAAGTCTAAGTCCCAGGAGGAGTCTGAGTCTGTATCCCAAGAGGAGAGTGAGTCCAAGTCCCAAGATGAGCCTGAGTCTGTGTGCCAAGTCCCATGGGGAGCCTGAGTATAAGTCCCATGAGGGGGCTGAGTCTGTGTCCCAAGAAGAGTCTGAGTCTAAGTCCAAGAGGAGCCTGATTCTAAGTCCCAAGGGGAGTTTGATTCTAAGTGCCTAGAGGAGCCTGACTCTAAGTCCCAAGAGGAGTCTGAGCTTGAGTCTAAGTCCCAGGAGGGGCCTAAGTCTGTGTACCAATAGGAGCCGGAATATAAGTCCCAAGCCGTGCCTCTGTCTAAGTCCCAAAAGGTGTCTGAGTCTTTGTACCAAGAGGAGCCTAGTCTAAATCCCAAAAGGAGCCTGAGTCTGTGTTCCATGAGGAGCTTAAGTCTGTGTACCAAGAGGAGTCTGAGGCTGTGTGCCAAGATGAGCGTGAGCCTATGTCCCAGGAGGAGTCTGAATCTGTATCCCAAGGGGAGCCTGAGTGTAAGTCCCAAGATGAGCCTGGGTCAGTGTGCCAAGTCCCAAGATAAGTCTGAGTCTGTGTCCAAAGAAGCGCCTGTGCCTAAGTCCCAGGAGGGGCCTGTGTCAATGTCCCAAGAGGTGTCTGAGTCTAAGACCCAGGAGCCTGAGCCTAAGTCCCAAAAGGAGCCTGAGCCTTTGTCCTAAGAGGAGCATAAGTCTGTGTACCAAGAGGAGCCTGAATCTATGTCCCAAGAGGAGTCTGAGTCCGTGTCCCAAGAGGAGTCAGAGTCTCAGTCCCAGGAGGAGCCTGATTCTATGTCCCTAAGGAGTCTGAGTCTAGGTCCCGAAAGGAGCCTGAGTGTGTGTCCCAAGAGGAGCCTGAGTCTAAGGCCCAAGAGGATACTGAGTCTAAGTCTTAAGTGGAGTCTGAGAAAAAAGTCCCTAGAGGAGAATGTGTCCGAGTACCAGGAGGAGCCTGAGTCTAAGCCCAAGAGGAGTCTGAGTCTCAGTCCCTGGGGGGATCTGAGTCGAAGTCCCAAGAAGAGTCTGAGTCTAGGTCAGAAGAGGAGCGTGTGTCTAAGGCTCAAAAGGAGCCTGGGTCTAAGTCTCAAAAGGAGCCTGTGTCTCAGTCCCAAGAGGTGCCTGAATGTAAGTCCCTATAGTAGTCTGAGCCTAAGTCCCAAGAGGAGCCTGAGTCTAAGTCCGAAGAGGAACGTGTGTCTATGGGTCAAAAGAAGCCTGAGTATACGTCCCAAGAGGAGTCAGATTCTAAGACCCAAGATGAGTCATATTCTGTGTCCCAAGATTAGCCTGAGTCTCAGTCCCAAGAGGAGTCCGAGCCTGAATCCCAAGGGGAGCCTGCGGCTAAGTCTCAAGATGAGCCCGAGTCTGTGTGCCAAGACCAAAATGGCATGATTCTAAGTCTCAAGAGGAGTCTCTGACTAATTCCCAAGAGGGGCCTTCGTCTGTGTGTCAAGAGGAGCCTGAGACTAAGTCCCGAGAAGAGCCTGAATCTAAGTCCAAGAGGAGCCTGTGTCTAAGGCCCAAAAGGAGCCTGAATAGAAGTCCCGAGATGATTCTGAGTCTAGGCCCAAGAGGAGCCTGGGAGTAAGTGCCAATAGTAGTCTGAGCCTAAGTCCCAAGAGGAGCCTGAGTATGAGTCCCCAGAGGAACCTGAGTCTAAGTCTCAAGAGTAGTCCGAGTTTAAGTCTCAAGAGGAGCCTGAGTCTAAGGCCCAAGAGGAGCCTGAGTCTGAAACCCAAGAGGAGCCTGAGTCTAAGTACCAAGAGGAGCCTGAGTCTAAGTTTGAATAGGAGCCTGATCTAAATGCCTGGAGTTGCCTGAGTCTAGGCCCAAGACTAGCCTAAGTCTGTTTACCAAGAGGAGAGTTGTTCTAATACCCAGCAGGAGACAGAGTTGTGTCCCAAAAGCAGTCTGAGTCTAAGTCCCAAAGTAGCCAGTGTCTAAAGTCCCAATATGAGTCTGGGACTAAGTCTCAAGAGGAGCCTGATTCTTTGTCCCAAGAGGAGCCTGCGACTAAGTCCAAAGAGGAGCCTGAGCCTGTATCCCAAGAGGAGCCTAAGTCTGTGTACCAAGAGGAGCCTGAGTCTAAGTCCCAAGACGAGTCTGTGTCTGTGTCCCAAGATGAGCCTGAGTCTAACTCCCAAGATGAGCCTGAGTCTATGGGCCAAGCGCCAAGAAGAGCCTGAGTCTATGTCCGATAAGGAGCCTGAGTCTATTTCTTAGGAAGAGCCTGAGTCGAAGTCCGGAGAGGAGTCTTAGTCTGTGCCCCAAGAGGCGCCTGTGTCTAAGTCCCAGGAGAGCCTGATTCTATGTCCCGAGAGGAGTCTGAGCCTATGTCCCAGGAGGAGCCTGAGACTAAGTCCCCTGAGGTGCCTGAGTCCAAGGCCCAAGAGGAGCCTGAGTCTAATTCCCTAGAGTAGCCTGAATTTAAGACCCAATAGGAGCATGCGTCTAAGGCTCAAAAGGAGCCTGAGTGCAAGTCCTAGGAGGAGCCTGAGTCTAAGTCCCAATAGGAGCCGGAACTAAGTGCCTGGAGGAGCCTTTGTCTATGCCCAATAGGAGCCTGAGTCGGTTTACCAAGAGCAGCGTAGGTCTAATGCCCAGGAGTAGCCTGAGTTGTGTCCCTAGAGGTGTCTGAATCTAAGTCCCAAAGTAGCCTGAGTCTGTGTACCAAGGGGAGTCTGAGTCTGTTTCCCAAGAGGAGCCTGAATCTATGTCCCAAGAGGAGTCTGAGTCTGTGTCCCAAGATGAGCGTGAGTCTAAGTCCCTGGAGGAGTCTGAGTCTGTATCCCAAGGGATGCCTGAGTCTAAGTCCCATAAGGAACCTGAATCTACGTCCCATGAGGAGCCTGGGCCAAAGTCCCAAGAGGAGCCTGAGTCTACGTCCCAAGAGGAGCCTAAATCTAAGTCCCAAGATGAGTCTGTGTCCCATGAAGCGCCTGTGTCTAAGTCCCAGGAGGAGCCTGAGTCTATGACCCAAGAGGAGTCTGAGTCTAAGTCCCAAGACAAGCCTGAGACTAAGTCCCAAGGGGAGCCTGAGTCTGTGTTCCAAGAGGAGCCTGAGGCTGTGTCCCATGAGGACCCTGAGGTTAAGTTCCGGGAGGAGCCTGAGTCTAAGTCCCAAGGGGAGTTTGAGCTTAAGTCCCAAGAAGAGCCTGATTCTAAGTCCCAATAGGAGTCTGAGTCTGTGTCCCAAGAGAGGTCTGAGTCTAAGTCTCAAGAGGAGGCTTAGTCTAAGTCCCAAGAGGAGCCTGATTCTAATTCCCATGGGGAGCCTGAGTCTAAGACCCAAGAGGAGTCTGAGTCTAAGTCGCAAGAGGAGTCTGAGTCTAGTCTCAGGAGGAACATGAGTTTAGGTCCCAAGAGGAGCCTGAACCCTAAGAGATGCATGAGTCCATGTCCCAAGAGGAGCCAGAGTCTAAGTTCCGATAGGAGCCTGATTCGAAGTCCTAAGAGGAGCCTGAGTAGAAGTCCCAAGTGGAACCTCTGTCTAAGTCCCAAGAGGAGTGTGAGTCTATGTACCAAGGGGAGTCTGAGTCTGTGTCCCAAGGGCGCCTGAGTCTTTATCCCAAGATGAGCCTAAGTCTGTGTAACAAGAGGAGCCTGAATCTAACTCCCAAGAGGAGTCTGAGTCTGTATCCCAAATGGAGCCTGAGTCTAAGTCCCAAGATGAGCGTGAGTATGTGTGCCAAGTCCTCAGAGGAGCCTGAGTATAAGTCCCAAGAAGAACCTGAGTCAAAATTTCCATGAGGAGCTGAGTCAAAGTCCCAAGAGGAGCCTGAGTCTAAGTCCCAAGAGGAGTCTGAGTCTGTGTCCCAAGAAGCGCCTGTGTCTTAGTCCCATGAGGAGCCTGAGTCTATGTCCCAAGAGGAGTCTGAGACTAAGACCCAGGAGGACCCTGAGTCTAAGTCCCATGAGGAACCTGAGTCTAAGGCCCAAGAGGAGCCTGAGTCTATGTCCCAAGAGGAGCCTGGATACAAGTCCCAGGACAAGTCTGAGCCCAAAACCCAAGAGGAGCCTGAGTCTAAATCCCAAGAGTGGCGTTTGTCTAAGGCCCTAAGGAGCCTGAGTCCAATTCCCAGGAGAAGCCTGAGTCTAAGCCCCAAGTGGAGCCTGATCTAAGTGCCTGGAAGAGTCTGAGTCTAGGCTCGAGAGGAATGTGAGTCTAAGTACCAAGGGGAGACTGAGTCTAAGTACCAAGAGGAGTCTGAGTCTGTATCCCAAGATGAACCTAAGTCTAAGTCCCAAGAGGAGCCTGAATACATCTGCCAAGAGGAGCATGTGTCTAAAGCTAAAAAGGGAGCCTGAGTCCAAGTCCCAGGAGGAGCCTGAGTCTATGTCCCAATAGGGGCCTGATCTATGTGACCAGGGGGTGCCTGAGTCTGTGTCCCATGAGGAGTCGGTGTCTAAGTCCCAAAGTAGCCTGAGTCTGTGTTCCAAGGGGAGTCTGAGTCTGTGTCCCAAGAGGAGCCTGAGTCTGAGTCACAAGAGGATTCTGAGTCTGTGTCCCAAGATGAGCCTGATTCTATGTCCCAAGCGGAGACTGGGTCTGTATCCCAAGGGGAGCCTGAGTCTAAGTCCCAAGATGCGCCTGAGTATGTGTGCCAAGTCCCAAGAGGAGCTTGAGTATAAGTCCCAAGAGGAGCCTGAGCATAAGTCCCAAGAGGAGCCTGAATCTAACTCCCATGAGGAGCCTGAGTCTAAGTCCCAAGAGGAGCCCGAGTCCAAGTCCCAAGATGAGTCTGAATCTGTGTCCCAAGAAGCGCCTGTGTCTAAGTCCCAGGAGGAGCCTGTGTATATTTCCCATGAGGTGTCTGAGTCTAAGTCCCAGGAGGAGCCTGAGTCAAAGTCCCATGAGGAGCCTGAGTCTAAGGCCCAAGAGGAGCCTGAATACAAGTCCCGATACAATTCTGAGTCCAAAACCCAAGAGGAGCCTGAGCCTAAGTCCCAAGAGGAGCCTGAGTTTAAGTCCCAAGAGGAGCCTGAGTCAAGGCCCCAAGGTGAGCCTGAGTCTGTGTGCCAAGTCCCAGAAGGAGATTGAGTCTAAGTCCCAAGAGGAGTCTGAGTCTAAGCCCCAGGAGGAGTCCGAGCCTATGTCCCAAGAGGAGCCTGAGCCTAAGCCCCAAGAGGAGCCTGAGTCTAAGTTCCAAGGGTAGTCTGAGTCGGTGTCTAAGTCCCAAGAGGAGCCTGAGTCTAAGTCCCAAGAGGAGCCCGAGTCTCTGACACAAGAAGCGCCTGTAACTAAGTCCCAGGAGGATCCTGATTCTAAGTCCCAAGAGGAGTCTGAGTCTAAGTCCCAAAAGGAGCCTGAGTCTGTGTCCCAAGAGGTGCCTAAATCTGTGTACCAAGAGGAGCCTGAATCTAAGTCCCAGGAGAAGTCTGAGTTTTAGTCCCAAGACGAGTGTTTGTCTAAGGCCTAAAAGGAGCCTGAGTCTAAGTCCCAAGATGAGCCTGAGTCAGTGTGCCAAGACCCAAGAGGAGCCTGAGTATAAGTCCCATTAGGGTTCTGGGTCGAAGTCCCAAGAGGAGCCTGAGTCTACGTCCCAAGAGGAATTCGAGTCTGTTTCACAAGAACCGCCTTTAACTAAGTCCCAGATGGTGTATTCTTGGAATACACGGTAAGATAGAGTATATTTTTAATACTCTTTGATTGTTCATTCCTTTCTTATTCTCAAACACCAACAGTGATCTTCCAGTTTCTCTTTGGTGGTCATGTCTCTTATGTTATTCGTGAGTCTGTTCTAGATATATTTCTTCCATGACTCACCTAGCGTCATCTAGCAGCGAATCTTTGAAGTTCCTCAATTCTTCCCGGTGCAAGAGGACTTTCTTATCAATGCCAAGATGGCGGCAAGTGACCGATCTCGTGTGTTAGCAGCTCTTGCATATTACTGTATTTTAGTTGTAATTTGCGTGTTCAAGTGTACTGTATGGTGCGCAACTGTATCTAAAAACATTTCCAATCATAGTGATGTGTCATGTGACCTGGAAATTCAGTGGTTCTGTGCAGATAGACACTCGACTTTCTCAACCGCGGCAGCTTGTAACCTACCAGTGCTCCGCCATGTCTCCGCCACACCTCGTGGACCAGTACAGGGTTGCCGTGCTTCCTCCAGTGCAGTGTACTTCATACTACTTCTACTATCAGGTGACATTCACTTAAACCCAGGACCCCTTAACCTCTATTATCAGAACGCACAAAGCATCCAAAATAAATTAACCGACTGTATAACAAATTCATTAGAAATTAACCAATTCGATATCCTCTGCCTCTCAGAAACATGGTTGTCAGACTTTGTCTCTTGTGGGGAACTTCCGTTTTCATCTGAGTTCAATGTGTTTCGGCGCGATAGGTCCTCAAGGGGTGGCGGTGTTGCAATCGCAGTTCGTAACAAACTGAAGGCAAAACATCGGCCTGACTTAGAAACTTCCTGCGAAATCATATGGGTCGAGATTAATATCCCAAAAAGGAAGAATTTACTCGTAGGCTGCTTCTACCGTCCACCTACCAGCAAAATTGACACCTTAGAAGAATGTTTCAACTCTACTGTTCTTGCCCTCAACCAAGAAAATGAAATAGTATTACTAGGTGATTTTAATTCACATATCTCCTGGACATCAATAGACAATGGTACCATAAACTCTGCCCCAATTGATACTTTCATCGTATCTAATTTTATAAACGGTCTTCACCTGAAACAGTTCAATCTATATCCTACAAGGAAATCTGAAACACTGGACCTCATATTTTCAACACTGCGTGATGTCACCGTGGCAGTTGGAAGAAATATCCTTAACACTGACCACAGTTCAATAGAAGCCTCCCTCCCCGTCCCAGCCTGCAGACATAAAAACAGCCCACCTGCCAAGAACAAAACATTCCCTCTCTGGAGGAAGGTCGACTGGCAAGCTGTCAATCAAGATTTATCATCTCTTCCTTGGAGCCTGCTAAGAGCTGAGAGAGATGTAAATAGCGCAGTGGCCTTGTTTGAGGATTTACTCTACTCAGCCATTAAACAACACGTGCCTTTCTCCGTTCCCAAATCCAACAAATGTCCGCACTGGCTAAGCGAAAACACCAAACTCCTTCTCCAAAACAAAACTCGTGCATGGTCACTGTGGAAATCAGTTCCTAATCCTCATACTCGCAATGTTTTTACTCACCTACGGAAAATTTCAAGAGCTCATATGACAGAAGATAACAACCGCTACATTTCTTCCATAACAGGAAATCTCAAGAATAACCCGAAGACGTTCTGGACACTTATATCATCCCGTAGAAAGACTCCTAGAATTCCACTTAACCTAAACCTCAATAATGAAGAAATCCCATTTGAATTGAGGTCCACACATTTCAATGAATATTTTCACTCAACCTTTTCAGTTCCCGTACCAATCCCCAGTCCCCCTCAACTTACTAGCGTCTGTTCTGATTCACTGTCTCAAATTTCAACGACCCCCGATGAAATCCAAAATATCTTAAAACGTCTGCCCGCAAACCGATCTACTGGGCCATCAGACATAAGCCCTATATTCCTGAAAAACACCTGTGCATCTCTCAGCATCCCCTTGTCCATAATACTCAACTGGTGCATGACATCCGGCACTTTTCCCGACTCATGGAAAAGAGCTGACGTCACACCTGTCTTTAAATCAGGCAGCAACCACGAAATTTCCTCATACAGACCTACATCTATCGTCCCTATACTCTCTTCAGTCTTCGAAAGAATAATACATAGCCGTCTCCTCACTTTCACCAAACCTCACCTCTCAGAAGAACAACATGGCTTCGTCCCTGGAAAATCATGTTTAACAAATCTGACTGTTCTGAACCATCACATAATTTCTGCAATTGAACAAAAATCTCAGCTAGATGTAATCTACGTTGACCTGGCCAAAGCATTTGATTCCGTGAACCATTGCCTTCTCCTCCACAAGCTTGCTTCACGATACAACGTACATGGATCCTTCCTGTCCCTAATACAAAGTTTCCTGTCCAATAGGCAACAACGGGTAGTGCTTCCAGGGTCTGTATCGTCCTGGCTCCCAGTCTTATCAGGAGTAACTCAGGGCAGTATCCTGGGACCCCTTCTCTTCGTGCTGTATATGGACGATATTAACACATGTGTGCAAAATTCTCCGTGTTCCATTCTTCTGTACGCAGATGACCTCAAGATATTCAGAAAAATTTCCAGTTCTGACGACCGCACTGAGCTCCAGGAAGCAGTGAATGCATGTACTGACTGGTTCAACAAATGGAGGTTATCTCCAAATCCCAAAAAGTGCTTCAGTGTGTCTTTTTCACTAATGAAATCTGGAAATCAGGCCGACTATAAAATTTGTGGAAATAAATTGGATACGGCTTCTCAGGTAAGAGATTTAGGAATTATTCACGATGATAAACTGACATTCTCTCCCCACATTGACCACATCAAATCTCGCGCAATGCGCAGTCTCGGCATTCTATACAGGTTCACAGAAATTAAAGACCTCTCTGCACTTAAATTATACTTCACCACATATGTTCTCCCTATCCTAGATTTCTCTTCTCCAATTTGGTCTGCCTCGGCAATAACCAATATTTCTAAATTGAACAGTGTCTTTAATTTCTTCATATCAATAGTCAAAGCTCGCAATCCTTCACTAAGGCACTTTGCCAAATCCGACATTTTAAATCAGCTCAATGTACTCGACCTGAGAAGCCGTCTACAATTTACTGACCTGTGTTTCCTACATAAAATTATGAATGGTTACACAAAATGTAACATGCTACTAAGCTACTTCCCACTCCACGTTCCCTCCCGTTCAACACGTCAGAACCATTTACACCACATACCTCGCCCACGTCTTGAAGTACAGAAGCGCTCTATTTTCTACCGTCTGCCAACCCTTAGCAACTCCCTTCCAAATATTGACATATTCTCTCCCTATAGAACATTCAAACATAACATTAGAAGATCCCTTTCATCCTCAATCCCTAACCCCTCACCCTCCTAATCACCCACTACCCCAATCATTCCCTACGTCTTTCCCGAGATTTGTCCCTTGCTGCCATCACTGCCATTTGTTACCTGTTATTGTTGTTGTTTTGTTAATATTATTTAAAATTGTTAAAATATTAGTGTAAAATGACCTATTCATGGTTGTATCTAATAATTATTAAATAAATAAATAAATAAATAAATCTGGCCCCCAGAGCTCGTCGCCATCGCCAGCTATCATCTCCGTGATCAAGAGAACTTCGTCTACTTTTTCACCCACCATGCTGCGCTAGTATCGTCTGCTATCAACTCTTTGAAGACCATTCATTAAGAAAAACATTTATTTTTTCAAGGTTGTCTATTCTGATATGTATTCCTTTGGTCTCCTACCCCCACTCTTTTCCCTATCCTGGTCCCTCTGCGCTTTGCTGAGTGGGTCTCACTTGCACGTCGGCCCTCGACTTAGTCAGTCAAGGCTCAACTAGAGCTAGCCTCCTCAAACCAAGAGGCACTCTCTGCATTCCACGCCATGTTGGAACTTTAAGTTTATCCATCAAAGGGAACTTCACCTTCGCCATGCAACAAAGATAAGTACAGACTTCAGGTTTTTAACCTCATCTTCATTGGTTTTAATATCTACATGCTTTTAACGATCATTTTATAGGCAGTGTGAGATTACTATGTTTGGGGCAATAATCATCCTTCGCGGGATTTTCCATGTTAAGCTTTTGTCTGTCTAAGCAAATCTTAAGAGAAAGCAGCATTTCTTATGAGAAATCTTCTCACAACGTGGGAATTACCCACTGTCTATAAACTATTAAGCTCGTTCCACCGCTGGAATAACTTTGGCCCTATTCTTCTATTAGGATCGTTCTGGAACCTTCCAGATTCTGTACTCTATCTACAAGTCGTGCCATCATGTATTTTCCACTCACATGTGGGAATACTATTTAAAATATGAGGAATCTTCGTTATGAATTAATGATCAATAGCTAATTTTCTTCCACCGTTGGAATGTTCTATGGCGCATTTAATTGTAATTCACAACTTTCTCAAGCAATAGACTTTCGCCTACCTAGTGCAACAAATTATTTTTCATCATTGCAATAACTTTCTTTGCCATTAACTTGTGTGCTACTACAGTGAACTTTTCATCCATTCAACAAACTATAGTGATAAACAGTGTTCTTTCAGTATTTCTTCCGCGTCGCGTTCGTCCGATTATTATAAATACGGCCATGAACATTTAACTTCCATCCCAGTTGCTCTTTCCTAAACCTCTTACTAACAAACCATAATAAAGTTGTTACTTGAGGTCTTTTTCAATGAGTTGTCACTCTATAGAAGTGCCCTCCCCTTTTTCTTATATAACATTCATTAACTTCTGCATAAATACGTGTCTAGTACACGTTTTAAACTTACATTGTTTCTCCCTTCTAATTAGGGAATACAATTCTTTCAACTCATGAGTGAGTTGTTTCTAGGTTTCACGAAATGGAATCTTGCCCCATTTGGCTCGTGATTCCTACTTAAACACAGGAGGTCTAGAACCTTCCTTTCGACTTTCTCTTCAGGTTTCACATTAAGTGACCTGCCCAATTTGTATAACCAAAAAAATATATATAGGTAATTCCGCTTAAATATAAGAAGTTAGGAACTTCTATTTTATTCTTCCTGTTTTTGTTATTGTTATTTTCAAAGTTGTTACTCTTTCTACAATATTTTCTCAGAAATTTCTAGAAGAACACACCTTGTACTCGATTTAATGTCTAACTTTAATCACTTCATTTGTCTTTTTTAAATCTTACAAAGATGTTAGTACATATAAGGTTTGAAACCTAAAGAATTGTTAATTGCCTGGAGCAAACTTTAAATGTTAGGAGGTCTGCGACCCCAAATTGTTAACAAAAATTGAAACTATATACTTGTTAGATTTATTAGACTTTTTTGCATTGTTAAATAAATTCAAACTTTCCTTTTTGACTCATCATTTCTCTAATACAACGGTTAGGTAAGATCCTGTCTTCCTTGGTTCTTCCTTCCTAATGCCATTAAATCTATTGATAGGGCTTTCACCACTTGTTGCATTTGAGCAAGAACTCTTAGTGGTTATCTTGATAAATTTTCTCTTAGCTTTATTAGCTAATTCTAACTGGCCAGTAAGGCAAGTACAGCTCGCTACGCCAGCTTCCTGCTTGTGGAGATCCTCTCCAAAAAACTTATGGTTGGTTTTCCAAAAGATAAGTGTTTCTCTTCGCCTAAACTTTTAGTCGGCTCCTTGCTGGATAAAAGCTTAGCCATTTCCAAATGCAACTATTGGTTCATTTACCAAATTTATTCTCAAAGGCATAATTATTTTATTACTATCCTTCTTGGAAGCACTTGGTCGCTTTTCAAGAACTCTACAACTTCGAAAACTGGAAATATCGAAATCAATTCAAATTATTGGCATTCTTCGAATTACTTGTTCAAAACGAATTCCTTTGAACAGACATACAATAAGTTATGTTACTCTCTGTCTTGCCAGACCATCACCCTTCCCCATAGTAGGCATATGCATGCTTGAGAGGGAATATGCTAAAGCCATTCTTTTGCAAACCGCCCAAGTCCTAGCTGCGGTTCCCGTTAGCTTCGACCAGGTCCTTACCCACTTTAGGTATCAGAGAGCGGATTTGCAGTGGCAGTGTACTTAAAGTTAAATTTATAATTTTTGTGGGACTCTCCTCCTATTTCTCTATCCTTTCTCTCCAGTCCGAAACCCACCTCCTTTTCTTTATCATCTTCCCTTGGTGGTTAGGTTATTCCTCAGTCAATAATCTACCCAAAATTTGGTCCCGGAAACCCGGGAGAGTCCATTTGTCATTTGTTATTCCTTTTAAAAGGTTATTTGACAATACCTTACAAATTATTAATATCTGCTTTGAATCTTTCAGCTATAACTACATCGTGCAAAGCCTGTGAAGGGGAAAGAGGCCGCTCCTGCCTCCTTTGGTGTGTCCCTTTCTTTCAACTTATTTGCTGCTGCCAGCCTGACAGCATTTCCAAGGTTCCACAGTTCCGTGAGTTATACTTTAATCTATTTACCTTGTCATGGCTCCTACTGAAAAGGATAAGGATGAAAAACTTACTTCTAAACGAGCATCCTATAAAGGACAAATTACCCGATTCAGAAAATACATCAGAAGCTCAATTAGACTTGTTAAGACATCGTGTAAGGGATTTTGAACGTTCATATGAAAATTATTGCAACATTCAAACTGAAATAGAAACTTGTATGCTCAATCAAACCGAAGATCGAGTCGAAGTAGAAAACAAATATTACGAATGCATAGGTTCTGCTTTCAAAATAATACGCCAACTCGAAGAGGAGCAGAAAAAGGACGCTTCTGTTCTTGGTTCCCTTCACGAACCACAAACTTCCTTTCGCGATCGTACTCACAAGCCCAAACCTATTTTACCTAAAATTGATTTACCCCACTTCTCTGGAGATGAATCTACTTGGGATTCTTTCTATGAATTATTTTGCTCTCTTGTTCATGACAATGAAGACATTCAAGTCATATACAAGTTTCATTACTTGAGATCTATCCTCCGAGGTCAAGCTCTGCAGTTAGTTGAAGCACTTCCTCTAAGTGCCGAAAATTACCCCATTGCCTTTAACTTATTGAAAGAAAGATACGGAAATTTACGGTTACGTATTCAACGCCATATGAAGGCTCTATTCAACCTACCTGCGTCACAGCATAATGACGTCACTAGTTTGCGTACCCTCGTTGACACTACACAACTTCACGTCAAAGCTCTGTCCCAATTAGAACAACCCACTGAACACTGGGATACTTTCCTAATACATTTAGTGGTTTCTAAAGTTGATGCTGCTACCCTCAAAGCTTGGGAAATTGAACTTTCTAGAGAAGACGATTACTCTTACGAGCATTTAGTCACTTTCATATATGCCAGATGCCAGCTGTTAACCGCTCTAGCAAATCAAAGTGAACCCTCATCTCCGAGTTCTAAATTTGAATTAATGTCTATCAAACCTAAAAGCGAACGCTTAGCTTCTAGTATCCAAAACCCTGGGTCCAGCTCATCCAAATTTAAGCCAAACACCACTGGTTACCCAACTAGGTCTAGTGAACGCCGTATTGCTAGCTCTCTCGTTTTAAACACTCAAAGCGAACCTCGCAAGAGTTTCAATGAACCATTAAGGTGTATACTCTGTAAAGATTCCCATGCCTTATATCTATGCAAATCCTTCAAAGAACTGTCAGTCGACGACAGAAGAAAATTAGTTTCCCAAAACAAACATTGCTTCAACTGCCTAGCGCCTACGCATTCTGCTTCTAATTGCAAGTCCACAAGACTTTGCTTCCATTGTGAAAAGGCTCATCACACTTTGCTACATCGTCATGATCAGGCAAGGTCATCGACAGCATCTACTTCTCAGAAAAGTGATAATGCTAACAGTTCCAGTGCTTCATCGTACATTCAAAATGCCAAGTCCATTCGTAGTGCCGAAGTATTGCTGTCTACTGTCCAAATCGAAGTTCAGGATAACTTTGGCAACTGGGTCCGTGCACGCGGTCTTCTCGATTCAGCGGCAACTCATGATTTTGTGTCTAATGCTTTGATTAGAAAACTAGGCCTACCTGTAAACCCCACTTCTATTAATGTATCGGGCATTAACAGCTCAAAATCGCAAGCTTTACAGTTCTCAAAGCTAACCATAAGAGACATTTGTCACAGAAACAACTTTCTCAAACTGAATTGTCTGATTCTCAATAGCATTGGAGAAGACACTCCAAGTCACTCTGTGGATATTTCAGGTTTAAACATTCCCTCGCATTTAAGGCTATCCGATCCTTTGTTCAACATACAAAACCCCATTGACATACTCTTCAGTGCCAATGTTTTTTGGAATTGCCTTCGTAAACAGGTTCGCAAGTTATCCTCAAACGTGGGCGCCAGAGACACTAATTTTGGATGGATCGTCACTGGTCAACTTCCCCATTATTCTCCCCAACCCGCATCGCAATGTTATTTCTCCAATACTGATCTGGAACAGTTTTGGAGGATCGAAAGCGTTGATCCTCCTAACGTGACTTCTTCAGAAAATGAATTCTGTGAGCAACTTTTTCTCAACACCACCACTCGCTCTTCTGATGGTCGGTTCATTGTTCAGATGCCAAGATTACATAATCCCCCTAAACTTATTAACTCTCAACCCAAAGCTAGAAAAGCTCTCTTTGCTATCGAGAACAAATTCAAGAAAGAACCTCTCGTTAAACAGCAGTACACTGATTTCATGGATGAGTATGAAAGCTCAGATCATATGGAAGTTGTTAACAAATCTGATGATGAATTGCACCCCCCAACTGAAACGGTTTTCTTAAATCATCATCCCGTGTGGAAAAACCCTCTTGTAAAGGATAAAATCCGAGTTGTTTTCAATGGTTCATCACCTGACGTTAATGGCAACAGCCTTAACGACACTCTTTACTCTGGTCCTGCTATTCAGTCAGATCTATCTGCTATACTCTTAAACTTTCGATTATTTCCCATAGCTGTTATAGCGGATATAAAACAGATGTACCGCCAAGTTTTAATTCAGCCTGAACAACGAGATCTCCAAAGAATCTTGTAGCGCGATGAAATCAGTATGCCCATTAAGATATTTTGTTTAAAAACAGTTACTTATGGCTTAAAACCTTCCGCTTTCCTTGCTATCCGATCCCTACACTTGTTAGCCTCTCAAGATGGTCATTTATTTGATTCTAAAGCTTCTGAAGCGCTAACCACGTCATTCTATGTTGACGATTATTTGCAGTCCTTCCCCACTCTGGAGGAAGCTTCTCTCGTGTCTTTAGAACTTCAGGCATTGCTAAGGAATGGAGGTTTCCCACTTCATAAGTGGAATTCCAACTCCCCTGAGTTTCTCGCCCAGTTTCCCATCGAAAACGTAGATCCCTCCTCTGTCAAAATTTGTGGAAACTCCGAATCCATAAAAAACTCTTGGAGTTCATTGGTGCACTAGCACTGACACTCTCATCTATAGTGTATCGCTCGCCGAAGAGCTCCCTAACACAAAAAGACAGATTCTCTCTGGAATTGCAAAAATTTTTGATCCGCTTCAATTCCTTGCCCCAGTTATCGTTATAGCCAAACTCTTCATGCAAGAGCTGTGGCCGCTCAAATGTGAATGGGATGACACTGTTCCCCTTTCTTTTCTTAACAGATGGCTTTCTTTTCGCAGCAATTTGCTTGATCTTTCCCTTATTGAAATTCCTAGGAATTTAATTAACACTCATTCTAATGCATCCTTTTTCCTTCATGTGTTCGCGGACAGTTCCGAAAAAGCTTATGGTTGCTGCGCATATTTAGTTTATCGCCGTTCATTAAATGGATCTTCAGTTTCCAACCTTGTTTGTGCCAAATCGAAGGTAGCTCCTCTTAAAACTATCACTTTGCCTAGGCTTGAATTGTGTGCTGCACTCATGGCCGCAGAACTTGTTAAAAAATTACGGGAAGTATTAAAAGTCGAATTCTCGCAAATATATCTCTGGAGCGATTCCATGATCACACTTTCCTGGATCGCCAAGAACCCCGCTCACTGGCAAACTTTTGTTGCAAACAGGGTTTCCAAAATTCAAACTCTTTCTTCGGGATGTCAATGGAGGCATGTGCCCAGTGCTGATAACCCAGCCGACATTATCTCTCGAGGATGTTTACCATCTCAATTGGCAGCTTCCCAGTTGTACTGGCATGGGCCCTCGTGGTTAATCGAAGACTCTTCTTGTTGGCCTTCTAAACCTCCAGCTACAAACTCCAACTTGCCTGACGCTAAAGTATCTTTATCTACTGCTTCGTGTCTTGTTTCCAACGTTTCTCATCCCTTGTTGTCCCGCTATTCTTCCTTTCATAAACTAATTCGAATTGTCGCCTATCTTCTTAGATGGAAATATCTTGTGGTTGACCAACCTCTTCTCCCCAAACCACACCTTACCTATCATGAATTGAATCTCGCTACCATTAAGGTTTTACGACTGACACATCAAGAAGCCTTTTCTTCTGAATTATCTTTACTTTCTTCTAAAAGGGATCTTCCCAAATCCAGTCGTCTTTGCGCTTTAGCCCCGTTCCTTGATGACAATGGGTTACTCAGGGTAGGTGGTAGGCTGGCGCAATCTTTGCTCTCTGAGGACTAAAAGCATCCCGTTATTTTGCCTTCTAAACATCACGTAACTTCCTTAATTATACGTGACTTTCATCATCGCAATCTGCATGTTGGTACACGCACTCTGCTTTGCCTCTTAAGGGAAAAGTACTGGATTATAAATGGAATTCATGAAGTTTCCTCTGTAATTCACAAGTGCATTCCTTGCTTCAAAGCGAAACCTAAAGTCAATACTCAATTAATGAGCGATCTGCCCTCTTTTCGCTCTTCTCCTATACGCCCATTTGCTCTAACTGGTGTGAACTATATGGGTCCATTCCAATATCAACGAAATTCCCCTGAAGCTAAACGCAAATTGTTTGGTAAGCTCTATGTTTCTCTCTTTGCTTGCATGGTTACTGGCGCAATCCATTTGGAACTAGTAACGAATGCCTCTACTTCTTACTTTTTATCAGCTGTCTCTCGCTTCGCTGCTAGGCGTGGTGTTCCTTCAGAGATGTTCTCTGATAACGCTTCCACCTTTCAGGGCGCAGCGTCCTTGTGGAAGAAAGCTCTCACATCTTCTCCTGCCATGGAACCGATCTCTAATTTTTCCTATTCAAAGGGTTTCAAATGGCGTTTTATACCTCCCTACTCTCCTAATCACGGTGGTAGGTGGAAATCCTGCGTAAAGCTCACTAAACGTCATTTAAGAAAGGTTTTAGGTAATCGCATTCTGACTTATGAAGAATTTAATTCACTGTCCGTTCTGATTGAAGGTGTTGTTAATTCTCGCCCTTTAACTCCGCTTTCCAATGACCCTGATGACCTGATTCCACTCACACCTGGTCACTTCCTTATAGGCACTTCTCTTTCTGCCCCTCCTCCCCTTTCCAGCTCTTTCAGGGATTCTAATCTACCTATTGTTTGGCGTAAACTTGAAGCCCTTCGCAATTCTTTCTGGAAGAGGTGGAACTTGGAATATTTAACTTCCTTGCAACGGAGACAGAAGTGGTTTCTTTCCAGTCCCGACATTAAAGTGGGGGACTTGGTCTTGGTCAGGGATGTTTCTCCTCCCCTGGTCTGGATTTCTGGTGGAGTGACCGAGTGTTATCCTGGAAGGGATGGGAGGCTCAGGGTGGCCTGAATTTTGACCACTAACGGTCAGATCACAAGACCACTGTCTTTAATTGCTCCATTACCTTTAAATGTTTAATTGGTTTTCCTGCTCTCTGTTGGTGTTTCCCTTCCCAGCTTGGTGTATTCTTGGAATACACGGTAAGATAGAGTATATTTTTAATACTCTTTGATTGTTCATTCCTTCCTTATTCTCAAACACCAACAGTGATCTTCCAGTTTCTCTTTGGTGGTCATGTCTCTTATGTTATTCGTGAGTCTGTTCTAGATATATATATCTTCCATGACTCACCTAGCGTCATCTAGCAGCGAATCTTTGAAGTTCCTCAATTCTTCCCGGTGCAAGAGGACTTCCTTATCAATCTGGCCACCAGAGCTCGTCGCCATCGCCAGCTATCATCTCCGTGATCAAGAGAACTTCGTCTACTTTTTCACCCTCCATCCTCGTCTGCTATCAACTCTTTGAAGACCATTCATTAAGAAAAACATTTATTTTTTCAAGGTTGTCTATTCTGATATGTATTCCTTTTGTCTCCTACCCCCACTCTTTTCCCTATCCTGGTCCCTCTGCGCTTTGCTGAGTGGGTCTCACTTGCACGTCAGCCCTCGACTTAGTCAGTCAAGGCTCAACTAGAGCTAGCCTCCTCAAACCAAGAGGCACTCACTGCATTCCACGCCATGTTGGAACTTTAAGTTTATCCATCAAAGGGAACTTCACCTTCGCCGTGCAGCAAAGATAAGTACAGACTTCAGGTTTTAACCTCATCTTCATTGGTTTTAATATCTACATGCTTTTAACGATCATTTTATAGGCAGTGTGAGATTACTATGTTTGGGGCAATAATCATCCTTCGAGGGATTTTCCATGTTAAGCTTTTGTCTGTCTAAGCAAATCTTAAGATAAAGCAGAATTTCTTATGAGAAATCTCCTCACAACGTGGGAATTACCCACTGTCTATAAACTATTAAGCTCGTTCCACCGCTGGAATAACTTTGGCCCTATTCTTCTATTAGGATCGTTCTGGAACCTTCCAGATTCTGTACTCTATCTACAAGTCGTGCCATCATGTATTTTCCACTCACTTGTGGGAATACTATTTAAAATATGAGGAATCTTCGTTATGAATTAATGATCAATAGCTAATTTTCTTCCACCGTTGGAATGTTCTATGGCGCATTTAATTGTAATTCACAACTTTCTCAAGCAATAGACTTTCGCCTACCTAGTGCAACAAATTATTTTTCATCATTGCAATAACTTTCTTTGCCATTAACTTGTGTGCTACTACAGTGAACTTTTCATCCATTCAACAAACTATAGTGATAAACAGTGTTCTTTCAGTATTTCTTCCGCGTCGCGTTCGTCCGATTATTATAAATACGGCCATGAACATTTAACTTCCATCCCAGTTGCTCTTTCCTAAACCCCTTACTAACAAACCATAATAAAGTTGTTACTTGAGGTCTTTTTCAATGAGGTGTCACTCTATAGAAGTGCCCTCCCCTTTTTCTTATATAACATTCATTAAATTCTGCATAAATACGTGTCTAGTACACGTTTTAAACTTACATTGTTTCTCCCTTCTAATTAGGGAATACAATTCTTTCAACTCATGAGTGAGTTATTTCTAGGTTTCACGAAATGGAATCTTGCCCCAATTGGCTCGTGATTCCTACTTAAACACAGGAGGTCTAGAACCTTCCTTTCGACTTTCTCTTCAGGTTTCACATTAAGTGACCTGCCCAATTTGTATAACCAAAAAAATATATATAGGTAATTCCGCTTAAATATAAGAAGTCAGGAACTTCTATTTTATTCTTCCTGTTTTTGTTATTGTTATTTTCAAAGTTGTTACTCTTTCTACAATATTTTCTCAGAAATTTCTAGAAGGACACACCTTGTACTCGACTTAATGTCTAACTTTAATCACTTCATTTGCCTTTTTTAAATCTTACAAAGATGTTAGTACATATAAAGATTTGAAACCTAAAGAATTGTTAATTGCCTGGAGCAAACTTTAAATGTTAGGAGGTCTGCGACCCCAAATTGTTAACAAAAATTGAAACTATATACTTGTTAGATTTATTAGACTTTTTTGCATTGTTAAATAAATTCAAACTTTCCTTTTTGACTCATCATTTCTCTAATACAACGGTTAGGCAAGATCCTGTCTTCCTTGGCTCTTCCTACTTAATGCCATTAAATCTATTGATAGGGCTTTCACCACTTGTTGCATTTGAGCAAGAACTGTTAGTGGTTATCTTGATAAAGTTTCTCTTAGCTTTAATAGCTAATTCTAACTGGCCAGTAAGGCAAGTACAGCTCGCTACGCCAGCTTCCTGCTTGTGGAGATCCTCTCCAAAAAACTTATGGTTGGTTTTCCAAAAGATAAGTGTTTCTCTTTGCCTAAACTTTTAGTCGGCTCCTTGCTGGATAAAAGCTTAGCCATTTCCAAATGCAACTATTGGTTCATTTACCAAATTTATTCTCAAAGGCATAATTCTTTTATTACTATCCTTCTTGGAAGCACTTGGTCGCTTTTCAAGAACTCTACAACTTCGAAAACTGGAAATATCGAAATCAATTCAAATTATTGGCATTCTTCGAATTACTTGTTCAAAACGAATTCCTTTGAACAGACATACAATAAGTTATGTTACTCTCTGTCTTGCCAGACCATCACCCTTCCCCATAGTAGGCATATGCATGCTTGAGAGGGAATATGCTAAAGCCATTCTCTTGCAAACCGCCCAAGTCCTAGCTGCGGTTCCCGTTAGCTTCGACCAGGTCCTTACCCACTTTAGGTATCAGAGAGCGGATTTGCAGTGGCAACCGCCTTTGAGTGTACTTAAAGTTAAATTTATAAATTTTGTGGGACTCTCCTCCTATTTCTCTATCCTTTCTCTCCAGTCCGAAACCCACCTCCTTTTCTTTATCATCTTCCCTTGGTGGTTAGTTCATTCCTCAGTCAATAATCTACCCACCAGGAGGAGCCTTATTCTATGTCCCAAGAGGAGTCGGAGTTTAAGACCTAGGAGGAGCCTGATTCTAAGTCCCATTATGTGCCTGAGTATAAGTCCCAAGAGTTTGAGTCTAAGTCCCAAGAGGCGCCTGAGTCTAAGTCCCAAGATAAGTCTGAGTCTGTGTCCAAAGAAGCGCCTGTGTCTAAGTCCCAGGAGGAGCCTGATTCTATGTCCCAAGAGGAGTCTGAGTCTATGTCCCAAAAGGAGCCTGAGTCTTTGTCCTAACAGGAGCCTAAGTCTGTGTACCAAGAGGAGCCTGAATCTAAGTCCCAAGAGGAGTCTGAGTCTGTGTCCCAAGAGGAGTCAGAGTCTAAGTCCCAAGAGGAGCCTCAGTCTAAATACCAAGAGGAGTCCGATTCTGTGTCACAAGAAGCGCCTCTAAGTCCCAGGAGGAGCCTGATTCTATGTCCCAAGAGGAGCCTTAGTCTAAGTCTTAAGAGGAGTCTGAGAAAAAGGTCCCTAGAGGAGCATGTGTCAGAGTCCCAGGAGGAGCCTGAGTCTAAGCCCAAGAGGAGTCTGAGTCTTAGTCCCAGGGGGGGGGGTCTGAGTCGAAGTCCCCAGAGGAGTCTGAGTCTAGGTCCGAAGAGGAGCGTGTGTCTAAGGCTCAAAAGCAGCCTGGGTCTAAGTCTCAAGAGGAGCCTGTGTCTCAGTCCCAAGAGGTGCTTGAATGTAAGTCCCAATTGTACTCTGAGCCTAAGTCCCTAGAGGAGCCTGAGTGTGAGTCCCCAGAGGAACCTGAGTCTAAGTCCCAAGAGGAGCCGGAGTCTAAGTCCTAAGAGAAGTCTGAGTCTAAGCCCCAAGAGGAGCATGAGTCCGAGTCCCAAGAGGAGCCTCAGTCTAAACCCAAGAGGAGTGTGAGTCTAAGTCCCAGGGGGGGGGGGGGGTGTCTGAGCCTAAGTCCCAAGAGGATCCTCTGTCTAAGTCAGAAGAGGAGCGTGTGTCTTTGGCTCAAATGAAGCCTGAGTATACGTCCCAAGAGGAGTCAGAGTCTAAGACCCAAGATGAGTCATATTCTGTGTCCCAAGATTAGCCTGAGACTCAGTCCATAGAGGAGTCCGAGCCTAAATCCCAAGAGGAGCCTGAGTCTATGTTCCAATAGGAGTCTGACTCTCAGACCCATTAGGAGCCTGAGCCTGTGTCCCAAGATGAGCCTGAGTCTAACTCCCAAGAGGAGTCTGAGTCTGTATCCCAAGGGGAGCCTGAGTCTAAGTCCCAAGATGAGCCTGTTTCTGTGTGCCAAGTCCCAAGAGGAGCCTGTGTAAAATTCCCAAGCGGAGCCTGAGTATAAGTCCCATGATGAGCCTGAGTCTATGGGCCAAGCGCCAAGAGGAGCCTAAGTCTATGTCCGATGAGGAGCTTGAGCCTATTTCCCACGAAGAGCCTGAGTCGAAGTCCGGAGAGGAGTCCTAGTCTGTGTCCCAAGAGGTGCCTGTGTCTAAGTCCCAGGAAAGCCTGATTCTATGTCCCAAGAGGAGTCTGAGCCTATGTCCCAGGAGGAGCCTGGGTCTAAGTCCCATGAGGTGCCTGAGTCCAAGGCCCAAGAGGAGCCTGAGTCTAATTCCCTAGAGGAGCCTGAATTCAAGTCCCAAGAATAGCATGCGTCTAAGGCCCAAAAGGAGCCTGAGTGCAAGTCCAAGGAGGAGCCTGAGTCTAAGTCCCAACAGGAGCCGGAACTAACTGCCTGGAGGAGCCTTAGTCTAGGCCCAATGGGAGCCTGAGTCTGTTTACCAAGAGCAGCGTATGACTAATGCCCAGGAGGAGCCTGAGTTGTGTCCCTAGAGATGTCTGAGTGTAAGTCCCAAAATAGCCTGAGTCTGTGTTCCAAAGGGAGTCTGAGTCTGTGTCCCAAGAGGAGCCTGGGTCTATGTTCCAAGAGGAGTCTGAGTCAGAGTCCTAGGTAGAGCCTGAGTCTGTGTCCCAAGAGGAACCTAAGTCTAAGTACCAAAAGGACTCTGACTCTATGTACCAAGAGGAGCCTGAGACTCTGTTCCAAGAGGAGCCTAAGTCTGTGTACCAAGAGGAGCCTGAATCTATGTCCCAAGAGCAGTCTGAGTCTGTGTCCCAAGATGAGCGTGAGTCTAAGTCCCAGGAGGAGTCTGAGTCTGTATCCCAAGGGATGCCTGAGTCTAATTCCCAAGATGAGCCTGAGTCTGTGTGCTAAGTCCCAAGAGGAGCCTGAGTATAAGTCCCAGGAGGATCCTGATGCTATGTCCCAAGAGGAGTCTGAGTCTAAGTCCCAGGAGGAGCCTGAGTCTAAGTCCCATGAGGAGCCTGAGTCTAAGTCCCATGAGGAGCCTGAGTCTAAGTTCAGGGAGGAGCCTTGAGTCTATGTTCAGGGAGGAGCCTGAATACAAGTCCCAAGGCGAGTCTGAATCCAAAACCCACGAGGTGCCCGAGTCTAAGTCCCAAGAGGAGCGTGTGTCTAAGGCCCAAAATAAGCCTAAGTCCAATTCCCAGGAGGAGCCTGAGTCTAAATCCCAAGAGGAGCCTGATCAAAGTGCCTTGAGGTGCCTGAGTCTAGCCCTAAGAGGAGCCTGGGAGTAAAGTCCAAGAGGAGATTGAATCTAAGTCCCAGGAAGCGCCTGAGTCTATGTCCCAAGAGGAGTCTCAGTATAAGTCCCATGATGAGCCTGAGCCTAAGTCCCAAGAGGAGCCTGAGTCTGTGTTCCAAGAGGAGCCTGATGCTGTGTCCCATGAGGACCCTGAAGTTACTTTCCAAGAGGAGCCTGAGTCTTAGTCGCAAGGGGAGTTTGTGTCTAAGTCCCAAGAGGAGCCTTAGTCTAAGTCCCAAGAGGAATCTGAGTCTGTGTCCCAATAGGAGCCAGAGTCGAAATCTTAAGTGGAGCCTGAGACTAAATCCCAAGTGGAGCCTCTTTCTAAGTCCCAAAAGGAATCTGAGTGTATGTACCAAGAGGAGCCTGAGTGTAGCTCCCAAGAGGAGCCTGAGTCTGTGTCCCAAGAGGAGCCTAAGTCTGTGTACCATGAGGAGCCTGAGTCTAAGTCCCAAGAGGAGTCTGAGCCTGTGTCCCAAGATGAACCTGAGCCCAAGTCCCAAGAGGAGTCTGAGTCTGTATCCCAAGGGGAGCCTGATTCTAAGTCCCAAGATGAGCCTTAGTCAGTGAGCCAAGTCAAAGAGTAGCCTGAGTATGAGTCCCAAGAGGGGCTTGAGTCTAAGTCCCAAGAGGAGCCTGAGTCTAACTCCCAAGAGGAGCTTAAATCTAAGTCCCAAGATGAGTCTTAGTCTGTGTCCCAGGAGGAGCCTGAGTGTATGACCCAAGAGGAGTCTGCGTCTAAGTCCCAGGAGGAGCCTGAGTCTATGTCCCATTAGGAGCCTGAGTCTAAGGCCCAAAAAGAGCCTGAATCTAAGTCCAAGAGGAGCCTGAATAGAAGTCCCAAGACGATTCTGAGTCCATAACCTAAGAGGAACCTGAGTCTAAGGCCTAAAAGGAGCCTGAGTAAAATTCCCAGGAGGAGCCTGATTCTGAGTCCCAAGAGGAGCCTGATCTAGGTGCCTGGAGGAGCCTGAGTGTAGGCCCAAGATGAGCCTTAGTCTATGTCCCAAGAGGATTCTAGGAGTAAGTGCCAAGAGGACGCCGATTCTAAGTCCCAGTAAGCGCCTGAGTCTATCTCCCAAGAGGAGTCTGAGTCTAAGTCCCAAGACAAGCCTGAGACTAAGTCCCAGGAGGAGCCTGAGTCTGTGTTCCAAGAGGAGCCTGAGGCTGTGTCCCATGAGGACTCTAACAGCTCTATCCCCCCATTACCCTTTAAATAACCATAATAATAATAATAATAATGAAATTAGCATACCCAAAAAATATAATTTAGAACACACAGAAACTGCCCTAATTTAAGTGAATCGGTAGGTTAGCTGAGTTCACAGCAAAAACCTAGGTGTGAATGTTCCTATTTTCGTCATATTCATGAACACCCTGATTTAGTTTAGGATAAGAGATCAGGCGGGACGAAGCTAATTCAAGACAAGCCTGTTGAGAGGAATGCCTGATGCGTACCCAGTAGGCCGATAATTTTGATCTTGCCACACATGATGAAGGAAACAGGAATAATCCTCCTACTGACTGCCAGCATTAAATAAAAACAACATCCAAATATCAAAGTATAATAAAAATCTAGAACTGATACAATTAAATTACAATTAAAACCCTTAGCCGCTTAACCTAATATTTAAAAGGCAATACAGAATTTAGTTTCAGACAATACTCTAAATAAAATAAAATAAAATCAGTCATTGCCCAGTTGGCAAAATTTCATTTCCCCATCATACGATTAATTGAATTACTGAACAGAGAATAGTATCATCCGCAAAGATAAAAGGAAATATAACAACATGAAATTCAGACCCGGTGCCATTTCACAAACAAATTGCATAAAGCAACAAACGTGTTCCTTAGGGAACGAAAGCGTCCAACAAGCTTCAGAGTCCAGCACTGACTGTCCTTTGAAGCCTATCTGACTAAAGTTAAATCCACGAGGTTCCCACCCAGCTAACAGGAAATAGGACAATGAATAACCCACCCTGCAGTAAACTACATATAACAGTATGACCAAATTATACAAGCCCTTCCAAAATATTACATACTAATATACTAAAATAAAAATGTCAGTCTGTATCTAGCTCAAATTATGGTCCACAGACACATGGCCTTAAAAACACATTACCAAAATATTTTGCAGTCGAAGTTTGTATTCATTAAAGAAAAGTTTATTTCCGTTGCCCCTTGTATTAAGTTAAGATTGTACCACCTGGTGTCTTCCAGTCCTCCGAGGAAACTGCCCAATGAGTTTCCCCGGAGGCAATTGCTTGTGAGTCTAGTTGTCAGCAAGGTTCTTCACCCACTGTCTCTCCAGTCACACGCCGCAACCCTCGAGCCAAATGCACCCCCACCACACTACTTTAGTCATACCAACGTGACTAGTGGTACAAACGTGCCAAAACAAAGCCAGAGTCCAAGGTTTACAATTGGTACCTCGAATATCACCCCACACAGTTAGTGCGTAGAATCTCCCCAAGAGTTGAGATGTTTCACAAGGTTGATGAAAATATTTTCTTAGAACAAGGGTTTGGCCAAATGTAGCTGACAGGGAGTGTTCACATCTCCAATGTTCACAGATTTAAACCAGTAGCAAATCTGACTTGACAGATAGGCCAATAATTGGATAGCTTAAGTGGCAGGACACACAAAGGGTAGAATTCCCGGCAGAAAAGGGCTTGGCGAACCCACTTCACCAAGAGATCATAGTCAGGTGCAGGAACAAAGGCGAAAGGAATTCCAAGAATTCCCATGATAGTTTGTCCGGTCACACCTGGAGTTCTTACTGTGTCTCGAAGATAAAGATGTATATGTACTGATTTACAAAATCGGTACAAGGACCCTGAGGTTAAGTTACGAGAGGAGCCTGAGTCTAAGTCCAAAGGGGAGTTTGAGCTTATGTCCCAAGAGGAGCCTGTTTCTAATTCCCATGAGGTGACTGAGTCTAAGTCCCAAGAGGAGTCTGAGTCTAAGTCGCAAGAGGAGTCAAAGTCTAGTCCCAGGAGGAACCTGAGTTTAAGTCCCAAGAGGAGCCTGACCCCTAAGAGATGCATGAGTCTATGTCCCAAGAGGAGCCAGAGTCTAAGTTCCGATAGGAGCCTGATTCGAAGTCCTAAGAGGAGCCTGAGTCTAAGTCCCAATTGGAGCCTCTGTCTAAGTCCCAAGAGGAGTGTCAGTCTATGTACAAAGGGGAGTCTGAGTCTGTGTCCCAAAGCGCCTGAGTCTGTATCCACAGAGGAGCCTAAGTCTGTGTAACAAGAGGAGCCTGAATCTAACTCCCAAGAGGGGTCTGAGTCTGTATCCCAAGTGGAGCCTGAGTCTAAGTCCCAAGATGTTCCTGAGTCTGTGTGCCAAGTCCTCAGAGGAGCCTGAGTATAAGTCCCAAGAAGAACCTGAGTCAAAGTTCCATGACGAGCCTGAGTCAAAGTCCCAAGAGGAGTCTGAGTCTGTGTCCCAAGAAGCGCCTGTGTCTAAGTCTCAGGAGGAGCCTGAGTCTATGTCCCAAGAGGAGTCTGAGTCTAAGTCCCAAGAGGAGTCTGAGTCTAAGTCCCATGAGGAACCTGAGTCTAAGGCCCAAGAGGAGCCTGAGTCTATGTCCCAAGAGGAGCCTGGATAAAAGTCCCAAGACAAGCCTGAGCCCAAAACCCAAGAGGAGCCTGAGCCTAAATCCCAAGAGGGGCGATTGTCTAAGGCCCAAAGGAGCCTGAGTCCAATTCCCAGGAGCAGCCTGAGTCTAAGCCCCAAGTGGAGCCTGATCTAAGTGCCTTGAAGAGCCTGAGTCTAGGCTCGAGAGGAGTGTGAGTCTAAGTACCAAGGGGAGCCTGAGTCTAAGTCCAAGAGGAGTCTGAGTCTGTATCCCAAGATGAACCTAAGTCTAAGTCCCAAGAGCAGTTTGAGTCTGTGTCCCTAGGAGAGCCTGAGTCTAAGTCCCAAGATGAGCCGGAGTCTATGAGCCAATACTCAAGAGGAGCCTAAGTATAAGTCCCAAGAGGAGCCTGAGTCTAAGTCCCATGAGGAGTCTGAGTCTAAGTCCCAAGAGGAGCCTGAGTCGAAGTCAAAAGCGGAGTCTGATTCTGTGTCCCAAGAGGCGCCTGCGTCTAAGTCCCAGGAAGAGCCTGAGTCTATGTCCCAAGAGGGGACTGAGTCTAAGTCCCATGAGGAGCCTGAATACATCTGCCAAGAGGAGCATGTGTCTAAGGCTCAAAAGGAGCCTGAGTCCAAGTCCCAGGAGGAGCCTGAGTCTATGTCCCAATAGGGGCCTGATCTAAGTGCCTTTAGGAGCCTGAGTCTAGGCCGAAGAGGAGCCTGGGTCTGTTTCCCAAGAGGAGCGTGTGTCTAATGCCCAGGAGGAGCCTGAGTCTGCGTCCCATGAGGAGTCGGAGTCTAAGTCCCAAAGTACCCTGAGTCTGTGTTCCAAGGGGAGTCTGGGTCTGTGTCCCAAGAGGAGCCTGAGTCTGAGTCTCAAGAGGATTCTGAGTCTGTGTCCCAAGATGAGCCTGATACTATGTCCCAAGAGGAGACTGAGTCTGTATCCCAAGGGGAGCCTAAGTCTAAGTCCCAAGATGCGCCTGAGTCTGTGTGCCAAGTCCCAAGAGGAGCCAGAGTATAAGTCCCAAGAGGAGCCTGAGTATAAGTCCCAAGAGGAGCCTGAATCTAACTCCCATGAGGAGCCTGAGTCTAACTCCCAAGAGGAGCCTGAGTCCAAGTCCCAAGATGAGTCTGAGTCAGTGTCCCAAGAAGCGCCTGTGTCTAAGTCCCAGGAGGAGCCTGTGTCTATGTCCCAAGAGGTGTCTGAGTCTAAGTCCCAGGAGGAGCCTGAGTCTAAGTCCCATGAGGAGCCTGAGTCTAAGGCCCAAGAGGAGCCTGAATACAAGTCCCGAGACGATTCTGAGTCCAAAACCCATGAGGAGCCTGAGTCTAAGTCCCAAGAGGAGCCTGGGAATAAGTGCCAAGAGGCGGCTTAGTCTAAGTCCCAGGAAGCGCCTGAGTCTAAGTCCCAAGGGGAGTCTGAGTCTAAGTCCCTAGACGAGCCTGAGCATAAGTCCCAAGAGGAGCCTGAGTCTGTGTCCCAAGAGGATCCTGAGGCTCTGTCCCATGAGGACCCTGAGGTTAAGTTCCAAGAGGAGCCTGAGTCTAAGTCCCAAGGGGAGTCTGTGTCCCAAGAGGAGTCAGAGTCTAAGTCCCAAGAGGAGCCTGAGTTTAAGTCCCAGGAGGAGCCTGAATGTGTGTGCCAAGAGGAGCCTGAATCTAATTTCCAAGAGGAGCCTGGGTCTGTGTCCCATGAGAGCCAGAGTCTATGTCCCAAGGGGAGTCTGCCCGCTGGCTTGTTTACAATTATCACCAACATGGCGGCGAGAGGAATAAATTTCTACAAATATTAAATTGCTAAAATCTGTTCCAGTTCATGACACTATGAAGTGCAAATCATTTACTGATGAGGAAGTGTATGTACGTTTATATTTAAATTGCAGCGTGACACTGTACATCAAAATTTGTGAAATTAAAAGTACAAATCAACACTCTTGCTGATCAACTGAAAGTTTCTACTACTGTGTTGTTTGAGTCTTCAGTCTTTTGACTGGTTTGATGCAGCTCTCCATGCCTCCCTGTCCTGAGCTAATCGTTTCATCTCTACATAGCTACCACACCCTACATCCGAGGCAATCTGTTTAACATATTCTAACCTTGGTCTACCCCTACAGTTCTTGTCCTCGACCCTTCCTTCCATAACTAAGCTTGCTATTCCTGGGTGTCTTAGTATGTGTCCTACCAACCTACCTCTTCTCTTCATTAGCAGTCGCCAGAAACATCTCTCCTCTCCCACTCGCCTTAATACCTCTTCGTTTGTAACCCTATCTACCCATCTGACCTTCATCATTCTCCTGTAACACCACATTTCAAATGCCTCAATTCTCCTCTTTTCTGCTGCACCAATAGTCCAAGTTTCACTTCCATAGAGCGCCACGCTCCAGACAAAGGCTTTCAAAAATGACTTCCTAATACCTAAATCTATATTCGATGTCAACAGATTCCTTTTTTGTAGAAAGGCTTTCCTTGCCTGAGCCAACCTACTTTTTATATCCTCTTTGCTTCGTCCATCACTGGTTATTCTGCTTCCTAAGTAACAGAAGTCTCCTACTTCCTTCAGCTTTTCACCAGCCAATTTGATCTCCATAGAGGTTTCTGATTTATTTCGGCTGCATTCCAGTATTTTTGTTTTACATTTATTAATTTTCATCATGAAGTCCTTCCGTAAGACGGAATCCATACCATTCAAAAACTCATTCAAATCCTCAGGCTTGTCTGCCAAGATGACGATGTCATCAGCAAATCTCAGAGTTGAAATTATTTCTCCTTGAATCTTCACTCCCACTTTAAATTTTTCTCCAATTTCCTTCATTGCTTGTTCAATGTAAAGATTGAAAAGCATGGGTGATAAGTTGCAGCCTTGCCTTACACCTTTCATAATACCAGCTTCTCTCTCATACCCTTCAGCTCGAATGACTGCTGTCTGGTTTCTGTATCGATTGTATATCACCCTCCTATCCCTGTACTTTATTCCAATAGATTTCAAAATGTCAAACAATATAGTCCAATCAACGTTATCAAAAGCCTTTTCTAAGTCTACAAATGCCATGAACGTTCTCTTATCTTTCCTTATTCTACCTTCCAAAATCAGCCTGAGACTTAGTACAGCTTCCCTTGTTCCTACATTTCTCCTGAAACCAAACTGGTCTTCACCCAACTCCGTTTCTATCTGGCTTTCAATCCTCTTGTAAATTATTCTAGACAGGATCTTTGAAGCATGAGTAATCAAGCTGATTGTACGGTAATCTTCACATCTGTCAGCTCCCACTTTCTTTGGTATAGGGATGATAACATTCTTCTTGAAATCAGGGGGTACCTCACCTGTCTCATAAATCCTACACACCAAGTGAAATAACCTGATCAGACCTTCATCTCCTATGCAGCGTAGCAACTCAATCGGTATATCATCTATGCCTGGTGCTTTGTTCCTGCCTAAGTCCTCTAATGCTCTGTCAAATTCTGATCTCAATATTAAATCTCCTTTTGCATCCTCATCAATTTCCTCCTCCCTTTCCATTACATGATTCTCAATCTCCTTTCCCTTATACAAGCACTCTATGTAAGCTTTCCATCTCTCAACCTTTTCTTCCCTATCTGTTAGAGGCTTTCCATTTGTGTCCCTAATATTACAGCACTTAGTCTTCTTTTCCCCAAATGTATTCTTAATCCTTCGATAAGCTGTGTCTACTTTTCCTAATTTCAGACACTTTTCTATACCTGCACATTTCTCTTTCAACCATTCTTCTTTCGCTTCCTTGCACTTCTTGTTAACCTCATTTCTCAGACGTCTATATTCTGCTTTCCCCTCTTCATCTCTTAGATTCTTGTGTCTTCGATGCAAATCAATTGGCTGTCGTTTCCACCAGTTTTATTCATCAGTTCGAAATACATTCAGTACAATAACCTTTTGTGCATTATAAAACTACATTTTTGACCATTGCGTATTGATGTTGCTGTCTAAATCATTTTTACCAATTTCATGACATGTAATTTGTAGGTTATGCCTAAGGCATATCATTTAATTGGCCGTTTGTAATGTGAAGTCCTTACTGTGTTTATGTACAAATATTATGGTTTAACTAATGAAGCAAGGTACCTACATATTCCTAGATTAATTGAGTATTCAGTCCATAGACCAGTCTGTTGTCACAAAATAATACCAAGAAGTAGTCTACGGTACCTAGCCTATATGGTTGGATGCTGCTCTTTTTATTTTGATTTTTATATTGATATGTAGTTTCTCAGCCTGGTAACTTCCGGGATTTGCTTGAGAGATTTATAGTAATATATACCGTACTAGGTACCTTATTAACCTGCAGACTGAGTTTTTTTTTAACATGCCCAGGCAGTGGCGTTTTCTCCAATACCACGGGGTAAGCACCGCTTACCTAGCATATTCTCATAAGAATAAAGTATATAATATCACTTTCTAACGCGCAAGCAACTGCAAAAACGCCGCTTTGAATGACGTTCCTCGTTCTCTACCGCAGTTCTCCACGATCAGCCAGTACTACTTTGGAGAGAAAGAAGAAAGAGTGCGGCTGGTCGCTATGACAACGGCTTGTTTACCTCCAGGAGCCTTCTGGCCCGGAACACTGCTATGGCCGATGGAGTAGTACACCAAGAACGCCAGGTCGTCCTTGATTGGCTAAGACAGGGGGTGTGGCGTTCCATAGCCACAGGGCTGTCGTCGAGACAAGTCAAAGCGGGTAGCAAGGTCTGCTTCGGTTCGGGCGGCTTACCCTAGCGAGCCTGGACACCAGCACTGCTTAAAATTATTTGGCGCGCCTCTCCAGTCCCCACCCTCCATCTGACCATCAGACCCGACCTTTGCTGGGCGCGGTAGTTAAAATTCTTCTTCGTCCGGTTAACTCACAACTCTATGTTTTTGAGTGCAATTAGCAAAATTTAGTATACCGTAACTACTGTTGATATTATTGTGTTGGGAGTGAACAGTGCGTTGGAATCTTCAGAGTGACCCATCAACCCGAAAAGTTCCTCTGATTATCATTCAAATTATATTCAAAGAGTAGGTGTAAAGGATACATAATTTTAAATGTATGTACATCCGTATAATTTGAATAATATTTTAAAGACTATCACATTATTTTAAAAAATATTTGGTAATTACGGTAGGTAGGGTCTATCAAATTCTCATTTGTACAAAATTAATTAATGCCACTATTTACTGTACCTTGGCGGATCATTTGTAGCGAAGTTCAATTCTTCTCTCCCTCTTAGCGAATTCATCAATTACATGGTCGTGAAAATCAGTGTTCCCCTGAAGGCTGCACAATAACACCTTTTCAATGGAAAGAAGCGCGAGATGTGAAAGTCCTTCTTGATGCATTGAGTTTCGGGTGAAGGTTTTTATACGTTTCATGGTAAAAAACATTCTTTCCACTGATGCACTAGACGTCGGAATTGTCAGTACTAGTTTAAAAAAAGAAGGAAGCTTTTAGTTTTACGTGACCATTAATCATGCGATCATGAGCCACGGGACCTCCTTTTTACGTGGAATCCGAACCACAGGACATGGAATTTCACTTCGAAATCTCACATGCATTGACTGGGAATCGAACCCGGTCCACCTTGGTGAGAGGCCAACTGCTTGACCGCTGCGCCACCACGCCCCCCTTATTACTAGTTTGCATGGGTTATAGGCCTACGCCCCAATTAAGTCATTCAAACTAATGAAGCCGTGAAAACTTACATCAGTACAATTTGAGTGATATTAACTGAACATGCAATGCTGACATAAGAATATCTATTAGTCTACTAATAGCATGTTTATTATTTTAATGTTCACTTGGGTCTCATAATAGAAAATAATAATAATGTTATTGGTTTTACGTCCCTGTTAACTACTGAGGCTTTTAGAGACGCCGGGGTGCCGGAATTTTGACCCGAAGGGAATCTTTAACGTGCCAGTAAATATACTGACATGGCTCCCTCGCATTTGCGCACCCTCAAATGCCGACTGGCTGCGACGGCATTCGATCCCGCTATCTTAAGCTCAGCAAGCTAGAACGTTACCGCTGAACCACGCACAATAGAAAATTTGCGGGTAATAACCTAAAAGTTTAGCTCCTTAGGCTAAGAAATGCGAACAACAAAAACACAAATTGCCACACTGTTCAATCGTCAAATGATACACGATAAGAGAAGCTCGCCAACCCTATTGTTGAATAATTTTCTCCGCACTTAATGTACATGGATTGGCATGCCTAAAGTTGAAAAGGGAAAAATGAGCTGTGCTGTATTACAATTCTTTCTATTTTTATTTTTTAAATGTGAAAGACTAATCATTATGTGTGTAGAGTAATTGTTGCTACTTCAGATATCAACCTCAACATTGACAAGGGCATAGCTGGAACCAGGTGCTGAAGTCGCTTTATGGTGTAAGCCTATATTTTGAGTCTTCTTCACAGCTTACCCTCGAAAAAATTCCACGCCACGCCACTGTGCCCAGGTGCATTTGGTAGCATAAGACCTACTGCAGGCTATGTCGATCCTAAATGTAGGCCTATTATAGTGCTCATGTCTAAGGTCGTCCTAATGATTTAACTATCGAGACTTGATTTGCATCGAAGATACTTTCAGCTGAGTCTGGCAAGGCTTCATAAACTTGGGCGTGACTTTACATTTTCATTTTTCCTATACAACTCTTGATACCAACCACTTAAATCACAGTGTTTCAAGATTTTGCTCTCATTAAGCATCACCAACCAGTTTATTTTCCCCTGGTGGGTAGGCTGTGTTGTAGTCGACAGAAAATAAAGTTGAGAAATAAAAATACATCTTAGGTTTCCATTACACAGTTTCATTTTATCCAACTATATCTCCACTCAATATACCAATACTACCAATGTTTCCTAATTCCTCATGAATAAATAAACATGACAGATTACAGCATTAGCAATGATGACAGGAACTTATGAATTGCTAAAATGTCTTTAAAAGATGCATAGAAAGTGGCTTGATAAACCCTGTATCATCAATCCATTTAAACATTCCCACAGAGCTCTAATCAGAAGCTCATTTTATGTACAACAGGTATGTAGAATAAACCTCCCTCCCAATAACGTGTAGGCCTAACCTGAACATAGGCTAATCCATGTTAAGAGCTGTTTTTTGGTTCACAGAAAAACCTACCATTTAAAATCTTGCACATAGGCTACTAATCATATTATGGTGCAAGAGGTTTCTCAGTCACTCTGGTTGCTAATCCTTAACCTACGGTAATTTAAAAAATCCTGGCTATCAACTACTGATTTAAATATTCCAGACATCTTTCTTAACTTCACTTTTACTGACAGCTTGTAAGTCCTTACTACTGTCCTTCAAGCCATTGACCAGTTGTTTTTTTCATATGATTTTTTTTCATGAGGAACTATTTTAGTCATTCCTCTCTATGTGAAATACAGTTGCTGTCGACCGCCTTGAAGACTCCGGTGTTTTTTCTTGTGTTGCTTCTCTGGTTGCCTACGACACTTCCTAATTATTAACAGAATGTTTCATCGAATTGTTGTATCCAATTGACCAACTGGTAATATATTATGGCTTGCTTTAATATTCCTATGATACACTTTTAGATCCCATACATTAATGAAATATACAACACTAGCTGTTACCCGCGGCTTCGCCCGCAATAACATTTGGAATCCCGTTATAACATTAGTTATATAGATAGATAAGCATGGGTCCTAGTGGAAAATAATTCTATCACCTGAAACCAAAAATGCATGGGACGAAAAAAAAACACATCAAAATATCATGTTGGTTTCGGACCCTAAAAGACGTGAAAAATATAATAAAAGTATTAAAAAAACTATTTTTTGAAATGTCATTCGAATCAATTTTATGTCATTCCTGGGACTTAGAAAATTCCGGCCAAAAAGTACAAAATCATTAATAACTCCGTAAGTATTCGTCGTATGATGAAATAGCAAGAGATAAAAAAGATGTAATGTGTTATTGTCTACAACATAGGCCATGTATAATTTTACACTCAGACATATTACGTCCCCCCCCCCCATAATTTCACCCCTCCCCATGGGCCCCTTAAATTGGATTTATGAAAAAACGGTCAAACACTGTTTAGTTATTTTTATGCTGATTTTTTTCGGCTGAGTTCCAAACTCCTGGCCTATGTCGTTTAAGAGATACACGCTCCGTTGGGAATCCTTCAACCCCCACTTTTCACCCCTTTCACCTCATTATATACACCACATCGAAAAACACTCAGACCCGTGTCTTCTTATTTTTAATGATCAGTTTATATGCCGAGTATCACATCCCCCAATGAAACCTATCGGGAGATATTGCTATTCAATGAAATGCAGGTCTACCCCATTAACACCCCTTTAGAACCTGAATATCCAAAAATCCTTTCTTAGTGGGCGTTTGCGGCCCTTGAGGAAGCTGCATACCAAATTTCATTCCAATCCGTTCGGTGGTTTCTGAGATTTCGTGATGAATGAATCAGTCAGTGAGTGAGTGAGTGGTATTTGAGCTTTATACAGCAGATAGGCTGACATGTTGAACCAATCTCCCATTCCCTAACACTCCCAACTAATGGGATATAAGCTACCTAGTGGTTAATCTCACATTGCTTCCATTTACAGGTACCGTAGGCTACTAGGTACAGTAGTACCACAGGTATTGTGACTGTTTCTCCAACTCCGTCAAGGAAACTAATTCTGAACTAAGATCTGGAATGGGGTACACTGTCCCACGAGGACAATCAAGGTGAACTTTAACCATTCAAGTGATTTTTCTATTTCATTTTACCAACTAACCAGGTACCTGGAAAAGCTAGCGAAGGAGGCAATTAAGTAGGCTAGCCTACTGGTATTCACCATTCAGAGAACATTCTCAGCGACTTGTCTATGCATAGGCCTATGACACAACTTTCAGAAATTGATAAAGTAGTTACAGAACACTAATGGTGCCCAGCACTCACAGCTTAACATAGCACGGAGTGGATTCCAGCCAAAGATTAACTCATGATCTGTCAACGGGTTTTCAAACAGATTGAGCACACACCCAAGTGCAGGGGTCTTGATCATGATGTTCCAAGCCTCTAAATGAAACACTCCTCTTTAAGACTTTCTGGTCTTGCATCCATGGTCGATCAACATTCTCCTGATCTCAGTGTTCTCAAGTTTCTGATAGCTATGGACATGTTTTTATCCTGACAACTTCATATTTTAAGGAGTTGGGGTACATGCGCTATTTTTAATTAGTTCAGCATAAGATCATTGAATCCCCTTAAGACAAATAGGGACCATCCATGTGTTATTTGACCATAGGAAAAGGAGAATTCAAAAAACTGAACCTCTAGGGACATTGATGCAGATCAGGGGCGTATATATATTAAAAAAATCGGGGGGGGGGGGGGCTGACTATCCTGGAAAATTGTGAGTATTCTCAGGGGAATGTCACCGCAAAATACCCAGAAATATCAACCAATATCTTAGAGCATAAAACTTTGTGTAATTATTTTAGATAAGATTCAAAGTTTAGATAGCCTACAATTATTACTGGCAATACAAAAAAAGTTGAAAAATACAACACAACACACAAATAAAATTTTATACTTAATGAACTTTCTATTATGGCCTTTGGAGTCAGAATGGCATATCTTCTTATATATAAAAGTGAAAGTCTGTATGTATGTATGTATGTATGTATGTATGTATGTATGTATGTATGTATGTATGTGGGTGGGTGGGTGGGTGGGTGGGTGGGTTGGTTCCGTATACAAATCTACACCGTTTCACCAATCTCAACCAAATTTTGCATACACATAGTTTAGGACCCAGAAGGAACCGCTGGCTACATGAATTTTCGATAGACTTTCTCATTATTCTGACTTCGGCACTTTTGCACTCAAGCACAGGCTAATCAAATCATAAAATATACTCATGAAGGAATGGCAAGGCAGATAGTTTCCATGGCAACATAGCTCAAGTCGAGACACGGCCGACTGGATGCCATTTGCGCTCTGCACTACCGGTATAGAAAATGAGGATCTTTACTTGAAATCCCGTTAGTTACTCAACTGCTCACAAAGCACTGTCTACCGAGTATAGCATAACAAAGACTTGACACTATCTACTAGATATTTGTCAAATACCACTCACACACTCACTCACACATTCATCACGAAATCTCAGAAACAACCCAACGGATTGGAATGAAATTTGGCATGCAGCTTCCTCAAGGACCGCAAACGCCCACTAAGAAAGGATTTTTGGGTATTCAGGTTCTAAAGGGGTGTTAAGGGGGTAGACCTGCATTTCATTGAATAGCAATATCTCCCGATAGGTTTCATTGGGGGATGTGATACTCGGCATATAAACTGATCATTAAAAATAAGAAGACACGGGTCTGAGTGTTTTTCGATGTGGTGTATATTATGAGGTGTAAGGGGAGAAAAGTGGGGGTTGAAAGATTCCTAACGGAACCTGTATCTCTTAAACGACATAGGCGAGGAGTTTGAAACTCAGCGGAAAAAAATCAGCAAAAAATAAGTAAAAAGGTGTTTGACCGTTTTTTCATAAATCCAATTTAAGGGGCCCATGGGGAGGGGTGAAATTCTGGGTTAAAAAAAACAGGAAAGAAAGTGTCCTAACCGATTGACTCACTCGCTCTTCAAACTCAGGGGGAAAAACTGCTTAAAAATAAGTATATGTGAGTTCGACAGTTTTTTGATAAATCAAATTTAAGGGGTTCATCGGGAGGGGTGAAATTCTGAAGAAAAAAAATGAATGAAAATGTCCTGACTCACTCACCCATCATCGCCCTGCCAAAAATATTGAAGTTGGAAACATGTCATTTTCGGGATATGTTCGTTGTATGTCAAAACCATACACTAAGGGAGGATTTTTGAATATTCAGGTTCTAAAGGGGTTATAAGGGGGTTAAATCTGCATTTCATTGAATAACAATATCTCACGAGTGGTTTCATGTGTGGATGTGATACTCGACATATAAACTAATCATTAAAAATAAGCAGACATGTGTCTAAGGGTTTTTCGATGTGGTGTATTACTATGAGGTGAAAGGGGTGAAAATTGGGGGTTGAAGGATTCCTAACGAAGCGTGTAGGCCTATCTCCTAAACGACATAGGCGAGAAATTTGAAACTCAGCGGAAAAAAATCAGCTTAAAAAATAAGTATATCGGTGTTCCACCGTTTTTTTTTTTCATAAATTAATTTAAGGAGCCAATGGGGCGGGGTGAAATTCTGGGGGAGGGAAAGGAGAGAAAGTGTCCTAACTGACTGACTAACTCACTCACTCATCAAACTCATGGGAAAAAAGACAGCTTAAAAATAAGTTAATAGGTGTTCAAGCGTTTTTTCATCAATCCAATTTAAGGGGCCCATGGGGATGGGTGAGATTCTGGTAAAAATATTTGAAAGAAAATGTCCAGTCTGACTCACTCACTCATCACGCCCAGCGAAAACTATTAAAGTTAGAAACATGAAATTTTGGGAATATGTTCGCTGTATGTCGAAAACGTCAACTAATGAATGATTTTTGTTATTCGCGTTTTAAAGAGGTGTTAAGGGGGTAAACGTGCATTTCATTGAATAACGATATCTCATGAGTTGTTTCTTTGGGGATGTGATATTCGGTATATAACTAATCATTAAAATAATCAGACAAATGTCTAAAGGTTTATCGATGTGGTGTATATTATGAGGTGAAAGGGGTGAAAATTGGGGGTTGAGGGATTCTTAACAGAGCGTGTATCTCTTAAACGACATAGGCGAGAAGTTTGAAATTCGTCGGTAAAAGACAGCTTAGAATATAAGTAAATAGGTGTTCGACCGTTTTCTCATAAATCAAATTTAAGGGGCCCTTGGAGAGGGGTGAAATTCTGGGGGAATAAACAGGAAAGAAAGTGTTCTAACTCACTCACTCATCAAACTCAGGGGGGAAGAACAGCTCAAAAATAAGTAAATAGGTGTTCGGCCGTTTTTTTTTTCATAAATCCAATTTAAGGTGTTCATGAGAGGGGTGAAATTCTGAAAAATAATTGAAAGAAAATGTCCTGACTTACTCACTCACTCATCATCCCCCAGCCAAAATTATTGAAGTTAGAAACATGACATTAAGGGGCTATGTTCGTTTTATGTCGAAAACGTCCACTAAGGAAGGAATTTTGGATATTCAGGTTCTAAAGGGGTGTTAAGGGGGTAGACTTGCATTTAATTGAATAACAATATCTACCGATTGGTTTCCTTTGGGATGGGATACAAGGCATATAAACTCATCATTAAGAATAAGAACACACATGGCTGAGGGTTTTTCGGTGTGGTGTATATTATGAGGTGTATGTGTGAAAAGTGAGTGTTGAAGGATTCTTAACGGAGCAAGTATCTCTTAAAAGACAGAGGCAAAAAGTAAGAATCTCAGGGAGAAAAATCAGATTGAAAAAGTAGTAAATAGGTGTTCGATCGTTTTTTCATAAATCCAATTTAAGGGCCTCATGGGGAGAGATGAAATTCTGGGGAAAGAATTCCACTAAGGAAGGATTTTTGGATATTCACTCATCATCCCCCAGCAAACCTATTGCAGTTAGAAACTTGAAATTTTGGGGATATGTCGTTGTACGTCGAAAAAGTCCTCTAAGGATGGATTTTTGGATATTCATGTTCTGAAGGGGTGTTAAGGGGGTTAAACTTGCATTTCATTGAATAACAATATCTCACGAGTTGTTTCATTTGGGGATGTGATATTCGGCATATAAACTAAGCATTCAAAATAAGCAGACATATGTCAAAGGGTTTATCGATATGGTGTATATTATGAGGTGAAAGGGGAGAAAATTGGGGGTTGAAGGATTCTTAACGGAGCGTGTACTGTATCTCTTATTCAACATAGGCGATAAGTTTGAAATTCAGCGGAAAACGCAGCTTAAAAATAAGTAAATAGGTGTTCGACCATTTCTTCATAAATCCAATTTAAGGGGCCCATGGGGAGGAGTGAAATTCGGGGGGAAAAACAGGAAAGAAAGTGTCCTAACTGATTGAATCACTTACTCACTCATCAAACTCAGGGGGGAAACAACTTTAAATAAGTAAATAGGTGTTCGACCGTTTTTTTTCATAAATCCAATTTAAGGGGTTTATGGGGAGGGGTGAAATTCTCAAAAATAAATGAAAGAAAATATCCTGACTGACTCACTCACTCATCAACGCCCAGCCAAAATTATTGAAGTTAGAAACATGAAATTTTGGGGATAAGTTCTTTGTATGAGGAAAACGTCCACTAAGGAAAGAGTTTTGGATATTCAGGTTCTAAAGAGGTGTTAAGGGGGTAAACGTGCATTTCATTGAATAACAATATCTCACGAGTGGTTTCATTTGGGGATGTGATACTTGGCATATATACTAATCATTAAAAATAAGCTGACATGTCTATTGGTTTTTCGATGTGATGTATATTATGAGGTGAAAGGGATGAAAAGTGGGGGTTGAAAGAGTCCTAACGGAGCGTGTATCTCTTAAACTACATAGGCGAGGAGTTTGATTTTCTCCGAGTTTCAATCAGCTTAAAAATAAATAAATAAATGAATAAATAATTAAAATAAGTAGGTGTTCGACCGTTTTTTTTTTTTCATAAATCCAATGGGGAGGGGTGAATTTCTGGAAGGAAAACGTCCACTAAGGAAGGATTTTTGGATGTTCACTCTCTTCGACCAATCAAAACTATTAAAGTTAGAAGAAGGGGATATGTTAGTTGTGTGTCGAAAAAGTCTACTAAGGAGGGATTTTTGGATATTCTGGTTCTAAAGGGGTGTTAAGGGGGTTAAACCTGCATGTCATTGAATAACAATATGACACGACTATGACGCGAGCGAAGCGAGGCTAAATATGAGATGGTGTGTGTCTGTGTATTACTCAATCCCGCAAGAACCACTGGTCCGACTTACATGAATTTTACATGGAAGTAGTTGATTTACCTGGTTAACATATAGACTACTTTTGATTTCAATACTTTGCACTATTTTAAGATGGCGACCATTTTAGTGACGTCACTATACCCTTTGGTTTCAATTTTTCATATTTCCATTTCAAACAAAAAGTGAACGCTTAGAAATACCAAACTTTTGATGGCATATACGTGGTTTAAAATTACATTTTCTATCCGAAAGGTATCTCCAACGGTTAGCGAGTAAAACCTAAATTTGTGCTATAAAACACGGTCAACGCCGAACGGTGTAGTTGGACAAAATGTTCCATCCTTAATCTCCCTCTGTGCAGCACCTCGCCTATCCCCTGTTTTTACTGTCACTTTCACATTTTAATTTATTTATGACGCGTAGCGTAGCACGGGTACTTCAGCTAGTATCTAAATATTTGTCAATTTACTAAGCAGAAAGGTAAACAGTTTTTTTACATGTATTTCTCAAAAAAAACATACTGTGGAATTCACAGCTTTGCCTCACAAGGCTGAGTGCACCCCGTTCCAGCCCTCAGACTAGAATTAACATTTCTTGGCAGAGCCGAGAATCGAATTCGGATCTCCGGGGCGGCAGCGAAGAATGCTACCCACTACACCACGAGTTAGTATAATTTCAATTTTAATATTGTTTATAACTTAGCCGATAAGTTAAGATTAGGGTACAACCAAATTTACAATTATTTTATGCTCTTACCAAAGCAGCACTTTCTTAATTTTTATTGGCTTTTTTCGGGGGGGGGGCTGGAGCCCCCTCAGCACGCCCCTTATATACGCCCCTGATGCAGATGACTCCTAGTAAGTAGGCTAGATCAAAATGAACATTTTTCAGTGTTGCCTTAATAACGGTTGAAAACTTTCTACCGTTCAATATGAATAGGCCTATTGTCACCGACGTACTTCTATCGTTAAAATAATAGCCCTTGTAACGACCGGGAGTACAAATGAATACACTCATTCAACATACTACACTCATTTCTATATTTTCTACACACACACAATTACAATAGAGTAGCCTCTTCTTTTCTAATGATCTACCCCTCATAGTTCATGCTATCACCACTGTTCACCACTACTCTCAGCCAACTTGCAATTCGTCCATCAAGCGCACACTTCAATAGCAAACACAACATCCTCCCACCTAATTAAACTGATAAAGTTAAATTAAACAAAAAAATATATACACAAAATTGAAGCCCGTATAAACATGTTCAATCTAAATATTACCTGGGTAATTTGATGACTCTCCCTCCTTTTGTCACAATCGTTTCACTTCTTGAGCCAGTCTCTGAACTTTCTTGAGGAACATCATTGGGTCGTCTCACCTCAGCAGCAACATCTTTCGCCTTAGCTCGCTCCATCAGAATCTCCCTTATGCCAGTTGAACTATTGGCTTCTTCTTGAGCCTCAAGTAAAGGGTACAGTCTCTGCACTGGGCGTAAGAACTCTCCTGATGAGGTCCGAAGTCGTACAAGTCTTATAACACCATCCTTTCCGGGCAGTAACTCTGTTACTTTTCCTAAAGGCCAGTCCAACCTTTTATCTCTGTCATTGCCAACCAAGACCACATCTCCAATTTGTATTCTTGAGCAATCCTTTTCTCCAGCTTTTTGTTTCAGTTGTCCCAGATACTCGGCTCTAAAACGCTTCCTCAAATCTTCCCTTAGTTTTACTCTGTATTTCACCCTTCTGTTCAAGTCAGTTGCCTCGATTACATCACATTCAGGAATTCCTCCTTCCCTGACATCTTGAATGAACATTGCAGGTGTTAAAGGAGTAGGCTCCAGAGCATTATCTGACATAAAAGTTAGTGGACGAGAATTTAGGATGATTTCGCAGTCACAGAGGAGAGTTTCCATCTCAACATAGTTGAGTGAAGATCTTCCAAGCACCTTCCTCAACAATCTCTTCGTCATACCCACAATCCTCTCCCACCATCCACCCCACCACGCAGTGGTAGGAGGGATGAATTTCCATGTGATCCTTCGAACTGTACTATATTCTACAACCTTTTGCCACTCCAACTTGCTAAAGACATTATCTGCTCCTATGAAATTAGTTCCATTATCACTAAATATCATAACGGGCCGGGCTCGTCTTGCCACAAAGCACTGCAAAGCCTGTAGAAAATCATCTGTGGATAAGGAAAGAACTAATTCGAGATGAACTGCACGGATAACGCCACATGTAAAGATACATATCCAGGCTTTCTTGTGATCCTTAAGAAAAAGTGGTCCAGCTAGATCAACTCCTGTGATCTCGAACGCAGCAGCATCTCTTACTCGTTCCACTGGTAGAGGAATAGTAGGTGCTTCTAGTCTCTTTACTTCCTGCCTCTTGCAAACTACTCACTGAGATGTTACGGATCGAATAGTTCGTCCCCCTCCCATAATCCAAAAATGTTCACACAAAATGGCGGGAAGTCCCTGAACTCCCACATGGCATTGTTCCTCATGAACGCTTCTAATGAGAAGAAGCACTACAGGATGATTCTTTGACAACAGAACAGGAAATCGAAAATCCACACTATCAGGCCTGTTGGATATCTTTGTCTTCAAGCGGATGATTCCACTGTGGTCTTCGAAGGGTTGCAAGCTTGAAACATTCTTGTCTGAGACTCCTGTAAAGGCCTCCTGTTGGACATGCTTCAAAACTCGAAGTCCTCTTTCACCTCGTCAGCAGATAAAGGACCCCATTTCTTTGCACTGGATTTCATGTTGGATGCTCTACAATTATGGACAAATCTGTACATCCAGCCAATCATTCTAATGATTTCGTTGTACTTGGAGAAATACTTGTAATACCAATCCTTTGGGAAAGATGCATCTTTTACAGCGATCATGGATGAAAAGACTGTCTTTCTCCTTTCTTTACTTATATCTCCTTCATCATAATTTGAGTCTGCAGAAGGCCAGTTATCCTGAGGTCCATACAACCACTCAGGTCCCTCCCACCATTTTTACAGAAGTAGTTGCCGTACAGAACAGCCTCTAGATGGAAGATCGGCGGGATTTTTAACTCCAGGTACAAAATTCCACTGCTCAATCTTGGTCAATTTTCTTATCTCTTCCTCTCTACTCCAGACAAATGTGCCCCATTGATCTTCCCTACGTATCCATATCCATGCTAACACCGTACAAGAGTCAGTCCAGAGATATGCTTTACACACGAAGTTGATGGACTCAATAACAGATACGTACAGTCTAGAACCAATAGTTGCCACCAACAACTCGAGTCGAGGTATTGTCATTTTCTTGACAGGAGCAACCCTCGTTTTCGCCTGAATCAGTTGAACCGTTACACTGTTCTCCCTTTCCACCCTTAGGTACACAACAGCAGCATATACCGACTCACTAGCATCACAGAAGGTATGAATACTCCACTTATCAGTAGGATCAGCTGATCTAGGCAACCATCTGGGGACTTTGACTTTCAGAAGGTAAAACAATTCCTCAGTCCACTGTATGAATTTTGATCGAATGTTTTCACCTACTTCTTCATCCCATCCCACGTTCGACTCCCAGGCTGTTCGCAAGAGAAGCTTTGACAGTAGGGTAACAGGACATGAAACCCTATGGGATCAAAAACTTTATGCACACATGAAAGGATGATCCCTTTAGTGACTTTCTCATCACAACATTTTATACAATTAGGATTTAGTTGAAGGGTATCATGCTTTCTATTCCAAACTAAACCAAGCACCTTAGTCTCGGTACTTTCTATTTCAGGATCAGTTTTCTCCCAACCTCGCAAGTCAAATTTGCATAGATTCATCAGGTAACTGGATTCTTGAATGAACTTCTCAACTTCGCCACTGTTGTTCAAACTTGTAATGCAGTTGTCTACATAGAAACTGTCCATGAGAATTTCTATAGTTGACAAGGAAAACCTGGTATCACCCTGTAGACATCTTTTTCGCAATTGGAAGAGATGGTGATGTATCACTGCTCCTAGTAGAAAGGGACTGTAAACAACTCCAAAAACAACTCTTGGATGGCGGAAATCAACCAAATTATTGTCCTTATCTCTCCACAGAAATCGTAAGAAATCTCTGTCACTTGGGTTCAAACTTATCTGTAAAAATTCCAACTCTTTTTAGACGAAATCGCAACAAAAGTCTAGGAACTGATTCTATTAAATTCGGCCCTTTATGTAAACAATCATTAAGTGATGGTGCATGCTTCTCATGAGCTGACGCATCAAAGACAGGTCTGATTTTGGTAGTACTGTCTTCTTTCAGAATATGTCGATAAGTCAAGTAGTGTCTTCCCTTATCAAGCTCAGATTCTAGTACCTTTTCGATCACTCCTTCATCAAGCCACTCATCAAACACATTTTGGTATTGATCATAACAATTATCAGCGTTCAACCGTCTGATGGTTGAATCCAACCTTTTCACAGCTAAATTAAACTTACTTGGTAATGGTGGATGTCCTTCCAACCAAGGCATATTAACTTCATACCTGCCATCATGATTAATTTCTACAGTTTCTACAAAGTGTTTTGTACTACAGCCTGCAATTCCAGTTTGGTTTTCTTTTCTGAAGGATCTGTAATACCGATGAGGTCCAATTTCCATCGATCTGCTACATTCATATCGTTCACCAGCATAGATGTTACCAACATAGCTGCATTAGTGTTGGTAGTAGGGAAAGGCACTTTACCCATTAGAGTCCACCCTAATCTAGTCTGTACAGCTACTAGCCCACAGGAAAGATGCTTAACATTTCCGGTGTAGAGCTTGCCTGTCACATCTGCACCAATAAGAATCTCAATGGAGCCCGCATCTTGATTAACATCAGACAGTTTTACATCAGTGCCCTTGAGTTCTGCCATCCAAGGCCCCTTTTGAATACAAGGCAAATTCCCACATATGTTATCTTGATCCAAGGCCTCAAAATTACAGACATATTCCTCATTACAACTTGCCAGGTGAATTCTGAAGATATTGTGAATACAGTTACTGGATTTTTGTCCACCGAAAAGGGAGTGCACAATTACTTCCTTTTTGGCTGGTTGATATCTCATCTCAAGAGCAGTCTTGTTTTAAGATATAGGATCTTTGTGGCCCTGTGTCAATGATGGCCCGTGCTTCACGCTGAACACCATCACCCCAAGCCTGGACCTTCAGGGTAGGAAGCAATACTCCCGTGTCACATGTGAGATTAGCAAGTGCATTGTTCTGTACAACTGATTCAGATGTAGAAGTGCCTTTAACAGATAAACTCTTCCTATTCTTTTCAAGAACTACATGTTTTTTTTAATCACAAATCACACACGATACCCTATTTTTACACTTTTTGGATATATGGTTTGGCTTGAGGCACCTAAAACAGCACTTCCTGTCTATAATGATCTGCATCTTTTGTTCTAACATCATGCCCCGTGCCTTATAACAGTCTAAACTACTATGGCTAGAGGAATCACAAAATATGCAATCAGTAGATCTGCCATGCTTGTGTTCTTGAGTGGTTAGGAGTCCCATAGCAGTATATGATGTTTCTTGGTCATAAGATTGTGGGTCGCTTCTTTGGTTTGTTTTAACATTATTATCCCTATGATGTAACAGTCCAAAACCTGACATGGCAAATGACATGTGCTCCTCATTTTGTATTTCTGCCTTCATAAATGTCATTAATCTACTTAGACGAATTTCAGCAGTTGTCACATCAGTTGCACTTGCACTTCTCTGCCAGACTCTAACAAAATCCTCTGGCATACAAGACTAAAAGTGGACGTAATACTGAGGCACATTTTCCTTTGGTTACACCTAAAGTCTCCAAAGAATTTAAATAGCCTTCTAGTTTATCATATAGCTTGGCTAGGGGTAGTATAGTGCTTGAATTTTCATTTTGAAGGATCAAACTCAGCAGTTCTCTTATATATACTTCAATCAACAAGTCATCCCTGCCAAACCTAGCTTTTAGGGCTTCTATTACTTGGCTGTAATTATCTCCAGAAGGAGGATAACTTTCCACTACATCCCTGGCTCCAGAACCTTCCACTGTGGCCTGTAACAAGTAGCCTACTGGAATTTATCTTCATTTGACAGACACTCATCACTATGCACCTTCTCGAACTGGCTCCAAAAGGGTATCCATTCCTTAACATCACCATTGAATTTTCGTAACTCGATGGGAGGGAGTTTGAACTTTCTGTGATTAGATATGTTAGGCCTACTTACTGAATTAGATGCTTCTTCAACTTTTGTCCTGGCATCGATAGTTTCTAAGTCTTGAACTTGAACCTTCACAGTTTCATACCTACATCTATATCCATCTGTTGACGATGACTCTGCTTCGAGTTCCGTATCGCTGGAATCATCCTCGAGAAGAAGAAAATCCATGATCTTCTCATCCATGTTGCGAAGATTTTTCCCAGTCGGTATGCAAAACATTGAGGTTACCTTTTGTAAATTGACATGATCGGACTGAATTTCCGCGATCAAAGCGTTGTAATGTCTTGTAAATGAGCTTCGATTTACTCCTCTGAGTTTTACGGCTTTATCCATCTTAGCATAACAAGTAACACAATCGATGTAAATAAATTCTGCCGCAACGTTGGACGCCAAATGTCACCGACGTACTTCTATCGTTAAAATAATAGCCCTTGTAACGACCAGGAGTACAAATGAATACACTCATTCAACATACTACACGCATTTTTATATTTTCTACACACACACACAATTACAATTACGGTAGCCTCTTCTTTTCTAATGATCTACCCCTCATAGTTCATGCTATCACCACTGTTCACCACTACTCTCAGCCAAATTGCAATTCGTCCATCAAGCGCACACTTCAATAGCAAACACAACACCTATATTGGATGGGAAATATTTGTATTATTTGCAAAGATTACGAAGATGACTTGTTGATGCATAATTCGTTAAGCGAACATAAGATCCAAGTCCATATTGTGTTGGAAGCCATATTTAGTAAACTAAATATTAAATGTCTTTCAGTCGGTCAACACGATTGCACCTAATGGTAATGAACATTATTCCCAAAACCAGAAAAAACAAATACTGTACATGCAGGCCTAACATGTCAAATCAATCATACCTACAAGACAACAAAAATGCTTTATGAAAAACTATTAAAACCCCATAATGGTAGTCAAAAATAATCTCAGACCACCAGCACTAATTCGCGAAGGTGCAGAAAAATCTTAATAAAGTACAGCTATTCGTAATAACAGGCAACTGTTATGATATACCGTACTGAGTGATAGGCCCCCGAAATAGAACTATTTATCTTAATGTCTACAAGATAACGAGATTGCCAAAAACACAATGCCACCCACAAATCTATAGAAGGCAACACTAAAAATGGCTTATCTAACCCCAAAGTCACCTACTCTTCACCAACATTAATATTTGTAATTTAAGTAGGTTATGTTAAATTGAAGTTAATGGCGGAACTGATTGCGGCTGTGCGGCGGGAAGGACCCAATAAGTGCTCAGCCAATCAGGGACGTTTTGATTTGGAGACCATGCTCGGAAAAATTTTAGTAAGTTTTGATTCACTCCTCCTCTCGTTAAGCCCCCACCTTAGGCCGTGACCGCGACCAAAATGGCGGCTTAACGAACACGACGGGGTGCCATTATTAAAATGTTGGGAGATAGAAACACAGCCACTGTATTGCGCGCCACTTCCGTCTGTCTACTAGTGATTGTCAGAGTGCAGAGTGAGCATGTTGTTTGGAATAAGTATTCGTGTCCAGAAAAGTGAAGCCTTATCAGTTTGATGATGTTGATAATTGTTGTTTTAAGGGGCCTAACATCTAGGTTATCGGCCTCTAATGATTAGGGTGATCGTGAAGATGATAATGAAATGTAAACTATAACTAAAACTAACTACTAACTTATATACTAGAAGAAGAAATGGAAAACAAAAGGAGAATAAGGCAAATATAGGACAGGAGGAAAAGAAATGCTCTCAACCCTCGAAGAAGGCGGATTGAGGGACTTGGAAGGAAGGAGAGCCATAAAAGGCAGTTAGGAAAGGGAAAGAGGAGAGGGTCCACCCCCACAGGCAATGGATAAAAGGGGGAAATCCGGACCCAGCTCAGGAATCCCTCGGGGTCGCCAACTCCCGAACTCACCAGCCGTGAGCCCCTGAGGGTGTAGCAATATCTAGGGTGCACCAGAAGTGGTGGGGCTACATACACCCAGCCTCCGTAAGAGCCTTGAGCACAAGGCAGGAGGTAAAATGAAATGAAAAAAGGCTGACCCCTCACAGAAGGAGGGTATTAGAAAAGATGAGACAAGGGCCAATTAAGGCGGGAAAGGAAGAGACTCCCTAGGCCTCGGATACCCTAATACCGTCGGCGTCGGAAGAGAACAAGAGTTGACCAAGTGAGGTCGACAGGAATGAAGACGGAGAGGAGCCCAGCACAAGTAAGTGGAAGCAATGCCGGACTCAGCTGGGGGCCCGTGGTCACCAACCCACATACCACTAGATATGAGCCCCTGAGGGGTTATCAGTTTGAACCAAAGTGCATAACATCTGGAGTAGAAAATGAACCATCAGCATCTGTTATATCGGAAAGACTGGGGAACACCGACTGGTGTAAGTGTGAACAGTGTGAGGCGATGCCCACTGCTGCTGAAAGTTTCTGCTGTACGAACAGTGAACCAATGATTGAAATGCGTGGAAGTGTGACGTGTATTGTTTGGCACGAGGACTTTTCTAATGTTGTATTAAATTACAATGTGTTAAATACTGCACGTTGTCTTCATATGGACAAAACTAATATTCCCTATGTGAGGGACAGTGGCTATAAAAACCAACGCTACCTGGCGGTCTGTGGCCTATCGCCAGTTTGTGTATTGGGTCAACTCATGGACTCCTTTAGGAAGAAAGAAGAGGAAAGTTATACCTTCTTGTGTCCTGAAGGCAATCCGACAACAATATCCCGATGAAGGAGGTACATACGTAGGATTCCAGGCTGCTGAGGGGCAAGAACCAGAATACTTTGATTAATAAATTTGAAACTATATTTAGAATATTTTATGGCAGTCTTTTCTGAAGATGTGATGAAACAGTCCTTTAACAATTGAATACTTGTAAGTATAAAATAAATACCTTTATTAAATTATATATTTTACACACAGTTATTTTAACAAGTGGGAGTATTAGATACAGCTTATAGCTGATGAAAGCGGGTGAAATGCGAGAACACTCCATCCAAGGGCCTGGGGTCAGAAGCAATGTTTCTTGGTAGTTCCGGCTCATAGTATGGATCTTCTTCTAAGGGAATGATGTTCTTTTGTCCATTTGCCATTCCAATTACTTCGAGAAGTATATCTGTCCTCCATCCGTATTCTTTCTCCTTATAGACCTTACTGTTAATCAACTTTTTTGATGATTTTGAGTATCTAAGTGTTTCCCCGGTTTGATCACGTTTTACATTGTTATTGTGATCCATAATTCGTAACATGGATCGATTTACCATTCCGTGAAATGAGAAACTGGATCTTTTAGGCATGTATTTCAGTCGCACGTTATGGTAAGATTCAAGGGACCCATTGTGACAGTAATGTTTTATGCTTTGCAAGTCTTTTATAAAGCGCTTGTCTTTGAAAACGCTGGCTATGATACCCTAGTCTAGAGAATTTCTATTGAGCCATTTTGTTTTTGCGTTGGATTATCGATTATTTTTTCATGCTCACATTGGTGAAAGTGAGTGTTTCCTAACCATGAACGTGTGTCACAAATATGATTCAGAACGGACAAAAATTTCTCAACAATTAACTCCTCATTGTTCTCACAAGTCATAGCTGACCACCAAAGATGATTAATAATGCTATGTTTCCATTCTAATATTGCGGGTGCCTTGGTCGCTACTGCTTTCAGCTCTTTACCTAAGCTTTTGGCAAGGTGCCACACATCAAACTCATGAATGATTCCAGGGTACTTGGTTCGCAAAAGCTTTCGAACGCCCTGATGCCGGTCCGATAAGAATAGTTCTATATTTAGTCCTTATGATGATAGTTTTGATAGCACTTTATCACGCGCGGGCTTTTACAACTCGCCGAAAACTTGGCCTCGTTGCAGAACAACAAAGTCAATAATTTTGCACAAAAACCTGGACTGTCAAATTGACCATCACCTGCAATCCACACCATCCTACCGGATGACATGAGATTCTTGACGGTGTATGCCTAATACCTGGGGTAACGATTCGTTTCACAATTTTGTAAAATGTTGTGTGGCTCATGAAACATAAATCAATACAGTCTGTCAACTATTTCAGTAAGGCAAACCCCACTCCCGTTATGTACATACCAGTAGCCAAGGTGACTGATAACATGGAGAATATGTTAACATTCTTATGAGATCTTATGAGACCTGCTAGACAGGTCATTTGGACACTCACAGCAGGTCCTTTAGTCGAAGGAATAGTTTGAATTACTTTCTTGCCGCAGGTAAGGCACCTAGCAAAGAGAAGTAGCAGGTTCTGCCACATTACGAACAGCAACGAAGTCTCACTGAAATGCCAAGCTTTATTTTTTCTACTCACCACCTTCGGCTGTACTGTTTCATCTCCTTTCCTGTCATCGTCATCATCATCATCCGATGTAGTATCACTCTCTTCATCTGCTTCATATATTGCATCACGAACACCAGGATCACTGTCACTATCGTAACACTTGGCGTTTCTAAATGTTTCTCCTCCTAATTTGCACTGTACTCCAACTGTATTGGGATTTTCAGACATGCTGGTTTCATCATGGATAACACTCTCATTTTCACTGCAAACACTCTCCTTTTCACTGCAAACACTCGGGGCAACACTTGAAACACTCGCAGAGGTAGACTACATTCAATCGCTTCAGTTAAAATGTTCTTCCTAATACTGTATATGTAGATGTACGCCTTGTCAGCGGAACAAGTTTCATTCCTTTCAAATTTAGCGCGGGCACTGCACCTTTTCTTAACACAAGTTTCCTTTTTTGCTTCAGGAGTTCTGCTTTGAATCTGCTCGATAGTCCATAGCCCTGCTCTCTGAAATGTGTAGAGCATACGCGACTATTTCGGGTTGGTGAGAAATCAGCGCGACTGATTCTAGATAGCCAAGATCGGTATCTCTCTTGAGATTTCTCTCGACTGGGGAATCTGTGAAAACCTACATCTTTTTCCTTCGTTGTTTTCGAAGTGGTTGCATGCTTGCAACCATACACAACGCAGTAAACCATGTTTTCGCTTAGGTATCATTTGCAGTACATAAATACGCCGAAACAACAGCTGCACTGTCTGATTCTGCTATGCCTACTGTTGGCGCGCGGAAGGCGACTCGGCTCCAGTGACGTCACACGCGTAAGCATTGTCGCCGTTTTCCGCTTATACCACCTGAACAAAATAAAATAACGCGGTAGGGTTTTCAGTACGTTGATTAAAATTTAATAATGGAATCAGTGAGTTTGGAAACTGAAACTCGAAAATAAGTTGTCTGGACCTTTAAGGTTAGTCCTGTGGCCACCTATAGATTGGAAAATATATGGATGTACCGGTATCTTGGAAAGAGGCAATTGCACAGTATAGAGAAGGTGAAAGCATTCTATTTAAAGAAAGTGATTTGCCTATCAAAATACGCTCCATCACGTCTCGTATACCAACTGTAGAGGGAATCATTCTTTGTGGAAGAGTTGCGTTTGAAACTACTGCTCCCAGCCACCCCAGCGTATAAGGAACTCCTACAAGAGCTTCAACAAAAAAGGGACAGCATATGGTGGGATTTTTACCAATGTGATGCGATGATCAACCGCAACTGAACTCAGGGAGGCTTTGAGTTGAGACACGTTGTGACCAGACTCTCAGTCCATGGGTTTCACCAACGTTTGTGCACTAAAGTGAGTTTCCATGAGCCAAGTCCGGACTGCAGGTGCAAAAGATGTGGCGAACTTTGTGAACGCTATCACGTATTTAAATGTAAATTGAGAGTAGAATCCACAACAAAATTCTGTACAGACGATTGTTTTTAAGAATTTTGTACATGCATATTTGTGCGCATTAAAACATTTATGTACATGAGCTTTGAAAGTTGAAACTCATAAAATAATTGTATTGAAAATCGACAGCCTGTTCCAGTCGTCTGACCGGGTCAGGGATGGAGTGAATAAAGCCCCCCTCTCCCCTCCCCCAACTAGCGGCGAGGATATGCCTCAGGGGCAATAATTAAATGAATGACTGATGAAATGAAATGATAGCGGAGAGAGTTGCTGGAACGAAAGTTTTGACAGGGAAAACCGGAGTACCCGGAGAAAAACCTGTCTGCCCCCGCTTTATACAGCACAAATCTCACATGGAGTGAACGGGATTTGAACCACGGACCCAGCGGTGAGAGGCCGGCGTGCTGACGTCTAAGCCACAGAGGCTTAATAATTGTATTAATTGTTAAAAGTCCATTGAATATGGATCGTTGGTTGAAGAGTGGATCTTTAAAATGAAATGGTAATAAATATAGAATGGGTCGCCCTCTGCCTCTCTTGAGCCTAGCCATTCAAAGAGAAGCCTACTGCGAAAAGTAGAAAATGCGACATAAAATATTTGGAAATAGGCTTTACTTATTGTGGACCCGAAGATTGTACTAAGCCTCGTTGCAGGATATGCTTTTGAAACCCTTGCCAACGAGAGTATGGAGCCTGCAAACCTCCAGAGGCATCTAGATACCCAACACTCGGAACACTAAGGTAAATTCATTGAATTCTTCAAAATAAAGTTAGCTGAACTGAAATCATGCCAGAAAGTAATCACCAAAAGTTCTGGTGCAAATGTGAATGAAAATTCAACGCTTGCATCCTACGAAGTATCTCAGCTTGTCGCAAAACGTGCCAAAAACCATACCATTGCTGAAGAGCTCATCTACCTTCAGCAGTTATTTTGTGCAAGAGAATGCTGGGCGATGCTGTCGCAAAGCTTGTAAGTACCGTCCCGCTGTCAACCAATACTGTGCACAGGCGATACAGTAGGCAGCTTCAGTGGCGTAGTTGGTAGCATGTTGAGCTTCTATGCCCAAGGTCACGGGTTCAAACCCGGCCAAAGTCGTCGGATGTTTTAAGCGCGTTAGAGATCCCTCAGTATGCCTTCTTTCGGAGGGGAAGTAAAGCCGGCGGTCCCATGTCATAGATTTATGGCATGAAAAAGAACCTTCCACTAACTACACTTGTGTGAAGCCAAAATTTGTAGGTTAGAATTTATAATGCTCTATTAGTTCCAACGTTCGCCACCAGATGCTGATTGCGATGCCATCTAGCCAAGTCCGCAAGCTAGGTGTCGTGGACGGTAGCATTTGATAGCAAAACTAGGAACTACTTGAAATTACTGTCTGCAGTCTTTACTTGAATTAAAACAGATAACACACACTAATACAGCCATCACAATTAACACCGGTTATCAGACATTTTCTACACACACTCCAAGTACATGGGACTACATGACCGCGTTGTCGCAGCCCCAAAACTAAGGAACCAGCCATCAGATACAGTAATGTCAAGCAATATTGAAGAGACGTTGTTGGCAAGGCTCCACATGTGTGACATATTTAATTTTATTAATGCAGCCAATGGCCATGTACTTTCCTTTTCAGGACGGGTCATGGAAGGGATTTTGGAAGGAAATCGGCCGTGGACCTATTGCAAGGAACCGTCCTGGCATTGACCTGGTGGTGAAAATAGGAAACCACGAAAACCATTTTCAGGACGGCCGAGGTGAGATTCGAACCCACGCTCTCCCGATGCCAGCGAGCCACGAGGTACCGCGTTTGCGCTGTTCTGCAGTTGCCTGAGAGTACCGACATTATCAAGAAAGGCAATAATGTTGGGTTTTGTACGTTTTTTATGTCATGACGAATATATGAAGATTTTCTTTTTTCCTGTGAACTAGTAGCTTACACACAACAGCAGACGATATTTTCGCAGCTCTGAACTATTATTGTAATGAACATATCACCTGGAAGAAATGTGTAGGTCTGTCTACAGATGGGGCGAAAGCTATTTCCGGATGCAGAAAGGGCCTTCAGGCTGAAGTGAAAAAGTATATGAAGTGGACACATATCTGGAGCTACCTTTTACACTTCATTGCTGTACACATTGGACACATTGCTGTACTCACCGGGAAGCATTAGTAGCCAAAAGACTGCTTGAACTGCTGCAGAGCACCCTTAAGGCTAAATGTCCCGTTTTTTAGTTTGTAATTCTGACACCACGTAGCAGCACCAAAGTGAGACAATTTCTTTTTTCAGTTTTCTCGTGAACGAAAGCTCGTATTTGCGATCTGAAAACAACTATATATACTAGACTGCAATTGAATTGATATTAATTCAATGCATTTTCCAAAATGTGAAAAACAAAAATGTTACTAACAGTTTTTTATATCTCTGCTTAAAATATGAAAAAAAAAACTGGTAATACGAAAATGGAGATTTATTTCCTGTTTCCAATGCATTTTTCAGAATTAAAATCGGGTGAATGGAATCGACAGCATTAGTTCGGGAATTGTTTTGAAAAGGGTGGTAGGTGGTGCGGCTCCGCAAGATTTCTTGCGCAAGGAAAATGATGAACACGCTGACAGGGCGGAGGGAGAAGGGAACAATTTGACGACAGGAAGGAGTTGTCTTCCTCTTGTCACAAATATTATACCCAGGTAGTTCGACGAGTTACGTGTACAAGTGCCTAGGCGTGGAAAATATCTGAGCAATAAAATTATCTACTGTAGTAGTGTCACAATATGTAACGTTGACACAATGTGTTCGTACAAATGCTTTTCTTACTTCCTCTAACATTCTTGTCGACCATAATACATTGTAGGGGCTTGGGACATCTTGGCCATCAGTACCTTTGGCTGGCTGCGTGTCTCAGCGGTAACGTTCTCACTTGCTGTTCCCAAGGTTGCAGGATCGAATCCTGGTGCAGCCAGTTGGCATTTGAGGGTGCGCGAATGCGAGGGAGCCTTGTCATTAGATTTACTGGCACGTTAAAGATCCCTTCGGGGCAAAATTCCGGCACCCCGGCGTCTCTAAAAGCCGCAGTAGTTAAAAGGGACGTAAAACCAATAACGTTATTATTATTATAATTATTATTATTATTATCATCATCAGTCCCGTGTAGTTGATTATGTGTGTAACTGTATTAGAGTCAGGGATGGGACAGGTGCACTGAAACTTCACGTACGGAATTATCTCGGCATTTACCTGGCGGGATTGTGGAAAAACCGGTTAAAACACACTCAGTATAGATGCTGACAGCGTTGGATTCCCTTCTAGGTAACTGTTTTAGAGTTATTTGAGTATAAGCTCCCGAACAAAAAACATATTGTTCCGACATTAGTAATACTTTGTAGGGCATAATTCTTACCGCACAGATCAGCGACTGGTTTCACTCGATGCGAAATTGAATACTGTATAGAAAGATATGACTGGTTTGTAGTTAGCCCGCTCTTGATATTTTAGAAAAAAGATGGACAAGATATGTTCGTATTCAGGTTTATTGGGAATATATATTCTAAAAACCATCCGATGCGGACGTCCAACTCTAGGTATCGTATTCTAGACATAACATACAAGACCACAAACCGTGACATATTCTAATCAATGGAGCCAGCCAGCTATTATCAATTTATAAGAGGCCAAATGCGCACGCACATATACCTACCTACATACAAACATACATACATACATTTATTTTGGTGATTCGTATGGTTCTTTGGTTCTTTTGATTCTAATTCCCTTTTTTTCGTGCAATCTGAATCGACTCCGTGTGGCCAATCACTATAACTTACTTCAATTTTCATGGAGGTAATAATAAAAGTTAATTTATGTAGGACATTTTATTACAATAAACAAATTATGAAAATACATAACAAGAGCAAAATTATTATGTACATAATAGAATTAAAGTTCCTAAGATATTCTCATCTGCCTATTGTTAGCACAGGCACTAGTACTGCGTACTATAAACAAACAAAAATATTATACCTAATTATTTCCTGTTCTTGAAATCAATGCTTCAATTTTTTTCATATCAAAGATAGCGTTTCATGTTTTACACACACTCAGTATTTTACTTCACCTCAGGTTCTCTTATATCCATTGATCTGGTCACCCTGGGATCAATGATCTCAGGCAAGAAGATTTTCTCGCAGCAGCATGTCAGTTACATAAGCATTTTTTGTCTCCAGAACTTTTCGTCCCTCTTTATTGTTTCTATGTGAATGTCCTTAGGCATCCATACCACAAAATAACATATTTCCCTATGTTATTTCCAACTGGCCCTGGTTATGGAAATAAAAACCCTGTGAGTGTTAGAGAGTTATCAATCTGTTCTCTTCTGAAAGGCACTGTTTTTGACATTCTCTGGCTTTCTTTTTCGCTTACTTTCTGCCAAACAAAATCACTTTAGCTTTATGCAGGCTTCGAGAATGGTAATAACTTATTCCGTGCAGAATACGGGCACTTGACTTCGACTACAGTGACGTCTCCTATTAATCCGTCTGGGGAGGCACCTAAAAACCCATAAGTTTTATGTACGAAAATACCACATTCTTCGACTTTTCTACCGATTTCTCCTCTAAATTTCGTTTTGCAATTCGCTTATTATCACAGACATACTGCATTGCTTTTGAGTGAAATTCGCCGTACAGAATGTTTTTTGCTGCTGGAGCCCATTTCGAAGTAGGTTTCCTCTTGCATACATATCCAAAATTGGATGCCGTAAGTCTGTCCTTTCTAGCTGTGTGCCACTTTTCATTTTCCCTTTGGCCCCTGGTTTCCTTTTCCAGTTTGTGTATAATGGCCTTCACTAACCATTAGTTGCTTGATCTTCTCATCACTAAACTCTCTCAACAGAACTTCATAGAAATCCAACTGCATTGATCGGTTTCAATAATGACGTGAGAGTACGTTTCATTTCATTACACTGATGTCGGGACATTCTTTTCCCTTCTCGCGACGCAAATAACCTTTTTCGGAAAGCTGCTCTTCTTCTCTTTCTGCTGAGTGCAGTGTCCTTCACTATTGTGGCAGGTTTTTTTCTTTTTCTAAACGGATTTCATTGATTTATAGTGCCAGGGGGGGGGGGGGGGGGGGGGGAACTGAAAGACCAGTCCGGCAGCTTTGGTTCTATGAGTGAAGGAACCCCGTTTCCCTCGATTGATTTGCTTACCTCCCGTGAATTTTGTAACAAGGGACATATAATTTTCGGCAGCATTGCTGGTGGTGTTTGATAATAGCTGGGAACTTTTTGCAATTAGGGGCTGCAAGCAATAACGCATAAGTTTGGTTGGAGTTAGCTGTTTGTCTTCACCTTGCCCACTGGTAGTTCAAAAGTACTGTTTGCAGTCTTTATGGATCCCAACCCAATCCAGTATTTCCGGAAACCAATTTTCCATTTTCACATTCGCTACGCCTTAATTTTTCCACACAACGCATTGTTTTCATTTGAAGTCGAACTTGCTTCTCTGAAAAAAGTTGACTGAATACTTCGTAATTTTGTACTCCTATACTTATGTATTAGAAGTAAAAAACAAACTACACCCTAGGCGCGACAGCCCATGAAGGGCCTAGGCCTACCAAGCAACCACTGCGCTGTTCAGCCATTTAGCCTGCAGATTTCGGGGTGACGTTTAGTCATCCAACTTGTAGGCTACAGGTAAAATATAAGTGAAATCATAACTGCTCAGAGCATTACAGATTCTCTAATGCAAGCGTAAAGAATTATATAATATCAAATATAAACTAGGGCCTGGCTTCCTTTTCTTGGTACTTAGTCGCAATCACCTCTGGGATGAGGACTGGAACGGGGTCTACTCAGCCTTGGGTAGTACAAATGAGTAGAGGGTTGATTCCCACCTCAGCCATCCTCGAAGTGGTTTTCCGTGGTTTCCCACTTCGTCTTCGGGCAAATGCCGGGATGGTACCTACTGTAAGGCCACAGCCGCCTCCTTCCCTCTTCCTTGCATATCCATCCCAATCTTCCTTTCCCATCCCATACCTCATGAGGCCCCTGTTCACTTTGCAGGTGAGACCGCCTGGGTGATGTGCTGATCACATCTCCCCAGTTGTATCCAATCCGACCAAGGGTTCCCAGCTCTAGGACACTGCCTGGAAAGGCGGTAGCGGTGAGTTCCCTCGCTGAGTCTGTAGGAACCACCAACCTGGATGGTAAAATTGACTAAAACAAAAAATCTATTCTACCAGAAATACTGTCCAAAAAATAAAGTGCCGAAAATAGAACACCTAACGGACATTAAAAATAATACTGTAGCAGGTAAAATAAATTAAATAAAAAGTAATTAATGAGATCGATGAACTAAAAACAAGAAGGCGTAACTAGGAACTGGTAAAATATCAAAGGATCACTCAGAACTATCCAGACCTTGACAATAATTCACAACTAACCAGCACAGTCAATCGCAATATTGGACAAGATGCTCGGGAATTCCATACCGTATGGCAAGGTTATCGCTCTCTCAAATAACTCGAACTCCGCTCTCCTTCCCTCCCCCAACACTCCACCAACCCGCTCTCCATGGCCTTGTTCTACTGCCGCGCCTTGTTGCAAATACAGTAACAGTTTTATTCACAAACTTCTCAAAGTGATCCCGACGGTTCTATTCAACCGATTTAGGTTTTCGATGCGGCTTTGGAATCAGTGAGTAAAACTCAACTTTCGTATTACCCGTTTTCTTTCGAATTTTAATCAGATATTTGAAAAACAAACAGCAACTTTCCTGTTTTTGGAATTAAAAAGTAAGCAATGAATTAATATCAAATCTGCTACTAGACAGAGTGCATAGCAGTTTTCAGATCGCAGATCGGTGCTCCCCTTCGATACAAAAATAAATAAATTCAGCTTCGCTTGTGCTGCCATCTGTTGAAATATATTCTTACCGAACTGTCGGGACATTTAGCCTTAATGAATTGGTGAAAATAATTATACAATGTCAAAACCAGCTCCTTAAAATGCAGGTTATTTGCATTGCTCTGCAAAGACATGGGTAGCAAGCATGAGCAGCCTCTCATTCATACTGAAATGCGATGGCTTTCAAGGGGCAGGATCTTAACGAGGTTTTTCAAACTGGAAGATGAGGTACGGATCTTTCTTACTGGGACAATGCATGAGGACTTGCTCAATGACTTATCTTGACTTTGCAGAACTGCTTACTTAGCTGACGTGTTTGATCACTTGAATGTTTTGAATTTAAGTTTGAAAGGTTGATGTCTTCAGAGTTGAAGACAGGATCAGTGCGATTGTGAAGAAGTGTAATATTTGGGCAGCAATGGTCCAAAATGGCTCATATGCCATTTCCCCACAATAAAAACGTTTATGCAGTCATCTAACGAAGGTTTGCCTTGCCAGGTAAAATAAAATATAATCGAACATCCTCTTACAGAGTCTTGCAAATACTTTTCGGGAATACTTTCTCGAGCCCGATAGCGATACCGGTAACTGCTGCATTCGAGACCCATTCAGTTCCAATCTCAAAATTTAAAATATTATTCTGCTATCAGAGGAGGAACAAGATCAACTCGTAGAATTGTCCCCAACTAGTGAAATGAAGAACATTTTTAATGAAGAAAAAAAAAAAAAAAAAAGCTAGCAGATCTGGGTGACGACTCAAAAGGACTAGCCTACATGGGAATGAGCGATAGGGTAATAAAACATATTCTTCCGTTCGCAACAACTTACTTGTGCGAACAAGCTTCTTCCACAACGTGCGTAATGAAAAGCAAATATAGAAATAGACTAGATATGGGGCCTGATTTCAGGATGAACATTTTGAAATTGCAGCCCAGCCCCGAGAAATAATTGCGGGAAAGAATAGGTTACGTTCGTCTCATTGAACGCCGGCCCCTTTTACACATTAGTGCTGTTAACTAAATGATAATAAATAGGACTTGTTCCTTCTCAAGCACTGCATTGTTATTTTTAGGTCTGTAGCACTACTTACCTTTACGACTGTAAAAAAGATTACATGATGTAATAGGATAAATGAATTAATATTAACATACAAATAATTCAACACAGTACTCCAAAGCAAAGGTTCCCATTAGGAATTTAAATATGTTAAGTCTTGACTTAAAATATTTCGGCAGGGGTCCATGCTTACATAACGATCGCTTTAGGGATCCGAGAAAAAATCCTAATGGGAACCTTAATTCTAGGTGATTAAATTGATTTCGACTGCCCGTCCACTCTAATTGTGTACACTCGTGTTGATCGACTGAACATATTTACATAATATTATTTATTTAATATTTAAGCTACCTGCGGTCTCAGTAGACGTGGGTTCGTGTTCCACAGTCGGCTGTCCTTGAAATGGTTTTCCGTGGTTTCCCCATTTTCAATCCAGGCAAATGCTGGGAAGGTACCTTCTGACAGGCCACGGCCGCTTCCTTCCACATCCTTGCCCAGTTTCATTCACCATCATTCATTTCATCTCTCATTAACTCCTCTCATGAGGTTGGCGTCAGGAAGGGCATCCGGCCATAAAAACCATCGCCACAAAGACTTTCATCGCATCTCATCCCCGACCCCGTTGGAAAACGGGAATAATAAGGGGTCGACATACAATGTTTAATTATTCATTGTTTATTACTTATTTATTAAGCGGCTTCGGTGGCGTAGTTGGTAGCATGCTGACCTGCTGCGCCGAAGATAGCGGGTTCAAACACGGCCGAAGTCGTCGGATTTTTTAAGAGCGTTAAAATCATTCAGTATGCCTTCCTTCGGAGGGGAAGCAAAGCCGGCGGTCCTAAGTCATAGATTTATTGCATGTAAAAGATCCTTCCACAGACTAAACTTGTGTGAAGCTAAATTTCTAGGTTTGATTTCGTCGGAAAACTCTATCAAAGTTCCAACGTCCACCACTAGGTATCACTGACATCTGGTAGCAAAAGTTGGAACTACTTGAAATTGAATGGAACTTGTAGGCACAGATTACCTACTACTAGGTCACCCTGAGGGTGGGTGTCCGCTAGAAGCAGCTACAGCCTCTGGCGAGCCGAATATGTCTTCGGACACTGCCGGCACTAAAAGCCATACGATAAATAAATAAAATTATTCACTAACGTATTACTTTTATTATGTATATAAGATTAATAGTTAATTAATTATTATTTATTGTTTATCATTTATTTATAAATATATTACTTGTATTATTTTACATTTGTTGTTGTTTGAGTCTTCAGTCTTTTGACTGGTTTGAAGCAGCACTCCATGTCTCCCTATTTTAGTATTCACAAATACGGTACATACTGGTAGTTATTTATTATTTAACTTTATAAACATGTTAATGAAGTGTTCTCATTCTAAAACTGTCCACTAAACTTTATCTTTTGAATTTGTGTACTGGATAAAATTAATTTTAAAAATACGATCACTATTGTTACGGTGTGCCAAAAAAAATAACACCGTACCGGTAAAAGAATGCTATTAACCGCTTTAAACACCGCTCATTGTTGTGTGTTTGGTTGTTTTTCGCCGCTATTTGATTTTTTTATTAATCGAAATCCAGGATCCCTAGTTATCAGACACGGTAGTGGTAACTATGGTGCCCAAGTGAAACAACAATAAGGCCAGGACCCCCGGGGGGGGGCAAAACCATTTATATATCCGCGCCTGGCATTCAAACGTAGTTACGCGGCAAATGTATCAGGTTACGTTTGCTTATTTACGAATATTTTAGCGCTTTTAATTGAAATTAGGTATTACACAAACTTAAATAAACTACTGTAGCCTATACTAATGTGTTCTCATACAAAATGCCCCTTTCTCTGATGAGGTGTATAGCTATAACTTTCAAGGAAAATCCAGGACCTTTCATTCACTCGTCTGGTAATAACATGGATATACAGATTCCATGGGTCTAGCGGAGTGATATTCCTTTCGTGCATAAGGCTAAATTTTAACCCTAAATGATAGAACAATTCAAGTAAAAGTTGCCGGTGTGCTTAGGACGTGCATATATTCTATTACATAAACCTTAAGTGTAATGTAGCTTAAGAATAAATGGTATTTGGTGTGCCAGACAGAACTATTTTTTTCAATGTAGGAAAACCGTCTGGCATGTCTGTGAGTTGACAACATGTCGTTGTAACTTGTTTGGGGTTGTGTGGGTTTGCAGTGAAATACAGTGATGTGTATAAAATTGATGTATATTTTACTTCCTTTTAATAACTGAAAGTGTCAATAAAACTTGGGAGCACTTCTATTATCCTAGGATTTCATGTAGCTATGACGTCTATGCTCCCTTTTACACCTCCTATCGTGAAGCGACTTTTGGGGTGGAAGAAAGGCGAAGGGGAAGATAAGTGGAGCGAAAAAGCTGTTAAAAGTTTGGTGAAAAAACTAAAAAAAACTGGGGGTTTGGAAGAATTGGAGAAGGCTATCACAACACAAGACCCTAACACTAAGTGTATTACTATACCGAGGTTGGTATATACTGTAAACCATTATCCGATATTTTTCCCTTAAGAAAAATAGCTCATGTATGTAATTCTCAATTTCGCTTATCGCGAAACAGTAGTTTCGGTTCTTTGTTCCTTAGATTATTTATTAATTGCCAGCTTGATGACCTTGACAGCCCCCTCTGTTTATGCATGTGACACTGTAAAGTTAATCTCCAACAATGAATGGAGTAGCTCTGTTTATTTCTTCCGCTCTTCATTCCACAGAAGGGCAATTAATGTATAATTCATTGAGCAATTGCCCAAAGTTGATAATAGCCTGTATCAATCTTTGAGGAACTTCATTATTGATTATTGTAGGTTAACCTTTTGTTTTTGTTGTTGCATTTGAGCAAAACATTACACTCAGTTGTTGCCAACTGTTGCACTTGGTTTGATTCTACTAGAAGCAGGGACAACTCAATAGTGCTATAGGCCCCTGAACCTCAGCCCCCTCACACCATTGAAATGAAATTGAAAATCTTCAATATTAAGTTACTGCGCTATAGTAATAATAAAGGATTAAGAATGTTAATGTTGCTGGCGGGACCACACTTCAGTCACACATTTATTAATTCACTTCCCTTCCTAAATTACTCCAGAGTGGCGTTTTCGGTCCTTTATAAAGGCAGAATCGTGAAATGTCACTTCAAAATCAATTTCGGAGAAAATGTCATGTTCATTACTTGGGCTGTGTCCCAATAGTACAATTTCTGCCGTAGTGAACTAGATAGTCGACTACTTTACCGGATGTGACGTCAGAAGTCGTGATCCAATACTGCTTAGCACATAGCAATCAAGTCTGTAGTAGCTAGTGAACGAAAGTGCTCGCTAGATTGGCCGACTACATCAAGGAAGTTATAGAAATTGTAACTTATCGGTATTGTAGGTTATGTAAATTGAAGGTTGTCTTTGACTTAAGCCTAACACAAACCATAGTTAGGGCTCGGCTAAAAAGTGATCATCTTGGCGCATCCATGATCGTATCGTTCTGGTATTGTTTATTTAAAACAGCTGATGAAAGCGCAAAGAGCTTACAAGGAGTAGCAGATCACCGCCATCTTGAGTGTTGGTTTGGCACCAGCATGTAAGTCCAGTGCGTTTCAGAACACAAGTCTATGAAGAAGGCTGTGATCAAGCAGACATGTCCCAAATCTCCGTAGTGCATAGCACATAGTAGCTAGCAGCTAGTCAATAGCAGACAACTTGAGTATTGGGACACAGCCTCATTAGGGTACTATCAAACTTAAACTATTTAGGCACGGTTGTGCCTTGCTATTTCTTTATTCTTTTATCCGGATTTATTGTTGACAGTTATTTGCTAACTCCACATACTGAAAAATCAGGTGCATGATTATAAATACTTCTTAATCTTTGTTAAAAGGGGAAAAAGAAGTCACAGTGGTACCTTCTATCATGATCTGTGGCCTATCGACATTAGACAGGGACAATTCAAGAGCACTAGAGGCTCCTGGCGATAGTAATTACTGCTCCCCACCCCCATTAAAATGGGAAATCTGGAATAATAAAAATAAAGAATATTAATGTTGCCGACAGAAGAGCCTCCGTTGCTTAGGCGGCAGCACGCCGGCCTCTCACCACTGGGTCCGTGGTTCAAATCCCGGTCACTCCATCTGTGCTGGACAAAACTGAGGCAGACAGGTTTTTCTCCGGGTACTCCGGTTTTCCCTGTCAAAATTTCATTCCAGGAACACTCTCCACTATCATTTCATTTCATCTGTCATTCATTTAATCATTGCCCCAGAGGAGTGCGTCAGGCCTCGGCAGCCGGCACAGTTCATATCCTCGCCGCTAGATGGGGGCTTCATTCATTCCATTCCTGACCCGGTCGGAGACTGGAAGCAGGCTGTGGATTTTCTTTTTCATTAATGTTGCAGACTGAACACTGGGGTACCGGTGCAACTTTTTGAAAGCGGCATTAATACGAGAGGAAGGGAGTTCTGTTAATAATGAGTTATAATGGTAGCAACTCCATATTTGTATGCCACTGTTAAAACAGGTTGGACAACTGAGAAACAACAACAAAATAATAACAATAACTTAATTATGATACATGTGAGGCCCCCCTTTCTATGAATATTTTCTTGGAGACTGAATATTTAAATCTGGGAAGTTATAACCGTTTCAAACTAAACTATGGTCTACAGTATATCTAAAAGTGCTCACTGAGGGTGGCAGCAAGGACATTGACTTGGTTGTTGAGTTAACTGAATATACAATTTGTTTTATATTCTGGTCCTTAAGCCTCCGTGGCTTAGGTGGTAGCACGCCGGCCTCTCACTGCTGGGTCCGTGGTTCAAATCCCGGTCACTCCATGTGAGATTTGTGCTGGACAAAGCAAAGGCAGGCAGGTTTTTCTCTGGGTACTCCGGTTATCCCTGTCACAAATTTCATTCCAGCAATGCTCTCCACTATCATTTCATTTCATCTGCCATTCATTTAATCATTGCCCCAGGGGAGTGCGACAGGCTTCGGCAGCCGGCACAGTTCATATCCTCGCCGCTAGATGGGGGCTTCATTCATTCCATTCCCTGACCCGGTCGGACGACTGGAAACAGGCTGTGGATTTTCATTTTCATATGTTTATATTCTAGATTATGACTTAAGACTACTTGTCTGCCATTCACAAAGAAGCCTTTACTACAGATGTTTTTTCCAGAGAAGCATTCTGAAAGTTTGGAGAAGTGTTTTAACTGAAGGCAGCATTGTTATGAATGTTGCTGGCTTTCTACCACGTGCTTACTCTCATAACATTATTAACACCATTACCCTTATATGTCAATGCATATGGTAACAAAAAATGGAAAAATGCTGTAGGCTACTTAAAACTTTTGGTGCACTTTCTAAAATAAAATAATAGCCAGTCAGATTCAGGAAAGGCCTTAACCCTCCGTCGGGCGCACCTCTGCAACTCCCGAGTTCGGGCGCTGTGTGCCTGGCAGGTGCCTGTTCCAAAGACGTCATTAATACCCAATTAATGCAATTATATTTTAAGTGATAGTGGCATTCATTAGGTTATACATAAGGAGTTTATTCAACATCAGGTTTTTAAAAACTTACTATAATTTATTGTTCACAATAAAACTTTACAAAATAGCTCACATTTACAACCCACCACCAAATTGCGTTTAGTTTTCATTAGAAAATTCAAACAAACATTGAAATTACGAACAAAACGTAAATAATGTTTTTATTACAAAATAAAATATGCCACAATAGAGTCATTCTTACATGGAATCGCCGTTGGAATGCTCAGCAGTAAAACTACATTGGCCCAGTAAAGTGCAAGGTTGGCAAGTCACACTGTAGTCTGTATGGGGCAGGCAGATTGCTTTGTGACATTCATAGCATTCATAATTCGACATCCTGTAACCCGTTTATTCCACAAAATAACCACAACCTATGTATTTCTTATTCATAAAATAAGTAAAACAAGTAATAAGTTTATTGCAATGGAATAATAAGGAAATACGAACCTTCCAGAGTAGAACTAGTTCGGGCGCAGTGCGCTTCAGAGGCCTGGAGAGTAATTACCGTACTTGACGCAGGCGGTGGTAAATTTAACTGGGAGCATTTGGAACGGGACCTAGAGATAGGAAGGTACTAAAAGGGACAGGCACATAGGCACCCTTGGGGAGGGGGCAAGAATAGATTTGCGGCAACTATCAGGTCAGCTGCGCCCGACGGAGGGTTAAACATTCTTCTGGGCTGGACAGGTGTGTACAGCAATATTATAAAAACTATCATAAATCCTACATGAGATAGTAGTTAACTGATTAATTAAAAACCATTAACCTTATGAAAATACACAGACTGCTTCCAGTCGACCGACCGGGTCAGGAATGGAATGAATGAAGCCCCCATCTAGTGGCGAGGATGTGAACTGTGCCGGCTGCCGAAACCTGTCTCACTCCCCTGGGGTAATGATTAAATGAATGACAAATGAAATGATAGGGGAGAGTGTTGCTGGAATGAAATTGTGACAGGGAAAACCGGAGTACCCGGAGAGAAACCGGTCTGCCTCCGCTTTGTCCAGCACAAATCTCACATGGAGTGACCGGGATTTGAACCACGGACCCAGCGGTGATAGGCCGGCGTGCTGCCGCCTAAGCCACGGAGGCTCTTACATCTCATGAAAACAACACATCGGAGAACATGTCAAGGATAGTGCACTCTGGAGGCATCCAAACAAGTGAATGGTTAGTGAAAAGCACATGGTCAGTTAGCATTATTCAACTTAGCAGCGCTGTATAGTTTCCATGGCAACAAGCCTTGCACATGATCTAACCGTCAACTGTTTCTGCACAGTGATGTCAAAATGTCTGATTTCTTCTAAGGGAAAAACAACTTAAGTGCTGAGATAACCTACTTGACTCTTATGCTTTGCCACTTTTCAATAACACAGGTAACAGCCATTTTGCATCTGACATGTTTTATATCAATCAGGCCTGGTATGTGGATTTGTGTGGATCCAAATCTGTCTTGTAAAATGTACTAGAAATTAGGTCAGGTTTATTTCAAGTCTCTTGTTGTTCGGTGTTAGTTTGCATGTTTCATTTGTCTTTTTGTTCTTTTATTTCAGTATTATAGTGGTAGAAGTTAAAAAATACTAGATCGAAGGAGTGGTAGGAATTTTAAAAGTTTGGTGCCTAGTTAGCAGGATGTTCTCCAAAAGAGGCTTTAGGATCTAACACAGGGTCGGCAACATTTGCACACAAGCAGGCCACATAGTCAAATCTTCAATACCTTGCAAGCCGCACAGATCTCCAACTTAATATTTTTAAGTCAACCCCTGGCACTATACAGCCCATGACGGGCTAAGGCCAACCAAGCGACCGCTGCCCAGCCATTCGGCCTGCAGATATTGGGGTGACGCGTGATCAGCCCGTCGGGTCCCCTCGGCCGTTAATCTTGGTTTTTGTGATCGGGGCGCTGTCTCACTGTCAGACAGCTACTCAGTTGTCCTCACGAGGCTGAGTGTACCCCGTTCCAACCCTCACGTCAGTTTTAAAATCCCTGTCGGAGCCGGGGCCTCCGGGTGAGAGGCAGGCGCTACCCCAACACCACGGGGCCGGCTAATATTTTTAAGTAGTTCAACAAAAAGTAAATAACATGTCAATAATTTGATTAGTGTGTCATTAATACTGTTTCAGAAAAAAGCTTAAGATATACCTGTATAATAATTAAGTTAATTGAAGAAACACATAAATGGTTTATGAAATACAATTTTATTTAAGAAGAATATAAATACAAACATAACACACATAGACGTTTTTACAAAGTTTTGCTAGGCTAAGCAAAAGAGATAATTTGCCTTCATAATTTATTTTCCTCCTATAAAGGTTTTCCCTCCTTAGGGGAGGTGGCTTCGGTGACGTAGTTGGTAGCATGCGGAGCTTCTATGCCCAAGGTCGCGGGTTCAAACCAGGCCGAAGTCATCGGATTTTTAAGAGCGTTAAAAATCCCTCAGTATGCCTTCCTTCGGAGGGGAAGTAAAGCTGGCGGTCCCATGTCATAGATTTGTGGCATGTAAATGAACCTTCCACTAATTACACTTGTGTGAAGCTTAAATTATAGGTTAGATTTGACTAACACTCTTGGGTTCCAACGTTCGTCGCCAGGAGCCAACTGCGGTGGCATCTAGTTACCAAGTTCAGAACTAGTTATTGTTGATGGTGGCGTTTGGTAGCAAAAATAGGAACTAATTGAAAATTGAATGTCTGCAGTCCTTACTTGAATTAAAAGCAGATAATACACACTAATAAACAGTCATCACAATTAACACTGGTTACCAGACAGATTCTACACACACCCAAAGTACACGGGCCTACATGACCGTGTTGTCGCAGCCTCTAAACTGAGGAACCTACCAACCTCCTTTGGGGCACGAATAAAATTTTAAGAATAGTGCATAAATCGCGAGTTCTCTTATTCACTTTGTCCTGCCTATTTTAAGGGACGTTGCTGTCTGACTGTTGGTCAGAGAAGCCAAGAGGATTTTGCAAACTTCGTAAGGCTTGTGAACAATATTATATTACGGTATCAAAATGAATGCTTTTCAGTCGATCATCATAATTGCACCCAATTATAATGGGTGTTTCCCTAAACCTGAAAAAATTTATATGAGATTGATAAATAAATTCACTTGGATGACCATTTTTGATCGTTAAGCAATCATCATCAGATCCGTAGGCCGTTAAATGTTCAAGCGTTAAGGATTAAGGATCTGATTGATGATTGCTTGATGATCAAAACATTGATTTCTTTCTGGAGTCCGTGACAGACTCGCATAAATAGAAATTTCAAGAAGTACTTAAATACGAGTTGCATCCAGAAAGTAAGTTTCCCTATTTAAAAAAAAACAAAAAAATCGGGAACATAGCCATAAACAAAACTTTATTGGCAACAGGTACAGTAATGTGTCTGCTATTTTTCGACACGGGTACCAAACGAATTGAGACACTTGTCATAGTGTGGTATCAACTTTTGTAGTCCTGAGCAGGGCCGGTCTTAGGGGTGTGCGACATGTGCGGTCGCACAGGGCGCCAACGGTTTGGGGGGCGCCTAAGAAGTACCCGAAAGATAGGCAAATTTTGATTTATTTCCTATTGAACAAATGGCAAGATAGGTAAGTGCGAGTTCGTCAAACAAATAAGAGAATCAGTTTTATAAAAAAGTTCAACCGGTGTTATCTTTCACGACTGAAACCCCTACGCGCACCTTAGAGCGTGACGGACCGAAGTTAAACTCAGTGAAATAGTGATTAGCAAACTCTATATCTTTTTCTCCCTTGCCTTTTCACTATCGCAGAAACGCAACCCGGCTCGACTCCCGGGCCCGGGACCAACCAAATCAATCTTCGGCAGCGCTCAGGCATTTCCGTGATATTTCGGTTCGGTTCGCTGTTGTAGCAGTGCTGTAGCAAGGTGAAGAAGAGGGAAAGAAAGTGAGGTAGGCGGAGAGAGAGGGGAGTGAGGTTGGAGAAAGGGGTGCGGGTGTGGCACGAGCTGGAGACAGAGGCAAAGAAAAAGAAATCATAACAACACAATTATGTGTGCTGAGGTAGAACAGTGGAGGTCCGTACTCGAACGATTGTTATCGATAACCATGTTTCTAAGTAAAAACAATTTGTCGTTCAGGGGTTCAACTGACAAATTTTTCAAGAAAAACAATGGTAATTTCCTTCAACTTGTTGAACTTTTGGGCAAATACGATCCGGTTATGAAGAAGCACTTACGAAGGGTGATGGTTTCTATGCAAGTGATCACTACTGCAGTAAAAGAATACAGAACAAGCTCATAAATTTGCTAGGTGATGCGATTTTGTCGGATATTTTAGCTCAAGTGTCTAAAGCTAAATATTTCTCCGTTATTCCCGATTGCACACCAGACCTTTCTAAAAAAAAAGAACAAATGTCGATCACTTTAAGGTTCGTTCAAAAATCTGACGACGGTGTAAATCCGACCGAACACTTCGATGGTTTTGTGATAGCCGAAAAAACTGATGGTGAGGCGCTTGCCGATCTGATCATTAATACTTTGACAGAAATGAGGTTAAAGTTAGAAGACCTTACAGGTCAAGGCTTTCACAACGGTGCGAATATGAAAGGTAAACGTAAAGGAGTTCAAGCTCGCATTGTAAAACAGTTCCCGCGCGCAAAATATGTTCCATGTGGTAGCCATTCCTTAAACCTAGTTTTATCTGACTCAGCCGAATGCTGTCCTTACTGCGTTACTCTATTTGGCATTATTCAACGCATATATGTTTTATTTTCGTCGCCTCCTGGCCGGTGGTCTATTTTGTTAACTCACATTATTTTGTAATTTGACTAAAAGATTTGAGCGACACACGCTGGGAGTGTCGCATAGGTGTAGTGAGGCCTTTTAGATACGATATGAATGGGGTAGTGGCAGCCTTAAAGTCCATTAAGGGGATCCCTACTTTTGATTTATGGCTGAATACTTGGCGAAAAAAATTGTGACATTCGACTTTGTCGTTGCTATTCTAGTATGGCTCGACATTTTGTTTCAATTAAACATAATTAGAAAGCCATGCAAGCAGAAGCAATTGATATACAAAAGGCGTCTTCTTTCGCGGAAGGTTGTATCGCGTACCTTGAAAAGTATTCCCAAGAAGGCTATGAAAGCGCTGTAACTTCGGCTAAAGAAATCATTGCGTCTGTGTCTCTTGAGGTCGAAGAAGGTAGACGGAAAAGGAAGACTAGACCCCCTAAACGGTTGATTGAGGAAGATGACTCGGACAGAGTCATCGAGTGAGGCACTGAGAGTGACAGTTCTGAGTCAGAGTCGGAGCCGAAGCTGACAGAGGCTGAAACTCGGGCTAAGGTTAAGTGCAAACAAGTGAAGCTACAACGACGCTTTAAAAAAAAGTTTCGTTGACAAACTCCTAACAGTAGTTTTAAAGTCTGTAAGGAAGAGATTCTTTTGATTTAAAGAGCATTCCGATCCGATACATGGGGATTTCTGTACGATCTAAAGGCACTGCCTGGGTCTATTAATGATAGTAGTCCACTCATGGATCGTTGCTTGAACTTGCAAAATTAGCTTTCCAGTGGAAATAATGAGTCTGACATAAGTGGGATGGATCTATGTTCAGAGCTGCAACATTTCAGACCATGCCTACCACCAAACGCAAAAATCCCTCGCGCTGCGTTGCAGTTCGTTTACAGCACGAATATGATTGACGTTTTTCCAAACGTTGATGTATCTTTGCGAATTCTCTTAACCTTGCCGGTAACTGTCGCTTCGGGTGAACGTAGCTTTTCAAAATTGAAGTTGATTAAAACCTACCTGCGTCCTACAATGGGCCAAGAGAGACTGTCAAAACTTGCTTTAATTTCAATATGGAACGATGTTGCGCGTTCACTCGATTTAGCCCAGTTAGTAAAACAGTTTGCTTCAGTCAAAGCACGGAAAGCTCCCTACGCATAAGGTTTTGGGTTTTAGTGTGTTTTTCCCTGTGTGTCGTAGTTGTTTGAATTAATAAAGTTTGATTCCTGTGAGTGTATTTTTCCAGTGATTTTGTTATGTCGATATTTTGCATCACAACTGAAAAAATAGTTATTGTAATATGTTACGCATCACCTATTAGATAATGAAGTCCAGTCTTTTTGCATCATGCGAGCGTACAGCTGATATTTTGTATGTTACCTTGACTATCCCATTACTACAACGCAAGTAAAGCATGTTCAAGTAATATAGTAAATGGGTAAATGTACTTTAGGTTCATTTTATTTAATTTCATCCGATAATTCGGTGCCTTGCCTTTGCCTACATTTTCTACTTTATATTTTCATGATTCCTCTTTATGATACCGCATATTTTTTGCCAGAGTAAGGCAACCCGTCTCGCACAGAGAGGCGCAAAATCGAATTTCGCACAGGGCGCTGAAACCCCTAAGACCGACCCTGGTCCTGAGTCACAGAAGACTGCCGCCTGCGAGTGGAACCAGCGTGTGATATTCGTCTTCAGCTCTTCGTCAGTGTGAAAATGCTGACCGGAGAACAGAAATTTCTTGTGGTGCAAGAAAAGATGGAAATCACTGAGAGCATGATGAGGATGGATGATCAAACAGGTCCCAGCCAAACTTCTGCAGAACAGTTGCTGTCCTGATCTTGCTCCCAGCGATTTCCACCCGTTCCTTGCACTTCAAAAATTCCTGGCCTCCAGTCGGCATTTTCACACTGACGAAGAGCTGAAGACGAATATCACAGACTGATTCCATTCTCAGGCCTTAAAAGACAGTTCGCATTAAATGGGGTGCGCTGATGCCAGATCTACTGCATATACAAAGTTCTGCAAGGCCGGGTACATGATGTAATATAACTCGTACGACAGGCGTGATTTTACACAAAACTCGGGAAATTTCCAAAATATTTGCTTGTTGTATATAACTGTACCTCTTACCTTGCAGCTAACAACGCTACAATATTTAGATATGATACGCCGAACCTCAGAGCGCGATTTTAATGCACACATTATAACAATTTATATTTTTCAATGAATATGATAAATAATATAATATGTTATAATTTATAATATTACATTTTCTCGAATATCATTGGTTATAATAAATTATAATATGACATTTTTTCATGAATATTATATAGTGGTCCACGTAATTTACCCAATTTTGTGTGGTCAAGTGGTGGTATGCAGCCGAAATTAAATTCTTCATTTATTGTTTCTTGAATGAGACGTTGTTCAATTTTATATAGTTCTTCACTTGCGCCCATACTATTTCGATGGGATTAAGTTCACTGTGGTATGGTGGCAAGCGAAGAACATATTTTTCTGCTGATTTAGTCATCTCGTCAATGATGTATTTATCATATCGGACTCTGTTTTGAATCACAATAAAACGAAGCTCCCATTTTAACATATCATTTCGAAAAGGGACCCCTTTTGAGTGAGCAAATCTATAATCCGGTCTTTTCACCGTTATAGGTAAAAGTTTGATTTTCCGACTGTGATAGCCTGCATTGTCTATTACTAGGATAGATCCTTCGGGAACATGGGCAACAATTGCTCGGCGAACCACTTTTCATACACTTCACCTGTCATTTCGTCCTGGGTGTCTGCCGTGTTCTTTTGGCACAGCAACGTTAACTCTGCACGATTAACGAACCCTTGTTCATTCCCGGAATTAACAAAGGCAAACCACGGAAACCACTTAGAGGATGGCTGAGGTAGGAATCAAATCTGCCTCTTCTCAGTTTTGTCTCATGAAGTTGAGTACACCCCGTTCCAGCCCTCAGACCAGAATTAAATTTCTTGGCAGAGCCGGGATTCAAACCTGGGCCTCAACGGTGACAGCCAGGAATGCTAGCCACTACGGTATGCAACGAGGCGGACAATTTATAAAGAACACAAGGACCACTTCATTTCACAGTTTAACTTCACACCATCACCTACCCTTCACCAAACGCGGTTGTGGAGATACTGGCACCTGAGTCAGCGCTGGGCGGGAGGAATAAGTGCGATAACTTATGAATGCTATCTGATATCAAGCTCTGGTTTGTTTAAAAAACTATTTCAGATAATAATGAACATTTCTTCTCACTTAGTCACCAACGTAAAGTCAAAAGCAAAAAAGTTGATCGCTACGTAACTTTTCCTTGATACCATCTCAGATTTGTGAAGTAACATTTAAGAAAAAAAATTATAACTTTCTTACTATGAAAATAATTACTGCCCTGAGAAATAGAGTATCTTCTACCAACATCAGGCATTCTACAAATAAATTCTTGATATGTTTCGATCATTAGTTCAGTATCTATGGCGTGATAAGTTTTATATCTGCAAAAATATAGATTCGCGCTAAAATATCGTAATTGTGAAAATTGGGCCACGTGTTCATTATTTATGGCTTTTATTTTTACATCATCATAAAGAGCGGAAAATTCTCTATACGACCACGCAAACATATTCTTAGATTTGTCACTTTCAATTATTGGGAAATGGCAACATCGCCGGGGTGGAAGAGGACGAAGCTAATTGCAGGACATAGGAGTGCGAGTGAGAGGCTAATATTACATTTAATTCCATACTGTCTTTTAAGGTAGAGACGCTCTATACAGTGTGGAGTAAGTGATCCTCCTGAGGAACTGAACAGGATAACATTGCAAATGTTTCTGCACCCATCTGTCACTAACTACACCAATGACACGAGACTGCGTCTTGAGAAGAAGAACAAATTATGAAAAGAAAGAATCACAAAAATTAAGAAAAGTCGTTCCTTATCACTGAAACTCTATGGTACACTGGTAAAAATATTCAGTGCAACCATCTACTGACAGTACCGTACCTTCACTCTTGTAGGCCTACATACCAGACAGTTGCGCATGCTATCTAACTAGGGAAATCCGCAGTTGAAACGAACTCCTAGTAGTAAAAGATGAACATCTCTTATATTTTACTTCATTCTACTCAACAATGTGTATTCATGTACTGTAAATATAGTGTATAGGTTTATTTTTGCTGGTTTTAGCTTGCAATAGCAATGCTATTACATGTAAATGTTAGGCGGGTACTCGGCGCTGCAGTGGTCAATAGCCTACACGCACTGCTAGGAGGACAGTGTTGATGCAGAGAAAGCTACGATTGAGTAGGCTTTATATTATACAAATAATTCATGCTTTTGGGCTAATGCCGTGTGTATTTTTAATTTGAACCATAATAATCCGGGCCGTGAAAGCCTTAATATGCAGGCTTTATATTATTGGAGACTAAGATTGGTGTAAGTTGTTTGACATTTTGAAAAGGATTGGAATAAAGTACAAGGATAGTAGTGTGATCTACAATCTGTACAAAAACCAGATGACAGTTATTCAAGCTAGAGGACATGAGAGAGAAGCTGGTATTCAGAAAGGTGTAAGGCAAGGCTGCAACTTATCACCCATACTTATTCAATCTGTACATTGAACAATCAATGAAGGAATCAGATAAAAAATTAAAGTAGGAGTATAGATTCAAAGAGAAATAATTTCAACTTTGGGATTTGCTGATGACATTGTCATCTTAGCCTATTCACTAGAGGATTTGAATGAAATTTTAAATGGTATGAACTCCGTCTTGAGGAAAGAATTGATGATGAAAATCAATAAATGTAAAACAAAAATAATGGAATGTAGCTGAAAGAAATCGGAAACCCCTATTGACGTCAAATTGGCCGGTGCAAAGCTACTTAGGTAGCAAAATAACCAATGATGGACGAAGCAAAGAGGATATAGAAAGTAGGTTGGCTCAGGCAAGGAAAGCATTTTTACAGAAAAGAAATCTGTTGAAATTAAATATAGATTTAGGCAGGGACAGATTTGTGACGGTACGCACCGGTACGCCGTACCGAAACCTCTGATCGGGGGAAAAGTCGAATCAAAATTAGATTGATATTTTGTCCACTGATTCATTTTAGAGGTGTTCAGAAAAGCGTAAAAATATCGCTTCTAGAACTCTATATTTCAATATTCCATAAAGCCCCTCCCCCTCCCACCACCACCCAGTAGCCCACAGTACCGGAACCTCTTTTTCTACAAATCAAGCACTGGATTTAGGTATTAGAAAGTAATTTGTCTGGAGCATGGCACTCTATTGAGGTAAAACTTGAACGGTTGGCGCAGCAGAAAGGAGAAGAATAGAAGCAATTTAAATGTGGTGTTGCAGGAGAATGATAGATTAGATAGATGGGTAGATAGAGTAACAAATGAAGAGGTATTAAGACAAGTGGGAGAGGAGAGATGTTTCTGGCGACTGCTAATGAAGACACCCAAGAAAAGCAAAGTTAGTTATGGAAGAAGGGGTTGAGGACAAGAACTGTAGGGGTAGGCCAAGGTTAGAATATGTAAAACAGATTGCCTCTGATGTAGGGTGTGGTAGGAATATAAATGAAACAATTACCTCAGGACAGAGAGGTGTAGAGAGCTCCACATTACCCCCTGGTTACTATTAAAAGTCATGGTTAAGTGTTATTCCCAACCCTGATTGAAGTGACTACTAGTTATTGAGTCCTGACAAACCAACTTGAAGCTCTACTATTTCATAATCACAAAATATTTTCATCTCTGCCTTAGGCTTATGCAGTAGACATGAGAGGAACATAGCTTTGCTGCTAGAGGCAATGAAATATAAGGACCATGAATATCCACACTGCTGCGTTTTAAAAATTGTTGCACTACTTACTGGTTTTCAGGGTGGGATTATGAAATACTACTGGAGGATTTTTTTTTTAAACTTGAGGGATAGCCAAGACACCAAAAGCCATTTTAAAGTCAAGAAATGGTTTAAGAAAGACTCATTTTTAACTGGGAAAGAAAATTTGAAAAACACTCCATTAGTTGAGTTTTGCCTCTACCTCATGAAGAACTCGGTAAAAGCTCTCTATTAAAAATCACTTTTTTTTTTTTTTACATCTACACCTTGACTTCCCCCCATAAGCAATGAGCAGGGTGAGTGCTTCTTTCACCAGGACATCCTTACTATGGAACATCATTAGGCCTATCAAGGGCAACTATTGTTGATGTCATCTTAGGGAGTGTGATGAAACATCATACAAAAGAAAAACATCATCAGCACACAACAAACTTAACAATAAAAAATCCAACTATATTGTGAACTAAATTTTAGATTTTTATGCATCATGTCAACATTGAACCAGAAAAACACTACCGGACTGTATTTCTTGTAATTATTTTTGTGAATACTCCAGCAATCCTTTTAGATTTTTGCAGTGTCTGTTACTGGGTTTCATTTAGGTACACCTAGTGACTTGATGACTTGCCCAGACCACTGCTGGGGTAGCGCATCTTGCACTACGTCCCATATTTATGGCATACAGCTATGCTACAGTTTACGCCAAGGTTTTTGGCTGGTAAGTCCCAGTTTCACAGTCGTGCAGAGGACAGTCTGTGAGCCTCATTCATGTGAAAATGATACACGAGTTGTCAGTTGCGCGGAAAGCAACTGACATATCAATTGCACATGCCTGAGGCTCGCCACCTGTCCTCTGTACGACTACGCAATCAGAACTTACCGGCCAAAAAACCGTGGTATACACTGTACTTTTTTGTGGGAACCAAGAGCTCTCACAGCTTTCCTCCTCTCTTTAGAGATTTCCAAATTTCTAGTTTATGTTAATGTTTAGGGGCAGATGACATTGCTGTTCTACCCCTTAACACAGTAATAACGATGTTAATGTTTACAAGTTGTGTTTTCTTTTTCTTAATTATACTGTGTATCTAAGTATTGTGACCTCAACTGATTTTTCCAGTTAATTCTGCAATTCAAAATTAGGTGATTCCACTTATTTATTAGTTCCAAGTGTAATTGTATTGATGCATTTATTAACATTAATGTACACCCGCATTGGATTTCATGCATGTGTGTTCAATATTGTGTATCTTTAAAATTTGAAATGATGGAGAAAAACTGTTTTTGCAATGAATTCACACCCCAAATTTTGGTGGGATCAGTATATATCATGATGCAGGAAAATTTGTGCCTTAAGTTATGTCCCTCAAACAATTATCGCACAACTTGGTTATTTTGTTACTGTTCTTGGGTCATATGTATCGAGTATCTGGCAATGGTTTGCCAGGGATGTGATAACGGATGAAAATCTTTCGAAGAGATTCAATACTGCTATGTGTAAATAATATGTTTATTCTATATTGTAAACTAAAGAATTGTTGAGCTGGCAATGTTCGTAGTCTCTAGGACGAATGTTTAGTAACAATGTCAGTCATACATAGTTTAGTAATTGCGGGTTAAAGGGAACTAAAACGTTGTGAATATTACAACAGATGAAGCATGAAATACGGTTCAAAAAATCTGTGTTTGTAGGATTATTTAACTAAGAATGCCCTTAGAATTATGTATTTCTACATTATTGTGGGAATCGGAAAATGATGAACCGTTTTTGGGTATCCCGCCAGTCTCGGCACCACCCAGTGGCGCCGCGTAGAGGAATCGAGGGGAAGTCGCGAGAAAGGAGAACGATCAGTTTCCAGTTTTGTGTCAAGTAACGTCAAGTTTTGTTCAATCTCATCTTTTGTAATCTTATCTTAAAATACAGTTTTTATACTTAAAATTACTTCAAGACGTATTCGGTTTATTCGCTTGCCAAAATCCCTTCCCACATTTTGGGGCTCGTCCAAGATGCGAAGGATTTTGAGTGCGGAACGGCAATTTTGGCTACAGCCATAAAACCAAGACGGAGGACGACAAGGCGTGAAGTGATGACATTTTTCTGGCAAGATCGACGACGACGTGGGTCCGTGGAATATAGAAGACGAGTAGCTGTTCAACTTCCAAAGACGTGGTGGTTCGAGCAGGCTACAAAAGACGAGTTCCAGGATCCTGAAGCCTAAGATGACAGAAAGAAAAGTGTTTAGCGGAAGTGCCCTATGACAAAGAAAGAAAACAACGAAATTGGCGGACAAAGTGGCGTGTTTACAAGATATTGAAAAAGTGAATAATAACATTAAGACGGTGCCCACGGCCTTGATTAAGATGTTACATAACCTCATTTTCGAAAAACTGCCATATGATCGAAAGAACAGGCAGCGCTTAAGAGAATTTCCAGGATTCGAGTTTGAACATAACTCACCAGAACACCTGGAGAAATTGAAGTTCATTGAGAGCGAATTCGCCGAGGCTGACCTGATTGCCATTTGCACAGTGTTAAATATTGAATATAAGGGAGAGAAAGCAGTGCTTGTGCAACGCGTCTGTGACAACTTAATGGACCTTTTGTGGCTGAGGATGCCTAAAGACAAAGAAGATAAAGAAGAGGAGACTGGTAAAAAGAAAGAGGCGATGAGCAAGATGAAAGACGCAAACGAAGCACTGGCGGAGGAATTACGTGAGTTAAAGGAGAAAAAGGCTGGGATGAAATCCATGAAACATTCAACCTCTAGCACATCAGGATCATCGGATTCATCTAGCTCGTCCTAAGACCTGAAACTCTCCAAAGCAAATAAGGTAGGGGAAAAAAAAAAAAAAGCAAAGACTGGAGAAGAAAGCTCAAGTGAAGGGGAAGTCGACCAGGACGTGGTGGACTCGCAACACATTGCAAACCGGGTTGTCACACACAAGTTTGCGTTAACTTTCCGAGATGTAGAGGGCTCTGTCAGAACCTATGACGGCAGCGACGTTGGATTGAGGACTTCGAGGAAACAGCAACGTTGATGGGCTGGGACGAGATGCAAAAATACGTTTTTGCAAAAAAAAAAGTCGCTGACGAGCCTGGCTAAGTTGTTCGTGCAGAGTGAACGTGGCATGACATCCTGGCACAAGTTGAAGAAAGCCCTGAAGAAAGAATTCAGAGATGATACCAGTGCAGCAGAGATTCATCAACTGCTAACCAACTGACGAAAAACAAGGTGAAACTCTTCAGAAATATTTCCTGGTGATGCGAGAAATAGCCAGCTGGTCGGCAATCGATGATGAATTGCTGATATAATAAGTCATCGATGGCATCGAGGACGACACTGGATCCAAGATGATTCTATATGGAACAAGGAACATCAACGAATTCAAGGACAAGTTGAAGATCTACGAGAGTACTTATGCACGAAACTCCCAGAAGGTGATGAAAATTGAGAAGACTACAAACAAACACACACTAAGAGAAGACAACAGACAGAAGCAGACCTAGTCTGTAAAGGGATGTTACAATTGTGGTCAGAAGGACAGTCATGAGTCCAGAGAATATCTACACAAGAGTCAGGGTCCAAAGTGCTTCAATTGCGGCAGCTTCAGACGCATAGCTTCCAAGTGCCCAAACCCTGAGCAGAATGCAGAGAAGAAGACAGTGAACGTCGCTTTGGTAACCATGTCGAATATGAAAATGAAGGAATTGTCGCCCCAGGGCCAGAAGATCATTGCATTGGTGTACACGGGCTGCCTAATCAATCTGATCCATGAAGAAATTTACGCAGAGATGGGCAATCCGGAGCTGAAGATAACCGCCATAGTACTCGAGGGTTTCGTAGATAGTGAGGTGCCACCCCTAGGATATCTTCCAACCGACGTCCAGGTTGACGACGACACTTACTTGACTGATTTCTATGGGGTGTCTGGAGATGTACTCAAGTTGCCAGCTATCATGGGTAACGACTATTTGGACCAAGCCATAACTATCATCAGCAAAACTGGTGTCAAGATGTCCAATTAGATAAGAGAAGCGTACTTGTACCTTATCGACGTGGTAGCAGCCGAGGAGTTGGACATAGGAGAGGCATCGGAAGAGGCTGTTTTGAGAATCAGAAAGATGGTCAATGAATACTCGCCGTGCAAGGAGAAGAGTACCAACGTTGAGATGAGCATCACGATGAAACAAGAAGGACTCTTGCATCCCATATTTAAAGAAAGCACACTGTTTCACACTTACCATGCTGACCATCTCGGACCCTTGGATTCAACAAAGGAAAGGATACAAGCATATCCTCGCAGTAACGGACAGCTTCACAAAGTTTATGTGGCTGTATCCCACTAAAACGACCACCACGAAACAAACTATGGCGAAGCTGGACGTGCAAAAAGGAGTATTTGGTAATCCTGCACAGATCGTCACCGACTATGGAACCGCCTACATTTCACACGAATTCGAAGAGTACGGCACTGCCAACAACATCACCCACTCGCTGATCACAACCCTCGTGCCAATGGCCACTTAGAATGGATGAACTTCACGATCATCTCTGTGCTGGCTAAGTTGTCCATCGAAAACCCGGGAGATTGGTACAAACCCGTCGAAGCCATGAATTCCACTTACAACCGCAGTATCGGGCAGACGCAGTTCAAACTTTTAACAGGAGTCAAAATGTGCTGTGAAAATGACCTAAGAATAGTTGAGTTGATCAATGAAGAGATGGTAGATGAGTTTGAGACCAGGAGAGATGAACACTGTGAAGAAGCAAGAGCACAAATCCAGAAAGTGCAACAAGAAAACAGCGTGTCGCTTGATCGACGTCGACGGCCTGTACGCCAGTACCAAGTTGGCGATATCATCGCCATCAAAAGGGGTTTGGACCAGGCCTTAAATTAAAGAAAAAGTACCTTAGGCCTTACAGAATCTCCTGAGTCAAGCCGAACGACACTTATGACGTCTGTCGTGAAGGGAATCACTTAGGCCCCAACCGAACAACTACTTGTGCTGAGTTCCTTAAACCCTGGGCTGAAAACGACTCATCATCCGAGGCGGTTGATCTGCAGGATGGCCGATTGTGGGAATCGGAAGATGATGAACCGTTTATGGGTTTCCCGCCAGTCTCGGCACCGCATAGAGGAGTCGAGGGGAAGTCGCGAGAAAAGAGGACGATCAGTTTTCAGTTTTGTGTCGAGTCAAGTCACATCAACTTCTGTTCATTCTCATCTTTTGTAATCTTATCTTAAAATACAGTTTTTATACTTAAAATTACTTCAAGACGTGTTCGGTTTATTCGCTTCCCACATTATATCATACATTCAGGCGTTCTGTGTAAATCTGCCCTTGACATGAAACATGTGCTTGATATCATTGTTAAGCTTGTTAATGGCGTTTGATCTTGAAGATTTTGAGACTGTAAATTTGTTATGAAAAACTGTCATGCAGATTTCCAGGTATTTCTTCACTCAGTGCAAGCTGAATACTCTGATGTACAGTACTCTACTACACTAAAGTAAGGGGGCTCAGTGCAGGGTGCATTTGAAAAAGAAAATGGGAGCTGAAAGAGGATATAATTTCATTCAAGCATTAAAAATATGTGTTTGTCGAGTGTGGAAAGTTGGAAGATACACCATGGCTTTCGTAACCCGGCTTTTTCACTGATCTTTGCTACATGAATAAATTAAATGTGAAGTTACAAGATAGAAATCAATTTGTGGATATTTGGGGTCACCTGACAGGGGTTTAAAATGTAACTGGTGCTCTTTACTAATCACCTAGCAAAGATCAGTTGCTTCAATGGCAGAAAATAAACCTCTGAGCTCTATCAAGCTAGAGTGATTTTTTTCATTATTATGTTAAGATGTTGAAATACAACAATCAATAAATGAAAAATTAATCATATTTTCCATTTGTTTATATTTAAGCTTGAGTGTATGTCATAAGTTGGCATTACCATTATGCATTTCTTCTTTTCATATGTTCTAACTTTTGTAAATTTCACTCTAATTTCCTTCTGATATTGAATTTGTACATGCATAATTTGTTCCTCCCTTTAGTATGATAGTGTGCTTAACAAGCCTGATTACCACTCTGTTCACAAAGCATAAGATTTGAATATTGTTTTAACTTTTGAAAACAAAGTTCAGTGTTTGTATAAAAATGGTAAATGGCCTTTGTTCCTTACCTCTTTCTCAGAGGAATATTGGTTTAAGTTTGAATGCCTGTACCTGCTGCCGTGCGTCCTCATGCTTTTGCGTTGGTTATGTTGCAGTTTACGGGGCGAGCGGTGCCGTGCGGTGCCAGGGGGGACAGTAGTACAGGATCCCATCTCACACGGCAGCAGGTACTCACATGCATACAATTCTTTTATACGTTGGAAAAATGTTTTGTTCTTGTTTTGCTTAGTAAATTACCATCGCCATATTTTCCAACAAATAATAACAACGTGATAAAAGCTTTAATATTAAATAATTGTCTTTTGTGATGGAAATAAATCCTGAATGCTTTCGACAATTTTATGAAAAACATGTTGACAAATCTATGAAGTCATACCATTGGGACAACTATTAAAACGTATGTGGTTTTCTTTTTATAAAACCTGTTAAGTATTCTGTTCCTACCTCTACTTCTATTTTCATCCTTCTCTCTATACACTTCATTATTCACGCTCATATCTTTCAAACTACATACAATCTAATTATGTACAATTTCCCTATTACATATACATATCACACATGTCCTTGGCAAAGAGTGATCTCAAATCAAAAATTTTCAAATCTGTAGTTCAGTGACTTATTTACTGTGCTAACACATTAGTGGGAAAGCATCAGCTACATATTATGTAACATGGGCAAAGTAAAACAGATGGCACCACAAACTAATGCAAACGTGGGAGAAAGCAGGTGAAAAGCTAACATTTACATGGTAAAAACAAAGAAACACACACACACACAATAAAATATGTCATTAGTTGTCCAAACTTTTTGGAAGATCCTTTGTAGATGAAGGCGAGTATAAGAATGGTCCTCAAACACTGCTGTTGGGTGGGTGGAGTGAGGAAAACGAAAGGAAAGTGGGAAAGAAATATCTGATGTTTAGGATGGAACTTCCCTGTACATGAATATTAGTTAATATCCCACCTTGGAGTGTCTCAGGGCAAGAGGGGGAGATGGTTTACGATTATGACCGTTAATTTCTTGTCAAAAGTGGTGGTTGTGGGAGTGAATAGGTACTGGTGGGTCATGGTCATTAGATTTACAGGTACAATGGTGGTTACACATCCATGTATATAAATAACCCCTGGCACTACAGCCCATGAAGGACCTATGCCTACCAAGCGACCGCAGCCCAGCCTTTTGGCCTGTAGATATTGGGGTGACGCATGGTCAGCGCATCGGGTCCCCTCGGCCGTTAATCTTGGTTTTCGTGACCGGGGCGCTGCCTCACTGTCAGACAGCTACTCAATTGTCCTCACGAGTCTGAGTGCACCCCGTTCTTGCCCTAACAATAGTTTCTAAAATTTCTGACGGAGCCGGGAATCTAACCCAGGGTCTCCGGGTGAGAGGCAGACGTGCTAACCCAAATCCACGGGGCGGTATACATCCATATACAGTAGCTAATGAATTGGGGTGAGGCCAATATAGAAACCGGGCAGAGTGATACAGCGGTGATGTTCTCGTCTGCTGTACTCAAGGTTGCAGGGTGGAATCTTGGCGCAGTCAGTTGGCATTTAAGGGTGCACAAATTTGGGGTAAAATTCCGTCACTCTGGAGTTCCTAAAAGCTGCAGTAGTTAAAAGGAACTTAAAACCAATAACATTATTATTATTAGAAACGGGGCAGAGATTGCACAGGAACTGGTAGATAATGTTGATGAACATGAAGTTATAACGACCTGGTATAAGGTACATTCCGTTAGTTGTGTTATTGGTGACTGTGGTACTGGGTGTGAGCAAGGGGCACATCTTACGGTGTGTTTACACTAAAAGGAGCCAGTTGATGTGATTAATAATAAGTGAGAATGTTGTGGCCTCCTGAGTATGACTGCGAGATCTTGAGAAGGAGGTCCCAGGTGAGGGTGATACTGACAGCAGAAGAAAGAATTGTCTTAGGTTGCTGTTGATTTATCTCGAGGGCTGGGATCACCCAGTTGGCATTTAAGGGTGCACAAATTTGGGGTAAAATTCCGTCACTCTGGAGTATCTAAAAGCTGTAGTAGTTAAAAGGAACTTAAAACCAATAACATAGAGATACTGCTGGTGGTTGGTGACCATTGGATTTTTCAGTGCATTGTGAGCTGGTGATGAATGGCACAAAGCTTGGGGAGGGGGTTGTGGTTGGGCTTCTTGGCATGGACCATTTGCCACCAGTGGCAAGACTGAAGGGGTGGGACACTTTAAAGTGGTATGAGTGAAAGCTCATACAGTAGAGATACTGCTGGTGGTTGGTGACCATTGCATTTTTCAGTGCATTGTGAGTCCTTGTAATGTACTGAGCATTTAACCTTTTAGTGGTCAGTGATCAGTATATTTACCACCAACTACAAGCACAATTTACATTGTCAAAGATGCTGATAGTTGAATCTTCCAGCCATATATAAACAAATTATTATTATATAACGAAAGTTTGATGTCTTTCAGGATTAGGAAATAACCCATCTCATTTGGGTACAATCGCGTTGACCGACTGAAAAGCATCAAACGTTTGTTTACTAAGGCAACACTGAAAATGGCTTCAAACACAATACAATGTCATTGGATACAAGTGATTATTATTATTATTTTTATTATTTTGTAAGTGTTAATATTCCTGAAAACCAAATATATTCAAATTGCTTGATATTTTTTAAAAATAATATTTAAAATTAAAGAATGAAGAAATAAAATAATTATTATAATAAATAAATTGAATTTTAAAAAATATGATTGTAAAAATTAAAAATAAATAAACTCCTAAAATTAAAATTTGAATAATTTCAGATTATAAATTTAATAAAGCGCACCACACCAAAAATATTAAAAATTAAATAAAAGCATCCATGGTGGAAATTTGTGTTTGACATTGCCAGAAAGGAAAGAAGATTTTAGTTTTACATGACCCTTAATCATGCGATCATAAGCCACGGGACCTCCTTTTTATGTGGAATCTGAACCACAGGACATGGCATTTCACTTCGAAAATCTCACATGCATTGTCCAGGAATTGAACCCGGTCCACCTTGGTGAGAGGCCAACAGCTTAACCCCCATGCCACCATGCCCCCCTCATTGCCAGACGCCAGCATACATGCCCTACACTGCCTGTGGCATTATGTAAATGGGCATGTGTGAGCTCGGTGTCTTGCAGAATAGAGCACAACAATGATGTTACAAACTGGCAGAAAGACATGATTGCATTTGGTTGCTAACTTTGCTGGTGTGTCACAAAGTACAGTCAAAAGTGTGTTTAGGTAGTGGTAGGAACGCAGTGCACAACAAACATGTATATTGTGGTGAAGAAATTGTTCAGGGACTACTGGCAAACTTCATGTGAAGTGTCTTCTATCCCCTTTGGAACAAGGCAGAAATGCTGGACTTAATCAATGGTGATCCAGATATGCTGATTTCAGAATAAACAATATACAGGGTACTGCACAACTGTAGTTGGGAAGCCCACAAGAGGTCACTGCTAACATCTCAACACACACATAAAAAGAAAAACATGAGAACAAGGTCTCTGGAACTCTGTAAGATGTAGAATGTACCACCACCAACACAGAGACTGCACAAGCTGGGTCTGTTGTAGAATGCTTCAGTACAGGCCAGCTGGATTTGGCCTTGTTGTCATTTTTATTAATTCGACCATCAATGCTACACTTCGTTCCCCATTGTTCAATATTTCACTCATAATCCAGTCATGGACACACTTCCTTTTCTTTCTAAATAAATTGCTATGTAAACTAAACTAATGAACTGTGAAAACTTCTGAAACTGCTTGGAATGGGTAAGATATATCCACAGGCATCCCCAGGACCCATGCTGAATTTGGGGATTGGTTGATGACAGAGTGGCTTAAAATCAATCCGAACCTCATCCATAGAATTGCTAAATTCTTGCCACAACATTTTGCTGCTGTTTTTTGCTCCAAGCATGGACTCTCTTCCTATTAGTTAACATTCACTAAAGATTATAGTGTTGGGAGCCATCCATCATTCACTTGGATGATTCATTTCATGCATTTTTTTTTTTTTCAGGTTTATGAAGTAACACCCATTACAATTTGGGTACATTCGTGTTGACCAACTGAAGAGCATTTAAATTTCATTCACTATAGAGTTTTTTTTTTGTCTGATGTGCTTGTAAAAATGTTATGATGCTAATATCATCATTATTATTAGTGTACTGCCCTAGGGCAGGTCCTCACATAGCCACTCTCCATGCAATCGTGTCTCCTGCTACCCTCTTTGTTTTCTCATAATCTGCTTCTATCCTTATGCTGACCGACTGAAAAGCATTCTTTATTAAAATTAGGCAACACTGAAAAATGGCTTCTATCACTACAATTTATGCTATCAACCATCTGGTATCTTCTCCGTCCTCTTCGTCCATATTCACCATCCATAGCATTCAACAGTATTATACTGAGGAGGAACAATCTAATACCCAGATACCAAAAGAAGATGTGCAACCGAACACCACTCAAGCACCAATTAGGTTTGATATCCCTAATTTTGGGTGGATGCCAATCTTCATGCATTCACCGAACTCCAATGTATGTAATCTCTTCTCATCCAGTGTCCAAACCAATTGTATTTCCTCATCCTGATTACCTTTAATCCAGCTAGTATATAGCTAATATATGACGATTTTAATGTACCATGGTATATGTGCAGGTCACTGGACGGGCGATTACAAGTGTCTCATCGCAAGGGACTACCTCACGTCATATACTGCCGACTGTGGCGTTGGCCCGAGCTCCAGTCACACCACGAGCTACGGGCACTTGATAGTTGTGAGTTTGCCTTCAATCTTAAACGTGACGAGGTGTGTGTTAACCCTTACCACTACCAGCGAATTGAGACTCCAGGTTAGTATAATATGTGTTTTCTGCTGATGTAGTATTTATCTTGTTTTATGAATTACTTACTTTCCTCGGCTTTTCCCAATTAATTGGGGTCGCCTGAGCCAACCAGGCTCATTTTGGTTTAAGCCGGGGATTTAAGGCCGGATGCCCTTCCTGACACCACGTGATTTTTCAGGTGAAAATTCCACCCCGCTGTCACCGGGATTCAAACGCCCGGCCATCCAGGTGAAAGACGAGCAACTAAGCCACAGCGCCATCACGCTCCACTGTTTTATGAATTACTGATGAAGTTAATTGATTTGCATGATTTTTTCCTACTGAAAGTTTGCAGCCGAATAGAGCATTAAATTTAACTGGATCTGTTGATAATACAATAAATGCTACATCAACTGTTGCAACTCGAGTGCCATGCTAGATAACAATTACTCTTTTGTTTGGTCTTATCTGGAGCCAGCCCTCCAACATAGGCTCAGGTAATTTCCCTAGTGTTTGCTCCCTAAGGGAGCCAATAGCCTCCTTTCTGTAAAGTGATGGTTCCCTCAGTGGAAGCCATCATGTTTGCAAACTCTACATCATGCAAAATTGTCAAAGGAGGATCCTTCATAATATTTGGTTCCCAACAGTCGTGGAAGCGGAATTCATCCCATCTGGAGTGGCTATGAAGTTGCAACTCAACTATACAGTATTTCAAGTCTGTGGCAGTCCATTGCAATCATAGTGTTCAATCCTGTATCATTTTCTTGTTCATCAACCTCCAAAACATAGAATATTAACTTTTTATAAAGGTCACCCAAAATTTGTTGCATAATATTAACAGTTTATGCTCTCTTTTGCTATATCATGGTTGAAAATCTAGTACGTGTGCTATGTGCATGTGATACCTGCCATTGGCCGACATCCAATTGTAATCAAACAACTAAATATTATAAGTTTCTACATGCCAGTGGGCTTCAGCTTAAATGGTTGGCTGTTTATAAATGGGTAGATCATGAATATAAAGGGGCCTAACATCTGGGTTATTGGCCCCTGAATTTAAAGAATCCCGCTATTTGTTCATAACATGTAGTGAAGGAACATATTTTATTGCGATATAGCCCAAAAATGTCAGAAGGAACGCTTACCTCATTTAAAAGCTGCCTATGTCAAAGCAGGATGGCTAATAGTTTCAAGTATGTGCAACAGGTTAAAACAACATGCAACACGAACATTAATTTACAAACTATGGCAACACAACTGTTGAATTAACATACGATAATGATGCCATTAGCCCCACTGCTCAGTGTAATCCTGCATCAAAAATCTTAGACTTATGGATGAAAACATTTTGTAGCAGAAGATATGAAGGTATTGTTAGAGTTAAATAACAAAATTGCCACAGAAAAAGGATCCTTATACACTGCCCAAAAAAATCACTCACCAAGAAGAAATTGTGGTAATTGCAAGAAACTGGCTATGGTTGATTATAACATTGATGTACATAAATTATTACAATATCGGAAGCAAACAACACTTGTATTGCAGAACACAGACCACATGCATTGAGGTCCACCTCTAGCCTAGATACAGGCTGCAATACAGGTGGGCATGGAGGCTACACGGTTCATATGCTATTCTGCGGCATATCTGTCCATATTTGCTGCAAATGATTCTTGTGTTTTTGTGCACTTATTAGCTCCTGCAGTTGGCCTCCCAGGTTGTGCCAGACATGTTCGATTGTTGACAAATCAGGATACTTGGCAGGCCACAGTGTGCCAACATTGCGGAGGCAGACCTGTAACACCCTTGCTGTGAACAGTTGAGCGTTATCCTGCTGGGTAACTCCCAAACGCCCTGTCCGGAATGACAAGAAAAGTGACCAAAGAATATCTTGCACATATCACTGTGCCACTGCTAGGAGTGACCCCAAGAATATAGGGGAGAAAGGTTACTCAGGCTTAAAATTTGATTCCGATTACAACTGTCAATGTTACGTCATCCACCAGCCTAGCCTGCTACCTGGCGGTGAGGCAGCGTACTAAATTTTAAGCGCGGGCGATTTGAATTTTATTTAATCGCGTACTGGTACCCCGCTCTCCCCCCTACCCTGTACCGCTTCCTTTGTATTTACACGTAGTAATATGATTTATGTCAGCGTATTTTTCCTGTTCCTTTTGTTCTATTATATTTAAGAGCAGATATCAAAACAAAGGCTCATAATAATGGATTATTACTATTAATATAGTAGAAAATACCAGCCTGAAATCTTTAGTTTTGATATCTGATCTTGCGTAAAACAGAACAATAGGAACAGTGAATAAATACATTTTATTGACATAAATCATAATATTACTACATGTAGTTACAAAGAGAGGGATACAAGGTCAGGGGGAAGGATAGGACACTGGATATCCTTTATTATTATTATTTGAAACCTGTACCACGGCAGTTGCGTAGTACTCCCCCCACTTTTCTCCTCATGTCCCCTCTCTTAATTTTTCTAGCATTATATGTTTTATTCATGATAGTTTTTCTATCATTAACATTTCTTTTATAGTTTATAATTTTTTAATGGCAGTGCTTAAAGGTTACTTTTGCAGAGGATGTCATGCGAGATGAACTGGTGTCTTCGGGATTTCCTTCCATAAGTCTCAGCTGAGTTCGGCCTTTGAACCCATGGCCTAGTAACACTAGAAAGTCATTCACCTACTACACAGTACTATAAGTTATAATATCAGACAGGTAGAAGAGAGGTTTAGTTGCCACCAGTGTTGTGGGAGCACAGCAATCTAAGAAGAATGTAATAAACCAATACAAACCATGCACACCCTATAAAATATGAACTTATTAACCGCTGTTGAATGAGATACGATACTGGAAGGAAACAGAATTCTGAAGGAAAAAATGAGGACAAAAATAAGTATGTTTATATTCTTCTTTCTTAGTTTTTACAGATATAAAATCCACAGAACATTTTCATGAAAAGAGTAATATTTAATTTCATCAGGTCATTGTCCCAGTAGATAATTGTCATCACATGGTAGAGCCACGCATATTGCAAATCTGTAAGAGAAAAATACAATTAAAATCCTAATAATGTTGTAGGGGCTTTGCGACATCGTGGTCATGTGGCTTTATGGTACTTGGAAAGTGTATATGGGATATGTCTGATTACCCATGACATTGTGATGGCTGTAGGTGTGTGTGTATTTGTAATGGAGATTAGAATTTGGAAGGAGGCAGCTGTGACCTTAATTTAGGAAATTTCCTAACATTTGTCTGGGGTATAAGAGGGGAACCACAGAAAACCATTTCTAGGATGGTTGAGATGAGACTTTGAACACATCTCTCCTCAGCTCTGCCTCACGAGGCTGAGTGTATCCCGTTTTAACCCTCAGACTAAAATTAAACGTCTTGGCAGAGCCAGGACCTCGGGATATGATGTTTCAATACGAACAGGTGTAGCCAATTGACTGTGCAGCGCTGCTCTCTATGGCTCGCACGGCACATCTATACCCCGAGACCACAGAAGGTGAATTCTTTACAACAAATTACATTGTGTACCTAAATAGTCGTTACACATACATCTCATAATAAAGATGTTGAAGCAACAACTTGTGACAAGGACAGTAAACAGCTACTCTCTAGGTTACAATGTTAAGCATGCACATATAGAACTTTTGCTGCTCGTAGAAGGAGGGGACAAGTGCAGTGTGGATAAACTAAGTTACCCGATCACTTTAATTCCATTGTTATTAATACTAATAATATAATATTATTACTTTCCTAATTGGCCTGGATGTGTGTAACTGGCCTCACCCCCTGGGTGAATGCCACCGTAGCCTTGATATTAGGATAATGCTGCTTTAATGAATGCGGGTTTAGAATAAATATATAAACTGGAACTAATATTAGATGTTATTTGAAGTGGAGAATGCCACTAGCCAGTAACTTACATCAGAACAAATCCACCATCTCGGAAGTTCACAGTTTACCCCAAGCACAGTAAGCAGTAAGATCTATGTGTATGCCCCCCTCTTACTGTGATATTATATAGCCCATCCAAAAACATCCATAGAAGAAAGGAAAAATCTCAAATGAACAATATTAATTTGTGGATTAATTCATTTGTTACACAAATAGCCTACCAATCAGTAAACCGATTGAAGCATTTCTTGATGCAACATGCATTGAATTCAATTTTGTGATTGACTTAAGGGGAACCGATAGGCCTAGTCATTATATTCACTGCAATGTTATATAGGCTATATACTGTACATGTAGCCTTTTATAGTCCAGTCTGCAAGCCTCTTGTTTGCAAACAAGTCACCTCTATGATCCCCTGCTTCTACACCTCTCACTTTAATAAATCGTTAAACACTGAAACTAACTAACCATAGCCTCCTATGTCTATCTCTGCTTCTCGTATCCTCTACCTCCGAGCTCATTAACCTCTTAGGTAATCTCTCCTGCCCCATTCTCTTTGCATGACCCATCCGAGTCTGCTCATACGAACAGCTTCATATAGCATTTCATTTCCAACCTAGTCTTTATCTCATCATAATTACACATATAATCAGGCAGATTACACACAATCAAGCAGTATACGAGGCTGATGTTCACTATGTCTAAAAGCCCTAAATGAAGCTAAGACTGCAACTATTCCTAATAATGTCACCTGTATATTTTGATTATCTCCCTGCAATAGTGTCATGATTCCAGTTAGGTTTACTGTGTGCCATTCACAGAAGGACACGTGGCATGCACTATCAAAAGAAGTAGGGCACATTCCAGTTCTTCAAGTGACTTTCTCACACGTCTAATAGTATGCCAGGGTGCAATAGGCTATATGAATTTATCAGAGGGGGGCATGAACTAAGTGTATTGCTAATCAAAACCTACATAGCACCTGGGCCTACCCTATACCGGTACTGGTGTAAAATTAATAGATCAAAGTTTCATCAATATGGTAACTTACCTTTGCTGAAATAGGATTAGTATACAACTGTTCGGACAACAGAATCAGGCAACTCCTGTCTATAGGCTATTGGACAAATGTAGTATATAATCTGCTTTCCTTGAAGTGCCTCATTACCTGAGAAGAGAAAAGAAACACAATAAGGCAACCAATTCACAACCATTCTGCACATACTGTAGGCCTAGCTCTGTTTCAATAAAGTAGGGTTAGGCTATGTAAAGCCATTCATATAGTTCACAATACTTCACAAAATCATTCTAATATGCCGTCTAGCTAAAATCATTTTGAATCGAGAATACTACACTGAACGAAGTAATCACAATAAAGCCCACAATTCGTAAACAGAAACACTATCATAATGGGTAGATATTAAAATCATATCCTGGCAGCAAAACTGCAAAGTAACTATTGAAATAAATAAATACCTACCGTATTAATGCAATATCCTACGAAGGAATGTCATGTTGGAAGCCTCAAAAGCACAAACACACACGATCATGAGTAGGATAGCCAGTTGCCAGCGACATGTTTAAATGTAACCGGCGTATCCACCCCGCATGAGCTTCAACCAATAGCAATCGAGTTGGACAGCAGTGCTACGGCAGCGCAGCGAGTGCTCAGGCAGTGAACCTGTCAGTTGGCCGAGAGGCTTTGGAAGCGAAGGATCTATAGTAGTTTCATCACCCTGGAGTGACCAGCTGCACATCAACAATGGAGGGAGTGTGACTCACAGAAAATGCAGGATTGAAGCACACATCACAAGGTCTCCAGACACGAGCACAGCCATCATCAGAACACAAACAGAACCTGGATTCGTCACTTAAGGCAACTTGGTTCTAATCTGTAGCAATCCAGGTTTCTCGGTCCCAACACCACTGCAATCGTAGGCGACGGTAGGCGGGTGTCAATGGCAGGACACGTAATGAGCGTTGTGAGACCAAATTCCCTTCAGCCAATTACTGCTCGAGTCCAAGCTCTGTGTACTCGAGAGGATTGTGGATCACGGACGGTGAGGAGAGATGCAGGGATTCCCAGTCCATACGAACTAACAGAACCAAATATATTGGTCGGTCAGTTAATACGCACGTCACGCTGTTAAAATATATAATTTAAATACCATGCTTCGTAATCAGGAAACTGTCAAGCGTAAATTAAATTTTATTTGTGTCCTGAGAACTACGTCCACTACTCACGAGAATGTTAGAGAAACAACTGTTTGATTACTCGCTCATTCGGAACACCAAACTAGTTTAAACAACGGCCCTATGTTAGCAGTATTGGACTAGACAGAAATTCCAGATAATACGGCGGGCTGTTGATATTGTTATTATTATACAGTATGACTGTCGGTCCGAGATGCAACAGTATGCTGAAGTTCGTGGCAAACCAACTGTACCGCACGTTTAAAAAAAAATATTTCTTTATAGGTGTTACTGGCGATATCAGAACCTGCAGATTGCAGAAACGGAACCACTCCCTGCAAGCCACTGTTGTCTTCATACGTAAAGTTAGGTTATGTCTGCAGATATCTATCATCTCCCTACAAGTCTTAATTCTTCAAATAATTATCACATGCGATGTTTTGTCCTCACAACTTCCCGTAATTCCACTGCAGAAATGCCGAACTCATACCAGGAATGACACGGGGAAAATAGTACCGGGTAATATAGTTTTTTGAGAAATCAGTAGATAACGTATTTGAATGCTTTTCTGGGGATGCCATAGAGCACGACATTCTAAATGAGGTTAGAATGAGATTATTTAAATGTTCACCAGAAGTGAATGAGGGAAAATGATCTTGATAGTTGGAGAAGTTCAAGAAGGATGATTTAGAAGTAACTTAGGAATGAAGGATAACTTAAGGGAAAATAGCTGTCATGTAATATGAAGTGTTACATCAACAATTCTTTCTTGGTGCATGACATTTTTTGTCGGCTGGTGTATGAACAATAAGCGTTAAAGCACATTGCAAGAGGAGTAGCAATTGAGATCCACCAAGGCTTCGATTCCCAGATAATGCTCATGGGATTATCCTAAGTAGGTGTGCGCAGATATTACTTGCAGCTCATGTTTTCTTTTGGCAGCTGAAGTGTGTCTCGTCACGTAAGCGGCCGCTTGCATATACTGCCCCACAGTACGTTCCTTGCGAAGAGTAGTTAAACATTTTACTGTAATATCCAGGTGTTCAGTGTGAGCCCAACGTCTCATCTCGTGTATTCTATACATAAATATCCAGGGGATAAATGACTGATTAAATAAATTAAAATTTTAAAATTTGCATCTGGAATCTGTGAATTCATTTCAACATACAGAATGTTAATTCACATAGCGTAAGGCGTGCACACTGGAGAAACCTGTTTCATGCAACTGGTCGCATTAGAACTTGCACACAGAAGCAATGGTTTTCCATCAGTTAGGAGAGTGGGGCCATGATTTTGTCTCGGAATTCATGGCCCCACCTTCCCAACGAGGACCATGCCCCCAAAGTATAATGAAACCGAACGGTAACTAAATACAAATAAAATACGGTAACCATGCCTGTAGCCTTCAGGAGCAGATGACCGCGTTTTTCCGCCCTTTAAAACAACAACCTGTAGTCTTCGTATTATGCTCACGTGATAAACCACTATCGCATCCAAAAGGAGCATCCTCCTTTTGCCAGCCCGGTTCAGCTGACAAAAACCAATAGAAAGGACATGGACACACATAATAAATAATAACCCCTGGCACTACAGCCCATGAAGGGCCTAGGCCTACCAAGCGACCACTGCCCAGCCATTTGACCTGCAGATATTGGGGTGACGCGTGGTCAGTGCGTCGAGTCCCCTCGCCCGGTAATCGTAGTTTTCGTGACCGGGCTGCTGCCTCACTGTCGCACAGCTACTAAATTTTCCTCACGAGGCTGAGTGCACCCCGTTCCAGCCCTCGCGTCAGTTTTTAAAATCTCTGATGGAGCCGGTATTCGAACCCGGGGCCTCCGGGTGAGAGGCAGGCGCACTACCTCCAACACCACATAATAATAACATAACACTAACTTAAATAACTGAACTTACGGATCACGTGAGCAAAGAGGTTGCCTGATTCCCCACTCCCCTGTTATTACAAGGTACAATTTACATGCTTTGTAAACAACTAAGTTCGTAATGTCCAACCAACAGCAGGCCACGTTTTTGATTTCCAAGTTCGCACTTCATCCTTCAATAGCAAGTTCATATATTTACTTAAATAGGGAAGAGGGAAGAATAAAATTAAAATACAAGAAACGTGCAACTGACACGACCGCTCTTCCGAGTTTCTCGAAACCCAGTTTCGCAAAATCAATGCAACTACAGTTTCATGAAACGCAGCGTTCACAACCGTGTGTTAATCTTATCTATCTGTTGCAAGCAACTTCAGTTTCACGTTTCATGAAACCAGTTGCATGAAACAGGTTTCTCCAGTGTGCACCGCACCTAAGACGTTTGAAATTTTATATGGCCAATTGTCTCATACATTTATGAATTTTGAAATGAATTATTTGTTTTGATTAGACAGTTGGATTAATATTATTATTGGAATTAAACACAATGTGTACAGAATTATTACATAACAGATATCATTGACACTCGTCCTTTGCATAGTACGAGATTGGCATTGTTCTTTTTGTACATTCAAATAGGTGATACTGTGTGCAGCATTGGTTGCAGAGTTCACAGCTGCATTGACTGTCGGCGTTGTGGTAAACTTTCCTGTTGCAGATTTTATGGTGGAAGCCGTGTATTGCTCCTCGGGTGTAGAGGTGTCGTAGTTCATAGCCGGCTGATCTCCATTCTTTCTCCTTCATGGCTGGGGTGCGGTAGAATTCGGGGTCTATTTCTGTTGATTTCTGGTCTCTTTCTTCCAGGAACTTGATGCATGCTTGTGTCTGAATCAGGTTGTGTTTTAATATTAGGTCTTCTATAAATGTGTTTGTTCCCACCAGTTGATAAACTAATCTGGTTGGGGCGTACTTCGATACGCACAGTGTTTTCTTGAGGTATCTGGCTTTAACTCTATCCAGGTCTTTGATGTTTTTGTAGTTCAAGTATGGCCAAATTATTTCAATTGCGTATGATGCTATTGGGGCTATTTTCAGATTGAACAGTGAAATTGATGTTTCTAGTGAGAGGCTATGAAGTCTTTTGATTTCCATTGTGGCTTTTATTGCGGAGATTGATCTTTCCTCAACATGTCTTGTGAAGGTGAATCCGGTGACCTGCAGAGTTACCCCTAAATATTTGTACGCCTTCGCTATGCCTAAAGTGTGATAATACCTATTTGGTCAGCTAATAATCTTTCAACATATTTTTAGTACTCATTTCCATGGCCTTAATATGTTATCTGACTTTATCATCATTTCTGCTCTGTTAATGTTGAAGGTTGGTTTGTGCTGTGTGTTTTTTGTATACTTTTTTCAGGCTACATTCCATGCAATTTGGGAATAACCAAGCTTGTGTGGTCTCGTGTTTTTCACCTTATGATCTTTTTTTTTAAATGATTGTTCTTGTTCCCAGCTTCAGCTTTTTATCATTAGTGATTTGAAATCTTTATTGCCACAGCTCTGCCAGCCATTCTGGTTCCTCGTCACACTGCTGCAACTGACGACTTTCCTCCAACGGTATTGGACTGCAGTGAACTGAGCTCATCTGTCCCAGAGAATACATCATTTCCTTCACCAGGTGCCCCTATCAGCTTACTGAATAGTCCTTCGTTGGAACCTCCTCGGCCCATCTCTAGCACAGAGACGCCTCCTCCTGGGTACATGTCTGAAGATGGTGACAATGTGGACCACAACGATAACATGAGTGAGTATCATGGCCTCAGTGCATGGTGATCTCTTCCTCTCCAACCCACATTATCCATACTTCCCAGATTTTACAGTTTGCCCATGAAAATTACCGTAACAAAGGCCTTTTTACAACTTTACATATTTTCACCAGGGGCTGCTAAAAGCAAATGAGTTTTCAGTCTTGAGGGAGAGAAATATGAAAATATTTCAAGTCACTCATATTGCTCTGTAATGGCATTTCTTTTCTGGTTAGGCATAAACATAGCTCTTTCGGTATTTGCTGTATAATCCTGAATACCACCTGCCCCTTACAAAAAAAAATGGAAATAAATCACAACTATTAACTTATAACTTCCATTTTCACCAAATGTGTCACAAACATACTCTCAATTCAAACAATTTACAGTTAATTAAAATATCACTTAATTGAACAAGTAGTTCCGTGAAGAACTAAAGCCTTTTTTCATATATCCTACTTATGTTAATTGCCTCTATCAACATACAAAATTTCAGTTTGATTGCTGTAAAGATAGATATTGTGATCCATCTAATATTTTGTTTGTTCACCATGGTCAATTTTTATTTATGTAAGTCTTAGAGTTATGTACTACATGAACATTATTGTGTACGTGTAGTATTCAAACTTCAATCGCATGATTAGGACACAAGAAGTAAAAACGAGATTTTAAAATTTCGCACAGCCGCCATCTTGAGGTCATATAAACAATTGAAATAAATTAGATGCCAGTGCATTACAATATGTATAAACATTTACTGTACCATATTTCACTGCGCTCAGATGGTTAAATCGCAAGAAAAGTCTAATAAAATATTTCAACTTCGCTTGACCGCCATGTTTGTTTTGTACTTTACAGGGTTTTGAAAAGCACATAAACTTGTAGTACTGCCCTTTTTCACCATACAAAATTTCAGGATGATATCAGTAATAGTTTCAGAGATATAGAATGCCGGTGAAATATTTCTCACAGCCGTCATCTTGAGGTTATGTAAACAATTGAACTAAATTAGATCCTAGTGCATTACAATTTGTATAAACATTTGCTGTACCAAGTTTCATTGCGTATGGATGATTAAATCAAGAAAAGTCTATTTAAAAGTCTCAACTTCGCTTGATCGCCATGTTGGTTTTATAGTTACCAGGGTTTGAAAGTCTTGTAGTGGTGCCCTTTATCAGCGTGATTTCAGGGTGATATTGGTAATAGGTTCGGAGATATTGAATGCTGGTGAAATATTTCGCACAGCCGCCATGTTGGATTTGTGAGATGTAATAAAATTTGAAGGGCACGGTTGGGGTCGGCCGGAATGGTGCTATGACCTTGCCGAGTTTCATTGAAAGCGCTCTAGCCGTTTAGAAGTTAGTAGAGGGGGACACACACACATGAACAAAAGATGATCTCATAAGCCTATTTTTTCATAAAATGAAAATAGGCTAAAAATAAAATCAGTTTTAATATATAAATCACTCACAATTAAACATCGGAACTTTTGTCGCCATCTCCTTTCCATATGTTGTCGTTCACACACACATCCAACGGCTGTAGGATGGAAGTGAGTCCTCCTGGAATGATGGCAAGATCAGTTTTTCATTTCCTTTACAGCATCTGTTATGTGCCTGCAATAACTGTCCAGCACAAGTATGTTCTTTTTCTGTAATAAAGCTACTGGGCAATGTTGCCAGTCCTCAACTTGCGCACTTTTGGGTTCGAACGATGATGCTAGAAACCAAGTTGCCTTTCGGGACTGTCTTTCTTTTCAGAACTACATATCGATGAAGTTTGGTTCCTCCAGCTAACACACACATCATTACCGTGCATTGTTGGTTTACATTACCACCTGTTCTGATGTTACACTTTTAGAGCCCTTAATGTGAATTGTATTGTCCAGTAGCGTTTTGAAATAGACAGACATCTGGCTAGCATTCCCAATTTGAGAAAGCAAATAAGAATTTTGTATTCGTAAATGAGAAACTTGGCAATGAAAGTCTGTCACTTCTTCTTCATACACACCAGGAAAACTTGAAATAGATGTGCGCCTTCATATGCAGAATCCATTTTTTTGATAGAAGTTTCTTATCCACCCATTTCTTGCAGTAAAATCCTGCATTTCAAGTCCTTCAATATCTGTAATTTCTTTAGTTGGCACATTTTGTTCGATACACCATATCGTAGTACACGTTTTGCAGTCACAAATTTATGAAGTCGTTCTTCAATTTTGAAAAACTTTGGACTCTGTCCTCAGAAAGCTCTACTGTCACAGTTGGAGTGTAATAACATTATTTCCCTCCTCTTCCTCCAAACAATGAATACAGGATTCATCATTATCGAACTTTCTGCCAGCAGCACGATTTTCAATGATTTCAGCTTCCCCACAACTTGAAGTTTCTCACTCAAAGCAAACGTCGGCAAATGCTTTCTTGAATTCATCGCTTACTCTCACTGAGAATTTAACTGGGAATGACCTGGCACAGGCTAGGTTCACATAACCGAAAGTCATCGATTGTGCTGCGGATTTAGGCAATGGCCAAGTCGTGTGACATGAATTCGCTGTTGCAAAATTGATGCGCATTCATAACAATGTTTTACAAGACTCAAAGGCTTCAGAATCAATATTTTAGAGAAAAGAGTGCGGGTGGTATTTGGGATTATACGATGTATGTTTTGTAAGAAACAAATTACTGTAAAGCATAATTGATAGCATCCTTCTTTAAGGGTAAAATAAAATATTAATTTTTCTTTTCCATCCTTAAATTTGTTTATATTGAGAAAATGAGTTTAATAATTTACGACTGACATTATTGTCTGGGATATTTTATTAACGTTTTTGGTCATTTTTGTACATATTGGGTTATACTGTAGGTGTATTTTTTATCTCCATAAATAAAGTAAGCTGTTTGAACTTTTTGAATTTTGTATTTATCCCAGATGACCAAATATACTCTCAGTTTCATGTTTGTCTGTTTGTTATGGGTTGGCGTCAAAACTACTGGAGCGAATGTAAGTACGAGACACCCCTAAAATAAGACAAAGGTACAAATTATTAATGTGATGGTGAGGGGGGTTAAGAGTAAGCCTCAAATTTTGCCAGTAAGACAATTGTGCAATTCGGGCCAAGTGATGCTGATTGCGTGGACATCACATTTTCCCATGCCTGACCATGAGCTTGAAACCGTGGGGATATTAGGAGTTCCATCAATTGGGCCAAGAACAACTCCGCTCGCGCAACGTTACAGTTCTTAATCACGTCACAATATTTTACCGTGCATGTTCGCGCGAACATGTGACCACTAGGACAGCTGGAATCTCATCAAACTGGCCGAGAGCAGTGCTGATTGCAATATTTTTTTTCCATTTCCGGCCATGAACTCGAAACCAAAAGGACAGCTAGAATCACACCTAACGGGCCGGAGAAAAGCGCAATTGGTTGATGCTTCCTTGTATTTTACCCATAAGCAGGTGTGCCCAGATATTACCTGCAGTATATTGTTTCCTTCAAAGCGTCCGCTTGCCTATAATGTCCCGCAGTTCATGTCTTCTTACAACGAATAAGCAAACTTTCCGCCTATGTCTGAAGTGTTCGCTGCAATTTAATTACCACGTATGATCTCACGTGGGTGGGGCTACATACACCGTGCCTCCTTGAGAGCCTTGTGCAGAAGGCAGGAGATATCATGAAAAGAAAAAGAAGGCTGACCCCTCGAAGAATGAGGAGATCAGGAAAGATGAGACAAGGGCCAATTAAGGCGGGAAAGTGCCCAACGCATAGTAACTCCTGTTAACAGCTGCAATCCCGGTATACAGTAGAACCCCTTTTTAACAAATCTCAGGGGGATTTGATATTTCTTCCTTAGAAGGGGCTTTTCCTTAAAAGGGGGTTTGAAGAAAATAGGCTATTTATCACAAGAAATAATGATACCGGTACATTTATGTCTTCACCTAATGTAATGTCAAGAAATAATAAATGAACATGTTAAGAAATACTAAAAAGTCAAATTAACACATGAATAACAGAAAATATTTATGAAACAGCACAGGTAACGGATTCCTTAGTGGTCCATTGGGAGCACAAGCTGCAGCAAGGAAAGGAGAAATAGGTATTACTGACTTGTAATTGTAACTTGAAGGAACAGAGGCCTAACATAGATTAAGGATATTTGTGAATGCAGACCATGAGAACTATGAGAATAAGCATAAGGTATTACCCTTCACTTTCTGAAGTAGTCCAGTAAAGTAGTTTGCTTCCTCTTGCCCAGATGTCTCACGGAAAGAAGTTTTCTCTCAATTTGGTTGAGAGTGTTGATGAGCTCTTCATCCACACTGAAGGAGGAGAAGTACCGGTGGACAATATCCAGTCCTTCCACTGCTGCCCCAAAAGTTGGTTCTGCTGGATCTTCTTCTTCTTCTTCTTCTACTTCTTCTTCTTCCTCTTCAGTACTTTGCCTTTTTGCATCATCACAAAGGTCTCCAACATCCATCTGTGGTGGTGAGGTTAGGATATCATCATCACAAGTAACAAATTCTTCAAATGTTGTGACAGTAGAATCCTTTGATACAACCCCCCAATCTTCCCCAATGTCATCAGTAGTGTCTTCTTCATTAAAAACTTCTGAAATAGCACCAAAACCTGCATGGCCAAAGCAGTTTTGAATAGTGGTCGTTGTGACTAGTTGCCATGCTGCTACAAACATATGCATGGCTTGGAGTATGTTCAATTTCATTACCTCATTTCTTTCGAGGAAAGAAACAGCTCTTTGAACCAGGGCCTTCCTGTACTTCACTTTCACAGAATGAATAATGCCAAGGTCCAAAGGCTGCAGGTGACTGGTGCAGTTAGGAGGAAAGAAAACCACTTTGATATTCCGCAGGAAAGACGTATCTGAAGGATGAGCTGGACATCTGTCTATCACCAGCACTATTTTCCTTCCTGCCGATCCCATCTTGGCATCCAAGCTTTGTAAAAATTTTCGAAATATCTCCGATGTCATCCATGCACTTTTGTTAAAATCATATTTACATGGAAGTGTACGGGTGTTCTTGAAACATCTTGGATTCTTAAATTTTCCAATTATTAGTGGGGGTAATTTTTCACTCCCGTTGCTGTTAACGCATAACAACGCTGTCAGTCTTTCTTTACTTTTTTTGCCTCCGTGGCATTTTTCTCCGCGAACAGCGTATGTTTTGGACGGGAGCAAGGTATAAAACACTCCCGTTTCATCGGCGTTAAAAATATCCTTAGCATCATATCCTTCAAGAAGTCGAGGCAACGTTTTCTCTTTCCAGTATACGACTGTATCGTCATTAACTTCCGCACTCTGGCCGCACATGTTTTGGAACGAAAGATTGTGCCGTTTTTTTTTTGAAGCGATCAAACCAGCCATTAGAAGCATGGAAATCGACCAAACCCAGCTTAAGTGCGATTTCTTGAGCTTTTTGTTTAAGTATGTTCCCGTCAATTGGAGCGTTCTCACTCCTTTTTCCCTCGAACCATTTCATTAAAATGTTTTCAAGTTCCTCGTACGGCGAAGAACGAATATTCTTCCGTATTTTTGCCCCAGAACCGCACTCAACTTCCGCGGTCAGAATAGCTTCCTTCTGTTTCATGATGCCAAACAGCTTAGAGGGTGCCAAGTCATATTTTTTTGCCATCTGTGACAAAGGTACTTAGCTATCCCTTTCAACATCCCTGATGATGTCTATCTTTTTCTGAAGAGTCAGCTTCTTACGTTTTGCAGCCATAATGAATGTGGTCCGCCGTAACTCGCAGTACAACTCTTATCACAGACACAAAAAACTCGTAGCACAACTTCCAACAACACAGGAACAAAAACAGAGAATGAGCCTTCAGTCCGCACCCCTCGCGTCCGCGTGATTCCTAAGCAGCGATTGGAGCAGCGGGACAAAAGTGCCTAGCCGGTGTAAGAGCGCTGCGGCTATAGGTTAAGGCAGCTGACGTCACTGTAGACATTACCCGACTAGAACTGTCCTAACTCCCTAATGGTTGGAGATAAGTATATGCGTTCGCGGACTTTTTTGTAGAGCTTGAACAGCTCTACATTTCGTATGCATATACTTGGGGTCTATCAATGACGGTTCAGGCAGCGTAAGCCATGGAAGGCACGACTTTCTACTTATTCCGTAATTTTTTCTAGAATACATTTTCATTTTGTAGAATATCCATAAACATTTTCAGTTTCTTATTGCTTATTGCTTTTAATCTTTCACCTAAATCACGTGAAGTTTGCAAGAGACCTTTGGCCTAAATATTTATATTTCGTGAAGTTACCCGAGTCTCGCTGCATTTACGCGTAGGCCCTACGTCAGTCATGCCTCTAGGCTGTATAGCTAGTCTCAAGGTAAACCGCACTTCGTTCCCATACAGCCGTCATTCCAGTACTACCTACAGTTCAATGGACATAACTAACCAACAGCGTCTAGCGTGATAGTGACTGCTGCTTGCCGATAACGGTGATTTCCAGCGGCCGCGCCAATTTATCACGGTTCTATACATCGCTAAAGGAGCGATTTCGTTTAGCCCGTCAACTTCAAACTGAGATTACGTCAAAACGGAAGTTAATTTACATTCAAAACAAGTTTAGAAAAAAGTATCTTATCGACATATTCATTACAACGGGATGCGCGATCGTAATTTATGTGAAATATATTCCTTAGAAGCGGACTTTTCCTTATATCGGGGTTCGTTAGAAGGGGGTTTAAATAACACTGTGCTTATGGCGATTTGGCTGGGACTTACGAAAATCTTCGTTAAAAGCGGGAATTCGTTAAACGTTAAAACGGGGTTTTACTGTATATTCCTTCTCTTATGTTGTTATTTTCTGTTACTATTGACAGATATTTTAATTCCTGTCTGCACATCTACCCTTCATAATTCACAGGTCAGCGACCTTGGGGTGTGGCTGTTGGGAAAGTGAGCATAGGTTCTGAGTGAAAATACATTCTTCTTGTATTGTCTTGGAAATCTGTGCTATACCACCCGCAGCAACATGCTCATATGTTTCCATGATTGCAGTGCGCAAGTAGACCTACTGTTAATCGCAGAGAAATGCAGTTCAGTCTTCTCAAATCTCAATGATTTAGTCTCCACATCGTGTTAAATTTATTTTAAATGATGAGGGTTTATTTTACTTAGCGTTGATGATTTGTTGCTGTAAGAATTACTACTTAAAAGAATACTATTGGAGACACGCAAAGGAGTGCACTGTATTTTAATGCGAAGACTGTCTGTAGATGGGGAGAGCAGAATTCATCCACTGTAGCCTCTGCCTGTCATAAAAGCCAACTAAAGGGGACTTTTGAAAGGTTGATTTTGGTCCCATTTCTTGTTTGGTCCGTGAAATAAACATGTATGCTGTTTGGGGAAGGGCCACCAATCTGGCCATCTGACCAGAAAGCCTGTTTAGTAAACCCCATTCCATTCATTAGGTGGGTGCCCCATGTACCCTCTAGGTAGTATCCATCTTACAATGAAGGTCCCTGCATGGCTGAATACTGATGAGCCGTATAGATAAAGATACGAGAAAATAGCATTTTGAAATTGATTTTGTAGCACTTTCATTTTGAAAAATAGCATTTTGGAGCATTTTGAAATTTTAAAATTAGCATTTTGTAGCATTTAAAAGTTCATCATCAGGTAATATAAAACTTTAACAGGTTCAAAATAATATTCACGGAAACTAATTCAAACTTGTGCAGGATTGAAAATATGGGCGATTCTGATAAACGGCATAAGCATTTAATATAATAATGTGAATCGTACATTTACTTAACTGTAGGTAAATAACATACAATGGATAATTAACTAAATAATAAAATGTACGTTTACTCCCTCATTATTTCCTTTTCAATGAGGGCCATGGATGAGGGGCATTGAATTTCTATTTGCCGGTGGTTTAATGGTCAAATGGCACTTCTTGAATCCAACCTCATAAGATAAGTTATTAAAAGAAATGAATGGAACTTGGCAAGGAGTTAGTGGGAAAACCACACAAAAGGATTTCATAGACATCTCACAGAATTTGAACCAATTCGTCCACCGAGTCCAGGAGAGCCCGGTATTGTCGTCATTCCACCTGCCACACAGTAAACTTAAGACAAGCATTGTCGCCTGACCACAGCTCGCTTTATTCTAACAATTGGCACCATTGTACCAGTGAACTAATACAACTCGCTGCCGGCCCTCAATATTTGAGTTGCTGCACAACATCTGATATTGTTGATTGCATAATGAGAACATGACCTTTGGATCTTTTCAGCATAGCTCAGGTACCCTCGTCTCACGTCATACAACCAACCGACAGTTCTTGAGCTCAATCTTGCCAATTAGCCAGGCTGATGCCTTTATTTTCAGAGATCTCACATTTCTGAAAAATGTATGGTGTCAAGTTTCTACATTTCTTTAATACTGATATTAGTGGCAACTATCGCGATATATCGCTACTATCTACTGTGGGTAAAATTCTCGCCAGAATTTTACTTACCGCCTTCAGGCTATCTCAGAAAAGATCCTCCCCGAGTCCCAGTGTGGATTTCGTTCTTCCAGAAGCACAACTGACTTGATTTTCTGCATAAGACAACTACAAGAAAAATGTAGTGAGCAACAGAATCCACTCTTCTTGGTCTTTTATGATCTGGAAAAGGCCTTTGACTCAGTTCCAAGATCTGCTATGTGGGCGGTGCTACAACGCTTTGGCTGTCCTCGACGCTTTGTTGATCTAATCCAAGCTCTCCATGATGGCATGACCGGTTAGGTTTGTCAGCAAAATAAGATCTCTGACGAATTTCCTATCACTCATGGACTGAAACAAGGCTGCATACTTGCTCCAACACTGTTTGCATTGTATTTGGCTGCAATGCTCTATAAATCGCCCACAAACATCCCAGGTGTAGATGTCAGGTACCGATTTGATGGAGGGCTCTTCAACCTAGCTCGATTTCGCTCCAAGAAGCTAACTCAGGTTACGAAGATAACCAATATGTTGTATGCAGATGATGCGGCATCGCCTACACTCACGCCAGTGGAGTTGCAACAGACTGTTAATTGCTACAAGAATGCATGTGAACGATTTGGTCTCACCATTAATGTTCAGAAGACCAAGGTTCTGGCACAACCCTCACCAGGCACTTCCCTTCCGCACTTCAACATTTCTATCTCAGATACTCCATTGGAACAGGTAGACCACTTCTCGTAACTGGGCAGTCTGCTATCTGTACACGGCAATTGTGGGCAGGATGTTGAGAAGAGAATCGGTGCTGCCCATGCGGCATTTGGGCGACTATCGCACCGGGTCTTCTTGAATAAAGATCTGACCGTGAAGACGAAGCTCATGGTGTACCAGGCTGTTGTCATCTCAACATTGCTGTATGGCTGTGAAACCTGGACCCTTTATCGACATGACTTCCGAAAGCTTGAGCGCTTCCATCAACAGAAACTTCGATCCATCCTTAAGATAAAGTGGGAAAACCACGTCACCAATCTTGATGTTCTTGAGGAAGCGCTTGCTAATAGTATAGAATCATCCTTCATTGGTCATCAACTTAGATGGATTGGACATGTCCATCGGATGGATGATACGAGACTACCACGCCAGGTTCTGTATGGTGAACTCACCTCCGGCACCAGACCTCATGGAGGCCCTAAGAGACGTTACAAGGACCAATTTAAGCAGAATATGAAGTTGACAGGTCTCAATCCACAAACCTGGGACCAGCTTGTTAAAGACCGTTCAACTTGGCGCCAGACCATCCCGGCTGCTGTCAAAATGTTTGAAGAAGAACGTCGTAGAATTGTTAAGGCCAAGCGACAGGCACGAAAGATCCGTGCAGCACAGCCACGCCCTCCACCAACAGTTCTGTGTGATCTGTGTGGACGTTTGTTTCATGCACGCATTGGGCTGTTCAGTCACCGCAAACATGCCCACAGACCTCAACCTTAGATTATTTTAGACTGTTTTGGAAGAAGATGTATACTCGGAAACGAGTTAAAGCCGCCGCCGACGACTGATATTAGGATTTTAATACTTCTAACACTCCCTTAGTAAAAATAAAAACCACACACACAACAGGAGACTTAACACTGCTGCCAATGCAACTTGTATAGACGAATGCTGACAATCCTGTGAACTTAATTGTGCACCTTTCATATCTACTCCAAAGATTTAAATGATCACATCTTATCAGTCTCAAAGGGTTTCTTAAGTTAAACAGATTATGCAAACATGCAATTACTGATATACCTTTTTGCGACTCTTGACTGACAAACTGTAAAACAGTATCCGAATTCACGGAGAAATCGCCGGACGACATGTAACATAACCTATAACTCACACATTGTAGAGAATACTTTCATCATATTATATAACTTTCCCCAAAGCAAACAGAACACCTAACAAACATTGTCTATTCATATCACGATACGTACTTTACAGTTTTAATCATAATGGTCAAATACAAGAAATGAGGGCCGGCGCGATATAAACCTATATAAGCATAACCTTATTGCTCTAATTTTTTAAAAGAATCGGCACAAACGATTGGAATATTCCTTTTATTGGCACAACCAAATGAAACTACGAAATCATTTCTCCAAAAACATTGTTTTACTGGCGATAAACAGTGGATATTATGCGGGAATAACAGCAGCAATTTTCAAATTGATTTTTTACCGTAGTCGATTGTTTTCACAACAATAATCGATGTTTGTACGTATCGATTATTTAGCCGATGTTTTCATTGCTGGGAACTCGAAAATTTCAAAGTTGCGGTGCGAAAATGCAATAAAACATAATATTCAACATTAATCGCATTTTCGCATTTATCGCATTTATGGGAATAATTCACAAGAACCCTTATTTATCGCACTTTGTCGCACATTCAGTTTCGCAATTTTGGGTATACATAGTCATATTAGTTACCAGGTAGTTGAAAAAACGAGAAAAGGGTAAAATTCGCATTTATCGCAATTGCGATTTTCCCGTATCTCTAAGTATAGATCACTGTGTATGCCAAGGGGTATGTGCCTATCTGGGATTTTATTTCTTTTCCGAGGCATAGGGACCCCAGGCAATACCTACTATCACTAGGTAGGTATTGTCTTGGCTGGATGGTGCCCACAGTGACGGCCCTCATTCAGGGAGAATGTTTTTTCGGGATGCCTATTTAGCTCGTTCCAAAAACACACAGGGTGGCCCCCTTAACACAATGCGGACGGGACCCGAGTTGACTCATGTTTCGCTAGCCGAACGTTGGTGGCGGGACCCGAGTAAACTCGTGTTCACGGAATACGTACATCTATGACTACATCTATGACATCTAACGGAACGTTCTGGAACTAATTATTGGTCAAGGTTGTTTGAACTTCCATGCTGGATGTTTTGGGTATTCTTTGCTGCTATTTCCCGCTATTTTGCGGTTCATTTGTTTCGTTTTCCAACCTCTTGTTTACATGGTATAATGAACCATGTGGTGGGTAACATGGCGCTTCCCAGACTGGCCGTGAGTTTAGATGCAGACGAGATTTTTAACGAATTGTATACGGATAAGTATTCAGATTGCCCCAGTGACGTTGAAGATCGCGAGTTCGATTTTGAAAGCTCTTCAAACGAAAGTGTCTCAGGTGACAATGATGATATATGCCCTCCAAAACAACGTGAAGTAGCGGTGGTCGAGAGCGAGGCTGAAAGTGATATAGTGAGTGTAAATGGAAGTGATATTTCTATTTCTACTAATGAATGGGTTGAAAATAGTAGTGCACCGACTTTAGAAGATTTCCCTGGAGTTCCTGGTATAACGGTAAGACCCGATAATCCTCAAAACATTGACGAAGTCTGTCTGTTAGGTAGTCAGCCCGAAGGCTGGTTGGATCCTCAAAAAGTACCGCCGTTAGGTTATGTGAGTAGATACCCACAAAAACCCAAGGCAGCGCTAAATTGAGGCGTACTAGGCAAGAAGAGGAGTGAGGTAGTTTGCCATTGCTTTCCTCACTGAGTCAGAACGGTAGTACTAACCCTATGAGTAGAACTTTTCACAGCAATCACAGGCACTGACTGTGCCCCGAATGTCATTACTAAGCACCACCCATACCTCAGTAGCTTCCATATAATCACAGCCATGAGTGAGACTGCGACATCTGTGAAAAGCCACCTTTTACTCTAGCCTGTGCCAACAGACAAATGCAAATGTACTGCATTCATCAAGAGATGGCAAACAGACGAAGTAGTAGGCCTAATTTTCGGAGATGGTTTTTTTGAACTTGTTGCCGAGCAGACGAACTTGTATCACCAGCAAACACCTTCATCACACAAATTGTCCCCTAAAAGCTTGAAGTGGACTGATGTAACCAGTAGTGAAATGCGCAAATTTTTTGCTTTGTTTATATTGGTGGCACAGGTACGAAAGTCATTTTGGAAAGACTACTGGTCAACTGATCCCCTAATTGAAACTCCCATATACTCCAAATCAATGAGCAGAAATAGATTCGAGCAGATCCTCACATTCCTTCATTTCAGTGACAACAGTCAGGCCACACCTGATGCAAATAGGCTGCACAAAGTTCAGCCCCTTTTAGATTATTTCCTGCCAAAATTTCAGACATTATACAAACCCAAACAACAACTGTCATTGGATGAAGGAAAGTTGACCAAGTATGGTATTTTGGTGAGAATGGTTTGTGAGAGTGACACAGGTTATATCGGCAATATGGAGATATATACAGGAGAGGGAAAAAAACTGGAAGAGACAATTTTATCAGTCATGAGGCCTTTCCTTGGTATGTGGCTTCACACATACCAAGATAATTATTATAATAGTGGGTCCACATCTCCAACCCTTCTTGAACATAAAACAGGAGTTTGTGGCACAATTAGAGAGAATCGTGGTTTGCCAGGTGAAGTGAAATTTAGATCTAAGGAACTGAAAAAAGGGGAGATGACTTTTGTACGGAAAGGGGAGGTCCTGCTCGTAGTTTGGAAGGACAAAAGAATTGTTAGAATGGTATCTACTATCCATGATGCCACTATGGAATGTACTGGTAAACGGGACAGAAAGACTGGGCAGGTTATTATGAAAACGAAGTGTATAATTGAGTACAATATGTATATGAAGAGGGTTGATCGAGCAGACCAGTTCTTGTCTTGTTTTACTCTCTTGCGTAAGATGATCAAGTGGAGCAAGAAAGTAGGGTTTTATTTAGTGAACTGTGCATTATTTAATGCATTTAGGCTGTATTGTGCCTTGAACAGTCAGAAAAAGTTGAGGTATAAGCAATTTCTGATGGGAGTGGCCAGGGCCTGGATGACTGAATATCGAGGTGTTTCTGATCCTAAACCATCCACTTCGTCGAACCTGTCCAAGAGGGCCCCAAGTAAGGACCCTCCTGGTAGGCTTTCAGGGTAGATAAAGGACCACATTCTAGTTGAAATTCCAGCTACAGGAATGTAAAAAAATCCAACAAGAGTGTGCTGAGTGTGTTCCAGCAAGGGCAAACGAAATGAAACAAGGTACACTTGCAAAAGTTGCTGTGTGCCCCTTCACAGAGCTAATTGCTACACAGCCTACCCACACAAGGAAACATTATTAGGACTATTGCAGGAGACTTCCAGCAAATTTCACCAAAATCAGTGCAAGGTTAGTAAAGCTAGGCCCATTTGTTTATGTGCATGTGCTGTAGCACTAAGTTACTCAGAAAATGGCCGGCCACAGGGGTTGAGCAGTGTGATGAGCACCCGGTCAGCAATGTGTTAAGAAGCCGTTTCTTATAGTAGGTCTCTATGCACATAGGGATGAAGTATTATTGAAAAGGTTCCCGGTTGACATTTCCTTGTTAGCTGGTGGCTACCAGAACTCATGGGGACACTTTTCATCTGGTGAAATCCATTGTGTTCTCTGAGGAAATCAAATATAAATTTGGTAATCGTGACGGAATCCAAAAGTTACGCTACAGTCAGCTTTTACTGAAGACCATTGTTGGTGATCACACTGAAAAGTTGCTAAAATGCGACCCTTTTCGGCACGATCCCATTGAAAGTCGAAATGTACTTGATGCTGAACGAGATCCGTAGAGATATCCTCCAATGCAATCTCGTTCTGATTCCGAACTGTTTCATAATTTGAAGAAACTTGGTGTCACCAAGATACACCGTACCACAAGAAAGATTTTGAAGACTGGGTAGGTGTGGGTATCTTTATACTTCATATCAAGATGTTCATTCTACCTAAGTAGGTTAAAATGGCATCCTATCGCAGTGACGTCAGAGGGTACAATTCACCACTATGAAATACTACCCGTAGCAGAAGTTCAGGCATGTGTCTTCCCTCTGCACATACAATGCTGTGTGCAAGGATTGCAGGAAAGCTGATCATGGAGGTGAAAAGTTCACACCACCACCTGTGTGCACAAACTGGTCAAGCTTCCAAGGTCCTAAATCTAAGGATTGTCCGGAATTCATGAATCAGGAACTAATGACACTGGAAGGACTTTCATATCACGATACTGGGACGAAGGTTTGTGAAATGAATGTTCCTCAGTTTTCAGCGTCATATGCATCTGTCTCGACTCCAGCGATAAAACCTGCGAGTTTCGCACTCCGAGAAATACAAACTATCAGTTTGGTAGCTCCAATCGTGAGGACACCCCATATCTAATGCACCGGTTAAACCTTCTAAACTAACACCATGGTCTGCAAAGAAGCCTTCCCTGACTCGTATGGAGAAGAAACCTTCGCCGACAAATGCTGGAACATCTTCCAGCCCCTCTTAAAAGATAGGACCCCCCGGTGGAGAAAAGAGCAATGGTTCATCACTGTCTCTCTTGCCCTCCTGCTGACAAGGCAGCTCAGGCATCTGCTGGCCATCCTGCTCCCACAACTACCAGTGGAGCAGTCCCAGCAAGAGCTGCCATGTTTTGCAAGGTGCAGACATCTTGAGGTGCAGACTTCCCTGAACCAACATCACCGCCGATTAAGAAATAAAACAGCTCGGAATGTGTTGGTACCGGACACCCAATCCTTGGATGGAGAGGTTAACCGACACTGCTCTTGCTCTCCTCCAAGTGCAAGATAAGATAAATCCGAAGAAGCTACCAATCCATCAGGAGGACACCCCCTCCAGAATCTTCATCTTTGGGTGGAGATATGTTGATCGAGGTGTGCTCCCCATTCCTATCATCTCCACCTAAAGATGTGGACGGAAGGCAGACGGTCTAGAGGAAGTAGATAGCCTTCTATTTAGGTCCCCACTATGGCACTATTACAATGGAACTGTAATAGCTACTTAAGTATTTTTTTAGACTTATCTCAGTATTCAAGAAGTTAGTGTGGGTCTATTTTCAGTCAACTTGGTTCTAAGTTCTTTGGTAAGAGGCATTATTTCTGCAGCCAAAGATCAAAATGATAACTTCCTATAGATGTTGTCTCACTTGGTGGCTCGTCTCTTAGCAGGGTGAGATGTGGAGAGTAGAAGAGGGAGTTATACGAGTTGCCGTAGTGCAACCTTGTACTGTCATCTCTAATACATCAACTTGCCAAAAGTGACTATCTGCTACAGCGACTGTGAAGAGAATCAATATTCGTACTTCCACAATGGAACGGTTTATGGCATGTTTGAGCACTGATAATATGATACCTCACTGCATGTACCATGACTGTCTGAACAGGCCAAAAGGGCATAGCATGAAGTTCTAGGGAGTACCTGGGTTATTTCATCATACAATATCTAGTTATTAAATTTAGTGTTCATATATTTGAGTACATTGTAATTTTGTATGTGTTTTCCACAGCCTTATCCTGGTAAGTTTGCTACTTTTTTCAGTCTTTTACATTCTTTTACATTTTACTATGCTTAGCAAACTGTCAAATGAATAAATTATATTATTTAAATTTAGTTTCATAGACTTTCAGAACTGGAACTTATTCTATTCCTCTTAACCATAGTGTCGTGCGCATAGCAACGAAAACTCAAGACGCTACAGCTATTATGTAATTTTAATCCATATGTTGCATGTAATATTGCACATACGGTAATCTCAATTTTCAATCAATTTGCTACAAAATGTTAAATCTACAGATTTGAACACTGGTAATATAATACCTCACTGCATGTACCATGAGTGTCTGAACAGGCCAAGAGGATATGAAGCTCTAAATTTACAATTCAAATATTCCAAATTTCTTAAATTTTTAAGTGCTATAAGTCCCATCTTGACTTATCTCTTTTCCCTTGTCCCAATCACTCTTACAATCTATAGCATTGCTTCCCTCATGGGAAAGTGACTGGATGTTACGAAGTAAGTTGAAGATGTTTTATGTGCAGGTCTGTCTCGCCTGACGCCTAGCCCTCCCATCGACGCCCAGCCTGTTATGTATTGTGAGCCTGCGTTTTGGTGCTCCATTAGCTACTACGAACTAAATACCCGTGTGGGTGAAACCTTCCATGCCTCGCAACCGTCCATCACTGTTGATGGTTTTACAGGTAAGATGCATGCTCTTTTCTTTTCTTTTCTTTTCTTTTCTTTTCTTTTCTTTTCTTTTGTGAATCGGGAATGTCCCAACATTCCGACATGTCGAGACTAACTCGTTGTTGGACGGTGACCCTATACTCGAGAGACCGAAAAAAGAAATAGGTTACCTAAGGGTTTTGTGTAATTGAAAGAATATTGAATTTTAACATAATATATAATCTTTAAAAACAGTACAAGGAGTTATAATCTTAAGTCGCACCCAATTACATTTAAAACTAAGTTGTGTTTAGAGGTAGCGTCACGAACAACATACCGTATTTCCTCGCATAATCGTCGCACTTTTTGAGCCTAAAATTCTTGGACAAAAGCAGGGTGCGACGATTATGCGAAGAATATTTAAGTTCAAAGAATATACTGTATCATTATTTGCTGCACAGGCCAGTCATTTGGGTAGCATGAGTCATAGCCTGCAGTCAGAGACAAGATTCTTTCTTCTAACAAGGTCACGACAGGTTAAAGCTCGGGGAATGTGCTGACGAAGCTGGCCGTTCGCGTGCGGTTCATAGCCCGCAGGCATAAAGACGAGATTTACTTTCTCCTAACAAGATCACGCCAGATTAGTCCTATAAGATTGCGGAATGTGTGCTGGCCGCTCGCGTCACAGTTCATAGCCCGCAGGCATAAAGACGAGATTACTTTCTGCTGACAAGATCACGCCAGATTAGGCCAATAAGTCCACGGAATGTGCGCTGGCTGTTCGCGTCGCGGTTCATAGCCCTCAGGCATAAAGACAAGATTACTTTCTGCTGACAAGATCACGCCAGATTAGGCCGATAAGTCCGCGGAATGTGTGCTGGCCGTTCACGTCGCAGTTCATAGCCCGCAGGCATAAAGACGAGATTACTTTCTCCTGAAAAGATCACGCCAGATTAGGCCGATAAGCTCGCGGAATGTGTGCTGGCCGCTCGCGTCACAGTTCATAGCCCGCAGCCATAAAGACGAGATTAGGCCTACTTTCTGCTGACAAGATCACGCCAGATTAGGCCTATGAGCTCGCGGAATGTGCGCTGGCCGTTCGCGTCGCGGTTCATAGCCCTCAGGCATAAAGACGAGATTACTTTCTCCTGAAAAGATCACGCCAGATTAGGCCTATAAGCTCGCGGAATGTGCGCTGGCCGCTCGCGTCACAGTTCATAGCCCGCAGGCATAAAGATGAGATTAGGCCTACTTTCTGCTGACAAGATCACGCCAGATTAGGCCAATAAGTCCACGGAATGTGCGCTGGCCGTTCGTGTCGCGGTTCATAGCCCTCAGGCATAAAGACAAGATTACTTTCTGCTGACAAGATCACGCCAGATTAGGCCTATAAGCTCGCGGAATGTGCGCTGGCCACTCGCGTCGCGGTTCATAGCCAGCAGGCATAAAGACGAGATTTCTTTCTCCTGACAAGATCACGCCAGATTATACGTTCGCGGAATGTGCTAAGTGACGAAGCTTGCCGCTCGCATCACAGTTCATAGCCCGCAAGCATAAAGACTAGATATTTTTCTTCTGACAAAGTCGCGGCAGCATGTGCAACTGACTGGTGCACAAATACAAATATGCTTTGCGACGAGTATGCGAGGAAATTTTATAAACCTATTTTAGTGTTTGAAAAGTGGGGTGCGACGATTATGCGAGGAAATACGGTATGACACTTCATTTGCAAAAGGATTGAGCGAGGCGCCAAAGTTTAATTAACTTAATCTAACCACAAAATCAAGCACAAATAAACATCATAATAAATCATTAAAGAAACAAAACCACCTGCAAACGACAATTAACCCCCAAAATAAGGAACACTTAGTTACAAGCTCCACCACTAGGTGAAATGATCACAGGCGAATGAGACAGAACTACGTGGATGAAGAATACACAAGGCCCTTTTAATATGAAACCATGTAAAACGAATCCCCAACCGAAATAAGGTTAAGTAATCACACGAGCTAACGCAACACTACGAATTGTAAAATCAAAGGTGGGTGGTGACCTTAATGGAAAACCACATAAAACGCTCCCTACCGAAATTAAATAATTACATCCCCGAGCAGGGGTAAATAGTTACAATGACACAAGGTCGAACAATAAAACAAATTAAAGAAATTTAATTGAATATGAGTTGTTCACAAACAACATAACCCTCAGCGAGGTTAAATGAATAAATCATCATCATCATCATTTCCCCTTATCCAGCTCCTGCCGGGTCGGGGTATTTATGGCACTTCTCCTCTTTCCTCTTTCCTTCCACCATTCTTCTTCCACGATCTTGTCCCAGTCCAGATTTCTTTTTCTTATGCTGTTCTTCACTGAATCAATCCACCTTGTTCTAGGTCTTCCTCTTGCTCTCTTACCCTTGCACTTTGCCTCCAGCATCTGTCTTGGTATTCTATTTTCCTCCATCCTCTTTCCATGTCCAAACCACCTTAGTTTATTCTTCTCAATTCTCTCATTTAGTTTTCCCATCCCAACTTCCTTCCTAACATCTTCATTCCTCACTCTGTCTTTCCTTGTCTTTCCTATCATACTTCTTAGGAATTTCATTTCACTGGCTTGGATTCTACTCTCTTGCCTGCTTGTCAGGGTCCAAGTCTCAGCTGCATAAGTTAATATGGGAACATAGTACACTTTATACATTACCTCCTTGCTTTTCCTTGGTACTTCCTTATCCCAAACAAGTTTTCTTACACTTTGATAAAATGCATTGCTCTGCTGTACTCACCTGCCAATCTCCATGTCCAACCTACCAGTTTGCATCAATTCACTTCCTAGGTATTTGAACGTGTCCACAATTTCCAAACTCTGACTTCCAATTTTCACAGTGCCCTTTCCTTGTCTTTCCCCTCTTGTCATCACCATGGTCTTGCTTTTCTCTTTACTGATTTTCAGGCCGTACTTCTGAATATTTTCGTTCACTGCATCTAGTTGTTTTTGCACTTCTTCGGTGTTCCTTCCCCAGACCACAATATCATCTGCAAATAACAGTAACTTCATCTTTTTATGTCCATATGCTTCCTTTGTTTCCTTTACAATTTCATCCATCACCATTATGAACAAGAGAGGTGACAGCACACTCTCCTGTCTTAGTCCAGTCTTGTTCCTAAACCAATCTGTCTTTCCAACTGGGGTCAGTACCCTGCTAACACAGTTGTTGTACATTGCTTGCACCATTTCCAACATTTCTCTTCCCAGTCTCTTCTTAACCATGGTTTCCCATACCTTCTCTCTGGGGACACTATCATATGCCTTTTCTAGATCTATGAAAGTCATGATCAAATCCTCTCCCTATTCCCAGTTCTTTTTCATCACCTGCCTCAAGCTAAAGATTGGGTCCACTGTGGATCTTCCACTCCTGAAGCCATACTGTTCCTCTTGCGTCTCTCCCTCCACCTTTCTTTTCATTCTTCTTTCTAATATCCTTTCCAGTATTTTTACTATCTGTGATATGAGGGTGATCCCTCTATAGTTATCACACACCTTCTTGTCCCCCTTCTTAAACACTGGTATTATTAGCCCTTTCTCCCAGTCTTCTGGTACACATTTCCGTTTCCACACACACTTTAGCAGTCGATACAATACAACCATTGCATACCAACAGGTCCAGCAGCCTTTATCATTTCTACACAGATTTCATCCACCCCTGTTGCTTTTCCCATCTTTATTTTCTGTACTGCTAATTCCACCTCCAGCATTGTTATATCATCTTCTGTTATAGAGTCGTGAGGTTGTGTCACTTCCATCTCACCAGTACAATTGCTCACATTCAATAGCTTATCGAAGTACTCCTTCCATCGTCCCTTTATCTCTTCTGGGTGTGTTAACAAATCTCCATCTTCCTTTTTCACTAGCTTTGTAGTAACTCTTTCTTTCCTCTTACTTCTTAGAAGCCCATACAGCATCCTTTTACTGCCACTTATATCTGTTTCCATTCTTCGTGTAAATTCTTCCCAACTTTTCTTCTTTTCTTCTCCTACCACTTTCTTACACCTCAGTTTGCTGTCGTGATACTTCCTTTTGCTTTCTTCTATTTGATCTCGGTTCCATTCTTTCCATGCAGACTTCTTTTCTTTCACTGCTTTCCTCACTTCCTCATTCCACCACGGTGTCTCCTTCTCTTTCACTCTTGTTGACGTCCTACCACAAGCACTCTCTGCTGCACCAACAAATGCCTTTTTAAAGTGGGACCATTCCTCTTCTATGTTTTCCACTTCAGTAACTGGGATTTGTTGCTTCAATCTCTCCTGAAAATCTTCCTGTACAGTTTTGTCTTTCAATTTCCATACTTTTATTTTACTTTCTCTGATCTCCTTTATGTTTTCCAATTTTTCCCATCTAAATTTTGCCACCACAGCTCTATGGTCCCCATCAAATGCTTCTCCTGGTAAAGCTGTCACATCTATCAGCTTTCTGCGATTAGTCCTTTCCACCAGAAAGTAGTCAATTACTGATTTTGTTCTTCTATCGCCCCAACCATATCTCGTAATTTTCCTGCTGTTTTTCTTCCGAAACCATGAATTACCCACTATCAGTCCATTCCTTTCACAAAAGTTTACAAGTTCCTCTCCTTCCCGGTTCTTTTTCCCATATCCATATGGTCCAATGACTTCTTCCTTTCCTTGTCTCTCGTTTCCGACTTGTGCATTCATATCTCCCATGATCACCACTTCTACATCTGAAATTACTCTTTCTACATCCTCCAGGAATACTTCAATTTCTTCTTCTCTGTTTCCAGTCTGTGGTGCATACACTTGTATGAAGTCCATCACGTCATAAAATGAATAAAATAAAGAAACAACCCATAGGTCCAAATGAAAACGAGAGGGACGATAACTAACTACTTCCCAACACGACGGAGCCCTGTTGCTGACTGCTCCACGAGGGTGGCAGCCCTCACAAAGCAGCGCCCTCACCCCCTATTCCAACATGAGAGAACCATTCAAAATTTTCAAGAAACTAGGTTACATTACAAATAATATAAAAAAAAGCAAATGGAAATAATAATAATAAACACAACATAGGCAATGGTGACTTCCGGTGCTATGCACGTGATGCATTTTTGAATTTCAAACTAAAGCCGCCATGTTGGCACTCTACAGAACCACGCGTTTCAAATGACGAACATGTTAGATGAATTTAATTAAAGATTAAAAAAAAAGGTACGAAATCGAACTGGGCCACACGTGCCCTAAAACACACACTACATTGAAACAGGATTACTTAAAACACACACTACGTTTAAACGGCATTACTGGCTTGTCAGAACAAGACAAAGAGAAAAAAATACTCTACTGACAAGACATATGATGCCAACACACGAAATGATCAAAATAATCACTTGGACCACTTACCGTACGTGATTTCACATGGAACACAATGCTTAACACAGGTTAATGAACAAAAGACAAAATCCCAAGAGCCAAAACACAAAGGCATCATCACGTGCGCAGCTAACAGGCTATCTCCCCATCACTCCTAACCTCCTAAACGAGTGTTTTTTCCTTAATTTACTTTCAGTCTTATTTAATACCATCTTTATTTTCAAGCATAACTATTTTTCTTTTCTAACTGGCCAGGGGAAGGAACGACGCCTTCCCCCGGCGACCGGAGCACTTTCACACACGACTGTCCCTCTTGATGAAGATCATCTGAAAGCTGAGCGTCTGAAGCCAACAGTCCCAAGCCTACTCCAGCCCGGGCAGTGTGACGTTCTAGTTTTGACACCCTAAACCCAAGTGGGGAATTTAAATGTGAAGGTTCTTTCAGTCATGTATTTTGACGTGTGATTGCTTCCTCCTGGCCAGTTCTCCCAAGGGACGTATCTTCCTGGTGTTGCATTGAAAACGTGGAGCACATTTTCTTGCCGAGATACAAGGGTAGTCTTTGTATTCGCGAACCCGAAGTGAAGCCACGCACTCATATTGCGAGCTGATTGGATTACAGGGTGATAAAGCGAAATTTGCCTGAATGAAAAGGGGAGGTTCTTGATGCTGTAAGATTCTGGGAATTTTTGGAGAAAGGTATGTGCATGAGAAGCATCATGGCGAATCTGGTTGTAGTCGATACAGGCGACAGTTTGACGGGGTGTCAAATGGGGTGGCTGGATAGCATTAGCCCGTGTCTGTAAACACTTGACCCAGGTGATAGTTTGACGGGATGTCAATGGGAGCGGGAACGCCGAGGGTGGTCTAAATCTGCTATGTGTCCCATACCCTAATTCCCAAGCCACGAGTGCTTGGCAAAATATGCATTACTGAGGGTGCCCCCTTTGCTACAGAAGGTACAGATTGTCTAATTAGGGACCCAAATTATGTTCCACCAGTAATTTCACTTGCGTACGTCGTAGGTTCTGGGGTCATAGGGTTCGATGCGAGGGCAGATTCACATCTCCTCCAAAAGCAAGGGTTCGATCCTAGGGGACGGGGTGTTAGGCATGGAGCATTGTGCCGATTGGCACAGGGAAGAATAATATTTGGAAAACTAGGATGATTATGATGATATGTCATAGACATTTAATGAAACCAGTCATTTCACAAAAGTCCTAGTCATATCATGATATACCGGCATTTGCACACAGTTATGCAGTTTATTATAAGCTTCGGGACTTTTTGAAGTGACTAACTCATATTGTCACATGCTGTAGTTTCTTGACACATCATTTGCCAGAAAATATAGTTCATCATTTTATAAAATAGTAGTGCATTTGTTTTGGTATTTGATCTTCTACTGGACAAAGTAAACAAGTATGATAGAAAGACTGTGAATTAAGTGGGGAAGGAGAGGTTGTTTTTAACTGCTAAAAACTATTAGAGGTTATGTTGCTTAGGCCTACTTTATGTCTACTGAGCTCACACAGGTGTGTTATCCAGATTAACCTTGGGTAGGGATTCTCATGTACTGGTGATGCCACATAAAAGTTAGTCTTGTCTGGAAGTTCTTGAAAGAAAAAAAAATAGAAGAAAAAAACTGCAAATAAATAACTTACATAATCTGCCCAAATCTGTTCGTTACTTCATCAAACAATGCGTCAGATTGTGCATTTATCCGTAACTGCCCAAATCTGTTCGTTACTTCATCAAACAATGCGTCAGATTGTGCATTTATCCGTAACTGCCCAAATCTGTTCGTTACTTCATCAAACAATGCGTCAGATTGTGCATTTATCCGTTAATACATTATATATCAATAAAAACCTTAAATACATTATATGCCGACTTTTCGTGAAACGACTAGGATTTTCATCAAGTTACGGATTTCACTATCAGCCTATGACATATATACTGACATTGCAAGTAAGTTATGAGAACCACGTATATTATTAGTGTAGTTGACTTGCATGGGAAGTATTGATGTATCACAGTCCACACAAACATGAACATAATCAGAGGTTGTAGAAACATTCTCCTGAATAACATTCTGACACTATTTAAAATATACTTATTACTGTAAGTCCTAACAATTTCTATGTAAAAATGCTCTTCAATCGTTCAAGGCCTATAGAAAATCCCAACTATCTTGGGTGATTTATGTTAACATTTTCTACACAAATCTTAGAAATAAACTACACACAAATTACCCTAATCTGCGAATGTATGGCTATTATTATTGTGGGTGTTTTAGTGATAAACGTTCTGTATTAGATGCATAGACACTTAGTTATACTGTACTTATTTAAAGACACTGTGTTAAAATGTTGTAATATCCAAACTTCCTAGCAGACAATGCGGCATTGAGAAGTTCACTACAACTACTGTCGACCGAAGTATTATGTGTACTCGAGTTTGAAGGTTGTTTGTTAAGTAACCAATAGACCTACATAAAATCCAATACCATAAACATTTTCGTCGTTCTATTTTACGTTAGTTCATGTAGGTTTGGATTTTTAAATTTATATTTTAATATTTGTTATCGCAGTTGGAACACAAAAAGTGCCCGTTTTTAAGCATGTTTCAACCATGCGTCACATTTAAGAATTATTATCTCTAAAGCCCGTCATCAGATCGAATCCAAATTTGAACACAATATACATTGGAATGTTGTATAACTGTTTTATTAATTTCACAATTTTGTGTGTCCAAGAAACAAAGTTATCATCATTGTTGTAAGGTAACGTTTTCTCGGCTCAGGGTGGTTGGAAAATGTAGTTCTTGGTTGCGTTGTAATCATTATACATCAGTAAGTTATGCTGTATGACTGTGAAATACGTAAATTAATTCACTTATTTTATATCGGTTTGTATTTGTACGAGGAAATAACACATGGTTCTCCAGCTAGCCGCTCCGGCAAAAGCTGTACAGCGTTGCTGAGATGGAGCCCATCACTTCCGAGCGAGACGCGCTATGATGCGTGTGGGCACCATTTCGGCAACGCTGTACAGCTGTTCCCTGAGCGGCTAGCTGGTGAAACATGTGTTATTTCCCTGTAGAAATACAAACTGATATAAAATAAGTGAATTAATTTACGTATTTCACAGTCATACAGCATAACGTTTCGATGTATAAGGATTACAATGCAACCAAGAACTACATTTTCCAACCACCCCGAGCCGAGAAAAAGTTACCTTACAAAAATGATAACAACTTTGTTTCATGGACACACACAATTTTGAAATTAATAAACCAGTTATATAACATTCCAATGTATATTGTGTTAAAATTTGGATTCGATCTGATGACGGGTTTTTGAGATAATAATTCTTAAATGTGACGCATGGTTGAAACACTCTTAAAAACGTGCACTTTTTGTGTTCTAACTGCGATAAAAAATATTAAAATATAAATTAAAAATTCCAAACCTATATGACCTAACGTAAAATAGAACGACGAAAATGATGATGTTATTGGATTTTATGTAGGTCTATTGGTTACTTCACAAACAACCTTCAAACTCGAGCGCACATAATACTTTGGTCGACAGTAGTTTACATATTACAGTGTTTTAGCACAGTGTTGGTGAACCATTATAACTTACTTGTGTCCACAGATGAACACAATGCTTATCTCTAAGACATATCACAGTAATAAGAACTGCAGATTCACAGACTAGTATTAGCAGTCCAAAGCTGTTTGTAAATACTACTCTAAATAATAATACATCAACAAGTTAGTAATGCTTAAGTAATATTAATTACCTTGTGTGTATATATTAGGGGTCTTCGGTACTGAAAATTTGGGTTCGGTTCGGTTCGGTAAAAAAAATTGTACTTCGGTTCTCGGTACAAAATCGGTTCGGTACAGCTCGGCTGATTTTAACATGCTAAATTCGAGTAAACCATTAAGAAAAAAGTAACACATGAGTTCTAATGATTATACAGTAAACCACATACTTGCCAAATAGCACAATTTTTATTTAAATTACAGAAAAAATGTACAGCTAATAATCTCATACAATGTTCCATTAACTTTCAAACTTGCCCTTTTAGTGTGGAGTAAGCCAATTGATGCATACATTAAATAGACATTAAGCTCACTCTGGAACACTTAAGTCCATAATTTAATTTTATTAATCAGAAGAGTTATTGTGCTCTAGTAGTAAAACTTCACTTATACGATATCCAGGGGACCAAAGGAAAAAAACACGCATAAATGTGAAAAACGCGTAAATGAAAGTCGGCAAATAAAAACTGCAAAATGTATGTGGCAATATGGGTTATACAGGGACTTTGTTTTAAAAGCGACGGGGAACCTCTCTCGCGCCGCGAGCCGGTTCTCGCCAAGCACTTTGCCGTAATGCGCTTCTTGACGCCACGGCTTTAACCGTCCATATTCTTTGGACTAAGGTATATTAGAGCTGAAATAGTCATTCGGTGCTGAGGAACTTCAGAACGTAAATGACAACTTCATGAAGAGGTGCCAGCGATGTGTAGCAATGAATGGCGAACATTTTCAGCACCAGCTGTGAACTATAGGCTATAGTCTACTCAATGACTGTGCCGCGCGAGCTACGCATTACGGCAAAGTGCCTGGCGGGAGACAGGCTAGCAACGCGGGCGGCGGGCGATCGAGGGTTCCCGTTAAGAAGTGAAAAACAAGAAATAATAATACGATTGTTTAACTGTAATCGACAATATTTAACAAAACAACTACAAGAGAAATGCACTCAGATATAACAAAACAAAGAAAATTGAGTCACTTTACGAAGTAGTTAGTTATCTTGGCTTGTTTATTGTGAACAGTATTTTCAAACCGATATAATTCGGCCATTATTTCCTCAGAAACGTTATGGTGCGTCACAAAATGTTTGGTAGTCCATAGAGCATTGACAGCACCATTAAAATCCACTGTATTATTCTGCACTCTTCATCGTCATTAATAAAATACCGTAGTGTAGGCCTAAATTAATGGATTTTCATTTGTCTGAAGACGCAAGATTATTATAACACAGAATCAATCGCCTATTTTTAATGGTTTGACGAGAAGTCCTAAAAAAAACACGAATGAAAATTATAAAAGCGGAAATATTTTTTTTTAATATATCGGTGATCGTAAAACCCTTCCGCTCATCTTAACATAAGCTTCAGATGCTGTCTAACTGTGTTTTATGGCTGCTTCCTGTTATTTTGAAAGGCTAACACAATAATAGCGCTTGCTTATTACGCAAGCTGTTCTTCCTTGTTACGACACTCTGGCAAGCGAGTGTCGCCGTGACCACCGGTGTCGCTCAAGGCCATCGTAACATAATATAGCACGCGGTGCATCCTTCCGAAGGGAAGTACAGGCGGTAACAAAAGTTTGCATTCGAACATACGTACTTTCTCAGAACACGCAACGTATAAATGACGCTTTATATTGCAAGGGACTTAAAATATGATCGTATAAGCGTGAAAAACGAATAAATGTAAAACGTATATCGGAGATAAATTAACATGGAAAGTATAGGCATTTTGCCGGGACCAGGAAAAATCGTATAGAAAACGTATAAATATGAACCGTATACAAGAAGTTTTACTGTATTTAACTAACTATTGAAGTAAAACATTGTTGATGAAGGACAATATTTGCATGTCTAAAAAAAGGTTTCCTTAAATTACGGTATTTGTGTCTCTTGTACCGAACCAAACTTTTTACCGAGTTTTTTATCGTCTCGAACCGAGGTCGGTAATTTCCTTTGTACCGTACCGAAACCGAAAAATCGGTGCACCGTCGACCCCTAGTATATATACAATATTTCCTAGCATAATCGTCACATATTTCTAACCTAAAATTCTTGGAAGAAGAGCAGGGTGTGGGGATTATGCGAAGAATGAAAACCACAATTTTTATTTTAAATATACTGTATCATTACTTGCTGCACACTTTTGCCGTAGTAGTTAAAAGGGACGTAAAACCAATAACATTATCATTATTATACACTTGTGCGCTTTGTTAACATTATTATTATTATTATTATTATATGCTTAATTTGAAATTCCGTGTATTTCACTGAGCAAGCACTGAGGGTGCGATTACAGAAGTACACTCCTCTTGGTTACAGTTCCTTCTACTTGGTTCAGTCCAACAGCAAAACAAAACCTGTCAAACTTGGGATCCAATATCAATCCTAAAGATTTGATTCCTTCCTTATCATTCAACTTTACAGGCTACTGGGTTTCTCTAATCTCTTCTGGGAGGGGCGGGTGAAGAAGTAAGAGTGAGTTGACCTTAGACAGGGGTTACGACATATGAGGGGGAGGGGTTTTAGAAGGGACAACTACAGCTACCAGTGTTCACAGAGGATCTGTGATCAGTCTTTCTTTATGCACATGGTCCCCCTCATACGTCATACCCCCTTTCCGAGGTCAACTCGCTCTTACTTCCTCACCTGCCACTCCCTCCTCCTTCCTAGCATAACACCGCATACCTCGTCAAAGCAATTCAGTCTAACAACGGCCACAAGTCCAGATACACGCACATCCAACTCTCACTAGGGGTAAGCTTTGTTTTTACTTTATTTACATCGATTCACATTTTTGTAATTCTTTTCCCAAAACCTTATATCCATACAAAGTTTGTGATCTATTTTTCTAGTATTCTCGTTGACGCCTTCATCCTAAAATTGCATCCCGAGTTGACGTCCTACAGTAGGAGAAAAATAAGCTTGTTTGCTATATTAAATATGTATATATACAACTAAAATATCAACCACATATTTGTCATCTGCAGTAGAAGAATTAATAAGCTTGTTTGCAAAATTCAATATACATAAACTAAAGAGGCTGTCCGAAGTACCCTAGACAATTAAATAAATATTTTAGAAACCAATGATAAATTGACAAAATATTGAACAAATCAAGTTATACATTGTAATTGATGTAGACATGAGCTTTCAAGACTTCAAGAGAAAGTGGGGTGAAGTTTGTACTTAAAAAAATATAGGAAGTTATAACTATGTTTTAGTTTCTAATGAGGACCTTGGATTTTATATGAAGATCTTTGAATTTTAATGTTTATATGATAGAAATGTTGCTGAAGATGGACTAAAAAAAGATGGTTTGAAACATGTCCAATTAATTAAAAAGGATAATTAAATTTGTAATGACTGGGCGGACAGACCTAACAGATTGTTGTATTGCACTCCACTGATGAACGTGGGAGTAGACTGATCTGTAGATAGAGGAGCAACCTATCAGTAGGACAAGAGAGGTGACAAGGAACTGTCTCTCTCTTCTAAATCTTCGGTTTGTCTATTTTGTTTGGGCTGGAGGGCATATATTTCTTCCCCAAAATGAGTCTGGGAGAGAAGGTTTCTTGTCCAGTGGCTTTGATTGTGATGGGTGTATTCTAATTTCCCACCCACTGGGGAAATGAGGGAAGTGAACTGTCCACGGAGGTTGTGGAATGTCATCTGCCTCTAACCGGTCCTCTTCATGTAGTGCCAAAGTGCATCCGACAGGCATACAGCATGGTTCCGTTTGATTACATGAAAAAATTGTAAAGGACAAATCTTTTTTTCATTTGATTTTAAAAAAATCTGAATCAGTAACCAGGTAAGTAGATAACTTGTTTGAATCTACTGTATTGCCTGGAGGATGTGTACTGTTATTGATATTCATATTCTGTCATTACTGTATTCAGTATGCCAATGTAAAAGCTGCCATTAATACATTAGTGGAATGAAGTTTATTTTTTTTTACTTGCTTGATAATGAGACTTTTTTGAAATTGGAAAGACTCTAGCTACAATAACTTAAACTTGATGGTAAAAGATTTTATGATTGTTACTTCCTTTTATATGCCTTATAATTTTACAAATATTCTATTGTCTTTCAGACTTGTTGTAAGCTTCTCTGTGTGTCACAGATCCTAGCAACTCGGAACGATTCTGCCTGGGACTTTTATCCAACGTCAACCGGAACACTGTGGTTGAACAAACGCGCCGCCATATCGGCAAAGGTGTGCGCCTATACTACATTGGTGGAGAAGTATTTGCGGAGTGCCTCAGTGACTCGTCCATCTTTGTTCAATCGCCTAATTGTAACCAGCGGTATGGTTGGCATCCAGCGACAGTTTGTAAGATACCTCCAGGTAGGTTTATGTTCTACAGAATATTTTAGTTCGTATAAGGTTTTCCTTTTGTTGTCCCTTGATTGTACTTTTTAACTTCAAAATTGCATTAACGGTGAATAGAGGCACAGATGACTAATTTGTGAGGAGATTAATACAACTGTATTAACTAATTTTTTTCAGCTTTAGGGAATAATACCCATTACAATTTGGGTACAATCGTATTCAATTGAAAAGCATTTAAATTTAATTTACAAAGGCGACACTGAAAAATGGCTTCCAACACGATTACATTAAACTAAAAAAAAGTCAGTAACTTAATCATTGCAAATACCGTTCGCTTAACGAACAATGTCAGTCATCCGATTAAATCCAATTGTATGAGTGTGTTTTATTAAGTGATAAATACTGTATGTACTCGGCTATAGGACCCCCTCGCCTATAGTACCCCCCCCCCCCCCCTTAATTTTCTAGAGCCAAAATACAAAATTTTTGGAAATTGCTTATAGTACCCCTCCGTACTTATTGAGAGTCAAAATACAACATTCTTGGAAATTGACGAATTCTTTACTATCGTTATTCTGATTGTGGCAGCACTGTCTGTCTCGTGCTTCTGAGATGGTCTGTCAAACAAACACGGTACGGCTATTACAGGGAAAGTGTGATAACTTTCCAGAGGTGGTTGGCAATAATCATGGAATATACTTTTCTTTGTATACCAGATGTTCCATCATTGTTGGATGCTTAGGCCATACCATTCGATCGTATGCGAGCTCTGTTGCTACAAGGCGTGACCTTGTTTGAAGAAAGAAGTCTCTGTCTTTCCTTCTGTGCGTACGGGCAATGACTCACGCTATGCGACAGGTGGCCGGCCACACGTGCGGTGCTGCCGCATTCACGTAAGGACGAGAAGCTAGTAGCCGGCCGGCATACTCACGCTAGTCTACACACTGTGGTGTATTTCGAAACAAAGAACGTGTTATAGGTAGCGATTTTGTATTCAGCCGGAATGTTCTACAGGTCACGCCCATCCACCACTTTATACAGTCCACTGCGTTTCACAATTCACCACAATATCTCTGTCGCACTAGGTAAGTACACACTCCTCAAAACTCAGTCCCTCCGTATGATTCACACTGCCTCGCTGTGTGGAGAATCAGCCTCACGTGGGCTTCGTAACTTTGCACGTCACTTCGCCACACTACTGTCGCACAGGTAAAAACACGCACTATATATAGCTATACTCAGGGCTAGATTTGTGACGGTACGCTCCGGTACGCCGTACCGAAACCTCTGATTGGGAGAAAAGTCGAATATATAACATGATTTTTAAAACTGTGGAACGTTAGTTGTAAGTCAATGTCAACTTGGTCTTTGGCTGGATAATTATTTCAGAAAACTGTTAAGACAAAATTATAGAACAAGAAATGAAGATTGTTGGTTAACATGTGTGTATTTTCAGACCGAATTTTTTTTATTACGTAAAGAATTAAACTGAAATAATGTACATTGTTTAAATGGTAGCCTAGTTGGCCTACATTAAAATGTTTATGGTAAGAAAAATGTTGCTACAGCAGTCTTTTAATTTAAAATTGCAATCAAAATTAGATTGCTATTTTGTCCGCCGATTAATTTTTAAAGGTGATCAGAAAAGCGTAAAAATATCATTTTTAGATCTCTATATTTCAATATTCCGAAAATACCCCACTCACCCCCTTCCCACCACCAACCGATAGCCCACAGTACCGGAACCTCCTTTTTTACAAATCAAGCACTGGCTATACTAGCATAATAAAGCTGAAGAGTTTGTGTGTTAATGAGTTTAAACACGCTAATCTCTGGAACTACCAGTCTGATTCGAAAAAATCTTTTTGTATATGTTAGCCTGATTCAAGAGGAATAGTTTAGGCTATGTAGCATTAGGCTCCACCTCTCAGGTAACCGTTAAGATTGATTTTTGTTCAGTAAGTCGGAAGAACAAGCGCTACAGAACGGCTTCAATAATACCAAAGTCTATTGTTGCCATGTAATTCGGGTCGCATCACGTCGCCCCTACCAATGTTCTGGTGCATAATTGTGAGCTGCTTATAAATTGCAGTCACAGGGAGTAATTAGAGCAAAAAGATTTCTTAGACCCCTTAAAACAGTTATCATCATGACTAGGGACACTCAAATTTCGCGACTCGCGAAATTCGCGAATTTTTCAAAAGTGTTAAATATGATGGGAGAAAGGCATATAGGACATGTGTTACGAATTTAAATGTAATTTGGAACACTATCTATTCGCGAAATTTTGACATTTCGGCTCCATATACGAATTTTTAGGTTTACTCGCGAAATTTATCGCAACTAGAGAAATACCGTATTTCCTCGCATAATCGTCGCACCCCAATTTTCAAACACTAAAATAGGTTTATAAAATGTCATCGCATAATCGTCGCATAGCGTATTCGTATTTGTGCGCCAGTCAGTTGCACATGCTGCCACGACTTTATAACCTGGCGCGACTTTGTCAGAAGAAAAATATGTCGTCTTTATGCTTGCGGGCTATGAACTGTGACGCGAGCGGCAAGCTTCGTCACTTAGCACATTCCGCGAGCATATAATTTGGCGTGATCTTGTCAGGAGAAAGTAATCTCGTCTATTTGCCTGCGGGCTATGAACTGTGACGCGAGCGGCCAGCGCACATTCCGCGAGCTTATAGGCCTAATCTGGCATGATCTTGTCAGCAGAAAGTAATCTCGTCTTTCTGCCTTGGGGCTATGAACTGTGACGCGAACGGCCAGCGCACAATCCGCGAACTTATAGGCCTAATCTGGCGTGATCTTGTCAGCAGAAAGTAATCTCGTCTTTATGCCTGCTGGCTATGAACTGTGACGCGAACGGCCAGCGCACATTCCGCGAGCGTATAGGCCTAATCTGGCGTGATCTTGTTAGGAGAAAGTATTCTCGTATTTATGCCTGCGGGCTATGAAATGAACCGCGACGCGAACGGACAGCGCACATTCCACGAGCTTATAGGCCTAATCTGGCGTGACCTTGTCAGCAGAAAGTAATCTCGTCTTTATGCCTGCGGGCTATGAACTGTGACATGAGCGGCCAGTGCACATTCCGCGAGTTTATAGGCCTAATCTGGCGTGATCTTGTCAGCAGAATGTAATCTCGTCTTTATGCCTGCGGGCTATGACCCGACGCGAACGGACAGCGCACATTCCGCGAGCCTATATGCCTAATCTGGCGTGATCTTGTCAGCAGAAAGGAATCTCGTCTTTATGCTTGCGGGCTATGAACCGCGACGCGAACGGACAGCGCACATTCCGCGAGCTTATAGGCCTAATCTGGCGTGATCTTGTTAGGAGAAAGTATTCTCGTATTTATGCCAGCGGGCTATGAAATGAACCGCGATGCGAACGGACAGCGCACATTCCACGAGCTTATAGGCCTAATCTGGCGTGACCTTGTCAGCAGAAAGTAATCTCGTCTTTATGCCTGCGGGCTATGAACTGTGACATGAGCGGCCAGTGCACATTCCGCGAGTTTATAGGCCTAATCTGGCGTGATCTTGTCAGCAGAATGTAATCTCGTCTTTATGCCTGCGGGCTATGACCCGACGCGAACGGACAGCGCACATTCCGCGAGCTTATAGGCCTTATCTGGCGTGATCTTGTTGCTCGGACTGGAGACAAATTCCAAACCAATTGCTGCAGAAGTGTATCCCAAACTTCAGAATTTGAAGAAGCATTTACAAGTGGTTGCTGCATGAATGTTCAGCAACAAAGTCCAGGAAGAGCTGGATGCCCTGAAAGGTAATCTTATTGGCAGAGCGATGGAGGAAATAAATAAGATGTCAGGCCATATGCATACGAAGTTGGACAACCTGATGTTGGGGGACCCAGCCCGTACATTTTTTGAGCTAGTGTCTGAGCTCTTCTACGGGCAGAATGTCTTGTCGCAGTCTACAGCAAGAGACAAACTGAAGGCTCTATTCAGCAAAATACCGTCACTGAAGGGTATTCCCGTTGATGAAGGATTGCTCGCATATATGGATCTTCAGGATATTCTGAAGAAGAATGCAGAAATAGCGGTGTAAGATGCCCTTCAGGCAATGCGTGAGGATCATCAACCCTTTGTTGATGGTGCATTAATGGCACTGTGGGTTCCAGTGTCAAATGTAAATTGTGAAAGATTCTTTTCAAACTTTTCTTGTGTGTTGACGGATTTCAGAACTAATCTAACAGTGACAAATTTGGAATTGCTGTCATCCTACATTATGAATGTAGAGCATGAAAGCAAGCAGGAAGGTAAAGTTTGTAAATATCTTTTTTGTCTTTAATGTTTGCTATTTCTGTATTTTGTACCGATAATTTTCAAGTCACAATATAAATATTTGAAAGTACTGACTGCCTTTCTATTTCCCTAAGATCCATATTATCTAAGAATTTGTCTTTTCTACCCTAGAATTTTTGTTTCCTACTCGAGAATTTTAATTACCTACCCAAGAATTTTCCCTCTTTACTCAATAATTTTTTCTCTTTTTACTCAAGAATTCAGCACCATTTCATTCAAGAAATTCGAGTGTCCCTAATCATGACAATAGTATGCCTCTGTATAAGGGCGGTGGTGTTGGTGCAGTATACTGAGGTTATCAGCTGCAATAAGCGTTAGTGCTTTCAAATTTACTTTCATTTATTCCGATCCTTATCCTTGAGCACTCCAGTTCTGTAAAACAAATAAATCCACCGGGCGAAGCCGGGCGCTACTGCTAGTTTATCCATAAAATGCCACTACACTGTAATCAAACTCCTACCTAATTTTCCTAAATATAAATGAGTAGGCCTACTGGCCTATCTCAGTAATACAATGTTTTATTCAAACCAGATATACACAATTCCCATTTAGATGTTATTAACAACATTTACATAGGATAATTAAATTATTATTAGCAATATTCAGGCATTACTAGTTTATCCATGAAATGTACCTTCGATTAATGGTCTATATTATGTTTTAGAAGCTCTAGTAACAATCCCAAGTAGTAAAAAGTAAAAAAGAATGTGTTTTTTTTAATGTCCAGATTTTAGGCGCTTAAAACTGCTTTGGGCAAATGCCCATTTATAGATGTCCTGCCCATGGGCATTTGCCCGGCCCACATCACTAGTTGCATCAAAATAAAATAGCTTATTTTTACCCTATCCCCAAAATAATGGATTTTTGCGAAGTTCGCGTCTACCCCCCTCCCCCATTTTCGGAACTAAAATTTTAGAAAGATAAAGGGAGTCCTATAGCCGAGTAAATACGGTAATTCATGTATTTATTTCAGGCACTAGAAAATTAATTGTTACTCCCTGCCCAATCTAATTGTGTACACTCGTGTTGACCGACTGAAAAGTTATTCTTTCCATAACCAACAAGCCTGGAAAATTTGTTCATCCTTACAGATGCCAGCCGTGAAAGCCTCCGCTGTTACATAAGGATGAACAGACTTGATAAATATTGGTTTCACTGCAGGAGAAACAAATATTCAGAAACTGAAAGAGATAGGGACACACAAACAAGGCCAATGCTATTTTGAACAGTGGCTTAATGTGGGCTGCAATAGTGTTGGCTTATATTGTTCTTACCTATTTTTATCAGTGACCTAAAGAATTAAATTTTCAAGTAAACCTAATTTTTCTCTTGTTTCTTATTATGCTTTTTCTTTAACATGTATATGTTTTTGGGCTGGGGGTCAAACCAAAATTTGCGTGATACGAATTGTGTAACAGTCTACCACGCAGCTTGCCCCTAAGTGGGCGCATGCAGATGCTACCCACATCTCATTACTGCCTCTATCATGCGAGAACCGGGAGCGCATATAATATAACACCTCGATACTTTCTTGCGCAGCGGTTGTAGAGTAACTTGCACGGTGTGAACATGTCGTCTGCTAAACATTTGATGCGGTACTTGCTCTGGATGTGTACTTGTCTCCGCAACTTCAATGCAAAAATTGCTAGCTTAGTGTATCAACAACATTATAAAGAAACTGGTTTACAAACCTATCCTCATGCAAATTGAGTGTGTTGTAAACACATGCTTGAATGTTTTTGCACTAGGTAGGTAGAGTTTTTGGTTTTTAGCATTTGCGGTACAAAAATCACGACAAGGATGTCATACGTTGTTGGCATGTTAAAGAACCCATTTGAATTCAGTAGGCCGTGTTCAATGGCAAAATTAATCTCGGGATTTTCCGCCAACACAAAGTTCCTCCATTCTCTACTAGAAAGCGCTGTAGTGTCAAGGAGATGAGATGGAAGTCTTTGTGGCGGATGATTTTTACGGCCCCAGTAAAATTTGTCTGGATGGTAAAATTATAGAAAGAGTTAACGAATTCAAGTATTTAGGATATCATTTATCTTAAGAAGGAGACGTAACTGCAAAAATAACAAATTATACCAGAACAACAGGAATTATCAATCACGTCATGAAGCCATCTGTTGTCCAAAGGCATACACGCTTAAGTTTGTATAACACATTAGCCAGACCAACCCTATGCTATGGCAGTGAGGCATGGACAATAAGATCTCAGGACATCTCCAGACTCACAGCACGCGAAATGACATTCATGCGCCGAACAGCAGGCTATACTAAATGGAATCATAAGAGAAATGAGGATGTGCTGAAGGAACTAAAATTGAAACCAATAACTACATACATTTGTGACTACCAAGAGAACTGGAAACATCATGTCCAAAGTATGGAACCTGGAAGATTACCAAAGGAGATCCTTCACTACCAGCCACGGGGAAATAGATCGATAGGACGTCCGATGAAGAGATGGAGGGAAAGTGCAAGACCGTAACGGGACATTTGGCCCAATACTTTGAAGGAAGATGATAATGATGATGAAAAAGAATATACAAATTCTTCTTACAGAAATCCGCTTAATAAATATACAGTAAGTCTCTCCTCTCTCTGATCGTACTTATTTTTTGTTATTCACAGTAATAACAATATTTAAACACTACAAGTTCTTTCTAGAGAAACAAACTTGTCAGGGATTAAATTTAGCCTGGTCATATTAATGACTACCATATTTTTAAATTCACTAGACTTACTGAAATCTAGTCATCACATTTAATATCATTTACAATGACATTACATTGACTCCAATGTCACAAATTGCAATTGAAATAAAATAACTGGATCAACATCCAAGCTAACTCCTGCTCATAACAAATGTTCTCTCCATCGAAATGTCTTGAAAATAGGACTACCATGTCCCAACAAATGCAATATCAAATATGAATGTCAATAGATCATTCTTAGATCTCTCCTAATCTGAACTCAAATTTAAAAACAATAAGAATTGCAACTAGAGCAATTAAGTAAGCCACACTTGACATAATCGTGCCATTATATAACTAAATAATTTTGGAATAAAATCGAAAATATCATATGTCACTGTCGTTCTAAGACGATCGAAATCCTATAAACTCTTACTAAACTTCCCTCAAAACCTACAAAAATCTCCACACGGATAAGTAACGCCAAAAAAGCAAAAATACAAATCCAAACTCTAACGTTAAAATAAGCCTAAATATAAATCCATAAAAATTATTATTATTATTATTATTAATTAAACACATAGTGTAAAAAGAAAGAATATTAATATGAATAAGATAATACTTATTTGTATCAGTCTTTAGCAAATGTGCTGATCGGTTGTGATCTTTCAGCACAGTCTCCAAGATGATACAGAGAGCATAGCTCCCCACATAGGCGACATATGCACTATTCTGTCGGTTTGTGAAATTTCGGATTTGCACATATTTTACTATGAAACCCCTGTGCAGCGTAACGCGTGAAGATGTGGCGTAACTTGAAATTTGGTCCTTTCCATTGCTTCAGTATCGAAAAATTCCCTAGGAATTTGACGTGCTTTAGTTTTCCTTTCTTCCAAGACCACGTCTAAGGCAGCCGTGTTGGGTAGCTTGAAGAGCGATTTGATATCTTCCAGAAAGAATGTTTCTTTTCCAAGAAGATATGCGATTCAATTTTCCGAAAACAGGGATATCTGTAGAATGGGTTTTAAGTGCCTGGCTTTTATATTTTCAAGTCGTTTTAAGTTTGTTACCGAAAGATTATTCCATAGATGAATACCATATGTTGCTACTGGGGCCACTTTAATTTTAAATAGTGCCATTGCTGTAGCTAGTGATAGATTGTAAGCTTTAGGAATTTCATACATTGCTTTGATGGCTACTGCTGTTTTATCTTTAATGTGTGTAGTAAAGGCTGTTCCTGTTGTTTGCAGAGTGATTCCCAGGTATTTGTACGAGGTAACGATTTCAAGCTGGTCTTCGCCGCAGGTGAACTTGTCCGATGCGCAGTTTGCCACCCCTTCTAAATTTCATAACTTTTGTTTTCTCACTGTTAATACTCGAGGAGTTATCCTCGTGTACTGAAATAGGAGTGGCTGTAGGTCCCTGTATGATCCGGACATCTAGCGAGGTGCCTCCGTGGCAAGTCTCGCGTCCGGAAATTCGGTTAGATCTTCACCTAGGTCCTAAGGTGAACACGGATGCCTCCGTTTACCGGAGGCAGTTCCACAGCATAGTTCACCAATTTCCGGACGCTGGCATTCTCTACACGGATGGTTCGAAGGTAGACGAGAAGTTGGTTTGTGCTTACGTTATTGATGGTGCAAATACCAAGATCTCTTTGCCTGAGGCCTTTAGTGTGTTTACTGCGGAGCTCGTTGCCATCTATGAAGCTCTGCATTGCACTACAGGATGCACGAATCCACTTTCTCGTGTGTACCGACTCTTTGAGTTCGTTGCAGTCAATTGCTACATGTTTCCCGCAACACCCCCTAGTGCAGCGAATCCACGACCTACTAGCCGGGCTGTGCCAAGCTGACACTCGAATCATCTTTCTGTGGCTTCCAAGCCACATGGGAATTGTGGGAAATGAGTTAGCTGATCAAGCTGCAAAAGAGGCGATATCACTACCACCTCGACCAATGGAGGTACCCGCTAGAGATATTCGCTCTCAGTTACGTCTACAAGTTCTGGCTTTTTGGGAGAGTCAGTGGCTAGCTGACCCACTGCCCAGTAAACTGAGAGCGATCAAGGGAACTACTCGCGTTTGGCGGAGCTCCTTCCGGGCCCGGAGAGAGTCCGTCATTTTGTGTAGGCTAAGGATAGGTCATACAAGATCCACCCACTCGTACCTAATGAGAAGGGAAGACCCCCCACTTTGTACCTGTGGAGCCGTTTTCACCGTGGCCCACATATTCACCGAGTGTGTGGATCTTGCAGACTTACGAAGAAACCTTGGTTTGCAGATGACACTCAAACTTATATTAGCCGATGACGCGGTGGCTGCTGATCGCGTTATCCACTTTATAAGTGAGAGTGGGTTAGGGCCAGCAATCTAAATTTCCAGTGAACATTGACTCAACGACTTGTTCGTTTTTGAATGATAATGTTTTGTTTTTCCGTAAATTTTGTTTATTTTTATAATTTTTTTTTTTAAATTTAGTTTTTTGTTTTTGTTTTATTTAGTTTTGGTCTTTTTAAATTTAAATGTCCACTTCAAAATTTTAAATTCAATTCAAAATTTGTATTCTTTAATCTGTGTTAAGAAGGGCAGATGACCTTGTAGTTCCACCCCTTAAAACAACAATAACTAACTAACTAAGGAGTTATCCTTCGCCCAGTGCCGGAGTCTATCTAGGCAATTCTGCAGGATGACAGGATCCTTGGCTAATAACACCATATCATCTGCATACATTATAAGCTTTACATTGGTTTCACGTAGTATTTGTACAATGTCTGCTGCCATCACATTAGAAATTAAAGGACTCATAGGTAAAGCCCTGCGCGGATAAACAAAACGTTATCCGCATCCGCACGACTATTATCTGCATCCGCACGACTGTTATCCGCATGACTTTTATCCGCAACCGCCCCGCGTGACTTTTATCCAAATCCGCTGATACTTCAATATTACCGTATTTACTCGCATATAAGACCCCCTTTTTCCTAAATTTTTAGTTCCGAAATTGGGGGGGGGGTACCATAGTCGCGAACTTCGCAAAAATCCATTATTTTGGGAAAGGGACTGAGTAAAATTAAGCTGATGCTACATAGTACGATATATTTAATCAAAATAAACGAAGTTTACATCTTTCATCAGCAATAATACACCCAACATCCGCGCAGCGAGTTCCACAAAAACTGAAGATGGGCGTGGCCAGTAGAACATGCAGGCTGAATACAAAATCTCTACCTAGAACACGAAAATTATTGTTTTTAATATTGGTGTATGTTCATGCTTCACAAAAAAATACTTAGGCCTAACAAAGGGAAAATAATACTGGTAATATCAGCACCTGGCACGTCCACTCGGCCAGAGTTGCCAGAGTATTGGCATGCCTCAGCTGATGCAACTGCCGTAATTGACGCGCGGTGACAGATGCAGCTGACGAGACGTGCGCATAGAGATAACGCGGGGAATTACGTCATCCAAGGTCGGCTGATACACGGGCAACAGCCGAGTGGACGCGTGACTGTGCTTTCATCATCATCATCATCAAATTCCAGCTCCAGTCGCCCGGGTGGTGTTAACGAGCCCTCGCCACCTTTTCCTGTCCATGAATAGTTGGTCTTCATGGGTCCTTCTCCAGTCTAGTCCTTTGTCTTCAAGATCATCCTTGATTTGGTCCAACCATTTCTTCTTTGGTCTTCCTACTGGTCTTTTTCCTGGGATAATCTTGTTGAAATAAGCTTTTGGTGTCCTCTCACCTCCCATTCTTTGAAGATGCCCATACCATCCTAATCGTTGCTTCTGCAAATATTTTTTAGCACTGATATCTATGCCAGCCTCTGTCCTGTTTGTTTCGCTTTCATATAAATGCCAATTTTACGCCGTTTTCCAATGCAATCTCGACAGCACTTAATTTAAACGAGACCGTAAAAGTCATTCTGCGATTACCGGTACTTATTTGACAAATCTTCACACAACGCATCTCAAATGAAGAGCGGACGTGAATGCTATCACCCAAGTAGCCAACAATGAACCAACATCTGGTAAATAAAGACAAGAAACTTATATTGTCCATGATTATTGCCAACCACCTCTGCGATTGTTTTGCCTGACCAACCGCCGGCCGTAGCCTACCCGCCCACACGTGCGAAGCCCCGCGTGCCGCGCTCGTTAGTAGACAATGACTCTCAATAATTAACGGAGGGGGGAGTACTATACGCGATGTCCAAGAATTTTTTAATTTTGGCTCTCTAAAATTAAGGGGGGGGGAGGGTACTATGTGCGAGGGGGTCTTATAGGCGAGTAAATACGGTATGTTTAATTTATTAGATAAAGCATAAAGTGTCAAACCAACACATTTAGACATTTGAGGAGAAAGTCGTTCCTGACAATTTGCTTCATTGCAAGGGACTTCAAGTTGGATGACACTTCTGGTTCCTTGACCTTCGCTTTAGACAAAATAAACTGGCTATACTTTTTTGGCTACTTTCGCACTTGTGCCTCAGGAAGTTTGATATGCCTGATTTGTGTCCTGAGTATGAATACACTTTTTTACAGGTAAAACATCCTACTATATCGTTCACCTTTTTGTTTCAATTGAAAACGTAAACAAATGTCTGCCATATCGTTGACTTGAGCTTTGTTTCACGCACTATTGAATATTCACCTTGTTTTATTTTAATAAATAGTTTATCAATGTTGGTGAAATGATGTTCATACTCACGGTCGCGGTAACATTCACTAAGTGAACTTCTTTTTACGCTTGGAAAAAGAGATTGACATTTGGCCGGAAATTGCAAGTCAGTTGTCATCCTTCTGCTTCTTGACCCATCCATGTTCGCATAGTTGATGTCATATCTCTCTCTGTTGCAATATCACAGCCCACGTGTTTCATTGCCAAGTTGGAAATAAATCTACAGATAAACCTGGAACCAGATTTTCCAGGATAGCTTAGACGGCAAAGTAGCTGACTTGAGGAAAGTTAATAATGTCACCACGATGAACTAACAAGCTTATTGACAGCATTATATCTCGTACGTATAGTAATAATGGCAGTGAGAATTGATGATGATGAGATGTCAAGACCATCTACTACAAACATACGGTACTTAATAAAATGTAGTTGAAAGCATATGAGTGAAATAATCTTCTCATGTATAAGTGCAATACGTGCCTGAATATTTTTACGCAATAGGCTATAGGAGTATTCCTCTTTTAAGCATGAAGCTGTAGATTGGCATATCAAATATGTGATATTATCGTAAGTATGTATTCTAAAAACTATCCGCAAATTTACCCAAAACATTATCCGCACAGCCATACAAACTATATCCGCATGGCGAAAATATTTGCGGATATCCGCAGGATATTAAAATGAAAGATATTAAAATAAGTTTCTAAAAAATACCTTTATCATCAATCAACGCAGATATAAACAAGGATGCCCAAGATAGCGGGTTCAAACCCGGCCGAAGCCGGCCGATTTTTTAAGAGCGTTAAAAATCCCTCAGTATGCCTTCCTTCGGAGGGGAAGTAAAGCTGGCGGTCCCATGTCATAGATTTATGGCATGTTAAAGAACCTTCCACTAACTACACCTGTGTGAAGCTAAATTGTATAGGTTAGGAATGTAATCAACGCTCTTAGGTTTCTACGTTCGTTGCCAAGCGCCGACTGCAGTGGTGTCTAGTAGCTAAGTTCTGAACTAGGCCTAGTAGTCCTTGACGGTGGCGTTTGGCGGCAAAAGTAGCAACTATTTGACAAATTCAAAGTTGCTGTCCTTACTTGAATAAAAAAACAGATACAAACACTAGTACAGTTATCACAATTAACACCGGTTATCAGACAGATTCTACACACACCCAAGTACACGGGGCTACATGACCGCATTGTCGCAGCCCCTAAACTGAGGAACCAACCGACCATATAAACAAGGAAAAAGGTGATGTTACTTATTTTTCGGTAGGCCTTTCGGTTGTTTTGCTATTTATCTCCAAACTCGGTGCACACAATTTCTGCGCCGACAGTAGTCGGCATTACCAGTACAGTAGATCCTTGATTCAGAGGACTAATTGGGGTGGAGGTTTGTCCGTTAAATCACAATTTTTTAAAGAATATCATTGAATATAAAATGATATTTAAAATTGTACTTTATATTGTAAAGTTAGTGTACATACCACATTAGTTGGGTGGTGTAGAATTTGTCTAATTACCGGTGTTGATTGTGATGGCCGTATTAGTGTGCGTTATCTGTAATTCAAGTAAGGACTGCAGACTATCAATTTCAAGTACTTAGTTCCTACTTTTTCTACCAAATACTACCATCAATGACACCTGGCTGTGAACTTGACTACTAGATGCCACCGCAACCGGCACCTGGCGACGAATGCTGGAACTAATAGAGCTTTAAACAAATCTAACCTACAAATTTAGCTTCACACAATCGTAGTTAGTGGAAGGTTCTTTTACAGTCATAAATCTATGGCATGGGCCCGCCAGCTTTACTTCCCCTCAGAAGGAAGGCTTACTGACGACGACTCCAGCCAGGTTTGAATCCGCGATCTTGGGCATAGAAGCTCAGCTTGCTACCAACTATGCCACCAAAGCCACCCACATTACTTGTAGAAATGACATTATGACTGTAAATTAGAAGGCTAAAAAGAAAAGAACGAAAGGAAAAAAATGCATCAAGCTTCAGTTGCCGTTTCTTAATAATTAAAGATCAAAACTGCCTAAAATGTTCATAATACGTCAACACTTCCAGATCTGATGATGTATCTATGTATGATATGATGTTTTCAATATGGTCTCAAGTAATTCTTTCTCCTCACCATCGTCGTCATCTTCAACCTGCATTTTCTGCTATTTTCTCCTGGCACGCGGGATGTCCGTTACGTAAGTTTTCACCAATATCAGCTGGGCATGTTTTTACGTGGGCGAACTTGGGCTAGCTGACAGCAACAATCCTACATGTGGTTTTTCCACACTCCGTCCAGGAAATGCCAGGATAGTACCTTAGTTCAAGTCCCAAGGCACCTACCTCATCCCTGTCCCTAATACAATTACATACACTACTACAGTCATCACATAAATACAAGTTATCAGACAAGTTCAACACACATCCAACTATATGGGACTAATGACCAAGAAGTCTCAAACCCCTAAAATTAATTAAAAACAAAAGACTAAAATGTGCCAGACCATGTTAAGCAACAATTACACATTATTGGAAGCCTTCTTCGCCGCCCAAAATCTTCGCATTCTTTCTCTGGCAGCCTGTCTTCGTTCTTCTGTCTAACCCCTGTTTATTTTTGGTTCTTCGTGGAATCCTTGGAATTTTTCGATAACTGACCTAAACTTAGCGCGGTTAGAAATTAGGAGAAGCCAAAAAAAAATCATTGTTAAGAAATATTATGTTTTACTTGCATATTGAAATAATCACTGTCTATAAAGTCACACTATTATTAGCATCAGATTTTTGCAATTTCAATAAAATGTATACCATTATATCTGATGTTTCAAACATAGCTTATTACATATGACTTGTACATCATGGCAATGATCAGACTGATTGGAATATTTTCCATGTTAGGTCCGTATTGACGCTTCTAAATGCAAAACTTAGTGGGATCAATTTAACTCCTAATCAATACTGCATTGATACAAACAGTATCGATTAGGCGGTAAATTGATCCCACTAAGTTTTGCAAATGATCAGACTGACAGAATTAAGTTTTCTAATTTAGTCCTGGAGATTGTTGATTTGTTTCCAGAAATCTGTTGAAGAAAAGTGATTCAAGCCATTTAAATTTGCTAGGAATTTCCTCAGATTAAGAGGAGTACAAATTTTCCTACTAAGACTTTCGGAAAATGAGTATTATTTCACAAATGTTTGTATTTCTACAGGATGCAATCTCAAAATCTTCAACAACCAAGAGTTTGCGGCACTGCTTTCACAGTCTGTGAGCCAAGGTTTTGAGGCAGTGTATCAGTTGACTCGAATGTGCACCATACGTATGAGTTTTGTCAAGGGCTGGGGAGCGGAATACAGGTGAGGTGTAGATTTATTTTACATTTTGTGATTGGTCATATATTTTGCTGCTCCAATGTGAATGATGCATGTTAGTTATTGTTGTTTTAAGGGGCAGAACAGCAAGGTCATCTGCCCCATGATTGCATATTAAATTTCAAATTTTATTGTAATTTATTCGAAACCTTAAACATTAACTAAAAATCTTCCATCATTCAGTACCAAAATATTTAAAACAAAACTTAAGACATGTTTTGGACTATCTGTAATCCTTTCACATCCATAACAAATCATTTAAGTATAAAAACCACAAGAAAAGATCAATTCTCACATTTAAACAGTTGCTAACGGAATTCCCTTAGTGTGTCAGTTTTGTCAACAAAATCATTGTACGTACACATGTATGCTTCAGGGGCTCACAAATTATTGTGATTAATATTATTGTTAATGAATACACAAACTTCCGCAAATTATTGAAAACTGTGAATTACCCACTGTTATTTTTGTTAAGTTTACTAAAAAAGGGAAAAGAAACATTGATTAAAATTTATAAACAAGTAAATAAATATTATTTATTTATTTATTTTATTTATCGTATGGCTTTTAGTGCCGGGAGTGTCCGAGGACATGTTCGGCTCGCCTGAGTCTGTAGCTGCTTCCAGCGGAAACCCTAAAGGGTGAGCTACAAGTTCCGTTCAATTTCAAGTAGTTCCAACTTTCTCCACCAGATATCAATGATACCTAGTGGTGAACGTTGGAACTTTGATAGAGCTTTCTGACGAAATCTAACCTAACAATTTTGCTTTACACAAGTTTAGTCTGTGAAAGGATCTTTTACATGCCATAAATCTATGACATGGGACCGCCAGCTTTACTTCCCTCCGAAGGAAGGCACACTGAAGGATTTTTAACGCTCTTAAAAAATCCGACGACTTCGGCCGGGTTTGAACCCGCTATCTTGGGCACAGCAGTTCAGCATGCTACCAACTACGCCACCGAAGCCGTGTAGTAAATAAATAAATAGTAAGACACACACGAGGAGAATCACAAAATGCCATGTGGATTATGCCAACATTAACTCTACATGTGTGGATGCATTTTACGTCTGTACGTGGACCAAAAATACGGCCAATTTAAAACTCGGCCAGAATTATCGCACATTATCAATAAAGATGCATATGTACATAATATTAATGGCTTACCTTGATTATTGGATGTACTCCATCTCAGAAGTGTGTAGGAAATTATTGAATTTTTTAAATGTATAAAGGGCATCATTAGAATCATTAGAACGTGCATAAATAAAAAGTATCAGGTTGAGGGAGTCTGGAGGATTCTCCCAAATGAAACTGTCTATCGTGAGATTGATCCAATCACCAGCACAATGAAGAAGAAAAGAATTTCATATTTTTTTCACATCTTACGGCTTCCAGAAAACAGAATTGTACGCCAACTGGTGATGAGAAATCTAGGAAAGAAAACTGGAGGAAAATGGATCCAAGAAATCCAACAAGATCTCAAAGCAGTTGGACTTAAGATAACAGATGCCGAGGAGAAAAATAAAATTAACACCATTCTTAAAACTCACAAATTTTCTGCAGAAATGACACATAGAAAGCCTATGGAGATTTCAGATGAGTTGAGAAAATCCCGATCTGAAAGAATGAAAAAGTACTGGAAAGAGCGCAAGAACCAAGCAGTACTACCTTCAAAGAAGAAGTGATTGTGGAACGACTCAAGTGGTCCAATGTGACCAATCAAGATAATAATAATAATAAAGGGCATAAGAGACAATACTTGAATATCCATCTTCAGACTCTTCAAATGAAAAATCACTTTAATCTACATCTGTGGAGTCCAAAATTGAAGCAATCTCTTGCTCGTTGACCCTCTTTTGACTGCACGTGTCGCAAAATAACTATATATACTGTATATCACAAAAGGCCGTTCTTAGAACTCGCGACGCAAGCACGACTGAACACCATAATCTCTCACAGCTTGTGAGAAGCTAGCAGGAAGATAACACCACTCAATTCGAGGATTCCCTGTTAGGCCAGACCTAAAAGTGTAGTTTACTGCCATCTGTTGAGATTTAGCGTGCCACTTGTGCCGATATCGACGGATCTCTGAACATTTAATATATTAAATTCTGCTCACGGGTAACCTGTCTTGCGATTTACTATATTAAATTCCGTCCTCTGAGGGTTAATATCTAACTAAAAAGTCTGTCATCACAGCTAATTGTTGACTGTTGGCCAAAACCCATGCAATTTTGTAATTTGCTCTTGGTACATTGTTCGGCTTCGAATTAGGTACTGAAAGGAGACCAATGGTGGGGGGTAGGGTAAGGGGAAATTTAAGGAAAGGGGTAGGAGGGACACCAGCTGATCCAGCTTCACGGGTCCTTTTTAATGTTCTTTTCTCCGTATATGATCAACTCCCCACCCACTTTCACTCCCCTAGCCCGCTGTAGATCAATGCAAGGCAGACAGCAGTAGCTTTCTAACAGTACATACACACACGTCTCGGTATTTCTTTATGTAGATTTACAATAATAAAAGATTCTAATTCATTTCAAGACTGATATCACTCCCTTATAGAATTTTATTTTTATTTTGGTGTTGTTGAAACGGTACTGCATAATTTTGTGCAGTATTTCCAATTTCGAAACTTCCCTGTGTACTACCGTATTTCCTCGTATAATCGTCGCACCACTGTTCAACACTAAGATAGGTTTATAAAATGTAATCCCGTAATTGTCGCATAGCATATTTGTATTTGTGCGCCCGTAGTTGCACGCACTGCCGTAAGCTAATAACTTTGTCAGAAGAAACGAGTCCCTGCCTCAGTGCCTATGGGCTTGACCACGTGACGTGAGCGGGCAGCATCGTCACTTAGCACATTCGTATTTGTGCGCTGATCAGTTGCGCATGCTGTCGCGACTTTTTAACCTGGCGTGACTTTCTCAGAAGAAAGTAATCTCGTCTTAATGCCTGCAGGCTATGAACCGCGACGCGAGCGGCCAGCATCGTCACTTAGCACATTCCGCGACTTTAAAACCAGGCGTGACCTTTTCAGAAGAAAGTAATCTCGTCTTCATGCCTGCGAGCTATAAACCGCGACGCGAGCGGCCAGTATCGTCACTTAGCCCATTCCGCGAGATTATAATCTGGCATGACCTTGTCAGAAGAAAGGAGCCTGTCTCTCTGACTGCAGGCTTATGACTCATGCTACACGAACTGTTACGGCACGCTAAACAACTATCGCGCTCAGCGCCACTCGCTTCCGTGAATTGGCCTCGGAATGACGAGATTCAATACGCCGGCATACAAAGCGCTGCTAGCCCCAGTTCGCCGACGTTAAAACAGGCCTGACTGCTATTGGCGGAATCTTACGCAAGGGACACCCCGCGTCAGTGTAGCATCAGCCACTTCTGTGGAAACATCGCAACAGAGACCCGTGCGTCATCTTACGCACGTGTTGTCCACAATGAGAGAATACAAGAATTATTCGGTAATCTTGATGACGGTGAAATACACGGAATTACATAATAAACAAATAATAATAATATTAAGAAAGCGCACAAGCTTGCAGCAAATACCAAGTATATTTAATAATTGTATTTCCTTCTTTGAACTTAAATATTCTTCGTATAATCGTCACACCCTACTTTTTCCCACGAATTTTAAGCTAAAAATATGCGACGATTATGCGATGAAATATGGTATTTTGTATGTTCTATTAAGTTTTATCACATATATCATTTTGGTGATTTTTATTTTCTTATACTCTCTTGAAGTAAATTCATGCTTTCTTATTCTTTTTATTCCAGACGCCAAACGGTGACGTCTACCCCTTGTTGGATTGAACTGCACCTGAATGGTCCACTGCAATGGTTGGATCGCGTACTCACACAAATGGGTTCTCCTCGTTTGCCTTGCAGTTCCATGTCCTGAAGAGAATGTGTCTCGTTATTGGGTTGTAACCAGTGTGAGCCACTACTATTCAGTGGTGCATTCTATACATAGGCTGTTCACTGGCTGTTCATGTGTGACCCTTAATGGCTTCATTACTTCTTATTTTTTGTTGAAGGTAATGATAACTGTTCTCTGTTTGCTGGACAAATCGAGCAATTTTGGTGCATTACATGGATATCTGTGGGTTCAACTAATTTCAGTGAACAGTCTATAAAAAGGAATATTGATTAATATTCCTTTTGCCGGAACTGCTTTTATAGCTGTGGTATGTGAGCTTTCATTCTCATCGTGGAAGAATGAAATCATTATTTGCTGATGGATTTCGGTCGAGTTTTGCTTTCATAAAATATGTCATTGTTGTAGAATTGAAATATTTTATGTCGATGGCTGCTTTGTTTACTCCTTGGTATACTGTTCACTAGGATAGAGGAGCAGATATAAATGAAGTACCAAAATGGTCTTATTGATGATCTGGTTCATTTTTCTTTGACTGTGAGTACATTATTTTAGATCATGACTTGCTACTATACATACTTGAAGGCAGCATGAAGTTAGTTCTGATTTATTGTAATGTCTAGAGGAAACTTGGGTTCAAAGTAACAATTTGATGTTGTGAATCGACTGTAAACAGTTGGAATACACTCGCATAACTGCACACGCTAGTTAGAATCAACCATAGTGTCAAGTTCTACCATTCATCTTTATTTTGAGGGAGGTTCATTTTTGACATTTTGCTCTGAATATGCTATTATCCTAGTCGAGATGACTTCTGTTGGACAGATATGCATTGATTTACTCAAATTATTTTGTATATGCAGATCGGCACCTTTCACCTTTTAGTTCGTTCAGTTACGGATGTATCACCCAATTTTTTTACCATCTAGTCTTAAGCTTTTAATCTAGAATATGTGCCATAAACTCCACGTCTTTATTCCTATGAGGTTGGTACATTTTATTTGATAGTTCCAAGTAATGATTGATGACTTTAATAGTGGCAGCAATGAGTTAAATGTAACATTTGCAACACAATTTATAGCTGGCATCAACTGCTGGTGACGATACCCCCTCTATATAAAATCAAAGATATTGCATTGTATTTAAGGATAGGACTAACAGATAAACCTAGAAGAGTCAGGGAGTTCATTTTGGGTGAGAAAATAATTATGATTAGGAAAATGATTTTTCACAGTATCATAGAGAATTAAAAAAAACTACTTCTAGTCCTTACTCAACAATGTTTTACCAAAGACCTAGGAAAAGAATCCCTATTCAGTTGTATCATACTGCTCTCTTAGTTCCTATTCCTTGGTGAAACAAGTTTCCTGAAGACCTGTTCAATTCAAATGATTACTAGCTATTAAGGACAAACACTACAATACTCTTTGTCTTGGATAATAACATGTTTTTCTTTTTAAGGGGGTAAGCAGCAAGATTATCATCCTCGTTGCATTTAGAATAAGATTTTTTATTGTCTTGTTGGAAGTAATTTTTCATTGTTGGCTTAGTAAACAAAATTTATGTTTTTCAGTCAGTCAACACTATTGTATTCAAGTGAATCCAAGTGAATTTATTAATCTCGTGTAATTTCTTTACAGGTGAGAGCATAACACACATTACAATTGGGTACAATCGTGTTGACCGACTGAAAAGCATACATTTTGTTTAATAAGACCTTGTTTAATTATTATTCATGTCATCGAAATAATATATACTTCAAAAACTAGTATAAGTCGTGGATTTAATTGCTGTCAGGAATAACCCTTCCCAAGCCTACTTAATGGAGACTAATGAAAAAGTATTGAATCAGTAAAGATACGAGAAAATAGCATTTTGTAGCATTTAAAAGTTCGTAACCAGGTACGATAAAAATTGAACAGGTTCAAAATTAATATGCACGGAAACTAATTCAAACAGGCGCAGGATTGGATATATGGCTGTTTCTGATGAACAGCACGAGCATTAATATAATAATGTGAATCGTACATTTACCAGGACTGGTAAATACCTTACATGGTTAATTAACTAAATAATGAAATGTATGTTTATCCCCTCATTATTCCCTTTTCAATGGGGGTGAGGGATGAGGTGCAATTGAATTTCTATTTGTTGGTTAGTTTAATGGTCAAATGGCACTTCTTGAATCCAACCTCATAAAACAAGTTATTAAAAGAAATTAATGGAACTTGGCAAGGAGTTAGTAGGGAAACCACACGAAAGGATTTCATAGACATCTCACTGAATTTGAACCATCGAGTCCAGGACAGCCCGGTATGTTGTCACTCCTTCAAAAGCTGCCGCACAGTAAACTTCGTAAGACAAGCATTGTCGCCTGACCACAGCTTGCTTTATTCTAACAATCGGCACCTTGGTATCGGTGAACTAATACAACTCTCTGTCGGACCACGATGTTCTCTCCATCTCTATTGTGGAGTTAGCATCGCACTTAACACCAGCAGCTCATGGTAATTTGAGTTGCTGCACTTCACCTGATATTGTTGATTGCATAATGAGAATATGACCTGTGGATCTTTTCAACATAGCTCAGGTGCCCTTGTCTCATGTCATACAACCAACTGACAGCACTTGAACTCAATCTTGCCAAGTAGCCAGGCTGATGCCTTTATTTTCAGAGATATCACATTTCTGAAAAATGTTTAGAGTCAGGTTTCTACATTTTCTTAATACTAATATTGGGATTTTAGTACTTCTACTACTCCCTATATATAAAAAACCAACAGGAGACTTAACACTGCTGCCAATGCAACTTTTATCGACGAGTGTTGACAATCCTGTCAACTTTGTTACGCATCTTTCATTTCATGTCTACGTCCAAGATTTAAATGATCACATTTTATCAGTCTCAAAAGTTTCCTTGCGCTAAGTTAAAGAGAATATACAAAAACTCAGTTACTGATATATGTTTTTGCAACTCTTCACTGACAATCTGTAAAACAGTATCCGACCGACTTCAGGGAGAAATCGCTGGACGGAATGTTGCATAACATACCTTCATCATATTAACCAACATTCCCCAAAACAAGAACGCCAAACAAACATTGTCTATTCATATCACGACACGTAATTGACAGTTTTATTTATAATGGTCAAATACTAGAAACGAGGGCCGGCGCGATATAAACCAATACAAGCATAACCTTATCACTCAATTTTTTAAAACTGACGTGAGGTCTGGAACGTGGTGCACTCAGCCTCATGAGGACAATTGAGTAGCTGTCTGGCAGTGAGGCAGCGCCCTGATCACGAAAACCAAGATTAACAGCCGAGGGGACCCGATGTGCTGATCACGCTTCACCCCAATGTCTGCAGGCCAAATGGCTGGGCAGCGGTCCCTTGGTCGGCCTAGGCCCTTCATGGGCTGTATAGTGCCAGGGGTTGACTTTCTTGACAAACAATTAAACCAATCATTTTATTACCACCATCAAATGAAACTATGAAATAATTTCTCCCAAAACATCGTTTTATTGGCGATAAACAGTAGATACCATTGGGAAGAACAACAGTCATTTTCAAATGCATTTATTTCAACTACCGTAATCGATTATTTTCACGACAATAATCGTTATTCGTTGATATTTCCATTGATAGGAACTCGCAAAGTGCGGCACAAAAAATTTTGTAAGAAAATATATATTCAATATTTTTCGGTAAATTGGGCACTTTTCACAATTATTGCATTTATGGGGTAAATTCTCAAGAACTCTTAGTTATCACACTTTGCCGCACATTCAGTTTCGCAAATTCTGGGTATACATAGTTATAATAGTTAACAAATAGTTGAACAAAACTAGAAAAAAGTAAAATTCGCATTCATCGCAGTTGCGATTTTTCCGTATCTCTATGAATTAGGTAAATAAAAGTAGAAAGAGCAGGCACGAAATTAAACTGCACATCGGAGGGTAGGATGCTAAGGAAACAAATATTTGTTGTGATACAGTTTGCCACTATTGGTGGTTTGATGCCAAAGTAAAGTAAAATCTCAATAATTTGAAGTGGGTGTACATTTCATGTTAACTGCTAACAAACGTTCACAAAAATCGTTTCTGGAAAAGTACCAACTTTTTGTAACATGTGAAACTTTTTGTGAAGACTCATTTTCTAAACATAGCCTATCCAACAGTATATTTCTCATAATCCATGAACGATATTAAATGTTATCTCACATTGTGGAAAATCTCGTACCGGTACTTAACATTCAAATGTGATGAGAAATAAGTAAAATATTTTGAAAAATATGGCCATAGTTTAATTGTGCAAACACCGTTCTTCTCTAAATGTTTGTCTATTTAGTGGCAGATGACATTGCTGTTCTGCCCTTTAAAACAACATTAACTTACTTAACTCAGTCTATTTAGGGTCTGTTTTCAAATCATTGAGTAAAGTTCGAAGTAGCCTACTCCTGGCATAAATCGTCCTGTAAACACCAAATTGTGTTTTTCAATAACTAGGCAGTACTTCCAATGGAATAAATATGGTAGGCAAATAGACCATATTTCCTTGATGCTATTTTTGCTGGATAAACCTTCAGAATAGTGCTACTCCTTAGTTGCTTGTTGTTTTGTCCTACAATTGTGATAATTTGCATCATGGATTTGTATTCTGGAAGTTCTGGAAGTTCTTGATTTCAAGGCTTACTTTTGTTTATCAAAAGGTTTTGTGATGAGTTTGTTAAGATTTAGCTTGGGCATACACACAGGTGACGATATGCACATATAGTATTAGAATGCTGTATTAGAAATTTCAAAGATATACTACACTGTTCGGACATTCTTATAATTGTGACAAATCTGATTTCACAATCCAGTTTCATCTTATAAAATGCTGTGATAAGTTCATAGAATTAATTGGACATTGACTACTGTTACTAATGACCCATTTTTTTAACAAGCATCACATGATATTATATTATGCTGTAAAAAGGATAGATGATACTACTTTGATCAAAAAATAAAACTGAACATATCCTGTGTGTATCCAAAAAAAAAGCCATAAAAATTAGATCAATCATAATTTCATGCAGATTCTGCTAAAAGGAGGCATATCAATGCAATAAAAATTGATATACATTGATAATAGTTGCAAAAATCTCCTCCTCGAGCAAACCTCGAACTCAGGTCCTTTCAAGTTAAAAATCACCACGCCACCATCACAGCCACAACACCTATACAATTAACAGGCACAATACAGTAACTTATTGCCACATAAGTGATTAGTTTGTGAAAGAGTTGTCTAGTTCCCATATTAACACATATTGATAATGCTTTTTGCCCCGTGGTGTAGGGGTAGCGCGCCTGCCTCTCACCCGGAGGCCCCGGGTTCGATCCCCGGCTCAGTCAGGGATTTTAAAACTGACGTGAGGGTTGGAACGGGGTGCACTCAGCCTCGTGAGGACAATTGAGTAGCTGTCTGACAGTGAGACAGCGCCCCGATCACGAAAACCAAGATTAACGGCCGAGGGGACCCGACGCGCTGATCACGCGTCACCCCAATATCTGCAGGCCGAATGGCTGGGCAGCGGTCGCTTGGTCGGCCTTAGCCCGTCATGGGCTGGATAGTGCCAGGGGTTGACTTTTTTGTTGTTGTTTGTTTGTTATGGGTTGGTGTCAAGAGTAAATGGCATGAACATTTGTATTTAAGTAGAATGTATTCCTAAAATAAAACTAGGCTACAAATTATATACACAGTGCTAAAGGAAGAGCAGGTTGAGAGGGAGCCCATCTTTTCTCACTCTAATTCAAAGTGGCTGGTTTAATTTTCAAACTGTACAGAACAATAGTTATTATTACATTTTTAGCTAATACCATATTTGCTCACTTATAACTCGCACCTTTTTGACCGAAAATAGGTGTGGAAATGTTCGGTGTGTGATATATGCGGGGATTCATATGCAATAGACCATATTCTCGAAAAAAAGTAAAATTTGCATTATCCTGTTAATATGCCTTAATCTCTTTACATCCATTTAGGGAAAGTATGGTAATCCCTACAGTGAATGGCCACTCTCCAACTTTCTTGCGTCTTTTTCTCTCTGAATTCTGGATAGTAGCATAGTATTTTGCCTTCTACTTTGCTGCTAACACCTGCACATTGTTAAGTGTTGTTAAGAATGAGTTACTGATGTAGAATGAATAAACGAAGGTTCTCTACAAACTGAAATGAAGGCTGGCTGTGTGGTGCAGTGGTATAGTTCTAGCTTGTCGTGCCCAATGTTGCAGAAACAAATCCTGACTCTGACAAATTGGCATTCAGGGGTGTTTAAATGCAAGAGACTTGTGCTTGTAGATTTATTGCCATGTTAAAGATTCCCATAAGGGCAACAAACCGGCACTCCAGCATCTCTAAAGCTGCTGTTGTTAAAAGGAACATAAAACCGATATAAATGAAGTGAAAGAAAATGTTCCATGTTTATTTCTAAACTTATTTTTATTCACAAAAAACTAAGTGGCTAATCAATTTACAATTTTAAAAGAAATAGCTGCTGTACCTGAGAACACTTTTTGATAATCGTAATTTTTTGAAAAAATATCTTAAGTGTATATTTCAGAATTATTTATTATTACTCACTTATAATTTTTGGAAATCTTATATCTTAAAGTATGTTCAATTCCTTGAAAGTAAACATTTCAGAGTTATTTTTAGGCACATTGGAGAGTCAAAATGGATTCAATTTTTGTCAAGTATTACTTCCAAATTTAAATAATCCATAAGTGGTTTAATAAAAATTACCGGCACCCTTATTTTAGGGCAACAAGTTCTTTCAATGCATATAAGGCAACATAATGCATATTGTGTAAACTGGTATTTACCTAGTACATATTTCTTTACTTTCTTTGCAAAGAAAATTGTAACCTAGAGTAATTGTTCAGTTGTCAGGAAATGTTGTTGCTCGTCTAGCCCCAAATTGTTTCTGGTGTGTATGCAACAATAAATTAAAATTCAATATTGCCTAGCCTTCATAGTATGGAAGTGCATGCAGATTTCTAAATATTGTATTTTCCTAAAGCTCTTGAAAGCAGTTACTTTTTATAATGCCATGAAATTTATATACTACCTCTTTATTTCATGTTTTGATGTAATTTCATGTTCAAATATGTGCTCTTTAAGTTCTAGACTTATGATGATTGGAAATACCGTGTTCTTTCTACTTGAATAATGTACATAATTATGTAACGCAACTGAAGTGATTTTGGAAATGAAGATGCCAAGTGCTTACTGTAAATTTGTGATTGATATATATACATATATACTTAAATAAAAAATAAGATTATTTCTTCTTGTAATTATATGTGTAAAAAGGAAAAGAAAGAAAGAAAGAGGAAAGTTATTGTAAAGACTTGTTTTCATTATGAAATATGTATGTACTGTACAGTACTTTTGTACATATACGGTAAGTCTCTTCAGTGCGTTTTCTCATTTTAACTTACTTGCACTGGAATCCAAGTTCTCTAGTGTCAATGCTGTCATTCATTTTATAAAAATTGTTTTTTATCCATAGAAAATGTAAATGAAAGAGAGAGAAAAAAAACAGAAAAAAGGAAACTTGTTCATGTTTAGTATTTAATTAGTGAGCTACAACTTAACGTAAGTGATGAGTTAAGACTTCCTGAATATCATTGCTATGTGCCCTCTACGAGATAAAGCTATGATGGACTTGTGCCATAGTTAAAATATAGTTTCTTAGTGATAAAATGGCAGCTATGTAATACTCCAAAGTGTACAACTGTTTACTCTGCCATTTACCGAGACCTTCCTCTCCACTCCTGATACCCCAATCTCCATCAGTGATTAACTTTTGTGTTCCTCAAGAGATTATCTCTGTTACAATGTATTTTTTTTACTTATGTTTTTATTTCAACAGTTGTGTGAAAGATGTGTGCTTTATACAATTTTTTTATATCAGTAGAATAAGTGATGAAACATCAGTCCTAATGAATGATTGATACAGTTTGGCAGTATAAACTTGTATATTTTTTTTGTATTGGAAGCTTTTCTTTCACGAGTATCCTGATTCTGATTTACCATCTCTGAGATCCTTTCTTGAATTGTGAATTATGGAGAAACCTCACTGCCTTGTTCATTAGGACTTATCTGTTTTATAGTTCTGAAATGTATTTGTAGTGTTGTCAACATATTGTTAAGCCCTTGTATATAGTTTCCCTTTGTATAAGTGTGGACCAAGCTATTATACATCTACATTTAAAAGAAAAAAAATGTTGAGATTTATTAAAATTTTGTTCCTGTAACTAATTTCCTATTATCGGCATTACCATTTACCAACTTGGTCTCTGGGAAATGATTATCAAAATCTGTCTGACAAAATCCCATCCCATTTTACTCTTGTTTATCTAATACTAGCTGTTGTACCCATCGTTGGTATTGATATCCCGCAGGAGGTTGGGTTTGAACTGCAGAGGTCTTCCCGCTCACTGCGTATCACGCATTCCAAAAACATTAATTTGGTTACTACCGTATTTGCTCGCGTATATCTCGCACCCAATTTTTTTATTTGAAATTTCAGGGGAAAAAATGTACTCGCATATATCTTGCAATCATTACTGACGCCATCATATAAATGACCGTAATAACCTTGAGGTAGAAACACGTTTGATTTAGCGCGCCACAACAGTCGTCATTGTCCAGGAACTTACCCGAAGCGTTAGTAACAGGAAGAGCGAGCAACAACGAGTTGATCCGAACTTCGATACGAGCCGATTAGGGATCGAGGCGCCACGTGCAAGCATACGGCGCAGCGTGAGTGTTAGCATGCTGTACATCGTTCGCCGCGGTTGGCTAAATTCACCGCCTTGAGACACGTTCGAATTAGCGATTAGCGCGCCACAACAGTTGTTCAAGTAGGCCTAATGTTACATCGCAGAGAAATGCAGTTCAGTCTTCTCGAATCCCAATGATTTCGTCTTCACGCATTGCGTTGCATCAGAGCTCGGCTGCGTGCAGTGTGTGTGTTAGCACGCTGTACACCGTTCGCCGCGTCTTCGGCCGCGGTTGGCTAAATTCACCGCCTTGAGACACGTTCGAATTAGCGATTAGCGCGCCACAACAGTTGTTCAAGTAGGCCTAATGTTACATCGCAGAGAAATGCAGTTCAATCTTCTCGAATCTCAATGATTTCGTCTTTACGCATTGCGTCGCATCAGAGCTCGGCCGCGTGCAAGCATACGGCGCAGCGTGAGTGTTCGCACGCTGAACATCGTTCGCCGCGTCTTCGGCCGTGGCTGGCTAAATTCACCGGCTTGAGACACGTTCGAATTAGCGATTAGCGCGCCACAACAGTTGTTCAAGTAGGCCTAATGTTACATCGCAGAGAAACGCAGTTCAGTCTTCTCGAATCTCAATGATTTCGTCTTTACGCATTGCGTCGCATCAGAGCTCGGCCGCGTGCAAGCCTACGGCGCAGTGTGAGTGTTAGCACGCTGTGCATCGTTCGCCGCGTCTTCGGCCGCGGTTGGCTAAATTCACCGCCTTGAGACACGTTCGAATTAGCGATTAGCGCGCCACAACAATTGTTCAAGCAGGCCTAATGTTACATCGCAGAGAAACGCAGTTCAGTTTACTCGAATCTCAATGATTTCGTCTTTACGCATTGCATCGCATCAGAGCTCGGCCGCTTGCAAGCATACGGCGCAGCGTGAGTGTTAGCACGCTGTTCATCGTTCGCCGCGTCTTCGGCCGCAGTTGGCTAAATTCACAGCCTTGAGACACGTTCGAATCAGCGATTAGCGCGCCACAACAGTTGCTCAAGTAGGCCTAATGTTACATCGCAGAGAAACGGAGTTCAGTCTTCTCGAATCCCAATGATTTCGTCTTTATGCATTGCGTCACATCAGAGCTCGGCCGCGTGCAAGCATACGGCGCAGCGTGAGTGTTAGCACGCTGTACATCGTTCGCCGCGGTTGGCTAAATTCACCGCCTTGAGACACTTTCGAATTAGCGATTAGCGCGCCACAACAGTTGCGCAAGTAGGCCTACTGTAACATCGCAAATTTTTTTTTTTTTTTTTTTTTTTTTTTTTTCGGGAATATGGTAATTCCCCGCGTATATCTCGCACCTAAAATTTTCACACATATTTTCGGTCAAAAAAGTGCGAGATATACGCGAGCAAATACGGTACTTGCTTTGGTCACTCAGCACATTCCTTCTTTCACAGGCTGCATGTCGTCTGCTGCAATGACAACCATTGGCATGCGGGAAGCCGATATATTTAGGTTTGGAATAGGCAGGCTGTGCACGCGTACTGAAGGCCCCGTCGCAGGGTGTTGAACTGCCATCTCCTGGCGGCATATCAATAGGGCAGTTGTGATATATATGCAGAGATGTTCGCAACCCTTTCAGCCGAATGCCTCCTTGTAGACAACGTTGATGGTCCTTCTCTTGGGAACACACTGTATATTTAACCTTGACCGTCTGAATGAAAGGCTAGCATCTAGGCCAACTGCACTATCATGGCTTCTTCACCCTTACACACAAATTCTGAAGTAAGAACGTATTAGTTAAGTAACTTCTCCGTCTTCGCTTGTGCCAAGTATATAACCCCTGGCACTACAGCCCATGAAGGGCCTAGGCTTACCAAGCGGCTGCTGCCCAGCCATTTGGCCTGCAGATATTGGGGTTGCACATGGTCAGAGCATCGAGTCCCTTCGGCCGTTAATCTTGGTTTTCGTGACCAAGGCGCTGCCTCACTCAATTGTCCCATTCCAGCCATCACGTCAGTTTCTAAAATCACTGACGAAGCCGGGAATCAATCCTGGGACCTACGGGTGAGAGGCAGGCCCGCTTCCTCAACACCACGGTGCTGGCTGTGCCAAGTAAATAGAAGAGTGATAGCTTGTGCGTGGTCACTGTAAGAAGTGAATGATTTATTGCTCTTCGTACCTGTCACAGACGGGTTTACATTGTAAGGGTAACAAAAATAGCGTTCGGGAGACTGATGACGGTTTAGCTTAGTTATGGCTAGACCTTGTATGGCCAAGACTCATGTAATTTCGTAATTTGCACCCAGTACATTGCTCTAAAGTTCTCTCACTTCCCTTGTTAACAAACCATTGAAACCTAGCTGGTTGGATTTGTTTACATTCCATGTCCGTGGGCAGCCAAGGCTTTCCCCACCTCAAGGCAGTGTTGTCAACTCTCCAACGTAGCCACTGAGAACAAGCAGCTAGACTGGACAGACCTACGCAAAGCTGTGCAACGCTGGATCCTGACACGTGAGCTGGCCGCCAGGACTAAACTTTTCAACATAGAAGGATGAGGAAGCATGCTATTGGTCAGAAACGAACAATGATTATTGTTGGCACATGCTACTGCCTCGTTAACGAGGAAAGTGATAGACCTATACATCTGTGAGGACAGGAAATGATAAGAGATTAATTATTGATATTGTAACTTTCAATCGATCAACACAAAATAATTCCAATTACTGGAATATGTGAAAAAAATAACCTGGAATACTCATATTTATCATGGTTACTTCTACGCTGACCAGCAAAAAAAAGTGGAACACTTTTAATTTTTATGTAATTTCTTAATTTATTCCACTAAAATGTATAAGTTTTCTAATATTTGCATTATTCTTATAAATTTGAAATGGTTAGCTAAGGAAATACTAAAACATGTTTTACAACACTCTTTAACTCACAAATTTCTTTACATTTTTCAGATCTTACAATTTTCTATTTTTTAATAATGTTCCTTTGGGCTGGTTTTTGTCAAGAGTATTGCCAAACAAAACAGTGTTAGTGTTTGTACTGCACTGCACGAGAACACTGGTCACTAAAAACGAGTGTTTCCACCCCTAGCGTCTATGACAGCTTGTAAACGCTCAGGCATACTGTTCACAACTCGTGGAATGGCATCAGCCGGGATGCGATCCCATTCCTCTAGCAATGATGTTCTCAGTTGTGCCAGGGTGGTGTGGTTCCTTCCAGGCATATGCCATACATGTTTGATGAGGTTCAAGTCGGGACTACGTGCTAGCCAGTCCAGGGTTTGAATCCCCACTTCCTGCAGATATTGTAAAACACAGAGAGCAGTATGAGGCGGGCATTATCCTGCATCAGCATGAAATCACATGTTTCATCAAGATCTCTTCAATGTACCTTTGGGAATTGAGTGTCCCGTGATTGATGCACACCAACTCAGTGTGGGCCATAACGTTGATGCCACCCCACACCATAACCGAGCCTTCTCCAAAAGGAGTCCTGGAGGAGAAAGCAGCAGGGCTGTACCTCTCCCCTCACCTTCCCCACACTCTTTCTCTTCCATCAGGAGATCTAAGATTAAAGCGACTCTCGTTAGTGAAGAGAACAGAGGTTCACTGCTCGTGGGTCCATCCCAAGTTCTGTCTAGCGAAACGAAGATGCGCCTCTCTGTGATGTCGTTCGAGTGCGGGCCCACATGCAGGTCTCCTAGACATTAGATGAGCTTCTTCAAACCTTCTTCTTACTGTTTGCTCACTCACATTTCTCACATTTTCCAGTTGACTTTGTGCCTGGACTGCTGTGGTATGGTGATCACGCAGAACTTGCAGGGTGAGAAATCTGTCATCACTGGCACTTGGGCTTCTTCTATGGCCTGACCCTCGTCTCCTGTCGTATGTTTGGATTTCTCTGTAATGTTGCACTGCACGGTGAATGCTACCGAGAGATAACGGAAGCTGCGACCATCCTCCACCAATGCAACTGCCCGTACAGCTCCTTCACGGCTAAGAGGCATGTGTTAGTGTGAACTGCACATGGATCATACACAGTTTCCAAGCCCAGGCCGGGTCTGTTTGGAACATAGGCCCCTCCACTTAGTTCTCTCCTCCCACCACTTCTCCGTCCTCACTCTGGTCCAGTCCTCTCCTCTCTTTTTGACACACTCCTCCACTCCCTTCAGCCATCTTCTGCATCTGCATTTCGTACGTCCTCTTGGGAATCCTCTTCTCTTCCATCCTCTTCAAGTGTCCATACCATCTATGTCTCGATGTCTCAATCCTACCTTGCAAGGGCTCCTCTTTCACTATTTCCCTGATCTTGCCATTACTCACTCTGTCTTTTGTTACTCCTATCCTACTTCGTAAAAATTTCATTTCACTTGCCTGTACTCTGCTTATGTTTCATTTCTTCATTGTCCATGTTTCTGATGCATAGGTTAGTATGGGAACATAGTAGCTTCTGTACAGCACTTGTTTGCTCTTTGTGGGACATCTCTATTCCACACTAAGCTCCTGATGCTTCTGCCTGTCCGCCACGTTCGTTTATCTCTTTGTCATATCTCCCATTTTCCTCCACTACACTTTCCAAATGCCTGAGGCTTTCCACCTGCTTCAGCTTTTCACCTCCAAATGTTATCTCACTCACTGGCCTATCTTTTTTCCTTGTCGTTAACAGGAACTCACATCTACTGATGTTGAATTTCAGTCCATATTCTCCCACCGTTTCTTCCCAAGCCTCCAGTTGCTCCTGAATTTCCTCCTCCTCGTTTCCCCAGACCATTAGATCATCTGCAAACATCATTGTTTTCATCTTACATTCTCCAATTTTTTCTGCTACCCACGACATTATTTCATCCATGACCACAATGAAGAGAAGAGGTGACGGTGCACTGCCCTGTTTCAGACCGCTCATTATTTGAACCACTTGGTTCTTTTCCTTCCCACCTTCACACACCTCACACTTCCACAGTACATGTCCTTCACTCTGCTTACAGCCTCTTTTTCCACTTCCTTTTTCTTAATTGCTTCCCAAACCTTTTTCCTAGACACACTATCATAGGCCTTTTCTATGTCTAGAAAGGCCATTAAAAATCGTCCCCAAATTCATAGTGGTGGTCTTGAAGCTGTCTCACTGCAAATATAAGATCAAATGTCGATCTGCCAGGCGAGGTTGTAACCGAACAATGGTTCACCCTTAGGTGCGGTTGGTATTATTTAGTTATTTTTTTTTTTGGGTGTTGCCAGCCATCGAGTTGGTAGGCCACCAAGGAGAATATTATGTGGTCTGTGTCCATAGAGATTCTCAGTGGTGGTCTGGCTATTGCTGAGGTGGCCATGGCTGGTAGCATGAGGTGGCCTTGACATATGATAGCTTCCATGGCATATGTGCTTTGACCTGTTGAGGTCAAGGTTCCTTGATCTAGGAGGTTGGGATGGTTGCCATGGGAATGAGCTGTTAGGTAGTGGTTTTGAGGCAAGATCGAGGCCAGTTGGTGATTATTGTGTATGAAAACATAGGTTTTTTTCAGTTGTTGTGTGCTTGAAAGGAGACTAGATTGTTTGATGTATTTTTGACAGGCAATGAATGGAGGCCTGCTCACAAGCGGATAGATGATAATTAATAAATAAATAGTGTTGAAGATATTAGAGTTGGGTGTCCTGTGTCTTTGTGTGCATTCAAGCAAGCATATTGCCCCACTACCTGAGCTGATAAATTATAAGTGGTTAATGTAGCTCATTAAGGGGTGAGTTTTCAGAATTATTACAAGGTCTAAAGCCATACTGCTCTTCTCTTATTTCCTTTTCCACTCTGGCCCTTATTCTACCTTCCAAAACCTTTTCGAATACTTTGGCACAGTGTGGCTCCTCTGTAATTCCTTTAATCCTTTCTGCTCCCTTTCTGGAATATTGGGACAAGTCCTTTCTTCCAATCTTCTGGGGTCTTTTTCTCCTTCCATATCCCACGATACAGCCACTGCTCCCCAACCTCCCCTGCTGCCTTCACCATTTCAACACTCACTTCATCCACACCTGGTGCCTTTCCTCCTTTCATCTTGTCTATAGTCATTTCCATTTCTCTCCATGTCATATCCTTTTCCGTTCCTTTGCTGTCTTCTACATCGTCCAGTACGTTGTCATCCACTTTGCCCTTCCAACTTATTCTCTCCATTCTGCTCCATAGCCACATTTCGATAGCCTCTATTCTTCTCTATAGAGCGTCTCAACCTTAAAAGACAGTATGGAATTAAATGTAGTATTTGCCTCTCACTCGCACTCCTATGTCCTGCAATTAGATTCGTCCTCTTCTACCCCGGCGATGTTGCCATTTCCCAATAATTGAAAGTGACAAATCTAAGAAAATATTTGCGTGGTATTATAGAGAATTTTCCGCTCTTTATGATGGTGTAAAAATAAAAGCCATAAATAATTAACACATGGCCCAATTTTCACAATTACGATATTTTAGCGCGAATCTATATTTTTGCATTTATAAAACTTATCACGCCATAGATAATGAACTAATGATCGCAACAGATCAAGAATTTATATTTAGATTGCCTGATGTTGGTAGAAGATACCCTACTTCTCAGGGGAGTAATTATTTTCATAATAAGAAAGTTCTGATTTTTTTTCTTAAATGTTACTTGAAAAATCTGGGATGGTGTCACATAAAAGTTAGCTAGCGAGAAAGTTTTTTGCTGTTGACTTTACGTTGGTGACTAAGCGAGAAGAAATGTTCATTAATGTCTGAAATAGTTTTTAAAACAAACCAGAGCTCAATATTAGGTAGCATTCATAAGTTATAGCACTTCGCTTAGTCCTCCCGCTCAGCGCTGATGCACCGGAACTTTGTTTACTAACGTGGCCCGCAGGCCATCTCCCCCGACTACGTTTGAAGGAGGGTAGGTGATGATGTGAAGTAAAACTAAGAAATGAAGTGGATTTTGTGTTCTTTATAAATTGTCCACCTCGTTGCGTTCTTGGCTGTCACTGTGGAGGCCCGGGTTTGAATCCCGGCTCTGCCAAGAAATGTAATTCTGGTCTGAGGGCTGGAACGGGGTGTACTCAACTCCATGAGATAAAACTGAGATGAGGTGGGTTCGATTCCTACCTCAGCCATCCTCGAAGTGGTTTCCGTAGTTTGCCTTTGTTCGTCCCAGGAATTAACAAGGGTTCGTTAATGGTGCAGACTTAACGTTTCTGTGCCAAAAAGAACACGGTAGACACACACGACAAAATGACAGGCGAAGTATATGAAAAGTGGTTCGCCGAGCAATATTGTTGCTCAATGTTCCCGAAGGATCTAGCCTAGTTATAGACAATGTAGACTATCACAGCAGAGAAATATGTTCTTGGTTGTCACCTTACCACACCACCATACCACAGTGAACTTAATCCCATCGAAATGGTATGGGCGTAAGTGAAGAACTATATAAAATTGAACAACGTCTCGTTCAAGAACAAGAAATGGATAATTTAATTTCGGCTGCATACCCCCACTTGACCACACAAAATTGGGTAAATTACGTGGACCACAATACAGTATATTATTATTATGTCATATTATAATTTATTCTAACCTATGATATTCGAGAAAAAGGCCGTATCATATTCATGAATAATTGAAAATTATAAATTATTATAATGTGTGCATTAAAATCGCGCTCTGAGCTTCGGTGTATCATAATCTAAATATTGTACCGTCTTTCGCTTCAAGGCATGAGGTACAATTATATACAACAAACAAATATTTTGGAAATTTCCTGAGTTTTGCGTAAAAGCACGCCTGTATACGAGTTATGTTACATCATGTGCCCGGCCTTGCAGAACTTGGTATATGCAGCAGATCTGGCATCAGCGCGCTCTATTTAATGCGTACTGTCTTTTAAGGTAGAGACGCACTATAGTCTTCTTTCCTAAGCATACAAGTTTCCAGTCCATACATAGCTACACTCCAAACAAAACATTTCATTAATCTCTTCCTTAGGATTACTTACATTGCTCCACAAAATAATTTTCTTTTCTTACTGAAGGCTTGTTTTGCTATAGCAATCCTTGTTTTTATTTAGTGCATATCATTTCTTGTGTAACCCAATTTCCTAGGTATTTAAAACTATCTACTTGTTCAATTTCATCCCTTAATTTTATTGTATTTTTTTCACATTTTCCACCTATGACCATACATTTTGTTCTTTTCTCATTTATTCTCATCCCCTATATTTTACAAATTTTATCTTGGTCTTTCAACAACATTTGTGTTGCTTTTCTTTCACCCTCACCCATCACCACCATATCTGCAAAGTATCAGTGTAATTATAGTGATTGTCACACCTAACGGTTTCAACAGACACTGAGGAATAGAGAGTTGTTGTATTTCAACAATCTTAAAATGGCAATGATTAAACATTTTCCACCTATGTCCATACATTTTGTTCTTTTCTCATTTATTTTCATCCCATATATTTTACAAATTTTAGCTAGGTCTTTCAACATTTGTGTTGCTTGTCTTTCACTCTTACCCATAACCACCATATCATCTGCACAGCATCAGTGTAATTAAAGTGATTGTCACACCTAACGGCTTCAACAGACGCTGAGGAATAGAGAGTTGTCGTATTTCAACAATCTTAAAATGGCAATGATTAAAGTCGCGCTTGAACTTACTACGTTATCTCTTGGTGTGGAAGCTATCTGCAATATGTCTTCTATCACATGCAATATCATCATTCTGTGACGAAGCACTCGGTGATGCATCGATCTAAACGAGAAGCATGACACGTCATCTGTTCACTTATCTCAATGGCTGTGTAACTCTGGTCTAACTTGTTAAATACGAGGTTCATTTCGGGAGTTTTATTACGTCGGTCAAACAAATTAATGTACACTAGTAGCCTATAATTTGCTGGGTATGGTGATTTTATTTTTAGTTGTGATCGAAATGATGGACTGAAGATAAAATTTCAGTCAGCTAGCGAGACTCCAAACTACCAGTGGAGCACGTGCTCAAAGCAACTCCTGCCAGCTGCTTACTAAACTCGCACAGCTCTCACAGCCACCGGCCAAAAACAGCGGCGTAAACTGTTTTTCTGATGTTATATCTTTTGTAATTTTTGACAGTTTTCTGTATTGGCCTTCACTAGTCTGCCATTGCTCCACAAGATTTGGAACATGTCATCATCCATCTTTGTTTCTTGGGTATCTCAGGCAGTTTTAGGTTTTGAACCACATTCTTTATTTATAGTGACTTTAAATTGAAGCGATAGAAGCCATTTTTTCAGTGTTGCCTAATTCTATTAAAGAAAGTTGACCGACTGGAAAGCTTTCTTTAATAGTGACTTTAAAACTATTCTGTTGGCTATACACATCACGCATGTTATTTCTTGGCACTTGACTTATTTCCCACTATCAGGAAAGATTATTATTATATACACACATCAAAAAAAGTTTTGCATCACCTCGGTTCCAAGAGTTCCGGAACCGTTAAATACAAAGGGAATAGAGATCAACACAAACAACATTTCAGCTCGTTTTATTGCTCATGAGACCCACACATTGCATGTTGTACCATCATACAGCTAGACTTTCAGCATTTGTGGTCCAGATTGCAGTACACACCACTACCTCTAATACCCAGTAGCACGTCCTCTTGCATCGATGCATGCCTGTATTCGCCGTGGCATACTATCCACAAGTTCATCAAGACACTGTTGGTCCAAATTGTCCCCCTCCTCAACGACAATTCGGCGTAAATCTCTCAGAGTGGTTGGTGGGTCAAGACGTCCATAAACAGCCCTTTTCAACATATCCCAGGCATGTTCGATAGGGTTCATGTCTGGCGAACATGCTGGCCACTGTAGTCGAGCGATGTCGTTATCTTGAAGGAACGCATTCACAAGATGTGCACGATGAGGTCGAGAATTGTCGTCCATGAAGACAAATGCCTCTCCAATATTCTGCCGATATGGTTGCACTATGGGTCGGAGGATGTCATTCAGGTATCGTAAAGCCGTTTCGGAGCCTTCCATGACCACCAGTGGCGTACGTCGGCCCCACATAATGCCACCCCAAAACATCAGGGAACCACCACCTTGCTGCACTCGCTGGACAGTGTGTCTAAGACGTTCAGCCTGACCAGGGTGCCTCCAAACACGTCTCCGACGATTGTCTGGTTGAAGGCATATGCGACACTCATCGGTGAAGAGAACGTGATGCCAATTCCGTGGGGTCCATTCAGCATGTTGTTGGGCCCATCTGTACCGCGCTGCATGGTGTCGGGGTTGCAAAGCTGGACCTCGCCATGGACGTCGGGAGTGAAGTTGCGCATCATGCAGCCTATTGCGCACAGTTTGAGTTGAAACACGACGTCCTGTGGCTGAACGAAACGCATTATTCAACATGGTGGCATTGCTGTCAGGGTTCCTCCGAGCGGCAATCCGTAAGTAGCGGTCATCCACTACAGTAGTAGCCCTTGGGCGGCCTGAGCGAGGCCTGTCATCGACAGTTCCTGTATCTCTGTACCTCCTCAATGTCCGAACAACATCGCTTTGGTTCACTCTGAGACGCCTGGAAACTTCCCTTGTTGAGAGCCCTTCTTGACACAAAGTAACAATGCGGACGCGATCGAACTGCGGTATTGACCTTCTAGGCATGGTAGAACTACAGACAACATGAGCAGCGTACCTTCGTCCTGGTGGAATGACTGGAACTGATCGGCTGTCGTACCCCCTCCGTCTAATAGGCCCTGCTCATGCATGGTTGTTTACATCTTTGAGCAGTTTTAGTGACATCTATGAACAGTCAAAGGGACTGTATCTTGGATACAATATACACAGTCAACGTCTTTATGCCGGAGATCTGGGAACCGAGGTGATGCAAAACTTTTTTTGATGTGTGTATATATAATGCGTTTGGCCCTCTAAGGAGCACGTAGAACCATTAGTTAACATTGGTCTTCTTGTTCTTCTTATCTTCCCAAACTTCCTCATCCTTTCGCTATGTGCCTGTCTTCTTTCTTGTGTCCATGCAGCTTTAAGTTTCAAATTCTGTCCCGTAGGGATCTTGGGTGGAAACTTATTATTATTCTAACGGTCTTGGGTACTATGGTCAAGAGCTATCCCACAGTCATACAATGACTAATGATTTTACCTGTTCATCAAATAACATAATTACCAAAGTAAATGCTATTAAGATAGCTCAATGGTAATGATTTGGTAGAGTTTTGCAACATTGAAGCAGAGGAGAGAGAGAACAAAGTTAGTCTTCAAACAATTATGATCCTCCAAACTAAATAACAAAGAATTAGCTAACTTTAAATCAAGAAGGCAAATATCCAATTCAAAGAAACAGCATCAACAAATTAAAAACAATGAAACACCAGTTTAATGAAGCATAATGGACTGATTTGTAAGTGTTAAATCATCAATTGGTGAAGTATAAATGAAATGCTCAATACTTGTGACTCTCTTGCAAACAATGCTGGCAATCCCCTTCACCTGTTAATTTTACCAAGTTACTCGAACATGTTTAAGGAAAGTGTTAATGCTAAATACAGATTTTAGTTCATTCTATGCCATCAACTGTAAGAAACCACCCTAAGGGTTGATTGTAATCGCAAAACATTTTTCTGTGTTCAGTCCATCCATATCCAAATCCCGCTCCAACTATTGCCGAGTCTGGGTGTTTACGAGGCCTCTCTATCTTATTCTATCTTCCCACCATTTTTCTTCCTCCACTTGATGCCAGTTAACTCCTCTTCTCTCTATACAGACTCTCACTCCTGTACTCAGCTCATTCTTGGACGCCATCAACCTTAAGTTCTTCCATTATTTTTGGTAACCTTTGCCCGTTCATCCTCTTAACATGTCCATACCAGCGTAGTCTCTTTTTCTCTACCCCCTCTCTCATACTTTCCTGATTTAGTTCTTTTCTAATTTCTACATTTCTTATTCTGTCCAATCTTGTTTTCCCTTTAACTGCTCTGAGAAACCTCATTTCTCTTGCTTGCAGTCTGCTCCAGTCCCTTGCCGTCATTGTCCATGTTTCTGCTCCATACGTGACAATGGGTGAGTAATAAGTGTTATACATGAGGAGTTTTGCTTTTTCTGGAACTTCTTTATTCCAAAGCAGATATTTTATTGTTTGATAAAAATTTCCTCCTTTTTGCAGCCTCTTGGTAATCTCACCTGTTATCCTACCTTCACTAGATATTTCACTACCTAAATAAATGAAACTGTCTTACCACTCTGAGGGGTTCACCATCCAACTCAATATTCCCATTTATCTTTCTATCTCTTACGAATATCATAACTTCACTCTTATCTTTATTTATTTTTAATCCATACCTTTCCTTAACTTCCTTCCATGCTTCGAGTTGTAACTGTACATCTTCCTCTTCAGTGTTAAGTGAAGCTGTTTAAATTATGGTATAATCTGAAGAGGCTATTGAAACAGTTTCCATGATCTCAATATCCTTTATTTTAAAATGATATAACTTAGCATGAAAATAACCCGACACACATATTTACTTACCTTTTCTGGGGACACCCTGATATTTATCTATAGGGCTATTAGCCATTGGAAGGTGGGGCAAGAAATGAAGTGCTCCCTTATTTCTGGATTGATATGGGAATCAAACCAATGTAACCCTCTACATTCTTTTGGTATTAAAAAGCATAGAAAAAATTTCTTTATTCCTAACAATCTACTTCTTCTTCTTCTTCTAGCTTTTGTCCCGCAGAGCAGGGTCGGCTCTTCTGCACAATTGCCTCCATCTTGCACGGTCTGCAGCGTCTTTCTTCTCAACATTGGCTGCTCTCTTGTCCTCCTTTATTTGGTCAAGCCACCGCTTCTTGGGCCTTCCTTGTGGTCGCTTGCCTACTGCATCAAGTTGTAGTGCTCTTTATGCCACTGTGTCCTTGCAACTCCGTAGTAGGCCTACATGTCCGTACCAACGCAGGTGAGCTTCCAGCATTTTGTCAGGGATCGGTGTGGCACCAAGGGTGCCTCTTACATGGACATTGGTGACATGATCCAGTCTTGTTAGGCCAATGGACCAGCGCAGCATTCTCATCTCCATGGAGTGCAGCACTTGCTCACATCTGTTGGTTACTGGCCAACACTCAGTTCCATACAATGCTACAGGTCTGATCACAGTGCGATATACTTTTGACTTCAGCTGTACAGGAATCTTACGATCACATAAAACTCATGTCACCTGTCGCCATTTAGCCATTGCTGTATTTGTTCGCATTTGTACGTCTCTCAATGTGTCTCCATCTGATGTTATGTATGAGCCCAAATATTGAAATCCAGTGACCTTGTTGAGTTGTTTTCCATCAATAGATATAGAGCCATCAGTTTGCTCTCCATACTCCATGTATTCAGTTTTGGAAATGTTTAATTTCAGTCCATATGCATCAAGATGGTCTTCCAAATTTGTGTTTGCTGCTCTAGGCCTTGGCGTGTCGCACTTGCCAGCAAGACATCATCGGCGTACAGAAGATTCCAGGGATGTTTGGTCAGGATATCTACAGTTGTCATGTCCATACACAAAATGAAAAGAAGCGGTGACAATGCTGAGCCTTGATGAACACCAACGTTGATGTTGAAAGAAGGTGAAGTCCCCGCTGCACACCTTACCCTACTGGTGACGTTGTGGTAAAGAGATTGTATACGTTCAACATATACTTCGGGCACTCCATGGGCTCGTAAGGATTGCCATATAAGGTCATGGGGCACTCTGTCAAAGGCCTTTTCTAGGTCCAAGAATGCCAGATGTAATGATTTTCTCTTCTCAAGCAATCTGACCGCATGGATGGCGTCCGCTGTTCCACAGCCTTTGACAAAACCACACTGGTTTTTAGTTATTAGGCAATTTCACGAAGGCGCACGTGTAATACACGTACAAAAAATGTCATTGTGTGACATATCAATCGAATTGGCCTATAATTGACACACTCGTTAACATCACCTTTGTGCTTCCAAAGCGGGACAGTGATACTTGCAAGCCAAGTTTTGGGCACCTCACAAGTTGTGATGATCTTGTTGAAAAGTGCTGTAAGAAATGTTGTGCCCCTCTGCTCCATTAGCTTCCAGACTTCAGCAGGTATGTCATCTGGTCCAGTGGCTTATCCATTTTTCATCTGGCGCACTGCACTCTCTACCTCCTCAGTTGAGATCGATCAATGGTATAGACCCTAGTATTGGCTGGTGAATGGGTATAGGTGGGTGTGGGTTCTCCTCATTACTGATCTTTTCAAAGTATTCCTTCCAACGTTGCAGGATTTTACTTGGTTCATGCAGTAATTGGTGATTCTCGTCTTTCATATGTATGGCTTGTCCAACATCTAGGCTTGCCAAATGCCTTGATTTGGCTCATTTGTAGGTTCTGTTAGCCTCCTCTGGCAAGTCAAGTTGGTCATACAGCTCTTGGCAGTGGGCTGCCTTTGCACTTGTTACTGCCGATTTTGCAGTAGACTTATGTGCTTTGTAATGTTGAAGGTCGCTGGGATCCCGGGACTGTTGCCACTTTTTAAAAGCTGATTTCTTCGCTCGTACTGCATCCTGAACCTCTTCGTTCCACCACCATATTTGTTTGTCTATAAAATGTCTGCCTGGCTTTGTAGTAGCAAGGGTGTTGCAAGCGCATTTCTTGATAATATTAGACATGTTATCCCACATGGTGGTAGGAGACAGCGTATGGTCACTCCAGTCAGCTGTAGCTAACTGCTCCTCCAGATGTTTATCACATTCCCTTGGTCTCCACCACTTGATGCGTTAAGAATCTATTCGTGGCAGTTTCTGAGAAATTGGGGCTGAGAGTACTGAATCAAGTACTATGCCAGGGAGCAATGTTATTAGATAAAATAACTTTTGCATCGTGTACCATCTTTAAATCGCATCTGTGCACCATCCACTAGTCAATTTGTGTTGTATGGCCACCACTGCTGTAAGTGATGAGGTGGGAAGGCCTCTTTCGAAAAAATATATTTACAATGGCTAGATCTTGTGCCTCTGCACATTCTAAGATCCTGACCCCTCCTCATTTCGCGTGCCAAATCCATTTCTTCCATGGACGCGCTCAAATCCATTACTCATCTCTCCAACATGTCCATTCAGATCACCACCAACAAATAGGGTTTCTCTTGGATCAATGGTACGTAGATGATCCTCCAGGTTAGCCCAAAACTGATCTTTCTCCTCATCTTGGCAGCCGGTCTGCGGTGCATAACACGAAACAATTCTCAAGATATTATCACCAATTTCAATCCTAATGGATATGAGGCAGTCAGAAATTCGTACCACATCGGTGACATAGTCCCGTAGTCGTTGGCTAACAGCTATGGCTACCCCATTTCGCGTATTGGACTTGCCATGGTAGAACAGTTTGTAACCCTCGCCACTGTCCTTTGCCTTTGACCCCGACCACTTTGTTTCTTGAACACAGGCTACATCAACTTGTCTATTTCGCAGGGCATCAGAAAGTTCTCGACTACGTGCTGTGAGGGTTCCAATATAGATCGTTTCCAATCTAATGGCATTTTGGACTTGCGTCTTTAAGCTTAACAATATGCAGACAAAACTTTTAATTTTATTAATACAGTATATATTGGACAACTTCCTTGTAATCTAGGATCAGAGTTTTGTTACGCCTAACAGCCTTAGTTTTATTATTATTATTTTCCAAAAATTGTATGTACGATTTATGGACGTCAGATGGAGAAAGGGCAAGCCCCACATAAACGGCTGTCTCTCCATCTCATCAGCTACCGGAGTATTATAAAAAAGCCTATGTCAACACCACACACAAAATAAAATTGTGATTTTAGATTTACTTACCTTTTCTGGGGACACCCTGATATTTATATATAGGGCTATCAAATAGCACTTTTAGCCATTGGAAATTCACAAATATAGTGAATCCTCTTTGATCAGGATTACCAGTTTCTCTCAACACGTAACATATTTTATAGAACAGTTCCATTTCATGGCATAGTAGGCCTATTCACTGTAAAGGTAATTGTATCACTGGTTTGCATTGGCTAGTATGGTACTGTGATTGCAACTAATACCAACAATAACAATCTTGCAGTCACATCAGACAAAAGAATCGAATTGTTTCTCTATTCTGTTATTAGCACTGTCAGATTGTCACCTTAAAAAAGTGTGAAAATTATATATGAATGTTATAGAATTTTTCAATACAGAAAAAAAATGAAAAGCACTCTACAGTATAGAAACAAAGGTGGGCCCCTGAAGACCATTATAGTTGGAAAGTTAGAACTCCTACTGTGTGAATTGAAAGTAATGTCTAAAAAACAAGATTTTTGTTGCGAATTATTATTATTAATGCCAATAATGAATCTTCCTATTATCAGAATCACACTTGGGCCTGTTTGAGCTGAATAAACTGGGTTCTACTATACACATCTGACATTCATTAAATATCCATATGGATCAATTCCCATTAATATGCATTGGGGGGGCTCAGTGGAAGGACTACCCATCCCACTTGGTGATATTTTTATTAAACTGTTTACTTCATGAAACACGTGACATTTCTACAGATTCCAGATTCTTCCTGCAAATGATGGGTCATGTACTGTAATTGTGATGATGACACATCTTCAACATATGAACCATTAGAGATATAACATATCGTGCCTTCTTTATCATCCTACCATTAGGACACTTTGTAGGCAACATTATTTCACATAGAATAGGACACTTCCTTTCCTCTTTGTAGGCTTATCACATCCTCTGCAGCTGTTATTGAAAACTTGCTTCCCATGCATCTTGATTCATCATTCCATTCCAACTTTGAGAGTTTAAGAGTCCTCTCCAGCTAATTTTGTCTTCCCACCACCTTTCTTCCTCCACTTATGCCAGTTAGCTCCTCTTCTCTCTAATTTAATTTGCTACCCTGCCGTCACTAGATATTTAACTCATCGTCCCCCTCCCCCCTGCTTGAGATTGTCGCCACGTGTGGGCAGTCTGGCTTCGTGCTCGTCTGTGCTTAGGTAATTTAAACTGTCTACCATTTCGAGCTGTTCTCCATCCAACTCAATATTCTCACCTATCTTACTATTTCTTCTGAATATCATGACTTCACTATTGCCTTTATTCAATTTAAATCCATATGTTTTCATGATTTTCTTCCATGCTTCTAGTTATAGCTGGAAATCTTCCTCTGCATCACCCCATATTATCATACCAGCAGGTACCCGCGGCTTTGCTCGCAGTTAAGACCATGGGGACGATGCATTATTGGTCTATACTATTACAGCAATCGCCGCTACAGGTGGGTCCATTTTAATTCTGAAAATTATGATACATCTCTACTTAGTATAAAACGAAGTCCCCGATTCTTGGATGTTACAGGTAAACTCGAGAACCACTGGATGGATTTTGATGCGGTTTTCACCATTCTTTAAAGGATACTTCGAGGATGATTTATGTAGAAAATTATTTATTTATGATCAAAGGAAGCCGAGCAGTAACGATTTCAGTGGAAAAGTACAAAAAAAAAAAACACTGGCGTCTGAGCGCTTTGTAAGCTTACGTTGGGCAAACCGTTAAAAATATCTAAATACTATGAGTGTAAGAATTGTTCAGCATGAAAAGTTCTACAAAAAAGTCCGCGAGAGCATATCTTCAATACATCGCCCACTATAAGTGTTTTTACGTTTCAATTTCTTCCAACTATGTCCATTCAACTACTGAGGCGACAAATTACGAGCTAGCTAAGAGCGAGTCCATCATCCCTATTACAGACTAGCTAGCGGGCGAACCTATTGCCCCAGATACAGCCGGCAGCAAACCGTTGAGTCGTGCTGAGTTAAGACTTCTAAGAAGGGTGGTTGTGTTTGGAGTTTCCCTGGAGGTGCAACTCGGGTTTTCTTCATTTCGCCTGTGAAACACAGTCAAGTGAAGATTGGACAGAAGGGGGATTTGAGTTTCATTCACCTCGCCATTCCCTGGAAGTGCAACTCTCATTTCGCCTGTAAACTTTTCGTTCCGCAAAATTCACGGTCAATTTAAGATTGGATGGAAGGGGGATTATATTATATTAAATATACTGATTGGCGAATAATCTCTACTTAGTATAAAACGAAGTCCCCGATTCTTGGATGTCACGGGTAATCTCGAGAACCACTGAATAGATTTTGATGCGGTTTTCACCATTCTGTAAAGGATATCTCGAGGAAGGTCTCTGTAGAAAATAATTTATTTATGACCAAAGGAAGTCAAGCACTAACAATTTTGGGGAAAAGGTCGAAAAAAAACCTGGCGTCCGTGCGCTTTTTAAGCTTACGCTGGGCAAAGCGTTAATAATATCTATATACTATGAGTGTAAGAATTGTCCAGCATGAAAAGTTCTACAATACAGCTCAGGAAAGCATATCTCTATCTTCAATACATCGCCTACTATAAATGTTTTTACGTGTTCATTTCTTCCAACAATCTCCATTCAGTTACTGAGGCAACAGTTTACGAGCTAGCTAGGGGCGAGTCTTATCACCCCAGTTACAGCTTAGCTAGCGGACGAGCTTATTGCCCCAGATACAGCCAGCAGCAAACTGTCGAGTCATGTTGAGTTAAAACTTTAGAGTAGAGTGGTTGTGTTTGGAGATTCCCTGGGAGTGCAACTCGGCTTTTCTTCATTTCGCCTGTGAACTTTTCGTTCCGCAAAATTCACAGTCAAGTTAAGATTGGACGGAAGGGGGATTTGTGTTTCATGCACCTCGCAATTCTTAAATTACGTCTGACAAGAATTTGTTGCACATGCATCTCCATGATAATATAATTAATAATCCAGTCAGTGATTTTAACCCATCATGCCGAGACGTAAAATGGATATTGGCCATTGTTCACCGACATTAAAAAGAAGCGCTTATCACGCATAACTGTTCCCGGGCGAAGCCGGGTTGGGTTGCTAGTACAGTATATAGATATGAGCAGCAAGGTGGAAATTTCGAGTTGAGAAAGTCTGCAGGGTACGATGTTACATTATGTGAACACATTTGAAAATTATGTTTTTGGTTTTGCCATCTTCTGCTGAGACATAACGATTTTGTTGTCCGGATACTCGTGAGCACGCCACATACAGTAGTTGCCCATGTGAAAGAATGGTTTTGTCTAAATGTACACTTGCTGCTGTTAAGTGTGTGTCATTGCGCTTTGTTAATAGAAATTGTGAATATTGTTTGAAGAGGGAACTGCACTCGTGCACACTGGAATGGCAAATCAATCGGAATATGGGGAATGTATTTTTCCTCAAGATATTCAGGGAGTAATTTTGCCACAATTATTGATGATTTGAACGTCAACATGTCGCTATTAATAGACCTATAGTAAAATATCTCTCACCATGGCCGCTGATGTACAGTACATTATGCAATCTCTTCTAGTGTTACATCCCAGGGATTGAAATTCTGCCACAACCCTTTTGCCTCACATGCCTCTCTAAGTAATTAAAATTCCAGTCTTTTGACTGGTTTCATGCAGCCCTCCATGCCTCCCTCTCGTGAGCTAATCGTTTCATCTCTACATAGCTACCACACCCTACATCCGAGGCAATAACCTTGGTCTACCCCTACAGTTCTTGTCCTCGACCCTCCCATCCATAACTAAGCTTGCTATTCCTGAGTGTCTTAATATGTGTCCTACCAACCTATCTCTTCTCTTCATTAGCAGTCGCCACAAACATCTCTCCTCCCCCACTCGTCTTACTACCTCTTTATCATTCTCCTGTAACACCACATTTCAAACGCTTCAATTCTCCTCTTTTCTGCTGCACCAATAGCCCAAGTTTCACTTCCTTATAGTGCCACGCTCCAGACAAAGGCTTTCAAAAATAACTTCCAATACCTAAATGTATATTCGATGTCAACAGATTCCTTTTCTGTAGAAATGCTTTCCTTGCCTGAGCCAACCTACTTTTTATATCCTTTTTTCTTCGTCCATTATTGGATACTCTGCTTCCTAAGTAACAGAAGTCTCCTACTTTCTGTAGCGTTTCACCTGCCAATTTGATGTCCATAGAGGTTTCTGATTTATTTCGGCTGCATTCCAATATTTTTGTTTTACATTTATTGATTTTCATCATGAATTCTTTCCTCAAGAAGGAGTCCATACCATTCAAATACTTGTTCAAATCCTCTGGCGTATCGGCCAAGATGACAATGCCATCAGCAAATCTCAGAGTTGAAATGATTTCTCCTTGAATCTTCACTCCCACTTTCAACTTTTCTCCAATTTCCTGATTATTGTGTTTTTAGAGATCTCTGAAAAGTGTTGCCCTTGCCCTTGTGTAGATGCATTGTCAATGGAAAACATTCCATGTTACGAACATGGGCCGCATAAGCTGTACCGAAAGCGTCTGTAGATAACACAAACTGCACTTCACTGACATCTAATTCAGTTCAATTGTTTACATAACCTCAAGATGGTGGCTGTGTGAAATTTTAAAATTAAGTTTTTATTTCTTGTGTTCTAATCATGTGATCGAAATCAACGTTTGAATAATGAACGTACACAATACTCATCTAATAGTACATAACTCTATGGCCTACATATATTAAAATCCAACATGGTGACCATCCAAAGTATTTAGACGGTTCTCAATATCTACGTATCTATTACAGCAATCAAACTGAAATTTTGTATATTGATAGAGGCAATTAACATAAGTAGGATATATGAAAATAGGCTGTATAGTTCTTCACGGAACTACTTGTTTCTCCCTCGGTACATTTCTTGAAAGATCGAAATCTCAACTCTTGCCTCACCACCTGCGAGTCTACATATCCATTTTGTTTGATACCAATTACAATAAAACCTGCCACCTCTTAACTAATGAGCATAAGTTAATTTCCTCAGAGAGGTTCTAATAATAATAATGTTATTGGTTTTACGTCCCTTTTAACTACTGCAGCTTTTAGAGCCTTCAGGATACCAGAATTTTGCTCCCGAAAGGGATCTTTATCGTGCCAGTAAATCTACTGACACCACTCCCTCTCATTTGCGCACCCTCAAATGCCAGCTAACTGCCCCAGGATTCGATCCTACAACCTTGGGCACAGCAAGCGAGAACGTTACCAATAAGCCACGCAGCCAGCCTCAGAGAAGTTCCTTGTGGCGCCAAAGGAATAATTTGTACTTGACAAATATTAAATTGTTGTGAGTGCACTTCCCAAGCTACAAAAAACAAGCCTAAATATTAGTGACTTCTTTTAAAAACAATTTACATGGGATTCGAGCCTCCGTGGCTTAGGTGACAGCATGCCGGCCTCTCACCGCAGGGGTGTATATAGAAAAAAATTTCGGGGGGATGGGGGCTGACTATCCTGGAAAATTGTGAGTTTTCTCAGGGGATTGTCACTGCAAAATACCCAGAAATATCAACCAATATGTTAGAGCATATAACTTTGTGTAATTATTAAGATTCAAGTTTATATATATTTCACAATTACTGACAATACAAACAAAGTTGTAAAATACAACACAAAACAAAATAAAAATTTATATTTAATAAATTTTCTATTAAGGCCTTTGGATTCAGATTGGCAAATATCTAAATATTTGTCAATTTACTAAGCAGAAAGGTAAACAGTTTCTTTTACATGTATTTCTCAAAAAACGTACTGTGGAATTCACAGCTTTACCTCACAAGGCTGAGTGCACCCCGTTCCAGCCCTCAGACTAGAATTAAAATTTCTTGGCAGAGCCAGGAATTGAATTTGTATCTCCGGGGCGGCAGCGAAGAATGCTACCCACTACACCACGAGTTAGTATAATTTCAATTTTAATATTGTTTATAACTTACCCGATAAGTTAAGATTAGGGTACAACCAAATTTACAATTATTTTATGCTCTTACCAAAGCAACACTTTCTTAATTTTTATTGGCCTTTTTACGGGGTGGGGGGGCTGGAGCCCCCTCAGGACCCCCCCCCCCCCCTTGTATACGCCCCTGTCTCAACGCTGGGTCTGTGGTTCAAATCCCGGTCACTCCATGTGAGATTTGTGCTGGACAAAGCGGAGGTAGACAGGTTTTTCTCCGGGTACTCCGGTTTTCCCCGTCACAAATTTCATTCCAGCAACACTCTCCACTATCATTTCATTTGTCATTCATTTAATCATTGCCCCAAGGGAGTGCGACAGGCTTCGGCAGCCGGCACAGTTCATATCCTCGCCGCTAGATGGGGGCTTCTTCATTCCATTCCCTGACCCAGTCGGTCGACTGGAAGCAGGTTGTTGATTTTCATTTTCATACATGGCACTATAGGCCACTGAAAAGGTATTTTCTAGGATTTAAACATCTAAAAGACACAGTGAAGATTACATGCAACAGCAAAATAATGTTAGGAAGAGTGAATATTTCCTAGGCATTTCAGGTGGTATGGTAGGATAGACAGCAGTGGAAGAGGCTAGTTTACAACACCCACATGACTGGAGTTGGACACGGATGATGATGATGGTAGTGGTCAAAACAGAATCAGTACACTGACAAATAACAACATACACGTTGGCACCAACATTTTATTTCATTAAATACTCACAAAAAGGAAATAGCATCAGATTCAAAATAAACACATTCAAATTAAGACTTGCAGACATATGCACGATTTAATATTTATCATATGTACACCCCTTTATAGAGAGAGGTCCAGAAGTCCAAATATGAACTATCTATACATAAGAAATTAAAAACCACCTAATTTTCAAGTATAAAGAAAAATGTGGGTTAACTCCTTTGATTTACAACAGCTGACTTTCCATTTGTGCAACTAACCATTTAAGAAGGTAGGCACCTGAATTGTGCTGATACAAAAAAATCAATCGAAGTACAGCTTTTTGTGCCCCAAAGGAGGTTCCCACAATAATATTTAATACTCCTTTGTGAAAACAAATATACTAAAAGAAAATGTCACATTATACCTGAACTTAGCTTTTCCTGCATTGCAATATAGGCACCAAGAACAAACACATAGTCAAAATCTCAAACTTGCTCAAGTAAGGCTTCAGTAATGAATGGATGCTTATGAATTAGTCATAGCAAAATGAGAATATCTTGCGCTAATGTTCTTTTTGAAAAGGTATGGGTGTAAAATGGAGGTTGAGCCATTAAAATATATCAAGTGATTTGTTCAGTCTTGACCCAGATATTGGCCTTTCCAATATATCCTCAAGGATTTTAATGATATGAACTGATTTACTCAAGTCTTACAAGGCAGGCAGTGATGCATGAATATAAGATGTGGTGAAGATACAAGTGAAATTACAGGCCTCTTCGAGCCCTGGATTCCTGAAGCTGCTTCAGGCTGAAGGACGAGAGACCAAGACCACAACCAGCCAATAGCCAGGCAAACGGCAGCACAAGGCGATCTCGAGTTTGTGCAGCACCACTACTAGCAGCTGTTCCCTAAACAACAGAAATTGTAACTAACATGTGAACAAGATTAAGGATTTCAATCCACCATAACCATGGAAAAACTTTAACAGACATCTTTCATATAAATTCCTAACATGGTGAAATGGAGACAAAATGCTCTATCACTTTCATAATGAACTAAAATATGCAAGTGGTGATCAAAACAATGGAAACACAAATGTTCATCAGCACATTCCTTTTATGAATGTGATAACACTGATCATTTGTCACCTGCAACCATCATTTGTTATGGCTGTGAAAGCGGATAATTTGCCATATTATCAACGGTGTAATACATATTAATGTGGCAAACCAGCCTAATGTAAAGATGCAAACTTAGGTTTGAACAACTCTACTTTACAGAGCTAAATACATCAAAAAAGATGCGATATCTAGGAAGTTGAAAAAGGTTGCTTTGTTAGGCATGTGAAAGAAGGAGTAATATTGTAATTTAACCAGTCTTCATTGTTAGAAGTACAAAAGTTAAGAGTTTTGTAGGATTAATGATTTTCAGATTTAACAATTTGTAGCAAATATTTTACAAATGGAGACTTGGAGCCATATTAGAATGTATCAATTAGGACTACAAAAATACAGCTCAATAATATATCATACCAGATACCTGCCCCAGATTCGAACAAGAGGATTTAAATCACTTTGTACTCTACTCGGAAGTTTTTATTTGAATGTTGACCTGGCCTTGGCTGCCTAACTCTTGGAAAGGCTCACTAGCCGACTGTCTCACACATTTTAGTACCCAGCACTGGATGTTGTGTTATGAAACTGTAGTTATTGCTATGAAGTCAAAACTATGATATCTGGAATGTAAATGACATTGTGATTGCATTCGAAAGGTTTGTGTGGAGAAACATCCATCAATGACCAAAGGAAACCAAGCAATATTTATTCTAAGTGAAAAAAGTAAAAGAAAAAAAAAAAAAAATCTTTTGAGACACCCAATCAATGTACAGACAAGGGATTATCTACAATTGAGGAGAGTTTATAAAAGAGAATGTCTAATTACTTTTTGAATACATCAACACAAACAACCAATGTTAAACTTAGTTCTTTTTGTCCATAAATCAAGGCTAAATCAAATGATAACTTGCAGCATTCAAAGAAATATATCTATTACGAGTTTGTAAGTGCGATTGCACAAATTGATGTTTCCTGCATCACTCAGCAAACACTACAAAAAGACAAAGATATATGTATCTCTGCTTATGTTTAACATATTGCTTTGATGCATTAAAGATCATGCTAAAACCAACCAACATCATGCTAACAAGGTCAGGTCCAGCAGATACTAAAATTATCAAGCTTTCAATATGTGGAATATAAGGAGCAGTTTTGCTTGCTATTATCCCCATATGTTTAAAATTGATAATACCCAAAACACTGTTGTCCTGTAATTAACCATGTACAATGCTTTAGGGGTGGAAATGCCAATTCTTTTTTTCTTCTTTCAATCAATTAAACAAGTAACTGTAGTTACATAATACGTCCTTTGATTCGGAATGCACATACTAAGGTCTCATGGCTCAATGTGAGATTAACGGTTACATAAAACCACAAGCTTGCTTGCTTCCTTTCCTTCAGACAGTAATGTTTATTGAAATGTCACAAAATTCTCTCTTGATATGGCCTTAATACATACTGTAGTTTCTTATTTTCAGAACAAAACAGTACGATCAATGTTGGTGTGTTTGTTCTGACGTACCCTAATTTTCACTCTCTTCATATCATTCATCGAGTTCACCATATGGGAGAAGCATGGTGTCGAGCGATGACCTGTTTTTAATTCCCGTATGAAAATCCACCAAACTCCCGTATATTTTAGAACACTCTAAGACTAGAGTTCGCATACCGAATGGCTGAAAAAAAATCTTGAAGCGCAAATCAAGTTTTTCTAGCATAAGTGTAACTGCATGTTTGGAGATACTTCCGCAGCCCTTGAGTGATGGCGAGATTTAGGCCTATTCCGTAGTGTGAGCAATGCGCGTGCGTGCAAGTGAATTCTCTCGCAGATGGGATGAGATGCTAAGAACACAAATAAAATACCGTTTACCTGAGGAGAACTGAGATAAATGACTGTTTTACTGAAGAAGGTTGAGAGAGTAGAGAATAGAAGTGTCACGTAATAAATGTTTACGGGAAGTGACTTAATTGTATGGTACGGTAAGAGTATAGGAGCCCGGAACAAGGCGATACAATTTTCTACACTACTGAAAATAGTAAATATACCCTTTGTAATAATGAATAATAATTTTGGGGGTCATGTAGTAATAGATGTTACCCACCCACTATCCCTTTTTAGATCAGGACTTATATAGTAAAATTGGAGGTGTGTCCGCCATTACACGCGTAAATTATGGATCAAATACAGTATTGCTAACCCCGCGCATTCGTTACTGACAGCCTTTCTGTCACTGCCCCGCTTTTCCTCCACGCAACCCACGGTCGCCACATAACAAGTCCCTACGTCTAACCGCCACACGGCAAGAATTCTGAGCATAGTTCTCACCTACAGTAAACCCTGTATTTCGAAGGCAACAAAGGTGAAGAATATGTCGGGAGTTTGGAACAGCTGAGCCGTGTTGCCAAGTTTTTAGTGTTGTTGTAAATCAACTGATTCGAATAATACACAGCGCTACACTTCAGATATTATTTCTGTACAATTAAACATAATATATTTTAAAAGTCGATCCTGTGTCAACGCTGAGCACATTCAAAGAGAGAAATACGGTACTTAGATGAATAAATAAATTCCACACCGAAGCTATGATACCTTTATCATCGGTATTCAATTCAATAAATACGACAAAGAGGGCAAACACTCTGTAGCTAATGAATATTTAAAAAAACCACACACCACGCAATGATTATCCTTTAACATGAAACAAGAGTCTGGGTGGAGGTCGTTCACAGCTTACAGTAGAGTAGTTGACACATAATACCAGGCACACTCACTGAATCGCGACTCTCTACGGTTAATATTAGCTTCCTTGATAATACAAAAGTAAAGTTTAGGTAAAGAAATATTTAGCACCGAGCACTCATCAAGCCACTCTGTGGCAATATTATTGCCGTGGTTTTACATTGTCGAGTTGTAGGCTATTGAATGACAGGCAGTAATTTGAACACTATGACGGGAAACAATAGCTTGTGCTCTATTATCGACTGCCGCAAGCGAACTGACACCAATAAATAAATAAAGTTATCCTGTCACTTGGCAAGGATTCGACACCCTCCATCCCTTCACTGTACCTATCATCACCACCACCACCACCATCATTGTCTTCGTCAGAGCCTAATGAATTGACAAGGTTAATAATAATTTTATCCACCGCAATACCCAAAACGCCTTCAGTATTTCTTTCTGTACATGCTGTACGGCATGTGTCCAGTCCTCGGGTCTAACTTCGGCGAAGTAAAAGTAAGCGAAACAATGACAATGAAAGGAACTCTGACACAGACAGTGGTTAACAAGTGACTGAAACAATGGCTGCTCACACGACAAGAATTCTGTCACTTGTGTGGTGTATCTTGTACCCACATGTTGGCGACGGGTGTTTGATAGTAGAATGTCGAGAGCTGTGAGATATTGTTTGTAGTTTTTGAAAATTATGCATGTGTGACGCATGCACAGTGAGTGTTAACACGGATTTTAAAACAATTTGGTTTGTGTATCTCCCTTGCGAAAGACCATTGAAACAGTAAAACTTCACGCGCCACGAATACCTTTTAATTTAAATTTATTTTATCAAAGTAGGTACGGTAACAGAAAATAAAATAATGCAAAACGAAATTAAATAAGTCACTTTGACAAGCACAAGATTGTTACTAGGAACCTCGGTTATACACAACACAAAATTAAGTTCTTTTCACAGTACTAATTTCTGATTAGGAACTGTAGGCTAGTCATACACAAAATAAAATAAGTTACTTTGCCAATACTATATTGTGGTTAGGTGGCGTAGTTGGTAGCATGCTGAACTGTTGTGCCGAAAATAGCGGGTTCAAACCCGGCCGAAAGTGTCGGATTTTTTAAGAGCGTTAAAATCCTTCAGTATGCCTTCCTTTGGAGGGGAAGTAAAGCCGGCGGGCCGTTGTCATAGATTTATTGCATGTAAAAGATCCTTCCACAGACTAAACTTGTGTGAAGCTAAATGTCTAGGTTAGATTTCGTTGGAACGCTCTATCCAAGTTCCAACGTTCACCACTAGGTATCATTGACATCTGGTAGCGAAAGTTGGAACTACTTGAAATTGAACAGAACTTGTAGCTCACCCTATTAGGTCTCCGCTTGAAGCAGCTACAGCCTCTGGCAAGCCGAACATGTCCTCGGACATTCCCGGCACTAAAAGCCATACGATAAATAAATAAATAAATAAATAAATGTGGTTAGGAACTTTAGTCACACAAAATAAGATAAAACAAACAATAATTAAGGATTTATTAATTTAAAGCTCTTCAATTTTCGCGGATTCAGCACGGGCGTCAATCAATGTCTTCTTTTGCCAATATGTGGAGATCTTTCGTGGCTTTTCTTTCGACTGCCACCTTAGCCGCCGCTTCCTTCCTTTTCCTCCAGGCTTTGCACCTGTTTTGCTTCCTTGAACACGGCGTAAGAGTTTCATGCAGCTTAGACCATGTTCTTGCTCACGGTTATCTTTTCTGCTCCACCAGCTGCCACCACAGCGTCCTGAATGCCAATCAGACTTGCTTCTTTCTGATTGACAATCATGCACTCCTTGTTCAGGGAGAAACTTCTCTTTAGAGCTGCATTGCTGTGATATAAAATCAGTATCATTTTAACGAAGCTTGTGAGATCGTTTTCGGCAGGAGCTGAGGAAGGTGCTGAAGCCACTAATTCAGACCACTGAACATCGAGCCATGGCTTTTTTCCGTTGAACTGCTTCAAAAGCACAGTGACGGAGGGCAGTCTCAGAACTGCGGAGTAGCTGCTCTTGATGCGGTCAGCCATTGCGCCAGAAAGCAAATTCCTCCGATTACAAACAATTTCCAGGGCAATGATGATCCTATCTTCTGCCAACTCAGCGACTCAGTCTCAGCGACCACTATAGGGTCTGAACAGGAAAAATGCACGGGCATCTTGTAAGCAACAGGTAACCTCTCTTTGATTTTTTTCAGCCATACGATGTACAATTTTTGGCAGTTGGTGCGAAATTGCAGCACATCCGCATCTGAAATTTTTGAGATCTTGAGCTGTTATCTTCTTTAAGGGCTGCTCTAGTCGAGAAACCCAGATCGAAAAAACAACTGGTCTCCTCTGTGAATAACAATGCGGACTGATTCCTGACTGTCATTGTCAGCGATGAAAGCGACGCGCGGAGAGGGTACGGCCGGCGGTCGGCCAGGCAAAGCATGCATTCGACGTTGGCTGGGCTCTCATCCCGCTTAGCACTCTAGCGATGGCGCAATATGCGGGTGGCAGCGTGGTCTTCAGGCGAAATAGAAGGCCGAGTGGGAGGACTGTACCGAGCGTTCGGAGGCTAAGAAGTCGGGCATTATGAAACTTTTGAAGATTTCCCGTATCAAATGTGAATTTCCCGTATCTCTCAACACCCTGGAGATTGTAATGATTGACTACAGTTGAACCGAAAATTGCCAACTGTTCCCAAAGCCTGTCATAATTACAGTATATCACATATTCCTCCCACCTCCCCCTGTCAAAAATAAACAGTAATTAATATTTCTTTTATGCATAATTGGCAGTTTTTTAGGAAAATACTTAACTGTAGGCATGTATGGTCTGAATACATTAAATATTCACCTGCGTTAGCGATATCCTCACAGCATACTTGGAGACACGAGTCAGATGCATCGCCGATTTTCAGGGCTCTTGGATTTACTGCCTATAACAGAAAACATTTTAAAACTTAGAATATATTATCTTATATCCGGGAAAATGTTATTTGTTGCTTCAATCAGAGGCTTGGAAAACCTTTGGCCCTGTGTATATAATATGTGTGTATCGTATTTGTCTGTAGTGACGACTGTTGTTCAGTAATAATTTATTGAACATGAGGGTAGATGCCCCAGGACTTGAAACATGCAACATTCTGGAGGCATTTTTTAAAGTGGTGGGGGTGGAAGGGTATAAACCAAACTCAGGATGGCTGCTGTCAGTCCCAGGATTTGAACCCTACATCTCTGAACAGCAGCCCTCTATTGACTTCTCTAAGATGAGTAAATGTATGTTGAAAGAATATTAAATACTTAACTCATGCTCAATCATAACAACTGAAAGTAAGTCATGAAGACTATTTCCCATAGACAATGAGTAACTGGGAAGTGCTGCTCATGTGGCAATCTTGGTATGTTTTGGTTCGAAACAGAACGTAGCAACCACATAAAATAGGGATTTGTTTATGGAATTTTGTTGTTTGATTTAGAAGCTTTGCAACATCGTGGTCATGTAGTCTCGTGTACTTGAGTGTATGTGGAATTTGTCTGATAAACTGCGTTATTGTGAAAGCTGTATTAGTGCTTGTATTTGTAATTCAGATGAGGATTGGGAAGGAGGAGGCCTAGGCCTTAAGCTAGGAACCATTCCGGCATTTGCCTGGAGTAGAAGTGGGAAACCACGGAAAACCACTACCAGGATGGCTGAGGTAGGAATCAAACCATCCTCTTCTCAGTTTTGTCCCACGAGGCTGGGTGTACCCCGTTCCAGCCCTCAGACCAGAATTAAATTTCTTGGCAGAGCTAGGAATCGAACCTGGGCCTCCGCGGTGACGGCCAAGCATGCTAGCCTTTTCACAACGAGGCGGACTGTTTATGGAATTAAAATAAGCATTAATCCCAACGAGAATGCAAATTGATGCTTATTAGGATGCCCGAACATTTCTATAAACAGTGAAATTTAACTTGATAGCTTCCCAAAGATTAATCATAAACCACACTAAAGAAACTGCTTTGAAAATGATGAGATTAGTATGAGTCTTCTTATCTTAGGCCCATTCTTACAATCTCCAGTGAAGTGACAGTAAACTCTGAGTTGGCTTTACGGTCGGAGTAAAGTCCCGGTAAACATTCGATCCTTCTTACCAAGTTCCGGTTAATGTTTACGGTAGGTTAGCATATCTGCGCATAATTTTCAACAGTTGGTACATATTTCTGGTACGATTTGCAGATTTCTTGATACCTCTCAATAGTTGGCATGAGTGGATTTGCGTCAGGGAGTAATAGATCTGTGTTCTTGGCGAAATCTGTTTGTTATGTTACGATTATAAAGAGAAATATTAGATATGGAAGGACAATTATCTCCAAATGAGACAAATAAAGGCCTCAAGAGGAAAAGTTTCATCAAACGGAATCGTCTAAAAAGTCTTGATAGTCTAACTCCTCATAATAATCACTTCGATTCTTATATACTTTTTGTCTCCTTCTTTAAACAGCATCAGCATTTACGAAACCCATGAAATTACGGATAATTTTAAGCATATTGACGATGTATGTAATCAGCTGGCGTTGAGATTATAATAAAAAATCTGGCAGTAAAGCTGTTTACGGGAGGAGAATCCTCCGTTAAAGTTCACTGCCGTTTAAGGCATATTTTACTGTCTTTGTTGCTAACCGGGTATTGTAAGAATCACGTTCCAGTAAACTTGCCGTTGCCAGTAAAGATTTAACCGGAGATTGTAAGATCAGGCCTTAGTCATAAGACAACATTGAGTAGGATATTACTGTATAATTTTTCTTTATATTTTTATGCCTATATCACTTGTTAAAGAGTGGTAATTCACCAATGAGTACTGAACGATCTCACCAGATTAATAGAAAGCTTTCATGGAGGGGGGCTTGTCTCTTTAATTATTACTATTATTATTATTATTATTAAGGTTCGCTCAAAAGAGCATTACAGTGTAAATATGGTGATATGTTTAATTACTATCTTGACTACACTCTGTTAGGTATCTGGCTCTCGTTGCGCAGTCTATTAGATGATAGTGCACAGAGGTTTTGCCACATAGATTTCAAATACAATCTTCAGTCGGTTGATAAAATCTCTTTATATATATTATGGTAAAACCATTGAATTGAATATCTTGTACCGAGTATCTTGTAATAATGTCTCCGAGCCTGGTTCACTTTGGTCCAGTTTCTTTCTACATTTGCACCAATGTTGTAGAAGTCGGTATCTATTTTTGTCTTCTAGCAGTTTTACGTATGGGTCTGTAGATGGAAGTAGTAAATTTGTTCTAATATCTTCCATGTAGAATGTTTCTTTTGTCATTCCATATACCATCTCGATGGCTAGTTTCAGGTATCTTGACTTAAGGCTAAATGTCCCGACATTTTGGTAAGAAAATATTTCAACAGATGGCAGCACAAACAAAGCTGAATTTATTTATTATTTTTTCTTGAAGGGGGGCTCCGATCTGCGATCTGAAAACTGCTGTGTACTCTGTCTAGTAGCAGAATTGAGATTAATTCATTGCTTAATTTTTAATTTCAAAAACAGAAAAGTTGGTGTTTTTATCTCAAATATCTGATTACAATTCGAAGAAAGAAAAAAAAAAAAAAAGAAAAAAAACGGGGAATACAGAAGTCGAGTTTTATTTACTGATTCCAAATCCGTATCGAAAACCTAAATCGGTTGAATAGAATCTTCGGGATCACTTTGGGAACTTTGGGAATAAGAGTGTAACTACTTGGAACAAAAGGCGTGGTAGCCTAGTAGAATAAGGTCGCGGAGAGCGGGGCGGTGAACCGGAGCTCGAGTCAGAGAGCGCCAACCTTACCTGACGGTATGGGATTCCTGATCATCTTCTAGTCCAATGTTGTGATTGACTGTGATGGCTAGTTCTGAATTATTGTCCAGGTCTGGATACTTCTGAGTGATTCTTTGATATCTTACCAGTTTATACTACGACTTCTAGTTTTCTATCTTGTTTCTCCTGTTTTTAGTTAATCGATCCCTTTAATTAATTTTTATTTAATTTATATTACCTGCAACAGTATTATTTATAATGTTTGTTAGGTGTTCTATTTTCGGCACTTTACTTTTGGGACAGTATCTCTGGTAGAACAGATACATAAAATGCGTAAACATTGACCATTATGGCAATGGTAATAACTAATAACCGTGTTGACTGATAGTAATATCTTATTAAAACCGCCTCGTCAAACACCAAAGAAACGTTTAATTACATTACTAATCGTACATGTTTCGGTATTTCATTGATAGTTTCCTCAGCGTGATTGATATTAAATCTTAAAACTAGTTAACAAAGCCAAAAATAAATGGATATCCTTACAAAAATTGTTTTAAATCAAAAAATGGAAAAGCTTGCAAATAATTAAATGCATGCAGTTTTAAGATTTAATATAAATCACGCTGAGGAAGGTATCAATGAAGTACCGAAACATGTACGATTAATAATGTAATTAAACGTTTCTTTAGTGTTTGACTAGGCGGTTTTAATAAGATATTATTATTAGAACAGATACATGTAATTTACATATAGGTACGACTGATGGAGAGTATTACGGTCATCAAGTGCAGTTAGTTTTACGTTTTAGTTGAAACTTGGAGCCACCAGGACTGGCATACGAAACGAAATATATTATCAATTTAAATTAGCGTCATGAAATTAAATTGTTCAATGGAATAAAATTTCACTCCTGGCGTGAAATAAAATTAATTTCACTTCTGGCATGAAATAGAATTCATTGGACTACAGACTATTAATTTCGCTCCCGACTCGAAATAAAATTCTTTACAGACTTTTAATTTTGCTCCTGGCGTGAAATAATATTAGTTATAAGACTTTTCTACGCTCCTGGCACAAAATGAAAACCGTTACAGTCTCTTAATTTTGCTCCCGGCGCGAAATAACATTTTTCAACGACTTTTAATTTTGCTCCTGGTATGACAAAAATTGCCAGCCCCATGGTGTTGGGGTAGCATGCCTGCCTCTCACCTGAAGGCCCCAGGTTTGATTCCCGGCTCAGTCAGGTTTTTTAGAAACTGATGTATGGGTTGGAACGGGATGCACTCAGCCTCGAGAGTAGCTGTCTGACAGTCACAAAACCAAGATTAATGGCTGAGGGAACCCGATGCGCTGACCAATATCTGCAGGCCTAATGGCTGGGCAGCGGTCGCTTGGTAGGCCTAGGCCCTTCATGGGCTATATTGCCACGGTTTATTTTAATTGCACAAAATTCCCAAACAGCATTTAGTTTCACCCCCGGGGTGAATTTAAAATGCATGGAACATTTCATTTTGTGTCTGAAATTAAATCTGAGCTGGCATGCGAAAGAAAATGGCTGTGGGCGAATACCTGGGACATGCTGGCTGAAGACCGCTCAACTTGGCGCCGCACCATCTCGGATACTGTAAGAATGTTTGAAAGGGATCGACGCACACATGAAGAGGCCAAGAGTCAAGCTAGGAAACTTCGAGCAGCCCAACCACGTTCTTCTCCAGCAATACTATGTGACTTATGTGGACGCTTGTTCCATGCCAGGATTGGACTCTTTAGTCACCGTAAACACATCCACAAACTGGACTGAAGGAAGAAGATTTATACTCTGATTCAAGTTAAAGCCGATGATGATGGGCGAATACACATTTTAATTTCGCAGCGAGCGCAATATTCGGGTGCGAAATGATATTGATTGTCGGTGCGAAAATTAAAATCGAAGCAAAATTTAATTCAAAACACAATAACATACCGGTAGTGAAAAGCGACACAAAACTAAATGCAGTGCGAAACGAAATACTGTATGAGGCACAGGGGGTTGATTTTGTGCCATGGTCAGTATAAATGCACTGAGGGTAAGAAGGAAGTAGTAAGGAATGCCAAGCTTCTTCTCCAATACTTCGAGGGAGCAGGTAACATTTTCGAGAGTCAAGCATTTCACGGGCAATAGTTCTATCCAGTGGCATATAGGGTAGGGGTGTTGGGGGTCAACCTCCCCATCCCCCCAAAATTTCTGGAAGTGTAAGAAATGAGAGGAATGAACCCCCACTCCCCTCCGAAACAGAACTCCATATGCGCCGCTGGTAATATCACAGACAATTTACTGTTATTTGTAACTCTTCAGTCGGTCAACACTAATTTGCCCAATAACTGGGCGGGGTACAACGTATATAAGATGTAAGTAACACTCCTGGAAAAAAATTACATGTGTTAGATTAAGATCACTAAAATTGCTCCATTATAATAGTGACCATAAACTAATACATATAATGTATTCCACGAGTGTTATTTACATATTATGTAGATTGTACCCCGCCCAGTTATTGGGCAAATTAGTGTTGACTGACTGAAGAGTTACAACTGACAATTTGTATTGTAATGGGAGTTCCTCACTTATCTTGAATGTCTGTCCGCACAGCACATTCGTCTTCTTGTTCGTTATGTCAACAAGTCAACCCCTGGCACTATCCAGCCCATGACGGGCTAAGGCCGACCAAGCGACCGCTGCCCAGCCATTCGGCCTGCAGATATTGGGGTGACGCGTGATCAGCGCGTCGGGTCCCCTCAGCCGTTAATCTTGGTTTTCGTGATCGGGGCGCTGTCTCACTGTCAGACAGCTACTCAATTGTCCTCACGAGGCTGAGTGCACCCCGTTCCAACCCTCACGTCAGTTTTAAAATCCCTGACGGAGCCGGGGATCGAACCCGGGGCATCCGGGTGAGAGGCAGGCGCGCTACCCCTACACCACGGGGCCGGCTTGTTCGTTATGGAACAAGTAAAGGTACTTGTTGCCCCAATGTACACAAATTATTGCGTCATAAACGTCAGGGAGGGCCAGCCCCGAGTCCGAGGTGTAGTCAACGACGATGGTGATGATGCCATAGCACTGACTTTCTCCTACACTGGAGTGATGACCATTGTATGACTCACGTTGCTGTTGCAGCCCAGCAGATTGTGTAGGAGGTGAATGTTAAGACTACTGTTGCCAACGTCAGGACTTTGAACATCGCACCGAACATAATTTAACTCTCGAAACGAATAAATTTTAATTTCAACAACGAAATGAAATGTTCCATGCATTTTAAATTCACGTCGGAGTGCAAAACTAAATACCGGTTGGGAATTTTATTTCACGCCGGGTGTGAAATTAAGAGTCTGTAACGAATTTTATTTCGCGCCGGGAGAGAAATTAAAAGTCGTCACAAATTTTATTTCGCACCGGAAGCGAAATTAAAAGTCTGTATCGAGTTTTGTTTTGCACCGCGAGCGAAATTAGAAGTCTGCAATGAATTGTATTTCGCACCGGGAGCAAAATTTTATTCAATTGCACAATGTAATTTCGCTTTGCTATTATGTTTCGTGTTGATTTCGCTAAGTCATTTCGCTTCGAATTAAGATTCGCTTCGATTTAATTTCCCGCCGACAATCATTATCATTTCGCTCCCGAGTATCGCGCTCATGGCGAAATTCAAATATTTTCGCCCCCACACCCATGCATTTAGTTTCGCATGCCAGCCCTGATTCAAGGGCATACCACTAAATCCCAGGGGAGATTGCGACTAAGTATTGTACCAAGAAAAGGAAGCCAGGCCCTAAAAAAAAAAAATAATAATAATAATAATAATAATAATTGAAATTACATATTTCTTTATGCTTGCATTAGAGAATCTGTACTGAGCAGTTTTGATTTCACTTATATTTTATCTGTACAAGTTGGACGACTAAACGTCACCCCACAATCTGCAGGCTACATGGCTGAACAGCGGTTGCTTGGTAGGCCTAGGCCCTTAATGGGCTGTCGCGCCATGGGTTTAGTTCTTTTTACTTCTAACATATAACTGTAAGAGTACAAGATCACGAACTATTCAGTGACAACTTTTTTCAGGAAGCAAGTTCGACTCAAATGAAAACAATGCGTTGTGTGGAAAGGTAAGACGTAGCCATTGTGAAAATGGAAAATTGGTTTCCGGAAATACTGACGACAGTCAAGCTCCATGTTCTCCAGGTTCAAGCGTTCTGCACAAATATCTACTTCCCTTGTACGCACACAGAAAACGAAGAAAAGTCCCAACAGAGCTTGTGAATTGGCGTATTGAACAAAAGAAAAGTAAGGAACTGAAACAATGTTTCTTACAGCAGATGTTTATTGCCATTCAGAAATTCCTTCTTATTTTATGATTTCTTTCCTAGGAAACTGTCATTAGTCAAACATCTCTCTTCAACTAGTTCAACACCGGTCAATCAACCTACCATTGTGGTTGCACCTGAAGTTCAGTTGTGTCTTGTGTTTCCCAGGTTTTTCCACACTCCCTCCAGGTAAATGCTGAGATAGTACCTTACTTGAAGTCTCAGGGCACCTGCCCCATCCCTGACAGTTGCACACATAATCAACTACACGGGACTGATGACCAAGATGTCCCAAGCCCCTATTGTGTATTATTATCAACTAGAGCAACAACAACAACAAGAATGTTTGAAGAAGTAAGAAAGGTATCTGTACAATCAAATTGTATCAGCGTTACATAAGCATGACACTACTATAATTTTATTCGACATGCAAGCTACCCTCTGGGTGTCAATTAACAAAGCTTGCACCAGGCACCCGAGGCCATACGATATTATTATTATTATTGCTGAGATATTGTTCCACGCCTAGGCACTTGTACATGTAACTCGCCGAACTACAATATTTATGACAAGAGGAAGAATTCCTTTCTGTCGTCAGCTCATACCCTTCTCCCTTCGTCAACTCGGCATGTTCATCATTTTCCTTGCGCAAGAGATCTTGTGAAGACGCACTGCTACCCCTACCACCCTTTTCAAGACAATTCACAAACTTTTGGTGACGATTCCATTCACCCGATTTTATTTCTGAAAAATGCATTGGAATCAGGAAATAAATCTCCATTTTCGTATTACCAGGTTTTTTCATATTTTAAACAGAAATATAAAAAACTGCTAGTACCTTTTTTGTTTTTCACATTTTGGAAAATGCATTGAATTAGTATCAGTTCTATTGCACTCTAGTATACATAGTGGTTTTCAGATCGCAAATAAGGGCTTCCATTCAAGAGAAAACTAAAAAAAGAATTTGTCTCACTTTGGTGCTGCTACGTGGTGTCAGAATTACAAACTAAAAATCGGGACATTTAGTCTTAACTTTCTCAATTCTTTCTACATCACTGTGTGATAGCCATAATAATATATAGCAGTGAAATAATATGGAAAAATCGTATCATTTTATTGTTTCACAGTGATAACCTCTAACGTTAAAAAAGTGACTTGAGGTATCATTATATATATACACACACACACACACACAAGGTCTGTTAGAAAAGTATCAGACTTTTTTTTATTTTGCGAAAACCTGATGGATTTGAATCAAGCGCACTTGCATGAGCTGACCATGAACTTTTGTGTGCATGGGGGAATATTTTCCCGCCTATCGATAGCGTCTGTTGCTGGCAAGCAGCATTTGAGTGAGGTAGTGTGTAGTGCTCTCGTCAGTTTTTCATTGCAAGGACTGGGATTTGGTTTCCGGATCGTACCCGTACACCCAGGACTCGTCACCAGTAATTATGGTGTTCATGAAGTCACCCCCACTGTTTGTGGAATCCAGAATGTCCTGTGAGACTTCAACACGAAATTCGTGTTGAAGCTGCTGACTGCGGAGCAAAAGCACCAATTTACCATAGTTCCTCCTTCCTGGCAATTTGCTCATGTTTCTTCCCCACTGACATCACCTTCATTTCTGAAATACCGATTTTCATATCATCTTCTCTACATTACTGTTCAATTTCTAACATGTAGTTAGCTTTTTGACAGTCTGTCATTGCAATGAAGTTATTAGCATAAGACAGACTGCCTACCTGGTTTCCACCTTATATGAATCCCAACCAACCAGTTCAATCTCTCAACAAATGGTCCATATATAAAATAAATAGTAACGACATAACGAATAGAATAAAAAGTGTGATCTCTTCTCCCTCAATAGCATGTAATGAATACGGATCGGGTTGGCACTCGCCGCTACGCAGCTCTACAGTCAACTTGAGATTGTTGATTTCCATATATGTTTATGTGTGATTTATTAAGTATTTAATCGGTCGGAGTGTTTTGGTGGTGTTCTGTGCAAACGTTTATTGATATACAAGTGCTTACACTATTACTTCATAGTATTAATACCTGAAATGCTATTGTAGGAAGCATTAACTGAAATGGAATTTAATTTCCTGTCGTGTGTTGACGTTATCTTCGTGTGTTAATTTTATTGTTATTTAATGTAAGTAAACAGCAGTTTAGCCCTTACATTTTCATGAGTGCTTAATGTGAGTAGTGAAGATGACTTGCTGTTTTGTACGGTACCAGGATGCAGATCTAGCTATGGGGACTGTGAAGAGGTCAGACGGTTTTTCAAACCTCCTAAAGATAAGGAACGTTTTATCAAGTGCAAAGGGGCCATACCAGGGAAGGATAGGGAACTTACTGAAAAGTCCTACATCTGTGATGCTCACTTTTCAAAAGATTTAATTGTTAAATTTGACAAATTTGTGATAGAAGGGAAGGAAGTAGTACTTCTCCCGAGAACCAACTGGCGATTGAAAGACTATTCTGTTCCACATATATTTCCTAATTTGCCTAAGTATTTGTCCAGTATGGTGTAAATAAAAATGCTCTTGATGCCATTAAAGACTACTTCTGTGAAGAAAGGGATGAGAATAAAAAGACAATGAGTTTAAAAACATATATCTACCGTAATGCTGAAGGAGGCGTGATCAGTTTTAGGCAATAGCCTACTCTAAGAAGGGGTCATGACTGTGCCTTCTATGTCTGTTAAATGTTAAGTGCTTCTGAAATGATGGTAGTTTATTGAGTTTGGTGTTTGTGGAGTGAAATTTATGGGTATAATTGATTTTTGTAATATTCTAAGGTAAAGTTGAAGGAGCCGTGATTGGGTTTAGGCAATAGCCTACTCTATGAAGGGGTCATGACTATGCCTTCTATGTCTGTTGAATGTTAAGTTCTTCTGAAATGATGGTAGTTTACTGATTTTGGTGTTTGTGGAGTGAAATTTATGGTTATTATTGAATTTTATAGTAATCTACGGTAAAGTTGAAAGTTGCGTTCGTACGGCTTTTTTTTTTTTTGGCTGTGTTGCAAGACTGTTAAGGGAATGTAAAATGTGTAACAATGTGAAGAAATCCTTTCCGATAGCGAGGTTAATTTTTCCGTTCTTTTTTTTTTATTTACCGATAGCTGGCAAAACTAATTGCATTTTGAACTTGCTCTCTGTCTTCGCTTATTGTCAAAACTGGACTATTACAGAAGACGACTTTTTAAATTATAATTGGGCACAGTAAAGTAAGTGGAGATGTCGAACTTATTAGCGCCTATGAGGATATCTTGCGGTGTTTTAACATGTAAAACAGGTCGCAAGGTTTCAAAAGTCTCATAAGCGCCAATGCTAACTTATATCACAGATCGGAGCCAGCGCTGCGGCGGACCAGGCGTACTAAGCCAGTGATATCACTTCTTATTCTATTTGTTATGGTAACGGTGAAAGATTACAGCCTTCCATCTTTCCTGTAATGCGCTTAAAACCCAGAATTCACCCTACCACCAACTCTCATTCGAACAGCTTTATACATTAGTCCTCAGCTTCTGTTTCATTTAAGTGTTGTTCCTCTCCCTTCCTATATTTGATTTTTTGGAGCAGGTAAGTGTGTCCTCGTACAATCCTCCCTTTTCCTCTGTATTTAGGCTGTGTCTTGACTGTACTTGAGTCATCTATATTTGAATTGCTTCTTTTCTGCTAATTATTCATTGGCCAGAATAATTGAGCGGATGAGTGGTCAGTTCTCGCACCCTGATCAAATTCGCCACTGTGATTGGTCAATTCTTTTCATTCTCGTTACTTGGGCGACACTTTCCTTCCTATTGTCTTTTAGCTCCAATGTGTTTCGGTGCTGTCACTCCTGGCCAGGGAAATTTCTGCTTTCCTGCGCTCAAGTATATTTTTCTTAGTGCCTCTAGTGGACATTTGCTTTCCCAATAGTTCATTATGTTTATTGCTTGCCACAGTGGGTGAGTGGTTATCGTGTCGGACTACGAACCCCAAACTTGCAGATTCGCTCCTGGCCTTGGTACTGGTAGGTGATCTTTGAAGGCAGCAAAAGTCTCGGCTCGCATGTCACACGTTGTTGGCAGGTTTAAGAACCCATTTAAAGTCTGTAGGCCATGTTCATAATGGCAAAATTAATCTCGAGACTTTCTGCCAACACAAAGTTCCTCCTTTCTCTACTAGAAAGCGCTATAGTGTCAAGGAGCTTACGATATCTAACCTCCTTGACTTTCATAGCACTCCAAGGAACAACAAAAATTCGACATGCACGCTGCACTCTGGGCGTCAAATAACAAAGCTTGCACCCGGCACCCGAGCCCATAAATAATAATATGTTTATTTATCGTATTTATGAGTGCTTCTTATTGTATCTGCCAACACATTAAGGTAAGGTTTCATAACCTGTTGGTGGTCGAATGAAGTGTGCAGGTCTGAGTGTATTTTTGTGGAATACTACATGATATTTGCGTGTATATTCATTATTCTGTATGAGAGTGCCTTCTCATCTCCTATCTTTGAGTACAGCATGTTTTATCTCAGTTCCTTACCTTCCTTTTGAAAATTGTTCTTATCTACGTACCGCATTCATATGCTTACATGCGTGGTTTCATCTTGATTGGATTTCAGGTCCTAGATATGGCAGTGTGATAGTTACACTATGAACTTTTCTGTTCACTTCGTGACACTAAGAACCCTGTGGCTTATACCAGTCTTTAACATTCAGGCTATGGACTTGCGGGAGTGGGATTTGATTGTGATTTGCCAACACACCTTTGTTAACTCACGATATTGTACGCTTGTTGTGAAGCAAGGCAATTTCATGTGTAAAATATAATGTAACTCTCCTCAAAATCTATATTTTATGAATTTGTTATTATATCAAAGGTTTACATAAGTCATAATATTTATGTCCTTTTGTGGCATCAGCCTATTTCATTCTTTCGCTGTGCTCTAAATGTTTAGAATCCTGTCTTGATGCGATTCATCTCCTGCCTTCTGGCATTTTCTTAATTTATTTGTCAGATTCTTTGTGTGTGTTGTAACACTGCTCTGGCACATTATGTTTTCGTCACTAACCTATATACTGCTATCGGTCGTGGGAATGTCTATTGTGGCTGTAACTACCTCTATCCCTATTCCTAATTTATGTGATTCATTTCTAGGCTATTTAAGATACCACATTTACTTTGGTGGTGTCTCTCTTTTCTAATTCATTGTCTAGCCTTTTAATCTATTTCTCATCCCAATTTCATCACACACGTGAAGTGTGGCTTTTATTCACATGTCCTTTACCTACTCATACTTTATGTGGGAATTTTAGAATTCATAAGCAAGCATGTTTCGTCTCTAGATTGTACGCTTCCTCGTCGAGTCTTCTTTGTTGCACAGTTTGGGGTGATTGGGAACGAAGTAGATGTGGTATGAACCATCCCAGCATTTGCCTGGAGTAGAAGCTGGAAACTCATGGAAAAAGACTTCTATAATGGCCGAGATGGGAATCGAGCCCATCTCTTCTCAGTTTTGTCTCACGAGGTTGACTGTACCTTACTCCAATCCTCAGACCAGAATTTAATTTCTAGGCAGACCCAGGAATCAAATATGGACTTCAGGGGTGTCAGCCAAGAATGCTAGTCACTATACCACCGAGCGTTCTACCAATGATCTTTAATTGAAAATGCATTAAAAGGAAAAGGTTAGAAATAATACAACTTACTATCATCCGACTTCTCTCCACTCTTTAACCTACAAGAAGTAACTTACTGTCTCACAAGAGATGAACACAGTAATTGTATGAAACAGTTCACTAGCATGAAGAGCACAAATAATGAAATAGGTAAGAAGTCTTTGAAAGACTTAAGACTCTAGTTAAACACTAGCACAAAACATAACTACACCATGTGGCATGCATGCCAAGTGTGATCTCTGTTCAGTCTAGCACAGTTCAATTACATCTCCATGATAGCTGCATGTGATAAGGCTGAACCTTGCCCACATTCACATGCTCCCACCAAATCTCCTGGGTGAACTGTATAATTATACTCTAAATCAGTAGTCGGCAACCCGAGGCTCGCAAAGCTTTAAATATTTTGGTTATGATATACTGTATCGTACTGAATAAAAATAGTCTTTTTTCTTTTTGTGATTTTACATACTGGTACAACAGGTTGGATACACGAATCGGTAATTACGGTTAGCATGTTTCTGGCAGCATTTTTTTATTGTGCATACTGTATAGGTTGTATCTTTTTCTTAATTACTCGTTTATCCTTTCTGGTGCGCAGAACAGCTAGAAGTTCTAGCAGCCACTACGATTTCTTTGGTTACGTATATTGAAGACTAATCCAACATTGAAACAAAATATCAAAATGTGAGATTATAAAATATACAAAAAATAGAAATCTAAATTGAATATGATGAAGATCCAATACCCTCTCAATTTAAAGAAATTATATCTCATTTTATATTGAAGTGTTTTTATGTTATTAAATCTGATATTTGATTGGACTGTAGGCCTATCTTACTTACCAACAACAGCTGTGAAAGCCAATTTGCTCTTTTGCTTAGTCTAGCAAATCCTAGCAAGAAGTGTCTTACCCCAGGGTTACCCACTAGGCGAGAGCCATGCTCACTTCTGTAGATTTATTCTTTTTTTAAAACTTCCTATACCTTTCAAACAGACCGGTATTTTTGTAAACAAAGACTCTCAGTCAAATATTAAATGCGACAGTGCACCCTTCGGTGAGCGGAGCGCTCAGTAGCGAGTAACAGTGTTGGTAATATTTCACACATTATAATAAATCAAGTTTTGTCCTATGGTTGTATTTGATGTGAAATGATAAAATATTAATATAAGTTACTTTAACTGTTACTGAAGAAATACACAAGTTTCAATGGCATCCACTGATCTGATACTTCCGTTTTTGGATAGAACAGCAGAGGAAGTGGACTTCATGCATGAGAGTGATCGCAATAATACAGATGAGATTTACGAAGCTGATCATGACAAACAGAATTGTCTGTAAATTATCAGGAAGAGAGGCAGTTTCGGGGATTGAAGGCCAAAATCCATTCATTGTACAAATGTAAACTGTTTTTACTTTTATGTTGGACTAGCTGAAGTACCCATGCTTCGCTGTGGGTCATGAATATATTAAAATGTGAAGGTGACAGTTACAACAGGGGATAGGCATGGTGCTGCGTGGAGGGAGAGTAAGGATGGAAGATTTTGTCCAACTACACTGCTCGGCGTTGACCGTATTTTAAAGCACAAATTTAGATTTTACTCCCTAACTGTTGGAGATACTGTACACGAAAAGTGATAAGGACCTTTCGGATAGAAAAATTTTCATTTCTTAGCATTTTCTTTTTATTTGAAATGGAAATATGAAAGTTTGAAGCCAAAGGGTGTAGTGACATCACTAAAATGGTCGCCATCTTTAAATAGTGCAAAGTATCTAAATCAAAAGTAGCCTATATGTTAACCAGGTAAATCAGCTACTTCCATGTAAAATTCCATGTAAATCGGACCGGTGGTTCTTGCGTGATTAAACACACACACACCATCTCCTTTTTATATATTAATATATAATATATATAATAATATATTAATATATATTAATATAGATAGGAAGAACAAGGCTTTCAGAGTGTGGTTCCAGGAAAGAACTGATCTGGCAAGGGAAGATTATAAGATGAAGAAGAAAGAAGCAAACAAGATTGTCGCAGAGGAGAGGAAGAAATGGATGGTAAAGTGGACAGAGATGGAGGAAGACAGCAGAGGAAATAAGAAAGTACTTTATGGGATGGTCAAAAGTAAGAGAAGAGGTCTGCGAGAGGATGTGGTAATGGTGGACAAAAACAGAAATGAGGTACACAACAAAGAGACACTCAAGACAGTGTGGAAAGAGTACTTTCAGGATTTGCTGAATCCAAATGGTCATAGGGAGGAAGACAACGTATTGGAAGATGGAGAAGACAACACAGGAATGGAAAAGGACCTGACTTGGAGAGAACTGGAGATGGCTATAGACAAGATGAAAGGAGGAAGGGCACCGGGTGTGGATGAAGTGAGTGTTGAAATGGTGAAGGCAGCAGGGGAGGTTGGGAAACAGTGGCTGTACCGTGTGATGAGGGGGATATGGAAGGAGAAAAAGACCCCAGAAGATTGGAAGAAAGGATTAATTGTCCCAATATTTAAGAAAGGAAGCAGAAAGGAGTGCAGAAATTACAGGGGAGTCACACTCATACCACACTGTGCCAAGATATATGAAAAGATATTAGAAAGTAGAATACGAGCCAAAGTGGAGAGAAAATTGAGAGAGGAGCAGTATGGATTCAGACCTGGGAGATCAACAGTGGATCTCATATTTTCAGTGAGACAGCTCCAGGAACACCACTACGAATTTGGAGAGGATCTGTTGATGGCCTTCCTGGACATCGAAAAGGCCTATGATAGTGTGTGTAGGGAGAAGGTTTGGGAAGCAATGGAAAACATGGGAGTGTAAAAAGGGACTGTAGGCAGAGTGAAGGAGATGTATTGTGGAAGTGTGAGTTGTGTGAAAGTTGGAGGGGAAAGAACAGACTGGTTCAGACAAATGAGTGGCCTGAAACAGGGTAGTGCGCTGTCACCCCTTCTCTTTATTGTGGTTATGGACGAGGTAATGACACGGATAGCAGGAAAGATAGGAGAAGATAAGATGAAAGCAATGGTGTTTGCAGATGATCTCATGGAGGAAATTCAGGAGCAACTGAAGGCTTGGGAAGAAACATTGGGAGAGTACGGATGGAAGTTCAACATCAGTAAATGTGAGATCCTGTCAATGGCCCGGAAAAAGGACAGACCAATGAGTGGGATAACACTTGGAGGTGGACAACTGAAGAAGGTGGAAAGTCTCAAGTACTTGGGAAGTATAGTGGAGGAAAATGGGAGAAATGACAAAGAGATTAAGGAACGTGGCAGACAGGCAGAAGCATTTCTGAGAAGCATTAGGAGCTTAGTGTGGAATAAAGATGTCCCACAAAAAAGCAAGGAAGTGTTATACAGAAGCTACTATATCCCGATACTGACCTATGCTTCAGAAACTTGGACAATGAAGAAAAGAGACATAAGCAGAATACAGGCAGGTGAAATGAAGTTCCTGCGAAGTAGGATCGGAGTAACAAGAAGAGACAGGGTGAGGAATGAAAAGGTCAGGGAAATAGTGAAAGAGGAGCCCTTGCAAGGTAGGATTGAGACATCAAGACTGAGGTGGTATGGACACTTCAAGAGAATGGATGAGAAGAAGATTCCCAAGAGGATACATGAGATGCAGATGCAGAAGAAACGACCAAGGGGAAGACCAAGAGATAGATGGCTGAAAGGAGTGGAGGAATGTGTCAAGAAGAGAGGCGAGGACTGGACCAGAGTGACAGCGGAGAGGTGGTGGGAAGAAACGACTAAGTGGCGAGGCTTATGTTCCAAACAGACCCAGCCTGGGGTTGGAAACTGTACAAGATGATGATGATGAATAAAGATAACAAGGTCTTCAGTTTTAATTCATACTACCAGCATAATCCTATTTCATATTTGTTTCAATTTAAGTATTTGTGTTTGTAAATAAATAACCATCTCAAATCAAGTCATTAAAATACTTCCATCTTTATAGGGGGGCATATTATTGCCTACTAATGTAAAGACGAGCGCTGTGGTCACTAGAGAGTAACAGCGCACGTAAAGACCTAGCAAGTAATGAAAATCCACAGCCTGCTTCCAGTCTCCGACCGGGTCAGGAATGGAATGAATGAAGCCCCCATCTAGCGGCGAGGATATGAACTGTGCCGGCTGCCGAAGCCTGTCGCACTCCTCTGGGGCAATGATTAAATGAATGACAGATGAAATGAAATGATAGTGGAGAGTGTTGCTGGAATGAAATTTTGACAGGGAAAACCGGAGTACCCGGAGAAAAACCTGTCTGCCTCCGCTTTGTCGAGCACAGATCTCACATGGAGTGACCGGGATTTGAACCACGGACCCAGCGGTGAGAGGTCGGCGTGATGCCGCCTAAGCCACGGAGGCTAAAGGAATCTTGTAGTATTACATGTCAATCTTGTGATCATGAGCCACAGGGTCTCTATTAGGTAGATTTCTTTAGAAAGCTAACTATTGCAATGGGTCCCATGTTTCGACTTCCGGAAAATTTCGACATATCTTCGCGTTTCACATCCCCCAGACCCCAAAACCACCGTCAGTTCAAAAGTTTATATATAATTTATGTATATATGTATATATATATATATATATATATATATATAAATATATCAGTTTCTTGTGGACACGATAACTGCCGTAATTTTGCACCAATCACTTTGAATGTTTTACATAATATGTATCCCTATAAAATCTCGGTCGAGTTCGTTAATGGGCAAAATCGGTCAAAGGGGGTAAAAATGGGGGGCTTTTTTCGAAAAAGTGAAATATCGCTATAACTCTCTTAATACATGAAATATCGAATCCCTTCAAAGTTCATAATATGTGTCGGATAAGTGCCAAAAATTTATGTCAAATAAGTTTTTTGATAGCACCAACCATTGACCAAAGGGGTGGGGAAAAGTGGGTTTTTCGGGAAACATTAATCATATCTCTGTTAATAGGCACAATATTAAAACCGCACAAAATGGACAATATTCCTCCAATAATTACCTAAAACTTTTGTCTGAAAGAATTTTTGATATGACCCACCATTATGCCACGGGGTGAACAAAATGATTTAAATTATAAGAAAATGCCAAGTGCCAAGAGAGGTTGCCATGACAACTTTACTTTTAATTGATAAGGGATGACCATCAGCAGTTGCTATGACAACGCCACTGCACGAGATCACATTCAGTTTTCATATGTCAGTGGGAAGCGACTTCGGTATCGGAACTGGTAGCATGCTGAACTTCTATGCCCAAGGTCGCGGGTTCAAACCAGGCTGAAGTCGTCGGATTTACTAAGAGCGCTAAAAAACCTGAGTTTGCTTTCCTTCGGAGGGGAAGTTCCAACGTTCGTTGCGAGTTGCTGATTGAGGTGGCATCTAGTAGCCAAGTTCACAGCTAGGTGTCGTTGACGGCAGTATTTTAGGTAGATTTCATTAGAAAGCTAACTATTGCAATGGGTACCATGTTTCGATTTCCGGAGAATTTCTACATATCTTCGCGTTTCACATCCCCCAGACCCCAAAACCACCGTCAGTTCAAAAGTTTATATATAATTTATGTAATATATGTATATATATGACAAGAGTTTAGTGCTTTTCAGTTTACTAAGGCAACACTGAAAATATGGCTTCAAACACCACAATGTATATATATGTATATCAGTTTCTTGTGGACACGATAACTGCCGTAATTTTGCACCAATCACTTTGAATTTTTTACCGAATATGTATACCCATAAAATCTCGGACGAGTTCGTTACTGGGCTAAATCGGTCGAAGGGGATGAAAATGGGGGACTTTTTTTTTTCGAAAAAATGAAATATTGCTATAACTCTCTTAATATGTGAAATATCGAATCCGTTCAAAGTTCATACTATGTGTCGGATAAAGCTCAGAAATTTATGTTTGAAACGTTTTTTTGATAGCACCAACCATTGACCAAAGGGGTGGGAAAAAGTGTTTTTTTCGGGAAACATTAATCATATCTCTGTTAATAGGCACAATATCAAAACCGTACAAAATGGACAATATTCCCCTAATAATTACCTAAAACTTTTGTCTGAAAGAATTTTTGATATGAGCCACCATTACGCCAAGGGATGAGAAAAATGATTTCGGAATTGTAAGAAAATGCCAAGAGCTATCAGTGGTTGACATGGCAACACTACTAAATTGATGAGGGATGAGCCATCAGACGTTGCCATGACAACGCACTTGCGCGAGATCAGATTCAGATTTCCATCTGACTAAGTGTGATGCGGCTTCGGTGACTTAACTGGTAGCATGCTGAACTCCTATGCCCAAGGTCGCGGGTTCAAAGCCGGCCAAAGTCGTCAGATTTTCTAAGAGCGCTAAAAATCCCTCAGTATGCTTTCCTTTGGAGGGGAAGTTCCAACGTTCGTTGCGAGTTGCTGATTGTGGTGGCATCTAGTAGCCAAGTTCACAGCTAGGTGTCGTTGACGGTAGTATCTGGTAGCAACATTAGGAACTACTGCTTGAAATTGAGCGTCTGCATTCCTTACCTGAATTACAGACTAATACAGCTATCACAATTCACACCGTTTATCAGACAGATTCTACACTCACCCAAAGTACACGGGGTTACATGACCACGTTGTCGCAGCCCCTAAACTGAGGAACCAACCAACATCTCTGCGGGAGATATAATTTTGCGTGAAGAAGTAACAGACCGTTACATAGTTACACATCAGTGTCGAAACTTTGCATAAGGACAGTGTGACCACAAGTATAAAAATGGACTCCAAATGACAAGAAGGTTACCGTCATCATAAGACAATAGAATGTTTAAAATATGCATAAAATGACGAAAAACAAAGTTAATTAATATCCAATTATAAAATACTTTCACGCAATAAATGTGGTCTGATCCTTCTACTAAAACCTGCATATTCTGCCTATTTTCGACTATCCCCAAGTTTGTCCGGTGAAATCTACCTCCGCCTTCCGGCGTGCCGAGAGGACTTTTTTTTAATGTGGAATTCTACCCACATGGCGTGCTATTTCACTTCGAAAATCGCACATGCATTGACTGGAATCTAACCTAGTCCACATTGGTGAGAAGCAAGCAGCTTGACCACTGCACCGTCAATGCCCTTTCAACAACTTTAATATATCAAGTTGGAGATCTACACAGCCCGCAAGATATTTAACTTTTGATTATGTGGCCCACGAGTGTGAAAAGGTTGCTCTATTGTAGAAAACTTAAATACAGTAATAGTAAAGTTTAGTACTGAGTGTGAGTAATATGTCCTCATTAATAAGAAATGCCATATGCCACAAATATTCTCTAAGAAAAATAAAACTACATCTGTTAATTTATCAGGATTTTCTCTTTAACTTTCAAGAAGCTTAACCACAATGTAATATTAGATCGGATTTCGACACACTTTGGGCAACCTATGTACTAATCTGCAAATGTTGGAAGTTTAATGTTAAAATATGAATTAACATTCCACTTATTTGGTGAACAATTTTGAGCCAAATTACCCAATCTTTCTCTTAAGCCACAATCAATCAAAATACAGGAAAAGTAGGATAGTTAATTTAGTTTGTTGTTAAAATCATTTTACAGCCTAATACAACTAAAGAGTTGATGAAAAACTATATGCTACCATTCTTGGCTACATACACTGCTCAATTCTCCTAACTGCACCAGTTCACTCCATCCTACAAAACTATGTCTTACGAAGTATAATAATTCAAACAATAATCCTTCATTGAACCTTTTTAATGCCTTGTCTGTTGGTAACTAAATCTTTATATTTAGGACTAAATTAAATTACCTAAAATATTTCATCAGTGTACATGTCTATTAAAGGATAAACCTACTCATTAAATTCCTCCAATTCTGGTAGCCAAAGTTGGAACTACTGTACTTGAAATTAAATTTGTGGGAGCCCTCGGGCGTTCAATCAAAAATACCCAACTATGGCCATTGGCTGCAATTCATATACAATAAATTCCACCAATGAAAACTATATGTAATTTCAACCAGTTTAAATGAATGGACTGACTGCATAACTCTTGGCTGCTTCTTAATACCAGACTTAAATATAGATATGGCACAGTTCCAGGCAAGCCTGTACAGTGGAGAATGTCAAGAGTATTACAGTAGAAACTTGCCTGGTAACAAATAAACATCTGAAAGAAGCTTTTAGTGTAACATTACAAAACGTAAAGTTACCTATATTTTGAACCAAACTGAAGTAACATGCAGAATATCCTCACTTCAAAGTTAAACGGGAAATGCTACAGCTGAAGGCCAACTTAATTACTACAAATTTCACTGCACCGTTTTAGAATTTTAATTTCTTTGAGCCTGTTTCCAATAGCTTGCTTGTCTGTGATTACCCACGTGTCCTGGGAATGAATCAATACTGAGGGACAAATTACCACACGAGGATGACAGTTCCAGCAGGGTTGACATGAAGCTATGATGAAATGCTTATTTTTCAAACAACCAGTCCAGGAGCATACCATATGTAGCAAGGGAAAATAGATTGACATACAGGCCTACAGGTTTGAAGACTTAATACAAAGGCCATGGCAATTCATTGTCAGAGAGGGAATAAGCCAACCCTCTTAGAGAATGAGAACGAGAATGAAAGCATCAAAATAAAAGATCCAATCTTCTGAAGTTGTAGCCTAATTAAAATAAAAATGAAAAGAAAAAAGAGTTCACCAAAAGAAGCTGGGGGTGAGGGAGGAGACTGACAAACAAATACAAATGAAAAGGCTGGTACGAGCTGTCAAATCTGCTTTGTTGCATAGTGGCTAGTATTCATGCCTATCACCGGGATTCGATTCCCAGCTTTGCCAAGAAATTTATTTCTGGTCTGAGGGTTGGAATGGGGTACACTCAGCCTCATGAGCAAAACTGAGAAGAGGCGGTTTGATTCCTACCTCAGCCGTTCTGGAAGTGGTTTTCTGCGATTTCCCACTTCTACTCCAGGCAAATGCCGGGATGGTACCTAACTTAAAGCCACGGCCACTTCCTACCCAAATCCTACCTCAATTACAAATACACACACTAGTACAGACATTACAGTGACACAGGTTATCACACAAATTCTACAACACCCAAGTATATGGGGTTACATGACCACGATGTCGCAAAGCCCGTAAAGAATCATTAACAACAACAACAGCGACAACAAAGAGTGACTTGATAAAATTATTGTTGCTAATTTTAGAGGCTACGACATTGCGGTCATATAGCCCTGTGCATTTTTGGTGATAACCTGTGTTATTGTGATGACTGTAGTAGTAAAGCTTGTAGTTTAACATGACCGTTAATCTCGCAACTAAGAGCCACGGGACCTCCTTTTTACGTGGAATCCGAACCAAAGGACATGGAATTTCACTTAGAAAATCTCACACGCATTGACCGGGAATCGAACCCAGTCCGCCTTGGTGAGAGGCCAACAACTTGACCGCTGCGCCACCACGCCCCTGCGGCTGCAGTAGAGTGCGTATTTGTAATTCGGGTGAGGATTGCGAAGAGGGCATCTGTGGCCTTAAGTTAGGTACCATCCCAGCATATGTCTGGAGTAGAAGTGGGGGAAACTACGGAAAACCACTTCCAGGGTGGCCGAGGTGGGCATTGAATCCTCCTCTAGTCAGTTTTGCCCCAGGCCACGAGGCTGTGTGTACCCCATTGTGATAAAATTAGTAGTATCCAGAGTCCACCTCCAGTAATCTATACTAATATAATAAAGCTGAAGAGTTTGTGTGTTTGTGTCTTTAAACGCTCTAATCTCTGGAACTACCAGTCGGATTCGAAAAATTATTTTTGTATAGGATAGCCAGATTCAAGAGGAATAGTTTAGGCTATGTTAATTTCTGACAGACCACTCCATTCCCTGCATTTAGGCCCTTTTGCACAAATCTACACCGTTTCACCGATCTAATAACTTGACGGACACTAACACTGTATCATGTATCATAATAGTCAACGCCGCACCATTGATGGACAGGTAGTCACTAGGCAACAAGGATTTACTCTGTATCATGATAGTCCGGTAAAATTTGCTAAAGGACACATGGAAAAACTGACCGATTGACTATCAAGGATTGTATTGGACTGTAGTATTCTGTATGCTATCGTATGCACAGTTAATCAGCATATTAGCAAAATGTAATGTAATGCTATCCTGTCAGAGTAACATAGTGGCAAACATTCCTACATTCTCTTATCACCATTTTGCAGTTTTCATGTGTAGATAGTTATTTCATTTGCAGGGCTTAGACATTGTGGTCATGTTGCCCCTTGTACAAGGGTGTGTGTGTAGAATTTTTGTGATGACCTGTGTTATTGTGATTGTTGCCCTAGCATGTGTAAATACGGTATAAAGCTCAATGTTGTTTTGTCTGTGATTTATAAAAATCTATACCGTTTCACCGATCTGAACCAAAATTTGTATACTTACCCTTTGGAACCCTGCGAGTAACACTGCATACATGAAATTTCAGACAGACCACTCCATTCCCTGCATTTAGGCCTTTGGCACAAGTCTACATCATTTCACCGATCTTAACCAAACTTAATGTACTTACCCTTTGGAACCCTGCGGGTAACACTGTCCACTTGATATTTTGGACAACTCTCTCCATTCCCTACATTTAGAAAAACAGACAAGATGAACTTGAAAACTACGTTTTAAGGTCCTAGAACCATTCATGTCCGTATAGTGTAACTGTAAAAATATTTTAATAAGTCAATTGTTGGCTGGCAATGCGAGCTGCATCACGTCACCCCTACCAGAATTGCGAAAATAGTTACAACTTGCGCTTCTTATAAATTGGAGACACTGGGAGTAATTATTGCAAGAAGATTTCTTAGGCCCCTTAAAACCGTTATCATCATGAAAATATTATGCCTCTGTATAAGTGCGATGGTGTTGGTGCAGTACTTAGAGGTAATCAGCTGCAATAAGCGTGGGTGCTTTCAAATTTACTTTCATTTATTCAGATCCTTATCCATGAGCAGTATGTGGCGATAAATGACACTATTGCTACTTCAGGAGCTCGGGACAGCCAAAGTTTTCCAATGTGCTCTGATTATTTTCCTATTACACTATGTGACAAAAGAAGACACTATTGATCTCTACTTTTCTAACAGCCAATTGGATATAGGCCCTAGGCAGTGTCTTATTTCACATACTCCTCTTTCTAATCATATTTTTCAATTCGTTTGTTAATTACATGTGTCAGTACTGTAGTTAGTAAATAGCCGTTTCCCTATTCATTATTGTCATTATCATTACGGGAAAATGAACTGAATGTTACATCCACATACCTGCCAACCTCTCAAAGTGAAAAATCGGGAGATTCGACGCGGCGACGGGGGGGGGGCGGCGAGGGGGGATCCAACATAATACATACACAGGCTAAGACATTGCAGCAAATATATAAGTATATAAGTTACACTATTTATTAAACTGTACATGACTAACATGATATGACATCCCAGTTTACAAATGTACTTAAGACTGAGTAATTTTAAATTCTCACTAGTCTATCAAACAAGCATGCCTTTCTTTCGACCACACTCAGGCATACAAAACCAGTGACGTATCGAAGATCATATTATTGGCCGTAGTTGCAGGTGACTGAGGCTGATTTTGCCCTCTTCAAAAAGGTCTTGCTATATTCTTGCTCAAAACACTTCCCTTTCTGAATCGACTTCCGAGTTATAAGTTTGTCCAAAGTCTTGTCAGAGAGAGATGACCTGAACATCCTCTCACACTCTGCATTACTATGCGGAATGGTCAGAATGGAAAGCATAACTTGAGTACCCCACCACTACATATCATTTGGCCTACCAGTGCCCACTTCACATCAATTCTCTCTTCTTCTTCTTCAATAGATGTCACATCCTCAAGTTGGAAGTTACAGAATTGGGAATGTAAAGCATCCATTTCCTCATTAAAATTGTCTTGAGTGTCTGTTAACACGCTAGGAAATTTATTTACAAAAAACTTAATTTTGGAAAATGAAATGTCCCCCTTTCCACTATGCGAGATACTGAAATCACACCTACAGACACTACAAAATGCAAATGTTGCGCCTCTTCTTGACTCAGTTATATGCAAAATCATGGTGTCTACTGTAAGGATGAAGTAAAGATTAGTTACTTTTTAGCTACCTTTTAGTTAACTTTTAGTTAAATTTAGTTACCTTTGAATTCAAGATACAGCTGCGGTCTGCAAGCAAATGGGCTCATCACGCGGTGGAGAAAGACAGCAATGAACTGTGTTTAAAGCGGTAAATACAATTCACTTAGGGAGTTACAAAAATTTTAAAAATAATAAATAAATACTAGATATTTATTATCAAATGAGTTGTTTCAGCTAATATGTCGTCTTGTGCACAAGACGTTTTTATAATTGCCAAGAGGTTGCTCTGCTCTTGACCATGGCGAGATTTCCTTTGTCCCCGCGGTAGATCACGAAGAAATTTATGGGACGTTACGTGATTGTAACCGAGTGATTGTAACCGAATTCTGTCTTCACAGTCAAGTACGGCGAAATTTCGAGATGTTACACGATCGGCGCTGGTCTCACCCGTTTGTCGAGATTCCCGTTGTTTTCGCGATAGAACACTGATAAATATCGCGATTTAATAATCGGTGTCACTTTTAGTCGTTCGACGAGATTTCCATTGTCCTTGAGGTCGGGCGCGAGGAAATATAGCATTATTATGCAATCGGCGCCACTTGCTGTCCGTTTGACAAGAATACAGTTGTCCTCGTCATTGAATGTGGAGAAATATCGCGATGTATCGCAATCGCTGCCGCTCTCGGCCGTTTTACGAGATTGTCCTCGTGATATTATGCATACCACGCCGCACCCGGCCGTTGAACGATTGTCTATTCGTCCTGACAGAATGGTGGATGCAAGCTCAGGGTTGGGCATGGTTAAAATTCACGAGTAGTTATGGACAAGTTGTATGGCCGGCGCCGTGATTCCCGCTGTCCCTATGTTGTGGTTGGGAGCTCATCAGTTCAGGGTAGATCACGAGGAGAAATTAGTATCGCGACGCTACGTAGGCTGTCATTTCTAAGTGGGTAGATGCACTTCTCGCTCCCCGTACGCTTTTAAGTATACGGTCATGGCAAAAGTAGCGAGTAGGTTTCGGAATGTTTCGTGATTGGTGCCCAATCATCTTTGACGGGATTCCTGCAGACCTCGTGGTCACAAGTTCACGATAGGGAACGGGTTTTATGATTTTACGCTACTGACGTCGATCTCGGTCCATTTGACGAGATTCCCGCAGGCAAGTCGTGCGGTCAGCCGGCCGTCTTGAGTATGAATGTTCGAAGTAGGTATCAAATATTAATTTCGAATTATCCATACTGGATGTCGCAAATTTACGAGACATATTTTTAAAATAAGTTACAGCCTACGTATTTCGAATCTTTTTCAAAACGGTAACATTTCGCAAGATCGCGACATTAAATTATTTAGCGTTATTTCTGGACTTCAATTTGACACGTCTTTAAATAAATGCGAGAAATGCGAGGTTTCTGAATAATTTCAGAAGTTTTCGCGAATAAACGTCTCGCGAAAAGTCAGGCTTCCTAATATAACACATAAATATTTCACACAAAACTAAAAAGTCATCTTGATGCCGAAAATATACGCTGAACGATGTATACCACTCAGGGTATCCTCAGTATGCATTTCCTCGAGGTCGGGCACGGGGAAATATAGCTTATGCAATCGGCGCCGCTTGCGTGAAACTCGCTCCATCGCAATCTCTGAGCCTAGAGGCGCGAGTTTAAATGATTCAATCCCCTTCGGAAAATTTTCGTTACACGTATGTAAAATTCGTTACTTTTTCGTTACCCATTTGTAAAATTCGTTACTTCCGTTACCGGTAGACACCCTGTGAATGTTATCTTTGTACACACTTTTAAATGTCACATCATATCTCTTCGCCATATTACCGAGGAACCGACGCAATCACTCAGATCGAAAAATCACAATAACCTACCGGCATATTAACGCCAACAACATCAAACTAAGTTATACACAAATCATATAATTTCACGTGTGAAACAGATACAATATTCCGCAGCGTACAACTACCTCTCATCCACTGGTCATTATGAAACACATCTAGTAACAAGCGCTGAATTAACCTTCGACGATTTCAAACGAAGACTTATTCGAAGCCGATTTCAAACGAACACTTATTCGAAGCCAACTTTTTATAACAGCAGGACGCGACGCGGGAGTTAGTACGCAGTTGTTGATTATCGAGATATAACTTCAAAACACATAAAGTCGATCCGTTCGATAGACGACACATTAAATCCGAAATTACGCGTGGGGTTTTTGAAAAATCGGGAGATTTAATACGTTAAGCGGGAGGGCGGGAGAAATGGTCTGAAATCGGGAGTCTCCCGCCTAAATCGGGAGAGTTGGCAGGTATGCATCCATTATACTGTACTACTTATCACTCTCACCACCACCACCACCACCACCACAAAAAGTTATATTTTTAAAATATTTTTTTTCTGTTTGAGTATCATGTGCCAGTTCTGTAGTAGTATTCATTATCATCCATAAAACAAACAAATCCACCGGGCGAAGCCGGGCACTACTGCTAGTGTCACTAATAAAATGATCTCCGGTATGCCAGGTTTTGGTTTCACTGCTGATAGAACTGGAAGAAGTAAAGGACGAAATGATATCGGCTATATCGGGCAGTCCAAGAATAGCACAAACAAACTGGAATACTGTTGGCACATGTTGCTAAAAATCCTATTCTACACTGTGGAGTAAGTGATCATCCTGAGGAACTGAGCAGGATAATATTGCAGAAGTTTCTGTGCTCTTCTGTCATTAAATACACCAATGACATGAGACTACTTCTTGAGAAGAACGAATCAAGAAAATCTAGAAATTCCTTTTCATTGAAAATCTATGGTTCGCTAGTAATATTCCGTGCAACCATCTACCTTACCCTTGTACAGACCAGACATTAGTTTCTTTTAGTTTTGTGTACTATCTAATAAGGGAAATCAGCAGATAAAACGAGCTCCTACTAGTAAAAGATTAACATCTCTTATGTTTTACTTAATTCTACTCAAAGTGTATTCAAGTACTATAAATATAGTGTATAGATAAATTTGTGCTGGTTTTAGCTTGCGATAGCAATGCTATTACATGTTAATGTTAGGCTGTAACTCAGCGCTGCAGTGGTCAATACGCACATTGCTAGGAAGAAACTGTTGATGCAGAGAACACCATTATTGAGCAGGCTAAGGTTGAATGTATCTGATAACCTGTATTATGTGATGACTGTAGTAGCCCCAGGACTTGAAGTAAGGTACTATTCTGGCATTTGCCTGGAGGGAGTGTGGGAAAACCACACTTGGGATAGCTGGTCAACGCCGGGGAACCTGCGTCCTCCGGACTTGCTGCAACTACCCTCACAGCTGTGGTACACGATTTTCAGAGCACGGCTATGCCACAGTGAATATTTTTAAAGAACCCAACTTACTAATGTATAGTCTTCATTTAATAAAATAGTCTGAACAACTATGTAAGTAAGGCCTACTCTTGGGGTAGATAAAAAATAAAAAAATATTAATCTTCAATTACTTCCCCCAAGGTAACTAATTTCTTCATGATTAAATATGGGTATGTTTGTTCTCCTCCCACCATATCATGTGATACATCTGGTATCAACAAAAATCCATCATGGCCAACACCGCATGCTTAATGCTTTCAAAAACTAAGAAAACTGCCAATCATTTCCACCAGGGGGACAACACTTAATAGGGAGCGTGCGGATTGCTATAAAGATGCGTTCTGGCAGTACTGCCTACGAATGAAGAATTAAATTTAGCACTAAGGTTTTGTAGTTTGCACTCATTAATGCTTGCACCAAATTGACTGGCGGAGTTGTTTGCAAACTTTGCATTCTGTGAATTGTGTTTCGAAGTAGTGTTCAGTCTTCTGATTTTCTTTTGCTCCAAACACATTTCATAATATGTTACAAGAACCGTCTACGTTACTGTGACCCATTATTGCTACATTACTTACTCTAGTAGTGTGAATAATACGTGCTCTGGTGTGTTTACAACTATTAGTGAGCTGAGACGAATCAGCATCAACACTTATTCCGTAACTAATGCATCCTCCCTCTCTTATATTTGAATACAAAATAAAGTTTGCAATTCAATGCCTCGTTCCCCTTTGTCCATTCGATCCTATTACAATGAAATTGTTGCTTATCCATGGGCAACAGGGAGAGTGGGGTGGGGATAGGCAATCGTATTCCATAGGTTATGGACCTCTCATAATGAAAGCAGTGAGCATTTTGATTATATATGAACTTAGCAGCATTTGTACACAGTAATAGATCAATATTTAATTGTTATGACTAAACTAAGATGCTAGACCTGTGAGAACTAATTACAGCAAATTTGCTACCAATATTGAAGTAATAATAATAATAATAATAATATCGTATGGCCTCGGGTGCCTGGTGCAAGCTTTGTTAATTGACACCCAGAGGGTAGCTTGCATGTCGAATTTCGTCGTTCCCTTGAACGCTATGAAAGTCAAGGAGGTTAGATATCTAAACTCCTTGACATTACAGCGCTTTCAAGTAGAGAATGGAGGAACTTCGTGTTGGCGGAAAATCCCGAGATTAATTTTGCCATTCAACACGGCCTACTGAATTCAAATGGGTTCTTTAACATGCCAACAACGTATGACATGAGTGTCGTGATTTTTGTTGCCTTTCAAAAATCACTTACCATGGTCAGGAGCGAACCTGCAATCTTGCGGTTGGTAGTCCGACACTATAACTAAAGCCCTGCGCGGATGCGGATATCCGCAAATATTTTTGCCACGCGGATATAGTTTGCATTGCTGTGCGGATAGCGGATATGCTGCGGATAATGTTTCGAGTAAATTTGCGGATAGTCTTTAGAATACAAACTTATGTTAATATTAGATATTTGATATGCCAATCTACAGCTTCATGCTTAAAAGAGGAATACTCCTATAGCCTATTGCGTACGAAATATTCAAGCATGTATTGCACTTATACACGAGAAGATCATTTTACTCATATGCTTTCAACTACATTTTATAAAGTACTGTATGTTTGTAGTAGATGGTCTTGACATCTCATCATCATCAATTCTCACTGCCATTATTACTATACGTACGAGATGACATCATTAACATTCCTCATGTCAGCTACTTCGCCAGCTATCCTGGAAGATCGGGATCCAGGTTTATCTGTAGATTTATTTCCAACTTGTCACTGAGGCACGTTGGCTGTGATATTGCAACATCAACTATGACATCATCATCTATGTGAACATGGATGGGTCCAGAAGCAGAAGGATGATGACTGACTTGGAATTTCCGGCCAAATGTCAATCCCTTTCTCCAAGCGTTAAAGAGATGTTCACGTAGTGAATGTTACCGCAACCGTGAGTATGAACATCATTGCATGATGATAATGATGATGACGATGATAATTGTTGTTTTAAGGGGCCTAACATCGAGGTTATCGGCCCCGAACATCATTTCACCAACATGGATAAACTATATTAAAATAAAACGGGATGAATATTCAATAGCGCGTGAAACAAAGCTCAAGTCAACGATATGGCAGACATTTGGTTACGTTTTCAATGGAAACGAAAACGTGAGCAATATAGTGATGTTTTACCTGTAAAAAAGTGTATTCATACTCAGGACACAAATCGGACACATCAAACTTACTGAGGCACAAGTGCGAAAGTAGCCAAAATGTATAGCTAATTTTTTGTCTAAAGCGGAGGTCAAGGAACCAGAAGTGTCATCCAACTTGAAGTCCCTTGGAATGCCAACTTGAAGTTCCTTGCAACAACAACAACCCCTGGCACTATCCAGCCCATGACGGGCTAAGGCCGACCAAGCGACCGCTGCCCAGCCATTTGGCCTGCAGATATTGGGGTGACGCGTGATCAGCGCGTCGGGTCCCCTCGGCCGTTAATCTTGGTATTCGTGATCGGGGCGCTGTCTCACTGTCAGACAGCTACTCAATTGTCCTCACGAGGCTGAGTGCACCCCGTTCCAACCCTCACGTCAGTTTTAAAATCCCTGACGGAGCCGGGGATCGAACCCGGGGCCTCCGGGTGAGAGGCAGGCGCGCTACCCCTACACCACGGGGCCGGCAATGAAGCAAATTGTCAGGAACGACTTTCTCCACAAATGTCTAAATGTGTTGGTTTAACACATTATGCTTGATCTAATAAATTAAACATAATACTGAAATATCAGCAGATTTGGATAAAAGTCATGCGGAAGTTGGGCGGATGCGAATAAAAGTCATGCGGATGAGGGGCGGAATCGGATAACAGTCGTACGGATGCGGGGCAGAAGCGGATAACGTTTTGTTTATCCGCGCAGGGCTCTAACTATAACCACTCACCCACCGTGGCAAGCAATATTGAAGTAATTGACTGTTATGTTTCATTGGAGATGCACTTATTTCACATTACAATAATTTCCATTTTTGCAAGCAACACAGTTGGTTTAAGTATTTCATTGAAGACACACATATTTCAAGCAATACAGTTGGTTTACGTGTGCTATAGTGAATATTCATATGCATTTCTCTCTTTGTGTTGGCAGAAATGCCAGAAAGCAACATAGCCCAAGGCGGTCTTATTTCTAGGCATATTTACGACCAAGAGTGACGGTTCTAATTAATCCATGATCCTTGATTTCCACCATCTACTTCAGTCACACAATGTAGGATAGAACACACTGACTATCGCAATGTCCATGAACGAGTTGTGGGAACAGGATCAGGGGTTAATCTTGTTTGGACAACAGTTAATCTATAGGTAGATAAGGAAATTGAGTTGCATTTACACGTCCAAACTTACTCTGGATTGGGACTTAATTGTCGGCAGTAACTCTATTCCGAGTACACATACTTCTTCCTCCATATTTCCGATGACTAAACAGGCCAATCCTGGCATAAAACATGCGCCCACTTAAATTGCACTGAATGGTTGGGGAGGGCGGGGTTGTAATTGACGAAGCTTTATTGCTTGGCTTCTCCATGTCTGCGACCTTCTTCAAATAAGTTGACAGCGGTCGATGTAGCGTTCCGCCACAGTAAACGGTCGTCATCATGATGTGTTTCAGCTGGTCTTTAAAACGCTTGAGAGGGGCCCATGGGGTCTAGTGTCGGAGCAAAGTTCACCATAAAGGAATTGACGCGGAAAGGGTAACACTCATACGGTGAACATAGCCTAACCATCTCAGTTGGTGAGTGATGATGGTTCCCTAAATGCTATTGAGATGCGCTTTCTCGAGAACTGCAGTGTTGGTCACGTAGTCCTCCCACTTGAAATTCAAGATGTATCTCATCTTTTGTAGGTGGAAGCGCTCAAGTTTCTTGATATCATGTTGATAGAGTGTCCAAGTTTCACAGCCATACAGTAGCGTTGAGATGACAGCTTTGTACACCATGAGTTTGGTATGCATCTTTAGGTCTTGATCCATGAAGACTCTATGCATTAAACAGCCAAATGCTGAATGGGCAGCCCCAATTCTTTTGTCAACTTCCTGTTTGCAGGTGCACCGTTCAGACAAGATGCTACCAAGATATGAAAAATAATCAACCTACTCCAGTGTTGAGTCTAAGATGGAGATATTGAACTCAGGAAGAGGTAATCCTGGGGCAGGTTGTGCAAGTACTTAAAGTATTCTTTGCACTGATGGTAAGACCAAAATGATCACACGCAGTGCTAAAGCGATTGACCAATTGTTGAAGCTCTGCAGGTGTCGGAGTACGAGATGCGGTGTCATCGGCATACTGCAGTTCTGTCACCCGGGTAGCTTGGATAGCCTAAGTCTCTGTGAACGAAGCCTTGCCAGATTGAAAAGGCCTCCAATCGAAGCGAAACTCTATGCCTGGGTTGTTGGAAGATGAGTCATACATCATGGCAGCCATGTACAACGCAAAGAGTGTTGGAGCAAGCACACAGCCTTGTTTCAAACCGTGAGTGATTGGAAACGGAACGGATACAGAGTTATCAAGAAGAACCTTCCCAGACATTCTATCATGTGTTGTGCCCCTAGACATTCGGAAACCACACTGAGACACGGGCAAAATCCTTTCCGATATACTTTGGAGCCAGCTTAGTAGAATTCTTGCAAGAATTTTACCTGCAATGGATAATAGCGATATACCACGATAGTTCCCACACACACACTACGATCGCCTCTCCTGAAGATAGTGATGATGGTAGCATTCTTCAAGTCGCCAGAAAGTTAATTCTCAAGTTTCACAAATTAAGAGGATAAGTGTAAAAAGTTGAGTCTTCAAAGCCATACCTCCACTTTGTAACAGCTCCAGAGGAATGTTATCAGGACCAGGAGCCTTTCTCGGCTTTAGTTGATTGAGGGTTTTGGTGAAATCTCGGAATGTCGACGGAACCGCCATACATGGTTGTTGGGGCTGCTGAGGGACGTTGCGAAGAAAGTCCTCGGCAACACAGGAGGCACGATTTAGAAGTTCAGAGAAATGTTCCTTCCAATGCTCCAAAATTTGTCCTTGATCAGTTAAAATGGCAGAATTGTCAGCAGTTTTCAATGTACCTGATGATGATCGGATTGGGCCATATACCTCCTTAATGCCTGCATATAAGTTTTGCAGGTCACGGGCATCAGATAGTCTTTGCCGTTCTTCAGCTTTTCACTGCCACCAGTTGTTCTTGGTTTCCCTGATTTGTGTCTGACATACCCCCTTAAGTTGCACGAATTGTGATTTTTTCACACTGGAAGACGGATCTTGAAGAAAGGATAGATGTGTTTCCCGTTTGGCATTGATGAGACAATTTCATCATTATTTTCATCAAATCAATCTTGTCTTTTGTTCTTCACAAAACCAATTGTTTCCTCAGCTGACTCAGTGATGACCTTCTGAAGCGTGGCCCATTCCTGTACTAAATAAGGCATAACTTTGGTTCTCATTTGGATTTACATCCCTCGATTGATACTGGATCTGATAATTGTTTTAAGGGGCCTAAAATCTAGGTTATCAATCTCCAACTTGGAAAGGTTGGTTCAAAATTATCCAGGGACAGAAACAAAAATGGGAAGTAAGTTATGGGTGGGTGTGTGTGTGTGCACCATCACTTCCTGGAGACATGAACAGGATGGATTGTAAAGTTTTACAATACAAGGCTGAAAATATTCAACATTATTAATTAGGCCAATGGTTGTCACACTAGGTGGCCCATTCATTAGCAGGGCGAGAAGAAGTTTCAGGAGTCTTCTGTACCTGTATACTACATCTCCGCCAGCCAGACTGGCCTCCTAGGTGCGACTTAAAAAGACAGCAACTGCAGAGAAACAATCTTCATGGTTCCATAACAGAACAGTTTATGACTATGTTTTGAGCTCAGTTAATATTATACCCTACAGCGCATTGCAGCTCGCGCAATGATCTGTACAACCCACGAGGGCATTACTTAAATTAATAAGTTTACTGCAGCCAATGGCCACACTGAAACTCACAGATATAAACGCATACATAAATGTGAACATAATACAGATGAATTAAGCCTTGTCCGAGCAAAATTTCTTCAGGGACATACACCGGATCTCACAGTAACACATGTGGTATTGATTGCATGACCTTCCACACAAAGAACACACAGCATAAGTTACAGTCATCACATGGGTAAAGGAACTGATCAATACAACAGACTTGAACCTTGTGACTAGGTGCCTCAGCTCATAGTTCGCTTCCTTCCAGTCGTTTGTCATTTATTTGTTGATGGTACACAACAGGGCTCAGGGTGCGCCCCAATAACAGTGCACCTACACAGTCATCATGGCATCCGCACTGTAAAATTCATTCCAGATGTCTTTTTTTTTTTTTTCCCTCTGGTGTTCGGAGACTAGCAATGGATGACAGTCCGAACTGCAGACGTACATCTTCCATAAGCATAGTTTCACTGCAAGTGCCCTGATGGATTTTCCCTTCCCAGACGACAGTGGAGGATGCTAAACCGTATTAGGACTGGCCAAGGTAGATGTGGAGCCACTCTCTTCAAAAGGGGGTGGAAGGCATCACCTCAATGTGACCGCGGAGAAGAGGAACAGACAGTGGACCACATTACATTAGAGTGTCCTTTACGTGCATACAAAGGCACTATAGAAGACTCTTACACTGTGTCTCAAGCGAAGCCCTTCTCTGGCTCTCAACTTTTAACATGGAACTCTAGTTATGAACTTGAGATGGTAGTTGTACTGTATATATTGTACATAATATTGTATATAATATTGTATTCATCATACGCTAAATAAATAAATAACTGCATAATTCATAACTTCGTCTAGATGGGAAGAATTTGGAGACGTCAAGGACACGCTTCAATGTGTGTGGCCTTTAAATTTTCGATAACCCTCCAGTTAGACTTTGTAAGGCATTCCCAAATTACTGTAATCCAAATATAGCTACGGGTACGACCTTGCATTGGGATGTATCATATATTGTTTATCACAATCAGAGCTGCGGCCACTCTTTCTCTGACATGTGCAGATTCTCAGTCACATAAAACTGCAATCTTCCTTCCTTTGTCTGAAGAGCGATTCCTAAATATTTATATTTGTTTACATTGCTTAGGGGTTGTAGGATTAAGTGTATGCTTCTTGTCTTAAAGGTAATTTTCACCATCTTAAACTTGTTGAGTTGGAGATCACGGTGTCTGTAAAGAAGTGACCGAAGTTGAAACTATAGCTGTATCATCCATGTACAGATATATCTGTACTTAAAGCACTAGGGGATATTCCAGTCACCATGTATCTCATAGTGACAAAAAATATATCGAGATCATATTCTACATAATAACTTATACATTATGAATGTAAGAAAAACATTATAAGTTTTATGTTGTTTAAATTGGCAGACTACAATCAGCAGTAACACTGGAGGAGACCGAATCTGGGGGGGAAAATTTCTGAAACTAGCCTACTGAAATTAGTCAAAATACCTGTGGTAACTTAAAAGGTAAGGGAAAAATCTGGAGATGAGCTAATATATACACCCCTGTTGATTTTTTTTTTTTTTTTGCGCACAGTGGGGGCAAGTTAGTCACGCTTCAATAATCTTTATTCAGTCCAATGGTTATGCCAATTAATGCTTTTTCACGTAAGTTAATTACAATATTATGTGTGATGTGTGCTGTATTTCGCATCTCACATGTTGGCAACAGTGAAGTGACAATAGTGTGCACCTTACACATTTATTTATGTAGGCCTAACATAACAAATATTTCCGGTATAGCAGCGATAATTGACAGCAAGTTGATTTACATTCCTAACAACTCCCAGAAAGGTATGAAAATCATATATTTTCAATAATAAGCCAGGTAGAAGTGCAAAGGCCTAGATTTGGTCTCCTCCAGAATTAATTAAAAAATCAGCTTCTACTAAGTTAATCTAACCTTTTGAATAAGATAAGACAGTCAGAAAAATTTCTCCACATTATAAGGTACATTGTTTAAATTGGCAGACTAAAATCAACAGTAACACTGGAGGAAACCGAATCTGGGGGGAAAAAATTCTTAAACTAGCCTACGAAATTAGTCAAAATACCTGTGGTAACTTGGGTACCTACACGACTCCATGTTTTAAATAGAGTGCCAATTCCTGCAATCTAGCACCAATGGCAATCATATTGACACTCTGGACACCCTCTAGCGATAAAAACTTGACCTTATTGACATTAGAATACCTGTTCCTATAGTAAATTTTTCAGATTTTCATGGCAGCCTGCTGTTTATGGCAAATAAGTTCTGCTGAGACACTAGGCCTAGCTTGAATAACTTGGCACAGTAAGTACAAACAACTTTCAGAGTGTTGCAAACAAAATCACTAGTTAGTGCAACGCAGCTATTTAGAGCAGTCAAGTGCCCCAGCCTCAAATCTTGTCCCCTAGGTCTACTTCTGCTGCTCATACCCTCCATAGCCATAGGCCTATCTTGAATTGATTGAATCCATCTCCCCAGTAACTCCTATGACCAGGTTAAAATAAAGCAGCCATAAGACTGACTTTTCTTAACTATAAATATTAGCATATTGCAAGTAAATTTTCCCAGAACAAACGAGATATCAGTTCAGGAGGCTAGGGTTCAGCTTCCCGTTCATTCAATCAGGTCAAGAACACCTCGCTTGAAGACTGATAAAATATTGCTAAAATAGGCATAATTAAGCATTACAACGAAGATGTGCCCAATAATCTGCAATAAACTTCAGCAAGGCAGACTACAAAAAAGGTAAAGTAAATGCACTCATTATCTCTCTTCAGTAAGGTAGGCCTATTAGCCTACTCTGGAAATAATAATCCTTACTGCAACTGGAGGTCGCCTCGCAGAAGCCGTCTGCCCACTAATGAACAGTGTTATTCAAATAGTGGGGGCATAAATCAACTTGACCAAGCCAAGACCTTTGCACAAGTCCTTGAATGAAGAATGAACCCAAATTTCCCTTGAAAACATGCACGCGGCCCGGGTTGCAAAGTGTATAAACAGAAACTGGATGAAATTGGAGTGTTAATCCGGAGGTTAAAATCTCCAAATCTACCCGAATTGCCTCAGAAACAGCTGATAAGTTTCAAAACATACCTCCGTTCCGCAGTCGAACAGATAATCCGAAAAGAAAACACGAGAAATCACTTGCGCCAAAGAAGCTGGGGAGCAAAGACTTGCGCTGGACCAAAGAATATGGGTATGTGCTGCTACCTATAAACATAATCTTTGGTGGGCAACGTCATGGCGCGCCCGATCATTTTTTTTTATTTAATTTTTTTCGGGGTTGTTTCGAGGAGGCCCCGAAGGTACCCCCACCCGAGCTGCTTTAAATTCTACGATAGTAAGGAGAAACATCCCCCACCCCCCGGGGTTGTAAAGGGATGGCGTTTGAGGGGCGCGCCATTAAATTCCCGATCAAAGAGGATCGACATGCGCAAAGGGTAGAGTTCACCCATATTCTTTGGTTCACTCCATCATTCACCTTTCTGTTATATCATATTACGATTGATTAGGATCGAAACAAGGTTCCGTCGTTGCTCATGTGTGCGAGAATAGGGTTACTACATGCGATACGTTAAAAACTACTGCATTCTCTGAAATTCGAGTCTGTGAAGCCTTACGACCAGGGATTATCTCCAGCAATTGGACCTATGTTTTCTTCTGTTGGATACGGTGAAGTTATTTTGGCATATCGAGAGCGCAACATCAATGCAAGGAGCAAACTGGGCGTGGAAAAAAACGTTTCATCCCGCTGAGAAATTCTCTTTTTTGGAAGATGAAACGAGTAAGTGAAGGGAGAAAGTGTACAAATGACCATCTTTTTTGCTTTCGTGTTAACCAAAAATAAATATCTATAACAAATAGGCCTAAATGATAGGTATATATCGGCAAGAATTTTGTTAAGTATACTTCGCGTTAATTCGTATACGGTATAGTTTTATATTAAATAGAGAAAAGATTCACACAATGTGCAAAGAAAACATATTAGTTTTATTAAATGAAGGGTTAATCATAATTATAGGGCCTGTTAATCAGAGTTAATTTTGAAAATTATTGCACTCTTCAGTTGGTCTTCACAAGTCAGCATTATGCATCTTGACGTAGAATGCTTTGCTTTCATGTAAAACCCTAGGTGTGTGATCTGCTTGACATTACTGATGGTGGATCCTGAAGAAATGGGCTAAAACTCCCTGCCCTTGGAGATGTCTCTTGCAACAGGCAAGGGATGCTACCTTCAGGGTGAAAGGGAGTGGAGGAAGCGAGTCTGGACCATACAAAAATAAGTATTATTAACAATGTTTCAATCCTTTTAACTTCTATGGCATTAGAAACACAAGGGTGGTCCTACAGGGGATTGTTAACATGTTAGTTAATAAACACCAGTCTCTCACATTCTTAAATGCCAACAGACTAGAGCCACTTGATCTTGGGCTCTTGTTTGCGAGTGTTTAACCCATTGAACGCACAACTAGCCCAATGAACATTAGATTTGCCAAGTCCCATGGCCTATGATATATGATATTTCAGACATAAAAGATTTACATTAATTCAAGATAACATTGTACAGTATTAGCCTTCCCATTTGAGATGCAGTAAGTTATTGTAACCTACTATTGTCGCTGGGCATGGAGTTGCTCTGTAATTTGTTTAGCCTTATACGCTAGCAAGAAAAAGGGAGCACTATTGTGCTGTAAACAATGCTTAGTTCCTAACTTCAAAGTTACCAATCATATCTTACATGGGTACGGTACTAGCAACCTGCCCCGGCTACGCCCAGGAACAGTTATGAATGCATTACGTGCTAGTTCGTAAACTGTGCCTCAGTAATTGGAGATAGTTGGAAGAAATGAAAACGTAAAAACCCTTATAGTGGGCGATGTATTGAAGATAGACATATGCTCTCCCGGACTTTTTTGCAGAACTTTTCATGCTGAACAATTCTTACACTCGTAGTATATTTTTAACGGTTTGCCCAGCGTACACTTAAAAAGCGCACGGACGCCAGAGGTTTTATTTTCTGACTTTTTCACTGAAATCGCTACCGGTACTGCTTGGCTTCCTTTGATCATAAATAAATTATTTTCTACAGAAACCTTCCTCGAGATATCCTTTACAGAATGGTGAAAACCGCATCAAAATCCATCCAGTGGTTCTCGAGATTACCCTGGACATCCAATAATCGGAGATTTTGTTTTATACTAAGTAGAGATTATTAGTCAGGCTAATTTTGTACAAATATGAACAATCTATTATATAATACACGAAGTTCATCCGACAAAAAACTCAAGCTCCTGAACCAGAAGGAGTTAGAAGGTGCATTTTGTGCCAAAATCTTCCAAATCGTCTCAATAGTACAGGAAAAATCTTGCATTTGTTGAAAAGTCAAAGGAAATATGTTAAATTGTTTAAAAAGAGTGTTCAAACAACTATATACAGACGATAGCCCTTGGCAGAACTGTGTCGCGTCCAGCCCTCACAACACTAGAGCTGGGCGGGTAGTCTGTACATGTGGGGCGCACACATCCCATTGTGCATTAAAAAGAATATTCAAACAGAATTACCCACAGCAGTGACAAATTGCTCTCTGATTTCGTAAATATCGACAATTTGTTTAAAAAGTGTGTTTAAACACATAAACATGTTTATAGAAGCCTGCATAACAGTAAAGACGGGCGGGTGGTTAATGAACATGCAAGATTTCTCCCACTGGTCCCGTAGTAAGTTATTTATTGAAAGTATGATTCCAATCGTAGTACCTTTTTCGCCATTGAATGTGGATTCAGAGCATGAAATGAAGCCATGGCACAAAATTACGGTTGTAGTATATATCGCGAGTCCTGGGGTTTAGTGGGATGTTAGTGACCTCCATGACGTCACCTCTGGCGTATTTGTGTTGACGCTCATTTGTTGCCGATGATACTTGACCTGATTGGTCAGGAGACATTCATTGCCTTGAATTGTGATTGGCCAGCTGATGTGCGCTGTGATTGGTCAGCGATAAAAACTAAAAGAGACTTACAATTTGTATAATGAATGTAATCATTTACTAAGTTAACTAAGGTTTGAAGGATTGGAGCTCTAATCAACTCGCCCTACACACATACAGGGTCATTATCTATGTGCGCAGCGATAAACACGGCAAGCTAGGCCGGCTGTGACAGGCGCAGATCGCGAGCGCGCATACCCGGTTCAGCCGGTGGTTGGCACGCACTTTCACACTTTTACCAAACATGTTCAATAATGTATGCTTACAGTGCTCATAGGCGATGCTGAAAATGTCCTCCCTCTCTTGTAACACACACCTGACATCTTCTGATGAAAGACTGTCTGTCAACTCTTTTATTATTTACAGAGCCTGTTACCTTGAATCGTTCAGCGAGCCTCCTAATTGTACTGGCATTAGGCACAGGTCTTCCTGGAAACTTGATTCGAAATTTTCGTCTTGTTTCAGAACAAGATTTTCTGCTTTTCATATACGAATTATGGACATACACACGTTCGCGCAATGTGAATTGGTGTCTAGGCATGACCAACAATCACAATACTCACTAAACGTGCAACACTAACGTCTAAACTTTGCAGATACACGTCCATATGAATGACAGAACACGTGTGAACTAACGATGTGAGTCAGCGGAGCGCGCCAACCACCGGCTGAACTGCGTGCGCGCTCCCGCAATCTTCGCCAGTCACAGCCGGCTTAGCTTGCCGTGTTGCGAGTTGCACTTCCAGGGAAACTCCAAACACCACCACTCTTCTCTGAAGTCTTAACTCAACACAACTCGATAGTTTGCTGCTGGCTATATCTGGGGTAATAGGCTTGCCCGCTAGCTAGGCTGTAACTGGGGTCATAGGTTCGTCCATAGCTAGCTCATAAATTGTTGCCTCAGTAATTGAATGGAGATTGTTGGAAGAAATGAAAACATAAAAACCCATATAGTGGGCAATGTATTGGAGATAGAGATATGCTCTCCCAGACTTTTTTGTGGAACTTTTCATGCTGAACAATTCTCACACTCATAGTATATACATATTTTTAACGGTTTGCCCAGCGTAAGCTTAAAAATCGCACGGACGCCAGTTTTTTTACCACTTTTTCACTGAAATCGGTACTGCTTGGCTTCGTTTGATCGTAAGTAAATTATTTTCTACAGAAACCTTCCTCGATATATCCTTTATAGAATGGTGAAAACCGCATCAAAATCCATCCAGTGGTTCTCGAGATTACCCGTGACATCCAAGAATCGGGGACTTCGTTTTATACTAAGTAGAGATATGAATTAAAACAATGTTCATTTGTTTATTTTTATTTTATTCCTTCCTCCCTCCCTCCCTCCCTCCCTCCCTCCCTCCCTTGAACAAATTACTTTTAACCCTCCATCGGGCGCAGCTGCCCTGACAGGCCCCGCAAAGGTTATCTTGCTCCCCCCTCCTCCCCGAGGGCACCTATGCACCTACCCCTTTTAGTACCTTCCTATCTCTAGGTCCCGTAAAGTGCAGTAATTACTCTCCAGGTCTGTGAGGCACATTGCGCCCAAACTCATTCCACTTTGGAACGTTAGTATTTCCTTAATATTCCTTCATGATATTGCTAATTTTTTTTATGAATAAGAAATGCATAGAGTGTTTATTTTGTGGAATAAAGTAAGTTTGTTGAAGGTGGCCTCATAGGCATACTGCACCTGAACGTATACTAATGTTCATGTTTTATGTTTTCGCTGCATCTTTACTGGTGAGCATTCCAAAAGTGATTCCGAGTAAGACTGGCTCTATTGTGCTGTCTTTTGTGATTGAAACATTATTTAAGTTTTGGTCATAATTTTAATGTTTGTTTGAAATTTTCTAATGAAAATTGAATGCAATTTGGTGGTGGGTTGTAAATGTGAGCTGTTTTTATTTAGTTTGTGTGTGAGCAATAAATTATAGTAAGTTTTTAAAACCTGATGTTGAATAAACTCCCTATGCATATCCTAATGAGTGCCACTTATCACTTAAAAAATAATTGCGTTAATTGGGTGTTAATGGTATTTTTACAACAGGCACTTGACATGCGCACTGCGCCCGAACTCTGGAGTCGCAAAGGTGTGCCCGACAGAGGGTCATTCAAAAAGGCAAAGCCTGCTTCAAGAAAAACATCAACAATACAGCAAACCATCCAAAATACTACTCAAGTAGTTAGAAGAGACATGAAATTTATTTTTAATGCCATTAAAATGGCATGTCATACTACAGTATTGGTATACATGGCTGTAAAGCTTGTCATTCTTAGCCATATTGACATCTTTTAATAACTTTATAAATTTAGGCTAGAGTAAAATGTGGCTTTTCACCAATGTCTCAGTCTCATTCATGGCTGTGATTATATGGAAGCTTCCGAGGTATGAGTGGTGCTGAGTAATGGACTCAGGACACAGCTAGTGCCTGTGGGTGTTGTGAAAGGTTCTGCTCATAGGGTTAGTACAGCTGTACTGACTCAGTGAGGAAAGTAATGACAAACTACCTCATTCCTCACCTTGCCTAGTACGCCTCATTGTAGTGCTGCCTTGGGTTTGTGGGTTTCTACCACATAATCTATGGTGGTGCTTTTTGAGGATCCAACCAGCCTCCAGGCTAACTACCTAACAGACAGACATACAAAGTTACAATATTGCTATGAAAACTATGTTCAATCTTGCTCTGCATAATGGAATATTCATCAGTGGTAGAAAGAGCTCTCTTCAAAAATACAGTACGGAGCTCGCTTGAATTCTAGGCAGACGAATGTAGCAGCTGAGATTTGAGCCTTCCATAACATTGTGATATCTGCCTTCCCAAAATCATTGCTCCATAACTTCCGAACTGTGTCCACTCGTCCTACTGGGTGCACAACGGGCCGCTGTATTCTGCCAAATAGTAAGCAGATTGCCATAGCAACGAATAATGTGTGTGTAGGGAGCCCCTTCCCCTCACTCTCTGCCTCACCCCGCACTCGCATACAAGTGAGCTCCATACTGTACTGCTGACGTGAAAAAAAGTTAAATATACTCTGGTTCATTGAATTAATTTCCTTTTTAGGGCATGTGATAACTCTATGTTATATTTCCTAAAACAACCAGCACCACGTCAATGACCTAATGAGGATTGATCACCATTCGTTTAATATTTTCTCAATGTAGGAATACTGTAGCTATTTACATTTTGTAAGTGAAATGTATGTATGGTAAGGTTTACCATACCAACTGATGAGCCCAATGGTACACTAGAGTGAAATGCTGGCAAACCAGTTTGAACTAGCCAGATCAATTTTTCGTAAGTATTTCATTTTCTTTGAAATTTAATGGCAATTGAAATTCAGCAAAAAATCTACATTTTAAATGCAATGATCGATAGAGATACGACAAAACATCGAAATGTTTCAGTTATGTTTGCCAACAGTGGAGAGTTTAAAAAAAATCTAGGTAATTGGCTACTATCGTGTTGACCGATTGAAATACGTTAAATTTATATTTTATTGAATTAATATTATTTTTGGAAAATGAATACTAGTGAAGATCTTGTTATGTGTAGAATATGGCTTTTTGGTCCTTTCAATCACTCGACTAGCTCCAAATTAATTCGATCTTATGTTTTAAAGATTACATTTTCACAAGTAATGTAATGCAATGCTGAGTTTTAATGTAATTCTTATTGGATTGTGATGATAATGATTCGTGCTGGTGGCTGAGTGTTTCAAAATAGAGTAATGTAATTCTTATTGGATTGTGATTATAATGATTCGTGCTGGTATAGGTGAGTGTTTCAAAATAGAATAGATCAGTTGCAAACACGGCAATAGAGAACTGTGCTCGTCAGTGACTGGTAGTTTGAATGCTGGCAGGGCAGCTAGCATGAGGGACAAACAAAGGCACAACTGGTCTGCCTTCCAGGCCACAGAACCAATGCAAAGTGGGCACAGTATGCCTATGATCATGGAAACGGGTAGGATTTTGCTCATATTTAGTGTACTATCGTGCATTGGAACTGGTTACCTAGGGAGTTTGGTGCATTCCTCCTATTCTGTTATGTTATTTAAACTATGCACTCAGTGTACTTTCCTTTAAACTTATACTAAAGATATAATAATAACCCCTGGCACTACAGCCCATGAAGGGCCTAGGCCTACTAAGTGCCCAGCCATTTGGCCTGCAGATATTGGGGTGACGCGTGATCAGCGCATCGGGTCGCCTCGGCCGTTAATCTTGGTTTTCGTGATCGGGGCGCTGCCTCACTGTCAGACAGCTACTCAATTGTCCTCACGAGGCTGAGTGCACCCCGTTCCAGCCCTCATGTCAGTTTCTAAAATCCCTGACGGAGCCGGGAATCGAACCCGGGGCCTCCGTGTGAGAGGCAGGCGCGCTACTCCAACACCATGGGGCCGGCATACTAAAGATATGTAGACATTCAAATATTGGGCACGTGGTGAAACTCGTATCACCAGTTAGAAGATGTTAGTACTTTGTACTGTTGTCTTGAGAGTGATAAGACTTTATCTTGTGTTTACTATTATTTATTTTCGTCTTCGCGTTCTATGGACCACGCTTGACAGTCTTTACATTATGTTTTGCCTTTTCCGCCTTGACTCTCTGCCAGTATCTTCTCATCCTTTCTCCTATTTCCCTCTTCTGTTCTTCTTGTGTTTATTTATAAATGAATATATTCATACTGACCTCGTTAGCCCAGAGCATTAAGGTGACAGCGGTCACTATCTCTGGATGCAGGAGACAGACGGTTTCAAAATGGTTTCCTATGATTTCCCATTAAAACTCCAGCATATCCTAGGATGGTGCCTCTTTCATGGTCTCTCCTGCTTCTTTACCAGTATCCTCTCTAACCCACCCTACTTCCCTTCTCCGATAGGTCTCTTGTTTTGTACTGGTCAACAAGGGTGCCTGACCGGTAGACTTACTATTCTTCTCCAGTTATATCCCAGATCTATGATATCTCACACAGTGTGAAGGTACAGCTGAATTAGAGCTTATATTAATTTACTCAGCAGCTTAGCCAGTTGCATTGAATAATGACCCAAGACTACAATGGCAAGCTGCAGCAACAGTGGCCATCCTGAGTGAGTTTTTCCATACTCTTTCCAGGATAGTACCGTATATCAATTATTATGGTATCTTTCCCAATCTTTGACACTAACTAATATTCACAGTTTTATACCTCTTGGTGTAGTGGTTAGCATGCTTGGATATCTGGAAGCTCAGATTCAATTCCCAGCTCCACCAAGAGTTTTAATCTGACTTGAGGTGGTGGAATGGTATAATTGAGATGCAAATCACCCAAAATCAATTTCAGAGACTTGCTCAAGGCCAGTTGGCTATACGAGTTTACTTTTACTTCATTCCAGTTGGCAGTTGCACACACTATAACAGTCACCTCAGAGACAGGTAATCAGACAAATTCAGCACACACCCAAGTACAGTATATGGGACTGATGCCCAATATGCCCTTAGCCTCTGAAATGAATTAACAACAATACATTTTATAATACCTAGAAGTTACTGAAAGATACTGTAATTGTGCTGGGTAATTCTATTTCTTGTAATAGTACTATAGTATAGAAGGTTCGGTAATCAATCCCAGCGGGAAACTGGGTCAGTGAACAGAATAGTGTTGGGGGGGGACTGAGAATTCTTTTCTCAGTTCTTTCACCTTTCTGAATAACATTCAGGATTGTAATTCGAGGATTTATCCTCCCCTCAAGGTGAAACCTTAGATAGTCGACCATGAAAAGTCATTTGAAGAATAATTCCGCCGTCTGTAATGATAGATTACAGAAAAGACAGCATTCGGATACGGTGGGCTGTCATGAGGAAGATAATGACGAATCGGAGCGTCTGAAAACTCATCAAGTAGCAAACAAACAAATACTACGGAAAATCAAACCTAAACAAGTCTCATTCTTTTCTACACATAATGTTAACTCTCTGGTTCAAACTGGAAAATTGAAGATCATCACGGATATCATGAGAAGTCATAAAATTCTAATTATGGCCCTTCAGGAAATTAGAAATCGTGATCAAGACCATCTGGAATCACAAGGATACAGACTATATAAAGGAATTCCAGGAAAACGAGTTATGAAAAATTTCCACAATTTGGTAACGGATTCTTAATAGATCTCAGAATCATTGACTCGATAACAGAATTTAAATCTCAATCCTCCAGACTTACGACCCTAACTTTGAAATCTGCAAATAAAACATATACAATTATTAATGCACATGCTCCTACTAATCAAAAAAACAACACCATTAAGGACAGAGAAGAAGTACAAAAATTCTGGGATCTTTTGGATCAAACTTTAATAAACATCCCTTCATCAAACATCAAAATTCTCCTTGGTGATTTCAATGCGCAACTTGGACAAGAAAGAAGATATAGATATCATTGGAAAATGGACAGCACATAAACGAACTAATAAAAATTGTCAAAGATTAGTCGAAATTTGTAGAAACCACGAATTAATCCCTAAATCAACATGTTTTAAAAGACAGCCCCATAAATTGAAAACTTGGAAACATCCTGACTTCAGAAGGGGTGAATGGCAGTTGGATCATGTCTGCATGGATAAATTTCACCATCGTGAAATTCACAATGTGAAGGTTCTAAGGGGAGTTGACTCAGGATCAGACCACTATGTGGTAAAGATAAAAATAAAATTAACTCCAATGGCCAAGGAAAAAACCAAATAATAACAATAGGAGGAAATTTGATCCATCTACCTTAATAAAAAATATAGAGTACTGTGAAAGAACAGGAGAAGAATCTCTCAACACTAAAACATTGGACGAATTAATCACTAAATTAAAATCAATAGCAGAGGAGTTAGCACCAATAAATCCAAGGAAAAAACATGAATGGTGGAATGTAGATTGTGATCAAGCAATAGAGAAAAGACACCAAGCATGGATAAAACATCAAGCTCTAAAGTCAGAAGAATCAAATTTAGAACTAACTATACAAAGAAAATTAACCCATAAAATCATCAGACAAACGAAACGTAATCATCTTAAAAATACACTGGAAAAGATAGAAGACGATTTCAAGAAAAAGCAATCTCGAGATTATTACAAAACATTTGGTAAATATCTAAAAAAATTTGAAGCTCCAACATTAATGTTGAAAAATCAAACAGGAAAGTTAGCACATTCTAACCAAGAAAATACAGAGATTCTTGCAGAAGCATTCGAGAAACTGTTAAATTGCGATGTTCCACTGGAAACCCTGCAAGTAAACACTGATACACCTATTTTAACTTCACCTGATTTAATAAATCCTCCAAACATTAATGAAGTAGAACTCGCAATTAAAGAACAAAAAAATTACAAAACTTGTGGCGAAGACTTAGTCTTTGCTGAAATCGGGAAAAATGCTGGTAAACCTGCGATTATAAATCTTCATCAACATCTAGTTAAAATGTGGATTACTGAAGAAATTCCTGCACACTGGACCATAGGAATAATCCATCCATTATTTAAGAAAGGAGACAAAACGAACCCAGATAACTACAGAGGAATTACCCTTCTGGACTGCACATATAAAATTTTCTCTCGCATAATTTACAACAGGATCAAAAACATTCTGGAACCACAACTTGGAGAATATCAAGGAGGATTTCGCCCTTACAGAAGTTGTCCAGACCAAATCCTTAGCCTGAAATTAATAATGGAATATTACAAAAAAAAAGAAATAAGCAACTCTTTATCTCTTTTATAGATTTCAAGAAAGCCTATAATAGTATTCATAGACTGACACTGCTAAAAATCCTCAGATCATACGGTCTCCATCCTAAATTGATAAAAATCATTCAATTAACATTAACAAACACAAATTCAAAAGTTAAATTTAGGGGAGAAATATCAACAACTTTCACAGTAAAAACTGGTCTCAGACAAGGTGATGGATTATCCCCTCTGCTTTTCAATGTGGCTCTTGATTATATCATGAAGGTTTGGCAAAAGGAAAACCCTCCTAAGATCAAAATTGGAACAAAACCATCAATAAAAATAAACTGCTTAGGATTTGCAGATGACTTGGCCCTTTTAGCACTAGACAAGGAAGAGGTTTGTACTCAGAGCACTAGTCTCCAAGAAATTGCTCAAGGGATAGGATTACAGATATCCTTTGAAAAAAGTCCTCTCGGCACGCCGGAAGGCGGAGGTAGATTTCACCGGACAAACTTGGGGATAGGCGAAAATAGGCAGAATATGCAGGTTTTCGTAGAAGGATCAGACCTCATTTATTGCGAGAAGGTATTTTATAATTGGAGCTTAATTAACTTTGTTTTTCGTCATTTTATGCTTATTTTAAACATTTTATTGTCTTATGGGAACGGTAACCTTCTTGTCATTTGGGGTCCATTTTTATACTTGTGGTCACACTGTCCTTATGCTAGGTTTCGACACTGATGTGTAACTATGTAACGGTCTGTTACTTCTTCACGCAAAATTATATCTCCCGCAGAGATTTTGGTTGGTTCCTCAGTTTAGGGGCTGCGACAACGCGGTCATGTGACCCCGTGTACTTAGGGATGGCTGTATTAGTCTGTAATTCAGGTAAGGACTGCAGACGGTCAATTTCAAGCAGTAGTTCCTAATGTTGCTACCAGGTACTACCGTCAACGACACCTACCTGTGAACTTGGCTACTAGATGCCATCGCAGCCAGCAACTCGCAACGAACGTTGGAATTTCCCCTCCAAAGGAAAGCATACTGAGGGATTTTCAGTGCTCTTAGAAAATCCGACGACTTCGGCCGGCTTTGAACTCGCGACCTTGGGCATAGACATTCAGCATGCTTGCTACCAGTTACGTCACCGAAGCCGCTTCACACTTAGATGGAATTCTGAATATGATCTCGTGCAAGTGCGTTATCTTGGCAACGTCTGATGGCTCATCCCTCATCAATTTAGTAGAGTTGCCATGGCAAGCACTGATAGCTCTTGGTATTTTCTTATAATTCCGAAATCATTTTTCTCATCCCTTGGCATAATGGTGTGTCATATCAAAAATTCTTTAAGATAAAATTTTAGGTAATTATTAGGGGAATATTGTCCATTTTGTACGGTTTTGATATTGTGCCTATTAAGAGAGATATGATTAATGTTTCCTGAAAAACCCACTTTTTCCCACCCCTTTGGTCAATGGTTGGTGCTATAAAAAAAGCTCTTCAAACATAAATTTTTGGGCTTTATCCGACACATAGTATGAACGTTGAACGGATTCGATATTTCACATATTAAGAGAGTTATAGCAATATTTCACTTTTTCGAAAAAAGCCCCCCATTTTCACCCCTTTCGACCGATTTAGCCCATTAACGAACTTGACCGAGATTTTATAGGTATGCATATTCGGTAAAATATTCAAAGTGATTGGTGCAAAATTACGGCAGTTATCGTGTCCACAAGAAACTGATATGCATATATATATACACATATACATACATAAATTATATATAAACTTTTGAACTGACGGTGGTTTTGGGGTCTGGGGGATGTGAAACGCGAAGATATGTCGAAATTTTCCGGAAGTCGAAACATGGTACCCATTGCAATAGTTAGCTTTCTAATGAAATCTACCTCTGGTTGGTTCCTCAGTTTAGGGGCTGCGACAACGCGGTCATCTAACACCGTGTACTTTGGGTGAGTGTAGAATCTGTCTGATAAACGGTGTGAATTGTAATGGCTGTAGTAGTCTTAATTCAGGTAAGGACTGCAGACGGTCAATTTCAAGCAGTAGTTCCTAATGTTGCTACCAGGTACTACCGTCAACGACACCTAGCTGTGAACTTGGCTACTAGATGCCACCCTAACCAGCAACTCGCAACGAACGTTGGAACTTCCCCTCCAAAGGAAAGCATACTGAGGGATTTTAGCTCTTAGAAAATCCGACGACTTCGGCCGGCTTTGAAACCGCACCCTTGGGAATAGACATTCTGCATGCTACTAGTTACGTCACCGAAGCCGCTTCCCACTTAGATGAAAATACTGAATCTGATCTCGTGCAAGTGCGTTGTCATGGCAACGTCTGATGGCTCATCCCTCATCAATTTAGTAGTGTTGCCATGGCAACCTCTGATAGCTCTTGGCATTTTCTTATAATTCCGAAATCATTTTTCTCATCCCTTGGCATAATGGTGGGTCATATCAAAAATTCTTTCAGACAAAAGTTTTAGGTAATTATTAGGGGAATATTGTCCATTTCGTACGGTTTTGATATTGTGCCTATTAAGAGAGATATGATTAATGTTTCCCGAAAATCCCACTTTTCCCACCCCTTTGGTCAATGGTTGGTGATATAAAAAAACTCTTCAAACATAAATTTTTGGGCTTTATCCGACACATAGTATGAACGTTGAACGGATTCGATATTTCATATATTAAGAGAGTTATAGCAATATTTCACTTTTTCGAAAAAAGCCCCCCATTTTCACCCCCTTCTACCGGTTTAGCCCAGTAACGAACTCGACCGAGATTTTATAGGTATACATATTCGGTAAAAAGTGATTGGTGAAAAATTACGGCAGTTATCGTGTCCACAAGAAACTGATATATATATACTTTTGAACTGACGGTGGTTTTGGGGTCTGGGGGATGTGAAACGCGAAGATATGTCGAAATTTTCCGGAAGTCGAAACATGATAGCCTACCCATTGCAATAGTTAGCTTTCTAATGAAATCTACCTCTGGTTGGTTCCTCAGTTTAAGGGCTGCGACAACGTGGTCATCTAACCCCGTGTACTTTGGGTGAGTGTAGAATCTGTCTGATAAACGGTGTGAATTGTAATGGATGTATTAGTCTGTAATTCAGGTAAGGACTGCAGACGGTCTATTTCAAGCAGTAGTTCCTAATTTTGCTACCAGGTACTACCGTCAATGACACCTAGCTGTGAACTTGGCTACTAGATGCCACCCCAACCAGCAACTCGTAACGAACGTTGGAACTTCCCCTCCAAAGGAAAGCATACTGAGGGATTTTTAGCGCTCTTAGAAAATCCGACGACTTCGGCCGGCTTTGAAACCGCGACCTTGGGCATAGACATTCTGCATGCTACCAGTTACGTCACCGAACCCGCTTCCCACTTAGTCAGATGTCAAAGTCAACCCCTGGCACCAACCAGCCCATGACGGGCTAAGGCCGACCAAGCGACCGCTGCCCAGCCATTTGGCCTGCAGATATTGGGGTGACGCGTGATCAGCGCGTCGGGTCCCCTCGGCCGTTAATATTGGTATTCGTGATCGGGGTGCTGTCTCACTGTCAGACAGCTACTCAATTGTCCTCACGAGGCTGAGTGCACCCCGTTCCAACCCTCACGTCAGTTTTAAAATCCCTGACGGAGCCGGGGATCGAACCCGGGGACTCCGGGTGAGAGGCAGGCGCGCTACCCCAACACCACGGGGCCGGCTTAGTCAGATGGAAATACTGAATCTGATCTCGTGCAAGTGCGTTGTCATGGCAACGTCTGATGGCTCATCCCTCATCAATTTAGTAGTGTTGCCATGGCAACCTATGATAGCTCTTGGCATTTCTTATAATTCCGAAATCATTTTTCTCATCCCTTGGCGTAATGGTGGGTCATATCAAAAATTCTTTCAGACAAAAGTTTTAGGTAATTATTAGGGGAATATTGTCCATTTTGTACGGTTTTGATATTGTGCCTATTAAGAGAGATATTAATGTTTCCCGAAAAACCCACTTTTTTTCCACCCCTTTGGTCAATGGTTGGTGCTATCAAAAAACTTATTTGACATAAATTGTTGGCACTTATCCGACACATATTATGAACTTTGAATGGATTCGATATTTCGCGTATTAAGAGAGTTATAGCGAAATTTCAATTTTTCGAAAAAAGCCCCCCATCGTCACCCCCTTCGACCGATTTTGCCCATTAACGAACTCGACCGAGATTTTATAGGGATACATATTATGTAAAAAATTCAAAGTGATTGGTGCAAAATTACGGCAGTTATCGTGTCCACAAGAAACTGATATACATATATACATAAATTATATATAAACTTTTGAACTGACGGTGGTTTTGGGGTCTGGGGGATGTGAAACGCGAAGATATGTTGAAATTTTCCGGAAGTCGAAACATGGGACCCATTGCAATAGTTAGCTTTCTAAAGAAATCTACCTAAAACTGAGATCATGCCTATGAAACCCTTAGATATAAATGAAGTCTATATAAATGATCATGAATTTAACCTAGTTCCTCAATTTAAGTATCTTGGAGAAATTATAACACATAACTTAAACGAAAAAGTAACTTGGATAAATAGAACAAATAAAATGAAAAAGACACAATCTCTAACCTGGTCAACATATAAAAAATGCCTATCAATAGCTACTAAGATCCAACATTATAAAACTGTAACTCTCCCAGAAGCCACTAATGCTTGTGAAACACTGTTCCAAATTAAAAATGAACAAAGAACTGATCAGTTCCTCAAAACGGAAGGAAGAATCATTAGAACGTGCATAAAAAAAAGGATCAGGTTGAGGGAGTCTGGAGGATTCTCCCAAATGAAACTGTCTATTGTGAGATTGATCCAATCACCAGCACAATGAAGAAGAAAAGAATTTCATATTTTTTTTTCACATCTTACGGCTTCCAGAAAACATAATTGTACGCCAACTGGTGATGAGAAACCTAGGAAAGAAAACTGGAGGAAAATGGATCCAAGAAATCCAACAAGATCTCAAAGCAGTTGGACTCAAGATAACAGATGCCGAGGATTAAAATAAAATTAACACCATTCTTAAAACTCACAAATTTTTTGCAGAAATGACACATAGAAAGCCTATGGAGATTTCAGATGAGTTGAGAAAATCCCGATCTGAAAGAATGAAAAAGTACTGGAAAGAGCGCAAGAACCAAGCAGTATACCTTCAAAGAAGAAGTGATTGTGGAACGACTCAAGTGGTCCAATGTGGCCAATCAAGATTAATAATAATAGAAGGTTGGTTCCTTAGTTTAGGGGCTGCGACAACACGGTCATGTAGCCCCGTGTACTTTGGGTGTGTGTAGAATTTGTCTGATAACTGGCGTTAATTGTGATGGCTGTATTAGTGTGTGTTATCTGTTATTCAGGTAAGGACTGCAGACGACAAATTTTCAAGTAGTTCCTACTTTTGCTACCAAATGCTACCGTCCACAACACCAGCTGCTGACTTGGCTACTAGATGCCATCTCAACCAACACCTAGCGGTGAACTTTGGAACTAATATAGCGTTATCAATCTAACATACAAATTTTGGCTTCACACAAGTGTAGTTAGTGGAAAGTTCTTTTTCATGCCATAAATCTATGACATGGGACCGCCGGCTTTACTTCCCCTCCGAAGGAAGGCATAATGAGGGATTTTTAACGCTCTTAAAAATTCGACGACTTCAGCCGGGTTTGAACCTGCGATCTTGGGCATAGAAGCTCAGCAGGCTACCCACTGCTCCACCGAAGCCGCCAAAGTATAGACGGTTGGTATAAGTAAGAAAAGCTTTAACCCATACTATCCCTGGCTGTTTCAACTGAATTCTGCATATGGCACTTTATTTAGCCCTGTGAATGAATTAGGGCATGCATCTACTTAACACAAGTGCTTGTTTAACGAAGCATAATTTAATATGGTACTGTATCTAGCCTTGATATGTTTTTTTTTTTTCTATTGGTTTAGAGATAAAGTATTCAAATATAATTTGATCTCTGTTGAGGTCACTGGTAACACGAGACTCAGCATGTGATCAGGTCTGTTATCAGTTTGTATTTGTTTTCATTTCTCATATGCTAAATAAACAAGTGTGCAACGTACTAGAAACTCATAATGTCATTGACATAATGATTGGCCTTATATGAGTAAGTATGCCCTCAATTTTCTATAAATATATCTGTAACTACAACAATTCTTCTAGGTTTTATGCTGTGTGTGTTAAGGTTTTTAACTGTGCATTGCAGACCACTGTCATACAAGTGGCAAGCCTGTACAAGTGTTTGTGTTCAAAAGAAGAGAAATTATACGGATAGTCATTGGAACATGGAACAGTCATCTCTTTTTGTTTTTCTTTCCTCCCCTTTCTCAGTGGCTCATGGCTGGTAACTACAGAGACCATTCTGAGTCTGAGAAGTTCTATCCTGTTGCTTTACTATCCAACCTTCTCTGTTAAACTCTTTAGTTTCGACCACTTCATCACATGGGACTGATGACCTTGAAGTAAAAACTCATAAACAATCATCATCAATTTTGTTTAGTGATAGATATGCAACCATGTGCAAGAAGCTACAAGCATTTGAAATGTGGACGTATTGAAGGATGCTGAAGATACCTTGGACAGCCAAATTTACCAATGTACGGTAGAAGTTTTGCAGCATATGAACAAAAAACCTGAAATTCACAATACCATCAAGAGAAGAAAGCTAGAATACTTTGGTCATATGATGTGAAACAGTAAATACCAACTCCTTCAATTAATACTCCAAGGGAAAATTAATGGAAGACTTGGTCCGGGGTGAAGAAAGATACCGTGGCTCAACAACTTAAGCCAGTGGTTTGGGGTGACAAAACTCGGAAGTGTTCAGAAAAGCTATGGACGAAACAGATCATACTACTGATGCCCAACGTCCTGAGAGGACACGGCACTTGAAGAAGAAGAAGATAGATATGATATGCTCAATATAATTTCAGAAATAACAGAAGTGACTTTTCTTGGGACCAGTAGCATAACTAGCAGACCCTTATATGGGATGGGACTTTGGGAGGAAAATTTTAACTTCAATAAATTTGTGCTGAACATTCCAGAAGAGATTTCAATTTTATAATAAAACAATTTATTATTATTTTTATTATTCAACGAGATGGTGATTGATGAGACAATTCTGAATACAGTCGAAGGGTTTCAAATATTTGTGTTTGACGATTGCTTGGATGTAAAAATTGAACAGTTTGCAGCTTGCTATGAAATTTTCACTATTCCAGCCATCAAAATTCGTCCACCTAGAAGAAAAAGAGATTGTGGTAAAAAGCAAACTAACTTAGCAAATATTATTTTGATGATTTGTCTGCTACCCTTCCTAATCAGATAAGTTTCCATTATATAAATAACTTTTAAACTTTATAGAACTGACTGTACAAGAGTGTGGCTAGAATCTACAAATTGGGAGTACGAAGGTGATGTTCAAATTGTTCATAGGGGTGCGACTTAAATGTTGCTCTCCTTATTTTGCAGACCCGTGGTGATCATTTCATACCGAATACTGTAGGAGTGAACTCAAAAACATGACGGACATGATTCACTATATGTAAAGTTTTGTCTGTACAAGCTATCGATTTATACTTTTCAGTCAGTCAACATTCTTTTGCCCAATTAGATTAGGCAGAGCAACTATATACTGAGAGATTCTTTTGCTGGAGCGGGGCCAGCTACCAGGCGTGCTCGCCCTCCGCCAGCCAACCGAACTCGGGCCGCAGATTGCGCGCAGGTAAAAACGTAACATAGTACATTAATTAACTTACCTTTTCACAGAAGATGCTGATAATGTTCTCCTTCGGCTGACAGACGGGCGTTGTATCTTGCAAATAAATTAGAGTTTATACATTGTAATTCCCTTCTGTTGTGAGGGATATCTGCTGCCGTATATTGTTCCTCAGCTCCACTAGAGTACAGGTAATCGAATTGTACACTTCGTGTTTTAAATTACCCCTCCATTAAACATCAAACAGGCTTAGGTCCTTGCATCGATTAATTACAGTAAACATGCAGGGTGGTACAGGATTAGCTACATAATGTAACGATGTAACTTACAAAGATTTAAAATTCAAGTGTTGAGAAATGTTGGCTATTGCCAATCATCAGCTGAGAATCTAGGCCTTAATTTTATTTTCTGCATTTTGTTTGAGGTCGCCTCCGTAGCGTAGCGGTCAGCATGGTTAGCTGCTGCTCCGGAGGTCCTGGGTTCGATTCCCGGCTCTGCCACGAAATTTGAAAAGTGGTATGAGGACTGGAACGGGGTCTACTCAGCCTCGGGTGGTCCAACTTAGTAGAGGGGGTTCGATTCCCACCTCAGCCATCCTCGAAGTGGTTTTCCGTGGTTTCCCACTTCGTCTTCGGGCAAATGCCGGGATGGTACCTACTGTAAGGCCACGGCCGCCTCCTTCCCTCTTCCTAGCCTATCAATCCCAATCTTCCATCCCTTCTCATCCCTCATGAGGCCCCTGTTCGCTTTGCAGGTGAGGCCGCCTGGGCGAAGTGCTGATCACACCTCCCCAGTTGTATCCATCCCGACCAGATGTTCCAAGCTCCAGGACACTGCCCATAGAGGCGGTAGTGGTGAGTTCCCTCGCTGAGTCCGTGGGAACCACCAACCTAGAGGGTAAATTGACTAAATAAAAAAAATAAAAATTGTTTGAGCCCACCCAATTAGTCCGGCTGCCTGGTGTGACAAGCCAATATTTTAAGTACAGGCGATGACAGATACAGACCAGTAGGTGTATTTGCTGCAACAGCTACGAACAGTTGGGAATGGTTAGTTTTTATCGAGCCACACGTAAGTATGGCTGCAATGTTCACCACACAACAAAGAATTTTCATTTGCTGTACTTTTATTAAGAACGAGTCTGTTAGTGTTACACGCATAGCATTTCAATAGGAATTTCGTGGTGTTAAGCTGCCTTCGAAAACCACAGTTCGGAAGGTTGTGACAAAGTTCAATTCTACGGGGTCAATTTTAAACGGAGATGTTAAGTTTTGACAGAAGGGAAATTAGAGGACATTACTGCTCGATTATTACGGTCACCGAGAAAATATTTGCGAAATCTTTCTGAACAAGCTGGCGTGTCATATTCAACAGTTCAGAGGGCTACAAAACTAATTAGCCTAATTATCGACCATACAAAACTACTCAGGTTCAAACCTAAAGTCCAAGAAATCCAGTGGCAAAAACCAACTAAGATACTGTAATTTGGTTTTTCCAGTCCGTGCATGACTGCATTTTAGATCCACAGTTAGTGTTTTTCAGTGACGAGGCGTGGTTTTATTTATATGGATGTGTGAATTCACAAAGCAATCGATACTGGTCCCTGTGAACCCAAGACTGATCCACTAAACCCCTTGCATGACCCAAAAATCGGTGCGTGGTGCACAGTAACCGCATAAGGAATTATAGGCCCAATGTTTTTCCGTTAAACTATTAATTCTGCTCGATACTTTCAGGTTATTTTGAATAATTTCTTTGTCCAATTAACAGACAGGTAAAGATTGTATCCTTTTTTTCAGCATACTACGCCCAATTCATTGGATGCAATAAGTGCTGTATTTGGTGACAGGGTGATTAGTGCTAGATTGTGGCCACCTTGAAGCCCAGATTTAGCACCGTGTGATTTTTATTTGTGGCGTAGGTTAAAAGACAAAGTGTATCGGTCTAATCCCCGTACCCTAGAGGAGCTGGAGAACAATATACGACAGCAGATATCCCTCGTTACGGAAGGAGAATTACAACGTGTAAACTCTAATTTACACGATACAATGCCTGTCTGTCAGCTGAAGGAGAATATTTTCAGCATCTTCTGTGAAAAGGTAAGTTCTTTAATCATGATTTGCTGGTAAATTTACCATTAATTAATGTACTATATTACAGTTTTTACCTTCGCGCAATATGCGGCCCGAGTTCGGTTGGCTGGCGGAAGGCGAGCGCGCCTGGTAGCTGGCCGATGACCCCGCTCCAGCAAAAGAACCTCACTGTATAACACTTTCCTGTAAAAAAAGAATACATGTATTAATATTATTCTCTGATAAAGGGGAAATTTTAGTGAATAATATTAACACAATTATTTTTCAGGAAAGGGTGATATATATATATATAGATAGTTCCCCCGCGTAACCTGATTGTCGACCAACTGAAAAGTATAAAGTAATAGTAATTCACTATAGGTGAAGTTTTGACAAGAATTATTCCTGAAACAGAGTCATTCATCCATCACATAATGAGTGAGGCGAGATAGTAGCACGCTATTCCCTCTCACATTCAAATTACACTCTCACTGTAAACTGTCCAGCAATGAAGAATGTGTTGCGATAATGAAACCCAAGTCAACACAGATGTGATAAGAAATGTCTTCTATGAACAGAATGTTTCTGCATGCAAACACTGATGTACATCACCATAAAACTATCGGTATGTATTTTGAATGCTTTACAATATTCCCTTGATTTTTTCATACAATATTGGGGGAGCAAGGCAGACTGATGAGGGGAATGCCAGCATCCCTTAGCACCCACCTGACCTGGCCTCATCCCTGTGGTGAAACTTATGATAGTAGGAAAAGAATTGCAATTTCCAGTAGTGTCCCTGATTTATAGTTCTGCAACTTGATCCAATTTTACTAGAAGCAACATATCCACTGAGCAATCATTCAGCTTTCGTTCTTCATTTGGGTCAGAATTACCTCTAGTTTAAGTACATTCCTGCATAGCACCATGTCACACATGAGATTAAGATCATTGGCTATCTGGATAGTGTGGATAACAAGCTTCTGGCAACAAAATAACTGCATCTGGAAATCGATGTGGAAGCCAGTTTTGGTGAGTTTCAGTTTATTACAATAGAAGTGTCTTATGTACAGAGTGGTTATAATTAAACTTGCGTTACTTAAGCCCGTGTAGACGGCAAACTATTTCCCGTAAGGGTACCCCATTTGATAGGAACGATGTTCAGACTGTGCGCTGCAGGATGTACGTTGTTAGTAGTGGTAATGGCATGACGTGCCATTAGGCGTAGGGTGGACACACCAGCATCAGAGTGCAGACAGTCAACATGGCTCTAGACAAGTTGAGCAGGGCTTTAATCGTAAAGCTGTTTTATCAAAACAATAACAATAGTGCTGCTGCTCTGCGGGCGTATCCACTCATTAAAGGAATACGGAGAGGTCCTCTTTCCGCCCAGGGGTTGAACAACATGATACGGAGTTCGAGTTAACTGGTGAGTTGGGCATCGCTCCTGGGAGAGACTGCTGGCCAATTGCACCACAAATTGCTGAAGAAGTTACTGTTGCCATGGCGGAAAATGCCGGGCGCGATATGCGATCGTCAAGCAATGCACAAGCTGTGCCATGACAGCACCGTCCACCGTTTGAAAGTTGCTGCGACAAATTGTGCAATGGTATCCATGCAAACTTCACGTGACACAGCAACTGTTGCCACAGGACACAGACATTCGATTAGACTTTGCTCTTATGTTCCTTGCAAGGGTAGCTGTGGATGACATGTGGCCTGGAACATTTTGTGGGGTGTTGAAGCACACTTTACGATCACTGGGGCTGTGAACACTCACATTTGTCGCATCTGGGGATCGGCACCGCCAACGACCGCTCATGAAGTTCCCCTGCATAGTGAAAGCGTCACTGTGTGGTTGCCTTCATGGCACAATTCCTAATCGGTCCATTCTTCTTTGAGGAACTCAGAGCCCAAGAACCCCAGTACATGCAGCGTGACCGACGCGCATTACTGCGATCTGCTTCGGCAACATGTGATCCCTGCTCTAAGGGATTCCACTGTTTGGATGCACAATGGAGCTCCACCACACGTTGCTCGTGAGGTCATGTGGTTACTCCGCAACACATTTGGCAAACACCGCATCAACGGTCGAGCATTTCCCACTGTGTGGCCACCAAGATCCCCAGATTTGAACCCGTGTGATTTCTGGCTGTGGGGTTATCTTAAGGACAGGGTGTATCAACGGGACACTGACACATGTTGGCGTTTGAAAGTGAGCATCACAAGGTAGGTAGCCAACATCCCACCTGAGATGTTGCGGGCAGTGGTGGAGCACTCACTAGTGTGGTTCCATGCTGTTGTGCATGCAGATGGTCGTCACATTGAGCATCGTTTGCAACCTGGACTGTCAACATGGTATGCCATTAATACCTGTTACCCGCTCATGTGGTAATTAAAATGTGTTCCTTTCAATGGTTTATTGTTGTGTCTCTTCCACATGCCCTGTCAAAGGTTTCCATGCCTTTACATTGCCCTACGATCACTCCAGGGGGTCCTCGCAAGTAGCGTAAGTTTAATTATAACCACTCCGTATAATATGTAAACATGTAGTGATTAATACAGGACACACATGAATTATTTATGATACCCAAGTTTGTGGGGAGGCCCATCCATTCTTAGTTACAGTCATAAAGTCCTAGAAGGGTTAACCAAAGGATTTGCATATCCAGAGTAGCTACTACTGAAGCCATTGTGGAGTGGCAAATGTCTAATGTGTTTTTAAACACACTTATTCCATATCTGGATGATACAAAATTCACTACTCTAAACCAGGGATGCCATAATATCTCGCTCGTTCAGCATGTATCTGGCCCATGCCCATTTGTGTTTGGCAATGGCAAGCCGGGAAGAACAATCTGTTTTCCATCATCATCATTATTAATATTCTATCATTAGTTTTCAAGTAAGATTGCCTTTTAGAGGTGAGTTCTTAGATGACTGTATAGTCCAATCCTGGAAACACAAACTCTTCCACAGAGTGACACACTTTGTTTGGAGCAGCCACTGGTCCTTGAGGGTTGATCGTCCTGTAATTCGCACGCTTCCTAGCATTATACTTATTCATTTAACATCTGCACCGATGTTGTTTGAAATATAGGGGACCTTGGTCGATGAGGCTATGCTATGCCTGATGAGTTGATGCCGTAATCTCCCATTTTCAATGCCGATGTGACATTTCTTTAAATTGGACTTCCAAACCCATGGGCTGAACACACAGGCGTGCGTGTTATAGTTGTCAGACCTGCTCTAAATTCAGAGCAATAGCCAAGGGCATCAAGGGATTAAGCCACTCCAAATTTAAACCTCAGCTTCCTTTAGGTTTCTTCCCATAAGTCGCTCCAAAGCTCGTAGAAAATTAGATTAGAATTGTTAAATTTTATTTTCTGTCCAATCTGCTGCTGCCATTATGTGAACACTACTCTAATATTTTTCACTTCGAAAATACAATTTCTTCTATTTCAACCCTTTTTCTGAGAAGGAAATAATGTTTTCATTGGTCAGTCTCACTTGAATATTTGATGTAAGGCTAAATCTTAATTTTTGCAGTGAATTACATGTCAGAAGTTGGTCATTTAAAATGTGATAGTGGGAAACATTATACTTAATCTTGCTCACAAGCATTTCTACATGAATATGTCTTTTAGGTTCTTATATAGGTATTATTTAAATTTAAATAAGTAAAAAACACTCCTTTTTAATTACAATTTGTCAGAGTTCTGGTCTTGTATCATTCCACACTTCAACTGTACTGTTTTATTTTTATGAATGACCAGCAATTGTACCTGTACCTGTTTCTCTCCCAAGCTCCCAGTTCTTATCTGTGGAAGTATTCATCGCTGTTACATTGTGCTTCAACTATTAAACAGTTACAACTATTATTTTATGGAGGTAAATAGCAAGTGAAAATTAATTCTCCAATGTGTTTTGCCATGGTTGCATCCATACAACCTAGCATATCTTTAGAGGTCCTTCAGACTAAGGTTTTGTTTTATGCATCAAGATACTTAGTAAACAAGCTTTGTTCATTTCTTCTATGACAAAATACTGTTGTTATCAAAGGGATTTCCTCACCTTAACCCCTATTTTAATAAGTGATGCGATAAACATTGTAGTAAAGGTTTGAATCACACCTGTGATGTATAAAATTTTGCTCCACGCTTGCAGACAGACAGGTAGCAAAATGTTCTTTATGCATGCATTCATCATCAAGCAGTCTTAAATGCATATAAAATGTAGAAATCTAGAAGAAAAAGACAATCAGATACTTTGAATTTATGTGTGTATAATGTTCCTGTTTGATATTTAAAAAATGATCGGTCCATGTGTAAACAAATTAGATGACTACTAACTGCTATGTATTGTCCTCCAAAAATTTAAAGTTCTTGGTAAGATACCTGGAATTTTATACCCGGCATAGGCATTGTTCTTTAACTGATTTATAAAACCCCATTTTTTTTAAATAAAAATCACTTTGATATCTTCAGTTTGAGTTCAATTACTGTAGTTGTGATTTTTAACAAAGAATACATGGACATAAACGTGTGACCTGGAATGGAAAGCTGTACATTCAGGAGATTCAAGGTTAAATCCTGGTGCTGACATTGATCTTCCTAAATATGACTTTCCCATTGGTGTTCCACACTGTATAGAAGTACCTTACTTCAAGTCCCGAGCCACCTAGCCCCAGTTCCATGTAGCTAACTTACAGTTAATGCACAACTACAGTCACCACAGTAACACTAGTTATTTGATAAAATTAGTACTTACACACACTAGTTCAGTACACGGGGCTGATGATCAAAACATCCGTTGCCTCTGAATGAAGCAACCAAAACAAGAAACACATTTATAGCTCTGCAATGGAAGCTGTCCTTTGATAATGTTGGGTTATTGAACTCTTATCTACTGTTATTTAAAGTAGATAATTCTAGTATTCCTTTGCCCTGCAGTATACTCATCTGCCATAGGTCTTTTAAGAGGCATGAGGGAGGTCCTTCTCAACATTATTCCGACGTGAAATACAACTAACTGTCCATGGAATGAGTGCATTTCTTGGACATGTTGCAGTCTGGAATGCCGTCCCTTAGGCCTTCAAACCCATGTGATAATTGTCAAGGTGCAAGATGATCCAGGTTTTACCCTTGAACAGAACGAAACACCACTCTTCAAGTCCCTATTTATGGCCCATCTCAATGAGTAACATAGGGCCCTTCTTATGTATAGATGCAATTACTGGTAACTTCATACTTGTTGGTATAATTTGGTTCTTTCATTTATTAGCCTATTTTCATTTATGAAAAAGTAGGCTTATGAGATCACCTTTTGTCCTTGTGTGTGTATGAGTGTTTCTCCTCCCCCGCTATAAAATCTAAACGGCTTGAGCGATTTCCATGAAACTCGGTAAGGTCATAGTACTATTTTGCCCGACCCCGACCGTGCCCTTCAAATTTTATAATATTTCACCAGCATTCTACATCTCCGAAACTATTACTCATATCACCCTGAAATTTTGTACTGTTATTCATGGAGATGCATGTACAACGAATTCTTGTCAGACGTAATTTAAGAATGGTGAGGTGCATGAAACCCGAATCCCCCTTCCGTCCAATCTTAACTTGACTGTGTATTTTGCGGAATGAGAAGTTCACAAGCGAAATGAAGAAAAGCAGAGTTGCACTTCCAGGAAAAATCCAAACACAACCACTCTTCTCTGAAGTCTTGACTCAACACGATTCTGCTGCTGGCTGTATCTGGGGTAATAGGCTCGCCCGCTAGCTATGCTGTAACTAGGGTGTTAGGCTCATTCCTAGCTAGCCCATAAACTGTCACCTCAGTAATTGAATGGAGATTGTTGGAAGAAATGAAAATGTAAAAACACTTATAGTGGGCGATGTATTGAAGATAGAGATATGCTCTCGCTGGTTTTTTTAAACTTTTCATGCTGAACAATTTTTACACTCATAGTATATTGATATTTTTAATGGTTTGCCCAGCGTAAGCTTAAAAAGCGCACTGACGCCAGGCATTCTTTTTCGACTTTTTCACTCAAATCGTACTGCTTGACTTCCTTTGATCATAAATAAATTATTTTCTACAGAAACCTTCCTCGAGAAATCCTTTACAGAATGGTGAAAACCGCATCAAAATCCATCCAGTGGTTCTCGAGATTACCCCTTGACATCCAAGAATTTGGGACTTGCTATTATACTAAGTAGAGAGGAAAAATCCAACATGGCGACCATTCGAAATTTTAGACGGTTCTCGATATCTACTAATCTATGACAGCAATCAAACTGAATTTTTGTATGTTGATAAAGGCTATGAACAAAAGTTCACCTAAGGGGCTTTCAATAACCTGGTGAGCACAAATATTTAAATAGACGTTTCTCGCGATTTAACCATCCGAGCTCAGTGAAACTTAGTACGGTAAATGCTTATACAAATTTTAATCCTCTGACATCTAATTTATTTCAATTGTTTACATAACCACAAGATGGCGGCTGTGTGAAATTTTAAAATCTCGTTTTTATTTCTTGTGTCTTAATTATGCATTTGAAGTTTGAATAATACACCTATGCAATAATCTTCATGTAATAATACATAACTTTAAGGCCTACATATATAAAAATTCCACAAGGCAACCATCTGAAATATTTAGACGGTTCTCAATATCTACGAATCTATTACGGCAATCAAACTGAAATTTTGTATATGGATAGAGGCAATTAACATAACTAGGCTATATAGTTCTTTACGGAACTACTTGTTTTTCATTTCAGATATATAACCGAGAATTCTTTAATGTATATTAGTTCTATACTTGTATATGAGACATTACTCACATCAACATCTAGTCGAAGAATATAGAACATGGCCATCTTGTGGTTGGTTCCTCAGTATAGGGGTTGCGACAACGCGGTCATGTAGCCACATATACTTTGGGTGTGTGTAGAATCTGTCTGATAACCAGTGTTAATTGTGATGGCTGTGTTAGTGTGGGTTATCTGTAATTCGGTAAGGACTGCAGACGATCAATTTAAAATAGTTCCTACTTTTGCTACCAAATTCTACCATCAACGACACCTAGCTGCCAACTTGGCTACTAGATACCACCGCAACTAGCACCTGTTGGCGAACATTGGAACTCGTAGAGCGTTAATCAAATCTAACCTACAAATTTAGCTTCACACAATTGTAGTTAGTGGAAGGTTCTTTTACAAGCCATAAATGTATGACGTGCCCGACCACTTTGGTCGGGTTTGAACCCGCGATCTCGGGCATAGAAGCTCAGCATGCTACCAACTACGCCTCCGAAGCAGCCATCTTATGAAACGGAATTTTCTTCGAAATTACTCCAATGAGAGAAGCACATCCTAAAGCAAATTGTAGAACCCAACATTGATGTCAATAGCATGCATTTGGCATAGTCCATTATGAGATGTAATGCATTAGTTTGTGATGGGACCCCAGCTGAGTCACTTACTTTTGCCAGTCTCCTCTCTGTCATCTTTCCTGTCAACCTCCCTTGATCAACTATTCTGACACCTACAGTATTAGGCTATTTGAGACCTTGGGTATCTTTCATTTTCCTGCCTTTATTAGCCTTTGTCTTTTCTTTCCTAATACCCTTATGAAAAGGGTCAGACCTCTCTTTTCTTTTTATAGTGTCTCCTGCCTTCTGAATAAGGCCATCAAGGAGGCAGAGGGTGTGTAGCCCCACCATGCATGATGTAACTGTGATGTGCTACACCCTCAAGGGCTCACAGCTGGTGAGTTTGGGAGTTGGCAACTCCAAGGAATACCTAAGTTGGGTCAGTTGTTCCCCTTTTTCCAGCGACTTTATCGTGGACTCTCTCCTCCTCCCCTTATCTGCCTTTGTTGGCTCTACTCTTTTCTGAGTCTCTCAGTCCTAATTCTTTGAGGGTTGAGAACATTTCTTTTCTCTGTCTTTTATTTTCCTTATTCCTTTCTTTTATTTATTCTATTAGGCCTATGTAGGTTAATTGTAAGTCAGTAGTTAGTTTTAATTTCATTTTTACCCAAACCATTAGAAGCCGATAATCTAAATGTTACATCCCTCAAAACAACACTTTATCATCACACATTCTTATTAATTAATTTATTTAGGATGAATTGCATTTAAGTGACCAGCAGGACCATGGGAGTTACAGGATTTTGTCGCTCATCAATGGATATTGTAGCCTTTCTTAAAAATGTTCATATTTGTTGGTTATATATCATAAGATCATATCATGACATAAAGGATGATAAGTTTTTCTAGTGACTCTTTTTATTGCAGGGGTGTCCGTGCCTGATTCCTTGACAGAAGAGTATCAGGCATGCTATGAGCTGCCCAAAACCCAAGATAGAAGTACTTCGTATGCCTTCAGCAGAGCAGGCCAAACTTCGGCCTTTGCTGGAGGATGGTGTCCAGCTCCGAGCTAAATTCAAACACATCCGCTGTGGAGATTACGTCAGCTATCGTAGCTTGGAATGGGATCGTGACTGCTACGGGTACAGTAGCTTAATTTGTATGAAATCGCTCCATTATCATTATCACTGTATTGGAACAGAACAAACCTAGATTATTTGAAGTATATTTTAAAGGGTATTTAACCTTTCATTTTAGTGTTTAAAAATATATGTTTTGAAATGAGAAGTGTCTTTTGCAACAGGGAAAAGTTTTGACATAAGACTATATATTATACACTGAAGAAAATGGAAATTGCAACACCCAGAAGAAGTGGTGCTACATTGCTGCAATTGAACATGCAGGACGAGTGTTCGGTTGTGATTCGATGATTACACTTTCAGGTCCCTCTGACCGCAAGTTTGGACAACAATCAATATAGGATGTGCCCACCACGAGCTGCAATACACCGTTTCAGCACAGCACAGTCTCCGTCCGACTCAGCACGGCTCTGTTAACTCATTGCCGCATTGCATCTTGGGAATGGTCACCCCTTGCTTGGGCTTTTGAAGCTAACATTAGAAACAGGACATGAAATAAACCAAGAAAGACTGCCAAGCCCGGCTGAGGGTTTTATTGAGCTTTTAACATAAGAAAATGTTTTAACAACTTTTTAATGTGTTACAGTGTATACTTTTAGTGATCTATGTGTGTTTTCATGTACAATTTTTAACTACATCCAGTATATAAAGGGAATGTTTTAAGTGCTGCCCAAATAAAATAGGCTGATGAAGACGTCAATAAGTATTAGACGTCGAAACATGTACCATGTGTTAAAAGACAAGTGATTGTATCACGAAATTTTAATAAACAGTATTGATGAGGCGGAACCATTTGGAACTTTGTTCTTAATGTAATTCAGTCAATATGGAAAAAAATGTACGACTCTCAGAGTCAAAAAGAAGTTGATGAATTCGTCAAGGCATGGAGTCAATAAGGCCCTGGATCACTTCCTGAGGAATTGCAGCCCATGCTTGCTGCACTGCATGGGCCAGTTGTTCCAGAGTTGTGGGTGGCTGAGGGTGGTTGGCCAAATGTCGACCCATCATGTCCCCTACATGCTCAATAGGACTGAGGTCCGGGGATCTGGCAGGCCATTCTAAGGTTGTGATGTCATGGAGAGCTGCTCTGGAGATGCGTGCAGTGTGAACCCGGGCATTATCCTGCTGAAACATCCCATTAGCAATGTTTGACATCATAGGGACAACCACTGGATTTAGTACCCTATCAACGTACTGTCGAGCAGTCATAGTGCCCTCAACAAGCTCTAATTGTGATTTCACATTAAAGCCAAGAGCTCCCCAGACCATAATGCTTGGTGTTGGCCCTGTGTGCCTCTCGACAATAAGGTCTGGGCGGCCCCTCTCCCTGGTACGTCGGCGCACACGATTCTGACGATCACTGCGGGCAAGACAGAAGCGCTATTCATCACTAAAGACTACCCTATGCCATTCGTCGACCCACGTCGATCGTTCTCGACACCAGGCCAGCCTTACACGTCACTGTTGTGGGGTCAATGGAACACCTTCTGCAGGGACACGGGATTGTAAGCCAGCTGCACGCAGGCGATTACCAACTGTTTGTTATGTAACGTGGGGTGCCACAGCTGCTCGAATTTGATCTGCTGTTGCATGGGGTTCCATCCGGGCCATCCGAATGATGCGGCGATCCTCTCTCACCGTTATCTGTCGCGCTGGGCCTGTGCCAGGTCTACGAATGTGGGTACCTTCATTTGACCACTGCTGCCATACACGTTGTACCGTAGATGCCTGTCGGCCAACACGTGCTGCGACAGTCCTTAGCGAAAATCCAGCCTCACACAGCCCAATTATCCGAGCTCTCTCAAACGGCAACAGTTGTTGACAGCGTGCTCTTCTCTGTCGTCGAGGCATGTTTGACGGGGAACACTTCACTGCACAGACTGCAAGTCAACTACGCTACACCAGAGTCCGTATACTGGAGTTGATTCCTCCGCGACCAATCACGTGGGGAGACCTGTAGCAACAATCCAATGGGTCTGAAACTTTGATCATTTACATAACTACATGGCATCGTTCCATATCTTGAAAATCAACACAAACGACCAATGCATTTATGGTGTTGCAATTTCCATTTTCTTCAGTGTATTAACAAAAGATAAATTATTGAAGCACTTTCTAAACTCTGCAGGTGTAGACAGTATTACAGTATGTTTAAACTTTAACAGGGTAGTCCTAAAAGATGTGAAAATAAAATTTTGATGCCAATACTAATGTGATGGGAAGGACAGCTTTATATTTGAGCCTTGATTGCCCATTAAAAACTATGGGTATTTTACAATGAATATTTATTTTTATTTCTAAATAAAACATACAATCAATCATTGAACAGGGAAAGGAGGATAGAAACACATAAAAAGGACAAACATTGACAAGAAGCTGCAGGTGGAGGAAGAGATAAAATGGAAAACAACACACAAAATGGACATCCGGTCTATGGTTACCTGACGTCCAGAAAGTTCCGGACATGCCCTCCAATTCAAACGTTTGTCCGGTGTCTAGGAGGAATTTCTTTAACTTCGTAAGTCTTCTTCTTCTTTTTCTTTAGCGTTTGTCCTGCCTTCTGGCAGGGTCCGCTATGTGAATTCGCTGTCTCCACTTGACTCCGTCATGGACCATGCCCGGATGTAGGTTGACGCTTTTCAGATCCCTCTGCTGTGTATCGGCCCAACGTTGTCTCGGTCGCCCTTTACCCGGCGACCTCCTGTGTGTAGCCCTGTGTTGCAATGGTATCCGCTCCTGACCGTAGCACATGCCCAAACCATCGCAGACGACCCTCGCGCATTTTGTTGTTAATTGCCACGACACCAAATCGTTCCCTTATTCTTTCATTGAGGATGTGATCCAACCTAGTAATGCCAGCTGTCCATCTAAGCATCTTGGTCTCAATTTAAATTCGTAAATGTCTTCCAATTTTAGAAACTAACATTTAAACACATTAGTGGTATCAAAACAATTTTCCAGACGCAAAAGAAGGAGAAGAAGATGAAGAAACAATGAGTTGCGATTGCAAGTGGAGTGCTGTTTGTTATATCATCTGTGGGGAGAGTGTTTCATATTCTTTGGAGTGCTTCTCTTTGCTGCTTGAATGTTGGCGAGTTAACATTGTTGATTGTGATTGTATTCTCTCAATATGTATTAAATTAAACCACAGCTAAACGCGAATTTCTACAATGCCAAAGCGTAAGTGCAGTGGCGTCACTAGGGTCGGTGTCACCCAGTGTGGTAACTCGTGGTGTCACCCCCCTCACGACACCCCATAGACCTCCTCCGAGTTCGCCAGTGCCAAATAACGGAAACATACTGAATCCTTAGTAACGTTTATAAACATACATCCTATGTTTACAAAGCCAATAAAAGAAAAAATTAATTCAAGGTCGGTTGGTAAAAGATTGTAAGAAGTTAAGAACTACATAGAAAATATGTTACTTTTTAAATTGTTATTTTTACATTAAATTTTATGTCATATTAAATCTCGACTAAATCAAAACTTTCCTTTCCTGGCTTTTAGAGCTGCAAACTTGTTAATTACTTCATTGAAATCAACTCCTTTCGCCAAATCACTTCCAATTGATAATATTGCAAGATCAGAAAGCCTTGACAATGGTAGATCGCAAATAGTTCTTTATAAACTTTAGCTTTGAATTCTTCAACGATATATTCTGTCTTCAAGTGGATGGTGTGGGAGGGAGTGAAGACTGAGCAAACATAGGAAATGAACACTGGGAAAGTAAAAGAAAAGATACAACTGGGCAAATAAAGTTAGAACACAGTGGACAAACACAGAAGGAAGAAAGAACCATGTTAAGGTTATATAAATCTATATGGAAAAATAAGCTAACAGTGTGTGTGTGACACACAACCAATCATTCGACAGGAAAAGAAGGATAGAAAAATATAAAAAGGACAAACACAATGTCAGGCAGGTAAAGGCTGAGGGATAGATATGAGGGGAAAAACACATGACATGGACAGGAATAATCTACACAGCCCATCTTAATAGGTGGGCAATCTTCTTTTCATGTCCGATGATTTATTGTTTGTTCACACCTTGTTGTCCTTTCCTGTATAAATTTAAAATAAAGCTACAAGATTGTGCATCATCAAACTACTCAACTGAATTGATTTATTTGTAGCTTAAGTACAGATAAATGATTGTAACATTAAATTATAATTATTTATCAAGAAAACTGCAGATCAGCCGCCCATCCATGACTATGGCTGAAGTATTGGCACTCAAATCCTTGTCTTCAAATTTAATGTAATAAAAACAGGTAATTTAAAAGAATAGATATTAGATTGTCTTCAGAAATAGTTTCAACTGTAAGATGACATTATAAAATGCGGTACCTGCAATTATAAGGTAGGCAGCTTTTGACCTTGGTTGTGAGTGAGACAGCCTTTTGACTATGTTTCTGACCTTAATAATTCAGTGAATAATGTGGAGACTTGAGTTTCAGGATTTTTCTACGAATATAAATATAATGAGGTTCTATTACTAAGTCTAAAAGTAGGTTTTGGTAATAAATCTTCAAATTATCAATTTTACGTTTGTTATGGTTGTGTAATAAGTTTGTTATAGGTGTGACAAGGGTAAAACAGTGTTTATTTAAATGAGGAATAATTGCGAATGTTTTACGACTATCTTCACTAATGGTGTTGAAATGATTTTGTTGCTAATTTTCTTTGCTAATTATTGTAGATACTTATTAAATAATAGATTTCAAAAGTAAGTCCATAATGGATTTTGTGTCTTCATGGAACCTTGTTTAAACAAGTATCATTACCGGTATCTTCATTAGTCAACTTCTTTCTTATTTGCTAAAGGAGAAACTAAAAATGTTTCAATTCAACTTCTGTCTGCTATTCAGCACACTATATGTACATTTATAGTAAACTCATAAGTAATTTTTGTGTCAATTAAATTCAAAACTTTTGGCTCTGGAAGAACTTCTTTGATTTGATTTAAAAAAAAACATCGATTCCGTATTTTGCATCAGGATTTTTTTTTCACTCGTCTCGCTTATGGAAAAGAGAGTATTCCTGCCTTCCTTTCCTGTGTTTATCCAGCATTCAGTCTTTCCTACATAACTTGCTTAAAGACAGATCTCAGTGAGGAATTTTCTCCACTATGCACTGTTTGGAGTGTGATAAGAATTGCTTGCTGTTCATCCTCCCATGTTTCTCCCTCTGCCTTCACTTGTCTGTTGTTATATTTGTCCTTTCTCAGTGTTAATCTTCCTTTTTTCTGTTGAATGATTGTTCATATATCCAGTAATATTTTTCTCTTTGCTTAGGTTTGCTGAAGAGGACCATCGAAGTGAAAAGCAACAGAAGAGTCGCACAGCTCCCCCTCTGTCTACCAAGTCTTGTGATAACATTTTCATGCGCCAAGTAGTGTGTGAGAGGGAGAGGGAACGTGGTCTAGTTGGCAACCCTCTCTCCTGGCGGGATGCAACGAGAAGTGAAGAATTATTGTACTCCAGCCCCAGCAAGCATCAACACCAGCATCCACCGATATCCTGTCGCAGCACTGGCAATGTAGCACAGCCTTCAAACACCAGGTAATACAAGTTTCTATGATGATAGCATATTTCTTGTTTTCTGGGTAGTAACAAGTATTTCCATGAAGAACTAATATAGCCTATTCTCAATTTTTTTAGTGGTCCTTTACATCTCAAAATTTTCCTGTCAGTTAAATATTTTTCCTATGTAATTGACTAAATAGCTTTATGATCTACATTGCGATAAAATATAGGGCAACAATTTCAAACCCGTAACTCAGTATCCAAAATTATAGCCATTTTATACTTTAAACATATAAGTTATAATTTTAAGATAACAAAATGGCCATATTAGAGTGCTATTATTTAGTTAATTATTGTTGCTTTAACGGGCAGAACAGCAAGGTCATCTAGGGCTTGCCCCATCTTAAACCAAAACTGCCACCGTTGTTCAAACTACCTCCCATAGACACACCTCCAGCACTGGAAAACATGTGTCACATGATGAAGCACAATCTACAATACATAGATGCAACACTAATGAACTATGTACCAGAATTTATCATCTAGGCTTACAGGATGGAGCCGTGTCATGTGTCGATGATTGTTTCCCGACGTTTCGGCGGTCATTGCAGCAGCCTTAATCATGGGTGGGTACGATTTGATGTCCGTACTCAAACTCAGGAAACAATCACCGACACACAACGCGGCTCCATCCTGTAAGCTTATATTATAAACTAGACACCGGCCGTGAAAGCCTACGATCTAAATATGTACCAGGATATTCAGTTCATTGCACTGGTTCATTTTATTAACTTTCCCAGTGACCAGTTCAATAGAACATCAGTAAGATGTTAATTTTTTTAGAAATTAAAATGCATATCATCTATAAATATTATGTTGGAAAATTGGGGAAGGTGGCTCAATACTCTGTTCCTTAAAATAACAATCATCGCCACCAACACGATGGAAAATTATGTACAAGATTAACTCTTGGTATTGGTTAATTATTATGACTTCTTGTGTAGTGATCGCATCTTTCAGTGACAAGTCACAGGAGTTCATTTTAAGGAAAGTTAAATGAATGGCATGTGTAATTTATGAAAAGTAAGCTAAAGAATTCTGTGCCTGAAGTATTTATCACAAATTTTTCCAGCAGTCTGATCATTAAATGCACGAAATATAAGAATTTACTTTTAGGAATACTCACACCTTCTATTATTATTATTATGAACTTTACTGGCCACATTGGGCCACTTGAGACCTCCATGTACACTTTTTCTTTGAAGGTTGTATTGTTTGATTCTTCTTATCTGCCCAGTACTTCTTCATTCGTTCTGATCCCAGTGTCCTTAATTCGACTGAAATCTCTACAGGCCGTCTGTGCATCACTACTGCTGAAAATTTGTGATTCTTAAGAAGGGTGGTAACTTTTTTCTTGTTCTCTGCATCTATAATTTGAAGTCCAACTGTTTTGAGATCCTCTTGAATTTCTTTGATCCAATGCCATCCAGTCTTCTTCCCCAGATTTCTCATCACTAGTTGTCGTAAAATCCTGTTTTCTGGTAATCGTAGGATGTGAAAGAAATAAGAGATTCTTTTCTTTTTCATCGTGCTGGTAACTGGGTTAATGTCTCGATAGACTGTTTCATTGGAGAGGATTCTCCAGACTCCTTCAACCTGGTACTTTTTATTTATGCAGGTTCTGATAGTTCTTCTTTCAGTTTTGAGGAGCTGATCAGTTCTTCTTTCATTTTTAATTTGGAACAAGGTTTCGCAAGCATAAGTGGCTTTGGGCAAAGTTATAGTTTTGTAGTGTTGGATCTTAGTGCCTATTGACAAGCATTTTTTGTTATTAGTTGACCAGGTTAGAAATTGCACTTTTTTTCGTTTTGTTGGTTCTATTTATCCATGTTGTTTTTTCGCTTAAGTTTTGCATAATGATTTCTCCAAGGTATTTAAATTGTTGAACTATGTTAATTTTTTGAACATTTATGATGACTTCCTTTATGTCAAAAGGTTTTATTGACATGATCTCAGTTTTCTCCTATTTTTAATGCAATTTTCTGGAGACTGGTGATCTGAGCACTAACTTCTTCCATGTCAAGGGCTATGAGAGCTAAATCGTCTGCAAACCCTAGGCAGTTTGTTCTTATTGAGGGTTTTGCTCCAATTTTGATTTTAGGTGAGTTTTCTTTTTGCCAAATTTTCATGATGTAATCGAGAGCCACATTGAAAAGTAGTGGGGATAATTCGTCACCTTGCCTAAGGCCTGTTTTTATTGGAAAAGCACTTGACATTTCTCCCCTGAACTTGACCTTTGAAATTGTGTTGGCTAAAGTTAATTCAATAATTTTTGTTAATTTAGGATAAAGGCCATATGATCTGAGAATTTTTAAGAGAGTAGGTCTGTGTATACTATCATAAGCTTTTTTAAAATCTATGAATGAAATAAACAGTCGTTTATTTCTGTATTTGTAATATTCCATTATTAGTTTCAGGCTGAGAATTTTCTCTGGGCAACTTCTGTATGGGCAAAATCCTGCTTGGTATTCTCCAAGTTGTGGTTCCAGAATGATTTTTATCCTATTGTAAATTATGCGGGAGAAAATTTTGTAAGTGCAGTTTTATCTCCTTTTTTGAATAATAGATGGATTACACCAGAGGTCCAATATTCTGGGATTTTCTCTGTGATCCACATTTTGACTGATGTAGATTTGATTGCTGGTTCCCTGAGTTTTTCCCGATTTCTGCAAAGACTAAATCTTCACCACATGCCTTATAATTTTTTAGTTTCTTAATTGCTATTTCTACCTCATTGATATTAGGCAACATTAAAAAAAAATCATCACACTAGTTTTATTTTATACATTTTTGCTCTGATAGGATCAATCGACACTGACTAATATGAGTCGGTTTAAAAGGTAACATGATTGCCATCGGTAATTGAGGAGAGCTATGCTAGATATGTATACCAGAATGTTTCACTCTCTTCCCGCTACCTCGCACCTCCAGGACAGATTGGAGAGGTTTTAAGGTGGAGAAAGTGAGAAAGTCGAAGGGTAGTTCAGGGATTATAATGCACTCCGGAAGCTTTGTAATTGTTAGTTTCACTATGATTGGATCATTCCATGATGAGTTAGAGAATTCATTTCTGAGGAAATGACATGTATGCCTACATCATCTATGATTTATGAAAACTACGAAAGAGAATTATCATGAACTAGTAGATTAAGATCTTAGTAATGATTCATTATACTAAGTTTCACTCTAACTGCTCCGACAGGAAAGGAGAATTGAAAATAATTTTAAATGTTTTCCTCAGCCGCCATCTTGAATGTATGAGTACATCATCAAAGAATTGTTTACCAGAATAAACTATTTGGTTCATCCTTGAGGTTTGTTTTGCCAACTGTCACTGTGTTCAGTGCAGTAGATACTAAGTAAGTTGGTTGGTTCCTCAGTTTAGGGGCTATGACAATGCGGTCATGTAGCCCCATGTACTTTGGGTGTGTGTAGAATCTGTCTTATAACCGGTGTTAATTGTGATGACTGTATTAGTGTGTGTTATCTGTTTTCAATTCAAGTGAGGACTGCACACAATGAATTTTTTTAAGTAGTTCCTACTTTTGCCGCTAAACACCACCGTCAACAACTACTAGTTCAGAACTTGATCACCAGATGCCACCGCAGTTGGCTCCTGGCGACGAATGTCGGAACCTAAGAGCGTTTGTCGAATGTTTAACCTATATATAATTTAGCTTCACACAGGTGTAATTAGTGGAAGGTTCTTTAACATGCCATAAATCTATGACATGGGACGCCGGCTTTACTTCCCCTCAGAAGGACGGCATACTGAGGGATTTTTAACGGTAAGTAAGAGTCATGCAAATTTAGAAATTGCCACGAGCATCATCTATAAATTAAGGAAAACTGTATTTGAAAATTATTAGCCAGAATGTCTCATCCATAGCAACAGTCCATTACCAAAGTTCACTGAGATCGAATCATTCAGTGATGAGTTAGAGGAATTTTTCTCTGAGAAATTGACATGTGTGCTATCTATTATTCATAAAAAGTAAGATATATTTGTAGTTTTATGTATCTATAGGTTTAGACTATAGCAGTGGTTCCCTATGCTAGGTTTCACTGAGATCTGATCATTCTTTAACGAGTTAGAAGAATTTATACCTCAGGAATTGACATGTACGCTATCTATGATTTTGTGAAATATGTTTAGCTTTAAACTCCCCTGTGTGTGTGGGGTGGATAAAATGCCTGTCATAGAAGGCGACTAAAAGGTTTGACTTGGCCAACAAACCTGCCAAACTTGAAATGTAAAGGCCATTGTGGATGAGGAGGGCAGAGTTCATCCACAGTAGCCCCTGCCTGTCATAAAAGCCACATAAAAGGGGTCTTTCAAAGGATGCCTTAAATTTGTTGGTCTCATAAATGTTAAACCCTTAGAAAGTATGTACGTATGCATGCTTTTGGGGAAAGGGCTGCTAACTTGGCTACTTGACCAGAAAGCCTGGATGGTTCTCCCAACCCCATCAGGTTGATGTGCCCTGTACCCTTGACAAAGCAGGACCATGCATGGCCAAATGCCAGAGCTGAGTAAGATGCTGTGTATGCCTGTCAGGGATATTTTTTTTAGCTTTGATTTATTGTTTTATTTATTTTTCAGTTAATATTTTATTTAGGAACAGAGACCATGGGCAGTGACTACTAATGCTAGGTAGGTAGACTGGGTGGTGCCCACAATTGATAGCCCCCAATCCAGTGGGTGGTATTTGGGGAAGATGTTTATGTAGATGTCACGATGATCGGAAGTGCACAATTATGCAGTCAATACCACACTGTAAGCTGCAAGACAGCAGGAGCAGCCAACAAAAGACTGGGATAAATGCAGGCTAGAAAACATACTACTACTAGTCCTCGGCACTACAGTCCATGTAGGACCTTGGCCTCTCCAACAATCGTTGCCCAATCCTGACGATCTTCTGTACGTTTCCTCCATCTTCTTACTCCCATCTTGCGTAAGTCGTCATCCAACCATCGTTTCCTAGGTCTTCCTTTGCATCTTCTTCCACCTGGATTTCCTCTATAGGGCTTTTTAACCACTCTTATCACGTGCCATTCTCTCCACATGTCCCAGCCATCTTAGCCTATTACTCTTTACTTCCGAAACTATATCAGGATGCCCATATAATTCCTCCAATTCTTTGTTTTCCCGTATTCTCCATCTTCCTGCCTCATTCACTGCTCCTTAAATCTTCCTCAGTATTTTCCTTTCTCATCTTCTCAAAATCTCCTCTTCTGCCACAGTCATAGTCCATGTTTCCGAGCCGTACATTACCACTGGTCTTATAACTGTTCGGTACACTGTCACCTTTGATCTTCTACTGAGGATGCGTGCTTTGAGGATTTTTATCAGTGCCCAATAAGCTCTATTACCAGCTGCAATTCTTGCTTTTATTTCTTCTCTTGTGCTATTATCTTCAGTAACCAGTACTCCCAAATACTTGAAACTTTTACACCTCTCAAAATTCACCCCATTTAGGTTTATAAATAAATTTATATATTTATCTTTCTCCACAGTATTTCTCCTAGATAATAATAAATATTGAGTTTTGTTGTAGTTCACTCGTAGTCCTACTTCTTCTGATTCTTTTTCTAACCGTCCCAACCATTCTTCAAGATCTTTCAGTCTTCATGACAGCATACCTACATCATCAGCATACGCTAGATTTTGGCTCATACGGTTTAACAGCGTGCCTCCTGGATTGCTGATATCTATCTTCCTCATTACTCTCTCTAGTACTATATTGAACAGCAGCGTGGACAGTATGTCTCCCTGTCGTAAGCCTTGGTTTACCTCAAAAACTTTTGAGTCTTCCTTCAACTTTAACTCAACATTTTGTGCCAGTAAGAGTCATTTGCACCAATCTGATTAGTTTGGGTGGGAACCCCATGTCCATCAAGGTCTGATACAGAGTTTTCCTTTTTACACTATCATAAGCCTGTTTGAAATCCACATATAGTTGGTGCACATCCACATTATATTCGTAACACTTTTCCATTATTTGCCTTATTGTGAAGATATGGTCCGTCGTCGATCTACCCTGTCGGAATCCACACTGGTATTCTCCAAGTCTCTCTTCAACAAGAGGTGTAAGTCTCATAGCCATTACCTTGGCTAGGATTTTATAGACCACACTAAGCAGTGCTATGCCACGATAATTTTCACACTTTGCTTTATCATTCTTCTTATGGATTGGGCAAATAATGGCCGTGTTCCACTGTTCTGGCATCACCTCCTTCTCCCATATCTCCACAATCAACTGGTGTACCAGCTTTGCCAAATGTTTCCCACCACACTTAATCATCTCTGCTGAAATATTATCACCCCCTGGGGCTTTGTTATTCCTCAAGCTTTTAATTGCCAAACTAACCTCCTCCAGCGTTGGCACGGGTACTGGCCTTGCATCAGTGTTATCCTTGCACCATGGTTGGTTATTCTCTTGACCCTCCTGTTCTAGCAATACCGTCTCTGCAGTAGCATTGAGCAGCTCGCTGAAATATTCAGCCCATCGATCTAAAATCTGTTCTTCTCCTCCTATGAAATTTCCTTCTTTATCTCTGCAGAAAACTGCTCGGGGTTGAAAGCCCTTCTTCACTTCCTGTATTCGTTTATAGTACTTTCTTACTTCTTGATTATTGTATTCTTCTTCTAGCTCTTCAATCCATTTCTTCTCTGATTCCCGTTTCTTTCTTCTACAAATTCTATCTGCCTCTTTCCTTTTCTTTTTATGTTCTTCGGTATTGTTTCTCGTAGGTCTACTTATCATTTTCTCCCTTGCAGCATTCCTCTCCATTATAGCTATTTTACATTCTTCATCAAACCAGATTTGTCTTTTAATCCTTTCTTCTGTCCCCAGTACTTCTTCTGCAGCTTCGTGTAGTGGGTCCCTCATTATACTCCATTTTCCTTCTACTCCCTCTAAATCCCAATTTTGTTTAGTCTCCAACTTCTTCCGTAAATGTGTTTCATATTGTTCGGCAGTTTCCTTTTCTTTTAGTTTTAAGACATTATACCTTCTAGGGTCTTTCCTCATTTTTCCAGATCTGTACACTGCTATATGCTGTCTATATTTTACCCTATTATGAAATGGTCAGTCACAATCCGCTCCTCTACAACTATCAACTTCGAGTATATCAGATGCGTGTCTTCTATCAATTACCACATGGACAATTTGGTTGAATGTGGTTCCATCTGGTGAGCACCACATTACTTTCCTTATATTCTTTCTCTGAAGCCATGTACTTTTCACAATCATTTCATTTCCCATGGCAAAGTCGATGAGTCTCTGTCCATTATTATTTGATACCTCATGCAGACTTTCCTTTCCTACCGTCTCTCTAAATGCCTCTTCTTTTCCCACCTTCGCATTGAAATCACCTAACACGATTTTTACATCTTGCCTTGCTATACCCTCGAGTTCCTGTTCAAGTTGACTGTAGAACGTGTCTTGCACCTCATCCTCATCCTCTTCTGTGGGGACATATACACATATGAAGGTGATATTAAAGAATCGTGCCTTAATTCTCAAAGTACATATCCTTTTATTTACAGGCTTAAAATTCAGTACTGCTGTTTTATATCTATTTTCCACGAGGAAACCTGTGCCACCTATTCTTCCACTGTCGCCTCCACTATACATTATTGTATGGTTATCACTTCTCAATATACCATTTCCTCTCCATTTGATCTCTTGGATCGCTGCCACTCCTATACTATATTTCTCCATCTCTTCCTTAAGGCCCTTCAACACTCCAGGTTTGTTCAATGTTCTCACATTCCAGGTTACTATGTACATATCATTTTTCCGTTTACATTTTCCTTTTCCTTGCATAGGTCGTTTATCATTATCATCAGTCCGGCTACTATTGTATTGGAGTTTCATAACAGACTATTTTTTTCGATATGGGGTTGTTAGCCCCATGATCAACCCCCAACCTGGAGGACCAGGGCATCCCTCTTTGTCTGACCCATCACCTTTGACCTGTCCGGCATGGGAGGCCCTACCAGGAAGTCACGCTCCCACCGGCATAGCTCGCAGGATCATTTGGGCTCTCAAGCCCCCACATCACGACAAGATGAGGATGCCATCGTGAGGGCTAGAAAACATGTTGATCAGAATACTCTTTGAACCGTTTGTTTGCAGTGTACATAGTACAATTTGGTCCAAATCATGTTTATCAGCACCAAAATTATTCTGGAAATGAATATGAATTGACCTGATCTGACTCAGCAGGGCTAAAGAGCACATCACAATTGGGGTGTATTATGACCTTCAGTGCATTTAATAAGTTATGAAGTGATGCTCCTCAACATCGAGTACTGGTAAAATATTTTGCAAGGCCCTTGTTAAATAAGTGACATTCGTTGAAATTTGAAAGACATGGATGGGCTCAAATGAGTCCTTACCACGATTCATTGAAATCACTCCAGCTAATCCAGATTTATTAGCAGGACACCCACTTGGACAAAACGTGATCTCATAAGTCTATATGATGGAAATTGGATCAAGATATCAAGGGATTTATACAGTAGCGAGCCTACATTTCAGAAAATATTCAATATCTCTGCAAATATTTGAGATTTTTATTTTGCCCATAGGTACATACAACTTGTGCATTTTGTATGGGGTGAAAAAAACATTTTAGTATGATGCAGTTAGTTTTTATTAGCATTTCAAAAGTTTGTTCTTTTTTTTTTTTTTTTTTCAAAAAGCTAATAGCCTGCTGGTATGTGCTAAAGTAAAGCAGATATGGGAACTTTTTCACACCTCACAAAAGCAGAGGTTTAATTCTAAAGGATTAACCACAATGAGCTTTTATAAACTTGTATAACGAGAATGACCTTATTGAATGCAGTCTTAATATAATTCTAAATTAAAATCTTTTCCAGACGTTATTTCATGTGTGTTCCGAATTTTATTGTTGTAGGTCTCGAATCACAGCATTGTTTAAGAAGTTATCACCCAGACTTCGTCGGCCTGCTCCTAAACCCGCTTCCTGTCCTTGGGTACTGGTAGAATTCTCAGCCCGAGATCTTGAACCAGGAGTTGCACAGGGCCGAGATGGTTCTCGTGATTCTACCACTTCGGACAAGAGTTTTGAGATGGCTCTGCATGAAGCAGAATTGCGCAAAGAAAAGGAGAAGACCAAAGCTTTAGAAAAGGTAACAGACTGAATTCTAGACTACAATTCCTGAATATATTTATGGGAGTCAGGTTTGGCCTAACCATTTAAATGCAAGTTCAGGGAACAAGTCACTCACTTTCTTCAATGTCATTGTTAGAATTCTCCGATACACTGCCGATTGTTTCCAGTTTTATAAGGTGCGTTCAAAAAGTAACGAGCCGGAGGCATAAATACAGAAACCAGTACCTGTATGTTAAAATTATTGGCCCTGGCTGTTGAGGCACTCGTCCCACTGTGACACGAGGTGGTGAATGGCTGTCTCATAAAATTCCCTGGGCTGCGATGTGAACCAGTTCCGCACGTACAGCTGGACGTCGGCGTCCGAGGTGAATCGTTGGCCCCGCAGAGCCCTTTTCAGGAGACCAAACATGGCGTAATCACAGGAAGTGAGGTCTGGACTGTATGGAGGGTGGTCGAGAACCTCCCATTTGAATTTCTGCAGGAGTGCCGCGACTGTGTTGGCCGTATGAGGTCGTGCATTGTCGTGGAGCGACCACAGCGGCTATGGCGTTCACTGTCACTCGGCGGTCCTGGGTAATGAGTGCATCAACCAGCTGGACGTTGTCATCGGTAATGCAGGGGGGTGCCCCAGACCGGGCATCAACGGCTAATGACACCCGTCCTTCCCTGAAGCGCTTGTGCCACGCCTTGACCCTTGCAAGGGTCATGCAGTGTTCGCCGTACACTTGTGACATTCGGCGATGAATGTCCGTTCCCCCTACTCCTTCTGCTGTCAGAAACCGAACAACACCTCTTTGCTCTTCGGTTGATGCCTCCATGTCACTGTTTGCAATGGGACTGGCAGCGTTGGACGATTGATGCATGCCGCTGCTCGCTTTGTATCGTCACGCGACGTGCACACGTGCCCTCTAGCGACGGGCTGTGACCTTCCGCGCTCTGGTTGGAACCACACCTGGTTACACACGCCACGATTAGCCGATGTCGTCACCGGTTTGCGCATTCCAGCCTCCGGCTCGTTACTTTTTGAACGCACCTTATATATAAAAATTGTGACACTCCGTGTGTATCAGTGGAACAAGACTTAGTATGCCTTCTACTGTGGTACTGGAAATGCTAGAAGATTTGAATTATCTGGATGTTGTTTAACCCTAGAACTGCGGACCGTCTTCCAGGAAGACGGTGTGGTGTTTAATCAAGTGCGACCGTCTCTCTGAAAGACGGTCTCGGTATTCAAATATAGTACTACTGTTAGCCATCAGATAGCACTAATTTCAAGTCATGCTGGATCCCGATGCTTTTATCTTTCGTTGTGTTACTCTTTGTCAAACAAATGACAATAAGCATGCTATTATTTGGCTGCAGAAGTGGAAGTACTTTCATGTTGACATTGAATTTGCATTGAGCAAAATGGCAGCCAACAAGCCTATGTAGATGATTCAGAAATTGAGCGCTTTTTTAGTAAATAACAGGAATTATTTAAAACTGGTTCCTGAAATAGTAACAAAAAACTGTGAACTTTTCATTTATGATGTGTCTGACAAACATTTAACTTGGCAATATGGTTTTCTAGAGCAGAAAAGTCAATTTTTATTTTTATATTTATGAATATTTTTTATGATTAATTCAAACTGATGAGTCTGAATGATTCACCTCTATAAAAATAATACAGAACAGTCTTTCTGCTTTCTATTGATGTATGGTAAGTTATAGGCCTATTCATGAACACAGTTTTTTTTACAGAAAAGGCAGAAGGTGAATTTCTCATATATATGCATAATGGAGAAATGTCATACTGTAAAAATAACTTTCTTTTCTAGTAAATAACAGGAATTATTTAAAACTGGTTCTTGAAATAGTATCAAAAAACTGTGAACTTTTCATTTATGATGTGTTTGACAAAAATTTAACTTGGCAATATGGTTTTCTAGAGCAGAAAATCATTTTTTTATTTTTTTATTTTTATGAAATACTTTTTATGATTAATTCAAACTGATGAGTCTGAATGATTCACCACTATAATAATAATATAGAACAGTCTTTCAGCTTTCTATTGATGCATGATAAGTTATAGGCCTATTCATGAACACGGTTTGCTTACAAAAAAGGCAGAAGGTGAATTTCTCATATATGGTATGTGCATAATGGAGAAATGTCATATTGTAAAAATAACTTTCTTTTTTAGTAAATAACAGGAATTATTTAAAACTGGTTCCTGAAATAGTAACAAAAACTGTGAACTTTTCATTTATGATGTGTCTGACAAACATTTAACTTGGCAATATGGTTTTCTAGAGCAGAAAAGTAATTTTTTTTATAAAATAATTTTTATGATTTATTCAAACTGATGAGTCTGAATGATTCATCTCTATAAAAATAATATAGAACAGTCTTTCAGCTTTCTATTGATGTATGATAAGTTATAGGCCTATTCATGAACACAGTTTGCTTACAGAAAAGGCAGAAGGTGAATTTCTCATATAGGCTATGTGCATAATGGAGAAATGTCATATAGTAAAAATAATTTTCTTTTCTAGTAAATAACAGGAATTATTTAAAACTGGTTCTTGGAACAGTAACAAAAAACTGTGAACTTTTCATTTATGATGTGTCTGACAAACATTTAACTTGGCAATATGTTCTTTTAGAGCAGAAAAGTCAATTTTATTTTTTATAAAATACATTTTATGATTAATTCAAACTAATGAGTCTGATTGATTCACCTCTATAAAAATAATATAGAACAGTCTTTCCGATTTCTACTGATGTATGATAAGTTATAGGCCTATTCATGAACGCATTTTGCTTACAGAAGAGGCAGAAAGTGAATTTCTCATATATGTGCATAATGGAGAAATGTCATATTGTACAAATAATTTTCTTTTTTAGTAAATAACAGGAATTATTTATAACTGGTTCTTGAAATAGTAACAAAAAACTGTGAACGTTTCATTTATGATGTGTCTGACAAACATTTAGCTTGGCAATATAGTTTTCTAGAGCAGAAAAGTCAATTTTTTTATATATATATATTTTTTTATAAAAATCTTTTTATGATTAATTCAAACTGATGAGTCTGAACGTTTCACCTCTATAAGAATAATATAGAACAGTCTTTCAGCTTTCTATTGATGTATGATAAGTTATATTCATGAACACAGTTTGCTTACAGATACTAAATTTCCATAGTGTGTATTTAATGGGAATGTACTGCAGCATTTGACGGATAAACCTGCAGCAGTTCTAGGGTTAACACAACAAAAATGTATAATTTTTAAAATTGCTATATATATACAGTGTATATATATATATATATCTGTGGACCTAAGATAGAACCCAATATGTTAAAAATCATGATTTTTCAAGAGGCGCTTTTAAAAGTTTGCAAGGTAACTGAAATTCAAATTATATTTCAATGACCTTTAAATTGAAGTGGCATACATTTGTGAATGTAATACAAGGAAGGAACAGTTTTTATACTTATTTATTGCTACAAGTTCAGGCAAAAAAATCACTCTATTTCGGCAATATCAATGGCAGAATTGCATCCACAGAATCAAATTGTTTTTGAATGGCATCTAAATTAACGTGGCATATATTTGTGAATGTAATAAATAGGAACACGTTTTATATTTAATTGTTGTGCAAATTCAGGGAACAAATCACTTACTTTCTTCTATGTCAATCTCTGATACTCTGCTGCTCGTTTCCAGTTTTATGTAAAAACTGTGGCACCTCATGTGTATCAGTGGTAGAGGACTTAGTAGGTCTTTCTTTTTAAGAGGATTGATCAACATGGGCATCAGGCGTTTGCCCCTCCTGGATCGCTGCAGGTTGTTTTTTATGTTAATTAACACTTCCTCTGGTGCTAGAAGATTTGAATTATATGGATGTTGTTTAACACAACAATAATGTATAATTTTTAAAATTACTATATATATATATACAGTACATATATATATGGACAGAAGTATCCCTAAGTTTCCTTTCTAACTGAAATCAGGTTTTCTATTTGAAATGTACTTAACTGTTACAGCACACAACCACTAATATTGCTGGTACAACCCTGACTGTTGTAGCAAACCGTCCTGCATTGGTTCCTCCCCAGATCTTGATTGGAACCCCTTCGAACAGCCCTTGTCTATCGCAGGTTGGTAAAATTCTCTATTTGATAAATTTTCAGGATGTCCACCTGCTTGGAAAGTGAATACTGTCAGGGCCTGAAGGATAAATATGGAAAATCAGTAAGAGTCAGGAAATACAAATTATGAAAAGAAAAAAAATCATATCATTGAAGTTTTAGAGACAAAATACCATGCACTGAACCCAAATTTCTATTTATGACAGTAGCACTAGTGGTGGTGATGTTGGAAACTACACGACCACCAACCAGCATTTTATGCATTACTCCTCTCCTATAGTCTGCGCCATGCAAGTAATACAGTTCTCAGGGTGTCGAGCGATACGGGAAATACAGGAATTTTAGTGACCCGGGAAAAATACGGGAATTATACGGGAAATTCGCACTTGATACGGAAAATCTTAAAAAGTCTCATAATGCCTGACTTCTTAGCCCCCGAACGCTCGGTAGAGTCCTCCCGCTTAGTCTTCTATTTCGCCTGCAGACCGCGGTGCCACCTGCAATTTGCGCCACCGAAAGAGCGCTAACCGGGATGAGAACCCAGCCAAGGTCGAATGCATGCTTTGCCTGGCCGACCGCCGGCCGTACCCTCTCCGCACAGGGCTACGCGCGCCGCGCTCGTTGCTGACAGGAATCAGTCCGCATTGTTATTCACAGAGGAGGCCTGGGTTTCTCGACAAGAGCAGCCCTTAAAGAAGCTAACAGCTCAAGGTCTCAGAAAATTCCAGACGCGGATGTGCTGCAATTTCGCACCAACTGCCGAGAATTGTACATGTGTATCCTATGGCTGAAAAAATCAAAGAGAGGTCAACTCTTGCTCACAAGAGACCCGTGCTATTTCCTGCCTAGACCCTATAGGGGTTGCTGAGACTCCTAAGTTGGAAGAAGTTAGGATCGTCATTGCCCTGGAAATACTTTGTGATCAGAAGAATTTGCTTTCTGGCGCAATGGCTGACCGCATCAAGAGCAAACTACTCCGGAGCCACGGCTCGACGTGTTGTGGTCGGGATTAGTGGCTTCAGCACCTTCCTCAGTTCCTGCCAAAAACGTTCTCACAAGTTTCGTTAAAATGATACTGACTTTGAATCACAACAGTGCAGCTCTAGAGAGAAGTTTCTCCCTGAACAAGGAGTGCATGATCGTCAATCACAAGGAAGCAAGTCTGATTGGCATGCATACTGTTCAGGACGCTGTGATGGCAGCTGGTGGAGTAGAAAAGATAACCGTGAGCAAGAGTCCATACTGCACGAAACTCCTACGCCGTGTTCAAGGAAGTAAAGCAGGAGCGAAGCGACGGCTAAGGTGGCAGTCGAAAGAAAAGCCGCAAAAGATCTCCAGGAATTGGAAAAAAAAAGTACTGTCATAAGAACTTAATTTTGTGCTGTGTATAACTGAAGTTCTTAGTAACAATGTTGTATTTGTCAAAGTGACTTATTTAATTTCGTTTTACATTATTTTATTTTCTATTATCTACTTTGATAAAATAAATCTAAAATTAAAAAAGTATTCGCGGCGTGTCGCGTGTGGAATTTTACTGTTTTTAGCCTTTCCATGGTCTTTCTTTCGCATGGGAGATGCACATACCAAATTGTTTTAAAGTCCGTTCAAACACTCAATGCAAATGCGTCACACATGCATAAATTTCAAAAACTACAAACAATATCTCACAGCTCTCGACATTTTACTATCGAACACCCGTCGCCAACATGTGGCTACAAAATACACCACACAAGTGACAGAATTCTTCTCGTATGGGCAGGTATCGTTTCAGTCACTTGTTAACCACTGTCTGTGTCAGATTTCCTTTCATTGTCATTGTTTCGTTACTATTACTTCGTCGAAGTTCGACCCAAGGACTGGACACATCCCGTACAGCATGTACAGAAAGAAATACTGAAGGATATCACGGTGGATGAAATGATTATTAACCTTGGCAGTTCCTCAAGCTCTGACGAAGACAATGATGGTGGTGATGATGATAGGGACAGTGAAGGGATGGAGGATGTCAAAGAAACCCTTGCCAATTCATCATCATCATCATCTTGAGCAGTTTCCAACCGCTGGTCGGGTCTGCTTGGAACATAAGCCTCTCCATCGTTTCCTGTCCATCCACCATCTCTCGTCATTTACTGTGTCCCAGCACACTCCTCTTTCCTCCACACTCTTCTTAACTCCTTTTGTCCATCTGTCCCTTGGTCTTCCCCTTGGCCTCCTTCCCGTCATTTCCATTCCAAACATCTTCTTCGGTATCCTCTCCTCTTGCATCCTCCTCACATGTCCATACCATTGTAGCCTAGATCGCTCTATTCTATTTTGCAATGGTTCCTCTCTTACCATCTCCCTGACTCATTCCTTACTCTGTCCATTCTTGTCACTCCTACCCTACTCCTCTGGAACTTCATCTTCCACTGCTCGTATTTTATTCTTGTCCCTTTCCTTCATCACCCATGTTTCTGAACCATATGTCAAAATTGGCACAAAGTAGGTCTTGTAGATGATTCCTTTACATTTTTGTGGTACATCTTTATTCCAAATCATCCCCCTAACACTCTTGAAAAATCCATCTGCGCACCTTCCCCTCTCATTTATTTCCATCCTATTGCCTCCCTTTTCTTCAATTATGCTTCCCAAGTACTTGAAGCATTCTACTTTCTGCAACTGCTGTCCTCCAAGTGTTATGCCCATATCCAGTCTTCTTCTTCCTCGTTGAGATGACCACTTCACTCTTTTGTGCTGAGAACTTCATCCCATATGATAACACTACCTTCTCCCACTCATCTAATTGCTCTTGTACTTCTTCCTCATCCTCTCCCCATACCAGAAGGTCATCAGCAAACAACATTGCCTTCATTTTCCTTTCCCCAATGCTATTTACCACTTTTCGTATGATTTCATCCATCACCACTATAAATAACAGGGGTGAGAGGGCACTTCCCTGTTTCAGACCACTCTCCAGTTGAAACCATTCCGTTCTCTCTCTTCCCACCTTTACACAGCTTTTGCTTCCCTCGTACATTGCTTTCACTCTTGCCACTGTCTCCTTGTTCACTGCTTTTGCTCTCATTGCTTCCCATACCTTGTTTCTATTAATACTATCATATGCTTTCTCAATATCCAAGAAGGTCATCACCAGATCTTTCCCATATTCATAATGGTGTTCTTGTAGCTGTCTTACTGCAAAGATGAGATCAACTGTTGACCTTCCTGGCCTGAATCCATACTGTTCTTCCCTCAGCCCATCTTCAACTTCTGTCCGAATTCTTCTCTCCAGTACCTTCTCAAATATTTTGGCGCAGTGGCACATGAGTGTAATTCCCCTGTAGTTCTTGCATTCCTTCCTACTTCCCTTTTTAAATATGGGTATTATTATCCCTCTTTTCCAGTCCTCTGGTATTTTCTTCTCCCTCCATATCACTTTCATTACTCGAAAGAGCCACTGTGTTCCTATCACCCCTGCTGCTCTCACCATCTCCACACTCACTTCGTCTATTCCCGGTGCCTTTCCCCCTTTCATCTTCTTTAATGCTTCCTCCACTTCTTTCCATGTCAATTCCTTCTCTGAAATGTCTTGGTCACTGTCTGTTTCTTCCTCCACAATGTCCACTATGCTGGTTGCCAAGTGACTGAGGATAATTTATTTCTTGGTGTCAGTTCGCTTGCGTCAATCGATAACAGAGCACAGGCTATTGTTTCCCGTCATAGTGTTTAAAATGCCGTCCGTCATTCAATAGCCTAAAATTCGACAATATAAAACCACGGCAATAATATCGCCACTAAGGGGCTTGTTTGAGTGCTCAGTGTTAAATATGTCTTTACCTTAACTTTACTTTTGCTTTATCACGAAAGCTAATATTAACCGTAGAGAGTCGCGATTCAGTGAGTGTGCATGGTGTTATCTGTCAACTACTGTAGTAAGCTGTGAACGACCTCCACTCAGACTCTTGTTTCATGTTAAAGGATAATCATTGCATGGTGAGTTTTTTTTAAATATTCATTAGCTGTAGAGTGTTTGCCCTCTTTGTCGTATTTATTGAATTGAATACCTATGATAAAGGTATCATAGCTTCGGTGTGTAATTTATTTATTCATCTAAAAGTATCGTATTTCTCTGTTTGAATATCCTCGGCGTTGGCTCAGGATCGTTTTTTTTTAATATATTACATATAGCCTAATTGTACCTAAATAATGTCTGAAGTGTAGCGCTGTGTATTATTCGAATCAGTTGATTTACAACACTAAAAACTTGGCAACACAGCTCAGCTGTTCCAAGCTCCCGACATATCCTTCGCGTTGTTTCCTTCAAAATACAGGGTGTAGGTGAGAAGCATGCTCAGAATTCTTGCCTTGTAGCGGTTGGACGTAGGGTCTTGTTATGTGGCGACTGTGGGTTGCAGAGTGGAAAAGCGGGGCAAAGTGACAGGAAGGCTGTCAGTACCGAATGCGCGGGGTCGGCAATACTGTAGGCCTTTTTGTCCCATAATTTACGCGTGTAATAGCGGACATACCCAGTGGCGTACGCAGGATTTCCTTCTGGGGGGTTCATTAATAAAATAGGGTAATTAAGCACATTATTAAAGGGACAGATGACCTTGCTGTTCCGCCTCTGAAAACAACAGTTATCATCATAATTAAAATGACATTTCGATTAATATTCATAAAAAACAATAATTAAATAACCGTTCTCTATGCATGAAAACTATCATCATCATCTTCATTTCCCGTTTCCAGCTTCCTGAAAACTATATTAGGCCTTATTATTTTTTCGACACAATGAAAAAATGAAAAATATAGAAAACAGTGACTAAATATTAAAAGTGAAACGATGGAGTGGTATCATCATGACCATAGTTACGTGGTTGCTTATAATATTGATATTATGCGAGAGAAATATAATGTTTTGCTCTCCGTGTTCCCACTGCCATTACTATTGACTCTCAAAATCTGCCATCTTGATGACTTGATCTGTATCATTAATTGGAATAAATTGCAGAAACTCCTCATGTACTGCATTATCTTTAACGAAACGGACACACGATTAAAGCAACCCGAAGCGACGTGTAAAAGGTTACCGATCGCACACTTAACAGTAAAACTGATCCATGGCTTGCTCCAACGCTGAAGGAGGAGTCTCGCTGGGAGTTGACTGCAGGACATTTACCAAGTGAGGAACGTGATCACATTTAAAATATATACAGGAGTAATAAATGTTGCACATTTTCCCGTAAATTACAACTGTTTATGTTTGAATTGCGTATAAGATCGTGACAAAGAAAGTGTTTCTCCAATTTGGATGATTGTATTTAACTGTATGCACGTCGTATAATCTTGGCGAGGTGCATTTTTTTTTTCACGGAGCAACTTTACGCCGTAGTAGGCACGCAGCTTTTTATATTTAGGTTTCTGGCATCTTGTTTTAAATTATTGACTAATATATTTCCAAATGCAGACAATCCCTACCTCCATTAGGATTCGGGTTCCATAATTTATGCAAAATGAGGTTCGTTCGTTTGTGAAATTGAGGTCATAACCCCCTTACCCTTTCAGTGATTAGCGTGATTTCAGTGATTTACGTAGACTAGGGTGAAGATGTAAATGAGCATTTTAAAAAAATTGTCGCCAGTTGTTTGGTTCATTAACTTACGGTAATATTTTCCATAAGTACTGAAAACTGGGCACGGTTGGATTTTAAGGTGGAACCGCATGTGCTATCAAATATCGCGTTCTTGCAATACCTGGAATATGTATAGAATTATAAAATGATTATTGGTTAAATAAGGGTTAATAGATAGGCTATTATAATTATAATGATTAAATAAATATTACAGAAGAAACGATGCGTTGTTAGTGAATATTAGGCCTACCGGTACGGCGAATAGCCTATAACTCGTAGCATCCGTCACAATTTAGCATTTAAACGGGTCACGTTAATGCATAATATACTAATATAACAACCGGATAGCAAATTATAATAATATTCTCACATATAACATATTTAATTTGCACCAACTTAATTATTGTAGTCTAAGTTATGTTTGACCACTGCCGTTTGAAATGTGCAAATCACACACTTTATAGGCAAGCTGTTTGTTATGGTCGTCTCTGATGCGAAGTTTTACCAATTACTCTGTTAGGAGACACTTGTCTTTGGAATATTCATGAAAGGCCTACCCTCTAGTTCTTATTTCATAAGTTGAATGCCTAAAAACAAAACCACAATCCGAAGTAATAAAGAAGATAATCACGAACGATTCATTGCCAATGAAAATCAAATGGAGATTCGCGGACCGGAAGTTCGCTATGCATAAGCTTCGGTGCCATTTTAACTCGTGGAAGCTCTATACGGTTACGGTACCATACAATTCAGTCACTTCCCGTAACATTTATTATGTGACACTCCTATTCTCTACTCTCTCAACACTCCTCAGTAAAACAGTCATTTATATCAGCTCTTCTCAGGTAAACGGTATTTTATTTGTGTTCGTAGCATCTCGTCCCATCTGCGTGAGAGTTTGCTCGCGCGCGCGCGCTTTTCTCATGCTACGGATTAGGCCTAAATCTCACCATCACCCGTGGGCTGCGGAAGTATCTCCAAAAATGCAGTTATACTTACTCCAGAAAATCTTGATTCGCGCTTTAAGATTCATTTTTCAGCCATTCGGTATGCGAACTCTAGTTTTAGACGATTCTAAAATATACGGGAATTTGGTGGATTTTCTTTCGGGAAATACGGGAATTATACGGAAATTTTAAGAAAGATCATCGCTCGACACCCTGGTTCTGTTTGTTGGTGCTTTGTTGTACTATTCTATATTAAGGCCAGTGGCACCATCAGTGTTCTTTGCTTTGTATTATTGTTGGCTATTGTGTAATTGTTTCATTTGCAAAATTGTATTTAATGTAGTGACTTATCTGAAAGGACAGAAACAGCTGCACAATTTTACAATGTCAGTCTGCAAGCAAAGTTACAGTTATTTCTGTATCTGTAGTGAAGACAATAAGCTACTTTGGGTAAGGCATCTAAAGGCAAGGGATGTTGAAGCTTTTCCATTCACATCAGGCAATTTTATGAGCTAAGAAGAAAAATTAAGTGTGATGATTTATCGGATGGAAAGTTCATGAATTTAATAAGTATGGAAGACTGTATGACTAAGGATCCTGTGACATGGAGATGGAAGATATTGGCAACCCAGATGGAGATTGAAATCCACATATGGGTAAAAATCGATGAAATGAAACCTTGCTTCCCTGTTCTGTCCTCTGCATTTTATTTGAATATATTCTATATGCTCATTTCATTAGCCACAGTTATCAATCAGCAGGAAACAAGAAGTGTACACAGCAAATTCATGAAGCAAATTTCCTCCCTTTCCAAGAATCCCTAGCGGTCCTGAGCAAACCTAACTTGGCGCTCTTGTTTCTTTTGCCATTCCTGTTGTGCTATACTGATGCATACATGACCATTCAACCTTAGTCAGGATGATGCTTTGGTGCCCTGTAGTCTACCAACTTAGGCCATATTTATGATATCCATATTCCAAATTCTGCCATGTCTTATTTTTCCATACATGCTCGAAACAAATCTCATTTTGGATCCAGTTCTCGTCCTTCTCATTGCCCTGGTAGGCAGGGGCGTATATTGAGTTTTAATTTAGTGGAGGGGGGAGCTATCTGCGGGTTCGGGGGCATTTAATATCCCCAAAAGAAAAGGGGACCGGGGTTCCTCTCAAGGAAACTTTTGTATAATTTGGTGCAAAATTATGAGTTTTAAAACTATCTGACATCACTTTTTCAACCAATTTGTTGTGAAGTTTTATGTTTAGTTAATGTCAAACACGACTAAGACCATTTTATGTTACTTTTTATTAATAGGTCTATAATCATCTTGCTCACTTGATTGTATTTAGATGGAAAGAATCAACATTACTGTGTTGATAATAATAATAATATCGTATGGCCTCGGTTGCCGGGTGCAAGATTTGTAATTTGACACCCAGAGGGTAGCTTGCATGTCGAATTTTGTTGTTCCTTGAATCACTATGAAAGTCAAGGAGGTTAGATATCTAAGCTACTTGAACACTATAGCGCTTTTAAGTAGAGAAATGAGGAACTTTGTGTTGGCGGAAACTCCCGAGATTAATTTTGCCATTATGAACACGGCCTACTGAAATCAAATGGGTTCTTTGACATGCCAACATCGTATGACATGCGTGTCGTATTTTTTCCGCCTTTCAAAAATCACTTACCATGGCCAGGAGCGAACCTGCAATCTCGGGGTTGGTAGACCGACACGCTATCCACTCACCCACCGTGGCAAGCTACTGTGTTGAATTACAATTTACACTATAATATAAAGTCAAGGTTCCTTGAAGCATTACCAAATTGGTTTATCACTTTGTCAGTGATTTGTATATCTTTGTGAATAGATAACAATGCTAGCTGTTGAGTCTGTTTTCGGAAGTAGAATTTCTAAAGTATGTTTTCAACCTACTCGATCTACGTTACTACAGAGACAGCCAAATTGCCAAAAGTTTGATACAGGTTTAAAGTTAGGGGAAAAAACTTTTGTTACACCCTTCAAGGGCACTTACTGGTATGTGCAAGTCTTTCAGTTATATGCCGACGCCCAAAAGATGACTCTGGTTTTCCAAAAAGTTCTATTTTTGAATATCGAGTGGAGGTAAATGGAATCAGTGTGATAGTTTGCAAGAGATATTTCTTGAATAACTTAGCCATTTCTAATGGAAGACTTTCTAGGCTTTTAACAAAAAGAGTGTTGAGGACAGGAAAAATCTCTTACCTCCGCCATTTAGTATGTTCATCTCGTCAGTAACATGACTTCGATCTTTGTCTGTGCCATGTGATTCATATACAGAACAACCTTTGAATCATGTTGATGTCTTTGTTGTGTGTACCAGTTGACTGATTGAGAATGTCATGTTAAATGTTGTTAAAGCATTTCCTAAATCAATAAAGCATGTGAAAATTTAACTATTGGTCAAGATATTTCTGAACTTAGATAAAATTCCTAATACCACTTATAAACAACATTCCACACTTTCTAACTGATCTCGAAGTAATTATTAGTTCTTACTCAACGAATCCTGTTATAATACTAGGTGATATGAATATCGATCTATTATTTGGGGACAGATATACTAGTAGTTATATTAACCTAGTCAAATCATACGGTCTAGTCTTATGTAATACAAAATATCCAACTCGTGTAACACAAACTAGCTCTACTCTAATTGATCATGTATTGGCGAACGACTGTGACAAAATATGTAATGTCTATAATATTGATAATGATTTGAGTGATCACCATTTACTCATCTGTGAAATGAGAAACAAAAAGATAAACAGGAACTCAATATGTGATGATAGGCCAATAGAAAAGGATAAAATAAACTACAAAAAACTTAATAAATATTTAATAACTCAAGAATTTGTATGCAATGAAACTAACATCAATGACTACTACAATAAATTCTGTGATTTTATTAATAAAGGAATAGAAGCCTGTACTATGAAATATACGAATAAGGAGCCAAGTGCCCCACCAATAAAACCCTGGATCACACAAGATATTTTAGCACTAATACACAGGAAAGATAAGATATATACAAAAACCAAAGTTAAAAATCCATCTGCAGAAATTTTAGAAGAATATAAAATTATTAGCAACCAAGTTACAAAACTTAAGAGAAACCTACAAAGAAACTACTTTGACCAAAAAATTCAAAATGCAAATAATCAGAGGAAAGTGTGGAGTGTTGTTAATGAGATGTTAAATAGACCAAAGAAGGGGATAAATGAAATTGTCAAACTTATAGTCGACGGCACAAATGTCGAAAAAAAGGAAAATATATGTGATGAAATTAATAAATATTATGTCAATATTGCTAACAGTATATGGGAAAATCAAGGAAACGGTTCTACCTCGGGCATTACAAGCTATAAAAATACTACTAGCACTAAGACAATCTTTATGTTACCTACTGATGCTAATGAAATACAATCAATTATAAACTCCCTAAAACACAAAAACAATATAAGTGAGGACAACACTACTAATGTCATGCTACAATTGTGTCTTGAGGGCCTTACACCATATCTTGTCAAAATAATAAATCTTTCACTGATGACTGGTATATTCCCCGATGCCTGTAAAGTCTCTAGGGTGGTCCCGATCTACAAAAAAGGGGACAAAACCCACCCATCAAATTACAGACCCATTAATATTATATCTGCCATCAGCAAGGTTCTAGAAAGCGTTGTTAAACGAAGACTTATGAATTTCTTCATGAAAAATGATTACTTTGCAAACTGCCAATATGGGTTTATTCCAAATAGAGGAGCTGATAGTGCTATATTTGAAGTAGTAACTGATGTAGAAAAGGCATTAGATGAAAACAAACTAGCTGCTGGTGTACTAATTGACCTTCAAAAAGCCTTCGATCTGGTTAACCATAAGATTCTCCTTAATAAACTAGAATTTGCAGGCATCAGAGGAGTGGCACATGATTGGTTCAAGAACTACCTCACTAACAGAAAACAATATGTTGCAATCGATAATGTAAAAGGATCTCAAATGAGAATTGACACAGGAGTACCTCAAGGTTCTGTCTTAGGACCAATTCTTTTCTTGGCCTATATTAATGATATAGTATTATTAGAATTGAAAGGCAAGCTTAAACTATTTGCAGATGATATTTTTATACTCTATCTGGGAACATCTGAACAGGAAATTATGCTAAATATTAATTATGATCTCAATAAGCTGGTGGATTGGTTGAGAGCACACAAAATGGTTATCAATATCACTAAAACAAAATATTTGTTCTTCCATAAACCATCATACAAGATTGAGACCACAAACATAGTCAACATAGCCAACAAAGAAATAGAAAGGGTTAAATCGGCAACATACTTAGGTATCACACTAGATAGTACACTAACCTGGGAAAATCATGTAGAAAATGTAAAACATAAAATCAGCCCTTTAATTGGTATTATTTTCAGATTAAGATATAGCTGTCTTACTAGCCAACAATTGAAAAATATATACTTTGCTCTGATACATTCACATCTAATGTACATGAATTTCATATGGGGATATTGTAAGAAGGGGCTGATAAAAGAACTTGAGATACTCCAGAAACGTGCTATAAAATCTATCTTTGGATTACCTTGGCTCACACCCTCAAATGAATTGTACTCAGGAACTAAAATTATGCCACTGCAAAAACAAATAGCTATGTCAGCAACAGTATTTGTATACAAATTAGAAAACAAATTGATACACACACACATCCATTTTACCCATGCAAATGACATTCATCACTATGCAACAAGAGGAGTAAATCAAATATTCACCAGCCATTCCCAATCCATTAAATTTGGAACTAAAGGAATTATGTCCTCTATAATAAAAGAATACAACTCGCTACCATTAGGCATAAGGGAAAGTTTCTCTATAAAAACATTTAAGAGGAAAACAAAAGACTTCCTATTAAGGAATGAATAGCCAATGTACAATAGCCTTAAGCAATGCAATGTATCATACCGTATTATCTCTGTAAAGTTAGTCACTAGCAATCTAAGTTACTATTAAACTAAACAATAATGTTACAAAAATTATATATATGCCATGCTGTAACTATGTTACTTGATTGTCCCTAACACGAGCTCAGGCTCATTGGGACCTATGTAAATAAATAAATAAATAAACATCAACTTAGGCTTCATTGCTGTTTTCTGTTAGTTTTATCTCCATAAACAAGAATGCATATTTCTTAGAAACACTTTCAGACATGACTCCTCAGCAGAATTATTAACCTGTAGTCACTCAGTGTAGGGGCACGATGGCACAACTTGCCTCCAACCAAGGCAGACCAGGTTTGATTCCAGGTTAATGCACGAGGGACTTTTGAGCTGAAATGTCTTATTCGGTGTTCCAGATTTCACGTAAGAAAGTCTCATGGCTTATGATTGGGAGATTCATCATCATCATCATCATCATCTTGTACAGTTTCCAGCCCCAGGCTGGGTCTGTTTGGAACATAAGCCTCGCCACTTATTTCTTTCTTCCCACCATCTCTCCGCTGTCACTCTGGTCCAGTCCTCGCCTCTCTTCTTGACACATTCCTCCACTCCTTTCAGCCATCGATCTCTTGGTCTTCCCCTTGGTCGTTTCTTCTGCATCTGCATCTCATGTATCCTCTTGGGAATCTTCTTCTCATCCATTCTCTTTAAGTGTCCATACCACCTCAGTCTTGATGTCTCAATCCTAACTTGCAAGGGCTCCTCTTTCACCATTTCCCTGACCTTTTCATTCCTCACCCTGTCTCTTCTTGTTACTCCGATCCTACTTCGCAGGAACTTCATTTCACCTGCCTGTATTCTGCTCATGTCTCTTTTCTTCATTGTCCACGTTTCTGAAGCATAGGTCAGTATCGGGATATAGTAGCTTCTGTATAACACTTCCTTGCTTTTTTGTGGGACATCTTTATTCCACACTAAGCTCCTAATGCTTCTCAGAAATGCTTCTGCCTGTCTGCCACGTTCCGTAATCTCTTTGTCATTTCTCCCATTCTCCTCCACTATACTTCCCAAGTACTTGAGACTTTCCACCTTCTTCAGCTGTCCACCTCCAAGTGTTATCCCACTCATTGGTCTGTCCTTTTTCCTGGTCGTTAACAGGACCTCACATTTACTGATGTTGAACTTCCATCCGTACTCTCCCACTGTTTCTTCCCAAGCCTTCAGTTGCTCCTGGATTTCCTCCTCCTTGTTTCCCCAGACCATGAGATCATCTGCAAACACCATTGCCTTCATCTTATCTTCTCCTATCTTTCCTGCTATCCGTGTCATTACCTCGTCCATAACCACAATAAAGAGAAGGGGTGACAGTGCACTACCCTGTTTCAGGCCACTCATTTGTCTGAACCAGTCTGTTCTTTCCCCTCCAACTTTCACACAACTCACACTTCCACAATACATCTCCTTCACTCTGCCTACAGTCTCTTTTTCCACTCCCATGTTTTCCATTGCTTTCCAAACCTTCTCCCTACACACACTATCATAGGCCTTTTCGATGTCCAGGAAGGCCATCAACATATCCTCTCCAAATTCGTAGTGGTGTTCCTGGAGCTGTCTCGCTGAAAATATGAGATCCACTGTTGATCTCCCGGGTCTGAATCCATACTGTTCCTCTCTCAATTTTCTCTCCACTTTGGCTCGTATTCTACTTTCTAATATCTTTTCATATATCTTGGCACAGTGAGGTATGAGTGTGACTCCCCTGTAATTTCTGCACTCCTTTCTGCTTCCTTTCTTAAATATTGGGACAATTAATCCTTTCTTCCAATCTTCTGGGGTCTTTTTCTCCTTCCATATCACCCTCATCACACGGTACAGCCACTGTTTCCCAACCTCCCCTGCTGCCTTCACCATTTCAACACTCACTTCATCCACACCTGGTGCCCTTCCTCCTTTCATCTTGTCTACAGCCATTTCTAGTTCTCTCCAAGTCAGGTCCTTTTCCATTCCTGTGTTGTCTTCTCCATCTTCCAATACATTGTCTTCCTCCCTATGACCATTTGGATTCAGCAAATCCTCAAAGTACTCTTTCCACACTGTCTTGAGTGTCTCTTTGTTGTGTACCTCAGTTCCGTTTTTGTCCATCATTACCACATCCTCTCGCAGACCTCTTCTCTTACTTTTGACCATCCCATAAAGTACTTTCTTATTTCCTCTGCTGTCTTCCTCCATCATCTCTGTCCACTTTACCATCCATTTCTTCCTCTCCTCTGCAACAATCTTGTTTGCTTCTTTCTTCTTTATCTTATAATCTTCCCTTGGGAGATTAATGATCATATAAAACTTCAAGCATCATCACTACAGTGTTTAGCATTAGATTTCTTCAACAAGTTGATGAAAGCTGTGCAGAGATGTTTCCAGTAATCGAGTGCAACATACTCAAGAGGATGTGTTTTGTTTGCATCAATCAGTTTGAGCATCTCTCTGCTTAATTTGAGTGGTTCAGCTACTTTGTCAGATTTTTCTATTTCTCCACTCTTATAGAGAATTTCTGGACCACCTAGTTCTTCATAGATATCATCGGTCACTTCTTCAAAGAAATCTGTGGTATAGCTCTTCCACATTTGTTGTAGAAATTAGGCTGTTGTCCAAATGTGGCAAATGTGCCATTGTTAATCTCCCCACCACCCCTTTTCTTTCTTCTTTGATATTAGACATTGTTAACTGGTCCCACATAGCTTTAAATGTGAATGAATTGTGTCCTTGCCCAATAAAATTAATATATTATTTATTTTAAAATAAGGTTTGTTTTAATTTTAAGTTTTATCATTACAACCTGTAACGTGTTTTTCGTGGGGTTTTTATGCAACTGGCATAAGTCAGTAGGAAGCCATTCTATATTTATTTATGCGGCAAATTGTTCAGCCAAGAGAATTTTTCATGTTAATTTATTATTATTATTAATTTATTATAATTATTATTTAGATATTTTCGGAGCATTTTATAAAAATTATAAGCATTCAGATAGGTTTTCTATGTCTTAGAAAACGCTATCAAGCAAATTATTACGAACGACAATATTATAGAAAATTATGTGATTACGGAATTTTACGGAGTTTTGTCAGTTAGGGTATTTGAGAGACATGACTCACTGGGAATTCAAGTACACGCTTAATCTTGTCGGAAAGCATGACGCAATCCTGGGTCGCATCGTCCAGGAAAGGCGAATTGTTGGAACGGAACCCTCCCGCCGAGTGTAATGACCCAGAGAAGGGGAGTATAGCGAGTGGGGTACAGCCAATCAGCGGAGACAACGTAAGCTAGGAGTCGGCTGAAGAGTGGGGAGCCGGCGTGTGGATATATCGTTCAGCGCGCCGTAAAACGAGGGACAATCTGTATAGTTCTTGCCGAGTGTGGATATACGCGGGAGTCGCTCCGATGTTCCGTGGGACGAGGACTATCTGTGAAATACTTGAGGAGTATGGATGCGCGTGCGAGTCGCTCCGATGTTCAGTGGAGTTAGGGACTATCTGTGTAGAACTTGTGGAGTACGGTGGGAAGTGCGTGTCGCTCCGATGTTCAGTGGAGTTGAAGACTAACTTTTGCAAAACTTAACCAGTGCGGTTGTACGAGTGTTTGGGTCCGAGGTACGGACCATAGAATTATCTAATCTACCAGAATATCATCAAATTCCGACGGAGATGACGACGTCCAGGAGACTGTGGGAAGCTCACGGCATCAGCAAGTACGAGGGAAATGCCTTGGCAATTTCCAATGGTAAGCGCAAATGACGCAGAAATACGCAATCTCTCATTTTTCTTTGTTTTACATTTCATATTTCAGTAACTTCATAGCTTGGAAATAAGAGTAAAATCAATTTATCAGACTCCGTTTTCACGTAATTTTCTATCGGTAATATTCAAATCACAACGCTCCAATTTAAATTTTGTACTTATTATTATTATTAATTTTGCTATACTTGTTTTATATAATAAATTCATTTCTTTTACAATGCAATCTTTGCTTTCAGTAGGTAGCATTAGATATAGACCAATTCCTTCTCCTGATACAATTGTTTGTTGGGTTAATGATCAAATCATACCACGATCAGAGTGAATAGTGTCTTGAAGGTGTTCTGCCAGAGCTAGACGTTGTTAAATACAAATTTAGATTTCAACATTGCATTGAGGTCTTGGCGCCCATTAAAACAACATAGCTTAGGCAAAGGTAAACAGTTACATTTATCACCCAACAGTTAGGGGCTAGCAAAACGTTTCATTTGGCGCCCAACATGGGGCTGAAAACCTAATAACATTTGTGGAAGGAGAAGGGTATATATTTCTGTGCCTGTATTGTGGGGGTTATTTGTCTTTATCAGTGTATATCATTATGGGGGATGAGAAAGAAAGACAGATGAGGTTACGTAGTGGTCATCAACTGGAGAGTGATGATACGAGCAGTATGTCGAGTGATGGTAGTACCGGGGTAGCGGAGGTAAATCCCGATACTGAAACAGGGAGTGTAGGCGGCCAACCAGAATTAAAAACTTTACTTCTCGAGTTCATGTATCAGAACAAAGTTAGTAGTGACGCTTTAAATGCTAAACTGGAACAAAACAACGCTAAATTAGAACAAAACAGTAGGGAAAATAAAGAAAGTACAGATGCCTTAAATGCAAAATTAGAACAAAACAGTAGGGAAAATAAAGAAAGTACAGAAGCTTTAAATGCAAAATTAGAACAGAATAATGCAAAATTAGAACAAAACAGTAGGGAAAATAAAGAAAGTACAGAAGCTTTAAATAATAAATTAGAACAGAATAATGCAAAATTAGATAAGAACAACAAGGAAATTAGTGTGAAAATGGAGCAGATTAGAGGAGAAATCAGAGGAGTAATGGAAGAGAAGGTTAAAGAGATCATTGCAGATGTAGACAAGAAATTAGGAAAAGTACAGGAGGAGTTAGAAATTAGAATCAGTACACAGGCTGAAAATTTAAAAGAACTAGTGCAACTGGAAACACAGCAGGTCAAAAAGCAATTGGGGGGAGAAATTGACAAAATTCAGGTAGCAACTAAAGAGGTTAAGGAACAGCTGGGGGGTAGAATTGAGAAAGTCCACTCGCAAATAGTTGCAGAAGTAAATGATTTAAGAGAGAGTAATAGAGAGAGCATTAGCAAGATTGAGGAGAAACAAGCAAAGCTATATGATAAAGTAGAAGAATCAGAAGGAAACATTAAATTAACAGTAAACAGTATTGAGAGGCTGAGGAGAAAATCGCAGAATTAGAGTTAAAATTAAAAGCTAGGATCAGGCAAGAAAATAGAATAGGCCAGTTTTTGTGAGTAGCACACACAGGGAGGTAGAACTGGGTAAGTTCAGCAATCGACAGGGGTGCCCAATGGAGTTCATGAACACTATAGAAAATAAATTCGGGGAGAGGTTGGAAAATGGTAGTATTGAGTGGTGCCAGGTAGTTGAAATTTTAGAACAAGTGTTTGTGGGGGAAACGAGGAATTGGTTTGCGGTCTACAGAGACAAGTTTACTGATATCAATGATTTTAAAATGAAATTCTGTGAAAAGTTCTGGAATGAGGTTATTCAGTCGCAGCATCGTGAGGGAGTAGTGTGTGGTAAATATAACCCTAAAGGAAGCTCCACCATGACCGAATACTTTTTAGGGCAGGTATTAGTGTGTAAATATCTGGATGGCTTGAAGGAGGAAAGTGATGTGGTAAGGTTGCTACTTAGGCACTTTCCCTATAGGATCAAGGAGGCTGCTTGTATCCAGAATGTAAAGACTATATCACAAGTAGAAAATTTGTTAAGCACATTTGATGCACTAGGGAGAGGAGGTTATGAGGACAATTTCAATCGGAACCAGGGTAATAATAATAATAGACCTAATGAAGCCAGGCATCAAGAAGTTCAAGGGAACGGTGGCGAAGGGGCCAACGCTCAAAATAGAAATAATAATAATCAGCTAAATCAGAACAGAGGAAATGGCTATGGTAATCAGTATCAAGGGAGGAACAATGATTTCAGGGGAAATCAAGGGAGGAACAATGATTACAGAGGAAATCAAGGGAGAAACAATGATTTCAGGGGAAATCAAGGGAGAAATTATAATGAAAATAATTACAACCAGAATAGGGGTCAAGGAAGAGGACAGCCTAGTGGTAGTAATATACAGCCAAACAATGACAACACAGCCCAGAACAACCAGACCAATTCAGTAGTTAGTAGTACTACGGCCAGCTGTAGCGGTTCTTTAAACGCGAACCAGGCTGCGAAGTAAGGTCAGAATCTCAGTCTGTAGCATGCCCTGTCCATACAATTATACAGGAACCCTATGACCTAAATGTAAGAAATGAATTATTACATGAACTAAATGATGAAGGTATTATTCAGGAAGTGGTTAGTAAGAGCCCCATAGTTAAATTTAACGTGTCCGAGGCGTACACAGATGTTTTAATTGATAGTGGTTGTATGAAGAGTTGCATAAGTAGTGCATTTTATGATAAAATGAAAGGAACTGGAGTAAATTTTGAGGAGATGCCAATTAAAAGCACTTTTGTTATCACAGCTGTTGGGAAGAGGTCTAAAGTAATTTCTAAGCAAGTTTTAGTAGACATTAAAATTAATAATCATGTAGAGAAGCAGATTTGCCTTGTAATTCCAAATTTAGTATTCAGTGTTATCTTGGGTTCAGAGTGGCTAAGTAGAGTGTCTGGTAACTTATGTTATGATGTAGGGAGTTTGAAATTTAAATGGGGAGATTCTGAAGTAGAAGTAGCGTTCAATGACCAAATTCAGAGAAGTAGTATTGTAGGTGTGATTTGTACTTTAAATGAGATATCGCCAGCCGTAGAGCGGGGTTCTCCATGTTTTGTGGGCAGTGTGATTACGAACGGTAGTCTAGAGGACTCGTTACGTGATGCTGCATTTCAGGGAGATATAGAGGTGGAACAATGTGTTCGGCTCTATGATGTGTTATGGTGTAATAGGAGAGTGTTTGAGGATCGCATTGGTATGGCCAATTGCTATACCCATTCATTGAACGTTATTGATAGGTCAGTATTCACAGGACATAGATATCCTGTACCTTTCGCTTATCAGAGTGCAGTTGAGGCACAAATTAATCAGATGCTTGAAGATGGGATTATTGAGCACTCTAACAGTCCATATGTTAATTCTTTGATAACGGTACCCAAGACCGACGGCACTGTTCGTATTTGTTTAGACGCTCGTTTGGTTAACAGTAGAATTAGTTCAGATCAGCTGAAATCTATGTCAATAGAAGAATTAATGCAAACATTTGAGGGGAAGAAGTATTTCACTTGTGTAGATTTGAGTTCCAGTTTTTGGCAAGTGCCACTTATGTACGAAGATAGACCATTTACAGCTTTTAGTCATAAATATAACCTTTATCAATTTTGTAGAACACCTTATGGGTTAAAGAGTAGTTCAGCAGCTTTAATTAGGGCTTTAAACATTGCATTAGGGGATGACACAGGAGAGTTTGTAACCATTTACATAGATGATATGGTAATTAGTTCACGCAGTTTTGAGGAGCATCTACGTCATTTAAATATAGTTTTTCAGAAGTTAGATCAGGCAGGGTTCACTTTGAAGCTGTCTAAGTCGTCATTCTGTCAGTCAGAAGTGACATTTTTAGGTCATAGAGTGTCGAGTAGAGGTGTAACACCAGAAGAAAGTAGGGTTAATAAGATACTTAACGCAGAGGTGCCACAGAATGTTAAACAGTTAAAAACTTACCTGGGAATTTGCAACTTTTTCAGGAGGTTCGTTCTTAAATACTCAGGGTTGGTAGAACCATTCAGGGAATTGCTTAAAAGTGGGACTCGGTGGAGATGGGAGTCCAAGCATGATCAGGCTTTTAGAGCGCTGAAGGAAGGTTTTGAGAAAGCTGTAGTGCTGAAATATCCGTTAAAAGATAAGGAATATGTGGTTATGACAGATGCTTCACATATAGGCATTGCTGGAGTATTATGTCAGAAAGATGATGAGGGTAATCTGTGCATTGTATCTTTAGCCTCGCGAGGACTGACAGCAGCAGAGAAAAGATACACGATTACTGAGTTAGAGCTTTTAGGTATTGTTTTCAGTTTAGGGAAATTTAGAATGTATTTAGTAGGGGGGAAATTTGAGATCCACACAGATCACCATGCATTACTGTATATGAGGACTTGTAAACTCAGTTCTAACAGAGTTAGTAGGTGGATTCTTGCTCTGCAGGAATACGAATTCACAGTAAAACATATTAAAGGTAAAGATAACATTATTGCAGACATGCTATCGAGGGACACTAATTTATGTAGGGATTATCCTGTGGTTAAAGCAGAGGACGGTATTTTAATATGTGCATGTGTGGACAGTAGCAACAGGGCATCGTTACAGATACTGAGGAATATGCTAGTGGAGCAACGTGATGGCGTTCATTTGAAGGGAGCCACTTGCAAGGTTGGAAGCAGGTGACGCAGAAACATTTATAGTTTCCAAACGTATTGGGAAGGAAGGAAGGAAGATTTTAGTTTTACGTGACCGTGAATCTTGTGATTATGAGCCACGGGACCTCCTTTTTACGTGGAATCCGAACCACAGGACATGGCATTTCACTTCGAAAATCTCACATGCATTGACCGGGAATCGAACCCGGACCGCCTTGGTGAGAGGCATATAGCTAGACCGCTGAGCCACCACGCCCCCAAACGTATTGGGAAAACAGCATATGTGCTGGAGAATAGTGAGGGAAACAGATTATACGGAACGTATAATATACATAGTCTACGAAAATATGTGTCATAAAGTAAGGATGTTTAGCTGGCGAGCCAGCCTATCAAATGAGTAAGTGCGGTATTTGGTGCGTGGGAGGAGATGGTCTTCCAGGCAGGCGTATCAGAAGTCACACAGGGGGGTAGTATGTAAGTAAATGAGAGTTTTTAAGGTACAGGGAAATATGACGGGATTGTCGGATGCTGTTGAGCACTAAATTGTCTCGATGCACCAAGGCCATTTTGGCAGCGCTGATGGGTTCCCATTTATCTCCAAGAGATGGGGGAGCGCTTGTATAGGGCTTGTTAGCTTAAGGCGTCCACGAGATAAAAGATGGGCCATCAGAATGCGAGACAGTCCTTCATGAAACTCATACATATCAGCACACGTGATTTCTGTTTACGGCCTCGCCATGTAAGATTTGTAAGTGTGTAATTTAAGGTAATTTGTACAAAGGTATTATTTGTGTGAGGAGAAATGGTCAGTGTTGAGAACTAGTATTAAGTAGAATATGGTCTACGGGAACTTAACAAGACAGGGCGATTACGGCACAGAAATATTTGGTGTTATATGTAATGCGCACTTACTATTTTTTTTTCAGAAGTCAATCTTAATTTAATCTACTTTAAAGAGAGATTAAGTATTATGGTCACGAGGCGCTGCCACAATAGTGTGATCGTGTGCTCAGTGATAAGTGAGATTAAATTTCACCATAAGGAAGGAACCTCCAGTGAAATTAGGAAGTTCTATGGTGATATAAATATATCAGAACACCTTCAATGCGTGTGATATGACCTCATAAATACATAGTGCTCACACATTAATTATGTCTATTTCTCCAACATAGAGAAATTTGAGAGGCGGAAATATCCGTGGAACACTATTCCATATGTAAAACATTGGACTGGTTGCAAAGTGCAATCCATAGTGACAACAAACTTTGACGCAAAGTGCGTGAAGAAAAAATATGAGTGTATATATCTGTAATTTAGGGTGATTTCATTTATGTAATATGTATTTTGGATGGGGTTTATTAACGTGTCTGGGATAATCGGATAATGGACCGTCGTCACGGTAAATCATCCGATGATCCGAGGCGAATATGTAACGTGTTTTTCGTGGGGTTTTTATGCAACTGGCATAAGTCAGTAGGAAGCCATTCTATATTTATTTACGCGGCAAATTGTTCAGCCAAGAGAATTTTTCATGTTAATTTATTATTATTATTAATTTATTATAATTATTATTTAGATATTTTCGGAGCATTTTATAAAAATTATAAGCATTCAGATAGGTTTTCTATGTCTTAGAAAACGCTATCAAGCAAATTATTACGAACGACAATATTATAGAAAATTATGTGATTACGGAATTTTACGGAGTTTTGTCAGTTAGGGTATTTGAGAGACATGACTCACTGGGAATTCAAGTACACGCTTAATCTTGTCGGAAAGCATGACGCAATCCTGGGTCGCATCGTCCAGGAAAGGCGAATTGTTGGAACGGAACCCTCCCGCCGAGTGTAATGACCCAGAGAAGGGGAGTATAGCGAGTGGGGTACAGCCAATCAGCGGAGACAACGTAAGCTAGGAGTCGGCTGAAGAGTGGGGAGCCGGCGTGTGGATATATCGTTCAGCGCGCCGTAAAACGAGGGACAATCTGTATAGTTCTTGCCGAGTGTGGATATACGCGGGAGTCGCTCCGATGTTCCGTGGGACGAGGACTATCTGTGAAATACTTGAGGAGTATGGATGCGCGTGCGAGTCGCTCCGATGTTCAGTGGAGTTAGGGACTATCTGTGTAGAACTTGTGGAGTACGGTGGGAAGTGCGTGTCGCTCCGATGTTCAGTGGAGTTGAAGACTAACTTTTGCAAAACTTAACCAGTGCGGTTGTACGAGTGTTTGGGTCCGAGGTACGGACCATAGAATTATCTAATCTACCAGAATATCATCAAATTCCGACGGAGATGACGACGTCCAGGAGACTGTGGGAAGCTCACGGCATCAGCAAGTACGAGGGAAATGCCTTGGCAATTTCCAATGGTAAGCGCAAATGACGCAGAAATACGCAATCTCTCATTTTTCTTTGTTTTACATTTCATATTTCAGTAACTTCATAGCTTGGAAATAAGAGTAAAATCAATTTATCAGACTCCGTTTTCACGTAATTTTCTATCGGTAATATTCAAATCACAACGCTCCAATTTAAATTTTGTACTTATTATTATTATTAATTTTGCTATACTTGTTTTATATAATAAATTCATTTCTTTTACAATGCAATCTTTGCTTTCAGTAGGTAGCATTAGATATAGACCAATTCCTTCTCCTGATACAATTGTTTGTTGGGTTAATGATCAAATCATACCACGATCTGAGTGAATAGTGTCTTGAAGGTGTTCTGCCAGAGCTAGACGTTGTTAAATACAAATTTAGATTTCAACATTGCATTGAGGTCTTGGCGCCCATTAAAACAACATAGCTTAGGCAAAGGTAAACAGTTACATTTATCACCCAACAGTTAGGGGCTAGCAAAACGTTTCAAACCTTATAATTTTAATTTAAGAGGTTGTTTTTCTCATATTCTATTCACGTTTGAATTTATTTTAAAATCATTTTAATTAATTTAATTTAAAACTTGAGACATGAGAGATTTCATCATCATTCATCCCCTCCCTACCTCCCTGTTGATTCATATCATTTACCCCTCTACTGTATGATTGTTGTAACTTTTAAGTTGATGATCCACATATACATATCTAACCTACCCACCTCACAATGTTCTCATTAACAAACAGCAGCCTCTTAACCCTTAACACCTTCGTCCACTCTCTCATCCCTGTGACTCTAAAAACACCCACCCTCTCTTGGTGAGAGTAGCTTGGAAAGACCCTGGTTGATGTTAACCGAATTGCTCGCCCGAGGTGTGGTTGGGGCTAACATTACAACTTGTCTCATGATCCTTTTAACAGCATCAAATTGAATTGTCTTGCTGTATTGTTGCTGTGGACCATAATCCTTTTATTTTTTTGCCAACAGGTCTAAAGTCTCGTTCCCCTCCAGCCCGACATTGAAATCTTCTTCAAGGCTGTTAAACTTCTCCTATATTTCTTATAGTGTTTTTTGTGATACTAACCAGGGAATGGTACAAATTCAGACATTGAATTTCGAAGTGAAATGTACATATTCGTGATGGTATTTTCAAGCTGAAATAGGGTTGGGGTGGTCTAATATTTTGTTAGTTATTTTTAAGAGAGATTAGGGGCCCCAAGTTGGCAGCCCATGTTCTGAATAGAAGCTATTGAATGTTAGCACTCACTGCCAGAGAGTATGCTTCCTTACCATTCACCTTTCCCTTTGAGGGTGGGGTGGAATGTCTAAGGAATGCAAGGAATATGCATACTTGATCAATATAATTATGACCATGACATAGGCAGATGTTTGCCCATGTCTCCTATGTGCAGACCAGCAAACAAAGCATTATAAACAATGAATTTAACAAAATAACTTCCTGACAAGAAATAAGACACTTAATCCTTTCAATTTAAGACATAATTTTTTGCCAAAATGATCAATCTATCGATTTTTATCTCCAGACTGTCCCTATAAAAAGAACTAGTGAATAATTAGATCCCAAAAAAAATTTTCTGGCATGAAGAGACCTTAACGAATATGTAATGGTTTTTGTTCGATATTCAATGTCCAGCTTCGTACTGTTCCCTCTTAAGAAACTTACACAGTATAATTGAAGCAATTGTACAGTAATTTATTTTTAATCTGTTATGCTTTCAGCTCTCTTTACCTGGGTCACCAATTCAGCCTGCAAGTCGTTCACCTCAACGTGAACCAACGAGCAAGCCTCGTCATTCAAGGGCACCTCGAGGGTGAGTCGTGGAGTGTGTACTAACCACAAAGGACCATCTGCTGTGTAGCATTTCATTGTCTAGGTGTAAGAGCTCCAGTTCTTAATATGTTCGCAAGTTGCACTCCAGGAAAATCAGCATGGATTTCTCCAAAACTGATAGAGAAGGGGAGATAGTAGCAGCTCATTTAAATAATGCATGATAGACACCCAAAACATTCCAATGAGATATACCATATCTCATTTAATGTGTGAGGTCTGCATTGGTACATCTAGTCTATTAATTCTCCTATAAACAAAAAGAAACTGGGATTCAAATCTGTGGAATTCACTAGTTACGAATCTTAACTTGATATGGAGTCCCTAAAAACATCAGTCCAGTATTTCCCATTACGGTGTCCATAGGGGGTCTGTAATATCAGTTGCACAGCAACTTCAACTATTTTTTAAATGTACTCATTTGTACAATACCAGTATTTATAATCATAGAAATGACTTTAAAGACTAAATCCTCTCGGTGTGGTCATAGCTGTTGAGTAAGACTTGAAAATGAGACCACATTGGGATTGGAACCCAAATCTCCTACTTTCTTGCAGCTAACTACTAGCCTTGCCACAACCAGGACTCAATTTCCATTTCTTTATCCAAGATTTGTCAAACAACTCCACCAGAGGGACTTCTCCGGGGCCTATGCTGAAAACCTGTACGCATTTAACGCTGTTTCATAAGAAAAAGACATGAAATTTAATACGGGGAAGTCATCAACGCAAAAGACATGAAAGCTGTCTTAAGCAGAAGTTCTGTTAGTGAAAATGTCAGAAGGGTAGTTGTATTGTTTGTCCTGTTTGACAGTCAGAAGTTACCTTTGTATGTGATTAGTCATTCATGCTCTATGACTGTAGAGGGGAGCTGTAGTTCAGAGATCCATGGTTGGAATCCCAATGCTGACAGTGGCCATCCTGAGTGTGGTTTCTCCCTAGATTTTTCCACACTCACTCCAGACAAATGTCAGGATAATGCCATATTTCAAGTCCCAGGACCCCTACTGCAATACTAGACCCTAGTAATAAATTGCTGTTACACACAACTACTACAGTCTCTGTGATTTCAGGTTATCAGACAAATGCTGTACACACAACTTAATAATAATAATAATTAAATTATACAGTAAAACCTCAATAATTCAAAATGATTGGCCAGGAAAGGAGGACTTCGAGTTACAGATTTTTGAATCAACCAACCTACCCCTGCCGAACGCACCCTCAAGCCCAAACCTTGTGACTAATGGAAACATGCAATAGCTGCTGTGCCTTTTTGCAAATATCTAACAGCATCTGAATCATATTCCAATGCAGTAGTACAGGGGTGTGAAACTCCTCGCAAACGTGTGGGGGGGGGGTCAAATTTAAAAACTGTGGTTGCCTACCTACCAGGGAATGATTTCTTTTCTTTTTAGTTTAAGGCTTTAAAGCTCGAAATAACACGGTAATGTAGGCCTAACACTATATTAAAAAAAAAAAGATGGTTTTTATTTATTTTTTCTAATTAAAACAATCTGAATATGAATACAAAACATAAAATGATGAAATGCTGTGGCGCCTCGGCGGGAAACGGGAGACGGAGGAAAAACAGACTGTTTTTTGGGTAGAATGAAGAAATTACAACTAAGCAAGGCTTTTCCCCCTTCCATTAAATCAATTATAGAAGAGTTTCGGGTTATTTTACTTTTATTTTTTTAAAGGTACTTAAAAATTTTGTCCTGCACCGAAAACTTGAAGGGAGCGATGTGAAACATAACCTATAACACGCACATCAAGAAAATAACCTCTATTGTATTAAAAAATGTTACAATACGAGGAGGAATTGGTGGAGAATGCAAAATGTACATTGTGTTATTCATATAATGAAAAATACTTTTCAAAATGTAGGCTATTTGTAATCATGGTCAAGTATAAGAAGAAATAAGTGGCCAACATAATATAAACCAATATAAACATAACCTTACTGCTCCAAATGAAAAAAAAACCACCACCTCACACACACTTAAAACTTTCCTTTTGTTAGCTCTACCTAACGAAACTACAAAATAATTTCCCCAAAAGCATCATTTTGGCCATAATCATGGATGCAAGAACAACATACAGCCAGTTTTGAAATCAAACACAATTAATTGACCGTTCCATGGAAAATAAGATCGTTCGATGATTCACAAATATTGATTATTTGTTAGTTAAGAGTCAATATTTTCATTGCTAGGAAGCTGCGCATTTGAGGACATACTGTACATCTCAAAGTGCAATAAATTTTGTAAGACAAACCGTGTTGTTTTTAAAAGAAATTTTTGAAAAATATTTTGAAATAGGTCAAATTTTATATACCGGATCGGCATAGCCCTTCAAATGACAATTTATCTGTATTTTGAATTAAACAGATTAAATAACATGGAAAGACATATCTTGAGTTTCATGGAACGAAAATTTCTTTGAATTAGACAAATTACGAATAAATCAGTTTTGAATTATCAAGGCTTTACTGTAATAATAATAATAATAATAGGCTGTGTGTATTAGTGTGTTTGTTATTTTTTTTAACTTATTTATTTACGAGATTTAGAGGCTGCAACAGCTAATCTCACACTGTTGCATGAACTTCAGTTACAAATGAGTGTTCAGTTTTGCTGCACATTAATGATAAGTACTCTCTCATTGTCCTAGTTTATGTCTGTGTAGTTTACAATAGCTTCTGTCTGCTACTGTGATTTTCTTACTAATTATTTGTTCTTATTAATCTAAACTTATGTCAACCATTGGAAATGTCACACAATAGTGAAGATTATCTCGGGGAGTAAAACTAACAATGCTGTTTTGTGATGCATGAGGGAAATGGTTAAACATCTGCCACTTTGTAGTCATCTAGAAGAGTGAAACGTGTACTGTATGCTTTCAGAGTGATCACATCCAAAATATTAAATTGAGAGAAAGAAAACCTAACATTAAATCAGTCCTGGTTGTTTTCAATCGTGTTACATCATGTACACTGCCCGTAAAATAATAAAGTGGATCACTTATACAGTCCAACCTTGCTACATGTTATTTATACATTTTTGCTCTTATACATAGTGTTTCCATGGCACCAAACTTTGTCCATTTTAAGCTGCAACTTATCTGGTAAAAGCATTGTAGAAACACAGAGAAGACGTTCCATTGATGAAGGTTCAACCAACAATTCTGAAAAACTGTAATGTCTTGTTTATGTTTCTAAAGTGTTATTATCTGGTAAGTCACTGCTTTCCATCTCTACAATCTTTCATTTGTATTATACCATCTCTGTGTTAGCTTTCTTATTTGAGTATTTGTCCATTTTATTTTGGGTCAGTTGTATTTTTTTATTTTTTTTCATTTATGCATATCCTCACTTACCTACTACTATTTTCTGGTTCCTGCTTCTGAAAGGTTCTCAGTTATACATTGTGGTATGCATATATACCTGGTAGAGCTGTAAATCTTGTTTGTTAGCTTGGAATAACGGATACATCTAATTCTTCTTTGAAATGCTGATTTTCATTCCATACTTCCCACTTACCTGATGAGGGGTGGGTGACTTCGGTGTTGTGACCAATGAAAAAAGAAATTAGTTTTGTATTAATGATTCTCTATGCATTGAGGCATTCATTAAAATGTTATTGGACGAAAGCTAATAATATTGTATGGTCTCGGGTGCTGGGTGCAAGCTTTGTTAATTAACACCCAGAGGGCATCTTGCATGTTGAATTATATCACTCCTTGGAGCGCTATGAAAGTCAACGAGGTTAGATATCTGAGCTCTTTGACACTATAGCGCTTTCTAGTAGTGAAAGGAGGAACTTTTTGTGTTGGCGGAAAATCCCGAGATTAATTTTGCCATTATGAACACGGCCTACTGAATTCATATGGGTTCTTTTATATGCCAACAACGTATGACAAGCGTACCGTTGTCGCCTTTCAAAAATCACTTACCATGACCAGGAGCGAACCTGCAAGCTTGGGATTGGTAGTCCGACACGATAACCACTCGCCCACCATGGCAAGCAGATAAAATTATTTGGAGTATGAGTGAGCAGAGAAATTACAAAATACCTGTTTCTTCAAACTTATGTCACTAGTATTCAAAGAAATTGAAACTAGCATTGAAGAACATAGAACTGAGGTTTGACTGTTTGTGTTCAAGTCTTCAGTCCTTAGACTGGTTTGGTGGGTGCAAGTCTCCATTATTCCCCTGTCCTGAGCTAATTGTTTCATCTCTACGTAACTATCACGCCCTTCATCCAAGGCAATCCGTTTAGCATCTTCTGATCTTGGCTTACGTCTACAGTTCTTGTGCTCCACCCTTCCTTCCAAAACTAAGCTTGTTATTCCTGGTGACTGGCTGCGTGGCTCGGCGGTAATGTTCTCGCCTGCTGTTCCCAAGGTTGCAGGATCGAATCCTGGTGCAGCCAGTTGGCGTTTGAGGGTGCGCAAATGCGAGGGAACCGTGTCGGAAGATTTACTGGCTCGTTAATGATTCCCTTCGGGGCAAAATTCCAGCACCCCGGCGTCTCTAAAAGCCTCAGTAGTTAAAAGGGACGTAAAACCAATCACATTATTATTTATTATTATTGTTATTCCTGAGTGCCTTAGTTTGTGCCTATTTCTTCTTTTCATTAGCACGAACCACTCATCCCCCATGTCTCTTATTACATCTTTATTTAGGGGCAGATGACCTTGTAGTTCTGCCTCTTAGAACCTCAATAACTAACTACCTCTTCATTTGTTACTGTATATTCCCACCTACAGTAATCTTAATCATTCTCCTGGAACACCACATTTCAAATGCTCCTCTTCGCCCCTTTTGTGCTGCACCAACAGTCCAAGTATCACCTAAATCTATATTTAATGTCAATAGATTTCTTTTCTCTAGTTCAGCTCTCCGCGCCTGTGCTAACCTACTTTATATATTGTCTTTGCTCATTTATCACTTCTTATTTTGCTTTCCAAGTAGCAGAGTTCTCCTACTTCCTCTAGCCTTTCATGTGCCAATTCACAAAATGTCAGTATCTGATTTCTCTTTGACTGCATTCCATTATTTTAGTTTTAAATTTATTTTTCATCATGAATTCTTCCCTTAGGACTGTCCATACCATTTAGAAATTCATTCAAATCCTTTTAGCCCAGGCATATTAAGTTTTAACCTAAAAAAGAATAATGTAAAGCTGGAATTTTGCATAGCTGTTCCCTAGTAACAAATCCTGAAAAGTCCCCATCTCTGCGTTGTCCGCGTCATAGTTTTTGGAGAGTTCAAAAGGGCTTAAGTGGGGCCTAAGCGCCAAAAACAGCATTTTTGCTTCCTGTGTTCAAAATATTGATCCAAAATCAGTTCTAATGAGCTTTGATAGTAATAAGAGAAGGACTGCGTTGAATATAATGCTCTTATTGGTCGTAATTATTGCCATACATTTAAACAGATGAGTAATCAAACATTTTTAGCTCAACTTTTCTCATGAAAATTTAGCTAATTTGTCATTAGCCGGGACTTACCGTGCAAACAGCTGCTGATAGCGACTAAAGACCCGAAGTAAAAGTTGTAAAGCACACTTATAGCTTTAAAACGATACATTGCCCATGTTCATCCGACAAACAGCAGCAGAGACACAGTTACAAATATAAAAGTGGAAGTGTGGGAGTCGCTTTCCGAACGAACGCCCATTTACGCTGGTGGGCTCCATCTATTCACCTTTGCTGATACCATTTTGTATCTTTGCTCAAGAGCTTTTAGGATGGTATTCCTTTGAATCCAGGTAAACTAGCAGAAACAGTTTGCATAGAACAAATCGAGTTTAATGCAGTTAGTAGTTAAACGTACATTCATAATATGCATAATGCAAATAATAACAAAACAAAACTTAAAAAGCTTTCATTAGACAAAGAACGCTTGCAAAACAAAGCTTACATCGGACTCAATCGTCCTCCTCATTGTCTGAGCCATCAAATGTGACGTTGCCACACGCTTTCCCACTGCAATGCCCACACATTAAGGAGCATTCTAAACCGGAACGTACACACTCACACCGGCTGCCACAAGAGCTCTTGCAGTTGCAGGACACCAATTTGAGGAGATGATCTGGAGCAGCTGGAAGATGAGTTGTCACTGGTACTAATGCTGAGTGTTGGATTTTCCATCCCCATTGGGTCGGGTCCAAAGAAAATTCTAACCATTCCTGAACTTGCAAATATACCCGCAGTGAATTTTGTTTGCATGCTGCCGAAGTCGGCGGAAGTGAAGCCAGCTGAAACGACGCTGTGACCGGTTGTTTGGCAATTCTTTGGCTGTATTTCACTACCCGAAGTTCGTCGAGGGTTTTGCACTCCGATTTGGCTTTGTCGTAGAGACAAATGGCGAACTTCTCTCCAGCTGATATTATGGCCTTTTCATCTGGAGCCGTAGAGACGAATACCCTCATTTCCTCGCGTAAAGATGCGGAATCATTCAATATTTTCCAGTCTTGCTGTATGATGTACTCGAACCACAGCTTTCCTGTGCGAGATTTCTGGCTCATTGAAGGAAATGTGTCATGAAGCGACTCTTTGAGACGTTGAAGGCAAGGATGTGATAGCAAGTCGTTGGCGTTGGAATGCGGTAAAAAGCGGCTGAATTTCGTCTTTGTAATCCTTCAGCCCGTCGTTCATGTCGAGTAACATTGTCCCGATAGCCTGTTTTGTTAGAAAATGCGCTCTGAGGGCCCTAGAACTTACACAGTTTCGCGTTATTAATACATTTGAAATTGAAGGCATAACGTAATCATTTTTAAGAGCGAGCTAATTGCAAGCCTACCTAGAATATGAGTGTCCAGACATCATGTGAGTCACTGACGATTTAGCGTATATTTCCACCCAGAGCTCTTCCAAACCGCTTCCATTCATCACGTAGCCGATTGCCCCCAAGAAACGATCTTAGAAGGTGAAATCCGCCAAGACGAACAACCACGTTTTTGAGTTCCTCTGAAGTGTCCGATGCGACTATCTCTGCAGCTTTCGCGTATAGAGGCTGGTAAAAGGTTACGAAACAAGTGCTTTGTTTCAGTTCCGCGCACTCTCTTGCGGCAAACTTCAACGTGGAATATATAGTTGATGGATTGCTCGTTCTAAGTTAATGAACGGCAGGGCATCAATTGACGTCGTCTGGGGAGCTGGTTGAGCATGAGCAGACGGTGACTTCTTCTTAAAGCAGTTCCACGAAGCGGGTAAATTAATACCTGACCCCGTCCATATAACCATCATCGACGCAATAGCCACAGAGTTTGGGTCTTCCACAGTTAACTCCTTAATCTCGACGTCCTTTGAACCAGGAGAAGAGGGCTTCCGATACCACGAAATGTTGAACTTTCCCATTGCCACAATAATAATAATAATAATATCGTATGGCCTCGGGTGCCTGGTGCAAGCTTTGTTAATTGACACCCAGAGGGTAGCTTGCATGTCGAATTTCGTCGTTCCTTTGAACGCTATGAAAGTCAAGGAGGTTAGATATCTAAACTCCTTGACACTACAGCGCTTTCAAGTAGAGAATGGAGGAACTTTGTGTTGGCGGAAAATCCCGAGATTAATTTTGCCATTGAACACGGCCTACTGAATTCAAATGGGTTCTTTAACATGCCAACAACGTATGACATGAGTATCGTGATTTTTGTCGCCTTCAAAAATCACTTACCATGGCAAGGGGCGAACCTGCAATCTTGGGGTTGGCAGTCCGACACTATAACCACTCACCCACCGTGGCAAGCATTGCCACAATCAAACCAGAATTAGGAACTTCTCGTGTACGTGGGAGTGAAGATATTTCACTGCCAGGCACTGCACCTGTGCACTTGATGCCTTCCATCCAGTGAAATGTGTTTCGCCTGTCCAATGTCCTTATGTTAAAGTCAGCATTGTCAAAGCAAAACTGCGTGAACGCTCCAGCAATCGGGATTGGACATTCTTCACGAAGCGCTGAAACTTCGTACCTGTAGACTTCCGCCACATTTACTGAAAATCCAAGACTGTTTAGAATCTGAATTAATTGTTTCGAGTGTGGCGTCTGGTAACTAGTTTCTGAACTAGTTGGTCGTTGACGATGGCGTTTGGCGGCAAAAGTAGGAACTACTTGAAAATTGATCATCTACAGTCCTTACTTGATTTAAAACAGATACACACACTAATACAGTCATCACAATCAGACAGATTCTACACACACCCAAAGTACACGGGGCTACATGACCGCGTTGTCACAGCCCCTAAACTGAGGAACCAACCAATTGTTTCGAGTATTGTTGGCCTGCTCCGACAGGCCGAGCACTGTCGCCTAGAAACGCGATCGGTTGCCCTTTCAACAGCGGTTATGCTTTGGGACCGTAACTCGGTAACCGTTTCTCGCATAAACATGGGTAATGTACCAATGTAAAGCTAAAAGTATGCTTTATAACTTTCATTCTGGGGTCTTTAGTCAATATCAGCAGTTGTTTAAAAATTATGACCTGCTAATGACAAATTAACCAAATTTTCGTGTAAAAATTGTGCTAAAAATGTCAAATTAGTCGTTTTTTTCCTTCATCAATAGCAATAATTAGGCCTGATAAGTCCATTATCCTACTGGTTCATTTTTATTAATTGCTAAAGCTCGTGAGAACTAAATTTGAATCAATATTTTGAACGCAGGAAGCAAAAATGCTGTTTTTGGCACTTAGGCCCCATTTAAGCCCTTTTGAACCCTCCCAAAACTATGACGCGGACACCGCAGAGATGGGGACTTTTCAGCATTTGTTTCTAGGGTACTAGGGAACATCTATGCCAAATTTCAGCTTTACATTATTTTTTTTTGAGGTTGGCAGTGTTTTTTGCATATGCCTGGGCTATTTGGTAACTCGGCTGATGTTGTCGTTAGCAAATCTCAGACTTGTAATAATTTGACCTTGAACCTTTACTTCTATTGTAAATTTCTCTCTAATTTAATTAATTGTCTGTTCAATGTACAGATTGAAGAGCATGGGCAATGAGTTGCAGCCTTGCCTAACACCTTTCTGAATATCAGCCTTTGTCTCATGTCTTTTTAAAGTCTACAAATGAGATGAACGTGTTTATATGTTTTTCCTGAAGCCAAAATGGTCTTCAACTTGGTTTCAACATACGGCTTACACTGCTCCTGGGATTAAAGTCACTGAGCACAAATCTAGCGGCCTTTCTTTGTACCATTTCCAACTCATTGACTCAGTCAATATGTCTACTGTTTGGTGCTGTGATCCTACTTAAGACTCCCAGTGGCATATTAAATTCTGTTGTCAATATTATATCTCCTTTCTCAACGTAATGAATTTCCTCTTCCCATTCCATTACATGATCCTCACATATAGCATGTTCAAAACAAAATAATCCCTTGAAAATAACCGTAAATACATTGGATGATCTGTCAGAGTCGAGTATGTTCATGGTTTAAAATATTAACTTATGTTATTTGAGTGATCCAGTTTTGAAGGGCAGTGTATATGATCAGCCATAACTCATTGCAGAGTGCATGTAATTAATGGTTCTCCAATAACACTAACATGAAACTATAGCTCTTTCCTTCCTTCCTTCCTACTGTCATAGCAGGGTTGTCACATTATTTAATTACACATTCCAGGAATCTTTCCTTAGTGATAGCAATTTTTTTGTTGAATTACTATTTGATTTGTGTTTGGTTGAAGAAGTGGTTTAATATCAAGAAGTCATTACTTCTTTTCTTTTTTCTTCATTATTGTAAAAATTATTTTCATTTGAGGGTGATTTCATAAACAATACACAATATTTTATTTTACTTAAACATTTCTGTATTTTGATGATATCCCTTTACAACCTTTCAATATAGTTCCCCCTGCTTCTCAATGACTAAATGCCAACATTTGGGAAGATTTATTATTCCATCCAAAACATCACCTAAGTTCAAATCAAATCACTTTATTTGCAATGAGGTGTCGACCTCGGTGGCAAATGATATACAAAAGTACATGAGGTACATAATTTACAAACACTAAAGTAAGTTCACAATATTAAATGAATACAGCAATATACTATTCACACATTGATTGAATGCCCTTCATGTCCTTGGGATTTTAAACAACTGCTATAGGACTTAACACAACTGCTGTAGGAATTACATAGCACGTGTAATGTTTCTAGGAATACAGCACTATACCACTTACGCTTAATACTCTATTTACACTAATTGAACCCTCTTTAACGACCTTAATACCAATTGCTACTCAATTTTGCACAACTACTGTAGGCATGGGTAATGTTTCTTTCTTTTCCCTGGTTTGGTCTATTCTGCTCTTGAATGTCTGGACTGATTTTGGAAAGGGATCGAACACAACCCTTGGTAAACTGTTCCATTCCTTCATACCCTTCCCAATGAATGAAAATTTACCCCAATCGCTTCTGCTAAATTGCTATCCAATTTTGAATTTGTGGTCTGCCCTGCCAAGATAATTACTTTCCAATTGAAGCATCTCACGGATTCCCCCCCATGCTTCCTCTCCTGTATACGCTCTGTATAACCCTACAAGTCTGTTTTTCTCCCTTCTCTTGCTTAATGTTTCCCACCTAAGCTTCTCTAACATTTCTGATACACTGCTTCTTCTCCTAAAATCCCCTATAACAAATCTTGCTGCTTTCCTTTACACACTCTCAATTTCTTTTATTAGGTATTCCTGATGCGGATCCCATATACTGCTTGCATATTCCAATAAAGGACGAACCAAACTTAGGTAACTTTTCTCTTTTATTTCTTTGTTGCACCCTTTAAGTAGTCTCATAATGACATGCAACGATCTGTATGCTTACCCAACAATGTTGCCAACATGACCCTTCCAGTGCAATTTACTATCAAATCTCATACCTAAGTATTTGCACTTGTCATCTTTAGGTACGATTACCCCTTCCAATGTATATTGAAATTCAGTTTTTAATCTCTTGTTTGTGAATATTGTGACAGTTGATTTACCTCCGTTAACCTTCATGTGGTTCTCTTCAACCCAATGTTGGATACTGTCGAGGTCCCTTTGTAATATTTTACAGTCCTCTATGTTATTTATTTCCCTATAGATGATAATGTCATCTGCATACAATCTTATTTTTGATGCTATATTGTTCCCTAAATCATTTGCATATATTAGGAAAAGCAATGGACCAATTTTACTACCCTGTGGAATTCCCTTCTTAACTTTCTCTTCCTGTGATACGTAATTCCCTACTCTGACTCTTTGAACCCTTGAATTTAGAAATGTTCCCATCCAATGTACAACCCTTGAGTTCAATCCTATTCCCTCCAGTTTCTTTAATAATACTCCATGTTCCACCCTGCCAAATGCTTTGGAAAGGTCTATAGCTATGCAGTCCAACTGTCCCCCTTTATCCAACTGATCTGATATGTCCTGCCGAAATCCCACCAGTTGTGCCTTACAAGAAAATGTCTTTCTAAATCCATACTGGCTCCTCAGGAACCAATTTTTATCTTCACATACCCCTCTAATATATTTTACTATTAAACTCTCCAAGATTTTACAAACTACACTGGTCAGACTTACTGGTCTGTAGTTCTCATCTTTACTTCTATCTCCCATTCCTCTATAAATTGGTATTATTATAGATTAGTGGTAGGCAACTCCTGGTTCCGGAAGAAAGAAAGCCACAAGGTAACGTGGTACAGCAGTGATTTAACAAAGAAATCTTTGGTAGATTACATGCTGTACGACTGGGAAATGAAGAGAAGTGTCAGAGATATAAAGGTAATACCATCAGAGGCCTTAGATAGCGACCACAGAATACTTGTAATGAACCTGGGAGTTGTTAAGGACAGCAAGAGGACAGAGTACCAGGAAAGGAGAATCAAAGTATGGAAACTCAAGGAAAAGGAAGTCAAGGAAGAATTCCAGAAGATAATAAGGGAAAGGATGCCAACAGACAATCCGAAAACAGGGGAAGAGGAATGGAAGCAATTCAAAAACACAATGGTGGAAGCTGCAGTGGCAGTATGTGGAAGAACAAGCAACAGAAAGCGGTGTAAAGAGACACCATGGTGGAATGAGAGAGTAAAAGAAGCTGTGGGAAGGAAGAACAAGGCTTTCAGAATGTGGTTCCAGGAAAGAACTGATCTGACAAGGGAAGATTATAAGATAAAGAAGAAAGAAGCAAACAAGATTGTCGCAGAGGAGAGGAAGAAGTGGATGGTAAAGTGGACAGAGATGATGGAGGAAGACAGCAGAGGAAATAAGAAAGTACTTTATGGGATGGTCAAAAGTAAGAGAAGAGGTCTGCGAGAGGATGTGGTAATGATGGACAAAAACGGAAATGAGGTACACAACAAAGAGGCACTCAAGACAGTGTGGAAAGAGTACTTTGAGGATTTGCTGAATCCAAATGGTCATAGGGAGGAAGACAATGTATTGGAAGATGGAGAAGACAACACAGGAATGGAAAAGGACCTGACTTGGAGAGAACTGGAAATGGCTATAGACAAGATGAAAGGAGGAAGGGCACCAGGTGTGGATGAAGTGAGTGTTGAAATGGTGAAGGCAGCAGGGGAGGTTGGGAAACAGTGGCTGTACCGTGTGATGAGGGTGAAATGGAAGGAGAAAAAGACCCCAGAAGATTGGAAGAAAGGATTAATTGTCCCAATATTTAAGAAAGGAAGCAGAAAGGAGTGCAGAAATTACAGGGGAGTTACACTCATACCTCACTGTGCCAAGATATATGAAAAGATATTAGAAAGTAGAATACGAGCCAAAGTGGAGAGAAAATTGAGAGAGGAGCAGTATGGATTCAGACCTGGGAGATCAACAGTGGATCTCATATTTTCAGTGAGACAGCTCCAGGAACAGCACTACGAATTTGGAGAGGATCTGCTGATGGCCTTCCTGGACATCGAAAAGGCCTATGATAGTGTGTGTAGGGAGAAGGTTTGGAAAGCAATGGAAAACATGGGAGTGGAAAAAGAGACTGTAGGCAGAGTGAAGGAGATGTATTGTGGAAGTGTGAGTTGTGTGAAAGTTGGAGGGGAAAGAACAGACTGGTTCAGACAAATGAGTGGCCTGAAACAGGGTAGTGCGCTGTCACCCCTTCTCTTTATTGTGGTTATGGACGAGGTAATGACACGGGTAGCAGGAAAGATAGGAGAAGATAAGATGAAAGCAATGGTGTTTGCAGATGATCTCATGGTCTGGGGAAACAAGGAGGAGGAAATTCAGGAGCAACTGAAGGCTTGGGAAGAAACAGTGGGAGAGTACGGATGGAAGTTCAACATCAGTAAATGTGAGATCCTGTTAACGACCAGGAAAAAGGACAGACCAATGAGTGGGATAACACTTGGAGGTGGACAGCTGAAGAAGGTGGAAAGTCTCAAGTACTTGGGAAGTCTAGTGGAGGAAAATGGGAGAAATGACATAGAGATTACAGAACGTGGCAGACAGGCAGAAGCATTTCTGAGAAGCATTAGGAGCTTAGTGTGGAATAAAGATGTCCCACAAAAAAGCAAGGAAGTGTTATACAGAAGCTACTATATCCCGATACTGACCTATGCTTCAGAAACGTGGACAATGAAGAAAAGAGACATAAGCAGAATACAGGCAGGTGAAATGAAGTTCCTGCGAAGTAGGATCGGAGTAACAAGAAGAGACAGGGTGAGGAATGAAAAGGTCAGGGAAATGGTGAAAGAGGAGCCCTTGCAAGGTAGGATTGAGACATCAAGACTGAGGTGGTATGGACACTTAAAGAGAATGGATGAGAAGAAGATTCCCAAGATGATACATGAGATGCAGATGCAGAAGAAACGACCAAGGGGAAGACCAAGAGATAGATGGCTGAAAGGAGTGGAGGAATGTGTCAAGAAGAGAGGCGAGGACTGGACCAGAGTGACAGCGGAGAGGTGGTGGGAAGAAAGAACTAAGTGGCGAGGCTTATGTTCCAAACAGACCCAGCCTGGGGCTGGAAACTGTACAAGATGATGATGATAGATTCCTTCCATTCCTTTGGCATTCCACTATTGTTCATGACATAGTCGAAAAGAAACTTAAGGCACTATGTACTATCCCATTGCCTTTATTAATTCCCCAGTAATTTGATCACACCCTGCTGCTTTTCCTTGCTGAAGCAGTTTGATTTCTCTGCAAATATCCTCATTTGTAAAGGTGAAGCTACTTGTATCCTTATGTGTTTCACCCTCTCCAGCCTCGTTAACGGTTTCCAACTCCTGACAATCTTTCACTGAATCTATGAATTCCCTATTAAATAGGTTTGCTTTCTCATTATCTGCAAATAAATGCTCACCCCCTTCTCCCTCCATTGTGGGAATGTGGATTCCGTTTCCCTTTTGATTTTTAATATATGAATACAGCTTTTTCCATTTCCCTATGCGGTCTTTACCCTCATGAAGTATGCCATTCATGTAATTTTCCTTTGCTTCCTTTTTCAACCTATTGAGCTCCTTTATTAGCTGCTTTCTGGTTTCTCTGTTTCCCCAGCCCTCTTTGATTTTTCTGTTTACCATTCTACATTTCCTTTTTAATTTTGTGAAATCAAATTCAATGAAACTTGACAAATTCAAATTGCTTGGCTATCTCAGTCTCGTTGCCATCATTTCACCCCAGTGTACCATTGGGCTCAACAGTTGGTATGGTACACCTCAGCAAGCTGCTGGCTAATACATGTTGAGAAGGCCACTCCAAGAACCATAGGCAGATGTACTCTGAGAATGTATCACTGTTCTACTGCAAAAATTGCTACCTAGCAATTCACATTGAAACATATTGTTTCTTTAAAGAAACAGGAAATTGACCACTCTTGGTGCAATGACATGAAATACATTTTAAACAAATTTAAAAAAAAATTGCCTGGCTATCTCATTTGGTTTGCTAGTATTTGCTCCAGTGTATCATTGGGCTCATTCATCTCAGTAAGACGCTGGCTAGTACATGTTGAGGAGGCCACTGCACAGCTCTTAAAACCCATGAGGAGTGCCAATGTATTTTGAGAGTGTATCACTTTTCTACTGGAATATCGTTTTTCCCTAACTGGTCACAACACTGTGAACAAGCATTGACACAGAGGATGAGTTACCCAGTCTCAAACAACTGAGGTCTGTTTTGTGCATTTTTCAGGGTTTGCATTAACCCATAGTAATATGCTGCTATGACACTTAATTCTGGATGGAACTTTTATCTTTCATGATGATTCCTTGATGATCACATGCAAAAATTATGAATTGCGCACCCATTGATTACACTCATCGAAACCTCTTCACTCCTTTGACTGTGAATTCAACTCCGGTTCAAAGTCTCTAATCCACTTTTCATCATTAGCAACAATTCAACACAAGAATCTTACAAAGCTATGTTTCAGCAACTTTGTAATGTCTATTAGTTTCTGGTTTTGTTAAGTAATCCAGCAATGGGAGACCCATTGTGAACACATTTTTGTCTTCTTTATATCATTTGTCAAAATATAGAATACTGACACTGGTGACATCCCTGTGGCTCACATGTCATATGCGAATATCCCTGAAGAGCATCCACCACAAGTTTCACTCTTCATTCATCCATCGAGATTTTTCGGCCTTCCAGTTCGGTGCTGATATGCCCAACATGAAATTGAATAGTCCAACAAGAAACTGAGCTATTTCTCTGTGAACTTGACTCACTCAATGCATGGTGGTTATCTGAGGGGTTTTTAATCTGTGAATGTATACCCTCTGATCGCCAACAGTCATAGTGCCCGACACACTTAGAGACTCCGTTTGTAGATCTTGTTACTTACACACAAATAAAGCTACAAACAAAATGAACCCACATGCATCTTGTTCAAGCCTTGAGCTGCACCTGGTATCACCTTTGCTAGTGTCACATCATGTAACCCACAGTACTACCTACCTGTGCATTACTAATGGAATCACCTTCATATTTACAAATTTTTATGGGTTTAATTCCCTTCTAACTGAGATACTTAAGTGTCAGAATTTTGACCTCATGAGGGGGTTTTGTAAAGTGCCTGTGCTGGCATTCAATCCCACGTGTAGTCAACTGTGATTATTAAAATAGTAAAGTTACTGCAATAGAATTGTACAAAAGTGTACTGTACTTTCAAGACAATCTTAGAAGTACAGTAGTTTGTTCTTGTCCCCACTGAAATTCTGAAACACTGGATGGAAAGTTTTATTTTAAGTTTATGTGGCAACCCTGCTCCATAGTTTACCTTCTAAGTGTTAAATGGTGTGAGTTTTAGCCACATCTTGTAGTGTAATGTGTTAAATGACATGTTTGCATGGTAAGTTTTGCTGTTACTAACCATTGTACAGTAACATTTTGTGTTGTTTAAGGAATGGTCTTTATTTTTTGTTGATTAATATTGATATGAAGTTTATTCATGCATCACATGTTGTCACTTGTAAGCATGCATTTAACATTTTTAATATTTGTTAGTAAAAGGATCTTCCAAATCTATTTGTGTATGTGTTGTCATTGAAGTGCCTGAATCCTTCCTCATTCTATAACTATTCAAGAGTGATTTTAGAATTGCAGTACTGGTTATTTAGACCACATAATAAGCCTTGTTAGAGAAATTAATTGTGCTTTGGTAACACACTTTGGTTTAGGTTGTAGTTGAAGATCTGATAGTAGGGCTTTGTAACGGTAGATTTTTGGTTGATCTTAAAGGATCACCATTTATCTGCAGTTTTTTTTATGGAAGAAATATTGATTATAGAATATATTACATAAAAATGTTTTTCTTTTTGTTATTCAATAGTGTGTTGTAGTTGCTCTTTCAAAACCTTAGTGATCATGCTTGACAGATTGTCTGCATTTTGGAAGCCAGTGATGTATTTAAGAACGTTGCTGTTAGTCTTGAATCCTTCACTCCTAAAACCTCCCTGTGGCATATTTGAGTTTAAATGATTTTAATTATAATATAGTTAAAATGTAATTCTTATGATGCCGAATAGGAAGTTTTATAACACCTACCTCCTAGAAAACAAGATAAGACTCGAATAAATTAATATTTTTACTGTAGTAAGAGAGGGCTGCATCACAAGCTTTCACTCGAACAGTACAGTAGTTTGCACATGATCCACCAGACAGCACATGGGAATACACATATTCCTTCGCACTGTGGCTGTGGGTGACCAGTGTGTTCTCACGCTAGTCAGACAACTGACATTAGGAGCAAGGATTTATGGCCTGTGACCAGTTTCTTCCATTCATAAAGGAAAAAAGTTTGACATATTTCCCACTCCACTGTTGTGAGGTATCACCTTATATGGTACCAACTTTCCTCATTGATACTAGTGGCATGTTATACCTACCTTCATTATACATTGCTATACTTCGACTCTTGCCTTTAATATCTCAAGAAGTTCCCTCAACACTTTCTCAGTGTTTGATGTTGAAAATTAATTTGAACTTTCAGAAAACTTTGAGGCCCACAAACTCTATAGATCATCACTTTGGAAAAAAGAAGTTTCTTTGACTCTTGCCACTACCCTCAACACTTTCTTGGTGTTTGATTTTGAGAGTAATTTTGACTTTCAGAATATTTTTAAACCCACAAAAACTATAGGTCATCGCTTATACACATATCCACTGAACCTAAATTAAGCATAATAATGATAATAGTTTTGAGGTCACTCCCATATAATATAAATATTAATAAGCAGTAATAATAATGTTATTGGTTTTACATCCCTTTTAACTAGTGCAGCTTCTTAGAGATGCCGGGGTGCCAGAATTTTACCCCAACGAGCCAGTAATCTCACATTTAAGCACCCTTAAACGCCTACTTACTGCACCAGGATTAGATCCTACAACCTTTCCACTAATGTTTCTGGCCAGATGACCTGGATGTTATGCACCTTAAAACAATAACCACAGCCACTCTAATAATATTTCTCAGGGTTGAATTATGTCAACAAGCAGTTATAATACAGCACTGTGTTTTAAAAAGCTTCTTAGGTATTCAGTGACAGCACACACCGATACACAAGCTCTGTATGCAATGTTGGTCAGCCCTACGAAGCTTGCTGCTACCCATGTCCACTTCACCTACCTACACGGGCAAGCTAAGCAGGCCAATGCGCTCCCAAGCTCCCCCTACTTCTCCAGGAGCACACTCTGTCGTGTATCAGGGAGTCAAGAAGATCCTAATTAATCCATATCTATTTCCATGTTTTTACCTCATATATGCATCGCTCAATCTTGACTCTATTTTTTATTATTATAGATTACTGTGTAATTTTATTTGTAATTTTTTTTTTCACAGAACATAATGTATATTTCCTTAGTACTGTAAATAGCGATGTACAAGCATTCTCAACAAGACTAGAACGTATAAATAAATGTCGGCTGCTATACTCTTCACAGCATAACATGACTAATTAATAATGTTATTGGTTTTACATCCCTCTTGACTACTACGGGTTTTAGAGACGCCGGGGTGCCGGAAATTTTCCCCGAAGGGGATCTTTAACGTGCCAGTAAATTACTGACACGGCTTCCTTGCATTTGCGCACCCTCAAATGCCAGCTCTCTGTGCCAGGATTCGATCCTGCAACCTTGGGAACAGCAGGCGAGAACGTTACCGCTGAACCATGCAGCCAGTCCTATATATAACATGACTGAGTGGCGCACTGGCAAGATCTGTTAGTCAGCTCACAGGGGCAAATAATAAACCTTACTCCCCTTGAGTGAATAGAGCACTATGCATCATTCTCATAGTAAGACTTTGGTTTTCTTGAAATTAAAAGCAAAAGTAGAAACTTGATATAAGTATTCTGAAAGTATTATGGAATTACCAGAAAATAAAGAATAAAATAGATGTTCTGTATTGCTTCAAGTAGATTTCTCTTGAAGTTGATAAACCTTATAATTTAGTATAAAATAATGGGATGTCCGCCCTGTCAATTACAAATGTTAATTATTAATACTTATGTGCTACATGTTTGAAGCTGCCACTGGCACATGGTGTTTCACACATCCTTTTCATTTAATATTCAGGTTTAAACCACATGTAATAAATTAGAGAAATCAAGAAACTACAAAGTTTGTCCAATGCCAAGGACCTACACAATTGTCACAAGGCGGAAGTTTGGCCTACAGTTGTGTATTTATTTGGGTGAAATCATTTAAAAACAAGCGAAATGAGGGAAAGAGCTGTGTTGTGGGGTATTGTAGCACTTATGGAATTGCGACGTCCAAGATACGATTTTTACATACAGACAGCAGTGGCTACGCTCGCTAACGCACAGTGCTAGGCCATGGGGCCAAGCTCTCTGCGGACCCGGTACACATGGGTTCGAGTCCCACCGCCGGCCCTCCTTGAAATGGTTTTCTGTGGTTTCCCCACTTTCAACTCCATGCAAATGCTGGGACGGTAACTTCTGACAGGCCACGGCTGCTTCCTTCCACATCCTTGCCCAGTTTCATTCACCTTCATTCATTTCATCTCTCATTAACTCCTCTCATGAGGTTGGCATCAGGAAGGGCAACAGGCCGTAAAAACATCCGCCACATAGACTTTCATCGCATCTCACCCCCGACCCTGTTGAAAATGGGAATAATAAGGGGTAGACATACATACAATGCAGGGGCTACATGACCGTGTTGTCGCAGCCCCTAAACTAAGGAACCAACCAACATACAAAGCAGCCAATGGCCACTTATTTTCTTTTCAGGACGGGTGAGGGAAGGGATTTTGGATCGGCCGTGGACCTGATGAAAGGAACTGTTCCGGCATTCAACACTAGGCCTTCCTGCAATAACAAGCCTTTCCATTCATGTGATAATATTAAAGATTTTTCTAATTGATAGTAGCTATTTTTACTGATACCTCTTAATATTTCCCATAATAGAGAGCATTGTTGAGTTCCTTCCCTATGGAATGAGGTAGACAAAAGTACATACGACACTCAAACACTCGGCTGTTCAAAATAAATTCTGTGGCTTGAGTGCCATGTGCTGTTTTTTAGCAAAAATGTTTTACGTTGCCTTATCAGAGGTAGTTTTCATCGTATCTTAAATCAATAATTGTTTATACGTATATTTTCCTGGACAACTTTTCACTCCAAAACGCTTAAAATTGAATAGTCCTTTCCAATTCATATGGCACGTGTATGAAAAAATAAATATCGTGCAAGGTTACAGCTAAATTGTTCATAAGTTTTGCCTCCTAGGATTAATTCATTTCAAATTGTTTTCAAAGTAGCAACTGAGGGCTTATTACTTAGGCTACTAATTGTGAATAATTATATATTTGTTGTTGACATAATTAATTTACATTTATTGAATGTAATTATGTAAAGGCATAAGAAGACCATAAACTTTAGGTATTTAGAATCTCACCTGCAGTTTGATGGTGGGACAAGTGATGAAGTGTGCAGTAGAATAAAGGTAGCATGCTTGAGATGGAGGGAAGTCAAAACGCGCTCTGCGACAGAAGGATGCCACTCAATCTGAAGTCCAAAATTTACTGCATCCTGTTGCTTTATACGGTGTTGAATGTCGACCATCTGACAAAGCTACAGAGCACCAATTACACAGTATGGAAATGCGTATGCTCCGTTGGTCGATGGGAATCACACGCATGCATCATCTCAAAAACTAAACCGTTCGCCAGCAAATGGGCGTCACACCCATCACTGAGAAGGCACGGGAAAAGCGGCTCCAATGGTATGGTCACGTCCAACGGGCCGCACCTAGAACAGTTTCCTATTTCACTTCCTCCTTTGAAATTAATGGACAACGTCTACGTAGACGATCAAAGCAGCACTGGCATGACACAGTAAATGATGATCAGAAAAATCTCCACTTTAGACCACAAGATGCCCAAGATCGTGCAAAATGACGAGCCAACATCAGAGCAATGGACTCTGCACAAGCAGGAAAACTCTAAGAAGAAGAGAGGATGTAAAGGCATAAAACAACATCGACAAAGATTTTTAAATTAATTCACTCTGAATGTCAGTGCTCATATTCAAGACCACCTCCTATTGTACCAGCTAGCGTTCTTGGATGTTGACCCGGAGGTCCGGGTGCGATTCCCGGCTAAGGGCTGGAACGGGTTACACTCAGCCTTGTGAGGCAAAACTGAGAGTTTGATTCTCACCTCAGCCATCCTGGAAGTGGTTTTCCGTGGTTTCCCTCTTCTACTCCAGGCAAATGCTGGGATGGTTCCTAACTTAAGGCTACGGCCGTTTCCTTCCCAATCCTCACCTGAATTACAAATACGTACACTACTACAGACACCACAATACCACAGGTTATCAGACCTTTTTTTTTCCTCATATGTATACACACACCCAAGTACACGGTGCTAAATGACCATGATATCCAAGCCCCTCAAATGAAATAACAACAACGCTCATATTCAAGTGTAATCTTTAAATTCACGACCCTGGTCTAGATTGTGTATGTATTCGCGTTCATAAAATTTAACCATGCGAATTTGTTCTCGTTATTGTCCAGGTTTGAATGGTTTTATTTCCATCTATGGCTGGCTATAATTTGATCAACAGTATTTTGCTGGGTGGAAAATTACTTTCTTTGACATTCTGCTTGATTATTCTGATTTATCTATTGTATTTTATTTATATATTTATTTTAAGTCTTTGGTAGTGGCAAAGCTGTAGTGTACTTTTGTCATTGGTATACTTAATGCCCTATGTACCATTGAATTGAAGCCCATTAGCTTGTTCGAGCTAGGATGGTTCAAGTGATTGCCAGTTGTGTGTGATGTTTGTGTAGATTTGCAGATGACTGAATATGAATGTTTGTTATCTTTATGTTTGATAGTTATGTCGAAATAATTTATTTTCCTCTTGGTTTCGGGTTCCTTAGTGAATTTAATGAGGTGTAAATTCCTTGGACTATGGTTTCTTCGTTTGTTAACTTCGTGAAGTAGACACATATTGCATCATCTACAAGTCTTTTTCACTGTACTATACTACTCCCTTTGTCGAGTTCTTTTCTAAGAACTAATTTTCTAATGTGTTAATGAAAATGATGGCTATTAGCCCGCTTAGTAGTGACCCCATTGCTAAGCCCTCTGTCCCAATAGACCAGTTGCACTTAAAGAGGACTCTTTAGCTTATGTGTGGCATGGAACGGAGATTGGTCTTTAATATTTGAAGATGTCCAGAATACATAACCAACACTATGTCAAGATGAGTCTAGACCTGGCCAGCACAGAATTATGTTACAGGCGAGACCAATATAGATAGACAGGAAGTGAGAAGACACTATGGAGGGGAGAGAGAGAACATAAGGGCTAACCCATGCAAGGAAAATTCCTTTCAGTTCAGTGTGGACAGCGATTAGTGATAGAAGCTGCACGAGAAGGTATACCACATCAACCACATCATTCAATTAACCAGCTAAGTTCTTTAATCCATTTCCAAGTTACAAATTACAAATACCCAGCGGCGGTTCTAGAAGCTCAAATCTGGCGGGGGCGGGGGGCCTAGGAATTGAAAGTTTGGGTGAGAGAATTCAATTGAAAAGTAACCATATTTGTGAAAATACAATGGGCAACATTAGAACAACCATTAAAATGTTCAGTTACACACACACATACTATCATACTATGGCATATTATTTAAATAACAATAAGTGAATGCATCCAGAACTAACAATGATCAGAAAATGAGAACTGGAAGTTAGTTACCATAGGACAGAGATGAGACCACAACAGTAATAAATACCCTGCATATTATAACTACTGTATGTATGCATCATAAGATAATATTGAGCAATAATATGCTTCTGTTTCCACCCTGGGCAAACTGGTTCACTATATCTGAAGGGTCTTGAAGTAATGGTATTTTACGCAAGTCTTTTCATGTCAATTGCCATGAAACTAATCCATTGTTGTTAAAATTCACAGATTACCATACATTAATATATTTATACAGGTTAGTAATTTAAAACACTATCATTGGTAAAAAAAAAAGCACATTTCACCTTCTCTTCTGTTTCCATTCTGGGCAAACTGGTTCACTATATCAGAAGGGTCTTGAAGTAATTTTCCACTTAATTCTCTTTCAATTGAAAGAATTGCGAGATTGGAAAGCCTCTTTGTTGCCATTGTTGCTCTTAAATAGGATTTTATTCGTTTCATGACAGAAAAACTGCGCTCAGCAGAAGCAGATGGCACAGGAAGAGTCAGCATCAACTTGAAAAATAATAGTAGGTGAGGAAAAGCAACTTCCATATTCAGAAGTTCGGAAAGAAAGAATGAGGAAGTGTTTGGATATTTGCCTTTAAATACATTCTTAGCTAAACTGATTTCAGTCTGTAGCACCTTACGGTCTGCGAAGATTAGATTATACTTTTCACAGAACGTGAGAATATATTCTAAATTTAGAAAGTTTTCACTTCTTGGGTTGCATTGCACACAAAATAATTTTCAGTAAATCTACACTGTAACTCTTCTACCATGTTGTCTAATATTTCAAAAAGTTTTCTTTTACATGTCTCTGATAATGTGACATTTTCCTCTTCTTTCTCCGCAGAGACTGGCATTAATAAAACGTAGTCTGAAAGTTCTTTGGAATACTTGAGACTCTAGATTGTTTATAAACTTTCACACCTAACGACTGAGCAGAATCATATGTAACCGCCCATAGTTCCTTAAAATAATCATCATTTCGTTTTTCTTACAACGATTTTACAAGACCATAGATCAATCTATGTGCCCCTTCGAAGTCCACATGTTTTTGTTGTAAAAACATAGAGGCTCCATTGGCAAGCTCGAGAATATCAGAAAAGATTTGTAACACAAACATCACCTCCACTTTACAAAGCTGTTTCAACAAACCTTTTGCTTCTGCTGCCTCTTTCTTGTTAGCTGACTTTGAAAAATACTCTAGAGCTGCTTTAACTGAAGCAAAATGTTTCTGAAAATACATTACTCCTCTATATTTACGTACCCATCGCGTGTCACTTTGAAGAGGTATCTCTAAAACACGTTCTCCTGGATAAAGATCACTCTGTATCTCAACAAACTTCTGGCGTCTTACAGAATATACAGACTGAAGAGCATAAATTGTTTCCAGTAAACCAAAAGTGTCCCCTACCATGTCTACTGCCTTTATAACGTCCACCAAAACTAAATTTAAGCGATGTGCATAACAATGCACGTGAACACACAGGTTATTGACCTTTTGTCGCAATAAACTTTGCACACTGTTTATCTTCCCTGCCATAACCGTAGCTCCATCATATGCTCTTACATGGATCGAAATCCACTGAAACAAAGCTGAATTAGCTATACTTTCTGCATTCAGTTGAGACAAGTGTATAACACCAATGAAACGCTCCTCTATATAATTTTGTCCTACATATCTGGCATATATGGACATCTGTTCCACTTTACTAACATCTCTAGCTTCATCCAGGATTAAGGAAAAATAACCATTGTTATATTTTTTCGTCTCTCTTCCAATATGTTCAACTATTATATTAGCTGAGATATCAAGAAATTCATTTTGAGAATCTTTAGATGAGTAAGTTGCATTCTTTGGTAGACTGTTTACAGTCTCCCTTGTGCTTTCACTTTCTAGTTTAATTACATTTAAAATTTCAACAAAATTCCCTTTATTATTACCACTATCGTCATCCGAAACTGTTTCGCGATGACCTCTAAGCCCAATCAATGTCTTGCCGAGCACAAAGTAATGCGACTCGGGCCATTGTTGCCACAGCTGAGCGGTTACACAATATGTCATCTTTGTGTTTCTCGCTTAGCTTCAAAATCACTGTGCCGCTACGTTCACTTTCCAGAAAACTGTTCCGCTTTACTATTGAAGATTTATGACATTCACTATCAGCATGCTTTGCAAGTATTTCTCATATTCTTTTCCAATTGCAAAATCCAGATTTAGTGGCAACATGTTCAGCATTGCTTGAATCAGATTGAACGAAATGACGACACGGAAAACAGGAAACAGCTTCTTTGTTCTCAGAATATTCAATAAATGTATACCTATCAAACCATTTACTGTTAAAACTTCTGTTCTTATTGTATAGTAACATTTGTTTATAATCTGATTTACGTGGTTGGCATGGACCATCATAGATCGATGCACTGTTATCAAATGGTACTGGTTCGTCTATATTAGAAACAGTTGCACTCACATTTTTGTCACAGAGTTAGGGAGATATCGATGGACTTGTATCGCATGGAGGTTTGTCTACATTGGAAACTTCTGAACTTGCATTTAAGTCACAAAGTTGGGAAAAGAGTTTAATACTCTTCGGTTCATTGGGTTCACATGCACTTTCATCGCACTTCCGCTTGTCACGGGATAAGAACTTAGAAATATTACTCTGTTTAGACATACCGTAACTAATACAAGAACACGTCTACTCATGCATAGCGACTAATCATCTGCTACTGAAGAGTGTTGCGAAACGATAAATCCGTTCTATGATTGTTAGAATAACGAGCAGTCGGCACTGTCGTCTGTCAGACTTTGAATGCAGACCGCTTTGCCTGATTGTTGTTGTAAAGAAATATCTAAACATGTTGATCTTGGTGTATGCACTACGCATTTTAAAAATATTGCATTTATACACGATTTCAATTGTGTGTTTAAATTACATATAATAAAATAAATAAATCTTGAAATTGAAATAAAAATTAACTTAATTAAATGCATTAGTTAGTTTTATATCAGATAAATTATATCTGTAAATTATCGATTTATTTAGTAACCTAGGAATGTTAAAATAAATAGTTCACTAAAACTGGGGGGGGGGGGGGGGGGGCTCCCCCGGCCCAGGGCTAGAACCGCCTCTGCAAATACCAACCTGATAATAGCAACTGGATCTTGCAGGGCAAGCAGGGAGACTCAGCGCATAAGTCAAGCAACATTGCGTGCGCTACTTGTGCTAGACAAGTTATAAAGTGAATTGTGAATGAAAAAATTAAGAATGATACGTTTCTAATTGTTTCTCAACAGCCCAGCTAAGCGTAACAGGAGCTCATGTCACCACAGAGAGTAGAACGATGACTGAGGCTACTGGAGATGAGCCATATCCTACCTGCATGACTGTGCTTGTTAACCAAGCAGGCTGACAGCATGACACAAGTAAACAAAGAATAGTTCCCACCTCAACCACCGGCAATAGTATCTTGCAGGTTAATATCTCCTAGTTCTTCTGGACATGTTTGATGCAGAAAATAAGAAATGTAGTGTTTCTGATCAATGTACAGGCAAAACTTTTGTTTTCTTTATATAGATAAAGACTAAAAAATAAGCAGAAGACTTGAAAAATTCCTCTAATCTGAAATAAGAAATATGTTAAAATAACATTGTGGGTTAGGCTATGTCTTCATAAGACAGTGTAAAAAAAATATTTATAACAAACCCAAAACACCCTGTTTAGCCCATTTCTTATGATAATATAGTGGTACAAAAGGCAGAACATAGGAGGGTGGAGCGGGGAATCTAAAGTCATAAGTATTTCCTTTATATTCGTCATATGTTAAGTAGCAAAATACTCAAAGATCCAACATTTCTTAATTCACTACTTATGTTAAGTCTAAAATTTCCACTATCTAATGATAACATATATTCAAGATTTTGAGCTTCCCATAAACTCCCACTCCATATTGCAATAATGGCATTATTTTTAGCCTATTTTGCATTACCGTTTTTCCTAAATTTAAATACCTAGTGTCATGAAATTACTGGAAACTATAATTTGCATAACATGATATGAACTTGGTCATTTATTTTTGCTCTGTATTGATTATCAATAGAGGTGTTAGTTTTTGTTAATTCGCGATAAAACGAAAACTCATATTTAGAGGTTAGGATGTTTTATTTTCACGTATTTACATGTTTCGTGCCGCCCAGGAGTGAAATTAAATCGCAAAATAACGCGAATTTTGTGAATAACACCACAAATACCGCAATCTGCGAAATAAAAACAAATTTTCATATTTTTTCTCCACACCAATCCGAACATTTTTGTCCACAAGCCGATAATCGAATTTGGTTGGTGTTCAATTCGAGAGAATGATCGATTGTATAGTTTCGCAAGGGGTAATACTACGATATACGTCATATTACGATATACTGTCGATATTCTCGTTACTCGTTGGATTTTAGCGCTGTGGTAAACAGCTGTTATATCGCGGCGTGAATAGTTTGGCCGACTACCTCCAAAAGGTTATGTGATAGTTGTTCATAATGTAAACTACGTTTGCCTCCTGTTACATCGGTAGCGAGTGTAAATTATAGTAGAGAATTCTATATAATTTAATAAAAAGTGCGCAAATTGTGCGTTATCATCGAAGCTAGTGTGTTATTTGCGTGAATCAGTTGGCGACCACGTGTTCGTCGTATTAGTTTCGAACTTAGCAGTACAGGAAGATGAGACGCGACGTAATTTAAATATTATGACACGAATTCAGAAATAAATTTTGCGTGTGGTTACGAATTTATACTGGCGTGTGACTACAGTCAACCGTGTGATAACAGTGTTTGTTACTGGGCATCGCTCAGTTGAGTTTAAAAATGCCGAAGGTAGCTGTTTCTGCCACAGACAGACTTAAAGAATATAAGAATGAAGGATTTATAATTTCTTGTGGCATTCTTATGTGCAAATATTGTGATTGTCTGTTAGATTATCGCAGGAAAGATGCATTAGACAAACATTGCAAATCGGAGAAGCATTCAAAACGCCGAGAAAATTCGCGTCTTGAAGTTAGTGTTCCTAGAGTGGCCACCTTGAAAGAAACATTATCAAATGCTAGTCGTGTGAAGGATATGAAAGAAGAGTTTATTTTGGACACTACTACTGCGTTTGTGAAAGCTAATATACCAGTAGAGAAACTAGACAATCCTGCTATCCGTACTTGGTTTAATAAGTACGTTCGCGGAAGTGGAGATTTACCATCAGCAAATCAGATTCGTCAGAAATACATCCCCATGATTGGCGAAAGAAGGAGGGAAGAAATTAGGGAAGATATAAAAAACAAAGACGTGTTTCTGCTATGTGACGAAACAACTGACAAGAATGGTAGGTGTGTTTTCAACATTCTTTTTCGTCCATCAGTACCATCAACTGAAATGAACACCCATCTGGCTGCCTCTGTTGTTCTAGATTCTGCCAATAGCGTAAATTGCTCCAATGCGATATTAGACACCTTGAATTCCTATGAAATTGAACGGGAGCGTGTAGTGGCAGTAGTTACGGACTCAGCACGCTACATGACAAAATGTGTAACTACTCTTCAAGGATTGATTGAAGAATTAAGTCATGTCCAGTGCTGGGCTCATAAAGTCAATCTTATCGGCTGCGTATTTGAAAACGAGCTGGACGAATTGAACATGTCTATAGTAAAGACAAAGAATGCCTTTTTAAATACGCGAAAAAGAAAAAGCAATTACGTTGTATTTCTAAGGGAGAAATATGAAAACACAGTAAAAGAGAATGAAATTCTAGCTTTCCCAATGCCTGTATGTACAAGATGGAATTCATGGTTTAAGGCTGCAATGTATATGGCCACGCATGTGGAAGATCTGGTAGAATTTTTCAAAACATTGGAAGATTCAAATTCTGGGGTCAAATTTTTCCAACAAGCATCGACTTCAACAATACAATTTATACAATTACAAGCATTGTATGTTTCTGTTGTTGGTGCCTCTCTTATGGACTTGCTTAATTTCTTGGAGGGATCTAAGTACCCAACAATTCACTTACTGGCTGGGAAGCTAGATGACCTTGAGGTATAGCTCAAGCTATTAGGCGATGGAGGAATGTTCAATCATACGATCCTCCAGAACTTGGAACAGCTTCCTCAAAAGATGCAGATAAAGGTTAAGTCCAAGCTTACGTGTGTTGCCCAGTCAGCTCTAGTGAAAGTCAGGACTTTAAGGACCACGGATCCAGCCAGGAAGACTGTAGAAGCCATCGGGTCATTGTTTGATCCTCGTCATGCACCTAAGAACGTACCGTATCTCCCACAGAACTGCTCCAATTTAAGAAGAATGCCCCATTTCTTACGAAGATGGAGTCTCAACAGTTTTTAGAGGCTCACAGCATTTACCTGACTGCAATCAAGAACCAACTGCGTCATGAAGATAATGTGAATGTTCCAGAGATCCTCATGGGATTAAGGCCTGCTCACCGAGACTATGCAACAGCTGCATTAAAGTGTGTGTGGTATCCTTGTTCAAATGTGGATTCTGAAAGGTCATTTTCGAAATACAGTCTCATAGTAAGTGATAGGAGGCGAAAATTGACAGCTGCAAATGCTGAGACTTTAACCATGATCTACTTCCAGTGATTTCACCGCAGTATTTGGATAAAACTGAAAAAGGTATTCACTGAAATGTGTTTCGAGATGGTGAATGTAAAATAAAAATGTGACTTCCATATAAGTATTATCTCATTCTTCCATAGCCATGTTTAACGTTTTACCCTGCTGTTTTGTTTTTTACTTTGTTTTATTAATTGTTTATATTTTTAAATGCACTTATTGTACAAACCTTATCGCTTTCCAAATTTTAACATGTCATCCCCCGAAAAAATAATAAAAACACAAAACGCCACCTTTTGAATTTTAAATCAACAAATCTTCAAAAAAATAACAACACTTTCTAACACGTCTAATTATCAATAATAATTTTTAATATTTTCATAAGAAATTTTAATTTTAGTATCCACCTTCTTAATACTCACTCACTCACTCACTCAGAAGGCTTGTATGGTACACGAAGATCCCACGCCGATCTCACAAAATGCCTCCACTGAACTCTGTTTTTGGGCGAGTTCTTGCCAGTTGTCCACATTCAAATGTCTACAAAGTTTGGAGATTTCATTTTTCCAGGAACTTTGTGGTCTTCCTACTGGCCTTTTTCCTCCTGGTTCTTCTTTAAAGATTTGTAAGACCTTCTTAATACAACAATTAACTATTTAGTAAGTCATTTTTGAAAGCCTTTGTCTGGAGCGTGGTACTCTATGGAAGTGAAACTTGAACTGTTGAAGCAGCAGAAAAGAGGAGAATCAAAGCATTTGAAATGTGGTGTTACAGGAGAATGATGAAGATCAGACGAGTAGATAGCGTTACAAATGAAGAGGTAAGACGACTGGGAGAGGTGAGATGTTTGTGGCGATTGATAATGAGAAGAGATAGGTTGGTAGGACACATACTAAGACACCCAGGAATAGCAAACTAGTTATGGAAGGAAGGGCCGAGGATAAGAACTGTAGGGATAGACCAAGATTAGAATATGTTAAACCAGATTGCGTCGAATGTAGGTTGTGGTAGCTATGTAGAGATGAAACGATTAGCTCAGGACAGGGAAGGATGGAGGGCTGCATCAATCCAGTCAAATGACTGAAGACTCAAACAACAAGAATTATTTTTAATAACAGATCAGTTCATTTTTTGATCCTTCTGGGTCTTCTTCAGCTGATCAATACAGTAGCCTATATTAATAATTTGCCTTGTTATAATAAAAAGGAAAAACAATGAAAAATGTTATGAATGAATTGACACATTAAATGAATGGTGATAACCAGAATTTTTCATAATATGTAATAATTATTCTTCTTTCAGCTAGCAACACATATTAGGGAGTTTTCCTCTTATGGTTTGTGCAGATGGAGGCTGTGTCACTCTTGTTGGTGAGGTAGTGAAATATGCCTCTATAAAAAGTTTCTGTCTTTTAGTGAGATACAGATGAATATTGATTTATGGTTGAAATTATGTTAAACAATATTGTTGAAAATGATGTTATTCAATATGGAACCTATTGAAAGTTGTTAAGCCAAATCTTGTTGAAATAACCTTGACATTCCTTAGAAGGATCATGTTGATTGTCATCAGGCCCAATATGTTAAAGTATGGGAGCATTTCTATACAAACTCTAATACAGCCATCACAGTAGCACAGGTTATCAGGCAAATGACACACACACACACCCAAGCACAAGGGGCTACATGACCACGATGCCACCTAGCCCGTAAATCAATCAACAACAATGCATTTCTATAAGCAAACAAGTGAAAATGAAAAGCAAATTAATAAAAATTGAGTTAGACTGATTTTAAGTAAGGGGTGGGAGGAGGGGAGGGAGTGCTACGAAAGTTTAAGATGACTTACTGTGTTACAGTGTGATGTGAGACCTGCCTGTCCCCAGCTATGTGTACCAACTGAACTCTGTTGCAGCAATGGTAGTTATTGAGGTAAGATAGAGGGGACGTGGAGGAGTGGTGCTTTGGTTGTCTGTGGGGTGGGGTGTTTTTTGACGTATGGTAAATGATTTCTTCAATGCCAATATTGAATCTTTGGCCTATTTAAATCTCAATTTGTTCCATGATGTTCAGTATGATCCTTTTTGAATTCTATGGAATCTTTGTCAATGGTTGTGTTGGAGTGTTTATTCAGCAACGTATGTTTGCTCATTTAAGAGTTTTTTTTTTAACAGCGTTTTGGGATTGGTAGCATAATGAAAACTTCCTTCCTGACCGATGTGACTTACTTGACAAGTGGAGCAATTCCATTAATATATTCTTGAGTGGGAGAATTTGTTGCATTTATTGATAGTGTGAGTGTTAAACAAATTGTTGGCATTAGTATTACTGGTTCTGAAAACTATGTTGACTATTCATTTTTTTTTTCATTTACCACATTGGTTAGCTAGTTTACTTATAAGTAAAAGTTGTGATTTTCATGTTACCTTGTGAGGCTTTAGATAATGTGGTGTTGGGTGTTTTATTTTATTATATTCGTGACATACTTACAGTGTAATCATTTTTGAGAGCAATCTGGTGATTGATTTTTAAATGTTTATTGCAGTGGCGGCTTTAGGGGTAGTGGCACGGTGACATGTCACTCCCCAGTGGTATGAAAATAAACTGAGAATAACTATTTATTCTTAAAATATGTATAACAATATTTGAAAACTTTAAAGAGTAGAGTAAACCTCATTAAAAACCTCACGTGACAGTCACAGAGCTGTGCAGCATTGGCTTCATTGCTGAGTACGTGCACATCCTTGCTCTCGTATCGAAGGGGGGACCTGATAACATAGGGTTTCCATGTGACAGACTAGGCTCGTCACCAGAGCTGTTTCACCGGGGCAAAATTATACAGCCCACATTGCTGTATACTCAGTCAAATATCGTATAGCTACAGTCTCAATTGCCATCATTTCTGGACCACCACTACAACTCTCATTGTTCCACACACCCAATTACTAAAAACTCGACTAATTTCATACACACATTATACACTTAACGTGAGGATTTTTTTATATTACAGTTTGAATTGCCGACCAACGCCAACCTATTATACTGTAGGTCTTACCCTAATACTCGTACTATAAATTCAACTGATAAATTATACAATGTTACTTGTGACTTTTCCGCCAATCAATACTTGTTTATATTATGAACATAGATCTGCATTGTTCTTCGCAGGTACGGTACATGTTTCGGGGCTCAAAGGCTCCCTTCAACAGCCTTACATTAAAAAACATTCACTGTTGATGTGTTTCTTACATAATGTATATTCAATGTTTTAAATCTAAGTGATGTGTTATACATATATTTTAATGTAAGGCTGATGAAGAGAGCCTTTGAGCCCCGAAACATGTACCTGCAAAGAATAATATAGATCTATGTTCATTTTATAAACAAGTATTGATTGACGGAAAAGTCACAAGTAACATTGTATAATTTATCAGTATTGTCAATACGGACCAAAATGGATTTGAGTAATCCCAGAAGTATAAATGCAACACCTACTACTGTATATCAAATAACCCATTCGAGGTCTCTCTATTTCATAGGGGGGCGTGGTGGCACAGCAGTCAGACTGTTGGCCTCTCACCAAGGTGGACCGGGTTCGATTCTTGGTCAATACATGTGAGTTTTTTTGAAGTGAAATGCCATGTCCTGTGGTTTGGATTCCATGTAAAAAGGATGTCTCGTGGCTCATGATGGCATTATTAATGGTCATGTAAAACTGCAATCTTACTTCCTTCCTTCTTTCTCTATTTCATGTTTCACTTAAATTATGATGTTGCTGCTAAAACTTGGAATTAAATATTATCTCACACACAGTTAAGCAACTTTGGGTGTGATCACCGTGAGATGGGTGACCATGCCTAATATTCAAGCAGTGATTTAAATGTTTATATTAATATTAACAGTCATGGCTGATATAGCTGTTTGGAACCAAGTGTGTACCTTTCCTTCCTCTAAAAATATCTAACAGTTAAAAATAAATAAAGTTGTGAAGTCATTGACGTGAAACCACCAGCCGATCGTTGATACGTAAGTACAAACCCTTAACTAAATAGGTTTGGTAGACTTTGTATGCCCACCACTGTGGTCTCAGGGCAGCATATTAGCTCCTCGCTCAGGTTGCCTGGGTTAGATTCCCAGTACTGGCCAGGAGGTCTGGAACGGCGTTGACCCAGTGTCGTATTGAGTGGAGTGAGCAGCGGCACCTGTGAGGAAACCAAGAAATGCAGCTGAGGGAAGTGTGCTTACTACATGACTTCCCTTCCTCTGTAGGCTTTGCGCTGGGCAAACACTATGAGCCTTAATGGCCTAGTAATGCGGTCTAGGTAAGTAGACTTTATATAATACAAAACATATTATTACGATGATGATTATTATTATTATTATTATTATTATTGTCGCTACCAGTTAAATTGTCACCAGCTGCCACTGATTTTTAGTAATTATTGGGAGATAATGGTGCAAATAGGGAGCCATCTTTTATGATTTTAGCAGTTTGGGTAGGTTTACTGAAGCATTTGTATGTTGATTGAAGGTTATCTGTTGTAACCAAAATATTGAGAGAATTTTAAAAGTGGTGATTTCTGACTCTTTTATGAAATGAATGTGTGGGTTGATAGAATGTAGGAAACTTAAAAGAGAATCAGCACTTGTTTTCTGTTGATCTATGATGGGGAATATCATCTGATGACACTCATCAACATGATAATTCTAAGGTACCGGTATATCAAGGTTGTTTCAACTAAATTTGAATAAGCAACTTAAAATAGGTTCCATTTTGAACGACATCATTTTCAACAATTGTTCAACATAACCTACAGTAGTTTTTAACCATAAATCAATGTCAACCTGTACCCTCTAAAAGAGGGAAACTTCTTAAAGAGGCCTATTTCACAACATCATCAACAAGGGAGCTTCTCAGACTAGAAGTGCAAAACTGTCTAAAATCTGTTGCTAGAAGAAAGAAAAATATTAAGTAACTTACTATGAAAAATTGTGATTTTGTTGTTGAAATCTTGGCATGTTCTTGAACCTCCAGTGACAATTATTTCAAGTAATATGTATATTCACACTACTACAGAGACCGAAATAACACACGTTATCAGACAAATTCTTCATACACCCAAGTACATGGGGCTAAATGGCAACAATGTCCCAGCCCCTCAAATGAAATAACAAGAACTGAATAGTGTGGAAACCTAATTAAAACAGAAATTCATTTGGGATCCAATCACTTCCACCATGATGAGATACAGTTGACAGGTGACTTTATTTTCTATCTAGGCTAGTAAGCTTACAGTCATAACATAAGTGTATGTTGCATATGTTTTTCTTGTTACAGTATCTCGAATCGAAGAAAGGTTATTAACTATCATAATTGCTATATAGCCATGACTATCAATACATTGTGAATGAGGATGCCTTTTTCTCTGCAACATTTATTTATGGTATGGCTTTTAGTGCCGGGATTGTCCGAGGGCATGTTCGGCTCGCTTGAGTCTGTAGCTGCTTCCAGCGGACACATTAGGGTGAGCTACAAGTTCCGATCAATTTCAAGTAGTTCCAACTTTCACTGATACCGAGTGGTGAACGTTGGAATTTGTTAGAGCGTTCTGACGAAATCTAACCTAACAATTTAGCTTCACATAAGTTTAGTCTGTGGAAGGATCTTTTACATGCCATAAATCTATGACATGGGACCGCTGGCTTTACTTCCCCTCCGAAGGAATGCATACTGAAGGATTTTTAACGCTCTTAAAAAATCAGACGACTTCGGCCGGGTTTGAACCCGCTATCTTGGGCACAGCAGTTCAGCATGCTACCAACTACGCCACTGAAGCCGCAACATTGACCTCCATGGATGCGATCTCCTGAATATATAGCTATTGTTTACACTCCTCACTGTGCAGTCATGCGCATTATATTGCTCACCACGGCCACGATGGGGAGCTGTGCTAAGTCCGTAAATTGGAAGTTTGAAGCCCGTAGCTGACAGCAGGTATCCTCGTACACTAATGTTTATATGACGGCGTCAGTGGCATAGTTGCTAGTATGCTGAGCTTCTACGCCCAAGATCGCGGCTTGAAACCCGACCGAAGTCGTTGGATTTTTTAAGAGTGTTAAAATTCCCTCAGTATGCCTTCGGAGGGGAAGTAAAGCCGGCGGGCCCATGACGTTTATTTATGGCATGTAAAAGAACCTTCCACTAACTACAATTGTGTGAAGCCAAATTTGTAAGTTAGATTTGATTAGTGGTCTATTAAGTTCCAACATTCGCCGACAGATGCTGGTTCTGGTGGCATCTAATAGCCAAGTTCACAGCTAGGTGTCGTTTATGGTAGCATTTGGTAGCAAAAGAGGGAAGTACTTGAAATTGCTCGTCTGCAGTCCTTACCTGAATTACAGATGACACACACTAATACAACCATCACAATTAACACCGGTTATCAGACAGATTCTACACACGCACAAAGTATACGGGCTACATGACTGCGTTGTTGCAGCCCCAAAACTGAGGAACCAACCAACCAACTAATGTTTATGAAAATTACAACACCCAGAAAGACTTGCCCAAATTAATTCAAACTTGGAGGATGTGTAACATAATGTACCGACAATAAGTGATTAAGATTGCAGAGAGATGTGTGCTCTCTCTTGTGTGACTGGCAAAGCCAGTGTTACGCCAAGCTCAGTTAGTGAAGAGCCGTCAAATAATATGGAAACATGAATGTACGTGCAGTATGTCTTATATACATCAATATGTGAGTGAGTTAGAAGAGGAGAATAATTAGTTTCCAGGAAATTGGTTTATCATACCATGATAGTTCAACTCTTACAGTGTGTGCTGTATGACAGTGATACATGTGTGGAACCAGTGGTTAGAAGATGAGCATCTTATGGACGAAAATATACAGGAAGTTACAGATACAATTAAAGGAAGAAGACTACAATTTTATGGTCACCTTTACAGAATGAACAATAGCTGGCTCACTAAGAGGATTTTTAATTACATCTATAATTTAAAAAAAAAACACACAGGGTGGCTGAAAGAGATAAGATGGGAAATACTAAGACTGTGGATCACAGATGACATCATACTTAACAGGGAAGAATTCCGGTGACAGATCAATTTTACAGATGTTTCAAGTTTACAAGAACAATGTCGACCTAAGAGGTCGATGTCTGAGGAATAAAGACAGACAACGTATGAAGAAGTTCTGGAAAGAAAAGGAAAAGAAAACATTTGTACCCTAATCTTAGATTCTAAGTGGTCTATAATTGGCCAAATTCTTTTATAATAAAGGGAAAAAAAAACATAAAAGTTATATCTTTAAACTGACAAATGTAAACAGAATATTAAATAAATTTGTCAGTTGTATTTGAAATGAGAAATTGATGTGCTGAGGAAGAGCCATTAATGGATGAAACATATACACTTAAATTCTTCAAAGGGTTATAAAGTACTAACTTGGTAGAAACCTGTTATAATTTTAATTAAACAGATATTGTAAGTCAATATGGAAATCATCCAAAAACAAACCAATATGGTTTATTTTAAGGCTTGTTAGAAAGATGGAGGACAGTCTTGCCCACTAAAACGCTAATAGTGGAATAAACACGATGTTACTCAAAGAGTGAAGTATCTACAGTACTAACATTGGATTCCATCGCAGGAAATCAATGTTTGCACATCCTTTATCGAGAAAAGCCCAGTGGAGTCATAGAATAGCTGTGAAGAGAATTCATCATCTCTGCTCCTGACAGATAACAGAGATTATAGGTAACATGTGTATGGACACATTCCACGGCTGCTTGATTGGAACACATGCATATCATAACGATGTGCTTCTCACCTTACCGCTGGAGTGTTGAGTGATACCCAGCCACATCCATGCACGTTCCATTCTTCTTCTTCATGTGCCATCTCCTCTAAGAAGGTTGGCGATCATCACAGCAATCCGGTTTTTGGATCTAGCAGCACTGAAAAGTTCACTGGAACTACACTTGAACCATTATTTTAGTTTGTCCAACCAAGAGATCCTTCTTCTTCCTCGACTCCTTCTGCCCTCAACCTTCCCTTGAATAATTTCTTGTAGACAATACCTGTCTCCTCTCATTATATGACCCAAGTATTGTAACTTCCTAATTTTGACACAGGTAATATTAAATAAATTTGTCAGTTGTATTTGAATGAGAAATTGATGTGCTGAGGAAGAACCATTAATGGATTTGTGATTCTATCCATCCAACTTACTCGTAAGATCCTTCGATACGTCTACATCTCAAACGCCTCTAGTCTGTTAATCATATCTTGTTTGAGTGTCCAAACTTCCATACCGTAGAAGAGTACCGAGAACACATAACATTTTAGCAACCTTAGTTTTAAATTTATACTAAGGTCTCTATTGCACAATACATTTCTGATTTGATTGAATGCACTTCTGGCTTGCCCGTTCCATTGCTTCATGTCAAATGATGGATATGAATGGCTCAATTGCCTTACTGGCGGGATATGAGGCTTCACCCCTTAAAATTACATTAAAAATGTTTAGCCTATTTATATATTTATTCAACTTATTAATACATGTATTAAAAGACATCAATAAGGATCAGGATGACAGATTTTCTAGCCATGCCTAGTTTTATTTTAAGGTTGTCTTCTACTTACAGTACATGTTATGACGGGAATCAGGATTCACTCACTAAATTAAAACACAGATGGTAGTTTGCATTACTATTCACTATACCAGACCCAAAACAAGTGTGAATGTGAGGGAGGAGCCAGATTCACGCGCTCACCCGCGCCAGCCAATGGCATAGCCCGGCGTTGCCTAGTTAACTTCGCACTCTGGGCCCGCTGTGCCATACGAAATCTTTATTTCTCTCCGCACACGAAAATCATCAAATATCCAACTATTTAGATGAACCTATGTTACAGAGCTAAACATTTTGAAGCTGACTGTCCAAACCCCGTGACGCTACGACCAGCCGTTCGGGAGATATCATCTGCCCTTGAACTAAAGGGATAATTAGAGTGAAGGTGTTGAAATATTTACTTTCGCTGGGGAAGATAACTAAGAGTGACAGCATTGCTGTATCAATTCAGTAGTGGAGCCTTAAGAAATTAGTGCTGTGAGATGAAGTTTTGAACCCATAACAATGTTCCTTAGCAAGCCGAGTGGCAGTCGAACAGCCAAGTAAGAAATATATCTTTCGAATACAGAAGTACGTGAAAACACAAAATCTGATAACCTGTGTTGTTGTGGTGTCGGAAATTATATTTTCTTTATTTAATTGAGTCGAAAAAAATTCACCTCTTCACAGTCTTACCTCACGGGGCATAGAGTACCCGGTTCTAACCCTGAGACCAGAACTAAATGTATTGATTGAGCCGTGAAACAAATCTGGACATCATGGGTGACAGCAAGAGTTGTTGTTGTTCTTGATTGTTTTAGGGGCTTTGCGACATCGTGGTCATGTAGCCCCGTGTATTTGTGTGTGTGTGGAATTTCTCTGATAACCTGTGACACTATGATGCCTGTACTAGTGTGTATATTTGTAATTGAGGTAGGATTTGCGTAGGAAGCGGCCGTGGCCTTACATTAGGTACCATCCCAGCATTTGCCTGGAGTAGAAGTGCGAATCCACAGAAAAACACTTCCATGTTGGCTGAAATAGGAATCCAACCCACATATTCCCAGGTTTGCATCACGAGGCTGAGTGTACCCTGTTCCAGCCCTCAGACCAGAATTACATTTCTTGGGAATCGTACCCCGTACTCCGCGGTGACGGCCAAGAATGGACAGCAATGTGCTAGCCAGTACACCACGAGGTGGTCTCCAATAAACAAAAACTTATCCCAACAAATCGTTTTCTCTGTTTATATTACCTTATAAAGGGCTAACAAGCAATGTTACTCAGATTGGCTTGGGGTGTAGATTACGTCATGTGATATAATAACTTTGTTGTTTCATTTGAGGGGCTTGGACATATTGGTACTTAGGCCCGTGTACTTGTCTGAAAATCTGGGTTACTGTGGTGTCTGTATTAGAGTGTGTGTATTATTATTATTATTATTATTATTATTCTGGCGAGGATTGGGAAGGAGGCGGCCGTGGCCTTAAGTTAGGAACCATCCCGACATTTGCCTGGAGTAGAAATGAGAAACCACTTTCAGGATGGCTGAGGTAGGAATCTAACCCACATCTTCCCAGTTTTGCCTCACGAGGTTGAACGAACACTGTTCCAGCCCTCAGTCTAGAATTAAATAGCTTGGCAGAACCGGAATCGAACCCGGACCTCCGGACGACAGCCAAGAATGCTGATCGCTACACCAGTAGGTGCTCACTTGCACGAATAACGTTTGTGTGGCATCTTCTATCTGCCTCATATCACATTGTGTGCAATCCGTTGTGAGGATAGATATTCGTAGGATTAGGTCCCCCAGCTCGTACATGCACTTACATTCGGAACGCCTTGTGTTCTGGGGGAAGGTCGTGTGTATACTGCGAGCGTAGAGCTGTGTCAACTCCCGGAAGTCTCACTGTGGCAACAGTGCTCAGCTGGACGCGCGCTACTGGGCGAGCCCATGTTCACAGTTGTTTTGAGTCTGGTATAAATTGTATTGTCTACTATACAATTATTTACACAGTTCTCATGCAGCAGGCTGCCAAGTTCAGTCTCATCATTGTGATGCTCCGTCGTGCAACTCCCACTCGAGTCACGCTTGCAGCCTCCATATCTGCCCACACATAGTCAAATTCTAGTCTCCAGGAATGTCCACTGGCGCCACGCACACAATGTTCCATGGTATGACACATGCATACACAGCCATACTGGGTTCCCTTTTCCGCTGAACACCTCTCACCGACTGTTTATCGCCGTCACAAACTGTCAACTCCTCTGCCAAATGGACTCCTGTCCCTCGCTTTGCAGGCTTTTAAATACTTGCTAAAGGGCTTCTCCAAGTTTCTGACCCACCTCAGAGCCACCTAGATGATTGCACTGACCGAACTGTCTCGAAATGATGAGTGAGTGGGTAGGTGGGTGCACGCAAGCACGCTACCTGTACTCTTTGTCATCTGCCAGGAGCAGAGACGATCGATTCTCTTCACAGCTATTCTATGACTCCACTGGGCTTTTCTCGACAAACAGGGCAAGTGGGTGGGTAGGTAAGTAAGTTTTTTGCCTGCTTGTTATTGGTTGGCATAAAAACTGTTGTTGTTTTTAGTCTTCAGTCTTTTGACTGGTTTGATGTAGCCCTCCATGCTTCCCTGTCCTGAGCTAATAGTTTCATATCTATGTAGCTACCACCAGGGCCGGTCTTAGGGGTTTCAACGCCCTGTGCGAAATTTGATTTTGCGCCCTTCTGTGCGAGGTGGGTTGCCTAACTCTGGCAAAAATTGTGCGGTATCATGAAGAGGAATCATGAAAATATGCTTTTCTTGCGTCGTAGTAACTGGATGGTCAAGGTAACATACAAAATATCGGCTGTACGCTCACATGATGCAAAAATACTGGACTTTATTATCTAATAGGTGAGGCGTAACATATTACAATAACTATTTTTTCAGTTGTGATGCGAAGTGTCAACATAACAAAATCACTGGAAAATACACTTACAGGAATCAAGCTTTACCAATTCAAACGACTACGACACACAGGAAAAAACACACTAAAACCCAAAACCTTATGAGAAGGGAGCTTTCCGTGCTTTGAATGAAGCAAACTGTTTGACTAACTGGGCTAAATCGAGTGAACGCACAACGTCGTTCTCTATTGAAATTAAAGCAATTTTTTCCAGTCTCTCTTGGCCCATTGTAGCACGCAGGTAGGTTTTAATCAACTTCAATTTTGAAAGGCTACGTTCACCCGAAGCGATAACAATCGTTCGAGTACGGACCTCCAATGTTCTACCTCAGCACACATAATTCGTTGATTAGCATCATCAACACCCTTTTTCGAGGATAAATGCAACTCTGTTTCGGCCCATAATTGAGAACATTTAAAATGAGAAGGGGATCTTTCATGAGACTCTAAGGCTTGCGAAAAATGTGTCCAGTTACAGAATCTCGAAGTGACGAGAGCTGCTGTGGACTTTCTGTCAAAGAGCTTACAACAAAAGCAAAATATTTCTGTAGAGAGTCAGAATATTGGAGCCAACTTCTTGGTACTTTTTCGCCATTCCGCAACTCGCGATAACATTGAAACATAGTAAAATGACGGCCACCTTCAGCATCGTTTTTGAAGTTCTGATCTTTTATTTTAACTGGCCCTTAAACGATAATTTTATCAGTACATTCCGTGCTTCGGACCGGAGGCCAATAGGCAGGGTCTTGAAGTTGACTGCAATCAGGCCAATCACTAATGAAGGGCACAATGCATAATCCATTCCCAGCACCAGTACCGACACCAGAACCTTCACCGACTTCACCGTCACAAGTTAAATCAGCACCGCAACTACCACGTTCACCACTTTCGACTGTATGTCCATCACCAGCAAAATCACCAGAGTCGAAAGGTTTCCACAAATCCTTCCCGCCTTCACCCCTGTCACAAGATCCAACACCGTCCCACAACCAGCAGTGCTACAGTCAGAGTCAATTCCTATTAAGGTGCTCGCACCCGTCACCGCACCTGAAAAGAGATCAAAAATCAGGCCGGCACCAAGTCAAAACGCATTTCTGCCTACACGGATTATTAACCCCATTCTACATTTAGTGATAATAAGGGAACTGTTTCCGATTTTAAGGACCTGTCTATAAACGTAATTTTACTTTGTTTTTATGATTGCTTAAATGAGAATTACCGATTATATCTAAAATAACACACTTTAGAAGGTAAATAACATAGCAGTCTGCGTTTACTTAGCGTTATTCGTACAAGCAGTGCTTAAAACAATCTTTGCGACCTTACGAATATGACCTAGACTACGACCAATGTAGAACATGCTTTAAGCAAAATATACAGTTTAACACGCTTTTATGAGTGTAAGAAAATGTTCTTGTTGAGAGTAAAATATATACCTTCATCTTGCTCTGCAACTTTGACGGGTACATTATTGGACTGATCAGTAGGATTTGTTTGAGAAGAACACCCGTCTATTGACGTTGAAGGTCAGATGAAATTTTTAAAAGCTTCTGCTGCCTACTTGTCTTCTTCTGCATGTTGCAACCTTCGTTTTTTGTTTGCAGCTCCGCTAGTTTTACCGGAGGAGGCCATTGTTGTAGGGTTTCTCGTTCTTCGTCCCGACTTTACACCATTCGAACCACGCACTCGAATGAACGTCAATTAGCAAGGGCCAAAACACTCCCATGTATTGTGCTAATACGTCCTGCCATCTACGAGCGGGTCTACGCCGACTTCGCCCAGCCACACATGCCGTTTGTTATGATTTCTTTTTCTTTGCCTCTGTCTCCAGCTCGTGCCACACCCGCACCCCTTTCTCCAACCTCTCTCCCCTCTCGCCCTGCCTTCCAAGCTCGCTTTCTTTCTCTCTACTTCGCCTTGCTACAGCTCTGCTACAACAGCTAACCGAACCGAAATATCACGGAAATGCCCGAGCGCTGCCGAAGGGCGATTTGGTTGGTCCCGGACCCGGGAGTCGAGCCGGGTTGCTTTCCCGCGATAGTGAAAAGGCAAGGCAAGGGAGGGAAAGATATAGTGTTTGCTAATCACTATTCCACTGAGTTTAACTTCAGTCCGTCACAGTCTAAGGTGCGCGTAGGGTTTTCAGAAGTGAGAGATAACACCAGTTGAACTTCTTTTAAAAAATGATTCCCTTATTTGTTTGACGAACTCGCATTTACCTATCTTGCCATTTGTTCAATAGGAAATAATTCGAAATTTGCCGTTGGCACCCTGTGCAACCGCACATGTCGCACACCCCTAAGACCGGCCCTGGCTACCACACCCTACATTCGAGGCAATCTGTTTAACCTATTCTAACCTTGGTCTACGCCTACAGTTCTTGTCCTCAACCCTTCCTTCCATAACTTACTTTGCTATTCCTGGGTGCCTTAGTATGTGTCCTACCAACCTATCTCTTCATTAGCAGTCGCCAGAAACATCTCTCCTCTCCCAATCATCTTAATACCTCTTCATTTAAAAGAGATGTAAAACAAATAACATTATTATTATTATTATTATTATAACCTCTTCATTTGTAACCCTATTATACCCATCTGATCTTCATCATTCTCCTGTAACTCTACATTTCAAACACTTCAATTCTTCTCTTTTCTGCTGCACCAATAGTCCAAGTTTCACTTCCATAGAGTGCCATGCTCCAGAGAAGGCGTAAACTAACTACGGAGTGAATAACGAAAATTAATATTGTGACGTGTCGTCACTCGCTCGACATTACAGACCTCACAATAACACAGGTTATCAGATAAATTCTACATACACCCAAGTACATGGGGCTGATTACCACTATGTCCGAGCCCGTAAATTTTAAAATAAACTGTCGATGTAAAAAGTGTGGGGGAAAATCTTATCAGAACTGAACGAGAATGAGAGGTTCTTGCGATATTCTTTGGTTCTTGCCACTTGGTTGTAGTGTAGAATGGCAGAATTAGTGGGGAAGAGGCTGTGTTGGCGATACTGCTCAAAAATAACAGCTGTTCCTTTTGTTATTAGTTTAATCATCTGTTTGTAGATGGCATTAAAAGACGCTTTTCAAATATGGCGTGTCGGCATATTTAAGCTTGACGTGTAGGATGTCTTCGGGCGTGGAAATGGGTCACACCCAAATAACAAATTAGTAGTGCAGTGACAGTCCACATTAAAACGTTCTCTTGACCTTCCGTGTGTTATGGACCGCGCCTAGGATCCCTTGAATCTTCAAATTATGTAAGTATTTTCATTCGGAATTACAAATTGAAATGATGTGGCAACTTCGTTGCTATGTACTATACTACTTCCTACGATTGTTCGTTAAAGCATCACCACCTTAACAATTCGTCGTAATCACTGTGTGGGGACACTACTACGTGTTCGGAGTATACATTATTTTAGAATTTACGGTAGGTCTAATTTACAAATTGCCATTTTGAACGTTGCGTTACATGTAGTGTTTTATTTTTATTTTACTCCGTTAGTTATATTAGTCTTAAATTGTTGCTTGAGCTAAATTAACTTCATAATTAATCCACCAGTTTTATAAAGCAGTATAAAATGGGTGCTATTGTTCTGTCTTGTTCAATTTATCTTCTAGGCATGAGATTTCTGTAAGCCTGTATGACACTTCTTATGACTGGAGGCCTAGATATGCTTACTTAGTGCATGCCTTTGTTCTACAGTTTTATTTGCAATTTTATTTACGTCCTTTATTATTTAAAAGAGTGCATGAAACTTGCTTGTTGCTAAAAGTAAAACAAATGCACTTGGTACATCCGTAGTGGTTTAAAAAAAAAAACAATCTATGGGAAGTGCTTTTGCAGGCTATACTGAAAATAGGTAAAATGGAATTCAGATCTAGCTCTGAATTTGCTGTTATCACAGTCCAAGATTTTAGGTTTACAGTATCATTGTGTACCAGTAACCTTAATATTAGGCCTAACTGACACTCCAATTTTTTAAAATGTATATGAACACTTAGAGTAATGGCATGCCTGTGAGTGAGTACTGCCAGCTGTTAGTGGCAATGAGAGAATGAGTGTGTATATTGTATGGTACTTAAAATTTACAGAAGTTGTAGCCAAAGAAGTACTGTCCCTTGGCTAACAAGCATTGCTGGATACCTTCGGATGCACTCGTGCAGTTAATTTCCAGAATGAGCTGGCCACACGTTATTCGTAATTGAGCTGTCTTTGAAAACTTCAAACAAAACTGTCAGATGTATATGACGAATGTGGCAGTTTGAACAGCTAATGACTAAGCAATTGCCTCTTGTGCAATGTGCTGGGTAGGTTTCGGAGGAAATTCAAAGCTAGCATGGATTTCATCCACCTTCACTTACTGTATATAAAAACTTTAAACTGAGGTTTCTTGTTGAAATATGACAGTTTTCTTTACTTTCTTTACCAACCTACGCATTGAGGATCTGTTTTCAACTTGAACACCTGGGCATTCATGGGGAAATCAACTTAGCACTTGGCCTATGCAGTACTATGTTTTTTTTTTTTTTACAAATCAATTGTGCAGATTAAATACTTTGTTTTAAAGTAAAGATAGCTTTGAAGCACTTTTTCAGTGTTGCCTTATTAACTATACTAGTGTCCAAACGTTAGGCATAAGTTACAAATAAGCAGGGCAACAGAAAACAGACCGCAAATCGCATGACATATGCACCTACCAACCGTACGTGTTCGTTCTGTATAGGAAAGGAGTATTCTCTGCTTTGACTAGCAGCGTAACCGCAGGTAACACATCCAGTAGCTGCGCTCCATATTCCCTCAGTCGTGTTTGCCCTGTTATAGTGTGCAGAGTGTAGCCTCATGGTGAACGTGTCAACATAATGGCACAACAACGCCATTTGCACCCCGTTTTGCAGGGTAGAATACTCGGCCGCCTGAAAGCAGGCCAGGCACAGACCGAAGAAGCCGCATTCTTGAATGTGCCACAAAGTGTCTTTTCAGGGCTGTGGAGACTATTTGGAGACACAGGAGATGTTAGTCGCAGGCCAGTACCAGGTCGACCAAGAGTAACCACCCCACAGCAGGACTGATATCTGGCCTTAACCGCCCGACGAAATCGGAGTGCACCTGCAACACAATCGTCGGCGGAGCTTACAGCTGTCTTAGGGGTTGCCATTACATGGCAAACTGTGTAACGGAGGCGCAGAACAGCAGAGATGTTTGCCAGACGTCCAGCGGTGTGCGTCCCGCTCAATCCAGCACAGAGACTGGCCCATTTACTGTGGAGTCATCTACTTGGAAACTGGGCCATGAATGAATGGAGACATGTACTCTTCACATATGAATCCCGCTTCAGTTTGCAGAACCATTCCCGTCGCACATTAATATGGAGAGAAGCGGGCAGCCGATGCAACCACAGGAACATTGTGGAACTGGACCAGTACAATGATGGTGGCTTCATGGTGTGGGGCGACGGCATGTTGAATGGCCGTACGGACCTGCACATCTTCATTGGTGGTCCGAGGAACACTGTGAACGCTCAAGAGATACAGGGATGAGGTACTGAGACCACATGTTCGAATCTTCAGAGGTGCGGCTGATCCAGACTTCCTCTTAATGGACGATAATGCTCGACCGCACCACGCTTCTCTGGTGGATGAATTTCTGGCTGGGGAAGACATTCATAGCATGGACTGGCCAGCGAGGTCTGCGGATCTGAATCCTATAGACCATGCCTGGAATGCACTGGGGAGGCGAATTGCATCCCGTCAGCCTCCACCAAGGACCCTCCAAAACCTTCGCATTGCCCTTTTGGAGGAATGGGATCAACTGCCACATGAGCTCTTGGACCATCTGATAGTGAGCATGCCACATCGTTGCGAAACGTGTGTGGCCGTTAGGGGTAACCATACACCCTATTAACAGCATATTTTGTTGTGGAAGACATTGCCACGTGTTGTTAGTTGTTGTCAAAGGTGTACCTTAGCTATCAGAACCATTGAAACTTTTTTTTTTTGAAAAGTACAGGGTCTTTCATATAAAATAAGAACAGCAAGCGGCAATTTTGTTATTCGCTGCTGTACTATTGAAAGCGCGCGCATAGTACATACGAGGCTGGTTTTCTTTCTTCAAGTTCCGACGGACGGAATAAAAATAACAGATTGACATACCAAACTGAATTTACTACTAAATGTTTGCTTGTTTTATTCTTATGTCTCAACATAATCGCCAAAACGATTGAAACATTTGTCGTATCGTTACACCAGCTTTCCAATGCCCTCGACAAAATATTCTGCCACCACTGAGGTGGGTACGTTTGGACAGCCTCCTGAAGTTTTTCCTTTTTAACGAGGCGTTGCCGCCCAACCATACCTTCAATTCTCGAAAAAGGTGAAAATCATTCAGTGCTGGTTTGGACTAAACGGCAGATGGTCCAAAACTTCACACTTGAATTCTTTGTAAAAGTCTATCGTAAAGTTGGTCGTGAATAATTTTCACCTTTTTCGAGAATTGAATGTATGGTTGGGCGGCAACTCCTCGCCAAAAAGGAAACACTTCAGGAGACTGTCCAGACGTACCCACCTCAGTGGCAGCAGAATTTTTTGCCGAGGGCATTGGAAAGCTGGTGTAACGATACGACAAATGTTTCAATCGTTTTGGCGATTATGTTGTGACATAAGAATAAAACAAGAAAACATTTAGTAGTAAAATCTGTTTGGTATGTCAATCTGTTATTTTTAGACAGTCCATCGGAACTAAAAAAACCAGCCCTCGTATGAACTATGCGCGTGCTTATCAATAGTACATCAGGGGGCCATGGTGCGCCACAAGCTCGTCCAAGGCCACCGCAGCATCGAATAACAAAACTGCCGCTTGCCGTTCTTACTTTATATGAAAGACCCTGTAGTGTGACATAAGGTGTGTGATTCAGCTTCCATTTGTTCAGCAATCCGTCTGACATTCCTATCAGGCGGTATGGCCTCGTTTAGTGATTATGCTTAACTTTTGGACACTATGGTATTGATATCGTAGCTTTCAGTCACTAATGTTAAAATACACCCTGTACTAGGAGTTTTTTTTTTTGGTGGCCATTCTTATTCTGCTTATTTTATGACCGCATAGGATCACTGTAGTCAGTCCATCGTTCAGATCTTTGAAGGGATTGTTCGGGCTTTGCGTTCCTCCCAGTACTTCTTAAGACGTTTTGATCGTCGTGCCCTTTCCTCGGTTGAAAATGTGCGTTTTGTAGGCTTGTTTCTTGTAAGGGTAAAGCAGGTTTTTGTATTCAACTTTATCTTATTTGTGGTGTCATCGGTTGTAAGGCCTGTCAGATCCTCCATTAATAATAGTTCGCCAAATAACACATTTATCAAAATTGTCAATATCAGTGGTGCGGCTGTGTACCCAATGGGCCTTACAGTTCACGCCACGTTTTTTTTTTGCACATGCGTGAGGCTCAAAGACTGTCCTCTGTACGACTGTGAAACTGGGACTGACCAGCCAAAAAACCGTGGCATGAACTGTACCTGGTGTTCCAAACGTTGTGATGACTGTATTACTGTGTGTTAATCTGTTTATTAATTCAAGTAAAGACTGCAGACTTTGAATTTTTCAAATAGTTCCTACTTTTGCCTCCAAACGCCACCGTCAACGACTGCCGGCTTTACTTCTCCCCCGAAGGAAGGCATACTCTTAAAAAATCCGACGACATCGGCCAGGTTTGAACCCGTGATCTTGGGCATAGAAGCTGAGCATGCTACCAAATACGCCACCGAAGCCGCAAGCTCACTCTTCTTATCAAAGTTATTGACCATCGAAACATTTATTCATAATCAAAACTCAGTAATTTTTCTAGGTTCGTGCCGTGTCTTGTGTGGGGTTTCGTCTAGGAACACCAAGATAGGCTCATCAGCGGGCTCTAGGTGTCTGTGTCCGGACCTCCACAGGAGTAGCAAACTGTGAGCTACCTCCCATCCCATGCTCACTGCGAGAGCTGAAAGCTCAAGCAGCCTTCCACCTCCCTATGAAGGCGTCCAAAAAGATGGTATCCCGGCTTTCACGGCCAAGGAATTAAATTCAGCAATTTTTCTAAGTTTGTGCCATGTCTTGTGTGGGGTTTTGCCTTGGAACACCCGTTGGCCGTGAAAAGCCGGGATACCATTTAATCATGTTTCCAAGTACATCTTTTTGCACGCTGTCTCTCGAATGTTCGTACTGGAGATGATAAACCAAGGTAAAATTGCACCTTGAATCATCCTTGTCTATGGTTTCCCTATTCCTACTAATTCTTGAAACCATGTTGACAACATAAGTATGTTTTTCCACCCAAGAACATCCCAAAACCTCTAGAAAATATTCTTCCTCTGTTGTTTGCTGAAATATAAGAAAATTTGTTCCTTAAAACATGATTTTTTTTAATGTGCAAAGTTTGTTCCTCTTATCTAGCTGCTCTTTGTACATCAAGCATCTTATTATCCTCTCTCTTATAGCCCACATATTAGCCTTTCAAGTTACGAGTGCCACAGAACTTGGTTGCGCCAGCATTTGTTGTTTATAGCAGCAGGAGCCATGTGGGACTATAATGGGGACACAGCAATGGCGGAGTGCAGTCTGCACATAGGCCTAAGTCAAGCAGCATTGCGTGCACTACTTGTGTTTGACAGAAGTTATATTGTGAATGGAAACAAAATAATAATGGGTGAATTAAGAATGGTGTGTTTCTAATTGTTACGCACAGCTCAGTTAAGCAAAACAGGAGCACATGTCACCAAGGAGAGATGACAGACTACTGGAGCTGAGTCATATCTTACCCACGCTACTGTACTCGTCAACTAAGCAGGCTGACTGTGACACATGTGAACAAAGAATGTCATCACGCCAGGAGATGGCCGTTCAACATGCTGCGACGGGGTAAGGGGGGTTCTTGCAGTACGTATGTGCGGCCCACCTATTCCAAACCTAAATATATCGGCTGACAGTCAGTTGCTGCTACTTCCTGCATGATAATTTGTTATCGGGCTTCACGTGTGTGTGTATTGTTACCTTCCTTCCTACTATCGATATTCTTACAAGCCTTTGTGTTTGCTTTTAACGGTGTGGCAGTATCAGGCACAGTAATGGAAACAGTGACCAACTAAATGTTTTTGGAATGCGCGAATGCAGTGAGCGGGAAGACAACTGCAGTTCAAACCCGACTGCCATCTCCTGGTGAGATATCAGTAGTTCCCACCTCAACCGCTGGCACTCGTATCTTTAAGGCCAATAACTGCCGACAACCGAACAACCAATAGCGTTCCGGATACGAATACGTCAGCTGACACGAATACGTCAGCCGACAACCGAACAACCAATAGTGTTCCGGATACGAATACGTCAGCTGTGACGTGACGCGTGACGTCATAAAATCCCCTAAATATTCCCCAAACGCCGGTGTATCGCAAGGTACAGTTCAACCAAAAATTACTAAAATCAGACACAATCTGTATGAGTAGGATCCAATTCATGGGACATTTGGACAGAATGGATCCAACTAGGTTAACAAATAAAATCGATACGTTTTTGTAGAAAAAGGCAACAAGGTCCAATTGGTACAAACAGGCGGAAAAGGACTTGGCTGAATTAGGTTTTCCCACTCTCAAGGATCGAGAGAAAATTAGGAAACTTACTCATACACGGGGTTTTGAGGCAGAAGAGAGAAGACCTACCAGAGACGTCTGGTCGTAGCAACGAAGACTAGCTCAATCGTTGCGCATGAAGAGTTATTGGGCAAACATCAAGGCCAAGAAGTGTTGATTCCGCTTGGTCCTAGGAGACCCATTCGCGCAGAAGAAGTACCGGTATCTGTTATAGCATCATTACAGTATGTGAAACACCATCTTGATCGATGTCTGTGTCTACAATATTATTTTCTCCTACAGTTTGGATTCTGTAGCTATTTGTTTCCCCTCTTTTCGGTTTGTAAATATCAGTTGCGTTAACCCTCTGTTAGTGGCTTGATGTTTAGTTTCTACCTTATTGCCCATGGTTTCTCAAACTGCTTTTTTGTTTTAATTTTTAGAATATTATTTATTGTAACAGTGATGTGTTTATGTACTGTATTTAAAAGAGGAAATGAAAAGGAACAAGTTTAATGCCCGAACATATTTTCTATCGGTTATTCTAGAGATAAGGAAACTGAATAATTTTTATTAACCTTATGTTTATAAGATTCCACCTCGTTAATATATTTGTGAGAATAGAACAAGTCATGAAAAATACTACATTTGGCATTCTCCTTTTATTCACCTCTTAAGACAGATACGACATTGGGCGAAAGTCCTATATACCGATCGAGGATCAAAACCTACCAAAATAAAATTTAATAGATTCTGGTAATTAAAATTATCCAGTTCTTTTCATTGTACAAGTGATTTCATATAAACTCTTTCTAGCAGGTGGTGGTATGAACAAGTTAGTTTTATATAGGCCTAAGGTATATCATAATTTGTAAGAGAACCAATTTTTCATGGAACTATTGATGAACTAAAAAGCTGGAATACTAATTAAAATGTTTACTTTCTGCATAAATTAGGAGAATATGTTTGACAGATTGTGTGCAATTTCAGATTTTATATAATGCCTTATTCCATGAAATTTGTAGGTATGATAAAATATGAGGTGAGGTATAGTACATTGGCTATTCTAATCTTTTCCTGTTCACCAGTGTGAACATCACAGTAACACAGGTTATCAGACAAATTTCATAGACAGCACACACTGGTGTTGGCTATAATATTCTGAAGTGAAACAACAGCAATGTCTCTGTTACAGTATGGAGCTGAAAAGAGAAGTGGGAGTCCTCTTTCAGTACTCTCCCTTGAATATTGAATTGTGACAAAGGGAGGGTTCTCCTGTGAGTCATGTGTTTATGATGTTGCCTGGAGCTGTGGGGATTCCTTGTGAATCAATGGAGCATACATATTGTTGGGCAGCATTTATCAGAAAAGCTTCACAGATCTTGTCTTATTAATGAACACAAGTGGACTGCCTGTGGGTAACCTATAGATGTCAGATGTTATATTTCAAGGAGTTCCTGGAAGAGATGGTTTTGTTATATTTAGGATCATGAACATCATGGTTATCAGCCCCATATTTTTGGTCGTGACCTCTAGTTACGAATCATCCCAGTCTTTTTCCTGGAACAGAAGTGGAAAACCACAGAAAATTGAGTTGGCTGAGATGGGAAATGAACTTGCCTCTTTTTAGTTTTGCCCCGTGAGGCTGTGTGTACGAAACCCTAATAATAATAATGTTATTGGTTTTACATCCCTTTTAATTACAGAGGCCTTTAGAGACACCCGAGGGAGGGTCGCTGATGACCTCGCTGTTCCGCCCCTTAAAACAACACTAAGAGAGACTAGGGTGCTGGAAGTTTCCTCTGAAGGGAATCTTTAACATGCCAGTAAATCTACTGACACTGCTCCCTTTTATTTGCACACTCTCAAATGGCAACTGACTGCACCAGGATTCGATCCTGCAACCCTCGGCACAGCAGGCGAGAACGTTACCACTGTGTCACGCAACCAGTCGTACCAAACCCTTGGGCTACATTTAAATTCTTGGCATGGCACAGATTCTAAAGCTTACAACCAAGAATGCTTGACATTTACATTCTGAGGTAGTCCTCCCAGAAGAGGTGATACATTGGTATACAATAATGTATACCCCTGTAATGTCAATTAGCTCAGCAAATTAGTCACAATTTGGTACTATCAGTGTTGTTTGATCAACACTCTGATTTTAAAATGATACGAGTAACTTAGGCTCTAGTATTAATTTCATATAGGCTATTTCGAGTAGCACAACATTTATTTCATAGCTTTTCAATACTTATAGGTCTTCACTTGGTGCATTTAGAGGACCCTGGTGTTCTTCCAACATTGGGACCGAAGCAGGTTGGAATCTGAGTAGCTGTTAGAACCATGTATAACAAGGAACACTTGTCTTCTTTATTGCTGTGATGTTTAGTAATCCTCATTTCCCTTCCTTGTAGTTGGCTCATCATTATTAAGCAGCAGACTTTTAGGTACCGAAAGGACAAATAATTAATTTTTTTATGTATAAAAATTAGGAAAATATTTACTTAAAAATTCTCTTTTAATTTTACAAAAGTTGTAGGCCCTATGAAGCAATTTTGAAGTGTAGTGTGGCTTGATTTGAAAATGTTGATAGAATTTTATTGACTTCCCACAAGACTGACAATAGAATTTTTCTGTTTGTGTTTAATTTGTTAAAAATGTTGTTGCAACTGGTAAGGACTCGAGTCGGTCTACTAACCCCAAGCTTGCAGGTTCGCTCCTGGCCGTGGTAAGTGATTTTTGAATGGCGGCAAAAATTACGACACCATGTAATACAATGTTGGCATGTCAAAGAACCCATTTGAATTCAGTAGGCAGTGTTCATAATGGCAAAATAAATTTCGGGAGTTTCCGCCATCACAAAGTTCCTCATTTCCCTACTAGAAAGTGCTATAGTGTTCAAGGAGCTTAGATATCTAACCTCCTTGACATTCATAGTGCTTCAAGGAACAACGAAATTCGACATGCAAGCTACCCTTTGGGTGTCATATGACAAAGCTTGCATCTGGCACCCGAGGCCATAAGATATTATTATTATTATTATTACTCTAGTTTTAAGTGTGGAATTCTAGTGAGCACATTACTGAAACACTAAACATATTTCACAACTAGCAAAAGCATATCTGAAAGATATTTCAATCACATTTAATTTGATAAACTTGACATGACTGTTCTTTAAAAAAAAAATTGAAACGAGACGTGCTTGAGGAATTTCTGATTTTATGTATTTTTAGGGGTGCAAATGGAGGTTGAATTATTACTTAACACAACTGTCAAGATAAGCAGAATCTGAATGTATAAGAGTTTATTCCCTTAAATGTGTTTGTTCTTGAGGTGTGGTGGTCATACTTCCTCTTCCCATAGCTAATAATAATAATAATAATAACAATGCAATACAGAAGATCTCCAAATATCCAGATTGATTTTCAGGAAATTTAGAAATTATTGATTTAGTTTACTCCAAATGAACATGCAGTATGTTGAACCAGTTTAATCCCATTAGGTTGTATGTAGCATATGGTTGCTAGGTGCAGAGCAACTACTTGTTCAGATTTATTTCAATTAAAATGTATATTAGAGTACCTACAGTATACATACAGTAAGTAAAGTTCTGTTCTGTCCTGTCCTAAAAATCTGAAGAATACTTAATGTTTCATTGTATGATTGTGTATTTCAAAATACTTTCTATGTTGAAATAGTTGTAGCTTCAGTTAATTGAATACATGCACTATACATATTTCATTTCTGACCCAAATAACTTATCTGGATTCCAGCATGTCCAGATAATTGGATTTCTGCATTCCTCTGTTTGATTAAAATATTGATTATTGCAATACATTGTCTAATAACTCCTTGACTGGACCTTTACGGCAGCAGCTAGAATTTGAACCCAGAGATGTAGTCTGAATTTGCATTTGATTTTTTTGATTTATTTTCCCTGCTACACTTAGAGCTTAAGAGCTCCTTTACAGTAAGTTAGTAGATCCTATGAGCTAGTGCACTTATCATTCACAAGGAACCTACGTGTAACGTCTGTTACACTGCTATGAAGAGCAGCTGGATTTTTGTAACATCTCTCCCAAGTTCAAGGCCTTGTTTTCTTTTTTACATTAACAGCTAGGATCCATAGCCCGTGACGATATGGCCGTTAAACATGTAGGTTTGCCTACATAGCAGAACACTTCTTGAGGAAGAACCAAAGTGGGAAATTCACTGTTTTAATTGCGTTCTCAAGAGTTTATTCCCTCTCTGAACACATGTTTGTTCTTGAAGTGTGGGCGGTATTTCAATGTCAGAATGTAGGCTTTCGGGGCTTGGGCAAAGCCCTGGGCAGTTGGCACTGTGTAGAATTTGTGTGCTATTCTGCAATATTATGATATCTGTGAAGTAGTGTTTATTTCTAATTAAGATTAGGATTGGGGAGGAGGCAACCATGGCCTTAAGTGATAGAACTCTCCTCTTCTCAGTTTTGTCTCTATAAACTGAGTGTACTCCATTCCAAATCTCAGACTAGAATTGAATTTCTTGGCAAAGCTGAGAATCGAACCTGGATCTCAGGGATGACAGCCAAGAATCCTATACACACAGTGTGAATACTTTCTTTTAAAAAGTCCAACATTTTTGTCCGAACAGTTGGCTGTTCTAATTTAAATAAGCAAACCTACATTTTTTATGAATGTATGTATTGATGTAAGGTTTCAATATTTTAATCTAATGCAGTTGGTAAAAAATTATATTGAATATCAGCTTTAATTTTTCATAGGTTTGAAGGTTTCTTAAATAAATGCATTTTTGGATTGATTTTATTTATTTAATTACGATATACACACATCAAAAAAAGTTTTGCATCACCTCGGTTCCCAGATCTCCGGCATATAGACGTTGACTGTGTATATTGTATCCAAGATACAGTCCCTTTGACTGTTCATAGATGTCACTAAAACTGCTCAAAGATGTAAACAACCATGCATGAGCAGGGCCTATTAGACGGAGGGGGTACGACAGCCGATCAGTTCCAGTCATTCCACCAGGACGAAGGTACGCTGCTCATGTTGTCTGTAGTTCTACCATGCCTAGAAGGTCAATACCGCAGTTCGATCGCGTCCGCATTGTTACTTTGTGTCAAGAAGGGCTCTCAACAAGGGAAGTTTCCAGGCGTCTCAGAGTGAACCAAAGCGATGTTGTTCGGACATGGAGGAGGTACAGAGATACAGGAACTGTCGATGACAGGCCTCGCTCAGGCCGCCCAAGGGCTACTACTGTAGTGGATGACCGCTACTTACGGATTGCCGCTCGGAGGAACCCTGACAGCAATGCCACCATGTTGAATAATGCGTTTCGTTCAGCCACAGGACGTCGTGTTTCAACTCAAACTGTGCGCAATAGGCTGCATGATGCGCAACTTCACTCCCGACGTCCATGGCGAGGTCCAGCTTTGCAACCCCGACACCATGCAGCGCGGTACAGGTGGGCCCAACAACATGCTGAATGGACCCCACGGAATTGGCATCACGTTCTCTTCACCGATGAGTGTCGCATATGCCTTCAACCAGACAATCGTCGGAGACGTGTTTGGAGGCACCCTGGTCAGGCTGAACGTCTTAGACACACTGTCCAGCGAGTGCAGCAAGGTGGTGGTTCCCTGATGTTTTGGGGTGGCATTATGTGGGGCCGACGTACGCCACTGGTGGTCATGGAAGGCTCCGAAACGGCTTTACGATACCTGAATGACATCCTCCGACCCATAGTGCAACCATATCGGCAGAATATTGGAGAGGCATTTGTCTTCATGGACGACAATTCTCGACCTCATCGTGCACATCTTGTGAATGCGTTCCTTCAAGATAACGACATCGCTCGACTACAGTGGCCAGCATGTTCGCCAGACATGAACCCTATCGAACATGCCTGGGATATGTTGAAAAGGGCTGTTTATGGACGTCTTGACCCACCAACCACTCTGAGAGATTTACGCCGAATTGTCGTTGAGGAGTGGGACAATTTGGACCAACAGTGTCTTGATGAACTTGTGGATAGTATGCCACGGCGAATACAGGCATGCATCAATGCAAGAGGACGTGCTACTGGGTATTAGAGGTAGTGGTGTGTACTGCAATCTGGACCACAAATGCTGAAAGTCTAGCTGTATGATGGTACAACATGCAATGTGTGGGTCTCATGAGCAATAAAACGAGCTGAAATGTTGTTTGTGTTGATCTCTATTCCCTTTGTATTTAACGGTTCCGGAACTCTTGGAACCGAGGTGATGCAAAACTTTTTTTGATGTGTGTATTTAAGGATTTATCTTTTCATTAGGATTTTGCTTTCAAGACATGGCTCTCCAGGAACTCATTGGGTAATAAAGAATGTAATCCAATACAAGGAGACTAATATGCTACTGAATAAGCTACAGCAACAGATTCTTCATTTTCATTCATTCTGATGTATTTCTTTGTGTGGTTAAGAGTAATTTTTGCTCAGAAGTCTTTTGGAATGAAGGTGGTATCATTATTTGATGCACTAACTTAGCAGTCATATTATATATCCATCTTGCCTGTGAAATTCACTAGCAATATCTACAATAGAATTAAAAGTTTGATGTGCTATTAAAATAAATGATTCATTATTCAAATAGCATTAGTAAAGATACTTTGTCAACATTTTGATATTTGGAAGTCTCTTTGTATCGATATTTGAAATGTTGCTCTAGAAACCTATGTATTAAACATGGCCTACATTACAAAGGAATGTGTTTCATGTAGGATTTCTGACCTTGGATATTGCATTGACTGTAAATAGAGACAGTATTGGCTTTGGGTATTATCTTCATTCACTGAAATACAACTCGAGAGCTATTTCGATTCATGCACTCATATTTATATACACTAACTTAATGCTCCAAATGTGCTACGATCAATTATAAAATCTTAGTGAGTGCAACAGGGGTGGATGAAATCAGTGTAGAGATGATAAAGGCTGCTGGACCTGTTGGTATGCAATGGCTGTATCGACTGCTAAAGTGTGTGTGGAAACGGAAATGTGTACCAGAAGACTGGGAGAAAGGGCTAATAATACCAGTGTTCAAGAAAGGGGACAAGAAAGTGTGTGATAACTATAGAGGGATCACCCTCATATCACAGATAGTAAAAATACTGGAAAGGATATTAGAAAGAAGAATGAGAAGAAAGGTGGAAGGAGAGTTGCAAGAGGAACAGTATGGCTTCAGGAGTGGAAGATCCACAGTGGACCCAATCTGTAGCTTGAGGCAGGTGATGGAAAAGAACTGGGAATATGGAGAGGATTTGATCATGACTTTCATAGATCTAGAAAAGGCATATGATAGTGTCCCCAGAGAGAAGGTATGGGAAACCATGGTTAAGAAGAGACTGGGAAGAGAAATGTTGGAAATGGTGCAAGCAATGTACAACAACTGTGTTAGCAGGGTACTGACCCCAGTTGGAAAGACAGATTGGTTTAGGAACAAGACTGGACTAAGACAGGGGAGTGTGCTGTCACCTCTTTTATTCATAATGGTAATGGATGAAATTGTAAAGGAAACAAAGGAAGCATATGGACATAAAGAAATGAAGTTACTATTATTTGCAGACGATATTGTGGTCTGGGGAAGGAACACTGAAGAAGTGCAAAAACAACTAGATGCACTGAACGAAAATATTCAGAAGTATGGCCTGAAAATCAGTATAGAGAAAAGCAAGACCATGGTGATGACAAGAGGGGAAAGACAAGGAATGGGCACTGTGAAAATTGGAAGTCAGAGTTTGGAAATTGTGGACACGTTCAAATACCTAGGAAGTGAATTGATGCAAACTGGTAGGTTGGACATGGAGATTGACAGGAGGGTACAGCAGAGCAATGCATTCTATCAAAGTGTAAGAAAACTTGTTTGGGATAAGGAAGTACCAAGGAAAAGCAAGGAGGTAATGTATAAAATGTACTATGTACCCATATTAACTTATGCAGCTGAGACTTGGACCCTGACGAGCAGGCAAGAGAGTAGAATCCAAGCCAGTGAAATGAAATTCCTAAGAAGTATGATAGGTAAGACAAGGAAAGACAGAGTGAGGAATGAAGATGTTAGGAAGGAAGTTGGGATGGCAAAACTAAATGAGAGAATTGAGAAGAATAAACTAAGGTGGTTTGGACATGTAAAGAGGATGGAGGAAAATAGAATACCAAGACAGGTGCTGGAGGCCAAGTGCAAGGGTAAGAGAGCAAGGGGAAGACCTAGAACAAGGTGGATCGATTCAGTGAAGAACAGCATGAGAAAAAGGAATCGGGACTGGGACAAGATCGTGGAAGAAGAATTGTGGAAGAAAAGAGGAAAGTGGAGAAGTGCCATAAATACCCCGACCCGGCAGGAGCTGTATAAGGGGAAATGATGATGATGAGTGAGTGTATAGCAAAAATCACTTCTGGGGTTCACAACATAGATCAGAAATGTGGATGTTATAACAGAGGAAAATAATTTGCCTTATAAAATAAACATTAGGCTTGCCCCTTCTTCCCATTAAAATATGAGAAATATTTAACAACATAATGTTGATATTGTTAAGACTCAAAGTTCTTTGATATGTCATATTGCATGATTAGTTTTGAACTCGATTCTCCATAAAATTTAAAAGGTTATTTATCGACGATTCATTAACTTAGGCCCTTCTGAACATACTACAGCTAGCTAACTCTTTAACTCCTTTCCCCTAAGAATTGAAATTAAGTAAAGATGAAAAGTAGACAGATAAGAAAATAATCTGTATCGTTGGCTTTGTTCGAGATTCCTTTTGAGTGTCTTGTTTGGCAATATGCCTTTCTTTAGTTTGCTTCTTGGCTGTTTGATCTCAGTTTCACTAGATATCTTGTTGAAAACATACATTTGGATTATCTATAGTTCCTTATTTGAGATATAGTGTTGGATATAGTATAACCCTATGAGATTGAAGACAGATCCCACCATATTCAAGCCTATATTTGATGATTTCTTTTTGGTTTTCGGAGTTCGTCATTACTTAGCTACTTGCGTATGAGAAAAATAATAAAGTAGGTTAAAATTCTGGATGTAAAAATAACAGGCCATGTGGTTCAGATCGGATTTTTAATGAACACCTAAAAGCAGTTCGTCATGAATGATTCCATGACTTCCATGACTAATGTCTGCAAAGAGGGATGATACCTGGCTATAAAGGTGCTGTATAAGGGGAAAGGTGACACCACAAATCCCAACTCATATGGGGAATAGCCTTAGAATGTAACCTACTGAAGGTATTGACGTCAATATTGGGGAAGCGTCTCAGTTGACTGGTAAATAATAAATTGCCCGAGACTCGGCTTGGCTCTAGAAAGGGATGATCAACAACTTCCACTGTTTGTTGTCTCCAATATGACATAGAGAAAACTTTACAGTGCCGAGGAGTGAACTGCATGCAATCTTCATAGATTATGCCAAAGATTTGTCAGCATTAGCACATCCATACTCGCAGAAAAACTGGAGAATATGATTGGACCTATGCACTATCCATTACTGCTGATCGGAACTTCCTTGTAAATAATTGGATTGAAATAGATGATGGCATTGCGATATCGAATTGTATACGAGGAGCTGACCTTTGATCTTCGATCTAAGAAGTAAGTTTGTAGTTTTACTTGACCGTTAATCTCGTGATCATGAGCCACAGGACCTCCTTTTTACGTGGATTCCGAACCACAGGACATGGCATTTCACTTGAAAATCTCACATGCATTGACTGGGAATCGAACCCAGTCCACCTTGGTAAGAGGCCAGCAGCTTGACCACTGCGTCACCGTGCCGTTTTATGGGACGAGTTTCACTCGACAGATACTATGACGAATAAAGAATGGACTCGAGATGGATATGAACAGAGACACACGGTGGCACTTTTCTGTCCATGGGTTCCATCACAAGTTAAGTGCCGACCCTGTGGTGTTGGGGTAGCAACTGCCTCTCACCCGGAACCCTGGGTTTGATTTACGGCTCTGTCAGGGATTTTAGAAACTGATGTGAGGGCTGGAATGAGCGGTCATGAAAACCGACATTAACGGCCGAGGCGACCCGATATGCTGACCATGCGTCTCCCCAATATCTGCAGGCCAAGTGGCTGAGCAGCGATCGTTCGGCAGGCCTTTCAGGGGCTGTAGTGCCACAGGGGGTTTAAAGAACAAAGTATAAAGCTTCTTTATTCTTCTTATTTAGAATAAAAATATCAGTCGAGAGGAATTTTAATCAGTCTTTATGTGTCCAGATAGAATGGAATGCTGGTGATGGGATCACTTTTGTTAATTAGGTAGCTTGGACCATACTGCAGTATCCACACTCGGCATGTGGAAAAGTCGTTACTGAAGTACTGTATGAGAGATTGTTTTAATTGATTGACTGGGCTATTGTATTGTGGCAACTTTCAGCTCTCAGGATTATAGCTCAAGTGGACAATGGAACATGGAAAAATTGAACTTTTTCCCCAAGTACATCAAAGAAAGTAGTTTCGATTTTCAATATGAGTAGTGACACAGCAATTGTCAATGAAATGATTGCCTTCAGAATGGATTGGAGAAACAATTTGGAAGTCATTGCTAGTTTTTCAAATAATTGTTTCCCCCTCCATTTAGAGAGTAGTGAATTATTGAGCAAATTGCTTGTAATGCAAGAAAGAAATCTCATTGAAATGACATTTGTTTTCTAAAAAATTCAACACTTGCATATTAATTCTCCATTGCTGAATGAATATATACAGCAAATTAATTTGCTCTCTGCTGACAATAATTTGGATATTGAAATGCCATTGCTATGGTATATGTTCAGTAAGCTATTAATTAGCTGTTAAATGGCTCACTCTTACAATAATAAATAAATAAACTACAATTATCATAATCATGTGCTTTGTCACTAGCTATTAATCTTATTTCATTATTGCCAAATCGATGTTTTATTATTATTACTGTATTTTATTGTTGTATTTAGTCTTTAAAACAATTCACATATATATTTTATTTTGTTCGATTATACATTAAATTCTTAAAGTTATTGCAAATTCGATGGCCATTTTTCTTTATTATTACAATCATTTTCGTAGTATGTATTTTTGGGTAGATCTGTGGTAGTGTCTGCCTTCTGATCCTAAGATCACAGGTTCAGTTCCCAGCCAAGGAAGTCTGATTTTTGAAGGGTGAAAAGAGAAAAGCCCTGCCACTCTTCAGTCACAAGTTGTCAGGTCGTAGAAGCCTCTATTCACGTTTGGGGATTACAAAACAAAAATTAATTAAATCTTGAACCGGTGTTGCCCGACAGACTTCTGTTTTTTCTGTTAAGAGATGGTGCTAATAGAATGTCTGAATAGGAGAATAGATCATGTAAATGGTTCTAACTCAAAAGATCTACAGTTCACTGGGTATTTCTGGGGCCATAACATTTATTTAACATTAAATTTTCTTTTGACTTTATTTTAAACTACAGTATTTTACAGTGAACTCTATTAAGGTGTATTACTTGCTGTTGTAATTGGTGTGCTGTCCTGTTGTGGCAATAAATTAATAAAAGGAGATTTTTACTCTTCTTTTTCTAGGTAACTTTCAAACCAGCATGGAAGAGCAGAGCAATAGCCCTGCTGTTTTTTGTGGAGTGTTGAAAATTTACTGGGTTAATTTAAAGCCAGGATATTGTCTGTAATGGCTGACCTTGTGTACAGCATAATGAGTTGAAGACCAGGAGACTTAGTAAATTGGGAGAAAAGTGTTAGGCAGGAGGGGAGGAATTGAGTCAAGAAATGAGGTCATCCTGTTTCTGTCTTTGTGATATATTGTATTTCTTGAACCAATGGTTTCTTTTAGTATTATTTTGGTAGCTACAGTCGCCATGGGTGCACTCTGTAGGCGAGTGGGTTGTCGGCTGTCTTTGAAATGGTTTTTCATGGTTTCCCATTTTTAATTTCAGGCGAATGTCAGAATAGAACTGTATCTTCTTATAGGCCAGGACTGCTTCCTTCCAACTTCTTGCTCAATTACATTAACTCCTCTGATGAGGTTGGTGGCAGGATGGGCATCCAGCCATTAAAACTTCACACATCAACCCCAACCCTGTAAGAATCAGACATGCATTACTACCTTTTCTTTAAATTAAAGCAGAAGCTCAGGCTTATACCTCAGACTGCTGGAAAGTTAAAAATTATTTTGTAACAGAGAAAAAAGGATCTCGGCCTAGATATTTAATTCTTGTCTGAGGGCAGGATTGGTTCCATTCCCACTTCTGCTCCAGGCAAATGCTGGGATGGTTCCTAATTTAAGACCATGACTACCTCCTTCCCAATCCTTACCTAATAATAATATCGTATGGCCTCGGATGCCGGGTGCAAGCTTTGTAATTTGACACCCGGACGGTAGCTTTCATGTCGAATTTCGTTGTTCCTTGAATCACTAGGCCTATGAAAGTCAAGGAGGTTGGATATCTAAGCTCCTTGAACACTATAGCACTTTCTAGTAGAGAAATGAGGAACTTTGTGTTGGCTGAAACTCCCGAGATTAATTTTGCCATTATGAACACGGCTTACTGAATTCAAATAGGTTCTTTGACATGCCAATATCGTATGACATGCGTGTCGTATTTTTGCCTCCTTTCAAAAATCACTTACCATGGCCAGGAGCGAACCTGCGATCTTGGGGTTAGTAGACTGACACTCTATCCACTCACCCACCGTGGCAAGCTAATCCTTACCTGAATTACATGTACACACTTGTACTACTACTACTACTACTACTACTACTACTACTACTACTACTACAGGCACCACAATAACACCAGTTATCAGACAAATTCTACTCTCTTCCAAATACACTCGCTAAATGACCACGATGTCCAAGCCCGTCAAATGAAACTATTACTACCACTATGAAAATTTTGCTTAAACAGGGCTTGTTAGTCTTCCTGGATATTGACTAATTCACTGTAAAGACCTGGATTATTTTAGGATGTATCTACCAGCTGGATCATTGCAGGTTTATGATTGGCATTCAGTGATTTTTGAAAGGCGGCAAAAATACGACACTCGTGTCATACGATGTTGGCATGTCAAAGAACCCATTTGAATTCAGTAGGCCGTGTTCATAATGGCAAAATTAATCTCGGGAGTTTCCGCCAACACAAAGTTCCTCATTTCTCTACTAGAAGCGCTATAGTGTTCAAGGAGCTTAGATATCTAACCTCCTTGACTTTCATAGTGATTCAAGGAACAATGAAATTTGACATGCAAGCTACCCTCTGGGTGCAAATTACAAAGCTTGCACCCGGCATCCGAGGTCATACGATATTCTTATTATGTTATATTTTATTATTATTATTGTTATTAATTTATTGTTATCATTATTATTATTATTATTATTATTTTAAGTGGTTAAACTAATATTTATATCCTATCTCTGGATATCATGTCTTCTTACATCTATAAATTGAGTGTTTTGAATGTACTAGCCTATCTTTTATTTAAGAAAGTGTTGCATAATATATTTTTATCATTGCATGTTTTTCATTTCTCTTCTTTTATCACACAACTATGGTTATGTTATGCAGGTGTGTTAAATGTTTTTGAACATCAAAAATAGCTCATTAGTAATTATAAATTTAAACCTAGAATACATGTTTAGAATGCTACAGAAAGGACAAATATGACCAAAAATATGTGCAGAATGTTTGTTGGTAAATATGATTTATTTCTTGACAAAATAGTTTTTGCACAATTTCAGCCATTAGGTTGAGTGTTGTACAGAACATACAAGCCCATTTAGATGGAAGGTAGAGAATTTAAATCTTTCCTGGTGCAGTATTAAACCTATTATTATTGTGAGCCCCCTTCCTTCTTATCGAGTTGACTAATTTTTTTTGAAAATTAGTTTCTATTTGCTGGCGTGGATGAAATTATTTCCTATCAGAAATAAAATGTTAGTAGAAATAACCTGTTCCATTGCACCCTTAGAATTTTCTTGCAGTTATAGAAGCAAATCAAGTTTGCCTTGGTTCTGAGTCTAGAAAGTACTTTAGCAAAACCCCATTATTCCAGTTGAACATTAACTCGTGCAGAAATCAAACTTCTTGTCTCGAGGGCCTTCTTGAATGTCTGATTTTTCACACTTCATGAAACAGCATCTAAGGACTAGTTCCCTCTACACTGAGGTTGTCACTTTCGGAGATGATTTCCAGATGAATCTCCTGATACTAGGATAACTTGAACTAATGAATGTTGTAGCCAGGTGGAGTTGGTTTGTAGGGGGTTACTATATTTAGCAGGTGTGGGGAAGGGACTAAAATACTTACTGAGAGGAATATAAATGGCCAGGTGTGGCCACAAATATCTGGATATGGTATTATGTGTTCACAACAGTGGAGCTGTAGAATACTGTGTATGCCCCAGGTACAGTGTGTATGTGTTACTGACTCATCATATTAGGATTTGGCATATCCTCCCGTTCTCTTTTATGCCCTGTGATTACTGAAGATGACCTTAGTTTTCTGTCACTATAAATCGACAAGTCCCCACAACCACTTTCTTTAAAGTTCAAAATTACATGTTTAGAAAAAGGGTTTAAATGTTTATTTTCTTGACAAACTTAATCTCTTAATTTCCCTGTGTACTGTATGTGAACTGACTGGCTGTGTGGCTCAGCAGTGAGGTTCTCGTCTGCTGTTCCCAAGGTTGTGCGTTCAACTCCCAGCAGTCAGTTGTCCCATGTCTGTAGATTTTTTGGCACATTAAAGGTTCTATTCTGGGCAAAAATCCAACACCCCTGCGTCTCTTAAGTCAACTGTAGTTAATAGAGACGTAAAACTCACTACAGTGTAACTTTCCTGCACACATACATGCATTATGTGTAATTCCAGTAACTGTACACTTGTGGAAGCTTTTAGGTCAGTCATGGTACCTTGGATTCGATTCCCGGCTCTGCCAAAAAATGTAATTCTAATCGGAGCGCTGGAACGGGGTACACTCAGCCTCGTGAGGCAAAACTGAGCAGAGGTGGGTTAGATTGGCACCTTGGCCTGGATCCTATAAGTGGTTTTCTGTGATTTCCCATTTCTACTCTGGGCGAATGCCGGGATGGTACTTAACTTCCTGCCCAATCCTCGCCTCAATTACAACTACACACAATAGCGCAGGTTATCAGGATATATCTGGACCGACAAAGGTGGAAGAGGCTCATAAACCACACCTGGGAAACTGGATTTGGTCTACAATGATGATGATGATGATGATGATCAGGCACACATCCAAATATGCGACACTGAAATTGCTATGATGTCCAAGCCTCTAAAAATGAAACAATAATATTAGCGATTTAGAGGGTAAGGCTATTCTCCAACTTTCTGTCATTAGGTTTCCCCCCCTATTGTGACGGGGATATGTTCTAGAAATTCAGACACTATCTTCCTTTACTCAGTGAACATGTCAACAGTGGGTAGTGAAAGCTAGTACTTAGTAATGCCAGGCATTAAAGTAGCAACTATCATGCCTGCTTTGTGTTTGAAGTCTGGAGTGTGAATTTTGTTACAGAAGCTAGTGAATTGTACATTCATTTATTTTGTTGGAGGCTACTCTTACACCTCATCCTAGACCCTAATGATGAGTTACACACACTATAACAGTCGCCACAGGAACAAGATCATCGTTCAATTCAGCACACATCCGCAAATATGTTGGTTTGATGAGCACATGTTGCAAGCCCCTAAAATTAACAACTTAACTTAATATGGCCAAAGGGGAATTGATGATTAGACCTTACATTTGAACAACTTCTTTACTTTCACTCAGTTTGACAATCCTGCATTGATGTAAATTTTGTTTTTGAGTGCAGTTTTCTGAAGAATTAAAAATTAATATAAATAGCCTAGCAGCAACCCCACTTATCAAGGAACCAAAATACAGTGGTGAAATTTGGCTGCCTAGTGCGAAGCCAATCCCTTTCTTTCTAAAGGAAACTGTGTGCTTTATTTTTCACTCGGCATAGTTTGGACTTTCTTGAAATGGCATGTTGTATATGTCTGCATGTCTGAAACATTATGCATGTCACAAAGCACTTAGATAGTGAAAGAGCATGGACTTGTTGCACTTGGTTTTGAAGCATGCTGATTGCACCTCTAGGTAAAGTGGAATACATTAAATGTGAAGAGCATGAGCATCTGTGTATTGGATCTGTGAAACATGGCATGAAGTATTCTATATGCATAGCATGAAGCAAGAACAGATTTGAGCATGCTTTTGAAGAAGTGTTGATGGAGCCTGGCATAATAAAAGAAATGTTGCTGTGCCTGCATCAAGCGCCACTGTTTGTCCACAGTAGACAACATCTCGAGCTGGCATCTCGCCCACACACGCTGCTCATTCAGTCAGCAGTCTGCCCGGCAACAAGCCTATCTCCTGGAGACCCTCGGGTGCAACCCCTCATCTGCAAGATGGCTTCGTTTGAGTCGATAGGTAGCTGCTCTCTGGATGCATTTGCTACAGCAAGCGAGGCCTCAGGTATTATGCTGCATTGGCTGAATGTTTTATTGCAAAGCATGCTAAATCAGCTGTTGAGTGCTGGTGTAGAGTAGTGTGCCATCAAATATCCAACTGTATTTATTCCAAAGCTTTAAATTGGAAATTCAATTATTTGAGATGATTTTTGGGGATACAGTAATTCTTCTCAGAAATGCATGAGAATGCTTACCATCAGAGACATTTTAGTGACATATTTTGACTCGTGATTATACAGTAGTAAAATGAGCCTTGAGGGTGAATTAGTGTCAAATTACTGTGAATTTTTGGTACATGTTCAAAAACGTGCAGCGTAGCACTGAAACTAACAGGGTGGCTTTACTATAGTAGTTAGCATTGTTGGCTGCCTTCCCAAAGGCCTGGGTTCAATTCCCTGCTCTGCCAAGAAATGTATTTCTTGTTTGAGGGACTAGAACAGCATTGTTAACATGCAAGTCACCCAAGTGGTGTCAATTTTGAAGACCTGCATCAAGCCGTTGGGCTACAAGAATTTACTATTGTAACCACAGTACATTGGGGCTTTCATGAAATATTACGAGAATTAGATTTCCACATCTGAAATGATGAGAAATAAAGGCTTCAAGCTATCAGGTCTTGTGTAATGCACAGATAGTACATAACCAGGTAGATGGAAGTTAGAGAATTAAAATGTTTGATCCCAGTGAACCCAAACCCACTACCACCAACTTTGTACATTTTAATTCTCTTACTTCCATACATGGTTTGCAATATTTTGTCATTGCCACTACAATACCTCCTACGCAGGAATACAACTTTTCAGGAAGTGGAAAAAAATCATAAAACCTCTCATGTTTGACTTTATGAATATATACTGTGTAACAGTTACTGTGTGGCCATACAAATTGTAACACTATTTATTTGTGAAAGGTTCTACTCATAGGGTTAGGACTACTGTTCTGACTCAGTGAGGAAAGCAATGGCAAACTACCTCACTCCTCTTCTTGCCTAGAACGCCTCAATATAGCACTGCCTTGGGTTTTTATGGGTATCTACTCACATAACGTAACGGCGGTGCTTTTGAGGATCCAACCAGCCTTCGGGCTGACAACCTAACAGACAGGCCTAACACATTATTTAACAGTAAAAATAAGAAATTAACTTACATCACATTAGTAGGTATTGCTTGTTATGAGTGGGCAACACATAGGAGGTATTAACATGGCAATGACGATTTGTGCATTAACGACTTAATAGTCTTTATCAGTAGAAGCTTTTCAGTCTGCCAACACAAGTGTACCCAATTAGATTGGGCGAAGAGTTGCAATTAATTACCTAATGGTGTCGTACAGTAATCAATACAGTGCTGCAGAGATAGATGCAGTTGTCACCCCAGCAGATGTATCTTTGCTAAACAGAGAGAAAGTGTCTTGATTGCGGTAGCTCAGTTGAACTGAACATTGGGCTGGTAATCCCAACGTCCCAGGTTTAATTCATTCCACACACTCTTTACTGGACCCATGTCAGTAGAAGGTAACTCCCCCTCGGGCCTAGATACATATGCCAATTAATTTTGGAAGGGTTATATCCTCTCTTGCAGCAAGTTGATCCAGAGCTGCCATTACTGGTCCTGCAGATGGGCACTAGGTAGGATTTGACCTTCAAGCTGATCACATGCATGCTAGTTTATGAAACGAGTGGAGGGCTGGCCACAGGAGGACCTCTACAAATTGCCGCCAGCTCGTGGACACACGGAAGCCTCCGTGGTTTAGGCGGCAGCACGCCGGCCTCTCACCACTGGGTCAGTGGTTCAAATCCCGGTCACTACATGTGAGATCTGTGCTGGACAAAACGGAGGCACTCCGGTTTTACCTGTCAAAATTTCTTTCCAGCAACACTCTCCACTATCATTTCATTTCATCTGTCATTCATTTAATCATTGCCCCAGAGGAGTGCGTCAGGCCTCGGCAGCCGGCACAGTTCATATCCTCACCGCTAGATGAGGGCTTCATTCATTCCATTCCTGACCCGGTCGAAGACTGGAAGCAGGCTGTGGATTTTCATTTTCGTGGACACACATGGTGTATGGCAGCAGTGTCCTGTTCAAAGACTGTACCAAGGTGCTGTCTCAGGTGGGCCAAGACATGCAGACACAGATTGCCATTGATGATAGTATTGTGCTGTCAGATTCATCCCAATCACTACCAGTGGTGACCAGAAGTCATCCCATATGGCCCTAGCCAGGGGTTAATGCAGTGTACCTCTCCACAACATAGGACAACACTAAGGTCATCCATGGTCTATAGTCTAATCTAAGATTAATCATTGAACATGATACAACACTACATCAATCCATCCCTTCTGGTTATGGCAACAGTATGTATGTTCAGTCTTCAAGGGTTCTTCTACATAACCTTGGCTGAAAAACACTTTTTTCCAGTGTTAATATAATATCCAACACAAAATGTACACTTCATTACATAAATACAGGGCGCCATGGAATGTTCTCCGCAGCGGCTACATGCAGCTGCGAGAAGTAGCGTCATCAGTTTAGTTGGCAGCATGGTGTCCTTGATAGGGTGAAGGCAACGTGTGGGATGTGGGCTGTTGAAATCGTCAGTGTATAGTTAGATTATTGGAAGAGTGCAACAGTATGTTATGAATGGCTGTGGTGAGTACAAAGTTTACTGTTTGTTTGTTTTGATACAAGCGACAGCTGGGTTGCCAACGTAACTGGTGATGCTATCTCTCGCAGCAGCATATAGGCACTGCGGAGAACATTCCCTGGCACCCTGTATAATTAGGGATAGTGAAGTCTATACTGTTTGTTTATTTCAGATAGTTGAGCCATTTAGATTAGCCAGCCCGGGTACAAGTTTGTACATGTTCTAGGTGTAAGATTGTTACTACCTGTCCAGATGACTGGAGATAGATTCCTCTCACTACCAAAGAGGGTTAAATCCCTGTGTTAAGGTTGAAATGAGTCGACTCAACCTCTTGAGGAAGCTTTTTTTAGAAGTTTGCTATTCTGGCAGTCAACATGGTAGACAAAGAAACATAAATATTTGAACTAGTACTCAAAATTTGAATAAAAGCAATTCCATTTGCAGTATATACTAACTGTAAATTTATCATGAAATATTCACAGGATTAAAATAGGGCAGATAACATGTTTCGTTCATTAAGTGAACACCTTCAGATCTAAATCAATTAGAAGTTAAATTAATTATGTAGTTTTGTTGTAGTTCTGTTGTTCTTGTTGTCATCATTTAATAACAAGTGAGTTATTTTTTATTTTACATATAATAAAAGTTAGTCTGTGTAATTGTTTTGAGGAATTGAAATGACTGGTTTGACTTTGGATAATAATTTACATCAAAATTTAAATTTATTTGTTAGTGACTGTACTGTAGTATACATAGATGCAGTGGACAATGGTTCAAGAGGCATGAAAACCTGGCCAAAAGTTGAAATGTCAATACAACTGCATGAGCATTTTTGTATAAGGACTTCTGGGGGTTACTGAATCCAAATGTAATATTAAAATTTGAAAATCAATAATGTTGGCCAGTTTGTTTTTAGAAGTGGGCTTTCGGTTGAAAAATGGGGGTGAAATTATGAAACCTAATGGGGCAATATATTTAAAAGGTTCAGATTAATTCATTGTTTATTTTTTATTTTTTAAGATGTAATAACTTTAATGAAAGTTATCAGATATAATAATATTTTAATATACATTTCATAGAAATAATAATTTAAAATTATTTTGTATTTTATTCTAGTTGAAATAAGTTAGTACTTACAGCTTCAAATAAGATATAACATTGTAAATACTGTGGGTAAATTATTTCAACTAGTAAAATAGTACATTATGCAACGAGCCTATAATGGCAATAATTAAGACACGAGTATGTTTATAAAACGAGTGATGCGAGTTTGATAATTCCCATACGAGTGTCTTAATTACCATTATAGGCGAGTTGCATTTGACTGTTTATGTTCGACGATAATTATAACTATTTTATGTTCAAACAAAAATATTCATAAATATCTGTCGAGATTTCGCCAGTTTTAGGTACTGAACAGAGCGCATTGGATGCAGAGAATATCTTGTTTTTGACCATGGCCTCCTCAAATACCCCACTATGACACTAGCCACTCAGTGAAATTTAAAATTGGGTGCTGTGGAAGTCAGCACAGACGTGCGATGCAATCCTTACCTAATTGGTCACACAACTGTTTCTTGAGCTCGGATTGGTGGGAGAAACTGTTTCATAATGAAAAATAGTGTTATAATGACCCTCATTATGATACAGTTTTCTGACATATAATATTTACATTTCGACATCATCGAACATGAAGTATATAATATGAATATTTTATTGTTATTGAATTGTACAATAACGTAGAGATAGGAACTTGATCTCTGGAAGTTTCCTCAAGTCCTAGCTGAGTCCCTAAACAGATTCTTCTGTATGCTCCAAGTGGTCGAAGAAACCTGGGAAGAGCAAAGCAACGCTGGCAAGAGACCGTAACAGGCCTCTAGGCCTAATACGGGAAAGTTAATGATGATCAAATTAAAGTAAATATCAAACGGTATTGAATTAATTTATTCCACCTTATTCAATAATTGTAATTAATATAAAATAAATAAATAAATTAATTAATGAGTACCAGATTAATTTCTCAGATGCAAGCCACTGCATAAATTGTTCTTACATATCGGTAGAAGGCATCATGTACATTAAAAATTTGACAGTGGAACGCAGCAGTAAAATGTATGTGACTTGTTGAATAGATGTGTTAGAAAAATAATTGTGTGTACAGTGCAAACTTGACTCTGACTTTTTATGTACCGTACTGCAAACAAATATTTGTTCAAATAAAGATGTGCTGGTATGCATACCTTCATTCATATCACCCATACTAAACTCTATTGCAAAACTCTCTGCAAATTAGTAGATGACCATTTAAAATTTCCATTCACCATGTACACTGCTAAGCTAGACTCACTGTGCCACACAGTGCTCACTAGATACAAATTAATAGATGATCACTTAAAGTATCCTTTTAGTGTGTATGCTGCTAAGCTCGACTCACAGTTACATGCGGTAATCAACGGTTATAGATATGAAGCCTGTCATAGGCTCGCTGTCACCACAGTATGCACCAAGGCCCTCTCTACAAAATTCAATAGTACTAAACTCAAGATTAAGACTTTCATTTTTCTACTGTTGGCCAGGTTTTCATGTCTTCTGAACCACTGTGCGATATTGGAATACAATTTGAAGGAGAATGTGTCATGTGTGGTTGTGTGGATTATGCACTGTAGCCTATGACTATTTTCCAGCCTATCTTAAGGCCATAGCCACCTCGACAATCCCAGCCCCAATAGCAAGTATCCATACTAGTGTGTCATCACAAAAAAAAAATAGATTTCATATGTGCTCAAGTGCATGGATCTGATGACCAAGATGACCCATGTTCCCAAACGAAAGAAGGGTGCAAACTCTATTGAATACGAATATCTCATTTTTTCTTTTTTTTTTCTTTTACACCTTGTATTGCATATACAGTACATACAGGGTATTTCGGCAGAATTGGTCATCAGGTTGTTTGGCTTTGCCATATTTTTCCCCAGCAAAATTTCAGCTGTAGTGCTATTTCAGAAATCTGACTTCCTACAACTTAGATCAGAAAACAAATTTTGGAAGATTCCAGTCATACTATCTTGGGAAATGTTTGAAGCACATTAAATAACCTATATAAAGCAGCCTAACAACTGAAAGAGCTATTTTCCAGATTTCAGCACTGATCATGTAAGACTACGCCAGTATATCGTAATTTATTTCTTTTTCAGAGACCAATGAAGAAGAGACTGCATCTAAGAAGACCTTATGCAGCATTCCTGTAGCTTCTAGTCCTAAATCGGAAACAACGAAGGCAGCTGGTAGTGGACCATCTTCTCCAGAGTATGTGAAGCGCACTGCTCGGCTTTTCGAATCTACTCCGGGCAGTAGCAGGGAATTCACATCAGCTTCCCCAAGCATAGTTGTTGAGAATGGAGGATCTTCTAAGGACAGCCTTTTGAATGGCACCTCCAGTAAAAAGCCTTCATACCTTGGATTAGCCTGCTCGATCAGTGGCTACAGTGGAATAACAACTTACGACAGCAAGCTTCGAGAGGGTTTTCGATCTCGTGATCATAGTCCTGGTCGATTAACACTGATTAGGAGCAGAGATACAAGCCCTTTACGCCCAGATCTTACTTCCGATTCTTTGACTTCTTTCAAGTCTGACTGTGGTAACTTTCTCACTCCTCCCAATACCTCAAGTGGACCAGCATTAGATAAATCTTTACCTAGGCCAGAAACGACTGACAATGTGTTAAAGACTGTTAGTGAAGTGGAATCTGTTGTTAATGGTGCTACTGCAAAAAGTAACTCGCCTAGAATTAAATCTCTCGTAAATGGTACAATGGAAGAGGGAGTAAAGTCTAATGTACACCAAATAAATGGTATCTCTGAAGTGAGTAAAAGGGAAACAATGTCTTCACAAATAAGGGAATCAAGTCGTCATTTCATGTCTTCGATGCTTAGTGATAGTGTTGATACAAGGACAAAGGAAATGTTTGGAATTTCATCTCCAGTTACTAAGGCTACCTCCTCAGATTCGCAAGAAGGAATCGTTACTTCTAGTAAACCATCACCAGATTCCTCCAAGTCAGTATCAAAAGACTCTCTTAGTCCTGCAAGCGGATCATCCCCTCAGAAACGTTCGCCAGGAGCAGTGCGTGTGGTTGAGTTTACCTCACAGACCAAAAGTTATGTGAAGACTGTAGTTTCTTCACGAACTTTCCTAAACACCAGCAGTTCTGTTGATTCTCCTTTCAGTGTTTCCGATGTTTCTCGTACGTCAATTACTGAGCGGTGCAGTGGTAATAGTAGTCAACAGCAGTCACTGTATACAAGTTCATCTGTGGATAGTACTCCCAGTGGTTCTGTTAACAAGTCCTTCATACAACAGCGTGTGGAGCGTCTGTATGGCCCAGGTGCACTTGCTCAAGGTTTCTTCCGGAGGACTCTTTCACTTTCCAAAACACATGATGAATCTCAGGTAAGGAAAATAATGAATCCTCAATTGTTAGTTTTAATTTTTATGTAATGGTTGATAGGTAGCTAATAAATTCTAACTTTATACTAGATCAGAAGTCTGAACAGACTGTGGTAGCTATGCACACAGCACAAGGCAATGGGGCCAAGCTCACCAGACTCGGGTAAGTGGATTCAAACCGTGAAATGGATTTTTTGTGGTTTTCCATTTTCCCCTGGCACTACAGCCCGCGAAGGGCCTAGGCCTACCAAGCGACTGCTGCCCAGCCTTTTGGCCTGCAGATATTGGGGTGACGCGTGATCAGCGCATCGGGTTCCCTTGGTCGTTATTCTTGGTTTTCGTGATCGGGGCGCTGCCTCACTGTCAGGAAGCTACTCAATTGTCCTCACGAGGCTAAGTGCACCCCGTTCCAGCCCTCGCGTCAGTTTCTAAAATCCCTGACGGAGCCGGGAATCGAAGCCCGGGCCTCCAGGTGAGAGGCAGGCATGCTACCCCAACACAACGGGGCCGGCACTTATGACAAGTGCCGGAACAATATCCTCTAATAGACCATTGTCACTACCTTAAAACTCCTTGCCAAGTTTCATTGATTTTCATTCATTTCATCCCTCATCGAAAGCCTCCGTGGCTTAGGCGGCAGCACGCCGGCCTCTCACCGCTGGGTCCGTGGTTCAAATCCCGGTCACTCCATGTAAGATCTGTGCTGGACAAAACGGAGGCAGACAGGTTTTTCTCCGGGTACTCTGGTTTTCCCTGTCAACATTTCATTCCAGCAACACTCTCCACTATCATTTCATTTCATCTGTCATTCATTTAATCATTGCCCCAGAGGAGTGCGTCAGGCCTTGGCAGCCGGCACAGTTCATATCCTCGCCGCTAGATAGGGGCTTCATTCATTCCATTCCTGACCCGGTCGGAGACTGGAAGCAGGCTGTGGATTTTCATTTTAATTTCATCTCTCATCGACTCCTCTCATGAGGTTGGCATCAGTAAGGGCATCTGGCCGTAAAACCCACCAGCCCCATAACGAGTCATCACATTTCACCCCCAACCTCATTGGAACAGGCCTAGAAAGGGGCTATACATGCCTGACCAGAAATTAATGTAGTTGGCCTGCAAGTGTTGTTAGTGCTTTATCCCAGAATATCCGTACGTCATAAAATCTTACGATGCACCTATCTGAAACTATACATTTATACTTGCATGATATCACACTCCGTAGTTGTGAACATGTGCTTGTAATGGGTCTACCCTTCACCTCTGGTGAGTATTTCCAACTGGTACAATGAATTAACCTTAAGAATACCTGAGCAGCACTTGCAAAATTTTCCAGGAAAACAATAGCGCTCTTTGCTTAAGCCATTCTGTTTAAGGTTGTAGGTCTCAGTTTGACATATGTCAGCACCTTGTGGGCAGTACCGGATAAACACATGATGTAGTTTCTAAGTCCACCACTATAATAGTATTAATCACTTTGTCCAAGATGTTTTGGTTTCTTGAAATGTGCGAACATTTTGTACCTTGCACATTTAGCAACCTGGCTTCAACCGCACAGGATGTACTCCAGAACGATGACGATTTAACTGAGTAAATCAAAAGTGTATATGCTGATATTGACTATATTGAAACGGAAGAAGATGGGACAATATCTGGTTTGTCAAATAATGTTTATATGGGTGTAGAGTCTGAAACGGGCTGCATAAGTGCGATGACATTGCGTGGGACCAATCCCGTGATGTTGTCATCAGTGAGTGACAGTTTTGCAGACTCGGAGACTCTATGCAATCAACCTGATGGAGTTCTTAAACTGACAGGGCTGGTGTTGTTTTAGTTAATCAGGAAATGCTGCTGCTGAACATTGAGTTGCAATTGATTTGAATCAATGAAATGTGTGTTGCCGATGGAGTTACCGTAATCAGTCATGGACTTGTGATATGTTACTGGGATGCATGTGTGATTTACTTATTTTCATATTATCATTATTATGCACGATGCTAATTTCTGTATTATGGTACATGAAAGTTTTCTTCATATTTGCACATTGCTCATTCGAGAAATAAAATTTTGTTTTAGTTGATACCAGTATGCAAACATCTGCATGGCCTACAGAGAACATGACAATAAAAGAATTCATAATTAGACTAAAATCTGGAAAACTATACAAAATTAAATTAGTATTGGTATACCTTGAACTGTAAATCCAAGCTCGTGAGCCAAACGAAAACAAGCTTTACCATGGAGTTATCACAAGAGCACGACTGCTACCCTACTACAGTGATACGAGTAACACTTCTCCAATGCGATGCTGCGAGACATTGACAGGTGATTTGGATTCATTGCACCACTTGGCACAAATTTCCCAAAGACAACTGCATGGAAAGCAACACACTTATAATCACAATAATATACAATGGTATTGCATTATTGGTAAAAATCAAAGAATTCATATAGTACCCCAAAAATGGAGCCTGGTCCTTATAGAGAGACCCTTTTCTCTTTCCTACCAACACAGCATTATAAATGGACTTTCAATGTTCATTGAATTGATATCCTGGTCTTCTTATTCAGCTATTTCTGGACACGACTGACTGCGTGGCTCAGCGGTAATGTTCTCGCTTGCTGGGCCCAAGGTTGCAGGTTCGTATCCTGGCGCAGTCAGCTGACATTTGAGGGTGCGCAAATGTGGGGGAGTCATGTCAGTAGATTTACTGGCACATTAAAGATCCCCTTCGGGGCAAAATTCCGGTACCCTGGCGTCTCTAAAAGCCAGAGTAGTTCAAAGGGGTGTAAAACCAATAACATTATTAGTATTTCTGGACACTGTATATGGATGTGATACCGTATTTCAAAATCGTGGAATATAGTGAATCATCATAATCAGTTTATCTGCCTGATGGCAGGTTTCCTCAAGGTCGGTCTCTCCACCTTATCCGGTCTTCAGCAGCACGTTTCATCAGCTGATACGATTTATCAATCTTGATGGAATCCAGCATCTGAAACCTTCTTCTTCTTTCTTTCGGATATTCCCTTGGACTGTCCCTTCTAATGCATTTTTCACCATTTAAACCATCTCCCCTTATGCAGTGTCCAATCCAATTCATTTTTCTTTTCCTTATCTTCTTTAGCATCTTTCCCTCTTCTCCTAATTCCTTTAACCTGTATGCTGCCGAATTAAATTTTGAACTTTACTCTCAAGAGATTGAATTAAGCAGTGAGAAATTAATTTTTAATCTTACCTCAAATAACTTTATTTTCGGATTACATACATACTCAAGACCACTGGAAAGTACTATTATGACATAAAAAAGTGACAGTCAGTCTGAAAGACTAGACTTTGTATCATTTTAAATGCTACAAATGCAGAAAAATGCTAGAAAGGCTGGAGGCTTCTTGATTCGCTCGAAGCCAAAGACTCTTGACATATTAAAAAATTATCTGCATAATACTTGCTTTATAATACTTTACCTTGTTTCAAATTACTCGCGAACGGCAAGTGCAAAGCAAGGGCAAGCGCGGGATGCCGTCACACTCACAAGAGCGCGCGGGGATGTGCCCCTTCTATCCAGTCTAAAGACACTTATATTGGGCGATGTATTGAAGATAGAGATATGCTCTTGCGGTCTTTTTTGTAGAACTTTTCATGCTGACCAATTCTTACGCTCATAGTATATTGATATTTTTAACGGTTTGCCCAGCGTAAGCTTAAGAAGCGCACGGACGCTAAGTTTGTTTTCGACCTTTTCACTGAAATCGTTACTGCTTGGCTTCCTTTCATCATACATAAATTATTTTCTACAGAATCTTTCCTCGAGATATCCTTTACAGAATGGTGAAAACCGCATCAAAATCCATCCAGTGGTTCTCGAGATTACCCGTGACATCCAAGAATCGGGGATTTTTGTCTTTACTAACAAAGTAGAGATTGTCTGGGAACACATGCACCAAGCGGTACTATGACGTCACACACCTCAGTGCATCTGGGTACATTTCGTCCCATCACCGTAACGTAACGCCAGACCCCAGTGTAACGACTTAGTCGACAAGATCATTTAAAATGATAATATTTCTAGTGGTTACACATACACTACAAAAAGAGGCAAAACAAAAATGAAAAAATGGAAGAATGTTTTTTGTGTTTAGGCCAACTCTGTGACTACTCAGGAATTCGGTCCTGCATCTGTGTTTGGGCAGGCCTATTTAGGATCACCGCTGCCCACCCCACATGGGGAAGGCCCTAGAAAAGGTGGGCTAAACATCGGAAGTCACAATCTTGGTCCGGCTGGGCAACCGCACTCAGCAGGTCACCCCTCCTGCGGTCGAAACTCAAAAACAGTAAAGAATCACAAATTGATTATTGGATCATGGAACATCAGAACCTTGCTTGATTTGGACAATAACGTTAGACCTGAGAGAAGGTCAGCCCTCGTAACCCATGAGTTATCAAGACTCAACGTTGACATTGCTGCTCTCAGTGAAACTAGGCTATCTTCTGAAGGCAAGATTACTGAATCTGGAACAGGATATACCATCTTCTGGAAAGGAAAGGAGGAGGGTGAATGTCGTATTCATGGTGTGGGCTTCGCTGTGAAGACCAAACTGGTAAATTATCACCAACTTACCCCCATTGCAATCAGCGAAAGGCTCATGACTCTCCGCATACCACTCTCAGGAGGTTCCTTTATGACACTCATCTCTGCCTATGCTCCTACGTTAGATTCTGATGATGAAGTAAAGGCTCAGTTCTATAATCGGCTAGGTGACATCATCTCCAAGGTACCATCTGCAGATAAACTCTTGCTCCTCGGTGACTTCAATGCCAGAGTTGGGAAAGATCACAGGCTATGGAATAATGTGATGGGCAAACAGGGACTTGGAAAATGTAATCCCAATGGACTGTTGCTTCTTGGTCTTTGTGCAGAACACGAACTTTTCATTACCAACACACAGTTCCGGCTACCTGACCGCTTCAAAACGACGTGGATGCATCCTCGTTCCAAACATTGGCACATTCTTGATTATATCATTACCCGGCAATGTGATAAGGACACTCTTATTACCAGAACAGCAAGGAATATAGACAATTGTTGGACAGATCATAAACTTCTTATATGTAAGCTCAGGATATCCATCAGACCTAAACCACCTAGGAACATAAAAAATTTGCCAAGAAAGAAGTTTAATACATCCAAACTTCAGGATTCATCCATGTACAAACATTTTGGAAACAAGATCGTCACCCAGTTATCAGAAAACCCAGTAACAAATGATATTCAGCAAGAATGGGCCACATTACAGAAGATTATCACACAGTCAGCTGAGGAAACCATTGGTTTTATAGTGCGGAAAAGACAAGACTGGTTTGATGACAACAATGAGGAAATTCTGTCTCTCATCAATGCCAAAAGGAATGCCTATCTTGCCCATCTTCAAGACCCAACTTCCAACACAAAGAGAGATAAACTACTGGAACTCAAGGGTAAATGCCAGACGCAGATAAGGCAGATTAAAAATACTTGGTGGCAACATAAGGCTCAGGAACTGCAGAGACTATCGGATGCTCGAGACTTGAGGAACTTCTATGCCGTACTCAAGGAAATATATGGACCATCTCGCTCATCATCAGGTACACTGAAAAGCGCTGATAATTCTACTACCTTTACTGATAGTCAAGAAATCTTGGAACGCTGGAAGGAGCACTTCTCCAATCTCCTAAATCGTCCATCAGAAGCTGCTGAAGACTTCCTCTGTGATGTGCCGCAACAACCTGAACAACTGTGGTTGGGAGTACCTCCTACTTATCATGAATTCAGTGCAGCTCTCACCCAATTCAAACCCAGAAAAGCACCTGGCCCAGATAACATCCCTCTGAAACTTATTCAAGCCGGAGGTCATTCCCTCAAAACAAGAATTTTCATCCTTATCCTCAGAATATGGGAATCAAGAAAGGTACCTGGAGACCTAAAGAATGCCACTATCGTCACTATCTTTAAAAAGGGTGATCGCAGTGTTTGTGGCAACTACCGTGGTATATCACAGCTATCAATATTGTGGGGAAGATTCTTGCAAGAATTCTACTTAACCGCCTCAAGGTTATCTCTGAGACGATCCTCCCAGAGTCACAATGTGGATTTAGAGCTTCCAGAAGCACAATTGAATTGATTTTCTGTGTGAGACAGCTACAATAAAAATGTAGAGAACAACAGAATCCACTCTTCTTAGTCTTTTATGACTTGGAAAAGGCATTTGATTCAGTTCCAAGACCAGCCATGTGGGCAGTGCTGAAGTGGTTTGGTTGCCCTCAGCGTTTTGTAGATCTAATCAAGGCTCTCCATGATGGCATGACAGGTCAGGTTTGCCATCAGAATAAGATGTCCGATGAATTTCTCATTACCCATGGACTGAAACAAGGATGTGTACTGGCTCCAACGCTTTTTGCGCTGTACTTGGCTGCAATGCTTTATGATTCACCCACAAACATCCCAGGTGTGGAGGTCAAGTATCGTTTTGATGGAGGACTTTTCAACCTAACTCGTCTCCGCTCCTTGAGGAAAACTCAGGTTACTAAGGTTACTAACATGTTGTATGCAGATGATGCTGCGTCACCACTCTCACACCAGAAGAGCTGCAAGAGTCAGTTAATTGTTACAAAAGTGCATGTGATCGCTTTGGTCTTACCATAAATGTCAATAAGACTAAAGTCTTGGCACAACCTTCACCAGGCACACCTCTTCCTCAGTTCAATATCTCCATCTCAAATTTGCCATTAGAACAGGAAGACCCCTTCTCGTACCTGGGCATTACCATTTCTGTGAGCTGTACCTGTGAGCAGGATGTGGATAAGAGAATTGGCGCAGCCCATGCAACATATGGACGGTTAGCGCCCCGGGTCTTCATGAATAAAGATCTGTCCATGAGTACAAAGCTTATGGTGTACAAAGCAGTAGTCATTTCTACATTGTTGTATGGCTGTGAAACGTGGACCCTTGACCGACGTGATCTTAGGAAGCTTGAGCGTTTCCACCTACAAAAACTTTGATCAATCCTGAGGATTAAATGGGAAGACCGCATTACCAATATTGCTGTTCTGGAAAAGGCTCAAATCAACAGCATAGAATCATCCATAATAGGTCACCAATTTAGATGGATTGGTCATGTCCATCGGATGGATGATGTGAGATTACCTCGTCAAATGCTATATGGTGAGTTAGGCTATGGCACCAGACCTCATGGTGGTCCTAAGAGGCGCTACAAGGACCAATTTAAGCATACCCTGAAATTGACAGCGTCTTGATTCACAAACCTGGGACATGCTGGCTGAAGACCGCTCAACTTGGCGCCGTACCATCTCGGATACTGTAAAGACGTTTGAAAGGGATCGACGCACACATGAAGAGGCCAAGCGTCAAGCTAGGAAACTTCGAGCAGCCCAACCACGTCCTCCTCCAGCAATACTATGTGACTTGTGTGGACGCTTGTTCCATGCCAGGATTGGACTCTTTAGTCACCGTAAACACATTCACAAACTGGACTGAAGGAAGAAGATTTATACTCGGATTCGAGTTAAAGCCGATGATGATGATATGACTATTTCATTTTTTTTTCCCCTTCTAATGACTTTAGTCATAATCACCTTTTTTCCCTTCTAATTGATCGCAATTTTCAGCCTATTTTCATATATGAAAATCAAATCACCTTTTTTCCCCGTGTGTGTCCCCCCTCCCCACCCGCCCTCTAATAAAATTTAAACGGCCAGAGAGATTTCAATGAAACTCGGTAAGGTCTTAGTACTTTTTTGTCCGACCCTGACCGTGACCTTGAAATTTTATTACGTTGCACCAATCCCAACATGGCGTCTGTGCGAAATATTTCACTGGCATTCTATATCTCCAAAACTATTACCGATATTACCCTGAAATTTTGCACGGTGATCAAGGGCACTACTAGAAAGGAGTTCACCTATGTGAATTTCAAAAACCTGTTAGTACAAATCGGACATGGCGGCCAAGCGAAGTTGAAACATTTAAATAGACTTTTCTTGTGATTTAATCATCCGAGTGCAGTGAAACTTGGTACAGCAAATGTTTATACTCACTGTAATGCACTGATACCTAATTTAGTTAAATTGTTTACACAACCTCAAGATGGCGGTTGTGCGAAATTTTAAAATTAAGTTCTTATTTCTTGTGTCCTAATCATGCGATGGAAGTCAGCGTTTGAATACTGAACTTACGCAATAATCGTCATCTAATAGTACATAACTCTATAGCCTACATAAAAAAATCCAACAAGGCGACTATCCTAAATATTTAACGGTTCTCAATATCTACGAATCTATAACGGCAATCAAACTGAAATTTCTTATGTTGATCGAGGCAATAACGTAAGTAGGATATATGACAATAGGCTATTTAGTTCTTCACGAAACTACTTGTTATTTATTAGTATAGACTTGCTCTAGAGTGCTGTAAGGGAATATTTTCACGATTATTTGTAATATGTTTTCATTATGTTGAATTACACTGTAAAAATAGAAAAGCAGCACCACTCTGACAGTCCATGTGCTAATGGCACAGGCAAGTACCGTACTCTTTGTAACACTTGAACGTGTGATACTTTACAAAACCTGGCGCAATACACAGTGTTGGATTTCCTGGGCAATTTGCCTATGCTGGCACGACCCTTTCCCTTTCTTTGTGCACTGATGGAACACCCTGTACAATTGGGTTTGTTTTTCTTGTCCTCGAATTTGTTTATGAAAGTGCCTCTCTGTTAGTCTGGCCGCCTGTTTAGGAGATGAGTGTTTTCTTCCCCTTTTGTGAGGTACCTGACGTGCATAATTGTCTAGGAGGCTTTGAATAATATTCTTCCGAAATATCCTGTGAGTTATGTATATGCCTATATTACTAGGAGATAATTAATCTTCAAAGCACCCCTAGCAGTATAAATCAAGAGTTTAACTCAAATATCACATAAAATAACATCCAAGTACATTAATGGTTTACATACAACACAACCTAACTGCGAGCTGGCTGCTTGACTGCATTAAAATCTGAAGTATCTGGTTACCTCGAGACGGTAGCACATCGCAGAGCAATGCAAAGACAGTCCTTCACCTATTTGACGTCAGAAGAACGGTTACAGAATTCTGAGGCCGTGGACTAAAGTCGAATACGGCAGTGGACGGAGTGTGATTGCTGTAGTCGAACATGGCAGCATAGGGGTTAATACTTCATTTCTCACTTTGTCCTTCCAACTTATTCTCTCTTTTCTCCTCCATATCCTCATTTCAAATGCCTCGATTCTTCTGACTAGAGAACATTTCACTAATCTCTTCCTTATAGCACCGGCATATTAAGTTTTAACCTAAAAAAAAATAATGTAAAGCTGAAATTTGGCATAGATGTTCCCTAGTACCCTAGTAACAAATCCTGAAAAGTCCCCATCTCTGCGTTGTCCGCATCATAGTTTTTGGAGAGTTCAAAAGGGCTTAAGTGGGGCCTAAGCGCCAAAAACAGCATTTTTGCTTCCTGTGTTCAAAATATTGATCCAAAATCAGTTCTAATGAGCTTTGATAGTAATAAGAGAAGGACTGCGTTGAATATAACGCTCTTATTGGTCGTAATTATTGCCATACATTTAAACAGATGAGTAATCAAACATTTTTAGCTCAACTTTTCTCATGAAAATTTAGCTAATTTGTCATTAGCCGGGACTTATCGTGTAAACAGCTGCTGATAGCGACTAAAGACCCAAAGTAAAAGCTGTAAAGCACACTTGTAGCTTTAAAACGATACATTGCCCATGTTCAGCCGACAAACAGCATCAGAGATACAGTTACAAATATAAAAGTGCAAGTGTGGCAGTCGCTTTCCGAACGAACGCCCATTTACGCTGGTGGGCTCCATCTATTCACCTTTGCTGACACCATTTTGTATCTTTGATCAAGAGCTTTTAGGATGGTATTCCTTTGAATCCAGGTAAACTAGCTGAAAAAGTTTGCATAGAACAAAACTAGTTTAATGCAGTTAGCAGTTAAACGTACGTTCTTAATATGCATAATGCAAATAATAACAAAACAAAGCTTAAAAAGCTTTCTTTGGACAAAGAACACTTGCAAAACAAAGCTTACATCGGACCCAATCGTCGTCCTCATTGTCTGAGCCATCAAATGTGACGTTACCACACGCTTTTCCACTGCAGTGTCCACACATTAAGGAGCATTCTAAACCGGACCGTACACACTCACACCGGCTGCCACAAGAGATCTTGCAGTTGCAGGACACCAAATTGAGGAGATGATCTGGAGCAGCTGGAAGATGAGTTGTCACTGGTTCTAAAGCCGAGTGTTGGATTTTCCATCCCAATTGGGTCGGGTCCGAAGAAAATCCTAACCATTCCTGAACTTGCAAATATACCCACAGTGAATGTTGTTTGCATGGCGCCTAAGTCGGCAGAAGTGAAGCCAGCTGAAATAATGCTGTGACCGGTTGTTTGGCTATTTTTTGGCTGTATTTCACTACCCGAAGTTCGTAGAGGCTTTTGCACTCCAATTTGGCACTATCGTAGAGACAAATGGCGAACTTCTCTCCAGCTGATATTATGGCCTTTTCATCTGGAGCCGTAGAGACGAATACCTTCATTTCCTCGCGTAAAGATGCAGAATCCTTCAATATTTTCCAGGCTTGCTGTGTGATGCACTCTATCCACAGCTTTCCTGTGCGAGATTTGTGGCTTATTGAAGAAAATGTGTCATGAAGCAACTCCTTGAGACGTTGAAGGCAAGGATATGATAGCAAGTCGTTGGCGGTGCCTTCTTGGAATGCGGTAAAAAGTGCCTGTATTTCGTCCTTGTCATCCTTCAGTCAGTCGTTCATGTTGAGTAACATTGTCCCGACAGCCTGTTTTGTCAGAAAATGCGCTCTGTGAGCCCTAGAACATGCACAGTTTTGCGTTATTGAAACATTTGAAATTGGAGGCATAACGTAATCATCAACAGCGAGCAAATTGCAAGCCTACCTAGAATATGCGTGTCCAGACATCATGTGAGTCACTGACGATTTAGCGTATATTTCCGCTCAGAGCTCCTCCAAACCGTTTCCATTCACCACGTAGCCGATTGCCCCAAGAAACGACAACAGAAGGTGAAATCCGCCTAGACGAACAACCACGTTTTTGAGTTCCTCTGAAGTGTCCGATGCGACTATCTCTGTAACTTTCGCATATAGGGGCTGGTCAAAGGTTACGAAACAAGTACTTTCTTTCAGTTCCGCGCACTCTCTTGCGGCAAACTTCAACGCGGAATATATAGTTGATGAATAGCTCGGTTCCAAGTTAATGAACGGCAGGGCATCAATGACGTTGTCTGGGAAGCTGGATGAGCATGAGCAGACAGTGACGTCTTCATAAAGCCGTTCCACGAAGCGAGTAAATTAATACCTGACCACTGTCCAGATAACCACAAGGAGTCCATCATCCACGCATTAGCCACAGAGTTTGGGGCTTCCACAGTTAACTCCTTAATCTTGACGTCCTTTGAACCAGGAGAAGAGGGTTTCCGTTACCACGAAATGTTGAACTTTCCCATCGCCGCAATCACACCAGCATTAGGAACTTCTCGTGTACGTGGGAGTGGAGATATTTCACTGTCAGGCGCTGGACCTGTGCACTTGATGCCTCCCATGCAGTGAAATGTGTTTCGCCCATCCAATGTCCTTATGTTATAGTCAGCGTTGTCAAAGCAAAACTGCATGAACGCTCCAGCATTTGGGATTGGACGTTCATCACGAAGCGCTGAAACTTCGTACCTGTGGACTTCCGCCACATTTACTGAAAATCCAAGACTGTTTAGAAGCTGAATTAATTGTTTCGAGTATTGTTGGCCTGCTCAGACAGGCCGAGCGCTGTCACCTAGAAACGCGATCGGGTGCCTTTTCAACAGCGGCTATGCTTTGGGACCGTAACTCGTAACCGTTTCTCGCATAAACATGGGTAATGTACCAATGTAAAGCTAAAAGTATGCTTTATAACTTTCTTTCTGGGTCTTTAGTCAATATCAGCAGTTGTTTAAAAAATAATGACCTGCTAATGACAAATTAACCAAATTTTCATGTAAAAATTGTGCTAAAAATGTTGAATTAGTCTTTTTTTTCTTCATCAATAGCAGTAATTAGGCCTGATAAGTCCGTTATCCGACTGGCTCATTTTTATTAATTGCTAAAGCTCGCGAGAACTAAATTTGGATCAATATTTTGAATGCAGGAAGCAAAAATGCTGTTTTTGGCACTTAGGCCCCATTTAAGCCCTTTTGAACCCTCCAAAAACTATGACGCGGACACCGCAGAGATGGGGACTTTTCAGCATTTGTTTCTAGGGTACTAGGGAACATCTACGCCAAATTTCAGCTTTACATTTTTATTTTATAGGTTGGCCGTGTTTTATGCTATTAGGCTTACTTTCATTGCTCCACAAAATAATTTTCGTTTCTTACTTAAGGCTTCTTTTGCTATTGCAATCCTTGTTTTTTTATTTCTTTAGTGCATATAATTTCTTGTGTAACCCAACTTCCTAGGTATTTAAAACTATCTACTTGTTCCTTTCATCTTCTAATTTTAATGTAATATTTTCACCTTTTCCACCTATGACCATACATTTATGTTTTATTCTCATTTATTTTCATCCCATATATTTTACAAATTTTATCTAGGTCTTTAAACATTTGTGTTACTTGTCTTTCACTCTCACCCATCATCTGCAAAACAAATACACTCAAATCTTTTACCTCCTAAGCATACACCTCTTTTTCCATCAAAACATTCTTTAATAATTTCTTCTAAATATATATTAATTTAATATGTGATAAACAACATCCTTGTCTCACTCCTTTCCCAGTCCTATTTCTTCTGTAATTTCTCTGCCAATTTTAACTCTTACTTTTTTAAGATTTCTTTATTAAGATTTCTTTCATTCCAATTCACTCCCAAGTTTTTTTTGAGTATTATTAATTTTTCCCATCTCACATGATCAAAAGCTTTTTCTAAATCTATGAATATTGCATATACTTTTCTGTTTTTCTGCACAACCTCTGACCCAAATTTCTTCTGATAGTGTAAATGTATTTCAGAAGAATCTTGCGATATATATAGCCTATAGTATAATCATCTAAATGTACAGGGAGTAAAAAATGACACTGTACACCAATGTCCGGCCATTGTCCCATTTTGGGTAATATCGGATTCTACATCGCAATGACACAACGCATGTGACATGTTTGATGTGAAGACCAGTCCTATGTATATTTACATTGTACACAAGTCCAATGCAACAGGTAAACAGGAGGGGCATCCAAATAGTCTCCATGTAGAGCAGTCGTATAGCAGACACGTTACATTGCTGGTATTGTTAAAGCACAGAAGTAATATTCTGTTGTCGGTGGTTGAGTGCAGACACAGGAAACTCGCTGTGGGTGAGTGGGATGGAAATATCTATACCAATAGGGGGATTAATTGTACAAAAAAATTGCGGAAGGAGGAGCAATCCATGAGACAAGTAGCATCCTATGTGAAAAGAACCCCCTCTTCTGTGCAATATGTGTTGGAAAATTAAAAGGACACCAACTCCCTTGAGAGTAGACATATTTCCGGGCGACCCAGGAAACTGAATGCACACCAAAGGCGGGCAGTTATGAGACGTGTCAGAGAAGACCCTAAGATGAGTGCCCCTAGGTTGGTGACTATGGTGAAAGATTATGGTTTTCAGGTGGTACCCCAAACCATGCGTAATGCCATTAAAGAATGTGGATACAATGGCAGTGTGTCCCAAAAGATGCATTGTGTCAGCAAGCTGAAAAGATTGACATTCGCCAAGGAGCATGTCAACAAACCTCACGACTTTTGGAATTCAGACGACTTTTGGAATTCAGCGATTTTCAGTGATGAAGTTTACAGTGTTTGGTTCGGATGGTAGGCATATGGTGTGGTAAAAGCGGACGAGCGTCCAAGGATGACAGTATAATTTTGAAACAAACTCCCCTTCAAATTGTAAGTAGCTTCACCTATCTAGGCTTGACTCTGCAAACTACCATGCAATCCTTCAGGATTCACATAAAACAGCGGGTGGCATCGGCCACTAAAGCTATTTTCGATATTAGAAACATATCTCGGCTTTCACTGAAATCCGCCTTAGCACTCTTTGATGCTAAGATTGTTCTGGTTCTCACATATGGGTTAGACATAGTCTGGGATAAATTAAGCTTGAGCGATCTCAGATCAATTGCTCAAGTCAAAGCTCGATACTTATTGACGTCCGAAACGGGGGAGGAGCTTACGGTCAGCTGTTTGCAATATGGCGGCGATATGGTGACGTGAAGTAATTGGGTGTGCGTTTGTTATGGCTTCTAATTTATGATGACAAAATACTACATATTTCCTTTCATTGATAGAAATATTTTTATAATCAATTTAAATGCAGTGCCTAATTACTACCAGTTAAAAATATTACCCACATGTAGATAGTTAATTTACTGTCTGCTGTTACATATATGAAGCCTGTACTTGGGAGCCTAGCGGTATCGATGTTTTTTTATTAATTTCACAATATATATATATATATATCTCACATAACACAAAGGATGACTCCCTGATAATAAATTGAATCAAGCAACCCTGAATTTGCATGAATGTTTTGGGTTCAAAGAAGCGTTACTTGGGATGCTCAAATCATACTTCAATATTGCAAATATTGACCTACATACTTGCTGTTCAAAGGCAAGAATGTTAATTTATTAATCTCTTGCCACAGGCAAGTTAAAATGGAGGCATCCTCTTTATCAATATATTTAATTAAATATTTAAAATACAGATATTTAACAAAGCTGGAGTCTTCATTTGAACTTGTCATAAGCAAACGGAACAGATCAAAAACTACACTAAAAGCCAAACCAAATTCACTCCTCAGCTCGACATAAACCATAATACCAATTAAAACCTATACAAAACATACTCTCCTTACTGTTGTACAACTTTCAAACCAACTATTCGCACTCAAAACTGTAAAACCCTGAAATGAGAACTAATTAAAGTTAGAATAGCCTAGGCCGATCCGGTCTCCCACTACATTACCGCATATGTAGCCTATACTTAACATCACTATAACTTTAAAATTACGACTAAGTGACCTATCTGCCTGAGTAGTATAGGTGTTACAGGCCTGCCTGTGATGATGGGTCACCAAACCGGTACTTAAAACTAAGATTTTACATTTTAATTAACTAAATTCAACAGTAGGGAGATCATAGCGAAAAACACAATTTAAGCCAAATCATACTTCAATGACCTACATACTTGCTGTTCAAAGGCAAGAATATAAATTCTCTGGCAAATTAAGGCTAGGAACAGCATTTTTCTTAAGTTTTCTAACCATTCGGCTATTGTCAATCGGAAGAACCCCTTAAATAAGTTGACGAAGAGCGGATTACATTCTTTGTACGGCACAGAAGTAATAGGCTATAAGTTTATCAGTATTTTTGATGTAGCTAAATCCATGTGAATACAAATTAGAGACAATAACTATCAATAATCAACAATACCGGTGGAAAGAAGTCGTCTTCACAAAAATGCAGGCTGCACACTGTCATGTAACATGTAACACGTTTTCCAATTGACAGCGACGAAACCCATCTTTCTCTCTGAACTTTTTGTACAGGAAAGTAGTGAAGATAATTCGTAGCCGTTTTATACGATTTGCAACCTTATACAGAGCAGTACCTCCTCGATTTTGACAAATTTCTTTCTGTTTCCATCACGACGTCAATGCTTCACCATCTAAATAAATCTCACCAATCACAATGTTACAGCTTCAACATTCTGCCGCGTGGCTGCGCCATCCAACTTTTCTGACGTCAATAGGCTGCCCTAGGAGTATCAAAGTACATGCACTCCCGACTTGTTTATGAACTTGCCAGGGAAACTTTTCTTATTGAAGACTTAAGATCTCGATTACAATTGCCTTCTACTGGACAGGAACAGGAATTCCTAAAGATGAGACAAAGAAAGCGAGCGGAAATAGACATAGAATTCTATGGGACTGATGCCATGTCTCAGAGAAATTGGACTGAACCTAACAATGAAATGAGGAGTGCTCCGAATAGACTTGCTGTGCACGGCTTCCATCATAAGCTGTGCGTGCGGTGTGGCTTTCATGGACCTTCTGGGCAGTGTGTGTGCATATTATGTGCTAAACATTGTGGTCGATATCATTTTAGTAAATGCTCTAAGAGAACACCGTCCTTATTGGATTACTGGAAATTGTAATGCACATTTGTGTGCAGTTCCTTAATTATTATGATATCGATCACGTGAGGCATTGCACAGACCAAGGATCATGAAATATGGGGCGCGCACTGGTCGGTGGGTTGGTGGAATCTGGGTCTCGAGCGTGGTTTGTGGTGGAAACCATGCACCGCTAGTCTATTTAACTTCTCATCTGACAGTGTTTATGATATTATGATGTATTTATTACAAATGCACTTCCGTGCGCAATTATACTATTATTAAAAGCCCATGAACACTTACAGACCAAGAATTTATGTCCTACGATCAAAGATGGAGGGGGAGATCTCCTGGTTTTGGGGGTGTATGAGTGCCGCTGGAGTGGGAAACGTAGTGTTCATCGATGGAATCATGGACTGGTGGGAGTACTTACACATTCTAAAGAACAATCTATATGCCAATACTGTGAAACTCAACATGGGGAAGTCATTCATATTTCAACGAGATAATGACCCCAAACACATACCATGAATGTCAAGCTCTGGTTGTTGTACAACACCAAAAAACAGTTCCATACTCCTCCCCAATCCCCTGACATGATCCCCATTGAGCATTTATGGGATAGTGGCTTCGGTGGCGTAGTCGGTAGCATGCTGAACTGCTATGCCCAAGATAGCGGGTTCAAACCCGGCCGAAGTCGTCGGATTTTTTAAGAGTGTTCAAAATCCTTCAGTATGCCTTCCTTCGGAGGGGAAGTCAAGCCGGCAGTCCCATGTCATAGATTTATGGCATGAAAAAGATCCTTTCACAGACTAAACTTGTGTAAAGCAAAATTTGTTAGGTTAGATTTCGTCAGAACGCTCTATCAAAGTTCCAACGTTCACCACTAGGTATCATTGATATCTGGTGGCAAAAGTCGGAACTACTTGAAATTGAACGGAACTTGTAGCTCGCCCTTTAGGGTGTCCGCTGGAAGCAGCTACAGACTCAGGCGAGCCGAACATGTCCTCGGACACTCCCGGCTCTAAAAGCCATACGATAAATAAATACATTCATGGGATGAAATGAAACGAGGTTGAAAAAGCACAATATCGGGAGCAAACAGCAGTTACGGGACAGCATTTAGAAGAATGGAGTAACATTGAGGCATAAACAACCAAAAAACTGGTTCAAACAATGCCTAAAAGACTTGAGGAAAGTGACAAGAACATAAGGAGGCCCAACAGATCATTGAGGTGGTGTTTGGGGTACACATTGGGTGCAGTGTACGGAGACTTAGTTTTGTTCTCATTTTTGACACCGTTGATAGTTCATAGGTATTGTACATGAGCAAACTTATACATAACAATGTTGTAAGTAATTATGTAAAGGAGATAACATTGCTGGTTGCGTATGGAGACATTTTTTACTCCCTGCATGCAGTGGTTTTTGAATGTTGAATTTTTTCCTGAAGTGACATCACTTGGTAACATACTACAATGAATTGCCCATTGTTATTGGCAAAAGTTATTGTACTTGTTGTCATGGAGTTTGCACAACCCTTCATTTTTTTATTTTTTTAAAATATTTATTTTATTATAATTATTTTTTGGGGAATGAGTTTATGTGTATACTAGATCTAGTAATTCAGCGATCAAAGCTAGCTTTTTCCCTTTGGATCATCTTTATCAGTTGCCTTTATAACATAGCTTATGCCCAAAAAGTGAAAAATCTTAAGACCTGTCATCATCCTGTTGCTGTCTATGGATTAATGAATACTTATTATTTTTGTAACACTCTTTTGAGGTGGGTTGCATACCTGATCATAATTATAAACATTTCAGAAAATGACTATTACTATTCTTCTTCTATTGATTTTCTGGCAATAATTTCGGAGGGTGGTTCTCGTATGGCTGTGGATCTGACTTCCAATTCAGAGGAAATCACAGTCTTGTGATTAAGTAAAACCATGTGAAAATCCTACCACAATTTAAAAATTCAAGATGCCATTATAGTGACTTTATAAGCTCATTATCAAAACAAAATTAAGCTTTCTTTTATGCCACCTTACAAAAGTGATAGGTTTTCACATACACTGATGGAGAATGTAATCCCAACTCCAAGAAGACATTAGTTTAGAGGAATGTAATTTAGGCTTAGCAGTTGTGTAGGTAACATATTTGATTGATGTTTCTGGATCATAGGCTCAACTATGCACATGAAGACACATGGCATGGTGGTACATTATCCGTGGATCACCAACCATCGTCTACTGGACGACACACTGAGAGCGAAATGCATTTCCCTCACCCTTCTAGTAGCATTCTTTGCTTTGTCTTCTCAGTAGCTTTCCCAGCATGTCTCCTGACTTGAGGAAACGTGGGAATTCTTTCTTGCTTTGTTTCATTGTTGCAATACCGAGCTGCCATCGCCTGAGAGACGAATGGCTAGTGATAAAAGTTAGTTATTGTTGTTTTAAGGGGTGGAATAGAGTGATAGCGTTATTTTTGTAGTCTCAGCATTATGATTAAATTATCTATTGTTGAGTCATGATTAATGTCTTGTTCTAATTGGTACTTTCATTGGCTTATTTTTTTAATGGTTAGAGACACCACAGTCATTGATCTATTATCATTGATTTATTGGGGGTGTGGTGGCGCAGCGGTCAAGCTGTTGGCCTCTCACCAAGGTGGACCGGGTTTGATTCGCGGTCAATGCATGTGAGATTTTTGAAGTAAAAAGCCATGTCCTGTGGTTCGGATTCCACGTAAAAAGGAGGTCCCGTGGCTCATGATCGCATTATTAACGGTCACGTAAAACTAAAAGCTTCAGTCATTGATCTATTGTGCTTTATTGGGTGTATATGCCTGATAATCCATGTTCTTGTGATGTCTGCATGAATTTACGCATTAGTTTTGAACTAGGGGCTATGCTTGTAAAATGGGCATGGTTGTAAGAAATGAGACACCTTCCCAGCATTCGCTGAAGGTTGCCATACTCGGGATGCGCAGTACTATATGCTAATTGAAGTATGTTCAATTTAAATGGATATGTATACTTTGGATTTCAGCCATATAGCAATTTTATGATCCACATAAAACTCCTGCCACCTGTCGCCATTTAGTCCAGGTTAAACAGGATATGTGTTTGACTGCTTTATGTGAAGCTTGACTACAACTAAACTATTCGTGTCGTCTCGTACTATGCCCCTCAAGTGGGTTGCTCAGGGGATGAGAAAGATGAATTTTGGGGCAGTGTTGATACTCATCTTCGTTCATTCGCAGAGGACGAATATGTGTTCATTGGCGGAGATCTAAATGGTCATGTTGGGTCAGAAAGAGATGGCTATCCTCATTGCCATGGTGGGCGAGGTTTCGGGACCAGGAATGAAGAGGGATGTCACATCCTTGAATGCGCAGAAGCACTCAATCTAGTTGTGGCTAACACCTATTTTAAGAAACGGCCAACTCACCTGATCACCTATTACAGCGGTGGTCGAACATCTCAAATCGACTACTGGCTTCTCAGGCGGAATGTTTGTAAGTTGGTAACAAATGTCAAAGTCATCCCGTCAGATGATATCGCTCCCCAACACCGCCTCCTTGTACTAGATCTCAAGTTTGACACCTTACCCACGAAAAGACCTCGAACAACGGCACCTGAACGCATTAAGTGGTGGAAGCTACCGGACCATAGGAACGAATTGGTGAATGCCCTCGGATCACTCAAGTTCGACCCAAGCCAACCAATACAGATCAACTGGACTAGGATAGTCGACTGCCTTCACACGTTGGGAAAATCGAAACATGGGAGGCGTTTTCTTGACAAACAAGTATGGTGGTGGAATGAGGATGTGCATACTGTGATCAAAAAGAAACGGCTTGCATTCAAGACTTGGCAGACCTCGCGTCTTACCAGTGATCATCTGGAATATAAGACCCTCAAGTCTGCAGCAAAGCGAGCTGTTGCAGCAGCTAAGGCCCAACATATGCAGATGTGTCCAACCAGCTGGGCTCACCTGAAGGAGCCAACAAGATATTCCGGCTTGCAAACGCACGTCATCGGTCCTCGCAAGACATTGGTCACGTTATGCAAAGATGAAGATCACCAAATTCTCAGAGACCCATCTGCTACTGAGTCATTGGGAAAGACACTTCTCAGTAATAAGTAAGGAAGGGTTCCCTCATCCACCTATCCACAGTGCGGTAAATGTCCTTGGACCAGTACTGCTAATAACTATGGCAGAGGTTGCACAGGCAGTCAGAAAGATGAAGAACGGGAAGGCTACAGGTCCTGATGACATTCCAGCCGAACTGTGGAAATTACTTGGTCAGAATGGTATTGAACTACTGACATCTCTGTTCAACCAGATTTTGGAAGAAGGTGTAGTGCCTCAAATTTGGACCACGAGTACCACGGTGCCTATTTGGAAAGGCAAGGGCGATGTCTGTGAATGTGGCACCTATAGACCTATTCGCCTCCTCTGCCACACGATGAAGATCTTTGAGCGAATCCTTGACAGTCGACTGCGTGACATTGTCCAGATCACTAGCAACCAGTGTGGATTCGTGAAAGGATGTGGAACAACTGATGCTATTCACGCAGCACGGCTCCTCATTGAGAGATACTGTGAGAAGAACAGATCTATTCATATCGCCTTTTTAGATCTCGAAGGCATTTGATCGGGTTCCACATGAACTGATTTAGCATGCACTCCGTTCACATGGTGTTCCTGAAGAATACGTCCGATGGACACAACTTCTGTATCGTAAGTGCAGTAGTGTTGTGCGATGTCCCGCGGGAATCACGTCTCCTTTCCCCATTCAAGTCGGTGTCCATCAAGGATCATCCCTGTCACCACTTCTGTTTATTCTATGCATGGATACAATAACATCATATATCCAATCGCAACATCCATGGACGCTTCTGTATGCTGATGATTTCTTATTGGCTGCAGAAGAACGCAACGTTCTTGAAGAGAAACTGCAGGAGTGGAATACGAGGCTGGCTGAGAATGGACTGAAGCTGAATGTCCAGAAAACCGTGTATATGGAGTGTGGGTCACCGACGCCTGGCACCATCCTTGTAGGTAGTCAATATCTTCAAAGAGTCGACCAATTCAGGTATCTTGGCTCCTTGACTCGTTCTGATGGTGACACCTTCCCTGATGCCCGAGCTCGTGTGAGTGCCAGTTGGTTCAAATGGAGGGAGGTAACTGGAGTCCTCTTTGACCGCAAGATACCCACCTATCTTAAGGCCAAGATTTACAAGAGCGTCGTATGCCCAGTCGCCCTCTACGGTTCTGAATGCTGGCCGGCCTCTGTTAAACACGAGCAAGCCCTGCATGTTATGGAGATGCATGCTTCGTTCGGTGCTTGGTCTGACGTGGCTTGACCATATCAAGAATTGCGATGTCCGAGGGAGGATGGGAGTTGCGCCCATACAGGATAAAATGCGGGAGGCTCGTCTACGCTGGTACGGCCACATCATACGCAGTCACGAACAATCAGTGGCTAAAATTGCCTTGTGCCTCAACCCGGATGGCATACGTCCTCGTGGGCGACCTAAGAAGAGGTGGCTTGATCGCCTTAGAGAAGACATGCGACAAGTTTATCTGTGTCGGCATGATGCCCTTGACCGACAGAAGTGGAGATTGGCATGTAAAGTAGCGGACCCTGCTCCAAAGCGGGACAAACGCTAGGAAGATGATGATGAAGCAGGATATGTGTTATCCTGTTGGAAAACACCCCATTGAATACTGCAAATGAATGGTAGCTGGTTCATTCACCAGTTTGGTGTGAAAATGTACTGTCAAAGTTCTAGGGATAACGACAAGAATGCTCCTGCTGCTGTCAAAGGAAGCTGCTCCCCAGATCATAACTCCTGATGTAGGATTAGTGTCGACACTGCAGACGGTTCAATTCCAAGTGCTCACCTGGTCGTCTCTTTACCAACATACGGCCATCACTGGCACCAAGGCAGAAATGGCTCTCATTGGAGAACACAACAGATTCCACTCCACTCTCCAGTGAGCTTTAGCTTGACACTAGTGAATTCGCAGATTTGGAGTTAGTGGCATGAACGCTACAGGATGTCTGGCTTGGAGTAATCGATTTGTCACAGTTCACTCTGTCACTCTGGTGCCAACTGAAACTCTAAGGCAGCTACAGATGCAGTTTGATCCACCACAGCCATGCAGCGAATGCAGCGGTCTTCAATCACCAAAGAGACCCATGTATGACCTGACCCTGGTCTTCAAGAGACAGTGCAGTTGCATTCACCGATGCACTGTGGATACATCCCTGCTAAATCCTTCTGCAATATCGCGGAAAGAACATCCAATTTCTTGTATCTCTACTGCACAATACCGTTCAAACTCAATACGCAGCTGATACTTAGTCTCCGTAACTATATTTTCAACTCTCGCCTCATTTGGCCAATACAATGGTACAATATCCATAGAACCTATCCTTGCTAACAGTAGAACAGGGTACATACACACTGTACGCAGTGAAGAGAAAATAAGGCCAAAGCATAAAAAATTCAAGAATTCATACCTCATTATCATGAACACAGAATTTACAACACTAATAGAGAACCTACAAGATTATACCCTGGATTTTGAACTAGAGGAAGCAAATTCTAGATTCTAGGCAAATTCTACACACACCCAAGTACCCAGGGCTTATGACCACACTGTCCAAGCTCCTAAATAAACATGAAGCAACTTAGTGTTACTAAGGTGAATATGTTTCTTTCCAGGAACTAGATGGCTCCTCGAGCACTACACCAGTGAGCAGTCCAGGATTGCCCGTTTTAAGGCATCTCCGTCCTGAATTTCGAGCTCAACTTCCGTTGACCACCGCCATTCGCCGCCGTCTGGATGATGAGACTCAGGAGGTGTTGCAAAAGGAAACTAGGTATGTTTTTTCCCCCATGTTTCTCACAATGTGTTGTATTTCTGTTGATCAGCCATGGATTTTACTGCTGATGAGAAGAATCCTTTTGCTAAATTATCAGTTAGTCTAGGTCAGGGTCAGGTTGGCCACTATAGCACATTGGTCTCTTGGTGTGTTCCTTGGAAGGTAGTGTGTGCAGAGGAGGGGAAATACGAAGGGAAGAATCCCAGCATAGCCATTGTTGTTCCAAAAAATAGGTGGACCTGATGAGCAATATATGATGAGAATTTGACCAGAGTAAACTGTGTCCAAAACATTAAAATGTTATATATTGAGCTTGCAACCCCCGTGTTAAATTGGTGCATGGTACAAATATAATTAATTTTCAAACTGAAATTTTTAACCTTTTTCCATATGAATAAACACCCATGTGCTGAGTTATTTTCACACATCTTAGCCCCATTCTACATCAAGGCCTTCAATCAATTTATCATATTCTCCCTTATTATCCCCCTTATCCAGTTTAGGCCGGGTCGGGGCGTTTTTGGTACTCCTCCACTCTTCTCCTGTCCCTCCACTCTTCTTCTTCGTCCTCTTCCACAAGTCTGTTCCAGTCCATGTTCCGTCTACTTATGCTAGTCTTAAGTCAATCCATCGGGCTCAGGGTCTTCCTCTTGCTCTCTTTCCTTCCCATGTGTTTCAGCATTCTTCCATTCATTTGACATGTCCAAACCATTTTAATGTGCTCCTCTCGATTCCGTCATACAACTTTTCTACTAAGTCATTTCTCACTTTATCTCTTCTTGTTTTTCCTATCATACTTCGTAAGAATTTCATTGGCCTGAAGTTTACTCTCCTCTCTTCTTGTTACTGCCCAGGTCTCTGTTTTATAGGTCAATGTAAGAGTATATTATATCTTGTACAACACTTCTTTACATCTAATTGGAATGTCCTTCTTCTAAACTAGGTCTCTCACACTCCGGTAAAATGCATTACTCTGTTGTACCCAGATGATGAGACAGGCTAAGGTGGAGAGATAAGGTTGTCAAAGACTTGAGGGAAAAGGGTTGGACGAGTGGAAAAGCTCTCGACAGGAAGGAATGGAGGGAAAGAATGAAGAAATCCGACTCCATTTAAGATGAAGAAAATCTCTTGCATCAAATGGCGGACTTCAGTTGGCTTGAGTGTGTCATTGGCGTGCGGCATTGACAGTCCCTGCAGTGAGGAAATCGAGGAAAGCTACACCCCTCACGCTCCAGAACACTGTCGCCGTAATCTTCCCTCTGGACTGCAAAACGTAGATTTTTTTAACGTAGGGGTGAACGGGGATGTTTTCATGTCATTGATGTGGCCAGGGTAAAGTGGTGCACCAATATCTGATCTGCTATGATGATCCTGAGTAGGAGGCCATTGCCCTCACGCTCGTACTATACCGTTATTCCTAAAGGTTTTAAGTACAGTTATGGGTACAGTATTATGGGGCGGCATGTAACTTACAAGTCAGCCAGAGAAGTCTGTCCTCACAGCTGTTTTATGGCATGCAAAGTTCCGCTAGGAAGTATGGATCGTGAGAGCTCGTATTTCCGAAGAGAAATCCGAAGGCACGTCGATTATAAACATATCAATATTGTCATACTTCATATCGATCGATTCACCTGAGATTGATATATACAAATTAAAGAATATTTAGCGCCATATGCGAGTAGTTATATGTGCTAGAATGCACATCTCCATGGCAAAAGGCTATTACAAAGCATGTGTGAAGAACGGAAGAAGATCCGTTAAATTACTTGTAATTAGACACAACTATTACGATTAATATCGATACGTGACGTCATAGAGGAGGAGGTAGCATGTGTCTTCCTCAAACGAGCAAGCAAGGATAGTGACAACTGTGTTCTGACAGCGTGCAGTAACAATATCTACACAGGGTGAAGTGAAAACTAAAATAACGGGAGTTATAAAGCGTGCGAGTGTACCGCTGTATTTGAACAAGATCGCATATCATTCTGTATGCGATAGAAACGTGTATAATGGGAGTCGGCCATTATATCAAACATTTAATATATATAGATCTGTGGTCGTGAATTTTCTGTCCCTAGCGGGTGACGCGGAAGGATATGTTCATGCTCCCAGCGGCCATTCTGTGTGAATTGTATCGAAACACAGGCGTGTTTAAAACTTTATGGGACCACAGCCCAAAGTTAACCAAATAATTTCAAGTGTGTAATACTCAAACCGGCATATTCTCAAGCAAGGCGTCGGAGGGAAGGAATATAATGAGTTCTGTATCTGTTGAGATGGCAAGCTCATACCTGCCAACTCTCCCGATTTAGGCGGGAGACTCCCGATTTCAGACCATTTCTCCCGCCCTCCCGCTTAACGTATTAAATCTCCCGATTTTTCAAAAAACCCACGCGTAATTTCGGATTTAATATGTCGTCTATCGAACGGATCGACTTTACGTGTTTTGAAGTTATATCTCGATACCGCAGTTTCGCTTTGTATCGATAATCGACAACTGCGTACTAACTCCCGCGTCGCGTCCTGCTGTTATAAAAAGTTGGCTTCGAATAAGTCTTCGTTTGAAATCGGCTTCGAATAAGTCTTCGTTTGAAATCGTCGAAGGTTAATTCAGCGCCTGTTCCTAGATGTGTTGCATAATGACCAGTGGGTGATAGGTAGTTGTACGCTGCGGAATATTGTATCTGTTTCACACGTGAAATTATATGATTTGTGTATAACTTAGTTTGATGTTGTTGGCGTTAATATGCCGGTAGGTTATTGTGATTTTTCGAACTGAGTGATTGCGTCGGTTCGTCGGTAATAAGGCGAAAAGATATGTGACATTTAAAAGTGTGTACAAAGATAACATTCCCAGGGTGTCTACCGGTAACGGAAGTAATGAATTTTACAAATGGGTAACGGAAAAGTAACGAATTTTACATACGGGTAACGAAAATTTTCCGAAGGCGGATTGAATCATTTAAACTCGCGCCTCTAAGCTCAGAGATTGCGATGGAGCGAGTTTCACGCAAGCGGCGCCAATTGCATAAGCTATATTTCCCCGTGCCCGACCTCGAGGAAATGCATACTGAGACAACCCTTAGTGTTATACATCGTTCAGCGTATATCTTCGGCATCAAGATGACTTTTAGTTTTGTGTGAAATAATTATGTGTTATATTAGGAAGCCTGACTTTTCGCGAGACGTTTATTCGTGAAAACTTCTGAAATTATTCAGAAACCTCGCATTTTTCGCATTTATGTGGAGACTATTAAATTGAAGTCCAGAAATAACGCTAAATAATTTAATGTCGCGATCTTGCGAAATGTTACCGTTTTGAAAAAGATTCGAAATACGTAGGCTGTAACTTATTTTAAAAATCTGTCTCGTAAATTTGCGACATCCAGTATGGTTAATTCGAAATTCCGTTAAATGTCGATTTTTCCTTCTAACTTGGGTTCCATCGGATATATTATAATCTAACCGGTTATTTCGAAAACTTGTATAACTTTTATAATTCGTGATTCGGATTTGAAAGAAAACGTGTCCTCTAGTCGTATTATTCGTGTAATCCTCTCCGAATAATTCTTAATATTTGATACCTACTTCGAACATTCATACTCAAGACGGCCGGCTGACCGCACGACTTGCCTGCGGGAATCTCGTCAAATGGACCGAGATCGACGTCAGTAGCGTAAAATCAAAAAACCCGTCCCCTATCGTGAACTTGTGACCACGAGGTCTGCGGGAATCCCGTCAAAGATGATTGGGCACCAATCACGAAACATTCCGAAACCTACTCGCTACTTTTCCCATGACCGTATACTTAAAAGCGTACGGGGAGCGAGAAGTGCATCTACCCACTTAGAAATGACAGCCTACGTAGCGTCGCGATACTAATTTCTCCTCGTGATCTACCCTGAACTGATGAGCTCCCAACCACAGCATAGGGACAGCGGGAATCACGGCGCCGGCCATACAACTTGTCCATAACTACTCGTGAATTTTAACCATGCCCAACCCTGAGCTTGCATCCACCAATCTGTGAGGACGAATAAACAATCGTTCAACGGCCGGGTGCGGCGCGGTATGCATAATATCGCGAGGACAACTTGAATCTCGTAAAACGGCTGAGAGCGGCAGCGATTGCGATACATCGCGATATTTCTCCGCATTCAATGACGAGAACAACTGTATTTTTGTCAAACGGACAGCAAGTGGCGCCGATTGCATAATAATGCTATATTTCCTCGCGCCCGACCTCAAAGACAATGGAAATCTCGTCGAACGACTAAAAGTGACACCGATTATTAAATCGCGATATTTATCAGTGTTCTATCGCGAAAACAACGGGAATCTTGACAAACGGGTGAGACCAGCGCCGATCGTGTAACATCTTGAAATTTCGCCGTACTTGACTGTGAAGACAGAATTCGGTTACAATCATGTAACGTCCCATAAATTTCGTCGTGATCTACCGCGGGGACAAAGGAAATCTCGCCACGGTCAAGAGCAGAGCAGAGTAACCTCTTGGCAATTATAAAAACGCCTTGTGCACAAGACGACATATTAGCTGAAACAACTCATTTGATAATACATTTCTAGTATTTATTTATTGTTTTTGAAATTGTTGTAACTCCCTAAGTGAATTGTATTTACCGCTTTAAACACAGTTCATTGCTCTCTTTCTCCACCGCGTGATGAGCCCATTTGCTTGCAGACCGCAGACGTATCTTGAATTCAAAGGTAACTAAAATTAACTAAAAGGTAGCTAAAAAGTAACTAATTTTTACTTCATCCTTAACAGTCGACACCCTGATTCCGCATATAACTGAGTCAGGAAGAGGCGCAACATTTGCATTTTGTAGTGTCTGTAGGTGTGATTTCAGTATCTCGCATATTGGAAAGGGGGACATTTCATTTTCCAAAATTAAGTTTTTTGTAAATACATTTCCTAGCATGTTAACAGACACTCAAGACAATTTTAATGAGGAAATGGATGCTTTACATTCCCAATTTTGTAACTTCCAACTTGAGGATGTGACATCTATTGAAGAAGAAGAAGAGAGAATTGATGTGAAGTGGGCACTGGTAGGCCAAATGATATGTAGTGGTGGGGTACTCAAGTTATGCTTTCCATTCTGACCATTCCGCATAGTAATGCAGAGTGTGAGAGGATGTTCAGGTCATCTCTCTCTGACAAGACTTTGGACAAACTTATAACTCTGAAGTCGATTCAGAAAGAGAAGTGTTTTGAGCAAGAATATAGCAAGACCTTTTTGAAGAGGGCAAAATCAGCCTCAGTCACCTGCAACAACGACCAATAATATGATCTTCGATACATATTTGCTGCAATGTCTTAGACTATGTATGTATTATGTAGCGTCCTCCCCCCCCCCCGTCGCCGCGTCGAATCTCCCGATTTTTCACTTTGAGAGGTTGGCAGGTATGCAAGCTAGAATGTGATGAGAATGTTGCATTAATGAAGCGCTAGCGAGAGCATCGTACAACCACGTTCATTTGCTATGAACTTTACAAACTAATTCCGTACTGCAATGGATCGCGCGGGCATGTGTGAATATAGTCCCGTTTGCATTCTCGTTATGGAACTATTCAATGGTTGTACAAGTTCAGTTACACAATGTAACGGGCTGATAAACCGTTTCTGGTTGGGCCATATATATTCTAACGCGTGCGAGAAGTTATCACCAGGCCATGTTGGGACGTTTCGACCAGTCGGATGTTCGAGCCTGAGAAGACCGTGGGTTCGAGCAGTGGTGATAGAGTTGGAGTCTTCCATGTCATGTGTTAGTCTGGAGACTACCATGGCCAACGATATCCTTTTTTGCACCTCATGTAGAATCGCCGAAAAGGTACTGGAGCTTCAGTTCGTTGCAGTAGTGTAGCTAGGGCATTTGAAACAACCGCAAATTGACATATTTTGATTTTTGTAGCTTAAATGGTTGAGTAGAGGGCACTGGTTCGATGTCTATTTCGGATCTGACCTTCTATTAAACCAGAATTTTGAGTTAGTTAAATGAGTGCATCCTTTTAGTAATTTTGGATTGATAAATTCAAATTTCGGTAATCTTTTATTAAAACAAAACAAAAGTTTGGTGCTTCTCAGTCGGTCAACACAAATGTACCCAAAAAGAGCTGGATTATGTCCTAATCCTGAAATAAATTACATGAGATTAATAAAGTGATATGCATATTCTCATTGTCGTGAAGACCGTATAGGGGAAGAATTCCAGATTTTTGTGTAAAAATATTTTAGAAACTTATTTTTCCAGCAGCGTTGAGAACACTGATTTTTTCTATTTTCTAGTGCACTTTTCTTTAGCACTTATGTTTGAATTAACTTATTCTCAGAGGAGAATCTTTACTTGTCTAATTATCACATCGATATTAGGAAGTTTTTGGATCCAGTTATTCTGAAAGTTACTTTGATTCTTTTTGATTATTTTTCTCAATTATTAACAGATTTAACTTGCCTTTTCTGAGCATGATTTTAGAGACGGATTTTCGTAATGAATCAATAGTCGCTTAACCTCTGTACTTACCTACATTCATGGTGTAGGAATTATCCATCGACATTTTCAGGTTCAGGGAATTCAGGGAAGATCTTGCTTTGAGGAAGGATCAATCTTAATACATACCTGCCAACTGTCCCGATTTAGGCAGGAGACTCCCGATTTTACACCATTTCTCCCGCTCTCACTGTTAATGTATTAAATCGCCCGGTTTTTCAAATATCTCGCACGTAATTTCGGACTAAAGGTGCGAGATGACAAAACTTCAGTCATTCATCGAACAGGTCTAGTTTTCGTGTATTGAGTGTGTTTCGATACCGCAGTTTCGCTTCGTATTGATAATTTATAGATGCCGTTATTCTCCATGACTACGGGTCCCACTTAGTTCGATTTGAATATCTCTTCGTTTGAAATAGTCAATGGTTAATTCAGCGTGTATTCCTCGAGATTCTGGGTGAGAGGTAGTTGTAGGTTGCGGAATATTGTATCTGCTTAACACGTGAAATTATTTGTGTATAACTTAGATGTTGGCATTAATATGCCGGTGGGCTTTTGTGATTTTTTGATTTGAGCGATTTTGTCGGTTCCTCTGTAATAGGCTATGGTGAAGAAATATGCTGGACATAGATCGTCTTAGAACCTCCCGATTTTTCAGTTTGCGAGGTTGGCAGGTATGTTAATATTTTTATATCCTCATTGTTGAGTGGTTTTGATAATTATAATATTTTTCTCTTATGAAGTTAACACTGGATTAAATTTAAATTATTTCCATTGGTGCAATGAATAATTTTCTATATTAAGGTGGTATTTGAAAAACATCCAAGTTTGCGAAGGAATCCCAGGGAAGACTTGCTATAATTATGTGGAATATTTCTGGAATCCACAATGATTTCAATAACGTGCTACAGAGTTAAATTAGTTTTCTAAGCACGAGTATAGGCATTTCTAATAAACAGTGGATTAAAGCAGTAAGACACCAATTATGGGTGCATATAAGTATTTAAGGTATCAGGCATGTATTGTGAATATTGCCCATTTTATTTTGGATATTGTGCTTTGCGAAGCAATTTTTCTTGTCGAAGATTGAGCCATGTGTGCCAATCAATAATAGACTGAAAGAAGTCCCACCCCAGATGGGTGTTGTATTTAACCTAGTGTGGTTATTATAATATGTCCTAGGTGACATAATCGCTGTTAATATATTTGAAGTAAGACCTATGTCAAGTTTATTATTTTCTCTAAGCACTATTTTTGACACAATTGAGTGGATATTCAATCTAATATTTCCAGTAAATTATGATTTACTATTTACTATGATTTATTATGCCATAGCATATATGTATAACAAATATGATCAATAACTATTTAATGCCGAATCAATGATAACCATATTGCTTAACTTAATCGTTCGGCAGAATTACATTGGAATAATAAGAAATAAAACGATTAAATGAATTTAAACAGAAGTGAATGTCGTGATAACAGGTCAGTGCAGAGAATAATCGAAATTATTCTAAAATTATGTATAAATTGTATATTCTGTAAATATGCCATAATAATTTAATCGTTGATTAATATGATAATATAATACTGTTTGAAATGTGATTCAAGATTATTCACATTTATCGTGATATTTAACAAGGTGTTCATTAAATGAACCAAAGTGGTTCCAACATATTTTTTTAATTGTGTCTATGGGATCGAAATTCATTATAAATTTATTGTTGAAGAAACTGAAGGTCAGTTTCAGTAATGGATAAACCATTTTGGAATTAATTCATATATCCCATGCCTGGAAGATGATCCAGGATATTTATTCTAAAATTTTGATTGGTCGTTTTAACGGCAAGTTTAATATTTTCTTGTCATGTTTATTCTATCAATAAACTTATTTTTCATTTGATTTTAATTATTGCTTGATGCTTTATAGAGGTGATGGAAGGTCATATTAAGAAGACCATCGCTAGGTATTTTAGGGTTTACCACACCTTTGAGATTTTTCTTCTTCTAGAAGGACTCTTGTGTTTTGAGCTAGTTTCTTTCTTCGAGCCTTGGTTATTCTTAATACAACCTGTTAGGAATTCAAGTGACCCTATTATCCCTTTATTTGTTGGTAGAACTTGGGGGTTTTTCTAGCCGGGGATTTTCAGGTTCTACGATCCAGCTGTCATCGAGGGATTTCAACAGGTATTGGTAGGTAATATGGGTACAGTACCATTGTAAGTGTTTAAGGCTTATTGCAACTTTTGCAGTTTTGTGATCAGAGGTGAGCTGTCTCGGCATCTCTTCTATATTGTGTTGCTATCCTCTCTTGTTAGATGCATTTGAGATAAAGATTAATTTGAAATGTGTGTTCCAGTGCACAACCTGTGGTACTCCAACAGCAAGTGTCTGTTGAGAGCTTAGCAGAGTCATTACCGGATATGCAGCCCGCTGCTCCAGAGGTCATTTTGCCCGTTGAAACTGTTCAACCTGTAGTAGAGAGCCCACAGATATCTGAACTGGATCACAGACCAGAGGCTGGGGATAGGATTGAAACTAAGGATGGGCATTACTTCCTCAAGGTAAGTCATGAGGACTTTTAATATGTTCATACAGTTCACGCCACGGTTTTTGGCCGGTGATTCCTGATTGCACAGTCATACAGAGGGCAGGTGGTTAACCTCAGGCATGTGTAATTGATACACGAGTTGCTTTCTGCGCAACTGAAAATTCACGTATCAATTGCACATGCGTGACGCTCGCAGACTGTCCTCTGTACGACTGCGACTCACTTCCGAGTGAGGCGCGCCATGACGCGTGATGGGTTCCATCTCAGCAACGCTGTACAGCTTTCGCCGTATTGGCTAGCTGCGGACCATGCCTTATTTTCCCGTACAAATACAAACCGATATAAAGTAAGTTAATTAATTTATGTATTTCACAGTCATACAGCATAACTTTTGATGTATAAGGATTACAACGTGACCAAGAACTACATTTTCCAACCACCCCGTGCCGAGGAAAAGTTACCTTACAAAAATAACAACTTTGTTTCTTGGACACACACAATTTTGAAATTAATAAACCAGTTATAAAACATTCTAATGTATATTGTGTTAACATTTGGATTCGTTCTGATGACTGGTTTTTGAGGTAATTCTTAAATGTGACGCATGGTTGAAACACGCTTAAAATTGTGTTCCAACTGCGATAAAAAAATATTAAAACATTAATTAAAAATTCCAAACCTACTGTAAATCAACTAACGTACAATAGAACGACTAAAATTATGTTAATGGATTTTATGTAGGTCTATTGGTTACTTCACAAACTAACTTCAAACTAAAGTGCACATAATATTTTGGTCGACAGTAGGGGTGAGATTTCCCCAGAAACTGGACCATAGCCACTTTGAGTTGAGTTATGCCCTAAAAATCGTGTTAGCTGATATGTTACGTTTCTCCCTTTGATGTTTACAGAAAGGCACACTACAGGAACGTATCCAAGAATACTAATACGAACGTATTGTGTTTTGGTTACCTGGATTCTCTAATTATAAAAGTCTGCTGATTTTAAAAAAAGTTTAAAAGGAATCCTGCATTAATCTAATATCACACATGTATTAACACGAGCATTCCTTTAGAGAAAATATATGCATTCCTAAAAATATTTTGACCTAAATTATATATTTTGTATTAACCACGACACTGGGAATGAAAATTTACTTTGTACTTCCCCCTTCATTGCACAAAACATATTTCTGGACAAAGACCTTAAGTTCTTTGCTGTGTGATAGTTCAGATGGTGGCACTCTAGTAATTACTATGTTAAACATTACTCATACACACTGTACCATCACCTTCAGTTTACAGTTCCAGTTTTCTGGGTACCATAATCCTCCTTGGATAATAGTCACTGTACCGTGAGGAGGGAAATGACTGGTTGGAAGAATACTAGCTGGATTGACTTGACGAATATCCTTGTTTTGACCTCTGAACCTCCCCGCAACATCTCGATGAATAACTTTATTAATAATAAGGTATTCATTCAATGTCATATATTTGTTGTAGGTACTTAAGCAGGAAATAGATCGTCTCAAAGTACTGGTGGCAGTGGCAGACGAAGAACTGGTAAATGGGGAAAACCTGCCTGAGGAGGCATTAGGAAAGCTGCGGGCAGCTTCTGGGCAGGCCCGTCTCTTAATAAAACAGAAGTTACAACAATTTGAAGGTCTTTGTCATAAGAACATTGTAAGTAAAACAAATATTTATCATCACAAATTATTTCCAGTTGCATAACGGAGGCTACTAGCTAGATCTCTTTATTTAAGAATGTTGCCATTTTGTCTCTCATTTACCCTTAATATCAACTTCTATAGATTTGTTCACACTTGTAAAAATTTCCTTTTTATGCTGAATACAGAATTTAACACAAATTCTATGTTATTGCCTCACAGAAATTGGTACATGTGTACTGTGTACCTCTGATAAACTGTTGACTGTTGTACCGGATTTCCTCGTATAATCGTCACACTCCACTTTTCAAACACTAAAATAGGTTTATAAAATGTCATCGCAAAACATACTGGTATTTTTGCACCAGTCGGTTTCACACACTGCTGCGAGCTTATAAGTAATATAGTCTTTATGCCTGCAGGTTATGATCAGCGACGTGAGCGGCCAGCATTGTCCCTTAGCACATTCCGTGAGCTTTAACCTGGCGTGACCTTGTCAGAAGAAAGGAGCCCGTCACTGTGACTGCAGGTTATGACTCACGCTATGCGAATGGCCGGTTCACGACACACTAAGCAGCGATCACTCTCAGCGCCACTCCAGGAGTGAAACTTGTATGGACCCATCTCTTCCGTTAATTCGCCTCGGATTGACGAGATTCATTAAGCCGCCATATGAAGCACTGCTAGCCTCAGTTCGCCGACATTAAAACAGGCCCATTGGCGGAATCTTACGCAATGGACACCTCGTGCCAGTCGAGCATCGGCCACTTCTTGGAAACATCACAACAGAGACCCGTGCGTGATGTTACGCACGTGGTGTCCACAATGAGGAAATATACAAATTATACGGTGATCTCGATGAAAGGGAAATACACGGGATTACATAATAATCAAATAATAATATTAAGAAAGTGCACAAGCATGCAGCAAATAATGTTACAGTATATATTTAAAAATTGTGGTTTTCTTCTTTGAACTTGAATATTCTTTGCATAATCGTCACTCCCTGCTTTTTCCCACAAATTTTAGGCTAAAAGAATGCGACTATTATGCGAGGAAATATGGTAATGTGTTGAATGTGACTGTTTTTTTTTTTTTTACTAGACTGGTAGACATGTTTACTTAGCACTCAATCAAAATCCAATTTGCACCAAAATATGCCAATATATGACCTAGTTAGTTAGTTAGTTATTGTTGTTTTAAGGTGAAAAAACTACGAGGTCATCAGCCCCTAATATATGACCTTAGATGCTTTCGGCTATTAGGTTGTGTATTGTAAAATTTGGATAATAGGTAGAGAATGAAAATGCCGTAACAAGTGCAGGAGTCAAACCTGGGTACATCTGTGATGCTAACCAGTGTTAACACTATTTTGCTGTATTGTTGCCTGCTGTGGGCAAGGCCTTTAGAATTAAAAGTATCTACCACATTAGTCTAGCTTCTAGAGCAATAGCAGCACAAGCTGAAGGGGAGTAAGAGATGGTGCCATTATTAATGAGGTGTTTTTTACATAGATTCAACACTACAGAAATATGGGCTTAAGAATTATGACATTCTAACAAGATTGCTCTGTGTTGCACATTGCCATGTAATAGATATGTCTCTTTCTCATTGCAGGCCCAAAGCCCTCAAGAGGCCTTTCCTACTACCAGTCAAGATCTTGAAGGTTTCTGGGACATGGTTAAGTTGCAGGTTGATCATGTGGACAGACTTTTTGAAGAGCTCCAGAATTTAAAAAATGCCAACTGGGTGGAGGTAAATAATCTGTTTTTGCGATTCTCTAGTTATAAATCATCACACTAGTTCGTTTTTTTTTCCTGGTTAACTACCCCTTAATGAAGCCATTATTTTCAGTATAAGTTGTACAGCATATCTACCTAATACCATAGTATTATTTTTTGGGATCTTTGATTTCAAATTAATCATGTTCTTTTTGCATATTAACTCTTATACGCTCAGCGAGCCGATCTATCGGCTCGAGTGGCTTGGCTTAAAACACTCACGGTGCCGATCTATCGGCTCTGTGTTGGAATGGCTGTATTAGTGACTAATTGGACTCCCAGATGGCAGGAGAAGATTGGCATAGTAGCATTTGAGTTTGGTTTACACTTTTCTCGACAGATAGAGACACTACATTGCCGCATTGGTATGAAACAAATGAAATTATAAAGCCGCGTATGAATGTTTACTGCATGGCGTGTTGACCTGTACTGTGTGCCAGTCAAGGCATATTTTGCGCTTTAAATTACGTGTTTGGCATTGTTGTTTTGTTTCAATTTTAATACTAGTTTATTATTTGTTATATTTTGTTTATATTTAACGTTTATCTGTGTTATCAAGTGAAGTGTTGCGTTTAATATTTCATGTTATTAAGTTTTCGTGACGAGTGTAGGCCAAATTTTTTTCAATAGCTGGGCCGAGTTCTAGGCTAAATGATTGTGAAGTATTGGATTATTTAGAGGCTGTAGACGATGACAGAGACTTTATTGCCGAGAGTGATTCTGATTTTATAGAAAGAGATGTAAGTGCCCCAGAAATATCCCCAATAGCTGCTCACAGATTATCTGACAGTGATGATGATGATATTATGAATGATGGGGACTACACAGAGGTTTTGTCGCCTGAAAATCCTCTTCCTCTCCCATTTCAATATCATGAATTATCTGGGCCTAAACACATGCCACCTCCTGATTCTCTTCCAACAGCTTATTTCCTTTTGTTTTTCACAGATTTTCTTCTTTCTCTCATAGTGACAGAATCTAATCGGTATGTCCAGCAGTTCATCACCAGTAAGGGAGATAATGTACCCACCCCTCTATAGAATTGGGTCAGGGTCACAATGTCTGAAATGAAAGGATTTATTGCATGCCTTCTAAATATGGGTATCAATAGAAAACCAACCATTGCCTCATACTGGTCCACTATGCCTTCTCAGTTCAGCCCATGGTTCTTTAAAATGTTTTCTAAACATAGATTCTCTCACTTGCTGCGATTCTTTCATCTTGTCAACAATGAGGGGATGCCAGGGCCTAGAGAAACAGGGTATTGTTACGTGCCACCCCCTAGTGGCAATTACGTTGACTGGATTACGGTGGGTTTAAGCACAAACACAATTGTTCTTTTAAAGAGAAGTTAGCTTTATTGCTTGCAGGTCAGAAATATACCGTATTTACTCTAATACGACCCGCCCCTGAATAAGACCCGCACCCTGATTTTGAAGAACAAAGTTTAAAAAAAAAATTTTTTTACTCAAAACTATTTACAATCTTTACTAAATAAACAGAATAGCATTTCTACAAAATAGTTTCCAACAGTTCTGAAGTCGTCCTAAAATAACACGCAGAAACAATTAAAAATACAAATAAAGGACACAAACACTTCATTCATTGTCATCAGAAGTACCAACTTCGAAACTTTTTTCACCATCGCTTTCACACAAAATGTCGTCATCTCTGCCATCCATAGCATTGGAAATACTACATTTCTTGAAGCTCTTCCGTATGAAATCTCCCGAGATACGATTCCTTGCCGTCAAAATCCACGAACAGAGCAGCTGAACTTCCGGGCGCTGAATACGACCAGTTGGGGTCAGTGTGTGCTTATCGGCCGCCATCCGCTCCGTATACAGCTGTTTCAAGGCTGCTTTGAACGGGCGGTTCACGCAGACATCCCGTGGTTGTAGCATAGACGTCATCCCGCTCAATCACGAATACATGACTCATCAATATCATATTTCCTACCGAGCACGATTTCCAATAACTTCAGCTTCCCTCACAACTTTCAATTTCTCACTCACAGTAAACGACCGCAAACGCTTCGTAGAACTCATGTTTACACTCGGAAAACGTGCGCGAGACTTTATGACGCCGCCTGCTTATTGTAAAACAAAGTGATAGTCGGAAGAAGGTTAGCACCATCTAGCGGATACTCGCAACACCCGATATCGCGTGTGGCGGGCAATTTAAATCTTTAAAATCAGGATGACTCAAATAAGACCCGCACCCCAATTTTTCACGTCTTACAGAAGCTCCCTCCTGTATGGAGCTCGACTCACCCTTTCACTCGGCCTTGCAGTTAATCCTCTCCCTAATGAGGTGGTCCCATGCTCTGGCTGGAAATAGCTGCACTAAGTCTGTCACTCACTGTTTCCTGTCCACTGGCTAGAGAACTGCCCAATGCGTTTCGTAATTCACCACAATGTCTCTGTCGCCCTAGGTAGGTACACACTCCTCACACTGCTCCGCGGCTCGGAAGGAATCTCACTGGGTTTCGCAAGTCACGTCACCACACTTCTGTCGCTCAGGATAAACGCTCGCACTAGCTCGAAAAACACACCAACACCGCTTGACAGGTCGCTCTTATATAGCAGGCCGGTGACTCAATAAATGCTTCTAGACCCATCCAGGGTTCACGGCTTCTCGAGGTTTCCATCACTGGCTGGGTCACGAATATTCTGGACCATCCCTTTGTCCTAGTAGTCCTGTTGCGTAAGGCGCACGCAATACACTGAGGCAGAGCACAGCCCAGCCCGGGGGCAGTTGTGACTCATGCGGCGAGCGATGAAACAAACTCACAGCCGTAACAATATGATCCCTGTGCAAAATATCAACCTCTAGTGGATCATGCCAACAGGGTATTTAGGCACCACTATACACCACATCAGCAGATTAGCATTGATGAGTCTCTTGTTGGGACTAAAAATAAAACTAGCCTTCTCCAATACCTGCCGTACAAACACCACCATCGCTGGGGTATCAAATTTTGGATGCTGTGTGATTCAGTTTCCAATTACTGCCTGTTTTTTTTACCTACAGAGGTGCCAGATCTCAAGAAGACAGAGACAATATCATATAGCATGGTTTGGGATACATCGTTGTGGAGAAGCTTTTAGTCATGGGTGGCTACCTCAACAAGGGTTATCATGTCTTATCGAATGGGGTTGTTGATTCTCCGCCCAATCAATACAATTTATTACAAAAATTTTCACAGTTTTATTATTTCTGGGACATGTTTCGGGCCATACCTGGGCCCTTCTTCAGCCTTGATTAATTTCCAAAAACATCCATTAAAAAGACATGCATTTATAATAGAACAACACTCTTAAAATGCTTAACGGTATTAGATACATTAAAACAACACTAAAATACACATTTGGAGAGAGAAAGAAACACTGATACGATTAAAACACCTCTTCATGTCAGCCATACACAAACTAAAATGTATTACATGCTGGTTGTTTTTAATGGTGACAAGTGTCCATTTTGCTGAGTGATTCTGACTTATCTGTTAGTCACTCCGATACAGTTCTGTTTGGTGACCCAGATATGCTGGCGAGTCTGGGGCTTAACATACTTGGCCTTTGCTAAAATAAATATTCCGCCTGGCTTGTATAGTGATTGAGCGGAGAAAGCCACCTGTTCAATATGTTGTCCCTGGACCGATTTTTGTAATAAATTGTATTGATTGGGCGGAGAATCAACAACCCCATTCGATAGTTGTAAACGTCAATACGGACCTTAAATATGGAAAACTTTCCAAATAATCTTATCATGTCTTTGTTGACAATTACTTTGTCTGTACCATTTGTACGCCATCCCTACGAGCTGGGTACATACAAAACAGGAACTGTTAGAAGGAATAGGAAATATTTGCCACAGAATTTTAAAAATAAATTTGCTGTTGGACAGAAACAATATTTTAGGTCAGGTCCAATGTTAGCATGTGCATTCCGAGAGAAAAAGTCCCAGAAAAACCCAGTCATGCTTCTATCTAGCCATGCAATAGCCCAAGAACAAGAAATTCCAGCAACCCACAACAGTGCCAACAGCAAAACTAAACCAGCAATAATAACATCTTATAATAAATGTATGGGTGGGATTGACACATCTGACATGATGTTGTATAGCTACCTTGACGAGAGGCGAACTGTACGTTACTGGAAGAAGGTGGCTTTCAATATCATTGCTAGAATGGTACTAAACAGTTACATTCTTTATAAGGAAAATAATAAGGAAGCAGGGAAAATAAAATCTAGACTGAACTAGACAGTATCAATAATTGAGAGCCTAGGGGAGGAATGGATTTCTACAAAATTAAGTGCGATTAATGATCAAAGAGGACCAGTGGGGGTGAGAAAGTTTCCTGAGAAGAAAGAATCGAACTGTGTTGTATGCAGCACCAAAGAAAAGAGGAGGGGGGCCAGAACAGTATGCACTAGGTGTAACAAGGGTCTGCATGAAGAGTGCTTTCCTAAGCACAAATGCTGAACCGGAAGGTACGTGTACAGTTCTTTACATTAGGTGCTATAATTCATGGTTGGATATGAATACAAAAAATAAAATTTTATCATGTTATACAGAATTAATTGCTCTTGTTTTCTGTATGACTGGTCAAGAAGATCACTAAAGAACAGACTACTTTTTTTGTATTTGAAAACATATTTTTATTTTTTGTAATTTATTTTCCAAGTTTTTTTTTTTTTTTTTTTGTAAAATAGGTCATGATCAATTTTGGGATATATTCTTCCTAAAACTACTACATTGAATAATGTGCTAGTGTGATTTTTTCAATTTTGTATCTGTAGATCTCTTTATGCAGTGATTTTTTACATTTTAACGTGCATAATCATGAAAAATGGCCTGAGTGTTTTGGGCATGACTAGTGAATATAGCCTGAGGTCAAAAGGGTTAAACAAGTAGTTCCGTGATGAACTATATAGCCTATTTTCATATATCCTACTTATGTTAATTGCCTCTATCAACATACAACATTTCAGTTTGATTGCTGTCATAGATTAATAGATATTGAGGACCGTCTAAATATTTCGGATGGTTGCCATGTTGGATTTTTATATATGTAAGCCATAGAGTTATGTATTAGATAGCGATTATTGCGTAGGTTCATCATTCAAATTTTCAGGTGAAATTGCACACAGAAGACCCAAATCCACGAGTTTGAGTATGCGTACACGCAAGTACTCGGCAGTGTTGCTCCGAGCACGGTTGGGGAGGAACTGGGGGTGATAGCCAATACGTCACTGAGCGAAGGTCATAGCACAAGTCCATGCACTTATTTTCCATCACTATATAACTATGTCAAGCCAGGGAGGCCTGTTGCTTAGTTCATGGGAAGACCAGTAGCACTTTTTGACACACCAGACACTGCGGGAGTCCATCCTTTTCGGTATTCAATGAGGAACTGGAACGTCATTAAACAGCTCTTCATTCAGCTCTCTATGATTGGATGGAAGGCGAAGCACGGCTTGAGCTCATAACTAGACTGAAAGCCGACATACAGAAAAACGTACGTTTTTTAAAACAAATATTACTAGATTAGTTGACATAAACCGTTACAGATTAAAAGGAAAACTTTTCATACTTTCTTTTCCTGGCGAATTGTATTGAAAAAACTACCAGAGGCAGCAATTCGAGCAAGTTGGAAAGTCGCTCAAATCATTGTGATGAATGGGAAACCGTTCTTGGTGGGGCCTCTCGTGAAGTATTGTTTGCTCGCCGTTGCGGAATGTTTAACTCCAGGAGAGATGCAGAAATTTGAATCGGTCTGTCTCTCAAATCAGACAGTGTCTCGTGGCATTCGCGCCATGGGAGGAAATTCAGCAGGACAGCTCAAGTGTAGAATTCAAAACATTTTCACTTGTACTTGATGAAAGTACGGATGTAGTTTATTACGGTCAGTTAACAATCTCATGTCGACACCGCACACAAATATAGTTCCTACTACGAACTATATTTGTGTGTGGTGTCGACATGAGACTGCAAGTAATGGAGGAACTCTCAGGGCCCCTTCAGACGAGGCCACTTACAGCGCTTCTCTGAAGCGTTTCCGTTCATAATTACTGTAGATAAACGAGAGCGTTTAAACACAGCCACCACCACAGAATAGTGGCGCAGCAGACTGTCTATGTAGTTGACTTCACCGCTGGCGGCGGCCACAAAAATTAGCGCTTCTCTTCGCGAAACCAGGAACTATATTGTTGGTTTCAGACGAGGCTGCAGCCACGCCACTAATCTAGTGGTGCGTACGTAGCGCTACTAACGGCACGCCACATGGTCCTGTATTTTGCTATTCCCAGGTTCCTATTATTTCATATTTGCTGTGGGCTCGGGCCTGTATCTCTTGCCTTGTTTTCTGTACTCTTCCCGAATATTGTTGCTGGTACCATATAAAAGCTCTTTAAATTAATTTTTGGACATGCGAAGGTACGCAGAGAACTTTTCGTCATCCTGTTGCAGATCGTCGAATGAGGTATAGAACAGTCCTCTTGTTTTCCGTTGAAGTTTCTTTCTCCTCCGTATGAGGAACATGGCAAGAATTATATCACCTTCTAAGTCCATGTTTACTGGAAAACTGAAGAGTTCTCCACCCGGATATCAAACACTAGCAGGGCCACCAACGCTTGTTAGAAGCGCCACTAACACTTGGTAGAAGTGCCACCAACGCGACACTAACGCATGGTAGAAGCCCCACGAAGCAGTGCTGCAAAGTGGCCTCGTCTGAAGGGGTCCTTAGGTGTGGTACCGCTGGATTACACTGCTACTACCCAAGATATATTTGAGGCGGTTTGTGAATCTGTGGACGACATGAGCATTCCATGGGAAAAGCTCCATTCGGTGGCTTCAGACGACGCGCCACCAATGGTTGGATGAGAGCAGGGCTTCGTCTCTTGTTAAAAAATAAAGTTGAATGTGAATTCGGGAAGGAGGTGGTGTCTATTCACCGAGGCACTTAGTGCCGCAACAGTGGAACTGGAATCTGTCATGCAAGTTGTAGCGACTTGTGTAAATTTTGTCCGGCATCATGGTGTTATCGTCAGTTCAAATGGTTTTTAAAAGATCTCGAAGCGGCTTACGGTGATATACCTTACCACAGCACTGTTTGCTAAGTTCTTGATGTGTTTTTTGCCATTCCCGAAGAAATAGCTCTTTTCCTGGAAATGAAAGGACAGGCAGACCAATATTTCTGATACAACATGGGTAGCAGACTAGGCATTTCTTGCAAATATAACAATGCACCTAAACCACCTAAATACGTCATTGCAAGGGAAAGATCTATTAATCGTAGATCATCATCATTGCACAGTTCCAGTTTCCCGGGTACTGTTCATGAGCCTCTTCCACTTCAACCTGTCCATATATAATTTTGTCATGGAGAAAATATCCACTGTCCATCCTCTGGTCGCTAGATCAACCTTGATCATGTCCATCCATCGGGTTCTAGGTCTACCTACAGGTCTTTTTCCATCCACCTGTCTTTCCAAATTTATTCTGGCTGATCTTGTAGGCTCCATCCTCATCACATGCCCGTACCTCCGTAGTCTAGATGTGCTGATTCGGTCTAATATGGATGTGTATTCCAGCTTGTTTCCTCACCTTCTCGTTCTTTAACTTGTCCATCTTGGTCTTCTGGAAGGTGGATCTAAGAAATTTCATCTCTGATGCTTGCAGTCTTGATGCATCTCTCTTTGTAAGGGTGCATGCTTCAATACCATAGGTCAATATTGGTATAAAGTAGCTGTTAAACATCACTAGTTTAGCTGGTTTTGGAATCATGTCATCCCATAGAAGTGTTCTTACATGTTGGTAGAATTCTGATCCCTTTTGCACTCGGTTGGTATTTTCCTTACTGACCAAATTATCACTGGAGATTACACTTCCAAGGTAAGGAAAACTGTCCACACACTCCAACTGGTGCGCTCCTAGATTAACACTTGCTGGACGCCCATCTCTGCCATCACCACTGTCTTGTCTCGCTGATGTTGAGGTTATATTCCTGGAACTAGGATTTCCATGCATAGAGTCTGGTCTGAACTACTTCTTCCGTTTCACCCCAAATCATGTCATCAGAAAAGGCCACAGCATGCAATTCACCAAACTTTTCCTTGTCGTTCTTCATTATATTATCCATAATAGTGATGAACAGTAGTGGGGACAGTGCACTGCCTTGATAGCTCACGTATAGCTTGCTCTCCCTGTCCACAATTATTTGATGATACCGTGAAGAGAGAAAAAAAAACTTTGTTCCCTCTTACTGCCCACGGTTAGATGACTGTTCACAGCTTGATATACTGCTGATTGATGTACAGAGTAGTGAATTGTCTCTCGTCCTACATCACACGTCATTCTACATGTTTTACAAATAGAATGATGAAACTAAAGTAAATACTTCATCTCATTCTGCAGAATAAGTTGTACTAGTTCAACCCTAACCTGTGATCTTCACCACGAGGTATAGAGCTGGGTAGTGCCCTTATTCCAAGATTTAAGACACTACGATCAATAAGAAAACATCGTGGAAATACAAAAGGTCTTCAGGATTAAACCTGTTGAGTGGAGTCTGCGGCGTACCCTAGAGGTCCGAAACTTCACTGACTGCATGAATAAAGACCGAAAGGTTCCCATTTAGACAATATATCTGTATTATAAAAACAATTAACATACATAGGCACACATAACAACCTCGTGGCTTGGGGCATCAAGGCGACTTGCCACGTAAACAAACAAGTTTACATATTAATAAAACCTAAATTAACATTTAAACCCGGCCCCCGAAACACTCGGCTTCAGATATCCCTTAAATTAAAACAAAAGTTCCATAGTCACAAAACTGCCACCGTACGCTGTGCAAGATAATTAAACACGCTTAATAGTTCAAAAGGAATGCCTGAAACCGTTTTACACATGCAATTCTGGTGAAATCCATCCATTGTGCCCCACAAATTAATAACCCTAACGTTTATGCCACCAGTTCAGCTCAGTCTGTGAATCCGAATCATTCCAAGTTCAAACCACCCCGCAGTTTGCGAGAAGAGTCCAGTTCAGGGCAGCCAACATAACATCAGGCCAGTTGACCACATAAATGTTAATATCAAGGCATAGTCTTTATTTAACAGAGTTGGTATCACTGAATCACCAAATGGAACAGTGTTGTCAAGCGTTGCCATCAATTGCATCGTAACGCAGCACAACATTGCCGGAATTTGAAGCTCCCGCGGAGTTAGGCTTGGGAATTGAAAGTTTTCTCATTTCCCACAGGATTGTCCAAAATATGTAGGGGCGCACAAAGTTCAAATACAATGGTCCAACCTCAGAGTAGGAAATAAATGTCGTGGGAAAAAGAGTTTTCTTGATTCACTTAGGGTTGTACAAATCTGCAGTGATGCATAAACACAAGTCCAGGGTTTGCAATACTAGAGTCCAAGGTTCGACCCCCTGAGCAGCTGGAAAGGTAAATCCTTCCTGGGTTCGAATACCAATTTGTTCCTTGTGACGATGTAATCGGCACATACGTAGTTTACTACTAGCAGACTCCTCGGTTGCGTAGTCGGTAGCATACTGAACTGCTATGCCCAAGATTGCAGGTTCTAACCCGGCCGAAGACGTCGGTCTTTTAAGAGCGTTAAAATCCTCTGTATGCCTTCCTTCAGAGAGGAAGTAAAGCCGGCAGACCCATGTCATAGATTTATGGCATGTAAAAGAACCTACCACTACAATTGGCAGTGTAGCCAAATTTGCAGGTTAGAAACGCTTATCAGGTTTGAAAGATTGCCGATAGGTGTCAGTGTAAATGGCATCTGGTAGCCAAATTTGGAACTACTTGAAATTGAACTTGCTGGGAGCTTATGGGCATTCGATTAAAATATGCTGCTATGGCCATTGACTGCAATTCATATATCATTTTCCAGCTCCAGTTTCCTGGGTGTGGTATACAAGCACTTGCCATTTCTTTGGTCGGAGTAGAGTTGCTGTTCTTCTGCATCTTCCCATTTGACATTCCGTTTGTTGACCTCAGACTTCACTGTGTCGATCCATCGATTTCTTGGCCTTCCTACCGGTCCCCTCCCTTTCACTTCTCTGTCGAAATAATTTCTTGGTGTTCTATTTCTGTCCATTCTCATGACGTGTCCAAACCACTGTAATCTGAGTCTTCCTAGGAGTTCAGTGACAGGTATTTTGATACCAACTTTCTGCCTGTTAATTTCATTCCTAATCTTATCTTTCCTAGTCCTCTGGTTCATTGTTCTGATGAATTTCATTTTTGTTGCTTAGATTTTACTATTAGGCTTGTTGAGTAGGGTACATGTTTCAAGTCCATAGGTGAGAATTTGAATTCATATGTAATTATTATTATTGGTAGTATTATCATTATAATCATCATCATCATCACAGTCTCGGTTTGTGATTGTGATCATTGCACGGTAGTTGTATACAGTCCACGATTATATATGTTTAATAGTTTCATGATGAGTGGGCTGATCAAGGGGCTTGCCTCTCACCCAGTCTCGATTCCCAGTCGATACATTTTAGATTTTTGAAATGAAATATCAGGTCCTGTGGTTCGAATTCTACTCGACGATTCACGGTTACTTAAAACTACAAGTTTCCTCCCTTGAAGTTTCATGCAAAGTGAGTGCCTATTTTCACCCGTTGTTATATATTGTAATTTTGAATTCCATTTGGTACAGTACTAAATAGCAGTAATCGTGCACACCACCTGGGTATGTATATTGACCCTAAATATTTCATTTTCTTAGGGCCTCAGTTATCAAATACTTGAGGTCTTGCTCTTTCTGAACTTCCATAATTCAGTTTGCCCAGAATTTTTTAAATTTTGTTGCCTGTTAAATGGTTTTTATTTATGTTAAGTTCGTAAAGGTTCCAGGAAATTTTTTATGTTTTAATGTTGACAGTGTTTATAGGTATAAATTCCATCCTGTTTAGACAATGTATGAAATTTTCTTTGTCCGTGTTCAGCAGGAACATCAAAGTAGTAAGGATACTGTGGATGGTAAGACACCATCTCCGTCAAAGCGCCGCAATGCCAGCAAGCGTACTGTAACCAAACCACCTGCTTCAGAGGAACAAAGGAAAGCTAACGAGGCTGCCCGCAAAGCTAGGGAAGAAACACGTCGGAAAATTATGGAAGAACGTCGTCACGCAATGAAACAAAAAGTAACTAAAGAGGACACCATTGAAATATTTGTTCCTCAAGAGAATGGTGAGTATTGAAGTTATTTTTATATTACTGTATGTAAGCGATAGAATATTCATTTTTATTTTCAGCTATCCTGTGCGAGTTTATATATGACTACAATTATTATACTCTTACTCCTTGACTTCAATCATCCATTTCTATGTAATTAATATTTGGTGCCATAATTTAATGGTTTTGTAAGGTTCTTAAGCTTCTGTTAGTGAATATTATTCTTTCTTGGGTAATTTTATGCTAGTTTGAATGTGAGCTTATGTCCATGTCAGGCTCTTGTTTGCACAGACCCATTGTGGCAACTAGGAAGCCATGTGCCAACCTCAATACAATCCCTTAACTAATAGAGGTTGGTAAGTCACCCTGAGTGCCGGCCCCGTGGTGTTGGGGTAGAGCGCCTGACTCTCACCCGGAGGCCCCGAGTTCAATTCCCAGCTCCGTCAGGGGTTTAAGAACTGACGTGAGGGCTGGAAAGGGGTACACTCAGCCTCGTGAGAACAATTGAGTAGCTATCTGACAGTGAGGCAGCTTCCCGGTCACAAAATGGGCAAAACGAATAGTAATACAATGAACCAAGGATAATAATTTCCAGAAAGAGAAAATCCCAGTATAAACACAGTTACAATGCCAAATGGCAAAACAATTTCTCCGCACGTGAGACTAACACAAATCACAAAAACGTGGTCCAAAACAAGATCGAAAAATCAAAATATTAAACACACTAAAAATACACACACGCAAGGTTTTACATTAATGACACATAAGGTAATGATGACCAAGAACAAACAAGAAAATATAACAAGCACCCAACAATTGTTGGTGCCAACACAGAGCATCTGCTCTCAACCGAGCCTATGAACCGACTGCCTATTGCAAAATGGCTGATGGCCAACCCCATACGAAAGTCATAAGGGTGGGGGTCACCCTTATGACTGATGAAAAGGAACAGAACAAGAAAACCAAATGCAGAAAAATGCAAATTCCAAAATATATACCTTAAAAAAAACCACACACACAGAGAAAAATAAAATTGGTCCTTTTGGATAATGCCCCACGTAATCACGAAAAAATAGGTCTATGTGTTTATTTGAAACATTAACTCTCAAATCCAAAACACCATCCGGGGTGGGTAGGTTTTTGCTAGGAATTAACCTTATCCACAAGGGAAGATGGAGAGAAGTTAAGGGAAGTGGGTTTCGGACTAAGGAACAAGTGTGGATAATAGGACGAGAGTCCAACACCAAACAAAGACAATGTTTAGAGACGAGTGTCACCGCAAAGCCCGTGAAACACCTAAAGTAGGTATGGACCTGGCCGTAGCTAACGGGAAATGTGGCTGGAGCTTGGGCTATTTGCTGGCGAGATTTGATAGTACCTTCCCTTCCAAGCCAAGATTCGGCTACTATGTGGAAGGGTGGTGGTCTGACAAAGAAAGAAATGATGAGTTTACTATGTATCCCTTCAAAGGAGTTTGTTTTAAACAAATATTTTGAAGAATGCAAACAATTTGAATTAGCCTTGATGTTTTAATTCTTGAAATTGTAGAATTTCTAAGGAGCGACCGAATGTCTCCAGGAATAGTAGCAATGAGGCAATTTTACCCTTGGAAATAATTTTGGTAAGAGCACCAATAGTTGCATTTAAGAATGGCTAAGCTTTTACCCAGCATGCGCCGACTAAAAGTTTAGACAATGAGAAAAACTTAAATTTGGAAAACCAACCATAAGTTGTTCAGAAAAACTCAACAAGCAGGAAGCTGGCGGAGCGAGCTATACTTGCCTTACTGGCTAGTTAGAATTAGCTATCGAAGCTAAGAGAGGCTTTAATAAGTTTGTGACTAAGAGTTCTTGCTCAAATGCAACAAATAGTGGAACCGTTATTAATTTGATTTGTGAGTTTTTTAAATGTAAGCCCATAGGAAGAGTCGGGGAAGACGGGATCTTGCCTCATCGTTATTTTATAGAAAATGATGAAGCAAAAGGATATAGTTTGATTTATTTAACAATGCGTAGAATATGATCAATTTAACAAACGTATAAGTTGATTTTTTAAACAATTAAGGTCTCAGACCTTCTAAATTATTTAAAGTTTGCACAAAACAATTAACAATTTTTGGTTTGGAACCTTTTATAAGCACTAAAATCTGCATAAGATTTTAAAATGGTGCTAAGATTAACAAATTGAAAATTTAAAGATAATTAACGTAATCAAAGTTAAACGATAGGTCAAGTACAATGTGTGTACTTTAAGAATTCCTATATGTGCATCTTAAAAGTATGAACAAATAACAGCTTCGAAATTATAACAACAAAAAAGAGAGAGAAATTAAATAGAAGTTTCTATAACTTCTTATATTGATGCAGAAATTACTATTATAATTTATACAAATAGGGCAGGTCACTTATTGTGAAACCTGAAGAGAGAAATTGAGAAGAAGTTTCTAGAACTTCTATGTTTAAACAGGATCACGAGGAAAAATAGGGCAAGTTACCCTTTCGTGAAACCTGGATCAACGAGATTAATGAAAAGTTGAGTACTTAGAACATAAACAATTCCTGTACTAGCAAGAAAAGAAAATAGATTAATATGCAGTTTCTAACTGCTGATATTTAAGCAGAATGAATAAGTTACAAATGGAGAAAAGTTGGGAGGGCGCCTATGGTTTGGCGAGGCCTCGTTGAAATAAACATAAATTTAAAGATTAACCTAATTTCTTAGTCAAGAGTGGTGGAGGAAGAGGAAATAGGAACTTTGTGGAGAAAGTTCTTGGCTTTATTTATTTTTCTCGGACGAGCGCGGCGCGGATGAGAAGTTGAACGAGCACTGGTTTCACTATAGTCTATTGACGTGGTTGAAAAGTTCACTATTGTAGCACAGAAAGTTTATAGAAAGGAAAGTTATTGCGGTGGTGTAAAATAACTAGTTGCATTTTGGTTTGAGAGAGTCTATTGCGTTGAAAAATTTGTGGGTTATAGTTGAATGCAGCGGACGAGTTCCCACGAAGGAAGATAAATTAGGTGTTGATTAGCTGTTCATAAAGAAAATTCCTTGGTTAGAAAAAGTATTTCCATATGCGAGTGTAAAATACTAGAAGGTTTAGCTTGTAGATGAATTGTTTGGCATGGAACATTCCAGAACAATCATAACTGTTGAATTGGGTAAATAAAGTCCAGCGGTGGAACGAGCTAAGTTTTCTATAGAGAGTATTTAGTTTAATAAGAATCCCACGGTGTGAGAGCTCATTCTCAGTTAACATGCACAAAAATGCTGTTTCGTTTTACAAGATTAGCTGTCTTAGACAAAGCCTGACATCGAAAATCCCGCGAAGATGGCAATTGCACAGCATTTAGCAACTTCTCACTGTCTATAGAACGGTATTAAAAGCGATTAAAATATGAAGAACATTGTACTTAGCTCATTTCTGTGGTAGGCGATCCAGGCGACCGTTAGTTAAGATCTGGACATGGCGTCCGATTCGAAAGTTTGTCTCTCGAGGAGAGGAGACGAGCCCTATTTAGGCTCCAACTGGAGGTCTTGACGACTGAAGCACAAGTGAGACCAGCTCAACGAAGCGCGGAGGGACCAGGGAAGGAAAAAGAGTTGGGGTAGGAGACAAAGGAATATACATAAGAATGACAAACATTACAAAAATTAAGTATCTTGATGAAATGGTCTTCAAAGAGTTGATAGCAGGCGTCACTAGCGAAGCCTGGTGGATGGGAATGTAGACGAAGTCCTCTTGATCACGGAGATGATAGCTAGCGATAGCGACGAGATCTGATGGCTAGATTGGTAAGAAAGTCCTCTTGTACATGGAAAAATTGAGGAACTTCAGAGATTCGCTGCTAGATGACGCTAGGTTGATCATGGAAGATATATATCTAGAACAGACTTACAGGTAATATAAGCAAAGTGCATAAACAAAGAAAAACCAGGAAATCACTGTTGGTGTTTGCGAAAAAGGAAGGAATGAAATAAAGCAAAGAGCAGCAAAAGCTCCAAGGAATACACCACGGGGTACAGGGAGAAATATCCATCCTGCTAGCGAACAAAAGATTCTCTAACAGTAAATGGGATGCTATCAAGAAAAACACAACTACAAGAGCAGGGAACGGAGCCCTGTACCAAAACTCTCTACATATAACCTACACGAACCTTAACAACAAATGAAACACCCTGGTGTGAATGTCCGACCATGTGGTCATAACCTAAGCCCATACATGTTACAAAATACAGTGAACTCCGGATTTAACGTTTCTCGAATTAACGTTTACCCTGTAACCGAAATTATTCAGTTACATAGCTCACCGTCGGGCTTTCACCTTGTGCGGTTAATTAGGGGTAATTACAAAAAAACAAAACAAAAAAGTCAACCCCTGGCACTATACAGCCCATGACGGGCTAAGGCCGACCAAGCGAACGCTGCCCATCCATTTGGCCTGCAGATATTGGGGTGACACGTGATCAGCGCGTCGGGTCCCCTCGGCCGTTAATCTTGGTATTCGTGATCGGGGCGCTGTCTCACTGTCAGACAGCTACTCAATTGTCCTCACGAGGCTGAGTGCACCCCGTTCCAACCCTCACATCAGTTTTAAAATCCCTGACGGAGCCGGGGATCGAACCCGGGGCCTCCGGGTGAGAGGCAGGCGCGCTACCCCAACACCACGGGGCCGGCACTTAGGGGTAATTACTCATATTTTATTATATTGGGCTAAAATCAGTGGGTCTGAGTAGAGTGATTATTATCAATATTGTGGCGCGATCACATTTTGGATGTTTTGCACAGTAGATGCAATGTCATTACTAAGGCCCGGATAGTTATGTGTTTAAATATTTTTTATTTAATTAAATATTTTCTATTTATTTACATATTTTTACGGTTTTTATAAATAAATACATATTCTGGTGTGTTTATGCATAAGCACATATTTCCTATATTTGGTGGTATGTTGTACTTCTTGGATGACTGCTACCCATATTTTCGACCCTTTGAAATTCCAGTAATTGGCTTCTATATTTCGTCAGTGCTCCATTGTCTCCATACTGTAGTAGTATTTCAAGACAGGGATTTCCCGGTCATTAAGTACAGCAGGGGAGCTGGAGTTAACAGGCTCATTAAGCCTACACTAGTCCTTACCCAGACGGGAAATTTTAGTTGAAATCACAGTGGTCTGCGAAGCTTGTGAGTATACTGACAGTGGCGTTCTCGTTTCAACGAATACGATGCGTCCCAAAAGTGCGAAATGTGTTACTTGGAATCGTTCAGTGCGGGAATTTGGAGACGTTTTTAGAACTGATGGAACTGTTTTATTTTGCAACATTTGTGAGAAACCCATAGCGGCAGACATGCGTTCACAAGTTACGCAACATGTTGCGACAGCGAAACACGTGAAATGTGCATCTTTAAAGAAGTCGACACAAAGTTTGCTTCCCGAAATGCAGGATGTGAGATCTGGTCCATCAAACTGCCATTTGTCATGCATTTCTTGCGGCTGATATACCACTGAACAAACTTCAGAATCCAGTGCTACGTGGCACGTTATAAAAGTACGTCAAAATTCCTCTCCCTGACAAGTCAACACTGCGTAAGAACTATTTACCATACTTTACTCGGAGGCAGTGCACATAATTCGTAGTGAAATTGGCGACAACGCTGTGTGGATTACAATGGACGAGACGACCGACGATACTGGCCGTTACGTAGCCAACATCATAGTTGGTGCGTTAACATGCGATCCATCAGTCATTTTTACCGACAGCTGTTCATCTTGAGAAAACCAACAGTTACACAATAGCTAAAGCTTTCAATGAAGCTTCTGTGGCCTGATGGCATCCGATATGCTAAAGTGCTTCTATTAATTACAGACGCTGTACCTTACATGGTTAAAGCATCCCAGGGGTTGAACATTCTGTACAGCAAGATGATTCATTTAATATGTTTAGCGCACGGCATGCACAGTGTTGCTGAAACAGTAAGGAGTATTTTTCCAAATGTGAACAGAGTAATAGCATCAGTGAAGAAAGTGTTTATTAAAGCACCCAGTCGAGTGAGTTTATTCAAACAATGTGCCCCTGATTTGCTGCTACCTCCACAACGAGCTTGCACCAGATGGGGTACTTGGCTGGAAGCAGCGTGTTATTCTTCATCATCATCATCATCATCATCATCTTGCACTGTTTCCAGCCACTGGCCGGGTCTGTTTGGAACACAAGCCTCTCCAACGTCTTCTGTCTTCCCACCATCTCTCAGCCTCCACCCTTGCCCAGTCTTCTCCTCTCTTCTTCACGCTTTCTTCCACCCCCTTCAGCCACCTGTCTCTCGGTCTCTTTCCTTCCCACTTCGTCTCGTGTACTCTCCTGGGTATCCTCTTCTCCTCCATTCGTTTTACATGTCCATACCATCTAAGTCTAGATTTCTCTATACCATCCTGTAATGGTTCCTCCTTCATTAATTCTCTGGTCCTCTCATTTCTTATTCTGTCCATCTTTGTAGCTCCAATACTGCTTCTCAAGAACCTCATCTCACTGGCCTGTATTTTGCTCTTCTCCCTTCCTTTCATAACCCAGGTCTCCGAGGCATACGTCAGGATAGGGACATAGTACGTCCGATATATGATCTTTTTGCTGTTCTGAGGGACATCCTTGCTCCATAACATGCTTCTCACACTCCTCCGAAATGCTTCTGCCTGTCTCCCCCGCTCATTTATTTCTCTATCGTTTCTTCCATTCTCTTGTATCAGGCTTCCCAGATACTTGAAACTGTCCACTTTCTTCAGCTGTTCCCCACCAATTGTTATTCCCGTTGTGGTTCTTTCCTTCTTCCTTGTTGTGATCACCATCTCACTCTTATTTATGCTAAATTTCATCCCATATCCTTGTATTATTCCTTCCCACACGTCCAACTGTTCCTGTACCTCCTCCTCCTTGTTTCCCCAAATCATCAAATCATCTGCAAACACCATTGCTTTCATCTTTCCTTCCCCAATTACTTGTGCCACTCGGGTCATTATGTCATCCATCACCACAATGAAAAGTAACGGTGACAGTGCACTACCTTGTTTCAGGCCGTCTCTCTGTTCCAACCAGTCTGATCTCTCTCCTCCCACTTTCACACAGCTCATGCTTCCCTTGTACATCTCCTTTATCCTCTTTATAGTCCATTTCTCTACTCCTCTATCCTCCAGGGACTTCCATACTTTGTTTCTGCATACACTGTCATATGCTTTCTCAATGTCCAGGAAGGCCATCAGTAGATCTGTTCCATACTCATAGTGCTGTTCTTGTAACTGCCTTACAGCAAAAATCAAATCCACTGTGGACCTTCCTGCTCTGAAGCCATGTTGTTCTTCCCTCATCCCTCCTTCTATCCTTGTCCTAATTCCCTTATCCAAAACTTTCTCGAAGATCTTTGCACAATGACTCATCAGTGTTATTCCCCAATAGTTTCTGCAATCTGTTCTACTACCTTTCTTGAAGATCGGGACAATTATTCCTTTTTTCCAGTCCTCTGGGGTCTTCCTTTCCTTCCATGCTGTCCTCATCACTCGATACAACCACTGTATCCCCACCTCTCCTGCTGCTCTCACCATCTCCACACTCAACTCATCCACACCCGGTGCCTTCCCTCCTTTCACCTTTTTACTGCATCTTCCACTTCTTTCCATGTTAAGTCCCTTTCTGTTTGCTGTTCATCTTCCTCTTCCCCGATTTCTTCCTCCTCACCATCTTTTCCATTTGGGTTCAGAAGTTCTTCAAAATATTCTTTCCACATTTTCTTCAGTTCTTCCCTATTTTCTATCTCTTGTCCCCTTTTGTTCACCATTCTAACATAATCCGTAGGATCCTTCCGCCTCTTATTTTTTACCATCCCATACAGGACCTTTTTTGTACCTTCACTATCCTCCTTCATCATCTTTGTCCACTCTTCCATCCACTTTCTTCTCTCCTCAGCCACTACTCTCTTTGCCTCCTTCTTTCTTTCCTGGTACTCTTCCCTTGTCTCTACCGTCCTATTTTGATACCACCTCCTAAAGGCTCTATTCTTTTCCCTTACTATATCTTTTGTGTTCTCATTCCACCATGGTGTTTCCTTCCACCTCTTCTTACTACTTGTCCTCCCACATACTGCTTCTGCTGCAGCTACTAGTGTCTTCATAAATCTAGCCCATTCCTCTTCCACCCCTTTTTCTTCATCTGTTGGAATTCCTTCCTTTACCATTTTGAGGTACTCGACCCTTCTATCCCCTTCCTTCAGTTTCCATATCCTTATACTTCTTTCCTGGTTCTCAGTCCCTTTCTTGTTATTATGCGGACAATTTTGAGGTTACAAAATCAGTCCTCGAAAAACTAAACAAGGATGATGCTGCATGCATCAGTGAGTCTTTAGAAGCTATGTGTGCAAAGGGAGTTCTAGGTGACTTGCTGTACATTAAATCTAACTTTGCTTTTTTAAGTTCCTCAATCTTGAAACTTGAGAAGAAAGACTTACCACTTTCGTCAGCTCTGCAGGACATTCTTCAAGTCTGTGAAAAGCTTGAGAATTCTCCCGGGGAGCCCGGAAAGCAAGTTATGGGCAAATTAAGGAACGTCATATCAAAGAATCTGGGGTACAATAAACTTGTGCAAATAAGTCGTGTCCTTAGTGGCAACGGAGATCTGGAGCCCAACGAAGAAGATTTTCCAGTGTCGGACATTGCAGGTTTTAAATATGCACCAGTAACCTCGTGCGATGTGGAAAGAAGCTTTTCGCGATACAAGAGTGTATTAGCTACAAATAGGCAGAGCTTCCTTTTTGAAAACTTGAAAATGCTGCTTGTTGTGCATTGCAATGCTAAAGCCTAGTACGAAGCTTCGACTCGTGTAATGTTTTCTTCTATTGTACTTAGAAATTCGTAAAATCAAAACAATTTGTTCTTTCTGTGTATATGTGTGTGTTGCGTTCCAATAAAGTAGTTCCGTGTAGCCCATGGCTTCAAGTGGCATAAGTTGAGTGATTTTCTTTAGGTATATTACTTTGTTCTAGACATTGCAGTCAGCCGGTGGAATAACTGGAAAGTTCTTTGCGTACCGGTATATGTTACAACTTGGAAATCATAAAATTCTGTTTATTATTGTGTGTATATATTTAAGTGTCTTGCACATTGAAATACTGTTGTACTTGCTGTTGGAAATCAAATAGTGAATTTTAGTTCATCTGAGGGCTATTGGTAATGGTGTTGCCGTGTTTAACTGTCAAACTGCGCGTTTTTTATAGCTGAGCCAGGGGCGACATTTAATTTACTTTTCACGCCAAGCGAGCAGATTTATGAACTCAAGCATCAGTATAAGACAGTACAATCAGTGCTAAGAAAGTTTCTTAAGTGACTTTTTCTTCCATTCTTTAGAATGAAATTCGAAAACAGCACATATATGATTTTGTATCACGCATCTGCAGGAAGTATTGTAGGATTCGGAAATTGAGGCAAGACCTGGTCTGTTAAGTGGGAATATTTGTACTGTGGACGTTTCAACTATTTTTGAAGTAACTAGGGGACATAAATAGGGTTCAAATTTAAGAACATATTTTGGAAACTTAATCACATATTTTCCCACTTTTAATTACATAAATACATACATATTTCTGAAAAGTTAAGCACATAACTATCCGGGCCCTAGTCATTACTATCGGTTTTGGATATTTGATATTACAGTTAAGTGGGATATTTCAAGTATTATATTTAGGACAAGAATAATTATTATATAATTATTACCTGGTAAAGTCACTATTTTATTTTGGATGTGGGTATCAACTTTATTTATTTAGTAATTCCGTAACTATATGTTAGTGTCGTGGTGTGTAATGTAAAAAAAACGAGATTACAAAATGGCCGCCTTATTGCCTGGACTAAATATTTTATATGGTGGCCTAAATTGACAAACTTCCATGACAGCTAACCAACAATACACATAGTAGAAGGCTTTGCAAGATCAAGAGTAGATCATCAAATATTGAGGAAGGTTTGGAAGATCAGGGTAGATCATCAAATATTGAGGTAGGTTTGGAAGATCAGGCCACAGTCAGCTCTTTTTATTACGGATCATACTACCACCACGGGTGTAAGTTATTAATAAATTAATTATATTTTAGTCAAGTTACTTTCCTTTTGTGTGAGTCATTTAGCGAGTACATCGCCCTGCTAAACTGAGATGACAAGCAAAAGGCTAGCTTACAATCCACAATTAACGTTCTTTTATGATGGTCCCGGCAATTATGACATAAGAAGCTATGTATATCGGGCTTCATTTTAAAGTTTCCTGGAATTTTTGGACCGCTGAAATAAAATCTGTGTCGATTTAGCGTTGGTACTGTGCCCGAAAATACCTACCCTTTACCTGTTGAAATCCCTCGATGGTAGCTGGATCGTAGGACCTGAAAACCCCCCGGCTCAGAAAAGTACCCAGATCCTACCAACATGGGAAAGGGGGTATTAGGATGCAGTAAAACCTAACAGAGGTGGCATTAAGCACGACCAAAGCATAGCAGCAAACTGCTCTAAGAACATGAGAATCGTGGGAAATCACCCTCTCAGGAGTGTGGGAAACTCTAGAAATATCTAGCTGTGGCCCCCCTTAATGCGACCTCTTTATACTTCTGTAAATCATCACATCACGCGATTAAAAGAAATGACAAAGTATTTATTTCCAAAAGAAAATCTGACAGAGGGTCAGACCAAATTGTCCTTGACTGGACACAAAAACAAAGAAAGTAGGCACTAGAATCATGCCAATAAATGCATTAGCAGTCCCCATGGACCAAGAGTGCATTTAACCCTCAATAGAAATTGTTAATTATATAAACAATAGGTGATCCCTTAAGAAGCAAAAAAAATAAATTAGATAAATCGCCTTAATAGTTCTTCCACCCATTCCAACATTAGAAAACACTTTAATTAATTCAGAGATATATATACATATTTACTTATTTACAGCGAAATCATTATTAATGTTATTACACCCTCAGATGTAAATGCCTTCCCAAACAGGTAATTCTGCACTCCTCATTGGTGCTTTGTCAAAATTGAGATTGCATAACTTATATTGCCTTAGCAATGTAGTCAAAATTTATTTTATCAATCAAGCACTCAAGCTAAAAAGACGTGAAATTCGTAATTCAAAATCTCTAAAGATTCAATAATTTCTCAGTGTAAATGTACTTATTTAAATTCATCCAGAATTTATAATATAACGATCGTGAATCATATCTAACATTGCTTAAATCTTATAAACTGAGCACAACCGAAGAATTAATTAAATGGGGATGCCACACAAAAACAAACTCTGAGGCTTAACAAAACTAGATCCATAATTGGAATTGCCAATTTCATCAATAAATCGTAACAAGAAATGCAAAAAAGAACAGAGACTATGTTCTTTCAAAAACATTCATAAATTAGTATAACCTTGCACTGAATTACTGTCATTATACTCTGTGAGCTGCCTGAATAGGATTGACATTTCGCCGGAAATTCCACGTCAGTCATCACCCCTCTGCCTCCTGACCAATGCATGTTCGCATAGTTGATGTCATAATACTCTGCGTTGCAATATTACAGCCCACGTGCTTCTGTGCCTGGTCAGCTGTATCGCTGGTTTGTACAGTTTGGCAATCTCGTTCTCAGGCCACATGGCGATAAGAGAACTGTCAATCCTATTCTGGCAGCTCGCAGAGTATATAATGGTCACTCATGACCTCGATTTCTGAATACGGGTGGGCATTACCACCAACATCACCAAGTTTATATTTTTATAACCGCATTACATATTATGCTTTCACTAGCATCTTAATATTAACGTACTTCAACGAGTACCACCGTAAATATATTACACGCCCATTGACGTTTCTTCACACACTATCACCCACATGGTGATTATTTTATTCGATAACCAGTAATCAGATATATTCCGCTGTGTTTCTTAACTATTATGTTTTCTCATTCCAATGCATCATAAATTTAACATGAGTGGCTACTTAATCAAGTCCACTGGATCACAAAAAGCTTGCCTTACAGAGTTGTATTTACAGTCAAATAAGAATTCATTTCCCCTTAAAGTTAATCCCTGGGATTTGTTTCGAAAAAGATTCTTGTTCTTCAAATAGTACTCTAAAGCAATGTTCTACACAAGAAAAACTCGAAAGACTGAATCAAAGTTCAGTTATAGCAAAATTAATCAATATAAAAATCAACGAGGTGTATCCAAGTACACGTGACTACAAAATCAAACGTTAAAGTTGATCAGACGAAAATAGAAATGTCCCCTCAAGAGAATTCACGAAAATCAGACTGGTTCTACAGCATGTATCCAGGTAACGACTCCAGTTAACTCCTGTTGACACATTAGAATTCAGTATGACAGCGTTTACTCTCAAGAGAAAAAAATCCCCATTCTAAAAGAATGATCAAACTTCACATTCTACACTATATTTTAATAGTTATAATGCAAGAGCGCATAGGCAAATTCGAATTTCACAATTGTCGAACACAAAGATAATGGAACGACAACCCCTCAAGCCAAAGCTTGATTTAAAAAAAAAACAATTCCCTTTGAGAATAACGTAGATTACTTCCCCTATGAAGATCTGTTCTCCACAATCAAGAAGTTCGGAATAAATTTAATGAATTTAAATTAATAAAATTATTAAGCTGAAAAATAAACAAATAATTCATAATAAAGCATTATGAAATGAGTGCACCTGATTAACCAGGCCTAAACTCGACTGAAAATGAAGTCACACATGACATGGGATAGCCATGCATCAACCTCGCTCCACAATCATACTACTCAAAATGAATAAAAAAAAAAAATGGCAAAGTGTTTACACAGGACTATCTACTTTGCAACGCTACATGAAAAGTTGTTCCTCTACCTGGCTGAAGACTCTCGAAGGCGATATGGAGCGTGAAGATGCCCACCATCTGATTCCACCATGGTATAGCAGGGCTACACGGTTCCATTCCAATTTCCAATGAACGCACTGGGGATTCCTTACTCCAATGTCCCAAGTCCACTGATAGTAAACGAACTGCTTCCTCATCTCGGAAATTGTCCTTGCCCGAATTTCGAATAGTTCCAGCCCGGCCCGAAAATACATCAAGCGCGCGAATGCAACATCGCAATAAGTGGGTGGACACATGACGGTAGCCTGAGTTATTTTCGGCTGCATGTTACCAAAAGTTCATGTTGCACAAGCCAATAGCCCGCGTCGCGAGTGTGCTATGTTCCACTTCACAAACAGCATTGTAGTCACTCGTTACGTCCGCTGCATTTGCTTGGAGAGCGATGTCCACACTAAAATGCCTAGCCGCACATGGCTAATATGTTTATATACATCCTAGACATCTCTCCCACTACCTCGGATTTCCAAGCACTATACATTGTTAAACAAACTTCACTCTGAATATACTTGACATTTAGTTGCAATAGTCTTGGCATGAGAAAAGACAGAGCACGCCTTCTCAGTGCTCATGGACTTCAGAAACAAGCCTCCTAATGTATCACTGCACTTCGCTCCTCATCTATACATGCATTTAAATCACGTGAAAAGAGACTGATTCCCCTAACTGAATATTGCCCGCATACAATGCCAGGCACTCTGACGATTGAAGTTCTCATTCGACACTGAACTTTAAATATATTGGCCTTAATACGTCGCAACACGATGTATAACCGCGAACTGCCACCGCCGTGAACTCAGAATAACTTGACACTTCTTCCAGCCGAAACAACATTGCGATACGAGTCCTTGCTTAGGCGTGTATTCGTCTGAGTTTAAACATGCTCTGCTTGCCGCACACCTGCGTCAGCCTGCAGGAGACAACTGGCACGCTGTCGCTTCTGCGCATGACGAGACGATCTCTCTGAGACAGGTCGATATATTGAATCTATATTCTTGATGTTACAAATGCTATTATCATTAAAGCAGGACCGCACTGTCTCTCTCTGCTGTAATATCGAACTCCAATATACATTTGACATCATAACTGTGCCTTATTTCCAAAAAAAAATATTCGAATGTAAACGTCAATCTCCCCACTACTGCAGGCTCAAGGACTCCTGCGCATCCTCGCGGCCTACAAGCGAGACACTCTTCCGAAGGTTGTTGATGAGACACCAGCTGAGCTGAATGATCACATGGCTATTTGCGCTCTCCAAACTAGGTCAAAACCTGACGTTTGCGGCAGCGGTTTGCATAGGAAAATGTACCGTAAATCAGGCCAAATAAAAGAAAACGGTACATCTCTCTCCTAATACCTCAAATAAAAGCTGGCTAGACTTTTATTTCATCATTCAAGATAATCCCGCTACAATACATGGCTACATACAGAGTTAAACTAACTTCTTGTAGTATCTGCGCATGTTCTTGGCATTGAAGCGACCTATAATATCCCTTCCTACTATGCTGGTGATTTCATAACAATTGTTCCCGAAGCATCGAGCTATTCGGAACGGCCCATAGAAAATATAAGAGAACTTGGTGTTTAGTTTCTTGGCTACGTCTGCCTTCGTTGTTTTTTTTATGAGCACTGTCATTCATTCTGAATGGTTGCCTGAATCTTTTATTTCTATTTCTTCTTTGCCGCTTCTCGGCTGCATCCATGAGCTTTTCACGAGCCGCGTCAACTCCCTCCTGATTGGTGGGCTCAATATCCCGAGGAATATACCTGACAATGCCATCCCAAGCTCTTACTGGCTTAACTCCTAAATGAACTGTCATAGGTATGTCTGCAAGACTCTCGTGGTAAGTGGAATTCATGCATTCTTGCATAAAAGGCACGAATTTAACCCAGCTTGCGTGATCCTCTGGGCAATACAACCGGGCGTATTTTGCAATTTCACCCATAATTCTCTCTGACACGTTGGACTCTGGGTATCGCACGCTCGAAATGACGTGCTTAATCCCTAGTCTTTCCATGGCAGACTCAAATTCCTGCGATGTAAATTGGGTTGCATGGTCTGATTGCAGTATTTCTGGGATGCCTGTCTTGGGAAACACACTGTTCTCTAACCGACTGAGGACTTGAGCTGAGGTGGCCTTCTGCATCGGATCAAGTGTCACATACTTTGAAAATACATCAACAGTTACTAGGAGAAACTGATTCCCCCTAGCTCCCTTCGGGCAGGGACCGAAGATGTCACAAGCCATTAGCTCTCTCGGTTTCGAAGGGATAATAGCTCGAGGTTGTTCTTTGCTCAAAGCTGATGGATGTTTCCCTCGTTGGCACTCCTGGCATGTTCTAATCACATTCGCAATGGAGCTCCGCATCCTGGTCCAGGTGAACGTCTCCAATAACGTTTGGAACGTCTTGTCAACGCCACCGTGACCAACGGTGCAATGAGCTAACCACACGAGACAAGTGACTAGTTTTGGAGGAACTATAATTCTCACTTTCGTTCTCTCCCTGTCGATATATTTACAAAGAGTATCATCGCACAGGAGATACCTCACAGAACGCTCTCTGACATTATCGTAGTTTGGATCAGAATTATCCATAGCGCCTCTCAAAAACCTGTACATTTCTCGAGTTGGGGTGTGTCTCTTCTGTGGCACTGCTATCTTCTTTAGCCTATCTAGGGTGATCTGATATTCCCTCTCCAACTGTACAGTACTGATCAGGATGTTTTTTGCTGGATTCCTCGAGAGCGCGTCAGCCAGAAGGTTATCCTTGCCAGGTTGATGAACGATGGTAGCATTGAACTGCTGGAGAAACAATGTCCACCTCGTCAATCTGTCACTGGACAAGTCGGATTGCAGCATGAATTGCAGCGCTCTGTGGTCCGTAATTATGACAACTTGATGACCGATAAGCAGTTTCTTCCACTTCTGCAAGGCAGAAATGAAAGCAAGAGCTTCTAGTTCTGTAGTGAAATAGTTTTTCTCATGCTCTTTTAGCTTCCTGCTGTGAAAGTCCAGATAGTGCTTCTTACCCTCCGTTTCCTTCTGATACAGGACAGCACTAACACCTACTCTTGAGGCATCTGACTCAATAAAAAATGTTCTATCAAATTCTGGATACTCCAGTTTTACACAGTCTCTGAGCATTACCTTTGTAGCTTCAAACGCTAGGTTTGTTTCGTCAGTCCATTTCCAGCGGTTGTTTTTCTTGAGGACCTCATATAACGGAGCCATCGTTATAGAGTATCCTGGACAGTGGCTACTAAGAAATTGGCACATCCCCAGAAATTCACGAAGCTGTTTGATCTTCACAGGTTTTGGAAATTGGGATATGGCATCAATTTTCTTGACATTGGGATGATATCCGAATTGATCGATGGTATGTCCCAGAAAATTGATACTCTTATGCATAAATTGACATTTGTTATAATTTAACTTGATGTTAGCTTCACGGAGATTGTCAAATAGTAGTCTAAGGTGAACAAGATGTTCCTTAGTACTTGCTGATGACAGGATTAGATCATCGATGTAGCAAATGACGTGCTCCTTCACTTCCTCTGTCAGTTTGCTATCCATCGCTCTAATCAGGGCCGGTCCGCTATTAACCATTCCAAACGTGGTTTGATCGAAAAGAAACCCAGTATATTGTCTACTGTCCTCTTCCAACTCTACTTGATAAAATGAAGCAGTTAAATCCATCACACTGAAGCACGACTTGTCTTTAAACCTTTTTATCAACTTCCTAATCTTGGGAGGCCTGTCCATTTCCAAGTGAATTCTAGTATTTATTTTCCGTGCATCTAGGCACAATCGAAGCTGCCCATTAGCCTTCTTTACAACCGTGATAGGGTTCAAGTAGGATGACGCCTGTTTTGTGATTATTCCTTCTTGTTCCATCTTTTTGATAATCACACGAACCTCGTCATAATATTTCTCGGGTATCGGGTATAGTTTGGCTTGATAAGGCGATTCATCTGTAAGCCTAATCTTATACTTATAATCCTTTATGAGGCCCGGCTTGTCATCAAAGATCTCTTTATATTCCTCTATCAGATCTTCGAAATCCTCCTTTACATCCTCAAATCCCTCAGCTTTGAGTACATAATGCTCCCTCTCTTGCTCGATTTCATTGACGATGCATTCTAGGATTTCCTGTCTAGGGTAATCACCATGATTATCACAATCCTCTTTTTCTTGTATGGTTGCTTTTTCTACAACTTCTTCATTAAATTTTATAATACGTTTATCCATGTCTATTATGGCCCTTTCCTTGATTATAAAATCAATCCCGATGATGACGTCAAAATTGATGCCTTTCACGACAATGAATACGTGTTCGTATTGCCTCTCATTTATGCCAAACCTCATAAGTATCTGTATTCTACATTTCAGAGATTTGTCCTTGAATATACCCTTAATTTTCATGGGAGAAGCAGGTAACTACTTGAATCGGTCTTCTCTTTTAAGCCTTTCATAACAGTCTTCACTTATTATCGATATCATAGCTCTGCATTCCTGTTCTCCTACTTGAACATTGATTACAGGCAGTTCAATGGGTCTTTCTCTAAACTTCGGGCCTTCCTCAAATAACAAGTCTTCATCCGTTACATTGAAGGTCTCATATACTGTAATCACAAATGAGGGTGCAGAATTACAAGGTTTTATTTCTGTTTGGAATTTGGCGTTTTTTTTTTCTGTCACCATCTCTTTCTGGGGTTCTTTCACTGCTACCCTGGCGACTAGTACTTGCGTGGGCATCATTTATTGTATCCTTTCTCTTATCATCTCTCTTTCTTTCTTCGTCCTTCCCCATCGGACTTTTCCTGCTCCCCTCTGAGCCTTTCCCGGTCTCTCCTTCGATAAAACTCTTCCGTCCTATAGTTCTTGTACCTGCTGTACCCTGACGTGGTCTGTAATTAGGGTCATAAGGCGCGTCACGATGATTGTTACGGTTATTGCCGTAGTCCCTCCTGTAGAAATTGCGCTCCTCATAACGTCTCTGCCACGGTGGTTCCGTGTATTCCCTATACTGGATTTGCTATTTCACATCCTTTTGGTAGTGGTTTCGAGTTGGCCCTATCCTCTCCGAATTCCTCTGGTCGGATCTGACCTGATCCGTTTGTTGGGTTCGGTTCATTACTACCGTGTTGATCCCTTTAGACTCATGTTGACTAGCACGCGATATGATAGGTGTTGACATTGCGTTTACGTGGTCCAAACGATGTAGCAAGTCGTCCATCGTGGCTAAGTCAGTCACTCCTGATGAAATTATTGACTTTCTGACATCCACGGGAAGTTGCTGCGATATAGCTTCCACTAACTGACCCTCAGTCATCGGGGGGTTGCAGAAACCGCAATTTCGAGAGCTGACACGCAAAGTACTATGCGTAGCTTGTGGGACCTGTGTTTGCATACTTTCTCGAGTAAACTTCTGACCTTATATTCTGTTGCACTTCAATGCTCCAGAATCTTTTGATGAATGCGTCAGCAAACTCCTCGAAATTATTGAAGGTATACCTAAACGCCTTATACCACTGAAGTGGGGCATCAGTCAAATAGCGCTCCACTACTCTAAGTTCGCGTGGCACCTCCGATTCCACGAAGTAATTCCTTAATCCACGAATAAATTCGAGAAGGGTAGTCCCATCTAAATTACTGAATTTGCGAGGTTTATCCTCAAAATTTCTAATAACAGTGATGTTAGACGCTCTTTCAACAGGCCTGTGTATATAACCTCCTGTATTGACGTTAGTGTTAGGATAAGTGTACTCATATGGTTGTAATTGCGTGAAATTGGGTTGAGTTGGACCTAACCGTTCCGCAACTCGAGACTGAGGACTGATCCTAATGTCGGGAGACTCATGTGGCATAGCTTCATCTCTTTCCTGTAATCTAGGTTCCATTTGATCTAAAGCAGCGTGAAAGTCGCTATTCCAGCTTGACCTTAATTGCTCCTTAATACTTTCTACGTTAACATTCCCCCCAAGGTTAATGGTTTCCAATTGCGTTCGAATTGCATTTTCTTTTCCCTGTCTTCGTTCAGTTCTATCTTGTTCTGATCCACCTTAACCTCAATGGACTTTAATTTATTTTCTAGACTGGTTAAATTATCTGTTTGAGAAATTTGAAGAACAGTAATGTTCTTATCGACATCCTCCCTCACATCTAATATTTCTTTAGTAGCTTTTAATTCGCTAGTGGCAAGTTTTTGTTCTATTTCCTGTTTCAGATCATTGAAAGAATCTTCATTAATCCTAAGCATACCATTTCTTAATAAGTCTTATGTTTTCTTTAACAATTGCCTTAAGATCTATATCAAAGTCATCTTTCAATAATTTATTATGATCACTGACTTGAACTCGAAAAGAATTCATTTCAGTTCTCAATTGATCTATCGAAGCCTGTGTATGGATAGTGTCGTTAGTGAATTGTAGTTGCAAAGCTTCCAAATTATCCTTCGCCAACCGTTTACTGACATCTAAATCTAATTTAATTTCCATTTGGAAATCTTTATTAGTTTTCTCTATTTCATTGATCTGGATTTGCATAAGGTTTTGGTTAGCTTCTACAACGCTAACTTTAGACTGGATGTTAGTTACATCTGCCTGTACACTAGTGACTTTAACTTCAATAATATTTTGACATGTTTGCATCTGGTTCTGACTAGCCTGCATTTGACTTTGACTGGATTCAACCTTAACAATTTTCGACTGAATGTTATCAATGTCTGCTTCCATTTTTGTTTGACTAATCTGCATTTGACTTTGACTGGATTCAACCTTAACAATTTTCGATTGAATGTTATCAATGTCTGCTTCTATTTTTGTTTGACTACTCTGCATTTGACTTTGACTGATCTGCATTTGTTTTATACTAGTCTGCATTCGACTTTGGCTGGATCTAATATCTTTATTGCTGGACTGAAGGTCATTTAAAGAGTCTTTTATACTCTCTGCAAGAGCATCCTGAATATTCATCTGTGCCTGAAGCAGTTGATAAAGTTTCTCCATCTCACTAGGAGATCCTTTCCCATCGTTCTCAGACATATCAAATATATATATATATATCACTCAAAAGCTGAAAAACATGGACACCACTCCACCAAACAAAGCATAGACATCACAGAGTAAACCACATTTGCCATCATACGAACTTCTTGATTGTGTTGCGTTAACTTAAAATATAATTAAAATTACCAATCAGTGCTTTATGTTAGAATCGAGGAATTCCCAGAACCTACTCATACTATGCGTGATGATTTCAATCAGTATATATCCTAAGTATTCCTATTATGACCATCTTTAAATTAATGAAAATGGTTTTACATTTAAAATGGGCTCAGAAATCCCCATCCGCCGGTTGCAAGAAAATGGGACACCTTGAGTGCAGCTCACCCACGAGCTACATCACAAAGCCCTACTCGACTGATCAAGTCAATTCAGTTTTTCAGAGAATGTCTTTCATTGATCTCGGCTCTAGTCGTATATTATTTCCAAATCAGTGTAGCACCACTTAAAAATCCACAAAATCTATTAATGGTTGCAATTCTACACGTATGCAGTGTAGATCGAGAATACTCTTAATTGCTTTATTCACGAATGAATTCCAATATCTTGTGCTAAAAACATTGGTGAACCATTATTTCCCGACGTTCATTCAACGAGTTCACAATTGATCGCTGTAATGTTGTCGGAATTGACTAGCACATAACGTCACCACGTGTTCAAAAGCAAGATTCGAAACGATCATGAAATGGCGTCATATCACCAGTCAGATGCCCTTCCACGAGGTTCGACATCTATAATAGCCTCAAACTATGTTCTCGTCTCTGGTATTCCAGTTTTCTCGAGTCCATCATCTGTATGCCATTTTACTCAATTGGCACCTCCCATAAAGAACGATATCTCTATTCGATGCCCCTTAAGTTTGGGCCACCAATTTACTGAATTGACACATCCCATAAAGACACAATATCTCTATTCGTGCCCCACGGTTATGGGGGCCAATTTACTGTGCCCGAAAATACCTACCCTTTACCTGTTGAAATCCCTCGATGGTAGCTGGATCGTAGGACCTGAAAACCCCCCGGCTCAGAAAAGTACCCAGATCCTACCAACATGGGAAAGGGAGTATTAGGGTGCAGTAAAACCTAATAGAGGTGGCATAAGCACGACCAAAGCATAGCAGCGAACTGCTCTAAGAACACGAGAATCGTGGGAAATCACCCTCTCAGGAGTGTGGGGAAACTCTAGAAATATCTAGCTGTGGCCCCCCTTAATGCGACCTCTTTATACTTCTGTAAATCATCACATCACGCGATTAAAAGAAATGACAAAGTATTTATTTCCAAAAGAAAATCTGACAGAGGGTCAGACCAAATTGTCCTTGACTGGACACAAAAACAAAGAAAGTAGGCACTAGAATCATGCCAATAAATGCATTAGCAGTCCCCATGGACCAAGAATGCGTTTAACCCTCAATAGAAATTGTTAATTATATAAACAATAGGTGATCCCTTAACCCTAGAACTGCGGACCGTCTTCCAGGAAGACGGTGTGTTGTTTAATCAAGTGCGACCGTCTCTCTGAAAGACGGTCTTGGAATTCAAATAAAGTACTACTGTTAGCCATCAGATGGCACTAATTTCAAGTCATGCTGGTTCCCGATGCTTTTATCTTTCGAAGTGTAAGTGTTTGGCAAACAAATCACAATATGCAAGCTATTATTTGGCTGCAGAAGTGGAAGTACTTCCATGTTGACATTGAAGTTGCATTGAGCAAAATGGCCGCCAACTATGTAGACGATTCAGAAATTGAGCGCTTTATTTTTGACCATTCGTGTGATAGTATGGACGATGACTGTGATTATTGTGTGGATTCGTATGAAGATGAAGATGGTGAAAGTAGTGGCAGTGATACCGGCGAACAGGATGTCACGCAAGTTATGGAAATCCCCATCAATGCAAGCGATGTTTATCATGTTCCGACAGACCCTGTACACATTCCTAATGTTAGCCGTGAAGGGGTAAGTGTGAACTAGACTGATAATCAACCCGAAGAAAGTGACTTTCCAGGTAAAAATGTACCGTTTTTCGTTCATCATCCTGGGCCTGTGAACTTGCCTCCCCGTAATCGCGCGCCGATTATGTACTTCAAAATCGAGAAATGTCATATTGTAAAAATAATTTTCTTTTTTAGTAAATAACAGGAATTATTTAAAACTGGTTCTTGAATTAGTAACAAAAAACTGTGAACTTTTCATTTATGATGTCTCTGACGAACATTTAACTTGGCAATATGGTTTTCTAGAGCAGAAAATTAAATAATTTTTTTTATTTTTATTTTTTATAAAATACTTCTTATGATTAATTCAAAATGATGAGTCTGAATGATTCACCTCTATCAAAATCATATAGAACAGTCATTCAGCTTTCTATTGATGTACGATAAGTCGTATTCATGAACACAGTATGCTTACAGATACCAAATTCCTTTAGTGTGTACTTTATGGGAATTTATTGCAGCATTTGACAGATAAACCTGCAGCAGTTCTAGGGTTAAGAAGCAAAAAAAAAAAATTTAGAAAATCGCCTTAATGGTCCACCCATTCCAACATTAGAAAACACGTGAATTAATTCAGAGATATATATACATATTTACTTATTTACAGCGAAATCATTATTAATGTTATTACACCCTCAGATGTAAATGCCTTCCCAAACAGGTAATTCTGCACTCCTCATTGGTGCTGTGTCAAAATTGAGATTGCATAACTTATATTGCCTTAGCAATGTAGTCAAAATTTATTTTATCAATCAAGCACTCCAGCTAAAAAGACGTGAAATTCGTAATTCAAAATCTCTAAAGATTCAATAATTTCTCAGTATAAATGTACTTATTTAAATTCATCCAGAATTTATAATATAACGATCGTGAATCATATCTAACATTGCTTAAATCTTATAAACTGAGCACAACCGAAGAATTAATTAAATGGGGATGCCACACAAAAACAAACTCTGAGGCTTAACAAAACTAGATCCATAATTGGAATTGCCAATTTCATCAATAAATCGTAACAAGAAATGCAAAAAAGAACAGAGACTATGTTCTTTCAAAAACATTCATAAATTAGTATAACCTTGCACTGAATTACTGTCATTATACTCTGTGAGCTGCCTGAATAGGATTGACATTTCGCCGGAAATTCCACGTCAGTCATCACCCCTCTGCCTCCTGACCAATGCATGTTCGCATAGTTGATGTCATAATACTCTGCGTTGCAATATTACAGCCCACGTGCTTCTGTGCCTGGTCAGCTGTATCGCTGGTTTGTACAGTTTGGCAATCTCGTTCTCAGGCCACATGGCGATAAGAGAACTGTCAATCCTATTCTGGCAGCTCGCAGAGTATATAATGGTCACTCATGACCTCGATTTCTGAATACGGGTGGGCATTACCACCAACATCACCAAGTTTATATTTTTATAACCGCATTACATATTATGCTTTCACTAGCATCTTAATATTAACGTACTTCAACGAGTACCACCGTAAATATATTACACGCCCATTGACGTTTCTTCACACACTATCACCCACATGGTGATTATTTTATTCGATAACCAGTAATCAGATATATTCCGCTGTGTTTCTTAACTATTATGTTTTCTCATTCCAATGCATCATAAATTTAACATGAGTGGCTACTTAATCAAGTCCACTGGATCACAAAAAGCTTGCCTTACAGAGTTGTATTTACAGTCAAATAAGAATTCATTTCCCCTTAAAGTTAATCCCTGGGATTTGTTTCGAAAAAGATTCTTGTTCTTCAAATAGTACTCTAAAGCAATGTTCTACACAAGAAAAACTCGAAAGACTGAATCAAAGTTCAGTTATAGCAAAATTAATCAATATAAAAATCAACGAGGTGTATCCAAGTACACGTGACTACAAAATCAAACGTTAAAGTTGATCAGACGAAAATAGAAATGTCCCCTCAAGAGAATTCACGAAAATCAGACTGGTTCTACAGCATGTATCCAGGTAACGACTCCAGTTAACTCCTGTTGACACATTAGAATTCAGTATGACAGCGTTTACTCTCAAGAGAGAAAAATCCCCATTCTAAAAGAATGATCAAACTTCACATTCTACACTATATTTTAATAGTTATAATGCAAGAGCGCATAGGCAAATTCGAATTTCACAATTGTCGAACACAAAGATAATGGAACGACAACCCCTCAAGCCAAAGCTTGATTTAAAAAAAAAACAATTCCCTTTGAGAATAACGTAGATTACTTCCCCTATGAAGATCTGTTCTCCACAATCAAGAAGTTCGGAATAAATTTAATGAATTTAAATTAATAAAATTATTAAGCTGAAAAATAAACAAATAATTCATAATAAAGTATTATGAAATGAGTGCACCTGATTAACCAGGCCTAAACTCGACTGAAAATGAAGTCACACATGACATGGGATAGCCATGCATCAACCTCACTCCACAATCATACTACTCAAAATGAATTAAAAAAAAAAAAAAAAAAACAGATGGCAAAGTGTTTACACAGGACTATCTACTTTGCAACGCTACATGAAAAGTTGTTCCTCTACCTGGCTGAAGACTCTCGAAGGCGATATGGAGCGTGAAGATGCCCACCATCTGATTCCACCATGGTATAGCAGGGCTACACGGTTCCATTCCAATTTCCAATGAACCCACTGGGGATTCCTTACTCCAATGTCACAAGTCCACTGATAGTAAACGAACTGCTTCCTCATCTCGGAAATTGTCCTTGCCCGAATTTCGAATAGTTCCAGCCCGGCCCGAAAATACATCACGCGCGCGAATGCAACATCGCAATAAGCGGGTGGACACATGACGGTAGCCTGAGTTATTTTCGGCTGCATGTTACCAAAAGTTCATGTTGCACAAGCCAATAGCCCGCGTCGCGAGTGTGCTATGTTCCACTTCACAAACAGCATTGTAGTCACTCGTTACGTCCGCTGCATTTGCTTGGAGAGCGATGTCCACACTAAAATGCCTAGCCGCACATGGCTAATATGTTTATTTACATCCTAGACATCTCTCCCTCTACCTCGGATTTCCAAGCACTATACATTGTTAAACAAACTTCACTCGGAATGTACTTGACATTTAGTTGCAATAGTCTTGGCGTGAGAAAAGACAGAGCACGCCTTCTTAGTGTGCATGGACTTCAGAAACAAGCCTCCTAATGTATCACTGCACTTCGCTCCTCATCTATACATGCATTTAAATCACGTGAAAAGAGACTGATTCCCCTAACTGAATATTGCCCGCATACAATGCCAGGCACTCTGACGATTGAAGTTCTCATTCGACACTGAACTTTAAATATATTGGCCTTAATACGTCGCAACACGATGTATAACCGCGAACTGCCACCGCCGTGAACTCAGAATAACTTGACACTTCTTCCAGCCGAAACAACATTGCGATACGAGTCCTTGCTTAGGCGTGTATTCGTCTGAGTTTAAACATGCTCTGCTTGCCGCACACCTGCGTCAGCCTGCAGGAGACAACTGGCACGCTGTCGCTTCTGCGCATGACGAGACGATCTCTCTGGGACAGGTCGATATATTGAATCTATATTCTTGATGTTACAAATGCTATTATCATTAAAGCAGGACCGCACTGTCTCTCTCTGCTGTAATATCGAACTCCAATATCCATTTGACATCATAACTGTGCCTTATTTCCAAAAAAAAATATTCGAATATAAACGTCAATCTCCCCACTACTGCAGGCTCAAGGACTCCTGCGCATCCTCGCGGCCTACAAGCAAAACACTCTTCCGAAGGCTGTTGATGAGACACCAGCTGAGCCGAATGATCACATGGCTATTTGCGCTTTCCAAACTAGGTCAAAACCTGACGTTTGCGGCAGCGGTTTGCATAGGAAAATGTACCGTAAATCAGGCCAAATAAAAGAAAACGGTACAGTACGGTCCCAAACAATTTGCAGGTTAACATTTTCTCCCTTCCTACGTGAAGAGTATGACATCACTCCCTCTGCGATGACTTAGGATTTAAAAATCACTTAAGCCATACCATAATTTGTTGCGAATGGGAACAAGCGTTTTTTTTAATGTAACGTTATTGCCATGCAACAGCAATTGAGGTTAACCGCGCGCGTCCTGCGGGAGTCTTAACTGGCTGAGAAAATGCATGAATACGTGAGTGTTTTCCCGCTACCTTGAATATGCACCCATCAGAACACTGAACATCCGCGAGAAGACGCTTTGTTATTGGCCGTGACCTTGAGAAACTGACCAATCACTGCAGGTGTACCGCAGACGAGCTTGGTCGCATTTGTTACAATCCTGAGTCAAGTTAAGGAAACAGGGGACTAGTTTATGAAAAATATATCAATTCCTTTTGCTGGTATTTAAAAGCTTTATCGATTAGTAAATCCACCCCATTTGTTCAATTCTGAGTTGTCACAAAATGACAATACGATTTTTTGACAGCAAGGCGTCTAGTACATTTGGCCGTACATTATCCCGCGGATACGGTTAGCTGAACTTCGTTAGATGCGTTATGAATTACACAGACTAACAGTTGATTCCTTCGTAACAGATTTTACGTACGGTACTCCTTTAAAATTAAATATTAGCCTTTTACAGGCCTATATTCAAACATCAGACAACTTAACCTCACGTCCTTTATTGTTTATGATCGTGATTTACCAACTTGATGTATCTTTTTCTGTATAGTAAAATATGTATACTCGTACTCGTACTTGTGCTGTAGCTTAGATATTTACAAAAAGTTGTAAGAGTTCATTGATATTCTAACAAGCAACCATGCCTCCACGTTTAGCAAATTTCTTGGATTTACAAGTACAGTAGTATGTCGTTTATCCGGACTAATTGGGACTGAAAGTGTTCCGGATAACAATTTTTCCGGATAATCGAACATGCATTTATTTCATAGGGAGAACCATCAAGCTTTTGATCTAGGTGCAACTCTTTCTCACACAACAAAGGTCCAGAAATGGGATATCCCTTACTTCTTGTCTGAATAAACCACAATTATTCATCCGTAGCTGATCTCGTGGTTTTTCTCTTTTTAAACCCTTCATCACTATCTAACTGGCGATGCATAATTCAGAATTTCACCTTTTCGGTTCTTCAAATCATAAATATTGTGGATTTTCCGACACTTTAATTTTTCAATAGACACTGCACACTCTCACATTTATCCAGTTCAATAATTATCTCGGCCTTATTCTCAATCGATAAGACATTGGAACTCTATTGGAACGCAATAAAACTGATGGATTGGAGTCAGGGCTAGCCATACGAATCTACAACAAGACATTGCGAGATATATATTTATTTTGCCACTCGTAGAAGTAATTTTCACAACGTAATACAGTACAGTATGTAGGCTACTGTAACACGTTGAAACATTATAGAGCAAACAAATGGTAGGAGACAACGAGAACGGACTCACTACTGTAGACTGCGCGCACTTCTGCTTAACAACAGTAAGTGCGCACTGCTCCGACTTTTTTGCTCGTCCGGATAATTGACGTTCTGGTTGTTTGACGTCCGGATAAACGACGTTCTACTGTATATTTATGCCAATTGTTTACAGAAACATTAAAACAATCATTGTTCTCCTAAATGTCGTCGTCTTATAGTCAAAACCACCTTAAATAAGTTATTAACCAACCAATATGGCCGCCACATTTGGTGTTGCTAACTTACATCATTTAACATCAATAAGTCAGCACACACATCCATGTAACACTTATCGCAAATGATCCAAACTAAGTTAAGTCCCTTTTATGAAAATACATATTACATAAAGTTGTGATGCAGTCCTTGCTCAAGTTAGGGACATATTGGTCATCAGCCCTCAACAGTAACTCTTAAGCAGTATTATGGTAGTGAGGTTAACTTAAATTAGCTCTTCTAGATTGATTTTTAAAGCATCATATAAAATGCATAAGAACAGAAACATTAATACTTACTCAAGGTTTTTTCTAGTTTTGTCGGGAACTATAGATGAGCATGTGCATTTCTTCTTATAGGCTACATTTTTATAATTAGTCCAAAAATGCAGACCATTCTGTTTTAAGATGAGTGTTCAGGGAGGGATTTAGGAGTAGGAGAGAAATAGAACAGCTTATTATTTCTTTATTTTTGATAAGTACTCATTTCTTGCATGTACAGGCCTACATATATGGAGGCAGAATTGAGACAAGCTGTTGAAAGCCTATTGGCAAATCTCTATTGAGATGCAAGAAGATGGGTGTTCCAATGCTTAGGCCTAAAACCATTCGAACTAGCCATGGATTTTAGGGGTATAACACTGTAATGACAACTCTAAGATTTCTTCTTGGAATGGTGGAATGCAGTTGTTGGTTGATTTTGGGGCTTTGCAACATCATGGTCATGTAGATCTGTGTACTTGGACATGTGGAATTTGTCTGATAACCTGGGTTATTGTATTAGTGTATGCATTTGTTATTCAGATCAGGATTGGGAACGAGGCGGCCATGGCCTTAAATTAGGAACCATCCAGGCAACCAGGCATTTGCCTGGAGCAGAAGTGGGGAAAATACTTCCAAGATGGCTGAGATGGAAATCGAACCCTCCTCTTGTCAGTTTTGCCTCACGAGGGCGAGTTTACCTTGTTCCATCCCTCAGTCTAAAATTAAAATTTCTTGGCAGAGCCAGAAATCGAACCTGGACCAACTGCCAAAAAGTGCCAGCCGCACAGCACGAGGCGGTCGGTAGAATACTCTCCTGACCTCTCGTCACTTGGCACATTAAAAGCCACTTGCCGAAAATCCACTGATTTCACTGACAAATTGACGAGCTAAATACAGGCGTTGAAAAGCAAACTTTATCGACGGAGTGATATCTCGAAAATTATAATTATAAGATACCAATACAAAACAATTTTCTGTGGTGAGCTGAGATATTTAACTTGCGAGAGCGGAAGGTATGAGAGGCAATACGGTGTCAACATTGAACTGAAGGCAGCGCTGTCGCGAATGCTCAAAATTTTCAGTGCATAGGCCTATTGTAAAATAAAATAATAGCCCGTCTTCAAGCAAAAATGTTCAAGGCAAAACGACATACGTAATAGAGGTAACACTTCAGGAGTGATGAACCAAGTAGAATACTTAAATTAGCCTAAATTCCTTGTATAATGATGAATAATAATTGTGGAAATGATGTCCTGATGGATGTTTTCTCCTTCGCTGTCTGTAACCCACCCACTATCCCCTTTTATAACACGACTTATATACTGTAGTGAAATTTCAGATGAATTCTGTACCACGTATCACTCTTTTCCTTTTCACTTTGATAATATATCATTTTCATACCTTATATCTTTTGGCGGGGAGGACATTATCAATTGTAACTACTAAACTTGATCACTTCTGCACCGGATATATGTGCTAAATCACGTAAATATATGTTTTTATTTATTGTATATTTAACAAACGCAGCCATGTTCGACAGCGTATTTAGTATGTGAAACTGCCGCAGTGAATGATCACAATGACGCGAACACATTGATGTCATTAGTTACCAACATGTCCGACACAAAATGCATTAGACGACACACGTAATGTTGTAATTATGTGAAAAAAGGAATTAATCGGGCTCGTTTTGGTTAGACGAAACCATTGGTCGCTACTTGGTTAGACGACTGTCTGGAAGAAAATTACTGATTGCACTAATAATAATAATAATAATAATATCGTATGGCTTCGGGTGCCGGGTGCAAGCTTTGTTATTTGACACCCAGTGGGTAGCTTGCATGTCAAATTTCATTGTTCCTTGAAGCACTATGAAAGTCAAGGAGGTTAGATATCTAAGCTCCTTGAATACTATAGAGCTTTCTAATAGAGAAATGAGGAACTTTGTTTTGGCGGAAACTCCCGGGATTAATTTTGCCATTGTGAACACGGCCTACTGAATTCAAATTGGTTCTTTATCATGCCAACATTGTATGACATCCTTGTCGTAAATTTTGCCGCCTTTCAAAAATCACTTACCACGGCCAGGAGTGAACCTGCAAGCTTGGGGTTAGTTGTCCAACACGTTAACCACTCACTCACCGTGGCAAGCTACTGATTGCACTGTAAGCAAGAGGGTCTGGGGCGCAAGCCCTAGGCTTGTTTTGTTTTGTTTTGTATGTAGAAGAGTATTCATCACTGTAATGAACGTTGATCACATGGATTCCCTGTTTCGAACTAAGTGGCAAAACCAACGCCGCACTACATAAAAATTCTTCGTCTAGGAGGGGAACATGTAGTGGCAGCGCTTAGCGAGGTGACAGTAGTGTTGTTGTTCGCTGAATGGGGCTGGGCAAATCAGCACACGTCAGGTGGCATACCAGTATGAAAACTAATAATAATAATGCCAATATTGTGTACAGACAGAAATAATAGTTTTATTCCACTCCTGATTTTGCACTAATTTTCAACATTCTTTCTTTCTTTATCTTTGGCTTTGTTCTGAAGCCACTAATTTGCCGATATTTGGTACAATCGTTTTGGCAGTTCCAATCCGAAGTGTAGCTTCCAAGGAAGCATCAGACAAACTTAACATTGTTTTTGTTGTTAATATTCACAATTGAAAGCATTTGTTCACAAACGAACATTGTTCCGAACATAGCAACAAATTTCAGGGCAAGGACATGAATCCTCGGGAATTCTTGTTCCTCAACGCCTTCATAAAATTAAATCAAATCACCATTGTAATGGTAATAGCGGTCTGTCAAAATTGATCGCCCTGTACTTTTATCAGCTCAACTTGGAGACTTCATGGGGCATCCTCGGGGCGCATGAAAAAAGGTGTCATAGAATCTTTGAGTGCTGGTTTTATTTCTTCAAACCTATCTTCAAATACTTTATGCAATGACTGTAACGCTTTTGTGTTCCCACGGATGTGTTCATAAGTACTTAAATTCAAGGATTTTAGAGAGGGAAAATTGTACCAATTTCCTTCCTGAAGCTGACTTATAAAAAGCACAAGCTGCAATTTGAAACTTTCAATACGGTCGCACATAGTACTGATTAATTCATTTTTGCCTTGCAACGAGTTATTTAAATCATTTAAATACCCCGTGATGTCTTTCATGAAAGCTAAAATCAGTGATCCATTGCTCAATCATCCAAGTCTGACTGTGCTACCGCCACTACACGGGGAGGAGAGAGGGGAGGGAGGAGAAATGCACCGGGGCTCGCATGATGGCGTGGCCTGGTTTAAACGAAGTATACATGTTAAATTCTGTGTGTCAATAAGGCCTTGCATACAAAAACAGACCTAAATTGGGGCTAACGTCCCAGACCCCCTTGCTTGTAGTACAAGCAGAAATATTTGGCCTGACATTGCCTAACCTAGTAGCAGCAGTAATTTTCGGCCAGACAGAAGCCAGTATCTCGCTACGCATGACCTGTGTCTTGTATTTTGTGTACCATACATCGACAATAGTGAAATGAAGTCTCAATAACAAATAAACACTCCTAATGCACATATTTCAGTAGCAGTTGAGCAACGACAAGCAATTACAATTGCCAGAATTAAATTTCTTGGTAGAGCCTGGAATCAAACTCAGACCTCGGCTAGTCACTACACCAATTTGTGGTAAATAAATACATAATGAGAAAATATTCAGCTGATCTGCTCGGCAAAAAGCATGTGTCCAGTTGCCGTCATTCAAATTAGCATCACTGTATATCGTATTTCCTCGCATAATCGTCACACTTTTTTTAGCCTATAATTTGTGGAAAAAAGCAGGGTGAGACGATTATGCGAAGAATATTTAAGTTCAAAGAATATACTGTATCATTTGCTGCACGGGCCAGTCATTCGTCTGGCGTGAGTCATAGCCTGCAGTCAGAGACAGGCTTCTTTCTTCTAACAAGGTCACGACAGGTTAACGCTTGCGGAATGTGCTGATGAAGCTGGCCATTCGCGTCGCAGTTCATAGTTCGCAGGCATAAAGACGAGATTACTTTCTCCTGACAAGATCACGCCAGATTCAGCCTATAAACTCGCGGAATGTGTGCTGGCCGTTCGCGTCACAGTTCGTAGCCCGCAGGCATAAAGACGAGATTACTTTCTGCTGACAAGATCACGCCAGATTAGGCCTATCAGCTTGCGGAATGTGCGCTGGCCGTTCGCGTCGCGGTTCATAGCCGGCAGGCATAAAGATGAGATTTATATTGTTAGTTATTGTTGTCGTAAGGGGAGGAACTACGAGGTCATCTGACCCCAAAAAGAAAAAGATGAGATTACTTTGTGCTGACAAGATCACGCCAGATTAGGCATATACACTTGCGGAATGTGCGCTGGCCGCTCGCGTCACAGTTCATAGCCAGCAGGCACAAAGAAGAGATTACTTTCTGCTGACAAGATCACGCCAGATTAGGCCTATAAGCTCGCGGAATGTGTGCTGGCCGTTCGCGTCGCGGTTCATAGCCGGCAGGCATAAATACGAGATTACTTTCTACTGACAAGATCACGTCACATTAGGCCTATAAGCTCGCAGAATGTGCGCTGGTTGGTCGCGTCGCGGTTCATAGCCCGCAGGCATAAAGACTAGATTACTTTCTCCTAACAAGATCATGCCAGAATAGGCCTATAAGCTCGCGGAATGTGAGCTGGCTGTTCGCGTCGCGGTTCATAGCCGGCAGGCATAAAGATGAGATTTATATTGTTAGTTATTGTTGTCTTAAGGGGCGGAACTACGAGGTCATCTGACCCCAAAAAGAAAAAGATGAGATTACTTTGTGCTGACAAGATCACGCCAGATTAGGCCTATAAGCTCGCGGAATTTGCTAAGTGATGAGGCTGGCCGCTCGCGTCACAGTTCATAGTCCGCAGGCATAAAGAGGAGATTACTTTCTGCTGACATCACGCCAGATTAGGCCAATACGGTGAAGGAAGGCATAGAGAAAAGAGTAAAAGAAAAAGAAGTATTGAAAGAAGGAAATGAATGGTGGAGGGATAGTCAACTGTGGAGGTCCTTGATTCGCAACCCAACCCAGGGAACTGGAAACGGGAAATGAAGAAGAAGAAGAAAAGATCCTTCCACAGACTAAACTTGTGTGAAACTAAATTTCTAGGTTAGATTTCATTGGAACGCTCTATCAAAGTTCCAACGTTCACCACTAGGCAGTGACGGATTTAGTGGGTGGTTGCTGGATGGCAGCCCCCCCCTCCCCCGATACTTCACACATACGTAATTTACACCAAGCAACATTACATATTCAATTGCGTTCAATTCCGGAATAGCGCAATAATTGAATGCTTCTCTTCACATGATAATGTCGTATGATTCCGCATCCCTCTCTTGGGACTGCCAGGACATGGCCCTGTTATCTGGCCATACGGCTTTGAATCCGCTTCCCCCTCCGTGTGCGCTACAAGGCGCCCGAGAACCCCGCTCTAGTGGCCTGCATGCTTTGCAGACCAGTGTGTCTTTTACACCCAAACCACAAGAGATTAGGCAAACCAAAACTACTCTACATCGTAGCTACACCTCTAAATTTCAAATTTTCAATCAAAAAACCACAAATTTACTACCCGGAAATACTCAAAACAGGCCAAAAACCAAAACTACCAATCACAGCCCAGCAAAGCTACCCGCCCAGCCAACACTTTAAAATACTGCCATTCACAGCGCAGCAGCTCAAAACACAGCTCATTCATCTCATTGAAGTCGTTTAAATTCATCATTAGTGAGGCTTATTAATATCAACTTATATTTTTAAACAAACAAACAAACCTACTACAGGTCTATCTATCATTTCATACTATCAAACATCAACCCACTAGCGGTCTGTCTCCCTCCCTTAAAGATTAAAACTTCAAAACTTTCATATTACGGTATTATTATCAAGCTGAAGCGACTGCTGCTGTCGTGCCTCGGCCAGGAGGGCATGTGGTGTGCGATGGTCGAGTGAACGAGACTGAAATTTGTAATAACTTTATATAATGTATAATAAATTAATAACTTGAAATAACATAACATTTAAAAATACTAAATATTACAAAAACTGGCGTTGAGAGGACATGACGAGAGACCAGACTCCGGGAATCCTGGTATATTTCTGAATTTAATTAAATACACGAGTGAACTAGACTCTGTTTTAAGACACATCTAGAGAGTGCTTCGTGTTTCAAAGGAACATCGAAAATGATCTAGGAAGAATTGTTGCAGTGTATGCAGAGAGGCTATTTTGGAAGCGGTATCCGAGTCTGAATTTGTAATAATCATGGCTGACGAGACGACGGATGTGTCGGATGGATTTCAGCTTGTTCTTGTGCTAACGTACTGTGATTCGCAAGGTAATGCTGCAGAACGGTTTTGGGGATTTTTTTAATCCTTCTGGTCAAAATGCAGAGGCTATTTCAGAATGTATTCTTTCCCAGCTTGCCATTATTCTGAAAGATAAGAATAAACGAATTGCCCAGACGTACGATGGCGCGTCTGTTATAAGTGGTGCCGTCAGTGGCGTGCAGACGAGAGTTAGGGAAGTGTACCCTGCCCATTTTATACATTGCTTTGCACACCAACTTAATTTGATAATAGAGAGAGCTGCTAAGCAAAACACGAAAGCAAGAATATTTTTTAGCAAATTTGTCTTCAATACCGGCATTCCTTTCCCGATCACCCCGAAGAGTATCTGTTTTAGATTCTTGTGTGGCTAAACAGATACCTTCTGCTGGAGCCACAAGATGGAATTTTAAATCGAGAACAGTCAATACTGTATTCGAGAAAAATATGCTTTAATAGATTGCTTTGAACTACTGATGGAATCCGAGTCTTCAAGTGACATCACAATTAGAGAAGCATCGGCTTTGTACAAGTCCCTTCAGGATGAAGAGTTCAACTTCTGGCTGAAATTCTTTCACCATATCATGCCTCATGTTGATATTTTATACAATCAACTTTAAAATCGGCAGGCAGATGTAGCAAAAATTCGTTGCCACGTTTCAAACTTTGTTAAAACTGTTAATAATGTGAGAAATACAATACTGGACTCCAACGAAAATTCTGAAACCGGAAATGTAAACAAACCACGCCATGTTCAGGAAACTGCGACAAGAGTGTCTGCGGCCAAGGAAGTCTGTGATGTCATCATAACCCAGGCAAATAGTCGGTTTTAATTTACAAATCATCTCCAGGTGTTAACTCTGGTGATGCCATCAAATTTTTCTTCCTTCAAATCAGATTTTCCTGAGAAAGAGCTAAATGACTGTGTACGACTTTTTCCTACTTTTGACAAAGAAAACTACAAACTGAACTATCTGTTTTATACTCCAGAGAAGAATTGTTTTATACTCCAGAGAAGAATTCAGATCACTGTCTGGTGCTATCCAGCTGCTTCAGTTCATCATCTCGAACAATCTTCAGTCATCACTTTCAGAAGTAGTAAAACTTCTTCGCATTGCAGCAACTCTGCCAAAAACCACGAGTGAACCAGGAAGGTGTTTCTCAGCCATGAAGAGGTTAAAAACGTACCTCCGCAGCACCATGGGTGAAGAAAGACTGACAGCTCTGGCAATACTGTCAATGGAAACTACTTTGATGAGAAATATACCAAATTTGAATGAGAAGGTTATAAACAAATTTTGATATACATGCAGCCCAGCCTAGTGTTGAATGGACGAGCCGCCATTGCCACTAGGTATCGGTGACCTCTGGTAGCGAAAGTTGGAACTACTTGAAGCTCACCATATGGGTGTCCGCTTGAAGCAGTTACAGCCTCTGGCGAGCCGAATATGTTCTCGGACACTCCCAGCACTAAAAGCCATATGATAAATAAATTAAATAAAATATCCTACTATTGCTACAATTATGCTCGTACATGCTACTGTACTTATATTCATTAAAAGCAACCGGACAATCACATCACTTCATGAAGCTAGCCGCCATTTGCAGTCTTGATTGTTAAGGAAGCAGTGGGTGTAGTCGAAACCTTATCTAGTTCGTAAAACTAAGCATGTTTTCAGGGAAAGACCGAGCCTTAGCTAACTAAGTGACCTTGAAATGAGAAAAATATATCCAAATGTGAGCATTAAGAGAGGACCATGAATAGGAGCCTTAGTGCAAATTTCCGTAAATAAATAAGATGGAGGTATATAATATTCTTCCGAGCTTTTCCATTGAACATAATTTCTAAATGCCAAAGCCTTAAAAAATTGTAGACTTCTGTAACTGGTAGTTACATTTACAAAATGTATTGTTATTGTCATTTAAAGTGAATGTTCACTCCTGTTTTTCTCTTTTATCTTCTAGGTGGTTCCAATGTGTGATCTCTTCAGCGAGAAGAATTGCCAAGCTTTACGCGTAATTTTCGCCCAGGAATTTACTTCAAACTAACAAGTCGTATATTTTGTGTGTAATTTGTTCATCGCTCCCTTTAATTTATTTCCCCCTCCCCTTTTCCCTTTTGTGCACCAAACAGTACACAACCGGTGAGGTAAATATAGATTTGATTTATATACTTATGTTTTTTTTTTTTTACTAATTGGTTTGACTTGGAGTCAATTTTCGTTGTAAGTACTCGTAATATAGATTATTTTTAATGGCACATTCACCAAGGCAGCTCAGTGAACATACTTTACATTGTAATATTGAATCCATGTTGTGTAGAAGTATACATTGTCTTGGTTGTGCCCTAATAATAGTGTAGTTGAAATGAATATTCAAAGAAATTTATGATAATTGCTGTGATAGGATATTTTGAAAAAAGAACTTCACATATATTTTACAGTTAATGTTTTAATTTAAGAACTCTGAATATCGACAAACTATTCAAATAATAATACGATTTTGTAATATCAAGGCTGTACTAGAACAGTATGATACATTCGTTCTTGATGTGCCTACCATGCCTTGGTGATGATGAATTTTTTAAAATATATATATATATATAGGTTTTTATCAGTAGAAGTCGGATCTTCAGAAATTTGAGCTTTAAGGACTATTTGTTGAACTGATTTCCTAAAATGTGAAATTACTCTTATCTTGCTGGGAAGTAGCAGTCCTCGTGTTAGGGGTAAGATCAGGGAACCATTGAACCATTAAAAATGCCCTTGGTTATTTAATATTAGAATTATTTTTGCATAACTTTCCAGTTATTTTTGTAGTGACTGGTGGATTTATTCTGTAAGATATTAACCACATCTTAGACTTGTCCTGTTTGAATGGAAACCAGTTTGTGAGATTTAGAGGTGGCAAGCAGGAATATGCTCTGCCACCCATATGTGCCTTTATATTCCAGTATTTTTCTTTTTAACTGCTGTTTGTACCATGCCCGCTACAATAGCAGCAGTGATTTGTCCCAGCCTTGCAGCCTTACCTGCTTTATATTTGCTATTCTTACTTACTGTGGTCTTTTATTCATGTTTTAGAACTTAAATTATTCAGTTGTGTCTTTTGAACTTCATTGTTTGAGTAAAAGCTGAAGAAGAAATTAGGCAAAATATGGGGGAGGGTGGAATGCCTGAAATATGAACATTTTTTAAGGTCAATACAATTATGAAATTCTCAGAAACAACATGAAAATCTTAATTCAGGAATATTTTAGGATGTGGAGTTTTAATAATAGTCATTTAAACGTTTTTGAAAAACATGCTAATTGATATAATTTTAAGATTTTATTTTGAGCTCCCTTTCCATATTAATTAACTTGATTAATTTTTAAAGTGATTGTTGAAGACTATTGCCCCCTTTCTAATAGCACAATTGGTTTCATATATTTGGCCAAACACTTGTTTTTCATTCTTAATTTAAATCCATTGTTTATGTATTTTCCCTGAATCTTCAAGAGTGAACGTGTGATACTAAGGCAGAATCCGATATACCAAAAGTGATAATTTTTCAGCAGTTTCTTTTAATAGCAAGGTCCCTGAAATTCTAATTATCTTTCAATGACCTCTAAATTGGTGTGGTACACATTTGAATAGCTTGATGTTGAAAGGGGACTTCTGACACTTCCTAGATTTTACAGGAGAAGGAAAAAAACTGTGTAGGTGATAGAAAATGTTGATCTATGTTTTACGCTTTCGCCAGTGCAGGACGCCCATGTAATGCATACTTCAGTGCACGAAAATACAAAATCCAATTCATGGATTATGAAAAAAAACAGATGTTAGTATTGCGGAAGTCCCTTTGATACAGCATATGGAGTGAACTTTGGAACTTTGAATACCAACTTCCACATTTAACCCACACACATTTACAAAATGAATTGTTATTGCTTTTGAAATGTATAAATGCAACTCTCAGCATGAACACTGAAACAATACTCAACTTAATAGTAATATGAAAATGAATTACAATATCAATGTAAGGATCATTGAAACACAGGAAGCAATTCATCCAAAAACACTGATATTATGCAAAAAAGAGTATACGCGGAGATTTCACAAGCTCGGCACAGCAGTGGTGTGGACTACAGAAGTCCCATTTCAACACTAAAAGGTGGCCCTACCTATCATCTGTAGTATGGCATCAAAAACTATTTCGTAAAACCTGCAGAAGTCTCCTTTTAACATCAAGCGATTCATTTGTTAATGTAATAAAGAGAAGGAACAGGTTTTATACGTATTTATTCAGCAAGTTCAGGCAAAATTCGACGATATCAATGGCAGAATTTTGAGATCCACAGATTCGAATTGTATTTCAGTCCCTCATTGCATAGTGGCTAGCATTCTTGGCTGTCACGCGAAGACCCGGGTTTGATTTCCGGCTCTGCCAAGAAATTTATTTCATATTTAAGGGTTGGAACGGGGTACAATCAGCCTCATGAGGCAAAACGGAGAAGAGACGGGTTTGATTCCTACCTCAGCCATCCTGGAAGTCGTTTATCGTGATTTCCACTTCTCCAGCTCCAACTCTGCCGCTCGTATAAACTGTGACACTCTGTGTGGGTCAGTGGAAGAAGACTTGGTAGGTCCTTCTTTTTAATGGGATTGACGAGTAGTGGACCATCGTAACATAGCATTTACAGCATGGGCATCGGACATCTGCCCATCCGGAATGCCTCCGGGCGAGTAAATCGGCATTCTCGAGTGAATTTTTTAATAGTATTTTCCCATTTCTTTTATTTTTTTTAAAATCTGATCCATTTAATTTCAAGCTAGTTAATTTTCTTGCCCTCTGTGTCAGTAGTTCTTTGTGTCAACTGTTCTTGAACAAGTTTTGAAAATGATTTGAAGTCTTCTAAACTCATTTCATGCACTTGGAATGAATTTTCCTCTTACTGTTCAGACGAATTGGAACCACTCTGGGGGATCACTATTGAGATTTCAGCTGTCTTCTTTTGCCCTTTCAATGTGAGCGTGATCTGCATCACATTCTAGATACGTATGTCCAGGCAACAGAAATTTCTGATCCCCACAATCAATACTTCGGCCTTTGCTTACAAATATGAAAACTTGCAGGCCATGTTAATATTTCTATTTTGTACCCTGCATGTATTTGAATTGCTTAAGTTATGGGTCACTCTTTCTGGTTGATTGGTTGGTTGGTTAATAATAATATTTGTTTTACGTCCCTTTTCACTAGTGCGGCTTTTAGAGACGCCGGTGTGCCGGAATTTTGCCCCAAAGGGCATGTTTAACATGCCAGTAAATCTACTGACACGGCTCCCTCACATTTGCACACCCTCAAATGCCAGCTGACTGCGTCAGGATCCGATCCTGCAACTTTGGCCACAGCAGGCAAGAAAGTTACCGCTGAGCCAGTTAGTTGGTTAGTTATTGTTGTTTGAAGGGACTGAACAACGAGGTCATCTTTCCCTAGGGGCGTGGTGGCTCAGCGGTCTAGCTGTATGCCTATCACCAAGACGGTCCGGGTTCGATTCCCGGTCAATGCATGTGAGATTTTCGAAGTGAAATGTCATGTCCTGTGGTTCGGATTCCACGTAAAAAGGAGGTCCCGTGGCTCATTATCTCAAGATTAACGGTCACGTTAAACTACAAGCTTCCTTCCTTTCCTTCATCTGTCCCTAAACACCTACCGATAGCAGGGTGTCGAGCGATACAGGATATGCAGGAAATATACGGAAATTTTAGTGACCCGGGAAAAATGCGGGAAATATACAGGAGTTTTGTATTTGATCCTGTGAAATCTTGAAAAGTCTCATAATGCCCAACTTCTTAGCCTCCAAGCGCTCGGTTGAGTCCTGCCGCTCGAACTTCTATTTCGCCTGCAGACCGCGTCGCCACCTGCATTTTGCGCCACCGCCGCTTGGAGCGCTATGCAGGGTGAGGGCACGCCAACGTCACGACGCATCAGCGAATGCTACTGCTTTGCCTGGCCAACCCCCAGATAAACGGTATTTTGTGTTCGTAGCTTCTCATCCCATCTGCAAGAGAGATCAACTTTCTCGCACATGCTACAGACAGCCTAAATCTTGCATCACACCTGCGGAAGTATATCCAAACATGCAGTTATACTTATGCTAGAAAAACTTGATTCTCACTTCTTTAAGATTAATTTTTCAGCCATTCAGTATGCGAACTCTAAGTCTCGGAGAGTTCCAAAATATACGGGAATTTGGCTGATTTTCGTTCGGAAAATACAGGAAATATACGGTAATTTAAGAACAGGTCACCACTCGACACCATGTGGTAGGTCACTCTTTCTGGTAAGCTTTCAAGTTTTTTTTAAAGCACACTACGCAATTTCTTTGTAGTTCCTATATCCAATAAATTGCTTCATACCACATCTAGCAGTCAGTTGTGCCTCCATCTGGTGTACAGTCCCAGATAGTCGAGTAGTATGTTGAAAGGAGGCGTTTTTATAAACTTACATTGGTAGTCAGTGAAGGGGTGTCCAAGACTTGCTGCAAGTTAAAGATTAGACCCTCATGGTTGAGCTTTTTGGCCTTGTTTTTGTCAATATCTTTCAATTTGTAACCTAGATCTTCCCTTTCTCTGTATTGATTATGTTTCATAGTCAGTTGGTTCTTTTCCTTTGGATCATTGGTTTGCGTGATTTTCATTGTGTAAGAGTCACATATCTTGCATGTATCAACATGTGGTTGTTTTATTGTGTAGTGGTAACCTGTTGACTTAAATACCTCTCAAAATAAGTCATAGAAGCCAGCATTTTGATGTTCCTTTTTGTATTATTATAATTATTAACTTTACTGGCCACATTGCACCACTTGAGCCTTCCATGAAACTTTTTCTTTGAAGGCTATATTGTTTGATTCTTCATATCTGCCCAGTACTTCTTAATTCGTTCTGATCGATGATGATTGAGTCTTCAGTCTTCTGACTGGTTTGATGCAGCCCTCCATGCCCCCTGTCCTGAGCTAATCACTTCATCTCTACATAGTTACCACACCCTACATCCGAGGCAATCTTTTTAACATATTCTAACCTTGGTCTACCCCTACAGTTCTTGTCCTCGACCCTTCCTTCCATAACTAAGCTTGCTATTCCTGGATGTCTTAGTATGTGTCCTACTAACCTATCTCTTCTCTTCATTAGCAGTCGCCAGAAACATCTCTCCTCTCCCTCTCGTCTTAAAACCTCTTCGTTTGTAACCCTATCTACCCATCTGATCTTCATCATTCTCCTGTAACACCACATTTCAAAAGCTTCAATTCTCCTCTTTTCTGCTGCACCAATAGTCCAAGTTTCACTTCCATAGAGTGCCACGCTCCAGACAAAGGCTTTCAAAAATGACTTCCTAACTCCTAAATCTATATTCGATGTCAACAGATTCCTTTTGTGTAGAAATGCTTTCCTTGCCTGAGCCAACCTACTGATCGCAGTGTTATTAATTCGTCTGAAATCTCTACAGGCCGTCTGTGCATCATTTCTGCTGAAAATTTGTGATTCTTAAGAAGGGTGGTAACTTTATTCTTGTTCTCTGCATCTGTAATTTCAAGTCCAACTGTTTTGAGATCCTCTTGAATTTCTTTGATCCAATGCCATCCAGTCTTCTTCCCCAGATTTGTCATCACTAGTTGTCGTAAAATCCTGTTTTCTGGTAATCGTAGGATGTGAAAGAAATAAGAGATACTTTTCTTCCTCATCGTGCTGGTAACTGGGTCAATCTCTCGATAGACTGTTTCATTGGAGAAGATTCTCCAAACTCCTTCAACCTGGTACTTTTTATTTATGCAGGTTCTGTTAATTCTTCTTTCAGTTTTGAGGAGCTGATCAGTTCTTCTTTCATTTTTATTTTGAAACAAGGTTTCGCAAGCATAAGTTGCTTCGGGCAAAGTTACAGTTTTGTAGTGTTGGATCTTAGTGTCTATTGACAAGCTTTTTTTTTTTTTTTTTATAAGTTGACCAGGTTAGAAATTGTGCTTTTTTCATTTTGTTGGTTCTACTTATCCATGTTATTTTTTCGCTTAAGTTATGCATAATGATTTCTTCAAGGTATTTAAATTGTAGAACTATGTTAATTTTTTGATCATTTATGACTTCCTTTATGTCAAGAGGTTTCATTGGCATGATCTCAGTTTTCTCAGAGGATATTTGCAATCCTATTTTTAATGCAATTTTCTGGAGACTGGTGATCTGAGCACTAACTTCTTCCAAGTCGAGGGCTAAGAGAGCTAAATCATCTGCAAACCCTAGGCAGTTTGTTCTTACTGAGGGTTTTGCTCCAATTTTGATTTTAGGTGGGTTTTCTTTTTGCCAAATTTTCATGATGTAATCGAGAGCCACATTGAAAAGTAGTGGAGATAATCAGTCACCTTGTCTAAGGCCTGTTTTTATTGGAAAAGCACTTGACATTTCTCCCCTTAGAAATAGTGTTGGTTAAAGTTAGTTCAATAATTTTTGTTAATTTAGGATGAAGGCCATATGATCTGAGAATTTTTAAAAGAGTAGGTCTGTGTATACTATCATAAGTCTTTTTGAAATCTATGAATGAAATAAATCTGTATTTGTAATATTCCATTATTAGTTTCAGGCTGAGAATTTGGTCTGGGCAACTTCTGTATGGGCAAAATCCTGCTTGGTGTTCTCCAAGTTGTGGTTCCAGAATGGTTTTTTTTTTTTTTGTAAATTATGTGGGAGAAAATTTTATAAGTGCAGTCCAGAAGGGTTATTCCTCTGTAATTGTCTGGATTAGTTTTATCTCCTTTTTTTGAATACTGGATGGATTACACCAGAGGTCCAATATTCTGGGATTTTCTCTGTGATCCACATTTTGACTAGATGCTGATGTAGTTTTATGATTGCTTGTTTCCCTGCATTTTTTGCAGATTTCTGCAAAGACTAAGTCTTCACCACATGCCTTATAATTTTTTAGTTCCTTAATTGCTAGTTCTACCTCATTGATATCTGGACTGGTTAACATGGGTGTATTAGTATTTACCTCCAGCATCTCCAGTGGGTCATCGCAATTTAAAAGTAAGTTGAATGTCTTTGCGAGGATCTCTGCATTTTCTTGATTACTATGAGCCAACCTTCCAGGTTTATCCTTCAGCATTAATGTAGAAGGCTCATATTTTTTAAGGTATTTGCCAAAGGTTTTATAATAATCTTGTGATTGTTTTTTGTTGAAACTCTCTTCTATCTTATGTAAGGTACTTTTAAGATGTTTTCGTTTGGTTTTTCTGATGATTTTATGGGTTGACTTTTTTTGTTTTATTAGAAATTTGATTTGTCGGATTTTTGGACTTGATTATTTATCCAAGCTTGGTGTCTTCTCTCAGTTGCCTGGTCACATTCTTCATTCCACCATTCATGTTTTTCCTAGGATTTGTTGGGAGCTAACTCTTCTGCCATCGATTTTAGTTTGGTGGTCAGTTCTTCTAATGTATTAGTGTTGTATTTATACAGCATTCTTATATTTAGAAGGCTCCTTAGATACTTTTTCCACGAGTCTCTTTGAGAATAATAACTTGTATATTTCGGATACTTTTCTATGTGCTCCAACATAGCTTTCCACTCTTTTGTTTATAGGTCTATGCCGACCTCATTGATCTTCAAGAGATTTAACTAGCATAATTTTTCCAGTAAATAATCAACCATGAATTTTGCTCATCCTTAAACTAATTGGAACATTTTTTTACCGACCACTTTTTTACTCCCGTCTAATTTCAAAGAATACTTAGCACTGATTTGTCTGTTGTAATCGATGCCTGTTTTTCCATGTTCCGTCCTTTCGGTTTTTATTTTGTTCTACTTTCAAGCATTTATAAAATCTATCAGGGTCATTACCTGATGTTGTCTCTTAAAATTGGGATGAAGCTTTCAATCAGTTCACCAGTCCTCAAGTCAGTGATATCTTTGTCAACCAGCATGTCTTGGTATCCCTCTGTAGAAGAGAAAATAGTGATATGGTACAAACAATAATTGTGTTGCCTTCAGCATGCTTATATTTTATTGTATGTCTGTGGAACTCCGTAATGGGTTTGGCAGCCGTGTGTGGCTCTCCCATTGACTATTTCGGCTATGTCTGCCTTGTGCTCAGTTCCCCTAGTCCAGTGACCACTTGACACCTGAGCTAAGCTTGTAGGTAATCTATCTACAATATGATTAGGATCAATTGGTTAGTGTTATTACTAGCAAAATCAAGTATGGGGTCTTATGGCCGTGCTATTACTGTATAATATGGACCTAAACTCTAATGACGAATCTTGATAATGATCGAAAGTAGCTATCCCATTCTGCGTTTCAGTTCCTTTCTCCTATCCAGGAGGTGTGATGGTGATGTGGTCAAGCTGCTCACCAAGTTGGACTGAATTTGATTCATGCGAGATTAATGAAGTAAAAGATCACATCCTGTGGTTCGGATTCCACGTAAAATAGAGGTCCTGTGGTTCATGATTACAATGGTCACATTAAAGTAAAAGCTTTCTTCTGTCTTTCCTTTTCTCCTAGCCATAACTGTTGTGATATTTTGCATGTATTCTTATATCAGCAGTGAGGCTGATTTTATAGTCTCCAATTCAACATAATCAACAGCCATCGTCTGAGAAGGAAATGCCCAATTGCATGTTTCTGATAACATCCAGATAACATAAAAATAATTTACTTACCTGAAGACATTTTGAGGAGCTTAGCGCTACATTCTCCGGAAATTTTGAATAGATCAAAGAAAAACAACACTACACATTCATCACAGTTACACAAGTTCTAACAAGGTACAAATAAAAACTCGGGTCGCCCTGCACACCAGTGTTACTGCACGTGAATTTGATATGCCCAATTATGACTGGTAGAGAAACTTACATAACCCAGTAAGTCAAGACATATCTGGAATTCCCATTGCTTAACTCTTCCGAAGAGACAACAGAGCTAGATATTTAGAACTTATTGGGTTCTGCTACCGATCAATTTCAAAGTAATAAACGTATCAGAATTTCTTGGCTGCTCCGTAAAGATGCCAGAACCAGATATGTTTGACTTGCTGGGATTTGCCACTGATCAATTCCAAAGTAATGACTGAGTCTATTTGAATCTTATTTTTTGAAATAGCACATTGTAGGAGCACCAGAATCATATTGGGTTTTGCCATTATAATCTTCGCGGTAATGTGTACATAATGGCCTTAAAACCTTTTTTTTTTTCCCCTACATATTTGATTCTGCCTTAGTACCACAGAAATAGACTGTACCAATTGATAACCCTGAACAAGGGGGGGTTATACTGAATGGGGTTTTCTACTGCTACAGAAAGGTATCATGATCCTGCTCTATAGAAAATACTCTCTTTGCATATTAGGATGTTCAGGCAATATTTTAGAGTATGACAGAGTAAACCAGGGTGCTGATTGTAGTGGTTTTGTTTGAAGAATCTTAGGAACGGTGACTGTTATCTTACTGGGCTGGAATATAGAGGTTATCTGCACCAAATTTCTTCAGCAAGCTTATTCAAGCAAATTATGCACACTACCTGCTTTGGTCTTGTCACTTATTCGCATCAGGATTTAATTGTTCCTCATTCGGGTAATAATCAATAAAAGATCTTATACCGAAACATGTTTGTATTGCTTGTCATGAGTCAAGAATCCAATAAAAGTATTAAGTCTTCAAGTATGTTGATATTAACTCCTCTTCTTGTAGGGAGGATTGCTGGATTCCTGCAGGTGATATACACTGTTTGCTTTTCATACCTGTGCGATTCTTGACACTTCCCCTGAATGCCCTGTACTCCAACAATTATATCCTGTGACAAGTGTACATTATTAGAATAAGAGCTCTTTGGCCTTACTATTTAACATGCATGTTATTCAGCATACTTGATACAACATTAAAAACACCAATAATGTATTAACAGTGTTATGTAATATCCTGAAAACTTAAATTTCTTATTCATAAAAATGTTTGTACAGTGTTATTTGATTAGACTAGCTACTGCTGTTATACCTTTTAGTGATTGCTATTCACATATTTGTAAAAATAGATGATATTTAAGTACTGTAAATTTTTATACCAATCTTTGTATATGGAGATACTTTTGGCCTCTGTATGACTTTGTTAGTACATTTTTGTTCAGATGTAAAAGAAAGGGGAAAAGATCTGTTTTAAGTATCAAGGTGGTATTACCTGGAGTTATATACCAAACGGTTAACTATGGAATTAATGTATTCTAAGTTCTATTGCCAATTACTGTAAATACACAGTTGTGTTGCCGGTGCATATGTTGGTGCTGCTTTGCTTGCCTTTTCTGTGCCTAGTTTTGATGTGCAGCATGTGTTCATAAAGTAATGCAACTGTCGTTGTAAAAATATATATATATTATCACTGTGGGACGCAGATAATTTGATAACAGTAGCCGAAAAATGTATTTATTCATAACCTACATGCAGTACAATGAAACAGATACCGGTGCATAGCACTGCAATACAGTTAACCGTTTTCAGCTATGTAAAATAGTCTCTAAATTGTTGTTTGCTTCTGATTGTCTCTCAAAAGTCCATTAATGAATCTTTCATATTGATAATGTTTTTGAAAGTCCACTGACTTACGCTGAACACCTGTCGCATTTCAGCATTCGTTGGTGTTCGGGAAGTTTCGGCTACCTTGTCATCATCGGCATCGCTATCTTCTGCTCAGTGTTCTTCACCTCTCATCTGATTCTGCCTCACATATATCGTCTTCTGTCTGTTTCGCATCAGTAATGATGCCCTCATCAATGTTCATCCATTCCTGAAATTCATCTTTCGTTAAACCTGTTAGACAAAATTCAACCTTTTCCTCTACCTCTGGTAACACTCTTCAAAATCCCCCATTCCGGAAACAGTTTCTTATTGTATGTGCTGAGACATTATCCCATTACATGCAAGAAGATGTAGGCAGGGTGTCGAGCGATACGGGAAATACGGGAATTTTAGTGATCCGGGAAAAATACGGGAATTATACGGGAAATTCACACTTGATACGGGAAATCTTGAAAAGTCTCATAATGCCTGACTTCTTAGCCCCCGAACGCTCGGTAGAGTCCTCCCGCTCAGTCTTCTACTTCGCCTGCAGACCGCGCTGCCACCCGCAATTTGCGCCACCGATAGAGCGCTAAGCGGGATGAGAACCCAGCCAACGTCGAATGCATGCTTTGCCCGGCCGACCGCCGGCCGTATCCTTTCCGTGCAGGGCTACGCGCGCCGCGCTTGTTGCTGACAATGACATACAGGAATCAGTCCGCATTGTTATTCACAGAGAGACCTGGGTTTCTCGACAAGAGCAGCCCTTAAAGAAGCTAACAACTCAAGATCTCAGAAAATTCGAGACGCGGATGTGCTGCAATTTTGCAATTTCCTATGGCTGAAAAAATCAAAGGGAGGTCATCTCTTGCTCACAAGATGACCCGTGCTATTTCCTGCCTATACCTTATAGGTAGGGAATGGAAAAATTCGCGATCGCGAATTTCGCGAATTATTAAATGAAGTAATACACAGATAGTAATGTGTTTTAATAACCCTAAAAATGGCGAAAAAAATGGGTTTTGAAGTCGCGAAATTTCGCGAATTTCGCGAATTATGCATGAATTTTGCACGAAACCGCGAATTTTAGCTTTTGACGTTTTTTCTTTACAGTGCACTTCTGATAATTCGCGGCAATCAATGCACGAATTTCCGCGAATTATCCACAGTAATGTTTTTAAGCCTAGCAAAGAGAAAAATATTTGTTAAAAATATTGAAATGTATTTTATGAACATGCAAAAAAAAATATAATACTTTATAACATAGTATTGTAAGACACACTATGTAGGCTTTACCAATATTAAAAACTAAGAAAAATGACTCACTTTTTGTTTCTTAGGTGGTTTATTTTTTCTAATTTAAGATTGTACAATTCTGAAGGAAACAATATATGAGAACGAAAATTCATCTTGATTTTCTATATAAGAGATAAGTGTGACTATAGACACACTAGCTTGACTGTGGGAACTTTCGTGATTTCCGTTGCATCACTCCTTCACTCGATATGTACTGGATCTCAGTTTACCTCACCGACAGTCAAATTCCGTACAATATCCTCCTCCTTTTCATGTTTGAAACCATGATTGTCTTTATCGAAGTCTAACTACTGAATGTCACTTTCTTCTGCATCTTGATATTCATCTAGGTTTTACCCTAATGTCATCGTAGTGAAACCACCTTGCCTGTTTAAAATATCGTCACAGAAGCCGACAAACGCTTGTTTTTGTGCGAGTGTAGTACCGGTAATCTTCTCCCATGACTTGACTGTACGGTAATCTTCTCCCATGACTTGACTGTATGGAGAGCATCCAACAAACACGGAAAGATCGGTCACTTAACGGTAGATAGTCGGCCTCGCTTTCTTTATCAATCTGGGTGGTCATCCTGGTAAGTTACTTAGTTATTGTGGTATTAAGGGCCAGAACAGCGAGGTCATCTGCCCCTTCATCCTAGTAACTACTCGCCACGTGGCGTCATATAGTGCGCCTTTCAGACATGAATATCTAGATGGCAAGTATCCAGATCAAAATGTGCCACTGTTTCCGGAACCAGAATTAATCTTCTTGGTTTCATTCTGTAGTGTGTCTGTCAGAGTACTTGAAAGATATTTTGCAATTTATGAGTGAAGTAGTAGGGACATAACTCTGGTGTTGATTTTCTCAACAATGTTTCACATGACGAAATACTTGAGATTCAAAGAATTTGGCACAGACATCACTGAACTAATCCTCTTATTAGAAGGCCAGTCTTATCAGACTGTTCACCTTCTAGATGGACATCTACGGAGAATTCAGCAAGTCCTTAAACTTGCTGTTTCTGGAAAGTACGTTACCAACATTAAGGAGCAGTTGGAAGGTTGTGGAAATGTGTTAAATTGTCATTGTACACGTCAATACGGACCTTGCGAAATGGATAATCCTCCAATTAATCTTAAAAAGAGGAATAATACATTCAGTTTTAGTGAATGCTGGGTCACATGCTCTTGGAAACTTAATCAGCTTGAGATCCGTTGACCCTGGGAACAGGATTTACAAATGTGTGCATTTGATCCAGCAGAAATAGTGCCAATGAACATCAATGAAGACCTTGCAAAGAAAATTAAGAAGTTGTCGGTCTGCGGAAAACTGGAAGAAAGTGAGCGTGTTAAGAGGATACAAAGAACTGCAAACTTTAATCAAGAAGCAGATGCATGACAGGACCAAGACAGACATTGTTGGAGTTTTGCAAGGAATGACATTTGTATTTCCAAAGTTCTCAGAATCTGTGTTGAAAACCATTTGGATCCCCTGTTCAAACGCTGTGAACTTTTGTTTTTCAGCTGGGGGCGTGGTGGCCCAGCGATCTAGCTGTATGCCTCTCACCAAGGCGGTCCAGGTTCGATTCCCGGTCAATGCATGTGAGATTTTCGAAGTGAAATGCCATGTCCTGTGGTTCGGATTTCTCGTAAAAAGGAGGTCCCGTGGCTCATGATCTCAAGATTAACGGTCACGTTAAACTACAAGCTTCCTTCCTTCCTGTTTTTCAGCTTACACTAGCACGTTAAGTGATATGCGTCACCGTTAGTCACAAGGCAATTTGGATCTCTTCACTGAAGTATACTTTGAAGGATGACTGTAATGTGTTATGTTATCCATGATATTTAAAAAACCCGCCTAAAATTCATGATTTTGAAAGTACCGAAAAGTGCACTTGAAACCACCGAATTTGACACTTTAAAATACCGCTTTCTTCACTCTGAAATCACCGAAAAATTCCAATCTCTACTTATAGGGGTCGCTGAGACTCCTAAGTTGGAAGAAGTTAGGATCGTCATTGCCCTGGAAATTCTTTGTAATCGGAAAAATTTGATTTCTGGCGCAATGGCTGACCGCATCAAGAGCAGCTACTCCGCACTTCTGAGACTGCCCTCCGTCACTTTGCGTTTGAAGCAGTTAGACGGAAAAGAGCCACGGCTCGACGTGCTGTGGTCTGAATTAGTGGCTTCAGCACCTTCCCCAGTTCCTGCCAAAAACGATCTCACAACCTTCGTTAAAATGATACTGATTTTTTATCACAACAATGCAGCTCTAGAGAGAGGTTTCTCCCTGAATAAGGAGCGCATGATCGTCAATCACAAAGAAGCAAGTCCGATTGGAATGCTTACTGATCAGGACGCTGTGATGGCAGCTGGTGGAGTAGAAAAGATAACCGTGAGCAAGAGTCCATACTGCACGAAACTCCTACGCCGTGTTCAAGGAAGCAAAACAGGTGCAAAGCGACGGCTAGGGTGGCAGTCGAAAGAAAAGGCACGAAAGATCTCCAGAAATTGAAAAAAAACGTAGATATTGAACGACGCTCGTTCTGAAGCATAGAAAATTGAAGAGCAGATGAGTTCCCTAGTGAAGCTTTAAGTTAATAAATCCTTGAATATTGTTCGTTTTATCTTATTTTGTGTGACTAAAGCTCCTAGCCACAATCTACTGTAGTGTTAACAAAGTGAACTTATTTTATTTTGTGTATGACTAGAATACAGTTCCTATTCTGAAATTAGTATTGTCAAAAGAACTTAATTTTGTGCTGTGTATAACTGAAGTTCCTAGTAACAATCTTGTATTTGTCAAACTGACTTATTTAATTTCATTTTGCATTATTTTCTTTTCTATTATCTACTTTGATAAAATAAATCTAAATTATAAAGTATTTGCGGCGTGTCGCGTGTGGAATGTTACTGTTTTTAGCCTTTCCATGGTCTACTTTCGCATACCAAATTGTTTTAAAGTCTGTGCAAACACTCAAATCAAGTGCGTCACACATGCATAAATTTAAGAAACTACAAACAATGTCTCACAGCTCTCGACATTTTACTATCAAACACCCGTCACCAACATGTGGCTACAAAATTCACCACATAAGTGACAGAATTCTTCTCGTATGGGCAGGCATTGTTTCAGTCCCTTGTTAACCACTGTCTGTGTCAGATTTCCTTTCATTGTCATTGTTTTGTTACTTTTACTTCGCCGAAGTTCGACCCGAGGACTGGACACATCCCATACAGCATGTACAGAAAGAAATACTGAAGGCGGTATGGATATCGCGGTGGATGGAATGATTATTAACCTTCGCAATTCATCAAGCTCTGACGAAGACAATGATGGTGGTGATGATGATAGGGACAGTGAGGGGATGGATGGTGTCAAAGAAACCCTTGCCAAGTGACTGAGGATAATTTATTTATTGGTGTCAGTTCGCTTGCGTCAATCGATAATAGAGCACAGGCTATTGTTTCCCGTCTTAGTGTTCAAAATACAGTCTGTCATTCAATAGCCTATAACTAGACAATAAAAAACCACGGCAATAATATCGCCACAGAGCGGCTTGTTTGAGTGCTCAGTGCTAAATATGTCTTTACTGATATCGCGCCAGGAGTTGGCAGTTGGGTTTGAACTGCAGATGTCTTCCCGCTCACTGCGTATCGCGCATTCCAAAAACATTAAATCTGTCACTACTCGTTTCACTCACTCAGCACATTCCTTCTTTCACTGGCTGCGTGTCGTGTGCTGCAATAACAGCGATTGGCATGCGCGAAGCCGATATATTTAAGTTTGGAATATGAGGGCCCGTCGCAGCGTGTTGGACTGCCATCTCCTGACGCGATATCAGTACCTTAACTTTACTTTTGTGTTACCACGAAAGCTAATATTAACCATAGAGAGTCGCGATTCAGTGAGTGTGCATGGTGTTATCTGTCGACTACTATAGTAAGCTGTGAACGAACTTCACTCAGACTCTTGTTTCATGTTAAAGGATAATCATTGCATGGTGAGTGTTTTTATATTCATTAGCTGTAGAGTGTTTGCCCTCTTTGTCGTATTTATTGAATTGAATACCGATGATAAAGGTAGCATAGCTTCGGTGTGTAGTTTATTTATTCATCTAAAAGTATCGTATTTCTCTGTTTGAATGTCCTCGGGGTTGACTCAGTACAGTATCATTTTTTTAAATTTATTACGTATAATTTTACAGAAATATTGCCTGAAGTGTAGTGCTGTGTATTATTCGAATCAGTTGATTTACTACAACACTAAAAACTTAGCAACACAGCTCAGCTGTTCCAAGCTCCCGACATATCCTTCATGTTGTTTCCTTCGAAATACAGGGTGTAGGTGAGAAGCATGCTCAGAATTCTTGCCGTATGGCAGTTGGACGTAGGGTCTTGTTATGTGGCGACCGTGAGTTGCGGAGAGGAAAGGCGGGGCAAAGTGACAGGAAGGCTGTCAGTACCGAATGCGCGGGGTTAGCAATACTGTATTTGTTTCATAATTTACGCGTGTAATAGCGGACACACCTCCAATTTTACTATAAAAGTCGTGATCTAAAGAGGGATAGTGGGTGGGTAACATCTATTACTACATGACCCCCAACATTATTATTCATTATTACAAAGGGTATTTTGACTATTTTCAGTATTGTAGAAAATTGTATCGCCTTGTTCCGGGCTTCTATAGAGCTTACATTTTCTTTCGATCATTCCTTTGCCATAGGACGCGCCACCGTCGTATGGTTATGCATTACCAGCTTCTGGTTTAGTAGTCAGGTAATGGAAGCAATGGGAACTGTGTACTACAATTTTCCTTGCATGTAACTAAGCAAATTATTGTTGTTAAGAGAACGTAAAATGCGCCAAGAATTATATGTATGATCTTCAGCTGTGTGCAGTGAGAAAGCTCTGCATGTGTTCATTTCTTATGTATTAATGATGCGAAATGTCAGCTAACGTTGTGCCACATACAACACTCGTAGTCTCTAAATGTTGCACATTTTCCCGTAAATTACAGCAGTTTATGTTTGAATTGCTTATAAGATCGTGACAAAGAAAGTGTTTCTCCAATTGGATGATTGTATTTAACTGTATGCACGTCGTATAATCTTGGCGAAGTGTATATTTTTTTTCACGAAGCAACTTTACACCGTAGTAGGCACGCAGATTTTTGTATTTAGTTTTCTGGCATCTTGTTTTAAATTATTGACTAACATATTTCTAAATGCAGACAAGCCATACCTCCATTAGGATTCGGGTTCCATAATTCATGCAAAATGAGGTTCGTTCGTTTGTGAAATTGAGGTCATATCCCCCCTACCCTTTCAGTGGTTACCGTATGGTACGGTACTTTACGTAGACTAGGGTGAAGATGTAAATGAGCATTTAAAAAAAATTGTTGCCAGTTGTTTGGTTTATTAACTTCGGTAATATTTTCCATAGGTACTGAAAACTAGGCACGGTTGGATTTTAAGGTGGAACAGCATGTGCTATCAAATATCGTTTTCTTGCAATACCTGGAATATGTATAGAATTATAAAATTATTATTGGTTAAATAAGTGTTAGTAGATAGGCTATTATAATTATAATGATTATATAAATATTAAAGAAGAAACGATGCGTTGTTAGTAAATATTAGGCCTACCGGTAGGACGAATAGCCTAATAACTCACAGCTTCCGTCACAATTTAGCATTTAAACGGGTCACGTTAATGCATAATACCTATATACTAATATAACAACCTGATAGCAAATTATAATAATATTCTCACATACAACATATTTAATTTGCACTAAGTTAATTATTGTAGTCTAAGATATGTTAAAACACTGCCGTTTGAAATGTGCAAATCGCACACTTCGTAGGCAAGCTGTTTGTTATGGTCGTCTCTGATGCGAAGTTTTACTAATTATTCGTTTAGGAGACACTTGTCTTTGGAATATTCATGAAAGGCCAACCCTCCAGTTCTTATTTCATAAGTTGAACGTATAAAAACAAAACCACAGTCCGAAATAATAAAGAAGATAATCACGAACGAACGATTCACTGCCAATGAAAATCAAATGGAGATTCGCGGACCGGAAGTTCGCTATGCATAAGCTTCGGTGCCATTTTGTTATTGTTAGTGTTATGGTGCCATTTTAACTCGTGGAAGCTACATACGGTTACGGTACCATACGATTCAGTCACTTCCCGTAAATATTTTTTATGTGACACTCCTATTCTCTACTCTCTCAGTCCTCCTCAGTAAAATAGTCATTTATATCAGCTCTACTCAGGTAAAAGGTATTTTATTTGTGTTCCTAGCATCTCATCCCATTTGCGAAAGAAATCACTCGCGCGCGTGTACGCGCGCTTTGCTCACGCCACGGATTAGGCCTAAATCTCGCCATCACCCGTGGGCTGCGCAAATATCTCCAGTAAATCTTGATTAACGTTTTTAGATTCATTTTTCAGCCATTCGGTATGCGAACTCTAGTCTTAGGGAGTTCTAAAATATACGGGAATTTGGTTGACTTTCGTACGGGAAATACGGGAATTTGGAAAAAGGTCATCGCTCGACACCCTGTGTAGGGCATCGAGGAGGCTGGTTGTTTTGGCAAGGGCATTGGCACTAGTTTTATGTGTGTCCTCTGTTTTCTAAGATTCTTGTGCACATTTCATTGCGATAATACGCTTTCATGGTGCGAATGATTCCTTGATCTCATGGTTGAATTAATGAAGTCTTACTCACTGGTATGAAAACAACATTGATGGTCTTGAGCTCACAATTCACTGTGTGCTGCACAGTTGCCAACCAGCATAACTATTTTACAGTCCAGCCTATTATCCCACTTCAGTACCCATTCTTTGAAAATCAGGGCAGTCCTCCATGCATTAGAATTGGAATGATAATCCACTGGAAACTTATTGATGCCCAATCACTAACAGTCTTTTCTTTTCTCCTGACTTACTCGCACAACATAAAACTGTTACTCGTTCCTTGGAGGTTTTACAGCCTTTAACACTTTCTTTTTGAACAAGTGTGTTCAGGCAAGTGCGATAATACAGTCCAGTCTCATCAGCATCATACACACACTCAGGAGGGAATTCAGAAGCAATTTTAGGCCACTCCTCTTTTATCCACCTCTCAGTAGCGACAAATCAGCGTCCTTCTGCTCACCATGTGTTCGTTTTTACACTATATTTTCTCGTTTCATCCAACGGTTGCCACAAAATAATTTTTTCCCAATTTTTTTGCTAATTCTTAGAACTTTTGCCGCATCAGAGGACCATCAACATGAGCATCTTTCTCAAGAACATTTGTGAACCAAAGTTTCAGAGCTGATTCAACTTGACAGTCTTTCCCCCACGATCTCGCTTACAGTTGACGTTTTTGTTTTCTTTTTCTGCCTTCTTCTGATGCCCCCTTGCATCTACACATATTTTCCAGTGATGTTCCCATGCATGGTATGTACCTTGGAATGCTTCGACGGGAAGCGGGCCTCCCGGCTGCTTGGATTGCCGCAATGCAATCAAAACTGTGTCCTTGGGTGCGATCTTAATTCTTGGAAACAAAAATGAGTCAGCCGGATCCAAGTCGGAACTGTAAGCGGGCTGTGCCAGTTTTGTCAAGTTGCGCTTTGCCAGGAACTCGTGGATGCGCAGAGAGGTGTAGCTAGGAACATTATCATGATGGAGCACCCTGGTGGCGGCGATCTCCTTTCTTACACAAAGCCTCCTTTTTCTCAATCTTTTGAGAACATCTTCACAGTAGGTAGCATTGATGGTCTGTCCTGGAGGTACAAACTCTTTGTGAGCTACATCCTTAATTGTCGAAAAAGACTCTTTGTCGGTGTGGCTGGTTGATGGTCGTCCAGAGCACGTGTTGTCAGTCACCTCTTCCCGGCCCTCCTTAAACATTTTCAACCACCTTGAAACTTGCATAAATGATAGAGCAGAGTCCCCGTTGGCTTGCTGGATTTGATTGGTATCGGTGTAACTTTTGCAGAGTTTGGCTCAGAACTTGATTGCCTGTCATTGTTTCTCTGCTCCATCACAAGTCGTGACACAGTTTCAGACGAGCGTTACAAAATCAACGATACTGACTCAAACATTGCTTGGAGCAGACTGACATTGGGCGCGTTGTGAAGCCAAGCTCCCCCCCTCCTGCCTAGCCCAAGAGGTCCAAACACTCTGCAACGTACAGTTGCTTCACAATAAAATCACTTGCATTACGTACTTTATGATCAGACTCTGTATATATTTGCAAATTTAGCTATTTACTGTGATAAAAGATGTTATCAGCTTCTAAAAACTTATACCATACATAGTATGGACCCATTAAGTAGAGGGCTGCTTCTGCTTCCAAAAACACGTTATAGTAGTGTTTTATCAATATTATTTATTGTTCATGATATTTCTAGTTCCTGAAGCAGTGTTGCTAGATGATCATTTGTGGAACTTCGTTGAGAATCCCAATTCTTAAAACTAACTTTGGAGGATTTATTCAGGTGAAGTTGTTGTGTATTCCCATTAGTGAGGAATCAAATACTGTAGATATAAAAAGTTGTTTTTTTTTTCTTTCTTTCAATAACACTGTTGAAGCTTTCTGGCAGTAGTGTGCAGTGTGCCCATCATTAGAATGGTCCAGCCCAGTCCAGCCCTTAAACCATAAATTACAGAAACAATCACCATTTCAGTATTTCTACAGCTGAAGGGGTGAAAACTGGAATGGTGGTAATTAAATATTTTTTGTGATACAAACATACTTCAGCAGATCATTATGCAGTTGCTATTGGTTTAATTTAGTTGTAACCTTGTCACTTGAAGATATAATACATGAATTCATCCCTAATAAATTGGGATTTTCAGCTGTTTTAAACGGTGTTCTTGTGAATAAAACTATTTGTAGTATGGTATTTATTTGTGCTAAATTGACACTCATACTTTTAAGTTTTTCACCCATATAAATTAAAGATTTTTAATGGATTTATAATTATTTACTGAAATGAAATGCACACCATTTTTTTAAATCATATTGTCTCAAAAATGTGATTTGCTAGGTTCGATTACTAACTTGAAAGCAGTATCAAAAGCTGTCTCTTCTAATGTACATTTGCAGTCTCATCTTGCATTCAACTTACAACTTTGCTCTTTAGAGCCTTCCTTTACACCCCTTCCAATTTATTTATCAAGTATGATTGATATGTATGCCAATCAACCTGCAGCATACTTCAGCTGAGGTCTTACTAAAGACAGATAAGACCTCTCCTTAACCTCCTTACCAGTGCCTTTGAACGCCCACATAATCATGTGCAGTGACTTGTATGCTTTCTTAGCTATCTCCCTTTTGTGCTCTCCTTAAAATTACCCCCTCTCTTGTAATTCTGTATAACTACAACTTGTACCACATAAAATAGTACTCCATGCTGATGTAGCATAATCTGAGTCACACACACATGGCATCAGGGCTGATGATCTGATAGTGGATTCATGAAAACTAGGGGCACTTTCTGATGAGTTAAGGTGCTCTAGTGTTTTGTGTCACCAAATTTTATATATATATTTAATGTCAATTTTTGTTAATAATATTAAGGCTTACAATCACACCATCTTTACTAAAACAACAGTTGCATTGTACAACGAGTAAACACTTTACCTTTCCATAAAGAAATATTATTTTCTATTGACCCACCAGTGTAGCTGTGGATCCCCGTGACTGGATGAGGTTGTTGGTATTTAGAGATTCCTGGTGCCGAGTACAGCCTTACTAAGTGTGGATTATTATCAGATTTCCCCCTACTTTTATTCTAGGTGAATGCCGGGGTGGTACCTTGTCTCAAGTTCTGAAGCACCTAACCTTGTCCCAGATCCAATTAATTACATACTGTACACTGCTACCTTCATTACAATAACACAGGTTATCTGACAGATTGCGCACACACAAACCCAAGTACTTGGGGCTAAAGACCACCACATCCCGGGATGAAAACAATTACTTTTGACATATTGGCTTTCACGGCCCAGTGTTGCAACTCCAACAATTTTTTTAGTTTCTATGCAGTCTCTGTGGCGGAGTTTTGCCAAGGTACACCAAGTCAGGCTCATCAACGGGTTCTTGGTACTTCTTGCATGGACCACGGCTGGGTTCGTGCATCTCGCACTACATCCTGTGTAGACCCAGCAAAATCTAAAGCATTTACTAGAGTTGAACAATAATTTATGTAGGAAGTTGCAGATGTTTGGGAGGTTATGCCACATCCTGTTAGTTAATTAGCCGGTGTTTCCCACTACTGCTATGGTAGGCTTAAAATCAGCTAATAGTGAGTGAGTCTACTGGCTCTTCTCAAATGAACAAATGTAATGCTGCATAACATCTTGAAAGCTTACAACTTCATTGATAATAATCACAAGTCACAAAAGATCTGAGAGATCAATTTCTTTACATGGGCGGCCATTACATATGAAAATGAAAATCCACAGCCTGCTTCCAGAAAATAAAAAAAATCTACAACCAGCAGTCCCTTGTGAAACATTCTTCAGATACAACAGTATATGCCTAGAGAAAGTAACTTGAAGTCATTCACGTTATAAAACTAGGACAGCATTGATCTTTACCAATTTGAGCAACTTAAGTTTATTATGAAGATTGTAGTATGCGACTCAATCTAGTAACCCTAGTGCCCATTCACATGTTAACTAGTTTATAAGAAACTAGTTTGTTGCAATATGATGTATGCTTAAATATATAGGTTTTACTTTTTTAAATTTTCCAATGCAAAGTTCTGAATTATACCCCTCTGTGATAATTTATAAGTTTGCTAAAATCTCAGATGGTTTCTATTTTAATATACTGTATAGCTTGTTAAGTCAAATATTAATTGTTTAAATATGTCAATATGTGTTGGCTTAATAATGTTTTGGTTTTTAACTGAAAACAGTTTTCCCATCATATTTCTCAAAAGTTCTGTCATGTGTGAAAAGTGACAAGATTTCAAAAGAAAGTTGGTTGTTCTTTTTGCATGGAAGACTAACATTTTCCTCTGTATTATTTAAATACTCCAGTTATACGTAGTGATTGGTGGTAATTGAAGATAATTTTGAACCCAAATGAAATTTGTCACAAAGATTTAGTTGGTACAGGACACACCAGAAAAATGTGAGAAATGCTAGAAAATAGGGGCCAATGACCGTGATGTTCCATCTCTCGAAACAGTCACCACCATCTTACCAGAAAATTTTCCAATTGGCAATCCCCATCTGTCAAAGAAGACAGCAGGCATAGTATTATTGATAGTTAATGATGGTGATGAATTCATTTTGTGTAAGGTTGCGACTGCCAGGTGCTTTAGAGCTACACCTCATGGCTACCTACTCTTTTCTGTGGCTACCTACCAGAAAACAGAACTCTATATAGGGGAGGGATAAGGAGAGATTATTTTCGCAGGTCAACGTGCCATTTTGTAAGACTTGGAGAGCCATTTATTTGAATTCAATAAAATAACTTCGTGACAAGAAATAAGACAATTATGACAAAAATAATTTTTCCAAAATGACAGATATATAATTTTTATCTCTAGGTTAAAAACTTAACTCTTAAAAAAAAAGAACTAGCGAACATTGATCCTCCAAAGCTGCTTCACCTTGAAAACTTAACGAACATGAGCTTTTCAAAATTTGACGTCAGACTTGGTACAGTTTCTTCATTAGACCAAACTTGCTCTCTGCAGGAAAATATGAACCCTAGACTGCTCTATACCCTACTTTTGCATAATTTTATTAGATTGAAATGGGAAAATGTAAAATAAATATACTCTTCTTTTATAAATAGGTCTGACAGTCTTCATTCTCTCTTTAGTGTTAACCTCGTAGTTCCACCCCTTAAAACAACTAACTCACTCTCAAGGCTTTCATGCAGATTTGTAGTGAGAATTGAAAATATGTGGTTATTAACTGGTTATGTACGGTGGTCCTGGCGTTTACAGCAGTGCTTGTTGAACTTTGGTTAACCAACATATGTATCGGTATCTCACCAAAAGAATTTCCAGAACATTGTTAGCTTCATGAAATATTTATTCTGTAATTTAGAGCTGATGTTTGTAACTGTTAAATGAATTTGTCGTAAAAGTATTTTCTCTTCTTTACAGTATTTAATGTAAATTTTCTAATTCGGTGAATGAATAGTATTTTGTTCTTGCCATCTGTATATAAAATCAGTGAAGATATATTTTTTATTTTAATTTTAATTGTAAATATTGTTTAATAAACTTGTAAATTTCCCTCAATGTAAATACTCTCTTTTTTATAAATCTTTTTATGCCTATTTTCATAGTGTGCTTGTATGACCTTTCTTTCTTTCTTTCTTTCTTTCTTTCTTTCATTTTTTCTTTCTTTCTTTCTTTCTTTCTTTCTCTCCTTAATAATAGGAATGAAGATGCATGAACTTTGTCACCCAGTTACTGTAATTAGATTACTTGATTTGAAATTCTTGTAGCTAAATATTTTGTTCTTTTTCTATAATTGGTTGCAAGTTGGTGCCTAATGTTTTGCTCTTACAAATAAAAGTTTGATTTGCTGTGTAGAGTGAACAATGTTTTAGTTCATAAATAAGAGCATAACTGGTTCTCTAAAAAATATGCTTTACTTCTAGTCTTTTCCATTATTTTATCGGTTTAAGCAATATCTGAACCCCTGTACATTGGTGCCACCTATGTAATGAACTTTATTTCAGTAATTAAAATATGACTTAGAAGCAGTACCATTTGTACACAACATATTGCATAAACACATTTTTAAAATAATGCTGAAATATGGTCACTGGTAATCAATTGAGGTGCAGTGTTGAACATTAATGTCATTAATTAATGTATTTCCCTTTCCTTAGTTTGGTATTGCTTCAAGTGCAATAAATATTGCATTCCATTACATAGCCGCCATTACATTTGTATCCAACTCATTTTTATTAATTACAAAATAACTATATTCTATAATGTAGTAATATCAGCACTGATAATAATACTAAAATGTTTTTTTGTGAGGAATGTTGTTCTATAAGGTAAATAGTTGTTTCCCTTTTGATTTGGGTATTTGTATTGCACCATTGTGTTTATTTTTGTTTCCCAGTGGGTTGGTAATACCATTCTTCTTAAAATCATTATGTTGTTTACCAAAATAGTTTATCCCAATTGCTGTTAAAAGAAAGACTGACATTATGAAATATATCAGTGAAGATCTGGCTTTCTTAAACATTCCCAATGAGATTTATAATAGTGAACTTGTTAAATGTATATTTATAAAGCCATGTATTTATTTTTAGTTGAATTCTTTCAGAATTTTCAGATATGACTACAATAAAATTCTGGTTGTAATTTTATATGAGACAATATTAAAAAAAAACTTACCAGATACTGTTAGGCTCAAAATTATACCTGTATTGCATAAAATATTGTTAACATTAAATGTTACCTCATTTATCATGTTATGTTATTTGTAGTGAAATGATTTGCATTGGGACAGTTCATTTGTAGTGGACAAACAATTAGTTGTCTGACTTGGACTTTCTCAGCCTGGTATACTATGTATTCCTGGGAGCTTCATTAGGGACTCATTCCACTTGGAAGAGAATATGTTGAACATCACCCTGCAACCCACTCCAGTTTGGTCACCTTGGATGTGGAGTCCTTGTTCATAAAAGTGCCATGTAACTCTGCCATGTCTATTGCTCACTGAGAATATTGCTTGTTTATTTCACTATAGCACGTGTTCCAGCTACTTTGTGTGGAATAAGCATTATTACCAACAGGTTATTTGTGTGGCTGTGGGAAGTCCACTTGCATTTGTGCTAGTGAATTTCTTCATGGAACATTTAAAGGAGGAAGCTTTATCTTCTGTGTCCGTCGAAACAGTCATTTGACAGAGGTATCTGGATAATACCTTTACAATGTGGGAGGACAGACAAACTTCCTGAATCACCTAATCGAGCAGTATCCTTAAATCCAATTCCCCACCAAGATGGATTCAAGAGGATGTTTTCTGGACATTCTTGTGAAGAAAAAAAGCGAACTCTTCTTTTTACACATTATTTACTGCAAACCTACAGCACAAACACTATTTCCATACCAATTCATACAATCATCCAGCATGGAAACAAGGAATGTTTGCAACTGTTACCCAAAGAACAAACTATCTGCTCTCCAGGAAGAATTTCAAACATTGAAACCACCCTTCAAGTTAGAGGTTACCATGATCTGGCAATTTTTAGAGTATTAGATTCTAGAAGGAAGAAAAGGCAACCACAGAAGAGAATAGAAGTGAGGTAATCTGTTTTTCATCCATAAAACCATACATGGTGAGATTCTCCACTAGCTCAGATTTTGATTTCAGCTATTTTGCGAACAACCTAAAATAAGATATGGCAGTATGAAATAAATTGAATTTTCTACAAAATTCAATAGATGTGGCAGTGATTATTGATTTGAAGGGTGGAATATCCAGATAATCTGACCTCCCACAGACATTCTTATGATCCTGGACCAGGCGCGGCTGGTGATAAAAGGCTCTTAGGCGGAGCCTTTTTGAAGTATTCTATAAATAAATCTCTCTTTAATAGAGGTATTTATACTTTAAATTAATTAGAAGCATTAAAAAAAAGTTTGGTGCTTTTCAGTCGGTCAACACAAATGTACCTAAAAGAATTGAGTTATACCCTAATCCTGCAAAAAAAGAAAATACACCAGATTAATAAATGAAGGCTCTGGCAACCAGAGCCTAAGCCAGGCTTGCCAACACCGACATGATTTTTGTATTTAGTAGAATACATTCAAAGTTGTTCAAGAAGACTAAGGCCTCTTGTCCACGAGACTAATTTCCGCCGGAACGGCACTTTCGCCTTCCGGCAGACAACCGGGTTGCCTTGTCCACGGAGACGGGCACGCATTCAGTCGTGTTGAGTCTTGAGACTGCACTATGGATACGGAGATGATACGTAACCTTATTGCATTAATTATCTTCAAAAAAAGCGACGACGCAGAAGACACTGGGTTCATCCATTAATGCAAGATCGATGGAAATTTGGTACATTTAATACGTTGATTAAAATTTGAGAGAAGACAATGCAAAGCATTTTAATTATTTCCAAATGTCAAAAGAAACATTTGAACCGGCCCCGTGGTGTTGCGATAACCTGTCTTTGTATTTGTCTATTTTTTTATCCCAAAGGACAGGACGTTCCTGGACCAGCATGATCAGGATTTCCATGTCAATACCAAGTACTGCACTCATTTGAGCGCTGAAGAGATGCATGCTCGCTGTTTGTTCTCTTACCACTCACTGGCTAATAACGGTGAATTTTCCGGCTCTTGGACAAGCTGCCACATCACTACATGTCTCGGTGTGCTGACGGCACACCGTCCAGCTGCTTCTCTACAGTGGGAAGCCAGCACTGCACCCGGTGGATGTGACGGCTCGTGGACAAGCTCTTATATGAAATGATGTATCAGTATCGTGAACGGCGGAAATTCTTGTCGTGGACAAGGGGCCTAAACCCTCCCTCTTGAAGCTTTCTCTTTTCCCTCTTCCACTCTCCGAAGGACCATTAGTTGACAAGTTACCAGAAACACTCTTAGAAGACAAATACTGTAAGTGATATTCATTTTTGACAACTCTAATGGTATCCCTTGAAGTGTAATTAAAATATTTCCACCAGAGAGCACCATGATGTGGCAGGGGTAATAGTACCATCTACCGAGACTTAAGGGAAGTACGGTATTCAGTTTAAAATCTGGCCATGCTTTGTGTGTTTCCATATATCCCTCAAGTTGTGTTTCACTCTCGGATCATGTTGCAGATCAAATCTCTAGCTGGTAGTATTTTGGAGGTAAATTGCGGTTGTATTTAGGGTACAATCCCGAATCGGGCCTCCTCTGATCGGGTGTCATTAGGATGGGGGAGTAGGTTAAATTAGAATTACGAAACTAGGTAAGTCAATTCGTTTAAAATACATGGGTTGTTTTTTTAGTTTTGGCACCTTAGTTATAACTGGATTAATAACTCACTTAGATGGTTCCAAGTTTCACAGGCCCTCGATGTAGTCCCCACCGTTGCGTGCAACGTGTTCCCAGCGATGCGGAAGTCGTTGGATCCCGTTGGCACTGCCCAATCTATTGATGGTACGAAGAGAGCGCTCGGCAGGCTGCTTAACGTCATTGTCATCTTCGGGATGAGATCATAGTCGCAGGTACTGATGTCGGGGGAATATGGGGGGTGATGAGGACTTCCCAGCCCCAGCGATCCAACAATGCCGACACAAAGCCTGCTGTGTGTGCCCTAGCATTGTCATGCAGAACGATGGGCGGTGTAACCATGTGGTGGCGCCGTTTCCTTCTCAAAGCTCCTCGGAGATGGTCTTGCAGAAACTAACAATAGTACGCCGCATTAACGGTTTGCCCTCGGGGAACAGTATGGCAGCGCTCCCGTACCATTGAAGACGTTAAGCAGGCTGCCGAGCGCTCTCTTCGTACTATCAATAGATTGGGCAGTGCTAATAGGATCCAACGACTTCCGCATCGCTGGGAACACGTTGTACGCAACGGTGGGAACTACATCGAGGGCCTGTGAAACTTGGAACCATCTAAGTGAGTTATTAATCCAGTTATAACTAAGGTGCCAAAACTAAAAAACCAACCCATGTAGAATATTAAAAATCTTTCGGTTAATAAAATAGCTTAATAGGACCAATCTACTATCGACAAGTACATTCCGGACTCTCGCAAACACGTATACGTGTCTGATAAGAAATGCTTTCATGCAACATTTGCCACCACGCATTGAGCTAAGCTGGTCAGTTACTACCTAGCTATAAATAATTCCACAACCACGAAGCACGGAACTACCTTCAGGTTTTAGCTCATTCTCGGCCTTCCCCAACTCCAACAGCACGAGCCGCGACTGTCATGGACAACTTGTGCTTAACATGATCTGCAATGGTCTGGTTTCTCTGTTTAGCAATGGACCACATCGTGGTGAAGTGGCTACCATTATTGGCTGTCATCCCTCAGGGCCAGATTCAATTCCTGACTCTGCCTCTGGTCTGAGTGCTGGACCGGGATACACTCAGCCTCATGATATAGAACTGAAACGAGGTGGATTGGATTCGCACTTCAGCCATCCTAGAAGTGGTTTTCCATGGTTTCCCACTTCTACTCCAGGCAAGTACCGGGATGGCTCCTCCTTCAAAACTGGGACAGATGTTCCGTCCCTTAAGAAATAATTACTAACACAACTCCTTCAAAATTTTAGCCTCAATTACAAATCCACACATACAGTACTACAGTCATCAAAATGATAAAAGTTATCAGACTGATTCTACACATGCCCAAGTAAATGAAGCTTGGAGTGTTTGGTGAATGCCAAAACTCGGAAAGATGGACGAGAAAGTTGGTAGAGGAGTCAGGTTTGACAGCCAAGCATATAGGGAATTGTGAAATAATGCAATTAAAAATTATTATTGTAAGAATTAAGTGTTTATGTAACTTAGATTGAAGAGCCAACAAATTCAGGTGCTGATGCCTGATAATAGAGCGGCTTCGGTGGCGTAGTCGGTAGCATGCTGAGCTTCTATGCCCAGGATAGCGGGTTCAAACCCGGCCGAAGCCGTCGGATTTTTTTTTAATGAGCGTTAAAATCCCTCAGTATGCCTTCCTTCGGAGGGAATGTAAAGCCGGCGGTCCCATGTCATAGATTTATGGCATGTTAGAGAACCTTCCACTAATTGCACCTGTGTGATGCTAAATTGGATAGGTTAAGAATGTAAACAACGTTCTTAGGTTTCTATGTTCGTTGCGAAGAGCCTACTGCGGTGGTGTCTAGTAGCTAAGTTCTGAACTTGGCCTAGTAATCGTTGACGGTGGCGCTTGGCGGAAAAGTAGGAACTATTTGAAAAATTGTAAGTTGCAGTACTTAAATTAAAAAAACAGATAACACACTAATACAGTCATCACAATTAACACCGGTTATCAGACAGATTCTACACACACCCAAAGTACACGGGGCTACATGACCGCGTTGTCGCAGCCCCTAAACTTAAGAACCAACCAACCTGATAATAGCTGCTAAAGGCTCGAAAGTACAGTACACAGTTTAATGGGCACTAAAATATTGCCTTATAATGTCGTGAAGCACAATAGTTGCACAATGATTTGAAGACGAAGTTGCATGACCTGGATACAGGACCCTGAATAAACTATGATAAGCTATTTTTAAGATCACTTTGGACTATTACTTGCATTCTTGATTTAAGGTTTTACTTCAATTTTGACGATTTGTGCGAATATTGGTACTTATCTTTATGCATGTTGTGTCCAATATCCATAGTGAAGGATGAAGTTCTAAAATGGTTAAAACTTAGTTAAAATTGGACAGTGTTACGTGTTTGACCAAGTGCCAAATTGTAATTTTGAGATGTTAACACAAACGCGTAAGTAACTATATAAATTCGAGTTTTGAATCAAATGCCAAATTTCTTTCATCAGAACAGGGTTAAGTTCTTTTCTTAGACCAATCACCAATAGCATAAAGTTGGTAAGTTCCTCATTATTTATAAAATGTCGCTTAATCAATTTACACTTTTGGAGTTTATTCTCTGTTTCTATTTCGCATCAGCTGACCAAGTGACAATTATGCTCATTAATGTTACCGTATGCTTTTACTTACGTTTTCCACTGGGGATTGTAACTACGAGAGGGTACTAGTATAGGCAAATAGACACACAAACAAAATTAAATAAGTAATGTTGAAAAAAAACTCATTTTATTGTTCCATAGTACTATTAAAATACATTCAAACGTGGTACTTTACATACCATAAATATGATAATTTGAACTTTGCTGATTGGTTTCTTTCACGCATTAGCCTATAACACAATAACAAAGTTGAAAGAACGTTCGGGGTACACAAGCTAATGCAGGAATGGTAAGCATATTCAGCCTCTTTTAAGTTTCCTGTAATTCAGGCTGTTCCAGCCGAGCTGCTCGTGAGTGAGCAGCTGAGTACTCTCCGCCTGGCGTGAGTAAACCTGCAACATGGAATACAGCTCTGGTGTGGGGGCTGACATGACTGTGTGGTGGAAACATCAAGACTGGCAGGAAGGGCATGGACTTGTGTTATGACCTTCGCCCAGTGACGTATTGGCTATCATCCTCAGTTCCTCGCCAACCGTACTCGCGTGTACGTATACTCAAACTTGTGGATTTGGAACAGCCTGCTCCTATTGATCACATTCGTGTGACAAAATGATGCCCTGCTTATAAATGCAGATAAACGACTGGAACTACGTCACAAAAAGAAAAAACGACCTAACATAGGTTCGAACCGTAGCTCTATGGTGGATGTGGGTTTGATAACCCAGCAGTCCACTCAGTGGGCTACGACAGCTGGTACGGAAGTGCGGGGTGATACACATTCCGATACGCTGCAAGATGTGACAGTGTTGCCAGCTTCTCGTTTTCAAACGGCACCCGCTCCGATTTTGCTATGGAAACTTGCATTTGGATGAGGAGTCGCATGTCGATCTCCAAGTGCGGCATTTTTTCTTCACCCTGTATAATTGCTTGGTAAAACCGATGTAGCTTATTCGTCACAAATGCCGCAGGCCTGAGAACATAATATTCATCCCGAGATTAAAATGATTATAGTATTTCTATAACTTCACGAGAACAAAACCTCATAAGCTTTAGGCTATATGAGGGCGAGAGAGAACCGCATGTGTCACACTCGCACTCAAATAACATTGCGAGACATGGTATCGGCAGTAGACTTCAAATCTCGGACGTCTTCGTCTGCCCCCTCTCCCCCTTGTTGCAAGCAGCGAGCAATGACCAGTCGAGTTAACTATTGGAACAGGATCCGGGTGGGTGAAACCATTGATCTCTATAATACTACTGGATGTCTCACTCATCGCATTGGCTGCACGAAAAAGTGAGTCTAGGTAATCGGTTACTTTTCGCCTGGAATGAGGGGAAGATCTGTTCTCCGTCAGCTGTTGGACAGTATGTAATGTGTGAGAGGCGGGCAATATTTTATCGAAAATGGTTGAATCTTGTGCCGTGGTAGGATGCACAAATCGTTGGAATAAAGACACACCTGATATTTGTTTCCACAGGTAAGGAATACATTTCGAAGATGGTATTATAATGTATTTATCTCTACTTAGTATAAAACAAAGTCCCCAATTCTTGGATGTTACGGGTAAACTCTAGAACCACTGGATGGATTTTGATGTGGTTTTCACCATTCTGTAAAGGATATCTCTAGGATGATTTCTGTAGAAAATAATTTATTTATGATCAAAGGAAGCCGAGCAGTAACGATTTCAATGAAAAAGTCGAAAAAGAACCTGGCGTCCGAGCACTTTGTAAGCTTACGCTGAGCAAACCTTTAAAAATATCTAAATATTATGAGTGTAAGAATTGCAGCATGAAAAGTTCTACAAAAAAGTCCGCGAGAGCATATGTCTATCTTCAATACGTCGCCCACTAAGGGTTTTTACGTTTTAATTTCTGCCAACCATGTCCATTCAACTACTGAGGCGACAAATTACGAGCTAGCTAAGGGCGAGTATATCATCCCTGTTGCAGCCTAGCTAGCAGGCGAACCTATTGCCCCAGATACAGCCAGCAGCAAGCCGTTGAGTTAAGACTTCTGAGAAGGGTGGTTGTGTTTGGAGTTTCCCTGGAAGTGCAACTCGGATTTTCTTAATTTCGCCTGTGAAACACAGTCAAGTTAAGATTGGACGGAAGGGGGATTTGTGTTTCATTCACCTCGCCATTCCCTGGAAGTGCAACTCTCATTTCGCCTGGAAACTTTTCATTCCGCAAAATGCACAGTCAATTTAAGATTGGACGGAAGGGGGATTATATTATATTAAATTATACTGATTGGCGGATAATCGCTACTTAGTATAAAATTAAGTCCCCGATCTTGGATGTCACGGGTAATCTCGAGAACCACTGAATGAATTTTGATGCGGTTTTCACCATTCTGTAATGGATATCTCGAGGAAGGTTTCTGTAGAAAATAATTTATGACCAAAGGAAGTCAAGCACTAACGATTTCAGTGAAAAGGTCGAAAAAAAAACTGTCGTCCGTGCGCTCTTTAAGCTTACGCTGGGCAAACCGTTAAAAATATCTATATACTATGAGTGTAAGAATTGTTCAGCATGAAAAGTTCTACAAAAAAGCCCGGGAGAGCATATATCTATCTTCAAAAATTCGCCTACTATAAGTGTTTTTACTTTTTCATTTCTTCCAACAATCTCCATTCAGTTACTGAGGCGACAGTTTACGTGCTAGCTAGGGGAGAGTCTATCACCCCAGTTACAGCTTAGCTAGCGGACGAGCTTATTGCCCCAGATACAGCCAGCAGCAAACTGTCGAGTCGTGTTGAGTTAAAAACTTTACAAAAGAGTGGTTGTGTTTGGAGTTTCCCTGGAAGTGCAACTCGGCTTTTCTTCATTTCGCCTGTGAACTTTCCATTCTGCAAAATTCACAGTCAAGTTAAGATTGGACGGACGGGGGATTTGTGTTTCATGCACCTCGCCATTCTTAGCTTACGTGTGACAAGAATTTGTTGCACATGCATCTCCATGATAATATAATTAATAGTCCAGTCAGTGATTTTAACCCATCAAGCCGAGACGTAAAATGGATATTGGTCGTTGTTCATTGACATTGGAAAAAAAAAGTGCTTATCACGTAATGTATTCATAACTGACTGACTTCCAGCAGTCAACTTCAATTCTATAGGTAACCCTTCAGTAGACCTGAAATTTTAACTAAATGGATTGCTGCCACCAGAAGAGAAAACTGGAACCCCATAACCCCACAAAACATAGCTGCTTGTGCAGCGAACATTTCAGGAAAGAATGCTACGATCAACAGCTGTCATCTGGCATATTTTATTTGAAAGAGGATGCTGTGCCAGAGGTATTGAGCTACTTTAGACATTCTGTCTTCAGAATGTTGTAAAGAAGAGGCGGCCACTGATTCGAGTTTCCACACCCTCACCTTGTAGAAAGGTAAGGACACAATAGACATAAATGTAATAAAGAAACGGATACTTATTATTTATTAACTTAACATCAAGAAGATATATCTAGTTGTATTGAAACATGAGAGTCAAATAATTAGACCTACAATATTGTGTTGGTATGTGAGTAGTTGAACTACAGTAGGTACAGAAAATGAAAACCCCTATGCAAGATGACAGTTTGGTTGTGGCATGTGGAAGTTCCGAACATACATCAGTTGAAAGTCCAATAAAGAAAGATAAGTATAGAACTACTGCTGACCAAGTGCCCAACAGAGTCGAACCTGAAAGTCCAAAAAAGAAGAAGTTGAGAAGAAAAGTTAAGTCCCTAAAACAGAAAGTGAGTCGGAGGAATGTGAAGATTTCCACTATGAAAAGTTTAATAGCAGAATTGAAGTGTTGGTTGGTTCCTCAGTTTAGGGGCTGCGACAACGCGTTCATGTAGCCCCTTGTACTTTGGGTGTGTGTAGAATCTGTCTGATAATCGGTGTTAATTGTGATGACTGTATTAGTGTGTGTTATCTGTTTTCAATTCAAGTAGGGACTGCAGACATTGAATTTTTTCAAGTAGTTCCTACTTTTGCCGCCAAACGCCACTGTCAACGACTACTAGTTCAGAACATAGTTATCAGATGCCACCGCAGTCAGCTCCTAGCAACGAACGTCGGAACCTAAGAGGGTTTGTCAAATGTTTAACCTAACCTATAATTTAGCTTCACACAGGTGTAATTATTGGAAGGTTCTTTAACATGCCATAAATCTATGACATGGCTTTACTTCCCCTCCGAAGGAAGGCATACTGAGGGATTTTTAACACTCTTAAAAAATCCGACGACTTCGGCCGGGTTTGAACCTGCGATCTTGGGTATAGAAGCTCAGAATTGAAGTGTAAAGTGAGTTCCAGTAATGAAATAAATGATATACAGTACTAGAAAAGTATTTTGGTGATTTTCCGCTTCAAATGTTGAAGAATGAACTTAGGAATAAGGACGTAAAGAAACGGTGCTAGGTACAGTGAGGCTGTTCAACAGTTGCCTTAACTTTATATTTTTACTCGCCAAAGGGCTATAAGTTTGTGCGTACACATCTTAAGTTACCTCACCCTCACAGACTAATAGGCTACTTTCCAAGTTTAAGTGTGGACCAGGTTACTAACTGAAGTGCTGGAATGCATTAGAAATACCCTTGCAGAAAAGCCATGTTTGTGAGATTGTGCTTTAATTGTTGAGTCAATGTCACTGAGAAAACAAGTTCAGTGGGATACTTCGCAGTCCAAGTGTACTGGTCACTTTAAGTTAGGGCCTTGTAGGCGAGTAAGATGCTTTGGCAACAGAGGCATTGGTATTTGTGATTGTATCTCTGAAACATAATTTCAAATGTCCTGTTGCATATTTTGTTGTTGATAAAGTTAATTCTAATGTTCAAGCCCAGTTGTTGCAAAGTTATAAATAAATAAATATAGCCTAGATAATCCCATAAGGGCAAAGGCCTCCTGCAGGGACGTGCTCTGGTTTAAACTCGTTAGGCGAGCAAGTCCTAAGGAGTTGTGTACAAGTTTTTTCACTCCACTTGCTACACTTCATTGTAGTTCACTTCACTACACTACATTTCACTTCGCTTTACATCTTCTTCTCTAGAAGGGAGGGGGAAGGCAGTTGTCGTATCTTTGCATGCGCTTATTTGTTGTTTACCTAGTGCGTTGTTTGGCTTGTTACAGGTTGCAGAAGTGTATCTTTCATGTGCTGTCTACCAGTATTTTTCGTTGTTGAAGATCTCCTTCTCTTCCCTTCTTATAGTTCCATAAGTCTCCATTCTTGTCTCTCCCTTGCTATCCTCGCCCAGTGTTTGCTCGTCTTCCTTACGATTGAGTCTTTCCAGCGGGTCCTCTGTCTACCCACGTTCCTTCTTCCTGTCCTGGGGTCCCATACCGTTAGCTTAGGCGTCCATCGATCGTCTTTCATTCTGGCCACGTGGCCTCCCCACTTCCATTTTAGCCTGTCAGCTGTTGTCACGGCATCTTTCATGGCAGTTCTTCTTCTACCAGTTGTTGCATTTGTATCTAACTAAGCTTAATGACTGTAGCATAAAAATATGGTCTGTTACCTGTGATGGACTATATGCTAACATAAGCACACATACTTCCCTAGGGTATATTTTTTCTGATAAAAACATGCAGTGCTTCTTCATGCACCCCATTATGGGAAAAGTTAGAGCAATTTTGGATCCTTGTCACATGGCAAAACTAGCAAGGGGCTGTTGAGCAGATAAGACATGTATAATTTCAGAAAAAGGTCTAATTTAATGGAAATTTATTGTTAAATTGCATGAGATTCAAGAGCAAGGAGGGTTGAAATTTGCCAATACGATTTCTGGGGCACATTTCTTTCTTTCTTTATCGTTTAGGCTTACTTAGGACCACGGAGCTCGTCTCTACTCTTCGGTCAAGTTGTTGCTTTCTTCTTCGTCCAATAGTCCCTCATTTTCTGACTGTGAGTCAGTCTTCTTTCGTCCACTTAGCTCCTGTAGTCTTCTTACTTGTAAGGGACGTTGGGAAAACGCCCTGTCGGATGACCTGACGGAACATCAGACGGTCACGAGTTTGTTCCAGTGGGATATCTAGTTGTTCCATATCTGACTTAACTGACGCAATCCATTTGTTCTTAGAAGCCTTGCCTCTTCCTGTTACTGTGAATATCCTTTTGCTGAGTCTTTCAGAATCCAGACGTGCCAAGTGTCCATAAAAGGCCAGGCGTCTTTTCCTTATAGACATGATGATGTCCTCCTGGTGTTCATACAATTCAACATTATGACGAATTCTGTAAATGCCTCCTTCCTCTCTAATTGGACCTAATATCCTCCTCAGGATCTTCCTCTCTTTTAACTCCAGTTTTCTGAGTGGACCCTTTCTGGTCATTACAAGGCACTCGGAAGCATACAGAACAGATGGCTTGACGACGGAGTTATAGTGTCTGAGTTTGAGGTCCTTGGAGAGGCACTTAGATGAATAGATACTACGACAGGAATGATAAGCCCTTTCAAACTTGGTACATCTGGCATCTATGGCTAGGTTCTCGCTCTGATTCGCAGAAATCCATTCTCCAAAGTACTTAACTGCAGGTACCTTTCGTATGGTAGTGTCTGTGAGAGGAATATTAGAAGGGGCCTCTTTGATATTGGTCATAAATTCAGTCTTCTGGATGTTGATCTTCAAACCAGTCTTAACTGCTACACTATAAAGACTCTGTAGGTTGTAGGTAGCCTCCTCTATGTTATTTGCCAGTGGAATGAGGTCATCAGCAAAGGCTAGGCAAGGGACGAAGAGGTTGTCTCTCTTGTAACCAAGCTTCAGTCCAGCTCCCGGTGGTAGCATCGTTCTCCATTCCCTAATGATCTCTTCCAGTACACATTTGAAGAGAATACAGGAGAGACCATCACCCTGTCTAACTCCTGTTCTGATTGGAAAGCTTTCGGATAGTTCACCTTTGAATCTGACCTTGGACGTCGTGTTTCTCAGAGAGGCTTGGACTAATCGTAGTGTCTTCCCATCCAGACCAAATTCCTGTAGTATGAAGAAAAGGGTATCTCTATCCACAGAGTCATAAGCTTTCTGAAAATCTACTAGAACCACCACCCATGGATGGCCACCTCGGTTCGTGTAGGTGAGAACTGTCTTAAGATTGTGTATCTGTTCTGGGCAAGATCTGGTCATACGGAAACCAGCCTGGTATTCACCTAATTCTGAGTCTAGCTGTGCAGTGACTCTATTGAGCAAGGCTACAGAGAGGTAACAAGGAAATACCCCTATAATTGTTGAGGTCTGTCTTACTTCCCTTCTTGTGGAGGGGATAAATCACAGCAGACGTCCAACCATCGGGTAGGGACTCTGTTGCCCATATGTCCTTTATGATTTGATAGATGTTCTGTAAGGACTGGTCATCTGCATGTTTCCACATCTCGGCTACTATGCCGTCTTCACCTGGAGCCTTGTTGTTCTTGAGACCATTCGAAATGATGTTCATTATTTCTTCTCTTGTAGGCAGTTGAGAATCAGGGTTCCTGTGCGGAGGCTCATGGAAAATAAGCTTTTCATTCGGTTCCTCTGCGTTTAGTAGCTTCTGGAAGTAATCTGCAAGAGTTTTAGTGTAGTCTTTATTGTTTAGTTGAAGTTTTCCATCCGGCCCGCGGAGGATGAGGGTAGGAGCTGTATACTGAGCCGTTTGCTTCTTAAGTCTCTTGTACAAATCTCTTGAGTTGTTTCTCTGAAAATCATTTTCAGCCTGTTGCATTAGACTCCTGAGGTAATTCCTCTTGGCTCTGCGGATGGTGTTAGCTGTAGCTTTCCTTTGCAGGAGGACGGCTTGATAATTAGCTTCATTTTTTTGTTGGTTCCACCTAATCCAGGTTTTACGCCTTTCTTCTATAACCTCATCGCAATTTGCATCCCACCATGGGTGTTTGCCTTTGGTTGATGATGCAGGGATAGTTTCCTGAGCGGCCTCCAACAAGGCCTTTTGTAAGGCAGGCCATCCGTCTTTCTCTGTATTCTTCCTAAGGGCGTTCTGGAAGTCACAATCCTCATCGCGCAGTCGCAGAGTGTTGAACCTGGGTATCTTATGACTACTTTGAAGATTTGGTTGTTTCCTAAAGGGTTGTAAATTAATCTTGACAAGTGAAAGGTAGTGATCAGACTCTATGTTGGCTCCTCGTAATACCTTTACGTTCTGCATATCAATATGATGTTGTCGTGCTATAGCAACATGATCTAACTGGAACTCACCAAGCATAGGATTTGGACTCTTCCAGGTTTTGGCCTTTCTAGGTAGACGTTTGAAAGCTGTTGATTTTAGGACCAGGTTGTACTTGTCACATAGTTCAATAAGACGTTCTCCATTTCTATTTGTTCTCTTATCTTTCGGTACTTCCACTCCTTCCCGACTTGTGCGTTAAAGTCTCCCATGAGTATGATGGAATGGTGAGGTGGGACCATATCCAGAGTTTCTTCTAAGGTTGTCCAGCATTGCTCCACGTATTCGAGGTTTTTCCGGTTTGTATCATTTGTGGGAGCGTGAAAATTTACAATTGTTTGTGCTCTATTACGAGACCTGAAGGATAATGAGGAGGTCCTTCCGTTAGGTGAAGTGAATTCTAAAATATGGTTACCATCTTCTGGTGTACCGCAAACCCAGTACCAAATTGTGGGAGTGTCTTGATAACTCTTTCACCAGGTTTCCCCTTGAATATTCTATACACTCCGGACTCGATTGCATCCTCATCGGTAAAACGTGTCTCTTGTAGTGCTGCTATCATAACTTTGTGCTCTTCCAACACGTCAAGTGTTTGTTTGAGTTTACCTACTTTCAGTAGAGAATTGATGTTTATTGTAGCAAAGTACTCGATGTGTTTCTTTGGTTGTCGTTTAATAGAGTTAGATATAAGTTGGAAGCATGAAGGTGCAGGTTCCCCAGAGTCCGAAGACCTGCATGCCCCAAACTGCGTGGGGGTGGATTGGTTACCACCTGGGGGTACATTTCTGAATATTTGTTTTCTTCATGTTTCGAGTATTACGAGAGTCGTAATGCTGGTTACCTAAAAGGTAACGGGTTTTTAACTATCAAGGTTGTAAGCCTTGAAGCCACCAGCACTGATCGGCTCACCGACCCAATTTCCCGCTGGGATTGGTTACCCAACCTTCCACTGGGTTACTCGGTTTAACAGGGGCACGTCTTGTAGGTTACATGCTGGGGCACATATTAATTCGAAAAATCAGAAAATGAATGTTCAACTTGCTGTCCAATGTTTGAGTTCCAGTGTTGCAGATGCTATTGATTTCTTAGAGAAAGTGGTCATGATAATGTTCAAGGCTCTGAAGCCACAACAGAATTTATGATACCTAGATAGAATTTTTGATATGCTTAACTGTAGAAATCCATTTTCAACTGGCTTCAAGAAACCTCTGTTACTAAAAAATACACACTGGAAAGTAGTATTTCAGGACACTATAAAATATCTCACGTCCCTGAAAATTGATGGTATACCATTGCTGCTATTTCCAAGAAAAATGTTTGTCTTGGGCTATATTGTTACCATAACATCAGTTCTTGATATAGCTAATGAAATTCTAAATAGACCTGAAAATCCGTTTAAGTATTTGATGACTTACAAGTTTTCTCAGGATCATCTGGAACTGTATTTTTCTTGTATTCGTTCTCGAGTTGGGTGGAATAACCACCCCAATACATTACAATTCAAGTAGGCACTTAGAAAATGACTGTTCCAAAACTCCGTAGCTGCATCTGGAAACTGCGTTAATATTGAAGCTCCAAGTGCAGAATCAGTTGTGGAATTTTGATAACAGAACAGTTACCATTAACTCAAAATTGATAGAGCCAAGCAGCGAGTCAGAGAGTTGTCAAGATGAGGAAATGGAAGATATAACCCATGCATTAGATTCAGTTTCGCTCACTGATTTTCAAGAAAACATTTTATGCTACAAAGCAGGTATCATACTCAGAAACCTTCTGAAGAAAACAGTGTGTGAATATTGCCAGTCAGTGTTGCTAAACCAGAAGAACTGCACAAGTGCTACAGACTACAATTACACTTTATTACCGCTCACCTTGAAATTCAGGAAGTTCGTATCTTATGTATCAAGAGGAGGTCTTATTGATCCATCAGATGTCTTCAGAATTGTTCAAATGACTGAGAAAGCTTTCCATGAGTATATTGTGCATCGCAACATGATGTATGGTTTCTACTGCCAGGAATTCGTATACGCTAAATGGTATATATCTCGTGTGATCTCTTACTGTTTTTCATGTTAATGGTGTACCGTAGGTAGTGTAGTACATTGCGAATAATAAATGCCGATACCGGTACCATATAATGCGGGAAGTGTTGTGATGAAACGGGTCGTACATGCTATGTAACGAGCTAGCTGTAGATCGAATGATACTCTTGCAGGTTATTTCAACATTTACATTTCATAAAGACTAAACCGTAATGAGTGTGATTAAGAAATATACACAGGGATGATTTCAAAGTCTAAGCGTGCGTTTTGACAGTTTGAACATACAGTACATTCATGGTTAGGGAAGGCCTCAAATGAAAATGGAGAACCAGTGTCTTATTTGTTGGACGTAAATGCATTCTATAAGAATATCTATGTGAGGAGAAATGTAAATGGATACCGTACTGCAAGCTGGACAATTTGGTGAGTCATCTTTCAAATTACAATAACCTATATGTACTTTTGGTATGATGCAAATGTTGGTAAGAGAAGCCTTTGTCTTGATTGTTTTCCGTGTTTTCTAACCTCTACTCCAGGAAAATGCCGAGAGGGGCAGATGACCTCGCTGTTTCTCCCCTTAAAACAATAACTACCGTAACAAATGTCAGGGGCATATGACCTCATGTTCCGCCCCTTAAAACCACAATGACTACATATAACAAATGTCGAGATAGTTCCTAGCTTAAAACTATGGCCACCTTCTTCAAAATCCTAGCTTCAATTACAAATATACACACTACTACAGTCAATACAATGACACAGGTTATCAGACAGAGTCCACACACACACACACCTAAGCACAAGGAACAACATGACCACGTTGTCGCAAAGGACTTAAATGAATCAATATCCATGCAACAGTCTATGACGTATGACAGTCATCAATGCAACTCCTTACGATCTCAAGAAATGGAAGATTTGTGTCATTTGAGCTGTAGATTGGACATTACACATTGCGAAGAAATGTAATTCTGGGGTGAGGGCTGGAACGGGGTGCACTCAGCCTCATGAGGCAACTGAATAGAGGAGGGTTCGATGCCCACATCAGCCATCCTGGAAGTGGTTTTCTGTGGTTTCCCACCTCTACTGCAGGCAAATACTGGAATGGTACTGAGCCCTAATTTTGAATTATTTCTGACCAAAAAGACGATGTTTTTACAAGCCCATAACTTAGTAAAATTTAGCATTGGGAATATGAAGCTGGATTTGTGTCAGGAAATGGTTATGTTCGCAAGTTACAGTCAAGCCACGGCGTAATCACGTGATTTGTGATGCTATGAAGGCACGTGACAAGGTCAAAGTCGCGTTGCAACATTGATTTTCCGCAAATATGAAACATTAATTGTTATAAATTATGCCATTGGATAGGGTATAAGCAGATAGCCAATGAGGAGAGGTCTAATGGAAGCTAATATTACTAAAAGCCTCGTTCACATCATTGAATAATTACTTTTAGGCCATAAGAAAGTGTTTTTATGAAATGGAATACTGTAGAAAATAATTAGAAGACATTTTCAGTACTTTAAAAGTCGCTGAAGGTCCACAGTACACTGTAATATGTATTTAAACAAATACCGTATGAGCGGAGTTTTGCCGCGAAGTTAAAATGGCGCGGGCCAGAATTGTGCTGGGGGATCCCGAGCTAGGAAGATAGGTCTTTCGTTTCCAGAAATCGTCGAGTACAGACGCGGGTCCAGGGTAAGCTTCAGACCTGGCAACCCGATATTGAGTGCGAGGAAAGTTGACCGTCGAACGGAGTGCCGTTACGGGTTGAATTCATGTATCGCCCGTTAACATGAATCTAGTGCAAGTTGTAAGATGTCAAGCCGATACCCTGTTTAAGGCTTAGTGAGTTATTCTCAGATATAAACACAGTATAAACTGATTCAACATATGCTTACGAGTATCTACGAACATATTACAAAAGATTTACGTCGCAGTTTTCGATATAAAGCGAGTTACAGACAGTTATATTCCTGCAGTGGAAAAGAGTTTCTTTTCGAGCAGAAGAACACTTTCGCATAGCAAGACAGCAGTGGATGCTGGTATATAATACATTACTACTTCAAGGGAACTTGAGTTAATAAACATTATTAAGTGCTTTATGAACTGTTAAGTCCATTGTTACTTGAGAAGATGTATTATGACTGCGATTATGAAGATTGAAGAGAAAACATTTAACGTTTTAGAGATGACTTCTATTATGGAGTAAACTTAGAGCGATTGGGATATAACAAGACAGAGATATGAGTTGACAACATGGAGCAACGCCAACTTCAAACCATGTACGACATCATGTTGATCTACGATGTCGAATACATTGAATACATTATCTACTTAACCACCGTGTACATTAATGTATATTCATGTACACGTACTACAAAACCAAGAGCATTATATTTAATTCATAGAACAACTACATGAACATTTCATCTACGAGTACGTTCAGATCTTCAGTTTTTGAACTTTAATTCTAACAATGGAGATCGATCGACAATATTGCTTGAACATGACATGCTCTTTTGAAATGAGTCGACGACGGAGGATCCATCACGTGCAGAAAGAAGCTGCTAGGGAGTCCCAGCAAAAGCATGAAGCTTCGTTTCCAGAACGAGAGGAAGGTCCGCAGTTCGAAGCCCGATGGACGTGTAGAATCTTTCCGGGGAGGAATCCAATCCTACCCGAGGTAACTGATTCATAGTTGGGGATAGACCCGCATCCGAGTCTTTCTTCAGTGGAACATCTAACACCAGGGTATTTTCTAAATGCCTTACATGATCTTCGGGAGTCTTCACAAGGTAGAAATCGACCAGTTTTCATTATGTAGATTAGTATCTTGATGACACTTATGAGCAACATTTCTCCATGTTTTATGATGTATTTTCACTTCGACATTAATGAATTTAAACTTCAGTATCATGTGAGATGATGGTCTTTATTCATCTGTACATGAAATTTTAACGATGCAGTTTCTAAACTGACATGATTTAATACTTTTGGAAATTTATTTAATTATTTTACGACGTCTTCGATTTTATATAATTGAATTTCAGACAGATTTTGAGTCTAGAATGCCCATTTAAATTCATTTTGGATTAAATGAATTGGGCATCTTTATTGTAAGAAGCAATATTAGAAGGAGAAGAAATATGCGTGTGATATATGTGACACTTTTAAAGAATATTTTCTGGAAATTCCACAAAAATTATTAAATAAATCACAGGTAAATACACTAAATTCTAATAATAAAATAAATATATGCAGTGATTCTTTATTTATAAATCATGTCACAAGTGAAGAGGTAAGAATAGTTATAAAAGAGCTAAAAATAAATTCTGTGCTGGCATTGATGGCATCCCTGATGCAATTTTAAAGAAATGCGCGGAAAATATAATAAATCCACTTACGCACTTAATAAACTGTTCAATTCTCTCAGGAACTTATCCGGATATTTTGAAGTTATCAAACGTAATTCCAGTGCACAAAAACGGTTCAAAATATGAATTAGATAACTATCGTCCTATTACTTTACCAACTGGTATTGCAAAAATTGTGGAAAAAATCATGTATAGGAGACTGATAAGTTTTATAGAAAAAAATAAAATACTATCAAACTCACAACATGGAATCAGAACGGAAAAATCTACACATACAGAAATTCATGAATGTAGTAATGGTATACTGAAATTAATTGACAATACGCAACATGTAACTGGCCTATTCTTGGATTTATCGAAAGCATTAGATGTTGTTGTTGTTGTTGTTGTTGTTGTTTGAGTCTTCAGTCTTTTGACTGGTTTGATGCAGCCTCCATGCCTCTCTGTCCTGAGCTAATCGTTTCATCTCTACATAGTTACCACACCCTACATCCGAGGCAATCTGTTTAACATATTCTAACCTTGGTCTACCCCTACAGTTCTTGTCCTCGACCCTTCCTTCCATAACTAAGCTTGCTATTCCTGGGTGTCTTAGTATGTGTCCTACTAACCTATCTCTTCTCTTCATTAGCAGTCGCCAGAAACATCTCTCCTCTCCCTCTCGTCTTAATACCTCTTCGTTTGTAACCCTATCTACCCATCTGATCTTCATCATTCTCCTGTAACACCACATTTCAAATGCTTCAATTCTCCTCTTTTCTGCTGCACCAATAGTCCAAGTTTCACTTCCATAGAGCGCCACGCTCCAGACAAAGGCTTTCAAAAATGACTTCCTAATACCTAAATCTATATTCGATGTCAAGATTCCTTTTTTGTAGAAATGATTTCCTTGCCTGAGCCAACCTACTTTTTATATCCACTTTGCCTCGTTCATCACTGGTTCCTAAGTAACAGAAGTCTCCTACTTCCTTCAGCTTTTCACATGCCAATTTGATCTCCATAGAGGTTTCTGATTTATTTCGGCTGCATTCCAGTATTTTTGTTTTACATTTATTAATTTTCATCATGAATTCTTTCCGCAAGACGCAGTCCATACCATTCAAAAACTCATTCAAATCCTCAGGCTTGTCGGCCAAGATGACGATGTCATCAGCAAATCTCAGAGTTGAAGTTATTTTTCCTTGAATCTTCACCCCCACTTAAATTTTTCTCCAATTTCCTTCATTGCTTGTTCAATGTAAAGATTGAAAAGTATGGGTGATAAGTTGCAGCCTTGCCTTACACCTTTCTGAATACCAGCTTCTCTCTCATGTCCTTCAGCTCGAATGACTGCTGTCTGGTTTCTGTATAGATTGTAGATCACCCTCCTATCCCTGTACTTTATTCCAATAGATTTCAAAATGTCAAACAATTTAGTCCAATCCACGTTATCAAAAGCCTTTTCTAAGTCTACAAATGCCATGAACGTTCTCTTATCTTACCTTATTCTACCTTCCAAAATCAGCCTAAGATCTAGTACAGCTTCCCTTGTTCCTACATTTCTCCTGAAACCAAACTGGTCTTCACCCAACTCCGTTCCTATCTGGCTTTCAATCCTCTTGTAAATTATTCTAGACAGAATCTTTGAAGCATGAGTAATCAAGCTGATTGTACGGTAATCTTCACATCTGTCAGCTCCCACTTTATTTGGTATAGGGATGATTACATTCTTCTTGAAATCAGGGGGTACCTCACCTGTCTCATAAATCCTACACACCAAGTGAAATAACCTGATCAGACCTTCATCTCCTATGTAGCGTAGCAACTCAATCGGTATATCATCTATACCTGGTGCTTTGTTCCTGCTTAAGTCTTCCAATGCTCTGTCAAATTCTGATCTCAATATTAAATCTCCTTTTTCATCCTCATCAATTTCCTCCTCCCTTTCCATTACACAATTCTCAATCTCCTTTCCCTTGTACAAACTATGTTAGCTTTCCATCTTTCAACCTTTTCTTCCCTATCTGTTAGAGGCTTTCCTTTTGTGTCCTTAATATTACAGCACTTAGTCTTCTTTTCCCCAAAAGTATTCTTAATCCTTCGATAAGCTGTGTCTACTTTTCCTAATTTCAGACAATTTTCTATACCTGCACATTTCTCTTTCAACCATTCTTCTTTCGCTTCCTTGCACTTCTTGTTAACCTCATTTCTCAGACGTCTGTATTCTGCTTTCCCCTTTTCATCTTGTCACAGTACAATCTCTATGACGTTTGGTTTTGATCATGGCTACTCATTGCTGGTGAGCTATTGCAGGCCTCAGCGCATAGCTTTGAGATTCCTGGCAATGGTGAACCAGTAAAGGAGAAGAGGGCCATGCTAAATTGAGTGACATATCTGTATTTTTATTACTATTTACGTTGTTCTATTGGTTTTTTTATATACTCTATGACTATTCTTGTGAGGAGTCCATACTGGAAGATTTATATGAGAGTATCTGTTGAGATTTTAATTAATTTGGTGATATGCATGTGAAGTAAAGGTATACAATGTTAATAGTATAACTCCCTTATGGTATAATTACCACCACCCCCCGAACAAGAGAGTGTACGGTTACAATTATGACGCCACAACGTGAGGTTCGAAAGAGGGATAAGGACACGAATAAGGAAAAGAAAAAAGAAAAGCAAACTTTAACAAAGTGATTACAGTGCAGGAAAAAGGAAGTATACGGCCTGATCGTGTGTAGTAACGATAGTCTGTTCCAAATGCTGCTTAGCAAGATCACAGATATGCAAGAATCAGTAAGCCAAGAAATAGAGTCAGTGAAAGTGTGTATGAATAAGGAGATAAGAGAAGTGCGGCAGCAAAGAGAGTCTATGAAAGCGCAAATAGAATCTATAGGTAAGCAGGTAGAATCTGTGAAGGTGTACGTCAACAAAGAAATAAAGAAGCAGGCTGAAGCAACTAATGTTAAGATTGAGGAGGAAATGTGTGAAGTACGTGATGCTGGAGGTCGTGTAGAAGATGGTAATGAAGAGGAAGAAGGAATGAAAAATGGTCAAGATATTGAGGAGATGTGTGAAGTATGTGATGCTGGAGGGCGTGTAGAAGAGGGTAATGTAAAGAAAGAAGGAATGAAAGATGGTCAAGATATCGAGGAGATGTGTGAAGTATGAGCCACTCTTTCCCTAACCTTGGACATTCGCCAAGAGGTTCAGCGTTGAGCGGTGCCCTAATGGGACTTCAGGTTTAAACCTGTGGAGTGGACGGCTGGTGCGTAACCAGAGGTCCGGTTAGGAGTTGACTGCATGCATGGAAATAAAAGAATGAAGGGTAATATTGACAAAATATAATTAATCTAATAACCATACATAATGGGTACACAAGAAACAAGGGCATATAAGTTATTTCACATACAGGCATAACAAAATAAACCAATCCTAGCCTGACTCGAAATAAAAGAAATGTATATATAATGAAAAACCCCAAAGGCAAGGTATGTCAGAGCCCAACGAAAATACGAGGGGTGAAAACAACTTGCGGAACGAAATCCGTTTCAGAAGTACAAGCATGGACCTGAATCCCCATGACTACACGCGATCAGGAATGCGTAAAGAAAATCAAAATTCACAAGAAATGTTAAGTAAATACACAATTAAAGTTCAGTAAATACACAAGAAATTTTCCACGGGAACAAGCAAGATAACTATTAAAAGATGCTGCAACAAATCCAAAAGCCGAGGTGTTACATGTTAGAGGTTAAGAGCCACTTAGTGCGACTGAACTGTTCGGCTCGCCAGCCTAGAATCGAATCATCTAAGGGAACGCTGACTTGCCTAACAAAGGTTAAGACCACGAGGTACCCCCCCCCCCCATCCCTACTTCAAGAACCAAAAAACTAACTGTTTTCCCAGCCCCAAAATACATTAAAAATAGCATAACAACATACACACAAAATAGAATAGGAAGCTGTAATATTGTCTGCAGACAAAATATAAGTTAGTCTCTTAGCTTAAAAAAATATCACACGCGGTAAGTGACGCTATGTTCGAAAATAGTTTTTTCTCGAAAGTTTTCTTGGGGAGACGCGAGAATCGCACACGCTGTTCTTTCATGATTTGTGCCCTTTCCAAAATCTTATCTTCAAAGCTTTACCTTATTTTCTTGGGACTCCGGGAAGAACACGAGGCGTCTTCAAGGAGCCCAAAACAACATGACTCGACTGGGTAACAGTCCTTGCTGTAATCTCAAGATCGAGTTTCTTTCTCCTTCAGTCCGGCACTTACGCGCCAAAATGCGATACTCGCGCACAGTTCAGCCAACCTAACAGGGGAATGAAACGACTCAGGCTGCCGAGCACACAAAGGAGTGCAATTTGTTCCAAGTTGGCATCATTGGTTACTGACCAACTGAGCGTAGCCAAGCGTAGTGGTTTACTGCGCATTGGCCCAATGCGCTGTTGCCGGTTGGTTGACGACTCTGCAAGTTTATCGTGAGAATTGAAACTTTTCACATTTCCCACAGGGCTGTCTACTGTTAGTAGGGGTACACAAAGTTCAGTAGATGGTCCAATTCCAGATTTGGAAATAAATGTAAGGGAGAACAAAGGTTTTCTAATTCCCTTAGGGTTACACAATCTGCAGGGATACACAAACACCAATCCAGGGTTTTGCAAAGTTGAGGTCCAAGGTTGGAAGAATAAACCCTTCCAGATTTGAATGTCGATTTGTTCCTTGTGACAATGCAATTGGCACATCCTCCTCCCCCGAAACTTCACCATGGGAGAAGCGCTGAAACATGGTGAACAGCTCGGCACCTCGGCAATCGAAGGCCCCCTCCAAGAGCCGCCACCAGATCCTGGAGTAGGACCCTGAGATAGAAAAAGCCAACATTCCTGGTATGGTACCTCCAACCCTAGGCCTAGGTTGGGAGTACTCCAGCCAAATAGAGGAAGTCCGGCTGAAACATACATGAGTACATCAGCAAAAGTCCAGGTTGACATCCCGGGACAGGAATCAGCACGTCGCCCCATACCACACCACCTTAGTTCACATTAAGATTCCCTTATAGGGAACGGGTGCTCCGGGCTATCAAGCTAGCATTGAGCAAGGTTATACCACCCTATTATTGGATTAAAAAATTCACACGAGGATTTGGTTCTGTAGTGCACGAAGCTCACTGAAGCGTTTATGTCGAAATAGGGATACTTCACAAGAAGTCAGTTTAGTTCAGGTCTTAACAAAAGGTCCACTGAAAGAATTCACTGGAAAGGGCAACCACTTTACCGAAGCACATAAGTTAATAAAAAAACTTTCCAAAAACAATGACAATTACATAATTTTTACAGAAATGATTTTACAATGCCACGGGAACCCAAAGTTTACAGGGAACCTACCAAAAGGAGTTACTAGTTTCCCATCCAAAACAGTTAAACAATTGAAAATGTACAAAATCTACTAGATGGGCCTCACGCAATATGTGACCTCAGAACCACCAGAGAAAGCAAGACATAATTAAAATAGTTACACAACATACAAACCATTCAACCTGGATCGTCCCAGTATATGAAACACACTATAATTACATAAGAAAGAAAGCCTCTGTTTCATATCGCAAGTTACTGCCCTAACCGCCCACGGTGGCCACAAGAGGAACGCCGGAGACAGCAACCAACTTCCACGAGAACAAGAAACCATGGGGACCACGTTCAGATTACAACACTCACCCACGACCAATGCTAATTCCACCAAAACTTTACCAAAAATCACAGCATCGACTTCACACAGTTACGAGAGGGTGGCAATCGAACTCAGAACACCTAGGGGACCACACCCAAACAAGGAATGACATCACATAGCCAAAAACAATACCCTAAATTTACAACCTCAAAAAAAAAAAACTTTCCAAACGACAACCACTTCAAACTGCTACCACAAGGCACGAAACCCAAGCAGAAACTAAATTTAACAACAACCAACCTAGTACACAGGTTGTACCGCGTTCCTACCAACATGAATGCACAAATTCCAAACCAAAGCACATAGCTTGACAAAATTCCATAATGAGCACAACATTAGCATAATACCATATCTACAAACTCACCCAAGTTAACATGGTCCACCATAAGAAAAAACACAATTACCAACAAATTCGCACTCACACACTCCCCAAACGACTAACAGAATTCTACAGCTCTACAATGAACACCGACAGGCGTCATATGATACACGTCAAAAGGCACGGGGCAGTTAATGTCCCCAAATTCACATATTTTCCAACCTAACAATTTCCCACAGCCTCAGCGTCTCGAAACTTTTCACAGAATTACAATCCACAGGAGTGGTAAATGATATATTTCAAAAGGCACGGGGCAGTTAATATCCCCAAAGAATACACACCTAACACGGAACGAGAATAAGATCACAAACTTGAAATATCTCCCCAAAAAAGTTTATTTTATACATTCAATACTTCAGCCTGACCCAACTCTAATGCACAGAACAGCTGACTGACGTCTTGGTAGAGTATCCAGCGCAGCAGCTGAAGCTCTCCAAACCGAAATCACACACAAAGTAACGGGGGTTCGCACAAAATATATGTCCAACCTACAACTCTCGAAAATTAAGACAATATTAGTAAGTCAGCAGTCTAACAGAACATTTCTGCAGAATTCAAAGAACCCACTGACCAACCCACCTAAATACACCCTCAACTCACCAGAAATTGCAGCTCGAAGGTAGTTCAGATTAATATACTTTCAAAACCAACACGCCAGAACAACGGAACAGCACATCAGACTCAGAATCACCCTGAGACCTTCCACAACATTTCCAAAATCACATAGCAAATTAACAAAATTTGCATCAATATTACTTCTAAGAAAAATTTCCAAAATCACATACCAAATTAACAAAATTTGCATCAATATTACTTCTAAGAAAAATTTCCAAAATCGCACAACCCGTAAACACGATGAGACAAGACACCACCAACAGGACCAGACAACAGTTACTCTTGAGGATTACAAAAGATAGCATAACAGATTGACTTCAGCGGAACAGCTGGGTCATCCCCCGTGCAACAGGACTCGACAACATCGCACTCACAGGAAATGAAACATTCCAAATTCACAGTCTATAACTTCTCAGTTTCTCGTTCGCCAGCAGGCTTACAGTATGACAAATGAGTCACGCGCTTCCTTACTCGATCTTCCAACAACACGGTCACCTCAGAAGGGAAGGACAAGATTTTATAGGGTCCCATAAATTTCGGTTGAAGTTTACCTGATACCTGATGACCAGGGGCCTTCGGCCAGAAGTTCTTCGCATACACGAGGTCTCCCACAGTATATCCACTTTCTTTACGACCCAAGTTACATCTCTTGGCAAGCTTATCGTGCGAAATCTTGATAGCTGCCTTGGCTTATTTCCAGATTTCCCTGACACGTTCAGGACAGGGCTGGTCAGGCAGAAGATCATGAAGCGACCATAAGTTAATTAGAGGGGAATTTGGCACAAATGCATACATAAGAGAGAAAGGAGTCTTACCGTGCGATTCTTGCTCAGCGGTGTTAAAGGCATAAGCTAGCCAGTGAAATGATGAGTCCCACTTGGCATGGTTATCTCGATGGTAGGCGATAAGCGCGGCTCTCAAATTGCGGTTAACCTTTTCGGCCAGACTAGGTTTAGGGTAATGCGGCGTGGTAGTTATATGGGAGATAAAGTAGTCAAACACAAATTTTCTAAATTGATGAGAAAGGAAAGCTTTAGCATTATCGGAAACTAGATATTGACAAGGGCCACAAGAAGCAAAAATCACCTTCAAACACTTGATGACAGTAAAATAATTACATATTCTCGTGGGAAAATCCATGAAAACCGGGAAAAACCATCCACACAGACAAAAGCAAAGCGGTTTCCCACCCTGGACCTTGGAAACGGGCCCACGAAGTCGATATACAGGTTTTCCATGGGTCTGGATACAGTTTCGGAAGCTAACTTACCAATTTTACCACTGACAGCAGGCTTACTCACATTGCAACTATGACATCCCAGTACAATCCTCCTCACATCTTTATCGAGACCTTTCCAAACGAAAGACTGTCTGATCTTCTGTCTTGTTTTGAAAATCCCCTGATGACCTCCAGCAGGTGACTCATGAAAATACTTCAGCATGCCATTTACAAGCTGAGCAGGCAAGACAACCTTAGGCTTCTTATCGCGCTTAGCTACACAGCATAACACCCCAGATTTTAAGATGTAAGGCTTAATCTCTTCACCAGAACTCAATTTGACAATTAACTCACTCAAAACAGGATCTTCTTTTTGGTGCACAGCAATTTCTCCAAACAACAATGGTGAATTCACAAGCATGTGCTGAGCAGAATTTGCTCCGATTACAACTGACTCTTCAGACGAAGGAGTTTCACACCTACCAGGAACTTCCTCGTACATGCGGCTAAGGGAGTCAGCAACGACATTTTCACAACCCTTAATGTGACGGACAGAAAACTGAAAGGATGAAATTCTGGTTGCCCACCTGGCAATGCGTCCAGTGGTCCGGGGTTTAGCTAGGACCCAGCTCAGGGCCTGGTTATCAGTTTCCAGATCAATCGGAACATGCTCAACGTACATACGGAATTTCTCCAGTCCGAACATGACTGCAAGGCCTTCCAGTTCATACACAGAATAATTAGCTTCTGCGGGGGAAAGAGTTCGAGAAGCAAAACCAATAGGACGTCTACCCAGCTCACTGTCTTGTAGCAGAACGGCGGCTACAGCACCTAGAGATGCATCAGTCTGAATGATGAACCTCTTACTGAAATCCGGGACAGCAAGAACAGGAGCACTACACAGTGCCTCCTTCAAATCCTCAAAAGCTGCTTGCTGCGACGGACCCCATTCGAACTTCACACCAGACCTACGTAGACAGTTAAGTGGCACAGCACGTTGCGCAAAATTTGGAATAAATTTACGGAAAAACCCAATCATTCCCACGAAACGGGCCACAGCTTTTACATTCTTAGGAGGTTTGAAATCTCTGATTCCTTGGGTTCGGGAGTCATCGACCGAAACACCATCAGCGGAAATGACATACCCAAGAAAAGCAATCTTAGGTTTAGCGAATGACACCTTAGACAATTTTACAGTTACACCAGCAGATTTTAATCTCTCAAAAACTTCGTGCAGATGGTGCACATGATCTTCAAACGTTTCACTATATATGACGACGTCGTCCAGGTAATGATATAGAGAGTCAAATTTAACACCAGAAGACACATGATCAAGAAGCCTACTGAGCACAGCGCCCCCCCCCCCCCCCCGTAGACAGATCAAAAGGTAACCTACAGTATTCAAAAAGGTTCCTGTCCGTGGCGAACGCAGTGAGGTGTTAAGACTCCTCAGACAAAGGAATTTGATAGTACGCCTGATTTAAATCTATGAGACTGTAGTATTTAGCGTTTTTAAACCAAGAAAACAGCTGTGCAGGTCAGGAAGAGGGATGGATTCTAAGACAACCTTTTTGTTTAACCTCCGGTAGTCCACGACTGGTCGAAAACCACCATTGGGTTTCGGGACAAGAAACATGAGTGACGAATAAGCTGACGTGGAGGGTCGGATCACTCCATCGGCTAACATTTGATCAATTATCTTCTTCAGCTCCATCATCTTAGTTGGGCTCAGACAGTAAGGAGGATGTCTTACAGGGAGAGCATCGGTAACTTCTATTTTATATTCCAAAATACTAGTCATTCCCAATTCATCGGTAAACACTTCAGGATAACACCCACATAAATCACGAATTACCTTTGCCTGAGCATCAGACAAATTGATTAGATCCAGAGATTCAACTCCGGCAGACAAGGTGGGCTCCGTGTCAACATTGACAACTAGAGCACCAACAGCAGAAACATCAGAAGAATAGAACCTTAATTTTACCTCAGTACAAAACCTAAACCAAAACGACTTATGTTGCATGTCCTACAACAGACCGGTGTGACCAAGAAAATTACCTCACGAAATGAGGGGACAAAATAAATCTTTTACTACCCAAAATGAAAATTTCCAAGTGAAATTGTGAATACGCACCTTAAATTTTGCAGAACCAAGGACGTCCAATTTGGAACCGTTGGCTGACACTAACCCAACATTGACTTTAGACAAATTCACCAATTTACAGATTTGTTTCATGGCCAAGTACCAATTCTCACTGACCAAAGATGCAGCACTTCCGGAGTCCAGCAAGGCGATTACACAGGCATCATTGATCGAAACTTCGACCATGGGGGAAGGCAAAATAACATTTTCAGAAATCCTCGAGCAGACACCATTATCTCCGAAAGGTTTGGCATCGTCCTACGCCATTTCGTTCTTCAAAAAAACCGATAAGTTCTTAGCAGGATGAATACCACGATGTCCGTTTCCAACCCGTCAATTACTTTTCTTCACCTGACAGTTACGTTGAATATGACCGGTGCGAACACACCCGTAGCATTTCACAGGACGGTTAGAATTATTGCTGACATTGTTTCGGTTAGGGTTTTGGTTGAAATTACTTGACCCAGACGGGGGTCGAACAGGATTAACACCAGGAGGTGCAGCCCAAGCAGCATACCTCAAGAAATCCACAGAGCGCACGGACTCAGCCAAAATAGCAGCCTCGCAAAGCTCACCAACGGTACTTGTAGGCGTGCCAACACTCAGACAATTTCGAAATTCCGGAGTTGCACCAGTCTTAATCAGTTTCACAACTTCTGATTCTGGCATATCCAATCCAAACACTTTCACAAATTTAGATATGTCCATGATGTAATGATTTAGAGGTTCGCTCATACCCTGAGGACGATACAGATAACGCCCTTTCACGGAATCCAAAGACCTCACCGGCACGAAGACTCGCAACACTTCGGCCATGAAATATTCAATGCTCCTACCATTACACATTGCACTAGTTACATATGTCCAAACAATATCGGAAGTGTGAGGAAATATCAACTGAAAGACCATTTTATCACTTACACCGAACTGTACTGCACATTCATGAATTTCGACCAGTATCCTGAGAAACTCCACAACCTCCTCAACAGTGTCCATTCTCCGACCATACAATTTACAAATAAAATTCATAATAGGATGATTTACGGGACCAAAACTAGCCTTAGAGTAAACAGAATTGGAATCGTGGTCACCACACCCATCTTGACCTGGCATCCCAAACGTTGTATTTCCTAGAACAGAATCGTAGTTTCTAGGCTTTACAGAAGAACCGGAGTTATGCCCCAAACTAGAATTGACACCATGACATCCTTGAAACCCAGAATTAATATTTACGGCACCCTCAGAACTGGAATTTTGTTTCAATGTAGGGTGCTGATAACCCACACTACCCAATGACCGAAATGACGGAACAGGAAACGCGAGTATTACTAGACACAGAATTACAATTTGAACAATTACTACCAGTCAATGGCACAGGACCAAGAGGAAGATTAAACCTAACAGCATTACCTGGCATCGAACCCAAGGTACCATTACTTTCAGGGACCACTTGTCCAACTCGTGACCTCGATTCAGCCTGAATTTCGTTCGGGTTTGGTACACCATTATTTAACAAGGAATTGGGCATCACAGAAGGTGAAGAAGTATCACCAGCATGTGGTACTGGATGTGTTTTAGGTCCCTCGAAATCTGAAACATTAACAACATTAACAGAAGGATTAATGCTTAGAAAATCAAAAATTTCACGTTCAGCAGCTCGAAAATCACCAGGAATACGTGAGCTCTGTCCAAAATGAACATTGCTAGCTGTTAAATGCGCTGGATCGCCAGCAGTCTGCATAACAGGGGGGGCCAACTTGACGATTACAAGACAAGGATTCTGCATTCTGACTTCCAACGTTATTCAAGACATAAACTTCATTATCTGACACAGGCACTGACTCCACAGCGGCAGAAATATTCAAGTCAAGATCACCGACAGAGACCGAACTTATTAAATCCTCACATTGAGTGACAGAATTAACGCTATCTAGCCTCTGGGCACATTCCACCTATCTAATTTGGGCAGCTAATATGTTCTTCAACACGGATATGGAACGCTCATCAGAAGAATGTAGCAGGTCGGTACAACGGACATAGAGATATTCAATACGGGCATTTAACTTCACAAAATGAGCGGGGCTACATTGAACCTTAGAGAAACAAAAATTTACTACAGAATTACATACTTGGGACTCACCAAATTTGAACTGGGCATCAGACAGCTTGGGTACAGCAATATGAAAATCGGTGGCAAATTCTAAGCTTTCTCTGGCCTGCTCTGTGTCCTCGGGCACTTGAAGGTTACGCAGCAGAAACTCATAAATCACCTCTTCATCTGTCATCTTGCCACGGTGGGTGAGTGGTTATAGTGTCGGACTACCAACCCCAAGATTGCAGGTTCGCTCCTGGCCATGGTAAGTGATTTTTGAAGGCGACAAAAATCACGACACTCATGTCATACGTTGTTGGCATGTTAAAGAACCCATTTGAATTCAGTAGGCCGTGTTCAATGGCAAAATTAATCTCGGGATTTTCCGCCAACACAAAGTTCCTCCATTCTCTACTTGAAAGCGCTGTAGTGTCAAGGAGTTTAGATATCTAACCTCCTTGACTTTCATAGCGTTCAAAGGAACGACGAAATTCGACATGCAAGCTACCCTCTGGGTGTCAATTAACAAAGCTTGCACCAGGCACCCGAGGCCATACGATATTATTATTATTATTATTATTATTATTATCTGTCAAATATTTGACAGTGATCTTGCGGTTGGCCATCGTACAGAATTATTTTCATGAAACAAAACGAACAACACATATATTACACACTGACCCTCAATTATAGCCTACCTATAGGGTGAAAATTAAAGGAGGGCCAAAATTTTACTATTAAGTTATCGCATGACATGCAGTCAGGCCATGGCAAACACATAACCATCGCATCAGCTACCACTTGAGCCACTCTTTCCCTAATCTTGGACATTCGCCAAGAGGTTCAGAGTTGAGCGGTGCCCTAATGGGACTTCAGGCTTAAACCTGCGGAGTGGACGGCTGGTGCGTAACCAGAGGTCCGGTTAGGAGTTGACTGCATGTATGGAAATAAAAGAATGAAGGGTAATATTGACAAAATATAATTAATCTAAGAACCATACATAATGGGTACACAAGAATCAAGGGCATATAAGTAATTTCACATACAGGCATACCAAAATAAACCAATCCTAGCCTGACTTGAAATAAAAGAAATGTATATATAATGAAAAACCCCAAAGGCAAGGTATGTCAGAACCCAACGCAAATACGAGTGGTGAAAACAACTTGCGGAACGAAATCCGTTTCAGAAGTACAAGCATGGACCTGAATCCCCATGACTACACGCGATCAGGAATGCGTAAAGCAAATCAAAATTCACAAGAAATGTTAAGTAAATACACAATTAAAGTTCAGTAAATACACAAGAAATTTTCCACGGGAACAAGCAAGATAACAATTAAAAGATGCTGCAACAAATCCAAAAGCCGAGGTGTTACATGTTAGAGGTTAATAGCCACTTAGTGCGACTGAACTGTCCGGCTCGCCAGCCTAGAATCGAATCATCTAAGGGAACGCTGATTGCCTAACAAAGGTTAAGACCACGAGGTACCCCCCCCCCCTCCATCCCTACTTCAAGAACCAAAAAACTAACTGTTTTCCCAGCCCCAAAATACATTAAAAATAGCATAACAACATACACTCAAAATAGAATAGAAAGCTGTAATATTGTCTGCAGACAAAATATAAGTTAGTCTCTTAGCTTTAAAAAAAATTCCTCTCGGCACGCAGGAAGGCAGAGGTAGATTTCACCGGGCAAACTAGGGGATAGGCTATAATAGACAAAATATGCAGGTTTTCGTAGGATGATCAGACCTCATTTATTGCAAGAAAGAATTTTACATTTGGAGGAGGTTAATTAACTTTTTTTTCGTTTTTGTATGCATATTTTTATCATTTTATCTCCCACAGAGATTTTTGTTGGTTCCTCAGTTTAGGGGCTGCGACAACGTGGTCATGTAACCCCGTATACATTGGGTGTGTGTAGAATCTGATAAACGGTGTTAATTGTGATGATTGTTGTTACGTGCAAGAGCCCGTCCCAACGTTTTCAAATATGTATCTTCCTTGGATGTGACTTCACGACCTTTGAAACGGCCGCCTGTGGCTTGGTTCCGATTTTGAACACGAGATGGCAGCTGCTGTCGGACTTCGGGGTTTCTTGACGTGGTTCCTTCTTCACCACTAGAGTGTGTTGGGGTGCCTTATAAACTAATCCTATTCGTGTCATTTTTGAAGGCTATTGTGATTCTACGTCATGAAACAAAGGACTGTGTATTCATGATACCGCCAAATTAATTACTTAATAATCACATTGTTGCTTGATGTGTCAAGCCTTGATTGGACAATAACAATTTACATGAATGCAGTTCGGTATCTGACGTGGGATTCTCCGCCATCTTAAGAGCTTCGTTGTCTGTCGTCTAAGAAGCAACTAGCCAGCTGGGGTGATAGAGAATCTCTTCGTGGGCCGGGGGCATTGGCCCCTAGCTTTTACGAAAAATGAATACATATTCAAGAAAAGGAAACGCCTGTGCTACATAAGAATTTAATTTCTTCTTTTCGCCTGGAAGATGAAAGTGATATAGAATCGCATCTCGATGCAGACCAGTGCTTGTGACTTCAAACGAAGCATGGCTGGGTGGGCCATTTTCAGGCAATATAGTGCCGTATAACGTTATTTGGTTTGTGTGTGAATTATTTTATTTTTATTGTGTCTCCACTGTGAAGTTTTAAGGTACGTTATAAATTTTATTTTATTTTATTATGGGAGCTCCAATATTGGCCTTGCATGTATGTTGTGATGCTGTGTTTTGTTTCGCCTGGTAGGCCAAATTTTTTTAATGTTTTAATAATGTTACCAGATATATATTAATTTTGTTATTTTTCTTCGTACATTCTGGAGACACGTTTCTAGTTTATTTTACGTTTTAAATTATTATTTATTTTCCTTTGGCAATCTTGGGATTGGCGTATTATTAATCTGATGTAAGATCCGATGCACCACCCTCATGTCAATAGTGTTAAAGTGTAATTGTTTTCCTCATTTTATTTTTCTCTCCGGTGATTTTAAAATTAATTTAATGCTAATTATTTGCCGTAATTTCGATTTGACATGTGGTCGTATGCTCTTGTGGCCATGTTTGTTTTGTTTTTGTTTTGCCGAAATGCATCCTGGTCTTGAAGGGCAGTCTCTTGGCGTCAAGCGGTAAACTCAAACGTGTTGTGGTGTTAGCTTAATATTTTTATTAATCTTGTTGGTTTAACTTTGTGTTTTTGGTGAACGTTCCTGTGTTTTTCTCCGTCATGCAAATTATGGATTTATTTTCTGATCCAATTTTATTTTATTAATTTAATTTTAATTTTTTTTCGTTTTATGGCGTGGCCTGGATCTCTGCATGTCGGATCGGTATTGCATTCCCTTGTAAATTATCAAGCCCTTTCTCATTTAATTATGCCTGTTATTTTATTTTAATCTTTGGACTTTAACATTTTAATTTTAATTTAATTCTTTTCTTTTTGTTTGCTTTGCAAGCAAACATGTTAAGCGGTTTCTTGCCTTCCTTGTAAATGATGCTGGTTGATGCATGTTCTGTTTTCTGGTGGAGGTGTTCCTTAAATTTTAACAACAAAAATTTTTATTTAAAATTTTTAAGCAACTGTTGTGGCATTATTTCGTCGGCGACAATTCCATTAGTTATTGGGGGGTGTCTGTAGAATAGCCTGTGCGTTCCCCTTCTCCACCTTCCTTCTACCCCTTGAACCACTTTTCAGAATTTATTGTAATTATTATTATTATCATCATGATTATTATTATTATTATTGTCATGTGTTGTGACATCTCTATATTACGCCTCGAGAGTTTAAAAGTGCGCAGTTTGTCTGTATGTATCTCTCTGTCTAACGTTGTGCAACCCCTGGCTACATACTGCCTTGTTCTCTCGTATTGGCTAGTGTTGTTGCTACCTTGCATTTTGTTGTGCAATTCGTTCTGCCATTGGCTCTGACAATATTTGACGCGAGTTTTGGGCCACTCCCAAACTACGCATTTGATTTTTCTGAGAGGCTTCTCTCCCCTCTGGGGGGACAGAAGCTAAGTCAGTCTTAGACGCGCCGAGATGTAAGGCGAACGTGTGTATTCGGGCAGAGGCCCACCCTCATGGCGCAGCGGAATGTGAGTACGGCTCAATGTATTTCTATCTAACGCAATGTAATTGTTTTTGTTAAACGTTCCTTCTTTTGCTTAATTCTCTTTCCTTTTCAAGATGTTATTGTTAGTATTTTAATCCTTGAACCAGATCTCCGGGACCTTGCGTAATGTCATACGGCGGAGTTCTTTTTGTTGCTTTTGTTATGTGCCCTTCTCACAGTTTTATTATTTTGGTTAATACCTGTAAGATTCGAAAGTATTGCGTTTCTGCGTCTTGGCTTATATATATTTCCTGTCGGGCCTTAGTGCTCGTCTTTTGCGTCGGTGTCTCTTTGTACCACAAATGTTTCATTTGATTGGTAGCAATTGGACCTTTGTTTGTGGACAGTATGTGTGAGGTAACGGGACTGATGTCCAACGTCCCACTAATACGTGTCCCTTTTGTTTATAGAATATATGTGACGGTGGTTAACTGGGATTTTCTCCAGCTCCGATGTCATATTATTCTTTTTTTTATATGTCGCGTTGGTGCGGCATTATGTTGGAATATAAGCCTATTTTATTATAGCGTGCTTTCGATTTTTACCGGTCTCTTTCGTCCCAAGTCAATTGTAATGTAATGTATCTCCGTATATCTCATTTTCCTTTTGTTTTGTTTTTCTCTTTCGATTTTCGCCGTATTACATAACTTAATTATAATTCCCCTTGTCTTCTCCTTCCTCCTATCTCCGTGAGATCTCTCTCCCCTTTGTTTTACTCCCCTCACTCCTCCCCCTTCCCTCCGGTATGTTTACATAACATCATGAAAAGCTTCGCGTCTTAGCAGTTCGAAGTTTGACTTTTTGCAAGTTTGTCGTTTCTCTCTAACTTTTGTAAGTTTCGTTTTATTTTCTTTCAAGTTTGTATCTTTTCGTTAGATTCATGTTGTTGAGCGGTACTCAGGTTCTGTCGTGCTTTTCAGTTTTTTTTAAGTTTTTGAATTCTTTATTCTTAGTATTGGGTTTCTTTTGTATTACTGATCTTGTCATAGCTTGCCTTTTTCTTTGTTTTAAATAATATGTTTATTTCGTGTACACGCTCTTTCTTTTATCCTTAATACATTTTTATATTTTAAGTAATATAGCTCCCTTGTCTTTTCATTTCTTACATTTAAGTTCCCCTTCCTTATCCTTATCCTTATCTCGATTTCGTCAATCTTGTCTTTGTGACGTAACAAAGGCACGATTAACACGGCTCTGGGATTTCTTTAATTAATTTTATGGGAATCTCGTTTTTGCACTTTTGATTATTCCATTAAGCAATTATTTGTTTGCATTTGGTTTTTTGGAAATCATCTTTTGCTCGCTCCGAAAACCTTGGGCCCAGCACCGGGTCGAGCAAGACGTCTTTTCCCCTGTCCATTTTGCGACCTTGTTGATTTTATTCTTCCACTGCTACTCTGACGCGCATTATTATTATTATTAATAGACCTTTATCGGCGCAATGGTAGCAGATCGCGTGGTTGCGTGCGAAATCGTTCCCTCCTCACCTCTCTCAAGTTATTAACCTTTTATTATTTTTCTCTTCATTTACATTGTATTAAAATTTGTTTTTCTTTGAGTTTAAGGAATTCAGTGAATTGTTTTTCCCCACCCCTGAAGAAAGGGTGAAGTTACTTTCTGTGTGAACTACGGGCATCCAGGAAACCCATCTCCAAGGAAAGGTGGTTTAGTCCCTCAAGTAAACAAGACATCCAAAAGACCCAGCTTCGAGGTGAACAGTGGCAACATATCAGTGAGTACATCGCATCGCTGGAACACGACACGTCACGGTATTGTAACCTACTTTTATGTATTTGCTTCCTCTAGTAGACATTTGTTTAGTTAACGGTGATTTTAAGGCGACAGGAAATTTTGTTTGCTTTCTCTTCCTTTTCATTTCGTCAGTGTTGTGGACGTTTTTATTTTACTTTCTGTGAAGTAGAAAATGCATTTCTCTCAAGGGTTTGAGTCCTTACCTTTGTTGTAAATAGTCGCTTTGTTAACTGTGATATTTCTCAGAACTCGCCTCACCCCTTCATACGTCTCAGTCTGGAACAGCTGCTGACAGGTTCCTTGTCATTACCGTACAGCCTAAAAACCCCCGCCCCTCTTTCTCCGAAGTTTTCCCCAATGAAGGTGGGCCCACTTATGGGAACCGTCTCTTTAAATCCTACGGTCGCCCCGACCCACCTTGAGCCTCGCGTAATTATACTAACGTTTGATGTTAGTATAGTGTTTGTTGTTTCAGTTATGAATGAATGGTCTGTTGAGCTATTATGTGTGTTATGATTGGGAGTTAAGTTTGTTTCATAATTAGGGAGGGTGATTGTTTTATTTTTGTCAGGGGATTTCAATGTAGGTTTTCATTTAAAATTGTTTATATACGGTAAGCTTGATGTTACTATATGTTCAGTATGGCAGTGTGTATTTCGTTGGGAAACCTGCTAGGTGAGGTCTTCGTCGGGATTAGGGTATGGGACCTGTCCCACGGCTTCGACGCCCACTTAGGATGTACATAGATTCTACACGATTCGTCAATCTTTAGTATGGGATGAAGTTTGTCACGATGACCTGTAGTCCGTTATTTGAGTTTCCATGGTGTTCCAACGACTCATATTAGCATTCTGATGTAATGGGGAAATTTTGATTTGTTTATGGGAAGGAGTATGTATGTAGTGTTGTTGTTGTTGGTTGTATTTTGAGATGAATGTGTGTGTCAATGAGTTTAATGAATTTTTATCAACAGATATTTGTGGGTGGTTTCAAATTTAGTTCAATTTTGATTTTATACCCTATTCAATTTAAACTATATATATATATATATATATATATTACGTACGAACTATTTATTCGTTTTTATTGGCAAACCAAATATACGATAAGTATTACTCAGAGATACCAACCATTTTAGGTCTACGGCTTCCGTGTTATGGGACATTGATGTTCGTGTGAACTACTCTGGCGTGCATTACCCAATTTTCTTATATTTGTATGGGATAGGCCCATACCCTCTGTGTCTTTTTTTTTTTTTTAATTCGGTACCTCTGAGGTCTACGGCCCGTATATTGACGCTGTAACCATTTTATTTTTGTGGGTTGGTAATATTTATTATTGGGTTTCGAGTTTGATTGATTGTATGTCTGGTCTTGATTGGTTTTATGCGAGGTTCCAGTCTGTTCCTTTTATTTGGAAGGTATTTTGTAACGTAATTATTTGGATTTTCGTTCTCTGTCCGGGATGGCATTTTTTATTTTGACAGCTTCTTTGAGTTATTATTCCTTTTTATTTGTTAGTACCTAATGTCATTTGACGAAGGTTATTAGTACATTTTTCCCCTTTACTCCTGCTATGTATCTAGTTAGGCAGGAGACACCCGTGGCCGCCTGAGTTACACGGAGGATTTCGAAAGATGTGTTGAACTATACTTCTACCTAAGGCAATTTCCAGTACCTGCCTGCTTTTGTTGTAAGGAGCCGGCCCGACCCATTGTCCGAGCTGCAGACACGACTTGCTATTGTTCGGCAGTGCCTGAGATGGTCTGTTGACTTACATTCTTTTCTTGTAGTGACAGTGATTTGTCTATTGATATAGTTGTTTACTATTTATCGTAACTTCTGTTTTACGTTTTTGTGAAATCATGTTTTTATAAATCATTTCAATCTAATATGTTTTCTCTAAGATAATGTGTATTATTTTCCTGTATCTGTCATATATTTGGAGAGTGCCGGTAGCGATAGCTAGTCTTCAAGTACCTGAGAAGTGGCCGGTGTATCCTTTAGACCCTGTTCACGGCTCGTTTTCTCTTCTTTCATTTGGTCTGACGACCCTGCCTATTCATACTTTTACTTTCCAGCTGGCAGAATGAATCCACTTTCCCCCTTACGCAGCTTATGTAACCCCAAATATTTCCCCGACGCAAGCCTTATTTTGTATACAGGGTGCTCCCCTTTATATTTTTTTGTGATCATGATTTAACCTTTCTCTTTCTTTTATTATTAGAAAATTGGCTGATTTCCAGAAGGTCGCCATTAAGAAGACTTCGCTTTCTCCACGTCATCTGGCAGAGTCTAGCTCAAGATTGACCGTTTTATTATCATTATTTTCTTTTTGGTACATCCATTTTTTATATGTGTGACGTATTGACGTGCAGTAGAGGTAGGATCCGCCTTTATTTCACGCCTGTACTGATCCTTTATATGATTTGAATTTTTGTTGTTTTAATTTCATCTTAAAGTTTTTTTTTCTTTCGTACCAAAAAAGAAAAAAATTTCCTCACCAGTGAACATCTTCGTGAATACGTGTGTATGAAAATATATGTGTGTTTGAGAAAAGAGACTTGCGTTTCGTCAAGCCTTTTATGGAAGTTATGACGTTCAAAGAACTTTTAATTAAGCTGCGTCTTATGAATAAGAGAAATGTGAGAACATTTTATTATGTCTTAATTTTTCATGTGTGTATCTGGTGTACATGATGTAATCTTCTTTCCTTCACCCTGTTCAAATGTATCTAATCGAAGAATGTTATTTTATATAATTTTGTTATGAAAAAGAAAAAATTCTTTTATGCCTTTGTTATGTAAAAGAATTTTTTTGGAGAAAGCGGTGGAATTTGAACCACTTTTCAGAATTTATTGTAATTATTATTATTATCATCATGATTATTATTATTATTATTGTCAAGTGTTGTGACATCTCTATATTACGCCTCGAGAGTTTAAAAGTGCGCAGTTTGTCTGTATGTATCTCTCTGTCTAACGTTGTGCAACCCCTGGCTACATACTGCCTTGTTCTCTCGTATTGGCTAGTGTTGTTGCTACCTTGCATTTTGTTGTGCAATTCGTTCTGCCATTGGCTCTGACAATATTTGACGCGAGTTTTGGGCCACTCCCAAACTACGCATTTGATTTTTCTGAGAGGCTTCTCTCCCCTCTGGGGGGACAGAAGCTAAGTCAGTCTTAGACGCGCCGAGATGTAAGGCGAACGTGTGTATTCGGGCAGAGGCCCACCCTCATGGCGCAGCGGAATGTGAGTACGGCTCAATGTATTTCTATCTAACGCAATGTAATTGTTTTTGTTAAACGTTCCTTCTTTTGCTTAATTCTCTTTCCTTTTCAAGATGTTATTGTTAGTATTTTAATCCTTGAACCAGATCTCCGGGACCTTGCGTAATGTCATACGGCGGAGTTCTTTTTGTTGCTTTTGTTATGTGCCCTTCTCACAGTTTTATTATTTTGGTTAATACCTGTAAGATTCGAAAGTATTGCGTTTCTGCGTCTTGGCTTATATATATTTCCTGTCGGGCCTTAGTGCTCGTCTTTTGCGTCGGTGTCTCTTTGTACCACAAATGTTTCATTTGATTGGTAGCAATTGGACCTTTGTTTGTGGACAGTATGTGTGAGGTAACGGGACTGATGTCCAACGTCCCACTAATACGTGTCCCTTTTGTTTATAGAATATATGTGACGGTGGTTAACTGGGATTTTCTCCAGCTCCGATGTCATATTATTCTTTTTTTTATATGTCGCGTTGGTGCGGCATTATGTTGGAATATAAGCCTATTTTATTATAGCGTGCTTTCGATTTTTACCGGTCTCTTTCGTCCCAAGTCAATTGTAATGTAATGTATCTCCGTATATCTCATTTTCCTTTTGTTTTGTTTTTCTCTTTCGATTTTCGCCGTATTACATAACTTAATTATAATTCCCCTTGTCTTCTCCTTCCTCCTATCTCCGTGAGATCTCTCTCCCCTTTGTTTTACTCCCCTCACTCCTCCCCCTTCCCTCCGGTATGTTTACATAACATCATGAAAAGCTTCGCGTCTTAGCAGTTCGAAGTTTGACTTTTTGCAAGTTTGTCGTTTCTCTCTAACTTTTGTAAGTTTCGTTTTATTTTCTTTCAAGTTTGTATCTTTTCGTTAGATTCATGTTGTTGAGCGGTACTCAGGTTCTGTCGTGCTTTTCAGTTTTTTTTAAGTTTTTGAATTCTTTATTCTTGGTATTGGGTTTCTTTTGTATTACTGATCTTGTCATAGCTTGCCTTTTTCTTTGTTTTAAATAATATGTTTATTTCGTGTACACGCTCTTTCTTTTATCCTTAATACATTTTTATATTTTAAGTAATATAGCTCCCTTGTCTTTTCATTTCTTACATTTAAGTTCCCCTTCCTTATCCTTATCCTTATCTCGATTTCGTCAATCTTGTCTTTGTGACGTAACAAAGGCACGATTAACACGGCTCTGGGATTTCTTTAATTAATTTTATGGGAATCTCGTTTTTGCACTTTTGATTATTCCATTAAGCAATTATTTGTTTGCATTTGGTTTTTTGGAAATCATCTTTTGCTCGCTCCGAAAACCTTGGGCCCAGCACCGGGTCGAGCAAGACGTCTTTTCCCCTGTCCATTTTGCGACCTTGTTGATTTTATTCTTCCACTGCTACTCTGACGCGCATTATTATTATTATTAATAGACCTTTATCGGCGCACCCTTTGGGTGCTCTTCTGTTGGGGCATGTCATCTGGAGGTGATTTTGCAGTGAAAGCGACGCGGACCTCTAAATAAAGGTAAGTAGGCCCATCCACGGTGTCATTTTGGTAGCAGAGCGAGCTCGAGTTCGCTTCCGTAACTATCCCCTCCTCAATACCCGCAGGCTCGTTTTATGGACCCTTCTAGTGCTGATGGAGCGGTTGTTGATGAGATGTGTCATGTCAGTGAACTTGATGTTATTTAAAGCTAATCCTTGTCGTTTGTTTAATTTCATGTTTGCCTCTGAATATCCATGTGGTGAGATAACAGTGACCTGTTCCAAGCGAGGTGTTTGCTGCTGTATTTTATCCTGTTTGAGATGCAACATTCCCACTGAAAAAGATGCTCGGTAAGTGGCTGGCATGTGTTCTTGGCATGGGAAAGTGGATTTGTTAATATTCTGATAGCCTACATGCTACGAGTGAAGGCATCCTGGAGCCCTGTCTGAAGCTGTTCGCCATGTGTTTTGTGCCAATTTTTGTAATTTAGCTTCCTGTTCTCGAGCCAAGCAGGCGGCGACGTATGCAGTTCTGGGCAGCATTGTGCATGATTTTGTGTAGTATGGTGGCTGTGTTCGAGTGTCAACCTAATCTATGGTGTTGGTAATTGGTAGTTATGGTATTGTTGTGAAAGTGTAAACTGTCCTGGTAATTCCTAAAATTTGTTTCCTACTATATTGTCTGTCTGCATTCTGTGTTTTTCAAAATGGCCGACAATAATATTGTTTTCGATTTAATTGACTTAAGAGATAACCTTGTGAATTTGGAGAGTTCTTCTGGGGTTGAACGTGAATCACCTCTGTTTACTAGGTCTGAGGTTTTGGGATCGATTACTAGTAGCGGTTTGCCTGCCCCTCTATTGTCTGGTTCCGGCTCGTCCATACCTCTTAACCCTGCATACGGTCATTCTTCTCATGTTAGGTCACCTAATGATTTCCTGGGTCCTGCCGACCCATTGCATCCCAGTTCTTTCTCTAGCAATGTAAATGTTTTGTCTCCTGTAGAGGGTGTGCGAGCGGGCTACCCTGGTAACAATGTTTCTTTTCCAAATGCTACATACTCGCCTACCGTTAATTATGGGGTCGATTCCTCATCCTATTTCTAGTTTCTTAGCTAAGTTGAAGAGTTTCAACCTAGATGACGTTACCCAAGTGGTCCTATTTTTAAGGCAAGTGGTCGAATTGGGTAACCATGCCTCAATTTTTGGGATGTCGGAAATTCAGATTTTTCAACTTTTGTATCCTGTTGCATCCGGTATGCTGCGCGATAAGCTAATTGAAGCTATCCACCTCCGCATGTCCTTAGCCATGTTTATTAGGGAAGTGTTGGTTTTTTTTGTCCCTGCGAGTGCCCTTAGTACTCTCGAGCAAAGGTTCTTGTATCGTGTCCAAAGGTTGGACGAGTCACTTAGCGACTATGTCAGTGACATTAAGGTGTATGCCCAGGTATTTGCATCCCCTTTAACTGAACGACAGTTGGTGTCATCGATTGTAAATGGGTTTTCGCCTCAATATAGTGAACCCATGGGCCATAGGGTCCATGGAAGGTCGAACCCATGTCCTTAAGGAAGAAATGAAAGAAACGTATAGTTTCCTAAAGGAACGGAGAGAGATTTTAAGCCAGGATTATAGCTTAACATTGTGCAAGCGACTAGGGACAGATGTTCCTTAGATGAGATCACCCCACTCGACATTCAAGAGAGGGCTGGTCACGAGTATTAATAACTGAATGGAAATTTCCACCGTGTTAGACAAGGAAGCCTGAATCGGAATTCGAGCTGACGTTGCTGGAAATTGACAACGCCGCTTATGCGCCAGAAGAGGAATAATTAAATTTAACACGTTTACGAGCATAATAATGAGTAAACAAGCACAGTACAGTGAATCATTTTGAATGAGAGATTTTTCAGTAATGAGAAACCATTTAATAATTGCGCAGAAAAAAACTGCCGACGTAAGACGACGTCATTGGGGAATTACCTAAGCCTCTGTGGAGGGGAGAGAGCAAAAGGAATGCAACACCCACACAATTGAGGACGAGAAATTAATTAATATCTCCGAATTGCACGATCGATTCTTAGGTGCAATGAGATTATATGACATTGAGAAGAAGAGCTTTCGGAAGGTATAATTTTTATATTTGTGGCATCATTATTTTAGAAGTTGACCACAGAAAAGGCTAGAGTCTTATTTTTTTGTAGTAAAATAGTATAAAGCTTCGGGCGTTTCCAAGCCAATCATGCAGTCATCGAGCACTCCGTGAGGGGAAGTGCTGCACCACGGCGTAGAAGTAGTCATTCCGACAGTCCGTGAGGGACGTAACTCTGCGTTACATCGAAAAACAGCTACCAGTACTCCTTGAGGGGAGAAACGTTGTGTTACACCGCAGAAGTAAGATCCGATAGCCACAGGCGTCGCAGTATTAACGACTTGCTTGCCTCCATAAGGAGTGGTCAAGACGAAATTTTAAAGTATCGCCGTAGTGAAATATTAGGAAAATCCTAATTATAGGATTTAGGCCCGACTGTATACAAGTTAAAGTGAAAATTCGTAAGATATAGTCAAGAGCAGGCTGCGAACATCGGACTTAAAGGCGATAGGTCGTTAAATGTACGAACGAATAGATCATAACGTACGGAAGTATCGTACCAGACAGATAAACTGTTATTTAAATTAAAGAAACCTAAAAGGGAAGAACAGAATAATAAAACAGTTCAAATAAAGACGATAGGAGACTATAAACATTATCTCCAGAAAGCAGGCGAACTATTCTAAAAAAAATACTAGAATCGAGAAGTACTAGCTGCTATAAACTGAATCTATAGGTCTTAGAGGAGACCTCGATCCGTATAGACTTTCGTTAGGATCGATAGACAGATCTACAAAGAAGCCGTTCAAGCTAGATAAATAGCCGGTTATCCAGGATAGGAGTAGTAGAATTGGATTCCAGGGAACAGTAGATGTTTCGGGACTTTCGCATTCTGCAGGATAGGAAGCCGACATCGAATAAATTTCACCCTTGGAAACGGGAATTTAAGAAGATCACGTGTGATAGGCTCAGAAATACGGCCTAGTGATCGAGTATTGTGAAGTGTAAAATAATCAAGATTGTGTGTTAAATTAATATTTTTAGTGTTCATTATGTGTTCAAAAGGGACACATCAGTATATAAAAATGTCGTTAATGTTAAGTGTTTTAAATATATGTCAAAAAGTGTTTTTACGTAAGATGAATTCCTTTAATATGGAGTAAAAGTTCAAAGTGGGCCCAAAAATGAAGCACCGCACCAGATTAAAGATCATGGGATGATCTGGAAACATGTGAGTACTAAATTCATCTTATTTTGGTGTCAGAAATTGGTTGTGTACAAACCCACCGGAGTTTTTGAGTGAAAGGGATGTGTTTTAATAAATAAATACTGAATAATCAAGAACACGGTCTGAACGATAATAAAAAAATTGAGAAATTATAAATAATTGTGTAAAGAATAAATCCCGTAGAGTAAATATGTGAATAAAGGGTTAATGTATCTAACAAATGTCATAAGAGCAAGCGAAATATCATTAATTATCATGAAAGATATTGAAATAAAGTAAAGTTGAGATATGAAAGAAATAGCTTTTGAGCTTGTATAAAGAATAAAGATAATAATAATAATTAAATATGGAAATGTTAAATAAAAATCAAATAAATTGATATGAACATAAGAACGTTAAGCCTTAACGTATGTGTAAGATATGATGTTCAATGGAATATTTTAAAACAGGGAGCGATTTATCGACAACGGAAGGATTAATATGTGAATTAAAATAATATGAATTGTTACTAAAGAGATTTATCAGTTCTTGGGAAGACATTTCGGCTTAAAAATAATGCATAGCGCATAATGAGCGCAAATATAATATTAAAGTGTCACGCTAGGAACGCGTAGTGGTTAAAATACTTGGTACATTACTTATGGAGGGTAGTTGGTTGCAGTGAATTGATAATTGTATAAGTCCTCTATTTGTGACATAGTATCACGAGGCATTGTGTATGTATTTAAAAAGGGAGCTAATATATGGTATTATTGAGCGTATGTCATATGGGCCACGGCCGACTCTAAATCGCATTTTGTATAAGTCCTCTGTAAGGGATTGGTTCCCGAGGCACACGAAGAGATTCGAATGCAGGATCTTCTTATGATAAAAGCCCCTTAAATTCTCCGTCGTCGTATGTGTATTAATCTTCCCAATCAATGAGGACCCTCTCATAATTAATAAATGCCAAGGATACGAAAATGGTCTTTGAACCAAAGAATAGTTGTTTGAATGAAAAGGAAGGAAGGAAGCTTGTAGTTTAACGTGACCGTTAATCGTGAGATCATGAGCCACGGGTGTTTGAATGAATACGGTACAGTAAAGCCCGGTCTCCCCAGAACTGGATATAATGGGAAGGTTTGTTTTGAAAGCCTTGGAAATAAGCTACTAACGTTGGGTCAGACAGGGAGTCGCCGTCACCCTACGTGGTCATAAATCGCACCCCAAGTAGTAGAGTCTAGCTCTCTTAAAGCGAGAGGGAACAGAGACCGTCTCGTAAGCTGTTGTAAAGAGAATGAATACACCAGGAGTGTTTAAAGTTGTTAACGACCCGGGCGTTGAACCGAGGTCCTTATAGATGGATATTTTCGTTTGCCGGTTCAGATCGTAGTTTCTTATATGATAATGGTCTATTAAGACATAAGAGATAAATAACAATCCCTATTGTAATAATGTATGGACGTGGGATTCCACGAGTTGATTGAAGGCAACTGAGTTCGGGAGTAACTATAGTTCTTTGACTGTGTCAAGTACCTTCACGCTCTGGAGTACATAATTGATTTCTGACTACCTTAATATATTTGTGAAATAAAGAGAGATGATAACAACTGAATGTGTGGACATGCCCAAAATATTGAGTTAGATAATTAACCTAGATTTTTAAATATAATTATATATTTGTTTTTGAGAAATAAGAAAATATAAAGGATAGTGTTTGAGGTGTATAAGAATGACACCATAATAATGTAAATGCATGGAGCCAAAGAGCTCGGAGTTATGTAAACTTAATGTTAGTGCTTTATGGAAGTGAGACTAAGTAAGAATTGTTGGTTTATGTGGAAACCACAGGTTTTGAATACAATATTTGTTTATATTTGTGATTCCTTGTTCATTTGGAACAAGCAGTTGATTATTGGGTCAGTAATTAAATTGTTAAAATGTTTGTAGCGCCATTAATTTTATTAATTAAATGTGTTTAAATAGGAGTTGATTTTGTTGTTATTTTTGCAAGTGTATCCTCTAATTAATCCAAAATATGTGAGTCACAGAGTGGGGGAACTTACCGCTGCCCCGAAATTCCGAATTGAGCTACGCTGGTATACTGTGATTGGCATATTTCTTGCTAAATGGGCACATGGGGATATATAAATAATGTGCTGGATTAATAACTAGAGGAACACTTAAGTCGGTCATTTCATGTAAAATTAAAGTAATGATATGAATAGCTACAACGTAAAATAGTAACTGACCGCATGGGTCCCTGGAAACTCATACCGAGCAGCCCTGAATATTATATTATCAACCCCCTAGCAAAGTAAACATGGCGCCCAACGTGGGGCTGAGTTTTCCTAGGGAAAACCCGAGTTTTCTCGAAAAATCAAAATTTTCATTTTTTTTTTGAAAAAAATGGTTTTTCGAAATTTTGAATTTTAAATACTTCCATAAAGGTTTATGAAATTGAATAAGAGTATCAAAAGGGTACGTTGTAAGTGAATACCCGTACCAAAGTAGTATTTTAAAAGAAATTGGGACACACTAATTCAGAGTATCATCTCTCAAGCATGTAATAGTGTGGTGGCATTAGTGGCCCACTGTATTCTCATAAGATGGCATTGAGTGAAGAGATGCAGCGGCTCTTGGAGGCCATAAACAATAAATTGGGAACAATAGACAATACATTGGGTCTCCAAAAGGATGAAAATAACGAAGTGTTCGAATCCATAAATGAGAGTTTAGAGTCACTAAAAACTAACAGTGATAATATGGGCACTAAATTAGAGAATATCGAAGTTAAGACTGATACCATGGGAACCAGATTAGAAGCTATCGAAGTTAAAGGTAATACCATGGGAATTAAATTAGAAGCTATCGAAGCCGACTGTATAAACATGAATAAGGAACTGAAGGCTGAGATAGAAAAGATGAAAACAGAAAGTGGGAAAACCATTAAAGAACAATCGGAAGTGATAAAAAGGGAGACGTTAGAGTCTCTGAAAGCCAACAGTAACGAAAACAATGGAGTACTGAAGGCTGAAATAGAAAAGACAATGGATACTAAATTTAAAATTCTTGATAAGGGGTTGGAGACTAAGTTAAGTGAAATTAAAAAGGAAAGTAAAGGATTTTACTCAGGAATGCAAGTCCAAATAGAGACTATGAACAAAAATATGGTAGATTCCCAAACTACATGTCAAGAAAATTTTAAAATTTTAGAAACTAAATTGGTTGATATAGAAACAAAGGGTGACGATTGTAAAAATGAACTTGTAACCCAGATCCAAGAGGTGCAGACGAAATTGACAACTCAGATAGAATTTAACAAGAATATTTGTGAACGTTCCCGGGATGAGATAAAAGAAAGTTTTAAGGAATTAGGAGAAGAATTTAAAGGGGTAAAGGAGAAAGTAGGGACCCTCGAGAACAAAATCGGTGAAGTTCAGACTGAGGTAACTGAGATGAAAAATCAAAATCTAAAGGATGTTCAGGAGATGAAAGATCAGATTGATCATTTTACCGGGCAGGTAGATGAGAATCTGAAGACATACGAAACGAAAATAGATCAAAGATTAGGTATATACGAGGGGCATCTCCAGAGTGAAAGAAGACAACGAGAGAACGAAAGTAAGGAAAGTACCCATAAAATAAATGAAATAAGTCAGGGTATTATTGAGGTTCAGGAAACCATCGGAACATTAAAGGATCATGTAGGAAAAACCAATAAGGAAGTAAATCAGGTCCAAGATGAAATGATGAAATTGTATAAGAGTCAAGAGAAAACTGAGGGAAAGCTTGAAGGAATGAAAATAGATATGGTCAAAGGACGAAAAGAAGTGGAGAAGCAAATAAAGGAGATACGAGAAGGCCTGGAGACCATAGGTGATGTTAAGCCAGAAATTATAGACCAACAGGCTAAGATCATTAAGAAAGAGGTAGAAGACCAAATAAATGGATTTAGGGATAGCTTCAGGGATGAGAAATTCCAATTCCAAAAGGTAGAGGAAGATATTAAAAGGAATCAAGAAAGAATTCAGAATGAATTAAGATCCCGATTGGAGAGGACTGAACTTAAGAATAGTCAAATGGAAATCCAACTCATGGCAAATGAAGAAAGTGCCCGAAGAGAAAGGAAGTTAGAATTCGAAAATCAGGAGGAGTTTCCAAAGACAGGATGGGTAGATTCCCGTGAACAAGGCACAGATACGGAGAGGGACTTAGGAGGGGAGAGCCCTTATAAAAACCCAGGATATCCGATGGCGATGTCAACCCCGTATACGAATCAGACAAATGGCCAAATAATAAACATTATTAAATCCAATGAGGATAGACCAGTAAAGTTTACGGGTAATAACATGTCTATTACTCCAAAATACTGGCTAAAAGAAGTGGCAGAGTATCTAAATGAAATGAAGGTTCCTCAGGATCGGAGACTGAGAGCTATTGAAAAGCTGTTGGCAGGTGATTGTCTCACCTGGTTCAGAAGCTTCAGATACACTTTTGATACGGTGGAAGGCTTTAGGGAAGCATTTTTAAAGCGATATTGGGCAGCAGATGTCCAAGAAAATTTAAGGCTAGATCTGTACTCTAGGAAGTACAGTACCAATGCACCTACTAAATATTCGGAATTTTTTACCGCTCAGCTGTGTAAATTCCGCGAACTGGATATTGCTCCGGCAGAAAACGACCTGTGTGCCGCCATTGCAAGACAGCTTCCGTATGAGATTCAGAGGCTGCTAATCTCATCCAAAGCCAGAAGTGCTGTGGAAGTGGAAAGTGTATTACGTCAGTTAGATATGACGACTTCGCACGTAACTCCTCGGCATCAAAGACAAACTGAGCAAGTACACATGGCCAGCAGTCAGGAAACTGGAGAAAAACCAGCGACCAGGAATCAGTCCACCAGTACGGATACTCAAGGACGAGATCGAGAGTATGGGCACCAGGAGCCTAGAAGGATACAGCCATATTACAGGGGAGGATATCGAGGAAGAAATCCTAGAACGACGGGTTATAGGCAACAGGAAAGCCGCCCCTATAACAATAACCAGCAAAGGCCGGACAACAGAAAGAAATGGGAGAATTATCCCAGGAGAAATGTAAGGCCAGACGATAGGGATGATGAATATCGGGCCGAAATAGAAGAAAGATATCAGGAGAGTCTTCGTTATATGAACGAAAGACCAGATGAACCTGATAGGCAAAAAGTCCGTTGGAGTGAGGCAATCAAGAACCGGAAATCACCCGACCGACTAGACGGAGCTCAAAGCTTGGAACTACAAGCTCAGCTAAAGAATGAGGGAAAAGGGAGCCCTCAGGATAAAAAAAAACTCCAAATTTAAATTGTCAAAAGTGGAAACATACCAGGAGCTGGGAGGAGGTAGAAATTGTAAATTGGATAGCTAGAGCAGATGAACTAATTAACGAGGATGTGGAAGGAATACCACCTGTTAAAAGAGAACTACCTATAATTATGCTTAGGATAGAAGGATTACTGGTCAGAGCATTGATTGATACTGGATCCACAATAAGTCTAATTACACAAACCCTTTTAAATGAATTGGAAACAAGGGGCCGAGTACTAAAGATTCCCACATCAAGTGTAAAGATTAAGGGAATTATCCCTGAAAAATCTTTGACATGTAAATTTCAGGTATACATTGATTTAATCATGGGTAACGCTGAAATTTCGCAGTGCTTTTTGCTGGTAAATCAATTACCGTATAATGTCATATTAGGTATTGATTTTATCCGCGAGAACAAGGTCATTATAGACCTAGCGCAAAACTGCATTAGAATTCAAAGAGAGGATGTGGATGAGCAAAACATTGACCTACAGGAACAGGATGCGAAAATAGCAGAACAGGTATGGCATATGGAAGAAGTGATTGAGGAAGATTATAAGGACATAGAAAAGATATTTGAAGTCCTCAACATAGAACTCGAAGATAATGTGGAAAATGAGTTCGAGACCAACCTGTCAGGAAAAGTGGAGGAAGCTAAAGTCAGCCTCGAAATTAAGGAACAGTTAAAGAAATTATTATTGGATTATAGGGACGTATTTGATTCCAAGCCAGGAAAGATTGAAAATTTTAAATACGCGTTCCAAGTCAACGATTGGGCACCGTTCAAACAAAAACCATACCCGGTTGCGGAAAAACATTACCCACAAACCAAGAAAACACTGCAGGAGATGATGAATGCAGGTGTTATAGAAAAGATGGCGACACCATATGTTAGTCCATTAGTGATTGTGAGTAAACCGGATGGCTCAGTAAGGGTGTGTTTAGATGCCAGAAATTTAAATGCAAAAATCATACCTGAAAATGATTCGGCACCACCCATAAAAGAAATACTGAGGAAGTTTAAAGGCAAGAAGATTTTTACAAATATTGACATGACTTCTTCGTATCATCATCTCGAACTGGAAGAGAAAACCAGCTTGTTGACTGGATTTCAGTTCGATCAACAAACATACTGCTTTAGAAGATGTCCGTTTGGATTAAAGACTGCAGGATCGGCATTAATAAGAGCGCTGGAACGAAACCTGTCAGAGGAAGTGAAAGATTGCACTATCCGATACGTAGATGACATTTTGCTTACCTCGGAGAACATTGAGGAACATTTAGAAAATTTGAAGAAATTATTGGAAGACCTAAGAAGGGCAAATTTTAAGATAAATTTAAAGAAATCGAACTTCTGTCAAAGGCAAGTGACATTTTTAGGGCATGTGATTGACAAGGATGGTGTTAAACCAAATCCATGCAAATTGGAATCGATAAGGGATTTTCCAAGGCCTTTGAAAGTGAAGAACGTTCGCCAGTTTTTGGGATTGATTGGGTTCTTCTCAGGACATTGTCCATCATACACCAAAACTGTGGCACCACTACAGGACCTTCTGAAGAAGGGGGGCAAGTGGAAATGGACGGAGGAAGCAGAAAAAGCATTCGTGGAGGCCAAGGAAATGCTCTTAAATTACGTGAAGCTAGGATATCCTGATTTTAATCAGAGATTTATCATTCAGACAGACGCATCCCAGATTGGAATAGGGGCAATGCTATATCAGGAGAACCCGGAAAACCCTGATAAGAAGAACTATCTAGCTTTCACAAGTAGGAGACTGAAACCACACGAGAAAAAATATACGATCAGCGAGATCGAGCTGTTAGCGATACTACACGCGTTGCAATATTGGCGGAAGATCGTATATGGGTTTCAGGTCATTCTAAGGACGGATCATAAAGCCTTAACCTTTTTGATGAAGACTGATTTATCCAGTCAAAGGTTGATGCGTTGGGCTTTATATATTCAACAATTTGATGTCAAGATAGAGTACCGCCCAGGAAAGGAAAACATAGTTCCAGACTACTTAAGTAGACAGCCAGAGTCCATAGAAGAGGAAGTAATGGCTATAGATTTGGAAGACAGGGATCAGCGTACTCTTAATGAGTTAAGAAGCATTAGTCAAAGACAACGGGAGGATCCATGGATGAACATGCTCATATCATTCCTTGAGGGAAGCTTGATAAGAGGAACACCAGCGTACACGGAAGCTGAGAAGATAGCACAAGACTACACGTTTTATAATGGGTTATTATATAAGTTTGTGGACTCTGACCATACGAAATTAAGGATTGTTGTACCTGCAATTTTGCAGAGGAAAATAGTATGGTTAGCCCATAGATCGTTCGGACATATGGGAGTCGACAAAACAGTCTCGATGCTGAAAGAAGCATTTATATGGCCGAGACTGAGAGAAACTGTAAGGGACACGCTAAAGACATGTGATCTATGTCAAAGGATTAAACCTAATGCATTTCTGATGAGACAGAAGCCTATACCATTGTTGCCCGAAAGGCCCGGCCAAATCATATCTATCGATAATTTTGGACCTTTGCCAAAGGCAAGAAGAGGAAATCGACACATAATGGTGGCTATGGATGTCTTCACTAAAATGGTTGTCCTTGCTCCCATACAGAAGACTAGTACCAAACAGGTGTTAAAACGACTTAAAGAAAAAGTGATACCGATTCTGGGGAAACCTGAGAATTTGTTGTCGGATCACGGCAGTTGTTTCACCAGTGTAGAGTTCCGACGAGAATTAGAAAGACTTGGAATACGTCAAATTTTGTCAAGTATTCGCCATCCTGAGGCAAACCCTGTAGAGAGAGTTATGAGAGAGACGGCCAAGTACTGTAGAATATACTGTGCCGAAGAAAATTGGAAGTGGATAGATATTTTGGATATTATTGAATTTTGTATAAATAATACAATCCATGAATCCACAGGAGAGATACCCATAACGTTACATCGGAATGAACAACCAGAAAGACCTTGGAGTCTGGTAATTCCTAGGCCAGCAGACGCTCAGCCGGGAAGAGATGTACGAATTAGGAGAGCCTTTGAGCATCTAAAAGCTCAAGCCGACAGGAGGCAGAGAAGAAATAGGCATAAGAGGTATCATCGACCATTACTAGCAGGAGAAATGGCGTTAGTGAAAAGACCAGCCATTTCGGATCCAGGGAACCGTGTGTACAAGAAGTTCCAGAAAATGTACCACGGACCATATCAAATAATCAGAGATTTGAGGAATAACGCATATAGAATTCGGCACTGTGAAACGGATCACGAAGTGACTATGAATTCAGCAAATTTGAAATTATATTACCCTCCCGAAGATTTTGATGAAGAAAATGAACAAGCCCTGGTCATGGAAACATTTAGAGATGAATCCGCTTTTGACATAAACAAGAATAAGGAAGAAATAGAAAATAGAGCTCAAGCATTCGAGTGCGAATGCGAATTGGAGAAAGTATATTGGGAAATTAAAGAAATAATTGAATTTATTGAAGAAGAAAATTCCAATTTAAGAAAAGAAAATGACGAAATAAGGAAACGGGCAGGGATAGATCAAACCCGTAAGGGAGAATGAGGTTCTGGGAACTTAAAGTCCAGACAAATAAAGAAAAAAAGAAAGGGTAGGGACAGAGCATACCCGACCTACACAATTACCGGATACGACTTAAAAGAAGTAAAAACAACAGTAAATACGGATGACGTTATGATGGCTTCGACGAATAAAGAAATACAAATTAAATTGAAATAAATTTCCTCAAATTTTTTCGAAAATTTATTTACCTAAGGAGGGGAGAGATGAACCCATGGGCCATAGGGTCCATGGAAGGTCGAACCCATGTCCTTAAGGAAGAAATGAAAGAAACGTATAGTTTCCTAAAGGAACGGAGAGAGATTTTAAGCCAGGATTATAGCTTAACATTGTGCAAGCGACTAGGGACAGATGTTCCTTAGATGAGATCACCCCACTCGACATTCAAGAGAGGGCTGGTCACGAGTATTAATAACTGAATGGAAATTTCCACCGTGTTAGACAAGGAAGCCTGAATCGGAATTCGAGCTGACGTTGCTGGAAATTGACAACGCCGCTTATGCGCCAGAAGAGGAATAATTAAATTTAACACGTTTACGAGCATAATAATGAGTAAACAAGCACAGTACAGTGAATCATTTTGAATGAGAGATTTTTCAGTAATGAGAAACCATTTAATAATTGCGCAGAAAAAAACTGCCGACGTAAGACGACGTCATTGGGGAATTACCTAAGCCTCTGTGGAGGGGAGAGAGCAAAAGGAATGCAACACCCACACAATTGAGGACGAGAAATTAATTAATATCTCCGAATTGCACGATCGATTCTTAGGTGCAATGAGATTATATGACATTGAGAAGAAGAGCTTTCGGAGGGTATAATTTTTATATTTGTGGCATCATTATTTTAGAAGTTGACCACAGAAAAGGCTAGAGTCTTATTTTTTTGTAGTAAAATAGTATAAAGCTTCGGGCGTTTCCAAGCCAATCATGCAGTCATCGAGCACTCCGTGAGGGGAAGTGCTGCACCACGGCGTAGAAGTAGTCATTCCGACAGTCCGTGAGGGACGTAACTCTGCGTTACATCGAAAAACAGCTACCAGTACTCCTTGAGGGGAGAAACGTTGTGTTACACCGCAGAAGTAAGATCCGATAGCCACAGGCGTCGCAGTATTAACGACTTGCTTGCCTCCATAAGGAGTGGTCAAGACGAAATTTTAAAGTATCGCCGTAGTGAAATATTAGGAAAATCCTAATTATAGGATTTAGGCCCGACTGTATACAAGTTAAAGTGAAAATTCGTAAGATATAGTCAAGAGCAGGCTGCGAACATCGGACTTAAAGGCGATAGGTCGTTAAATGTACGAACGAATAGATCATAACGTACGGAAGTATCGTACCAGACAGATAAACTGTTATTTAAATTAAAGAAACCTAAAAGGGAAGAACAGAATAATAAAACAGTTCAAATAAAGACGATAGGAGACTATAAACATTATCTCCAGAAAGCAGGCGAACTATTCTAAAAAAATACTAGAATCGAGAAGTACTAGCTGCTATAAACTGAATCTATAGGTCTTAGAGGAGACCTCGATCCGTATATACTTTCGTTAGGATCGATAGACAGATCTACAAAGAAGCCGTTCAAGCTAGATAAATAGCCGGTTATCCAGGATAGGAGTAGTAGAATTGGATTCCAGGGAACAGTAGATGTTTCGGGACTTTCGCATTCTGCAGGATAGGAAGCCGACATCGAATAAATTTCACCCTTGGAAACGGGAATTTAAGAAGATCACGTGTGATAGGCTCAGAAATACGGCCTAGTGATCGAGTATTGTGAAGTGTAAAATAATCAAGATTGTGTGTTAAATTAATATTTTTAGTGTTCATTATGTGTTCAAAAGGGACACATCAGTATATAAAAATGTCGTTAATGTTAAGTGTTTTAAATATATGTCAAAAAGTGTTTTTACGTAAGATGAATTCCTTTAATATGGAGTAAAAGTTCAAAGTGGGCCCAAAAATGAAGCACCGCACCAGATTAAAGATCATGGGATGATCTGGAAACATGTGAGTACTAAATTCATCTTATTTTGGTGTCAGAAATTGGTTGTGTACAAACCCACCGGAGTTTTTGAGTGAAAGGGATGTGTTTTAATAAATAAATACTGAATAATCAAGAACACGGTCTGAACGATAATAAAAAAAATTGAGAAATTATAAATAATTGTGTAAAGAATAAATCCCGTAGAGTAAATATGTGAATAAAGGGTTAATGTATCTAACAAATGTCATAAGAGCAAGCGAAATATCATTAATTATCATGAAAGATATTGAAATAAAGTAAAGTTGAGATATGAAAGAAATAGCTTTTGAGCTTGTATAAAGAATAAAGATAATAATAATAATTAAATATGGAAATGTTAAATAAAAATCAAATAAATTGATATGAACATAAGAACGTTAAGCCTTAACGTATGTGTAAGATATGATGTTCAATGGAATATTTTAAAACAGGGAGCGATTTATCGACAACGGAAGGATTAATATGTGAATTAAAATAATATGAATTGTTACTAAAGAGATTTATCAGTTCTTGGGAAGACATTTCGGCTTAAAAATAATGCATAGCGCATAATGAGCGCAAATATAATATTAAAGTGTCACGCTAGGAACGCGTAGTGGTTAAAATACTTGGTACATTACTTATGGAGGGTAGTTGGTTGCAGTGAATTGATAATTGTATAAGTCCTCTATTTGTGACATAGTATCACGAGGCATTGTGTATGTATTTAAAAAGGGAGCTAATATATGGTATTATTGAGCGTATGTCATATGGGCCACGGCCGACTCTAAATCGCATTTTGTATAAGTCCTCTGTAAGGGATTGGTTCCCGAGGCACACGAAGAGATTCGAATGCAGGATCTTCTTATGATAAAAGCCCCTTAAATTCTCCGTCGTCGTATGTGTATTAATCTTCCCAATCAATGAGGACCCTCTCATAATTAATAAATGCCAAGGATACGAAAATGGTCTTTGAACCAAAGAATAGTTGTTTGAATGAATACGGTACAGTAAAGCCCGGTCTCCCCAGAACTGGATATAATGGGAAGGTTTGTTTTGAAAGCCTTGGAAATAAGCTACTAACGTTGGGTCAGACAGGGAGTCGCCGTCACCCTACGTGGTCATAAATCGCACCCCAAGTAGTAGAGTCTAGCTCTCTTAAAGCGAGAGGGAACAGAGACCGTCTCGTAAGCTGTTGTAAAGAGAATGAATACACCAGGAGTGTTTAAAGTTGTTAACGACCCGGGCGTTGAACCGAGGTCCTTATAGATGGATATTTTCGTTTGCCGGTTCAGATCGTAGTTTCTTATATGATAATGGTCTATTAAGACATAAGAGATAAATAACAATCCCTATTGTAATAATGTATGGACGTGGGATTCCACGAGTTGATTGAAGGCAACTGAGTTCGGGAGTAACTATAGTTCTTTGACTGTGTCAAGTACCTTCACGCTCTGGAGTACATAATTGATTTCTGACTACCTTAATATATTTGTGAAATAAAGAGAGATGATAACAACTGAATGTGTGGACATGCCCAAAATATTGAGTTAGATAATTAACCTAGATTTTTAAATATAATTATATATTTGTTTTTGAGAAATAAGAAAATATAAAGGATAGTGTTTGAGGTGTATAAGAATGACACCATAATAATGTAAATGCATGGAGCCAAAGAGCTCGGAGTTATGTAAACTTAATGTTAGTGCTTTATGGAAGTGAGACTAAGTAAGAATTGTTGGTTTATGTGGAAACCACAGGTTTTGAATACAATATTTGTTTATATTTGTGATTCCTTGTTCATTTGGAACAAGCAGTTGATTATTGGGTCAGTAATTAAATTGTTAAAATGTTTGTAGCGCCATTAATTTTATTAATTAAATGTGTTTAAATAGGAGTTGATTTTGTTGTTATTTTTGCAAGTGTATCCTCTAATTAATCCAAAATATGTGAGTCACAGAGTGGGGGAACTTACCGCTGCCCCGAAATTCCGAATTGAGCTACGCTGGTATACTGTGATTGGCATATTTCTTGCTAAATGGGCACAATAGGTCATACATGACTATGTGTACTAGGCCTTCGCCATTTGTCGAGCTGAAACAGGTCGTTATAGAGGCTATGGCTGTGAAACATGCAGATTCCCTTCGTGTAGCTAATGTTCCTCCTCCTTCTTTGATGTCTCGTCCCCCTCCTTCCTTGATGTCTCGTCCCCCGCCTAAGGTTATGTTCCACCCAAGATCCAATATTAAGTGCCACACGTGCGGTGGGGTGGGACATGTTAAGAAGGTGTGTCCGAGTAACCGGGTTGTGTATCGCCAATGACGAAATGTTTTGGAGACCAATTCGGATGTTACTTCTAAGGATATTTCTGTGCATGAGAGTTTGGGAAAACCCTGTGAAGTTTCTGGTCGCCCTACTAATGAAAATCGTGGTAACTCTTTGAAAACTAAATCTTCACGTGCTAATTCTGCTTATGTCTCTGACCTACCTAACCTGTCGGTGAGCAATATCGTGGCAAGTCAGCCTAATTCTAAACATAATGTGAAACCTGTGGTGAGGTTGTCCTCGCCATCTAATTGTAATCGTTTTAGAGTGAATAATGATTTTGGAATTTCTCCTGTGGCTAAAGGAATATCCCCGTTTATTGAAATTTGTGTTAATGACGAGCCCGTTTCTGCATTGCTTGATTCTGGTAGTGTCGCATCCTTTATAAGCGAGGACTGATTTTTATCTATGAAGAGTGTTTGCAAATTACCTGAGTTAGAGCCTAACAATGAATCTTTTATTTCGGCAAACTGTTCAAACTTAAGTATTTTGGGTAGTATGACAGTCAAAATCCATATTCTAAATTTTTCTTGGAAGTTTAAATTTTTTGTTGCCAGAAATCTTTCTTGTTCTGTGGTCATTGGAGCTAATTTCATGTCACACGTTGGTATGCTTCTTGATTTTGGTGCCCGCAACTTATGGTTTAAGTTTAATCCGCAAAGTAAGTTATCGTTCAACCCGGTTTTATCTTCTCCTGCTGTCAATTCAGTTAGTGTACCTGTGACTATTGAGGATCTCGATCTGGAAAATTTAACGAGTCTTCAAAAGGATGCCATTAAGAGGTTATGTCAGGAGTATAGCGATGTATTTACTGACAAGTTGGGTGTAACCCATTTGATGGAGTACAAGATTGAGCTAACCGATTCTGTGCCGGTGCGTTCCAGTCCGTATCGATTTGCCCCGCCCAAGTTGGCTGAACTTCGGAAGATTATCGATAAGATGTTGGAAGAAGGTGTAATCCAACCCTCTATCTCTGCCTACTCATTCCCTGTATTTCTTGTGCCAAAACCTAACGGTGGTTTTCGGCCGGTGGTTGACTCTAGGGCTCTTAATCAAAAGGATGTTTTACAATCAATTCCTTTGCCGGACCTTCATACTTGTTTTAGTTGGTTTCGCAACGCGAAGGTGTTCACGATCCTCGATTTAAATTCTTCTTACTTTCAAATTTCCCTCTCTCCGGAATCCAGGCATGTTACTGCTTTTTTCACTGACTGGAACCTGTTTGAGTATGCCCGTGTCCCGTTTGGCCTGTCCACCGGAGCCGCTGTGTTGAGCAGACTTCTGGACAAGGTGTTTTCAGAAATTAAATTCAAATTTGTGTACCACTATCTTGACGATGTGGTGATCTATTCTGAGTCCTTCGAGGAACACGTTGATCATCTGAAGGTTGTACTTGATCGGTTGCGTGACGCTGGCCTTACCGTCAAATTGTCCAAGGTTTCCTTTGCCAAGCCCAAAATTTCCTTCTTGGGCCATATTGTTTCCGCATCTGGTATCTCCGTGGACCAATCTCGTACTCAGGCCATCAGAGATTTTAAACCACCCAAGAACGCCAAGGGTGTTGCTCGTTATATTGGTATGGTGAACTTCTTCCGTAAGTTCATCAGTAATTTTGCCGACCGTGCTGCTCCTCTAAATCAATTACGCAAAAAGTCTGTGAAGTTTGAGTGGGGTCCCTCGCAGCAGGCAGCCTTCGAAGATCTTAAGCTTGCGCTCTCTAACGCCCCTGTGTTAGCCATTCCGGATTTTGGGAAGCAGTTCATTGTGCAGACTGATGCGTCTGGTCGTGGTGTTGGTTGTGTCCTACTGCAAGAATCTGATCTGGGTAGGCAACCCATTGCATACGCTTCTCGTACCTTAACGGACGCAGAGAGGAAGTATTCCATATACGAACTTGAGGGTTTAGCTGTGTTGTTCGCTCTAGAAAAATTCCGTATGTATCTTGAGCACACTAAGTTTCTCCTTGAGACCGATAACCAAGCCTTGAGCTGGGTGTTAGGGAAACCCCGTAAAACTGGTAGGATTGCCAGATGGGCAACTAGGATTCTGTCATTCCAGTTCACTGTCCACCACATTCGTGGGTCCGAAAATGCTGTAGCTGATTCATTAAGCCGCATGTATGAGGAAACAGCTGAAGAGGATATTCAAGGATGTGAACCCGTAAACCTTGTATCATCTGTAAATCATGTCAATGTTGTTCTCAGCAATTCCCCTGTGCTTTTTGAAGAAGTGAGGAGATTCCAGAAAGAAGATCCCTCCTTATCTAGCTTAATTGACCGAATCAATTCTGGTGAAGTGATCAAGCCCTACTCTCTGAAGGATGGTGTATTGTGTTGTTCGTCTCGTCATGACCGTCTACCTAAAATTGTGCTCCCGTCAGTCCTCATTCCCGAAATCTTTCGTTACTATCACGAATCTCCTATTGGTGGCTACCTAGGAGTATTCAAGACCCGTGCCAAGATCAGACAGTTTTTCATTTGGCAAAGTATGGATGGCGACATCAGGAGGCTCATTAGAAATTGTGCTGCATGTAGTATTAGGAAACCTCCGGTTTCTACTAAGGTTGGCTTGTTGTCATCTGAACCGGCATCTAGACCCATGGAGAGGCTTTTTATCGACCATGTTGGGCCGTTCCCTCGCTCTGGTCGGGGAAACCAATTTGCGCTTGTTTGCACTGACGGTTTCACCCGGTTTAGTTGGATTTTCCCCACCAGACAGGCTACAACCAGTTCCGTCATAAAGTGTCTTAATTCCATCTTTTGGGCCATGTCAGTTCCTGGTATCAGATAATGCCAAGTGCTTTGTATCTCATCAGTTCCGTCAATTCTTATTTGATTATGCTATTTCGCATGTAACCACCACTCCCTATTTTCCTAACCCGTCTCTCGCTGAGCGAGTCAATCGTAATCTCCGTTCTGCTCTGATTGCTTTCCACCACGACGACCATTCCAAGTGGGATTCTAATTTGCATTGGCTCAATTTTGCTTTCAACTCCGCCGTGCACGAGAGCACGCAAGCCACCCCTTTTTCGTTAATGTTTTCCTTTATGGCTAATTCTCCGTTGTCCAATCTGTGGAACCTGCACGATCTCCTTCCAGACAGTTTCACGCCCGAGGATATGAGGGCGGAATTCGACAAGGCTAGAGAGAATATTAAGGTATCACATGACCAACTTGCCAAGCGACACAATGCCTGTCGCAAGCCAACTGATTTGGAAATTGGTGATGTTGTGTACGTTCGCAATTTCGAGCCCAAGGGCGTCAGTAATCTAGTTTCAAGCAAGTTGACCCCTCGTTTCAAGGGCCCATGTTATGTAGAGGCATTCCTGACTCCCGTTACTCTGCTTATTAGAAACCCTAAGGCCAACAAAATTTCCAGAGTGCATCTGTCGCACATTAAACGAGGTGGAGACGTTTCTAATTAGGAAATGCTACAATAAATTTTGTAAACTGATTTTGTATAATGTAGAGTATCCCTAACCTTCATTGAGGCCTTCAGGCATCTGTTCCTTCTGGAATTTTGAACTGGATATGAAAACTCTGCTGGGATATAACTTGTAACTGTTGGATAATTCCCATTTTTAATGGTATATTGTAAAATTGAAACTAAATTTTGATGTTTTCATTGAAGATGCTAACATGTAAGTTGGACTCGGTGGGAGACCTAACTCATGGTAACCTTGTATTCATGTTCCCTTGCAAAGTTCAGGTCCAAGGTTGGAAGAATAAATCCTTCCAGGTTTGAATGTCGATTTGTTCCTTGTGACAATGCAATTGGCACAAAGTACGTGATGGTAGGAGGCGTAAGGAAGAAAATAGACAAGAGAGAGAACAAGAGAAAGGAGAAACGGATAACGGAGAAGGTGAAATGGAAGAAACTGAAGACGAGAAAGGAGAAGCAGATGAGATTGGTCATGAGGAGGACAGTACCAGTCAAGAAAAAGAGGAAAAAGATGAGGATGAAAGTGCAAGAGTGAGCCACGGAGAAGACAACATACTAGAAGAAGATAAGGTGAAGAAGAAACAGTGGAAAACAAAGTGAAAGAAGAGAAAGAACTGTTGAGTAAGACAAGACAGTCGAGGAAGAGGTGGAAAATGTGGAAAAGAAGAAGAGAGAAGTGGTTGAGAATGAAGACAAAGAGGACCAGGAGAATGGATAAAAGAATGAGTTGGAAAGCAAAGAGAAGGAGTAGGAAGAAGATGAGATGTCAGGTAAAGGAAGATAAGAGAGTGAAGGATCAGAAGAAGAAGAAAATAGGAAGGGAAGGAGAGAGAAACGGTGGAGATGGAAGATGAGGAGTACAAGGTACGGAATGACATGGCGGATAAAGAAAAAGACGAGATGGAAGGCAGAGAAGAAAACCGAATCCGAGAAGAAGACGCCAAAAAGGATCTCAAGTGGTAAACGTGGAGAACAGGATGCCGAATCGGAAACGCTGAGTAATGTTGATGAAAATCGTGATCAGTCTATGGATGTTGATGGAAACGAATATTTATACATTCGAGATGGTAATGGCATCGAAGGTAGCGGTTCGGATGATGAAAGGAGTGGAGATCGCATGTCTTTATCAAATGAACTCATTTCTCTGGCGCATCGAGACTTGTTTGGAACGTGGATTAGCTTGATGACGATTATGTAGTTCCTTCGGAAGTAGTTAAGTTATTTTATGTTGTGTGTGATATTTTAGTGTATGTGTGGAATGTGTTGTTTATGTGTATATATTTTTAATATATATGTGATTCTCACGTGTTTCACACGTAATAATTACATATATAGGATGGCGTATTGTCACAGTACAATCTCTATGACTTTTGGTTTTGATCATGGCTACTCTTTGCTGGTGAGCTATTGCAGGCCTCAGCGCAAAGCTTAGAGATTCTTGGCAATGGTGAACCAGTAAAGGAGAAGAGGGCCATGCTAAATTGAGTGACATATCTGTATTTTTATTCCTATTTACGTTTTTCTTTTGTTTTTTTATATATCTCTGGTTTTTATTAGTACTCTATGACTATTCTTGTGAGGAGTCCATACTTGAAGATTTTTATGAGAGTATCTGTGCAATTCATCGATTAGATTATTGAGATGTTGATATGGAGGGGAAGAAGTGAGATGATTATTGTGTGTGTGCTTGAGAAGTTGAAATTAGAGTGAGAACAATAAATGGAGAAAGATGGTTTTTGTTTGTTAAAAGTATCTCTCATTGAGTATAATCAACCATGACCCCAGAATGTACGGTTACAATCTCTTACATTCTTGTGTTTCCGCCTTTCATCCATCAATTCTAGTATATCCTGAGTGATCCACGGGTTTCTACCTATTCTTTCTTTCCTACCAATGTTTTCTTCTGCGGATTTTGTTATTTCATTCTTCAAAAGTGTCCATTCGTCTGCAATTGAAGTTTGTTTAGGGTTTTTCATTAGTCCTTCCTTTATACTCTTCTTGAATCTTTCGTTTACATCCTTTACTTTCAGTCTGTCTGTTGCCCACCTTTTTAGCTTTTGACTTTTCTTCAGTTTCTTCAACTTTAATCTGCATTTCATTACAACCAGATTGTGGTCAGAGTTTATGTCAGCACCAGGATATGTTTTACAATCCAAAATCTGGTTTCGAAATCTCTGCTTGACCATAATGAAGTCGATTTGGTAACGCCCTGTATCTCCTGGTCTCATCCATGTGTATATCCTTCTATTGTGGTTATTGAATAAGGTGTTAGCTATGACCAACTCATGCTCGGTGCAGAATTCCATCAGCCTGCTTCCTCGATCATTCCTTTCACCTAATCCGAAATCTCCTACTATCTTTCCATCTCTCCCTTTTCCTACCACAGTGTTCCAATCTCCCATTACTATAACATTTTCATCACCCTTGATATACCTCAGAATTTCATATATTTCTTCGTGGATCTTTTCAACGTCCTCATCATCAGCTTGACTGGTAGGCACATAGACTTGTATCACTGTGGTGCACGTAGATTTAGTATTGATTTTTGCTACAATAATCCGTTCACTATATTGCTCATAATATTCCACCCGCTGTCCAAGTTTCCTACTCAATATGAGACCAACCCCTGCTTGGCCATTGTTTGATTTAGTGCTAATGACCCTATAGTCTCCTGATTAAAAGTCCTGTTCTTCCTGCCAGCGCATTTCACTAATCCCAACCAAATCCAACCTCAACCTATCCATTTCCCGTTCTAAGTTTTCTAACCTTCCACTTCCTAGCAGACTTCTAACATTCCACGCTCCGATCCGTAGAATGTCAGATATCCTCTTTGTCACTTCTGTGATGTTGTTGACCATAAAATCCTCCTTACAAAACTAAATCAATATGGTATTAGAGTTCTAGATAATAAATGGATAGTCTTACTTAACAAGGCGTAAACAAATTGTAAGCTTGAGACACAAGGATGAATAGGCAACGAACATTTATGTATGCAACTATGTTCCTACTAGGAATTTATTTCATGATTTGACTAACCATTTTACTTGAAAGAAAGCTTTGAACTTTCTGTAAATGTAAGTTATTTAAGTGAGATCTTCTTAGAAGATATGATTTCATTCGATATAGGAAATTATAGGGACACCCTTATTCCAGTCGCAATTGAATTTAATTCGACACTTCAATAACATTTGTTGTTATTAAAACACAGTTTGTAACGTTACGTATTTTGTGAACGTAATTTTACAACAGTGTAGTTTGAAGAATATCAGTATGGAGAGGCATTATAATGTATTTATATTTCATGTTTAGTAATAGCTTTTTTTTATAACAGAGTATCTATACTGGGTGGAATTCAGAGACATTTCTTGAGGACACCTGAGGAGACCTTGACTAAGGAGGCCTTGAGGCTTCCTCCAATCTGAAGGTCTCCTTGAGATTGATTTTGCCGTCAGAGTCATTTCCTTAAGGTCTCCTTACTCCAGGGATCCTCAAGGCTTCCTCGAAAGTAAGATCCACTGGTACCAATCACATACGAAAAGTTTCACTAGTGTTATTCGAATGAGTATTAAAGTTGACGTGTCTTACAATATAATCTGATGTTGCATGATATTAACGTTGATATGTTAAACATTATAATTGATTGTCAGCTAGTCACGTATGATACATGTGTGATTAGCGCGTACTTATTTCAATATTACTTTTTGAGACTTTTGGCAAGTCAGTGTAGCTTTAGTTTCCAGACAAGCTATGAAGCAATTTTCGCGCCCCGGTATTTCAAACTTATTATGTCCACATGTAGTATAGAGTGGAGTAATAAAGCAATTGTTGTGTGTAGAGGATAAACATTTTGTTGTGCAAATCGTCCTCCAGTATAAAAATATACTTGAAAATAATAAGACGGACGAAGTTACCGTGGAAAAAAGAAGAGAACATGTCAAAATATGACGGAGGCGTTCAACTACGAGCCTGAGCACAAGGTAAGATTTCCTCAATTTTCGTATTATTTCTGTAGTAAGACGCTCCTGTTGATTCTTTTAAAAGCACCAATACGTTCAATAGGCCTACTGACTAAAAGGAACATAAATGAAATAGTAGCAAAAACGTAAAGTAGTAGCCTACTTTTAAGGTTACCGTACCATAGCCTATTAGGGCCTTCGCGTAATAAACAACCAAAATCCGGAGGTATTGGATATTCTCGGTCTTATTAGGTGTGTAATAAGTGTACGAGATAGGAATGCTGGCATATCGAGAGCCTCCCAATTGTATAACATGGTATTCTATGGACTACTTATGCCATAGAAGGACAGTGGCAGTAAAGAGCAACTTAATTGCCACTATGGGCTACCGTACCCTACACAGGAGTATATTACAGAGGAAAGTATTGTGGATCACTGTGGAGAGAAAACCACTAAGTTACATAGGCCTATCCACCTGTGGAGCATGAGCATGGTTAGGACAAAATAGCCCCATCTTGCAAGGGGGTATCTGAATTAAAATGTTTCCTCCTCGGATGGATTACAGTTGTACTGCATAAGTGTAGGCACGATGGTAGGCACACTGTCACACATCGGAAAACCAAGGGTTCCTACTCCCAATATTTGCTAGATGCACATAATATTGTGTTGAGACTGTACAAATTGTAGCATACATTATAGCTTCGCAGCTCATGAACTGCACAAAAAATATTTACATAACTATAACATTCAATGAATAATAACGATACCGTAGTTATTTATTATAATGAACATTAAAGGAGAGGAAACTATTGTAAATAAAGTTGTAATGGACTTCTAATTCTGATTAAAAATAGAACCATGCCAGTTTCTTGTAATGAAATTACTGCTTTTTGAAAGCAGTGCCATAAACTTGACTCTGCGGGCTACGGTACTTTTACTAGTGTAATGTTAATGGCCATATTACTTATCCTTTCTTTCTGATATTTTTAATTGGTGTTTTTTCTTGAGTGTTACCGGTACCTTAACATTATGAATTTTCTTTTCAGAAAATTGTTGAACAAATAAACAAAAAATTGGGACTACGAGAAAAGCAATTGTGTGACGAAAAAAGAGCTCAATAACATGACCCAGCTGTGGATTCTCTCTTGGGGCAGATGGATATCGAAATACTGTTTGCCCTGGACAGTCACACAAGATAGGCAGTTTGAAGGGGCAGCATCAATATAAGAAGAGCCTATCATCGAGCTGGTCATAGAAACAGATAAGGCTGGCACCAGTACATCGAATTATGAAAGCCCAACAGGTTTGTCAAAGAGATAGTTTTAAGATTGTTTGCAGAACAATGTTCTCCAACTCGATATTATTCCCATTTCTATGGAGTCTGGAATTTGTAAAACAGAGAGCCATGTAGGTTATACATTATGTGTATAATTCAGGTGAAGTTTGGACCAACCATCGTTACTAGCCGTGGCTGTCAGAATGCTACTTTTCATGTGTACGGCAACTTTCACCTACAGTCAAAGCTCAGAGGGAGGGTGTATCAGGGGGAAGTGTGTCCGGACAAGAGTCGGGGGGATAGTAAATGCAGTGCTGCAATGCGTACAGCGCTCAGTGACTTCTCCAAGGTACATTTTTGAATGAAATATAGAAGTTTCTTTTATGTTTTCAACCTTGACTTTGTACTTAAGGCACACTACGACTGAGTTTTGGTCAGCAATCGCCAAAATATCCATTTTTAATTTGTTTGTATAATTACGCCTCTTTGTACTACAGTGAGTCCGGGAATGTTCTCTGCAGCGCCTACATGCGTCTGCGAGAGCTAGCTACAGAAGTTATGTTGGCAGCACGGTTGCCGCTTGCATCATATTAGCCTTTCACGAAATGATTGCCGGCGGTCGAGATGGGAACTATTCTTTGTTTACTTGTGTCACACGTCAGCCTGCTTCGTTGACAGGTACAGTTGCGCGAGTAGGATATGACTCAGCTCAAGTAGCCTCTGTCATCGTTTAACTGTCCGTGGTTACATGAGCTCCTATGACGCGCAATGCTGCTTGACTTATGAGCAGAATGCATTCTGTCATCGCTGTGTTCCCTAATAACAAGCAAACAGTATACTTTGTACTCACCACAGCCATTCATAACAGATGCTGGAAGTGCTGATGACACATACGCTCGCTAATTGCAATACAGACTGACGATTTTGACAGGCTACAGCCCACACGTGTGGGATTCACCCTGTCAAGGTACCAACTAAACCGATGACGCAACCACTCACAGCTGCACGTAACCACTGCGGAGAAAGTTCTCGGGCGCCCTGTATTTGGGAACCAGTCCCCAGTAGTATGCATGACATTAATCTAGTAGAGAATGTGACATGAATTATGAAGATAGTTTTGTAGCCATGGAAATATTTGCGGCACATGTTTTATGGGCAGATGTACTACACTACAATTCTGTCAGATGGTGACTCTAAAACTTTCTTTCAATCACCTTGTTCATGAAAGCATGGACCGAACCTCAGTTTCCCATTTTTTGAAACAAAATTTGCAACTTGCCTATCAGATTTGCAGCTATAATGTTGCAAATTTTTATACGCATTCTATATCAATGCATCCGTAAGTTCAGTGATTCTGATTAGTTTTACTGTAGTATTCTTAGTTTTTATATTAAATATATTTTAATTTTATAATAATAGGTATTTATTTATTAAGCTTATGGCTAGAGATACAGTAGGAATTTATATATGTATATCCAAATTCTGAATATAGTCAATCAGGGGTGTAAGTGGTGCGGGAACGCGTGGGAACGGCGTTCCCACACTGGTTTCATTCAGTAAAAAAAACACGCAAGTAAATAAATTAATATCTTAAAAAATGTGTGAGTGCCTCATATATTGATTTGAGGCATCAGCACCCATGCACCGTACCTACCCGAATTTTAATATTCTAATTGTTTACTTAGATTAAGATTCGGTAGTTCGTTGTCGCAACCTTGCCGTCGCGTCGTCGGCGCGGTGCTAGCCGGTATCCGGGGCGCTCAAGTTTAGCCACCTCCCTCTTTCACGTGCGACTGAGAAATAGTGAGAGAGAGGGAGGGAAGTCATTGTCATTGACCTCTGCAGTCGGCACTCGGCAGTCGTGCTACTGGCGTTCGTGTGGCAAGTGGTGACGCGCTGATTTGACTGTTCTCTTTATTTTGTTTGTTAGTGAGGTTATCGTGCGCTGTATTACTTTAATAATTAGTTGTGTTATTTTAATAGTATTCAGACGAACTTGAATTGAGGGGCGATTACTCAATTATCCCAATCGAACATGGAGCCGTCAAAGAAAAATCAAAAAAAACACTGTTTTCGTTCTTTTCTAAGCAACCAAATGAAGATAAGGTGAAGAAGTAAATGACGATTTAGATGTATCTCACTCAGAGAAAAATTCTACTTCTCGTCGTGTGTCTTCAGATGAAAAAAGTGGTTTACAGGCAGGAACTGAAAGTAATTCTTCTGTAAGTTCGACATCGAATATGCATGAGCATGATGTACAACATAAATCTGAATGGCCTTCTATATGGACTATTGATATGTGGGAACGCAAAAAAGAAGCCTTCCCATGGTTGGGTTGCAAAAACGGTTCATTAGGCTGTACATTATGTAGCAACGTTTCTCATCCTGGTGCTTTTAAAAAGGAACGTACTGTCCCCGTACATTCTAGAGGCGGTCTGTTGGATATCCGAAGCAACGGCTGGATTCGTAGACCCTGACTGCTCCGGCGCAAAATACAAGTCAAGGATCTACCTCCAACTAGACCCTCGCGAATATACGTGGCGGAAATTACAATACAACTGTGAATTACATGAAAAATACACTTACCTCGCGGTAAAACACCTACCTTTATCTCGGGAATCTCGTGGTCAGCTTCTCTGGACCTAAAATGGGTTTCACAGTTGCATCTCCTTATATCTAAAATAATTCACGACAACGCGGCTTCTAATAAAACTAAACAATTTAATAACCAATGTAAACTAAAGCTAAACATTCACACTACAAAATAAAATACATACTCCCATTCGTTCATCTCCACTCTCACGCCACTGACAGAACCGCGTTCTATCAACATAATGGCAAACTTTGGTGTAGCTTGGGTCCATACAACAAGCTGTACAACAATTACACACCTCGGTGTATTAACATTCTTCTGGCACGTTCCCAAGCACTTATGGGCGCTCGGCGCACGCGATCATTGCCACGTGTCCGATGACATAACATTCACCGCTACATTCCCAGTCTGACTGATTAAAAAAAAAAAAGAGCGAGCCGGGCAGTTCGCCACATCTCTCCCCATTTCCTTGGCCTGGCCGTGCTATGGCCTTGGTTGGAAACGAGTTCTTCATAACAATGAAAACTGCGTTAAATGAAGGCAGATTCACGTCAGCCAAATACGTGAACTACACTCAAATCCTACATGCTACTGGCATAAAACTTCTGTACACACTAACATTCACACTCTTGCATTGTGACGACCCAATGGAGTTCATTTCATTCGCACTGAACAAGAAACAAACCACATGCAATCACATACTCATTCACACTCTAATCTTTACGTTAAACAAACGAACACTTCCTATTCTTAACACGTTATACACTCGATTGATAAATAATAAAGATAAACACTAAAAAAAATTATAATGACGCTTATAGCACCAGCTATAGTCCTTCCAAAGTAATATAAAAACAGTCGAGCCTGCGCTCTGATCTAGCAGTTATGTCAAATACAGTGAACTGTGATCTTCTACATCACCAGAAATAACCACCACTAGTCTCTCATATCTGATCTGGTGTCAAAATAAGTTTAATACATTCGACCACTAAAGGTGAAACATATGCTGTTACAAGTCTGGTTTAATAATCTCGATAAAGGTATAGCATAACAGCTGTCATCATCAATTTCCTGTTCCAAGTTCAACCGTGAACCTTCCTGTCCTATCTAAATTCCATGTCGTGTATAACAAAATAAGGAGTACTCTCTACTCACAGTCTAAATGCCTTTGCCAACCCTAGTCATGCCCACGCAATGACTGTACTATAAAATGCGGAACACACCTTTGCAATAGCCTCGTATGCAAACTACATACGGAAATACACAAAAAAACACTATCAAAGGGTTATCAACTCCACTTCTATCAATTTGGCATTCCTTCGAAAGGGCATAATTTCAGAGCGTTGTCACCACAATCGCTGGTCTGATGAACAATAACAACAATTGTTATATTAATAATTTATACATCTTAACGACCTCTGGAATTCACGATACTGAACCTCCTCACTTAATACTCTTGAAACGATACTCTGATCAGTATAAACTGTTGTGCATACATTTAGTAAAAATACTACATCTCATCTTCACACATCTGGGTTCGACTTTAATCGAAGAAGGAATGTTATGTCTACAACGTGACATGATATTACTCCTCGTAAGTAATTAATCACAACATCATATCTGTGTGTTTGTGTCCAACAAGTATCTATCACGACGAGGATATCAAACGATAACTACCCTAACGTCGGATGATAATTAATCTTCCAAGAAGATTCTAGTTTCAAATAAATTAAATGACTGAAAGTTCAAAGCTTTCTTCAATAAAAACATACAGTTCGTCATATTCGTATTCTCTTCATTCAGAACGAATGTCTATGAGTTCTGACGATAATAATCGTGTCCACGTTAAATGTTTCTTTTCCACAATGTGACATGATATTTCACAATATATCACTACCAAGATCTTCTTTCTTGACGTTTCTTCTCGACGGATAAAATGCCCAAATTAAACTAATAAAAATTAATTTAAAGGGTAACATAGACGAAAAGGTCTTTCACCTGTATTCAAAATGAATACAAAAACGTCGAAAATAAATTACTGTTCCTTAAAGGAAATGACAAAATCTTGTTCCTCGAACAAGTAAATAATCTCAGTTCAGAAACTGGATTCCTAACAAACGAAGATAATAGCATCGCTTGACGATCACTATAATAAATTTCGAAGAATAAAAATGCTATGGATGGAGTACATAAATACTGTATCGATAAATGGATAAAGGATTTGCTCAGTAAATGTCACTACAATCTCTAACTACAAGGTTAGTGAACACTGCTACCTGGTCTCGAAGTCTAGACTTTCAAGATAGAGTATAACAAAATACTCTGGTGTTACATCTCCCAAAGATCTGGGCTGAATCCTAGTTCGTCTCCACGAACTCGTGACCTCAGGAAAGGAACGAATTCCCCCACTGGAAACAGCAAGCTCCGACCGGAATCGAACTGCGGGCCTCCAATCATCATCTTCATTTTGACCGGGATAACCCTGGACCTCTTGAAAATCTTGATGCTTCTTCTATCTCCGTCACAGCACAGTCTCATTATAACAGTGAGTAGCGTCGAAAGTTCTGCTTTCCACTTCAAAATGCATTTGAAGAGAAAGTCTTGGACCTCACTCGTATAACGAACATTCATGTAGATGGAATCTGAACATCGTTCTGTAGTCTCTGATGTTAATGTTGAGCTCATGTTTGACGAGAATGCACTAGAAAGGAGTTGTGCATCGAGTCTCATGATTGCTCACTAAGTAGACATTCACGAACAGTCTCCTCTAACGAAGCTCCATCGCTGCCTATATTGCTTCTATCTGTCTATACTCCTGGCGCACATAATAATCTAGTCCATAATAATCTTCATAATGCTAGACTGAATATTGTTCTTCACTATGGAATACATCTCCATCCTAAGTGTTGTAATACAGCCACACAAGCAATAGTAATACACACACTCGTACTCACGGGTGGCTGTTGCCTGAGCTGCAGTCGCTCGGACAAAGTGTCGTATCGCGCTGGAGAAAAGCACTTTTCTCGCGCTTCACAAAACTGCTTTTAATTGCTGAAATAATTCTTCCAAACTTCTGTAAGTTTGCAATATACAGTATCTGCTAGTCAGCTACAATACGTAGTTGAAATGAATTCTCTGAAGTCGATCAGACCGAAGTTAATGCGGTAAATGTAAACCTCGCAACTTCACCTAGATTCAAGGCGCGGTCGTCTCCTTATTCCTCTCTCGCTCAAGCCTTGTCTCCACGGGTCACCTTCTACTAGACCGGCGAAACACTCGGAACTCCTTTTTCCTCCAATTTCACACGTCTGACCTCTTCGACGTTCAGATACACAAGAGCCTCGGTGCTTGGCGTCTCCCCCTCCAAGTCTACCGATTTTAGCCGCCTTTTCGAGTTCCCTCTCGAATTCGCGCGGGCTCTAGCAAATCGCTTATTTCTTCCAATAGCGACCTGCTATTGACTTATAAAATATTTCCAATATTTTATTATCAAATTCTTCTCTTTTCCAATATGTAAATTCATTCTTTAAGGGCTTAAATGAATTAAATATCCATAAAAATTTAGTTGCTGGAACTCCCGTCTTCTTTAAAAATTCTTCCTATTGGCTGTAAGCTCATATCCAATGGGATAATTTATAACAATATCTAAACAAATCCTGGGAATATTCACTGTTGCTAGATCGATTCCAAGCTTCTCGAAACTTCCATTGCGCATTACTATCACGTGACCGAATTTCCCTCCTAGCTCGACGTCGCCTCACGACTGGTTTCTGCCAAGTTCCAGCCATCATATTCCTTGGTTAAATTTTATCATGGGCTTCGAAAAAATGTATTATTCCCATTTTCATCCATTATAATTCATTTTACGGGGGCAGTACATCAATTTCTAAAGAATGGTGCACATTTGCAATAACATTCAATGGGTCTAGTAAGTCTGCCCAACTTACTTCCCTAAGAAAAAATAATTCTTCACAAGCAATCATCAGCCCACTTGACTGCTGAGAGCATAACCGCTAAGGCGAACGAGGAAACTATTGAAAACGTTAGTGATAAAATGAACCTTTCCAATCTAGAATCTACAATTAAAGTATTTCGATCAGCTTACTATTTGGCAAAAAATGATAGGCCCTTTTCTGATTATTCTAAACTTTTGCAACTTCAGAAAATGAATGGTGTAGACATTGGTGTAGGATTACACTCTAGATTTAGTTCAACTGAAATCATTGACCACATTTCTGATGAAATGAAAAAACGAATTACTCAACAGGTTAAAAGCATTTCAGGTAAAATTTCGATTTTGATCGATGAATCTACAAGCTTAAGTGATAAATCTACTTTGATTGTTTATTTAAAATGTGAAACCAGCAAAGATTTGCCACCAAATGTCTTATTCTTAGACCTAATTGAATTGCCTAACCAAACTGCTGATTCTATTTTTGAGGCACTCTTAGGTTGTTTGAAAAAATATGGGTTTGATCTTGAGTACCTAAAAGAGAACTTAGTTGCATTTGCCTGTGATGACGCTAGTGTCATGTTAGGAAAAAATCTGGCATCGTAGAAAAGCTACTACAACAGTTTCCCAACATTGTTTCTTGGCATTGCATGAACCATAGGATAGAGTTAGCTGTAAGTGATTCCATCAATGACGTTGGGGCTATTAACCATTTTCAAATGTTTATGGACAAGCTGTACACTCTGTATAGTAAATCGCCTAAATGCCAAAGAGAACTAGCCGAGTGTGCTAGTGAGCTTGATTTGCAACTACAGAAAGTTGGTCGCATTTTGGGTACGAGATGGGTTTCCAGTTCATTTAAAACTGTTATGGTCGTTTGGTATGGATATCAAGCATTGTACTCTCATTTTAAGAAGGCCCAAGAAGACAAGAACAGAACAACAACCGAACAAGCAATGTACGGTGGGTTGGTTAAGCGCTTGACATCAACTCAGTTTCTGTCAGATTTGGCGATAATGTATGACATATTAGCTGAATTAACAATGGTTTCAGAATGTCTTCAAAATAGGGAGGCAACTGTTGTTTATGCAGACAAACTCATAAGAAGGTCAATTGCTTTTTTCGAGTGCCTTAAAGAGAAACCTGGAACTAAGACCCTTGAGGCCAAGAGAGCTGCAATCACTGGTAATTTTTGCAGTGGCGTATACTGGTCTGAAGATCTGGGCTACCACTGAGCTTAATATTACACGAATGATGCTTTTGATCTGCCGTGCGAAAAAAACCCTTCCTTTCACGGCTAAATAACAAACACGGCCAGCAATACAATTTAGACAGTTTAGAACTGCCAGATAACCTATTCCACCTAGCATGTAGATGATGTGAAATGACGTGTGTACATTTGGCACACAATTGCAGTTCAGGTCATATGTATAATATGAACTTTCTCACTGTATAGACGACGGCAGAAAGGAACTTCTAACACGCTCTCTATTATACAGTCATTGGCATTTAAAGTCCCCGCATGTGTTAGTTCCATAATTGTCTTACAAAATCACAACTGGCACAGTTAAAACAAAACACTACATAAAGATTATTCAGCATACACACATTTAAATAATTCACACATCGAAAATACTACAACTTCTAAAACATATGCACATATATGCGCGCGATAATGTATATTTATTGTAGGCTATTTGTTCCTTCAAACGCTTTTAACTTCAAAGAAACCGCTGGTACTCAATTAAATTAGCCTCTGGCTGCGCGAGCCAGCGGCGTGTGGTCCAGGTATGCGGTGCGACTAAGCGCTCCTTAGCCTGGGGTTTAACTTGAATCGGGGTTAAAAATTGGCGGATTCTTGCTTGGTTTCAAGTTGTTAAGCGAATGATTTTTATTTGATGTTGTGTATGCAATCATTTAAATATTTGGTAGTTTGATGTTTTTTTGCGTGGTATAAATATGTTAGTACCTATTTCGCTCCGTGTTACTCAGACCATCGCCGCTCCAAGCTGTGTTTATTCTTGTTAGGCGCTGTCCAGTATGGTAAGAAACCGCTGGCCGTAGCGGCAACTCACTCGCTATGAACGATGGGCCTGCACGGAACAAGGGAGGGTGCGGAGAGATGGGGGTAGCGGCGTAAGGCTGCCGCTTTCTCGGTCGGTTTCTGCTGCGTTGCCGCGTTGACTACCCACTAACCATTATTTCTTTCGATAAAGAAGAATGTGCATGAAAGTCACGATTGTTTGAATGCTTTGTTGAACCAGTAATAAAGTGTTATTTATTTTTAATGTAATTTTCTTGGGCTACCGCCGGTAGCCCCGGTAGCCCTAAGAATACGCCCCTGAATTTTTGTGATGTTCCCTTAACAAGTAGAAACAAAATAACTGCTATTAATGACCAGCAGTTGCTATCAAGTGTTATCAACAACCTTAAACGGAGACTTTTCACAACAAGAAGCAGTAACGAACCATCTACAGCCACAAGGACCAACAATTATGATTATGAAAAAGAATATGACTCTCCTTTCAGAACTGAAAGTACTTGAAAGTAACAACTGGCCTCCAGAAAAATATGTTGGATACGGTGAACAAGAAATCGAACATCTCTGTGCAAGATTTAGGTTGAATGCCAACAAAATTAAGAACAGCTTCAGAGATTACCTGGAAAACAGCACTACGATTCCGAAGGACTTAAACCCTCTGATAAACTGCACAAAGCTTATTCCTTGCAGTTCAGCAGAGTGTGAACGTGGCTTCAGTCACATGAATATTATTATATCGCCAACACGGTTAAAACTGACCATCGAGCACGTATCAGCATTAATGTTTATCAAGTTGAATGAACCAAGTATCCAGACATGGAAACCAGAGAATTACGTCAAGACATGGTTAAGACGACACCGCACAGCTGATGACACTAGAACTCGACGAGCCAACCTCCAACCTGATGACAAAGAGGAAGAAGATGCATTTGCCATTTATTTGTAAATACATTATAAAATTTTATTGAATATGTTCAGTTTTTAATCTTTGTGTTTGAATTTGTTAGTAAACGTATACATAAAACATGTTACATCGTCGATTTTTTCTTTTTACCTGTGATAATTTTATCCATTTCATAGGCTACAGGGCCCCCGAACCGAACCCCCCGCTCTCTGGGTGGGGGTACCCCTCAGACCACTTCCTCCCATTGGTAAGTCAGTATTTAGCGTTCCCACACTAAAATTTTTGCCACTACACCACTGTAGTCAATAGTCTCTGGGGTCACGAGAGCAAAGTCACTAGCACTGCCACTGTACTTTCTTTTGCCGCACTCGATGATGATGTGCAGGATCGTCTGTTCTGTAGCACCACAGTCACACTCAGGCGTTGAAATTCTGTTCCACTTGTAGTGGAATGCTGCACAGTTCCCATGGTTGGTTCGTATCCGGTTCAATATGGACCATAGTCTACGAGGGAGGTTGAAACCAGGTGGCGGAGTCTTCTTCACAGGAAGCATTGTTGGACAACATTTGTTGTTAAGTCTCTTCTGCCACTCAACGAACGTTTGGTAGTTGCTGTTCCCCAAGTTCATGGCGTCTCGTATTGATGGTTTTCTGGAACGCAGGCGACCGGTAATTGCATCGCTGAAGTCATCATGTATCGGCAGTCCTGGATTGTTCATTATTTTATTGAATTCTTTTAGGAGAACATCTTTACGTCTGAGATCTGGAGGTGGAATATGACTTAACACTGGTAGCCAATGTGTGGGAGTAGATTTGATTGTGCCAGTGGTGAGACGCATTGTGCTGTTCAGTTGGGTATCTACAATATTTGTGTGAGCACTATTGAGCCAGACAGGAGCACAGTATTCGGCAGTCGAGTGCACCAAACCTAGAGCTGAGCATCGCAGAGTTGCAGCTGAGGATCCCCAAGTTGTTCCACATAGCTAATGAATTATGTTGTTGCGGGTTCCTATTTTTGCAGCAACATTCTGGAGATGTTGTTTGTAAGACAGCGTTCTATCCAATGTGACCCCCAGATATTTAGGGTATCTATTGTGTCTCAATTGCTGGTTGTCCATGTACACCTTCAGCTCCCTATTAGCTATTTTGTTATTTAGATGAAAGCAACAAACTTCAGTTTTGCCCTTCTAAGGGTCAAACTTCCACTACCCGAACTTGGGATCTGTCCTACGTGTCTGTCAACTAAACATTGAAGGTATAATAATAGGTAATTAATGGGATTACAAACATTGTAAATTGTGTTAATTTACTGTATATCTCAACAAGTATTCATTTGAACTTAAAATCAACCACAAGATTTACTTTTATACTAATGATCTAGTGGGAAAATCATGAAAATGATCTACCTCCATTAGTTGGGCACAAGGAGCATTTTTAAAATGGATATAATTTTCATTTAAAAATTATTATACCTCCTACTCTGTTGGAGATAGAAAAGTATAATTCAGTAGTATAGTGGAGATTATTGGAGGGCTGTGTGTAAAATTAGAACAATATCCAATAATAATTACAGAAAATTGAAAGCTGACTACCAGAAGAATATGCATGTCTTTTATAAAAGTGCAATTATCTCACTTTCCCATTTTTTAGACAACATTTGCCCTTTGCCTATCAGATTTGCAGCTACAGTGTTGCAATTTTTTATACACATTCTATATACATGCATCCATAAGATAAGTGTTTAGTTTTACTGGAGCATTCTTAGTTTCGCCAGTAAATATTTTTTAATTTTATAATAATAGGTAATTAATGGGATAACAAAAATTGTAAATTGTGTAATTTATATCTCGACAAATATTCATTTGAATTTAAAATCAACCACAAGATTTGCTTTTATACTAATGATTTATGTGGGAAAGTCATGAAAATGAGCTACCTCCATTAGTTGGGCACAAGGAGCATTTTCAAAATTTGCATAATTTGGACACTAGGGAGACGAGAAATTAACCGGGATATCACCTGCTTAACATGATCATGGCTAGTGAGCCTGGGAATTGGCAACTCTTAAGTTTCATCTGTTTCCCAGTGGCTTTGGGATGGATTTTCTGCATATTCCCTCTCCTTCCAAAGTCCATCCATCCATCCATCATCGTTCTTGAAGGGTTGAGGCACTTCTTACTCTATTTTCCCTTTATTTTATTACTAGCAGGTACCCGCGGCTTCGCTCGCGATCAAGACAATGGGGACGATGCATTATTGCTGATAGTTGGTTTATTCTATTACAGCATTCGCGGCTACAGGTGGGTAGATTCAAATTCTGAGAATTCTGATACATACAGTATATAGATATGAGCAGCAAAGTGGGAATTTTATAGAGTTGTGAACACATTTGAAAATTTTAGTTTTGGTTTTGCCATCTTCTGCTGAGACATAACGATTTTGTTGTCCGGATACTCGCCAGCACGCCACATACAGTTGTCCATGGGAAATAATGGTTTTGTCTAAACGTACACCTGGAATGGCAAATCTATCTGAATATGGGGAATTAAAAGTATTTTTCCTTAAGCTATTCTGGGTATAATTTTGCCACACTTATTGATGATTTGAACGTCAACATGTCGCTATTAATAGACCTATAGTAAAATATCTCTCACCTTGGTCGCTGATGTACATTATGCAGTCACTTCCAGTGTTACATCCCAGGGATTGAAATTCTCCAACAACCCTTTTGCCTCACATGCCTCTCTAAGTAATTAAAATTCCCGATTGTTGTTGTTTGAGTCTTAAGTTTTTTGACTGGTTTGATGCAGCCCTCCATGCCTTGCTCTCCTGAGCTAATCGTTTCATCACTACATAGCTACCACACCCTACATCCGAGGCAATCTGTATAACCCTGGTCTACCCCTACAGTTCTTGTCCTTGACCCTCCCATCCATAACTAAGCTTGCTATTCCTGGGTGTCTTAATATGTGTCGTACCAACCTATCTCTTCTCTTCATTAGCAGTCGCCAGAAACATCTCTCCTCTCCCACTCGTCTTAATAGCTCTTCATTTGATACCCTATCTAACCATCTGATCTTCATCATTCTCCCGTAACACCACATTTCAAACGCTTCAATTCTCCTCTTTACTGCAGCACCATTAGTCCAAGTTTCACTTCCGTATAGTGACTCAAAAGCTTTCAAAAATGACATCCTAATACCTAAATGTATATTCGATGTCAAGAGATTCCTTTTTGTGTAGAAATGCTTTCCTTGCCTGAACCAACCTGCTTTTTATATCCTCTTTGCTTCGTCCATTACTGGTTATTTTGCTTCCTAAGTACCGGTAACAGAAGTCTCCTACTTCCCGTAGCGTTTCACCTGCCAATTTGATGTCCATAGAGGTTTCTGATTTATTTCGGCTGCATTCCAATAATTTTGTTTTACATTTATTGATTTTCATCATGAATTCATTCGTCAAGACGGAGTCCATACCATTCAAAAACTCGTTCAAATCTTCTGGCGTATTGGCCAAGATGACGATGTCATCAGCAAATCTCATAGATGAAATTATTTCTCCTTGAGTCTTCACTCCGACTTTAAATTGTTCTCCAATTTCCTGATTATTGTGTTTTTAGAGATCTTTGAAATGCGTTGCCCTCGCACATGGTGTAGATGCATTGTCAAAGGAAAACATTCCATGTTACGAACATGGGCCGAATAACCTGTACCGAAAGCCTATTCTGGACAGCAGTTCCTTGAACTCAGATTTGCCAACATTTTATTTTATCTTTCCATGTGGTATGTCTCTGTACCTCAACATACAGAAGAGTGCTTTAAAAATCATGTCTTGTGTAAATTTTGGAAAATGTTGTGAGAGTTGTTTTTGCCGGAGTGGATACTCGCTAGTAGAAATTCTTTTCAGTAAAATAGACTGGTTCACAATTTGGTAAGTGCACATTGAGCTTCTGGCGTATTGGCCAAAATAACTATGTCATCAGCAAATCTCAGAGATGAAATTATTTCTCCTTGAATCTTCACTCCGACTTTAAATTTTTCTCCAATTTCCTGATTATTGTGTTTTTAGAGATCTTTGAAATGCGTTGCCCTCGCACATGGTGTAAATGCATTGTCAAAGGAAAACATTCCATGTTACGAACATGGGCCGAATAACCTGTACCGAAAGCCTATTCTGGACAGCAGTTCCTTGAACTCAGATTTGCCAACATTTTATTGTTTCTTTCCATGTGGTATGTCTCTGTACCTCAACATACAGAAGAGTGCTTTAAAAATCATGTCTTGTGTAAATTTTGGAAAATGTAGTGAGAGTGGTTTTTGCCGGAGTGGATACTCGCTAGTAGAAATTCTTTTAAGTAAAATAGACTGGTTCACAATTTGTTAAGTGCACATTGAGGTATATGACGGCGGGATGCCTTAAGTGTTAAGGAAACGGCAATAGCCGCCTAAGAGCTTCGTTGCTGTTGAAATTATGACCAGACCGATATTTGTACTTAACTATACGGGATTTGTGAGCCCAGTGTTTATGAAATTGAACGTAGCTATATCGCTACCTTTATTTAATAGCCGCTACTGTAGTGTTTAAAAATTAAAGGTGGTATTAGAAGGCACTTCCCCTAATATTTTTTACCCCTGGCACTACAGCCCATGAAGGGCCTAGGCCTATCATGCGACCGCTTCCCAGCCATTTGGCCTGCAGATATTGTGGTGACGCGTGGTCAGTGCATAGTGTCCTCTCAGCCGTTAATCTTGTTCTTCGTGACCGGCACGCTGCCTCACAGCTACTCAATTGTCCTCACGAATCTGAGTTCAGCCCGTTGCAGCCCTCACGTCAGTGTCTAAAATCTCTGACGGAGCCGGGAATCGAACCCGGGGCCTCCGGACGGGAGGCAGGCGCGCTACACTGTTCTTATTGTGTTTATATATATCTTGAAAAAGATAATAAATGAATTGGCATTGCCTCCTAGAGGGATATATAGAAAATCGGCCATTTGGCCTGCAGATATTGTGGTGACGCGTGGTCAGTGCATAGTGTCCCCTCTGCCGTTAATCTTGTTCTTCGTGACCGGCGCACTGCCTCACAGCTACACAATTGTCCTCACGAATCTGAGTTCAGCCCGTTGCAGCCCTCACGTCAGTGTCTAAAATCTCTGACGGAGCCGGGAATCGAACCCGGGGCCTCCGGACGGGAGGCAGGCGCGCTACACTGTTCTTATTGTGTTTATATATATCTTAAAAAAGATAATAAATGAATTGGCATTGCCTCCTAGAGGGATATATAGAAAATCGGATGTCATACCTTGAGGTAGTGTTGCCATGGAAACGGACTTGCGATTAGTTCATCAATCAGAGCGAAGATAGTTTTCTGCGAATATCTTTGAAACTGTTGGTTTTAGAGCCTTAAAATGTAGTTTTCGGTGTCCCGTAGGGACATACCGAGTATTGTTTCTTGCATCGAGGGGAGTAAAATGAGCTTTGTCCGGTCTTTATGCGACAACTTCGATATTTTGTCTTGGTTGAGTATTTTTGGTGACTTTTCAGTTATGTTGCCCATTCCACGGGAACAATGATTTATTTCAGGACAAAAGGCAGCCTATATGTTATCCCATGGTATAAGCTGTCTCCATTTCAAATTTCATCCAAATCCGTCCAGCCGTTGTAGTGTCAAGAGGTAACAAACTAACACACACACTCACACACACACACACGGACACACAGATTTTCACAATTATAATATATATAGGGATTTTCTTTTTTTCTTATAGTATGTAAATTATTTGTAAGTACAGGGTGATTCATATAAAACACATGATTTTCATTTCATGTTTATTTTGTTTGGTTCCTTAGTGTAGGGGCTGCGACAACGCGGTCATGTAGCCCAGTGTACTTTGGGTGTGTGTAGAATCTGTATGATAACTGGTGTTAATTGTGAGGACTGTATTAGTGTGTGTTATCTGTGATTCAGGTAGAAGGACTGCAGACGATTAATTTTTTCATGTAGTTCCTACTTTTGCTACCAAATGCTACCATCCACGACACCTAGCTGCGGACGTGGCTACTAAATGCCATCGCAGTCACCACCTGGCGGTGAACGTTGGAACTAATATAAAGCGTTATCAGCCTAACCTACAAATTTTAGCTTCCACAAGTGCAGTGTAGTTAGTAAAGCCAAAGCAAAACCAACTCCGTGCAGGCCATTGAAGCCCTGAGAGTAGTGGAAGGTAGAGGCTGGCACTAGATGGGATGGAGTTATCAGCTCCATGCCCGGCCGTCTTTGCTCCCAGGAATTACCCAGGTACTCATTTCTTGTGTAGGCTGAGTGAACCCCAGGGCTGTTTGCGTTTCCGAAAGTGGTAGTTTTGTTTCTAAAATCCACTACCTGGGTGGGGATCGAACCCACTCCCTTTCAGTTAGAAGCTCAGCGACTCTACCGACTGCGCCACTCAGCCCCCTCAAGTATAGTTAGTGGAAGGTTCTTTTCATGCCATAAATCTATGATATGAGACCGCAGGCATTACTTCCCCTCCGAAGGAAGGCATACTGAGGGATCATGTTTATTTTGACATGGAGGATGCTAGTAACATGCTATAGCCTCTTAAACGTCCAGAATATCTGGCAGATGACTGTGCCGTTGAAGGTTGTCAGTACGTAAATAGTGGCTTCAGTGGCGTAGTTGGTACCATGCTGAACTGCTGTGCCCAAGATAGCGTGTTCAAACCTGGCCGAAGTCGTCGGATATTTTAAGAGCGTTAAAATCCTTCTTCGGAGGGGAAGTAAAGCCGGTGGTCCCATGTCATAGATTTATGACATGTAAAAGATCCTTTCACAGACTAAACTTGTGAAAAAATATATTGTTATGTTAGATTTCATCGGAATGCTCTATCAAAGTCCCAACGTTTGCCACTAGATATCATTGATATCTGGTAGCGAAGGTTGGAAGTACTTGAAATTGAACGGAACTTGTAGCTCGCCCTAATAAGGGTGTCCTCTGGAAGCAGGTACAGACTCAGGAGAGCCGAACATGTCCTCGGACACTCCCGGCACTAAAGGCCATAAGATAAATAAAAATAAATAAGTACGTAAATGAAACATTTCGGTGTATTCCTATGCAAATAAAATCGTTTTACATGTATCATGCTGTAGTTGGTAGTGGTAAGGGAAAAATTAGGGGCTGATGAGGAGAAATGTGGTGGCTTGGATTCCACATAACAAGGACGTCACATGGCTTATGATCACAAAATTAGTGGACTCGTAAAACAAGAAGCTCCCTTTCTTCCTGATAGGCCACGACCACTCCCTGTCCAGTGAGATCGATTTGAGTTCTACCTGTAAATTAAGTAATTACAATTTTACCTTTCATGGCTTAATTCCACACAAAGCAGTCTGTGTTGTGCATTATATTATCTGATTTGTATTTTAGAGCAATGAGAAATTTCAAAAAATTCTATTAAATGAACCTCTTGAGAGTATTCTCATAAGTTGTATTTGCCAGAAACTTAAATAGAGTGCAACCTTTAAATTACTTTTGTAAGGGCGGTGAAAGGGTCAAACTCTTTCAACAGTAAGGACTCTCATCACACCACATTCCTATGAAGATTTCACCACATATCCATGAAATTAATTATAATTATATCACAGTAAAATGTTTTCTTTATAACAGTGCCCATTTAATATACGTGAACTATCAAAGGAATTCCAGACCTTGTTCATAATGAGTTAGATGTAGGTTTTATGTGTTTCAGAGCCATTTCCAATGAAGAAAAGTTCAGAGCCTCATGCAGTGGCTCTGAAGAAAAAACTAGCATACAAGAAAGGTGACTTCGGATACAAACCCTGTTGGCGCACGAAAAAGAATTACATGTTAAGCAAGTCAGGGAAATTAATATCAAGTTACAGGAGCAGGAATTAATTCTGAAACAGCAGACTTCCTGTCCCAAATGAAATGTATTTATTAAGTGTACAGTACAGCATGTAAATAAATACCTATGAAAATGAACCCATGCATTATGTATTTAAAATAAAAAGTAAACTATGGAACATTGCAAACAGCTGCTGAACATGTAGGCTATTGTTGTTGATGTAACTTAGCCGGTAGAATAAAAAGATAGGGGCACATCCCGTTGATGTCCCAACTCTTTAAACAATAATAGTAATCAGAATAGAAAGATGATTACTCGCAAATAGTTAATTTTTTTATCCCAAGAAGATTTGCCATTGTTGCACTGTGACTGATTAAGGCCCTAGCCTTTTTGTAGCATGTTGACAGAAAAACGAGATTGAGACAGAGTTTTTTATTCATGTAACTTACAGAAGGTTATTGGTCAGGAGGCAGGACATTGAGAATAACTGCTCCTTGAAACAAGTTAAATTTAAATTTTGATTATTTAAAAATATTGAGTCAGATGCCTAATTAAGAAAACAACCTACTATAAATGAAACTAACAATAAAATAATAGTAACATTAAGGTGTAGCCAGAAGTGTTAAATCCAGGATCGGATCCTGGCTCTGGCAGCGACTGTCCTGACCAAGGATCATGAAATTATTAGTTCAGTCGGTCACTCTTGTATAAAAACGTGCCTAGAGACGGAGCCACCTCAGGTTATGTTGCATTCTGGCAATTCTGCCAACACAACGATACTTACTCGGGATTGAACCTGTTTTCCTCATTGCTGGGTGCATGTGCGTTTCTGCTGCGGTTAGAAGAGATAATCTCTGAAGCACTACAGAAGTTAACCACTGAGCTGATAACATTCTTATTTACAGCAAACGCCATGCTAAACACCGGCATATGTTTACCTAATTCCATTATAGATTCTATATCCTTTTGTGTCCATTACTTCGTTGTCCTGATATCGTGTTTCTTGCAATGCCAGTATTGATATGTTGTGTTCATGCATCATCGTCGTCAGTTCTTTGTGCTCACCAAACTTGAGTAGTGAGTTAACGTTTAGTTTCCCAAAGTATTATTTTTGGTTCGTCCTGAGTTTTGTACGTTTACACATAGAATTTCTAATAGGTTGCAGTTCCCCTAAGCATCTAATTGGTGTATGCTCCCCAGAATCCAAAGACCTACGTGCACATTCATTGAATCTTAACTTGATGAAGCTGTTTTGAATATTCTCGAATCGTGAGCTCAATGTTTAGAGAAAAGGAACCTTTATGGTTTCTATAGACTTCTGATAGGTATGTGGGTACAGTCGTTGCACCCTCTGATTTGTTAAATGCCCCATTTGTTAAAAATTCCTCTGCCTCCTATCATATTTTTCCTGAGAGTTCAGGATTCGTACATACTGTATGTTCGAAGTTGCTTTGCCAAATGCTCGGATATAAGACAGCCTTTCATGCGCTAGATAGGCTTACTCCCCGAAGGTCACCATATACAGCAAGAAAAGGAAAAGGATGAGAGCCTAGTTACAATATTGTTTTAGTACTATTCAGAGTTTAATGACACGGTTTCATTTTGGTGAGACATAGCCTACACATGGTCAATACAATTTTATTGTGTCATCGATCAGAAAGTTATTATAATTTTGTGGTAAGGAAGATAAGTCCACATTCATTTTCTCAGATAATGTATATTATCAACTGGAAGTTTTATGTAACTAGTCTGTAACATAGGCTAGTTTTTTTTTTTTTTTTTGTGGAACACTGAAGTCATCTTCCCCAGAAAAATATCCCATTGAACTACTGCTCGGGTCTAAGCTGCGTGGCCTGAGAGGAATGTGCATCGCGGATTATGAGAAGTGGTGTTGACGAGTGATGAGGTTTCTCGGTCTATGCATAGTACAGAACCAAATACATTGGTCGGTGACTCACTCATTCGTAACAGCACAGTGGTTTGAGCAACGGCCCTATGTTAGCAGTATTGGAATAGAAAGGAATACCAGATATCACGGCGGGCTGTTGACAGACCCTTCTCTTCTCGCCTGACCCTTCCCTGCCCTTTACCCTAACCCCACAAGTTCACAGAGCTTGGACCCGAGCAGGTTATTGATCCATTGACCTACGGTATATGAAACATGGCCTTCGGATTAGCCTAAAACATATGTTGTACTACAGTCGAACCTCCATAACTCGAACCTCCATTACTCGAATTTTCAATATCTCGAAGTAATTTCTACTTCCCGGCCATTTGTACTATTCTTGACGTGTATTTATTTCTCTATTACTCGAAATTCGATTATACGAATTTCTCGATTTTTCGAAGCAAACTTTTCCTCCCTAGAAGCAAAAATTGTTCTCTAACTCGAATTTTGTTCCTAAGCGTTTATATTGCAGCTTATCTGTCCACCCCCGCTCTGACTGCCCACCCCTGCTCTGTTCATTAACCTTAGCTGGTGTGAGAATTCCCAGTGCTGATAAGATCCCACGGGCCATCCCCGCGCATTGCGTCAGCACCAGGAAAACTTGCAGCTTGTATCTGGCTGTTCAGTGTACGCTTACAGCCCTGTAGATGCAATCATGGAGAAACGTAAAGTGAAATGCCTGAGCCTGAGTGAAAAAGTTCGAGTGATAAGTGGAGAAAGGTCAGAAAAAGAAGAAGGATATTGCAGTTGAGTATGGAATTCCTCCCAGCACAAAATCTACAATACTGAAAGATAAAGACAAGATTCGTCTGGCTGTGGATGAAACACGATTTGCACCACAGCGGAAGAGGCTTAAAACTTCAACATTCCCGGAGCTGGAACAAGCAATGATTCAATGGGTGACCCGTGTGAGAGACAAAAACATTCCAATAACCGGTAGCTTAGTTCGTGAACAAGCAGAAAAATTTGCTAAAGACTTCGGTTATGAATCTTCTCAGGCCAGCAGTGGGTGGATGGAAAAGTTTAAACTTCGGAATGGAATAGTGCAGATGGTAATGTCAGGTGAAACTGCTGCTGTCAGTGAAGTGGACTGTGAACATTACAAAATAAGTTTTACCGGCCCTGTTACAGGAGTACAGTTCTAATGACGTGTTTAACGCTGACGAAACTGCTTTATTCTACAAATGCCTGCCTGGAAAGACACTGGCCTTTAAGGGTGAAAAGTGTTTTGGTGGTAAAAGAAGAAAAGAAAAGGTTACGGTAATGCTGGGAGCTAATATGACGGGAACAGAAAAACTAAAACTTTTAGTGATCGGAAAATCGGCGAAGCCTCGCTGTTTTTCGGGTGTTAAGTCTTTACCGGTCCTGTACCAAAGCAACCGGAAGTCATGGATGACAAGCTCCATTTACGAATCTTGGCTGCATGGTATTGACAAGAAGTTTCAACATGAACGGAGGAAAGTTCTACTTTTTGTAGACAACTGCCCAGGTCACCCCAAGGTGCTCACTCAGGAGCTGAGAGCAGTGCGCGTGGTCTTCTTGCCACCGAACTTAACATCCAAACTACAGCCAATGGACCAAGGGGTGATTAAAAACTTGAAACATTACTATAGGAAGAGGGCTGTTCAGAGAATTCTGAGAGAAATTGACTCCGAGGAGTCATTAACAGACATCAATCTACTAGAGTCGATAACAATGCTAAGTAAATCGTGGGCTGATGTGAAACAGGAAACAATTGCTAAGTGGTTTCGCAAAGCAGGATTTTCGAAAGATTACTCGCAAGCTGCAGAAGACGAAGAGGACGAAGTCATTTCTGTTCCTGAGGAATGGGCGGAATATCAGCAGCTTGTTAATTGCGAAGCTGATTTTGAGAGTTACATAAATGTGGACTGTGATGTTATAGTGGCGGAACAACCTACGGGTATCGTCAACACTGCTGCCGAGCAAGAAGAACTGAAAGAAGACGATGATGGTGATTCCCAACAAGAAAAGTTGGAGCTGCCCTCTCCCGCACCGTCAGCAGATCAGGCGTTAAGTGCAGTGGCTGTTCTTCGATCGTACATACAGAGTCAGCTGTATGTAAATGACAGTGTTTTCACAGCAATAAATGTTGTTGAAAACTATGTTGAGGAAAAGAAGCGTAACAGTAAAAAACAAAAGAAACTAACGGATTTCTTCCCAAGGTGCTAACGGAGGTACTGTATGTTCCTTTTTTAATCACTGTACGTACGTATTCTGTCTGCTACTGTAAGCTATACGGTATACCTAGGTACAATTGTTATACTGTAATTGAAGTTATGCCATAAAGTACTGTATGAGTTTTTTGTTGTTAAATGCTGTCAGATATTGTTGCACTGTATTCCGTAATGGTTCATAGACAAATGTGATTAAATAACGCGCTAAAGATGCCTAAAATAGGTATTTCTCTATTTCTCGAAATTTCGATAACTCGAAATAAAAATTTTCTCCCGAGGTGATTCGAGATATTGAGGTTCGACTGTATTTCAATGTGTAGATGAATTGGAACATCTAGGGGTATGTGTATGTACTGGTCAGAACCTAGTTCCTAAGGCTTTCTAATTCTCGCCTGCGGGTTGGAACAAGGTACTCGCGCCTTATAAGGAAGAACAGAAGAGATGGGTTCGATCCCCATATAAGCCATCTTAGAAGTGGTTTCCTGCGATTCTCCAATTCAATTCCAGGGAAAAACTGGGATGGTTCCTATAAGACCATAGCCACCTTCTCCTTAACTCTATAAACAATTACAAATACACAGACACACAATAACCCATTCGATATCAGGCAGATTATTTACATAGCCTACCGGTAAGTACATGGGGTTGATGACCATGATGTTCAAGGCCCTGAATGAAACAGCAACAGCCTGTTTCATGACTTTCACCTAGGCTATAAAGACACACATTTTTCACAGGAAATTCAAAGAACGGTAGGCTACTCTTTCCATTTATTGTCTGGGATGTGTCTCCAATTAATGCAGTCAGAAGCAAAATGGTTTTCCCTACTGAGATCACTAATTTGCGTGTTATATTGTTGTTAATTCATTGTAGGGCCTTGGTAATCAGCCTCGTGCAGTAGATTGCGTATTATAGACCTATCAGTAGTGTGCATGTTTGTATCTCACCACTTTTAACCCAATAATGAGGCCAGGAAACAGGATTATTACGAGAAGTCATCTAATGCGTGTTTCTTGCGTACGTATTCCTAAGCTACGTTACGGTAGGCTATGGGCTAATAGGCTACTTTACATTACCGGTATTGTAGGTTATTTAGGGCCGTGTATCAGTACTGGAGGTATGAAAGTCTTGCATCAAAATAGGCTAACAGGCTAATCATGTAACTTATGTATAACCTAATTAATAATAAACACGTAGGCCTACATATCAGTCTGGTACTGTACCCGATATCCTGATAGTAGGCTGTCAGATATCCGCCCCCTCTATCGGATTGCCAATAATCAAACGCACCGGCACAGCTACATCAATGAAAATGGCACTGACAGATACTATCGAGATTAAAGCACAATAGTTAACAAGAAAATTATTGTGGAACACACCAAAATATACGGGGGTTCATACTTACCTTTACTTACCTCTTAAATTTATCTCGGGGACTGGGTTGTCAACTGGATCACTTAAAGTATGCCCACACAATAACCTCCACTATGATATTTAAAATGAACCACAACGAAGACGAGAAACTTTAAACTGCACAATAATTTATTTCACATAAAGAATGATTTAACAAAAATAAACAACAAAATCAACGTGGCAATCAGAAGCCATCGACCACATAACCATGTCCTCCTGTAGGACCTGTACTCTCTACATATAATGTTTCAGCTTTCTCAAGCTCATAGCAACGTAAAATAATAATGCACATGGAATGGAAACGGGATTTGGGATGAGACACATATATCAATTGTTTTGCGTGTTTATATACTTCACATTTTATTTATAGCCACAAGGCTATTATGGAACGTCCTTGGCCTCTGTAATACAGTTGTCCGGGCCAGCTGCAATGCACCTGTATTGTCAAAGCGGACTCCCGTTCGTTCAACCCTAGCATAAGCGTGTTACCTCAGAGCTTGGCTCTCCTTTTCAAATACGTAAATGTTCACATCTCAACTGAAATATTATCACGCAAATGTCAAATGCTTCATTCAAACACCAGTGGATTACTCCAACAATCCCAAATCATGATTAATTGCTTGAACCACTTGTTTAACTTGCGTTGTTTAGAGTATAAAAAACAAACTCTAAATGTTAATAACAAAAGTTCATTAATTATTTATAACAATAATAAATTGTTTATAACAATGTCAAATGACCATTGAAAATTTAATACACGCCTCTATTCATCACTTTCATTTCAAATTATTTAACAAAGATATTTACAAAATTATTTTACAATATTAATTGTTTATATTATTTATACAAGAAATACATTAAACCACACGTTTATCCGGTTGATAATTAATCAAATCGTGATGATATAATCGACCAATGAAGGTTAGTTATATTTAACTGTCAAATTCAGGTTTAATAAGGTTTAATAATAATTATTAATATTTGTGACTGTAACCTCCATTCAAAATCTTCCTCTCAAATTATTTAACACTCTTGTTAATTTTAACAGTATCTTCATATGAATAATCTTTCAAAGAACAATACAATGAGCGGGAAAATACTTCGCTTATAACGCACAAAATTGCACAACAATTGGCCCAAAATTCATCATATATCCTCATATATATGGCATAAAAATCTTCCAAACTACACACAAAAATCCTCCACTTATAAATTCATCAACTTCATTAATTATTGTGGGAACCTCCTTCATAATTCAAGGGCATTATTCAACAGCGACTTTTACACGTCCACTGAACTAACGATTATACATCCATTGTTCCTCTTTAAAAATTCTTATATTCATCAATTGTAATAATGACTGTTATTATTTAACCTTCGTGGGTTTCATTCATGAATCGATATGAAGTAAAAATTTGCCAATCACAAATAAATTTAATAGCAAATACGATTAGACACTCCTGCCTGGTCTATCAAAATTGAGATTAATATCTTCAAAGTAACGCAGTATAAAAATACTATCTTCAAACAAAGTTCAACTAAACTGCATGAATAGTCGAATAGAATACAATTAGACTGTGGAATGCAAACATTATTGTTCCAATCTAGAATTGAGAAAAACTCCTATCAAATGTTCATTACTATAGTGTATTCAATAAATTGTAATTAACGTTCATATTTCATAAAATTGTCTATAATGCAATGATAAATGTCTATGTTGCAATCATGTTCATAAGACGACTAGTATTTCAAAGATCGTCGATATCGTAATAGATTTTAACGCTCTAAAATCATTTAATTATTCTTCTTTCTTGAGGATGACAGAAAATTGGTCAAAGTAATTTACTGAATAGAATTACTTAAATAAAATGACACGCTGTCAGAATTCAAATCTGCCATAGCAAATCGTTAACTTTACAGTCAAATCGTGACTACAAAAATATGCAAATTACTGAAAGAATCTAAATCAGTCTCAACTGATCCAAAATTATTAAGTATGCCAATGACATAACAATGTCTCAAAAATCGAAGAAAAAGGCATAAATCATCGAAGTGTACTGAGTACAGAAATATCAATCAAGAAAATGGGGCAAAAGATAGGACAGGAAATATGGGAAGAATGGTTGCTCAGATATCGCTACAAGACTCAAATAATACAAGAAACGTTCACGACTACCTTATCTGTTGATTGAAGTTCCAGAGGAAAGTTTTCAAAGAAAACTGCTGTTGGTTCCATTTCACCAGCGTGAAGATGTGCTCCGTCCTCGAACCTGGAATCAGCGTCCTCGGAGAATCGAACTGCTTCCTCCTCCGAAATTGCACTGCTCCGTGGATACGAAAAACATCCTTCTGGCAAAACTCTTCTTTGTGCGCCGGGACAACCCTGGCCTCTCTTGAAAGTTCCCTGAAGTTCTTGCAGGAATTCGCCATGAAGTTTATTGTAGTTATTTCCGCAGAAATATTCATAGTTGTGGAGTATGAAAATATTTCCACTATTATCTGGTATAATTCAGCGATGGATTCACGATGCATGAGTGTAGTTGGATGTTCACTACATGCTCGCTTTTGTAGAAAGACGATTAACGAATTTCCATGCTGTTACTTTACTCCAAGCGGTATATGTCCCAATTGCATTAAAGCCTTAGCCTTCCATCTCAACTACTGTTATAATCATTGAAAGCACTGCAAGATTATGTTCCATAGTCGAATGTATCGTTGTAATAGCGAACGTATTCTCCAATATCACTGTTGCACTCCACGTGTCAGCCGTAGTGTATAATGTGGAATTTTAAAAGTGTTTCTCATGTGGCGAGAAAATCACTTTTGTTGGCAGCCTTAAAGTTCCAATATCTTTCGAAGTATAACTGTGAAATTGTTCAAATCTTCTATACACCTCAATGTTATACTGCCCAATAGAATTATAATACAGGCTGAAGTTAGCGCTTGATATCTTAACTGGTGGAAACGTTAATGTGAGCGTTTCAACTTCACCTAGTTTCGAGCAGCGTAAAATGGAACTGCTCCGAGTTCGTTCGATGCGCCGGGCTTTAACCACGCTAAAGACAACTTACTTCACTGAATCACTTGAAAATAACTATATATCACCAGAAATATATATGCGATCTGACATATGAGATCTGAGTTCTGAATTCTGAGATATGAGTTCTGAGAGCTCCTCTCTCCTGTGCACGACCTTTTATCAACTTCTTAAGGGGCGTATCCATCCCTTCCATAGCCTGTTGCTGCGTCATTGCTAGAAGTTTTAACTTTGGCTATACTTGACGGATTTTCAAACTTCAAAAACTCAAAATTAATTTCTTCAAAATTCCAAATCAATGCCATAACTGAAAATAGTTTTCCACAAATCTGCATGCCAAAAGTAATCAAATATCGTAGTTTCAGCAATCTCCGTCTTCCTTCCAAACTATCGTTCATTGGTTCGAGTCTCTCCTCCAATAGCGTAACTTCTTCCTTAGCACAATACCTTGTTTCCTGCGACTGCGTCGTAAATCTAAGATCTTTCTCGAACAAAATCATGACGTCACCAAGAATCTCAGCTCAATCAGCCTACTGGCATGAAATCTGCGTCATCCGTGCCTACGTCATGAATATCCACGTCATAACTATGACATTCATAACTTTACTCATATTTTCCAATACAGCCATCGTGGTCTCAATATAATTCAAATTACGGGGGCATTCTCCCTTCACCACGTTTTAAAAACAGTTGCAAATTGTTTTTAAACTCTGTGTTATAAATATCTCAATTCACTTGAACACGAAATTGAATTATATTCTATTCTTGTATGATATTTCTTCTATGTTCCTTAATCATAAGTCTCTTCTTCTCTGGGTTGTGTGTGGCTAATGCATTCTCTCCTCTCTACTGTCTCTTCTGTCCTGAATATCTGTTTTCCAAGTTCTGCTGACTTGTAGAAGGACCAGGATCGATCACTACATCCTGTCTTTTCTTTTGATTTTCAGCTTCCTTTTCTCGTAATTCCTTCAGATACTGCTGACTTTTTTTCTCTCTTTCTTGATACTTGTCGGGTGTCATAACCTGACCTTGAGAATTCTGATTCTGATTCTGGTACTGGCTATTTCTGTTATAATTTCGATTATAACCATTGTTGTAGTATCTACCTCTTCCGTTGTTGTAATTCCCTCTATTATTATTCCAGCCTCGTCTTTGCTGATATGGACGGTAACCTTGGGATCTGTGGTTGCGGAAATAATTATTCCTGTGAGGACCTACATTTTCAGTTTTTCCTTCCTCAGGCTTATCAGTTTGTTGCACTTGATCCATGTAGACCGTATTAACGTCTTTGAATTCGTGCCTCTGACCTTTTTGTACCAAATTTGGCATTGGACTCGTGTAGTCAAGCCTTCTCAACAATTCGTCCATACTTGTCAAATCTCTAATGTTTGACGATATGATCAGTCTTCTTACCTCCACAGGCAGCATACGTGAAATCGCATCTATCAACTGCTCTGTTGACAATGGGGGTTGCAAAAATCTCAAGCGTGATAGTTGACTCGTGAAGAAATCAGCGTACCGTGTTGGAAGAGTACCTGAATACTTCCTCGAGTATACCTCAGCTCTTAGCGAATTCTGAGCTTCTATTGACCAGAATCGTTTAATCAGTGCCTCTGCAAATTCGTCAAAATTGCTGAAAGTGTACCGAAATGCTCTAAACCATTCAAGGGGTCCTCCAGCTAGAAATCTTTCTACGATTCTCATCTCTCTCTCGCTAGGAATGTGGACTTCTATGAAGTAGTCTTTAAGATTCCTGATATATTCGATCGGTGTGAGACTATCAGTGTTGCTAAATTTTTGAGGTTTGTCTTCAAAATTCCGGATGACTGTCACATTTCTCGGATATGAATCCATATAATTCCTCCCACTATCACGATACTTCCATTCGGGTTCAATATTCCGATCCTCTTCTTCTTCTCTGAATCTGGATATACGTTCCTCAGGACTAATATCTCTCTCTTCTGTAGTAAGGTTACCTCTTCTCACGTAATTTCTCTCCTCTTCACCAGTCAATCCTTCGGTATCCTTGTCTGTGATTTCCGTGATGACTTTCCTAATCAACTCTTCCTTATAGGTTTCCATCATGCTAGCTTCTCCTAGTTTCAAATTCTGCAGCTTGCTCGTAGTTTCATTAACATCAGAGACAACCTTATGAATCTGTTCCTCTAACGCAGTTTTTAATGCTTGCACGTCCTGACCTATTTGAGTTCTATCCTCTACCTGCTTTTCGGATAGCGAATCCATCCTTACATTCAAGTCTTTCCTAATCTGAACTACTTCGTTATTAATGTCTACTTGTGTACTGGCAATTTTTCTTTCAATTCATTCCTGAATCTGATCTACATGTTCCTCACTTGACCTGTTCCATTCATCTTTCCACACTGTTACATTTGCAGTTAACATTTCTGCAATATCTACTTCGATGTCCTCCTTAAGTAAACGATTGTGATCTAATACTTGGGTTCTCATGACCTCTACATCGTATTTTAAACCAGCTAAAGAAGCCGTTGTCCTAACAGACTCGTCAACTAACCGAGTTGTTAATGCACTAATGTTACGAGTACAAAGTGTTTTTGAAGTTTCAATTTCCTCCCTAACTTTGTTAACATCAGTCTGAACTTTAGCAATGTCTACAAAAACAGTATTGACTTCTACTTGTATTTTATTGATATCGCTTTGCATATCGTTAACATCTGAATGAATATTATTGATGTCTACTTGAACATTTGATACATCAGTTCGAACATTACTAACCTCTCTTTGAACTTCTTCTACTTTATCCTGTACAGTAGCAACATCATTCCTTACAACAATTACTTCAGCTCTAGCACATGAAATATCACCCCGGACGTTAGCAACATCAAGATTCAACATGGTAAGATCTTTTTGTACCTTAGACACATCTATTTTAACCTCAGAAACATCTTTATGCACATTGGACACGTCTGTGCGCATGTCAGTTACAGCATTCTCGATTCCCTGGGTACTGATCTGTAAACGCGACATATCATTTTCTAGGTTTGCAGAACTGGTCTGAAGAACTTTCATATTCTCATCCAGCATAATAGACAAATTAGCTGACAAGTTACTAGCATTCTCCTCCATTCGACTAATATTCCTAGCTTCCATCTCCCTCATATTGTTGGACATCTCCTCCAACATTTTCTTAATACTTTCATCTGCCATTTCAATAATATTTCAATAATAAACTGCTTTAGGGACATACATCAAACAGAGCAAAATAACAACATCTGAGCAACATTTTTCACCATATATAAAATTTGAGCAATTTTCTGTCTTAAATCTAACTTATAATTACCTTATAATTAACCTTCGTAGACACTTCATGTTGAAATAAACTCAAGCACATGTTCAAGTTTCTTTGGTTCATTTTAAAATATCCTAACACAAATAATTTACATTTATACTCCAAATAGTTTAATTTTATCTTTAATATGACTATACATGTCATAAGCCGGTCAAATAAAATAAGATTCCAGATCATAGGCGATTTTTCTAAGTTTCCAGCCTATTTAACCTCTTTCAAGTCGTATAAGATCTGATCTTTTCCGAGTGTCATTTTCCTAATACAACACAATATTTTATTCCTATATAATCACACTCTCAAATTCTACAATTGGCTAAGACATCTAACAAAGAATCAACCTCTTTATTTGAGTCTTCACAATCCCTTTGACATCGATAACTTGGTAATCCAATGTTATTCGAACACTCCACAAAAATTGCGGTGTCAATTCTACTGCAATAACTTGGTAATCCAATCTTTTGCTGATCGTGCCCCACGTTATAGGGTCGCCAATCCCACTGTACCCGATATCCTGATAGTAGGCTGTCAGATATCCGCCCCCTCTATCGGATTGCCAATAATCAAACGCACCGGCACAGCTACATCAATGAAAATGGCACTGACAGATACTATCGAGATTAGAGCACAATAGTTAACAAGAAAATTATTGTGGAACACACCAAAATATACGGGGGTTCATACTTACCTTTACTTACCTCTTAAATTTATCTCGGGGACTGGGTTGTCAACTGGATCACTTAAAGTATGCCCACACAATAACCTCCACTATGATATTTAAAATGAACCACAACGAAGACGAGAAACTTTAAACTGCACAATAATTTATTTCACATAAAGAATGATTTAACAAAAATAAACAACAAAATCAACGTGGCAATCAGAAGCCATCGACCACATAACCATGTCCTCCTGTAGGACCTGTACTCTCTACATATAATGTTTCAGCTTTCTCAAGCTCATAGCAACGTAAAATAATAATGCACATGGAATGGAAACGGGATTTGGGATGAGACACATATATCAATTGTTTTGCGTGTTTATATACTTCACATTTTATTTATAGCCACAAGGCTATTATGGAACGTCCTTGGCCTCTGTAATACAGTTGTCCGGGCCAGCTGCAATGCACCTGTATTGTCAAAGCGGACTCCCGTTCGTTCAACCCTAGCATAAGCGTGTTACCTCAGAGCTTGGCTCTCCTTTTCAAATACGTAAATGTTCACATCTCAACTGAAATATTATCACGCAAATGTTAAATGCTTCATTCAAACACCAGTGGATTACTCCAACAATCCCAAATCATGATTAATTGCTTAAACCACTTGTTTAACTTGCGTTGTTTAGAGTATAAAAAACAAACTCTAAATGTTAATAACAAAAGTTCATTAATTATTTATAACAATAATAAATTGTTTATAACAATGTCAAATGACCATTGAAAATTTAATACACGCCTCTATTCATCACTTTCATTTCAAATTATTTAACAAAGATATTTACAAAATTATTTTACAATATTAATTGTTTATATTATTTATACAAGAAATACATTAAACCACACGTTTATCCGGTTGATAATTAATCAAATCGTGATGATATAATCGACCAATGAAGGTTAGTTATATTTAACTGTCAAATTCAGGTTTAATAAGGTTTAATAATAATTATTAATATTTGTGACTGTAACCTCCATTCAAAATCTTCCTCTCAAATTATTTAACACTCTTGTTAATTTTAACAGTATCTTCATATGAATAATCTTTCAAAGAACAAGAACAATACAATCAGCGGGAAAATACTTCGCTTATAACGCACAACAATTGGCCCAAAATTCATCATATATCCTCATATATATGGCATAAAAATCTTCCAAACTACACACAAAAATCCTCCACTTATAAATTCATCAACTTCATTAATTATTGTGGGAACCTCCTTCATAATTCAAGGGCATTATTCAACAGCGACTTTTACACGTCCACTGAACTAACGATTATACATCCATTGTTCCTCTTTAAAAATTCTTATATTCATCAATTGTAATAATGACTGTTATTATTTAACCTTCGTGGGTTTCATTCATGAATCGATATGAAGTAAAAATTTGCCAATCACAAATAAATTTAATAGCAAATACGATTAGACACTCCTGCCTGGTCTATCAAAATTGAGATTAATATCTTCAAAGTAACGCAGTATAAAAATACTATCTTCAAACAAAGTTCAACTAAACTGCATGAATAGTCGAATAGAATACAATTAGACTGTGGAATGCAAACATTATTGTTCCAATCTAGAATTGAGAAAAACTCCTATCAAATGTTCATTACTATAGTGTATTCAATAAATTGTAATTAACGTTCATATTTCATAAAATTGTCTATAATGCAATGATAAATATCTATGTTGCAATCATGTTCATAAGACGACTAGTATTTCAAAGATCGTCGATATCGTAATAGATTTTAACGCTCTAAAATCATTTAATTATTCTTCTTTCTTGAGGATGACAGAAAATTGGTCAAAGTAATTTACTGAATAGAATTACTTTAATAAAATGACACGCTGTCAGAATTCAAATCTGCCATAGCAAATCGTTAACTTTACAGTCAAATCGTGACAACAAAAATATGCAAATTACTGAAAGAATCTAAATCAGTCTCAACTGATCCAAAATTATTAAGTATGCCAATGACATAACAATGTCTCAAAAATCGAAGAAAAAGGCATAAATCATCGAAGTGTACTGAGTACAGAAATATCAATCAAGAAAATGGGGCAAAAGATAGGACAGGAAATATGGGAAGAATGGTTGCTCAGATATCGCTACAAGACTCAAATAATACAAGAAACGTTCACGACTACCTTATCTGTTGATTGAAGTTCCAGAGGAAAGTTTTCAAAGAAAACTGCTGTTGGTTCCATTTCACCAGCGTGAAGATGTGCTCCGTCCTCGAACCTGGAATCAGCGTCCTCGGAGAATCGAACTGCTTCCTCCTCCGAAATTGCACTGCTCCGTGGATACGAAAAACATCCTTCTGGCAAAACTCTTCTTTGTGCGCCGGGACAACCCTGGCCTCTCTTGAAAGTTCCCTGAAGTTCTTGCAGGAATTCGCCATGAAGTTTATTGTAGTTATTTCCGCAGAAATATTCATAGTTGTGGAGTATGAAAATATTTCCACTATTATCTGGTATAATTCAGCGATGGATTCACGATGCATGAGTGTAGTTGGATGTTCACTACATGCTCGCTTTTGTAGAAAGACGATTAACGAATTTCCATGCTGTTACTTTACTCCAAGCGATATATGTCCCAATTGCATTAAAGCCTTAGCCTTCCATCTCAACTACTGTTATAATCATTGAAAGCACTGCAAGATTATGTTCCATAGTCGAATGTATCGTTGTAATAGCGAACGTATTCTCCAATATCACTGTTGCACTCCACGTGTCAGCCGTAGTGTATAATGTGGAATTTTAAAAGTGTTTCTCATGTGGCGAGAAAATCACTTTTGTTGGCAGCCTTAAAGTTCCAATATCTTTCGAAGTATAACTGTGAAATTGTTCAAATCTTCTATACACCTCAATGTTATACTGCCCAATAGAATTATAATACAGGCTGAAGTTAGCGCTTGATATCTTAACTGGTGGAAACGTTAATGTGAGCGTTTCAACTTCACCTAGTTTCGAGCAGCGTAAAATGGAACTGCTCCGAGTTCGTTCGATGCGCCGGGCTTTAACCACGCTAAAGACAACTTACTTCACTGAATCACTTGAAAATAACTATATATCACCAGAAATATATATGCGATCTGACATATGAGATCTGAGTTCTGAATTCTGAGATATGAGTTCTGAGAGCTCCTCTCTCCTGTGCACGACCTTTTATCAACTTCTTAAGGGGCGTACGGTATCCATCCCTTCCATAGCCTGTTGCTGCGTCATTGCTAGAAGTTTTAACTTTGGCTATACTTGACGGATTTTCAAACTTCAAAAACTCAAAATTAATTTCTTCAAAATTCCAAATCAATGCCATAACTGAAAATAGTTTTCCACAAATCTGCATGCCAAAAGTAATCAAATATCGTAGTTTCAGCAATCTCCGTCTTCCTTCCAAACTATCGTTCATTGGTTCGAGTCTCTCCTCCAATAGCGTAACTTCTTCCTTAGCACAATACCTTGTTTCCTGCGACTGCGTCGTAAATCTAAGATCTTTCTCGAACAAAATCATGACGTCACCAAGATTCTCAGCTCAATCAGCCTACTGGCATGAAATCTGCGTCATCCGTGCCTACGTCATGAATATCCACGTCATAACTATGACATTCATAACTTTACTCATATTTTCCAATACAGCCATCGTGGTCTCAATATAATTCAAATTACGGGGGCAGTACGATACAGTTGACCTACCGGTAGGCCTATGATATAAATTACGGAAAATACAAACGGACGGGAGCCAAATTATTGTGGATGATGCATATTGATGCAATACAGTCAGAATATCTTTAAATAAACAAATAATACACTTTAAAAATTAACCTACACTGTAGTACAGTACCTAACCAACAAAAGAATGGGGACTTTTACCGTACCTTAATTAGGTACTTTTCGTACCGCTATTTAGTTTTATTTCGAATGTTCCTATTACCGATACCTGAAAGTTTATCGTGGCATCAAACCGTAGACTAATAACTAAAATCTGTAACATTGGAGAAAGTGGAAGTCATCTTCTGCTTCGCCGTCTTTCAAACTGAACTAAAGGCAAAATCACGTTTGTCACAACATCTTTTAAAAAACGGCAGCTCAGAAAATATTTTCAATGGATTCTAGAAATCTCTTATATATCGTCTTGTCCATTTCTTCGTCATCATAGTATAATCAAGATAGTCGTCGTCCGCCAAGAATACGCCATTTTTCATGTGATAAGGATTCCTTAAGGTAGCTTGTCCGCTACCTTAGCACACGGCAAGTCGTGCGCAGTCGCGAAGGAGACCTTGAGCCCAAGGCTTCCTCAAGAAGTGTCTCTGAACAGTATTTCTGCTCAAGGAAGCCTTGAGGTCTCCTTAAGGAAGGCTTGAGGAAGCCTTCAAATGGCTTCCTCAAGGAAGCCTCAAGGAAAATCTCTGAATGCAAATGGCTTCCTTAAGGCTTCCTCGAGCCCAAGGTCTCCTCAAGGTGTCCTCAATAAATGTCTCTGAATTCCACCCTTAGTAAACCTCCGATAGGTCTTTCCATAAGCAACGTCAATTGTCGTGAGAATCAGTACTACATAATAACATTATATATTTTGTTAACAATGCAATGCAGTTGTATAGACAACATGTTTGAGTAACAGTAAGGTTGAGTAAATGCAAGTACTATGTTGAGGTTGACATAGACCATTGTAACTAAGTTGTTTGAGTTTGTCAAAGATATACGAGGAAAGGTAATGCCGTATATGACGTTGTGTCAAAGTATAAGTACAGGATTCTGCGTGGAGATATTATATGAAGCAATACGAAGGTGTATTCCTTATTGACATTTACTGCATTATAGTTGTGGAGAAAGTGAACTAAGGCTCGTTTGAGCAATCGACTTCCTGTAGAAAATAGACAGTGTTTCGATTTACATAGTTTTGGTTTTGTTATCTTTGAGTGTAGTCTCTTTGGATGCGATGTTGAGTTGTGTTAATAAAATATTGATTACTGTATATTAAAATGATTTCGTATGGTAAATAACTGGTGACCGTGACAGGATTTACTGGCAATCTCAACATCAAATAAATGAGAACGATGATCGAACGTCGAGTATTACGCAGCGTATTTACACGTGAGGTAAATAAGCTTGAAGAACTGTTGGCGCTTGCTGATGGTGACCACGCGGAGATTCGTAGCAGATATACTTCATTTGTGGAACGCTACGAGAAGTTAAAACGTCTGGATGATGAAGTATACAATGAGCTGCTGCAAAAGGAAGACCTTGAAGACATCGTGCTTGAAACAGAGATCAACAATTGCAGTGAGTACGACCTGAAATATTTTAAGGTTAGGGAAAAAGTGCAGGCCTTACAAGTTGGAGATCAAGCCGTTTCTGAAGCTAACACGAGTAACTGTTCACATACTTATAATCAGAGACTATTAAGACTACCAAAACGAGAACTGAAAAAATTGTTGGAAACGTGAAGTGTGAATTGGGTTTTGGGCACAGTTTACTAAAATACATGACGATAGCAGCCTTGAAGATGAAGACAAATTTGTTTATAATAATAGTTTTAATGCAGCCAATGGCCAATGAAAAAGTAAAAAATACAATGCAGGAACTGTCAGTCACTACAAAATTGCGTCAGGGAAGTCAATCTTCTTTTACAGTATGCCGCATGATATTGGTCACAGGGCTCACTACACAATTCACATATGCATGTAGCTGCATTTGGAGTGTGAAAGTCTTTTCTTCCGCAACACCTGAAGTGAAATCCATGGACTGCGAAACGCGTCACAGTGTGTCGTAAATCGTATTCTGCTCTCTTCCAGTCAGATGATAACATCGCTTCTGTCCCATAGAAGTCCAACCATATTTCTTTATTTTTAATTGAAATTCCGCAAGAATTTCCTGATAGGCAGCGCTAGATGGAAGCTGCATTTGTAGTCTGATTTGCTCAATACAGAATGGCTCTGCAGACAGCTCATACATTAGCCGGGACGGAGTAAATTTCGATACACACAACGCTTTCTTTAGGAAGATAGACTTTACTTGCTCTATTTCCTTTAAGTTGGTTTTGGTCAGATGAGGCCAGAGCTTCATAGCAGTAACTAAAGATAGTTTACGTAAATGCTGTATGTTGCTCATAGCTATTAGTGCAGGAGTCGCTCTGTTTCTCACATGCATTGACAAAGAAGTTCCTGTCGTCTGGAAAATTAACCATAAATAGTTAAAATTCTTGACGGTTGTTATCGGTAAATCTCCAGGTCTGTAATAAATCTTATCTCTATTCGAAATCATTCCTCCCTTACGGAAGACCATGTGGGCTGTTTTATTCTCGTTGATCTGTAATTTGTTCCTCTCGGCCCAGAGAAGCAGACGATCCATACATTCCTGCAGAACTTCCAAACTCGTTGCTCCAATTATTACATCATCTGCGTATATATAAAGAGATATCTTCTCTTCCAAAGACTCGAGGATACCCGTGATGTCAGCAGTTGAGAGAATGAACAGCAGTGGACTGATTGGGTCACCCTGTAGGACACCATTTATCTTTTCAATAGGCTTTGAGAACTGGAGGCCATCGGAGATAAACACGGTATTGTGATGTAGAATGTTGGTTATTATCAGTGACAGATAATCAGATTCACCGAGCATAGTCTGAAGTTTCTCAACTATGACCTGTCGACTTAACAGGTCGAAGGCCTTCTTAAAATCCACAAAGAGGCGTGAAATTTACCTCTATGGTGACGAAGTGCCTCTTCAATATCCGACAGTAGGTTTCCAATTGCCTGTAGAGTTGATTTACCTTTCTGAAAACCAAACTGTTGGTCAGGGATTTTGTCAGAAACTTTTTCTGTCAGTCTGTCCGTCAGAATTCTTGTGAATACTTTGAATATTGCGTTCTCGAGTGCTATTCTTCTATATGAATCCGGAGAGTCTGCACTTTCTTTCCCTTTATAAAGTAGTTTGATAAATGACGTTCTCCAGGATGACGGTATTGTACAGGTTTCAAGACACTTATTGAAAAGTGTAGGCAATATGTCTCGAAAGTAAGGCAAAGCCTCTTTCAAGTGTTCATTAAATATTTCATCAGGCCCGGGGGACTTGCCAGCTTTAAGACTGAGTATAGTTTTCACAACCTCCACCTCAGTAATTGGAGGGAAATCAGCTTGTCCATGACGAGTCGTTACCCTGCAAGAGTTACCGGTATTGATAATCTTCTGGAAATGTCTTTCCCAAACGCCCATACTGATAGTCTGCAAGAACTCTTCACTAGTTTATTCCCTTCCTCTTCCAACCAAGCTGCTCTTTTCTCCATAAGGATTTTTTTTGTAGGATTGTCTTAGGTCACTATACCTCTTGAGGTTTTCTTCTGTTTTATAGTATCGAACAATATGAAGCAAATTTAGGACGTCTTTCCTTACCGAAAAACAGTATGCATCAAACCACGGTTGAGATTTCCTTTCTGTTGGAGGCATCCTAACTTGGGACTCCTTTATAATCTTTTCAAGACTGAATGCTGCAGCATCTATTTCTCCTTGTCTCACCGAATCTAGGATGTGGTGTTTTGAAGTCATTAAAGTTTCTTCTAGGTAGATGATGTCGAGAGAGCGTTTGATTATTACAGGCTTCCTTATGTTTCTTTCTGGTGGTGCAATATTTACTTTAATTTTAGCAACGACTGGTAGGTGCTTCCTTAATGGTATCACAGAATTTGAGGAGAGTGTCTTGATATTAATTGTCCTAACATATGTGTTCGCAAAGATTAAATCCACTGAGCTCATACCGTTATGACACATATATGTTGGTGTTGTCCTACTGTTTAATAGATAGAAACCTTGTGCCTCCAGAAATTCTACAACCATTTTACTTTTTGTACATTCCTTATCTACACGACAGTTAAAGTCTCCTGCTATGACTGATCCACGGTGGTGTCCAATAATTGACAGCATTTCTGATAGATTGTAAATGATATCCTGAGCGGAGTTTTTTTGGGGAAAATAAGCACAGACAATCGTCTGGCATATATTGCTAATAGGTTTATGTACCTATATACTAATTCGTGAGGAGTTAACCATGGTCTAATTAAACACGATATCCCTCCACTTGGTCTCCCTCTATCACCTTGTAGAGCAAGGTTATGACAGTTGTAAAAGTTTTCAATATTAATGTTACTGGTTAAGAAAGTCTCCACTAATACTACTATATCTGCTTTGAAGAAGTTCGGTGTGGCTATTTTCATAATTGTATTGAGCCCTTCTACATTCCACAACATAATGTCGATAAGATCGTCTTTCCTGCTACTAAAAGAGGTAAACTCCTTGATTTCGCATGAATGGTCTGCGAAACCGACGCACAAGAATCCCTTTTGGCCAGAAATGAGGAGTCTCAATGTCTTCAAGGCGATTAAATGGTATCCCAATTTTGAACGCCTTGTTCATTCCTCGTGTTCTCAATTCCTCGCAAGTCATATGTGCTTTTTCAAGCCCCCTCGTCTGGAGGAAATTTCTAATTTTCTCTTCTGTGACACGGGAAGAGAGACGACCTACACATAGCCACGCTGTTCTCTCCCCCGCTTGCAACAATTCTGTCCCTTCGTCCCCAGTCCCTATTATAACTTGGGAGTGCTGGCGCGGACGTTTCCTCCTTTTCACAACCTGGGTAAAAGCTCCAGCGTCCTCATCGTCAAACCCTCTTCCTTCTACGCTAATGAACCCATTGCTTATATTTGGTTCGGCCATTATTCCAACCTTATCACCTTCAGGTTCTTTATGTACGTACTGCCCCACTTCTATGGAGGAGCGGTTGTTTGTAGTAACTTCGGGTTCTACACGCTGTCCTTGGGTATTCCTAATTACCGGTGATCCTGATTGGCTCTGATTATTTCTTCGTTGTTGTGGAATTCTGTTAACTATTTCACTAGAGATACCTTTGACGGATGCCTGATTTAGCTTGTGAATTGCATCAGACAAGCTATTTGATTTTGCGTTCACGTCAGTTTTGATGGATTCTAATTCATTCCGTAATCCGTTACTTGCTTTGAACAGTTGAAAATCCTGTTCACATTTATAGCATAGCCATAGAAGCTTAGACTTCCTCTTGTTTGACGTTTTAAGAGCGTTGTTTATTTGATTCAGTGTATGGAACCTGGTTCTTGTGCTCAGAAGTTGGTAGAAAACTTTCCTCCTTCAAAGGAAAACTACAAAAAAGGCTATAGAATTGTTGAAGTCTATGTATGGGAAGGATGAGTTACTCTTTGAGTACTATGGTAGGGGACTTTTATCCTTGGTGTTAAAGAAGGATGGTTTAAGATCCATAGCCCAACTGTATGACAGTCTGGAGGGACAGTTGAGAGCACTTGATTCCTCGGGAGTAACAAAGGAGAAGTACGCTGCAATGTTATTTCCACTAGTAGAGAGTGCCTTGCCAGAGGTTATGTTTAGTACATGGGACAGGTATCGTGTATCAAAAGAATCGTCTACCAAGGAACCTGACTGTTGCTTGATTGAATTGTTAGCCTTCTTAAAGACTGAGGTAGAAGTTGACGAACGGCTTAAGCTAAGACATAGTTCTTTTGAAGTTAATGAGAGGACGGATCGAGTTAAGCAAGACGATAGGACCAAGACTAAAAATAGGGACGTGCCTTCAGCGGCTTCTTTAATTTCAATCGAGGATGTTTCAGTTAGTAAGGGAAACAGAAATAACAAAGATACGGCTTGTATATTCTGTGGCAGAACCTCACATCTTTCTCAAGACTGTGCTGTGGCTATCGATTATTCTCTAGACGAACGCCAAGGAACGTTAAAGAAAAAGTATTATGTATCTAGTTTATGTCCTCTATGGAATTTGGTCGGAGTGTATATATGCTTTTACTCTGTGACGATGTTAGTGTAATTTGCCCAATGTGTTAAGATGTAGATTGTGATATGTGTACATATTAAAGTGCTATAATATCTTTTATTCAAAACATAATATCTATAATGTGCTTTTATTCAAAACATAATAGTTGGCGACGAGGAATTGGGACTTGATTCATCGGTACAGATATAGCCTATATCAATGAAGTACGGTATTTGCGCCGTCTGTTTCAACGGCCACGTGAGTAAAATCAAGAATCAGGCAAATCGACATGAAATTTACACAGAGTACTTGTAAACAATCCTAAGCAACTCATCGTATATTCAGCTGCGTGTGCCTGAATGCCACATATACAAAATAATATTTATCGCAGTTCGAACTTTGAGGTTATGCAAAGTTTTTTTTTTCTCTCAAGCCCAGGACAATATTCGGTCATCGACCACTACCCAGTGTGTTTTAAATCGGTTATCTTGAAACATTTTATTATATTTGAACTGTGATTTTTAAAATTATTTCCACGTTCCGTCAAGATGGACGCAAATCAGTTTCAACAGTTACTGAACATTTTTACCGATTCTCAAGAGAAATTACTCGAAAGGTATCAAGCTCACCAGTCCGTCACAACCCCACAAGCCACTAACATCAGACCTTTTGAAAATTTTGATGCTGAAAAGGAAAAATTTGTGTCGTATTTAGAACGATTTGAGAATTACGCAAACTTCAACAATGCCACCGATCCAACAAAGAAAGCTCAACTCTTGTGTACATCAATTGGGGCAATTCATTATAACAATCTCTCTGCATTTTTAGGCCCTGATAAACCAATCAATGACCTAGTAAAACATTTCAAGCAAATACTGTCACCTCAAGTCTCAACCGTGGTTTCCCAACACTGTTTTTTGAACGCCAAGCAAAAAGAAAGTCAAAATTTTGCAGGTTTTGTTGCCACTCTTAGAAGCCACTAACTAGACTGTGACTTTTATATTCAGTGTACATGTGACGCCAGAATTTCAATCGCGGATGTTTTTCTTCGTGCACAATTTATACGTGGCTTGCAAGATAATTGGATCAGAGAGAAACTTCTCCAGTCTAATGACACGAAATTTGATGATCTCCTGAAGAAGGCTATAGCCTTGGAAGCATCGCGGTATGAGAGTAATCAGCTGTCAAAACAGCTCACTGCATCGCCAGACACTGTAGAAGACACATACAAAGTAACAAAAGCCACAGGTTCATATAATGACCGAAGTATGAATCAATATAGCAGTGATACTCAGTCACGTTTTGTTCAACAGCCTAGCCCAGGCTCTTCACTCACGTTCACAGTCCAGGGGCCGCCGTAGTTCTGTCAATTATAGAGCACTAGGTATTGATGGATTATGCCTGCATTGTGGAAATTCAAACCACAGGTCAAGAGATTGTCGCACAAACATAAACTCTCTTAAATGTAGGTCATGTAGGAAAGTGGGACATGTTGCAAAAGTTTGTATCACTACACTTCTTCAACAGGCAAATACACACAACATTGCAACTGAGAACATAGATGACAACTTGCATGACCACCCTGAAACCAATTTCGGAATAGGACAACTGGAATGCATCGAAGATCTCTTTGACGTGGGTCAAGAATCGGATAAATATTTTATCACTGTTAATCTCAACAATAAATCACAAAGATTTGAAGTCGACACGGGAGAAAAATATTCACTCATCCCAGAGAACGAATGTTCAACCTTGGGTCTTGGTTTGCCATTGCAGCCAACAAATGTCTGCTTTCGATCATATTCTGATCATGTTATCAAACTCAGAGGAAAAATTGTTGTCACAGAATCATACAAGGGAACAGAAATTGTTGCAGATCTTTTTGTAGTTCCGCAAGGCCATGCCGCATTGCTTGGTCGTGTTTGGATGAGGGGCCTCGGTCTTGATCTGAAGGAAATTGACAATGACACAAATCAATCCCTTCACACTGAATCTGTCAACTCTGTGCAGTCAATTCAGGATATTTTACATCAGTATAGTACAATCTTTGAAGAAAAAATTGGATGCGTTCCCAATATTGAAATAAAACTGCAACTCCAAGAGGGGGTGAAACCTGTCTTCAATCGTGAACGTGATGTCCCTTTTGCTCTTCGGGAACGCGTAGAAAAGGAACTCGCTTCATTGGAATCAGAAGGAGTTATTTCTCCCACAGCTTTAAGTGATTGGGGATCGCCTCTTGTTGTTATCCCAAAACCGGATGGGGGAGTTAGGTTATGTGTCGACTACAAATGTGGAGTAAATTCAAGGTTGATTTCTGCAAACCATCCCATAAGACCAGTTAATGACGTTCTTCTAAGTCTTAGAAACTCAATTTTTTCTGCAAGTTAGACTTATACAAGGCATATCTGCATCTGAAGGTTGATGAAGAAGGTAGTATGATTCAAACTATATCCACTCACAAAGGAACCTTCAGGATGCACCGACTGAGGTTTGGTATCACAAGTGAAGAGGTAAGAATAGTTATAAAAGAGCTAAAAATAAATTCTGTGCTGGCATTGATGGCATCCCTGATGCAATTTTAAAGAAATGCGCAGAAAATATAATAAATCCACTTACGCACTTAATAAACTGTTCAATTCTCTCAGGAACTTATCCGGATATTTTGAAGTTATCAAACGTAATTCCAGTGCACAAAAACGGTTCAAAATATGAATTAGATAACTATCGTCCTATTGCTTTACCAACTGGTATTGCAAAAATTGTGGAAAAAATCATGTATAGGAGACTGATAAGTTTTATAGAAAAAAATAAAATACTATCAAACTCACAACATGGATTCAGAACGGAAAAATCTACACATACAGAAATTCATGAATGTAGTAATGGTATACTGAAATTAATTGACAATACGGAACATGTAACTGGCCTATTCTTGGATTTATCAAAAGCATTAGATGTTGTTGTTGTTGTTGTTGTTTGAGTCTTAAGTCTTTTGACTGGTTTGATGCAACCTCCATGCCTCCCTGTCCTGAGCTAATCGTTTAATCTCTACATAGTTACCACACCCTACATCCGAGGCAATCTGTTTAACATATTCTAACCTTGGTCTACCCCTACAGTTCTTGTCCTCGACCCTTCCTTCCATAACTAAGCTTGCTATTCCTGGGTGTCTTAGTATGTGTCCTACTAACCTATCTCTTCTCTTCATTAGCAGTCGCCAGAAACATCTCTCCTCTCCCTCTCGTCTTAATACCTCTTCGTTTGTAACCCTATCTACCCATCTGATCTTCATCATTCTCCTGTAACACCACATTTCAAATGCTTCAATTCTCCTCTTTTCTGCTGCACCAATAGTCCAAGTTTCACTTCCATAGAGCGCCACGCTCCAGACAAAGGCTTTCAAAAATGACTTCCTAATACCTAAATCTATATTCGATGTCAAGATTCCTTTTTTGTAGAAATGATTTCCTTGCCTGAGCCAACCTACTTTTTATATCCTCTTTGCCTCGTTCATCACTGGTTCCTAAGTAACAGAAGTCTCCTACTTCCTTCAGCTTTTCACATGCCAATTTGATCTCCATAGAGGTTTCTGATTTATTTCGGCTGCATTCCAGTATTTTTGTTTTACATTTATTAATTTTCATCAGGAATTCTTTCCGCAAGACGCAGTCCATACCATTCAAAAACTCATTCAAATCCTCAGGCCTGTCGGCCAAGATGACGATGTCATCAGCAAATCTCAGAGTTGAAGTTATTTTTCCTTGAATCTTCACCCCCACTTAAATTTTTCTCCAATTTCCTTCATTGCTTGTTCAATGTAAAGATTGAAAAGTATGGGTGATAAGTTGCAGCCTTGCCTTACACCTTTCTGAATACCAGCTTCTCTCTCATGTCCTTCAGCTCGAATGACTGCTGTCTGGTTTCTGTATAGATTGTAGATCACCCTCCTATCCCTGTACTTTATTCCAATAGATTTCAAAATGTCAAACAATTTAGTCCAATCCACGTTATCAAAAGCCTTTTCTAAGTCTACAAATGCCATGAACGTTCTCTTATCTTACCTTATTCTACCTTCCAAAATCAGCCTAAGAACTAGTACAGCTTCCCTTGTTCCTACATTTCTCCTGAAACCAAACTGGTCTTCACCCAACTCCGTTCCTATCTGGCTTTCAATCCTCTTGTAAATTATTCTAGACAGAATCTTTGAAGCATGAGTAATCAAGCTGATTGTACGGTAATCTTCACATCTGTCAGCTCCCACTTTATTTGGTATAGAGATGATTACATTATTCTTGAAATCAGGGGGTACCTCATCTGTCTCATAAATCCTACACACCAAGTGAAATAACCTGATCAGACCTTCATCTACTATGCAGCGTAGCAACTCAATCGGTATATCATCTATACCTGGTGCTTTGTTCCTGCTTAAGTCTTCCAATGCTCTGTCAAATTCTGATCTCAATATTAAATCTCCTTTTGCATCCTCGTCAATTTCCTCCTCCCTTTCCATTACACAATTCTCAATCTCCTTTCCCTTGTACAAACTATGTTAGCTTTCCATCTTTCAACCTTTTCTTCCCTATCTGTTAGAGGCTTTCCTTTTGTGTCCTTAATATTACAGCACTTAGTCTTCTTTTCCCCAAAAGTATTCTTAATCCTTCGATAAGCTGTGTCTACTTTTCCTAATTTCAGACAATTTTCTATACCTGCACATTTCTCTTTCAACCATTCTTCTTTCGCTTCCTTGCACTTCTTGTTAACCTCATTTCTCAGACGTCTGTATTCTGCTTTCCCCTTTTCATCTTGTCACAGTACAATCTCTATGACGTTTGGTTTTGATCATGGCTACTCATTGCTGGTGAGCTATTGCAGGCCTCAGCGCATAGCTTTGAGATTCCTGGCAATGGTGAACCAGTAAAGGAGAAGAGGGCCATGCTAAATTGAGTGACATATCTGTATTTTTATTACTATTTACGTTGTTCTATTGGTTTTTTTATATACTCTATGACTATTCTTGTGAGGAGTCCATACTGGAAGATTTATATGAGAGTATCTGTTGAGATTTTAATTAATTTGGTGATATGCATGTGAAGTGAAGGTATTAAATGTTAATAGTATAACTCCCTTATGGTATAATTACCACCACCCCCCGAACAAGAGAGTGTACGGTTACAATTATGACGCCACAACGTGAGGATCGAAAGAGGGATAAGGACACGAATAAGGAAAAGAAAAAAGAAAAGCAAACTTTAACAAAGTGATTACAGTGCAGGAAAAAGGAAGTATACGGCCTGATCGTGTGTAGTAACGATAGTCTGTTCCAAATGCTGCTTAGCAAGATCACAGATATGCAAGAGTCAGTAAGCCAAGAAATAGAGTCAGTGAAAGTGTGTATGAATAATGAGATAAGAGAAGTGCGGCAGCAAAGAGAGTCTATGAAAGCGCAAATAGAATCTATAGGTAAGCAGGTAGAATCTGTGAAGGTGTACGTCAACAAAGAAATAAAGAAGCAGGCTGAAGCAACTAATGTTAAGATTGAGGAGGAAATGTGTGAAGTACGTGATGCTGGAGGTCGTGTAGAAGATGGTAATGAAGAGGAAGAAGGAATGAAAAATGGTCAAGATATTGAGGAGATGTGTGAAGTATGTGATGCTGGAGGGCGTGTAGAAGAGGGTAATGGAAAGAAAGAAGGAATGAAAGATGGTCAAGATATCGAGGAGATGTGTGAAGTATGAGCCACTCTTTCCCTAACCTTGGACATTCGCCAAGAGGTTCAGCGTTGAGCGGTGCCCTAATGGGACTTCAGGTTTAAACCTGTGGAGTGGACGGCTGGTGCGTAACCAGAGGTCCGGTTAGGAGTTGACTGCATGCATGGAAATAAAAGAATGAAGGGTAATATTGACAAAATATAATTAATCTAAGAACCATACATAATGGGTACACAAGAAACAAGGGCATATACGTTATTTCACATACAGGCATAACAAAATAAACCAATCCTAGCCTGACTCGAAATAAAAGAAATGTATATATAATGAAAAACCCCAAAGGCAAGGTATGTCAGAGCCCAACGCAAATACGAGGGGTGAAAACAACTTGCGGAACGAAATCCGTTTCAGAAGTACAAGCATGGACCTGAATCCCCATGACTACACGCGATCAGGAATGCGTAAAGAAAATCAAAATTCACAAGAAATGTTAAGTAAATACAGAATTAAAGTTCAGTAAATACACAAGAAATTTTCCACGGGAACAAGCAAGATAACTATTAAAAGATGCTGCAACAAATCCAAAAGCCGAGGTGTTACATATTAGAGGTTAAGAGCCACTTAGTGCGACTGAACTGTTCGGCTCGCCAGCCTAGAATCGAATCATCTAAGGGAACGCTGACTTGCCTAACAAAGGTTAAGACCACGAGGTACCCTCCCCCCCCCCATCCCTACTTCAAGAACCAAAAAACTAACTGTTTTCCCAGCCCCAAAATACATTAAAAATAGCATAACAACATACACACAAAATAGAATAGGAAGCTGTAATATTGTCTGCAGACAAAATATAAGTTAGTCTCTTAGCTTAAAAAAATATCACACGCGGTAAGTGACGCTATGTTCGAAAATAGTTTTTTCTCGAAAGTTTTCTTGGGGAGACGCGAGAATCGCACACGCTGTTCTTTCATGATTTGTGCCCTTTCCAAAATCTTATCTTCAAAGCTTTACCTTATTTTCTTGGGACTCCGGGAAGAACACGAGGCGTCTTCAAGGAGCCCAAAACAACATGACTCGACCGGGTAACAGTCCTTGCTGTAATCTCAAGATCGAGTTTCTTTCTCCTTCAGTCCGGCACTTACGCGCCAAAATGCGATACTCGCGCACAGTTCAGCCAACCTAACAGGGGAATGAAACGACTCGGGCTGCCGAGCACACAATGGAGTGCAATTTGTTCCAAGTTGGCATCATTGGTTACTGATCAACTGAGCGTTGCCAAGCGTAGTGGTTTACTGCGCATTGGCTCAATGCGATGTTGCCGGTTGGTTGACGACTCTGCGAGTTTATCGTGAGAGTTGAAACTTTTCACATTTCCCACAGGGCTGTCCACGGTTAGTAGGGGTACACAAAGTTCAGTAGATGGTCCAATTCCAGATTTGGAAATAAATGTAAGGGAGAACAAAGGTTTTCTAATTCCCTTAGGGTTACACAATCTGCAGGGATACACAAACACCAATCCAGGGTTTTGCAAAGTTGAGGTCCAAGGTTGGAAGAATAAACGCTTCCAGGTTTGAAGGTCGATTTGTTTCTTGTGACAATGCAATTGGCACATCCTCCTCCCCTGAAACATCACCATGGGAGAAGCGCTGAAAACATGGTGAACAGCTCGGCACCTCGGCAATCGAAGGCCCCCTCCAAGAGCCGCCACCAGATCCTGGAGTAGGACCCTGAGATAGAAAAAGCCAACATTCCTGGTACGGTACCTCCAACCCTAGGCCTAGGTTGGGAGTACTCCAGCCAAATAGAGGAAGTCCGGCTGAAACATACATGAGTACAGCAGCAAAAGTCCAGGTTGACATCCCAGGACAGGAATCAGCACGTCGCCCCATACCACACCACCTTAGTTCACATTAAGATTCCCTTATAGGGAACGGGTGCTCCGGGCTATCAAGCTAGCATTGAGCAAGGTTATACCACCCTATTATTGGATTAAAAAATTCACACGAGGATTTGGTTCTGTAGTGCACGAAGCTCACTGAAGCGTTTATGTCGAAATAGGGATACTTCACAAGAAGTCAGTTTAGTTCAGGTCTTAACAAAAGGTCCACTGAAAGAATTCACTGGAAAGGGCAACCACTTTACCGAAGCACATAAGTTAATAAAAAAAACTTTCCAAAAACAATGACAATTACATAATATTTAAGCTATTTTACAGAAATGATTTTACAATGCCACGGGAACCCAAAGTTTACAGGGAACCTACCAAAAGGAGTTACTAGTTTCCCATCCAAAACAGTTAAACAATTGAAAAATTACTAAAACTACTAGATGGGCCTCACGCAATATGTGAACTCAGAACCACCAGAGAAAGCAAGACATAATTAAAATAGTTACACAACATACAAACCATTCAACCTGGATCGTCCCAGTATATGAAACACACTATAATTACATAAGAAAGAAAGCCTCTGTTTCATATCGCAAGTTACTGCCCTAACCGCCCACGGTGGCCACACGAGGAACGCCGGAGACAGCAACCAACTTCCACGAGAACAAGAAACCATGGGGACCACGTTCAGATTACAACACTCACCCACGACCAATGCTAATTCCACCAAAACTTTACCAAAAAAACACAACATCGACTTCACACAGTTACGAGAGGGTGGCAATCGAACTCAGAACACCTAGGGGACCACACCCAAACAAGGAATGACATCACATAGCCAAAAACAATACCCTAAATTTACAACCTCAAAAAAAAAACTTTCCAAACGACAACCAGTTCAAACTGCTACCACAAGGCACGAAACCCAAGCAGAAACTAAATTCAACAACAACCAACCTAGTACACAGGTTGTACCGCGTTCCTACCAACATGAATGCACAAATTCCAAACCAAAGCACATAGCTTGACAAAATTCCATAATGAGCACAACATTAGCATAATACCATATCTACAAACTCACCCAAGTTAACATGGTCCACCATAAGAAAAAACACAATTACCAACAAATTCGCACTCACACACTCCCCAAACGACTAACAGAATTCTACAGCTCTACAATGAACACCGACAGGCGTCATATGATACACGTCAAAAGGCACGGGGCAGTTAATGTCCCCAAATTCACATATTTTCCAACCTAACAATTTCCCACAGCCTCAGCGTCTCGAAACTTTTCACAGAATTACAATCCACAGGAGTGGTAAATGATATATTTCAAAAGGCACGGGGCAGTTAATATCCCCAAGGAATACACACCTAACACGGAACGAGAATAAGATCACAAACTTGAAATATCTCCCCAAAAAAGTTTATTTTATACATTCAATACTTCAGCCTGACCCAACTCTAATGCACAGAACAGCCGACTGACATCTTGGTAGAGTATCCAGCGCAGCAGTTGAAGCTCTCCAAACCGAAATCACACACAAAGTAACGGGGGTTCGCACAATATATATGTCCAACCTACAACTCTCGAAAATTGAGACAATATTAGTAAGTCAGCAGTCTAACAGAACATTTCTGCAGAATTCAAAGAACCCACTGACCAACCCACCTAAATACACCCTCAACTCACCAGAAATTGCAGCTCGAAGGTAGTTCAGATTAATATACTTTCAAAACCAACACGCCAGAACAACGGAACAGCACATCAGACTCAGAATCACCCTGAGACCTTCCACAACATTTCCAAAATCACATAGCAAATTAACAAAATTTGCATCAATATTACTTCTAAGAAAAATTTCCAAAATCACATACCAAATTAACAAAATTTGCATCAATATTACTTCTAAGAAAAATTTCCAAAATCGCACAACCCGTAAACACGATGAGACAAGACACCACCAACAGGACCAGACAACAGTTACTCTTGAGGATTACAAAAGATAGCATAACAGATTGACTTCAGCGGAACAGCTGGGTCATCCCCCGTGCAACAGGACTCGACAACATCGCACTCATAGGAAATGAAACATTCCAAATTCACAGTCTATAACTTCTCAGTTTCTCGTTCGCCAGCAGGCTTACAGTATGACAAATGAGTCACGCGCTTCCTTACTCGATCTTCCAACAACACGGTCACCTCAGAAGGGAAGGACAAGATTTTATAGGGTCCCATAAATTTCGGTTGAAGTTTACCTGATACCTGATGACCAGGGGCCTTCGGCCAGAAGTTCTTCGCATACACGAGGTCTCCCACAGTATATCCACTTTCTTTACGACCCAAGTTATATATCTTGGCAAGCTTATCGTGCGAAATCTTGATAGCTGCCTTGGCTTATTTCCAGATTTCCCTGACACGTTCAGGACAGGGCTGGTCAGGCAGAAGATCATGAAGCGACCATAAGTTAATTAGAGGGGAATTTGGCACAAATGCATACATAAGAGAGAAAGGAGTCTTACCGTGCGATTCTTGCTCAGCGGTGTTAAAGGCATAAGCTAGCCAGTGAAATGATGAGTCCCACTTGGCATGGTTATCTCGATGGTAGGCGATAAGCGCGGCTCTCAAATTGCGATTAACCTTTTCGGCCAGACTAGGTTTAGGGTAATGCGGCGTGGTAGTTATATGGGAGATAGAGTAGTCAAACACAAATTTTCTAAATTGATGAGAAAGGAAAGCTTTAGCATTATCGGAAACTAGATATTGACAAGGGCCACAAGAAGCAAAAATCACCTTCAAACAATTGATGACAGTAAAAGAATTACATATTCTGGTGGGAAAATCCATGAAAACCGGGAAAAACCATCCACACAGACAAAAGCAAAGCGGTTTCCCACCCTGGACCTTGGAAACGGGCCCACGAAGTCGATATACAGGTTTTCCATGGGTCTGGATACAGTTTTGGAAGCTAACTTACCAATTTTACCACTGACAGCAGGCTTACTCACATTGCAACTTTGACATCCCAGTATAATCCTCCTCACATCTTTATCGAGACCTTTCCAAACGAAAGACTGTCTGATCTTCTGTCTTGTTTTGAAAATCCCCTGATGACCTCCAGCAGGTGACTCATGAAAATACTTCAGCATGCCATTTACAAGCTGAGCAGGCAAGACAACCTTAGGCTTCTTATCGCGCTTAGCTACACAGTATAACACCCCAGATTTTAAGATGTAAGGCTTAATCTCTTCACCAGAACTCAATTTGACAATTAACTCACTCAAAACAGGATCTTCTTTTTGGTGCACAGCAATTTCTCCAAACAACAATGGTGAATTCACAAGCATGTGCTGAGCAGAATTTGCTCCGATTACAACTGACTCTTCAGACGAAGAAGTGTCACACCTACCAGGAACTTCCTCGTACATGCGGCTAAGGGAGTCAGCAGCGACATTTTCACAACCCTTAATGTGACGGACAGAAAACTGAAAGGATGAAATTCTGGTTGCCCACCTGGCAATGCGTCCAGTGGTCCGGGGTTTAGCTAGGACCCAGCTCAGGGCCTGGTTATCAGTTTCCAGATCAATCGGAACATGCTCAACGTACATACGGAATTTCTCCAGTCCGAACATGACTGCAAGGCCTTCCAGTTCATACACAGAATAATTAGCTTCTGCGGGGGAAAGAGTTCGAGAAGCAAAACCAATAGGACGTCTACCCAGCTCACTGTCTTGTAGCAGAACGGCGGCTACAGCACCTAGAGATGCATCAGTCTGAATGATGAACCTCTTACTGAAATCCGGGACAGCAAGAACAGGAGCACTACACAATGCCTCCTTCAAATCCTCAAAAGCTGCTTGCTGCGACGGACCCCATTCGAACTTCACACCAGACCTACGTAGACAGTTAAGTGGCACAGCACGTTGCGCAAAATTTGGAATAAATTTACGGAAAAACCCAATCATTCCCACGAAATGGGCCACAGCTTTTACATTCTTAGGAGGTTTGAAATCTCTGATTCCTTGGGTTCGGGAGTCATCGACCGAAACACCATCAGCGGAAATGACATACCCAAGAAAAGCAATCTTAGGTTTAGCGAATGACACCTTAGACAATTTTACAGTTACACCAGCAGATTTTAATCTCTCAAAAACTTCGTGCAGATGGTGCACATGATCTTCAAACGTTTCACTATATATGACGACGTCGTCCAGGTAATGATATAGAGAGTCAAATTTAACACCAGAAGACACATGATCAAGAAGCCTACTGAGCACGCGCCCCCCCCCCCGTAGACAGATCAAAAGGTAACCTACAGTATTCAAAAAGGTTCCAGTCCGTGGCGAACGCAGTGAGGTGTTAAGACTCCTCAGACAAAGGAATTTGATAGTACGCCTGATTTAAATCTATGAGACTGTAGTATTTAGCGTTTTTAAACCAAGAAAACAGCTGTGCAGGTCAGGAAGAGGGATGGATTCTAAGACAACCTTTTTGTTTAACCTCCGGTAGTCCACGACTGGTCGAAAACCACCATTGGGTTTCGGGACAAGAAACATGAGTGACGAATAAGCTGACGTGGAGGGTCGGATCACTCCATCGGCTAACATTTGATCAATTATCTTCTTCAGCTCCATCATCTTAGTTGGGTTCAGACAGTAAGGAGGATGTCTTACAGGGAGAGCATCGGTAACTTCTATTTTATATTCCAAAATACTAGTCATTCCCAATTCATCGGTAAACACTTCAGGATAACACCCACATAAATCACGAATTACCTTAGCCTGAGCATCAGACAAATTGATTAGATCCAGAGATTCAACTCCGGCAGACAAGGTGGGCTCCGTGTCAACATTGACAACGTGAGCACCAACAGCAGAAACATCAGAAGAATAGAACCTTAATTTTACCTCAGTACAAAACCTAAACCAATACGACTTATGTTGCATGTCCTACAACAGACCGGTGTGACCAAGAAAATTACCTCACGAAATGAGGGGACAAAATAAATCTTTTACTACCCAAAATGAAAATTTCCAAGTGAAATTGTGAATACGCACCTTAAATTTTGCAGAACCAAGGACGTCCAATTTGGAACCGTTGGCTGACACTAACCCAACATTGACTTTAGACAAATTCACCAATTTACAGATTTGTTTCATGGCCAAGTACCAATTCTCACTGACCAAAGATGCAGCACTTCCTGAGTCCAGCAAGGCGATTACACAGGCGTCATTGATCGAAACTTCGACCATGGGGGAAGGCAAAATAACATTTTCAGAAATCCTCGAGCAGACACCATTATCTCCGAAAGGTTTGGCATCGTCCTACGCCATTTCGTTCTTCAAAAAAACCGATAAGTTCTTAGCAGGATGAATACCACGATGTCCGTTTCCAACCCGTCAATTACTTTTCTTCACCTGACAGTTACGTTGAATATGACCGGTGCGAACACACCCGTAGCATTTCACAGGACGGTTAGAATTATTGCTGACATTGTTTCGGTTAGGATTTTGGTTGAAATTACTTGACCCAGACGGCGGTCGAACAGGATTAACACCAGGAGGTGCAGCCCAAGCAGCATACCTCAAGAAATCCACAGAGCGCACGGACTCAGCCAAAATAGCAGCCTCGCAAAGCTCACCAACGGTACTTGTAGGCGTGCCAACACTCAGACAATTTCGAAATTCCGGAGTTGCACCAGTCTTAATCAGTTTCACAACTTCTGATTCTGGCATATCCAATCCAAACACTTTCACAAATTTAGATATGTCCATGATGTAATGATTTAGAGGTTCGCTCATACCCTGAGGACGATACAGATAACGCCCTTTCACGGAATCCAAAGACCTCACCGGCACGAAGACTCGCAACACTTCGGCCATGAAATATTCAATGCTCCTACCATTACACATTGCACTAGTTACATATGTCCGAACAATATCGGAAGTGTGAGGAAATATCAACTGAAAGACCATTTTATCACTTACACCGAACTGTACTGCACATTCATGAATTTCGACCAGTATCCTGAGAAACTCCACAACCTCCTCAACAGTGTCCATTCTCCGACCATACAATTTACAAATAAAATTCATAATAGGATGATTTACGGGACCAAAACTAGCCTTAGAGTAAACAGAATTGGAATCGTGGTCACCACACCCATCTTGACCTGGCATCCCAAACGTTGTATTTCCTAGAACAGAATCGTAGTTTCTAGGCTTTACAGAAGAACCGGAGTTATGCCCCAAACTAGAATTGACACCATGACATCCTTGAAACCCAGAATTAATATTTACGGCACCCTCAGAACTGGAATTTTGTTTCAATGTAGGGTGCTGATAACCCACACTACCCAATGACCGAAATGACGGAACAGGAAACGCGAGTATTACTAGACACAGAATTACAATTTGAACAATTACTACCAGTCAATGGCACAGGACCAAGAGGAAGATTAAACCTAACAGCATTACCTGGCATCGAACCCAAGGTACCATTACTTTCAGGGACCACTTGTCCAACTCGTGACCTCGATTCAGCCTGAATTTCGTTCGGGTTTGGTACACCATTATTTAACAAGGAATTGGGCATCACAGAAGGTGAAGAAGTATCACCAGCATGTGGTACTGGATGTGTTTTAGGTCTCTCGAAATTTGAAACATTAACAACATTAACAGAAGGATTAATGCTTAGAAAATCAAAAATTTCACGTTCAGCAGCTCGAAAATCACCAGGAATACGTGAGCTCTGTCCAAAATGAACATTGCTAGCTGTTAAATGCGCTGGATCGCTTTAGTCTGAATAACAGGGGGGCCAACTTGACGATTACAAGACAAGGATTCTGCATTCTTACTTCCAACGTTATTCAAGACATAAACTTCATTATCTGACACAGGCACTGACTCCACAGCGGCAGAAATATTCAAGTCAAGATCACCGACAGAGACCGAACTTATTAAATCCTCACATTGAGTGACAGAATTAACGCTATCTAGCCTCTGGGCACATTCCACCAATCTAATTTGGGCAGCTAATATGTTCTTCAACACGGATATGGAACGCTCATCAGAAGAATGTAGCAGGTCGGTACAACGGACATAGAGATATTCAATACGGGCATTTAACTTCACAAAATGAGCGGGGCTACATTGAACCTTAGAGAAACAAAAATTTACTACAGAATTACATACTTGGGACTCACCAAATTTGAACTGGGCATCAGACAGCTTGGGTACAGCAATATGAAAATCGGTGGCAAATTCTAAGCTTTCTCTGGCCTGCTCTGTGTCCTCGGGCACTTGAAGGTTACGCAGCAGAAACTCATAAATCACCTCTTCATCTGTCATCTTGCCACGGTGGGTGAGTGGTTATAGTGTCGGACTACCAACCCCAAGATTGCAGGTTCGCTCCTGGCCATGGTAAGTGATTTTTGAAGGCGACAAAAATCACGACACTCATGTCATACGTTGTTGGCATGTTAAAGAACCCATTTGAATTCAGTAGGCCGTGTTCAATGGCAAAATTAATCTCGGGATTTTCCGCCAACACAAAGTTCCTCCATTCTCTACTTGAAAGCGCTGTAGTGTCAAGGAGTTTAGATATCTAACCTCCTTGACTTTCATAGCGTTCAAAGGAACGACGAAATTCGACATGCAAGCTACCCTCTTGGTGTCAATTAACAAAGCTTGCACCAGGCACCCGAGGCCATACGATATTATTATTATTATTATTATTATTATTATTATCTGTCAAATATTTGACAGTGATCTTGCGGTTGGCCATCGTACAGAATTATTTTCATGAAACAAAACGAACAACACATATGTTACACACTGACCCTCAATTATAGCCTACCTATAGGGTGAAAATTAAAGGAGGGCCAACATTTTACTATTAAATTATCGCATGACATGCAGTCAGGCCATGGCAAACACATAACCATCGCATCAGCTACCACTTGAGCCACTCTTTCCCTAATCTTGGACATTCGCCAAGAGGTTCAGAGTTGAGCGGTGCCCTAATGGGACTTCAGGCTTAAACCTGTGGAGTGGACGGCTGGTGCGTAACCAGAGGTCCGGTTAGGAGTTGACTGCATGTATGGAAATAAAAGAATGAAGGGTAATATTGACAAAATATAATTAATCTAAGAACCATACATAATGGGTACACAAGAATCAAGGGCATATAAGTAATTTCACATACAGGCATACCAAAATAAACCAATCCTAGCCTGACTTGAAATAAAAGAAATGTATATATAATGAAAAACCCCAAAGGCAAGGTATGTCAGAACCCAACGCAAATACGAGGGGTGAAAACAACTTGCGGAACGAAATCCGTTTCGGAAGTACAAGCATGGACCTGAATCCCCATGACTACACGCGATCAGGAATGCGTAAAGAAAATCAAAATTCACAAGAAATGTTAAGTAAATACACAATTAAAGTTCAGTAAATACACAAGAAATTTTCCACGGGAACAAGCAAGATAACTATTAAAAGATGCTGCAACAAATCCAAAAGCCGAGGTGTTACATGTTAGAGGTTAAGAGCCACTTAGTGCGACTGAACTGTCCGGCTCGCCAGCCTAGAATCGAATCATCTAAGGGAACGCTGATTGCCTAACAAAGGTTAAGACCACGAGGTACCCCCCCCCCCCCCTCCATCCCTACTTCAAGAACCAAAAAACTAACTGTTTTCCCAGCCCCAAAATACATTAAAAATAGCATAACAACATACACTCAAAATAGAATAGAAAGCTGTAATATTGTCTGCAGACAAAATATAAGTTAGTCTCTTAGCTTTAAAAAAAATTCCTCTCGGCACGCCGGAAGGCAGAGGTATATTTCTCCGGGCAAACTAGGGGATAGGCTATAATAGGCAAAATATGCAGGTTTTCGTAGGATGATCAGACCTCATTTATTGCCAGAAAGAATTTTACATTTGGTGGTTAATTAACTTTTGTTTTTGTTTTTGTATGCATATTTTTATCATTTTATCACCCGCAGAAATTTTTGTTGGTTCCTCAGTTTAGTTGCTGCGACAACGTGGTCATGTAACCCCGTATACATTGGGTGTGTGTAGAATCTGATAAACGGTGTTAATTGTGATGATTGTTGTTACGTGCAAGAGCCCGTCCCAACGTTTTCAAATATGTATCTTCCTTGGATGTGACTTCACGACCTTTGAAACGGCCGCCTGTGGCTTGGTTCCGATTTTGAACACGAGATGGCAGCTGCTGTCGGACTTCGGGGTTTCTTGACGTGGTTCCTTCTTCACCACTAGAGTGTGTTGGGGTGCCTTATAAACTAATCCTATTCGTGTCATTTTTGAAGGCTATTGTGATTCTACGTCATGAAACAAAGGACTGTGTATTCATGATACCGCCAAATTAATTACTTAATAATCACATTGTTGCTTGATGTATCAAGCCTTGATTGGACAATAACAATTTACATGAATGCAGTTCGGTATCTGACGTGGGATTCTCCGCCATCTTAAGAGCTTCGTTGTCTGTCGTCTAAGAAGCAACTAGCCAGCTGGGGTGATAGAGTATCTCTTCGTGGGCCGGGGGCATTGGCCCCTAGCTTTTACGATAAATGAATACATATTCAAGAAAAGGAAACGCCTGTGCTACATAAGTATTTAATTTCTTCTTTTCGCCTGGAAGATGAAAGTGATATAGAATCGCATCTCGATGCAGACCAGTGCTTGTGACTTCAAACGAAGCATGGCTGGGTGGGCCATTTTCAGGCAATATAGGGCCGTATAACGTTATTTGGTTTGAGTGTGAATTATTTTATTTTTATTGTGTCTCCACTGTGAAGTTTTAAGGTACGTTATAAATTTTATTTTATTTTATTATGGGAGCTCCAATATTGGCCTTGCATGTATGTTGTGATGCTGTGTTTTGTTTCGCCTGGTAGGCCAACTTTTTTTTAAATGTTTTAATAATGTTACCAGATATATATTAATTTTGTTATTTTTCTTCGTACCTTCTGGAGACACATTTCTAGTTTATTTTACGTTTTAAACTATTATTTATTTTCCTTTGGCAATCTTGGGATTGGCGTATTATTAATCTGATGTAAGATCCGATGCACCACCCTCATGTCAATAGTGTTAAAGTGTAATTGTTTTCCTCATTTTATTTTTCTCTCCGGTGATTTTAAAATAAATTTAATGCTAATTATTTGCCGTAATTTCGATTTGACATGTGGTCGTATGCTCTTGTGGCCATGTTTGTTTTGTTTTTGTTTTGCCGAAATGCATCCTGGTCTTGAAGGGCAGTCTCTTGGCGTCAAGCGGTAAACTCAAACGTGTTGTGGTGTTAGCTTAATATTTTTTATTAATCTTGTTGGTTTAACTTTGTGTTTTGGTGAACGTTCCTGTGTTTTTCTCCGTAATGCAAATTATGGATTTATTTTCTGATCCAATTTTATTTTATTAATTTAATTTTTTTTTTTCGTTTTATGGCGTGGCCTGGATCTCTGCATGTCGGATCGGTATTGCATTCCCTTGTAAATTATCAAGCCCTTTCTCATTTAATTATGCCTGTTATTTTATTTTAATCTTTGGACTTTAACATTTTAATTTTAATTTAATTCTTTTCTTTTTGTTTGCTTTGCAAGCAAACATGTTAAGCGGTTTCTTGCCTTCCTTGTAAATGATGCTGGTTGATGCATGTTCTGTTTTCTGGTGGAGGTGTTCCTTAAATTTTAACAACAAAAATTTTTATTTAAAATTTTTAAGCAACTGTTGTGGCATTATTTCGTCGGCGACAATTCCATTAGTTATTGGGGGGGTGTCTGTAGAATAGCCTGTGCGTTCCCCTTCTCCACCTTCCTTCTACCCCTTTGGGTGCTCTTCTGTTGGGGCATGTCATCTGGAGGTGATTTTGCAGTGGAAGCGACGCGGACCTCTAAATAAAGGTAAGTAGGCCCATCCACGGTGTCATTTTGGTAGCAGAGCGAGCTCGAGTTCGCTTCCGTAACTATCCCCTCCTCAATACCCGCAGGCTCGTTTTATGGACCCTTCTAGTGCTGATGGAGCGGTTGTTGATGAGATGTGTCATGTCAGTGAACTTGATGTTATTTAAAGCTAATCCTTGTCGTTTGTTTAATTTCATGTTTGCCTCTGAATATCCATGTGGTGAGATAACAGTGACCTGTTCCAAGCGAGGTGTTTGCTGCTGTATTTTATCCTGTTTGAGATGCAACATTCCCACTGAAAAAGATGCTCGGTAAGTGGCTGGCATGTGTTCTTGGCATGGGAAAGTGGATTTGTTAATATTCTGATAGCCTACATGCTACGAGTGAAGGCATCCTGGAGCCCTGTCTGAAGCTGATCGCCATGTGTTTTGTGCCAATTTTTGTAATTTAGCTTCCTGTTCTCGAGCCAGGCAGGCGGTGACGTATGCAGTTCTGGGCAGCATTGTGCATGATTTTGTGTAGTATGGTGGCTGTGTTCGAATGTCAACCTAATCTATGGTGTTGGTAATTGGTAGTTATGGTATTATTGTGAAAGTGTAAACTGTCCTCGTAATTGCTAAAATTTGTTTCCTTCTATATTATCTGTCTGCATTCTGTGTTTTTCAAAATGGCCGACAATAATATTGTTTTCGATTTAATTGACTTAAGAGATAACCTTGTGAATTTGGAGAGTTCTTCTGGGGTTGAACGTGAATCACCTCTGTTTACTAGGTCTGAGGTTTTGGGATCGATTACTAGTAGCGGTTTGCCTGCCCCTCTATTGTCTGGTTCCGGCTCGTCCATACCTCTTAACCCTGCATACGGTCATTCTTCTCATGTTAGGTCACCTAATGATTTCCTGGGTCCTGCCGACCCATTGCATCCCAGTTCTTTCTCTAGCAATGTAAATGTTTTGTCTCCTGTAGAGGGTGTGCGAGCGGGCTACCCTGGTAACAATGTCTCTTTTCCAAATGCTACATACTCGCCTACCGTTAATTATGGGTCGATTCCTCATCCTATTTCTAGTTTCTTAGCTACGTTGAAGAGTTTCAACCTAGATGACGTTACCCAAGTGGTCCTATTTTTAAGGCAAGTGGTCGAATTGGGTAACCATGCCTCAATTTTTGGGATGTCGGAAATTCAGATTTTTCAACTTTTGTATCATGTTGCATCCGGTATGCTGCGCGATAAGCTAATTGAAGCTATCCACCTCCGCATGTCCTTAGCCATATTTATTAGGGAAGTGTTGGGGTTTTTTGTCCCTGCGATTGCCCTTAGTACTCTCGAGCAAAGGTTCTTGTATCGTGTCCAAAGGTTGGACGAGTCACTTAGCGACTATGTCAGTGACATTAAGGTGTATGCCCAGGTATTTGCATCCCCTTTAACTGAACGACAGTTGGTGTCATCGATTGTAAATGGGTTTTCGCCTCAATATAGGTCATACATGACTATGTGTACCAGGCCTTCGTCATTTGTCGAGCTGAAACAGGTCGTTATAGAGGCTATGGCTGTGAAACATGCAGATTCCCTTCGTGTAGCTAATGTTCCTCCTCCTTCTTTGATGTCTCGTCCCCCTCCTTCCTTGATGTCTCGTCCCCCGCCTAAGGTTATGTTCCACCCAAGACCCAATATTAAGTGCCACACGTGTGGTGGCGGTGGACATGTTAAGAAGGTGTGTCCGAGTAACCAGGTTGTGTATCGCCAATGACGAAATGTTTTGGAGACCAATTCGGATGATACTTCTAAGGATATTTCTGTGCATGAGAGTTTGGGAAAACCCTGTGAAGTTTCTGGTCGCCCTACTAATGAAAATCGTGGTAACTCTTTGAAAACTAAATCTTCACGTGCTAATTCTGCTTATGTCTCTGACCTACCTAACCTGTCGGTGAGCAATGTCGTGGCAAGTCAGCCTAATTCTAAACATAATGTGAAACCTGTGGTGAGGGTGTCCTCGTCATCTAATTGTAATCATTTTAGAGTGAATAATGATTTTGGAATTTCTCCTGTGGCTAAAGGAATATCCCCGTTTATTGAAATTTGTGTTAATGACGAGCCCGTTTCTGCATTGCTTGATTCTGGTAGTGTCGCATCCTTTATAAGCGAGGACTGGTTTTTATCTATGAAGAGTGTTTGCAAATTACCTGAGTTAGAGCCTAACAATGAATCTTTTATTTCGGCAAACTGTTCAAACTTAAGTATTTTGGGTAGTATGACAGTCAAAATCCATATTCTAAATTTTTCTTGGAAGTTTAAATTTTTTGTTGCCAGAAATCTTTCTTGTTCTGTGGTCATTGGAGCTAATTTCATGTCACACGTTGGTATGCTTCTTGATTTTGGTGCCCGCAACTTATGGTTTAAGTTTAATCCGCAAAGTAAGTTATCGTTCAACCCGGTTTTATCTTCTCCTGCTGTCAATTCAGTTAGTGAACCTGTGACTATTGAGGATCTCGATCTGGAAAATTTAACGAGTCTTCAAAAGGATGCCATTAAGAGGTTATGTCAGGAGTATAGCGATGTATTTACTGACAAGTTGGGTGTAACCCATTTGATGGAGTACAAGATTGAGCTAACCGATTCTGTGTAGGTGCGTTCCAGCCCGTATCGACTTGCCCCGCCCAAGTTGGCTGAACTTCGGAAGATTATCGATAAGATGTTGGAAGAAGGTGTAATCCAACCCTCTATCTCTGCCTACTCATCCCCTGTATTTCTTGTGCCAAAACCTAACGGTGGTTTTCGGCCGGTGGTCGACTATAGGGCTCTTAATCAAAAGGTCGTTTTACAATCAATTCCTTTGCCGGACCTTCATACTTGTTTTAGTTGGTTTCGCAACGCGAAGGTGTTCACGATCCTCGATTTAAATTCTTCTTACTTCCAAATTTCCCTCTCTCCGGAATCCAGGCATGTTACTGCTTTTTTCACTGACTGGAACCTGTTTGAGTATGCCCGTGTCCCGTTTGGCCTGTCTACCGGAGCCGCTGTGTTGAGCAGACTTCTGGACAAGGTGTTTTCAGAAATTAAATTCAAATTTGTGTACCACTATCTTGACGATGTGGTGATCTATTCTGAGTCCTTCGAGGGACACGTTGATCATCTGAAGGTTGTACTTGATCGGTTGCGTGACGCTGGCCTTACCGTCAAATTGTCCAAGGTTTCCTTTGCCAAGCCCAAAATTTCCTTCTTGGGCCATATTGTTTCCGCATCTGGTATCTCCGTGGACCAATCTCGTACTCAGGCCATCAGAGATTTTAAACCACCCAAGAACGCCAAGGGTGTTGCTCGTTATATTGGTATGGTGAACTTCTTCCGTAAGTTCATCAGTAATTTTGCCGACCGTGCTGCTCCTCTAAATCAATTACGCAAAAAGTCTGTGAAGTTTGAGTGGGGTCCCTCTCAGCAGGCAGCCTTCGAAGATCTTAAGCTTGCGCTCTCTAACGCCCCTGTGTTAGCCATTCCGGATTTTGGGAAGCAGTTCATTGTGCAGACTGATGCGTCTGGTCGTGGTGTTGGTTGTGTCCTACTGCAAGAATCTGATCTGGGTAGGCAACCCATTGCATACGCTTCTCGTACCTTAACGGACGCAGAGAGGAAGTATTCCATATACGAACTTGAGGGTTTAGCTGTGTTGTTCGCTCTAGAAAAATTCCGTATGTATCTTGAGCACACTAAGTTTCTCCTTGAGACCGATAACCAAGCCTTGAGCTGGGTGTTAGGGAAACCCCGTAAAACTGGTAGGATTGCCAGATGGGCAACTAGGATTCTGTCTTTCCAGTTCACTGTCCACCACATTCGTGGGTCCGAAAATGCGGTAGCTGATTCATTAAGCCGCATGTATGAGGAAACAGCCGAAGAGGATATTCAAGGATGTGAACCCGTAAACCTTGTATCACCTGTAAATCATGTCAATGTTGTTCTCAGCAATTCCCCTGTGCTTTTTGAAGAAGTGAGGAGATTCCAGAAAGAAGATCCCTCCTTATCTAGCTTAATTGACCGAATCAATTCTGGTGAAGTGATCAAGCCCTACTCTCTGAAGGATGGTGTATTGTGTTGTTCGTCTCGTCATGACCGTCTACCTAAAATTGTGCTCCCGTCAGTCCTCATTCCCGAAATCTTTCGTTACTATCACGAATCTCCTATTGGTGGCCACCTAGGAGTATTCAAGACCCGTGCCAAGATCAGACAGTTTTTCATTTGGCAAAGTATGGATGGCAACATCAGGAGGCTCATTAGAAATTGTGCTGCATGTAGTATTAGCAAACCTCCGGTTTCTACTAAGGTTGGCCTGTTGTCATCTGAACCGGCATCTAGACCCATGGAGAGGCTTTTTATCGACCATGTTGGGCCGTTCCCTCGCTCTGGTCGGGGAAACCAATTTGCGCTTGTTTGCACTGACGGTTTCACCCGGTTTAGTTGGATTTTCCCCACCAGAAAGGCTACAACCAATTCCGTCATAAAGTGTCTTAATTCCATCTTTTGGGCCATGTCAGTTCCTGGTATCAGATAATGCCAAGTGCTTTGTATCTCATCAGTTCCGTCAATTCTTATGTGATTATGCTATTTCGCATGTAACCACCACTCCCTATTTTCCTAACCCGTCTCTCGCTGAGCGAGTCAATCGTAATCTCCGTTCTGCTCTGATTGCTTTCCACCACGACGACCATTCCAAGTGGGATTCTAATTTGCATTGGCTCAATTTTGCTTTCAACTCCGCCGTGCACGAGAGCACGCAAGCCACCCCTTTTTCGTTAATGTTTTCCTTTATGGCTAATTCTCCGTTGTCCAATCTGTGGAACCTGCACGATCTCCTTCCAGACAGTTTCACGCCCGAGGATATGAGGGCGAAATTCGACAAGGCTAGAGAGAATATTAAGGTATCACATGACCAACTTGCCAAGCGACACAATGCCTGTCGCAAGCCAACTGATTTGGAAATTGGTGATGTTGTGTACGTTCGCAATTTCGAGCCCAAGGGCGTCAGTAATCTAGTTTCAAGCAAGTTGACCCCTCGTTTCAAGGGCCCATGTTATGTAGAGGCATTCCTGACTCCCGTTACTCTGCTGATTAGAAACCCTAAGGCCAACAAAATTTCCAGAGTGCATCTGTCGCACATTAAACGAGGTGGAGACGTTTCTAATGAGGAAATGCTACCATAAATTTTGTAAACTGATTTTGTATAATGTAGAGTATCCCTAACCTTCATTGAGGCCTTCAGGCACCTGTTCCTTCTGGAATTTTGAACTGGATATGAAAACTCTGCTGGGATATAACTTGTAACTGTTGGATAATTCCCATTTTTAATGGTATATTGTAAAATTGAAACTAAATTTTGATGTTTTCATTGAAGATGCTAACATTTAAGTTGGACTCGGTGGGAGACCTAACTCATGGTAACCTTGTATTCATGTTCCCTTGCAAAGTTCAGGTCCAAGGTTGGAAGAATAAATCCTTCCAGGTTTGAATGTCGATTTGTTCCTTGTGACAATGCAATTGGCACAAAGTACGTGATGGTAGGAGGCGTAAGGAAGAAAATGGACAAGAGAGAGAACAAGAGAAAGGAGAAACGGATAACGGAGAAGGTGAAATGGAAGAAACTGAAGACGAGAAAGGAGAAGCAGATGAGATTGGTCATGAGGAGGACAGTAGCAGTCAAGAAAAAGAGGAAAAAGATGAGGATGTAAGTGCAAGAGTGAGCCACGGAGAAGACAACGTACTAGAAGAAGATAAGGTGAAGAAGAAACAGTGGAAAACAAAGTGGAAGAAGAGAAAGGAACTGTTGAGTAAGACAAGACAGTCGAGGAAGAGGTGGAAAATGTGGAAAAGAAGAAGAGACAGTGGTTGAGAATGAAGACAAAGAGGACCAGGAGAATGGATAAAAGAATGAGTTGGAAAGCAAAGAGAAGGAGTAGGAAGAAGATGAGATGTCAGGTAAAGGAAGATAAGAGAGTGCAGGATCAGAAGAAGAAGAAAATAGGAAGGGAAGGAGAGAGAAACGGTGGAGATGGAAGATGAGGAGTACAAGGTACGGAATGACATGGCGGATAAAGAAAAAGACGAGATGGAAGGCAGAGAAGAAAACCGAATCCGAGAAGAAGACGCCAAAAAGGATCTCAAGTGGTAAACGTGGAGAACAGGATGCCGAATCGGAAACGCTGAGTAATGTTGATGGAAATCATGATCAGTCTATGGATGTTGATGGAAACGAATATTTATACATTCGAGATGGTAATGGCATCGAAGGTAGCGGTTCGGATGATGAAAGGAGTGGAGATCGCATGTCTTTATCAAATGAACTCATTTCTCTGGCGCTTCGAGACTTATTTGGAACGTGGATTAGCTTGATGACGATTATGTAGTTCCTTCGGAAGTAGTTAAGTTATTTTATGTTGTGTGTGATATTTTAGTGTATGTGTGGAATGTGTTGTTTATTTGTGTATATTTTTAATATATGTGTGATTCTCACGTGTTTCACACGTAATAATTACATATATAGGAGGGCGTATTGTCACAGTACAATCTCTATGGCTTTTGGTTTTGATCATGGCTACTCTTTGCTGGTGAGCTATTGCAGGCCTCAGCGCAAAGCTTAGAGATTCCTGGCAATGGTGAACCAGTAAAGGAGAAGAGGGCCATGCTAAATTGAGTGACATATCTGTATTTTTACTCCTATTTACGTTTTTCTTTTGTTTTTTATATATCTTTGGTTTTTATTAGTACTCTATGACTATTCTTGTGAGGAGTCCATACTTGAAGATTTTTATGAGAGTATCTGTGCAATTCATCGATTAGATTATTGAGATGTTGATATGGAGGGGAAGAAGTGAGATGATTATTGTGTGTGTGCTTGAGAAGTTGAAATTAGAGTGAGAACAATAAATGGAGAAAGATGGCTTTTGTTTGTTAAAAGTATCTCTCATTGAGTATAATCAACCATGACCCCAGAATGTACGGTTACAATCTCTTACATTCTTGTGTTTCCGCCTTTCATCCATCAATTCTAGTATATCCTGAGTGATCCACGGGTTTCTACCTATTCTTTCTTTCCTACCAATGTTTTCTCCTGCGGATTTTGTTATTTCATTCTTCAAAAGTGCCCATTCGTCTGCAATTGAAGTTTGTTTAGGGTTTTTCATTAGTCCTTCCTTTATACTCTTCTTGAATCTTTCGTTTACATCCTTTACTTTCAGTCTGTCTGTTGCCCACCTTTTTAGCTTTTGACTTTTCTTCAGTTTCTTCAACTTTAATCTGCATTTCATTACAACCAGATTGTGGTCAGAGTTTATGTCAGCATTAGGTTATGTTTTACAATCCAAAATCTGGTTTCGAAATCTCTGCTTGACCATAATGAAGTTGATTTGGTAACGCCCTGTATCTCCTGGTCTCATCCATGTGTATATCCTTCTATTGTGGTTGTTGAATAAGCTGTTAGCTATGACCAACTCATGCTCGGTGCAGAATTCCATCAGCCTGCTTCCTCGATCATTCCTTTCACCTAATCCGAAATCTCCTACTATCTTTCCTTCTCTCCCTTTTCCTACCACAGCGTTCCAACCTCCCATTACTATAACATTTTCATCACCCTTGATATACCTCAGAATTTCATATATTTCTTCGTGGATCTTTTCAACGTCCTCATCATCAGCTTGACTGGTAGGCACATAGACTTGTACCACTGTGGTGCACGTAGGTTTAGTATTGATTTTTGCTACAATAATCCGTTCACTATATTGCTCATAATATTCCACCCGCTGTCCAAGTTTCCTACTCAATATGAGACCAACCCCTGCTTGGCCATTGTTTGATTTAGTGCTAATGACCCTATAGTCTCCTGATTAAAAGTCCTGTTCTTCCTGCCAGCGCATTTCACTAATCCCAACCTAATCCAACCTCAACCTATCCATTTCCCGTTCTAAGTTTTCTAACCTTCCACTTCCTAGCAGACTTCTAACATTCCACGCTCCGATCCGTAGAATGTCAGATATCCTCTTTGTCACTTCTGTGATGTTGTTGACCATAAAATCCTCCTTACAAAACTAAATCAATATGGTATTAGAGTTCTAGATAATAAATGGATAGTCTTACTTAACAAGGCGTAAACAAATTGTAAGCTTGAGACACAAGGATGAATAGGCAACGAACATTTATGTATGCAACTATGTTCCTACGAGGAATTTATTTCATGATTTGACTAACCATTTTACTTGAAAGAAAGCTTTGAACTTTCTGTAAATGTAAGTTATTTAAGAGAGATCTTCTTAGAAGATATGATTTCATTCGATATAGGAAATTATAGGGACACCTTTATTCCAGTCGCAATTGAATTTAATTCGATACTTCAATAACATTTGTTGTTATTAAAACACAGTTTGTAACGTTACGTATTTTGTGAACGTAATTTTACAACAGTGTAGTTTGAAGAATATCAGTATGGAGAGGCATTATAATGTATTTATATTTCATGTTTAGTAATAGCTTTTTTATAACAGAGTATCTATACTGGGTGGAATTCAGAGACATTTCTTGAGGACACCTGAGGAGACCTTGACTAAGGAGGCCTTGAGGCTTCCTCCAATCTGAAGGTCTCCTTGAGATTGATTTTGCCGTCAGAGTCATTTCCTTAAGGTCTCCTTACTCCAGGGATCCTCAAGGCTTCCTCGAAAGTAAGATCCACTGGTACCAATCACATACGAAAAGTTTCACTAGTGTTATTCGAATGAGTATTAAAGTTGACGTGTCTTACAATATAATCTGATGTTGCATGATATTAACGTTGATATGTTAAACATTATAATTGATTGTCAGCTAGTCACGTATGATACATGTGTGATTAGCGCGTACTTATTTCAATATTACTTTTTGAGACTTTTGGCAAGTCAGTGTAGCTTTAGTTTCCAGACAAGCTATGAAGCAATTTTCGCGCCCCGGTATTTCAAATTTATTATGTCCACATGTAGTATAGAGTGGAGTAATAAAGCAATTGTTGTGTGTAGAGGATAAACATTTTGTTGTGCAAATCGTCCTCCAGTATAAAAATATACTTGAAAATAATAAGACGGACGAAGTTACCGTGGAAAAAAGAAGAGAACATGTCAAAATATGACGGAGGCGTTCAACTACGTGCCTGAGCACAAGGTAAGATTTCCTCAATTTTCGTATTATTTCTGTAGTAAGACGCTCCTGTTGATTCTTTTAAAGCACCAATACGTTCAATAGGCCTACTGACTAAAAGGAACATAAATGAAATAGTAGCAAAAACGTAAAGTAGTAGCCTACTTTTAAGGTTACCGTACCATAGCCTATTAGGGCCTTCGCGTAATAAACAACCAAAATCCGGAGGTATTGGATATTCTCGGTCTTATTAGGTGTGTAATAAGTGTACGAGATAGGAATGCTGGCATATCGAGAGCCTCCCAATTGTATAACATGGTATTCTATGGACTACTTATGCCATAGAAGGACAGTGGCAGTAAAGAGCAACTTAATTGCCACTATGGGCTACCGTACCCTACACAGGAGTATATTACAGAGGAAAGTATTGTGGATCACTGTGGAGAGAAAACCACTAAGTTACATAGGCCTATCCACCTGTGGAGCATGAGCATGGTTAGGACAAAATAGCCCCATCTTGCAAGGGGGTATCTGAATTAAAATGTTTCCTCCTCGGATGGATTACAGTTGTACTGCATAAGTGTAGGCACGATGGTAGGCACACTGTCACACATCGGAAAACCAAGGGTTCCTACTCCCAATATTTGCTAGATGCACATAATATTGGCAACTCCAGCTATCTGATATGACATCTAGCGGTAAAAATGAGAAACTTACCAAGTAGGGTACATTTGTCACGTGGTGACTGTTTGTATACGGTTTCTTGTATTGGTGAGCAGATCGTGGTAAATTCTTCGTGTTTATACATAAGTTATAAGTTTTACTCGTTGATAAGAGTGCAAAATGAGTAAAATGAAAGTATATTGCTCAGTTTACGGCTGTAAGTCGATGTATAAGAGGGCTGCGGATATACGTTTTCATCACATTCCAAAAGATGCAAATAGTAATAGCCGAAAGGTGACTATACCAAATAAATACGGGCATCAAGAGCAGGTTGGACCACTCACCACTACACTCACAGACGACAGGACGGGTTGTTCACTTACGCCTAGCCAAGCCGCACCTAGACAGCCAAGCACACTCTCGCCGAGCCAAGCCGTACCAAGACAGCCAAGCCTACACCAGCCGAGGGAAGACAGCCAATCTTCATCAGTCAGGTATCCTCCGCTCCCTAGTTCATTTCCAATAACCCTACCAACCGCCATCACCTCGCTCTGCGATATCCGAGTCATATAGGCCTAATTTTGACTTCGCAGGGTTAATACCTACCATCCAAATCAAGCAATTCCTGTCTACCTCGAATTTTAATACAAGTTAAACTCATCCTTTCGCCCTACCAAGCAACAAATAATTTCTCGAGTCTATGGTACAGTGAGCAAACTCAAATATAGCTTTTAAACGTAACAGCGCCATGACCCGAACTGCACAAAAACAACTACCAGCAGACAACCGATACCTGATAATATGCAATTGACACATAAAATCCAGTGGAACACGCAAATTAGATCACGTGTATCGCACATTTATACATATATACAATTGAAAATAACACTGTCATTATTTTAGGGACAACATGTACTGATTATAACCGAAAAATAAAAAGTGTTCCATATCAAACGCATGTTATTGAGTATTTTTACCCTACTTATCCAGAACGACCGCAGCGCCCCAAGTGTTAGTTTGAGTTGCCAATTGTGTTGAGACTGTACAAATTGTAGCATACACTATAGCTTCGCAGCTCATGAACTGCACAAAAAATATTTACATAACTATAACATTCAAAGAATAATTACGATACCGTAGTTATTTATTATAATGAACATTAAAGGAGAGGAAACTATTGTAAATAAAGTTGTAATGGACTTCTAATTCTGATTAAAAATAGAACCATGCCAGTTTCTTGTAATGAAATTACTGCTTTTTGAAAGCAGTGCCATAAACTTGACTCTGCGGGCTACGGTACTTTTACTAGTGTAATGTTAATGGCCATAATACTTATCCTTTCTTTCTGATATTTTTAATTGGTGTTTTTTCTTGAGTGTTACCGGTACCTTAACATTATGAATTTTCTTTTCAGAAAATTGTTGAACAAATAAACAAAAAATTGGGACTACGAGAAAAGCAATTGTGTGACGAAAAAAGAGCTCAATAACATGACCCAGCTGTGGATTCTCTCTTGGGGCAGATGGATATCGAAATACTGTTTGCCCTGGACAGTCACACAAGATAGGCAGTTTGAAGGGGCAGCATCAATATAAGAAGAGCCTATCATCGAGCTGGTCATAGAAACAGATAAGGCTGGCACCAGTACATCGAATTATGAAAGCCCAACAGGTTTGTCAAAGAGATAGTTTTAAGATTGTTTGCAGAACAATGTTCTCCTACTCGATATTATTCCCATTTCTATGGAGTCTGGGATTTGTAAAACAGAGAGCCATGTAGGTTATACATTATGTGTATAATTCAGGTGAAGTTTGGACCAACCATCGTTACTAGCCGTGGCTGTCAGAATGCTACTTTTCATGTGTACGGTAACTTTCACCTGCAGTCAAAGCTCAGAGGGAGGGTGTATCAGGGGGAAGTGTGTCCGGACAAGAGCCGGGGGGATAGTAAATGCAGTGCTGCAATGCGTACAGCGCTCAGTGACTTCTCCAAGGTACATTTTTGAATGAAATATAGAAGTTTCTTTTATGTTTTCAACCTTGACTTTGTACTTAAGGCACACTACGACCGAGTTTTGGTCAGCAATCGCAAAAATATCCATTTTTAATTTGTTGGTATAATTACGCCTCTGTGTACTACAGTGAGTCCGGGAATGTCCTCTGCAGCGCCTACATGCGTCTGCGAGAGCTAGCTACAGAAGTTATGTTGGCAGCACGGCTGCCGCTTGCATCATATTAGCCTTTCACGAAATGATTGCCGGCGGTCGAGATGGGAACTATTCTTTGTTTACTTGTGTCACACGTCAGCCTGCTTCGTTGACAGGTACAGTTGCGCGAGTAGGATATGACTCAGCTCAAGTAGCCTCTGTCATCGTTTAACTGTCCGTGGTTACATGAGCTCCTATGACGCGCAATGCTGCTTGACTTATGAGCAGAATGCATTCTGTCATCGCTGTGTTCCCTAATAACAAGCAAACAGTATACTTTGTACTCACCACAGCCATTCATAACAAATGCTGGAAGTGCTGATGACACATACGCTCGCTAATTGCAATACACACTGACGATTTTGACAGGCTACAGCCCACACGTGTGGGATTCACCCTGTCAAGGTACCAACTAAACCGATGAGGCAACCACTCACAGCTGCACGTAACCACTGCGGAGAACGTTCTCGGGCGCCCTGTATTTGGGGACCAGTCCCCAGTAGTATGAATGACATTAATCTAGTAGAGAATGTGACATGAATTATGAAGATAGTTTTGTAGCCATGGAAATATTTGCGGCACATGTTTTATGGGCAGATGTACTACACTACAATTCTGTCAGATGGTGACTCTAAAACTTTCTTTCAATCACTTTGTTCATGAAAGCATGGACCGAACCTCAGTTTCCCATTTTTTGAAACAAAATTTGCAACTTGCCTATCAGATTTGCAGCTATAATGTTGCAAATTTTTATACGCATTCTATATCAATGCATCCGTAAGTTCAGTGATTCTGATTAGTTTTACTGTAGTATTCTTAGTTTTTATATTAAATATATTTCAATTTTATAATAATAGGTATTTATTTATTAAGCTTATGGCTAGAGATACAGTAGGAATTTACATATGTATATCCAAATTCTGAATATAGTCAATCAGGGGTGTAAGTGGTGCGGGAACGCGTGGGAACGGCGTTCCCACACTGGTTTCATTCAGTAAAAAAAAAAACACGCAAGTAAATAAATTAATATCTTAAAAAATGTGTGAGTGCCTCATCACGCACGCATCAGCACGCATGCACCGTACCTACCCGAATTTCAATATTCTAATTGTTTACTTAGATTAAGATTCGGTAGTTCGTTGTCGCAACCTTGCCGTCGCGTCGTCGGCGCGGTGCTAGCCGGTATCTGAGGCGCTCAAGTTTAGCCACCTCCCTCTTTCACGTGTAACAGAGAAATAGTGAGAGAGAGGGAGGGAAGTCATTGTCATTGACCTCTGCAGTCGGCACTCGCCAGTCGTGCTACTGGCGTTCGTATGGCAAGTGGTGACGCGCTGATTTGACTGTTCTCTTTATTTTGTTTGTTAGTGAGGTTATCGTGCGTTGTATTACTTTAATAATTAGTTGTGTTATTTTAATAGTATTCAGACGAACTTGAATTGAGGGGCGATTACTCAATTATCCCAATCGAACATGGAGCCGTCAAAGAAAAATCAAAAAAACACTGTTTTCGTTCTTTTCTAAGCAACCAAATGAAGATAAGGTGAAGAAGTAAATGACGATTTAGATGTATCTCACTCAGAGAAAAATTCTACTTCTCGTCGTGTGTCTTCAGATGAAAAAAGTGGTTTACAGGCAGGAACTGAAAGTAATTCTTCTGTAAGTTCGACTTCGAATATGCATGAGCATGATGTACAACATAAATCTGAATGGCCTTCTATATGGACTATTGATATGTGGGAACGCAAAAAAGAAGCCTTCCCATGGTTGGGTTGCAAAATCGGTTCATTAGGCTGTACATTATGTAGCAACGTTTCTCATCCTGGTGCTTTTAAAAAGGAACGTACTGTCCCCGTACATTCTAGAGGCGGTCTGTTGGATATCCGAAGCAACGGCTGGATTCGTAGACTCTGACTGCTCCGGCGCAAAATACAAGTCAAGGATCTACCTCCAATTAGACCCTCGCGAATATACGTGGCGGAAATTACAATACAACTGTGAATTACATGAAAAATACACTTAGCTCGCGGTAAAAACACCTACCTTTATCTCGGGAATCTCGTGGTCAGCTTCTCTGGACCTAAAATGGGTTTCACAGTTGCATCTCCTTGTATCTAAAATAATTCACGACAACGCGGCTTCTAATAAAACTAAACAATTTAATAACCAATGTAAACTAAAGCTAAACATTCACACTACAAAATAAAATACATACTCCCATTCGTTCATCTCCACTCTCACGCCACTGACAGAACCGCGTTCTATCAACATAATGGCAAACTTTGGTGTAGCTTGGGTCCATACAACAAGCTGTACAACAATTACACACCTCGGTGTATTAACATTCTTCTGGCACGTTCCCAAGCACTTATGGGCGCTCGGCGCACGCGATCATTGCCACGTGTCCGATGACATAACATTCACCGCTACATTCCCAGTCTGACTGGTTTAAAAGAAAAAGAAAAAGAGCCAGCCGGGCAGTTCGCCACATCTCTCCCCATTTCCTTGGCCTGGCCGTGCTATGGCCATGGTTGGAAACGAGTTCTTCATAACAATGAAAACTGCGTTAAATGAAGGCAGATTCACGTCAGACAAATACGTGAACTACACTCAAATCCTACATGCTACTGGCATAAAACTTCTGTACACACTAACATTCACACTCTTGCATTGTGACGTCCCAATGGAGTTCATTTCATTCGCACTGAACAAGAAACAAACCACATGCAATCACATACTCATTCACACTCTAATCTTTACGTTAAACAAACGAACACTTCCTATTCTTAACACGTTATACACTCGATTGATAAATAATAAAGGTTAACACTAAAAAAAAATTATAATGACGCTTATAGCACCAGCTATAGTCCTTCCAAAGTAATATAAAAACAGTCGAGCCTGCGCTCTGATCTAGCAGTTATGTCAAATACAGTGAACTGTGATCTTTAATATCTTCTACATCACCAGAAATAACCACCACTAGTCTCTCATATCTGATCTGGTGTCAAAATAAGTTTAATACATTCGACCACTAAAGGTGAAACATATGCTGTTACAAGTCTGGTTTAATAATCTCGATAAAGGTATAGCATAACAGCTGTCATCATCAATTTCCTGTTCCAAGTTCAACCGTGAACCTTCCTGTCCTATCTAAATTCCATGTCGTGTATAACAAAATAAGGAGTACTCTCTACTCACAGTCTAAATGCCTTTGCCAACCCTAGTCATGCCCACGCAATGACTGTACTATAAAATGCGGAACACACCTTCGCAATAGCCTCGTATGCAAACTACATACGGAAATACACAAAAAACACTATCAAAGGGTTTTCAACTCCACTATCAATTTGGCATTCCTTCAAAAGGGCATAATTTCAGAGCGTTGTCACCACAATCGCTGGTCTGATGAACAATAACAACAATTGTTATATTAATAATTTATACATCTTAACGACCTCTGGAATTCACGATACTGAACCTCCTCACTTAATACTCTTGAAACGATACTCTGATCAGTATAAACTGTTGTGCATACATTTAGTAAAAATACTACATCTCATCTTCACACATCTGGGTTCGACTTTAATCGAAGAAGGAATGTTATGTCTACAACGTGACATGATATTACTCCTCGTAAGTAATTAATCACAACATCATATCTGTGTGTTTGTGTCCAACAAGTATCTATCACGACGAGGATATCAAACGATAACTACCCTAACGTCGGATGATAAATAATATTCCAAGAAGATTCTAGTTTCAAATAAATTAAATGACTGAAAGTTCAAAGCTTTCTTCAATAAAAACATACAGTTCGTCATATTCGTATTCTCTTCATTCAGAACGAATGTCTATGAGTTCTGACGATAATAATCGTGTCCACGTTAAATGTTTCTTTTCCACAATGTGACATGATATTTCACAATATATCACTACCAAGATCTTCTTTCTTGACGTTTCTTCTCGACTGATAAAATGCCCAAATTAAACTAATAAAAATTAATTTAATGGGTAACATAGACGAAAAGGTCTTTCACCTGTATTCAAAATGAATACAAAAACTCCGAAAATAAATTACTGTTCCTTAAAGGAAATGACGAAATCTTGTTCCTCGAACACGTAAATAATCTCAGTTCAGAAACTGGATTCCTAACAAACGAAGATAATAGCATCGCTTGACGATCACTATAATAAATTTCGAAGAATAAAAATGCTATACATGGAGTACATAAATACTGTATCGATAAATGGATAAAGGATTTGCTCAGTAAATGTCACTACAATCTCTAACTACAAGGTTAGTGAACACTGCTACCTGGTCTCGAAGTCTAGACTTTCAAGATAGAGTATAACAAAATACTCTGGTGTTACATCTCCCAAAGATCTGGGCTGAATCCTAGTTCGTCTCCACGAACTCGTGACCTCAGGAAAGGAACGAATTCCCCCACTGGAAACAGCAAGCTCCGACCGGAATCGAACTGCGGGCCTCCAATCATCTTCATTTTGACCGGGATAACCCTGGACCTCTTGAAAATCTTGATGCTTCTTCTATCTCCGTCACAGCACAGTCTCATTATAACAGTGAGTAGCGTCGAAAGTTCTACTTTCCACTTCAAAATGCATTTGAAGAGCAAGTCTTGGACCTCACTCGTATAACGAACATTCATGTAGATGGAATCTGAACATCGTTCTGTAGTCTCTGATGTTAATGTTGAGCTCATGTTTGACGAGAATGCACTAGAAAGGAGTTGTGCATCGAGTCTCATGATTGCTCACTAAGTAGACATTCACGAACAGTCTCCTCTAACGAAGCTCTATCGCTGCCTATATTGCTTCTATCTGCCTATACTCCTGGCGCACATAATAATCTAGTCCATAATAATCTTCATAATGCTAGACTGAATATTGTTCTTCACTATGGAATACATCTCCATCCTAAGTGTTGTAATACAGTTCCACACAAGCAATAGTAATACACACACTCGTACTCACGGGTGGCTGTTGCCTGAGCTGCAGTCGCTCAGACAAAGTGTCGTATCGCGCTGGAGAAAAGCACTTTTCTCGCGCTTCATAAAACTGCTTTTAATTGCTGAAATAATCTTCCAAACTTCTGTAAGTTTGCAATATACAGTATCTGCTAGTCAGCTACAATACGTAGTTGAAATGAATTCTCTGAAGTCGATCAGACCGAAGTTAATGCGGTAAATGTAAACCTCGCAACTTCACCTAGATTCAAGGCGCGGTCGTCTCCTTATTCCTCTCTCGCTCAAGCCTTGTCTCCACGGGTCACCTTCTACTAGACCGGCGAAACACTCGGAACTCCTTTTTCCTCCAATTTCACACGTCTGACCTCTTCGACGTTCAGATACACAAGAGCCTCGGTGCTTGGCGTCTCCCCTCCAAGTCTACCGATTTTAGTCGCCTTTTCGAGTTCCCTCTCGAATTCGCGCGGGCTCTAGCAAATCGCTTATTTCTTCCAATAGCGACCTGCTATTGACTTATAAAATATTTCCAATATTTTATTATCAAATTCTTCTCTTTTCCAATATGTAAATTCATTCTTTAAGGGCTTAAATGAATTAAATATCCATAAAAATTTAGTTGCTGTAACTCCCGTCTTCTCTAAAAATTCTTCCTATTGGCTGTAAGCTCATATCCAATGGGATAATTTATAACAATATCTAAACAAATCCTGGGAATATTCACTGTTGCTAGATCGATTCCAAGCTTCTCGAAACTTCCATTGCGCAATACTATCACGTGACCGAATTTCCCTCCTAGCTCGACGTCGCCTCACGACTGGTTTCTGCCAAGTTCCAGCCATCATATTCCTTGGTTAAATTTTATCATGGGCTTCGAAAAAATGTATTATTCCCATTTTCATCCCTTATAATTCATTTTACGGGGGCAGTACATCAATTTCTAAAGAATGGTGCACATTTGCAATAACATTCAATGGGTCTAGTAAGTCTGCCCAACTTACTTCCCTAAGAAAAAAAAATTCTTCACAAGCAATCATCAGCCCACTTGACTGCTGAGAGCATGACCGCTAAGGCGAACGAGGAAACTATTGAAAACGTTAGTGATAAAATGAACCTTTCCAATCTAGAATCTACAATTAAAGTATTTCGATCAGCTTACTATTTGGCAAAAAATGATAGGCCCTTTTCTGATTATTCTAAACTTTTGCAACTTCATAAAATGAATGGTGTAGACATTGGTGTAGGATTACACTCTAGATTTAGTTCAACTGAAATCATTGACCACATTTCTGATGAAATGAAAAAACGAATTACTCAACAGGTTAAAAGCATTTCAGGTAAAATTTCGATTTTGATCGATGAATCTACAAGCTTAAGTGATAAATCTACTTTGATTGTTTATTTAAAATGTGAAACCAGCAAAGATTTACCACCAAATGTCTTATTCTTAGACCTAATTGAATTGCCTAACCAAACTGCTGATTCTATTTTTGAGGCACTCTTAGGTTGTTTGAAAAAATATGGGTTTGATCTTGAGTACCTAAAAGAGAACTTAGTTGCATTTGCCTGTGATGACGCTAGTGTCATGTTAGGAAAAAAAATCTGGCATCGTAGAAAAGCTACTACAACAGTTTCCCAACATTGTTCCTTGGCATTGCTTGAACCATAGGATAGAGTTAGCTGTAAGTGATTCCATCAATGACGTTGGGGCTATTAACCATTTTCAAATGTTTATGGACAAGCTGTACACTCTGTATAGTAAATCGCCTAAATGCCAAAGAGAACTAGCCGAGTGTGCTAGTGAGCTTGATTTGCAACTACAGAAAGTTGGTCGCATTTTGGGTACGAGATGGGTTTCCAGTTCATTTAAAACTGTTATGGCCGTTTGGTATGGATATCAAGCATTGTACTCTCATTTTAAGAAGGCCCAAGAAGACAAGAACAGAACAACAACCGAACAAGCAATGTGCGGTGGGTTGGTTAAGCGCTTGACATCAACTCAGTTTCTGTCAGATTTGGCGATAATGTATGACATATTAGCTGAATTAACAATGGTTTCAGAATGTCTTCAAAATAGGGAGGCAACTGTTGTTTATGCAGACAAACTCATAAGAAGGTCAATTGCTTTTTTCGAGTGCCTTAAAGAGAAACCTGGAACTAAGACCCTTGAGGCCAAGAGAGCTGCAATCACTGGTAATTTTTGTGATGTTCCCTAAACAAGTAGAAACAAAATAACTGCTATTAATGACCAGCAGTTGCTATCAAGTGTTATCAACAACCTTAAACGGAGACTTTTCACAACATGAAGCAGTAACGAACCATCTACAGCCACAAGGACCAACAATTATGATTATGAAAAAGAATATGACTCTCCTTTCAGAACTGAAAGTACTTGAAAGTAACAACTGGCCTCCAGAAAAATATGCTGGATACGGTGAACAAGAAATCGAACATCTCTGTGCAAGATTTAGGTTGAATGCCAACAAAATTAAGAACAGCTTCAGAGATTACCTGGAAAACAGCACTACGATTCCGAAGGACTTAAACCCTCTGATAAACTGCACAAAGCTTATTCCTTGCAGTTCAGCAGAGTGTGAACGTGGCTTCAGTCACATGAATATTATTATATCGCCAACACGGTTAAAACTGACCATCGAGCACGTATCAGCATTAATGTTTATCAAGTTGAATGAACCAAGTATCCAGACATGGAAACCAGAGAATTACGTCAAGACATGGTTAAGACGACACCGCACAGCTGATGACACTAGAACTCGACGAGCCAACCTCCAACCTGATGACAAAGAGGAAGAAGATGCATTTGCCATTTATTTGTAAATACATTATAAAATTTTATTGAATATGTTCAGTTTTTAATCTTTGTGTTTGAATTTGTTAGTAAACGTATACATAAAACATGTTACATCGTCGATTTTTTCTTTTTACCTGTGATAATTTTATCCATTTCATAGGCTACAGGGCCCCCGAACCGAACCCCCCGCTCTCTGGGTGGGGGTACCCCTCAGACCACTTCCTCCCATTGGTAAGTCAGTATTTAGCGTTCCCACACTAAAATTTTTGCCACTACACCACTGTAGTCAATAGTCTCTGGGGTCACGAGAGCAAAGTCACTAGCACTGCCACTGTACTTTCTTTTGCCGCACTCGATGATGATGTGCAGGATCGTCTGTTCTGTAGCACCACAGTCACACTCAGGCGTTGAAATTCTGTTCCACTCGTAGTGGAATGCTGCACAGTTCCCATGGTTGGTACGTATCCGGTTCAATATGGACCATAGTCTACGAGGGAGGTTGAAACCAGGTGGCGGAGTCTTCTTCACAGGAGGCATTGTTGGACAACATTTGTTGTTAAGTCTCTTCTGCCACTCAACGAACGTTTGGTAGTTGCTATTCCCCAAGTTCATGGCGTCTCGTATTGATGGTTTTCTGGAACGCAGGCGACCGGTAATTGCATCGCTGAAGTCATCATGTATTGGCAGTCCTGGATTGTTCATTAGTTTATTGAATTCTTTTAGGAGAACATCTTTACGTCTGAGATCTGGAGGTGGAATATGACTTAACACTGGTAGCCAATGTGTGGGAGTAGATTTGATTGTGCCAGTGGTGAGACGCATTGTGCTGTTCAGTTGGGTATCTACAATATTTGTGTGAGCACTATTGAGCCAGACAGGAGCACAGTATTCGGCAGTCGAGTGCACCAAACCTAGAGCTGAGCATCGCAGAGTTGCAGCTGAGGATCCCCAAGTTGTTCCACATAGCTAATGAATTATGTTGTTGCGGGTTCCTATTTTTGCAGCAACATTCTGGAGATGTTGTTTGTAAGACAGCGTTCTATCCAATGTGACCCCCAGATATTTAGGGTATCTATTGTGTCTCAATTGCTGGTTGTCCATGTACACCTTCAGCTCCCTATTAGCTATTTTGTTATTTAGATGAAAGCAACAAACTTCAGTTTTGCCCTTCTAAGGGTCAAACTTCCACTACCCGAACTTGGGATCTGTCCTACGTGTCTGTCAACTAAACATTGAAGGTATAATAATAGGTAATTAATGGGATTACAAACATTGTAAATTGTGTTAATTTACTGTATATCTCAACAAGTATTCATTTGAACTTAAAATCAACCACAAGATTTACTTTTATACTAATGATCTAGTGGGAAAATCATGAAAATGATCTACCTCCATTAGTTGGGCACAAGGAGCATTTTTAAAATGGATATAATTTTCATTTAAAAATTATTATACCTCCTACTCTGTTGGAGATAGAAAAGTATAATTCAGTAGTATAGTGGAGATTATTGGAGGGCTGTGTGTAAAATTAGAACAATATCCAATAATAATTACAGAAAATTGAAAGCTGGCTACCAGAAGAATATGCATGTCTTTTATAAAAGTGCAATTATCTCACTTTCCCATTTTTTAGACAACATTTGCCCTTTGCCTATCAGATTTACAGCTACAATGTTGCAATTTTTTATCCACATTCTATATACATGCATCCATAAGATAAGTGTTTAGTTTTACTGGAGTATTCTTAGTATCGCCAGTAAATATTTTTTAATTTTATAATAATAGGTAATTAATGGGATAACAAAAATTGTAAATTGTGTAATTTATATCTCGACAAATATTCATTTGAACTTAAAATCAACCACAAGATTTGCTTTTATACTAATGATTTATGTGGGAAAGTCATGAAAATGAGCTACCTCCATTAGTTGGGCACAAGGAGCATTTTCAAAATTTGCATAATTTGGACACTAGGGAGACGAGAAATTAACCGGGATATCACCTGCTTAACATGATCATGGCTAGTGAGCCTGGGAATTGGCAACTCTTAAGTTTCATCTGTTTCCCAGTGGCTTTGGGATGGATTTTCTGCATATTCCCTCTCCTTCCAAAGTCCATCCATCCATCCATCATCGTTCTTGAAGGGTTGAGGCACTTCTTACTCTATTTTCCCTTTATTTTATTATTTTCTTTTTTTCTTATAGTATGTAAATTATTTGTAAGTACAGGGTGATTCATATAAAACACATGATTTTCATTTCATGTTTATTTTGTTTGGTTCCTTAGTGTAGGGGCTGCGACAACGCGGTCATGTAGCCCAGTGTACTTTGGGTGTGTGTAGAATCTGTATGATAACTGGTGTTAATTGTGAGGACTGTATTAGTGTGTGTTATCTGTGATTCAGGTAGAAGGACTGCAGACGATTAATTTTTTCATGTAGTTCCTACTTTTGCTACCAAATGCTACCATCCACGACACCTAGCTGCGGACGTGGCTACTAAATGCCATCGCAGTCACCACCTGGCGGTGAACGTTGGAACTAATATAAAGCGTTATCAGCCTAACCTACAAATTTTAGCTTCCACAAGTGCAGTGTAGTTAGTAAAGCCAAAGCAAAACCAACTCCGTGCAGGCCATTGAAGCCCTGAGAGTAGTGGAAGGTAGAGGCTGGCACTAGATGGGATGGAGTTATCAGCTCCATGCCCGGCCGTCTTTGCTCCCAGGAATTACCCAGGTACTCATTTCTTGTGTAGGCTGAGTGAACCCCAGGGCTGTTTGCGTTTCCGAAAGTGGTAGTTTTGTTTCTAAAATCCACTACCTGGGTGGGGATCGAACCCACTCCCTTTCAGTTAGAAGCTCAGCGACTCTACCGACTGCGCCAAGCAACCCCCTCAAGTATAGTTAGTGGAAGGTTCTTTTCATGCCATAAATCTATGATGTGAGACCGCAGACATTACTTCCCCTCCGAAGGAAGGCATACTGAGGGATCATGTTTTTTTTGACATGGAGGATGCTAGTAACATGCTATAGCCTCTTAAACGTCCAGAATATCTGGCAGATGACTGTGCCGTTGAAGGTTGTCAGTACGTAAATAGTGGCTTCAGTGGCGTAGTTGGTACCATGCTGAACTGCTGTGCCCAAGATAGCGTGTTCAAACCCGGCCGAAGTCGTCGGATATTTTAAGAGCGTTAAAATCCTTCTTCGGAGGGGGAAGTAAAGCCGGTGGTCCCATGTCATACATTTATGACATGTAAAAGATCCTTTCACAGACTAAACTTGTGAAAAACTATATTGTTATGTTAGATTTCATCGGAATGTTCTATCAAAGTCCCAACGTTTGCCACTAGATATCATTGATATCTGGTAGCGAAGGTTGGAAGTACTTGAAATTGAACGGAACTTGTAGCTCGCCCTAATAAGGGTGTCCTCTGGAAGCAGGTACAGACTCAGGAGAGCCGAACATGTCCTCGGACACTCCCGGCACTAAAGGCCATAAGATAAATAAAAATAAATAAGTACGTAAATGAAACATTTCGGTGTATTCCTATGCAAATAAAATCGTTTTACATGTATCATGCTGTAGTTGGTAGTGGTAAGGGAAAAATTAGGGGCTGATGAGGAGAAATGTGGTGGCTTGGATTCCACATAACAAGGACGTCACATGGCTTATGATCACAAAATTAGTGGACTCGTAAAACAAAAAGCTCCCTTTCTTCCTGATAGGCCACGACCACTCCCTGTCCAGTGAGATCGATTTGAGTTCTACCTGTAAATTAAGTAATTACAATTTTACCTTTCATGGCTTAATTCCACACAAAGCAGTCTGTGTTGTGCATTATATTATCTGATTTGTATTTTAGAGCAATGAGAAATTTCAAAAAATTCTATTAAATGAACCTCTTGAGAGTATTCTCATAAGTTGTATTTGCCAGAAACTTAAATTAAACTTAATTTAATATACGTGAACTATCAAAGGAATTCCAGACCTTTAAATTACTTTTGTAAGGGCGGTGAAAGGGTCAAACTCTTTCAACAGTAAGGACTCTCATCACACCACATTCCTATGAAGATTTCACCACATATCCATGAAATTAATTATAATTATATCACAGTAAAATGTTTTCTTTATAACAGTGCCCATTTAATATACGTGAACTATCAAAGGAATTCCAGACCTTGTTCATAATGAGTTAGATGTAGGTTTTATGTGTGTTCAGAGCCATTTCCAATGAAGAAAAGTTCAGAGCCTCATGCAGTGGCTCTGAAGAAAAAGCTAGCATACAAGAAAGGTGACTTCGGATACAAACCCTGTTGGCGCAAGAAAAAGAATTACATGTTAAGCAAGTCAGGGAAATTAATATCAAGTTACAGGAGCAGGAATTAATTCTGAAACAGCAGACTTCCTGTCCCAAATGAAATGTATTTATTAATTGTACAGTACAGCATGTAAATAAATACCTATGAAAATGAACCCATGCATTATGTATTTAAAATAAAAAGTAAACTATGGAACATTGCAAACAGCTGCTGAACTTGTAGGCTATTGTTGTTGATGTAACTTAGCCGGTAGAATAAAAAGATAGGGGCACATCCCGTTGATGTCCCAACTCTTTAAACAATAATAGTTATCAGAATAGAAAGATGATTACTCGCAAACAGTTAATTTTTTTATCCCAAGAAGATTTGCCATTGTTGCACTGTGACTGATTAAGGCCCTAGTCTTTTTGTAGCATGTTGACAGAAAAACGAGATTGAGACAGAGTTTTTTATTCATGTAACTTACAGAAGGTTATTGGTCAGGAGGCAGGACATTGAGAATAACTGCTCCTTGAAACAAGTTAAATTTAAATTTTGATTATTTAAAAATATTGAGTCAGATGCCTAATTAAGAAAACAACCTACTATAAATGAAACTATCAATAAAATAATAGTAACATTAAGGTGTAGCCAGAAGTGTTAAATCCAGGATCGGATCCTGGCTCTGGCAGCGACTGTCCTGACCAAGGATCATGAAATTATTAGTTCAGTCGGTCACTCTTGTATAAAAACGTGCCTAGAGACGGGGCCACCTCAGGTTATGTTGCATTCTGGCAATTCTGCCAACACAACGATACTTACTCGGGATTGAACCTGTTTTCCTCATTGCTGGGTGCATGTGCGTTTATGCTGCGGTTAGAAGAGATAATCTCTGAAGCACTACAGAAGTTAACTACTGAGCTGATAACAGTCTTATTTACAGCAAACGCCATGCTAAACACCGGCATATGTTTACCTAATTCCATTATAGATTCTATATCCTTTTGTGTCCATTACTTCGTTGTCCTGATATCGTGTTTCTTGCAATGCCAGTATTGATATGTTGTGTTCATGCATCATCGTCGTCAGTTCTTTGTGCTCACCAAACTTGAGTAGTGAGTTAACGTTTAGTTTCCCAAAGTATTATTTTTGGTTCGTCCTTAGTTTTGTACGTTTACACATAGAATTTCTAATAGGTTGCAGTTCCCCTAAGCATCTAATTGGTGTATGCTCCCCAGAATCCAAAGACCTACGTGCACATTCATTGAATCTTAACTTGATGAAGCTGTTTTGAATATTCTCGAATCGTGAGCTCAATGTTTAGAGAAAAGGAACCTTTTTGGTTTCTATAGACTTCTGATAGGTATGTGGGTACAGTCGTTGCACCCTCTGATTTGTTAAATGCCCCATTTGTTAAACATTCCTCTGCCTCCTATCATATTTTTCCTGAGAGTTCAGGATTCTTACATACTGTATGTTCGAAGTTGCTTTGCCAAATGCTCGGATATTAGACAGCCTTTCATGCGCTAGATAGGCTTACTCCCCGAAGGTCACCATATACAGTCAGAAAAGGAAAAGGATGAGAGCCTAGTTACAATATTGTTTTAGTACTATTCAGAGTTTAATGACACGGTTTCATTTTGGTGAGACATAGCCTACACATGGTCAATACAATTTTATTGTGTCATCGATCAGAAAGTTATTATAATTTTGTGGTAAGGAAGATAAGTCCACATTTATTTTCTCAGATAATGTATATTATCAACTGGAAGTTTTATGTAACTAGTCTGTAACATAGGCTAGTTTTTTTTTGGTGGAACACTGAAGTCATCTTCCCCAGAAAAATATCCCATTGAACTACTGCTCGGGTCTAAGCTGCGTGAGCCTGAGAGGAATGTGCATCGCGGATTATGAGAAGTGGTGTTGACGAGTGATGAGGTTTCTCGGTCTATGCATAGTACAGAACCAAATACATTGGTCGGTGACTCACTCACTCATTCGTAATAGCACAGTGGTTTGAGCAACGGCCCTATGTTAGCAGTATTGGAATAGAAAGGAATACCAGATATCACGGCGGGCTGTTGACAGACCCTTCTCTTCTCGCCTGACCCTTCCCTGCCCTTTACCCTAACCCCACAAGTTCACAGAGCTTGGACCCGAGCAGGTTATTGATCCATTGACCTACGGTATATGAAACATGGCCTTCGGATTAGCCTAAAACATATGTTGTACTACAGTCGAACCTCCATAACTCGAACCTCCATTACTCGAATTTTCAATATCTCGAAGTAATTTCTACTTCCCGGCCATTTGTACTATTCTTGACGTGTATTTATTTCTCTATTACTCGAAATTCGATTATACGAATTTCTCGATTTTTCGAAGCAAACTTTTCCTCCCTAGAAGCAAAAATTATTCTCTAACTCGAATTTTGTTCCTAAGCGTTTATATTGCAGCTTATCTGTCCACCCCTGCTCTGACTGCCCACCCCTGCTCTGTTCATTAACCTTAGCTGGTGTGAGAATTCCCAGTGCGGATAAGATTCCACGGGCCATCCCCGCGCATTGCGTCAGCACCAGGAAAACTTGCAGCTTGTATCTGGCTGTTCAGTGTACGCTTACAGCCCTGTAGATGCAATCATGGAGAAACGTAAAGTGAAATGCCTGAGCCTGAGTGCAGGCCCGACGAGAGGGGGGGGGTCAGGCAGGGCTGGTGCCCCGGGGCCCGACCCTCCCAGGGGGGCCCGGCGTCCTCGGAGGATGGGCCCGATCGGACATCGATTTCTTATTGCCTTTATGTGACTTGAATTTGCTACTGGCAATCATTTAGTGAATGCAATGAACTGTCTTTGAACAATGTTACAAGGATTGAGAAACTTATTATGTCCAGTGGACAATATTTTCCTGTACAAAGCGCTTGAGGAAATAACAACTGTCTCAAAGCGGTCAACTTAGGCGATGGGTCTTTGCTATGTATTGTTCTCAGAATATACCTGAAGACAGAGAGAGCATTCCATTATTCTAAATTTCGATTATTCGGCTTATGCACCAATCGTTCAAATAACTTTATCATCCCTCCACTTATTTCGCCAAGGCCACGAGAGCCTGGGCTGCCCTGGTGTGTTTGGTCAGCAAGCTCAAGAGTTTCAAGTTTGCTGCGTCACGTCAAGCTTAGATATTTAGAGGTGATAGTGTCTGAAATGAATATATTGTCTAACTAGACGTATCGTATGCCGTGCAGGCAGGTAAGTAAAATACATTTTAAAGTAGCGTCCAACCAGTAATTCACTTTATAGTCGATTTAAGGGACAGAACGGCGAGATCGTCGTTCCCTAGCAATTCACTTTCGCACTATGTGAAAAATTATCATTGCTGGCTAAATATATTGCGAATGGGTGGGATGATTCTGTTGTCAAACTTTGATAGAAGAAGTGCATGCGAAATTGTTCATCTTCTCGTATGCTGAATTGAGAAAACAATGCTAAAATTTGAATAATCTGTATGCTTAGGTGCAGTATAATTATTATTATAACTGGTTAATTCAATACGATCAACAATCCTAGGTACTTGGGTTCGTGCGCAAATCATTTCTGAGTAAGGGATTTATTGAAAACACATTACTATTGGTACTTGAGTTGGGAAATGTATCCAAAGACAGAAACTAAGGTAATATTCCAGTATTTTTATGGACTGAGTGTTTAATTAACCAGGAGAAAAATAACAATTAAGCTAGGACACTGAACCACTCAACTTTGTTTTCCAATTCCTCTCATGGGACGTCAGTGGTAAGGACAGATGACCTACCGTAGCTGTTCCGCCTCATGAAACAACAATAAGTAACGTTAGTGGTAGGGGCAGATGGCCTAGCTGTTCCGCCCCTTAAAACAACAATAAGTAACGTCAGTGGTGTGCATGGCGATGGAGAAATTAATATATTTCATGTGGGCAACCGCGCAGACTTGTGTAAGACCAAATATTGAACTCTGCTTAATTTAGAAGAAAATTAATATGAAGTATTGTCGAATATTAATATAAATAAAATTTTGTTTTGAGCTGGTGCAGTGACTGTTATTATCATTGGACATTTCTACGCCGTTTATTCCAAAGAGCAGCATCGATCTGCAAAGCACTTATTTTTCAGGGCGCGAAGAGATATTTTCCCTTGCGAATCAAGCTATTTCATGATACACTTTAACGTCTCAGTACCGTTGAACATAAAATGAGTTGCTACCTTTATCCAGGCCCGACGAGAGGGAGGGGACAACGGGGCTGCAGCCCTGGGGCCCGGTCTTGCCAAGGGGCCCGCGAAAGAAGAAAACCCCGGAGTAGACAAATTTACCCAATTTTACGTATTTGCCAACAAATTTGTCATTTTATTATATTCAATGTATCTGAATCCATTGAATATGCTACAAAATACCATAATGAGAACATGTAAATAACCATTAAGTTATCTTCATATCTTCGAGGTGGCCAGAGAAATAGTAATGTTTCCCCTGTTCGCAATGAGGAAAGTTTAATTAATAACATTTCAACTCGGCCTAATTGCCGCTAACTACCTTCGAAAGTTCGAATTTTACTACATAAGATTGTGAAAGGCGTTGAACTTGTTCTTGTCATGAGAGAGAGTAAAATTTTCGTTCAGATACAACAGAAACGACATTGCAAATTTACAATGAACAAAATTAACTTAGTACGTTTCAAAAAAAAGTAAATTAAAAAATTCAATGGTTTTAGTGGGCCTTAAAATAAAATTGCAAATTTGATATTCACACGATGTCACGAGGACGAAACAATATGGAGGGGCCCGTAAGTCCTAGCCCTAGGGTCCGTACTCTCTCTCCACGGCCCTGTCTGAGTGAAAAAGTTCGAGTGATAAGTGAAGTGGAGAAAGGTCAGAAAAAGAAGAAGGATATTGCAGTTGAGTATGGAATTCCTCCCAGCACATTATCTACAATACTGAAAGATAAAGACAAGATTCGTCTGGCTGTGGATGAAACACGATTTGCACCACAGCGGAAGAGGCTTAAAACTTCAACATTCCCGGAGCTGGAACAAGCAATGATTCAATGGGTGACCCGTGTGAGAGACAAAAACATTCCAATAACCGGTAGCTTAGTTCGTGAACAAGCAGAAAAATTTGCTAAAGACTTCGGTTATGAATCTTTTCAGGCCAGCAGTGGGTGGCTGGAAAAGTTTAAACTTCGGAATGGAATAGTGCAGATGGTAATGTCAGGTGAAACTGCTGCTGTCAGTGAAGTGGACTGTGAACATTACAAAAAAAAGTTTTACCAGCCCTGTTACAGGAGTACAGTTCTAATGGCGTGTTTAATGCTGACGAGACTGCTTTATTCTACAAATGCCTGCCTGGAAAGACACTGGCCTTTAAGGGTGAAAAGTGTTTTGGTGGTAAAAGAAGAAAAGAAAGGGTTACGGTAATGCTGGGAGCTAATATGACGGGAACAGAAAAACTAAAACATTTAGTGATCGGAAAATTGGCGAAGCCTCGCTGTTTTTCGGGTGTTAAATCTTTACCGGTCCTGTACCAAAGCAACCGGAAGTCATGGATGACAAGCTCCATTTACGAATCTTGGCTGCATGGTATTGACAAGAAGTTTCAACATGAACGGAGGAAAGTTCTACTTTTTGTAGACAACTGCCCAGGTCACCCCAAGGTGCTCACTCAGGAGCTGAGAGCAGTGCGCGTGGTCTTCTTGCCACCGAACTTAACATCCAAACTACAGCCAATGGACCAAGGGGTGATTAAAAACTTGAAACATTACTATAGGAAGAGGGCTGTTCAGAGAATTCTGAGAGAAATTGACTCCGAGGAGTCATTAACAGACATCAATCTACTAGAGTCGATAACAATGCTAAGTAAATCGTGGGCTGATGTGAAACAGGAAACAATTGCTAAGTGGTTTCGCAAAGCAGGATTTTCGAAAGATTACTCGCAAGCTGCAGAAGACGAAGAGGACGAAGTCATTTCTGTTCCTGAGGAATGGGCGGAATATCAGCAGCTTGTTAATTGCGAAGCTGATTTTGAGAGTTACATAAATGTGGACTGTGATGTTATAGTGGCGGAACAACCTACGGGTATCGTCAACACTGCTGCCGAGCAAGAAGAACTGAAAGAAGACGACGATGGTGATTCCCAACAAGAAGAGTTGGGGCTGCCCTCTCCCGCACCGTCAGCAGATCAGGCGTTAAGTGCAGTGGCTGTTCTTCGATCGAACATAGAGAGTCAGCTGTATGTAAATGACAGTGTTTTCACAGCAATAAATGTTGTTGAAAACTATGTTGAGGAAAAGAAGCATAACAGTAAAAAACAAAAGAAACTAACGGATTTCTTCCCAAGGTGCTAACGGAGGTACTGTATGTTCCTTTTTTAATCACTGTACGTACGTATTGTGTCTGCTACTGTAAGCTATACGGTATACCTAGGTACAATTGTTATACTGTAATTGAAGTTATACCATAAAGTACTGTATGAGTTTTTTGTTGTTAAATGCTGTCAGATATTGTTGCACTGTATTCCGTAATGGTTCATAGACAAATGTGATTAAATAACGCGCTAAAGATGCCTAAAATAGGTATTTCTCTATTTCTCGAAATTTCGATAACTCGAAATAAAAATTTTCTCCCGAGGTGATTCGAGATATTGAGGTTCGACTGTATTTCAATGTGTAGATGAATTGGAACATCTAGGGGTATGTGTATGTACTGGTCAGAACCTAGTTCCTAAGGCTTTCTAATTCTCGCCTGCGGGTTGGAACAAGGTACTCGCGCCTTATAAGGAAGAACAGAAGAGATGGGTTCGATCCCCATATAAGCCATCTTAGAAGTGGTTTCCTGCGATTCTCCAATTCAATTCCAGGGAAAAACTGGGATGGTTCCTATAAGACCATAGCCACCTTCTCCTTAACTCTATAAACAATTACAAATACACAGACACACAATAACCCATTCGATATCAGGCAGATTATTTACATAGCCTACCGGTAAGTACATGGGGTTGATGACCATGATGTTCAAGGCCCAGCAACAGCCTGTTTCATGACTTTCACCTAGGCTATAAAGACACACATTTTTCACAGGAAATTCAAAGAACGGTAGGCTACTCTTTCCATTTATTGTCTGGGAAGTGTCTCCAATTAATGCAGTCAGAAGCAAAATGGTTTTCCCTACTGAGATCACTATTTTGCGTGTTATATTGTTGTTAATTCATTGTAGGGCCTTGGTAATCAGCCTCGTGCAGTAGATTGCGTATTATAGACCTATCAGTAGTGTGCATGTTTGTATCTCACCACTTTTAACCCAATAATGAGGCCAGGAAACAGGATTATTACGAGAAGTCATCTAATGCGTGTTTCTTGCGTACGTATTCCTAAGCTACGGTACGGTAGGCTATGGGCTAATAGGCTACTTTACATTACCGGTATTGTAGGTTATTTAGGGCCGTGTATCAGTACTGGAGGTATGAAAGTCTTGCATCAAAATAGGCTAACAGGCTAATCATGTAACTTATGTATAACCTAATTAATAATAAACACGTAGGCCTACATATCAGTCTGGTACGATACAGTTGACCTACCGGTAGGCCTATGATATAAATTACGGAAAATACAAACGGACGGGAGCCAAATTATTGTGGATGATGAATATTAATGCAATACAGTCAGAATATCTTTAAATAAACAAATAATACACTTTAAAAATTAACCTACACTGTAGTACAGTACCTAACCAACAAAAGAATGGGGACTTTTACCGTACCTTAATTAGGTACTTTTCGTACCGCTATTTAGTTTTATTTCGAATGTTCCTATTACCGATACCTGAAAGTTTATCGTGGCATCAAACCGTAGACTAATAACTAAAATCTGTAACATTGGAGAAAGTGGAAGTCATCTTCTGCTTCGCCGTCTTTCAAACTGAACTAAAGGCAAAATCACGTTTGTCACAACATCTTTTGAAAAACGGCAGCTCAGAAAATATTTTCAATGGATTCTAGAAATCTCTTATATATCGTCTTGGCCATTTCTTCGTCATCATAGTATAATCAAGATAGTCGTCGTCCGCCAAGAATACGCCATTTTTCATGTGATAAGGATTCCTTAAGGTGCTTGTCCGCTACCTTAGCACACGGCAAGTCGTGCGCAGTCGCGAAGGAGACCTTGAGCCCAAGGCTTCCTCAAGAAGTGTCTCTGAATAGTATTTCTGCTCAAGGAAGCCTTGAGGTCTCCTTAAGGAAGGCTTGAGGAAGCCTTCAAATGGCTTCCTCAAGGAAGCCTCAAGGAAAATCTCTGAATGCAAATGGCTTCCTTAAGGCTTCCTCGAGCCCAAGGTCTCCTCAAGGTGTCCTCAATAAATGTCTCTGAATTCCACCCTTAGTAAACCTCCGATAGGTCTTTCCATAAGCAACGTCAATTGTCGTGAGAATCAGTACTACATAATAACATTATATATTTTGTTAACAATGCAATGCAGTTGTATAGACAACATGTTTGAGTAACAGTAAGGTTGAGTAAATGCAAGTACTATGTTGAGGTTGACATAGACCATTGTAACTAAGTTGTTTGAGTTTGTCAAAGATATACGAGGAAAGGTAATGCCGTATATGACGTTGTGTCAAAGTATAAGTACAGGATTCTGCGTGGAGATATTATATGAAGCAATACGAAGGTGTATTCCTTATTGACATTTACTGCATTATAGTTGTGGAGAAAGTGAACTAAGGCTCGATCGAGCAATCGACTTCCTGTAGAAAATAGACAGTGTTTCGATTTACATAATTTTGGTTTTGTTATCTTTGAGTGTAGTCTCTTTGGATGCGATGTTGAGTTGTGTTAATAAAATATTGATTACTGTATATTAAAATGATTTGGTATGGTAAATAACTGGCGACCGTGACAGGATTTACTGGCAATCTCAACATCAAATAAATGAGAACGATGATAAAACGTCGAGTATTACGCAGCGTATTTACACGTGAGGTAAATAAGCTTGAAGAACTGTTGGCGCTTGCTGATGGTGACCACGCGGAGATTCGTAGCAGATATACTTCATTTGTGGAACGCTACGAGAAGTTAAAACGTCTGGATGATGAAGTATACAATGAGCTGCTGCAAAAGGAAGACCTTGAAGACATCGTGCTTAAAACAGAGATCAACAATTGCAGTGAGTACGACCTGAAATATTGTAAGGTTAGGGAAAAAGTGCAGGCCTTACAAGTTGGAGATCAAGCCGTTTCTGAAGCTAACACGAGTAACTGTTCACATACTTATAATCAGAGACTATTAAGACTACCAAAACGAGAACTGAAAAAATTGTTGGAAACGTGAAGTGCTGAATTGGGTTTTGGGCGCAGTTTACTAAAATACATGACGATAGCAGCCTTGAAGATGAAGACAAATTTGTTTATTTATAATAATAGTTTTAATGCAGCCAATGGCCAATGAAAAAGTAAAAAATACAATGCAGGAACTGTCAGTCACTACAAAATTGCGTCAGGGAAGTCAATCTTCTTTTACAGTATGCCGCATGATATTGGTCACAGGGCTCGCTACACAATTCACATATGCATGTAGCTGCATTTGGAGTGTGAAAGTCTTTTCTTCCGCAACACCTGAAGTGAAATCCATGGACTGCGAAACGCGTCACAGTGTGTCGTAAATCGTATTCTGCTCTCTTCCAGTCAGATGATAACATCGCTTCTGTCCCATAGAAGTCCAACCATATTTCTTTATTTTTAATTGAAATTCCGCAAGAATTTCCTGATAGGCAGCGCTAGATGGAAGCTGCATTTGTAGTCTGATTTGCTCAATACAGAATGGCTCTGCAGACAGCTCATGCATTAGCCGGGACGGAGTAAATTCGATACACACAATGCTTTCTTTAGGAAGATAGACTTTACTTGCTCTATTTCCTTTAAGTTGGTTTTGGTCAGATGAGGCCAGAGCTTCATAGCAGTAACTAAAGATAGTTTACGTAAATGCTGTATGTTGTTCATAGCTATTAGTGCAGGAGTCGCTCTGTTTCTCACATGCATTGACAAAGAAGTTCCTGTCGTCTGGAAAATTAACCATAAATAGTTAAAATTCTTGACGGTTGTTATCGGTATATCTCCAGGTCTGTAATAAATCTTATCTCTATTCGAAATCATTCCTCCCTTACGGAAGACCATGTGGGCTGTTTTATTCTCGTTGATCTGTAATTTGTTCCTCTCGGCCCAGAGAAGCAGACGATCCATACATTCCTGCAGAACTTCCAAACTCTTTGCTCCAATTATTACATCATCTGCGTATATATAAAGAGATATCTTATCTTCCAAAGACTCGAGGATACCCGTGATGTCAGCAGTTGAGAGAATGAACAGCAGTGGACTGATTGGGTCACCCTGTAGGACACCATTTATCTTTTCAATAGGCTTTGAGAACTGGAGGCCATCGGAGATAAACACGGTATTGTGATGTAGAATGTTGGTTATTATCAGTGACAGATAATCAGATTCACCGAGCATAGTCTGAAGTTTCTCAACTATGACCTGTCGACTTAACAGGTCGAAGGCCTTCTTAAAATCCACAAAGAGGCGTGAAATTTACCTCTATGGTGACGAAGTGCCTCTTCAATATCCGACAGTAGGTTTCCAATTGCCTGTAGAGTTGATTTACCTTTCTGAAAACCAAACTGTTGGTCAGGGATTTTGTCAGAAACTTTTTCTGTCAGTCTGTCCGTCAGAATTCTTGTGAATACTTTGAATATTGTGTTCTCGAGTGCTATTCTTCTATATGAATCCGGAGAGTCTGCACTTCCTTTCCCTTTATAAAGTAGTTTGATAAATGACGTTCTCCAAGATGACGGTATTGTACAGGTTTCAAGACACTTATTGAAAAGTGTAGGCAATATGTCTCGAAAGTAAGGCAAAGCCTCTTTCAAGTGTTCATTAAATATTTCATCAGGCCCGGGGGACTTGCCAGCTTTAAGACTGAGTATAGTTTTCACAACCTCCACCTCAGTAATTGGAGGGAAATCAGCTTGTCCATGACGAGTCGTTACCCTGCAAGAGTTACCGGTATCGATAATCTTCTGGAAATGTCTTTCCCAAACGTCCATACTGGTAGTCTGCAAGAAATCTTCACTAGTTTATTCCCTTCCTCTTCCAACAAAGCTGCTCTTTTCTCCATAAGGATTTTTTGTAGGATTGTCTTAGGTCACTATACCTCTTGAGGTTTTCTTCTGTTTTATAGTATCGAACAATATGAAGCAAATTTAGGACGTCTTTCCTTACCGAAAAACAGTATGCATCAAACCACGGTTGAGATTTCCTTTCTGTTGGAGGCATCCTAACTTGGGACTCCTTTATAATCTTTTCAAGACTGAATGCTGCAGCATCTATTTCTCCTTGTCTCACCGAATCTAGGATGTGGTGTTTTGAATTCATTAAAGTTTCTTCTAGGTAGTTGATGTCGAGAGAGCGTTTGATTATTACAGGCTTCCTTATGTTTCTTTCTGGTGGTGCAATATTTACTTTAATTTTAGCAACGACTGGTAGGTGCTTCCTTAATGGTATCACAGAATTTGAGGAGAGTGTCTTGATATTAATTGTCCTAACATATGTGTTCGCAAAGATTAAATCCACTGAGCTCATACCGTTATGACATATATATGTTGGTGTTGTCCTACTGTTTAATAGATAGAAACCTTGTGCCTCCAGAAATTCTACAACCATTTTACTTTTTGTACATTCCTTATCTACACGACAGTTAAAGTCTCCTGCTATGACTGATCCTCGGTGGTGTCCAATAATTGACAGCATTTCTGATAGATTGTAAATGATATCCTGAGCGGAGTTTTTTTGGGGGAAAATAAGCACAGACAATCGTCTGGCATATATTGCTAATAGGTTTATGTACCTATATACTAATTCGTGAGGAGTTAACCATGGTCTAATTAAACACGATATCCCTCCACTTGGTCTCCCTCTATCACCTTGTAGAGCAAGGTTATGACAGTTGTAAAAGTTTTCAATATTAATGTTACTGGTTAAGAAAGTCTCCACTAATACTACTATATCTGCTTTGAAGAAGTTCGGTGTGGCTATTTTCATAATTGTATTGAGCCCTTCTACATTCCACAACATAATGTCGATAAGATCGTCTTTCCTGCTACTAAAAGAGGTAAACTCCTTGATTTCGCATGAATGGTCTGCGAAACCGACGCACAAGAATCCCTTTTGGCCAGAAATGAGGAGTCTCAATGTCGTCAAGGCGATTAAATGGTATCCCAATTTTGAACGCCTTGTTCATTCCTCGTGTTCTCAATTCCTCGCAAGTCATATGTGCTTTTTCAAGCCCCCTCGTCTGGAGGAAATTTCTAATTTTCTCTTCTGTGTCACGGGAAGAGAGACGACCTACATATAGCCACGCTGTTCTCTCCCCCGCTTGCAACAACTCTGTCCCTTCGTCCCCAGTCCCTATTATAACTTGGGAGTGCTGGCGCGGACGTTTCCTCCTTTTCACAACCTGGGTAAAAGCTCCAGCGTCCTCATCGTCAAACCCTCTTCCTTCTACGCTAATGAACCCATTGCTTATATTTGGTTCGGCCATTATTCCAACCTTATCACCTTCAGGTTCTTTATGTACGTACTGCCCCACTTCTATGAAGGAGCGGTTGTTTGTAGTAACTTCGGGTTCTACACGCTGTCCTTGGGTATTCCTAATTACCGGTGATCCTGATTGGCTCTGATTATTTCTTCGTTGTTGTGGAATTCTGTTAACTATTTCACTAGAGCTACCTTTGACGGATGCCTGATTTAGCTTGTGAATTGCATCAGACAAGCTATTTAATTTTGCGTTCATGTCAGTTTTGATGGATTCTAATTCATTCCGTAATCCGTTACTTGCTTTGAACAGTTGAAAATCCTGTTCACATTTATAGCATAGCCATAGAAGCTTAGACTTCCTCTTGTTTGACGTTTTAAGAGCATTGTTTATTTGATTCAGTGTATGGAACCTGGTTCTTGTGCTCAGAAGTTGGTAGAAAACTTTCCTCCTTCAAAGGAAAACTACAAAAAAGGCTATATAATTGTTGAAGTCTATGTATGGGAAGGATGAGTTACTCTTTGAGTACTATGGTAGGGGACTTTTATCCTTGGTGTTAAAGAAGGATGGTTTAAGATCCATAGCCCAACTGTATGACAGTCTGGAGGGACAGTTGAGAGCACTTGATTCCTCGGGAGTAACAAAGGAGAAATACGCTGCAATGTTATTTCCACTAGTAGAGAGTGCCTTGCCAGAGGTTATGTTTAGTACATGGGACAGGTATCGTGTATCAAAAGAAACGTCTACCAAGGAACCTGACTGTTGCTTGATTGAATTGTTAGCCTTCTTAAAGACTGAGGTAGAAGTTGACGAACGGCTTAAGCTAAGACATAGTTCTTTTGAAGTTAATGAGAGGACGGATCGAGTTAAGCAAGACGATAGGACCAAGACTAAAAATAGGGACGTGCCTTCAGCGGCTTCTTTAATTTCAATCGAGGATGTTTCAGTTAGTAAGGGAAACAGAAATAACAAAGATACGGCTTGTATATTCTGTGGCAGAACCTCACATCTTTCTCAAGACTGTGCTGTGGCTATCGATTATTCTCTAGACGAACGCCAAGGAACGTTAAAGAAAAAGTATTATGTATCTAGTTTATGTCCTCTATGGAATTTGGTCGGAGTGTATATATGCTTTTACTCTGTGACGATGTTAGTGTAATTTGCCCAATGTGTTAAGATGTAGATTGTGATATGTGTACATATTAAAGTGCTATAATATCTTTTATTCAAAACATAATATCTATAATGTGCTTTTATTCAAAACATAATAGTTGGCGACGAGGAATTGGGACTTGATTCATCGGTACAGATATAGCCTATATCAATGAAGTACGGTATTTGCGCCGTCTGTTTCAACGGCCACGTGAGTAAAATCAAGAATCAGGCAAATCGACATGAAATTTACACAGAGTACTTGTAAACAATCCTAAGCAACTCATCGTATATTCAGCTGCGTGTGCCTGAATGCCACATATACAAAATAATATTTATCGCAGTTCGAACTTTGAGGTTATGCAAAGTTTTTTTTTCTCTCAAGCCCAGGACAATATTCGGTCATCGACCACTACCCAGTGTGTTTTAAATCGGTTATCTTGAAACATTTTATTATATTTGAACTGTGATTTTTAAAATTATTTCCACGTTCCGTCAAGATGGACGCAAATCAGTTTCAACAGTTACTGAACATTTTTACCGATTCTCAAGAGAAATTACTCGAAAGGTATCAAGCTCACCAGTCCGTCACAACCCCACAAGCCACTAACATCAGACCTTTTGAAAATTTTGATGCTGAAAAGGAAAAATTTGTGTCGTATTTAGAACGATTTGAGAATTACGCAAACTTCAACAATGCCACCGATCCAACAAAGAAAGCTCAACTCTTGTGTACATCAATTGGGGCAATTCATTATAACAATCTCTCTGCATTTTTAGGCCCTGATAAACCAATCAATGACCTAGTAAAACATTTCAAGCAAATACTGTCACCTCAAGTCTCAACCGTGGTTTCCCAACACTATTTTTTGAACGCCAATCAAAAAGAAAGTCAAAATTTTGCAGGTTTTGTTGCCACTCTTAGAAGCCACTAACTAGACTGTGACTTTTATATTCAGTGTACATGTGACGCCAGAATTTCAATCGCGGATGTTTTTCTTCGTGCACAATTTATACGTGGCTTGCAAGATAATTGGATCAGAGAGAAACTTCTCCAGTCTAATGACACGAAATTTGATGATCTCCTGAAGAAGGCTATAGCCTTGGAAGCATCGCGGTATGAGAGTAATCAGCTGTCAAAACAGCTCACTGCATCGCCAGACACTGTAGAAGACACATACAAAGTAACAAAAGCCACAGGTTCATATAATGACCGAAGTATGAATCAATATAGCAGTGATACTCAGTCACGTTTTGTTCAACAGCCTAGCCCAGGCTCTTCACTCACGTTCACAGTCCAGGGGCCGCCGTAGTTCTGTCAATTATAGAGCACTAGGTATTGATGGATTATGCCTGCATTGTGGAAATTCAAACCACAGGTCAAGAGATTGTCGCACAAACATAAACTCTCTTAAATGTAGGTCATGTAGGAAAGTGGGACATGTTGCAAAAGTTTGTATCACTACACTTCTTCAACAGGCAAATACACACAACATTGCAACTGAGAACATAGATGACAACTTGCATGACCACCCTGAAACCAATTTCGGAATAGGACAACTGGAATGCATCGAAGATCTCTTTGACGTGGGTCAAGAATCGGATAAATATTTTATCACTGTTAATCTCAACAATAAATCACAAAGATTTGAAGTCGACACGGGAGAAAAATATTCACTCATCCCAGAGAACGAATGTTCAACCTTGGGTCTTGGTTTGCCATTGCAGCCAACAAATGTCTGCTTTCGATCATATTCTGATCATGTTATCAAACTCAGAGGAAAAATTGTTGTCACAGAATCATACAAGGGAACAGAAATTGTTGCAGATCTTTTTGTAGTTCCGCAAGGCCATGCCGCATTGCTTGGTCGTGTTTGGATGAGGGGCCTCGGTCTTGATCTGAAGGAAATTGACAATGACACAAATCAATCCCTTCACACTGAATCTGTCAACTCTGTGCAGTCAATTCAGGATATTTTACATCAGTATAGTACAATCTTTGAAGAAAAAATTGGATGCGTTCCCAATATTGAAATAAAACTGCAACTCCAAGAGGGGGTGAAACCTGTCTTCAATCGTGAACGTGATGTCCCTTTTGCTCTTCGGGAACGCGTAGAAAAGGAACTCGCTTCATTGGAATCAGAAGGAGTTATTTCTCCCACAGCTTTAAGTGATTGGGGATCGCCTCTTGTTGTTATCCCAAAACCGGATGGGGGAGTTAGGTTATGTGTCGACTACAAATGTGGAGTAAATTCAAGGTTGATTTCTGCAAACCATCCCATAAGACCAGTTAATGACGTTCTTCTAAGTCTTAGAAACTCAATTTTTTCTGCAAGTTAGACTTATACAAGGCATATCTGCATCTGAAGGTTGATGAAGAAGGTAGTATGATTCAAACTATATCCACTCACAAAGGAACCTTCAGGATGCACCGACTGAGTTTTGGCATCAAAACTGCCCCCAATATGATATTATCACAGATCCTTCATGGTCTTCCAAAAGCTGAAGCTTATTTTGACGACATCATAATACATGATACAACGAAGGAGGAGTGCACCAAGAACTTAATAGCCTGTCTAGAACGGCTTTCAAAAAATAATCTGCATTTGAACAAAATCAAATGCTCGTTTTTTTTTTCAAGGAAAACATAGACTACCTAGGGCATATTGTATCATATAATGAGATCCGCAAGTCACCAGAGAAAGTTCAAGCTGTGTCACAAATGCCACGTCCTAAAAACAATGAAGAAGTGAGACGATTTCTTGGGATGGTGACTTATTACGCAAAGTTTATTCCTAATTTTTCAACGAAGTCCCACCCATTACGGCAGTTATTGCGGAAAGGTGAACGGTTTTTCTGGTCTGCAGCCTGTGAAGCAGCTTTCTTGAATCTCAAGTCCGAGTTATGTAGTGAACGTGTCCTTACCCCCATTCAACCCATCACTGCCTACCATCTTGTCAACCGATGCCAGTCCTACTGGTGTTGGAGCAGTATTAAGTCTTGAGATGGATGGCCAAGAAAGACCCATCGCCTATGCATCTCGTGCCCTAACACCAGCATAATGTAATTACAGTCAGCTTGACCGGGAAGCGCTGGCAATAATTTTCGCCACAACACACTTCTACAACTAAATTTTTGCAAGAAATTTTATTCTTGTGACGGACAATGAACCTCTGTCTCGTATTTTTCTTCAGAACAAGGGCCTGCCACAAATGACATCTGCAACGCTCCTAAGATATGCATCGTTTTTCTCCGGGTTTGACTACACGGTAAGAGTGAAAAAAGGGAAAGATAACGAAAATGTTGATTGCCTATCCCGAGCCCCTGTTGCATCTACCTCGCAAAACATTGAATCATCAATAAATGCAGAAGTTTCACAACTCTGTGCTGAAACGATTCTTCAAGTGTCAAGTGAAACCATTACATACGAAACTATCCATGGTGAGACTATGTTAGACCCAGAACTTAGAGCCACCCTGCAACGTCTTCAAACTCAATCCTTGGATGAACCATATACAGTTGAAAATGGTATTCTATTCCGTCAAGACTGAATTGTTATCCCAAAGAAACTACAAAGAATTTTTTGGAAGAGTTACATTTAACACACCTCGACATTGTGAAAACGAAACGGTTAGCAAGACGATATGTCTACTGGCCGCAATTAGACAAAGACATTGAGAAGCTTATCAAAAGCTCCAATACACCCCTGGGATGAACCAGAAGAAAATTGGGAACGCATACACATTGACTATGCGGGACCATTTGATAACCACCATCTTGATGTGTGTTGACGCGAAATCCAAGTGGGTCGAAGTCCGAATGGTGAAAGACGTTCCATCCACTGCAACTACTATCAGTCTGCTTGACAATATCTTTACCGTACATGAGTACCCGAATGTCCTTGTGTCAGATACTGCCACTATCTTCACGAGTGATGTATTCAGATCCTATCGCAAGGAGAGAGGGATTTTTCAGAAATATATTGCACCAGGGCATCCAGCAACCAATGGGCTAGCCGAGAGAAACATCCAAACTTTGAAGAGACGACTTCGTGCTGCTGTAAATGACCCGGCAGCATTATCGACTAAGTTACAGAATATCTTGTTTCAATACAGAGCAACGCCATTGGCATGTGGACAGTCTCCAGCTGAACTATATTTGAAACGTCGGCTACGTATCCGGTTGGATGCTCTACTTCCAAACCAATAGAGATTGACTACATCCAGTTTCTCACCCCCCGTTCGATCTTTCAAAGTGGGGGAGAGAGTGCAAGTCCGGATTCACCAGAAAAACCGTGATATTTGGCAGTTTGGTGTTATACAAACTAAACTCGGCCAGCGCCACTATGATGTGAAATTGGATTCGGGACGAATTTTAAAGCGGCAGTTAATATCGACTCTCGTGCCAAAGAAAGATAAGCATGTCACTTTTGCTCCAACAAATCCTCCAGTGCTTGGTGTTCCAAATATACCAACACCAACCCAGTCAAGACTAGAGAATGATGATATTCCTCCTGCAACCCACACGTCAGATGATACAATGCAGACCATCCTGCAACCAGATGAACGCCCTGATCGTAACAGCCTTCCACCACCTGCTGATAATTATTTAAGAAGATCAGCCAGAGACAGGGCTCCAGGAAAAAACTTGGAGGGGTCCTCACACCACCAGAGGACCTGGACGAATGGGAGTGTGACGCGATGATGCAGACAATCAAGCATCAATAACACAAGAATTTCAGAAGAAGAGAAATTCTCATAGCCTCTCCACTCCAACTCCAAACATCAACCTGCCCGGGGTGTCCCCTGCTAAGCCGAGCAATCCAGTGGAAGGTTGGGTAACCAACCCCAGCGGGAAACTGGGTCGGTGAACAGATGGGTGTTTGGGGGGGCTGAGAATTTTATTTCTCAGCTGAATAGTAAGCCCGAAAAGTTGGAAACGGGTTGGCGTCAGGAAGGGCATCCGGCCATAAAACTAAATAGCCAAAACCGTACAAATATGACAAGTTCTACAAGCTTAGCCTCGGAAACTGCTAGGGCGTTCCCCGGAAGCGACGCGCAAGGATTCCGCCTGTCCCTTGTGAGAAATGAGCGAAGGCTACCGGGCCATGGGCGGGCCTGGCTAAAGAAGCAAGTTCAAATGAGAATTGGTACCCTGAATGTTGGATCTATGACTGGTAAAGGTAGAGAGGTTGTGGACCTAATGATAAGGAGAAGGATTGGAATCCTGTGTGTTCAAGAAACTAGGTGGAAGGGTAATAAAGCAAGAGAGCTTGGCTGTGGCTTTAAGTTGCTATACAGTGGAGCAAACAGTGCAGGTAGAAATGGTGTTGGAATTATCCTTTCAAATGACTTTGCCACCTGCCTGGTCAGTGTAAACAGAAGAAATGACAGAATAATGAGTGTGAAGCTGTGCCTTGGGGAGGAGTTCACAATTGTAGCTGCTTATGCTCCACAAGTTGGTTGTGAAGAGCAAGAAAAGGATGACTTCTGGAGAGACCTGGAAGAAGAACTTTCCAGCATACCAGCGAATGAAAAAGTATTTTTGGGTGGAGATCTGAATGGACACGTTGGAACCAGTATCGAAGAAGAAGAAGAAGAAGAAGAAGGAATGAGAAGAGTACATGGAGGTTGGGGATTTGATGCGAGAAATGAAGAAGGCGAGAGAGTGATAAATTTTGCCTTGGCTTCAGATCTGGCAATTTGTACCACCTTCTTCCAGAAAAGCGAGAGGCATCTATTGACATACAAAAGTGGAGGACGGGAAAGCCGAATAGATTTCCTCTTGTGCAGAAGAATACATCTGAAGGAGGTAAAGAACTGCAAAATCATACTAGGGGAAGACGTGACTCCACAGCACAGAGTGCTGGTGCTGGACTATGAATGCACAGGCATGAAGAAAAGAGCAGTACGGAAAATGACTCCAAGAATCAAATGGTGGAGATTAAAAGATCCAATTTTGGGAAGTGAATTCAAGGACAAGGTGCTCCAAGAAACACATTTAGTGGAGGGAGTTCAGAAATGGTGGACAGTAAATGCTGAGGCTATCAGGAAAGTTGGTGTGGAAGTTCTGGGTAAGACGTCTGGGAAAGGCGCTCCACTTGATAAAGAAACATGGTGGTGGAATGATGAGGTCCAGGATACGATCAAGGCGAAAAAAACAAGCCAAGAAGGCCTGGGAAGAATCTGGAATGACCAAAGACAGAGAACACTACAGACAAGCAAACAAAGCTGCGAAAAGAGCAGTTGGAAGAGCAAAGGCAATGGCATGGAATGAAGTCTACGAAAATCTAGAGACCAAAGAAGGCGAGGCAAAGCTCTTCAGAATTGCTAAGGCACGGGACAGAGCATCAAAAGATCTTACCCACATCAAGCAAATAAAGAATGAACAAGGAATGGTAATTCGAGATGAGAACCAAATTAAGAAGAGATGGGAGGAGTACTTTGAAAAGCTGCTTAGAGGAGAATAAAAGGCTTGTGTTTGAAGATGGTATTCAAAATTATAATTTAACAACTAACATTTGCAGGGTAGAGATTGTAACTGCTATGAAGAAAATGAAAAGTGGAAAAGCAACGGGCCCCGATGAAATCCCCGTAGAGGCCTGGAAATGCCTGGGAGAAGAGGGAATAGATATGTTGCTGAGCCTATTCCAACAAATATTTCAAGAGGAAATAATGCCCAACGAATGGCGGAAGAGTACCATAATTCCCATCTATAAAGAAAAGGGGGACATTCAGGATTGTGCAAATTACAGAGGAATAAAACTCATGTCGCACACTATGAAGACCTGGGAAAAAGTCATTGAAGGTAGGCTTAGGCAAGAGACAACAATAGCAGAAGAACAGTTTGGATTTATGCCAGGGAAAGGAACCACAGATGCCATTTTTTCTCTGAGACAGCTCATGGAAAAACACAGGGAAAAGAAGAAAGAATTGCATATGGTGTTCATAGATCTAGAGAAGGCTTATGATCGTGTCCCCCGTCAAGAAGTATGGAGATGCATGAGATTCAAGGGAGTACCAGAGAAGTATGTGCGCATTATCCAGGACATGTACCATGGGGCAAAGACGCAAGTTAGAAGCAGTGTAGGGCTAACGGGAACCATACCAGTTGAAGTTGGTCTCCATCAAGGATCTGCACTGAGTCCCTATATCTTTGATCTGATAATGGATGTTATCTCTGAAAGCCTTAGAGAACCTGCTCCTTGGTGCATGCTATTTGCAGATGACATTGTACTATGTAGCACTAATCAAGAACAACTCGAACTTAAACTAGAACACTGGAGAAAAGCATTAGAGGACAGGGGTCTTAAAATCAGCCGGAATAAGACTGAATACATGTGCCTCGGTGGAAAGGGAAATGACAGTGTGAAGATGGACGGAAATCAGCTCCAAGCAAGTAATAGTTTCAAGTACCTTGGATCAACGGTATCTGACGATGGCAATCTAGACCTGGAAATTACCCACCGAATTCAGGCTGCCTGGTTAAACTGGAAAAGGTTGTCTGGTGTACTCTGTGACAGGAGACTAAATGTCCAAGTAAAGGGGAGAGCCTATAAAAGTGTGGTGAGACCTGCCATGCTATATGGAGCAGAAACTTGGCCAATAGTACAGTCGCAAAATAAACGGCTGGATGTAGCCGAAATGAAAATGCTGAGATGGATGTGTGGTGTTACTAGGAAAGACCACATCAAGAACAGCTTCATACGAGGAAGTGTCAAGGTAACCCAAGCATCAAGGAAAGTTCAAGAAAGGCGGTTGCTCTGGTATGGTCACATTAAGCGCAGGGATGAGACCTATGTGGGAAGAAGAGTGCTGGATCTTGAGCTGGAGGGCAGGAGGGAGAGAGGCAGACCTAGAAGAAGATGGATGGACTGCGTGCGGGAAGACTTCGCAGAAAAGCAGTTAACCGAAAACACCATTTGGGACCGAGGGAAATGGAAAAGACTTGCCAAAAACGTCGACCCCGCACGAGCGGGAAAAGATGAAGAAGAAGAAGAAGAAGCCAGAGACAGGCGACCTCCTCAGTATCTGCAAGACTATGTGCCCAAATGAATATGAATAGTTCCTTTTATTTGCTTTTATATAAGTAGGGGAGACTATTATGTATCTAGTTTATGTCCTCTATGGAATTTGGTCGGAGTGTATATATGCTTTTACTCTGTGACGATGTTAGTGTAATTTGCCCAATGTGTTAAGATGTAGATTGTGATGTGTGTACATATTAAAGTGCTATAATATCTTTTATTCAAAACATAATAAAAAGGGAGCTTGTTTTAGGTGTCTACGACCGGGACATGTCAGTGTTAAGTGTAAGATGTTTGTGAAGTGCCCATTTTGCAAGGGGAAACATTACACTTTGATGTGTGCGAAGACAGCCTCAGATGATCCAAAAGGTGATTCGGTTCCAAAAACAGTTAGCATGATGGCAGGTTGTAATAAAGGACATGTGACCTATCTGCAGACTTTAGTTGCTAGAGTAGTTGTTGGTGTATCCACGCACCGAGTAAGAGTTCTGTGTGATAGTGGATCGCAGAGAAGCTACATAAAGAAGTCTTGTGCTAAGAAATTAGAGTTGGAACAAACTGGAAAGGTAACAAACACTAAGTCCAGAATTATTTGGAGGTAGGAAAACAGCACCTGTTTGTTTCGAGTCCTATCAAATAAATTTGCTGGATATGAACGAGGAAAACAGACGTGAGGTTGTGAACCCTACGGTATTAGGCTGACTGGTGTCGAACCTTGATCTCTGGGGAAATGAGAACAGACTAGAGATGCCAGCAAGAAACGAACCCAAGGTCTTTTGAGGGATTTTAAGCCATAAAAACCCCTAGAGAGAGGACACAATTAAATCACTGTTGTGATATAAACACATTCTGACATTATTTGGTAACATAATGTAGAAAATATTAGCAGAATATGGCAGTATTGGGCTGTAAGATGCATACAATTCTGGACTTAGCGCAGAGAGTTGGAACTCTTGACAGGTTGCAAATGAGGCTGGAATATAGGCGTGGTTTCATGGCGCCCTGCCAGTCACCGGGACCTATTTACGCTGTCTGAGACAAGGGAGGACAGTAATATATGGTCAAGTGTATCCCCTACACATAATAAGAGGAAGCCCAGTGGGGTGGGGATATGCCAGACTAATTTAATGATTACTCGTGATTGGAGTAACTCAGAGATATGAGGATTACACCTACGTGAATGAATTGCAAGGAGGCTAATTATCAAGCCGTCAAACATTGAAATCGAATCAGATTTAATGTAACGCGCAAGGACACTGGAGGAATGAGCTCAGCGCATTACTATGCCCATGTCTTCGGGGGAAGAACCACTGACGCGGCGTGGGGACGCGCTGGAAAAGGCAATTAATATTATTTAATTGACCGATCGATCCTCGTGCACGCAGGCGGATATGTAATCAGCAAGGCAAGACGGACCAGGAAAACATCATTTCAAGACCAAAGAAGCACGGAGAGAGGAGATGAAGCTCCAAGGAAATTTTAGACCTACTTTTCGGCTCCAAACAGATACAAGGTCAGTGGAGCAGACGGTCGAGGTCAGTTGAACCATATTCTAGTGCGAAGCGCACGTCGGCCGGGTCCAGAGAGAGGGGCGCGGACGGACTTTAACATATTTAGTGTTCAGCATCATAGTAACCATGCAGTATATCGCACAAATTAAGAACAATTAATATAGTCAGTTGAACCATATTCTAGTGCGAAGCGCACGTCGCCTGAGTCCAGAGAGGGGGACGCGCGCACTTTAACATGTTGAGTGCTCATCAACATAATAACCATGCAGGATATCGCACTAATTAAGAACATTTAATAAGGACATTCGTGCCATACTTTTATAGTCGGCGGTACAAGTGATTAATAGTCAGTACGCAGTAAATGTACAGTGTGGTATACAAGTTAAGACAATGTCATATTAGGTCAATCGTACCTCATGACTAGGAGATATTATGTGGTATCATAATAATGTACGTGGAACTGTCCAAGGCTTTGTTATAAGCAGATCATTCAAGGAGACTGTAAGTGCAGTCGAAGGACAATCGAATGTGTTTTTTTTAGCGTATGGCTTTTAGTGCCGGGAGTGTCCTAGGACATGTTCGGCTCGCCAGTTTTGTAGTTGCTTCGAGACGGACACCCAATGGGTGAGCTACAAGTACCTCGGGGGGGGGAAGTTGGAATGGAAAGTCGAGAAGTTGGAAGGTGGCCTATAGTTAGGGACCGACCCCTGCATTTGCCTGGAAGGAAGATGGGAAACCACAGAAGACCATCTTCAAGGTTGCCGGCGGGGGGATTCGAACCTCCTCGCCTCCCGGATGTGAGCGACTGCCAGCAGTCATGCCGTAACGACCACGGCTAACTCACCCGGTATCGAAAGTGGTAATTGTATAAGTACAATGTACAATGGACGAGCGCAATATATAAGCTATTTGTTAGACATAATAATAGGATGTCGATCTGCGCAGGTATAAACTTTGTTGTACGGGTGATGAATTTTCGCAGGGATACCACTTTAATTAATGTTCAGGACGATATGGAAGCATATCTATGCTATATCGGGAAGTTATCAAAGGATAGAAACTGACAGACTGGGGACCGCTAGGAATCGTCAGGCAGTGAATCGAGACTTTCGAACGAGATACGGGGGTATTCGTAGAGGAAAGATCTTCAACGCCTGCATTTATGAAATTCTGCAAAGAAGGGTCAACCAGTAAGAAGTGTATATAGTTGTCGTGTGATTTTTAGTGATGGTTATTTAAATATGTGTAAATTACCAGTGTAATAATTAATATAACGTGTTTTTGTGGAAAGGAAAGCGATAGCTTCGACATGGAGAAGCAAAGTGCAGTGTGTTTTGTAATGCAAAAATTATGTAAAATGTGTGTGGAAAGTGAAATAATGCCTTGCTAATTTGCAAATGATGGCGGGCATTAGTGGAGAAAATGTGTGGTCGGAGCCGCCGGATTAGCCAATGTAAGTACCCAAAACCAGTTTTGTAGCTGCTTCGAGACGGACACCCAATGGGTGAGCTACAAGTACCTCGGGGGGGAGTTGGAATGGAAAGTCGAGAAGTTGGAAGGTAGCGGCTGTGGCCTATAGTTAGGGACCAACCCCTGCATTTGCCTGGAAGGAAGATGGGAAACCACAGAAGACCATCTTCAAGGTTGCCGGTGGGACAATCGAAAGTGTTTTTTTTTTTAGCGTAGAAATTGTAGAATATGCCAATGAGAGTCAAATGTGGGAGGTAGAAGCTTCAGATATCAATGTTGTGTTGATTTTAGTCAAGTTGAGATGTCTTTGTACATCATTGTGTGGATAAATCGTTACCACTAACGTAGAAATGGCAATTGCATTAAATATAAAGTTAACATAATGAACACGGATATTCGGTTATTGATGATATAAATACGGTTACGTTGTGTTGGAGTAGAAAAATTCATGTCAGTGATAATAATAATAAAAATAAATACACATCAGGGAAAAATGTTTGTAAGCAAAATATATGCTAATTTGAATAACTGTGTATCCGAGCAGTAGTATTACAAGTGATGGGCCAAGCAAAGGAATTTAATATCAGAGTATATTATGATAATGGAAAGAAATATGCAAGGAAACAGGAACTGGAAGGGTTTAATAGTGAATTGAATCGCAGCTTGATTAATAAGCTTATAAGAGTAATTGATAGAGATTATCTTATTAATTAAAGGACGGGATCATCTCACAATGGTCACGGAAGCCAGGCAGTCTAATCGACGTGTGAAATCTCGTATAGCCAAGGGCATACAGAGAGATATTATTGCAATCGAGCGTATTTAGTGAGGAGACCCTAGCTCTGAGTATTGCTATGAAACGTTCCGGGTTCGAATCCAGTGGTGTATGGGAGGATAACATGGACACCTCATCATGACACCTGATATCGACCGAGAACTAGCTATTGTGTGAATAAATTCAGCTCCTGGGAGTGAATTTGGACGGCAGGAAGTTGCCCTGACCGTGTTCTTTGACAAAAAGATGCCGGCTATCCCAAATCGACATGTGTTTGATGAATCTTGTTTCCTTCCTATAAATGTAAATGGACCTGTTGAGGCCAGCTATTAATATCCTAATTATAGGAATAAATGCTTAAACAATTCCATATTCCGTCTTGCATTCAGTTGAGTTAGATCACATGTATTGTGTGGGTCATTGAGACGGCACTATTGTATTTGAAGCCACGGGCTAATGCTTGGACAGGAAAGGGGCGTGAAGGGAAGTAACGAATGTCTTGTTACAGCCCGGCGCGGAGCCCATTGTATCCAGGAAGGGTCGGGGGAGGAGAAGAGACCGTTCCCTACACAGGCTTGAAGGATAATGTTTAAAATGGAGAAACTATGAAACCCTGTTTGTTATAAAAGAATCATTGTAGTATTGTATAATGAATTTGTGTGGTTTGAGACACATTGATAATTAAGGATCATTCTGATAACTTAATATTTGGCAAACTTATGAGATGTTAAATGTTGCATTTTTACACTGACATTGTCACCTATTTCCGAAGGTGGATACCAGATGTCACATGCTACGCCCACGCAAGGGTAGCATAAAATCCCACCCGACACAGCGGTAACGGAATCATTATGAAATTTAACTCATTACGGCATACAGTGGAACTACAAAAAGGGTAGAATTACAAGTAACAGTGGAGTTGCAAGTAAATCTGATGTGCAACTCATAAATTGGTTAATGCATAGTAGAGCATTTTGGTGGGAAGAGAAATACAGAACATAATTGTACGCACAGTGTAAAGTAAAAATGTGTTGATAATAAGTAATTAGATTGTGACATTAAAGTGGTCACAACTGGTGACGTGAGATTGTAAGAACAGTTGTATGTGTATTTTACCAGTGCATCAGCGCACTTGAGAGTGAATTTCATGTTAATCTCATGGTAAATAAATCAATAATCATTTGGATTGGCGAGAATAAGATGCGAATAATAGTGGATTGAAGGAATAAGTTTTGCATTGTTTTTGTGTTTTATTGTTGGGATTGTGTTTTTGTCTGTGTGAAGCCATGATTTAAAGCTCAATTAAAGTCTTTAGAATAGAGTTGTGTCTTATTATTGTAGAGTTGATACCTCTTAGTCTCAGATCAAAAATATGCAACTGCTCAGTGGTTGAACGGTACACGCCTGAGGACTGATGCTAGCTGGAGGCAGAAGCATGTTTTCCATGGAGATTACTCACATGGGTACAGTTGCAGTGTTAGACTTTGATAGTATCTGTGGAGGTGCTCCCCTAGTTGATGCTGAATTGTTTAATTTACTGAGGGACAAGGGAGTTGAACTTAGTGATGTTGGCCAAGATAATGGTGGCAAAAGTACTGACATACAGGAATTGTTAGGAGCTGACGTGTGGGCTCAGATAATCACGCCAGACTTTGTACATGTAAACAAGTGTCTAGTAGCTGTGAGAACTTGTTTAGGGTGGACACTTATGGGCTCTTCTGAGATCACCTCAACTACTGCCTCGTCTTACACTCTACTTACTTTAACCCAATCAACAAGAGTGGCGGATTTGTGGGAAATTGAGACTATGGGTATAAACGATCCTGGCGAACAGATAAAAGAGGAAGAAAGGGAACAACAAGTTCAGATGTTCTCCGATAAGACAGTGAAGGGAGAAGAGGAATCTGGGCGCTACATGGTCAAACTACCCTGGATTGACGGTTGTACTTCTCTGGAAACGAATCGTGAAATTTCTCAGAAACGATTATTGAACACTTCAAGAAAGTTACGAGGGATGCAGAAATTTCAGGAATATGATGAGGAGTTTCAGGAATGGGTAAACAAAAGAATTATCGAAGGTGTTGAAAACGAGGTTTTGGATGGAGCTACATATTATTTGCTTCATAGAGCTGTGCTGAAAGATGGTGGCACTACAAAGATAAGGCCGGTGTTCGATGCTTCCAACAAAGACAGAAATGGTCATTCCTTGAATGATTGCCTCGAGCCCGGACCCAACTTCATCGACCTTGTTCCATCAGTGCTGACCAATTTTAGAACCTATCCTATAGGTCTAATAGCTGATATAGAGAAGGCATTCCTGCAGATTATAATTGATCCTGAAAACAGGGATATGCTTCGTTTTTTCTGGTGGGATAATGATAAGATCACCACTTTTCGACATTGCAGGGTGGTTTTTGTTGTTTGTTCCAGTCCCTTCCTATTGGTTTCCGTAATCAACAACCTTCTGGAAGGACCCCCAACTCATTTGAAGGAAGTAGCTACAAAAATGAAACCTGCATTTTATGTGGACAACTGTCTTACTAGAGTTGCTTCGAAGGAAGAAATTGGACCATTTATTTCAAATGCACAGGAATTGATGTTATCCACAGGTTTCAAATTGAGGGGATGGGTGAATTTCTTTGATTGTGGTGTTGGTAAAACTGAGAATGTCTTAGGACTTCGTTGGTATTGCGACGTAGAAGAACTTGGATGTAACTTCAGCCCGACTACAGGTTTAGTAACCCGAAGAGTGGTACTATCCAGCGTGCAGAAAATATTTGATCCGATTGGATTTTCGGCCCCAGTAACTCTTATTCCCAAGCTCATTCTACAGAAGACATGGCTGAGAAGTATAGGATGGGATAAGGTTTTACCAGGAGACATTTGTGAGGAATTCTGTCGATGGCCCCAGCAGTTGCAATATCTACATGACTCTCGGATACCTAGAAGGGTTTTCCTGAACGACAACAGCACTTTGCATGTATTTGTCGACGCTAGCAAAAGAGCGTTTGGTTGTTGCATATTTCTGAGAACAGAAGAAGAAAGTAAGATCAAACTGAGTCTTCTGATGGCTAAATCTAGAGTGGCGCTTCTCAAAGAACTAACATTACCTCGCCTTGAACTGATGGGAGCGATCCTTGGAGTTAGAATGTCTCGGTTGAGCCTTCGATGCCTACACCGGAATGACATTCACACGGTGTATTGGTCCGATTCAACAGTAGTCTTGGCTTGGATTGCTTATAAAGGGCTTTGGTCGGTGTTCGTAGAGAATCGGGTAAAGGAAATTCATGAGTACAGTAAGGCTAGTTCATTGAGACACATACCGGGCAGCCTCAATCCAGCAGACCTCCTGTCTAGAGGGTGTTCACCAACACAACCTTGGAGATCCAGATGGTGGGAGGGTCCGTCTTGGCTTAAATGTAAAGAAGAAGAATGGGTATTTAATCGTCCTGAACCATTGTTGGAAGAAGTCAACAGGGAAAGGAGGAAAACAGTTGTAGCTTCTAAGAACACTGTTGTGGAAACGATTTTACTGCAATTAAGATCACGATTCTCTGGATACATCAAAATCGTTAGGACCATTGCTTGGATTTTGAGATTGAAACAAAGGAATCGTAGAGACCACGTATCTACGTAAATTGATAGCGAAGAGTTTCTCAATGGTGAGAAGAAACTGTACTTCCTTATCCAGAATGAAACGCTTTATGAAGAAGAGAGAAAATAACAATTGCAGAATCTGGAGGTGTTCACAGACGATGAAGGAATTCTACGCATGAAGTCAAGAGTCATTGATTCTGACGACACTCCTGAGTGTACTTCCAGTTGTACTTCCATAAAAACATGTGATGGTTGAAAGAATGATTGAACAATTTCATCGATTCCATAACCATGCTGGGACGCACACACTGCTTGTTTTGTTGCACCAAAGGGTTTGGATAATTAGAGGAAGCCTGGTGTCTTGATTGTAATGGCTGTAGTAGTGTGTATACTTGAAATTAAAGCTAGGATTTTGAAGAAGGTGGCCGTAGTTTTAAGCTAGGAACCATATCGACATTTGTTAGTTATTGTTTTAAGGGACAAAACAACGAGGTCACCTGCCCCTCTCGGCATTTGCCTGGAGTAGCAGTTAGAAAACACGGAAAACCACTTTAAGGACAGCCGAGGTGGGACTCGAACAGTCTCTTCTGAGGTTTGCCTCACGAGGATGGGTGTGCCCCGTTCCAACCCTCAGACCAGAATTAAATTTCTTGGCAGAGCCAGGAATCAAACATAGGACCTTTCGATCCACAGTCTCAATGTGATCCGCGAGACCACATAATACGGAACATACTGTTACAAACTTATCATAATGGTGGAGTTTACATTTTACCATAATAATAATAATAATATCGTATGGCCTCGGGTGCCTGGTGCAAGCTTTGTTAATTGACACCCAGAGGGTAGCTTGCATGTCGAATTTCGTCGTTCCTTTGAACGCTATGAAAGTCAAGGAGGTTAGATATCTAAACTCCTTGACACTACAGCGCTGTTGAGTAGAGAATGGAGGAACTTTGTGTTGGCGGAAAATCCAGAGATTAATTTTTCCATTGAACACGGCCTACTGAATTCAAATGGGTTCTTTAACATGCCAACAACGTATGATATGAGTGTCGTGATTTTTGTCGCCTTTCAAAAATCACTTACCATGGCCAAGAGCGAACCTGCAATCTTAGGGTTGGTAGTCCGACACTATAACCACTCACCCACCGTGGCAAGCTATTTTACCATTAAGAATGATATTTGAGGACACCCAATACCATATCCTCTGAGAAACAGATGATCACCTTATTTCTTTGCTTTGACTGATAAGCCTGTTGAAAATAGCCCATATTAAAAGCTCTAACGAATACTGGATTTAAGTTGCAAGGAAACTTAATTTCCACTATACCTTACCAACATTTGCATCATATCAAAAGTAGATATAAGTTATTGTAATTAGAAAGATGACTCACGAAATATTGTCTTGTTTGGTCCACCTGACATTGCAGTATCCATTTACATTTCTTCGCATGCACATAGATATACTTATAGAATGCATTTACGTCCAAAGTATTAGACACTTTAAAACTCACTCGGACGGTATGTTATTATGCCTGCCATCATTTATCGTTATAACTGCGAAAAGAACCACCCAGCTATTATCATGCTTATTTCCAAAGATAACTGTCAAAACACACACGACTATTAGCGCTTAAACTTGGAAATCATCCCTGTGTATATTTCTTATCCACGTCTCCTTTGCTATTTGGTCTTCATGAAATGTAAATGTTGAAATAACCTGCAACAGTAGCCTAGAAATTGTACTACAGCTCGTGCGACCCGTTTCATGAGATATCACAACACTTCTTACATTACCGTATATGGTACCGGTACCGGTATTTATTATTATTCGCAATGTACTACACTACCCACGGTACACTATTAACTCGAGATATATACTATTTATACAAAATCTTGGAGGTAGAAGCCACACTATGTCTGATCAACAAAAGTAAACAAACAGTCGTTAGTCGATAGCTTCCCCTACAATTACCATCCTTCAGTATGTTTTCCTTCGGAGGGGAAGTAAAGCCGGCGTACAGTGGGCCAGAATCATGGAATCATTGTTCCATGCCAGAATCTTGAAAACGTGGCCAACAAGGGGAAAAAAAGTTTCTAGATGGGAATTTTGTACTATCAGGTTGGCTACAGTAATGTTGGGACTACTGAATACCAGTTGTGCGGACGAGTAGGTGTTCATTTCGTCCGTTATATTTCAGGTCAATCGCGGCAATTCATTGTTAGCGGTGCCTGCAGCCGGCCAGGCCACAAAATACTCTTGTCGCAAAAGACAAATATTTGTGTTCTGTGTAAGTGAAGCGAATATTATCAATATGGTGGGCGTTCTAGAAGGTATGTACTATATAACACCCATTTATATCATTATTAAGTCATTAAATTATACATGTTTTCTTTTAATTAACTCAATACCGGAAAATACACGAGAAAATTGTAAAACGTGCTTAAACAATAGAGATATGTTACGAGTTCCACGACATTCTGCCTTCTTTTGCACTGTGTCCGAAAGTATATATTATTACCTTTGTAAATTAACCTTCAAATCCACCAACTAGTACCAACTCCGGCTTTGAGCCACGTTTTAAACGATACTTGCAAAATGTCATTATTGAGACATGTTGAAAAATGACAATAAAATTAATTAATTATGAGCTACATATGTACAATTTAATTTATAATCGATGCTTAGAAGCATTGTAAAGAATATAGTAAGTAGAAAAAGGACGGAAACACCTCTCGATGTTTCTTTGAAAACACTCCAACATCAGCGTTGACAACTGGAGTTTCCGAAGAACTAATCCACCTTTTTAACATAATGTTGTTGACAATTTCGAGTGGACGTTAAATTGACGTTGAAAACATTCGAGCTTACGCCATAGCAACTGCCAAACACTACATCAAAGAATACCCCTGGTACAACATGCCAACAACATTCCATAGATTGTTAATCCACGGACCAGAAATTTTTCTTCGGCCATTTTACCCATCGGTTAACTCAAGAATCAACCAATAAGTTGATAAAGCAATATCGCCTGAGTTTTTCTCGAAGGCTTTCCAGAGTTAAGACTATGGAAGACGTGTTCGGGAGATCGTTGGCATCCACAGACCCCTATATTTCTTCTCTACGCAAATCACCACCGAAGAAACAGAAGAGTTTGTCGCCAGAAGCCGTTGCCCTCTTAGTTCCTGTGGCGGAAGATTATCATGATTCCGATTCAGATGATGAGGAAACAGTCTTTGAAGATAATGATGATGATGATGATGATGACGATTCAGTTAAAGAAGCAGAAGAATATAAAGAAGAATGAAAGATGAAAAAGAGGAAGAAAACGACAACTTCTAATTAGAGTTACAAACAATTTACTAAATGAATAATTGTAATTGAATAAAAATTATTTTTTGTAATATTTTACACTATCCTCTATTTGGTTCTCTTTTCGAGCTATTCATTTTTGAGCTAATATTTGTAACCATTAACTACGACAACCCCTAAATATTGACTTTTATATAAATCAAAAGACTTTTATCAATTTTTGTCCACCATCTTGGATTCACCATTTTGTTTTCTTAAATTTTTGAACCCAATCTTTATCAGCGACCTCGATAATCCCACACAAATACTTGTATATGAATAAAATGACTTTTATCAATATTTACCCGCCATCTTGGATCCGCCATTTTGACTTTTTGATATATTCTGAATCAGCAACTTCGATAACCTTTACATACTAACTTTCGTACAAATTGAACAACTCTATATATTTTGGCCACGTTTTCAAGATTCTGGCCCACTGTGCGGCGGTGTCTTAGATTTATGGCATGTAAAGATCCTTCCAAAGACTAAACTTGTGCGAAGCTAAATTGTAGGTTAGATTTCGTTGGAACGCTCTATCAAAGTTCCAACGTTCACCACTAGGTATCATTGACATCAGGTAGTTTTTTTTTGTGAACCAAGAAACAGCTCTTAACATGGATTATGTTCACGTTAGGTCTACAAGCTATTGGGAGGGAGGTTTATTCTACATACCTGTTGCACATAAAAAGAGCTTCTGATTAGAGCTCTGTGGGAATGTTTAAATGGATTGATGATACAGGATTTATCAAGCCACTTTCTATGCATCTTTTAAAAACATTTTAGCATATCATAAGTTACTGTCATCATTGCTAATGCTGTAATCTGTCATGTTTATTTATGCAGCATGAGGAATTAGGAAACATTGGTAGGATTGGTATATTGAGTGGAGATATAGTAGGATAAAATGCAACTGTGTCATAGAAACCTAAGATGTATTTTTATTTCTCAACTTTATTTTCTGTAGACTCCATCACAGCCTACCACCAGGGGGAAAGAAAAAAAAATGTTGGTGATGTTTAATGAGAGCAAATCTTGAAACACTGTGATTTAAGTGGTTGGTATCAAAAGCTGTATAGGAAAAATGAAAATGTGAAGTCGCGCCCAAGTTTACGAAGCCTTGCCAGACTCAGCTAAAATTATCTTTGATGCAAATAAAGCCTCAATAGTTCAAGCTTTAGGACGACCTTTGACATGAGCACTATAATAGGCTTACATTTAGGATCGACATAGCCTGCAGTAGGTCTTATGCTACTGTATGCACCTGGGCATTTTTAAATAAAACTCTGCCTGCAGGTTAATAAGGTAGTATATTACTATAAATCTATCTCAAGCAAATCCAAGAAGTTACTAGACTGAGAAACTACATAGGCCTATCAATATTTTAAAAAAAAGGTGTCGACGCAAATTGCACTTTTAATCCTTGCTTCATTAGTTAAACCATAATATTTGTACATAAATACAGCAAGGACCTTAAATTATATGCCTTAGGCATAACCTACAAGTTACATGTCATATATTAAGACAGCAACATCAATACGCAATGGTCAATAATGTAGTTTTATAGTGCACAAAATGTTATTGTACTGAATGTACTTCGAAATGATGAATAAAACTGGTGGAAACGACAGCCAATTGATTTACATCCAAAGTAGTAGAAACTTTCAGTTGATCAGCAAGAGTGTTGATTCGTACTTTTATTTTCACAAATTTTGATGAACAGTGTCACGCTGCAATTTAAATATAAACGTACATACAATTCCTCATCAATAAGTGATTTGCACTTCATACTGTCATGAACTGGAATAGATTTCTAGAAATTTAATTGATGTAGAAATCTATTCCTCTCGCCGCCATGTTGGTGATAATTGTAAACAAACCAGCGGGCAGCCAATGGCTGGTGATAATTGCCAGCCAATAACAAGCCAGGATGACGCGGATCATAATTCGCGTTTCACTCTCATTGCGTTTTAACTTGAGGTGAAGAATCAGCTGTTCGTGAACGCCACGGGGTGCCATTATTAAAATTTTGGGAGATAGAAACACACCCCTGATAACCGGTGTTAATTGTGATGACTGTATTAGTGTGTGTTATCTGTTTTTTTTTTAATTTAAGTACTGCAACTTAGAATTTTTCAAATAGTTCCTACTTTTGCCGCCAAGCGCCACCGTCAACGATTACTAGGCTAAGTTCAGAACATAGCTACTAGATACCACCGCAGTCGGCTCTTGGCAACGAACATAGAAACCTAAGAGCAAGTTTACATTCTTAACCTATCCAATTTAGCTTCACACAGGTGCAATTAGTGGAAGGTTCTTTAACATGCCATAAATCTATGACATGGGACCGCCGGCTTTACTTCCCCTCCGAAGGAAGGCATACTGAAGGATTTTAACGCTCTTAAAAAGAAATCCGACGGCTTCGGCCGGGTTTGAACCCGCTATCTTGGGCATAGAAACTCAGCATGCTACCGACTACGCCACCGAAGCCGACATCTAGTGAGGCTGTTAGAATTGAAGTTAAATAAATATGACAATCACTTCAATTAAACTGATGCATTTGTAGCCGAATAACACATTTAGCCCAGTCACTTAAGAAAAAAAAAGGGGTCAACCTCGGAATGAGAGATAACAAGCTGTACACTCGTATACACCTTCATTTTGGTGTTCTAAACGTTGTCTCAAAAGTCTCATAAAATCTCGTGTCTGCGCCGTAAGTTATTCAAGGTCAAAGGTCACAAAAATAAGTTTTCGCGATTATCTCGGTTCCTATAGCTCCAGTCGCCTCCGTAGCGTAGCGGTCAGCACGGTTAGCTGCCGCCCCGGAGGTCCTGGGTTCGATTCCCGGCTCTGCCACGAAATTTGAAAAGTGGTATGAGGACTGGAACGGGGTCTACTCAGCCTCGGGTGGCCCAAATGAGTAGAGGGGGTTCGATTCCCACCTCAGCCATCCTCGAAGTGGTTTTCCGTGGTTTCCCACTTCGTCTTCGGGAAAATGCCGGGATGGTACTGCCCCCGTAATTGAATTATATAGAGACCACGGTGGCTATATTTGAAATTATAAGGAGAGTTATGGCTGTCATAGTTATGACGTGGGTAGTCATGACGTAAGCACGGATGACGTATATGTTATACCAGCAAGCTACTTGAGCTGAGATTCTCAGTGACGTCAGCATTTAGTCGAGAATGTTCCAAGATTTACGACGCAGTCGCAGGAAACGATGAATTCTGCTGAGGAAGAAACTATGCTATTGGAGGAGAGGCATGAACCAATGAACGATAGTTTAAAGGAAGACGGAGATTGCTGAAACTATGGTATTGTTATTACTTTTGGAATGCAGAATTGTGGAAATCCATTTGCAGTAAAAGCATTGATTTGGAATTTTGGTGAAATTTATTTTCAGTTTTTGAATTTGGAAAATCCGTCATGTATTAACGAAGTTGGAAGTTTTAGCGATGACGCAGTATCACGCTTTGGAAGGGATGGAAACGCCCCTCGAGAAGTTAATAAAAGGGCTTGCGCAGAAGAGAGGAGCCTCTTTCGTTCTCCGATTATTCTGAGATCTCATTCTCAGATCATCGAAGTCTATTGTGAAAGTTCTTTTCTTATACATTCATTATAGTGAGACGTCGAAGTGAACAGCAGTGAAAAGAATAGTCTTTATAACGCGTGGCGAGGCCACTATATTAACGAGATCCAAGTCAAACTAGGTGAAGTTGAAACGGACCTTAGAAAGCTTCTACAAGTTTAGCTTCGAATAGTTAGCGGTCTCCGATAAGCTAATTGTATTGTGCAGTGCTACATGCAGTAATAGAGAAAAGCTGAACAATTTCGACCGATTAGTTTAAAAGATATTAGCAGTTTTATACGACTGACAAAAGTGATTATCTCGCCACAAGAGAAGCACTTTTGTATAGCCAGAATCAACGCAACGGCTGACGCTGCGAGTGGAATAGAAAGACTTCAGATTGCTTGGTTACAGAACGATACAGTATAATGGAGCAATTGAATACGGCAGTTTGTTCTTCTGACACTACAACCGAAGAGCAGATGGAAGGCTAAAGGGCTTATTGCAATTGGGACATATTTCAACGGAGTAAGATAGCGACATGGAACTTCGCTAATTGCTATTCCACACAAGCGAACATGCGGTGAATACCATCTACACCCATGTTTCGTAATTAAAGGCTGAATACCATCGAACAGCCATAGAAACAATTTCATACTCTGAATATGAATAATTTCTTCGGAAATTTCTACAAAACTTCATGGTGATTGTCTACTGGAACTTCAGGGAATTTTTCAAGAGAGGTCAGGGGTGTCCCGACTCACAAAGAAGATTATTGCCGGAAGGATGTCTATTCGTCTTCAAGGAGCAGAGCGATTTCCGGAGAAGGAAGCAGTTCGATTCTCCGAGGGTGCTATTTCCTATTTCGAGGATGGAGCTCAGCTTTAACGTGGTGAAATGGATCCATCAGCAGTCTTCTTTGGGGAATTTTCCTCTGGAACGTCAATCGGCAGATAAGGTAGTCGTGAACGTTTATTGTATTTGAGTTTATAAATGATGTTTGAGCAACTATTTTTCCCATATTTTTATCCTCATGTTTTTTGCCCTATTTTCTTGTTGAGATTCTTATTCTCAGTACACCTTGATGAGTTTTGCATTTTTTCGACGATTTATTAAGACATTGTTATGTCATGGGCATAGTTAATGATTTTGAATCAGTTGAGACTGATATTTAGATTTTTCAGTAATTAATATTTTTGTAGTCACGATTTGACTGTAAGTTAATGATTTTTATGGCAGATTTAAATTCAGACAGCGTGTCATTTTATTAAAGTAATTCTACCCCAGTTTAATTACTTTGACCAATTTTCTGTCATCATCAAGAAGGAAGAACATTTAAATGATTTTAGAGCGTTAAAATCTCTTACGTTGTCGACGATCTTGGAAATACTAGTCGTTATTTGTATTGATTGCAACACAGACATTTATCGTCAGTTATGAATGAACATTGCGTCATAGACACTTTTGTGAAAGAGTAACTTTAATAATGAATTATTGAATGCATTAAAGTCAAGTACTTTTGTTAGGAGTTTTTCTCAATTAGAGAATTATATAACGATGTTTGCATTCCCCAGTCTAATTGGATTCTATTCGACTACTTTGCATTTTAGTCGCACTTTATTTGAAGATAGTATTTTTATACTACAATTTCTTTTAAGATGTTAATCTTAAATTTTGATAGACCAGACAGGCGTATATAAGCGTATTCACTATTAAATTTGTTTGTGATTGGCAAGTTTTGACTTCATTTCGGTTCATGAATGAAATCCACGAAGGTTAAATAAAAAACAGTTTTGAAACTATTAATGATTATAAAATTTTTTAAGTGGAACTATAAATGTATAATCGCTAGTGCAGCGCGTGTTGAAAGTCGCTGAGATATAATGCCCTTGAATATGAAGGAAGTTCCCACAGGAATTAATGTTAAAGAATTATTTGTGGAAGTTTTGTAAGTTATGTGGAAGTTTTTAATGCCATATAGATTAATATATGATGATTTTGGGCATATTTTTAATGCAGATTGTGCATTAACTTGTTAGCGAAGGATTTTCCGCTGGAGTAAGATTGTCATAGTTCGTTGAAAATTAATCAAGTGAGTTACTGTTATAATTAACACGAGTTTTGAAAGAATTTGAGATAAGATTTTGAATGAAGGTTGCCGTCACAAATCATTATTAAAAACTTTATTAAACCAGATTGTGACATTAATATGTATAACCAACCTTCATTGGTCGATTATATTAAACACGATTATGAAAATTACCAACCGAATGAACATGTGGTTAATGTATTTCTTAAATTAATAATTTAAACAATTTAAATGTTAATATTGTAAATAATTGCTGTAAATATTTTTGAAAATAATGTGGAACGAGAGTGATGTTAAAGGCGTGTATAAAATATTTTTATTGTCTTTGACAAATATTATAAACAATTTCTAATTGTTATAAATAATTTATGTGATTTTGTTATAAACATTTAAGAGCTAATTAAACATTTGGATTGAACTTAACAAGTTTAAGGAATTAACATAATGATCCAATAGGATGTGAGCAAAGTACTTGAAAGATTTGCGTAAATAATGTGAGTTGTCTTGTAGACATTTAAAAGTTTGAGAGAACAAGCTGTATTCTTACGTAACATAGCATGTGAGAAGGGAGTGCATTTGACCAGTATGCAACAGGCTGGAGGGTAGCCCGCAGCTGTGCCAACATCTGGTTCTCAGAGAGTGAGGTCGTCCACACTCTGGCCTTGCGACTATAAATACCATTCTCATGTTTATTAAAAGGAAACCAAATGCTCTATATATGTCACACCCTGACGTCCTTTTCCAATCCAATAGTGTTATGAATATTACGTTATTTGGAGCTCTTGGGAGCTAAAATGTTTTATATCATGTTGTATAATAATTTTGCAAGTCATATAGGAGGACGTAGTCAGATTGACTTGGGCTACTGATAGCCATGTTGTTTTTGTTGTGTTAGTAAAATCATACCCTTTTTTAGAAATAAAGCTTTTGTACAGTTCAAAGTTCTCGTCTTCGTTTTGGTTCATTTTTAAATGTCATGGTGGAGGTTATTGTGTGAACAGACTTTAGTGATCCTGTTGTCAACTCAAACCCCGAGATAATTAAGAGGTAAGTAACGGTAAGTATGAACCCCCGTCTATTTTGGTGTGTTCCACAATGATTTCCTGTGAACTTCTGCGCTCTTATCTCGATAGTATCTGTCAGTGCCATTTTCATTGATGTAACTGTGCCGGTGCGATTGATAATTGGCAATCCGATTGAGGGGGCGGATATCTGACAGCCTACTATCCAGGTAAACGGGGACAGGTACCAACTGTAAGGCCACGGCCGCCTCCTTCCCTCTTCCTAGCCTATCCATCCTAATCTTCCATCCTCTCCCCTCCCTCATGAGGCCCCTGTTCGCTTTGCAGGTGAGGCTACCTGGGCGAAGTGCTGATCACACCTCCCCAGTTGTATCCATCCCGACCAGATGTTCCCAGCTCCAGGACACTGCCCATAGAGGCGGTAGTGGTGAGTTCCCTCGCTGCGTCCGTGGGAACCACAACCTAGAGGGTAAATTGACAAAATGAAAAAAGAAAAAAAATAGCTCCAATGATGTTAACACTTATTATAAAAATTATAGAGCATACAATTTGCGACAAGTTTGTTTTAAGGCTTGTTTTCATACGCCCAACATTTTTTTTAGATAGAGGGCAGAGAGCCCGCGGCGCTCAGCCATACTCACTGCAATGCAAGGTCAACCGTGAATCTAGGTGAATAATACCTTGTATGAAGTTATTAAATCATTGAAATATAATTCACAATAATTAATTTGTATTATTTATTTGTCAATAGCCGGCCCCGTGGTGTTGGGGTAGCGCGCCTGCCTCTCACCCGAAGGCCCCAGGTACGATTCCCGGCTCCGTCAGGGATTTTAGAAACTGACGTGATGGCTGGAACGGGGTTCTGTTGAACAACACGTTGATGCAAGAGGTAGTGTATTTTTGGAAATACACGGAAAGAAAGAATTAGCTTTTGCTGTTCTTCATTACTTTATATCAGTCCATTTATTTACATTTCTTTCCCGCACACACCAACATCGAACTGTTACCTCTTGTTTACCCCGTGCATTTGTTCATTTTTTCTGTCAGTTTTTTACAGAAACGCATATTCCGCTGAACCAGCCTGACAGCGTCCCATCGCTGCCTTCCGAACTTCCATTGCTTCAAACCATGAAGACTTCTATATTAATCCGCAGGGCGTCGTGTTCTTCACCAACCAACTACTCCATGAAGACACCGCTCCAAGAAGAATTTTGTTTTTGTAAAGTTTTTTCATGTTTATGTATAACCTCTTTGTTCCCCCTCTTACTCGCCCACTTCCCCCTCTTCTTCCCTCCTCCTACTGCTCTCTTCTCCGCGCGCGCAGCCCGCTCGCTCGGTCACTTCACTTCTACTCTTCATCTCGACTTGTCTCCGTGCTGTGAGCAACCGCTCACCCTCTCAGTGCACTCAACTTCTTGTTGGACATGCCGTCTAGGCCAGTGTACTTTATCTGCGTCTAGCAGCCTTCACTTGTATGTCGGAAGTCAATCCAGTCAGTTAGAGCTTAACTAAAGCTCGCCTCCTCAACTCAAGAGGCAAACCTTTAAATTTCGACGCCATGTTCGAATTTTAGTATCAACCGTCAACAGGAACATCGCCTTCTTCATGAAGCAGAGATAAGTACCGACTTCAGATTTTAACCACATTCTCATCGCTTTTAAAAGGCTCAATGCTTTTATTTGGATTTTATAGACAGTGAAAGTTGCTATGTGAAAATAACTGCTTTCAAGAGATTTTCTTGATCAAACTTAAACTATCAAGTCTAACTTTCAATATGAAAGATTTTCTGAGATGCTATCTCACATCGGGGGATATTTCCAAAATACCCACTGTCTATATAATCTAGTTTTCCGCCGAGGGATTCTCTACCCAATTTAAACAAGTCATAATTGCTCTGGAACCTTCCAGAATCTGCACTCTATCTACAAGTTATACTGTCATGTACTTTCCACTCACATATGGGAATACTTTTTCAACTTAAGGAATCTTCTTTATGAACTGCTAATCAATATCTAACTTTTCTTCCTCCGTTGGGATTTTTCTGGTGCATTCAATTATAACCTACAAGTTTCTCAAGCAATAGACTCTCGCTAATCTAGTGTAACTAGTTATTTTCCACCATTGCAATAACTTTCCTTGCTATCAACGTTTTGCGCTACTACAGTGAACTCTTCAACTATATCAACAGACTATAGTGAAAACAGTGCCTGTTCATCTTTTCATCCGCGTCGCGCTCGTCTTAGTACAATAAATACGGCCATGAACACTTTTCCACAATCCCATTTGATCTTTCCCAAACCCTTTACTAACAATACAAAATAATAAAATTGTTACTTTAGGTCTTTTTTCAATGAGGTGTCACTCTCAATAAGTGCCCTCCCTTACTTGTTCCATGTACAACGAATTAATGTCTGTAAAACTTCGTGTCTAGTACACGCCTTAAATTATATTGTTTCTCCCTTTTAATGAGGGAATCCAATTCTTTCTACTCAAATGTGAGTTATCTCTAGGTTTCACGAAAGGGAAACTTGCCCCATTCTTTTCGTGATCCCTACTTAAACATAGGAGTTCTAGAAACTTCCTTTCAATTGTTCTCTTCAGGTTTCACAATAAGTGACCTGCCCTATTTGTATAATCCAACCAAGTATTTCTGTATCAACACAAGATGTTGTAGGAACTTCTATTTCATTCTTCCTGTTTTTTTGTTGTTGTTACTTTCGAAGTTGTTATTTGTTTTTATTTCTAAGATACTTATCTAGAAATCTTTAAAGTACACACCTTGTACTTGAATTATTGTTTAACTTTAATTACGTCAGTTATCTTTAAAATTTTCAATTTATTCATCTTTGCCATTTCAAAATCTTACGAAGATTTTAAAGCATATAAAAGGTTTAAAACCAAAAGAATTATCAATTGCCTGGCGCAAGCATTAGATGTTTTCGGAGGTCTGCGACCCCAATTGTTTATAAAAATCAAAATTATATATTTGTTACAAAAACTACTTCCTTTTACATTGTTAAATAAATTAAAGATTTGTTCTTTGATTTATCATTTCTCAAACATAACGGTTAGGCAAGATCCTGTCTTCCCTAACTCTTCCTAGGTTCATGCCCTCTTTAATAAAATAAATCCATTGATAAGGTTTTCACTACTTGTTGCATTTGAGCAACAACTCTTAGTTATAACTTATGTCAATCTCTCTTCCTATTTCTCCATCCTTTTTCTCCGGTCCGAAACCCACTTCCTTTTTTTCATCATCTTCCCTTGGGGGTTAGGTTATTCCCAAGCTAATAATCTACCCAAGAGGTTCAAGAGTAAAAAGAGATAACAATGATGTAAGTTAAATAGTTGAATGGCTTACACTTCATGATCCATTTCCAAAAATAAATCAATTGGTATCCTTAGCTTCTATAATCATTGGAAATGGCCAAATTAATTGTTACAAAGCCCATGAAATCGGATTACAATCTATGGTGAAAATAACTGGCTTGAACTTTAATGAGATTTTGAATATTGCCACCGACTTCCAGCCTTTACAGATACGGATGGCAGGAAGAAAACGCCCCTCATAGTAGCAAAATTTTATTCCCGCCAAACTAAAGACATGATCATGAGAAAAAAAAACGAATACATAGGAAACTTCTTTGCACAGATGTCAAGATCAACGGAGACTCGACAGTGTATGTAAATGAACATTTAACCAAAGACAACCAAAATTTATATTGGCTTGCCAGGAATTCTAAACGGACAAGAATTATAAATTCGCATGGACCAGGATCGGGAAGATCTTCATGAGAACAAATGAAAACAGCCCGATTCTACAAATCAAGACTACAGCTGACCTACCAACAGTTCGTGGGAATCAAGGAAACTGAAAGTATATTTGCCTGAGCCAAGTGATCAATCAATATTTTATGAAATTTTGTTTTTAAGTGAGTGTAAAGTAATTATGGAAGTACCCTGAAATAAAACAACTACGGTATGTGGTTAGGATCCGTCGATGATAGACCTCCCCTTTCGGATAGAACTAGAGGTGAAGCCTCTAGCTTAATATACAAGTGAACTTTACTATGTGGAGAAAAATGGGACATCAAAAAAGAAAATAGCTAATAGAAACAGTTTGCCAATAACAATGATCTTTATTTATAATTTGCATAAAGATCAACAATAACAACAACCTTATAAACAGACAATAGAAACACTGTAGGCACCAGCCAACAACACTTGAAAAACAATGCATAGCCTATAAATTCTAATGAAGTATAAATTAACAAAAGATAAAGATTAGTTAACCATTTTATGGTCTAAGGTTGCTAGGTAGCATAATCCTAGCATGATTTACAAAATTAAGGCTGCTTGCAAATGCAGGGCCAAAGTCATAGGAGAATACCTGCATAGCTCCAGATGAGCTTCAAAGAGTGACTAGAAAATAGAAATATGCTTGGTTGGCATGCTTTGGTTTGAATGAAACAGTCAATCAGTAAGATCGACAAGCACCAAGGGATTAACTTACATCTCGCAAGTCGTTTCAGACAAGAGCATTTGTTGAAATGAGTTATAACGAACATGCAAGAAAATAAAATGCAATTGTTTTAACATACCGTAGTTTTCACTTTAAAAGGGCAAATTACTTGCGGCCACATTAAACAAATAAGTTAGGTTAGGTTGAACACTGCAGATACACTTTGCAATTTGGAGGTTAGAGATAGCACTTAACTTGATTAGGGCAGTTCTTTGAGAGATTTCCGGGAACACTTGTGGATCACTTTCAAAATGTTGTAGATTGTTTAGCACTGGAGATAAATTCCACCTTGAGTAGATGCTGTCAAAATCGATGATTGCAGTAGGCCAAATATCGACACGTTGTCGATTGAGAAGAACTCGCTAGCGATGACGAATGAGTTGTACTAGCGATTCAAGGCAATGTGCCAGTCATCATCATCATCGGCTTTAACTCGAATCCGAGTATAAATCTTCTTCCTTCAGTCCAGTTTGTGGATGTGTTTACGGTGACTAAAGAGTCCAATCCTGGCATGGAACAAGCGACCACACAAGTCTCATAGTATTGCTGGAGGAGGACGTGGTTGGACTGCTCGAAGTTTCCTAGCTTGACGCTTGGCCTCTTCATGTGTGCGTCGATCCCTTTCAAACGTCTTTACAGTATCCGAGATGGTACGGCGCCAAGTTGAGCGGTCTTCAGCCAGCATGTCCCAGGTTTGTGAATCAAGACCCGTCAATTTCAGGGTCTGCTTAAATTGGTCCTTGTAGCGCCTATTAGGACCACCATGAGGTCTGGTGCCATAGCATAACTCACCATATAGCATTTGACGAGTTTTTTTTAATTTATTTAGCGTATGATGCTAACAAGACAGAAAAATAATTACAGTATATACACTATTTACAATTTTAAACACTATTGACAGCATTAGGACCATCACATCAAATTTGGACAGGAAGGTCTGTAATCCACGCAATTGCATCAGGAGTTGCTGAGTGGAGATCATCCAAGGCGCCGGGATATGAATGCAGAGGGCACTCCTGCACAATATGCTCGATAGTTTGCATTTCAGAACCACAGTCACATCGGGGGGAATCTATCCAACCCCACTGGTGTTGGGCTGCACCTGTTCGACCGGTACCACATCGGATTCTGTTGAGCCTTGACCAAACTGCCCGAGGAAGATTAAAACCAGCCAGTCTTGTGGTGGGGTCACTGATTTGGGGGTCGAACGTTGCTTCACGTCCGTAGGTATAACCTTAAATTGCCCTACACGTGTCCCCCGGGTGGTGCTAAGAAAGCAACTGTGATAAGATGCCGCCGTACTGCCCCATGGGGCCTCACGGCCAAGACAGTAGAAATAACACGAAAAGTCCTTCTAAGGACTCGGCATTCAATTTGACGAGGTAATCTCACATCATCCATCCGATGGACATGACCAATCCCTCTAAATTGGTGACCTATTATGGATGATTCTATGCTGTTGATTTGAGCCTTTTCCAGAACAGCAATATTGGTAATGCGGTCTTCCCATTTAATCCTCAGGATTGATCAAAGTTTTTGTAGGTGGAAACGCTCAAGCTTCCTAAGATCACGTCGGTAAAGGGTCCACGTTTCACAACCATACAACAATGTAGAAATGACTACTGCTTTGTACACCATAAGCTTTGTACTCATAGACAGATCTTTAATCATGAAGACCCGGTGCGCTAATCGTCCATACGCTGCGTGGGCTGCGCCAATTCTCTTATCCACATCCTGCTCACAGGTACAGCTCACAGAGATGATACTGCCCAGGTACGAGAAGTGGTCAACCTGTTCTAATGGCAAATTTGAGATGGAGATATTGAACTGAGGAAGAGGTGTGCCCGGTGAAGGTTGTGCCAAGACTTTAGTCTTATTGACATTTATGGTAAGACCAAAGCGATCACATGCACTTTTGTAACAATTAACTGACTCTTGCAGCTCTTCTGGTGTGAGAGGTGGTGACGCAGCATCATCTGCATACAACATGTTAGTAACCTTAGTAACCTGAGTTTTCCTCAAGGAGCGGAGACGAGTTAGGTTGAAAAGCCCTCCATCAAAACGATACTTGACCTCCACACCTGGGATGTTTGTGGGTGAATCATAAAGCATTGCAGCCAAGTACAGCGCAAAAAGCGTTGGAGCCAGTACACATCCTTGTTTCAGTCCATGGGTAATGGGAAATTCATCGGACATCTTATTCTGATGGCAAACCTGACCTGTCATGCCATCATGGAGAGCCTTGATTAGATCTACAAAACGCTGAGGGCAACCAAACCGCTTCAGTACTGCCCACATGGCTGGTCTTGGAACCGAATCAAATGCCTTTTCCAAGTCATAAAAGACTAAGAAGAGTGGATTCTGTTGTTCTCTACATTTTTCTTGTAGCTGTCTCACACAGAAAATCAAGTCAATTGTGCTTCTGGAAGTTCTAAATCCGCATTGTGACTCTGGGAGGATCTTCTCAGAGATAACCTTGAGGCGGTTAAGTAGAATTCTTGCAAGAATCTTCCCCACAATTGATAGCAGTGATATACCACGGTAGTTGCCACAAACACTGCGATCACCCTTTTTAAAGATAGTGACGATAGTGGCATTCTTTAGGTCTCCAGGTACCTTTCTTGATTCCCATATTCTGAGGATAAGGATGAAAATTCTTGTTTTGAGGGAATGACCTCCGGCTTGAATTAGTTCCAGAGGGATGTTATCTGGGCCAGGTGCTTTTCTGGGTTTCAATTGGGTGAGAGCTGCACTGAATTCATGATAAGTAGGAGGTACTCCCAACCACAGTTGTTCAGGTTGTTGCGGCACATCACAGAGGAAGTCTTCAGCAGCTTCTGATGGACGATTTAGGAGATTGGAGAAGTGCTCCTTCCAGCGTTCCAAGATTTCTTGACTATCAGTAAAGGTAGTAGAATTATCAGCGCTTTTCAGTGTACCTGATGATGAGCGAGATGGTCCATATATTTCCTTGAGTACGGCATAGAAGTTCCTCAAGTCTCGAGCATCCGATAGTCTCTGCAGTTCCTGAGCCTTCTGTTGCCACCAAGTATTTTTAATCTGCCTTATCTGCGTCTGGCATTTACCCTTGAGTTCCAGTAGTTTATCTCTCTTTGTGTTGGAAGTTGGGTCTTGTAGATGGGCAAGATAGGCATTCCTTTTGGCATTGATGAGAGACAGAATTTCCTCATTGTTGTCATCAAACCAGTCTTGTCTTTTCCGCACTATAAAACCAATGGTTTCCTCAGCTGACTGTGTGATAATCTTCTGTAATGTGGCCCATTCTTGCTGAATATCATTTGTTACTGGGTTTTCTGATAACTGGGTGACGATCCTGTTTCCAAAATGTTTGTACATGGATTCATCCTGAAGTTTGGATGTATTAAACTTCTTTCTTGGCAAATTTTTGATGTTCCTAGGTGGTTTAGGTCTGATGGATATCCTGAGCTTACATATGAGAAGTTTATGATCTGTCCAACAATCGTCTATATTCCTTGCTGTTCTGGTAATTGGCAACTCCAGCTATCTGATATGACATCTAGCGGTAAAAATGAGAAACTTACCAAGTAGGGTACATTTGTCACGTCGTGACTGTTTGTATATGGTTTCTTGTATTGGTAAACAGATCGTGGTAAATTGATCGTGTCTTTATACATAAGTAATAAGTTTTACTCGTTGATAGAGTGAAAAATGAGTAAAAGCAAAGTGTATTGCTCAGTTTACGGCTGTAAGTCGATGTATAAGAGGGCTGCGGACATACGTTTTCATCACTTTCCACAAGATGCAAATAGCAATAGCCGAAATGTGATGATACCTAATAATACCTAATACCTAGTAATAATACCTTTCCACCCCGGGAAGGATCTAACACTTGTCGAGGTAGACAGACAGAAGACCTGCGACGTAAAGCCAGCGAAGGTTATTCAGTTTAAAAACAGCTGTTACGATGGGCGCGCTGGTAAGATTGATGTTACTTGAATAATTAATTAAATAATTAATTATTGGCTGCTTGGTAGGGAGAAGGGATGAGTTTAACTTGTATTAAAACTCGGGGGCGACAGGAATTGCTTGATTTGGATGGTTAAAAGGTGGGTTTGGTGTTGAATATTTGAATGGTAGAGGAATCACTCATTCTACAGTGCCCACGGGGAGGCAAATTAGGCCTATATGACTGATAGTGGAATAGCTCGAATATCGAAGAACTTAGCGATTACGAGGTGTAGGCTTGGCGGAAAGGCTGGCGGATCATCAGTTTGACATGAATTCACGATATAAGTCGGAGCTTGGAACAGTGGAATCTGGTTTGCGTGGATGCTAGTCTCGGAATGATAAAAGTAGCACAGCTTCGGTGTGTTATTTATTTGTTTATGTACCGTATTTCTCTATTTGAATGTCCTCGGCGTTGACTCAGGATCGACATTTACATTATATTGCGCATAATAGTACCGAAATAATGTCCGAAGTGTAGCCCTGTGTAAATTTGAATCAGCTGATCTACATCAACCATAAAAACTGATGCTTGATAATATGCAAATGACACCAAAAAATCCAGTGGAACACACAAATTAGATCACGTGTATCGCACAGTTATACATATATACAATTAAAAATAACACTGTCATTACTTTAGAGACCACATTTACTGATTATAACCGAAAAATAAAAAGTGTTCCATATCAAACGCGTGTTATTGAGTATTTTAAACCCTACTTATCCAGACCGACCGCAGCGCCCCAAGTGTTAGTTTGAGTTGCCAATAAGAGTGTCCTTCTTATCACATTGCCGGGTAATGATATAATCAAGAATGTGCCAATGTTTGGAACGAGGATGCATCCACGTGGTTTTGAAGCGGTCAGGTAGCTGGAACTGCGTGTTGGTAATGAAAAGTTCGTGTTCTGCACAAAGACCAAGAAGCAACAGTCCATTGGGATTGCATTTTCCAAGTCCCTGTTTGCCCATCACATTATTCCATAGCCTGTAATCTTTCCCAACTCTGGCATTGAAGTCACCGAGGAGCAAGAGTTTATCTGCAGATGGTACCTTGGAGATGTTTCACTTAGCTGATTATAGAACTGAGCCTTTACTTCATCATCAGAATCTAAGGTAGGAGCATAGGCAGAGATGAGTGTCATAAAGGAACCTCCTGAGAGTGGTATGCGGAGAGTCATGAGCCTTTCGCTGATTGCAATGGGCGTAAGTTGGTGAATACGAATGAATACGACATTCACCCTCCTCCTTTCCTTTCCAGAAGATGGTTTATCCTGTTCCAGATTCAGTAATCTTGCCTTCAGAAGACAGCCTAGTTTCACTGAGAGCAGCAATGTCAACGTTGAGTCTTGATAACTCATGGGTTACGAGAGCTGACCTTCTCTCAGGTCTAATGTTATTGTCCAAATCAAGCAAGGTTCTGATGTTCCATGATCCAATAATCAATTTGTGATTCTTTGCTGTTTTTGAGTTTCGACCGCATGAGGGGTGACCTGCTGAGTGCGGTTGCCCAGCCGCACCAAGATTGTGACTTCCGATGTTTAGCCCACCTTTTCTAGGGCCTTCCCCATGTGGGGTGGGCAGCGGTGATCCTAAATAGGCCTGCCCAAACACAGATGCAGGACCGAATTCCTGAGTAGTCACAGAGTCTCCGGAAGACGACCATCACACATCTGCTGCCAACGTGCAGGTCCGAACTAGGGGCTTCCAGTTACACCCATAACCTGCCCCCACCATCCATATCGCCGTTGGACTTTAGAAAATAAGTGACTGATGGAAGAATTGCCACTGGCGTGTATTTGTTTAGGGTGGATCACAACTTGCCAGGAAGTGACCCACTCACTATGATCTCGGAGTCGTGTCCTGCGGCACATATGGGATGAGACATGCAAGACCAGACACAGAGACTGCAACGAACTGCCGCAGACTCAAAATATTACTGAGATGCGCCTTCACAGCCAATTCGTCTGGCATGGCCTCTTCCGCCTTCACGACCGTTGGGAACCATAAAAGTAATGGATTCTTCTTCCGCCCGCTTTGCCGTTGGGCCTAAACACATGTGCCCCATCCGCCAGCTCCGCCGTACCGAAGTTCATCTTCTCCGCCTTCACTGCCGTTGAGGTCTTCACTCGTAACCCTGAGCTGGGACCCTTACCAGATGATACACACCGGGCCAGTGTGCTCTGGGACTCACATAGGCAGGGGCGCCACTCCCTGGGTAGGGCTACCTCCGAAGAGGGTCCCTACCTGCTACCTGCATCCAGAAATATAACCAACAGGAAGAGTGTAATACATACAGAAGAAATGAGGCAAGAAATGTTGAAGAATAATGAAGAGCTACTGATTGGACTGATGGCATAAATGTCCACCTTTGAAGATGGTGATGTGGGGACTGTTCTTGTCCTTTTGCCATTTAACTCTCCCTCTGCCTTCACCTGCCTTTATCTATGTTTCTAGCCTCTTTTCCTGTTCACTGATCACATCAGAAAATAAACAATCCAACAACATATAGTTTACGACACAGCTAACAGATATACCGTATTTTATGTGCCAGTACTTCAGTAGAGAAGTAATTTTGTAGAGTTTGTGCAGAGACGATCTTCATGACCCTTATCTTTAGGATTTCTTGGAGTAAGTTGTCATGTTTGAGGAAAGCATCAGGTGCCGAGTCGTTCCTTGACTGGCATGGCCCAATTTCTGCGCGTAGTTTTTCGAAGTTTCACGTAGTTGGTGAAGACAGCCGAGACAAGTGAATGGCGATGAAATGGCGAAGAAAATGCGATTGATGTAGGCAGCGTTCAGGTTTTATACCGGCGATCACGCGGGATGCGTGATGCGGACAGGTGGCGTCGGCCAATCCGAGAGCGTGGAAAATTCTCGAAAACTGCTGAGGCCAATCAGAGCAAGGGGCCAACTGAAAATGAACCTCGTGACCAACATTAGTTCCGGAAATCATTTACAGTGTCATGGAACACGTGCTAGCAAGAACAGATTGAAGAAAAATGGAATGACATGACAGGTGAGAGGTTATGTTATAATAAAAGAAAGTGAACTTCGTAAATTTCACTGAAAAGTGAACATACTGCCAGAGGGGGCAACAGAGAGAGAAAAAATAACATGAGAGAGAAGAGCTAGAGTGGCAGAGGGCAAATGACTGAAATAGGACGAACACAGTGTCCTGATGAAGTTTTAAGTTTGACCACTCGAACTCTAGCATCTCTGCCATAATAGCATTTTATAACACGACCAGTTTTCCATACAAGAGGAGGACTTGGGTCTTTGAGAAGAACCAAATCACCCTCCTGAAACCGGGTGAGTTAGCCGTGGTGGTTACGGCATGACTGATGGCAGTCGCTCACGTCCGGGAGGCCAGGAGGTTCGAATCCCCCCGCCGGCAACCTTGAAGATGGTCTTCTGTGGTTTCCCATCTTCCTTCCAGGCAAATGCCGGGGTTGGTCCCTAACTATAGGCCACAGCCGCTACCTTCTAACTCCTCGTCCTTACATTCCAACTTCCCTCCTTCCCTCCCCAACGGTACTTGTAGCTCACCCATTGGGTGTCCGTCTCGAAGCAGCTACAAAACTGGCGAGCCGAACATGTCCTCGGACACTCCCGGCACTAAAAGCCATACGCTAAAAAAAAAAAACCTCCTGAAGGTTAGGCCGAGAGAGCTGCCACTTGTTCCTCCTTTGGAGCGGATGAAAATACTCAAGTCTCCATCTCTTCCAAAATTGAGACTTAAGGGATTCTATCTTTCTCCACAAGATAGGCAAAGACAGATCAAGTTTACGATCAAGCAACGGAGGAGACGCAGCTAAGGAACTGCCCACCAGAAAATGACCTGGAGTCCAAGGAAGGAAATCACAAGGATCGTTGCAAAGAGGAGAAAGGGGTCGTGAGTTGACAAGTCCCTCAATGAGTATAATTAAAGAATTGAATTCTTCGTAAGTTACAATACTAGAGCCAAGAGTTTTCTTTAAATGATTTTTTGTGAGTTTCACACAAGATTCCCATCGTCCGCCATGATGGGGAGCATAAGGAGGGATGAAATGCCATTTGAATTGGTTTAAGTGCGAGTAATTGGAGATTTGTTCTTTCGCACGAGGGGAACAAAGGGCTTTATACCATTGCTGCGAAGCTCCAACAAAGGTTTTGGCATTATCAGAGAAGACTTCTGAGGGAATGCCCCTTCGTGAAATGAATCTAGAGAAAGCGGAAAGAAAATATGAGGTGGAGGCACTAGTTACGAGCTCAAGATGAATAGAGCCAGTGACCATAGAGACAAATAGAGAAACGTATAGTTTTCCAAGGATTTTCCTTTTAGCACTAGGGTGATTTTGTTGATACACAAACGGACCGGCGTAATAAATGCCGGTGAAGGAAAAAGGCTTGCAGGGAGCTGAACGAAATGGGGGAAGGTCAGCCATGAGTTGCTGATTAGGTTTAGGCTTAGCTTTGAAACAAGTAATACATTTATGTGTAACAGAAGTGACTTCGTGTAAACCATTAATAGGCCAGTATTTTTCCCGTATCAAGCATAGAAGGGTTCTAGAACCAACATGTACGTTTTGATAATGAAACTGACGAATGATTATCCGAGTGACATGATGTTTAGACGGAAGGATAATAGGGTGCTTTTTTCATCAGAGAAGTCAGAAAGAGAAAGTCTGCGCCCACTCTTAACAAACCATCGCCATCTAGAAAAGGGCATAAGGCAAAAAGCCTGCTGTGTTTCTTGAGAGTTTTACCTTTAGCCAATATGTTTATTTCGACTGAGAACGCCTCGCTCTGGGTGAGCCAAAGAACTTTGATGGTGGCAATTTGCAGTTCAACAGCCGAAAGAAAAGGCTGAGGGAATAGAGGTTGATCTAGTACTAAAAATTTCCATCTGAGCACATAAGCAGTGATGCGCACTAGTTTTTGAAAAGAAGAGTAACGTTCCAACAGGGAAGGAATGTTGGCTGTTACAAAGGCAGAAGCCTTTTTGCTGATTTCAGGAATATCCTCTAGCGGGAAATTAGAGTTGAAAGGTCGGTTTTGAATTCTTTCAGAAAGCCATGAAGGGCCGTGCCAGTACAAACAGGATTGAGATAGTGACTTAGGTGAACAACCACGAGAGATGAGGTCGGCGGGGTTGTCTTTGCTAGAAACATGGTTCCATTGTTCTGGTTTAGAAACAGTTTGAATTTTCTCAACTCTGTTAGCTACAAAAGTTTGCCAATTAGAAGGAGGTTTAGAAATCCATGCCAAAGCAATAGAGGAATCTGTCCAAAAATATGTGTGCGAGAACTTACAGTTGAGTGTTTGTTTGAGTTTGTTAGCTAATTTGGCAGTAAGTAGTGCGGCACAGAGTTCAAGACGAGGTAATGAAACGGGTTTTCAAGGCGCAACCCTAGATTTAGCACATATCAAATTGGAAAGAAAAAGGGGGAGCGGCTTACAATGTAAGCACAACATCCGTATGCTTTGGTCGAACTGTCAGCAAAAAGGTGCAAATCCAGGACAGAGCAAGAGAACGGAACTAGCACTCTAGGAATGTCTATTAATGAGAGATCAAAAAGACTGTGCCGAAAGGCAAGCCACTTTTGTAAAAGCGAAGGAGGAATGGGATCATCCCAATCCGAGTTTAATGACCATAGCTCTTGCATAAAGATTTTAGCTAGAACAATTACGGGTGCAATGAACTGAAGCGGGTCATATATCTTAGCTCTTTCTGATAGCACTTGTCTTTTGGTTTGTGGAGGTGAGGAAGATAAATTTACTTCGTAAAAGAATGAGTCAGCTTTAGGATACCAGTGTATTCCCAAAACTTTAGTAGCATCCTCCAATTGACAAAGCTCTACTGGAGTATCAACAGGATAATGTGGCAAGAGATTGGTTAGAAGTTCCTCAGAATTTCAGTTCCAACGATGAAGTAAGAATCCTCCTTTGCTAAGTAAAGATTTTAAACTTTGAGAGAGTTCGATAGCCTCAGATACATTCTTGAAAGAAAAAAGAAAGTCATCAACGTAGAAGGAATTTTTCAACAAAATAGGAGTTTCAGAAGGAAACAAGTGACCATCTTGGTCGGCAAGATGTTTCAAAGTACGAATGGCAAGAAAAGCCGATGGTTTGAGCCCATACGTTACGGTTTTTAATTTAAAGATCTTGATGGTTTCAGTAGGAGCATCACGCCAGAGAATTCGTTGAAGATTTTGTTGTTCGGAATTAATCTGAATTTGTCTATACATTTGTTGTATGTCGGCTATGATTCCAATTGGAAATAGACGAACATTTAAAAGAATAGACGGGAGATCAGACTGAATGGAGGTCCAGATAGGAGAGTGTCATTTAAGGAAATGCCATTGGCATCAGGGGCAGAACCATTAAAAACAACTCTTATATTTTCTTTGGTGGAGGGATTCTTCCAAACGGGATGGTGATTTAAATACACTGAATCTAAAGAAGGGTTGAAATCTTGAACAGTCTCCATATGGTTAGAAGCTTCATAATCCTCCATGAATTCAAGGTACTGCTTGTGAGTGGAAGGATCTTGCTTGAGTTGATTCTCAACTGCAAATAAAGCTTTAAGAGCTTTCGGATAGGAATCACATAAAGAAGGAGGAGAAGAAATGCGTGGCATTGTGACAATGAATCTGCCATCTGGGTTACGAACAGTGGTTTCTATAAAATGTTGTTCACAAAATTCATCTTCTGATGAAAGAGAAGGAACAGATTCAATGGACTCGATTTGCCAAATTTTTTCCAGACGCTGATGAAGATCTGCATTAGCGAAATGGCATTGAGAGGAACCTTGAAGAGTTTGAAGAGGAATATAACCAGTGATAAGCCAGCCAAATTTAGTATGGTGGGCGTAGATACCAGATGAAATATTAACCCTTGACGGAAGAAGATTTTGCCAAAATGTGTTAGCGCCAAAAAGAATGTCAACGTGAGAGCTTTTATAGAATTGAGGGTCAGCCAGTTTTAGATCAGAGGGAAATTTCCATTCGTCAACGGGAAAAGAGCGACTGGGAGTAGGACTGCCAATACTCGGAATGGACAGACAGTTTAGATGAAAGTTAGTACCATATTGGACTGAATCTTTCACCTGCAGCTTGACATAATTTAAGGAAGTAGACTTGCTGTTGTTGATACCAGATATTTCAATATTGGTGGAGAGTGGTTTGAGACCTAACCTTTCAACTAATGATGAGGTTATGAAGTCGTGAGTTGCCGCATTGTCGAGCAAGGCTCGTACTAAGTGCCAATTGCCAGAAGAATCTTGAACTTGGACCTGAATCGTAGATAACAAAACTTGAGCACTACGCCAGGAGGGGGTTATTTGATTGTAAGATTGGGCAACGGTTTTTACAGTAGAAAGAGAAGAGCAAGGTGGAGAAGCATCGCAAGTGAGGCTCAGCGCAGGTTGGGTACTAGTATTTGAAACTGTCCCAGGAATAGACCGTGGCTTTTCGAAGCGGTGTAAGGTAGAATGATGTCTTAGCTTGCAATGCATGCAAACTCCTTTCGAAGGGCAATCCGCTAAGACATGCCTTGAAGAGAGGCAGTTAAAACAACATTTGTTTTGCGACACAGCTTTTCTACGATCGCCAACTGAAAGGCCTTTGAAGGTATTGCAGAAATATAAAGGGTGAGGATTATTGCAAAGAATACATGAGGTGTTATTACACTGTATAGAGAAAACATGAGAATATGAAGACTTTTCCGAGAAATGCTTGGTGGGTTTACTTTTACTGACATCAGTGGAACCTTCAGCTTTATTGATTAAAGCAGAAAGAATTTGACAACGTTTCTTTATGAAAGAGATCAAAACTTTAAATGTGGGTTCAGGTTTGTCCACTAAATCGGATTCCCATGCTTTACGAGTATTAAGGTCAAATTTGGAGGTAGAGAGATGTATAAGAAAAAGATCCCAATGTTCAACAGGTTGTTTAAGATGTTCTAGGGCTCTTACATGAAGTTCAACGGTGTCTCCCAGACTTCTAAGGGATGATAAATTATCAGGGCGTGAAGCTGGTAAATTAAACAAGGCGTTCATATGGCGTTGAATCCTAAGTTTGGCATTACCATATCGCTGTTGGATGAGGTCAATAGCTACCGAGTAATTTTCGGTTGTGAGAGGTAAAGCTTCAATTAACTTTAAAGGAGGACCCTGAAGAACAGACTTTAAATAATAAAATTTTTGAATCTCAGGGAATGATCTATTATCATGTATTAGAGAATAAAAAAGTTCAAAAAAGGAATCCCACTGTTTTTCCTCCCCTGAAAAGGTAGGAAGTTGGATTTTAGGAAGAAACGGTTTGCTAACTTCGGTGTTTTGATGGGTTGCTAATTGCTTAATTAAATTCTTAGCTTCGCCATACATATTGTAATACAGTTCTTCAACAGAACTGCGGTCCTGTTCTTGATCAGGTTTGATTGTTTCAATTTCGGTTTGCAACACATCATACTCTTGAAAATGTTGCTGATAAACGTTAAAACGTTGAACTAGAACGTCATAATTGTGATCATCAAAAGATTTGGAACCCCAAAACTGCTGAAAACGAGTAAGTTTGTTTTTACTAGCAGTTCTTTTGGCTACAAGGAAGAGACATGGCGGAACTTTGAGTAATTTCACTCACCGATCTGCTAGACTGCCGAGCGTCTGAAGTGGTAGTAGTAGTATTGGTACTGGTAGAGGTGGTAACAAGGGACATCTCCGCTCACCCCAACACAGCTTTCATAGCGATAGCTGAAAAATACAATTAGCATTAATAACAGAAGTGGAAAGCTGCAATAGCTTATCGAATTGCTTGGCAACCTGTTTCATACGATAAACATTTATAAAGGTTATTTAAAGTTCCCGGGTTTCGGCACCAAACATGGTTAGGATCCGTCGATGATAGACCTCCCCTTTCGGATAGAACTAGAGGTGAAGCCTCTAGCTTAATATACAAGTGAACTTTACTATGTGGAGAAAAATGGGACATCAAAAAAGAAAATAGCTAATAGAAACAGTTTGCCAATAACAATGATCTTTATTTATAATTTGCATAAAGATCAACAATAACAACAACCTTATAAACAGGCAATAGAAACACTGTAGGCACCAGCCAACAACACTTGAAAAACAATGCATAGCCAATAAATTCTAATGAAGTATAAATAAACAAAAGATAAAGATTAGTTAACCATTTTATGGTCTAAGGTTGCTAGGTAGCATAATCCTAGCATGATTTACAAAATTAAGGCTGTTTGCAAATGCAGGGCCAAAGTCATAGGAGAATACCTGCATAGCTCCAGACGAGCTTCAAAGAGTGACTAGAAAATAGAAATATGCTTGGTTGGCATGCTTTCGTTTGAATGAAACAGTCAATCAGTAAGATCGACAAGCACCAAGGGATTAACTTGCATCCCGCAAGTCGTTTCAGACAAGAGCATTTGTTGAAATGAGTAATAACGAACATGCAAGAAAATATAATGCAATTGTTTTAACATACCGTAGTTTTCACTTTAAAAGGGCAAATTACTTGCGGCCACATTAAACAAATAAGTTAGGTTAGGTTGAACACTGCAGATACACTTTGCAATTTGGAGGTTAGAGATAGCACTTAACTTGATTAGGGCAGTTCTTTGAGAGATTTCCGGGAACACTTGTGGATCACTTTCAAAATGTTGTAGATTGTTTAGCACTGGAGATAAATTCCACCTTGAGTAGATGCTGTCAAAATCGATGATTGCAGTAGGCCAAATATCGACACGTTGTCGATTGAGAAGAACTCGCTAGCGATGACGAATGAGTTGTACTAGCGATTCAAGGCAATGTGCCAGTACTTCAGTAGAGAAGTAATTTTGTAGAGTTTGTGCAGAGACGATCTTCATGACCCTTATCTTTAGAATTTCTTGGAATAAGTTGTCATGTTTGAGGAAAGCAACAGGTGCCGAGTCGTTCCTTGACTGGCATGGCCCAATTTCTGCACGTAGTTTTTCGAAGTTTCACGTAGTTGGTGAAGACAGCCGAGACAAGTGAATGGCGATGAAATGGCGAAGAAAATGCGATTGATGTAGGCAGCGTTCAGGTTTTATACCAGCGATCACGCGGGATGCGTGATGCGGACAGGTGGCGTCGGCCAATCCGAGAGCGTGGAAAATTCTCGAAAACTGCTGAGGCCAATCAGAGCAAGGGGCCAACTGAAAATGAACCTCGTGACCAACATTAGTTCCGGAAATCATTTACAGTGTCATGGAACACGTGCTAGCAAGAACAGATTGAAGAAAAATGGAATGACATGTCAGGTGAGAGGTTATGTTATAATAAAAAAGTGAACTTTGTAAATTTCACTGAAAAGTGAACAGTATGCAATCAGATCACGAACTAGACCTTAATTTTCAAGATATTACTTCATGATATTGCAGTAATCAAGACTTGAACAAATTAATTAGCTTTACTGCAGGAATTAAAATCATGCACCTAAATATATGTGGCATGATAACAAATTTTGAAAGTATGCCAGTTATGCTCCATCAACTTGATCATAAACCAGATGTCATTATACTGTCTGAAACTCAGCTCATTGAGGATATACCATTTGCTATTTTAGGTTATAATGAATACTTCATACCACCTCAAAATTCTACCCATGACAGCATAAAGATATATGAGCATGAAAACATCATACAAAATATTACAATATCTACTGTAAAACACTGAAAGCTGCAAATGCTAGCCTACTCACCTTCAGATATAATAAAGAAAGTTACTTGGTACTTGCCATATACAGATCACCCTCCACAAGCCCAAAGAAATTCATAGAAGAACTAGGAAATACTCTCCAGTACTTGCCTACAGCTACACACAGTATATTAATAGGAGATATAAATATTGATATTTTAAATCCTACAAGGCAATATGCCCAAAATATTGAAAATGAGTATTTAAATGTATTACATGCAAATGGATTCATTTCGTACATTAACTCACCAACTAGAATTACCCCAAAATCTAGAACATGTATCGATCACATACATGTTAAGTCCCACAGAAACAGCAACTTTGACCGTTTTGTTCTGCATACCAGTATCACAGATCACAGGCCTACATTTCTCATACGAAATAAATCTCAAAAATACACTCCTCAAACAGGAGAAAATACTTTGAACAATGTAAGAATACATTATGAAACTCTAAAAAAATCCTTAACTAAGGAAACTTGGGAATCTATCATAAATGAACATGACGCTAACAAAGCAGCTGATAGTTTCATTAAGTTACTGACTCAATACATCTCTGAACACTCTACTACCATAAATAACGTAAGATCAAAATTTAAAAAAAAATACTCCATGGATCACAACTGGAATTTTAACTTCTATTAGAATAAGAGATAAATTACATCAGAAAATTGTTAAACAAAGGGAGAGAGGTCTTCAAACAGTGATGAGGTCCCAGAAACTGTTAATAAACATAAATTGTACAGGTAAACTGGATAAACAGGCTTGTTAAAATAGAAAAAGAAAGGTACTATTCAAAACAAATTATGTGAAACTCCAATAATTCTAAAGTCCTTTGGAAAAATATTAATGATTTAACATGTAGGAAGGGAAATAAATCTTTAGCTGTTGACAGCATATTTATCAGAGACACACAAGAAACATCCCACCAGCTGCCATTGCAAACAAATTTGTCGACTATTTTAGTAACATAGGTTTAGAACTTTCTGAAACAATAAGTAATACAAGAAAAGAACCTGACAACACAAATGCACGTGATAGCACTGAAAAATCTCAACCTCAGTCTATCTTTTTTATACCCATAACAAAATCAGAAATAACAAACCACATAGCTGCTCTAGAAGATAACTCAGCAAATGGATATGATAATATCTCTAGTAAAACAATTAAGATAATTAGTTCAGAAATTCTACAACCACTGCACCATATTTTTCATTTATCACTAACGAAAGGACGATTTCCAGACTCATTCAAAATTGCCATCATAATCCCAGTCCATAAATCAGATGATAAAAGAGAGTTAAATAACTATAGACCAATTTCCCTCACAACCCACCTCTCTAAGCTACTAGAGAAATGCATCAAAACCAGATTACTTAACTATCTGAATAAGTTCAACATATTGTCACCAAATCAGTTTGGTTTTAGACCAAACACTAGTACTCAAGATGCAATATTCTCCCTTACTGATTATTTGTATAAGCCATTGATAGTTCTAAAAGAACAATTTCTGTGTTCCTGGACTTAAGAAAGGCTTTTGACACCGTAGACCACAATATACTCATTAGAAAACTAGAAAAGGAAGGTATTCTTGGTACTCCTCAAGAACTAATAAAAGGCTTTCTTTTTAACAGAATACAAATGGTACGAATCAAAGATACTCTAAGTAGAAGTGCTGAAGTAAAAATTGGAATTCTCCAAGGAACAGTTTTAGGTCCTATTCTTTTTCTGTTATATATTAACGATTTGTGTGAGCTGAAGTGTTATGCGATGATTACCTCATATGCTGATGACACTGTCGTCACAGGAACAACTTGTAAGTTAGTTAGTTATTGTTGTTTGAAGGGACGGAACTACGAGGTCATCTTCCCCTAGGAACAACTTGGGAGGACACTTTTAATAGAACTCAAGAAACCCTTGCTACAGTCCAAAAATGGCTAAGAAACCACCTCCTTACCTTAAATGAAACCAAAACACAATACCTATGCTTCTCAAACAACAAAACATTACAACCCACAGACAATTTAACACTAAAGATCCACACACCAATTAGTAACAATGGCGAAAGATGCAACTGTTATACCCTACAGAAGTCAATGAATGCGACATATTTAGGGATCATTATAGATAGTCATTTAAAATGGAATATGCATGCATCAAAGTTGGCCAATAAACTCCAAAAGTTAATGTATATATTTTACAGAATCAGAAATATCCTTTCAGCAAAAGTCTTGAGAACTGTATATTTTACCTTAGTCCATTCACAACTACAATATGGAATAAATGGTTGGGGTGGAACACTTGATTCACATTTGGCTCAGGTAAATACCTGCCAGAATTCCATTCTAAAAGTTAGGTACAAAAGGCCACCAACTTTTCCAACATGTGAACTGTATCAACAAAGCATGTTGCTTAACATACGACAGTTATTTGTTCAGTCATCAATCATATTTATACATAGAAATATGAAGCTCTTCTCTAATGGACAAAAACTTGAAATGTGCACTAGACTTCAAGACAGAACTGGAATAAATATCCCTCGTCGAAACACACTACTTGGCCAAAGGAATTTAAATTGTCTTAACACTAGGATATACAATATATTGCCAGTATATGTGACAAATAACACCCTGAATATATTGAAGAAAAGGCTTTTTATATGGCTCCTTAATAACTTTGATTGAGTAAATGAACTTATAAATTTTCACCGACATATTTAAACCAACTCAGTCACAAATAAGTAATGTATCATCTTCTTTTATTTTCAGTATCCTTATAATTAATGCTTTTACTATAAACTTTTCTTATAATTATCAGTCAAATACCATGTCGCAAATAAATTAAGAAATTGTGTTCATGAAGCCCACGCACAAGTTTATCCTATGTGGGATTCACCCTGTATTTTTGATACAACATCTGTGTATGTACATGTTTTCTGTCAGTGAATAAAAATGTGTGCTCGTAAAAAAAACTTAATATTCAAGCCATTAAGTGATAATATACATATCAGCTGTTAACTTCCATCTTTGATTTATTATCGGTACAAATGGATTAACCCTGGGCTACAACACGTCTAACAAGCCCTCGGAACATGCCTTTACGTTGGATAGTTCAGCGGTAAGACCTACGTCACAACATGGATGCGATTTGGCGTTACAGAATACCAATTCGACCGCTAACCAGTCTTTACGGGTCCTAAAGACTGGTTATGGCTTAACCATTTCTTACAGAATCGGGCTGCTACTGTGGAAGGCCTTCGTACTATGAAGATGGCTATGAAATCCTGACCCTGAACTCTTAGCAAGCGTCATAACAAGGTATCTTACAGAATAGCCTACCACTTGCTACCACTTTGAGCCTCGCTAGCCATGAGTTGTTATGCCTATGGTTACGATTCCGTCGTATTCATGTTGATGGGTTGTTATTGAGTGAAGTTACAGAATCGGGGTGAAGATTGGTGGGTTGCACGAGTCGCATTGAACTATAGATACTACTGGAACAACTCCTCCCATGGTAATTACCCTCGCTGGAAACTGCTTCCTGGTCATCGCCTCCTTGAGGTGCACTACCAGGCGTAACTAGTCGCCTGAAAAACCGTCATACCATTGAACTCTAGGTTGCAAGTCAGCTGGTATGTCGTGATTCTCAAACGGCCAACGAGAAAGAAAGGCCACGGCGCGTGAACCTAATCCTTTTGTGATGTAGGCAATGTAGTGCTTGATGGTGCTTGTACGTTTAAGTCGAGAGCAATTAATAAGCAGCAGAAATGCGATATTTTATATCAATCTTCTTGAAATGGGCCCAGTTTAGATGTTCCGTGTGTTTTCAAGCACGATAAATTATACTGTACAGGTTTACAAAACTACGCCAGCTATAGATACCGGTAACCTATTTACATGTTGAAGTTATTCGCAACAAAAATCCACTCAAACAAGGATTCAAGGATTTGTTGTGTCATTAATAGCTGCAACGAGTACAGTAAGTTGAGTTGTAGAGCCTGTGCCCTTCATTATGAGTAACTTATGTGAACATGAGCAGTGACACGAGTATAATTAGACCAAATAATCTTGCAGTGAAAGTATTACTTAGTTATTGTTGTTTTAAGTGGCGGAACATACATTAATACGTTTATAGAAGAGATCTGCGGAATACACTCGCCACCGACTAACGAATCATATCAATACCTTCTATGAAGACAAGTGGTAAATGAATACCGGCATAAGGTATAAGAAAGTGGAGTGACATAATGCAACGCTCACGAACGGAGATAACTCCCAACCCATGAGGGTCTTGGAATTATCAAATAATTCTTCCCAAATGGTCCATCGAAGTGTAGGTGGTAGGGAAGAACTTCCTCACAGCATTAAGGATACTACATCATCAATAAGACCTGAACAAAAGCCTACTGATAAAGCAGAATGGGTCGAAGTTGTCAACCACGGAGGGATATCTTATTTATCTTCCTTCGATGTCAATTCACATTCTGAAGATAACAAAACGGCATGGACTGAGGTCGTCAAAAGAAGGCGTAGGTCTAATACCCCACTTGTTCAGACACCAACAATTATTGGAACAAAGAGAAATCCATTTGAAGATAAAACAGAGATCAACAATAACGAACTAAGAGCTGTCTCGCATAGAGCATGGTTGCACATTGGCCGTCTAGTCCAAACTACAACTTCAGAAAAGCCAATGGCACACCTAATTACTCTGAAAATAACAAAGATTTTGGAATGTGAACAACTTCAATCAAGAGGAGACCTTAAAGCCTTCAAAATTTGCATACCACTCCGTGATCTTCACAAGGTAATTGCCTCTGAACTTTGGTCAGAAGGGACTCTAGTTCGACGTTATTATTCTTTTCGACAACAAAGGCAGGAAGCAAAGTTTGAGGATTAACTTCCCTCTTTGGAATGCGGAAGGGCTAAAAGGCACTCTAGGATTAGCTCCGACAAATCTCATGGATGCTCAAGAGATTTTAATTATGACTGATACTCTTGCTACACATATAGTAGACAGTTTCAGGGAGTCGACCTCTAATAGGAGAGAGACAACATTAAGAACTGGAACTAACTATTTACAAGACAAAACTGCACAGATCAAAAGGGTTACACAATCCACCTCACCGAAAGAACTACGATGCTTACTCTGGAATATAGGACTACTCAGAAATGCTATAAATTTAGTACCCAGAAGCAACTGGATTGGATATGATGCAGTAATGCTCACAGAGACTTTCCTAACATCCGAATCGACAGATCAGGAGCCATATTACGCAATTCATAGTTTTGCATCTCAAGCGGATACGGGAAGATCTAAAGGAGGAATTATTTGTTTCATATCTCCAAGAATATCCCCCTTCAGAGAAATACATCAAACTGAAAATGTGCTGGTCATAAAGACCGCAGTATGCTTTCTAATTAGAGTGTATTTTCAACCAACCAGAGTGGACACCACAAAACATAATAGAAGAAATTAGCACTGCAATCACGGCAGTTGACAGGAATTCCCCTCTAATACTAGCAGGGGATCTAAACTGCAGACTAGACATTGCAAACAACAAGACAACTACGGTGATCACTTACCTGGAATCAGAAGGACTGTCACTACTAAATGACAAAAATGAAATGACTTACATAGGACCAAATTGATGTAGCTCAATAGACCTATTCTTCAGCAACATGAAGGGACTAGAAAAAGGCACGACTAAGGTGCTAAGAAATGTCGTGATTAGAAAGCATCTTCCTGTAGAAGAAACGTTCAAAATTAAGGCTGAAATACCAACTCAACTCATAGAACGAAAGATAATCCCCAGAAAATTGGACTACGAAAGATTAAAGGAAGGCAGTGCTAATATTCTAGCAATTATAAACACAATCCAGAAGGGGGACATCAACACAGCACAGTGGGACATAGAAACCCTAATTTTAAACGCTGTAACACCGTTCACGCCTAGCAAGAGGAAAGCGAAACCTTGGTTTGACCATATCTGCTACAGAAAGAGAAAGGACGCTCTGGAAGCTCTACATAAAGCTCAAAGATCCGCTACAGCAGAGAACTTCACAGAATACTCGCAAAAAAGGAAGATTTACAAAGAAGCACTTAAGGAGGCAAAAGACCAACACATGAAAAGAATAGGAGAGAGATTGATCGACACCGCAGAAAAAGATCCCTTCAAAATCCTCAAACCAAGGCAACCCAAATTTCCTCTTCAACTACCAATGGAAGTATGGGAGAGACACTTCGTTAATATCCTACAAGCAAAAGAGACTAGACCACAAGGAGCATCCAATGAGGTTACTCAAATACACATTGAACCTTTCACTTTGGAAGAAGTAGAACAAGTAGTTCGGCAAGGAAAGGACCGGAAAGCTGGAAGGCCAGATCAGTTATTCAACGAGCACATTAAAGCCAGCTGGACCGTACTGAAAGGGCCTATAACGGAACTATTTAATGGGTGCCTCTCACTGGGAAGTATTACAGATAAGTGGAGAGAATCAACATTAAAGGTGCTCTATAAAGGAAAAGGAGATGCTAGCAACCCCAACTCTTACCGAGGGATAGCACTGGAGAGCAATTTACTGAAGATATTAACGAAACTAGTCACAAATCGTGTCACAAAATCTGTAGATCACACATTCCCGAAGAGCAGTTCGGATTTAGAGCAGGGAGATCCACCATACAAGCCATTAAATGCCCGGAAGACAATATCGAAGATGCCCTCAATATGCCGAAGGGGAAGCTCTACGTCATCTGTATAGATTTCTCTCATTTGACTCAATCAGCAGAAGTATAATCCTTGACAAGTTAGAAGCCATGATTGGGAAACATCACATTCTAGGACTGCTGAAGGGCATCCTATACGAAAACTACCGTACGTTAAGATTTGTGATAACATCACCATATCAAGTCCCATCCTACAGACAATAGGCGTACTGCAAGGAGACCCGATTAGCCCTCTGCTATTTAATGTGGCAACTCATGATGTCGTCCAAGCAATCAGTAAAGACCGTGTAAATATCTACATGTACGCAGACGACATGGTGCTAGTATCACAACACCAAGACATCCTTCAGGAAGCTTTCAACGGACTAACAGTATGGTCAAAACAAAATGACCTGAACCTAAATGAGGATAACACTGTCCAATGATCTTTAGGAGAGGAGGAAGGTTATCAGCACATGAAGGGATCATGTGCAAGGGCAGAAAACTAAATATAGTAAATACGTTCAAATTCCTGGGGATGACTTTCCAGACCTGCGGAAACGATTTCTCCGCACCTATAAAAGAAAGAGCTTCAGCGGCCACAATAACAATAAGTGATATTGCACAAATCAACCAGATATCGTTAAAAACAGCAATGAAGTTATTCAGGCTAAAAGTAACCCCGGTAGTAACACATGGACTTGAAATAATTTGGGAACATCTGAACAAAAGAGATCTAAATTGCATTGAAAAAGTTAAGGCAAGTTTCCTGAAAAGAGTTCTAGGGGTCTCCAAGTTTACGCTATCAAGACTGGTATACGAGATGGCGAGAGAGCCCTCTTTCCCAGAGGACCTGAGGTAGCAGCTAATGCTCCCCTCTACAGACAGCTACAGAGAATTACTACAGGGGCTAAGAGACAAGAATCAAGAAATATGTAGTGAATTCTACATGACAGATGCTATGACATCAAGCAAATGGTCAGGATTCGGCTTCGAATTAAGACATGCCATCACTAGATACGCTGTGCATGGCTTTCATCACAAAGTGTGTTCTACAAAGAAATTCCATGAACCCGGTACGGATTGTTCATGTGAATGGTGTGGGCAGAAGTGTGGTCGATATCATGCGTTAGACTGCAAAAAAAACAAGAAGTTCCGTGAAGAACTATACAGCCTACTTTTAATGCCAATGATCATTCTACAGAATATGAACCTATCTAGAATAATGACGAAATTAAGTTGCTAATATCGAAATTTCCAATTAGTTCGAAATACTGTATACCTGGCATAATGTATCCTAATAGAGCACTACAGTTGGCAGCCCTGATGACTGAATATATTCTTAGTTCTGTCTCTTACGGTACTAAATACAAAATTTGGTTGAAGTCCACTGGATAGCATGGACGTTACATGCAGTTAAACATTCGACCTAACAGCGCGCGTAAAATCATGTTGGCAACAATGTCATGCATGTATTGGTCAGAAATAATCTGAAATAATATGATCTATTGTTGTGCCAATTTTGAATGAAATCCATTAGTTAGTATAGAAGTTACATGCATTTTAAAATTGGACCTATCAGCAGGCTTAGAATCATGTTGGCAGCACTGACGTATATTAGTTACTCCCAATTCGTCTAGAATGCCAGGTACTATACGTGTGCAAAGTTTAGAGCTATTAGCTTGCATACTTTCTGATATATTGATATTAGGGTAACAAAAATAGGGACAGCACATATTAACAGTTGGCAGCCCTGGTTGCTCCTTAGAATACGCATAGTCATATCTGTTATGGTACACATAGCACATACGAAATTTGGTTGAAATCCAAATGATAGTATGGAAGTTACATGTATTTAAAGTTGGACCTGTCAGCAGGCTTAGAATCATGTTGGTAGCACTGACGTATATAAGTTACTCCAAATTAATATAGAATGTCAGGTACTATACGTGTGCATAGTTTAAAGCTGTCTGCTTGCATACTTTCTGATATATTGGTATTTGGATAAAATAAATTAGGAGCATTTATTAACAGTTGGCAGCCCTGGTAGGTCTTAAGAATACGCTCAGTCATATCTGGTTATGTACACATACAACATACGAAATTTGGTTGAATTCCGCTTGATAGTGTAGAAGTTATATGCATTTAAAAATTGGACCTATCAGGAGGCTTATAATCATTTTGGCAACACTGCCATGTTTGGCCTCCTGGAAATTAAACTGAAATATTATGATCTGTACGTGTGCCAATTTTGAAATAGCTCCCATTCATACTTTCCAAGATATCCAACATGGAGCTCAAATTTCAATTGCGATTTATTAGCAGTTGGTAGCACTGACATCATTTTCAAATATGGCCGTGAGATATTCAGGTATAGATCTTTACTCCTACCAAATTTTGTTTCGATTGCTGCAGCCGTTTAGGAGTTGATAGGGGGGGACACACACACAGCCAGACAGACAAACAGAAGGACAGACAGACAGACAGACACACATTTGCCCGATCTCATAAGTCTACTTTTTCCTCATTTTTGCAAAATGTGAAAAGTAGGCTAAAAAAAAAAGGAACATCTCACTGGCAAGGCTTACAATTAGCACGGATTAACGCAATCACTTGTGCATATTGTGTATTTTAATTTTATTTTTGTAAGGCCATTGGCTGCTCTAATAAGTTATTATTATTAAGCAGGACCATCATCTCCACGAAACTAAATTCGATAGTGACAGAAAATAAAGCACTCACAATTCTGGTCCATAACATGTTAAGGAGCAATAATATAAAATTCTCCGACAACGTAACCATTTCCAGACAGATCATACAAACGAACGGCGTACTTCAGGGAGATCCCCTCAGTCCCCTGCTCTTCAATGTCGCCACGCACGATATTGTTCATGCAGTCAGAGAAGTTTCAAAGGAAACGAAGATATACCTTTACGCCGACGACATGGTTTTGGGGTCGCAGAACATCAGGGACCTCCAAATTGCAACCCATGCTCTGGAGAAATGGGCAGATAAGAATGAATTGCAAGTTAATACAGATAAGACCGAGCATATGATTTTCAGGAAGGGTGGACGTGTTTCCCAAGAACAGAGAATATTTTTCAAACGTACACCACTGAAGACTGTCAATAGCTTCAAATATCTGGGTGTAACGTTACAAACGACAATGAACTCGTTCAAAATCCACGTAAAACAAAGAGCGACAGCAGCTACCAAGGCTATATTTGACGTCAGAGCCATTACAAGATTATCCTTGAGATCCGCCATTGCACTCTTCGATGCAAAAATTGTTCCAATCCTCACGTATGGCATAGAGATAATTTGGGACAAGTTAAGCATAGGAGACCTCCGAACATTGGAACAGGTAAAGGCTAGATACTTGAAGGCTGTCCTTGGAGTATCCAAATACACGCGATGAAGATTAGTGTATGTGCTCATTCGGGAACCCTTCTTGATGGAGGATTTTAGATTCAAGTTCGCTTTGCCTACTACGGCCTGCTGGAAGAGGGTTCTAGCAGAAAGAACGTTGAAAAGAAGTGAAATCTGGGAAGAATTCTACTCGACCGAGGCTATGGTCAACAGAGCACTTTGTGACCTCTTTGGCTGTGCATGGTTTCCACCACAGAATGTGCAAGACAAAGACATTCCATGATCCGGACCCGGCCTGTGTCTGTGAGCTGTGTGACGGAATCTGTGAACGTTATCACGTTCTTCGTTGTAGGAATAGAGGGAAACCCATCATAGATCACTGCATAGGCTGAAGTGCATCTTTCCTTGCATGTTATTTGTAATTTTGCACAACTTGTGCGCAATAAAACGTTATTATTATTTATACAGATTCAATGATGAAGACAAGATGACTACCACACCGGCAGTAAGACGAAGATCATAGAATATTATGTTCGTCAATATCTTTGTATTACAAAAACGTTTGATACATTTATGTATATCGTTCAACTATAAGAGTTATACAAGCATACATTGTCCGGCACTATCCATATCTTTTCATAACCTTCATGGACGCTTTGTAAGCGTGAAGTAATTCCAAGGTAGTTAGAGTATATTAGGTAGGTTATTCCCGCCCGCTGCGCTCTCATTGGCTCACCGCGCGTGACGCGGACGGGAGGGCACCTCAGGCTGGCAGCAGCCTGGTGCCAGTACTTCAACAGTAGCCCCAAGGATGGTACACTCAATAATTCACAATACCTCAGTAAATTATGGGTCCAATGAGAGTAAACGATAATCACAACTGTAGCCTACATTTAATAAATTATAAATAAGGTAGACTACAGCATTAAGAGGAAAAACAATCAGGTATTAGAATGAACTACTGCGTACATGTAAACACTAGAACAGCTGTTAGTATAAGTATGTTTACAACTCACATTTTGATGACGTATTACTTGTTTAAGGAGGCCGGAGCTACCGACATTCGTCTCTTCTTCAACGAATACTTTTCCATGGCCTGTATTTTGCGTCTCTTGTTGAGGTGACGTATTCGAATGAAAGTCCGTGTCCTGACGTACAAGGAGATGATTTTCTTGTCGAGCTCGGGGAATTTGGATTTAATAACGGAAGTCAAAGTCTTTATTACTCTTTCACATTTCCAGATATCAAGTCCATGAAAATTGCCGAACAACACCTCAAACTGCACCACTTTTTGGGTCCATTCTTCGGTTGGCCGAGTTAGTCCTCCCTTCGAAATGATTGCGATCCAGTCTTGAGTCACTTCTTGTGATAAGGTACACTTTTCCCCTCTAACCCCCAGACTCTCGTCTATTGGCAACTCAAACTAACACTTGGGGCGCTGCGGTCGGTCTGAATAAGTAGGGTTTAAAATACTCAATAACACGCGTTTGATATGGAACACTTTTTATTTTTCGGTTATAATCAGTAAATATGGTCTCTAAAGTAATGACAGTGCTATTTTTAATTGTATATATGTATAACTGTGTGATACACGTGATCTAATTTGTGTGTTCCACTGGATTTTTGGTGTCATTTGCATATTATCAAGTATCAGTTTTTATGGGTGATGTAGATCAGCTGATTCAAATTTACACAGGGCTACACTTCGGACATTAATTTCGGTACTATTATGCGCAATATAATGTAAATGTCGATCCTGAGTCAACGCCGAGGACATTCAAATAGAGAAATATGGTACATAAACAAATAAATAACACACCGAAGCTGTGCTACTTTTATCATTCCGAGACTAGCATCCACGCAAATCAGACGCCACTGTTCCAAGCTCAGACTTATATCGTGAATTGATGTCAAACTGATGATCCGCCAGCCTTTCCGCCAAGCCTACACCTCGTAATCGCTAAGTTCTTCGATATTCGAGCTATTCCACTACGAGTCATGTAGGCCTAATTTGCCTCCCCGTGGGCACTGTAGAATGAGTGATTCCGCTACCATTCAAATATTCAACACCAAACCCACCTTTTAACCATCCAAATCAAGCAATTCCTGTCGCCCCCCGAGTTTTAATACAAGTTAAACTCATCCCTTCTCCCTACCAAGCAGCCAATAATTAATTATTTAATTAATTATTCAAGTAACTTCAATCTTACCAGCGCGCCCATCGTAACAGCTGTTTTTAAACTGAATAACCTTCGCTGGCTTTACGTCGCAGGTCTTCTGTCTGTCTACCTCGACAAGTGTTAGATCCTTCCCGGGGTGGAAAGGTATTATTACTAGGTATTAGGTATTATTAGGTATCATCACATTTCGGCTATTGCTATTTGCATCTTGTGGAAAGTGATGAAAACGTATGTCCGCAGCCCTCTTATACATCGACTTACAGCCGTAAACTGAGCAATACACTTTGCTTTTACTCATTTTTCACTCTATCAACGAGTAAAACTTATTACTTATGTATAAAGACACGAACAATTTACCACGATCTGTTTACCAATACAAGAAACCATATACAAACAGTCACCACGTGACAAATGTACCCTACTTGGTAAGTTTCTCATTTTTACCGCTAGATGTCATATCAGATAGCTGGAGTTGCCAATAGAACGGCATTTGTTTGCCAGATAGCCTGCAATATATTTAATTGCATCGTAATTGACTTCTTCACTTTCTGCGACATGACTCAAGTCTTCTGTCCCTAATAATGCTGACGTTTCTTCGGGTTCATCAATTGTTTCGCTTGTCATAGCTCCCTCAACAACACCTACGCATAGTTCACTTGTCACAAATGTCATAAGATCTTCCTCATTCTCAGCACTTTCATCACTCGTTGATGGATTACAGTCTGCTTGCACAGACACACTGCTGGAGAGAGGGATTTCATTGCTACCTGCCAGTAGTAGGAGTCGAATTCTATTACGAAATTCAAACGGGGAGGGGTTGTTATAAAAGGCTCCCAGGCCACGCACACGAGAAAATACGTTCTCCAAGCAGTCTTGGTTCAACCTGGCTGTCAAAATGTAAGACAAGTTCTCTTTCTTCATGTCTTTGAATAGTCCAAAAAAGGAGTTAATAGATATCATAAACCCCTTCTGAAACGGAAGTAAACTTTTCCGCTTGCCTACTCTCACTCCTGAAATAAATGTTAGAAAACGTCTTAAAGTGTTTTCTTGGCTCTTCAATTTTAAGCCGTATCCACTTCTGAGGGGAGTATTTTTGTCTTCGGGTGCTCTTAAGTTCAATACATCATAGGTATCATTTACGAGCCCAATGATGCGGCTCTCGTCCTCCTTATTGAGCGCATATCGAACTGCTACAGCTGTACGTCTGGAAAATAACTGAGCTGCCATTCTTACATTCTGACGGGATCTACCAGTTACACTCAGGTGAGCCTCATTTATATGATGTGTTATTGAAAGGTCCCCCTTTTGAGTCTCTAATAGGTCTTCTATCGTCTTCTTCTGAAGTTCTGAGCCATCGTCTAACACTAAACCTTCGTCTAGAAAGTGATTTCTCAACAATTTCAACAAATGGGGTACATCACAGAACCCACACATTTCTGTTACTGTCCACTGGATTACTGAAAAGCTGTTATTAGTGTATACATGTAGTTCCTTCCAGACTTTAGAGTTTTCCCCTCCCATATCACTAGTTACTGCGACAATACGAATGGCACAACCCTCAAGCTGGCTAATAATGTTTTGTAACAACTCTGAAGTCATTGTCACATCGAAGTCCTGATGAATCGTAGGATATTCGGCCGTCAATATTCATTTCTTCAAACGACAAAACTGCAAATTTTTCTGAGTCCTTGTAGTTTGCTGCCCTGGCTTTCAACAGGCAAAGTACCTCTCTCAGAATTCCAGGTCTGCACTTAAATTGCCGAATCCATTTCTGTAGAGTTGAACGGTATGGTAGTGGAATGTTGCGTTTTCTGAAATATGCGTATGCTTTCTTCTAAAGTGATCTTAGTGCGAGGGCATTTGCTATGTCCTCTGAGGACCATTTCACCCTCTTTTTACCTCCTAATAAACATCGAATCTGCCCTGCAGTAAAACATGTGGAGAGAACTTTTACCATCTCCCTTCTAAGAGTACCCATATGTACTTTCACTGAAAGTGATTGTCTTTTTTATTGATACAACATATCTTGGTGTTTTGAGCTTTCTTAGAGCCGCTTCCCTTCGTCTTAAATGCACATTTATATTTTCCAAAACCTCGACCCGTTTTCGGAGTTGTATAATTTCATCATTTTGCAGCGATTCATTGTTAGTTCCCTGATCAAGTTTCCGTTTTTTAGGTGACAAAGTCTCCAAAGTCGATAGTGCCCGTTTCCTCACACTCCTAGCTTCTTGACGCTTTTCTCTGCCACTGGTGACCTGCAGAGTGTAAATAAGAGTTGTATTTCATGATTATTACAGCATGTACGAGAAAAAAATCTAAATTTTTAAATGAAAAATACTAAGACTGCCCTAATTATATTGAATTCTAGAGAATCACACCTCTTTATGCCGCATCAACTCTAAGCTGACAAATAAGTACTGTAGCTTCCTTTGAGATAGTACTGTAGATTACTTCAAATACCGATAAACATATTTATTGAACCAAAGTAAAATTACTCGTACACTTAATAATTAAACAAATACCTGTTCTGTAATTTGGTCCGTGAAGGTGCTTGGGCTGTTGCTTGAGCCGGGAAGTGTAATAGACGGAACAGCATCCGCACGCAATATTTTTCTCTGTGGTAATCCCAAAAGTTCATTTCTCAAATCTCGTTCATGGTCTTCTGGACGGAAATCTATAGAACACACTCGAGCGTTATCGGGGTTGAATTTGTCAGTTTGATTACAGCGTAGCACCCACACTCATCTGAGCTCCTCTCTTCTTGGACACCTGTGATACATAACACCAGTACCGGCGGTTTTGGACCCCCCATCAGTGCACTGTGCGAAAGCACAATTAACTTTGTGTTTACTGCTTTTGCTCATGGTTAACCACAAGGCACGATAAAACAAATCAAGAACGGTATGCAACGGTATTCTAGCTAGACGCGCGATTTTCAGACACTATGCATTCTACTGTTGCAAGCCAACTATCTTATGGCGAGAGCATGTTCCCTCCATGTGACGTCACCAGCAAGCAAGACGTCACGTGATGAGAAGCGCGGGAGACCGGAGTGATCCCCCCTGAAGTAATTCCACATAATTAACAAGCAACCGCCAGGGAAAGATAACATACTCCTGAAAAGCATTACCTTGTGATCAACTACAACGATTAAAGATAAGTGATCTACTGGTTCTACTTATTAGAGTAATGAATAAATAAGTAAATTGTGGCTAAGTATTGGACTTCATAAGAGTGATCAGTGAAAGATTTGAGTTGTAATTACCATGTATGTTTTGCCAGAAACCATGGCTGTGTTGGGTCAATGCTTTATACAGCGTGTTTTCTGATATGATAAGGGTTAAGTTTTCTGTGATTTCAGCATCTTGTAGACAATACGGTTTATGTTCCCGTCGTACATAGCCCTACCGGAAGTGGTGCAACAGCACTACATTGCTGACGTCACAAAAGCTCACCAGGGCCAGTATTTCTCGTTGGACGTGTGGTGCGTACGTGACGTCAGCAATGTAGTGCTGTTGCACCACTTCCGGTAGGGTTATGTATGACGGGAACATAAACCGTATCAAGACCAACTACAATACTCAGACCTTAATGCAGGTATCGAAAGTGTGAAAATGGCGTATGCGGAAGCCCGAGATTTTGTTTGTTTACATTCGTTGCTGGGATACAATATTAGCTTTGATTAGCTTCGTTTGATGAAAGTTGGGTTAACTATTGCTCATCTGTAATTTGTAGTGTCTTCAGTATGTCTGTAAAGTCCAGTTCGCGTTTATGTACTGCAATCGTGTATAAATATGACGTGTTAATACGCGTATTAATAAATTTATTAGAGCACAAAATATGCAATTGAATTAAACGCGTATTATGGACTAGTTCGTTTGTGTGATGATTGTTCAGTTGACCGATGGCATTTTGTCATTTACTGCAGATGTTGAAGTACCCAAGACCAACTACAATCCTCAGACCTTAATGTAGAAAAAACATGGCGGCGATGGTTGCCCTACCAATAGCTAAGATCATGTCATTGGGCTTGTCACAGTTCGCGTAAATTATTATTTTTACTCACCTAAGAGCATATATATATATATATATATATCACAAGACGAGACTAGGTTCCGAAGAAATATGCAGACTTACCTGAATTAATTTATCTATATAGTGCTGGCTTCAAATTATAGGTTTCTTCGTCTTCACCCATGGGACAGCTACAATAGTCTCACTGTTTGTGTGGTTGAATAAGAAGCTTTTTGGCGAGTTATCACGATTTGTATTTAAGTTCAGTAATTATAGAATAATATTATTAGCAAAAACTCAAACAGATACTGAAGCAGTGGCAGATCCAGAGGGGGGCACTAGGGGCAAGTCCCCCTCCGAAAACCCAGTTGTCTGCTACTTTGATATTGCCGATAAAAATGGTTGTTCCTCCATACTGCACTGCAAGTAAAATCTTTGTTATCATATACAGTAGTATGTAATGGCAACACTGTTAATATAATCGCTACATCGACAGTGTTGCAAGTGCAGAAATATCTTGTATCAGCCTGCAACTTGTTAAATCATGGTTACGAACACGAATGACAGAGGAAAGGTTGAATGACTTGTGACAGGTATTTGTTCACCGTGATATAAATGTTGACGTTGAAAAAGTTCTAGAACGTTTCTCTAAAGGGGGCAAACGAATGATCGCCTGGATTTTATTTTGTAATAGGCATGTATTTTGCCTAGGATAGTCACCAAATAGAATCCCAATCAGTATTCAATACAATTGTTTTTTGTATTTATATTTATGCGACTAGTAGTGACTCGGTGACTGACAATGTTGGTACTATGTACATATCTTGTAACATTTGTATAGTAGATTTGTATATTGTCTTCAGATAGTCACTATGATTGCAAATGTCTTAATACATATTAGACTGTGTAATGTGCATTAAAATGTGGAAATATTCATATTCTGTAGAATTAAAATGTGCTTTTTACATAGACAATGACTTGAAATTGAAACCAATAAACCATTTTAATCAAATTAATTTCTTGTAGAATTATAAAATCTGGTGATTGGATGTTATGTCTAGTGTGTGTAGATTAAATACAAATTTAATAATTTTATTACATATTTTCCATTGATACTCTGAAATCCTAGAGTGCCCTCTCCGAGGTGAACCTCTGGATCCGCCACTGTACTGAAGTAGGAGATAAGAAAGTACCCGGTTACTGAAGTGCTGTCCCAGCACATGCAGAGTATTTGTGCACACAATCGGAATGAGAATAGTTGCCTGAAATAATCGAACCAACGCCATAGAGATACAATTCAATTAAGACCTCTCGTGGAATTGCCTAAAATCTCGGATAAAACATCACACCGAATTAGTTGATGGTAATATGCAAAAAAGTCGTCTTGTGGATATCAGAACATAATTATGGAGAATACTACACACAAGGGACACGATAATATGTTACCATCTAACCTATTAAACATTCGCTGTTACCGTTTGGAATAGTTGTACGCTGGAAATAGTTGATTTAGTAAAGTACTATAGGTTGGAAAGCACCATCTCCCTCACGGAATTATCGCGGCACACCATCTCGCAATATAAGTACATAATTGGCAAGGTACTCACAACACTTTATTACATACATCATAATAAAAAAATAACTTGCAAGCTGTAAGAATCACAAAAGTATGAATAATGACGGAACACAATGAGTTCACTGTTTGGCACAGGGGGAACATCTTCCTTTACCAATAAAACAGTCACTGTATTATTTGGCGTGTATACAAGGCAGTGTAGAACATCTGCCAGACTGGTAATGATTTACGGAGGTGTTCTGTGGGAGGTACATATTGCGGAGCGTTCAAGATAACGTCAACGGTTTGGTCTAGCCATAGATGCTCATTGCGTTTTCCCTTTACGTACTTAAGTTCGACACTACTGACGTGTACTAAGCTATTATTATGTTGTCACTAACTAGCAAATCATTGCGGTGTATATTCTTGAGAAACTTCTATTATGCTTTAGTCTTAGGTACTTCAACATCCGAACTAAATGACACAATGCCATCGGTTGACTGGTCAATCATCACTCAAACGAACCAGTCCATATTAAGCGTATTATCACATATTTACATACGATTGCAGTACATTAACGCGAACTGGACTTTACAGACATACAGAAGACACTAAAAATTACAGATGAGCGACAGTTTATCCCAACTTTCATCAAGCGAAGCTAATCAAAGCTATATAGTGTATCCCAGCAACGAATGTAAACAAACAATATGCCGGGGCTTCAGCATACGCCATTTTCACACTTTCGAGACCTGCATTAAGGTCTGAGTATTGTAGTTGCTCTTGCCAAGACTAAAGCATTACCGTAATAGAAGTGTCTCAAGAATATACACCGCAATGATTTGCTAGTTAGCTTAGTACACTTCAGTACCGGTAGTGTCGAACTTAAGTACGTAAAGGGAAAACGCAATGATCATCTACGGCAAGACTAAACTGTTGACGTTATCTTGAACGCTCAGCTTCATGTGCCTCCGAAAATCCTTACCAGTCTGGTAGATGTTCTACACTGCCTTGTATACACGCCAAATACTACAATGAACTTCTGTTTTATTGGTTAAGGAAGATGTTTCCTCTGTGCCAAACAGTGAACTCATTGTGTTCCGTCATTATTCATACTTTTGTGATTCTTACAGCTTGCAAGTTTTTTTTATTATGATGTGTGTAATAAAGTGTTGTGAGTAACTTGCCAATTATGTACTTATATTACGAGATGGTGTGCCGCGATAATTCCGTAAGAGGGAGATGGTGCTTTCCTACCTACATTACTTTACTAAATCAACTATTTCCAGCGCACAACTATTCCAAACGGTAACAGCGAGTGTTTAATAGGTTAGATGGTAACATATCGCGTCCTTTGTGTGTGGTAATCTCCATAATTACGTTCAGATATCCGCACGACGACTTCTTTGCATATTTCAATCAACTAATTCGGTGTGATGTTTTACTCGAGATTTTAGACAATTCCACGAGATGTCTTAATTGAATCGTATCTCTATAGCGTTGGTTCGATTATTTCAGGCAATTAATCTCATTCCGATTGTGTACACGAAGAAACCTATAATTCGAGGCCAGAACTATATAGATAAATTAATTCAGGTAAGTCTAAATTATTGATGCATATTTCTTCGGAACCTAGTCTCATCTTGTGATATCTTTTTATGCTCTTAGGTGAGTAAAACTAATAATTTGCACGAACTGTGACAAGCCCGATGACATGATCTTAGCTATTGGTAGGGCAACCGTCGCCATGTTTTTTCTACATTAAGGTCTGAGTATTGAAGTTGGTCTTGACCGTATTATCTACAAGAAGCTGAAATCACAGAATACTTAACCCATATCATATCAGAAAACACACTGACCCAACACAACCATGGCTTCTGGCAAAACATACATGGTAATTACAACTCAAGTCTTACAATGATCAATCTTATGAAGTCCAATACTTAGTCACAATTTACTTATTTATTCATTACTCTAAGTAGAACCAGTAGATCACTTATCTTTAATCGTTGTAGTTGATCACAAGGTAATACATTTCAGGAGTATGTTGTCTTTCCCTGGCGGTTGCTGGTTAATTATGTGCAATTACTTGACGGTTACAAAGCGTTCAGGAAGGTTATGAAAATCTATGAATAGTGCCGGACATTGTATGCATGTATAACTCTTACAGTTTAACGATATAGCCTACATAAATGTATCAAACGTAATAGAAAGATATTCACGAACAGAATAGTCTATGGTCTTCGTCTTTCTGCCGGTGTGGTAGTCATCATGTCTTCATCATTGAATCTGTATACATGCTGGTATTCATTTACCACTTGAGTTCATATGAGTCATTAATAGATGGCGAGTGTATTCCGCAGGTATCTTCTATAAATGTATTAATTTCTGTTCCGCCCCTTAAAACAACAATAACTAAGTAATACTTTCACTGCAAGTTTCTTTGATCTAATTATACTCATGTCCCTGCTCATGCCCACATAAGTCACTCACAACGAGGGTCACAGGCTCTACAACCCAACTTACTGTACTCGTTGCAGCTATCAAAGACACAACAAATCCTTGAATCCTAGTTCGAGTGGATTTTTGTTACGAGTAACTTCAACATGTAAATAGGTTATCTGTAGCTGGCGTAAACCTATACAGTATAATTTATCGTGCTTGAAAGCACATGGAACATCTAAACTGTGTCCATTTGAAGAAGATTGATATAAAATATCGCATTCTACTGCTTATGAATTGCTCTCGACTTAAACGTACAAGCGCCATCAAGCACTACATTGCCTACGTCACAAAATGATTAGGTTTACGCGCCATGGCCTGTCTTTCTCGTTGGCCGTGCGCTTCCTTGACGTGCACCACCAGGCGTAAAGAGTCGCACCAAAAAACCGCACTTCTCTCCCATACAGTCTGCATTCCAGTAGTATCTATAGTTCAATGACGAGTCGGGGGGTGGGGCGGGCCGATGCGAGCGCCATCTATTGCCTCTCCCGAGAAACAAAGCGTCCGCCATATTGTTGTAAAAGCCGGAGTAAATAAGACGCGTCTAGCGAGCGGAAAGTCTTGCTCCAGTGCGCATGCGTCAATGTTGAACAACCAAAGCTTTTTTCTCCGTGGCCAAAGTAACCGGAAGCTGCTTTATCAAATCAAAAATGGCGCAGTAAATAATGTTTGGCGATATGAAGCAATAATAAAGCATTCGCAAATTTTTCCAGGATGGAACCTGTGATAGCGACTGGCATTTATAGCAATCCATAAACTGCATTAAGTCTCGGAATAAAACTTCTTTAATGTGACGGTTCATTGTTTTCCACAATGATGAAGGCTACTGTGTACCGTAATGAAATTGTGGCGAGGAAGCCTTCTGTGATATTTTACTACCGTAAAATAATTATACTTACGATGGAAATGCAATTTTGGTCAAACAATTTATTATTAGACTGCACTTGTACATTCTGTATCGAATGAATCGGTAGCGATATTTTTTAAAGATATTCTATCATGGTGGTTATGTATGGTATTGTTTCAATAAGTTTCAATAAAACTGTCCACTTTAAAGGATTTGCTGCTATATATACTGTAGATATTATGTATGAAACTTATTTAGTGGTTTAGTTTTGTATTCTTCGACGCCACTGTTTAGAACAATTTTATACTCTGATACCATATCTGATAGAGAAAGTTAAGTTTTGTTGAAGATGTGGTTTTAAGGAACGTAACAAGTATCTGTCCTTAAATGTCGGAGATGACTGAAATGCTAGATAAACGTGTAACCGGTACTTAAATCTTTTGATATAGGCCTACAAAATGGTCGGTTATATGACCTATCTTTCTTGATATTTTATTTGAAGAAACTCGCTGGCATCCGAGAGCAAATCCTAGAATTTGGGCTGGAGCAGGCCCAGTCGAGTACGGTAGTTCCTGTAATTTATAAGAAAGTTATGAAAAGAGTGATATGTTGTATAGGCCTACAATGTAGTTGCAAGTGGAGTCAAGTTGTAAATTCTGACCAGTTTTGCTCATGCATTGAAAGTATTAAAAAAAAAGGTATCTCAAGGTTACTCTCGAGACATTAATTTCATCAGTACAGTGTAGCGTTGTGTGTGGAAATGGACAAACATGCAGGAACGAATATAATGCCCCAATAAAGAAACCCTTATTCCCTTCTTCATTTCACACCATGTCCTCTACAGTACCGTTCCAATAGTTCTGTCTTGCAGAAAGTCACCAAATACCAGGTTTATTAAAAATTGCTGCATTTGTATATTTTGCAAAAGCTAAAATAGTAATTGTGTACACCATGACATTCTTTATCTGAAGAATTATGGTAATTAACATAGGCTTATCGGAATCAGTGAAGTACAGCTAAGTTATTTCATTTTGTTGAAGTGCAATCCACCTTGTTGCATAGTGACTAGAATTTTTGGCTGTCACCTTGAAGGTCTAGGTTTGATTCTTGGCTCTGGCAAGGAATTTAATTCTGCCTTGCATGGCAGAACTGAGCCAACACCACACGTACCACAGATTACCTACTGCCACGTACACAAGGTCACATGACCACAAAGTCAAAAACCTCTAAATGAATCAACAACACCAGGCTGAAGTACACAAAATGATGGTAGATAGCTCTCGAGATTGTGGTTAATGAATTTGATGCTTGGAAGTGTATGGAAGACTGCGATTATTACTTCATTGTGTAAACCTAACAGCTTTGAGGTTAAAGGAGGAGAAAAAGGTACTGCTGTACTCCTGGAAGAGAGATTAACGTGGAGTACAGTTACAGTAGGGACTGGTGTGAACATTTCTGTCACAAGCAAAGTGAATGTTCCTCCACCTCACAATTGTGCTGCATCATATGGACTCTCCTACATGAAAAAATGAAAATCCACAGCCTGCTTCCAGTCTCCGACCGGGTCAGGAATGGAATGAATGAAGCCCCCCATCTAGCGGCGAGGATATTAACTGTGCCGGCTGCCGAGGCCTGACGCACTCCTCTGGGGCAATGATTAAATGAATGACAGATGAAATGAAATGATAGTGGAGAGTGTTGCTGGAATGAAATTTTGACAGGGAAAACCGGAGTACCCGGAGAAAAACCTGTCTGCCTCCGTTTTGTCCAGCACAGATCTCACATGGAGTGACCGGGATTTGAACCACGGACCCAGCGGTGAGAGGCCGGCGTGCTGCCGCCTAAGCCACGGAGGCTCATATGGACTCTCCTACATACGAAGCTCATTGTGTGCCAATGTGCCATCAAGTAATAATTGCAGGGTTCGTTCCTTCCCATACACCTCTATGTTGTCAAGTCGAAATAACTTACTCTTAAATGGATGTCAATTAAGTAAATGGTCATATGCTTGTCATGTTCAGTTACACTGTACGGATTCATCAGCAAGTAATTGAAGAGATGAAATCTACTTTAAATAATGTGTTTCAATTGGCCATGGTCTTTCCTTTATTGGCAATTACGACATAAAACTCGAGTGGCATGAACTACAATTTATGTTAACTGTAATTCAGGTAAGGACTGCAGACATTCAATTTTAAAGTAGTTCCTACTTTTGCTACCAAATGCTACCGTCAATGGCAACTAGTTGTGAACATGGTTACTAGATGCCACTGCAGTTGGCTCCTGGTGACGAACGTTGGAACTTAAGAGCGTAAAACAAATCTAACCTATAATTTAGCTTCACACAAGTGTAATTAGTGGAAGGTTCCTTTACATGCCATAAATCTATGACATGGGACCGCCAGCTTTACTTCCCCTTCAAAGGAAGGCATACTGAGGGATTTTTAACGCTCTTAAAAAATCCGACGACTTTGACCGGGTTTGAACCCGCAACCTTGGGCATAGAAGCTCAGCATGCTACCAACTACGCCACCATTCTCTGGGCCATCATTTCAGTTAGGGCTTTGATATTTCTCTGCTCAAGTTAGTCCCAATCCTCTTGAAATGTTGCCTGCAGATCACATAATGCCTATGGATCACATTTTGAACTCTGTTCCATATTCCCAAACTTATCCCAAAGATCCTCTATGAGGGTTTTAGTTGGAACTGTGAGCTGGCTATGCACTGTAATACATATTGTGCTGCAGTGGACAAGTATTGTCATGCATGGACATGATTCCATCTCCAATAAATAGTGTTATCGATGAGAATCTCACTGAGCCTGCCACTTTCAATGAAAACCAGTCTATCCGAGCCTACATGGCAATGCCGCCCCACAAAATCATGGAGTCTTTATGGATACTGTGCACTCTGTATATCACTCTCCAGACTCTCTCCCTATCATCTGGAGATTTCAGGAAGAACCTGAGCTCTTCAAAAAACAGTACACGGTTCCATTGGGCGTGCTGACATGCAAACTGAAGATGGGTGACTGTATTCTCCGTCAGATCAGGTCCCATACCAGTTCACCTTGATCGAATACTTTGTTCTCTGAGGTGTTGTTGAACTGTCCTCTTATTTACATTTACATCCCAAACCTGCTGCATTCGACTCCAAGCCTCATCCGCGGTAGTAATGTTCTCTGATGGCTCTGGCAATGCCTGCAGAGCTCGGAGGCATTGTTTCAACTGAACTTTACTACTGAAATGAAGGGTGTCAGCTATTCATTTCCAAAAGGTTGCTATTGTTCTCTTAACCCGGGAGAGGTCGCGTTGACTCGTCGGAAATGAGAGGTCGCGCTGAGTCATTTAGATCAGGCTGTTTCAAATGACACATTACTTTACTGTGATTATTATTTCCTAGTTTTGTATTTATTTTTTATGGTTTTTGTTTGTTAGATTCATTTTATTGTTTTAAATTTATTTTACAGGGAATCTTCTGGATTTTTGATAATTAAAAAACACGTAACAAAATTTGCTGAAAATCATAATACAGTCATATTCATTAAAACTGTAAACTAAACAACTATTTCTAATAATAATGAAAAAGCAATATCTGCAATAACAATACAACAACAACAAAATTTGTAATAAGCTACAGTACACTTCAGTTCCTCATTCGTCGTCACCGCCTTCTGTTGTGCATGCGACACATGTTGAAACTGTGTGCTGCACTGGGTTTGCGCCAATCACAGTAGGCACAACGACCAGGTCCGGTTTCCCGCCTTGATACTGCAGACTGTTCACATTGCACATCAGTTAGTTCACTAAGCTCTTTTAGAATGCTGCCTATTCTCATCTTCATCTTCCCGGATAGGCAATAAATTGTTTCTCGATATTGTAAATATTCTAGACACAGTTCCCAGGAGAATTAAGGTTTACTGTGTATTTTCCCTTAGGACAATGAATGCGTTGCTCCCAGCAACATTCAATAACCCATAGAACACAGTGAGTGGCCATCGATAGCCAGCCCTTGAAACTGAATAGGTCCCTTTCAGTTCATCGACGGTATCCCGCCTCCCTTTGTCATGTTGTAGATGGTAGAACTCTCATCGATTGTGTCAGGATCATGGAAAGTGGAAATCAATAGGATGGCGTTATTTTTCTTGGAAGCATAAGAGAGCAGCCCTAAATCCAAAACTACTGCTGTTGACTGGCATTTTTGGTGCAATAATATTGGAGGAATCTCTTTCTTACTTTTCCGGAGTGTTCCGATAATATTTTTAGATGGTGGTTTTCAAGAAGAGAGATGGCCAGGGGGAAGGACATATCAATTGTCACATTCCTCCCACTGCCTAACATTGGCTGTACTATTCTCTCAACAATGGCTCGTAATGAATTTTCACTTCTAAAGGGTCCTTCTGGTTGTTGACCAGGATACATTTCCATATGAACCGTGTAATATGTTCTGGCACAAACTAAGGCAAAAATTGTTTATGCCATACTTGGCCGTTTTTTGCTTGGTATAAAAAAAATCGAATTTCCCTTGAAACGACTCGACCATTTCGTCCACTGTACAATATTCACCTGGTGAATATGCCTGCGAGCATCGATCATCAAAAGCCTGAAATATCTCACGGATTTTAGAAACAGGATCTGATTGAGTTCTCTTATCTCTGTCATGAACGTTATCGAATATCTTAGCTCCAGGCAAAAATTTGAAGTGACGCAGATTAATTGTCGTTCCGAATATTTCTACACATGTCCCATCTGTTGGCGACATGTCTTCCAGATTTTGATGCGATGAACGAAACGCCAACAAGGTAAAGCAGCCCAAACACAGCTTTCAATTTTCGAACATCTGTAGAAAGAACATCACATTCTCGTGTGAAGTTCGCTCGTCTTTGTTCAATCCACATATTTGTAAATCCCACAATCTTTTCGATTTCGGAGTCTGGAAAATAAATACTCCAAACTTCTATCGGAGAGCGAGTATTGCGAGCATCACCCTTGGGTCCAGGTAGGTGAGAAATTAGATTGTGTCTGCGTGTCCTTCCCCTTTGTTAAGAGGAATGGACTTGCTATGTTGTAACACCTTCATTAGCCATGTACGCTGGTCCAGCATTACTAGTACTTCTTCCGGTAGAGGCAAAAAATGGTGCGTTTTCTGTGTGTTGTATCGTATTTGAATTATGCGACAGGTTACCACAATATTGTTCATCCATAGATTCCTCTGAGTCAGTGTTGTGTTCACTACAAGCCAAGTTGTCCTCTGCACTTCCATCATCATCTTCTTCAAACTTCCCTGCTCTCTGTTGTTCTACGTCAAACAGTTCCCTTCGTACTCTGTCTTATTGCACTCTGAGTACTTTGTTTCTGTTCCGTTCTTCTTTCTCCACACTCTCTAAGAGCGTCCTAATTCCATCTTAATCTTCGGAGTCCATCATAAAATGCAAAACTCAACAGGTCGCGTGTGGTGGACAAGACCAAGTCTGGTATAATTGGTGAATAGTTCAACTTCCCACGCAAAATTGGATTAGCGGACAGCAGGAAACTGTTGCTGTTGCTCTCCGTGACAATTACATGAAGTATCCTGGTGAGGGCGTGCAGCAAACAACAATGGTGACGTGAACAATACGAACCTGGTCTAAAAGACCGCAATGCAACCTCTTCCGGGTTAATGGAAAGGAGGCTATGTTTGTCGGGGTTGGCGAGTATGTAACCATCATTATATGCAGAAACGACGTAATTAACTAACTGTAAAACCACTGCTTTTAACAGTAATGCAAATGCTCTTTAGTTTTTCATGATGGAACAATTTGGGAATTATCCTAGATGCATGAAACAGGCATAGAGTGAACATATACTGTATTTCTTTTAGAACTGTAATGAGTCACCTTTAAACAAAGCCAGCCCAAGTGATTTTTCTTTGCTTCATTTAGAAACCCCTGGATTCTTGAATGTGTGTGGAATCTATCTGGTAACCTGGGTTATTGTACTGACGATACTAGAGCTCAGAAGAATGCTAGGCAGGGGAATGTAGCCAGCGATAACATTGTGATATGTCTTCCCAAAAACATTGTGCCGTAACTTCCGAACAGTGTCCACTTGTCCCTCTGAGTGCACACCGGACCAATATACATTCTGCTGAGAAGGAAGCAGGTCGCCATAGCAACGAATGATTGTAGGCTATGTAGGGAACGCCCCTCCCCTTTTCCTCCACCTCATCCCACGCTCGCATTCTTCTGAGCTCCGTACAGTATTTGTAACTAGGAGCGAAGTTGGGAAGGAATCTGTTGCGATCTGAATTTACTTTGGGAATCAGCGGAAAACCCTTCTACAATGGCCGAGAGTAGGATATGAATCCACTACTCTCCTCTCAACTGTCCTCTGGATGTTTGCAAACCTCATACTAGATTTAAAATTCATGACAGAGCTGGGAATTAAACCTATGCCACCATCGTAGAAATCTATTAGTCATTGCCAATTCATTCTGTTTTGCCAGATTACTGGAATTCACTATTCCATTCAAATCAAGCAAGCAATAGTCACAATCCCTAATTGAGATTTTACATTATAGCCGATAGCTCCCCAGACCATAATGCCCAGAGTTGGTCCTGTGCCTCTAGACAATAATGTCTAGGCACCTCTCTCTTCGTATGTTGTCGCACACGATATGGCAATCAGTGCGAGAAAGACAGAGGAACAATTCATCACTAATGATGACACTATGCCATTTGTCAACCCACACTGGTTTTCTCAACAGCACATGAGTCTTCCACGTTGATTTTGTGGAGTCAATGGAACACCTGCAGGAACACTGGCCTGTAAGCCAACAGCACGTAGACGATTCTCCATGTTTGTTATGTAATGTAGGGTGCTATTATTCCTCAAATTTGCGCTGCTGTTGTACGGGAGTCGATCCGGACCATCCTAATGATGCACCGAATCTCCCCCACAGTTGTCTGTCAAGTTGAGTCTGTGCCAGGTCTATAAGTGTGTGTACCTTCACTTGTCTCCGGGAATTTTGAAATCGTCTTTTTGGGTCCGTTTTGACAAGTTACAAAATATGGCAAAGATTTTGATATCCGCCTATTCAATACCTTAGTATTCCAAGATCAATTATAATATATTTTGGTACATGTTTTGGGGGCTATAAATGCTCCCTTCCTCAGCCATAGTGTTAAAATTGTTAGTGCATTACATTAATAGAAACATTGATTAAAACAGTACAACACCACTAAAAAGGACAGGCAATAACTTAATAACAAACTTATAGATGTTTCTACAGTCTACTTATAGCATCAAGGTATTTTCAAATTTCCACAACGGTGTGGAAAAATGTGTCCAAAAGAATTAAGACTATGTTGAAAAATAAACAAAAGTTTATAGTTTGAAATGCTGTATTCAGTGTATCGCAATGTTAGTAAACATATTTCTCCAAAGAAATGTTCATGACTTGCAGTATGCCCCTTGTATAATTTTAATCCAACCCTTGTGATGAGGATATGATGATGACCGTGTGACGGTCGAAAAATGTTATCATAAAATCCCCCTTTATCAGTGAATAATATTAAGGTACATGCAATATTTTTTTCAGATAGGAAGTATATTGATGCTTTTGAGCTCTGTTGGAGCTGTGGTGGTGAAGGGTACTGCATATTCCTTGGATAGCCAAGAAGACAAATATATGTGTAATTATAAAAATCAAATCAGATCTGTCTCTTGAAGCTTGATAACAAGATTACAGCTGTCATATTTTGGACACATTATGAGACGTTCTGATTCGTTGGAAAAGACAATTATGTTTGGAAAGAAAGGATGGAAGTTTGTAGTTTTACGTGACCGTTAATCTCGCGATCATAAGCCACGGGATCTCCGTTTTACGTGGAATCCGAACCACAGGACATGGCATTTCACTTAGAAAATCTCACATGCATTGACCGGGAATCGAACCGGGTGAGAGGCATACAGCTTGACCGCTATGCTTGGAAAGGTGGAAGGGTCTTGGAGATGAGGGCGGCCAACATTGAAATGGATCGACTCCATCAAATCCAACATGAATATGTCAGAGAAGGATCTGAAGTATATGGCTGAAGACCCAATCATATGGAGACAGTCCATCTATGCAGTCGCGACTTGATGGCACCTGATCGTCATCATCATTTTTTTCAGAAAAGTGTGATATACTTAAATTTACCCCGCCTAATCTAATAGGGTGAAAGCATTTTGACTGACTGAAAAGTATTAATTGATTATACAGGCAACACTGAGAAATGGCTTCGAAACCTCACACAGTTTCCCCATTTTCGACTCCATGCGAAAGTTGCCTTCAAGTAGACAACTGCCTCTACCTTCCAACTCTTTGCCCAGTTTCATTTACTTCCTCTCTTGAGGTTGGTGTCGAGAAGGGGATCCCCCCTTCACATTACCTCTCCAACCCAGTTGATATGGGAATAATACTGGGTAGACATACACGAAGGAGTATTTTAATTAAAAAGTAGATGCTGATTTATAAAAGATCATCACACAGTACAGAATTCAGTTGTTTCTGGAATAGACTAAATGAAATGATGAGTTAGTGTACCTTTTTTACTAGTAGAACTTTCCATTTCTTTTGCTCGCCCCCTTTTTATTATCTGTTGGAGACACGATTGCCAATAGTCAAGTTAGGAACCAAGCAAGTGCTGACCTAGTGTTGGCGCAGCAGTCTCCCCCGGGCCCCCTAAGCTGTATCATAAATGTAATTGTCCACTTTTCAATACAATTTTCAGTTTGTCTCTATTGGTACATGTTTTGGCATATCTTCAATATTCAATATCTTAAATGGTCGTCAAAGGAAGGATTTCTGGAATAAATTTTATTTCAAGCGACATTTTAAGAATTTTAAATCTATGTAGATAAAACATCACTCCATGTGAGATCTGTGCTGGACAAAACGGAGGCAGACAGGTTTTTCTCCGGGTACTCCGGTTTTCCCTGTCAACATTTCATTCCAGCAACACTCTCCACTATCATTTCATTTGTCATTCATTTAATCATTGCCCCAGAGGAGTGCGTCATGCCTCGGCAGCCGGCACAGTTCATATCCTCGCCGCTAGATGGGGGCTTCATTCATTCCATTCCTGACCCGGTCGGAGACTGGAAGCAGGCTGTGGATTTTCATTTCATTGTAGATAAAACAATGTCATATGAATCAAAATTATTTTTTTATTTTTTTTTATTTTTTTAAGGAATGTGTGATGAAAAATTGATGCTAATGCTGTAGTACTGTAGTTGTATGATAATATTGTAATAGGCTGAAGAAGGCACAGCACGTGTGCTGAAACATGTACCGATAGGGAGAAACTGAAAATTGTATTGAAAAGTGGACAACTAAAAAATAATATTGTTATCAATACGAAAAAACTGAAACCCAAATGATGAATGTCAAGGACAAGCCCCCTAAACTGAACAAACCGTGCACAGCCTTGCACTGTGGCAATTCTATCTCCATGATGAGGGTTGTTGAGGCAGGACAGCAAGGTCATATGCCCCTCGTAACAGTTTTAAAATATAAATTTTGTTCAGTTAACATTTAGAGATGGATTCCTAAAAATAAAAACAGTCCATTATTATTAAAACAAACAAAAAAAATTATAATATCAAACAAAAATATAGTTTAACAAAAAGATAATAGGGCCTGAGAAACGAAACGATGGTACGTGCAGAAAAGAGGATCTATATAGACAGGCAGAGAAGATCACGGACACCATACCTAAGAGGAGACTGAAGTTTTATGGGCACCTCATGAGAATGGATGAGAATTGAATAACGAAAAGAATATTTAATTACATCAGCAAGCAAAAGGTGACTACAATGTGGGTAGAAGAAACGAGAAAAGACATGGAGTAAGTTGGCGTACATACTAAAGACAGTGGAATAGGACTGTGTTTCGAGCAAAAATCGATAACTTCAAGGGGTTCAAGGAAAGACCCAGTAGAACAACCAAGAACACCTGGTCAGAGGAAAGGAGGAGGTACCACAGCGAAAGGATGAAGAAATTCTGGGTGAAGGAAAAGCACATCAATTGTTTCCCGTGACCCACAGTAGGCCAAATTCAAAGAAAGAAAGAAAGAAAGAAAGAAAGAAAGAAGAAGAAACAAAAATATAGGGAATACCAAACAGCAGTGTCAAGGTCATGGGTTCGTTGCACTAATGGGTGTTGTGAGAAACATGAATCAATTGACTGCAACAAATTCAAAGAGTCGGTACACACAAGAAAGTGGAATCGTACATTCTGTAGGGCAAACTGCAGAGCTTCATAGAGGGCAATGAGCTCCGCAGTAAAGAGGATATAAGTTTGTCCCAAAGAGATCTTCATATTTGCACCATCAATGATTTAAGCTCAACCCACTTTCTCATCCACCTTCGAATCATCCGCAAAAACATCCAGAAATTGGTGAACTGTGCCGTTCACCTTAAGATCTCGTTGTAGATCTAACCAAACTTCCGGACATAAGATACCTCGTTAGGTGTCTGGATCATAAAGGGACCTGCAGCCACTCCTATTTCATTACACAAGCTATCAAGCCTAATACCAACCGCCTGGTTGGTGTACTTCTGGTGGGATAAGGGATCAGGTATTGAATAGAGATTGATAGCTAGGATAATGCATCATTTGATGCAGATTGGCAGCATATGATGAAAGCATATCTTGGAGTCTGACACAAAGAGGTGGAACACCTGATTTGGTGAGTAGGCTGGAAATCGGGCTGGTCCAGAAAGCATTGGCTGTCAGCCTAATTCTGCTATACTGTCCAGCATTTTCAAAGTTGCTGACTTTGCTGAACTGTACGCTGCAAAATCATAATCTAGTCGGGACAGGCTGAGGGCTTTGTAAAACAGTAACAGGACCAAAGCTATCTCAAATTCAGTAATTTGCTGCCTTCGGTTGATTTCAGGGTCTTTTTTTTGTTGTTGTGTGGCCTCCTGAGAGGCAAAGTAGGTCTTTCTAGTCGATCCCTGTGGGCGACCTGCGCAACGGGATGAGAGATGGAATGATGAAGATAATGAAACTGGTCAAGGATGTGGAGGGAAGCAGCAGTGGTCTGTCAGAAGGTACCGTCCCAGCATTTGCCTGGTATTGAAATTGGGAAACCACGGTAAACCATTTCAAGGACGACCGACAGTGGGGCTCGAACCCACGCATCTACCGAGTCAGCAGAGAGCTTGGCCACATGGCCTAACGCTGCGCTTTAGCGAGCGTAGCCACTGCAGTCGGCATGTTTTAGGAGCTAGAATATTGTTATTGTGTACTTTTGTATGATACCAGAATAAAAACATATTATTGTGATGACTGTATTAAGGTAAGATTCAGATGAAATGAGAAAATTGTGATTGGGCCGAATGAAGAATTGCTGGGTGCATCGCAAGAAGCAAACCTTCTAAGAAAAGTGCGTAGAACAGTTCAAGTGGTCCAATGTGATCAATAAAGTTAAAAAAATAAAAGTACATACTATACATTCATTTTCATTTGAGACTGTTTTGCCCATCAGTATCCAGTCTAGTCTGCAAGCCTCTGTTTGCGAACAAGTTAGATCCATGATCCCGTATTAGCAGTCAGCATTGCGGCTTTCTCTTCTTCTACACCTCTCACTTTGAAATTGCCTCCTAGGTCTACCTGTGCTTCTCTTTCTCTCTACAGCTGAAATTATTAACTTCTTGGTAATATCTCTTCCTGCATTCTTTTCACATGACCCCACCATCTGAGTTGGCTCATACAAACAGCTTCATCTAGCGTGCTAATTTTTAACGAAGCCCTTATCTCTTAATTATGAGTACCTTACTGCCAATGCTCCAACCTGTTTGTCCCAACAATCATTCAAGCTACCCTCATGTCAGTTACCTCTAGCTTATGTAACAGATATCCAGAATCTACCCAGCTCTCGCTTCCATACAGCAAGGTCGAACTAAATACTGAGCGATATAGGGAGCGTTTCATTGCTACACTAACTTCCTTCTTGCAGAATACTGTAGATCACAACTAAGTACTCACTGCATTGGCTTTTCTGCACCTTGACTCTATTTCCTTCCCCATATCCACCATCCGGAGAGAATACACAGACTAAGTACCGGTACTTAATATGTTCCACCTGCTCCAATTTAGTTCCTCCTATTTGACATGCTATTTTCTTGTGCTTCTTCCTTGCCGGCATAACCATCATTTTTGAAATGCTGATTTTCATACCTACTTTATTTCCTACATTTATGTTCAAGTTCTAACATTTTGACTTGTAAGCCTTTGACGGAGTCTGTCATCACAACCAAGTCATTGGCATAGGCCAGAATGCTGGTTTCCATCTAATTGAATCCCAACCAATCAGTTTATGCCCTTCAGCAAATAGTCCATGTAAAAATAATCAGTAGTAGTAGTGGTGAGAGATTACAGCCTTGCCTCACTCCTGAAACAACCTTGAACCAAGAACTAATCCTACCATCAACTCTCACTGCAGCCTGATTATCAACATAAATTATGTTGATTGTCTGTAGCAGCCTTCCCTCGATACCATATTCCCTCTGGATGCTCAGCATCTTCACCCTGGGTACTCTATCATATGCCTTCTCTTACTAGATCTACAAAACACAAATGTCTATTCCTCTTGTAACATTCCTCTATAACTTGGTGCATACTAAATATTAGATCTTGACATCCTTGTTGCGATCTAAATAATAATAATTTTATTATTGCAGCCAACGGCCATGTATTTTTCTTTTCAGGACGGGTCAGGGAAGGGATTATGAAAGGAAATCGGCCGTGGACCTATTGAAAGGAACCGTCCCGGCATTTGCCTGGTAGTGAAAATGGGAAACCACGAAAACCATTTTCAAGACGGCCGAGGTGGGATTCGAACCCATGCTCTCCCAATGCCAGCGAGACACGAGGTAGCGCTCTCGGCCACCGCGGCCGGTTGCGATCTAAAGCCACGCTGGTTTTCATCCATCTTACTCTCGGCCCTCCTTTCTACAATACCCGGGACACTTATCAAAGAAATGCCACAATAATTATTGCAATCTTTTCTGTTACCTTGTTTATAAGGTAATCTGGGCGATTACTGCTTTTGTCCAGTCAGGGGGCACATTTCCTAAAACCCATGCCAATTCGATTATCCTATGCAATCATTTCAGCCGTGCTTTCCTACTATACCTCACCATTTCTGACCGAATTGCATCTACCCCTGCCGCTTTGTCACATTGTAGTTTATTTACCACCCTCTCTACTTCTAAATGGTAACTGTTATTATTTGGGTAACTGTCCTGGATTGTGAATATCTATACTAATATAATAAAGCTGAAGAGTTTGTGCGTTTGTTTGTGTGTTTAAACGCGCTAATCTCTGGAACTACCAGTCGGATTCGAAAAATTATTTTTTTATATGATAGCCAGATTCAAGAGGAATAGTTTAGGCTATGTTAAATTTCGGACAGATCACTCCATTCCGTGCATTTAGGCCCTTTGGCACAAATCTACACCGTTTCACCGATCTGAACCAAATTTCACATAGTTAGGCCTACACTTTGGAACCCGACGAGTAACACTGTCTGCTTGAAATTTCGGACAACCACTCCATTCCCTGCATTTAGGTCCATTGGCACAAATCCACACCGTTTCACCGATCAGAATCACATTTTGTACACTTACCCTTTGGAACCCTGCGGGTGACACTGTCCACTTTAAATTTCGGGCAGACCACTCCATTTCCTGCATTTAGGCCATTTATCACAAAACTACACCGTTCCTCCTAATTGCACCAAATTTTACATACACTTTGAAACCCTGCTGGTAACACTGTCCACTTGATATTTTGGACAACACTCCCCATTCCCTACATTTAGAATAACAAACAAACTGAACTTGAAAACCATGTATTAAGGCCCTAGAATCATTCATGTCCGTAGTAGTGTAACTGTAAGAGTATTTTAATAAGTCTATTGTTGACTGACAATTCGGGCTGTATCACGTCGCACCTACCACTGTTCTGGTGCAGAATGGCGAAAATAGTTAAATCTTGTGCTGCTTATAAATTGCAGTCACGGGGAGTAATTAGTGCAAAAAGATTTCTTTTGTCCCTTAAAACAGTTATCATCATGAAAGTATTATACCTCTGTATAAGTGCAATGGTGTTGGTGCAATACATTGAGGTTATCAGCTGCAATAAGCGTTGGTGCTTTCAAATTTACCGTAATTTATTCAGAAACTTATCGTTGAGCGCTATGTGGCCATAAATGATGCTATTACTACTATTGCTTCCAAAGTGTTCTGATTATTTTCCTATGGCGCTCTGCGTCAAAAGACGACACTATTGGTCTCTACATTTCTAACAGGCAATGAGATATAGGCCCTAGGCAATGACTTTTATTTCACTTACTCCTCTTTCTAATCATTTTTAGAAATTTGTTTGTAAATTACATGTGTCAGTGCTGTAGTTAGTAAATAGCCGTTTCCCTGTTCATTATTATCATTAGGGGAAAATGATCTAAATGTTACGTCCATTATACTGTACTGCATATTACCCTCACTACAACCACCACCACCACCACCACCACCACCACCACCACCACCACCACAAAAAGTTTAGTTTAAGTATCATGTGCCAGTTCTGTAGTAGTATTCATTGTCATCCATAAAGCAAATAAATCCACCGGGTGAAGCCGAGCACTACTGCTAGTATTACATAATTATGTATATTGATACAATTTACAAAGAAACTATAATCCAAGTTTCTCAATTTATTTTACCAGTGTTTCACTCCAGTGCACCATTGGGTTTATTAGTTGGTATAGTACACTTCTTCTTCTTGTGCCACACCCTCATTGGATGTTAGTTATTGATGTTTTAAGGGGCAAAACTACGAGGTCATCTGCCAATCTCATTGGATGTTGGTTGTCATCAGGGCGATTTCTTTTACCAGCTTGGAATAGTGCAGGAGTGTTGATTCCATACCATTCGCATAGGTTCTTCAGCCAAAATATTCTCCTCCTTCCTCGACCTCTCCTACCTTCAATTATGATATGTAGGAGTTAATATTTATCATTGCAAATGATATGGTCAAAGTATTCAAGTTTTTTCTGTTTGGTGTTATGCAAATCCTTCTGTTCTTTATGCAGGCGTTCCAGCACTTCTATGTTACGTCTCTATCGATCCATGACATTCTGAATAGGCGCCAATAGCGCCACATCTCGAAGGCTTGAAGTTTTTTACTGGTGTTCTCCGAGGGGAGGGTCCAGGCTTCACTGCCATACAGCAGGATAGAGAAAATGTAACACCATAGTAAATGGAGACGAAGAGCAATTTTAATGTCTCTGTTGCACAGTAATTCTTTCACTTTCATGAATGCAGCTCGAGCCAATTCAATGCGGGATAGCACTATTCCAATAATGATCAAGTATGCATCCAAGGTATTTCACGTGTTGAGCTTGTTCCAGTGTTGTCCCAGATACAGTAAGATTAACAGGTGGAATTACATGTTTCTTCAAAACCATTACCTTTGTCCTTTTTGTATTCAAATTCAGACCTGCTCTTGCACTGTGTTGTACTACAGAGTTTAGTAAGGTTTGTAGATCTTCAGCACTTGTTGCAAGCAGAGCTGTATCGTCTGCATACTGCAAATCATTTATGGTTCATCCATTAACAATACCTTCCTGTTTTCCTTCCAATGCTTCAGAAAATATTTCCTCAGAGTAGATATAGATGTGGAGATCGAGCATAAGACTTGTCTCACTCCTTGTTTTACTGTATATTTTCTATACTACCGGTACCGGTGTTGGTGCAATCTACTTTTACTGAAGCCGTCTGATTCCAGTTCTTCTTAGACTTAGTTCCTCCAATACTAGATAGCATATCAGGCAACAAGTTTCCTCCAGCGAACTCTATCAGCTGCCAGGTTTTCAGCTTCCTCCCAGTTCATATCCATGCATTCAAGATCCTTTGCAAAAGTTTGTTTCCAGGTGTTACGAGGTCTTCCTCTACTTTGGTATCCTTCCGTTGGTTTCCACAACAGTGTTGATTTGGGTATCCTTCTATCATTCTTACGTAGAACATATCCCGCGAACTTCATTCTCCTTTGAGCAACGATTTTGTGCTAGCTGCGTAGAACACTTCTTCTCAGTACTTCATTATTTGTTATGTGGCCACAATAACTGATCTTCAAAATTCGCCTCAAGCATCGTTGGTGAAAAATGTTGAGCTTGTGTGCTGATTTTACTGATATTTTCCAGGTCTCACATGCATATATGGCGATCGGTAAGATGATAGAGGAATATAGCCAAATCTTTGTGGACATACTTATAGAGTCTAATTGCCATATGGACCGCATTCGTTGAAAGATTGCCGAAGCTTTCCCAATTCTGCTGATGTCTGCATCTACATCCCTATTACTACAGATAAGGCTGCCAAGATATGAAAATCGATCAACATCTTGTAGAATCTTCTGTTGCACTATAATTTGTGTAGATACATTCCCATTTTTATGCACATTATATTTGTCTTGTCACCATTTATCTATAGTCCAGCAGAACTGGCCATTCCATCCAGCTTGGTTGTCATTAATTGTAAACTTTGTGGTGTTTCTGCCAGAAGAACCATGTCATCAGCAAAATCCCGATCCGTTAGCCTAGATTGCTCATTCCAACGTATCCCCATATTGGGATTGTCCATAGCTTTTCTCATTACAAAATCTATGACCAATATGAATAGGAATAGTGACAAAATGCATCCTTGTCTGACGCCTGTGAGAATGCTAAAGAAAGGGGTGTTCCTATCTTCTGTTCTTATACAACAGCTCGAGTGTAGATAGATAAGATAAGCCTGTAGATCCCTGATGGGCAAGGACCTCCTACCGGAGAGGAAGGGGGTGGATCAAATAGTCTCCCAAGAGGAGCCAGTTCTAGAGAGATGTCTTTCCTAATACATATTGACACACGTTAATAAAAAATAAATTAACACACACCCTTACTACGGTATTTACATTGTTACACTATTACACTGATCTGAATTTCCTTCCATAGCTTCCTATCCCTGGCATTTCTGGTCCACGTAACACCTGCCTCGAACCTAAATTCGTCTGACCATCTGCGACGGGGGCATCCTCTGCTTCCCTTGCCAGCTCTTGGATCCCACATAGTCGTGGAGTAGGCTCATCTATCCTGGTTCATTCTGGATATGTGTCCACCCCAGCGCCATTTCAGTTGCCGAGCTCTTGTTGTTGTGTCCTCCAACCCACTTCTTTTTCTCAGATCCGTGTTACTGATTCTGTCGCTTAGCTTAACGCCTAGGATTCTCCTTTCCATTTTCCGTTGACAGATCTGGAGCAGTCTTGCCTGACATTTACTAAATGACCAAGTTTGGCATCCATAGATTAACACTGGGATGACACAGCTTTGAAGTACATCGAATCTTAATTTAGGGCTCAATGATTTGTCCATAAGGATGAAGCTTAGGCTCCAGAATTTTCCCCACGTCATTCCAATCCTCTTTTTGATTTCTCGGTCGCTTGTAAGTCTAGATAGAGGTTTTTGAAAACATAGATTAAATGGTAGGGAATTCCATATAGGCTCACAATATTCCACAATGATTCTCGGTGTAGACTGCGAGAAGAACAGGCTGGCTTTCAAACAAATATTTATTCTACAAAATGTAATAGAACAATGCATAGAATTTAACTGTCCGTTGCCCCTAAACTTCGTTGATTTAATATTGAGATCAGAATTTGACAGAGCTTTGGAAGACTAAAGCAGGTACAAAGCACCGGGCATAGATGATACAATACCGATTGAGTTGCTACGCTGCATAAGTGATGATGGTCTGGTCAGGTTATTTCACTTGGTGTGTAGGATTTATGAGACAGGTGAGGTACCCTGTGATTTCAAGAAAAATGTTATCATCCCTAAACCGAAGAAAGTAGGAGCTGAGAGATGTGAAGATTACCGTACAATCTGCTTGATTACTCATGCTTCAAAGACCCTGTCTAGAATAATTTACAAGAGGATGGAAAGCCAGATAGAAATGGAGTTGGGTGAAGACCAGTTTGGTTTCAGGAGAAATGTAGGAACAAGGGAAGCTATACTGAGTTTTAGGCTGATTTTTGAAGATAGAATAAGGAAAGGTAAGAGAACGTTCATGGCATTTGTAGACTTAGAAAAGGCTTTTGATAACGTTGATTGGTGTAAGTTGTTTGAAATATTAAAAACGATTGGAATAATGTACAGGGAAAGGAGGGTGCTCTACAATCTATACAGAAACCAGACAGCAGTCATTAGAGCTGAAGGACATTAGAGAGAAGCTGGTATTCAGAAAGGTGTAGGCAAGGCTGCAACTTATCACCCATACTTTTCAATCTATGTGTATTGAACAAGCAATGAAGGAAATTGGAGAAAAATTTAAAGTGGGAGTGAAGATTCTAGGAGAAATATTTTCAACTCAGAGATTTGCTGATGGCATCATTATTTTGGCCGACATGCCAGAGGATTCGAATGAGTTTTTGAATGGTATGGAATCCGTCTTGAGGAAATAATTCATGATGAAAATCAATAAATGTAAAACAAAAATATTGGAATGCAGCCGAAATAAATCAGAAACCTCTATGTACATCAAATTGGCAGGTAAAACGCTAAAGGAAGTAGGAGACTTCTGTTACTTAGGAAGCCAAATAACCAGTGATGGGCGAAGCAAAGAGGATATAAAAAGTAGGTTGGCTCAGGCAAGGAATCTGTTGAAATCGAATATAGATTTAGGTATAAGGACGTCATTTTTGAAAGCCTTTGTCTGGAGCGTGGCACTATATGGATGTGAAACTTAGACTATTGATGCAGCAAAGAAAAGGAGAATTGAAGCATTTGAAATGTGCTGTTACAGGAGAATGATGAAGATCAGATGGGTAGATAGGGAAACAAATGAAGAGGTATTAAGACGAGTGGGGGAGGAGAGATGTTTCTGGCGACTGCTAATGAAGAGAAGGGATAGGTTGGTAGGACACACACTAAGACACCCAAGAATAGCAAGCTTAGTTATAAAAGGAAGGGTCGAGGACAAGAACTGTAGGGGTAGACCAAGGTTGGAATATGTTAAACAGATTGCTTCGGATGTAGGGTATGGTAGCTATGTAGAGCTGAAATGATTAGCTCAGGACAGGGAGCCATGGAGCGCTGCATCAAACCAGTCAAAAGAATGAAGACTCAAACAACATTAACTAGAAAAGCTATACAAAGTATGACAAAACATATTTCTAAATATTTTTATAGGCTAATCTTAAACTTCAACCCTAGGCTAGTGATCAGATGACCACGTGACAGTCGAAACGGGTAATCATAAAATTACATTTTATCAGTGATTTAATTTTAATACGGTATAAGTAACTTTTTCATGAGAGTGTGTTTTATATACCGTATGTAGTTACCCCGCCTAATCTAATTGGGCAAACCCATATTGGCCGACTGAAAAGAATAAATTGATAATGGGAGAGGGAGACTATGAAAGACCATTTCAAGGACGGTCAACAATGAACTTCAGGCTCGCTCATCTACTGAGTCTGGAGGTTGCCTTACACTGCATAGCTATTACATTTGGTAAACTACTCCTTTGTATAATATATAAATTCAAATAAAAATAAATTCATGGTTGATGAAACCTACACACGATTACAGGCCAGTGTTCCTGCTGGTGTTCCATTCACTCCACAAAATCGACGTGAAAGACTCGTGTGCTGTTGAGAAAACCAGTGTGGGTTGACAAAAGGCATAGTGTCATCATTAGTGATGAATTGTTCCTCTGTCTTTCTCGCACTGATTGCCATATCGTGTGCGACAACATACGAAGAGAGAAGTGCTTAGACATTATTGTCGAGAGGCATAGGACCAACTCTGGGCATTATGGTCTGGGGAGCTATCGGCTATAATGTAAAATCTCAATTAGGGAATGTGACTATTGCTTGCTTGATTTGAATGGAATAGTGAATTCCAGTAATCTGGCAAAACAGAATGAATTGGCAATGACTAATAGATTTCTACGATGGTGGCCTAGGCTTAATTCCAAGCTCTGTCATGAATTTTAAATCTAGTATGAGGTTTGCAAACATCCAGAGGACAGTTGAGAGGAGAGTAGTGGATTCATATCCTACTCTTGGCCATTGTAGAAGTGGTTTTCCGCTGATTCCCAAAGTAAATTCAAATCCCAGCTGATTCCTTCCCAACTTAGCTCTTAGTTACAAGTACTGTACGGAGCTCAGAAGAATGCGAGCGTGGGGTGAGGTGGAGGAAAAGGGGAGGGGCGTTCCCTACATAGCCTACAGCAATTCGTTGCTATTTTTTTTTTCGTGTAGCCTCCTCAGAGGCCGAGAGCAGGTCTTTCTATTCGACGCCCGTGGGCGACCTGCGCGTCGGGATGAGAGATGGAATGGATGAAGATGAATGAAACTGGGCAAGGATGTGGAAGGAAGCGGCCGTGGCCTGTCAGAAGGTACTGTCCCAGCATTTGCCTGGCGTTGAAAATGGGAAACCACGGAAAACCATTTCATGGACAGCCAACGGTGGGGCTCGAACCCACGCGTCTACCGAGTCAGCAGAGAGCTTGGCCCCATGACCTAACGCCGCGCTTTAGCCAGCGTAGCCACTACTGTCGGTATTCGTTGCTATGGCAACCTGCTTCCTTCTCAGCAGAATATACAGGGTCTTTATTTTTGCTTCGCAAGGTGACCTTCGCTGGCTGTTACAGGTTGGCGCGCGCGGTGCCCGGCCGTATTCCCACGCTCTTGCTGCGGTATATGTGTGAAATCCAAGCTAATTGGGTGTTTTATAAAGCTACTGTGTACTGTATATCGCATTGTATAGTGTCTTATTGTGATTTTGTATAGTGCTGTAATGCCCTATGTGAAATATTCGTTACGTGAACATGTATATCTGCACAATACGTACACAAAGTGCAGGAAATCGTGCACTAGAACATGGCAAAAGTTTCGAGTGAAATTTCCAGGGAGACCCATTCCTATAAATCGGACAATAAAACAACTGGCTAAGAGATGCAAACGTACAGGTTCAGTAAACAATGAAAAAATACTTTGTTATTTCCTTACTGAAGCTACTGTAAATTAACCGGAGTAACCGGGACATGGGCGCCCGCAGGGAGGGGCAAGGTGGGGCTGTGGCCCCCCTCTGGAATTCCGAGAATGTTGATATTCGATTGGTCAATGTCACCAGTTATTTCATAAATTGAAGTTTCTGATAATCAACTGACAAATGTCACAATAGAAAACTTCTTTAATGTTGCTGACATATATGTATTTATATTCAAAAATATATGGTTCTAATGATGTCATGCACTAGACCACCAACGGAAACATAGCTCCATTTTTCAATATGGTTATGCCTAGTGTGAATACCTTATGTTTACCCAACACTAGGGCCAGATCAAGGTTTGTAGAGTACAGGTTGGCTCATAACTCTCGGCCAATGGGAGAGCGCGCGGGTATACGTCACGGGCCTGCTGCTTTTGAATCGGTCGTTAGTCCGTAGCGCATTACGAGCTCAGTAAATCATATTTTTAAGGGCATCAGCCATTTCAGAATGTCAACTAATGAATTGTTGTGAATAATAGATGATGCTGAACGCTTAATTGCATGACTAATTTAATTATACACCTCCTTCAACATAATAAAACTGATATATACAAACATACTCACAGCCGACTATATCTCCAACAGGCGCAGATCCAACTATCCCCATTGCTTCCCTAAGCACTGCATTATTATTTATAATTCTGTCATTGCTGTCCATTGGTGCCTGCACGTTCGTCTTCATTTCCGCCACCCTCGGAATCAGCAAAACTGTCACTGATAACAGCACCACGATGTTGGTGACCCCGTGGAATGTCATTCTAACTTTCGCCAACCACATTACGAATTAATTGAAGCAGGTGAGGTGCGTCTGCGAAAAAGTAGATTTTTTCCTCTGTCATCGGATGCACGTAGTGTGTAGTTTCAATGGTAATACCGAGTTCTTTCCACAGTGCCATATTCCCTCCGCCACAGTCCGAAACTACATCGTATTCTTTATTATGTAGTGACATAACCCCTTCATTTATAACCGCTTCATTTAAAATGTCTTTCGACATTTTTTTGTCGAAATTAATGTACACAGGTTGCTTCCAGTTCTGAAATAACCCTCTTGCCATTACAACTTGCATGTATGTATGTGGGCCCACAACTTCGTCTGCTTGAGCATCATATTATACAGGGATGACACTTTCATTTCGTCGAAAGAAAGAACAGTAACTCTCTCTCGACCATTCTTCTTTCGTCCACTAATTTTGTTTACTTCTATTACGTTTTTCAATAAACCGTTTCGTAATTCAACATTGCCTGCCCAGCGCTTCAAAGTTGATAATCCAGGTAATGGATATTTCAGTGTGACTCTAGTATACTTGTATGCTCGGAAGCTTAAATATCTTAAATATCGTTTGTCCATCTTGCCTTTGTTTTCTGTTTCCCAGGGGCGTATATAGAAAAAAAATTCGGGGGGGGGGCTGACTATCCTGGAAAATTGTGAGTATTCTCAGGGGATTGTCACCGCAAAATACCCAAATATATCAACCAGTATCTTGGAGCATATAACTTTGTGTAATTATTTTAGATAAGATTCAAAGTTTATATAGACTACAATTATTACTGGCAATACAAAAAAGGTTGTAAAATACAACACAACACCCAAATAAAATTTTATACTTACTGAATTTTCTATTATGATCTATGGAGTATGAATGGCATATATCTAAATATTTGTCAATTTATTAAGCAGAAAGGTAAACAGTTTTTTTACATGTATTTCTAAAAAAAAAACATACTGTGGAAATCACAGCTTTACCTCACAAGGCTGAGTGCACCCCGTTCCAGCCCTCAGACTGGAATTAAAATTTCTTGGCAGAGCCGGGAATCGAATTCGGATCTCCGGGGCGGCAGCGAAGAATGCTACCCACTACACCACGAGTTAGTATAATTTCAATTGCAATATTGTTTATAACTTAGCCGATAAGTTAAGATTAGGGTACAACCAAATCTACAATTAATTTATGCTATTACCAAAGAAGCACTTTCTTAATTTTTATTTGCTTTTTTTCGGGAGGGAGGGGGGGGGGGGGGGCTGGAGTCCCCTCAGCACCCCCCCCCCCCCACCCTTATATACGCCCCTGCTGTTTCCTAACAATGTCGACTTGATTTGGTGTCAATAAATCTTTAAACGTATCTTTAATTTTCTTGTCAAAATCACATTCATACTGCTGAATTGAATTCTCTAATTCCACGTTTCTTGATTGCAAACAGTTTGCTCTAGTCTCTAAGTGTTGCATGTTTTCCTTCACTTTTTTGGTCCCTTCAAGTAATGCGTTGTATTTAAAGAGAAGATCGTCATATTTTGTGTCAGTATCATTGACATTGACGTTATTGACGACGGTATCATTGTCACTGGAAAATGTCGAATCCAATATTTCGTTCAGTAATTGTTGGTTTTCTTTTTTCTGGGAGCGTTCTGTACGTGAAGTTGTGTCTTGGCTCTGTGTTTGAGGCAGTACATTTAAAGAAGGTATTGACGTATTTTTTAATATTCTAGGGTGAGTATTTGTCAGTCGAGCTCGAATTTCGTCTTCAAAATTACTTGGTATGAAATGTTTGCTGCAAATCCGTTTGTTATTCGGCTCGAATTTATCTTTCCTATGGCATTTCTGCACCCACGTTTTCCTACGATTAGCATCCTTTGGAAATCTGAAGAAATATATTTTTTCTCCCGTTTTCTTAACTATTTCCGAATTACTTTTGCAGATTGCAACACTGCAAATTTTTCCTGGCATCTTAAACAACTGAAAGAAAAGAAACCCACGTAAAGAAACAACTTACCCATGGGCTAGAATATGCAAAGATAGATTCCAAGGTAATCTGATGTAATTAATTTACATAATATTCACCTGTTTATTAATGTATAATACACCACGTAACACAATTCATATCTTGAACAAAATAAATACTGTATTAACAAACAAGTAAATAAAACACGTAGTTTCCTCTGTCCACTCTGTTAATGGAGACAGGGGTGCCTCTCGCAGGCCCGATGACGCGTTACCCCCACCCTACTGCCAGCAGAAGGCAAGTTACGAACCAACCTCTCTTCTACTAACCTTGGGGCCAGATGGCCTCGTAGTTCCGCCCCTTAAAACAACAATAACAAACTAACCCAACACTATCAAACGTGGTTAGGCCGGCTACTACTTTCGCCACCTCACTTTGGCAGTGACGATATGAGAGCACGTTCTGGAGATATTTTTGTACATTGCAACACCGATAGCAGATTTCAGCCCTTAAAGCGAGGTTTTCTTTGCTGACTAGTAAATTATTGGTCCCTTAAGGTCGCGCTTACAATATAGGGACATTTACTGTTTTGAGGCCCGTAATTACGGGGGAACAAACAGGGCGGTAGGATTTAGGGGTGGAAGAAAATCTGGAAAACTGTACAAAACCGCTTGGGCATTAAACGCCAAGTTAATAATGTTTAATCCCCCTGCATACACACACACACACACAAGAGAATTATTCATTGTCGCACATTTGCAAGGTTCATTATTTAAGGACACACAAAACGGGATTGTGTTAGTCATCGTGGTGTTCTTGCTTTTGAATCTGACTTGAAAGTGAAATTGGACTAATGAAATCCTAATCTTGTTTGCAAATGACAAGGCAGGAAGGAATCCCCTTGTTATTTAAAAAATTGGTGTTTTTCTTTTTGCGTATGGCTTTTAGTGCTGGGAGTGTCCGAGGACATGTTCGCCCGAGTTTGTAGCTGCTTGTATGCGGACCCCCTTGGGGTGAGCTACAAATACCGTCGCGTGTGGAATGTTGTCTGGGAAGGAAAGTGTGAATGTAAGGACGAGGAATTGGAAGGTAGTGGCTGTGGCCTATAGTTAGGGACCAACCACGGCATTTGTCTGGAAGGAAGATGGGAAACCACAGAAGACCATCTTAAAAGTCGCCGGCGGGGAGATTCGAACCTCCTCGCCTCCCGGATGTGAGCGACTGCCTGCAGCCACACCGTAACGACCACGGCTAACTCACCCGTTTTTGCCATTGGTTGTGTATATCTTTTGAAATTTAAATGTAAATTCTTTGTATTAAGTTCTTTTTTTCAATTTATAAGTTTAGTCAACACATAGTTAAATACACTCTCATTGAAGAAACAGCCCCATAGGTAAAGGACACTTTAATAAATCGACATATATTAAATCGGGGGTAGCAAATAATTTTTATTTTCCCTCAGGGGCTTCAGGAGCCCTAAATGCGGGCCAGACTGTGTTGTTCACTCGTCTAAATTTGCGTCGTTCTGCCTTACTGCAATCGTTATTCATGCTGCAAAATGCCATACCGGTAAATTTTTATTCAAGGTGTGCCATACTACAACTGTGGTCCATTTCTTGAGGACAGAGCAATTATTGCTTCAAATGAACAGCAATCTACCATTGTTGTAGATTCTTAACCTGTAGTGTTAAATCTTCTACGATCGAAGCAATTTACACGCTAATACCGGTAGTTAAATAGTTCTGCGGTGTTTTTGTGCCGTTATCAAAGCGAGATCAGTTGAGACAAAATGGTGAATTCAGTGATAGACTTCGTAATGTTGTAGTCTATATGATTCCAATGGAATCTACTTGCAAGGCAATTTCCGATGCGCCAAAATGTAGACTTATATGAGTGGAGAAGCTAATTTAATCCTAATTTAATTGGGCTCGTAGTCGTATTGACCGACTGAAAGTTACAATTCAATATAGATCAATAGGTGACAACGCCAAAGTTGAAGGGGGGATTGATAATGATGTGCTTCTGAAAGAAGAAAATTACAGAATAGACATTAGCAGGCGCTTAACTCAAGGAACATTCATGTGACATTCTTAAGTGCAAATGTATAATAGGCCTAGTTAAATGATCCTGCGATGTTTGTCGTTATCAAAGCGACTGATAAGAAGTACATGATTTAGTGAGTTTTATATATTTTACTTTACGGTCAGCCATAATCAAATGAAATATTTTCTTTCTAACAGGAAAATTTGCTAAAACCAAGGGCGTCACTCAAGGAACATTCATGTGACATTCTTAAGTGCAAATGTATAATAGGCCTAGTTAAATGATCCTGCGATGTTTGTCGTTATCAAAGCGACTAAGAAGTACATGATTTAGTGAGTTTTATATATTTTACTTTACGGTCAGCCATAATCAAATGAAATATTTTCTTTCTAACAGGAAAATTTGCTAAAACCAAGGGCGTCACAAGTACGAGTAACGTACAATACGAATTTATCATTTCGTACTAAATTCATTATGTTAAGAAGAGCAATGCGAAGTATTCCCCGTAACTTGATAAAAAGAGGAGAAACATGATGGACCCGCTGTAACGGGCCAGTACAAACTAGATATTTGGAAACAGTGCTATTTGAATTATTAGGCAGATTCATATGTAGAGATATCTCCACAGTTCAATTTAACTCAGTAATTTGAAAATATCTGAAAATATGTCCTCCAGTTACCATATTTAGAAAATAGGCGAACTGGATTTACATTAGCATTTTAATGAACTGCTTGATTTTTATATTATTGTCGATACATGGTGATACCACTAATTTTTACCTGTTTTTAAGAACTGTAGATTATGACAATGAATGACAAAAGAAGAAACGCGAACTTCCATAGACAAAAACTGTGAACTTAAAACAAAACATTCCTCCCAATCTAGCCATAAAGCAGCCAACGGGTTCAGTCCCGTCAAATAATGATGATTATGATAATTCTTGTTTCAAGGGGCCTAACATCTAGGTTATCGGCCCCAGTCAAATAATGAATTTCACGAAGCAAGTAAGAAATGAAACAAGAATAGGGGGGGGGGGGCTGGTGGCAATGAAATGAAAATTATAACTTGGCCCCCCTCAGGAAAAATCCTGCGGGCGCCCATGAACCGGGAACTTCGTAAGGAGATGCCAATTGTTTGGCAGCGGGTGGGAAACATTTTCTGCGTCTACTGTAAACATGGTGAGTAAAAATGCATGATACTGATTTTTAGCAACGTATTCTGCCGTACATATGCGCATGCGGTTGCTGGCAACGGAGCCGTCACTGGCGGAGCGAGAATGTCCTTGCCAAGCAAATGTAAAGACCCTGTATATCTGTCCGTTGTGCACTCAGGACGAGTGGACACTGTTCGGAAATTATGGCACAATGTTTTTGAGAAGACATATCACAATGTTATCTCTGGCTACATTTCCCTGCCTAGCATTCTTCTGAGCTCTAGTATCGTCAGTACAATAACCCAGGTTATCAAATAGATTCCACACATATTCAAGAATCCAGGGGTTTCTAAATGAAGCAAAGAAAAATCACTTGGGCTAACTTTGCTTAAGGGTTACGCATTACATTTCTGTCAAGGAAATACAGTATATGTTCACTCTCTGCCTGTTTCATGCTTCTGGGATAATTCCCAAATTGTTCCATCATGAAGAATTAACAAGCATTTGCATTGCTGTTAATAATAATAACCTTTATTGCAGCCAGTTGGCCATTGCTGTTAAAAGCAGTGGTTTTACAGTTAATTAATTAATGTTGATTCATTTAGAGGTTTTTGACTTTGTGGTCATGTGTACGTGTGGTGTTGGCTCAGTTCTGTCGCACAAGGCAGAATTAAATTCCTTGTCAGAGCCAGGAATCAAACCTAGACCTTCAAGGTGACAGCCAAAAACTCTAGTCACTATGCCACAAGGTGGATTGCACCAACAAAATGAAATAGCTGTACTTCACTCATTCCGTTAAGCCAATGTTAATTACCATAATTCTTCGGATAAAGTAAGTCATGGAGTACACAATTACTATTTTAACTTTTGCAAAATATACAAATGCAGCATTTTTTAAATAAACCTGGTATTTGGTGACTTTCTGTAATATTGGAACGGTACAGTAGGGGACATGGTGTTAAATGAAGAAGGGAATAAGGGTTTCTTTATTGGGGCATTATATTCTTTCTTGCATGTTTGACAATTTCCACACACAATGCTGCACTGTACTGATGAAATCAATGGCTCGAGAGTAACCTTGAGATACATTTTTTTAATACTTTCAATGCACAAGCAAAACTGGTCAGAATTTACAACAGGACTCCACTTGCATCTACATTGTAGGCCTATACAACATATCACTCTTTTCATAACTTTCTTATTACAGGAACTACTGGCCCGGCTCCTTTGCAAATGCCGCCATAGCAAACCATTTTCCAGCCCAAAATCTAGGATTTGCTCTCTGATGCCAGCGAGTTTCTTCAAATAAAATATCAAGAAAGATAGGTCATATAATAATCACCGACCATTTTGTAGGCCTATCTCAAAAGTTTTAAGTATCGGTTACACGTGTATCTAGCATTTCAGTCATCTCCAACATTTAAGGACAGATGAACTACTTGTTACGTTCCTTAAAACCACATCTTAAACAAAACCTAACGCATCTCTATCAGGTACGGTATCACAGTATAAAATGGTTCTAAACAGTGGCATCGAAGCTTACTAAACTAAACCAAACACCACTAAAACAGTGTCATACATAATATCTATATATATAGCAGCAAATACTTTAAAAGTGATCAGTTTTATTGAAACCGTAACTGAACAATACCATACATAACCTCCATGATCGAATTTCTTGTCAGAAAAAATATCGCTACTGATTCATTAGATACAGTATGCTCAAGTGCAGTCTAATCATAAATTGTCTGACCAAAATTGCATTTCCATCGAAAGTATAATTAATTTACACGGTAAAATATCACAGAAGGCTTCGTCGCCACAATTTCATTCCACAGTAGCCTACATCATTGTGGAAAACAATGAACCGTCACAAGTTTAATTCCGTGACTTAATGCAGTTTATAGATTGCTATAAATGCCAGTCTCTATCACCGTTTCCATCCTGGAAAAATTTGCGCATGCTTTATTGCTTCCAGATCGCTTCACATCGTCAAAAATTATTTACCGCGCCATATTTGATTTTATAAAGCAGCTTCCGGTTACATACTGACCACGGAGAAAAAAAGCTTTGGTTGTTCACCACTGACGCATGCGCACTGGAGCAAGACCTTCCGCTCGCTAGACGCGTCTGAGTAAATAGGCCTACGTGTGGTGAGAAGCGTAGGAGCATCAACCTTTAGTGATAAAAATTCCTTTTGTGGAGAAGTATTTGTCAAACCTGACTCTACCCCTCAAACATCCGACCAAAAGGTTGGATTTTTGTTCACTGTATGAGATTATATATTGAGCTGACACTGTTCGAATGAGGTATGGTGCTCGGTGCCCGCGCCCGACGGATGTGAAGTGTGATTTCGGCATTGGTGCGGGAATTCGGCTTCACACAGTCAACCATGTCCAGGGTGTTTGGTGAACGTTGCCTACGTTATAACACAAGGCCGGGAGATGACGCACCGCGACTGGGGGTCAACTGAGTTCAGCATTCTGCCGCTAGGATCGCATTGTAACACTCTCAATATGAGCGCACTATATGAATTTAGAGATGAGAGAATACCCGGGCTATTTCATGCACATTTACAAAAGAGTGGTTTATCATTGATATCTATAATTCACTGAAATATCATCATCAAGCAGTCTTTTCTTAGAGCTTCAGTACTTTCCTGTTCAGAGGCTTATTGTGAAGCTGTAAAAATCGTTCATTCCTGCTCGTGCGATTGAAGGCTAGCTTGTCCAGGAGCGGCTTCAGGAACTTCTTCAAAAGGTGAATCGGAAGTTCAAAATCGTTGCATTGGTCACACTTAATTGTTTGACAGAACTTGTCTTTTAGTAAAAGTGTGCAGTTTGTCACTAAGTTCTTCCGTGGCAGATACTGGACAGCACGTGATACGCATTGCATAATTCGCTCTAGTAACACCACAAATTATGTTTTAAATCGCCACTGATCTTGAATTATGGCGTATTTGTCATTCGCCTTCTTGGGTACCTCAGTCCTCCACGATCTTGAAATCGTATGAGGCTGAGGACCGGGCTTTCACTCGCAGGAGGAGAAATATTTTGCAAACAACCTTCACAGCTGGTATTTTCTTCTGCTACGTGCACTAGGTAGCCTGCCACCATTGCTACTGCTATGTTGGATGCAGTAGCTGGAGTTCCTAAAAATAAAACCAAATTGTTAAATACCGTAATCGTGTTTAGATAAAAACACAATGCAATGAAAATAAATTGGCAAATTAAAAATGTACCTTCAACGGGATTTCCAACTATAGCAAGGACGTGTTCGGGAAGCACCGGTACGAAGGCAGAATCCGTGACATGTCCTTCTTCACCTGGCTCTTGAAGTTGGTTCTTAGAAAAGAACCTGGACCTTACGCTGGATACTAAGTCTTCATTCCTTAGTTCGACGTGTCAATGGCTCGAAGCTGCGATAATTCCAGTGTGAAGGGTAGATTCAATAGCATGAATACAAGATCTCACATCCATCATATCATTGAACCCCCCTTTTCGTCTGAGGTGACTGAAAAATAGCTCGACATCGTCACTCGATAAATTCCTCGTTAGGACATAGAGGAAATTGATGCTTATTAAATATCGTATGCATGCCACTGAAGATAGAGTTGACAACTCCAGAGCGTGGTAAGTCTCTTTAGTAAATTTCCTGAACTTTTCGGGTTGTTGCTGAAGGTCCTCAATGTATGGCAGAAATACGTCCGTTAACCAGTGCAGTCTTTCATCGTCCATCTCACAAAAAATCATCTTTTTGTCATTTCTGGAGTGCGTGTCATGAGATGTGTTACAGACATCATGGATGTCAAACCATTTCTGAAAATGTTCCATAAAATTAATAGTCTCAAGTAAACTGCCTTTGTCATTAATTTTCTCAGAGCACACGACTTCCATACTTTTTAAGGCTGCGACAACTTCAGGTGAAAATACAACTTTGGCCCCGGAAACATTCACCTTTTCCAAATTACTAGGATAAACCACCTTCCTGGAGAGTTTCCTGACAGATCTTATCACCAGAGTTTTCTGAAGATTGTAAAGGATCTTCAAATGATCACTTGTCACATTGTTGCCATTTGCAAAGAACTCCCTAGACAAGTACTGCGATCGTACATTCTTGATAATGTGACTGGGATCAAAACTTATAAAGAGCGGTCGATTTTCATCAAGAGGATGTTTGATTTCATGCAATATACGACCCCCGCATAGCGTTTCAAACATCGAAACATTCGCGTGACAGTTGACAGTTACAATTCTTAACACTCTGAAACCACTTTCTTCGACTACCTTCATAGCATCTAATACCAATTTTGCCAAGTGCGCTCCAGAAATAGAACAAGTAAAATAAAATGACACAGGAATTCTGTAAGAAGAAGATAGTCCTTTGAAAAGAATGCAAAGTAACTTGTTGGCTAGTTTGTCTTCAATACCAAGAGCGTCTAAGTCTGCGTCACTCATGTCTAAATTCCTATCGTACACAAGTCTAGGCTTTATAGCCATTTCGTCAATGATAAGGGAGCCCACTTTTGCATTCTCGTGTTCCAGTGACTTTTCCTCTGCCATCAATCTGGCTCTGATCAATGAAGTGATACCAGTCTCTCCTTTCGAGTACCCTACGTATGTCTTCAAAGTTTTGGGATGTGGTAGGTGCAAGATACTTAGTTCACGTAACAATCGATAGCCTGTCGGTGACGTAGTAGATAGAAGAACACAAATTTTAATTGTAGTTTCTTGGTACTTATATTTCTTCTTTCCAAATACTTGCAGTTGTTCGAGCAAGAAAAAGACTTTGAGGCTACTTTGTTGGGCTTCATTTTGAATTGCAGACAGCTGCTTGTTTATGTCATATTTCTTAGTTTTATATTTCTTCAATTCGCCCCGAGGATCATGAAATTTTCTTCGTAGCTTGTGAATTACAGCGTCTCGCTTAGCAGTTGTTTTCGTAGCACTCCGCAGTTCCTTTCGAAGAAACTTCCTAACAACTGGCCTTGAAATGGGTGAAAACTGTGTCCCTATACCTCTACAATTTATCTCGTCTGCACAAATAGGGACAAAATTACTCACAGTTCCTGGAGAGTCACATTTTCTTTTGGATGAAAGAGTGTCGTCAGTTTGACACTGTCGTCTGTTTGGTGGTTTCCTAGCTGTAGTTGTCACTTGTTTGTGCTGAGGGAAGTCTGTAAATACTGAAGGTATGGATTTAGGCAGAAGAAATCTTCTAGTTGGGCTCACACTGTAATTGTCTTCTCTGAAATGCCTACTACAAACTGCTGACTTTTTAGAAGGAGTCCATACACTACCTGGCTTTTCACCTCGTCGAGAAACAGCTATACTCTACTTATTTCTTAATTCCTGATTGATAGGAAACGAGTGAAATGAAACTGATTTGCACATTCCCTGCCGGGACGTACAAAACGGAACACAGTGTAATGTTTTTTACTAATGGTTCCCCTAAGTTGTTGTTATTAAAAGGAATGTTAAAATTACTACTGAAGGGGCAAATATAAGAACCAACAACCAATCCCACCATTAAAGTAACACCTGAAAAAGTTTTATGGATAAGAAGAAAAATCCGGGTGGGCGCCAACTCATATACAAATTAAATCTATGAGTAATCAATCTCTTGTTCAATGAAATAGAAAAACAAATCCTCTACAATCTCAAGGGGTAGGGTATTTCTGAATACCAACCAAGATACCATCAGTGAGGAAAGCAAGTTTAGATATCTACTGCAATATACAATCAATTACAGGTAATGTTACTCACGGTTTGAGGAGAAATATGAATATCATATATAATATACACGTTCATTCAGTGTAACAAAATCTTCCAGTTCACATATACAAGCACATACCCATATCATAATCTCCAAACCTACAATAATGATTTTTAAAAATCCTCTCACATCCAGTGTTCATATATCTCATCTTCTTGCCTTTTCTAAGATAAGCCACTTCCTCTACCGCTAGATCCTCCTCCATGCATTCCACAGATTAGCACTCCAATATGCATAGTTCATGATCTTACCAACGAAGCGCTACTATGATAAAAATGTCACATTCGCCCCCAGAAATCTTGACAACAAAGTCATTTTGGAGGGATTTCTGATACACATTTAACCCAAATATCCATAAGTACGTTAGATACCAAGTCCAAGACCATTTACGTCTTCAGTAATTGGAGCAACATCTTCATGAAGACCCTTCACCAGGATTTTTCCATTTTTGTCGACAAGGGTGCTGAGATGTTATATACAGTCAGGCATTCTTTCATACATAGTTCCACCAAACCCTCCACTGTGAAGATCCTTGGCAGCATATTCATCTTTTGCATATATTCATTCATGTGAATAGTCTGTTCCATCTTGAACTTGGAGAGAGTCACATCAACTTTTGTTCGCCTCAGTCCATTTTGAACAGCAGTGAGGTTCACAGTCCTGGAGAGTTCATCCAGTTCTCTGCTATCTCCACAACCTCGTGGCAAGAGAATCAACATGAGGAGTTTATCTCCCTGGTAGTCCAGCTGAATTGCTTGGTAGTCAAGGAAGTTACCATACATATAGCTATCTGTTGTATGCACCATATCCATACTTGTCACATCATTGCATGACGTATGAAACTGCTCAGATCATGTGTCTCTCGAGATGATTTACTTTGTCCAGTTGCCATTGAAGTATATTCCATTAACTAAAACTGCACGAGTTACTGTGGTTACTGCATCATTATGTAGGGTCTATCATAACCAGTCTTCATATCTCCATATAATTACCATATTTAGACTTATTGAATACGAAAACTTAGAAATCATATTTCAAATATACAAAATTACTGTACCAAATCAAATTAACAGATGCAAAAACCAACGTAAATTATGGTCAAAAGATATAAAAAACAGAATTAATGGATTGACTAAAAATAAGAAAGAAAATTAAATAACATTCTCACTAAAAGATATGTACATTACAGCAAACCAACAAATGCACCCTGTGCAAATATATCCTAAGATAGATCACAAATTAGACATAATATGCCTCAAAACATGAATTATAATAATAATGAAGTCGCGTAACACGCCCCCTACACATTTAATTCCAAATACACATCCATCACATACACACTTCTTACACACATAAGAATATACATGAATATAATTAACTAAATCATAAACTCTGCATTCAAAATACCTATCTCTAAATGCCAGGCATAGATGTACCTATACTTCGTTTAAACAACAAACTTCCGTAATGAGTGTACATTATATGTACCATACAGAATTCTCCCCTCATCTTCGAGTACATATGCACATGGACCTATTCTCTTATTAATTTTATATGGACCAGAATATATAAGAAAAAACTTCTGCATCACCTTTTCTGAGCTACAGGATTGCCTTGGTACCTGTAATAGTACTAAATCACCCACCATAAACTCGTCTGTTTTTTTATTTCTTTGTTGACGTTTTCTTTTTTCAGATGCTTTATGTAAATTCCTACCTGCCATTTAATAAACATATTCCTTTCCATCTTATCTTCCACAGATAAACCCAAAGTTTTTACCAATTCATTTTGAAGCTTTTTACCTAGATGAATTTCCATTGATGTGAACTTAGTACTCTCATGCTGTACCGAATTCAACCAGTTTTCGACTTTATAAAGTTTAGATACCCAAGTTGTATGCTTATCATGAACTAAAGCATGGAATATACGACCAATCTCTTTCATAACACGTTCACAAAGGTTTCCTTGTGGATAACGTATTGATGAATGTACTTGTTTTATCCCAACTTGTTCCATTCATTTTCCAGTATGTAGATGTAAACTGAGGTCCACTATCCGTCAAAATTTTAAGTTGAGTACCATATTCTGGGATATATCGATCTACTATCATATTACTACATGCTTTCCCTGTTGCCATCCTCATTGCATATAATTTTACAAATTTCGAAAAAGCATCAACCACCACAAATATATATTGATAACCAAATTGTCCTTTTACCACTGGACCAAACAAATCTGCACATATTAACTCCCCAGGTTTACTTGTAATTACAAATTGCATAGGACCATAAAGATACCTACAAGGGAATTTAGATTTTTGACAAAGAACACAAGTAGATAGAATCTTTCTAACATCTCTTCCCATTTTATACCAAATAAAGTTTGGTTGAAGTTCATACAAAACCTTATTTGCACCGAAATGTCCTAACTCTTTATGAATAAACCATACTATCTCCTCTCTAAGACATCTCGGTACACAAATACCCCACTTACCCTCCTTACTTTTACGTGCCAAAAAGCCATCTTGTAATTTATACACATGTCCACCTATCTTAAGACTCACAAAACCTCCTGCCTCTAATTTTACTAATATATCACTCAATTCGTCATCCTCTCTTTGCCTTTCTAATAGTTGCCTTAATGATTTCATAGATTTCTTATTACTCTCATCTATGCAGGCACAAATTAATACACCCTTCTCACCCTTCAAAGTATATTTTTCTCCTATTATCTTTCTATCTCTAGATAAAATATCAGCTAATATATTATCCTTCCCTCTTATATGATATATATCAAAATCATATTCCTGTAAAGCTAGTATCCAACGACTCACTCTATTCGAACTCAATTTACAGGATTTCATGAATGCTAAAGCATGATGATCCGTATAAATACTAAATCTACCTCCCAAACCATACATACGGAATTTACACAGACTATAAACAATTCCTAAAAGTTCCAATTCCATTATACTATACTTTCTTTCAGCAGATGTTAATCCCCTTGACGCTAATGATACAATCCTAAGATGATTGTCTTCATCTTTTTGACATAATACCCCCGAAATCCCTATCTGTGAAGCATCAGTCATCAAAATATATTCCTTATCCCTAAATGGATATTTCAACACTACAGCTTCCATAAATCCTTGTTTTAATGCCCGAAATGCATCCTCATTAATCTTTTCCCATTTCCATTTCGTGCCCATCTTCATTAGGTCTCTAAACGGTTCCACTAAGCATGCGTTCTTAAGTAAAAATCTTCTAAAAAAATTGCACATTCCTAAATAAGATTTTATTTCTTTAACATTCCTAGGCATATCAGTATCCAGGATTTTCTCTATCCTACCAATCTCCGGAGATACACCTTGTGCAGAAACTTCATGACCCAAAAAGATAACCTTTTGACTACAATACTTCGATTTAGACAGCTTCAATGTGAAACCAGCCTTATCCAATTTGTTAAAAACACAATTCAAATGATTTAAGTGTTCTTCAAATGTTTTAGAACTAATAACTAAATCATCTATATATATAGTAACAAAATCGGTACAATCATTTCCTAATGCAATGTTGAGAGCTCTTATCAAAGCAGCAGTACTACTTTTAAGTCCAAAATGTACTGTCCCCGAATTCGTATAAAGAGATACGAGGAATTGATATGAAAGGCAGCCTTGAAAAAAGAAAGCATTTAATTAATATTGGAAGAGTGAATTTTGGAACAGGTCAATTACACAAGCTTTATGTCATGATGTATTGCTCAACAAGAAGCTTGTTAGCTGAATGTAATCTCCTCATAGAAAGGGCGTATTTGATTGGATCATCCATTCGAGATAGACCATAGCTGGTTCTTGAAGAAAAAGGAATGGGATTGGAAGGTCCGTTGAGAGAACTTAGAAATGGAATGTTTTATTTTGTCTAGTAGGCTATTTAATGAATTTGGAAGCATTGACCTTGGGAAATAAATTGAAGACATTAATTAAGTTATAATCAGGAAATATCTTCTGTAGATATTAGTGCCCGAAGTATGTATGAGGATATTCATGTCCGAGTTCGGGTAGGCAGCATTGAGTAAGGAACAGGTGCTTCGAGAAAGCGAGAGAAGGATGACGTCAGAGTGTGTCAGGTGACGTGAGGGAGAGTCCACTTGGTCAGAGAGAGGGGAGCAGAGGGCTGCGGAAAGGCATTATGACAGTGGTTGTTCGTGTGGGATGTTTAAGGAAGTGATATGAACGTGTGAAACGTCGTGTCTAAATGTGCTAATGTATTGTGAAGCACGGAAGTCTGTGTGATTTTGAGTGGGTTTTGGAATATTCCACGGTAAAGACCGGTGGCATGGGGAGACAATGAATTGTCAGTCAGTACTGTGTACCGTATTCGTGGAGAATAGGGAAATGTGAATATACTTTTTGAAAAGTACTGAACGTGTATGTTTGTAAGGAAACGCCTTGAGACACGTTACTTCGGAACGATATGTTCGAGGAGGTAGTGGTGAGCAATAAAATGGAGAACATTATGGACACGTGGCCGGAAGGAGAATGTGATCTATCAGAGGAAGTCATGGTATTTTGTTAAATTATGCTGAGGGAAATGTGGTCTACATCATGAATGTGAGAATTCCTTCGAGTGGAGTCACTTAGAACGATATGCGGAAAGGCAAAGTTCACGCAGCCACTTCAAAAATGCACAATCTAATAGAGAACATTATGAATTTTGGCCCACAATTATGGAAGGAGACTACACGATTTTCTGGAGGGACGAGAAGAAGAAAACGCCAGGACGAAGACCGGGGATTGGTGCATTCTTGGAATGCACGGTACCTGAGATTATAATTTTGAATGCTTTTGCACGTTCTTTTCTTCCTTTTTGTCAGACACCAACAGTGATCTTCTGTTCTCTCTTAGGGGTTCAGGTCTCTTATATTTTGTATGAGTATGTTTCAGATATATAACTTCTGTGATCCACCTAGCGTCATCTAGTAGCAAACCTCTGAAGCTACTCAATTCCTCATCGTGCAAGAGGACTTACTTATCCATTTGGCTACCAGATCTCGTTACCATCGTCAGCTATTTTCTCCTTGAGCAAGAGGACTACGTCTACTGTTTCACTCACCATGCTGCGCTAATATCGCCTACTATCAACTCTTAGAAGACCATCCATCAAGAAGAGAATTATTTTTTGCTAAGTTGGTTATGCTGATATGTATACCTTTTGTTTCCTACCCCCACTCTCTCCCCTTCCTAGGACCTTCCGTGCTTCGTTGAGCTGCTCTCACTTCTTAGTCGGCAGTCGTAGTAATCAGTTAAGGCTCAACCAGAGCCAGCCTCCTGACCTAACGAGGCATTTTTTTAAAATTCCACGCCATGTTGGAACTTTAAGCATCAGTGGGGAACTTCACCTTCGCCATGCAACAAAGATAAGTACCTGCTTCAAGTTTTAACTTCATCTTCATGATTTTACCCACCACATGCTTTTAACTATCTTTTATAGGCAGTGTGAAATTACTTATTTTGGGGCAAAATCATCCTCCGCGGGATTTTCCATGTTGAGCTTTTGTTTAATCAAGCTAATCTTAGTGAAAGCAGCATTTCTTATGCTTGCCAAATGAGAAATCTTCTCACTACGTGGGATATTATCTAATACCCACTGTCTGTAATTTACAAAGCAAGTTCCTCCGCTGGATTTACATTAGCCCCATTTTACTACTGGGATTGTTCTGGAACTTTCCAGATTCGGTACTCAATCTACGAGTCCTGCCGTCATGTATTTCTCACGTACTTGGGAGAATTCTGTTTAAAACTAAATTACTACAATAGTGAATTTTCGTCCACCGCTGGAACATTCTATGGTGCATTTAATTGTAAATCACAACTGTTTCAAGAAATAGACTCTCACATATATAGTGCAATCAGTTCTTCCTATAATTGCAATAACTTTCTTTTCCACAAACTTTGTGTCTCCACAGTGAACATTTCATATGTTTCAATGAACTATAGTGAAAACCAGTGCTTGCTCAACTTTTCTACCGCGTCGCGATCGTCCGCTTATATTCAAATAAGGCCATGAACATTTTCCTCAATTCCCATTTCTCTTTCCTAAACCTCTAACTAACAATCTGCAATAAACTTTTAATCTAGGTCTATTCCAATAAGGTGTCATTCCAAGAAGTGCCCTTCCATTTTTGTTGGTTTATCATTAAGTATCTCTGTATAATCTTTGTGATACGTGTCTAACACACGTTTCAAACTTAAATTGTTCCTCCCTTCAAAATCAGGGAAAACAATTCTCTAAACTCTTGAGCGAGTCATGTTCAGGTTTCACGAAATGGAAACTGCCCCATTTTTCTCGTGATTCCTAATTAAACATAGGAAGTCTAGAAACTTCCTTTTCACTTTCTCCAGGTTTCACCGTAAGTGACCTGCCCTTTTTGTATAATTCTCATATATTAATTCTGTATAAATATAAGAAGTTGTAGGAACTTCTATTTTATTTTTCACGTTGTTATTATTGTTATTTTCAAAGTTGTCACTTTCTCTAGAACATTCTCTCCAGAATTTCTTAAGGTGCACTTTTTGTACTTCAATTCACGTTCAAGCTTTAATTATTTTATTGCTCATTTGTTTAAATCTTATAAAGATTTTAGAAACATGTAAGGTTTGAAACCTTGTAAATTGTCAATTGCCTGGAGCAACCGTTTAATGTTGAGAGGTCTACGACCCTATTTGTTAAAAAGTTCAAATGAACTATGTTTATTAAATTTATATTGCATAATTGTTAATTTCCTCAAACTTCCTGCATTGTTAAATAAATTAAATATTTGTTTTTGGATTCATCATTTCTTTGATACTACAGTTAGGCAGGATCCTGGCTTTCCTAGCTCTTCCTAGGTTTATGCCCTCGTTCATATACAATAAATCGTTTACTATCTGTCTGGCCAGATCATCACCCTTCCCTATAGTACTTTTATTCGTGCTTGAAAGGAAACACACTAAAGCCTCTCTCTGGCAAACTGCCCAAGCCTTAGCTGCGGTTCCCGTCAGCTTCGACCAAGCTCGTAGCCACTTTAGGTATCCGAGCACATATTTGCGGTGGCAACCGCTTCTAAATGGATTAAAAGTCAAATTAATAACTTTTGTGGGACTCTCCTCCTATTCTTCTATCCTTCTTTTCCAATCCCAAATCTACTTCCTTCTCTTAATCATCTTCCCTTGGTGGGTGGGTTATTCCCTAGCCTATAATCTACCCAAAATTTGGTACCAGAAACCCGGGAGAGTCCATTTTTTATATCCATTGTTTGTCAAGTGTCATTTGACAATACTTGGCAAATTATTAACATCTGCTTTGGATTTTTCAGCTATATCTACGTCATGCAAAGCCTGTGAACGGGAAAGAGGCCGCTCCTGTCTCCTTTGGTGTGTCCTGTTCTTTCGACCCATTCTCTGCTACAAGCTTGACAGCATCTCCAAGGTTCTACAGTTTCGTGAGTTGTATTTCAATTTACTCTCTTTATCATGGCTCCTACTGAAAAAGATGAAACTCTCATTGCTAGACGTTCTTCTTATAAAGGGCAACTCACTAGATTCCGAAATTTCATCAACAAGTTAGATCCCGCCGAGTGTGATTTAGATATCTTAACACATCGTCTTAAGTTGTACGAACGGTCTTATGATTATTATGACCAAATTCAAACCGAGATCGAATCCGCTTTTCCAGACCTTCAATCGGATCGGGACGAGGTCGAACCCTTGTACTTTGAAGGAATTGCAAAGGCCCACCAACTGATCCGCAATATCTCAGAACCGGACACTAGGGTCATCAATCCGGCCCAGTTCGCATCCGCTTCAGTTCACAAGAACAAACCAAAACCGTTACTTCCCAAGATAAGCCTACCGCACTTCTCAGGCAAGGAAGGTGAATGGTATTCTTTTTACGAACTTTACTGCTCCCTAATTCATGAAAATATCGAGATCCCAGACATACATAAATTTTATTTCCTCCGTACGTCTTTGGAATCTGAGGCCTTGGCTTTGGTGGAGTCATTGCCTTTAAGCGCAGACAACTACCACATCGCCTTTAATCTCCTTAAAGAGAGATATGGCAACTTACGGTTGAGTGTCGCTCGTCATATCCGTTGTCTCTTCAACTTACCTGCCGTCAAACCTAATGACGTCACATCTTTAAGAGACCTCTTAGATTCTATGCAGTTAAATGTCAGAGCGTTATACCAGCTAAAACAGCCTGTCCAAACATGGGACACCATACTTATTCACCTAGCTACATCAAGATTCGATTTTTCGACACTGAAAGCCTGGGAGATCGAACTCGCCTGCAACAAGGAACATTCGTTCGAACACCTCATCTCGTTTCTCAACAGTCGATGTCAATTCCTTACAGCACTCGCATTTCAGTGCGAAAAAGTCGAAACGAATCCTCAGTGTCAAATTTTTGAAAAAAAACTTGCTTCTTCAAAGGGACATCAGCCCCCATTTGTCGAAAACAAACAAACCCGTTCTTCTTTCAATCATTCAAGAGAAGATATCAGGCCGCTTAACAAATCGTTAAAATGCACGCTCTGTAAAAAGCTTCACACCTTGTATTTGTGCAAATCCTTTAAAGAATTGTCTGTCGAAGATCGAAGAAACTTTGTCTTGAATAGCAAACATTGTTTCAACTGCTTATCACCTAAGCATTCTTCTTCGAACTGTACGTCATCAAATCTCTGTTTTCATTGTAAAAAACCGCATCATTCTTTATTGCACGTTCACGATAAATCGAGGTCATCAGCACCTGCCTCTTTAAGCTCCTTGCAGAGCCGCTCCGAACAAACTAATGCTTCTTCCTGCATTTCCAACGCCGACACTTTTCACAGTGCGCAAACCCTGTTGACCACTGTACAATTTGAAATCCAAGATAGATTTGGAAATTGGTTCAAAACCCGTGGTCTTCTCGATTCCGCTTCAACGCACAACTTTGTTTCGCAATCGTTGATTAAAAAACTAGGTCTTTCGTCATCGCCTACTTCTATCAATGTGACCGGCATTGACAATTTGAAAACTCAAGTTTTGCAGTCTTCAAAATTGAAAATCAGAGACGTTTGTCAAAGAAACACCAATCTTAATTTAAACTGTCTCATTCTTACCAGTATTGGCAAGGACACTCCAAGTTACTCCATTAATACTTCCGGTTTAAAGATTCCTTCGCACTTAAGGTTAGCCGATCCTCAGTTTAATGTTCAAGGTCCCATTGATGTGCTTTTCAGTGCCAATGTTTTTTGGAATTGCATTCGCAAACAAACACGCAAGTTATCTTCAACCGTGGTCGCTAGAGACACCGATTTTGGTTGGGTTATTACTGGTGAAATCCAACATCCCAGTGTTCAAACCAAAACGCAATGTCATTTCGTTACAGCTGACATAAATCCCATTTCTGAAAAAGAGAACGCTCATGTTTCAAATCTCAATATTTTTGAAAACCACTTGTCGAAACGATGTCTTATCGTGAACAACTGTTTAAATGGCTTTTCCTTCTTCCCGCACAAGATGGCCATTCAAGTTCGCCTTGCTTTGTGTTATTTCGTCTATCTTCTTATGTCATTTTTTATAGCAGTTAATTGCTTAAACTATTCCTCGAAAACTATCTTCCCCTTGTGTAAAACCATGGCTATCAGTCACCATCACTTTGCTGTACGCTATGTTTCACTTCTTTCGTTATGTAGAAGGATGGCCACGGCCGGCTCCTCCCCCCTTCCTCGCAATTGGAAGTCGCTCATGAAACCGATTGAAACTCTGAATTCTATAGCATCTAGAATAACTATTCTTATGCATAACCTTCTTCTCAATGTCCCAGCTTGTCTTCTTTGCTCGGAAGAATTAAGCTTCTTTTTGTTGAAAATTGTCCGATTTCGTGATCCTCTCAATTATGCGAAATTGATTTTCTACTTTATTTCATATAGCTTTAAATTGCTTTTTCACGTCCAAGTTACGATTGACTGCATGTCGTGTGACTCGTTCCGCTTTAAGTTACAGCTGATTCAGCTAGTGTGTGTGTACTCCGAACTGCTTGTTTTTCAAACCTGTTTGTTTATAAGCCTGAGGAATGCCAAGTTGTTTATTTCCTGTACGCTTGACACAGTTCAAAGCAAGTTTCTCTTATCTCAACTTTGGCTGATTGCCAAGCATTGTCTAGCGAGTTGCTACTATAAGTACAGAAGCCGTTTACCTACTTCCCAAAATAAACTCGTTCCGCTTAAGGACTCTGTCAGCTATTTATATGTCTTATCTCGTTGTACTATGTGTGTCAAGGCCGTACTTGTTTACGTCCCTCACTTACTCATGCTCGTATTCCATAACTGCTTTGATCCCTGTTTCAAAACTTCGTTGCGTATTTCTCACGCGCGTATGAATTGCAATTTGCTTGCATATTTTGCGATCTTAATGTTCATTGATGAACAAACTTGTTTTTTCTCGTCGTCACATTCGATGTGTTTTTGTATTCATACTTGTCCTGTCACGTTTTTCGCTGACTTAAGTATTTTTCTGAGTAACCCCTTTGTTACTCATTATAACTTGAGGTTATTGTTTATGGCTACTAGTTTGTTACCTATGGCGTTCTTGCTTTCTACTCGCATAGTTCCTTTGTTTATTTGGTATATTCTTGTCCTGAATAGATGTACTTGTTTCTATACGCTTTGTTTAAACTTGTTAATTCTTCTTTCTCATCGTATCGCAATCTTTACTAGTGCTTTATTTCCCTCAGCTTCTAGTTATTTTGTGATTGAAAGTGTTGATAATTCTCGACCTTTAACTCCGCTGTCCAATGACCCTGATAACCTCCTTCCACTTACACCTGGTCGCTTCTTTACACGCACTTCTCTCTCTGCCCATCCTCCCCTTCCTAATTCTTTCAGGGATTTTAATCCACCTATTGTTTGGCGTAAACTTGAAGCCCTCCGTAATTCTTTTTGGAAGAGGTGGAACTTGGAATATTTAACTTCCTTGCAAGGGAGACAGAAGTGGTTTCTTTCCAGTCCCGACATTAAAGTGGGAGACTTGGTCTTGGTTAGGGATGTTTCACCCCCCCCCTAGTCTGGCCTTTTGGAAAAGTGACTAAGTGTTACCCTGGAAGAGATAGGAGAGTCAGGGTATTCAGAGTCTTGACCAATAATGGTCAGATCACAAGACCACTTCTCTTCAATTACTGTATTACTCTTAAATGTTTAATTGCTTATTTGTTCCCTGTTGGTGTCTGCCCCTCCCAGTATGGTGCATTCTTGGAATGCACGGTACCTGAGATTATAATTTTGAATGCTTTTGCACGTTCTTTTCTTCCTTTTTGTCAGACACCAACAGTGATCTTCTGTTCTCTCTTAGGGGTTCAGGTCTCTTATATTTTGTATGAGTATGTTTCAGATATATAACTTCTGTGATCCACCTAGCGTCATCTAGTAGCAAACCTCTGAAGCTACTCAATTCCTCATCGTGCAAGAGGACTTACTTATCCATTTGGCTACCAGATCTCGTTACCATCGTCAGCTATTTTCTCCTTGAGCAAGAGGACTACGTCTACTGTTTCACTCACCATGCTGCGCTAATATCGCCTACTATCAACTCTTAGAAGACCATCCATCAAGAAGAGAATTATTTTTTGCTAAGTTGGTTATGCTGATATGTATACCTTTTGTTTCCTGCCCCCACTCTCTCCCCTTCCTAGGACCTTCCGTGCTTCGTTGAGCTGCTCTCACTTCTTAGTCGGCAGTCGTAGTAATCAGTTAAGGCTCAACCAGAGCCAGCCTCCTGACCTAACGAGGCATTTTTTTTTAATTCCACGCCATGTTGGAACTTTAAGCATCAGTGAGGAACTTCACCTTCGCCATGCAACAAAGATAAGTACCTGCTTCAAGTTTTAACTTCATCTTCATGATTTTACCCACCACATGCTTTTAACTATCTTTTATAGGCAGTGTGAAATTACTTATTTTGGGGCAAAATCATCCTCCGCGGGATTTTCCATGTTGAGCTTTTGTTTAATCAAGCTAATCTTAGTGAAAGCAGCATTTCTTATGCTTGCCAAATGAGAAATCTTCTCACTACGTGGGATATTATCTAATACCCACTGTCTGTAATTTACAAAGCAAGTTCCTCCGCTGGATTTACATTAGCCCCATTTTACTACTGGGATTGTTCTGGAACTTTCCAGATTCGGTACTCAATCTACGAGTCCTGCCGTCATGTATTTCTCACGTACTTGGGAGAATTCTGTTTAAAACTAAATTACTACAATAGTGAATTTTCGTCCACCGCTGGAACATTCTATGGCGCATTTAATTGTAAATCACAACTGTTTCAAGAAATAGACTCTCACATATATAGTGCAATCAGTTCTTCCTATAATTGCAATAACTTTCTTTTCCACAAACTTTGTGTCTCCACAGTGAACATTTCATATGTTTCAATGAACTATAGTGAAAACCAGTGCTTGCTCAACTTTTCTACCGCGTCGCGATCGTCCGCTTATATTCAAATAAGGCCATGAACATTTTCCTCAATTCCCATTTCTCTTTCCTAAACCTCTAACTAACAATCTGCAATAAACTTTTAATCTAGGTCTATTCCAATAAGGTGTCATTCCAAGAAGTGCCCTTTCATTTTTGTTGGTTTATCATTAAGTATCTCTGTATAATCTTTGTGATACGTGTCTAACACACGTTTCAAACTTAAATTGTTCCTCCATTCAAAATCAGGGAAAACAATTCTCTAAACTCTTGAGCGAGTCATGTTCAGGTTTCACGAAATGGAAACTGCCCCATTTTTCTCGTGATTCCTAATTAAACATAGGAAGTCTAGAAACTTCCTTTTCACTTTCTCCAGGTTTCACCGTAAGTGACCTGCCCTTTTTGTATAATTCTCATATATTAATTCTGTATAAATATAAGAAGTTGTAGGAACTTCTATTTTATTTTTCACGTTGTTATTATTGTTATTTTCAAAGTTGTCACTTTCTCTAGAACATTCTCTCCAGAATTTCTTAAGGTGCACTTTTTGTACTTCAATTCACGTTCAAGCTTTAATTATTTTATTGCTCATTTGTTTAAATCTTATAAAGATTTTAGAAACATGTAAGGTTTGAAACCTTGTAAATTGTCAATTGCCTGGAGCAACCGTTTAATGTTGAGAGGTCTGCGACCCTATTTGTTAAAAAGTTCAAATGAACTATGTTTATTAAATTTATATTGCATAATTGTTAATTTCCTCAAACTTCCTGCATTGTTAAATAAATTAAATATTTGTTTTTGGATTCATCATTTCTTTGATACTACAGTTAGGCAGGATCCTGGCTTTCCTAGCTCTTCCTAGGTTTATGCCCTCGTTCATATACAATAAATCGTTTACTATCTGTCTGGCCAGATCATCACCCTTCCCTATAGTACTTTTATTCGTGCTTGAAAGGAAACACACTAAAGCCTCTCTCTGGCAAACTGCCCAAGCCTTAGCTGCGGTTCCCGTCAGCTTCGACCAAGCTCGTAGCCACTTTAGGTATCCGAGCACATATTTGCGGTGGCAACCGCTTCTAAATGGATTAAAAGTCAAATTAATAACTTTTGTGGGACTCTCCTCCTATTCTTCTATCCTTCTTTTCCAATCCCAAATCTACTTCCTTCTCTTAATCATCTTCCCTTGGTGGGTGGGTTATTCCCTAGCCTATAATCTACCCAGGGATCGAACGAGGTGTCTGTCAGGGGGCGAACTGGATGCCGTGGCAATCAGGCCTTCTCAAGATCTCGGATGGCCGATAGCAGGGAAAGAGCAGTTTCTAGGCGGACTCGGGAAGAAGGCTCGTGGTTTGGAGCGAGGCTACCCAGATGTCAGCCGTGTGATATGGAAACCAGCGCCTGTTCTGAACGTGAATGGATCTTCACATTGTTCGTCTCCGATTCAGCTGAATGTAAGACAAGTCTTTCAATATTTGTAGCCCCATTTCGTAGTTCTATGTCCTTGTAGATGCTTTGTGTGATCATTTTATTTCAGTAGAATTTTTGTTAAGTAGTTGGTTTAGATCTTGTGGTCAGTAATTTTATTCATCGAAGCAAGTTACGGTGTGCTTTTAGTGGGCTAGTAAGCCTCGGTTCCAGAATGTCTGGGGATCTATGCAGGCGAGTTAACTGCTTGCTGACCGTGCTTGGGTTAGTGGAGTCCTCGTGTCGATGTTTACCGCTGGCTTTTTCCATTATAAGATTTTTTTCTTCAGATTTGAAATTTTCGACCTCTTGGGTTTCACAATTAATTATTTTTGGATTTAAGAGTGTCCCGGGATGAACAGTTTCTTGCGCACTTTGCTTCTTGGCAGTTTTCTTATTTCCGTACTGTTGCCACTTCGCAGCTTCAGAGGAGTTAGTTTTTGAAAAAATGCTTTCGAAAATTAGATTTTCTTAGATTTTGAATTTTGAGATTTAGCTATTTGATCTTCGATGATTCTTTTCATATTGTGTTGTTGCACTATTATCTGACTTTACTATTTGAATTATTTTCGGTATTTTCAATTTTGAATTATTTTGGATTTTGAAATTTTCACTCTGAAAATTTATTTCATTTAGTTATTTGAATTTGAATCAAATCTTGCCTCGGATTTTCAGAAAATCCCGATCAATTTTGATTTTGAGAAATTTGGGACTTCAATCCTGACTTGAGATTTTCCAACAAGATTTTTTTTTCTTTCTTTCTTTCTTTCTTTCTTTCTTCCTTTCTTTCTTTCTTTGAAAGTATAATTAATTTTCAGTTTTGACTTTTAGAAAATGTCTCGTTGATTTAAAGTTGGTTGCAATTCTGATCGTTCAGATGAAGTGTTCTTTCGAAAACAATTTTGAATTATAAAATGTAATGATGATTCGATTATTGTTCTCGACTGTTGTTATTGAGTGACACAGTGTATATACATAGTTATTTATTTAAATGTTTACTGAATATAGTGCACACATAAGTGGAAAATGTTTTTGAGTTGACACTCACAATCAATGTAACTTGACACGGATTATAGTAAGAATTATATCGTGCTTAGTTAACACGCACTAGGAGATCGTCATTCGATCTGTAACTGCTATCGCTTATGAAACATATTTAAAATTAGTATCAACGTCATTGAATTACTCATAACTTGAGGGAGAGATGATCATTTTTTTGTTAGTGTTGTATGGTGGTGTTTACATTGAAGAGGTGTGCGATAATACCAATCGTTTTTTTTTGTTGGTGTTTCGAAGGTTGACCCCTGTAAGGGACGTTATGTCCTGGGAACCTTTCCTCGGTCAATGGTTGTTGTTGTCATTTGGGCTGCGTTTAGTAAGTGATTAGGATTGCAGTCTTGTTAGTCAGCTGTGAGCTGCGATTGCCGTTCGTTGGAACGCTGTATTATTAGGGTTTGTGGAGTTTATTTCGACTGCTGTTAGATTACTTTTACTGTGTTTGATGACAGTATTTCTTTATATTCTGTCGCGTTCATGTAGATCAGCTGGGTTGGCGATACCGGGGGCTCCAAAAGTATGGTGTTCAAGACGTTGATGCTAATTCAGTTATATGATTATTGTTATTGTTTTTGAAGACTGGATAAAACAGGGGATCAGTGGATAGCATTCTCATCTTCATTGGTCGGAACGCTAAACCATAGTCACCGTCAGTTAATATTGATGAATAATAGGTCTATGTAGATTAGTGGAGGAACATTGGTGTAGATTCTGTCCTAGAATGACACATATATGATTATTGACACGGGGGTGGCCAGGGTGGATGGGCCTACTTACCTGTTTGAGAGGTCCGCACCGCTTTCTGCAAAATCACCACCATATGACATGACTAGCAGGAGAACACCTAAAGGAGGCAGGAAGGTGGAGAAGAGAGAACGCACAGGATCGTCTACAGACACGGTCTGATAACCGACAGGACTGCCACCAACGAAAAGATGCCACAACAGTTGCTTAATATTTAAAATAAAATTTAATGTTAAAATTTAAAAGAACACCTCCACCAGATAACAGAACATGCATCAGCCAGCATTAAATTACAAAAATAAAATATAACCTTAGTTAGAATTCTCACTGTAGATTTAAAAAAAATTAAAGGTCGATAGCAATTAACAATTACCTGTGGTCAGAAAATGAAAGGCCACAAACCAAATTTAAACACTTAATATGTACCTGACATACTCCCAACTGAACCTTGAGGTCCTTGGAGAATTAAAAAAAAAGAAGTAAATAGTACAAAATTTTACCATAAACAAGGTACTGAAAGAATAACGCAGGAGTACAAAAGGAAAACTCCAAAAAAGGAAAACCAAAGGATAATTTAAAATCAAAATAACTTAAACAACAGCACCAAGACCCATGAACGTGCACTTCAAAACCACGCCAGAAACAAAAACCCATAATGCACTTCTGTCAACAAGTTACCATGGCGACCAAGAACAGTTGAAGGTACATCAGTACGTATTTATGTGAAACGCCTAATTTTACGTAAAAAAAAAGAATTTCTCCAGTGAGAAAACAGCAAGATATAACCAAACTCAAGACATTACGAGGTCAAATAATTTTTAAAAGGCAACGGATCAAAAATAAAAACCGATCGACTAATGATCAAATTAGGCCTACCTTTCCATAAATTAGTCTGGTCAGTGTTAGAATGAAATAAAAAGAAAATGCTTTAGCCAGATGCCAAATAATAAAATAAGAAGAAAAACAGAAGTGTTCCCCGGACTTATATTGTTTAACAACATTTTACATTTATAAAGGTGACATATCTAGGCCAAAGTCAACCTTCAGAACAAAAAAAAAAAACTTTCAGTACACAATGCAAAATATGGAGCTCCAATAATTTAAAATAAATAAAATGCCAAAACATACCTTTAGGGGAGACACTAATTTTTACACCACTACTTAGATATCCTTAAAGGATTTATATCACCAAAAATAAAATAAAATAGCAGATGGCTGCCAGTCTCTGTCGAAGAGGTGCACACCAAATATCGCCTTTCCATAATAAGGCCCAAGAAAACACTTTCACGATTATCACAGATGATAGTTGCACTGAAAATTCTTCAAGTATCGTCAAATACTGGGATATATTCCCAAGTTAGCGGGACGAGGGCAAAGCCCTCGCCCCTTTGGCGAGATTCACAATATGCGTAGTTCTTCTCCCAGCAATCAGTTACAACTCATTATCCACAAGATGGAGGACTCAAACGAAGGAGGCCACCCACCATGCACCAGGATTATTTAAATTGGACCAATTAAATTTAGCCACATATTACGACAATGTGCTTAACCAAATAATATTCACACGACACCATTAAAATGTTTTGGCGGCATGATGCATAAATAGTCTTTTGTTTCATGACGTAGAATATAATATCCTTCAAATATGTCTCGACTAGGATGAAATCAGAGGGCACCACAAACACACTCTAGCGGTTGAAGACACAACTCCGACTAGAGGCGCCGAAGTCCGATAGATGCTGTCACCTCGCGGTCAATAGCGGAACCAAGCCATCAGGCGGTCGTTTTAAAGGTCGGGGACACAAGTATATAGGGGTGATGTATTTTAAAAACGTTGGTACGGGCTTTGCACGTAACAATTATAATTAGGTATTTCTTAAATTTTTGTAATTAGAATTAAAAGATATTTCGGTAATCCAATGAAGAATAAAACTCAGGATCTATGTATAGAGTAATATTTTGATACTGTAAATAGTGAGAGGCCGTCACTATTTAATTCTATTAAGTTTTTTTTTCTCTTCTCGCTCTTCATAAATATTTTTTTTTATTAATCCTGATAGAAAAGGCATTGCGATAAGTTGCCAATTTATTGTTGATCTTTAAGTCGTTATTTTTTGTGTACTTTAGCTGACGTTATGTCAGAGTGTGTGCCATAAGACATCAATTGTAATTACATTCAGTTATGGATTTTCGATTTAATTATATCCATTTTTGCGGTGTCTTATCTTTTCTGAATAAAATTTGGGCACGCATTTGCGTATGCTTATACCATTTTCAACTTACTCTTGCGTTCTGTGTTTTTATAGATAGTGGGGAGGATAGGAACATGCCATGGCTATTATAGCGGCTTGAACCATTTTATCCATTCCTTTGTCCCTGTTACGCCCGTGCGAATGAGAGTCTTGCGCTCAGGTGTGTGTCGTCGCTGATCCTGTGGAGGATTAACCATTGCGTGTTGAAAATATCACCTGATATGTGACCACGATTTGCAGAGGGTGTGATGCCGGGTATTATGGTATGTATTATTAGCCGGGGTACTGCCGTTGATATTTGATCCGCTGTCTTCTTGGATTGTGGCATTCACGACACTGCTGAAATCGGGTACATATAGGATGGATATTTATGGCTAGCCCATACTAGTGGGGCCCGAGTATATTACATATACCCAATGGAGGAAATGTGTATTCAAGCCCTGTTTATGTAGGAGTACGACTTCGACCATATTTTAGGCCTGACGAATATGGTAGTGTCGTTTTGTTTGTTTTGATTGGATGAGGTTCTAGTTAGAGGTGTTGACACAAAGATACAATTGTATTATGTGGGTGCAGGAAGGCAAAGAATTATGTAAGATTAGCCGACCGACACTTATAAAGAAAATGCATTATGAAAATAATGAAAAGGATTCATTTGGCTGTGAGACGTCTGACTAGGATAGTTAGCCAGTACAGGTGTAGCCACGTATGGTTGATACTCGATTAACATAGTTTAGATGCCGGTTGAACGACTTTGGGTGTTGTTTACTAAATGTTTCGATGGCGTTGAGTTTTGATAGACCCACTATCGTAAAGGGTAACGGTTCATGTAGGGATAACTGGATTTTTAGACCAGATTTAAAAATGGGTAAGCATACGTAAACTAGTATAGGGTGTTAATAAAGCGGAAAACTGTTCATCGGGAACCACTCTGAAATAAAATGATCACAAAAGGTATTCTTATAGACATATGTAGTGCTGCATTTCCCCACGTTTATCGAGAAAAGAAGAATATGTCTGCTGACTTGGAATCAATCCAAGCAATGTTTAAGGTGTTGAGGGAGACACAGGGAAAAATGGACAAGGATATTGAGGCCTTGCACCAAGGAACTCCTCAAAATCAGAAAACATTGGAAATACAAATAAAAATGCCAATGAATTAAGAAAAGAAATAGCTCAAGGTCGGGAGGATTGTAAGAATAGTAATGATAACACAAATAAGTCTTTGAGTGTGTTACAAAATAATTCAATATGTACTCAAAACACTTTAGGTGAAATACGAACGAGTTCAGCTGCTATGAAGGAGACGTTGCTGACAACACAAAACACTTTAAAGGTAACACAGTATACTCTTGCTACATTGCAGGCTTCCATAGGTGAACTTCAAACCAGTGCAGATACATCACGTGATAACTATGTTCTTACTCAGCACACTTTAGGAGAACTTTGAGAGAGTGCAGCTACCACACGTAACACGTTAGCCGAACTGCAAACAAGCTTAGTTGCCACAAAGGAGGAGTTTGTTAAGTTAAGACAGGAAATGTTGCAACAATTAAATACAATCCAATCAAACAATGATGAAAGATTGGAACAGTTAAAGGCTACTGTAAAAGCACTACAGGTAGAGGGAAGAAATAAAGCTGAGCTGGTGAGAGGAGAGATTGAAATAGACATTGGTAAGGTTGTCAAGGAAAGCATAGAAGTTTTAAAGGTAGAATTAATTAGTGAGGGTAAAACTCAATGTGAATCCGTTACAAAAGAATTGTCAAATAAGCTAGTGTTAGCGGAATATCGTCTTAATAAAGACATTAACAATGTTAAAGAGGACTATGATAAACAATTTAAAAGTATGCAAGCATATCATGATAAGGTTATTGAGGAAATTAGGGAGAAAACGGAATCCGAATTGTCAGATGTCGCAACTAAACTTAAGGAAGCCGATTTAAAGACGGAAAATATTAAATCGGAATTGAAGTCGCAAATGAGTAGTGTAAACTTGGACTTACAAACGCAGGTTAACAACTTAAATTCTGATCTTCAAGTGAAGATAGCCGAATCTAGTTCTGGTTTAGAACGGAAAATGGATCAAATGGTAAACGATAAAGGTAAAATAGAAATAGAGATAGACCTTATAAAAACTAAATTGCGAGAGGAACACTGGGAACACAAACATTACGAGGGACGAAACCGGTATATTTACCGCAGAGAGGAGCGAATGTCGATCCACGCTGGAACGATTGGAAGAGGGGGATAACTTGAGAGAAACTCGACCTATTGGAGGAATAGGAACAGAAGAGGATACCCAAAACGAAACAATTCGAACTATATTCAGGATCGGACTAGTCGTGTGAGATATGACGCTCCAGAATTCTTTCCAAGTAGTGGAAGACCACTTGTTAGAGCAGAAGGAAACAATAGGCAGAACGTTACTATCATCGGTAATATTGACCAAAAGCCTAGGCACTTTTCGGGAAATAACCAATTCACGCCCATAGAATTTATCAACGACGTATCCGAATACTTTCTGGATAACCACATAGGAGAGGAAAGGCAACTACGAGTAGTTGAGAGGTTTCTGGACCATGATTGTTTACAGTGGTTTAGGGCATTCAGGTGGACGTTCAGAACATTTGAAGAATTTGCTGAAGCATTGATAAGACGATACTGGTCAATCGAGGATCAACAAAGTCTTAGGGCAGAGGCGTACTCGAAGAAATATGCAAGTACTCATCCAACGAGATACTCGACTTACTTTACGACACAGTTCGCAAAATTGCAGTATCTTCAACCCCCTCTATCAGAGGTAGAATTAGCGCAAACGATAGCAAGACAACTTCCGGCCGATATACGTAGATATTTGGCATCGTCAGGAGTTAGTAATTTGAAGGATATGGATGAACTTCTTAGGAAACTGGACCATACGAGTAACAGTATCAATCCGACAGGAAGAAACACTCGCGGAGAACACAGAGAGGTTAATGCCGTCATGATTGATCAAGTCCAACAGACAGAAAATTCATCGAGAAGAGAAGGGAATGTAGGACCTATTCGCGACAGATATTATGAACGTCGAAACTTCAACAGAAACGATAATGGATATGGAGATTATAGACCCTATCTGCGATACCAAGGCAATAATGAGTCGTATCAGAACAGACGTTACAACAGAAACGATCAGTATCCACGGAATAACAATGGAAACTTCCAGAGCGATAATAGAGATAATAGGGGATATAATCGTTACATGAGTTGGAACGATAGGAGTTATAATAGACCAGATTATGAGGAGAGGCATCGAGAATCGAAGGAGTACATACAGAGTTTGCGAGGTAAGGACGAAACAAAAAAGATAAACGAAGATAGACCCAGAAATGATGATTCGCGACCTGGTACTAGTCAACAGGGGGGTAGAGGAGAAGGTCACCCTGAAGAAAAAAAAACGCCGATAAACCGACAGAAGTAGGAGACAAGGATTCTGCACCAACTGACCTCTACATAATAAATGAAATCTACCAAACTACGGACGACGACTTATTGTTTGAGGAAGAGAATTGTAAGAAGAGAACGGCTATAATATTACCCATAGTAGAGATTGCTATTGAGGAGAAGAAATTTAAAGCTTTATTGGACACGGGAGCGTCTGCTTCGGCCATGTCTACACAGACGTATGATCAGATAAAAGATAGTGAGGAAGTTACTTCGATGCCTGTATCGGCTGTGAAAGTCAGGGGAATTTTCCAAGATAAATCAGTCAGATGCAAAATACAAGCTCTTATTGAATTTAAGATTGGAGATCGTAGATATGAACACATCTTCATTATTATAGATAGGATAAATTTCGACGCAATCCTCGGGATGGACTTTATAGTCAAAGTGAGAGCCATCATCGATATGAAGAGGATGATTACGTTCAATGGGAATACTGATACTGAAGAGCCCGGAACGAAGGAAGAGAAAATCATTCCAGATGAAGAAAGCCGAGAGATGATATTGGAATATTTTATTAATGAAGTCGAAGCGGAAACGAGTCAGAATGCTAGGAGGATAGCAAGATTTACTGAGTTCGAGGGAGAATTTCAAGATATAATAAGGTAATTTAAGGATGTGTTTGATGACAAGCCTGGCCTCATTGAAGGATTTCAATACCAGATTAGACTAACTGATAATGCTCCGTATCAAAGAAAACCGTATCCGATTCCCGAGAAATACCATTCACAAGTTGCAGAGATTATTAGGAAGATGGAGAAAGAAGGTATTGTGAGTAAACAGGCAACGTCGTTTATCAATCCGATTACTGTGGTCAAAAAGGCAAATGGCCAGTTGAGAATTTGTCTAGTCGCCCGCAGAATCAATAGCTTGATATTACCGGAAAATGATAGACCACCCAAGATTAGAGAGCTGTTGAGACAGTTTAGGGGGAAGTCATGCTTTTCAAGTATCGATCTCACTGCTTCATTTTACCACATAGCGTTAACAGAGGATAGTATGGAGTATACTGGATTTCTGTTTGACCAAACCAGTTACGTTTTCTGTAGACTTCCGTTTGGGGTTATAAATAGTGGCCCTGCTTTGATTAGAGCCTTGGATGGTAAATTGAGAGAAGAAGTAAAGAGGAACATCATTTGCTATGTCGACGACCTCATCATATCTTCGACTACAGCAGAAGAACACTTGGGTCTTTTGAGAATGTTGCTAGATAATCTGCGAGAGGAAAACATTAAGGTTAATATCGATAAGTGCCAATTCATTCATAAAAAAATAAATTTTCTGGGACATACGATCGACAAGGATGGATACCACCCGAACCAAGAGAAAATCGAGGCGATTATGCGGTTTCCGAAGCCTACGAAAGTAAAGAAAGTCAGAGAGTTCGCGGGAATGTGCCAGTATTTTGCTGCACATTGTCCCGGATACTCAGAAATAATGTCTCCATTATATGAATTATTGAAGAAAAATAATAGATGGCAATGGAATCAGGAAACGGAAGCAGCATTTGACAGGGCCAAAGAAATGCTGAAGAATTACGTCAAACTCGAATATCCGGACTTCGAACGTATATTTTACATTGAAACAGACGCATCGAAAATAGGAATAAGTGCTGTGTTATATCAACTCGATGAGGAGAAAAAGAAGTACTATATTGCTTTAAGTAGCAGGAAGTTGAGACCTCAGAAGATGAATTACTTTACTACAGAGTTGGAGGCTCTAGCGTTTGTATCGGCGCTCCAGCAATGGAAGAAAGTTCTCATTGGTCATCAGATCGTGATCATCACAGACCACAAAGCTCTTCAATTCATCCTTCAGACCGACCTTTCATGTGACAGACTGATTCGATGGTCATTATTTATGCAACAATTTAATGTGACCATTATCCATAGACCTGGAAAGGATAACATCCTTGCAGACGCCCTATCTCGTAATCCTCTTGAGAACGTTCGAGTCAACATAATAGAACTCGAAGACGAGGATAGAGAAACTATTGCACGTCTGAGGAATATTGCTGTAACTCAGAAGAGGCATACTCCATGTAGGCAGATATATCGTTTATTGCATGGTAGGATGGATAATAATGATCCAGAATACAGTGAGGTCCAGAAGAAATCGAGACACCATGTGTTGATCGGAGAAATCGTTTGCAGATATGTTGATGTAGACCACTCCAAAGTACGGATTGTAATACCACCGAAGCTGATCAACCCGATTATTTGTTTAACGCATCGAAGTATAGGACATGGAGGACTGGACAAAACCCTTCATACCATTAGGGAGAAATTTGTTTGGCAGAACATGAGGAAAACGGTTGGAGAAATCATTAGGTCATGCGAAGACTGTCAGAAATGTAAACATGTATCAGAATTGCTAAAAGGAAAACCTAAGTCTATCCTTCCAACGAAACCAAATGAACTATTTGCCTGTGACATTTATGGTTCGTGCCCAAAGGGACAACGAGGAAATCAGTTTCTACTAGTTACCATCGATGTGTTCTCGAAATTGGTAATTTTGAGTCCGATGCAGAAGGCGAATTCCCATAATGTGATCAACATAATTGAGCAGGACGTGATTCCCAATGCGGGAAAACCAGAATTCTTTTTGACGGACCATGGGACGCAGTTTACATCGGTAGAATTCAGAGATGCCATGGATAGATTGGAGATCAAACACATATGCAGTAGTGTGAGATATCCAGAGTCCAATCCAGCGGAGAGGATTATGGCTATTATTGCTAGTTTCTGCAGACTATACTGTGCAGATAACCATCAAGGTTGGGTAAAGATTATTCCTAGAATCCAAGACTGCATTAATTGGACGGTTCACGAGAGCACAGCAGACATTCCATCGGTTCTGCATATGGACAGAAGACCTGTAAGGCCCTGGGATAGTCTGTTTGATCTCCCAGAGGACCCCGAACCGACGAGAGACCCCAGGATAGAAACAGCGAGGGAAAACCTGCAGAAAGCAGCGGACAAGAGAAAGAAGAGGACAAAAGGAAAACGATTTAGTAATCCACTCAGAAGAAGAGACCTCGTGTTGATAAGACGTCCTACCAAAGCGAATGTTTCCAAGAAGATATATGTGAAATTTAGCAGACTGTTTCGAGCCCCATTTAAGGTAGACTTTGTCTATGGGAATAACTGTTATCGTATTGTGAAGATTGAGGACGAGCAGTTAGTTGGACAGTTCAATGCAAAGAACCTCAGGAGATTTTACAAGAAGATAAAGTAAAGTACAAATTCGTATCCAAGATGTTGGTTTATTGAAACTGAAGTTGAAGAGTATTTTTCCCACTTTTGCAACCTTGGTTAGGAGGGAAATGTCCCCGAATTCGTATAAAGAGGTACGAGGAATTGATATGAAAGGCAGCCTTGAAAAAAGAAAGCATTTAATTAATATTGGAAGAGTGAATTTTGGAACAGGTCAATTACACAAGCTTTATGTCATGATGTATTGCTCAACAAGAAGCTTGTTAGCTGAATGTAATCTCCTCATAGAAAGGGTGGATTTGATTGGATCATCCATTCGAGATAGACCATAGCCGGTTCTCGAAGAAAAAGGAATGGGATTGGAAGGTCCGGTGAGCGAACTTAGAAATGGAATGTTTTATTTTGTCTAGTAGGCTATTTAATGCATTTGGAAGCATTGACCTTGGGAAATAAATTGAAGACATTAATTAAGTAATAATCTGGAAATGTCTTCTGTGGATATTAGTGCCCGAAGTATGTATGAGGATATTCATGTCCGAGTTTGGGTAGGCAGCATTGAGTAAGGAACAGGTGCTTCGAGAAGGCGAGAGAAGGATGACGTCAGAGTGTGTCAGGTGACGTGAGGGAGAGTCCACTTGGTCAGAGAGAGGGGAGCAGAGGGCTGCGGAAAGGCATTACGACAGTGGTTGTTCGTGTGGGATGTTTAAGGAAGTGATATGAACGTGTGAAACATCGTGTCTAAATGTGCTAATGTATTGTGAAGCACGGAAGTCTGTGTGATTTTGAGTGGGTTTTGGAATATTCCACGGTAAAGACCGGTGGCATGGGGAGACAATGAATTGTCAGTCAGTACTGTGTAACGTATTCGTGGAGAATAGGGAAATGTGAATATACTTTTTGAAAAGTACTGAACGTGTATGTTTGTAAGGAAACGCCTTGAGACACGTTACTTCGGAACGATATGTTCGAGGAGGTAGTGGTGAGCAATAAAATGGAGAACATTATGGACACGTGGCCGGAAGGAGAATGTGATTTATCAGAGGAAGTCATGGTATTTTGTTAAATTATGCTGAGGGAAATGTGGTCTACATCATGAAAGTGAGAATTCCTTCGAATGGAGTCACTTAGAACGATATGCGGAAAAGCAAAGTTCACGCAGCCACTTCAAAAATGCACAATCTAATAGAGAACATTATGAATTTTGGCCCACAATTATGGAAGGAGACTACACGATTTTCTGGAGGGACGAGAAGAAGAAAACGCCAGGACGAAGACCGGGGATCGAACGAGGTGTCTGTCAGGGGGAGAACCGGATGCCGTGGCAATCAGGCCTTCTCAAGATCTCGGATGGCCGATAGCAGGGAAAGAGCAGTTTCTAGGCGGACTCGGGAAGAAGGCTCGTGGTTTGGAGCGAGGCTACCCAGATGTCAGCCGTGTGATAATGAAACCAGCGCCTGTTCTGAACGTGAATGGATCTTCACATTGTTCGTCTCCGATTCAGCTGAATGTAAGACAAGTCTTTCAATATTTGTAGCCCCAGTTCGTAGTTCTATGTCCTTGTAGATGCTTTGTGTGATCATTTTATTTCAGTAGAATTTTTGTTAAGTAGTTGGTTTAGATCTTGTGGTCAGTAATTTTATTCATCGAAGCAAGTTACGGTGTGCTTTTAGTGGGCTAGTAAGCCTCGGTTCCAGAATGTCTGGGGATCTATGCAGGCGAGTTAACTGCTTGCTGACCGTGCTTGGGTTAGTGGAGTCCTCGTGTCGATGTTTACCGCTGGCTTTTTCCATTGTAAGATTTTTTTCTTCAGATTTGAAATTTTCGACCTCTTGGGTTTCACAATTAATTATTTTTGGATTTAAGAGTGTCCCGGGATGAACAGTTTCTTGCGCACTTTGCTTCTTGGCAGTTTTTTTATTTCCGTACTGTTGCCACTTCGCAGCTTCAGAGGAGTTAGTTTTTGAAAAAATGCTTTCGAAAATTAGATTTTCTTAGATTTTGAATTTTGAATTTTGAGATTTAGCTATTTGATCTTCGATGATTCTTTTCATATTGTGTTGTTGCACTATTATCTGACTTTACCATTTGAATTATTTTCGGTATTTTCAATTTTGAATTATTTTGGATTTTGAAATTTTCACTCTGAAAATTTATTTCATTTAGATATTTGAATTTGAATCAAATCTTTCCTCGGATTTTCAGAAAATCCCGATCAATTTTGATTTTGAGAAATTTGGGACTTCAATCCTGACTTGAGATTTTCCAACAAGATTTGTTTTTCTTTCTTTCTTTCTTTCTTTCTTCCTTTCTTTGAAAGTATAATTAATTTTCAGCTTTGACTTTTAGAAAATGTCTCGTTGATTTAAAGTTGGTTGCAATTCTGATCGTTCAGAAGAAGAGTTCTTTCGAAAACAAATTTTTAAAATGTAATGATGATTCGAGTATTGTTCTCGACTGTTGTTATTGAGTGACACAGTGTATATACATAATTATTTATTTAAATGTTTACTGAATATAGTGCACACATAAGTGGAAAATGTTTTTGAGTTGACACTCACAATCAATGTAACTTGAAACGGATTATAGTAAGAATTATATCGTGCTTAGTTAACACGCACTAGGAGATCGTCATTCGATATGTAGCTGCTATCGCTTATGAAACATATTTAAAATTAGTATCAACGTCATTGAATTACTCATCACTTGAGGGAGAGATGATCATTTTTTTGTTAGTGTTGGATGGTGGTGTTTACATTGATGAGGTGTGCGATAATACCAATCGTTTTTTTTTTTTTGGTGTTTCGAAGGTCGACCCCTGTAAGGGACGTTATGTCCTGGGAACCTTTCCTCGGTCAATGGTTGTTGTTGTCATTTGGGCTGCGTTTAGTAAGTGATTAGAATTGCAGTCTTGTTAGTCAGCTGTGAACTGCGATTGCCGTTCGTTGGAACGCTGTATTATTAGGGTTTGTGGAGTTTATTTCGACTGCTGTTAGATTACTTTTACTGTGTTTGATGACAGTATTTCTTTATATTCTGTCGCGTTCATGTAGATCAGCTGGGTTGGCAATACCGGGGGCTCCAAAAGTATGGTGTTCAAGACGTTGATGCTAATTCAGTTATATGATTATTGTTATTGTTTTTGAAGACTGGATAAAACAGGGGCTCAGTGGATAGCATTCTCATCTTCATTGGTCGGAACGCTAAACCATAGTCACCGTCAGTTAATATTATTGATGAATAATAGGTCTATGTAGATTAGTGGAGGAACATTGGTGTAGATTCTGTCCTAGAATGACACATATATGATTATAATTAGGTATTTCTTAAATTTTTGTAATTAGAATTAAAAGATATTTCGGTAATCCAATGAAGAATAAAACTCAGGATCTATGTATAGAGTAATATTTTGATACTGTAAATAGTGAGAGGCCGTCACTATTTAATTCTATTAAGGTTTTTTTTTCACTTCTCGCTCTTCATAAATATTTTTTTAATTAATCCTGATAGAAAAGGAATTGCGATAAGTTGCCAATTTATTGTTGATCTTTAAGTCGTTATTTTTTGTGTACTTTAGCTGACGTTATGTCAGAGTGTGTGCCATAAGACATCAATTGTAATTACATTCAGTTATGGATTTTCGATTTAATTATATCCATTTTTGCGGTGTCTTATCTTTTCTGAATAAAATTTGGGCACGCATTTGCGTATGCTTATACCATTTTCAACTTACTCTTGCGTTGTATGTTTTTATAGATAGTGGGGAGGATAGGAACATGCCATGGTTAATATAGCGGCTTGAACCATTTTATCCATTCCTTTGTCCCTGTTACGCCCGTGTGAATGAGAGTCTTGCGCTCAGGTGTGTGTTGTTGCTGATCCTGTGGAGGATTAACCATTGCGTGTTGAAAATATCACCTGATATGTGTCCACGATTTGCAGAGTGTGTGATGCCGGGTATTATGGTATGTATTATTAGCCGGGGTACTGCCGTTGATATTTGATCCGCTGTCTTCTTGGATTGTGGCATTCACGACACTGCTGAAATCGGGTACAGTACCCTACAGAAATGATATAGGTTATATCTGTAACTAAAAGCAGTAAAAGGCCGATCTTCTTTTTTTAAAAGTACTTGCCAGAACCTTGAACTGAGATCTACAGTAGTGAACCACTGTTTATTCTCAAAGATTTAAGTTGATCAACTGAAATATGCTGATTTCGTAACCTAGTGTCCAGACATATTCCCCCGTTACCATCTCCCTTAGGTACAGTTATAAGAGGATTTATATATGGACTATTAGATGGCTCAATAACCTTATCGGCCAACATCTGATCTATCTGTAACTGTAATGCCGACTGAAATTTTAATGGAATGGGATACCTATGTCCTACGAAAACCTTGTAATTATGAACGTTCAAAGAATGTACATAACAATTAGCTTCACCAATCCTATCCTCAAAAACTCTTTTATTACTTACTAGTACCTTAAATAATAGTTCACCCTTTTCTTCACTCAATTGACTTCGTTCAATTGCTTTCCCAAATAAATCTCCAAGATCATCTCCAATAAGTACTGTATCTATAATACACAATGTCTTACTTTCTTTAAACTCATCTCTTACGTCAGTATCTATTCCTGCTTTATGTATCTCCAATTTCTCCTTAATCAAACATATTCGTTGATATTCATTGTTTAATCTCCTTTCTGGATTAAATTCAACACAAGCCTCTATACCCTTTGATTTAAATCTTATACATGCTTCGTCGTAACATAATCTAGCATTATAGCTAGACATCCAATCCGTACCTAGAATAACTTTATATACCAAATTTGGAACTACCAAACAAACCTGAGTACCAATAAAATCTTTAACCTTAATTTTTATAACAACTTGTCTAGATAAAATGTGTGACCTCTTCCCTACGGCTGTTACCACATATGTAGATTTTATTGGTATTTCCTCTATTTCTTTATTTCCATTCTTTAATTCTGTGTAAAACTCAGCATTAATACAAGATCTCTCACATCCACTATCCAACAAAACAGCAACCTGCGCCCCCAACACATTCAATTCCACAATAGAAATCCCATTAACCTTTGCGGATTGTACCTATTCCTCTACTAAATCTTCTAAGAGATCACTCTTTATATCTAGGTCATACGTTCCGGACAATATAGTATTAGCGGATATAATATCAGACTGATAATCTGACCTGTCATTACCGTCTGATTCTAGTTTAAATTTCCCCTAAACTCATCCACTGTTTCCACATTTCGACTCCTATCATTGTTACTCTCTTGTCTCCTCTCCTCTCTTCTATCCTCTACATTTTCTTGTCTATTACGGGGATTATTCCTTTGATAATTATTATCATTCCGCCATCTATTATTTCTATTATTATGATTGTGATAAGGATTACCTTGTCTATGATTCGCTTGATTATTAGAGGAATTTAGTTGTTGATTATTATCCCTATAGTTATAATTATCTCGACCTCTCTGGTCCTGATTTATGTGGCTCCCATAACCACTTGCTTGATTCTCACTTCTTCCCCCCAATGCATCGAAGCTCCCCAATAAGTTCTCTAATTCATATATATTAGGAACTTTTTGCATACATGACGCCTCCTTTACTCTATAAGGAAAATGCCTAAGCAACAGCCTTACTACATCATCATCCTTAGACATCCCATCTAAATATTTACATATTAACACTTGGCTCAGAAAATATTCAGTCATACTCATACCATCTTTACTATCGTATTGTCCAAATATCACTCTTTCTCTTAATTGTGCTTGTATTGATTCGTTCCAATATTTATCACAAAATTTCTTCCTAAAACTACTATAACTATCCAATGAATTCCTATATACTAGGAACCAGTTCCGAGTTTCACCTACAAAAGCTTGATCTAATAGTTCTAAAACTTGACTCCACTCTATACTTCCTTCATTAAGGTTGTCTTTAAATCTATTCTCTACAATTTCCATGAATTCTGAGAGGCGTGCAGATGATATATGACGCGGACCTAGAGACCTTATCGAGTTCTTTAACACATTCCGAACTAGATGGAGCACCTACCATCCAATGACTACACTTTTCGAGTGGAGGTAGAATAAAATTTAATAACAACAACAAAACATAACAAATGGGACGTGAGTAGCGCATGAAATGATATAATGAGGGGTGATGGGACTGAAATAAGGTACACATATTATCAAAACATGGTAAATACAAGTATAAAAATAAAGCAGGTAATAAAAGGAGAAGAATTCCGAGATGCCTAACGTGTTCTAGATTGGAGATCGTTCAAAGCTAAACTCAAATTAAAACGGGGTAGCAAAAAACAAGTTAACAATAGTGCAAATAGTATCTTTCTTCCCACCACAGGCTAACTACAAATCGTAGTTAGGAGATATATTCTAGGAAGTTACGAAGTCACGAAACCCCAGAACAGAAAAACCTTACCCTTAAACAAGTATGTCACTTACAGAAATACAACCCAAGAACAAACGCAAACCTAACGCATACATCAATGCAATGAAATCCAAACCTGACATTACTCCAACGAAAGATTACAGATACACTTGACATACAATACTAAAAACAAAACGCTTTGCCAGGGACTAGTTCAACCGAACAGCAACACACCAAGGAAACGTAAATATCAATGACTTCGTTTACTTCCTGAATAAATCCCCTTTCCGGAAGAAGTACGAGACTCTGTTATCTTGAGAAAGACAAGATGAGGGTGCACTGTAGTCCCGGGTACACACAATGCACACACATTCTATCATCTCGAAAGGGTAACCCATACGTCTCATTTAATAAACGTAATGAGTTCACGTGTTGTTTCTCGACTGAAGCCTCGCAATAATACAAGAACAAACTGACATGACCCTAGGCGTTCAGTCGAGCCCACTTAAGCAATTAACCTTAACCCACCCTTAACATTAGGACACTGCTTATAAATAAATGACCAGAAGGATGTCGAGGCCCTAAATCATTTACCCTTTACACAAATAAATAACACAACACAACACCAATTAATTAGCTCACGGCATTCATCCATCGTGGCTTCATCATCATCAACAAACAAAATACATATTACATCATCACCTCCAGGTAACGCCCGAAGCAGCTTCCCATGCTCCTAGTCATTTAATTATCCAGCAAAAATAAACGTAACACACGCGTAGGGGAAAAGGGACAAAAGAAAATACAATGCAAATAACAACAAGAGACCCCAAAACGATTAACCCTAAACCAACACGATTCCTCAATACGTACATCTACACAAGGGAAGAACGTAAACATAACCAAGATAACGTATTATAAGAAACGCGATCTCCAATCTAGAGAGGGACATGTTAACACTGAAAGTTGGTGGACAAGGTATTCCTATCCAACTTCACGTTACACATATTTATACATGTTGACACTTCAAAAATATTTAAGGACTTATCTTTTCCAGAGACGGTCTGAAGATCTCGTCGACAGCTTTTAAAATACTTATTCATTTTCGTGTTACAACCAGGTCTCCTTTAGAATAAGTATGATGAGTAGACTCGAGAGCGAGAACGAAGTACACATATTTATATATGATTTCTAAACTTCTTTTTAAAACCTTTTTGGATCTTACTGACTTTAAACCAGCCATCATGATTGTCGATTTTCATCTCTCCGAATCCAACAAATCTCTCTGACGCATATTGTTGTTATCCGTTCCATTAGGCGAGAAGACATTCGCTATGGGGCGCTTTCTCTTTGACAAGACGAGCCGATAAATGATCGCTCAGACATTCTACTAGTGGCCACTAGATGGACATAGCGTTAAAATCACGGACTTAAAATAGAAACGGGTCAAATTCCATAGGGCAACCCTGTTTATTGTTAAATTTCGGTAACTCTAGTTCTTTCAGATTATTCACTCCTAATAATCCCACTCTAACTTGACCATTCTCATGTTTTATTTGAGACATTAATCTCACTTCCATATCTACTATCCTCTCACCAGTCACCTTTTCAACCTTCTCAATTTTCTCTTGAATATGTTCCTGTACCCTTTCCAATTTATTATCTGCTTCTCTAGTTATATCATTTAATTTCTCAGGTATTTTCGTTTCCATTTTCATCATTTTCTGATCTACTTCTTTTATAATTGCTTCCGCCTTTTCCTCCACCATACTCCTTACCTCACCTCTAATTTCCTGTTTTACCCCCTCAATACTATGCCGTAACAATCCATACTTCCTATCTAACTCCTCATTAACATGCATTACTTTATCCAATTTCTTACTCGACTCCTGATTATTCTTATCAAATGTTTCATTCATTTGTTTTATCATCTCCTGATTATTATCAAATTTTTCATTAATTTGCCTTAACATCTCCTGATTATTCTTATCATATCTTTTATCCATTTGCCTTAACATCTCCTGATTATTCTTATCAAATTTTTCATTCATTTCCCTTAACATATTTAGGATATCCTGCACCGGCATTAACACATCCTGCACTGGCCTTACAACATCCTGTACTAGTACATCAGTCATCTCTCCTTCCATCACACTACTGCCAGTCTCATTCTCATCACTCTCCAACATGCACACCACCACATTTTCTCCATTCATCTTCATCCTGCTACAACTCACTCCATTCCCATTCATTATTCTCATTCGTTCATCCTCTATGTAAATACGTACACAATAACCTATCCCTCAGATAACACTTGCACAAGTCACACTCTCCTACTCCCACACTGATGTATCCTGGTTCTCGAGTCCGACGTTAAGGTGCCAAATGTAATGTTTTTTACTAATGGTTCCCCTAAGTTGTTGTTATTAAAAGGAATGTTAAAATTACTACTGAAAGGGTAAATATAAGAACCAACAACCAATCCCACCATTAATGTAACACCTGAAAAAGTTTTATGGATAAGAAGAAAAATCCGGGTGGGCGCCAACTCATATACAAATTAAATCTATGAGTAATCAATCTCTTGTTCAATGAAATAGAAAAACAAGTCCTCTACAATCTCAAGGGTGAACCGTTTTTATCAGGGTATTTCTGAATACCAACCAAGATACCATCAGTGAGGAAAGCAAGGTTAGATATCTACTGCAATATACAATCAATTACAGGGAATGTTACTTACGGTTTGAGGAGAAATATGAATATCATATATAATATATTTGTTTTGCTCCAGTAAAAGTATGATTTCCTAGATCTTTCTTTATTAAAAGCAATCTTCTCTACTAGAAGCATTACGGGACCAGCAATGATAAACAATCCAGACACGTTCATTCAGTGCAACAAAATCTTCCAGTTCACATATACAAGCACATACCCATATCATAATCTCCAAACCTACAATAATGATTTTTAAAAATCCTCTCACATCCAGTGTTCATATATCTCATCTTCTTGCCTTTTCTAAGATAAGCCACTTCCTCTACCGCTAGATCCTCCTCCATGGATTCCACAGATTAGCACTCCAATATGCATAGTTCATGATCTTACCACCGAAGCGCTACTATGATAAAAATGTCACAACAGCAATAAACCATTTAAAAATACTCATGTAAACAACCTCTATTTGCAGTGTCACTATTGAGTTAAACTGGCGCGAATGCTGGAACTAGGGTGGTACAAAGCGATCCTAGCGGTCACTGGCGGAACTTCATGGTGATTCATTTTTAGCTCAAAACAGCTTGCATTTCCCGGCCTTGTATATTGCGTAGGCAACAAGATGTTCAGTAAAGAACATATAGCCTACTTTCTCCTAAATGCATGGGTATTGTTATAACTCTTTGTCCTTTTCAAGGAGTATAATTGAATGTTGGTTGTAGTAGCTTGTTGAAATACAACTTGCTATAGAGATATTAAACATGAATATGAGGTGCCCTTTGCTAGTGCTACCTCTGTAAAAAAAATTCATTCAATTCGGTTTCACCGTGTTTGAATTGATCTGGGGAATGGATTTGCACACATACATGGCCGCTATTTGCAAACTATTGGGCTGATGATCTAGCAGTTTGGTCAGAATATGCTTCCCACATAAAGATTTTTTGTTGCAAAATTTGGTAGAGATTAGATTATTAGGTTGGTCGTAATTACATTTTAGCCTTTAACATTTGGGTGGCCGCGATTACGTTTCCGTCAAGATGGCGGTGATATAAAACATGACACTGAGGTGGCCTTTTCTAGTGCTACCTCTGTACCAAATTTCGTTCCATTCGGTTTCACCGAATTAATAGGGGGAATCGATTTTCACACAAAGATGGCCGCCATCCGCAAAATATTAGGCTAATGACCTATTAGTTTGGTCGAAGGATGCTCCCTCCATAATTGTATGTTGATGCAAAATTTGGTAGAGATCGGATGATTAGGTTAATCGTAATTTGATTTAAGCTTTGAATATTTGTGTGGCCGCCATTACGTTTCCGTCAAGATGGCGGCGATATAAAACATGAAACTGAGGTGCCCTTTGCTAGTGCTACCTCTGTACCAAATTTCATTCCATTCGGTTTCACCGTGTTCGAATTAATAGGGGTAATCGATTTTGACACAAAGATGGCCGCCATCCGCAAACTATTAGGCTAATGACCTATTAGATTTGTCAAAGGTTGCTTCCTCCATAAAGGTATGTTGTTGCAAAATTTGGTAGAGCTCGGATGATTAGGTTAGTCGTAATTTGATTTAAGCTTTGAACACTTGTGTGGCCGCCATTACGTTTCCGTCAAGATGGCGGCGATATAAAACATGACACTGAGGTGTCCTTTGCTAGTGCTACCTTTGTACCAAATTTCGTTCAATTTGCGCTCACCGTGTTCGAATTGATAGGGGGGGGGGGGACAGACATTCAGAGTCCACACACTCACACACACACACAGAGACTCACACACATACACACACACAGACAGACACACTTTTTTTTCGCCCTGTAGTGATCTCATAAGTCTACTTTCAGTTTTTGCAAAAATCGAAAGTAGGCTAAAAATGGTGAATGGTTGAATGTGGGTGTCACTGGCCGTCCAGCAACCCTCGATGACCTGACTGTCGACATCTGAGACGGATTGTCAATAGTGACAGAAGGGCAACAGTGCAACTAATCACGGCTCAATTTTGAACACAGGCCGTGCTAGACACGTCTCTCAGTGGACTATCCGTAGTAACATGGGTTCCATTGGGGGTACGGGAGCCAGCGCCGCACATGGGTGCCAATGATAATTACCCAATGTCATCAACACAACGACGCGCATTTGTCGCCAATCACCAGGGGTGGATACTGGAACAATGGTGTAACGTGATATGGTCGGACGAATCATGATTTCAATTGCACCATGCCGATGGGAGGCACCGTGTGTGGTGAAGACCACATGAATCGATGGATTCCGCCTGCCTCGAAGGTGTGGTCCAGGGAAGTGGTGTCTCTGTTACGGTCTGGGGTGCATGTTCCTGGTATGGAATGCCCCCCTGGCTGATCTGGAAGAGACTTTGATGTGCTGGGATATGTTGAGCTGCCAGAGGCCCCACATGCTATTAGGTGACTATCCCATGACATTTCCTAAGGCCCCTTTCACACCGAAGATGCAAGACGCAAGATGCAGGGTGCAGGATGCATGCATCTTGCATCTTGATGAAAGCGCTTTCACACCAAAGATGCACGTGCCACTTGCACCTTCTTTTAATATCCATTATCTCTGTTGAGTTTAGTACGTGAGTTTGAGAAAGGAATAATCAATTGTCCGACTCAGATGACGAAATTACAATTCTGGCTTGTGCAGTCAGAAGGAATCGTTTATGGCAGCACCCATACTGGGATAATGATGGAGAGCATAACCCTGCTATTGTGTCTCAGCAATATGAACCATCCGGTAAAGTTTCAGGCGTATTATAAAATGGAGATTTCGACTTTTTACAAGTTGTTGGATCTCATGGAACCGTCACTGAGTCGTAGGGATACAAATTATCGGCTGTGTGTATCTGCCAAAGACTATTGATATTTCTGAGGTAAATAAAGCAAAGCCAACTCCATACAGGCCATGGAGGCCGGGAGTAGTGAAAAGTAGAGTTTTCAACTCTTTGTGACATCGTCACTAAATGGGATGGAGTTGTCAGCTCAATGCCCGGCCGTCTTTGCTCCCAGGAATTAACCTGGTACTCATTTCTGGTGAACCCCAGAGCTAATTGCGTTTCCGAAAGTGGTAGATTTGTTTCTAAAATCCACTAACTGGGTGGGGTGAGTACGGCAACTATATTTTCCCATGAATAGTATAAGTCATTTTTGAAACGTGTGAATATAGCTCAAAACTGAAAACATTACTTAGGAATATTTCTTACAGGATTGTTTCTTAGTAAAAGTCTCACTATATAAAATCGATTGAAAAGACAATTCGTATGAGGAGCTATGATAATAATCATTATATAAGGGCATTAAATTCTGTAACTTACATTTTGTTATTAATAGAAGCCGAGTATTTGGTTTTTCTAAAAATTAATACTATTAATTCGTCACGGAAAGATGCCAACTAGCAGTAGGTGTCTAACCACCGATATTGAAACTAGCGTATATATTTTAGCACATAACTTTTCATTGTGCTGGTGTTGGTGAAGACATAGCTCTCTTACCTGTTGATTCGAATTTTTTGCCAGGGCCTTCCATGATTTCCCTTCGTCATCCCTATTTGAGTAGCCTACTCCTTACTTGTAGTATCGTATATTGCAGGATAGTCTTCGACTGCTTTAACAAAGGTCACGTTGAAGTTCTCCGTGTCGGATAACATACTTGAAGGGTGGATGGAAGTTTCGTACTTGGAGCACAACGTCTAAATGAAGTCTGAAATTAATGAAATTCAAACGAAATGGCGCGAGTCAAGCACACGTGCAACGGTGTGAATCACTTACAGGGCCGGATTTACCCGAAGTTACGCTATAGGCACCTCTCCATTGAGCGCCCCTCCTAACTTGAGCACCCCCCCCCCCTCCTCGATTTTTATGATAAGGCATAGCCACTCCCATGAGGTAAGGTTCGAAAAAAAGAGGAATAAACAGATAATATATGGCTGACAGCATAATTTTATGCTTGAATTTTTATGCAGGGAAATCATAGTCAATTCAATTTAAAAAAAACAGCTTGCAGTAAACCTACAAGAAACAGTTTAACTTTTATGCAACCAAAACACTTTATGAATTCCCTTTCCAAAAATAATGTCTAGCCTTAATTCATACAACAAAAACGAAGAGTAGCTTCAAAAATAAAAACATAATTCACTGCTGTAACTGAATGAACTGCGGTAGCACGAAATATATTTTAAAACAAGATGGTCAGTAAAGAACATATAGCCTACTTTCTCCTAAATGCATGGGTATTGTTATAACTCTTTGTCCTTTTCAAGGAGTTTAATTGAATGTTGGTTATAGTAGCTTGTTGAAATACAACGTGCTATACGGATATTAAACATGAATATGAGGTGCCCTTTGCTAGTGCTACCTCTGTACAAAAAAACATTCAATTCGGTTTCACCGTGTTTGAATTGAAATGGTGAATCGATTTGCACACATACATGGATGCTATCTGCAAACTATTGGGCTGATGACCTTGTATTTCAGTCAAAAGATGCTTCCCACAAAAAGGTATGATGTTGAAAAATTTGGTAGAGATCAGATTATTAGGTTGGTCGTAATTTGATTTAATCTTTTAACATTTGGGTGGCTGCCATTACGTTTCCGTCATTATGGCGACGATATAAAACATGACACTGAGTTGCCTTTTGCAACTGCTACCTCTGTACCAAATTTCGTTCAATTCGGTTTCACCGTGTCGGAATTGTTCGGGGGAATCAATTTGCACACATACATGGCCGCTATCTGTTAACTATTGGGCTGATGAACTTGTCGTTTGGTCATAAGATACATACCACATAAAGGTATGCTGTTGCAAGATCTAGTAGAGATCAGATGATTAGGTTGGTCGTAATTTGATTTAAGCTTTTAACATTTGGATGGCCGACATTACGTTTCCGTCAAGATGGCGGCGATATAAAACATGACAATAAGGGGCCCTTTGCTATTGCTACCTCTGTACCAAATTTCGATCAATTTGGTTTCACCGTCTTTGAATAGATAGGGGGAATCAGTTAGCACACAAACATGGCCGCCATCCGCAAATTATTGAGCTGATGACCTTGTAGATTGGTCAAAAAATATTTAATATGAAAAAGTATAATGTTGGAAAAAATTGGTAGAGATCAGATGATTCGTTTGGTCGTAATTTGATTTAAGCTTTCAACATTTGGGTGGTCGCCATTACGTTTTCGTCAAGATGGCGGCAATATAAAACATGACACTGAGGTGGCCTTTGCTAGTGCTACATCTGTACCAAATTATGTTCAATTTGGTTTCATGGAGTTTGAATAGATAGGGGGAATCGATTAGCACACAAACATGGCCGCCATCCGCAAATTATTGGGCTGATGACCTTGTAGATTTGTCAAAAAATATTTAATATGAAAAGGTATAATGTTGCAAAAATTGGTAGAGATCAGATGATTCGTTTGGTCGTAATTTGATTTAAGCTTTTAACATTTGGGTGGCCGCCATTACATTTCCGTCAAGATGGCGGCGATATAAAACATGACACTGAGGTGCCCTTTGTTAGTGCTATCTCTGTACCAAATTTCGTTCAATTCGGATTCACCGTGTTCGAATTGATCGCGGGGGGGGGGGCAGACATTCAGAGTACACACACTCTCTCTTACACACACACACACCCTCTCTCACACACACACACTCTCTCTCTCACACACACACAGAGACAGACACACAATTTTTCGCCCTATGTTGATCACATAAGTCTACTTTCATTTTTTGCAAAAATCGAAACTAGGCTAAAATAGTAGAGCGCACACTAATTTTAAAACGCATGAAGAGCAGTGGTACGAACGACATTTTAAATTGAACAAAGCGCTTCTAAAATACAAATAAGGCCAACTGCATATCTTCCTGCAATATCTTTTAGAGAAATTAAAGTGCAGATTAAAAACATGAATGAAGACATAACGGGGCCTGCCTCAAGCACAACGAGAACTACTTCAAAAGTCTCCTTCTTGCCTTCTTTTCGGCAAATTCATTAATTATGGCACCGCAGTTCAAGTTTATCGTCATATCTTTTTCAATCGCTAGGAGTGCAATAGAGTTTAACCTTTCTTCTTTAGTGACTGACCGCAAATAGTTCTTGACGCGATTCAGTACCGAAAATGATCTTTCTCCAGAACAATTGGTCACTGGAATGGTGAGAAGTATCCGTAAAGCAATGTTTACGTTCGGGTACATATCGTGTAAATCTTTTTCATGAAGGGAGGGCTGAGCTCAGAGGCTGACGTACCTTTAAAATCTGCAAATTTTTAATGTTCCTTTAAATGCAAGCACTCGTCAGCCAGTGCACTTTGTAAGTCGTCCACATACATTTCTGAGAGATCGTCAGCGATTTTTTTTATCATTGGTCCATGTAGATCTAACAGGTTTTCTAGAAAATAAAATCTCTTATGGGGGACTTTGTAAGCCTCACTTCGCCTCTTAAGCTCAGCACTTAGTACATCCAGAATTACATAAAATACATTGACGCGAAAATTTTTTGAGCCCTCTGACGGTACATATTCTCCTTGCTTTGTCTAATCATTCCTAGTCTTTCGTTCCGGTCTTCTCTTTAGGTCGTAGCATATTGAGCAATACCGCTTAATTTTTTGGCTTCTTTCTCATAGACATCGAAATTATCTCTTAAACTTTGCACAAATTCCGCTAACGAAGCGTAACATTCTACCACAGTGCTCAAATAAGTGTTAACTTTTTGGAGCTTCTGGCTGACAGTATTAAATCTTTTTAGAATGGTACTCCAAAAAACAACTAGGAAAGCAGTTTATAATTGTAGGATATTGCTTAAGATGCCTTTGGCTTCACTTCGAGTGTTTGCCTTTTGATTTCTGTCTTCGTGAATACTCTCAAGAGCTGCCACGACGCCACACCAGCCTTCCCTCAGAGCTTGACAAGCGTCATATCGTGCCGACCACCGAGTCACTGATGGGCTCTTTAGTACGCGCGCGATAAAGTTCTTTAAAATTTTCCATCGGTAGGTCGAAGTAGTAAAAAAGTTATACAGTTCTTGAGCTGTTAAAAATACCTTACAGATTCTGAACAAGATTCAGCGGCATGAGTTCCAACCAAATTTAGTGAATGGGGTGAGCATGGTCCATAGATAGCTAAGGGATTCAAGGCCGCTATTCGAGTTTGCAACCCGGAATATTCGCCGGACATATTACTTGCGTTATGGTAAGATTGGTCTCGAATATCCTCCACTTTCAAATCCAGATCTTCCAACATAGCCTTTACTGCATCAAAAAGCTGCTCTGACTTGTGCCCGATGCTCGCCATAAATCCTAGAAACCTTTATTTTGGTTCACCATTGGCCGTAACATTTAGTTTGTCCGCTGAGGCAAATTTAAATTTTTGTTGCTTTCTCCCCCTAAGGTGTCATTTGAATTAAATGTAGGCCTAGAATTTTCATTCTCTTTTTCATCGATTTTGGCTTGTTGGAGCTGAAAAGGAAAATCCCGTATTAATTAGAGCACTTCAAACATAGTAAATTTAAAAAGAACAACTTTTAATATACTCTGCAGGCACTGTACGGTTTCGAGGCCAGTCTGAATTTTTACGTATGTTACTTTGTGCAACAGTGTATCAAGGAATCGCCCATTGGGAAAGGCCTACTTTGCGTAAAGTAATTCGTGTACGGTAGCTTACCTCAAGTTGATGAACACCATCGCAGTCAATGCGTCCGCAGAGCGAGACTTGTTATTGTTATCCGAATTTGTCGTTGGAGGTGTAGGATTCACACGCGCACTAAACATCTCATTTATTTTCCGACATTTTGATAGTGTAACCGGCTTTCTTATCCTCTTCAGCTTTGCGGACACTGTCTTGGTAGCCAGACAACTTTTTGCTGCCCATAGTTTAAAACATTTACTTGCTGATCACATCACAACACAACGCAAGCTCGAACTCGCACACAGCACAGGCGCGGGGGGGGGGGGGGGGGGGGGGCACTTCCATGCTACTACAATGCAAGCAAATCCAGCTACCGCAACAACTTGTCGGGACGAAAGGGCGTCGAGCGCCATAACAAAGAGCGAAGTGGAAGAGCATGCGACAAAGACACGATAATATTTATAAATGTCTCTGCTCATTTCTCAATATTTATTTTAGCATATATATTGCTATAATCCTAACTTAGCACATTTAAAGCCGTAGCAAAGAGGGTGCCTGACGGCGGTGGCCTTCGGGCCGCCTCCAGTACAGATCATTGCCGGTTGCCTAACCGAAGGGGTGCCTTGCGGCGCCCCTTGGACTGCGGCGCCCCTAGGCACGTGCCTATTTTGCCTTACGGTAAATCCGGCCCTGATCACATACAGTGATGCTGAGAGTCGGGTGAGTCAGATTTCCAAGGGAGGGGCGAAAATGCAAGACTGCACAACAAAGATGCACGCTGAAATCTTCAGCCGGCTGGTTCTCAAGATGCAAGTGCGTCTTGCATCCAGGATGCTAGACGCACTTGCATCTTCGGTGTGAAACCTCTCGTTCAATTACATAGTCCGGTGTTTAAGATGCATGCATCTTGCATCCAGGATGCATGCATCTTGCGTCTTGCATCTTCGGTGTGAAAGGGGCCTAAGTCAGTGTACTAGCTAACGCGGCAAAAATCATTGATTCGGATAAAGATGATTGATGAGTAGTACCGTACCGTATGCGTGGGGTTGGCAATATTGTATTTGTCCCATAATTCACGTGTATTGTGGCGGACACTACTGGAATCACGCGTCATGGCGCGTCTCGCTCGGAAGTGATGGGCTCCATCTCAGCAACGCTGTACAGCATTCCCCGTATCGGCTAGCTGCTGAACCATGTCTTATTTACCTGTACAAATACAAACCGATATAAAATAAGTGAATTAATTTACGTAATTCACAGTCATACAGCATACCTTCTTGAAGTATAAGGATTACAACGCGACCAACAACTACATTTTCCAACCACCCCGAGCCGAGAAAAAGTTACCTTTCAAAAATGATAACAACTTTGTTTCTTGGAAACACAAAATTTTGAAATTAATAAACCAGTTGTATACAACATTCCAATGTATATTGTGTTAAAATTTCAATTCGATCTGATGACTAGTTTGTGAGATAATAATTCTTAAATGTGACGCATGGTTGAAACACGCTTAAAAACGGGCAATTTTTGTGTTCCAACTGCGATAAAAAATATTAAAATATAAATTAAAAATTCCAAACCTACATGCACTAACGTAAAATAGAACGACAAACATGATGATGGCCAAGGTGGCGCAGCGGTCAAGCTGTTGGGCTCTCAACACGGCGTACCGGGTTCGATTCCCGGTCAATGCATGTCAGAATTTCAAAGTGAAATGCCATGTCCTGTCGTTCGGATTCCACGTAAAAAGGAGGTCTCGAGATCAACGGTCACGTTAAACTACAATCTTCGTTTTTTCCTTCCATGAACTTTCGCATTTCTTCTTCCGAGTTCCGCCTTCAACTGAAATAAATTCCAGTTGCCATACTCTTTTTCTTTTCATTCATTTGGTTGCCTGACAGAACAGCATTGGAAAGAATGAAGCATATCCGCCAATTCGTATGCGCCTGGACCCCTCCTATGCCTGCTGCACTCTTGTTGTGGCAACATGAAGTTCGCCTAGAACACGTCCATTGCACAGCATACCATCTCGAATTCAACGATGAAAATGGCTACTTTCTACGTTTTATCACACAAAATGCGAGTACCTCCCTTCTTCTTGCATCGTTATGCCCGACTCAGGAGCACGGTTGAACCTGTTTAGCTGATGTGTTGGCCTTCTTTTCCTTCCAAAATCTCTTCATCCTCTCGCTGAGCGCCTTTCTTCGGTCTTCTGTCCAAGTTATGGTGGCCCTGGTGTTGGGTTTGTCTTCAAATTGGTGATTGTCGATTAGGGTTCTGAATTTGCATCTGTCCTGTATAATATTGTCTGAAATGTTGATTTCCTGGAGATCTGTTTCAATTTCACGTAGCCAGCTGTTCTTGGTTTTTAGTGAGAGGGCCAAGTTGAGAATTCTTTTAGTCAATCTGCCATTGTTCATTCTGATAATGTGCCCGTAAAATTTCAATCGTCTTTTCCGAAAAGTATGAGACATTTTTTCACATTGGCGATATATTTCCTGGGATGACTTTTTCCTCCAGATTCCCTCTATAAAAACTGGGCCAAAAATTTTTCGTAAAATTTTCCTTTCTTGTTTTTCAATCTCTTTGGTTAAAGATTTGCCACCAATGATTAAGGTTTCTGATGCATATAACCCCTCCGGTTTGATTACTGTATTATAATGTCTAAGTTTTGCTTTCCGAGATATTGATATTTTGTTATACCTATTCCAAGTGATTCTGTAAGCTTTCTGTAATTTGGAAATTCTCTCTTTATTTGCTTCACGGTTTAAACCAAAGGGCTGAATAATTTCTCCCAGATATTTGAATTCGTTCACTTGAAAGATTTTGCCGAATTTAGTTCTCATAGGTTGTCCGTCTAAGTATCGTGACATGGAGGAAAGAATAAGAGGAGATGCCCTGAGCTCGTATGAGTGAAGCTAAGCGCTGCAACCAAAGTGGGCGTAACCTTAACTCGTATTCGGTGTTCTGTGACTTGCATGGGGCATTGTACATGGCTAAACCTTATTTTGGCCCTGGTTTTTATCGTGCTCCGGTTATACAACTTTGGAAACGTAATAACAGTAGTGATAAGTTATTAAAAAAAAAACTCTCAATTCTAATCGCAGCATGTGTAGGCCTACCCTATATACCAAAAAAATAAAAATCATTCCTCTGGAAATCCCAAATAATCAAACAGCTGTCGGTCAATAATTACGGTAGGCCTACATAATTAATCAATTCGAGGCTAATCGTCAAGTTTCTACACCCCCCCCCCCCCACAAAGAAAATACCGTACGGTACCGAAACGTATAGGCTATACCGTATTTTTGTGCAAATATGCGTCCTTTTTTAATTGTTCTGTTTATTAATTTTGAGGTTCGTATTCTTGAATATCAAAATGTGTACGACCAATGAGTGAAATTAGCTGTGCTCGAAATTAGGCCTAAAAACTGATGAATGCCTCAACACCAATAAGAACTTAAAACTCAATTTGGTGTAAATACCGTAATTAGTTCGGCATCATTAATTCCCAAGATGTTCCTTCTTTGGTATAACTCCATCTTCAGACACCTGCATTCCATTTAATCAGTGTTTCAGCGTATTATTACGTTTTTCCGCGTCTTCCTTACAAAACTAGTCTCGCAAAGGCGCTCTCATATTTATATTTAAATTGGCTTTTAAAACGATAACGCAGCTTATTTGTGCCAAGTATCGTGATGTACAGAGTGTATTCTGCCTATCCAAGAAAAAATCTTGACTCGTCATTGCAGTTTTATGTCACTAAAATCCATTACTACTTGGAGTGGTTTACGGCTTTAAGCATAGGGACAGCCATTTTCTTGCAACCAAAGTGGGCGAGCCGTTTGGCTTCAGAAGCTTGCGCTAGGCAGCGCAGCGAAGGCATCTCCTTTCTTTCTTTCCTCCATGTATCGTGAGGCTCCTTCCATGTACTGAGTTTTCTCATAAGAAATTTGAAGTCCCGTTTTGATGGCAATTTCATGTGATTTTTCAATGGAATGAATTGCTTCTTGCCTGTTATTAGAAAGGATTGCTATGCCATCAACAAAGGCCAAACAATGTACATGAATTCTATCTTTGAATACCTCCCTATTATTTACAAACTGGCCTTTACAACAAGTAGGAGTCCACGCAGCACGACCTGCTTTTGATGAGACAGTGGCGCAGCAGCAAGGGGCCAGCAAGAGGGGTTATAATCTCAAACAACAACTTCGTTGGCGGCAAGACCTGATGCCTAGCATTTCGGGCCTTTGGCCCGATTGTGTGGTAATGTAGGAAAATTATAAAATGTTATTCTAGGCAATGCTGACACCATCACGTGGTTATGAAAGCCGGACGTCCTGGGAAATGGAAAGTATATTACAGCTGTAAATACATTATTTAACCTATTGAAAAGGTGAAAACGGGTTATTATAGATAATTTTCAGTAGAATTCAATTAGACCTTCGTTTTAATTTCTACCTATTATTATATACATTTGGGCCCCATTTTTTTTCAAAAACCAAAAACATATCCGAGATATATCGATTCAAAAAAATAGGATGAAATTCAGGGCCCCAAAAAAAGGTCCGGCCCTGCACCGATTTTAACGGCCAACAATAGGGTTCGTCACAGGCCCCAACTCTTTCACCGTACCAAATTTCAGCTTAATATATTGAAAATTGCGACCAGTACTTAGCTAAACGCAAAAATGTCACGCACAATGGACATATTCAGGGCCCCAAAAAAAGAAAACGGTGAGAGATATCAAAAAATCGTTTTGAGTAAAAAAGTTGCATACCGCAGAGATCTTACACCAATACCTTTAACATTTTTCGATACGATTAACCGTTTCCGAGATATATCGATTCCAAAAAAAAAGTTTGTAATTCAGGGCCCCCCAAAAAGATCCGGCCCTGCACCGATTTTAACGCCCAACAATAGGATTCGTCACAGTCACAAACTCTTTCACCGTACCAAATGTCAGCTTAATATCTTGAAAATAGCGACCAGTAATTATCTAAACGCAAAAATGACACATACAATGGACATTTTCAAGGCCCCAAAAAAAAGGAAACTTTGAGAGATATCAAAAAAACGTTTAGAGTAAAAAAGTTGCATACCGCGGAGATCTTACACCTATACATTTAACATTTTTCGATACGACCAACCGTTTCCGAGATATATCGATTCCAAAAAAAAAGTTTGAAATTCAGGGCCTCCAAAAAAGATCCGGCCCTGCACCGATCTTAACGCCCAACAATAGGATTCGTCACAGTCACTAACACTTTCACCGCACCAAATTTCAGCTTAATATCTTGAAAATTGCGACCAGTACTTAGCTAAACGCAAAAATGTCACAATGGACATTTTCAGGGCCCCAAAAAAAAGAAAACGGTGGGAGATATCAAAAAATCGTTTTGAGTAAAAAAAGTTACATACCGCGGAGATCTTACACCTGTACATTTAACATTTTTCGATGCGATCAACCGTTTCCGAGATATATCTATTCCAAAAAAAAGTATGAAATTCAGGGCCCCCAAAAAAGATCCGGCCCTGCACCGATTTTAACGCCCAACAATAGGATTCGTCACAGTCACTAACTCTTTCATTGTACCAAATTTCAGCTTAATATCTTGAAAATTGCGACCAGTACTTAGCTAAACGCAAAAATGTCACCCACAATGGACATTTTCCGGGCCCCAAAAAAAGAAAGCGGTGAGAGATATCAAAAAATCGTTTTGAGTAAAAAAGTTGCATACCGCGGAGATCTTACACCTATACATTTAACATTTTTCGATACGACCTACCGTTTCCGAGATATATCGGTTCAAAAAAATAGGATGAAATTCAGGGCCCAATAAGAAGGTCCGACCCTGCACCGATTTTAACGCCCAACAATAGGGTTCGTCACAGGCCCCAACTCTTTCACCGTACCAAATTTCAGCTCGATATCTTGAAAATTGCGACCTGTACTTTGCTAAACACAAAAACGTCACGCACATACATACATACATACATACAGACAGACTTTTTCCAATATACCACGGCTATATGAAAACCTATAGGATCTTTAGATCCGGCTTTCATAACAAGTAGGAGTCCCCGCAGCACGACCAGCTTTTGATGAGACAGTGGCGCAGCAGCAAGGGGCCAGCAAGAGGGGTTATAATCTCAAACAACAACTTGTTTGGCGGCAAGGCCTGATGCCTAGCATTTCGGGCCTTTGGCCCGATTGTGTGGTAATGTAGGAATATTATAAAATGTTATTCTAGGCAATGCTGACACCATCACGTGGTTATGAAAGCCGGACGTGCTGGGAAATGGAAAATATATTACAGCTGTAAATACATTATTTAACTTATTGAAAAGGTGAAAACGGGTTATTATAGATAATTTTCCGTAGAATTCAATTAGACCATCGTTTAAATTTTAACCTATTATTATATACATTTGGGCCCCATTTTTTTTTCAAAAACCAAAACATTTAATAACATCTTCAGGGCCCCAAAATAAGAAAACGGGTAGAGATATCAAAAAATCGTTATGAGTAAAAAAGATGCATACCGCGGAGATCTTACACCTGAACATTTAACGTTTTTCGATGCGACCAACCGTTTCCGAGATATATCGATTCAAAAAAAATATTGAAATTCTGGGCCCTCCAAAAAGATCCGGCCCTGCACCGTTTCTAACGCCCGACAACTGGTTTCCTCACAGGGTCCAACTCTTTCACAGCTCCAAATTTCAGCTCGATATCTTGAAAATTGCGACCTGTACTTCGCTAAACCCAAAAATGTCACGCACAATGGACATTTTCAGGGCCCAAAAAATAGAAAACGGTGAGAGATATCAAAAAATCGTTTAGAATACAAAAGTTGCATACCGCGGAGATCTTACACCTGTACATTTAACATTTTTCGATACGACCAACCGTTTCCGAGATATATCGATTCCAAAGAAAAGTTTGAAATTCGGGGCCCCCCAAAAAGATCCGGCCCTGCACCGATCTTAACGCCCAACAATAGGATTCGTCACAGTCACTAACTCTTTCACCGTACCAAATTTCAGCTTAATATCTTGAAAATTGCGATCAGTACTTAGTTAAACGCAAAAATGTCACGCACAATGGACATTTTCAGGGCCCCAAAAAAAGAAAACGGTGAGAGATATCAAAAAATCGTTTTGAGTAAAAAATTTGCATACCGCGGAGATCTTACACCTGTACATTTAACATTTTTCGATACGACCAACCGTTTCCGAGATATATCGATTCCAAAGAAAAGTTTGAAATTCGGGGCCCCCAAAAAAGATCCGGCCCTGCACCGATCTTAACGCCCAACAATAGGATTCGTCACAGTCACTAACTCTTTCACCGTACCAAATTTCAGCTTAATATCTTGAAAATTGCGATCAGTACTTAGTTAAACGCAAAAATGTCACGCACAATGGACATTTTCAGGGCCCCAAAAAAAGAAAACGGTGAGAGATATCAAAAAATCGTTTTCGGTAAAAAAGTTGCATACCACGGAGATCTTACACCTGTATATTTAACATTTTTCGATACGACCAACCGTTTCCGAGATATATTGATTCCAAAAAACAGTTAGAAATTCAGGGCCCCCAAAAAAGATCCGGCCCTGCACCGATTTTAACGCCCAACAACAGGATTCGTCACAGTCACTAACTCTTTCACCGTACCAAATTTCAGCTTAATATCTTAAAAATTGCGACCAGTACTTAGCTATAAGCAAAAATGTCACACACAATGGACATTTTCAGGGCCCCAAGAAACGAAAGCGGTGAGAGATATCAAAAAATCGTTTTGAGTAAAAAAGTTGCATACGGCGGAGGTCTTACACCTATACATTTAACATTTTTCGATACGATCAACCGTTTCCGAGATATATCGATTCCAAAAAACAGTTAGAAATTCAGGGCCCCCCAAAAAGATCCGGCCCTGCACCGATTTTAACGCCCAACAACAGGATTCGTCACAGTCACTAACTCTTTCACCGTACCAAATTTCAGCTTAATATCTTGAAAATTGCGACCAGTACTTAGCTAAACGTAAAAATGTCATGCACAATGGACATTTTCAGGGCCCCAAAAAATGAAAACGGTGAGAGATATCAAAAAATCGTTTTGAGTAAAAAAGTTGCATACCGCGGAGATCTTACACCTATACCTTTAACATTTTTCGTTACGACCAACCGTTTCCGAGATATATCGATTCAAAAAAATAGGATGAAATTCAAGGCCCCAAAAGAAGGTCCGGCCCTGCACCGATCTTAACGCCCAACAATAGGGTTCGTCACAGGCTCCAACTCTTTCACCGTTCCAAATTTCAGCTCGATATCTTGAAAATTGCGACCTGCACTTTGCTAAACGCAAAAACGTCACACACATACGTACGTACATACAGACAGACTTTTTCCAATATACCACGGCTATATGAAAGCCTATAGGATCTTTAGATCCGGCTTTCATAACAAGTAGGAGTCCCCGCAGCACGACCTGCTTTTGATGAGACAGTGGCGCAGCAGCAAGGGGCCAGCAAGAGGGGTTATGATCTCAAACAACAACTTCGTTGGCGGCAAGGCCTGATGCCTAGCATTTCGGGATTTGGCCCGATTGTGTGGTAATGTAGGAAAATTATAAAATGTTACTCTAGGCAATGCTGACACCATCACGTGGTTATGAAAGCCGGACGTCCTGGGAAATGGAAAGTGTATTACAGCTGTAAATACATTATTTAACTTATTGAAAAGGTGAAAACGGGTTATTATAGATAATTTTCCGTAGAATTCAATTAGACCATCGTTTAAATTTTTACCTATTATTATATACATTTGGACCCCATTTTTTTTTCAAAAAACAAAAACATTTAATAACATCTTCAGGGCCCCAAAATAAGAAAACGGTGAGAGATATCAAAAAATCGTTATGAGTAAAAAAGATGCATACCGCGGAGGTCTTACACCTGAACTTTTAACGTTTTTCGATGCGATCAACCGTTTCCGTATATATCGATTCAAAAAAAAGTTTGAAATTCTGGGCCCCCAAAAAGATCCGGCCCTGCACCGTTTTTAAAGCCCGACAACTGGTCTCCTCACAGGGTCCAACTCTTTCACAGCTCCAAATTTCAGCTCGATATCTTGAACATTGCGACCTGTACTTCGCTAAACCCAAAAATGTCACGCACAATGGACATTTTCAGGGCCCAAAAAATACAAAACGGTGAGAGATATCAAAAAATCGTTTTGAGTAAAAAAGTTGCATACCGCAGAGATCATACACCTGTTCATTTAACATTTTTCGATATGACCAACCGTTTCCGAGATATATCGATTCCAAAAATAAGTTTGAAATTCAGGGCCCCCAAAAAAGATCCGGCCCTGCACCGATTTTAACGCCCAACAATAGGATTCGTCACAGTCTCTAACTCTTTCACCGTACCAAATTTCAGCTTAATATCTTGAAAGTTGCGACCAGTACTTAGCTAAACCCAAAAATGTGACGCACCATGGACATTTTCAGGGCCCCAAAAAAAGAAAACGGTGAGAGATATCAAAAAATCGATTTGAGTAAAAACGTTGCATACCGCGGAGATCTTAAACCTCTACCTTTAACATTTTTCGATACGATCAACCGTTTCCGAGATATATCGATTCCAAAAAAAGGTTTGAAATTCAGGGCCCCCAAAAAAGATCCGGCCCTGCTCCGATCTTAACGCCCAACATCATGATTCGTCACAGTCACTAACTCTTTCACCGTGCCAAATTTCAGCTTAATATCTTGAAAATTGCGACCAGTACTTAGCTAAACGCAAAAATGTCACGCACTATGGACATTTTCAGGGCCCCAAAAAAAGAAAATGGTGAGAGATATCAAAAAATCGTTTTGAGTAAAAAAGTTGCATACCGCGGAGATCTTACACCTGTACCTTTAACATTTTTCGATACGACCAACCGTTTCCGAGATATATTGATTCCAAAAAACAGTTAGAAATTCAGGGCCCCCAAAAAACATCCGGCCCTGCACCGTATTAACGCCCAACAATAGGATTCGTCACAGTCACTAACTCTTTCACCGTACCAAATTTCAGCTTAATATCTTGAAAATTGCGACCAGTACTTAGCTAAATGCAAAAATGTCACGCACAATGGACATTTACAGGGCCCCAAAAAAAAAGAAAACGGTGAGAGATATCAAAAAATCGTTTTGAGTAAAAAAGTTGCATACCGCGGAGATCTTACACCTGTACATTTAACATTTTTCGATACGACCAACCATTTCCGAGATATATCGATTCCAATAAACAGTTAGAAATTCATGGCCCCCAAAAAAGATCCGGCCCTGCACGGATTTTAACGCCCAACAATAGGATTCGTCGCAGTCACTAACTCTTTCACCGTACCAAATTTCAGCTTAATATCCTGAAAATTGCGACCAGTACTTATCTAAACGCAAAAATGTCACACACAATGGACATTTTCAGGGCCCCAAAAAAAGAAAACGGTGAGAGATATCAAAAAATCGTTTTGAGTAAAAAAGTTGCATACCGCGAAGATCTTACACCTATACCTTTAACATTTTTCGATACGATCAACAGTTTCCGAGATATATCGATTCCAAAAAAAAAGTTTGAAATTCAGGGCACCCAAAAAAGATCCGGCCCTGCACCGATCTTAACGCCCAATAATAGGATTCGTCACAGTCACTAACTCTTTCACCGTACAAAATTTCAGCTTAATATCTTGAAAATTGCGACCAGTACTTAGCTAAACGCAAAAATGTCACACACAATGGACATTTTCAGGGCCCCAAAAAAAGAAAACGGTGAGAGATATAAAAAAATCGTTTTGAGCAAAAAGTTGCATACCGTGGAGATCTTACACCTATACCTTTAACATGTTTCGATACGATCAACCGTTTCCGAGATATATCGATTCCAAAAAACATTTAGAAATTCAGTGCCCCCAAAAAAGATCCGGCCCTGCACCGATTTTAACGCCCAACAAGAGGATTCGTCACAGTCACTAACTCTTTCACCGTACCAAATATCGGCTTAATATCTTGAAAATTGCGACCAGTACTTAGCTAAACGCAAAAATGTCACACACAATGGACATTTTCAGGGCCCCAAAAAAAGAAAACGGTGAGAGATATCAAAAAATAGTTTTGAGTAAAAACGTTGCATACCGCGGAGATCTTACACCTATATATTTAACATTTTTCGATATGATCAACCGTTTCCGAGATATATCGATTCCATAAAAAGTTTGAAATTCAGGGCCCCCAAAAAACATCCGGCCCTGCACCGATTTTAACGCCCAACAATAGGATTCGTCACAGTCACTAACTCTTTCACCGTACCAAATTTCAGCTTAATATCTTGAAAATTGGGCCCAGTACTTAGCTAAAGGCAAAAATGTCACGCACAATGGACATTTTCAGGGCCCCAAAAAAGAAAACGGTGAGAGATATCAAAAAATAGTTTTGAGCAAAAAAGTTGCATACCGCGGAGTTCTTACACCTATACCTTTAACATTTTTCGATACTATCAACAGTTTCCGAGATATATCGATTCCAAAAAAAAGTTTGAAATTCAGGGCCCCAAAAAAAGATCCGGCCCTGCACCGATTTTAACGCCCAACAACAAGATTAGTCACAGTCACTAACTCTTTCACCGTGCCAAATTTCAGCTTAATATCTTGAAAATTGCGACTAGTACTTAGCTAAACGCAAAAATGTCACGCACGATGGACATTTTCAGGGCCCCAAAAAATGAAAACGGTGAGAGATATCAAAAAATCGTTTTGAGTAAAAAAGTTGCATACCGCGGAGATCTTACACCTATACCTTTAACATTTTTCGTTACGACCAACCGTTTCCGAGATATATCGATTCAAAAAAATAGGATGAAATTCAAGGCCCCAAAAGAAGGTCCGGCCCTGCACCGATCTTAACGCCCAACAATAGGGTTCGTCACAGGCCCCAACTCTTTCACCGTACCAAATTTCAGCTCGATATCTTGAAAATTGCGACCTGCACTTTGCTAAACGCAAAAACGTCACACACATACGTACGTACATACAGACAGACATTTTCCAATATACCACGGCTATATGAAAGCCTATAGGATCTTTAGATCCGGCTTTCATAACAAGTAGGAGTCCCCGCAGCACGACCTGCTTTTGATGAGACAGTGGCGCAGCAGCAAGGGGCCAGCAAGAGGGGTTATGATCTCAAACAACAACTTCGTTGGCGGCAAGGCCTGATGCCTAGCATTTCGGGATTTGGCCCGATTGTGTGGTAATGTAGGAAAATTATAAAATGTTATTCTAGGCAATGCTGACACCATCACGTGGTTATGAAAGCCGGACGTCCTGGGAAATGGAAAGTGTATTACAGCTGTAAATACATTATTTAACTTATTGAAAAGGTGAAAACGGGTTATTATAGATAATTTTCCGTAGAATTCAATTAGACCATCGTTTAAATTTTTACCTATTATTATATACATTTGGACCCCATTTTTTTTCAAAAAACAAAAACATTTAATAACATCTTCAGGGCCCCAAAATAAGAAAACGGTGAGAGATATCAAAAAATCGTTATGAGTAAAAAAGATGCATACCGCGGAGATCTTACACCTGAACTTTTAACGTTTTTCGATGCGATCAACCGTTTCCGTATATATCGATTCAAAAAAAGTTTGAAATTCTGGGCCCCCAAAAAGATCCGGCCCTGCACCGTTTTTAAAGCCCGACAACTGGTCTCCTCACAGGGTCCAACTCTTTCACAGCTCCAAATTTCAGCTCGATATCTTGAACATTGCGACCTGTACTTCGCTAAACCCAAAAATGTCACGCACAATGGACATTTTCAGGGCCCAAAAAATACAAAACGGTGAGAGATATCAAAAAATCGTTTAGAGTAAAAAGGTTGCATACCGCGGATATCCTACACCTGAATATCTAACATTTTTCGATGCGACCAACCGTTTCCGAGATATATCGATTCCAAAAATAAGTTTGAAAATCAGGGCCCCCAAAAAAGATCCGGCCCTGCACCGATCTTAACCCCCAACAATAGGATTCGTCACAGTCACTAACTCTTTCACCGTACGAAATTTCAGCTTCATATCTTGAAAATGGCGACCAGTACTTAGCTAAACGCAAAAATGTCACGCACAATGGACATTTTCAGGGCCCTAAAAAAAGAAAACGGTGAGAGATATCAAAAAATCGTTTTGAGTAAAAAGTTGCATACCGCAGAGATCATACACCTGTTCATTTAACATTTTTCGATATGACCAACCGTTTCCGAGATATATCGATTCCAAAAATAAGTTTGAAATTCAGGGCCCCCAAAAAAGATCCGGCCCTGCACCGATTTTAACGCCCAACAATAGGATTCGTCACAGTCTCTAACTCTTTCACCGTACCAAATTTCAGCTTAATATCTTGAAAGTTGCGACCAGTACTTAGCTAAACCCAAAAATGTGACGCACCATGGACATTTTCAGGACCCCAAAAAAAGAAAACGGTGAGAGATATCAAAAAATCGATTTGGGTAAAAAAGTTGCATACCGCGGAGATCTTAAACCACTACCTTTAACATTTTTCGATACGATCAACCGTTTCCGAGATATATCGATTCCAAAAAAGGTTTGAAATTCAGGGCCCCCAAAAAAGATCCGGCCCTGCTCCGATCTTAACGCCCAACATCATGATTCGTCACAGTCACTAACTCTTTCACCGTGCCAAATTTCAGCTTAATATCTTGAAAATTGCGACCAGTACTTAGCTAAACGCAAAAATGTCACGCACGATGGACATTTTCAGGGCCCCAAAAAAAGAAAATGGTGAGAGATATCAAAAAATCGTTTTGAGTAAAAAAGTTGCATACCGCGGAGATCTTACACCTGTACCTTTAACATTTTTCGATACGACCAACCGTTTCCGAGATATATTGATTCCAAAAAACAGTTAGAAATTCAGGGCCCCCAAAAATCATCCGGCCCTGCACCGTATTAACGCCCAACAATAGGATTCGTCACAGTCATTAACTCTTTCACCGTACCAAATTTCAGCTTAATATCTTGAAAATTGCGACCAGTACTTAGCTAAATGCAAAAATGTCACGCACAATGGACATTTACAGGGCCCCCCAAAAAAGAAAACGGTGAGAGATATCAAAAAATCGTTTTGAGTAAAAAAGTTGCATACCGCGGAGATCTTACACCTGTACATTTAACATTTTTCGATACGACCAACCATTTCCGAGATATATCGATTCCAATAAACAGTTAGAAATTCATGGCCCCCAAAAAAGATCCGGCCCTGCACGGATTTTAACGCCCAACAATAGGATTCGTCGCAGTCACTAACTCTTTCACCGTACCAAATTTCAGCTTAATATCCTGAAAATTGCGACCAGTACTTATCTAAACGCAAAAATGTCACACACAATGGACATTTTCAGGGCCCCAAAAAAAGAAAACGGTGAGAGATATCAAAAAATCGTTTTGAGTAAAAAAGTTGCATACCGCGAAGATCTTACACCTATACCTTTAACATTTTTCGATACGATCAACAGTTTCCGAGATATATCGATTCCAAAAAAAAAGTTTGAAATTCAGGGCACCCAAAAAAGATCCGGCCCTGCACCGATCTTATCGCCCAATAATAGGATTCGTCACAGTCACTAACTCTTTCACCGTACAAAATTTCAGCTTAATATCTTGAAAATTGCGACCAGTACTTAGCTAAACGCAAAAATGTCACACACAATGGACATTTTCAGGGCCCCAAAAAAAGAAAACGGTGAGAGATATAAAAAAATCGTTTTGAGCAAAAAGTTGCATACCGTGGAGATCTTACACCTATACCTTTAACATGTTCCGATACGATCAACCGTTTCCGAGATATATCGATTGCAAAAAACATTTAGAAATTCAGTGCCCCCAAAAAAGATCCGGCCCTGCACGGATTTTAACGCCCAACAATAGGATTCGTCGCAGTCACTAACTCTTTCACCGTACCAAATTTCAGCTTAATATCCTGAAAATTGCGACCAGTACTTATCTAAACGCAAAAATGTCACACACAATGGACATTTTCAGGGCCCCAAAAAAAGAAAACGGTGAGAGATATCAAAAAATAGTTTTGAGTAAAAACGTTGCATACCGCGGAGATCTTACACCTATATATTTAACATTTTTCGATATGATCAACCGTTTCCGAGATATATCGATTCCAAAAAAAAGTTTGAAATTCAGGGCCCCCAAAAAACATCCGGCCCTGCACCGATTTTAACGCCCAACAATAGGATTCGTCACAGTCACTAACTCTTTCACCGTACCAAATTTCAGCTTAATATCTTGAAAATTGGGCCCAGTACTTAGCTAAAGGCAAAAATGTCACGCACAATGGACATTTTCAGGGCCCCAAAAAAGAAAACGGTGAGAGATATCAAAAAATAGTTTTGAGTAAAAACGTTGCATACCGCGGAGATCTTACACCTATATATTTAACATTTTTCGATATGATCAACCGTTTCCGAGATATATCGATTCCAAAAAAAAGTTTGAAATTCAGGGCCCCCAAAAAAGATCCGGCCCTGCACCGATTTTAACGCCCAACAACATGATTAGTCACAGTCACTAACTCTTTCATCGTGCCAAATTTCAGCTTAATATCTTGAAAATTGCGACTAGTACTTAGCTAAACGCAAAAATGTCACGCACGATGGACATTTTCAGGGCCCCAAAAAAAGAAAATGGTGAGAGATATCAAAAAATCGTTTTGAGTAAAAAAGTTGCATACCGCGGTGATCTTACACCTGTACCTTTAACATTTTTCGATACGATCAACCGTTTCCGAGATATATCGATTCCAAAAAACAATTAGAAATTCAGGGCCCCCAAAAAAGATCCGGCCCTGCACCGATTTTAACGCCCAACAACAGGATTCGTCACAGTCACTAACTCTTTCACCGTACCAAATTTCAGCTTAATATCTTGAAAATTGCGACCAGTACTTAGCTAAACGTAAAAATGTCACGCACAATGGACATTTTCAGGGCCCCAAAAAATGAAAACGGTGAGAGATATCAAAAAATCGTTTTGAGTAAAAAAGTTGCATACCGCGGAGATCTTACACCTATACCTTTAACATTTTTCGTTACGACCAACCGTTTCCGAGATATATCGATTCAAAAAAATAGGATGAAATTCAAGGCCCCAAAAGAAGGTCTGGCCCAGCACCGATCTTAACGCCCAACAATAGGGTTCGTCACAGGCCCCAACTCTTTCACCGTACCAAATTTCAGCTCGATATCTTGAAAATTGCGACCTGCACTTTGCTAAACGCAAAAACGTCACACACATACGTACGTACATACAGACAGACTTTTTCCAATATACCACGGCTATATGAAAGCCTATAGGATCTTTAGATCCGGCTTTCATAACAAGTAGGAGTCCCCGCAGCACGACCTGCTTTTGATGAGACAGTGGCGCAGCAGCAAGGGGCCAGCAAGAGGGGTTATGATCTCAAACAACAACTTCGTTGGCGGCAAGGCCTGATGCCTAGCATTTCGGGATTTGGCCCGATTGTGTGGTAATGTAGGAAAATTATAAAATGTTATTCTAGGCAATGCTGACACCATCACGTGGTTATGAAAGCCGGACGTCCTGGGAAATAGAAAGTGTATTACAGCTGTAAATACATTATTTAACTTATTGAAAAGGTGAAAACGGGTTATTATAGATAATTTTCCGTAGAATTCAATTAGACCATCGTTTAAATTTTTACCTATTATTATATACATTTGGACCCCATTTTTTTTTCAAAAAACAAAAACATTTAATAACATCTTCAGGGCCCCAAAATAAGAAAACGGTGAGAGATATCAAAAAATCGTTATGAGTAAAAAAGATGCATACCGCGGAGATCTTACACCTGAACTTTTAACGTTTTTCGATGCGATCAACCGTTTCCGTATATATCGATTCAAAAAAAAGTTTGAAATTCTGGGCCCCCAAAAAGATCCGGCCCTGCACCGTTTTTAAAGCCCGACAACTGGTCTCCTCACAGGGTCCAACTCTTTCACAGCTCCAAATTTCAGCTCGATATCTTGAACATTGCGACCTGTACTTCGCTAAACCCAAAAATGTCACGCACAATGGACATTTTCAGGGCCCAAAAAATACAAAACGGTGAGAGATATCAAAAAATCGTTTAGAGTAAAAAGGTTGCATACCGCGGATATCCTACACCTGAATATCTAACATTTTTCGATGCGACCAACCGTTTCCGAGATATATCGATTCCAAAAATAAGTTTGAAAATCAGGGCCCCCAAAAAAGATCCGGCCCTGCACCGATCTTAACGCCCAACAATAGGATTCGTCACAGTCACTAACTCTTTCACCGTACGACATTTCAGCTTCATATCTTGAAAATGGCGACCAGTACTTTGCTAAACGCAAAAATGTCACGCACAATGGACATTTTCAGGGCCCTAAAAAAAAGAAAACGGTGAGAGATATCAAAAAATCGTTTTGAGTAAAAAAGTTGCATACCGCAGAGATCATACACCTGTTCATTTAACATTTTTCGATATGACCAACCGTTTCCGAGATATATCGATTCCAAAAATAAGTTTGAAATTCAGGGCCCCCAAAAAAGATCCGGCCCTGCACCGATTTTAACGCCCAACAATAGGATTCGTCACAGTCTCTAACTCTTTCACCGTACCAAATGTCAGCTTAATATCTTGAAAGTTGCGACCAGTACTTAGCTAAACCCAAAAATGTGACGCACCATGGACATTTTCAGGGCCCCAAAAAAGAAAACGGTGAGAGATATCAAAAAATCGATTTGAGTAAAAAAGTTGCATACCGCGGAGATCTTAAACCTCTACCTTTAACATTTTTCGATACGATCAACCGTTTCCGAGATATATCGATTCCAAAAAAAGGTTTGAAATTCAGGGCCCCCAAAAAAGATCCGGCCCTGCTCCGATCTTAACGCCCAACATCATGATTCGTCACAGTCACTAACTCTTTCACCGTGCCAAATTTCAGCTTAATATCTTGAAAATTGCGACCAGTACTTAGCTAAACGCAAAAATGTCACGCACGATGGACATTTTCAGGGCCCCAAAAAAAGAAAATGGTGAGAGATATCAAAAAATCGTTTTGAGTAAAAAAGTTGCATACCGCGGAGATCTTACACCTGTACCTTTAACATTTTTCGATACGACCAACCGTTTCCGAGATATATTGATTCCAAAAAACAGTTAGAAATTCAGGGCCCCCAAAAAACATCCGGCCCTGTACCGTATTAACGCCCAACAATAGGATTCGTCACAGTCACTAACTCTTTCACCGTACCAAATTTCAGCTTAATATCTTGAAAATTGCGACCAGTACTTAGCTAAATGCAAAAATGTCACGCACAATGGACATTTACAGGGCCCCAAAAAAAAGAAAACGGTGAGAGATATCAAAAAATCGTTTTGAGTAAAAAAGTTGCATACCGCGGAGATCTTACACCTGTACATTTAACATTTTTCGATACGACCAACCATTTCCGAGATATATCGATTCCAATAAACAGTTAGAAATTCATGGCCCCCCAAAAAGATCCGGCCCTGCACGGATTTTAACGCCCAACAATAGGATTCGTCGCAGTCACTAACTCTTTCACCGTACCAAATTTCAGCTTAATATCCTGAAAATTGCGACCAGTACTTATCTAAACGCAAAAATGTCACACACAATGGACATTTTCAGGGCCCCAAAAAAAGAAAACGGTGAGAGATATCAAAAAATCGTTTTGAGTAAAAAAGTTGCATACCGCGAAGATCTTACACCTATACCTTTAACATTTTTCGATACGATCAACAGTTTCCGAGATATATCGATTCCAAAAAAAAGTTTGAAATTCAGGGCACCCAAAAAAGATCCGGCCCTGCACCGATCTTATCGCCCAATAATAGGATTCGTCACAGTCACTAACTCTTTCACCGTACAAAATTTCAGCTTAATATCTTGAAAATTGCGACCAGTACTTAGCTAAACGCAAAAATGTCACACACAATGGACATTTTCAGGGCCCCAAAAAAAGAAAACGGTGAGAGATATAAAAAAATCGTTTTGAGCAAAAAGTTGCATACCGTGGAGATCTTACACCTATACCTTTAACATGTTTCGATACGATCAACCGTTTCCGAGATATATCGATTCCAAAAAACATTTAGAAATTCAGTGCCCCCAAAAAAGATCCGGCCCTGCACCGATTTTAACGCCCAACAAGAGGATTCGTCACAGTCACTAACTCTTTCACCGTACCAAATTTCGGCTTAATATCTTGAAAATTGCGACCAGTACTTAGCTAAACGCAAAAATGTCACACACAATGGACATTTTCAGGGCCCCAAAAAAAGAAAACGGTGAGAGATATCAAAAAATCGTTATGAGTAAAAAAGATGCATACCGCGGAGATCTTACACCTGAACTTTTAACGTTTTTCGATGCGATCAACCGTTTCCGTATATATCGATTCAAAAAAAAGTTTGAAATTCTGGGCCCCCAAAAAGATCCGGCCCTGCACCGTTTTTAAAGCCCGACAACTGGTCTCCTCACAGGGTCCAACTCTTTCACAGCTCCAAATTTCAGCTCGATATCTTGAACATTGCGACCTGTACTTCGCTAAACCCAAAAATGTCACGCACAATGGACATTTTCAGGGCCCAAAAAATACAAAACGGTGAGAGATATCAAAAAATCGTTTAGAGTAAAAAGGTTGCATACCGCGGATATCCTACACCTGAATATCTAACATTTTTCGATGCGACCAACCGTTTCCGAGATATATCGATTCCAAAAATAAGTTTGAAAATCAGGGCCCCCAAAAAAGATCCGGCCCTGCACCGATCTTAACGCCCAACAATAGGATTCGTCACAGTCACTAACTCTTTCACCGTACGACATTTCAGCTTCATATCTTGAAAATGGCGACCAGTACTTTGCTAAACGCAAAAATGTCACGCACAATGGACATTTTCAGGGCCCTAAAAAAAAGAAAACGGTGAGAGATATCAAAAAATCGTTTTGAGTAAAAAAGTTGCATACCGCAGAGATCATACACCTGTTCATTTAACATTTTTCGATATGACCAACCGTTTCCGAGATATATCGATTCCAAAAATAAGTTTGAAATTCAGGGCCCCCAAAAAAGATCCGGCCCTGCACCGATTTTAACGCCCAACAATAGGATTCGTCACAGTCTCTAACTCTTTCACCGTACCAAATGTCAGCTTAATATCTTGAAAGTTGCGACCAGTACTTAGCTAAACCCAAAAATGTGACGCACCATGGACATTTTCAGGGCCCCAAAAAAAGAAAACGGTGAGAGATATCAAAAAATCGATTTGAGTAAAAAAGTTGCATACCGCGGAGATCTTAAACCACTACCTTTAACATTTTTCGATACGATCAACCGTTTCCGAGATATATCGATTCCAAAAAAAGGTTTGAAATTCAGGGCCCCCAAAAAAGATCCGGCCCTGCTCCGATCTTAACGCCCAACATCATGATTCGTCACAGTCACTAACTCTTTCACCGTGCCAAATTTCAGCTTAATATCTTGAAAATTGCGACCAGTACTTAGCTAAACGCAAAAATGTCACGCACGATGGACATTTTCAGGGCCCCAAAAAAAGAAAATGGTGAGAGATATCAAAAAATCGTTTTGAGTAAAAAAGTTGCATACCGCGGAGATCTTACACCTGTACCTTTAACATTTTTCGATACGACCAACCGTTTCCGAGATATATTGATTCCAAAAAACAGTTAGAAATTCAGGGCCCCCAAAAATCATCCGGCCCTGCACCGTATTAACGCCCAACAATAGGATTCGTCACAGTCATTAACTCTTTCACCGTACCAAATTTCAGCTTAATATCTTGAAAATTGCGACCAGTACTTAGCTAAATGCAAAAATGTCACGCACAATGGACATTTACAGGGCCCCCCAAAAAAGAAAACGGTGAGAGATATCAAAAAATCGTTTTGAGTAAAAAAGTTGCATACCGCGGAGATCTTACACCTGTACATTTAACATTTTTCGATACGACCAACCATTTCCGAGATATATCGATTCCAATAAACAGTTAGAAATTCATGGCCCCCAAAAAAGATCCGGCCCTGCACGGATTTTAACGCCCAACAATAGGATTCGTCGCAGTCACTAACTCTTTCACCGTACCAAATTTCAGCTTAATATCCTGAAAATTGCGACCAGTACTTATCTAAACGCAAAAATGTCACACACAATGGACATTTTCAGGGCCCCAAAAAAAGAAAACGGTGAGAGATATCAAAAAATCGTTTTGAGTAAAAAAGTTGCATACCGCGAAGATCTTACACCTATACCTTTAACATTTTTCGATACGATCAACAGTTTCCGAGATATATCGATTCCAAAAAAAAAGTTTGAAATTCAGGGCACCCAAAAAAGATCCGGCCCTGCACCGATCTTATCGCCCAATAATAGGATTCGTCACAGTCACTAACTCTTTCACCGTACAAAATTTCAGCTTAATATCTTGAAAATTGCGACCAGTACTTAGCTAAACGCAAAAATGTCACACACAATGGACATTTTCAGGGCCCCAAAAAAAGAAAACGGTGAGAGATATAAAAAAATCGTTTTGAGCAAAAAGTTGCATACCGTGGAGATCTTACACCTATACCTTTAACATGTTCCGATACGATCAACCGTTTCCGAGATATATCGATTGCAAAAAACATTTAGAAATTCAGTGCCCCCAAAAAAGATCCGGCCCTGCACGGATTTTAACGCCCAACAATAGGATTCGTCGCAGTCACTAACTCTTTCACCGTACCAAATTTCAGCTTAATATCCTGAAAATTGCGACCAGTACTTATCTAAACGCAAAAATGTCACACACAATGAACATTTTCAGGGCCCCAAAAAAAGAAAACGGTGAGAGATATCAAAAAATAGTTTTGAGTAAAAACGTTGCATACCGCGGAGATCTTACACCTATATATTTAACATTTTTCGATATGATCAACCGTTTCCGAGATATATCGATTCCAAAAAAAAGTTTGAAATTCAGTGCCCCCAAAAAACATCCGGCCCTGCACCGATTTTAACGCCCAACAATAGGATTCGTCACAGTCACTAACTCTTTCACCGTACCAAATTTCAGCTTAATATCTTGAAAATTGGGCCCAGTACTTAGCTAAAGGCAAAAATGTCACGCACAATGGACATTTTCAGGGCCCCAAAAAAGAAAACGGTGAGAGATATCAAAAAATAGTTTTGAGTAAAAACGTTGCATACCGCGGAGATCTTACACCTATATATTTAACATTTTTCGATATGATCAACCGTTTCCGAGATATATCGATTCCAAAAAAAAGTTTGAAATTCAGGGCCCCCAAAAAAGATCCGGCCCTGCACCGATTTTAACGCCCAACAACATGATTAGTCACAGTCACTAACTCTTTCATCGTGCCAAATTTCAGCTTAATATCTTGAAAATTGCGACTAGTACTTAGCTAAACGCAAAAATGTCACGCACGATGGACATTTTCAGGGCCCCAAAAAAAGAAAATGGTGAGAGATATCAAAAAATCGTTTTGAGTAAAAAAGTTGCATACCGCGGTGATCTTACACCTGTACCTTTAACATTTTTCGATACGATCAACCGTTTCCGAGATATATCGATTCCAAAAAACAGTTAGAAATTCAGGGCCCCCAAAAAAGATCCGGCCCTGCACCGATTTTAACGCCCAACAACAGGATTCGTCACAGTCACTAACTCTTTCACCGTACCAAATTTCAGCTTAATATCTTGAAAATTGCGACCAGTACTTAGCTAAACGTAAAAATGTCACGCACAATGGACATTTTCAGGGCCCCAAAAAATGAAAACGGTGAGAGATATCAAAAAATCGTTTTGAGTAAAAAAGTTGCATACCGCGGAGATCTTACACCTATACCTTTAACATTTTTCGTTACGACCAACCGTTTCCGAGATATATCGATTCAAAAAAATAGGATGAAATTCAAGGCCCCAAAAGAAGGTCTGGCCCAGCACCGATCTTAACGCCCAACAATAGGGTTCGTCACAGGCCCCAACTCTTTCACCGTACCAAATTTCAGCTCGATATCTTGAAAATTGCGACCTGCACTTTGCTAAACGCAAAAACGTCACACACATACGTACGTACATACAGACAGACTTTTTCCAATATACCACGGCTATATGAAAGCCTATAGGATCTTTAGATCCGGCTTTCATAACAAGTAGGAGTCCCCGCAGCACGACCTGCTTTTGATGAGACAGTGGCGCAGCAGCAAGGGGCCAGCAAGAGGGGTTATGATCTCAAACAACAACTTCGTTGGCGGCAAGGCCTGATGCCTAGCATTTCGGGATTTGGCCCGATTGTGTGGTAATGTAGGAAAATTATAAAATGTTATTCTAGGCAATGCTGACACCATCACGTGGTTATGAAAGCCGGACGTCCTGGGAAATAGAAAGTGTATTACAGCTGTAAATACATTATTTAACTTATTGAAAAGGTGAAAACGGGTTATTATAGATAATTTTCCGTAGAATTCAATTAGACCATCGTTTAAATTTTTACCTATTATTATATACATTTGGACCCCATTTTTTTTTCAAAAAACAAAAACATTTAATAACATCTTCAGGGCCCCAAAATAAGAAAACGGTGAGAGATATCAAAAAATCGTTATGAGTAAAAAAGATGCATACCGCGGAGATCTTACACCTGAACTTTTAACGTTTTTCGATGCGATCAACCGTTTCCGTATATATCGATTCAAAAAAAAGTTTGAAATTCTGGGCCCCCAAAAAGATCCGGCCCTGCACCGTTTTTAAAGCCCGACAACTGGTCTCCTCACAGGGTCCAACTCTTTCACAGCTCCAAATTTCAGCTCGATATCTTGAACATTGCGACCTGTACTTCGCTAAACCCAAAAATGTCACGCACAATGGACATTTTCAGGGCCCAAAAAATACAAAACGGTGAGAGATATCAAAAAATCGTTTAGAGTAAAAAGGTTGCATACCGCGGATATCCTACACCTGAATATCTAACATTTTTCGATGCGACCAACCGTTTCCGAGATATATCGATTCCAAAAATAAGTTTGAAAATCAGGGCCCCCAAAAAAGATCCGGCCCTGCACCGATCTTAACGCCCAACAATAGGATTCGTCACAGTCACTAACTCTTTCACCGTACGACATTTCAGCTTCATATCTTGAAAATGGCGACCAGTACTTTGCTAAACGCAAAAATGTCACGCACAATGGACATTTTCAGGGCCCTAAAAAAAAGAAAACGGTGAGAGATATCAAAAAATCGTTTTGAGTAAAAAAGTTGCATACCGCAGAGATCATACACCTGTTCATTTAACATTTTTCGATATGACCAACCGTTTCCGAGATATATCGATTCCAAAAATAAGTTTGAAATTCAGGGCCCCCAAAAAAGATCCGGCCCTGCACCGATTTTAACGCCCAACAATAGGATTCGTCACAGTCTCTAACTCTTTCACCGTACCAAATGTCAGCTTAATATCTTGAAAGTTGCGACCAGTACTTAGCTAAACCCAAAAATGTGACGCACCATGGACATTTTCAGGGCCCCAAAAAAAGAAAACGGTGAGAGATATCAAAAAATCGATTTGAGTAAAAAAGTTGCATACCGCGGAGATCTTAAACCTCTACCTTTAACATTTTTCGATACGATCAACCGTTTCCGAGATATATCGATTCCAAAAAAAGGTTTGAAATTCAGGGCCCCCAAAAAAGATCCGGCCCTGCTCCGATCTTAACGCCCAACATCATGATTCGTCACAGTCACTAACTCTTTCACCGTGCCAAATTTCAGCTTAATATCTTGAAAATTGCGACCAGTACTTAGCTAAACGCAAAAATGTCACGCACGATGGACATTTTCAGGGCCCCAAAAAAAGAAAATGGTGAGAGATATCAAAAAATCGTTTTGAGTAAAAAAGTTGCATACCGCGGAGATCTTACACCTGTACCTTTAACATTTTTCGATACGACCAACCGTTTCCGAGATATATTGATTCCAAAAAACAGTTAGAAATTCAGGGCCCCCAAAAAACATCCGGCCCTGTACCGTATTAACGCCCAACAATAGGATTCGTCACAGTCACTAACTCTTTCACCGTACCAAATTTCAGCTTAATATCTTGAAAATTGCGACCAGTACTTAGCTAAATGCAAAAATGTCACGCACAATGGACATTTACAGGGCCCCAAAAAAAAGAAAACGGTGAGAGATATCAAAAAATCGTTTTGAGTAAAAAAGTTGCATACCGCGGAGATCTTACACCTGTACATTTAACATTTTTCGATACGACCAACCATTTCCGAGATATATCGATTCCAATAAACAGTTAGAAATTCATGGCCCCCCAAAAAGATCCGGCCCTGCACGGATTTTAACGCCCAACAATAGGATTCGTCGCAGTCACTAACTCTTTCACCGTACCAAATTTCAGCTTAATATCCTGAAAATTGCGACCAGTACTTATCTAAACGCAAAAATGTCACACACAATGGACATTTTCAGGGCCCCAAAAAAAGAAAACGGTGAGAGATATCAAAAAATCGTTTTGAGTAAAAAAGTTGCATACCGCGAAGATCTTACACCTATACCTTTAACATTTTTCGATACGATCAACAGTTTCCGAGATATATCGATTCCAAAAAAAAAGTTTGAAATTCAGGGCACCCAAAAAAGATCCGGCCCTGCACCGATCTTATCGCCCAATAATAGGATTCGTCACAGTCACTAACTCTTTCACCGTACAAAATTTCAGCTTAATATCTTGAAAATTGCGACCAGTACTTAGCTAAACGCAAAAATGTCACACACAATGGACATTTTCAGGGCCCCAAAAAAAGAAAACGGTGAGAGATATAAAAAAATCGTTTTGAGCAAAAAGTTGCATACCGTGGAGATCTTACACCTATACCTTTAACATGTTTCGATACGATCAACCGTTTCCGAGATATATCGATTCCAAAAAACATTTAGAAATTCAGTGCCCCCAAAAAAGATCCGGCCCTGCACCGATTTTAACGCCCAACAAGAGGATTCGTCACAGTCACTAACTCTTTCACCGTACCAAATTTCGGCTTAATATCTTGAAAATTGCGACCAGTACTTAGCTAAACGCAAAAATGTCACACACAATGGACATTTTCAGGGCCCCAAAAAAAGAAAACGGTGAGAGATATCAAAAAATCGTTATGAGTAAAAAAGATGCATACCGCGGAGATCTTACACCTGAACTTTTAACGTTTTTCGATGCGATCAACCGTTTCCGTATATATCGATTCAAAAAAAAGTTTGAAATTCTGGGCCCCCAAAAAGATCCGGCCCTGCACCGTTTTTAAAGCCCGACAACTGGTCTCCTCACAGGGTCCAACTCTTTCACAGCTCCAAATTTCAGCTCGATATCTTGAACATTGCGACCTGTACTTCGCTAAACCCAAAAATGTCACGCACAATGGACATTTTCAGGGCCCAAAAAATACAAAACGGTGAGAGATATCAAAAAATCGTTTAGAGTAAAAAGGTTGCATACCGCGGATATCCTACACCTGAATATCTAACATTTTTCGATGCGACCAACCGTTTCCGAGATATATCGATTCCAAAAATAAGTTTGAAAATCAGGGCCCCCAAAAAAGATCCGGCCCTGCACCGATCTTAACGCCCAACAATAGGATTCGTCACAGTCACTAACTCTTTCACCGTACGACATTTCAGCTTCATATCTTGAAAATGGCGACCAATACTTTGCTAAACGCAAAAATGTCACGCACAATGGACATTTTCAGGGCCCTAAAAAAAAGAAAACGGTGAGAGATATCAAAAAATCGTTTTGAGTAAAAAAGTTGCATACCGCAGAGATCATACACCTGTTCATTTAACATTTTTCGATATGACCAACCGTTTCCGAGATATATCGATTCCAAAAATAAGTTTGAAATTCAGGGCCCCCAAAAAAGATCCGGCCCTGCACCGATTTTAACGCCCAACAATAGGATTCGTCACAGTCTCTAACTCTTTCACCGTACCAAATGTCAGCTTAATATCTTGAAAGTTGCGACCAGTACTTAGCTAAACCCAAAAATGTGACGCACCATGGACATTTTCAGGGCCCCAAAAAAAGAAAACGGTGAGAGATATCAAAAAATCGATTTGAGTAAAAAAGTTGCATACCGCGGAGATCTTAAACCTCTACCTTTAACATTTTTCGATACGATCAACCGTTTCCGAGATATATCGATTCCAAAAAAAGGTTTGAAATTCAGGGCCCCCAAAAAAGATCCGGCCCTGCTCCGATCTTAACGCCCAACATCATGATTCGTCACAGTCACTAACTCTTTCACCGTGCCAAATTTCAGCTTAATATCTTGAAAATTGCGACCAGTACTTAGCTAAACGCAAAAATGTCACGCACGATGGACATTTTCAGGGCCCCAAAAAAAGAAAATGGTGAGAGATATCAAAAAATCGTTTTGAGTAAAAAAGTTGCATACCGCGGAGATCTTACACCTGTACCTTTAACATTTTTCGATACGACCAACCGTTTCCGAGATATATTGATTCCAAAAAACAGTTAGAAATTCAGGGCCCCCAAAAAACATCCGGCCCTGTACCGTATTAACGCCCAACAATAGGATTCGTCACAGTCACTAACTCTTTCACCGTACCAAATTTCAGCTTAATATCTTGAAAATTGCGACCAGTACTTAGCTAAATGCAAAAATGTCACGCACAATGGACATTTACAGGGCCCCAAAAAAAAGAAAACGGTGAGAGATATCAAAAAATCGTTTTGAGTAAAAAAGTTGCATACCGCGGAGATCTTACACCTGTACATTTAACATTTTTCGATACGACCAACCATTTCCGAGATATATCGATTCCAATAAACAGTTAGAAATTCATGGCCCCCAAAAAAGATCCGGCCCTGCACGGATTTTAACGCCCAACAATAGGATTCGTCGCAGTCACTAACTCTTTCACCGTACCAAATTTCAGCTTAATATCCTGAAAATTGCGACCAGTACTTATCTAAACGCAAAAATGTCACACACAATGGACATTTTCAGGGCCCCAAAAAAAGAAAACGGTGAGAGATATCAAAAAATCGTTTTGAGTAAAAAAGTTGCATACCGCGAAGATCTTACACCTATACCTTTAACATTTTTCGATACGATCAACAGTTTCCGAGATATATCGATTCCAAAAAAAAAGTTTGAAATTCAGGGCACCCAAAAAAGATCCGGCCCTGCACCGATCTTATCGCCCAATAATAGGATTCGTCACAGTCACTAACTCTTTCACCGTACAAAATTTCAGCTTAATATCTTGAAAATTGCGACCAGTACTTAGCTAAACGCAAAAATGTCACACACAATGGACATTTTCAGGGCCCCAAAAAAAGAAAACGGTGAGAGATATAAAAAAATCGTTTTGAGCAAAAAGTTGCATACCGTGGAGATCTTACACCTATACCTTTAACATGTTTCGATACGATCAACCGTTTCCGAGATATATCGATTCCAAAAAACATTTAGAAATTCAGTGCCCCCAAAAAAGATCCGGCCCTGCACCGATTTTAACGCCCAACAAGAGGATTCGTCACAGTCACTAACTCTTTCACCGTACCAAATTTCGGCTTAATATCTTGAAAATTGCGACCAGTACTTAGCTAAACGCAAAAATGTCACACACAATGGACATTTTCAGGGCCCCAAAAAAAGAAAACGGTGAGAGATATCAAAAAATAGTTTGGAGTAAAAACGTGCATACCGCGGAGATCTTACACCTATATATTTAACATTTTTCGATATGATCAACCGTTTCCGAGATATATCGATTCCAAAAAAAAGTTTGAAATTCAGGGCCCTCAAAAAACATCCGGCCCTGCACCGATTTTAACGCCCAACAATAGGATTCGTCACAGTCACTAACTCTTTCACCGTACCAAATTTCAGCTTAATATCTTGAAAATTGGGCCCAGTACTTAGCTAAAGGCAAAAATGTCACGCACAATGGACATTTTCAGGGCCCCAAAAAAGAAAACGGTGAGAGATATCAAAAAATAGTTTTGAGCAAAAAAGTTGCATACCGCGGAGTTCTTACACCTATACCTTTAACATTTTTCGATACTATCAACCGTTTCCGAGATATATCGATTCCAAAAATAAGTTTGAAATTCAGGGCCCCCAAAAAAGATCCGGCCCTGCACCGATTTTAACGCCCAACAACATGATTAGTCACAGTCACTAACTCTTTCACCGTGCCAAATTTCAGCTTAATATCTTGAAAATTGCGACTAGTACTTAGCTAAACGCAAAAATGTCACGCACGATGGACATTTTCAGGGCCCCAAAAAAAGAAAATGGTGAGAGATATCAAAAAATCGTTTTGAGTAAAAAAGTTGCATACCGCGGAGATCTTACACCTGTACCTTTAACATTTTTCGATACGACCAACCGTTTCCGAGATATATTGATTCCAAAAAACAGTTAGAAATTCAGGGCCCCCAAAAAACATCCGGCCCAGCACCGATTTTAACGCCCAACAATAGGATTCGTCACAGTCACTAACTCTTTCACCGTCCCAAATTTCAGCTTAATATCTTGAAAATTGCGACCAGTACTTAGCTAAATGCAAAAATGTCACGCACAATAGACATTTTCAGGGCCCCAAAAAAAGAAAACGGTGAGAGATATCAAAAAATAGTTTTGAGTAAAAAAGTTGCATACCACGGAGATCTTACACCTGTACATTTAACATTTTTCGATACGACCAACCATTTCCGAGATATATCGATTCCAATAAACTGTTAGAAATTCATGGCCCCCAAAAAAGATCCGGCCCTGCACCGATCTTAACGCCCAAAAATAGGATTCGTCACAGTCACTAACTCTTTCACCGTACAAAATTTCAGCTTAATATCTTGAAAATTGCGACCAGTACTTAGCTAAAGGCAAAAATGTCACGCACAATAGACATTTTCAGGGCCCCAAAAAAAGAAAACGGTGAGAGATATCAAAAAATAGTTTTGAGTAAAAACGTTGCATACCGCGCAGATCTTATACCTATATATTTAACATTTTTCGATATGATCAACCGTTTCCGAGATATATCGATTCCAAAAAAAGTTTGAAATTCAGGGCCCCCCAAAAAGATCCGGCCCTGCCCCGATTTTAACGCCCAACAATAGGATTCGTCACAGTCACCAACTCTTTCTCCGTAACAAATTTCAGCTTAATATCTTGAAAAGTGCGACCAGTACTTAGCTAAACGCATAAATGTCACGCACAATGGACATTTTCAGGGCCCCAAAAAAAGAAAACGGTGATAGATATCAAAAAATAGTTTTGAGTAAAAAAGTTGCATACCGCGGAGATCTTACACCTATACCTTTAACATTTTTCGATACGATCAACCGTCTCCAGGATATATCGAATCCAAAAAAAATCTGAAATTCAGGGCCCCCCAAAAAGATCCGGCCCTGCACCGATATTAACGCCCAACAATAGGATTCGTCACAGACACTAACTCTTTCACCGTAACAAATTTCAGCTTAATATCTTGAAAATGGCGACCAGTACTTAGCTAATCACAAAAATGTCACGCCTAATGGACATTTTCAGGGCCCCCAAAAAAGAAAACGGTGAGAGATATCAAAAAATCGTATTGAGTAAATAAGTTGCATACCACGGAGATCATACACCTATACATTTAACATTTTTCGATACGATCAACCGTTTCCGAGATATATCGATTCCAAAAAAAAGTTTGAAATTCAGGGCCCCCAAAAAAGATCCGGCCCTGCCCCGATTTTAACGCCCAACAAAAGGATTCGTCACAGTCACTAACACTTTCACCGCACCAAATTTCAGCTTAATATCTTGAAAATTGCGACCAGTACTTAGCTAAACGCAAAAATGTCACAATGGACATTTTCAGGGCCCCAAAAAAAGAAAACGGTGAGAGATATCAAAAAATCGTTTTGAGTAAAAAAAGTTACATACCGCGGAGATCTTACACCTGTACATTTAACATTTTTCGATGCGATCAACCGTTTCCGAGATATATCTATTCCAAAAAAAAGTATGAAATTCAGGGCCCCCAAAAAAGATCCGGCCCCTCACCGATTTTAACGCCCAACAATAGGATTCGTCACAGTCACTAACTCTTTCATTGTACCAAATTTCAGCTTAATATCTTGAAAATTGCGACCAGTACTTAGCTAAACGCAAAAATGTCACCCACAATGGACATTTTCCGGGCCCCAAAAAAAGAAAGCGGTGAGAGATATCAAAAAATCGTTTTGAGTAAAAAAGTTGCATACCGCGGAGATCTTACACCTATACATTTAACATTTTTAGATACGACCTACCGTTTCCGAGATATATCGGTTCAAAAAAAATAGGATGAAATTCAGGGCCCAATAAGAAGGTCCGACCCTGCACCGATTTTAACGCCCAACAATAGGGTTCGTCACAGGCCCCAACTCTTTCACCGTACCAAATTTCAGCTCGATATCTTGAAAATTGCGACCTGTACTTTGCTAAACGCAAAAACGTCACGCACATACATACATACATACATACAGACAGACTTTTTCCAATATACCACGGCTATATGAAAACCTATAGGATCTTTAGATCCGGCTTTCATAACAAGTAGGAGTCCCCGCAGCACGACCAGCTTTTGATGAGACAGTGGCGCAGCAGCAAGGGGCCAGCAAGAGGGGTTATAATCTCAAACAACAACTTGTTTGGCGGCAAGGCCTGATGCCTAGCATTTCGGGCCTTTGGCCCGATTGTGTGGTAATGTAGGAATATTATAAAATGTTATTCTAGGCAATGCTGACACCATCACGTGGTTATGAAAGCCGGACGTGCTGGGAAATGGAAAGTATATTACAGCTGTAAATACATTATTTAACTTATTGAAAAGGTGAAAACGGGTTATTATAGATAATTTTCCGTAGAATTCAATTAGACCATCGTTTAAATTTTAACCTATTATTATATACATTTGGGCCCCATTTTTTTTTCAAAAACCAAAACATTTAATAACATCTTCAGGGCCCCAAAATAAGAAAACGGGTAGAGATATCAAAAAATCGTTATGAGTAAAAAAGATTCATACCGCGGAGATCTTACACCTGAACATTTAACGTTTTTCGATGCGACCAACCGTTTCCGAGATATATCGATTCAAAAAAAATATTGAAATTCTGGGCCCTCCAAAAAGATCCGGCCCTGCACCGTTTCTAACGCCCGACAACTGGTTTCCTCACAGGGTCCAACTCTTTCACAGCTCCAAATTTCAGCTCGATATCTTGAAAATTGCGACCTGTACTTCGCTAAACCCAAAAATGTCACGCACAATGGACATTTTCAGGGCCCAAAAAATAGAAAACGGTGAGAGATATCAAAAAATCGTTTAGAATACAAAAGTTGCATACCGCGGAGATCTTACACCTGTACATTTAACATTTTTCGATACGACCAACCGTTTCCGAGATATATCGATTCCAAAGAAAAGTTTGAAATTCGGGGCCCCCAAAAAAGATCCGGCCCTGCACCGATCTTAACGCCCAACAATAGGATTCGTCACAGTCACTAACTCTTTCACCGTACCAAATTTCAGCTTAATATCTTGAAAATTGCGATCAGTACTTAGTTAAACGCAAAAATGTCACGCACAATGGACATTTTCAGGGCCCCAAAAAAAGAAAACGGTGAGAGATATCAAAAAATCGTTTTGAGTAAAAAATTTGCATACCGCGGAGATCTTACACCTGTACATTTAACATTTTTCGATACGACCAACCGTTTCCGAGATATATCGATTCCAAAGAAAAGTTTGAAATTCGGGGCCCCCAAAAAAGATCCGGCCCTGCACCGATCTTAATGCCCAACAATATGATTCGTCACAGTCACTAACTCTTTCACCGTACCAAATTTCAGCTTAATATCTTGAAAATTGCGATCAGTACTTAGTTAAACGCAAAAATGTCACGCACAATGGACATTTTCAGGGCCCCAAAAAAAGAAAACGGTGAGAGATATCAAAAAATCGTTTTGAGTAAAATAGTTGCATACCACGGAGATCTTACACCTGTATATTTAACATTTTTCGATACGACCAACCGTTTCCGAGATATATTGATTCCAAAAAACAGTTAGAAATTCAGGGCCCCCCAAAAAGATCCGGCCCTGCACCGATTTTAACGCCCAACAACAGGATTCGTCACAGTCACTAACTCTTTCACCGTACCAAATTTCAGCTTAATATCTTAAAAATTGCGACCAGTACTTAGCTATAAGCAAAAATGTCACACACAATGGACATTTTCAGGGCCCCAAGAAACGAAAGCGGTGAGAGATATCAAAAAATCGTTTTGAGTAAAAAAGTTGCATACGGCGGAGGTCTTACACCTATACATTTAACATTTTTCGATACGATCAACCGTTTCCGAGATATATCGATTCCAAAAAACAGTTAGAAATTCAGGGCCCCCCAAAAAGATCCGGCCCTGCACCGATTTTAACGCCCAACAACAGGATTCGTCACAGTCACTAACTCTTTCACCGTACCAAATTTCAGCTTAATATCTTGAAAATTGCGACCAGTACTTAGCTAAACGCAAAAATGTCACGCACAATGGACATTTTCAGGGCCCCAAAAAATGAAAACGGTGAGAGATATCAAAAAATCGTTTTGAGTAAAAAAGTTGCATACCGCGGAGATCTTACACCTATACCTTTAACATTTTTCGTTACGACCAACCGTTTCCGAGATATATCGATTCAAAAAAATAGGATGAAATTCAAGGCCCCAAAAGAAGGTCCGGCCCTGCACCGATCTTAACGCCCAACAATAGGGTTCGTCACAGGCTCCAACTCATTCACCGTACCAAATTTCAGCTCGATATCTTGAAAATTGCGACCTGCACTTTGCTAAACGCAAAAACGTCACACACATACGTACGTACATACAGACAGACTTTTTCCAATATACCACGGCTATATGAAAGCCTATAGGATCTTTAGATCCGGCTTTCATAACAAGTAGGAGTCCCCGCAGCACGACCTGCTTTTGATGAGACAGTGGCGCAGCAGCAAGGGGCCAGCAAGAGGGGTTATGATCTCAAACAACAACTTCGTTGGCGGCAAGGCCTGATGCCTAGCATTTCGGGATTTGGCCCGATTGTGTGGTAATGTAGGAAAATTATAAAATGTTATTCTAGGCAATGCTGACACCATCACGTGGTTATGAAAGCCGGACGTCCTGGGAAATGGAAAGTGTATTACAGCTGTAAATACATTATTTAACTTATTGAAAAGGTGAAAACGGGTTATTATAGATAATTTTCCGTAGAATTCAATTAGACCATCGTTTAAATTTTTACCTATTATTATATACATTTGGACCCCATTTTTTTTCAAAAAACAAAAACATTTAATAACATCTTCAGGGCCCCAAAATAAGAAAACGGTGAGAGATATCAAAAAATCGTTATGAGTAAAAAAGATGCATACCGCGGAGATCTTACACCTGAACTTTTAACGTTTTTCGATGCGATCAACCGTTTCCGTATATATCGATTCAAAAAAAAGTTTGAAATTCTGGGCCCCCAAAAAGATCCGGCCCTGCACCGTTTTTAAAGCCCGACAACTGGTCTCCTCACAGGGTCCAACTCTTTCACAGCTCTGCATTGCGACCTGTACTTCGCTAAACCCAAAAATGTCACGCACAATGGACATTTTCAGGGCCCAAAAAATACAAAACGGTGAGAGATATCAAAAAATCGTTTAGAGTAAAAAGGTTGCATACCGCGGATATCCTACACCTGAATATCTAACTTTTTTCGATGCGACCAACCATTTCCGAGATATATCGATTCCAAAAATAAGTTTGAAAATCAGGGCCCCCAAAAAAGATCCGGCCCTGCACCGATCTTAACGCCCAACAATAGGATTCGTCACAGTCACTAACTCTTTCACCGTACGACATTTCAGCTTCATATCTTGAAAATGGCGACCAGTACTTAGCTAAACGCAAAAATGTCACGCACAATGGACATTTTCAGGGCCCTAAAAAAAAGAAAACGGTGAGAGATATCAAAAAATCGTTTTGAGTAAAAAAGTTGCATACCGCAGAGATCATACACCTGTTCATTTAACATTTTTCGATATGACCAACCGTTTCCGAGATATATCGATTCCAAAAATAAGTTTGAAATTCAGGGCCCCCAAAAAAGATCCGGCCCTGCACCGATTTTAACGCCCAACAATAGGATTCGTCACAGTCTCTAACTCTTTCACCGTACCAAATTTCAGCTTAATATCTTGAAAGTTGCGACCAGTACTTAGCTAAACCCAAAAATGTCACGCACGATGGACATTTTCAGGGCCCCAAAAAAAGAAAATGGTGAGAGATATCAAAAAATCGTTTTGAGTAAAAAAGTTGCATACCGCGGAGATCTTACACCTGTACCTTTAACATTTTTCGATACGACCAACCGTTTCCGAGATATATTGATTCCAAAAAACAGTTAGAAATTCAGGGCCCCCAAAAAACATCCGGCCCTGCACCGTATTAACGCCCAACAATAGGATTCGTCACAGTCACTAACTCTTTCACCGTACCAAATTTCAGCTTAATATCTTGAAAATTGCGACCAGTACTTAGCTAAATGCAAAAATGTCACGCACAATGGACATTTACAGGGCCCCCCAAAAAAGAAAACGGTGAGAGATATCAAAAAATCGTTTTGAGTAAAAAAGTTGCATACCGCGGAGATCTTACACCTGTACATTTAACATTTTTCGATACGACCAACCATTTCCGAGATATATCGATTCCAATAAACAGTTAGAAATTCATGGCCCCCAAAAAAGATCCGGCCCTGCACGGATTTTAACGCCCAACAATAGGATTCGTCGCAGTCACTAACTCTTTCACCGTACCAAATTTCAGCTTAATATCCTGAAAATTGCGACCAGTACTTATCTAAACGCAAAAATGTCACACACAATGGACATTTTCAGGGCCCCAAAAAAAGAAAACGGTGAGAGATATCAAAAAATCGTTTTGAGTAAAAAAGTTGCATACCGCGAAGATCTTACACCTATACCTTTAACATTTTTCGATACGATCAACAGTTTCCGAGATATATCGATTCCAAAAAAAAGTTTGAAATTCAGGGCACCCAAAAAAGATCCGGCCCTGCACCGATTTTAACGCCCAACAATGGGATTCGTCACAGTCACTAACTCTTTCACCGTACCAAATTTCAGCTTAATATCTTGAAAATTGGGCCCAGTACTTAGCTAAAGGCAAACATGTCACGCACAATGGACATTTTCAGGGCCCCAAAAAAAGAAAATGGTGAGAGATATCAAAAAATAGTTTTGAGCAAAAAAGTTGCATACCGCGGAGTTCTTACACCTATACCTTTAACATTTTTCGATACTATCAACCGTTTCCGAGATATATCGATTCCAAAAAAAAGTTTGAAATTCAGGGCCCCCAAAAAAGATCCGGCCCTGCACCGATTTTAACGCCCAACAACATGATTAGTCACAGTCACTAACTCTTTCACCGTGCCAAATTTCAGCTTAATATCTTGAAAATTGCGACTAGTACTTAGCTAAACGCAAAAATGTCACGCACAATGGACATTTTCAGGGCCCCAAAAAAAGAAAATGGTGAGAGATATCAAAAAATCGTTTTGAGTAAAAAAGTTGCATACCGCGGAGATCTTACACCTGTACCTTTAACATTTTTCGATACGACCAACCGTTTCCGAGATATATTGATTCCAAAAAACTGTTAGAAATTCATGGCCCCCAAAAAAGATCCGGCCCTGCACGGATTTTAACGCCCAACAATAGGATTCGTCACAGTCACTAACTCTTTCACCGTACCAAATTTCAGCTTAATATCCTGAAAATTGCGACCAGTACTTATCTAAACCCAAAAATGTCACACACAATGGACATATTCAGGGCCCCAAAAAAAGAAAACGGTGAGAGATATCAAAAAATCGTTTTGAGTAAAAAAGTTGCATACCGCGGAGATCTTACACCTATACCTTTAACATTTTTCGATACTATCAACAGTTTCCGAGATATATCGATTCCAAAAAAAAAGTTTGAAATTCATGGCCCCCAAAAAAGATCCGGCCCTGCACCGATCTTAACGCCCAAAAATAGGATTCGTCACAGTCACTAACTCTTTCACCGTACAAAATTTCAGCTTAATATCTTGAAAATTGCGACCAGTACTTAGCTAAACGCAAAAATGTCACACACAATGGACATTTTCAGGGCCCAAAAAAAAAGAAAACGGTGAGAGATATAAAAAAATCGTTTTGAGTAAAAAAGTTGCATACCGTGGAGATCTTACACCTATACCTTTAACATGTTTCGATACGATCAACCGTTTCCGAGATATATCGATTCCAAAAAACATTTAGAAATTCAGTGCCCCCAAAAAAGATCCGGCCCTGCACCGATTTTAACGCCCAACAAAATGATTCGTCACAGTCACTAACTCTTTCACCGTACCAAATTTCGGCTTAATATCTTGAAAATTGCGACCAGTACTTAGCTAAACGCAAAAATATCACACACAATGGACATTTTCAGGGCCCCAAAAAAAGAAAACGGTGAGAGATGTCAAAAAATAGTTTTGAGTAAAAACGTTGCATACCGCGCAGATCTTACACCTATATATTTAACATTTTTCGATATGATCAACCGTTTCCGAGATATATCATTCCAAAAAAAAGGTTGAAATTCAGGGCCCCCAAAAAACATCCGGCCCTGCACCGATTTTAACGCCCAACAATAGGATTCGTCACAGTCACTAACTCTTTCACCGTACCAAATTTCAGCTTAATATCTTGAAAATTGCGCCCAGTACTTAGCTAAAGGCAAAAATGTCACGCACAATGGACATTTTCAGGGCCCCAAAAAAAGAAAACGATGAGAGATATCAAAAAATAGTTTTGAGCAAAAAAGTTGCATACCGCGGAGTTCTTACACCTATACCTTTAACATTTTTCGATACGATCAACCGTTTCCGAGATATATCGATTCCAAAAAAAAGTTTGAAATTCAGGGCCCCCCAAAAAGATCCGGCCCTGCACCGATTTTAACGCCCAACAATAGGATTCGTCACAGTCACCAACTCTTTCTCCGTAACAAATTTCAGCTTAATATCTTGAAAAGTGCGACCAGTACTTAGCTAAACGCATAAATGTCACGCACAATGGACATTTTCAGGGCCCCAAAAAAAGAAAACGGTGATAGATATCAAAAATAGTTTTGAGTAAAAAAGTTGCATACCGCGGAGATCTTACACCTATACCTTTAACATTTTTCGATACGATCAACCGTCTCCAGGATATATCGAATCCAAAAAAATTCTGAAATTCAGGGCCCCCAAAAAAGATCCGGCCCTGCACCGATATTAACGCCCAACAATAGGATTCGTCACAGACACTAACTCTTTCACCGTAACAAATTTCAGCTTAATATCTTGAAAATGGCGACCAGTACTTAGCTAATCACAAAAATGTCACGCCTAATGGACATTTTCAGGGCCCCAAAAAAAGAAAACGGTGAGAGATATCAAAAAATCGTATTGAGTAAATAAGTTGCATACCACGGAGATCATACACCTATACATTTAACATTTTTCGATACGATCAACCGTTTCCGAGATATATCGATTCCAAAAAAAAGTTTGAAATTCAGGGCCCCCAAAAAAGATCCGGCCCTGCCCCGATTTTAACGCCCAACAATAGGATTCGTCACAGTCACTAACTCTTTCACTGTACCAAATTTCAGCTTAATATCTTGAAAATTGCGACCAGTACTTAGCTAAACGCAAAAATGTCACGCACAATGGACATTTTCAGGGCCCCAAAAAAAGAAAACGGTGAGAGATATCAAAAAATAGTTTTGTGTAAAAAAGTTGCATACGGCGGAGATCTTACGCCTATACATTTAACATTTTTCGATACGACCGACCGTTTCCGAGATATATCGATTCAAAAAAATAGGATGAAATTCAGGGCCCCAAAAAAAGGTCCGGCCCTACACCGATTTTAACGCCCATCAATAGGCTTCGTCACAGGCCCCAACTCTTTCACCGTACCAAATTTCAGCTCGATATCTTCAAAATTGCGACCTGTACTTTGCTAAACGCAAAAACGTCACGCACATACGTACATACATACATACATACATACAGACAGACTTTTTTTGAAATTTTTTTTTTCGACTCTGATTCGATTGGCATAGGTTTGAACCGTGGGCGACGCTTAGTTTCCGAGATCTCGAAAAATCCTACCACGGCTATATGAAAGCCTATAGGATCTTTAGATCCGGCTTTCATAACAAGAAGGCGGATAGGCTGTTCCTGAGTACGGCGCATAGATGCCGTTAGCTTCGCAGGAGTAAAAGTAGGCAGCCCACAGTAGTAGGTAATCTGTGAGCCCACACATGCTCGGACTAAGTGTGAAAGAGAGAGGACAGTAGCACCATCCACAGATTACCTACGGGTCCAACCAAGACCGACTACAATTTTGTATTATATTGCATATTGTAGTCGGTCTTGGTCCAACCAAATAATATTTGGGGTTTGACTTATTAGGCTTACCATACCATGAATCGTTCAGCAACAGTGATTGCGAAGTAATTATTTGTTATATTAAAAGTTAGAAGGAGTTCACATATTACATTTTAAACAGGCAATCGATATGTTGTGTCAAAAAATATGTATTTTAAAGGAGCCTTACTTACAGTATAAAAAGAAAAAAGGAGTTCAATATTGGAAAGAATAACCTGGGCGAGACAAAGAGAAACAATACCTTCCAGTGTAGCCAACCATAGCTGCACTTTTTCAAATATAGTTTGTTTCTTTAATAGTGGTTTTTGTGTGATATGGATATAATTTTAACTTTGGAATGTGAGTATAGAAAAATTAACGCTACGAGTGATGCAACATTCTTATCTCCATTCCTTAAGTGCTTTCTTGTATGACATTAATTTGAAGGTTGACATGGTTGGTAACAAAGTGACGCAAATGGGCGCCAAAATTATACGCAATGGCTCGAACTCTTGTTAAAACTCGCATTGAAATGGATCACAAACTTGCAGGTATGATATATGTTTGGTTCGCGATGAAGACACAACTTCTTCACATATTATACTTACAGTAATTAAATTTCGACATATCTCTCGTTGGGTTCTTTCCCGGGATATCTAATTGGCTTTATGAAGTAGCCTACTGCATTCCGTTGATTAGGCCAATGGTGAAAATCTCGGCAAAAAGTTTATTTGGCTTGTTACCAGTGAAAATGAGCTCACCAAGCCAATAGTTAACTGATTATTTAGTTAGGTATTTGCTGTGTAATTAACTGAATTGATTGTAGGTTTTTGTGTTAATTTATTTGTTGTAATTTGGAAGGGTAGTTTGCCGGACAAGTTTTTCAGGGTGTATTGAGAAATACTGGTCGCAGACTGTAGAAGTGAATAATTCGTTTCTTGACTGGCTGCGTGGCTCAACGGTAACGTGCTCGCCTGCTGTTCCTAGGTTGCAGGATCGAATCCTGGTGCAGACAGTTTGTATTTGAGGGTGCTCAAATCCAAGGAAACCGTGTCAGATTTACTATAGATCCCCTTTGGGGCAAATTTCCGGCACCCCGGCGTTTCTAAAAGCCTCATAGAATACCATATTCAGTTTGTTAATATAGGGGTAGGGGAGAATTATTGTCGCCAATACCCTCCACCCACCCAATGAAAAAGAACCATTTTCTTACAACAGGGCCTCTCAGGGGTCAATGCACTGTGCAATGCATTTTTCATGTGCATAAGAAGCCAATATTGGTTTCACGGTAGGGACAGATGACCTCGCTGGTCTGCCCCTTGAAACCTCAATAAATAAGTAGCTGACTTCACTGTATTGCTTGCATGCCAGGAGAAGTCGGCTGGCTTTGAACTACAGATGTCTTCCTGTGTACCACATACTGTTACTGCACATTCAAAAAACATCAAGTCGGTCACTGTCGGCTTCAATCATTCACACCTTTTGTTTTTCTTTATTTGTACGTTATACTCGGCAAATGGGAGAAGTGGGAAGGGATCTTCAGTGATAGACTACATAATCATCATCATCTGCTACAGTTTCCAGCCCCTGGCTGGGTCTGCTTAGTGATAGACTACACACTTTACCTTAATCCACTCGCACCCTGTTAAATTGCACAAGCGCTCGCAAGACGATTTTGCTTATTTCTATCTACTTTAACCCCATAAATAGGTGGTTTCTGAAATAACTTCAAATGCACATTTTTAACCCTCGGATACTCACGCAGGCGGTAGCGCTGCACACCGTGAGAATATGTGTATTAAAAAAATTAGTAATGAAATTAGCCAATGTACCTGTAGTAATGGTATCTGGAGATGATAAATTAATAGATGTTGACTCGTTCGCTGTCATAGACCCACCCAGCCATCCCAAATAGCGACATTACTTATATAGTTGAAATGAAGTATCTGGTAGACATCTTGTCACTATGTCAGGAATGCCAACCCCGCGCGTTTGGTACTATCTCGCACCGTGTATACAAAGAAACAAAAGAGCGTCGATAATGTAATTTATAATTGCGCCAAATCCAAATCGTCAGTCGTACTTTAACCATGGATTGTGTGGCATGTGAAATTACTTCATAAATTGTATCTTATTAATGTTTTACATACAAATCCAAATCTAACCTGGGGCTTAGGCCCCAGACCCCCTTGCTTGTGGTACTAGCAGTAATTTTCGGCCAGGCAGTACCTAACCTAGTAGCGGACATAAATTGTATCTTATTAATGTTTTACATACAAAACCAAACCTAACCTGGGGCTTAGGCCCCAGACCCCCTTGCTTGTGGTACTAGCAGTAATTTTCGGCCAAGCAGTACTTTACGTCTTTACGTGTGAAATGGTGAATGGTGAATTTTGTATGCGACATGTTGGTAACGTAGTCACATTTCCGTCTGTCGAGTGTCCAAGATGGCGTCCGTAGTGAAACGAACACGATAAAAATTATTTATTTTCGTAAAAAAACACATTATTGAGGTGCGGCAGTTGTAGTTGAGATTGTGAAACGACTCCCAACAACTCCAAGAAAGGTATGTAAATCATAAATCCTATATTTTCAATAATATACCTCGTTAAAAGTTACGAAAAGGCATATTCTCACGGCGTGCAGAATTACCACGCAGTGATTTATTTTGTTGTAGCACAGAGTATATTCTTTGCTATACCTCTAGTCACCTCATGACCTAAGCGGTGCCTTTAATGTTTTGGTCTGTGAATAGGCTAACGCATCAGGAAATAAGTTTCCACTTTTTCTGCTGTTATTGGTGTCCATGATTTTCCAGTGCATGTTTCTTTGTTTGCATAAGCTTGCTAGATTATTTTTCAGAATTTCCCTTGTAAACATCTAGGAATTAATTTTTCATTGTCTCGTTAATTACGAGTAGGGCTCGGATTCAAGCATATTTGCATATTTTTTTCCTGAATAGTACACATTGAAAGAAGCCTTTCGGTGGTATTTTCACCTCTCTGGGACTGACAGAATTGAAATTTATCGAGCATATAAATGCATAAAACCGCGGTTTCCAGAATAGAAGCATACTGTATAAATGCATAATCTTGTGGTTTTCGTCTAAATAGTTTGTTTTTCTTCGAATTCCCCCCCCCGAATTCGGGCCCTGACCATCCTTAAGGTTCGAAAACAGAAATAATTATTGAAAAGCCTATCTGGTGCGAATAATAGAACCGCAGGTTTTTAACATTTAGTGAGGTCGTTCTCGTCATTGAAACTTTTATTGACTGATTTAAGAAAATCATTCAAAACTGAAAACATAGAAAAAATTCTTGTTGTTCAGACCAATGCAGATACTTCATTGACTCTCCTAATTCTGAACATTTTGTAAATGAACTTATAAACTGTAACTTTTATAAGAAAACTTCTCTTATATATACTTGAAAAACTTGAATGCGAGTATATTGCAGTGTATCATACATGCAATTAGAAAATAAAGCTCGTATATAAAGATATGCTATTGGTTTTTTCGTTTCACTTTCCTTTCTATAGTTTTTAACGGTGTTTTCGAGCATATTCTGCATATATATACCGCATATAATGTTTTTTTTTTCGAGCATATCCATCGAGCATATAATGTTTTTTCCGAGCATATCGATAGAGCATAAAACACATGGTTTTCGAGCATATCGATCCGAGCTCTAATTATGAGCTTTACCAACTTGGCTTTTCATGTGATGAAATGTGTGTGTGTAGTTTTTAGTGGCATTTTTTACGATAGGCTGCGTAATTCAGCACGAATTTGATATTATATTAAATTTTGTTGTATATAATCCTTGTTTGAGCACCCGAGTAATTCGATTTTATGGCAAATCGAGCTCAAAGGTAGGCAACACTGTTACATTTGCACAATGTTCGACATGGTTTCCTCAAGTAGACGTGTTCAAACTGCAGATGTAAAGGTTGAATCACCAATAAAATACTTCAAAGGTAATAATAGTGGAGAGAAGTTGAGAATAGGTGCAGACAAATGATTTTTGTATACAATAGGTTGAGGGGTGACAAGCTAGACTAGTTTCCATGTCGGAAACACAAGAAGGGACAGAGAGAGAGAGGAGATGCGTGGAGGGATATTTTCCTCAGGGAAACCTGACGTTTGGTATAGGAATATTGAGAATCTCTGTAGCTGTATTTTAATTTAACAGACAGGTGTGTTTCTGACTAAACTAATTGCACCAAACACACCAGATGCATTAGAAGTCGTCTGGGCTACAATAGTAGCCCGCACGAGCATCGCTGTTTCAGAATTGAGCGTGCAAAGGAAACGTTGTCTCACGGGAGGTGGCCATGGAGATGACTTTCAAATCAGTCAGTGTTTACATGAAAGTAGTGATAGGTTGAGGGTAGTGGAAATAAAGTAGGCTGTTGCTTCTTGTGTGGATGAGGGAGGGATATATCAACAAGAATAGCCCTAGATGCGCAAAGTACAATAAAAATCTTCTCGGATCATTGTGCCCATTTGCATTCAATGCTTGGATGACAAATTTATTTGAGCATACTTATGTATTTCCTTATAGACTGTCGCCAAAAGGGCAAAAAAAATTCAAGAATTCGAGAGAAAAAAAATATGAAAATACGGTACAGAAATTCTTCATAAGTGCTGATTTTCTAAGGAAATTATCTAACCTAGTACCCTATTTTTGTTTAATTCCAATCCAAATATACACTAATGTAAGTATTTAGGTTTACATAAAAATAATTTAACAGCTCTAGTTCCATTAGTTCTATTTCTGTTGCAGTTTTACCGAAGATGTACGATAAAATTGAATTTTCTTCTTAGGTTTGTATTTTCTTTCCATATGAAAATAAAAGCCTACATAAAATCCTCGGATTTAGCTTAGAATACTTCTATATACTACTATTTAACATATTATTAAAACTGAACACCAAAAATAACGTGTGCGAGTCCATCAGATCGATTAATTGTTTGGGCTACACATGTACCCCACGCGAGTAACGCTGTATCTATTACTAGCGCGAGTGTCGGAGGGTTAAACGAAACGAAATCTTTTTGGTTTTAAATGAAATCACATTTTCCTGTTTTATTAAGGACTAAATTTGTCCTAAAGAGGGTGAAAATATGGAAAACATTAACCAACTTATGGCTATGCTGGGTATTTCTGCATGGCTGAATACAACTGGAAACTACAGTAAACTAGTCCCTCGTTCAGATATCCAGATGGGGATTGACATCACAGAAGTGACAAAGAGGAAAGCTGACATTCTACAGATCTGAGTGTGGAATTTTAGAAGTTTGAATGGTAGTGGAAGGTTAGAAAACTTAGAAAGGGAAATGGATAGGTTGAGGTTGAATTTGGTTGCGATTAGTGAAGTGCGCTGGAAGGAAGTACAGGACTTTTGGTCAGGAGACTATAGGATTATTAGCACTTAATCAAGCAACGGCTATGTGGGGTTAGGTCTCATATTGACTGAATCTTTGACAGCAGGTGGAATATTATGAGCAATATAGTGAACTGATTATTGTTGCTAAAACCATTACAAATCCTATGTGCACCACAGTAGTACAACTGCCTACCAGTCAAGCAGATGATGAAGAAGTTGAAAAAGTGTACAAAGAAATAAATAAAATTCTGAAGTATGTTAAGGGTAATGAAATTGTTATAGTAATGGGAGATTAGAATTCTGTGATAGAACAAGGAAGAGAAAGGAAGAGACTGACAGATGCCATTGATGCAGTTCACTTTCAAAATGGCGGCTGCTAGTGAAACCCGTATGAAGCAGAGAGCTGAGATTGAATTTCTCTGAGCGGAGCAGGAGACCATTTCAATAATTCACTGACACAAAATGTATATAGAGATTGAGCAGTGGATAAGAGTACTCTGTCGTTAGGTTAGCAGAGTGTCAGAGGCAGAATGAGGTAAAGCAAGACTGCCAGATCTTCCAGGCTCGGTAAAGCCAAACAATGCTGCGACACTGGAGACGGTTCAAGGCGCCGATTGGCCTATTCGGGACAACAGGCGGGTAACAACCAAACAACTTGCTGCTCAGCTAGGCATCTCTGTGGATAGTGCAACACAATTATCCACCGCTTAGGCTATAAAATGTTCATTCAAAATTAGTCCCCTAGAAGGGTTCATTCTAGTCAATAAAAAGGAAGAAAAAAACTTACCTTGCACCCAACGGATCCAGTACAATAGACCTGATCTTCTACAGAGGAAAGCACATTAAAATAAAATCACAAGTAGTGTTGGACCGTTCAACAGTCGCCCCACTGAAAAAACACCTTCCAGTCCACACCATATTTGCCTTATCAGAAGACTCCGTATCAACGAAAACCTGTCACTCTCACTTGATCTCGAGGAAGCTGAACAATGACGCATTAAAAAAGGGAGAAGAACTTCTAGGAAATGTTCCTAGTCTAATAGAAGAAGGTCTGCTCCAACCTGCACTGGACTCCATGCTGTTGTATATACATAATGCACAATTGCCAAAGAAAACACGAACAGCTCAGCCATGGTTTGACGAAGAATGCTATCGTACGAGAAAAGAAGCCCTTCATCTCCTTCATAAGGCAAAACAAACAAATACACCCGACGATCTGAAAGCATATGCACAAAAGAGGAAAGAATACAAGAAGCTAATTACGCTCAAAAAAGCAAACTACACGGAAGCAGATGCTCAAAGACAAGCGGAAGAAGCCCTAAGTGACCCCTTTATTGCAATCAAGAAGAGATCCAGAGCAGGAGTGACAGGAATCCCAATGGATGTTTGGGAGCAACACTTCACCCAGATTTACAACAAGAACAATCTGGAACAAGCTTACGAAAAAGAAGAGACATCAAACTTAGAATTCGAACCAATAACCGAGGACGAAGTAAGATGCACAATCCTTGACACTAAAAAAGGAAAAGCTACAGGACCAGACGAGGTGTTCAACGAAAACCTCCAAGACACTCTTGAAAAACTGGCCCAGCTGTGGACGAAGATGATTAACAAATGCCTTACGTCCAGAAAAATACCAGAGGACTGGAGAAAGTCGAACATCATCTTGTTATACAAAGGAAAGGGAGACATAGAGGACCTCAACGCATACAGAGGAATCGCACTCGAGAATAACATCAAACTCCTGACGAAAAGACTCTACTCACTCACAGACGCCTTCATACCGGAAACACAGTTTGGTTTCAGGAAGGGAAGAGGAACCCTCCATGCGGTTGGCAACCTCCTGGAAGATATTCAAAACGCTCTAAGACACACTTCTCGGAAATTCTACGCAATTTTCGTAGATTTTACAAAAGCCTTTGATCTACTGAGCAGACAGATACTCGTGAAGAAACTTGAAAATATGACAGGAAAGGATAACCCAACAACAGCTGCTATCAAAACCCTGCTAACTTACAATGAAATCATAATCAAAGATGGCGTATTGACCTTAGGAAACATTATACAGACCAACGGTGTTTTACAAGGAGACCCGATTAGTCCTACCTTATTCAACATCATCATGTCTGACGTCACTGTCATATTACAAAAGGATTCAGTGAAAATGTACCTCTATGCAGATGACATAGTACTAGGCTCGCATGATAGGAAGGCCCTGCAAGACACTCGAGATAGGTTTCAGGAATGGGTCGAGAATAACCAACTCCAGCTGAATACCGACAAGACAGTGCAAATGATTTTCAGAAGGGGAGGAAGATCATCTGTAAAAGACAAATTATACTACAGAGCAGAAGAGCTAAAGATTGTAAATTCCTTCAGGTATCTGGGAATCACTCTACAACCATCAGGTTCATCGTACAGAATTCACATACAGGAGAGGGCAGCAGCTGCCATCAAAGCTATCTACGACATTAAGAATCCGACAAGACTAGCACTAGACACTGCAATAACACTTTTCTACGCAAAGATAATGCCTGTCTTGACCTATGGCATTGAACTAATATGGAACAACCTGACAAACAGAGACCTACTGACCCTCGAATGTGTTAAAGCAAGATACCTGAAGAGAATTTTAGGCTTATCAAAATACACTCCTTCAAGACTGGCTTATGAGCTTGCAAAAACGTGCTTCCTCATAGAAGACTTGAGGTTCCGAAAACAGCTACCAGCGACCAAACAAGAGTCAGACCTACTTCGGGACAGACAAAGCAAGAGATCGGACATCTGGCTTGATTTCTATACAGACGCGATGATGGATAGGAACTGGACGGGAGCAAACAACGACCTACGAAGCGCCATAACTAGGCTCTCAGTGCACGGTTTCCATCACAAAATATGCACGAGAAACAGTTTTCATGATCCCTCACCAGTGTGTATGCATCCTCTGCGGGAAGGCCTGTGAGCGCTACCATTTCACTGTGTGCCAAAAGCGCACAAAATCACTGAAGGAATACAGCAAAGAATAATGATATTTACATGCACATGTAATCTAAACTGTTATACTCTATGGTCGTTCGACTGCAATAAAGTTTTATTATTATAAGTAACAAAGAAGGACCATTTGTGTAGATTTTCTTGGACATTACGACACTGGTCCGGATTTCTTATCCAATATTGTCACGGAATGAAACATGGATTCACGATTTCGAACATTAAACCAAACAACTATCCTTTATGAAGGAAAATATAACATCAGGACCCCCAGTCGGCAAGTTTATGGCTAGTGTTTTGGGATTTTGAAGGGAGTTATTCTGATGGACACATAATAGTGGGTGAAACAATAAACTTCGAGGGTTACATCAATACTCTGAAAAAGTTGAAGAGAAGATTTGCACGATTTGGTCCCCATAAAAATGGCAACGAAATTCGTCTTCAACATGATAACGCGAGACCATACTCTAGCCTGCGCACCCATCAAGAGATAACAAATCTTAGGTGGGCTACCCGGTGAAACTTGACGAGAGCTATTTTATGGGAGAAAATTCTTAAAGTACTGAAATTAATCAAAATCCCTGAATTTATAGTAGGGAAAATGTCTGTAGATGATGTAGTAATAGATGTTGACTCCTCCGCTCTCAGTGGCCCACCCAGCCATCCCAAATATGAACACGACTTATATAGATGAAATTCCAGCTGACTCGGCCATTTTTAGGATCATGTACAGTATTGCCAACCCCACACGTTCGGTACTATATCGCATCCGGCAGACGAATGGTTTTCGCCTAGACCAGTAATTGTTAGGTAGCGCGGCCAGCTAATATAAACACCCCTGGTTTTTGTCGTGGGGGTAGTCGCGCATCATTAAGCTTTAACCAGGCCAATGGTTTTGCCTTTTATATATTTTTTCACATTACTAAGTTTCATGTGTCGTGTGGTGTATTTTGTATTTGACTTGTTGTCAATGTGTCATGACGTCGTGTAGGATGTCAATGTGTCATGACGGCCGTCATCGAATAAGCAAGAAGTAAAATCATTTATTTACATAATAAAACAAATATTTCCGGTGCAGCAATGACAATTCAGATGTAATCAACCTTCAATGGCACTTAAGAGTTTGGGTGGTAAGGATGCTTTTTCTCGAAATGTGATTTGGTTACATCAATTATGGGTAAATCGAGGGTGCTGATCACGAATATACTATTAGTTTTGCACCCACACCTAACGTCCTTGAGGGATGAGGGTTCGATTCCCCTCCCAGGTACTAAGTCAAAAATTCGAATTTGCCGCGTGTAACCTGGAAAGTTATGGTATTGTGTTCATAAAAATAGTATGGAGACGTTTCTTACATTGGCTGTGCGAAAAGTCACACCTAACGCCCTTGAGGGTCGAGGGTTCGATTCCTCTCACAGGTACCAAGTCATAAATTTGAATTTGAGATGAATGACCCGGATTATCTACACAATACTGTTCCGATCCGGGCCAGAGATCGCAAACTCGATTATTCCACTTAGTACTTGGGAGGGGAATCGAACTCCGACATTCAAGGGCTTTACGGATGACTTTTCGCATAGGCTATCCGAAGTAAGAAACTTTTTCATACAATTTATATCTACGCAATGCCGTACAGATCCGGGTTATATGTAGCAAATTCGAATTTATGACTTAGTACCTGTGACTATTTTTATGAACACAATACCGTAACTTTCCGGGTTACACACCGCAAATTCGAATTTGACGTAGTATCTGGGAGGGGAATCGAACCCTAACCATTCAAGGGCGTTAGGTGGGGGGTGCAAAAGTGCCCTTTTAATGATTCCCAGAAAGGTATGTGAATCATAAATTATATTCATATAGGCCTATTTTCAAAAATCTACCTTGTAAAAGTTGAAAGGTCAAAAGTAGCTGATGTCCAGAATTAATGACTAACCTGCCTCACCTGCCCTACAGTTCGGATCTTGCTCCTTCTGACTTTGATTTGTTTGGGGCCCTGAAGATGCTATTAAAAGGAAGCGACATGAGAACGACTATAAGGCATCCAACGTTTAGAATGAAGCATTGGTCTTATGGTGCGTTACGACAGGGTTGCCACTCCATGAGAGGAAGCAGTACAAAGCGCTTCGCGTACACTTTCCGCACATTCAACGATTGTCCAGTGACGAAGACTTGAATTAAGTACTGTATAATACTAATAGTAGGCTAACATAACACATACAACGAAATTAAATTAACTATAATGTATGCTGAATGTAACATGAAGAAAACAATCAGAATTAAAAAAATTAAGTACAAGCACAAGGAAATGTTTGAAGTTTCGACTGCAGTTAAAGTTGAAGTAAGTTATTAAAGAAAATACTCCTCATTGGCTTACCTTTCATGATTTATACTTTTGTTAGGTTTAAGATTCTTAAAATAACTGGACACTTTAATTACGACCTGTTTTTCCCTCGTTCTGAGCACTTGACTGCGCTTTTGTTTCACAAAACTATCCATTGTTGTACGTGAAATACGTAAAATACAACACGTTAAATCTAACAGAACTGCTGCACACACACTCAAGATAGAGACAGCTGAACTACTGAAATAAAAGCTCGAAGGGCACAGTAATAAAGCTGTGAGTAGCATGTTGCACCCCGCTGTCCTTCGAAACTTCATTCTTATAATCTGCGGTCAATGAACAGCCCGGCCTTTGTAAACAATTAAACCTACACTCTGGGTAAGCAGGTAGAAAACTTCTTCCAACATTCCTCTACAACTCTCAAACTGACATGACATGGTTATCTTTAAAAATAGAAACGTTGGCAGCATACGAACTTTTTCAATGCTGCTATGCGGTTATGAGAGAATATTCAGAAGTTTTTCCTACATGAAAATTGTAATATTGCCAGTATAAAATATTTCAATAATCCATCATCAAGACGGCACATTTAGCTAAACGTGTGTGAAAAATAGGCATCACAAAGTTAATGCAACATGATGTAAGATCGATTTTACTAAAAAGGGGACACAGTTTATCTTAAAAAAAATTAATTATGGATATCTAATTTTTCTAGCATTTCTATCAAGTTTACGTAGTTCTAATATAGGACAAAAAAGATCGGCAAAACATAGTTCTACCCGAATATGCTGTTTTTTCGACAAAGAAAAATTTTCGACTGATATAGCAACAGTGGATTGCTAGAAAATGACAGCGTCATACATGTCTCACGTGCAACAGAAAGAGAGAATATCCCTATCTAACCAGTGCTTCATTCTAAACATTGGATGCCTTATAGCAAGTCATACAAGACATCAAGACGTGGCTGCGAGAGAGACCAGCTGGATGGTACCGAGCTGGCGACATCTAGATGGCGTAAATCCATAGATTTGAATGGAGACTATGTGGAATAAGGATACCTGTAGCCTATAAATAGGGTAATAATAGAATGTATTTTGAAAGGCAGCAAAAATCACAACACGCACACGCCCATTTGAATTCAGTAGGCCGTGTTCATAATGGCGAAATTAATCTCTGGATTTTCGCCAACACAAAAATTCCTCCTTTCTCTACTAGAAAGCGCTATAGTGTCAAGGAGCTTAGATATCTAATCTCCTTGACTTTTATAGCGCTCCAAGAAACAACAAAAAATTAGACATGCAAGCTGCCCTCTGGGCGTTAAATAACAAAGCTTGCACCCGGCACCGAGGCCATACAATATTATTATTAGTTATTGAAGTAGGTGAAGAAGTAGTAGTAGTTGAAAAATTTGTATTAGGTGAAAGGAATGATCAGGGAAGTAGGCTGATGGAATTCTGCACCGTCGTATTAATCTGCGGAGTCAGATGTTAGCTCCTCTGCTGTCATAGACCCACCCAGTCTTCCCAAATAGGATCACGACTTATATAGTTGAAACTACAGCTCTGACGGCCATCTTTCTCACTGAGTCAATAATGCCAACTTGATGCATTTGGTACTATTTCGCACCTGGTATACAAAAACAAAACAGCGACTTCAAATTAATGTATAATTGCGCCAAATTGAACTCCTAAGGTACAGCGTACCTATCTTCGGGAAAAAGAAAGCACATTTCACTGGCTACTTGGCAGAGCACCTCTTCAAACAAAACCACACTGATACCACCCGAGTCCATGAATTCTTCAAAATAATTTCGGATCTATATGCCCCCATCCGTTAAAACCATTCCTTTTGCTTAAACCTAACCTAATATTCGTCCAGACAGAAATCTGACATAATTACGTTGTGTGGTGTATATTGTATTGGACATGTTGGCTATTTCAATAATATTAGTCTTCTATTTCTTTATTCACATAATTAACTTACATACTTACAAAGAAACTTTACGTGTGTTGTGGGGTGAATTTTGTATCGGACATGTTGGTAATGTGTCACATGGGGTATGACGTACTGTCCGACGTCAATGCAACATGGCGCCGCTAGTGAAATGAACACTATCAAGAATGCTTTCTTTACTGGAAAAAAATAAAAAAAAAAAAAAAAAATCCGGTGCAGCAGTGGCAATTGAAATTCAAATAAACTTGCAGCGACTCCCAGAAAGGTATGTAAATCATAAATGATATATTTTCAATAATCAGGATGTCTACCGATAACGAAAGTAATGAAACTAACGAAAAAGTAACGAATTTTACAAATGGGTAACGAACAAGTAACGAATTTTACATACGGGTAATGAAAATTTTCCGAAGGCGGATTGAATCATTTAAACCCGCGCCTCTAGGCTCAGAGAATGCGATGGAGCGAGTTTCACGCAAGCTACGCCGATTGCATAAGCTATATTTCCCCGTGCCCGACCTCGAGGAAATGCATACTGAGGATACCCTGAGTGGCATACATCGTTCAGCGTATATTTATCTGTGTTATTAGGAAACTTGACTTTTCGCGAGACGTTTATTCGCGAAAACTTCTGATATTAATCAGAAACCTCGCATTTATTTGGAGACTATGTCAAATTGAAGTCCAGAAATAACGCGAAATAATTTAATGTCGCAATCTTGCGAAATGTTACCGTTTCGAAAAAGGATTTAGAAAAAGCTTCGAAATACGTAGGCTATAACTTATTTTAAAATTCTGTCTCGTAAATTTGCAACATCCAGTAAGCCATACAACAATTCGAAATTCCGTTATAAGTCTATTTTTCCTTCGAACTTTGGTTCCATCGGATATATTATAATCTAAACGGTTATTTCGAAAACTTGTAGAACTTGTATAATTCATGATTCGCATCCGAAAGAAAACGGGTCCTCTAGTCGTATTATTCGTGCAATCCTCTCAGAATAATTCTTAATATTTGATACCTTCTTCGAACATTCATACTAGAGACGGCCGGTTGACCGCACGACTTGCTTGCGGGAAACTCGTCAAATGGACCGAGATCGACGTCAGTAGCGTAAAATCATAAAACCCGTCCCCTATCGTGAACTTGTGACCACGAGGACTGCGGTAATCCCGTCAAAGATGATAGGGCACCAATCACGAAACATTCCGAAACCTCGCTACTTTTCCCATGACCGTATACTTAAAAGTGTACGGGGAGCTAGAAGTGCACCACCCCACTTAAAATGACAGCCTACGTAGCGTCGCGATACTAATTTCTCCTCGTGATCCACCCTGAACTGATGAGCTCCCAACCACAGCATAGGGACAGCGGAAATCACGGCGCCGGCCATACAACTTGTCCATAACTACTCGTGAATTTTAACCAAGCCCAACCCTGAGCTTGCATCCACCATTCTGCCAGGACGAATAGACAATCGTTCAACGGCCGGGTGCGGCGCGGTATGCATAATATCGCGAGGAAAACGTGAATCTCGTAAAACGGCCGAGAGTGGCAGCGATTGCGATAAATCTCGATATTTCTCCACATTCAATGACGAGGACAACAGGATTCTTGTCAAACGGACAGCAAGTGGCACCGATTGCGTAATAATGCTATATTTTCTCGTGACCGACCTCAAGGAAAATGGAAATCTCGTCGAACGACTAAAAGTGACACCGATTATCTAAATCGCGATATTTATCCGTGTTCTATCGCGAAAACTACGGGAATCTCGACAAACGGGTGAGACCAGCGCCGATAGTGTAACATCTCGAAATTTCTCCGTACTTGACTGCGAAGACAGAATTCGGTTACAATCACGTAACGTCCCATAAATTTCTTCGTGATCTACCGCGGGGACAAAGGAAATCTCGCCAAACGGTCGAGAGCAGAGCAACCTCTTAGCAAGACGACATATTAGCCTAAACAACTCATTTGATAATAAATATCTGGTATTTATTTATTATTTTTAAAATTTGTATAACTCCCTAAGTGAATTGTATTTACCGCTTTACACACAGTTCATTGCTGTTTTTTTTCACCGCGTGATGAGCCCATTTGCTTGCAGACCGCCGACGTATCTTGAATTCAAAGGTAACTAAAAGGTAGCTAAAAAGTAACAAATTTTTACTTCATCCTTATAGTAGAGACCCTGAATTAATATACCTTGTAAAAAGTTACGATAAGGGAGGATGCACTATGGAGTTTTAATGTTTCATCTTCTGGGCGATATTACCTTTTGAAATTAGTAAACCTGGCCACTTCTGCACTTGAAATATAAGCTAAATTACGTAAATATGTGTTTTTATTTATTGCTCTTTTAACAATGGCAGCTATGTTCTGACGGCGCTTCAATCTCGTTCAACTGTCAACAAGGCGCACTCGACGGCACACATCATGGCGCACATTTTGTTGCCAACATTCGATGGGTGAAAGCCAAAACATCTTTAACTGCCAATTTTGTCTAATTGTACTTTTTAACATGAATTGAATAGCATCACTAAATACTTTGTCCCAGCAAAACATCTTATAGGAATTCCTTCTCTGTTTTCTGTTAAAAGCTGGTGTATTTTATCGTAAGAACCAAAAAAATAAACTAACTCCCAACAAAACGTCTTAAAAAGAAATAGTTCCCGCAGTTTTATCTTAACAACCATCCCAAAGTGGCGCATAAGATAATAAATGTGGCTCTTTAGATAATCTTTTCGGGTCTAATTTTGCGTGCAGTAGGTTAAGATAACAGAGAAATCTTTGTAATTATTATGAATCCAGGTGTATAAATGTACTAAAATACTCTGAACCATCACGGATGAGCTGCATGAACTATAAAACAAGCACCCATGGAGCGGCTATGTAGCGCTCATTCACCGCATCCGGGAAACTGGAGCCGGTTCATGATGAGATCAGAGAGGAGATGTTAAGGAAGTATCTATGTATTGAGATAGTTGTACTGGCCAAACTCGCCAAGAGGGTATGAAGTTATGACTAATCATTACTTTTTTTGGAAATAATTTTCCTTAAAAGTAATTCCTCCAAATGCAAGGACAATGAAAGCTAGCCCATTGAAAATAACAGATTGAAACTGCCTTTGTCAAGCCCATTGAAAATAACAGATTGAAACTGCCTTTGTCAAGAAAGAAACGCATAAAATCGAAATCAACTTTACCTATGAAACCATTGGAGAGGATTAGTTGAGTGATGGATTTGAACCCAGCTTATTAAACTCAACTGCCAATTGCTCCTTTGCTCTGCAAAGACTTGCAACAAAATTGACGAAGAAGATGAAATTGAAATAGACTTTTGATTAATTTTTTCTATAAAACCCAAAATGTTATATTTTACGGATTTTGTATTTTCCTTTTGTTTAGATTGTTCTACCTCAACATTAAAATGAATTAAATTGCACATTGCAACTATCAATATTAATTAATGAACTTTACTTGAGAATCAAATTGTGTTATTAGGTGTTGGATTTTCAAGACTACCTTAGGATCCACAATTACTGTTACGCATCCACAGGGTGAAAAATCAGATAATAATTTGGTGAATAGGGTAAATAATAGTTTGGCAGAACATCTTAAGCTCACATCTTAAAGAAAAAAAATCTGCCATAACATCTTATTTACCCTTAAGATGATATGAACCAACAAAATAATACCCTTCAAAAGAACCATATCTACTATTAATAATCTACTTCAATAAAAAACAATGTATACACATAAAACCAACGAGCTTAAACATTACTATAGAGAGGCAGGAGCGCCGCAAGACTGAAGCTACTTGAAACTGTGTCCGCCATTTTCTCTGGAGTCAAGGGAAAGGGGGAGGAGCTATGGCATATGTTGAAGTATCAGAGCAGGGCCTGTTGGAACATTAATAAGAAACATATTCACGACAAATTATGAAGTCCAATCACTTCTTAAACATTCCGAATAGTTTCAAGTTACAGCAATAGTGCTGTAGGCTATTTACACTGCACAATTGTAAATACTGTCCCTTAAATAGAATCAGCTTTGTTAAAACTTGTCTCACTTGCCGTCCTCTCATTCGAGAGGACTTTCCTCTGAGTGCATGATATACTCTGCAAGTGAAGTAATACTTCAATATATGCCTTATCAGCTTCACATAATGCGATTCTTCACATGGTTCTACTGCATTGAATAGGTGTTCAAAGGAAGAGAACAAACATCAGTTTAACCTTGTAAATACCTTGGTCTCTAGTTTGAGCAAGATATTTTAGCAGTTTTTGTCCATGATATGTGCATTACTCCTGAAAACACATTCTGCTGTCTTACACAAATATTTCAAATCATCGGATGGATATACAATGAGTTGCTCACATCTTTGCATTTTATGAAACCACACTTTGCGTCATTACTCATTGTCAGTAGAACATCTAAGCATTCCACACATTTGATTTTCTTCGACACATTTCTTACAACGCTACCTGCAACATATTCTACCACTTGATCACTGAAAATGGAAAAGGTTTCAAAACACTCTACATAGTCAAGTTCATTTAGGCCTACATCAACATTAATTACAATAGGCTGCATAATGGGAGGACTTAGGCTTAGACTATTATCTGTCTTCACATTAGCTTTAGGGGAAGGATCAATTTGAGCAATTAAGCATTTCCTATATGCAGCTTTGAATTCTAAGGCATTAGGATTGTTTCTGTATTTTTCAACGGGAATCTGGAACAAAAACAATTCCTTCTGTTACGGTACCAGTACGAATATATATCGTATACCGTATAGGCCTGTATCAGACATTAATAGAAAGCAATGGAGACCAGATATTCTGGAAAATTGATAGTAACATCCTTACTGTATCCGTGCAGTGAAATATATTAGTAGCACAATTAGGCTATACTTATGTAAAATAGGATATATCCGTTGTTTTATTGCTTCGATTAGTACAGCCGTACGCTGAACATACCGCAGGCATCGCTGCGGAAATTAATATGCAGTAGATTTCAACCTAGTAACACAAACGACAATAGAAATCAAATTCACTGAACTCTTCCCTCGCAATCAGCTGACTGAATGTTTTGACTTTATGACTACGGAAAACATGGCGGACGTTCTTACCAATATCTTCCGCTAAGAGCGCTGTGAGCGGTCCCTTAGCCTCTCTATAGTATCTTTAAAGCTCGTTGCATAAAACAGTGCTAAACTAGGTAGCACAATAATATATTTTTATGAAAATTAATTCAACAGGAAATATATAAAAAAAAATTTTTTTGTTTCCTGAAAATAATTTTATTATTGCAGCCAATGGCCATGTACTTTTCTTTTCTGGAAGGGCCAAGGAAGGGATATTGGAAGGAAATCGGCCGTGGACCTATTGAAAGGAACCGTCCACTAATTGGTGGTTAAGATGTTCTTCCTTTCACCCATCGTTGGTGGGATACAAAATCACTGTTGATAAAATAAAATATGATCTGGATGCGTTAGGCTACACCCATTGTCAAAAATCATTGATCTGGACACATTAGGCTGTAACCATTTTCAAAACCCATTGGATTGGACAAAATGAAGCTTAGAATGGCCGGTTCAGGTGCGGCCTTGGACGCACGCAGCTAGCGGGACATGGTTGACAAAAAAACCCATTGATCTGGACGTGTTAGGCTGTAACCATTGCCAAAAACCATTGATATGGACGCGTTAGGCTGTAACCACTGTCAAAAACCATTGGATTGGTTCTTTGTTTTACAGTGTAGTATCGTGAGGGCGGGTTTGGCAATACTGTCTTGACTATAATTCATGTGAACAATGGCGGACACAGCTGGAATTTTGCCTCTACAAGTCGTGATCATATTTGGGATGGCTGGGTGAGTTACAGACAGCGGAGGAGTAAACATCTATTTAAACATCATTCCGTACTTCATTTCTCAGCATTTGATAAGGTATTTTGGCTAATTCATGTACTACAGAAAATTTTATCGCTCGTTTGTATCTCATTCAATACAGCTTCTTGTACTCAACACGGCATAATAGCTGAAACAACTTACTGTATTAGGTATTAAATATTCATTATTTTTTTATTATTTCTTTTTTTTTTTAAATTATTATTGTTTATAAAGCAAAACGGCGTGGTGTCGGCGTTCACCTTGTCCTAACACCAAATCTGTTAGTTTCTTCTTTTGTTACTAGTAGTGTGTGGGATACAAATAGCTTAAATAGAAAACATTATTTCACAGAAAACCATCGCCTGGAAATCATTAATTTAATTAATTTCCCGCCGTGTTAGCTCAATTGGCGGCTTAGTCTGATCAGGTTAGGATGTCACAAAAAAAATCTTAGTCTGGTTGGTTCCTTAGTTTAGGGGCTGCGACAACGCGGTCATGTAGCCCCGTGTACTTGGGGTGTGTGTAGAATCTGTCTGATAACCGGTGTTAATTGTGATGGCTGTATTATACCCTGCATTTCAAGAGTAAGAACCTGAAGCATTTGGCGGGAACGATATAAAAATGGCCGCCTTGGTCTCCTATTGGCTGGATTTTGACAACTAATGACACACGTTGCCAGCGCATTGTTTATTCATTCATTCATTCATTCATTCATTCATTCATTCAGTCGCCTGTTAACTGTGTCGGAGTTTCTTCCATTGTCATCGTTTCGTTTACTTTTAGCATAGAGTTTTAATATTTTTTGTTTCCATTTTTACTATGTTATTTCTTTTATAGTACGTCAATAAGTTGCAAATAGTACCGTAGTGTTCAAATTAACGCTTGTCATTCAATAGCCTACAAATCGACTATGTTAAAACACGGCAATAATATTGCCACAGAGCAGCTTGTTTGTGTGCTTGGTGTTAAATACTTATTTACCTTAACATTACGTATGTGGAAGCTATTATTAACCTACACAGTCACGATACAGTGAGTGAGTGTGCTTGGTGTTATGATGTTGTTTCTGTGTTAACTGCTGTAAACTGTGAACGACCTTCACCCAAACTTTTGTTTCAACTTGAAGGATATAATCATTGTATGGTGAGTGTTGATATATTCATCATCAGATTACTTTGTGTTTGTATTTTGTATTATATTTGTATGGCTGTCTAGTGTTGGGCCTCTTTCTCGTATTTATTGAATAACGGTGATAAAGGTAGCATAGCTTCGGTGTGTTATTTATTTATGTACCGTATTTCTCTATTTGAATGTCCTCGGCGTTGACTCAGGATCGATATTTGCATTATATTGCGCATAATAGTACCGAAATAATGTCCGAAGTGTAGCCCTGTGTATTATTCGAATCAGCTGATCTACATCAACAATAAAAACTTGGCAACACAGCTCAGCTGTTCCAAGCTCTCGCCAATTCCTTCATGTTCTTTCTTTTGAAATACAGAGTACAGTATAGTGTGGGTTATCTGTTTTAATTCAAGTAAGTACTGTAGACAGTAATTTAAAGTAGTTCCTACTTTTGCTACCAAATGCTACCGTCCATGACACCTAGCTTGCGGACGTGGCTACTAGATGCCATTGCAGTCGGCACCTGGTGGCGAACGTTGGAACTAATAGTTATCAATTCTAACCTACAAATTTTGCTTCACAAAAGTGTAGCTAGTGGAAGGTTCTTTTGCATGCCATAAATCTATGACGTGAGACTGCCGGCTTGACTTCCCCTCCGAAGGAAGGCATACTGAGGGATTTTTAATGCTCTTTATCAGGGTAGAGGAAATCTAAACATTTTTGAAGGTTCTATGAACCAAGTACCAATAAAGAATTGGGTTCTATTCAGCTTTACCATAATGATTTGGCCACGTGTGTAACTTACCTTACCCATCGGCGCTACAGCTCTTGCAGAGCCCGGGCCTTCTCAATAACAACATTCCACGCTTCATGGTGCAAGGCAAGCTGTCCCCACCCACGAACTCGTAGTTGTCGTAGACCATCCTCTTTCAGCCATCTTTTATGTGGTCGACCCTGCTGTCACCTTCCGGATGTCGATCAAGTATCTGGCTAGCCGCCCGCTTCTTCTCCATCTTTTCTAGGTGTCCTGCCCATTGTAGTCCTCCTCTTCTTACTTTTAATGATAGTCGAGGTTTCTCATACAGCCTATATAACTCTTTGTTATATCATGCTTGCCAGTTTCCATTTTCCTGGATGGGTCCATATATTCTCCTAAGAATTTTCCATTCCCACGTATCCAATGCTTCCTCTCCTCTTTTGGTGAGCACCCACGTTTCACTTCTGTGGGTAACAAGTGGTTTAATTATTGTACGGTATATTTTCTTTTTGATCTTTCGAGAGACCGTGCACATCTTAAGTACTTTCAGGAGGCAGATTTCCTGATGCTATTCTTAGTGGGATCAATTTACCCAAACAGTATTGATTAGGCGGTAAATTGATCCCACAAGTTTTGCATTTGGAAGCGTCAATACGGACCTAACATGGAAAATATTCCAATCAATCTTGATGCTATTCTCTCCTTAATTTCTGACGTTGTGTTCTGTGAAGTTAGTGACTTTCTCAAATTCTTTCTCATTGATCACTAGGTTGTTTTCATTTCTCATTTCTTGGGATAATAACATGTACTTTGTTTTTCCAATTTTGACATTTAGGCCAGCTTTGCCTGGTCCTTCTTCCAATACTTGTATGCCGTGGATATGGCCCTTGCCATGCTATATCATCAGCGTGGGCTAGGTATTACACTGCTCTTGAACATTCTACGGTACTAAATCCGGTACCTAATAACATATACCCATCATCGACCTGATTGCTAGAGAGTGAGAGGTGATTCACTCAGAATACGCTTCATTGCAAAACAAGCCAAAGAATAAAACAAACAACACACTTTTAGAAGTGAATCTCTTCCCAAAATATCATAAAACAGTACTAGCCTCCCACAATAAGAAAAGTTTAACCAACATGATAAAACTGAATTCACGATCGCAAATGCATTTCTACCAACATGACAGACTAATGCAAAGAAAATGTCAAATTCATAAAGGCCCAAACAATGGTGCTCTTACTGTGTGTCATTGAAGCCCAGGGGACTACTGCCCCAAACACGACTTAAACCTAAATGTTAAGAAATGCATAAGTGCAGGATGAAGTGATCATATAAATATAGAACAAACGATATAATCGTCGGATTCAATAGATATATGAACTAATCTCGTAATTCAATCACTGTAAAGCAAGTTCTCCCTCCAAAGGAAAGATGTCCAACAATACAACTACAGAAGCATATGATCTAAAAAACTGCAGGTATTCGAACTCTCACTCCTCGGTAATAATCATATTAAGCTTGACATTCAAATTTGAATTGTAGTTAACTGAAATGGTTCCTCTTCCTTAACCCAAAAGAAAAATGGCATACAGTGTTTAACGTTGCTTCCTACGGGTAAATCTGATGAAGTGTCCGAGTTGTTAATATGATCCTCCTCCCCCTTTGAAAATAAATAGAAAACATTATTTATTTCTTGAAAAACTCAATTTTCACCAAACTTAGTTTTATGACTTCACTGAATTAGAACGCAACTTTCATTACTCGCACATTCTTTTTTCTTTTTCCGTAAGACTTAGCTTTGATACAGCATGGTTCTTCCTCGGGATATACTGGACGACATTCGGTTTTCCATTCTACAGGAACAGTATGATCGTAGCCTACATATTGGTAGTTTTATATGGTCATGTCGGGCATTCTGTGAATAATGGGACTGTTATATATTTTATCACATCTCGAAAAACGAAGACATCATGTTGACTCGTGGTGAGGCTTATAGTAACTTTTATAGTCACAAGTGAAATTGTGGGAAGAAGCAGGAAGAGGATTGCGGAATCATGACTCCGCCAAGACTGGCTAGTTAGTAATACCATACTTCTGGTAGGCCTATTGTTTGAGTGACTTCAAAGAGACTCACTAGACAGATATGTCTGGCCTTGGCAAAAGGCAACCATTTCACTGCACCCAGTCAACACACCATACAGTGAAGATTTTTGATTGTTAGTCACATGTTTAAAAACATCAATTAAGTTTATATCATTAATAAAAAAAATAGAAATAATACGGGATCAAGGCAAGCTCCTTGGCATTAAGCCAAGAGAAACAGTAGGTTATTAGTAGGGCCCGGATGTTGATGACATGTCATCTTTTTACTGAGCTGTCTATAACAAGGCTGAAGTACAGAGAAACTCCGGACGGGCCATCCCGTCTTCAAATAGGCCATTTTTATTTTGCATCTCTTTGCATTTTTTTCCTATTTTTACATTTTAAGAGCATTTTTTAAGTTTGGTAGATTTTTTGGTCTTATTTTAGAGAAATCTGCCTTTTGATGTCATTTTTTTTTCCAATTTAGTCATGCCACAGCTTTATATGAGGGAGTTAGGTGTCTCATAGTTAAGAAGAAGCTAGTAGCTGATACAAGATATTTTAAAATATTGAAATATCGATTCCATTTCCTTATCAACTGGGTGGAAACTAGTCTTAGCAACAATCGTGGTGAAATTGCTGCGGGTAACAACTGAAACAATTGCTGGGCAAAAACACTGGGTATAAAACATTACGCAAAATCTCAAACATTCTTTCTGGTGAAAACTACTGCATGAATAGGATTGAGGAGGATTTAACAGCAAACCACCTTCCTCACTTCAAGTACGCTCCGATCACATCAGTTGATGTTGAACTCAGCTTTTCGAGATATAAAAACTTCTTGGCTGATAATCGCAGATCATTTACTTTCGACAACATCAGAATGACATTCGTAGTGTACTGCAACTCGGACTAAAGTGAATATAAACCTTTGTTAAGTGCTAGAAATCTATTTTCAGTTTGAGCTTAAGATGTCATTTTTGAAATATTGGGGAGTTTATTATTATAAGATCATTTTCTAAATTTTATAGTGCATTTTTCGAATTTTTAGGTCATTTATTACAGTCATTTTTGAAAGTTTTAAGTGCATTTTTAAAACTTTTTTCTGGCATCAACATCCGGGCCCTAGTTATTAGTCTAGACAAGAACCGAATGATTTTAACATTAAGAGTCGTACATGATATGTAGAGATTTGAAGCCATTCTTTCAATGTTGCCTTTACAAAATTGTCATTTGTAGCTCTTCAGTTGGTCAACACGAATTACATGCCCAATGAATGGGCGGGGGTACAAAATATAAATATGTAAAAACACTCGTGGAAAAAGTTACGTGTATCGTTAATTCTAAATTGCCCCATTTAATAGTGATATTTAACTAATATATGTAATTTTTTCTGGGAGTGTTCATTAAAACCGGACCTTTTTTTTCTGAATATTCTTGAACACCTTCAGGGGTATGAGAGGAATTCAGTGGTGGGTCCTGAGCAGGTAGTGAAGTCATTGCCATCTACTATTTTGGGGGACTGTGCGACGAGCACTTTTTTTTTGTTAATTGTGGGATTGTCATGATTAAGGATTAATAATGACGATTCCTTTAGTGAAATGTTCTAAATCTTTATTTGTGAAATCTTTTATTACAGATGCAGTTATCCTACCAGATAATTTACTTATATGTGGGAGTGGCTTGTCTTCTCCTAAGAAGTCTTTTAATGTCCTGGAGGGAACCCCAGAAGTGGTTAAACACAGCCCATTTCGAACACCTTTGGAGTCGCTCAGCTCCTCTGATTCAGATCCTCCAGAACAGTCCATCCACTGGACCACTCCTATTGATAAAGCAAGATTTACTCCTCATGGTTCAGGAAGAAAGCCATTCCTACAGCAACGTATAGATCGGCTTTACAGTCCAGGTGCCCTAGCTCCAGGTTTCTTTCGACGTAGTCGCGAACTCTCCAGACTGCACGAATCTGAGGTTGGTAATTGGTTCACTATTATGTCATGGTTTTGGTTTCAGAGGTTCAGTGAACCTTGAAGAGGTCATCAAAACATAATTTTAATACATAGTGTAAGATTATAGGATGGGTTGATTGCCTGGTTCATTAATTGTCAACTGAGAATGACTAGATTCAATAATAATATCCCTAGGTTATGAAATTCTACTGCCAATATTTACATTTAAATCTAGCTAAATCCTAGTCAGTGATACCCACTATCCTACTGCACGGCTCATAACCAAACTATACAATATTTACATCTCACTTGTCTATAAACTTGACCTCGTGTCATCTAGTATTAAGTTCACACTTGAGATAACACTATATTATAAACCATCAGCCTTCTCCATAAGAATAGAATACTAAATGCTCATACATTAATAAATAAAATTCTATCATGCATGCTCATTCTTGGGATATATTGTGCATCTTCAATGCATTGGTTTCCCCTTGCCTTCTGCATCCTATGCCATTGGCCACCAAGTGGCTCTTCCACCTTTAGGGGTAATTTCCCACCTCAGGGACAAGAGGGGTGATCTGGACCTCGATCCGCTCTAAAAAGAGGCCGTTGGCACTTGACGGAGGTCTATGCTGATATGTGCTCATAATATTAACAAATACCTTTTACTCCATTAACCCCGTGCACTGGGTTGCCTCTTCCGTAAGTTACACTTTTCCAAAGTCCAACTTTTCCACCGCAGCTGCTGTTGAGATCTTCACTCTTAACCCAAAGCAAGGGCCCTCCATATTTGTCTCTTGGAGAGAGTGCACCAGCATTTTAAAACCCCCCACGAATTAGGCTACGTTTTGGTCCATGGGTTGTATTGGGTATTTCAATCAGCCCTACTTACAAGGGAAGTCTCTGAAGCGGGGAATCGCGGATCCTGCTGGAACTTTGCAGATACGTTGCGTGAGCCCAACTAGGCAGAACCGTGAAGAAAAATCTTTCGGAAATTAACTTCCCCTTCTACTAGATGAATAATTAAGATTTACACGTTTAAATTGGCGCGCCAGTGGCGAGAGCTTCATTGGCTGCGTCAGAGGTTGCTTCCCAGTACTGTGCTTCCCGGCCTACTGTGTACAGTCACTGAATGAGAGGCGACAGACCCGGCATACGCTTATATCCGTACACGGAGAGTGTCCCATGCATTGCATTATGGATGTTAACATTGGAAAAGTTATGTTGTCTGGAGGAAAACTATAGAAAATGTATGGAAAGGCCTCTCAGCATTCAAGAACAGGACCTGTTGGAGAGTTTGGATGGTTTTGTTCCTATCTGGATTTCTGGCGTTCGTCTCTTGTAACAAGTGTGTTAGGTATGAAATACAAATAAATGCTGTTGAGTATTGCAAAAGCGGTAAGAGGCGTCCGCTTTCCTTTTCGTCGGTAAAATGTAAGTTCTACCGTTTAAGAAGTAAGAAAGATGTATATTTGTGGGCAGAGCAAGTGAAAAGAGGTGGCACCCACCGCGACAAATTGAGGAGAATAACATGTGCCTTAAAAGCCCAGTTTGGTATTGCCCATCAGAATAATGACGTAATATATGACGTGACAATTCAGCAATGGGCTATGCTAGCTGCGCAGGACGTAAAATGTACGGGGTTTAAAGCCAGCCATTCCTGGGTGCAGCACTTTAAGGATCGCTAAAATATCACTTAGCGAAAAATAGCAACTGTGGTGATATCAAAGAATGCCCATCGAAAAATGGATATTATGTCAGCAGCAGATATATTCGTAAAATAGGTTACATCGGTTCTAGATTCTCTCGGCCCTGGAAACTTATGTACTATAATAATGATCAAAGTGGGTTCAATTTGGAAATGTGTTCGGGTAGGACACTGGCTATAAAAGGGTCGAAAACGGTTTGCTCCAAAGTGCAATCATTGGGGGGCCACAACGCACAGTTATACAATAATGCCAACAGTAACAGCAGCGGGCAAGCTGCTTGGACCTCTCTTCATAACTTTGAAAGAACCAAAAGGTGTGTTTGGTAAAAGGGTGGAAGAAACTATGCTTGCACATGACAATATTTACGTTGTTCCCACAAAATCTGGCAAATTGGGATCGGTACAATTGAAGAATTGTTTTCATAATGTTTTCAAACATGTACCGTCTGACAATGTAGCACTCCTACTGGATTCCTTTTCGGGACATAAATTGTTAGAAAGTGAAGAGCGCATACGACTGATGATCATCCCTCCTGGGGCCACAGCCTATTGTCAACCATTGGATGTATACGGATTTAGGGTCTGGAAAAGCTTTGTCCGTAGATTTTCGAACACCGTTCGGTTATTGAATTTTGACATCAATTTGGCTCAGAGAAATACAATCTTGAAAATGCAGTCCCTGACCACCAATTGTCGTCCTCTCGTTTTACTTCAATATGACAATACGCTTGGTACCGAAGTCAGTATCTGTCCGTCAATCCCGAACGGATTGAACACCCTGTGCCATATTGTTTCGATATCAGTGCAATACCATGTGGTACTTGCACTCGCCCGTGTCTTATACGGTGAGGATGGTGTAAAAGCAGTTTGTGTTTCCAACATTATTACCACGAACATCACTGTTGTCAGAACTATGTAAAATAGCTTGGTCTCTTACTCACTTGTGTGACCATTGGTTCAGTTTACTCTGTGTTGTGTTGTAATTATATGTATTTGTGATACCTTACATTGCATGATTAATAATAAAGCACGACGTGCAATATATTGTAAAGATGCAACATTAATGTCCCATGCCGCAGCGCAGCTTATGAGCGCGAGTACGGGAGGGCAGTCGTTTGGAACGTGATCTTTTGAGCCACCAATCAAGAGGGGTGGCACACTCCCGCTTGACCAGCGCGCACAGTTCAAAATTGTTGTACTTACTGCCGTCTACGGTGGGTAGGAGTTAATTTCCGAAAGATTTTTCTTCACTGTTCTGCCTAGTTGGGCTCACGCAACACATCTGCTAAGTTCCAGCAGGATCCGCGATTCCCCGGTTCAGAGACTTCCCTTGTTAGTGTAAGGTCCCCCCGAACCGCCACCTGGGGACGCACCCTCTAGAGTTTACAGGTTCCCCAAGTAAAGTTGCAGGATTGACAAAAATAGTTTAGAATGGTGTAATCCATCACCAAATGAATTCAATATTTATCCAGTGCAGCTGTGAACATTTGGTTAAAAGACGAGGCGTCCTGCAGCATAGCCACACTTGTTAAATCGTGCACCATGGTTACGAGGACAGCTGCAGCAAGTCCGGAGATCACAGGTTCGAATCTCAGCATTGACAATGGCTATCCTAAGCTGTGGTTTTCCCCTGTCTTTTTTCCACACTCCCTCCAGGCAAATGCTGGGATAGTACCTTAATTCATGTCCCAGGGCACCTATCTCATCCCTGTCCTAAAATAGTTACACACTCTACTCCAGTGACCACTTTATACAGGTTCTCATACAAGTTCAACACACCTCCAAATACGTGGGGCCGATGACCAAGATGCCCCAAGCCCCTAAAATGAATTATCAACATCAGGTGCCATCAAGTCGACTACTCCTGATGACTCCACGGATGGAGTACAGGAAAAGTTTAAAGTCTAAATACGGCAAAGTTCGAATATTATCCTGAAGACAATTTCAGTGCAACAAAAGGCATTGTCATTCTAATTCACATCTCTGCAAGGCTGGTTGGTTGGTTCCTTAGTTTAGGGGCTGTGACAACACGGACGTGTAGACCCGTGTACCTTGGGTGTGTGTCGAATCTGTCTGATAATCGGTGTTAATTTTGATGACTGTATTAGTGTGTTATCTGTTTTTCAATTCAAGTAAGGACAGCAGACAATTTCAAGTAGTTCCTGCTTTCGCTACCAAATGCTACCATCCATGACACCTAGCTGTGAACTTGGCTATTACAAGATGCCTTTGCAACCAGCGCCTGGTGACGAACGTTAGAACTTAAGGCAATAGTCAATCGTAACCTACAAATTTTGCATCACACAAGTTTAGTTAGTGGATGGTTCTTTTACATGCCATAAATCTATGACGTGGGTTTGCGGGCTTTACGTCCCCTCCGAAGGAAGGCATACTGAGGGATTTATAACGCTCTTAAAAAATCCGACGACTTTGGCCGGGTTTGAACCCACGACCTTGGGCATAGAAGCTCAGCATGCTACCAGCTACGCCATCGAAGCCGATATCTGCAAGGCTTCTGAATGCTAGTGTGAAGCATTGCTACAACAGATCCACATCAAAGCTGTGGCGAATCTTGTAATTTCAGATTTAGACAGATATTACTTTTACACCCTGTAGTTCTCTAATGGTGGAGCATTTACTTCCTATCTGGATTACAGAAAGGGTTGCCAGACGTTCCGTTTTACCCAGAACAATTAATTTTTTTCTTGTTTTGTTCCCCGTTCCGTTTTAATCTTTAACGGAACGCCAAACATTCCGTTTTTTGGTTAATATATTAAATTTTGCACCAATTTTCAAATGTCCCGCTTGAGCCAACCTGTGCTTGACGTGATTGGCGATTGTTAGTGACGTCAAATAGCACTGGCACGCCGGTCGTGTTGATTCACTTTACTGAGTGGTAGGGTACAGGTGCAAGTTTGAAAGAGAGAATGATTTCTATGTCTGTGTCAGATAGATAGGTACATGTTATAGATTATTAGGGGCAACAACATTGAGGAATATCTTAGTCCTAGTGAAGTTCAGCCTTTTCCCTTCCAATGATTTTATGGAGAGGTTTTTCTGTCATCAATATCAAATGGAGAGTTGATAGAAACAGAAGCTCCATTAGTTTCATAAAACAAGAATTGTTCACATACATCAATTATGACAAAAATTGTAGTGAATTTTATCATAAGGTACTTACAGACTTTTAAAAAAATCCTTGCAAAGGGGCGTTCAATTGAAAAGTACGGTATTTGTAAGTTGCTGGTGTCATATGCCTATATGTCAGCAATATCTAGTTTTCATTTTGTGTATTTGATTATGTAATGTTTATTTTACACACATGTGTATTATTTATTTCAACATTTAATGACCTTGATAAAAAAAAAATGTTTTGGGACGTGTGTTCTTTTTTTCCATTCTTGAAATCTGGCAACCCTAATTACAGGTAAAGAGAAACCTTGTGTAGGTAGCTTATACACACATCAAAAAAAGTTTTGCATCACCTCGGTTCCAAGAGTTCCGGAACCTTTAAATACAAAGGGAATAGAGATCAACACAAACAACATTTCAGCTCGTTTTATTGCTCATGAGACCCACACATTGCATGTTGTACCATCATACAGCTAGACTTTCAGCATTTGTGGTCCAGATTGCAGTACACACCACTACCTCTAATACCCAGTAGCACGTCCTCTTGCATTGATGCATGCCTGTATTCGTCGTGGCATACTATCCACAAGTTCATCAAGACACTGTTGGTCCAAATTGTCCCACTCCTCAACGACAATTCGGCGTAAATCTCTGAGTGGTTGGTGGGTCAAGACGTCCATAAACAGCCCTTTTCAACATATCTCAGGCATGTTCGATAGGGTTCATGTCTGGCGAACATGCTGGCCACTGTAGTCGAGCGATGTCGTTATCTCGAAGGAACGCATTCACAAGATGTGCACGATGAGGTCGAGAATTGTCGTCCATGAAGACAAATGCCTCTCCAATATTCTGCCGATATGGGTGCACTATGGGTCGGAGGATGTCATTCAGGTATCGTAAAGCCGTTTCGGAGCCTTCCATGACCACCAGTGGCGTACGTCGGCCCCACATAATGCCACCCCAAAACATCAGGGAACCACCACCTTGCTGCACTCGCTGGACAGTGTGTCTAAGACGTTCAGCCTGACCAGGGTGCCTCCAAACACGTCTCCGACGATTGTCTGGTTGAAGGCATATGCGACACTCATCGGTGAAGAGAACGTGATGCCAATTCTGTGGGGTCCATTCAGCATGTTGTTGGGCCCATCTGTACCGCGCTGCATGGTGTCGGGGTTGCAAAGCTGGACCTCGCCATGGACGTCGGGAGTGAAGTTACGCATCATGCAGCCTATTGCGCACAGTTTGAGTTGAAACACGACGTCCTGTGGCTGAACGAAACGCATTATTCAACATGGTGGCATTGCTGTCAGGGTTCCTCCGAGCGGCAATCCGTAAGTAGCGGTCATCCACTACAGTAGTAGCCCTTGGGCGGCCTGAGCGAGGCCTGTGATCGACAGTTCCTGTATCTCTGTACCTCCTCCATGTCCGAACAACATCGCTTTGGTTCACTCGGAGACGCCTGGAAACTTCCCTTGTTGAGAGCCCTTCTTGACACAAAGTAACAATGCGGACGCGATCGAACTGCGGTATTGACCTTCTAGGCATGGTAGAACTACAGACAACATGAGCAGCGTACCTTCGTCCTGGTGGAATGACTGGAACTGATCGGCTGTCGTACCCCCTCCGTCTAATAGGCCCTGCTCATGCATGGTTGTTTACATCTTTGAGCAGTTTTAGTGACATCTATGAACAGTCAAAGGGACTGTATCTTTGATACAATATACACAGTCAACGTCTATATGCCGGAGATCTGGGAACCGAGGTGATGCAAAACTTTTTTTGATGTGTGTAGAATAACTTAATGGACTCTGTTTGTATGCCTACTTCCTAATCTTCCTATCCTGTTGCTTGTCTGGATCTCTCTCTATTTAGGAGCAGATGACCTCGATGCTCCCCTTTAAGCAACAATCTTAATGATCATAATCATTATCATCTCTCTATACTTCGTCTACTTGAAGACTGGAGGTCTTGAAAAAAGAAAGTCGTCAGATTCTTGGAAACAAAGGGTAGCTCTCTTGATAATATTCAGAAGTTGATATGTGGATTGAGTGGATAGTTGTGAATGTATTTCTAGAGTTTGTCTCATCCCTCCCTGTATTTGTATGTTTATGTTCTTATTATTTCTATAAAATGCATAGACATTAACCATTTTGAAGATGTATTAAATACAGGGTCTTTATTTTTGCTTGGCAAGGACATTCTCGCACACGCGCTCCGCCAGTGACAGCTCGGTTCCCGGCAACCGTGCGCGCGTATGTACGACAGGATACGGCGCTTAAAATCAGTATCATGCATTTTTACTCACCATGCTTACGGTAGATGCTGAAAATGTTACCCTTCCGCTGCCAAACATAACCGGCATCTCCTTATGAAGTTTCCGGTTACTCCGGTTAATTTAGCTTCAGTAAGGAAATTACGCCATTTTCGTCTATTTTTATTGTTTACTGAACCTGTACATTTGAATCTCTTAGCCAGTTGATTTATTGTCCGATTTATAGGAATGGGTCTCCCTGGAAATGTCATTCGAAACTTTTGTCTTGTTCTAGCGCACGATTTGCTGCACTTTATGTACGTATTGTGCAGATATACTCGTTCACATAACGAATATTTCACATAAGGCATTACAGCACTATACACAATCACAATAAAACACTACACAATAAGATATACAGTACAGGTACAAAGTAGCTTTATAAAACACTGAAAGACTGAAACGCCCAATTAGCTCGGAGCTCACACGTCTACAGAAGAGAGAGTGAATACCCGGGCAATACGGCTGGAGCCCACGGGCCGGGGACCGGCGACCAAGGTCGAGCGTGCATAACGTGCGCTAGAACAAGACAAAAGTTTCGAATGACATTTCCAGGGAGACCCATTCCTATAATTCGGACAATAAATCGACTGGTTAAGAGATTCAAACGTACAGGTTCAGGAAACGATAAACATAGACGAAAATGTCGTTATTTCCTTACTGAAGCTAAATTAACCGGAGTAACTGGAAACTTCATAAGGAGATGCCGATTATGTTTGACAGCGGATGGGGAACATTTTCAGCATCTACTGTAAGCATGGTGAGTAAAAATGCATGATACTGATTTTAAGCGCGGTATTGTCGTACATACGCGCGCGCGGTCGCCGGGAACTGAGCTGTGACTGGCGGAGTGCGTGAGCGAGAATGTCCTTGCCAAGCAATAATAAAGACTCTGTATTATCCATGTTATTATTTCTCCCTCCATTCTCATGGCTTGTCAATTTGTTTGTCTTTATACTTTTGTTCTTATCCTTTTTCACCTGTTAATCACCCGAGCTCTGCCAAGAAATTTTAATTCTGGTGTGAGGGCTGGAATAGGGTACACTCGGTCTCGTGAGGCAAAACTAAGAAGATGAGGGTTCGATTCCAAACGTAGCCAGCCTGGAGGTGATTTTCCGTGGTTTCCCACTTCTACTACAGCTACCTCCTTCCCAATCCTATCCCCAATTTACAAATAAACACACTAGAACAGCCATCACAGTAACACAGATTATCACACAAATTCCACACACACACACACACACACACACCTAAGTAAACCATGATGCCGCAGCTCCTAAAGTGATCAACGACGACTGTTATCTGTGGATTCCCACATCTTTTCCAAGCAATTGGCGGGATGGTTCCTAACTTAAGGTCATGGCTGCCTCCTTCCCAATCCTCATCAGAATTACAATCACACTTCTACAGACACTACAATATCACAGGTTATCAGACAAATTCTATGCTCACCCAAGTGCATGGGGCTAAATGACCATGAAGTCCAACCCCCTCAAATGAAAGAACTGCTACTTGAACTGTTTAAACTCTGTTGTGCATACTACTTTACGTATACTAATGACAAAGGAGAACTATAACAAAAAGATTAAAACAAATAGTTGAAGAAAATCATCATCAATTTCAGTTTTCGAGCCTGGGCCAGGTCGGGACACCCCTCCACTTGACTCTGTCCACCATCCTTCCTCAACCACTGAACTCCACTCCAGGTTCTGTTCTCTCACACTGTCTGTCACTAAATCCATCCAGCGTACTCTAGGTCTTCCTCATTCTCTCTTTCCAGTCATCTGTCGCTCCATCACTTGTTTCGGCATTCTTTCATCATTTAGCCTTTTCACATGTCCATACCTTTTCAATCTGTTCTGCTCCAGCTTATTCATTCAGCTTCTGTACTTTAACTTCCTTTCGAATGTCTTCATTTCTCACTCTATTTCCTTGTCCTCTGTACCATACTCCTCAGGAATTTCATTTCGGTTGCTTGTATTCTTACTTCTCTCCTCGTCATTGGCCAAGTTTCTGCTCCATACATCACTATTGGTAAGTAATAGGTCTTGTACATTACTTATTTAGCCTTCAGTGGTATGTCTTTATCCCAAATTAAACTCAGAACCTGATGATAGAAAACACTCCCACATTGTATTCTCTTGTTGATCTCGATATCTAATCTTGCATTTTCCATCAATTCATGTCCTAAATATTTGAAGTGGTCTACTACTTCCAGATCTACATCTCCAATTTTAACAATCCCTTCACTTTCTTTCATTTAATATTTCGTTGGGCATGGCAGTGCTGCAATCTAGCTGTTTGGGTTCAATTCCTGCAAGATTTTGAATGTTTCAGCATTGTGGTTGGTTGATTTCCCTACGATGAGGTCCCACAGCACTTATTGCTAGGTGATGAAATATATTTTTTATTATGTTGTTTCTTCTTGAATGAGGCAAAGACCTCAATGTTAAACCCATAAACCTTATGAAACAGTCACATTTACCTTTTCTTTTATGTGGGTGTGCATGTATTCTTATTAACAGATTAAAACCACTTTATTGTTGCTATATGTTTTCTCTTTGATAGGAGATGGAAAAATCCCCAATTGCACCTCTGGCATGCATAAGAAGCTTACGTTCCAGACGTGTGAAACTGGAGCCTGAGAATATGGATATTAGTACAAGGTAATACTGTAGCTGTATACTCTCAGTGAGAGAGTAATTGGAAATAGGACGGCATCAATTTATAGAGTGAATTGGAGATTGGTTGGGATTATTGAAGAAAGTGAAACATACTGCATTTCGTAATACACATTCATGTTGGGAGTAGCTTTGAAATTAATTTCTAGCAGTTTTGCCCAGCATTTCCCATATGATATGGCATGAAGGTAGGGTTGAGAAAGTTTTCTAACATATGGAGTAATTAGTCGGTAACAAGTTGCTAATTTATGCTTACCTTTGCCTTTTCTGAACTCAGTTTTTTGAGACTGTGGGAATTAAAGATCTTGGCAAAAGTAAATAAATCTGGACCTCTTCGAGCGCCTGGTATTTAATTCACGAGGGTATTTAAGGTACAACCCTTAATGTTCTTAATACATTTTAGTAATGCTTAAGTCATACTGCCATATTCAGCTATTTCTATTCATCCTTTCGTACAAAACGAGGTTAACTGTATTTTAACCTTAGTTTGTATGTTTAAAGTTTTTCCTGTACTAAATACCTTGAATATGGCATTTGATGAGCTGGTATCTGACAAATATAAAGTGCACTTCATTAATGCTCCCAATTCATTTTTCTCCCTAATGCGTTAAATTACAAGTAAACTGCAAAACATTAAAACTACTACAATAATCACTCTTATATCTGAAGTTAAAGCAACTCATCGCCTTACTGTTTTTTCTAAACCTGAAACCTTCTGTCTTGAAAGTTGAAATTTATGCTAGGTAATCATAATTTTATAAGAGATTTAGTAATGTAACTCATTGTATTATGTCTTGGTTTAATATGGTTTGGTTCAGGACTGAAATAACTGGAGTATTTTAGACTGGTAATGACAGTGGACTGTATGCTGGTACTTTATTTCTGGAGTTTTGTGGTGGATGCAATGCACATAAACATGAACACAATATGCATAATCACAAATACAGTATATATTATATATGAGTAGCCAGTTTGCAAAGGCCGCTAAGTGCATTGTAAACAAAATAGAGTAAATGACAAAAAACTGCTATAGTCCAGGACACCTTAAACAAGTTACTAGAAAACCAACATGGCCGCCACATTTGGTGTTGCCAACTTACATGATTTAACACCAAAAAGTCAGCACACACATCCATGTAACACGTATCGCAAATGATCCAAACTATGTAAAGGCCCTTTTACGAAAATACGTTTTACATGAAGTTGTGAAGCAGTCCTTGCTCAAGTTAGGGACATCTTGGTCATCAGTCCTCGACAGTAACTCTTAAGCAGTATTATGGTAGTGAAGTTAACTTAAATTATCTCTTCTAGATTGATTTTTAAAGCATCATATAAAATGCATAAGAACAGAAACATTAATACTTACTCAATTATTTTCGCCAGGGAGCTAAAGATGAGCATGTTCATTTCTTCTTATAGGCTATAGTTTTATAATTAGTCCAAAAATGCAGACCATTCTGTTTTAAGATGAGTGTTCAGAGAAGGATTTAGGAGTAGGAGAGAAATATAATAGTGGGGCACATATTAGCTTATTTCTTTATTTTTGATAAGTACCGTACTCATTTCTTGCATGTATAGGCCTACATATATGAAGGCAGAATTGAGACAAGCTGCTGAAAGCTATTGGCAAATCCCTATTGAGATGCAAGAAGATGGTCGATCCAATGCTTAGGCCTAAAACCATTCGAACTAGTCGTGGATTTTAGGGGCATAAGGCTAATGGCAACTCGAAGATTTCGACTTGGAATGGTAGAAAGCAGCAGTTGGTTGATTTTGGGGCTTTGTGACATCATGATCATGTAGATCTGTGTTCTTGGGCATGTGGAATTTGTCTGATAACCTGTGTTATTGTGATGGCTGGATTAGTGTGTGCATTTATTATTCAGATGAGGATTGGGAACGAGGTGGCCATGGCCTTAAATTAGGAACCATCCCGGCATTTGCCAGGAGTAGAAGCTTGGAAACCACTTCCAAGATGGCTAAGATGGGAATCGAACCTTCCTTTTCTCAGTTTTGCCTCACGAGGCTGAGTGTGCCTTGTTCCATCCCTCAGACCAAAATTAAAATTTCTTGGCAGAGCTGGAAATTGAACCTGGACCAACTGCCAAAAATGCTAGCCGCACAACGCGAGATGGTTGGTAGAATAGTCTCCTGACCTCTTGTCAACCGGCACATTAAAAGCCACTTGTAGAAAATTCAATGAATTCACTGAGAAATTGACGAGTTAAGTACAGGCATTGAAAGACAAGCTTTATCGACGGAGTAATATCTTGAAAATTATAATTACTAGTTGAATCCCGTCAAAACATGACGGTCAAAGGGAAAATATTTACTGAAGAATCTCCTTATATAGGCCTAATGTACATTCTTTGTATGATTATTTTTTGGCTCTATTGAAACTATAAGGGCGTCAAAAGATTGCACTCTTGACATTGCACTCTTGACATTGCACTCTTGACATTGCAAAATACTGCTGGCAATGACAGAAAAATTGAGGAGGCAAATTGAGACCTGTACGTTCCAGAGTTTCCCTTTGAGCTTTATTGATTTTGATAGAGTATGCCAAACGAATTGGAAAATATTGCCCCTTAAATGAAAATTATAGTGTTATATCGGATGGTATTAAATCAAGTCGAAGGATTAGACCTCTCTGCCTAATTTTAGCTGCATTTATTATTTCCAAATCCAAGCAATATGGTTGCATTTAGAAGCCCTTGGGAAACCTTCAGATTTCTAAGCAGCATAACTATGGGTCAAGCGTTTAGAGTATGTGGAGGCAAATCTTATAATTCCAAGGAATTCAAGAACTCTGAGGGGTCTAATACAACTGGCCGCAAACCGTCGCTTATAATTTTGGAATATAACGAAGAAATGCGATGATGTGCAAAACATGACGGTCATTGGGAAAATATTTACTGTAGGACTTTCTTATATGCATTCTCTGTATGATTACAGAGAAAGATCGACTTTGCAACATATAACTGGCCATTACTGAAAACTTGCGTTACGTTTGCGTTAACCTTTTTCCCCTCCAGGGTTGTCTTTTCCCACGGAGTAAGCGAGGGGTCCCACCTCTACCGCCACTAAAGGCAGTGTCCTGGAGCTTGTGACTCTGAGTCGGGGATACAACTCGGGTGTGTGACCAGCACTACGCCAAGGCGGCCTCACTTGCAAAGCGATCAGGGACCTGATGAAGGGATGGTAAGAGCGGGAGGATTAGGCAAGGAAGTGGGAAGGAGGCGGCCGTGGCCTTACGGTAGTTACCATCCCGGCATTTTCCCGAAGACGAAGTGAGAAACCACGGAAAACCACTTCGAGGAAGGCTGAGGTGGGAATTGAACCCCCTCTACTCATTTGGACCACCCGAGGCAAAGTATACCCCGTTCCAGTTCTCATACCACTTTTCAAAGTTCGTGGCAGAGCCGGGAATTGAACTCAGGACGGGGCGGCAGCTAACCATGCTGGCCACTACGCTACAGAGGCGAGCTTCGGAGGCAACGACTGAAAACTTGATGAGGCAAATAACGACCTAAACGTTCCCGAGTTCCCCCTTCAGCTTTATTGATTGTGATAAGGTATGGCAAGCGATTGTAAATTGGTGCTCTAAACGAAAATGGAAGTGTTTTATCGGATGGTGTTAAATAAAGTCGAAGGATTAGAACTCTCTGCCCAATATTATCTGCACTTATTATTTCCAAATCCAAGCAATTCTCATACATGATTCATACAATTAATCTGGCACCAGTTAGGAGCTCTTGGGAAATGTTCCCCATCCACTGCCAAACATAATCAGCATCATCTTATGAAGTTTCTGGTTAATCCGGTTAATTTAGCTTCGGTAAGGAAATAATGACCTTAACGTCTATTTTTATTGTTTACTGAACCTGTACGTTTGAATCTCAAATTAGCCAGTTGTTTTATTGTCCGATTTATAGGAATGGGTCTCCCTGGAAATTTCACTCAAATTTTTTCTTGTCCTAGCGCACGATTTCCTGCACTTTATGTACATATTGCGCCGATATACACGTTCAAGTAAGGAATATTTCACATGAGGCATTACAGCACCATACACAATCACAATAAAACAACTGGCTAAGAGATTCAAACGTACTGGTTCAGTAAACGATTATGCAAGGAAATACAGTACATACAGTACATATACAGTGGAACGTCGTTTATCCGGACTGATTGGGACCGAAAGTATTCCGGATTACGATTTTTCCGGATAATCGAACATGTGTTTATCTCATAGTACAACCATACTACAATAGCGCAGTTTCTGATTCAGTAAAAGCTTCTGCATGACTTGGCCCTTCTTCATCTTTCTCATCTACGTAGGCTTTCATCATTTTGGTCTTCCCCACTTACTTTTTGCACCAAATAAGCAATTTCATCATCTACGATTTGAAAACCTGAGTCACTGTCACTTTCCAACCAAGCTTGTGCACCTTCTCTATCACAGTCGGAAAATCCAGCAACTTGGGGAAATAACTCATTTGTCACTTCATCAACAGTGTCTGTGGTCTTAACGGTCTCCTGTTCTACCAAATTATTCAATGCATTTCGAAGATTATGTGGTGTTAAAGTGTTCCATCCATCAGCTATCAAGTAACAGTAGTCCTTAAGAGAAAGATTTTTTGAAAAAGATATCACACTCTCCTCATCCTCTGCCGACAGTAAACTATGTAAAACTTCCTTCTTGTGCATCCGCCTAAGCTTTTTTTTGCTCGTCCGGATAATTGACGTTCCGGTTGTTTGACGTCCGGATAAACGACGTTCTACTGTACAGTGGAACTTCGTTATTATGTTTTTAAAGGGACTGAAATAATTGGACGTCAAAAGCGGGAAAACGTTCTACAGAAAACACTCGACTGTATTTGCAACGTGTAAAAATAATTTTAAAAAAGCACACCATGGACGTGTGCGTGAAAATGCTGACCTTAAGAATAGTGTAAAAATAATTTTAAAAAAAATCGCTTCATAGACGTGCGTGTTAAATTGACGATCTTTAGAATCGTGTAATAGTAATTTAAAAAAAGCGTGTCGTGAACATGCGCGTGAAATTGCCGACATTAAAAATTAGTTAATGCACTACGAATTACAACTTAAATATAGGTTTGTCAGCAACTAACAGGGCGAATAAATATCAATGTAAAAACGAAATACAGTACAGTATATGAACTTTAATCCTATTAATACAACTTACCTTACAGTCGAACACTAATATTTACACTGGTTTGAAATACATTTGTATGATTAATTGCTTTCTCGGTTTCAGTTTTAAAATTGTACTGTCGATCCTGTTTGATAAAGTCATTACTTCCGTCATCAACTTCCAAAGTACACAGATATCGCTTCACTATGTCCATTGCCTCCATCACTTTAACACCTTGGGAACTGGCTCCAGATCTGGCTCGTCATCACTTTCATCCTGCACTGACGCTTTTTCCATCTTCTGTTCATCAAGAATTTCATCTATTGTCGTAGTTTCACACACTGTTCTGGAAGAGACTTTGATGTTCAGCGATATGTTGAGCTGCCAGAGGCCCCACATGCTATTAGGTGACTATCCCATGACATTTCCATAATTCACGTGTATTATGGCGGACACAACTGGAATTTTACTATATAACTCGTGATCTAAAAAGGGGGTGGGTGAGTTATAGACAACGGAGGAGAAAACATCTATTACCACAGCATTTCTACAATATTATTATCCATTAAAAAGGCATTTTGGCTAATATAAGTAGTTTGTAGAATGTTCACCACTTCTGAACTGTTACCAATTTCATTATGGCCCTCGTGCGGTCGATTTGCGGTTTGATCTTGTGCTGGGTTGGTCAACATCCCTCGGAGGCAAGTTTAAAAGCTGGAGCATAGCTCTTTCTCGCTTCCTTGTTGTTGTTGTTGCATAAGGGCTGTGACATCGTAGTCATTTGGGTGTGTGCGTGTGGAATTTGTGTGATAGCCTGTGTTATTGTGATGGCTGTATTAGTGTCTGTATTTGTTAATTGGGAATAGGATCAGGAAGGAGGTGGGCGTGGCCTTAAGTTAGGAATCATCCCAGCATTTTCCTGAAGTAGAAGTGGGGAAACCATGGAAAACCACTTCCAGGAATGCTGAGGTGGGAATCTAACTGCACATTACTGCAGTTACCTCAGTGACACATTTGATCAAATTCAACATACACCCAAATACATGGGGCTGATGACCACGATCTCTCTGGTGTTTATAAACCACACTCGTTCCAGGTTCCGTATTGACCATGTTTACAAGATGTATAACACAATTTACACTCGCCAAATCAATACTTTACTTTACTAAAATTACTATAGGTACATGTTTCGGAAACTTGATGTTTCCTTCTTCAGCCCATATGTTGGTGCTGGAGAAGGAAACATATCAAGTTTCCGAAACATGTACCTTTAGTATTTTTAGTAAAGTAAAGTATTGATTTGGCGAGTGTAAATTGTGTTATACATCTTGTCTCTCTGGTGTTACCGATTTATGCGAGAAAGCCACAGTGCTTTGTGTCTCTCGCTTCGTTTCTTCGCGAGTTCATATTGGTGCTTTATCACAGACGGTATGCTGAAGAAACGTACACCCTTCTTGTGATCAGCTCTATTCTTGTCGGTCCTCGTGTGAGGAGCAACAATTGCACAGCATACCTTCTCGAATTCACCGATGAAAAGGGCTATTTTCTACGTTTTACCACCAAAAATTCAAGTACCTCCCTATTGGTATATTGGCTTTCATGGCCGGTGAATTAAAACTCAGCAATTCTTCTAGGTTTGTGCCGTGTCATGTGTGGGGTTTCGCCTAGGACACCAAGCTGGCTCATCGGCGGGCTCTTGGTGTCCCCGCCCGGACCCCTACAGGAGTAACGAACTGCGCGCTACCTCCCTTTAGATTAGGTGCAACTGCACCACTTGACTGCGAGAACTAAAAGCTCAAGCAGCCTTAACCTCCCTATGAAGGTTTCCACAAAGATGGTATTGGTGTCCTGGGCGAAACCCCACACATGACATGGCACAAACCTAGAAGATGATGATGATAATTGTTGTTTTAAGGGGCCTAACATCGAGGCTATCGGCCCAAAACCTAGAAGAATTGCTGAGTTTTACCTCCCTATTGTTTACCAATGGGTCTCGCCAACAAGATGGCGGACAGGCTGTTTCTGAGTACGGAGCATAAATGGCGTTAGCTTCGCAGGAGTAAAAGTAGGCAACCCACACGTCTCGTGCAACCCACCGATGAAATCGGGACTTCCAATGGAAGACTCAGCAACGGAGGTATTGTGTGCTAACAGACCACGTAGTCCAAAAATCTGGCCCCTCTATTCATTCTACCAGACATTACCTGGGAGCATCTTGTAATGGACTAATTTGATAGGATAGTCTTGGAGCTTAACCCTTTTGATGCCACGCTATTAAAGGGTGGATATGCTAAGAATGCCAAGTTCAGTGAAATTACAAGGGTTTGATAAGTTATCTCCTACCAATAATTAATTACCAAGATAGAACATTGGAATTTTTTCTTTAGCAGGTAAACATATTTGTAACGTAATAGATGCTAATAAATTGATGTTTCACTTAATTTTGTTCATTAAATAAATACTTAAAAAATGTTTAAAAAAATTAATTAATTTCGAAATTTTAATAAAATATTGACAGCCTCCACAATCTAAATACTATCTTTTTATATATATATTTTATTACTCGTGGAATGCTACATAAATGTTCCAAATTTGGAGTAGTTCTATCAAATTGTTTTTGAGTACGATCAGTTTCGACAAGTTTCTTGATAAGATAATGTGGCATTAGGTGGATTGTCAGTGTCATATGTAACCCCTTCCAATCACTGATTGAGGTGTCACTTGATTTATTATCGGAATCTGTACCTGGTGAATCACTGTCGATATCCGGTGTAAATCCTTCCTGTGGCGGAGGTAATCCTGTGTCGCGGCCTTGGCGTTGCTCTCGTATGGTTTGCGGACTCGGTGGAATACAATTGTCACAGTCGTCATCAGTCAAAAATTCACATTCACACACTTCACTCATCATTAAAACATTAGTTATTTCCTCTTCGTTCAAAGAGCTAGCTGTATTTATCACCAAGTAACTTAATTAGCTCCAAGCAAGAACATAAACAATCACGACCTCAAAAGATAAAACGCGCGCCAAGCCAGCTGACTACAGCATGCTCAAAGAGTGCTTATTATTAATTCAATTGTCCACGGAACTTAACCATATCGATATATACAGAGTGAGAATGATTCTCGCGTTGTATTGGTTACAACTGCAAATCTCTGGGTTGCTGGAAACTACGCTAAAATGTTTGGAAAACGGGGCCTGTGGCACTTTTAGAAGAGGCTCCCTTGGCCGATAGATCCCCCCCCCCCTCTGGCACCATAAGGGTTAAAGGGTTGCCAAGTCATAAAAATGAAGCAATTTCAATTAAATATGTTCCATACTTGGGAGAGAGCAGTGTTGCAGTGATACTCAAGAAAAACCACAACCATTACTTTCAAGTGCAAGGTCAGCTGTTTGTTACAGGCAGACATTGTTGTAGTTTTGTTGTGTACACTGCTGTTGACATGCTAGTGTTGGACAGAGATGACATTTTCATTCGTGAAATGGTGGCAAAATTAGACAAGTTTTACGATGAATATTTTGTTCCAGTCATCCTAACCTGACAATGGTTTTCCTGAAATTGCAAAAAATAAAACACACAAATATTATCCTCCCTGAAAGACGAATTCTACTGACATGCAATTTTGAATGCAGTATTTTGTATGTTTTAGCAAGTCCTATAGCCAGTTCTGTGTGTATTCTTTTAGAGGCTATCCTCCTTGTTTCAATGTTTTCTGATGGAGTAAACTGCCTTTTGCCTTTCAGAAATGGTGGGATATTTAATGTTAGACCCTTAGTGCATAACAGATCCTGAATGTTGAACCCCCTATCTGCCATAACTGAATCTCCTTCTTCCAAGAGATCCAACATTCCTGATGTGATAAGTAACTGCCTGTCTGATATTGCCCCACCATATGCATCAGATATGCAACATATAAAACCAGATGGATTTATACCTATTACATACCTGCCAAGTTTTCCGGTTTTCCCGGAATGTTTCTGGATTTTTGGTTTTTTTTCCGGTTGTCCGGAATAACATAGTTTTTTTTCCCGATTTTCAACTCCCTCGATTTTTTCTGTTCTCTGCATCCAAATCGCATTTCAGTTTTAATTTTCGATAATAGCTGCTATTCTGAGATCCGAGTGTTTAAATTCGACTGAAAATTGACTGATAAGACTCAGGGTGTCTACCGGTACCAAAAAGTAACAAAAAAGTAGCTAATTTTATAAAGGTAACGTAAAGTATCTAATTCTTATGTCAGGATAGTTGGACTGGAGGTATCGAAAATTTGCCGAGGTCTGTTAAAATCATTTAAACCCGCACCCGAGGCTCGCAGATGTGATGAAGCGAGTTTCACGCAAGCGGCGCCGATTGCGTAAGCTATATTTCCCCGTGCACGACCTCCAGGAAATGCATACTGAAGATACCTTCAGTGGTACTGATACATCGGTTCAACGTTTATTTTCGGCATCAAGAACAGTTTAGTTTTGTGTAAAATATTTTTCCGTATTAATCGGAAATCTGACTTTTAGTGAGACGTTTATTCGCGATAACTTCCGAAACTCAACAGAAACCTCTCATTTCTGATATTGGCCTCTAAATTTGTATATCTGAAATTGAAGTCCAGAAATAATGCGAAATAATTTATTGTCGCAATCTTGCAAAATGATACCGTTTGAAAAATAATCACAAAAATGCTTCGAAATACAGAGACTATATTTTAAAAATATATCCATCTAGTGAATTTGCGACATCAAGTGTGCTTAATTCAAAACTCCGTTATGTGTCTATTTTTCCTTCGAACTATGATTCCATTGGATATATAATCTAACCGGTTATCTCGAAAACTTTTATAATTTGAATTCGAAAGAAAATGTGCCCTCTTGTCGGAATATTCGTGCAATCCTCTCTGAATAATTCATACTTCGAACGTTTATCCTCCAAAGTCACATCCTCAAGACTGCCGGCTGACAGCAAGACTTGTCTGCGGGAGTCTCGTCAAACGGACCTCGATCGAAGCCAGTTGCGTAAAATTATAAAGCCCGTGCCCGGCCGTGAACTTGTGTCCTCGAGGACTGCGGGAATCACGGCGCCGATCATACAACATGTCCATAACTGCTCGTGAATTTTAACTATGCCCAACCTCGAGATCGCCTCCGCCATTCTGCCAAGACAGATAGACAGGCAGACAATCGTTGAACGGCCGGATGCGGTGCCGATTGCAATGATATCGCGTTCTCATTGTGCAACCGCGAGGACAACGTGAATCTCGTGAAACAACCGAGAGCGGCAGCGATTGCGATACATCGCGATATTTCTCCGCATTCGATGACGATTGCAACTGGATTCTTGTCAAATGCCGATGCCAATTGCGTAATAATAACTTACCATATTTTTCCGTATCCGACCTCAAGGACAATAGAAATCTCGTCGAACGACTAAAAGTAATCGCGATTTTTCTCAGTGTTCTATATAAAAAAAAAAGAATCGCGTCAAATGGCTGAGACCAGCGCCGATCATGTAACGTCTCGATATTTCTCCGTACCTGACTGCGAAGACATAATTCGGTAACGATCACGTAACGTCGCATATATTTCTTCGTGGTCTACCGCGGGTAAAAAGGAAATCTCCCCAAACGGCCAAGATCAGAGCGACTTCTTGTTAATCATAACTTCTTGTACACAAGACGATATATTTGCTGAATCAACTCATTTGATATTAAATATCCAGGATTTATTTTTATCTAAATTTATTATGACACCATAAGTTAATCCTATTCACTGCTTTAAACACAGTTCATTGTTGTTTTCCTTCACCGCGCGATGAGCTTCTATGGTTGCCGACCACAGACGTATCTTGATTTAATAGGTAACTAAAATTAACTAAAAGGTAGCTAAAAAGTAACTAATTTTTACTTCATCCTTACAGTAGACACCCTGTAAAGTTTATCGATAATCCCGTCTCGCAGATTATCGCTGCATTTATATTACACTTTGTGCTTCGACTGTTTGTAAGCGGGAAAGCTTGGTTTTAAGCGGTGCTTGCTGTAGTTCTGGTATTTGTGCAATTGTGTGACAATTTTGTGCGATTTAGTGTTTTCGTGATGAATTCAAGTAAGAAATGATCATCATCAGTCTTTCAGGGAGTCATATTCTTCAGAATTTTTGGAAACTGGCGCAATGAATTAGATATTCTCACATCACCAAGAGTTTGTAATCTCTTTCCCTTTCCTCGCTATTTTTAAGACCTTGCGACGCATGTACGCGTTAAATTTTTGCCCTTTGGGATCTTCTGGATTTCTATTTTTGAAAGTTGACAGGTATGCTATTAATACCTTTGTTGTGTTTGTATTTTTGTATGTAGAAAATATAGCTTGCTGTGCTGTAGGGTTCTTGGGTTTTGCCATTATAATTTCAGTTGCATCAATTTATAACTCTTGTCGAGAGGTATTTCTGTCTAAAAGGAGGGGGGCTGTTTTCAAGGACAGTTTCTCGATCAGGCCAAATGTTCAACTCTTTAAATTGGCAGTACATTAAATTAATCCAAACATTAAATATTCTCCCAACAGTAATTTTATGGATTCCAAAGTTAAAGCCTAGTTCCTGATCAGATTTTTTGGTCCTTAGCATCATAACTGTCAAGGGAAAACACAGTCTGGGTTCAAGAGGGAATATCTGTAAATTGTATCTGTTTTCTCCCAGAACAGCAAACACCAAATTAAAATGTTCGAAGTCTACAAACCCTGTATAAAGCAATATGGCATCAGGGTTATCAATTATTTGCTCAACAACCAAATTACCTGTAGTATTTGTCTGAGTACTGATGTCTTTGAAAATGGGAGTCACAAATGTTACATTCACTTCTTCGGGTATATTGATGATTTCGTCCTGTACTTCAATTGAGACGATTTCTGCAGATTTCAATATTGTAGGCTTATCTTGGTAATCCGGCACTTTTCTTGTGTATGGCCTCTTCCTTATTTTTGTTGTGTTCGTGGTCCACGGAAAAAGCGATGGAACACCGCCCGGTTTTAATCTTGATCTCTCACCTTAAAATACAAACGCATAAATTCAGCGGTTGTTATCGAAATGTCTTATCAGATTATAGGTACAAAATAGGAAATCACACTTGCCCAACACAGTTTTCGTGAAGTCATCGGGTTGAAAATAATGGGAACACACTTTAATATTTTCGGTCAGATTTTTCTCACTGAAATTTTTCCTTCTAAAAGCATGTAACCATTTCTTCCTCATTTCTTTATTTTGTGGAAATTGGTGAAACTAAAACGGGCTTCCCTGATTTTTGCAAAGAGGAACACTGCAATAGCTTGCATAGTCACAAAAATAACAATTTAAACAACTAAAATTCGTGGATATTAGCGGCATGAGATCACAGGAGACAAATGAAGAGCGCCTTGCGCTTACCCAGTACAACAGCAGTGCGCTCTATCGGTGCTAGTTCTATATATCCCTATGGAGCATTATGTGAAAGATTTTTTATTTTTTTTGTGCAGTTCCGAGTCCCAGGAGATACTAAAGCCATGCGAGCCTTCACTAGATGTACAGCCTGCTGCAGCAGAGGTTGTCTTACCTGCAGAACTAGAAGAGTATACAGAGAAATCTCCAGAGACTGCAGCTATAGTAGAGCAGGAAACTGTGGAATGTGAAAATCATGATGGACATTATTTTTTGAAGGTACTGGTACACATTATTTAGTGAAGATAAGTACTGTATGTGCATGTGAAAATTCTAATTAGGCAAAGGTTGCATCCTGCATAGAGGTATTGAAACTTCGTCATCATCCATTGCAATGGCCATTGTGGCCAACGTACAAGGCCAGGGTACAGCATATGAGTTGTCTTTCCATTAAGACAGCGGTTCCCAACCTTTTTCCCCCTCCCGTACCCCTTTATACGTATTTATCTAAAATAGTACCCCCAAAAAAGTAAACTTCTATAACGACTAATATTTTACGGGCAATAAGTACATTACTAATAAAAAATAACATAACTATTTATTACTTATGTTTTTTTAAATACAGTTTAACTAATATTTTTCATGTACACTGACCGGCAAAAAAAGTGGAACAGTTAAAAAAAAGTAATATAAATAGTATAAATCTAGCCTTGAAAAAGATTTAATAACATTTTAAAAGCTTTTCATGCATTAGAACAAACATCTGAAACATCCGTGAATAGAAATTGATAATATGACATTTCTTAGGGTGGTTTATTACCACCAATTACCCCCAATCCTCGATGAGCCTATCTTAATGGTTTTATGGCGGGAAGCGGACTGGAAGAGTTTAAGGTTTATGAGTGTTGCCGCACGCTTATTGTTGTAGGGATAACAACTGGCACTTGTTGAACACGTGTGAACCATTGTCACACATTTTAGCAAGTTATCCATTTGCAGTTCACACTAAAACACTCCTCTTAGCCGTGAAGAAGCTGCACAGGCAGTTGCATTGGTGGAGGATGGCCGCTGCTTCAGTTATGTTGCTGAGGTCATTGGATCATCTCTCGGTAGCATACATCGTGCAGTGCAATGTTACAGAGAGCTCCAAACATACGACAGGAGACGAGGGTCAGGCCGTAGAAGAAGCACAAGTGCCAGGGATGACAGATTTCTCACCCTCCAAGTTCTGCGTGATCGGCATACCACAGCAGTTCAGGCACGAAATCAACTGGAAAATGTCAGAAATGTGAGAGTGAGTGAGCGAACAGTAAGAAGAAGGTTTGAAGAAGCTAATCTTTCGTCCAGGAGACCTGCACGTGGACCCGCACTCGAACGGCATCACAGAGAGGCGCGTCTTCGCTTCGCAAGGCAGCATCTGGGATGGACCCACGAGCAGTGGGCCTCTGTTCTCTTCACTGACGAGAGTCGCTTTAACCTTAGATCTCCTGATGGAAGAGAAAGAGTGTGGAGAAGGCGCGGGGAGAGGTACAGCCCTGTTGCTTTCTCCTCCAGGACTCCATTTGGAGGTGGCTCGGTTATGGTGTGGGGTGGCATCAACGTTATGGCCCGCACTGAGTTGGTGTGCATCGATCACGGGACGCTCAATTACCAAAGGTACATCGAAGAGATCCTGATGAACCATGTGATGCCCTTTGCGCCTTTCATTGGTCAGAATTTCATGCTGATGCATGATAATGCCCACCCTCATACTGCTCGCTGTGTTGTACAATATCTGCAGGAATTGGAGATTCTAACCCTGAACTGGCCAGCTCGTAGTCCTGACTTGAACCACATCGAACATGTATGGGATATGCTTGGAAGGAACGTCAGACAGCATGACCCACACCACCTTGGCACAACTGAGAACATCGCTTCTTGAGGAATGGGATCGCATCCCGGCAGATGCCATTCGACGAGTTGTGAACAGTATGCCTGAGCGTTTACAAGCTGTCATAGACGCTAAAGGTGGAAACACCCGTTTTTAGTGACCAGTGTTCTCTTGCAGTGCAGTGCAAACATTAATACTGTTTGGTTTGGCAATAAGTTTGATAAACACCAGCCCAAAAGAGCATTACTGAAAATAGAAAATAGTAAGATTTGCAAAATGTAACGAAATTTGTGAGTTAAAGCGTGTTGTAAAACATGATTCGGTATTTTCTGTTGCCAACCATCTAAATTTACATGAATAATGCAAATATTGGAAAACCGATACATTTTAGTGGAATAAATTAAGAAATTACATAAAAAATTAGGTGTTCCACTTTTTTTGCCGGTCAGTGTATTATTTGTTTGCTGTTAGCTTGCATTTCATTTCAATAAATGCTAAATATAATTTTCTATTTTATTTTTATTTACTTGTGCAAATGAAGATGGATAAACATTTAGCTGAGAAAAATAAACAATTACAGAACATACGTTTTTTAAAATTTTGATTTTATTGAAAACCAATTAATTCTAGCGATTAGTTCGGCAAAAATAGCAGTGCAGCGGTGGCACTATGGGAACATAGCGCCCGCCATTACCATTTATATTTGGGCCTACCCCTAACCGGTTCGTTGCGTACCAGGAAGGGGTACATGTACCCCAGGTTGGGAACCGCTGCATTAAGATACTTCAGGGGGCGTGGTGGCTCAGCGGTCTAGCTGAATGCCTCTCACCAAGGCGGTCCGGGTTCGATTCCCGGTCAATGCATGTGAGATTTTCGATGTGAAATGCCATGTCCTGTGGTTCGGATTCCACGTAAAAAGGAGGTCCCGTGGCTCATGATCTCGAGATTAACGGTCACGTTAAACTACAAGCTTCCTTCCTTTTTTAAGATACATCACAATATTTCGAATCCTATATTGCTAAGAGTACCCATTTGGTGGCAAATTTATAACATCGCTCTTCACAAATCTTGGATGCCCATTGGTCATTATCAAGTCTTTCTTTAAAAACGGGTTGAGTTTGTAAGATTATATACTGTAGGTGTAAATTCAGTTGGCAAGATATGCACTAGGGCTAGTACTTTTAATTAATTAATTAATTAATTTCAGTTATCAAAGTTATCATATCTTGTGTCTTTTAATCAATTAATCGATTCTTCGGTTAGCCGATTCATTTATTATTTGGTTAGTCAATCGAATGAAGGGTCAATCGATTAATTTCAATTTAATTGATTAATTGAACATAATCAATTAATGGAACATCGCTTATTACCAGCTCTAATATGCACATTGAAGTTGAAAGAATGACAGAGCAACAACTTTGCGTCATGCTTGGGGAAAGAGGAGTATTTTTAGCATTGTCATTCCATCCTGTTTTTCCCTATCTCCTGCATTACTCTATTCACAGTCTGCTTTGTTGTTCTGCCTCTAAGATGGAGAAGGCTGCTTCAGGATGAGCCCATCCTACTGCAAAGGCAGTGGAACCTACCTGCAGGGCACTCCTTTTTATTATCAATGATATCAGCATGCTGATTTAAAAAAAAAAATTATGGTTTTATTGAAAGAAAATATTGAAATCTACTAATAGTGTAAGAAGAATAGGGTAAAGTGTGGAAAATTAGTTTATCAAGCTAAAAATTGGTGGAGAGGTTCCTTGAATAGCTCGATCAAAATACTAAAAGTCCCAAAATATCACTCGTGGGGAACATGCCGCCATCTTGGATTTCGTATCCAGCATCGCATTGAACGTCATACCTTGGTGCGTAAGGGTGATAGGGACATGCGGTTTGGTCAGGATAACTTTACCAGAATGCAGGCTATCATTTTGACACTACTTAACTTAGATAACAATCGAAATAGTTATTATAAAGCACTTAAACAAACTCTCATAGGGTAGCGTTAAAAGCCATCTTGATGTTCAATGTCGATTTTTCACCTTTTACAGTCATGGGATTGAAAAAAGTACTGAAATAAATGTTGTTAAGCACATCAAAACGCACAAAAATATATAATCAGCACTTTCGTTATCCAAAAATTACGGGTGTGAGAAGTTGTCAAAAATGTGCATGCAACCTGAGGAGCGGCGCGCCGAGGAGGGGGGGGCTTCACAAAGCCGGTGCAACTAGTGATGTAAACATATTCTGTAGGCGCAACTATGCCCCTCTTTTAATGATAAGTAAACATTTGATACTTTTATATAGAAGGATAGCATCTTATAACCTAATAATTAATAATAAAACAATAATTAATTTCTTAATACAATAACTTTGCACTCTAAAACTCTCTTTCTTAGTTACTTATATGTATGTATAAAGTGAAAAGAATATTTCCTTTTAATTTTAATAATTTAAGTATTTTTTGCGCTACGCTCGTATGTAATTAAACTAAGAATGGACTGTCCGTCCACGCGTTGCCGAGTGACATCCCTGCCGCTGCGCCGTCATAGCGCTCTCGTTCCCCCCTCCACCTTCCCTGTGTTGTTTAGCAGTGGCGCCGGCCGGCCGAAATGAACGTTGTTACGGTAACGTTTATCATTAAATTTATCTTAAACGGTACACCACAGAAAAGAATCATAAAAGCGAAAATTGTGTGTTTCAGTTTGAACTGCCCCTTTATGCTTATTTTGCCGATGTTTACCATCCGGTTTAAAAGTTAATACAGTACCGTTTCCTGTACTTTATAAAAGTCCTACATCAAAAAAGATTTTACCATTAATTGCTATGCAACACGTAGATCTTGGGCAAGCTTGCCAAAGGCGAGACTTCAAGCATCTCGAAAAAATCATAGATTGGCTACGTATACATTCTCCTTTCGACAAACCTCAAGATATTTTGGTATCCTTATGAACCGGTGTTATAGGTGACCTGCGACTCAGCGTGGGAGATAGGAACCGCGACTTTGAAGAAACTAGAAGGGAAATCGTTCGCCGAAGTTAAACTCCAACGAAAGGACAAAGTTGTAACTCTTGCAGCTCTTGTTGTCCGAGGTGAGACCGTACCTGTAAATCCGAACCAGCTGTTTCATCGGATTGCGTGTGTCGATCGCAATGAAGATGACCTTGAATCTTGCTTTGAATAAGAGTTGGCTTTATTGCCGCCAGCGCTGTTCGATGCTTCAACTATCAGAAAAAGTACAAAATCAACTTTACGGACAGTGATAGAGAAGTTGTGTACACCAATGACCTGTCTTCCCGAAGACGTTACCTACGTGTTTGACGGCGAAGATCTCCTGCACCGGGTGGTATGGCCGAAATCGGGAACCTTCGATGATGTTTGTAAGAACTACATCTCGTACATCAAGGCGCACTATCAAGGGAAAGCTTCTGCAGTGTTCGATAGCTATTCCGAAAGTAACACGAAAGACGTGGAGCATATGAGACGACGTGCCAAGACTTCATCTTCTGAGGTTTTGGTGGATTTGGAAGTGCAAGTTGTCTCGTCGCAGCATCAGTTCCTAGCCAACACTTCAAACAAATCATGATTCCTCGCACTTTTAGGTCGTTTCGAAGAAAAGGGGATTCCAGCTATTCATGCCAAGTCTAATGCTGATCGTCTCATAATGACAACAGCGATCAAGGAAGCAGAGAAGGGAGGTCATGTGGCAATTGTTGGAGAGGATACCGATTCGTTGGTATTTCTTTCGAGCCTTGCAGAACGCGATAGAAACATCTATATGCTGGTGCCACCATCAAGAGCCCATCCGAAGACACTCTTTGTCTCTACAGAATTGCAGATGGCTGTTGGGGACATGACCGACAATCTTCTCTTCCTCCATGCCATGTCCGGTTGCGACACAACTTTGGCTCCCTACAGGAAGGGGAAAGTACACGAGTTCAAGACTTTAAACAATAACCCAGGTCTTCGCCAAAGAGTTGCTGTTTTTAACAGCGCAGACGCTGCAGTGGAAGAGATGGTGAAGGCAGGGGAGGAATTCTTCGTAGCGTTATGCCCGTTGCTCACGGTAAAATTTTTCTTAAAATTTATTTTACAACTAATTTTATAAAAATTTGACAAAAGCAAGCTGTGTTGTTCACGGTAAAATTATTTTATCAGGATCGTCATCTACCGATAAACTTCTGAACCAAGAATCAGCTGTTCAACGCACATTGGTTTGAGAGTATAGCTCCAACAAACAAAGCAAAAATTGCTGCTTTAGCTACAATTATGTCGTACAGGGGTAAAAAGGAAGAAAAGAAATGCTAGGAAGTCCTGGACTTGGGAATTGATAAAAAGAAGAGAAGAGTAGAGGAATACTCTCCTTGGTCGAAAGTGAGTTGAGGTTAGAAATCAGAATTCATATAGGAATTTTCTAAGAATTGAGGAAAGCAGTTTTAAGACACTCCTAGATCTCGTTGGTCCCAAAATTATTTGACAGGACACTTAACATGAGGCAAGGCATTTCTCCTGAAATGAGACTGCAAGTGAGTTCGAAACCCGTTTATCATCGCCTTCACATCAGCCTGGCTTGTGTTAGGTCGAATTTGTGAAACATATTCGGCGATTGAGATTTCTGCCTCCCTTCTTGCATTTCTATTGTGGTATATTGGCGTTTTAACCTCATACAAACACTGATATTTCTGGTACTCGTCCAGTAAAACACTAACCGCATGGGAGCCCGTATCACAAGACACTAGATAGTATGAAAGCTTCTGCCAGTACTAGTGTACATGCTGGTATAGATGCGTCTAGCACCGTGTGATATGTACCTTCCATGCTAGGTTCTGCCTTCCATACAACTCACGAAATTGAACAGGTGCCATTTTTTCTGGCAGTTTTCATGGAAGTTTGAGTACAATAACCAATCGGATTGCTTGTCATAATATTATTTTTTAGTCTTTTACCCTCCAGGTTGGTGGAACCCACGGACTCAGCGAGGGAACTCACCACTACCGCCTCTACGGGCAGTGTCCTAGAGCTGGGAACATCGAATCGGAAGGGATACAACTGGTGAGGTGGGATTGGCACCTCGCCCAGGCGGCCTCACCTGCAAAGCGAACAGGGGCCTCAAGAGGGAAGGTAAGGGATGGTGAGGATGGATAGGCAAGGAAGAGGGAAGGAGGCGGCCGTGGCCTTGAAGAAGGTACCAACCCGGCAGTTCCCGAAGACGAAGTGGGAAACCACGGAAAACCACTTCGAGGATGGCTGAGGGGGAATCGAACCCCCTCTACTCATTTGGGCCACTCGAGGCTGAGTAGACCCCGTTCCAGTCCTCGTACCACTTTTCAAATTTCGTGGCAGAGCCGGGAATCGAACCCAGGACCCCCGGGGCGGCAGATAACCATGCTGACCGCTACGCTACGGAGGCGACCATATTATTATTATTATTATTATTATTATTCTGGGATAAATATTTAACTATTTAAATTCTAATAGTAATCACGAATGGTATCCGTCCATGGTTACAGTATTTAGGGAAAATAAGAATTTTAAATGGGAGAAATCACAAAACAAAGTTGTAATATTGCTGTACGACGTACGGAGGAAATTGTAAAATAATTAAAAGGAAGTAAAAATCCCCGCCCCTGGATAGCCTTGAACCCGGGATCTTCAAATCAGCAAGCGAGCTCGATACCACTAGCACACTTTTCCAACTGACTATACAGCAATTTGTTGCGCTTCTTATAAGCGCGTATGGTTAAATATCCAATTATTACAATTATATCTTAAATATTGATTGGAATGAATTCATTCAGTACCACGCATATTTTCAAATGTACTTAAAGCAAGTTTCATGACCGTTTTGCGTTAATAATGCGAATCGACTGTAAATTTTACCCCCAAACGACAACCGTCCTCCATGTTTTATTTTCGAAGAGTTTGTTTACAAGCGAGCTTCACAATCTTCTCACCACGTGGCGCCAGCATCATCTTCATGTCAGCTTCCCTGATTGGTTCGTTTCTTAAAATTAATTTTACGGAATAGAACATGTCCTATTTTATGGAAAGTTTTATCAAAGGTTTTATAAAACTTGAATTTGACCGTGAGCAACAGAAATTTTATAAAATTAAATTATTTTACAATAAATTTGAAGGAAAATTTTACCGTGAGCAACGGGCATTATACGGAGGTAGAACTACAGATAGCCTAAACAAGACAAGGTATAGTCAGTACCTTAAGACCATTGCCAAACAATGTCTCCATGCAGACTTCGACCTCTCAAATCTTCCACCAACATCAGCAGCATCTCAACAGCATAGCCCAAGAGTTTACCTCCAAGTGCAGGAATGGTGCGGAATCTCTCTTCTACCTACTGAGTGGGGATGGAAGAAGAACAGAATCGGCAAATTTTTACAGATTCCAACAGAATCTCCTCCCGCACCAGACTTCCTCCTAAACCTCATCAGCTGTGAGTGCAAGACAGGATGCGGCAGCAGATCTTGCGGTTGCCGAAGACAAGGTCTCTCCTGTTCAGCAATGTGGAGCAATTGCACTGTTGATGGCTGTTCTAACAAGCCAGAGCCAGATACTCTTGACGATATGGCGAATGAGGAACAGGAGGACAACCCCGAAGAATTGCCATACAGATCCTCGCCACCTCTTCGCCGCAGAGTAGACTCTTCTGAAAGTTCAACCTTACCAAAGAAAAAGCGTCATGATTAAGGCAAGTGTCACGTTATTTTGACAACACATGACCAATATTCACGCGTACGATATAATTAATAGTTGGCCTTGTTCCTTTACAGGCACACCGCACTACAGCGTCCCGTGGCAGCAGAATCTCCTCTTTTCCGTGTTTGTACAAAAGAAATTTAAACGTGCTTAAACGTTAGTGTGTTTATGGTGTGGTATAAGATAGCAAATAAGCAAATAGCTGCTTAATTTATTTTCTAATAGTAACGTTTATCTTTCCTTTTCTATATAAATATAATCTACATTGCTAAGAAAGAGAGTTTTAAAGCGCAAAGTTTCTGTATTAACAAATTAATTATTGTTTTATTATTAATTATTAGGTTATAAGATGCTATCCTTCTATATAAAAGTGTCAAATTTTTACTTATCATTAAAAAAGGGGCATAGTTGCGCCTACAGTATATGTTTACATCACCAGTTGCACCGGCTTTGTGAACCCCCCTCCTCGGCGCGCCGCTCCTCAGGTTGCATGCGCATGTTTGACAACTTCTCACCCCCGTAATATTTGGTATACGAAAGTGCTGATTATATATTTTTGTTCGTTTTGATGTGCTTAACAACATTAATTTCCGTACTTTTTTCAATCCCATGACAGTAAAATGTGAAAAATTGACATTGAACATCAAGATGGCTTTTAACGCTACCCTATGAGAGTTTAAGTGCTTTATAATAACTATTTCGATTGTTATCTAGGTCAAGTAGTGTTAAAATGATAGCCTGCATTCTGGTAAGTTATCCTGACCAAACAACATGTCCCTATCACCCTTAGGTGCCGAGTTATAACGTTCAATGCGATGCTGGATACGAAATCCAAGATGCCGGCCATTTTTCCAAGATGGCGGCATGTTCCCCATGAGGGATTTTTTGGGACTTTTAGTATTTTGATCCAGACTATTCAAGGAACCTCTCCACCAATTTTTAGCTTGATAAACTAATTTTCCTCACTTTGCCCAAATTCTGTCTAATATTCCTGCACTATAATGGGATGTGGATTGGCGACCATGGGACCCCACCTGAGTTTGGCGTTGCTTCCACTTATGAGTGGACAAAATATAAATGAAAGGAACAGGAATATAAAAGACAGGGAAAAGAAATACCCTCAACTCTCGAATGATCAGAATTGTGGGACTTGGAAAGAAGTACAGCCATGAAAGTCAGATAGGAAGAAAATAGGAATAAAGTCTATGGCAAAAGGGATGAAATAATTCCAGCTCATGAGTCCCTTTGGGGTTGCCACCGCCCAAACACAAGTATTGAGCCCTTGAGGGTAGCACTATCCAAGGCCCACCTTGTGTGGTAGGACCACATACTCGGCCTTATTTAGGGCTTCTTACAGCAGGCAGTAGATACAATACTCTAGGTCTTGGATACCCTAATAATGTTGGGGTCAGAAGAAAACTAGAGTTAACTGTATGCACGTCGTATAATCTTGGCGAGGTGAATTTTTTTCACGGAGCAACTTTATACTGTAGTAGCACGCAGGTTTTTGTATTAAGTTTTCTGGCATTTTGTTTTAAATTATTGACTAATATGTTTCTAAATGCCGACAATCCATACCTCCAGTAGGATTCGGATAATTCATGCAAAATGAGGTTCGTTCGTTTGTGAAATTGAGGTCATAACCCCCCTACCCTTTCAGTGATTACCGTATGGTACTTTACGTAGACTAGGGTGAAGATGTAAATGAGCCTTTCAAAAAAAACATTGTCGCCAGTTGTTTGGTTTATTAACTTACGGTAATATTTTCCATAGGTACTGAAAACTGGGCATGGTTAGATTTTAAGGTGGAACTGCATGTGCTATCAAATATCGCTTTCTTGCAATACCTGGAATATGTATAGAATTATAAAATGATTATTGGTTAAATAAGTGTTAATAGACGGGCTATTATAATTATAATGATTAAATAAATATTAAAGAAATGCGTTGTTAGTAAATATTAGGCCTACCGGTACGGCGAATAGCCTATAACTCGTAGCATCCGTCACAATTTAGCATTTAAACAGGTCACGTTAATGCATAATATACTAATATAACAACCAGATAGCAAATTATAATAATATTCTCACATATAACATATTTAATTTGCACCAACTTAATTATTGTAACGTACCTGAGAGGGTAGCCTGTACAAAGAATTAACCTAAGGGATGAAATAAGTGTGTTGAGGGGGAAAGCTTGGCAATTACGTGTAAGAGGTATTGATTATCTAGTGGCTTGAGATCGTCAGTACGATCTGCAAGGAGAACTCCCCAATGTACTGCTTGGCAGGGTAGTTCAGGGTGTGAGTGTGTAAGGAAGGGTAATTTAATTATTACTCTATGTGCGATATCGGTGCCCAGCGGTCTAATGTAAGTCGTAAGCAGGCGAGCTAGTAGTGAGCCTGCTAGTGTCAGCGCTGTGCTGTGACGTCTGCTGACGTCACGAAGCAATTAAATAATAGTGCTAATGCTAGATCCTACCTATCGGGGAAGCTAAGAGGGTAGGATCTTATCAGCTAATTAAATAAAGGAAAAGACCAGTGACTTCTGTTATGTTTGAATTTAATGAGTACTTCGAGTTTGAAGTACTCTGGCTAATAGCAGTGCAGTTAATAAAAGTAAATAATTATTACAATCCAAGCACAGGGGGATGGGAGTGTAGTATGACTGTGTGTGTAGTGATCGCTTGAGACACTTACCCTTCAGCTTCCAGCAGCGATTCGGCACGTGGGTAACACTGAGACGGACTGATCCGGAGGCCTGACCTCCCGGAATTTTTATAGAAGCGTCGCGCTGTGTTTGCGGAATTCGCACATTTCTTCCATGTCATAGCCCTCTGTGGGGTCGTTGGCTGGGACACGAGACTACCTGAGTTCATGGAGGTGATAATTTATTGGATGTATAATTCTGTAAATGTATTTGTAGATTTCTGAAGTAAGTGTGTGGCATTTGTTTTTTTCAGTGGTATTAGTGTTAGGGGATGATGGTGGCGTACCCTAGGGGTACAACATTATTGTAGTCTGAGATATGTTAGACCACTGCCGTTTGAAATGTGCAAATCACACACTTTGTAGGCAAGCTGTTTGTTATGGTTGTCTCTGATGCGAAGTTTTACTAATTACTCTTTTAGGAGACACTTGTCTTTGGAATATTCATGGAAGGCCAACCCTCTAGTTCTTATTTCATAAGTTGCAGCGCCTAAATACAAAACCACAATCCGAAATAATAAGGAAGATAATCGCGAACGAACGATTCACTGCCAATGAAAATCAAATGGAGATTCGCGGACCGGAAGTTCGCTATGCATAAGCTTCGGTTTTAACTCGTGGAAGCTCTATACGGTTACGGTACCATACAATCCGTCACTTCCCGTAAACATTTATTATGTGACACTCCTATTCTCTACTCTCTCAATCCTCCTCAGTAAAACAGTCATTTATATCAGCTCTCCTCAGGTAAACTGTATTTTATTTGTGTTCGTAGCATCTCATCCCATCTGCATGAGAGGTCACTCGCGCGCGCGCTTTGCTCACGCTACGGATTAGGCCTAAATCTCGCCATCACCCGTGAGCTGTGGAAGTCTCTCCAAAAATGCAGTTACACTCACGCAAGAAAATCTTGATTCATGCTTTAAGATTCATTTTTCAGCCATTCGGTATGCGAACTCTAGTCTTAGAGGGTTCTAAAATATACGAGAATTTGGTGGATTTTCGTACGGGAAATCAGGAACTAGACGGGAATTTGAAAAAAAGGTCATCGCTCGACACCCTGATGGAGTGAAAACCAAACAAACCCATGAAAGGAAGGTTGGGAAAGTAAAATGATGGAGTGACAGAAGAATTGGTTGCTTCCTGTTCTCATCAGACTGAGAGGTCAGGCGCTATAGCATTGGAGATGTATTAACTGGATGAATTGATGACATAATGACCCACTTTTGAAGACAGCAATGTGTCTGGCTGTGGAGATTGTCCTTGTCCATTTTATTAATCCTTGCTTTTGCATTTTATTTCTCCATCTCCTTACACTTGCATGTCATTGTGTTTAGTCTTATTCTGTTTTTCTATCAGTCTTTTCCTGTCTAGTGGTTGTTGGTCCACCTTGCTGTATTTTCCTTTCAAATGGTTCAGTTAGTTTTGTAAATATTGCTGACTTAATTATGTTATCTTCTCAATATACTAAAGTTCTGCTTTAACAAACATTTTATACTTATGAAATGGGGATTTACAGGTTTTAGAAAGGTGGTAAGTCCGGTATCTTATGACTAGCTCTCCTATCCTAGCAGATTGTCATTTTTGTGTGTTTATTTAGGCAAATATAATCTATTTAGGTGTTTTTTTTTCTCTAGTATTTAATTTAGTTTCATTACAGGTATTGAAACAAGAAATGGACCGCTTGGAAAATCTAGCTTCTGGAGCAGAATTGGAACTGGCTGGAGGAGAAAGATTGCCAGATGATGCAAAAGGGAAGTTGCGTGTCGCTTCATGTAAGGCTCGTCTCCTTGTGAAACAGAAAATGCAGCAATTTCATGGTCTATGTCAGAAGAACATTGTAAGTCTAAACTAGAAAAAAAATCATCAGTGTGTTTGGCTGTAGAGATAGTCCTTGTCCATTTTGTGTTTTATTCCTTGTTTTCCCCTTCTCTCCCCCTTTTCCCACATCTCTCTCTGTGTTTGTCTTTGATAGACAAGGAAAACTGTGCTCACTGGAGGAGAGCCCTTCTACAATTTCAATTTTGGATAAGGAAACAGCATCACCAAACGGGGACAATTCTTTCCAAATTATCAGATTCCATGGGTTTGTAAAGGTGCACAGCTGAAACCAACTAAAGTGAGTGATGCCAAAGAGACTCCCTGGATTACACTTTGGTAAAGAGTGAATGGATAAACCAACGCTCGTGTTTACCGCCAACTTCTTCGAGACCAAAATCCTGGTCATGAAGTGGTCATGAATGAGGAAGCTGATGGCAATTATCTGGATGTTGAGATGGGTGTTGAAGAGAACTTTACAATTCTCTAACATAGCTACAAGCTTAAGAAAATAATGGTATACCATGTGCAAAATTATTTTGGATCATTCATTTTTGGTGTGAATTTGTCTAAAATTATTTCTTTCAGTGTATTTTTCTGTTGTATTTTCAATTTAAATTTACATAATATTAAATATGGTTTTGGTTTTGCAAATCTATTTCATGGCATTGATACTGTCAATAATACAGTAAAACTCGGTTAAGAAGTTCCCGCATAAAAAGTTTTTCCGCTTAAGACGTCCGATATTCTTGGTCCCGTGATTCGTCCCATAAGATACATGTATATTTTTCCCGTATAAAGTGTTCGTGCATAAGAGGTTTTCCCGGTTAAATAGTTCAGATTTTGTATTCCCTTTGAGTATAAGAAGTTCACTGAGAGGCAACTGGCTTAGAATCAAAACTCTCCAATCTCCGCGGAAAATACATCCGGTGTTCCGAATGAAAGAATACAGTAGTTCCGAGTGTTCGCGGGTCTCTGACCGGGTCCGGTGTTCCGAATGAAAGAATACAGCCGTTCCGAGTGTTCGCGGGTCACTGACCAGGCGAGCATTTCAAGGCTAAATGATGTCACGCTATGACGACACCCGCCCAAGACCGACTACAATATACAGCATCATGCTTTCATTCGTGGCCTCCTATATTCTTTGTTCGTGTCTTTTATCGCTGTTCTGTGTGATCTAACTTGTTAGCCAAGCATTGCCAGACGTAGCATAACATTATTGAGAATTGTGTCGTCAGTGAAGTCAAGTTTTCAAATCATTGTGAAAATGAATGGATCTCAGATGAAAGGCATCAAAAGAAAAGCACTTTCTAAAGATAAAGTGGACATTATAAGAAAAGTAGAGTCGTCTACTCTTTCACGTGTTGCTCTTGCGAAGGAGCTCGGAATGCCGCCGTCTACTTCGAACGGCATCATAGCAAAGAAAGATAGGATCTTGGCTTCTGCCAGGAATACTTCGGCAAGCTGCAAGAAGATTAAAAGCGGGAAATACGAAGACGTAGAACAAGCTCTGCTCGTGTGGTTTAAACAGCAGCGAAGTTTAAACATTCCTTTGAGCGGGATTATCGCGTGTCGATTACAAGTGCCTTTTACTGCGTCGAATGGGTGGCTGGATCGCTTTAAAAATCGGGCTGGCATAGTTTACAAGACTATTAGTGGCGAAGCTGCGCGGAAGCGTGGAAGGAAACACTGCTGCCGGCAAAAATCAGTAATTACAAACATTGTGACGTTTTTAATGTTGACGAATTCGGACTTTTTTTTTATCAGGTTGTTCCGGATAAATCTTTGGTTTTGTAGGGAGAATCTTGCCTAGGAGGCAAATTAAGTAAAAAGCGAGCTCCGGTGCTAGGTGGTGCGAATATGGATGGGACGGAAAAGCTGCCACTACTGATCATAGGAAAATCAAGAAATCCCCAGTGTTTCAAAAACGTCAGAACTTTGCCATGTACTTACAGAAGCAGTAAATCAGCATGGATGACAAGCTCCCTATTTGAAGAGTACATTCAAGCACTAGATGCCAAAAAGGGGAGCCAAAACAGGAAGATTGTGGTGTTTATGGACCACTGCCCTGCTCATCCCAAACAGTGGCCTTATTTAATGTGAATTGTGAGGGTTATGCCAATTAATTTCTCTTTATCTCTGGTGTGATAGTCAGATTTTAATATTGGGGCTTCTCTTTTTCTGGCTTTTATATAGGACTATGAACAGTATATTGTAGGATCCTTCATAAACACCAAAAATGTATGCGTTTCACATGCATTTCAGGCTGCTACCCGTTTAAGAAGTTTCCCTGTTAAGAAGATTTTTTTTTAATGGTCCCTTGAAAAACTTCTTAACAGAGTTGTACTGTATTACAGATTTTACACCTGGATGATAAAAGCAAATGACTAACAATGCATTAGCAAATCACATTAAATTATCCATTCAGACTTGAAAGCTGCTGTGGAAAATTTTTAATTTAATATACACAGCCAAACCAAGACTGACAAATTTTTAAATAATAAAAGAACACTATCTTTTCTACTAGAGGAAAAGAATTGACATAGCTAAAAAGGCTACGCAAGTATTGATACATTTTCCTAATTTCCTAAAGAAATGTAAAAGTGGAGGTAACAGGTTTTGCAAATGGGCTACTCACTTATTTTGTTATAATTTGTTAGCAACAGAATCAGCATCAAGATTGGCAGAGACTATGGCATGCCCCGCAGCAAGAGACTGCAGTTTTTCCATGATAAGCACAGTGCTGAATATTAATTGTTTGCTTGTCGTGTAGTGTTGTATTTTAATTGAATTGCAAATTGATGTATATAGATCAATTAGTATGAGGGAAGTCCCGAAAACAAGTTTCTTAATTTTCTTCCCAGGGACCCTTTATTGTCAAATTGACATGCACAATGGCATTATAAACTATACACCTTGCACTATTTTTCGACTTAGTCACCACCGACATTGAGACTCTTGTTGTAGCATGTAATCAGTTTGAAGAAACCTCTCTGGTAAAACTCGCTGCCCTGCTATGCAAGGATTTGTCGCACAGCCTGCTCCGCCTAAGCATTGGGGTGAAAGTAACGTCCTGAGAGTGCGGCTTTCAATGCAGGGAACGGCTAAAAGTTTGATGGAGCAAGTTCGGGGCTCTAGGCCGGGTGATCCAATCGATCCCATCTGAAGCGACGAATCTGATCTTGTGGGAGCCTTGCTGCATGTGGTCATGTGGTGTCTTCCAAGAGCACAACACCTTCTCTCAAGAGCCTTGGTATCTTTCGTCCAATGGCGGACCTGAGGTTGGTGTGTTGCAGTAGCGTATCACATTAAAGGTACCTACGTGGAGGAAATCAAGGAGATGACACGTTTTGCATCCCAGAACACTGGCCATCACCTTTCTAGGGAGGGTGCCGCTTTGAATTTCTTCCTCACTGGTGAACTGGGATTCTTCTACATCATTGAGGCGGCCTTGGTTTCGGGGGTGAAGTGATGCGCCCGTATCACATCCCCCGTGGGGGCGTGGTGGCGCAGCGGTCAAGTTGTTGGCCTCTCACCAAGGTGGACCGGGTTCGATTCCCGATCAATGCATGCCAGATTTTCGAATTGAAATGCCATGTCCTGTAGTTCTGATTCCACGTAAAAAGGAGGTCCCGTGGCTCGTGATCGCATGATTAACGGTCACTTAAAACTAAGCTTCCTTTCCTTCACATCCCCTGTCATGATTCTGAACAAGAACTCATTTCCCTCTCGCGCATACTGCATGAAATGATCGAGGCTGATGCCCATTCTTGCACTTTTGTGTTCCGGGGTTAGGTTTCTCGGTACCCATCTTGCGGACACTTTCGGTAACCCAACACATCATGGAGCATGTGACGCCTGTCCGCTAACACTATGCCCTGTACTACTTGAGCAATGTTGTTTTCATTTGTGGATGTGGAGGGATGCCCACTTCGTTCTTCATTCTCCACACTCTGCCGCCCTTCACCGAACATGCAATATCAGCGATCGACCATTTGACGAGACATGACCGCTTCGCCATACACAGTCTGTAGGCGTTCATGGATGATCGACACACTAGTCCCATGTGCTCATTCATGCTGGATAACAGCACATTCTTCCATTGGCGACCATGTTGTCAGTACACATCTGTCTGCCATTGTGAGTTGTACTCGAATGATATCAAGCACGCCGGTCTGCTGCTCCTCTCTCTTCTTTCGGTGCTTTTTGCTGACGTTCCTTCCATCGTTGAAGGTGATTGTGTCACCTGGTGTACCATTTGCTTGTGCAATAAAATGACTAATTTTACTTTCAGAACTTCCCTCATACAGTAATAATGAGTTTAAATAAAACAAATCATGTTTTACTATAATACTTGATACAAGTCAATCGATGTACCTGATGCAGATTACATTCCCCAACAAATCTCTTTTTTTATGTGAATGTTTTGAAATTTGCAGTGCACATTAGATTCAAGAAAATATGGTGTTGTTTTAATTCCAGAGCGTGAAATGCGATGAAGAATTTCCTACAACCAATGAGGACTTGGCTGGGTTCTGGGACATGGTGAAATTGCAGGTCAACCATATCGACCAAATGTTTGAAGAACTTACTGTACTTCGGAAAGCGAATTGGGTAGAGGTATGTGGAGTATGTTTAATATCTAGTTTATGAGCTTTTAGACTGTTATTTGGAAGGGTCAGCTACCTAGCTTATTGGAATCCCATTCAATGCTTGCAAGACTTTCAAAGTAAGAAATAATATCCCTGTTGCTGCAGTTCCATGTAAAACAGTTATTCTTGTGTCTCACAATTGGGAGATTCCCTCCCTCCCTCCCTCCCTCCCTCCCTGTCAATTCACACTCTTAAAAGAAATTCAGTTAATTTTATATATATAATTTCTGCCTACAGTACTAAGGTTATTGCGTCAGAATATCAAGGTAAATGTATACAAATAACTTTGCTATACACAGGCACCATATTCGTGATCTCCTATCCACAGACAAACTTTACAGACATCCACAGTTAAATATTTCATTCTAATGCTGGCCGTCACAATGTCAACATGTCCTTGATGCAACGAGTGCGATTGATCTCGCCCGAGGGTTTGTCACTTATTGGCCCTCTTGCTGGAGAGGGAAGGAACAAGTGGCTGATGAAATTGCAGTGGCGTGGAGCACCATTGCCAAATTTTTGGTCATAACTAGCACACTGTTCTTAAATTATGTTAAAGAACGATGTGGCAGGCTTATCTCTAGTGCCTCCCTCGTTCTGGGAAATATTCCTACTTTCTTGTCTGTCTTAAAACCAAGAACACCAGCACCACGTTTGTTCGGTCGGTTTTCAAGTCTTGATTCTGTGCAGGTGAAATGCTCTTAGTTGTATCCTATTTACAATGACACCTGTTGTTTCAAAGAAACAATGGATGCTAGAGTTGTTCAGGTCAAGATGTTGAATGTTCTGAGCGGTAGAAAGGTTTGCAGGATCTAATCCTACATCGCTGGCTGCATGGGAGGTGAGATGTGTTAATTATAGAAATAGATCGTTGCCACCATTGGGGGTCTAACCCTTTATAGGGCAAAAGACTGGGGGTATAAAATATTTGTTTCTTTTTGCACATTTGTAATTGGGGATGATAGATGAGTAGGAATATGCAACAATTTTATGGGTGTGGATTCTATTTTAGGAAATATGGGGTGGGAAATGATTATCCCACTGCCCACACCTGACGGTATGTTTTCTTAAATGAGCAACGGGGTAGTAATCTCCTACCTCCAAATTATGATACTGTGTTTATTATTCAATAATGAGGTTTATTTAACAGGATATATTATATAAAAACACCCATCATGGTCTATAATTTAAAAAAAATTAAATCCCACGCAAAACAAGGTCAGTGACCTACATCATCTTGCCGAAAACTGCACAAAAATATAAAAGTGATTTTGGAATGTTAAAAGTTAGTATATTCGAATATAATTCAATAATTTCATAATAGTATTTACTAAAAACCCAGAAAATTAATTTTTAAAATCTTCTATTTTATGGCAAACAGCCTGAGCAGGATAATTATTTCCATTCTAGCTGAAATATATTTACTCAAGTGACCAAAATCATTATTAACATTGTATTTCAGTTATATACCAACGTTTAAAAATCTCTTATCTTCAATAAAAACACCTTCTTCAGTAAAACAATGCATTTCTTTCACTCAACAAAACCGAACTGGCGAGCACGTGCACATTGGAGACCACTGGGATATATGCTTCCCACCTTAGGTTTCTGATGACAGTATACATCAAATTAATGGGTTTTCAATATTTCTCTGCATCTAGCTTGTGGATGCATGTGGAACTGCTTGAAATGAAAGGGGTGGGAATATTCTCTCACTAACACCGTTCTATAAATACATGGTGGGAAGATACCGTATTTACTCGAATACGACCCGCCTCCGAATAAGACCCGCACCCTGATTTTGAAGAAAAAAAAACTCAAAATTATTTACTACAGGGTGTCGAGCGATACGGGAAATGCGGGAAATACGGGAATTATACGGGAATTTTAGAGACCCGGGAAAAATACGGGAATTATACGGGAAATTCGCACTTGATACGGGAAATCTTGAAAAGTCTCATAATGCCTGACTTCTTAGCCGCCGAACGCTCGGTCGAGTCCTCCCGCTCAGTCTTCTATTTCGCCTGCAGACCGCGCCGCCACCCGTAATTTGCGCCACCGATAGAGCGCTAAGCGGGATGAGAACCCAGCCAACGTCGAATGCATGCTTTGCCCGGCCGACCACCGGCCGTACCATCTCCGCGCTCCTTGCTGACAATGACATACAGGAATAAGTCCGCATTTTTATTCACAGAGGAGACCTGGTTTCTCGACAAGAGCAGTCCTTCAAGAAGCTAACAGCTCAAGATCTCAGAAAATTCCAGACGCGGATATGCTGCAATTTCACACCAACTGCCGAAAATTGTACATTCGTATCCTAGGGCTGAAAAAATCAAAGCGAGGTCAACCCTTGCTCACGAGAGACCCGTGCTATTTCCTGCCTAGACCCTATAGGGGTCATTGAGACTCCTAAGTTGGAAGAAGTTAGGATCGTCATTGCCCTGGAAATTCTTTGTAATCAGAAGAATTTGCTTTCTGGTGCAATGGCTGACCGCATCAAGAGCAGCTACTCCGCACTTTTGAGACTGCCCTCCGTCACTGCACGTTTGAAGCAGTTCGGCGGAAAAGAGCCACGGCTCGACGTGCTGTGGTCTGAATTAGTGGCTTCAGCACCTTCCTCAGTTCCTGCCAAAAACGATCTCACAAGCTTCGTTAAAATGATACTGAATTTTTATCACAACAATGCAGTTCTAGACAGAGGTTTCTCCCTGAACAAGGAGTGCATGATCGCCAATCACATACTGTTCAGGACGCTGTGAAGGCAGCTGGTGGAGTAGAAAAGATAACCATGAGCACGAGTCCATACTGCACGAAACGCCTACGCCGTGTTCGAGGAAGCAAAACAGGTGCGAAGCGACGGCTAAGGTGGCAGTCGAAAGAAAAGCCACGAAAGATCTCCAGGATTTGGGGGGGGGGGGGAGTACTGTCAAAAGAACTTAATTTTGTGCTGTGTATAACTGAACTTCCTAGTAACAATCTTGTATTTGTCAAAGTGACTTATTTAATTTCGTTTTAGGTTATTTTATTTTCTATTATCAACTTTGATTAAATCTAAATTAAAAAGTATTCGCGGCGTGTCGCGTGTGGAATTTTACTGTTTTTAGCCTTTCCATGGTCTTCTTTCTCAGGGGAGATGCACATACCAAATTGTTTTCAAGTCCATGGAAACACTCAATGCAAATGCGTCACACATGTATAAATTTCAAAAACTACAAACAATATCTCACAGCTCTCGACATTTTACTATCAAAAACCCGTCACCTACATGTGGCCACAAAATACACCACACAAGTGACAGAATTCTTCTCGTATGGGCAGGCATTGTTTCAGTCGCTTGTTAACCACTGTCTGTGTCGGATTTCCTTTCATTGTAATTGTTTCGTTACTTTTACTTCGCCGAAGTTCGACCCGAGGACTGGACACATCCCGTACAGCATGTACAGAAAGAAATACTGAAGGCGGTCTGGATATCGCGGTGGATGAAATGATTATTAACCTTGGCAATTCATCAAGCTCTGACGAAGACAATGATGGTGGTGATTATGATAGGGACAGTGAAGGGATGGAGAGTGTCAAAGAAACCCTTGCCAAGTGGCTGAGGATAATTTATATATTGTTTCCCGTCATAGTGTTCAAAATACCGTCTACCATTCAATAGCCTACAATTCGACAATATAAAACCACGGCAATAATATCGCCACAGAGGGGCTTGTTTGAGAGCTCAGTGCTAAATATGTCTTTACCTTAACTTTACTTTTGTATTATCACGAAAGCTAATATTAACCGTAGAGAGTCGCGATTCAGTGAGTGTGCATCTGTCAACTACCTCCACTCTGACTCTTGTTTCATGTTAAAGGATAATCATTGCATGGTGAGTGTTTTTATATTCATTAGCTGTAGAGTGTTTGCCCTCTTTGACGTATTTATTGAATAGAATACCGATGATAAAGGTCTCATGGTGAGTGTTTTTATATTCATTAGCTGTAGAGTGTTTGCCCTCTTTGTCGTATTTATTGAATTGAATACCGATGATAAACTCTCACCAAGGTGGTCCGGGTTCGATTCCCGGCCAATGCATGTGAGATTTTCGAAGTGAAATGCCATGTCCTGTGGTTCGGATTCTACGTAAAAAGGAGGTTCTGTGGCTCATGATCTCGAGATTAACGGTCACGTTAAACTACAAGCTTCCTTCCTTTTTTTTTACCGATGATAAAGGTATCATAGCTTCGGTGTGTAATTTATTTATTTATCTAAAAATATCGTATTTCTCTGTTGAATGTCCTCGGCGTTGACTCAGGATCTTTTTTAAAAATATATTACGTATAATTGTACAGAAATAATGTCTGAAGTGTAGCGCTGTGTATTATTCGAATCAGTTGATTTACAACAACACTAAAAACTTAGCAACACATCTCAGCTGTTCCAAGCTCCCGACATATCCTTCGCGTTGTTTCCTTCGAAATACAGGGTGTAGGTGAGAAGCATGCTCAGAATTCTTGCCGTGTGGCGGATGGACGTAGGGTCTTTTTATGTGGCGACCGTGGGTTGCGGAGAGGAAAAGCGGGGCAAAGTGACTGGAAGGCTGTCAGTACCGAATGCGCGGGGTTAGCAATACTGTATTTGCCCCATAATGTACGCGTGCAATAGCGGACACACCTCCAATTTTACTATAAAAGTCGTGATCTAAAAAGGGATAGTGGGTGGGTAAAATCTATTACTACATGACACCCAAAATTATTATTCATTATTACAAAGGGTATTTTTACTATTTTCAGTAGTGTAGACAATTGTATCGCCTTGTTCCGGGCTCCTATAGATCTTACATTTTCTTTCGATCTTTCATTTGCCATAGGACGCGCCACCGGTGTATGGTTATGCATCACCAGCTTCTGGTTTAGTAGTCAGGTAATGGAAGCAATGGGAACTGTGTACTACAATTTTCCTTGCATGTAAATAAGCAAATTATTGTTGTTAAGAGAACGTAAAATGCACCAAGAATGATATGATCTTCAGCTGTGTGCAGTGAGAAAGCTCTGCATGTGTTAATTCCTCATTTATTCATGATGCGAAATGTCAGCTAACTTCATACGTAGTCGCTCAATTTTGCACATTTTCCCGTAAATTACATAAGTTTATGTTTGAATTGCTTATAAGATCGTGACAAAGAAAGTTTTTCTCCAATTGGAAGATTGTATTTAACTGTATGAACATCGTAGGCCTATAATCTTGGCGAGGTGTACTTTTTTTTCACGGAGCAACTTTACACCGTAGTAGGCACGCAACTTTTTGTATTTAGTTTTCTGGCATCTTGTTTTAAATTATTGACTAGCATTTTTCTAAATGCAGATAATCTATAACTCCATTAGGATTCGGGTTCCATAATTCATGCAAAATGAGGTTCGTTTGTGAAATTCAGGTCATATCCACCCTACCCTTTCAGTGATTACCGTATGGTACTTTATGTAGACTAGGGTGAAGATGTAAATGAGCATTTCAAACAAAATGTCGCCAGTTGTTTGGTTTATTAACTTACGGTAATATTTTCCATAGGTACTGAAACTGGGCACGGTTGGATTTTAAGGTGGAACGGCATGTGCTATCAAATATCGCTTTCTTGCAATACCTGGAGTATGTATAGGATAATAAAATGATTATTGGTTAAATAAGTGTTAATAGATAGGCTATTATAATTATAATGATTAAATAAATACTAAAGAAGAAACTATGCGTTGTTAGTAAATATTAGGCCTACCGGTACGGCGAATAGCCTATAACTCGTAGCATCCGTCACAATTTAGCATTTAAACGGGCCACGTTAATGCATAATATAGCCTACTAATATAACAACCGGATAGCAAATTATAATAATATTCTCACATATAACATGTTTAATTTGCACCAACTTAATTATTGTAGTCTAAAATATGTTAGACCACAGTCGTTTGAAATGTGCAAAACGCACACTTTGTAGGCAAGCTGTTTGTTATGGCCGTCTTTGATGCGAAGTTTTACTAATTACTCTTTTAGGAGACACTTGCTTTTGGAATAATCATTAAAGGCCAACCCTCTAGTTCTTATTTCATAAGTTGAACGCCTTAAAAACAAAACCACAATCCGAAATAATAAAGAAGATAATCACGAACGAACGATTCACTGCCAATGAAAATCAAATGGAGATTCGCGAACCGGAAGATCGCTATGCATAAGCTTCGGTGCCATTTTAACTCGTGGAAGCTCTATACGGTTACGGTACCATACAATTCATCTCATCCCATCTGCGAGAGAGTTCACTCGCGCGCGCGCTTTGCTCACGCTACGGATTAGGCCTAAATCTCGCCATCACCCGTGGGCTGCGGAAGTGTCTCCAAAAATGAATTTACACTTACGCCAGAAAATCTTGATTCGCGCTTTAAGATTCATTTTTCAGCCATTCGGTATGCGAACTCTAGTCTTAGAGGATTCTAAAATATACGGGAATTCGGTGGATTTTCGTACGGGAAATACGGGAATTATACTTGAATTTGAAAAAAGGTCATCGCTCGACACCCTGTTACTATCTTAACTAAATAAACAGAATAGCATTTATCCAAAATAGTTTCCAACAGTTTTGAAGTCGTCGTAAAATAACACACATCAAACGATTAAAAATACAAATAAAAGTACACAAACACTTCATTCATCGTCATCAGAAGTACCAACTTCGGAACTTTTATCACCATCACTTTCCCACTAAATGTCGTCATCACTGCCATCCATAGCATTCGAAATACTACATTTCTTGAAGCTCTTCCGTATGAGATCTCCAGAGATACGATTCCATGCCGTCAAAATCCACGAACACAGCAGCTGAACTTTCGGGCGCTGAATACGACCAGTTGGAGTCGGTGTGTGTGCTTATCGGCCGCATCCTTTCCGTATACAGCTGTTTCAAGGCTGCTTTGAACGGGAGGTTCACGCAGCATAGACGTCATCCCGCTCAATCACGAATACATGACTCGTCAATATATTTCCTACCGGGCACGATTTCCAATAACTTCAGATTCCCTCGCAACTTTCAATTTCTCACTCACAGTAAATGACCGCAAACGTTTCGTAGCATTCATGTTTACACTCTGAGAACGTCCGTGTGACTATGACGCCGCGTGCTTACGGTATAACAAAGTTATAGCCGGAAGAAGGCTAGCACCATCTAGCGGATACTCGCACACCCGATATCGCGTGCGGCGGGCAATTTAAATCTTTCAAATGTGGATGACTCAAATAAGACCCGCACCCAATTTTTCACGTCCGAATTTGTTTAAAAATGTGCGGGTGGTATTCGAGTATTCACGGTAGTATCCCAAGGACCTATAAAGGGCTAAGTGATTACCCTGCGACAACAGATGAAAGAAAGCCCAACAGCTGTTGGAAGGCACACATGGGGGTTTATCATGAAATACTTTATAATCCAGATTGCCAACCGCACTCATTTTCTAAAAATATTGCTTCTAAAAATTGGATGCGGGTGTTATTTAAGCCTTCGAGTCTTGTAAAACATTGTTCTGGGTATGCATCAATTTGGCAACATGGAATGTGGCTGCGGCCGAAATCTCCTGCGTAGTCGCTGTTGTGTTATGAGAACTTCAATCACAGTGAAATTCTCAGTGAAGAAGCATCAAGTTGTGGGGGAAGCTAAAATCATTGGGAATCGTGCCGCAGGAAGAAAGTTCGTTATTGACGTGATTGGAGGTAAAAGAAGGAAATACAATCTATAACTGTGGCCGTAAAACTTTCAGAGGACAGTCCAAAGTTTCCTGAAATTGAAAAATGACTTCATATATTTGTGATTGAGAAACATAAACTAGGATATGGTATATAGATGGAAACGTGCCTACTGAAGGAGTTCAAGATCCTGAAGGAACTTAAAATGCAGGGTTTTACTGCAAGCTGTGGGTGGATAAGAAACTTCTGTCAGAGAAATGGATAGTGCATATGAGGGTGTACAATTATTACAGAATGTCTTCCTGGTGCTTATGAAGAAAAAGTGACTTCATTCATTTAGAGACAAAATTCTTATTTGTTTTCTCAAATTGGGAATGCTGACCAGACACCTGTTTATTTAGAAATACCGTATTTCCTCGCATAATCGTCGCACTTTTTTACCCTAAAATTCTTGGGAAAAAGCAGGGTGCGTCGATTATGCGAAGATTATTTAAGTTCAAGGAATATACTGTATCATTATTTGCTGCACGGGCCAGTCATTCGCATAGCGTGATTCTGGCGTGAGTCATAGCCTGTAGTCAGAGACAGGCTTCTTTCTTCTAACAAGGTCATGACAGGTGAAAGCTAGTGGAATGTGCTGACGAAGCTGGCCGTTCGCGTCGCGGTTCATAGCCCGCAGGCATAAAGACGAGAATACTTTCTCCTGACAAGATCACGCCAGATTAGGCCTATAAGCTCGCGGAATGAGTTAAGTGACGATACTGGCCGCTAATGTCACAGTCCATAGCCCGCAGGCATAAAGACGAAGTTACTTTCTCCTGACAAGATCACGCCAGATTAGGCCTATATACTCGCGGAATGTGCGCTGGCCGCTCGCATCACAGTTCATAGCCCGCAGGCATAAAGACTAGATTTCTTTCTGCTGACAAGATCACGCCAGATTAGGCCTATAAGCTCGCAGAATGTGCGCTGGCCGCTCGCGTCACAGTTCATTACCCGCAGGCATGAAGACAAGATTACTTTCTGCTGACAAGATCACGCCAGGTTAGGCCTATAAGCTCGCGGAATGTGCGCTGGCCGCTCGCGTCACAGTTCATAGCCCGCAGGCATAGACTAGATTAGTTTCTGCTGAAAAGATCACGTCTGATTAGGCCTATAAGCTCGCGGAATGTGCGCTGACCGCTCGCGTCACAGTTCATAGCCCGCAGGCATGAAGACGAGATTACTTTCTACTGACAAGATCACGCCAGCTTAGGCCTATAAGCTCGCGGAATGTGCTAAGTGATGAGACTGGCCGCTCGCGTCACAGTTCATAGCCCGCAGGCATAAAGACTAGATTACTTTCTGCTGAAAAGATCACGACTGATTAGGCCTATAAGCTCGCGGAATGTGCGCTGACCGCTCGCGTCACAGTTCATAGCCCGCAGGCATGAAGATGAGATTACGTTCTACTGACAAGATCACGCCAGGTTAGGCCTATAAGCTCGCGGAATGTGGGCTGGCCGCTCGCGTCACAGTTCATAGCCCGCAGGCATAAAGACTAAATTAGTTACTGCTGAAAAGATCACGTCTGATTAGTCCTATAAGCTCGCGGAATGTGCGCTGACCGCTCGCGTCACAGTTCATAGCCCGCAGGCATGAAGACGAGATTACTTTCTACTGACAAGATCACGCCAGCTTAGGCCTATAAGCTCGCGGAATGTGCTAAGTGATGAGACTGGCCGCTCGCGTCACAGTTCATAGCCCGCAGGCATAAAGACTAGATTACTTTCTGCTGAAAAGATCACGACTGATTAGGCCTATAAGCTCGCGGAATGTGCGCTGACCGCTCGCGTCACAGTTCATAGCCCGCAGGCATGAAGACGAGATCACGTTCTACTGACAAGATCACGCCAGGTTAGGCCTATAAGCTCGCGGAATGTGCGCTGGCCGCTCGCGTCACAGCTCATAGCCCGCAGGCGTGAAGACTAGATTAGTTTCTGCTGAAAAGATCACGTCTGATTAGGCCTATAAGCTCGCGGAATGTGCGCTGACCGCTCGCGTCACAGTTCATAGCCCGCAGGCATGAAGACGAGATTACTTTCTACTGACAAGATCACGCCAGCCTAGGCCTATAAGCTCGCGGAATGTGCTAAGTGATGAGACTGGCCGCTCGCGTCACAGTTCATAGCCCGCAGGCATAAGGACTAGATTACTTTCTGCTGAAAAGATCACGACTGATTACGCCTATAAGCTCACGGAATGTGCGCTGATCGCTCGCGTCACAGTTCATAGCCCGCAGGCATGAAGACGAGATTACGTTCTACTGACAAGATCACGCCAGATTAGGCCTATAAGCTCGTGGAATGTGCGCTGGCCGTTCGCGTCACAGTTCATAGCCCGCAGGCATAAAGACGAAAATACTTTCTGCTGACGAGATCACACCAGATTAGGCCTATAAGCTCGCGGAATGTGCACCGGTCGTTATAGCCCGCAGGCATAAAGACGAGATTACCTTCTCCTGACAAGGTTAAGCCAGATTATAAGCCCGCAGAATGTGATAATTGACGAAGCTTTCCGCTCGTGTCACAGTTCATAGCCCGCAAGCATAAAGACGAGATATTTTTTCTGACGAAGTCGCGGCACAATTACGGCACACAAATACGAATATGCTATGGGACGATTAAGCGATGAAATTTTATAAACCTATTTTAGTGTTTGAAAAGTAGGGTGCGACGATTACGCGGTGGTGTCAATTATGCGACGAAATACGGTACCACTGGACAATACTGTTCGCATTAAGGGCTCCAAAAGTGTTGCAATCAGAACAGATGGTAACGAAAAACGATGCATGTTAATGTTGTGTGTGTTAGCTGATGGAACCAAATTTCAACCATAAGGGGTTCTGAGAAGATAAACACTTCCGAAAGGCAATTTGCCTCCTGGCATCATTCGAGCTCAAGAGTCCAGCTGGATGGACAGTGTGTTAGTTGAGGACAGGGTGAAGTGCTTTTGACGTCGCCCAGGAGCTTTGTTACAGAAAACGAACATGCTTGCGCTGGACAGCTATTGCGGGCGGAAATCGTGAGGAAAAGAAACGATGATCTTGTCATCATTCCAGGGGGACTCACTTCCATCCTACAGCTGTTAGATGTGTGTCTGAACCGGCCTTACAAAACTGCATTGATACAGTTCTACACAGAGTGGATGTCGGCCGGCAACCGCACACTAACACCAACTGGACTAGTGAAACAACCCGAGCTGGGGCTTATATGTGACTGGATCAAGACTGCATGGGCTCGCATCCCCATAGAGTAGAGATATGAGAAAATTGCAACTGCGATAAATGTGAATTTTATTTTTCTCATTTTTTTCAACTATTTGTTAACTATTATGATTGTATACCCACAATTTACGAAACTGAACATGCAACTAAGTGCGATAACTAAGGGTTCTTGAGAGTTTACCCCATAAATTCAAAAAGTGCCCAATTTACCGAAAAATATCGAATATGTTTTCTTCTTACCCAATTTATGCTACACTTTGAAATTTGCATGTTCCTAGCAATGAAAATATCGATATAATAATATTTACGAATATCGATTGTTGTTGTGAAAACAGTCTACAGTAAAACTTTACTTATACGATTTTCAAGGGACCAAATGAAAAAAACGTATAAGCGTGAAAAACGCGTAAATGAAAGTCGCTAATAAAAACTGCAAAATGTATGTGACATTATGGGTTATACAGGGACTTGGTGTTATATGCGACGCGGACTCTCGTCGCGCCCGCCGCGAGCCGGTCCCCCGTCAAGCACTTTGCCGTAATGCGCTTCTTGGCGCCACAAGTTTCCCTCCTTTGCAGTGTGCTTTAGCAGTGTGGGGTTCAGTTTAGTCAATTGTTCACGTCCTTAGTGCTCAGTGTGATGTTCCAATGCGATTTTCATTACGTGAACGTGTGTAAATACCTTCATAAAGTACAGGAAATCTTTCGCGAAAATGAGCTAAAAGACTATATTACAGTTGAAATAGTCAATCGGTGGTGAGGAACTTCAGAACGTAAATGACAATTTCATAAAGAGGTGCCAGCCTTGTGTAGCAGAGAATGGCGAACATTTTCAGCACCAGCTGTGAACTACAGTATAGGCTATAGGCCGCTCGAGCTACGCATTACGGCAGAGTGCCTGGCGGGAGACAGGCCCGCAGCGCGGGCGGGCGAGCGGCGGGCGATGGCCCCCGTTAAGAAGTGAACAACAGCAATCGTAATGCACTTTCACCCATGTTCACTGCTATCAAGGCAGAACAATGACTGAAGCAAGTGATGTTGTATTTCGCAACACACGCAATTCCGGCTGAACATAGCTTCAAGGTCGCTCTCGCCACAACATTGCGCCGCGCGAGGGATGGTTTCAGAGAAACGTACAGTGCGTGTCATAAGTTTCTGGCTCCAATATTTTTAGAGATTTTAGGTGGGGAAACCGTTATAAACGTATAAACGACGCATTTTTCTCTCGGGGACGTAAGATATGATCGTATAAGCGTGAAAAACGAATAAATGTAAAACGTATATCGGAAATAAATTAACATGGAAAGTATAGGGATTTTGCCGGGTCCAAGAAAAAAAACGTATAAGTGTAGAAAACGTATAAGTGTGAATCGTATAAAAGAAGTTTTACTGTATTATGGTAGTTGAAATAAATTTGAAAATGGTTGTTGCCTTTGTTGCATGGTATCCAGTGTTTATCACCAATAAAACAATGTTTTTGGAGAATTTTCATAGTATAATTTGGTTTTACCAATAAAAGGAATGTTCTGATCGTTTGTATAGATTTCTTTTTACATTTATAGTGATAAGGTTATGCTTATATTGGTTTATGTCGTGCCAGTCCTCATTTCTAGTATTTGACCATTACGAACAAAACTGAAAAGTATGTATCGTGATATGAATAGTCAATGTTTGTTTTGCGTTCTCGTTTTGTGGAATGTTGTTTGATGAAAATATTCTCTACAATTTGCGAGTTATAGGTTTTTTCATGCCGTCCAGCGATTTTTCCGCAAATTCGGATACTATTTTACAGATTATCAGCCAAGAGTCGCAAAAAGGTATATCAGTAATTGCATGTCTGCATATTCTGTTTAACTTAAGAAAACCTTTGAGATTGATATAATTTGATCATTTAAATCTTCGGATTAGACATGAAAGATGCATAACGAAGTTCACAGGATTGTCGACACTCTTTTATTAAAGTTGCATTGGCAGCAGTGTTAAGTCTCCTGTTGTGTTTTTTTTTAAATTTTTACTAAGGGAGTGTTAGCATTAAAATCCCAGTATTAGTATTAACACTTAGAGAGTGGGCGCTGTAATATTACATTCGAAGGTAACTTTTTAAAACTGCGACGAGCGTAATATTATGTTGATCGATTTCTCGCGCTTTTTGTTGGAGATGAACGTAATATTACAGCTCTAGCGCTCGCGTGTGGGTGCCAGTAAGCATGAAGTTGCACATACTATCGCTAGATAGCACCACGTCACTGTTCAGCGGAAGAATATCGATCTGTTCGAAGGCAAGCGATGCAAGTTCAAGTAGGTCAAATCTGTTTTCCTTTCCTTTGTTTTTATACTATGTGGACAGATTTTTCCCTCGCAAAAACGTTTAGTTTATTCTATGACTAGTACATATATTTGGGGTTGTAATTCGCATTACAGATTCTGAATCTGACGCAACTGAAGAGACAGTTCTCCCTTCTACTTCTGCCAGTGCGGCCGCTCGTTCCAGGACGAGAGTGCGAGCAACAGCTGTTTACAGCATTTTTTTTTTACATTATAGTTTCATTTTCAATCGTGTCGGATTTTTATTAAATTTGTAGTGTAAGGGTTCGGAAATCGAACAGACTGTTCAATTTATTTGTAACTCGAACCTCATTCAGTTTGTGCTATTCTGAACATAGCCATAAATTCTGGAAACCATCTAGGACAGGGGTGAGGAGCAACATTTAAGCCATCATCAGAGTAAGTGTTAAGGAAATGTAGAAACTAGACACTAAATATTTTTCAGAAATGTGAGATCTCTGAAAATAAATGCATCAGCCTGCCTACTTGGAAGGATTGAGGAATCTTGTGCATGTTTGAATTAGTTTTCGTACTTAAATTTTGAACCTGTTCAATTTTTATCTTACCTGGTGACGAACTTTTAAATAAGGTTTTGAATATTCCCAAAGGGAATATGATGTAGTTTCCATTTGAGCGGATGAATTATCAATAACTGATAAAAATGGTCCGGTTAGCTCAAACAATGCCAGCGTTTCGCCCCAGTGTGCCATTGGGCTCGTCAGTTGGTACAGACACACCTACCAATACGCGTGGCTAGCACATAACTGAGAAGGCCATGCAAGACACAAAATACAAGCAGTATTGGCGTCACGAGCATGCCAATGTGCTACGGGAGTCAAACTCCCTTTCATAAAAACAAAAGCCTTACCTTGGCAATCCAAATAAGGTTTTGAATATTCCCAAAGGGAATATGATGTAGTTTCCATTTGAGCGGATGAATTATCAATAACTGATAAAAATGGTCCGGTTAGCTCAAATAATGCCAGCGTTTCGCTACAAATGCTACAAAATGCTGATTTTAAATATTCAAAATGCTACAAAATGCTATTTTTCAAAGTCAAAATGCTATTTTCTCATATCTTTACCAATGATTTGGTGTCAAAAAGCTTCAAGTAATGTGCAATTTCAAATTCAATGAACAGTAGTGAGGACTACGACATGTGGAAAAGTTTCAGTGATGGATCTTCTGATTACGTTGAATTGTGGAAGATTTGTGTGTTTATTGATTGTATTGTTTGAATTCTGGGCATGTGTATGGCACATTTGGAGAAAGTGAAAGTGGTAAGTTAACAATTGTGATTTTGTCTCGATATTTCACCCAAAATTTTCTGTTAGAAATTTAATGTGCAGTTTTTATTTCAGGGGCAGATGGTATTCTGGACTATATGGTAATAGGGGATAAAAAGATGATTTGAGTGTAACAAGAACAACATCTTTGGTGCAACAGCATATGGAGATTTTCTGACAAAACTACCAGTGTCTTACTTCTCGTTGGTTGGTTCCTAAGTTTAGGGGCCGCGACAATGCGGTCATGTAGCCCCGTGTACTTTGGGTGTGTGTAGAATCTGTCTGATAACTGGTGTTAATTGTGATGACTGTATTAATGTGTGTTATCTGTTTTAGGTAGATTTCATTAGAAAGCTAACTATTGCAATGGGTACCATGTTTCGACTTCGGAAAATTTCGACATATCTTCACGTTTCACATCCCCTAGACCCCAAAACCACCGTCAGTTAAAAAGTTTATGTATAATTTATGTATATACAGTGGAATCTCGTTAGCACGTTCTCGGTTACGACGTTTTCCCGCTTAGCGCGATGATTTTCTCAAGTCCCAATCCCAATCCCAATTCTACAAAATACATGTTGATATATCCACTTAATACGTTCTCTATTCCCGCTTACGACGGTCAAATTTCCGTTGTACTATTTGTACGCGAACCGGATTTTATTCTTATTTCATTATAAAATTCGGCTTCTGGAAAACACGACGCGATATTGCCTCATATTCTCTGATAGTTATTGACAGTGTAGATGATTTCATTGTGTTTGACGGCGTAGAAGTGGCTATAGCAATGACGCAACACAGGTGACGTGTGTCTCTCCCGCTGCCCTTTATCTCCTTTCTCAAGTCCCTATCCTACTAAATTCATGTTGATATATCCCCTTAATACGTTCTCTATTCCCGCTTACAACGATCAAATCTCCGTTGAACTATGTTAGTGAACCGTATTTTATTCTTATTTCATTTCAAAATTCGGCTTCTGGAAAACACGACGCGATATTGCATCATATTCTCTGATAGTTATTGACAGTGTAGATGATTTCATTGTGTTTGACGGCGTATAAGTGGCTATAGCTATGACACAACACAGGTGACGTGTCTCTCTCCCGCTGCCCTTTCTCTCCTTTCTCAAGTCCCAGACCCAATCCTACTAAATTCATGTTGATATATCCCCTTAATACGTTCTCTATTCCAGCTTACAACGATCACATTTCCGTTTAACTATTTGTTAGTGAACCGGATTTTATTCTTATTTCATTATAAAATTCGGCTTCTGGAAAACACGACACGATATTGCCTCATATTCTCTGATAGTTATTGACAGTGTAGATGATTTTATTGTGTTTGACGGCGTAGAAGTGGCTATAGCTATGACGCAACACAGGTGACGTGTCTCTCTCCCGCTGTCCTTCACCCCCTTCCCTTTGTTTATTTCTTACGTAGGCACATTAATGTCTTCGTGTTCCGCACTATTGTCTTCTAGTTCTTAGTGTCCACGTCCAGTTATGACCTATTTTATTGCGTGTTTCATAATGGATAAGAGGAAAGTACGGCAGATAACTAATGATGAGAAGATGAAATACATTCGAGACGTGGAATGCAATCCTCACTTCAAGCGTGTGGATATAGCGCGAAAGTGGAACATTCCTCCGTCTACACTGAACACGATTCTCGGCAAAAGGAAGGAAATTGAACGTGCATTTGAAGAAGGGGTGAGTGGCAAAAGGAAACGTGTGCGAGAGCGACAGTTTCCTGAACTAGAAAGCCCTTTATTGAAGTGGTTCAAGCAAGCCCGTGCTTCAAACATATGCGTGCGCGGTCGCCGGCGATAGAGCCGTCACTGGCGGAGCGCGAGTGCGAGAATGTCCTTGCTGATCAAATATAAAGAAAGACCCTGTATTATATGTGTTTGGAAGCTGATGGGGAACATTTTCAGCATCTACTGTAAATCATGGCCAGTAAAACTGCATGGTAGGCTACTGATTTTAAGCACCGTATTCTGCCGTAGGCCTACATGTGCGTGCGCGGTCGCCGGTAACTGAGCCGTCACTGGCGGAGCGCGAGAGCGAGAATGTCCTTGCTAAGCAGAAATAAAGACCCTGTATTATACTGTGGTGCAGAGGTACAGTAATTCATTTTTATGTTATTTATTGCGTGAAAGTTACTGATAACCTATGTTTATGTCGTGACTAGTAGTACATACAATCACTTACTAAGGTCGGCGATTTGACGTCCATATATACGCCGCGTTCTTTCTTATACGTTGTAAATGCAGTATGGCGTTTTTCGGTAGTACGTTTTCCCGCATATGACGTCCAAATTTTTCAGTCCCTTGAAAAACGTACTAACGAGATTCCACTGTATGTATATATATATATATATATAAATATATATCACTTTCTTGTGGACACGACAACTACCGCAATTTTGCACCAATCAATTTGAATTTTTTACATAATATGTATCCCTATAAAATCTCGGTAGAGTTCGTTAATGGGCACAATCGGTCGACGGGGGTGAAATTGGGGGGTCTTTTTTCGAAAAAGTGAAATATCGCTATAACTCTCTTAATATTTGAAATATCGAATCCATTCAAAGTTCATACTAGGTGTTGAATAAGGCCCAAAAATTTATGTTTGAAGAGTTTTTTGATAGCACCAACCATTGACCAAAGGAGTGGGAAAAAGTGGGCTTTTCGGGAAACATTAATCATATCTCTCTTAATAGGCACAATTTCAAAACCGTACAAAATGGACAATATTCCCCTAATAATTACCTAAAACTTTTGTCTGAAAGAATTTTTGATATGACCCACCATTACGCCAAGGGATGAGAAAAATCATTTCGGAATTATAAGAAAATGCCAAGAGCTATCAGAGGTTGCCATGACAACACTACTATATTGATGAGGGATGAGCCATCAGACGTTGCCATGACAACGCACTTGCACGCGATCACACTCAGCTTTCCATCTAACTGAGAAGCGGCCTCGGTGGCGTAACTGGTAGTATGCTGAACTTCTATGCCCGAGTTCGCGGGTTCAAAGCCGGCCGAAGTCGTCGGATTTTCTAAGAGCGCTTAAAATCCCTCAGTATGCTTTCCTTTGGAGGGGAAGATCCAGCGTTCGTTGCGAGTTGCTGGTTGCGGTGGCATCTCGTAGCCAAGTTCAGAGCTAGGTGTCGTTGATGGTAGTATATGGTAGCAACATTAGGAACTACTGCTTGAAATTGACAGTCTGTAGTCCTTACCTGAATCACAGACTAATACAGCCATCACAATTCACACTGTTTATCAGACAGATTCTACACTCACCCAAAGTACACGGGGTTACATGACGGCGTTGTCGCAGTCCCTAAACTGAAGAACCAACCAAAATCTCTGCGGGAGATATAATTTTGCGTGAAGAAGTAACAGACCGTTACATAGTTGCACATCAGTGTCGAAACCTTGCATAAGGACAGTGTGACCAAAAGTATAAAAATGTACCCCTAATGACAAGAAGGTTACCGTCCCCATAAGACAATACAATGTTTAAAATATGCATATAATAACGAAAAACAAAGTTAATTAAGCTCCAATTATAAAATACTTTCTCGCAATAAATGAGGTCTGATCCTTCTACGAAAACGTGCATATTCTGCCTATTTTCGCCTATCCCCAAGTTTGCCCGATGAAATCTACTTCCGGCGTGCCGAGAGGACTTTTTTTAAATTCAAGTAAGGACTGCAGACTTTTGAATTTTTCAAATAGTTCCTACTTTTGCCGCCAAACCCCACAGTCAACGACTACTAATTCAGAACTTAGCTACCAGACGCCACCACAATCGGCTCTTGGCAACGAACGTAGGAACCTAAGAGCGTTGTTTACATTCTTATCCTATACAATTTAGCTTCACACAGGTGTAATTAGTGGAAGATTCTTTAACATGCCATAAATCTATGACATGGGACCGCCGGCTTTATTTCCCCTCCGAAAGACGGCATACTGAGCGATTTTAACGCTCTTAAGAAATCAGACTACTGGCCGGATTTGAACCCGTTATCTTGGGCATAGAAGCTGAGCATGCTACCAACTACGCCACCGAAGCCGCTTTACTTCTCATTAAATTAAATTAAAATAAAATGGTGTCTCATAATATTGCTCGAGTCAGTGAAGTGCTTAGTCATGGGTTGGGTTTATTTATATATCGTAACAGTGGTCTTTCTGTCAGGTTCCGCACTCAAATACGAGGGTCATTCCATAAGTCATGGCAACATGGCATCACGGTAATTCCAGTGTAGGCATTCGAAACCCCGCGGCAAACAGCACAGAATTCACCCGACATAAGGCGATTGTAAGTGCAGATGGCTAGGTACCAGCACCATACACATTCATTCTGAGCTTGGCCGTGCTACAAGATGGATGTAAGCAGATTGGAACAGCGTTCGTTCGTGAAAATGGCCTTTCTCGGTGGCAGAAATACTACGCAGTGTCATGCAGCACTAGGTGAAGCTGTTGGTGATTACCGAACAGTTGCACGTTGGGTGGAGGCTTTCCGACATGGATGCGCAGCAACTGCAGACTGCCCGAACTGACTTGTCCGTGGCTGTTATTGAACAGTGTTCCAATGCTTGGAAAACAGTGCCCTGGATTTTAATTGATTTGTGTTCCATTTGTACTAGTGCAAAACAAATTTACTCAGAGTTCCATTGTGTGGTTTTCATTTGAACCTTTGCCGTTAACTCTGTATTCGGACCCTATTTTCTGTTGGCATTGAGATATCACATGGCCTTATTGGTTCAATGCACATCGTGGATATCCCATGCTGTAGCGGTCAAGCTGTTGGCCTCTCACCAGGGTGGACCGGGTTCGATTCCCGGTCAATGCATGTGAGATTTTCAAAGTGAAATGCCATGTCCTGTGGTTTGGATTCCACGTAAAAGGAGAACCCGTGACTTATGATGGTGAGATTTACGGTCACGTAAAACTACAAACTTCCTTCCTTTTTGATTTATGGAATGACCCTTATGTGTCTGTGAATAAGTAAACTGCAGCAGATACAGTAATAAAACATTTGATCAAGAATGTCAGAATGCTATATTGTACAAGGTATTTATCCAATGGCCCTGTGGTGTTGGGGTATTGCATCTGCCTCTCACCTGGAGGTCCCAGGTTCAATTTCTGGCTCAATCAGATATTTTAGAACTGACATGAGGGTTGGAACGGGGTGCACTCAGCCTTGTAAGGACAATTGAGTAGCCATCTGATAGGCAGCGTCCCTGTCGAAGAAACCGAGATTAATGGCTGAGGGGACCCGACGCACTGACCACGTGTCGCCCCGCAATCTTTAGGCTCAATGGCTGGGCAGGGGTCGCTTGGTAGACCAAGGCACTACATGGGCTGTGGATTTCGTGCAGAGGTGTTTGTTGTTCAGACCAAAATAATATTTTGTAAAATTATAAAGGTTTCTTAGGTACCTGGTGTTCATTATACAAGGGCAGTGGCCACTTATCTGCTTTTTAGTTATGAAAAATTGTAACATAACGGCAAGAATCTATGTAATAAATGCAGTAATGTTCAGTGCATCAAGTGCAAATATAAAACAAAAGAAACAAGAACAGGAAATTTTTTAGAAAAAAGGCTGAATATGTCAAGTTAATTTTACAACTTGATTCATGATTAGGCCAACCGTACTTTTGTCAGATGGGCTGACAAGTTAAAAATGGAGGGTTTAACTATTCTATTATGTGCTTCCATTAGACTTCCAGAAGGAAGATTCTGTCGAATGAACTGAGCAAAGTGTATGCTGTACTGATACAAATTTGTCACCCTTAACAGCCCAGCTGCTTAAGGGGGCGTTAACCCGCCATCGGTATCGTTGTTAGGTTGCTCCGAACAAAAACATTCCTTAATAAGAAAAGTTCTTTGTTTTAAGACTCAACCTTTCCATACTCCAGGTATTCTCAAATGAGTATATGAGTCACATGTTTTGCTTTGTTATGCGATGATTCACGCACACGTGTCACGTGTGGGAAGGGGGTAAGTGCGTACTGGTCGCGTCACAGGCAGTGTTAGGTGGCTTCTAGCCTCGATACCTTTGGCGTTACATATTTTGAACGTTCCGAGCTAGTGTAATATTTTTGTGAGAAGTGTCAAAGTGAAGTTTTAAAGGCTAATAGGCCTAGTGAATCTGTTCTTTTGAGCTGGATTGAAGAAGACGACGACGTATTTACAGATGTTCGCGAGCCAGGCTGTGCTTCTGACTGTCTAAGTAATGCTCCTATTGAACATTCCATGCATCAAACTGATACTGAGCAATCCAACGATTCAGATAGTTTTTTTTAGCATATGGCGTTTAGTGCCGGGAGTGTCCGAGGACATGTTCGGCTCGCCAGAATTAGTAGCTGCTCCTAGCGGACACCCATGGGGTGAGCTACAAGTGCCGTCACGTGTAGAGTATTGTCTGGGGAAGGAAAGTGTGATTGTAAGGACTAGGAATTTGGTGGTATCGGTTGTGTCCTATAGTTAGGGACCAACCCCGGCATTTGCCTGGAAGGAAGATGGGAAACCACAGAAAACCATCTTCAAGGTTGCTGGCGGGGGGATTTGAACCTCTACGCCTCCCGGGTGTGAGCGACTGCCTGCAGCCACATCGTAACAACCACGGCTACCTCACCCGGTATTCAGATAGTGAAATAAGTGAACAGGACAATGATAGATAATAATGTGGTTTACAAATCATGATTAAATTTGTTGTTTAGCAATGTAATGCCGAGGTTTTTGTTCATTTTTATAATATTTAGTAATGTTTATGTAGATTTATGTGTATATAAAGGGGAACATAAAGAGTCTAATAAAACAAAATTATAATTACCTTCTAAAAGAACGAAAATATTGTAGGAGTCAAAATTGAAATGAAAATCCACAGCCTGCTTCCAGTCTCCGACCGGGTCAGGAATGGAATGAATGAAGCCCCCATCTAGCGGCGAGGATATGAACTGTACCGGCTGCCGAGGCCTGACGCATTCCTCTGGGGCAATGATTAAATGAATGACAAATGAAATGATAGTGGAGAGTGTTGCTGGAATGAAAGTTTGACAGGGAAAACCGGAGTACCCGGAGAAAAACCTGTCTGCCTCCGTTTTGTCCAGCACAGATCTCGCATGGAGTGACCGGGATTTGAACCACGGACCCAGTGGTGAAAGGCCGGCGTGCTGCCGCCTAAGCCACGGAGGCTTACAGGAGTCAAAATTGCAGTAGTTAATTTTTAGGTAATAAACTAGTGTGGATATATACAAATATGTAAGTATATACTTACCTGGATATATTAATAAATAACCAAAGACTAGTATAATTTATTCTAAATGCCAAGAAGAGCTCGTATAAGCACTAAATCGTATACCAAGCTGATGTTAGGGAGCGCCTATACACACTACCTCTCTCGTAAGTGAGGACAACGCTACCAATGGCGGGTTAACTTAGCTTTTCGGTAAAAAAATTAAAATTTACTTTTTTGTCTATTTGAATGTTGCAGGCCTTAAGCATCATAGGAAAAGTTGTTTCGTGTTAATATCTGTGTTACTTTCTGAGTAATGGGCCAATAAAGTGTGATGTTAAAGTGGGTGTGGCTCACAGCAAACAGTTACACACTTTGCTGGACTCGAGGAAGTTCACCCACTCATCCCTCTGTTTATATTTCCCTTTGAAGTAGTTAGTATGTTTCTCCGGCAGCACATGCTATACTCTGGTAACGATATACGCGCATCTTTTGTTTGTTTGTTGTTGTTGTATTTTGAACACTGAGTGTGTGTTTGTGCTGCGAGTGCTAGTTGAGATATTAATTTCGGAAGTAATTGAAGATGCCTCGTAATTCTCCCAGGTGGTCAAGGAAACGGAAGTTTACTGGCAATATTCATACCAGAATGAACACCACAGAGAATTAGAATATTTTTTCCAGAATATACAGATTTGAAAACTTTTCCATGCTTCTCCCCACCTCAAACTCAGTAAATCAGTCTCTCAATAATACAAAATGTGGTATACATAACCACGCTCTGCTACCACTGACAAATGGGTGTTTTGAAGCGGTAGGACTTCATGAACACTTTTCAGTTATCAGATTTGAATTTCCAGCAAGATTATTGAAAGTCACAGTTATCACACATTAACAAAAATTTGGATGCCGACCCTTTACGTGACTTCAACTGTTCCTCCTAATATAAATAACCATGACTACCGGTTAAGAATCGGTGATCTAGGGGCTTTGTTACATCGTGGTCATGCATTGATATTAGAGGGAATGAGATTGGAAGGAGGGTCCTGGTGCACTGCAACAATGGAAAGTCTCGATATTGCTCGAATAAAAAATCGTGAATATAAGTGCTCGGAAGATCTGAAGGAAAGGAAAAGGGAGAGCATGCAGGAAAAGGAGGAAGAGGAAAAGAAAACTGGAGCACAGAATTATGGATATGGAAGGTTTTAGACTTGTGAGTTGGTACCTCAGTAAAATGTTGCATGCTTTTCCTTGAATGCGTTTCTCTAAATTGGATATTTGTCTCCATAAGGTACATTTTCTCAAAACCAATCCAAGGAAATTGACAACATTTTTAGGGATACTTAATATCCCTCATGAGCATAACTTAACGAACCAGAATTCTAATACCTTTCTTCATTTAGGAGAAAAAAATTATTAAAAGCTAAAATTATTAACATTTAAGAAAAAAAAGTTTATAATATTATAATTTGGAAAGTTGATGAAGTATAACAATTTCTGTTCGTTAGATTAAGCCACAGGCATACCTCTTTATGATTAGGAAGTTTCAGTGTTCTCATTCCAATACTTTTTCTAAAAATGTACCTTTAGTGACACAATATCAAAGATAAAAGTGGTAAAATTTGTGACATGTAAGTTGGTAGCCCTGTAGTATTTAGTATTGAAATTTCTTTTATATAAGCAGTCATATGTACATGGTATCTGGACAAAATTTCAGATACACTGGTGAAAGCATTCCTGATAAAATGAATTTTAAATGTTTGTCGGCCTTTTGGGAGAAAGTTAACGCCCCCTTAAGAGCTCAAGATTTTGCATTGGAAACCCGTTTTTTTTTTGATAATTCCTATAAACAGTGTTTTATACTAGTCTGGCTGTTTGGTGCAGTGGTAAGGTTCTCGCTAGCTGTGCCCACGGTTTTGGCATTTGGGGAAGCTTAAAGGCGCGAAGCTCGTGTCAGGTTTACTGCCGTGTTATGGGCCCCCTTCTTTGCAAAGAGTGGGGTTGTGAGACGTTAACATTATAGGTATGGCATTTGGCAACTTGAATTGTGGATAGGCATTTCACAAGGTATTAAAATCTTACTGTTGAGGCACTGTGAGCAATATTCAGAGGAAATAGCAAGAATTTGCTTGCCTGTTAGTGCACGAGATATGAAGAAGTGCTGCGCCATGTCAAGAACTTGCATGATAGGACTAAAGGTATACAACTGTATTTTCCTGGACTAAAGGTATACAACTGTATGTTCCAGGAACTAAAGAGAGAGTATAACCTTTTTGGTGTTGCTCTCTTTGAACCTCTACTGAAAGAGAAACAAGTCACTGGAGGATTGAAACTCTGCATAATTTGTTTCTCATCCTGTCATCAATTTTAGAATTGCCTGGAATCTTTAAGTGTCACCCACATGGCGCACATCTTACTGCCTCAAATGGTTATCTGTGGTTTCACAACATAACACATCTATCTTACCTGTGAGAATAAATCCTGGAATCCTTTCGTGCAGTTGTATACACAATGGTTTCATGTATTATTCCAGAGCATGATTTAGACTATTAAACTGACACTATTAAAGAAAAACTATTCTTTAAGTTTTTTAATGAACACCATGTGGTTAGGTGTATCCTGACCCCACTCTTTGATGCCTTCATGGTGAAGTGCAGGACAATGGCGCACTAGTGCGCCTTATGAAACTTCTGTGGTAGGAACCATAGTAGAAGCAAGTGTATGTATGCTTCCCCACTTGTGCACTGTTCAGCACATATTTGTTTTTCTCTTATTTGTAAAAATGTGTTCCTGGGTTTTGTGTGACAGGAAACTGAAGTCTCAGCAGCAACTGCTCCCAAACGGCGTTCTCTCTCCAAGTCTGTAGTGGCTGCACCTGTGATGACTGAAAAGCAAATTGCGATACGTGATGCCACGCGCAAGGCTCGTGATGAATTGAGACGCAAGATAATGCAAGAACGCCGGAAGATGCGTAATGATCCCTCTGCAGTTTAGTCAACTAGATTCTTTTTTAGTCAGATATCTTCTGATGTAAGAAAATAAATAATATAGTTGGAAAAAGTATATTTTAATTATGTAAAAGTTGCCAGTACAATGAACTTGCTATTGAAGTACTCAATCATTGCAAGTTTGTGCTAGTCACTCTGAATAGTGTGATAGTATAGCCCACTTTTAACCAGAAAAAAATAATTTTATTGCCTGAAAATGGATTTGCATGGTAAGTTCTTCAAATAAGCTGGTAGCGAGCTATGAGTATGTAAATAGTCGTGAATTTTAAAGCCTTCTTTGTTACAACTTTAAATCTTTCATCATCATCATCAATGTCCCACTCCAGTCGCCCGGGTGTGGTTAACAAGCCTCCTCCACTCGTTTCTGTCCTTTCACTTTTCCTGCTCCATTACTTCCTCCACATCCAATCCAGCTTCTCCGATGTCCTTCTGAATCTGATCCATCCATCTTCTTCTTGGTCTTCCAACTGATCGCTTACCCTTAACTTCTCTTTCCAACTCCCTTCTTGCCGCTCGTTCCTTTCCCATTCTCTTCACATGTCCGAACCATCTGTCTTGCTTTCCGTATCTTCTGTACTAACGGTTCCACATTTAGCTCCTCTCTGATTTTAACATTTTGAATCTATCTCTTCTTGTCTTTTTTACAGATGTTCTTAAAAATTTCATTTCTGCTGCTTGGATCTTACTATCTTGTCTCTTGTTAGTTACCAGCTTTTCCAGTCCGTATGTTACAATTGGTATGAAGTACTGTTTATATAGTGTTAATTTCGTTCTCCTGGGCACTTTGTCATCCCATAAAAGCTCTCTGACTTGATGATAGAATGTTGTGCTTTTACTTAGTCTGTTGTTAATTTCAGGGTTGATTTCATTACCTCCGTTAACAATGCTACCCAGATATGGGAACTGTTCCACATTCTCCAACCATTCTCCATCTATGTTCACTTGGCTTCTCTTTTCCTCTTTTCCACAGTGCAGGACTACAGTTTTCTTTTTACTAATTACCATTCCAAACTCCTTCAGCTTTTCATTCCAAATGTCCAATCTCCTTTGTACTTCCTTTTCTCCCTCTCCCCAAATCACCACATCATCTGCAAATACCAAGGCCTTCACTTCATCACTACTGATACTCTGTTTTACACGTTTTATGATTTCATCCATCAATATAACAAATAATAATGGTGACAGTGCACTTCCTTGCTTGAGGCCTTTTTTTGTATAGAATGTTTCAGAATCACCACTACCCACTTGTACACTGCTCTTACTCTCATAATACAACATTTTATCTTGTTAATTAGTGATTTTGGTACATTCCTTTTCAGTAGGCATTCCCATACATATTTTCTTTTAACTGTATCATAGGCTTTTTCCACATCCAAAAATATAAAGATGTTTTCCTTGTTCATTTCTAGATGCTTTTCCATTATCATTCGCACTGCAAATATCAAGTCTATTGTTGATCTATTCGGTCTAAAGCCATACTGTTCTTCCTCTAACTGAGGTTCTATTATATCCCTCAGTCTCTTGCCTATGACTTTCTCCATTATTTTTAGCCCATGTGATAACAATGTTATACCTCTATAATTTTCACATTTCTTCCTATTTCCTTTCTTGAACAGTGGTACAATGCTTCCTTGTTGCCAATCTTCAGGTATCCTTTCATCCTTCCATATGGCATTGAGGGTTCGGTATAGCCACTGTAGTCTAATGCTTCCTGCTGCCTTAATCATATCAGCATTGAATTAGTCTTTTCCACTTGCTTTACCTTTGCTCATTGCTTTCACTGTCCTTTCAAGTTCCAACCATGTTATTGGGTTCTCTTCTTTTTCTCCATCTATTTCCATTTTCTTATCTCGTTCTTCCTCTGGGAAGTCATCCCCATTATAAAGCTTTTCAAAATACTTAGACATCACCTTCTGAAGACCTTTTTCATCATGTACTATGGAACCATCTTCTCTCTCTAATGCCTTGATTTTTTCTTGGTCTGCTCTTTTCGATTTTATTACTCTATACAGTAGTTTCTGATTTCCTCTACTATCTTGCTCAATTTTGTTGGTGAACTCTCCCCAGCATTTCTCTTTTTCTTTCCTGATACTCCTTTTTACTTGTAGTTTTAATCTTTTGTATTCCACATGTAACCTTTCTATCCTATCCTCATCTTTCTGATACGTTTTTTGCTTTTCCTTATCCATTTCTTTCTTCACCTTGTTCCTTTCTTTCAGATTGCAATAATTATATGAAATATTTTTCAATCCTAGAAATATTTTCTTCATGTATCATACTGTATGTAAAATATCAATTTTGAATAGGCATAAATGTTCAATATATTTTAATAATTATTAATACTGTATTACCTATATATATTTCTATTCTCAACTCAATCAAGGATTCACCTTATACATACATTGTTTTAAATAGTTATTGGATAATGGGATTATTAAACAATATGACGGTTTCATCTGATCAGGTTTTTCTATGCGTGGAATTTAAAAAGAAATTAGTGAAATTATGCCTGTTTTGTAGTTGATGTGTATCTTTTATACTGTATATACAGTGTACTCCCGATAATTCGCTTGCGGATAATTCACTTTGCGGTTAATTCCCATGTCTCCAAAGGTATTTTTTAAATGTCGTAATTCTTACAGAAACTAATCATCCCGCTAAATAAAATAATCTCTCTGTTGTTTAAACAAATTTTAACGCGATGCAATGCGTGGAGGCGAAATCGTTGAGATTTGAGATGATTGTTTCTCAGCGATAGGCCTACTTACGCACTGCTACCGGAATGCTGCAATCTTGGAAACATACGAGCATGTCGCCGAATGGGGTATAGCACAAATTACTTTTATCTTCAATGCCGAGACAGTGCAAAGAGGAATGTACTTTTACTCAGGACCTACCCTCCCTTTCCCAACAGCCACACCCCAAGGTCGCTGACCTGTGAGATGTGAAGGGTAGCCTAGATGCACAGACAGCATATTGTAAAGAGCAATTATTGCCTGATGGCGGAATCCATTGCGACGCCGAGAGCGTGTTTGTTGAATGCTTTTATTGCAGTCAACAAGTCGTGGGAGAAAATCACTACACTCGTACAAAAGCAAGCGTTTGCCGGCTTCTGTGACGAAATTTCGATAAGGCAAAATCCGAATGAATGCCAAGATGCAGAAGAAAGTGATATTCGGTAGTTAGACATCAATAAAGACAATTATGGTTTCAGACATGAAACAAGGAGGATATTGTACGAAATTAGACTCGGTGAGGAAAATGGAGATCCAGTAGATATTGTGTGGGAGTGATGCAACGAAAATGCTGCAAGTTCCCACAGTCAAGCTAGTGTGTCTATACTCACTTATCTCTTATGTAGACAATCGAGATGAAATTTTGTTCTCATATGTTGTTTTCTTCAGAAATGTACAATCTAAAATTAGAAAAAATGAACGATCTAAGAAACAGTGATGATGGTCTTTATTCGTAGATATTAATGTTGGCATAATCCACATACCTCGGGTGTAGTGTGTCTTATAATACAATGTTATAACGTGTTATAATTATTTTTTTGCTTGTTCAAAAAATACATTTCAATATTCTAACACAGCGGTTCCCAACCTTTTCGACTCGCGAACCCCTTTTACAACGATCTGAGTTGGGTCAAAGATTGACTCTTATACAATGTACATGTATGTAACTGTTCCTTAGTGGGGTCGTGACACTGTTGTTAGTATTGTTAGAACATAAAGAAGCTGGCAGACTAAATTTCCATTGTAGCGAAATCAAATGCATTCCTAACGTTGTTACATAACTGTAAATCGGGCATTCGCGGTAAATATTAATTTATTGTGGAAATGATGTGATAAACTTCCGATGTTATACATACAGTATGTAACAAGGGGCATTACAGGATTAATTTAATTTTAAAATAATAATATGACAATGCCGCAGAAATTAAGGAGACAGCAATAGGCCAACCTCGAAACCTGCCATTAAGGAAAAGTTTTGGCGAACCCCTTGAAATATTTTGCGAACCCGCTGGGTGTTCGCGAACCACAGGTTGGGAAACTATGTTCTATCCAATAGTTTTGTTTTTACTATGCTTTAATCATAACTGCAGATAATTCGCGGTTTTCGATAATTCGCGGAAGTCGTGCATTAATACCGCGAATTATCGGCAGTGCACTGTATATTATTTACCACCATTGTTACCAAATGGCTGCCTATTTTTTTTGTAAATCACATGGTTTTTACCGGTCTTAAATAGAATTTTTCTATTCTCACTGTGAGTAAGGGTCTTTTTCAGGAGAACCACTGAGGATATGGTGTTTTAGGTTAGTACGAAGCCAAACCTACTGGATTCTTATGCAGAGTGTGAGAGATTGCTCAAAATGCACTTTATAATGATTCTATTTTGCATATGTATTAAATTGATATATTTTGTGATATTTTTGTAGAGTTTTGGGAATAATATAGTAGGCCTAAATGTATAATAGTCTTCGTGTGTTCATTGTCCAACATACCCCTTTTACCTCGACTGCATGCACTTTCTTAAATCCAGTTGGCACTTGAAAGCTATAATCTATCCCAGTTATCCTGTTACTTGAAAATCTCTGCTGTTTATTTTTGTCCCCATTTGATGCTGATGAGTTAACTAGAGTTCAACAATGCCAGGAATTTGTGAAGGGTGTCTTCCCTCCCCTTCCCTCTCATTTAGCCCATTAACGTGCCTGCCCTTCAAGATTCATGCCTTTGGTTCTGAGCCTAAACACTGATAAGTGTTTTGGTTGAACGGCGGTCACACATCTTTGTACATTAACCTTTTCCCGCCCACATTTTCAGGCTGCCTATCCCCTGTTTTTACCCTATTATTTAGAATGAAGAAAAAAAAAAAAAAAACTAAACTAACTACATTGTTTCAGAAAAAGTTTAATATAATGAGAACGTCTGACCTAGATGTATTCAAATTTTCAACAATATTAGAAAACATACCATCACATCCATATCTCCCTTCATGGAGTCCTAAGGTTGTTGGTTCAAACCTCCATCCTCCTCTCTTGGTGATACTGGAGGAAGCATCCTACTCGACACAGAGGTAGGCTGCATTTGTCACATTCCCATGTTGTTAGAATTCCTTTTCCTTATGCTGCTTTTCTTCCAACAGATACACGATATGCACACACTTCCTTTCTTCCAGTTATCTTCGCAATTTTGTGAAGATTTTTTGGGGAAAGCATTGACAACGGTAATGATCGTTTGCGACCAAGATGCTTCCTTCATGAAACATTATTTATCATCTGTCTGTAGAGTGCAAGTCTAAAGTTTCTTTGTGTGTGGCCATGTCTGGAAGGAGCCTGTTGATTAGTGTCATTGTAAGATATGAAACTATTCATTATTGCTATGTTCATAGAAAATCCAAATGTGTATCTCCTCCATTTCACTGTTTTCCTTCCGAAAGTATAATAAGATCTTTTTTGTTCTGACCTATCCACACCCCCCATGTACTTTGTGTATCTGTCATTTGTCAAAGGACATGGCACAGTAATTAGTTCATTTAATTTCCCTGTTTTTCTTTTTACTTCAACTGTGGCATTTGGATCACAGTTTGAGGAAACAGTACATGTGTCCCTGTTATCATGCCAAACCAAAGCTGTCACATCACCTACTTGAACTATTTTACTTTCTCCTCTTTTTATTTTCAGAGATTTAGGATTTTTTAGTTCAGCTGGCCAGTTCTTATGATTGGGTCTTGTAGTGGAGCTTGCATATACTCCATTGTCATATAAGTGTTGAATGAGCCTTATGGATGAGAAGAAATTGTCAAAGTAAACATGATGCTTTGACCCTAACCTATCATTAATATAAATGTATATCAAATTCATGACAACCTGGTTTCCCAACAGCATGTCCTTGTTTCTGGGTTCCTTTTTACCACGATAGATATTACTTTTGAGAACATAGCCTTTTGGAGTGGCTAGAATCCACGCTTTGAAACCCCACTTCACCGGTTTGTCTTTTATGTACTGTTTCGTGACATTGCGTCCTTTGAATGGGATCATTGCTTCATCAATAGCTAATTCTCTGCCTGGGTTGTATTTTTCTTGGAAGCTGTCAATTATTTGCAAGAGTGAGAGAACCCTTTGAAGCATGTCATACGATCTCTCTAGATTCTAGCTCTCTGACGTCCACAGTATGAAAATATTTTGTGAGAATCTTGTATCTCCTAAAAGTCATACAGTTTTTTTAAATCACAGGGCACTCAATGTCTTGACTTAACCATTAATCCCTTGTTTCTGGAAGTGGAAATATTCCCAAGTATATAAGTACTCCGATGTAAGCTTTTATTTCCTGTAAGCAAGTGTCTTCCCATTCGGTATCTATTTTACCTGAATGTGCCTGCTTGAATGCTGCATTGATATTTGTGTACTTAGCAGTGTCATTGAATAGTGTGTCCCCTCCTAGCATATGCCAAAGGTAATCTATTTCTCGCTATCCACTTTCCAAATTATGGACAGGTCCAACCACCAACACTCATTTGGAGTAATGAAACGAATTGCTTGTGTTACCTGAAATGCCTGGGCATCGCCCTCAGGTCCGATTTCTTGGCCTCCGTTTTCACTTACATCATTATCATCGTTAATGTGTTCTTCACTGACTAAAAACTCACTTTCACCACTACTGAACGTTTCTGCATCACTTTCTTCGCCTATATTGAGCTCTGTTTCAATATCTGCATTACTCAATCCCACCATGTGTACGAACGAAACACCTGATCAGTGTGCATGGAAGTTCTAGATAGATTTACGCTATTATTTTGTTTTCACTGCCTTGTGGATTGTACTGCACGTTCGTAAATGCTTTATAAACACTATACAGCTGAGAAAACTACAAACCTGACGCATAGATGGTAGACGTGTGCAGATAATGCGACCGGGTGCTAAAGACCGGAATGATAAGTCAAGGGACAGGCGCTAAGGGCGGGATAGGGTTAAACAAAGCAAAATGTCTTTTTATACGGGGGTTGGGGCAAAAGTCATGGAAACTTCCTTTTTTTTTCCATGAAGATACCAGTCCCGTTTAAAATGTGACATATACAGACGAAAGGACAGGGTGTTAACTACATGTGTGAACAATGAATAGCCATACCTGCCAACCCTTCCGATTTATTCGGAAACTTCCCGAATTTTCACCTAGTCTTCCGATCTTCTTAATTACTATTATTTCTTCAGAATTTCAGGCCCCAGTGATATATTGTAAAAGAAAAAGGAACTGCAAATAATTTCATTCTCAATGAGAATCCCTGTAAGTCGTAATTGCTTTTGTGATTTGCCTAACCTTGGTTTTTTGTGTAAGTTCCTCGCTTGGCAGTGAGCTCCATAGCTGCGATCTCGGAATTGTGAGTCAGCTGAGCGGCCTACCGCATACTTACTGGTGGTATTTTACGGACAAACAGGTGTCAAGCCTACGCTGATTAGTCGAGGCTGGCCACGTGACTGTGCAGAATGGGATTGAAACCTTGTATGCTATGCGCAGCGATTGTGACTTGCTCCGTGTATACTCGGCTAGAGTCACGTTTCGTGCATTTGATTGAGGAATTAATGTGTGCGTCGGTAGATAATTATTTCAACGAGTTGTGTCGATTGTTTCGTGTCGTGTGTTTTAAGTTTCTCTCGTCACGTTATGGCGACAAAACCTCAGAAACTTTATCTCCAAGTGTTCAAATAAGCTATAAAACTGAATTTCCATTCATTTTACAATCTAGTAGAGGAAACCATTTTGCTCTTTGTTCCGTGTGTCGTTGCGATATAAATATTTCTCATGGTGGAAAAACTGACATTGTAACTCACAGCAACACTCTAAAACACAAGGACAGTGCTAGTTATTTACAGAATAACAAAAAATTTCGTACGTTTTTTGTTCACGGAAATGAAGACACTGATGCCATTCGAGCAGAATGTTTGTTCACGGCGTTCATCGTAGAAGGTCTTTTTTATTTGCACGTCAGGAACTACCGTACTTCACTGCAGCCTCTGATTATATTATTCATAAATTTAATTTGGACAGTGGGTTTTCTGTTAATGCTCAAGTGGCACAGATAAAGGTCTTTGTCTACTGCTTCCTTTAGTGTTGTGAAGTATTATATCTCTTAAGTTTCCAATTATGTTTCCAAAAAAAAAAGGGACTGTGAAAATGAGCACCAAGCAATGGATGCATTACAAGGCCAGTTTTGTGCTCTCCAAATGGAGGATTTGCCATCTTCTATTGTGGAAGGCAAAAGAGCAGATTGTTCTTGGTGTTGCAATAGGGGATATACGATGTGGAGTTGGGTGTCTGAAATATGACAGACTAGCTGGAGTAATTCTGTCAGTATTAACAATCCCACACAGCAACGTTGAATGTGAGAGATTGTTCAGCAAGGTGAAGAAGACAAGGACACAATTACGATCATCTCTGAATGGCGAAAACCTCAACAAACTGTTAGTGGTTAAATCAAGCCTAAGTGGAAATTGCTACGAGCAGCAGTATGATGGAGCATTTTTGAAGAGAGCAAAGTCGGCTACAAGGTCTGCATTAAATCAGTAAGCAGTCTCAAGATAATCATCCACATGTATATACATCACCTAATCATAATTAGGTAAGTTGTCCATGGTAATTAACTTTAGTCTGACAAAACTTGAATATGTGGTAGCGAATGCGAACTTTAATCCGTCAGAATGATGGTATGTATTTTCTTTAAACACACAATTATGTTCTCTCACGTTGAAATATTGGCCATACTACTACTCGATGATTGTTTACATTTTTGTGAATTTTATGCTGAATTCATACTTTGCAATAAAGACATGCAGGTCTTTTGTGTACCCTGTTTCGTCCACGCAACGGTATACTGCGCATGATGAAATCTATAATTTTAAAAAATCTTCCTATTTTTGACTTCCAAAGGTTGGCAGGTATGTATAGCACCGAAATATCGTAACACACTAATTGAATTTATTACGGTAGTATACAGGGCAATAAGGCCTTCACGGTGCAAAAAAGAATGACTCACATTACACATACAGCTGACATGACAAACCTGGGCCTAAAGACCCTCAAAGTAGTCCCCTGCTACTGTCACCACACGCTGCCAACGATGTGGGAAGCGCTGAATACTATCTGCCTCGGCATTTGCCGCAACATGTGTGAATTGGTCACCTGTTGCCACACAGCATTAGCAAGTTCTCTTGTGTTGCAAACCGCCTGCCACGTAGTGGTACCTTAATCTTTCGAATGATATCAGTCACAGGGTGAAATGTCGGGAGAGTACGGTGGGTACTCAAATTCTTCCCATCCCCAACGTCGCAATAGATGCCCTACACACTCTGCTTTATGTGGTCTTGCATTGTCATGCAGGATTATTGCACTGTCCACATGATCCGGACTTTTCTCCCGAACGCCACGTCGTACCTGTCGCACCAGGAAGTCCCTGTGGTACTGTGCGGTCACTGTTCTAACATGCGATGTGGAAGAAAGTGGCAAACAATGACCCCCCTGACATTATACATGACGATCACCATCAATTTGACTGGGGAAGGATTCTGACGGAACTTCTGCCTCCTTGGTAATTCAGCATGTCGCCACTCCGCGGACTGACGTTTCAGTTCTGGTTCATATGCCCTGGCCCAAAATTCATCGATGGTGATTATTCGTGACGAGAATTGATCGCAGTCCTGTTGCCAGCGTGCTAGGTGGTCGGAGCATATTGCACATGCAAAGCTTATTGCATAGCTCACCCACCTTTGAACTTACGTCAGTGCATGCGGCACCCACCGCGATGCGATTTTGCGGAGTTGCAGCTAATTACGCAAAATCCTGTGGACGGTGCGTTTCTCGATGCCACTTGCCCTCTCTTAACTCCAGTAGCGTCCATCGTCTGTCTTCATCCAGGAGCTGCTCGATGACGGCACGTAGTACGTCGGTCCGCACACTGACAGGTCGTTCCGAACGTTACTCATCACTGGTTGACAGACGTACTTGCTGAAACATTCCTACCCACCGTGCTACTGTACGGTATGGTAGGGCATTATTCCCAAGGGCTTCCACTAATTCACTGTGACATTCCATCGCATTTCTCCCTTGGAAAACTGCTATTTTGAAGTGAGCGCGCTGCTCAACACGGGTTACTTCCATGTCGCACGACACTTGCCAACTGACTGATTTTAAGGCCCTCGCTGCACTACTACCAGCTATCACCGAGCCATCTGTTGTTCTGCATACACACTATGCCTCCAGAACGTCTACACGACACACATACGTTTGTGATCCGTTCACATATCTACAAGAAAAAAAATAGTTGCCATGACTTTTGCCCCAACCTCGTAATTAACCACAGGCATGAAATGAAAATCCACAGCCTGCTTCCAGTCTCCGACCGGGTCAGGAATGGAATGAATGAAGCCCCCATCTAGCGGCGAGGATATGAACTGTGCCGGCTGCCGAGGCCTGACGCACTCCTGGGGCAATGATTAAATGAATGACAGATGAAATGAAATGATAGTGGAGAGTGTTGCTGGAATTAAATTTTGACAGGGAAAACCGGAGTACCCGGAGAAAAACTTGTCTGCCTCCGCTTTGTCCAGCACAGATCTCACATGGAGTGACCGGGATTTGAACCACGGACCCAGCGGTGAGAGGCCGGCGTGCTGCCGCCTAAGCCACGGAGGCTTCCAATTAACCACAGGCATACTGTACACATACATAAGTCAGGTTATGTGCTAGCAGTAGATTCAGGAAGATTGCAGCTGTTTAGTAAATTTGCCCCTGATAATTAGTGGCTATAGAAGTGACGCTCCGATATTGAAGTTGAAGGTCTCGCACCTTCAAGTAAGACCCCGCGGTGTAGCCGTAAGCGTTATATAGCCGTGATGGGGAACTACAGCAAGTCTGCAGATCGGATGTTCGAAACTCGGCACTGACAGCAAGTATCATGGGTGGTCTCTCACACTCCCTCCAGACAAATGCCTCGGATAGTACCTTATTTCATGTTCAGGGACACAACCCTAATAATTACAGTAATAGTCGCGACTCGATGCATCCCCAGTCGACAACAAAGATACGGCATGTGATTTATCATAATTTCACGGAGATCGTAGCACTGCACAGTGCATACCCCGCTTTTCGTCCAGCAGTGGGTGGTTTTAAGAGGATAATGGGCTTTACACGAGAGTTGGCTTGAAGTTTGTGCTCTCCAAGACAAATACAGTGAAATCTCGATACAATACCTTGCGGTCACAAAATAATTGTTGAGAGTTATCGTTTTAAAGAGAATTTGGAATAACACCTCGTGTCAATTGGTGAACAGATTAAAACCCGGAAATTCAATCACATTAATTACCTATCCCATGGTACCATTTAATTACAACAAATACAGTGTATAATATTTGCGAGAACAAACTCAGAAAGAAATACGAAATTACAGTATCTTACCTACGTTCAGCAGAGTACAGTCATACTGACCATTGTAACCGTTCATTCTCACTATACCGGGGTTGTGGTTGATTATTCTCAAAAGGGACATTTCATTTTAACAACAGGGCAGACATATAGCACACATACCCGATACATGCGATGGACATTACTCTATTAACAGCCAATCACTCAGATCACCATCAATTAAAACATAAAGGAACCTGCACCTCACCATAGGAACACAGGTACTCATTTAATTCATCAATAATTCCCACTATACAGCTTTTTCTTGATATATAAGCAATCCACTTTTATAATCCAAAACCAACACACTTCTTTTTCTCATCTAACCCCACAACAGATACCAACATGCCTTGCTACAATCTCCATAGATACTACGGACAGATACTCTAATACAAAATCCCTCAGTACGGACTCCCAACAAAAACAGCCAAATATATATATATATATAAACAACATAGCATCAAAAAAAGGAACATATAAAAGAAACTTCATTGGCAAGGCCACCTGCCCTGCCACACAGAGATGCAAACTTTCCTCCCAGCAAGCGCCATTTTCCCAACCCAATCTCCTTGCAATCAGAATGGTTGCAATCGCCCCTCTATGTGATTCTCACGTGAGAAGCATGTGAGTATCACATACATTAAAAATACATACATAAAACGTAATATACATCAAGCATACTAAAAACACACAGACTACAACAAATTATAAATAATCATAATCTTAGTCTCCTTCAGTTTCTTCCATTCCACCTTCCTGGTTCTTCCTTTTCTCATTTTCTTCTTCTTCTGATCCTTCACACTCTTATCTTCCTTTGCCTGACATCTCATCTTCTTCCTACTCCTTTTCTTTGCTTTCCAACTCATCCTTTCATCCATTCTCCTGGTTCTCTTTGTCTTCATTCTCAACCACTTCTCTCTTCTTCTCTTCCACATTTTCCACCTCGTCTGTCTTGTCTTACTCAACAGTTCCTTTCTCTTCTGCCACTTTGTTTTCCACTGTTTCTTCATCACCTTATCTTCTTCCAGTATGTTGTCTTCTCCATGACTCACTCTTGCACGTTCATCCTCATCTTTAGCCTCTTTATCTTGATTGCTACTGTCTTCATTGCCAACCTCATCAGATTCTCCTTTCTCTTCAGTTTCTTCCATTTCACCTTCTCCTTTATCCGCTTCTCCTTTCTCTTCTGCCTTTTCGCTTAACTCCTCAATCTTAGCATTGGTTGCTTCAGCCTGCTTCTTTACTGCTTCGTTTACTTACACCTTTACAGATTCTACCTGCTTACCTATAGATTCTATTTGCACTTTCATAGACTCTCCTTGCTGCCTAACTTCTCCTATTTCCTTACTCATACACTCTTTCACTGATCCTATTTCCGTACTTAGACTCTCTTACTGATCCTAAAGACTCGTCCATACCGGTGAATTTACTTAGCAGCATTAGTAGCATATCCCGAGTCATATCCTCCTCCATTTCTCTTTCTACTTTCCCTTGTTCGTGCCCGACGTTGGTTGCCAATTGTAACCGTTCATACTCACTTTACCGGGGTTGTGGTTGATTATTCTCAAAAGGGACATTTCATTTTAACAATAGGGCAGACATATAGCACACATACCCGATACATGCGATGGACATTACTCTATTAACCGCCAATCACTCAGATCACCATCAATTAAAACATAAAGGAACCTGCACCTCACCATAGGAACACAGGTACTCCTTTAATTCATCAATAATTCCCACTATACAGCTTTTTCTTGATATATAAGCAATCCACTTTTATAATCCATAACCAACACACTTCTTTTTCTCATCTAACCCCACAACAGATACTAACATGCCTTGCTACAATCTCCATAGATAATACGGACAGATACTCTAATCACAGTATAGATATCAATACAGTATGGACACTTCGGCAAAACCGGAAGAACGGATTTTCAAAAAAACAATTGATAAGGGGGAGCACCAATACACCTGTAAGCCGCTAGGTAGCACCACTTATGGACAAACACATGATAAACAGCTGGTTGATGAATGTATATTTTATGTCATTTATTTAACTCTATTTCAACACACTAGCTCTCTTTATAATCAGATATTTTAAGAAAATAAATAACAAGAAAATAGAAAGTGTTAATGCTACTGTGTTTTAATTCTAAGAAGTGTGGAATTTAATGTTTAACACCACATTCCTCCAATCCTGGGGTGTCGCATTGTGATTGCATCGTAACGATGAAAGGTTATGATATGTTCTTAATGATTAAATTAACACACGATATATTGAAAAGTGTGGGGGAAATGTGGATTTTGTTTCTTAAACTTTTGTAGTCTGAGATAATGCAATTCAAGTTTTCTGCAGTAACTGTTAATAAGTGTTAATTTTTAATGTTCTTAGCTTCCTAACGTAAATACCCGGGAATTTATTTAGTCAATAAAAAAGTCATGTTGATGGGTGGGGACAGCCTTATTATGCAGTGTTATTTTCACATTTCATGATATGCCTAGGCCACTTCTTACTCCTCATTTCTTAGCCTACTCACACTTCCGTTCATTATCTTGTGTTCCAAGAAGAATTCAATAGCGGTACAGTACTGTAAGTCATGTGCTAAGGAATCTCTTTTCATTACCTTTATGAGTTCCACGTCTTTGTGTGGCTATTATAGGAGCAACAAGTAGCTTTCAGATTCAACAAATAGACTATACATTTACTGGTAGATTGTTTAGTTTTGCCTACAGATGGCCTAAAAATAAGTAAAGTAAAGCTGAAATACAAGCTCAGGGCTTACAGTAAGTAAACCGGCCAACCACCCTTCGTACAGAGGCCTGCTTCTTCAATCCTAGAAGCCAAGGTCACACCCAGATCTCCATTCGGAGATCCTCAAGTCGTCATATTATAGTTTTGGACTGGGTTTTGATTCTTGGTTAATGCATGTTAGAATTTCCGAGTTGCATCCAGTGGTTCAAATTCCAAATATAAAAAAGAAAGGTTCTGTGGCTTATGATCACGAGAGCCACGTGAAGCTACAAGTTTGCTTTGCTTTCTGTCGCTAGTGAATGTAATAATGTAATATAACTGGTAAATAACACTATGTCGCCTACGTAGCTTAGCGGTCAGCATGGTTAGCTGCCGCCCCGGAGGTCCTGGGTTCGATTCCCGGCTCTGCCACGAAATTTGAAAAGTGGTACGAGGACTGGAACGGGGTCTACTCAGCCTCGGGTGGCCCAAATGAGTAGAGGGGGTTCGATTCCCCCTCAGCCATCCTCGAAGTGGTTTTCCGTGGTTTCCCACTTCGTCTTCGGGCAAATGCCGGGATGGTACCTTCTTCAAGGCCACGGCCGCCTCCTTCCCTCTTCCTTGCCTATCCATCCTCACCAGCCCTTACCTTCCCTCACGAGGCCCCTGTTCGCATTGCAGGTGAGGCCGCCTGGGCGAGGTGCCAATCCCACCTCACCAGTTGTATCCCTTCCGATTCGATGTTCCCAGCTCTAGGACACTGCCCGTAGAGGCGGTAGTGGTGAGTTCCCTCGCTGAGTCCGTGGGTTCCACCAACCTGGAGGGTAAACTACTAAAAAAAAAAAAAAAAAAATTACACTATGTGCAATGGTGTCGCCAATCAATCAAGTAAAACGCTCAGTCCTAAACTTGCTCTAACCATAGCTTAAATCAGACCTAACTTGAACCTCGTCACGACTAATAAGTTGCCATCTATCCGCACCGCACTTTTTACTTGTCAGTGGTATGTCAACTCCTTATTCTCCCCATTCTGCAGAAATGGAGATAATGTAGGATGAGTTTTCCATGCGATGGATGGTTTTAACACCTGGATGAGAGAAGAGTTAGGCTCATAATGCTGTGTGGCTTTTGGAGAGGCCTGGGGCAGGTCTTTCCAGTTGGTACCTGTAAGCGACATGTACATCATAGTGGAATTAAAATTGGTCATTAGGAGGCCTAACTATATGCCATAGCTTCAGTTACTAGGCCTAAGTCAAGAGATAACAAAGGGCTATCGTGGTGTAATCAGTTCACACTCTGCGAAGAGTGCTGGGATTCAGTTTCAAGTCGTAACAGCAGTCTTATTTTAAACACTAAAGTTTCAAATTATGTATAATTTTATTAATGCAGCCAATGGACGTGTACTTTTCTTTTCAGGACGGGTCAGGGAAGGGATATTGGAGGGAAATTGGCCGTGGATTTATTGAAAGGAACCGACCCAGCATTTGCCTGGTAGTGAAAATGGGAAACCACCAAAACCATTTTCAGGACGATAGAGGTGGGATTCGAACTCACGCTCTCCCGATGCCAGCGAGGCACGAGGTAGCACATTAGCGCTCTCGGCCACCAAGGCCGGTTCAAAGTATGTATGCCTCTTGGTAAACTATAATCTGGAGTCATTTATATAACCATATTTTTTGACATACCGGTACTGTATATATTATTATAGTTCCAATTAGGACCTCTTTGGTCTATGACCTGTGTACTTGTGTGTGCATGGTTTGATAATCAGTGTTGTGGTGAATGTAATGTAATTGTTGTTTTAAGGGGTGGAACTTCGAGGTCATCTGCCCCTAGAGTGTTGTGGTGACTAGCAGTGTTTGTAACTTGAACAGTACTCAAAAAAAGGTTTTGCATATTGCGATTTAGTGTTTTGCTATGTGTACTATCCTACCAGCGAATTGTTACCGGTGGCGGAAATCGGAACTAATGCGCTCCGCCCAGCCACACGCCTGCGATAGACGTGCAGCTGTCGCCAGCGAAACCTCATCGCATGTCATTTGTGTGCATGATTCGTGCTGGGTTGTGCGGTGTGTTCTCATTGTACGACTGTGCATGCGTTCCCCCTCTTGCCCAGCAACCGCTTGCGGCAGCCATAACGAGGCAAGCTGACGTAATGTGTACACAATAGCCGTGCTCCATGTCTAGCAGTAACAATTCCCTGGTAAGGTAGTATGTAATGACATACAAAGAAAAACAACACACAATATGCTGTGCAAAAGAGACAAACACTAAAGGCATAACAAAAGGGGCAATCTTTTTCATGTTGGGGCATATCAATACCAGTATGGCCACCAAGAGCCCTAAGGCATGCTTGCCGACAAAGAGGCATACCGTACTGAGAACCAACGAACCAACCTGGTTTGGGGCAGATTATCCCACTCTTGGAAAGCAGCTTCAATCAGTTGCTGAATGTTTGTTTGTTTGTTTGTTTGTTTGAGGATTGGGACAGTGCGAAACTGCACTCCCCATGCATGTTCGATACTGTTCATGTCCACAGAATATGCAGGCCACTCCATTCTCCGTATGCCTTGCATCTGAAGGAACTGATGACCACCCTAGCTCGATGGGCATTATCGTCCACTAGTGTAAAGCCCTCACCCTTTGTGGCATCGAATCCTGTAACGACAGGTTTGAGGATGTTGTCTCTGTATACCAGACCGGTCATGTTACCATGGATAGGAATTAGAGGCGTACGTCGACCAAACATGATCCTTGCTGTTGGAGGCGTTCCTGGATGAAGAGCTTGTGAAATCTCTCACCCACCCGTTGCCACACTCGATTGCTCCTGTTGTATGGGTTTCTTCTCACGCCCAAGTATGCAGGGCTGATGACCATGATGTACAACCTCCTACATGAAACAGCAAGCATTAGCATAGCCACCTGGCTATGGCTTCATGAGACGGTGACGGCAGAGAATCCCAATCTTCGTGCTCCAGTAGAGGAACAGTTAGACTATGGTATAATAATGCACCGGATGTTACAGCCATTCCAATAGACCAAGAGGCACTAAGGAGCAATCTGGCCACAATGTTAGACAACTTCTGTACATCGACTGCAATCTGTTGTTTCATGTCAGGGGCCTGGACATTGTGGTCATTTAGCCCCGTGTACTTGGGCGAGTGTGGAATTTTGATTGATGACCTGTGTTATTGTGATGCCTGTCTTAGTATGTGTATTTGAAATTCCGGTTAGGATTGGTAAGGAGACGGCATTGGCTTTAACTTAGGAACCATCACAGCATTTGCCTGCAGTAGAAGTGGGAAATCTCAGAAGACCACTTCCAAGATGGCTGAGGTGGGAATCAAACCCTCCTCTTCTCAGTTGTGCCTCACGAGACTGAGTGTGCCCTGTTGCAGCCCTCAGATCAGAATTACATTTCTTGGCAGAGCTGGGAATCAAACCCAGACCTCTGGGGCAACAGCCAAGAATGGTAGTCACTACGCCACAAGGTAGTCCATGACTGCAATCTAGATCCGCTGTAAATATTCTCAGAATTGCTCATTAACATCACACATAGTATGGATAGTTATTGTTGTTTAAGGGGCGGAACTGCAAGGTCATCTGTCCCTCTTAACACAAAATAATACAAATTTTAGTTGAGTTAAAATTTGTAGGTGGATGCCTAATATTAATAAAACAAACAAAAATAATATGTATGGAATAAAAATTCAGAAAAGGAAAAGTTCTTTGAGCAAATGCACTTACAGGTACAGTATTTTTCTCACCAAGATACGATGAACTATATTATTAGTAGGGCCATGATTCTTATGCAAGATATGTTTACGTAATAGTAATAATGTGTGAGTCCTCCAGAGAGACTCGTGCGGGTATTTTTAAAGTTAACACCCATATACTGTACATTCTAAGAAGACTATTGAAACCGTAGTCTCCGAAATACCATTAAAACGAAACAAACAAACCCCATGGCACTACAGTCCATGAAGGGCTTAGGCCTACCAAGCGATCGCCACCCAGCCATTTGGCCTGCAGATTATGTGGTGACGCGTGGTGAGCGTCTCGGGTCCCCTCGGCCGTTAATCTTGGTCTCCATGAGCGTGGCGCTGTCTCATTGTCAGACAGCTATTCAATTGTCCTTGCGAGGCTGTGTACACCCAGTTCCAGCCCTCACGCCGGTTTCTGAAATCCCTGACGGAGCCTCGAATCGAACCCGGGGTCTCCTGGTGCGAGGCAGGCGCGCTACCCCAACACCACCCGAGCTATATTACTCCATTTAATTGGGCATGCAAAATAATTTGAAGATGGAATGTTTGGTGCATGGAGCATTCTGGGAGGGGGAAGGGGAATTAGAAACCATAGAAATTCACTTCTAATAGGACCAAGAGGTGGATTAGAATCATCCCTTTTCACTTAGATCACCTCGTGGTGTAGCAACTAGCATTCTCGTCTGAGGGCTGGAACGGGGTACACTCAGCTTTGTGAGGCAAAACTGAGAAGAGGTGATTTTGATTCCCATCTTGGCCATCTTGTAAGTGGTTTTCCTTGGTTTCCCACTTCTACTGCAGGTAAATGCCGAGACGGTAGGCTACCCCTAACGTAAGGCCATAGTCGTCTCCTTCCCTATCCTCACGTAAAATTATGAATGCACACACTAATACAGCCATCACAATAAGACAGTTTATGAGACAAATGATACACACATCCAAGTACACATGACTACAGGCCAAAATTTAAATTCTCCTTGGCAAAACCAGGATTCAAAACTGGGCCAACCAGTTAGAAAGCAGCTATGCTTCTGGACCATGGCAGTAGCTGTGGAAACAATGGGCTTATATGTTTGGCTATTTTTATTTCTTGGATATGAATATTTCTTTTATCCCCTTACTTCACTCCCAAAGTCTTTTTCATCCTAATTGACAGTGTCATGGAGCCCTTTCATTCTAGAGAAAAGGTTCATCCATGCAGCCTCAAACGTAGATGGAAAGTAGAAGAGGCTAAGAAAGGAATGGGGAAGTGACTGTGGTCTATGGGAAGCCACCATCTCAGCATTTTGAGATGAGAAACAAGGAAGCTAACTTGAAAAGACAGGTGAAGGGACGAACCAACTTATTTCACAAACCAGGTCTTCAGTGTGGTGATGTGATTTGCAGTTAATGTTGTACAACATCCTTAGGTCTCAAACCCCAATCCTTCCATTTTCTAACGGGATGGGATAACCCAGAAGTAATGGATCGTTGCACCTGTCTAAAACCATGGAGGATTATGTTAAGTCCTTTGGCTGTCCAACAATAAAATTGTAAGTTATTTTGATTTAGAAGTTATTGCTTTATGAGATTACTTCCAAATCCTTTGTTGTAATGCAATAAACAAACATTCCTGATATCGCCATGATCTCAGATCACTGATTTGATTTCTGATAGAGAGAGTCAGTTTTTGAAATAATGAACTGCTTCAGACCTGTCTATCACATTTGTTGACAACAAGACAAAACTATAGTTATTAGTCACAGAAGCTGCAGGTTATCTGACATGAATTCTAGTTTCTCTACTAAAAGGTAGCGATAAACAATATGTTGGTTTTTGGTGTAAAGATTGTAAGTTATTGCATATTACTTTTCTTGCAGGTATAGTATTATTAAATTTCTTTCGTGTTAGACCAACTTAAATGTTACAGTATTGTAAATTTGCTCCTCAATGACAATGCCAGGGCATTAAAAATCACCATTGAGAAAACCTCTTTACGATTAAACACTCGCTACCATATTTTATATACTGTAGGCTTCTAGGCCAAGCCACTTCAGGATATAGTCACAAAATTGGTGAGCTTCACCTCTGAAAATTGAAAATAGGAAAAAATAATGTTTCTTAAAAAAAAAGTCATGTTTCCATGAAAATATATCAGAATACCCAAACATTTGCAGAAAAATATGCCTGTTTGAGTTGGAATGTTTAGGCTTTCATGGCCAGAAAATAAATTACTGCAAATTCTTCTAGGTACGGTACTATGGATATGATGGGGCACAGACATGGCATAATACCTAGAAGAATTCACTCTAATATTTGTAAGAGTTGTTTCTACATACCGGTACCGTAAACCATGTAAACAAGTAAGTAATACTGTAATGCAGAAAAAATGTGCGATTGCAAGCAGAAGTTTGTTCTTGACACTCTTCATTCTCTCTGTGGAGTTACTTCAGGAAGAAGATAGTGGTCGTAACCAGATGTGGCTGGTTGAACAATATAGGGGAAATCTGCCGGGACCTTTCCTTTCAATAGGTCACAGGCTTTTCCAGTACCTTGCCCAGTTTCATTCATCTCTAATTAACTCTGATGAGTATAATATTTCTTGAATTGTAATCTTCTGTAAATCTTTCTGCCTAATCAACCCTTAAATGAATAAATAATGTGCAAATAGTAGGACATGTTCTGGATATTAATTACATCCTTCATCAGCCATTACAATTTTAGTATGTCATTATAAAGACACACCACTCAGTCCTTCACACATCCTTAAAAAGAAAGGAGACAACTTTTCCTAGCATCACTTCACTATCCATACGATTCCTGACCCCCCCATAAATATGAATAATCAAGGGTAGAAATTAAAATTGATGCACATTCTGAAATGTATACCGTACCACATACTATGACAAGTGTAGCAAGCACAATGCCTATGTAACATTGACATAAGAGGTACTGGTACTGGATACTTGTGATAAACATTTATACCAAATTCTACACCTTTAGCTTGTACCACATGAAACCTTGGCCATGTTTACAGCTAGTATTAAACAGATTATTTCTGCAATGATGAGAATCAAGTCCTTGCCCAACAATAGAATAGGATGTGAGTTGCAGCTTGACATTATCTGAGGAATTTCCGACATCCCTGAACAGGTTTGAACAATGTGGCTTAATGTAAACATTGAAATCTGTTGCTATGACTTAAGATAACTGTAGGCCTACATTTTAAAACCATTGAGCTTTAAAATGGTATATGAAACTCAAATTTATGAAAATGTTTGGATAGGCAGTGGGCTATTTTCATGTAGATTTATATAGCCTATATTTATGACCAATACATTACATTTTTGCGAGACCACCTCGTGGTGCAGCAGATAGCTTTCTTGGCTGTCACCCCCGTAGGTCTGGGTTTGACTCCCGGCTTTGCCAAGAAATTTTGATTCTGGCCTTAGGGCTGGAATGGGGTACAGTCAGCCTCGTGAGGCAAAACTGAGAAGAGGAGGGTTTGATTCCCACCTCGGCCATCCTGGAAGTGGTTTCCCTACTCAAGGCAAATGCTGGGATGGTTGTTAACTTAAGGACACAGCCACCTCCTTCCCAATCCTATCCCCAATTTACAAATACACACACAGGTTATCACACAATATGCCCACCCAATTTCTCAATTCCCGAGTGATAGTGTACGGCTTGTTGACACCCAGAGTTTGGTGTTACATCTCCTCACTTATGCAAGGCTCCACTCTTGTATGATTATTATGTACCGGTATTCATTTTCAAATAACATGGACCTATACGGTATTGCTTTAGTGGCACCAATAATGTTATTGGTTTTACGTCCCTTTTAACTACTCTGGCTTTTAGAGACGCCGGGGTGCCGGAATTTTGCCCCGAAGGGGATCTTTAACGTGCCAGTAAATCTACTGACACGGCTCCCTCGCATTTGCGCACCCTCAAATGCCACCTGACTGCGCCAGGATACGAACCTGCAACCTTGGGCTCAGCAAGCGAGAACGTTACCCCTGAGCCACGCAGCCAGGCTTTAGTGGCACCATGTTCTGCATGTGACATAGTGAAGAAAAATCATCCCTAGGATCGTTGCTGAAAGTATAGAAGTATCCAGGAATTTGATTAGTGTGTATCGAAGATACAGTTGTTGTTGCTTATTTTAAGGGCTGAGACTTCATGGTCATATATCCCCGTGTATTTGGGCGTGTGTGGAATGAGAGGGAGGTATCACTTGAGAAGAAATTGGGTGGGCTTATCATTTACATGGGTGGGCAAACTTTTAGTGGTCTCACAGAATTAAATAAAATTAAGGGCATTGTGATATGTATATGAGGTAGGAACATCAAGGTTAACAGCCCTGGTTTTTAAGTCACACAGCCTTAATGCCATGCCGAGCGTAGTGAGGGGGTTGCTAACCTCAATAGTTTGTCTCTGAAAGCAACACTATTTACAATTTTGAGGGACTGGAGTACCTTCAGTCATTTTCAACAATCGTGGGATTGTAGCTTTGGGTACACGACAATCCAAACTTCTCCAGAACTCTTCAGGAATAGCACAAAGTCCCATAGGTGAGGGAGCAAATGTTAAATCTGATTTGCATTGTAGCTTGTAATTAAAGCACTTAATTCACTGTAAAGGGCTGCAGCTTAACAAACTACATTTAATAAAACACATCAACTAATTTCAGTCAGGAAACCATTTGCCTCCTAGGCTAAGTGGGGTTAGAAAACGGACACTTTAAAGGAGACAATAGCTTCTCTAGGGTGGAGATTTAATGTTTGTTGGGCATTATTACCTAATCTCAGCCTAGCACTGCCCTCCTTGTGGTTTAAAACACTTCCTTTGAGAAATAAAGGCTACATACCCTATATATTGACGTGTAGATTTGCCACGTATGCCAGTAAATCCTCCTGATTACAGGCCTTGATCCAGTCATTATATCTGGATTAGGAATGAGGAATTTGTGAATTAATGGATAGGTGTTTGAGGGACTGACATCTCATGGGTATTAAAACCAGAATTATTCGATGAAACGTGTGATATTTGTATTTACCGCTCCAATGCACGAGGAAACCGGAATGCTGTTATGTCCAGTGTGACAAGAACTGCGCAAAAAATTACTGCACAGATGTTGGTTTCCCACATTTCTGCCATTGGTTAAAATGCAAAATTCTGAGTTGATTTTAATAATTAATAATAATAATAATGTTATTGGTTTTACGTCCCTTTTAACTACACTGGCTTTTAGAGACGCCGGGGTGCCGGAATTTTGCCCCGAAGGGGATCTTTATCGTGCCAGTAAATCTACGGACACGGCTCCCTCGCATTTGCGCACCCTCAAATGCCAGCCGACTGCGCCAGGATACGAACCTGCAACCTTGGGCTCAGCAAGCGAGAACGTTACCCCTGAGCCACGCAGCCAGCCATTTTAATAATTACAAACAATGTTTTCATCAGACAAAATCGACATGCCGCACTCAATGAATACGGGTAGACTGCTCTCTCGCGGATACATGGTGAACCGTCGCCGCCATGCGTGCGTGCGTGCGGAGCATCCGGAACCGGCCGATTCAAAACCATGACGAAAAAATTACATGGTAAAGGCCTGATGTGTCCTTACTGTATTGGTATCTGTACTGTGCTCTAATACAAAATCCCTCAGTACGGACTCCCAACAAAAACAGCCAAAAATATATATATAAACAAAATAGCATCAAAAAAGAACATATAAAAGAAACTTCATTGGCAAGGCCACCTGCCCTGCCACACAGAGATGCAAACTGCCCTCCCAGCAAGCGCCATTTTCCCAACCCAATCTCCTTGCAATCAGAATGGTTGCACCATGTAATTTCATTTTTGTACCACGGCCGACTGAATACGAGCTGCGCTCTATACCGGCCTTGACATTCCCAGTCAGAACCCATGTATAACATGTAATTGGAAAGTATCTACTCGTTGCCGGTAGAGCGCACTCCCCTCCCATTATAAGCGCGATAAGGAATAAGCTGAACAGTACGTATATTAAATGTGTAATCTCAAGAACCACTGGATGGATTTTGATGCTGCTTTCACCATTCTGTAAAGGTGATCTCGAGGAAGATTTGTGTAGAAAATAATTTATTTATGACCAAAGGGAGCCAAGCAGTAACGATTTCAGTGAATAGGTCGAAGAAAGAACTTGACGTCCGTGCGCTTTTTAAGCTTACGCTGGACAAACCGTTAAAAATATCAATATACTATGAGTGTAAGAATTGTTCAGCATGAAAAATTGTACAAAAAAGTCCGCGTGAGCATATCTCTATCTTCGATACATCGCCCACTATAAGTGTTTTTAGTTTGGACGGGAGGGGCATTTGGCTTGCACCTCGCCATTCTTAAATTACGTCTGACAGGAATTCCTTGCACATTCATAACTGTTCCCGGGCGAAGCCGGGGCGGGTTGCTAGTGACACTATATAATTATTATCATTATAATTTCCGCATTATCAAAATTAAAATTATATCACAAAATAAAATAGCGTGCTAATAAATCTAAGAGAAATTAGACATACCTTGCACCTTCTTCGGGTACAAGAACACTACTCCAACACCGTCTCATTAAAAGGAAAGAGAGGATCAAAATTACAGCCGGGAACAAGTAGCAGCCAATCGTGTGTTGTGTTTTGTGCTAAGAGATCTTTCGACAAATTATCAGATACCGTGTGCCTTCTTTTTCACGAAGCAGCTGTCAGGACGGGACTTACATAAACTCCTGCTGGACGTTATTCTCGAGGTTGAACAATGCGGTTTCATAATTATAATAACTGTCTCTGATAATCACAAAACTAACACTACAATGATGAGGCATTTAGGGGGAGGGAATTTTCAACCAATGGTCAATCACCCATACGACGAGTCTAGGAATGTATTCCCTAGTTTTGATCATTGTCACATTCTAAAAAGAAACATTAGAACGCAGTTTCTGTAACGAGAGATGACTGATGGTACTGGAATAATTTCAGGGAAATACTTGTCATTGCTATACACAATGCAAAAGGGTGAGATCGTCAAACCGGTCAGACACCTCACTAAAAAACCCATCGAACCCACTAAATTTGAAAAAATGAATGTTCGGCGTGCCAAGGAAGTGTTCTCGTCAGAAGTTATTGGTGCCATTAGTACACTAAAAGAAAATATAGGCATGCACCCGGAAGCGTACACATTCATGGACGCAGAAGCAACCATTTTTTTTTTGAAAAACGTTAATAAATGGTTCGCTATGCATGACGTAAGCATCACATATCATCATATTCAGTCTAGAAATCCAGATAAAGGGCATTTTTTCTCATTAAATGTCAGTCGCCTAAACTGGCTAGAGGAATATTTTCTTTCTTACCTTGAAACTTTGAAAGCTGCTAGTAACGCTGCTAGAAAGGACTTCCTGAGTTCTGAGACTTACGAAGCTACCTATACAATTAATCACGGATTCAGCTGTCCAGTGCATAAGGTATCTTCTAAAAATGGGTAGAGGAAAGTCGCCAAATATGGGGAGTTTTTTTTTATAGGGCTCACATTAGACATAAGAAGGAACGGAATAATTTTGGTTTTCTCACCAATGTTAACCTCAGGCGATATACTATGTATATTATAAATATGGGCACGTTTGGTGTTGTAATACCCTCTGATATTATTGTTAACTTTAAAAGTGCACTTTCCTCGTATTAGGCAACCGGGTTTCGTAATATGGGGAGGTGAGAAACCTCACGGTTTTTATTTATAATAGGTACACTGAATAGTATACCCTACTAATTAAAGCATTAATTCTGACATTTTTTTTCGTGTGGCCTCCTGAGAGGCCGAGTGCAGGTCTTTCTAGTCGACGCCCGTGGGCGACCTGCGCGTCAGGATGAGAGATGGAATGGATGAAGATGAATGAAACTGGGCAAGGATGTGGAAGGAAGCGGCCGTGGCCTGTTAGAAGGTACCGTCCCAGCATTTGCCTGGTGTTGAAAAATGGGAAACCACGAAAAATCATTTCAAGGACGGCCGACGGTGGGGCTCGAACACACGCGTCTACCGAGTCAGCAGAGAGCTTGGCCCCATGGCCTAACGCTGCGCTTTAGCCAGCGTAGCCACTACTGTCGGTAATTCTGACAATGTAATGAAATCATGAACACAAATAGTACAAAAATACAAAAATGAATATTTTAAGTAAATAACAGTCCTAGTTTCCAGTTGCCGAACTTCCAAACCGTTCAGCAGAAAAATGCATAAACTTTAATGAAAACCGAGTGATTCTGATCGAATTCAACTGTAACGAGGTGCAAGGTATGTCTAATTTCTCTTAGATTTATTAGCACGCTATTTTATTTTGTGATATAATTTGCATTTTGATATTGTGGGAATTATAATGATAATATAATAGTGTCACTAGCAACCCGCCCCGGCTTCGCCCGGGAACAGTTATGAATGTGCAAGGAATTCCTGTCAGACGTAATTTAAGAATGGCGAGGTGCAAGCCAAATCCCCCTCCCGTCCAAACTAAAAACACTTATAGTGGGCGATGTATCGAAGATAGAGATATGCTCACGCGGACTTTTTTGTACAATTTTTCATGCTGAACAATTCTTACACTCATAGTATATTGATATTTTTAACGGTTTGTCTAGCGTAAGCTTAAAAAGCGCACGGACGTCAAGTTCTTTCTTCGACCTATTCACTGAAATCTAAAATCGTTACTGCTTGGCTCCCTTTGATCATAAATAAATTATTTTCTACAGAAATCTTCCTCGATATTACCTGTACAGAATGGTGAAAGCCGCATCAAAATCCATCCAGTGGTTCTCGAGATTACCCGTGATATCCAAGAATCGGGGACTTTGTTTTACACTAAGTAGAGATAAGTCTTAGTCGTGCAATGCTTGGTGAACAGCGCTGTGTGAGCAGTTGAGTAACTAACAAGATTTCATGAAAAAGGTCTCATTGTCTAGGCCGGTATGAGCGCATTCAGTCGGCCGTGTTTGTACACATGCAGTACTTGTTATTCACACTATGCCACACTTCACTACTGTAAACTACTTCACTTGAAATCTGAAATGATAGTCTGTTTGACAGTTTTATTTACAGAAAGTGAAAAACACAAAGACCATATTGTGTCGAGGTTCACTAAGTGATTTTCTGGAACACATGAAACTGTCGATAGAAAATTCTGCAGCGCTTCACAAGATGCAATAGCATGTGGAAGAGTAAGTAATGGTTCATTACATTGTTCTTGTCTTTCTTCATCCTCTTCTTCTTGTTCTTCTTCTCCTTCACCTATCGCTTGGATTCCCTGAATTTCCTCCAAAATTGTTTCATCCGTGTGTTCAGAGAAAACAATGATTTCGTCATCAACCGAAAGGTATTCTTGCACTGCACTACGGCGAACAGCTTGGTGAGAATGAGAAGGTGATACTCCTCTCAACCAAGTTGGTTCTGTAGTGCCCTTTAAGACTCTTTATTATTTCAATATCTAAAGGTTGCAGGATCGTGGTCCAATTTGCCGGGAAGTAGAAGACCTCCACATGTTGCAGGACCAGTACAAGCCGGACGTTTGTTTTAGACGATTGACCTTGACCTTCAAGCTTGCTCATGAGCCTGTACACTCACTCTCTAGCCCTTTTGCTTCACATTTGTCACCACCGATCTGCTGACTTGAGCACGTGACGACACCACCGTGCAGACAGTACAGTCCATGTCAAAGTATTGTGCGACGCAGAAGTACATGTTATATAGTTACGAACAGAACGCTTTTATATTTGCCAATGACTGTACTTCAGCAGTAGCGTGAGATAGCTTTGTCAATCTGACCGCATGGGGCAGCAGCTTTGTCAATCATGATCGCATGAGGCAGCTGGCAACACCATAGGTACTGTAGTAACTCGCCTCCAGGCTTCCATTAAGATTTTTCACTCTTCTAAAACAAACGTCCAGCCTGTAGTTGCTTGTGAGCTGCCCAATTATCCACGACGAGTGCGATGTTCCTTTTCTTAATTTCAGCATCCAATTTCAGAAGCCACTCTGAGAATATAGTAGCAGTTGCAAAGAAATATAGCTGTGGTCGCACGAAAACGACATGCGTTGTAAATAAAATGGCAAAAGATGTATCATCTGAAGTTAACCTTTACACTGCTATGCTCGAGATATCTCTGGTGCGGTAGAACGTCACGTCCAGTGCTGGATTAACCATAAGGCACAATAGGAAATTGCCTTGGGCCCCCGGCTTAAAGGGCCCCCTAAAAATGAAAAAAATCCCACGTAAAAAATGGGAGAATTATTATTTTTTTTTGGGGGGGGGGGGAGGGGGGTCAAATAATTTCTTGAAACAAAAGGTCGTACTGGCGAAAGTTTGAAAACTCAAACTGTGAACTTTGTCACTGACGATTGTGGTTTGGAAATTCAAGATTGTAGAGGATAGTACCAACGTACCAAACATGTCTGGAAAGTATCAGCGTCTGCAAGCCAAAATATTAGAACTGAATAAATATGCGATTTATGTTCCTTGCGGTACACAATCCCTCGATTTAGTTGGACAATCTGCTGTTAAATTCTGTTTTTACGCAGTTGATTTTTTTTTCGATAATGCAATCATTGTACAACTTCTTTTCTGCAAACCCTCACCGTTGGAGCGTCTTGAAAAATTATCAAAAACGCTAAAACTTTGAAATCAATGTCAGATACGTGCCGGGAAGCACATGCTAATGCAACGGACGCGGTTTATGATTCGTTTCATAATATTGTCGAGGCTTTAGATAGCATTGAAGATGACGAGTTGGAAAATAATGACACTCGTCATGAAGTGGGGTGCATCGCAAACAGAATGCAGAAATTCGAATTCTGGTTCATGTTAATTTTGTGGGATTCAATTTTGACTTCTATCAGAATTAGAATCAGACATTTTAAGGAAAATCAACTTCGATGATGTTACTGAAACTGTAATGTTTTCTATAGCCCTCACTGTTGCGTGACAAATATACCGTTTTCTACTAAGATATGTTGTTTTAATGGGCGCCAAGACCTCAACGCTATGCTGAAATCTAAATTTGTATTTAACAACACCTAGCTCTGGTAGAACACCTTCAAGAATCTTTACTCTCAGATCGTGGTATGATTGGATCATTAACCCAACAAACAATTGTATCAGGAGAAGGAATTGGTCTATATCTAATGCTACCTACTGAAAACAAAGATTGCATGGTTAAAAGAAATGAATTTATTGTATAAAAAACAAGTATAGCAAAATTAATAATAATAATAATAAGTTTGAATTTAAATTGGAGCGTTGCGATTTAAATATTACCGCTAGAAAATTACGTGAAAACTGAGTCGGATAAATTACTGATTTTACTCTTATTCCCAAGCTATGAATTTACTGAATATGAAACAAAGAAAGACGAGAGATTGCGTAGCTATGTGTCATTCGCGCTTACCACTGGAAATTGCCGTAGCATTTCCCTCGTACTGGATGTTGAAGTAAGCTTCCCATAGCCTCCTGGACGTCGTCATCTTCTTCGTTGTTGATAATATATTTGTAGATATGAAGATTTATGGTCCGTACATCGGAACCAACACGTACAACCACCACTGTTAAGTTTCACAAAGATAGTCGCTAACTCCACTGAACATCAGAACCACTCACTCGTGCAACCATACTGGTTAAATTTTATAACGGTAGTCCTCGTTTCCACGGCGTGCAAACCATATATGCACCCGCCGCATCCCCACTCCAGTCCCGACTTCTAGCTTACGTGGTCTCCACTGATTGGCTGAGCACCCCGCTATACTCCCCTCCTCTGGCTCATTACACTCGGCGGGAGGGTGAAGTCGTTTGCCGTTCCATACATCCGCCTTTTCTTGACGATGCGACCCAGCCTTGCGTCATACTTCCTGACAAGCATAAGCCTGTATCAGAATTTCCAGTGACTCATGTCTCTCAATATACCCTAACTGACGAAACTCCGTAAAATTCCGTAATCATATAATTTTCTACGCTAATGTTGATCGTAATAATTTGCTTGATAGCGTTTTCTATAACATAGAAAACCTATCTGTATGCTTATAATTTTATAAGAAAATGCTCCAAAAAATCAATTAATAATAATAATAAGTTAATAATAATAATAATAAGTTGACATGAAAATTTCTCTTGGCTGAACAATTTACCGCGTAAATAAATATAGAATGGCTTCCTACTGACTTATGCCAGTGGCATAAAAAACCCTCGAAAAACACGTTACAAAACTTTCTGCGAAACAAAATGCAGAAAAATGTTTTTCTGAAAATGTACATAATATGATCTAAATTGTATTCATTATTCATTGTAAATTTGTAATTATGAAGGGGGGGAGTAAAAAAAAAGGGAAAAACGGGCCTCAAATTTTCAATTGCCTAGGGCCACTGAGAGTCTTAATCCGGCACTGGTCACGTCCTTGCTGCGCCCGAGATATCTCGTCGGCAACTTCATCTGAATAACATACTTTTAGAAATGTATTCAGCCTGGAGGGGTTTGATAGTCTCTCACAATATTAGCAGTGAAAACGTTAAGTGCCTTCAGAACGGACCATTTTCTTTGGCAACGGATGAAAGAAATGATACGAATGCCAAGTTGTATCCTACTGTTACATTCTATGATGTTCCGCAGGAAAAAGTAGTGAGCACTGTGCTATCCTTACCAGCGTTGGACGGGGACTCAACAGGGCGAAACATAGGTAACCTGATGTTATCACAGCTCAGTTCTCATAATATACCAATTGAAAACTGTGTGGCTTTCTTCTTCGACAATGCTCCTGTTATGATAGGACACACAAATGGGGTTTCAGCAGTTCTGAAGGAAGTTCAACCAGGTATTGCCATCATAGGTAACATTTGCCACCTGATTAATCTAGCAGCTGAAAAAGGCGCTGGAAGGTTACCAGTTAAAGTGGATGAGGTCCTTGCTGATATAATTTATTTCTTAGAGAAGAGTGTAAAGAGAAAAGAACGCCTTCAGAAATTTCAGAACTTGCACAATAAAGAGGCAAAGAAAATTCTGAAGCATGTATGTACTAGGTGGTTATCTTTAGGCAGATGTTTGGATAGACTACTGGACCAGTGGGATCGGCTTCTTTCTTTCTTTCTTTCTTTCTTTCTTTCTTTCTTCAAGGAGGAAGTAACATTATGTACCCAAAACATTTCCGCAAGCTTGACATCTTTCAGAATACCTAAAGTTGAACAAAGTGGATCCAAAGAGTATCAGAAGAAGAGAATTCTTGATTCTGCTACTACACATGCCCCTAAAAGAATAGCATATTCTTCCAAATGTGACAAACCGTCCTAAAATGTGAGACTTCTGCTACAACTCGTGAGGAAAAATTGTTTATGTTCCTGTCCTCAAACTAGAACAAGGCCTTTCGCACTTTCCTTCATGTGACTATTCCTGTATTTGACAAATTGAATGTTGCCCTTCAGACTTCTTCCCCACAAGTTCACTTGTTATTAGAACTTCTAATGGATTTGCTAAAGCAGCTGTTCACCAAGTTTGTTAAGCCCAAAATTGTCAAAAGCTCCTCATTGCTTGAAGTTGAGTACAACTTGATTCAAAATCAAGGAAGTGATGAGTTAGTTATTGGCATTCAAACTTCGAACATAGTGAATGACTCCAGGATATAGATAAATCCCTTTTCTTTTCATCAGGGAGAAACTACTTTTCTACTGCCTGTGACTACATCATCAACAAGTTTCCACTCAAGGATGATGTGTTAAAGAATGCTCAAGTTGCTAGGTTAGACAAAATTAAAGATGCACAGTTTTCTTCCATTCGTTTTTTCTTGGGAAAGTTTCCTATCATGTTATTCAAGGAAGAGAATGGAACTACAGATGACGTGGTGAATGAGCTTCAGAGGCAGTTCACAGCTCTTCAGGTAGATGACACTTTGGCTGCACATCAAGATGCTGCAAGCAATTCCAGTTGGGCACAAATATAAAGAATTCGTGGAGCCGATAGACTTCTCAAGTATAACCGAATTTCTAGAGTAATGCTCTCTATTCTCACCATACCCCATAGCAATGCAGAATGTGAACTTGTTTTCAGCCTTGTGAAGAAAAATAGAACACAGTTCAGATCAGCCATGTCCAATGAATCTCTGGAGTCTATTTCTATTCTGAAGACCAGGAGTTCTGGTCCCTGTTATGACAAAAACATTTTCTCAAGACTTTTTGCAGGAAGCTAAAAAGGCCACAACCATGACTTAGAAGTCGAACTAGCATGTGATTTGCAGTGTGTGTTATATTATTTCTTGCCTGTGTTACGTTAAACAAGTTTTATTGTGTAAAGCCTTTTTCAGTTATTGTATATCTGCTTAATTTATCAAGGAAGTCCTGTTATGTATGCTCCAAACCAATATTCACCACGCCTGCTGCTGATTAACATGGATTTCTTCTTGATTGTTATGTTCATCTACAAATCATGTAAGTAGATATGATTTCATTGAAGTATCCTGTTTAAAGCATGAATTATTGTATTTTGTAGCCCAGAAGTATTATTTTCGTCAAGTCGGGGTATGTCGAAAATCGTTAGATATTTTGTCACGCGTGAATTTTACTGATAATTCTTTTCAAAAGTTGGCAGGTATGAATAGATTGGGATAAAAGAAGAGTTAGTGGAAAATCAGGAAGAAACTGAAAAACGCATAGGGTTTAGAAAGCGTTAGGAAGGACGTAGAAGAGAGGAAGGAAATCATGAACGCAGAAGTTACAGTACCGAAGGAAGGTATTAAAAAAGTGGAACAGGAACTAGACAAAGCACATAAGGAGAGTGATAGTTGGCTTGAACCACGAAATTCAAGCGCTAGTAGTCTTCGCAGCTTTTTCTATCGAAGATAAGGGCAACATTATCAAAGGGACACAGGATTACCAAATTGGAAGGGAGGCTTCTCAGTGCTAATACTCAGAGCGAAAATAACAGAAATTAAGGAACCGAGTCCTATGGCCGAAATTAAGGAATCGACTCTTATAACAGAATAAGGAACCGAGTCCCATAAGCGAGAATAAGAGATGGAATCCTATGGGAATTATACTACCCCATTCACGTATCATTCGGCACCTTCAGTTATTATTAAAACCTTTCTCGGGAGAGGAGCTATTACACCGATAGAATTTTTACGCGATCTAGGGAATTTCTGGATGAAGAAAGAATTCCTTCGAGCGTGAACTAAGAATTATTGAACGTGCGCTCGCAGGTCAAGCCCTAAACTGTCTGAGAGCATTCAGAAACTCATTCAAGGTATATGACGCTTTTGCGAGAGCATTCTTGAAGCGATTTTGGAATTCAGATGATCAACAGAGTATCAGAGCGGAGCTTCAGTCTAGAAAATCCGCCACAATAAGACCAACGCAGTACGCGGACTATTTTACAACGCAGATTGCGAAATTGCAATTTTTGGAACCACCAAATGCGAGAAGAGGACCTCGTGCGAGCAATAATTCATTAATATCCTATTGAAGTCCAGAGGGTATTGATTGCATCAGGGGCTAATATACTCGAGATTTGCGACGAGTTACTTGGGAGATTAGACCACATTAGTGCGCTGACGGAACCTCGAATTGTCAGGTCAGAACCAAGAGACGTTAACATGATCGTTATGGATCGTGCAGCCCAGACAGAACCCCAACAGAGGCGGTATAACAGAGATGACAGAGGCCCAGTATATGGAGTAAATAGATATAAAGAGCAGAGAAGGCCGTATGACCGAAGGCCATGTTATCAGAATAGGAGGGAGCAATTTGACTCAAGAGGATCCAGGGGAGAAAATAATTATGGAAGAGAATCATGGTCAAGGGGAAGGAGACCATATGACAACTACCAAAATCGACGAAACTATAGGCAAGAAAATCGAAGAAATGATAGGCAAGACAACAGAAGAGACGATAGGCGAGACTACCGTCAAGAACTAGAGAATAGGCATCAGGAGACTCAAAGACACTTGAATCAACTTCGAGAAGAAGAAAGACATTCTCAATCAAAACCCAATGATGACCAGAGACCAAGCACCAGTGGTATCAATCTAAAAAAGAAAATTTCCAATCTTAGACCGAAATTAATGAGCGACGGAATTCGTAACCCAAAAACGATCCAGATGCATGCTTTTCGCCAGATGACAGACGAAGAAAATAGATAGTGAAGATGTACAGAACTGGAGATTGGAACTCTACAATAGTTATGAGGTTGTTGACATTGTCACTGACAGAATAATCGGCAAATACAACGCCGGAAGCCTGAAGTGCTATTACAGGAGACGCTGAGACACATGCCATATGGTGAGCATGATTGTCATCTGTTTGAAATTGAATGATAATAATCGGATCCCCGATCGATTATTATTCAATGGTTGGGAAGAGTATGTCCCGATGTGACATGTGTCATGTTGACTGAAAGCACCCCGTAAGCTAATAGTGGACTGATGACTAGTGATGGGTGCGAATGACGCTTGGACTCGCGATAATCGGTTCTTGCGGTTCCGACTCCGTAGCGATACCGAGTACGAGGAATCGACTCCCGGCTGACGTCACAACAGGCGCGTATTGTGACAGTATATAAACACGATTACGTGTGCCATTTGCTGAATGTGGCGAGGAGGATGGCATCGCGCGAGCGATCTAAAGTGTGGGACCATTTCGACACAGCAGAAAATGCTGCCGATAAAGTAATATGCAACCTATGTGCAGCGCAATTGAAGTACAACAAAAGTACGTCCATGATGTGGAAGCATTTGTCAACGAAGCATCAGATAGACCATTCTGATGATATACAATGCTCCAGTCGGGAAGGTGCAAGTGGCAGCAGTACCGATGCATATCCAGGTACCGTAGTAGGTTTCAGAACAGTATGCAGTATGCCCACTCTCTCACATACACTCATGTCGCGGTTGTGATAACGAACGATAAATCTACATATCTTGTGTTTATATTCATATTTCAGAAGGGAGCACAAGCCAAGACAGCATAGATGCGGCTGTAGTAGAAATGATCGTCCAAGATTTTCAACCACTGAGTATCGTTGAGGATGCAGGGTTTCGGAAACTCATTCAGACTTTAGATCCGAGATACAACCTTCCTACACGCAAGCGGTTACGACAGATGGTTGAAAAGAAATACCAGTCACATGTTACTGCTGTGAAAGAACAATTATCCGAAGCGGAACATGTTAGCTTGACCACCGACCTGTGGACATCCATGTCCACAGAATCGTACATGGCCGTCACATGTCATATCACTGAAAATTTTCAGTTAAAAACATTCGCCTTGCAGACGCTAGGTTTTACGGCAACCACACCGCCGTCAATATTGCTGCAGACCTGGAGCGCATCATTGGTGAATGGGGCTTAACGGGAAAAGTAGTATGCCTAGCGGCTGATAATGCTTCTAACATGAATGCGGCGACAGATATCCTAAGCCCAAAGATCACGTATATGCCTTGTTTTGCGCACACTGTGAATCTGATTGTAAAGAGGGGGCTTGACAGAGCGTCGGATGTGCGAGGACAATGCCGCAGAATCGTAGGGTTCTTTAAATCATCGTGTGCAGAAAAAGAAAAACTGGAATATATGCAACACTCATTAAGTAAACCTGTTCACAATTTAGTGCAGGAGGTTGAGACACGGTGGAATAGTACGGTACATATGCCATGTTCGCACGACTTAGCGAACAAAAAGAGTGTGTAGGAGCCACGTTGGCTTTGCTGGCGTCTGCACCCGAAAACCTAACAGGGTCACAATGGATCACAGTGCAGCACCTGCATCCCTCCCTGGAGCCTTTCGATATGGTGACTACAGAACTATCATCCGAGAGTCATGTGTCGGTGTCAAAAATAATTCCTATCCGCACACAACTCCAGCGTGTGCTCCAACAACAAGGGATAAACGAGGTAGATGACCTGACGAAACACGTCTTGACCGACATATCGGCGGCACTAGAGAAGAAATTCGCAAACGTGGAAGGTGTCCTGCCACTGGCATTGGCAACGATCCTCGACCCACGATTCAAGACCTTGTCCTTCATGAGTGGCGGGATACGCGACGAAGCTGTTAACGTACTCATCAACCAAGCGTCTAGGCTGCATTCCAAGAGCGTGGCACCGCCAACGCCGCGTAACATCGAAGCATCAGTTACCGGTACCACCCGTACGGCCTTCTGGGTATCTTATGACGCTCAGGTCGCAGCGGAAAACAACGGCCATTAACGTCCGAGCGGATGCTACGGTCGAAGTGCAGAGATATTTGCGAGAACGTTATGAACCACGCTCGCAAAATCCCCTGGAGTACTGGAGGGACCACGCTGCAAGATTTCCCGCGCTCGCTGCACTGGCGAGGAGATATCTGTGTTCCCCAGCAACATCCGTTCCCTGTGAACGGCTGTTCTCGAAATCAGGGAATGTGCTATCGGCAAAGAGGTGTCGTTTGAAGGGCGTCATGGTCAACATGATAGTGTATTTAAACAAAAATGGTGGGTGAAGGAACCATGGCAGGTAATATGGTGACGAACCCATTGCAGTGAGATGCCATACGTTAAGTATATATCATGTTGTGTATTGTACAATAATCATTAATTAGTAGCATGTAATTGGGCACGGTTTATATTATACGTACAATAAATAATAGTATGAGCAACGGTTGTATTTCTTATACCGCCCGAGAGGTCCGGGTGTGATTCCCAGCTATAGGCTATCAAGAAATTAAATTCAGGCTCTGACCGTGTGGTTCGACAAGCTCATCATAGATAGCGCCATGCGTACTCTGGAATCGATTCTGGAGTCGGGTACCCAATTCCTGCAGTATTCGGAATCGATTCGTCGCGATTCCAGTCGCCGCCCATCCCTACTGATGACACGTATACGAGTTGTCATGTCACTGCTATGAAATCTTAAAGTTGAATATGAAAGGAAAAATGGCTCATGATAATACTAATTTGTTCGAGAATTTGTGAAGTTTGTCACAGGTATCGTGGTGACGTGTAAAGAAAGAGGGGAGGAGTAGACCATGTGAGGAGGTACTACTCTATAGAGTTCTCTGCGGTCACGAAAGTGAGGTTTGAAGGTGAGTCGATTACAGCAGGAAGGCCACTTCTTGTTATACACCGACCGGTCACGGTAACTTCAGGATCGGACAGATACTCACACGCAGTTTTGTAGTGAGGAACGTATCGAATTACAGTGCCACCACGGCAGAAGTAGAAAGTGAATCTTATAATATGTCGAACACGGACTTACAGTACACGACATTTACGTCGTATGATGTCTTACAGTTCAGAATGCAGAAAGAACGTGTGCGGTGATAGCGAAGAGATTTTTACGGAAGTTATGCCCGTATAGTATAAATTGTATCGCACCGGACAGTGAAATATTAAGCTTATAAGTGGACTGAGAACGAATATGTGTCGTTATTCATTCACGGGAAGTCGACAGAACCGAGCAGGTGTTATGTGTCAAGGCCAGCCAGTTGTGACGTGTCTAGCACACAGCTGTGGCTCAAGGCTAGATTCCTTACAGCCTAGAGCGATCGAACATAACGAAGTATTTCGTGCTCTCATCGCTTTACAGAAGCGGCCAGAGTTTGCGAACCGTTGACTGTATCAAAGTGCGGGTTGCGCGAATAAGTTTCGAGAATCACGGGCCACCATATTAGACGGACAGAAAATTCGTGAAATTTCGACCATTATGGTCATCAGCCACAGTGACTATTAGTTTCTCGAGATGAACTTCCACAACCACAAGATGGGTCGCTTAAAAGCAGGCGGCATGGGGAGTTTCGGAAGCAGCTGACCTTCTGGAGACGAGGATGGAGTCTTACGACCGAATGCGAGTCCACCAAGGGACCTAGAGGTGGGTGAGGATCAGACAAAAATTGCATAGACGGAGGAGACGCCATTTTCTCTACAGTCATCCCAGGTATCGTCAAGATGGATTCGAAGGTACAGACAACGTCATAATAACTCGTAGAACCTAGTTTATTTAGTGATGTAGATTTTAGCGGTTTGGAAATTCGACATCAAATTCTATTGCGATAATCTTGGGAGACACCATGGTCATAAATTTAAACACTGGAACGTTAAACCATTTCTGTAATTTATTGAGGCATAACGAGAAAATCATTGGATCGTGGAAGTAATTTCAGTTAATTAGCGGTATAAATAATTATTATGAAAAGCAATAAATCATTGAAACGTGGAGAGGACGCCGTAAAAAATCAATTGCTGTTACGCCATAGTATTTCACGAATCAGCTGGAAACACTTGTCAGATGAAAATTCATTTAAACTAAGGCCATATATTGGGATTAACCCAACACTATAGAGTGAACCCTTAAAACACACTATTAAGTTGATTTAAAATATTTAAACACACAGTAAAAGATAGAATGATTGAGCTAGGTATGGAAGGTTATTATAATGCTTCGATGAAATAATTAAAAGATGAAATTTGGTAAATGGTATAATGGAACTTAATTACAGGGTCAAAGGGATCATGGATGTAAGGAGAAATGTAAAGTAATTGTGTGGTTAAAGAACCATTGTGAAAAAGTATGGTAAAATGAGGCATCCAGTTATGTGGAAATATGTGAAGTATTGATGTATTGAATGAAGGTGTGCCAATGAACATTCCAATGTGAAGCCAGGAGGGCTCTTTAATAACTGTAAACAATAATGTTTTTGGGTAATTATTAAATAGAATCCGTAGCATCTAGGATTCGAATTCATGGCTTTTATATGTGTTTCATCTGATCATTTTGTTAGTCGATTGTGTGTTAGCTGAAGCATCAGTGGCGGTTTCTGGGTATTCGCCCTGGAGCCAGTGCACACCCATTCTTGAAAAATTGCCGTTCACATTTGAATTTTACGAATATAAAAATTAATATAAGATTTTATGGTAGTATAAAGCGTTAACAAATGTCCAGAATACCGCTTTTTTTACATTTAAATGTACCGCGTTCGTTGCGCCTCACTGCACGTTGCTTGTGTGCTGACTCAGGTATCATCAAATATCGCCGTTCGCCACCTGCAAAATTGTAGCCAGCGTTAGGATTGACGGCAGGAGAAGGGATGGCAAGAGGGGAGCGGGGATGTGTGTTTACTATAACAGAATCGGAGCCAAATCCTTGCCTGGCGAATTGTACTGCGCATGCTCCGTTTTTTTTTCCATCTCCTGTCGCATCTGATTGACAGACGAAGAAGCGATGACCGCTAGCGTGTAGGAGCTACCGCACTATCTGTTGGGGAATTGTTGTACCAAGTAGAGTTTCATGCGCAGATTGAAGTGGTTTGAAAGGTTGTGTCTTTACGCAGCTAGCGCCACTGCCATTTGATTTTCAATGTGCATTTAAAAAACCACAATCATGCAGCCAACTGTATGATATTATATAGTCTATAGTTGTAACAGTGAATTCAGTTTCATTACATTTCTTTATAATTTACAGATTTTTAAGGTCCAGTAATTTGGTGGATTAACACAGCCTATTATCTTGTTGATCTTGGACGTGGCAAGTATTTGTCACAAGTGTGTTTCTAAAGTGTGGAATATTTGAGTGCGTGTGCATTATTACGTAATTGATAGCTTATCCTCCCAGCTTGGCTTCACCCACTGACATAGCTAGAATCATTCCTCTACCGTCGGAAGGATGGTGTCTGGGAGGCAAACACTCTTTTTCAGCAAATGCAACTGGAGATGGTGACATGTGACCGCAAACATGGGTCTAATTCAGGGTCAGAGAAGAGATTTTGACCGTTGGCCTGAAAGGAACCGTCCCGGTATTTGCCTAGTGATAAAAATGAAAAACCACGAAAATCATTTTCAGGACGGCCGAGGTGGGATTCGGGATTATTATCGCTACTGTTCAGGCTATTACATCGTCTCAACTTACTTACTCTGCAAGAAAAGGTGGCCATATAATAAGAAATGGGAAGACCTATTCCAAACCTGAATTTAATTCAAACATCCCTGTGCAAAGCGAAGGTTAGGAATCGCTTCTTCCATGATGAAGTTACAGCAAGTTAGTATGAGTGGGCTTGTGGCTGTGAACTAACCAACTGGATGTATTGTTTACCGTGCTTAAAGTCGTGCTACGTGCACAAGAAAAGAAAATCCCTCTCTGCACGCTGGAAGCGGAGGTAGATTTCACCGGGCAAAGAAAAATGCTTGGAATTCACTAAATTTGCCAATTGTTGTACAGTATACCTACGAAAGTTACACATGTTTAGCATACAGCATCTTCTTATAATACCTGAAACATTTTGCTCATCCCTTGGTGCAAGGGTGGGTCATATCAAATATTCTTTCAGGCAAAAAATGTTGTTACATTTTAGAGGGGTATTGGCCATTTTAAACTGTTTTGATATTGTGCCTATTAAGGGAGGTATGATTTCTTTTCTCTAAAATCTCCATTTTCCCCACCCCTTTGGTCAAACTTACGAAGATAAGCATATGGCCTTTATTCCAAAAATAGTACGAACTTTGAATGGATTCAGTTTTTAAAATACTATGAAAGTTATAGCAATATTTCACTCCCCCCCCCCCCCCCTCCCCCATTTCCAACCCCTTGGTCCGATTTTGCCCGTTAGCGAACCCGACCGAGATTTTGAATGGTTATATTTTATGTAGGCCTGTATATATACATTATAATATTAACTTTTGAACTGACGGTGGTTTTGGGATCTGTGGGATGTAAAACGCGAAGATATGTCAATTTTTTTTTCGGATGTCGAAATGGTACCCTTTGCAATAGGTAGCTTTCTAATGAAATCTAACTAAAATCGACAAATGTGAACAATCAAAAGCCTACATGAATGCAGAATTGGAATTACAAGTACTGGGAAAGTAACAAATCAGACAACAGCTTCATTGTGCATTCAGGAGGGAACATAGAACAGCAAAATATCGAGGTGTCGAAAAACCAACTCCAAGTGCCACTACTAGTAGATGCATATCTAAGCATACAAAATAGAGTAACATAGTGAGGAGACAGTTATTTTGTATGCTTAGATATGCATCAAAATTAGACTTTTTTTTTAAGAGTGCACACCCACAATTTTTCTTCACCAGCCGCTACTGTGAAGCATATAACATCTAGTGAAATATTAAAGGAAACAGTATTTTGTCATGATTTATGAACTAATGTGATTTTCAAAGCAGCGTGTAAAAGAGTCTGGATTTAAGCAGTGCCATGAGACCACAATGTTTCAAATGCATTTGTGGTTAAGAATATCGTAACTAGGACGTGAGCAGTTGTAGAAATATAAATATTGTAAATTAATTCTAGTATAAATATGGACATCCACGATGCAGAATAGCGTATTATTTAGGAGGAAGATCCGATGGAATACTTTTATTAATTTCTTTTGAGTGTTTAATAACGCCTTGAACTTTGTGAACCATCCAAAAATGAACTTTAGGTTAAGTGATGGATGAAATATAATCGTGTGTGTAAAATTCAGTTCCTTGGAGTAAATTTAGGCTGGATCTCCGTCAGTTTTTTTTCTATCAAAGATAGGGCACGAGGAGATTTTGTCCCAATTAAATTAATTCATTTATTTTCTAGTTTCATTGCACATCAAGACTTAATTTAGTTAATCTCCGAGTGTAGGAGTAGGATAATTTATTTTCTGTACCAGTGCATCCCTGAATAAAATGTGGAGTTTTGTCTTAATTGTGTAATCTTTTTCATGCCTTTCGCAACGTAACGTGGATGGTTGGAGATGACTTAAGGAGGCTATTCATGAACCTTAGTCCCTATTCACGCCCTGATGTCACTTAGATCTCGTCCGCCCGGATTTTCGTCGTATCTTAGAACCTGAATATATCTAATCATCCATGTCTTTTTTTTAACGTTGTACCGAGTTTCAACTGAGGATTGTGATGAGTTGGGCCACGCAATCCAAGGCTGGAATATCGGACACAGCAAGAGGACTTCGTGACTGTGAGAAAACATGCGGCAAAAGCCATACATGGAGTAAAGCGTGCGTTTGACAAAAGCCCATTGACACAGATAGAACAGGATTTCAACAAGAACAAAACCCGAGATATTTACAAAACCTTCAGTTGCAACCTTACTAAATACGCCCCCCAACCCCAAGTCTACACTTCAGAGATGGCCAATGTAAGCTTGCATACACCGACAAGGTCAACTGCCAGATCTTAGCCAAATACTTTGAATCTCTTCTTAATTGTGAAGAACCACAATCACAATTCATGTTTGAAGAACCTACACACTCCAACTCAGACTCCTCTCCACTCACGAAAGAGAAAATGAGACAGATCATCCAATCACTGAAGAACAACAAATCACCTGGTGAAGATACAATAACAGCCGAACTCTGGAAGTCACAGGTGGCAAAGCGATTGACAAACTAACAGAGATTATCCATGAGATCTGGAAAACTGAGAAACTCTCCAGTGACTGGACATCAGCCCTGATTTATCCCCTTTACAAGAAAGGTGACAAAGCAGATGTAAGCTACCGAGGCATCTCACTCCTCTCGATAACATATAAAATTATCTCAAAAGCCATTCAGACCCGGGCAGAAAACAACTTGATTCGCAATTGGGGGAGAGTATCAAGGATGGTTTAGAAAAGGGCGCTCATGTGTAGACCAGATCACGACCCTTAAATTTGTTCTTACATATCTGACTCTCAGGAACAGGAAGTTTGTGGTGACCTTCATAGACTTCAAGAAGGTCTACGATTCTGTTGATCGACGTACACTCCTTCAAATTCTAAAGGAAATGGCCCTAGACAACAAAACAAGAACAATTATCCAACAGACCATAACCCATACGACCTCCAGAGTGAAATTCAGGGCGAAAACCTTCGAAATCAAGACAGGTGTTAGACAAGGAGATGGATTATCGCCGCTACTTTTCAACAGCGTATTAGAAAAAGTCATTCGGCAGTGGCGCAAGGAGATGTGTAATGAAGAGGTCGACAACGGACTCGGAATTATAAGAAAATGGATCTGACATTTGACTGCCTAGCTTTTGCAGATGATCTAGGTTTATTTTCTGATTCCACAGATACTGCTACAAAACAAATCATCAAACTTAAAACCCAAGCGGCAAAGGTAGGCCTCTAGATCTCCTTTGAGAAAACGGAATTTATAACTAACGTCAAGCAGGCCCCCAGAGAGTTATATGTGGAACAACGAATAATCAAGCGGGCAGAAAAATGTACGTATTTAGGCGAATGGATAAAACCAAACAACTCTGAGAAAGAAGCATTTACATCAAGAATCAACAAGATGGAAACTGCGTACCACCTAACCAGAGATGTTTACAATAAACGATCAGTGTCCATCAATGACAAGATTAGGCATTATTGTTCAGTTATTCGTCCAGAAGCTCTGAACGCAGCAGAATGCCTTGCAATGAATAAGAAAGGTTTAGTTGAAAAGTAGTGACTTCGGCGGCGTAGTTGGTAGCATGCTGAACTGCTGTGCCTAAGATAGCAGGTTTTAACCCGGCCGATGTCGTCTGATTTTTTAAGAGCGTTAAAAATCCTTCAGCATGCCTTCCTTCGGAGGGAAAGTAAAGCCGGCGGTCCCATGTCATAGATTTATGGCATGTAAAAGATCCTTCCACAGACTAAACTTGTGTGAAGCTAAATTTCTAGGTTAGATTTCGTTGGGACGCTCTATTTAAGTTCCAACGTTCACCACTAGGTATCATTGACATCTGGTGGCGAAAGTTGGAACTACTTGAAATTGAACGAAACTTGTAGCTCACCCTATGGGTGTCCGCTGGAAGCAGCTACAGACTCTGGCGAGCCGAACATGTCCTCGGACACTCCCGACACTAAAAGCCATACGATAAATAAAAGTTGAAAAGTTAGAGGCCAAGGAACGAAAAATCCTGAGAAAGATCCTAGGACCAGTCAGAGAAAATGGAGAGTACAGGAGGCGACATAACGACGAACTCTACATACGTGTGGAAAGGATAACGGACTTTATGCGATCAACGAGAATAAGTTTATATGGCCACATACTACTTTTTAGACAAGAAAACCAAGGGACCATGGTTCTCTGAGATCGAAAAAGATCTTATAGAAGTAGGGATTCGCTTGAGGACATTCAAGAACGTCTTCCTCTCCAGAAAAACTTAGAGCACACCAGCGATTCCAAGAAAAGCCAAAACTGAGAACAGGCAAGAAGTGGACGGCTGACAGAAAGGAGGCGCACAGGAAACGGATGAAGGACTACTGGGAAAATAGTAAAGCTCAACGACGGAAACAGTTGAAGTAACGTGGTCCATAGCTGACCAAAACGAAGTAGAATAATAATAATATATATATATATATATTTTTTTTTTTTTAGCGTATGGCTTTTAGTGCCGGGAGTGTCCGAGGACATGTTCGGCTCGCCAGTTTTGTAGCTGCTTCGAGACGGACACCCAATGGGTGAGCTACAAGTACCGTTGGGGAGGGAAGGAGGGAAGTTGGAATGTAAGGACGAGGAGTTGGAAGGTAGCGGCTGTGGCCTATAGTTAGGGACCAACCCCGGCATTTGCCTGGAAGGAAGATGGGAAACCACAGAAGACCATCTTCAAGGTTGCCGGCGGGGGGATTCGAACCTCCTCGCCTCCCGGATGTGAGCGACTGCCATCAGTCATGCCGTAACCACCACGGCTAACTCACCCGGTATAATAATAATAATCAAATATAACACAATAATAATAATAAAGTATAAAATTATATGATTATGCCTGGCGAAATACTTGCTGCCAGAAAGCCAGATGGTCATTAACATGTTGAATTAAATATATGCTCCATAAGTGCTTCAGGGCGTATGTACCTGCTTAACAATGTTACAACATTGACGTGCAAAAGCAGTTGTGGAATTTTCTGTACACACCTCAGTGTGGTAAGTAATGGTATTTATTTTCAATTTCTTCAATTCAATAGGCACGTCCTACAGCTACTCACTTAGTCGCCTTATTTGCCTTCACTGATCTCATTCATTGTGAATCTTCTTTCAACAATGTCAGGATTCTCGTGAATATCCTCAGATCTCGCATTCCAAGGGAGATTGATTTCATAGTGGTCTCCGTCGTTTATTGAGACTGTCTTCGTAAAAATGTTCTAATTTGACAATTTATATTTCTTCTTTGATGTTTTACTTTTAGAAAGTCCAGAGAACAAAAACTGTTGATTTCAGAGTCAATAATGAAGTTGGAATTCTTATATGATCTTATACGAACATAACTTTCCCTCAACGACCCAGTTAGTGAGGTGGTTGTTGCTTATTTTAGGGGATGCGACATCGTGGTCTTATAGTCACGTGTATTTTGTGTGTTTGTGTGGAATATGTGTGATAACCTGTGGTATTGTGCTGGCTGTACTGGGGCATGTATTTGTAAATTGGGAAGGAGGCGGCCGTCGCCTTAAGTTAGGAATTATCCCAGAATTTGCCTGGAGAAGTGGGGAAACCGTGGGAAACCACTTACAGTATGGTTGAGGTGGGAATCAAACCCTCCTCTTCTCAGTTTTTCCTCATGAGGCTGAGTGTACCCCATTCCAGCCCTCACACCAGAATTGAAATTTCTTGCCAGAGCCTGAAACTGAACCCAGACCTCCGGGGCGACAGCCAAGAAATCTAGCTGCTACACCACGAGGTGGTCGGGTAGTGAGGGGGTGTCGCTAAGTTGGCAGACGAAATACCTAATATATATATATTTTTCGTGTAGCCTCCTGAGAGGCCGAGTGCAGGTCTTTCTAGTCGACGCCCGTGGGCGACCTGCGCGTCGGGATGAGAGATGGAATGAAGATGAATGAAACTGGGCAAGGGTGTGGAAGGAAGCGGCCGTGGCCTGTCAGAAGGTACTGTCCCAGCATTTGCCTGGTGTTGAAAATGGGAAACCACGGAAAACCATTTCGAGGACAGCCGACGGTGGGGCTCGAACCCACGCGTCTACCGAGTCAGCAGAGAGCTTGGCCCCTTGACCTAACGCAGCGCTTTAGCCCGCGTAGCCACTACTGTCGGTATACCTAATAATAATTATATGTCTATGTACCTGGGTAGGTCCCTTAATACCAAACATGGTGAGTAGGGTCTAATTTTTCGTTACTCGTTTTGAAGGGCGTGAGTGATGTCCAAGTTGAACGTTCAAACCACACAAGGCACTGCTCTAACTACATTTGTTGATATGGCGCGATCGGTAGGGCATCTGACTGTCAGCCTGTTGATGCGGGTTCGAGCTCACCTAGTTAAAAAAAATCGTTTGCCTTTCTTACAAAAATGAGTTTAATTAAGAATAAGTTTCAACGATTTCTATTTCAGAACTATTCACCTGTAACAATGTAAAATGATAGAACGACGAACACAGGCAGTTTAGTCTTACTTCATACTCCAGGACATCTTGGATGATTTTACATTGGCGGAGTTGAACAACATGCTTTTTCAACAAGAATGGTCATCCAGCGCACTTCTCCAAACTGGCGAGAGAAGTTTTAAACCGTTTGCGGTGGATAGGAATTAGCGGCTTTATAGAATTCCCACCACGTTCACCTGATCTGACCATCCTGGATTTCTTCATTTGGGGCTACGTCAGGACGAGAGTATTTTTAAAATCACCACAAACACCCGAAGAAATGGAGCTCGTCATTACCGAAGCCTTTGCGGAAATTAGGCTACTCCTCAGATGTTGTCGAACGCAAGAGAGAACTTCATGTGACGAGTGGCCCTCTGCTTGTAAAATGACGGACGCCACTTCGAACACCTTATATAAATGTCCATTTGTAGTTAGATGTAACGCCTGTGAAGAATTAACTTTTTAGTCGCATCGAAGACTGATAACAATTTTGTTACAAATCATTTCCTAATTGTATGTCGTTTTGTGGTATTGGGTTAAAAAGCAATACATTGTGTTGTAAATAAAATACAAACATAAAATATAAAATACAAAATACAACACAAAAATACATTGTGTTGTAATAAACTATGTTGTAAAATAAAATTTTATTTCATAGACATGCTCTGCAAAAGCCATTAACAGATGCGTAAAATAACAAGTTCTGAAAGAGTAATCGTTCAAAATTATTGTGAAGCCTGTGTAAATATACACTGACCGGCAAAAAAAGTGGAACACTTTAATTTTTTATGTAATTTCTTAATTTATTCCACTAAAATGTATCGGTTTTCCAATATTTGCATTATTCATGTAAATTTAGATGGTTGGCAACGGAAAATACCGAATCATGTTTTACAACACGCTTTAACTCACAAATTTCGTTACATTTTGCAAATCTTACAATTTTCTATTTTTTAGTAATGCTCTTTTGGGCTGGTGTTTATCAAACGTATTGCCAAACAAAACAGTATTAATGTTTGCACTGCACTGCAAGAGAACACTGGTCACTAAAAACGGGTGTTTCCACCTTTAGCGTCTATGACAGCTTGTAAACGCTCAGGCATACTGTTCACAACTCGTCGAATGGCATCTGCCGGGATGCGATCCCATTCCTCCAGCAGCGATGTTATCAGTTGTGCCAAGGTGGTGTGGTCATGCTGTCTGACGTTCATTCCAAGCGTATCCCATACATGTTCGATGGGGTTCAAGTCAGGACTACGAGCTGGCCAGTCCAGGGTTTGAATCTCCACTTCCTGCAGATATTGTACAACACAGCGAGCAGTATGAGGGCGGGCATTATCCTGCATCAGCATGAAATTCTGACCAATGAAAGGCGCAAAGGGCATCACATGGTTCACCAGGATCTCTTCGATGTACCTTTGGTAATTGAGCGTCCCGTGATCGATGCACACCAACTCAGTGCGGGCCATAACGTTGATGCCACCCCACACCATAACCGAGCCACCTCCAAATGGAGTCCTGGAGGAGAAAGCAACAGGGCTGTACCTCTCCCCGCGCCTTCTCCACACTCTTTCTCTTCCATCAGGAGATCTAAGGTTAAAGCGACTCTCGTCAGTGAAGAGAACAGAGGCCCACTGCTCGTGGGTCCATCCCAGATGCTGCCTTGCGAAGCGAAGACGCGCCTCTCTGTGATGCCGATCGAGTGCGTGTCCACGTGCAGGTCTGCTGGACGAAAGATGAGCTTCTTCAAACCTTCTTCTTACTGTTCGCTCACTCACTCTCACATTTCTGACATTTTCCAGTTGATTTCGTGCCTGAACTGCTGTGGTATGCCGATAACGCAGAACTTGGAGGGTGAGAAATGTGTCATCCCTGGCACTTGTGCTTCTTCTACGGCCTGACCCTCGTCTCCTGTCGTATGTTCGGTGCTCTCTGTAACGTTGCACTGCACGATGTATGCTACCGAGAGATGATCCAATGACCTCAGCAACATAACGGAAGCTGCGGCCATCCTCCACCAATGCAACTGCCTGTGCAGCTTCTTCACGGCTAAGAGGCATGTTTTAGTGTGAACTGCAAATGGATAACTTGCTAAAATGTGTGGCAATGGTTCACACGTGTTCAACAAGTGCCAGTTGTTATCCCTAGAACAACAATAAGCGAGCGGCAACACTCATAAACCTTAAACGCTTCCAGTCCGCTTCCCGCCATAAAACCATTAAGATAGGCTCATCGAGGATTGGGGGTAATTGGTGGTAATAAACCACCCTAAGAAATGTCATATTATCAATTTCTATTCACGGATGTTTCAGATGTTTGTTCTAATGCATGAAAAGCTTTTAAAATGTGATTAAATCTTTTTCAATGCTAGATTTATACTACTGTATTCATATTACTTTTTTAACTGTTCCACTTTTTTTTGCCGGTCAGTGTATTTTGAAAGAGCAAAATACTTTGTAATGCTGCATAAGAAGACGGCAATCAGTGAAATATAACTCAGCCCCGTCGCTAGCCCGCTGCGAGCCGATTTCAAGCTGATTGCGGGTGGGTAGGCAACCCATTTTACAGTTCCGTGTTGAATCGGAACACGCTGTATATAGTATGCACGGCGGAGTCTTATTGAGGCCAAAGGACGGGTAACTTCTTCTTATGACCAAAACCGTAATTTTCAACAACGCCTTTCAAAGCAATTACAGGGGTTCAAATTGGATAAATGCATGACCTTATTCGTATTGATTAATCTATTTAAAGTGTTTTCTACTGGTACTTTGGGGGAGGGGGGGGGGGGCGCTAGTCTCCAAGGTCCTTTAGGAAATAACGCCCGTGCTTTTTGCATTCGTGGGAATGTAGCTCCATCGTAAAATACAAACGTGACGTTGAGCTCACTAAAGAAAAGAGGAAGTTCCTCCGCTACATCAAATCGTGGATATGTTTTTCAGATCCACAGTAGATGATGAATACCTGTTTAAACTTTCTAAGAAGGTTATATTACAGGCGAGTACGTGTTTACACCACTCGCGATTTGCATGAGGGTAGGTCTGTAAACCAGTTTCTTTATTACGTTTTTGACACACAAAGTTAGCTATTTTTGCTTTGAATTTGCGGAGAAAAGTACAAATCCAGAACAAGAAAAGAACAGCTAGGGCAAGATAGTGAGTCAAGGACGATGATGAGAGAAGTATGAAATGTACTCTCCGAGTCAGCAAATTATTAAGAAATCGGCTAAACACTGCGTCGACGCATGTACTATTTCTTGTCGTCGAAATGGCTGGATTATTATTCATTTCAAGATTAAACGTATCGCGCATAAACGATAGGAAGGTTTTGCTTGGAGTAATTTTCAGATCGATATTTGGATCACCTCCGAGAATGATAGGAATTGTGTCGTACGCATTCGTTTGCTCTCCTAGTAGAGTCAGGAATGAGATGCGGGCAGTATCTGCGCGCGCCCGCTTAGGGGCAAGGTACGCTGTAGACCGTCACACTTTCTGTATCACGCAAATTGTGTTAAATTGTAGTTTCAAACTGGATTCGAATTATACATCATTGCATGAAGGCTACTAAACTTGAAAAACTCTCAGTTTGGACTTAATTTTATTTTACTCAGGGGCCCCTCAAGTTTATGGTTGTTAGCTTGATGTGAATTAGGATTAGATTAGTTGGTGGATTTGTGATTAGATTAATTATTATTTGAAAACGACTACGGTACCTTATTAATATTTGTGTGTTTGACATTTGCTTATCAGAGCGAGTAAAAGGTAAAAGAAAATTCGTTATTGCAAACATGAACTTATTCTTCACCCAAATTTGAGAGCAGTGTTTTGAGAACAAAAACATTTAAAACTAACAAAAGTGATGAACTTCATCCGCGTATGGTAAAATAATTCTGTACTATAGCCTAGTTGAAGGGACTAGTGTCGATTATGTGCTCAATATGTACAAAAGCAGGATCGAACTGATCATCAAGAAGTTACGACTACAACTACTGCATACAGCACTACTATGGGCTGCGGCTGTTTGGAGAAACCTCATAACGAGACGCGTAATAGCCTAACTGCAATTGCGCTGGAGTTCTCTTCAACTCCTCAGGGGGCGAGAAGGCGCGATTAAATTAAAATCAATTTGGAGCCGAGGCTGTGGAGCCGCTATTTGCATAGTCGGACAGGAAACTGCAATTTGGGAGGGGGAGGGGGAGGGAGTGGAGCGAGAATTAAGTGGTTATGGTAGTGAGCACAGCCGAGCAAATATTAAATGAACTTCAGAACGGCGTGGTGGTACAGTCAGGTGTACGTTGGCAAGCAGAGCCCGAATGTTGTCATTTATTTTGGTCTAAACAGGCAAGCAAATTGATTGGGTATAGCACACATCACCATAAAAATTTTAGACACCAGTTTTTCAATGTTGCCTTGTTAGATTCTATGTAAATTTGAAAAGGATTGGAATAAAGTACAGGGATAGGAGGGTGATCTTGATCTACAATCTGTATAAAAACCAGACGCATACCTGCCAACTTTCCCGATTTAGGCCGGAGACTTCCGATTTTCCATAGTTTTTCCCGCCTCACGATTATTCAAGCCATCCTTCCGATTTTTGTAAATTATTGGCAAACTTCAAACATTTCCCAGTATTTTTGGAAGTGTTTATACTAGACAGGCAATGCATGTTATTTGGGTACCTAAATTCGTAAATGCGTTTTGTTTCAGTGTAAGCGGTTGTTTATTGACTTTGTTGCAATATTTTCGTCACATTCTAGTGACCTTGCTCGGTGTTTGACACTTTACTTTGGCCAAAAAATACAATGGTTCTTTGAAACAGTTTTTGGAACAATTTCCGTGCATGATTGAATCCAGAAAAGGTCAATTATTTTCCGTTCTGTACTGTTTGTTCATGTAGTGATTTTTATATCACGTGGTGGAAAAATTGATGTTTCAAAACACGTGGTAACAAAGAAAGTTATTTAGTTAGTTATTGTTGTTTTAAGGGGCGGAACTACGAGGTCATCTGCCCCTCTTAACACAAATTAAAGTATACACATCACCAATAAAATGTTAAGTGTAGGAAAAATAATAAAAAAATAACAATAAAAAATTAAAAAAAAGATTTTGGGGTTAAAAATGAAATGATGGGATAATAAATGGTGAATGCTATTTTAAATCGTTGATTTTGAGGCATAGTTTTGCCAATTATTTGAGCCGATATGAAATATTTCCATCTTCTGAATTTTCCTGATTTTCGTATCATAATCTGATTTTTGAATTTGTAAGGTTGGCAGGTATGCAGACGGCGATTTACATGAGAGAGAAGCTGGTATTCAGAAAGGCGTAAGTCAAGGCTGCAACTTATCACCCATACTTTTCAATCCGTACATTGTACACGAAATAAATTAGAGAAAAAATTGAAGTACGGTAGGGGTAATGATTCAAGGAGAACTAATTACAACACTGAAATTTGCTGATGACATTGTCTTCTTAGCCCATTCACCTGAGGATTTGAATGAATTTTTAAATGGTATGGACTCCGTCTTGAGGAAAGAATTCATGATGAAAATCAATGAAAGTAGAACAAAGATAATTGAATGCAGCCGAAAGAAGTCAGAAACCCCTGTTGATATCAAATTGGCAGGTGAAACACTAAAGGAAGTAGAAGACATATGCTACTTAGGAAGCAAAATAACCAGTGATGGACGAAGCAAAGAGGATATAAAAAGTAGGTTAGCTCAGGCAAGGAAATAATTTCTACAGAAGAGAATTAATCTGTTGACACCAAATATTGATTGAGGTATTGGAAAGTCATTTTTGAAAGCCTTTGTCTGGAGCGTGGCACTCTATGGAAGTGGAACTTGGACTGTTGGCACATCAGAAAAGAAAAGAGGAGGCATTTGAAATGTGATGTTACAGAAGAATGATGAGGATCAGATGGGTAGATAGAGTAACAAATGAAGAGGTATTAGGACGAGTGGGAGAAGAGAGATGTTTCTGGCGACTGCTAATGTTCCTGTGTCGTGAAAGTATTTCTCTCAAACTTCGGAATAAAGCCCATGATTTTCCTGCTGACAAATGGTTTCAATGTAGATAGCTTTTCTCCCTCTTCTGTAGTCCAAAACTAATACACGAGTATATATACTGTACTAGCAGGTATATATCCGCGGCTTCGCACGCGATGAAGACAATGGGTATGATGCATTATTGCTGATAATTGGTCTATTCTATTACAGCAATCTCGGCTGGGTGGGTCTATTTCAAATCGGAAAATTCTGATGCCTGCAGTATATTAGTATGAGCCGCAAAATGGGAATTCCATAGAATTGAGAAAGTCTACAGGGTGCGATGTTACCTTATGTGAACACATTTTTAAAATTATGTTGTAGGTTTTTGGCATGTTTTGTTGAGACATAATGATTTTGTTGTCTGGATACTCGTGAGCACGCCACATACAGTTGCCCATGGGAAAATATGGTTTTGTCTAAATGTACACCTGCTGCTGTTAAGTGTGTGTCATTGCGCTTTGTGAATAGTAATTGCGAATATTGTTTGAAGAGGGAACTGCACTCTTGCACACTGGAATGGTAAATCTATCGGAATATGTGGAATTAAAAGTATTTTTCCCTAAGCTATTCAGGGTGTAATTTTCCCAATATTATCGATGATTAGAACGTCAACATGTCGCTACTAACAGACCTATAGTAGAATATCTCTCACCTTGGCCGCTGATTTACATTATGCAGCTTCTTTCAGTGTTACATCCCGGGGATTGAAATTCTCCAACAACCCTTTTGCCTCACATGACTCTATAAGTATTGAAAATTCCTGATTATTGTGTTTTTAGAGATCTTTAAAAGAGGGTGACCTCGCACATGGTGTAGATGCATTGTCAAAGGAAAACATTTCATCTTACGAACATGGACCCTGTAACCTGCACCGAAAGCTTCTGCAGATTTAACACCATGCCAATTCTGAACAACAGTTCCTTGAACTCAGATTTGCCAATATTTTATTGTATCGTTCCATGTGTAATATCTCTGTACCTCAACATATAGAAGAGTCCTTTGAAAATCATGTCTTGTGTAAATTTTGGAAAAGATGGTCAGTGTGAATTTTGGCGGAGTGTATATGCGCTCGTGGAAATAATTTTAAGTGAAATAGACTGGTTCACAATTCTGTAAATGCACATTGAGGTATGTGACGGCGGGATGCCTTTAGTGTTACGGAAACGCTAATAGCCACCACACAGCTTCGTTGCTACTGACATAACGACCAGATTGATATGTTTGCACTTACTATACGGGATTTGTGAGCCCTGTGTTTATGAAATTGAACGTAGCTTGATCGCTACCTTTATTTATTTATATTTATTCAGATCCACAGTATTTTAATAGAAGAAAGAACTGTTCTTCGCCTGGACAATGGAGATTTTTTACATGGTTGTAATTTCAAGTTCATACAATTATTTGTAATGTCTGCAATGAGAATGTTTATGGAGTTTAAATGAACTGCCGCTAGGTAGTGCCATAAATGTGAAGGTTATTGAATGCATATCTTTACTTTGTTATTGTTGTTTTAAGGGGCGGAACTACGAGGCCATCTGTCCCTAATTCATGTCTTTGATTTGACAATTGGTATGAATTACAAATATCAAAATTGGAACAGCCTATGTCATCGATGGATAATAATCAAGCTATTATAACGGAACAAGTTAGATCTGAACCTTCCGATGCGCATGTGCGTCCTGTTGCATTACGTCATCCCCCCGCCTGGATTCTTTGTCAACCAGTGAGCACATACTTCGTCACGTGCGGGTTAGATGTTGCCAAGTAGTCATTACTCCCAGAACCTTGGCAGGGTACAGATACTGTCAAGGCAAGCGAAGCAAGACTAACCGGCTCTGTTCTTCGACAAGCACGGCAACAAGCTTGCTGTCAGGAGTGTGAAGTGGGCGCGCTCTCAGTTCATTACCACCAATACCAATGCTATGTCACTGAGAATGCTCCTATTCGATACTTTATGCCTGAATATTATAACCACGACGAACAGCGAACAGCCCCAAACAGCTGTTGCACCAAAGAGGGGAAATCGCATTTGCGCCTAGTGATCCCACCACTTCCCCTCCTAGACTAGACACCGCCATGACAGGCCAGGTCTAACTTGCCACGCTATACGCATGGGAAATTTTAAGTTCAATAGGTGCTGCGTGTGTTGCGTTATTGAACCTTACACAATCAGCAACTGCATACTTTTGATATTAACGTTAATCAAGTGATCCTGCGACTGACACTTATGGTAATGCCATCCTCTTGCAGCCCAGCAAACCGCGCGACGTCAAAGAAATCCACCATATTTTTAGGAGATTGGGAATGGTGGTAGAACTCATATTGCTCGCAGGAAACGCTTGTACTTCACTGAAAATATTTTAACTCCACCTAGTTGTGAATTACACAGTGTTTCAGGAAAGGAAGTAATTACTTGCAGAACCATTTTTCACTTTCTTAGCATGGAAACGATATAATTGTTTCGATGTGCATGGATATTCAGAAATTTAATTGATAGGCACACCCACCTTTAGCTGCAACTTGTGGGACGGAACCCCCGGCAGCTCTATTGAGTTAAGAAACTCTACAGGGTATGTAGTTGCATCGTCACTCGTCATAACTGTATCGATCGACGTGCACGTGATTACCTCACCAGGTACTTGATCAATATTTTTTAAATTGATGTTTCCAGCTGATACGTTCTTAGGCACTATTATTGCTCTTTCACATAACCACTCCTAGTTGCTCAAGTTTTGTTGTAAGCACGTTAAAACCTCATTAATTAGGTTATCTTCCGAGTTTACAATATTGCAGAAGTGGCTTTCAAATTTCACTAGGCTGTTTGGTTAAACGGTGTAAATTTGTGCCAAAGAGCCTAAATGCAGGGAATGGAGAGGGCTGCTTGAAATTTGAAGTGGACAGTGTTACTTGTCGGATTTCAGAGTGTAAGAATGTAAATTTTGGTCCAGATCGGTGAACGGTGTAGATTTGTACCAAAGGGCCTAAATGTAGGGAATTGAGTGGCTGTCCGAAATTTCAAGTGAACAGTGTTACTCGCAGGAATCCACAGGGTAAGTACGTAACATTTGGTTCAGATCGGTGAAACGGTGTAGATTTGTGCCAAAGGGTCTAAATGTAGGGAATGCAGCGGGCTGTCCGAAATTTGAAGTGGTCAGTGTTACTCACCGGGTTCCAAAGTTTAAGTACGTAAATTTGGTTCAGATCGGTGAAACGGTGTAGATTTGAGCCAAAGAGCCTAAATGCAGGGATGGAGAGGGCTGCTTGAAATTTGAAGTGGACCGTGTTACTTGTCGGGTTTCAGAGGGTAAGTATGTAGGCTACATTTTGGTCCAGATCAGTGAAAAGGTATAGTTTTTTGCCAAATGGCCTAACTACGAACATTGAGCTTTATATATATATATATATGGATGAAAGGCAACCTATATGTAAATCCAGGGTATAAGCCATCTCAATTTCTAGTTTCATCCAAATCCGTCCAGCCGTTTTAGTGTGAAGAGGTAACAAATACACTCACACACTAACAAACATCACAATTAATTATAATATACACCGTATATTTCTTTCTTTTAACCACAAGTAATTTTTTTCAGGTTATTTTTCGCATGTCCCAGTAATTGACCGACTGAAAAGTCGTAATATCAAATGGGTTCAAGCAATAGAACTCATTGAAAGCGAGTTCAAAGTGCGATTTGTCGAACTTCACGTTTATGCAAATGAGAAGTTGATGTTTTGAAAGTTCCAGAAAATCTACGAATTGAGGTGAGGTGATGGAGCTGCGAGCGAATGATACCTTGAAAAACTCATTCAAATATAATGGTATTATTGTGTTTTACGCCAGTCTTCCTGTGTCCTTTCCCGAACCAAAGAAGTTTGCTGCTTGCATGTTGACTGTCTTAGGAAGCGTTTTCCAACATCTGAAGGATTAAATCTGCGATGCGGTCGAGACTTTCAGACGAACATTTGCACAACTTTTAAGAACGTGCACAACTTAAATCGAAGTTTATAGGCCTATTGTTAATCTGGCGTTGAAGATGCAAGCCCATTGACTGCCCTCTCCAAATTGAACTGTTCTTACTTTTTAAAATCTAATATTTAATTGTAATTGATCTTTTTTGCTTACCAACAATATATGTAAAAGCCAATTTGTCTACTACGGTATGCATGCTGTGTTTGATTCTTCTTGAATAATGCATAATGTAAATGCAAATTATCTCTTTTGCTTAGCCTCATAAGCCGTAGCAATAAACGTCTCTGTATGTTCGTATATTTATTTCCTTCTTAAATAAAATTCTATTGTAAAATTCCATAAAGTGTTTTTCAATTATTTGTTATACCTGGACATCGTGAGATTTTTTTACAATATTAATGACATAGGCCTACTAATAAAATTATTGAAATGTCATTTACTTTTCATTCAACAATTCAGCCAATCCGTGTAAAAGGTGAATTTGACTTATTTTTTTTAAATGTATACTATGTAATATTGGTATTTTTGATAATGGTATTAGTTGTACTAATAAAATAAAAAGTATTTTTCTTTTATCCAAAATTTTAAGTGCTTTTTTTAGACATCTGAAGTTGCTTGACTGACTGCTGTAGTCTTCATTGTAGGATTTGACTAAGTTGGTAGTTTTTTCTTCAAGGCACTACTGTCTGTGTGTTGATCAAAGCTAGTTGGTGTTTAAGATCAAGTGATTGTTAAGATCTACCTTCAAAATGAATATCCAGGTAAGAGTCATTTCTACTTTATTTGCTTTTTAAAACTTACAGGTCAGATATAACATCCGTTACACTAAAACATGTACAAGTTATTATTTTGAGTTAAAAGTATTATCTAAATAAATTAAACTCTCCAAAAGTAAGGTTAAGATACATGTGCTTCTATTGAGCATTTTAGTTTGTTTAGTTTTTATTCATCTACAGTTTTTTACAGAATTAAAAATATGTAACATCCGTTACATAACGGATGTTACAAGGTACAAATTGATGTTTCTCACTGTATTTATCAAGATTTTGACTAACATGTGGCTAACCTTATGACATAACCTCAATTTATAGGTTATGCTATGTGTTGATGCACTGTTTAAAGACAAATTAAATAACAACCCTGGACTATAAATCTTTTCTTTCATATTACGTATCCCCTAAATTCAATGTTTTACAAACCTTTTGGAATAACTTAATACATATTTTCAAGGCTTTTCTTTTTCATATACTAGCCTAGGCCTACCTTGTGCCTAAATAATACTTCTTTAAAGTTTTTTTTAGCCTTTGGAAGACAATAGACTTTTAGGTAACATGGGAATGGTTTGGATACTGTACGATTCTACTTAATTAATAAATATAGAGCCTAGTATTAATTTGCATAAACTTATCCTATTTAATATACTAGGGAACATAGCCTAGTTAGGCCTAAATTTATATCTTTTAACTAGGCCTACAGGCCGTGGATAAATTTTATTGGCAAGCGCACTAATTCACTGTTGGTAGCTTTTCGTACGTCGTTGATGAGCGTGTACAAAGCCGGTAACTGAATATAAATAAGTGAAGTCTCTTGAGATAAAATTTAAACAATTCCTTTGAAATAAAATAGATTTAAAAAATGAAAACTACTAATTGTCAATTGTTTCAGAACGGATCAGAAAATCTTCCCAAGTTTAAAAACAGGATGAAAAAATGCCGCTATTTCAAGAAAATAAATGAGCAGAAGTGTAAAGAGTACCTTCAAAATGACAGTGCCAGAAACAAAGAAAATAGGAAAAAAATAAAATAAAAAATGTCAGAGGAAGAAAAGTTGAAGAGAAAAGAAGAAACACGTTTGAGAGTTAAAGCCTGGCGGGCAAAGAAAAAATCATCACAACTTGCTGATACAAGAAGAAAAATACTCTCAGAAAGGCTGTCTCTAAAGTTAGAATTTAAACAAAATAGAAAAAGATTTAAAAAAAAAAATTGTTTGGTTAGAAAAAGCTGAAATTTATTTTTTAATGTTTATTACTACAATAAAATATATTTAAAAGCATAAACACACCAAAAAGGTATTCATTTGATCCTAAAATTGCAATTATAAGTACTTTTCTTATAGGTGAAAAATATGTAACATCCGTTACAAAATGTGTGTAACATCCGTTACAGAACTCAGTATTTTTGTTTTAATTGCCTTCTAATATTTGTCAATTCTAATTAGTGGATATAAGTAATAGACTAACTTTAGATAGCTGTAATAAGGATTAATTTGTTTTAGACATCCTAGGAGAACAGACTTTTTGTTGAATGTTCATGACTGCATGCAGTAGGTTCACAATTGTGTAACATCCCTTACACGCTAAGATTAATTCTTGTACTTAAACTATTTAAGTTAATGTAACCAAACTCGTCATACTTATTAAAACAACCTCTTTTAGTCTCTTAGTGGTAAAAAAAATAGATTTATATGCATGTAAAACAAAACAAAATAGTAAATTTTGAGCAAAAATGTAACATCCGTTACATACGGATTGGCTGAATTTTAAAATAGCCTACTATGTTGGAATCTGCGCGATCCGCGTGGTATTGAATGTTTGGCTAAGGGGTCATAGGGTGCGATAAGGTTGCCGACCCCTGCTCTCTTCATACATTATGATTAGGGACCCTGATTTATGATAATATTAATTAAAGGGTTCAAAGCGGTGAAATAAAAAAAAAGCGATGTGTGAGTGTGCTTAATAACTATGTGTACGGTGCACGGATTGGTTATGAATTATGTTTTCTGTGTTTAAATACCTAACCTAACATTATTTCAACAAATATTCTCCATGACTACCATAGTCCTTTTCTCACTAATTCGTGGTTGTCCCAAAAGTATAAGCAGAGTATTGTTTCTATGATTTCAGGGCTTCTACCAATCAAGCTCGAGGAGGGACTTTGTTATCCCGTATCTTAAGAAAATGCTGAGCATCTATGTCCAAGATCGCGGGTTCAAACCCGGCCGAAGTCGTCGATTTTTTTAAGAGCGTTAAAAATCCCTCAGTATGCCTTCCTTCGGAGGGGAAGTACAGCCGGCGGGCCATGTCATAGATTTATGGCATGTTAAAGAACCTTCCACTAACTACAATTATGTGAAGCTACATTTCTAAGTTCCAACGTTCGTCGCCAGGTGCGGGTTTCGGTGGCATCTAGTAGCCAAGTTCGCGACTAGGTGTCGTTGACGGTAGCATTTGGTAGCAAACGTAGGAACTACTTGAAGTTGATCGTCTGCAGTCCTTACCTAAATTGCAGAGAAAACACACTAATACAGCCAACACAATTAACACTGGTTATCAGACAGATTCTACACACACCCAAAGTACAGGGGGCTACATGACCGCATTGTCTCAGCCCCTAAACTGAGGAACCAACCAACCTATCTTAAAATACATTTATATTCAAAAATTTCTTATTTTCTATCAAACGACAAATAGTGGCCCTATTTGAAAAAAAATATTACCAGCATTTCGTTGGTATTTACAACAAGAACATATAGCCTACTTTCTCCTAAATGTATGGGTATAGTTTTAACTCTGTGTCCTTATCACCTCCTATTTTCTTCCTATTCGAAGTGCAAAATGGCACACAACAGTATGGTATACTGGATTTGAGCAGGGGCGTTCAAACCATATAATTTTTCCCCAGCATTTTACAATTTCATCAGCAAACACTCCAAACAACGTAGGAATTCAGTATATTAACACCGACTACTTACACTAGTTGAAACTGAAACAGAACTACGTTGGTCTAAACGTATCACTGAGAGACACACATTTAATAAACCTACTGCACAGCTAATTTTTAAACTCGCCTATTTTGGGAGTGAGTGCGCTCTATCGGCAACAAGAGGACATTTTTCAATTACACCTTATGCACGGGTTCACGAACTGGGAATGTCAAGGCCGCTATAGAGCGTAGCTCGCATTTAGTAGGTCGTGGTTAGCACATGCATAGTTCAACTGGTTGCTAGTAGATGTCACTCGTGTAGATCCGGTGGAGAACTTTGTTTGAATTAAATATATATTTTCTATTGCAAAATGCACAACATAACGCTCACTTTTATAACGTCTCAGTACTTAAAAAACAATAAATATAAAAATAATCAAGCAAAAATTACAACTCTGATAGGTTTTGAGCCCCGGTCGGCCGGGTGAAAGACCAAAGCTCTAACTACAGAGCCAAATGTGTCCACCTAAATATCACGTTATCAATCTATTTACAAACAACGTCTTAAGCAAATAATGACTTGGACTAAACGATTTATTCACTGGAGTATATATTCATTATAATCCATTTCATACAAAGTTTATACTATTTCTATCAGTAGGCTATATTGCATGCAACATACTCACATTAGTGAAATATAGGTCAGAACGAGAGATCGGCTGCCATCTTGTCTTGTAACCGAGGCGGATCAGCTTCCTTAAGTCATTTCTGCAGTATAATATTATAATTGGCTATATACTTTTAATTGCGAACGGACCACGTCTTTTAGAACAGTTTAAACCATTCTTGGTTCGATAATCGGAACTGGTGGGTCCCACGTTTTGGATTATAAATATTGCTTAATTCACACGACCGCCATCCAGAAATGGTACGGCTGATGATCTTTTTGTTTGAGCGCAAGACGCATCCCATATGAAGGTATGTTTTAACCAAATCTGGTAAAGATCCGATGATTAGTTTGGTTGTAATTTAATTTTAAATTTTGACCACCTGAGTGGCCACCATTAAGTTTTGGTAAAGGTGGCGGCAATATAAAACATGACGCTGAGGTGCTCTATGCTAGTGCTACCTCTGTACCAAATTTCGTTCAATTCGGTTTCGTCGTTTTTTAATTGATAGGGAGGGGGCAGAAAATACACTCACACTCACACTCCCACACTCACACTCACACACTCAAACTCACACACTCAAACTCACACAGGGGGCGTGGTGGCTCAGCGGTCTAGCTGTATGCCTCTCACCAAGGCGGTCCGGGTTCGATTCCCGGTCAATGCATGTGAGATTTTCGAAGTGAAATGCCATGTCCTGTGGTTCGGATTCCACGTAAAAAGGAGGTCCCGTGGCTCATGATCTCGCGATTAACGGTCACGTTAAACTACAAGCTTCCTTGCTTTCAAACTCACACACTCTCTCTCTACTTTATTTCGCGATATTTCGCGGCTTTGATGTAAAAAAAAATCTGCTTCTTCTTCTTCTTCTTCTTTTTCTCCTTCTGAATAACGTTTCTGCTTATGCAGGTCGTTAACAGACCCTCTTCCAATCCTCTCTTCTCTCCCACATTCTGTCATTCAGCACTTCCTGCCATTGTAGTCCTCTCCGGTTCACACCATATATTTGGGGGTAAATATAGCCTATCAGTGGTATATATATGTTTGGTTGGTTGGTTCCTCAGTTTAGGGGCTGCGACAACGCGGTCATGTAGCACCGTGTACTTTGGGTGTGTGTAGAATGTGTCTGATAACCGGTGTTAATTGTGATGGCTGTATTGGTGTGTGGATCTGTTTTTAATTCAAGTAAGGACTGCAACTTTGCATTTTTCAAGTAGTACCTACTTTTCCCGCCAAACGCCACCGTCAACGATTACTAGGCCTAGTTCAGAACTTAGCTACTAGACGCCACCGCAGTCGGCTTTTGGCAACGAACGTAGGATCCTAAGAGCGTTGTTTACATTCTTAACCAATGCAATTTAGCTTCACACAGGTTTAATTAGTGAAAGGTTCTTTAACATGCCATAAATCTATGACATGGGACCGCCGGCTTTACTTCCCCTCCGAAGGAAGGCATACTGAGGGATTTTTAACGCTCTTAAAAATCCGCCGGCTTCGGACGGGTTTGAACCCGCGATCTTGGACAAAGAAGCTCAGCATGCTACCGACTACGTGGTGTATTTTTGCAAATACACGGAAAGAAAGAATTAGCTTTTGCTGTTCTTCATTACTTTATATCAGCCCATTCATTTACATTTCTTTCCCGCACACACCAACATCGAACTGTTACCTCCTGTTTGCCCCGTGCATTTGTTCATTTTTTCTGTCAGTTTTTTACAGAACCGCATATTCCGTCGAACCAGCCTGACAGCGTCCCATCGCTGCCTTCCGAACTTCCATTGCTTCAAGCCATGAAGACTTCTACATTAATCCGCAGGGCGTCGTGTTCTTCACCAACCAACTACTCCATGAAGACACCTCTCCAAGAAGAATTTTGTTTTTGTAAAGTTTTTTCATGTTTATGTATAACCACTTTGTTTCCTACCCTTACTCGCCCGCTTCCCCCCTCTTCTCGCGTCTTCCTACTGCTCGCTTCTTCGCGCGCGCAGCCCGCTCGCTCGTTCACTTCTACTCTTCTTCTCGACTTGTCTCCGTGCTGTGAGCAACCGCTCACCCTCTCAGTGCACTCAACTTCTTGTTGGACATGCCGTCTAGGCTAGTGTACTTTCTCTGCGTCTAGCAGCCCTCACTTGTACGTCGGAAGTCAACCCAGTCAGTTAGAGCTTAACTAAAGCTCGCCTCCTCCACTCAAGAGGCAAACTTCTAAATTCGACGCCATGTTCGAATTTTAGAATCAACCGTCAACAGCAACATCGCCTCCTTCATGAAGCAAAGATAAGTACCGACTTCATGTTTTAACCTCATTCTCATCGCTTTTAAAAGGCTCAATGCTTTTATTTGGATTTTATAGACAGTGAAAGTTGCTATGTGAAAATAACTGCTTTCTAGAGATCTTCTTGATCAAACTTAAACTATCAAGTCTAACTTTCAAAATGAAAGATTTTCTGAGATGCTATCTCACATCGAGGGATATTTCCAAAATACCCACTGTCTATATAATCTAGTTTTCCGCCGAGGGATTCTCTACCCAATTTAAACAAGTCATCATTGCTCTGGAACCTTCCAGAACCTGCACTCTATCTACCAGTTATACTGCCATGTACTTTCCACTCACATATGGGAATACTTTTTCAAACTAAGGAATCTTCCTTATGAACTGCTAATCAATATCTAATTTTTCTTCCTCCGTTGGGATTTTTCTGGTGCATTCAACTATAACCTACAAGGTTTTCAAGCAATAGACTCACGCAAATCTAGTGTAACTAGTTATTTTCCACCATTGCAATAACTTTCTTTGCCATCAACGTTTTGTGCTACCACAGTGAACTTTTCAACTATATCAACAGACTATTGTGAAAACCGTGCCTGTTCAACTTTTTATCCGCGTCGCGCTCGTCTGAGTACAATAAATACGGCCATGAACACTTTTCCACAATCCCATTTGATCTTTCCCAAACCCTTTACTAACAAACCAAAATAATAAAATTGTTACTTTAGGTCTTTTTTCAATGAGGTGTCACTCTACATAGGTGCCCTCCCTTATTTGCTCCATGTACAACGAATTAATGTCTGTAAAACTTCGTGTCTAGTACACGCCTTAAATTATATTGTTTCTCCCTTCTAATGAGGGAATCCAATTCTTTCTACTCAAAAGTGAGTTATCTCTAGGTTTCACGATAAGCGAAACTTGCCCCATTTTTCTCGTGATCCCTACTTAAACATAGGAGTTCTAGAAACTTCCTTTCAATTGTTCTCTTCAGGTTTCACAATAAGTGACCTGCCCTATTTGTATAATCTACCCAAGTATTTCAGTATTAATACAAGAAGTTATAGAAACTTCTATTTCATTTCTTCCTGTTATTTGGTTGTTACTTTCGAAGTTGTTCATATTTCTAAGATACTTATCTAGAAATCCTTAAAGTACACACCTTGTACTTGATTTATTGTTTAACTTTAATTACGTCAGTTATCTTTAAATTTTTCATTTATTCATCTTAGCTATTTCAAAATCTTACAAAGATTTTAGAGCATATAAAAGGTTTAAAACCAAAAGAATTATCAATTGCCTGGCGCAAGCTTTAGATGTTTACGGAGGTCTGCGACCCCAATTGTTTATAAAAATCAAAATTATATATTTGTTACATAAACTACTTCCTTTTACTTTGTTAAATAAATTAAAGATTTGTTTTTTGCTTTATAATTTCTCTAACATAACGGTTAGGCAAGATCCTGTCTTCCTTGACTCTTCCTATTTAATAAAATAAATCTATTGATAGGGTTTTCACCACTTGTTGCATTTGAGCAAGAACTCTTAGTTATAACTTATGCCAAACTCTCTTCCTATTTCTCCAACCTTTTTCTCCAGTCCGAAACCCACTTCTTTTTCTTCATCATCTTCCCTTGGGGGTCAGGTTATTCCCAAGCTAATAATCTACCCACTACGCCACCGAAGCCGCTCCCTATATATATGTTTGCTGAAGTATTTCGTGGCTGTCGTTAGAACAAAAAATCCGTAACTCTAATTATGATAGCCTACACTATATAAGTGCCTATATACAGGGTGATTCTTATTAACGTTTAAAACTCTCTATACCTGCGTAGATGGCATTGAGACAAGTAATTTGATATAGGACACTTAGGGTCGCAAGTGTCCGGAAATACCTTAAAAGTGAACCACAACTGTTAAACATATGACGTCATCAGGTGACGGCTCAGCTTGAGCGGTCAAGCCCATGCTCCCTTACGCACACCAAAGCAAACGTTGAACATCATATCACTCTGGTTCCGTGTCTTAATGTCAACAAACAATCTGCTTCCACTTGAAAGGAGAAGAGAGAGAACAAAGAAAACTGATGGATAGGTCCCGGATTTGAACCTCGAACCTCACGCACCCTAGTCGCACACGCAGACTCGGAGTCAGAGTGATATGACATTCAACGTTTGCTTTGGTGTGCGTAAGAGATCACTGGCCAGACCGCACGAGCTTAGCCGTCACCTGATGACGTCATATGTTTAACAGTTGTGGTTCACTTTTAAGGTACTTCCGGACACTTGCGACCCAAGTGTCGTATATCAAATTACACGTATCAATGCCATCTACGTCGCTACAGAGAGTTTTAAACGTTAATAAGACTCACCCTGTAGATTGAGGCTTTCAATATGCTAAACCCGATTTTTTCAATGTCATTTTGAGTGACGCCAAGTTCTTTAATGATGTTCGTGACGAACTTGAAAGCTGTTCCCCGAATTCCAGGCATTTTCAGGGAGATTATAAATCTCTCAATGCAGCACGCTGATGCCAGATCTCTTGCACATTGAAATTTCTGCACGATCAGGCACATGATGTGACAAAACTCTTAGACAGGCGTGTTTTAGTGGGTGTCAAGCTGATAGTGTACCGTAGCTCACATGGTTTAAGAGTCCTGCGCCGAGGATTTGCACAAGGCCCCGCTACTGCTAGGGCCGGCCCTGAGCCATGGGTGCTGATCGGGTCGCTTACGTTCCTGGTGTATATGACGCTCAGATGATATAGCAAATATTTCTCTATTTTTAACACATTAAAATCATTTATTAGCCCCTAAAAGTCCGTTCCCAACTAATTACATAGAGCTCCTCAACTCACTGCTTAAATCCTCCTCCTTTCCTTGTGGGTACTCAAGAATCGCTGATGGAAGTGATGATCGGATCATATGTTTTATAGCCTGACCCGTATTTCATCTGTCCGTGAGACATCACAGTCAAGTGGCAATAAAAATAAACTAGTGAAGAGCTTCTGGGATCCAGCGCGTGTCAGCGCCACCTGTTAAGACCGCGCGTTGAGTTATGGTGACTGGAGGGGCCATGCTTGACCCCGCGCCCGCTCGGGTCGATTAAGGTCAGCCGGAGACATTTATCAGAGATAATGGGCTCCATTATAACTGCGAGATGACTACTGGAAGTGAGAGCTGCAACTAATACCGGTAAGAAGTGTAATTTCACATCGTGCTGACTGGACAGTGCATGCTGCAAACTTCTCTCAATAAATAATACAATTGAACCAACAGCTACAAGACTTTCTATCATTTATAAGAACCTGTTTATGAAGTAATTCTTCGGCCACTTTCTGTTGTACAGAGATAGGCGTACTTATTGAAACTCCTGTCCTGAAGGTCCTTGATTCGATTCCTGGCTATGTCAAGAAATTTAATTCTGGTTTGAGAGTTGCAATAAGATTCCCTCAGCTTCATGAAGTAAACTGAGAAGTGGCTTTGATTTCCATCTCATCCATCTCAGAAGTGATTTTCCGTGATTGGGAACGAGATGACCGTGACATGAAGTTTGTCTTGTTGCTAATATTCGTTGTTATAGCTCTAAAACATTGAGAGTTACATTATTTTTTCATATTATATTTTTTCAAGATAACGGCTGTGCGTAACATTCGTTTTGATTAAGTCATAGGTTCCTTACACAAAACTCCCCGTATACCAATTACTGTGTGAGCATTTCATTATTGGATTATGAGTTTCGGGCTGTTGGCAACTCCAGCTATCTGATATGACATCGAGCGGGGAAAATGGGAAACAGCTCGGGTAGGTCTGCCATGAACACTTTGTACGTAAATTAGGTAAATGGGTGTGCTGAAATAAAACGTTATTAGGGAAAATTTTAGAGATCAGAGAATGAACAAAAATGAAGTAGGCCATTTGGTCGGAATTAGGGCTGTCAATTTGAGTTCTATCCTTGAATTATCGCGTCGAGAAAACCGTGGATAGGAAACTCCCTGTCCACCAACGCCAACTTGACTGTGCCTCATTAACCAAAGTAAGATATAATGATGCAATGATCACAGTGGTTGGTATACAGGAAGCTTTGGAAAAATAACCTATGCTTCCCAACTGTTTACTATCAAATTGAATGTTACGCACATCCACTATTCTACTCAGGAGCTGATAACGCAAATGTCAGGACCCTTGGGGCATTGACTAAACATTAACGTGGTCATAAAAACTCGTATTCTCCGACACAACGCTACATGCTTTTCAAACGAAGCAATATTATACGAGTTTCTTTTTAATGCTTGCCACGGTGGGTGAGTGGTCAACGTGTCGGTCTACTAACCCCCAAGCTTGCAGGTTCGCTCCTGGCCGTGGTAAGTGATTTTTGAAAGGCGGCAAAAATTACGACACCATGTCATAAGATGTTGGCATGTCAAGGAACCCATTTGAATTCATTAGGCCGTGTTCATAATGGCAAAATTAATCTCGGGAGTTTCCGCCAACACAAAGTTCCTCATTTCTCTACTAGAAAGCGCTATAGTGTTCAAGGAGCTTAGATATCTAACCTCCTTGAATTTCATAGTGCTTCAAGGAACAACGAAATTCGACATGCAAGCTACTCTTTGGGTGTCAAATAACAAAGCTTGCACCCGGCACCCGAGGCCATACGATATTATTATTAATATTTTATCATTTGAAATGATCTTGTCGACTTCGTCGTTATGCTTGGGTCCAACGTTATGCGTTACGGAGACGGAGACGGAAGTGACGTCATGCAGCCGCGCGGGAAGCGAGTGCGTGACGTCATGCAGCCACGCGGGAAGCAGAAGCTAATGGTTATTGGAGTCTGTTGAAAGAGTCCTGGGGACGTCGAGCGACCTGGGGCGTCGAGCAAAGCGAAAAGTACAGGGTGACTCCTAAAGAGGTGTACAAGATGTCACACAAGAATACAGGGTGACTCATAAAGAGATATACAAGATGCCAGATAAGAATACAAGGTGACTCTTAAAGAGGTGTACAAGATGGCAGAGAAGAATACAGGGTGACTCCTGAAGAGGTGCACAAGATGTCAGACAAGATTACAGGGTGACTCCTAAAGAGGTGTACAAGATGTCACACAAGAATACAGGTTGCCTCCTAAAGTGGTGTGCAGGATGTCAGAGCAAAATACAGTACAAGATGCTAGATAAGAATACAGGGTGACTCCTAAAGAGATATACAAGATGCCAGATAAGAATACAAGGTGACTCTTAAAGGGGTGTACAAGATGGCAGAGAAGAATACAGGGTGACTCCTAAAGAGGTGCACAAGATGTCAGACAAGAATACAGGGTGACTCCTAAAGAGGTGTACAAGTTGTCACACAAGAATACAGGGTGACTTCTAAAGAGATATACAAGATGCCAGATAAGAATACAGGGTGCCTTCTAAAGAGGTGTGCAGGATGTCAGAGCAAATTACAGGCTGACACTTAACGGGGTGAACAGTATGTTAGATTCAATTCAAGTATAGGGTGACCCTTAAAGAGGTTTGCGAGATATCAGATTCAAATAATGGGTGACTCTTAAAGAGTTGTAAAATATATCAGACTCAAATACAGGGTGACCCTTAAAGAGGTGCCTGCGCGGGAAGCCTAAGTTAATGGGTGATGGAGTCTGTTGAAAGAGTCCTGAGTCTTTCTAACATGTGTAGCATTTGTAGCATGCGTCATTTGAAATGATATAACGTCTAGTCTTTCAGACTGACTGTAATTTTTTTAAATACTGATTTAGCTTAGGCCCATGTTCATCTTAAGGAATATTTATTCTCAGGTATTTAGATGTTTCCAGTTCACCTCGCACGCAATCAGCCGCAATTCACACTTATACAATAGGTCTAAAGTACCAGAGGCTTGGCAAATAATTAAAATTTTGTTTGAAACAATTTTCAAGTTTACTGAATGTACCAAACCGTGGCCTTCGTAAACCTCCGACCTGATACCTGTGACGTATTAGGAGTATTACGACACGACACTCGGGCGGCCACACAGTGAGACGTAATGCATTTAAGTGCACATGCGGTAGCATTTCTAACGCGTGTTCTATGGTGATTTGTGCACTGGATTGTATTAAACGACTCCGAAAACATCGTTTTAAGTATCGTAGTGGTTGTACGGCTGTATTATTAAAGTTTCAGTTGTAATGCTTGGTGTTTCAAAAACAAGCACTGTGAACATTGTATAGTACCTATTGCATATGCAACTTGTCATCTCTGTGTGTACCATGTGTTGCCTAGCTTGACTTTCAGACCATGCGTACTTTTAAAACTGTATTCAATAATTTGTAGTGAGTTTTAACCATTAAAATATTATTTCTTTCTGAATCAGAGTATTAATAGAACTGTGGTATCGTACACTCAATTGTGGGGCATTGGATTACACTACTACGAGGGCAAGTCAATAAGTATCTGCAGCATTTTTTAAATTTATTACAAAAAGAGTACATACTTTATCGTATTGATATCATTTTTCAACATAGTCCCCCTGCTTTTCAATGCATATGGTCCACCGTTTCACAAGTTTGCTGATACCCTCTGCATAAAAAGTTTTGCGCAGCAAGCCACGTATGCACCGCGTCCTTCACCTGTTGATCGGAGCTGAAGCGACGGCCTCTGAGAGCATTTTTATTTTTCAGTGGACCAAAGAGATGGTAATCGGACGGGGCGAGATCGGGATGCTCCACCTCAAAACGCAGCGTCCGAAGAGTCTGAGCGGTGTGGGCGGCGGTATGTTGTGAATATTGTGTAGTACGTATTGCATATGCAACTTGTCATCTCAGTGTGTATGATGTGTTGCCTAGCTTGACTTTTAGACCATTAATTTTGGAGAGTCAGGTTCAGTTCTACGAACTCGGGTTATCCATCGGAATAGCTATACCTGGGCTAGCGTCTCCTTGGTATGTCTCCAAGGGTGGATTGTACGACAAGATTTTATTCCGAGACTGGCTATTCCATATTTGTCTGAGAGACTAGCTAAGTTGGTAACAGACGGAGCAAACTTTGTGGACACATTGATACCAAATATGAACTTCTTTGGGAACAGATGCCTATCGTATTGACCACTGCGATACTCACAAACTATGAGACCGTGAGAATAACGAACATATTACATACGAGTCAGTAAAGAATAGTATATCGTATATATAAATATAATGCAAAGTATATAGCCCATCCAAGAAATAAGTACCAGTATGTGCAGGCTAGGCCACTAAATGTTATTCTCATAAATTTTACCTGTCAGTCATATGTTCCAGTCAATAGATAATTTGATCTAATAACCTCGAAAGTGAGTCTTTTTCCAGTCTGAACCGTATTGTACCCTTAGAAAGTTAAGGGTTCAGTATAAAGAATTATTATTTTTATCACAGTTCTGAAAATGATCCGGCCTCTGTCTGATCTTCTTTGCTTTTCTCCTTTGTAGAAATATTCATTCTAATAAGTGATCATCATTAATTCCTGGCATCTCCAGCATGAATGCTCTCTTAAATATGAGTAGCCTACACTCTTGACTGACGCGAAGTTATTATTAATACCCTGTTCAACCAAGGATCACCCCAAATGATTACCGGTACATATAAAAGATAATGCAAAAGCACCAAGCATAACATAAAAACAAAAACTAATAAGCAAAATGAGTTGGACCTGGTGGGATTCGATCTGCAAAAATTGTAACTACCCGTCGTGAGTTGGCACGCTAGCTACTGGACCACCGCGCCCTGGCTATTTGTTGATTTATAAACCGTTGTGCACAATTTTCTCCCTTACTTGTTTATTTTGTCAGTGTAGCGGAGGTTCTTTCCTATAAATTGAGACGAACGTGTGGTGTGCCGGGATATACATCTAATTACCACTCCAGTAAAGAGGGAACCATCTTAACAATTGCTTTTCCTCAAGAAGAGGAAAGATGAACAATGTGGAAGTCTTTCTTTGCTTTTTTTTTAGCATCTAGAGCTCTTCTATTGTGTTTCTCTGCCATATTTTGTGAAATAGTTGTGTTGGTATCGGGATGTTCAGTGGTCTGGTTTGACTTGCAGTGGGCGCGAAGCTTCGTAAGATAGCCTGCTTAGTGTGACGTCACAAAGGGTAGTGAATGGCCTCCACTTTACGAAGGCCGCGACCAGACCCGATACATTTTGTCGAGCGAGGAGAGAACCCTGGTCAAAATATGTGTAACTTTTCAAAAATCAGCGGAACGAGGTTTGCATGCTGCCAGCTTTCTTCTTTAGTATGTAGAAATAAACATGCTTACCGGTACCGACACAGGACATTTAGGGGCTAACATAGCCTATTTTGTCTATACATAGGCTACTTAATGTTAAGCTGTTGCTCCTAAAACCACGTGTTCTTAAGTCTTCTGTTGGTTACACTATCCACAGCTGTAGGCACGGAATGTTTCCTGACCTACTGTAGCTTACTTATCATGACCATTTTAGGCGCCCGCAGCTCCTCTAGTGATAGTTCGAGTTCCCAACAGTGTTTTGATGCTTCACTAGGTCACCATCATTAACAAAAGTTTGGTGCTTTTCAGTCGGTCAACACGAATGTACCCAGAAGAGTTGGGTTATACCCTAATCATGAAATAAAAAAATGAGATTAATAAATACAATAGGATGACCAGTTTCGATCGTCAAGCGATCATCATCGGATCCATTACTCTTAGACTATAAAATCTATATTGATAATACGGGTGAACATATTTACAATATGCACACTTATTTAGTTGCAGTATTGGTCATGCAACTCGTCAGTGTATGCTAGTTGTATATGATGTTTTAGTGAGATGCTAAGAGTGGTGATAGAACTCCGGAATTTGTCTGTCTGGAGTGACTATGTGATTGTTGTGAATGGTCAATTCTGATTGTGTACATATTGTAAATATTTTCACCCGTATCATCAATATAGATTTTATAGCCTAAGTGTAATGGATCTGTTGATGATCGCTTGACGATCGAAACTGGTCATCCTAGTGTATTTATTAATCTCATGTAATTTTTTTCAGGATTAGGGTATAACTCAACTCTTTTGGGTACATTCGTGTTGACCGACTGAAAAGCACCAAACTTTTGTTTACTCAGGCAACACTGAAAAATGGCTTCAAACCCCATAATAACACCATCATTAAATTGAAACTTGGGCCTGTAACGCTTCCCAAGGGATTGTATATATTTGTGAAGTTTAGTGGTGATCTTATGATAAGTTTAGTTGACATTCGACTGTCGGGTGGCCGGTGATATAGAGAGTAGAGCTGACATACGAGGGATGTTTTTTAAGTAAGGGCCGTTTTTCTTTTTTAAATTAGCCAAACATTTTATTATGAAACCACATTTATTTTTAGGTTTTACATACCTTCCTCTATTTTTCTACATAGTTGCCTTGTTTATTTAGGCACTTGTCATACCTTAAAACTAAGTTCTGAAATCCCTCCGCATAAAAGTTTGCCGCCTGCTCTGACAACCAAGAATTCACGGCTGTTTTCACTTCTTCATCGTCGGCGAAGCGCTTCCCACCAAGATGACGTTTCAGCTGCGAAAAGAGGTGGAAATCTGTGATCACAGATGGTCGACCTGAGCGTTCATCGTCATGAACATTTTCACGGCCACTTTTGAACTCGCGTACCCATTTTCGCACTTTGACTTCCGTCATTGCATTATCACCATACACCTCAGAAAGCTGACGATGAATGTCTGCAGCAGACCTGTTTCTTACACACACAAAACGTATCACAGATCGTACCTCACACGCGGCGGGCGAATCAATTAACTTGAACATTGTAAAGATGCACAGTTCAGCTTACAGGTTAGCTACACAGCTGCAACTGATGCCTGCTAGTTCGCAAAGGATGCCGGGAGGTAGCGCGCACACTTGTTGCGGCGTGCGCACTAACTACGGGCTTAAAAATGGCCATTACTTAAAAAACATCCTTCGTATTATTCGAATACTCGCCAATTCAAAATTCGAATAAATTATTCAAATGTTTGAAGAATATGGATGTCCGGATATTTGTGTTATTCGAACAATAGAAGTACTCGAGTATTTCGAATAGTCAATTATTAAAATAAATCAGACAGTTCAAATATTTTAATTATCCGAAGATGATATTAAGTAGGCTACCCGAAAATCACAGCAAATTGTGTAATAAAGACATTTTGTCGAGTGGACGAAATGCTCGAAGCAGGGGCAAATCCCAGGGGTTGGACGAGGGTTAACCCCTTCCCCATTCAGCTAGATAGATGCTTAAAGATAAATGTCATTGGTTGGTTCCTCAATTTAGGGGCTGCGACAACGCGATCATATAGCCCCGTGTACTTTGGGTGTATGTAGAATCTGTCTGATAACCGGTGTTAATTGTGATGGCTGTATTAGTTTTTAATTCAAGTAAGGACAGCAGACATTGCATTTTCAAGTAGTTCTTACTTTTGCTACCAAACGCCATCATCAACGACCAAGTAGTTCTGAACTTGGTTATTAGATGCCACCGCAGTCGGCTCCTGGCGACGAACGTTGGAACCTAAGAGCGTTAGTCAAATTTAACCTATAATTTAGCTTCACACAAGTGTAATTAGTGGAAGGTTCTTTATCGTGCCATAAATCTGTGACATGGGACCGCCGGCTTTACTTCCCCTCCGAAGGATGGCATACTGAGGGATGCTAACGCTCTAAAAAATCCGACGACTTCGGCCGGGTTTGAACCCGCGACCTTGGACATAAAAGCTGAGCATGCTACCAACTACGCCACCGAAGCCGACATAAATGTCATTCATAAGAAGCATTTTCCGGTATGCGTTATTTCTTTCTAGGTTTATTATAATTGTTCGAAAATTTGAATGATTCGACTTGTACGTCAAATATTTCGATTATTTACTGACTAGTCGGGTTATTACACAAATGGGAATATTTCTAAATTTGAATGTTCGAATAGGTTGAAAATTCAATTCGACTCTAGTCGAACCATTCGTTTGTTCGAATCAAATATTCGTATTCAAAATTATTCCAACAATTCTATGTCCGAATATGTATAGCCCTATTATAGAGAAGAGCCTCTGTAACAATTTTTATTCAAATAGGGGACTCATGAGAGAAATCTGGCATTTCAACATCATTGCCATTGTGCATTAGACTCGCCCAACAGTAAGGCTCGTCGCGATACAGTTCTGGCAGCGGCTATCATTTATTTATATATTGCCACAACAGGGCAGTGCCCCAATTACAGTAGCAAACAATTGTTTACACACAGATAATACATGAAAATACATTAAACTACAAAATAAAAATTAATTAGATTTTTTAAGTCGTTTTTACCCTCCAGGTTGTTTTTTTCATGGACTCAGCGATGAATCCCACCACCACCGCCTCTACGGGCAGTGCAATGGAGCTTGGAACATCTGGTCGGGGGATACAACTGGGGAGGTGTGATCAGCACCTCGCCCAAGCGGCCTCACCTGCAAGGTGAACAGGGGCCTCACGAGGGATGGGAAGGGAGGGGAAGATTGGTAGGGATATGCAAGGAAGAGGGCAGGAGGCGGCCGTGGCCTTACAGTAGGCACCATCCCGGAATTTGCCCGAAGACGAAGTGGGAAACCACGGAAAACCACTTCGAGAATGGCTGAGGTGGGAATCGAACCCCCCTCTACTCATTTGAACCACTTGAAGCTGAGTAGACCCCGTTCCAGTCCTCAGACCACTTTTCAAATGTTGTGGCAGAGCCGGGAATCGAACCCAGGACCTCCGGGGTGGCAGCTAATCACGCTGACCACTACGCAACGGAGGCGACAAAAATTAGAATACAAAATAAAAATTGAAATAAAAAAGAAGAAATTGTTAACAAGAAATATACACGAGTTCTAGTCGCAATTACAGAAAATGAACATGATTTTTAATATTTTGTCACATAAAGTAAAACTAGATTCATATTTCTAGGTACTAATACATAATAGCAATAAAGGATGTAAGGTTGGTATTAATGATTAGGATTGGTAGTTAGTAATAAAGTGAAGCCTAAAACTAATAGCAGCTAAATTTAATATCTTTGTAATAGTGAATCATTTCAGTACAATGCTGCTTCAAAAAAAGTCCTCTCGGCACGCCGGAAGGCGGAGGTAGATTTCACCGGACAAACTTGGGGATAGGCGAAAATAGGCAGAATATGCAGATTTTCGTAGAAGGATCAGACCTCATTTAATGCGAGAAGGTATTTTATAATTGGAGCTTAATTAACTTTGTTTTTCGTCATTTTATGCTTATTTTAAACATTTTATTGTCTTATGGGAACGGTAACCTTCTTGTCATTTGGGGTCCATTTTTATACTTGTGGTCACACTGTCCTTATGCTAGGTTTCGACACTGATGTGCAACTATGTAACGGTCTGTTACTTCTTCACGCAAAATTATATCTACCGCAGAGATTTTGGTTGGTTCCACAGTTTAGGGGCTGCGACAACGCGGTCATGTAACCCCGTGTACTTTGGGATGGCTGTATTAGTCTGTAATTCAGGTAAGGACTGCAGACGGTCAATTTCAAGCAGTAGTTACTAATGTTGCTACCAGGTACTACCGTCAACGACACCTAGCTGTGAACTTGGCTACTAGATGCCACCGCAACCAGCAACTCGCAACGAACGTTGGAACTTCCCCTCCAAAGGAAAGCATACTGAGGGATTTTTGGCGCTCTTAGAAAATCCGACGACTTCGGCCGGCTTTGAACTCGCGACCTTGGGCATAAACATTCAGCATGCTACCAGTTACGTCACCGAAGCCGCTTCACACTTAGATGGAAATCTGAATCTGATCTCGTGCAAGTGCGTTATCTTGGCAACGTCTGATGGCTCATCCCTCATCAATTTAGTAGTGTTGCCATGGCAACCACTGATAGGTCTTGGCATTTTCTTATAATTCCGAAATTATTTTTCTCATCCCTTGGCATAATGGTGGGTTATATCAAAAATTCTTTCAGACAAAAGTTTTAGGTAATTATTATGGGAATATTGTCCATTTTGTACGGTTTTGATATTGTGCCTATTAACAGAGATATGATTAATGTTTCCCGAAAAACCCACTTTTTCCCACCCCTTTGGTCAATGGTTGGTGCTATAAAAAAAACTCTTCAAACATACATTTTTGGGCTTTATCCGACACATAGTATGAATGTTGAACGGATTCGATATTTCACATATTAAGAGAGTTATAGCAATATTTCACTTTTTCGAAAAAAAAAGCCCCCCATTTTCACACCCCAACGACCGATTTAGCCCAGTAACGAACTCGACCGAGATTTTATAGGTATACGTATTCGGTAAAAAATTCAAAGTGATTGGTACAAAATTACGGCAGTTATCGTGTCCACAATAAACTGATATACATATACATACATAAATTATATATAACTTTTGAACTGACGGTGGTTTTGGGGCCTGGGGATGTGAAACGCGAAGATATGTCGAAATTTTCCGGAAGTCGAAACATGGTACCCATTGCAATAGTTAGCTTTCTAACGAAATCTACCTCTGGTTGGTTCCTCAGTTTAGGGGCTGCGACAACGCGGTCATCTAACCCCGTGTACTTTGGGTGAGTGTAGAATCTGTCTGATACACGGTGTGAATTGTAATGGCTGTATTAGTCTTAATTCATGTAAGTACTGCAGACGGTCAATTTCAAGCAGTAGTTCCTAATGTTGCTACCAGGTACAACCGTCAACGACACCTAGCTGTGAACTTGGCTACTAGATGCCACCCCAACCATCAACTCGCAACGAACGTTGGAACTTCCCCTCCAAAGGAAAGCATACTGAGGGATTCAAGTGCTCTTAGAAAATCCGACGACTTCGGCCGGCTTTGAAACCGCGACATTGGGCATAGACATTCAGCATGCTACCAGTTACGTCACCGAAGCCGCTTCCCACTTTATCAGGCGGCTTTGGTGGCGTAGTCGGTAACATGCTGAGCTTCTATGCCCAAGATACCGGGTTCAAACCCGGCCGAAGCCGTCGGATTTTTTAAGAGCGTTAAATATCCCTCAGTATGCCTTCCTTCGGAGGGGAAGTAAAGCCGGCGGTCCCATGTCATAGATTTATGGCATGTTAAAGATCCTTCCACTAATTGCACCTGTGTGAAGCTAAATTGGATAGGTTAAGAATGTATACAACGCTCTTAGGTTTCTATGTTCGTTGCCAAGAGCCGACTGCGGCGGCGTCTAGTAGCTCAGTTCTGAACTTGGCCTCGTAGTCGTTGACAGTGGCGCTTGGCGGCAAAAGTAGGAACTATCTGAAAAATTGTTAGTTGCAGTACTTAAATTAACAAACAGATAACACACACTAATACAGTCATCACAATTAACACCGGTTATCAGACAGATTCTACACACACCCAAAGTACACGGGGCTACATGACCGCGTTGTCGCAGCCCCTAAACTTAAGAACCAACCAACCAACCACTTAATCAGATGGATATACTGAATCTGATCTCGTGCAAGTGCGTTGTCATGGCAACGTCTGATGGTCCATGCCTCATCAATTTAGTAGTGTTGCCATGGCAACCACTGATAGCTCTTGGCATTTTCTTATAATTCCGAAATCATTTTTCTCGTCCCTTGGCGTAATGGTGGGTCATATCAAAAATTCTTTCAGACAAAAGTTTTAGGTAATTATTAGGGGAATATTGTCCATTTTGTACGGTTTTGATATTGTGCCTATTAAGAGAGATATGATTAATGTTTCCCGAAAAACCCACTTTTTTCCACCCCTTTGGTCAATGGTTGGTGCTATCAAAAATCTTATTTGACATAAATTTTTGGCACTTATCCGACACATATTATGAACTTTGAATGGATTCGATATTGCACGTATTAAGAGAGTTATAGCGAAATTTCACATTTTCGAAAAAAGCCCCCCATTTTCACCCCCTTCGACCGATTTAGCCCAGTAACGAACTCGACCGAGATTTTATAGGTATACATCTTCGGTAAAAAAATTCGAAGTAATTGGTGCAAAATTACGGCAGTTATCGTGTCCACAAGAAACTGATATACATATATATATACATATATATATACATAAATTATATATAAACTTTTGAACTGACGGTGGTTTTGGGGTCTGGGGGATGTGAAACGCGAAGATATGTCGAAATTTTCCGGAAGTCGAAACATGGGACCCATTGCAATAGTTAGCTTTCTAATGAAATCTACCTAACAAAGTGATTGGTACAAAATTACGGCAGTTATCGTGTCCACAATAAACTGATATACATATACATACATAAATTATATATAACTTTTGAACTGACGGTGGTTTTGGGGCCTGGGGATGTGAAACGCGAAGATATGTCGAAATTTTCCGGAAGTCGAAACATGGTACCCATTGCAATAGTTAGCTTTCTAACGAAATCTACCTCTGGTTGGTTCCTCAGTTTAGGGGCTGCGACAACGCGGTCATCTAACCCCGTGTACTTTGGGTGAGTGTAGAATCTGTCTGATACACGGTGTGAATTGTAATGGCTGTATTAGTCTTAATTCATGTAAGTACTGCAGACGGTCAATTTCAAGCAGTAGTTCCTAATGTTGCTACCAGGTACAACCGTCAACGACACCTAGCTGTGAACTTGGCTACTAGATGCCACCCCAACCATCAACTCGCAACGAACGTTGGAACTTCCCCTCCAAAGGAAAGCATACTGAGGGATTCTAGTGCTCTTAGAAAATCCGACGACTTCGGCCGGCTTTGAAACCGCGACATTGGGCATAGACATTCAGCATGCTACCAGTTACGTCACCGAAGCCGCTTCCCACTTTATCAGGCGGCTTTGGTGGCGTAGTCGGTAACATGCTGAGCTTCTATGCCCAAGATACCGGGTTCAAACCCGGCCGAAGCCGTCGGATTTTTTAAGAGCGTTAAATATCCCCCAGTATGCCTTCCTTCGGAGGGGAAGTAAAGCCGGCGGTCCCATGTCATAGATTTATGGCATGTTAAAGATCCTTCCACTAATTGCACCTGTGTGAAGCTAAATTGGATAGGTTAAGAATGTATACAACGCTCTTAGGTTTCTATGTTCGTTGCCAAGAGCCGACTGCGGCGGCGTCTAGTAGCTCAGTTCTGAACTTGGCCTCGTAGTCGTTGACAGTGGCGCTTGGCGGCAAAAGTAGGAACTATCTGAAAAATTGTTAGTTGCAGTACTTAAATTAACAAACAGATAACACACACTAATACAGTCATCACAATTAACACCGGTTATCAGACAGATTCTACACACACCCAAAGTACACGGGGCTACATGACCGCGTTGTCGCAGCCCCTAAACTTAAGAACCAACCAACCAACCACTTAATCAGATGGAAATACTGAATCTGATCTCGTGCAAGTGCGTTGTCATGGCAACGTCTGATGGTCCATGCCTCATCAATTTAGTAGTGTTGCCATGGCAACCACTGATAGCTCTTGGCATTTTCTTATAATTCCGAAATCATTTTTCTCGTCCCTTGGCGTAATGGTGGGTCATATCAAAAATTCTTTCAGACAAAAGTTTTAGGTAATTATTAGGGGAATATTGTCCATTTTGTACGGTTTTGATATTGTGCCTATTAAGAGAGATATGATTAATGTTTCCCGAAAAACCCACTTTTTTCCACCCCTTTGGTCAATGGTTGGTGCTATCAAAAATCTTATTTGACATAAATTTTTGGCACTTATCCGACACATATTATGAACTTTGAATGGATTCGATATTGCACGTATTAAGAGAGTTATAGCGAAATTTCACTTTTTCGAAAAAAGCCCCCCATTTTCACCCCCTTCGACCGATTTAGCCCAGTAACGAACTCGACCGAGATTTTATAGGTATACATCTTCGGTAAAAAATTCGAAGTAATTGGTGCAAAATTACGGCAGTTATCGTGTCCACAAGAAACTGATATACATATATATATACATATATATATACATATATATATATATATACATAAATTATATATAAACTTTTGAACTGACGGTGGTTTTGGGGTCTGGGGGATGTGAAACGCGAAGATATGTCGAAATTTTCCGGAAGTCGAAACATGGGACCCATTGCAATAGTTAGCTTTCTAATGAAATCTACCTAAAACACAACAACTGGATGCCGAAGGCTAAAAGAAATCAGAGAGGACTTAAAAGAAATTGGCCTAACAACAGAAGATGCTGCAAATAAGAAAAGAGTAACTACAGCACTTAAAAATAGTCTATGACTTATGATTTTCCACTCACAAAAAATACAATTCCAACAAGAATATTTTCAGCCCTAGAAAGGGAAAGACGATCAATACATATGAAGAAGTACTGGGGGGACCGCACATTTTCATCATCATCATCATCATCATCATCATCATCATCATCATCATCATCATCATCATCATCATCATCATCATCATCAACAACAACAACAACAACAACAACAACAACAACAACATCATCATCATCATCAACAACAACAACAACAACATTGTCACCATCAGCAACAACATGTGATTTTATTTTTTGAGAGGCGCCTCTAAAAACCTCCATAGTTAAAAGGGACATAAAACCAATAACGTTATTATTATTATTATTATTATTATTATTATTATTATTACTAGCGGATCCGTGCGAGAACTCTCGCATAATGGGTTGTGTGCGACCCATGTGCAGACTACCCGCCCGGCTCTAGTGCTCTACGGGCTGTACGCGATGCCAGGGGCTATCGTCTTGTTTATTTGTTTAAAAGCAATTTATAAACAAATAAATATATTTCCTTTACTTTTTTTTAAAGAAATGCCAGATTTTTCCTGTACTATTAACACGATTTGTAAGATTTTGGTACAAACCACACCTTCTAACTTCCTATAGTCTAGGAGCTTGAGTTTTGTGAATCGTACACCTTAGCGTATTAGCTAATTATTATTATTATTATTATTATTATTATTATTATTTTATTAGTGTTTCTTCTCTCTCTATTTCCAATCAATCTTACCTACTTGCTTATTTACTTCCTCAACTGCTTTTACTAGCATTGTTATTACTTTTTGTCATCAAATGCATTAGTATCGTTTTCATGTTAGATTTAAGTAGGCTACTATGGTTCCAATCATACTTGTATTGTTTACATTGTATGCATGCTATAATCCGATTAGATGGACAGGGGTCAATGGTCCTATTGTTGCCAGACCAAATAAATGTAGTCTAATTTACTGCTAACACTAGTCCAGCGTTAGGTGCACGAAATTTAATTAAGTTGAGAAAAGTGTCCACAACGTTGTTACGATCTATACTGGGACAGCGTCCTTGTTCTCTGACCGATGACGAGCCACGTATAACTACAAAGCCTGCTTGCTTGTTTGCTTCCTAATATCCTTAATACAACTTTATTGCATGTTCTTTTTTTTGTTAACGTCTTGAGGATGATACATTGTCATATGTTGCTGCAATATGCTCTGTAATATCTAGAAGCTTCCCTGCATGAAGCCATTAGGTTTTAAGTGTGGGATAATGCTGTGGCCACAGCGCCCATTTCTCTAAGTGATTTTTGCTTCAAGACATGCCCCATCTATCTCTTAATCGCTGCTCTCAGTGGCACATGTACAAAAATACGAAAAAGTCGCTAAAAAGCTTTCAGTTGCTACGGTGGCGTTGTGAACTAATCGCCAACAATAACTTGTGGTAGTCTATTGATGTCGTCTCGTTATATATTGCTCAAGTTTCTCAGAGAATAAATCTGTCATTCTGCTGCTGTGCCACGCCCCTATCGGCAGACGCGAGGGTTAATCCAGAAATATGGCCGCCGCATCGCGTTGGACAGAGTTATGACTCTTTGACGGTGTAAAGGGAAGTTGGTCTTCAAGAACTGTGGAGATGATACATTCTTCCTGTGATAAAATTATAATACAAGTATGTTAAGCAGTGTCTCGATTCACATTCGTAAGATGGGTTGAGAGAGCACTAACTTAAGGGGTCACTAAGTGTATGCGTTCGTGTGAAAAGGTGCCAGATCTCTGCTATTGTTTACAGAGAATTTCAATCGGAAACATTTAAGTCGGTATAGCGGCTAGCATGCTTGGCTGTCGTCCTAGAGGTCCGGGTTCGATTCCCGCCTCTGCCAAAATAATCAATTTCAGTCTGAGGGTTTGGAACGAGGATACACTCAGCCTCGTGAGGCAAAACTGAGTAGATGTGAGTTCCATTCTCACCTCAGCCATCCTATAAGTGGTTTTCCGTGGTTTCCCATTTCTACTCCAGGCAATTGCCGGGATGTTTCCAAACCTAAGGCCACGACCACCTCCATTCCAATCCTCGCCTCAATTACAAATACACTGGCTGCGTGGGGCAGAGGTAACGTTCATTCCTGTTGTTCCCAAAGTTGCCGGATCAAATCATGGCTCAGTCAGTTGGCATTTGAGGGTGCGCAAATGCGAAGGAACCGTATCAGTAGATTTATTGGCACGTTAAAGATCCCCTTCGGGACAAAATTATGGCACCCCGGCGTCTCTAAAAGCCTCAGCAATTAGTTGTTGTTGTTGTTGTTGTTTTAAGGGGGCGGAACTACCTCAGCAGTTAAAAGGGGTGTTAATATTGGCTTTTTTTTTGACCGGGGTGCTGCTTCTCTGGTTGGTTCTTAAGTTTAGGGGCTGCGACAACGCGGTCATGTAGCCCAACTGCTTCTCTGATTAGACAGCTACTCAATTGTTCTCTGGTGGTTGAGTGCAACTTGTTCCAGTCCTCATACCAGTTTCGAAAATCCTTGACGAAGCCAGTAATCGAACCCGTGTCCTCCCGGTGAGAGACAGGCGTGCTACTCCTAGGCATATACCACTTTTGTATAAAATAATAATAATATGTATTTAAAGCCCCTTTAAATTAGTAACCACCTAGTGGCGCAGTGGCTAGCATTGTTGGCGGTTACCCCCGAGGTACCAGGATCGATCCCCGGCTCTGCCAAGAATTTAAAAGTCTTGGTATGGTCTGGTACGGGGTCTCCCAGCCTCGTGATGCATAATGGGAATCTGCCGGATGCTATGGCAGGAGGAGGAGTGGAAAGGATCTGACCACCCTACCACACGCAAACTCCGGCTCGGGATGCCTGGTTAGTGATCCCTTGACTTAGTCAAGGGCTCGAAATTCAGGTCGCCTACGTCCCTGGAGGGGACATGGCACTCTATCTATTTTTTAAATTAGTGACGTAAGAGATGACGGGAGGCCGGAATTTCACATTGGAAGGTATTTTTGTTTCTACAGACATAAGGCTGTCCATTTAAATACCCTTAAATTCTGTCGTGCTGAGTCGGGAACGAATGCGTGTTCTAAGCTCTCGACGATTGTATTTAAGCAACTGCGCCACTAAACCCGACCTTAACTTTATTATTTTACTAGCTGAAGTACCCGTTCTTCGAACGACTTTTAGTACTTGCTGGCCTAAATCATTAATATATATAATCACACATTCCTAATGTAGTTATGTTATTTCCATTTTACCAACTACCTGTGTAGACTACATGCATTTTCACTCACCAAATTATTAATCAGAGGTAGGAAAGTGAAAATCCTTTGCCTGCTTTCAGTCGACCGACCGGGTCAGGGAATGGAATGAATGAAACCCCCATCTAGCAGCGAAGATATGAACTGTGCCGGCTCCCGAAGCCTGTCGTACTCCCCTGGGGCAATGGTTAAATGAATGACAGATGAAATGAAATGATAGTGGAGATTGTTGCTGGAATTAAATTGTGACAGGGAAAACCGGAGTACCCGGAGAAAAGCTAGTCTGCCTCCGCTTTGTGGGTGAGAAAGTGCGTTTATATATTGGAAATAAATATCAGCTTCTATGTAGTCAAGGTTAAATAACCTGTCTTAAATATTGAACACCTATCTTTTAACGTCTTCATACTATATTTAAACATATAACATTATGCTAAAAAATCATTAAACTTGATAGCAATTATCATATCCGCAATAAGTAATATTGCGGAAACTACGTACCATGTCATGATAAAGAGTAACAGTAACGGAACAAACTTCAATCATCCCAAGTAATAATAACAAAAACAAATTAATCACAGAAAATTTTTCTTAGTTTATGCCGTGTCTTGTTCGAGATTACGCCTAGTAACTCCGAGATGGTTCATCAGCGGGCTCTTGTGGTCTATCTGCGGACTACCAAAGGAGTACCAAACTGCGCGATACCTCAATTCTTATTTAGAACATCTCCGCTACTTTACTGCGACAGCTAAGCGCTAAAACAGTCTTTCACTTCTCTATAAAGGCTTCCAAAATCATTGTATATTGAATTTCAGGGCCAAGCAATTAAAACTCAGCAACTTTTCTAGGTTTACGCCGTGTTTTGTGCATTTTTTATTGGCCATGAAAGGCAAAATACAATTTTTATTGAAATAAATTTGCCCAGTTCTGCTGTAAGATTAATATGAACACTAAATAAACTAATGTGACAGTCGTTAGTCTTCGACACATTCGTCTGTGAATTTGGGTTTCTGATCATGGTAAGAAACGACAAAAAGCAGATAAATATTGGCCATCTGAAATATTCATTTAACGAAAAACAAATCGATAAAAAGAATGAAAGCATACCGTGCAAAAGTAAAAAGTGAAACAGCGTAAAGATCCAAATACTCACATACAATAACCGGCACAAAGAGTATAAAATTAGACTCAAAATCACATATCGTTTCGGACCCCACAAACTACCCGAATAAATAAAACAGTTAATGTAGAGACTAAGACTATCATCGCTCGGCGTTGACCGTGCTTTATAAGACATATTTAGGTTTTACTCGCTAACCGTTGGAGATACACGAAAAGTGATAAGGACCCTTCGGGTAGAAAATTAAATACTAAAGCTCGTACATGCCATCAAAAGTTTGCTACTTCTTAGCGTTCTCTTTTTATTTGAAATGGAAATATGAAATTTTGAAACCAAAGGGTGTAGTGACGTCACAAATGTGGGTTTTACTCGCTAACCGTTGGAGATACACGAAAAGTGATAAGGACCTTTCGGATAGGAAATTAAAAGTTAAAGCTCGAACGTGCCATCAAAAGTTTGCTATTTCTTAGCGTTCTCTTTTTATTTGAAATGAAAAAATGAAAATAGTCGCCATTTTTAAATAGTGCAAAATATCGAAATCCAAAGTAGCCTATGTGTAAACCTGGTAAATCAGCTACATCCATGCAAAATTTCATTTAAATTGGACCAGTGGTTCTTGCGTGATTGAGTAACAGACAGACAGGACGACAAACACCATCCCATTTTTATATATTAGTATGATGTTCGACCATGGCGAAATGTAAATATTATATGTCAGAAAACTGTACTGTTACGTTTTTAGGGTTCGTAAAAATAGGTCAGGCTTATAATGCACTAATACTTTATTTACAATAATGTTATTTACACTGAATCAAATTAAGCCTACTTACTTCCACACACACACACACACACACACACACACACACACACACACACACACACACACACACACACACACACACACACACTTACACAGAGTTACACTTTACACAGCTACAAGTCACTATTTATTTACAATGTTCACTGCAAGGAAGTATCTCCTATAGTTACTATTTATTTTCCACAGTTACTGTTTATCTTCCACAGTCACTATTTATCTTCCAGACTTACTGACTACGTTATTAATCTTCACAGCACTGTCTTCAATATTACAGCACTTCACATTTATTTCCACTGGTCGCTCGGCACGGCACACACCGACAGCGCGGACTCACTCAGGACTGACTGCTCGTCGCACCTTACTGGTATATAACCAATCCAGCTCCTGGTCTCGAATGTTCTCGGCGTTGCCCCTTCCAGTAGCGTCGAGTATGTCCTCGTGGTTGGTTTACCGAACTCTTTAGCTCCTCCCAGTACTTTGTTCGGGACCTTCTTGTCGCATCCAGTAGTCTCTATAAGCAGAACCATCTGGAAACCTTGCGTCAATAGTCTACCTGATTCGTAGCGTTATTGTATTGGTGGTAGCCTTGGGGAGGGGCTACCCTAATTAGCCTTGGCCTAATTGGCTGCCCAGCGTTTTCCATACACCCCGCCCACTTGAAAGGAGGAGAAAGGGGCGGTGGCCGACGGCAACTGCACGAATCGTTACACTGCCCCCTCCTTAACACCGTTCCGTCTCGGAGCAGACACTTCCCACAGGGTGACGGTAGGAACAGCTCGGTCCTTCACGGCATCGTGAGTTGACGAAGAAGTAACAGTCCACCGTTTTCCGAGGCACCACGTCTATTCGTGGCCAGCAGCACACCAGAATCTGAATCCCTGTTCGTCGAAATACTTCCTCTAGCATGCTTCTTGCAATCCTCCAGTCCAACCCATCTGGTCCACAGCCCAACTTGGGTACAGCTAATTTGGATATGCTTCGCTCCAGTAGGTGCTCCCGCATAGCAAGTAGACTATCCCAGATGGCACGATAGGAGGGCTTCAGATGGGAGAGTTCTTTCGTCACCAGATAGAACAGCGATCGCTCGTTCCTGGTTAAGCACAACACGCCCCCGACACGAGGCTCTTGGCGCTGAAGCTCTTCAATCCCGCCGTATTTCCGTCGGAACACCTGGGCGATTCCCTGGCTCATCCTCAGGTCCTTAGCCACACAGTGAGCCAAGGCATACTCACTGGCGGTTTGGAATACATCCTGTCGAATCTCGGTAGTGACGCCATAACGAACTTTTCGGCCAATTCGGCATTGAGCCATGAACTCTTCGAAGGATCGTTCTGCTTCTGGCAATCGACAGATACGAGCGTGTTGTACGTGCCCCTCGTCATCGTTGTCGCCCAGGAACGGTGCCAGCCGATGGAAATGGACCACTCGGGATTTGCCATTCGGTCTTCTCCTGATACGATAGACGACGTCGTTGATCCTCTTCAGTACCTCATATGGTCCGTCCCAGGAGCGTTGTAGCTTCGGAGAGAACCCTCGCCGCCTTTTTGGGTCGAAAAGCCAGACTAGATCTTCTGCTTGGCATCCTCCTGATTCGGCTCTTAGGTCGTAACGCTCCTTCATCCGGTCGCTCGCATTCTGGATGTTTGCGCGAACTCGGTCGTGAATGTCATTCATCCTTCGACGGAGGTCGGAGATGTAGTCCTCGCCAACAACGTCATCCTTAGGTTTGCAGCCGAACGTCAGGTCACACGGCAACCGCAGCTCTCGGCCAAACAGCACATTAGCTGGCGTTTGGCCTGTGGTCTCATGTATAGAAGAGCAGTATGCCAGTAGAAACAAGTGGAGAAACTTGTCCCAGTCCCGCTGGTGGTCGGATACAATCTTGGACAGGTATTTCTCTATTGTTCTGTTCAGGCGCTCCACCATGCCGTCGGACTGTGGATGCAGGACAGTTGTTCTCGTTTTCCGGATCCCGAGAATCTGGCACAATTCCTGGAACACCGACGACTCGAAATTTCGCCCCTGGTCGGAATGCAATTCCAAAGGTACACCAAATCGGCTCACCAGCTCCCTTACTAGTGTCTCGGCAACCACCACCGCCTCTTGATTTGGCAATGCATATGCCTCTACCCACTTGCTGAAGTAATCTATTGCTACCAAGATGTATTTATTTCCACTCTCAGTCGTGGGGAAGGGGCCCGCTACATCGATGGCGATCCGTTCGAACGGTGCACCAACGTTGTACTGTCTCATCGCTGCTCTTCTCTTCTTCTGTGGCCCGTTCGCAGTGGCACAAACCACGCACTTTCTACACCATTCACGAACGTCGTCGGAGCAATTGAACCAGTAAAACCGCTCTCAGATTTTCTCTATGGTTTTCCGAACTCCAAGGTGCCCTCCGGACGTTCCATCATACAGCAATTGCACTATCTCGGATACCCTGTTTCGTGGAACAATAAGCTGTAGCCTCTCCTGAGTCCCATTCTCATTCTCCAGTACCCTCTTTAGAACCCCGTTTTCCAAAATCACGGAATTCCACTGAGCCCAGTAGGCTTTTACAGAGCGCGAGAAGGGAGTTACCTCTTCCCAGGTCGGTCGTTCCTCAGACTCCTTCCAACGCAGTAGGTGTTTTAAGTCCGGATCGTTTTCTTGGTCTTTACGGATTTCCTCATCCTGCCAGTGGTCGTCAGTCACAGTACTTCTTACCGCTGCAATTTTGTCTTCTATCCGATTGCAGTGCTTGCAGTCTTGCGCGCACGGTCATCTAGATATAGCATCAGCATTTCTGTGTTTAAGACCAGCCCTGTGTTCAGAGTCGAAGTCGTACTCCTCGAGCCTTTCGATCCACCTGGCTACCTGTCCCTCCGGGTTCTTGAAACTCAGAAGCCACGTAAGTGCTGCATGATCAGTCCGTAGAACGAACTTCCTCCCGTAGAGGTACTTGTTGAAATGCTCCACCGACTTCACTACAGCAAGCAATTCCCTTCTAGTCACGCAGTAGTTCCTCTCCGGTTTAGAAAGAACCTTGCTGAAGTAAGCTATCACTCTTTCCTGCCCACCTTGCAGTTGGGAGAGCACGCTACCGATGCCCACATTGCTAGCATCGGTGTCCAAAACGAACAGTCCTTCCGGTTGAGGGTAACTCAGGATAGGGGCATTGGTCAGTACCTCCTTCAGTTGTTCGAAAGCCTGTTTACAGGTTGTGTCCCACACAAAACTCCGGCCGTCTTCGGTAAGTCGAGTCAGAGGCTTCGCGAGATTAGCAAATCCTGGCACGAATCGACTGTAATAGGTGCATAGTCCGAGGAAACTCCTAACTTCGTGCTTATCCTTCGCTATTGGCCACTCCTTGACCGCGTTTATCTTCTCCGGATCTGCAGCAACCCCCTCTCCGGAAACAACGTGGCCCAGGTAATTAACTTCTTTCCAAAAGAGGAAGCACTTCTTGGGGTTGAGCTTCAGGTTGGCTTGTTTTAGACGTAAGAACACCTGCTACAAATTCTTTAGGTGGTCTTCAAACGTCCTTCCGAGAACGATGATGTCATCCAAGTAGACCAAGCAGGTTTCCCAAGACAGCCCTTTTTAAACTCGCTCCATCAAACGTTCAAACGTAGCAGGGGCGTTACAGAGTTCGAACGGCATAACTGTGAAGTTCCACAGTCCCGAACCAATCGTAAAGGCGGTCTTCTCCTTGTCGTTGGGGTCCAACCCGACCTGCCAGTAGCCACTCTTGAGGTCCAATGTGGAGAAGATCGTGCTCCCACCCAAGGTGTCCAGGGTGTCATCGATGCGTGGTAGAGGATAACTGTCCTTTTTCGTCACATTGTTCAGCTGGCGGTAGTCTACGCAAAACCGCGTAGATCCATCTTTCTTCTTCACCAGAACCACTGACGAGGCCCAGGGGCTGCTTGAAGGTTCAATCACCCCATCGCGAGCCATATCGCTTATTATTCGCTCGGCTTCCTCTCGCTTGGCTAGTGGCAATCTTCTGGGCGTCTGGCGAATAGGTCTTGAGTCACCCGTATCGATGCGATGTTGCACCACGTTCGTTCTTCCATTACCAGTCCCATCCTGGAAGGCATCTTTATGACGTTTGAGAAGTTCCCTTACCTCTCGGCTCTGTTCAGGATTTAGCTCTTGACACGCTGTCTCGATAAGACTGTCAAGCCACACTGAAAGTATACCGGATGAGGAGGCAGCTGTTCGCACTTGGCGTACGACGGAGGACACAGACGAACATATTCCCAGACTGGTTCCTTCCCGAACGGTTAGTGGGCGATCATGAAGGTTCATTACCCGCACAGAAATCTTCGCCCCTGCACGATTCAAAGCTTTGGCTACCAGCATTCCATGTCCAGTTTCGTCTTCGCCAAACGTAGGCCCTACCATGACGACACAACCTTCAGGAATTTCACCGTCCAGCTTCCCTTCTACCATTACTTCACTACGTCCTGGCAGTACCATGTCTATCGCTGCTATCACCCGTACCGACGCGGCGTTCCTCTTCTGCAGCACTACCACCTCGTTTCCGACTCTCAAAATTCCGCTTCCCAAGTCTAGTCCGAATGTGTACTTAGTCATGATGTCCATCCCGAGAATAACGTCCTCTTCCACCTCAGCGATCAAGACACGATGGCGAAACTGGGTATCACCGATGATGAAGTCGACGACTGCCTCCCCTCGAACGTTGGCTGGCTCCCCCGTTGCTGTTCGCAGTGTCCATCTTGTGGGTGTTATTGCTCTTCTCACGATGCCTGGTCGGATGATGGTCATTGTGGCCCTGTGTCCAGCAGTAGGTCTCTGGGTTCTCCATCCACATGGCCACTGACAAAAATTGAGTTGGCTTGACGACCCAGAGACGCGACGATAGCAGAAGTGGGGGCATTCCTGGTGTTGGCGCGGGTTGACAGTAGCCCCTTTCCATCAACCCTCCTTAGTTTCCCTCGCTGGTACTCGTTATTCGTAAGTTTAGGGCATCGATCTCTGAGGTGCCCAACCTCCCCGCAGCCCCAGCACCTCGTCCTTTTCTTCTTGGTCTGCAAGGCTTGAAGAACTTTCTCCGCGATTTCTTCTATGGAAGGCACAGGTTGGACCTCCTTGTCTCCCTCCGGAGCTCGAATGCGCGCCTGGCTGCGCACGGATTGTTGAACAGCCTCGAACTCAAGGGCTAGGGTCAAAGCATCATTCAACGTTTTCGGGCGCGCCAGCTTTACAGCCCGCTGTGGCTCGGTCTCGCGGAGCCCGTCGAGAAACTTCTCGGTAGCAAGACTCTCGTAAACGTCGCTGGGCACTGTTGGGTAGGCGCTCCTAACAAGACGGGCTATGTCTGCTTCAAACTCCTGTAGGCTCTCGTTAGGTCTTTGGCAGCGATTTCTTAACTGGGAGCGATATAGCTGCTCCATATGTCGATGTCCGAACCGCATTTCCAGTTTTTGAACGAGAACGTCGTAGTTCTGTCTCTCCGATAAGGTAACAGCTTGTAGGACTCGTAGGGCCTCTCCGCGCAGCGACAAGCTCATCATTGCAGCTTTCGTGGCCTCTGAACACCCATTAATCATGGCGGCGGTCTCAAACAAGGTGAAGTATTCTTCCCATGCAGATTTCCCATCGAATGTTGGCAGGTCAGAACGCCCAACTGCGGGAACGGGTGCACGATCCATTGGCAGGTCAGTCCGCCCAGCGGCGGGAACAGGTAAACTCTCCTTACCTTCCGATGGTTCAGCAGCGGCAATGGTTTCGTTTCGTTGCTTGTCCTTATTTTGAAGCAGGGCGCTCGCAAGCTCGTCCTCCAACTTCCGCAGCGACTCTTGAAATTCCTCCCTCAGCTTCGTTTCCGTAGTGAGTGTTACTTCTCGAAGTTTCCTCTCAAGATTGGCATTATTTTCCATTATATTCCTTTCCATAATTTTGGAGTTTTCTACTATTTTCTTTTCTAAATTTTCCACATTGTCCGCCATTTTCTTTTCCGAAATTTCCACCACCTGGCCTATGCCGCAAGGAACCTCAAAAAGGAATATATCTGGGTCCTCACCTCCGTCCAGCAGTAACTGACGTAATCGCACTTGTAGCGTAGACTTTGTTCCCGTGGCATCAGCTTCTCTTTCTTCCAATTCCTGCCGTAATTCCGAAACCTTCAGTGCTGAAAGTTTTACTCCTTGTCGCCATTTTACAGTACAAAATGCGAGACACACGGACAGTCAGCACACGATTAACCAGGCTTCCAGATGGTACACACAAGACAGTCACTAATAATTAACTATCGTACACACTTCCTTAAAGTAGGCCTTTTCAAAAGTACGCACTGTTTCATACAGAAGCACGCACGCATAACCTGACCCTCACATCTGACACCAATTGTTACGTTTTTAGGGTTCGTAAAAATAGGTCAGGCTTATAATGCACTAATACTTTATTTACAATAATGTTATTTACACTAAATCAAATTAAACTACTTACTTCCACACACACACACACACACACACACACACACACACTTACACAGAGTTGCACTTTACACAGCTACAAGTCACTATTTATTTACAATGTTCACTGCAAGGAAGTATCTCCTATAGTTACTATTTATTTTCCATAGTTACTGTTTATCTTCCACAGTCACTATTTATCTTCCAGACTTACTGACTACGCTATTAATCTTCACAGCACTGTCTTCAATATTACAGCACTTCACATTTATTTCCACTGGTCGCTCGGCACGGCACACTCCGACAGCGCGGACTCACTCAGGACTGACTGCTCGTCGCACCTTACTGGTATATAACCAATCCAGCTCCTGGTCTCGAATGTTCTCGGCGTTGCCCCTTCCAGTAGCGTCGAGTATGTCTTCGTGGTTGGTTTCCCGAACTCTTTAGCTCCTCCCAGTACTTTGTTCGGCACCTTCTTGTCGCATCCAGTAGTCTCTAGAAGCAGAACCATCTGGAAACCTTGCGTCAATAGTCTACCTGATTCGTAGCGTTATTGTATTGGTGGTGGCCTTGGGGAGGGGCTACCCTAATTAGCCTTGGCCTAATTGGCTGCCCAGCGTTCTTCATACACCACGCCCACTTGACAGGAGGAGAAAGGGGCGGTGGCCGACGGCAACTGCACGAATCGTTACAGTACTATAATGAGGCTCATTATAGTAAAGTTTTCATTATGACACAGTTTCTCCCACCAATCAGAGCTCAAGAAACAGTTGTGTGACCAATTAGGTAAGGATAGCATCGCACCTGCACTGACTTCCACGGCCTACTGTTTTAAATTTTATTGCGTGGCTCACAGTGTCATAGTGGGGTACTGGAGGAGGTCATGATCTAATACAAGGTATTCTCTGCGTCCCATGCGCTCTGTTCAGTACATAAAACGGGCGAAATATCGACATATATTTATGAATATTTATGTCCAAACATAAAATAGTCATAGGCCTTATTATCGTCGAACATTAACAGTCGTATGCAACTCGCCTATAATTGTAATTAAGACACTCGTATGGAACTTATAATACTTTCTCTTTGTAAAGACCCTGGACGGTGTCTATACAATACTGCATATTTTACCCTAATATAACGCTTCTAAATCCCGTTTATTAAGATCTTTTTGTAAAGACCCTGTACGGATCGTATATAATACTGCATATCTTACCCTATCATAACACTTCTAAATCCCGTTTATTACGGTCTTTTTGTAAGAACCCTGGACGGATCGTATACAATAGGCTACTGCACATTTTACCCTATTATACGCTATCCCGTTAAATATTATGCTCTTTTTGAAAAGACCCTGTACTGTTCGTATACAATACTGCATACTTTTACCCTATTATAACGCTTCTGAATCCACTTATAGCGTTTTTCTCATGTAAAAAAAAAAGAGGGATCATTCCGTTTAAATTGCAAAAAGCATTGTATTTGAGTCGTTTTAACAATAATACAGTAATTATAATAATAGGCTACTACAGTAATAATAAAATACTGTACATTATGAAATATTGTTTCCAAATAGTTGTCCTACCTCACAAATCATTTCCCGTGTATAGCGCTGTCCCGCTTATTACCGTTTAAACCACAGTCACTTGAAGAGCGCAATGACGGGGTTTACTGTAATATTAAACACTGATTATTATTACCCCTAAATAAGTGAATAATATTAATACTTTTTTTTCAGGAATAGTGTATTACTCCGCCTAATCTAATTGGGCAAGAACGTGTTGACCGACTGAAAACTATAAATTGATAATTTGTACGGGCAACACCAAAAAATATTTTCAAAACTTTAGGCTACATAGTCGTATATCCTCAGTAGTACTTTTGTATTGATATAATTTTCTCCACAAACACATACGTATCGATCACAACAGATGAATATAGAGACTGTCTGCCTGGGGTAAAAATTAGTGTGTATTCGACGTGATTTTGAAAAGTGAATCGCGTTTTGTGTGGCTGTGACTGTGTCTGAAAGTGGTTTGGGGAAAGCAATTATGCGCTCTGCATGGGGCCTTGACTCGCCCGCCATAACGCAGCTGGAAGCATCACAATACTGGACCAGCTCGATAAAGCGGGAGCAAAGCCCTCTGAATTTGTAATCTAGCTGTCTCCTTAGCGACCAACTGAGAGGGTTAAAACTTCCAAACTGATTGAACCAAATTGGCGGCTTCGGTAGCGTAGTTGGTAGCATGCTGAGCTTCTATGCTCAAGATCGCGGGTTCAAACCCGGCCGAAGTCGTCGGATTTTTTAAGAGCTTTAAAATCCCTCAGTATGCCTTCCTTCGGAGGGGAAGTAAATCCTGCGGGCCCATGTCATAGATTTATGGCTGGTAAAAGAACCTTCTACAAGCTACAATTGTGTGAAGCCAAATTTGTAGGTTAGATTAAATTAATGCTTTATTAAGTTCCAACGTTCGTCGCCAGGTGCCGGTTGCGAGGGAATCTAGTAGCCAAGTTCAGAACTAGGTGTCGGTGACGGTAGCATTTGGTATTAAAAGTAGGAACTAATTGAAATTGAAATTACCTGAAATACAGATAACACACACTGATACAGCCATCACAATTAACACCGGTTTTCAGATAGATTCTACACACACCCAAAGTACACGGGGCTACATGACCGCGTTGTCGCGGCCTCTAAACTGAGGAACCAACCAACCAATTGTTTCAATTTCAAAAACCACGTTCATACTGATAAAATATTACAATGTATATGGCAAGCGGCACAAATTTGTGTGGGTGAAAAGAATTTTATGCTAACGAGGACGGGTTCGTACGCAAGGATTTACGCCGAGTTGAATGCAAATGATCGAATCTTTGTCGGTTCTTCCAAAGACATCAAAACGTTTTGTGTTTCTGGGTATTAGGAGTGACGTAACCGAAGCAAAAAGCAACGGTTAAGCACAGTCGCACAACATAAAACGTAAACCTGTGGCAAGAATATTGACCAGTGAATTCTATATTCAACGCACAACGTATTTTTGATATGTAACATCATTCCACTCGGTATCTGTATATTTTTTTGTGGGGGTGATTTTGAAAAAAGAAACGGAAATGGATGGGGCGGAAACAATGACACGGAAATGGATGGGACGGAAACAATGAGCGCGTGCGGTGGGGGAGATTGGTACCACGACGTTGTGTCTGCCTTGTGTCTATGAGGAATGTATATCGCATGCGGTTTATTTCAAGGTTTGGAGGCCCTATTACAGATATTCCTACAATAAATCATCTACATGTTGTCGTTCTTTGGTGTGAAAATATTCATTATATCATACTAGCAGGTACCCGCGGCTTCGCTCGCGATCAAGACAATGGGGACGATGCATTATTGCTGATAGTTGGTTTATTCTATTACAGCAATCGCGGCTACAGGTGGGTAGATTCAAATTCTGAGAATTCTGATACATACAGTATATAGATATGAGCAGCAAAGTGGGAATTTTATAGAGTTGTGAACACATTTGAAAATTTTAGTTTTGGTTTTGCCATCTTCTGCTGAGACATAACGATTTTGTTGTCCGGATACTCGCCAGCACGCCACATACAGTTGTCCATGGGAAATAATGGTTTTGTCTAAACGTACACCTGGAATGGCAAATCTATCTGAATATGGGGAATTAAAAGTATTTTTCCTTAAGCTATTCTGGGTATAATTTTGCCACACTTATTGATGATTTGAACGTCAACATGTCGCTATTAATAGACCTATAGTAAAATATCTCTCACCTTGGTCGCTGATGTACATTATGCAGTCACTTCCAGTGTTACATCCCAGGGATTGAAATTCTCCAACAACCCTTTTGCCTCACATGCCTCTCTAAGTAATTAAAATTCCCGATTGTTGTTGTTTGAGTCTTAAGTTTTTTGACTGGTTTGATGCAGCCCTCCATGCCTCGCTCTCCTGAGCTAATCGTTTCATCACTACATAGCTACCACACCCTACATCCGAGGCAATCTGTATAACCCTGGTCTACCCCTACAGTTCTTGTCCTTGACCCTCCCATCCATAACTAAGCTTGCTATTCCTGGGTGTCTTAATATGTGTCGTACCAACCTATCTCTTCTCTTCATTAGCAGTCGCCAGAAACATCTCTCCTCTCCCACTCGTCTTAATAGCTCTTCATTTGATACCCTATCTAACCATCTGATCTTCATCATTCTCCCGTAACACCACATTTCAAACGCTTCAATTCTCCTCTTTACTGCAGCACCATTAGTCCAAGTTTCACTTCCTTATAATGACTCAAAAGCTTTCAAAAATGACATCCTAATACCTAAATGTATATTCGATGTCAAGAGATTCCTTTTTGTGTAGAAATGCTTTCCTTGCCTGAGCCAACCTGCTTTTTATATCCTCTTTGCTTCGTCCATTACTGGTTATTTTGCTTCCTAAGTACCGGTAACAGAAGTCTCCTACTTCCCGTAGCGTTTCACCTGCCAATTTGATGTCCATAGAGGTTTCTGATTTATTTCGGCTGCATTCCAATAATTTTGTTTTACATTTATTGATTTTCATCATGAATTCATTCGTCAATACGGAGTCCATACCATTCATAAACTCGTTCAAATCTTCTGGCGTATTGGCCAAGATGACGATGTCATCAGCAAATCTCAGAGATGAAATTATTTCTCCTTGAATCTTCACTCCGACTTTAAATTGTTCTCCAATTTCTTGATTATTGTGTTTTTAGAGATCTTTGAAATGCGTTGCCCTCGCACATGGTGTAGATGCATTGTCAAAGGAAAACATTCCATGTTACGAACATGGGCCGAATAACCTGTACCGAAAGCCTATTCTGGACAGCAGATCCTTGAACTCAGATTTGCCAACATTTTATTGTATCATTCCATGTGGTATGTCTCTGTACCTCAACATACAGAAGAGTGCTTTAAAAATCATGTCTTGTGTAAATTTTGGAAAATGTAGTGAGAGTGGTTTTTGCCGGAGTGGATACTCGCTAGTAGAAATTCTTTTCAGTAAAATAGACTGGTTCACAATTTGGTAAGTGCACATTGAGCTTCTGGCGTATTGGCCAAGATGACTATGTCATCATCAAATCTCAGAGATGAAATTATTTCTCCTTGAATCTTCACTCCGACTTTAAATTGTTCTCCAATTTCCTGATTATTGTGTTTTTAGAGATCTTTGAAATGCGTTGCCCTCGCACATGGTGTAGATGCATTGTCAAAGGAAAACATTCCATGTTACGAACATGGGCCGAATAACCTGTACCGAAAGCCTATTCTGGACAGCAGTTCCTTGAACTCAGATTTGCCAACATTTTATTGTATCTTTCCATGTGGTATGTCTCTGTACCTCAACATACAGAAGAGTGCTTTAAAAATCATGTCTTGTGTAAATTTTGGAAAATGTAGTGAGAGTGGTTTTTGCCGGAGTGGATACTCGCTAGTAGAAATTCTTTTCAGTAAAATAGACTGGTTCACAATTTGGTAAGTGCACATTGAGGTATATGACGGCGGGATGCCTTAAGTGTTAAGGAAACGGCAATAGCCGCCTCAGAGCTTCGTTGCTATTGAAATTATGACCAGACCGATATTTGTACTTAACTATACGGGATTTGTGAGCCCAGTGTTTATGAAATTGAACGTAGCTATATCGCTACTTTTATTTAATAGCCGCTACTGTAGTGTTTAAAAATTAAAGGTGGTATTAGAAGGCGCTTCCCCTAATATTTTTTACCCCTGGCACTACAGCCCATGAAGGGCCTAGGCCTATCATGCGACCGCTTCCCAGCCATTTGGCCTGCAGATATTGTGGTGACGCGTGGTCAGTGCATAGTGTCCTCTCAGCCGTTAATCTTGTTCTTCGTGACCGGCACGCTGCCTCACAGCTACTCAATTGTCCTCACGAATCTGAGTTCAGCCCGTTGCAGCCCTCACGTCAGTGTCTAAAATCTCTGACGGAGCCGGGAATCGAACCCGGGGCCTCCGGATGGGAGGCAGGCGCGCTACACTGTTCTTATTGTGTTTATATATATCTTGAAAAAGATAATAAATGAATTGGCATTGCCTCCTAGAGGGATATATAGAAAATCGGCCATTTGGCCTGCAGATATTGTGGTGACGCGTGGTCAGTGCATAGTGTCCCCTCTGCCGTTAATCTTGTTCTTCGTGACCGGCGCACTGCCTCACAGCTACACAATTGTCCTCACGAATCTGAGTTCAGCCCGTTGCAGCCCTCACGTCAGTGTCTAAAATCTCTGACGGAGCCGGGAATCGAACCCGGGGCCTCCGGACGGGAGGCAGGCGCGCTACACTGTTCTTATTGTGTTTATATATATCTTAAAAAAGATAATAAATGAATTGGCATTGCCTCCTAGAGGGATATATAGAAAATCGGATGTCATACCTTGAGGTAGTGTTGCCATGGAAACGGACTTGCGATTAGTTCATCAATCAGAGCGAAGATAGTTTTCTGCGAATATCTTTGAAACTGTTGATTTTAGAGCCTTAAAATGTAGTTTTCGGTGTCCCGTAGGGACAAACCGAGTATTGTTTCTTGCATCGAGGGGAGTAAAATGAGCTTTGTCCGGTCTTTATGCGACAACTTTGATATTTTGTCCTGGTTGAGTATTTTTGGTGACTTTTTAGTTATATTGCCCATTCCACGGGAACAATGATTTATTTCCGGACAAAAGGCAGCCTATATGTTATCCCATGGTATAAGCTGTCTCCATTTCAAATTTCATCCAAATCCGTCCAGCCGTTTTAGTGTCAAGAGGTAACAAACTAACACACACACTCACACACACACGGACACACAGATTTTCACAATTATAATATATATAGGGATTTGCTGAAAACAATTATGATTTACTAGCAGGTACCCGTGGCTTCGCTCGCGATCAAGACAATGGGGACGATGCATTATTGCTGATAATTTGTCTATTCTATTACAGCAATCGCGGCTACAGATGGGTCCATTCTAATTCTGAAAATTCTGTTACACACAGTATATTGATATGAGCGGCAAAGTGGGAATTTTAAAGAGCTGTGAAAGTCTGCAGGCGACGAAGTTACGGTACATTATGTGAACACATTTTAGAATTACGTTTTTGGTTTTACCATCTTCTGCTGAAACATAGCGATTTTGTTGTCCGGATACTCGCGAGCACGCAACATACAGTTGCCCATGGGAAAAAATGGTTTTGTCTAAATGTACACCTGCTGCTGTTAAGTGTGTGTCATTGCTCTTTGTTAATAGAAATTGCGAATATTGTTTGAAGAGGGAACTGCACTCTTGCGCACTGGAATGGCAGATCTATCGGAATATGGGGAATTAAAAGTATTTTTCCTTAAGCTATTCTGGGTGTAATTTTGCCACACTTATTGATGATTTGAACGTCAACATGTCGCTATTAATAGACATATAGTAAAATATCTCTCACCTTGGCCGCTGATGTACATTATGCAGTCTCTTCCAGTGTTACATCCCATGGATTGAAATTCTCCAACAACCCTTTTGCTTCACATGCCTCTCTAATTAATTAAAATTCCCGATTGTTTTGTTTGAGTCTTCAGTTTTTTGACTGGTTTGATGCAGCACTCCATGCCTCCCCCTCCTGAGGTAATCGTTTCATCTCTACATAGCTACCACACCCTACATCCGAGGCAATCTGTTTAACTCTGGTCTATCCCTACAGTTCTTGTCCTCGACCCTCCCATCCATAACTAAGCTAGCTATTCCTGGGTGTCTTAATATGTGCCGTACCAACCTATCTCTTCTCTTCATTAGCAGTCGCCAGAAACATCTCTCCTCTGCCACTCGTCTTAATAGCTCTTCATTTGTTACCCTATCTACCCATCTGATCTTCATCATTCTCCTGTAACACCACATTTCAAACGCTTCAATTGTCCTATTTTCTGCTGCACCATTAGTCCAAGTTTCACACTCTTCTAGTGTCACGCTCCAGACAAAAGCTTTCAAAAATTACTTCCTAATACCTAAATGTATATTCAATGTCAACAGATTCCTTTTCTGTAGAAATGCTTTCCTTGCCTGAGCCAACCTGCTTTTTATATCCTCTTTGCTTCGTCCATCACTTGTTATTTTGTTCCTAAGTAACAGAAGTCTCCTACTTCCCGTAGCGTTTCACCTGCCAATTTGAGGTCCATAGAGGTTTCTGATTTATTTCGGCTGCATTCCAATAATTTTGTTTTACATTTATTGATTTTCATCATGAATTCTTTCCTCAAGAAGGAGTCCATACCATTCAAAAACTCGTTCAAATCCTCAGGCGTATCGGCCAAGATGACGATGTCATCAGCAAATCTCAAAGATGAAATTATTTCTCCTTGAATCTTCGCTCCCACTTTAAATTTTTCTCCAATTTCCTGATTATTGTGTTTTTAGAGATCTTTGAAATTCGTTGCCCTCGCCCATGGTGTAGATGCATTGTTAAAGGAAAACATTCCATGTTACGAACATGGGCCGCATAACCTGTACCGAAAGCCTATTCTGGACAGCAATTCCTTGAAATCAGATTTGCCAACATTTTATTGTATCTTTCCATGTGGTATAACTCTGTACCTCAACAAACAGAAGAGTGCTTTAAAAATCATGTCTTGTGTACATTTTGGAAAAGGTAGTGAGTGTGATTTTTGCCGGAGTGGATATTCGCTCGTAGAAATTATTTTCAATAAAATAGACTGGTTCACAATTTTGTAAGTCCACATTGAGGTATGTGACGGCGGGGTGCCTTAAGTGTTACGGAAACGGCAATAGCCGCCACAAAGCTTCGTTGCTACTGAAATAACGACCAGACTAATATTTGTACTTAACTATACGGGATTTGTAAGCCCAGTGTTTATGAAGTTGAACGTAGCTATATCGCTACCTTTATTTATTAGCCGCTACTGTAGGGTTTAAAAAATTAAAAGTGGTATTAGAAGGCGCTATCCCTAATTATTTACCCCTGGCACTACAGACCATGAAGGGCCTAGGCCTATCATGCGACCGCTTCCCAGCCATTTGGCCTGCAGATATTGTGGTGACGCGTGGTCTGTGCATCGTGTCCCCTCGGCCGTTAATCTTGTTCTTCGTGAGCGGGGCGCTGCCTCTCTATCAGACAGCTACGCAATTGCCCTCATGAATCTGAGTGCACTCCGTTGCAGCCCTCAATTCAGTGTCTAAAATCTCTGACGGAGCCGGGAATCGAAAAAGATAATAAATAATAAATGGATTGGCATTGCCTCCTACAGGGATATATAGAAAATCGGATGTCATACCTTGAAGTTCAGTTGGCATGGAAACGGACTTGCCATTAGTTCATCAGTTTATCAGAGTGAAGATAGTTTTCTGCGAATATCCTTGAAACTGTTGGTTTTAGTGCCTTAAAATGTGGGTTTCGGTGTCCCGCAGGGACACTCAGAGTACTGTTTCTTGCATCGAGGGGCGTAGAGTGAGCTTTGTCCGGTCTTCTGCGACAACTTCGATATTTTGTCCCGGTTGAGTATTTTTGGTGACTTTTCAGTTATGTTGCCCGTTCCACGGGAACAATGATTTATTTCCGGATGAAAGGCAGCCTATATGTTATTCCAGGGTATAAGCTGTCTCCATTTCAAATTTCATCCAAATCCGTCCAGCCGTTTTAGTGTAAAGAGTTAACAAACTAACACACAGACTCACACACACAGACACACACACAGATTTTCACAATCATAATATACTAGCTATTTTACCCGGCGTTGCCCGGGAGGTGTATTTACTTGTTATAGAAAGATACATGCCAATATATTTCGCAATTTATATTCACTTTTCCCCTAAGTGAGTTTAAAACATATTTCGCCTGGGCTCTGAAGTTAATCAAGTGCAATATTAACTCACTGCAAATGTAGGCGAAAGGTACTGTGGAGTACAATAACGTCGTAGAGAATGCATCAATAACAAAAAAGGGCTGTATATGCACATTTCTCAAGGACCTAGTCTCACAATTACAGTACTTTCCTGATAGTCTTTATTTTTGTTGAAATGGGTGTAATTTAGACGTTTTGTTCACATAACGCTCTTAATTTTTAGCCTATTTTCAATTTTGAAAAAAAAAATAGGCTTATGAGATCACCTTTTGTTCGTGTGTGTGTGCGCGCGTGTGTGTGTGTGTGTGTGTGTGTGTGTGTGTGAGGTGTGTGTGTCCCCCCCCCCCTGATAAAATCTAAACGGCTGGAGCGATTTCAATGAAACTCGGTAAGTTCATAGCACTATTCCCGGCGACCTCGACCGTGCCCTTCAAATTTTGTTACGTCTCACCAATCCAACATGGCGGCTGTGCGAAATATTTCACTAGCATTCAATATCTCCGAAGCTATTACCGATATCGCCCTGAAATTGTGAACGATGATAAAGGGCACTACTAGAAGTTCTCCTATGAGACTTTCAAAAACCTGGTGACTACAAAACCAACATGGCGGTCAAGCGAAGTTGAGACTTTTAAATAGACTTTTCTCGCGATTTAACTATCCAAACGTAATGAAACTTGGTACAGCAATTGTTTATACACATTGTAATGCACTGGAGTCTAATTTATTTCAATTGTTTACATAACCTCAAAATGGCGGCTGTGCGAAATATTTCACTGACATTCTATATCTCCGAAACTATTACAGATATCACCCTGCAATTTTTTACGGTGATAAAGGGTACTGATACAAGTTTACTTATGTATATTTCATAAACCTGTCAAGTACAAAACGAACATGACAACCAAGCGAATTTGAAATATTTTATTAGACTTTTCTCGTGATTTAACTCTCTGAGCGCAGTGAAATGTGGTACAGTAAATGATTTTGCAGATTGTAATGCACTGCCATCTAATTTAATTCAATTATTTACATAACCTCAAGATGGCGGCTGTGCGAAATTTTAAAATTAAGTTTTTATTTCTTGTGTCGTAATCATGCGATCGAAGTGAAAGTTTGAATAATGAACCTAGGGAATAATTGTCCTTGAATGGTAGATAACTCTATGGCCTATACATATAACAATCCTAAATGGCGAGCTTCCGAAATATTTAACGGTTCTCAATATCTATTAATCTTTTACAGCAACTAAACTGAATTTTTTATGTTCATAGAGACTATGAGCATATGTCCACCTATAGGACTTTCAGTAACCTGGTGAGCACAAATCCAACATGGCGGCGACGCGAAGTATAAATATTTAAATGGACGTTTCTCGCGAATTAACTATCCGAGTGCCGTGAAACGTTGCACGTTAAATGCTTATACAAATGTTGATCCACTGGCATCTAATTTATTTAAATTGTTTGCATAATCACAAGATGGCTGCTGTGCGTAATTTTAAAATCTCGTTTTTACTTCTTGTGTTCTAATCATGCGATTGAAGTTTGAATACCACACGTGCACAATAATCTTAATGTAATAGTACAAAAATAAAAATCCAACCTGGCGACCATCTGAAATATTTAGACGGTTCTCAATATCTACGAATCTGTTACAGCAATTAAACTGAAATTTTGTATGTTGATAGAGGCAATTAACATTAGCAGGATATATGAAAATAGGCTGTATAGTTCTTCACGGAACTACTTGTTTAATGTTGCATCTATCTTTTTGAAAGGAAACAATATTTAAATTATTCAATGTTTGGAATATAAAGTCATCATTCTGGAGTCAAATATACTTACGATTTTTAATCCCGCACAAATGGTGTGATTAATGAGAAATGGCTTATTCATGTACATAAGTCAGTGTGTAGGCTACTATAGCTGCATATTAGGGAAGAGTATTGCTGTATTTCCATGCCTATTATCTCATATTGGGCGGCTTTGGTGGCGTATTTGGTAGCATGCTGAGCTTCTATGTCTAAGGTCGCGGGTTCAAACCCGGCAAGAAGTCATCGGATTTTTGAAGAGCGTTAAAAATCACTCAGTATGCCTTTCTTCGGATGGGAAGTAAAGCCGGTGGGCCCATTTCATAGATTTATGTGGTGTAAAAGGACCTTTCATTAACTACTCTCGTGGGAAGGTAAACTTTGTAGGTTACATTTGATTAACGCTATTAAGTTCCAATGTCCACCGTCAGGTTGTGGTTGCGGTGGTATCTATTAGCCAAGTTTGCAGCTAGGTGTCGTTGACGGTCGCATTTGGTAGCAAAAGTAGGAACTACCTAAAACTGACTATCTGTAGTCCTTACCCGAATTACATATAACACTCAATAATACATCCATCACAATTAACACCGGTTATCAGGCAGATTCTACACTCATCCAAAGTACACGGGGCTGCATGACCGCGTTGTCGCAGCCCCTAAACAAACAGAGGAACCATCCAACCTATCTCACCTAGTTAAAGTAAATGCAGCAACGTATAATCCCAGTATAATGTTAAATAACATGCATTGATTGAGGACACATTGGGCTTCTTTAGCCCCTAAAGTGTTTTGTAAGACAAGAAATATATTCTCTAAACCCATACCGTATTGATCTCTAAAATGCTATAACGGAGTTCAGGGAATTCGTGATAACTACACCATTACACAATATCATTCGTCAGTAAGCACTAAAATGGCTAATACATGGGAAATCAGGAAAATGTGGTATGAACACACTTTTTATTTGAAGAAATAAGAGATCAGATACGTGTACAGAGAACAGCACTCGTTTGTCAATAACCCAAGTGTAGTCATGGCTACCGCTAGCCTTAGTCAACACTTTATTTATATCCTCTTTGGTCAACACTAATATCTTTGGATTGTCTCTGTCCATTGCGGTACCTGGTGTCATTCTGTGTTACCACCGCCACATCGGTCCTGGTGGCAAATTGTGTTACTACCGCCGTAGCTACTGTTTGGTCCTTATCATCCAAAATCTAATCACAAAGAAAATGAAGCTACTTTAAGAACAATCTGCAATAGTATTGTGCCCGTTTGGATCAGGATCCAAATGACCACATTTTGAAAAATACCGAAATCAGATAAGCTCGAGAATATCTATCTCAGGGTCTATCTAGGCAAATAATTGGTCTATCTGGCATCCCTGATTTAGGTAATTCTCACGTAGGTAAGGAGTGAAATTATTTTTGGAAACAAACACTTTCTTAAAATATCTCAATTTATTGATAATTAAAATTGACTTTGACTGGCAAAAAAAAAAAAAAAAAATATTCAAAACACAAACAATCAACACAATCATTTAAAAAATCAACCTTCCTATCATTCACCACTTCGCAAAATTTGATAATCAGAAATCAAAGTCCATCTGATATCCATAATAAAAAACTTTTTTTTTTTACATATTTACAATAGATAATCACTTTCATTAAAGAGTCCGAGTGATTCATCCTATTTACATATCTCGTTGCACATCACGAAGATTCGTCGTTCGTTGATGACATTCAAAAAGAAATATTTATACACTTTTCATTTTTTCCTCTTTTCACAAAAAACAATATATTTTATTCTGTTGATTCATTGCTAACTCTGTCTTATGAACCTCATTTTAAGATTCGGCTTAACAAAGTCGGATGTTAATACGGTCATTATTTTCAAAAACTTCGTTTCAACAATAAACAAAATTTATGAAATTTTCATCAAATTGAAAATTAAATTATATCTCATTTATCTTTAAGTCTCTTTGTTCCAAATGAACAATGTTCAAAAATAGGAATTTCATCATTTGAAATTTGTTATTCATAATTGACATTTATTTGTTATAAACAACACAATTGTTGCAATTTATTCTCAGTTGACTGAGTTTCTTGCTACAACATCTTCTCACTTAGAAAATCTGTGCAATGTTTCACAAAAATTTAAATTATAAAATTCTCTGAATTTTTTATTATTATTATTTTTAATTATTTCCATAATTCTCTTAGAATTTTATTTACAACAGGGTTTCACTTTTCATCTAGTGAATATTAACTGCTCATATCAAAAGAAAAAAACTTTTTATCAATACTCAAAGCACAAAATATAAATATTTAATTATTTATCTTGTCAATCTTTGCATTTTCCAACTATTTTTTATTTTTTTTCTTAGGTCAGGTTCCTCAAAATCTAAACTCATACTTTTCAAATATTTAGGCATCAGGTTTGGAAAATTGAAGTTGCTCCAGATAAAATTTTCATTTTTGAAACCGACAGATTTAGTGGGATTAGACTAGAAATATGGGGCGGTCTAATAATGCCTTACCTTTCTTTTACAATTCAGAGGCCATATGCTCTTCATAAACATTCACATGACACACACGCATATCTCCGTGTGCGCAAGACAATGGGACTCAAAGCCCTCATGGACGACCCATCTGGCCTCCTCACCAAACTTAAGTGTTGACAATTATATTCACACACTAAACAATTATATTTGACTTCATCTATTATATTTTTTATCCACCAAACACTTTATATATTTTTCTCTTTGTAATATCCTGTCTTACCACTCTGCGTTTTTCCCAATTTTTTTTTTATAATAAAAGATGTATTTATTAAGGTCAACATTTCCTGGCCTTCCCTTTTACATAAATTCTATCCTAGAGTTATACATAAGTACCTGTCTTATTGTTTTCTTTTGATATTCGTTTATTGTTTTTTTTTTCTTTTTGGAAAATTTTATTGAGCTCAAAATTGATTATATTTCACCTTCATTTGCCAACTCATTCTACCTGTTTATAAATTTCAACTTCTATTTCACAAAGGTTATCGCAATTAAAACCTTTAATTTAAATAAATTCCTTCACAAGCTATTATTATCAATGGAAAAAAAAAAGTTTATTTAATAATGCTTTCCTATTACTCCATAAGGATTATTAATGCCCTGTTTCACTCCTAAACAATTATCTAACTCATTGTCGCGTATTATCTATAACACTTTATTATTATTATTATTAATGCGGTAATCATTTAACTTTATTTAGTTTCAGTAAATTGTGCTATTACCAAATTATTTGTTTACAACGTTAACTAGTGTTTCAATCAATAACATTACGAAATTATTTTATTCACATTTGATATTATTATTATCTTTGTTTCATTTTTATGTTTATTTATTTACTTATAAAATTAAATTATTCAAATAATCCAAGATGTAACTTAAATCTCTCATAAGAATTTACTTAGATTCTTCCTATCCTTTGGAAAATTTTATATCTTTCATGTTGCAGAAAACATGAACATGACTGTAGTCTGAACGAAATAGAAAATACGGCAAAATAAATTGTCAAACTTTCATGTCGCTTCATTTGCCATCCTGGACAAATATGATATTCAAAATAAACGGTGGTGTTGATTTCTTAAAATGACTGAGTAAAAAGGATTCTCAAAATGCTCTACTAAGCTAGTTGATAGTACATGAAATAGCTCTTACTTCATTCTTGCTGTGCTGGCGATGCGTGTCCTTCAGTAAACGCTATACCCATAGCATCTCCCATGGTCATCTGCAATCCATTTCAACTTCGTTGGTCCCACGTCACACCTATCCTTAATTCGTTTACCGGTGCATGTCGATTAGTATGATCGCTCGTTTAAAACAAACACTCCCGTATTCTTCAGCACAAGGTAACATTTCGAACTGTAGCAATAGTTCCAAATGACTGTGTTACCCTTGCCATTTCGTTTCTCGGAACAAGTTCCACGTTTGAAAATACTGTTCTGATCGTCCGTTCGCATAGGAACACCTATTAGCAGTTGAGACTGAACCCCAAGTTCACAGTCTGTCCTGTCTAAAGTTTGAAGTGCCTTTTACAGTTTCGCAAATAGAAACAACAAATTGTTGTAGGAGACTTCAGTGAATGGTTTATCAAATAACCATCACTTGTAGAGTACTTGTAAGAATATCTGACGATAGAGTCCTCTAATATTCCAAGTCCATTGTTGAAAATTTCTATCACTTTGAACATAGCCCCAGCCCACATGGCTTTACTTGGTGGCAAAGTTCCTTCGGCGTGTAGTATGACGTAGTATTCACTGTTATGAAGCGTAGCGGTGAGTTCCTCCCAAGCAGTTGCTTGCTAGGAATGACTTGACTGTCTTGCAAACCTGGCTCTTTATATAGTTCAACCAGCAATCTTTCTCGAAAGTTCCATTCCCAGATCTCGGCTCCTGGTGTACCGTTTATTCTGCTCAATAGCTTAAAATTCTTCTCTTTTCTGTGCCATAAAACAGTGCTACTTTTTAAGTTGCTAATCCGTCTCCTTGAGTAAAATTTATAAAAGTTTCAACTCATGACGTATGCAAGCTTTCACGTCACGCCGCCGCGTCACTCACTCCTGTCTCTATATGCTTCCCTCAATGTCCTCCGAGCACGTTATTCAAACATCATTAGTCTAGTTGTCTCTCTGGACTAGCGTTCGTTCGTTACCATCAGCTCATCATTATGTCACGGACGTTTGCACGATCCGGGGACAGTATGCCGAATGCAGGGTTTGCCAATGTATTTCTTTTTTAATTTAATTTCCCTATTACGACCCCTGTTAATAAAAAAGATACGGTTTCAGATTTTTATTGCGTTCAGATTTCTAATGTTTTTTTTATCGTACTTTAGATAATAAATGGTGTGGCCACTGCCTGCTGGATCTCGTCCCTCCTGGCTGCTTTAAACTGCCTGCCCATTCAACGATTACAGAATTGGTTTATGCGTTCAACCTCGTTTCCAAATATAGACGCTATGAGCAGCTCCAACCCACTGTGTTCGCCGCTTTTTCAAGTCACTGTTACAGACATTTGTTTTGTATTGATGTTAATGGTGAAGTTGTGTTTTGTATTTTACGATGGCGTATTGATGTGTGTGCTTTTGTAAATCAGAGCAGGTCAAGTTTGAATGCCGAGGAATCTCATTTCATGAGTTACCATCGGACAATTCACTTGACTTATAAATACATACACTAATACAGCCATCACAATAAGACGGTTTATCAGACAAATTCAACACACCGCCAAATACTCGGGGCTACATGAGCACGATGTTCCAAAGCCCCTAAATTAATCAACATCCCTTTCTTCGGCGGCCGGAGGCATTTCTTTTCCCTTATTCTTTTCTTTTCATCTCGTCTAGTATGTAAGTTAGATTTAAATTAGTTGAAAGTAGTTGTATTTTTATTATCATCCGTAACGTTTAATTACGGGCAAATGAGCTAGACATTTCGTCCCTTGAAAACTATCACCTCCACCACCATGTATGTTTCGCATTACTTTAAATTGAAAATTTTCCAGAATGTATGGGTCTAAATTAATATCATGTTTGCAACCGCATAGCCCACCAACAGCTGAAAGTGAACTTTTGCCAGCAAAGAGTTACCCACAATTTCAGCCCTAAGTATCTTGGCATCACCTCGGACCGTTCCTTAACCTACAAGAAACACTTGGAATACACAGGCCAAAAACTCAAATCGCGGAACAATACGCCATGAAGAAATTGGCTGGCACATCATGGGATGCTGATACAACTTTACTACGCACGACTGCCCACTCCATGGTTTATCCTGTAGAAGAGTATTGTGGCCCAGTGTGGCACCGTAGTGCTCATACTAAAAAGATCGATGTTCATCTGAATGAAAGTATGAGGGTCATAACAGGTACACTGAGATCCACCCCCAACTCCCAGGTTACACACTATCAGTAAAATATCACCTCCAGAACTAAGACGACAGGAAGCAACAGTACGTGATTGGAGAAAGCTACATCAACAAAATCACCTACAGGATCTCCCAATTCATGAAATTCTTAATGATCTTCCCTCCACTCGTCTTAGATCAAGGAACCCAATATGGAATAACATACCCGATATTAATTGCACGGAACAATGGCGCCTAGATCCTACTATAAGGCTTCCGGGATTTCACCTGAAGAGAAACCAGTGGGTAAAGTTCAATCGCCTAAGAACAGGTCACGCCAGATGTAACGCCATGCTACATAAATGGGGACTTCATGATTCTCCTGCCTGTGACTGCGGAGCTCCTCTTCAAACCGTAGAGCATATTATTCAAGAATGTCCGCTGATGAAGTATGCTGGATCACCACAAGATGTTATTTCTGCTACATCTCCCTTTCTGGACTGGCTTCAACAACTGGACATCTCGTTGTGAATGCGAACGCAACCTATGTTCTTGTGATTTATATATTGTACATATGATTTACTTATTTATATTGAACCCATGTGCAATTGGTTCAAGCGTCGAATCCATATTTTAGATACAAAAGAAGAGAGGAAATAATGCAGTCTTTAGAATGTATTGGAAAGATTTTAAGAAGGTGGGCTGTTATAATGTGATGCAAGAACGGGTGACCACTAGTCACGCGGGCATGAGATCACGCTTGACGCATCGATAAGAAGCTGGTGCATGGTTATTAATAGAACTAGAAAACCTTCCACGACGAGTGAGGGAGAAGGAGTTTCGGAAATAGACCTTACTCAGCTATAAAATGGCAACATTGCAATGACGCAAGAAGAGAAATAATTAAAATTAAGCCATTTGCAAGCATTTAATTAATGAAATGAACACATCATTGTTGATCATTCTGGAAACGAGATTTTTGTGTGGGGAAAAAGCTTATAATATTTGCACAGGAAAGAACTGCATACGCGGCATTACGTCGTTAGTTATTCCCCGAGCCCAGAGATGGGAGAGAGGGAAAAATAAACCTCACCACCCACATATCTGAGGAGCCAAATTATTTAATATCTTGGAATTGTGTGATCGATTTTCATGATCAGAGAAACCATTTTACGTTTAAAACAAGAGCTTTCAAAAGATATATTTTTGAAAATTATACGATAATTACTTCAGAAGTTAGTGCTGGAGAAGAAGCGGATTTGATCTTTTTGTCGCAGAGTTGGATATAAACCCTGGATGTGCCAGGAAGAGCATGCAGTCCTTACCAGACCGTGAGAGGTCGTGTTACGCCGTATGGGAGAGGCCGTCCAGTATCGTCATTAGTATCGCCGTGTGAAGACACATAAGAATCCTGTTATAGGAATAATATCATCAAGCTTCAGACTTTATAAAGTTCACCAGTACAGTCAAAGTTTAGGCTGTGGTCTTAAGAAATTACCGGCGATAGGTGCACGAATATAATAGTTCAGTTAAAAGAACCGACGCATCATAAGATTTCGAAGTAAACCAAGGACAGTGAAATATACAATTCTATCTACGTTAAGTAACCAAATCAGGGTAGAACGAAATACTAACGCCTAGTGTTCCTGAACCGAGAGGTCTAGAGCGAAGTACGATAAAATTTAGGAATCGAGGTTCCAGGCTTTGTCTAGGTGGACAAATGAACAGTCAAACATTGGGGAGTACTCCAATAAGCCACGAATCAAAGTAACAGAAAGTAAAAACAAGGAAATTACTAGGTCGCCGTTATACTAGTTCGAGCGATCGTAAAAGTAATACATCAGGGACAGACTTTCATTAGACGAACAAGTTAACGTCTAGCAAGATACGACATCGTGCAGTAAAATTTAAAGAAGCCGATAGTCAAACCCAGAATTAGAAGATCAGCCGTTCCAGTGAGGTTAGTTCGATCGAGACTTTCAATCATCTCATCAGAGTAGGAAGCCGACGTGCATATAGTGCAACCCTTAGAAACGGGAAAAAATAAAGAAATCACGTTTGTCGAGGCGAATAATTAACGCCAGAGTGATATAAATTGTATGTAATTTAAATATAGTGAAATTTTTGAGTGTAATATATTTTTAGTGTAATTGTACTGTGTTTAAGTGAAAACGAATACAAAATGGTATTCCTTATATTCAAAGTGATTAGGGTATATATTTTATGTGCTGTTAGGAAAGTGTTACCGAGTGTAGATTTAACCATGAATATGGCTTAAGAAGAAATTGGTGGGTGAAAATGTTCCATCGTTGGAGAATTCGGTCTCTGAGCGTACAATCATGTGAGTAACAATTTCATTATTATGTGTTTTGGGAAGATTTGCGTGTAATCCTCATGAGTGAAAGTAGGGATGTTTGATAACAGGTGAAATAAAGATTGCGCGATCTGAACGATTAATTTGATGGAAATATAATAAATATGTGAAGTATTAATGAATCCCTTATGGAAAATATTCAGTGGAATATCAGTTTAATGGTAAATGATATAAATATGGTAAAGCAAGCGTAATAATAATAATAAAAATTAGATAAATGAATAATTGTGATGAATTTTATATTGAAAGTGGTAGCTTCAAGAGCTCCTTTAGATGAATTAATAAATGTTGTGAATACATGTTCTTTATGGCATATATGATTATTGTTAATGGAGGATGAATAATATATATTTTGAGACGTAGATCAAACTTCGATTTGAATTTATTTGGTTCTTTGAAAGGCAACTTGGCTAATTTATGTATGAGCGCCATGTCGCGCAGTTGAAGTAATTTGTCACGCTAGGAATGCGTTGAAATGCTCGGTAAAAGTAATTGTGAGGGACAGTTAGTCGCGGTAATGGGCTGTTGTTAAGTCCTCAAAGTTGTGTTATTGATCACGAGGCATTGTATGTTGTATGTTGAAAAGGGTGCAATTTATGTTGTATTATGAGGCCTTCCTTAAGTCGCTAATGTTGTAAGTCCTCAAAAGTTGGGATATTGCTCCCGAGGCATTTTAAAGGATCGAACTCAGAGTCGTCTGTGTTTAAGCCCCTTAATATTGGTTGTTTTATTGAATTTTCTTACCTGCTAATGAGGACACTTCATAATTATACTTCACCGAAGCTAAAAGAATAGGTCTGTAGAAACCTAATAGTTGTCTTGTGGTTAATTTGTATCGTAAGCCTTGCCATTCTGAGAAATGCATTTGAAACAGCTGAGTTTAAAGCATGATAAACAGTCCCTTGTGAAGGCGAGACTGTAGGTTCTCCCTCCCTGCATGCAATAAATCAAGCCAAGTAGTTAAGACAGACCCTTACCCTCTTTTAGCGAGGTAGGTTAGGAACGGGCCGTCTGAGTCACAGTACACGGAAGTGTTTAAGATTGTTTTATCGACCCGGTATTTGAACCGAGGTCCCTTTACATCCATTATTATCGCTTGCAGAGTTCAGATCGTTGCTTTCTTAAGAAATAATTGTCTTTGAAGACAAAATGATAAATCCCTAACTTTATTATTTAATTATTCAGTGATTCACGAGTTCTTATTGAAGACATTAAAATTCCGGGAGTAATCTTAAGTTGACTTGCTCAGTAGTTTTCTATAGCTCGGGAATACGCAAGTTTTTTCAATCACGGTAGTGAGTTGGTAGCTTGAGAGAGAGTGATGGTAACAGATGAACATTGTGAGAGCCCAAAATTAATTAATGATTAGCCATACTTTGATATTACGATTAAAACCAGATATACTCATGTAAATATTAATAGCGTGTATTTAATGGTTAACACAGTGTATGTAAACTTTACCGAGCCATTTGGAGCTCGTTATTTTAATGAATTTGAATTAACACCATATGGGAGTGAAACTTAGTTGGAGTTTGTTGGTTTTTGGAAAACCAGTAATCATTATTTTGTAATTGTTTAATTTGAATTCCTTGTTCAACTTTGGACAAGTGTCAAGTGTAGTGTCAGTATTTTTATAGGTTTAAATTTTGTAGCGCCATATTTTGGATAATTAAATGTTTTGATAGTAGAATTTGATTTTGTTTATTCTTGGAAGTGTATCCTATGCTTAATCCAAAGTGTGTAAGTCACAGAGTGGGAGAACAAACCATGAACCCCGATACTCCCGATTGAGCATTGCTGGCAAACTGTGATTTGCGTATTTCATTGTTGAAATGGGCACATGGGGGCATAGAAGTAATGTGCTTGGATTAATGCTTTTAGGAACACTTAAGACGGTCATATCACATAAAGGTAAAATAGTGATAGAATTAGCTACAAAATAATAAATTTAACTGACCGCATTGGGACCCTGGAAACTCACACCGAGCAGCCCTAAAATACCCCCTAACATCATTTTCTTGGCGCCCAGTACGTAGGGATGAGTTTTCTTAGGGAAAACCCGAGTTTTTCTTGAAAAATCAAAATTTTCATTTTTTGAAAAATATGTTTTTAAAAATTTTTTGAATTTTAAGAAAATCACTTCCATAAGGGTGTTGATATTGTAATGAGTATTATACCAGACGGGTACGTTTTAGTAGACACCCGTACTGAGGTTAAATTTTGGAAATTGGGACACAAGAGTTCAGAGTACCATCTCTCATGCATGAACCGATGATGGGACAGAGTAGCCCACTGTATTCTCTAAGATAGTAATATGTCATTGAGTGAGGAAATGCAGAGGCTCTTGGACGCCATGAAGGCGGACAGTAGTGAAAAGTTGGAGGCCATGAAGGCGGATAGTAAAGATAGATTCGAATCTATAGACAATAAATTGGACCTCCAACAGAATGAAAATAAGAAGGATTTAGAATCCATAAATAAGAATTTAGAATCTATCAAAGCCGACAGTATAAACATGAATAAGGTACTGAAGGATGAGATAGATATCATGAAGGCAGAGAGTTCGGATAAATTTGCAGCACAATCCAAGGATTTGGAAGATAAAGTAGGAAGCCTGGAAGATAAATTTGAAAATAGATTATCTTCATTTCAGGAGAAAATGATAGCTGAAAATTATCTGAAAAGTCAATCCATGGAAAACGAATTAAAGGCCATGGAGACTAAAATGCAAAGTAATATAAATAAGAAAATAGAAGAGACAATGAATACCAAATTTCAAGGTTTTGACACTGAGTTTGGGATTAAGTTGAACGAGTTCAAAAGGGGAAATCACAAGTAAAATTATAGAGGAAAATGGGGCACTTCAGGAAGGATTGCAAGCCCAAATAAATACCTTAAAGGAAGGTACTGTAACTTCCCAAACTGAATGTCGAGAAAATTTTGAAAGTTTAAAGGGTAAATTTGGTTCTATGGAAACTCAATTAAATAATATGCAGGAAAGATGTAAGGAGAATGTAGACGAGTGTAAAAAGGAACTTCTAACCCAGATCCAAGGGGTGGAGAAAGAGTTAAAAGATCATATAGGGTCAAATAGGGAATTTTGTCAGAAATCACGGGATGAAATCAAGGAAGATCTCCGAGACTTAGGTAATAGGCTTATGGGGGTCGAAAATAAGGTGGAAAAACTCGAGGGAAAAGTCGAGGAAGTTCAGGTCGAAATAGAAGAAATGGAAAAGCAAAATCAAGCCGATGCGAACAGCATGAAAAACCAATTTGATCATTTTACCGGGCAGGTAGATGAGAGCTGGAAGATGCACGAGAAAGGAATAAATGAGAGATTAAGTGCCTACGAAACGAATCTCCAGGGAGAAAGAAGGCAACGAGATGAAGAAAAGAAGGAGAATACTCAGAAGATAGACGAAATAAGTAAGGGTATAAATGGGGTTCAGGAAACCATAGAAACATTAAAGAGACAAGTAGGAAAAACAAATACTGAAGTAGACCAGGTTAAAGTCGACTTAACGGTATTGTATAACAAGCAAGGGAAAACTGAGGACAAGCTTAAGGAAATTAAGGGAGATATTGTCAATGGACAAAAAGAAATGGAGAAAAAGATAAGCAAGATTCAGGAAGACTTAGATACCAGAGGTGATGTCAAGCCAGAAATTATAGAAAAACAGGTCCTGATCATCAAGAAAGAGGTAGAAGAACAATTAGCTGAAATAAGGGATAGTTTCAGGGAAGAGAAATTTCAAATCAAACAAGAAGTTGAAAGCAGTAAGAAGAAACAGGAAAGATTTGAGAATGAATTTGGCTCATGGTTGGAAAGGACTGAACACAAGAACAGTCAAATGTAGGTTCAGCTCATGTCTCAAGAAGAGAGTGCCAGAAGAGAAAGGAAACTAGAATTTGAATGTCAGGATGAATTCCAGAAGACAGGATGTGTAGATCCCCATGAACGAGGCACTAATCAAGATAGGGACTTAGGAGGGGAGAGCCCTTATAAGAACCCAGGATATCCGATGGCGATGTCAACCCCTTATGTGAATCAAACAAATGGACAGATAATTAACATTATCAAGTCAAATGAGGATAGACCGGTTAAATTTACAGGTAATATGTCAATTACTCCTAAATACTGGCTGAAGGAGGTAGCAGAATATTTATATGAAATGAAAGTTCCTCAAGATCGGAGACTAAGAGCAATTGAGAAGCTGTTGGCAGGCGATTGTCTCACCTGGTTCAGGAGTTTTAGATACACATTTGACACGGTGGAAGGTTTTAGAGAAGCTTTTCTGAAACGATATTGGGCAGCAGATGTGCAGGAAAATCTGAGGCTAGATCTATACTCTAGGAAATATAGTACGAATGCCCCCACTAAATACTCAGAATTTTTCACCGCTCAGCTGTGCAAATTCCGGGAACTTGATATCGCCCCAGCTGAAAACGGTCTGTGTGCCGCCATTGCAAGACAACTTCCATATGAGATACAAAGGTTGTTAATCTCATCCAAAGCCAGAAGTGCTGTGGAAGTGGAGAGCGTATTACGTCAGCTGGACATGACGACTTCACACGTTACTCCCAGGCATCAAAGACATACTGAGCAAGTACACATGGCCAGTAGTCACGAGGACAGAGAGAAACCATCGACAAGAAATCAGTCAACTAGTACAGACACTCAAGGACTGTGTCGAGAATATGGACATCAAGAGTTTAGGGGAATACAGCCGTACCACAGGGGAGGATATCGAGGAAGAAATCCAAGAAATACGGGTTATAGGCAACAAGAAAACCGACCGTATAATAATAATCAAAGGCAGGACAACAGAAGGAGATGGGAAAATTATCCCAGAAGGAATGTGAGGCCTGAGGACAGAAGCGATGAATATCGGGCTGAAATTGAAGAGGGATGTCAGGAAAGTCTTCGGTATATGAATGAACGAACAGACGAAACTGAGACGCGAAGAGTCCGTTGGAGTGAGGCAATGAAGAACCGAAAATCACCCGACCGACTGAATGGAGCTCAAAGTTTGGAGTTCCAAGCTCAGTTGAAGAATGAGGGAAAAGGAAGCCCTCAAGATAAAAAAACTCCAAAATTAAATCATCAAAAGTGGAAACATACCAGGAGCTGGGAGGAGGTTGAGATTGTAAATTGGATAGCGAGACCAGATGAGCTAATTAAAGAGGATGTGGAAGGAATCCCGCCTATTAGAAGAGAATTACCTGTCATAATGTTAAGGATAGAAGGATTCCTGGTCAGAGCATTAATAGATACTGGATCAACTATAAGTTTGATAACGCAAAGCCTAATAAATGAATTAGAAACAAGAGGTCGTGTATTAAAGATTCCCACATCAAGCGTGAAGATTAAGGGAATTATTCCTGAAAAATCGTTGACATGCAAATTTCAGGTGTACATTGACTTGATCATGGGTAACACTGAAATTTCACAATGCTTTTTGCTGGTAAATCAATTACCATACAATATTATATTGGGTATTGATTTTATCCTTGAGAACAAGGTCATAATAGACCTAGCGCAAAATTGCATTAGGATTCAAAGAGAGGATGTGGATGAGCAAAACATTATTTTACATGAACAGGATGCAAAAATAGAAGAACAAGTATGGCATGTGGAAGAAATGACAGAGGAAGGTTGTAGGGACATAGAAATGGTATTTGAAGTCCTAAACATAGAAGTTCAAGATAGTATGGGAACCGAGTTCGAGACCAACCTGTCAGGAAAAATAGAGGAAGCCAAAGTTACCCTCGAAAACAAGGAAAATTTAAAGGAATTGCTAGTAAAGTATAGGGACGTATTTGATTCCAAGCCAGGAAAGATCCAAAATTTTAAATACGCATTTCAAGTAAATGATTGGGCACCGTTTGGACAAAAACCATACCCGGTTGCAGAAAAACATTACACACAAACAAAGAAAACACTGCAGGAGATGAGTGATGCAGGTGTAATAGAAAAGATGGCGACACCATATGTTAGTCCATTAGTAATTGTGAGTAAACCGGATGGCTCAGTAAGGGTGTGTTTGGATGCCAGGAATTTGAATGCTAAGATTTTACCAGAAAATGATTCGGCACCACCCATAAAAGAAATACTGAGGAAATTTAAAGGCAAGAAGATTTTCACAAATATTGACATGACTTCTTCATATCATCATCTCTAACTTGAAGAGAAAACCAGCCTTTTAACTGGATTTCAGTTCGATCAACAAACGTATTGCTTCAGGAGATGTCCATTTGGCTTGAAGACAGCGGGATCAGCACTAATAAGAGCAATTGATCGCAACCTGTCAGAGGAAGTAAAGGATTGCACTATCCGTTATGTGGACGACATATTGCTTACCTCGAAAAACGTAGAGGAACACTTGAAAAATTTAAAGAAATTATTGGAAGATTTGAGAAGGGCTAACTTCAAGATTAACTTGAAGAAATCGAACTTTTGTCAAAGACAAGTTACGTTTTTGGGGCATGTGATTGACAAAGATGGTGTCAAACCAAATCCATGCAAATTAGAATCGATAAGACATTTTCCCAGGCCTTTGAAAGTGAAAAACGTTCGCCAGTTTTTGGGAATGATTGGATTTTTCTCAGGACATTGTACATCCTACACCAAAACTGTTGCACCATTACAGGACCTTCTGAAGAAGGGTGGCAAGTGGAAATGGACGAAGGAAACGGAGAAAGCATTTATTGAGGCCAAGGAAATGCTCTTAAATTACGTGAAGCTAGGATATCCTGATTTTAATCAGAGATTTATAATACAGCGGATGCACCCCAGATCGGAATAGGGGCGATGCTGTATCAGAAAGACCCGGATAACCCTGAGAGGAAAAATTATCTAGCTTTCACGAGTCGAAGACTGAAACCACACGAGAAAAATTATACAATCAGCGAGGTCGAGCTGTTAGCGATATTGCATGCGTTGCAATTTTGGCGAAAGATTGTATATGGGTTTCCAGTCACATTAAGAACAGATCATAAAGCCTTAACCTTTTTGATGAAGACGGATTTATCCAGTCAAACGTTGATGCGTTGTCTTTATATATACAGCAGTTCGATGTAAATATAGAATATTGCCCAGGGAAAGAAAATGTAGTTCCAGATTATTTAAGTAGACAGCCAGAGTCCACAGAAGAGGAAGTAATGGCTATTGATTTAGAAGACAGAGATCAGCGTACTTTGGATGAATTAAGAAGCATTGGTCAACGACAACGTGAAGATCCATGGATGAACATGCTCATATCTTCCTTAGAAGGGAGTTTGATAAGGGGAACAGATGCGTATACTGAAGCTAATAAGATAGCTCAAGATTATACTTTCTTTAATGGATTATTATATAAGTTTGCGGACTCTGACCATACTCGATTGAGGATCGTTATACCTGTTATTCTGCAGAGGAAAATGGTATGGTTAGCCCATAGATCGTTTGGACACATGAGAGTCGACAAAACAGTCTCGATGCTGAAAGAAGCATTTATATGGCCGAGACTGAGAGAAACTGTAAGGGATACGTTAAAGACATGTGACATATGTCAAAGGATTAAGCCAAATGAGTTTTTGATGAGACAAAAGCCAATACCACTGTTGCCCGAGAGACCAGGTCAAATTATTTCTATTGACAACTTCGGACGTTTGCCAAAGGCCAGGTGGGGAAACAGACATATAATGGTGGCTATGGATGTCTTCACAAAAATGGTTGTTCTTGCTCCCATACAGAAGACTAGTACCAAACAGGTTTTAAAACGACTCAAAGAAAAAGTGATACCTATTCTGGGCAAAACAGAGAATTTGTTATCGGATCACGGTAGTTGTTTTACAAGTATAGAATTTAGACAGGAATTAGAGAGACTTGGAATACGTCAGATCCTGTCTAGCATTCGCCATCCTGAGGCAAATCCTGTAGAAAGAGTTATGAGGGAAACGGCCAAGTATTGTAGGATATACAGTGCCGAGGAAATTTGGAAATGGATAGACATCCTCGACATCATCGAATTTTGCATAAATAATACGATACACGAATCTACGGGAGAGATATCAATAACATTACATCGGAATGAGCAACCAGAGAGACCTTGGAGTCTGGTCATTCCTAGACCAACAGACGCTCAGCCTGGAAGAGATTTACGAATTAGGAGAGCCTTTGAGCATCTAAAAGCTCAAGCCGATAGAAGACAAAGGAGAAACAGGCACAAAAGGTATCATCGACCACTATTAGCAGGAGAAATGGTGTTAGTGAAAAGACCAGCCATTTCGGGTCCAGGGAACCGCGTGTACAAGAAATTCCAGAAAATGTACCACGGCCCGTATAGAATAATAAGGGATTTAAGAAATAATGCCTATATAATTCGGCATTGTGAAACGAATCACGAAGTGACTAAGAATTCCGCTAATCTGAAAGTATATTACCCTCCCGAAGACTTCGATGAAGCAAATGAACAAGCCCTGGTTATGGAACGAATTAGGAATGACGAATCCACTTTTGATACAAATAAGAGTGAGTTTGAACAAGTAAATAGAGATCAACCATTCAATTCTGAATGTGAACTAGAACAAACGTATTTGGAGCTAAAAGAGATAATTGAATTAATTGAAGAAGAAAATTTCAATTTAAGGAGAGAAAATGAGGAAAGAAAGAAACGGGTAGGGATAGACCACACCCGTAACGAAAGATGAAGTTCTGTAGACTTTTAGTCCAGAAAAATAAGAAAGGAAGAACGGGTAGGGACAGGGCGTGCTCGACCTAAACCATTACCGGATATGGCTTTAAAATTGGAAAACCCGAATCATCGTGGGTTTCTATGTGAAAATAAAACGAAGGTACTGCGGGATGTTATGATGGCTTCGACACTGAAAGAATAAGATTTTCTATGAAAAACACTTAAATAAATTTCCTCAAAATTTCGAATTTTTTTTTATCTAAGGAGGGGAGATTTGAACCCATGTGCAATTGGTTCAAGCGTCGAATCCATATTTTAGATGCAAAAGAAGAGAGGAAGTAATGCAGTCTTTAGAATGTATTGGAAAGATTTTAAGAAGGTGGGCTGTTATAATGTGATGCAAGAACGGGTGACCACTAGTCACGCGGGCATGAGATCACGCTTGACGCATCGATAAGAAGCTGGTGCGTGGTTATTAATAGAACTAGAAAAACTTTCCACGACGAGTGAGGGAGAATGAGTTTTGGAAATAGACCTTACTCAGCTATAAAATGGCAACATTGCAATGACACAAGAAGAGAAATAATTAAAATTAAGACATTTGCAGGCATTTAATTAATGAAATGAACACATCATTGTTGATCATTCTGGAAACGAGATTTTTGTGTGGGGAAAAAGTTTATAATATTTGCACAGGAAAGAACTGCATACGCGGCATTACGTCGTTAGTGATTCCCCGAGCCCAGAGATGGGAGAGAGGGAAAAATAAACCTCACCACCCACATATCTGAGGAGCCAAATTATTTAATATCTTGGAATTGTGTGATCGATTTTCATGATCAGAGAAACCATTTTACGTTTAAAACAAGAGCTTTCAAAAGACATATTTTTGAAAATTATACGATAATTACTTCAGAAGTTAGTGCTGGAGAAGAAGCGGATTTGATCTTTTTGTCGCAGGGTTGGATATAAACCCTGGATGTGCCAGGAAGAGCATGCAGTCTTTACCAGACCGTGAGAGGTCGTGTTACGCCGTATGGGAGAGGCCGTCCAGTATCGTCATTAGTATCGCCGTGTGAAGACACATAAGAATCCTGTTATAGGAATAATATCATCAAGCTTCAGACTTTATAAAGTTCACCAGTACAGTCAAAGTTTAGGCTGTGGACTTAAGAAATTACCGGCGATAGGTACTCGAATATAATAGTTCAGTTAAAAGAACCGACGCATCATAAGATTTCGAAGTACCCAAGGACAGTGGAATATACAATTCTATCTACGTTAAGTAACCAAATCAGGGTAGAACGAAATAGTAACGCCTAGTGTTCCTGATCCGAGGGGGCTAGAGCGAAGTACGATAAAATTTAGGAATCGAGGTTCCAGGCTTTGTCTAGGTGGACAAATGAACAGTCAAACATTGGGGAGTACTCCAATAAGCCACGAATCAAAGTAACAGAAAGTAAAAACAAGGAAATTACTAGGTCGCCGTTATACTAGTTCGAGCGATCGTAAAAGTAATATATCAGGGACAGACATTTATTAGACGAACAAGTTAGCGTCTAGCAAGATACGACATCGTGCAGTAAAATTTAAAGAAGCCGATAGTTAATGTAACACCCCCCCTCCTAACAGCAGAATACGACCGAGCCCATTTGCGATATAACCCAGATGAATGTACCGAGACTACAGTATCTAGCATAGGCCTAGAAATAATACACTGATACAAAGTGCGGTAACAACTTCTATTAACAATAACACTTACATACATTACATGTAATTTAAAGGACATGGAAAAATACAAGATTCTTTGGTACTTGCCTTATATTCTAAACGACAGATCAACATTCACAGTAATCCAAGTTTCCAAACAAGCAATGACAACGGCGTATAATCTTTCACGACTTTCCTTCACTTGCATCGACTCGCCTTGTTACTAATGTTCCTCAAGTCGTCGGTAGTTCCAATATAATGCTCATTCATGTTCCAAAGCATGTTAGTAGGCCTGAATACATTTATCTCTTCCGATAATCCAAGAGCCTTCAAAGCAAACATTATCAATCCAACGTCCACTCACTCTCATAAAATACTCAACTTCTTCACAGTATCAATATCAGCTGCTCGATACATATACATGCTTAAACCCATGTCAAGATGTCGAAATTCATATCTTTTAATATAATACTTGACTATCCTCGGCAGCAAAATTTTATAAACGTCTAAGCCCTGCATGGGTTCCTGAGAACTTCTCTTGTTCACTCCTCGGCTCACGGAAGACTACTGTTACCGTTTGCCAACAGAAGATTCATAAAACAAAAACTAACTGCAACAACTCCAATACATCATCCAAGGTTAAGGCTACCAAACGAACTATCACCGTATCTCAGGCCACTTTGATACATAACAGGCCTAACAGCAAACTCAACTACAGTCTTCTTCCATGGAGATCCAAGTCTAAGCAAAATATTACAAGATCTCGGCACACTTCGTACTTGACATGCAACATAATAGTTAGACAAATGGCAACTAACTCGGCGTTCTCTCACAGGACCGTAACATCAGCTGCATTCAGTAGAAAGACAAATATAAGTTCTTACATTTCGGTGTAGCTCTCTAGCGGGAAAACAGAGAACCGAAGTCATCACATCAGGCAATCAAGATTAAACATATCGAAGGGCGTAGCAAACGTAAAATAGTGACGTAATACCGGCACAGTTAAACCCAGAATTAGAAAATCAGCCGTTCCAGTGAGGTTAGCTCGATCGAGACTTTCAATCATCTCATCAGAGTAGGAAGCCGACGTGCATATAGTGCAATCCTTGGAAACGGGAAAAAATAAAGAAATCACGTGTGTTGAGGCGAATAATTAACGCCAGAGTATTAAAATTTTTATGTAATTTAAATATAGTGACATTTTAGAGTGTAATATATTTTTAGTGTAATTGTACTGTGTTTAAGTGAAAACGAATACAAAATGGTATTCCTTATATTCAAAGTGATTAGGGTATATATTTTATGTGCTGTTAGGAAAGTGTTATCGAGTGTAGATTTAACCATGAATATGGCTTAAGAAGAAATTGGTGGGTGAAAATGTTCCATCGTTGGAGAATTCGGTCTCTGAGCGTACAATCATGTGAGTAACAATTTCATTATTATGTGTTTTGGGAAGATTTGCGTGTAATCCTCATGAGTGAAAGTAGGGATGTTTGATAACAGGTGAAATAAAGATTGCGCGATCTGAACGATTAATTTGATGGAAATATAATAAATATGTGAAGTATTAATGAATCCCTTATGGAAAATATTCAGTGGAATATCAGTTTAATGGTAAGTGATATAAATATGGTAAAGCAAGCGTAATAATAATAATAAAAATTAGATAAATGAATAATTGTGATAAATTTTATATTGAAAGTGGTAGCTTCAAGAGCTCCTTTAGATGAATTAATAAATGTTGTGAATGGGGAGCGTGATGGCGCAGTGGCTTAGCTGCTCGTCTTTCACCCGGACGGCCGGGGATCGAATCCCGGTGACAGCTGGGCGAAATTTTCACCTGAAAATTCACGTGGCGTCAGGAAGGGCATCCGGTCTTAAATCCCCGGCCTGAACCAAAATGAGCCAGGTTGGCTCCGGCGACCCCAATTAATTGGGATAAGCCTAAGAAAATGATGAATAAATGTTGTGAATACATGTTCTTTATGGCATAAATGATTATTGTTAATGGAGGATGAATAATATATATTTTGAGACGTAGATCAAACTTCGATTTGAATTTATTTGGTTCTTTGAAAGGCAACTTGGCTAATTTATGTATCAGCGCCATGTCGCGCAGTTGAAGTAATTTGTCACGCTAGGAATGCGTTGAAATGCTCGGTAAAAGTAATTGTGAGGGACAGTTAGTCGCGGTAATGGGCTGTTGTAAGTCCTCAAAGTTGTGATATTGATCACGAGGCATTGTATGTTGTATGTTGAAAAGGGTGCAATTTGTGTTGTATTATGAGCGCTGGTTACGGGCTAGGCCTTCCTTAAGTCGCTAATGTTGTAAGTCCTCAAAAGTTGGGATATTGCTCCCGAGGCATTTTAAAGGATCGAACTCAGAGTCGTCCGTGTTGAAGCCCCTTAATATTGGTTGTTTTATTGAATTTTCTTACCTGCTAATGAGGACACTTCATAATTATACTTCACCGAAGCTAAAAGAATAGGTCTGTAGAAACCTAATAGTTGTCTTGTGGTTAATTTGTATCGTAAGCCGTGCCATTCAGAGAAATGCATTTGAAACAGCTGTGTTTAAAGCTGGATAACCAGTCCCTTGTGAAGGCGAGACTGTAGGTTATCCCTCCCTCCATGCAATAAATCAATCCAAGTAGTTAAGACAGACCCTTACCCTCTTTTAGTGAGGTAGGTTAGGAACGGGCTGTCTGAGTCACAATACACGGAAGTGTTTAAGATTGTTTTATCGACCCGGTATTTGAACCGAGGTCCCTTTACATCCATTATTATCGCTTGCAGAGTTCAGATCATTGCTTTCTTAAGAAATAATTGTCTTTGAAGACAAAATGATAAATCCCTAACTTTATTATTTAATGATTCTGTGATTCACGAGTTCTTATTGAAGACATTAAGATTCCGGGAGTAATCTTGACTTGCTCAGTAGTTTTCTATAGTTCAGGAATACGCAAGTTTTTTCAATCACGGTAGTGAGTTGGTAGCTTGAGAGAGAGTGATGGTAACAGATGAACATTGTGAGAGCCCAAAATTAATTAATGATTAGCCATACTTTGATATTATGATTAAAACCAGATATACTCATGTAAATATTAATAGACGTGTATTTAATGGTTAACACAGTGTATGTAAACTTTACCGAGCCATTTGGAGCTCGTTATTTTAAAGAATTTGAATTGACATCATATGGGAGTGAAACTTAGTTGGAGTTTGTTGGTTTTTGGAAAACCAGTAATCATTATTTTGAAATTGTTTAATTTGAATTCCTTGTTCAACTTTGGACAAGTGTGAAGAGTAGTGTCAGTACTTTTATTGGTTTAAATTTTGTAGCGCCATATTTTGGATAATTAAATGTTTTGATAGTAGGATTTGATTATGTTTATTCTTGGAAGTGTATCCTATGCTTAATCCAAAGTGTGTAAGTCACAGAGTGGGAGAACAAACCATGAACCCCGATACTCCCGATTGAGCATTGCTGGCAAACTGTGATTTGCGTATTTCATTGTTGAAATGGGCACAATATATTCATTTATTATATTGTAATTCATCTAGTTGCTAGCCATACGATAAATAATAAATTAATATCATATTATCCATAAGTATAATTTTGAGCTTATGCAGTGTTTTATTTATTCAATCTCGACGCGTTTCGAAAGAAACCATGTCTTTCTTCATCAGGAATAAGCGGAAATACGACTAAATTGTTGCTAAGAGAAAGCAAAAAATAAACTAAAAAGGGTGCCCTAAGATGGACGCCATTTTAGCCCCTTGTCAGGGACAACGAAAAGCAGCAGTGTATTACTTTCTGTGGGTTCTGATAATAGGTTGCCAGGGCTCACTGAGATTGTAGCCGGTGTCGCGGTTGAAATTATCTGGGTGTTTACGTATTTCAACCGCCTCCCTGATGATTCTGGGACGATATTGGTTTATAGGGGCAAGAACATTCACTCCTTGGAACATGACATCATGGCCAGGTGTTAAAGCATGAACAGCAACAGCTGATTTATCAGGTTGAATGAGCCTGATACATCTATTATGTTCCTTAATGCGAGTGCATATCGTTCTCGAAGTCTGCCCGATATAAGCCTTGCCACAAGTACAGGGAACTCTGTAGATACCAGGAGGGATGCGATCCAGTTGGCAGTAAAAATGCCGCGGCGATCACAGTGGGTGGGTGCTGCAAACTAGCTTGTGCTAAATGGATAGGCAGTTTAAAGTAGCTTGGAGGGATGTGATCTAGCTGGCAGTGGGTGTAGCATGCCCTCTTACCGAGATAGATAGAGACTTGGTGGCCCCTTCTTGAGCTAGTGTTGCCATGGGGATGGCCGGCCTTGCCATTATTTTATCAGTATATTTTCTGACTATTAGCCTTTGCTCGAGTGCAAAAAAAGGCCGAAATCAGAAGAATGAGAAAGACTATCGAAAATTCGTGTAGCCAACCGTTCCTTCTGGGTCCTAAACTATGTGTATGCAAAATTTGGTTGAGATTGGTGGAACGGTGTAGATTTGTATACGGAACAAACCCACCCACATACATACAGACTGTCACTTTTATATAAAGATATAGGGATATAGGGATTAAAACATCATACCTTTGCTGTATTCTCATTTAATGTAAGCACTCGAGGTACTGTCAAGGTTTGGAGGCCATGGGAGGAAGGCTTAGTAAAGGAATAGATGAAGGTTATGAATTGTGCTATTAAAATTTGTTTGAGATATATTGAACCCTTCAGAATAGCAGTGTTTATGTGCAAGAATCTTGATCAAGGGGTCGCGCTCAGTTCATAGTGTGATGTTTACGTCCGCCAAACAACATGCTTTACTGAGGCAAGGGTCATAGGATTAAAACTATAATTAAGAAAGTAAGGAGACAAGACGTAAAATAATAACATGATTTAATGACTAATTGTGCATAAAAAGAAAATAAACAACAATAATAAACAATATCCTCCCTGAAGTTTCCCATGACAGGAACATCTATCAATGTTGAGGAGTCAGACGGATCTCCCGTTTTATAAAAATGTGGATCCATGTTCCACTGCCTTGCATTTGAATTTTATGTACGCGTGATGACTAACTACGAGAAATGAGTACTTGGATGACTGTTCGTTTACAACGGGTTAACAGCCACGGTGCTCACGAACAATCATCGCGTAAATCAACGTTTATGGATATGGGCATGACATTAATAAAAACCCTTAAAATCTAATGCTGACACCCATATTACAAATCTACTATTTACAGGAATCTCCCTGAGACCCTCATTAGTGCGATGACGCACTTAACAAGCTGAGCTGCCAACCTGGCCAATTGCTCAATAAACACACAAGGAAAGACAGCATTGCACGTGACTTCACGGGTCACTGATAAGGAAAATAAACATGGAATAAAACCAACAATAACAAAAGCCTGACCGGCTAAGATTACTTTATATGAACAAAACTGCATGTTAAGGTAACGCTTCGGAGATTAACGTGATTCGTAGGCAACTCCCATTTATTTAAACAATCTTTACCATTGATCAGTTCTTATTCTGTATTTCAAGTAATTACGGAGTCAATAAGCGCTCCTCACTAATGACCTTGCTTGCAACGTTCAGACCGCCTTGTGAAACATCTCCCCCTCTTCAATACTCGTCATGTCCCAACTCCAGTGTATATAAATAACTGACCAGCTGTGCCGTTATCTCAAGGAACCAACAGCAACAAAAATCTCAACCACCTCAACATATGGTCAGACAATAATCAAAATATCCACAATTGCCCTCGCAAGGTTACAATATGGATCTGGCACCAAGCTGACAGAAATCAGTCTAAGCTGAAAATCCCGCTTGTAATGACCACAAAATACACACAATCACACCTCTGGGAATGACATGACGATTTTCACACAGGTCTGCTGTATAGATGCTCGCAAACATTAAAACAATATTTAAAACCTACGATAGAGCTGATTGCTCTTCGTCACAAATTACATTGCTCCAAAGGCAATAATCTCACTGAATCTGAGCAATAATAAACTTTAAACAATTTAATTACCCTCCAATCTACTATATCATTATATTAACTCAGTCCTACTTCTGAAACACTACATATCTCCGAGAGACGTTTTTAACCGCATTGCGTAACATATGCAAACTCGGCCGTTCACATAGCTACGTTAGTTAAAACAACACACAAACAAGAACCTTCCACTAATAACATATGCGAGCTGTTTCCATGCAAAAGGTGTGTCAGACCAAAACTAAAAATACTACGTTAATCAAACAAGCAAAGTATTTACAAAAATATGTCCCATAAACCATAAGTTAATTTATCAAATAATAAAGAATATTATATTGTACTCATCTCTCGCTCAGTCACCCGTCAAAGAACATCAGCTGCCATCTCCCAATTGAATGCTTCTTATCTCATCTCAGCCATCTGGACGGAGTGTTGAGAATTCCAAACTTCTTCTATGGTAATCGATGTCATCTCTCGTGCTGATTCAGAAAGTTAGATTAATATACACTTGATATCTGACTACTAAATTCGCCGTTCCAGGTACTACTTTCCCCGTAACAGTTTGTCGGCGAATTATCGACGATACTGCCCCTACAAAATATAGTACTGTGACTATCTATCACTGAATTTAACACATTTACAATAACCTCTATGTCCTCAAGACACGCAAAAGTATAACAGCCTACGTCCTTAGACGCACAAAATTAATAATAAACTTGTGTCTTCGACACACAAATGTAATACGTTCCGTCCTCAGACGAACACAAGTAAAAAGTCTACGTCCGTCGACGCACAAAGTAAAAGTCGTTGTCTTGGCTCTTCACGCCACTTATAAATGAACAGGCCCTAGGTCTTGATGGGGGGGGGGGAATTATATAAAAATTTCTCGAAATAATGGTGGTACAGGAATGAAATAAATATCACTGAACTCGTAACATTGCACAGGTCAAGAATATGCCCATTAATCCTAGAATCGATCGTAGAGATTTTGTCTAGGCGATTTCCCGCGTGAATGCTAGTCACCGCGTACCCAAGCTGGTCTTGCCGCGCTCGTAGGCATTCATTTCTCATTGGTTCCACATTTTCTGTAACTTGGCGGTTTTTAGCGGATCTTGGCGTCGTAGGAGTGTCTATTATCTTCATCAGCCACTCACGTTACTGCATCATATTTCTTCTAGGCGCGAATATTACAATGAACATACCAGAACCATGTCTCACTGCGCGTCGCTTCTATTTTGAGGTGGCCAACACCTGTCCTTCTGACACATCGCTAGGCTATTTCCTTTCACAGCTAAAGTATTTAGCCTTTTGTCAAACTGCTTCAGGTATGTCCCCGCTGTCTCCAACAAATGCTTGAAATTTCCTCATCTCCGTCTGGCTACTTTCATGATTCTGGTGGAAATATTTATTAATTGAAGAAATAAAACATAGAATCATTTATCCAACAGAGGATAAAGGGTTCACAACTCTCCCACTCTCAAAATTTCGAACTTAGGAATAAAGTCGACAATTTTAAAATACTTCCGTAGGCCAATTTGTTTTATTTCAGAATCAGCCCTTTTCTATTACTTGGTCTAGCCGCTCTTGTCTTGAATGGCATTTACTCGTTTTCATTTCCTGCTTGTATCTCCCCTCTCAGTCTGCTTGCATGACCCGCTGATACCTGAGGCAACACTCTGCTCGTCTCGTTAATGTTTGTCAACACCAACTCTACTTCCTCCTTCACGTGCCGTACTGAACTGCTCCCCATCAACTTGGTTGATATTGGACGTCCATATATTTAAACTGCATCATTATTTTGTCGCTCCCATGGCTCACTTCTAAGATACTTTTTTAAGTTGGCTGCATTGTAGACTGACATTGTTCCTGTGCTCAACTCATTCACTCCGTAAGCATTATTTCCAAGGTTTCTTACGATAGAATAGGGTCCTATGAACTTTTCGCAGAATTTACTGAAGATTTTCTTCTCTGGGTCCGATGTAGCGGGTCGTTTCACCAAAACGAGCTGGTTGATTTCAAGATCACTCTGAAACCTCTTATTTCTTACTCGCCGTAATCTGCGGTCTGCTTGTTTTCTCATGTAGGCTCTCGTTCTCTCAATTCGCAGGTCAGGTGCTATCATGGGATCTTGTGGACAGTTAATGATGCTTTTCCACGTTCTCGCTGGATACTCGTTCTTGTGTAGGACCATAGGGATTTGTCCTGTTGACTCGTGCCTGGTAGAATTCATGCATGTCTCTACGTCCTTAATTTTATCCACCCATCTGTGATGTTCATTGGGAATGAAGATTCTCAAGTATGATGTTACACATTTTATTGCTCTCTCACTTGGATTAGCTAGGGCATGTCGGATACTGCTTAAAACGTGTTTTATACCCATGTCCTCCATACCTTTCTTGAATTCGGCGCTTGTGAAATAACTGCCATGATCTGACAATATAAATTCTGGTTTTCCAGGGATTGGAATAACTCTATTTCGAATACGACTGAGTACTTGCTTCGATGTAGTTTTCTGAATAGGGCATAGTACTACGAACTTAGAAAATACATCAATGCACACTAGCAAGTGACGGCAACCTCGCCTTCCTTTCGGAATTGGACCGAAACAGTCCAGGGCCAGTAGCTCGCATGGTTTCTGAGGTAGCAATGGTCTAGGATACTGCCTCATTAAATAATTATTGGACTTTGTCCTCTGACACGGATCACAAGTTGTAATGACGTCACATATAGTTGTTCTCATACGTGGCCATGTAAATGTATCTCCTATTATCGCTTCGCACTTGTCTACGCCCACGTGACCGTAACTTTCGTGCGTATGCCATGTCAGTCCTCGCTGTAATGATGCAGGTACTAATATGCGTAACTTGGTGTGGTCATTATCTACCCATTTGTGCAGAAAATTGTTGACATAAACATATCTTCCTTCTTTGGCTTTTGCTTCTCGAAATGCAGGTTTTCCTGTAGGTAGCTGCTTTTTGAAGTATCGAATTAATAGCATCATCCATGGTTCCGCTTCCTGTTCTCGCTGTATTTCACGTAACTCCTCCAAGAATTCCCGGTCCTTCGGTGTTAACTCCAAGTGTTGTACCGTCGCTGTTTCTTCATTATCAGGCTCTGGGTTCCTGCCGAGTGCATCCGGAATCACGTTCATCTTTCCTGGGCAATGTTCAATCTCAATGCTAAACTGCTGAATATATATAGACCAACGTGTCACACGTTCGCTTGCCATCGACGTCTTAAACAAGAATGTTAGTGCCTTGTGATCAGTCCTGACAACAATGGGGTAACCATAAATTATTCGTTTCCATTGTTGAAGCGCATGAAGGATGGCCAACAGCTCTAGTTCCGTTACAGTATAATTGCGCTCGTGCTTACGCAATTTTCGGCTGACAAATGCCAAATATGTCTTGTGTTGCAGGTTAGCTGGATCTTCTTGATAGAGCATAGCACCTATACCAATTAGTGAAGCATCCGCTTGGATTATAAATTTGTGCTTGAAATCTGGATATCCTAATTTAATGCAGTTTTCCAATAGCTGTTTTGTTGCTTGGAATGCCTTCTCACACTCCGCATTCCATAACCATTTATTATTTTTCTTTAACATTTCCTGCATGGGAGCTACAGTCTCCGTATAACCTGGACAGTTTTCTTTAAAGAATCCCGTTACGCCTAAGAAAGCCCGAATGTGCTTGACTCTCGTTGGTGTAGGGAAATTCTTTATCGCTTCGATCTTAGCTGGATTTGGCTTCACTCCCTCCTTGTCAATGACGTGACCCAAATATAAGATCTCGCTCTTGAAGAAATGCGATTTCTTCAGATTTACTTTGAAATTCGATGCATTCAGGTTGCCCAATACTTTATCTAAATTCTCCATGTGAGTTTCAATGTTGTCGGATGCCAGCAGAATGTCGTCAATGTAGCGTACCGTCATCTCCTTAACTTCCTCGGTTAGATTCCGGTCCAGGGCTCGGATTAAAGCACAGCCCGCTGTTTTGACTCCAAAGGGCATTCGGACGAAGCAAAACGTTTGGTTATCGAATAAGAAGCCAGTTAGAAGCTGTGACTTCTCATCCAATTCAAGATGGTGGAAACTGGACGTCAAATCGACTGATGAATAAATGCTCTTGTTTTTAAAGCCTTTTAGTACGTCTCTGATAATTGGCGCTCTGTCATATTCAGGAAAAATGAGTCTCATGTTGAGATTTCTGGCATCTAAACAAAGTCTAATAGATCCATTTGGTTTTGTGACTGCCAAAATCGCATTTAGATAAGGTGTAGGTGTCTTCCTTATCACTCCAGCTTGTAACATCTCATCTATAATGACCTTAACTTGACCACGATATTTTTCAGGAATTGGGTACAACCTGCTTTTGAAAGGTGACCAGTCCTCGACTTGCATAGAATATTTGAAATTTAATATTTTCCCAGGTACTGTATCAAATACTGCTTTGTGCTTCCTTAAAATCTCTTCCAACTGTTTTCTGTGTTCACCTCCAAGTTGAATGTCATTGAGCCGCTCCTGTAGTAACTCTTCAAATTGTGCATCACTGTTATCTCCTTCTGTTAATAAAGACCATATCTCCTGGGATTCAATCTCCTCATCTAGTTCCACAACAGCCCCTTCTACGATGTTATCTTCTGCCTTTCGTATCTCCTCTTCCGTCTCTTCTGATATTGCTTCCATTGCCCAAGAATTTACATCTCTTCCGGTAGTGATTTCATCCATATGCAATCCCACATTCTTCAGCTGATCATACTCTCTAAAACTGACTGTATTCTTGTGCAAATCTATCACTGCTTGATAGTCACAAATAAAATTTGCACCAAGAATTATATTGAAATTCATCTTTGCCATGATAATGAATGTTTGCCCAAAAGTGTGTTCCAATATGTTCAGCTCTAAGTATGCCTGACGTTTACAAGTGACGGTGCGTTCAGGAATAACACCCCTCACTTTGAGTTGTGGTACAGGAATTACAGGAATATTCTGACTCCGTCCCAACTCTCGAACCAAGGCCTCCGATACCAGACTGATCTGTGACCCCGTATCCAATAAACATCTTATCTTAATTCCACCAATATTTTACCAGGTACTGTATCAAATACTGTTTTGTGCTTCCTTAAAATCTCTTCCTATTGTTTTCTATGTTCACCCCCAAGTTGAATGTCATTGAGCCGCTCCTGTAGTAACTCTTCAAATTGTGCCTCGCTGTCGTCTCCTTCCGTCAATAAAGACCATATCTCCTGGGATTCACTCTCCTCATCTAGTTCCACAACAGCTCCTTCTATGATGTTATCTTCTGCCTTTCGTATCTCCTCTTCCGTCTCTTCCGATATTGCTTCCAATGCCCAAGAATTTACATCTCTTCCGGTAGTGATTTCATCCATATGCAATCCCACGTTCTTCAGCTGATCATACTCTCTAAAACTGACTGTATTCTTGTGCAAATCTATCACTGCTTGATAGTCACAAATAAAATTTGCACCAAGAATTATATTGAAATTCATCTTTGCCATGATAATGAATGTTTGCCCAAAAGTGTGTTCCAATATGTTCAGCTCTAAGTATGCCTGACGTTTACAAGTGACGGTGCGTTCAGGAATAACACCCCTCACTTTGAGTTGTGGTACGGGAATTACAGGAATATTCTGACTCCGTCCCAACTCTCGAACCAAGGCCTCCGATACCAGACTGATCTGCGACCCCGTATCCAATAAACATCTTATATTAATTCCACCAATCCTCGCGTAAATAATGGGTAACTGCCTAATTTCATCGTTCCGTGGTTTCACCGTCTCCTCCAGGCAGTCTTCTGGCAAAGCAATCCATTCTTGTATGTTCGCTACTATCCATCCATCTTCAACTTCCGACTGTTGCGTTTGTAGACTGTCTTCTTTATCCAAATTTAGCATCTTTTTTTTTTAGCTCCATTTCGACTCCCCTCATCATTCTGTCGCTTATGCCCTTGATATTCCTCTTGTCTCAGTAGACTTCCAGCTTCCTCAGTATGTGTGTCTGGATTCTTCATGTTCCCAATGGCCTTTTCCCATCTTCCAAGCTCTCCACCTTGGCTAGCGTGTAACTCCTCTAGGTAATTTTGCGATTGAGCGTGCCTATCATCCCAGTCATTTCGATAATTACGTGGCTTTCCTTGATTTTGACCTCTCCTTCCTTTCCATCTTTGATTGGCATTGTAATCACCGTATCTTCCATAAGGCCTGTCATTCCTTCGATTTTCACGCCATTGCTGATATTCTCTCTGTTGATATCTATTGTTGCCTTGGTATGATCTATTGTTATAGTTATTTTCGTTACGCTGGTATGGTCTGTTTTCTCCTTCCTCCTGGTTTCGCCTAGGTGTGGATGTGCTTGTATTAGTACCCTGCGATTTGGTGTTTGCCTGTTTTGGTTTTATGACCTCTGTGGTATTGACTAATTCCAGCTGTATTCCTCCTCTATAATGACTATGAGATGTAGTCTCATCGATCTGACGTAATATCTGCTCTGCATGTAGGGCCGTACTAACGTTCGCTGCGACTAGTACTTGTTGCACGTTGACTGGCAATTGCCTCGCTATAGTCATCACCAGATCTGCTTCATTTAAAGGGTAATCAAGGTCGCGAAAGTTTAGCATTTGCATGTTAAAGAAATCTAAGTATTTCGTTTGCTGGGTAGTTTGGTATTTTCTAGAGTAAAGCTCCATCCTTAGACTCTGTTGTATTGCTGGCGACCAGTACTTGCGCAGAAACGCTAATCTAAAATCTGACATGGTTCCAAATGTATATTTGAAGCTTAAAAACCATGTAAGGACATTTCCTGATAAAAATCTCTCCATCATCCTCAATCTACGTGCTTCAGGTTCCCCAGTGTCATTGTAATGGTCTTCAATCTCTTTGATAAAAGCTTTAGGCGTCACCCCTGAATTTTCCGTGTACTTCTGCGGTTTGTAATCGTTTGAGCGAATTACCTGAATAAGTTGTGTGGGCTGATGACCGTCTTGTGGTGTTGAACTCCTGTCTATATTCTTGCGAAACCCTTCCGTGTTTGTTGTTAATGGGCTCTCCGCCTGAGTCTGACTTCCTGCTATGCTAGTACCCTCCGGGCTATTTGAGTCGTCCTGCTTGTCTTTCAATGTTCCTGTTCTAAATATCGATGATTGCTCTAATGACCTGAGTTCGGCTTTAATGATCCTGTCCGTCTGTTCTTTAAGCTTGCTCTTCATTTCTTTCTCTAATGCTTGAATACGAGTGTGATTTTCGCCTACTGTCTTAAGAATGGTGGATCTTTCCTCTTTAGAATCGATATTAATTTTTTTCCAATCTTTACTTATCTGCTCTTTAATCGTGCTTACTTTCTCTTCAATCTGGCTTTTAGTGTCGTCTAAGGTACTCTTTAATTGCTCCTGATCCGCTTCTAGGCTTTTCCATTGTTCCGCTGATTTTATTTCGAGACGGTCCATATCTTTAATTATGCCGGATATGTTTTCATCTACTGCTGATAATTGTTGTTGAATGACCCTGCCGCTTTTCTCCATCTCCTTAAATCGTCCTTCCAATTTATCCTGAGCTATCTTGACCTCGCTTGTATTCATAGTACATGCTATTTCAATTTGCTCTAATTTAGCTAACACCGTTTCATCCAGAATGCTAAGTTTTTTATCAAAAATACTTTCCATTTTCTTAATCTGATCTAATTGCTTTTCATTATTTTTACTCACATCTAGGGCCAGTAATACCATCTGTTGATTAGTATGATCTTTCATCTCTGCGGTTAGCGTCTCTAACTGTGAATTGATAGTGTCATTAATTTCACTTTTTAATAACCTAGCTTGTTCCGCCTGATATTCATTTTGTTCCATCCTACTGTTATTTAATTGTGTCCGCAATGATTCACTTTGTTCAGCTAGTTTAGTTTTCAGTGATTCACTCTGCTCGGATAATTTGTTTATAGACTCACTTTGTTCTAGCCTACTATTGTTTAATTGTGTCCGCAATGATTCACTTTGTTCAGATAATTTGTTTATAGACTCACTTTGTTCTAGCCTACTATTGTTTAATTGTGTCCGCAATGATTCACTTTGTTCAGATAATTTGTTTATAGACTCACTTTGTTCTAACATAGTATTGTTTATTGCTTCACTTTGTTCTAACATACTAGTGTTTAATGATTGACTCTGTTCCGCCAATTTAGTGTCCAACAATTCCCGTGTTCTCCTAGCTGCACTCTCAATGATTTCTTGAATCTGTTCCACCGTTGCCATGTTATACAATTTATATGAGACATTAGGGAAATGGCATAAAGCAATGCCCCTTGACACATACATACAATCCAATGCACATTTAATTTCTTTACCCTACTCAGTTCATTTATTTTTTACATTTAATCCCACTAGTCGATTGCATCTCTGAGTAGTTCTAGTTTTACTCAATTTAATTTTAAACCCAAGCACATATTTAGTCATTAAATTGTTATCCTGATCTGATATTAACACTGACTAATTAACAAAGTATTAATTGTCATTTTAGGCTACAGCCTCCTAATATTTTCATGAGTTTGACTTTCTAAACAAATCTAGTTTTAATTTTAATCATTGGGCGCCCGGTATCACATATATTACCTTTTACTTTAATTCAATAGACAAAAACGTGAACCGTATTTTACTTTGCGAACTCCTGATTTTAATTTATATTTCACACATTTGGCGGTATCCACTTCGCCTCAATTACTTTTAATAAAATATCACTTTCCGGTGATTAAATACTGTCATATCTGCCTGCACTTGCGGCATGTCAGTTTTACTCAAATACGCCAATATTGATATGTGTAATTTCTCCGCCGTTACACCACAGTGAATGGCCCCACGCTTGGCCGCGCCAGTTTTATCCCTATGAACCCTTCAGAATAGCAGTGTTTATGTGCAAGAATCTTGATCAAGGGGTCGCGCTCAGTTCATAGTGTGATGTTTACGTCCACCAAACAACATGCTTTACTGAGGCAAGGGTCATAGGATTAAAACTATAATTAAGAAAGTAAGGAGACAAGACGTAAAATAATAACATGATTTAATGACTAATTGTGCATAAAAAGAAAATAAACAACAATAATAAACAATATCCTCCCTGAATTTTCCCATGACAGGAACATCTATCAATGTTGAGGAGTCAGACGGATCTCCCGTTTTATAAAAATGTGGATCCATGTTCCACTGCCTTGCATTTGAATTTTATGTACGCGTGATGACTAACTACGAGAAATGAGTACTTGGATGACTGTTCGTTTACAACGGGTTAACAGCCACGGTGCTCACGAACAATCATCGCGTAAATCAACGTTTATGGATATGGGCATGACATTAATAAAAACCCTTAAAATCTAATGCTGACACCCATATTACAAATCTACTATTTACAGGAATCTCCCTGAGACCCTCATTAGTGCGATGACGCACTTAACAAGCTGAGCTGCCAACCTGGCCAATTGCTCAATAAACACACAAGGAAAGACAGCATTGCACGTGACTTCACGGGTCACTGATAAGGAAAATAAACATGGAATAAAACCAACAATAACAAAAGCCTGACGGGCTAAGATTACTTTATATGAACAAAACTGCATGTTAAGGTAACGCTTCGGAGATTATCGTGATTCGTAGGCAACTCCCATTTATTTAAACAATTTTTACCATTGATCAGTTCTTATTCTATATTTCAAGTAATTACGGAGTCAATAAGCGCTCCTCACTAATGACCTTGCTTGCAACGTTCAGACCGCCTTGTGAAACATCTCCCCCTCTTCAATACTCGTCATGTCCCAACTCCAGTGTATATAAATAACTGACCAGCCGTGCCGTTATCTCAAGGAACCAACAGCAACAAAAATCTCAACCACCTCAACATATGGTCAGACAATAATCAAAATATCTACAATTGCCCTCGCAAGGTTACAATATGGATCTGGCACCAAGCTGACAGAAATCAGTCTAAGCTGAAAATCCCGCTTGTAATGCCCACAAAATACACACAATCACACCTCTGGGAATGACATGACGATTTTCACACAGGTCTGCTGAATAGATGCTCGCAAACATTAAAACAATATTTAAAACCTACGATAGAGCTGATTGCTCTTCGTCACAAATTACATTGCTTCAAAGGCAATAATCTCACTGAATCTGATCAATAATAAACCTTAAACAATTTAATTACCCTCCAATCTACTATATCATTATATTAACTCAGTCCTACTTCTGAAACACTACATATCTCCGAGAGACGTTTTTAACCACATTGCGTAACATATGCAAACACGGCCGTTCACATAGCTACGTTAGTTAAAACAACACACAAACAAGAACCTTCCACTAATAACATATGCGAGCTGTTTCCATGCAAAAGGTGTGTCAGACCAAAACTAAAAATACTACGTTAATCAAACAAGCAAAGTATTTACAAAAATATGTCCCATAAACCATAAGTTAATTTATCAAATAATAAAGAATATTATATTGTACTCATCTCTCGCTCAGTCACCCGTCAAAGAACATCAGCTGCCATCTCCCAATTGAATGCTTCTTATCTCATCTCAGCCATCTACGTCCTTAGACGCACAAAATTAATAATAAACTTGTGTCTTCGACACACAAATGTAATACGTTCCGTCCTCAGACGAACACAAGTAAAAAGTCTACGTCCGTCGACGCACAAAGTAATAGTCGTTGTCTTGGCTCTTCATGCCACTTATAAATGAACTGGCCCTAGGTCTTGATGGGGGGGGGGGGGGGGAAATTATATAAAAATTTCTCGAAATAATGGTGGTACAGGAATGAAATAAATATCACTGAACTCGTAACATTGCACAGGTCAAGAATATGCCCATTAATCCTAGAATCGATCGTAGAGATTTTGTCTAGTCGATTTCCCGCGTGAATGCTAGTCACCGCGTACCCAAGCTGGTCTTGCCGCGCTCGTAGGCATTCATTTCTCATTGGTTCCACATTTTCTGTAACTTGGCGGTTTTTAGCGGATCTTGGCGTCGTAGGAGTGTCTATTATCTTCATCAGCCACTCACGTTACTGCATCATATTTCTTCTAGGCGCGAATATTACAATGAACATACCAGAACCATGTCTCACTGCGCGTCGCTTCTATTTTGAGGTGGCCAACACCTGTCCTTCTGACACATCGCTAGGCTATTTCCTTTCACAGCTAAAGTATTTAGCATTTTGTCAAACTGCTTCAGGTATGTCCCCGCTGTCTCCAACAAATGCTTGAAATTTCCTCATCTCCGTCTGGCTACTTTCATGATGCTGGTGGAAATATTTATTAATTGAAGAAATAAAACATAGAATCATTTATCCAACAGAGGATAAAGGGTTCAATATGTGAAGTAATATATAAAAGGAAATATTCTATGTCTTTACTACGTCGCATTGGTTGTATCTTACTACAAAGAAATAAAATGATGGAATGACTACTGTCGGTCATGTGTCTGTGATGAATGTATATCGCATAAGGTTTACTTCAAGGTTTGGAGGCCCTATTACAGATATTCCTAAAATAAATCATCTTCATGTTGTCGTTCTTTGGTGTGAACATATTCATTATATCATATTTGCTGAAAACAATTATGATTTATTAAATCTTTATACTTTTGCTGTATTCTTATTTAATGTAAGCATTCAAGGTACTGTAGACCATGTGGCATGTTAGCCTACACATCATATGCGACTACTGTAAGGCTCGTAATTTTTTTTTGTTATTGTGGACGTGGCTTAATTTTTTCCACTAGACTTCTGTGAGGTGCTGATTAAATTCGTCCTACCCATGTTATTCTCATCCTGTTGTCGATCCCCATCTTAGGCTTCTTATAAGTGGTTTTCTGTGGTTCTGCTATAATTGATTACAGAAGCTTTGCTTATATGTCCATATATGAGTTTTTTATTTATTTACGTGTTAATGACAAAAATAGTAGACAATATGCATTCTTATACAGTAGAACCTGCCCTCGATGGACCCTTTATTAAACAGAAACTTGTCTTAAACGGAAATATTTGACGGACTTGTGAACCTAGGGGTGGAGAACTTGTTAAATTCCCTTCATTAAACGGAAACTGTGTAACGTGGACAGCGGAAATAAAAATACCTATTTTAGCGGTAAATTCCCAAGTTCCGGAACGCAGTGTTTAGAAAATTTTCAGGCATCCTGTGAAGGTGTACCTTGTCTGCTGTAACAGTTGATTCTGTAGCTAACAAGGAATTGCAAATAGGTCTTCCTTCTTTTGTTCTCCAACTTACAGATAAAAGAGCACGGTTATTTGCCTGTTTCCTGTTGCCCAGGTCTTTCCCAATGCTCGCTTTAATGACATGTCAACCAACAAATGCCAGTCTCTATGTTCATTGTAAGTTTTGCTTGTACAGTACTGTATTAATTTTATTCCTAACAGAAATATAACAAGAAGTTCCGTGAAGAACTATACAGCCTACTTTTCATGCCAATGATTATTATACAGTATATGAACCTATCTAGAATAATGACGAAATTAAGTTGGTAATATCGAAATATCTAATTAGTTCAAAATATACCTGGTATAATGTAGCCTAATAGAGCACTACAGTTGGCTGCCCTGGTGACTGAATATATTCTTAGTTCCACCTCTTAAGGTACAGAATAAAAAATTTGGTTGAAGTCCAATGGACGTTACATGCAGTTAGACACTGGATCTATCAGCACGCGTAAAAGCATGTTGCCAACAATACCATGCGTGTGCTGGTCAGAAATAATCTGAATTATTATGATATCTTGTTGTGCCAATTTTGGATGAAATCCATTTGTTAGTATAGAAGTCACATGTATTTTAAAATTGGACATATCAGCAGGCATAGAATCATGTTGGCAGCACTGCCTTGTATTAATTACTCCAAATTAATCTAGAATGTCAGGTGCTATACGTGTGCAAAGTATAGAGCTGTTGGCTTGCATACTTTCTGATATATTGATATTAGGGTAAAAAGAATATAGACCGCATTTATTAACAGTTGGCCGCCCTGATTGCTCTTAACAATACTTATAGTCATATCTGTTATGGTACACATATCACATACGAAATTTGGTTGAAATCCAATTGATAGTATAGAAGTTACATGTATTTAAAAATTGGTACTATCAGCAGGCTTATAATCATGTTGGTAGAACTGACGTATATAAGTTACTCCAAATTAATCTAAAATGTCAGAATATACGTGTGCATAGTTTAAAGCTGTTGGCTTGCATACTTTCTGATATATTGGTATTTGGATAAAAAATAGAGAGAGCAATTATTAACAGTTGGCAGCCCTGGTGGCTCTTAAGAATACGCTCAGTCATATCTGTTTATGTACAGATATTACATACAAAATTTGGTTGAAATCCAATTGATAGTGTAGAAGCTATATGCATTTAAACATTGGACCTATCAGAAGGCTTAAAATTATTTTGGCAACACTGTCATGGTTGGCCTCCTGGAAATAAATCTGAAATAGTATTATCTACATGTGTGCCAATTTTGGAATAGCTCCCATGCATACCTTGCAAGATATCCAACATGGAGCTCAAATTTCTAGTGCGTTTTTTCATCAGTTGGTAGCATTGACATCATTTTCAAATATGGACGTGAGCTATTCCGGTGCACATCTTTACTCATACTAAATTTGGTTTTGATTGCTGCAGCCGTTTAGGAGTTGATAGGGGACACACACACACAGCCAGACAGACAGAAGGACAGACAGACAGACAGACAGACAGACAGACAGACAGACAGACAGACAGACAGAAGGACAGACAGACATACATTTTCCCGGATCGATCTCATAAGTCTACTTTTTCCTCATTTTTGCAAAATGTGAAAAGTAGGCTAAAAATGCATGGACATTAATCATTTTAGGGGCCGTATTTTTTGGTAATAACGATACGCGCGAACTTTTTTCATATCTTTTTTCTAGCCTATGTATGACCTTCTAGGTAGTTAAAGTACCGTATTTTAGCAAATTGAACTCGCGAAATATCACGAAATCTAATTTATTGCGCGAATTGCGCAAATTATCCCGAAATATACTCCACTTGGTACGAAAAACGCTAAATATTATCGAAAAAGCTCTCCAATTGACGTTTAAATGCTTCTGAGGAATTGATCGCTGTGGTTTCCTTCTCATTTGATTGATGGTGCTGCATATTCTCCACACAAATGCTCACAAAGCAGGAAGTACAGAATGTGAATTTAGTTCCGCGATCTCTAAGGCTATCGATAACATCGATATCTGCTATCGATTACATCGATATCTGCTATCGATTACATCAAATGGCGTTGTGGTCGTAGATACAACAGAGCGAGTTCGCGACTGATAACATTTCGTATGCCGTATTTGGTTGTTCTAAGATTTAATAACAAGGATACATTAAAAGAGTTCTCTGTAAACACCCTTATCACATAATTTATTAGATTTGCCTCATACTACTGTATAAGGAAAATTGCAGAAGAAACATCGATCATTATATTTTTTTCGCGAAATACCCACCGAAATTGTGTCAGTTTTAACACCGAAATCAACAGTTTTATTTCACTAAAAATAAGGCCCTTAAATCCATTATGAAGATGGTATTAAATATTATCCGTGTTGACTGTTTGATGATGTTACTTAATTGAATTTCTCAACTTATCATTTCATTACGGTTGGAATTTCAATGTCCAAGTATTTCACACATCCTATAATTATATAATTTCAGTGCTCTCTCGGTAATCCGGCAGATATCAGACCAGAGCACTGCCGGATTATCGAAACCGCCGGATTACTGGAAAATATCGAGAAAAACGCAGATATCATTTGGAAATCAGTTTTAATTACATTGTACTATACAAAGTAAAAAAGTACGAAAATACATCATATAACTCACGATATTCCTTGGAAGTAGACGACTGGAAATATGCATTAATTGTATTTTGTTTTTTACGGTTGACAGAGATTTTGAGAACTTGTTCCTGTAACCTTCTTGGATATCATCCGTTTTTGTAAATTTCCGGTAAAATCCCTAGCCTTTCCTTTAAGGATTTCACCATAAATTGGTGTGAGCCTACCACGTTCTTGTAAAAACCAAGCATACAGGCTATCGTCAACTTTAGGATTGTCAATATCTGTCGTTACTTTTAAAATTTCCATTCGTCTTAAAAGCGACTTTATTTTATCACTGTTTTTTCTTATGTCAGGAACTGTAGCTCGACCAACACCGTATTCGTTAGCAACACTAGTTAACGTTTCGCCCTTTTTAGTCGCTTTAGGATTTCATGTTTATCTAACAAAGATAGAGTTTTATGTTTACGTCTTTCCTGCATGGAGGCCATCTTCAATACAACACTACTACAGTACAAATGTCCTACAATAAGCACCTGAGGGGGGTTGTGAGTCATCGCTCTTGGCGCCAATGCATTGTTTACTCAGACACTAGTCTTGTCGCTGCGTTGGAAACATTGTACAGTATTGGGGACGCATTATCAAATTATGTGTTGAGCTCGTACTCGAATACAAAACGCCGGATTACTGGGAGTGCCGGAGAGCTGAGATGCCGGATTACAGAGGGAGTACTGTACCTAGCAAATATACATTATCCATTTTGAACAGCGGACGGAGATAACCAACAAACAGATTCGAGGTTAGTTGTTTTTACCAATTTAAAAATTTGTTACCTTGTTCAACCTTCTGATTAATACATATAGTCTATACATAACGACTGATGTTTTTCAGCAGGTCTGTAACTGTTTCTTTTGGTGTGATATAAATATTTCCGGGAGGGCGCCAATTCATAGATAGAATAGCCTACTATGAATGAATATTCTTTTAATACAGACACGAGAACTCATTCATCTCAGGAATGGTGTGTTTATAACACCAACCAGGACACTACAGTAAACAAGGCAGCTTAATATTATACTGCAACATAACAATAAATCATTGGAATGCTACTTACTATTTAGTGGTATTGAAATTGTTCCGGTAATGTAGTCACAATGATATAATTTCCAACTTATATTATTAGTCTTTATATCCTTTATTAATTTTTACTCCCGTGGAAGAGCTATAGATGAAGCCGTAATACTATAACTAATACGACGTATTAAATAAGACAGATTAAACAAGTATATTCTCCTTCGCGTCTTTTTTTTTTCATACCAACACATTTCTTTTATAATCTGCAAATAACCTCCAATCACTTTTTTATTTATCAATGTTTAACTCTCATTGTCTAAACTCATCCCTGCTATCGTCAGAGTTGACACTCTCGTTTCACTAGTTCAAGTTTCCTCCACTCAACCGCACCAACGCCACCTCCAAAGAACACTAATCATTTTTATATAAACGAATCACGGCCTATATGGTCTCAGTAAACGTTACAGGTCTATGTACTGAATCAAACTTTCCCATGTGTACAATTTATTGAAGTGACTGGTATCTCAGTTGGATGTGGTACGTTGTTCAAGCTTCTGATTAATAAATATGTATAAACGACAGATGTTTTTCAGCAGGTCTATGTCCCGAAGCAAACTTTCCCAAGTGCAAAATGTATTGAAGTGACTGGTATCACAGTTGGATGTGGTACGTTGTTCAAGCATCTGATTAATAAATATGTATAAACGACAGTTGTTTTTCAGAAAGTCTATGTCCCGAAGCAAAGTTTCCCGTGTGCAAAATTTATTGAAGTGACTGATATCTCAGGGGGATGTGGTGCACTGTTATCGTTTCATTTACGGCTGGAATATCAATATCCAAGTATTTCACTCATCCTATAATTTTTTTTGTGTTCTTTCATTTATTTAAATGAATGACTTTTTGTAAGGATATTCTTTTTTTTTTGTTAATATAGTTTCTAACGTAAGATTTTTCACGCTGACGAAGTTATCATTTATATAACGAAACATGTAGGCTATGTGTTAATTTAAATTATTACACTACTGTTACGGCTGTGAGTTCGTTTCATCGCTCGCCGCATGAGTCACAACTGCCCCAGGGCTGGGCTGCTCTGCCTCAGCTTATTGCGTGCGCCTTATGCAACAGGACTACTAGGACAAAGGGATGGTCCAGAATATTCGTGACTCAGCCAGTGAAGGAAGCCTCCAGAAGCCGTGAACCCTGGATGGGTCTAGAAGCATTTATTGAGTCACCGGCCTGCTATATAAGAGCGACATGTCAAGCAGTTGTTGTTGTGTTTTACGAGCGAGTGCGAGCGTTTATCCTGAGCGACAGAAGTGTGGTGAGTTACGAAACCCAGTGACATTGTTTCCCAGCTCGTGAACAGCGAAGCGGCGTGTAGCAGGTTTTCGTAAGTAACTGTAGTTTGTGTACATAGGGGAGAGTTGCATATAGTTCTGTCAAGGCCACCAGACTCATTAGCGAGAAGACTAACGGTTGACAAGTGAAAGAGGTCAAGAGCTCTCCATAAGGAAGAGACTTGAGGAAACTGGAGTAAGATAATAATTACTTGTATTTGCTGATGAGTGGTGTATGTTCTGGCCGCAATAAAATTAATTATTTCATTTAAAGGAACAATCTGTGTTGTGCTTCAACCCACCGTAATCCAGTTAACAAAAGTGCCACTAGGGGGGGGGGGGGGGGTGGCACGTAACAACTGGTGTCAGAAGTGGAATTACGAACTCAAGCACAAGCACAACACCTGGCGGTCCTGGTTTCAAAACCCGAGCAGGTCGCCCTTTACAAGACAAACAACTAAAATGGAGGCGCAATTGGCAGCATTGCTAGAAAAGTTAAATGGCATGGAAACCAAAATGGAGGCCGGCCAGAAGAAGATGGAAGACGGCCAGAAGAATTTAACCAAGGACCTAACTGCCAAATTAGAAGACGGCCAGAAGAAGCTAGAAGACGGCCAGAAGAAGATGGAAGACGGTCAAAATAAGTTAGCGGAGGACCTGAAGAAGATGGAAGACAGCCAGAAAAGTTTAGCCGAGGACCTAACTTCCAAATTAGAAGACGGTCAGAATAAGCTAGCAGAGGACCTAACCGCCAAATTTCTGGATGGCCAGAAAAATCTGGAAGAGTGTCTGCTGACGAAATTACAGGAAAGTCAAAAGAAATTGGAACAGGGTCTGCGTCAGGAAGTCAACACCGTCTGCCAGGGCCTACGTGAGGAAGTCACAGCAGTAGAAAAAAAAATCAACGCTTTACAAAAGGAAATTTCTGAGCTGAACCAACGCCCGTCGACGGGGATGGAAGCGAGATTCAACGCTCTTCAAGAGGAAGTTGCCGAGCTGCGCCGACGCCCGCCCACAGGTACACCGGGAATATCAGGAACGGGACAGAGCAGAGTGACGCCCCCAACCTTCGACGGAAAGGTCCCGTGGAGCACCTATTTACGTCAGTTCGAGGCAGCCTGTTCAATAAACAACTGGAACAGCACGGAAAAGGCTACAGCTCTCATTGTAGCGCTGAGAGGGGACGCCCTTAACCTCCTTCAGGCCATCCCGACTGGATCCCAGGACTACGCTTCACTAATCGCCCATATGGAGTCCCGATATGGAGATAGCCATCTTCAGCAGGCCTACCAGATGCAGCTCCGGACCTGGGTACAAAAGAACGCGGAAACCCTGCAGGAGTTCGAGATGGACATCGCACGCCTCGTAAGGCTCGCCTATCCAACAGCGCCGGCCGACTTTCTGGAACAGAATGCGACGCAGACCTTCACCGACAGGCTACGGGACTCGGACACTCAACAGGCGCTGCGACTCGCGCGCAATAAGACCCTGGCAGATGCGCTGAGCCATGCACTTGAGTTCGAGACGGCAAAACAGGCATCTAGAATGCACGCGCGGGTGCGTCAAGTGGACATCGACGAACCAGAAAAGACCAACGAGACCAAGCCCCTGGCCGACGAATTAATGGAGGCGCTAAGCCGTTTCTTCAAGAGTCGCATTACCACCAACAAAAACGTAGCCGAAGGACATCCGGAGAGGCGGCCCGGAAGACGACTACCGACCTGCTGGACCTGCCGTAAGAGAGGCCACCTGAGCAAGGGCTGCGGTGATCGCCGCCGCCAAGGGTTTCCGTCGGGACAGTCAGTCGTAGGGAAACAGCGCGGCCCAGGAAAGCAAGTATCAGCCAGCCTTGGGGGGCAACGGTTGGCTTGTGACAGTCGTCAAGCCCCGGCAGTCCAAGTTCGTGTGACGCAGTTACGGAGGGATAATAGCAGCCTGATGGTCGACGGAGTCGTCAACGGAGAGAGCTGGCCCATGCTAATCGACACGGGAGCATCGAGGACCATCGTCAGTCCCACTGTGATCCCGAAGTGGAGAGTGCAACCCATACAAAGGAACCTCCAGCTAATAACCGCGACCGGAGAGACCGCACCGGTACATGGCGAAGCATCACTGGAGTTCGTCATTGGTCGACGGGCGATAAAGCATCCAGTGCCTGTGGCTGACGTATCAAATAAAGTGATCATCGGACTGGTCTTCCTGGACCAGAACAACATCATCTTGGATCTGAGTACCAACACTCTGCACTTCGGAGGTGAGGAACTTGCTTTGCAACCTGCACACGAGGCCGTCGCCGCACGAGTGAGGCTGAGAGAGGACGTCATTGTTCCCGCCAGGACGGAAGTCAGCGCTGCCGTTATTGTCGACGGAACAGCTGAGGGAGTGGCGGCTGTCATCGAGCCAAAATATGAGGACATCCAGACAAAAGGATTGCTAATTGCCAAGACCCTCATCAACACGACATCTCGGCCGTACGTCCGCCTGTCCAACCTGAACGACTACGACATTCCGGTTCACCGGGACACCAACCTAGGAGTCTGCGAGCCCGTTACCTGGATTGCCCGCATCACAGACACGACGGACGGACACCTGCAGACCGACAACCGAAGAAGACGCGCCCTGCCAGAAGAACTACAGAAGCTGTACCAAGGATCCCAGGACCATTTAGACGAGGAGCAATCACGCCAACTTCAGGACCTGCTACGCGAATTCCAGGATGTCTTCTCCGTGGGGAGCAAAGACTTCGGTAGGACAAGCTTGGTCCAGCACAGAATCGACGTTGGGGGCAGCGCACCAATGAGGGCCCCATTCCGACGTGTTCCGCTCGCCAAGCAAGCTGAAGTCGACCGGATGGTAGAGAGATGAAGGAGCAAGGAGTGATCGAGCCATCACATAGTCCTTGGAGTTCTCCGGTCGTGCTAGTGAAGAAGAAAGACGGTTCAACCAGGTTCTGCGTGGATTACAGGCGGGTGAATGACGTCACGAAAAAGGACAGCTACCCTCTACCCCGGATCGACGACACCCTGGACACCATATCAGGGTCAAGATGGTTCTCGACCATGGATTTGAAGAGTGGCTACTGGCAGGTGGAGGTCCACCCTATGGACCGCGAGAAAACTGCGTTCTCTGTGGGCAGCGGGCTCTGGCAGTTCACCGTCATGCCATTCGGTCTGTGCAACGCCCCTGCGACCTTCGAAAGGCTAATGGAGTCCATTCTGAGGGGACTACACTGGAAGACCTGCCTGGTCTACCTAGACGACGTCATCGTTCTGGGGAGAAGCTTCGAGGAGCACTACAGCAATCTGAAGGAGATCTTGATGAAGCTACGGGCTGCCCAGCTGAAGTTGAGCCCCAAGAAGTGTCAGCTCTTCCAGAAGCAGGTCCAGTACCTTGGGCATATTGTCTCCGAGGAAGGGGTGCGTACCGACCCAGAGAAGACCGCAGCTGTGAGGGAGTGGCCAGTTCCGAAGGACAAGTCCCAACTACGAAGCTTCCTGGGACTCTGCACTTATTTCCGTCGCTTCGTGAGGGGATTTGCTGACATCGCCAAACCTTTACATCGACTGACTGAGAAGGACCAACTCTTCACGTGGACAGCAGAATGCCACAGTGCCTTCGAACTACTCAAGCAGGCTCTGTGCACCGCGCCTATTCTGGCCTACCCCAGACCTGGAACAAGGTTCATCGTCGATACCGATGCCAGCGACTTTGGCTAGGGGGGATCCTGTCGCAAGTAGTGGATGGCGAGGAGAGAGTAGTGGCCTACTTCAGCAAGGCCTTGTCAAAGCCAGAAAGGAACTACTGCGTCACCAGGAAGGAGCTGCTCGCCATCGTGAAGACCATTGAACACTTCCACAAGTACCTGTACGGGCAAGAATTTCTCATCAGGACCGACCATGCATCCCTGCGGTCGCTCCTGAACTTCAAGCAGCCTGAGGGTCTACTCGCGCGGTGGTTAGAGAAGCTTCAACAGTACAACTTTGAGATTCAGCACAGGAAAGGCCAACTGCATTCCAACGCCGACGCCCTGTCACGAAGACCGTGCCTCGAAGACTGCACCTTCTGTGCCCGAAGGGAGGAGAACACCGGGATACAGTGCCGAAGGACAACCGTGGAACTTCAAGGGAGCTGGAGCCGCGAATCTTTCACGCGGGCACAAGCAGAAGATGATGACCTGGGACTGATAGCCGAATGGAAGAGGGCCTGTGTCCCCAGACCCAGGTGGAACATTGTGAGTGACTGCAGCCCAAAGTTTAAGTCCTACTGGGCGCAGTGGGACTCGCTGGTTGTGAGGGATGGCCTCATATGCCGTACCTGGGAGAGCACCGACGGGAAGACATCTCGGGAACAAGTCGTCGTTCCAAAGGCTATGACGGAGGAAGTTCTGAAGGAAGTCCATGGAGGATCATCTGGTGGACACCTAGGGATAAAGAAGACCCTGGAGAAGCTGAGAGAGCGGTTCTACTGGATCGGATGCCGAACTGACGTAGAGAACCACTGCGTGAGGTGCCACGATTGCGCAGCCAGCAAGGGCCCAGGACGTAGACGACGGGGTCCACTGAAGACTTAAAACGTGGGTGGCCCCATGGAGAGAGTGACCATCGATGTTGCTGGGCCATTCCCATTAAGCGAAGCAGGGAACCGCTACATTTTGGTCGTCAGCGACTACTTCACCAAATGACCGGAGGCGTATGCGCTCCCTAACCAAGAAGCCGCGACGATCGCAGAGACCCTGGTGAAGGATTTCGTAGCCGGTACGGAGTACCCCTGGAGCTGCACTCCGACCAAGGGAGGAACTTCGAGTCGCAGGTGTTCCAGAACCTATGCCAGCTGCTGGGAATCCGGAAGACAAGGACAACGCCACTACACCCTCAGTCCGACGGGATGGTAGAGCGTTTCAATCGCACCATCGGGAACCATCTCCAAATAGTCGTCAGCGATCACCAGAGGGATTGGGACAAACATCTTCCACTATTTCTCCTGGCCTACCGCGCCGCCGTGCATGAAGCCACCGGGTGCACACCAGCCCGGGCCATGTTTGGGAGGGAGCTCCGTCTACCTGTCGATCTTGCCTTCGGCCGACCTGGGAATGATCCGGTCCTGGTAAGCCAGTATTGTCAAGAACTGGTCGACCAACTGGAGGACGTGCACGCGTTCGCGAGGAGGAAACTGCGGATCGAGACCGACCGAATGAAGACCCGATACGACCAACAGACGGATGCCGGCGGATTCCACGAGGACGACCTGGTCTGGCTCTTCAACCCATTACGGAAGAAAGGCCTGTCACCCAAACTGCAGAAGTCCTGGGAGGGCCCGTACCGAGTCGTGAAACGGATCAACGATGTCGTCTACAGGATCCAGCGGAGCCCGAGGGCGAAGATGAAGATCGTACATCGAGATCGCCTGGCAGCCTACGGAGGGACACAGACGGACCAATGATTGATCGGGACGATCAGCCTTTTAGGAAGGGGGTGGTGTTACGGCTGTGAGTTCGTTTCATCGCTCGCCGCATGAGTCACAACTGCCCCAGGGCTGGGCTGCTCTGCCTCAGATTATTGCGTGCGCCTTATGCAACAGGACTACTAGGACAAAGGGATGGTCCAGAATATTCGTGACTCAGCCAGTGAAGGAAGCCTCCAGAAGCCGTGAACCCTGGATGGGTCTAGAAGCATTTATTGAGTCACCGGCCTGCTATATAAGAGCGACCTGTCAAGCAGTTGTTGTTGTGTTTTACGAGCGAGTGCGAACGTTTATCCTGAGCGACAGAAGTGTGGTGAGTTACGAAACCCAGTGACATTGTTTCCCAGCTCGTGAACAGCGAAGCGACGTGTAGCAGGTTTTCGTAAGTAACTGTAGTTTGTGTACATAGGGGAGAGTTGCATATAGTTCTGTCAAAGCCACCAAACTCATTAGCGAGAAGACTAACTGTTGACAAGTGAAAGAGGTCAAGAGCTCTCCATAAGGAAGAGACTTGAGGAAACTGGAGTAAGGTAATAATTGCTTGTATTTGCTGATGAGTGGTGTATGTTCTGGCCGCAATAAAGTTAATTATTTCATTTAAAGGAACAATCTGTGTTGTGCTTCAACCCACCGTAATCCAGTTAACAAAAGTGCCACTAGGGGGTGGCACGTAACACTACTTTCTAGTGTTTGACAAGGAAGCTTTTATAATTTGAGATTAACATAAATATTTAAATACAACACCAAGAGCCCGCCGATGAGCCAGCTTGGTGTCCTAGGCGAAACCCCACACAAGACACGGCACAAACCTAGAAGAATTGCTGAGTTTTAATTCACCGGCCGTGAAAGCCAATATACCATCTTACTGATAAGGTAGGTTTGTGTACACATTTTATTTTTTCTCAGTATGTCCATTATATTCATGATCATGGTTGAATTATTTTTAGCATGGATCTACGTCCGTTAACCGGAAACCTTTGTTTAACCAAAAATGTTGCAAGTCCCTTTCGTTTCCGTTGAAAGCAAGTTTTACTGTAGCCTATTGCACTTTACCTGAAGATAGAATGCTAGTATATTATTACAATATAATTATGTATGAAAGGTTTTTATTACTAAATTGGCAAACGTAGGTTCATATGATGTCAGAAACATATTGAGACAATCCTCCAATTGTTTGTTTCTGAAGGAGGGAAGTCAGACGTGTTGCACTCATTCCATTTCAAATGAGAAAAGACCAATTCACAAATATACATTGTCCCGAGCATAAATAAGAAGAACGCAAGTTTCTTCACTTTTGGGAATACGTTTGTAGCCTATGAAAATCAATCCAAAATTGGCCAGTTTCTGAAGCCCAAACGTAAACTTCAACTTCCTAGACGAGAGCACAGTACTTATTGTCGTCAACAATCGCGATATTGTTACGCCCTAAGGTCCTACAGGGCGTAGTCACCCTCTTTCGTCCCCTTTCAACCCCCCGTTTCATGCAACAACCCCTAAAAGGAAGCAACAACAGCATTAAACACAGTTACACAGCCTGGCAAGCTAAACTCCCAAACATTTGGAAATCCTTGCATCACAAGTCCAAACATACAGCTACCAGCTATGTAGGACGCTATAAAAACATCGAAGTGTTGACCAAAGCTTGCATCACGGCGGGATTCACTAAAATAGACCCGACACAAAGCCCAAGCATCTTTCGTCTACCGAATTGCCGCCCGACGACTTCGTGCCGCTCTGCAGTTCTGGTGAGTGTGACTTCAGGTATTCTTGTTAGCATTTCCTTCCAATTCCGACCCTAGATTATTTGTAATCATCATCATCATCGTCATTTACACCACTTAACTACATTTCAAGTCTCTAGGAAATCCCTAGCGACTTTTGCACAGCACCTTTAAGTAATGAACCTTCATCACACTTTTACTTTGCTCTTTTTTTACCCTTTCTCAAACCACGGACCCTCAGTTCGACCCAATTCATTACACAGAGCGCCTACCTGTCTACAGAATAGCTTCGTCAGGCATCCGCGTCACTACACACCGGGCAAGGTCGTGAGCCAGAACCCTGACTCAGCGCCAGGCCTGTCCATTCTCAGACACAATTAAACACACGTTAGTCCTCCAGACAAGTAACCAATTTCACTTAGAACCCCCTCCCCGATTCTCAGCTACGTCCCTGAGGACCTAACAATATGCAGACATTTTAAATCGAGCTTGTATCATCTTTAAATTACTGTATACATTTTGAGACAAAATAAATCCCTCTCGGCACGCCAGAAGGCGGAGGTAGATTTCACCGGGCACATGCAAATATTTCGAATTTACTCAATTTGTTAATTGTTGTATACCTACAAAATTTAACATTTAGCCCCATCTTATAATTCCGAAAACATTTTGCTCATTCCCTGGTGTAAGGGTTGGTCATATTAAAACTTCTTCAGACAAAAGTTTTAGGCAATTTTTAGAGCAAAATCGACATTTTTAAACGGGTTTGATATTGTGCCTATTAAGGGAGGTATAGCTTATTTCCCCCTCAAAACTCAAATTTTCCCACCCCTTTGGTCAATACGTGGTGATATCAAAAATCTTTAAATATATACATTTTTGGCCCTTATCTGAACAATAGTTTAGTTATAGCGATATTTCTCGTTTTCGAAAAAGGTCTCCCATTTCCACCCCCTAAGTCTGATTTTGCCCATTAACGAACTCGACCGAGATTTTTAATGGTTGTGTTTTATGTATAATTTGAAAATAATTGGTGCAAAATGACGGTAGTTGTTGTGTCCACAAGACCATTATATATATAGCTTGGTCACATCACCAAGTGAAGTTTACAGAGCAGCGCTCGAAGAGCGAAATTTACATACAGTAGTGCTGTTTTAAAATCGTGCACGGAGAGAGAGATTTCTTATGATACATAATATTTTTTACAAGTATTTTACTCAAGTGGGGTAGCAAAGTTCTCTTGAATCTACCCGAATATCCTCCAACCAATCAAGAGGCTTTTTACACAATCGTCTGACCAATAGGATGGCAATCCCTTATACAGAAATCAACCAATCACGAAATATTTTGGATGGTCTGAAGGAAACTACAAGGTTTCACAAGATATAAACTAGTTGTGAATTATTCCAAACGTTGTACTAACGATGGTTCTTGGGATTTACTCCCTAATGCCAAGATTTGGCAACATTATTATTGTAGACTTCACCACGCTTGGAGAAAACTGCTGTTTTTTTGCACCGCAATCTCTTCACTGCTCCTACCTGCCCGGTTATGCAACCCGATGTGATGAAGTGTTTAGCAGGTTAGCATAGCATTATTTTTCAGGCGTCCTTTATACAAGGTCCTTTCTATCGGTCTAGAAACAGCAGCGCAGCGGCAAAATGCATGCGTAGTCGGGTGATATTGCCGAGAGATATATTTAAAAAAAAGTTTAGTCCGTTTCAGTCGGTCAACACGATTGTACCCAAATGTGATGGGCTATTCCCTAATCCTGAAAAATAAAAATAGGCCTACATGTAATTTTTAGCCTACTTATGATTTTTGCAAAAAATGAAAGTAGACTTATGAGATCAACACAGTGCAAAAAATTGTATGTCTGTCTGTGTGTGAGTCAGTGTGTGTGTGAGTGTGTGTACTCTGAATGTCTGTCCCCCCCCCCTATCAATTCGAACACGGTGAAACCGAATGGAACGAAATTTGGTACAGAGGTAGCACTAGCAAAGTTCACCTCAGTGTCATGTTTTATATCGCCGCCATCTTGACGGAAACGGAATGGCGGCCACCCAAATGTTAAAAGCTTAAATCAAATTACGACCAACCTAATTATTCTCTACCAAATTTTGCAACAACATACCATTTTGTAGGAAGCAACTTTTGACTGAACTACAAGGTCATCAGCCAATAGTTTGCAGATTGCGGCCTTGTATGTGTGCAAATCGATTCACTCTATCAATTCTAACATGGTAACACCGAATTGAGTGAATTTTTGTAAAGAGGTAGCACTAGCAAAGGACACCTCGTATTCATGTTTAATATCCGTATAGCACGTTGTATTTCAACAAGCTACTACAACCAACATTCAATTATACTCCTTGAAAAAGACAAAGAGTTAAAACAATACCCATGCATTTAGGAGAAAGTAGGCCGTATGTTCTTTACTGAACATCTGAACAATCGTGTTGACCGACCGAAAAGCACGTAACTTTTGTTTACTAATGCAACACTGAAAAATGGCTTCAAACACCATAATGAGAGATAATTTGCTGCGCTGTTATGTTGCTAGACCGATAAAAATTACCCGCTATCATTGCTTACTTTTCCAGCCTTCTGGTCACTTTGTTAGTTAGGCATTTAATGATAAAGCAAATTCACACAACAAAGAAGGCAGTAAATACATGAAAATAGCCAAACCATTTAATAGCACATTATGCAACGAGCCTATAATGGCAATAATTAAGACACGAGTATGTTTATAAAACGAGCGTATGCGAGTTTTATAATTTTCATACGAGTGCCTTAATTACCATTATAGGCGAGTTGCATACGACTGTTTATGTTCGTCGATAATTATTATAACTATTTTATGTTCGAACATAAATATTCATAAATATCTGTCGAGATTTCGCCAGTTTTATGTACTGAACAGAGCGCATGAGACGCAGAGAATGCCTTGTATTTGATCATGGCCTCCTCGATTACCCTACTATAACACTAGGCCAAGCAGTGAAATTTAAAATAGAAGGCCGTGGAACTCAGCGCATCTAATTATCTAATTGGTCAAACAACTGTTTCTTGAGCTTTGATTGGTGGGAGAAACTGTTTCAAAATGAAAAATAGTGTTTTAATGAGCCTCATTATAGTACAGTTTTCTGACATATAATAGTCAGGGTTGAACATAAATCTAATAATGTTACTGTTTCATTTCGAGATTTGGAACATAGTGATCATCTGCCCTGTGCAATTGGGTATGTGAGGCATAGGGGGGAACTACGGAAATCCACTTCTAGGATGGCTAAAAGTGGTATCCAAACTCACGTTTCCCCTCAGTTATCCTCTCGAGTCTGAGGGCACTGCTATTATCCGCATGCCAGAGTTGGAATTTTTCGTTGAAGAGCTGCGAATGAAAACTGGTCCGTCTGGAAGACGAATCACTATACAATACTTATAGTCTACCCATGGACCATGAGTGGCCAAATAAAGAGAGACACGTGTGGTTTTATTTCTGCCATAAATTGCTATTTCTATTGATATAGTACCGGTAAAAAGTTTATGACCACATAACGAAATCATGACATGTCACCTAAAACCTAAATTTGTGGCACTAGAGCTCTGCGACTTTTTTACTGAGCGCTTACATCTGATAGAATATATATGTCCTGATCTCGTTCAATTGGGCCAAGTATTCTAGAAGTTATGACCTTTTAACTGTTGGAAGGTCACACCAAAATACACCATTTTCAGAGGTAGTATTGTATATTCCAACTGGTTGTAGGTATTGCCACCAATTTTCTATTTTAGACTTAGCAATAGTGGGGATCATTTTGGTATAAATATAAACATTCCGAAAAATGCAGGACCTTTTTTTAGGGGTTATACTTTTCAAGCCAGCGCTAAAATGGTCGATTTTCCCTTGTTTTTATCACGCTTGTCGTAAGGCTTCCTTGCTACCTATCCGCTTCTAACTTGCCGTGTCTAATAGTTCCACTTTCACTCAACAGATGGCAGCCATGCACAGATATCTGGCTTGTGGGATTTCGCCGTTATAATATTTTGTTGTCATCAGTACATCGACCATTTTAGCGCTGGCTTGAAAAAGTATAAACCCGAAAAGAAAAAAAAAAAGGAAAAAAAGTCCTCCATCTTTTCGGAATTTGTATATTTATACCAAAATGTTCCCTAACTATCGCTAAGTCTCAAAAAGAACATCGGTGGCAATACCTGGAGCCAGTTGGAATATACAATACATTATACCTCTGAAAATGGTGTATTTTGGTGTGATATTCCAATAGTTAAAAATTCATAACTTTTACAATACTTGGCCCAATTGAACGAAATCAGTACGTATATTTTATCGCTTGTAAGCGCTCAGTAAAAAAAAAAAAAAAAAAAAAAAAAAAAAGAAGAGCTCTATTGCTACAAGTTAGGGATTTAGGTGACATATATTATGATTTCCTTATGTGGTCCTAAACTTTTGACTGGTATTGTATGACTACCTAAATCACATAAAATTTGCCAACACTTTGATATAAGAACGTTTGGTAGACTACTTCAAGTTCATTGACATTGGGAGTTCAGCTAATTTGAAACTTTAAATGCTATGCTACTAAACATGACTGGTTTAGCTTAATGCCTTTACGTACCAGATTATGGGGCCTGATTGTAAACAGTTTTGGAACACGATTGGGTTCGAATCTCACCATCGGCAGTACTTGAAAGATTTTCCGTAGTTTCGATTTTCAGCTCCAAGAAAATGCTAGGATGGTAACGTCCAATAGGGTGCGACCACCCCCTGTAACGTGTTTTTCGAGGGTATTTTGTGCCACTGACATTAAGTCAGTAGGAAGCCATTCAATGTTTATTTACGCGGCAACTTGTTCAGCCAAGATAATTTTCACTTAACTTATTATTATTATTAATGTTTTTTTTGGAGCTTTTTCTTTAAAGATTATAAGTATACAGAGAGGTTTTCGATTTAATAGAAAACTCTATCAAGCGAATTATTACGAACAACATTATCTTGGAAAATTATATGATTACGGAATTTTACGGATTTTAGTCAGTTAGGGTTTATTGTGAGAGAGATGAGTCATTGGGAATTCAGATACAGGAATATTCTTGTCGAGAAGCGATGACGAAACCGAGGAACACTTCCAGCTGGCTGTATCAAGAAAAGGCGAATTGGTGTGGAACGGTAAATTTACCGAGTGTGGGGAAGTTGGTGGCGGGAGGTCCCGCGCGCCTGTCTCAAGCCAAGGAGGGGAGACGTGACGCACAGTGATTGGTCTACAGGCGAGACGAGTAGCAGAGTGGAACTTTGGTGGGGGTACCGGCGAGACAATATATTATTCGCGCGCAGTGAAGAGAGGAATTATTACTTTGTAACCTGTCCGAAGTGGACGTACTTTTTTTGTTGGTTCCGTTGTGATCGGACCGTAACTTGAACATTGTATTTGCATAGTCTACTGACAACATACTCGTGTTCGATGGCGAACTTTTCAATATTGCTATTCTCAACTGACACATTAGTCATGATAAATACGCGAGCTCTTGTGAACAGGGAGTCAGCGTAGGTGGTTAACGGATTTTGGATCCACCACTATCAAGCATTTAACTTCATCATATTAACAACGATCTCCGCAAGTAAAGAAGAAGATGGCGACGTCAAAGAGGCTGATGGAAGTTCTCGTGATTCATCATGTACGAGGGAAATGCTACGGCTATTTCCAATGGTAAGCGCGATTGACTCAGAACTACGTAATCTCTCTTTTCATTGTTTCATAATCAGAATTTGAGTAACTTTTAGCTTGGGAATAATAGTAAATTCAGTAATTCATCCGACTCCGTTTTCAAGTAATTTTCTAGTGGTAAAATTCAAATCGTTACGCTCCATTTTTAAATTATTATTATTATTAAAATTGCCACAACTTGTTTTTTATATAATAAATTCTTTTCTATACTATGCAATCTTTGCTTTCAGTAGGTAGCATTAGATATAGACCAATTCCTTCTCCTGATACAATTGTTAGTTGGGTTAATGATCAAATCATGCCACGGTCTGAGTGTGAAGATTCTTAAAGGTGTTCTGCCCGAGCTAGGCATTGATAAATATAAATTTAGATTTCAACTTAGTGTTGAGGTCTTGGCGCCAATTAATTCAACGTATCTTAGTCAGAGTAAACATTACATTTAGCTCAAACGTGGGACTTGTGGTGGTTTAGCATCACTCACCACAGAGAAACCATTACATTTGTCGCTACCAACGTGAGGCCGAAAACCTAATAACATTTGTGGAAGGAGACGGGTATATATTTCTGTGCCTGTTTTTTTTTTTCATTTATCGGTGTGTATCAGCATGGGTAGTGTTGAGGAAGAGATGAAGTTGCGTATTGGTCACCAGTTGGATAGTGAAGATACGAGCAGTATGGCTAGTCTTGAGAATGAAAGCAGTACAGGGATGTCGGAGGTAAATCCCGATACTGAGGGGGGTAATCAAAACAGTCAAGCAGGGTTGGAGAGTTTGGTTCTTCAGTTTATGCAACAAAATAAAATTAGGACAGATGCTTTAAATACTAAACTTGAACAGAATAATGCTAAACTTGAACAAAATAGTAGGGAAAATAAAGAGAGTAATAGGGAACTGAGCGATAGTTTAAACGCTAGACTCGAACAAAACAGTAGGGAAAATAAAGAGAGTACAGATGCTTTAAACGCTAAATTGGATCAAAACAGTAGGGAAAATAAAGAGAGTACTGAAACTTTAAATGCTAAACTTGAACAGAATAATGCTAAACTTGAACAAAACAGTAGGGAAATTAGTGATAAATTTGAGCTGATTAGAGGTGAGATCAAAGGGGTGATGGAAGAAAAAGCTAAAGAGATTATTGCAGATGTAAATAGAAAATTGGGAAAAGTACAGGAAGAGCTGGAAACTTGAATCAGTACACAGGCTGAGAATTTGAAAGAATTAGTTCAACTAGAAACAAAGCAGGTTAAAAAACAATTGGGGGGGGTGGGAGAAATTGATAAGATTCAGGTAGCAACTAAAGAGGTTAAAGAACAGCTGGGGGGAAGAATTGATAAAGTTCATGCAGAAATAATCACTGAAGTTAATGATTTAAGGGAGAGGAATAAGGAAAGCATTAGTAAGATTCAGGAGAAACAAGCTAAGTTAAGTGATAAAGTTGAAGCATCGGAAGGGAGCATTAGGTTAACTGTAACTAGTATTGAAAGAAAAGCTGAGGAGAAAATTGCTGAATTAGAACAGAAGTTGAAAGCTAGAATTAGGCAGGAAAATAGTCAGAGCAGGCCAGTTTATGTGAATAGCACACACAGGGAGATAGAGTTGGGAAAGTTCAGCAATCGACAGGGTTGTCCCATGGAATTTATGAATGCAATAGAAAATAAATTCAGGGAGAGGTTGGAAGATGGTAGTATTGAGCGGTGCCAGGTAGTTGAGATTTTAGAGCAAGCGTTTGTAGGGGAGACAAGAAACTGGTTTGCTGTCTACAGAGGCAATTTCGAGGACATTTCTGATTTTAAAGTTAAATTTTGTGAGAAATTTTGGAATGAGTTTATTCAGTCTCAGCATCGTGAGGGAATTGTGTGTGGGAAATATAACCCAAGAGGAAACTACACTATGACAGAATACTTTTTAGGACAGGTATTGACGTGTAAATATCTGGATGGTTTGAGGGAGGAAAGTGATGTAGTCAGGCTATTACTAAGACATTTTCCATATAGAATCAAAGAAGCTGCCTGTATCCAAAATGTTAAATCTATTTCGCAAGTGGAAAATCTATTAAGTACATTCGATGCTCTGGGAAGAGGTGGTTACGAGGAGAATTTCGGTAGGAACAAGGGTAACAATAATAACAGGCCTAATGAGAACAGGAACCAGGATGTTCAGGGGAACAGTGGCGAAGGAGCCAATATCCAAAATAGGGGGAAACAAAATCATAATAACAACCAGCCAAATCAGTACAGAGGAAATCGGTATGGTACGCAGTACCAAGGTAGAAATAATGATTTCAGGGGAAATCAAGGCCAGAATAATGATTTTAGGGGTAACCAAGGGAGGAATAATAATAATAATAATTATAACCAGAACAGGGGTCAAGGAGTGGATAAGCCCAATGGTAATAACGGACAGGGAAATACCGTTAACACAGCCCAGAACAACCAGACCAGTGCAGTAGTGAGTAGTACTACACCAAGCGGTAGCGGTACTTTAAACACGAATCAGGCTGCGATGTAAGGTCAGAATCTCAGTCTGTAACATGCCCTGTCCATACACTTATACAGGAACCCTATGACCTAAATGTAAGAAGTGAATTATTACGTGAACTAAAGGATGAAGATATTATTCAGGATGTGGCTAGTAAGAGCCCCAAAGTTAAATTTAACGTGTCCGTGGCGTACACAGATGTTTTAATTGATAGTGGTTGTATGAAGAGTTGCATAAGTAGTGCATTTTATGATAAAATGAAAGGAACAGGAGTAAATTTTGAGGAGATGCCAATTTAAAGCACTTTCGTTATCACAGCTGTTGGGAAGAGGTCTAAAGTAATTTCTAAGCAAGTTTTAGTAGACATTAAAATTAATAATCATGTAGAAAAGCAGATTTGTCTTGTAATTCCAAATTTAGTATTCAATGTTATTTTGGGTTCAGATTGGCTAAGTAGAGTGTCTGGTAACTTATGTTATGAAGTAGGCAGTTTGAAATTTAAATGAGATGATTCTGAATTAGAAGTAGCGTTCAACGACAATGTTAAGAGAAGTAGTGTTGTAGGTGTGATTTGTACTTTAAATGAGATATTGCTAGCCGTAGAGCGGGATTCTCCAAGTTTTGTGGGCAGTGTGATTACGAACGGTAGTCTAGAGGACTCGTTACGTGATGCTGCATTTCAGGAAAATATAGAGGAGGAACAGTGTGTTCTGCTCTATGATGTGTTATTGTGTAATAGGAGAGTTTTTGAGGATCGCATTTGTATGGCCAATTGCTATACACATTCATTGAACGTTATTGATAGGTCAGTATTCACAGGACATAGATATCCTGTACCTTTTGCTTATCAGAGTGCAGTTGAGGCACAAATTAGCCAGATGCTTGAAGATGGCATTATTGAACACTCCAACAGTCCATATGTTAATTCTTTGATCACCGTACCCAAGGCCGATGGCACAGTCCGTATTTGTTTAGACGCTCGTTTAGTTAACAGTAGAATCAGTTCAGACCAGCTGAAATCCATGTCAATAGAGGAATTAATGCAAACATTTGAGGGGAAGAAGTATTTCACTTGCGTAGATTTGAGTTCCAGTTTCTGGCAAGTGCCACTTGTGTACGAAGACAGACCATTTACAGCTTTTAGTCATAAATATAACCTTTATCAATTCTGTAGAACACCTTATGGGTTAAAGAGTAGTTCAGCAGCTTTAATTAGAGCATTAAACATCGCATTAGGGGATGGCACAGGAGAGGTTGTAACCATTTACATTGATGATATGGTAATTAGTTCACGCAGTTTTGGGGAGCATCTACGTCATTTAGATATTGTTTTTCAGAAGTTATATCAGGCAGGGTTCACTTTGAAGCTGTCTAAGTCGTCATTCTGTCAGTCAGAAGTGACATTTTTAGGTCATAGAGTGTCGAGTAGAGGTGTAACACCAGAAGAAAGTAGGGTTAATAAGATACTTAACGCAGAAGTGCCACAGAATTAAACAGTTAAAACATACCTGGGAATTTGCAATTTTTTCAGAAGGTTCGTTCTTAAATACTCAGGGTTGGTAGAACCATTCAGGGAATTGCTTAAAAGTGGGACTCGGTGGAGTTGGGAGTCCAAGCATGATAAGGCTTTTAGAGCGCTGAAGGAAAGTTTTGAGATAGCTGTAGTGCTGAAATATCCTTTGAAAGATAAGGAATATGTGGTTATGACAGATGCTTCGCATATATGCATTGCTGGAGTGTTGTGTCAGAAAGATGATTAGGGTAATCTGTGCATTGTATCTTTAGCCTCGCGAGGATTGACAGCAGCAGAGAAAAGATACACGATTACTGAGTTAGAGCTTTTAGGTATTGTTTTCAGTTTGGGGAAATTTAGAATGTATTTAGTAGGGGGGAAATTTGAGATCCATACAGATCACCATGCATTACTGTATATGAGGACTTGTAAACTCAGTTCCAACAGAGTTAGTAGGTGGATTCTTGCTCTGCAGGAATACGAATTCACAGTAAAATATATTAAAGGTAAATATAACATTCTTGCAGACATGCTATCAAGGGACACTAATTTATGTAGGGATTATCCTGTTGTTAAAGCAGAGGACGGTATTTTATTATGTGCATGTGTGGACAGTAGCAACAGGGCATCGTTACAGACACTGAGAAATATGCTAGTAGAGCAACGTGATGACGTTAAGTTAAGGGAGCCACTGGCTAGGTTGGAAACAAGTGAAGAAGAGTATGAGAAAGTAGGGCGGTTCACGTACAAGATGGAGGATGGGCTTCTTGCACGGAAATGTAGGAATAATCGGTGGGCTATATGTTTTCCTGCAACATTGCGGGAGGAGCTAATTTGGTTCATTCATAGGGAATTCGGACACTTTGGTGCTGCCAAGGTCTTCTATGAAATTGGTCGTGACTTTATTTGGAATAAAATGGGTAGGGATGTTAGGAGGATTTTAGCTAAGTGTGACACCTGTCAAAGGAGCAAGTATCCAGTTAAATATTTAGTGGGGGAGAGATCTGCAGTTCTCACCAGTAGGCCCGGTGAACTACTGTGTGTGGATTTATTTGGCCCGATCGTTAAAGGACAGTATGGCTACGAGTATATTTTTATAGTTATTGACGCTTTTAGTAAGTATGTCAAGCTATATCCGCTAAGGAAAGCCACGGGACTAGCGTGTAGCCGTCTGATCATTAATAAGTATGTACCTGAGTTTGGCATTCCTCTCAGGATACTATCTGACAGTGGACCACAGTTTACTGCAAAGAAATGGAGAACCAGTATGTAGGAAGTGGGTATTTCTCACGTTCATTCCTCTGTAAGGTACCCTCAGGGTAATTCTGCAGAGCGTCCATTAAGGGAAGTGGCCCGTCTTTTTCGGACTCTTGTGCATGACAAGCATTCGGCCTGGGTTGGACATCTTTCCAAAGTCGAGACTTGGCTGAATTCTGTCCAGTATGAGAGCACGAAATTGACGCCATACGAAGTTCACTTCGGAAAGAGACCACAAAATGAACTAGCGAGGGTGTTGGGTTTAAATGAGGGAAAACAACCGGGGATGGATTACATTGTCCAGTTGGCGAAACAGAATTTATCTAAGTCAGCACAAAAGAGAATTCGCCAACAAGAAGAAACTAAATTTGACCTATTCGAGCCGGGAGACAGAGTCTTACTTAGAGTGCCGAAACAGTCAAATAAGCTAGAGAAAGTCATGCCCAAGTTCTTTTTATCTCTACGAAGGCCTATTTATAGTTTCCAAACGTATTGACAAAACAGCATATGTACTGGAGGGTGGTAAGGCAAACAGATTAAACGGGACGTATAATATACTTTGTCTACGAAAGTATGTGTCATTAAGCGAGTGTGTTTAGCTGGCGAGCCAGCCTATCAAATGAGAAAGTGTGGTATTTGGTGCGTGGGAGATCTGGTCTTCCAGGCAGGCGTATCAGAGGTCACAAAGGTGGGTAGTATATAAGTAATTGAGAGTTTTTAAGGTACAGGGAAATATGACCGGATTGTCGGATGCTGTTAAGCACTAAAATGTCTCGATACACCAAGGTCAGAATTTGGTAGCGCTGTTGAATTCCCATTTGTCTCCTAGAGATGGGTGAGCGCTTGTACAGGGTATGTTTGCTTATGACGTCCACGAGACAAAAGATGGGCCACCAGAATGCGAGACAGTCCTTCATGAAACTCATACATAACAGCAGACGTGATTTCTGTTTACGGCCTCGCTATGTGAAATTTAAGGTAATTAGTACAAAAGTATTATTTGAGTGTGGAGAACTGGTCTGGGTGGTGAACTAGTATTAAGTAGAATATGGTCTACGGGAACTTAGTAAGACAGGGCGATTACGGCACAGAAATATTTGGTGTTATATGTAATGCGCACTTACTGTTTTTTTTTTTCAGAAATCAATATTAATTTTATCTAATACACAGAGAGATTAACTATCATGGTCACGATGCGAAGCCACAATAGTGTGATCGTGTGCTCATGTGTTCAGTGAGATTAAGTTACACCAGAAGAAATCGACAACCACTGATATTAGGAAGTTCTGTGGTGATATATATATACACACATCAAAAAAAGTTTTGCATCACCTCGGTTCCAAGAGTTCCGGAACCGTTAAATACAAAGGGAATAGAGATCAACACAAACAACATTTCAGCTCGTTTTATTGCTCATGAGACCCACACATTGCATGTTGTACCATCATACAGCTAGACTTTCAGCATTTGTGGTCCAGATTGCAGTACACACCACTACCTCTAATACCCAGTAGCACGTCCTCTTGCATTGATGCATGCCTGTATTCGCCGTGGCATACTATCCACAAGTTCATCAAGACACTGTTGGTCCAAATTGTCCCACTCCTCAACGACAATTCGGCGTAAATCTCTCAGAGTGGTTGGTGGGTCAAGACGTCCATAAACAGCCCTTTTCAACATATCCCAGGCATGTTCGATAGGGTTCATGTCTGGCGAACATGCTGGCCACTGTAGTCGAGCGATGTCGTTATCTTGAAGGAACGCATTCACAAGATGTGCACGATGAGGTCGAGAATTGTCGTCCATGAAGACAAATGCCTCTCCAATATTCTGCCGATATGGTTGCACTATGGGTCGGAGGATGTCATTCAGGTATCGTAAAGCCGTTTCGGAGCCTTCCATGACCACCAGTGGCGTACGTCGGCCCCACATAATGCCACCCCAAAACATCAGGGAACCACCACCTTGCTGCACTCGCTGGACAGTGTGTCTAAGACGTTCAGCCTGACCAGGGTGCCTCCAAACACGTCTCCGACGATTGTCTGGTTGAAGGCATATGCGACACTCATCGGTGAAGAGAACGTGATGCCAATTCCGTGGGGTCCATTCAGCATGTTGTTGGGCCCATCTGTACCGCGCTGCATGGTGTCGGGGTTGCAAAGCTGGACCTCGCCATGGACGTCGGGAGTGAAGTTGCGCATCATGCAGCCTATTGCGCACAGTTTGAGTTGAAACACGACGTCCTGTGGCTGAACGAAACGCATTATTCAACATGGTGGCATTGCTGTCAGGGTTCCTCCGAGCGGCAATCCGTAAGTAGCGGTCATCCACTACAGTAGTAGCCCTTGGGCGGCCTGAGCGAGGCCTGTCATCGACAGTTCCTGTATCTCTGTACCTCCTCCATGTCCGAACAACATCGCTTTGGTTCACTCTGAGACGCCTGGAAACTTCCCTTGTTGAGAGCCCTTCTTGACACAAAGTAACAATGCGGACGCGATCGAACTGCGGTATTGACCTTCTAGGCATGGTAGAACTACAGACAACATGAGCAGCGTACCTTCGTCCTGGTGGAATGACTGGAACTGATCGGCTGTCGTACCCCCTCCGTCTAATAGGCCCTGCTCATGCATGGTTGTTTACATCTTTGAGCAGTTTTAGTGACATCTATGAACAGTCAAAGGGAATGTATCTTGGATACAATATACACAGTCAACGTCTATATGCCGGAGATCTGGGAACCGAGGTGATGCAAAACTTTTTTTGATGTGTGTATATATCAGAACACCTTTGATGCGTGTGATGGTGACATCATGTATACACAGTGTTCACACATTATTTATGTATATCTTTCCCAACATAGAGATATTTGAGGGGCGGAAATATCCATGGAACATTACTTGAAATGAAAAACATTGGACTGATTGCATAGGGCAATCCAATATTACAGCAGACTTTGACGCAAAGTGCATGAGGAAAAGTGATGAGTGTGTATATATATATATATGTAATTTAGGGTGATTTAATTTGTGTAATATGTATTTTGGATGGGGATTTTATGAACGAGTCTGGGATAATTGCATGATGTACCGTGGTCACGGAAAATCATCTGATGATCCGAGGCGAATATGTAACGTGTTTTTCGAGGGTATTTTATGCCACTGACATTAAGTCAGTAGGAAGCCATTCAATGTTTATTTACGCGGCAACTTGTTCAGCCAAGATAATTTTCATTTAACTTATTATTATTATTAATGTTTTTTGGAGCTTTTTCTTTAAAGATTATAAGTATACAGAGAGGTTTTCGATTTTATAGAAAACTCTATCAAGCGAATTATTACGAACAGCATTATCTCGGAAAATTATATGATTACGGAATTTTACGGATTTTAGTCAGTTAGGGTTTATTGTGAGAGAGATGAGTCATTGGGAATTCAGATAAAGGAATATTCCTGTCGAGAAGCAATGACGAAACCGAGGAACACTTCCAGCTGGCTGTATCAAGAAAAGGCGAATTGGTGTGGAACGGTAAATTTACCGAGTGCGGGGAAGTTGGTGGCGGGAGGTCCCGCGCGCCTGTCTCAAGACAAGGAGGGGAGACGTGACGCACAGTGATTGGTCTACAGGCGAGACGAGTAGCAGAGGAGTGGAACTTTGGTGGGGGTACCGGCGAGACAATATATTATTCGCGCGCAGTGAAGAGAGGAATTATTACTTTGTAACCTGTCCGAAGTGGACGTACTTTTTTTGTTAGTTCCGTTGTGATCGGACCGTAACTTGAACATTGTATTTGCATAGTCTACGGACTACGTACTCGTGTTCGATGGCGAACTTTTCAATACTGCTATTCTCAACTGACACATTAGTCATGATAAATACGCGAGCTCTTGTGAACAGGGAGTCAGCGTAGGTGGTTAACGGATTTTGGATCCACCACTATCAAGCATTTAACTTCATCATATTAACAACGATCTCCGCAAGTAAAGAAGAAGATGGCGACGTCGAAGAGGCTGATGGAAGTTCTCGTGATTCATCATGTACGAGGGAAATGCTACGGCTATTTCCAATGGTAAGCGCGACTGACTCAGAACTACGTAATCTCTCTTTTCATTGTTTCATAATCAGAATTTGAGTAACTTTTAGCTTGGGAATAATAGTAAATTCAGTAATTCATCCGAATCCGTTTTCACGTAATTTTCTAGTGGTAAAATTCAAATCGTTACGCTTCATTTTTAAATTATTATTATTATAAAAATTGCCACTAATTGTTTTTTATATAATGAATTCTTTTCTATACTATGCAATCTTTGCTTTCAGTAGGTAGCATTAGATATAGACCAATTCCTTCTCCTGATACAATTGTTAGTTGGGTTAATAATCAAATCATGCCACGGTCTTAGTGTGAAGTTTCTTAAAGGTGTTCTGCCCGAACTAGGCGTTGATAAATATAAATTTGGATTTCAACTTACTGTTGAGGTCTTGGCGCCCATTAATTCAACGTATCTTAGTCAGAGTAAACATTACATTTAGCTCAAACGTGGGACTTGTGGTGGTTTAGCATCACTCACCACAGAGAAACCATTATACCCCTTCCAACTCTTAACTTTACATCTTCATTAATTTCACATTGTTATTTATGCTGATGAGGTTGGCATCAGAAAAGGAATCCAGGCGCAAAAGTCACTTGTCACATAGAGTCTCATCTCATGGCATCGCTCTGTTTAGAAACAAAATTTAAATTAGTAGTTGCTGTTAGTTCGTTTTAGGGGTTTGGGACATCTTGATTATCAGCAAGGTGTACTTGGTGTTTTAGTACAGGGTCATTAATTGTGTGCGCGCCAGTAAATACGACAAGGTGACTAGCGCAGATCGCGGCCACGCGCACCCGGTCCAGCCGGCGGTTGGCGCCCACAATCACACTTTTACCAAACATGTTCAATAATGTATACTTACAGAGCTCATAGGCGATGCTGAAAATGTTCTCCCTCTCTTGAAACCCACACCTGACATCTTTTGATGAAAGAATGTCAACTCTTTTATCATTTACGGAGCCTGTTTCCTTGAATCGTTTAGCGTGCCTCCTAATTGTACTGCAATTAGGCACAGGTCTTCCTAGAAACTAGATTCAAAATTTTTGTCTTGTTTCAGAGCAAGATTATCTGCTTTTCATGTACGAATTATGGATATACACACACGTTCGCGCAATGTGAATTTGTGTCTAGGCATGACCAACAATCACAGTAATCAGGTAATCACAATACTCACTAAACGTGCAACACTAACGTCTAAGATTTGCAAATACACGCCCATATGAATGACAAAACACGTGTGACTAACGATATGAGTCAGCGGAGCACACCACCGCCGGCTGGACTGGGTGCTGCGGCCGCGATCTGCACTAGTCACAGCCGGCTTAGCTTGCCGTGTTTACTGGCGCGCACACACATAATGACCCTGTAGTATGTGTAACTTACGAATTAGGGTCAAGAATGGGGTAGGTGCCCTGAGACTTGAAGTACTATCTCAGCATTTGCCTGGAATGAGTGTAGAATGAAACGGGAAAAAACCACAGTCAGGACAGCCGCTGTCAGTGCCCAAATTGGAATCTCCGACCTCTGGACTTGCTACAGATCCCCAGACGCGGTATTGGAGCGTGATTTAATGCACACGGCTATGCTGCGACGCAACGTCTAGAAATAAAATATCCAGGTTGGTTGGTTGGTTCCTCAGTTTAGAGGCTGCGACAACGCGGTCATGTAGCCCCGTGTACTTTGGGTGTGTGTAGAATCTGTCTGATAACCGGTGTTAATTGTGTGACTGTATTAGTGTGTGTTATCTGTTTTCAATTCGAGTGAGGACTGCAGACTTTGAATTTTTTCAAGTAGTTCCTACTTTTGTCACCAAACGCCACCGTCAACGACTACTAGTTCAGAACTTGATTACCAGATGCCACCGCAGTCGGCTCCTGGTGACGAACGTCGGAGCCTAAGAGCGTTTGTCGAATGTTTAACCTGTACATAATTTAGCTTCACACAGGTGTAATTAGTGGAAGGTTCTTTAGCATGCCATAAATCTATGACATGGGACCGCCGGCTTTACTTCCCTCCGAAGGAAGGCATTCTGAGGGATTTTTAACGCTCTTAAATAATCCGACGACTTCGGCCGGGTTTGAACCCGCGATCTTGGGCATAGAAACTCAGCATGCTACCAACTACGCCACCGAAGCCGCAAAAAAAAAATCCAGCAGCGCACCTGTGGGATCTAAGTCGCATCACAACTCTAAGGTGTCCGGAGATCAAATCTTTCGAATCCCGACGATAACAGCGGCTATCCTGAGTGTATTTCCTGAGTTTTTCCATACCCCCTCCAGGAAGAAGCCGGGATAATAGTCTGCCTTATTTCAAGTCCAGGGGCTCCTATTCCAATCCTCGACTCTATTAATAACATTTACACTATCACAACAAAAATACAGATTACCAGACAAATTTAACACACACCTAAGTACACGGGGATGGTGTCCCAAGCCCCTAAAATGAATAAACAACAAATCATAAGTAGCCCAGATTATAACATCTACTTAAGTCTGAAAAAGCGAAGAATATAACCATGGCAGCATTTGTCCTTATTGACGAAGTTTAAATATTCAGTAAGTTGAAACCTTAAATCAATAAATAGTTGTACATTGGATATCTCAATTTCTTCTTTCATAATTTCACAGTAGGTAGGTGAAAACCTGAAGGAAGTAGGAGACTTCTGTTACTTAGGAAGCAAAATAACCAGTGATGGACGAAGCAAAGAGGATATAAAAAGTAGGTTAGCTCAGGCAAGGAAAGCATTTCTACAGAAAAGGAATCTGTTGACACTGAATATAGATTAAGGTATTAGGAAGTCATTTTTGAAGGCCTTTGTCTGGAGCGTGGCACTCTGTGGAAGTGAAACTAGGACTGTTGGTGCAGCAGAAAATAGGAGAATCGAATCATTTGAAATGTGGTGTTGCAGGAGAATGATGAAGATCAGATGGGTAGATAGGGTTACAAACGAAAAGGTATTAAGACTAGTGGAAGAGGAGAGATGTTTCTGGCGACTGCTAATGAAGAGAAGAGATAGGTTGGTAGGATACATACTAAGACACCCAGGGATAGCAAACTTAGTAATGGAAGGAAGGGTCGAGGACAAAAACGGTAGGGGTAGACCATGGTTAGAATATGTTAAACAGATTGCCTCGGACGTATGGTGTGGTAGCTATGTAGAGATGAAACGATTAGCTCAGGACAGGGAGGCATGAAGTGCTGCATCAAACCAGTCAAAGGACTGAAGACTCAAACAACAAACAACAATTTGACAGTCACATTATATTTACTGTATATTTATTCGCTCACATACATGTTCACGTCAGTCCTATAACCTACAAATTTTCCATGCACATATAATAACCACATCACTGTTTTAACGTCAAGCTGATTTTTATCAAGATTTATATCTTTCATTTTATAACACACTAGCAACCCGGCCCGGCTTCGCCCGGGAACAGTTGTGAATGCATTACGTGATAAGCGCTTGTTTACGATGTTAATGAACTACGATCTATTGAACCCATGTGCCATAGGGTCCAATGAGGGCGAATCCATGCATTTGGGAAAGAAATGAAAGAAACGTATAGTTTCTAATGTAACTTAAAGAAAGATCCAGCTAAGATGCTAGCCTAATATGGTGCAAGAGGCGAGGACCAGGTGTTCGTGAGATGAGATCACCCCTCTTGACATTCAGAAGGGAGCGAGTCATGAGTATTAATAACCGAGTGGAAATTTCCCAAGATTAAACAAGGAAGCCTGACTCGGAAATCGACCTTACGTTGCTGGAAATTGACAACACCGCTTATGCGCCAGAAGAGGAATAATTAAATTTAACCCGTTTACAAGTATAATAATGAGTAAACAAGTACAGTACAGTGAATCATTTCGAATGAGAGATTTTTTAGTAAAGAGAAACCATTTAATAATTGCGCAGGAGAAAACTGCAAACGCAAGACGACGTCATCGTGGAATTACCAAGGCCTGTGTGGAGGGGAGAAAGCAAAAGAAAAGCAACACCCACACAATTGAGGACGAGAAATTAATTAATATCTCCGAATTGCACGATCGATTCTTAGGGGCAATGAGATTATTTGACATTGAGAAGACGAGCTTTCGAAAGGTATAATTTTTATATTTGTGCCACCATTATTTTAGAAATTGGCCACAGAAAGGACTAGAGTCTTATCTTTTTGTAGCGAAAAGGTATAAAACTCCTGGCCTCACCAAGCCAATCATGCAGTTTCAAACGGCCTGAGGGCACGTCACTGTGCTACATCAAACACCGAATGCAGTTATTCTGACAACCCGTGAGGGTGTTACTACGCATGCAGTCATTCCGACAGTCCGTGAGGGGCGTAAGACTACATCACAGCACATCAGTATCCAGACAGCCGTGTGGGGCGTAACTCTGCGTCACATCGAAGACAGTTACTAGTACTCCTTGAGGGGAGAAACGCTGTGTTACACCGCAGAAGTAATATCCGATAGCCATAGGCGTCGCAGTATTAACAACTTGCTTGCCTCCATAAGGAGTGGTAAAGAAGAAATTTAAAGTATCGCCGTATTGAAATATTAGGAAAATCCTAGTTACAGGATTTAGGCCCGACTGTATACAAGTTATAGTGAAAAGTTCGTAAGATATAGTCAGAGCAGGCTGCGAACGTCGGAATTAAGGCGATAGGTCGTTAAATAGACGAACGAATATATCATAACGTACGGAAGTACCGTACCAGAAAGATAAACTGTTATCTGAATTAAAGAACCCAAAAAGGGAAGAACAGAATAAGGTTCGGAACGTATTTCAGAAACGTAGGAGTGCTAGAACCGATGAAATAAAGAAGCACGGAGACTATAAACATTATCTCCAGAAAGCAGGCGAACTATTCTAAAAGTACTAGACTCGAGAAGTACTAGCTGCTATAAACTAAATCCATAGGTCATCGAGAGGTTATTGAGGAGACTTCGATCCGAATAGACTTTCGCTAGGATCGATAAGTCAGATCTACAAAGAAGCCGTTCAAGCTAGATAATTAGCCGGTCATCCAGGATAGGAGTAGAAGAATTTGGATTCCAGGGAACAGTAGATGTTTCGAGACTTTCGTATTCTGCAGGATAGGAAGCCGACATTGAATAAATTTCACCCTTGGAAACGGGAAATTAAGAGGTCACGTGTGATAGGCTCAGAAATACGGCCTAGTGATCAAGAATTGTGAAGTGTAAATTTATCAAGATTGTGTGTTAGATTAATATTTTTAGTGTTTATTATGTGTTCAAAAGGGACACATCAGTGTATAAAAATGTCGTCAATGTTAAGTGTCTTAAATATGTGTCAAGAAGTGTTTGTACATAAGATGAATTCCTTTAATATGGAGTAAAAGTTCAAAGTGGGCCCAAAATGAAACACCGCACAAGAATAAAGATCATGGGACGATCTTAAAAACATGTGAGTACTGAATTTCATTCTATTTTGGTGTCAGGAAATGGTTGTGTACAAATCCACCGGAGTTTTGAGTAAAAGGGATGTGTTTTAAGAAATAAATACTGAATAAACAAGAACGCGGTCTGAACAATAATAGAAATTTGAGAAATTATAAATAATTATGTAAAGAATAAATCCCGTAGAGGAAATATGTGAATAAAATGTTAATGTATTTAACAAATGTCATAAGAGCAAGCGAAATATCAGTAATTATCATGAAAGATATTTAAATAAAGTAAAATTTGAGATATGAAAGAAATAGCTTTTGAGCTTGTGTAAAGAATAAAGATAATACTAATAACTAAGTATGGAAATATTAAATAAAGATCAAATAAATTGATGTGAACATAAGAGCGTTAAAGCCTTAATATAGGTGTAAGATATGATGTTCAAGGGAATGTTTTAAAAGGGAGCGATTTATCGGCAACGGAAAGATTAATATAAGAATTAAAAATAATATGAGTTGTTACTAATGAGATTTATCAGTTCTTGGGAAGACATTTCGGCTTAAAATAATGCATAGCGCAAAGGAGCGCAAATAATATTAAAATATCACGCTAGGAAAGCGTAGAAGTTAAAATACTTGGTAAATTACTTATGGAGGGTAGTTGATTGTAGTGAATTGATAATTGTATAAGTCCTCTATTTGTGACGTAGTATCACGAGGCATTGTGTATGTATTAAAAGGGAGCTAATGTATGGTATTATTGAGCGTATGTCATGTAGGCCACGGCCGACTTTAAATCGCGTCTTGTATAAGTCCTCTATAAGGGAATGGTTCCCGAGGCATGTGAAGAGATTCGAACTCAGAATCCTCTTATGATAAAAGCCCCTTAATTCTCCGTCGTCGAATGTGTATTAATCTTCCCCAATCAATGAGGACCCTCTCATAATTAATAAATGCCAAGGTTACGAAAGTGGTCTATGAACCAAAGAATATTTGTTTGAATGGATACAGTACAGTAAAAGCCCGGTCTCTCCCCAGGACTGAGTATAATGTGAAGGTTTGTTTTGAAAGCCTTGGAAAGGAGCTGCTAGCGTGGGTTAGACAGAGAGTCGCCCGTCACCCTCCGTGTCATAAATCGCGCCCGAGTTAATGGCCTGGCTCTCTTAGAGTAAGGGTGGGCCGAAACCGTCTCGTAAGATGTAGTGAGTGTTTAAAGTTGTTAACGACCCGGGCGTTGAACCGAGGTCCTTGTAGATTGATATTTTCGTTTGCCTGTTCAGATCGTAGTTTCTTATATGATAATGGTCTTATAAGACATAAGAGATAAATAACAATCCCTATTGTAATGATGTATGGAAGTAGGATTCCACGAGTTAATTGAAGGCAACTAAGTTTCGGGAGTAACTATAGTTTTTTGACTGTGTCAAGTATCTTCACGCTCTGGAGTACACAAGTGATTTCCTGATTACCTTAATATATTTGTGAAAATAAAGAGAGATGATAATAGCTGAATGTGTGAACATGCCCAAAATATTGAGTTAGATAATTAACATAAAATTTTAAATGTAAGTATACATTTTTTTTGGAACCTTTATGAAAAAAAAACTAATTAAGAAAATGTTGGTTTATGTGAACCCACATTTTTTAAATATAACATTTGTGTTAGCTCTGGGACTCCGTGTTTATTTGGAACCAGAGTAGTTTTAATTTGTCTAGTGGCTTCAACGTGGGGCTTCTAGAAAATCTAGATTTTGGCGCCCAGTACGCAGGGATGAGTTTTCCTAGGGAAAACCCGGGTTTTTCTCGAAAAATCAAAATTTTCATTTTTTGAAAAAAAATGGTTTTTCGAAATTTTGAATTTTAAATACTTCCATAAAGATTTATGAAATTGAATAAAAGTATTAAAAGGGTACGTTGTAGTAAAAACCCGTACCAAAGTAAATTTTTAAAGAAATTGGGACACACTGATTCAGAGTATCATCTCTCAAGCATGTACTAGTGTGGTGGCATTAGTGGCCCACTGTATTCTAATATGATGTTGTTAAGCGAAGAGAGGCGGAGGCTCTCTGAAAATGTAAGGGCCGAGAGCCCAGATAAAGGTAAAATTACAGATGTTAAGAAGTGCCTGAGGGAGCATTTTAATAAAGAGATGGAGGAAATGATAAAGATAAATAATGAAGTTTGGGAGGCCAAGAAGGCAGAAAGTAAAGCTAGAGATAGTCAAGAGAACCTCCAAATATGTGATAAAGAGTACCCAACTAATGAAATTGTAAAGGTTTCTGTAGAAAGCATGTGTGCACCTGGAGACATAGTTACACGAAGAGAAGGTAACATGTCTGCAGACAAAAGGGTAAATGTTGAGCCTTTAGAGCTCCAAATGGAAAAAGAAAATTGTACACCGATTCCAAGGGAAAATGTAATTAATACCAAGGATGATAAGAGTAAAGATAATTCGAAGTCTCACGTAGAAATGCAGGTTCAAGTAGGCTCAGAAAACGAAGGGGAAAAGAGCGATAGTACTGACATTCAGGATCAGGAAAAGGTAGAAATGGCGAAATGGGATAAAGTAAAACAATTCTTGGATATAGTGGTAGAAATACGAGACGAGCATTATAGGATGAAGAATGAACTTTGGAACTTAAAAGGTCGTGAATTAAGAATAAAAGAAGGAATTGAGGAACAAAGAGATAGGATCTCTGAAAAAATGGAGGAGATAGACAAACTTCGTAAGAGGGCAAGTAAAAATTGGTATACGATACCCAAACAGGAATTAGAGGAATTGTACAAAGAAATCCCCAATGTGAAGGAGTCTTTAAGAGAAACGAAGAAGGAATTTGTAGAACGTATGGTGAAAGAAGGAAAAATCGAATTAGTTTCATGGGAACAGATAAAAAGTTTCAGGGATGAAATTGTGGAAATAAGGGAACAATGGTCGGAGATACATGATAAATGGAATCATATTTGGTGGAATACCTTTTATCCAAAGCCAAATGAAAGTAATTATGTGCAAGAACAGAAGGATTGGATAGGAAAGGTAAAGAGTAAGATGCATCAGTTTATAATGAGCATATATGAAGACCAGGATATAATAACTGTTCAGGAGTTAGTTGAATTGAGAAAGGTTAAGATTTCGGAATACGAAGAGATATTAGAGACCGTCCGAAAGAAATATGATGAATACATATTAGCAGAGGACCTCAAAGGAAAAGAAATGGCTATCCCAGTCATAAATGAAACAGTTGTCCAGACGGAAGTTGAAAAACAAGCTGAAATTAACGAAGAAAAAGAAATCATGGTGCCAGAGGAGCCCAAAATTGATATTAAAGAAGAAAAACAAGAAGTAGAAATTATAATGACTCCAGTGGAAACTGAAGAAAACCTTGAGATCCTTCCAGAGAAACATATGGAAATTCAAGAGGAAATAGTAAGTTCAGACCAGGAGAACAGCCAAGATGAGATCGAGCTGCAAACTGAAGAGACTCATTTTGATGAAAAGGTCGAGCTGGAAGAGCAAGAAGTAATCTCGGAACAGGAGATAACAAAGGAATTGATAGTTGTGTAACGATTCGATCCCATACCTATTATATTTAAAGGGTTATTCATTTATCATGTTATTATTATTATTAATTAGTACATCCATGAGATGATTTTTATATCAGATAATTGTAAGCGGTTTTTATTATTATAGTCAGAAATATTTTTATTAACAATTATTTGTAAAGAGACGAAGTAATATATATATTGCAACAAGATTGCCAATAAGGATCAACCCAATGCGTCACAAACTGAACGACGTAGTAATAATTTCACCACGGCAAACTGCGTCATTTTCGAGATGCTAAGAAACCCAATATGAGTAACCATCACGTGCGCACAATCTAGTTCCTTCGAGAAGCAATGGAACATTATATTTCACGTATGGTGCAATCAATACGTCACTACTGGAGCCAAGGTACGCGTCAATGAATGGACAAGCCCCAGGTAGAAGGGGTGATTTGACTATGAAGTGGGGGCTGCTTACTACCACGTGACAAGGAAGATATAACCGCACACTCGCATCTACAGAGTCATTAGTGAATGACAACTCATTAGTGGCAGAGCAGCGACAGAGGTCCACCGACTGCTTTGTGAAATATCATTCATAGTTTTACCATGCATCATGTCTCGACATAATAACTACAATGTTGACAATATACATATAAGCTGACCATGGCTTATAGTTGAATACTACAATTAATCTAGAGATGGCAACACAATGGAACGTAGTATGCTGTATCAAATGACATACTACAACATTTTTTTAGAAATATGAAACGCAACATCGAGATCATCTTCCACAACTTTTTTATGATGATACTTCAAAAGGGTGAGCAAACAATTAAATATCCGACGTCTCTGTAATATGTAACTTCAAGATAGATTCAATTCATTAATGCTTATTTTCTTTTAAATTAATTGCCGCATTGAGTAATTTTAAATTCAATTGTGTGACTATCACTATTCTATTTTATTAATATTTTGTTTTTGCATTTAATAAATTCATTCTCTTCAACGTAATGCTTATTTCTTTCATTGTAGTTAGTACTTTAAGGCAATCATGCTCCTTGATTAAATACTGGATTGGTTAGATGACTTTGTCTCACCACGACCAGGGATAATTAGGTCTCACTCTACTGCTGATAGCCGAGGATTAATTAATAAATTTCGATTCACTGTCTTAAATAGGAATCTGGCGCTCAACAACACTTATTATATTACACTATCACAGGTAAGGTCACACCACAGTGTATATTATTTATTCTTATCATGTTTGTTTAAAATTGAATTACAATAGTTAACACCACGTTTAAACGACTTATATTAAAAATGTTACAGTTGAAGAAACGGAAATGATAATTCCTGAAGAAACAGAGAAATTAGATGAAACAAAAATAGAAAATATCAACGAAGCACCGATGGAAACAGAGGTTCAAGATTTCATAGAAAGTGAAAAAGAAACCTCAAAGGAAATGCAGGACAAGGAAAATAGAAGGGCATTAAAAGAAGAAGAGGAAAAATTGAAAGCCCAGATCCTCGAATTAATGATCAAATGTCAAAACTGCCAAAGAAAGACTAGAGAAATGGAGAAAGATGCTAATAAGAGCCAAGAAACCCTAAAAGAAAAAGATGAGATTGTTGGGAACAATGAAAAATGAGAGGAGACGTCTCGGAAGAAAATCAAGAAAGAGGAAGACCGCCATTAGTAGTCGGTTTACCAGGAAATGGATATCCCATGGGAACAATGAAAGGAGGTGGAATAACATATGATGCCTTGGAGGAAGAGGATGCCCAGGCATATTTCAGCTGGAAGCTCCGTAAAAAGAAAGGGGGCGATATAAAGAAGAGAAAGAAAGGAGATCTGAAAGACCTAAAGAATTGGAAGAGTCGAAAAAAGAAATACTCTTTGGAAATACCATCTCGATACGAGGTGAAGGAAAAGGATTATTCCATCATAAGCCGACGGGTTATGCCATTTGCAACCGTCGAAGAATAAAGGGAATAATAATATGTGTTTGAGATACCATCTCAAAGAGAGATGAGGAAGGGGGAAGAAAACCAGAAAGAGTCAGGTGAGGTTAGACTGAGCTCTTAAAGAAATCAAATGAGGTGTAACAGACTTGAAGTCTGAGAACTGTAATGAATTAAGTTACGGGTAAAGCTAATTGCACCCGCAAGGTAATTAAAATAAAGTCATGAGGTTGACAATAGGTAATGAATAGAGAACAGACCGACTAGAAGTCCGTCTTGAGAAAAGAAGAAAGGAAACCAACTGTTGATTCGAGTTTGGATGAGCATGCCCCAGACGAGGGGAGAGTTGTAAACACCGAACGTGACAAGAAATTTATGGCCCTGAGTGTAGTCGACCACTAGGGTAATGAATGAATGAAAGGGAACTTTTGAAGACCCAACCTAAACACAGACCAGAGAGGAAAGGAACTTTAAATAGATAATTGATTTTATTGAAAAAGAAAATTTCAATGTAATAAAGGAGAAAGAAAGGGTACAGACAGAGCATACCCAACCTACACAACTAGTGGAAGGAACTTTAAGGAAATAAAGCAACAGTAAATACGGACGACGTTATGATGGATTCGACGGAAAAAGAAAGACAAAATTAATTAAAATAAATTTCCTCAAAAATTTTTCGAAAATTTATTTATCCTAAGGAAGGGTGAGATGAACCCATGTGCCATAGGGTCCAATGAGGGCGAATCCATGCATTTGGGAAAGAAATGAAAGAAACGTATAGTTTCTAATGTAACTTAAAGAAAGATCCAGCTAAGTTGCTAGCCTAATATGGTGCAAGAGGCGAGGACCAGGTGTTCGTGAGATGAGATCACCCCTCTTGACATTCAGAAGGGAGCGAGTCATGAGTATTAATAACCGAGTGGAAATTTCCCAAGATTAAACAAGGAAGCCTGACTCGGAAATCGACCTTACGTTGCTGGAAATTGACAACACCGCTTATGCGCCAGAAGAGGAATAATTAAATTTAACCCGTTTACAAGTATAATAATGAGTAAACAAGTACAGTACAGTGAATCGTTTCGAATGAGAGATTTTTTAGTAAAGAGAAACCATTTAATAATTGCGCAGGAGAAAACTGCAAACGCAAGACGACGTCATCGGGGAATTACCAAGGCCTGTGTGGAGGGGAGAAAGCAAAAGAAAAGCAACACCCACACAATTCAGGACGAGAAATTAATTAATATCTCCGAATTGCACGATCGATTCTTAGGGGCAATGAGATTATTTGACATTGAGAAGACGAGCTTTCGGAAGGTATAATTTTTATATTTGTGCCACCATTATTTTAGAAATTGGCCACAGAAAGGACTAGAGTCTTATCTTTTTGTAGCGAAAAGGTATAAAACTCCTGGCCTCACCAAGCCAATCATGCAGTTTCAAACGGCCTGAGGGCACGTCACTGTGCTACATCAAACACCGAATGCAGTTATTCTGACAACCCGTGAGGGTGTTACTACGCATGCAGTCATTCCGACAGTCCGTGAGGGGCGTAAGACTACATCACAGCACATCAGTATCCAGACAGCCGTGTGGGGCGTAACTCTGCGTCACATCGAAGACAGTTACTAGTACTCCTTGAGGGGAGAAACGCTGTGTTACACCGCAGAAGTAATATCCGATAGCCATAGGCGTCGCAGTATTAACAACTTGCTTGCCTCCATAAGGAGTGGTAAAGAAGAAATTTAAAGTATCGCCGTATTGAAATATTAGGAAAATCCTAGTTACAGGATTTAGGCCCGACTGTATACAAGTTATAGTGAAAAGTTCGTAAGATATAGTCAGAGCAGGCTGCGAACGTCGGAATTAAGGCGATAGGTCGTTAAATAGACGAACGAATATATCATAACGTACGGAAGTACCGTACCAGAAAGATAAACTGTTATCTAAATTAAAGAACCCAAAAAGGGAAGAACAGAATAAGGTTCGGAACGTATTTCAGAAACGTAGGAGTGCTAGAACCGATGAAATAAAGAAGCACGGAGACTATAAACATTATCTCCAGAAAGCAGGCGAACTATTCTAAAAGTACTAGACTCGAGAAGTACTAGCTGCTATAAACTAAATCCATAGGTCATCGAGAGGTTATTGAGGAGACTTCGATCCGAATAGACTTTCGCTAGGATCGATAAGCCAGATCTACAAAGAAGCCGTTCAAGCTAGATAATTAGCCGGTCATCCAGGATAGGAGTAGAAGAATTTGGATTCCAGGGAACAGTAGATGTTTCGAGACTTTCGTATTCTGCAGGATAGGAAGCCGACATTGAATAAATTTCACCCTTGGAAACGGGAAATTAAGAGGTCACGTGTGATAGGCTCAGAAATACGGCCTAGTGATCAAGAATTGTGAAGTGTAAATTTATCAAGATTGTGTGTTAGATTAATATTTTTAGTGTTTATTATGTGTTCAAAAGGGACACATCAGTGTATAAAAATGTCGTCAATGTTAAGTGTCTTAAATATGTGTCAAGAAGTGTTTGTACATAAGATGAATTCCTTTAATATGGAGTAAAAGTTCAAAGTGGGCCCAAAATGAAACACCGCACAAGAATAAAGATCATGGGACGATCTTAAAAACATGTGAGTACTGAATTTCATTCTATTTTGGTGTCAGGAAATGGTTGTGTACAAATCCACCGGAGTTTTGAGTAAAAGGGATGTGTTTTAAGAAATAAATACTGAATAAACAAGAACGCGGTCTGAACAATAATAGAAATTTGAGAAATTATAAATAATTATGTAAAGAATAAATCCCGTAGAGGAAATATGTGAATAAAATGTTAATGTATTTAACAAATGTCATAAGAGCAAGCGAAATATCAGTAATTATCATGAAAGATATTTAAATAAAGTAAAATTTGAGATATGAAAGAAATAGCTTTTGAGCTTGTGTAAAGAATAAAGATAATACTAATAACTAAGTATGGAAATATTAAATAAAGATCAAATAAATTGATGTGAACATAAGAGCGTTAAAGCCTTAATATAGGTGTAAGATATGATGTTCAAGGGAATGTTTTAAAAGGGAGCGATTTATCGGCAACGGAAAGATTAATATAAGAATTAAAAATAATATGAGTTGTTACTAATGAGATTTATCAGTTCTTGGGAAGACATTTCGGCTTAAAATAATGCATAGCGCAAAGGAGCGCAAATAATATTAAAATATCACGCTAGGAAAGCGTAGAAGTTAAAATACTTGGTAAATTACTTATGGAGGGTAGTTGATTGTAGTGAATTGATAATTGTATAAGTCCTCTATTTGTGACGTAGTATCACGAGGCATTGTGTATGTATTAAAAGGGAGCTAATGTATGGTATTATTGAGCGTATGTCATGTAGGCCACGGCCGACTTTAAATCGCGTCTTGTATAAGTCCTCTATAAGGGAATGGTTCCCGAGGCATGTGAAGAGATTCGAACTCAGAATCCTCTTATGATAAAAGCCCCTTAATTCTCCGTCGTCGAATGTGTATTAATCTTCCCCAATCAATAAGGACCCTCTCATAATTAATAAATGCCAAGGTTACGAAAGTGGTCTATGAACCAAAGAATATTTGTTTGAATGGATACAGTACAGTAAAAGCCCGGTCTCTCCCCAGGACTGAGTATAATGTGAAGGTTTGTTTTGAAAGCCTTGGAAAGGAGCTGCTAACGTGGGTTAGACAGAGAGTCGCCCGTCACCCTCCGTGTCATAAATCGCGCCCGAGTTAATGGCCTGGCTCTCTTAGAGTAAGGGTGGGCCGAAACCGTCTCGTAGGATGTAGTGGGTGTTTAAAGTTGTTAACGACCCGGGCGTTGAACCGAGGTCCTTGTAGATTGATATTTTCGTTTGCCTGTTCAGATCGTAGTTTCTTATATGATAATGGTCTTATAAGACATAAGAGATAAATAACAATCCCTATTGTAATGATGCATGGAAGTAGGATTCCACGAGTTAATTGAAGGCAACTAAGTTTCGGGAGTAACTATAGTTTTTTGACTGTGTCAAGTATCTTCACGCTCTGGAGTACACAAGTGATTTCCTGATTACCTTAATATATTTGTGAAAATAAAGAGAGATGATAATAGCTGAATGTGTGAACATGCCCAAAATATTGAGTTAGATAATTAACATAAATTTTTGAATGTAAATATACATTTGTTTTGAGGATTAAGAAAATATAAAAAGATATTATTTGAGGTGTACAAGAATGACACCATTATTATGTAAAGCATGGAGCCAAAAGAGCTTGGAGTTATATAAAACTTACAGTTGATGCTTTATGGAAGTAAGACTAAGTAGGAATTGTTGGTTTATGTGGAAACCATATGTTTAAATACAATATTTGTTTTATTATATTTGTGATTCCTTGTTCATTTGGAACAAGTAGAGGATTATGGGTCAGTAATTAAATTGTTAAAATGTTTGTAGCGCCATTAATTTATTAATTAAATGTGTTAAATAGGAGTTGATTTTGTTGTTATTTTTGCAAGTGTATCCTCTAATTAATCCAAAATATGTGAGTCACAGAGTGGGGGAACTTACCGCTGCCCCGAAAATTCCGAATTGAGCTACGCTGGTATACTGTGATTGGCATATTTCTTGCTAAAAGGGCACACTATATCTGTTTTACGTCTCGGCATGAAGGGTTAAAATCACTGCCTGGACTATTAACTATATTATCATTCAGATGCATGTGCAACAAATTCTTGTCAGACGTAATTTAATAATGGCGAGGTGCATGAAACACTTCTCCCCCCTTCCATCCAATCTGAAAACACTTATAGTGGACGATATAGGCTATTGAATATAGTGATGTGCTCTCGCGTAAGTGTTTGCAGAACTTTTAATGCTGAACAATGCATACACTAATTGTATATTGATACTTTTAACGGTTTGCCCAGCGTATGCTTAAAAAGCGCACGGACGCCAGGATTTTTTCCGACTTTTTCTCTGAAATCGTTACTTCTTGGCTTCCTTTGATCATAATAAATTATTTTCTACAGAAACCTTCTCGAGATTACCCGTGACATCCAAGAATCGGGGACTTTGTTTTTTACTAAGTAGAGATTATACGCCAATCAGTATAATTTAATGTAATATAATCCCCCTTCCGTCCAATCTTAAATTGACTGTGAATTTTGCGGAACGGAAAGTTCACAGGCGAAATGAGAGTTGCACTTCCAGGGAATGGCGAGGTGAATGAAACTCAAATCCCCCTTCCGTCCAATCTTAACTTGACTGTGTTTCACAGGCGAAATGAAGAAAACCCGAATTGCACTTCCAGGGAAACTCCAAACACAACCATCTTTCTCAGAACTCTTAACTCAACACGACTCGACGGTTTGCTGCTGGTTGTATCTGGAGCAAGAGGTTCGTCCGCTAGCTAAGCTGTAACAGGAATGATAGACTCGCACTTAGCTAGCTCGTAAACTATCGCCTCAGTAGTTGAATGGACATGGTTGGAAGACATTAAACCGTAAAAACACTTATAGTGGGCGATGTATTGAAGATAGACATATGCTCTCACGGACTTTTTTTTGTAGAACTTTTCATGCTGAACAATTCTTACAGTCATAGCATTTAGATATTTTTAACGTTTTGCCCAGCGTAAGCTTACAAAGCGCTTGGACGCCAGGTTTTTTTCGACCTTTTCACTGAAATTGTTACTGCTCGGCTTCCTTTGATCATAAATAAATTATTTTTTACAGAAATCATCCTCGAGATATCCTTTATAGAATGGTGAAAACCGCATCAAAATCCATCCAGTGGTTCTCGAGTTTACCCGTAACATCCAAGTATCGGGGACTTTGTTTTATACTCAAGTAGAGATTGTAACTGATATGATTTTTGAAAAATTTGAAGTGTGTGTTCAGCCTTTAGACGATTAGTATTTTAAGTAATTATTTTGATAACAACTTTTCATAAGAACATTTTTGTATGTAAGTCTTGCTTCTTTTCATTTGTATAATATAACGCTGAAGAAGGCCACAATGTGTCCGAAGCCGGTACTGTGATTGGTTGGTTCCTTAGTTTAGGGGCTGTGACAACGTGGTCATGTAGCCCCGTGTACTTTGAGTGTCTGTAGAATCTGTCCGATAACCGGTGTTAATTGTGATGACTGTATTAATGTGTGTATCTGTTTTTTTTTTAAATTGAAGTAGGGACTGCAACTTTGAATTTTCAAATAGTTCCTACTTTTGCCGCCAAGCGCCACCGTCAACGACTACTAGGCCTAGTTCAGAACTAGCTACTAGACGCCACCGCAGTCGACTCTTGGCAACGAACGTAGCAACCTAAGAGCGTTGTTTACATTCTTAACCTATCCAATTTAGTTTCACATAGGTGTAATTAGTGGAAAGATCTTTAACATGCCATAAATCTATGACATGGGACCGCCGGCTTTACTTCCCCTCCGAAGGAAGGCATACTGAGGGATTTTTAACGCTCTAAAAAAATCCGACGGCTTCGGCCGGGTTTGAACCCGCTATCTTGGGCATAGAAGCTCAGCATGCTACCAACTACGCCACCGAAGCCGGTACTGTGATTAAAGTACAACTATTTATTGACTCAAGGTTGCAACTTACTGGATATTTATCTACTTAAGTTTTCGAGTTCTTTCTTATGGCATTAAAATAATCTGTGTTATTAATATATTTGTTGTTGTTGCTGATTTTATTTAAGGTTGTTTTGTTGGTGTTTCATTCGAGGGGCTTGGATATTGTGGTTATTTAACCCCGTGTACTTGGGTGTGTGTGTAGGATTTGTCTGATAGCCTGTGTTATTTTGATAGCTGTAGTAGTGTGTGTATTTGCAATTGAGGTGCAGATTGGGAAGGCGGTGATCGTGGCCTTAATTTAGGAACCATCCAGGCATTTGCCTGGAGTAGAAGTGGGAAACCACGGAAAACCATTTGCAGGATGGTTGAGGTGGGAATCGAACTCATCTCCACTCATCTTTGCCTCACCAGGCTGTGTTACTCGTTCCTGCCCTGAGACCGAATTGAATTTCTTGCCAGAGTTGGGAATTGAGTCCGAACCTCCGGGGTGACAGCCAAGTACGCTAGCCGTTACACTAGGAGGTGGTCTTCATTTAAGGGTCTTGGTTTAGCCCCGCTTTGGAGTCGGGTATGCAGTAGATGCCCCGAGACTTAAAATGAGGCTTTATCCCGGCATTTACCTGGAGGGAGTGAGGACGACCTCGGGGAAAACCACTGTCAGTGCCTGGGTTTGATCCTCTGATCTTTGGACTTACTGCAGCTGCCTGTCGCGGTGAACGATTTAACGCTCACGGCATCGCCGTAAGTCAGTAGTTAGTTTTAGTTGTAGCAGTAGTCCCGCGGTATAGGGTGTTCCTAAATGAATATACGTATTTCGAACGCATATATTTATTAAACCGTAAGACAAACAACTATGAAACTTGGTACACATATTTATGAATCACTCAAGTTTAGAATACAGATGTTCAAAATGTCCTCCACCAAAAACACAAACAATAACATATCTATACTCAAATTCCTCCCATACTCGGGTAAGCATGTCCATCGTTACGAATGTTATGGCGGTAGGATCCAGTTTTGTGGTGTAGTGATGGTACATAGTACGAAACCCCACAGGAAGACGTCACAGGGCGTCAAATCCGGTGACCGTGGAGGCCAGCTGAGAAGTAGTACGTCACCAGCTCCTTGACGACCAATCCAACGGTTCAGTAGAGTTTCATTCAGATATTCACTCACTTGGCGACTCCAGTGGATTTCTTGCTGAAAAATTCAGTTGTTCTAGTGCAGCCTCGGAAACAACCAGTATTGTAACAAAGCACGATACTGCTGACCGTTCACGTCTTTGCACTGTAATCACGGAATTACACTTTGCAAACTCGAGAACATAAAACGATTTCTGCTGTGGAGTAGCCATTTTACAGCGGAGTGAAACATGTGACGTCAACCAAGCAAAACAGAATAAAACTGGTATCTAGCAGCAATGAATATAATCTAAACAATGTATTTGTTCCTCCAATAACCGAGCCGTGGCGTAGCGATCGATAGTTTTGATAGCATAATACGTTGTAATACGTATATTCTTTTTGAAAAAAAAAAACCATTATCATTCACAGTAGATGACCTAGATGTTTTGCTCCTTGACAATCTCCACCTCTAGGCTCCATTAATCACTTCTCGGCGTGGTGTATTAATATCAGGAGTGAAGTGCGCGCCCCCGTGAGTGTTCATTAACCACTAATGGGCTGTGACGGTAACATGTTAATAGCTGACAACTACTAATGGCCTCACATTGTCATTACCAACGTGAGGATTTGTACGCGCTAAATATACACAAAATGAGAAGGTAAATACGCAGCTAATATTTGTAGTCTAATTCACTCCAGAAGGATCAGCATTTAAGATAACCCAATATATAGGATGTTTAAAAATACCGACAATAGTGGCTAAGCTCGATAACGTGGAACACTAGGGCATAGGGCCAAGCTATCTGCGGAATTGGTAGACGTTATTTCGAGCCCCACCATTGTTCATCTAGGCTATGTATACCGGATCAGTAGCGTCACCTAAACGTTACTCGAATGTAAACTTGCGAAGAAAAAGAGAAGGAATGCTTTGGACATAACCTTAATAAAATCTATTCTCAGCCAGATATGTAGCCGCCCAAACTGCGAATACTTATACAGTGAACTGATCATGAGGGTTTGCTCCCTAACTGATGGGCACTTCTATCGTTGGTGAGAGCATAGCAGGGTAAGGAAAGCTGTGTGCACATGTGTGACTATAGTGCAAATCATTGTGTAGTAGTGAGCATTCCGGAAGTAAATCTTAAATGGCGAGGTTCGGTGCATCTTTTGTGCAGACATTATTGCAATACTTTAAGGCAGCGTAAATAGACCGGAACTGTCACAGGCGCTAGAGGGTAGCCAACAAAATGGCGCACCTAACCTTACTCGAGTCTGTATGCTTCTACTTCACCCAACCTAATTTGCAGCTCTTTGAATATGGCGGCTGATTGCATGATCGATTTATCGAGAAAATCGAAATGGCGGCCAGGTAATCACTGTTACCTGACCAGTTTGTTGGCCGGTGTAAACCTCAAGGACATGTTACCAATCTAGGGGTATGAGAAATCCTCTAAAATTTTAAGTTATGGCGGGAGTTTTTCAAGTTTGGTGATTAATGATCCATGGAATAAACAAAATTAGGATTGCCATGGTCTACGCAGCACGAATGCTCGCTACACTCTTGTAAATGTTGAACCTTGTTTGGAGGCATACGTCCAGTATGACTTCACGCATCAGACAAGTAGAAACTAGTTAGGAATAACGAAATAGTCTGATTGGTAGCTTAATGAGTATGATTTAAATGCATTGGATAAGGTGGGATTTGAACCCAGATTACTTTGATTCACTCATATTGAAACAATGAAACCTGTTACGCATTGAGCTGTCGCCGAGACTTCAATGAAGGTGTGCAAAATACATTTGAAGAATTGAAAAGAATGAAGTGATACATGATGTAACAATAAACTTTATTTCTTAAATAAAAGATAGTTGAGTCAAGTAGACTGTTCATCATTTTTGTTTCAGTCCACTTTCACTAAACATTAACTTGCCTTTCATTGCGCTAGCCACAATCGATGCTGCCATCTTTTCTGAAACTAAAGTATCTGATGTTAAGCGCTCTTTTGCTTTTTTTTTCAACAACACTTAATCGGCAACACGTCTTAGTTCAGGTTTATTGGCACGTTTGCTATGTCTATAAGAAATTAATAACGTGAGCCTTGCAAGTTGCATCTAGTGCATTAATCCCCGACTCACAGCGTGTTAGTCGAGCATCTAATTTAGTTCCAGTCCACAATACTGATAACCAGGCAAATGCATTTCGAAGGGAAGTGGATTAATCACTTTATCAACAACGCCACGACCAGAGTTTATCTTCTTCCGATTCCGCAACATTGCTTTCGCTGCTGATGTTGAGGTCATCTTCGTTGACGTCGCACCCATGATAGGAGGAGGAAAAGTCCTTAAACTTTTCCTTATTTTGACCATGATAACATTTTACAAGCTGACAAGTACGACACTGCCTCACAGAAGGTATCTTGGTGATGATATTCGTAGTCGCCACAAGGTTGCTATTCATATAGCACAGCGTCTTGAATCCACACTCTAGGAACGTTTTGCCAAATTTATTTAACAGCGTTGGCTGCTACATATAAATTAAATACCTTTGGAAACGCATTTAATTCTTCTTCTGTAAAAGTTTGCAGGTTTGTTTACAAACAACATGTTTTCCAACAGCACGTTCTGTAATGCTGTCTTCTATCTCTGTTAGAGAATGATTTAAAAATGAGACAGACTTGACAACGTAATAGCTCAACGCGTTTGTTCTCACTGTTTACCTGAGCACAGAACGTTTGTGTTTTAATCATACACAACACATCCCGGTATACATTCCTTGTCGACCAATCAAAAAGCTTCCACACGTTAAGCATGGCTTTCTTATTCGTGTCGCACTAAAATGCCTTGAAGAAGAAGTGTTTGTAGCGGAGGACATCCAAAATGCTGTAGATGAGTTGACAGACTGGAGACACGAACGGTCGGAGCTATTCACATTTTTCATTTCCTTTTACAAATACAACATCCGCACTTGAAAATGAGCATTCATGATTATGGATAGGTATTTATATGGAATTGTTTCTTCTTCGCACTGTAATCCCAAATGTTGCTGTATCTAATTGGTTTGTTTTTTATCTTGAAAAATATGTGCAACGGAAATTGTGGTTTCAACATAAAGTATGTTTAGTTTTAGTTTCCAAACTGCTGTGCAATGTATAACTGCAACCTCTCTGAAAACAAACTTGCTTTCTTTTATCTTGAACCTTTGCTCGTCGACAATCAATGTCCACGACACGGTAAAACAGTCTTTTCTCCACACTGTCTCTTATCAACTTACCAATCCCTACCTATTATCGTGGTTGGAAAATATGAATAAAGAAGTGAGTATTTTACTGTTTTGTTTCATAAAAAGATCAGAACATTGTTTACAATTTTTGAACATTAGACTGAGTCCATCCCAATCGGTGTGCAATTAACATCTATGCTAGAAATGTATTTAACAGCTGCAACAAGCTCCAACGTCAGGTGACCTTTTCAGGTGTAATGGTAGCTTATGCCAGTTGAAATCAATGTCGTGTTCACCATAGATGGCCATAAATCCAGCTGGTAGATATGGAATTAGATACTGTGGCATTTCATGACGAAATTGGGCTTTATGGTAGGCAGCAAGAGCGTTACTCACTAGAGAGCGACACATCGCAAATACTCCATCGGCTTCTCGGCCAGATGAGCAGCTTTCACATTTGCAGCACAAGGGATCCGTCTGCTGCCCGATATGGCGAGCTGAAGCGTTATCCTCGTTTTTCTTTTCACCATCCATGTCCGAGCAGGGATATGCTTGCTTGTGTCGTATTTATAGTTGGAGCCCTGCACGGATAAACAAACTTTATCCGCATCCGCATGACTGTTATCCGCATCCGGCCTGCATCCGCATGACTGTTATCCGCACCCACCCCGTATCCGCATGATTTTATCAGCATCCTCCCCGCATCCGCACGACTGTTATCCACATCCGGCCTGCATCCGCACGACTGTTATCCGCACCCACCCCGTATCCGCATGATGTTATCCGTATCCGCCCCGCATCCGCATGACTGTTATCCTCATCCGGCCTGCATCCGCACGACTGTTATCCGCACCCACCCCGTATCCGCGTGATGTTATCCGCATCCGCACGACTGTTATCCTCATCCGGTCTGCATCCGCACGACTGTTATCCGCACCCGCCCCACATCCGCACGACTGTTATCCACATTCGCCCCGCATCCGCACGACTGTTATCCACATCCGCTCCGCATCCACACGACTGTTATCCGCACCCACCCCGTATCCGCATGATGTTATCTGCATCCGCACGACTGTTATCCGCATCCGCCCCGCATCCGCATGATGTTATCCGAATATACTGGCATTGCAATAAAATTTTTAGATAAAGCATAAAATATTAAGGCAACACATTTAGACATTTGAGATGTCATGGGCTAAGTTTAAAATGAATGTTATACAGCTAGAAATGCAACCCTTTTCAGTTCGGAGTGTTAATTATGCTCAATGATATAATTTGAGATTAGCTATGTCATAAACACACGGGTCCAAGTAGCCTAATGATATTCAACAAGTTCGGATTGGATTCTAAAAACTATCCGCAAATTTATTCCAAACATTATCCGCTTGCTATCCGCATAGCCATGCAAACTATATCCGCATGGCGAAAAATGTTCCGGATATCCGCATCCACGCACGGCTTTATTTATAGTCTGGCCACAATGTTGGACAGAAGGTTATATAGTACAACATGTGCACGTTACGCACAATCAAGAAATACGCCGTTGTGTTTACTAGAATATTTTCAATCGTTTCAAATTCTAGACGAAAATAAACAGGGGCTTCGTTTATAGCTTTCGAACAGTCCAACACAACTAATGGTGCTTTAGCTTTCAAGTTCTCTGGTGTGATCCCCCCGGGTCACGACTAGTGGGACGTGGGTTAGCGACCATGGGGCTCCAACTGAGTCCGGCATTGCTTCCACTTGTGCCGGACTCCTCTCCGTCTTCTTTCCTGTCGACCTATCTTGGTCAACTCTTCCGACCCCGATGATATTAGGGTATCCGAGGCCTAGGGAGTCTTTCCCTTTCCCGCCTTAATTGGCCCTTCTCTGATCTTTCCTGATACCCTCATTCTTCGAGGGAACAGCCTTCTTTTTCGTTTCATGATATCTCCTGCCTTCTCCACATGGTCCTCAAGGAGGCAGGGTGTATGTAGCCCCACCACTTCTGGTGCACCCTGGATAATGCTACACCCTCAGGGGCTCACGGCTGGTGAGTTTGGGAGTTGGCGACCCCAAGGGATTCCTGAGCTGGGTCCGTTTTGTCCCTTTTTCCTCTGACCTTGGGGTAGGCCCTCTCCTCTTTCCCTATCTGCCTTTCATGGCTCTCCTTCCTTCCAAGTCCCTTAATCCTCATTCTTCGAGGGTTGAGGGCATTTCTTTTCTTCCTGTCCTTTATTTGCCTTATCCTTTATTTGTTTACCATTTCTTCTTCTAGTAGGCCTATGTAAGTTTGTAGTTATTATTTATAGTTTTCCGTTCTCATCTCATCTTTCACTATCACCCAGACCATTAGGGGCGGATAACCTAGGTGTTAGGCCCATTAAAACAACAATATTATCATCATCATCTCTGGTGTGAACAGCAGGCATGGATCCTTTTGATAGTATAATGACTGGAATTTTACATGCATGCTCCAAATTTATTTTTATCAAAATTCAAATACAAAGCTTCGTAAGGAAACATGACACAATTTAGATAAAGACGCGTGTATTCGTGTTTAATGTCATCAAATTGTGATAGGCTTGCTGATACTTGCGATCAGTTTGGAAACCAACGAACACATAGAGTGGTCTTTCTGTGTATCGCGAGGTATTTACAGACCAACCATGCTTATCAGAAATCGGTAAAACAGGATACTCGTGAAGCTCCCTGCTTCTAAATTGAATAGGTAATGCGGTATCCTCGTGCACAATTAGAGTAAATTGCGTTTTTCTTTATCAGAAAGAGTAACGTGAGGCACTTTCCATAATATTCGATGCAGTTGAATCCTTTAATCGATTACAGTCGTTGCTCCCTTGAGTGCATTGAAATCACTTCTGCCTCGAACAAGAATGAGCTCTTGTCTTGCATTCACCACAATACGCTTAACATCCTCTGCAAAATCTAGTATTGTCTTTAATTGCAAAAGTCCAGTAAATGTTCCATCAGAATTAATCATCCAGTCGCTGGTAGCCTCGGGACACCAACCAGCCATTCGCAGAAGTTTACTTTCTTCCCTTCCACATAAGAAATAGAGTTTCATGGTGCTTGTTGTGGCAGCATTTCGCGTACTGTCTGCTTAAACACCATTGATCCCATAGCGCACCTCAGAAAATAAAAGAGCTAGATCATTATTCGCTAGTGTTGATGTTGTTGGAGTGGCACCATCTAGTTTTATGATCTGATGTGGATTTAACTTCCATGTGGTAGGGTATAAAAATGTCTTGTTGTTATTTAGACCTTGAGTAAATGGCTGATGCATTGGCTTCATTCCAATCGTGCGATGATGGCCGAATAGCTTATGTTGTAGGGTTGCCAGATTTTAAGAATGGAAAAACGGAACACACGTCCCAAAACATTTTCTTTTTTTAATCAAGGTCGTTAAATGTTGTAATAAACAATACACATATATATTAGATATGCATTACATATTAAAATACACAAAATGAAAACTGACATATCATATAACTTAGGCCTAGCCTATGACACCAGCAACTTACAAATGCTTTTCATTTGAACGACCCTTTGCAAGGATTTTTTATTTGTAAGTACCTTCAGATAAAATTCACTACAATTTTCGTCATAATTTTAATATGTGAACAATACAGTACTTGTTTTATCAAACTAATGGAGCTTCTGTTTCTGTCATCTCTCCATTTGATATTCATGACAGAAAAAACTCTCTCTGTAAACGCATTTGAAGGGAAAATGCTGATATTCCTTAATTTTCTTGCCCCTAATAAATCTATAACATGCACCCATCCATCTGACACAGACATAGAAATCATTTTCTCTTTCAAACTGACACCTGTATCACCAGAAATCAAGCTACACTGACCGGCACGAAAAACGCAACACTTCAATTTCTTACAAAAACACAAATTTATTTTAAATTTATGACACTTTTTTGACACTAACCTACTATATATTGATGAATATTTTAGTAGGGTCCTATGTAGGTGTCTAACAATGAAAAAAAAATACGATTATAAACAAAATTAACAAATTAAACCAGAGATCCACACTTAAAGAAAAGAGCGGTGTATGAGCGGGAAATTTTGAGTAAGCGCATCTTCAAAAGCGTGTATTGTCACCTCTTGCGCCAATGACGGCATTCAACCTTTCAGGGATGCTCCTGATTAATGCAGTAATGTCCCGTTCAGGAATCATCTCCCAATCTTCCAGGAGGGCATTCCGAAGGTCCTGTAGGGTCTCTGGATAGCGCTGACGGGCTCTTCTGCCCAGCCGGTCCGAAACGTGCTCAATAGGATTCATATCAGGGATCCGAGCAGGCCAAGCCATAGCATGAATCCGTGCTTCATCCAAGAACTCTCGCAACATGAGGGCGTGCCTTGTCCTGCATTAGTGTGAAATCTTCACCAATAAATGGAGCGAAAGGCACAACATCCTCAAGAAGGATTTCCTCCACATACCGATGTGTGGTAAGGCTCCCATTCTCCACGAAGACCATATCCGTCCTTGCAGCCATACTGATCCCTGCCCACACCATCACATAACCACTCTGAAAAGATGTCGTGGATGAGATATCCTGGCCTTCTCCAGACCCTCTCTCTTCCGTCAGGTGATCGGAGGCCAAATCGTGACTCATCAATGAACAACACTTATTCCCATGGTTGTACTGTCCAGCCATGATGTTCCCTTGCGAAACGTAGTCGAGCTGTGCGATGTTCTCTGGTGGGTTCTGGGCCTGTAACTGGTCGTCTGGATTGAAGATTGGTTTCTTCCAATCTTCTTCGGATGGTTCTCTCCCTAGCATCGACCTGTCGAACTTGATGAAGTCGATTTCGTGCTTCAATGGCGGTGGTGTGACGGTCGTGCAGAACTTGAAGGTGTAAGAAGCGGTCATCTCTCTCCGATTTTGCTCTTCTCGGGCCTGTTCCTGGTCTCCTTGCAAAGCCTACAGTTTCCCTGTACCTTTGTACGGTTCTGGAAATTGTGGAAGGTGCAGTTCTCAACACTTCTGCGATGTAATGCATGCTGCGATCATCTTCCACCGAAGCAACAGCTTTTGCAGCTTGTTCAGGGCTTAAGGGCATGTTTGCTCCAGAAAGCCAATTACGACAATCACAGAAAGATCCTACGAACGCATGTGATTGAAAAGGGAACAATTTAAAGTACAACAATAAGCGCTATAAGAGCGGGAACAGATTATTGTCTCAAATCGAGTGATGGTATTTCCAGGTTGCGCGGGAAAACCCAATTGAGGCTAGTGTAATAAACAATCGACACCTCATTGTTTGCTGGCAAAGCAACGCCAATAACATACCCCGTCTAAAAAAATAGGTTGAAGTGCTTCACTTTGATTAAATAGATAATTATACAATAATTACATACGGTATCATTTAATGTGTGTTGCGTTTTTCGTGCCGGTCAGTGTAGATATTACAATCAATTCTGAAGCGGGACATATGGAAATTGGCGCGAAATTGAATATATTATCAAATTAACAAACAAACAAAAAACATAATATTTGGCGTTCCGTTAAAGATTAAAACGGAACACGGAACAAAACACGAATACACGGAATTGTTCCAGGTAAAACGGAACGTCTGGCAACCCTATTATGTTGCCTCTGTGTTGTGTTCCGTTCCATAAAACAACAATGATCGCCACATCACTCTGGCTCTTTGGGGCAGATGACCTCGTAGTTCCGCCCCTTAAAACAACAATAACTAACTAAACCACTCTGGCTCGAGAAAGCGCAAAAGGCTTACTTCGTTGAGAAGTCTATCATCTAAAAGTGGCGATTCATGAATGAAAGTGTCCCAATTTTATGTGACCCCGAGGGACCAAGCCCTTCCCTTAGAAAGGTCATCATCATCATCAACTTGTAAGATGATGACTCGGCATCTTGAGAGGGGAGGGGCACGGATAATAGAGTGCGGGTGACGTCAGCAGACGGCAGCACTGATGCGACTCGGTCACGGCCTTCTAGAGGCCACCCCAACCCATCGGGAGTAGGCGGGGCCCGCCAGAACTTAACAATGCCCCATGTAATATAGCACTCGGCTACGAGTTAACGGCATCATAGCCACAGGAGATCACAGCTGGCTTTGGTGGCGACACAAGTCCCTGTGCGGTTAGGGCACATTACTGCTCAAGTGCGATCCATATCAACTATAGTCTAGGTGGCGTTGTCCATATTCCACACATTCACGTTTCTCAGTACCGTAGCGTCACTGTCAATTATTCACAGTATTTAATTATCTATGTTTCGTCTCGATGGCTTTTTTTATGACGTACCGGTACCCTGTACAATAGTTTCGTATTCCAATAATAATAATAATAATAATAATAATAATAATAATAATAATAATAATAATAATAATAATAATAATAATAATAATTCTAAAGGAATTTGGATTGGATAATAAAACCAGGGCAATCATTCAACAGACCTTAGCTAACACAACCTCCAGAGTCAAGTTCAGAGGAGAAATTTCAGACTCTTTCGAAATTAAGACAGGAGTTAGGCAGGGAGATGGGTTTTCACCCCTGCTCTTCAACTGTGCACTTGAAAAAGTCATCCGCGAGTGGCGCAAAGAAATGAACGATGGGGTCCAAAATGGAGTACGACTGGATTACAAGAACATGGACCTTTCTATTGATTGCCTAGCTTTTGCAGATGATCTTGCAATTTTCTCCGACTCTTTAGATATGGCCACAAAACAAATTAACCAGCTGCAGGTACAGGCAACAAAATTGGTCTTCAGATCTCTTTGGAGAAAACACACTTCATAACTAACATCAAGCCAGCACCAAGGGAACTAAAAGTAAACCAGGGGAAAATCAAACGGACAGATAAGTTTAAATATCTTGGCGAGTGGGTAGAACCCAACGTACGTGAGAAAGAAACCTTCACTTCGCGCATGAACAAAATGGAAATGGCGTACCAACTCACCAAGGACGTTTACAACAAAAATTCAATATCCCTGAACGCAAAACTTAGGCATTATTGCACTGTCATACGACCAGAGGCTCTGTACGCAGCGGAATGCCTCACCATGAACAAGAAAGGCCTGGTAGGAAAGTTGGAGATCAAGGAAAGAAAGATCTTGAGGAAAATTCTTGGCCCGATTAAAGACAACGGTGAATATAGACGGCGGCATTACTATGAGCTGTATATTCATGTCCAGAAGATCTCTGATGTAATGAGGAAAAGGAGGATTGCATTTTATGGCCACTTGCTTAGAATGAAACCCACACGATTGGCGAACCGGATCTTTAACTATTTTAAAAATAAGAAGACCAAGCCAGCCTGGTTCGAAGATGTGGAAAGTGACCTGCAAGAGATGGAAATTACCTGTGGGGATATTCATGAACGCAATTCCCTCACGAAGAAACTACACGACCACCAGGGTTTTCAGGAAAAACCGAAGTTGAAGACGGGAAAGATGTGGACGGAAGAAAGAAAAGAGCAACACCGGCAACGTATGAAGGAACACTGGGCAAAGATCAAAGCCCAGAGAAGCCAGTTGAAATAACGTGGTCCTTAGTTGGCCGATACGATTAAAGAAGAATAATAATGATGATGATGATGATGATGATGATGATGATAATAATAATAATCTATACAAATATAATAAAGCTGAAGAGTTTGTGTGTTTGTGTGTTTAAACGCGCTAATCTCTGGAACTACCAGTCGGATTCGAAAAATTCTTTTTGCATATGATAGCCAGATTCAAGAGGAATGGTTTAGGCTATGCAGCATTAGGCTACACTTCTCAGGTAACCTTAAAGATTGATTTTTGTTCAGTATGTCGGAAGAACAAGCGCTCCCGAACAGCTCTATCCGCATGCTCTGGCGTTATGGTTAGTGATACGTACACCGTTTCACCGATCTGAACCAAAATTTGTATACTTACCCTTTGGAACCCTGCGGACAGACCACTCCATTCCCTGCATTTAGGCCCTTTGGCACAAATCTACACCGTTTCAGCGATCTGAACCAAAATGTGTATACTTACCCTTTGGAACCCTGCGAGTAACAAACACTGTATGCATGAAATTTCGGACAGACCACTCCATTCCCTGCATTTAGGCCCTTTGGCACAAATCTACACCGTTTCACCTATCTGAACCAAAATTGGTATGCTTACCTTTTGGAACCCTGCGAGTAACACTGCATGAAATTTCGGACAGACCACTCCATTCCCTTTGGCACAAATCTACACTGTTTCACCGATCAGAACCAAATTTTACATACTTGCCCTTTGGAACCCGACGAGTAACACTGTCTGCTTGAAATTTCGGACAGACCACTCCATTCCCTGCATTTAAGTCCTTTGGCAAAAATCTACACCGTTTCACCGATCTGAACCATATTTTCTATAGGCTACTTACTCTTTGGAACCCTGCGGGTGACACAGTCCACTTTAAATTTCGGACAGACCTCTCCATTCCCTGCATTTAGGCCCTTTATCACAAATCCACACCGTTTCTCCTAATTGCACCAAATTTTACATACACTTTGAAACCCTGCTGGTAACACTGTCCACTTGATATTCAGGACAATGCTCTCCATTCCCTACATTTAGAATAACAGACAAAATGAACTTGAAAACCACGTATTAAAGCCCTAGAACCATTCATGTCCGTCGTAGTGTAACTGTAAAAAGTCTATTGTAGACGGGCAATTCGGGCTGCATCACGTCACTCCTCCAGTGTTCTGGTGCAGAATTGAGAAAATAGTTGCATCTTGCGCTGTTTATAAATTACAGTCACGTGGAGTAATTAGTGCAAAAAGATTTCTTAGTCCCCTTAAAACAGTTATCATGAAAATATTATGCCTCTGTATAAGTGCAATGGTGTTGGGGTGCAGTACATTGAGATTACCAGCTATGCGACAAAAAACGACACTATTTCTAACCGCCAATGAAATATAGGCCCTAGGCAGTGTCTTTTATTTCACTTACTCCTCTCTCTAATCATATTTTTAAATTCGTTTGTAAATCACATGTGTCAGTGCTGTAGTTAGTAAATAGCCGTTTCCCTATTCATTATTATCATTACGGGAAAATGACCTGAATGTTAGGTCCATTATACTGTACTACTTATCACCCCCACTACAACCACCACCACCACCACCACCACCACCACCACCACGCCAAAAAGTTATATTTTTAAAATACTTTTTTCTGTTAGTTTTAGTATCATGTGCCAGTTCTGTTGAAGTATTCATTATCATCCATAAAACAAATAAATCCACCGGGCAAAGCCTGGCACTACTGCTAGTAAATAATAATAATGCAAAAATGCGACACTATTCAAGACAGTTGTTTTGCCGGAAACTTTATACGCCCCAGAAACCATATCCCTTGGTGGTCACTCTGTTGTTGTAGTTTCATTTGAGGGTCTTGGACATGCTGGTCGTTTAGACCCGTGTACTTGGGTGCGTGTGTACAGTATATAGGGGAAGCTAGGCTAACTCCGCAGTACTTCAAATAAACCTGTACTGCGGAGTTATCCCAGCGTGAGAGACGAGTTTGGTTGGTTCCTCAGTTTACTTTGGGTGTGTGTAGAATCTATCTGATAACCGGTGTTAATTGTGGTGGCTGTATTAGTGTGTGTATCTGTTTTTATTTAATTCAAGTAAAGACTGCAACTTTGAATATTTCAAATAGTTCATACTTTTGCCGCCAAACGCCACCGTCAACGACTACTAGGCATAGTTCAGAACTAAGCTACTAGTCGCCACCGCAGTCGGCTCCTGGCAACGAACGTAGGAGCCTAAGAGAGTTGTTTACATTCATAACCTATACAATTTAGCTTCACACAGGTTTAATTAGTGGAAGGTTCTTTAACATGCCATAAATATATGACATGGGACCGCCGGCTTTACGTCCCCTCCGAAGGAAGGCATACTGAGGGATTTTTAACGCTCTTAAAAAACCTGACGGCTTCGGCCGGGTTTGAACCCGCTATCTTGGAGAGAGACGAGTTTATCACACCAGTTGTGTTGAGTGAAAATTCGTTTCCCTTGGGTATGAACGAAAGATGATGCCATCTGGTGGTAAAATTGTGAACACCTGTAGCTGAGTGTTGTACTTGGTTCGTGATGATGTGATAAAAGGCAATAATTTATAAATAATTTTACAGGTATTTCGGTAATGCATTTATGCATTAGTGTTAGCAATGAATAATTTTATTGAAATAACTAGCAACCCGACCCGGCTTCGACCGGGAACAGTTATTAATGCATTACGTGATAAGCGCTTTCTTTTTCCAATGTCAATGAACAACAACCAATATCCGTTTTACGTCTCGGCATGTTGGGTTAAAATCACTGACTGGACTATTAATTATATTATCATGGAGATGCATGTGCCACAAATTTTTGTCAGACGTAATTTAAGAATGGCGAGGTGCATGAAACACAAATCCCCCTTCCGTCCAATCTTAACTTGACTGTGAATTTTGCGGAACGGAAAGTTCTCAGGCGAAATGGAGAAAAGCCAAGTTGCACTTCCAGGGAAACTCCAAACACAACCACTATTCTCTAAAGTTTTTAACTCAACACGACTCGACAATTTGCTGCTGGCTGTATCTGGGGCAATAAGGTCGTCCGCTAGCTATGCTGTAACTGGGCTGATAGACTCGCCCCTAGCTAGCTCGTAAACTGTCGCCTCAGTTACAGAATGGAGATTGTTGGTAGAAATGAAAACGTAGTTAGTTAGTTAGTTATTGTTGTTTTAAGGGGCGGTACTACGAGGTCATCTGCTCCTAATGAAAACGTAAAACAATTATAGTAGGCGATGTATAGAAGATAAATATATGCTCTCCCGGGCGTTTGTTTAGAACTTTTCATGCTGAACAATTCTTACACTCATAGTATATAGATATTTTTAACGATTTGCCCAGCGTAAGCTTAAAAAGCGCACGGACGCCAGTTTTTTTTCGACCTTTTCACTGAAATCGTTAGTGCTTGACTTCCTTTGGTCATAAATAAATTATCTTCTACAGAAACCTTCCTCGAGATATCCTTTACAGAATGGTGAAAACCGCGTCAAAATCCATCCAGTGGTTCTCGAGATTCCCCATAACATCCAAGAATCGGGGACTTTGTTTTATACTAAGTAGAGATTTAGTTTTACCTCAGAATATTCATGCAATAGATGCTGATGAGCTTAGCCCTAGCGGCATGCCTCTTAGCTTTTACCTCATAACTTGAGATTGAAGAGGCGCGCTGTGAGTGTGCCATTGACAAGAATCACTCTAGTCTAATCTGTTGCCGTAATTAGGAGCTGATTGATGGTCAAGGAAAAGTGCACCTCAGAAAACAAAAATTGTTCGATGACATTCCGGGTAGTGAAGCACAAGAAATTCACATGTGGCTCCAAGCACGTCTGGACAAAAAGAGTAGAACAAATTTCCAGCACAAAATAATAATGTTATTGGTTTCACGACCCTGTTAACAACTTAGGCTTTGAGAGACGCCGGAGTGCCGGAGTTTAAGCCCCGTCTCCCACGCATTTGCGCATCCTCAATTGCCAACTGACTGCGCCGGGATTTGGTCCCGCTTTCTTGGGCTCAACAGGAATAGTCACTACTCTAACAAGAATTAATTAATTAATCAATTTATATTCAGAGGATTCATAATAAGATTCATGGACTTTATCCCACTAACTTTCATTGATATGCACAGGTCTGATCTGTTAAGAGGAGGTTTTCGAAGTGAAATGCCATGTCCTGTGGTTCGAATTCCACGTAAAAAGGAGGTCCCGTGGCTCATAATTACAAGATTCACGGTCACGTTAAACTGCAATCTTCCTTTTTTGTTAAGAGGAGGAAAGGGAGGTGAAATGAAGAGAAGGGGGGAGAGGTGGGATTGATTCATTGGTGTCACAGAAATGACACTGTGAGTTGCTGACTTATTTCTTATTTTTAGCATACTTTTCACATTTTGCAAAAATGAGGAAAAAGTAGACTTATGAGATCGATCTGGGCAAATTTCTGTCTGTCTGTCTGTCTGTCTGGATGTGTGATTGTCTCCACATATCAACTCCTGAACGGCTGCAGCAATCGAATCCAAATTTGGTATGCGTAAAGATACCTGAATATCTCAAGCCCATATTAGAAAATTATGTCAGTGCTACTAACTGCTGAAAAACCGCAATTGCAATTTGAGCTCCATGTTGGATATCTTGGAGGGTATGCATGGGACCTATTTCAAAATTGGCACACGTATAGATAATAATATTTCAGTTTAATTTCCAGGAGGCCATGCATGGCAGTGTTGCCAAAATGATTCTAATTTTAAAATACATGTAACTCCTATACTAACAAATGGATTTCATCCAATATTGGCACAACAAGAGATCATACTATTTCAGATTATTTCTGACCAACGCATGCATGACATTGTTGCCAACATGATTTTACGTGCGCTGACAGATCCAATGTCTAACTGCATGTAACGTCCATGCTATCCATTGGACTTCAACCAAATATTGTATTCTGTACCTTAAGAGATGGAACTAACAGTATATTCAGTCACCAGAGCTGACAACTGTAGTGCTCTATTAGGCTACAGGTATATTTCGATCTAATTAGAAATTTCGATATTAGCAACTTAATTTCGCTATTTTTCTAGATAGGTCTATATAGATTGACATGAATTTAAATTTTAAGACGGGGCGTGGTGGCTCAGCGGTCTAGCTGTATGCCTCTCACCAAGGCGGTCCGGGTTCGATTCCCGGTCAATGCATGTGAGATTTTCGAAGTGAAATGCCATGTCCTGTGGTTCGGATTCCACGTAAAAAGGAGGTCCCGTGGCTCATGATCTCGAGATTAACGGTCACGTTAAACTACAAACTTCCTTCCTTTTCCTTAAATTTTAAGAAAAGTAAGCTCTTGAGTTCGTCACGGAACTACTTGTTTAAAATATTTTTTTCCTTTTCTTCAATGAATATAAGGTTAACAAGTAGTTCCGTGAAGAACTATACAGCCTATTTTCATATATCCTGCTCATGTTAATTGCCTCTATCAACATACAAAATTTCAGTTTAATTGCTGTAACAGATTCGTAGATATTGAGAACCGTCTAAATATTTCAGATGGTCACCAGGTTGGATTTTTATTGTACTATTAAATTAAGATTATTGTGTACGTGAGGTATTCAAACTTCAATCGCATGATTAGAACACAAGAAGTAAAAACGAGATTTTAAAATTACGCACAGCAGCCATCTTGTGATTATGCAAACAATTGAAATAAATTAGATGCCAGTGGATCAACATTTGTATAAGCATTTAACGTGCAACGTTTCACGGCACTCGGATAGTTAATTCGCGAGAAACGTCCATTTAAATATTTATACTTCGCGTCGCCGCCATGTTGGATTTGTGCTCACCAGGTTACTGAAAGTCCTATAGGTGGACATATGCTCATAGTCTCTATGAACATAAAAAATTCAGTTTAGTTGCTGTAAAAGATTAATAGATATTGAGAACCGTTAAATATTTCGGAAGCTCGCCATTTAGGATTGTTATATGTATAGGCCATAGAGTTATCTACCATTCAAGGACAATTATTCCCTAGGTTCATTATTCAAACTTTCACTTCGATCGCATGATTACGACACAAGAAATAAAAACTTAATTTTAAAATTTCGCACAGCCGCCATCTTGAGGTTATGTAAATAATTGAATTAAATTAGATGGCAGTGCATTACAATCTGCAAAATCATTTACTGTACCACATTTCACTGCGCTCAGAGAGTTAAATCACGAGAAAAGTCTAATAAAATATTTCAAATTCGCTTGGTTGTCATGTTCGTTTTGTACTTGACAGGTTTATGAAATATACATAAGTAAACTTGTATCAGTACCCTTTATCACAGTACAAAATTTCAGGGTGATATCTGTAATAGTTTCGGAGATATAGAATGTCAGTGAAATATTTCGCACAGCCGCCATTTGGAGGTTATGTAAACAATTGAAATAAATTAGACTCCAGTGGATTACAATGTGTATAAACATTTGCTGCTCCAAGTTTCATTACGTTTGGATAGTTAAATCGCGAGAAAAGTCTATTTAAAGTCTCAACTTCGCTTGACCGCCATGTTGGTTTTGTAGTCACCAGGTTTTAGAAAGTCTCATAGGTGTACTTCCAGTAGTGCCCTTTATCACCGTACAAAATTTCAGGGCGATATCGGTAATGGTTTCGGAGATATTGAATGCTAGTGAAAGTTTTCGCACAGACGCCATGTTGGATTGGTGAGACGTAACAAAATTTGAAGGGCACGGTCGAGGTCGCCGGGAATAGTGCTATAAACCTACCGAGTTTCATCGAAATCGCTCCAGCCGTTTAGATTTTATTAGGGGGGGGGGGGGCACACACACACCTCACACACACACACACACACACACACACACACACACACGGACAAAAGGTGATCTCATAAGCCTATTTTTTCAAAATTGAAAATAGGCTAAAAATTAGTGTGGAATTAGACTGATCATATTGCGGATTTCGACCAGGTATTGCGGATTTACACTGAATGCCACCTTTTGTATTCAATGATTTATACAACCCATGTATGATACAATGTTAATTTTAAGAAAGAGAAGTTATGTCACAAATATATACTACTTTAGTTTCTATGTTAGTTTTTTGAATCCCTTTCCCTTAACTTATCATACTAACCATAATCCCATTAATATTGCGGATTTAGCCGAGTTCCCCTACATATGTCGATTTTGTCTGATAACCAGTGCATTGTGGTGTCTGCAGTGGTGTGTATATTTGTAATTCAGGCGGGGATTGGGAAGGAGGCGGCCGTGGCATTCAGTTAGACACAATCTCAGCATTTTTCTGGAGTAGAAGTGGAAAACTACGGAAAACTTTCAGTATGGCTGAGGTGGGAATCTAACTCACTACTTGTCAATTTTGTCTCACGAGGCTGACTTTAACCCGTTCCAACCTTCTGACCAGAATAACATTTATTGGCAGAGCCGGGAATAGAACCCGGACTTCCATGGTGACACTCTAAAATTATAGGAATTGAAAAGTAAGAATGAAAATTTTTCCGGAAAAATTATGGTCCAACAAGAGAAAATGGAATGTGGATTAAGAGGAGAACATAACCCTCTATGGACATCAAATTGGCAGGTGAAAAAGTAAAGGAAGTAGGAGACTTCTGTTAGGCCTACTTTGGAAGCAAAATAACCAGTGATGGACGAAGCAAAGAGGATATCTAAAGTAGGTTAGCTCAGGTAAGGAAGGCATTTCTACAGAAAAGGAATCTGTTGACATCGAAGCCATATTTGAAGGCCTTTGTCTGGAGCGTAGCGCTCCATGGAAGTGAAACTTGGACTATTGGTGCAACAGAAAAGAGGAGATTTGAAGCGTTTGAAATGTGGTGCTACAGGAGAATGATGAAGATCAGATGGGTGGATAGGGTTACAAACGAAGAGGTATTGTACCCAACTAGGGTTGGTACAGGATATGAACTTCTGATCTTTAAGGTGAAAAGAAGTCCAGCTACACGCTAGCAGTGAGGAAATAGGAAGTGAGTCAGGCCATAACGCAGAACATTGTCAGCTTTATCTGGAGATACGTGGTGCAAGTGATATGTGAATCACGGGAGCAGTCACGCTGGGATGAATCAACCAGAGCAGATTAGCGGGGGAATCACCACGGAGTGCTAAGATTGGCATTTTTCTGGCAACATTGGATTGCGAATAAACACCGCAAAGTTGTGAAATAAGCCGTTTTCGCGTAAACGATGCAAAATTACAGCAATAGGCCTACGGGGATCAGAATAATCCAGGAAATTATGAATTAAGCAAGGTTAAGAGTGAATAATTTAGGCCCAGGGAAAAAGCACTTAGTCAGCAACTACGTCATTAGGCGGAGCCAAGCGAAGGAAGTGGGAATAAGAAAAAAACTCAGTCGCCCACACAGCTGAGGAGCTTTGTAGATTTTATTTAAATTAATTAGACGATCGATTTTCAGGAAACGAAATGGTAATGAGACGTTTGGACTATAGGGAACATAATGATATATTTTTCAAAAACGTGCGACATCTATTTCAGAAACTAGCTCCAGGAAGAAGGCAAAAGTAGTTTATTTTTGCAAGTTCCCAATACATAGCCCTGGTTTCAACCAGAGTGCATGCAGTATCCGTCAGCCAAGTGAGGCTATAGGCTGTGTCAGAAGCAGTTCATCATCAGCAAGCGGGGAGAAGCTACACGCTGTCTCCTAAAATGCAGAAGCGCTGCATTATACTCGTCGCAGTTCAGTTAAGCCCGGGGAGGCTCAGCGCAATTCCGCACAGTATTTAAGTATACAGTACGCAGTATTATCAAACTGCCGGGACGGAAGTCAGTCGTCACACCAGTAAAGACTCATCGTACTCCTGTATGGAGAAGTCACAGCAAGTAACGCAGTTCGTTACCAACCGCAAAAAGTGGATCGTGTTAAGACGAACTAACAATCATCAGTATCCGCGGTTTCAACAAAAAGCTGTATGTGCGTGGTAATATAAATCCGCTACGGTTGTTTATAAGTGATCACTAAAGCATTTGAGCTGGATCAAATAAATTATACGCTACTCGAAAACCGTGACGAAGTAAAATTGCGCCGCGACAAATTCTAGAACAGTAATAAGCTAGAATACAGCAGTCCAGTTCAGTAGAGACATTACGCATGAGGTCATCGTTTCGATAATACCGACAGGTCTCCGTGAAAGTTAAGTGAAAGACTACAGTAGTAAGGGACCGATATTGGAATGAAATCCAATAATCCAAGTAAATGAAAAAAGGAAGATTGTAGTTTTACGTGACCGTGAATCTTGTGATTATGAGCCACGGGACCTCCTTTTTACGCGGAATCCGAACCACAGGACATGGCATTTCACTTCGAAAATCTCACATGCATTGACCGGGAATCGAACCCGGACCGCCTTGGTGAGAGGCATACAGCTATACCGCTGAGCCACCACGCCCCTCCAAGTAAATGAACACGGGTTCGAGACCCAAGAACAAATATAGTGAACTTTAGCCAAGCTACAGTGTGTCAAATAGGAACGTAGCAATAAAGACATTCTCGTAGGAGAAATAAGGGAACTTGTCGCAGATAAGGACAAAATACGGTCCTGAAGTAAGCGGGCCATAGGTTCGATAGACCGCTACGTAAACGTAGGACAAGTAAAAATTGAAATTCGCTAATAAAAGGACAATAAAAGAAGTCAAAATAGACTATCTAAAAGACAGGGCAGAGACAAGATCCAGTGAAGAATTAGGAGCCGTTCGAGTTTGCATCACGTCCAATGCAGGGTCCGGGGATCTCATTAGGGCGTTTGACCACCGATAAAACGTGCCAAGAGTCACTGAAATGTGGTGAAAATTAGTGCAGTGTGAAATAGTTACAAGATATATGTGTTTTAGTGTTAATACAGTATTTTACAAATTAATGATGTGTTTAAATTTAAGTGAAGGTCGATTGGACCTAAGTGAGGTGCCGCTTGCAAAAGAAAGTGCCATGGAAGAGTGCTAATTATGTCGTTAGGTGGGTGAAATCCTTCCCAAGGATGGATCCGAAGACGGAGCACACTGGTGAATAATGATTTTTCATTAAAATTGCAGATGTACGATGTACTGGCCCGAAGGGATCGGTCGTAACCGGGGAGTTTAACGATCGAACTCATCGGGTAGTTGAATGCACTTATGTAACTGAAATGTTGAAATAATAATAATAAATAATTGCGAGAATGACCTCGCAAAATAATTATATGAATGGGATCAGTAATGTAAAGTAATAAAAAAAACAAGAAATGAAATAACAAATAATAAATGATTTGGAGGAAGGAATCAAAGATATAATTTAAATGGCTTAAAATTTCGCCATAGTAAAAGCAGATAATGAAATAAATATGCATCATAATAAATTGTTAAAATAAATAATGAAAAGGAAAAATATAAAATAGTTCGATCTTATAATTAAATGGCAAATAACAAAAAGTTGAAATAAAAATAATTGAAAGTTTGAAATAAAAATAATAAAATATAAATATTATCGAGTTGTTTTGCACTAAAAATAAAGTGATAATAAAAATTGTAATAAGGAACTCAAGTAATAAACGGAACGAAATAAATTAAAATGTTTTGACGTGTGTTGTCAAATGATCAATTTTATAAATCTTTAAAAGTAATTGGTGAATAAAAACACCCAAAAGAAAATGTATTATCGCAGGCTATCGAGCCAGAATTATGAAGATAAAATGATAGGAAGGCTGAGGTCTTAACGCTATAAATGAAATATTAATTTGAGATATTAAATAAACCGCGAATAATCAAGCAAGAAATCGTTGTTGCCAAAAGGGCCGAATAATCAATAAATGAAGCTAAAAGCTAATAAATATGCGTTAATCAGGATATAATTAATCGGGAGATGGAGAGTCTCATCGAAATGTTGTGGGAGAAAGATTCCCCTTTCTGTATTGTTGCTGTATGTAAACGTCGTGTTGTATTGGGTAGGTGAAATTCCCATAAACTGTATTGCCATATTGAAGCGTTGAAAATAATAGTTACATTGTAAGTCCGATCAGGCTGTGTTAAATATCGTAGGCCAAAATCGTCGAATGAAATATACATGTGAGACCATGAGAGCATTGTTATAATTATTGTAGGCCATAATCGTCGAAATAACGCGTTGTAAAGTGAATATACATGTGAGACCATGAGGCATTGTCATATATAAAGGTTGTAGGCAATAATCGTCGAATGCAATTTGCAAGTAAGACCGATAACGGCATTGATATAAATACTATTGTTAGAAGGCGACATACAAATTGTGATCAAAGTTGGTGTAGTCAACTATTAGGCATCCTCTCCGGAATGAGTTATAAATATCCAGTAAAAAACGAAATATAAATAATGATAATAATACATAGTTAAAAGCAGGAACAAATAGCTGTTTTAGAAGTGAAACAAAAGTCTTGGTAAATCATATGGTTAGAGATATAAACAGAGTTGTAAGCGTGGTGGCTGGCTAGAAGCCACAAATCAAGCGAAGTATCACCAGAGGGGCAAGGCAGCTGTGAGCGCCCGACCTACCGTAATGCGTGAGTGAGACAGAAAGTTAATGGGTTCGGCGGTAAAGCAATGGTCTGTCATAAACTAACAATAAAAAGGCCATTATGTAAAAGTTTTTATTAAAAGATGCAAGCTGTAATTAACTTATAAAATCACAATGCTGGGATGGAGACCATACTCCAGAATATAAGTTTGAAGCATTTCCATGAATTTTGACGGGTTTTGTCAAACACTTTTATTGTAAACTAGCTGACCCGGCAGACGTTGTCCTGCCATTCAAAGTAAGTGTTGGGGTTTTGACTTTGTTAGTTGCAGTGTTTTTGGATTCCCAATATTTTCTTCTTTTTCCGTTAACCACCTCTAAACTATTATTTAAAAAAAATTACTATCTCAGAAACATCCACGGGAGCGGGATCAACAACTCACGAAAGTTACATCGCAATGAAATGAATGGTATATGAACGCATTCGGGACTGCTGAAACGATTAGAGCGCCGTCACCCATTTGTTGAATATACTCGTACGCTACCTATTGTAAAATGGATTTACTAACTCGAAAACCTTTCCTGGCGTGTACACATCAACTCATCAAAGTTTCATCGCAATCGGATGAATGGCATATGAACCTATACGGGATTTTGTTGAAACGATTCGCGCCGTCACCCATTTGTTGAATCTTCTTGTGCGTAACCTATTGAAAAACGGACTTACTAATTCATGAACCCTCGCAGGACTGTACTCATCTCTCCTAAGTTTTATCACACTCGGATGAATGGTATATGATCGCATACGGGACTTAATTGAAACGATTCACGCGCTCTCGCTTTTTAGTTAAATCCACCTGTTTGCTACCAATTGTAAAATGGATTTACTAAATCAGAAACCTTCCCTGGAGTGTACACAACAACTCACCAATGTTTCATCTCTATCGGACGATAGTATATGAACGCATACGGGTCTTTGTCGAAACACTTCGCGCGTCGTCGCCCATTTGTTGAATCCATTCGTGCGCTACCTATTGTAACATGGATTTACTAAGCTAGAAATCTTTCCTGAAGTGTACACAACATCTCACCCACGTTTCATCGCTATCGGACAAATGGTGTATGGACGCATACGGGACTTTGTTGAAACACTTCGTGCGTCGTCGCTCATTTGTTGAATCTACTCGTGCGCTACCTATTGTTAAGTGGATTTACTAAGCCAGAAACCTTCCCTGAGTGTATACAATATCTCACGCAAGTTTCATTGCATTGGGGTGAATGATATATGAACGCATGTGGGACTTTGTTGAAAGAAACGCACGCCATTTTGTTGAAGTTACTCGCGCGCCATCTATTGTTAATAGGATCTATTATGCCTATAACTTTTCCTGGCGTATGCACAACAACTCACCGAAATTTGATTGCAATCGGATGAATTGTATATGAACGCATCACCAACACTCATTTGTTTAAACTACTGGTGCGCTATCTATTGTTAATTAGACTAACTATGCCTATAACCATCCCGGAAGTGTGCCAAACAACCCACCAAAATTTGGTCGCAATCGGATGAATTGTAGGCTATATGAACGCATCGCCAACACTCATTTGTTTAAAATACTCGCGCGCTGTCCGTTGTAAATTGGATTGACTATGCCTATAATGATTTCGGAAGTGTTCCCAACGATTCACCAAAGTTTCATAGCAATCGGATGAATGGTATATGAATGCATACGGGACTTGGTTGAAACGATTCGCGTGCCGTCGCTCATTTGTTGAATCTACTTGTGCAATACCTATTGTAAAGGTGATGTACTGTACCCGTTCGTCCTGGGTATGCGATGACCCATCTGCTATTACATCGCATTCCTGGATTTCCAGGACAGAGCGGAGTTAAATGAACATGAAGTCAAATAAGGAATGTGTCGGAAATTCAGTTGAAATATCACAAAAGCAGAGGGTAACACGAGATAAAGTATCTCCAGGGTCGTTACGGGCTAAAATTTAATTTAAAAAAATACAAATATAAATGGGCGCCACCAACTGAATCCCTAGCAAACCACATCCTTCCTGGTTAAGCCTTAATTATGACAAGGAAAGAAATAGGAAAATCACATCATCATATCACAACTAAGCTAAAAACAAATTTATTCAACTTTGATAGTCAGACAGACATATTAAACACTCATCCTACCTAAGAGCATGGTCGAATGCCAACGTTAAATTGTCATTGTCCAGAAAATCGAACCATCTCTATTCTACTCAAAGTGTATTTAATCCACATAAAATAGGAAAAATTTCTAAAGTTCACTTGGGTTCTCAGGATCACCGTAGCACTATGTCATTGCGTCACTGACATTCGTGATACCTGAGACCTAACTTCTCTTTAAGTTAACATCATGAATGTGGATGTAAAAATATAATTAATCTGTCTAAACACATATATTCTAATCACATATTTAAATATCAAATAATTTATGGCTTGCATGGCGTTATTCAAATGCTGAATATCTTAGTAAAATGCTCCTAAACATCGAATAATTAATTTACACTATTTACACTGTCATTAATAATTGCTTGTTTGTGAATCACAGAAAATCCACTACTCATTGGTTATAATCATCATCATCATCAAAATTAAATATTTCTCACATTAGTTCTCATCTCAAAATTCAATATATTCATGTCAGAATAATTAATTCATTATCATCAAATCATTTAAATGAATATTATAATCATGAATTCTTTATGCTCTCTAATTATTCACACACTCTCATTTCATCATCTCCTTCAGATTAAATCATCTTAAATCATCAATATAAATTGTTTAATTCATCAACTCAAGTTGCAATTCCTCAAATCATTCAAATCATATCTCTCAATTAAATTTATTTAAATCCATTTAAATTTATTAATCATCAGCTTCTTTAATTAATTATCACCTTCTAATTCAGTTATTCATCATCTATTTAATCATCTATTAATTTATTTAAATCAGCTTATTTATTCAATCTTTAATTCATCCATTTATTTAATTTATTGATTTATTCCAAAATTTAATTTATCAATTTATTTAAATTTTATTCATCTGGTTATTTAGATTTTTATTATTTCATCGAGTCATTTAGATTTTTATTTCATTAGGTCAGATCATTAATATGCTTAAACTTCAGATTATTATTTCATTAATTATTATTATCAGAAAATCTTGTATTATCAACACTATTTATTTGTTTAATTTCCTAACAAATTGTTTAATATGGGTTATAGAACGTTGTCTTACAGTTTTATCACTTCCAAGTTATATCTCGTATTCAATTATCATGCCAAAAAATATTATTGCCTTCACAAAATCACGTTGGATCTCACTATCCAAAACTTCATCATCTACTCTCACTTTATCAAATACCATATTTGAATACCACAATTATTCCACAAAACTCCATAAATATTCAGCGCACAGCATGAATCTCAAAATTTATGCTAGACTGCGTTCGACAACCTCATGTGCCTCAAAATACATTAGCAATATTGCAACCTCCACTTGGCAACTTCCACAAAATGCTTATCACAAACTTCACTTAATCACGTTGCATGATCTACAAAAATATATAACTGGCTTCAAATTATCAACGCACACAATCTCCAATAACTGTAATTAATCTGATCACATCTAGACAACTTCTTAAACAATTAGGAAAAATATTACCTTAGTAATCGAACTCAAATTCAAGATCTGCTTTTAAATAGCATGAATTCTCTAAAAAATTCTCATAATTCACTTCACAGAAAAAACACCAACGTGTTATAATCTCTTACATCAAAATATGTAATACTGATCTGCCTCAAAATAAATCTGACCATTAATGATTCATCTTACAAGATTCAATTACTTTAAATCCTTCTCAAAGGTATTAAACTCAATCATAAAAATTATCAAAGCATCAACTGTATCAGCTGTTAAATGAAAGTACTCTCAAAAGAGTATAGCAACAAAATATTGGATTGGCAAGCAAGAATTACAAAATGTAACCCTGCTGACATTTATTTTTAATTTATTTAACAAAATTCGACTGATATGTGACTAGTAGTTTCTTGTTTGATCCTCTTACAATCTCAAGTACACTCGGATGATAAAAATGAGTTCCTCAATGGCAAGTTAGGTGTGTACCACCACGCAATCGTATAAATACGAAAGGCCTTGCCCCGTAGACTATCATGATAATGCCCTGAGCGATGGGTCAAGATGTGTACCACCACGCAATCGCCTAAAGCGAAAGGCCCCATCTAGTCGTCTAATGAGTGAATGTACCAGATTGGAATTAACAAGTCTCTAGTTGTCACATAAAAGCGATATTCATTCACTTGAGTGAATAAAATCTTAATATCTCCAAACAATCCAATGGAAAAAATCCCTACTGATGAATAATACACACTCGCTAGAATGCAATGAACTGACGAAGTAATTTAAATAATCCAATTGCAGATCACGAGTTTGAAATACTCGCCACAAAAAAATAACTATCCAAGAAAAACTATCCTTACTGAAAAATGTCTAAAAGACCAAACATCTGCTTAATAAAGCCAACCAATGGTGAGAATGTCGTATAATGGTGCCTGCCATATCATATGGTAACGCCATATTCTAGCAAAATTGGAGCAAATAATGTCTAAGCCATATCAAAATAATCGTAGAACTCCTACTAGAAAAATATACAAGTATGCCCAGTGTTCATGAAAAAATCATATCAGAAAGTCATAACTCTTACAGTACCTTCTCATATCAGCTGTTAATATATTTCAAAGATCGTCGATTATCCTCGTGTGCAATAAATTTCTCGAAAGATCGACGGGAATATCGTATCACCCACGCAATAACGATTGCCTTCATATCCCAAATGAATCAGCTGTTGGACCTCCTCTTCTTCAGGAACCGAATCCATCGCTCTGTGGTGCCATCACGTCTCTGTCTTCGCTTACTCCGACATGATGAACTGCATGTTATCCATAACGGATACTGTCCAAATTCTTCCGTAAAAGCTCATAAACGTAGCGTACCCCATATTCTTCTTCTATGTTACGCCACTGTCCCATACAATGTTCGGTTTGCTTGTGATAAAAGTCAATCTCCACAGCGGTTGAATCTCACTTGCAGAAAATAATTTTGTTTATAAAAGTGTAAAAGTTTCTGAAACACCCTGTAGCTGTGTTCGTAATCGATATTCTATAATAATTCATGAAAAAGAATTATATTAATGCACGTGCCAATGTTCATAAGTGCATATACTCGTAACATTTCGTTTGCCTAAAAGCGTTAATGTTGGCTTGACCCCATGGTCGCTTTAAATATTCCGTTATGAAATGCATAGTTTGATAAGTCGTAATGTCATTGGAATATCTAAGTTCATTTGAAGTTCACAATAGCAGTATATGATAACTATCTGCCTGCACAATTCGACTACTGAATACAAGTCCCAACTCATAAAGTTGTAACTGAATGTCGAAATGAAGTTCAGTTTCTTTCACGTTGCCTGCGTATAAAATGTCAGAACCAGCACGCTCTGCTCTACTGCACTGTTCCAGAATGATCGACGCTTAAAGCTGGCCTCGCCATACCGCTTCGCTGTGCTGTCCTGCGTTACAAAATGCTGCTCGAAATAAAGTTCTCAATCTTGTTATAATGCTGTTTGTTCCTTAACATTTGAAAAAGCATTGCTGCCTCGCATAGCTGTAACTACGATGTTGGAAATAATACTGTTCTAACAACGGCTCTTCTCTCGCTTACACGGCCTGTACAGCTTGCCTCGCCAACCGGTCTTCGCACCGCCTACCGTGCTTTGCTTGCCTTGACTCACTGACCTACTTTCCGTTCTCCCAACGCATGCTGCTATCAGCTCCGCTTGTTGAAGTAATACTGTCGCTTTCACTCCACGCAACAAGTGCTGTACACTGCTCAACTGCCGTTCTCTCTGCGCAACATGTGTTCTACTCGGCCTTGCTGGCTGAACTGAAAACTGCTGTCTCTAGACTGCGTTGACGAGCTCCTACTCCGCGCTGTCACGTGATAGTCCCCTACCTTCTGTGGTCATGCGTCACAAGTATAATCTCGACCACCATCATCTCGGCTATTAAGTTATACAATAACTTAAGGGATTATCTGTCTTTCTTCAAGTTATCACCATATATATTGCTTGTTATTTCTTCTCTTCTGAGATGATATAATATTATTTTCCACATAGATCTTAATAATACTTCATATTCCTCCTATAATTCCATCTGCTTGACTGGTAGTGCCATCTTCATCCTTGGCCTTCTACGTCATTTCCTAACATTCCTCTCGACTCGATTTGAGCGCTATCTTTACAACTTTTCCCATAAATCTCAACTACGGCTCAATGTCAGCTGGCGTAGCCGATAGCCTCAACTAGGTATCGGGTACAGTACTAAGCCACAAACCTTCCCTGATGAGTACACAACTTCTTACCCAAGTTTCATCGCTATCGGACGAATGGTATATGAACGCATACGGGACTTTCCTGAAACGCTTCGCGTGACTTCGCTAATTTGTTGAATCTACTTGTGCGCTACCTATTGAAAAATGGATTTACTAAGCCTAAAACTTTCCCTGGAGTGTACACAACAACTCACCCGAGTTTAGTCGCTATCGGATGAATGGTGTATGAACGCATATGGGACTATGTTGGAACACTTCGCGCGTCGTCGCTCATTTGTTTAATCTACTTGTGCGATGCCTATTGTTAAGTGGTTTTACTAACCCAGAAACCTTCCCTGAAGTGTACACAACATCTCACCCAAGTTTAGTCGCTATGGGACGAATGGTATATGAACGCATACGGGACTTTTGTTGAAACGCTTCGCGCGTCGTCCCTTTTCTGTTGTATCTACTCGTGCGCTACCTATTATAACATCTATTTACTAAGTCAGAAACCTTGCCTGTAATGTACACAACCTCTCACTCAAGTTTCATCGCTATCGGACGAATGGTATGTGAACGAATACTGGTCTTTTTTGAAACGCTTCGCCCGTCGTCGTACATTTGTTGAATCTCTTTGTGCGATACCTATTGTTAAGTGGATGTACTAAGCCAGAAACCTTCCCTGTAGTGTACACAACATCTCACCCAAGTTTCATCGCTATCAGACGAATGGTATATGAACGCATACGGGACATTGTTGAAACGCTTGGTGCGTCGTCGCTCATTTGTTGAATCTACTCGTGCGCTACCTATTATAACATGGATTTACTAAGCCAGAAACCTTGCCTTTAGTGTACACAACCTCTCACCCAAGTTTCAACGCAATGGGATGAGTGGTATATGAACACATGTGGGACTTTCTTGAAACAAACGCACGCCATTTTGTTGAAGCTACTCGCGCGCCATCTATTGTAAATTGGATTTACTACGCCTATTACTTTTCCGGGACTGTGCACAACAACTCACAAAAATTTGATCCCAATCGGACGAATTGTATATGAATGCATCGCCATTACGCATTTGTTTAAACTTCTCACGCGCTATCTATTGTGAAATGGATTAACTATGCCTATGATCATCCCGGAAGTGTTTACAACAACTCACCAAAATTTGATCGCAATCGGATGAATGGTTTATGAACGCATAAAAGACGAACACACAGACATTCCTTTTTATATATAGACCAGCTGAAGTACCCGTGCTTCGCTACGCGTCATAATTAAATTAAAGTGTGAAGGTGACAGTGTTAAAACAGGGTATAGGCGAGGTGCTGCGCAGAGGGAGATTAAGGATGGAACATTTTGTCCAACTACACCGCTCGGCGTTGACCGTGTTTTATAGCACAAATTTAGGTTTTACTCGCTAACCGTTGGAGATACCTTTCGGATAGAAAATGTAATTTATACCTCGTATATCCCATCAAAAGTTTGCTATTTCTTAACGTTCTCTTTTTATTTGAAATGGAAATATGAAAGTTTTAAACCAAAGGGTGTAGAGACGTCACTAAAATGGTCACCATCTTTAAATAGGGCAAAGTATTGAAATCAAAAGAAACCTATATGTTATCCAGCTAAATCAGCTACTTCCATGTAAAAATTCATGTAAATCGGACCAGTGGTACTTGCGTGATTGAGTAATACACAGACACACACCATCTCATTTCATGCCTCGCTTCGCTCGCGTCATAGTCGTGTCATATTGTTATTCAATGAAATGCAGGTTTAACCCCGTTACCACCACTTTAGAACCTGAATATCCAAAAATCCCTCCTTAGTAGACTTTTTCGACACACAAAAAACATATCCCCAAAATATCATTCTTCTAACTTTAATAGTTTGGGTTAGTCGATGAGAGTGAACATCCAAAAATCCTTCCTTAGTGGACGTTTTTCTTCCAGAATTTCACCCCTCCCCTTAGGCCCCTTAAATTGGTTTATGAAAAAACGGTCGAACACCTATTCTTTTTTTAATCTGATTATTTTCCTCCGAGTTTCAAACTCCTCGCCTATGTCGTTTAAGAGATACACGCTCCGTTAAGAATCTTTCAACCCCCCACTTTTCATCCCTTTCACCTCATAATATACACTACATCGAAAAACTATTAGACATGTGTCAGCTTATTTTTAATGATTAGTATATATGCCAAGTATCACATCCCCAAATGAAACCACTCGTGAGATATTGTTATTCAATGAAATGCACGTTTACCCCCTTAACACCTATTTAGAGCCTGAATATTCAAAACTCTCTCCTTAGTGGACGTTTTCGTCATACAACGAACATATCCCCAAAATTTCATGTTTCTAACTTCAATAAGTTTGGCTGGGCGATGATGAGTGAGTCAGTCAGGACATTTTCTTTCATTTATTTTTGGTAATTTCACCCCTCCCCATGAACCCCTTAAATTGGATTTATGAAACAAACGTTCGAACATCTACTTACTTATTTAAAACTGTTTTCCCCCTGAGTTTGATGAGTGAGTAAGTGAGTCAATCAGTTAGGACACTTTCTTTCCTGTTTTTCCCCCCAGAATTTCACCCCTCTCCAAGGGCCCCTTAAATTGGATTTATGAAAAAACGGTCGAACACCTATTTACTTGTATTTTAAGCTGCTTTACCCGCCGAATTTCAAACTTCTCGCCTTTGTCATTTAAGAGATACACGCTCCGTTAAGAATCCCTCAACCCCTAATTTTCACCCCTTTCACCTCATAATATACACCACATCGATAAACCCTTAGACATATGTCTGATTATTTTTTATGATTAGTTTATATACCGAATATTACATCCCCAAAGAAACAAATCATGAGATATCGTTATTCAATGAAATGCACGTTTACCCCCTTAACATCTCTTTAAATCCCGAATAAACAAAAATCATTCCTTAGTTGACGTTTTCGACATACAGCGAACATATTCCCAAAATTTCATATTTCCAACTTGAATAGTTTTCGCTGGGCGTGATGAGTGAGTGAGTCAGACAGGACATTTTCTTTCAATTATTTTACCACAATTTCACCCCTCCCCATGGGCCCCTTAAATTGGATTGATGATAAAGCGCTTGAACACCTATTAACTTATTTTCTAAGCTGTCTTTTTCTCCTGAGTTTGGTGAGTGAGTGAGTTAGTCAGTCAGTTAGGACATTTTCACTCCTTTCTTCCCCCAGAATTTCACCCCATCCCATGGGCCCCTTAAATTAATTTATGAAAAAAACAGTCGAACACCGATTTACTTATTTCTTTAGCTGATTTTCTCCCGCTGAGTTTTAAATTTCTCGCCTATGTCGTTTAATAGATAGGCCAACACGCTCCGTTAGGAATCCTTCAACCCCCACTTTTAACCCCTTTCACCTCATAATAATACACCACATCGAAAAACCCTTAGACACATGTCTGCTTATTTTTAATGATTTGTTTATATGCCGAGTATTACATCCACAAATGAAATCACTCGTGAGATATTGTTATTCAATGAAATGCAGGTATAACCTCCTTAAGACCCCTTTAGAAACTGAATATCCAAAAATCCTCCCTTAGTGTACGGTTTTGACATACAACGAACATATCCCCAAAATGCCATGTTTCCAACTTCAATGTTTTTGGCTGGGCGATGATGAGTGAGTGAATGAGTCTGGACATTTTCTTTCAATTTTTTTTCTTCAGAATTTCACCCCTCCCGATGAACCCCTTCAATTTGATCGATCAAAAAAACCTGTCGAACAGCTATTTACTTACTTTAAAGCATTTTTCCTCCTGAGTTTGATGAGTGAGTCAGTCAGTCAATCAGTTGGGACATTTTCTTTCCTATTTCCCCCCAGAATTTCACCCCTCCCCATGGGCCCCTTAAATTGGATTTATGAAGAAACGGCCAAAGACATATTTACTTCTTTTTATGTTGATTTTTTTTTCGCTGAGTTTCAAACTCCTCGTCTATGTCGTTTAAGAGATACACGCTCCGTTAGGAATCTTTCAATCCCCACTCTTCACCCCTTTCACCTCATAATATACACCACATCGAAAAACCCTCAGACCCGTGTCTTCTTATCTTTAATGATGAGTTTATATGCCGAGTATCACATCCCCCAATGAAGCCAATCGGGAGATATTGCTATTCAATGAAATGCAGGTCTACCCCCTTAACACCCCTTTAGAACCTGAATATGCAAAAATCCTCTCTTAATGGGCATTTGCGTCCCTTGAGGAAGCTGCATACCAAATTTCATTCCAATCCGTTCGGTGGTTTATGAGATTTCGTGATGAATGATTGAGTGAGAGGTATTTGACAAATTTATAGTAGAAGATGGTGTCAAGTCTTTGTTATGCTAAACTCGGTTGACAGTGCTGTGTGAGTAGTTGAGTAACTAACGGGATTTCAAGTAAAGATCCTCATTTTCTATACCGGTACTGCAGAGCGCAAATGGCATCCAGTCGGCCGTGTCTCGACTTGAGCTATGTTGCCATGGAAACTTTCTGCCTTGCCATTCCTTCATGAGTATATTTTATGATTTGATTAGCCTGTGCTTGAGTGCAAGAGGGCCGAAATCAGAAGAATGAGAAAGACTATAGAAAATTCATGTAGCCAGCGGTTCCTTCTGGGTCCTAAACTATGTGTATGCAAAATTTGGTTGAGATTGGTGGAACGGTGTAGATTTGTATACGGAACAGATCCACATACATACATACATACATACATACAGACTTTCACTTTTATATATAAGATAAGATAAAAGGATTCCTTCCTCAAACGAATGAAAGAACGGGTTGTGAAAAATACCGTTTAAAGATGAATAAAGATCCCACAACATTAAATAACACAGTGCATGGTACGCTGCAAAGAAAGATCACCTGATGCATGAGAATGGAACTGGTAGAACAAGGGTTCGATTCACAGACATGGCATGTTTCTTGTACAGTATTTTAAATACGTAAAATCTAAGGTTTGTGGAGAAATACTAGTAGGCCTAAGGTCCAAAGGACTAAATAAGTGAGAGATAAATGATATTTGTGTAACGTTAAAGAAACCCAGAAGGGTAAAGATTGAAATGAATATAAATGTCCAAAGCCTTGGAAAGTTATATGACTTGAATGATAGGCGCGCTTGACGCCTTAGTAAAATATACTACAAATAATTATAATTTGATTTAAGCAAGACAAAGTGGTTACAAAGTGGTTACAAAGTTCATAGAATAATGAAATGACATTATAGAGATCTTGATAAATTTTAACAAAGTGATTAATTTTTAGTTTTGAATGACACTTGAAGAGACTATGCCAAGTGATTAATTTTTAGTTTGAATGGCACTTGAAGAGACTATGCCAAGTGATTGATTTCTTTTAATATATTTTGAGTGACACTTGAAGGAACTATGCCAAGTGATTGATTTTTCTTACATGTTTTTGAGTGAATATATTTTTCTTTTATGAATTAAATTCTGTAAAATTATAATGTTGTGTTTTACCTCAAATCCTTGTGAACCTTGAGTATTCCATATCAGATGTTTAATCAGCGGTGGAGGGAACGTACCATACCCCGAAACCGCAAGAGCAAAAGCCGAGTGCTGATTAATCATCATCCGTGTAAACGGGCACATAGGGGAAGCATATAATGCTTGCTGGATATGGATACTAGGTCACATGGAAAGTCGGTCAAATTAAAGATAAAGTAAATATTAAAGTAGGAAGGTAGGATGACCGCAACCCGCGAACCCTAAATAAATTTAAGGAGATATGCCCCCCTGTATATCAATCTTCTTTGGCGCCCACCTTTAGGGGAGGTTTTTTCCAGAAAAAAAAACACAGAAAAACTCGAGTTTTCCGATTTTTTTGGAAAATTTCGAAAAAAATTCGGATCACAATTTCAAAAATGTCTTGCTTGAAGTTGTTGAAGTTTTTGAAGGAGGGACGTGTGGACGGGTTCGTGCGCCTGCACACCCGTTAAACACTTCACCTCAAAGAAAGAAAGAAAGAAAGAAAGAAAGAAAGAAAGAAGGAAAGAGTACAAACGTGTCGGGTCGAGCCCAGATTCACCTCGTGTGCATGATTCATCCTGGGTGGGGAGGGGGTAGTAGCCCAGCTTTTCTCAAATAAATTGGAAAAAGAATGGCTACAACGGAAGAGATGAAAAATCTCTTTGGAGTAATGAACAATAAACTTCAAGAAAATATGGAAGTTTTAAGCAATAAAATAGGGATGAGAGTAAAAAGGACTCAGAAGTTTCAAACAATAACCTTTAAGAAAAGATGGAAGTTTTAAATAATAAACTTCAAGAAAATAGGGATGAGAGTAAGAGAGACTTAGAAGCTTTAAATGTTAATCTTCAAGAAAATATCAGTGAGGGTAGGATGGAATGTCAACAGAATTTTGAAACAAGAAACAATAGATTAGGTGAAATAAATAGTACAGTTGAAACGTACAGGCAAATGTAGATGATAGTATTTTACAAATACAGGGAAGTATTGATACTATTAAAGATGATGTAAACCATATCTCAGGCGAACAGGCAGAGGTTAAATCACGCTTAGATGAGATTGAGGTGAAAATTAACGATATCAAAACCGAAACAAGAGAGCAAATAGATAGTAGATTTAAAGAGATTGAGAAATCGTTCGGAGACACGTTAGATCTTAGACTAGAAGTAAATAAGGTCGATTTCCAGGAATTTAAGAACGATGTAACGAAGCAACTAGCGAACAATGAAAAACAATGCAAAAATTCCACACAGGAATTAAAAAGGGAAATAAATGATTTATCGAAACAAATCCAAGAAAATAATGAACAAAGGAAGTTCGATATGGATAAAATAAGTCAAAGAATAGATATGCAAGCAAAGGAAGATAGAGAGTACGTAGATCAAAGAGTAGATGAACAGGGTAAAGTATGGGAAACCACGTTAGGTAAACGCATAGAACCCATACAGTCATTAATAAAGACACAGGGAGAAATTGTTGAGAAACAGGGGGAAAACATTGATAGGCAACAATCCCAAATTGAAGAAATCATAAATGGTATAAATCCTTTGAAAATTAGCATAGGGGAAACCAATAAGAAAGTAGAACAAAACCAGGGGGATTTGCCAAGGATAAAGAAGACCCAGGAGAAAACCCAAGGGGAAATAAAATCTATAAGACAGGATCTTAAAGAAATAGAGAAATGCGTAAAGCAAAACTTAGAATACGCGAAAGAGGAAGTAGAAACAAGAGCACAGGTTAAATTTAAAGAGAAAGAACAACATCCTCAAAACTAAAAAGGAAATAAAGGAAGAGTTTGAAATATTCAAAGAAAACTTGAAGGGAAAGCTAGAAGAAATAGGGAGAAGAACTGAGGACAATGAGGATCGAATGAATAAGATAGAACAAGAATCATTTGCTAGGATAGAGGGACTCGAAGGAAGAGTAAATCAGAGCGAAACAAGAATGATTGCTATAGAAGGAATTAGTGGGGGAGATCATAAGCACAGAGGATTTGAGAGATAAATGGGGAGAAACAAAACCCCAAAACATATTCAAGAATTACCCAGAAGGGGAAAGTCAATTTAAAACACCGGGACCACCTGTATTCACGTCTACCCCTTTTAATAATAACAATAATAATGAAGTCCAGAACCAGGTGATAACCATTATTAGATCAGACTCTGATAAACCCAGAAAGTTTTCAGGAAACGTGTCTTCTCTAACGCCTAAATACTGGTTGAAGGAGGTATTTGAGTACCTAAAGGACACACGACTTACACCTGAGCGTCAATTAAGATCAATCGAAAAATTAATGGATGGCGATTGTTTAACATGGTTTAGAAGTTTTAGGTATACTTTCGACACCGTGGACGAATTTAAAGACGCATTCTTAAAGAGATATTGGGCAGCGGACGTCCAACAAAATTTAAGGCTTGACCTCTACTCCAAAAAGTATAGTACGAATACGCCCACTCGCTATTCCGAATATTTCACTGCAGCTGTGCAAATTTAGGGATTAGACTGCACACCGTCAGAAAATGACTTATGTCTGGCAATAACAAAGCAGTTACCGTTTGAAATAGAAAGATTCCTAATCTCATCGAATGCGAAGACAGCGATTGAAGTAGAAAGCGTCTTTCGCCAATTAGACATGACTACTGCACACATGTCGCCACGACAACACAGAACAGTAGAGCATGCGCACGTGACTGAAACCCAGACGGGAAATTTGGATAGGTCAAGAAACGATAAAGCAACGGGTACGGAGGAAATCAGGATTGGCCAAAATAGCCCAGGATATAACCCAAGAGAACAGAACACACCTTATAGAAGAAACTATAACGAGAATTATAGGGGCAACTATAAAGGAAATTATAGCCCAGGTAATAGCAAGAACAGAGGATATTATGGATCAAAACCCGGAAATCAGAGGGGATCGCCGAATGAGAGGCCATATCAGGCAAGAAAATGGAACCCAAACTACAATAGAAATAATCAGCAAAGAGATAATGACATTGTTTATCAGGCTGAAATTGAAGAACGCAGAGTAATAAACCAGAGGTATTACGACGAAAGAGGAGATGAATACAATCAACCTCCTAAAGTAAAATGGAGTAATGCAATGGAAAAAAGAACCTCGCCAGATATTCATGATATGAGAGGAGCACAGAGTTTGGAACTCCAAGAACATAATCAGAGATCCCAGCATGAGGATCCTGAGAAAAAAACGCCAAAATTTGAAGGGTTAGAAAGAGATGGAAATGGAGGATGGAATACTATCCAAGTGGTAAATTGGATTGAAAGGCCCGAAGAACTAATAGAGGAAATAAAAGTCGCTATTAAAAGAGAGTTACCAATAATATTAATAAGAATCGAGGGTACCCTAGTTCGAAGCTTGTTAGATACAGGTCTGCTTAGTAACTCAAGCACTAGTGAATGAGTTAGAAAGAAAGGGAAAAGTACTAAAGATACCTATATCAGTGATTAAAATAAAAGGAATAATTCCAGAAAAGAGTTTAGTTTGCAAATATCAAGTGTTCTTAGAATTGCAAATAGGAAACTTATTGTTGTCTCAAAGCTTTTTGTTAGTTAACAAGCTACCGTACAACATAATTTTGGGCATTGATTTTATAAGAGAACATAAAGTAGTGACCGATTTGTGCCAGAATTGCATTAAATTCAAAAATGAAGAACAGAACTCTGAAATTGATATCTCATCGCAGAAGGCAGAACCTAGAGAGGGCGAACAAATTTGGAACATAGAAGAGGAGAATTACATGACTGTAACGGAAGAGGAAATACTATTTTTAGAAAGGGAATTAAGTCCACTGGCTGCAGATATTGAAAAGGAAGAAGAAGTCAAATTCGAAGAATGCCTTAAAGAAAAACTAGAAGAAGCTAAGATGTCAGCAGAAGACAAAGAGATTTTGAAGAAAATAATTCTAGACAAGAGAAATGCATTCGACTCCAAGCCAGGGAAAATTAAAAATGTCAAGTATGCCTTCCAAGTAAATGACTGGACGCCATTTCGCCACAAACTTTATCCTGTAGCCGAAAAACACTTCAAACAAACCAAGGAAGTACTTCAAAAGATGATGGAAGATGGGGTAATAGAAAAAGTAGCTACGCCTTATGTAAGCCCATTGGTCGTGGTAAATAAACCAGATGGATCAGTAAGAGTATGCTTGGATGCCAGGAATTTAAACTCAAGGATAATTCCAGAAAATGATGCAGCTTCCCCAATTAAAGAAATTTTGAGAAAATTTAAAGGAAAAAAATATTTACAAACATTGATTTAACAAGTTCGTACCACCATTTGGAGTTGGAAGACAAAACAAGCCTATTAACAGGATTTCAATTTGATCAACAAACTATGTGTTTTCGATGGTTACCGTTCGGATTGAAAACGGCAGTGTCAGCGTTAATTAGAGAGTTAGACAGGAACCTCTCTGAAGATGTAAAGGAATGTACAATTAGATATGTCGATGACATTTTATTAACATCAGAATCTATGGAAGAACATTTGGAAAATATGAATAAATTATTAAAGGATTTGGAACAAGCAAATTTTAAAGTAAACTTCAAGAAATCAAATTTTTGTCAGAGGCAAGTGACGGTTTTGGGTCACGTGATCGACCAACATGGAGTCATGCCGAACCCATGTAAATTAGAATCAATCAAAAATTTTCAAAGGCCAACCAAAGTCAAGAATGTAAGACAGTTCTTGGGATTGATAGGGTTCTTTAACAGCCATTGTTCTGCGTACACAAGTACAGTTTCAACTTTGCAAGACTTGCTTAAGAAAGGGGGAAAGTGGAAATGGACTGAGGAATGTGAAGAAGCCTTTATGAAGGCAAAAGATATGTTACAGCATTCCGTGAAATTGGGATACTCGGATTTTAACGAAAAATGTATCATTCAGACAGATGCTTCTCAGATAGGCGTAGGAGCCATGTGGTATCAAGAAAGTAAAGAACAAACACATCAAAGAAATTATTTAGCATTTGCCTCAAGAAGAACAAGCCCCATGAGAAGAATTACACTATTAGTGAGATTGAACTTCTCGCAATATTGTACGCGCTACAATATTGGCGTAAGATAGTGTATGGATTTCCGATTATATTACGGACAGACCATAAGGCGCTGACATTTCTGATGAAAACGGATTTATCAAGTCAGCGGTTAATGCGATGGGCGCTATATATACAACAATATGATGTCGAAATTGAATGCTGTCCTGGAAAGGAGAATATTATTCCGGACTTTTTAAGTAGGAATCCAAGCAACAGTGAGGAGGCATGTACAATTCAGATAGATACCAGAGATCAAGAAACAATTGAGGAATTAAAAAGAATTGAGGAAAAACAGAAACAAGACCCATGGATGAGGATGTTGATAAGCTACTTCGAGGGAAGTCTTGACAGCATCACCCGCGTTCATTGAGGCAGAAAGAATTTCTACTGATTACAGTAATTTTAATGGGATCCTACACAAATTTGCACACGCAGACCACACTCGTTTAAGAATTATTATGCCTGCAGACATGCAGAGAAAATTAGTTTGGCTATTGCATAGATCATTTGGACATATGGGAGTTGACAAGACAGTCAACATGTTACAGGAAGCGTTTACATGGCCACGGTTGAGAGATACAGTGAGATACACTATAAAAACTTGCGATACATGTCAGTGAATAAAGCCAAAATCCTTCCTGATGAGGCAAAAACCAATTCCACTTTTGCCGGATAGACCGTGTCAGATTTTGTCAGTGGACAACTTCGGTCCACTACCAAAGGCCAGAAGAGGCAACAGACATATCATGGTATCCATGGACGTTTTCACAAAGATGGTCGTGTTATGTCCGATTCAGGAAGCATCGACAAAGCAGATTGTCAAGAGGTTAAAGGAACGAGTAATCCGTGTGCTAGGCAAGCCAGAAAACCTACTTTCAGACCACGGAAGTTGTTTTACGAGTATAGAATTACGTCGAGAATTAGAAAATTTGGAAATTCAGCAGATCTTTTCGAGTATAAGACATCCAGAGGCAAACCCCGTCGAAAGAGTGATGAGGGAGGTGCAAAAGTATTGTAAAATTTATTGTTTAGAGGAGAACTGGAAATGGATTGATATTTTGCCAACCAATGAATTTTGCATCAATAATACAGTTCACGAAAGAACAGGGGAGGTACCCATTAGGTTGCATTTGGATAAGAAGCCAGAAAGGCCTTGGGACCAGATTTTACCAACCATTACTGATGGTCAAGTAGGAAGGGAACTAAGAATCAAGAGGACTTATGAACATTTAAAGGCACAAGCTGATAAGAGGCAGAAAAGAAATCGAAATAAAAAGTATCATAGGCCGTTGGTTGAAGGAGAATTAGTACTGGTGAAGCGACCGGCGATATCAGATCCTGAAAATCGTGCATACAAAAAGTTCAGGAAAAATTATCATGGGCCATACCGAATAATTAAGGACCTTAGAAACAACACATATAAGGTACAGCACACTGAAAATGATCATACAATGATCATGAATGCGGCAATTTTAAAAGTTTACCATCTTCCAGAAGAATACGAGAAGGAAATCCAAGCATTGCTAATCCAAGTAGAAGATAACAGTGAGAATGAAAGAGAAAGGAGATGGAAGAAATTAAAGTGCACATGTGATCTGAAGTAAACATACGAAGAAATGAAAGAATTAATCAGACACATCGAGAAAGAAAATGGGGAGTTGAGAGAAAGGGGTGAGAGGCTCAGAAACCTCATGGAAATGACAAAATTGAACTGAAACGGCTAAGGACAGGCCTAACCCGATGACAAATTGATAATACTTGTAGAAAAAAAACTGGAAAGAAAAAAAAAGAACCCGAAAGGAAAATACGGTTGAAACGGGCAAGGATAGATCATACCCAGGTGATGACGGAACTGAAAATCTGATGAGGATAAATAATAATACTGAATTAATGAAACGGGCAGGGAGAGTCCTTCACCATTCAAGGAATTAAAAGGAATAATTAAAGGTAGTTCATATAAGTGTTTTTTTTTTAAATTTTGATAAATAAATTTCCTCAGCTCTTCAAAAATTTATTTACCTTTGAAGGAGGGATTCTGTACCCAACTAGGGTTGGTACAGGATATGAACTTCTGATCTTTAAGGTGAAAAGAAGTCCAGCTACACGCTGGCAGTGAGGAAATAGGAAGTGAGTCAGGCCATGACGCAGAACATTGACAGCTTTATCTGGAGATACGTGGTGCAAGCGATATATGAATCACGGGAGCAGTCACGCTGGGATGAATCAACCAGAGCAGATTAGCGGGGGAATCACCACGAAGTGATAAGATCGGCACTTTTCTGACAACATGGGATTGCGAATCAACACCGCAAAGTTGTGAAATAAGCCGTTTTCGCGGAAACGATGCAAAATTACAACAATAGGCCTACGGGGATAAGAATAATCCAGGGAATTATGAATTAAGCAAGGTTAAGAGTGAATAATTTAGGCCCAGGGAAAAAGCACTTAGTCAGCAACTACGTCAATAGGCGGAGCCAAGCGAAGAAGAGAAAAAACTCAGTCACCCACACAGCTGAGGAGCTTTGTAGATTTTATTTAAATTAATTAGACAATCGATTTTCAGGAAACGAAATGGTAATGAGACGTTTGGACTATAGGGAACATAATGATATATTTTTCAAAAAAGTGCGACGTCTATTTCAGAAATTAGCTCCAGAAAGAAGGCAAAAGGAGTTTATTTTTGCAAGTTCCCAATAAATAGCCTAGGTTTCAACCAGAGTGTATGCGGTATCCGTCAGCCAAGTGAGGCTATAGGCTGTGTCAGAAGCAGTTCATCATCAGCAAGCAGGGAGAAGCTACACGCTGTCTCCTAAAATGCAGAAGCGCTGCATTATACTCGTCGCAGTTCAGTTAAGCCCGGGGAGGCTCAGCGCAATTCCGCACAGTATTTAAGTATACAGTACGCAGTATTATCAAACTGCCGGGACGGAAGTCCGTCCTCACACTAGTAAAGACTCATCGTACTCCTGTATGGAGAAGTCACAGCAAGTAACGCAGTTCGTTACCAACCGCAAAAAGTGGATCGTGTTAAGACGAATTAACAATCATCAGTATCCGCTGTTTCAACAAAAAGTTGTATGTGCGTGATAATATAAATCCGCTACGGTTGTTTATAAGTGATCACTAAAGCACTTGTGCTGGATCAAATAAATTATACGCTACTCGAAAACCGTGACGAAGTAAAATTGCGCCGCGACAAATTCTAGAACAGTAATAAGCTAGAATACAGCAGTCCATATCAGTAGAGACATTACGCTGGAGGTCATCGTTTCGATAATACCGACAGGTCTCCGTGAAAGTTAAGTGAAAGACTACAGTAGTAAGGGACCGATATTGGAATGAAATCCAATAATCCAAGTAAATGAACACGGGTTCGGGATCCAGGAACAAATATAGTGAACTTCAGCGAAGCTACAGTGTGTCAAATAGGAACGTAGCAATAAAGACATTCTCGTAGGAGAAATAAGGGAACTTGTCGCAGATAAGGACAAAATACGGTCCTGAAGTAAGCGGGCCATAGGTTCGATAGACCGCTACGTAAACGTAGGACAAGTAAAAATTGAAAATCGCCAATAAAAGGACAATAAAAGAAGTCAAAATAGACTATCTAAAAGACAGGGCAGAGACTAGATCCAGTGAAGAATTAGGAGCCGTTCGAGTTTGCATCACGTCCAATGCAGGGTCCGGGGATCTCATTAGGGCGTTTGACCACCGATAAAACGTGCCAAGAGTCACTGAAATGTGGTGAAAATTAGTGCAGTGTAAAATAGTTACAAGATATATGTGTTTTAGTATTAATACAGTATTTTACAAATTAATGATGTGTTTAAATTTAAGTGAAGGTCGATTGGACCTAAGTGAGGTGCCGCTTACAAAAGAATGTGCCATGGAAGAGTGCTAATTATGTCGTTAGGTGGGTGAAATCCTTCCCAAGGATGGATCCGAAGACGGAGCACACTGGTGAGTCATAATTTTTCATTAAAATTGCAGATGTACGATGTACTGGCCCGATGGGATTGGTCGTAACCGGGGAGTTTAACGATCGAACTCATCGGGTAGTTGAATGCACTTATATAACTGAAATGTTGAAATAATTGTACCCACAAGTTACCTTCAGAAACACTAAGAGAGAAAACGATAAATAATAACAGAGAGCAACTAGGGTATGTGTGTGGAACGGCTGGACAAATTACCATACCCAGGTTGCATTTAAATTGAGAGAAGAGCACTAAAACTAAACTTGAAGAAAACACGAATCACATTTCATAACATTAAATATAATTGAAGGAAAGAACATCTTTACATGCATGTTAAAAAAAAAGATGTAACATAAAAGGTAAAAAATAGAACAAACAAAATAATAATCAAGAAGCAAGGAACCAATAAAATTAAGAAGGAGATGGAAATTAATTACCCAATTTCAATGAAGAAGTTCAATTATGCGAGAACCAATTATACCCTACATCAGTAGAATTAGATTCCGAAGAAAATATACATTAACATCGTATAGGTTCGAAGAATGACAAGTTCAAACCACCAAGAAGATATCTCTTGGAAATTAATAAGATAATTCTTGAAATCTTTTAGTTACTCAGGAGCAAAGGTAAGGTACGTGCGTACGGCATGAAAATCCAATATGACTGACCTCAAGTCGACATGAAAAATTAATTACATTGTTTCCGAGAAAAACGAGATCGGATAACAATCCCGGAGAGTATCCAGGCAACGGACCATGGAAAAAATAAAAATACATATCATAAGTGGAGATATTTTAAACAGAGTCTTTAAGAGACCACGCTAACGAGACGAGGAAAAGGAAAATTAACTGTTACGAAAAAAATGTAAGGTTAGGAAAATTCCTCGCTCAAAACAAAATGAGATCTGAACATTACACAGCACGGCACGTCAGAAAAAAGATAAAACACAACCCTCCCAAAATACATATAAATAAGTGTATTACATCAAGTTAAAAATAAGGTATTGGAACTTTCTCTTCATGCTTAGGCCTACTCGGTTCTACAAACCAAGTGACTTACTAACGGCAAAATAAATGCCAACTGCGCTAAGATAATTATTCAACAGCTCAAGACTGCAACATATAAAATATGTAGAATAACACCAACACAAATACTCGTATCGACGACCAATTCACATTTTCAGGTCACAAATAGTTCCAATAACTTTTAACACAAACAAACCTTAATAAGAGATGTATTCCTGTAGCCAAACTTCATACATTGCGTTTTCTTCATGTCTACATATTTAATCCGATGACAGAGATTTCTCAACGGTGGGCGGTAAATGTAAATCACGTAGAGACGAAATTATATCGGGGAAAGGAAGTTTACCTGGCCTAAGGCCAGATAATCCCCGTTTTACACCAGAGATTTAGTTCTCACATCTTTCCTTCTTGCAAGAATTCCTTCAACTTCATTTGTTTATCTCAACAACCAGAACAAAATGGCCACCGTTCGGGCTCGAACGGAGCCGATCGTGAGACCTCGAGTTCTCAAAACTTAAGTGCCAACATTAGCCACACGAGCGAGCCATCGACAAGACAGACACGCTGAAGGTTGCCGGCTCACTAGTTCGGACAGTCACCAATAGATACCGTGAAGATCAAGTTTGCAACAGCAGCCGCCCGCGGATACGACTGGAATGCACGTTAATATTTATTAACGGGTCATCTCTCCCCCACACAATGCTGGACAATAGGCAACAATTGTTCACAAGTTTATGGTTGGGGGTAAAAGATACACCGAGAAAATATGACCTGAAAACATACATCAGTTCTCACAACACCTAGTACACCAAACTGATCGTTCCATGATTAGATACACCCAAGTTTTTTCATGCATCTGAAAATCACCAACATGCGTAAAATTCCAACTCTTACTTGGCAGTAGTACAATCTTTTTTTTGATACAATAAAATACAGAAATGAGTCTTCATAGGATGGAGGAGACTCGGTCATTCTCAGTGCTGAGGTCACGGCTTAGCATCACGACGTCCGGGCCCTGGACATTCGCGACAGTCACAACGCTCTTCAAACAGGATGACGATATCACCAACATTTGATCTGAAATCAAATCGTACTCCGACAGCAATGGTCCATTTCTTTCTTCATCACACTTTTGATTAACATCAGTTACGACAAGTCCATAGTTAAACATGATTTAGGAAAAATTTAGGCTAACAGAAGATACATAACTAAGTTTTAACTAAGGTTTCCCCATCAAATTTTTGAGATTCCTTGCTTTTACAAATTTAAAATACAACTTTATGATCATTAATTTGAAACATCACAACCTCTCTTAACATGAGACATATGCACCCTAAATATTTTCTTTTTCTGAGGGTCCTTTACAAGTAATGTCACCGGAGTGATAAAACTTATAATTTCACAAGGGCCACGGAATCTTGTGACTAGCTTGCCAGATTCTCTAGAACCAACTTCCTTAACAGAAAAATTCTTGACAAAAACCATGTCCCCAATCTGAAGTGACGTAGGTTTACGTCCTCTATTATACCTCTGTTGAAGTTTCTCGTGTGCCACCTTCATATATGTTTTGGCCTTTTTCCAAATAGAACGTACGTTCTCATTCATGACTTTATCAGGCAACAATTGATTAATAGTCCACAAATTAGATATAGGGGAATTTGGGACGAAGGAGAACATTAAATTGAAAGGGGTGGTACGATGAGATTCATGCACCGCAGTGTTGAACGAATAAGTCAACCAAGGAATACAACTGTCCCATAGTCTATGGTCCTTATGATGGTAAGCAATTAACGCAGCTCGAAGATTCCTGTTCACCCTCTCAGCATACGATCCTTTAGGATAATAGATAGAAGATGTCACATGGGAAATGGATAACTCGAAACAAAAATTGCGGAAAACATGTGATGTAAAGCATTTCGCGTTGTCTGATACCAGAAATTGGCAGGGGCCAAAAACAGCAAAAATATGGTTAAGACATTTAATTACCGTTTCAGTGGTAGCTGAACGAGTTGGGAACAACCAGTTAAAACGACTGAAGCCATCCGTACAAACCAGTACAAAACGGTTACCCAGCTTCGACAGCGGCATCGGGCCGACAAAATCTACGAACAATCTTTCCATTGGTTTATCGGAAAGTTGAGACGATAACATTCCAACCTTAGTGTTAGGAGATGGTTTTGCCAATTTACATGTTGTACAATTATTTACCAGTCTTCTGATGTCACCATCCATACCCTTCCAGATAAAATTTTGCCTCACCTTTAATCTGGTCTTATATACTCCTAAATGTCCACCGATAGGAGACTCATGAAAGTATTTAAAGATCTCGCCTACTAAAACAGTGGGAAGAACAATCTTAGGTGTTCTATCAGAACGGGCCAAACAACACAAGATTCCATTCCTTAATGAATATGGTTTTACAACTTCACCAACCTCTAATTTTCTTATAATCTCACTTAGAACTGGATCTTCCTTTTGATATTCAGATACATCTCGAAACAACATGGGACAGTTAGACAGAATTACGTTTGACATGTTATGTTCCAAAATTGCGTTACACTTCACATTTTCCTCAACCTCAACATTAGTGTCACCATACATCCGACTTAAACAATCAGCGATGACATTTTCACTCCCTCGGATGTGACGTACAGAGAACTTAAAGGAAGAAATTCGAGTGGCCCAACGAGCTATTCGACCAGTTTTCCTAGGGCTGCCAAGAACCCAACTCAAGGCTTGGTTATCTGTTTCTAACTCGAAGGGTACATGTTCGATATACATTTTGAACTTTTCAAGAGCATCCATGACGGCCAAACCTTCGAGTTCATAAACAGAGTAATTTCTTTCTGCATCATTCAGAGTGCGGGAAGTGTACGCAATAGGTAATCTACCTTTTCCATGGTCTTGTAGTAACACTGCACCAACAGCACTATTGGAGGCATCCGTTTGCACAATAAAGGTTTTGGAGAAATCAGGGATGGACAAAATAGGTGCATTTATCAAAGCTAATTTCAAATCTTCAAATGCTGCTTCTTGCGAAGGACCCCAAACAAAATTAACTCCCTTCTTCCTCAACATATTTATAGGAGCAGCACGCTGAGCGAAATTGTTAATGAACTTACGGAAATAGTTCATCATACCGATGAACCTTGATACACCTTTAACATTCTTAGGGGGCTTAAAGTCACGAATCGCTTGGGTTCTCGAATGATCCACAGAAATTCCAGACGATGTTACGATATGTCCCAAAAATGAAATCTTGGGTTTAGCAAAGGAAACTTTAGATGGTTTTACGGTAAGACCAGCTTTCTTTAGACGAGACATAACCTCACCAATATGTTCCAGATGATCATCAAAGTTCTCACTGAATATGACTACGTCGTCTAAATAATGATACACAAACTTGAACTGATTCCATCAAATACCATATCTAGCAATCGGCTTAGGATGGCCGCACCCGTGGAGATCCCAAATGGTAAACGGTTAAAATGAAAGAGATTCCAGTCAGTGGAGAAGGCTGTTAGATGTTTAGAATCTTCAGTTAATGGAATCTGAAAGTACGCGCGATTCAGATCTAAAATCGTATACCAGTTAGCACCCCTAAACCATGCAAAGCAAGATCTCAGATCAGGAAGCGGGATGGACTGCTGAATAACCTTTTTATTAAGAGCTCGATAATCAACAACTGGGCGAAATTTACCGTCAGATTTAGGCACCAAGAAAATAGGTGACGAATACGAGGAAGTAGACTTACTAATGATCCCTTCATCTAACATCTCGTCGATTATCTCTTTCAAGATTTTCATCTTGGGAGGGGCTAGTCTATACGGTGGCGAACTGACTGGAATATTATCAGAAACAGCAATCTTGTATTCCAATAGATTGGTCACCCCTAACTTATTCGTCAAAACCTCAGGGAAGGACGAACACAGTTCACGAAGTTTATCAGCTTGGTCAGGTTTAAGATTTTCAAAATTAAACTCCTCAATGGTGTCAGAACCAGATATAACTTTGGAGGAATTCACTCCGGAAAAACTAAGACAAGGCTTGAAGTTTAATTTTAAATTAGGCTTAAAACGAAACCAACATGACCTGTTTCTAAGGTCTAGTAACAACCCAACATGAGACAAAAAATCAGCACCCATAATGGCGTCGCAAGATAAATTATTTGCAACCCAAAAATCATATCTCCAAGTGAAATTTAAAATGCGGATCTTTAAGTTTACCAATCCTAAAACTTCAAGACTAGAACTGTTCGCTGACACAAAATTGTTCGGTTCTTTAATAAGTTTTCCAAATTTGCATACTGACCTCATATTTTCAAACCAGTTTTTACTTAAAAATGATTTCACACTACCCGAATCGATCAGAGCAGTAACAGGTTCGTTATTTACCCAAATATCAATAAATGGGGAACAATGTTTAGAAACTTCAGAAATGCGACTACATAACCTCACTTTAGGTTTAAGACTTCTGACATCATCAAAATAATTATTTACCTCCATAGAGTTTATTTTAGAACTATTTGACGCATGACAATCCGAAGAAGTCTCCTTACGATTTAGTCATTGGTTATGTTTATGTCTCCTCGTACACCATTTAGCAATATGTTGAAATGATCCACAATTATCACATCTTCTCCTGTTATTCGACGTGCGATTACCCGAATCGAAGGAATTTCTATTTTGGAAACGAGGGCCTTGCGAGCTATCATAACAGATAGGATTTCCAGAATTCTGAGATAGATTAGAATTAAAATTAGGTGGAGGAACATTGGCAACTCTCAAGGAATCGGAATGTTTGATAATACCCGAATTCAACACAAATCTGTTTAAATCAGAGAAATTTACGGGAATACTGCATGTTGTCAAGTATGACCTGCTTTCTGGATTAATCCCTTCCAATATAGAAGCCACAATTTGTTGTTCACTTAATTGTACAGAAAAAACTCTAGCATAAGACTTGATATCAGTTACATAATCATTTAAAGACTCTTCGAATCTCTGAACTCTATAGAAAAAATTATGCATCAGCATACTCAAAGCACGACTAGGAATAAATGAACTTAATATTTCACGATGAAATCGATCAATGGAATAACAACCTTCCATGGCTACAATTAACTTTTCTCTCAATAAACCAGAGGTATAAGGAAAGATCAGGTTGAAAATTTGACTATCAGGACACCCAAATCTTACAGCATTGTCAGCAAGGTCAATAAATTGCTTTAAAAATTTTATTAACAGGTTAGCATCGTTACCGTTGCACATCTCTAGATTTTGGATGCAAGCATTTAAAGGATGAGGTACACTACCAAACTTAATTCCCATTTTAAACTCCCCACGAGGATTATTATTTACATTGGATGACACATGTTCTAAATTAATAGGATTTTCAGAACATAGGGGCGATAATCTTTCATCATTCGACCTAGCATTTGATAAATTACCCCTAACCTGGTTGCTCGCAGCACCAGAAATGGACACATTAGCAAAGGAAACATTTATATCATCAAGATTTTCAAGGTTATGACGTGATGAGGTCGACCCTGTTCTGACATTGCTACACTCAGACCTAACCTCAGATATTCTGCACGCACTAGGATAGTTTTCCTGATTATACATAGTTGCAGGTTCACTATGATTCGACAAAGATCCACCAAAACTTCCTAAATTGCTTTCAACACTGATATTATGCAACAATTCGTTCAATCCACTAATAGAAGGAACCCCTTCATTTGCACACACATCAGGGTTAACACTCGCACTCTCACTATTATTTGGGAATAACGCAAAAAGGCAATCAACAAGTTTAGCACGCAGAGAAATTAATTTTAAATGGAATTCAGGATCTCTATCCTGCCAAACTTCTATTAAATCACGAAGGCGATGGTACCAATGTGAACAGCGGACCTTAAATCTGATAAGTTGAGAACTAGACGGAGCACAGTCAGAGTTTAACGAATGAAAAACCACAATTAAACTTTCAACAGATGGTACAATAAGGGACTTACCTAACGTCCAGTCAAATTTCCTCCAGTTTGGTACACGTACAGGATTATCCGAAACTGCATTCAGTAATATCAGATCCCTTTCCCTATTTCCAGAGGAAGTAGAACCTCTAATCAGAAGTTCATAGATAATTTCTTCTTTGGTCAAACTGTAAGCTGCCCTAAGATTCCGTTGCTCCATTTATAGTCGACATGAAACATAAAATCACATAGGATTAATACAAGTTTTTTTTCAGAATAAGTAACCCTTTTATGCCTATGCTTTCTCCAAGTCAAACCCAGTACACATTCTCTCAACAAAATACAAGGTGGAAACAAAACCACGCGACTAGGTACCAAAAAATGTACCCACAAGTTACCTTCAGAAACACTAAGAGAGAAAACGATAAATAATAACAGAGAGCAACTAGGGTATGTGTGTGGAACGGCTGGACAAATTACCATACCCAGGTTGCATTTAAATTGAGAGAAGAGCACTAAAACTAAACTTGAAGAAAACACGAATCACATTTCATAACATTAAATATAATTGAAGGAAAGAACATCTTTACATGCATGTTAAAAAAAAAGATGTAACATAAAAGGTAAAAAATAGAACAAACAAAATAATAATCAAGAAGCAAGGAACCAATAAAATTAAGAAGGAGATGGAAATTAATTACCCAATTTCAATGAAGAAGTTCAATTATGCGAGAACCAATTATACCCTACATCAGTAGAATTAGATTCCGAAGAAAATATACATTAACATCGTATAGGTTCGAAGAATGACAAGTTCAAACCACCAAGAAGATATCTCTTGGAAATTAATAAGATAATTCTTGAAATCTTTTAGTTACTCAGGAGCAAAGGTAAGGTACGTGCGTACGGCATGAAAATCCAATATGACTGACCTCAAGTCGACATGAAAAATTAATTACATTGTTTCCGAGAAAAACGAGATCGGATAACAATCCCGGAGAGTATCCAGGCAACGGACCATGGAAAAAATAAAAATACATATCATAAGTGGAGATATTTTAAACAGAGTCTTTAAGAGACCACGCTAACGAGACGAGGAAAAGGAAAATTAACTGTTACGAAAAAAATGTAAGGTTAGGAAAATTCCTCGCTCAAAACAAAATGAGATCTGAACATTACACAGCACGGCACGTCAGAAAAAAGATAAAACACAACCCTCCCAAAATACATATAAATAAGTGTATTACATCAAGTTAAAAATAAGGTATTGGAACTTTCTCTTCATGCTTAGGCCTACTCGGTTCTACAAACCAAGTGACTTACTAACGGCAAAATAAATGCCAACTGCGCTAAGATAATTATTCAACAGCTCAAGACTGCAACATATAAAATATGTAGAATAACACCAACACAAATACTCGTATCGACGACCAATTCACATTTTCAGGTCACAAATAGTTCCAATAACTTTTAACACAAACAAACCTTAATAAGAGATGTATTCCTGTAGCCAAACTTCATACATTGCGTTTTCTTCATGTCTACATATTTAATCCGATGACAGAGATTTCTCAACGGTGGGCGGTAAATGTAAATCACGTAGAGACGAAATTATATCGGGGAAAGGAAGTTTACCTGGCCTAAGGCCAGATAATCCCCGTTTTACACCAGAGATTTAGTTCTCACATCTTTCCTTCTTGCAAGAATTCCTTCAACTTCATTTGTTTATCTCAACAACCAGAACAAAATGGCCACCGTTCGGGCTCGAACGGAGCCGATCGTGAGACCTCGAGTTCTCAAAACTTAAGTGCCAACATTAGCCACACGAGCGAGCCATCGACAAGACAGACACGCTGAAGGTTGCCGGCTCACTAGTTCGGACAGTCACCAATAGATACCGTGAAGATCAAGTTTGCAACAGCAGCCGCCCGCGGATACGACTGGAATGCACGTTAATATTTATTAACGGGTCAATAATAATAATAAATAATTGCGAGAATGACCTCGCAAAATAATTATATGAATGGGATCAGCAATGTAAAGTAATAAAAAAACAAGAAATGAAATAACAAATAATAAATGATTTGGAGGAAGGAATCAAAGATATAATTTAAATGGCTTAAAATTTCGCCATAGTAAAAGCAGATAATGAAATAAATATGCATCATAATAAAATTGTTAAAATAAATAATGAAAAGGAAAAATATAAAATAGTTTGATCTAATAATTAAATGGCAAATAACAAAAAGTTGAAATAAAAATAATTGAAAGTTCGAAATAAAAATAATAAAATATAAATATTATCGAGTTGCTATGCACTAAAATAAAGTGATAATAAAAATTGTAATAAGGAACTCAATTAATAAACGGAACGAAATAAATTAAAATGTTTTGACGTGTTGTTGTCAAATGATCAATTTTATAAATCTTTAAAAGTAATTGGTGAATAAAAACACCCAAAGAAAATGTATTATCGCAGGCTATCGAGCCAGAATTATGAAGATAAAATGATAGGAAGGCTGAGATCTTACCGCTATAAATGAAATATTAATTTGAGATATTAAATAAACCGCGAATAATCAAGCAAGAAATCGTTGTTGGCAAAGGGGCCGAATAATCAATAAATGAAGCTAAAAGCTAATAAATATGCGTTAATCAGGATATAATTAATCGGGAGATGGAGAGTCTCATCGAAATGTTGTGGATGTAAGATTCCCCTTTCTGTATTGTTGTTGTATGTAAACGTCATGTTGTATTGGGTAGGTGAAATTCCCATAAATTTTATTGCCATATTGAAGCGTTGAAAATAATAGTTACATTGTAAGTCCGATCAGGCTGTGTTAAATAAATATCGAAGGCCAAAATCGTCGAATGAAACTTACATGTGAGACCATGAGAGCATTTTTATAATTATTGTAGGTCATAATCGTCGAAAAATCGCGTTGTAAAGTGAATATACATGTGAGACCATGAGGCATTGTTATATATAAAGGTTGTAGTCAATAATCGTCGAATGAAATTTGCAAGTAAGACCGATAACGGCATTGATATAAATACTATTGTTAGAAGGCGTCATACAAATTGTGATCAAAATTTGTGTAGTCAACTATTAGGCATCCTCTCCGGAATAAGTTATAAATATCCTGTAAAAAACGAAATGTAAATAATGATAATAATAAATAGTTAAAAGCAGGAACAAATAGCTGTTTTAGAAGTGAAACAAAAGTCTTGGTAAATCATATGGTTAGAGATATAAACAGAATTGTAAGAGTGGTGGCTGGCTAGAAGCCATAAATCAAGCGAAGCATCACCAGAGGGGCAAGGCAGCTGTGAGCGCCCGACCTACCGTAATGTGTGAGTGAGACAGAAAGTTAATGGGTTCTGCGGCAAAGCAAGGGTCTGTCATAAACTAACAATAAAAAGGCCATTATGTAAAAGTTTTTATTAAAAGATGCAAGCTGTAATTAACTTATAAAATCACAATGCTGGGATGGAGACCATTCTCCAGAATATAAGTTTGAAGCATTTCCATGAATTTTGACGGGTTTTGTCAAACACTTTTATTGTAAATAAAAGGATTCCTTCCTCAAAAGAATGAAAGAACGGGTTGTGAAAAATACTGTTTAAAGATGAATAAAGATCCCTCAAAAATAAATAACACAGTGCATGGTACGCTGCAAATAAATATCACCTGATGTATGAGAATGGAATTGGTAGAACAAGGGTTCGATTCACAGACATGGCATGTTTCTTGTACAGTATTTTAAATATGTAAAATCTAAGGCTTTGTGGAGAAATACTAGTAAGGTCCAAAGGACTAAATAAGTGATAGATAAATGATAATTGTGTAACGTTAAAGAAACCCAGAAGGGTAAAGATTGAAATGAATATAAATGTCCAAAGCCTTGGAAAGTTATATGACTTGAATGATAGGCGCGCTTGACGCCTTAGTAAAATATACTACAAATAATTATAATTAGATTTAAGCAAGACAAAGTGGTTACAAAGTGGTTTCAAAGTTCATAGAATAATGAAATGACATTATAGAGATCTTGATAAATTTTAACAAAGTGATTAATTTTTAGTTTTGAATGACACTTGAAGAGACTATGCCAAGTGATTAATTTTTAGTTTGAATGGCACTTGAAGAGACTACGCCAAGTGATTGATTTCTTTTAATATATTTTGAGTGACACTTGAAGGAACTATGCCAAGTGATTGTTTTTTCTTACATGTTTTTGAGTGAATATATTTTTCTTTTATGAATTAAATTCTGTAAAATTATAATGTTGTGTTTTACCTCAAATCCTTGTGAACCTTGAGTATTCCATATCAGATGTTTATTCAGTGGTGGAGGGAACGTACCATACCCCGAACCCGCAAGAGCAAAAGCCGAGTGCTGATTAATCATCATCCGTGTAAACGGGCACAGTATTAAGACTAGTGGGAGACGAAATATGTTTCTGGCGACTGCTAATGAAGAGAAGAGATAGGTTGGTAGGACACATAGACAACTAAAACACCCAGGAATAGCAAGCTTAGTTATGGAAGGAAGTGTCAAGGACAAGAACTGTAGAGGTAGAGCAAGGTTAGAATATGTTAAACAGATTGCCTTGGATGTAGGGTGTTGCGGCTATGTAGAAATGAAACGATTAGCTCAGGACAGGGAGGCATGGAGGGCTGCATCAAACCAGTCAAGAGACTGAAGACTCAAACAACAACAAGAACAACTCACAGGTTCAATGATACCGTACGCAAGAGACGCCTAAATGTATGGCCATAAGTATAGAATGAACAGCGACAGACTTACCAAATGACTGTTATTTTAAGGTAATCAGTTCAAAGGTCAACATAGACTTTCTAGAAGAAGCCTCCAGGATATGAATATCTCAGACGACATCATAGTCGTGTAGCCTTTAGTATATAGTTACCAAGCACACATTCTCGGAGAGAGAAACAACTGGTAGGAAGTGGTTCACAGAACGCAAGATGCATTCTTCAAGAGATGTTGAGAGTATAAGAAGGCGAGAACCATCAGGCCATCTAACAAGTTTAAACGTGCTATTTGAATGGGCATAACGTTGATTAATAATATTAAAATGAAAGTGAAAATCTACAGCCTGCTTCCAGTCGACCGACCGGGTCAGGGAATGGAATGATGCCCCCCATCAAGAGCCGGCTGCCGAAGCATGTCGCACTCTCCTGGGGCAATGATTAAATGAAAGACAGATGAAATGAAATGATAGTGGAGAGTGTTGCTGGAATGAAGTTGTGACAGGGAAAACCGGAGTACCCGGAGAAAAACCTGTCTGCCTCCGATTCGTCCAGCACGAATCTCACATGGAGTGACCGGGATTTGAACCACGGATCCAGCGGTGAGAGGCCGGCGTACTGCCGCCTAAGCCACGGAGGCTCTTATTAATAATATTAATATATATTATTAATAATAATGATAGTAATTAGCAATTTGTATTTTCATTTGAGGCGCTTGGACATTGTGATCATTGAGCCCCGTGTACTTAGGTGTGTGTCTCGATTGGGTACTGTATATAGATAGTATATGTCTCATAACCTGTGTTATTGTAGTGTCTGTATCATTGTGTTCATTTGTAATTAAGGTGAGGATTGGGAAGGAGGCAGCCGAGGCCGTAAGTTTGGAGTCATCCCGGTATTAGCCTGGAGTAGAAGTGGGAAACTTCAGAAAATCACTTCCAGGATGACTGAGGTGGGAATCGAACCCACTTGTTCTCAGCTTTGCCTCACGAGGTGGAGGATACCCCATTCCAACCCTCATACCAGAATTAAATGTTTTGGCATAGTCGGGAATCGAACCCGGACCTCCGGGACGACAGCCTGGATTTCTTAAACCGTCAATTTTCTTTGTCTCTTTATTTTCGGTGCTACTCCGCTCGACGATACACGCAAGAAACGAGTACTACAATTGCTGGTATTACGACAGGCGTGCGGGGTAAAACCTTTCCAATCATAGTACCAATTGTATAAAACAACTATCACTGCTCAACTAGCACACAAGATGCAATATTCTCCATTACTGATTATTTGTATAAAGCCATCGTTAGTTCTAAAAGAACAGTTTCTGTTTTCCTGGATTTAAGAAAAACCGTTGACACAGTTGAGGCGTATACTACAATATACTCATTAGAAAACTTGAAAAGGAAGGTATTCGTGGTATTCCTCAAGAAATAATAAGCTTTCTTTTTAACAGAATAAAAAAGGTACGAACCAAAGATACTCTACGAAGAAGTGCTGAAGTAAAAATTGGAATTCCCCAAGGAACAGTTTCAGGTTCTATTCTTTTTTAATTTTTTTTATTCTATATAATTATTAACGATTTGTGTGAGCTGAACTGTAATGCAATGATTATGACACTGTCATCACAGTTACGGGAACAACTTGGGGGGTCACTTTTAACAGAACTCAAGAAACCCTTGCTGCAGTCCAAAAATGGCTAAGAAACCACCTTCTTATCTTAAACTAGCAACCCGACCCGGGAACAGTTATGAATGCATTACGTGATAAGCGCTTTTTTTTTCAATGTCAATGAACAACGACCAATATCTGTTTTACGTCTCGGCATGATGGGTTAAAATCACTGACTGGACTATTAATTATATTTTCATGGAGATGCATGTGCAACAAATTCTTGTCAGACGTAATTTAAGAATGGCGAGGTGCATGAAACACAAATCCCCCTTCCGTCCAATCTTAACTTGACTGTGAATTTTGCGGAACGAAAAGTTCACTGACGAAATGAAGAAAAGCCGAGTTGCAATTCCAGGAAAACTGCAAACACAACCACTCTTCTCTAAAGTTTTTAACTCAACACGACTCGACAGTTTGCTGCTGGCTGTATCTGGGAAATAAGCTCATCCGCTAGCTAATCTGTAACTGGGGTGATAGGTTCGCCCCTAACTAGCTCGTAAACTGTCGCCTCAGTAACTGAATGGAGATTGTTGGAAGAAATGAAAACGTAAAAACAGTTATTGTAGGCGATGTATTGAAGATAGAGATATGCTCTCCCGGTCTTTTTGTAGAACTTTTCATGCTGAACAATTTTTATACTCATATTATTTAGATATTTTAACGGTTTGCCCAGCGTAAGCTTACAAAGCGCTCGGACGCCAGGTTTTTTTTCGACTTTTCCACTGAAATCGTTACTTCTCGGCTTCCTTTGATCATAAATAAATTATTTTCTACAGAGATCATCCTCGAAATATCCTTTACAGAATGGTGAAAACCGCATCAAAATCCATCCAGTAGTTCTCGAGTTTACCCGTAACATCCAAGAATCGGGGACTTTGTTTTATACTAAGTAGAAATGAAACCAAAACACAATATCTATGCCTCTCATACAAGAAAACATTACGACCCACAGACAATTTAACACTAAAGATCTAGACACCAATTTGTTATAATAGCGACAGATGCAACTGCTATAACCTACAGAAGTCAATGAATGCTACATATTTAGGGATTATTATAGATAGTCATTTAAAATGGAATATTCATGCATTAAAATTAGTCAGTAAACCCCAAAAGTTAATTTATATATTTTACATAATCAGAAATATCTTTTCAGTAAAAGTCTTGAGAACTGCATATTATATTTAGTCCAGTCACAACTAAAACATGGAATAAATGGTTGGGGTGGAATACTTGATTCACATTTGGCCCAGGATCTCATTCTAAAAGTTATGTACAGGAAGCCACCAATTTTTCCAACATGTGAACCGTATCAACAAAGCATGGTGCTTAATATACCTACGACAGTTATTTGTTCAGTCATCAATCATATTTATACATAAAAATATGAAGCTCTTCTCTAATGGACAAAAACTACAAATTTGCACCAGACTTCAAGACAGAACTGGAATAAGTATCCCTCCTCGAAACACACTACTTGGCCAAAGGAATTTAATTTGTCTTAGCACTAGGATAATCAATATATTGCCAGTAAATATGACAAATAACACCCTGAATATTCTGAAGAAAAGGCTTTTTACATGTCTCCTTAATAACTTTGATAAAGTAAATGAACTTATACATTTTCACCTACATATTTAAATCAACTCAATCACAAATTTCATCTTACTAAGTGATCTATCATCTTCTTTTATTTTTAGTATCCTTTTATATATTTTTTTCACTCCGACCAAATGAAATTACCATGAGAGTATGGGAAGAACATTTTAAGTCCCTTCTAAATCACGAATCCAAGAGATGTAATTTCTCATCAGATAGATCTTCTTCAGATGAGGATACGTTAATTATATCCTTGGAAGAAATCAAAGCAATAATAGATTGCGGAAAAAACAAGAAGGCTCCTGGACCAGACCTCATTTCCACATAAGTACTAAAGCAGTCACAGGACATACTCTTACCATTTTGGACCTATCTCTTTAATGCATGCATACGATTCGGGACCATTCCAGACAGCTGGAGAATTTCCACCATCAAAATTCTCTACCAGTGATCCCAATTCATACAGAGGTATTGCACTTGAGAACAACATCTTCAAGGTATTTATGAAGCTTCTCACAACGAAACTAACACCAATAGCAGAAATTCCAGATTGCCAATTTGGTTTTATGCAAGGAAGAAGCACAACACTGGCAGTAACTTATCTTATAAGTGAAGTGCAAGAATCTTTAAGAAAACCTAAATGAAAATATTATACAGTATTTGTGGATTATGCAAAAGCTTTCGACTCATTACATCGGGAACTACTTATCCAGAAGGTCAAAGGTTTGACCAATGAATTAAGACCAATAACGACCTTACTGGAACATATACTGGCATACAACCTCTTAGAAATAGACGACGGTGTCACCACATCTCATTATATCAGACAGACGAACGGAGTTTTGCAGGGTGATCCTTTAAGACCGCTTCTATTTAGTATTACTATGGCAGACATTACCAGCATAATAAAGGACTCTCCCAATACCACACTCTTACTCAATGCGGATGACATTGTATTAGGGTCTTCAAACAAATTAGAATTACAGAGTGTATTGTTTGAACTAGAAAAATGGGTCAATGAAAATCACCTTGATATTAACCTTCAACAAACGGTTCAATTGATATTTCGAAAAGGAGGTAAACCTGCGCTGAAAGACACGCTCACCATTAAACGTAGTGAACAAGTTCAAATACCTGGGCATAACCCTGCAGACTACAGCCACATCCTTCAGTCATCATATACAAGAGAGGTCAGCAACAGCTATCAGAGCCATTTACAAGATTAAGAATCTACCAGCGTTATCGCTAGTTACAGCTCTGACCCTTTTCCATACGACCATCTCACCAGTTGTTACGTATGGTCTTGAAATACTATGGGATTTTCTCACATTTAGCGATCTAGAAAGAATAGAGAATGTTAAGTCGAGATTTTCAAAGTATATAGCCTACTAAGAGTTGGACAGATGGCTCCCACAAGATTAGTCTATGAGTTAGCAAAGGGAACCTTCTTCATCGAAGACCTCAGACTGAAAGTTCCTTTGCCGGCTACAAGATCCTCTACTGACTTTTTGGAGGCTAGAAGAGCAAAGAGACAAGAGATAGATCCAGACTTTTATATTACTGATGCCATGATGAACAGAACGTGGTCTAACGAGAATCAAGATCAAAGACACATAATAACGAGACTCGCCATTCACGGATTCCATCATAAGATATGCTCCAACAGATCCTTCCATAGTCCGAATGATAATTGTGTTTGCATTTTATGCAACGAAAGGTGTACCAGGTACCATATTACGACGTGCCGCAAAATATTAAAATCATTCAGTGATTATAGTAAAAATTAATGCCAATTCGGGCGATCCTTTTTCCTTTATTGTGTTTTCAATTAGGATGTAACTTGAAGTTTTTTGTTTCAATAAAGGAAATCTTTAATTAATAATTAATGTTTTTACTATAAACCTTTATTACTACTATCAGACAAATATTTCAATATAGTGAATACCATGATGCAAAGAAACTGTGTTCTTGAAGCCCACGCACAAGTTTATCTCATGTGGGATTCACCCTGTATAAGCTATACATGCTTTTTCTGCCGTTGAATTAAAGTGTTTTCTCGTAAGAGAAACAACTAATTGTTGGAGAGAAATGAATCAAAGCTGGACGAGTCCATTTGAAATTAGGTGAATTCTCAAGCTCGTGAAAAATAAACTCGCCGTGTCACACTTGGGTCTTTCCTCTTACCGGCAAATTTTTACCCTGCTCGAGTCTTCGAGGGTTAATAGTGAAGAGTCGCGATTCAGTGAGAATGGTTAGTGCTATCATGACCCGTTGTTTCTATCGCAACAACTACTGTATACTGTGAACGCTCTCGACCATGACTTCTTTCATCTTGAAAGATAATCACCAAATCTTTGCATGATGAGTGTACATATTTTAATCAGCACTTGGTACTAGGTGTAGAATGTTTGCCCTATTGAATTGAATACCGATGGTGAAGGTAGATAGGTAGCAAGGATTCGGCATGTACAGTGGAGTCTCAGTAATTCGAGGCGAAAAACTTGGACTTACGAAATTACACTTTTGTCAGCGCCCGTTGTGAATACAATCAAAGCTGGGCGGCTATATTTACATTATATGTCTGCGAGAAACCAGGGCTTTCTCAGCTCGATGCACAGCGTTGTAAACTCACCACCGTAGTAATTGAGAGCAAGCAGTGAGACTGGACAGAACTGCGTGCAGATATGGAATACTAGAGATCTGACGTGGACTGACAGAGGAAGCATGCTATTGGTCAAGACCATCAGCTATTGGTCTACAGCGAACAGTCATAATAATGGTTATTGTCTGCGCGTGCGTACCGTTTGAGTCACCGGTTGTTAACGACGAAGTTGAGAGAACTATATTGTGGGTGAGAAGGAGAGAGGACAGGGGTAAGATCAGGGAACTGCCGGACAGCGTTCAAGCTTTCGCGCACTGAAATTGACGATTTGTTATTTTTGTTAATTCAAATATTTCAACTCGGATTTGTGGGAATATTGAACTATCGAGACTCGAAATATCGAAACTCTTATATACAGGGTCTTTCATATAAAGTAAGAACGCCAAGCGGCGGGTTTGTTATCCGCTAGTGTGGTGGCCTTGACCGAGCTTGTAGCGAGCCGTGGCCCCCTGCTCTAAGCGTGTGTACAATCCTCTATGAAATATTACCTTATAAGAGTTGCTGGAAGTGTCGTCCTTCCTGGGTTATACAGGCATTGTATCTGGTAACCACATTTTGGCTGACGCGAGTGAGTCATGCCACTGTATTTTTTCTGATTTTTTATTTTGTGTTTTTTATTGAGCACTGAACCAGTAGTGTCAAAGTTATTTGCAATTACGTGAATCTGTGCTAGTGAAGGTGGCACTTCATCAGGAAATTGCTGAACAAATGCATCACGTACCCGCCGAGCCGAATCGTAATTAAAATAAATTTTACATACAAAAGAACGATGTTGCAATGATAACTGTCTCAACATGTTAGCAGTTGTGGTTCAGACTGGCGACTGACAACACCTGCACGTTTATTGCAAGGTCAAGTTTGTACTATGCACGCGCTTTCAATGCTACAGCAGGGGGCCGTGATGCGTCACAAGCTCGGTCAAGCCGGCTTCAGCACCGAATGACAAAACCGCCGTTCGCCGTTCTTACTTTATATGAAAGACCCTGTATTTATATAAGTACATATTTCTCAATTTGATTGTACTCAGCGTGGACTCAATATCGATTGATAAAATATTTTCTGTAATTATGCCGATTGAGCGTTCGAAGTGCATCCCTGCGTATTATTCAAATCAGCTGATATAAAAACTCGGCAACGCGGCTCAGCTGATCCATGCTACCGTCATATCCTTCACGTTCTTTCTTTCGAAATAAAGAGTATACGTTGAGTCCCGCATGGGTTAGACGTTTTAATTCTCTCACTGTATTTAGATGGAATTGTATTTTTGTACAATAGCTGTAAACGTCCATCTGCCATAAGAAAAGAGATCAAAGCTTAAGCCCGCTCATACGTAAGCGTGCTTACCCCGTATTGTATAAATGAGCCGGTCATTCGTGGCCGGTTGTATGAATTTAAGAGCGAGTCTACATAATATCACGTGACATCCCCTTCACAATCTGCCGGCACACCCACCCAGCACGCCGTCACTCACTATTCTCAGCGCTCGCACGCTCTGTACGCTGACAGCTCGAGAAGAACACTAAGATAAAACTCAATATACGCATGCGCTATGTAAGGAGATACTACGCACTTCATTTGCACTGGTCACAAACGTATGACTGTTCGCTGTGCGCGTATACACCATTGCGCACGTTACGGGCCCAGAAGGAACGGCCCATCCATACTCAATCCAAACTATACTCTGTGAGCTGCTAGAATAGGATTGACAGTTCTCGCCTCGCCATGTGGTCAGGGAACATGGTTGCCAAACAGTTAAAATAACAAGCGATCACACTGTACAAGCTAGAGATACAGCTGCCAGGCACTGACGCACGTGGGCTGTGATATTGCAACGCAGAGTATTATGACATCAACTGTGCAAACATGGATTGATCAAGAGGCAGAGGGGTAATGACTGACGATGAACTTCCGGCCAAATGTCAATCCTATTCAGACAGCTCACAGAGTATATGCATCTCAATGCAAAGAGAAGAAAAGAGGGGGAAAGGTGGCGTGTTGGTGGAGTGGTAAAACTGTTTGCCTCTCGTCAAAACCGACAGGGTTCGATTTCTGGTAAATGTATGTGACATTTTCGAAGGTGAAATGTCACGTCCTGTGGTACGGAGTTTACGAAAGAAAAACGGAGTTCTCTTGGCTCTTGATCCCAAGATTAACGGTCACGTAAGGCTACAAGCTTCCTTTTCTTTTCATTGCGAAGACTCCCTTGCAAAATGGGTTGGAAATGTTGTTAGTTCGATTAAGAGCTTGGGACATCGTTAGCCATTATCCTTATTTATTACTTCTCTCTCTGTGTGATTGTGCATGTACGTAACTGTAGAAGTGTGTTAAGTGTGTAGCGCCTGTAATGGAGGTACAGTAAGTGCCCCGGGACATAAAATAGGGTACCGGCCCTGCATGTGCTTAGAGCTGAACATGAGAAACTATGAGAAACCCCTTCAAGCTCATTCGATGGTGGGGTTTGAACCCACTTGTCTCGTGAGTTTGGGCGTACACTTTCCTTAGAGACCCCTGAACTGAACCTAGGAGCCCATATATTCTGAGTGTAACTAGTACGTGCCCTAAGCAAATAAAAGGTTGAAATAAATATCCCTCAAAATACATATTTCACCATACTTGAGTTGTAAAAAGAATGTTTACATCCTAATCAAATCATGTTGGGGAAGTGTTATGTAGAACAGGGTTCTCTACTTCTGAACGAAAGTAGAGAGTGGTCACACAGAGAGAGAAGTAATAAATAAGGATAATGGCTAACGATGTCCCAAGCTCTTAATCGAACTAACAACATTTCCAACCCATTTTGCAAGGGAGTCTTCGCAATGAAAAGAAAAGGAAGCTTGTAGTCTTACGTGACCGTTAATCTTGGGATCAAGAGCCAAGAGAACTCCGTTTTTCTTTCGTAGACTCCGTACCACAGGACGTGATATTTCACCTACGAAAATGTCACATACATTTACCAGAAATCGAACCCTGTCGGTTTTGACGAGAGGCAAACAGTTTTACCACTCCACCAACACGCCACCTTTCCCCCTCTTTTCTTCTCTTTGCATTGAGATGCATATACTCTGTGAGCTGCCTGAATAGGATTGACATTTGGCCGGAAGTTCCTCGTCAGTCATCACCCCTCTGCCTCTTGATCAATCCATGTTTGCATAGTTGATGTCATAATACTCTGCGTTGCAATATCACAGCCCACGTGCGTCAGTGCCTGGCAGCTGTATCTCTAGCTTGTACAGTGGGATCGCTTGTTATTTTAACTGTTTGGCAACCATGTTCCCTGACCACATGGCGAGGCGAGAACTGTCAATCCTATTCTAGCAGCTCACAGAGTATAGTTTGGATTGAGTATGGATGGGCCGTTCCTTCTGGGCCCGTAACGTGCGCAATGGTGTATACGCGCACAGCGAACAGTCATACGTTTGTGACCAGTGCAAATGAAGTGCGTAGTATCTCCTTACATAGCGCATGCGTATATTGAGTTTTATCTTAGTGTTCTTCTCGAGCTGTCAGCGTACAGAGCGTGCGAGCGCTGAGAATAGTGAGTGACGGCGTGCTGGGTGGGTGTGCCGGCAGACTGTGAAGGGGATGTCACGTGATATTATGTATACTCGCTCTTAAATTCATACAACCGGCCACGAATGACCGGCTCATTTATACAATAAGGGGTAAGCACGCTAGTAGTGGTTTTTGAGGGGTTCTAAATCCTCCACCTCCACACCCTCCACACAAGATGGCGGCGGCGCGATATCTCTCGAACGCATGGTCAGATTTTGACGAATGAGGTGTCATTGAACTCGGGCTGACACTCCCTTTCCAATGGACGACATATTTCAACCCCAAAATAAAACCTACCCCTACTAGGGGGTGAAATTGTATTTTTTTTAGAGAATCTCTCTTTCCAATTGCAATATGTGAGAGTTTGAATGTCGATATGGAATGAAACGTTGTTCTACATAAAGTGCATATGTGCGGTTGATAGCCACTATGAATTAACATGCTTGTTTTCTGTTTTTACGCATGCCCACTCATGGCTTTTGTAAGAGGGTGGGGGAGCGGATCCCTATGGATGGGTTATTGTTGACGGGTCATTGTTGGCGGGGGTCATTGTTGCCGGGTCATTGTGGACGAGTCCTTGTGGACAAGTCCTTGTGGACAGGTCCTTGTGGACAAGTCCTTGTTAACAGGTCCTTGTGGACGAGTCCTTGTGGATGAGTCCTTGTTGATGAGTCCCTTTGGACTTATCCCTTTAGACCGGTCCCTTTGGATTGGTCCCTATGGACTGGCCTATGGTCCCTAATGCTATGATGAAATTAAACGTTGTTCCACATGAAACGCATGTGAAGAGCCGATTGCTACTATGAATTAACATGTTTGTTTTTTGTTTTTACGCATGCGCACTTGTTTTTTTTTTCTGTAAGCGGGCGGGCTTTTTGAATAATGATTTATAGATGAGTTATTTTTAAAAAAATTATCAAAAGATCCAAAACTAATATCTCATGAATCAGTAAGGCTAGGGACCTGTATGAGAGGTCGTTGGACTTGAGGTGACATTCTGTTTTTTGAATATATTATTTATTTATGTCAAAAGGACCTAACTGCACTTTTGTTAATATCTCGCTAACTAATAATCAGAGAGGGTCAAGTGAGGTGTCATAGGACTCAGGACGGTCAACCCTTTTCCATGACCAACGAATTTACCCAAAAGATCTAAGGTCATTAGCTTTTTATTATCTCATGAATCAATAAGGCTAGGGACCTGTATGAGAGGTCGTTGGACTTGAGGTGACATTCTGTTTTTGAATATATTATTTATTTATATCAAAAGGGCCTAACTGCACTTTTGTTAATATCTCGCTAACTAATAATCAGAGAGGGTCAAGTGAGGTGTCATAGGACTCAGGATGGTCAACCCTTTTCCATGATCAACGAATTTACCCAAAAGATTCAAAACAGCAAGGTCATTGACCTATGATTTTATAAACTAATAATCGAATATCTACATGTGAGGTGTTATAGGACTTAGAATGGTCAACCCTTTCCCATGGCCAATGAATTTACCCAAAATACTGCCCCCGTAATTGAATTATATAGAGACCACGGTGGCTATTTTGGAAATTATAGCGAAAGTTATGGCTGTCATAGTTATGACGTGGGTAGTCATGACGTAAGCACGGATGACGCAGACGTTATGCCAGCAGGCTACTTGAGCTGAGATTCTCAGTGACGTCAGCATTTATTCGAGAAGGATCCGAGATGTACGACGCAGTGGCAGGAAACGTGGAATTCTGCTGAGGAAGAAATTATGCTATTGGAGGGGAGGCTCAAACCAATGAACGATAGTCTGAAGGAAGACGGAGATTGCTGAAACTATGGTATTTTTATTACTTTTTGGAATGCAGAATTGTGGAAATCCATTTGCAGTAGAGGCATTGATCTGGAATTTTGGTGAAATTTATTTTCAGTTTTTGAATTATGAAAATCCGTCATGTATTGACGAAGTTGGAACTTCTAGCGATGACGCAGTAACACGCGATGGAAGGGATAGATACGCCCCTCATGAAGTTCATAAAAGGCCTTGCGCAGAAGAGAGGAGCCTCATTCTCTCAGATTATAAATCGTCTGATATTCAATCGTCAGATCTCAAATAGTCATTTCAGTGAAACGTCGAGTGAGTTTAGTAGTGAAAAAGTCGTCTTTGTAACGCGTGGCGAAGCCACTAGTCGACCCTTATAACGCTTCTACAAGATTAGCTGTGAACAGTTAGCGGTCGCCTATAAGCTAATTCTCTTGTGCATTGCTACAGTAAGGACTGTAGAAAAGCTGAACAATTTCGAGGAAGAATTTTGGAAGTTATTGACAATATTAGACGACTGACAAAAGTGATTTTCTCGCCACAGGAGAAACACTTTGTATAGCCAGACTCTACGCTACGGCTGACCCGGCTAGTGAAATAGGGAGACTTCAGATTGCTTTTGTGACACAACGCTACAGTATTATGGAGCAGTCTAATATGGCAGTTTGTTCTTCTAATACTATTACCGAAGAGAAGATGGAAGGCTAAAGGACTTAATGCAATTGGGAGATATTTCAACGGAGTAAGATAGCAGCATGGAACTTCGCTAATTGCTATTCCATACAAGCGAACATGTGGTAAATAACCATCTACACCCATGTTTCGTGATTAAAGGCTGAATACTATCAAACAGCAATAGAAATGATTTCATACTTTCTGAATATGAATATTTCTTCGGAGATTTATACAAAAACTTCATGGCGATTTTCAACTGGAACTTCAGGGATTTTTCAAGAGAGGTCAGGGTTGTCCCGACTCACAAAGAAGATTATTGCCGGAAGGATGTCGTTCGTCTTCGTGAAGCAGTTCGATTCTCCGATGGTGCTGTTTCTGGTTTCGAGGATGGAGCTCAGCTTTAACTTGGTGAAATGGATCCATCAACAGTCTTCTTTGGGGAATTTTCCTCTGGAACGTCAATCGGCAGATAAGGTAGTCGTGAACGTTTATTGTATTTGAGTTTCTTAGCAATATTTGAGCAACCATTTTTCCCATATTTTTGTCCTCATGTATTTTTGCCCGATATTCTTGTTTGAGATTCCTATTCTCAGTACACCTTGATGAGTTATGCCTTTTTCGACGTTTTATTAAGACATTGTTATGTCATGGGCATAGTTAAATGATTTTGAATCAGTTGAGACTGATATTTAGATTTTTCAGTAATTTGCTTATTTTGTAGTCACGATTTGACTGTAAGTTAATGTTTTTTATGGCAGATTTAAATTCAGACAGCGTGTCACTTTATTAAAGTAATTCTACCCCAGTTTAATTACTTTGACCAATTTTCTGTCATCATCAAGAAGGAAGAACATTTAAATGATTTTAGAGCGTTAAAATCCAGTACGTTGTCGACGATCTTGGAAATACTAGTCGGTATTTGAATTGATTGCAACACAGACATTTATCGTCAGTCATGAACGACCATTGCATCTTAGGCAATTTTGTGAAAGATGAACATTAATTATGAATTATTGAATGCATTAAATTCGTGAAACTTGTGTTAGGTTTTTTTCTCATATAGAGATTTATATAATGATGTTTGCATTCCCCAGTCTAATTGGATTCTATTCGACTATTTTGCAGTTAGTCGCACCTTGTTTGATGATAGTATTTTTATACTACAATTCTTTGAAGATGTTAATCTTAAATTTTGATAGACCAGACAGGCGTATATAAGCGTATTCACTATTAAATTTGTTTGTGATTGGCAAATTTTTATTTCATTTCGATTCATGAATGAAATCCACGAAGTTTAAATGACAACAGTTTTGAAACAATTATTGATATATGAATTTTTAAGTGGAACTATGAATGTATAATCGATAGTGCAGCGGACATGTTGAAAGTCGCTGATGTATAATGCCCTTAAATAAATGAAGGAGATTCCCACAGTAATTAATAATGATAAAGATTGTGTTAGTGGAAGTTTTTTGTAAATGCTGTGGATGATTTTGATGCCGTATATTTTAATATATGATGAATTTTGGGCTATTTTGAATGCAGTTTGTGCATTATTTTGTAAGCGAAGTATTTTCCACTAGAGTGTATTGTCATAGTTCGTTGAAAATTAATCAAGTGAATTTACTGTTATAATTAACAAGAGTTTTGAAAGAATTTGAGATAAGATTTTGAATGAAGATTACCGTCACAAATAATTAAAATTATTACAACCTTTATTAAACCAGATTGTGACATGTACATGTATAACTAACCTTCATTGGTCGATTATATTAAACACGATTATGAATTTACCAACCGGATAAAACATGTGGTTCAATGTATTTCTTAAATTATTAATTTAAATAATTTAAATGTTGATATTGTAAATAATAAATGTAAATATCTTTGACAATAATGTGGAACGAAAGTAATGTTAAAGGCGTGTTTAAAATTTTTGTATTTATCTTCGACAATATTATAAACAATTTCTAATTGTTATAACTAATTTATGTGATTTTGTTATAAACATTTAAGAGTGTGTTTGATACTCTAAACTATGCTGATTAAACATTTGGATGATAACTTAACAAATTTAAGGATAGTTAAAATAATCCAGTGGGATGTGAGTTAAGCATTTGAAAGATTTGCGTCAATATGTATGAAATGTCTTGTAGACATTTAAAGCTTTAAAAGGAGCTGAATTCTTACGCAAGTGTGGCGTGACGAGTGAGCCCCATTTGACAGGTGTGAGCCAGGTTAAAGAGTAGACCAGCCGGACAGACATCTGGTTATCAGCGGGTGAGGTCGATACTCCGGCCTTGTGCCTATTAATACAAGTGCAATGTTTATTAAAAGAAACCAAATGCTCTATATATGTCGTACCCTGACTTCCTCATCCAATCCAAATGTGTTTTAAAATGTTACGTTATTTTGAGCTCATGGGAGCTAACATATTGTTTGATAACTTTGCAAGTCCTTTAGGAGGACGTAGTCAGATTGACATAGGCTACTGATAGCCACGTTTATTTTGTTGAGTTGTGAAAATCATACTCTTTATTTGAAAATAAAGCTTTTGTACAGTTCAAAGTTCTCGTCTTCGGTCTGGTTCATTTTTAAATGTCATGGTGAAGGTTATTGTGAGAGCATACTTTAAGGATCCTGTTGTCAACCCAATCCCCGAGATATTTATAAGAGGTAAGTAAAAGTAAGTATGAAACCCCGTCTATTTTGGTGTGTTCCACAATAATTTTTCTTGATAACTTCTGTGTTCAAACCTCGGTAGTATCTGTCAGTGCCAATTTCATTGATGTAGCTGAGCTGGTGCGATTGATTGTTGGCAATCCGATTGAGGGGGCGGATATCTGACAGCCTACTATCCGGGTAAACGGGGACAATACCCAATACATCAAGGTCAACGACCTGAGATTTTATAAACTAATAATCGGATACGAACATGTGAGATGTTTACCATGTGTGTGATGAAACATAGCTAGGTAGAGAAAGAATTAGTGTAGGCTACATGTATGGTGATTGACAAGTCTTTTACCATTGAAACTTGTTTTTCAGATCAAACTGCAGTATAGAGAGAGTATAGGTTGTAGGTATGGGTTAATAAATGACGAACGGTGTACACACAAACTCTGATTTATCGATTCAAGAATTAAGAGGAGACTATCTTTAATTGATTGGTTAAAGAGGATAGCTAAAACATAAAAATGCTCAGTGGTTACCGGGACAAGATGGTCGCTACACACACACAACAAGCTTTAAATACTTGAGGCTCATAATCTATACACACACACTCGCTTGTTCTAAACTAAACTGTGTTGCTGTCAGTGCTCAGACAGTAGGCTGATGACAAAAAATGCATTGCTAACAGAAATATAATCATTTCCGGTTGTATAATGTTACCAGCTATCCATTTTGTGTTGCAGTGTTAAGCACTTTTAGCTCTTGTACTGGTGGTCTTAACTCGATTTCCAGGTCTGATGCCTAGAACGAGTCAAACTAAGAAACAAGGGCAAGGTGGTGTAGTGGTTAAGCTGTTAGCCTTTTCACCAGGGTTCGATTTCAGGTTAATATGCATGTCATAAACACATTAAACAAAACAAAACAGAGATAACGTTCAAAACTGATTACATTTGTGTCTTTCCAAATTATTACTTGGATTACAAATACAAAGGTGAACTGGGTTTGATATACACTAATGCTGTCTATCACACACTAGACTGTAAGAAAGCCAAAAGAGCAAAAGGCGTAGGTAGAGCAGTGGTAAAATTGCTATATGTAGAGAACTACCTAGCGGTTTTATGAACTGGCAAAGCTATATATCGCATAAACAGTGTAGGATACAATCCAGCAATCAAATTTGTATCTTGTGGAACAGAAAAAATGCACTTTTACCTTGATGGATAGCAAATGAGTGCAGATGAATGACCTATGCATTAGCCTACCATAGGGTTATAACCACGAGGTGGAGGTGTACTTCTATATTTTATTGTTTAGAGACAAGGCTTTTTTGTAACCAGTAGATTTAGTATTTTGTAAATATTAATTTTTGTAATTGTAAAAATAGTGGAAACATTTTTTGTAATTGTAAATGTTAATTGTATAACTAAAAGTTATTTGGGATAAGTGTGCATGTCAAGGATATATAGCGTGGTTGTATTTGTTTTTCAAAGACAGGTATGGTTGTGTGAATGTATGACTATAGATAGAATGATAGAGAGAGAGAGAGAGAGAGAGTGTGTGTGTGTGTGTGTGTGTGTGGGTAGCATTGATTGTTCAACCAAAGCAAACACGGCAAGGTAGGATGGTGGGGTAATTAATGTATATAGCAAATGGTAAATAGTATACTCTAGTTTTTTTAACACATGTGTTTCTTTTAAATGCAGCGGTAGATAGGTGTTATTTTGTAAAACAGTCTTACCTACAGTAGTAGTATTAGTAGTAGTAGTAGTAGTAGTAGTAGTAGTAGTCCTATACGTTTTTGGAAACAAACAGAAAGAGAATGCACTATTGCCATGGCCAAGCACTTCCATTAAAATAATTTCAAGAAAATTTTAATCAGCAAATGTGTGTTTTACAAAACTAAACTTTCAGCATGGACTAAATCATAAACGTGTCGTCTGTGATATGAAAAAAATAGGAAATCCATGTTTCCATATCAACACAATTTAAAAACTTAAAACTGACCTTTAAAAATGTAAATGGGAAATTGACAAGTGTGTAAACAACAACAAAATGGAAAATTCTTGTTTTCGTATCATGAAATCCAAAAACTTTAAACTGACATTTTCAAATCGTGTACATGGAAAATTGACAAATGGCAATGTGTGAAATGTGAAAATGAAAAACAAATGAACAAATGGCTATCATTATTTAAAAAAATAAAAAAACCGTCGTGTTCTATCGTTAAAGTGTGAATCAAACCACATCTACTTATTTGAATCACCCGAGACTGAGTAGACCGGTTTTAGTTCTAATATGCTTTTAAAATTTTATGTTAAAGCTCGAATTGAACTCAAGAGCTTTAGAGTGCCTGCTAACTATTATAACCGTTACGTCACAAAGACAACTTTACACTACTCTTAATGAACAATAATAATAAAAAGAATAATAAATATTGATTTTTTTTAAGAATGAACATGGTGACACTGTTTCTGTTGCACTGTCTGCTAGCTACTAGCCAGCAGCTGGGGTCTTAGAAAACGATACAGTTGACATTTTGCAATGAGATGTGACATGTTTCAAAGTATAGTATTATGGGTTGCTGTTGAGTAAAAACTAATCCTGTACAAGGAAGCAAGGGTTCGAACCTAACATTACTATTGCCTGAACATGGCTTGACGACACTGTATTATTATGATACTCGGTACACAAACCATAGATAGAGTGAATTGTTAAAGATCACTTTCTTTCTGAACATAGGTGGAGATTGTAGATGGTTAACAATGGCATTAATATAGTAGGACGTGGGTATAGCAATTAAGAAAAAACAGACAATACCCATACAATATTTTTATTTATTTAATATAAGTACTTGTACAATAGTTACATTCAAAATACATTTCTTTTTTCTCTATTACTGTTTAGTCCTTTTTGATTCTCTTGCATATGAAGGGTAGATAACCTTGTAGTTCAGCCCCTTAAAACAGCAACAACAACAACAACAACACAACCTTTTTGCATAGTTTGTGATGTTGATAACTCTTGAGATGTGGAAGATGGATTAAACATAACTTTTACAGCAAGGGTTAAATGTTGCTCAATAAACACTGCACTATTTTGAGTAGCAACATTTTTTTCTTGTACTAGATTTTTAGCATTGTCATGATTAATTGTTGACACCAACAGTGTTTCATTTGGTGCACCACATTGATGATCACTCACACTTAAAACCTTACCATTTCTACTTTTAGATTGCCTCGACATCTTTTTGACCTCTCTTTTGAGCATCGCCAAAATATTATTCCTTTTACATTTTGACGATTATAGTTATAAGAGTAGCCTTTATAGAGTACACGTTGTTTACCTTTGTTAGTTGTAGTAAGTTCCATAGTAGCAACTAACCTGTTAGTATGATTTGCTCACTACAAAGGTTATAACTGTTCTGATAATAAAATCATTTAGCTTTGGCTTTTATATTTAATATGTACAGTTTGAAGTGATAGCAAAAGTGAGAGCAAAATGGTAGCATAATGGTAGAAAATATAACATGTATTGTTAAGAAATAGTTTAAGCGGTTATGTGGATCCATTACATAATAATTTTAGCACGTCGAAGTTCATTTTCTATATCCAATAGTTCTTCCTCATATTCAGTATAACCAGCCTGCTTATAGACATGCAGTTGCTGAAGCCGCCGGATTAGCTTACTTGGATTGTTCCAGTAGACAAATTTAACAAATGATTTTTAGGTGTAAACAAAGCATTACCATTATCTTTATTATCTTCATCATCAACATCATCATCATCATAACCATTATCATTATCATCATCATCATCATGATCATTATAATCCTCATCATTATTACTGTATAGTCCTTTTTGATCCTTTTGCAATACCACATTTTGCACAGTTTGTGTTGCCTTTGATAATGTTGGGAGTTTTTCAGACATTGACAACTGTCCTAACACGACTTTCTGAGGAGATGATACATGCTTCTTAACAAACAATGCACTATCTTGAGCTGCAATATCTTTTTGTGGGACAAGTGTTTTAGCATTTTGAAGAGTTTTTTTAAACAGCAACGATGTTTTATCTGGTACACTACATTGATGATCACTCACACTTAAGGCATCACTATTTTTACTTTTCAGCTCACCTCGACACTGTTTTGAACGATGTTTTGAACAACGCCAAAACACAATTCCATTTTTATTGGTTCGTTTTATAATATATGTATATCCTTTATAGAATGCGTATGGCATACCATTGCTATTTTTTGATACTTCCATGTCAATTGTCAAGCATGAACTGATCTCTAGCAAAGTTCACTCGATAATATAAATAATAGTTTAAAGTGGGTGCAAAAGTGGGTGCAAGAGTGGGTGCAAGAGTGGGTGCAAGTGTGGGTGCAAGAGTGGGTGCAAGAGTGGGTGCAAGAATGGGTGCAAGAGTGGGTGGAAGAGTGGGTGTAAAAGGGAGTGCAAGAGTGGGTGCAAAAGTGGGTGCCGCTTATAGTAGGCATGAATTTTACTAGAATGTGATTTTAGTAAATGTCATTTCTAAACCCAAGTAGTGAATAGTCAGTTGGTTTTGATCTATGCAAGCGTAAACATGTCACATACACTGGTGATGGATACTCTAGGCTTTAAGGTCAACGAAAACAAGTACAGTATATATTTAAAGAGGTGGCTATCATTGATTGCACAACACGCGGGTTACCATATCTTTTTACGGACTAGTGTTTTAACATTTGAAGTATTTTTTTTAAACAGCAACGATGTCTTATCTGTCACACTACATTGATGATCACTCACACTTAAGACCTCACTATTTTTACTTTTTAGTTCACTTTGACACTGTTTTGAACGATGTTTTGAACAACGTCAAATAACAGTTCCATTTTATTGGTTCGTTTTGCAATATACGTATAACCTTTATAGTATGCATATGGCTTACCATAACTATTCGTTGATACTTCCATATCAATTTTCAAGCATGAAATAATCTCCAATAAATTTCGCTCGATAATAGAAATAATAGTTTAAAGTGAGTGCAAATGTGGGTGCAAAAGTGGGTGCAAAAGTGAGTGTAAAAGTGAGTGCAAAAGTGGGTGCAAAAGTGAGTGCAAAAGTGAATGTAAAAGTGAGTGCAAAAGTGGGTGTAGTTTATAGTAGGCATGATTTTTACTAGAATGTGATTTGAGTAAATGTAATTTCTAAACCCAAGTAGTGAGTAGTCAGTTGATTTTGATTTATGCAAGCGTAAACATGTCTCATACACTGATGATGGATACTCAAGGCTTCAAGGTCAACAAAAACAAGTATATAGTTAAAGAGGTAGCTATTATTGATTGCACAACACTGAATCTATTTTTGAAATTTTGACAAAGGGCCTAAGTGCACTTTTGTTAATATCTCGCGAACCAATAAGACTAGGGCATTGTATGAGGTATTGTTGGACTTTTTGCCGATGACTGCTGGTAAACACCTATGTTCCCACGACCTTTTTAAAGATGGCGGCTAACCCACGAGGGGTGATTAAAAAGTAATCCAAGCGGCGCTTGTCGATAAGCAAACCAATAATCAAAGGGGGGGTATGACAGAGCATGAGGCGATAACCCCTTTTGATTGATCCCTGTTGATTTTCCCCTTTGGACTGGCCCCCATTGACTAGTCCCTCTGGACGGGTCCTTTTTGAAGGGAGTCATTTTTGACGGGCCCCAGCTGACGGGTCACTGTGGACGGGTCCCTGTTGACAGGTCCTTTTGACTAATCCCTTTGGACCCGTCCCTTTGACATAATTTGGCTAAATGCATGGGCCAACCCATAGGGATCAGTCCAAAGGGACCGGTCCAAAGGGATTAGTCAAAAGGACCTGTCAACAGGGACCCGTCCACAGTGACCCGTCAGCTGGGGCCCGTCAAAAATGACTCCCTTCAAAAGGACCCGTCCAGAGGGACTAGTCAACGGGGGCCAGTCCAAAGGGGCAAATCAACAGGGATCAATCAAAAGGGGTTATCGCCTCATGCTCTGTCATACCCCCCCTTTTATTATTGGTTTGCTTATCGACAAGCGCCGCTTGGATTACTTTTTAATCACCCCTCGTGGGTTAGCCGCCATCTTTAAAAAGGTCGTGGGAACATAGGTGTTTACCAGCAGTCATCGGCAAAAAGTCCAACAATACCTCATACAATGCCCTAGTCTTATTGGTTCGCGAGATATTAACAAAAGTGCACTTAGGCCCTTTGTCAAAATTTCAAAAATAGATTCAGTGTTGTGCAATCAATAATAGCTACCTCTTTAACTATATACTTGTTTTTGTTGACCTTGAAGCCTTGAGTATCCATCATCAGTGTATGAGACATGTTTACGCTTGCATAAATCAAAATCAACTGACTACTCACTACTTGGGTTTAGAAATTACATTTACTCAAATCACATTCTAGTAAAAATCATGCCTACTATAAACTACACCCACTTTTGCACTCACTTTTACATTCACTTTTGCACTCACTTTTGCACCCACTTTTGCACTCACTTTTACACTCACTTTTGCACCCACTTTTGCACCCACATTTGCACTCACTTTAAACTATTATTTCTATTATCGAGCGAAATTTATTGGAGATTATTTCATGCTTGAAAATTGATATGGAAGTATCAACGAATAGTTATGGTAAGCCATATGCATACTATAAAGGTTATACGTATATTGCAAAACGAACCAATAAAATGGAACTGTTATTTGACGTTGTTCAAAACATCGTTCAAAACAGTGTCAAAGTGAACTAAAAAGTAAAAATAGTGAGGTCTTAAGTGTGAGTGATCATCAATGTAGTGTGACAGATAAGACATCGTTGCTGTTTAAAAAAAATACTTCAAATGTTAAAACACTAGTCCGTAAAAAGATATGGTAACCCGCGTGTTGTGCAATCAATGATAGCCACCTCTTTAAATATATACTGTACTTGTTTTCGTTGACCTTAAAGCCTAGAGTATCCATCACCAGTGTATGTGACATGTTTACGCTTGCATAGATCAAAACCAAATGACTATTCACTACTTGGGTTTAGAAATTACATTTACTAAAATCACATTCTAGTAAAATTCATGCCTACTATAAGCGGCACCTACTTTTGCACCCACTCTTGCACTCCCTTTTACACCCACTCTTGCACCCACTCTTGCACCCACTCTTGCACCCATTCTTGCACCCACTCTTGCACCCACTCTTGCACCCACTCTTGCACCCACTTTTGCACCCACTTTAAACTATTATTTATATTATCGAGTGAACTTTGCTAGAGGATCAGTTCATGCTTGACAATTGACATGGAAGTATCAACAAATAGCAATGGTATGCCATACGCATTCTATAAAGGATATACATATATTGTAAAACGAACCAATAAAAATGGAACTGTTATTTGGCGTTGTTCAAAACATCGTTCAAAACAGTGTCGAGGTGAGCTGAAAAGTAAAAATAGTGATGTCTTAAGTGTGAGTGATCATTAATGTAGTGTACCAGATAAAACATCGTTGCTGTTTAAAAAAACTTTTCAAAATGCTAAAACACTTGTCCCACAAAAAGATATTGCAGCTCAAGATAGTGCATTGTTTGTTAAGAAGCATGTATCATCTCCTCAGAAAGTCGTGTTAGGACAGTTGTCAATGTCTGAAAAACTCCCAACATTATCAAAGGCAACACAAACTGTGCAAAATGTGGTATTGCAAAAGGATCAAAAAGGACTATACAGTAATAATGATGAGGATTATAATGATCATGATGATGATGATGATGATGATGATGATAATGATAATGGTTATGATGATGATGATGTTGATGATGAAGATAATAAAGATAATGGTAATGCTTTGTTTACACCTAAAAATCATTTGTTAAATTTGTCTACTGGAACAATCCAAGTAAGCTAATCCGGCGGCTTCAGCAACTGCATGTCTATAAACAGGCTGGTTATACTGAATATGAGGAAGAACTATTGGAGATAGAAAATGAACTTCGACGTGCTAAAATTATTATGTAATGGATCCACATAACCGCTTAAACTATTTCTTAACAATACATGTTATATTTTCTACCATTATGCTACCATTTTGCTCTCACCTTTGCTATCACTTCAAACTGTACATATTAAATATAAAAGCCAAAGCTAAATGATTTTATTATCAGAACAGTTATAACCTTTGTAGTGAGCAAATCATACTAACAGGTTAGTTGCTACTATGGAACTTACTACAACTAACAAAGGTAAACAACGTGTACTCTATAAAGGCTACTCTTATAACTATAATCGTCAAAATGTAAAAGGAATAATATTTTGGCGATGCTCAAAAGAGAGGTCAAAAAGATGTCGAGGCAATCTAAAAAGTAGAAATGGTAAGGTTTTAAGTGTGAGTGATCATCAATGTGGTGCACCAAATGAAACACTGTTGGTGTCAACAATTAATCATGACAATGCTAAAAAGCTAGTACAAGAAAAAAATGTTGCTACTCAAAATAGTGCAGTGTTTATTGAGCAACATTTAACCCCTGCTGTAAAAGTTATGTTTAATCCATCTTCCACATCTCAAGAGTTATCAACATCACAAACTATGCAAAAAGGTTGTGTTGTTGTTGTTGTTGTTTTAAGGGGCTGAACTACAAGGTTATCTACCCTTCATATGCAAGAGAATCAAAAAGGACTAAATAGTAATAGAGAAATAAGAAATGTATTTTGAATGTAACTATTGTACAAGTACTTATATTAAATAAATAAAAATATTGTATGGGTATTGTCTGTTTTTTCTTAATTGCTATACCCACGTCCTACTATATTAATGCCATTGTTAACCATCAACAATCTCCACCTATGTTCAGAAAGAAAGTGATCTTAAACAATACACTCTATCTATGGTTTGTGTACCGAGTATCATAATAATACAGTGTCGTCAAGCCATGTTCAGGCAATAGTAATGTTAGGTTCGAACCCTTGCTTCCTTGTACAGGATTAGTTTTTACTCAACAGCAACCCATAATACTATACTTTGAAACATGTCACATCTCATTGCAAAATGTCAACTGTATCGTTTTCTAAGACCCCAGCTGCTGGCTAGTAGCTAGCAGACAGTGCAACAGAAACAGTGTCACCATGTTCATTCTTAAAAAAAAAAATCAATATTTATTATTCTTTTTATTATTATTGTTCATTAAGAGTAGTGTAAAGTTGTCTTTGTGACGTAACGGTTATAATAGTTAGCAGGCACTCTAAAGCTCTTGAGTTCAATTCGAGCTTTAACATAAAATTTTAAAAGTATATTAGAACTAAAACAGGTCTACTCAGTCTCGGGTGATTCAAATAAGTAGATGTGGTTTGATTCACACTTTAACGATAGAACACGACGGTTTTTTTTATTTTTTTAAATAATGATAGCCATTTGTTCATTTGTTTTTCATTTTCACATTTCACACATTGCCATTTGTCAATTTTCCATGTACACGATTTGAAAATGTCAGTTTAAAGTTTTTGGATTTCATGATACGAAAACAAGAATTTTCCATTTTGTTGTTGTTTACACACTTGACAATTTCCCATTTTCATTTTTTAAAGGTCAGTTTTAAGTTTTTAAATTGTGTTGATATGGAAACATGGATTTCCTATTTTTTTCATATCACAGACGACACGTTTATGATTTAGTCCATGCTGAAAGTTTAGTTTTGTAAAACACACATTTGCTGATTAAAATTTTCTTGAAATTATTTTAATGGAAGTGCTTGGCCATGGCAATAGTGCATTCTCTTTCTGTTTGTTTCCAAAAACGTATAGGACTACTACTACTACTACTACTACTACTACTACTAATACTACTACTGTAGGTAAGACTGTTTTACAAAATAACACCTATCTACCGCTGCATTTAAAAGAAACACATGTGTTAAAAAAACTAGAGTATACTATTTACCATTTGCTATATACATTAATTACCCCACCATCCTACCTTGCCGTGTTTGCTTTGGTTGAACAATCAATGCTACCCACACACACACACACACACACACACTCTCTCTCTCTCTCTCTCTATCATTCTATCTATAGTCATACATTCACACAACCATACCTGTCTTTGAAAAACAAATACAACCACGCTATTTATCCTTGACATGCACACTTATCCCAAATAACTTTTAGTTATACAATTAACATTTACAATTACAAAAAATGTTTCCACTATTTTTACAATTACAAAAATTAATATTTACAAAATACTAAATCTACTGGTTACAAAAAAGCCTTGTCTCTAAACAATAAAATATAGAAGTCACACCTCCACCTCGTGGTTATAACCCTATGGTAGGCTAATGCATAGGTCATTCATCTGCACTCATTTGCTATCCATCAAGGTAAAAGTGCATTTTTTCTGTTCCACAAGATACAAATTTGATTGCTGGATTGTATCCTACACTGTTTATGCGATATATAGCTTTGCCAGTTCATAAAACCGCTAGGTAGTTCTCTACATATAGCAATTTTACCACTGCTCTACCTACGCCTTTTGCTCTTTTGGCTTTCTTACAGTCTAGTGTGTGATAGACAGCATTAGTGTATATCAAACCCAGTTCACCTTTGTATTTGTAATCCAAGTAATAATTTGGAAAGACACAAATGTAATCAGTTTTGAACGTTATCTCTGTTTTGTTTTGTTTAATATGTTTATGACATGCATATTAACCTGAAATCGAACCCTGGTGAAAAGGCTAACAGCTTAACCACTACACCACCTTGCCCTTGTTTCTTAGTTTGACTCGTTCTAGGCATCAGACCTGGAAATCGAGTTAAGACCACCAGTACAAGAGCTAAAAGTGCTTAACACTGCAACACAAAATGTATAGCTGGTAACATTATACAACCGGAAATGATTATATTTCTGTTAGCAATGCATTTTTTGTCATCAGCCTACTGTCTGAGCACTGACAGCAACACAGTTTAGTTTAGAACAAGCGAGTGTGTGTGTATAGATTATTAGCCTCAAGTATTTAAAGCTTGTTGTGTGTGTGTAGCGACCATCTTGTCCCGGTAACCACTGAGCATTTTTATGTTTTAGCTATCCTCTTTAACCAATCAATTAAAGATAGTCTCCTCTTAATTCTTGAATCGATAAATCAGAGTTTGTGTGTACACCGTTCGTCATTTATTAACCCATACCTACAACCTATACTCTCTCTATACTGCAGTTTGATCTGAAAAACAAGTTTCAATGGTAAAAGACTTGTCAATCACCATACATGTAGCCTACACTAATTCTTTCTCTACCTAGCTATGTTTCATCACACACATGGTAAACATCTCACATGTTCGTATCCGATTATTAGTTGATAAAATCTCAGGTCGATGACCTTGATGTATTGGGTATTTTGGGTAAATTCATTGGCCATGGGAAAGGGTTGACCATTCTAAGTCCTATAACACCTCACATGTAGATATTCGATTATTAGTTTATAAAATATTAGGTCAATGACCTTGCTGTTTTTTGAATCTTTTGGGTAAATTCGTTGGTCATGGAAAAGGGTTGACCATCCTGAGTCCCATGACACCTCACTTGAGCCTCTCTGATTATTAGTTTATAAAATCATAGGTCAATGACCTTGCTGTTTTGAATCTTTTGGGTAAATTCGTTGATCATGGAAAAGGGTTGACCATCCTGAGTCCTATGACACCTCACTTGACCCTCTCTGATTATTAGTTAGCGAGATATTAACAAAAGTGCAGTTAGGCCCTTTTGATATAAATAAATAATATATTCAAAAACAGAATGTCACCTCAAGTCCAACGACCTCTCATACAGGTCCCTAGCCTTATTGATTCATGAGATATTAAAAAGCTAATGACCTTAGATCTTTTGGGTAAATTCGTTGGTCATGGAAAAGGGTTGACCGTCCTGAGTCCTATGACACCTCACTTGACCCTCTCTGATTATTAGTTAGCGAGATATTAACAAAAGTGCAGTTAGGTCCTTTTGACATAAATAAATAATATATTCAAAAAACAGAATGTCACCTCAAGTCCAACGACCTCTCATACAGGTCCCTAGCCTTACTGATTCATGAGATATTAGTTTTGGATCTTTTGATAATTTTTTTTAAAAATAACTCATCTATAAATCATTATTCAAAAAGCCCGCCCGCTTACAGAAAAAAAAACAAATGCGCATGCGTAAAAACAAAAAACAAACATGTTAATTCATAGTAGCAATCGGCTCTTCACATGCGTTTCATGTGGAACAACGTTTAATTTCATCATAGCATTAGGGACCATAGGCCAGTCCATAGGGACCAATCCAAAGGGACCGGTCTAAAGGGATAAGTCCAAAGGGACTCATCAACAAGGACTCATCCACAAGGACTCGTCCACAAGGACCTGTCAACAAGGACTTGTCCACAAGGACCTGTCCACAAGGACTTGTCCACAAGGACTCGTCCACAATGACCCGGCAACAATGACCCCCGCCAACAATGACCCGTCAACAATAACCCATCCATAGGGATCCGCTCCCCCACCCTCTTACAAAAGCCATGAGTGGGCATGCGTAAAAACAGAAAACAAGCATGTTAATTCATAGTGGCTCTCAACCGCACATATGCACTTTATGTAGAACAACGTTTCATTCCATATCGACATTCAAACTCTCACATATTGCAATTGGAAAGAGAGATTCTCTAAAAAAAATACAATTTCACCCCCTAGTAGGGGTAGGTTTTATTTTGGGGTTGAAATATGTCGTCCATTGGAAAGGGAGTGTCAGCCCGAGTTCAATGACACCTCATTCGTCAAAATCTGACCATGCGTTCGAGAGATATCGCGCCGCCGCCATCTTGTGTGGAGGGTGTGGAGGTGGAGGATTTAGAACCCCTCAAAAACCACTACTCACGCTTACGCATGATCGGGCTTGAACTTCGTTTTCCTTTCTTTTCTTTTCTGAATTAGGCAACCCTTAATTGCCGCATCAGTTCTCCGGGTGGCCTCCAAACGGCGAGAGCTTCACAAGCTTTCAGGATCCTGCAGGCTCGCACTTAAAGATTACCCATGCTTTTTGTGAGCCCAGAAAGCGTGTTTCTTCGCACACTTTGACTGAAAACGTTCAGGTGGCTCCGTACCGAATGTTATGTTGGTTCGATGATATCACGGTCGCTATATCTCGTTGTGAGTACGATGTTTTCGAAAGGTTGGTGCCGGGTTTTGTGGTGAAGCTTGTAACACTCCTGTATAAAGTGTTAGTAGTCAAATCATGTTTTCACTATGCTTACAAACGTGAATCTAATGATGGTATTGTCTTGGTGCTACAGTTTAGCTGTCGAGACTGGTGTCTTGGGAGGAGGTGGTGTTATCTATCCTGCAGTAAACTTTCATCGTTATGGTTAAAGCCCTGCGTGGATGCGGATATCAGTGGATAAACCCGCGGATATCCGCAAAAAGTTTCACCGTGCGGATATAGTTAGCTGAGGATAATGTTTGGAGAAATTTTGCGGATAGTTTTTAGAATACAATCCGAACTTGTTTAATAACATTATTAGGACCCCGATGTTTATGACATATTATATTCTTCCGTTATGTTTTCCTTTTGATGACAAATGTAAGATGATTTAAGCTAATCTCATTCAAATTATGTCATTAAGCATAATTAACACTCCGAACAGGAAAGGGTTGCAATTCTGGCTGTATAACATTCATTTTAAACATAGCGCATGACATACATAGCCTAAGGGAATTTCCTGAAATGTCTAAATATGTCGCTTTAGTAATTATTTATGCATTATCTAATTAAAACTATTATTGTAATGCCAGTAAGCCTTCGTGGCTTAGGCGGCAGCACGCCGGCCTCTCACCGCTGGGTCCGTGGTTCAAATCCCGGTCACTCCATGTGAGATCTGTGCTGGACAAAACGGAGGCAGGCAGGTTTTTCTCCGGGTACTCCGGTTTTCCCTGTCAAAATTTCATTCCAGCAACACTCTCCACTATCATTTCATTTAATCTGTCATTCATTTAATCATTGCCCCAGAGGAGTGCGTCAGGCCTCGGCAGCCGGCACAGTTCATATCCTCGCTGCTAGATGGGGGCTTCATTCATTCCATCCCCTGACCCAGTAGGAGACTGGAAGCAGGCTGTGGATTTTCATTTTCATTGTAATGCCAGTAGATTCGTATAACAAACGCGGAACAAAGTCGTGCTGATGCGGGGCAGATGCGGATAACAGTTATTCAGATGCGGGCATGCGGATAACAGTCATGCGGATTTGGGGCGGATGCGGATAACAGTTGTGCTGATGCGGGACGGATGCGGATAACAGTTGTGTGGATGTGGGGCGGATGCGGATAACGTTTTGTTTATCCTCGTAGGGCTTTAGCTATGGCAATAAGGGACACAGGGTACGGTACGAACTCTGACCACGCCAAGGTTCGTGTACATTGTTAGTTAGTCTATTGTTGTTTTAAGGGGCGGAACAGCGAGGTCATCTGTTCCTATCATGTGAATTGCAATAGTAAATGTTGTTACATGCAGTTGAATAACCATAAAGGGTTAATATATCATTTTCAAATAAAAAACACACGAGTCCAGGACTCACGGTGTTTTGGTGGGGCACGGAGAATACGGACTGATTTTTTTTTGAAGAGGAAAATGTCGGGGGAGTTCACACTCAGTGTATTCCATTCCACCCCCCCGGGGCCCACGACTAGAGGGGCGAGGGTTGGTGACCCCAGCTTCCACTTAGTTGTGCCGGCCTCATCTCTGTCATCTTTCCTGTCGACCTCCCTTGGACAACTCTTTCTCTCCTCCGACGCCGACAGTATTAGGCCCTATTAGGTCTTGGGAATCTTTCCCTTTCCCGCCTTAATTGACCCTAGTCTCATCTTTCCTGATCCCTCATTCTTCGAGGGGTCAAACCTCGTACTTTTCTTTTCATGATATCTCCTGCCTTCTGCTCAAGGCCCTAAAGGAGGCAGGGTGTGTGTAGCCCCACCACTCATGGTGCATCCTGGATAGTGCTACACCCTCAAGGGCTCACGGCTAGTGAGCTCGGGAGTTGTCGACCCCGAGGGATTCCTGAGCTGGGTTTGCTTTTCCCTTTTTCCATTGCCTTTTGGCAGACTCTCTCATTTCCTCCCCAATTTCCTGTCTGTCTTTCATGACTCTCCTTCCTTCCAAGTCTCTCAATTCTCATTCTTCGAGGGCTGGGGGTATTTCATTTCGTCCTGTCTTTTATTTACCTTTAACTTTATTCTTCATTTGATCTTCTAGTATGTAAGTCTGTAGTTAGTTTTAGTCAGGCCTATTGCATCCATTTCCTCTTATCATCTTCACTATCAGCCAAACAATTAGGGGCGATGACCTAGATGCTAGGCCCCTTAAAGCGACAAATATCATCATCATCATCACCATCATCATTATTTCGTTCCAATCCTCAGACTAGAATTATATTTCTTGACAGCGCGGGAAATCGAACGTAAAACTGAGGGTTGAAATGGTCCGGCTAATGAAAGTATTGTCCTGCTGCTGCAGATAGCTGTTGAGACATGTCTTGACGGAGGAAGATAAGATCTAGCCGGCAGATTTTAAAGAATACTAGGGATTTACATTTGTATGGTAATCACGCACCGAAGACAATAGCCTATTACACTAGCTGATGGCTAGGAACATTGGGCATGCCAAGTTGCCTATAAACTGTAGAAATAACATTCGTTGTAGCTTGAAGTAGTAGCATAAACCTTCTTTGGTCATCAGCCCCATGTAGAGTTCGTTTACTCAAAATTGGCGCGTTTTCTTTGACACTTCTATAGGAGGAAGTAGTCCCATTGAACATATCCATCCGCCACTACCACGTGCATTGCAGCCAATGAGCATGACCCACATGGCAGCCATTAAGGTCCGCATGTATTCCATCACATGGACAACAGTTACGAGCTGTCAAAACAAGCATTCTACTTGCCATATCAGTTGAATGAACATTTTTATTGACATTTCTCTTTGAAATACGTATATATCTAATTATAAAGGTGGTAAAGTTGAATATAACAACGGCTACTGTGTTCCGACTAGCATTGGATGGAGCATTTTATTTATTTGTTGATGGTACACAGCAAGTCTCAGTGTGCGCCCCATTTTCTACAGTCATGGAGAAAAGAATAGACTTCACAAATATCAGAGGGCTAAGACAATTCAGGCGCTGGGAGGAGAAAGGGCGAATCAGCAATATGATTACACACAATATTCGCCCTTTCAGCTGGGAGGAGACAGGGCGAATCAGCAATAACATTACATACAAAATTCGCCCTTTCAGCTGGGAGGAGACAGGGCGAATCAGCAATATGATTACATACAATATTCGCCCTTTCAGCTGGGAGGGGAAAGGGCGAATCTGCAACAAGATTACATACAATATTCACCCTTTCAGCTGGGAGGAGAAAGGGCGAATCAGCAATAAGATTACATATAATATTCGCTTTTTCAGCTGCGAGGAGACTGGGCTAATCAGCAATAAGATTACAGACACTATTCGCCCTTTCTCCTCCCAGCTCCAGAATCCTTAGTCCTTTCTCTTCCATGGGGTTTCAAGATTCTGAATATCTTCCTCCGAACCCTGCATAAACATAAACTTCGCCAGTTAATGTACGGTATACACAGCAAAAGCTTTGGGAATAATTTTAGGCCAATTTTTATGCACAATCACCATTCCAGGCGAAAATAATTTGCCTCTCCACTGTTCTTAAAGAAATGATATGGAGTTCTACTGCCTTTTTCTTAATCGAACACTTCGCAAGATCACCTAGAAATACTCAAAATCTTAATCCCTACAACATTGTTTATGTTTAATTCTGACGATTCGTGCGAGGGCCTGTATAGCTGCTATTATGTGCATATCAAATGTTTCCAGTGCTTTGTCGCGTCATTGGTTCAGGACACGCGGTACATAACTGTACGTGTAGAGCTAGAATATATCTGAAAAACAATATGGTCTGTTTTCTATCGTCCTGAATCAACGTGTACAGACGTAAGTGAATACACCAAAAATATGAAACATGGCCGCAGAAAGTCTGGCAACTGTATGAAGAGGCACGTACCAGGGAAGCGCAATTTCGGGTATATAAGAAGGCAGGGAGGATGGGGGTAGCGAGGAGGTGCTTGGCCTTGGAGTGAAAGAGTGCCTGCCACAATATAATCCGGCTGGCTTGCAGGACGCAAGAGTACCAACTACGGAAGTAGCTGTGGCAGTTGCAGCGTTGACGTTTATACGTCGGATAAAACAACGATTTTTTCGAAAACGGCGAACGCTACAGACACGTACCAAAGCTGTCGCCAATCGTCTCGTCAAGACATCGCACACTGATTATGAAAAGATAAAATGTTAATGTCCCAGGGAAGCTCAAACATTGAAATAATACAAGTATTTTATTTTAAAGAAATTAAGGAAGCTTGTAGTTTTACTTGACGGCTAATCTCACAATCATGAGCCACGGGACCTCGATTTTTACGAATTACTTGACGTGATATTTCACTTCGAAATTCTCACGGCATTGACTGGGAAGCGAACCCGGTTCGTCTTGGTAAGCAGCTTGACCACAGCACCCACCACTACCCTACTTTTAGTTTTATAATAGTAGGCTACAGTATGCAACGAGCCTATAATGGCAATAATTAAGACACGAGTATGTACATAAAACGAGCGAAGCGAGTTTTATAATTTCCATACGAGTGTCTTAATTACCATTATAGGCGAGTTGCATACGACTGTTTATGTTCGACGATAATTCTAACTTTCTTTTATGTTCGAACATAAATATTCATAAATATCTGTCGAGATTCCACCATTTTCGTTTACTGAACAGAGCGCATGGGAGGCAGAGAATACCTTGTATTCGACCACGGCCTCGTCGAATACCCCACTATGATACTAGCCACGCAGTGAAATTTAAAATAGGAGGCTGTGGATGTCAGCGCAGTTGCGATGCTATCCTTACCTAATTGGTAAATCAGCTGTTTCGTAACTTAATGAAAATCTTGAGCTCTGATTGGTGGAGAACATGTATCATAATGAAACTTGAACTATAATGAGTCTCTTTATGATGCAGTTTTCTGACATATATTTATATTTTGCCATAGTCGAACATAAATACAATAAATACACCGTTCTGATTTATGCCATTTACGTTTCTGATACCCCAATTAAGATGGCGCTGGGAAAGACAGTATGAATGATTGACAACCATACGCCAAAATAACCTAGTAGTGCACAGCTAGGGTTGAAAGTAAAGAATTATAACTTAAAGTGAGGGCCTTCTCTATAGAACGGAAACTCGCAGGCACCGTGTGATGGCTGGGCCACTGTCGAGCAAAGGCACTGGCGTTAGCAGCAGCGTAGTGCCCATCTAGTTCAACACATTAACACCTTTTATTGTATTTAATAATCATAATTACTTACATGAATTACAGAGTAGTTACTAGAAATGCTGTCCTTCATCTTCTAAACACACGTTGCACTAACGTAGGAAGTTTTGGTACACTCGCTGTAATTCAGTCTGACTGATGTTTCGTATCAGAGCAGTTATTTCGTTCTCGAGAGCCTCCAGAGTACGCCAATTGTTTATGTATACCTTTTGTTTGAGACTCCCTCACAAGTAAAAATCGCACGGCGCTTATTTATTTATTGATTTATTTATCGTATAGCTTTTAGTGCCGGGAGTGTCTGAGGACATGTTCGGCTAACCTGAGTCTGTAGCTGCTTCCATTGGACACCCTTAGGGTGAGCTACAAGTTCAGTTCAATTTCAAGTAGTTCCAACTTTCGCTAGCAGATATCAATGATACATAGTGGTGAACGTTGGAACTTTGATAGAGCGTTCCGACGAAATCTAACCTAACAATTTAGCTTCTCACAAGTTTAGTCTGTGGAAGGATCTTTTATATGGCATAAATCTAAGACATGGAACCGCCGGCTTTACTTCCCCTCCGAAGGGAGGCATACTGAAGGATTTTAACGCTCTTAAAAATCCGACGACTTCGGCCGGGTTTGAACCTGCGATCTTGGGCGCTGAAACGTACGAACACATTTACTGGAAGACTTCTTCTTGACATTTTTAGCATTATTTGTTACTGTAAATTTTTGAAATAGTGATACTGTAGGCCTACTGTATTTTAAAATTACAATATTACAATTCACTCAATTTAGTAGATGGTATTGACCTCCAGACTCCCCTTTCCCAGGAAGTAAGGGCCTCGTACATCTCGTACCGTACAGGGCATCTGTAGCTGGTTGTACGATTATGGTAATGAAGCCAAAATAGGATGATGTGGAATTTTATACTTACAGGAATCAAACTGATAATGGACTTTGTCCCAGACTATTCAAGCGATGAGCACGAATGGTTCGTGATAGCATCAAACCCGAGTGACCCGGATCACAGGAAGTACAAGGATTACTACGTATGGCACGATGCTATAGCTGACGGATCACCTCCAAATAACTGGGTGAGCCATACATTCAGGATGCACTTTTCTTCAAAGAATTATCAGCAAGTTTCAACTAGGAAAATTCGATGTTTAGTTCTGTTCTTAACCATGTTCGCGGGGTACGAGATAGGCTACTGTAAGCCTACTTCACCACTAGTTTTAACTCTCTCACCTGAGGTATTTTGCCAGTTGGGAATGTAATCAAAGCTATGACAGAATCCGGTGATTCCCGACCCGTTGTTGTATAATCGGTAGATGCTCGTCAAATAGCGGTGACTAATCGCTCTCCACCCGCCACACGACCCCGGTGAAGTTCCGTTCTATAGATAAGACTCTCACTGTGATAAAACTGAACATCTTCCCTCATAGTTTGGCTTTAATTCACTGAGTTTCGTGTTCAATGATTAACGCTCTACTGCCATCTGGCAACAAATGAGAAAATTCATTCTCAAACTTGTAATGTTGATTATAATCATGTGCATAGTGTTGCCATATGGCAACAAAACATAAATTGGACCTTTCATGCAGTCATCATTTTATTGTTTGACAAGTTATGTTAGAGGAAAGTCGCCAAATAAGGGGATGTTTTCATAGGGCTCACATTAGTCATAAGAAGTAACTGAATAATTTTGGTTTTATCACCAATGTAAACCACAGGGGATATGCTATGTATATTACAAATATGGGCACGTTTGATGTTGTAATACCCTCTGATATTATTGTTAACATTAAAAGTGCACTTTCCCCATATTAGGCAACCGGGGTTTGTAATATGGGGAGGTGAGAAACCTCACGGTTTTTTATTTATAATAGATACTCTGAATAATATACCCTTCTAATTAAAGCATTAATTCTGATAATGTAATAAAATCATGAACATAAATAGTACAAAAATACAAAAATGAACATTGTAAGTTAATAACAGTCCTAGTTTCCTGTTGCTGAACTTCCAAACAAAACAACCTGCCTCTGATTCTACACACAATGCGTAAGCCCAGCACTCTGTTTTGCATTAATGTGAGTGCCCTGCGAACTGTTTACATCTGTCTGTCGCCTCTTCTGGGCGAGTGTGGGACACGAGGGAAGGCATGGACATTCAGGGAGAACTATTTGTTTATTAACTCAGTGGACTACCCCCTCCCCCTTCCTCCTCCCCCCCCCCCCTGCCCCCCTCAATCAGATGTTGAGGCCTCTGGTGAAATGTCATCACTTTTGTTTGGAGGAGAAGATCTAGATTTCCATGTTGTACCTCTACTGAGAGATTCAGAAAATCATGGTCCTGGAAGATGTTCTTTTTGCACGGATCAAGCCCAGATTTACGGAACCCTCCTACATTTTCAACAATTGCTGCCTTCATATACGCACGACCAAACAGCTCACCAACTCATTTCTTACTTCCCGGCATCTAAAAATAAGTGATATGCCACTTAGTAAGAGCTGAACTATGCCATTACATTCAATAGAACGTAATATGGGGTTCCCCATGTTAGTGGACAAGGGACTCCCCATATTAGGCTATCTCAGTGTCCATGTTTTAACATTTTACTTCCAAGAAATTTATAGGCTAAGACAAAATACTACAATAGTACGTTGAATCCAAACCCCTGACTGTATATACAAACACATTTAGAAAATTAATACAATTACCTTTTCTTATCAATTCGTACGAATTCAGAAAACTGAGAAATATTTCACAACGATGTAGAACAACAAACTTCAATAACGAAATGGCTATGATGCGCAGCTAACGGCAACTTCGTGCGTTACCCACACAGCACATGGACAACAATTTAACGTATTCATCGCAAGGTTACAGCATCTACTAAATGACAAAATACTACTTCCCCATATAAGGAAACCTCGCCATATATGGCGACTTCCCTCTACGTTCTTCCTAAAGTAGTGCAGTGGCGGTGCTAGCCATTGCGGGGCCCTATGCGGTACGAGATTTACGAGGCCCTTACTTCCGGTGGAGGGGGAGTCTGGTGGTCAATACCATCTAGTAAATTGAGTGAATTGTATTATTATAATTTTAAAATACAGTACAGTATTACTATTTCAAAAATTTACAGTGACAAAGAATGCTAAAAATGAACTTTTTGCTATTTTTCTGGCTGAAGTCTTTTATTAAATCTTTACAGTACAAACTAGATGCTAATTCATTTTCTAATGGACAGGATTGCGAGTGCTTGGGTCATGGTGTTTCTGAGATAGATTTTCATCAATTTTAATTCTGAGAAACTTCTCTCGGCAGCCGCAACTGTGACAGGAATAGTTGGTTGGTTCCTCAGTTTAGGGGCTGCGACAACGCGGTCATGTAGCCCCGTGTACTTTGGGTGTGTGTAGAATCTGTCTGATAACCGGTGTTAATTGTGATGGCTGTATTAGTGTGTGTTATCTGTTTTTAATTCAAGTAACAACTGCAGACATTCGATTCTCAAGTAGTTCCAACTTTTACTACCAAACGCCACCGTCAATGACCAACTAGTTATGAAATTGGTTACTAGATGCCACCGCAGTCGGCTTCTGGTGACGAACGTTGGAACCTAAGAGCGTTAATCGAATCTAACCCATAATTTATCTTCACACAAGTGTAATTAGTGAAAGGTTCTCTATTATGCCACACATCTATGACATGGGACCGCCGGCTTTACTTCCCCTCCAAAAGAAGGCATACTGAGAGATTTTTAACGCTCTTAAAAATCCGACGACTATTCTAAGTGCAATACTTGTATTTGGATAGGTTTCAATCAGATTGTTCTTCACAATGTACATCAAAGCCGTTACAATTCCACTTTCTTGACTTTGTTTTTCTTTTACCTCGATCATTACATGTAAAGAATATTTTAAATTCTTCATACAGATCCATTCCTTCTATGCCATGTTGGTCTCCTGTGGAAAGATCAACTCAAAGATCTTTGCAACTCGCGGCTCTTACCGTGCCTCCCTGCGGGGCCCTGTGCAGCCGCACACTTCACACACCCCTGGTGTCGCCACTGGTGGCAGGTATTAAAAATAGAAATAGGCCTATGTGTCCAACAAAATTCTAATAAAATCCATGCAGTGGAGGTTTAATACAATAATGTCGTCTGTAGCCAGGTGTGGGGAATTACGATGATTAGATATTGTGGTTCTCCTCCTAATCCAAAGATGTAGCTGATAATCTACCATATTATGATTATTAGTATTATTCATTCAATTTCGCTAAGCGGCCAACTAGGGACCACGATAAGCCTCATTTTACATTCTGGCAATTGTTCATTTTTCGCTTGATCCACATCGTCTTCATGAGCTCACTGTGTTTAGCACGGCGTTCTTCTGACCATTTCGCACCAGTTGCCCGTTTTTCGTCCCGGAAAGTCCCAAACGTCTTGATGGCTGCTCTATAAAGATTAGTTTTTTTCTCTCATATTTTACGCCCTCATTGGAGCACTATAATCAAAACAAATACAATTAAGTCTAACAACAGTATTTGGAGATTAGCGATTCAGCTTCAGCTTCTTCTGCACCCAAAATTTCTTCATTCTATCCGACCTGGCTGCCGTTTGTTCATCGGTGTAGTTTTTCCGTCCAAATGTTGTTATTGTGAATCCTAAATGTTTATTCCTTAAACTATTCTTCTCTTCTCAATTTTTAATTTGGAGCTTCGTTAAATTTAATTCATTTAAATCGTGCTGGATCTCCTTGAACCAGTTTGTTTTACTCTTCCAAAAGTAACTAAACAACTGTTTTATTAGTCTGGTTTCTGGTAGGCGTGAGATATGGCAGAAAAAAACGATTATTATTATTATTAGTATTATTATATCACTGCACTGCTATTTTAGCAGTAATATCGATGAAAAGAACGCTCTCTCTTGTTATATATTTTAAATGAAGCCACTGAACGCGATTTGGACTATCTTTAATTTAGATTTGACACTCAATCTTGACCAGTTATCCTATGAGTCAGGTCTTTGTTGCATATTTTATGAACCTTTCTTCACTATTTTCGCGTGACACTTCTCGTTCTGAATGAGTACTGTAGGTCTTGTACAAACAAGAGTTGGGAGAGAAAACGAAATCCTAAATGCAATATTATCGAAAAGGACAAACAATCTCTTAAACGTGTCTCCGTCTTGGCGTGTCCACCACAATAACAAATGAGCAACTCCTCCCGTTTTCCGATGACAAATGAAAGGCGACAGGCGTGCTGACATCTGGCGGTAGCTGCGGCAAAGCGTCCGTGAACAAAAGAATAGCGGTGATCGCGACAAAGAAGGAATGTAAAAGGAAAGAAAGGGAGCAAGAGAGAAGAAGCAAGCAACATGAAAGTCTTAATAGAATTATTCATCATGTTTCTCGCCGACTCCCTCGCCAGTGTACCAACATGAAGATCAATAAAGTTATGTGAACTACGTTCAGAAATTTGTCACCCTCATGATTGGACAAGCAGACCAAACATTTGTCAGCGAGGGGAGAGTTTAGATATCGTGCCGCACTGACACGTCCCCAGAACTTGCCTAATAATGTGAAATGTTCTCACATAACTCCTTTAGTTATACGGGGTTACTCAACCAAGTTGGCTCCTATGTCCGTTGTTGATTCATTTAGGGACTTGTGAAATCGTGGACTTTAAGCTCTGTGTACTTGGGTGAGTGTGGAATCTGACGAGAGGGAGGGGTAGACGGGGCTACAACCCTGGGGCCCAGGCGGTGTTGAAGGGCCCAGACGAGACAAAGTCAGTTTTCAAATTTATTTTAGACCGATTAGTCTTCACAATTTTCCAAATTTGTGCAATACACTAAAACAGAAATTCTACAGACATTTGGAAGTAAACAATACCCTTGAACTTTAGTTATACAAAATATTAAATTGGCAAAGTAGCTAGTCTTTCTAATGTTATCCTTCCCATATTCTTTCCTTCTTTGTTTTAGATTTCCTAAAATCATGGCTTAATATTCTTACTGATACATACATGCTGGCTTCACTTTTTTACAAGATTGGAGGATCGAGTCCCAGCGCAGTTCATTTGAGGGTGCGCAAATATGAGGGAGCCGTGTCAATATATCTACTGGCACTTTAAAGAACCCCTTCAGGGAAAAAATCCGGCTCCACGGCGCTTATAAAAGCCGCAGTAGTTAAAAGGGACGTAAGTAGGATAAATAAGCCGGTTCTGGGGCAGGGGCTAATGGGCAAGATGGCCGCCGCGCGCAATCACTCTATGTTATTCTTATGGAGGGGTCAGTCAGAGCTGGGGCAGGGGGCTAATGGGCAAGATGGCCGCCATGTCCTGAGACCGTGCATTATGTCACAGGGGAAGTTCGGCCGTGTAGTTACTAAATGGAATATTTATTATTATTATTATTAATTTTATTTGGTAATTATTGATTGATAGCTTGCCACGGTGGGTGAGTGGTTATCGTGTCGGACTACCAACCCCCCCAAGCTTGTAGGTTCGCTCTTGGTCGTGGTAAGTGATTTTTGAAAATTGGCAAAAATTAAGACACGCATGTCATACGATGTAGGCATGTAAATGAACCCAGGGAGAGGTCGGCTATGTAGTTGCCAAATGGAATATTTATTATTATTATTAGGTAATTATTAATTGATCATGTATAATGAAGACCAGCCTTATATTGTCCACCTCTTGGTGTAGTGGCTAGCATTCTTGGAGGTTATTCCTGAGGTTCGAATCCCGGCTCTGCCAAGAAATTTAATTTCTGGTCTCAGGAGTGGAACGGGGTACATTCAGCCTTGTGAGGCAAAACTGACAGGACCTGGCTTTTAATTCATACCTCAACCATTCTGCCTAACCCAACTTCATATAGGTAAGAAACGGGTCATACTATACTTTCTGCTACCGAGTTTCAGCTACTTTTCAAGGTCACGCTCACCGAGCATTGCCAAAGGCTGTCAAAGGTTAATGATTGGATTATGAGTGTGAGGCAGGTAACAAGAAACACAAGCGGTGCCCATGCAATAGTTTTATTAATTATATATATCTACAATTTTTACATTTCTTTATTTTAGTTTTAATAACAGTCATTTTTTATTTTTCTACATTTTAACTTAAATTTTTGCTTAAATGTCTTAGGTCCCTTTTGTATTCATTAGTTTATACGAACAGGGGAGCCCATGTTCTTGATTTGCCATGCATATTTACACACAGAACACAACTCTTTCCTTATGTTTGCTTGGTGTAGTTTTAATAGCATCTAGCTTAATTTTGATCCGATAATTTAAATCTGTATCCGAATCTTTTAGTTCCTTTTCCAGCCAATAATTGGATATAAACAAAGAGTCAATATTTTCCATTTCCAAGACATATCTAACTTTATGTCTATATACAATTGGTTTTATTCCCTTAACAATTAGTTCTGTTCCTTTTTCCAGACTTTCTAACCGGGTACACTTTTGGATTTTTATTTGGCCTTTGATTTCCTGCATTGTAATGTTACTAAGCAGATCGACGTCACCTTGCGTATACGATGTCGACTCTACTCTATAGTCTGTTTGGATGCTTGTGAACAACTTAAAATTCTCGATTTTAGCAAAGGAGTTACCATTAAATGTAGTCATTCCATTGGTGTTGAATTCTGCAAATGGTTTTTCAGTTTCCAGATGCACAATGTCCAATCCACCACATGGAGTTACAATAAATCCATCCTTTTTAAGCAAGTCTAAATTACCATGACTCTTTAAAAACATAGATTTTAAATATCCTCTTAAGTAGCACACATGTTTACATTTTTCACTTTCTACAAGCACTCCAACGCGTGGATAAGTTCCTTTGTAATTAACAGTAAATGCTGAGAGTTTGTATTTCCCACTCACATCGAGATTTTGCCAAGGACTTTGTTTAAAGTAAACTGTAAATCTGTTTCTTGCATCCACAATCGCCTGTTCTTTCTGCAATACCGCTTCGTACTCTTTCTTTAGAGCAGTAGTCTCTGCAACATACTCCACTTTCCTTTTTTTGATCTCAATTTCCTCCAACTCTAATTTTCGTTTCCTTACACATAGCACATTAACTGTACTCAATGAGGTAATTTCCTTAAGAGGGTATGGTTTAAGTCTGTTAGTTTTATTGGTTCTTTTTCTCAACACCTGGGGGAGAATATTATTTGTAGGAGTCAATCCTAATTCGCTAATGTTTATGTTTGCGGGAATTGTGGAGAACAATGTCCTGGATTGAGAAAAGAATGTTTCCCCAGCTTTAATGTAGCATTTTTGTATAATGCGAACATTGTTGTTTCCAGAATCATCGTTAACAATTTCTACAAAGTGTACGGGTAAGTAATTAAAACTATAGGCAGAGAGAGCATAGTTTATCATTTTTTCCCGATCTTGTCCATCGCGCAGTTCGATTTGCACACCAGTCAATTTCCGAGTATTTTTATTACCCCAATACACAAATTGCAAAACATTGTTAAACACCACACAGCAACTATTTTGTAGGTTATCCGATAGTTTGGTCCACATGGACGCGATCGGTACCGAGTACAGGGGCGCTTCTTTTAAGTAATGTTTGTTGGCGTTTAATACACTAACACAATCTTTGAGTGGGTCAAATACACCATTCATTTTGTAGTTGTAAATTGTTGCCTCTAGTCTTGTAATACCATGTTCCTTAGCTAAGGAAGACGTAAATGTTTCCCTTAGACGGGTGTCTGGACATCGGATAAAGTCTATAATATGGTTTCCAATGACTTTGTTTACACCAGGACTTGTAATTTGACATATAAATTTGTTATATATCTTTATTCTAGAATTAGAGTTCATCCATGTTAAACAGTCTATACCAACCGTTTTATCATTGTTCACAATCACATTACACTTTTCTCGATACTCTCCTTGCACACAAAAGTTGTGATTCGATGTTAGATAATCACACATCTCTGCCTTGTTAAAAACACCAGCCAAATCTTGGGTTATGTCCAAATCCATAAGATAAAACTCCTCAGCACGAAGCTGTTGCAATATCTCTGGAAGTTCGGCTAACAGAACGTCTAATTTAACATCAGCTAGCTCCACTTTGTATGGTATAGCCACAGGATTTTTATACTTTTCCATAATGTTAACCATTCCTTTCTCCCCAAGCTGTGTCCTGAGTCCCCGTGCCATTGCACACTCGCTATTGAGTAGAGGAAATGGTAGCTTTGCCTTAACACCATGTTTAGCAGAAATGAACTTGGAGAATTTACCACGTAAATAGAGGTTGAAAGCACCACACACCTCTTTCTTTAGCAGCACAGACTTACTATTTTCCAATTGTTCTTGGCAGTCCACTTGGTCACATATCCTAACCACCATAATGTTATCACAAAACGGATCCGTAATCGGTGTAAGTAGATCAACATTTTTATCACTTAGGAGCGTCTTGTTTTCTGTGTAGTTTATATTACCAATGTCTGTTACCAGATTGTCCAGGTTTTCCAACAACAACCACAACCCAAACCGCTCGTTGGTAGGCTTTATTCTGTTCCCCATAAGTTGGGGGACACTAAACACTTTAGAGAGAGACATCTTTACACTTTCAGCTACCACGAAGCACTGGTCAAATGCATTTGTAGTGTCTCTTATATATACCAATACTCAATTCTATTTTTAGATTATGACGTAACTGACAACGCTTGTCGGCAGAAAGCAGTACACATATAAATACAAAATCTCTCGAACATTGCCGGAGACTGCCGAAGGTTAACGATTGGAACTCAAACAAGATTTAACTTGTCGCATGACGTAACAAAAAGTTAAATGATTTAATTCATGGGAATGTTGCTTTACCTAAAATGTAATACTATGCAAGTGTTTAACATTTTACAATCAGCTTGTGTATTGGCTTTTTATGTTGGCTTTTTTGTTGGCTTTTGTTGGCTTTTGTTGGCTTTTTTGTTGGCTTTTGTTGGCTTTTGTATTAGCTCACTCATATTTGCTCTTGCGTGTTGGGGCTTATTTGGTCTTGGAAAGTTTGTTTGTCCTTTTTATGGCTGCATAATGCTTACAGCCATGTTCGTAAGCAGCAACAACAACAACAACAACAACAACAACAACAACAACAACAACACACAAAATTCAAAAAAAAATCCAAAGTACTCTAAGGTTTATCAATGACTCTCAACTCTTACACTTACCTCTATCCCATGCCTAGTCAAAAGAAATAGTGTATTTTTCAAATTTTTCAAAAAATATTTGGAAAGTAGGCTATGTCATTAATCTAAAAATCCTAAAAAGACATATGTTAACTCCAACACCTACCTCTATACCACTCTCAGTCCACAAATAGTGTATTTTTCAAATTTTCCAAAACATATTTCCAAAATGGGTATAATTTCCAAAATTAAAATGTTTACAAAAATGTTTGTTTGTCATAAATGAATGGCCTTTGCCTCCTCTACAGCCGTACCAAGTCCCAGGTCTCTAGGACAACAAAAATAAAATTTTGAAAATGGGCTTTATTTCCAAAATTAAGAATTTTACAAACAAGTTTGTCTAACGTAAATCAATGGTCTTTACCCCCTCTATTCCCATACCAAGTCTCAGGTCACTAGGTCAAGAAAATAAAATTTTTAAAAAATGGTCACTATTTTGGAAACTAGGAATTCTACAAAAAAGTTTGTTTAACATAAATGAAAGGTCTCTATCCCCTCTACCGGTAAACCAAGTTACAGGTCTGTACGACAAAAAATGAAAAAGTTCAACAGGGAAAGTAGGCGATTTTTCATAAAACCAAACATTCTAAAAAGCGTTCTATGGGCTTAAAAGAATGGCCTAAATGTCCTTTATTTTTTGTAATACAACTTTGTTATTTTTTTATATTTTTTGAAAAAAGCGTAATTTTGAAATTCCTATATTTTGGAAACTAGGAAGTTTACAAAAAAGTTTGTTTGACATAAATGAAAGGTGGACTCACGCGGCGGCCATGACACTCGTTGGAATCGGCACTACTCCACTACTGCAGTTTTAGTTCTAGAGGCTTGACATTTATTTTGGGGGTAGAGGGGGTAGGAACCTTTCATTTATGTCAAACAAACTTTTTTGTAAACTTCCTAGTTTCCAAAATATAGGAATTTCAAAATTACGCTTTTTTCAAAAAATATAAAAAAATAACAAAGTTGTATTACAAAAAATAAAGGACATAGAGGCCATTCTTTTAAGCCCATAGAACGCTTTTTAGAATGTTTGGTTTTATGAAAAATCGCCTACTTTCCCTGTTGAACTTTTTCATTTTTTGTCGTACAGACCTGTAACTTGGTTTACCGGTAGAGGGGATAGAGACCTTTCATTTATGTTAAACAAACTTTTTTGTAGAATTCCTAGTTTCCAAAATAGTGACCATTTTTTAAAAATTTTATTTTCTTGACCTAGTGACCTGAGACTTGGTATGGGAATAGAGGGGGTAAAGACCATTGATTTACGTTAGACAAACTTGTTTGTAAAATTCTTAATTTTGGAAATAAAGCCCATTTTCAAAATTTTATTTTTGTTGTCCTAGAGACCTGGGACTTGGTACGGCTGTAGAGGAGGCAAAGGCCATTCATTTATGACAAACAAACATTTTTGTAAACATTTTAATTTTGGAAATTATACCCATTTTGGAAATATGTTTTGGAAAATTTGAAAAATACACTATTTGTGGACTGAGAGTGGTATAGAGGTAGGTGTTGGAGTTAACATATGTCTTTTTAGGATTTTTAGATTAATGACATAGCCTACTTTCCAAATATTTTTTGAAAAATTTGAAAAATACACTATTTCTTTTGACTAGGCATGGGATAGAGGTAAGTGTAAGAGTTGAGAGTCATTGATAAACCTTAGAGTACTTTGGATTTTTTTTTGAATTTTGTGTGTTGTTGTTGTTGTTGTTGTTGTTGTTGTTGTTGCTGCTTACGAACATGGCTGTAAGCATTATGCAGCCATAAAAAGGACAAACAAACTTTCCAAGACCAAATAAGCCCCAACAAGCAAGAGCAAATATGAGAGAGCTAATACAAAAGCCAACAAAAGCCAACAAAAAAGCCAACAAAAGCCAACAAAAGCCAACAAAAAAGCCAACATAAAAAGCCAATACACAAGCTGATTGTAAAATGTTAAACACTTGCATAGTATTACATTTTAGGTAAAGCAACATTCCCATGAATTAAATCATTTAACTTTTTGTTACGTCATGCGACAAGTTAAATCTTGTTTGAGTTCCAATCGTTAACCTTCGGCAGTCTCCGGCAATGTTCGAGAGATTTTGTATTTATATGTGTACTGCTTTCTGCCGACAAGCGTTGTCAGTTACGTCATAATCTAAAAATAGAATTGAGTATTGGTATATATAAGAGACACTACAAATGCTTTTGACCAGTGCTTCGTGGTAGCTGAAAGTGTAAAGATGTCTCTCTCTAAAGTGTTTAGTGTCCCCCAACGTATGGGGAACAGAATAAAGCCTACCAACGAGCGGTTTGGGTTGTGGTTGTTGTTGGAAAACCTGGACAATCTGGTAACAGACATTGGTAATATAAACTACACAGAAAACAAGACGCTCCTAAGTGATAAAAATGTTAATCTACTTACACCGATTACGGATCCGTTTTGTGATAACATTATGGTGGTTAGGATATGTGACCAAGTGGACTGCCAAGAACAATTGGAAAATAGTAAGTCTGTGCTGCTAAAGAAAGAGGTGTGTGGTGCTTTCAACCTCTATTTACGTGGTAAATTCTCCAAGTTCATTTCTGCTAAACATGGTGTTAAGGCAAAGCTACCATTTCCTCTACTCAATAGCGAGTGTGCAATGGCACGGGGACTCAGGACACAGCTTGGGGAGAAAGGAATGGTTAACATTATGGAAAAGTATAAAAATCCTGTGGCTATACCATACAAAGTGGAGCTAGCTGATGTTAAATTAGACGTTCTGTTAGCCGAACTTCCAGAGATATTGCAACAGCTTCGTGCTGAGGAGTTTTAGGTAGATTTCATTAGAAAGCTAACTATTGCAATGGGTCCCATGTTTCGACTTCCGGAAAATTTCGACATATCTTCGCGTTTCACATCCCCCAGACCCCAAAACCACCGTCAGTTCAAAAGTTTATATATAATTTATGTATATATATATGTATATATATATGTATATCAGTTTCTTGTGGACACGATAACTGCCGTAATTTTGCACCAATTACTTCGAATTTTTTACCGAAGATGTATACCTATAAAATCTCGGTCGAGTTCGTTACTGGGCTAAATCGGTCGAAGGGGGTGAAAATGGGGGGATTTTTTCGAAAAAGTGAAATTTCGCTATAACTCTCTTAATACGTGCAATATCGAATCCATTCAAAGTTCATAATATGTGTCGGATAAGTGCCAAAAATTTATGTCAAATAAGATTTTTGATAGCACCAACCATTGACCAAAGGGGTGGAAAAAAGTGGGTTTTTCGGGAAACATTAATCATATCTCTCTTAATAGGCACAATATCAAAACCGTACAAAATGGACAATATTCCCCTAATAATTACCTAAAACTTTTGTCTGAAAGAATTTTTAATATGACCCACCATTACGCCAAGGGACGAGAAAAATGATTTCGGAATTATAAGAAAATGCCAAGAGCTATCAGTGGTTGCCATGGCAACACTACTAAATTGATGAGGCATGGACCATCAGACGTTGCCATGACAACGCACTTGCACGAGATCAGATTCAGTATTTCCATCTGATTAAGTGGTTGGTTGGTTGGTTCTTAAGTTTAGGGGCTGCGACAACGCGGTCATGTAGCCCCGTGTACTTTGGGTGTGTGTAGAATCTGTCTGATAACCGGTGTTAATTGTGATGACTGTATTAGTGTGTGTTATCTGTTTGTTAATTTAAGTACTGCAACTAACAATTTTTCAGATAGTTCCTACTTTTGCCGCCAAGCGCCACTGTCAACGACTACGAGGCCAAGTTCAGAACTGAGCTACTAGACGCCGCCGCAGTCGGCTCTTGGCAACGAACATAGAAACCTAAGAGCGTTGTATACATTCTTAACCTATCCAATTTAGCTTCACACAGGTGCAATTAGTGGAAGGATCTTTAACATGCCATAAATCTATGACATGGGACCGCCGGCTTTACTTCCCCTCCGAAGGAAGGCATACTGGGGGATGTTTAACGCTCTTAAAAAATCCGACGGCTTCGGCCGGGTTTGAACCCGGTATCTTGGGCATAGAAGCTCAGCATGTTACCGACTACGCCACCAAAGCCGCCTGATAAAGTGGGAAGCGGCTTCGGTGACGTAACTGGTAGCATGCTGAATGTCTATGCCCAATGTCGCGGTTTCAAAGCCGACCGAAGTCGTCGGATTTTCTAAGAGCACTAGAATCCCTCAGTATGCTTTCCTTTGGAGGGGAAGTTCCAACGTTCGTTGCGAGTTGATGGTTGGGGTGGCATCTAGTAGCCAAGTTCACAGCTAGGTGTCGTTGACGGTTGTACCTGGTAGCAACATTAGGAACTACTGCTTGAAATTGACCGTCTGCAGTACTTACATGAATTAAGACTAATACAGCCATTACAATTCACACCGTGTATCAGACAGATTCTACACTCACCCAAAGTACACGGGGTTAGATGACCGCGTTGTCGCAGCCCCTAAACTGAGGAACCAACCAGAGGTAGATTTCGTTAGCAAGCTAACTATTGCAATGGGTACCATGTTTCGACTTCCGGAAAATTTCGACATATCTTCGCGTTTCACATCCCCAGGCCCCAAAACCACCGTCAGTTCAAAAGTTATATATAATTTATGTATGTATATGTATATCAGTTTATTGTGGACACGATAACTGCCGTAATTTTGTACCAATCACTTTGAATTTTTTACCGAATACGTATACCTATAAAATCTCGGTCGAGTTCGTTACTGGGCTAAATCGGTCGTTGGGGTGTGAAAATGGGGGGCTTTTTTTTTCGAAAAAGTGAAATATTGCTATAACTCTCTTAATATGTGAAATATCGAATCCGTTCAACATTCATACTATGTGTCGGATAAAGCCCAAAAATGTATGTTTGAAGAGTTTTTTTTATAGCACCAACCATTGACCAAAGGGGTGGGAAAAAGTGGGTTTTTCGGGAAACATTAATCATATCTCTGTTAATAGGCACAATATCAAAACCGTACAAAATGGACAATATTCCCATAATAATTACCTAAAACTTTTGTCTGAAAGAATTTTTGATATAACCCACCATTATGCCAAGGGATGAGAAAAATAATTTCGGAATTATAAGAAAATGCCAAGACCTATCAGTGGTTGCCATGGCAACACTACTAAATTGATGAGGGATGAGCCATCAGACGTTGCCAAGATAACGCACTTGCACGAGATCAGATTCAGATTTCCATCTAAGTGTGAAGCGGCTTCGGTGACGTAACTGGTAGCATGCTGAATGTTTATGCCCAAGGTCGCGAGTTCAAAGCCGGCCGAAGTCGTCGGATTTTCTAAGAGCGCCAAAAATCCCTCAGTATGCTTTCCTTTGGAGGGGAAGTTCCAACGTTCGTTGCGAGTTGCTGGTTGCGGTGGCATCTAGTAGCCAAGTTCACAGCTAGGTGTCGTTGACGGTAGTACCTGGTAGCAACATTAGTAACTACTGCTTGAAATTGACCGTCTGCAGTCCTTACCTGAATTACAGACTAATACAGCCATCCCAAAGTACACGGGGTTACATGACCGCGTTGTCGCAGCCCCTAAACTGAGGAACCAACCAAAATCTCTGCGGTAGATATAATTTTGCGTGAAGAAGTAACAGACCGTTACATAGTTGCACATCAGTGTCGAAACCTAGCATAAGGACAGTGTGACCACAAGTATAAAAATGGACCCCAAATGACAAGAAGGTTACCGTTCCCATAAGACAATAAAATGTTTAAAATAAGCATAAAATGAAGAAAAACAAAGTTAATTAAGCTCCAATTATAAAATACCTTCTCGAATTAAATGAGGTCTGATCCTTCTACGAAAATCTGCATATTCTGCCTATTTTCGCCTATCCCCAAGTTTGTCCGGTGAAATCTACCTCCGCCTTCCGGCGTGCCGAGAGGACTTTTATCTTATGGATTTGGACATAACCCAAGATTTGGCTGGTGTTTTTAACAAGGCAGAGATGTGTGATTATCTAACATCGAATCACAACTTTTGTGTGCAAGGAGAGTATCGAGAAAAGTGTAATGTGATTGTGAACAATGATAAAACGGTTGGTATAGACTGTTTAACATGGATGAACTCTAATTCTAGAATAAAGATATATAACAAATTTATATGTCAAATTACAAGTCCTGGTGTAAACAAAGTCATTGGAAACCATATTATAGACTTTATCCGATGTCCAGACACCCGTCTAAGGGAAACATTTACGTCTTCCTTAGCTAAGGAACATGGTATTACAAGACTAGAGGCAACAATTTACAACTACAAAATGAATGGTGTATTTGACCCACTCAAAGATTGTGTTAGTGTATTAAACGCCAACAAACATTACTTAAAAGAAGCGCCCCTGTACTCGGTACCGATCGCGTCCATGTGGACCAAACTATCGGATAACCTACAAAATAGTTGCTGTGTGGTGTTTAACAATGTTTTGCAATTTGTGTATTGGGGTAATAAAAATACTCGGAAATTGACTGGTGTGCAAATCGAACTGCGCGATGGACAAGATCGGGAAAAAATGATAAACTATGCTCTCTCTGCCTATAGTTTTAATTACTTACCCGTACACTTTGTAGAAATTGTTAACGATGATTCTGGAAACAACAATGTTCGCATTATACAAAAATGCTACATTAAAGCTGGGGAAACATTCTTTTCTCAATCCAGGACATTGTTCTCCACAATTCCCGCAAACATAAACATTAGCGAATTAGGATTGACTCCTACAAATAATATTCTCCCCCAGGTGTTGAGAAAAAGAACCAATAAAACTAACAGACTTAAACCATACCCTCTTAAGGAAATTACCTCATTGAGTACAGTTAATGTGCTATGTGTAAGGAAACGAAAATTAGAGTTGGAGGAAATTGAGATCAAAAAAAGGAAAGTGTAGTATGTTGCAGAGACTACTGCTCTAAAGAAAGAGTACGAAGCGGTATTGCAGAAAGAACAGGCGATTGTGGATGCAAGAAACAGATTTACAGTTTACTTTAAACAAAGTCCTTGGCAAAATCTCGATGTGAGTGGGAAATACAAACTCTCAGCATTTACTGTTAATTACAAAGGAACTTATCCACGCGTTGGAGTGCTTGTAGAAAGTGAAAAATGTAAACATGTGTGCTACTTAAGAGGATATTTAAAATCTATGTTTTTAAAGAGTCATGGTAATTTAGACTTGCTTAAAAAGGATGGATTTATTGTAACTCCATGTGGTGGATTGGACATTGTGCATCTGGAAACTGAAAAACCATTTGCAGAATTCAACACCAATGGAATGACTACATTTAATGGTAACTCCTTTGCTAAAATCGAGAATTTTAAGTTGTTCACAAGCATCCAAACAGACTATAGAGTAGAGTCGACATCGTATACGCAAGGTGACGTCGATCTGCTTAGTAACATTACAATGCAGGAAATCAAAGGCCAAATAAAAATCCAAAAGTGTACCCGGTTAGAAAGTCTGGAAAAAGGAACAGAACTAATTGTTAAGGGAATAAAACCAATTGTATATAGACATAAAGTTAGATATGTCTTGGAAATGGAAAATATTGACTCTTTGTTTATATCCAATTATTGGCTGGAAAAGGAACTAAAAGATTCGGATACAGATTTAAATTATCGGATCAAAATTAAGCTAGATGCTATTAAAACTACACCAAGCAAACATAAGGAAAGAGTTGTGTTCTGTGTGTAAATATGCATGGCAAATCAAGAACATGGGCTCCCCTGTTCGTATAAACTAATGAATACAAAAGGGACCTAAGACATTTAAGCAAAAATTTAAGTTAAAATGTAGAAAAATAAAAAATGACTGTTATTAAAACTAAAATAAAGAAATGTAAAAATTGTAGATATATATAATTAATAAAACTATTGCATGGGCACCGCTTGTGTTTCTTGTTACCTGCCTCACACTCATAATCCAATCATTAACCTTTGACAGCCTTTGGCAATGCTCGGTGAGCGTGACCTTGAAAAGTAGCTGAAACTCGGTAGCAGAAAGTATAGTATGACCCGTTTCTTACCTATATGAACACTGTAACAAGTAGTAGTCAACTGATTATATACTTGCTAAGGGTTCTCTAATATACAATAGTCAAGACCAACAGCTACTTACTGTGTAGTACAAGGCTGTACAATAGTTGTTTTGACAGTCTTTCACGATGTGGTCACTGTGAATGGTGGTAGTCAACTGATGATATTCTTGATAAGGGTCCTCTAATGTACCCCTGGTTAAGGGTAACAGCTGCTCACTGCTTATGACAAAGCTAAAGACTGGTTGCTTCAACGGTCTTTCACAATGTAAACACTGTGACAGGTAGTAGTCAACTGAAAATATTCTTATGGCCTACTCAAGGTTATCAGGTACTTACTGCATATCAAAAGGCTGTACACTCATGTGTGTTAGGCACTCTTTCTTGCTAAGGACCCCAATATTCCCTACACAAGGCTATACATGTTAGTTCTAAACACTTAGTGATTAATTGTATATTCAATTTTTGTACAAAGCTTATACAAGCACGTTTTTATGAGGTAAAACTTTGTTAAATAGCTGCATGCGACACACAAAGTATGTTGCCGCTATCTAGCGGTGACTATGAGAACTACTTGAACGACCAGCATGCTACCTAGCGCTCCATTTCAACACTCGCTCACTGAACGACCAGCATGCTATCTAGCGGTCGATAGCAATACTCCTCAACTACCAGCCTGCTATCTATCGGTCAATATGACAACTCACTCAACTACCAACATGCTACATGGCTTTTTTGGTCAGTTTTTTGTTGGCTTTTTTTGGTCAGTTTCTGTTGGCTTATGTTGGCTTTTATTGGCTTTTGTTGGCTTTTGTTGGCTTTTGTAGGCTTTTTTGTTGGCTTTTGTTGGCTTTTGTATTAGCTCTTTCATATTTGCTCTTGCTTGTGGGGGCTTATTATTTGGTCTTGGAAAGTATGTCAGTCCTTTTTTTATGGCTGCAAAATGCTTACAGCCATGTTTGTAAGCAGCAACAACAACAACACACAATATTCCAAAACAATCCAAAGTACTCTAAGGTTTATCAATGACTCTCAACTCTTACACTTACCTCTATCCCATGCCTAGTCAAAAATAGTGTATTTTTCAAATTTTTCAAAAAATATTTGGAAAGTAGGCTATATCATTAAACTAAAAATCCTAAAAAGACATATGTTAACTCCAACACCTACCTCTATACCATTCTTAGTCCAAAAATAGTGTATTTTTAAATTTTCCAAAAACATATTTCCAAAATGGGTTATATTTCCAAAATTAAAAAGTTTACAAAAATGTTTGTTTGACAGAAATGAATGGCCTTTACCCCCTCTACCACGGTACCAAGTCCCAGGTCTCTAGGACAACAAAAATAAAATTTTGAAAATGGGCTTTATTTCAAAAATTAAGAATTTTACAAACAAGTTTGTCTAACGTAAATCAATGGTCTTTACCCCTTCTATTCCCATACCAAGTCTCAGGTCACTAGGTCAAGAAAATAAATTTTTTAAAACATGGTCACTATTTTGGAAACTAGGAATTCTACAAAAAAGTTTGTTTAACATAAATGAAAGGTCTCTATCCCCTCTACCGGTAAACCAAGTTACAGGTCTGTAGGACAAAAATGAAAAACGTTCAACTGGGAAAGTAGGCGATTTTTCATAAAACCAAACATTCTAAAAAGTGTTCTATGGGCTTAAAATAATGGCCTCTATGTCCTTTATTTTTATAATAAAACTTTTTTATTTTTTACATTTTTTTGAAAAAAGTTCAATTTTGAAATTTTTATATTTTGGAAACTAGAAAGTTTACAAAAATGTTTGTTTGACGTAAATGACTGCCCCTGACCCCATCTACCACCAAAATAAATTTCAATTCGCTAGGACAAAAAATAACAGTAGTGGAGTGGTGGCGCTTCTAACGCACCCGGCGTTGCTCGGGCGGCGTTCATGTTAATAAGTGGATATCTCGCGAACCCATGATCGGAATTTGACATGCAACATATCAAATTATTCAGGCTGACGCTCTCTCGATCATGGGTTCGCAAAGATATCCACAAATTCAGCGTAGCCGAGCGCCACCGGGTACGTTAGAAGCACCACCACTCCACTACTGTTATTTTTTGTCCTAGCGAATTGAAATTTATTTTGGTGGTAGATGGGGTCAGGGGCAGTCATTTACGTCAAACAAACATTTTTGTAAACTTTCTAGTTTCCAAAATATAAAAATTTCAAAATTGAACTTTTTTCAAAAAAATGTAAAAAATAAAAAAGTTTTATTATAAAAAATAAAGGACATAGAGGCCATTATTTTAAGCCCATAGAACACTTTTTAGAATGTTTGGTTTTATGAAAAATCGCCTACTTTCCCAGTTGAACGTTTTTCATTTTTGTCCTACAGACCTGTAACTTGGTTTACCGGTAGAGGGGATAGAGACCTTTCATTTATGTTAAACAAACTTTTTTGTAGAATTCCTAGTTTCCAAAAAAGATACCATGTTTTAAAAAATTTATTTTCTTGACCTAGTGACCTGAGACTTGGTATGGGAATAGAAGGGGTAAAGACCATTGATTTACGTTAGACAAACTTGTTTGTAAAATTCTTAATTTTTGAAATAAAGCCCATTTTCAAAATTTTATTTTTGTTGTCCTAGAGACCTGGGACTTGGTACCGTGGTAGAGGGGGTAAAGGCCATTCATTTCTGTCAAACAAACATTTTTGTAAACTTTTTAATTTTGGAAATATAACCCATTTTGGAAATATGTTTTTGGAAAATTTAAAAATACACTATTTTTGGACTAAGAATGGTATAGAGGTAGGTGTTGGAGTTAACATATGTCTTTTTAGGATTTTTAGTTTAATGATATAGCCTACTTTCCAAATATTTTTTGAAAAATTTGAAAAATACACTATTTTTGACTAGGCATGGGATAGAGGTAAGTGTACGAGTTGAGAGTCATTGATAAACCTTAGAGTACTTTGGATTGTTTTGGAATATTGTGTGTTGTTGTTGTTGCTGCTTACAAACATGGCTGTAAGCATTTTGCAGCCATAAAAAAAGGACTGACATACTTTCCAAGACCAAATAATAAGCCCCCACAAGCAAGAGCAAATATGAAAGAGCTAATACAAAAGCCAACAAAAGCCAACAAAAAAGCCTACAAAAGCCAACAAAAGCCAACAAAAGCCAATAAAAGCCAACATAAGCCAACAGAAACTGACCAAAAAAAGCCAACAAAAAACTGACCAAAAAAGCCATGTAGCATGTTGGTAGTTGAGTGAGTTGTCATATTGACCGATAGATAGCAGGCTGGTAGTTGAGGAGTATTGCTATCGACCGCTAGATAGCATGCTGGTCGTTCAGTGAGCGAGTGTTGAAATGGAGCGCTAGGTAGCATGCTGGTCGTTCAAGTAGTTCTCATAGTCACCGCTAGATAGCGGCAACATACTTTGTGTGTCGCATGCAGCTATTTAACAAAGTTTTACCTCATAAAAACGTGCTTGTATAAGCTTTGTACAAAAATTGAATATACAATTAATCACTAAGTGTTTAGAACTAACATGTATAGCCTTGTGTAGGGAATATTGGGGTCCTTAGCAAGAAAGAGTGCCTAACACACATGAGTGTACAGCCTTTTGATATGCAGTAAGTACCTGATAACCTTGAGTAGGCCATAAGAATATTTTCAGTTGACTACTACCTGTCACAGTGTTTACATTGTGAAAGACCGTTGAAGCAACCAGTCTTTAGCTTTGTCATAAGCAGTGAGCAGCTGTTACCCTTAACCAGGGGTACATTAGAGGACCCTTATCAAGAATATCATCAGTTGACTACCACCATTCACAGTGACCACATCGTGAAAGACTGTCAAAACAACTATTGTACAGCCTTGTACTACACAGTAAGTAGCTGTTGGTCTTGACTATTGTATATTAGAGAACCCTTAGCAAGTATATAATCAGTTGACTACTACTTGTTACAGTGTTCACATCGTGAAAGACCGTCTCACTGTCCAGTCTACAGCCTTGTCATACGCTGTAAAGAGTTGTTGGTCTAGACTAGGGGTATATTAGAGGACCCTTCACAAGAATATCACCAGTTGACTACTACCTCTCACGGTGTTCACATCGTGAAAGACCGTCTCACCGACCAACCTCTAGTCTTGTGATACGCAGTAAGCAGCTGTTTGCAGAAATCAACATTCGTGATGGAAGAACCCATTCCTAGCTATATGTGTAAAGAGTGTGGAAAGACTTTTCTTCGGGACTATCATAGGAAGCGTCATGAAGTTTCGTGTGGGGAATTTCATGAGTGTAAAACGTGTGGCTGTACATTCAACAATGCCTACAACGGACGTCGTCATGAAGAATGTTGTAATGTTGTGTCGGCAGCTAAAAGACAAAAATCTGAGCCCACAAAACATTACCTACTGTCATTGGTCCCTGACAAAAATGGACTTATTGAATATGAGACATCTTTTGAAGGTCGACTTAAATCCTATTTCATTCGTTGCGATACGTGCAAGGATTTAAATTCATACCTTAAAGAGTCCAAACAGCAAATAATTCAAGCTATGGAGAAAGAACTAGCAATGCACAAGTCGATCAAAGTTAATCTTGTGGCTGAATGTAGATTCATTCATACATCTACCAATGAAATTACAGATCGTGCTTTTAAAACACGAAATCAGGCCCTATTTTTGGAAACGGACTTAAGTAGTTTCTTGGAAACACAATTTACAAAGTTAACTACGGAAATGGAGGAATCTGAGCTAAAAGGCAGTAATTGGGCTTTGTTAGCAGTGGAAGGAGTACGATTGAAAATAAATAAGTACAATCCCTTGCGTGGAAGCACATATATTACATTACCAGCAGCTATACAAGCAAGAAAAGCCTGCATTAATCCTGAAAACTTGAAAGATGAAAAGTGTTTTATGTATGCCATTTTAGCAAAACTGGTTAAAAAGGATGCTCAACGCATTAGTAAATACAAGGATCTGGAAAACAAGTATGATTTTTCAGTAATATCATTTCCAACATTACTAGCTGACATTCCCAAATTCGAGAAAGCCAACGACATATCCATCAATGTATTTGGACTGGAAGAAGACAACAAACTGTTTCCTCTAAAGGTTGTGGATCAAGAGTTACAAGACCATCGTGACCTCCTTCTGCTAAGTTCATCATCCGGCCAGAACCACTACGTCTTTATCAAAGATTTTGATAAACTAGTAGGACATCAGATTACCCGCCATGGACATAAGATATATACGTGTAAACGGTGTTTCACTCACTTTGATAATCAATATGGGCAACAAGGAATGGAAAAATTAAAAGAACATAGAGCTTTGTGTGTCCAGCATGACATTGCTAGGGTTGAAATGCCTATTAAAAACCCAATTGTGAAATTCGTAAATGTGGAAAAAATGCTTAGAATACCTTACGTTATCTATGCAGATTTTGAAAGTATACTGTTACCCTATCAAACATGTCTACCTAATCCTGAGGCAAGTTATACAGTGCCATGCCAGAGTCATGTTCCTATGAGCTTTGGTATATATGTTAAACCCTCACCAGCTGTGGAACACATAAAGACAAACCTTCCGAGCCAACCTATTATTTATCGTGGACCTGACGCTGCAGAAAAGTTTATGGACTGTTTGATCTCAATAGCTAATGAAATTGATCGTCTTTACAGCTTAAATGTTCCAAAAGCTTTAACTGAGCATCAAGAAGCAGAGTTCCAATCTTCTGAAACCTGTTATTTGTGTCATAAACCATTTACCAAAGAGGACTGGAAAGTTCGAGACCATTGTCATATTACAGGGGAATACCGTGGAAGTGCTCACAATAACTGTAATTTGAAGTGTAAAACACGTAACCCCGTTCCTGTATTTCTACATAATATGAGCGGCTATGACGCAAATTTCATTGTAAAGCAATTGGGGTGTACTACTGAAAGAGTGGACGTTATCCCTAACTCCAAAGAAAAGTACATCTCTTTCACCAAATATGTTGGAAATGTTAAGCTTCGATTTGTGGACACGTTTCGGTTAATGCCAAGTAGTTTGGAAAACTTAGTTTCCAACTTAACATTATACCCTGAAACAGACAAGTACTTTGGAAAAGAAAATGCAATGCTCATGACTCGTAAAGGGGTATTTTGTTATGACTACATTGACTCATGGGAAAAGTTAAGTGAAACGTGTTTACCTCCAAAAGAGGTATTCTTTAACAAATTAAGTCAAGAAGATGTTAGTCAAAAAGACTATGAACATGCTAAAAATGTGTGGAATCAGTTCAACATTAAAACTCTAGGGGAATATAGTGACCTCTACCTAACTTCAGATGTACTCCTTCTTGCAGACAGCTTTGAAACGTTTAGAAACAAAACACTAGAAACACACCGAGTGGATGCTGCACACTTTTTCACTTCGCCTGGTTTAAGTTTTGAGGCAATGCTCCTTTACACAGGCATTGAACTGGAATTGCTACAGGATTACGATCAGATTCTTTTAATCGAGTCTGGAATACGTGGAGGCATATGCCAGGTGTCTCATCGGTATGCTGAAGCTAACAATAAATACATGGAAACCTATGATTCTGAGAAACCATCACAGTTTATTACCTATGATGATGCCAACAACCAATACGGGTGGGCTATGTGTCACTCTCTTCCTTATGGCGGATTTCAGTGGGTTTCTCCAGATACCGTTGATCTAGAAAAACTGAAGAAAGACGATCCTGTGGGATACATTCTAGACGTTGATGTTGATTACCCATCTGACCTTCATGATCTACACAACGATTTACCTTTCCTACCAGAGTGTACACAACCTAAGGATTCGTATCTGAAAAAACTAATTCCTCATCTTGGAAATCGAAGGCGATATGTTGTTCACTACATGGCATTAAAACAGGCTTTAGATCATGGAATAAAATTGATAAAAATTCATTGTGTGTTAAAGTTTAAGCAAAGACCTTGGTTAAAGGCATACGTTGATTTTAATAACAACCTTCGAAAACAAGCCAAAAATGAGTTTGAGAAAAATCTGTACAAATTATTCAACAATGCCATTTTTGGAAAAACAATGGAAAATATCCGTAAATGAATAGACATACGTCTTGTGACTGACAGCAAAAAGGCAGAAAAGCTAATAGCAAAGCCGACATTTATTGACAGAACCATTTATGGTCCTAACCTAGCTGCTTTCCACATGGCTAAACGTAACATTGTATTCAATAAGCCTATATATATTGGAATGTGTATACTGGATATTTCAAAAACTCTCATGTATTCCCACCACTATGATGTCCTGCTACCCTATTATGGCATGGACAATCTTAAACTCATGTATATGGATACCGACTCGTTCATTTATTTGGTTAACACCCAAGATGTATTTCAAGACAAGTTGGATTTCCTAGAACACCTGGACACATCAGATTATCCTACTAATCACATATGTTACTCTACATCAAACAAGAAAACGTTGGGGAAATTTAAAGACGAGGCTTGTGGACAAATTATAAAAGCATTTGTTGGACTTAGAGCTAAAATGTACGCTTTAGACATAAATGGTAAAGAAATCAAAAAGATTAAAGGTATTAACAGAAGTGTTGTCAAAAATTGTATAAGCTTTCAAGATTATAAGGATTGTGTCATGAACAACAATGTAAAAAGAATACCAATGAACATTATCGCTTCTAAACAACATGACATATCATCTATAAGACTAAACAAAATTGCTTTGTGTCCTGGTGATGATAAAAGAGTGATTGATGCTGATGGTATAGGTACACATGCTTATGGTCATTACACAATCATTGACTATGCTTAAAGAGTTAAGTTATGAATATCAAAATCTTCTGCCTGCAACTAGCAAATACATAAAACAATTTAGGAAATAAAACAATAGCACTACAAAAGTAAAAAAAACAAAAATAAAAAATGGCATTCATAATCAAAAATAAATAAAATAGAAAACAAAATAAAAACAAGTGTATAATTTATAACAATAAGGAATATATATAAAAATGTATTATGTGTAAATAGTGTACATGTATTTAAAATAAAAAAAATATTGTACCGTATGGAAACTGCTTGTACATTTTTTATTACTACCCACCTCTCTCCACTCCTAATGCAAAATGAACATGTAAAACACAAATTGGAAAATCCATGTTTCCATATTGACAAAATAAAAAAACATTAAACTGAAATTTTAAAAACTGTAAATGGGAATTTGGTAAATTAATAAATGTGTAAACAACAAATTGGAAAATTCATGTTTCTATATCATAATATTGAAAAACTTTAAACTGACATTTTAAAAACTGTAAATGGGAAATTGCGAAATTAATAAATGTGTAAACAACATAATGCAAATTCCATGTTTCCATATTATGAAATTGTAAAACTTAAAATTAACATTAAAAAAACTGAAAATGGGAAATTAGAAAATTGACAAATGCGTAAACAACAAAATGAAAGAAAAAAATACTCGGTTGGGGTAGTGATCTTGTTGTACAGTAGCCTATAAGACTAGCATAAGGATAGTTGCATGAGCACTTATATACTTTGTGTATGTGCATTAGCCTTTGGATTAGCTTAAGTTAGGTTTGGTAAAGTTAGGTTTGGTGAGGTTAGGTATGTGACCTTGTTGTTTACTCTTTTCGGAAAATGTCAAATGTAAAATCTAAATCAAAAAATCTTGAATTTAAAATGTAAAATCTAAAAAAACTAAAATTTAAAATACAGAAAAATCAAAAATGTAAAATGTAAAATCTAAAAAATGTAAAATGAAAAAATTAAAAATCTAAAATGTTAAAATATGAAATCTAAAATCTTTAAATGAGGTTTCTGTGGGTTAGGTTAGGTTAGGTTATAACTAAGTTTATTATTTGTGCTCTCACATTTGCTCTTACATTTTTGCTCTCACTTTGAAGTTTGGTTATGTTAGGTTAGGTTAGGTTAGGTTATAACTAAGTTTATTATTTGTGCTTTCTTATTTGCTCTTACATTTTTGCTCTCACTTTAAAGTTTGGTTATGTTAGGTTAGGTTAGGTTAGGTTAGGTGTGGTTAGGTTATAACAAAGTTTATTATGTGTGCTCTTACATTTGCTCTCTTATTTGCTCTGACTTTGAAGTTAGGTTAGGTTAGGTTAGGTAAGGTTAGGTTAGGTTAGGTTAGGTTAGGTTATAACTTAGTTTATTATGTGTGCTTTCACATTTCCTCTCATATTTGCTATTACTTTGAAGTTAGGTTAGGTTAGGTTAGGCTAGGTTAGGTTAGGTTAGGTTAGGTGAAGTTGGGTTAGGCAGAATTGTTGAGGTATGAATCAAAAGCCAGCTCCTGTCAGTTTTGCCTCACAAGGCTGAGTGTACTCCGTTCCACTCCTGAGACCAGAAATTAAATTTCTTGGCAGAGCCAGGAATCGAACCCGGGCCTTAGCAGTAACAGCCAAGAATGCTAGCCACTACACTAAGTGGCTGACAATATAAGGCTGGTCTTGATTGTACACGATCAATTAATAATTACCTAATAATAATAATAATATTAATAATAAATATTCCATTTAGCAACTACACGGCCGACCTCTCTCTGTGACGTCATTCACGGTCTCAGGGCGTGGCGGCCATTTTGCCCATTAGCCACTGCGCCAGCTCTGAATGACCCCTCCATAAGAATAACATAGAGTGATTGCGCGCGGCGGCCATCTTGCCCATTAGCCCCTGCGCCAGCTTCGGCTTATATTACCTACTGACGTAAAAAGTAACATTATTAATATTATTATGTTTTATATGGCGTTTCACCGATGTCTCAGTCTCACTCGTGGCTGTGATTATATGGAAGCTACTGAGGTATGGTGCCTAGTAATGACATTCAGGGTACAGTCAGTGCCTGTGGATGCTGTGAATGGTTCTACTCATAGGGTTAGTACTGCTGTTCTGACTCAGTGAGGAAAGCAATGGCAAACTACCTCTCTCCCATTCTTGTCTAGTACTCCTCAATATAGCGCTGCCTTGTGTTTCTGAGGATCCAACCAGCCTTCGGGCTGACTACCTAACAGAGAGACAAGTTTTGGATGGGTGGATCCCGTTCTTATGTTTTGTCTGTTAAAGGGAAATGCATCATGATAACGATAAATGTCAGATAGCAGAATAGTGATAGCGTGTAGCAAATTTCAAATAAACAAGATAAGAAATTCAGGTCTTTGGTGTATATAGAAAGCGTATTCTAGCTTACGTTACATTACGATTCACATTTTAGTTGTCTTATCAGTTGGCCTTTCAGACTGACCTTAAACCTGCCTATCATCAGCTGTACGTGACATAATTAGATACCGGGACTGATTTATCAGCTATACGCGTATCTTTACTCTTGTTCTTTCTTTGTTCCGTATCCCGATCTCCAATACGAAACGAAACAGTACGGCATTCTTTCACATATTTTAACGAAACCTTTATCATTAGTCCATGTGAGAGACAAAGGATGGCATATTGACAACTATTAGAAGACAAGAAACAATTACAATTACTACCGGGTGAGTTAGCCGTGGTCGTTACGGCATGACTGCTGGCAGTCACTCACATCCGGGAGGCGAGGAGGTTCGAATCCCCCCGCCGGCAACCTTGAAGATGGTCTTCTGTGGTTTCCCATCTTCCTTCCAGGCAAATGCCGGGGTTGGTCCCTAACTATAGGCCACAGCCGCTACCTTCCAACTCCTCGTCCTTACATTCCAACTCTCCTCCCCAACGGTACTTGTAGCTCACCCATTGGGTGTCCGTCTCGAAGAAGCTACAAAACTGGCGAGCCGAACATGTCCTCGGACACTCCCGGCACTAAAAGGTCTTACGCTAAAAAAAAACAAAAAAAAAAACAAACAACAACAACAACAACAACATACAGTTACTATACAAATGTCCGTACCCGTGGCGCTAAGCTTTAGCCCTTAAGGGCTCGATTCCCGGTCGGGCCATCGGGGTGCTTATGGTGGAGACCAGAAAGACCTTGCTGATGTCTCAGTGTCCCTAGTGCAATGGATAAATAATTTAGATATCTATGTGTAATTGTAATTTCATTCCAGCAACACTCTCCATTATCATTTCATTACATCTGTCATTAATTTAATCATTGCCCCAGAGGAGTGCGTCAGGCCTCGGCAGCTGGCACAGTTCATATCCTCGCCGCTAGATGGGGGTTTCATTAATTCCATTCCTGACCCGGTCGGAGACTGGAAGCAGGCTGTGGATTTTCATTCATTTCATGTGTAATTGTTCACTACTTAGTACCATTTATTCTTTGCAGGTTTTTGTATAATATTGTATAGGCTATACTTGTCCATTATGTAAAATTCCATATGCTTAATAATAATCTCTTGTCCCGAGAACTGGGTGTATGTGACGTTTTCATCATCACGTTATCTTCCCACGGTGGGTGAGTGGTTATCGTGTTGGACTACCAACTGGGGCGGTCCTAGGGCGGTGCAAACGGTGCGACCGCACCGGGCGCTTGTCATATGGTGGGTGCAGAAAATGCAACGATAAATTGCGGAAAAAAAACCCACCTTATTACCACTCAACCCTACCCACTCAGATTAATTCTGTATATGAGTGAGCTGGGATGTGTGTATTTCCAAGGTATAGACATGCAGTTTGAAATTGTAAAAATATTATCGAGTTGAGTGTTAATCTCATCCCCTTTCCTCCTCCTCCACACTCCCCTGTTAGGAACGTTTCAACAAAATTATGTATTTCAGCATCTCGTTGTGCTAACAACTATCTAGATACCACCTTCCTAGCTTTAATATTAATATAATATTCCTGTAACGATCTTGGAATATTATTCGCATAGAGGGATGAAGTAAATGCTCGAATCGCACAGGCAAAAGAAGCCTTCTCAAAAAACGAAATCTTTACTAACATCCATGACTGTTAACTTAGAGGTGCGAAAAAACTTCGTGAAAAGTTTTGTATGGAGTATTGCAAGTTATGGCTCTGAAAAATGGACTCTGCGACAAGCAGATGTATCAAAACTTAGGGCATTCAAGATATGGTGCTGGCGACGACTACTAAAGATACCTTGGACTCATAAAGTCACGAATGAGAATGTTCTCAAAAGAGCAAAGGAGACCACGTACCTTGGTTGAATCCTTAAACAGAAGCAGGAATAGTTTTGTTGGCCATTTGATTCGTCATTCTGACTGGTGCACCACACTCTTCGAAGGGAAGCTAGAAGGAAAGAGGAGTCGAGGAAGACCAAGGACTCAATTTATAGGCAGCATTAAAGGCAAGCACACTTATTGCCATTTGAAACTACAGGCCAGTGAAAGAAGACGTTTTGGAAGACATGAGGAGGGGAAGAAGAAGAAAAAGAAGAAGATGAGGGATGACATCAGTTTAAAATCCTCTTCAATTTGAATTAGTTAAACATTGTCTATTATCTACCTTAGCAGTTGAAATTAACCTTTCAAAAACATATTGTTGAGCAGTCCGGGACATTTGAGCTTACCGAGACTTGTCTCAACAACAAAGCAAGTACTCGTATTTTCCGAGGCTCATGCCAATCTACGGTTGAGCCAGTTACACGCCCTGGTTGAGCTAAGAGCCCTAAAGGGGAAACAATTAAGATAATATTGTTTCTTTTTACTGTTATTGTTTCTCTTCCATAATACTACTACACTAATCATTCGGAGGTCTGAGTTATTAATGATGCAAAACATGTATTAGCCTATGTTATCTTAAGTCTGTGGCACCACGATGATATCTCGCACCTCCTGAAAACTTTGCTAGGGCCGCCTTTGCCTACCAACTCCAAGCTCGCGGGTTCGCTCTTGGACGTGGTAAGTGATTTTGAAAGGCGACAAAAATCTCGGCACTCATGTCATGCGTTGTTGACATGTTAAAGAACCCATTTGAATTCAGTAGGTCGTGTTCATCATGGCAACATTAATCTCGGGATTTTCCGCCAACACAAAGTTCCTCCTTTTTCTAATAGAAAGCGCTATACTGTCAAGGAGCTTAGATATCTAACTTCCTTGACTTTCATAGCGCTCCGAGGAACGACAACATTCGACATACAAGCTGCCCTATGGGCGTCAAATAACAAAGCTTGCACCCGGTACCTGAGGACATACGATATTACCTATAATATTATCATCATCACGTCTTCATCTTCATTAGGACGCGCAGGTTGCCCAAGGGCGTCAGCTAGAAAGGCCAGCACTCAACCTCCTAGAAGGCCACACGATATTTTTTTCACTATAAAAATCACATTAAAACTGGATTCCCCATACTAATTATTATTTCATTTCAGGGGCTTGCACATCGTCGTCATTGATCCCAGAGTATTTGTGTGTGTGTAAAATTTTGTCTGAAAACCTGTGTTATTGTGATGGCTGTATTCGTGTGTGCATTTGATATTTAGGTGAAGATTGGGAAGGGGCGGCCGTGGCCTTACGTTAGGTCCCTCCTGGGATTTGCCTGGAGTAGAAGTGGGAAACCACGGAAAACCACTTCCAAGAAGATGATGATGATGATGATAATTGTTGCTTTAAGGGGCCTAACATCTAGGTTATCGGCCCCCTTCCAAGAAGACTGAGGTGGGAATGGAACCCACCTCTTCTCAGTTTTGCCTCACGAGACTGAGTGCACCCCATTCCAGACCTCAGACCAGAATTAAATTTCTTGACAAAGCCTGGAATCGAAGCCGGACCTTCGATGTGACAGAATGCTAGTAACATGGACTGCTCCTGGTCGCGTGAAGCGCCACAATTTCCCACGTCCGCCGCGAGCGGCTGTAATTTATTCCAGTATTTATTTCCATTCTTACCTAGGAGATCCCGGAGTTGATTCGCGGCTTCGCCAGGGCTGGGACTAACGTGATTATCGAACGGGATGCACTCAGCATCGTGAGGACAGTTGAATAGCTGTCTGATCGGAGAGGTCATGGCGAGTAATTTGACACCTTGCGTGTCCAAATTCGATCATTGGAAATCATTTAAATTTAAGTAGTAGTTTTCCTAAATTTGTTTTTATATGTAAGTCTTTGACATTTGGTGGTAGATAGGCTCTATTTGTAAGAGTCTTGTGTTTGGAAACCAAAGGACTACACCACTGCAATAGTTAAGCACTGGTATCAAGATTTTTTTGAAAGTTAAAATGAACTGTTTAAATGTGTAGTGTGGAAATGGTAATTTTAAATATACAATGTGGGATATGCCTGTGTACATTTTTAAATTATCAACAAAAAGAAATAGTACTCTGGCAATTCAGATTTTTTTATTTCACAGTGAATAAGGCAGTACACACTATACAACAATTCCTCAATTCTTTAAGTCCCGTTCAACTTTTCCAGCACTGAAATACTGTCCCATATCTTAATGGCGATAACAAATGTCATGTTCTTGGCAAGCATGATCTAAAAGATTTATAGGTACATCACTACGCTGCAATCGTTGATCCAGCTTTGTTCCAGGACCGCAGTAAAGGTAAGTGCATTTCAAAGGGTAATAAATGAATAACTTTATCAATGACGCCACGACCAGTACAGGTCTGGCATATCCTTTTCACTCGGTGATGGATAGTTTTGTTCTTTATCTGGGGTTAAGAGATGATGTTTTTTTTTCTCTCGCCATGGCACCCGTTCATGGTTTTATGGCTGTGGTAGAGTTTCACAAGCTGACAGGTTCGACACTGTTGTACCGATGGTATTTTATCAATGGCCACTTGCTTATGGTGCTCGTAGTCATCACAGGGTGGCAATTCACTTAACACGGGGTCTTGAGTCCATGTTATCGGCACATGTTGCCAGATTTCCTTAACCGCATTTGCGGCCACATAAAAATAAATGATTTTGTCAAGGCATTTAATTCCTCTTTTGTGAAACTGTTTAGTTTCTTTTTCCACACACAAAATTTTCCAATCGCCTGCTCAATAGCCTTATTGTCCAATTCCAACATTGACGACACAGACATGATGCTCTCTAGACGGCGTAACACTCACTAGTGATAATCCCACAGCTGGCAGAAACAAGTAATATCTTGTTCATGACGTCACGACATGCATTTCTCGTTCGCCAATCAACCAGATTCCATACATGGAAAACGGCTTGATGATTTTTCATTAAAATTAATTTTTCTTGAAAAAGCGTATGTAGTGAAGGACAGCCCAAATCCATAAGATCCACACATTCGCACGTAGAAGGCAGAATCGGGCGTAGCCATTCGCGTTCTTCAGTTCCTTTGGCGAGTACAATATTAGCCATGGATTGGTGAGCGTTTAATATCATGGCCGGGTACTTATAGGTAATGGTTCCCTCATCCCATTGCAATCCTAAATGACTCTGTATCCACTGGGTCTGTTTTTGGTTTTTAACAGACTGAAACTCAAGCGGAAATGCTGGTTTAAGCACAAAATGCGTAAGTTTAGGCGACCAATATGTTGAGCAATCAACAATGGCCACGTCTTTAAATATAAACTTGTTTTCGTTGACTTGGGTATCCACCACCAGTGTACGTGACATGTTTGATTTTGTATGGACCAAGACCAACTCAATACTCACTACTGAGGTTCAGAAATTACATTTACTTGAATCACATACTAGTAAAAATATGACTACTATAAACTGCTACCGCTTTTCTATCACTTTACTACCACTTTTCTACAACTTTTCTACCACCTTTCTACCACTTTGCCTCCACTTTTCTACCACTTTGCTCTCACTTTGGTCTTACTTTAAACTGCACATACTACAAACTATCATTCTTATTAGCAAGTCAACTTTACTACAAATTAGTTTATGCTTAACAGATGATATGGAAGTATCAACGACTAGCTATGGTAAGCCATGTGCTTACAATAAAGGATATACATATATTGCAAAAAGAACCAATAAAAATGGAACTGTTGTTTGGTGCTGTTAATAAAAAAACACGTTCAAAACAATGTCGAGGAATGCTTAAGACAAAAGGCTCCAACATACCTAGTACTTACTTCAAACGATGCTCATTGTAAATTCCAATATAGTACTCTTTTAAGTGCACAAAATACTCTAACAGGGGTAAAAATCAAATCCAAGAAAACAATTCTGCTGCTCAAGATAGCGCATTGTTTGTTAAAAAGCATTTATTATCTCCTCAAAAAGTCATGTTAGGACAGTCGTCAACGTCTAAAAAAGCCTAACACTATCAAAGGCAACACAAACTATGCAAAAGGTTGCATTGCATTGCAGTAGGATTAGATAGTAATGGTGATGATGATGATGTTGATGATAATGATAATGGTAATGCTCTGTTTACAACTAAAATAATTTGTTAAATTTGTTTACTGGAACAATCCCAGTAAGCTAATCCAGCGATTTCAGCACTTGCATGCACGTAAACAGGCTGATCATACTGGATATGAGGAAGAACTATTGGATATAGAAAATGATCGTCGTGCCAAAATTATTGTGCAATGAGTCCACGTAACCGCTTAAACAATGTCTTAACAATACACGTAATATTTTCTACCACTTTTCTACCACTTTGATACCACTTTTCTACCACTTTACTCTCACTTTTGCTCTTACTTTTAACTTCACATACTATAATATAAAAGCCGACAATAAATCACTCCTTCACCAGAACTGTTGTGATCTTTGTAATGTACAAAGCCGACTGAGAAGTCAGTTGCTACTATGGAACTTAGTATAACCAATAAAGGTAAACAACGTGCACTCTATAAAGGCTACTCTTATAACTATAGACGACAACATGTGAAAAAATATTCTGGCGATGCTCAAAAGAGAGGTCAAAAAATTGTCTAGGCGATATGAAAAGTAAATATGGTGAGGTCTGAAGTGTGTGTGATCATCAATGTGGTGCTCCAGACAAAACATTGTCAGTGTTGACAAAAACTCTTCAAAATGCTGAAAAGCCAGTACAAGAAAAATATATTGCCACTCGAGCACTAGAGCATTGTTTATTGAGCAACGTTTAAACCCTCTTCTAAAAGTTATGTTTAATCCATCTTCCACGTCTCAAAGGCAACACAGACTGTGCAAGAGGTAATATTGCAAGAAAATAAAAAAGGACTACAGTTATAATGATTATTGTAACACCTCCCTCCTCCTAACAGCAGAATACGACCGAGCCCATTTGCGATATAACCCAGATGAATGTACCGAGACTACAGTATCTAGCATAGGCCTAGAAATAATACCCTGATACAACTGCGGTAACAACTTCTATTAACAATAACTCTTACATACATTACATGACATTTAAAGGGCATGGAAAGAATACAAGATTCTTTGTACTTGCCTTATATTCTAAACGACAGATCAACTTTCACAGTAATCCAAGTTTCCAAACAAGCAATGACAACGGCGTATAATCTTTCACGACTTTCCTTCACTTATATCGACTCGTCTTGTTACTAATATAGCTCAAATCCTCGGTAGTTCCAATATAAAGCTCATTCGTGTTCCAACGCATGTTAATAGGCCTGAATACATTTATCTCTTCCGATAATCCCAGAGGTTTCGAAGCAAACATTATCAATCCAACGTCCACTCACTCTCATAAAATACTCAACTTCTTCACAATATCAATATCAGCTGCTCGATACATATACATGTTTAAACTCATGTCAAGATGTCGTAATTCATATCTTTTAATATAATACTTGATTATCCTCGTCAGCAAAATTTTATAAAACGTCTAAGCCCAGTCATGGCTTCCTGAGAACTTCTCTTGTTCACTCCTCGGCTGACGGAAGACTACTGTTACCGTTTGCCAACAGAAGATTCATAAAACAAAAACCAACAGCAACAACTCTAATACATCATCCAAGGTTAAGGCTACCAAAACAACTCACCACATATATCAAGTCCAATTTATCACTCCCGGCTAACATGATTCTTACCCGACAAGTCATATTTAACATCTCAAAGTCAAAGCAGATTGTACCACATAATACAGTACAGATATTTACTCTTGGAGACACGAACTATCACCGTATCTCAGGCCACTTTTATACATAACTGGCCTAGCAGCAAACTCAACTACTGTCTTCTTCCATGGAGATCCAAGTCTAACCAAAATATTACAAGATCTCGGCACACTACGTACTTGACATGCAACATAACTTTTTGAAAATTTTGAATAGCGCTGTTGATAAATTTGTCCCATTTAAATTTCTGAAACAAAACCCATATCCTGAGTATTACACACGAGAAATTAGGAGTCTAAAACGGAAAATTAGGAAATTATACAATAAAAGACATGATAGTGACAAGTATATGTTGAAATTTAAGTCCTTATCAAGAGAGCTCGTCTTAAAAAAGAGGGCTGCTCATGACAGTTATATGCAAGGTTTACTTGGTTCGGGAGGTGATAGGTGGGAAAAAAATTACAGTTATGTTAGGAGAAGAAAGGGAAATTCAAATAATTTGTCGATGATAATGTCCGGTGACGGTAAATTAATTACTGAGAAACAGGCCATTGCTAATGAATTAAATGTCTTTTACGGTAGTGTGTTCAATAAATCCAATAGCTGTGTGTTGGACCTTAACGACGAATCAGGGGCTCCCCTGTTCCAAACAAACCAGTCAGCAATTGTAAAGCTAATACAAAAACTACGATTCAATGTATCAAAGGGTCCTGATAATATTGTTAGTGAAGTACTTAAACTAGGAGGTAGGGCCGTGGCACGATACTTGGAGGTGATGTTTAATGTGTCCATAAACAATGTGCAAATCCCAGATGACTGGAAAAGAGCTACGGTAGTCCCAATATTTAAGGGAGGGAGCAGACTTGAATTGGGCAACTACAGGCCGGTTAGCCTTACGTCCGTCGTTTGTAAACAGATGGAGCATCTCATTTGCGACTACTTGAGGGAACAGTGGGAAACATTATCACGGTTTAATGATAGGCAACATGGATTTCGGAAAGGTTACTCATGCGAGAGTCAGATGCTATCACTTTTTCAAGACATTAGCGAATCGTTAGACCATGGTGTTTCAGTCGACGCCGTGGTTATAGATTTTGCGAAGGCATTTGATGTCGTTCCGCATGACATGCTACTCCATAAATTAGCTTCGACGAAGATTGATAGAAGAGTAATTTTATGGATCCAAGAATTTTTGACGGGTCGTTCCCAGAAAGTGAAAGTCGAAGGCATATTCTCTGATGAAATTACCGTAACGTCGGGTATCCCTCAGGGCAGCGTAATCGGAACTTTGTTATTTTTGGCGTTTATAAATGACTTACCAAATGGGATTCGCAGTGACTGTCGATTGTTTGCGGATGATTGTGTAATATATCGAAAGATACATGACTCACAAGACAATGCAGTGCTTCAAGAGGACCTGAACCTGGTCTATAAATGGGCGATTGTAAATAAAATGAAAATAAACACAAGAAAATGTAGTCTCTTAAAAATAGGGAAAGTGCGAAGGCAGGATTTTCAATATAACATTGGCTCGGAAATACTTGTAGAAGAAGATTCTTGCAAATATTTGGGCGTTCACGTAAGGAATGATATGAAATGGAGTAGTCTTGTAGGATGTGTAGTTTCAAAAGCTTACAAATCCCTGCACTTTGTAATGAGGGTATTAAAAGGAAGTAGTACCTCTGCTAAAGAATTAGGCTATTTGTCACTTGTAAGACCTATTCTGGAATATGCCTCGGCGGTTTGGGATCCATATCAAGTATGGCTCATAAATGAGTTGGAAATGGTACAAAGAAAGGCCGCTAGATTTGTGCTCAGTGACTTTAATCCCAGGAGCAGTGTGAGCCGTATGTTAAAGAAACTTGGGTGGGAATCACTGGAGGCTAGGAGGATGAAATCTAGACTCTGCGCTATGTACAATACGTATACAAATCAACCAGCATGGGGTGAGCTTAGCAAACGATTGGGAAAGCCCACTTACGTGGGTAGGAGCGATCATCCTTTCAAAGTTAAGGGCCGACCACAGGGAACAAATTATGGTAAATATTCTTTTGTTAACCGTGCCATTGATAACTGGAACTCTCTACCTGCCGCAGTCTTAGAGCCTTTTCCCAAACATATAGGTGTGTTTAAGAAAAGACTGACTATTTGTGTAAATACTCCAGTTTAATTGTTGTATAATTGTTATTGAATTGTTATGTATAATTATTTATTTGTTATGTATATACAATTTGCCACCGGGGGACACACCCCCCATTGCAAATAAATGAATGAATATGAATATGAATAATCGTTAGACAAATGACAACTAACTCGGCGTTCTCTCACAGAACCGGAACATCAGCTGCATTCAGTAGAAAGACAAATATAAGTTCTTACCTTTCGGTGTAGCTCTCTAGCGGGAAAGCAGAGAACCGAAGTCATCACACCAGGCAATCAAAATTAACGTATCGAAAGGCGTAGCAAACGTAAAATAGTGACGTAATACCGGCACATCCTCCCTCTCCACAAGCCTTAACTCCGGTTTTTATTTAAACCGCGAAAACATATTCGGACAGTATATCACGTCAACATGTAACATGCAAATCACAATACCCTGATTTTTTCCCCTCATAATTACTTCCAAAATTCCATAAGGTAAACTCTTCAAAGCATACAAGTTCTTTCACATTCCAAACTCTTTGTCGCTCACACTAGTCGATCCAAGATTTGACACCACGTCAAAGACAATATCAGTTGACATCATGTCTATACAAAATTTTACAAAGATGCTTTACATAATTAGATCCAATATAAATACATTCAACCAAATCGTAGTAGATTTCTTGCAAATGAGGAGAAAGCTTCATTCCGATTCTATCCCACGACGCTTGTTCAATATCCGGGCCCTGGATAACTTCACATTAACATCGAAGCCACAACCATCGTCGAAGCAACCACTCCCACAATAAAGCTGAAAGCAAATATACAAGAGGCAGTACCATGTAAGGAGTAACAACCTACACGATAACATAATACTTACAACCAACATTACTTACTCATCCTTACAAGAAAATCAGGCAAGATACCAAACCGAATAATCACATAATAGATAAATTTCCATGTCCTTCACAAACAAAATTAAGTTTGACAAATCATACATCACACGTTTACCATATAGAAGTTGCTACTATCCAAGCAATAATTAGATTCACAATTAAAAATTCAAAGATACAGAAAATAACAGACAGAAGTTACCACTTTAAAATAAAATCTGAGTTCCTTTCCTAAAAAAAAATAAAAAAAAATAAAAAAAAAATTGGATGTCGGCATTAGTCCTCCATAGTCCATCTATACTCAACTTAAGAAAATATAAACCAAAAAACCACCTCCCAAAAAATTTACAAAACGAAGACAGACCCAAAGAAAATCCAAAGAAAAACGGAAGTATACCTCAACACCAAGAAAATATAGCACCGATAGTACATATGAACAGACCAACAACATACGACATCCATAATCATTCATCCAAATCACACAACTTCACGTCACACTGAATATAATAAAAACAAGTTACTACCCACAAATCTTCCCCCAAATTGCCTGAATATAAATAGAGTCCGTTAAAACATCTTCTCACAAAACATAAAAAACCCTTAAATAAAATCCGTAATTCATCATATCATACTCACCGCATAATTCCCTGGTGTAGCATGAATACCCGTCACCACATAACAAATTCGGCCAGTACTTACTTTCCAACATCAACAAGCCACCCAAAATGAACCAGTCACCACTTGGAGACACAAAGGAACGATTTGTAAATACTCACCACACAATATAAGAACACCTTATGTCACCTAGTCAAGTCCCATACCTTGACAACAAGTTAGGATCGTAAGACGAACTAAGATATCCTAACGCAAACCCAATTTATATATTCGGCTTTACCCTTTATTTTATATTAACCCCATAATATGAATAAGACCTAACCTTTTTAAACGAGGCACGTCCAGAATGTAAGTTCCGTTTGGTAATAAAATTAAATTGTGTACAGATACAGAAAAAATATTTATTGCACAACATTCTACACATCTTTAACTACTTTTCCACATAACTGCCGAACTTTTGCAGGCATTTGTCATAGCGTGGCACAAGTTTTTGGATACCTTCTTCATAAAAGTTTGCCGCCGACCCGTAAACAAGAGTGAAGACTCCCCTGTAAGATATCCTGTTTGGCCACTACTGTTAGGCAAATTGCGTATGTGGTCAGGAGAACTAAACATACGCAGTTCTCCTGGTAAGCACGCAATTTGCCTTAGAGTGGTGGCCAAACAGTAGGGTATCGTACAGGGGAGTCTTCACTCTCGCTTACGGGTCGGCGGCAAACTTCTATGAAGAAGGTATCCAAAAACTTGTGCCACGCTATGACAAATGTCTACAAAAGTTCGGCAGTTATGTGGAAAAGTAGTTTATGAGGTGTAGAATGTTGTGCAATAAATATTTTTTCTGTATCTGTACACAATTTAATTTTATTAACAAACGGAACTTACTTTCTGGACGTGCCTCGTATTAACCCAATACAACAACAACAACAACAACACCCACCCTATTACAAGAATAAAGCTAAATAACAATCACTCACACTCACACACTCAAATACATTTATACAAGTTTGACACTTTAGACCGAACACAATTTCGAAAATACATACAAGACGAACCATTACTGATTTACACGATTCAGATGAAAGTTCATCACCTGTGTTGAGAAATAAAGATTTCCCGAACACAATTTAGAAAATACATCAACATACAATAAGGTACATCAACAGAAACGATTATCCGGTGCATCACACCAACGACGAAGATGATCGTATGATCCACACCGATCACACCTCTTACCTTTATAGTTGTTACCCCTAAAATCTCTCTGAAGTTCACGCCCCTGAAACATATTCTGCTGAGAATCAGCAGACATGACAGCACGTTTCGCCTGAACAACATCTCCCTGAAATACATGACTACCAGATACAGCATCATTATAGTTTCCAGCAGGTAGTACAGCTTCACGCCACTGAAAATTGTTAGAAGTACAAGCTTGCACAGGTGGACCATAAATAGAAGTGCAAAACTTCGACGAATCATGCATGCGTCTCAAATCAGCTTTCTTTACCTTCTCAGCCTCCAAGATGATGTCATTAAACTCTTTGTAAGACTGGGGTTTGGCATTCATAGACAGGAATGACCTATAAATGGGGTTAATGCCGTCTACCATAGAAGTAACAATTTGTTTTTCAGTTAATTGGACAGCGAAAACCTTGGCATACCATTTAACATCTATAAAATACTGATTGAGAGTTTCGTCCATCCTCTGTACTCTAAATAAGTGATCACGATGCAAGTCAGATAGGGTTCTAGGAGTAAAGAACAAATCTAAAACTTCAAGATGAAAGAACGTCAAGGAACGATGGTTACTCATACTCTCCACTAATCTCTCACGAAGTAACCCACTAGTGCACGGGAACACAATCCGATAAATGTGCAGCTCATATAATCCAAAAACAGTTCCACTTTCTTTAAGCTCAATGAATTTCCTAAGAAATTTGATTAATAAATCATTATCCGTACCATCACACACATTAAAATCCCTTAAAATTACATTCAACGGGTTGGGCACGGTAGAGAACTTAACATCATACTCAGACATGTTACGACCCAATCTGTCACCCTGAATCAATGCATTATTATTCTCACCCAAATCAAATGCGTTCCCCCTTACCACATCATTTTCGTCAAATAAACTGTCCCCCGTCTGCACAGATTTAGGCACCAGAGACAAATTAGATTTTAGGTTCGTTTGAGAACACATCGTATCACTATTCTGAACCGATTTAGAAGTGAAAATACATCTTTCAGTAGAACTACTCCGATTAACAGTTTTAGACCTGACCGCACACAACACATTACGAGGTAAATCCGTAGATGACCCTATATAGCTACTCTCTTTCAAAGGATTTCTATTTTCACTAACCCTTGCACTATCCTGACGATTATCTGCCAACGTAGTTTCCAAATTGTCAACTAAATTCACACGATCACTCAATTCACACGCAACATCACCAATCAAACTATCACAATGCGAACCTTCAATGGATTCAGCCATATCACAATTACATACCTCAGGAAATTTCAGATCAAATAATTCGACAAGTTTGGAACGTAGGCCTAATAACTCATTCGCAAAACTCACATCACTCAAAGACCAAACACCAATTAAATCCTGTAGTCGATGTACCCAATGAATAGACCTATACTTAATTCGTTTCCGTTGAGAAGTAGCCGTTTTCCCCAGAACATTCACAACATTTAAAGAATCAATTAAATTAGAAACAGTGGACACTATGGTGGACTTACCGGCGCTCCAATAAGGATGTTCAGAAAATAACAAGTAGGCAAAGGTCTCACTTCCATTTGTGGCAATATTAAACATGAAACAAAACAACATACATATATTAGAAGTTATAAACATATGCATAATCGTACTTCACGTAAGTTAAGGTTAAGTGCATACCTCCATGCCCACACAAAACACTGCAATCTCGATACATTAAGAAAATGTGGTAAAATATCGTAAACCACTCTCTAGCTACCAATGTAACACCTCCCTCCTCCTAACAGCAGAATACGACCGAGCCCATTTGCGATATAACCCAGATGAATGTACCGAGACTACAGTATCTAGCATAGGCCTAGAAATAATACACTGATACAACTGCGGTAACAACTTCTATTAACAATAACACTTACATACATTACATGACATTTAAAGGGCATGGAAAGAATACAAGATTCTTTGTACTTGCCTTATATTCTAAACGACAGATCAACATTCACAGTAATCCAAGTTTCCAAACAAGCAATGACAACAGCGTATAATCTTTCACGACTTTCCTTCACTTGTATCGACTCGTCTTGTTACTAATATTGCTCAAATCCTCGGTAGTTCCAATATAAAGCTCATTCGTGTTCCAACGCATGTTAATAGGCCTGAATACATTTATCTCTTCCGATAATCCCAGAGGTTTCGAAGCAAACATTATCAATCCAACGTCCACTCACTCTCATAAAATACTCAACTTCTTCACAATATCAATATCAGCTGCTCGATACATATACATGTTTAAACTCATGTCAAGATGTCGTAATTCATATCTTTTAATATAATACTTGACTATCCTCGGCAGCAAAATTTTATAAAACGTCTAAGCCCTGTCATGGCTTCCTGAGAACTTCTCTTGTTCACTCCTCGGCTGATGGAAGACTACTGTTACCGTTTGCCAATAGAAGATTCATAAAACAAAAACCAACAGCAACAACTCCAATACATCATCCAAGGTTAAGGCTACCAAAACAACTCACCACATATATCAAGTCCAATTTATCACTCCCGGCTAACATGATTCTTACCCGACAAGTCATATTTAACATCTCAAAGTCAAAGCAGATTGTACCACATAATACAGTACAGATATTTACTCTCGGAGACACGAACTATCACCGTATCTCAGGCCACTTTTATACATAACAGGCCTAGCAGCAAACTCAACTACTGTCTTCTTCCATGGAGATCCAAGTCTAACCAAAATATTACAAGATCTCGGCACACTTCGTACTTGACATGCAACATAATCGTTAGACAAATGACAATTAACTCGGCGTTCTCTCACAGAACCGGAACAACAGCTGCATTCAGTAGAAAGACAAATATAAGTTCTTACCTTTCGGTGTAGCTCTCTAGCGGGAAAACAGAGAACCGAAGTCATCACACCAGGCAATCAAAATTAACATATCGAAAGGCGTAGCAAACGTAAAATAGTGACGTAATACCGGCACAATTATAATGGTGATGATGATGAGGATGAAATTTTTATATCTCTAAAACCATTAAAGCTATATCTGTTTTTAAAAACATTGGTCATTGCTCGCCGTGAAAAGAAACATCTACCGCTAGCTTTGTGTTTAAAAATCTATAGCATTCAATGTTACTAAGAGAAAGAGAGTTGTATTTTGGATGTAAATATTGTAAAAGTACTTACATTAAATAAATTAATATATTGAATGGGTATTGTCTATTTTTCTTAATTGCTATCCCCACCTCCCACTATTAATGGAATTGTTAACCATCAACAGTCTCTGGCTATGTTCAGAAAGAGTGACCTTAAATAATGTACTGTACTGTATCTGCGGTTTTGTGTACTCAGTGCCATAATAATACAGTGCTAGCAACCAATGTTGAGGTAATAGTTATGCCAGGTAAGGGGTTCGAACCCATGTCTGTTTAGTACTGTCGCACAAAATTAAGTATACATCGTGACTGTTCTAAGACCAAAAATAAATTTCTTTTCCAAGCCAACAATTAAACCCTGGCCCCGAGTGCTAGAGTCAAGGGTTATAGCCACTATACAAAGGAATATAATTTGGAAAGAGGCTGCCGTGGCCTGTATCGTTTCAAGAGCACTTTAAGGTCACTGTTTACTTTTACCTATCACTGTTGAGTGCAGCTCGTTAAGATAAAAGCGAGAATTTTAGAGATGTGACTGTGACGTAATGCAAGCATATTCTTGCATCATGGTAACTAGAGACATGTCTTTCTGCCAGATCAGCTTGTCCATACTGTCCCCACTGCCAACGGACCTGCATGTTACTAAACCACTTTCATAGTTTATTATTAAGGTTTGCAAATCTGTATGTTGTGTGGTTTTTACGCGCGGGTACCCTTTCCCAATGGCTAGCTCGTAAAGAACAAATGGTAAGTAAATACATTTCATTATATAATAATATATAAATCATTAGCCCCGTGTACTTGGGTGCACATAAATCAACATATGGGGTTTGCAATATCAAAGTTGTTTTAACCGTCTAGTTAGGGTATTTCAATATCATGGCTATTAGCCCTGTGTACTTGTGTGTGTGTTACGTATCGTGGCAGTCCCGTGAACTTTGTGATTAATAGAGGGTAGAGGGCATATTGAAATAATTTTAGGAAATGTAATTGAATATTCGCTAATTTATGGTAATCGTGTTTATGTGTATAGTACAAGTTGACGTTGTAATTATAGATTTTGCGAAGGCATTTGATGTCGTCCCACATGTCATACTACTCCGTAAATTAGCGGCAACGAAGATTGATAAAATAGTAATTTTATGGATTCAAGAGTTCTCGACTGGTCGCTCGCAAATGGTTAAAATAGGTAATGTATTCTCTGAGGACATTTTGATGACGTCAGGTGTCCTTCAGGGTACTGTGATTGGGCCCCTGTTATTTCTGGCACTTATTAACGTCCTACCGAATGGGATTCAACGAGACTGCCGATTGTTTGCGGATGATTGTGTAATATACCGAAATATTCAAAGACCACAAGACAACGCTCAGTTATAAACTGACCTCAACTTGGTTCATAAATGGGCGGATGACAACAAAATGAAGATAAATACGAGTAGTCTCATGAGAATAGGCATAGAACGAAGGCATGATTTTCAATATAATATCGGCTCGGAAATACTTGTGGAAGAAGACTCGCGCAAATACCTGGTCATCCATGTAAGGAATGATATGAAATGGAGTACTCATGTGGGTTGTGTCGTCTCTAAAGCGTACAAATCACTTCATTTTGTAATGCGGGTATTAAAAGGCAGTAGCTCTACTGCAAAACAATTAGGATATTTGACCCTGGTCAGACCAATCTTAGAATACCGCTCAACGGTTTGGGACCCATATTAGGTAGGGCTCATCAATGAGCTGGAGATGGTACAAAGGAAGGCTGCTAGGTTTGTGCTCAACGATTGTAATCCTAGAAGTAGTGCAACTAAAATGATAGAAAACTAGGGTGGGAATCTCTGGAAATTAGAAGGACGAAATCCAGACTATACGCTATGTTTAACACTTACACTAATCGGCCAGCGTGGGGAGAACTAAGCAAACGTCTGGGAAATCCCACCTACCTGAGCAGGGCAGATCATCCACACAAAGCTTAGGTCTGACCACAGCGTACAAATTATGGGAAATATCCTTTCATTAACCGTGGTATTGATAATTGGTACTCATTACCTGCCTCAGTCTTAGAGACTTTCACCAAACATATTGATGAGTTAAAGAGAAGATTGAAATTTTGTGTAAATACTACGATGTTTTTTTTTTTTTTGTCGTGTAGCCTCCTGAGAGGCCGAGTGCAGGTCTTTCTAGTCGACGCCCGTGGGCGACCTGCGCGTCGGGATGAGAGATGGAATGGATGAAGATGAATGAAACTGGGCAAGGATGTGGAAGGAAGCGGCCGTGGCCTGTCAGGAGGTACTGCCCCAGCATTTGCCTGGTGTTGAAAATGGGAAACCACGGAAAACCATTTCAAGGACAGCCGACGGTGGGGATCGAACCCACGCGTCTACCGAGTCAGCAGAGAGCTTGGCCCCTTGACCTAACGCAGCGCTTTAGCCCGCGTAGCCACTACTGTCGGTAATACTACGATGTAATTCCTATAGTTCCTAAATTGCGAATTGTGTATATTGTTTTTGATGTTATTGTTGCTAATTTTCTGTGTTTGTACAATTTGCCACCGGGGTATTCCCCCATTTGCAAATATTATATAATAATAATAATAATAATCAGCCAGCGCCTGTTGAATAATATTTTCCGTTACACAACAGCGTTTTGGTAAGCTCTACATGGCTATCCTAATCGTCTCTGGTATAATGTCCTGTCTCTTGTAAAAAACAAAAAGCATGGAAGGAAGCTTGTAGTTTAACGTGACCGTTAATCTTGAGATCATCAACCACGGAACTTCCTTTTAACGTGGAATCCGAACCACAGGACATGGCATTTAACATCGAAAATCTCACATGCATTGACCGGGAATCGAACTCGGTCCTCCTTGGTGAGAGGCCAACAACTTGACCGCTGCGCCACCACGCCCATTGTAAAAAGCGACATGGTCACTCAGTTTCTATATAGGCCTAGGTATCTGTTGTATATGAACCAAAATGGCGGGCCACTCTCTAGAACCCTATCCACTGGTCAATACAAGCACAGTCGCCAAAGTGATAGCTGACAGCTAACTCGTGTCTGGTCATAAAATTCTTATCGCAAGGCCACTCAAGGCCTAAAAAATTAGTGTTAACGTATAATGTAATCATCTTTTTATCTACCTATCCGTGCGTAATAAATATTTAGTAATTAGCTCTTAGCCGACCTTTATAGCCGAGCATGTTAACTAAATATTAAATACTTACCGGTTGTCAGCGATATCTCTCTAGCTGCCTCAAAACAAAATTATTATTACTGTTTAAGCGGTTGCATCACCTTGAGCCATTCACTAGAGTCGCTACATCCATGGCCGTGCGTATATTAAATATTCCATACTTACCAGTAGGTTATCCATCCATTACAACTATTCTTTCAGCAATTCTTCTCGCCTAAATACTAGCTATCGACACCAATCCATCCATCATCACCCTAATAATAATAATGATTAATCGATCATTAACTATTAAAATAATTATTTAAAATTGACCGCCGCAGGCTTGTCCCTAGTCACGTAGCTCAACAAGGTGCCGTCACGTACAAAATGAAATGGCCCATTCGCATGTCGTTTGCCCTTTGGGCGAATTGTGAAATATCAATGGTCCATAGTAGAAAAGGACATCATCGCGAGTAATTCAAGTCCTACCTAACACGTCTTTCTAAAAGTACAGGTTCCAAAGTTATTAAGGGGGAAAATCAATGACCTTTTAATTTTGGGTATTTTGAGTAAATTAGTGTACCATAGGAAAAAGGGGGTCGTGCTGAGTCGTATGACACCTCACACGTCCAAATCGGATTATAAGTTTATAAAATCTAAGGTCGATGACCTTGCAGTTTTTGATATTTTTAGTAAATGACTAGACCATGGGAAAGGGGACGTCTCCCCGCGTCCTATGACACCTTGCGTGTCCAAATCCGATTATTATTTGATAAAATCTCATGTCAGTGACCTTGCAGTTTTGGTTATTTTGGGTAAATGAGTGGGCCATAGAATAAGAGTGGCCATCCTGACTCCTCACACATCCAAATCCAGTTATTAGTTTATATAATCTCAGATCGATGACCTTGCAGTTTCGAGTATTTTAGGTACATTAGAGGATATAGGAAAAGAGACGGGGTCATGGCGAGTAATTTGACACCTTGCGTGTCCAAATTCGATCACTGGTTAGCGGGATATTAAGAAGCCGATGACCTTTTAGTTTTGGGTATTTTTGGCAAAATGAGTTAGCCATAGGAAAGGGGACTTCACACCGAGTTATTTGACACCTCACACGTCCAAATCCGATTATTGGTTCGCGAGATATTCGCTAATTTAAAATGGACGCCCCACAACGCTGGGCGTCGGGAGACGCAGAACAATCACTAGACCACTACTGATAGGCAAAATTGGACCATGGGGGGTGAAAATGGGGAGAGTTTTTAAAAAGTGAAATATCGCTATAACTCTTTTAATATGTGAACTATTGAATCCATTCAAAGTTCATACTATGTGTCGGATAAGGGACAAAAGTTTTTTTTTTTTTTTTTTTTTTGATGTCATCAACCAGAGAGGTGGGAAAAAGTGCGTTTTTAGAGAAAAAAAAATCATGTCTCTCTTAATAGGCACAGTATCAATTTTTTTTATTTAGTCAATTTACCCTCTAGGTTGGTGGTTCCCACGGACGCAGCGAGGGAACTCACCCCTACCGCCTCTATGGGCAGTGTCCTGGAGCTGGGAACATCTGGTCGGGATGGATACAACTGGGGAGGTGTGATCAGCACTTCGCCCAGGCGGCCTCACCTGCAAAGCGAACAGGGGCCTCATGAGGGAGGGGGGAGGATGGAAGATTAGGATGGATAGGCTAGGAAGAGGGAAGGAGGCGGCCGTGGCCTTACAGTAGGTACCATCCCGGCATTTGCCCGAAGACGAAGTGGGAAACCACGGAAAACCACTTAGAGGATGGCTGAGATGGGTATCGAACCCCCTCTACTTATTTGGACCACCCGAGGCTGAGTAGACCCCGTTCCAGTCCTCATACCACTTTTCAAATTTCGTGGCAGAGCCGGGAATCGAACCCAGGACCTCCGGGGCGGCAGCTAACCGTGCTGACCGCTACGCTACGGAGGCGACCACAGTATCAAAACCGTTTAAAATGAACAATACTCCTCTAATTATTACCTAAAACTTGTGTCTGAAAGAATTTTTGATATGACTCACCGTTACGCCAACGGATGAGCAAATTGATTTCGGAATTATAAGAAAATGCCAAAAGCCATCAAATGCTGCCATGACAACGCCAGTGCACGAGAACACATTCAGTTTCTCATCTGTTCCTGTGAGAAGCGGCTTCGGTGGCATAGTTGGTAGCATGCGGAACTTCTATGTCCAAGATCGCGGGTTCAAACCCGGCCGAAGTCATCGGATTTTTTTAGATCGTTAAAAATTCCTCAGTATGCCTTCCTTCCTGAGGGGAAGTAAAGCGGTGGGCCCATGTCATAGATTTATGTCATGTAAAAGAACCTTCCACGAACTACAACTGTGTGAAGCAAAATTTGTGGGTTAGATTTGATTAATGCTCTAAGTTACACCGTTTGTTGCAGGTGCTGGTTGCGGTGGCATCTAGTAGCCAAGTAGCTAGGAGTCGTTGATGGTAGCATTTGGTAGCAAAATTAGGTACTTCTACTTGAAATTGACTGTCTGCAGTCCTTACCTGAATTACAGACTAATACAGCCATCACATTTAACACCGGTTATTAGACAGATTGTACACACACCCAAAGTACACGGGGCTACATGACCGCGTTGTCGCTGCCCCAAAACTGAGGAACCAACCAACATCTCTGCGGGAGATGAAATTTTGCGTGAAGAAGTAACAGACCGTTAGATAGTTACACATCAGTTTCGAAATCTTGCATAAGGACAGTGTGACCACAAGTATAACAATAGACTCCAAATGACGAAAAGGTTACCATCCCCATAAGACAATAAAATGTTAAAAATATGCATAAAAAGACGAAAAACAAATTTTATTAAGTTCCAATTGTTAAATACTTTCGTATAATGGGAGGTATAAAATTAGGTCTAGTCCTTCTACGAAAACCTCCATATTTTGCCTATTTTCGTCTATCCCTTAGTTGGCCCGGTGAAATCTACCTCCGTCTGCCGGCGTGCCGAGAGGGATTTTTAAAATCAAGGAGTGTAGTCTAAAACTTTTAAGCTTTTTGCAGTTCACGGCCTGCTTGATCAAACCAAAGAATATACAAGTACCACCACAATCATCATCTTTCAATGAGTTTTGTGCAGCCATAAAACATAACGATTCGTATGCCAATCGGCGAATGTGCTGGTGAAGTGCCCATGGTTAATTCCGAAGTTAAAATTAACGACTTATTTACTGACGGACTGTTAACGCTGCGTTGGTGAACTCCTCCCACGATCAGCATGCTCCGGTGATGCTATGGGTGGTACTGGCCAAATATCCGCTCCCCTGCAGCTGTTTAACCTTTTTCAACGATTTGCCTTAATCGAGTGTGGCGAAGGGCCTCTCTTACCCTGGGAAAGGGCTATGATCTTTGTGTCCTCTTGTCATCAATCATTGTCCGATTACCCTTTGAGGGGGTCTGGCACTTCACTGATGACATCGATTAGGGTGCCAAGGGGATGGCTGATTACAGGAAGGGGCGGGGGACGTCCCAGCACAGTAGGCCATGAAATTACAGGTATCGGGGGTCATAAGGATCTCCGGGCCAACAAGGTATACCACCTACTTAGAGACATACGTCTTTTGACGTGACGTCCGTAAGTTAGTCAAATACCCAGGTTACATTATGCAAAAACAAAGGAGTTCGTATTCGACCTCGGATATGGTTGGTTCCTCAGTTTAGAGGCTGCGATAACGCGGTCATGTAGCCCCGTGTACTTTGAGTGTATGTAGAATCTGTCTGATAGCCGGTGTTAATTGTGATGGCTGTATTAGTGTGTTATCTATATCTATACTTAATATAATAAAGCTGAAGAGTTAGTTTGTGTGTTTAAACGCGCTAATCTCTGGAACTACCAGTCAGATTCGAAAAATTCCTTTGTATATGATAGCCAGATTCAAGAGGAATAGTTTAAGCAATGTAGCATGATGCTACACCTCTCAGGTAACCTTAAAGATTGATTTTTGTTCAGTGAGATGGAAGAACAACCGCTCCTGAACAGCTTCAATAATACCTAAGTCTATTGTTGTCAGGCAATGCGGGCTGCATCACGTCGCCTCTACCAGTGTTCTGGTGCAGAATTGCGAGTTGCTTATAAATTGCAGTTACGGGGAATAATTAGTGCAAAAAGATTTCTAGGGCCATTTAAAACAGTTACCATGACAATAGTATGCCTCTGTATAAGGGCGATGGTGTTGGTGCAGTGTACTGTGGTTATCGGTTGCAATAAGCGTTGGTGCTTTCCGATCCTTATCCTTGAGCGCTCCAGTTCTGTAGTAGTATTCATTATCATCCATAAAACAAATATATCCACCGGGCAAAGCCGGGCACTACTGCTAGTCAGTAATATAGGTAAGGATTGCAGATGATCAATTTCAAGTAGGTTCTACTTTTGCTACCAATTGCTACCGTCAACGACACCTAGCTGTGAACTTGTCTATTAGATGCCACCGCAACCGGCACCTGGAGGCGAACGTTGGAACGTAAAGAACGTTAGTCAAATCTAACCTACAAATTTAGCTTCACACAATTGTAGTTATTGGAAGGTTCTTTTATATGCCATAAATCTAAGACATGGGCCTGCCGGCTTTACTTCCCCTCAGAAAGAAGGCATACTGTTTTTAGCCTATTTTCAATTTTGAAAAAAATAGGCTTATGAGATCACCTTTTGTCCGTGTGTGTGTGTGTGCGTGTGTATGTATGTGTGCGTGTGTGTGTATGTGTGTGTGTGAGAGGAGTGTGTGTGCCACCCTAATAACTTCTAAATGATTGGAGCGATTTCAATGAAACTCGGTAAGTTCATAGCACTATTCCGGACGACCCCGACCGTGACCTTCAAATTTTGTTACGTCTCACCAATCCAACATGGTGGCTGTGCGAAATATTTCACCAGCATTTAATATCTCCGAAACTATTCCCGATATCACCCTGGATTTTTTTACGGTGATAAAGGGAACTACTAGAAGTTCACCTTTGTGACTTTGGAAAACTGGTAACTACAAAACCAACATGGCGGCCACGCGAATTTGCGACTTTTAAAAAGTCGTTTCTCGCGATTTAAGCAACCAAACGCAATAAAACTTGGTACAGTATATGTTTATACATATTGTAATGCACCGACATCTAACTCCGTTCAATTGTTTACATAACCAGAAGATGGCGGATGTGCGAAATATTTCACCGGCATTCTATATATCTGAAACTATTAGTGGTATCACCCTGAAATTTTGTACGGAGATAAAGGGCACTACTGGAAGTTCATCTATAAGACTTTAACAAACCGGTTAACTACAAAACGAACATGGCGGCCAAGCGAATTTGAAAATTTTAAACAGACCTTTCTCGTGATTTAATGTTCCAAACGCAATGAAATCTGGCACAGGAAATGTTTATACACATTGTAATGCACTGGTATATAATTTAGTTCAATTGTTTACATAACCTCAAGATGGCGGCTGTGCGAATTTTAAAATTAAGTTTTTATTTCTTGTGTCGTTATCATGCGATCGAAGTGAAAGTTTGAATAATGAACCTACGCAATAATTTTCCTTTAATGGTACATGACTCTATGGCCTATACATTTGACAATCCAACATGGCGACCATCCGAAATATTTAGACGGTTCTGAATATCTACGAATCTATTATAGCAATCAAACTGATTGTTTTATGTTCATAGGGGCTATGAACTTAAGTTCACCTATAGGACTTTAAATAACCTGGTGATCACAAATTCAACATGGCGGCGACGCGAAGTATAAATATTCACATGGACGTTTCTCGCAATTTAACCATCCGAGTGCAGTGAAACTTGGTACAGTAAATCCTTGTACGAATGTTAATCCACTGGCATCTAATTTATTTCAATTTTTTCCATAACCACAAGATGGCAACTGTGCGAAATTTTAAAATCTCCTTGTCACTTCTTGTGTCCTAATCATGCGATTGAATTTTGAATGCTACACTTACACAATAATCTTCATGTAACAGTACATAACTCTGGGTCCTACATATAGTCTATAAAATCCAACATGGCGACCATCCGAAATATTTAGTCGGTTCTCAATATCTACGAATCTATTATAGCAATCAAACTGAAATTTTGTATGTTGATAGAGGCAATGAACTTTAGTAGGATATATGAAAATAGGCTGTATAGTTCTTCACGGAACTACTTGTTTATTTCCGTATTCTGCTTTCTATTGGTAGGCCTATCCGTTTTCATATACATATATTATTTTTATTATTCTCGTTAAGTAACGAATCCTCCGCGATTTACACGCTGTAACTCTTACATGAACGAATGCGCAGTAAACGTATGGCCCCTGTCTTCACGCTGAGTGGTCAGTCGTCTGGAGAGAATACATCACGCTGCTTCTACGAATTGTTAGACCTTTCCTCCCATATCCCATAGCTATGTACGTCTATGTACAAGCAGATTACCTCGATGTTCTGCCCCCTAAAACATCAACAACAATGGTGGGTTTCGACAATGAGTTAGGCCCAAGAGTACGGGGAAAAGAAGAAACAGGTTACAGGAAAGGAATGGGTCATGCCCAGTTAATCAGGGAATAATCGGGATCTGAAACTAGTTTTGCACACACAATTTGAAGGGGAGAAAGGCAGCTACGATATTTGCTCCTTATTGCGTGATTGATGTTACAATCACCTACCCATGAAAATTTGAGACATTGGTAGCCTATATTCTGTGACTCTTGCACAAGTCAAAATAAGTACTCCCTCCTCCCTCTCCCCCACTCTTCTTTGTTTGTACATAAGAGCGTGTTATTTTGTGATAAATATCTCATGTAATCTCATGTAATTTCTTACAGGTTAGGGTGATTAAATACTCGTTTTCCGGCCTAAAGTAATTGGGCACAATATGTGTTGACCGACTGGAAAGCTTTCTATAATTAAAAATAACAATTCAAAATTGGATTCACACTGTCTGCCTATTTCTTCACCATCTTGTTTATTTTGAGAAGATATTTGATTTAACAAAAGTGGCTGATATGGAAATGATTTGGACAGCCCAAAATGAGCTCTTGGAGCAGAGCCATCCAGTCATTGCGCTCGGGGAGCACTGGGCTGTCAGACTAGCGTTCCTTCCCCTACCACCACTACACTGTGGCAGGGAGGAGACCTGAGACAGACGGACGATGTTCGGACCGCGCTGACTTGATACGTACGTACAGACGTGCGGCCGACGGCTTTTGTGGGATTGTTGACATCATATTGATAGGACTGTTTTGCCATAAAAATATACCCCGTATACAAATCGAATGGAATGTGCAGGAAACGAATGCAAGTATTAAGTAAAGGATATTGTGATTTATTCAAAACTGAAATGTGAACATATTACAGAGGGAAATTCAACATTTTACCAATATGAACTGATAGTACAGACCGTGAGTGACTTTTGCTCCTTTATAAGCTGTACGGAAAATTGAAATTTCCCATTCTGTTTTAAAGGCTGCTTCACCACTCCATCTTTTTTTTTTTTGGTATGATATTCAGTCATGACCACTGTGAAACTGATTTACTTAGCCTACACGCTGTCAACAAAGCGCAATGGACTAGACTATCGACTGATAGCTTGCCACGGTGGGTGAGTGGATAGCGTGTCGGTCTACTAACCCCAAGATTGCAGGTTCGCCCCTGACCGTGGTAAGTGATTTTTGAAAGGCGGCAAAAATACGATACGCATGTCATACGATGTTGGCATGTCAAAGAACCCATTTGAATTCAGTAGGCCGTGTTCATAATGGCAAAATTAATCTCGGGAGTTTCCGCCAGCACAAAGTTCCTCATTTCTCTACTAGAAAGCGCTATTGTGTTCAAGGAGATTAGATATCTAACATCTAACCTCCTTGACTTTCATAGTCAAGGAACTACGAAATTCGACATGCAAGCTTCCCTCTGGGTGTCAAATAGCAAAGCTTGCACCAGGCATCCGAGGCCATACGATATGATTATTATTATTATTATCGATTGATGGATCGGCTGCTCTCTTCTGCGTGGCGGGCAGATCGCGCGCTCAGTAAGCCAAGATCCTCCCATCACCACCTCCCACCAACGCGCTCGGAGCACTGTGTGGGTGGCCTTGTCTTAGAGGGACTGTCATATTGCCAGGACGCAAGGACCTAGTCAGAAATTTGATGGGAAATAAATCCTTCGTAAATATTTGTTCATACTTTTACAATGTTTTGGACACGTTTTGAACCGATAATGGGTCCATCTTCAGCAATAATTGTGTACTTAAAACTAAATAATACTTACAAGACCAATATAATGTATGTTTTCGGAAAATGAAAGACTTATAGTAAGTTTTGAATATTATGAGAAAGAAGAAACTAAAAAGCCTAAGTACTGTATAAAGGTATAAAGAATTCGATTGTTGGATAAATAGAAAAGCAGTAAACGTTTTCTAGGAAATAATTGAAAAAGTAATCGAAAAACGGGTTTAAGAAGACTTATTTCGGGAAAGAACTAAAAATAATTTCAGTTTAAAGTTACAGTATATAAAAGAATAATTGAATCGGTCGGGGTGAAAAGCATTAAGAAAAAAATGGTCATTTTTTAAACATATGTTATTCTGAAGTATTGACCCAAGAGCCTTGAAACGACATAGGAAAGAATTAAGTCAGCCGTCTGTTTAAGCCAGAAACCACTGCTACATGTAGTGCGATCAGAGGAGAAAAGCATTAAGTCAATGACTTGCTGCCTTTCAGCGCCGTATTCCGTACTTAATGAGGGCCGCACTGCAAGATTCCCGCGCGTTACAGAGATATTTTAAATTACATTTGTACAGGTTTTAGGAGGTTTTCATGCTACAAATCCATTTTAAAATAAAATATCATGTGAAATATTCATTCTAGATGGCTTTATGCTGCACTAAACTGACCACGGAGCAGAAAGGCAATAAGTCATGTTCCCAAATAAAAATAAAAACAAATGTTTATTAAATTAAAATTGATATTCCGCTAACACAAATATAACCTGAATAGTTGCTTCACAACATAGATGACTAATATAGGTAGTGTGTTTGTTAAGTTATGTTCTGTCAATGACGGTTTATCTTTCTCCTGAAAGGTAGTGAATACTGATTTAATGCTTTTCAGCTCCGGCCGATTCAATTTGGAGTGACAATTAGAATCAGATAAAAATAGTAATTACATTAACACAATATAATAGGAATAAAAATACAAGGAAAATTAATACAAACATATTTTGCAAAGGGAAAATATCTGAAGAATCGAATATTATAATAACAATATTATGATTATAATAAATCCTTCTTCACAAAATGCAAAAGAATCTTGCGTCAAAAGTAGAGCAATTCAGGAGTTAACCAGGCAAGGCTAAAACAAGAATACATTTTATTTAGAAAATATGGAACTTATTAATTATTTCTTGAACCCCTTAGGCATGGATTTCGATGACCGTACTTACCTAGTATTTGTGGCATTGTAGTAGATCTTATATCCCCATGAAGGCCCCGCACATTGGTGCAGATGATATGGCAAGAGTGCGTAGTTCAAGAGCGTTGCCGGAGGCTCGGGGACGAACGTTTATTCTTATCTATAATCTATAATAATATAATAAAGCTGAAGAGTTTGTTTGTGTGTTTGTGTGTTTAAACGCGCTTATCTCTGGAACTACCAGTCGGATTCAAAAAATGCTTTTTGAATATGATAGCCAGATTCAAGTAGAATAGTTTAGGCTATGTAGCATTAGGCTACACCTCTCAGGTAATCTTAAAGATTGATTGATTTTTGTTTAGTAAGTCGGAAGAACAAGCGCTCCCGAACAGCTCTATCCACATGCGCTGGCGTTATGGTTAGTGATACGTTGATCTGAACCAAAACTTGTATACTTACCCTTTGGAACCCTGCGGGTAATACTGTCTACATGAAATTAATGACAGACCAGTCCATTCCCTGCATTTAGGCCCTTTGGCACAAATCTACACCTTTTCACCGATCTGAACCAAAATGTGTATACTTACCCTTTGGAACTCTGCGAGTAACACTGTTTACATGCAATTTCGGACAGACCGCTCCATTCCCTGCATTTAGGCCATTTGGCACAAATCTACACCGTTTCACCGATCTGAACCAAAATTTGTATACTTACCCTTTGGAACCCTGCGGGTAATACTGTCTACATGAAATTAATGACAGACCAGTCCATTCCCTGCATTTAGGCCCTTTGGCACAAATCTACACCTTTTCACCGATCTGAACCAAAATGTTTATACTTACCCTTTGGAACTCTGCGAGTAACACTGTTTACATGCAATTTCGGACAGACCGCTCCATTCCCTGCATTTAGGCCATTTGGCACAAATCTACACCGTTTCACCGATCTGAGCCACATTTTGTATAGCCTACTTACCATTTGGAGTCCTGCGGGTGACACTGTCCACTTTAAATTTCGGACAGACCACTCCATTCCCTGCATTTAGACCCTTTATCACAAATCTACACCGTTTCTCCTAATTGTACCAAATTTCACATACGCTTTGAAACCCTGCCGGTAACACTGTCCACTTGATATTTCGAACCACGTTCTCCATTCCCTACATTTAAAATAACAGACAAAATAAACTTGAAAACCACGTATTAAGGCCCTAGAACCATTCATGTCCGTATTAGTGTAACTGTAAGAGCATTTTAATAAGTCTATTGTTGACTGGCAATTCGGGCTGCAACACGTCACCCCTACCAGTGTTCTGGTGCAGAATCGCAAAAATAGTTGCACCTTGCGCTGTTTATAAATTGCAGTCACGGGGAGTAATTCGTGCAAAAAGATATCTTAGGCCCCTTAAAACAGTTATCATCATGAAAATATTAAGCCTCTGTATAAGTGCAATGGTGTTGGTGCAGTACATTGAGGTTATCAGCTGCAATAAGCGTTGGTGCTTTCAAATTTACCTTCATTTATTCCGAACCTTATCGTTGAGCACTATGTGGCGATAAATGATACTATTGCTACCTCAGGAGCTCAGGACAGCCGAAGGTTTCCGAAGTGTTCTGATTAATTTCCTACGGCACTATGCGACAAAAGACGACACTATTGGTCTCTACATTTCTAACAGCCAATGAGATATAGGCCCTAGGCAGTGTCTTTTATTTCACTTAATCCTCTCTCTAATCATTTTTTAAAATTCGTTTGTAAATTACATGTGTCAGTGCTGTAGTTAGTAAATAGCCGTTTCCATATACATTGTTATCATTACGGGAAAATGACCTGAATGTTACGTCCATTATACTGTACTACTTATCACCCCCACTACAACCACCACCACCACAAAAAGTTATGTTTTTAAAATATTTTTTTTCTGTTAGTTTAAGTATTATATGCCAGTTCTGTAGTAGTATTCATTATCATCCATAAAACAAGTAAATCCACCGGGCGAAGCCGGGCACTACTGCTAGTAGAAGAATACAAATTCATACTAAAGACCTCTCAAAATCAAGTAGTGTTCGTGGGCAGAACACAAGTGAAGTTGGCATAAGGTACGGCGAACTAAACAGTACTTGTATAGGATAACACGAGAATGTAAACGCATGATAAGTTGGCCTATATGTAGTGAATCAAAAAGGGGACGAGAAAACGCAATACAATCTAAGGTATGACTTCCGATGCAATGAAACGGACAGTGTGTATAAATGTAAAACAGGAAAAAGGAAATTAATATCATCAGGCACGGTGAAGGACCGTAAAATGCCGTACATGGACAGCCACAAAAGTAGTTTATTTATTTATTTATTTATTTATTTATTTATTTATTTATGTTGTGAACATTACAGGAAGCCCCAATTACATTGCTCACTACTAGAATCATATAATATACAACAATATATAAATAGAAAAACAAAAGATACATAAAGAGAAGATATAGATAGAGAAACACGTTATAAATAATAATAATAAGAAGAAGAAGAAGAAGAAGAAGAAGAAGAAAAGGAAGGTTAGGTATGAGAAGGAAATGGGCTGAATTCAGTACAATATATTACAAGACATCTTGCAGTTTATCACAGGACGCTGAAAACTGGTTTTCTGACATACTGAAAATATCTAAGTCAAGATGATGAACTTTATTATAGTGGGATAAAATTCTGTTAATCGGCGAGTTTTAATGGTTGTCTGTGTGAACTCTCGGAATAAAGAAAATGTTTCGGAATCTACTAGGTTTCACAGCTGGTACATATAACGTAATTCTCTCTCGAATTTTAGCGTCGTCAATTTTATTGTTTACTATTTTATAGAGAAAAAGCAGGCCCTGACAATTTCGCCTGTGAGATAGTTTTCTGACATTGAAGGACTGTAATATAAATGTGCAAAGCTTCCACGGATAAACAGTCTAATTGGAGAGTAGAAGACTTTATAAGAAGGCAGAATTATACTCCCACATCCACAACAGAAGGACAAGGGTATAAAAGTTAGGGAAAAAACTTTTGTCACACGCTTGAAGGGCACTTGTTGCTGTTCTTGGTTCGTTCATAAGAGCGAAGGCACTGGAGAGTAATAAGAGGTTATGTTGTAACACGTAAGATCAGAGCAAACTGATTGTCACACTGTTCACATCGCTCTACCTTCGCCTTGCTTTGCAACGTTGCCATACGCCACTTAGTAACAATAGTACAGGATTATATTGGTTTTTAATGTTTTGATTCATAAACAAATAATACATGTGACAAAAATTTTGGGGGGGGGGGGGGGGGGCGTCTCACGCGCTACATCCAGAGCAGAATGTCCCAAACATTCTAAAAATTGTAATAAATATTGGCACAAGGATTTATTTGTTATAGGGAAGTCAATACGGATACTCTTTCCATTAACCATTACGCATTAGTTATTATTAGAGCTTTTAGTATAGTCAGAAAATCGAAGTTTATCTCTTCAACCATATAACATTTGTTAAAACTTCAGATATGTTGAAATTATATAAACATAATAAGTTGTTGATTCATTTAGGTGCTTTGCGACATCGTGGTCATGTAGGTTTGTGTACTTGGGAGAGTGTGGAATTTGTCTGATAACCTGTGTAATTGCTGTATTAGTGTGCTTATTTGAAATTCAGATGAGGGTTGGGAAGGAGGCGGCAGTTGCCTTAAGTTAGGAACCATCCCGGCATTCGCCTGAAGTAGAAGTGAGAAACCACGGAATATAACTTTCTGGAGGGCTGAGGTGGGAATTGAACCCACTTCCCAGGTTTGCCTCTCGAGGCTGAGTATACCCCGTTTCAGCCCTCAGACCAGAATTAAATTTCATGGCAGAGCCAGGAATCGAACCCAGGCCTCCGTGGTGACAGCCAAGAGTGCTAGCCACTACGCAGTGAGGTGGACAAAAAATAAATAAATAAACAAATATAAAAGAGTTGAACTATTTAGACGCTATTTACTAAACATGTGACTTAGTTCCTTCTTTCACCGTGGCCTTCTTTTGAAAACTGGCGTATTAGCTATTAATTATAGTACACTTCCTGGTGAAGCGGCTAGCATTCTTGGCTGTCGCACCAGAGGTCTGGGCTCGTTTCCCGGATCTGCCAAAAAATTTAATCGTGGTCTGAGAGATGGAACGGGGTTCACTGAGCCCCGTGAGGCAACATTGAGAAAATGAGGGTTCGATTCCCATCTCTGCCATCCTAGAAGTGTTTTCCGTGGTTTGCCAACTCCCACTCCGGGAAAATTTTGGGATTGTTCCTAACTCAAGGCCACGGCCACCTGCTTCCCAATCCTCACCTGCATTACAAATACACAAAAATCTGGTCATCAGAGAAATTCTACACACACACACACACACACACACACAATTATTACACGGTGCTAAATTACTGCGATGCAGCAAAGCCCCTAAATGAATTAACAACAACATATTAATTATAAGACATATCATCATAATATTATAGTACATTATGCAACGAGCCTATAATGGGAATAATTAAGACACGAGTATGTTTATTTCCATACGAATGTCTTAATTACCATTATAGGCGAGTTGCATACGACTGTTTATGTTCGACGATAATTATAACTTTATTATATGTTTTAACATAAATGAAAATGAAAATCCACAGCCTGCTTCCAGTCTCCGACCGGGTCAGGAATGGAATGAATGGAGCCCCTATCTAGCGGCGAGGATATGAACTGTGCCGGCTGCCGAGGCCTGACGCACTCCTCTGGGGCAATGATTAAATGAATGACAGATGAAATGAAATGATAGTGGAGAGTGTTGCTGGAATGAAATTTTGACAGGGAAAACCGGAGTACCCGGAGAAAAACCTGTCTGCCTCCGTTTTGTCCAGCACAGATCTCACATGGAGTGACCGGGATTTGAACCACGGAAACAGCGGTGAGAGGCCGGCGTGCTGCCGCCTAAGCCACGGAGGCTTCCCTTTAACATAAATATTCATAAATATATGTGGGATTCAGTAACTTCAGTTAGTGAACAGAGCGCGCAGGGTGGTTTGCTGACTGAACAGAACGCATGTGTGGGTCAACGAATTTCGAAAGCAGAGACCATTTACTTTGCTTGGCAATGCTATTGTTTACAGCGTGCATGATGTCTAGTGCCGATCAGAACTAGCATTCACTAATATTGGCACCGAAGTCGCTTGAAAGCAATGCGCTGTGTAGAAATTGGAGTTGGGGATATTCAGGTACAGTGCTATTTCTTGTCTCATGTTCGCCAGTTTATTTACGCGATCATATGGGACGGTGCACTTTCCATGTCGGTAATTTATGTAGAAGGATGCTGTGTTGCTAACTTCTGGACGTAGATTCATAAATGTCTTGCATATGTCATAGTATTTTCTTGTTACCGTAAAGGTTCGTGCTGATTTTGTCTTTGTGTTTGGGATTGTAACTACAATGGTTGATCCGATATCCAATTTGAATTTTCAAATCATGTAATTCTTGTCCGACATATTGGATTTTGAGCGCATGAGCGAAGCTATCCTTACCTAATTGGTCAATGAACGAGCTCTGATTTGCTGGAGTAACTGTCTCATAATGAAGAATAGTACTATAATGACCCTCATTATGATACAGTTTTCTGACATATATTTACATTTCGACATCGTCGAACATAAATATAATTTTTGCGCCTTAATGATCACTGCCAGCGACTATTCATGACAGTAGGTTGTTGATATAAAAAGTGAGATTATTTGAAATTTATTTATTAGTCATTCCGCGATGACGAAAGAAACAGAGGTAGTAAAGCGCCATACCACACACACTTGCTGAGCGCGGAGCTGCAGAAAAATGTAGCTTCTCCCACCCGTCAGTAGTGACTGATGCGAGTACTAGTCTCACGCGCTATATCCAGAGCAGAAGGAGACAAAACTATCCTCATTGTTCTCCAAATTGTGCAGTTCACTGTTACTATCCCCGAGCAGTGCAGGGGGCCGAGTCTCCGCTATCAAGTCCCCCTTCCCCACAGCCACAGTCTGGATGGTGTAGCTCTCGTCGCTCGAACTGCTGCCATCGAGGTTCACCGGCCGCAAGAACAGTACCTCGAGCACCTTCAACTCCTCGTCCTTAGTGATGTTCCCCACGCTGCCTTTCCTCTGCACACACGAACAGACTAGTGCAGGGAAAATACTCACAACAAGACTTAGCTGACTATTTTATTAAAGAAACGCGCACAAGTTGTGCATTAAGCATACAAATACAGGGCGCCCGAGAATGTTCTCCGCAGTGGGTACGTGCAGCTGTGAGTGGTTGAGTCATGAGTTTAGTTGGCTGCATTGCACTGTGTCCTTCAAAGTGGGACTCTCCCGTGTGGGCTGTCAGTGTGAATTGCGATAAGCCAGCGAGCCTGCATGTCTTCAGTGTGTATTACAGTAAGCGAGCGTTCAGATAGATTATTTGAAGAGTAAACAATATACAGGAGGTAATGTTTACTACTAAAGAGAGAGTTCTTTTGGTGGAATACGTTTTTCGCGAATGCGATCGGTTTACAGAAAATTTAAAATTAAGATTTCAGGCACGGATTCCTAATTCAAAGCGTCTAAACCGTGATACCGTTCGGGATTTGGTAAGTAAATTTCGTGTTACTGGCTCAGTTCACGATGTACCGGGAACAGGCAGGCCTACGCTTTCAACAGAAATCTCCGATATAATGCTGCGTAGTCCAAGTAAATGAACACGAAACCAGCATATGTTATGAATGGTTGTGGTGAGTACAAAGTTTACTGTTTATTTGTTATGATGCAAGCGGCAGCCGTGCTACCAACGTAACTGCTGTAGCTAGCTCTCGTAGACGCATGTAGGTGCTGCGGAGAACATTCCGGGACTCACTGTACATTTACACTACATTCATGCATATTTCACTTTGTTTCAGTCTTATGGTTCTAAGCAGGTCTCGATTATTGACTTGGATAGTTATTTGCATCTTGTAATGTGGTATCGATCACATGGGCGTTCACAAAGATCACATACACATTTTTCGTTCGGCTCGTGATGTTTCTTCACTTTGCACACTCTGTGGTGGTATCCGTGCGTTGCCAAAGAGTTCACGAAATGGCGCAGGTCTTGGTTGGTTTCCATCCGTGATCTATTCACCATGGCCTCCGTTGCATAGAAGTCAGGCCATATCTCTTTTGACTGCTGTTTTCTTATGTCTACTTGTTTTCCCCAGTTTTTAGTAAAAGGTCGATTATATTCGGTCCAAAAAGGTTTCTCTTGCTAGGACATAGACGAGTCCTGAGCGGGTGTATTTGGATATTGCTAGAGCGGGTTTCAGGAACCGAGCTTTGACGGCTTCCATGTCTGATAGGTCTTTCATTCCTAGTTTTTCCCAGCTGATTATTTTGACAGGTAGTTTAACATACGTGGGAAGTTCCGAAAATACGTTTCTTTTTTCCCAGGGACCCTTTATTGCCAAACTGACATACTTCATGTCATCATGAACTACAGGGTCATTATCTATGCGTGCCGGCTGTGACTGGCGCAGATCGCGGGCGTATATACACGGTTCAGCCGGTGGTTGGCGCGCTCCGCTGACTCATATCGCTGGTTCACACGTGTTTTTCCATTCATATGGACGTGTATCTGCAAAGCTTAGACGTTAGTGTTGCACGTTTATTGAGTATTGTGATTACTGTGATTGTTGGTCATGCCTAGACACCATATTCACATTGCACGAAAGTGTGTATAAGCCGGCCCCGAGGTGTAGGGGTAGCGCGCCTGCCTCTCTCCCGGAGGCCCCGGGTTCGATTCCCGGCTCCGACAGGGATTTTAGAAACTGGCGTGAGGGCTGGAACGGGGTGCACTCAGCCTCGTGAGGACAATTGAGTAGCTGTCTGACAGTGAGGCAGCGAACACCAAGATTGACGGCCGAGGGGACCCGCTGCGCTGATCACGCGTCACCCCAATATCTGCAGGTCAAATAGCTGGGCAGCGGTCGCTTGGTAGGTTTAGGCCCTTCACGGGCTGTAGTGCCAGGGGTTATTATATTTTTATGAACGTATGTATATCCATAATTCGTATATGAAAAGCAGAAAATCTTGTTCTGAAACAAGACCAAAATTTCGAATCAAATTTCCAGGAAGACCTGTGCCTAATGTCAGTACAATTAGGAGGCTCGCTAAACGATTCAAGGAAACAGGCAGGCGCGTGTATTCCATGGATGTATGGTAAGCATTGCCTACCCAAGTAAAATAATGATGAGTACAATAATTATATACTTTGGTTATAGTGATATTCCTGTCTCTGTGTCCTGTATTATTTTAATGAACGCATTCACACTTCGTTGTTCTTTGATGCCTACTGCGAGTTTTTTGCGGAGTCGCTTGCAGCAGCACAATAGCGTGACATGCCGTTTTTGGTATTTCTTGGTACTGCAGGGTGAGTGAAAACGAAGGCTAGAAAGCAATTCCTTAAGTTACATACCTTAGGCCGAAAACAAGGAGCGGTCAGTTTTCAAAGATAGTGTGTTTACTCGCTCATTATAGTTTGAAAAAGCGTGTCAGTGTTTGTGTAAAACAGCTTTTCATATGCTGTGTTAAAACGTGTGATTGTTTTACAGTGGTAAGCCGTCATTTTTATAGTTCAGCGGTATAATTTTCTCTACAGGCTCCGTAAATAATAATAAAAAGCGTTGACAGACAACGTTGTGTTCTTACAGAACAAAAATTAGACGATATTTGGCGAAAGATTGGAACATACCCCTCAAAAATCTTTAAAACGTTTAGCACAAGATACGGGCGTATCTTTCATCAGAAGATGTCAGGTGTGTGTTACAGGAGAGGGAGGACATTTTCAGCATCGGCTATGAGCACTGTAAGTACACATTACTGAATATGTTTGGTAAAAGTGTGAAAGTGCGCACCACTACCGGCTGATCCGTGTGCACGCGCCTGCGATCTGCGCCAGTCACATCTGGCTTAGCTTGCCGTTTTTATCTGGGCACACATAGATAATGACCCTGTATATACATTGCACTATTTTTCGGCATAGTGGCCACCGACATTGAGACTTGTTGTAGCGTGCAATCCGTTTGAAGAAACCACTCTGGTAAAACTCGGTGCCCTGCGATGCAAGGAATTGTCACACGGCCTCTGGTACCCACCTTACGGACATGCTCAGTATCGCGGTTTCAAACCCGGCCGAAGTCGTCGGATTTTTTAAGAACGTTAAAAATCCCTCAGTATGCCTTCCTATGGAGGGGACGTAAAGCCGTCGGTTCCATGCCATCGATTTACGACATGTTAAAGAACCTTCCACTAATTACAGCTGTGTGAAGCTAAATTATATATAGGCCTAGGTTAAACGTTTGACTAACGATCTTAGGTTCCTACGTTCGTCGTCAAGGGCCGACTGCGGTGGCATCTGGTAACTAAGTTCTGAACTAGTTGGTCGTTGACGGTGGCGTTCGGTGGCAAAAGTAGGAACTACTTAGAAAAAATGAATGTCTGTAGTCCTTACTGGAATTAAAACAGATACACGCACTAATACAGTCATCACAATTAACACCGGTTATCAGACAGATTCTACACACACCCAAAGTACACGGGGCTACATGACCGCGTTGTCGCTGCCCCAACCAACTTTTTGGTAACCCAACACATCATAGGGCATGTGATGGGCCCGGGCACGACGAATGCGCAGTGTGGACGCCACGTCTGTCCACTAACACCATATCCAGTACTCAAGCAATGTTGTTTTCATTCGTGGATGTGGAGGGACGCCCACTTCGATCTTCATCCTCCACACTCTGCCATCCATCACTGAACATTCAACACCAGTGACCGACCAATTGACGAGACATGACCGCTTCATCACACACGGTCTGTAGGCGTTCATGGATGACTGGCACACTACTGTCGACCAAGTATTATGTGTACTCGAGTTTGAAGGTTGTTTGTGACGTAACCAATAGAGATACATAAAATCCAATAACATCATCATTTTCGTCGTTCTATTTTACGTGAGCTCATGTAGGTTTAGAATTTGTAGTTTATATTTTAATATTTTTTATCGCAGTTGGAACACAAAAAGTGCCCGTTTTTAAGCGTGTTTCAACGATGCGTCACATTTAAGAATTATTATCTCACAAACCCGTCATCAGATCGAATCCAAATTTTAACACAATATACATTGGAATGTTGTATAACTGGTTTATTAATTTCAAAATTTTGCGTGTCCAAGAAACAAAGTTGTTATCATTTGTGTAAGGTAACGTTTTCTCGGCTTGGGGTGGTTGGAATATGTAGTTCTTGGTCGCGTTGTAATTCTTATACATCAAAAAGTTATGCTGTATGACTTTAAAATACGTAAATTAATTCACTTATTTTATATCGGTTTATATTTGAACGGGGAAATACGACCTCGCCTCGCTCGGCAGTGATGGGCTCCATCTCAGCAACGCAGTACAGCTTACCCCGGAGCGGCTGGCTGGTGAATCATGCCTTATTTCCACGAACAAATACAAACCGATATAAAATAAGTGAATTAATTTACGTATTTCACAGTCATATAGCATGACTTCTTGATGTATAAGGATTACAACGCGACCAAGAGCTATATTTTCCGGTGGAGTTTTAACATCTAGTTTGGATGCAGATACCTATACACGTTCTTTAACATCCCACAAATCATTCACTATGTTGTGCACATGTGGTCCCGGAACGAATTAACAAGTGTTTCGCAAGATAGTTGAACCTTTTGAATTCCTTGTGATGCAGTACGGTTATTTTCCCTAGTGAACACGATGATGTTTCTTCAAATTAGAGCGCGAGACAATGTTCCATTAGTTCTGTCCGCCATGCAGATGACTTCTCACATGTGCTACAAGTGTATTACTTCACTCCAGTATGAACAACAGTGTGCTTCTTGAGGTCACCGCTCTGTGAGAAGCCTTTATTGCACACCAGAGATATGTACCGCTTTGCTGCATGCCCACTGAACGGTGTCTTTCTAGTTGATGCATTGTTTTATTGGTCACTGCATGCGAGTCTCCCTAGGTATTTCCACTCCTGCCTCATCTTCGCTGTTCTTGTCCATTGTTTTCCTCCCCATTTTACGAACCAGTCTGCCCATCTGATTCTTTGTCTCCCAACGTTTCGTCTTCCTGTTCTTGGGTCCCACATCGTCATTTTGTACGTCCATCGGTTAGGATCTAATCTCGCTACATGTCCACCCCATCTCCATTTGAGCTGGTCTGCTGATGTCATAGCGTCTTTCATGCCGGTTCTCCTTCTTAAATCTTCGTTCCGTATTCTATCTCTCAATGAGACATGAAGTATCTTCCTTTCCATTTTCCGTTGACATCTCTGGATCATTTGTCTTTGTTTCGATGTTAATGCCCAAGTTTGGCAACCATATAGTAACACCGGTATAACGCATTTTTCCAGAACTTCAGCCTTTAAAGTGTGTTTTTGGGTCTTGTCAGCCAGTATAAACTTTAGGGACCAAAAGCTCTTCCATGCTTGTCCTATTCTTCGTTTGACCTCTTTCTCTGAACGACTTGAAAATGACATGTTCTGACCGAGATATACAGTACATATTCTTCAACATATTCCAGTGTTTCTCCGTTCACATTAATTGGGGCTTCTAACGCATTGGTCATCAGCTTCGTTTTCTTCGGGTTCATTGTAAGGCCCACTTCTTTACTTGTTTTGTCTAATTCTTTTATAATTTGTTCCAGCTCTTTCGCTGATTCAGCCACCAAAACAATGTCGTCTGCGAACCGTAAATGGGTTAGTCTTGTCCCATCGATTCTGATGCCATATTTTTCTTCCCAGTCTAGTTTTCTAAACTGATTTTCCAGCAAACAGGTGAATAATTTTGGTGAGAGGGGGTCTCCCTGTTTTACTCCCCTTTCTATCATGATGTTACATCCTTCTCTTTCTGTCTTTATTCTGGCTTGGTTACCGTCGTAGAGTTTGCCAAGGAGTCTAACGAATTTGTTTGGGACGCCTTGTTTTTCCAGTGCTTCTAAGACGCTTCCCTGTTCTACGGAGTCAAATGCTTTGTTGTAATCCACAAATGCGATATACACCTCTAGATTAAATTCCTGAACTTTCTCCATGAGTTGACTTATTGTTTGCAAGTGGTCTGATGTACTGAAACTCTTTTTGAATCCTGCTTGCTCCATCGGTTGCTGTTCGTCCAGTGCCTTTGTCATTCTATTGGTTAGGATCTTCATAAATAGCTTGTAGAGGTTTACAATTAGATTGATCGGTCTGTAGTTGTTTATGTCGTCCTTGGCTCCCTTTTTGTGTAGAAGTATGATAATGCTTTGTTTCCACTGCATTGGTATGTCTTCTGATGTGAGTATGGAATTAAATAATGTTGTGATGACTGGGATTAGGTCTTCTTCACCCCATTTTAGAAATTCATTGTAAATTCCATCTTCACCTGGGCATTTTTCGGTTTTCGTTTGTCGAATATGATGCCCTAATACAGTAAACCCTGCCAAAAGAGGAACGCAATCGTTCCGGATTTATTTTTCCAGTTTTCGCAGTTTCCGTTTTACAAAGGGTTGTGTTTTAATAAGACAAAATACACAAAAAAGAAATACTGTATTATCGCATAGGATTACTATGAAATAATTTGAGGTTTTCCCGCTTTAAACAACACAATCAATTCTTTAGCCGGACGTTTGTTATTCTCGTGTTCTTCAATAACTTTAATTTTCTCCTCCAGTGTAAGTGTCTTATGTTTGAAAGTCATTCTCACCGAATTACAGTACAATACGTAAATAAATCCAGTGCACGGCAAAAAGGACACCTTTAAAAATCACTCACGTTCACCGCTTTCTTCTACTCATACTGTACTTCTACTCTCATTTGTCAGAAGGAAAATGTGTATCACAAGCGGGCTGGAGGAAGTAACGGTACAGCCGTTGTGAAATGTAACATACCTGCTGCATCCTTGAGAAAAAATTAGAGTTAATGTTTCCTAGAACTTTGGTGCAAGTACAGTCGCGATCAAAATTTAGTACATAGCTTTGTATTAAGCATAAGATAATCCGTCTTTTTCAGGCTATTTACGCATACAGTTCCGGAATTTCTTTCCGTTTCCGCGTTAGGTAGTTTTCCGGTTTACAGCGTCATTGGAAATACCACCGTTCCGAATTTTGTTTTCCGTTTGTCCACGTTTCCGGTATATAAAGGGGCCGGCTTACGCAGGTTTTACTGTACTGTATTTCTGTTTCGTCATCATTTACCCGTATAAATAAATGAAACAAGAAACACAATATCTGGGACATCAATTACTGTAAAATATATAACGTTACTGTTTCCTGAGGAACGTCGGGGGCAAAAATGATCAATAAATGTACGAACAATTTGAACGAAAGCCTACTTCATTTTTCACCAGAAATGTTTGTTGAACCTCTATATGATCTGAATAGAAGTACAATTTGAACAAGATAAGGCTTCTGCTAGTTTAATAAGTAAACCAAAAATGACCTTTACATTCAACTTACAAGGTAAGGCTTCAGCTAATTTTATAAGTAAACCAAAAATGACCTTTACAATCAACTTACAAGATAAGCCTTCTACTAATTTTATAAGTAAAACAAAAATGACATTTACATTCAACTTACAAGATAAGCCTTCAGCTAATTTTATGGGCAAAACAAAAATGACCTTTACATTCAACTTACAAGATAAGCCTTCAGCTAATTTTATAAGCAAAACAAAAATGACCTTTATATTCAACTTACAAGATAAGCCTTCAGCTAATTTTATAAGTAAACCAAAAATGACCTTAACATTCAACTTACAAGATAAGCCTTCAGCTAATTTTATAAGCAAAACAAAAATGACCTTTACATTCAACTTACAAGATAAGCCTTCAGCTAATTTTATAAGAAAACCAAAAATGACCTTTACTGTACATTCAACTTACAAGATAAGCCTTCAGCTAATTTTATAAGCAAAACAAAAATGACCTTTACATTCAACTTACAAGATAAGTCTTCAGCTAATTTTATAAGTAAACCAAAAATGACCTTTACATTCAACTTACAAGGTAAGGCTTCTGCTAATTTTATAAGTAAACCAAACATGACCTTTACATTCAACTTACAAGATAAGCCTTCAGCTAATTTTATAAGCAAAACAAAAATGACCTTTACTGTACATTCAACTTACAAGATAAGCCTTCAGCTAATTTTATAAGTAAACCAAAAATGACCTTTACATTCAACTTACAAGATAAGCCTTCAGCTAATTTTATAAGTAAACCAAAAATGACCTTTACTGTACATTCAACTTACAAGATAAGCCTTCAGCTAATTTTATAAGCAAAACAAAAATGACCTTTACATTCAACTTACAAGATAAGCCTTCAGCTAATTTTATAAGTAAACCAAAAATGACCTTTACATTCAACTTACAAGATAAGCCTTCAGCTAATTATATAAGTAAACCAAAAATGACCTTTACATTCAACTTACAAGATAAACCTTCAGCTAATTTTATAAGCAAAACAAAAATGACCTTTACATTCGACTTACAAGATAAGGCTTCTGCTAATTTTATAAGCAAAACAAAAATGACCTTTACATTCAACTTACAAGATAAGGCTTCTGCTAATTTTATAAGTAAACCAAAAATGACCTTTACATTCAACTTACAAGATAAGGCTTCTGCTAATTTTATAAGTAAACCAAAAATGACCTTTGCATTCAACTGACAAGATAAGCCTTCAGCTAATTTTATAAGCAAAACAAAAATGACCTTTGCATTCAACTTACAAGATAAGGCTTCTGCTAATTTTATAAGTAAACCAAAATGACCTTTACATTCAACTTAAAAGGTAAGCCTTCAGCTAATTTTATAAGCAAAACAAAAATGACCTTTGCATTCAACTTACAAGGTCAGGCTTCTGCTAATCTTATAAGTAAACCAAAAATGAACTTTTCATTCAACTTACAAAGTAAGGCTTCTGCTAATTTTATAAGTAAACCAAAAATGACATTTACATTCAACTTACAAGATAAGCCTTCAGCTAATTTTATAAGTAATCCAAAAATGACCTTTACATTCAACTTACAAGATAAGCCTTCAGCTAATTTTATAAGTAAAACAAAAATGACATTTACATTCAACTTACAAGATAAGGCTTCTGCTAATTTTATAAGTAAACAAAAAATGACCTTTACATTCAACTTACAAGGCAAGGCTTCGGCTAATTTTATAAGTAAACTAAAAAGGCCTTTACATTCAACTTACATGGTTAGGCTTCTGCTAATTTTATAAGTAAACCAAAAATGGCATTTACATTCAACTTACAAGGTAAGGCTTCGGCTAATTTTAAAAGTAAACTAAAAAGGCCTTTACATTCAAGATTCAACTTACAAGATAAGGCTTCTGCTAATTTTATAAGTAAACCAAAAATGACCTTTACATTCAACTTACAAGGTAAGGCTTCTGCTAATTTTATAAGCAAACCTAAAATGAAATTTACATTCAACTTACAAGATAAGGCTTCTGCTAATTTTATAAGTAAACCAAAAATTACATTTACATTCAACTTACAAGATAAGGCTTCTGCTATTTTTACAATACACGTATTTGTCATTGGTTAAGTCATTAAGTAATCATGTTTACCCCCTTCACTACACTTCATCAACGTAATGCTTCAATCCACCCCTTCCCCACCCCCACACCCCACTTTTGTGATAACGTAATATGTGGACTAAGTAGCTGGATTATGAATTGAACTTCTCAAATTAAACTTTTATTTCTAGATATGATTTCACATTGTACTTACTTTTCTGAGACCGTGATAAAACTCAGGGGAGGAGTGGTTGATATAATCTGGTCCTAATTCAATATAATTTGTCTTATAACTTAAAACGTGAGGAAATTGGGGGTGGGTGAGTTAAGATGTGTCATTCGAAAAAGAGCAGTAGGTTGTTGTGTGGTACTGTAGATCTATCGTGTGCGGATTTCAAATAGCGGAGCAGATCATCTCGAGATAATAGCTTATGTTGATTTCCTGCCGCTCTTCGTATGTAGTGCTCTTACGGACACGCGCTTCCCTCCTCCCATGTTTCATATTATCAAGATGACATTAAATACAATCTGGACCGATACGGTTTTCACTCCCAGAAATGAACATTAAAACTACTACTTAACCTGAGTTACATCACGATCTGAGAGTACAGTGGTACCTTAATCACTTCCCTTCTATTGTAAGAAGCCTATTTGCAACACTTTTACCAAATGTAGAATACATTTGTTTCTGCATCATATATGATGGCTAATATTTCATTTTTACTAGTTTTAGCAAGCACATCATTGTGGGCTGGGAGTCTATCTGGGGTTAGCGTGAGCGATCACCATACCACAAGTCGAAGGTGTTACGCATAATAGACGAATAAAACATATCAATTATTCCATGTTTTGGTCCTCATGTATGACCTACAGCCACTGTGTTGCTACTTCAGTAGCAGCCTAAATACGTATATCATAGTATGCTTTGGATTTTCCATGCCTCCATCGCTGACACGACTCATCATATTAGAATACTTACCCCAAGTGCTCATTTTAATTGGCAAAGATTAGTGCAATAGTTCTGACTTTCATAATATTGTTTGTCCTTAAAGGTCACATGACATCGACCTACAGAGCATTTGTTGTGCTGAGTAGAGGAACATCAAATGACTGTATGCACCAATCATTTCAGTACCTTAGTTCACATTATGTACAGAAAGTTTCTGAAATGAGGTCAAAATAAACCAACCAGTGTGCATGCCGACCAACTGTGAGGGGATTCAATCCATTAGCGTAAACCACTAAGAAGGAGGTAGCACAGAGATGGTGCTTCAATGTCTCTCAAACAACGCTCACGTGCTTTTATACTCAGAGCAGGGGCGTATAAACATTTTTTTTCGGGAGGGGGGGGGGGGCTGACTATCCTGGAAAATTGTGAGTATTCTCAGGGGCTTGTCACCTCAAAATACCAGAAATATCAACCAATATCTTAGAGCATATAACTCTGCGTAATTATTTTAGATAAGATTCAAAGTTTCTATAGCCTACAATTATTACTGGCTATATAAAAAAAGTTGTAAAATACAACACAACACACAAATAACATTTAATACTTAATGAATTTTCATTATGATCTATGGAGTATGAATGATAAATAGCGAAATATTTGTCAATTTACCTAGCAGAAATGTAAACTGTATTTTTTTCTTTTCACAGCTTTACCTCACAAGGCTGAGGGCACCCCGTTCCAGCCCTCAGACTAGAATTAAAATTTCTTGGTAGAGCCGGGAATCGAATTCAGACCTTCGGGGCGGCAGCCAAGAATGCCAGCCAGTACACCACGAGGTAGTCTAATTTCAATCTTAATATTGTTTTTAACTTAGCCAATAAGTTAAGATTAGTGTACAACCAAATTTACAATTATTTTTTGCTCTTACCAAACCAACACTTTCTTAATTTTTATTGGCTTTTTTCGGGGGGGGGGGGGGGGGGGGGAGGGGCTGGAGTCCCATTATCACCCCCCTTATATACGCCCCTGATTCAGAGGTGGGCAAATTATTATGGCAAAGCTGAATAAAACCAAATTCTTTATTCCAAATTAAAATACAAAGATTTTATTTGAGTCTCCGTTGAAAGATTTTTCTTGTTTTATTTTATTTTGTCCTGTACTCGCCAAATCTGCTACAATACATATTTTTCGAACCAACATCCTATGCATTTACGCATTTAACTGTAATGCGCTTTTATCTTATTTTCTTTTCTTTTAGACAATAGACATTCAAAGACCAACCTCTAAGAAAGCCTATCGTCGGAACTTAGTTTGTCCTAAAATTAAATCCGTCGTCGTTTCTTCTTGTGTTACGAGTAGTGTTTGGGATAGGAGTATCTTAAATAGAAGGAATTATTTCACAGCAAATCATTAATTTCATTAATTTCCACCCGCGTTAGTTCAATTGGCGGCTACTGGCTGCGTGGCTCAGCGGTAACGTTCTCGCCTGCTGAGCGCAAGATAGCGGAATCGAATCCCGGCGCAGTGAGCTTGCATTTGAGGGTGCTTAAATGTGAGTGAGCCATGTCAGTAGATTTACTGGCACGTTAAGGATCCACTTTGGGACGAAATTCCGGCACACCGGCGCCTCAGATAGCCGCAGTAGTTAAAAGGGACGTATACACCATAGCATTATTATCAATTGGCGGCCAAGACTGATCTGGTTAGGATGCCACAAATACACATTATCTTCATCAGCATACTGGAAATCTATACATTGTTGAAGATTCCGTAAGCCAAGTAACGATACATACTGTAATTTGGTTATATTTAGCTTTGCCAGAATAATTTGGCCACCTGTGTATTTTGTATCGCTGGTGATAAATAGCTTAGGGAAAGCGTTGGCTAAATGCAAACAAATACGCAATATTCCTCTAACAGCAGGAAATATTCATTTAGCAAATGTTTTACTTACGAATGACGTTCCACAAGCTTCTGAAAGGACTTCGGAGAGGATAGGCCGAATGATATCGAAATGATGTGTACTCTGTAAAGATAAGGAGCAAATGTTCAGTGTGTGATGTGATACAGAAGTAAACACCGGAAATAATCCCGAGATGAGGGGCATTATGGTTGGATCTTCTCCTTTAGTAAATACACCACGACATCGTATTAAAATTCACCTGCACTTTGCGAACGGAAGTATGCAGTTATGTGCTTGCATAATTATCATACTAATATATAACAAGAAGTTCCGTGAAGAACTATACAGACTACTTTTCATGCCAATGATTATTCTACAGTATATGAATCTATCTAGAATAATGACAAAATTAAGTTGGTAATATCGAAATATCAAATTAGTTCAAAATATACCTGGTATAATGTAGCCTAATAGAGCACTACAGTTGGCAGCCCTGGTGACTGAATATATTCTTAGTTCCATCTCTTAAGGTACAGAATACAAAATTAGGTTGAAGTCCAATGGACGTTACATGCAGTTAGACACTGGATCTATCAGCACGCGTAAAAGCATGTTGCCAACAATACCACGCGTGTGCTGGTCATAAATAATCTGAAATATTATGATATCTTGTTGTGCCAATTTTGGATTAAATCCATTTGTTAGTATAGAAGTTACATGTATTTTAAAATTGGACATATCAGCAGGCATATAATCATGTTGGCAGCACTGCCTTGTATTAATTACTCCAAATTAATCTACAATGTCAGGTGCTATACGTGTGCAAAGTTTAGAGCTGTTGGCTTGCATACTTTCTGATATATTGATATTAGGGTAAAAAATATATACAGCATTTATTAACAGTTGGCAGCCCTGATTGCTTTTAACAATACTTACAGTCATATCTGTTATGGTACACATAGCACATACGAAATTTGGTTGAAATCCAACTGATAGTATAGAAGTTACATGTATTTAAAAATTGGTACTATCAGCAGGCTTATAATCATGTTGGTAGAACTGACGTATATACTGTAAGTTACTCCAAATTAATCTAAAATGTCAAAATATACGTGTGCATAGTTTAAAGCTGTTGGCTTGCATACTTTCTGATATATTGGTATTTGGATAAAAAAAATAGAGAGAGCAATTATTAACAGTTGGCAGCCCTGGTGGCTCTTAAGAATACGCTCAATCATATCTATTTATGTACAGATATTACATACCAAATTTGGTTGAAATCCAATTGATAGTGTAGAAGTTATATGCATTTAAACATTGGACCTATCAGCAGGCTTAACATTATTTTGGCAACACTGTCATTGTTGGCCTCCTGGAAATTAAACTGAAATAGTATTATCTGCATGTGTACCAATTTTGGAATAGCTCCCATGCATACCTTGCGAGATATCCAACACGGATCTCAAATTTCTAGTGCGTTTTTTCAGCAGTTGGTAGCACTGACATCATTTTCAAATATGGACGTGAGATTCCGGTGCACATCTTTACTCATACTAAATTTGGTTACGATTGCTGCAGCCGTTTAGGAGTTGATAGGGGGGGGGGGACACACAGACAGACAGACAGACAGACAAAAGGACAGACCGACAGACACACAGACAGACAGACAGACAGACAGACAGACAGACAGACAGACACACATTTGCCCGATCTCATAAGTCTACTTTTTCCTCAATTTGCAAACTGTGAAAAGTAGGCTAAAAATGAGATGGTGTTTGTCTGTCTGTCTGTTTGTCTGTCTGTCTGTCGTCCTGTCTGTTTCTCAATCACGCAAGAACCACTGGACCAATTGAAATGAAATTTTGCAAGGATGTGTCTGATTTACCAGGTTTACACATAGGCTACTTTTGATTTAGATATTTTGCACTATTTAAAAATGGCGACCATTTTAGTGACGTCACTACACCCTTTGGTTTCAAAATTTCATATTTCCATTTCAAATAAAAAGAGAACGCTAAGATATAGCAAACTTTTGATGGCATACGCCAGCTTTAAAATTTAATTTCCTATCCGAAAGGTCCTTATCACTTTTCGTGTATCTCTAACGGTTAGCGAGTAAAACCCACATTTGTGACGTCACTACACCCTTTGGTATCAAAATTTCATATTTCCATTTCAAATAAAGAGAGAACGCTAAGAAATAGCAAACTTTTAATGGCATACACCAGCTTTAACATTTAATTTTCTATCCGAAGGGTCCGTGTCACTTTTCGTGTATCTCCAACGGTTAGCGAGTAAAACCTAAATTTGTGCAATAAAACACGGTCAACACCGAGCGGTGCAGTCTATCTCTATATATATAAAAAATGAAAGTTTGACTGTTTTTCCCTGAATTTCTACGGAAAATTGAGTTATTTACGCGTTTCAGACTGTTTTATGATGGATGCGCGCGAAAATAACTTTTTGGCTGTCTGTTTGTTTGTTTGTCTGTGGACAACTTTGTTCCCTTATAACTCGAGAATGGCTGGGTGTATCAACGTAAAATTTGGTACAGATATCCATCAGAGGCACGACACTAATCATTGATGTAACTCTTCTCCGTACCTCTCATAAAAGGGGGCTTACCCCTTTAAAATACATTCATTCATTCATTCATTCATTCATTCATTCATTCATTCATTCATTCATTCATTCATTCATTTATTTGCAATTGGGGGTGTGTCCCCCGGTGGCAAATTAGATATACATAACAAATACATAACTGTACATAACAATTCACTAACAATTAAACTGGAGTATTTACACAAATAGTCAGTCTTTTCTTAAACACACCTATATGTTTGGGAAAAGGCTCTAAGGCTGCGGCAGGTAGAGAGTTCCAATTATCAATGGCACGGTTTACGAAAGAATATTTACCATAATTTGTTCGCTGTGGTCGGCCCTTAACTTTGAAAGGATGATCGCTCCTACCCATGTAAGTAGGCTTTTCCATACGTTTGCTAAGCTCACCCCATGCTGGTTGATTTGTATACGTGTTGTACATAGCGCAGAGTCTAGATTTCATCCTCCTAGCCTCAAGTGATTCCCACCCAAGTTTCTTTAACATACGGCTCACACTGCTCCTGGGATTAAAGTCACTGAGCACAAATCTAGCGGCCTTTCTTTGTACCATTTCCAACTCATTTATGAGCCATACTTGATATGGATCCCAAACCGCCGAGGCGTATTCCAGAATAGGTCTTACAAGTGACAAATATCCTAATTCTTTAGCAGAGGTACTACTTCCTTTTAATACCCTCATTACAAAGTGCAGGGATTTGTAAGCTTTAGAAATTACACATCCTATATGACTACTCCATTTCGTATCATTTCTTACGTGAACGCCCAAATATTTGCAAGAATCTTCTTCTACAAGTATTTCCGAGCCAATGTTATATTGAAAATCTTGCCTTCGCACTTTCCCTATTTTTATTAGACTAGATTTTCTTATGTTTATTTTCATTTTATTTTCAATCGCCCACTTATAGACCAGGTTCAGGTCATCTTGAAGTACTTCATTGTCTTGTGAGTCATGTATCTTTCGATATATTACACAATCGACAGTCACTGCTGAAATAGACGTAGAAGGACGAGACAAAGCTCAATTTCAGCCCCTCAATGTGAGAGACAAAACTCGGGGGCCGTGAAGGGTCCCCCAAAACCACATTTTAAGGCCCTAAAACCAACAGTTTTTGAGATATACACAGAAAACTAATTTCATTTAATAAACTAATGAACGAATGCAAGCCGGTAACCATGGCAACAGATCCTCAGAGGTCCATCTATTGCAATTCCATTAATTACATTAGTGTGAAAGTTAGCAAACGGCTATAAGGTTATCACGGAACCAACGTGGACTGTATAATTAATCAACGCAATTAAGGGGGTCAAGGGGTAACCTAGAATTTTTTCACGTGATTTACACCTTGGGTGTGGTACGGCAGGTCTATTATATTCCTATCCCTATACAACGACGAGACAAAGCCCCTCGGTGCCAGAAACAAAACTCGGGGGCCCTAAAGGTTCCTCGAAAACTACTTTATAAGGCTCTAAAACCAACAGTTTCTAAAATATTCCCAGAAAACTAATTTAATTTAACAAACTAATGAAGGAATGCTAATCGGTAACCATGACAAAATTATCTCAAGGGGTGGCCTCCAACTTTCCATCTATTTCTGTAATAAGCAATGTCACTCCATTTATTACATTTCTGTGAAAGTTTCCAAATGGCTGTAAAGGTGCCTGTACACTGGAGAGTTTTTGCCCTAGCTAGAGCTACTCTACGGTCTAGCTAGGGCACTCTAAGCTCCTCTCCAGTGTACACAGGTGGTAGAGAACCCTAGCGGAGACCACTCTAAGCTCTAGCTGACTGTACGGTGTAAACAGTATTTGGGTGCCCTAGCTAGACCAGTCTAGCTCTATTCGTCCGGTTGAATATTGGAAAGTGCTCTACGTAGAGTCAATGGTGGATTGCTGGGGTTATTTGTTTATTATTATAGTGTTTTAATATGGCTGAATTTGTGTGGAGTCACGAAAAGAATCAATAACATTAATTGAACATATTGAAGCCCATCCAAAAACTTGGAATTGTACTGTGAAAGAATACAGAGTCACAAATTTGAAAGCACAGTTGTTTCGGGTGAGAGCAGATGCCATGGGAAGCATTATGCAGGAAATTTGTAGTAAGTTTCACAACCTCTGCTGCCAATTCAATGCTGTTGCGGAAAATTAACAAGAAAAAAAACTGGCGATGAAGGTGGCATTAAGCAGAGTACTTGGGAGTATTTTGATTGTGTGAGGACCATCTCAAGTACACCAAGGAAATGTAGAGGAAAGTAAAATCGCGGCTTTTATTTTTAAGGGGAGTGGAGAAACATAGGAAATGTATTATATTTAAATATGCAGTGATTTTCTCATCAAACAATTAATTATGTACTACATGAATATATTCAAATCAAAAACTGTTTTTAAGTTTGCCATATATTTAGCAAACAAAATTTCCGTAAAACACCTATATTTAAATTTACGATTATAAATAATTATTTTCATTTTTAACAAGGCACACTCCACCACCACATATGCTAAACGCTCTCTTGAAGACATTTTAACTTCGTAACACAGCGCAAAAATCCTAGACGCACATTGCTCTCAGAACTTCTTAGCGCTGCTCTACCTAGTACATTTTCGTTTACCATTGTACACAGGTTCAGAGAGTGATCTAGGTAGATTTGTCTATCTCCGCTCTACGAATGCTCTACCTAGGGAAAATTACTCTGCGGTGTACACGCACTCAGTTTAGCTAGAGTGGTCTAGCTAGAGTTGCTCTATGAAAATCACTCCCCGGTGTACAGGCACCTTAAGGTTATCACGGAACCAACGTAGACTGTATAATTCATCAATGCAATTAAGGGGGTCAAAGGGTAACCTAGATCTTTTTCGTGCAATTTTCACGTGCGACATATAATACAGAAGGTCTATTATATCTCCAAACAGCAACATTATTTTCAAAAATTCCTGAATTGAATCAGCATTTTTGCGGCTTTTAGGAATTTGGGCCATTTGAGGCTAAAGAACCTGAATTTTCATGCACCACAAGGCTTTATAATTTATGAAAGAGGTCTTCCTATATATGGGGACCTAACACAACGTAGAGGGTCAGTTTTTATGTGACGTGTATTGCGTTTCGTTTACAAGGCTTTCAATTCTATTTCATGTCAGGAAGTACACGTTAGGTGAATTTAGTTTGAGAGCACATTTTAAATAATCTTTTTTTTTTTTTCGACATACGGGTTCATCGTAAGGATGATTTTGTTTGATACTGTATGGTAGATATACCCATATTTGGATATCTGGGTGATATGTTGTAGACAATAGAATTGTCTGCCTGTCTTTCTGTGTAGCCTATCTTTATGTACGCCTATAATTCGTGTTCGGATGCTTGGTGCATCGTAAAATTAGGTATGGTAACCATGAGAGTCAATACACTCATCATTTATAAAACTCTTCACAGCACTTTTCATACAGTAGAAGGGTGGATATAGGGAAAAAAAACTTCTCAAAATTCGTGCTAAAATAGGCGAAATTTAAAAATTATCCTAGAAGGACGACCAAAGCATATGTTGCGCTTCTCAATGTGAGACACAAAATTCGGGAGTCTATAAAGGGTCTCTAAAAACCACATTTTAAGGCTCTTAAATTAACAGTGTGTGTGATATTCCCAGAAAAACTAACTTCGTTCTGATAAACTTATGAAGGAATGACAAACCGCTAACCATTGCAACAGTAGCTCAATTGATAATGTCTGGTGTTAACACCGAACACCGTTCGAAAAACGGGTACTTCTGCTAGTTTTAAATAAATTTATTTGAGAACAAGTAGTTCCGTGAAGAACTATAAAACCTAATTTCATATCTCCCACTGGTAATTTCCATTAAAACTCTCCCGCCCATTAAAAGAACTTTTAATGTGATATACTAAATAACTTTTGGTTCACGACGTATTATTTATATCCGTATATGCTATAGAATGCTTCACCAACTCCACCACAATGAGAAGTTATGTGTTAGAATATATAGCTTTCAATATCGGTGATTAAGACAAGGGGAGCGTGATGGTGCAGTGGTTTAGCTGCTCGACTTTCACCCGGACGGCCGGGAATCGAATCCCGGTGACAGTTGGGTGAAATTTTCACCCAAAAAAATCACGCGGCGTCAGGAAGGGCTCTCTGTCTTAAATCCCCGGCAGAAACCAAAATGAGTCAGGTTGGCTCCGGCGACCCCAGTTAATTGGGGTAAGCCGAAGAAAGTTTTTATCGGTGATTAAGACTCCTCCCGCGAGATGGTATTTATCTGTAACGAACCATGGGAATTAATTTTTAGAAAGGTCAACTGCACGGCTTCTATAATTTACGAAAATTAAGCTACAGAATTTAGTGCCATTAGATAATGATTGTTATCATAGGCCATCATATGAATCACCTTTTCAATCGGCTTCGGTGGTGTACTTGGTAGCATGCTGAACTGCTGTGCCCAAGATAGTGGGTTTAAACCCGACCGATGTCGTCGGATTTTTTAAGAGCGTTAAAAATCCTTCAGTATGCCTTCCTTCGGAGGGGAAGTAAAGCCGGCGGTCCCATGTCATAGATTTATGGCATGTAAAAGATCCTTCCACAGACCAAACTTGTGTGAAGCTAAATTGTTAGGTTTGATTTCGTCGGAACGCTCTATCAAAGTTCCAACGTTCACCACTAGGTATCACTGATATCTGGTTGCGAAAGTTGAAACGACATGAAATTGAAAGGAACTTGTAGCTCACCCTAAGGGTGTCCGCTGGAAGCAGCTACAGACTCAGGCGAGCCGAACATGTCCTCGGACACTCCCGGCACTGAAAGCCATACGATAAATAAATAAATAAATAAATAAATAAATAAATAAATAAAGAAATAAATCGCCTGAATAAGATATGAGAAATGAAAATAAAATAAGGATTTAAAAGCTCAAATATATGCCAGCTTGAATATTTGAATACAATTGTCCATCATTAGATGTCTCTACACAGAGCTCTGACTAGAGATTCGTTGTGGTAAGTTTCATTGCACTCGGGTGATTAGATAGCCAGAAATTGTATTTTAAGTATTTGTTAATCACTTTACCGCTAGGGTGTTTTAGTGTCTCTCAGGATTTGGAAAGTCACATATTTGTCCTTACTTAACAGTCCTCTAACACCATATAAAATTTCAGTTTGATTGCTTTAATAGTTTCGGAGAATTTGAGAACTGGTGAAATGTATCGTATGGACGCCATGTTGGATTGTTTTATATACAGTATATGCTATAGAATTGCCAGCAGATGAATATTATAATCGTGGCTCATTATACCAACCTTCATTTCAATCGTTTGTTTAGGAGACGAGAAATAAATACAATAAGTGACTTAAGAAATTTGGCACAATCGTCAGTTTTAAGTTCTCATAGAACATGAATTAAATTAGACGCCATTATATTGAGTCTTGTATGAAGATTTACCGTGCTAAATTTCACTCCGCTCGGATAAATTAGTCGCGAGAAAAAATTATATAAATATTTAAATTTTGCGTCGCCACCATGTTGGATTTGTATTCATCAGGTTATTGAAAGTCCCATAGGTGAATAAAATAGCCTTTATCAACATACAAACTTTCAGTTTGATTGTTGTATTAGATTCGCAGATATTGAGAATGATCTAAATATTTCGGATGATCGCTATGTTGGATTATTCTATTTGTAGGCCATAGAATTATGCATCATTATATGAAAATTATTGCTTATGTTCGTTATTTAAACGTTCACTTCGATCGCATGATCATCATTATCATCAACTAAATACAAGGCCTTGTTACTGCAGGCACATTTGACGGTTTTATGCTAGTCTCTTCATGCTGCCATAAGAACCACATTGCAGTTTTCCAATGGAGTTCTTGGTGTGCGATATCCTTGGACGTCCTCTAGGTTTCTTTCACAATACATTGCCCTCGATAATGGTTTGGACGAGAGAGTCGTGCCTTAAATACATGTCCAACGAACTTTGGATTCCTCTTCTTTATTGTTTTTAATAAACATCGATCCTCCTTCACATGATAACGATACAAAAAGTAAACTTAATTTAAAAAATTCGCACTGCCACCATATTGGTTTATGGTAATAATTGAATTGATTCGACGCCAGTAGATTAAATATTGTGTAAACATTTACCGTATCAAGTTTCACTGTGCTCAGATCATTAAACCGACAGTAGTGGCTACGCGGGCTAAAGCTCCGCGTTAGGTCAAGGGGCCAAGCTCTCTGCTGACTCGGTAGACGCGTGGGTTCGAGCCCCACCGTCGGCTGTCCTTGAAATGGTTTTCCGTGGTTTCCCATTTTCAACACCAGGCAAATGCTGGGACAGTACCTTCTGACAGGCCACGGCCGCTTCCTTCCACATCCTTGCCCAGTTTCATTCATCTTCATCCTTTCCATCTCTCATCCCGACGCGCAGGTCGCCCACGGGCGTCGACTAGAAAGACCTGCACTCGGCCTCTCAGGAGGCTACACGAAAAAAAAAAAATTAAATCGCGAGAAAAGTAAAATGCCATAGGCTATCTACAAGATAGTGATTGTCTACTACTGTTGAAAGATCTGATGTGGAGACTTATCTGAACTTGTGCAATATCTATAGGCTGCTCAGACAACCACATTTTTGATGTAATAAACTATTTATTTATCGTATGGCTTTTAGTGCCGGGAGTGTCCGAGGACAAGTTCGGCTCGCCAGAGGCTGTAGCTGCTTAAAGCGGACACCCATAGGGTGAGCTACATATTCCGTTCAATTTCAAGTAGGTCCAACGTTCGCTACCAGATGTCACTGACACCTAGTGGTGAACGTTGGAACTATGATAGAGCCTTTCAGCGAAATCTAACCTAGATATTTAGCTTCACACAAGTTTAGTTAGTATAAGGATCTTTTACATGCCATTAATCTATGACATGGGAACGCTGGCTTTACTTTCCCTCCGAAGGAAGGCATACTGAAGGATTTTAACACTCTTAAAAAATCCGACGACTCCGGCTGGGTTTGAACCCGCTATCTTGGGCACAGCAGTTCAGCATGCTACCTACTGCTCCACCGAAGCCGCTGATGTAATGAACTATTACTCTGAATGCTTTGAATTTGAGTAGCTTTTTAAAAGCAGTTAGCTCTTGAGAAGTTATATTTTGTTAACAACTGTTTGTGTGTTTGTTGTGGTCCATTAGAGTAATGTATACATTGTTTGGCATAATTTTTCTTATGATGATGTTTAGCATTGAAATACAGTAAAACCCCGTTGTTACGCGCCCGCTTATTACGTTCTTTTTGAAAGGACCCTGGACGGTTTGTATACAATACTAAATAATTTTATCCTAGCTTCTAAATCCCACTTATAGAGCTTTTTTCATGTCTAACAAGTGGGAAAATTCCGTATAAGTTGTGAAGAAAGCACGGCAATTGAGATGTTTTAATAATAATACAGTAATACTAATAACAATAATAATAATAATAATAATAATAATAATAATAATAATAATAATAATAATAATAATAATAATAATAATAATAATAATAAAGTAAAATAAAATACATTAATAATAAAATACTGTACATTACTGAAATTGTTTTCTTACCTCACAAATTATATCCCGTCTATAGCGCTCTCCCGTTTATTACGCGTTTAAACCACAGTCCCTCGAAGAGCGTAATAACGGGGTTTAACTGTATATAAATCACGTTACGATAAAAAAATAAAATATAAACAATTGGATTTGACTGGCCACGTACAATAAGTGACTCATTGGGCGGGAACATGTGTAGCGAGATACTATTGGCTTCCGTCTGAACGAAAATTACTGCCTGTGCTACAAGCAACGGGGTTGGGGGCGTTATCCCCAGGTTAGGTTTGTATGTAAAGCCTTAATAAGATAGAATTTATGTCCACTACTAGCCTATGTTAGGCACTGTCTAGATTACTGCTTGTACTACAAGCAAGGGGGCCTGGGGTTAGTTTTGTTTTTATATGTAAAGCCTTCTTAACATACACACACAACAAAGCGAACGAAGCGAGCGGAGCGATCGCGGCATAAAACAAAAATCACATGGCCACGCATACCGTATGCGTGGGATTGACAATATTTTATTTAAAACTCATGAATTTTTCTAGGTTTGTGCCGTGTCTTGTGTCGGATTTCGCCTAGGAATACCAACCTGGCACATCAGCGGGCTCTTGGTATCCGTGCCTGGACCCCCACAGGAGTAGCAAACTGCGCGCTACCTCCCTTTTTATGATGCGCACTTGCACCTCTTTACTGCGAGAGCTAAAATCTTAAGCAGCCTTAACCTCCCTACGAAGGCTTCCAAAAAGATGGTATATCACTACTGTGCAGGACGACTTACTCTGTTCTCCAGTAGGTTGAGAGTTGCAGCGGCGGAGGTAAGGGCGATTATCCTGGACTGCACTTGGTAAGCCATGTTTGAAAACATGGCCTGTGAGGCAACATCTCCATGGAGATGCTATATTGGCCGTTGCTAAGTGATGTGTTTAAAGAGCACAACGATTCCTGACACTCAAAGAAAGTTAGTTATTGAGGTTTCAAGGGGCGGAACTACGAGGTCATCCGCCCTTCTCAAAGAAAGTAGGCTACGTCTCCATATCGGTGAGATTCAGCTAAATCCGCAATATTAAGGGATTGATGGTAAACATGATAATATTAAGGGGTTTCAAAAATTGAACATAGAGAATAAATTTCTACACATTTGTAGAATAAATTCAGTTCTTAAATATTTTGTCTGGCATGAGTTGTCTAAATCATCTAGTATTTAAAAGAAAACTTTCAAAGAAATTGAAATATATTAACTTTTAAGGAATTTTTGGTTGATATTAGTGGTATTAGAGCAAAATCCGCGATACCTTGTCTAAATCCGTAACTGGCTGTGAAAGCCAATATACCGTCTTTTTTGGAAGCCTTTATAGGGAGCTGAAAGGCTGATTGAGCTTTTTAGCTCTCGCAGTTAAGAGGCGCATGTGCGCTTCATAAGAAGGGAGGTAGTGAGCAGTTCGCTACTCCTGTGGGAGCCCGGGCGCGGACATCAATAGCCCGCTGATGAGCCAGCTTGGTGTTCTAGGCGAAACTCCACACAAGATACAGCTCAAACCTAGAAATATTGCTGAGTTTTATCAACACAGGTTTTTATGATTTTACCACTAGGTGGTAGCATTTGTAGTTACGAAATTCATAGCCAAAGGGAATAAATAGTTGACTCAAGTCAACTGGTGAGATGAACTCGTCTATTGCATTGAGGAATCTCTGCAGGTAGCGCGGGATTGGCCGTACTGCGGAGTTAGCAAAGTCCAATGTAGCCATACCAAGGTCCGTAGTTTAGGGCCTATAGTAAAGCCATTATTAACCGACAGTAGTGGCTACGCTGGTTATAGCGCAGCATTAGGTCATGGGGCCAAGCTCTCTGCTGACTCGGTAGACGCGTGGGTTCGAGCCCCACCGTCGGCCGTCCTTGAAATGGTTTTCCGTGGTTTCCCATTTTCAACACCAGGCAAATGCTGGGACGGTACCTTCTGACAGGCCACGGCCGCTTTCTTCCATATCCTTGACCAGTTTCATTCACCATCATTCATTTCATCTCTCATTAACTCCTCTCATGAGGTTGGTGTCAGGAAGGGCATCCGGCCGTAAAAACCATCGCCACAAAGTCTTCCATCGCATCTCATCCCCGACCCCGTAGGAAAACGGGAATAATAAGGGGTAGACATACATGAAAGCCATTATTACTTCCGACTTGACGTTTCAGTGTTACCCTAGAGTTGTCTGGCGGTCAGAAGGAAAATCACTCTAGCCAATCACAAGCAGCCATTCAAATCGGTATGTCACGACAAATCGAGTTCCGTTCGCGATGTCGCGATTTAGCGAACGAAACTCTAACCTAGCACTGAAACGTCAAGTCGGAAGTAATGAAGGCTTTACTATAGGTAAAATAATTATATCGTATGGCCTCGGGTGCCGGGTGCAAGCTTTGTTATTTGACACCCAAACGGTAGTTGTTCCTTGAAGCACTATGAAAGTCAAGGAGATTAGATATCTAAGCTCCTTGAACACTATTGCCCGTTCTAGTAGAGGAATGAGGAACTTTGTGTTGGCGGAAACTCCCGAGATTAATTTTGCCATTATGAACACAGCCTACTGAATTCAAATGTTTTTTTTGACATGCCAACATCGTATGACATGTTGTCGTAATTTTTGCCACCTTTCAAAAAAAAAAAAAAAAAAAAACCACTTACCACGGCCAGGAGCGAACCTGCAAGCTTGGGGGTTTAGTAGACCGACACGTTGACCACTCACCCACCGTGGCAAGCACTATAGGTAGAAGCATCTTTTACGAGGCACGTCCAGAAAGTAAGTTCCGTTTGGTAATAAAATTAAATTGTGTACAGTTACAGAAACATTATTTATTGCACAACATTCTACACCTCTTAAACTACTTTTCACATAACTGCCGAACTTTTGCAGGCATTTGTCATAGCGTGGCACAATTTTTTGGATACCTTCTTCATAGAAGTTTGCCGCCGACCCGTAAACGAGAGTGAAGACTCCCCTGTAGGATATCCTACGGTACCGTTTGGCCATCACTGTTAGGCAAATTGCGTGCTTACCAGGAGAACTGCATATGTTTAGGAGTTCTCTTGACCACATACGCAATTTGCCCAGCAGTGGTGGCCAAACGGTAGGATATCTTACAGGGGTGTCTTCACTCTCGGGTCGGCGGCAAACTTCTATGAAGAAGGTATCCAAAATCTTGTGCCACGCTATGACAAATGCCTGCAAAAGTTCGGCAGTTATGTGGAAACGTAGTTTAAGAGGTGTAGAATGTTGTGCAATAAATAATTTTCTCTATCTGTACACAATTTAATTTTATTACCAAACGGAACTTACTTTCTGGACGTGCCTCGTATATTCGCATAACTATAAACGTGACTAAACGTATTTTCACTACCTGTTGGTATGGCGGCTACCTTGCTTGACTGTCGCCTCGAATGTTCGGGTTCGATTCTGGTCTAAGGGCTAGAACAGGATACACTCAGCCTCGTGAGGTAAAACTGAGAAGAAATGCGTTCGATTATACTGTATCCTCGGTCATCCTGGAAGTGGTTTTCCGTTGTATCCCTCTTCTACTCCAGGCAAATTTCGGGATGGTCCCTAACTTAAGGCCACGGATGCCTCATTCCCAATTCTTACCTGAATAACAAATACACGCACTAATACAGCCATCACAATAACACAGATTATCAGGCCAATTCCACACACACTAAAGTATACAGTCTAAATGACTACGATGTCCAAGTCCCCACCCGGGTAGTGGATTTTAGGAACAAAACTACCACGCGGAAACGCCCCTGGGGTTTACTCAGCCTACACCAGAAATGAGTACCAGGGTAATTCCTGGGAGCAAAGACGGCCGGGCATGGAGCTGTCAACTCCATCCCCTCTAGTGCCGATGTCACAAAAAGTGGAAGCCTCTACCTTCCACTACTCCCAGGGCCTCCATGGCCTGTACGGAGTTGGCTTTGCTCATAGTGAGCTTAAAATTTTCTTCCAACATTAGGCCTACATGTAAAAAAGAAAAATAATAATAATGACAGGGAAGAAAGAACAACTAAGATATCTTATTTTTTGTTGTTGCTTATTTTAGGGGTGACAGCCAAAAACGCTCAAATAACTTGACCCCATCAGCATTTTGTGGCTGTCAATCACCAGAGCCAGGCTATGTGATCCATCACAGCCCCCTGAAGGCTCATGTCTCTAGGGAGAGCTGCGGCAGGAAGTGGGCCTAGTTACCGTCACCCTACAGATGGTCATGGACAGTATCATTGAGCGCTGCGGTCGATGTCACTGCAGCGAACAAGGCGCTGCCAATCTAATACAATACATTTCTATGAAACGACAATACTGGAGGAACAATAAAGTAACCCTGCCATTGGGCCAAGAGGAGCGCGTGTACAAGTGGACGACTGCCTTAGCCTGATTGTGGGGGACTCGTGGCAAGCGCGTCGACACCCTCAGTCGCATTTCCTTGGTTTTAAACCATGGAGTGCTACTTCTCTTATATTTTATCAATGCACACAATGGTCATTTACTTTATTTTCAGGGTGGGTCAGGGAACGGATTTTGGAAGGAAATCGGCCATGGATCTACTGAAAGGAACCGTCACGGCATTAACTGTACCTCGTGGTGAAAATGGGAAACAACGAAAACAATTTTCAGGACGGCTGAGGTGGGAATCGATCCCACGCTCTCCTGATGCCAACGAGATATGAGATAGCGCGTTAGCGCCCTTGGCCTCCGTGACCGGTATTAAGGGTGGTCAAATCCAAAAAATTACGATTTTTTATTTGTACTACTGAAAATTAATTTGAACATTCCTCTTTAAGTCAAACTTTGATTTATCATTCTACTCGCCCTAGAAGTGGAGTTATTGCTGATTTTATACGTGCTTGCAGAGGAAGTGGGCGGAACCGCCGAATCGAACTAACATGCTGTCGTGAGTTCTTGGCGAATTACTTTGCATTTTCCTTACATTATCCTTCTAACGGACGTTCAAAGGTTGTCTGCACTGTTTTCTATAACAGCGCTTAGAGCGCCAAACATCCCATGTTTGTTATTGTTAGTTTGGAAGTATTTCATTGACGCGCCTATTCTTGTATTCTACTCCTCGTGTAAAGCCTTCTTTTAGTTACCATAAAAGACCCGAAAAGAGGTGACTCCAAAGGTTTCAAGACTATAGAGGAACTGAAACCATATAGAAATTATTTTAAAGTTGAAAAATTGGAATGTACTGGGCACGTGCAAAAACGCATGGAGGCACGGCTTCGAAGGCTCAAGCGAACTTTAGGTTCAAGTAAGTTCAGTGATGGGAAGTCAATAGGAGGGAGAGGCAGGCTTTCTGATGAGGCGATTGAACGTCTACAAGGATACTATGGGTACGCAACAAGACAGAATACTACTAATGCTGGTGATATGATGAATGCAGTGTGGGCATTGTTCCTTCATACTGCCTCTTCCAATAAATGCCCTCAACATGGCCTGGACCCTAAAGATTCCTGGTGCAAATATAATGCCAAAAAGGACTATGATCATAAGCACTCCTTACCTGCAGCTGTGATAGAAGCAATAAAACCAATTTTTCGTGATTTGGCACAGCCAGAACTGTTACAGAAATGTCTGCACGGAAAAACGCAGAATCCTAATGAGAGGGTGAACAATTTAATTTGGTCAGTAACCCATAAAAGAGGATTTGTGGGCATCAAAACACTGCACCTTGGCATACGATGCAATAGCAACCTACAACCAAGGAAACAGTGTGAAGTGTGAAGTATTGATGTCATTGGGATTTCAACCTGGAGTGAACACTGAGCGAGCACTATGAAGTATTGACAGAGAGAGGATAAGAGGAGCAAAAGGATGAGAAAGGGACATGAAATATGATTGAACAACAGGACAGAGAAGAAGAATAAAAAGGAAGCTCTTGGAGGATGAAGAAGAAGACCCTGATAATCCATCCTATAGTTCAGGAATGTATTGAGAAACTTTGGAGGTCATTTCCCGTAGATTATATATTTTTTGAATTTAAGGAGCATTTTCTCAACAACCACTCTCAAGATAGGCAGATAGAACTTACATATATGTCGTCAAAACTACATTTTAACACAGTCATTTTACAATATATTCAGTAGTGTGTAAGTAAATTAAATATAGTATTAAAGAAAAGGGTTGATTAACATGCGCAGCATAGGCACCTCCGGCTTCCCTTAAGAAGTTATTCAATTGTCCTCACAAGGCTGAGTGCATCCAGTCTCAGCCCTTATCGTTCCACATCGTGACGCTTGAATAGTTGGGAACTATAGGTGTAGATCGGGGGGGGGGGGGGGGGAAGGGGGGGGGGGGAGGCGCCCCCACCTGTAATAAACTCGTACCTTTGCTGTCTTATTTCACAAGAACTGACCAGTAGATCCTGCCAGCAGGAATTCTGAGAAAAGGTGGCGAGTAACATTTCCCACACAGCTCCCTTTCACTCGCCACCCGCAGTGACATCTCCTTACCAAACACTTAATGACAATAAACCGCTTGACAATGTGACCGCCACTTCCTTTCAAGAATGGATTCTTCTATTTCTGCCGTTGCCGATTCGAATTCAGCTAGGCCTTTCCAGTCAGTTCAAAGATAGTGAGTGAACAGGTGAATTCTACTACATGGTTAACCAACTTTAAAATAAACTGATACGAGTGACGCCATTACCCATGGATAAGTGGCTTATTAGAAGGGGTAAAAAGAGACCCCATGAAAGTGATAGTGCTTGCCCTCCTTCGGAAAAAGAACAAGGTTCAAATTTAAACATAGTCCATTGTTCTTCCGCGTCTACTTCTGCTCCCATCAGGATTATTAATTCTATACACAAAGTGAAAGTGCGTAACTATCAAGACGATTATCTGACATTAGGCTTTACCAGCATTCATTCGAATAATAATCAGGAACAACCTCAATGCATTCTTTGTTTGGAGATTTTAGCAAACGACAGTTTGAAGCCTGTGAAACTTAAGAGACACTTTCAGACTAAACATCCAGACTGTGTAAGTAAACCTTTAGCATTTTTTAAGCGCCACGAGCAACAACTAAAAGAAAATGTTAGATTCCTAGAAAAGCACGCAATAGTTCCTAAGAAAGAGCTAAGAGCATCCTTGGAGGTATTCTATTCAATTGCAAAATCCAAATCACCACATATTATTGGTGAGAAATTACTTCTTCTTGCAGCCTTGACAATGTGCGCGATAATGCATGGAGAAAAGTTCGGCGAGTGTTTGAAGTCGATACCGCTCTCAAATGATACAGTAACTCGTCGTATTGATTTAATAGCCTCTGACATAAAAAAATCAATTGCTACCACGTCTTCATGATAGCCCAAAATTTGCCCTGCAACTTGATGACAGTACTGATATCGTAAACAGTGCCCAGCTTCTTGTTTTTGTACGCTACTGTCATGAAAATGAAATGCACGAGGATTTTCTATTTTGTAAAGCTCTGGAAGGGTGGACTACAGCGAAGATATTTTTTCTCTTGTAAATTCCTTTTTTTTTTATTGACACCAATCTCTCGTGGACAAATTGTGTTGGTATATGTACTGATGGGGTGTCGGCATTTACTGGAACTAAAAAGGGTTTCAGAGTAAGAGTGAGTGCTGTTACTAATTCTGTAAAATTCACACAATGCATGATACACAGGGAGGCATTGGCTTCAAAAGTACTACAACCGGAAGTCAATAAAGTGCTCAACGATGTAATTAATGTTGTAAATTTTGTGAAAGCAAAAGCTTTAAACAGTCGGCTATTTATCATTCTTTGCGAGGAGATGGGATCTACACATGATTCGCTTCTATTGCATACGGAGGTACGTTGGTTGTCTCGTGGTCGAGTCCTTCATCGCGTTGTGGAGTTTAAGAATGAACTTCGTATTTTCCTATTGGACAGCAGTCCTACACTCGCAACCCTGTTTCTGGGTGAGAAATGGCTTCTAATACTGTGCTACTTGGCTAACGTATTTGAAAAACCGAATGAACTTAACGTGTCACTTCAAGGACGAAATTGTAATATTTTCATTCTAAGCGACGACGTGCTTGCTTTTAAGAGAAATCTTGAACTTTGGAAAGCCCAGTTGGACAAAGCTAACTGTGAGATATTTCATTGTATGAATGAATTCCTGGAAGAAGATGAGTTAGATATTTGTCAAATTAGTGGAATTGTCATAGAACATCTCCAAACCTTTGTCAAAAATTCGAGGGTAGATTTCCACAACCTTCAACTGAGAATGACTGGATTCGCAGTCCGTTTGAAACGAACGTAACAGCCCACCTGTCACCGGCAGAACAGGAGGAACTAATAGAACTCTCCAGTGACAGACTACTTCGAAATGAATTTAAGTCGAAGTCTCTTGACAATTTTTGGGTGCAGATTCGGAATGAATATCCCATTTTATCAAGAAAAGCAGTGAGGTCTACTCCGTAAGTGTCTGAAAGTTACCGAATTCTGATCCATGTACACTTTTATTCTCCTGTTTTACTTTTTCATGGGCGAAGAATTTTAACATAACATTTTTCAAATTCACAGTAAAATATTGAAAATTGTAGGCCTATATATTATTTCTATTGTCATTTATAAGTCACGAACTTTCAAATATGAAAAGCATTACTGAACACAGGTGTCACAGCTAAAGAGCTAATTAGTGAAACAAACAAAATTTGCTCAATTCCAATAACTGCACATGCAGCAGTTGTTGTTTTTTATAAGCAAAATTAACACATATGCATGATTTTTTTTACAAAACGTTGTTTTACTTTGATATGCTCTAAGAATAATGAATTGTGTTTTATAATTATTATTATTAATGTAACTGGTAGTTGTAATCCTAATTTGGCAGTAGCATACACAGTAGATCTTGTGTGATCTTTTTTTTTTGTGGTAAGTAGCCTATGAGAAGTGCTAAGAAAGGAAATGAGAATATAGGGGGAGGGCGCTAGATATTTCATGTTTCATAAGGGGGGGGGGGGCGACAGAAAATGTTTGAGAACCCCTGGTGTAGATAATTCATCATGAAACATATTGTCAAACAACTAGCAGGAGTACTATTCAATAATAGTAACTAGGATGTTTTCATAGCATCATATATATGTATCTACTGAACTAGAATGCACACGGTAGTGAAATACTGAAATAGAACAGATTGCTTTGGCCTAGATGATGAACTCTTGTTACCATGGTAATCACCGGATATCCGTGTTGGTTTTTTCCACGCTAAACACAGATAAGACCTCCAGACCTAAAACATACCCATGCTAAAATCTCTCTCATAAGCATGGCTTTAATATAACCCGTAGTTGGTTGCATGAGTATCAAGACTGTCGACACAACCATATGTCGTTCAAGTGGTGCACCAGGCTAGTATGCTACACGAGTTTATTTTTCCATACTACCCCATTAAAGTCTATCTTTTTCGCACTGACCAGTTGCTCGTCTCACTCACAGCTGAGGTGTTAGGGGCCTGCCTGTGGAGAGGACTATTCTAATTGTATGCTACGTAGATGTGGGAATATCCACCTGTACACAGGAATGCTTCGTCAGACAACGATATCCCCCTCGTCTACATGGAGGGTATAATCAGATCCACAGACTACTGATTGTCGGCAAAAGATCATCTGGAAAGCCTTGTCTTCACTCCTTGAATTTTTATGTTGAAGCCGTAACCTAGTTCTTGCCCAGACCTTTCTGATAGAAATTGGAAATTTGACACCCATCTGTGGTGATCTTATTCTACAATGATGAGAAGAACTTCTAAGGAAGGCTTATGCAAGATTCCGTAAACTGTCAGCGAACCACAGCATCCCACTTGCCGATGGATGCCATTGCGGAATGTTTGACAGATATCTAGGAACATTCCCGTGGACACAATGAGATAGTGTGACTCACAAATTAGCGGATTAGGTGGTAAAACACTAAAATGATGATACACACAGTCATAATGTAGAGGAAGTCATCAGAAGGACGAACAACTCGTAGGGACCGAGCTCTGACTGGGAGTACAACATTTGGTACAAGGAGCTTACCATGCTTCATCTTACCATCGCGAAATGCTTCAATGATTTGCTAGAGAACCCAACATCATTGACCGCTTTCTGAACCGGAGACCGTACTATTCTCCTACCAAGATCAAGAACTTTGCGAGACCTTCTCAATATAGGCTGCTCGCGTACCTTTCAACCTTGCTCATCCATCCTAACTGGGAAGATTGAGAGACTCACAACATTACGACCGAGAAACAGAAGGGCTACTGCAATAATTCTCGAGGATGCAAAGACCAAATCATCATTGATGTGATTATTACTCAACTGGTAGTGAAGAAGTAAAGGAACTTCGAGTATGGTCTACATCGACTACAAGAAGAAATTTGCTTTAGTTCCACATTCGCACCTTATTGAGGTACTGCAGATGTACAAAGAGGCTCCTGTTCTTGTCACTTTCTAAAGCACTGGTTTTTAACCAGTGGTCCGCGGGAGAAAAGGGTCCACCAGCACGTATAAAAAGTGGCCAATAAATGGGGATTTCGAAAACGATGTGCGTTGAACGAGAATTGTCTGAATGTATTCGCGTCGATGTAAAAACAGGTTTTGAATTGAAATATCTTTAAAATAAGTGTTATTGAGGAAGGGTTACAACTGATACGGTGCATTGGGAGGGGGTCCATACATGATTCAATTTCAGGCCGAGTTGTCCGCAGACTTCTACGAGTTCAGAACCACTGTTCTAAAGCATGCAATGAGCTAATAAAGATAATCACTCTTCTTGCCAGAGGTGACAACGGAATGCTCTCAACAAAGACAATCTACATCAGGCTAGGTATATCTCAAGGTGACTCCCTAAGCCCTCATTGGCTGTGCCGCTTAGCCGCTTAGTCAGCTCCACTGGGTATGGCTTTGATATCAAACATGACCAAACGTCCGGAAGCCACGTCCATTGTGTATGGATGGCCTGAAGTTATACGTTCACTCACAGGCTTAGCCTCAGAAACTCCCCAATAAAACATCATTATTCGTCAAATACATAAGTATGGTATTTGGCATGCATAAATGTAAGACGGTTAGCCTACAACGTGGGGCACTGCCTAAGCGCGATGGACGTCAAACATCAGTGTCCCAATGAGGTCAGAAATCGCAGTGAATATTTATGGAAGACAGGAGAATTGAAGTTTTATGAGTCCAGGGTCTGATTACTATATCCCCCTTCACCTATGCTATGTGATGATGCAGAATTCCGTGACCATGAGACAAAGATGAGTTGAAGAGAAGATAGAAGAATGGTAAGCAAAACAGCTGCATTGTTCTCATGCTTACCATATGCCACGTGAAGACACCGATCAGGGAAGCGAGGATGGAAGCTTTTAGTTTTACGTGACCGTTAACCATGCGATCATGAGCCACGAGACCTTCTTTTTACGTGGAATCCGTACCACAGGAAATGGTATTTCACTTCGAAATCTCACATTCATTGACCGGGAATCGAACCCGGTCCACCTTGGTGAGAGGCCAACAGCTTGACCGCTGCGCCACCACGCCCCCAGACACCGATCAGGAACTCTGGCTGAAGAAAGGGACTTTATTTGCAGAGACCACAGGTTACATGAAGATCATTCAGACAAGGTCATACCAACACAAAACTACCGGAAACACATCCTCAAAGAGTGCAATGTGGTTGAAAATATCGTCAATGTGTCGATGTGGGAGTCGTAGTGAGACAGTGGAACATGTTGTTGGTGGCTGTACAGCTTTCAGCCACACTGAGTAGGCTGCCTTCAGCGACATAATGTTGCTAAGATAACACAGGCTACTGTGTCCTATAGTTAGAGCCCTGCACGGATGAACAAAACGTTATCCGCACGACTGTTATCCGCCCCGTATCCGCACGACTGTTATCCGCCCCGTATCCGCACGACTGTTATCCGCCCCGTATCCGCACGACTGTTATCCGCCCCGTATCCGCACGACTGTTATCCGCCCCGTATCCGCACGACTGTTATCCGCCCCGTATCCGCACGACTGTTATCCGCCCCGCATCCGCACGACTGTTATCCGCCCCGTATCCGCACGACTGTTATCCGCATGCACCCCACATCCGCACGACTGTTATGCGCATCCGCCCCGCATCCGCACCACTGTTATCCGCATCCGCCCCGCATCCGCACGACTGTTATGCGCATCCGCCCCGCATCCGCACGACTGTTATCCGCTTCCGCCCCGCATCCGCACGACTGTTATGCGCATCCGCCCCGCATCCGCCCCGCATCCGCACAACTTTTATCCGTATCCGCACCTTTGTTATTAAAATTCGCTGACATTACAATAATATTTTCATTTATTAGATAAATTACTAAAGCAGAACATTTAGACATTTGAGGAGAAATGTGTCCCCCTAGGCTATGAGTGAATCGCAACACAATGATGGCTGAGTTTTGTCCCTTTAAGTAACGCTATGTGAAACACCGGGTGGCTACTTAGTCGTCGGATATACCCACGCAGGTATCAAGGACATTTTTTTCGGCAAAAGAAAACACTAATTGAGGGTATTTTCATGATTTGGCTTCTCTCACTTCTCTACTATTCTGATACGATCCAAGCGAAAGCAAATAGGGAAATAATAATAATAATAATGGTCGTGTGGCCTCCGGAGAGGCCGAGTGCAGGTCTTTCTACTTGATGCCCGTGGGCGACCTGCGCCTCGTAATGAGGATGAAGTGATGATGAAGACGTCACATACACCCAGTCCCCGAGCCACGGGAATTAACCCCAGGAGATTAAAATCCCTTATGGCTCGGCCGGGAATCGAACCCGGGGCTCTTCGGGCCAAAGCCTAGCGCGCTAACCATTTAGCCACGGAGCCGGACAATAGGGAAATAACAAGAAACGTGAAAGACGCAGATCTTAGCAAAAACTAAAATTATTAAGAAAAAATCCTATACAATATTGTATTCTAAAAACTATCCGCTAATTTACTCTTAATATTATCTGCAGCTTATCCGCTATCCACACAGCCATGCAAACTCGATCCGCACGGCGAAAAATGTTGCGGATATCCGCGGGTATCCGCATCCGCGCAGGGCTTTACCTATAGTTAGGGAGTGAGGATGTAAGGACATAGGCATACTCTAGGATAGGTGTTGAGGAAGTGAGCCGGTGACCAGTGTTTCCCAGCATGCAGGCGGGAATGAGCGGGGACATGACCGCATAGCTCAGTCAGCTTGGAAAGCGTTCCATTCTCTGGCCGTAATAGCTGAGCAAATAAGATTACTGCTACTTCGTGCATGTCGAAAGCTGCAGTTACAGCACCGGGTAGCAATGTTTATAAATGAACAAGACGATTCAGTTTAACATTTTAACTTACAGTCCAGCAGCCGAGTGTCCGGCTCTGACATGTCTCATGAGGGAGGGAGACAGCGTTGCCGGTTCTGTACCGCGAAATATAAAACAACGAGGACTATATAAAATATTTCACATTTTTTAAATGAATTCTGAGGAACCGCTGACCATATTACTAAAGTAATATACACAGTTGGGCACACAAAAGACAATAGAACAATTAACCTGCACTAACACACCGAGCAAATGGACTACAGAAGAGAGCCTTGGCAACATCCAACTAAATTTAAAGACCGGCTTACCGGGAAAACCGTGGCTTCCGTGGGATAGGCGGCAGTACGCCGGCCTCTCACCGCTGGGTCCGTGGTTCAAATCCCGGTCACTCCATGTGAGATCTGTGCTGGACAAAACGGTGGCAGACAAGTTTTTCTCCGGGTACTCCGGTTTTCCCTGTCAAAATTTCATTCCAGCAACACTCTCCACTATCATTTCATTTCATCTGTCATTCATTTAATCATTGCCCCAGAGGAGTGCGTCATGCCTCGGCAGCCGGCACAGTTCATATCCTCGCCGCTAGATAGTGGCTTCATTCATTCCATTCCTGACCCGATCGGAGACTGGAAGCAGGCTGTGGATTTTTTCTTACCGGGAAAACCGCTGATTGGTCCTGGTGACAACACTCCTCATGGTAGTAAGCGACTTCGCCAACATGGACGGAATTCCACTGTGATTGAAGAATTTAGGTTTTGTAACCGCAAAATGTCGGAATAACAAAGTGATGCATAAAATTGCAAATGGGGTGTGGGACTTCCCCGTTACATAGTGACGACGCTAGAGAAGAATTACAACGATGACAAGTTTCAAGGTTCTATTAACAGCTTCTCACTGCCGTAAGTTGGCTATATTGTTCTCTTTACCCCTCTTCTCCCACCATCGCCAAACGTCAGAGCCGGACACTCACCGGCTGGACTGTATGTGAAATTAATGGGGGTGTGGTAAGGGTCATCTGTGTGTGGTTGTCAGGCGTCCCTCCGGCGGTCCATCTGGAGGTCTTGAGTTCGATGGTCCTGGTGTCTGCTACTTGTGTCGCCACCGCTGACGCTCTGCCGGCGGCAGGGCCCTCACTCCTGCACTGTCTGACAATCCCTCTGAATGTCTTAATTGTTGATATGTTCTCCTCTTTATTATCTCACGTTCTCCTCGTGGAATTTGCTGAGTATTTGTTTTGTTTTAATGCATGTGGTCGCGTGCAATTAGTGTGCTTGTACTTGTGGGGCAATGATTGCATTGCTTGTTGACTACTCATGTCTTCATGTACAGTAAAACCCCTGTAATCCGTCACCTTTGGCACTGAGGATATGGTCGGAACGCAAAAAAGATCGGATTATCTGAAAGTACAGAAAAATATGGTTTTACATTAAATTAAACAATCTCTGAACTCAAAATATCGGGGTTCCTTTCCTTCTTTCTTGGTAGAAACACATCCACAATGCGTTGTCAAGCAGTTCAAGTTTAGGCGTTTTCAATGTTTTGTGTTTCATAAGAGCGTTTTCACCATCTATCGCCACTGTACGTGATTCAATGTCTTTCCGATTCCTTCTCCAATTTTTAATTGTCGTAATGCCTACATTGAGTTCCTTGGCAACTTTTTGGAGTTATTCCCCTTTGTCCAGTCTTCGTAGCACTGCTAATTTTTCATTTAATGAAAGAGTAACGTGTTTACGTTTCACTTCTGACATGTTCAGAAAAAACACACACACACAGTACACACAATGTACATAAAACAAATTACTGTACAGTACTGTAACGAACACAGAAGCACAATGTCGTAACGCCGATGAACAGAAAGCACTTAAAACTTCACAGTGCAGTACGTACCGGTACTGTACAAAACACGGACAATGACAGAAACGATAGGAGAGAATGACGGAGCACTAAAACGGACAAGTGGTAACTAGTACCTGTAAACATCAATGGCGCGACGGGTAGTGAGTCACCTCTACAAGTCGGGGCAAGTTCGGCTCGAGCACGGTCGGATCAACCGGAGGGACGGACTAGCCGAGGGCGGACGAGAGGGGTTCTACTGTAGTCCTTGCTGGATTCATATTCCAGAAGGGGGATTTAACCATAGTTGCGTTAGAAAGCTGAGCTATCTTCTACTATGTGTACAACCCTACTGCAGTATGTATGTCTACCCCTTATCCTTCCCGCTTTTCTAACGGGGCCTGAGATGACATGCAATGGAAGTTTTTTTTTTTGGGGGGGGGGGTGGATGGTTTTTACGTCCGGATGCCCTTCCTGACGCCAAACTCATGAGAGAAGTTAACTAGAGATGAAATGAATGATGGTGAATGAAACTGGGCAAGGATGTGGAAGGAAGCGGCCGTGGCCTGTCAGATGGTACCGTCCCAGCATTTTCCTGGAGTTGAAAATGGGGAAACCACGGAAATACATTTCAAGGACGGCCAATGGTAGGGCTTGAACCCACGCGTCTACCGAGTCAGCAGGGAGCTTGGTCCCATGACCTAACGCTGCACTTTAACGAGCGTAGCCACCACTGTCGGTGGCCACCACTGTCGGTTACAACCCTACTGCAGTGTTGGAGTATACTTCTCACAAGCTCTACTGGAACCGTGAAATACGTACAGACAGCTAAATCTCAACAAATCGGCCTCTAATTGTCTTCCTGGACAAGAAACAGAAGACAGCTGTGCCACTGAATGATTGTCTTCCAACTGTGCTTAGCAGATAACAAAATAGGCTATTTTGAAACCTAGACAAGGAAATGAGAACCACCTGGATGCTGAAACGAGCGGATAACAAGCCCATTCATGATATCGGCAATGGACATTGCTCCCAATACTCTCAAGTGTCAACTGAATCAACTCGAGTTCGAACACCTGGTCACAGGGATACATAAAGCTGCCATCCTGAGCACATGCCAGTGAGTGTGGCAAAATACACTCAGGATGACCGCTGTCAGCGCCGGGATTCGAACCTGTGACTTAAACACGCACGACTTCTATAGCAATTATTATTAGCTTTTTGGAGGAGGAGTCATACATTTACGCATGGTATGTCAGGCTCCTGAGTGGCAGACTACCGACTAAAACTCTCCCGTTATTTCTGAACAGTAGCCTGGAACCGTTTATCACACTAATTCAAGCTAGAGTCATTTTATCTTTGCCCGAAGGGCACACTTCCGTAGCGAATTATATTCAGTGGCGATCCAGATCTGTCTTCTTTGTTCGGAGGATATTTTCAACAAAACTTGCTACCAGCTTCCAATCTTCATTTTGTAGCATCACCGCAACAATGTTGTCAGGGGATAACTCTACCTCAATGTTCTCTTGAAGAGACTGTCTATTTTGGACCCACCGTCCACAAGCGAAGAAGGTGTGATTAGCACTATCTAGCTCATTAACACAGTAGATACAATCTGGTGAATCCACCTTCCCCATGCCCAGTTAAACACTGAGTGAGGTAACAACCAACCTCACTATGTTTTCTCTCTGTCCAAACCTTCACCTGGGGGATCAGTCTCTTAGTCCACTGGCTTCAGTCTCCTTCTTCCTATTTATCTGCCAATTACGAAATGTTTGTACTCTTGCTGTTCGTTTTGCATTTTGTAAACCCACCTCAGATTTCCTCCAGTAAATGACCTTGCGTTCTTTCGCAAGAAAGAAAATTGGAATAATCCCGGCAGTACGGTAACAAGAACTGCTTATACAGAGACCGTGCGATATGCAGATGCCACGCGCAATACTGATATTAATAATAATAATAATAATAATAAAATAAAGTAAGTTTATGTTCAGTTGATTTAATCAATAACCTAAAATTGAAACCAACAGATTATTCCGTGACGATATGGTTGTTTGGGATTTGGTTCTATTCCATTAGTTCGATTTGAAACTCATCACAGTTGTCCATTCAATGTACAAATGTGAATGATGGGAATATCGTCTAAGAGTTGAGAATCCATTACCGAACTGACATCAGGGGCCTTGCTCTCGCTAATGGGTGCGCATCCTCGGGGACCATGACGCTCCATTGTGGTCATGTAATGCAGTAAGCGTGTCGGCGTCAGTCTTGGCTCATTGTTATGAAAACAGCCAACGAGTAATTTGCATGATCGGTTTGTTCGTTTCTTTCTTCTCCGGGGATGGGACAAATGTGTATGTGTGTGTGTGAGTCGAGTATTGAGTTAGCAACATTTCTTTGCTGCATATAGGCTACCTGAGTCATAATCAGGAGCGGCTCCTGGCTAAAATTTTTGGGTGGGCCAGATGCTATTATTGTAGTTTCATGTTAAATAACCAGTGATGGACGAAGCAAAGAGGATATAAACCAAAAGGAAGGAAGCTTGTAGTTCGGTTTGTTCGTTTCTTTATTCTCCGGGGATGGGACAATTCATGTGTATGTGTGTGTGTGAGTCGAGTATTGAGTTAGCAACATTTCTTTGCTGCATATAGGCTACCTGAGTCATAATCAGGAGCGGCTCCTGGCTAAAATTTTGGGGTGGGCCAGATGCTATTATTGTAGTTTCATGTTAAATAACCAGTGATGGACGAAGCAAAGAGGATATAAACAAAAAGGAAGGAAGCTTGTAGTTTAACGTGACCGTTAATCTTGAGATCATGAGCCACGGGACCTCCTTTTAACGTGGAATCCGAACCACAGGACATGGCATTTCAGGATATAAACAGTAGGTTGGCTGAGGCAGTGGTGTATTCTTTGGAATACACGTTAAGACAGAGTTAGCTTTTGTTGCTCTTTGATCTAGGCTATTTGTTTCATTCTTTCTTTTCCCTTTCGCAAACACCAACAGTGATTCCTTACGTTCTATTTCCTCTGTGCTCTTGCTTACATTATTTGTAAGTCTGTTCTAGATATATATCTTCCATGAACAACCTAGCGGCATCTGGCAGCTAACCTCTGAAGTTCCTCAATTTCTCCATGTTCAAGAGGACTTCCTTACTAATCACGCCACCAGGCCTCGTCGTTATCGCCAGCTAAAATCTCCATGAAGACTGCCACATGAAGAAAATTCGCATCAATGAAGAATCTTTTAGTTTTCTTAAGTTGCATACCATGATGTACATTCTATTGTCTGTTACCCCCACCCTCTCCTCCTCATTGGTCCCTTCGTGCTTCGTTGAGTCACTCTCACTTGTGCGTCAGACGTCAAAACTTACTGTTGGAGCTCTTTTACGAGCTTGTCTCCTGTTCTTGAGAGACATTTTAAATTAGACGCCATGTCTACATCTTAGACCAACGGTCTCCAGGAACCATCGCTTACTCTACAAAATGAGCTAAGTACTAATCTCTAAAGATTTTAAACTGTTTTAATGGATTTTAATACAATTTTATAGGCAGTGTGAAGAATTGCAAACTATTGTGCAATAACCGTTTTCAAGATATCTTTTCCTAGTCATGCTCTAGCTATCTAAGCTGACTTTAAAACTTGAAAATTTAGTACTCCTGGTACAAATTAACTGAGAATACTTTCTCACATCGAGGGATTTCATTCTAATTACCCACTGTCTATAAAACCTAGGCTTTTTTCCGCCTTGGGACCTCTACCGCCCCATTCAACCGTCATCATAACTCCAGAACTTTCTACATCAAACTATCTTTCTACAAGTAAAGCAATCTGGTATTTTCCACTCAAATATGGGAATACTTTTCCTCAATGAGGAATTTACGTTACATAAATTGCTTGTCAACACCTAATTTGCTTGCCTCCGTGGGAACATTACTTCAGCATTCAACTGCAACTCATAAACTTCTTAACTTAATAAGTTTGGTCAGGCTCAACTTAAACTAAGTGTTCTAAATAACTGCAATAACTTTTCGTCTTATGAACTTTCTTTGCTGCAATAGTGAACTTCCTAATCCATCTACAGATTTTAGTGCAAACCAGTTCCCGTTTGACTATCAGCCGCACCGCATTCGTACGAGCAATAAATTTGGCCAAGACTTTCTCCTAAAGTTCCCATATCTTCCTTTCCAAATACCTTACTAACACAATCTAATTAAACTGTAAATTTAAGTCAATCTCTATGAGGCCTCGCTTGCTAGCAAGCGCCCTCCCAAATTTGTTACATGTATCCCTTATTCATTCTGTATAAATATCAGCAGTTATAGAAACTGCTTATTAATTCTTATCCTGTTAGTACAGGAATTGTTAACTTTCTAATTATTAATTTTTGTACTCAATTTTTTCTCTCCAGGTTTTGTGAATACGACCTATACACCTTTTGTATTTCTAATATAGTAATTACTGTTTCGAATAGCGGTAATTTCCGCTTGTAACATTTTCTTCTTTTCCTGTTATAATCAGGAATTCAATATACTTTTTACAGCCTTTTTGATTTCCATAAAGGAATTCTAAAAGTACCTGTGAAAAATGAAAATCCACAGCCTGCTTCCAGTCTCCGACCGGGTCAGGAATGGAATGAATGAAGCCCCCATCTAGCGGCGAGGATATGAACTTTGCCGGCTGCCGAGGCCTGACGCACTCCTCTGGGGCAATGATTAAATGAATGACAGATGGTGGAGAGTGTTGCTGGAATGAAATTTTGACAGGGAAAACCGGAGTACCCGGAGAAAAACCTGTCTGCCTCCGTTTTTCTAAAAGTACCTGTACCTGATCTAATTATCAAAGTTATAATCACTGTACAATCACTGTACCCCCAATTCAGCACATTTCAAAACCTTTGTACAGGTTGAGTGCTTGTCGCATGTTCTAAACTTGCACCCCATATAGCATTATTTACTAAATTGTAAAACTCTTATTATTAGGTCTGAGACCTTGGCATTTTATAAACAATTGTTGTTCTCAACTATAATTAAATTCCAAACTAAGCAATGTTAAGTTTAGTTGGTTGGTTCCTAAGTTTAGGGGCTGCGACAACGCGGTCATGTAGCCCCGTTTACTTTGGGTGTGTGTAGAATCTGTCTGATAACCGGTGTTAATTGTGATGACTCTAATAGTGTGTGTTATCTGTTTTTTAATTTAAGTCCTGCAACTTAGAATTTTTTCAAATAGTTCCTACTTTTGCCGCCAAGCGCCACCGTCAACGACTACTAGGCCAAGTTCAGAGCTTAGCTACTAGACGCCACCGCAGTTGACTCTTGGCAACGAACGTAGAAACCTAAGAGCGTTGTTTACATTCTTAACCTATCCAATTTAGCTTCACACAGGTGCAATTAGTGGAAGGTTCTTTAACATGCCATAAATCTATGACATGGGACCGCCGGCTTTACTTCCCCTCCGAAGGAAGGCATACTGAGGGATGTTTAACGCTCTTAAAAATCCGACGGCTTCAGCCGGGTTTGAACCCGCTATCTTGGGCATAGAAGCTCAGCATGCTACCGACGACGCCACCGAAGCCGCTCAATGTTAAGTTTCTATGTTCTATATTTGCAAACTTACAATTTTTCTTTTTCACTTCATCTCTCTAAATAGAATCAAAATTAGGCAGGTCCTTATCTTCCCTGATTCTTCCTTTAAAGTTAAGTTCTTCTCAACAAAAAGTACAAGTTCTAAAACTACTGCGTCTTTACTACTTGTTGCATTTGAATTCAAACTGCAAATAACAACATTTTTAAAGTTTCTCTTAGCCATCTTAGCTAACCATTGAAACAAATAAAGCTCGCTCCGCCAGCTACCTATTTGTGGAGATCTTTTCTCTAGTTCATGGTTTGCTTTAAAAATTCTAGTTTTATTTTAGTTAGGTCAGAGGTTTCCTCTTCAAAACCTTTAGTCGGCATCTTGCTGGGTAAAAGCTTAGCCTTCCTTAAGAGCAACAATTGGTATTCTTATAAAAATTGTCAAGAAAACCAGCAAAATTATTACTAAAAGCAAAAAACTGTTCATCGCTTCCATCTCTGGGAGCATTCGGTCGTATTCTGGAGATCCAACTAAAAAATATAACGGTGAATTCAAATTATTTCAGCCTTTCGAAATATTTGGTTAAATCTAACTCCTTTGAAAGGAGAAATTGTAAAGATGTGTTCCTTAACACATTTTGTCTTGCCAGACTACTACCTGTCCCCATAGTATGGGAATACCAGCTCGGGAGGGAAAGTGCGATCGCCGAGCGCTTGCAGGCAACCTCAATTCACGCTACGCTCTCCGCTTGCCTGAAACAGGCCCCCGCTAGAGTTAGGTTACTCTTAAGATTTGTACAGTGGAATTTCGTCCCATTTTATTAATTTACTTCAATTTTTATGGTGGATTCTCTTCCTATCTACCAATACTTGTTCTCCACACCTACACCCACTTCCCTTTTTTTCTTCATTTTCATTATCCCTTAGGTTACTATTATTATTATTATTATTATTATTATTATTATTATTATTATTAATATTATCCCTTAGGAAGAGTTAATCCTAAGCTAAAACCTACCCAGACAGGGAAAGCATTTCTACAAAAGGGGAATCTGTTGCCATCGAATATAGATTTAGGTATTAGGGAGCCATTTTTGAAAGCCTTTGTCTGCAGCGTGGCGCTCTATGGAAGTGATACTTGGACTATTGGTGCAGCAGAAAAGAGGAGAATTGAAGCATTTGAAATGTGGTGTTACAGGAGAATGATGAAGATCAAATGGGTAGATAGGGTTACAGACAAAGAGGTATTAAGACGAGTGGGAGAGGAGAGATGTTTCAGGCGACTGCTAATGAAGAGAAGGGATAGGTTGGTAGGACACATACTAAGACACCCAGGAATAGCAAGCTTAGTTATGGAAGGAAGGGTCGAGGACAAGAACTGTAGGGGTAGATCAAGGTTAGAATATGTTAAACAGATTGCCTCGGATGTAGGGTGTGGTAGCTATAAGAAGATGGAACGATTAGCTCAGGACAGGGAGGCATGGATAGCTGCATCAAACCAGTCAAAAGACTGAAGACTCAAACAACAACAACATAGTAAACATTGTTTTATATTTGACATAATAATATTGTTGCCATTATCATCATTCCACACAACACAATTTGAATAAAATTTTAATAAATAACTCATGCATTAAAGTATGTAATCACATGGCTCCTTATTTCTAAATACATTCTCCACTCATGTGTTTGGATGAAGCAAATGTATCTATCAGCTTAGTCGATGAGGTCCTGTTTTTCTTAATATCTAACTTTGTGTACAGAGGTATAACCTCGAGGAAAATGGATTTGTTAATAAAAATTCTACTTCATTCATTTACCTTAGTCGCACACAATGAGCATATTAAATAACTACGTACCACAAAAAAGGTAAAAACACATTAATATAAGAACTCACAAACACATGTGTACTCCACTGTACTCGGAACACCCGACAGCTGAAAATGTATAAAATGTGATAAATCTTAACTCCTGCAAGCCGTGAACAATTGCTAAGTACCTGTTTAAGAGCGTGGGGTGGACCCATCTACCGTAATCCAGCTTGCCCTTCAAACTGAGACAGAACCAGGAAGTGAAATGGAGAGATCTTATATTCTGTTCTCCAGGCCCTTGAAGAGAAAAGTAAATCATTTCATAGCACAGAAGAATTCGCGTGCAAAACACTTCTATGTTCACTGTTTTCTGAACCGTCCCTTAACTCCATATACAGTGTGTCGGCAAAGTCTCTCCGCAGCGCGTGTTTTGCCTTGCGAGACATGTTGGGTTGGCAGTACATTGCTGTTATGTTGTTACAAGGAAATCTCACATGCACTTACTGTCGGCAATAATGAGAAGGTATTCCCCACCCTACCACTCCAGTTGAAGGTCAACGCGGAACTAGTGCATGATTGTGCCAACCACTGCGGTGAGACTTGGCTTATACGTACATCGACATGAATGTGCTGCCAACGTAACACGTCCCGCAAGGCGAGACGCGCGTGCTCACCGCTGTGGAGAGACTTCGCGGACGCTCCGTAGTTTACATGGGAGGTTCAGTAGAGCGTCCCTTGTTTTTGCAATAAACCACACGAGACTGCCAGGAACTTAAGTTAGGGATGAGTTATGTATACTGAATTCCTTTTAGAGATGCGAGAAGGGAAAACGACTTATTTTAAGTAGAATATCTGTAATGTAAAGTAATTTTTAAAGACAGTAATTAAAATAAAGTACTGCAATATGGCCTAACCGCCCTGGGTGGGTGGGCCCTTTCCGACCCTTAATGACGCACCGATCCTCGTCATTATTATAATTAATGATTTGCCCGCATCCATGGATACAACTGATACTTAGCCGAGAAATATTGTTTCTTTGCTATCCTAGAGGTGGTTTTCTGTGGTTTCTCACATCCTCCTCAGGCAAGTTCTGGGATTGCTCCTAACCTGAGGCCTCGGCCACTTCCTGCCCAATCCTAGCCTCAATTTCAAACACACACTCGTTCACAAGTACACACACCACAATATCACAGGTTGCCAGACACATTCACCACACACCTAAGTATATGCGGCTGAAGGAAGGAAGGGAGGAAGGACGGTAGGAAGGGACGTCGGAAGGACGGAAGTAAGGAAGGAAGGACGGAAGGATGGAAGGACGGAAGGATGGAAGGACGGAAGGAAGGACTGAAGGAACGAAGAAAGGAAGGACGGACGGACGGAAGGAATGAAGAAAGGACGGAAGGACAGAAGGAAGGAAGGATGGATGGACGGACGGACGGAAGGAAGGAAGGACGGAGGGACGGACGGGCGGGCGGAAGGAAGGAAGGAAGGAAGGAAGGAAGGACGGACGGAGTGAAGGAATGAAGGAAGGACGGACGGAAGGAAGGAAGGAAGGACGGACGGACGGACGGAAGGAAGGAAGGACGGACGGACGGAAGGAAGGAAGGAAGGAAGGAAGGAAGAAGGAAGGACGGACGGAAGGAAGGAATGAAGGAAAGACGGATGGATGGAAGGACGGACGGAAGGAAGGAAGGAAGGGCGGACGGAAGGAAGGAATGAAGGAAGGACGGAAGGAAGGAAGGAAGGACGGACGGAAGTAAGGAAGGAAGAAGGACGGACGGACGGAAGGAAGGAAGGCCGGAATGACTGAAGGAAGAAAGGAAGGAAGAAAGGACGGACGGAAGGAAGGACGGACGGAAGGAAGGAAGGAAGGACGGAAGGAAGGAAGGACGGACGGAAGGAAGGAAGGAAGGACGGACGGACGGAAGGAAGGAAGGAAGGACGGACGGACGGAAGGAAGGAAGGGCGGAAGGAAGGACGGACGGACGGAAGGACGGACGGAAGGACGGAAGAAAGGAAGGAAGGAAGGAAGGACGGATGGAAGGAAGGAAGGACGGACGGAAGGAAGAATGGATGGACGGACGGAAGGAAGGAAGGAAGGAAGGACGGACGGACGAACGGGCGGACGGAAGGAAGGAAGGAAGGAAGGAAGGAAGGACGGACGGAAGGAAGGACGGACGGACGGAAGGACGGAAGAAAGGAAGGAAGGACGGAAGGAAGGAAGAAAGGAGGGAAGGGTCGATGATAAGAACTGTAGGGGTAGACCTAGTCTAGAATATCTTAAACAGATTGCCTTGGTTGTAGGATGTGGTAGCTACGTAGAGATGAAACGACATGGAAAGTTGCACATCAAACCAGTCAAAAGACTGAAGACTCAAACAACAACATGATTCACTCTAAATAGGCTACTTAAGAACATGTTTCTAGAACACGATCTCAAGGGTAGTTCATTGGAATCATCGTCCCCGCTCTCCTGGATTCACCACCGAGTGGAAGCTACAGTTGCGACGGTCAATACATTCCCAGTCGGCGCCCTTTCATCCCCACAATTCTGCCGCTGCAATCACGCCAAAGAGTCACCAGATGCCCTGACCGTTCGTTCGTGGAAGAGTAGAGCCAACTCCCGTTAACAACCAATTCCCTTCCCTACTAGGCGAGAAACACTTGTATGGGGCTGAGGATCAATCGCATGCCGATTCCTTTCACTTCGGCTGAGGACACGTTAGCCGTCACAACTATAGTCTACTAAGAACAGTAATCCGGTAGCCGTTTGTACAGTTTTAAGGTGAGACAGCGCCGTTAATCACCAAGCGGTGATCAGTGAGGTGACAGCCATTCTAATTGCACGGGCCAGGCGCTGCGCTGATAGGCTGGCACTGCCCCGTGGCACGCAGTGGCGGCCCCTCAGCCCGACAAAGGGGAGGACGTGTTGCGAGTACTGATCCGATACGGGAGTGCGGTTCATGCAAAGTGCGAGTGGAGAGAGCGACAGGAATTCGGCAAAGTGCTCTGCCGCCAATGTGGCCTTGCTTAGTCTGTCACCTCTTCAACAGCGGCTTCGGTGGCGTAGTTGGTAGCATGCTGAGCTTCTATGCCCAAGATAGCGGGTTCAAACCCGGCCGAAGCCGTCGGATTTTTTAAGAGCGTTAAAAATCCCTCAGTATGCCTTCCTTCGGAGGGGAAGTAAAGCCGGCGGTCCCATGTCATAGATTTATGGCATGTTAAAGATCTTTCCACTAATTACACCTGTGTGAAACTAAATTGGATAGGTTAAGAATGTAAACAACGCTCTTAGGTTGCTACGTTCGTTGCCAAGAGCCGACTGCGGTGGCGTCTAGTAGCTAGTTCTGAACTAGGTCTAGTAGTCGTTGACGGTGGCGTTTGGCGGCAAAAGTAGGAACTATTTGAAAATTCAAAGTTGCAGTCTCTACTTGAATTAAAAAACAGATACACACACTAATACAGTCATCACAATTAACACCGGTTATCAGACAGATTCTACACACACCCAAAGTACACGGGGCTACATGACCGCGTTGTCGCAGCCCCTAAACTAAGGAACCAACCAACCAACCACCTCTTCAACAAGTCGTCCTGGTGAATGTTTGGAATATCTGCCCTCTAGTGATAAGGTTTATATTAAAAATGAATATGAAATTGCATATTGACACTACAGTACTATAATTTTAATTTTTATAACTTGCTCCACCTGACCACCTTGTGGTAGAGCTGTCATCCCTGAGGTTCGGATTTGATTCCCGGCCCTGCCAAGAAATCGATCTGTCCCCACAGGAGCTCACATCTAGTGGGACGTGGGTTGGCGACCACGGGGCACGAGCTGAGTCCGGCATTGCTTCCACTTACTTGTGCCGGGTTCTTCTCCGTTTTCTGTCCTGTCGACCTCTCTTGGTCAACTCTTGTTCTCTTTCGACCCCGACTGTATTAGGATATCTGAGGCCAAGGGAGTCTCTTCCCTTCCCGCCTTCATTGGCCCTTGTCTCATCTTTCCTGATACCCTCCTTCTGCGAGGGGTCAGCCTCCTTTTTCTTTTCATGTTATCTCCTGCCTTCGCTTCAAGGCTCTCAAGGAGGCAGGGTGTATGTAGCCCCACCATTTCTGGTGCACCCTGAATATTGCTACACACTCAGGGGCTCACGGCTGGTGAGTTCGGGAGTTGGCGATCCCGAGGGATTCCAGAGCTGCGTCCGTTTTTCCCCGTTTTCCATTGACTTTGGGGCGGGCTCTCTCCTCTTTCCCTTTCCTATCTGCCTTTCATGGCTCTCCTACCTTCCAAGTCCCTCAATCCTCATTATTCGAGGGTTGAGTGTATTTCTTTTCTTCCTGTCCTTTATTGGCCTTATCCTTTATTTGTTTACCATTTCTTCTTCTAGTTTGTAGGCCTGTAGATTGTATTAGTTATAGTTTTCATCTCATCTCTTCTTTCACTATCACCCTAACCATTACGGGCCGATAACCTAGATGTTAGGCCCCTTAAAACAACAATTATCATAATCATCAAATTGATCTGAGGACTGGAACGGGGTATACACAGACTCGTTAGGCAAAACCTGAAAAGGGCCATGTTAGGCCTAAATTGGCAAATCAAATTTTGTATGGATATCCATTTCACCTTATATATATATAATGCGTTTGGCCCTCTAAGGAGCACGTAGAACCATTAGTTAACATTGGTCTTCTTGTTCTTCTTATCTTCCCAAAACTTCCTCATCCTTTCGCTATGTGCCTGTCTTCTTTCTTGTGTCCATGCAGCTTTAAGTTTCAAATTCTGTCCCGTAGGGATCTTGGGTGGAAACTTATACGAATTTACTTTTTGTCTATATGCAGTCCGCGTCGTTGTCAGTGGGTCAATATTGATTTCAGTGAGGTCCTTTTGGGTGTCTGCTAGCCAGCGTACTTTGGTTTGTCAGTTTCCATTGACTATGAGGAAGATTTTCTTGGTCAGTCGGGAGTTGTCCATTCGAGCTATATGTCCGTAGAATTTCATGCGTCTTTTACGTGCGAGTGAGGCGAATCGTTCAGTCCGTGAATACAGTTCGTCTGAGCTTTTCCTCATCCAGATACCGTCCTGAAGCTTTGGTCCAAAGATTTTTCTCAGTATTTGTCGTTCTATCTTCTCAATGTATTTGATGTTGATGGTTAACGATGACGTCTCAATCGCATAGAGTGCCTCTGGGAGGATGACTGTGTGGTAGTGATGGAGTTTGGCTTTAGTGGAAAGTGATTTCTTGTTGTAAATATTCCAAGTGATTGTGTAAGATTTGCGTAATTTTTCTGCACGTGTTTTGTTAGCCATTCTTTCGTTACCAGTGTTCCCGATAATTTCACCTAGGTACTTGAAGTGCTTAACTTGTGTGATGTCGCCATATTTGGTTGTAATTGATGCCAGGTTTGTGCTCTTGGAATCCATGTACTGTGTTTTCTCGTAAGAGATATGGAGGCCGGTTCTGATTGATATCTCATGAAGCTTCTCGATGGCATGTCTGGCTTCTTCTGGAGTCCGGGTAATTATTGCTAGGTCGTCAGCAAAGGCGAAGCATTTTATGTTGATTCGTTGTTCTTTTGTTCCCATACTTATTCCAGGTATTTCTTTCTCCCATGTTCTGATGATCTTATCTAGTACCAGGTTGAATAGGAGTGGGGACAACCCATCACCCTGTCTTACGCCTGTTCTAATGTGAAAAGGTTCGGACACTTCACCCATAAATTTAACTTTAGAAGTTGTATCTGTCAAGGTCTGTTGGATTAATGTAGTTGTTTTGTTGTCCACACCATATTCACTAAGTATATTATATATATTATTATGTTAAACTATAAATCTGTCAACGCTGATGAAGGTATTATTGTTATATCGAAACATGTACGTTTAAAAATATATTAATAAACATCATTTCAATGACAAGACGGATTACACAAAAATATTATACTTTGCTGTGGTTTCATATAGTTTTATCTGTTACTTTTTAATGCTAATATTCATACACAATTCGCTGCTCTCGGGCATCCTGTTGGAGCAGGAAGAGCTATAGTTGTTATTGTTTTTTAAGGGGATTTACATCGTAATCAGTCTCGTGTACTTGGGTAAGTGCAGAATATGTCAGATAACCTGTGTCAGTTTGCTGTCTGTATTAGTGTGTGTATTTGAAAGTCGGGTGAGATATGGGAAGGATGAAAATGGCCATGGTCTTAATTTAAGAGCCATCCCTGTATTTGCCTTGAGTAGAAGAAGGGAACCACTCGGAAAACCACTTCCAAGATGTATGCCATGAAAATCGAACCCAGTTCTTCTTAGTTTAACTCAAGAGATTGAGTTGACCTCGTTCCATCATTCAGGCCAGAAGTAAATTTCTTGGCAGAGCCAGTACTCGAACCCACATTTAAAGGTTGAGAGCACCACGAGATAGTCTTAGATATAGGCTATACAGGTGTTTCAGTAAGAGCGTGGCAAATGGATACCGGCAATCCGGGCCACCACACTGAGGACATCGTCATAGGGAACATGTATTCTCCAAGGTCACCCAATGGTGCTATGGACGTAAACATGATTGTGTAACACGATTGGGGTGTTCGAAGTGGTTATTTATGTTTGTTGACAGTAAATGTGCAAACATGGTGTCCGGTACGGTTATTGCTTATGTTTGGTTTAAATGCAGTAATCTAGCAACCCGTCCCGGCTTCGCCCGGGAACAGTTATGAATTCATTACGTGATAAGCGCTCTTTTTTGATGTCAAGGAACTACGACCTATATCCGTTTTCCGTCTCGGCATGATTGGTTGAAATCACTGACTGGACTAACTTATTAATTACTAGCAGAAGTACCCGTTCAGTGTTAACACCAGACATTATCAATTGAGCTACTGTTGCAATGGTTAGCGGTTTGGCATTCCTTCATAAGTTTATCAGAACGAAGTTAGTTTTCTGGGAATATCACACACACTGTTAATTAAAGGGCCTTAAAATCTGGTTTTCGGAGACCCTTTATAGACTCCCGAATTTTGTGTCTCACATTGAGAAGCGCAACATATGCTCTGGTCGTCCTTCTAGGATAATTTTTATATTTCGCCTATTTTAGCATGTATTTTGAGAAGTTTTCCCTATATCTACCTTTCTACTGTATGAAAAGTACGGTGAAGAATTTAATAAGTGATTGGTGTATTGACTCTCATGGATGCCATACCTAATTTTACGATGCACCAAGCATCCGAACACGAGTTATAGGCGTACATAAAGATACACAGAAAGACAGACAGACAATTCTATTGTGTACAACATATCACCCAGATATCCAAATATGGGTATATCTACCACACAGTATCAAACAAAATCATCCTTACGATAAACCCGTATGTCGACAAAAAATAAATAAAAAATAAAGGATAAGTTAAAATGTGTTCTCAAACTAAATTCAACTAACATGACGTGAAATAGAATTGAAAGCCTTGTAGACGGAATGCAATACACGTCACATAAAAACTGACCCTCTACGTTGTGTTAGGTCCCCATACACAGGAAGACCCCTTTCATAAATTATAAAGGCTTGTGGTGCATGAAAATTCAGGTTCTTTAGCCTCAATTGGCCCAAATTCCTAAAATCCGCAAAATATGCTGATTCAATTCAGGAATTTTTGAAAATGATGTTGCTGTTTGGAGATATAATAGACCTTCTGTACTATATGTCGCACGTGAAAATTGCGTGAAAAAATTCTAGGTTACCCCCTTGGCCCCCTTAATTGCATTGATGAATTATACAGTCTAAGTCGGTTCCGTGATAATCTAATAGCCATTTGCAAACTTTCACAGAAATGTAATAAATGGAGTGACATTGCTTCTTACAGAAATAGATGGAAAGTTGGATGCCACCCCTTGAGATAATGTTGTCATGGTTACCGATTTGCATTCCTTCATTAGTTTGTTAAATTACGTTAAAATTAGTTTTATGGGAATACTTCAGAAACTGTTGGTTTTAGAGCCTTATAATGTAATTTTCGAGGATCCTTTAGGGCCCCCGAGTTTTGTTTCTGGCACCGAGGGGCTTTGTCTCGTCGTTGTACGCCATAATATAATATTAATATAATAATATAATATAGGGATAGGAATAAAATATACCTGCCAGACCACACCCGCAGGTGTAAATCACGCGAAAAAGTTCTAGAGTACCCCTTGATCCCCTTAAGCGCATTATACGTATTGATGAATTTTACAGCTTAATTTGGTTCCGTGATAACCTTCTAGAATATAATAATATAATATAGGGATAGGAATATATTAGACCTGCCAGACCACACCCGCAGGTGTAAAACGCTCGAAAAAATTCTAGAGTACCCCTTGACCCCCTTAAGCGCATTATACGTATTGATGAATTTCACAGCTTAATTTGGTTCCGTGATAACCTTCTAGCCGTTTGCAAACTTACACACTAATGTAATTAATGAAATTGCAATAGATGGACCTATGAGAATCTGTTGCCATGGTTACCGGCTTGCATTTGTTCATTAGTTTATTAAATGAAATTAGTTTTATGGGAATATCTCAAAAATTATTGGTTTTAGGGCCTTAAAATGTGGTTTTCGTGGACCCTTTAGGGCCCCCGAGTTTTGTCTTTCACATTGAGGGGCTGAAAATGAGCTTTGTCACGTCCATCTACGCCTATTTTAGCATGTATTTTAAGGGAGTAGGCCCCTTTTTATGAGAGGTACGGAGAAGATTACATCAATGATTAGTGTCGTGCCTCTGATGGATATAAGTACCAAATTTTACGTTGATACACCCAGCCGTTCTCGAGTTATAAGGGAACAAATTTGTCCACAGACAAACAAACAAACAAACAAACAAACAAACAAACAAACAGACAGACAGACAGACAGACAGACAAGAAAAATATTTCGCGCGCATCCATCATAAAACAGTCTGAAACGTGTAAATAATTCAAATTTCCGTAGAAATTCAGAATAAAACAGGCAAACTTTCATTTTTATATATAGAGAGATAGACTGCACCGCTTGGTGTTGACCGTGTTTTATTGCACAATGAATCGGTCATTTCTAAAAGGCCCCAATTGCATGGAGACTAGTTTTGAGAAAAACACAAAAATATGTTTTATATTTAAACTATTGATCTGAGACCAACATTTCTTTTACATTACATTTCACTGCCATAATAGCTGTTTTGAAACAACATTTGTTTGGTTTGGTTCATTAGAAAGGACAGAATAAGCTTCCAAATTCTGCAAAATAAGGGCCTTTTAGAAATGACTTTCAAGAGTCAATTTTTATATGTACTAAATGTTTATATTTCTTGTGGTTATTTGTTTTTTTAATGATCACTTGTATTCAACTTGCTAAAAAAAATATTTTGTAATGTTATCATTCTCTAATGTACACATATTTTGTAGATATAATGGTATTTCATAACATGGAGTAGCATCATGTATTCCTCTTGTGTATGGCTCTAGTTGTTTTCAGTTGGGTATTTCAATAAATCGTCATAATACTCCACCTATTCATGTGGGATGTACGTCTTAACTTTCTTGATGTCTTCTATCTTGTTCGGGTCAATGGGAACACGAGCGTCCTACACAGGGCACTAAATTTGCCAATAATGTTGTATACCGCATACCCACAAAAAATCCACACGTATTCTATTTCAGAACATATTTTGTTCATCCCTTGGTATCAGGGTGGGTCATATCAAAAATTCTTTTAGACAGAAGATTTTAGAGGAATATTGACCATTTTAAACGGTTTTGATATTATGCCTATTAAGAGAGGTTTGATTGTTTTTATCTCATTTTTCTCACCCCATTGTTCAATGGTTGGCGCTGTCAAAACACTACTCTGAGACGTTTTTGGCCCTTATTCGAAAAATAGAACGATTGCATCTGTTTCTAGCTTGCTCTGATTCCTTGCTAAACTGCCCCTTTTACCGCAGAAAGGGCCGTTTAGAAATGAATGTAAATAGCACTGCCATCCTGTGACTACACTAAAAGGTAGAAAGAGGCCTTTCCAGCATGGAATGATGTATTTACCTCTGAAGAGCCCCAATCCATGTTTAACTCATTTTCACCAAAAATGTCATAAAGGGCCTTTTAGAAATGACCGATTCATAATTTAGGTTTTACTCGCTAACTGTTGGACATACACGAAAAGTGATAAGGACCTTTCGGATAGAAAATTAAATTTTAAGGCTGACATATACCATCAAAATTTTGCTATTTCTTAGCGTTCTTTTTTTTTATTTGAAATTGAAATATGAAGTTTTGAAACCAAACGGTGTAGTGACGTCACAAATTTGGGTTTTGCTCGCTAACCGTTGGAGATAAACGAAAAGAAGTTGGCTATTTCCTAACGTTCTCTTTTTATTTGAAATGAAAACATGAAAATAGTCGCCATTTTTAAATAGTGCAAAATATCGAAATCAAAAGTTTCGGATAGTAAATTAAATTTTAAAGCTCGTATGTATCATCAAAAGTTAGCTATTTCTTAGCGTTCTCTTTTTATTTGAAATGGAAATATGAAAATAGTCGCCATTTTTAGCCTACTTTCGATTTTTGCAAAAAATGAAAGTAGACTTATGAGATCAACACAGGGCGAAAAAAAAGTGTGTCTGTCTGTGTGTGTGTATGTGTGTGAGTCTGTGTGTGTGTGTGTGTGTGTGTGAGTGTGGACTCTGAATGTCTGTCCCCCCCTATCAATTCGAACACGGTAAACGCGAATTGAACGAAATTTGGTACAAAGGTAGCACTAGCAAAGGACACCTCAGTGTCATGTTTTATATCGCCGCCATCTTGACTCAAACGTAATGGCGGCCACACAAATGTTCAAAGCTTAAATCAAATTACGACTAACCTAATCATCCGATCTCTACCAAATTTTGCAACAACATACCTTTATGGAGGAAGCATTCTTTGACCAAATTAATAGGTCATTAGCCTAATAGTTTGCGGATGGCGGCCATCTTTGTGTGAAAATCGATTCCCCCTATTAATTCGAACACGGTGAAACCGAATGGAACGATATTTGGTACAGAGGTAGCAGTAGCAAAGGGCACCTCAGTGTCATGTTTTATATCGCCGCCATCTTGACGGAAACGTAATGGCGGCCACATAAATGTTCAAAGCTTAAATCAAATTACGATTAACCTAATCATCCGATCTCTACCAAATTTTGCAACAACATACCTTTATGGAGGGAGCATCCTTTGACCAAAATAATAGGTCATTAGCCTAATATTTTGCGGATGGCGGCCATCTTTGTTTGAAAATCGATTCCCACTATCAATTCGAACACGGTGAAACCGAATGGAACGAAATTTGGTACAGAGGTAGCACTAGCAAAGGGCACCTCAGTGTCATGTTTTATATCACCGCCATCTTGACGGAAACGTAATCGCGGCCACCCAAATGTTAAAAGCTAAAATGTAAATACGACCAACCTAATAATCTAGTCTCTACCAAATTTTGCAACAACATATCTTTATGTGGAAAGCATATCCTGACCAAACTGCAAGATCATCTGCCCAATAGGTTGCAGATGGTGGCCAAGTATGTGTAAATCCATTCCCCATATCAATTCAAACACGGTGAAACCGAATTGAATGTTTTTTTTTTTTACAGAGGTAGCACTAGCAAAGGGCTCCTCATATTCATGTTTAATATCGCTATAGCACGTTGTATTTCAACAAGCTACTACAACCAACATTCAATTATACTCCTTGAAAAGGACAAAGAGTTATAAGAATACCCATGCATTTAGGAGAAAGTAGGCTATATGTTCTTTACTGAACATCTTGTTAAATAGTGCAAAATATCGAAATCAAAAGTAGCCTACAGTATGTGTAAACCTGGTAAAGCTCACATATACCATCTAAATTTTGCTATTTCTTAGCCTTCTTTATTTATTTGAAATGGAAATATGAAATTTTGAAACCAAACGGTGTAGTGACGTCACAAATGTGGGTTTTACTCGCTAACCGTTGGAGATACACGAAAAGTGATATGGACCTTTCGGATAGAAAATTAAATTTTAAATCTCGTATGTGCCATCAAACGTTTGCTATTTCTTAGAGTTCTCTTTTTATTTGAAATGGAAATATGAAAGAAGTCGCCATTTTTAAATAGTGCAAAATATCGAAATCAAAAGTAACTTATGTGTAAACGTGGTAAATCAGCTACATCATGCAAAATTTCATTTCAATCGGACCAGTGGTTCTTGCATGATTGAGTAACAGACAGGACGACGAAAACCATCTCATTTTTATATATTAGTATGATATTATCATGGAGGTAGCATGTGCAACGAATTCTTGTCAGAGGTAATTTAAGAATGGTGAGGTGCTTGAAACATAAATTCCCCTTCTGTCCAATCTAATAACACTTATAGTGGGCGATGTATTGGAGATAGAGATATGCTCTCCCGGACTTTTCTGTAGAACTCTTCATGCTGAACAATTCTTACACTCATCGTAGCCTATATAGATATTTTTAACGGTTTGTCCAGCGTAAGATTAAAAGCACACGGACGCCTGTTTTTTTGTTCGTCTTTTGCACTGAAATCGTTACTGCTTGGCTTCTTTTGATCATAAATAAATTATTTTCTACAGAAACATTCCTCGAGATACCCTTTATAGAATGGTGAATAGTGCATCAAAATCTATTCAGAGGTTCTCGAGATTACCCGTGACATCCAAAAATCGGAGACTTTGTTTTATACTAAGTAGAGATGTGTACATTATTACACAGATAGCACTGTAACCGACGACCTTGCCAGGAACGAACCAGAGTTACTGCATCAGTGTGTGCAAACTCATAAAAATTGCTTAACCCTCTATGCCGCAGTGTGGTCCAACCCGCGGCCCTCGGGCCGCATGCGGCCCGCCTGATTATTTGTGTTGGCCCTTGCCCTTCTTACTTATCAAAAATGAAAATATTGGGCATGAGTATCAAGAAAAACTGGTAGAAATCCAATTTTAAAATACTCTTGCTTTTCTGACTGATTTAACATCCCATCTAAATGCTTTAAACCTGAAACTACAAGGCAGAAAATGAAATATCTCCCAGCTTTATAGGCATATTGAGGGCTTCCGCAAAAGACTTGATGTAATGCAAATTGCATTCAAGGCAAATAATATGGCACACTTCCCATCTTGTCAGCAGTTGAAAGAAGTGACATAAATTTTAGTATGTTTCATGAAATAATAATAATAGATATCATGAAAGAGTTCCAGAACAGATTCCAGGATTTTGACTCCCTAAAACCAAAAATTGCACTGTTCAACAACCCCATGGATATTGAAGTGAGTGAGGTGCCCTGCGACCTTCAAATGGAAATTTGTGATCTTTATGCAGATCCTTTCTACCAGTCTAAAAAGTGAGATGTCCCTGAAAATTTCTGGAAACTGATTTCTAAAGAACATTTTCCTAAATTGCTTATATTATCTCTGCAAGTGTTATCGCTGTTTGTCAGTACGTCTTCGAGCGAGAGTGCTTTTTCTGCTCTCAATAAAAAGAAAAAAAAAACGAGAAATCGAATTGAAAGTGATTCACTGGAATATAGCCTGAGACTTTGCCTTACTGAACTTACAGTGGACATTGATCATATATATCAGGAAAGCAGTGCCAATCATCATATTGATTTCTCGACTGTAAAATGAAGTGGTATATTAAATTTGTAATATTAAACTTCTTTTAATATAAATTTTAAAAAATGTTCTTGAGTAAAATATGTAATACGTTACCTTCCTGGAATATCTCTGGCCCTCACATTCCTATATTAAAGTTTGATTGACCCTCGGGTAACTAAAGGTTGGACCACCCTGCTCTATGGGATAGTGGTCTCTGTATTAACCACCTGTCATAAGGACAGTTTATGCTTTCAAAGATGCTGATTCTTGAATCTTTAAGCCAAATTTTGGAGAATTTTAATGCCGAAGTGCTAGTATTTCTAAAAATCAAATATAGGCCTACCTACTGTACGGATCCACGTACTTGACGTAATGTGTTGGATACAATTTTTAAGAAATTAAAACTAAAATAATTTACAATTAAAATGAAACAAGAAGTTCCGTGACGAAATAAGAGCCTACTTTTCATAAAATTTAAGATTCATGCCAATGATTAATCTATATGGATCTATCTAGAATAATGACGAAATTAAGTTGGTAATATAGAAATTTCAAATTAGTTCGAAATACTGTACACCTGGCATAATGTAGCCTAATGTAGACGAAATTAAGTTGGTAATATAGAAATTTCAAATTAGTTCGAAATACTGTACACCTGGCATAATGTAGCCTAATGTAGCCTAATAGAGCACCACAGTTGGCAGCCCTGGTGACTGAATATATTCTTAGTTCCATCTCTTAAGGTACAGAATACAAGATTTGGTTGAAGTCCAATGGATAGCATGGACGTTACTTGTAGTTAAACATTGGATCTAACAGCGCGCGTAAAATCATGTTGGCAACAATGTCATGCATGCATTGGCCAGAAATAATCTGAAATCTATTGTTGTGCCAATTTTGAATGAAATCCATTAGTTAGTATAGAAGTTACATGCATTTTAAAATTGGACTTATCAGCAGGCTTAGTATCATGTTGGCAGCACTGACGAAAATTAGTTACGCCAATTTAGTCTAGAATGCCAGGTACTATACGTGTGCAAAGCTTTGAGCGATTGGCTTGCATACTTTCTGATTTATTGATATTAGGGTAACAAAAATGGAGACAGCATTTATTATCAGTTGGCAGCCCTGGTTACTCTTAAGAATACACATAGTCATATCTGTTATGATACACATAGCACATACGAAATTTGATTGAAATCCAAATGATAGTATAGAAGTTACATGTATTTGAAATATGACCTCTAAGAAGGCTTAGAATCATGTTGGTAGCACTGACGTATATAGGTTACTCCAAATTAATATAGAATGTCAGGTACTATATGTGTGTATATCTTAAGGTCGTCGGCTTGCATACTTTCTGATATATTGGCATTTGGATAAAGGAAATTGAGAGAATTTATTAACAGTTGGCAGCCCTAGTGGATCTTAAGAATAAGCTCAGTCATATCCGTTTATGTACACATAGCACATTCAAAATTTGGTTGAATTCCAATTGATAGTGTAGAAGTTATATGCATTCAAAAATTGGACCTATCAGCAGGCTTATAATCATTTTGGCATCACAGCCATGTATGGCCTCCTGGAAATTAAACTGACATATTAATATCTATACGTGTGCCAATTTTGAAATAGCTCCCATCCAAGATATCCAACATGGAGTTCAAATTTCAATTGCGATTTTTCAGCAGTTGGTAGCACTGACATCATTTTCAAATACGGCATTGAGTTATTCAGGTATAGAACTTTACTCCTACCAAATTTTGTTTAGATTGCTGCAGCCGTTTGGGAGTTGATAGGGACACACACACACACACACAGCCAGCCAGCCAGCCAGCCAGCCAGACAGACAGACAGACAGACAGCAGGGCAGACAGATAGACAGACAGACACACATTTGCCCGGATCGATCTCATAAGTCTACTTTTTCCTAATTTTTGCAAAATGTGAAAAGTAGGCTAAAAATAAAATATAAATATAGAAATAAAAATCAAAAAAATAAAATTACAATAATAAAAGAAATATAAAAATTAAGATAATGAACATAACTATAAAGAAAAATTGAAAATAATTGTAAAAAGAAGTTCCGTGACGAACTAAAGAGCCTACTTTTCTCGAAATGTAAGATTCATTCCAATGATTAATCTATGTTCACCTAATTGGAAATTGAGTTGGTAATATCGAAATTTCTAATTATTTCGAAATATAACTGGCATAATATAGCCTAATAGAGCACTAGAGTTGGCAGCCCTGGTGACTGAATATATTGTTGGTTCCATCTCTTAAGGTACAGAATACAAAATTTGGTTGAAGTCCAATGGATAGCATGGACGTTGCATGTAGTTAGACATTGGACCTATCAGCGCGCGTAAAATTATGTTGGCAACAATGTCATGCATGTGTTGGTCAGAAATAATCTGAAGTATTATGATCTATTGTTGCGCCAAATTTGGATGAAATCCATTTACTTGTATAGAAGTTACGTGTATTTTAAAATTGGACCAATCATCAGGCTAAGAAACATGTTGGAAGCACAGACGTATATTAGTTACTCCAAATTAATCTAGAATGTCTGGTACTATACGTGTGCATAGTTTAAAGCTGTCAGCTTGCATACTTTCTGATATATTGGTATTTGGATAAAAACAATAGAGAGTGAATTTATTAACAGTTGGCAGCCTGGTGGCTCTTAAGATTACACTCAGTCATATCTGTCTATCTACACATAGTACATACGAAATTTGTTTGATATCCAATTGATAGTGTAGAAGTTATATGCATTTAAAAATTGGACCTATCAGCGGGCTTACAATCATTTTGGCAACACTGTCATGTATGGCCTCCTGTACATTAGACTGACATATTATTATCTATATGTGTGCCAATTTTGGTATAGCTCCCATTCATACCTTCCAAGATATACAACATGGAGCTGAAATTTCAATTGCGGTTTTTCAGCAGTTGGTAGCACTGACATAATTTTCAAATACGACATTTAGATATTCAGATAGAGATCTTTACTCATACCAAATTTGTGTTCGATTGCTACAGCCATTTAGGAGTTGATAGGGGGGGGGACACAGCCATACAGACAGAAGGACAGACAGACAGACAGACAGACAGACAGACAGAAGGACAGAAAGACAGCAGACAGACAGACACACATTTTCCCGGATCGATCTCATAAGTCTTCTTTTTCCTCATTTTTACAAAATGCGAAAAGTAGGCTAATAAAAATCAATTCGAAATTAGTTACGTTGGTTGGTTGGTTGGTTCCTTAGTTTAGGGGCTGCGACAACGCGGTCATGTAGCCCCGTGTACTTTGGGTGTGTGTAGAATCTGTCTGATAACCGGTGTTAATTGTGATGACCGTATTATAGTGTGTGTAGCCTATCTGTTTTATTTCAAGTAAGGACTGCAGGCATACAATTTTTCAAAGTAGTTCCTACGATCTTAAAAAATCTGACGACTTCGGTCAGGTTTGAACCCGCGATCTTGGGGATAGAAACTCAGCATGCTACTAACTACGCCACCGAAGCCGCTCGAAATAAGTTAATTAATTAATTCAATAAAAATATCAAAATTAAACCTATAATAACATTAATTAAACATTAAAAATAAATATATAAACATTATAAATACGGAAACAAAAAAACAACAATATTAATATTATTATAGTCTAATAATGAAAATAAATTAAAATGCAAAAGCACATAAAATATAAACTAGTTTTTCCCTGTAAAGGGTAAACTCGACGACTACCAACCTCGATACAAGCACGGTAACGGCGTGCGAGATTCTGTATGTCCACGCTTACCTTCCGGGCGATATCCATCTTTCCCCAATCCAAACCAAACCCCGTGGTGCTACAGCCCAGCTTACCATGCGACCACTTCTCAGCTATTTGGCCTGCAGATTATGGTGTAAGGCGTGGTCAGCGCGTCCGGTTCCCTCGGCCCTTAATCTTGGTCACTGTGACCAGGTCGCTGCCTCACTGTCAGATAGCTACTCAATTGTTCTCACGAGGCCGAGTGCACCCCGTTCCAGCCCTCAAACCAGAATTAAATTTCTTGGCAAAGCCGGGATTCGAATCCGAGCCTCCGCGGTGACAGCCAAGAATGCTAGCCACTACGCAACGAGACGGACTCTTAATATTAGAATAAACGTTAGTCTTTCAGCGGATGCTTGGAAGTTTCTTTTGTGGAATTCATTTGTCGGTAATGCATTACGCAAAATAGACTAACGGTTGTGTTGTGGCCCATGATCAATCTTTTACAAAAATATGCAAATGTTTAAATAGTCGACGCAAAATGTGGCAGTTATGGTATTGTCAGTGTTCTTAATCCCTCACCAGGAGAGAATGGTCAAGACATCTGGTGTTCAGAGAAAGAAAGCCGGCACGGAATCCTCGTAATTACTTGGGCGGGACTCCTGCGGCAAGATTCTGGGGATGATTGAGGAAGCGTTGTCCGTCACAGACTATACACACGTGGCTAGCATTCTTGACTGTCACCGCGGAGACCAGGGTTGGATTCTCGACTGCCAAGCAATTTAATTCTGGTCTGAGGGCTGGAACGGGGTCCACTCAGCCTCACGAGGCAAAACTGAGAGGCCACCCTGGAAGTGGTTTTCTATGGTTTACCACTTCTACTCCAGGCAAATGCCGGGATGGTTCCTAACTTCAGGCCACGACCTCCTCCTTCCCAATGCTCACTGCATTACAAATACACACACTAAGTTACTACATACACCACAATAACATATATTATCAGTAGGGTTCGGACGTTTAAGACCTCAAGAAGTACAAAATATGCAAGCAAATACGCCCTAAAACTAGCTAAATATGACCTAAAAACTATAAAATATGATCTAAAAACTACGAAATATGACATGAATTTTTGGGATAGATCGAGTATCACTAACATACAGTAAACGTCTTAAGTGCCAAAACGTGATCAGCGATAATACACCACACACATTTAACCATACAAACTGACAGAGAGCTACAGTACATTACAATGTTCAACATTCATTCAGTATCATAGCCTTGAGATGCAGTTCTTGCTCGGTTTTCCTAAATATATATATATATATATATATATATATATATATATATATATATAAATAAAAAACGAAGTATTAGTTTGCTTTATGATATATGTTGGCGTGAGTTAGAAGACACTGCCCAACAAGAAGTTTATTGCGCCTTCTTGGAATCAGGTCTTCTAAGCCTGCTATCTGCCTGTTCCGGGAAAAGAAAGAAAATTACATCTACTACACTATTCGGAAATCCTGTGTTTGAAACTCGACGCAGGTAACACGTACCTTGTTATCGATGCATCAATTAAAGAAAAATGCTGAAATTATAACCAAATATGACCTTATATCACTAAAATGTGACCAAATATGACCAAAACAATAAAAATGGCCGAATTATGCATTTATAGGCAACATCAGATTGCTTTAAACGTGGTCAGGGACCCTTCATTCAAACTTATTTTTCAGATTTCAGTCAAAATGAGCTCAGGAAAAAAATATGACTTTTCCTTAACATCCCAACCTTAATTATCAGACACATTCTATCTATATATACCGGCTGAATCAGCTGTCCGTAATAATATTGTTTTATGCAGCCCAACTAACGCGTTCGGTCAGGAAGGTCGATATTCATCTGCTTGTATCCCGTATGGTACTAATGCATTGCAAGGATATCCAGCAAACGATAATGAACACTATTATTTTCCCTTGATCATATTATTATAACGGTCTGTAGTCAAACCGAAGACAAATAATAGCGTTCAGTATCTTTTGCAGGATATGCTTGTGGTGCATTAGCACCATGCGGGATGCAGCAGAGATATATCAATCTTCCTGACAACACGCGTTAGTTGGGCTGCATAATACAATATTATTAGGGGCAGCTGATTCACCTGGTATACCCTACATATACACACACCCAAGTACACGGGGCTACATGACTACGATGTCCCAAAGCCCCTAAATGAATCAACTACACGAATCTGATGACCGAGTTGTCCTAAACTGCTAAATCCTCCCCCAGACTAATTTCCATTAGAAAGTTCGCAGTAAAAAATCGGAGTGTATCAGAATGTATTTCCTTTAAATTTAAGTTTGGGGATGGAAAATCAGGGATGTCCGTGGGGGCACGTGCCCCTTTGAGTCTACTTGTGCCACGAAGCACAGCTGGCTGCGATGGGCGGGGCAGCTCCAGTTAGTCCCCATTGGCCGCGTTGCTCCTAGATCAATGCTGCCCGGCCAACCGCTGAGACAATGGTCCGCAGCCGGGGTGAGATTGCCGCTTGGGTGGTCTGCGGGAAACAAGCACATTAAGTACAGTCGCGTTCCTCAAATACTGTCTCTTCGGATGCTCCAGTAACATCTCACGACTACCAGAAACGTAGCCGTGCGCGTAAAATCGTGCACTACGACTGTAAGTGAGAGCTGCAGTAATCCGTGATCAGTGGTTCAAACCTCAGTGCAAACAGCGTTCATCTTAAGTATGGTACTCCCCCAGAGATTTTCCACACCCACTCCAGGGAAATGCCACCACAAAAACACGGATTATCCAACACTCACCCAAGTACATGGGGCAGACGACCATCGAATCAAAACGAGTAAAGAATCGAGACATTGTGAGGTTTGAAGCCATTTTGTTTTGTAAAGAATCGAGGTTCAGATTCCCGGCGCACACTGGTAAATCTGAGTGTGGCCTCTTTCGAGATTTACAAACTCCCTCCTAGCAAATGCTAGGATATACCTTATTTAAAATCATGAGGCACCTACCCCGATCCTTGATTACCGTTACGTACATCATTAGAGTCACCACTAAAATGCATGTTAGATGATGATGATGATGATAATTGTTGTTTTAAGGGGCCTAACATCTAGGTTATCGGCCCCTAATGGTTTGGGTGATCGTGTAGATGATAATGAAATGTAAACTATAACTAAAACTAACGACTAACTTATAGCCTACTAGAAGAATAAATGGAAAACAAGAGGAGAATAAGGCAAATAAAGGACAGGAGGAAAAGAAAGGCCCTCAACCCTCGAAGAATGCGGATTGAGGGACTTGGAAGGAAGGGGAGCCATGAAAGGCAGATAGGAAAGTGAAAGAGGAGAGGGTCCGCCCCAGAGGTAATGGATAAAAGGGGGAAAGCCGGATTCAGCTCAGGAATCCCTCGGGGTCGCCAACTCCCGAACTCACCAGCCGTGAGCCCCTGAGGGTGTAGCAATATCCAGGGTACACCAGAAGTGGTGGGGCTACATACACCCTGCCTCCGTGAGGGCCTTGAGCAGAAGGCAGGAGATAACATGAAAAGAAAAAGAAGGCTGACCCCTCGCAGAAGGAGGGTATCAGAAAAGATGAGACAAGGGCCAATTAAGGCGGGAAAGGAAGAGACTCGCAAGGCCTCGGATACCCTAATACCGTCGGGGTCGGAAAAGAACAAGAGTTGACCAAGAGAGGTCGACAGGAAAGAAGACGGAGAGGAGCCCGGCACAAGTAAGTGGAAGCAATGCCACACTCAGCTGGGGCCCCATGGTCGCCAACCCACTTCCCACTAGATGTGAGCCCCTGGGGGGGGGGGGGGAGGGGGGGGGGGAGGGGGGGGGGAGGGGGGGGGGGGGTAAATGCATGTTATCTGACCAAGATGTCACAAGATCTAAAATGAATCAACTACTAACAACACAGCGCGAAATGTTTCCACCTACTTTCCTAGATCAACTTGTAACCCGATGGTACTAGGATGCCCGAGGCTTCGGGTAGCTTCTGCATTTTACAGTTCAAACTTGCATAGTCTCTTCTTTCCTTATGCTGTAACCTTATTTTTAGATAGGTTGTAATGTTTCAGCTCCACGTTGTACATTGTAGCCCTATCTTGTAATGTTCCCGACTGGCTGCATGGTGCAGCGGTAACTTCTCGCCTCGAAACCAAGGTTGCAGGATCGAATCGTGGCGCTGTCAGCTGGCATTTGAGGATGCAGGGAGGCGAGCAGAGTTGCGCAAATCACTCTAAAAATGTATTTTCGATACAAAATTCAAAATACCGTACAATAAATCATTGAAAATACAAAATTATATTTTACACTAAATCTGAAAATACATAGGCTAAGAAGATGTTCATTCCATTAAGATATTTCAAATCAATGGTTTGCAAGCACACTTTACTGAAAGGGTTCAGTATTTTCAATTTATGTTAAAACACATATTTTTATTTTCAAGGATCCAGTTATTGTATTTTGAATTTTGTATCGAAAATACATGTTGTGAACATTTTCCCCACTCTGGAGCCGTGTCAATAGGTTTACTGGCACGTTAAAGATTCTCTTCAGGGCAAAATTCCGGCACCCCGGCGTCTCTAATAGCCTCAGTAGTTAAAAGGGACGTAAAACCAATAACATTATTATTATTATTATTATTATTATTATTATTATTATTATGTAACTTAATGTTCCTTACTCGTTGTGAACCAGATATCCCCACGTTATGAGGTCCTTTTTCGTAATGGCTCTTGGATCAAATTAGCAAGATATTATTGAACTGGGTGCCATCTATAGTTATTATTGGAAATAAATAGCCTATATAATATTGCCTTGGTTTAGTTTATTGGGAACACTTAATCCTAATCTTTGCGGGTGGGGTGATACCACACTTTTGAAACTCACCACTTTCTTCATTAAATACAATTGATCAAACGTTGATTTTTTTAACTTTAGTTTATATTCTGCCAAGAAAGCAAAAGCAATCATGAAATTGACGCTCTATGAGAGTTGGCTTGAATATTTATAATACAGGTTAGGCTCATTAATTACGATCTTCCTTGACATAACTCCTGTGGAAAAATCTTAAATCTCCCACTTTTTTCTGACTTCCCGCACAAATGTAGGTTATCAATAGAATTGGAATGTTGACGTTCAGTCTTCTTAGTCTAAGTTGTCCTCGATCAGCTGCACATCAGGGAAGTGTCGTATACTGCACTTCGTATCTTCACGTAAATATAATTTGGCTGTTCTGGTACTTTACTTTGAATTAAGACTCTCGTGGATTTAACTGCTGCGTGACAAATTAATTTAAATTCAGAGACGTATCTGAATATTTAAATCTCTACAACTTAGCAAAGATTTTACGAAGTAACTTACCAATATTTTTAGACCACGTCTCGACGAAGTAAATAGGTCTGTACGTGACATAGACCAGCGCCTTCCATGAAACACTTCAATTGGTAACAGTCTCAATCTCCCCAGTCCTATCAAGTAGCTTCATCATGCGACATCTCGCGCCTAAAAGTTTGGCGTAAACCTCTCATCCAATGCGCTGGGTGCGTCATTAATTACACGCCAACTGATCATCCGCGACGTTCATGCAGTATATGTTAGTGCCAAGGATCCACGAACTTTTCCGAAGACAAGTTCGTATTTGCGCACGAATTTCACCCGAAGACTCACGGAGAAGTACATTGAAGCGCTCAATCAGAAGCCATTGGAATTAGAGCTTGGCTTCCTTTCATAAATAGTTCACTGAATAAATACTTAACGTCTTTCTGTTCAATGTTGAAACCCTAGCCTCTGTTCTGTCTGTCCTACCCTTAACCTACATTAATATAGGCCTACATTAAATTGCCAAATGCTCGTCTAATATAAATTAGCTAAAATTGAAATGTAAATGAAATGACCTGAATGATAAATAACATTAATAATAAACATAGATGACGTATCAATTGAATTATATAAACAAACTGTTTTTTACGAGGGACTGTGGAAAATCTTCAAAAGACACATGTGAAGGGTCCGCACTCCACAGTAGTGTGGGATTCTTACCCACTAAAAACCACCTCCCTTTTCCCACGATGTGTTCATCACCCCGGAACCGCTCTCGCATTACTTCAGGGTGATGTCGTGCTTACTTAGCCATTCAGACTTCGTCTTTCTTCATTTTTTCTTAAGGATGTTCGAACGCATCCATTTCCCTCTTCTTCTGGCGCAGGACACCTTCTATGTAAATAGCTATCTGATTCCATGTTTGATCTTTTCGGAGCATCATCTGTAGGATGTTGTCCGGCGTGATTACCCCTATAGAAGCTTGCAGATCTCTTCTATGTGTTGACCAGCGTTCACACACAAAGAATGTGTGGAGCGCATCATCCCCTTCATTACAATAATGACACAAATGACTATTAGCCACGCCTATGTGATGCAGGAATCTCCGAAAATATCCATGGCCTGTTAGGAACTGTGTCAAATAATAATTGACCTCTCCGTGGTTTCGATCAACCCAGTCAGTCAGACGCGGAATAATTTCTTTGTCCATCGACCTCGTGTCTCATCATCCCACTTCTGTTGCCATCGTTCCATACAACTGTTGTGTGCAGACGTCTTTGCCTGGTGTATGCCCAGTTCTTCTTTGGTGCGCCAAACTTCCTGACGCTCTAAGGCAAGTAAATCAATTGGTGCTACTCCCGCTACCGCTAGAACAGCAGGCTCTGAAACAGTGCGATATGCACACGAGATCCTCAGTGCTCCTCTTCGTTGTACTGCTGCTATCCTTTTACGATACTTCTCGAACCGTAAGGACTCAGCCCAGATCTCAGCTCCATAGAGTAATATGGACTGGACTGTTGTCATCAGGAGACGTCGTTTGCTAGGCTTCGGACCTTGAATATTACCCATTAATCGGCTCAAAGCGGTCAAGATTTTTGCTGCTTTATCCGTTACTCTTTGAATATGGGCCTAGAATGTGAGCTTCGTATCTAGCGTCACACCCAAGTACTTCGTACTCCTTGATGAATTAATCATCGTCTCTCCCACTTGCATTGGTACAAGAGTGTTGATTCTCCTTCTCGTCAGCACAACAATCTCCGTTTTATGGTCTGCTAATGACAGCTTATGTTCCGTCATCCAATCTGTGACACGTCGCATTACCTGATTGAGTTTCAGTTGCGCCAGCTCTATATCACGAGCCACAATCAGAGCAGCAACATCATCAGCATATCCTACCAATATTGCATCTTCGGGCATCTTCAGCCGAAGCAGGCCATCGTATGCAATATTCCAGAGATCTGGCCCAAGAATACATCCTTGAGCTGCCCCAGCGGTTAATCTTTTAGTCCTATGTCCTTCCTCGGTATCGTACTGCAAAATACGGTCCTTTAGATAATCCCTCATTATCCGCATGAGATCTCGGTAGTCTAAATTTATCTTGAAGTGCCACCAAAATGTCACTCCACTGGGCAGAGTTAAAGGCATTCTTCACATCTAGAGTCACAAGTAGCGTAACTTTACGTGAGTAATGGTTACCCATCTGAGCTCTGTTTGCAGTCCCTACAACTACCCGCACAGCATCAATAGTCGAGTGCCCTTTCCGAAAGCCGTATTGTTGGGCAGATATATCTCCAGCTGATTGAACTGCCATCAATATTCTAGGCTGTAATAGTTTTTCTAATCCTTTTCCAGCCGTATCCAGCATACATAATGGCCTGTATGATGAAGGCAAATTTCCTCCCAATTTTCCTTTACTAATAAGAACTAGTCTGGCCTTCTTCCAGCAGGCACTAAAAACGCCTGCCTTCAGACATGCGTTATACATGATCAAAAGGAGTCGCGGGCAAGCTCTTGCTGCCTCCTTAAGTGCTTCTGCTGGTATCCCATCTGGTCCAGGAGCCTTCTTATTCCTGATAGAATTAATCGCTTTCAATAATTCTTCCTCGGTGAACAATGGTATTTCTTCAATATCCATGCAACCATCATCTTCATCAATCCTCTCCGGATGTTCCGGAAACAGCGTACTGACTATTTCGTCCATAGTGTGTGCATCCATTATCGGATTAGAAATGTTCGAAGTCTCTTCAATACAATCTTATATCCTAGTCCCCAAGGATCGTTGTCAACTTCTTTGACAATTTCCCACCATTTGTCAGCTTTTCTTCTTTTAATTGCATCCCGAAGCACCTTTCTTGCTGATTTATGGTCTTCGGAGAATAAGGCTGCCTCTTCTCTTCCTCTCGCTCTATGTGCCCTTCGTCTCATCCTCAGGCAGTGTCACCTCATATCAGCAATTTCCTCCGTCCACCAGTATGCTGGCTGTTTGTGTTTTCGCGTTTTCTTCCTGCACATGGATTTATTGCAGGCTTGATGAATAAGCAACATAGTGTTCTCTACCCATTTATCCACCGCCTCTCTCCCCTCAAATGAAAAGCAACTCGTTTCAACTTTCACCATTCCTCTCTGTATTACCTCACAGAACTTTTCTTTATCCACATTTGTGGGATTCCAGTCTGATCTTTTGCGTATGACAGCGCTTTGTTGTCGATTTTGCTGAAGTACACAGAAACAGAAAGTAACATACTGATGATCGCTTCGTGTGTAGTCCTCAATCACCCGCCATTCAGATATTCTTGACAAAAGATCGTCTGACGCTAAAGTCACATCTGGTATGGTTCCATTGCAGCCAGGTCGTTGAAAGGAAGGTAGGCGTATTTCCAACATTTACGGTCGACAATCCTAACCTTGCAGCCTTTTCCAGTATACGACGTCCTCTGGAATCTACATCTGGCATACCCCATTCCAAGGCCTTGGCATTGAAATCTCCAGCTACAATAAGGTTATTTCCCATACCACGCAATGTGTCCTCAAGGCTATCCAATTTGTTCTGGAAATCAGCAATGGGCTCGTTCGGAGTGAAGTAACAGCTCACGTACGTAAGCGTGCCATTCTTAACCCAGACGAAACCTTCCTTAGAACCTTGATCTGTCACTGGATATTTTCCCAGATCCGGAATGAAACTTGCGGCTGTTCCAAGGTTGTCCGCAAACCACCCATGATGGTCCCTGTTCTGATATTGCTCACTCAGGAGAAAAATATCCACTTCCGTTTCAAATGCCAATTGCATCAAGAGATCATTGGCAGTCAAACTTCTGTGAACATTTCCTTGAAGAACTGTCACCATTTTTTGCCGATTTTAACCTTCTCGAGAGCTTCCCTAAACACTATACAGGCGCCTGAACCAGGAACATGGTTCCATTTGGTGTCATGAACCTCATTCTTCGTGCATAGCACACATCGTGCTTCAGCTTTACAGACTGATGCTTTATGTCTGGCATCTCCACACTTGTAACAGAGTTTGCTCCTATCAGGGCCATTACAATTCCTTGCAAGATGTCCATATGCCAGACAACGGAAACAGCTCTCTCCCTTACCCTACCATATATCTATCCCACTTCCATTCTCCCCTCTTCCAGAAGTTTACGGGCATCTTGCTCTGCTAAATGTATAATAGCCATTTTCTGACTTCTGCTATTGGGTTCCGTGACAAAGATTTTGACTTCTCCACTAAGTGTTTTAATGTCCCGTCTGACCGCCTCCTCCACATCTGCAATAGTCGTGATGCTGTCTAAATCCCGCACCTCCAGAGTTATTCGGGGGGTCAAAGTTTTGACATCGTCATCCTGACAAAGAGCCTCTCTCAACGATTTGTTGAGGTTTTCTCGACCCTCACACGTCGTAGATTTGTTCAATTCAAGAAGAACCTCTCCAGACCTGGTCTTCCTAATTGACTTAATGTCCACGCCACTGTCCTCTGGCCTTGCTACGGATATCTTTAAGTACATCCGCAAAGGATCTTTCTTTTGCTGGATGAATAAGAACAGCTTCAAGGCGCCTTCTTGGTTTAGGCCTATTCCCTTCTTCCTTTCTTGCAGGGTTCATGACCACAGTTTGAACCTCTTCTACTCGCTGCTGAGTATTTTCAATTTCATTACTGTAGTGGCTCTATCCCCCCTCTTACCCTTTAAATAAACCAAAATAATAATAATAATAATAATAATATTAGCATATCAAAAAATATAATTTAGAACACAAGGAAACAGCCCCAATTTAAGTGACTCGGTAGGCCAGCTGAGTTCACAACCAAAAACCTAGGAGTGAATGTACCTATTTTCGTGATATTCAAGAACACCCTGATTTTAATTTAGGATAAGAGATCAGGCGGGACGAACCTAATGTCAAGACCAGCTTGTTGAGAGGAAGGCCTGATGCGTACCCGGAGGCCGAATTAATTTGACCCTGCCAAAAGATGTAGAAGGAAAAGGGAATAATCCTCCAAGTAACTTCATGCAATACACAACGTGACAAATCGAAATAAGCTAACATGTATTGAACATTAAGATAAAACAATTACAAGAGAGACGCTTCCACCACTTAATTAACTAACTGACAAATATGATCTAATTAAACACAAATGAATGACTTAACCTAAACAAACCAGACACTTGCCCGCTTGGCAAGATTACACACATCTACATTTGTGATAGAATGAATTTAACTAGAATGATTCCCCTGACGACAAACTAAAGGAATAGCAACTCAATGCCACTTCAAAAAACAACAATGTTACATAAGCAACTTAAGAGCCGTTTAACTCGACTAAGGCGGTCCGAAAGCCTGCTTTGACTTACCGTCTTCAGCAGCCTTTCTGACCAAAGTTAAATCCACGAGGTTCCCACCCAGCTAACAGCAAATAGGACAATGAATAACCCTCCCTGCAGTAAACTACATATAACAGTATGACCAAATTATACAAGCCCTTCCAAAATATTACATGCTAATATACTAAAATAATAATGTCAGTCTTTATCTAGTTCAATTATGGTCCACCGACACATGGCCTTAAAATCACATTACCAAAAATGTTTTGCAGTCAAAGTTTGTATTCATTAAAGAAAAGTTTCTTTCAGTTGCCCCTTGTATTAAGTTAAGATTGTACCACCTGGTGTCTTCCAGCCCTCCGGGGAAACTTCACTATGAGTTTCCCCGGAGGCAATTGCTTATGAGTCTCGTTGTCAGTAAGGTTCTTCACACACTGTCTCTGGAGTCACAGGCCGCAACGCTCCAGCCCAATGCACCCCCACCACACTACTCCAGAAATACCAACGTGACTAGTGGTGTAAACGGGCCAAAACAAAGCCAGAGTCCAAGGTTTACAATTGGTACCTCGAATATCACCCCACACAGTTAGTGCGTAGAATCTTCCCAGGGGTTGAGATGTTACACAATGTTCTTGCAAAAATTTTCTTAGAACAAGAGCTTGGCCAAATGTAGCTGACAGGGAGTGTTCACATCTCCAATGTTCACAGATACACAGCTTGATATATCTCCCTCGACAAGTTTCCTTTAGCGATAATACTTTAAGTGGCAGGACACACAAAGGGTAGAAATCCTGGCAGAAAAGGGCTTGGCGAACCCACTTCACCAACAGTCAGGTGCCGGAGGGGCGAAAGGAATTCCCAGAAGAGGCTTGGTGTATGCTCCCATGAAAATCCGGTCAGACCTGGAGTTCTTACTGCGTCTCGAAGATAAAGATGAATATGTACTGATTTACAAAATTGGTACATCCTCCTCCTCCAAAGGAAGACGATGGGGAGATGAAAAGCAGGGTGACGGTGTCCAGATGGCCTCTTGGCAGCTGAAGAGGCTACTTCAATCTCCGCCAGCAGACCTTGAAGTAGATCTCTTCGGGTAGGATGATGCCATGGGACCTAGATGGTACCTCCAAACTGGACCCAGATTGGTAGTACACGTCCCACATAGTGACCACTGAAACACACATCAGAACAGCAGCGTATGGTCCAAATACAGTTCCCTTAGAGGGAACAAGCGTTCCTGGCCAGTCAACCAGCCCTAAACAACTTAAGTTATCCCAGGAAGGATTAAAAAAAAAACATCACACGAAGCATTAGTGTGCCATCGAAGTTCACTTAAGAGTCTTTCAAGTCACACACGGGATGCTTGAGGCCACGAACAAGGTTCTGCGCCAAGACAGGGGTTCCAGGGCATAGTTAAAGTTCGCTGAAGTATGAAAATCACCGAAAGGGGCAACCAACTACACGATATGACTGACGTTAACAAACTTAATAAGAAAGTTCACTACAATACTTAGCAAGAGTAACCAAAATTTGACTAAGGTGTACAGAACCCAGATTTTTTTTACAGAATACGCAAATCAAAGGCACCTACAAACTTGCCCACCAAAAATTTTAAACAAATTTTCAAAATGAATTTACTTTAACCAAAACCGAAGGACCATTTTTCTGCGACTTCACGAAATCAGGACTGCACGTAACTATTCCCAAAATTCATAATGACAATTACATTAACATGCCGCACGGGGCATTCCATCAAAACTACATTTATTATACCGTCCGTGGTATTGCTCAATTTAATACATTACAAATTACCTACCGCACCGAAAGCATCACACAGAGCTCGTTTTGATATGCACACAAACACAATTACATGTCTTGCTCAATTTCACATGCCCCTGAACCGCACTGCCCTCAGTGGCCTCCAAGGACAGGAGGAACAGAGACCACAACATCCTATCACACAAGCATACTAGCAGCAAGACAAACAAAATAAGGAAAAACCACGTCACCCACATAATTCACACACATTCACACTCCCGGCACCTGGGCTGAGAACTGAACCCAAGGCCAAGGACTCATACAAGGCGGAGGACTGGCTCTGCAGAACGATTCACACTAAAATATAAGACCCTCGATTCCATCGGGCTGTCACCCCGATATTTCTCCCACTCCATAACTGCCTACGGGCACTGATCCCGGCGACAACACAAAGACATAATTACCCATTCATACTGCAACTTGCGAACCAGGAAAACAGCACGGAGACTGCAGTTCATAAGCCTGACGTGAATTATTAAAACAGTATGCACTGTCATTCACGCACTACACAAATATCGCCCTGTCCTTCACACGACAGGTCCTCTCCCTTACCAACGTGGGAGGAACATTTACTCTTGGGCCCCTGGCCATCAAGACGTAAATCAGCTCGTTAACTCAGCTGTCCCTCCGGATCAACACATGACTCCACGGAGGGTACTTGACATCTTCTCCACAAAGGCAGGCCGCCTCAGAAGATGAAGTACAACACTTTACGAACACAATAAATACACATAGATATACCTTTCGACACAAGGTAGGGCACCCACCAAGCGTCACACACAACCCTAGTGCTCGTGGCTCACCTTCCAATCACACAACACAGACAATCAAAACCCCGAAAATTTCTCTAACTAGCGTTACCACAGACTACAGACATCTCTAACAACGTGTATCACCTACCATTAATGTTCACCATCCAAATACTGGGTGACACTTTATGACCACACTCAAATCGAACCCATGATGCTTCAACGCACCACTGTCATCGGAACGTTCTTAAAACATTAACCCCACGAAGCTACTTAAAATCTCAAAATTCACAACCTCCTTGACTAACAACGCGTGTCTGTATCTCACGAAATACTAACGCCAATAAAATCCCTCCCAGAGTACTTACTTACTTAATTCCTGCCGCTCCTTCCGGAGCATAGGGCCTTGGCGAAATTTCTCCACGCAGTACGGTTCCTGGCTATTCTCTTCACTTGACTCCAGTTCTTGTCCTCCTCTGCAATTTCATTTTCGATCGTCCTCTTCCAGGTCTTCTTAGGTCGACCTCGCTTCCTGGCACCTTGAGGATTCCAGTCTAGCGCCGCCCTCTCAACAGCTCCGTCCGGCTTCCTTAGTGTGTGACCGATCCAGCGCCATTTCCTCTCCTTGATCTGGATGCTAATCGGTTGTTGATTGGTGATGGTCCAAAGATCTTCGTTTGAGATTATGTCCGGCCACCTCACATTCATGATGCGACGCAGACATCTGTTAATGAACACCTGTAGCTGGTTGTTGATCGGTTTTGTGACTTTCCATGTTTCACAGCCATAGAGAAGAATCGACTTTACGTTGCTATTGAAAAGGCGGAGCTTGGTCTTCCTGGAAATGTTTCTATTTCTCCAGATGGGGTAGAGCTGGACAAAGGCACCATTTGCCTTCCTGATACGGCTTCGAACATCTTCCTCTGCTCCCCCATCATTTGTGACTATACTCCCAAGGTAGAGGAAGGACTCAACTCGCTCAATTTCCTTTCCGTTGACTGTCAAGCTAGTCGTGACGTCAGAATTTATCCTCATCTCTTTGGTCTTGTTGGTGTTAATCATCAGTCCTGCACGTTCTGCTTCTCTCTGCAACCTCCCCAGCTTATCTTCTATGTCTCGGTACCGTTGTGCCATAAGACAAATGTCGTCCGCGATATCCAGATCTTCAAGCCTGTCATTTATACCCCATTGAATACCCTTCTTCCGTCCTCCCATTACCTTCTTCATCACACTATCCAGGACCAACAGGAACAAAGTGGGGGAAAGGATACACCCCTGTCTCACTCCGGAACTGACCTTTATCTTTTCTGTTAATTTGCCTTCGTGTAGAACCTGGCACTCATACCCTTCGTACATCTCTTCCATGATTCGGATGATCTTTGTTGGCATTTTATATTCCTCGAGGGTCTTCCACATGATTCTTTGATTTACGGAGTCGAAAGCTTTCTCGAAGTCAACAAATGTGAGGTAAAGGGTATTCCGCCACTCCACACTCTGCTCCAGGATGATTCGGAGGGTGTTGATGAGATCCACACAGCTGCGATGTTGTCGAAATCCAGCCTGTTCCTTCCGAAGCCTTTTTTCTACGCAGTCTTTTATACGATTCAGGATGACTCTCGCCAGTACTTTGCTTGGAATGGACAGCAAGGTGATTCCCCTCCAGTTATTACAGTTTGTGGTGTCCCCTTTCTTCGGTAACTTGACGATCAACCCCTTCTTCCAGTCGGTTGGTATTTTCTCCTCCTTCCAGATCTTCTCCAACAGCGGGTGCAGCAGATTGATCGTGATATCCAGGTCTGCTTTCAATACTTCCGCTGGGATATTATCCAGACCTGGTGCCTTCCCGCACTTTATCTGCTTCAACGCTGTCCGTATTTCGCCCCGAGTTGGGGAGTCGAAGCTGATGTCCGGGTCACTTTCTGCTTCCTCTTCATCTCCTCCTCGCTGCTTACTTTCTGGTCCTCTATCTCTATTAAGAACTTCCGCAAAGTGTTCTCTCCATCTAGTCAGCTGCTGTTCACACGTCGTGAGGATCTCGCCCGTCTTGCTCTTCACAGGCCTAGTTTTATTAAAACCTTTCTTTGAAAGCATCTTTGTGATGCCATAGAGCTCCTTAACGTCCCCCCTTCTTGCCGCTTCTTCTGCTTTCACCGCGTGTTCATCAATCCACCTCCTATGATCCTTCCGCACACTCCTCTTTACCTCCCTGTTTGCTGTTGAATACTCTACTTGTGTGAGAGCCTTCTGCTGCCTAGTCTTGCAGGTGTTGAGCTTAGCCTTAATCTCCTTTCTATCATTTATCTTGTCCCAGGTCTGATCGGATATCCATTCTTTCCGCAGGTAGTTCTTGTACCCGAGCTGCATCTCACTGGTCTCCACAAAGATATTCTTTATCTTGCTCCACACAGTCTCTACATCCTTCTCTGTCTCGGAGTCCAACACCTGGAATTTATTTCTGAGCTCCAGTTTAAATTGGTCCAATCTCTGCTGGTTCTTAAGCTTGCCCACATCAAACTTGTTGTGCCGAGTGATAAACTTTCGGCGGAATGCCACGATCTTCATGCGGAAGTTGGCAACCATAAGATGATGGTCACTACCGACATCCGCTCCTCTCTTGTTCCTAACATCTTCCAAGCTTCTTCTGAACCTCCTGCTCACCGCGATGTGATCAATTTGATTTTCTGTGACTTGATCAGGAGACACCCAGGTGACCTTGTGGCACCGCCTATGAGGAAACACCGTGCCACCCATCACCAAATCCTGACTGGCGCAATATTCCGTAAATTTCTCCCCATTGTTATTCATCTCACCAAGGCCATGTTTACCCATGATCTGCTCCAACCCCTCATTGTTTGATCCCACCTTCGCGTTGAAGTCTCCCATAACAATGAGAATGTCCTTCTTACTTGTTTGTCTTGTGGCATCTCGCAGCATTTGGTAGAATTCTTCCTTCTTCTCTGGCTCCGATTGTTCTGTAGGCGCATAGCATTGGATGATGATCACATTCCTGATCTTTGTCTTGAACCTAGCAAACATGAGCCTGCTAGAAATTGGCTTCCACTCCATAAGGCTCCTCTTTGCATTTTTGTTGAGCAGCAACCCCACTCCATCACTGTGTTCTTCCTCATCGCCCCCAGAATAGAGAAATGTAATTCCATCAGTTGTCTGTATTTCACCAAATCCTGGCCACCTCACCTCACTCAATCCTAGGATATCCAGCCCATAGTTCTTCATCTCCCGTGTCATTTGTTTCAGTCTGGTTTTCTCCATCAAGGTCCTCACATTCCAGAAACCGATTTTCGTAATCCTTTTCATGCCAAAAGTCGTCATCAGGTTATCTGTCCGGTTTTGTAATTTCGCTTCAGTTTCAGTAATCAGTTTATTTAAGAGGAGCGAGTGATTAACCCACTGCCTCCGAGTGCCTTGGAGGGACTGCCACCTTAGGCCTGAGGCACCAGGCTGATTTTCTGTCAGGGTTTCTTCCCTTAGCCTTTGAAGAACCAACTCCAAACTACAAGGCAGCAGAGTATCAACACTAAATTATTCAGAATTACAAATCACAGCAGTGACAGATGTTACAACTCAAAAGGCACGAAGCAATTAAAATCTTCAAAATAAATCCATAAATCCAGCTCGCACCAACCACATTAGAACCTTGCACTAAAAAACTGCCAAGCTATCAACACACTATTACTCAGAGAATTTAAATTTATTTACCACAAAAGATGACTACTCCAGTAGCCTCCCCAGGACACTGACTTACACTACGGCTCACAATCGATCAGAACATCTGGTGGCAACAGCCGAACTCACACACACCCAAGATGACGGGACTACACAAAATTTTAACGAACCCAGAACTTTTCAGAGTTGAGACTACAACAGAAACGCTAGCGGTCTAACAGATCAAGGCTGCAAGTTATAAATAACTAACCAACTAATGCACTGAAGCACCCTCAAGCGAAACCTCCAGAATCAAAATATCAAAATATGCCCGAACGCCTACAACAGCTGCTTGTGAAGTGAACGCACACACCCAAACTAACGGAGTGTACATGAAATCTCATGAACCTACAACCCTTCAGAATGTGACCACAATAGAATAACCTAGCCGCCTAACAGCAGGAACTGCAAGTTATGAATAACTAACGAACCAGCATACCCAATGCAATCCCAAACGAAACACTGCAACCTCAAAAAATCTCAAAATCAGACTAGTGAACACAGCAGCTGACATACAACGACAGCTCAGCATGCCACCGCAGGGTCATCTCCCTAAAAGAAACTTTCGCCAACCGAACTACCAAATAATTTTTTACTACCAAAAAATCAACAAGTATTCCCAGAACTAGCAACTTCATCACTGAAACTTGAACACAGGACTCCAGTTCCTAACATTCATCCATCATCCATCACACATCCTTCTCAAACATCTCATTATAAGATTTAACCACCCACGACAATAACCCGTTACTTTCAATTATGCAAATTAGCAGTCGCACAGATATCATGAACACAAAATACCCTATGGTATAGAAACACTTACCGACAGCTCAGCAATCGTGACTCGACTCTCCATACAAACTGGACGAGTGGCCTCTAATACCCCAAAAAAACTTGCCTGTCACCGAGATAACGAAGTCCCATACCTTCAGTCACTCGACTCGGGCAAATACTATATACACCCTGCCCGGGTCCAATCAAGATGGTACACACACCCCAAATTAACTGGACTCCTGACAGTAGATCCCCGTACGAAGTACACCTGCATAATAGGTTCAGTTCAAAATGCAACTAATACAACTAATATAAATAACAATCAACCTTACGTTACTGGCAATTAGGCCTCAATTACTCCCACCCAAACTCAAATTTCAAACCTACATCAATTCATTCACACATGACTAATTCATTCAATCAACAGGCTCAAAAAAACTTGAACGACTACAGAGAAAAAAAAATTGACACCAAAGGAAAACCAGTTCGATCCCTAGTCAGGACAGCAATAAAAATCGCATCACACATTCACTCATACATCCTGAGCACAATCAACCACAGAAATACATTCATGCATCCACCAGACATACGTGCTCCCTTCCCTGAACAATTCTAAATTCCCCATTTTCACCAGTATGTTAGTATTCGGATCGTCAAGACACTATAACGTCAACGTAGTATCAACTCACGTGAGGACCTGATAAAACAACCCGTAGTTGTAGCCCTGAAATCACAGTTCCCCTTACATCGTAAAAATACGTCCTAAAACGGAAGACACGAATCGGGGGAAAATATTTATTTACACCCTAAATGAGATGGGACCTGAAGGTGAATGCCTCCCAGAACAATCCCACTTAGTAAGTCACTCAACGAAACACACACTAAGATACTGAATATTAAAGCAATTTAATACTTGACCAATTTAGATGACAACCTAACCTTAAAATCCCATGTCACAACAAGACAATTTACTCTCCGCCCAATTACTAAGCAAGCTTAAACATCAATCAAACATACATAAACACTCGCCTGATTCATTCATACTGAATTAGCACACACGCAATTCGACACTTAACATCATTCAAAACACAATTACCGAACGCACATATCGACAGCAATGCGACCATTCCCCAGAATTAATTTAACGCAGAATAAGTTGACAACACCAAATTTTTATACTCTCACGGTCCAATTTAATTTGACAGAACTACCAACAGCGAAATAATTAACCCCCAGCTAAAGAAATGACAACAAAACTTGAAATAATTGGCCTAAGGAACAGCTGACAACTACCAATTATACCTTACAAGTATTACGCACAGCGAATCGCTGAACTTCAGCCTTACGTCACTAACAATTATGAAGAAGACTTACAGATTTACCCCAAGGAACCTGCTGATGATAAATCCATACACGCAATTGGCATTTTTACTGACATCAGTTACATAAAATAATAACTTGTCACAGTCGCCGGCCATGATAGTTCAAAATCACTACGTGATTCAACAGGCGTGCACTAAACGCACATCAAAACAGACACTAAGTTATTCTGACTGGAAATACAAGCTTATCAATTTCAGCCTATTTTCAAGAGAATTTAAAACGTCAATAGTTTAAATTTTACCAAAACTACTTCCAATCAGACAACCATTGTATTCTTTCCAAACACGTGACACAATTAAGTCAAAACAACATTTCCCGAGGTGTACTTTTAGCACAGGCGCAGTAAAATTGAGCTGGACTATTACTCACAAGAAACAGAATGAATTTACAACCACCCCAAAACCATACAAACAGCATATCAAAACTCACCACGTGCGAAATTCGTTCAGCCAGCAATCCGTCAATCTGGCAACGCAGCTCCGCCATTACTATCCCAGCAGTCCTGAATTTCGTTCAGTGCACTCTTGACTGTCACTTACAGTACCCAGCGATCTTCTCGTCTAACAGCTGACGATAGAATTGCTCATTTGGTCCTCGGTGTACACAGCAAGTTATTTTACATGAAATCAAATCACAACAGATATTACGTTCTGCTCTAATTACTAGCCTACTACTGCAATCAGTCAATAGGAAAGATTATTTGCTAATGGCAAGATCACAGAACAAACCATGCTCTGTGCTACCACTGTAGTGGCTCTATCCCCCCTCTTACCCTTTAAATAAACCAAAATAATAATAATAATAATATTTGCATATCAAAAAATATAATTTAGAACACAAGGAAACAGCCCCAATTTAAGTGACTCGGTAGGCCAGCTGAGTTCACAGCCAAAAACCTAGGAGTGAATGTTCCTATTTTCGTGATATTCAAGAACACCCTAATTTTAATTTAGCATAAGAGATCAGGCGGGACGAACCTAATGTCAAGACCAGCTTGTTGAGAGGAAGGCCTGATGCGTACCCGGAGGCCGAATTAATTTGACCCTGCCAAAAGATGTAGAAGGAAAAGAGAATAATCCTCCTAGTAACTTCATGCAATAAACAAAGCTAACTATTGTCTCGATTAACATCGAAGGAATCTCCTACAGCAAGGCAGATCTCTTATCTGCTCTCTGTCACGAACATCAGTGTGATGTACTCTGTATCCAGGAAACCCACAGAAGTAACCAGCAGAGACTACCAGCAATTCCAGGAATGATACTAGTCGCTGAAAGATCTCACGAGCAATATGGGAGTGCCATCTTTATTAGATCTGGTATCACAGTATTGTCCACTGACTGTTCTGATGAAGATAATATAGAGATACTAACAGTGGAGCTATCAAGTTGCACAATATCTTCAATATATAAACCACCCAATTCTCCGTTCTCCTTTAAGAAGACTAAAAATATGGACAACAAAGACACTCACTTTGTAATTGGAGATTTTAATAGTCATAGTAATTTATGGGGTTACCTTCATGATGACGAAAATGGTGAAGCTGTAATAAATTGGGCTGAATCAAATGAGCTGTGCCTTGTACACGACCCGAAGTTGCCTCCGTCATTCAACAGTGGAAGATGGAAACGTGGCTACAACCCCGATTTAATTTTTTCAAGCGAAACCATTGCTGGGCAGTGCGTAAAGACCGTAGCAAACCCAATCCCAAATACACAACATAGACCTATTGTGTGCCAAGTTTTCGCTGCAGTTCGCCCTCAGTGCTTGCCATTTCGAAGAAGATATAACTTCCAGAAAGCTAAGTGGAACAAATTTACGGCATTACTTGATGAATCTGTTCTTGAGCTGGATGCATCTCCAGAGAATTATGAACAGTTTGTGGCTACTGTCCAGAAATGCTCCCGTCAGTGCATTCCACGGGGTTGCAGAACAGTATACATTGTAGGTCTTACCCCAGAGATAAAAGACCTATACTCAGAGTACATTTGTTCCTTCAATATGAATCCATTTGGAAACGAAACAATTCACCTAGGTCGTCAACTCAATACTGCTCTGGCAGAAAGAAAGCGGAACAAATGGGCTCAAACAGTATCTAACATCAACATGTCACAAAACAGTCAAAAAGCTTGGAGCCTAATGAAGAGATTAAATAATGAACCATCCAACAGAAAATTGCATTCTAACATATCTCCCAACCAAATAGCCCATCAGCTAGTGTTGAACGGCAAAGTCGAGGAGCACACGAAGAAAACCAAAATCCAAAGAGACTACGACAATGAAACAAGTGACTTTTCGTGTGTCTTCAGCTTAAAAGAACTGGAGATGGCCATACAAATGTGCAAGAATGGTAAAGCTGCTGGTCTTGATGACATCCGCATAGAGCAAATATTTTTTTTTGGTAAAAACACAAAGGAGTGGCTTCTACAACTTTTCAACGACATCATTTGCCGCAAACAAATTCCAAAATATGGCGGAAAGCAAAAATCATAGCCATCCTGAAGCCTGGCAAAGATCCATCTGATCCTAAGAACTACAGACCAGTTTCGCTGTTATGCCATTTATACAAAGTGTTTGAGAGAATGCTCCTTAACAGACTATCTCCAAAACTTGATCCACTTCTGATCCCAGAACAAGCAGGCTTCAGACCAGGAAAGAGCTGTACTTCACAGATATTGTGCCTAACACAGCACATCGAAGATGGTTTGGAGAACAGGAAGATAACTGGTGCAGTTTTGGTGGATCTAACGGCTGCCTACGATACTATTCAACATCAAATCCTGCTTGGTAAACTGTACCAGATTACCAAAGATTTTGGACTCACAGAAATTGTTGCTTGTCTTCTACAAAACAGAAGGTTTTTTGTCGAGTTCCAAGGAACCCGCAGTCGCTGGAAAACCCAACGAAATGGTCTACCACAGGGCAGTGTTCTATCACCTTTTCTGTTTAATGTGTACACTAATGATCAGCCTACATCTCTGCATACCAAGAGATTTATCTATGCAGATGACCTCTGTCTGGCAGCACAAAGTGAAAAGTTTGAAGAAGTGGAGCAGATTCTCTCTGATGCACTGGAGGACCTTTCACTTTACTACAAGAGAAATCAACTCAAACCTAATCCATCCAAGACACAGGTTTGTGCTTTCCACCTCAGAAACAGGGAAGCAGCAAGGAAACTCAATATTAGCTGGGGAGGAGCTCACCTGGAACATTGTTTTACCCCAAAATACCTAGGGGTAACTTTAGATCGCACCCTATCTTACAAGAAACATTGTATGAATGTTAAACAAAAAGTATCTACACGAAATATACTTCGTAAGTTGATAGGGGCCGACTGGGGTGCCCATGCTGAAACACTACGTATGTCTGCATTAGCTCTGTGTTATTCAGCTGCTGAGTATGCTAGCCCTGTATGGTATCACTCAGCTCATGTAAAACAGGTTGATGTTGCCCTCAACGAGTCCTGCAGAATAATTACTGGTTGCCTGAAACCTACACCTGTCCACAAACTACATTCCTTGGCAGGAATAGCCCCTCCTGAGGTACGCCGTGAGGTCATAGCACAAACGGAAGGAAAAAAGTCCGCAGAGGACCATGCTCACCCTCTTTTTGGTCACCAGCCTCCAAGAAGGCGGCTAAAATCAAGGAAAAGCTTCCTGCAAACTACATCGATGCCTACTACAAAACCCGAAGTAGCCAGGATACAGCTATGGCAATCCACCATACCACCAGATTGGATGAAGGCCATGGAAAGGCTTCCAGCAGGCCACAACAACAACTGGGAAACTTGGCGGTCACTCAACAGACTTCGGACTGGTGTTGGGAGATGCAAAGTTAATCTCCACAAATGGGGATACCTACAGGAATCAGAACTCTGTGAGTGTGGGGAGAGACAGACCATGATACACCTGTGTTCCTGTGAACTGTGCCCGTGCTCTTGCACAACGCAGGAGTTAATGGAAGGTCATGAAAAGGGTGTGACAGTGGCCCGTTTCTGGGCAAAGACAATCTAATTCGAGACATTGTTGTATGTATTATTTCTTTTTAATATTGTGTATCATCCCTCTGTGTATGTTGTAATGCTTTTGACTCGAATAAATAAATAAATGCAATAAACAACGTGACAAATCGAAATAAGCTAACATGTATTGAATATTAAGATACAACAATTACAAGAGAGACGCTTCCACCACTTAATTAACTAACTGACAAATATGATCTAATTAAACACAAATGAATGACTTAACCTAAACAAACCAGACACTTGCCCGCTTGGCAAGATTACACACATCTACATTTGTGATAGAATGAATTTAACTAGAATGATTCCCCTGACGACAAACTAAAGGAATAGCAACTCAATGCCACTTCAAAAAACAACAATGTTACATAAGCAATTTAAGAGCCGTTTAACTCGACTAAGGCGGTCCGAAAGCCTGCTTTGACTTACCGTCTTCAGTAGCCTTTCTGACCAAAGTTAAATCCACGAGGTTCCCACCCAGCTAACAGCAAATAGGACAATGAATAACCCTCCCTGCAGTAAACTACATATAACAGTATGACCAAATTATACAAGCCCTTCCAAAATATTACATACTAATATACTAAAATAATAATGTCAGTCTTTATCTAGTTCAATTATGGTCCACCGACACATGGCCTTAAAATCACATTACCAAAAATGTTTTGCAGTCAAAGTTTGTATTCATTAAAGAAAAGTTTCTTTCAGTTGCCCCTTGTATTAAGTTACGATTGTACCACCTGGTGTCTTCCAGCCCTCCGAGGAAACTGCACTATGAGTTTCCCCGGAGGCAATTGCTTATGAGTCTCGTTGTCAGTAAGGTTCTTCACACACTGTCTCTGGAGTCACAGGCCGCAACGCTCCAGCCCAATGCACCCCCACCACACTACTCCAGAAATACCAACGTGACTAGTGGTGTAAACGGGCCAAAACAAAGCCAGAGTCCAAGGTTTACAATTGGTACCTCGAATATCACCCCACACAGTTAGTGCGTAGAATCTTCCCAGGAGTTGAGATGTTACACAATGTTCTTGCAAAATTTTTCTTAGAACAAGAGCTTGGCCAAATGTATCTGACAGGGAGTGTTCACATCTCCAATGTTCACAGATACAAAGCTTGATATATCTCCCTCGACAAGTTTCCATTAGCGATAATACTTTAAGTGGCAGGACACACAAAGGGTAGAAATCCTGGCAGAAAAGGGCTTGGCGAACCCACTTCACCAACAGTCAGGTGCCGGAGGGGCGAAAGGAATTCCCAGAAGAGGCTTGGTGTATGCTCCCATGATAATTCGGTCAGACCTGGAGTTCTTACTGCGTCTCGAAGATAAAGATGAATATGTACTGATTTACAAAATCGGTACAATTACGCTGTTGTTTCCTCTTCTTCTTGGGTTGAACTCTTGTCCATTCCTCCTTTTCAGTGTTCTCTGGAATTGTTCCCGAAGATATCGGAGACAATTCCTCCGCTCTTGAAGAAAGGTCCTTTTTTTTGAAACAACTGCGACTCTCTGGCTTTCTTCCAGGATCTCCGACTAGTACTCCCTGCATCTAAAGCCTCCTGCAATTTTTTCAACCCAACTTGAATCTCCAGCTTCATATTCTTTTGGGGGATAGCCAAAATGCTCTCCAAAAGCGCCTTAGCAATGTCAAGATACTCCTGTTCTTTGTTTTCATTGTCCGATATCTGCTGTCTTAAGACGGCGAACTTATCGGCATCCAATGCTCCTTGACTCAGTATTTCCTCCATGGCAATGCTACGGGTTAAAAATGTCCTCCGAAACAGAGAGATCTGAACGCCCTTGCCACCTCCTGGCGACAGAACCTTAACTACTACTAATACCAGACGGCTTTGGAAGTTACGGCAAGACCTTGTACTAACAATGCCCTAACCTCTACTTCTGCCAAAGATGATATTTCCAGCTCGTTTGTTTGAGATGATACTACCACTTCTTAACCTCAAATTGGTTATGACATTACAATATACAAGCGATAAAATAACCAAAAATGTATATTGCACCAACAACAGAGATCGTTATATTAACTGAAATGTACACTGACCTGTTCCCAATTATAACACAAACCAATGATACCGTCTTCTCATGCAAATGCTCATTTTATACACACCAAATCATCAACACCACTATCGTAATCATGGCACCTAACAATCCATAAACAAACTGATATGTCGTATTAATACGCTAATAATAATTCCTGAATATAGAAAAGTGACAGTCAGTCTGAAAGACTAGACTTTGTATCATTTTAAATGCTACAAATGCTGAAAAATGCTAGAAAGGCTGGAGGCTTCTCGCTTCGCTCGAAGCCAAAGACTCTTGACATGTTAGAAAATTATCTGCATAATACTTATCTTGCTTATCTTATTTCAAATTACTCGCGAACGGCAAGGGCAAAGCAAGGGCGAAGCAAGGTCAAGCGCGGGGGATGCCGTCACGCTCACCAGAGCGCGCGGGGACGTGCCCCTTCCATCCAGTCTAAAAACACTTATAGTGGGTGATGTATTGAAGATAGAGATATGCTCTCGCGGACTTTTTTGTAGAACTTATCATGCTGACCAATTCTTACGCTTATAGTATATTGATATTTTTTAACGGTTTGCCCAACGTAAGCTTAAGAAGCGCACGGACGCCAAGTTTGTTTTCGACTTTTTCACTGAAATCGTTACTGCTTGGCTTCCTTTGATCGTACATAAATTATTTTCTACAAATTCTTTCCTCGAGATATCCTTTACAGAATGGTGAAAACCGCATCAAAATCCATCCAGTGGTTCTCGAGATTACCCGTGACATCCAAGAATCGGGGACTTTTGTCTTATACTAACGAAGTAGAGATTGTCGGGGAACACATGCACCAATCAGTACTATGACGTCACACACCTCAGTGCATCTGGGTACATTTCGTCCCGTCACCGTAACGTAACGCCAGACCCCAGCGTAACGACGAAGTCGACAAGATCATTTAAAATGATAATATTCGTGATGATGAGAAGAGCCCTTTTTAACGAACGTTAGCTACTGATATCTCGCCAGGAGATGGCAGTCGGGTTTGAACTGCAGTTGTCTTCCCACACACTGCGTATCGCGCATTCCAAAACCATTTAGTTTGTCACTGTTTCCATTACTGTACCTGAAAACCAACTATCATGCAGGAAGTAGCAGCTACTGACTGCCAGCCGATATATTTAGGTCTGGAATAGGCGGGCCGCGCATGCGTACTGCAAGACCCCTCTTACCCCTTCACAGCGTGTTCAACTGCCATCTCCTGGCGTGATGACATTACGTTACAAGGTCAGACCTTATCCTTTAACATGGATATATTTCAAGGATGGGGATTTATCTGTGGACAATATCCGACACAGATATCTGGTGGTTACCATGGCAACCAGCGATCATTCTAGTCTAGTAGAAACATCTATATGTTGCTATCAGAACATCTTAGTTACAATAATTATTATTGAAACGTAATACGCCTAGCGGCTTCGGTGGCGTAGTCGATAGCATGCTGAGCTTCTATGCCCAAGACAGCGGGTTCAAACCCGACCGAAGCCGTCGGATTTTTTAAGAGCGTTAAAAATCCCTCAGAATGCCTTCCTTCGGAGGGGAAATAAAGCCGGCGGTCCCATGTCATAGATTTATGGCATGTTAAAGAACCTTCCACTAATTGCACCTGTGTGAAGCTAAATTGGATAGGTTAAGAATGTAAACAACGCTCTTAGGTTTCTATGTTCGTTACCAAGAGCCGACTGCGGTGTTGTCTAGTAGCTAAGTTTTGAACTTGGCCTAGTAATCGTTGACGGTGGCGCTTGGCGGCAAAAGTAGGAACTATTTGAAAAATTCAAAGTTGCAGTACTTAAATTAAAAAAACAGATAACACACACTAATACAGTCATCACAATTAACACCGGTTATCAGACAGATTCTACACACACCCAAAGTACACGGGGCTACATGACCGCGTTGTCGCAGCCCCTAAACTTAAGAACCAACCAACCAACCAACCGTAATACGCCTGTCGGTCACGAGATACTACAAAAACGTAGTATTGGACTAAAGGTCCCCCAAATTGCTTAAAGTGGTTCAAAGTTACGATTTTTTCTTCTAGCATCTCCGAGTGTCATTTGAAATTTTTAAAATTACTGCTACTGCCAAAATTCTTAGAGTCAACAAAAAATCCCTAACAAGTGACTATTTTCAAAACTTATCAAAAGTGTTAAGTGCGTGAGTGATCTAAGTCTATATTGTTACGAAGATAACAAGGCTCTCAAAATAAACCATTACTATTAATTACCGGTATTTCAAATATTGCCTCATAATAATAATAATAATTATAATAATATACGGTAACAAATCATGATCTTAGATTTGTCCTTTCCTACCTGAAGCAGAGAAATAAGAAATTTGCAGTCACCTTCGTAGATTTCAGAAAGGTTTACGACTCGATTGACAGACCCACTCTTTTCGAAATACTGAAAGAATTCGGCCTAGATAATAAAACAAGAGCAATTATCCAACAGACTCTTACCAACACCACCTCCAAAGTGAAATGTATGGGAGAGATTTCGAATTTCTTTAAAATTAGGACGGGAGTCAGGCAAGGAGATGGATTCTCGCCTTTACTTTTCAACTGCGTACTCGAGAAGGTCATCCGTGAGTGGCGGAAAGGAATGGGTAATAAAGGAGTTGAAAATGGAGTTAGACTTGGTTATAGAAGTATGAATCTGACGGTTGATTGTCTAGCCTTTGCAGATGACCTTGCATTTTTTTCTGACTCGCTAGAAACAGCCGTAGAACAAATCAGAGAACTGAAGGCACATGCAGCAAATGCGGGACTCCAGATATCCTTCGAGAAAACGGAATTTATATCAAACATTAAGTCAGCACCCATTGTGCTGGAGGTAGGAGAAGGGAAAATCAAACGAACAGGGAAATTTAAATATCTTGGAGAGTGGATAGATCCCAACTCCTCGGAGAAAGAAGCCATTACATCACGGATCAGAAAATTGGAAACGGCATATCAACTAACTAAAAATGTCTACAAGAAGAAATCAATATCCATTATCGCCATGATACGACATTACTGCACAGTAATACAACCGGGGGCTTTACATGGTGCCGAATGCCTTGCTATGAGTGGGAAGGGTATGATCGAGAAGCTAGAAATAAGAGAAAGGCAGATCTTGAGAAAAATCCTAGGTTCAATCAAAGAAAATGGTGAGTTCAGAAGACGACACACTCATGAAGTCTACTCTCATGTAGAAAATATCACGGACACCATTCGTAAGAGAAGGATAGTTTTCTATGGCCACATTGCTCGTATGAGTTCTACAAGGTTGAGCAATTGGATCTTCAATTTTCTTCTTAACAAGCAAACCAAGGCGGCGTGGTTCACCGAAGTAGAAAAAGACCTGCGTGAAGTGGGAATTACCCAGGAGGATATCCAGAAACGCGTTCCACTAAAGTTGAAACTCCAAGAACATCATGGATTCCAAGAAAAGCCAAAACTAAAAACTGGAAAGACATGGACTGAAGCGAGGAAGGAACAGCATAGGAAACGAATGCGGGAATACTGGGCGAACGTTAAGGCCCAGGCGCAAAGACATGGACTGAAGCGAGGAAGGAACAGCATAGGAAACGAATGCGGGAATACTGGGCGAACGTTAAGGCCCAGGCGCAAAGACATGGACAAGGGCAGTGTGGTCCGTAGATGGCCGAAACGACAGCAAGAAGAAGAAGAATATAACCAAGGTTCCACCTTTCTCAGAGTGGTGAAGTAACTTGTTTTTGCGGCCTCCCATGACTATTGGTCTTTTAGGCTCAGGGTGTGTGAAGCCTCACACCATAAGGCGCACTCTCTACAGCGCTGCAATTTCATGGGCTCACCCTTATAATTATCGCGCTAAGGGCATTTCTTTTCCCTATCTTTTATTTCTCGTGTATCTTCTCTTTGATATTTTTTTCCTTTAAGTATGTACAGTACTGTAAGTTAGAAGTCAATAGTCACGTAGTTGCAGTAGTATTCATTTTCATCAACGTCCCTATCACTAAGCCCAAATGTTACGCCCCTTAAAACGACCATCATCATCAGCAAGACAGATGTGGGATTATGGGAAGAAAGGCATAGCTCATTCATTAACCTATGTTCAACAATATAAGCACCAGACACTAAACACAAGCGTCATCGATTGCGTCGTGTACCGCCTGCAGGTTAAGCACACCACCACACACTCAAGCTGAGAGGGTGGCGTCTCCTGTAGGCAGTATTGTTGATTTGGATACCGAGTGATGGATGTTCTATTGTTTTTCTTTGTGGTGAAAATTGTTAAAAATCTAATTTTAGATAGATAGTTATTGTTGTTTTAAGTAGCGGAACTACAAGGTCATCTGCCCCTAAAATCTAATTTTAAGCTGACATCGTAATCTTATTTATGCTACCAATCTGAGTTTGGATATTACATTTAGGGGAACAATGTACTGCTTGGGTCTAAGCTGCGTGAACCTGAGAGGAATATGCATCGCGGACTATGAGAAGTGGTGTTGAGTGATGAGGTTTCTCGGTACGTGCATAGTACATAACCAAATACATTGGTCGGTGACTCACTCACTCATTCCTAACACCACACTGGTTTCAGAAAAGACTCTATGTTAGCAGTATTGGAATAGACGAGAATGTCAGGTAGCACGGCGGGCTGTCGACAGGCTTATCAATTCTCGCCTGCCCCTTCCCTGCATCTGCCCTTCATCCCGCAAGTTCACAGAGCTTAGACCCGAGCAGGCTTATGGCATGTCACATGTGAATTTAGACACCATCCCTCATAGTGATTTCAAGTAAGGCTCAACTTTTAAAAGGAGTTAAGCCCATTATATTATTATTATTGTCATTATTCTCTAATGAATACGCCCCTATTGTTATAGAAGGCGGGAAACGATCACACACGGCATTCTACTACAAGTTGATGATCTTATATTTTATGTAGGCTATGTGGTGGGGAGATTTAAAACCTTTCCAACTGTTGAGCGAGTGTTAAGAATGACTGATTTTTGAACACTTGTCACTGTATTGTCCGGCTCTGTGGCTAAATGGTTAGCGCGCTAGGCTTTGGCTCGAAGTGCCCCGGGTTCGATTCCCGGCCGAAAGATCAGGGATTTTAATCTCCTGTGGTTAATTCCCGTGGCTCGGTGACTGGCTGTATGTGACGTCTTCATCATCACTTCATCCTCATTGCGACGCGCAGGTCGCCCACGGGCGTCAACTAGAAAGACCTGCACTCGGCCTCTCCGGGGGCCACATCATCATTATTCATCCACTGCATTAATGGAAGGTTCCAATACTAGCAAGTGTTTCTTCAGTGATGTTGGTACAACACCAGTTGCTTGAAGAACAAGTGGTCTTCTTCTTCGTCTTATGGTTCCTATTCGTTCTGAATGTTGGCTACCATCTTGACTGTGCTGTTCCTATCACTTGCAGCTCGAAATAAATCAGTAGATGTTTTTGAGGTCCAGGCAGTGAGATTTTTAACCAGGATATTCTTCTTCGTCCAACACTTCTCTTCCCTGGTATTCTTCCTTGAAGAATAGACTGTAGGTGATGGTGCTTGGCGGTATTCCTCATGATTTGTCCTAGGTATTTGATTTTCCTGATTTTCACGGTGGTTTATACTTCCTTGTTTTTTTTTTCACTTTTTGGAGAACCTCAACATTTGTGACATGGTCTGTCCATGGTATCCGCAGTATCCTTCTGTACAGCCGCATTTCAAAGGCCTCTAACCGTTTACAATTACATAAAGACTCTGTCAGAGTCCATGTCTCAGCACAAGTGGTACAATAGGCTATTGCGCTGGGGGGAGGTTTTGTGGATATAATTAGGTGGTAACACGAAGATTGTTGTCAAGGTGTTATGAACGGGATTGTGACGTCATAGCCTACCACATGTCAATCACTCACACTGACACTCCTTGGACTTATCCCCACGTGGATAGGCCTACAGCGTGCTGTGCCCTGCTACCGGGTTTCGGAAGTCCACATGTGGTTCCTCAGCCGATGGTTAGTCTTCATTTCCAGGCCCCAGATGATAGAATGGTACAGAAAGGATTACTCACAAATATAACCCACTCGATGACTTTGTTCTAATCCACAGCAATGTACACGTATAGTAGGCCTAAGCCAAGATAAAATTTTATATGAAAAATAATTTTAATGCACAATACTCTATTCTAAATACATAAATACAGTTTATGAATAATGAAAACTGAATCTATTTGAGCTCGTCAGAACGCAAAGTTAATCCCTAAGCTCATAAATACGAATAGTCTAACAACGTCGAATCTGGATAAAGCCGAAAATAAAATTAAATTTCCTACATAAATATGATAAGTTACGCCTCTATGTCAAAGATCTTCAAAAAATGCGCCAATACAGCTAACACTCGTCCCAAGTAAACTGAAATTCCTACTGTACTAAACTTATTAGATAAAATGTGGATTCCTAGTATACGATGAATAATCTATAACATACCACATAGACACTGAGTCGAGAATGCCTCATTAATACAGAATAAATGAACACAAATTGAATAACACTTTCATAAATTTAACAACAAAATTAACGATTCATAATAAATTACTATTTTACTATCTTAAAACGACTCACATGTTGAATTCTACAGATTAGGTAGGCTACCTAACCTCAGACCCAGTCAAAGTGACTGTTCCGGTCAACCTCTTATCACGAACTGATAACGATGGATGATACTACTAGCATGCAACAACAACAACAACAACAATTGATCCACTGGCGTGTTGATAAATATTGCTTTCAAAAATGACATCCTAATACCTTAATCTATATTTTATGTCAACAGATTATTTTCTGTAGAAAACCTTTCTTTGCCCGAGCCAACCTACTTCGTCCATCACCGGTTATTTGATTCCTAAGTAGCAGAAGTTTCCTACTTCCTTTAGATTTTCACCTGCGAATTTCACGTCAATTCGACGTTATTTATTTCGGCTGCATTTTATTATTTTTGATTTACATTGATTGATTTCATCATGAATTCTTTCCTCATGACGGAGTCCATACCATTTAAACACGCATTCAAATCCTCTGGTGAATCTGCTAAGATGACAGTGTCATCAGCAAATCTCAGAGTTGAAATTATTTTTCCTTGAATCAATACTCCTACTTTATATTTTCCCCTAATGTCCTTAATTGCTTGTTCAATTTATAAATTGAAAAGTATGCGTGATAAGTTGCAGCCTTACTTTATACCTTTATGAATTCTCTCTCATGTTCTTCGGCTCGAATAACTGCCGTCTGGTTTCTGAATAGATTGTAGTTAGTTTATCCTCTGTTATTGACATTAAAGTAGGCCTATATCTCTACAATTAAGGTAAGTTTTCTGTCTCAACATTTATAGTTTGTATTTATCCCGGATGAGATGTATAATGACCAAATATACTTACCTTACCTTACCTTACCTTACCCCGTGGCACTACAGTCCATGAAGGACCTTGGCCTGCTCCACCACAGTCTTCCAGGTTTTCCTATCCCGTGCACGCCTCCTCCAAGCTCTGATACGTATCATCCTGAGATCCTCCTCGACATCGTCCAGCCAGCGCTTTTTCGGTAGCCCCCGTCCTCGCTTTCCAGTGGGTTGCCCATGGAAGACCTGATACACCATCCTTGACTCAGGCATTCGCTCGACATGTCCGAGCCACCGGATCCGGGAACTCTTGACCTCTGCGACGATAGTAGGGTCCCCATACAGATCATAGATCTCCTTGTTGGTGCGAAGGTGCCACACTCCGCGATCACACACAGGCCCATAGATCTTACGGAGTACCTTCCTCTCCCACCTGTTCAACAAATCCTCATTCCTCCTAGTCAACACCCATGTCTCACACCAATAGGTGACGACAGGTCGGATGACTGACTTATAGATAGTTTTCTTACAACGTGATAACGTTCTTGATCGCAGCAGATGGGAGAGACTGAAGTAGCTTCGGTTCCCGGAGCGCAGTATCTCATTGATTTCATCGAGACAGTCAGATCCCTCGGTGATAGACGATCCAAGGTATTTGAAAGTGCTGGTCTTAGCGAAAGTCATATTATTATCAATAACAAGCTCCTGAGGTACCTCACCCTGCCTCACGGTGGTCATATACTTTGTCTTCGTGCTATTCACCCTCAACCCAGCTCCCGAAGCCATCTGGTCTAATTCAACAGACCAAATATACCCTCACTTTAATTCTTGTCCATTTGTTATCCGTTGGTGTCCAAACTACTGGAGTGATTTGTATGAAAATGCGTTAAGTAGAAGGCGGCACTGAAATGAAACTAGGGTACACATTATTCATATATTGCTAAGGGGTTAGGGGGTAAGAGGGGACCCGCAATCTTTTATCGCTCTTTTCTTTAAATTCTGTGTGTCAGGTAGTCATCCCGAAGGCTAGGTGGATCCTCAGAAAACACCACCGACGGAAATGTGTGTAGAAACCCACAAAAACCCAAGGCAGCACTATATTGAGGTATTCTAGGTGAGGACTGAGTCTATACATCAGTACTGACTCTATGAGTAGAACTTTTCATAGAAGCTGAGCCCTGAAGACCATTACTCAGCACCACTCATATAATAACAGCCATGAATGAGACTGAGACATCGGTGAAAAGTCACATTTTACTCAAGGCTGTGCCAACAGACAAATGCCAAAATACCACATTCATCAAGATATGGCAACAGGTTAATTTTGCAAACTGTACAGAACAATAGTTATTTGGAATTTATTTATGAAAATTGTCAGCTAATAACAGTTACGATCGTTGAACACTTCCTGAGATAAATTCTGTCCGGGGAAGTAAGATAATTGTATAATCAACAATCACTTCCTGTCCTCTCAGACATGCTGCCTTTGAATACAAGTGATCATCAATCTCGCCGTCTATCAGTATATGTGAAGGTGAGTATATCTCCCAATCAGATCCTTTCTTTTGTTCTTTCTTTCCGGCCGACGAGGACCAGCGGCAAGGTGGTCTTAAAACTGAGGTCGCTCTTTGCTGCAGATTTTAATTCGGTCACAGGCATGAATATGTATGTTTTCGAACCCCGGTGTTCAGAATCAGCAGTTTCAATATGTAATCCGAGATCACAGAAAGCGTATAGTCAACATAGAGTTGCAAGATATAATTATATAAAAAAATTACCTGATGATTTATTATAGTTCCCTCTAATAATAAAAACATTATGTGGGTCCGCCTCGTGGCACAGTGGCAACCATCCTAGGTTAACACCTCTGAGGTCCGGGCTCATTTCTCTACTCTGCCAAGAAATTTGATTCTGGTGTCAGGGTTGGAACGGGCTACACTCAGCCATTGTGGCAAAACTGTGAAGAGATGGTTTCTGTTCCCTTCTAAGCCATCCTAGAAATGATTTTCCATAGTTTCCTCACTTCTACTCCTGGCAAATACCGGGATGGTTCCTAACTTAAGGCCACGGCAGCCTCATTACCAATTATCACCTGAATTACAAATAGGCCTACACACATTACGACGGGCTTCAAAATGACACAGGTTATCAGACAGATTCCACGCATACCCAAGTACACGGGGTTTCACGTTCATAGTGTCGCAAAGCCCCTAAATCAATCAATTAATTAATCAATCAATCAATCAATCAATCAACAACAATTTAAAGGTTGCGTGATGTGAAGTGTGTATGCTACAATTGACACCGATGGCGCAAAACTTCATTCGCGCACACAGCGAATCTCGTATGCGGACGAGTCCATGTGCTCCTGCGTGATTGATAGGGGAGGAACGTTCACTTCGCTCCTTGGTACTGAAGTGTTCGCGTCAGCCTCTTCCGCGACATGACTAGGGAGGTGTGGCCTCCAAACAGTGGGACTGTTCTAGCACGGCTGATCGCTCGCGTTACTTTCAAAACCGAAATAACACGTGTGCCGCTGGGTCAAGTTTGGCAGAATACGGTTTGTACAATCATGTCATTCAACCAAATAGTAGGCTGGGTAAATAGAAACGAACTGAAGCTGAATGTACAAAGGTCTGTTTCCATGACATTCAGAAGAAGGGGACTACATGGAGTTTTCTGTTTTGGAGACCAAGAACTTAAGTCCTTAAAGAGTTATAAATATTTGGGTGTAGTTTTTCAAACCCAAGGTTAGGTATTCACCCTCCATCTCACGGACCGCATAAATGCCACCATGAATGCAATGTCCGGCATGCATCTGAGAGACTTGTATTTAGCAACAGCCATAAAACTATTCATCCTAGAAGTCAGCCCTATAGCAAAATCTGGCCTGGAAAATATTTGGGAACACCTGAGTCTAAGGCAACTAGAAAGGATCGAGAAGTCTAAAGCAACCTACTTGAAACGAACACTCTACCTCTCCAAGTATCTCCCCCCCCCCCTCCCTCCGACTTGTGAACGAGTTTTCCAGAGAGAAATTTATGAGGAGGAGCTGAGAATACAGTCGTTACTCCTAGCCACAATATCGTATACTGTATAGGCCTACATCTAATTCGAGACAAATTACTGTTGAAGAAAGCCGACATCTGGGAAGAGTTCTACTCCACCGAAGCCATGACAAATCGCGAGTGGGCCCAAGGTGGATATGCTCCACGGCACTTACTGACTAGGTTCTTCGTTCATGGGTTACATTATAAATTGTGCAACAGACATTATTTCCACGAACCTGGTCCGAATTGCGTCTGCTTGAGATGTGGTAAACACTGTACTAGGTACAACCAACGCTTAGAATCATTTGTAAAATTTTGTACCGGTGAAGATTGATGTAATTTTAATATTTGCCCATTGTGCGCATTAAATTAAATTAATATGAGTAGGATGAAAAGCAGCATTTCCCTGAATATATAGAAACATGACTCACAATTCTACGCCTAGTAGTTTACTATTTATGTTTTTTTTTTTTTTTTTTTTGAAAGAGAACACTAAGCGTACTCTGATCGTTAATCACTCGTTCCTAGCTACTGCAGAGTGCACGAGCCAATGCAATGTTGTCAAGTCGATGCAGAACGACGAGACTGTGAGAGAAGCTCTCCCTCCATTGCGTTAGTATTATGCTCTCACGTTCAAGTCCAAGCAGACAATGAACGATGTTGCTACATCGGAACTCGGGGTGGCAGGACGTGTCACGTATTTCAGCGGAGGCGTGACGGAACTAAAATGCGTTACTGCGCCGCGGCAGAGACTAGTGTGCCGGACTCTACCTGTGATTGTATTGCGAGTTAAGATCTCAAGTGACGAAACGGCACTCTCTAAACTTGGTGTGGTGACAGCTGGCGACAGAGGTTTGGTTTCGCTCCCAGTAGCACAGCAGCAGTGACGCCCTCCACTACTTTCCTTCTCGTACCTTTCCCTCCAAGCCCTCGAGTCCGCACAGGTCTGCGCCATACTCTGTGAGCTGCCAGAATGGGATTGACAGCTCTCGCCTCGCCATGTGGTCTGAGAACGCGGTTGCCAAACTGTACAAGCCAGAGATACAGCTGACCAGGCACTGAAACATGTGTGATGTAATATTGCAACGCAGAGTATTATGACATCAACTATGCGAACATGGATTGGTCAAGAGGCAGAGAGGTGATGACTGACAAGGAATTTCCGGCTAAATGTCAATCCTATTCAGGCAGCTCACAGAATTATAGTAATTGCTCTCTAACCAACTAGGGGATTTCTTCCGTTGCGATGTGACGAATTACTGATTGACATAACGTGTAGATAAGCTCAGACCACTTCCTGTCGGATACGTCACTTATCGCAAATCATATGATAATACAGCTGTTATTGTCACTACAGGAAGAGTTCGTTTTTTCTAATAATGCAAGATCTCAGTCTGAGCGTGGTAGTGGCATCTAACAATATTTGTTGTAGTGAAAATAGATAAATTCGTAACCAAAGTGAAAATACAGTACGGTAAGTGTTGTGTAAAAATAGCGGGTGAAATCTTTTTCAGTCTCCCATTTCTAAACCTGTGATGTTGAGAGGATGTTTTTGAATTGAAAACAAGATCTACATGAACTTCAGGTATGTTCACAACTCTCCGATGCCAGCAAGACACGAACTAGCCTGGATTAGATTTTCCTTTTGTAAATATCAGGTTAGAACCGACTTTAGCTAGCTTATTAACGCTAAAGGATTCGAATCCACGCTCTCCCGATGCCAGCGAAGCACGTATAGTGCGTCTCTACCTTAAAAGACAGTACGCATTAAATGGAGCGCGCTGATGCCAGATCTGCTTCATATACAAAGTTCTGCAAGGCCGGGCACATGATGTAGCATGATTCGTATACAGGCGTGCTTTTACGCAAAGCTCGGGAAATTTCCAAAATATTTGTTTGTTGTATATAATTGTACCTCATGCCTTGAAGCGAAATACGGTACAATATTTAGATTATGATACACCGAAGCTCAGAGCGCGATTTTAATGCACACATTATAATGATTTAAAATTTTCAATTATTCAATTACTATTGAATATGATAAGGCCTTTTTCTCGAATATCATAGGTTATAATAAATTATAATACGACATAATAATAATAATAATAATAATAATAATAATAATAATAATAATATATTGTGGTCCACGTAATTTACCCAATTTTGTGTGGTCAAGTGTGGGGTATGCAGCCAAAATTAAATTATTCATTTCTTGTTTCTTGAACGAGACGTTGTTCAATTTTATGTAGTTCTTCACTTGCGCCCATACCATTTCGATGGGATTAAGTTCACTGTGGTATGGTGGTGTGGTAAGGTGACAAGCAAGAACATATTTCTCTGCTGTGATAGCCAACATTGTCTATTACTAGGCTAGATCCTTCGGGAACATTGAGCGACAATATTGCTCGGCGAACCACTTTTCATATACTTCACCTGTCATTTTGTCGTGTGTGTCTACCGGGTTCTTTTTGGCACAGAAACGTTAACTCTGCACCATTAACGAACCCTTGTTAATTCCCGGGACGAACAAAGGCAAACTACGGAAACCACTTCGAGGATGGCTGAGGTAGGAATCGAACTCGCCTCTTCTCAGTTTTGTCTCATGGAGTTGAGTACACCCCGTTCCAGCCCTCAGACCAGAATTACATTTCTTGGCAGAGCCAGGATTCAAACCCGGGCCTCCACGGTGACAGCACAGTGACAGCCAAGAACGCAACGAGGCGGACAATTTATAAAGAACACAAAATCCACTTCATTTCATAGTTTTACTTCACATCATCCACCTACCCTCCTTCAAACGTAGTCGGGGGGAGATAGCCTGCGGGCCACATTAGTAAACAAAGTTCCGGTGCGTCAGCGCTGAGCGGGAGGACAAGGCGAAGTGCTATAACTTATGAATGCTACCTAATATTGAGCTCTGGTTTTTTTAAAACTATTTCAGACATTAATGAACATTTCTTCGCGCTTAGTCACCAACGTAAAGTCAACAGCAAAAAACTTTTTCGCTAGCTAACTTTTTTCAAGTAACATTTAAGAGAAAAAAAATCATAACTTTCTTATTATGAAAATAATTACTGCCCTGAGAAGTAGGGTATCTTCTACCAACATTAGGCAATCTAAAAATAAATTCTTGATCTGTTGCGATCATTAGTTCATTATCTATGGCGTGATAAGTTTTATAAATGTAAAAATATAGATTCGCGCTAAAATATCGTAATTGTGAAAATTGGGCCATGTGTTAATTATTTATGGCTTTTATTTTTACACCATCATAAAGAGCGGGAAATTCTCTAAAATACCACGCAAACATTTTCTTGAATTTGTCAATTTCAATTATTGGGAAATGGCAACATCGCTGGGGTAGAAGAGGACGAAGCTAATTGCAGGACATACGAGTGCGAGTGAGAGGCAAATACTACATTTAATTCCATACTGTCTTTTAGGGTAGAAACGCACTATAGAAGCCCACTGCTTGCTTCCGCTTCGTTGAAGAGCATTTTTGTGGTATGGAAACACGGCACGAATATACTGACATACTTTCTGTCACCTCAACTCAATCTAGCCCTATATTCATTTCACCATGGAACTACAATGATGGCCGTCCCTGTAGAGTGGGACTTTGCAATAGTCGTGCCGCGGACACTTCGCAATGACTCACCGCCACATTTATAGCCTGTGCCGATTACAACAGCGTGCCGTGAAGTCCTGGTTTCTGTCATTGCATTTATTACATACGCCGCTGGCAAGATACCTTAGTTGAGATAATTAAGACTTGCTATGAATTAATGTATGCCAGCCCCGTCGTGTTGGGGTAGTGCGCCTGCCTCTCACCCGGAGGCCCCGGGTTCGATTCCCGGCTCCGTCAGGGATTTTAGAAACTGACGTGAGGGCAGGAACGGGATACACTCAGCCTCGTAAAGACAATTGAGTAGCTGTCTGACAATGAGGCAGCGCCCCGATCACGAAAACCAAGATTAACGGCAGAGAGGACCCGATGCGCTGATCACGTGTTACCCCAATATCTGCAGGCCAAGTGGCTGGGCAGTGGTAGCTTGGTAGGCCTAGGCCCTTCACGGGCTGTAGTGCAAGGTGTTTATGAAGTACTGTAGTCAACCTCGTATCACGTGGACATGGTTAGGTATAGAACAAAACATCGAATTTTTCTAGTGGAAACTTATCTCAAGAAGAAGTTTGCAGTAAATTTGTTCGACATTTTGCGATTTTTACCTGTGGGGGAACCTCAAACGAAATGTATACAGAAACAATCCGCGTACTCTGGAGGCTCTTGAGAACAAAATAACTGCGCTGATACGAAACATCAGTGAGGATGAATTACAGCGAGTGTACCAAAACTTCCTACGTCGGTGTAACATGTGTTTAGAAATTGTGAAACAGCAGTTCCAGCAACTACTCTGAAATTCATGTAAGTAATTATGATCATTAAATTCGTTAAAAAGTGTAAATTTGTTATATCCTACTAGTTTGGCGCTACGCCGCTGCTAGCTCCAATGCCTTGTTCGACACGCGACTAGCCACAGTGCCCCAGCCACCAGGCAGCATCTGCGAGTCTCGGTTCTATAGAGAAGACCCTCACTGTAGAATCTCAAAAATGCTTACCATTTCTGGACGTACTTGGTGATCACAATCGAAGACCAGAGCCCGTCACACACTGTTTAACGAAAACCTACCATCACAAACAGACATTTACACAAGGAATCAAACAACAACCCCCAGTCTTAAAAGAGCTACCGGTACCATAAAATCATTAGGGTTAGAAGACCTAGCTGTTCCGCCCCTAAAACAACAATCATCATTATCATCATAAAAACTCTACTAGACCGAACTAAGATACAGTTATGGGGGTTCAGAACTAAAACTTGGACTTATGGGTATGTTTATATTTGTCTATTCGTATCGCGCGCGCTTTAACGAGTGGGAACTAAGTCCACTTGCACTTGTAACTACCTAGGTACAGGCCGGACGTTTGTTTTAGACGAGTGAACAATCTTAATGGAAGGCTGGAGGTGAGTTACTACAGTAGGCTACCTGTGTTGTCAGCGGTTACGTCTCAAAACTCACGAGTCTCAAAACTCACGAGCTAAATATAGTAACAAATAGTATCAAAACTCACGACAATAAACTAGTAGCTGAATAACATTATAATAACAGTCTCAAAACTCACGATTCCGGAGAGCACACTGCCCTTCAACCCATGTTTGTCCACCCAGTTTTAGAATGGGATTTCGTTTGTATTGTACAGACGTCACAGTGATGCAGGTTATCAGGCAAATTCTATGCCCACCCAAGTACACGACCACGATGTCGCAAAACCCCTAAAAGAATCAACAACAACATCTTGATGAGAGAGGTGCCAATTACAAGAAGGCAAGCAGTTCTGGCTGACTCTAACAATGGACCTTTTCGCAATGAACTGGCTTGGCCATGGCTACCCATAACCTTATATGTGGCTATGGCTTGGTTCGTGAGTTTTGAGACTGGCCCAGGTACAGGAACCGGTTAGAACATACTTTTACTAACCCTCATCTTGAAATTCGTGAATTTTGAGACTCGTGAGTTTTAAGACTCGTGAGTTTTGAGACGACACGTTGTCAGCTGCCCCATGCGATCAGATGATTGACAAAGCTATCTCACGCAACTGCTGAAGTACAGTCATTGGCAAATATAATGGCGATCTGTTCGTAACTTTGTAACGTGTGCTTCCGCGTCACACAATACTTCGCCGTTGACTGTATTGCCTGCACGGTGGTGTCGTCACGTGCTCAGGTCTGGAATTCCATTACATCAGACCGGTGGTGACAAATGTGAAGCGAGAGGGCTAGAGAGTGACTGTGTACAGGCTCACCCGCAAGCTTCAAGGTCAAGGCCAATCGTCTAAAACAAACGTCCGGCTTGTATAGTTACAATAAAGTAAACTGGGAATGCGACTGGGAGCCAGGTAAAAGGTCCATTCACACACCCGCAGACCGCACACACACACACACGCACACGCACACATACGCGCGCGCAGCGGATTAGGACCGACCGTATTTCCGCCCCGTGAGTCACTTATCGTACTAGGCTGATCAAATCCTAATGTTTTTGAATTTGTTATCTTAACGTAATGTGCTTATTATATTTCACATCTATACGTCATTGCAAGAAACAATGATGCTAAACATTGTATAATTTGCATTGTTTTCGGAAATTAATACCGGGAGAAAAGAAACATAACTTGCATGAACTTCTTTTTTTTTTTTTTTTTTTTTGTGTAGTTTGTGATCCATTTAGGTAATTTATACGTTGTTTGGTATCATTTTCGTGTAATTGTGTGTAGAATTTTTGTTTTTATGTGTTAATTACGTATTATCAAGCATTGCTTGTCTACTCGGTTTTGGTTTTGTGCATTTCGAGTCATGGCGCTGTTACGTTTGAAAGCTATATTCCTGTTTGCTATCTGTACCACAGACTCCAGAAATTTTACAGAAAGGGTAGAAGTGTAATTTGACAAACATGTTATGTGAAAGAGTAGCTGACACCATGATGAAAATACACACATCAAAAAAAGTTTTGCATCACCTCGGTTCCCAGATCTACGGCATATAGACGTTGACTGTGTATATTGTATCCAAGATACAGTCCCTTTGACTGTTCATAGATGTCACTAAAACTGCTCAAAGATGTAAACAACCATGCATGAGCAGGGCCTATTAGACGGAGGGGGTACGACAGCCGATCAGTTCCAGTCATTCCACCAGGACGAAGGTACGCTGCTCATGTTGTCTGTAGTTCTACCATGCCTAGAAGGTCAATACCGCAGTTCGATCGCGTCCGCATTGTTACTTTGTGTCAAGAAGGGCTCTCAACAAGGGAAGTTTCCAGGCGTCTCAGAGTGAACCAAAGCGATGTTGTTCGGACATGGAGGAGGTACAGAGATACAGGAACTGTCGATGACAGGCCTCGCTCAGGCCGCCCAAGGGCTACTACTGTAGTGGATGACCGCTACTTACGGATTGCCGCTCGGAGGAACCCTGACAGCAATGCCACCATGTTGAATAATGCGTTTCGTTCAGCCACAGGACGTCGTGTTTCAACTCAAACTGTGCGCAATAGGCTGCATGATGCGCAACTTCACTCCCGACGTCCATGGCGAGGTCCAGCTTTGCAACCCCGACACCATGCAGCGCGGTACAGATGGGCCCAACAACATGCTGAATGGACCCCACGGAATTGGCATCACGTTCTCTTCACCGATGAGTGTCGCATATGCCTTCAACCAGACAATCGTCGGAGACGTGTTTGGAGGCACCCTGGTCAGGCTGAACGTCTTAGACACACTGTCCAGCGAGTGCAGCAAGGTGGTGGTTCCCTGATGTTTTGGGGTGGCATTATGTGGGGCCGACGTACGCCACTGGTGGTCATGGAAGGCTCCGAAACGGCTTTACGATACCTGAATGACATCCTCCGACCCATAGTGCAACCATATCGGCAGAATATTGGAGAGGCATTTGTCTTCATGGACGACAATTCTCGACCTCATCGTGCACATCTTGTGAATGCGTTCCTTCAAGATAACGACATCGCTCGACTACAGTGGCCAGCATGTTCGCCAGACATGAACCCTATCGAACATGCCTGGGATATGTTGAAAAGGGCTGTTTATGGACGTCTTGACCCACCAACCACTCTGAGAGATTTACGCCGAATTGTCGTTGAGGAGTGGGACAATTTTGACCAACAGTGTCTTGATGAACTTGTGGATAGTATGCCACGGCGAATACAGGCATGCATCAATGCAAGAGGACGTGCTACTGGGTATTAGAGGTAGTGGTGTGTACTGCAATCTGGACCACAAATGCTGAAAGTCTAGCTGTATGATGGTACAACATGCAATGTGTGGGTCTCATGAGCAATAAAACGAGCTGAAATGTTGTTTGTGTTGATCTCTATTCCCTTTGTATTTAACGGTTCCGGAACTCTTGGAACCGAGGTGATGCAAAACTATTTTTGATGTGTGTATTTGGTCAATTTAAGCTCCAGACGTCGCTGCTCCATCCCACATGTTTACAAAAGAAATTGAAAGGAGAGCGCAAACAATGAACCAGTTTCAATGTTCATGTTAGGCAGGTGCATCAAAATGTTGCAAACATGTTTTAGGAGTCCTTTTCTGTCAATGGTAATTAGGGCCTATTAGACCATTATTCATTCAATTCCGCTAATTGGCCAACTAGGGACCACGATAAGCCTCATTTTACATTCTGGCATTTGTTCATTTTTCGCTTGATCCACATTGTCTTCATGAGCTCACTGTGTTTAGCACGACGTTCTTCTGTCCATTTCGCACCAGTTGCCCGTTTTTCGTCCCGGAAAGTCCCAAACGTCTTGATGGCTGCTCTATAAAGATTTCGGACGTGTGCATCTTCTGCTCGTATCCCCATTTCTTTCAGATCTTTCTGGACGTTAACACACCATGGCATTGTAGTTTTTGGTTTTGAGTCGAATATACTGAAGATACGTTTCGTCCATTATTATTATTATTATTATTATTATTATTATTATTATTATTACCTTAAATGGCTAGAAAGTCCCCCAACGTCCACACCAACTGTATTCCAACTCATTCCTGTTTTCCGTATTTTTTCGTTATCGTCACCTTTCGGCCATTGCTATTGGCTTCTTTGGGAATATAATGAAAACTTATATCCGTAACCCTTTTAAACATCGGCTTGCAGCCGTAAACTGAGCAATGTTTGCTCATTTTGTATAAAAAATACGAACAAATTAATATGATCTGTTCACCCATGCAAGAAACAATACCAATTGTCACCACGTGGTAAATTTATCCTACTTAGAAAGGTTCTTATTTTCACCGCTAGATTGTACATCAGATACCTGGAGATGGTGATAGGCGTTAAATATTTGCCCACGCTAATCCTAGAGCCCCCCCCCCCCCCCAGTCCAAAAATATGTCGATATTAAAACAACTTCTACGAATTTCTTATGTTCTTATGGAACGGAATCTACGAAGTTTAATTCACTTGCATTGCTAATGCGTGGAAGAAGTGATGCGGAACGAACATGCATGAGTCCAGCAGCATAGCGATTGATTATGCTAACGCCTCTAATGTGGTGTAAGAGCTAATGCAACTGGCACTCCGAGTCCAATGAGCTGTGGCAATTGCACAGAATAATTGGATGTTAATGGCATAATGAGAACAAGCTACGTACACTCCCATTTAGTTAACAAGAGACCAACCGGGAGCCGAATCTTGAACATTTGAATAAGATAATTATAGAAAGATCCAGATCTGTCTGAAATATACCCCTCAACATTCTTCCACTTACTGCCTAGTTGTCAGTTGTCCACTTACTGACTATTGTAGTTGCTTCCGGACATTTTTAGTAGGGAAGCAGGTAAAAGATTTTTGTATTGGTATTTTGTGTTACATAAACCTTTGCCACACACAAATGAATACCAGTCGTGTAGTAGGCTTAGATCCCTATTACTTTCATTTTTGCTAAAATTATTCAATACCCGAGCTATGGTGATAATGAAGTGGAGCATACAGCACATACGTAATAAATACTTTATTGCGCACAATGTGCATGGAAGTAGTTCTTACGATCCATCATTAGTCCAAAATTTTGGGAAGGATTCTACCCTAAGTTTACACGATAAATGCCTCTTCCGAGGGGTGTCCATATATTTTCTAATTTTCACAAAATTTCGTCAGAGACACCTCTCTCCTCTTACACGTCCTCACGTGGTATCTGTCGCAAGGACCCTTACAAAGCTTGCACACGCATAGATCGTCTGCTTGGTGATATACTGTACGTCTCTCATGCAGATCCGGTTGTGGAAACCATGGACCGCAAAGCGCGTCAAGATACATACATACATACATACATACACTGTTACAATCTTATATTGGGTCCGCCTCGTGGCGTAGTGGCTAGCATTGTTGGCTGTCACCGCGGAGGCCCAGGTTTGATTGCCGGCTCTGCCAAAGATTTAATTCTGGTCTGAGGATTGGAACGGGGTTCACTCAGCCTCGTGAGGAAAACTGAAAAGAGGTGGGCTCAATTCCTCCCTCAGTCATCCTGGAAGTGGTTGGCTGTGGTTTCCCACTTCTAAACCAGGCAAATGTAGGGATGGTAGTCTATCTACGTTAAGACCACGGCTGCTTCCCACCCAAATCCTACCTCAATTACAAATACACACACTAGTACAGACATCACAGTGACACAGGTTATCAGACAAATTCTACACACACACAAGTAGGCATAGCCTACACAGGGCTAAATGACGATGTCGCAAGGCCCCTAAAAGAATCAACAACAACAATCTTACATGATAGAATCCCACTGCGGTCGCATTTTCAAGTCTTACTCAAGAGAAACAATGTCATCGTTTGAATTTTTAGCCTATTTTCATTACGAAATAATAGGCTTATGATATCACCTTTTGTCCGTGTGTGTGTGCGCATGTGTGTGTGAAGTTTTTTTTTACCTAACTTTTATACCCTTATGAAACTTTTGGCAGTTTTCCCTGTTTCTATAGTTACCGCCGAACGGAATTTTCCGAGTTTGAGTAGGCTGAAAACATACTTAAGAAATTCTACTTCTGAAAACAGACTCAACGGTCTAGCATCGTTATCTATTTACAGAGACATACAAAACACTGACGAAGTTATAAACCAATTTTGTTATGCTTCAAGAAACCTTGACTTTATATTATAGTGTAAGTTGTGAACCAAAACAGATAGTTAGTCATTGAGGTTTTGAGAGGCGTAACAGTGAGGTCATGTGCCCCGAATCAAAACGGTAATGATCATTCCTTCTATCTAAAAAGTGTGCAACATGACTCTATTAATAATAAAAAAAAGTCAACCCCTGGCACTATACAGCCCATGACGGGCTAAGGCCGACCAAGCAACCGCTGCCCAGCCATTCGGCCTGCAGATATTGGGGTGACGCGTGATCAGCGCGTCGTGTCCCCTCGGCCGTTAATCTTGGTTTTCGTGATCGGGGCACTGCCTCACTGTCAGACAGCTACTCAATTGTCCTCACGAGGCTGAGTGCACCCCGTTCTAACCCTCACGTCAGTTTTAAAATCCCTGACGGAGCCGGGGGTCGAATCCGTGGCCTCCGGGTGAGAGGCAGGCACGCTACCCCAACACCACGGGGCCGACCTCTATTAATAAAAGTAAACAAAATTGTCTTCGTTGTGTTTAACATTAACCAAACATAAAACATCACAACAAATTGGTTGAAAATGTGATGCCAGATAGCCTTAAAACTCATAATTTTGCACCAAATTATTCAAAAGAATCGCGGGGAGGAACCCTGGATCCCCCTTTCTCTGGCGACTATTCCACACCCCCAAACCCCCGGATGCCCCCCCCCCCCTTCACAATAAAACTCTATATCACAAATCACTTCTTATAAGCCAATAATGAGTCAGTCTCTTGTGAGGTTTACAAGGATATGCTAAGTATTAACTCGCTACCATCTAATACGAACTATAACGCTATAACCGTTCACAGCTAGGCTATTTATTGTGTGTTGGTTGTGCTTGCTTTGGACAAAGTTTAGTCCAAATAGGGTTAGTTCTTGGTGAGTTATTTATGTTGTTGTTGATTCTTTCGGGGGATTTGGGACATCGTGATTATGTATACTCGTGTACTTTGGTGTGAATAGGATTTGTCTGAAAACCTGCGTCACTGTGATGTCTGTACTAGTGTGTGTATTTGTAATTGAGGTAACATTTGGGTAGGGAACGGTCGTGGCCTTAAGTTAGGTACCATCCCGGCATTTCCCTGAAGTAGAAACGGAAAACCACTTCCAAGATGGCTGAGGTAGGAATCGAACCCGCCTCCTCTCAGTTTTAACTCACGAGGCTGAGTGTGCCCCATTCCAGCCCTCAGAGTAGAATTAAATTTCTTGGCAGAGCCGAGAATCAAACCCGCGCCTCTGTGGTGACAGCCAAGAATCTAGCCACTACCCAACGCGAGATATTTAAGATTAGCTGTAAGGTGGGTTACTACCTATTGCTAGCGGTTTGTAACATTGGAACGTCCGCCTCGTTGCAACTTGCATGATAAATATTACAGCCTACAAAAATCATATATACTACACGGGATCAAAATAAAGATTAGTTTTCGCCTTCCATGGTAAAACTAAAGGATATAAGAACCTGGATTCTACACCTGTACTTGGATAATACATGATTTTCTTACCTTATTTCATATTCTGGGAGTCATTACCAATTGAAATTAATGTCCATTGTCACTACTGAGATATTTCCATAGTTGGTGCTGTGATATGATATTTTAATCAACCTACATGAACGATGGGATACAAAATAACCACCCACGTAATTTTAATTTTAACTTTTTATTGTAATTATTTTTGATATCAATTTATATGGAAGGAGAGGGTATTTTATTATGTTTATATTCAATTGGAGCTAATGGAAGATTTTCGATATACGAATACTATAAATTTAACGCGAGGGCAAACATGAGCAGGAACGGAGATTTTAAGTCATTTAGCGAGGCAGAGTAGATGTTGCAACTCAAGTTATTCTCGACGATATGAACAGCGGGGCGCTTTCCCAGAATTGGAGCAGACAAGAACTGACGCCTCTCTGAGGCGCTTTTCCACGAACTTGGTTCATGTGAGGTCAAGCTTACTGAGGACAAGGGAAACAAGGCTTTCGACGTACTGCATAACCTTATTTGGCTATAAGACCTGCAATTCCCAGAATGGGATCCACGCTTCCCCTGAGCAAATCAGAACCTTGACGACAACCCAATTTGATGGAGTGGGAGACTTGGGGTCGGCATCGCAAGAAGAGATTGGCCTACGACCACGTGTGATGGGTGCTGGAGAGAGGGATATCTAGAAGTTTTAAAAGACTCAACCCGGGGACGAAGAGTCACTCCATTTGATTCTTTTTCTTTAATCAGACTCGATTATTATGTTGATGGTCAGTCTAGTCTACTTTTGAGCATCCCTGAGCTCATAAACTATTACAGTTGCAGTATGCTGGGGACATATCTCGTTCACGCATATTGATGATAACAGTTGTGTCTTTGGCTGTTGTCATAAATGGGATTCTTGAAGCTAGTACTTCATCTCACGCAACGCAATAATTTTACATATCAAGAATTTTCAAGAAGATGATGGCGATCTCGTACAGAAGACAACAGATTTGCTCGATGTTGAGCATAACCTACCATGAAGTCAGCACTGGTGAGCGTAGATGACATTATGACATATCTCTCTGTTTTTCTTTCCAAATTAATCAATCTTTCTTTGGGCAAAGTAACTGTAAATTCATTTTAATTCTGCAATAAGTTAAAGTAATATGTCTCCGCTTCGTCTTGATTTAGCCCCCACGTTAATAGTAAAGTCTACGTCTTCCATTAGCATGTGTTTTAAAAGTGATCTTTTTATTATAATTAAATTCAATTTCATTAAATTCAGTTTCCGAGTTCAATTCTTGTAGATAGAATTAGCTATAATACCGAACCTGTCCTCTCTTAGTACATATCATTTTGGTTGGAAGCTGGATGTTTCCTCACGAGCAGAGTTAAAAGAGTCTATATAGCTGAGGTAAATAATGGTAAGTCTGATTATAGGTATATTTCGATGTCCTAATGGTAATTGGACACGATGGCGCCCATCAGGTATAAATATCTATAGTGGTTTCACCACAGTACGTCAGGCGAATGACCATTACTTATAGTTGTCCAACTGTGGAACTTGTTGTGGTGCTGATTCACTCCCATCAGGAGATAATAACCATCACATTTGTACGCCCAACGTGAGGCCGAAAACTAGTGGTATTTACAGAGAGAGGAAAGTTTTTTTTATTTTTTCTGTGCAGTGTGTGTTTTTGGGGGATATATATACTGTGTCTGTGTCAAAATGTCGAGTGAAAAAGAAAATATGAAACTTAGAAGCAGTCAGGTTACGAGTGGTGAGGAGAGAGAGAGAGGAATGTGGAAGATACTAATGAGGGCAGTCCGGAGGGAACGAGCTCAATGGTAATAACGGAGGTATTTACAAAGAGTGGAGCTGATAAGGAAAGTGCTCAGAGTTCTAATGAGGGAATTATGGCCTCACTCATGCAAATTAAAAATTATATAGATGCTAGTAAGAAAGAAATTAATAATACTATGAATGTTATTAATATTGAAATCAATACCAAATTGGATGCTACTAAACAAGAAATTAAAGAGGAGATGAAGGTTAATAATCATGAAATCAACTTAAAATTAGATGCAACTAATGTTCAAATGGAGAATGATAATAGAGCAATTAACATTAAATTAGATAAGTGTAGGGCGGAAACTAATAATACAATTGAGCAATTAAATAAAAGAGTAGGCAGAGTAGTGGAAATTAACGAGGAGGTATGTAGGGGGGGTGAGAAAATGAAGGAAAATAGGTCGGAGTTCAGAGAAACGATATTGGAAGAGGTTGAGAAGAAGATTGAAATCATAGAAAATAAAGTAGACATGATTAGTCAACAGGTGGTAGAGAGTATGCAGGAAGTAAGGGCAGAGATTCTGGAACATAATAAGAAAGAAGATAAAAAGACTAGAGAAAAATAGGAATGGAGATAGGTAAAATAATGAAAGCATTAAGCAATCAGGAAATTAAGAAGCAAAAAGTAATGGATGATGAGAATTTGCATATTAGGGACAGCTTTAAAGCAAGTAGAGAGGAAGTTAGTATGAGATTAGCGAAAGTGGAGAAGCGGATGTTAGGCCACAATCAGAAAGAGATAGTTAAAGAACATGAAGGGCAGAAAGCTGAAATCAGGAACTCGAGGAGTAAGAGAAAAAACAGAATAAAAGTGATTTAGTAGAAGAAATGGTGCAAGGCGATAGCATGGGCGTTGAGGGAAGGCAGGAAGATAGAAATCATAGAGGTAGAAAGAAAGTACAGAATAATGGTAATTTCTTAGAGGAGATGGAAACCTGGCTGAAGGAAAGAGAGACATAACATAGTGAGGGGTTGATGGAAATAGTAGCCGAGATGGACGGGACAGGAGGAGGTGGAGCGAACTGTAAGGTCACCATTGTAAGGTGTAGTACAGAGGAAGGGGAAACAATAATAGTAAGGAGAGAAGAGAGAGTCACGATAAAAAGAGAAAGAGATAAAGTCAGTAGTGCGAAGGAAGGAAGTAATAATCACAAGTAGAACATTTATGTAGCGTTGCAGTACGGTAGGTTGTGTCGCCAACCAGTACTCTTATGTATATTGTAATAATTATGACTTAGATGTGAAAAGTGAGTTACTAAGGGAGTTAACAGATGTTCAGGAAGTAGGTGAGTGCAAAATTTTATATCGGTAGCAAAAGTCTTTGTGTCTGGGGCGTCCGTTTTAGAATTATTTGGTTCTGATTGACTTAGTAGATATTCAACACTGAACAAGAGCGTGTAAAGGTGGATTGGAACGAAAAGGAAATAATTATACCGCTTAACAACCCAGGTAAGCAGTATGGTGTGACGTGAGAGGTGTGTACGTTGAGTACGGTGGTGTCGGCCAGTAGTGTCGAGGAGGTCGGTCAGGTGTCTATGGGTATAGAATCTGTACCATTATTTTTTGTGGGTAATGTGCAAACGTACAGGTCTTTAGAAGATTCCTTGCGGGTTGCAGCATTTAGTGATGAGTTAGGAGAGCAACGTAGTGTTCAACTTTATAATGTGTTGCTACACAACAGGAGGATTGTTGAGGAGAGAATTGGCAAGGCCAATTGTTACACACATACGTTAAACGTGCATAATTATTCTGTGTTCGTTGGACATAGATATCCAGTTCCTTTTCGGTATCAAGAGGCAGTTCAACAGCAAATAGATCAGATGCTAGAAGATAGCATGATTGAATACTCTAATAGCTAGTATGTAAATTCATTTATAACGGCCCTTACAGGAGAAGGGAAGGTCAAATTTCAGATAGAGGTACGCTCATTTTAAATTTAGCATATTAGTGTGAAAAGGTAAGATTTATAGTGTCAAAAAGGATTGGCAATACAGCATACGTTCTTAAGAACGAGGAAGGTATACAACTATACGGAATGTACAATATCAATAGTCTGAGGAGATACATATCATAAGGATATGAGAGATGGTGTACTATGTACAGAAGTGTAAAATTTGGTAAGTTTTATTTTTTATGAAATAATAATAATAATAATAATAATAATAATAATAATAATAATAATAATAATAATAATAATAATAATAATAATAATAATAATAAGTTATGTACTTGTCCACTATACAATACAATACAATACAAAATATTTTGTATTGTATAGTGGACAAGTACATAACTTATCAAAATCAATACGGAAAAACTTGAAAAAATGATTAAAGTCATAGATATTCAATAATAATAATAATAAACAGTTTACGTGTGACAGACATTCTGACTCAGGTAAGGTGACGTCAGAGCTGTGTATGCCAGAGCGTGTTGGAGAACACATAATTAGCTCTGGTGAGACAAGGCAGGACGAAGGTGTTTGTCTCAATCAGATAAGAGACAGGAGCAAAGGTAACGGTGTACAGAATATAGGTCATTTTTAGCGTACGGCTGTTGACCTGTATTTAGGGTGAAGTAAACATTTAAAGATATGTACTAATTGGGAGTCCAGCACTGAGATACGGGTTTCTCTGAAGTGTACACAACAGGTAATGTGACACGAGACATATTTAAAGGGATACTTTGTTTATATAACATGCACAAAAATATTAATATTAATTAATATTCATCGGATTATAGATACTTCAATATTTTGTATTTTCTTTCAGTAGTACCTTATATGTAAATTCTTTACAGAGAATATGGCATGGTGTCAGAAACGTTTCACCGGACGTGTGAAAGTGTCGTAACGTAAAGTTACAGTGTGATCTCGTGTTGGAGGTATAAAGCATAATGATTTAAATTCTGGAGAAGTGAGATTTATAACACTTGTATTGAGTGAATCTCCAAGAAGTCTCAATCAATTTTTCACGTAGGGAGTGAAGGAAACCGCAGAAAACGGAGAATAAACCTATCATGCGATAGTATGAAGGCAACACAAGAAGTATCTCGTGTGCAGTGTAAATGAAGGGTTATATATATAAATATGCATTTTTAGGGTCTTTCAACATATTTTTTATAACTAGCGGCAGATACCGCAAACTGTTAAGAAAAAACTCGTATAGGCACGATGTGACAGATCAATGAACAAACACTGATATGAAGGACCAAGGAGAGGGGAATTTGTATTTAAGGGTGATTTATATGTTTTTTGTGAAGGGTTATGTATATATATATGTTTTACTTGTTTTTTGATGATGTGTCTTTAGTTTATCGTATCGATTTTACCTAGTAAATTCGCACGATAAACTGGGGCGAATGAGATATTTCCATAGTTGGTGCTGTGATATGATATTTTAATCAACCTACATGAACGATGGGATACAAAATAACCACCCACTTAATATTAATTTTAACTTTTATTGTAATTATTTTTGATATCAATTTATATGGAAGGAGAGGGTATTTTATTATGTTTATATTCAATTGGAGCTAATGGAAGATTTTCGATATACGAATACTATAAATTTAACGCGAGGGCAAAAATGAGCAGGAACGGAGATTTTAAGTCATTTAGCGAGGCAGAGTAGATGTGGCAACTCAAGTTATTCTCGACGATATGAACAGCGGGGCGCTTTCCCAGAATTGGAGCAGACAAGAACTGACGCCTCTCTGAGGCGCTTTTCCACGAACTTGGTTCATGTGAGGTCAAGCTTACTGAGGACAAGGGAAACAAGGCTTTCGACGTACTGCATATCCTTATTTGGCTATAAGACCTGCAATTCCCAGAATGGAATCCACGCTACCCCTGAGCAAATCAGAACCTTGACGACAACCTAATTTGATGGAGTGGGAGACTTGGGGTCGGCATCGCAAGAAGAGATTGGCCTACGACCACGCGTGATGGGTGTTGGAGAGAGGGATATCTAGAAGTTTTAAAAGACTCAACCCGGGGACGGAGAGTCACTCCATTTGATTCTTTTTCTTTAATCAGACTCGATTATTATGTTGATGGTCAGTCTAGTCTACTTTTGAGCATCCCTGAGCTCATAAACTATTACAGTTGCAGTATGCTGGGGACATATCTCGTTCACGCATATTGATGATAACAGTTGTGTCTTTGGCTGTTGTCATAAATGGGATTCTTGAAGCTAGTACTTCATCTCACGCAACGCTATAATTTTACATATCAAGAATTTTCAAGAAGATGATGGCGATCTCGTACAGAAGACAACAGATTTGCTCGATGTTGAGCATAACCTACCATGAAGTCAGCACTGGTGAGCGTAGATGACATTATGACATATCTCTCTGTTTTTCTTTCCAAATTAATCAATCTTTCTTTGGGCAAAGTAACTGTAAATTCATTTTAATTCTGCAATAAGTTAAAGTAATATGTCTCCGCTTCGTCTTGATTTAGCCCCCACGTTAATAGTAAAGTCTACGTCTTCCATTAGCATGTGTTTTAAAAGTGATCTTTTTATTATAATTAAATTCAATATGAAGTATAACATAAATTTCTCGCCAAATCAATACTTTTTACTTACATAAAAATTCTACAGGTACATGTTTCGAAAACACATAATGTTTCCTTCCTCATCCCACTAATTGGTGTAAAACATCAAATTACATCGAAAACCTCACTAAATAACAAAAACACAGTGAACAGTGTTTTTGTGTTTTTGTTATTTAGTGAGGTTATCGATGTAATTTGATGTTTTACACCAATTAGTGGGCTGAGGAAGGAAACATTATTTGTTTTCGAAACATGTACCTGCAGAATTTTTATGTAAGTAAAAAGTATTGATTTGGCGAGAAATTTATGTTATATTTCATGTTAACTAAGTCAATACGGAACCTGGAATGAGTGCAATTAATAAAATTCGATTTCATTAAATTCAGTTTCCGTGTTCAATTCTTGTAGATTGAATTAGCTATAATACCGAACCTGTCCTCTCTTAGTACATATCATTTTGGTTGGAAGCTAGATGTTTCCCCACGAGCAGAGTTAAAAGAGTCTATATAGCTGAGGTAAATAATGGTAAGTCTGATTATAGGTATATTTCGATGTCCTAATGGTAACTGGACACGATGGCGCCCATCAGGTATAAATATCTATAGTGGTCTCACCACAGTACGTTAGGTGAATGACCATTACTTATAGTTGTCCAACTGTGGAACTTGTTGTGGTGCTGATTCACTTCCATCAGGAGATAATAACCAATACACTACTGCACTGGAAATATTTGCTGAATTACTTAAATGTGTGTCTTCAGTCTTTATTTGATGCTCACGCATTCAACGACAGTAATGGCCATTGCTTGTCGTTGTTCAACCAGTACAGAAAATGGTGCATGAGGTTTCTTCAACTGTTACCGATACACCCAAAGACGCATACATTGACGCCACTTTGCTGTTGGCAACATGTGGGATACAAACGATTGGTCTGCCCGCAGGACCGTACTACCTAGTACCTATAGCAATTATAGTAATTATTGGTGTAAGCAAACACTGCGTTTTCATGTTGCAAGATGCGGGCTACAGTACCGTATGCGTGGGGTAGACAATACTCTATTTGCCCCCTAATTCACCCGGATAATGGCGGAGGCAGCTGGAATTTTAAGATTTAAGTCGTGATCTAAAACGGGGAAGGTAGGAGGGTTATAGACAGTGGAGGAGAAATCATCTATTAGGCCTACTACATCATTTCCACAATAATCATTCATTTTACAAAAGGTTTTTCGGCTAATTTCAAGCCTAATTTCAGTAGCGTAGAAGGTTCTCATCTCCTTCAGTGTTAGGAAAAGGAACTCCTTCGGACCAAGCCGAGGAAACGGGAAGAAATTGAATTGGAATTTTACTCAACGGATGCTATGACAAATAGGCACTGGAATGGACCAAATAATGAGTTGAATAGTTCAATAAATAGGCTGGCTATACACGGCTTTCAGTACAAACTACGCTCTCAATCTGGCTATCATGAGATATCTGGGCAGTATGGGTAAAAATGAATGGACGATCGCTCCTTGATAACTTTTCTAAAGTACAACAAGTAGTTCCGTGAATAACTATTTTCATATATCCTAATTGCCTCTATCAACATACACAATTTCAATTTGATTGCTGTAATAGATTCGTAGATATTCAGAACCGTCTAAATATTTAAATATTTCGGCTAGTCGCCATGTTGGATTTATATATATAGGTCTTGAAGTCATGTACTATTACATAAATAGGCCTATTATTGTGTAACTTAGGTGTAGTATTCAAACCAATCGCAGGATTAGGACACAAGAAATAAAAACGAGATTTTAAAATTTCGCATAGGTGCCATCTTGTGGTTTTGAAAATAATTGAAATAAATTAGATGCCAGTGGATTAAAATTTCTATAAGCATTTGCCGTACAAAGTTTCACTGCACTTGGATGGTTAAATCGCGAGAATCGTTTATTTAAATATTTATATTTCGCGTCACCGCCATGTTGGATTTGTGCTCACCACGTTATTGAAAGTCCCATATGGGAGTTTATGTTCATATCCTCTATCAACGTACAACATTTCAGTTTGATTGTTGGCATAGATTAATAGATATTGAGAACCGTCTAAATATTTCGGATTGTCACCATGTCGGATTTTTAGCCTATTTTCAATTTTGAAAAAATAGGCTTATGAGATCACCTCTTGTCCGTGTGTGTGTGCGTGTGTGTGTGTGTGTGATTCGTGTGTGTGTGTCCCCCCCCTCTAATAAAATCTAAACGGCAGGAGCGATTTCAATGAAACTCGGAAAGTTCATAGCACTATTCCCGGCGACCTCGACCGTGCCCTTCAAATTTTGTTACGACTCACCAATCCAACATGGCGGCTGTGCGAAATATTTCACCAGCATTCAATATCTCCGAAACTATTACCGATATTACCCTGACATTTTCTATGGTGATAGAGGGAACTACTATAAGTTCACTTATGTGACTTTTGAAAACCTGGTAACTACAAAACCAACATGGAGGCCAAGCGAATTTGTGACTTTTAAATAGACGTTTCTCGTGATTTGACCAACCAAACGCAATGGAACTTGGTACAGTGTATGTTTATATACATTGTAATGCACCGACATCTAACTTCGTTCAATTGTTTACATAATCACAAGATGGCGGATGTGCGAAATATTTCACCGCCATTCTATATCTCTGAAACTATTAGCGGTATCTCCCTGAAATTTTGTACGGAGATAAAGGGCACTACTGGAAGTCCATCTATAAGACTTTCAAAAACCTGTTAACTACAAAACGAACATGGCGGCCAAGCGAATTTGAAAATTTTAAATAGACCTTTCTCGCGATTTAACGTTCCAAGCGCACTGAAACCTGGTACAGGAAATATTTGTACACATTGTAATCCACTGGTATCTAATTTAGTTCAATTGTTTACATAACCTCAAGATGGCGGCAGTGCGAATTTTAAAATTAAGTTTTTATTTCTTGTGATGTAGTCATGCGATCGAAGTGGAAGTTTGAATAATGAACCTACGCAATAGTTTTCCTTTAATGGTACATGACTCTATGGCCCATACATTTAACAATCCAACATGGCGACCATCCGAAATATTTAGGCGATACTGAATATCTACGAATCTATTTTAGCAATCAAACTGCCTTTTTTATGTTCATAGGGGCTATGAACTTAAGTTCACCTATAGGACTTTAAATAACCTGGTGATCACAAATCCAACATGGCGGTGACGCGAATTATAAATATTCACATGGACGTTTCTCGCAATTTAACCATCCGAATGCAGTGAAACTTGGTACAGTAAATCCTTATACGAATGTTAATCCACTGGCATCTAATTTATTTCAATTGTTTCCATAACCTCAAGATGGCAGCTGTGAAAAATTTTAAAATCTCCTTGTTTTTTCTTGTGTCCTAATTATGCGATTGAAGTTTGAATACTACACGTTCACAATAATCTGCATGTAACAGTACATAACTCTAGGACCTACATATATAAAATCCAACATGGCGACCATCCGAAATATTTAGTCGGTTCTTAATATCTACGAATCTATTACAGCAATCAAACAGAAATTGTGTATGTTGATAGTGGCAATTAACATAAGTAGGATATATGAAAATAGGCTGTATAGTTCTTCACGGAACTACTTGTTATATATGTAGCCCATAGCTTCTGACATGTTTGGTAAAAATGAGTTAAGCATGTATTGGAGTTCATCAGAGGTAAATACACCATTCCATGCTGGAAAGGCCTCTTTCTACCTTTTAGTGTGGTCACAGGATGGCAGTGCTATTTACATTAATTTCTAAAGGGTGCTTTCTGAGGTAGAAGGTGCACTTTAGCTAGGCACCAGAGCTAGCTAGAAACAGATACAATCGTTCTATTCTTCGGATAAGGGCCGAACATTTATCTCAGTGAAGGTTTTTGATAGCACCAACTATTGACCAAATGGGTGAGAAAAATGGAGTTTTGAGAGAGAAACTAGCATACCTCCCTTAAAGGGGAATGTACAATAATAATAATAATAATAATAATAATAATAATAATAATAATAATAATAATAATAATAATAGGAGAATTTCAAATAGATCATGTGGCTATTTCCAAAAAGAATCAAAAAGAATTTATGAATGTCAAAGTCAAGAAAGGAGTCATTGACTCTGACCACCATCTATCCTTAATCAAGGTAAAATTTTAACCAAACAGGTCCAAACCAAAAATAACAACAAACCTGCGCGTCGATCCAGAATTTCTTAAACAGAACGCCAGTACTTTCCAAGAAAGTATCCCTACTCACGATTCTTCTGGCTGGTTAGAACTCAACGATATACTTTCGAAAGCTTCTCAAAACATAGGCACACCTCCCAGGAAACGCAAGCATAGGTGGTGGAACGAAACCTGTGACAAGGCTATAAACTTCAGAATTAAAGCCTGGCAGAATTGGAATTCTCACAAAACGGAACAAAATTGGCACGAATTCACCAAAGTACAGAAACAAACCTCTAAAATCATCAGATCTGAAAAACGCAAGTACGATCACTACAGATTGGCTGAAATTAAACAAGATTTTACTAAAAACAATACACGAAACTTCTACAAAACATTCAGAGAAGAATTATCAAATTATCAGGCACCCAGTCTTTGCTTCAAACGCCTGGATGGGACATAGGAAACAAATAATCAAGAAAATTGCAAACTTCTAGCAGATTATTTCAAGGATCTTTTAAACTGTGAATCCCCTAAAGAACAACTCATCTTTGAAAAAAAAAAAAAAAAAAAATCCAACCAAGATTCAGAACCCCCAACATTGGAAGAAATTAAAGAAATAATCCATGGACTCAAAAATAATAAAGCCCCAGGGGAAGATGGTATAATTGCCGAAATGCTGAAGATAGGTGGTGTGAACGTAGCCCGGAAAATCCACTCAATTCTCGAGAATATTTGGATCACCTGAGGATTGGAAATGTGCGCTAATACATCCACTGCACAAGAAAGGGGATACAACCAACATCAATAATTATAGAGGAATTTCCTTGATACCAGTTATTTATACAATTTTCTCCAAAGCCCTGCTCACTAGACTTGAGAAACAAACAGACCGTCTGATTGGAGAATACCAGGCAGGTTTCCGAAAAGGAAGATCATGTACGGAACAAATTCTTAATCTCAAAACTATCCTAAATGCGCAAAACCAGACTGACAGTCATTACCTTTGTAGATTTCAGAAAAGCATATGACTCTATAGATCGTCAAACACTTTTCAATACTCTAGAAGAATTTCAAGTGGATAGAAAAACAAGAGAATTAATCAGACAAACATTAACTGGCACTACTTCAAAAGTTAAATTCCTCGGCGAAATATCTGAGCCTTTTGCAATTAACACTGGGGTCCGCCAAGGAGACGGATTATCTCCGTTACTGTTCAACCTCGTACTTGAGAAGATAATCAGGACCTGGGAAAAGGAAACTAAGGGAATAACCCTTGGCAGACTACTTAAAGATAGAATTCATGTACATTGTTTGGCCTTTGCTGATGACATAGCAATCCTTTCTAATAACAGGCAAGAAGCAATTCATTCCATTGAGAAATTACATGAAATTGCCATCAAAACGGGACTTCAAATTTCTTATGAGTAAACTCAGTACATGGAAGGAGCCTCACGATACTTAGACGGGCAACTTATGAGAGCTAAATTCGGCAAAATCTTTCAAGTGAACGAATTCAAATATCTGGGAGAAATTATTCAGCCCTCTGGTTTAAACCGTGAAGCAAATAAAGAGAGAATTTCCAAATTACAGAAAGCTTACAGAATCACTTGGAATAGGTATAACAAAAAATCAATATCTCGGAAAGCAAAACTTAGACATTATAATACAGTAATCAAACCGGAGGCGTTATATGCTTCTGAAACCTTAGTCATTGGTGGCAAATCTTTAACCAAAGAGATTGAAAAACAAGAAAGGAAAATTTTACGAAAAATGTTTGGCCCAGTTTTTATAGAGGGAATCTGGAGGAAAAAGTTATCCCAGGAAATATATCGCCAATGTGAAAAAATGTCTCATACTTCTCGGAAAAGACGATTGAAATTTTACGGGCTCATTATCAGAATGAACAATGGCAGATTGACTAAAAGAATTCTCAACTTGGCCCTCTCACTAAAAACCAAGAACAGCTGGCTACGTGAAATTGAAACAGATCTCCAGGAAATCAACATTTCAGACAATATTATACAGGACAGATGCTAATTCAGAACCCTAATCGACTATCACCAATTTGAAGACAAACCCAACACTAGGGCCACCATAACTTGGACAGAAGACCGAAGAAAGGCGCTCAGCGAGAGGATGAAGAGATTTTGGAAGGAAAAGAAGGCCAACACATCAGCTAAACAGGTTCAACAGTGCTCCTGAGTCGGGCATAACGATGCAAGGAGAATAAAAATAATAATAATAATAATATAATAAGTTGTCTGATAAGTTGTTTCAGCTTCTAAAAGGAAAGAAAGTTCCGTATCACCAATATCAGCCAGAGTGTGTTCTTGAAAACATTGAATACAAATTTTATTGGGACCGAACTATTCTGAGTGATCAATCGGTATCACACAACAGGCCGGATCTGGTAGTAGTCAGCAAGAAAATAAATCAAACTACCTTGATTGATGTTGCGATTCCTAAGAACAAGAATCTCCATTCAAAACACAGAAAAAGGATCCGCAAATATAGCGAGTTGGTCGGCCACAGAATTACTCGCGTCGACACTCCAGGAACACGAGTACTTACGCGACTAAAACTACCACAGCTACGTAAACATATCAGTAGACAACCTCTTACTCACTCCATCCACAACCGAAACTCCTCCCATCACGCCTGCTTTACTTAGAAACTTCATCAAATAGCTGCCAGACAAAGCACAAGGAAACGACGAACTTCACGCCTCAATGCTTAAACAAGATGTTCAGTAAAGAACATATAGCCTACTTTCTCCTAAATGCAAGGGTTTAGTTATAACTCTTTGTCCTCTTCAAGGAGTATAATTGAATGTTGGTTGTAGTAGCTTGTCAAATACAACGTGCTATACGGATATTAATCGTTGATTGATTGAATCCTCACCTGAATTATATATGCACACACACTACTACAGCCATCACAATAACACAGGTTATGAGACAAAATTCAACACTGACCCAAATACACGAGGCTAAATGACCATGATGTCCATGCATCACAAATGAAACAACAACAACAACAACAGCTTCTTACCCAAAACCTTACTCGTATAAAAGTTCACACAATAGTACGCCTACAGACGTCACAATGACACAGGTTATCAGACGTCTACACACACCCAAGTACACGGGCTACAAGACCATGGTGCCGCAAAACCCCTAGAGAATCAACAACAAAAATAACAACAACAACAACAACAATAGACTCTACCGCGGATAAAGGACAAAGAATTTTAATCATTCCAGTCGAGTGTTGAAATTTGTGGTGTTATGAGTACAGCATATTATATAATATTTTTGACTCCAAATACACACAATATATACTTAACATTATAATATGTGAGTAGTTATGAATCAATAAATACAAAAAGAAAAAACGAATCAAAAATATTCCAACCTGTAGCGATTCGAACCACAGTAAGCCGGACTAAGAGGCTAGATCGCTACCACTGCGCCACGGATGTGATACAATAATTTTATGTAGGCCTAAATAGCATCTTTAGTACAAATGTATCATTTTTTTGCGCCGAAATCAACGATTTCCTTAGCGTTTTTTGGCGCTTCGATAAACATTTGATACTAAATATATTTTATTTTGTTCAGTACATTCCTAAAAGGATATAACTTGACGCAGTTACGGATATATATTGAGACCGTTAGTCGAGTCAACAACCACGATGACTTTCCTAACATCCCATAAGTCGAATAAAATTACCGTGAGGATCAGGTGAACTTCCTAAGAGACTAAGCGGCACGAGACACTGTAGTCCACGGGGATCGTGGTACATGGTGACGATGGTCATAACCTGCCTGAGGAAAGGTTCACCCTAAAAACTAGACTGAGAAATTAAACATCCAGACTTAAGTAAAACGCCGTGAAAATTTATTAAAATTCACAAGCCCCTAGCCTAGTTCGGAGGGTTATAATCGGCTAGTCCGCAAACTAATAAACAAAAGAAAATAAAGAGCAGGTCCCTACCTGAGAAGTTACTGAAAACCCTCGCGAAAGATCTATCTCACAATAATAAAGCAACAACAGCAACACTAGGAAAATGGTACGACGCAAGTCCCTAGTTCAAGTTACAAGATTAAGCTAATATCAGAATTTACATTTAACAGGGTAGCAAAACAAATCTAAGTTAGGATGATACCATTTCCACATTTACATTTAACGGTAATCATCTAGCTAAGTCCTAACAGTTAATAACAAAATTTACGGCGATGACGTCCGTAACAGAAAACAATTACAACAAATCTAAGTGTACAGCCATGAAAAACATTTAATTATTCTTAATAACTACGTGCTATCAGCACACAATAAGGTAACATGTAGGATTTACACACTTGTACATCATAAATGAGTAATGAAATAGACACACATTTTTATTAAATTCCTGCCTACACCTTGGTTTACTCTTTGTAAGCCATAGTCATCTAATGTGTGTAATTACGGTGACGAATGCGTAGTTGAGACCACGTCTGACATCGCATGGCCTGAGCTCCACAAGCTACGAACTCTAGGTTCGCGCATGCTTCAGGTCGCTACAAAAGTGTCAACTGTCCTAGTCATTTCCACACAAGGAAATTACCTTCAACTGCACGGCTATGTCAACAGTTCCAAAATGCTACAGAACAAAGTTAGATAGAAAGAATTCATTAGTTAGCTTTTGTTTTTACCAAAGTTATGCGTTTTATTATTAAGTTGTCGGTTTAGGTTTATCGTTGGTTTATGGCGAATAATACTGACAATAGCTCGGGCACGGAGTGTCTACACTGAGATCATTCTCCACCAAAAAGCCTCGACTCAACAGTCGGAATAAGATCAACGAGCAATAACAACTCGGACACACAATAACACGGGTTACCAGCGGCGCAAACTCGCTTTCAATAACTCTGGGATAGGCCTGTCCACAACAGTTACCTTCCAATAACATCTGGTCAACGGGAACCCTCCCGGACAAGGTAATCACAAGTACCGTCATACAATAATTCCTGCATTTAACAGGGTCGCCTGCAACTCACTATAGAAAACCTGACCTAATTGTACACGTCAAGACGGTACACGCAAGAAGTGCGCTCAACTAACAAAAAGCAATCTATAAAACATGTGATCTGAGACAGGGTAGAAAACTGGGTTACATAAGCTAAGTTGCAAAGAAAGAAAGAAAGAGCGAATACAATTGCATTCTGTCTCTTGTCAAAGTAGTCCTGTCTCACAAACAAATGAAGCGTGCTCTCAAGGGCACTGGATTACAAAACCAGTTTATGTCACCAGCAGGCTACCACATTCCTGCGTTCGGTCGACACAAAACACACATTATTCAAGGCCGGCGATTTAATCAAAATAAAACTATACATCTGGCCTGTTCATAAAAAAAACTTTACAATGGGTTATGAACCTCTAAAGAATCCGTGTATAAAAACACGCAATAAATCTGAATATAATAATATAATTCCGTCTTTCTACCAAAGACGTCTAAATGATAGTAATCTTACAATTACTGGAGCTCTTCGCTCTCAAAATACAATTCAGTAGTTGCTAGTACAACATCAAATAAAAACGTGTTTTACATGACACAAGAAAAATGATAATTGTGGCGCAGATTCACTCAAGGAACTGCTTAATGATACGTTGGGAACCGAGTTCGATGCTAGGCAACGAAACATTCCTTCCAATAGTTAGGTTCAAACTTGACCAAGAATAGCTTCTGAGCTTATTCAAAATGAAAATATAATGCATTTACAAAACTGGCAATTACAGTCGATTGCCTAACTGATACGACTGTTCTAACGAAAGTCAGGGGTGTATCAAAACTGGCTGCAAAGAATGCAGTTAAAGAAATAACCATGACATCTGATTGTCATAACTAAAGTCAGCAAAGACTTGAAAAATCACCCCAAATAGGGTTGGACAAAATAGCCTCGAATTACTACGGTCACATTTAGCAAAAGATAGGCTTTGACGTTCTACGACGTTCATCAAGCTGCACCAGGGTTACCAAAATGTCAGACCCAAGGGTGTCTCACTATACTGAAATAAATTACATTAAATTAAACTAGATACAATCCCTACCTAGAAAAATGGCTGACACAGAGTGCGGTTGATTCACAAACTACATTAAATCTAATATACCACCAGAACTAGAACAAGAGAAGGGATGTCCAAAAACTCACGACATGGAGAAGCTATCACTCAGCCCTCTATTCAATAACCAGGGTTGTACAATTCCTCTCTGGATCTCTGGAACGGTATTATCCTCATCAGGATTCCCATCTGGACTCCTCCAAAGACCAGGGTTCGATTCGTCCCTGTCGACAACTCCGTGGATTTGCTGGATATGCCTGGAAATGGCATCTTGGATTCCTTCCTTCTCGTCCTCGGTTCTGCAAGCTCCACCATCATGCTAGTTCTCGTAGAAACATCACCCTCATACCAGGATGGTATTAGCCCATGATGACTGATTCAAACATGGTGTGGAATAGTCTGGTCACGTTGACGGTGAAATAATTTATGAAATTCATTCTTTCACTTTCCAAAAATATAATGTTCGTCGTAAATGTTGTAGGCTTTGATAGTAATTGATAACACAGCCTTAATTTCGTGGATGTGAATAGATATGTGAGCTAGCACTGCTCTATGATTCTGCACGTGCTAATGACGCTACTTTTCTATCATGCAGCATCGGTAAAATGTACGTCGTTTTGGAAATAATAACTTCACTCTGGCAATCCAAATATGTTACACAATTATAATCACACTTATTTGAAGTAGTTGCAACCCATTTACCTGTATATTTTCCACAAGGCATTTGGCCCTCCATAAACACGTGGGTACTAAAATGTGGTGTTCCGGTAAAATTATATAATTCACTAATACTTGCCAGTAATTATCTTCAATATGTTTCTGTGGCTCACTGTGCATAAATACCAGTATTTTACAATATGCCAGTGCACGATGGCACCTGATAACCAATTCAACGCTAACAAGCGGATATTCTTCTATGTCTTACAGGACAAATACAATTACACGCCTGTACTGGGCGGATTCTCCAGACGTAGTGCAAGGCACTGGGTGTCTCAAGGAAGTAGGTCGTCAAACCGAAGTCGTTGAGCGACTACTTACGTTCCTATTTGCGTATCTGCAAGGGTATTACCTTACCTTAAGCTAAAATAACATTCTCAAAAAATGTTTTAATAATGCAGCATGACGAAATGGAATATTCTGAGTCTTGAGAAAGAATAAAATTAATTAATAAGACCTCAGATAAATAATTAGCAGTTTTCACCAAAGTCAAAAGTGCGATCCAACGCTACTTCAAAGAGTATCGAGTGAGCTCTCAGCTCCACGTGGCTTCCTGGGTGTGTTCAAAGGTACAACATCCCATCATAAATGTTCTGTCATAAAAAATATCACATGAAGCATAGCTCAGCGGGTTCATCTGCCTCTCCGTCGTTTCAAATAAAATGTTGGGACGACATTTTTATTTGACTTGAAATTCATTCAGGAGTGATATTTTTTCAGATTGGCTGCATTAAAGGTTCCAATGCGCTCTCCTGTCCTGATGTCTTCTACTACATAACTTCCATTGTTCAAAGGCTGTCGGATACGACTAGGGCCATAATATAAGGATAGAAATTTCCCATATATGCGGTCTATAGGACTTGAAATTCCGGGTCTCCTTATGAGGATAAGGTCTCCCTCAACTAGTGGTTCTCTAAATCTCTGGCGTCTAGTTCTTCTCAAGCGCTTGGCAGCTTGTCTGTCCATAGTTTCCCTTGCAGCTAAAAGTCTTTTGGCATGTGATGGTTGTAAACAAGGTGGATTTACTATCACACGATCCCATATTCTCAGCGGCATCTGGTTCAAATGCAAGACCATAGGTATTTGACCAATGCTCTCATGGACTGTTGAATTCATACACTTTGCCATAGTGACTAGGACTTCAGTCCATCGCCAGTGTTCTTCTTGACAATATAATCGACAGAATTTTGCGATAATAGACATCACGCATTCTGCTGGGTTGCTCTCTGGATGACGAATAGATGATAAAACATGACCTATTTCAAGCTCATTCATAGCATTGGCAAATTCTGCTGAGGTGTACTGTGATCCGTGATCAGTCAACAGGAATTGTGGCTTTCCTGCCTCCGGTATCACTTGACGTCTAATCCTCTGAATAATCTGATGTGCAGTGGCTTTTTGAATCGGATGAAGCATCGTATATTTCGTGAACACATCAATAGTTACAACGATGTATCGATTCCCACGACGAGCCTTAGGTATTGGGCCATACAGGTCCTGTGCGTATAACTCTCTAGGTTGAGTTGGGAGTATTGGTCTAGGTTGTTCCTTCAACAAGTGTGACGTGTACTTGTTCCGCTGGCATGCGTCGCAAGCACGTAAACACTGTCTAAGGGTGGCTCCTAACCCTTTCCATGTAAAAGATTCCTTGATGGTTGCAATGGTTTTGTCTGTTCCACCATGACCAATGGATAGATGAACCATAAGAATAACAGATTCTTGGTATCTCCTAGGAATAACTGCACGCAGTTGAGTGTGGTCCTCGTCCACAAACTTGTATAAGACACGATGGTAAATCAAGTAATTATCTGCAACAGCAGCAATTCTCGCATAATGAGCATCCTGTGGATCCATTCTTCGTTCCAGGAAACGGATAATGTGCCTGAGTTCCTCCTCACGTCGCTGTCCTTCAGGTAGATGACGAAGTCGGCGAAGGTGTTCCTCGCATTCTCCCTCGATGTCTATGGCATTAACAGTAGCTTCAGGATTCCGGCTGAGGATGTCGGCCAACACATTCTCTCTGCCTGGTCGATAAACTATTTCCAAATCGAACTGTTGGAGAAACAGCGTCCAACGTGTGATCCTGTCGCTTGCCAGTCTTGTTCTTAAGATGAAGGTCAGTGCATGGCGATCGGTCCTCACAATAATCCTCTGGCCTAACAGAAGTTTCTGCCAGTATTCAAGTGCGTAAACTATTGCAAGTGCTTCTATCTCGGTCGTGAAGTAGTGAGATTCATGTGCTCTTAAACGTCGGCTTAAGAAAGCGATGTAATGACGTTTCTTCTCATCATCCTCCTGCAGTAAAATGGCTCCTATACCAATGGCAGATGCATCAGTTTCTAGAATAAAGTTCCGGGAATAATCTGGATATTCTAACTGAATTGAGTCTACTCGCATCTGTTTAGCTCTCCTGAAAGCTATCTCGCATTCATCATTCCAGTTCCACATGCAGTTCTTTTTCAGTAATCCTTGCAGAGGTGCGACAGTCTCGGAATACTTCTCACAATGAGCAGCAAATAATTGGAGAATTCCTAAGAATTGTCTCACGTGTTTCACACGGGTTGGCGTTGGAAATGCAGCAACAGTTCTAATCTTTGCCGGATTTGGTCTGTATCCTTCTCCATTGATTATGTGTTCCTACGAATTTCACTTCTTTCTGAAAGAATCGACACTTGTCAAATTTGACCTTAAAATTTGCCTGTCGAAGATTCTCAAAAACAAGGCGCAATGTCTTTAAATGCTCTTCTTCTGTTTCTGAAGCTATGATTATGTCATCCACATAACATATTACTCTCTGCTTCACTTCAGGAGTCAGCTTGGCATCAAGCGCTCTGATTAATGCGGCTCCGGCATTTTTCAATCCAAATGGTAGTTTTCGAAAGACATAAGTAGTCTGATCAAACAGGAATCCAGTATATTTCTGAGTATGCTCAGATAATCTGATATGGTAATAAGACTGAACCAAGTCCAATGATGAAAATATCCTTTTTCCTTTGAACTTCCTGAGAATGTCCCTAATCTTGGGCGGTCTGGCGTGCTCAGGAGATAGGCGTTCATTCAAGGCTCTTGCATCGAGACAAAGTCTCAAGCTTCCATCTACCTTAACCACAGGCGTTATGGGATTCAATAAAGGAGTCGGTGATTTCTTGATTGTGCCTGCTGCTTCCATCTCATGGATCTTCTTAGCAGCTTCTTCACGATGTTTCTCAGCAATCGGGTAAATTTTCTTCTGGAATGGGGAATCATCCAGTAGCACAAGGTCGTATTCGTAGTCTAATATCTCACCAGGTGTGGTGTCGAATATGTCCCTGTATTCGTTCAATATTATATCAAGATTCTCTCGTGTGGGTGCTGATAATGATTCTGCCTCTTCGTCGGCATCGAGTGTCTCGTCAATTTCCTTGCCATTCAAGTTTTCGACTACGTCGACTTCGGATAGGAATTCCGTTTCTTCTTCAACTAGGTTCATCTGAATGGGTTCGTTCGGCTTGAACTCTACCGTGTTATGGCCCATGTCAATGATACCATCATATTTTCTAATGAAGTCTGCTCCTAGTATGGCGTCATGATGCAAGCCCTTCATTACAAGAAATTCGTGCAAATACACATGATTTGAAATCTTCAGAGTACAAAGAATCTGGATTTTGCACGTCACAACCCGGTCAGGTATGACACCTCTGACTCTTACAGCTGAAACAGGCAGCTCTGTCACCTCAGAGTTGGCCTTTAATCTGGCATGGCAATCGGCGGAAATAACACTAAACATTGCCCATGTATCAATGAGAATGACTACGTTGACTTCGTTCAAAGTGGCTACTATCTTGGGCAGACGGGTCAACTCATAATTGTGGTTCGTCGTTCGTCGTTCGTCCAACAAGTCTTCTTGGATTGGCTCCCAGAGAAACATGGTAGCAGTTACTCGGTGCTCAACCTGACAAGAATCTGTTAATTTTTCGGCGTTTTTTTATTATCCTGACGAGAAGTACTGGGCTGGTTGTGCTCCGTCTCCTGTGCCGAATTTCTATTTTCCCTCGAAGTTGGGCTCCGTTCTCCCTCCTCTTGGATTTGCAGCTCTCTTAGTTGTTGGAGGTACTCACGGCTCTCCCGTGCTCTTCCTTTCCAATCTCTGTCTGGCTGGTATCTAGGGTCTCGATCTGGGTTATATCCTCTAGCGTATCGATAGTCCCTTCGGATACTTCCGTGCTGTTGGTTTCTTCCGTTATTCCCGTGGTGGTAATTTTCGTGACGTTGGTTATCATTCGTCTCTCGGTCGAATCTCCGATTCCAATGACTACGACGGTCATCTTGTTGATCTCGAGCATATGGAGCGTTGTTCCATTCCCTCCTACGATAGTTGTAGTTATTATCACATTGCCCAGAACTCTCTTGTGTTTGCGTTTGTTGCGGAGTCGGGCTTACTTTATCGACAGTGGTCAAGTTTATGTGTCTTTCCTCGCGCCTGTCAGCCTTCTGCTGACGGTGTGTCGGGAACTGTTCCGTGTTCGCATCCAAGCGTCGCATAATCTGGTCACATTGTTGAAACGTGGATGCCCCTGCAGCGATCAACACTCGTTGTACGTCGGCAGGGTACTGTCAAACAATGGTGTTAACTAAATCTTGTTCAGACAACGGAGGCTGAAGACAACGAAGCTTCGCAAGCTGTATAGCGAAGTAGTTCGCATAACGAGTAGGCGTATTCGAGCTGTATCTACGAGTATACATTTCAGCTCGGATGCTCTGCTGAATGTCACTCGACCAATACGTTCTTAGTTATGCTTCCTTAAAGTCCTGGTAGCCTGTAAACGAGTATCTAAATGCTCTAAACCAGGTACTAGCTTGCCCCTCAAGCAAACGTTCTATGACTCTGAGTTCCCTCCCTGGAGTTACCATCGTATCTCTCAGATAGCTTTCGACATTGGCTAGAAATTCCACTGGAGTAATACCACTTCCAGTTCCGGAGAAGCGAGCTGGTTGCTCCTCTCTCGAACGTATTATCGTCACATTTCCCTGCGTATGCGCGGGTCTAAATGTGTTCTGCGTGTAGCCATGCGTAGGTGTATTTATCTCATTATTAGGTTGACTTGTTGCTGGTCGAAAGGGATGGGCGTTAAGGTTCAAAACCTGGCTCGGCGCTGAACCAGTGAATTGTGATGGTTGTGGTTCTGTAGGTGCGCTGGGCTGAAAATGAGTTGGCATCATTCCTTCAGATTGAGAAACGGGTGTTTCCTGAGATTCTCCCATTTGTGAGTGTAAGTGTCTCTCCCTAGGAGTCGTTTCGAGTCTGTCAAGACGTCTTTCTATGCCTTCAAGTCCTTGAATAGTTCTGGCTGCGACTTTGTTGCCTAAGTCATTCAATTGTAATTCGATTCTATCGACCTTTCCCTTGAGGTTCGCGTCTACCTCGCGTATGGCCGTTCTGATGTTATGGCTAAGGTCTAACCTTTCGTTTACTGTGACCTCCTCAAATCGCTTTTGTAAAGAATCGATCTCTCCCTCGACTCTTGACATGTTGTCTTTGACCTCGGCTACCTTAGCCTCTACTATGGTCTTATGTTCGTTCATGTCCCCTCTTAATAACATGAGGTCAATGTTATGTTCCTCATGATGAACATTCACTGTTTCGCGTAGGCTTGCTACGGTTTCCGTTAGTTCAGAAATGTTTCTCCTGTTAACGTTCAGTTCGTCTCTGACCTCTAACATGCCGTCAACGATCGTCCTAACATTGTTGTTCACAGCATTTGCAGCTCCTCTCATGAGAACTAATCTGATATTCATGGTTGTCATGTCCTTTCTTACAGTGCCCATGAATCCCTCGACGTGCGTCAATCGAGTCCCGAATTCTTCCCGAGTGTGTTCCAGATCAGCTTTCATGTCTATCTGGACTCTATTTATAGTGGTTTGAATTTGAGCCGTGTGCTCCTCCAGTCGGTTTTGCACATCCTCCCTAGCTCTATTCATTTGGTCTGTTAGGCAATCTACACGCTGGTTAGCCTCCTGATGGTGTCGTATGACATCAACCCTAACTGCCGCTAAACCTGCCGGGAGATCATTTCTGGCTTCGACCCTAAATCAATCCTGACATTATTAACAGATTGAGTGTTTACCTCTAAATCTAATCTAACATTGTTTATAGATTGGGTGTTTACCCCTAAATCTAGTCTTATTTGGTCTACATGACCACTAACATTATTTATAGATTGGGTGTTTACTTCCAAGTCCTGTCTTACTTGGTCTACATGAGCACTAACATTGTTTATAGATTGAGTATTTTGCCCCAAGTCACCCGGGACTTCACCTAGGTCAGCAGTAATTTGTTGGAGATTAGCATTCACACCTGCCATCATCTCTGCAAACACGCGACGAATCGTTTCCTCATCCATTTGACAAGAAATATATATGAGAAAGTGAGGGATCAATCTCTACTAGAACTTACAGCTATGATTAGTTACTTGGTGGTATAAAGCTTGTTTCATTTATATAAATATCACGAGTACAGCTGGAGTATGCAAACTAAGTGTTTCTACATTTACAAAGACAACGACGAGCAAAGCAAAGTATTACATTTACTCAGGATGAGGCATCATCAAAGAAAACCCTATCGATCATTTATCCAACACTAAAGCCTCACCCCATGGACTTCTATCAAACATGAATGCCATGCGGTCAATTGATCTGCAGTACGACTTTCTAAGTTCGTCCCAGTCCTGTCAATTCACCATTAATCAACATTAAGATCCTCCAAAGTAACATGGTACTGACGGTCACCACGTTAACGTCGGCACATGAGTTGGGCGCCATTTTCTTTATGAGACCGTTAGTCGAGTCAACAACCACGATGACTTTCCTAATATCCCATAAGTCGAATAAAATTACCGTGAGGATCAGGTGAACTTCCTAATAGGCTAAGCGGCACGAGACACTGTAGTCCACGGGAATCGTGGTACATGGTGACGATGGTCATAGACTGCCTAAGGAAAGGTTCACCTTAAAAACTAGACTGAGAAATTAAACATCCAGACTTAAGTAAAACACCGTGAAAATTTATTAAAATTCACAAGCCCCTAGCCTAGTTCGGAGGGTTATAATCGGCTAGTCCGCAAACTAATAAACAAAAGAAAATAAAGAGCAGGTCCCTACCTGAGAAGTTACTGAAAACCCTCGCGAAAGATCTATCTCACAATAATAAAGCAACAACAGCAACACTAGGAAAATGGTACGACGCAAGTCCCTAGTTCAAGTTACAAGATTAAGCTAATATCAGAATTTACATTTAACAGGGTAGCAAAACAAATCTAAGTTAGGATGATACCATTTCCACATTTACATTTAACGGTAATCATCTAGCTAAGTCCTAACAGTTAATAACAAAATTTACGGCGATGACGTCCGTAACAGAAAACAATTACAACAAATCTAAGTGTACAGCCATGAAAAACATTTAATTATTCTTAATAACTACGTGCTATCAGCACACAATAAGGTAACATGTAGGATTTACACACTTGTACATCATAAATGAGTAATGAAATAGACACACATTTTTATTAAATTCCTGCCTACACCTTGGTTTACTCTTTGTAAGCCATAGTCATCTAATGTGTGTAATTACGGTGACGAATGCGTAGTTGAGACCACGTCTGACATCGCATGGCCTGAGCTCCACAAGCTACGAACTCTAGGTTCGCGCATGCTTCAGGTCGCTACAAAAGTGTCAACTGTCCTAGTCATTTCCACACAAGGAAATTACCTTCAACTGCACGGCTATGTCAACAGTTCCAAAATGCTACAGAACAAAGTTAGATAGAAAGAATTCATTAGTTAGCTTTTGTTTTTACCAAAGTTATGCGTTTTATTATTAAGTTGTCGGTTTAGGTTTATCGTTGGTTTATGGCGAATAATACTGACAATAGCTCGGGCACGGAGTGTCTACACTGAGATCATTCTCCACCAAAAAGCCTCGACTCAACAGTCGGAATAAGATCAACGAGCAATAACAACTCGGACACACAATAACACGGGTTACCAGCGGCGCAAACTCGCTTTCAATAACTCTGGGATAGGCCTGTCCACAACAGTTACCTTCCAATAACATCTGGTCAACGGGAACCCTCCCGGACAAGGTAATCACAAGTACCGTCATACAATAATTCCTGCATTTAACAGGGTCGCCTGCAACTCACTATAGAAAACCTGACCTAATTGTACACGTCAAGACGGTACACGCAAGAAGTGCGCTCAACTAACAAAAAGCAATCTATAAAACATGTGATCTGAGACAGGGTAGAAAACTGGGTTACATAAGCTAAGTTGCAAAGAAAGAAAGAAAGAGCGAATACAATTGCATTCTGTCTCTTGTCAAAGTAGTCCTGTCTCACAAACAAATGAAGCGTGCTCTCAAGGGCACTGGATTACAAAACCAGTTTATGTCACCAGCAGGCTACCACATTCCTGCGTTCGGTCGACACAAAACACACATTATTCAAGGCCGGCGATTTAATCAAAATAAAACTATACATCTGGCCTGTTCATAAAAAAAACTTTACAATGGGTTATGAACCTCTAAAGAATCCGTGTATAAAAACACGCAATAAATCTGAATAGAATAATATAATTCCGTCTTTCTACCAAAGACGTCTAAATGATAGTAATCTTACAATTACTGGAGCTCTTTGCTCTCAAAATACAATTCAGTAGTTGCTAGTACAACATCAAATAAAAACGTGTTTTACATGACACAAGAAAAATGATAATTGTGGCGCAGATTCACTCAAGGAACTGCTTAATGATACGTTGGGAACCGAGTTCGATGCTAGGCAACGAAACATTCCTTCCAATAGTTAGGTTCAAACTTGACCAAGAATAGCTTCTGAGCTTATTCAAAATGAAAATATAATGCATTTACAAAACTGGCAATTACAGTCGATTGCCTAACTGATACGACTGTTCTAACGAAAGTCAGGGGTGTATCAAAACTGGCTGCAAAGAATGCAGTTAAAGAAATAACCATGACATCTGATTGTCATAACTAAAGTCAGCAAAGACTTGAAAAATCACCCCAAATAGGGTTGGACAAAATAGCCTCGAATTACTACGGTCACATTTAGCAAAAGATAGGCTTTGACGTTCTACGACGTTCATCAAGCTGCACCAGGGTTACCAAAATGTCAGACCCAAGGGTGTCTCACTATACTGAAATAAATGACATTAAATTAAACTAGATACAATCCCTACCTAGAAAAATGGCTGACACAGAGTGCGGTTGATTCACAAACTACATTAAATCTAATATACCACCAGAACTAGAACAAGAGAAGGGATGTCCAAAAACTCACGACATGGAGAAGCTATCACTCAGCCCTCTATTCAATAACCAGGGTTGTACAATTCCTCTCTGGATCTCTGGAACGGTATTATCCTCATCAGGATTCCCATCTGGACTCCTCCAAAGACCAGGGTTCGATTCGTCCCTGTCGACAACTCCGTGGATATGCTGGATATGCCTGGAAATGGCATCTTGGATTCCTTCCTTCTCGTCCTCGGTTCTGCAAGCTCCACCATCATGCTAGTTCTCGTAGAAACATCACCCTCATACCAGGATGGTATTAGCCCATGATGACTGATTCAAACATGGTGTGGAATAGTCTGGTCACGTTGACGGTGAAATAATTTATGAAATTCATTCTTTCACTTTCCAAAAATATAATGTTCGTCGTAAATGTTGTAGGCTTTGATAGTAATTGATAACACAGCCTTAATTTCGTGGATGTGAATAGATATGTGAGCTAGCACTGCTCTATGATTCTGCACGTGCTAATGACGCTACTTTTCTATCATGCAGCATCGGTAAAATGTACGTCGTTTTGGAAATAATAACTTCACTCTGGCAATCCAAATATGTTACACAATTATAATCACACTTATTTGAAGTAGTTGCAACCCATTTACCTGTATATTTTCCACAAGGCATTTGGCCCTCCATAAACACGTGGGTACTAAAATGTGGTGTTCCGGTAAAATTATATAATTCACTAATACTTGCCAGTAATTATCTTCAATATGTTTCTGTGGCTCACTGTGCATAAATACCAGTATTTTACAATATGCCAGTGCACGATGGCACCTGATAACCAATTCAACGCTAACAAGCGGATATTCTTCTATGTCTTACAGGACAAATACAATTACACGCCTGTACTGGGCGGATTCTCCAGACGTAGTGCAAGGCACTGGGTGTCTCAAGGAAGTAGGTCGTCAAACCGAAGTCGTTGAGCGACTACTTACGTTCCTATTTGCGTATCTGCAAGGGTATTACCTTACCTTAAGCTAAAATAACATTCTCAAAAAATGTTTTAATAATGCAGCATGACGAAATGGAATATTCTGAGTCTTGAGAAAGAATAAAATTAATTAATAAGACCTCAGATAAATAATTAGCAGTTTTCACCAAAGTCAAAAGTGCGATCCAACGCTACTTCAAAGAGTATCGAGTGAGCTCTCAGCTCCACGTGGCTTCCTGGGTGTGTTCAAAGGTACAACATCCCATCATAAATGTTCTGTCATAAAAAATATCACATGAAGCATAGCTCAGCGGGTTCATCTGCCTCTCCGTCGTTTCAAATAAAATGTTGGGACGACATTTTTATTTGACTTGAAATTCATTCAGGAGTGATATTTTTTCAGATTGGCTGCATTAAAGGTTCCAATGCGCTCTCCTGTCCTGATGTCTTCTACTACATAACTTCCATTGTTCAAAGGCTGTCGGATACGACTAGGGCCATAATATAAGGATAGAAATTTCCCATATATGCGGTCTATAGGACTTGAAATTCCGGGTCTCCTTATGAGGATAAGGTCTCCCTCAACTAGTGGTTCTCTAAATCTCTGGCGTCTAGTTCTTCTCAAGCGCTTGGCAGCTTGTCTGTCCATAGTTTCCCTTGCAGCTAAAAGTCTTTTGGCATGTGATGGTTGTAAACAAGGTGGATTTACTATCACACGATCCCATATTCTCAGCGGCATCTGGTTCAAATGCAAGACCATAGGTATTTGACCAATGCTCTCATGGACTGTTGAATTCATACACTTTGCCATAGTGACTAGGACTTCAGTCCATCGCCAGTGTTCTTCTTGACAATATAATCGACAGAATTTTGCGATAATAGACATCACGCATTCTGCTGGGTTGCTCTCTGGATGACGAATAGATGATAAAACATGACCTATTTCAAGCTCATTCATAGCATTGGCAAATTCTGCTGAGGTGTACTGTGATCCGTGATCAGTCAACAGGAATTGTGGCTTTCCTGCCTCCGGTATCACTTGACGTCTAATCCTCTGAATAATCTGATGTGCAGTGGCTTTTTGAATCGGATGAAGCATCGTATATTTCGTGAACACATCAATAGTTACAACGATGTATCGATTCCCACGACGAGCCTTAGGTATTGGGCCATACAGGTCCTGTGCGTATAACTCTCTAGGTTGAGTTGGGAGTATTGGTCTAGGTTGTTCCTTCAACAAGTGTGACGTGTACTTGTTCCGCTGGCATGCGTCGCAAGCACGTAAACACTGTCTAAGGGTGGCTCCTAACCCTTTCCATGTAAAAGATTCCTTGATGGTTGCAATGGTTTTGTCTGTTCCACCATGACCAATGGATAGATGAACCATAAGAATAACAGATTCTTGGTATCTCCTAGGAATAACTGCACGCAGTTGAGTGTGGTCCTCGTCCACAAACTTGTATAAGACACGATGGTAAATCAAGTAATTATCTGCAACAGCAGCAATTCTCGCATAATGAGCATCCTGTGGATCCATTCTTCGTTCCAGGAAACGGATAATGTGCCTGAGTTCCTCCTCACGTCGCTGTCCTTCAGGTAGATGACGAAGTCGGCGAAGGTGTTCCTCGCATTCTCCCTCGATGTCTATGGCATTAACAGTAGCTTCAGGATTCCGGCTGAGGATGTCGGCCAACACATTCTCTCTGCCTGGTCGATAAACTATTTCCAAATCGAACTGTTGGAGAAACAGCGTCCAACGTGTGATCCTGTCGCTTGCCAGTCTTGTTCTTAAGATGAAGGTCAGTGCATGGCGATCGGTCCTCACAATAATCCTCTGGCCTAACAGAAGTTTCTGCCAGTATTCAAGTGCGTAAACTATTGCAAGTGCTTCTATCTCGGTCGTGAAGTAGTGAGATTCATGTGCTCTTAAACGTCGGCTTAAGAAAGCGATGTAATGACGTTTCTTCTCATCATCCTCCTGCAGTAAAATGGCTCCTATACCAATGGCAGATGCATCAGTTTCTAGAATAAAGTTCCGGGAATAATCTGGATATTCTAACTGAATTGAGTCTACTCGCATCTGTTTAGCTCTCCTGAAAGCTATCTCGCATTCATCATTCCAGTTCCACATGCAGTTCTTTTTCAGTAATCCTTGCAGAGGTGCGACAGTCTCGGAATACTTCTCACAATGAGCAGCAAATAATTGGAGAATTCCTAAGAATTGTCTCACGTGTTTCACACGGGTTGGCGTTGGAAATGCAGCAACAGTTCTAATCTTTGCCGGATTTGGTCTGTATCCTTCTCCATTGATTATGTGTTCCTACGAATTTCACTTCTTTCTGAAAGAATCGACACTTGTCAAATTTGACCTTAAAATTTGCCTGTCGAAGATTCTCAAAAACAAGGCGCAATGTCTTTAAATGCTCTTCTTCTGTTTCTGAAGCTATGATTATGTCATCCACATAACATATTACTCTCTGCTTCACTTCAGGAGTCAGCTTGGCATCAAGCGCTCTGATTAATGCGGCTCCGGCATTTTTCAATCCAAATGGTAGTTTTCGAAAGACATAAGTAGTCTGATCAAACAGGAATCCAGTATATTTCTGAGTATGCTCAGATAATCTGATATGGTAATAAGACTGAACCAAGTCCAATGATGAAAATATCCTTTTTCCTTTGAACTTCCTGAGAATGTCCCTAATCTTGGGCGGTCTGGCGTGCTCAGGAGATAGGCGTTCATTCAAGGCTCTTGCATCGAGACAAAGTCTCAAGCTTCCATCTACCTTAACCACAGGCGTTATGGGATTCAATAAAGGAGTCGGTGATTTCTTGATTGTGCCTGCTGCTTCCATCTCATGGATCTTCTTAGCAGCTTCTTCACGATGTTTCTCAGCAATCGGGTAAATTTTCTTCTGGAATGGGGAATCATCCAGTAGCACAAGGTCGTATTCGTAGTCTAATATCTCACCAGGTGTGGTGTCGAATATGTCCCTGTATTCGTTCAATATTATATCAAGATTCTCTCGTGTGGGTGCTGATAATGATTCTGCCTCTTCGTCGGCATCGAGTGTCTCGTCAATTTCCTTGCCATTCAAGTTTTCGACTACGTCGACTTCGGATAGGAATTCCGTTTCTTCTTCAACTAGGTTCATCTGAATGGGTTCGTTCGGCTTGAACTCTACCGTGTTATGGCCCATGTCAATGATACCATCATATTTTCTAATGAAGTCTGCTCCTAGTATGGCGTCATGATGCAAGCCCTTCATTACAAGAAATTCGTGCAAATACACATGATTTGAAATCTTCAGAGTACAAAGAATCTGGATTTTGCACGTCACAACCCGGTCAGGTATGACACCTCTGACTCTTACAGCTGAAACAGGCAGCTCTGTCACCTCAGAGTTGGCCTTTAATCTGGCATGGCAATCGGCGGAAATAACACTAAACATTGCCCATGTATCAATGAGAATGACTACGTTGACTTCGTTCAAAGTGGCTACTATCTTGGGCAGACGGGTCAACTCATAATTGTGGTTCGTCGTTCGTCGTTCGTCCAACAAGTCTTCTTGGATTGGCTCCCAGAGAAACATGGTAGCAGTTACTCGGTGCTCAACCTGACAAGAATCTGTTAATTTTTCGGCGTTTTTTTATTATCCTGACGAGAAGTACTGGGCTGGTTGTGCTCCGTCTCCTGTGCCGAATTTCTATTTTCCCTCGAAGTTGGGCTCCGTTCTCCCTCCTCTTGGATTTGCAGCTCTCTTAGTTGTTGGAGGTACTCACGGCTCTCCCGTGCTCTTCCTTTCCAATCTCTGTCTGGCTGGTATCTAGGGTCTCGATCTGGGTTATATCCTCTAGCGTATCGATAGTCCCTTCGGATACTTCCGTGCTGTTGGTTTCTTCCGTTATTCCCGTGGTGGTAATTTTCGTGACGTTGGTTATCATTCGTCTCTCGGTCGAATCTCCGATTCCAATGACTACGACGGTCATCTTGTTGATCTCGAGCATATGGAGCGTTGTTCCATTCCCTCCTACGATAGTTGTAGTTATTATCACATTGCCCAGAACTCTCTTGTGTTTGCGTTTGTTGCGGAGTCGGGCTTACTTTATCGACAGTGGTCAAGTTTATGTGTCTTTCCTCGCGCCTGTCAGCCTTCTGCTGACGGTGTGTCGGGAACTGTTCCGTGTTCGCATCCAAGCGTCGCATAATCTGGTCACATTGTTGAAACGTGGATGCCCCTGCAGCGATCAACACTCGTTGTACGTCGGCAGGGTACTGTCAAACAATGGTGTTAACTAAATCTTGTTCAGACAACGGAGGCTGAAGACAACGAAGCTTCGCAAGCTGTATAGCGAAGTAGTTCGCATAACGAGTAGGCGTATTCGAGCTGTATCTACGAGTATACATTTCAGCTCGGATGCTCTGCTGAATGTCACTCGACCAATACGTTCTTAGTTATGCTTCCTTAAAGTCCTGGTAGCCTGTAAACGAGTATCTAAATGCTCTAAACCAGGTACTAGCTTGCCCCTCAAGCAAACGTTCTATGACTCTGAGTTCCCTCCCTGGAGTTACCATCGTATCTCTCAGATAGCTTTCGACATTGGCTAGAAATTCCACTGGAGTAATACCACTTCCAGTTCCGGAGAAGCGAGCTGGTTGCTCCTCTCTCGAACGTATTATCGTCACATTTCCCTGCGTATGCGCGGGTCTAAATGTGTTCTGCGTGTAGCCATGCGTAGGTGTATTTATCTCATTATTAGGTTGACTTGTTGCTGGTCGAAAGGGATGGGCGTTAAGGTTCAAAACCTGGCTCGGCGCTGAACCAGTGAATTGTGATGGTTGTGGTTCTGTAGGTGCGCTGGGCTGAAAATGAGTTGGCATCATTCCTTCAGATTGAGAAACGGGTGTTTCCTGAGATTCTCCCATTTGTGAGTGTAAGTGTCTCTCCCTAGGAGTCGTTTCGAGTCTGTCAAGACGTCTTTCTATGCCTTCAAGTCCTTGAATAGTTCTGGCTGCGACTTTGTTGCCTAAGTCATTCAATTGTAATTCGATTCTATCGACCTTTCCCTTGAGGTTCGCGTCTACCTCGCGTATGGCCGTTCTGATGTTATGGCTAAGGTCTAACCTTTCGTTTACTGTGACCTCCTCAAATCGCTTTTGTAAAGAATCGATCTCTCCCTCGACTCTTGACATGTTGTCTTTGACCTCGGCTACCTTAGCCTCTACTATGGTCTTATGTTCGTTCATGTCCCCTCTTAATAACATGAGGTCAATGTTATGTTCCTCATGATGAACATTCACTGTTTCGCGTAGGCTTGCTACGGTTTCCGTTAGTTCAGAAATGTTTCTCCTGTTAACGTTCAGTTCGTCTCTGACCTCTAACATGCCGTCAACGATCGTCCTAACATTGTTGTTCACAGCATTTGCAGCTCCTCTCATGAGAACTAATCTGATATTCATGGTTGTCATGTCCTTTCTTACAGTGCCCATGAATCCCTCGACGTGCGTCAATCGAGTCCCGAATTCTTCCCGAGTGTGTTCCAGATCAGCTTTCATGTCTATCTGGACTCTATTTATAGTGGTTTGAATTTGAGCCGTGTGCTCCTCCAGTCGGTTTTGCACATCCTCCCTAGCTCTATTCATTTGGTCTGTTAGGCAATCTACACGCTGGTTAGCCTCCTGATGGTGTCGTATGACATCAACCCTAACTGCCGCTAAACCTGCCGGGAGATCATTTCTGGCTTCGACCCTAAATCAATCCTGACATTATTAACAGATTGAGTGTTTACCTCTAAATCTAATCTAACATTGTTTATAGATTGGGTGTTTACCCCTAAATCTAGTCTTATTTGGTCTACATGACCACTAACATTATTTATAGATTGGGTGTTTACTTCCAAGTCCTGTCTTACTTGGTCTACATGAGCACTAACATTGTTTATAGATTGAGTATTTTGCCCCAAGTCACCCGGGACTTCACCTAGGTCAGCAGTAATTTGTTGGAGATTAGCATTCACACCTGCCATCATCTCTGCAAACACGCGACGAATCGTTTCCTCATCCATTTGACAAGAAATATATATGAGAAAGTGAGGGATCAATCTCTACTAGAACTTACAGCTATGATTAGTTACTTGGTGGTATAAAGCTTGTTTCATTTATATAAATATCACGAGTACAGCTGGAGTATGCAAACTAAGTGTTTCTACATTTACAAAGACAACGACGAGCAAAGCAAAGTATTACATTTACTCAGGATGAGGCATCATCAAAGAAAACCCTATCGATCATTTATCCAACACTAAAGCCTCACCCCATGGACTTCTATCAAACATGAATGCCATGCGGTCAATTGATCTGCAGTACGACTTTCTAAGTTCGTCCCAGTCCTGTCAATTCACCATTAATCAACATTAAGATCCTCCAAAGTAACATGGTACTGACGGTCACCACGTTAACGTCGGCACATGAGTTGGGCGCCATTTTCTTTATGAGACCGTTAGTCGAGTCAACAACCACGATGACTTTCCTAATATCCCATAAGTCGAATAAAATTACCGTGAGGATCAGGTGAACTTCCTAATAGGCTAAGCGGCACGAGACACTGTAGTCCACGGGAATCGTGGTACATGGTGACGATGGTCATAGACTGCCTAAGGAAAGGTTCACCTTAAAAACTAGACTGAGAAATTAAACATCCAGACTTAAGTAAAACACCGTGAAAATTTATTAAAATTCACAAGCCCCTAGCCTAGTTCGGAGGGTTATAATCGGCTAGTCCGCAAACTAATAAACAAAAGAAAATAAAGAGCAGGTCCCTACCTGAGAAGTTACTGAAAACCCTCGCGAAAGATCTATCTCACAATAATAAAGCAACAACAGCAACACTAGGAAAATGGTACGACGCAAGTCCCTAGTTCAAGTTACAAGATTAAGCTAATATCAGAATTTACATTTAACAGGGTAGCAAAACAAATCTAAGTTAGGATGATACCATTTCCACATTTACATTTAACGGTAATCATCTAGCTAAGTCCTAACAGTTAATAACAAAATTTACGGCGATGACGTCCGTAACAGAAAACAATTACAACAAATCTAAGTGTACAGCCATGAAAAACATTTAATTATTCTTAATAACTACGTGCTATCAGCACACAATAAGGTAACATGTAGGATTTACACACTTGTACATCATAAATGAGTAATGAAATAGACACACATTTTTATTAAATTCCTGCCTACACCTTGGTTTACTCTTTGTAAGCCATAGTCATCTAATGTGTGTAATTACGGTGACGAATGCGTAGTTGAGACCACGTCTGACATCGCATGGCCTGAGCTCCACAAGCTACGAACTCTAGGTTCGCGCATGCTTCAGGTCGCTACAAAAGTGTCAACTGTCCTAGTCATTTCCACACAAGGAAATTACCTTCAACTGCACGGCTATGTCAACAGTTCCAAAATGCTACAGAACAAAGTTAGATAGAAAGAATTCATTAGTTAGCTTTTGTTTTTACCAAAGTTATGCGTTTTATTATTAAGTTGTCGGTTTAGGTTTATCGTTGGTTTATGGCGAATAATACTGACAATAGCTCGGGCACGGAGTGTCTACACTGAGATCATTCTCCACCAAAAAGCCTCGACTCAACAGTCGGAATAAGATCAACGAGCAATAACAACTCGGACACACAATAACACGGGTTACCAGCGGCGCAAACTCGCTTTCAATAACTCTGGGATAGGCCTGTCCACAACAGTTACCTTCCAATAACATCTGGTCAACGGGAACCCTCCCGGACAAGGTAATCACAAGTACCGTCATACAATAATTCCTGCATTTAACAGGGTCGCCTGCAACTCACTATAGAAAACCTGACCTAATTGTACACGTCAAGACGGTACACACAAGAAGTGCGCTCAACTAACAAAAAGCAATCTATAAAACATGTGATCTGAGACAGGGTAGAAAACTGGGTTACATAAGCTAAGTTGCAATGAAAGAAAGAGCGAATACAATTGCATTCTGTCTCTTGTCAAAGTAGTCCTGTCTCACAAACAAATGAAGCGTGCTCTCAAGGGCACTGGATTACAAAACCCGTTTATGTCACCAGCAGGCTACCACATTCCTGCGTTCGGTCGACACAAAACACACATTATTCAAGGCCGGCGATTTAATCAAAATAAAACTATACATCTGGCCTGTTCATAAAAAAACTTTACCATGGGTTATGCACCTCTAAAGAATCCGTGTATAAAAACACGCAATAAATCTGAATAGAATAATATAATTCCGTCTTTCTACCAAAGACGTCTAAATGATAGTAATCTTACAATTACTGGAGCTCTTTGCTCTCAAAATACAATTCAGTAGTTGCTAGTACAACATCAAATAAAAACGTGTTTTACATGACACAAGCAAAATGATAATTATGGCGCAGATTCACTCAAGGATCTGCTTAATGATACGTTGGGAACCGAGTTCGATGCTAGGCAACGAAACATTCCTTCCAATAGTTAGGTTCAAACTTGACCAAGAATAGCTTCTGAGCTTATTCAAAATGAAAATATAATGCATTTACAAAACTGGCAATTACAGTCGATTGCCTAACTGATACGACTGTTCTAACGAAAGTCAGGGGTGTATCAAAACTGGCTGCAAAGAATGCAGTTAAAGAAATAACCATGACATCTGATTGTCATAACTAAAGTCAGCAAAGACTTGAAAAATCACCCCAAATAGGGTTGGACAAAATAGCATCGAATGACTACGGTCACATTTAGCAAAAGATAGGCTTTGACGTTCTACGACGTTCATCAAGCTGCACCAGGGTTAACCAAAATGTCAGACCCAAGGGTGTCTCACTATACTGAAATAAATGACATTAAATTAAACTAGATACAATCCCTACCTAGAAAAATGGCTGACACAGAGTGCGGTTGATTCACAAACTACATTAAATCTAATATACCACCAGAACTAGAACAAGAGAAGGGATGTCCAAAAACTCACGACACGGAGAAGCTATCACTCAGCCCTCTATTCAATAACCAGGGTTGAACAAATTCCTCTCTGGATCTCTGGAACGGTATTATCCTCATCAGGATTCCCATCTGGGCTCCTTCAAAGACCAGGGTTCGATTCGTCCCTGTCGACAACTCCGTGGATATGCTGGATATGCCTGGAAATGTCATCTTGGATTCCTTCCTTCTCGTCCTCGGTTCTGCAAGCTCCACCATCATGCTAGTTCTCGTAGAAACATCACCCTCATACCAGGATGGTATTAGCCCATGATGACTGATTCAAACATGGTGTGGAATAATCTGGTCACGTTGACGGTGAAATAAATTATGAAATTCATTCTTTCACTTTCCTAAAATATAATGTTGGTCGTAAATGTTGTAGGCTTTGATAGTAATTGATAACACAGCTTTAATTTCGTGGATGTGAATAGATATGTGAGCTAGCACTGCTCTATGATTCTGCACGTGCTAATGACGCTACTTTTCTATCATGCAGCATCGGTAAAATGTACGTCGTTTTGGTAATAATAAGTTCACTCTGGCAAGCAATCCAAATATGTTACACAATTATAATCACACTTATTTGAAGTAGTTGCAACACATTTACCTGTATATTTTCCACAAGGCATTTGGCCCTCCACAAACACGTGGGTACTAAAATGTGGTGTTCCGGTAAAATTATATAATTCACTAATACTTGCCAATAATTATCTTCAATATGTTTCTGTGGCTCACTGTGCATAAATACCAGTATTTTACAATATGCCAGTGCACGATGGCACCTGATAACCAATTCAACGCTAACAAGCGGATATTCTTCTATGTCTTACAGGACAAATACAATTATACGCCTGTACTGGGCGGATTCTCTAGACGTAGTGCAAGGCACTGGGTGTCTCAAGGAAGTAGGTCGTCAAACCGAAGTCGTTGAGCGACTACTTACGTTCCTATTTACGTATCTGCAAGGGTATTACCTTACCTTAAGCTAAAATAACATTCTCAAAAATATTTTAATAATGCAGCATGACGAAATGGAATATTCTGAGTCTTGAGAAAGAATAAAATTAATTAATATGACCTCAGATAAATAATTAGCAGTTTTCACCAAAGTCAAAAGTGCGATCCAACGCTACTTCAAAGAGTATCGCGTGAGCTCTCAGCTCCACGTGGCTTCCTGGGTGTGTTCAAAGGTACAACATCCCATCATAAATGTTCTGTCATAAAAAAATATCACATGAACCATAGCTCAGCGGTTTCAATATGGATTTACGAGCACAAATAGCGGCTATTTTGTCTACGGGACGTCACGACCCACAACGATGTTGTATCGTCAATCGGACCTGTTAAGTCACTTCTACGGTTATATATTCTATTATAATAGGCTAATACCCTACCGGTCACCTCCTTGAGGACAGTTTAAACCTCCATATGTACTGTAGTGCTACCTCTGTTCCAAATTTCGTTCAATTCGGTTTCACCGTGTTCGAATTGATCGGGGGACAGACATTCAGAGTACACACACGCACACACAATTTTTTGGCCCTGTGTAGATCTCATAAGTCTACTTTCATTTTTTGCAAAAATCGAAAGTAGGGTAAAAATTGAACACAAACGCACTAATCCTACTATTACACATTTTCAACTCATTTTAGAATACTTCACTAACGAATGGAAAATTATCTGCTTCCCTAAACCTGAAAAAAAAAAAAACATAAATCCCAACGAACTATAGACCAATTAATTGTCTAGTAACAATCGAAACTATTCGAAAGGCAATGTATGTGTATATATATATATATATATATATATATATTGAACCCTTGCAAAGAAGCATATGAGACTCAGATTCGGGGCGTAACAGGTCATATTCGTAAGTTGCTGTCAGGGCGCTTCATTAACTTGCAGGGTAACATATAACAAAATAACATGCAGGAAAGAGTGAAGCCAGGGTTAAAACAACTGAATTTAATAACAAATCACCATATTTACACATAAACAATTAACAACAAAAACTCCCAACTGACTCCCGCTTAATAAAAATGCCAAAAACTTAGGCGATATCTCTGGAGAGATCAATTACCTGGACCAAGTGTCCTTAAATAAAAGATACAAAAGTGACCATATAAGTGCGTATGCCGTTCTACATGCATCACGATGTGTACTTTGAATGCGTGATTCGTTCTCATCCAGAATGACCCTTCAGACAACGAATCCGCATTTCCTAGAGCTAGACCGACACAAGGGAACACAACTACAATACTTAAGTTAAATCGACACTTCCTAAATCTACTATAAACAAACACAAAATTTCCGTGTGAAATTGGACTTAAATTGCCGTAGCAACATTTACTGCCTAAAAACTTAGGACTTCTCACACAAATCAACACAAGTACATTAACACGTGACCAATAGAAAAAATACTCAAATGACCGCTGTCAAAATTTACAAATACTCTACCACTACACCACACGGGTGTGACAAACAAATTTACATGAAATCGAGTCATCAACAAAGCAATAGGCAAACAGCCAACATTTACGTTAATCACAATATTCTTATCCATACAAGGTACAACAATCCGTTACACACATGGCGAACTCCCCAATTAATTATGGCTTAAAAATTAGCCATCACAATGAACAGGTTTGCTGCATGAAAGCTTACAGGGTTCAGTCGGACAAAAAGGACTGCCTATCAAAATAAGTCACAGGCAAAACGGGCGGTTTGTGGAACTCTGCATGTCTGTCAACCCACGTGTCAATAACCTCGACCTCCCAGAACATGGGGTCGAACTTCGAAGAAATGTGCCCCAAAGCACAATAATACGTGTGTGTCAGAAAAACATATGGACAAGAATCAGCAGTCTCCCAAGAGCACTCTGTCTTTCCATCTAAAAATACAACAGCAGCAAAAATATATAAGGGCGGTAGGACAACTACCCCCTCCTCACGTAGAATCAACACACACTAGACACATCAACACACACTGAATCACACGTATGGGTTGTGACAGACCCTGAAATAAAAGACACAAATAATATCCACATGCTGGCGCCATCGTTCTATGCCGTGACTAGACACCTGAAAAGGACTCAAGAAAAATCTATCAAAATTAGAACGAAGGTGTTCTACAATTACTTTTAAGTTGGTGCACTCGGCTACCCTAACATGAATAATAACCTGTTCAGCAAAATGTTTTACAATCATTTCCTCCCATTCCTATTTCAAAATATTAACGTTAATAAAGCACCATTTATCGAATGTAACGGGTTCCGCAATTGCAAGGATAAAAATCACGCACGCACGCCGCGTACATTACATATGACTCAAGAAAAAAAATCAAAATATCAACAAACACTTTGGCCACGCGCCAACGGACATTTAAACATATAGTGTCGGTACAAGAAAAACAGCTATAAAACAAGAAAGAAAAAATATGACTATTTACAAAGTTCCCCGGCCAAATCTAACTACATAATTGAAATAATCCAATTTTAGTACATCACCGCTTCTGCATGTAGGACTAAGGACATCCTCCTCAACCCATTGCCCTATGGACAATTTAGCACTCCATAGTAGTCGTCTGCGTTGATTTCTTGAAGCTCATCCCAACTTCAAACCACGTGCTGATCATCTTGGTCTCGACTCCTTGGCAGAAAAGTTCAATGTTAAATATTTGCCTATCTATAATCGCTTGCAGGCTACTCAGTTCACCCACAATTGTCCTACTGCGATTAATAGCGAAGACTGGCCCTAATTATATCGCACATACGCACTATAAAAACACATACAATACACACAATTTATACATAAAATATACATCTCGAGTCCGCGCCACTGGCACGTTAACAAGTTCAAAATCCTGGCTGCACTCGCAGTCGCTATCTCGTCCGGTATTTCCGTCCCGTCTTATGGACTTCGGTTCTGGTAAGCGCTAATGAGGGTGATACGATACTTCCCCCTTAAAGTTGAACTCGTCGTCTTTAAAAGAATGTTACAGTTTATCACGCGCTGGCGTGAAATATTTAGATCGCACAACTTAGTTGATTTTAGAACAAAATGTATTATAGCTTATAAAATTCGGTACTGCCAACGCTGCGACTTTAGCTCCCCAGAGCTCAGAAAATAAATTAGCTTCACTGATTTCAGAGCGTAAAAATCACATTTTAAACTGGCGTGGAGTATACCTCTGAAGGCTCCACACAATAAGACTTAGATAAATTCGAGCGTCAAAATCACACTTCAAACTGGCGTGGAGTATGCCTCTGAAGGCTCCACACAATAAGACTTAGATAAATTCGAGCGTCAAAATCACACTTCAAACTGGCGTGGAGTATGCCTCTGAAGGCTCCACACAATAAGTACTTAGATTGGCGTCAGGCCAGACTATTTATGAGAAACTGACAAGGGCGGCGGAGTGGGGCAAAGTCGGATAAAAACTTCCAGAGTTTTTGTCTCACAAAGATGGGGCTAGTGTCATTCTTCTCCAAATAAATCCAACGTCTCAAATTACTCGAGCGGAGATTAATCCGTTCGGCGGTTCCTTAGATACACACTTCCGCGCGCTTTTTACTACTGACGCCGTCCACCTCGTGGTCACGGCTTGGTCTCTTGCGATTGGCTGATTCAATCGTATGTTCGTTGAGAGGACCTCGTGATTCTCCCTTTATGTCTCCAATTTTGGTACAGTAGTTGCACAATTTGGCCTTGAACTCGACTAATTCTGGCCGTCCCCAGGAATAGCTACCAACTCAGCTTCTGTTGCAACCATTACGAAATGCTGGCCTCCCTAATATCCAAGTCGACTTCCTTATGTGCTGCCTAGGCCGTAGTAATAATAATAATAAATATGAATACTTATTTATCGAAGATCAATAAGGGTTCAATATATATATATATAGATATATAGATATAGATATATAGATGGCCGCACCATCTCTTGGGCCAGAGGAAGGGAGGGTATTGGAAGTTATAGAGTTATAGGAGAAGGGTGGTAGTGTATTGGATAAATTGGAGAAGGAGAAATGTTTTGACCTCTTGGCTAAAATTTAAGTTTGAAAGTTGGTAAGTTGCAGTACTTAAATTAAAATATAAAAAACAGATAACACACACTAATAGTCATCACAATTGTGTTGCTAGACAACAGGAGGATTTTTGAGGAGAGAATTGGCAAGGCCAATATTGTTACACACATTCGTTAAACGTGCATAATTATTCTGTGTTCGTTGGACATAGATATCCATTTCCTTTTCGGTATCAAGAGGCAGTTCAACAGCAAATAGATCAGATGCTAGAAGATAGCATGATTGAATACTCGAATAACCAGTATGTGAACTCATTTATAACGGCCCTTACAGCAGAAGGGAAGGTCAAATTTCAGGTAGAGGTACGCTCATTTTAAATTTAGCACTTTAGTGTGAAAAGGTAAGATTCATAGTATATTGTATGCTATACGGCATACGTTTTTAAGAACTGCACTGAGGCAATGGTATGTAGAACGCTTAAATACCACATCTAACATTGTCTCAAGTACGGGTGTGACCCCAAGTACCTTGCTCTAAGGCCTTAAAGAACTGGATCTGGATACGCAACTGTACAAACTAATGCAGAAGGCAGTAGTTCTCACAACAAGCCCAAATCGAGTATTTATAAAATCAAAGAGGTCTCTATGGGTGGCATAATTAACTATCAAATATTTGTCTGCATAGCAGTGCCATCTTCTGGGTTTAACATAAACTATTTTGACGGAAAACAACGCCAGATTTAAATGTAGGAATTTTCCGGATATATCCTTGTTCCGCTTGGGAAGAGTTAAAAAAGGCGGCTTCGGTGGCGTAGTTGGTAGCATGCTGAGCTTCTATGCCCAAGGTCGCGGGTTCCAACCCGGCCTAAGTCGTCGGAATTTTTAATAGACATAGCCTAATATCAAAGCCGTTTAAAATGGTCAATAGTCCTCTAAAATCTCCTGCCGGAAAGAATTTTTGATATGACCTATCCTTACGCCAAGGGTTGAGCAAAATGTTTTCTGAATTATATGGGACTTCTCGTGTGCTCAACATGTGGAACTTTTTAGGTACAGTATACAACAATTGGCATATGTCGTGTCCTGTGTAGGACGGACGTGTTCCCATTAACTCGATCAAGATAGAAGACATCAAGAAATTTATCAAGTACTGTACATCCCACATGAATATGTGGAATATTATGACGATTTATTGAAATGCCCAACAGAAGAAGACTAGAGTCATACACAAGAGGAATAAATGATGCTACTCCGTGTTAAGAAATACCATTATAGCCTATGTAAAAGATATTTGTACGGTACATTAGAGAATGATAACATTACAAAATAAAGTTTTTAGCAAGTTCACATGTGATAATTATAAAAACAAATAACCACAAGATTATTAAACATTTAGTACCGGTACATCATCATAATCATCTTCATTTCCCCTTTTCCAAGTGACACTGGTTGGGGGCAAATATGGTTCCTCTCCACTTTGTTCTGTCGTTCCACCATTCCTCTTCCAACACGGTGGTCCAATCCAGATTCCGTTTTCTAATGCTATACTTCACGGAGTCCATACAACGCATTCTTGGTCCTCCTCGTCCTCTCTTCCCTGTCATCCGTCGTTCCAGTGCTCTTCTTGTTAGCCTTTCTTCATTCATCCGTTTGACATGTCCAACCATCTCAATATGTTTTGCTCCAGTTTGTGATTTAGTATCTGTACTGCCAGTTGTTTCCTTACATCTTCATTTCTCACTCTATCTCTCCTCGTTTTCTGGACCATTCTTCTCAGGAATCTCATCTCAGCTGCCTGTACTCTACTCTCATCCCTCTTAGTCATTGTCCAAGTTTCTACTGCATATATGCATATATGCTTTGTACATAACTTCTTTAGCCTTCTTTAGTACATATACTGTAAATATTGACTATTGAGAGTCATTTCTAAAAGGGCCTTATTTTGCAGAATTTGTAACCTTATTCTGCCCTTTCTAATGAACCAAACCAAACAAATTTTAAGTCGAAACAGCTGTTCTGGCAGTGACATGTAATGTACAAAACATTGTTGGTCTCAGATCAACAGTTTAAATGTAAAACATATTTTAGTGTTTTTCTGAAAACTAGTCTCTATGCACATGGGGTCTTTTAGAAATGACCGATTCAATTGTTGGGCAATATACACACCCCTGGTTTTTGTCACGCACAGTGAAGGTAGACACGCATCAATAATTTTCATCCAGACCAATGATTTTGCCTAATCCAATAATTGAGTGGTGTATTTTGTATCGGACATGTTGGCAACTAATGACGACAAAGTGTAGGCCTCGTTGTGAGCGCTTTTGCGTCAGTTTAACCCTCCGACACTCGTGCTAGTAATAGATACAGCGTTACTCGCGCGGGTAAATATGTAGCCCAAACAATTAATCGATCTGATGGACTCGCATGCTTTATTTTTGGTGTTCAGTTTTACTAATATGTTAAATAGTAGTATATAGAAGTATTCTAGGATAAATCTGAGGATTTTATGTAGGCTTTTATTTTCATATGGAAAGAAAATACAAACCTAAGAAGAAAATTCAATTTTATCGTACATCTTCGGTAAAACTGCAACAGAAACAAAACTAATGAAGCTAGAGCTGTTAAATAATTTTTATGTAAACCTAAATACTTACATTAGTGTATATTTGGATTCGAATTAAACAAAAATAGGGTACTAGGTTAGATAATTTCCTTAGAAAATCAGCACTTATTATGAACAATTTCAGTATTTTCATTTATTTTTTTCTCGAATTATTGAATTTTATTTTTGCCCTTTTGGCTACAATCTATAGCCCAGGAAATACATAAGCATGCTCACACAAATTTGTGACCCAAGCATTCAATGCAAATGGACACAATGATCCGAGTAGATTTTTATTGCACTTAGCGCATCTAGGCCTATTCCTTGTTGATTTTTCCCTCCCTCGTCCACACAAGAAGCAAAATCATACTTAATTTCCACTACACTCAACCTATCACTACTTTTATCTAAACACTGACTGATTTAAAAGTCATCTCCATGGCCATCTCCTGTGAGACAACGTTTCCTTTGCGCGCTCAATTCTGAAACAGCGATACTCGCGCCGGCTACAGGTGTAGCCCAGGTCACTTCTAATCCGTCTGGTGCCTGTATGGCGCCGCTAGTCAAGCCGGAAACACACTCGCCAGTTAATTGCAACATTGACAGGCAGCTATATCGAGTATCAATATTCCTAGCAACGAATACACTTTGTACTACAACAAAATAAATGACTGGGCTACACCTGTAGCCCGCGCGTGTATCCGAGGGTTAACATACTAAATACGCTGTCGAAAATTTGTCGAACATTCTGCCCTTGTGAAATGAGCAATAAATAAAAACACATATTTACGAGATTTAGCACATTTATCCGATGCAGTCGGTGCAGAAGCGACCAATAATAGTATTCACAATTCATAATGGTCCCCAGGTAGATGAAATAAGGTGTGAAAATCATATACAGTGGAACTTGGATAATTCGAACCTTAGGGGACCAGTAAAAAATTCGATTTATCCAAAAAATCGAATTAAGAAAGTTCTTTGAAAAGGGTAGAGAAAATATTCAAGTTTTAAGTTTTCATCCAAGAACCTTTATTAAACTGTATAATGACTGTATCGTGAATAACCTCAAAAGTTTCATATGAAAAATAAAACCAAAATGTACTATTCACCTATATAACGACAGTAGTAATCCAGCAATCTACAGTAGTTACGTCTTAGAGAAATCTACTGTTTTTTCAAGAAAGTTTGAGATTTTTACCTGTTTCCTACAATTAAGTCTCTCGGCCATGACAAAGTTTTCAGGAACGGAAAACAGAATCACTTACGTCATTTCTACTTATAAAAACGCCTAAGTTCTACGATGTGTTTTGTTGCTCGGGCTGCACTCGGAACAGTTTTTTCGGGAACTTCCTCCACGAGTTCATCGCCAGATGCGTCGTCACCATCTTGTCTTTCAGACCCAACAGTTTGGCTTCCAATAGGCTTTTTACACGTAAAAACTTCGAATTATCCAAAATATAATTCGAATTAACCACGATTTTTTTAGCATTGATTGTCTATAAAATGCTAGGGACCAAGAGGAAAATTCGAATTAAGGAAGATTTCGAATTATAGAAGTTCGAATCAGCCACGTTCCACTGTATTATCGAAAAGAAAGCGAAATAAAAAAGAGTGACCGTTGATTCATAATTAATTATTTTTAGTATATGTTTTAGGAGTTTTTTTATTAGATTAGTGTTAATCTTAAATGCAAATTTGTGCGCAGTTTCTTTAAATAAAATTACTTTGGGAATAACACAAGGAAGTCTAAAAAAATCATTCATGTTGAAAGACGCTAGTCAAGAGTTTGAAAGCGGCAAAGAACTATACCGTTGCCTTGCTTAATACAATGCACATTCCTATAGTTCACTCGAAAGGAAGCCCTCGGATTCTTCTCCCACTTTCGCCTGTCTCGCGCTATACATATTAATAGGAAACAAACATAACAACATGGTAATAATCGGCTTTGAAGTTGGTTCCTCATTTCCGGCTCAGACTATGCATCAAAGCCCTTAGCTACCGGTCTTCGCTTCATCAAGATTCCAAGCCAGTGCTGCTTACGAACACGGCACACACACACTAGCGCCGGAGCACAATGGCACGCCCGACTCTCGAACTAATCCCCACCCGAGACTTTTCAATTGTTTCTGTTATTCATGGCCTCCTGCCAACACAATGGTCTATCCAATTGAAACATGGAGATTATATATTGTGTGTTTAATATTCTTTTGTAAACCTTTTTTCGACATCCTTAGCGACTTTAAAAAAGAAATGATAAACGAAGCTAGTTAAAAAAGATGCCGCTATCTCAGAAATTGTTTGTGAATGATCTTTACCAGCTTCCGAGAAAGGCTTCATTGAAATGTTTAAGAATGCTCACTCTTAAAGCTGATCGTCTTATCTTGCTCTCTGTTGAGCTTCTGTGTGCGACTACATTATATTGTTCGAATCGTTTTGGACAGTCACACTTGGCTGTGTTTCAAGGGGAAGAAATGTTAAATGTAATAGCTTCGCCTTTAACATTCTGCACCATTCATTCCGATTAAAACGGTTGTGCTCATTATGAATAATAGTGCGAAAATGTTACATTATAGTTTACTTGTGGCCTAAGTTATTACGGGTACATAATTTCCTTTTCAAAAATACAGTTTTACTTATTTAGAAAAATGCGCACACTGTGCATAAGTTAATCGCCTTTACAAAACTGCGTTAAAGAGCACTGTCTTTATTTTTGCATAGTTTCACACGATATCTGTTACAACTGTTCTCACACAACCTACACACACACATAATAAGTTCGGCTGGTGATAGCTCTTATCCTTGCAAATTCTGTGATGAAATCCATGCACAGTGAACCTTATCACTATATGCCGTAACTCGTAAGATCCCTGCATCCATTCGTCCGTAGTCATTGCGTCCGTGGAGTAGAAATCTATCCAGATCTCCTCTCTACCTCTCCAATTCCTTCATAATCTTCTCGTAACCTTCAGTAGAAGGCAAGAGTAGACGCATCCTCAGTTCTTCAATGAAAAACTGCTCTCTGGCTAGTCTCTTTAGGAAGGTTGATTTGACTCTTTCTAACAGTTTTATTGGTTAATGCTGTTTTAAGAGGGTGGAACATATGGGTCATCTGCACCGCATCACATAAAGAGTTCCCACGGTGATCGATTAAAGTGACTGAGCGTGAGTATCCTGCAAACAGAAAGCTTTTGTCCCATAATCTCCTTTAATTCCAAAATTTGTCGGATGATGTGCATGGGTGTTAATGAAGATGATTTGTTTTGATGGTCGAAACATCGAGGTCTTGTGCCCCTTCATGTTTGGTAATAATATTGTCGACCAATGTATGCTAATCACATTCCGCAATTTACTAGCCTGTTAACATTCTTTGAAATATAAGGAAGCTTTTAGTTTTACGTGACCGTTAATCATGCGATCATGAGCCACGGGACCTCCTTTTTATTTGGAATCTGAACCACAGGACATGGTATTTCACTTCGAAAATCTCACATGCATTGACCGGGAATCAAACCTGGTCCACCTTGGTGTTTTGAAATATAGGTTCATGAGATCGACTTAAGTCCGCGTGTATGTGCGTGTCAAATAACTTATATGGGCTGGACCTACGTCAACAAACTTTGGTAGTTAGTTAGTTCCATCTCCAGACACCCCAACCGTGACTTTCAAAATTTCATAATCGTTACCAATCTAATATGACGGCCACGTGAAATATTTCACCAGCACTCACCTCCGAAATTATTGCAACTATCAACTTGAGTTTTGAACATAGACAGAGGACTACAAAGTAAGATCATACATGTATCTAAAAAAACTGAGAAGTATCAAGAAAATGATTTTTCTAGCGATCTAATCATTCGTCCTCAGTAAAGCATGGTGGAGCAAATATTTATTTATAACCAAATGTATTGGCGTTCCTCTAATTCGTAACGGAATGTTCCGATCTCTGTGAAACTTGGTATACTGGACAACTATTGTAGTCTAAATCTAAATGCGTATAAATCTATGCCGGTATATTACTTATATCATAAATTATAGATGTCGCGTATGCCAGTTCCTCATACATAAATTTGGCTAACTCGTCACTGAATGACCTGATTACTGTGAAATCTGGCATGGTGAACCACTACTCTAATCTTAACTTACTGGTACATAAGTATGTATCTTACTTTTCATGCTTTATAAATTATAGATAGCGAGTGTGTCAATTCCATGCACATAATTTCACCTAATACGTCAACGAATGATCCGAACGTTGTGAAATCGGGCAAGTGAACCACTTCTATAATATACACCTAGAGGTACATACATTTATTGTTCCTTCTTAACAAATTATATACGAAGTGCTTGTTAACTCGTCAAGGAATGATCCGACCACTGTGAACCACCTCATAGTGAGTCACTGCCATAATCCAAACCTATCCAAACCAGAAATACGAGTGTTAGGTATTGCTTTGTGATTAGGTAATACGGGGAGGGGTCAAAAAATCGACCAGAATGTGATTACGTAGTATGTGAACGGCCCTTTACGGACAAAATCCAAAATTGTTTCTCGGTAACCCACAATCTTCTTTATCAAATCCTAATCATACCGTTCAGAGATCACCTGGGTCCATGCGTCTAGACTAGACATTTCTCTGATCTAGAAACACAATTTCGGGTAGTTGATAGCAGTCCAACTTCCATATACTGATTTCATCAACACCATGAAGAAACACACCTACTTCAAATGGAGACATACATGAACAGTGTCACAACTCACAAAAGGTAAACATTATGCTTCAATTCAATACCATCACGCAGAACATTTGTATCAATTTCACAAGACGGCATATTACCACCGCAGTTAGGATGAGACTCGGGCACGGGTGTTACCCGAGTCATTTGAACATAATCAGGCTAGTTGATTCCCCATCATGGCCGGCTGACCTCAACCACATGATTCTGACGTGCACAAGGTTCAAACGCCAACAATCAGGGCTGTATGAAACCCTCCCCGAGATCAACGTTCCTCTTCCCACCAGCATTTCAACCTTATTGCCAGGATCCAACATTAGAATATTATATTGAACTTCAAGTGATAACTGTCACCTCTCTGGACATACCTACACAACGCTTTTATTCGCAAGCCTCTTCCTGCAATAGGCCTATGTTGTGGACAGACCATTATGAAAGACGTTAATAATCGAACTTCGGTGGCGTAGTCAGTAGCATGCTGAACTGCTATGCCCAAGATCCCGGGTTCAACCCGGCCGAAGTCGTCGGATTTTTAAGAGCGTTAAAATCCTCATAGATTTATGGCACGTAAAAGAACTGCAATTGAGCGGCTTCGGTGGCGTAGTCGGTAGCATGCTGAGCTTCTATGCCCAAGATAGCGGGTTCAAAGCCGGTCGAAGCCGCCGGAATTTTTAACAGCGTTAAAAATCCCTCAGTATGCCTTCCTTCGGAGGGGAAGTAAAGCCGACGGTTCCATGTCATAGATTTATGGCATGTTAAAGAACCTTCCACTAATTGCACCTGTGTGAAGCTAAATTGGATAGGTTAAGAATGTAAACAACACTCTTAGGTTTCTACGTTCGTTGCCAAGAGCCGACTGCGGTGGCGTCTAGTAGCCAAGTTCTGAACTAGGCCTAGTAGTCGTTGATGGTAGTGTTTGGCGGCAAAAGTAGAAACTATTTGAAAAATTCTAAGTTGCAGTACTTAAATTAAAAAACAGATAAGATACACTAATACAGTCATCACAATTAACACCGGTTATCAGACAGATTCTACACACACCCAAAGTACACGGGGCTACATGACCGTGTTGTCGCAGCCCCTAAACTGAGGAACCAACCAACCAACCGAACTGCAATTGGTAGTGTGTAGCAAAATTTGTAGGTTGTATTTGGATAGTTAGAAACGCTCTATCAAATTCCAACGTTCTCCGCTAGGTGTTAGTGACAGTAGCATCTGGTAGCTTAAGTTCGAACTTGTTGGGAGCCCTCGAGCGTTCAATCAAAAATACCCAGCTATGGCTATTGGCTGCAATTCATATAGCTCTATATAAAATTAGATCATATAGCCTATATAAACAATCGAACTTCTCACGAACAAGTGCATCAGTCACTGTATCAATCACTGTTGCTGTTGTTTCTTATTTTAGGGGCTGCGACATCGTGGTCCTATAGCCCCCGTTTATTTGTGTGATAACCTGTGTTATTGTGATGGCTGCACTAGTGTGTGTATTTGTAAATTAGGGATAGGATTGGAAAAGGAGGCGGCCGTGGCCTTAAGTTAGGGTCCATCCCAGCATTTGCCTGGAGTAGAAGTGGGGAAACCACGGAAACCCACTTCCAGGATGACTGAGGTGGGAATCGAACCCTCATATTCTCAGTTTTGCCTCACGAGACTGGGTGTACCCCGTTCTAACACTCAGATCAGAATTAAATTGATCACCTCTTTATGTAGCGGCTAGCATTGGTGCCCGTCGCCCCGGGGGTCTGGGTTTGATTGCCGGAGAAATTCAATTCTTGTCTCTAGGCTGGAACGGGGTATGCCCAGCCTCGTGAGCCAAAAGCGGAATCTAACCCTGACCTCAGGGATAAAAGCCAAGTAAGCTAGTCACTGCGCTGCAAGGTGGTCAAACCGAAAAGAAAATCATCCCGGACGATCTTGTTGTTGTTGTTGTTATTTGAGTCTTCAGTGTCTTGACTGGTTTGATGCATCTCTCCATGCCTTCCTGTCCTGAGCTAATCGTTTCATCTCTACATAGTTACCGCACCCTACATCCGAGGCAATCAGTTTAACATATTCTAACCTTGGTCTACCCCTACAGTTCTTGTCCTCGACCCTTCCTTCCATAACTATGCTTGTCTTAGGATGCGTCCTACCAACCTATCTCTTCTCTTCATTAGCCGTTGCCAGAAACATCTCTCCTCTCCCACTAGACTTAATGCCTCTTCGTTTGTAACCCTATCTACCCATCTGATATTTATCATTCTCCTGTAACACCACATTTCAAACGCTTCAATTCTCCTCTTTTCTGCTGCACCAATAGTCCAAGTTTCACTTCCATAGAGTGCCACGCTCCAGACAAAGGCCTTAAGAAAAGACTTCCTAATACCTAAATCTATATTCGATGTCAACGGATTCCTTTTCTGTAGAAATACTTTCCTTGCCTGAGCTAACCTACTTTTTTATATCCTCCTTGCTTCGTCAATCACTGGTTATTTTGCTTCCTAAGTAACAGAAGTCTCCTACTTCCTTTAGATTTTCACCTGCCAATTTGATGTCCATAGAGGTTTCTGATTTATTTCGGCTGCATTCCAATATTTTTGTTTTACATTATTAATTTTCATCATGAATTTTTTCCTCAAGACGGAGTCCATACCAATCAAAAACTCATTCAAATCCTCAGGTGTGTCGGCCACGATGACGATCTTCTTATTTTGTGATAGTAAAAAGTTGGTGTTGTTGATTCATTTAGAGGCTTCGTACATCGTGGCCATTTTGACCCATTAACGTGTGTGTGTGTAGGATATATCTGATTACCAGTGTTGTGATATTTGTAGTAGTGTGTGTACTCGCAATGGGACTAGGATTGGGCGACCGTAGCTTAAAGTTGGGAGCCATCCCAGCATTTGCCTGGATTAGAAGTAAGGAAGGAAGTTTTTAGTTTTACTTGACCGTTAATCATGCGATCATGAGCCACGGGACCTCCGTTTTACGTAGAATCCGAACCACAGGACATGGCATTTCACTTCAAAAATCTCACATGCATTGACCGGGAATCGAATCCTGTCCATCTTGGTGAGAGGCCAACAACGTGACCACTGCACCACCACGCCCCCTGGATTAGACCACTTCTAAGATGGCTAAGGTGGGATTCGAACCCACCTCTTCTTTGTTGTGCCTCACGAGGCTTATTGTACGCTATTCCAGCCTTTAGACAAAGAATTAAATTTCTTGGCAGAGTCGGGTTCGAACCCGGATAACCACAACAGCTTGAGGTGGTCATAAAAATGCTCTAAGTAGAGACGACGCGTGGTAACCCTGATGGGAAGGTACGGTACATCGTTCGTAGTCATGAATGACTGATTTCTGCATGTTAACAATAATCATAATAATCATCATCATCATCATCATCATCATCATTATTGTCATTTCTGCGTCGTTTTTATTAACAACCTCTTTAGAACACAATGTGAACTATGATTATGAAAGCTAAGTGAGTCATTTAATTTGCACGCTACGCCGAGCCATGTATCGAATATCAGCTGCTGAGCGAGAAACGACCCCTCTAAATAGGCCTATTCAACTCAATTCTCTCGCCTCAACGTGATAAATTAAATCACAATCAATCACAGGACATAAATACGCGAGACACGAAGGCTTGTAAATTAATAATGCCCATTGGAATTACTGCTGCTCAATTGTTTTCGTACGCGTCGTCATCTTCTATTGTTAGCTGTCACGTGATTAACACTCCTGAGCGAGGTGTAAAGCATGCAACGACGTTCTCAAAGCACCGTTATCAACGAATAACTTATATTTCATGAGCTATCTAACAAAGGACGACGCTGGAAACATTTAAATGAATGCAAATTGAGGGAGCTAGTCGGTTACGTAGGAACTTCTAAACAAGACTATTAAAGGGAACGAACAATCAAATCAGATTCACATTATTGTTCTTAAAACAATGTTACTTTACTCATTAAACAATAAATGTATGCGTGTTTATAAAAAGGTACCAGTTCCCATATTTTATCCGAGACCCTGCAGTTCTCCCCTGGTTGGTTGGTTCCTTAGTTTAGGGGCTGCGACAACGCGGTCATGTAGCCCCGTGTACTCTGGGTGTGTGTAGAATTTGTCTGATAACCGGTGTAAATTTTGATGACTGTATTAGTGTGTGTTATCTGTGATTCAGGTAGAAGGACTGCAGACGATTAATTTTTTTACGTAGTTCCTACTTTTGCCACCAAATGCTACCATCCACGATACCTAGCTGAGGACGTGGCTACCAAATGCCATCGCAGTCACCAACTCGTGGCGAACGTTGGAACTTTTTTTTGTTGTCGTGTAGCCTCCTGAGAGGCCGAGTGCAGGTCTTTCTAGTCGACGCCCGTGGGCGACCTGCGCGTCGGGATGTGAGATGAATGGATGAAAGTGGGCAAGGATGTGGAAGGAAGCGGCCGTGGCCTGTCAGAAGGTACTGTCCTAGCATTTGCCTGGTGTTGAAAATGGGAAACCACGGAAAACCATTTCAAGGACAGCCGACGGTGGGGCTCGAACCCACGCGTCTACCGAGTCAGCAGAGAGCTTGGCCCCATGACCTAACGCCGCGCTTTAGCCAGCGTAGCCACTACTGTCGGCTACGTTGGAACTAATATAGCGTTATCAAACTAACCTATAATTTAGCTTCATAAAGGTGTAATTAGTGGAAGGTTCTTTATCATGCCATAAACCTATGACGCCAACGGCCTAGCCATGTTGAAACACCGGATCCCATGAGAACTCCGCAGTTAAGCAACATTGGGCGCAGTCAGAACTTGGATGGTATGCCGGTTCTAGGTACTGCGCGCTGTTGGCCAACATAAGGAGGAGCGGAAAGGACCTGGCCACCCTACCGCAAGTAAACTCCGGCTGGGGGTAGCCTCTTCGGAGGCTCGGACCTGCCTTCGGGCAGAATACCGATTAATTTTTTTAAACCTATGACATGGGACCGCCGGCTTTACTTCCCCTCCGAAGGAATGCATACTGAGGAATTTTTAACGCTCTTAAAAATCCGACGACTTCGGCTGGGTTTGAACCCGCGATCTTGGGAATAGAAGCTCAGCATGCTACCAACTACGTCACCGAAGCCGCTGAAGCAGTTCTCCCCTCCTTCAGAATATCCATGGTGAAAATCCATAGAAAATCCATAGCCTGTCCCTTACCATTTCACGCAAAAATACTCAACCGATTTAGCTAAAATTTTGCAAGAATATAGTTTTTGTGCATGGAAAGAACATAAGCTTATTGCCATTTCAGCGTTTCAAAATAATGGCACAAGTTACGTTTCATTTCAGTAGAAGGCGCTAGCGCGTCCAGCCAGGCGAGCAAGTATCCATGACAGGTTGCATATATTCACCCTTGCTCACGCTTCTCGCTGCTGAATTTTCGCGCTCTATTCAGAGTTTATTTAGTTGTTGTTGCTTATTTTAGAGGCTGTGGCATCGTGGTCATATAGTCCCGTGTATTTGAGTGTGTGTGTGGAATTTGTGTGATTATCTGTATTATTATAATGACTGTAGTCTACTAGTGTGTGTATTTGTAAATTGGGGAAAGAATTGGGAAGAAGGTGGCCGTAGCCTAATTAAGATAGGAACCATCCCGGCATTTGCCTGGAGTAGAAGTGGGGAAACCACAGAAAATCCCTTCCAGAATGACTGAGGTGGAAATCGAACCCTCCTCTTCTCAGTTTTGTCCCACAAGGCTGAGATCATGTATGGTGCCTCTCCTGTTCTTCACAAGGGTATCTGCTGCGTATAAACACTGTGGCCTGATGTAATGAGAGATTTTTCCATTCTTCGAGACAGTTGGTAGGCAATGTTGAGTCTGTTGCGTTCATTTATTTCTTCTACGTTTCGACCTGCTGTGGACCACGTTATTTCAACAATTTGCCTCCTTGAGTTTTAATTCATGCTCATGGACATTCGTTTTCTGTGAACCTCCTCTCGTTATAAGTCCACCTTTTGCCAATTTTCAGCTTTGGCATTTCTTGCAAACGCTGGTATGTTGAAAATTTCTTCTGGAGAGGACCACGTTCCTGGATGTCATCGCGTGTGATTCCTACTTCGGGAAGGTCTTGTTCAACCTCGGTGAAGCAGGGTCCCTTGGTTTTCTTGGTTACAAGGTAAGAACATATCCAGTTGGTGAGCATTTAGGCCGGAAGTGATTTTTGGAGTTATTTTCTAGTTTGAGAGAACTCTCCAAGACTCGCAATTTGAAACCTATCCGGCCCTTCAACTTTTGGCACAATCGAGGAAACTGCTTAATTTTACGTTTTATAATTTTAAATGATTATGTCGACCTCGCTGGGGTCTGGCGTTACGTTACGGTGTCGGGACGAAATGTACCGAGAATTCACTGAGGTGTGTGTCGTCATAGTACTGCTTGAGCGTCCTCCTTTCCCCGCGCGCTCCGGTGAGCGTGACGTCATCCAGCCAGCTACCTCCTTTTACCTTGGTTTGCACTTGCTTTTTTTGATTTTTTATTTATTTTCTAACGGACTTTGAGTTCACGCAGCATTTGTAGCATTTAAAATGATATAAAGTCTAGTCTTTCAGACTGACTGTCAGTGTTTTTGCTAAGATGGAGACCCCTACTTTGTCTGCTAAGAGATATTTTCAACTTTGGTTGGTTGGTTCTTAAGTTTACGGGCTGCGGCAACGCGGCCATGTAGCCCCGTGTACTTTGGGTGTGTGTAGAATCTGTCTGATAACCGGTGTTAATTGTGATGACTGTATTAGTGTGTGTATCTGTTTTAATTCAAGTAAGGACTGTAGACGATCAATTTTCAAGTAGTTCCTACTTTTGCCGCCGAACGCCACCGTAAACGACTACTAGTTAAGAACTTAGCTACCAGACGTCACCGCAGTCGGCTCTTGGAAACGGACCTAGGAACGTAAGGGCGTTGTTTACATTCTTAACCTATACAATTTAGCTTCACACAGGTGTAATTAGTGGAAGGTTCTTTAACTTGCCATAAATCTATGACATGGGACCGACGGCTTTACTTCCCCTCCGAAGGAAGGCATACTGAGGGATTTTTAATGCTCTTAAAAAGCCGACGTTTTCGGCCGGATTTGAACCCACGATCTTGGGCATAGAAGCTCAGTATGCTACCGACTACGCCACCGAAGTCGCCATTTTCAACTTTAAGAAGACAATAATGTAACCGAGATTGCAATGCCTAAGTTCCATGATACCTTATCAGTAGGCTATAGCTTGCCACGGTGGGTGAGTGGTTAACGTATCGGATTACCAAACCCAAACTTGCAGGTTCGCCCCTGGCCGTGGTATGTGATTTTTGAAAGGCGACATACATCACGACATGGATGTCATACGTTGTTGGCATGTTAAAGAACCCATTTGAGTTCAGTAGGCCGTGTTCAATGGCGAAATTAATCTCGGGATTTTCCACCTACAAAAAGTTCCTCCATTCTCTACTAGAAAGCGCTGTAGTGTCTAGGAGCTTGGATATCTAACCTCCTTGACTTTCATAGCGTTCAAAGGAACGACGAAATTCGACATGCAAGCTACTCTCTGGGTGTCAATTAACAAAGCTTGCACCCAGCACCCGAGGCCATACGATATTATTATTATTATTATTAACTTTAAGAAGACAATAATGTAACCGAAATTGCAATGCCTTAAAGTTCCATGATACCTTATCAGTAGGCTATTTCTAACTGTTTTATACTAAGCTCGCAATCTTCAAGTAGCCGACCGGTACGCGGAGAAACGCGCGAAATACAATATAGATGTGTTGGACAACGAACCATTGGACGAACATTTTTTTTGTTTACATCACGTCCGGTGCGCTAGTGATCCCAACTTGACTCGGTCAGACACGGTGAAGAGCTGTTGCAGCGCCGGCAGCCCAGCCAAGGGAGGCAGGAGCCAGTATGCCGGCGTGCGGCGCAGCTTAGCTAGCACGCCGAGCGTGCTAAGGCTGGACGCCACTGCACAGTGGGTCAAAATCGAAATCTAGGGGGACAAAATTATTTTTACGTTTTAATCATGAATTTAGAGTGAAAGCAACGTATATAATTTGTTTACTTCATAATAAACATCAGTTAATACATTTTTAAGCTACGTCTACACATGCAAAAAGTATATGACTAGGAGTTGGATAGAGCATTCAGTTATCTCTTCAGAACAATTTTCTACCCCTAATTTACTTTTAACAAAGTCACGAAGTTCCACTTTTGACATAATCGTCGAACGCAGTGCTTCAAACGGTTGTAAACATGTGAGAACTGGTTGCGCGGCATCTTCTAAAACGTAAAATAACTGTCAGTTGCAAAAAGATGCAAAAAATCTTATAACAGGCGTAAACTACAAGACTTGATCTACATTTTAACATTAAGTAGAAAGTGACGCAGAGTGACGCGACATAATAAAAATCTGAGTGAAAATATAATTTTAAAAATAATAGTTAAATATTATATAATGCAAATATAGCTAAAATTACGTATCAATTACGCCCATTAATAACAAAAACACGTTATAAAGATCATACCTTCATCTGCATGTTCCATCTTAAAGCATCACACTAAGCACAAAGACAACCAATCCACAGCCACTTACATTCCCCCTCCAATTCAGACTGCTCGAACAGTGGTGACAGATTTACACTAAGATGCGTTTATATCCAAGAATAGTGAGCGGCATTTATATGAGAATACTGTAGAAGTAATAAATTTTGATTTTTTAATTATGAAAATAAATACTTTTGTCCTCCTAGATTTCGATTTTGACCCACTGTGCACTGCTCTACTGGCTTTGATGTTCTGCCAATAGAGCTACGGCTCATCTTCTTTCTTCTTTCCTCTTAGGGAGCAAAATAACCAGTGATGGACGAAGCAAAGAGGATATAAAGGAAAGCATTACTACAGAAAAGGAATCTGTTGACATCGAGTGTAGTTTTAGGTATAAGAAAGTCATTTTTGAAGGCCTTTGTCTGGAGCGTTTCACTCTATGGAGGTGAAACTTGGACTTAGCCCGCTCAAGTTAGCCCAAAAAATAGGGGTAAGGTTACAAAAATTTGCATAGAGCTGAAAATTTGTACTAATGGTCTAAACACCATTATAAATGAAATGTGAAAATTCCCCATCGGTCCGACGACGGCAAAAGAAAATATTCAAGGTCAAAATTTGCAAATATGGGTGTTTTGCGCTTTTCAGCCAAACGGTAAGTTTTGTCATAAAAATAGATCAGACTAAACTTGTAGATCATGCAATTATCTATACAAATTGTCTCAACACTTTTTCTCCTAAGAGTCACCGTTTTGTGATATAACGATTCAAAAAGTTGAAAAAGTTGCATTCTTCATAATATGCACACGTTTCCACACCACCTGTGAGGTAGTGTACTTGGCGTTTTTTTTAACGTGGTTTCCCCGGTAGGCCTATTCCACTATCTATTGTGATCCTGTTTAATTCAATAATATTTAATCATATACAGTATATTATTTCTGTAGTATAGATCCCTCCTCCGGCGCTTACAAGAGACCGATAGTGACAAATGAGCATTCTAACGAAAGAGAATAGGCATTAGCAGTGACGAATTGCACTCTAATTTCATAAATATCTATACTTTCTTTAAAAAGTGACTTTCCAAAAAATGTACGAAGTGTGCGATTTGCATATACTGTTGCTGTAGGAAAATACGCACAATCATTTCTGTCCACTTCATATTTTAACCAATGTGACGCCTGTTTCGTGTCTTTTTTAACATTTTTAACATTTTTTAAAATCATTTTTCATGGATTTTTAGAAACAGTAAATCAAAGAAATGAATACTCAAATCGTATAATTTCATAAATATCGAATAACCGGTGAGTGTTATGATGATCCAATTTTCAGTGATTGCCTTCTTAAGTTAGGGAACGTAGAACTTGGAATTCTAACTGAAATGTAAATTGGCCTAGTGTTCTATAATCATTTGGTTGAAATAAAGTCTCTCATTATAAACCTATTGGGGAAAGTGTGGTTTATGAACGTGCGAGATTTTTCGCACAGGTCCACTAGTAATAAAAAAAATGGTAGCCTACTATTGGAAATGATGAAAGCGGTGTGAAGTTTAAGAAATTGGGGGAAATTATTCGGAATCATCTAATATTTCTGCTTACTCATGTTCTTGTTCTTCTTTTTCTTCTTGTTCCTCTTCTTCTTCTTCTTCTTCTTCTTCTTCTTAGATGATTCCGAATAATTCCCCCCAATTTCTTAAAATTCATACCGCTTTCATCATTTCCAATAGTACCATTTGTTATTATTAAATATTATTGAATTAAACAGGATCACAATAGATAGTGGAATAGGCCTACCGGGGAAACCCTGTTAATAAAACGCGCCAAGTACACTACCTCATAGGTGGCGTGGAAACGTGTGCATATTATGAAGAATACAACTTTTTGAATCATCTCAAAAACGGTGACTCTTAGGAGAAAAAGTGTTGACAATTTTTAAAGATATCTATTTAGTCTGATCTTTTTTTTTTTTTGATAAAACTTACCGTTTGGCTGAAATACGCACAAACCCCGTATTTGCGAAATTTGACCTTCATTAATGGTGTTTCGACCATTAGTACAAATGTTCAGCTCTATGCGAATTTGTGTAACCTTGCATGTCTAACTTGACCGGGCTTACTATTGGTGCAGAAAAGAGGAAAATTGAAGCGTTTGAAATGTGGTGTTAAAGGAGAATGATGGAGATCAGATGGGTGGCTAGGGTTACAAACAAACGAAGAGGTATTAAGACTAGTGGGAGAGGAGAGGCTGCTAATGAAGAGAAGAGATAGGTTGGTAGGACACAAAGGCTACTAAGACACCCAGAAATAGCAAGCTTAGTTATGGAAGAAAGGGTCGAGGACAAGAACTGCAGGGGTAGACCAAGGTTAGAATATGTTAAACAGATTGCCTCGGATGTAGGGTGTGGTAGCTATGTAGAGATGAAACGATTAGCTCAGGACAGGGAGGCATGAAGAGTTGCATCAAACCAGTCAAAAGACTGAAGACTCAAACAACAACAACAACAACAACAACAACTAACAATAATAATAATAATAATAACGATAATTATTATTATTCTGTTCGATTTGGGCCACTATGGACCACGGATTATCAACTACGGAAGTTTGGATCATATTTTACCTCCACTGGCTTTGATCTTCTGCTAACATAGCTTCATTCGGTGGCTCATCTCCTTCCTTCATTCCTCTTCCAATAATGATAATAATAATAATAATAATAATAATAATAATAATAATAATAATAATAATAATAATAATAATCCAAACAAAACAAGGGTGAGGCAAGGAGATGCTATATCTTGCATAGACTATTATTTAACTGTATTCTGAAAAAAAAAAAAAAAACTGTCAGGGAATGGACCAGAACCCTACCAGTCGACACCAGATTAAGGATGGGTATCAAAGCTGATAACCTAAGGATCCCTTGCCTAGCCTTCGCTGACGACCTGACCTTGCTGGCAAACGAAATGCAAGAGGCCAACACGCAACTCCAAACACTGTAGACTACTCAATAGCGGCGTAAACGGGTCTGTTGATCAACATCGGAAAGACTCATTACTAATATTCAAGACGCCCTTGAAACCATGAACCCCCAGAGGCTCACATCTGTCGACCAAAGTATTATGTGCACTCGAGTTAAGGTTGTTTGTGAAGTAACCAATAGACCTACATAAAATCCAATAACATCATCATTTTCGTCGTTCTATTTTACGTTAGTTCATGTAAGTTTGGAATTTTTAATTTATATTTTAATATTTTTTATCGCAGTTGAAACACAAAAAGTGCCCGTTTTTAAGCGTGTTTCAACCATGCGTCACATTTAAGAATTATTATCTCACAAACCCGTCATCAGATCGAATCCAAATTTTAACACAATATACATTGGAATGTTGTATAACTGGTTTATTAATTTCATAATTATGTTTGTTAAAGAACGAAAGTTGTTATCATTTTTGTAAGGTAACTTTTTCTCGGCTCGGGGTCGTTGGAAAATGTAGTTCTTGGTTGCGATGTAATCCTTATACATCAAAACGTTATACTGTATGACTGTGAAATACGTAAATTAATTCACTTATTTTATATCGGTTTGTATTTGTACGGGGAATTAAGACATGGTTCACCAGCTAGCCGCTCCGGGAAATGCTGTACAGCGTTGCTGATATGGAGCCCATCACTTCCGAGCGAGGCGCGCCATGACGCGTGATGGAGCCCACCTTGGCAACGCTGTACAGCTTTCACCGGAGCGGCTAACTGGTGAACCATGTCTAATTCCCCATACAAATACAAACCGATATAAAATAAGTGAATTAATTTACGTATTTCACAATCATACAGCATACCTTTTTGATGTATAAGGTTTACACCGCGTCCAAGAACAACATTTTCAAACCACCCCGAGCCGAGAAAAAGTTACCTTACAAAAATGATAGCAACTTTGTTTCTTGGACAAACAAAATTTTAAAATTAATAAACCAGTTATACAACATTCCACTGCATATTGTGTTGAAATTTGTATTCGATCTGATGACGGGTTTGTGAGATAATAATTCTTAAATGTGACGCATGGTTAAAACACGCTTAAAAACGGGCACTTTTTGTGTTCCAACTGCGATAAAAATATTAAAATATAAATTAAATATTCCAAACCTACATGAACTAATGTAAAATAGAACGACGAAAATGATGATGTTATTGGATTGTATGTAGGTCTATTGGTTACTTCACCAACAACCTTCAAACTCGAGTACACATAATATTTTGGTCGACAGTAGTGGGACGTGGGTTGGCGACCACGGGACCCCAGTTGAGTCCGCCATTGCTTCCACTTACTTGTGTCGGACTCCTCTCCGTCTCCTTTCCTGTCGGCCTCCCTTGGTCAACTCTTGTTCTCTTCCGACCCCGACGGTATTAGGATATCCTAGGCCTAGGGAGTCTTTCACTTTCCCACCTTAATTGGCCCTTCTCTCATCTTTCCTGATCCCTCATTCTTCGAGGGGTCTGACCTCTTGTTTTTCTTTTTCTGATATCTCCTGCCTTCTGCTAAAGGCCCTACAGGAGGCAGGGTGCGTGTAGCCCACCACTTCTGGTGCAACCTGAATAGGCTAGTGCTTCACCCTCAAGGGCTCACGGCTGGTGAGCTCTGGATTTGGCGACCCCGAGGGATTCCTGAGCTGGGTCAAGTTTTGCCCCTTTTTCCATTGCCTTTGGAGCGGACCCTCTCATCTTTCCCTTCCATTGCTCTCCTTCCGTCCAAGTCCCTTAATTCTCATTCCTTGAGGGTTGAGGGCATTTCCTTTCCTCCTGTCTTTTATTTACCTTCTTCTCCTTTTAGTTCCCCATTTCTTCTTCTAGTTCATAAGTCCGTAGTTAGCTTTAGTTGTAGGTTTCACTTGATCATCTTTCATTTTCACAATCACCCAAACCTTAAGGGCCGATAACCTAGATGTTAGGCCCCTTAAAACAACAATTATCGTCATCATCATCATCATAAAACCATGAGAGTCAGTGATTTTAATCATATCGAAAGTGAAAGTAGTGAAATATCTTGGAGAATGGATCTCAGAAAATCTCAGTGAAATAATGCCACTCGAACACAGGAGGATCAAACTAGACAGGGAAAACTATGCCTGCAGAAAACTGTAGGCCTTGCAACATCTGTCGATGAATGCCAAACTGACACTATAATTCAGTAGTCAGTCCATTAATCCTCTACGCAGCTTAGTGCCTGTTTCTAACTAAGAAATGGGCCTCGAGGTACAGGAAAGGAAACTCTTGCGAAAAATAGTGGGACCAAGGATCTTACCAGATGGAAGAAGATGGCACAAACCTAATTGTGAACTCTTACCAACTCCAGGAAAACCTCACCGATGCCATCAGAAGGAGACGCCTGGCTTTCTACGGCCACCTGTACAGAATGGACCACCACAGGCTGTCTTATAAGATCTTCAAGGTAGCCAAGAACTGTAAAGCCACTAGTCTCTGTGGATCAAACAAATTGAGACGGATCTTACTGAACTTGCTGATCTTCAGCAAAACACAATAAATGGCAGGATACGCTACCATTTGAGAATCGAAACCACACCTTTCCTCACATCCTTTACAGAAGCTCACCACAACGCGTCTAGGAAATGGTCCTAGGAAAGTAAGATGGAGTTCAGAAAGAAAATGAAAGAATAGGCTACGGTACTGGTCTAATAAAAGGGCTTAAGATATGAGCACGAAAGCAGCCGCCAAACATTCCACCAAGAACACCGGAAGTGGTACGCAACAGCTGAAACACAAGCACCGTGGTCCATAGGTGGCCCAAACCACCAAAGAAGAATAACCTTATTACAGGATGTGTATAGTAAAATTTGTTTCACAATATTTTACATATAGCACGTTGTAGCGCTCCCTTGAAAACAGCGATTAAGCATCTCGTCCATCATTTGTTCATGAGGGTCACTTATTGTATACGTAGAAAGGACGGCGTAGAAGGGCCACCTGATTGTACAAAGTTCTAATCACGTACTATCTTCAATTACCATAGAAAAGTTGTCCCTAAAATGTACATTATGCAACAAGCCTATAATTGCAATAATTAAGACACGAATATTTCCATACGAGTGTCTTAATTACCATTATAGGCGAGTTGCATACGACTGTTTATGTTCGACGATAATTATAACTATTTTATGTTGGAACATAAATATTAATAAATATCTGTCGAGATTTCGCCAGTTTTATGTACTGAACAGAGCGCATGGGACGCAGAGAATACCACAGCCTCCTCGAATACCCCACTATGACACGAGCCACAGGAGGCCGTGGAAGTCAGCGCAGGTGCGATGCTATATCCTTGCCTAAATTGGTCACACAACTGTTTCTTGAGCTCTGATTGGTGGGAGAAACTGTATCATAATGAAAACTTGTACTATAATGAACCTCATTATAGTACAGTTTTCTGACATATAATATTTACATTTCGCCATGGTCAAACATAAACGATATAGCCTATTAAGCCCGTGCATTCTGAGGCTTACGAGTCCCTTTTAAGGTGGGCCGCCCAAAATAGCCTACCTATATGGGCCGGATATGACTCGCGGGCCGCTTATTGAGAGGACTTAGTTATTGTTGTTTTAAGGGGCGGAACTACGAGGTCATCTGACCCTATTGAGAGGACTTGATCTAGGTTGTGTTGCCTGATGATTTCAACTCAGCGTTGTCAGCACTTTGACCATTTCGATGCTTACCGGTACATTAATACAAGCAACATTATTTACTTTATTTTTAATACATAAATCTCAACAGCGGGCCCTTTCTCTTCTCACCGCCTTCCTAGAACGCAGCACATTATTGAGAATATCTTTATAAAATCTTACCACGTATTTCTTTAGTTACAGTACGTGAGTCACTTCCGTTGTCGGCACCAGGCGGCGCAACGATCACTCTCAAAAAGCAAGGCTGCTTTTTCAAACAACTGAACATCGACTTACACAACGCAACACAACACAGTACGGTATAGCTGCCGCTTTATAAACATATCTCGTGCTGTATGAATGTAATGCGCAGTGGCGCGTATAAGTTCTAATGTATTCATATCGTGAGAGGGAGAGGGGAACTCAGTAATTTGCAACACAAATGCGATGTTAGTAGGAGTTGCTAATAGCGCTACGAGCGAGGGGGAGAAAGAGAGGGGAGGAGGGCGTATAACTTCCCCCTCTCCCACCGCTTCTCTATAAAGTGCTCTTCCACACACAAAGTCAATCACAGCTTCCGTTTATAATCTGTTTCACTAATGCCATTAATGAGAGGACCCTTTATCTCCATTTCAATTTTAGACACTACTGTGCTATATAAAGTGCTTTCACTCCTCAAATGCGGTGATGGAGAATACGTATTTTTGTTTTGTAAATACAAAAGAGGAAATCTCAGTCAGCAGTAACGATAGATATGATTAAAAACAAGTAGTTCCGTGAATAACTAAATAACCTATTTTTATATATCCTCCTCGTCTTCCTTAGGACACGAGAAATGAAATCGAGAATTAAAAAATGCACAGCCGCCATTTTAAGTTCTCATAAAATGCCATTAATTTAGACGTCAGTATATTAACGCTTGTATGAAGATATACCGTGCCAAGTTTCACAGCGCTCGGAAGTCGCGAGAATAATCTATAGACTACCACTATACAAAAATGAGATGGTATGTGTCTGTGTATTACTCAATCACGCAAGAACCTCTGGTCCGATTTACATGATATTTTGTATGGATGTAGCTGATTTACCTGGTTAATACATAGGCTACTTTTGATTTCGATACTTTGCACTATTTAAAAATGGCGACCATTTGAGTGACGTCACTACACCCTTCGGTTTCAAAATTTCATATTTTCATTTCAAATAAAAAGAGACCGCTAAAAATAGCAAACTTTTGATGGCATAGGCTATACGAGGTTTAAAATTTAATTTTCTATCCGAAAGGTCCTTATCACTTTTCGTGTATCTCCAACGGTTAGCGAGTAAGACCTAAATTTGTGCTATAAAACACGGTCAACGCCGAGTTCAATGTTTGTCTGTTAGGCTATTTATACAAATCTACACCGTTTCACCGATCTGAACCAAAATGTTTATACTTACCCTTTGAAACACTGCGGGTAACACTGCCCACTTTAAATTTCGGACAGACCACTCCATTCCCTATATCTGGGCCGTTTGGCACAAATTTACTTCGTTTCACAGATCTGAACCAAATTTTACATACTTATCCTTTAGAACCCGACGAGTAACACTGTCCACATGAAATTTTGGACAGACCACTCCATTTCCTGCATTTAGTACCTTTGGAACAAATCTACATCGTTTCACCAATATGAAGAAAACTTAATGTAGGCCTAATCACCCTTTGGAACACAGTTATCATCATGAAAATATTATGCCTCTGCATAAGTGCGATGGTGTTGGTGCAGTAAGGGGCGACTTCTGACTAAAATTTTAGGATGGGACAGATGATATTATTGTTATCGCATATTAAACATTGTTTTATACTTGACATTCATTGTTGCTAATATCATTCCACACAACGCAACTTTTGAACAAGTTTTATTAAACAGTTCATGCATTGAAAACTGTACTCACATGGCTCCTTATTCGTAAATACATTCTCCTCTCCTGTGCTTGGATGAAGCAAATTTATCTATCAGCTTGGGTCACGAGTTCCTATTTTTTTATGTCTAACTTTGTGTTAAGCTGTATTGAAGGAAATAGATTTGTTAATAAAAATTCCGCTTTCATTCTCCTATTTCGCACACAATCAACATATCAAAAATAACTACGTACTCCGGACTAACGAGCACAGTACCGTAACACAAAAGTTAAAAACACTTAATTTATAGAAATTAATTTCATCCCCAGAAATCACTAAGGCTCTTATACTGTACTTGGAACACCAGGCAACTGAAAATGTATAAAACATTTTTGTCTAATGTCATCCAGCTATGAACAATAGCTGAATACCTGTTTAAGGGCTTGGGGTGGGGTTGACTTTTCTCCCGTAGTCCGGTTTGACAGCGACAGAAACAGGAAGTGAAATGGAGACATCTTCTATTTGGCTTCAAAGCAATGCTATGGGCCAATTCCCCAGGCCCTTGAAAAGAAAGTAAAATCCCTTTATAGCACAGAAGAATTCGCGTGCAAGACAGTGCTATGTCCACTGTTTTCTCACCCGGCCCATCAAGCCATATAGCCTACTTTACATGGTACTTTCTGTAGAGCGGCCCCCGCTATGACAATATACCGTATGAGACTGTCAGGGTATCAGGTTAGCGATAAGTAGTGAATACTGAAATCTTTTTAGAGATTCTAGAAGGGAAAACACTTATTTTAAGTAGATTATCTCTAATTTAAAGTAATTTTTAAAGACATTAATTAAACAAATTTTGTGCAATACGGCTCTGGGTGGGCAGGGCCCTTTCGGCCCTTAGTGACGCAACGCCCCTGGAGCAGTACATTGAGGTTATCAGCTGCAATAAGAGTTGATAATTTCAAATTTACTTTCAATTATTCCGATCCTTATCCTTGAGCGCTCTGTGGCGATAAATGACACTATTGCTACGTTAGGAGCACGGGACAGCCGAAGATTTCCTAAGTGCTCTGATTATTTTCCTACGTCGCTATGCGACATAAGACGACACTATTGGTCTCTACTTTTCTATCAGCCAATGAGATATAGGCCCTAGGCAGTGTCTTTTATTTTACTTACTCCTCTTTATAATCATATTTTTCAATTCGTTTGTAAATTACAAGTGTCAGTGCTGTAGTTAATAAATAGCCGTCTACCTATACTTTATTATCATTATCATTACGGGAAAATGACCTGAAATGTTACGTCCATTATACTGTAGGCTACTACTTATCACTCCCACTATTACCACCACCACCACCACAATATATATATTCTGTTAGTTTAAATATCATGTGCCAGTTCATTAGTAGTATTCATTTTCATCCATAAAACAAATAAATCCACCGGGCGAAGTCGGGCACTACTACTAGTCAATTTACACATTTAAATTTCACGTCGCCGCCATGTTGGTTTTGTGCTCACCAGGTTATTGAAAAATCCATAGGTGAACTTATGATAATGGCCTGTATCAACGTTCAAAATTTCAGTTTGATTTCTGTAATAGATTCGTAGATATTGAAAACCGTCTAAATATCTCGGATGGTCGCCGTGTTTGAGTGTTATATGTGTGGGCCATAGAGTTATGTACCATTAGATGAAGATTATTGTGTAGGTTCATTATTCATACTGTACGTTCACTTTGATCACATGATTAGGACACAATAAATAAAAACTTAATTTCACACAGCCACCATCTTGGGGTTATGAAAACATATAAGTTTAATTGGATGTCAGTAGATTAAATTTTATATTCACTGCACTCGGATGGTCAAATCGCGAGAAAAGTCGTATTTAAATGTTTCAACTTCACTTGGCCGCCATGTTTGTTTTGTACTTAAGAGGTTTTTGAAAGTCACAAAGGTGAACTTCTTGTAGGACCCTTTATCACCGTACAAAATTTCAGGGTGATATCTGTTACTGTTGCGGAGATATAGAATGCCAGTGAATTATTTCGCGCAGCCGCCATGTTGGATTGGTGAAACGTACTAAAATTTGAAAGACACGGTCGAGTTCGGACGAGGTTGTAGTAACTTATGCCTATGCACTTACCGAGTTTCATTGAAATCGCTCCAGCTGTTTAGATTTTACTATGTACACACACACATACGCACACACACACACACACACGGACAAAAGGAGATCTCATAAGCCTATTTTTATTTTCATAAATGAAAATAGGCTAAAAACGCAGATTTTCTGTGCAACACGTTAAAGTTCTAAACATCGTCGAAGGGGATTTTTTAACGTGGCAGTAAATCTATTGACACGGCTCCCTCGCATTTCCGCACCCCCGAATGCCAACTGACTGTGCCGTGATTCGATCCCGCTTTCTCGAACTCAGCAGGCGAGAACGTTACCGCTGAGCCACGCAGCACCCCTACACGTAAAAGCTTCGAATCATGGACATGTTCATGACTTACTTCTGAGCTTCTTGAAAGTTGAAACGTTTTGTAGCCTTCTTGTAATTTGCAGAGGACCGGCCGTTGTGGCTGAGAGTGCTAACGCACTACCTGGTGTCTCGCAGGTATCGGGAGAGCGTGGGTTTGAACCCCACCTCGGCCGTCCAGAAAATGGTTTTCCGTGGTTTCCACATTTTCACTCCCAGGAACGGTTCCTTTCAACAAATGTCCTTGGCCGAGTTCCTTTCTTTTATTAGATTGCTGTTGTCGATTCTTTTAGGGGCTTTTCTCCATGTTCTCGGGTGTGTGTAGAATTTTGTACCGCGTTAGAGGACTGTTAAATAAGGACAAATTTGTGTATTTCTAAACCTTGAGAAACACAAAAACATCATGGCGGCCAAGTGATTTTCAAATATTTAAAATAACTTCTAATCACCCGAGTGCAATGAAACTCGGTTCAGAGAATCTTTATTTAGAGCTCAGTGTGGAGACATAAAATGATGTTCAATTGTTTTCAAAAATTCAAGATGCATCAGTTCGTAATTTTGAAACTTTATTTTTCATTTCTCATATCTTATTCAGGCGATTGAAAAGATGATTCATATGGCGAATTATAATAACATTATTTATCTAATGGCACTAAATTCTGTAGCTTGCCTTTCGCAAACCATAGAACCCATGCATTTGACTTTTCTAAAAATTAATTGCAGTGGTTCGTTACAGAACGATACCATATCACGGGAGGTATCTTAATAACCGATATTGAAAGCTATAACATTCTAGCACATGGCCTCTCATTGCCATGGTATTGGTGAAGACATAGGCCCACTTGGAAACTCCTTTTACTGTAATAGACAGGAGACTTTTAATGGAAAAGACCCGTGGTATATATGAAAATAGACTATTTAGTTCTTCACGAAACTACATGTTATAGCCTATATTAGATTACTTCAAATTTCCTTATAATATAAATTTATCCGGACTGGACTTCGACAGGGAGATGGTCTATCACCGATATTATTATTTAATTGTGTTCTTGAAAAGATCATGCGTGAGTGGAACAAAACTTGTCCTCCAAATGTAAAGATTGGTACTAATATAAAACTGAATTGTTTGGCCTTTGCGGATGACCTTGCACTGCTTGCAACCAGTATAGATGAGGCTAAACACCAAATTGAAGAACTTGGGTCTATTGCAGCAAAAGTAGGACTTCAAATTTCATTTGAAAAGACTGAAATAATGGCATCCTTTGATGTGGAAACACAAGCTATTACATTGATTAACAATAAAGAAATTAAAGTTGTACATAAATTTAAATATTTAGGGGAGATTATAACATGGAATTTGAATGAGAAAGCGTCAATCGAAAATAGATCAACAAAGTTAAGACAAGCGCAATAATTACTTGGTCTAGTTACACAAAAAAAAATATCACTCTCCATAAATGTCAAATTACGACATTACGAATCAGTTATTAAATTGGAAGCAATATATGCTTTTGAAACACTTTTCAAGTTAAACACTCGATCAGTTACTGACAAATTACAGAAGACTGATAGAAGAATTCTCAGAACTATAATTAATAAAAAAAACATCAGGTGGATGATCAATGGCGTCTATTACCAAATGAAGTGGTTTATAAAGAAACTGAGTCTATAGTCGATACTATGCGAAAAAGGTGAATTGCTTTTTTTGTTGTCATATCTCACGCCTGCCGGATACCAGACAATTAAAAATATTATTTAATTATTTTTTCAAGAGTAAAACAAAGAACTCATGGTTTATGGAAATTCAAAATGATCTGGATGAACTCGGCTTGACAATGTCCCAAATTGCTAACAAAGATGAGAAGAATATCTTGAAAAACAAGAACATCCGACTTCCCTTAAAAACCTTTACCCGCAAAACTTACACCATAAGCGACGCAGAGAGAGCGGCAACGTCGACTAGAATGAAAATGTTTTGGGAAAAGAAGAAAAATAAGAAGCTGAATCGTTAATATTGTTTTGAGACATGTATATACTTGTTTTGGTTAAGTGCTCCAATGAGGGCGTAACATATGTAAATAAATAAATAAATACATTTATTTTGAAGTGGAGTTGGTAGAACAGGTTGCAAGAGTCTTCTTGTGCTCTTCAATTTGACCCTCTCATGGTGTAGAGACTAACATTCTTGGCTCTCACCCAGAGTTTCGGGTTCGATTCCTGCCTATAACCAGAAATTCAATTAGGGTCCAATTATGGTAGCAGTGCCGTGGTTTCTCACTTCTACTCCAGGAAAATGCCGGGATGGTTCTTAAGTTAAGGCCAAGGGTGCCTCCTACATAATCCTAGTCTCAAATACTCACATTACAATACTACAGACATCACAATACGTTAAATTATCAGACATTACACACTTAAGTATATCGGCTGATTCCCACGATGTTCAAGCCCCTAAATTAAAAAACAATAACAAAAACAACCAAGCATTTTTTTCCGCCTTCTCCCCTACGACAACGCGTAGCAGATTAGATGTGGCTTCATGGTAAGCACATGTAATTGAATTCAAACACTATTAATGTGGGAGCCGGATGAGAATCAAGACGGCCGAGTATGGGATCTAGGGGCGCAACAGTAAGCTCAGCGCCATTGTCTGAGAATAAAAAGAAGAGAAGCAATATTCCGAGTTCCGATGAGCCGCGAAACACATTCCCTTAATTCTATATATTGTATTGTAATAAGTTTCTTTGTTTAAATAAATAATTCAGTCCTATATTCGATGCTTGCGAGTGTCATGATCTGGAAACCGTTTCCCACATTAATGCTTTCAAGAATGACATGATGGAGGGGTGAATTTCTCCAATGTTATCACACACACAGTTGTTCTCTGGTAGGGAGTGTCCTTCACCCACAAGAACTCTTACTAGAAATGGAGCAATCATACATTCTTTCGCTTCTTCCCCAATTGTAATATACGAAGTACGTCCAGAAAGTAAGTTCCGTTTGGTAATAACATTAAATTGTGTACAGATACAGAAAAATTATTTATTGCACAAAATTCTACAACCCTTAAACTACTTTTCCACATAACTGCCGAAATGTTGCAGGCATTTGTCGTAGCGTGGCACGAGTTTTTGTATACCTTTTTCATAGACGTGTGCCGCCTGTGTCTTAAACTAGTTGTACGTTCCGCTGCAGTGCAGTTCCGCATATGCGCGGTAGACGCTCTGTATCAAGGAGAAGAAACGTGCGCCATTTGGAGAGCGCTGTCAGCCACTTACGCGTTGTTGTGCATGTTTAATCGTACAATGTCGGTGTTGATTGAAAATCCCGCCGCTTGTGAAATCAGATCTGTGATTCGTTTTCTGAATGCTAGGAAAGTGAAACCAATTGAAATTTATCGGCAAGTTTGCGAAGTGTATGGACAAAATGCGATGAGTGATTCAATGGTGAGAAGATGGGTCCGACAGTTCAATGAAGGACGTAGTGAAGTGCACGATGAAGAACGAAGTGGGCGTCCATCTTTGCTTACAGAAGAACTGGTTCACGCGATTGATGATAAGATCCGGGAAAACCGTAGGTTTACAATTAGTGCTCTCGCTATGAAATTTCCCCAAATCTCACGATCACTAATAAAATTCATGAAATTGTTACCGAAAAACTGAACTTTCATAAACTTTGCCGACGTTGGGTACCAAAGATTCTTACGGAGCAACACAAAACAAAACGGATGGGTAGTGCACTTCAGTTTTTGACCCGTTACAATGAAGGCGGCGAAGAATTTCTGACACAGATAGTCACAGGAGATGAAACTTGGGTTTCTTACGACACCCCTGAAAGTAAGCGGCAATCAATGGAATGGAGGCACATTTCATCCCCAGCAAAGGTTAAGCCGAAACAAATCTTGACACCTCGGAAAATGATTTGCACAGTGTTCTGGGACTGCAAAGGCATCTTACCCATTGATTTCTTACCGCGTGGTCAAACAATCAATGCAGATGCTTACTGCGAGACACTTAGGAAATTGCGCCGCGCAATACAGAATAAGCGCCGTGGGTTGCTGTCAAAAGGTGTTGTTTTTCTTCACGACAACGCACGACCACACACTGCAAATGTGACGAAAAACCTCCTACATGGATTTGGCTGGGACGTGTTTGACTACCCTCCGTACAGCCCTGACCTCGCTCCTAGCGACTTGCATCTGTTCACACATCTCAAGTCTTTCCTTGGCGGTCAACACTTCAACAATGACGACGAGCTGAAAGAAGATGTTTCCAACTGGTTGAAGACACAGGCGGCAAACTTCTATGAAGAAGGTATCCAAAAACTTGTGCCACGCTATAACAAATGCCTGCAAAAGTTCGGCAGTTATGTGGAAAAGTAGTTTAAGAGGTGTAGAATGTTGTGCAATAAATAATTTTTCTGTATCTGTACACAATTTAATTTTATTACCAAACGGAACATACTTTCTGGACGTGCCTCGTAGAAGAAGACTAAGTACACTTCTGAAGAATTACAATATTTATCGGAAAGTTAAGTAGGCCTATGTTGGTGGTTATTATTGTTTCAAAGCACGTGACTCATCAAGTGAATTTGTCACAGGGCAACTTTGTGTCATTTTAAAATTAACACAAAAATTATAAGGTATCTTATACACGAGTGCTTGTGGTAAGTAGGCATGGTACTCGAGTTGATGCACGCCTATCTCACCATTGAAAGGATCCAAAGAATGTTAATGGATTTACTTACTTAGCTTAAATTATAAAGCAAAATTTTAATTCATTAAGGAATCCTTTGCTAACAATAATAAACGAGTCGCTTTCACTTGGATACTTCCCTAAGCAATTAAAAATTACAATTGTAAAACCTCTACATAAAGCAGGCAGTCCTTCAGAACTAAACTATCGACCTATATCATTAACGACAATCATATCAAAATTATTTGAAAAAAGTATATAAAATCATATTTATCAGTTTTTGAAGAAACACAATTTACTATCAACTAAGCAATTTGGCTTTATAAAAGATGTCAGCTCCACTGATGCTATTGGGGAATCAACAAGGCGAATTTATGAATATATGAACATTATGAAACCATCCTTGGGAATATTTCTCGATTTGGAGAAGGCTTTTGACACCATACCTCACCATATTCTCCTTCAGAAGATGGAGAGATATGGCATCAGAGGCATAGCACTGAAATTTATAGAAAGCTATTTGACTGAAGGGATTCAATACGTTAGAATAAATAGAACAAGTATACCTTAAGAGTTAAAAGAAGAATACCACAAGGCTCTGTACTGGGTCCATTAGCGGCTTCGGTGGCGTAGTCGGTAGCATGCTGAACTGCTGTGCCCAAGATAGCGGGTTCAAACCCGGCCGAAGTCGTCGGATTTTTTAAGAGCGTTAAAAATCCTTCAGTATGCCTTCCTTCGGAGGGGAAGTAAAGCCGGCGGTCCCATGTCATAGATTTATGGCATGTAAAAGATCCTTTTCACAGACTAAACTTGTGTAAAGCAAAATTTGTTAGGTTAGATTTCGTCAGAACGCTCTATCAAAGTTCCAACGTTCACCACTAGGTATCATTGATATCTGGTGGCGAAAGTTGGAACTCCTTGAAATTGAACGGAACATGTAGCTCACCCTTTAGGGTGTCCGCTGGAAGCAGCTACAGACTCAGGCGAGCCGAACATGTCCTCGGACACTCCCGGCACTAAAAGCCATACGATAAATAATAAAATAACTGGGTCCATTATTATTTTTTATTTTTATCATCGATATTGAATCATGTTTACATGGAATTGAAAATGTTAATGTCATATTTATCATACGCATATGATATGGTAGTTTGTGTTGAAGGTAGAACATGGGGGAAATGTAAAACAAGTTGCAACTGCTGTATTGAAAATGTTAAAGATATGCCTTGATGGTTACCTACTAGATTTTGAATATTTAATGAACTCGCAGTTCAAATGCACAAATGTGCATAAAGCAAAAACATAATCAAATATTGTTTAGATTGACATTTAGGTCTGCGTATTCAGTTCAAGTTCTTTTCCTCTTCTTACACCGTTCTATATGATAGAGTTCACATTAATGTCCACAGAGTTCGCACAAACAAGTATCTTTGGGGCTATGGTACGTCTTGTTGGTGCAAAGATGGTGGTGGAAGCAATGTACTGACAGTCTCGTCAATACTTGCCTCAGATCAAAGTTTGCCGACGTCCATGTTCTATTGATCATGGCCCCTGTACCACAGAATTCCGGGCAGATTTCAGATCGCTTAATTTTTAGAATTTGTAATTCTCGTTCCACAGCTGAAGTTGATGGGATAACGAACGAGAATCTCAGATCTTCTAAAAGGAAAGACTCTCTAGCTAGTACATAGGCCTACACAAGACAAGATCTGCTTGTTTTAGATACCCCCAATACTCTTTTAAAAAATATGCTTTAACTTTCTCCAGTGTATAAAGATTTTTTCTGTTAAGGTTAGGCCAGACAATTTCCATACCGTAAGTTATTACCAACTATTTTTAAAAATAAATAAATCAAAGCTTGTAAGATTCAGTTTAAAAGCAGTTGAAGATGATTTTAATGAACTAAAAATACACACTTTGAACTGTAATCTGAATTGTGACTGCTCTAAAATAGCTAAAATGGATACAATTAAATATCTGGGATTATTTATTGATAGTGACATGAAATGGAAAAGCCAATGCAAATACTTTACAAGCAAAATAAGAAGAGCAATCTATATATTTCTCAACCTAACACATATTGTCAATTACAATGTAAACAACGCTCAGGTTCCTACGTTCGTCGCCAGGAGCCGACTGTGCTGGCGTCTAGTAGCCAAGTTCTGAACTAGTAGTCGTTGACGGTGGCGTTTGGCGGCAAAAGTAGGAACTACTTGAAAAATTCGAAGTCTGCAGTCCTTACTTGAATTAAGAAACAAATTACACACACTAATACAGTCATCACAATTAACACCGGTTATCAGACAGATTCTACACACACCCAAAGTACACGGGGCTACATGACCGCGTTGTCGCAGCCCCTAAACTGAGGAACCAACCAACCAACCAAATTAATAAGCGACATCTACCATGCTCTAGTCCAGTCAGTTCTTTCATACGGTATTCTTGCCTGGGGAAGTGCCTATGAAAACGTATTAAAAAGCGAATGATGTTAAAGAAAGATACATTATATCCGACTATGAGACTGTATGCCGAGACAAGGGTCTTCAACAATAAACAACTGTATGGTTTTGAAATATATAAATACATTTTAAAGATAGAAATAGAATTCAAGTTGTAAGTCACGGATTTGAAACCAGAAGTATTACAGAGAATCACTCTATTTTATATCAACCTAAGTATAGCTAAACGTAACTTGCTGTATTTCTCACCAAAATTATATAACATTCTCCCAATTTAATTAAAAGAATTAAAAGGATATTATGCAAACCTCCAGATATTGAATAAATATATGAAATATTCTCTCAGAGAAAACAAAATTAAAATTGAAAATCTAATTAATTGAGCCTACAAGTTTATACAAACGCAAATTCAATTTTCCTTCTTATTCATAATTTTTTACTACATAATGCATTTACATAGAACGTGTTATTCGACTAAGCTATTATACAATTTTAAGAAATAGTAATCAATGATATGCATGCGACTCAAAAGGTTGCACCTTTTAGTGGTAGGCCTATATGTGATTGCTCTTCCTGCTCTGTATGAATTTGATATCCTATTTCGACCTGTGTAGCAATAATTTAATAATTGTAAATTTACAGGTTGAACCAATAAGTAGGAATTGTAAGGAAATTTAAAACATGTGTACAGATTTAAGTAAAATAACAGCTGTTGGACAGAGTGAAATAGATCTAGTCAACATAATTTCTTGGTAGGTTCCTCAGTTTAGGAGCTGCGACAGCGTGGTCATGTAGCCCCGTGTACTTTGGGTGTGTGTAGAATCTGTCTGATAACTGGTGTTAATTGTGATGGCTGTATTAGTATGTGTTATCTGTAATTCAGGCAAGGACTGCAGTTTATCAATTTCAAGTAGTTCCTACTTTTGCTACCAAATGCTACCGTCAACGACACCTAGCTGCGATTGTGACCACTGTATGCCACCGCAACCGGCACATGGCGACGAAAGTTGGAACATAATAGAGCGTTAATCGAATCTAACCTACAAATTTAGCTTCACACAATTGTAGTTAGTGGAAGGTTCTTTTACATGTTTTTTTTTTCGAATGGCTTTTAGTGCCGGGAGTGTCCTAGGACATGTTCGGCTCGCCTTATTTTGTAGCCGCTTCGAGACGGACATCCAATGGGTGAGCTACAAGTACCGTTGGGGAGGATAGTTGGAATGGAAGGACGAGGAATTGGAAGGTAGCGGCTGTGGCCTATAGTGAGGGACCAACCCCGGCATTTGCCTGGAAGGAAGATGGGAAACCACCGAAGACCATCTTCAAGGTTGCCGGCGGGGGGATTCGAACCTCCTCGCCTCCCAGATGTGAGCGACTGCCAGCAGTCATGCCGTAACGACCACGGCTAACTCACCCGGTTTTACATGCTATAAATCTATGTCATGGGAACGCTGGCTTTACTTCCCCTCCGAAGGAAGGCATACTGAGGGATTTTTAACGCTCTTAAAAATCCGACGACTTCGGCCTGATTTGAACCCGCGATCTTGGGCAAAGAAGCTCAGCATGCTAACAACTACGCCACCGAAGCCGCTCATCCAAAGAAGGTTGAGGGATTTACTTACCGAGTAAGTAAAATAACAGCTGATGGACAGAGTGAAATACAGTAGATCCAATCAACAGAATTTGTACGGTAAGCAAAGAAAACATTCAGTCAGAAAAGGGAGCTCTCCACACATACCACCAACTACTATGAAATTAGAACGCTATTAGTAAGACTTACGTGTGAAAAGTGCTTATCGATGGTCCACCTCCTGGACTAGTGGCTAGCGTCCTTCGCTGTCATCCCGAAGATCTGGGTTCGATTCCCAGCTCTGCCTAGAAATTTAATTCTAATCTGAGGGCATGAACGGGGTCCACTCAGCCACGTGAGACAAAACTGAGAAAAGGTGGGTTCGATTCCCATCTGAGCCATCCTGAAGTGCTTTTCCGTGGTCTCCCCACTTCTACTCCAGGCAAATGACGGGATGGTTCCTAACTTAAAGTCACGGTCCCTTCCTTCCCAATCCTCACCTGCATTTTAAATACACTAATTAATACAGCCATCACAATAACACAGGTTAGCAGACTTAATTCTACACTCATCCAAGTACACGTGGTCATTTACCCCCATGTAGGTGCAGATGACCTCATTGTTCCACCCATTAAAACAACAATAACTAACTACCGCCGTGTACTTGGGTGTGCGCGTATGATTTTGACTGATAACCTGTGCTATTGTGATGGCTGTATTAGTGTGTGTGTGTGTGTGTGTTGATCGAAATTAAAGTGAGAATTGGGAAGGTGACGGCCATGGCCTTGAGTTAGGAACAATCGTGGCATTTGCCTGGAGTAGATGTGGGAAACCACAGAAAGCCGCTTGCAGGATGGTTGAGGTGGCAATTGAACTCATCTCTTCTCAGTTTTGCCTCACGACACTGAGTGTACCCTGTTCCAGCGCTTAGGCCAGAATTAAATTACATGGTAGAGCCGGGAATCGAAGCCAGATCTCCGGGGTGACAGCCAATACCGCTAGCTGCTACGACAATCGATATTATTTAAATCGGACCAGTAGAAGTCTGTCTGTTAGGTAGTCAGCCTGGAAGCTGGTTGGATCCTCCAAAAGCACCACCATAAGTTATGTGGTAGAAACCCACAAAATCGAGGCAACACTATAATGAGGCATACTAGACAAGGTGATGAATGAGGTAGTTTGTCATTGCTTTCCTCACTGAGTCAGTACAGCTGTACTAACCCTATGAGCATAACCTTTCACAACATCCACAGGCACTGACTGTGCCCGGAGTCCATTATTCAGCACCACCCATACCTCAGTAGCTTCCATATAATCACAGCCATGAATAAGACTGAGATATCGGTGAAAAGAAGTCTAGTGTTAACATATGAAGCCTTGATCTTTTATGTAAGATTATTATTATTATTATACATATTTCTAATAATAATAATAATAATAATAATAATAATAATACAGTTTGGGAGCCGTTGAAAGACGTCATACTGGAGCTTGTTGTTAGACATATAAGTTATCAGCGCCATCTGGATGCTGGACGTTTACATTTATGTGTGTCCCTGGTGAAATCATACTAAATTGTGAAAACTATTTCTAATAGGCCTAATAATAGACTAATGTTCTGGCGTAAGAGAGTAATTTATGTTTAAAGTGGACTGTATATTCATATGGCATAGTTTTAATTTAGATATTTGATTTATCAACTTATAAATATCATGTTTATTTATAAAGAAAGTTGAATAAGTTCAAATATCTTGGGGAAATTATAACCTGGAACACAAACGAGAAACCATCTATAGACAGCAGAACATCCAAACTGAAACAAGCACAGCGAATCACCTGGCCAACCTACACAAAGAAAACTCTCTCAATGAACGCCAAATTTCGACATTACGATTCCGTTGTTAAACCCGAGGCAACTTATGCTAGTGAAACACTCAAGTTGAACATCAAATCAACAACTGACAAATTGCAGTAACTGACAGAAGAATCATCAGAACAATCATTAACAAAAGACACCAAGTAAATGGCCAATGGAGATTACTGCCGAATGAAGTGGTATATCGAGAGAGTGAATCAATAATAGATACAATACGGAAAATGAGAATCTCTTTTTTCTGCCATATCTCACGACTACCAGAAAACAGACTAATAAAACAGCTATTTAATTACTTCTGGAAGATTATTTAAAACGAAGAACAATTGGTTCAAAGAGATCCAGCATGATTTACAAGAATTATGTTTAACGATGCTCCAAATTAAAGGTAGAGAAGCGAAAAGTATTCTAAGAAATAAATACTTACGATTCAGATTAACAACATTTGAACAAAGGGCAGCCAGGTCAGACAGGATGAAGAAATTTTCGGTGCAGAAGAAGAAGCTGAAAAGCTATCTCTAAATACCGTTATTAGACGTAATTAATTGTATATGGATTGATTAAAGTGCTCCAATGAGGGCGTAGACTATGTAAAGTGTAGTTGTGCTGCCCATAATCATCCCTTCTTCCGGTATCATCCCCAAATAATTGGGTACCAACCTGGAAACATTAGGAATACATCCTGGTCTATAGGCTATAATATTATCGTGCAGAAGGCCGTCAACTTGAAGACCCGTTCCATTGTTCGCCCGTTTCTCAATGTGCCACCCTAATAGAAGTTGCCATAGCGTCTTGCAGACAATCCGATCATATAGGCTACAGTAGCCTATGTTGATTTGTACCCACTGATATGGTGACATAAATAGGGTATTTCAGTACTTTATTTATTTTCACATGGCATGATGCCAAAAAGGAAAGTATGAATAATAATAATAATAATAATAATAATAATAATAATAATAATAATAATAATAATAATAGTAATGAAAATCCACAGCCTGCTTCCAGTCTTCGACCGGATCAGGAATGGAATGAATGAAGCCCCCATCTAGCGGCGAGGATATGTTCTGTGCCGGCTGCCGAGGCCTGACGCACTCCTCTGGGGCAATGATTAAATGAATGACAGATGAAATGAAATGATAGTGGAGAGTGTTGCTGGAATGAAAGTTTGACAGGGAAAACCTGAGTACCCGGAGAAAAACCTGTCTGCCTCCGTTTTGTCCAGCACAGATCTCACATGGAGTGACCGGGATTTGAACCACGGGCCCAGCGGTGAGAGGCCGGCGTGCTGCCGCCTAAGCCACGGAGGCAATAATAGTAATAATACAAAAAAAATTCAACCCTGGCACTATACAGCCCATGACGGGCTAAGGCCGACTAAGCGACCGCTGCCTAGCCATTTGACCTGCAGATATTGGGGTGACGCGTGATCAGCGCGTCGGGTCCCCTCGGCCGTTAATCTTGGTATTCGTGATCGGGGCGCTGTCTCACTGTCAGGCAGCTACTCAATTGTCCTCACGAGGCTGAGTGCACCCCGTTCCAACCCTCACGTCAGTTTTAAAATCCCTGACGGAGCCGGGGATCGAACCCGGGGCCTCCGGGTGAGAGGCAGGCGCGCTACCCCAACACCACGGGGCGGCATAATAATAATAATAGTAATACTGTAATAATAACGCGCTTGCTCGTTCCTCACTGGTACCGGGAGAGTGTGGGCTCAAATTCCACCTCGGTCGTCCTGAAAATAGTTTTCGTGGTTTCCCCAACAGGCGAATGCTGGGACGGTTCCTTTCAATATGCCCACGGGTGACTTCCTTCTGAAATCTCTTCCATGACTCTTCCTTAATTATACCCAAGTTAGCAGTCACTTGTGCGATCGACCTGTCACTATTCCGAGTTGTCTGCTGACAAAGTGTGTTCAGTTCCCAGACACCATCCTTGCAATGGTAAAGGAATGATTCATCGCGGTGTCCGTGGGTGAAGCCGAGGGGTGGGGGGAGGATAAGCGATTTTAAAAAATGTATGCAAATATCGTACAAATTACATAAAACAATATTAGGCCTAATCCAAGCGCCCGGCATCCAGTAGCGGTTCATGCTTAAATTCTCAGGGTAGGTTATTATATACACTGCCCAACAAAGGTTTGGAATAGCATAGATTTTACTACAATGACTTCTTATAGTAAACCCATGGAGGCTTACACAATAACTTATTAACAAACTAAACCTCTATGGACATCAAATTGGCTGGTGAAAAAGTAAAGGAAGTAGGAGACTTCCGTTACTTAGGAAACAAAATAACCAGTGATGGACGAAGCAAAGAGGATATAAAAAGTAGACTAGCTCAGGCAAGGAAAGCATTTCTAGAGAAAAGGAATCTGTTGACATCGAATATAGATTTAAGTAATAGGAAGTCATTTTTGAAGGCCTTTGTCTGGAGCGAGGCACTCTATGGAAGTGAAACTTGGACTATTGGTGCAGCAGAAAAGAGGAGAAATGTGGTGTTACAGGAAAATGATGAAGAACAGATGGGTAGACAGGATTACAAACGAAGATGTATTAAGACTAGTGGGTGAGGAGAGATATTTTGGAGACTGCTAATGAAGGGAAGAGACACAGTAGTTTGGTAGGACACATACCAAGACACCCACGAATAGCAAGCTTAGTTATGGAAGGAAGGGTCGAGGACGAGAACTGTAGGGGTAGACTAAGGTTAGAATATGTTAAACAGATTGCCTCGGATGTAGGGTGTGTTAGCTAGGTAGAGATGAAACGATTAGCTCAGGACAGGGAGGCATGGACGGCTGCATCAAACCAGTCAAAAGACTGAAGACTCAAACAACAACATCAACAACAACAACAACAAACACCAGTTCTTCTGAAAACAATAACAATCGTGGTTAGATAACAATGAAACGGTACAAAACCAAAGCAAACTCGCTTCTATGTGTCCCTTTTGAAAACAAAACAAGAAGTTCCGTGAAGAACTATACAGCCTACTTTTCATGCCAATGATTATTCTACAGAATATGAACCTATCTAGAATAATGACGAAATTAAGTTGGTAATATCGAAATATCTAATTAGTTCAAAATATACCTGGTATAATGTAGCCTAATAGAGCACTACAGTTGGCAGCCCTGGTGACTGAATATATTCTTAGTTCCTCCTCTTAAGGCACAGAATACAGAATTTGGTTGAAGTCCAATGGACGTTACTTGCAGTTAGACACTGGATCTATCAGCACGCGTAAAAGCATGTTGCCAACAATACCATGCGTGTGCTGGTCAGAAATAATCTGAATTATTATGATATCTTGTTGTGCCAATTTTGGATGAAATCCATTTGTTAGTATAGAAGTTACATGCATTTTAAAATTGGACATATCAGCAGGCATAGAATCATGTTGGCTGCACCGCCTTGTATTAATTACTCCAAATTAATCTAGAATGTCAGGTGCTATACGTGTGCAAAGTATAGAGCTGTTGGCTTGCATACTTTCTGATATATTGATATTAGGGTGAAAAGAATATAGACAGCATTTATTAACAGTTGGTAGCCCTGATTGCTCTTAACAATACTTATAGTCATATCTGTTATGGTACACATTGCACATACGAAATTTGGTTGAAATCCAACTGATAGTATAGAAGTTACATGTATTTAAAAATTGGTACTATCAGCAGGCTTATAATCATTGTAATGGTTTCTATAGCCCTCACGTTGAGCGTACAAGTGTAATGTTTTCTACTAAGATATGTTGTTTAATGGGCGCCAAGACCTCAACGCTATGTTGAAATCTAAATTTGTATTTAGCAACACCTAGCTCTGGTAGAACACCTTCAAGAATCTTTACTCTCAGATCGTGGTATGATTGGATCATTAACCCAACAAACAATTGTATCAGGAGAAGGAATTGGTCTATATCTAATGCTACCTACTGAAAACAAAGATTGCATGGTTAAAAGAAATGAATTTATTGTATAAAAACAAGTATAGCAAAATTAATAATAATAATAATAATAATACGTTTGAATTTAATTTGGAGCGTTGCGATTTAAATATTACCGCTAGAAAATTACGTGAAAACGGAGTCGGATAAATTACTGATTTTACTCTTATTCCCAAGCTATGAATTTACTGAATTACTGAATATGAAACAAAGAAAGACGAGAGATTGCGTAGTTATGTGTCATTCGCGCTTACTACTGGAAATTGCCGTAGCATTTCCCTCGTACTGGATGTTGAAGTGAGCTTCCCATAGCCTCCTGGACGTCGTCATCTTCTTCGTTGTTGATGATATATTTGTAGATATGAGGATTTATGGTCCGTACATCGGAACCAACACGTACAACCACAATGGTTAAGTTTCACAAAGATAGTCGCTAACTCCACTGAACATCGGAGCCACTCACTCGTGCAACCATACTGGTTAAATTTTATAACGATAGTCGCTAACTCCACTGAACATCGGAGCCACTCACTCGTGCAACCATACTGGTTAAATTTTATAACGATAGTCGCTAACTCCACTGCGTGCCAACCATATATGCACTCGTCGGTCTCCCACTCCAGTCCCGACTTCCAGCTTACGTGGTCTCCACTGATTGGCTGACCCCTCACGCGCTACTCCCTCTTCTGGCTCATTACACTCGGCGGGAGGGTGAAGTCGTTTGCCGTTCCATACATCCGCCTTTTCTTGACGATGTGACCCAGCCTTGCGTCATACTACTTGACAAGCATAAGCCTGTATTTGAATTCCCAGTGAGTGATGTCTCTCAATATACCCTAACTGACGAAACTCCGTAAAATTCCGTAATCATATAATTTTCTACGCTAATGTTGATCGTAATAATTTGCTTGATAGTGTTTTCTATAATCATAGAAAACCTATCTGTATGCTTATAATTTTATAAGAAAATGCTCCAAAATCATTTAATAATAATAATAATAAGTTGATGATAATAATAAGTTAATAATAATAATAAATTAACATGAAAAATTCTCTTGGCTGAACAATTTGCCGCGTAAATAAATATAGAATGGCTTCCTACTGACTTATGCCAGTGGCATGAAAACCCCTCGAAAAACACGTTACATCATGTTGGTAGAACTGACGTATATATGTTACTCCAAATTAATCTAAAATGTCAGAATATACGTGTGCATAGTTTAAAGCTCTTGGCTTGCATACTTTCTGATATGTTGGTATTTGGATTTAAAAAAATAGAGAGAGCAATTATTAACAGTTGGCAGCCCTTGTGGCTCTTAAGAATACGCTCAGTCATATCTGTTTATGTACAGATATTACATACAAAATTTGGTTGAAATCCAGTTGATAGTGTAGAAGTTATATGCATTTAAACATTGGACCTATCAGAAGGCTTAAAATTATTTTGGCAACACTGCCATGGTTGGCCTCCTGGAAATTAAACTGAAATAGTATTATCTACATGTGTGCCAATTATGGAATAGCTCCCATGCAAACCTTGCAAGATATCCAACGTGGAGCTAAAATTTCTAGTGCGTTTTTTCAGCAGTTGGTAGCACTGACATCATTTTCAAATATGGACGTGAGCTATTCCGGTGCACATCTTTACTCATACTAAATTTGGTTTTGATTGCTGCAGCCGTTTAGGAGTTGATAGGGGGGGGACACACACACACAGCCATACAGACAGACAGACAGAAGGACAGACTGACAGACAGACAGACAGACACACATTTTCCCGGATCGATCTCATAAGGCTACTTTTTCCTCATTTTTGCAAAATGTGAAAAGTAGGCTAAAAATGAAAATCTGTATCTCATGATCAGTATCTGTCTTTAGTAGCCCTCCCCGCACATGGAGGAGACACGCTCGAGTGAGACCATCAAGTTCATTTGGAGTAAGAGGTCCCACCCCTCTATGGCAGAGTCAGAATACAATTGATGGCGGTATTCCAAACGTTTGTTGAGCATTGTATGTTAGAGACTTACACAACTTGTTCATAACTGACAGATTAGAAATAATATACTAATACTTCTTAACACAGGTCACAAAATATGTAACATTTTACGTGTAGATGCATGATTGGTGACAACACTAGGCAGCGCGGGGTCGTTAACAATATTATCGTAACCACAGCCTGAATCTCAACATGCTGGTCCAAGTGTTACACGTATGAGCTTAGTATGCTCATTCAAGGGCCTAGCACTCTGCAGCCGGATGACTAGGCAAGCTCACAACTTGCCTGCCCTACGAAGAGATTCTGTTACGAGGCATTTGTCAGTCTCGAGTAGTGTGCAGAGGATTCGTGCCAATTTAAAAAGACGGAGAGTAGGCTATACGTTAATATACGAACTTTCTTGAGAGCGGGTGTTCGCTTTGCGAATGTTTTTTGTTGGCTATGTTTCCCTTACGGTGTGAAACACACGTTCAATTTTTCTGCCCCATTATTTTTAATTTCGTGAATTGCAGTCTGAACGCGGTGTTCTGATTTGTTTAATATTGGTGTTTCAGTTTAATTGTTTTTCTGTAATATTCATGTCAACTCACCTTTTTTCTGTAGTGTCTTTCTAGACGTACCATACCGTCACATTTTCTCACGAGTACTGAGCTCTCTCCAGCGGTAACGCTCGCAATGTGCATGGGGCTGTGCTGTGATTGGCTGCTCTCTCGCCACACCTTCATGCTAGAAGGTTCGGCGCGCTGACGTCACTACCGCTATATAGCCTTAGGTCTCCCGGCCTACAGTGTCTACTCTTGTCCACTCTTCTCCACTGATCACACCTGCTCACGACATACCTGCCGGGGTTACAGCCCTCTCGGGGTACCTCTTGCTGCCGGAGTCTCTTCTCCGCCGGCATAATCTCTCTTCTGGATCTGGCTGCCTGCCCGGGCAGTCTAAACTCATCAGCCTTCACTTCAACCAAATCTTCAACACGGATCTACTCTGCAAATCTTGATTCTAAGGACATAACTTCACCAGCCGCGGGAGGTACTACCAAGAGCCTCTCTATGCTGGTCGCTTTTTATAAGGAGAATCTACCATCATCAACTCTGGTTCCGAACCCGGAACCCTGGAGTATGCCTGACTGACCTCGCACAAGCCCGAGCGGGCGCACTAAATTATCGCCAGCTACTGATGACCTCCGGCAGCCGGCCTACCTTCGGAAGATGGTTAAGGAGATCTGATACTTCCTGTATCACACAACAGAAGAGGTGGTAACCCTTTCACTTCATACACTCTGCCCGGATTCTTTCCGTCAGAAGAGTATTTTGTTTTAAATCTACTCTGGGATGAATTTAAATTATTATGCTTCTTTTATTCAGTAATTTTATATTTAATCCTTTAAAGTTAGTTACAGCTCAATTTACGTTTCCTGGAGAAACGAGTAATTTTTAATTGTTACTGTTTTTTATTGTCAATTTTAAAGTAATTTCCTTGAAAGTATTCATTCCTTGCAATATATTTGCTTTATATTAAATAAATATCATTTAAATCTAAGTTTTAACATTTTGGTCTTTTCCCGCACTGTCCTTCATTATCACCTCTTGTGCCTTAAAACCTCATTCTCTCGAAATCCCTTAGGATGTACCACATCCATTAGGTACACCCTTTTCCATGGTACCTCAACCCCGGATCGAACCCAGAACCTTCATTCTGAGACCACAAATTCAATTCAAAAAAAACTGGTGCAATCTAATATTTGTTTTATACATTTCAGTACATCGTGGCTAGCGCGGGAGATCTGCGGGAAGGCGGAAACAATCCCAGCATATTATACAACTGGTTTCTTTCCGGAGAGCAGGTCTGTCTGGTGCCACAAGCAGCTTTGGTGAGTGAGTTGTTCCAACTTTTCCAGCCATGCCACCAATAATTGATGATAAACTGTTAAACTCTCGGGCGGCCTACAAAGGTCAACTCACCCGTTTTCAAAAATATTTAGCTACTCTACCGAAAGAGGAACAAAACCTTGACATTATATCTCAGCGTTTAAAAGCTTTTGAACAGGCGTACGAGAAATATGTTCTCGTGCAACTTGAAATTGAAATCAAAAGTCCAGAACATCTATCAGATAGGGAAGAAGTAGAGAGTAATTACTTTGATACACATGCTCAGGCCGTGGCATTAGTTAGAACTTTGACCCTGGCGTTGAAGGTAGAGGAAACTCAAGGAAGAATTAGCGACCATGGGAATGGTATCAAACCATTGCTACCTAAAATTGAAATTCCGCATTTTTCAGGAAAGGAAGAGATGTGGCAATCATTCTTTGAATTGTTCAGTTCATTAGTACATAATAATGCCACACTTCCAGAAATTCAGAAATTTCATTACTTAAAATCCATTTTGCAGGGACCACCCCTTCAACTTATAAGAGAACTTCCCTTAACAGGAGAAAACTATAACATTGCTATAGAGCTTCTTAAAGGCCGTTATGGCAATGAAAAATTATGTTTACAAAGGCATATTCAAGCCTTATTTAGCCTGCCCAACTTGCGAGCTGAAAGCTTGTCAACACTGCGAGCCTTAAGTGACACGGTCCAACTACATGTCAGAGCATTGGCACGGTTGAATCAACCGGTCGAGCATTGGGATCTATTCTTAATTCACTTGGTTACTTCTAAATTTGATTCATCAACCTTAAAGGCATGGGAGAGGGAACTAACAAATGACACGTCATATACCTATGATTCGTTGCTTACGTTTATGAATAATAGATGTCAGGTTTTGTCAGCTGTAGCCTGTCATATGTCAGGAAGTGCAGATAACAAATCTAATGTTGTGAAACCAGTCGGTGCTAAAATAAACAAATCTGCTGTCTTTACTGTTCAACATAATTCAACGGATTGTATTCTCTGTAAAGCACCTCACAGGTTATATTCCTGCGTTGCCTTTAAAGCCCTTTCTACCGACGAAAGACGCAAATTAATAGCTCAAAAAAGATATTGCTACAACTGTTTGTCAACTAGGCATATGGTGCCTGATTGCTTATCTAAAAATACTTGCTCCCATTGCAAGGCTCAACATCATACCTTGCTTCATAGGTTTGAAAAGCCACGTCAGGCTCCTTCCCCTGGATGTTCTAAAGATGCATCCCCAGGAGCTAATGCGCAATCTTATACTCAGAGCTCTAGCTCAATTCGTAGTTCCCAGGTGCTACTATCAACCGTGTTATTAAAAGTTCAAGATTCCTCTGGTAGATGGCTTGAAGCACGTGCCTTATTGGACAATGCCGCCACCCATGACTTCATAAGTGAGCGTCTCATTAAGAAACTTGGTCTTCCCAAGCAACCTACATTAATTCAGGTTACCGGTATTAACAATGGCAATGTTAAATCTTTGCATTTTGTTCGTGTTCACATCAAAGATGCTGTGAATTGTAACACAACATTGCAGTTGAATTGCCTTGCCATTGATACTATTGGCAGTAACACCCCTAGTAATTCTTTTGAAATTAGAAAGTGGCAATTTCCTCATAACATTCAGTTGGCAGATCCAACATTTAATACGAGCGCTCCGGTAGACATACTTCTCAGTGCCCAAGTATTTTGGCAATGTCTCCTTAGCTCTAAGGTTAAAATATCACCAGGAGTGTTTGTTCATCATACCAAGCTAGGTTGGTTAGTAACGGGTCAAGTCCCTCGTAAGTCATTTCAAAATTTCTCTCAATGTCATTTTGTCAATACAAGTCTCGATTACAACTTAGAAAGATTTTGGAAAATCGAAACTATAGATTCAGTTTCACCTTCCTCGGTTGAAAATGAAATGTGTGAAAAACTGTTTCGCGAAACGACCAAACGCAATTCAGAGGGTAGATTTGTCGTAACAATGCCCCGAGTGGATAATCCACCTCTTTTATTTGAAACACACCCTAGGGCTCTTAGAGCACTCTATGCTGTGGAAAGCAAATTTAAACGTGACCCTGTTGTTAAAACTCAATACTCCACATTTATGGAGGAATATGAGGCACTTGATCACATGGAGGTTGTTACCAAGAAAGATGATGCTTCTTATACCCCATCTGAAGTCATTTACCTCAATCATCATCCAGTTTGGAAGAATGAGATTTTAAAGGAAAACATAAGAGTGGTCTTTAATGGCTCTGCATTGGATGCCAATGGTACTTCTCTGAATGACACATTATTATCAGGCCCTCCTATTCAATCTGACATTTCTTCTGTCTTGATGAATTTTCGCTTGTTCCCTATCGCAGTGATATCTGATATCAAGCAAATGTATAGGCAGATTTTGGTCGATCAACAACAGCGCGACCTTCAGAGAATTCTTTGGCGCGACGAGCCTACTAAACCTGTCAAGATTTTTCGGCTAAAAACATTAACCTATGGACTAAAGCCCTCTGCTTTTTTAGCCATACGTACGTTGAAATTACTTGCTGAACAGGATGGCCCGTTGTATTCTCCTAAGGCTTCTGAAGTGTTAAAATCATCATTTTACGTTGACGATTTTCTTCATTCATTTGAGTCAGTATCTGAAGCACTGCAGGTCTCTAAAGATTTGACAGCTTTGCTTTTGGGAGGCGGATTTTCCTTGTGCAAGTGGAACTCTAATTCGGAAGAATTTCTTTCTAAATTTCCATTAACTTCAGTCTATAACGACTCAGTAGAGCTTCTTCAAGAAAGTAATTCTATCAAAACTCTAGGCATCTATTGGAGTCCTCAAAAGGATTTTTTCTTTTTCAAAATTACTCTCAGTGACATCAAACCGCAAACTAAGCGGCAAATTTTGTCTGAGATTGCAAAGATATTTGATCCTCTCCAATTTTTGGCGCCAATTATTGTCACAGCAAAGCTTTTCATGCAGGACCTTTGGTCCTTGAAAACTGGTTGGGATGAACCAGTTCCTTCAGAGTTGCAAAAAAATTGGATTTCTTATAGAAATAGTTTGGAAGATCTCTCCAATGTTATTATTCCGCGAGTGATTATTCCCTTTCCCTCCTGTGGAGGATATGAACTTCACATCTTTGCCGATAGCTCATTGAAAGCTTATGGGTGTTGTGCGTATATTGTTTGCCGCAATTTTGACCAGTCATATTTCTTTTCCAATTTAATTTGCGCTAAGTCAAAGGTGGCCCCTCTTAAATCTTTATCCTTGCCACGACTGGAACTTTGTGCTGCTCTTCTGGCGGTTGAATTATCGGTCAAAATCCGCCAATGTTTGAAAATCCGATTTATCAAAACTTACTTTTGGAGTGACTCAGCCATCACGTTGGCATGGATTGCCAAACCTCCCTCGCATTGGCAGGTGTTTGTAGCTAATAGAGTGTCCAAAATTCAACAATTGTCTAACTTTGAACAATGGCATCATGTATCTGGCAAGGAGAACCCTGCAGATGTCATTTCTCGGGGATGTTCCCCTCTTATGTTGGCTAACCTGACATTATACTGGCACGGTCCCCCTTGGCTTCTGCAAGAAACTTCCGCTTGGCCAAATTTTCCTCTTCCGGAGTTATCAGACTTGCCGGATGCTGGTAAGATTACTGGATCTTCTCTTCTCGTTTCTGACTCTCCCCTTCTCTTGCAGCGATATTCCTCTTTCCATAAATTGGTGAGGGTTATGGCTTATCTCCTTCGATGGAAATATTTTGTGGTAGAACAACCCCTTTTTCCTAAGCCATATTTAACCCTTTCTGAATTAGGTTTAGCCACTACAAAAATCTTATGGCTTACTCAACAAGAAATATTCTCTGAAGAATGCCAGGTGTTGTCCCAAGGTCAATCCCTTAAGAAATCGAGTAGGCTTTCCTCACTCGCACCTTTTTTGGATACTGATGGTTTACTAAGAGTTGGAGGACGTTTATCTTTGGCTGATCTTTCCGAGGATAAAAAACACCCAATTATTCTTCCTTCAAAGCATCATGTCACTTCCCTAATCATTCGTCAGTATCATTACCAGCATCTTCATGCTGGAACTCGTACATTACTTTCTGTCATTCGTGAAAGGTATTGGCCCATAAACGGAGTCCATGAAGTTACCTCTGTTATCCGGAAGTGCATTCCATGTTTTAAATCCAACCCTAAAATTACCACTCAGCTCATGGGTGATCTTCCCAACTTTAGATCTGCGCCTGCTAGACCTTTTGCCTTTACGGGGGTGGATTATTCCGGGCCTTTTGTTTACAGAAAAAATTCTCCTGAGGCCAAAAAATGTATTTTTGGAAAACTCTATATTTCGCTGTTTGTATGTATGGTCACCGGAGCAGTTCACTTAGAACTAGTTACCAACGCCTCTACTGCTTATTTTTTGGCAGCTTTTGCCAGATTTTCTGCTCGCCGAGGTCTTCCTTCAAAAGTATTCTCAGACAATGCTAAAAATTTTATCGGAGCTTCTGAGCAAATTAAGAGAGCTCTTACTCAAAATTCAGCGCTGGAAAGGATTACTGATTATGCTCACCAGAGAAATTTCAAGTGGCACTTCATCCCCCCTTATGCACCTCATCAAGGTGGACGGTGGGAGTCTTGTGTGAAACTCACCAAGAAGCACCTTAGACGTGTTTGTGGCCACACCCCCCTTTCTCATGAAGAGTTTAATTCCTTAATTATTTTTATTGAGGGCATAATTAATTCTCGTCCTTTATCACCCTTATCTAATGACCCTTCAGATCTTCTACCATTAACGCCGGGCCATTTTCTTATCGGTGGTCCATTGACTGCCTCCCCACCTTTGTTATATTCTAATTCTCAATCTTCTTTAGCCATTTCTTGGCGCAAAATTGAAAGTTTGCGCAATAATTTTTGGCGCCGCTGGAGGTTGGAATACCTCGGTTTGCTTCAGCAGCGTGGTAAATGGCTTGTTTCCTGCTCTAACCTTCAGGTGGGGGACTTGGTGCTTTTGAAAGACCCTAGTCCTCCTCTTGTTTGGAATTTGGGTAGGGTTGTTGAGTGCTTTCCTGGCAGAGATGGTAGGGTTCGCGTGGTAAAACTGCAGACTTCTGCTGGTCATTTTCTTAGGCCCATCACCATGATTGCTCCTTTGCCACGCGAGGCCTAACTTCTGCGCTTTCTTACTGCAATTTTTTCTCGCCCCTCCCAGCATGTTCGCTTTGCGAATGTTTTTTGTTGGCTATGTTTCCCTTACGGTGTGAAACACACGTTCAATTTTTCTGCCCCATTATTTTTAATTTCGTGAATTGCAGTCTGAACGCGGTGTTCTGATTTGTTTAATATTGGTGTTTCAGTTTAATTGTTTTTCTGTAATATTCATGTCAACTCACCTTTTTTCTGTAGTGTCTTTCTAGACGTACCATACCGTCACATTTTCTCACGAGTACTGAGCTCTCTCCAGCGGTAACGCTCGCAATGTGCATGGGGCTGTGCTGTGATTGGCTGCTCTCTCGCCACACCTTCATGCTAGAAGGTTCGGCGCGCTGACGTCACTACCGCTATATAGCCTTAGGTCTCCCGGCCTACAGTGTCTACTCTTGTCCACTCTTCTCCACTGATCACACCTGCTCACGACATACCTGCCGGGGTTACAGCCCTCTCGGGGTACCTCTTGCTGCCGGAGTCTCTTCTCCGCCGGCATAATCTCTCTTCTGGATCTGGCTGCCTGCCCGGGCAGTCTAAACTCATCAGCCTTCACTTCAAACAAATCTTCAACACGGATCTACTCTGCAAATCTTGATTCTAAGGACATAACTTCACCAGCCGCGGGAGGTACTACCAAGAGCCTCTCTATGCTGGTCGCTTTTTATAAGGAGAATCTACCATCATCAACTCTGGTTCCGAACCCGGAACCCTGGAGTATGCCTGACTGACCTCGCACAAGCCCGAGCGGGCGCACTAAATTATCGCCAGCTACTGATGACCTCCGGCAGCCGGCCTACCTTCGGAAGATGGTTAAGGAGATCTGATACTTCCTGTATCACACAACAGAAGAGGTGGTAACCCTTTCACTTCATACACTCTGCCAGGATTCTTTCCGTCAGAAGAGTATTTTGTTTTAAATCTACTCTCGGATGAATTTAAATTATTATGCTTCTTTTATTCAGTAATTTTATATTTAATCCTTTAAAGTTAGTTACAGCTCAATTTACGTTTCCTGGAGAAACGAGTAATTTTTAATTGTTACTGTTTTTTATTGTCAATTTTAAAGTAATTTCCTTGAAAGTATTCATTCCTTGCAATATATTTGCTTTATATTAAATAAATATCATTTAAATCTAAGTTTTAACATTTTGGTCTTTTCCCGCACTGTCCTTCATTATCACCTCTTGTGCCTTAAAACCTCATTCTCTCGAAATCCCTTAGGATGTACCACATCCATTAGGTACACCCTTTTCCAGCGGGCAATCTGAAACATTCTCAAGATTAAACATATGAAAGGCATTTTCTTTCCCAAACTGTCGAGGTAGTATTAACCTACCCAGCGCAGCGGGGTCACGCCTGCCACCATCACGGCAAAATATTGGCTATTTATTTATTTATTAATCGTATGCCTTTTAGTGCCGGGAGTGTCCGAGGACATGTTCGGCTAGCGGACACCCATAGAGTGAGCAACAAGTTCCGTTCAATTTCAAGTAGTTCCAACATTCGCTACCAGATGACAATGATAACTAGTGGTGAACGTTGGAGCATTGATAGGGCGTTCCATCGAAATCTAACCTAGAAATTTAGCTTCACACAAGTTTAGTTTGTGGAAGGATCTTTTACATACCATATGTCTATGCCATGGGACCGCCGACTTTACTTCCCCTCCGAAAGAAGGTATACTGAAGGATTTTAACGCTCTAAACAATTCCGACGACTTTGACCGGGTTTGAACCCGCTATCTTGGGCACAGCAGCTCAGCATGCTACCACTACGCCACCGAAGTCGCTAAAAATATTGGTGAGCCCTTGGAAGACTGAGGGTTTGCGGACCCCAGTTTGGGAGCCACTGAAATACATCGTATTGGAGCTTGCTGCTGGACATATCAGCGCCATCTAGACGAGTGCCATCAGGATGCTCGGCGCTTATCTCGCTCGATGCGTGTCCCTGGGTGGAATGACAGTGCCAACTTGTTATAATTGGGCACACGTGATACAGCGCTCAGTGGCGTGATGTTCGCACAGGAGATCGCTCTTATTCAAGGTATGTAACAACAATGGCAATCTTGTGACGAAAGTGAAAACGCTACCGGGATTCGAACTCGAGGCTCCAGTTTCTCTAGAGCTAATGTGTTAACTGTGACCTCACACACGTTGAAACCACAACTTCAGCACGTGTAGATGGTTTGACAGTAACACTGCTTGGATGGAGAGGACAAGGTCCCCGTTAATACTTTGATTTCAGATTAGTGTGCTCTAGTAACATGTCTCAGAACTCGTAATGGCGCACAGCGGTGTAGTGATGAGTGTTAGTAAAGTAGCTCCTTGTGAGTTACAATGATCAAACCTTTTTACTGCTACTATTGTGATAGACTATCAAACCCCTCCATGCTGAATAAATTTTTTAAAGTATGTTATTCAGATGAAGTTGCCGACGAGATATCTCGGGCGCAGCAAGGACGTGACGTTCTACCGCACCCGAGATATCTCGGGCGTAGCAGTGTAAAGTGCCAAAATTGTCGATGTCACCGAAACACGAACCCGGGTCCCTAGTTTGTTGTGTTATTCAGGGACTCGGCCATCGTTATCATCAGTCCCGTGTACTTGGGTGAGTGTGTAGAATTTGTTTGCTAACTTGCGAGGTGATTGTGTAGAGAGAGATAGGGGGATAGAGACAAAGAGAAGGAATGGAGAGGGAGGAGAAAGATGGAATCGAGATGTGAGAGAGAGGAGGAAAGGAGAGGGTGTTGTGAGATGGGGAAGGGAGAGATGGAGAAGGGAGAGGAAGGTGGGAGAGGAGGAATGGAGAGGGGCGAGAGAGAGGGGAAGGGGTAGAGAGAGACAGGAGGAAAGGATAGGCAGGCGAGAGAGTGGAGAGAGGGGTGGAATGGATACAGATGGTCGGAAGGGAGAGAGAGGAAGGGAGAGGGAGGAGAGATAGAAGGATCATAAATAAGGGAGAAGTAAAAGAAATAGGGGAAGGGAGAGAAGGGAACGGGAGTGTTAGAGAGAGAGGGTGGAATGGAGAGAGAGAGAGGAGAAATAGGGGAAAGAGAAAGAGATGGTAATTGGAGAGGAACGAGAGAGGGAAGCGTAGGGAAGAGAGAGGAGAGAGGGTAAATGAGAAGGTGAGATAGGGGAGGAAGAGAGATGGAAAATGATGAGAAACGAAAGAGGAGGGAGGGGGAGGTGGTTGGAGAGGAAGGAGAGAAGGATGGAAAGAAGAGATTTGGGGAGGGGAGAGTGGAGAAAGGGAGAGAGAGGAGGGAGAAGAGGAGGATGGAGGAAGGAAGACATAGGGGGAGGCGAGAGATGGAGTACGATGAGGGAGAGGGGAGGAAGGCAGAGATAGAAAAGGGAAATAGAGAGTGTGGAGAGAGGGGAAAGGGAAGGCGAGAGTGAAAGGAGAGGGTGGAGAGAAGGGGAAGGGAGAGATGGTGAATGGAGAGAGGGGGGGGGGGAGATAAAAATGATAGGGTCGTGAGAGAGGGAGGAGAGAGAGGGAATGAAACGATGCACTTATAAGAAGAGCCACCAGTGTCACCGAGATAATTAAGGCACGTTTTACGGCTGGATTGAGTATCCAGCGTTCCGAGTTTGTATCCCGACACTGACAGCGGCCATCCTGAGTGTGGGTTCTCGCTGCGTTTCTCAATCTCCCTCCATGCAAAATCTCGCCTTTGAAACTTAACTGGGCGGATATGTTTACATTCCATATCTGCGGGGAGCCAGGGCTTTCTCAGCTCGAAGCACAGTGTTGTCGACTCTCCACCATAGCCACTGAGAGCAAGCAGCGAGACTGGACAGAACTACGTGAAACTGTGCAACACTGTAGGCCTGGCACGTGAGCTGGCCATCGGGACCGGAGTCTGGACTCCACGTGGTTGGTTGGTTCCTCAGTTTAGGGGCTGCGACAACGCGGTAGCCCCGTGTAATTTGGGTAGCCTATGTGTAGAATCTGTCTGATATCCGGGGTTAATTGTGATGGCTGTATTAGTGTGTGTTATCTGTAATTCAGGTAAGGACTGCAGACGAACAATTTCAAGTAGTTCCTACTTTTGCTACCAAATGCTACCGCCAACGACACCTAGCTGTGAACTTGACTACTAGATGCCACCGCAACCGGCACCCAGTGGTGAACAATGGAACTAATAGAGCGTTAATCAATTCTACAAATTTTAGCTTCACACAGTAGTAGTTAGTTCTTTTACATGCCATAAATCTATGACATGGGCCCGCCGGCTTTACTTTCCCTCCGAAGGAAGACATCCTGAGGGAATTTAAACGCTCTTAGAATATCCGACGACTTCGGTCGGGTTTGAACCCGCGATCTTGGTCATAGAAGCTCAGCATGCTACCAACTACGCCATCGAAGCCGCCGGATTCCACGTGGAGAGATAGAGGAAGCATGCTATTGGTCAAGAACCGTCAGTTATTAGGCACAGCGAACAATGTTTATTGGCGGCGCGTGGTGCTGCCTAACGTTGAGTCGCCGCTTGTTGAAGTGTAACATCTTTCCACTCGGTTGCTGGATATTTTTGTGGGAGTGATTCTGAAGAATGGGACGCAAGTGGATCGGACGGAAGTGTGTAACACGCACTGCCAAAACAGCCAGGAGGGATGCGATCCAGCCGGCAATGGTACCATGTGGATTGTAAATAACATACGGATTACTTCAAGGTTTGGAGGCGTCATTACAGATATTTCTGCAATACATCATCTTCAAGTTATCGTCCTTTGGTGTAAAAATATTCATTATATCACATTTGCTGAAAACAATTATGATTTATTAAGAGACTGTTTTTCAATCTCTGGATAAAAGTATGGGCATCCACTCCCCGAGTAACTTTGCTCAACACTTTCATACTGGACGGTAAACACTCATGCGAACTCTGGTGTCAACTCATTGAAACACAAACCACATGTCTTCGTATCAGTATTTAAATGATGATATGCTTTAATTTGAAGCATTGTATCTAGTCGGCAAAGCCGGTGTTATGTTTCTACACAATGGCTATTCAGATATTAACCCACATTGCGGTAATGCAGTGATCAATGTAAAATATATCGATGTTTTTATACGGTAACTGAGCTAGCCTTTCATAGACCACTTTAGGAATTCCCTTTACTGTCAAGTAGGCGTATTCATAACTAATTTAAAAATCAATTCCACGCAGGAACATTACCGAAAAAAAGCAAGATATTAATGGAGCATTAAAAATACTTCCATATTATTACAGGCACGTGAAAATGAGTACCTGTCTTGTAGGACTACTCTAAATTTCTATGGTTGTAATGGCTGCGTGAATAGCATCTTGGTCTGCGAATCGTGAGGTCTCAGGTTCGAACCCCAGTCCCAGCAATTATTTTTTCTACCGGATTATCGATTTAAAAGATATCTATCATAACATTATCGTAATTTTAACAGAATCTATATGAAATTACGATTTATCTAATTTTAATTACAATAGTTTGCACCAAGAAGGAGTTGGGAAATTTTACCTATTGAACATTACTTCTAGTAGTCTATAGATAGGATAGAGACTATGGTTGATTTCCTCCTCTTAATTTACAGTTTACAATATAATAAGTGATAATAAGTGATGATCAAACAAGTGTGACAGTAGCATATCTCCAATTCAATCTATACATTCATCATAGTACCAGTATGAAAACGGAGCATAAATTAACATTTTAAGAATGTCCATGCTGCGTAGTATACGAGTAGGTAACATGTCAGATGACTTCACATACATTAATTCATCTCAATTTCATAGTAGGATAACATGTCAGATGTTACACATCATATGCGACACTGTAAGGCTCGTATCTTTTTTAACGAGTAAAGTGAGAGAACTGAAGGCGTGGTGCGTGACTTAACGTGCTTAGCTACGCCACAGAATTGAGCTATAGAGCGACCAAGGTCAGTTTAGATAGCCTATCATTGTGATGAATGCGGAAGGTTTGGCTTGCACATTACTCTAACTCGCGCATAACTGCAGTTTGCACCTTGAAACACGTCTGTTTTCTTTGCCGATGTTTGAAAGAACACGCAATTTCAGTCAACTAAACAGAAGTGAGCCCGTTCATTTCATAGAGGGACACGCACGCAGTATAAGGCATCAGTTATGCTGGCTGAAGGCTGTGTGGAAGTCATAAAGAGGTAGGCTATAGTTTTCAATACAGCTGTTCTTTTCTGCAGCTTTCATTCAATCATTTTTATGATTTGATATCGATTGTTCAAATGTTCTCCATCGTTGTTTCTTGTTCTTATAGATTCATATTAGGGGTAAGCTTGCCACGGTGGGTGAGTGGTTATCGCGTCGGATTACTAACCCCAAGCTGGTAGGTTCGCTCCTGGCCATGGTAAGGGATTTTTGAAAGTCGGAAAAAATCACGATACGCATGTCATTCGATGTTGGCAAGTTAAATAACCCATTTGAACTCAGTAGGCCGTGTTCATGATGGCAAAATTAATCTCGGGATTTTCCGCCAACACAAAGTTCCTAATTTCTCAACTAGAAAGCGCTATAGTGCCAAGGATCTTAGATATCTAACCTCATTGACTTTCATAGTGCTTCAAGGAACAACAAAATTCGACATGCAAGCTGTCCTCTGGGTGTCAAATAACAAAGCTTGCACCCGGTAACCGAGGCCATACCATATTATTATATTATATTATATTTTATGGGCTAAAGACGTGCATTTAGGTAGGCCTATGTGGTGAAATTTGTCTGTTAGCCTGAATTTTCGGGTGTCCTGTAAATCGCGCCCAGTGTACAGTAAATCGCGCATATTACGGTATCTACCTGAGTATTTGTGGCTGATACGGACGAAACCACTGGTCTGGACGAAACCATTGGTCGCTAGCTGGTTAGATGACTATCTGGACGAAACCATTGGTCGCTACTTGGTTAGACGACTGTCTGGACGAAATCATTGGTCGCTACTTGAATAGATGACTGTCTAGACGAAATCATTGGTCGCTACTTGGTTAGATAACTATCTGGACGAAATCATTGGTCGCTACTTGGTTGGATGACTGTCTGGACGAAATCATTGGTCGCTACTTGGTTGGATGACTGTCTGGACGAAATCATTGGTCGCTACTTGGTTAGATGAGTCTGGACGAAATCATTTGTCGCTACGTGGTTAGATGAGCCTGGATGAATTCATTGGTCGCTACTTGGTTAAATGACTGTCCCGACGAAATCATTGGTCGCTACTTGGTTGGATGACTGTCTGGATGAAATCATTGGTCGCTGCTTGGTTAGACGACTGTCTGGACGAAATCATAGGTCGCTACTTGATTAGATGGCTGTCTAGACGACATTATTGGTCCCTACTTGGTTAGATGACTGTCTGGATGAATTCATTGGTCGCTACTTGGTTAGATGACTGTCTGGACGAAATCATTGGTCGCTACTTGGTTAAACGACTGTCTGGACGAAATCATTGGTCGCTACTTGATTCGATGACTGTCTAGACGAAATCATTGGTCGCTACTGTGCCCAAATCCAGTTGTTCAGATTTGAGAGCACAGGCCCAGATGCTAAGTCCAGAGCAAAGGTTTTGAATAGCGCGCTCCCAATGTTCTAAGAAGCATTTCGAAGCTTTATGCAGCCTACAGATGTTAAGTGACGTAGCAAGTTTGTCATAGTCGAGGCTATATTTTGATAACATATTTCCCGATTGATTAGAAACATGGGACTGGTACCAGATTACTGGCACGGAAAAGGGAAGAAGAACGTGCTATATTTCAAGAAAATCGAACCACCGAAAGCCGAGATATGAGATGTTTTAGTTTTGAGCAGATATCTCACAGTGACGTCAGGAGTCCGCATGGAGAGTATAAAACGGCCGCGGACCATGGCATGTTATGTTACTTCTTCGCAAGCGCTCTGCCGCTAAGTACACCGCTGTTACGTCGTGAAGATAATCTACGAGCACATGGTTGCCATATTCTATGTTTTTAACACAAAACTGGGATGGCTACAACCTAAGCCTCCATAAGCCTTATTCTAATTCCAAAGTATACTAAACAAAATATATTCCACTCATAATTTTGTTTTAAATAACAGTGGCCTCCTTAGACCTTCCTAAAGTGTCTCAATTACAACTATTTGCAAAGACGTTGTCAGGAAAGATATTTCACTGCGTGACCTTTGCAGTTAGCGAAGCTGTCGTAATATAAATCATCTAAACTACTGAAAATTGCTTGCCTGCAAGTTGTGCGTAAAATGTGGTCAATAATACTAATCTACAAGCCTCTAATGCTGTACAGAAATTCATGGTAAAAAATGACAGTCGTAGGAATTTGTTGGTGCATGGTATCGTTTCCAACTTCAGCAACTTCCCAAGCATATCTCCCCTACTCCATTAGAACCACCATCTCAATTATGGGATTATGTGGTCTGTGATGAACAACCAATTGTTCATGATGCGGATGTAAACACTGAATTTAAAATAAAGTTTGTACTGTGATAAAACTCATTGATTCTGCACGTGTGCCGACAATTGTGCAAGAATGACCCCAGTAACACAATTAGCCACACTGTTTGTACAGCGAAATTCACTAAATCTAATACTGGCAATGTCACAAAGAGTTTGCGTGATTTGTCACGTCAAAATGAGGTCCTCGTAAAAATAAACTGTTTAGCGCTTCTTTGTTCTCTAACTTATCAGACCACCGTGCTTCTCTCCAATATTGTATCAAAGCTCTCCTTATGCACTTTTTCCCCCGATCATGTGGTCGTCCTAAGTCCTCGGTTTGACTCGACTATTTTCACACACAACTCACTCAGACTTATACTTAAACAAATACACTTCTGATACAAACAATAGCGTCGCCAAAAAACGGCAGATTCCCTCAGTTTAAATCACCACGTTTTATTTCACATAAGAATAATCCATCCGCCTTCGTGCGGGAACACAATAGGAGTAAGTTCTCTTCTGCCGGAGGCTGGCTGCGTGGCTCAGCGGTAATGTTCTCGCTTGCCAAGCCCAAGGTTGCAAGATCGAATCCTGGCGCAGCCAGTTGTCATTTGAGGGTGCACAAATGCGAGGTAGCCATGTCAGTGGATTTACTGCCACGTTCAAGATCCCCTACGAGGAAAAATTCCGGCACCCCGGCGTCTCTAAAAGCCGCACTAGTTAAAAGGGACGTAAAACCAATAACATTATTTTTACTATCTTCTGCCGGATATGAGCAGGTAAGTTCACAGATCACTCATGAGTCATTCAGCGATTAAATTCAGGGTTCACTCATTGGTGACATCAATTAATGTTTCTATAGTACCGATATAGTGAAAAATCTCCAAATAAGTCCATATTTTACCAAATACAGTTCAGGCATTTAAATTGCATCAGTGAGTTAATTCATTAAATGTTTACAGCATCCTGTATATGCTCTTCCTTGGTCAAAGAGTAAATACATACACTATCCAGGTCAAAAATTTCAATTGGAACAGGTTCGAAGCTTCTGCGGTGCATTGCAGATGTTGTCCAACTTAACATCATGAAAATTATCATCGGAGATGAGCCGTTCGGGCTCAATATAGAGATTATAAAATACACAACATATTTGGACGATCAAATAAATATATTACACTATGTCTGGTAAGAATGGGTTAGGCGGGGATAGCTCTATATCTCCTTCTTCGCTACGCTGGTGCCCCCTGGATAGCAGAAACGAAGATGTGATTACGTTATAAAGGTAAACAAACTCAGAGAGTGTGACTGGGTGAAGAAAATTCTTAGGCAAAAAAAAAACCACCACCTACTCAGATTCAACTAACAACATGTGTCAACAATGCACGAGTTATTCTCTCAGTTATGCTTATCGCTTGTTTTGTAACGTGTCATTGATTTAAGGCGTCGTAGACATCACCTTAGCGTGTCTTCTTATTTTCAAAAGAATGCTGAAATACGAAGTATGTTCGTTGTTGTTGTTGTTTGATTTAGGGGCTTTGCGACATCGTGGTCATGTAGTACAGTGTACTTGGGTGCGTATGTAATTTGTCTGATTTCCTGGTTTATTGTGATGACTGTATAGTTGTGCGTATTTGTAATTCGGATGAGGATTTGAAGGGCGGCCATGCCCTTTAGTTAGGAACCATCCCGGAATTTGCCTGGAGAAGAAGTGGTAAACCACGGAAAATCACTGCCAAGATGACTGAGAGGGGAATCGAACCCTAATCTTCTCCTCAGTTTTTCCTCACGAGGGTGAGTGTACCTCGTTCCAGTCCTTAGACCAAAATTAAAATTTCTTGGGAGAGCTGGGAATCGAACCCGGTCTTCCGAGGCAACATACAATAATGCTAGCCGCTACATCACGAGGTGCTCGAGGTAATTTCCATCGTATAAGTCCCTCGGAACAAATTGGCCCGTGAGTTAGAAACTGAAGCTGGCCACCGGGCCTACCTCAAGTTCAATGACAGCTTGCAATGCAGAAGAGGGTTGGGAAGAGGCGAGAGGAGGCGAAGGAAGAAAGGCTGCTTCTTGTGACAGATTTGTAACAGAGAGGTACTATCGCGTGCATAAATAAAGGGCCGCCTTCCCGAGCGGGAGTTGAGTTTGCTAGATATCAGGTTGGCATCACTTGGGGTGTTCTCGGGAGGGGAATGCCCAGAGCCGTGGTTGGACACCTGTCCTTGTTGGCAAGGGGGGAGAGGAGGGGGAGAGATCTCGGAGCGCAGTGCCAACTATGATTTTCTTTAGTTTCGCGCTTGGAAGATTGTTACAGATAACGAGACGGTTTTAATAAATCTAAATTGAAATGCCAAGTAACCCATTAATTGTTAAATCCCTTTAGAATTGCACTGTTGAGTTTTACTGTGAGTGAATTCTTTTGAGAATCGAGTTTTCACAGTTAGGGACTAAACGCAGTTTAATAAGAAGAAAAACAAGAAATCACAAACGTCCTAAACTAATAATATTTCTGTTATTCCGACGCCAGCTTCATAGAACCCAACCATCTGCCCCCTCCTCACCAAACGGTCGTTCATATTAAAAGTCACGGACATCAAAATCGAGTTCGCTGTCGTGTTAATGAGCCACTGTCAGCCTCTTGTGATTAACAGGTGATACCACACTCCCCCTTTCCTCCAAGGACAGCTGCCCAACCACGGCTCTGAGCATTCCCCTCCCGAGAACACACCAAGTGATGGCAACCTGATAGCTCGAAAACTCAACTCCCGCACGGCAAGGCGGCCCGTTATTTATGCACGCGATAGTACAGTCAGCCAGTTGTTCCCAACGTGCTACTTATTTACCTGTCACATAAAAGAAGTAAGGACTACCACAAAGATATGAACTGTGAATATTATATTCGTTGGTTAAAAGAAAAGTTGATCCCTAATTTGGAACGCAACTCAGTGCTTGTTATTGACAACGCATCGTACCACAACACGCAGAAAGAATGGTTGATTATTAACTGTACAATGCTGAACTATAAAGGCATAATATTTTCGTTACAATTTTATTCCATTACACGTATTAGTGTCATTTAATTATTCTAATCAAATCACCTAATACAGTTTGTGACGAGTGAAATAAATAATGGTTGTTATAGTGTGTGTGAGTGAGTGAAAATTGCTGCGGGAACAGAGTGTACTCCTGACGACTGACGGGTGACGCAGAGGACACCACCCAGCAGGCTGAGAAAAGCAGACTCTCTCTTCAGCTTCCTACTAGATTTTCACAAGGGTCAATTAGTTCTGAGGCAGTTATAGTTGCGCAAAGGGCGATCAGGAGAGAGTAATAGTGGGGACTTACTTGTTTGTCCGTGCGAAGTGAAGCGGAGAGCGGAGAAAAGGGGCTTCCCTTCACACAGCCTTGCTTCTGTTACCATAGCAACCTCCTTACTACTAGGTAGTGGACAATATTGGTCCATTCCGCATTGGTCGTGCAGTGGAAAGGGGCTTCCCTTCACACAGCCTCGCTTCAGTTGCCATAGCAACCTCCTTACTACTAGGTAGTGGACAATATTGGCCCACTCCGCAAATACCCAGTGTGCGGCTTTCTTGGCGTTCGTATCTGTGATCTTGTTTTATTATGACTTCGTTATTATAACTCACTGTTGTAATTTATTTTGTTCGGTACGTTCGAAAAATGATGGAGCAATGTTTTCTGGAAGGTAGATAGCGCTAAATCTCAGTCAGATTACGTAACGCTGCGTTCTCGGCGAACACATTCCTGAGCCTGCAAATCACATTGGTGACCGGATGCCTGGATATATCACATCCCATTGTTAACCGACCAAATCGCGCCTACTTTTGACGCATAAAGTATTGTAAGTAGACGCCTAAAACTTTTAATTCACAAAGTACTACTTCTATTTAATTTCTAAGTCCTTTTAGCCTAATCAGGCTTAACCAAATGACTAAGAGGGATGAGAGCAGGGTACAGGCAGCTTAGATGTGATTTTTGAGAAGTATGGTCCAGAAAACGAGGAGAGACAGAGTGAGAAATGAAGATATACGAAAAAAAAAAAAAAAAAAAAAACGGAAAGAACTGAGAGTACAGAAACTAAATTACAAACTGGAGCAAAACAGATTGAGATGGGTTGGACAAGTCAAACGGATGAACGAAGGAAGGCTACCAAGACGAGCACTGGAACGACGGATGACAGGGAAGAGTGGACGAGGAAGACCAAGAATGCGTTGGATGGACTCAGTGAAGAATAGCATCAGTAAACGGAACCTGGATGGGAACACCGTATCGGAAGAGGAATGGTGGAACGACAGAACAAAATGTAGAGGAACTATATTTGCCCCCACCCAGTGTCAGCTGGAAAAGGGGAAATGAAGATGATGATGATGAAGCTTAACCTGCTGGAAATGCATATACGAGAGCGGATCAAAATGTCTTTGTTCCTATTCTTTTTTAGCCAAAATGAAACACAGGTAATTACAAGTACAGCTCAAGTACTGTTCTGCGTACTTTACCCTATTTTTTCACATAGAGCACTGTCCGCATTTGTTCAGACATTTGTTCCATCGCAGCACTAAATTGGAGATGCCCCTGTGGTAGAATTCGTCGGACTGCTGTTACCGTTCCACGTGAATCGCTGTCCTACCAGGAACTTCTCCAGCGTACCATGACAATGCGAGACCAGATGTGGCAACCAGAACTGACAACTAGCTCCAGTCATTTCACTGGGAGAGTCTGGACCACCCACCAACAGTCCGGACTTCGCCCCTAGTAATTTCCACGTTTTTGGTCCGCTGAAGAAGTTCCTGGCAGGACTGCAGTTCACGTGCAACGATGACGCCAAGACAGCAGTCCGACGATGGTTCCACAGTCAGCCGGTTGAATTCTACAACAAGGGCATCTCAAATTTAGTGCTGTGTTGGAACAAAATGTGGAGACTGTGTGTAAAAATAGTGTAAGGTACGTAGAACAGTACGTATATTTGTAAATACATGTATGTAGGCTATTTTTCTTTGGTTAAAAAGAAAAAATACGGCCAAAGACTTATCGATCCACCCTCGTATATTGTAAACCCGCTATGGGTATTGCACACGGTTCTCTTATTAGTCACTGTTCATTATTCCTCAGTAGGCTACTTTATTTATTTATCGTATGTCTTTTAGTGCCGGGAGTGTCCGAGGACATGTTCGGCTCGCCTGGGTCTGTAGCTGCTTCCATCGGAGACCCTTAGGGTGAGCTACAAGTTCCGTTCAATTTCAAGTAGTTCCAACTTTCGCTACCAGATATCAATGATACCTATTGGTGAACGTGGGAACTTTGATAGAGCGTTCCGACGAAATCCAACCTAACAATTTAGCTGCACACAAGTTTAGTCTGTGGAAGGATCTCTTGCATGCCATAAATCTATGGCATGGGACCGCCGGCTTTACTTCCCCTCCGAAGGAAGGCATACTGAAAGATTTTAAATAACGCTCTTAAAAAATCCGACGACTTCGGCCGGGTTTGAACCGGCTACTGAAATATACAAATACACTATCGCATGGCGGATATGACTGAATATTCACTACGAAATTTCATCCTCATGGATGCAAATGATCACTCATATTGCTTAATCAGGGCGGCTTCGGTGGCGTAGTTGGTAGCATGCTGAGCTTGTATGTCCAAGGTCACGGGTTCAAACCCGGCCGAAGTCATCGGATTTTTAAGAGCGTTAAAAATCCCTCAGTATGCCTTTCTTCGGAGGGGAAGTAAAGCCGGCATGAAAAAACCTGCCACTAACTACACTTGTGTGAAGCCAAAATTTGTAGGCTAGATTGATAACGCTATATTAGTTCCAACATTCGTCGCCAGGTGCTGGCTACGATGGCATCTAGTAGCCAAGTCCGCAGCTAGGTGTCGTGGACGGTAGTGGACGCACATACACTCCGTAAGAAACAAGGAGTTATTGAGAGGTCAGTCTTGGATTGGAACCCGCAAGGTGCACGGAAACGGGGTCGCCCGAAAAAAACCTGGAGGCGCACTGTTGAGAATTAAGTCCAGGCTGCTGGAAAGACATGGAAGGAAGTGAAGAGCCTAGCCACTAACAGAACTGGATGGAGGTCTTTCTAGGATGCCCTATGCTCCTCTAGGAGCCACAGGAATTAAGTAAGTAAGTAAGTACGGTCCCGTAAAACTACAATATTTCTTTTTACCGTCATTTTGCCCCACCAATCACGTTTAAGTTTATACATAAAATATTCTTACTTACTCCTTGACGCTACGGTCATTGCAGAACCTTGGTCACCGCAACTATCTTCTTCCAAAGCTCTCTGTCGATTGCCTTGGTCCTCCATCTCCTGACTCCCATGGTACGTAGATCGTCCTCCACTTCCTCGATCCACCGCTTTCTTGGCCTACTTCTATGTCGTCTACCTCCTGGATGCCCCTCCAGCACTTTCTTAGGTTCTCTTATTTCCTCCATTCGATGGACATGTCCAAGCCAACGCACTCTAGCAGTCTTCGCCACTGTTAGTATATCCTATTCATTGTACAGGTCTCCAAGCTCCTGATTTGTTCTAATGCACCATCCCAGCTCCATTTTAACTGGTCCAAAGATCTTCCTCATTACCTTTCTTCCCCATGTCATTAACCATTTTTCTTCTGTTTTATTTAATATCCAAATCTCAGCTCCATATGTAACCAATGGTCGAATGCCAGTTTTGTAAATAGTAACCTTAGCGTTCTATTACCTGCATCCAGTCTGGTGCTGATTTCCTTTTTAACGTCGTTTTGTGAAGTGATCAGAGAGCCTAGATATCTAATTTCCGACACCCTCTCGAAACACTTTTCTCCACTTCTAAATGCTTGTGCAGGTTGACTCGTTCTGGAACTCACCAAGAATTTTGTTTTACTGTTATTCACTTCCAGTCCTATTTGTTGTGCTCCCCTCTCCAATTCTTCATAGGTTTCAAGAAGTGCATTCTTTGTACGAGATATTATGGCCACATCTTACGCATGCGCCATAATTTGAATCGATCTATGATATTATGTTCACGGCCACGGACATCAAATTGGCAGATGAAAAGCTGAAGGAAGTAGGAAACTTCTGTTACTTAGGAAGCAAAATAACCAGTGATGGACGAAGCAAAGAGGATATATAAAGTAGGTTGACTCGGGCAAGGAAAGCATTTCTACAAAAAAGGAATCTGTTGACATCGAATATAGATTTAGGTGTTAGGAAGTCATTTTTGAAAGCCTTTGTCTGGAGCGTGGCGCTCTATGGAAGTAAGACTTGGACCATTGGTGCAGCAGAAAAGAGGAGAATTGAAGCATTTGAAATGTGGTGTTACAGGAGAATGATGAAGATCAGATGGGTAGATAGGGTTACAAACGAAGAGGTGTTAAGACGAGTGGGAGAGGAGAGATGTTTCTGGCGACTACTAATGAAGAGAAGAGATAGGTTGGTAGGACACATACTAAGACACCCAGGAATAGCAAGCTTAGTTATGGAAGGAAGGGATGAGGACAAGAACTGTAGGGGTAGGCCAAGGTTAGAATATGTTAAACAGATTGCCTCGGATGTAGGGTGTGGTAGCTATGTAGAGATGAAACGATTAGCTCAGGACAGGGAGGTGTGGAGATCTGCACCAGACCAGTCAAGAGACTGAAGACTCAAACAACAACACGTAAAACTACCATCTTTCTTTTTACCGTCATTATGCACCAATCATGTTTAAGTTTATACATAAAATATAATCATTCAAAATCTCTGCCGTGTTCGATAAAGGGTAAAATCCCATCCATAGGGGGGAAAATTGGGACCTTTCTCGCAAATGTGAATGGAATATCACTATAACTTTCTTAGGATGTGAAAAATCGAATCCATTCAAGTTCGTACTATTCTTCGGATAGACTAAGGGCCTAAAAACTTATCTCCGTCAAGTTATTCGATAGCATCAACCATTCACCAAAGAGGTGGGGAAAATGGAGTTTGGGGAAGAAAAAATAAATCATGCTTCCTTCAAAACAGTTTATGAAGGTCAATAGTCCTCTAAAATAGTAGTCTACATTATGCAACGAACCTATAATGGCAATAATTAAGACACGAGTATGTTTATAAAACGAGAGTATGCGAGTTTTATAATTTCCATACGAGTGTCTTAATTAGTCTACCATTATAGGCGAGTTGCATACGACTGTTTATGTTCGACGATAATTATTATAAGTTAACTATTTTATGTTCGAACTTAAATATTCATAAATATCTGTCGAGATTTCGCCAGTTTTATGTACTGAACAGAGTGCATGGGACGCAGAGAATGCCTTGTATTTGACCATGGCCTCCTCGATTACCCTACTATGACAGTAGGCCAGGCAGTGAAATTTAAATTAGAAGGCCGTGGAACTCAGCGCATCTAATTATCTAACTGATCGAACAACTGTTTCTTGAGCTCTGATTGGTGGGAGAAACTGTTTCATAATGAAAAGTAGTGCTATAATGAGCCTCATTGTAGTACAGTTTTCTGACATATAATAGTCAGGGTCGGACATAAAATACCTGAAAGAATTTGTGATATGACCCACCCTTACGCCAAGAGCAAAACGTTTTTTGAATTATAAGAAGATGGGGCTTCTCATTTGAGGTACCAGTATACAACAATTGGCAAATTTAGTGAATTTGATATATTTTTATTTCCTTGGTAATAATAATAATAATAAGAAGAAAAATATCGTATGGCTTCGGATGCCGGGTGCAAGCTTTGTTATTTGACGCCCAGAGGGCAACTTGCATGTCCAATTTTATCGCTTCTTGAAGCGCTATGAAAGTCAAGGAGGTTAGATATCAAAGCTCCATGACACTATAGCGCCTTCTAGTAGAGAAATGAGGAACTTTGTGTTGGCGGAAAATCCCGAGATTAATTTTGACATTATGGACACGGCCTACTGAATTCAAATGGGTTCTTTAACATGCCAACATCGTATGACATGCGTATCGTGATTTCTGTCGCCTTTCAAAAATCACTTACCACGGCCAGGAGTGAACCTACAAGCTTGGGGTTGGCAGTCCGACTCGATAACCACTCACACACCGTGGCAAGCACTTTGCTCGGTGAAATCTATCTTCGCCTTCCGGCGTGCCGAGAGGGATTTTTGTCCTATTTTCATCTATGAAAAAAAAAAAAAAATAGGCTTATGAGATCACCTTTTGTCCGTGTGTGTGTGTGTGTGTGCGTGTGTGTGTATGTGTGTCCAAATAACTTCTAAACAGCTGGAGCAACTTCAATGAAACTCGGTAAGTTCATAGCACTATTCCGGAAGACCCCGATCGTGCCCTTCAAATTTTCTTATGTCTCACCAATCCAACATGGCGGCTGTGCGAAATATTTCACCGGCATTCTATGTCTCTGAAACTATTACCGGTATCATCCTGAAATTTTGTACGGAGATAAAGGGTACTGCTGGAAGTTCATCTATGAGACTTTCAAAAACCAGTTAACTACAAAACGAACATGGCGGCCAAGCGAATTTGACAGTTTAAATAGACTTTTCTCGCGATTTAATAATCCAAACGCAATGAAATTTGGTACAGCAAATGTTTCTACACATTGTAATGCACTGGTATCTAATTTAGTTCAATTGTTTACATAACCTCAAGATGGCGGCTGTGCGAATTTTAAAATTAAGTTTTTATTTCTTGTGTCGTAATCATGCGATCGAAGTGAAAGTTTGAATAATGAACCTACGCAATAATTTTCCTTTAATGGTACATGACTCTATGGCCTATTGTCCTACATATAACAATCCAACATGGCGGCGACGCGAAGTATAAATATTTACATGGTCGTTTCTCGCAATTTAACCATCCGAGTGCAGTGACACTTGGTACAGTAAATCCTTATTCAAATGTTAATCCACTGGCATCTAATTTTTTTCAATTGTTTCCATAACCACAAGATGGCAGCTGTGCAAAATTTTAAATCTCGTTTTTACTTCTTGTGTCCTAATCATGCGATTGAAGTTTGAATACTACACCTACACAATAATCTTCATGTAATAGTACATAACTGTAAGACCTACATAATATATAAAAATCCAACATGGCGACCATCCGTAATATTAGACATTTCTGAACATCTACGAATGTATTACAGCAATCAAACTGAAATTTTGTATGTTGATAGTGGTAATTAAGATAAGTAGGATATATGAAAATAGGCTGTTCATTCATTCATTCATTAATTCGTTTATTTGCAATAGGGGGTGTGTCCCCCGGTGGCAAATTAGATATACATAACAAATTAATAATTGTACATAGCAATTCACTAACAATTAAACTGGAGTATTTACACAAATAGTTAGTCTTTTCTTAAACACACCTATATGTTTGGGAAAAGGCTCTAAGACTGCGGCAGGTAGAGAGTTCCAGTTATCAATGGCACGGTTTACGAAAGAATATTTACCATAATTTGTTCGCTGTGGTCGGCCCTTAACTTTGAAAGGGTGATCGCTCCTACCCATGTAAGTAGGCTTTGCCATACGTTTGCTAAGCTCACGCCATGCTGGTTGATTTGTATACGCGTTGTACATAGCGCAGAGTCTAGATTTCAACCTCCTAGCCTCAAGTGATTCCCACCCAAGTTTCTTTAACATACGGCTCACACTGCTCCTGGGATTAAAGTCACTGAGCACAAATCTAGCGGCCTTTCTTTGTACCATTTCCAACTCATTTATGAGCCCTACTTGATATGGATCCCAAACCGCAGTGGTGTATTCCAGAATAGGTCTTACAAGTGACAAATATCCTAATTCTTTAATACCCTCATTACAAAGTGTAGGGATTTGTAAGCTTTAGAGACTACACATCCTATATGACTACTCCATTTCATATCATTTCTTACGTGAACGCCCAAATATAGGCAAGAATCTTCTTCTACAAGTATTTCCGGGCCAATGTTATATTGAAAATCTTGCCTTCGCACTTTCCCTATTTTTATTAGACTACATTTTCTTGTGTTTATTTTCATTTTATTTTCAATCGCCCACTTATAGACCAGGTTCAGGTCATCTTGAAGTACTGCATTGTCTCGTGAGTCATGTATCTTTCGATATATTACGCAATCATCCGCAAACAATCGACAGTCACTGCGAATCCCATTTGGTAAGTCATTTATAAACGCCAAAAATAACAAAGTTCCGATTACGCTGCCCTGAGGGATACCCGACGTTACGGTAATTTCATCCGAGAATCGGCCATCAACTTTCACTTTCTGGCAACGACCCGTCAACAATTCTTGGATCCATAAAATTACTCTTCTATCAATCTTCGTCGAAGCTAATTTATGGAGTAGCATGTCATGCGGCACGACATCAAATGCCTTCGCAAAATCTATAATTACGGCGTCGACTGAATCTCCATCGTCTAACGATTCGCTAATATCTTGAAAAAGTGATAGCATCTGACTCTCGCATGAGTAACCTTTCCGAAATCCATGTTGCCTATCATTAAACCATGATAATGTTTCCCACTGTTCCCTCAAGTAGTCGCAAATGAGATGCACCATCTGTTTACAAACGATGGACGTACGACTAACCGGCCTGTAGTTGCCCAATTCAAGTCTGCTCCCTCCCTTAAATATTGGGACTACCGTAGCTCTTTTCCAGTCATCCGGGATTTGCTCATTGTTTATGGACACATTAAACATCACCTCTAAGTATCGTGCCACGGCCCTACCTCCTAGTTTAAGTACTTCACTAACAATATTATCAGGACCATTCGATATATTGTAACGTAATTTTTGTATTAGCTTTACAATTGCTGACTGGTTTATTTGGAGAAGTGGAGCCCCTGATTCACCGTTCAGGTCCAACACACAGCTATTGGCTTTATTGAACACACTACCATAAAAGACATTTAATTCATTAGCAATGGCTTGCTTCTCAGTAATTAATTTACCATCACCGGACATTATCATTGACAAATTATTTGAATTTCCCTTTCTTCTCCTAACATAACTGTATTTTTTTTTTCCACCCATCGCCTCCCGAACCAAGTAATGATGATGATGATAATTGTTGTTTTAAGGGGCCTAACATCTAGGTTATCGGCCCCGAACCAAGTAAACCTTGCATATAATTGTCATGAGCAGCCCTCTTTTTTAAGACGAGCTCTCTTGATAAGGACTTAAATTTCAACATATACTTGTCACTATCATGTCTTTTATTGTATAACTAGCAGTAGTACCCGGCTTCGCCCGGTGGAATGATGATAATGTATCAAAGTCTCATTAGAAATAAAATGGACATAAAATCTTGGTCATTTGCCCCCCCCCCCCCAAAGTCAATGAGGGCGTAATATCTAGGTCATTTGCCCTTTTTATAAGGATGATAATGAAAACTACTGTTGAATTGACACGTCAAACTTACAAACTACCGTAATAGAAATACATATTTCAAAATTCACAGGCGAGGAAGACTTATTGTGTGTGGTGATTAATGGTGTAATGGGCGTAACATCTAGGTCATTTGCCCTTATGATGAGGATGATGAAGGAAACTACTACCTGTATTGAATTGACACTTCAACTTATAATGTACACAATGTACTGTAATAAAAATAAATATTTTAAAAATCGCAGTCGAGAAAGACTTAAAGCGGCGGTGATTACTGGTATGATGCGCGTAACATCTAGGTCATTTGCACTTATGATGATGATAATAATAAGGTAAGGAAAAAATGACTACTAAACGAACATGGTGTAATTTACAACTGATATAGGTAATTCAGATGTCTAGCTTCAATGTCTTCCAAAGTCTCAACCTTATTTTCTGGCTTAGGCCTGTACTCGATGCGTCTAGTGAAAGAGCTTATGGCGTACTGCTCGGCAAAGAAAATGGGTCCAAGCTGCACGAACCTGAGATGATCGTAGATGATGACAAAATATGATGACACACGTTCGGGGTTCCCCGTCGTATTTAGATTGGCCCGGGAATCACTCACTCTTTCGCAACACCACAGTGGCTTGAGCAACGGCCCTGTGCTGGCATCAGTATAGACAGCTCTGGAAAGTCCTCTCATGTCACCTCGCGATGAATCGGCAAGCTATTCTCACAACTGCCCCCCCCCCCCCCGCAGAGTCTCACAACTTTTGGGACGTGGGTTGGTTGGCGACCACCGGACCGCAACTGAGTCTGACATCGCTTCTACTTCCTGGTGCCAGGCTCCTTTCAGTTCTCTTTCCTGTCGGCCTCCCTTGGTCAACTCTTGTTCTCGTCCGACCCCGACTGTATTAGGGCATCCGAGGGCTAGGGAGTCTTTCAATTTCCCGCTTAATTGGCCGTTGTCTCATCTTTCCTGATGCCCTCATTCTTCGAGGGGTCTGCCTTCTATTCCGTTTCATTATATATCCTGTCTTCTGCTCAAGGCCCTCAAAGAGGCAGGGTGTGTGTAGCCCCACCATTTCTGGTACACCCTCAAGGGCTCATGGCGGGTGAGTTAGAAAGCTGGCAACCCCGAGGGATTCCTGAGCTAAATGCAGGGAATGGAGAGGTATGTCAGAAATTTAAAGTGGACAGTGATACTCGTTGGGTTCCAAAGAGTAAGTATACAAATTTTGATCCAGATTGGTGAAACGATGTAGATTTGTGACAAAGGGTCTAAATACAGGGAATGGAGTGCTCTGTCCGAAAGTTCAAGCAGACAGTGTTACTCGTCGGGTTCCAAAGGGTAAGTAACTTACATAAAGATTGATTGAGATGTGTGAAACTATGTAGATTTTTGCCAAAGGGTTTAAATGCGGTAAATGGAATGGTCTATCCGAAATTTCATGTAGAAAGTGTTACACGTCGGGTTCCAAAGGGTGAGTATGTAAAATTTGGCTAAGATCGGTGAAACAGGGTAGATTTTGCCAAAGGGCCTAAATGCAGGAAATGGAGTTGTCTGTCCAAAGTTTTAAGTGGACAGTGTTACTCGTCGGGTTCCAAAGGGTAAGTATACACAAATGTGCAAAAGGGCCTAAATGCAGGGAATGGAGTGGTCTGTCCGAAATTCCAAGTGGACAGTGTTACTCATCGGGTTCCAAATGGTAAGTATACACGTTTTGTTTTCGATCGGTGAACGATGTAGATTTGTGCCAAAGGGCCTAAATGCGGGGAATGGAGTGGTCTGTCCGAAATTCCAAGTGGACAGTGTTACTCATCGGGTTCCAAAGGGTAAGTATACACGTTTTGTTTTCGATCGGTGAACGATGTAGATTTGTGCCAAAGGGCCTAAATGCGGGGATTGGAGTGGTCTGTCCGAAATTTCGAGTGGACAGTGTTACTCGTCGAGTTGCAAAGGGTAATTATTTGAGATCGGTGAAACGGTGTAGTTTTGTGCCAAAGGGCCAAAAAGCAGGGAATAGTGTGGTCTGTCCGAAATTTAAAGTGAACAGTGTTGCTCGCAGGGTTCCAAAGGGTAAGTATACAAATTTTGGTTGAGATCGGTGAAACGGTGTAGATTTGGGCCAAAGGGCCTAAATGCAGGGAATGGAGTGGTCTGTCCGCAATTTCAAGCAGACAGTGTTACACGCAGGGTTCCAAAGGGTAATACAGATTTTGGTTCTGATCGGTGAAACGGTGTAGATTTGTGCCAAAGGGCCTAAATGCAGGAAATGGAGTGGTTTGTGCGCAATTTCAAGCAGACAGTATTACTCGCAGGGTATCAAAGGATAAATATCAGAATGTTGGTTCTGATCGGTGAAACGGTGTAGATTTGTGCCAAAGGACCTAAATGCAGGGAATGAGGTGGTCTGTCCGAAATTTTAAGTGGACAGTGTTACTCGCAGGGTTCCAAAGGGTATGTATACACATTTTGGTTCAGATCGGGGAAACGGTGTAGATTTGGACCAAAGGGCCTGAATGCAGGAAATGGGGTGGTCTGTCCGAAATTTTAAGTGGACAGAGTTACTTGCAGGGTTCCAAAGGGTAAGTATACAAATTTTGGTTCAGATCGATGAAACGGTGTAGATTTGTGCCAAAGGGCCTAAATGCAGGGAATGGAGTGGTCTGTCCGCAATTTCAAGCAGACAGTGTTTCTCGCAGGGTACCAAAGGGTAAGAATACGAATGTTGGTTCTGATCGGTGAAACGGTGTAGATTTGGAACAAAGGGCCTGAATGCAGGAAATGGGGTGGTCTGTCCGAAATTTTAAGTGGACAGTGTTACTCGCAGGGTTCCAAAGGGTAAGTATACCAATTTTGGTTCAGATCGATGAAACGGTGTAGATTTGTGCCAAAGGGCCTAAATGCAGGGAATGGAGTGGTCTGTCCGCAATTTCAAGCAGACAGTGTTACTCGCAGTGTTCCAAAGGGTAAGTATACAAATTTTGGTTCAGATCGATGAAACGGTGTAGATTTGTGCCAAAGGACCTAAATGCAGGGGATGGAGTAGCCTATCCGCAATTTAAAGCAGACAGTGTTAGTCGCAGTGTTCCAAAGGGTAAATATACAAATTTTTGTTGAGATCGGTGAAACGGTTTAGATTTGGGACAAAGAGCCTAAATGCAGGGAATTGGGTGGTCTGTCCGAAATTTTAAGTAGACAGTGTTACTCGCAGTGTTCCAAAGGGTAGGTATTCAAATTTTGGTGCAGATCGGTGAAACGGTGTAGATTTGTGCAAAAGGGCCTAAATGCATGGAATGGGGTGGTCTGTCCGAAATTTAAAGTTGACAGGGTTACCCGCAGGGTTCCAAAGGGTAAGTATACAAATTTTGGTTCAAATCGGTGAAACGGTGTAGATTTGGACCAAAGGGCCTAAATGCAGGGAATGGGGTGGACTGTCCGAAATTTTAAGCAGACAGTGTTACTCGCAGTGTTCCAAAGGGTAGGTATACACATTTTGGTGCAGATCGGTGAAACGGTGTATATTTGTGCAAAAGGGCCTAAATGCAGGGAATGGGGTGGTCTGTCCGAAATTTAAAGTTGACAGGGTTACCCGCAGGGTTCCAAAGGGTAAGTATACACATTTTGGTTCAGATCGGTGAAACGGTGTAGATTTGTATACATAACAGACAAACAGACAGACAGACAGACAAACAAACTTTGTGCTTTATATATATATATATATTTCCTAATTTTCCGTTTAAGACTCCTGATTTCCCGTGTGTAATACTCAGGATCTGGGTTTTGTTTCAGTAATTTAAATGGAACAAATTTATCAATAGCGCTATTTAAAATTTTCAAAAAGTTAGTCCACAGGATATTAATGTGATTTCCTTCCGATGCCCATCCTACAAACAGCTCATTCAAATACCCCTGAAATTTGCCCTGATCCGCCCTGCGATACTGGAATATGATCTTATTTGCTACATCAGAGTCTAATTTTGTAATGTCACCGTATCTAATATTTAATTCAACCCCAGAATGGTCACTAATTCCTGGTACTTTCATACAGTTAATATACAGCTCTACAGGCCTTACGAGATAAACATCTAAGGTATTATTGCCTCTAGTTGGGAAGTTAACTACTTGGGAAAATCCCCCCTCCCTTAAGAATTTGTTTGCAGCGCTCTGAGCTTGACCACAGCTAGTTGACTCACCAGACCAGTCTACTTTGGGGAGGTTTATATCTCCGGCAATTATTATGCTCTTTTTCATAGCACCCGTACAAGTTTTATCATACAGTGTGTCGAGGAGCGAAAAGTTATCTTTCGGTGCTCTATACGCCCCTATCACCTGAAGAGTGAATTTATTCCCTTTATCCGAAATTTGTACACATAACATTTCATGATCCGTATCAGCCTACTTTAAGAAACTAGCTATATTTTTGGGCACACAAATAAATAGCCCACCACCTCGCTTCCCCCGATCCCTTCTGTACATTTCGTAGGTCCCTTGTATTATTTCATTACTATTTATATCCTCATATAACCAAGATTCAGTAGCAATGACAATGTCCGGAGAATACGTCTCTACAAGATTCCAAAATTCAATTAATTTATTTCCTAAACTCTGACAATTAACCTGCAGTAATCTTAGAGTCTTACCTCCGCAGCAAATATCCCGAAGTAGCTCCTTCTGTTCCCATCGGCTGGCAACCTCTGGACCTGCTCCTCCTCACAATGGCCGGCACGAACCGATGACCCTGTCATGTAGGCTCCCTAGGTTGAAAGGTCTTCACGTAACTTCTTGTCGTGTTTCGTTTCGGTCATCTATGGACCACGCTATTTCAACAGCTTTCATCCCCGATCCCTCACATTTGCCCAGTATTCCCGCATTCTTCTGCGGTGAGGTTCCTTTCATTCTTCGCCCCACATCTTGTTCGTTTTCATTTGTGGGTTTGGCTGAAAATTCTTTATTCAAAGGCTCGCGTTCCAACATGTCCTCATGTGATGTCCCCAGTTCTTATAGGTCTTTTACCACCTCTGTAAACCAGGTCCCTTTGGTTTTCTTTCCCACAAAGTAGGCACAGATTCGATTGTATAGACTAATCCTTCAATGCTCATTCGTGTCAAGTGGCCATAGAATGAGATTCTCCTTTCGCGTATGCTGTCCGTTATCTTTTCCAAGTGAAGATATAATTCATCGTTGTGTCGTCTTTGGTACTCTCGTCGAGTAATTATTATTATTATATATATATATATATATGCGGATGTTATTGTGTTGGCCTCAAAATCCAGCGAGGAACTACAAGATGCCTTCAATGCTCTGATCAAGTGAACAGAAGAAAACAAACTTCACACACATGAGGATAAGACGGTTTCAATGACTTATAGGAAGGGTGGAAAAGAATCAAATTTTCGCATACAAGAAAGAACTCTGAGGGATGTATCGAGCTTCAAGTACTTGGGTATCACATTGCAAATTAAGGGAAATGTATTTTCTGAAGGAAGTAGAAGACTTCTGTTACTTAGGAAGCAAAATAACCAGTGATGCTCGAAGCAAGGAGGATATAAAAAGTAGGTTTGCTCAGGCAAGGAAAGCATTTCTACAGAAAAGGAATCTGTTGACATCGAATATAGATTTAGGTATTAGGAAGTCATTTTTGAAAGCCTTTGTTTGCAGCGTGGCGCTCTATGGAAGTGAAACTTGGACTATTGGTGCAGCAGAAAAGAAGAACATTGAGGCGTTTGAAATGTGGTGTTACAGGAGAATGATGAAGATCAGATGGGTAGATAGGGTGACAAACGAAGAGGTATTCAGAAGAGTGGGAGAAAAGAGATGTGTCTGGCGACTGCTAATGAAGAGAAGGGATAGGTTGGTAGGACGCATACTAAGACACCCAGGAATAGCAAGCTTAGTTATGGAAGGAAGGGTCGAGGACAAGAACTGCAGGGGTAGACCAAGGTTAGAATATGTTAGACAGATTGCCTCGGATGTAGGGTGTGGTAACTTTGTAGAGATGAAACGATTAGCTCAGGAGAGGGAGGCGTGGAGAGCTGCATCAAACCAGTCAAAATACTGAAGACTCAAACAACAACAACAACAACCCACATCCACGATACGATGAATGGAGCCCTTAGAGCCATAAACGGTATCAAGAACACAAATAAACTGTCTGTCCAAACTGCTTTCAAACTATTTCACCCGCTGTCAGATACGGTCTGGTAATGTTTGGCCACATTTGAAAGTGAAACACCTAGAGCAATTGGAAAGAGTGAAAGCAACGTTTTTGAAAAGAGCCTTCTGTGTGGATCGTATATGAGTTAACAAGTGAACCGTTTTACATCGAGGAACTTCGTTCTCGCTTGTTGCTGCTATTTATACCAAGTTATGTACACTTCGTAGAGAAAGTAAGGGCAAAGAGGAGAGACAGATGGAGTGAATTCTACTCCATGGACGCCGTGATCTACAAAGACTGGCAAGGAGGGGGTTACGACCTGCGATATTTCGTTACACGCTTCGCCATACATTGTTTTTACTTTAAGTTGTGCAATATTAAGAAACTTCAACAACCAGGTTCAAATTGTGTTTGTAACCGTTGTGGCAAGAGTTGCGTAGTTCGGCTCGAGTCTTTAACTGATTTTTGTAACGATTAATTTATAGTTTACGGTATTACATTACTTTCATTAAAGTTATTGCCATTGGCCGCAATAAAATATATTATTATTATTATCGTTGTTATTATTATAATAGTTGCTGTATTCTTATGAGAACTTGGCTTTGCTTTATTTTTCAGGACTATGCATTCGGACATCGTGTTGCTTTTGCCTACGACCTTCATGCTACTTGGGATAAATGGGTGGTGTACCATGGCCTTGGAGTATCCTGTCAATGCATCTTTAAATTCGAGTATACTGGCATTCTGTTCCAAGGAGGGAAGATATATGACATTCCTTGAGGAGTCATGTCAACAAGTAGCTCATAATCTTACCAAAGATGTCTATGTTGCTGGTCCTTGTCACACTCTAACAGACGATGACGTAACCAAACTAGACTCAAACCTAGTTCAGCTGTTTCTCAATTCAAATGTATCAAACCAAATAGAAGAAAGGAATGGTGCATCCAATGTGGAAATTATTTGTAACTTGAAGCACTTTCTTAAAATGAGAAACTTGATGTGTTCACTGAGATCGAACCCTTCTTGTTGCATCCCAGGGAATACTCTTAGAGGAGGTGAAGATGATGAAAAAGAGAAGATGGTTTGTTCTCCAGAGCCTGGCATGGAGGTCACACAATCTTCATTGGTCCCTCCAGAGGAAGATACTCCACCTTCCCAAGACGAAGCAACGAAAGAGACGATCATTATACTTGGAAGTGCCCCGGTGTTTCTTCTTATTTTAAGTTTGACAACTTACGAGGCCGTAAACACGAGACTTTCAGAAGAAGCTGAGCGCAATAGACATGCCGGCTGTAGGCGGAGACAAAGAGCACCGGGTAGCTGATCAAATTGTATCACTGCAAGGATTTTGAGAGAAACATTTGAAGGGCTTGGAAAGTATTTTTAGGGCATGTAGGGGATATGTTACAATTGGCAGGACCCAGTAACATTGATCACCTAAATAGATGAATTTCGTTGGGGTGTCATAATGTTGTTTAAATCAAACATAGAAACGAACACAAAAGGCTACGTATAGAACAAATTTATTTAGGAGCTGTGACATCGTGGTCATAAAGCCCCATGTAATTTGGGTATGTGTGAAATTTGTGTGATAACATGTGTTATTGTGATGGCTGCAGTAGTGTGAGTATTTGTAATTCTGGTGAGGAATGGGAAGGAGGCGGCCATGGCCTTAAGTTAGGAACCATCCCCGCATTTGCCTGCAATAGAAGTGGGGGAAACCACGGAAAACTACTTCCAAGATGGCACTCTTCGCTGTTGCCCTGGAGATCCGGGTACAAAAATACAAAATTCTGGTCAGAGAGTTAGAACTGGGTACACTCAGCCTCGTGAGGCAAAACTGAGAATAGGCTCGATTCCTATCTCAGCCATCTTTGAAGTGGTTTTCCGTGGTTTCCCCACTTCTACTCCAGGTAAATGTCGGGATCGTTCCTAATTTAAGGCCACGGTCGCTTCCTTCCAAGCCTCACCTGATTTATTTTATTTAGCGTATGGCCCATGCTATCAAGTTTTAGCCTATATAGAAATAAGATATGTACATGTTTACATAACAGAAAACAACGAACAAAAGACTCCTCACAATTGAATGTCCAGATTATTGATCCACCGTATTTCTTCTGGAGTTGCCATCAGGAAATCTTCTTGGATACCTGTATATGCCCCCGTTTCACATTCGCTGACAGTGTGGCGGGTGGTCTGTCGTGCAGCTCCGCAGTCACACACGGGTGTTGGCAACTAGTTCCATTTAGGTTATAGAGCATGTCTCTGCACCTGCCATACAAGATCCACCCACTCGTACCTAATGAGAAGGGAAGACCCCCCGCTTTGCACCTGTGGAGCCGTTTTCACCGTGGCCCACATTTTCACCGAGTGTGTGGATCTTGCTGACTTACGAAGAAACCTTGGTTTGCAGATGACACTCAAACTTATATTAGCCGATGACGCGGTGGCTGCTGATCGCGTTATCCGCTTTATAATTGAGAGTGGGTTAGGGCCAGCAATCTAAATTTCCCAATGTAAATTGACTCAACGACTTGTTCGTTTTTGAATGATATTTTTTTGTTTTTCCCTAATTTTTGTTTATTTTTATAATTTTTATTTAATTTTTTGTTTTTGTTTTATTAAATTTTGGTCTTTTTAAATCTAGGTGTCCACCTCAAAATTTTAAATTCAATTCCAAATTAGTATTCTTTAATCTGTGTTAAGAGGGGCAGATGACCTCGTAGTTCCACCCCTTAAAACAACAATAACTAACTCTGCACCTGCCATGGTCTGTTCTTATTCTATTCAGGCCAGTCCATGTTTTACGTGGTAGCTGGGATCCACTAGAAAGTTCAGTACCTAAGAACATACGGAGATGGTACATCTCCGTTACTGCTTCCCGCCGGCTTATCCACTCCGTAGTTGGGTCGAAACTTCTAGCAAACATGTCGAAGTTGTCACGCAGAGTTGGATGGCGTGAACGTTATCTGTTCTGATTAAGATTGGGTAGATCTTCATGTAGATTAGTATTCCTTACGATCTTATTGAATTCCTTGATAAGAGCAGTTGATTTGCGTAAATCAGGTGGCATTATTCCTGACAGAAGCGGGAGCCAATGGATTGGCGTGGATTGAATTGCGCTCGTTATTATGCGCATGGTGGTATTCAGTTGAGTATCAATAAATATTGTGTGGTAACTGTTAATCCATACTGGAGCACAGTATTCAGCACTTGAATACACCAAGCGCAAGGCTGAAGACCGTAAAACCCCAGCTTATCTTCTTCTTCTTGGTTGTAGTTCGATTTCGAACGTCGTGACCCTTCACTCAATTCTGTTAACAACACCCCGCCATACACCACGGTCTTCTGCTGTGTGCATTAATTTCTGAAGTGGCAGATTAGTCAGACTCTTTATCTGGTCAAGGTACCGGTTCGGGGCACGTCCACTCAGCTGTGTTCCGTCAACTTTACCCTGGATGATACACTTCAAAATGCCATCTCGCCGGATGACATGGTAGAAAAATTTCAACATTTGCCTTTGGATGTTTAGGAGTAAGCGTGCTTTAGGAGCAATCCTTAGCTCCTTCAGAATAGATTCATTTGTTCTTCATGCCACCCACGATATTCGTAGCTGTCTTCGATAACACGTCATCTCGAAGGCTTCGATTCTCATACGGCATGCAGCATTCATGGTCCAGGACTCAGAGCCATAAGTGATGATAGGAAATACCAAAGCTTGAATCAGTCGCATCTTTGTTTCCTTGGTAATATGATGTTATTACGGGTTCTCAGTTTCTGGATGGAATTTAGCAGATGTTGCTTGTAGGACAGAGTTCGGTTCAAGGTTACTCCAATATATGTAGGGTTCTAGTTTTGGCGAAGTTCCCTGCCGCAGAAATTCACCTTCAGTTTAGTAATTGCCTAGTAATTGTTTAAATGGAAACCATGTATCCTCACCTGAATTACAAATACACACACCACTACAGACACCACAATAACACAAGTTGTCAGCCAGAATCCACACACCCAAGTACACGGTGATACATGACCACGATGCCGCAAAGCCCCTAAATCAACCAATCAATCAATCAACAACAACAACAAGAGATTATGGACCAGCTGTTCCCGGCTGACTAGTAATACCCCATAAAGGCTCGGCCACACAGAAAGCGGTCTGTCGCGGCGGGAAGCGATCCAGCGGTCGACGCGGCGGTCTGCGATATGGGGACGTCACATAGGACGCGATACCTTAGTGTGAGCGGTCCAGTCTGGTCGCTTCCTTCTAGAGAATATGTAGTGCGTTTTCATATTAAGGATTATTTGAAATTGTTATTGAGTATGATGAGTTCGGACGAAGAACAACACCTCCTATTTGCTTTGCAAACCACAAAGAAGAAAATACAATGTTAGGTGCATGACATCAATAAGAAGAGAGAGCAATTAGGAGAATACCACCGCTTATATATCGAACTGGATTCACATGAAGATAGGTTTTTCAAATATTTTCGTATGTCACGAGAATGTTTCGAGGAATTGCACGATTCCATGCTTCAGTCTTCTTTAAAATATTTGTATATTGTTCGTGTGAACTGTCGAACAAATATGTGTATTTACGCACGGTTTCAATAAATACTTCGGTTTGGTCACTCATCACAATCGAAGGCGACACGGCGGTCAGGTGGGCAATCTGTATATTTGTACAACCGGATCGCTCGTCGTCGCGACAAAGTCCAGCGGGTGACGGTAGACCGCGTTCTGTGTGCCAGGGTTGATGCAACTTTGGGAAATACAACTGGACCGCCTGACCGCCTCGGTCAGATATCGCTTCCTGCCGCGACAGACCGCTTCTGTGTGACCGACCCTTTAGTCTGTGCTGCTAATGGGCGTCAAGACGTGCGCACCTGGCTGTCTGCTGTTTTGTGTAACTTTATTGTAATCAAAGGTTTCTTAAACTCTACGCTAGTTTTGGTAAGAGTAAATAGAATAAATATAACGGGAATTTGCAATTTTGTTATTTAGCTAATAAGATCGATTTCTTTTTTGTCGTGTGGCCACGTGAGAGGCCGAGTGCAGGTCTTTCCAGACGACACCCGTGGGGCGACCTGCGCGCCGGAATGAGAGATGAAGTGAATGAATGAAGGATGTGGAAGGAAGCGGCCGTGGTCTGTCAATCCTGTGCCAGTCCAGGAAACAATATCATCTCGAACTTGTTGGTGTTAAGCAATATTATTATTCTACATGAGAAAACTTCTTCTAATCTTCCCCCTACGACACTAGTCAGTCTCGATTTTTAAAAGGCCTTTGATAGAATAAAACCTTCATATCTATGGTCTACAATGCAAACCTTCGGGTTACCTATCGGGTTGATTAAATGCATTACAGGACTGTATACTTTCTCAAATGATAAAAATAAGTAGGATGATTCCAATAAATGAAATAGTTGATCCAGAACAGCACAATCTAGAGTAATCATTAATGGACATCTCACATCGAAAATACCCATCCGTAAATCTGTTCGACAAGGATGCCCACTTTCTATGATCATGTTCATCATAGCACTGGAACTTTTACTCCGGAGGATAAACCAGAATGTAACAGGCCTGACGTCAATGAGAAGAAAGTGACAGTAAGAGCATAAGCCGATGATGTATGTATTGTTCTCACAGAGAAAAACGGCGAAGACCGTATGCTGACTATCATAAACGAGTTTCAGCCAACATCTGGATCCCAAGTCAATCCATCAAAGTCTGGAATGATGTTGCTTGGGCAACATCCGTTACCCACACCTACTCGATCTTTCGCTATTGTGCAAAAGTTGAAGATTTTGGGAATTATTTTCCAGAACAAATTTCAAGATATGATAAGTGAAAACTGGGCGATGGTAATCAATAAAGCGAGGCATACCTTATTCCAGCAACATACCAGGTCCCTCAATCTCATACAGAAAGTATGGCACATTAATATGTTTGCTTTATCCAAGATATGGTATGTCGCACAATTCTCACCTGCAACGAAACAAATTAGCCAACGTTTAGGATTGTGTATCGGTCACTACCTCGGGAGAGGATCGCTGTACAGAGTCGCCCGTGATCAATTGTAATTACCAAATCTCCAAGGAGGCCTCAATCTAACCTGTGTCGGTATGAAATATAAAGCCCTCGTAGGACGCACCATCTTCCGATCAATGTCAGGAACGCGGAGTAAAACAGAACTGACTTTTCTTCACCCACCAACACTTATGACGATAAATGGGCGATATAGACACATACACCCGGCTTTTCGTGCCGTTATCAATGTAATAGACAGTTTACCTCAGGAAAGGAAAACTCAGGGGGAATTTAATTCGACGAAGAATCTATACACATATTTGCTGAAGGGGCAACAGAAGCCGCTATCAATAGAACATAAATTCACCCAAAGACATTGGAGAACGATTTGGTTGAACGCCTCAAATAATTACATCCCAACACAGTGGAGATCCACACTCTACTCTGTGATCAAGGACATTGTGCCTACAGCGACTAAACGCATACGTCACAATATGGCTGAAAATGCTCAATGTAGACGATGCGGAGATGTCGACACATTAGTGCATCGAGTGACATCCTGCCAAGGGGCTCAAACAGTTTGGACCTGGACGACTGCTATACTGCGGAGAATACATCCGGGGATAGACCACCTACCAGCGGAGCGCATAATGGTTTGCGATTTTGAACTTACTGGGAAACCAAAACAAAACGCTGTAACCTGGTTTATAGTGGCAGCAGTGGATTGGAACATAATAGCGCACGAAAGAGGTGGGGGCACCTTAAGGGATTTTGTAAGTTCCATCAGAAAAATACGCAAAAGTGTACAGAAGTTTTCAACGCATCTGTTTCAGTTTTGATTGTCGGATGTGTCGGATGTGTCGGCCAAATTTTGAAACAGTACTGAGGGGATGTTTCGTTACAAACACTGAAAACTGCCTCTCAAAAACCATCACAACTCGGAAAGATTTGACCCAGTTCTATAAATATGTTATATACGAAGATATACAAAACAATACCAAATGATTTATTTCGTGCATGATGCAAGCTTTTAACGTGATGGACGACGACGGAAAAGTGAACATAGAACAGCAGAAGAAGAAAGCTCGTTTCGATCAACAGTGACGTCTTCAGGGCTGGCTTCACAAATGAGCTAAATGATATGACTAAGAAGAGCAACGAAGGATCTGATCCTTGTGAGAGAGCATTCCTATTCATAACTTCAGGTTATAAGACACTAATGGTGAATATGGATACGCAAGAAATGATTACAACGGTTCAGAACATGAGTGGAGAACTTCTGGTGAACTCTTCAAGTGAACTTTTCATGAAAAGTGACTTTTATTTTTTTTCATTCAGAGATGTCAAACTAATGATACATACTGCAGGTCAATTCTTTACCAATAAATAAGAATTCTGAAAAAAAAAAGCTACCGTCCCAGCATTTTCCTGGTGTTGAAAATGGGAAGAGTGGCTTCGGTGGCGCAGTTGGTAGCATGCTGAGCTTCTATGTCCAAGATCGCGGGTTCAAACCCGACCGAAGAAGTAGGATTTTTTAAGAACGCTAAAAGTCCCCCAGTATGCCTTCCTTCGGAGGGGAAGTAAAGCCGGCAGTCACATGTCATAGATTTATGGCATGTTAAATAACCTTCCACTAATTACACCTGTGTGAAGCTAAATTATATATAGGTTAAACATTTGACTAACGTTCTTAGATTCCTAAGTTCATCGTCAGGAGCCGACTGCGGTGGCATCTGGTAACTAAGTTCTGAACTAGTTGGTCGTTGATAGTGGCGTTTGGCGGCAAAAGTAAGAACTACTTGAAACAATTCAATGTCTGCAGTCCTTACTTGAATTAAAACAGATACACACACTAATACAGCCATCACAATTAACAACGGTTATCAGACAGATTCTACACACACCCAAAGTACACGGGTCTACATGACCGCGTTGTCGCAGCCCCTAAACTGAGGAACCAACCAACTAACCGAAAATGGGAAACCACGGAAAACCATTTCAAGGACGGCCGACGGTGGGGCTCGAACCCACGAGTCTACCGAGTCCGCAGAGACCTTGGCACCATGACCTAACGCTGAGCTTTAGCGAGCGTAGCCACTGTTATTAATAATAAGAATATCGTATGGCCTCGGGTACCAGGTGCAAGCTTTGTTATTTGACGCCGAAAGGGCAGCATTCATGCCGAATTTCGTTGTTTCTTGGAGAACTATGAAATTCAAGGAGGTTAGATATCTAAGCTCCTTGACTCTATAGCGCTTTCTAGTAGAGAATAGAGGAACTTTTTGTGTTGGCAGAAAATCCCGAGATTAATTTTGCCATTATGAACACGGCCTACTGAATTCAAATGAGTTTTTTAACATGCCAACAACGTATGACATGCGTGTCGTGATTTTTGTCGCCTTAAAAATCACTTACCATGGACAGGAGCGAACCCGCAATCTTGGGGTTGGTAGTCTGATACAATAACCACTCACCCACCGTGGCAAGCGCCACTGGTAATGAAACAGAGGTTAGTGTGTCTTAGTTTTCTCGCATTTAGTTCCAAGGTGTCTGCAAGAATGTGATGAAGTGAATGTGAATATGTGTGGTGTTAGTTCGTGATTTATTTAGGGGCTTTGTGACATCGGGGTCATTTAGCCCCGTGTACTTGGGTATAAGTGGAATTCGTCTGATAGTCTGTCTTATTGTATTGGCTGTATTAAATGGTGAATATGTATCACTTTTGCAAGCTGTTCTCCTGACTGTCAGCGAGGACTTGGCTCACTGCATTTAGGCCTACGCCACGCCGTGAGATGACTCGAGGAGTCATAAATACAGGGTGTCTCTTATTAACGTTTAAAACTCTCTATAGCGACGTAGATGGCATTGAGACAAGTAATTTGATAGAGGACACTTAGGGTCGCAAGTGTCCGGAAATACCTTAAAAGTGAACCACAACTGTTAAACATATGACGTCATCAGGTGACGGCTCAGCTCGAGCGGCCAAGCCCGTGCTCCCTTACGCACACGAGCCTTACAGTAGTGGCATATGATGTGTAACATCTGATAGGTTATCCTACTATGAAATTGAGATGAATTATATGTGGTCAATTTATTTCGGATGTACTCCTCCAGTTTTAAATTTTTCCTCACGTTTCTTTTGTCGATAATTTCGCATATATTCTTCTCTGGATTTACCCATCACTGCAAATAAAAAAAAAAAATGAATAAATGGGGCGTCACCCCGAGTCCTACAACACTTCATACACCATTATTGGTTCGCGAAATATTAAAAAGCCGATGACCCACTTTGTTTTGGGTCCTTGGGTTAAATTAATGGGGCTATAGGAAAACGGGGGATGTCACCCCGAGTCCTAGGACACCTCATACAAGTCCCTAGCATTATTGGTTCACGAGATATTAAAAAGCCGACGACCTATTAGAGTTGGGTCCTTTGGTTGAATTAAGGGGGTTATAGGAAACCAACGGGTATCACCCCGAGTCCTAGGACACCTCTTACAAGTCTCTAGCATTATTGGTTTGCGAGATATTGAAAAGCCGATGACCTATTAGTTTTGCCGGGAGCGCAAATCCCTTGTTAACAGTGAACTCTGTTGGTCATTGAAATAACTACTTATAAAACTCCAGTGCCAAATCCTGACCGGTACGAATGCGCGAGGTATGTCGTGGTACCAATGATTATTGTAGGAATATCTTAAATGGGGCCTCCAAATCTTGAAGTAAACCGTATGCGATATACATTCCACAGCAAAAATATGAAGATTTAATTAATAAATAATAATTGTTTTCAGCCAATATGATATAATGAATATTTTCACACCAAAGAACGACAACTTGAAGATGAATTATTGTAGGAATATCTTTCATGGGGCCTCCAAACCTTGAAGGAAACCGTATGCGATGTTTCCTCTTACACATTTCCGTCCCATTTCCATGGCCGACAGTACCTCGATGGCTTACATTAAATATGAATACAGCAAAAGTATGAAGATAATTGTTTTCAGCAAATATGATATAATGATTATATTCACACCAAGAACGACAACTTGAAGATGATTTATTGTAGGAATAATGTTAACGGGGCCTCCAAACCTTGAATTAAACCTGATGCGATGTTTCCTCTTACACATTTCTGTCCCATTTCAGTCCTTTTTCCAGAATCACTCCTACAAAAAATATCCAGCAACCGAGTGGAAAGATGATCACATCAAAAACGCTTATCACGTGATGTATTGATAACTGTTCCCTGGCGAAGCCGGGACGGGTTGCTAGTAAGCACATAAATATATTTTCATTGATTTTTCACGAAATGCAAGATTTTTCCTGTACTATTGAGACGATTTGGGAGAATTCGGCACAAACCACACCTTCTAACTCCCTCTGGTTTAAGAGTTTGAGTTTTGTGAAACATATACCTTAGCGCATTATATAGCCTACCTAGTATATGATGATGAAAGTCTTGTCCCCTTATCTTATCTTATCATAATTATCTTGGATTTCCCCACGCAGACCTAACTTTCAATCTTTCTAGCCCAACAATACAGTGCAAGCTGTGGTCAAAACCTCTGACGAACATTCTGAAGGTGAGTAGGCTTATAATACACTAAGTACTTGAGATGATGACAACCGAGTGTCCTCTTAGAGATACACGTTCCTATTTCATTTACAGGCTTTAACATCGTGTTCATCAGACCCGTGTAGTTGGGTGTATGTAATCTTTTGATAATGTGTGTTACTGTGGTGTCTGTAGTAGTGCGTGCATTTATTGGCGAGGTGGCAGCCATGGCTTTAAATCAAGACGTGTCCACCTCGTGGTGTAGTGGCTAGCATTCTTGATTGTCACTCCGGAGATCCGGCTTCGATTGCCGGCTCTGCCAAGAAATTTAATTCTGGCCTGAGCGCTGGAACGGAGTACACTCAGCCTCGTGAGAGAAAACTGTGATGAGATTGGTTCGATTCTCACTTCAGCCATCCTGGAAGTAGTTTTCTGTGGTTTCCCCACATCTACTCCAGGAAAATGCCGGGATGGATCCTAACTTAAGGCCATGACCGCCTCCCTCCCAATTACTAAATAAACCCATCACAATAACATACGTTATCAGACTAAATTCCACACACATCCAAGTACACCGGGCTGAATGCCCACGATGTCATAGCCCCTTAAATGGAACAAAAAATACCCCGCAATTTACCTGGTTGAGATGTGGTAAACCATGGTAAACTCTGTCTCGGATGGCTGAGGTGGGAATCGAACCCTCTTTCTCTCCTTATTCTTATCCTCAGTTTTGCCTCAGATCAGAATCAAATCCCTTGACAGAGCCAAGAATTGAACCAAGGACCTTTGGGACTGGAATATCAATACGTATCCCGAGACCACCAAAGGGGGAGTGGAGAATATTTAAGGCGGAACATATTATACATCTTAAGGGGCAATAGCAATAAGGATTTTAATATTATAATTGTACCTGTGAAGCCTCCGTGGCTTAGGCGGCAGCACGCCAGCCTCTCACCGCTGGGTCCGTGGTTCAAATCCCGGTCACTCCATGTGAGATCTGTGCTGGACAAAACGGAGGCAGACAGGTTTTTCTCCGGGTACTCCGGTTTTCCCTGTCAATATTACATTCCAGCAACACTCTCCACTATCATTTCATTTCATCTGTCATTCATCTAATCATTGCCCCTGAGGAGTGCGTCAGGCCTCGGCAGCCGGCACAGTTCATATCCTCGCCGCTAGATGGGGGCTTCATTCATTCCATTCCTGACCCGGTCGGAGACTGGAAGCAGGCTGTGGATTTTCATTTTAAATTGTACCTGTCGTAAATATTGTACAACAATTATATACAGTTCCAAGGAAACACACACATCTTGCTATTAGAACATTAGAAGCAAGGATCTAATTTTTAAAAATTCCAATCGTTACTACAATCGGCTATAAAATGAAACTCACTCAAATCTTTGTGTGTTTGATTACAGTAGTCTTTCTTTAAAAACGTACAAAATATTTTCTTGAGTTTGCTCAGAATAAAAATGAAATAATAATGGTTAATTAACAGACATGTAAATTAGTGGTTGGTTGGTCGGACATGTAGCCCCGTGTACTTTGGGTGTGTGTAGAATTTGTCTGATAACCGGTGTCAATTGTGATGGCTGTATCAGTGTGTGTTATATGTGATTCGGGTAGAAGGAATGCAGACGATTAATTCTTTTCAAGTAGTTCCTACTTTTGCCACCAAATGTTACCGTCCACGACACCTAGCTGCGGACGCGGGTAATAAATGCCATCGCAGTCAACACCCGGTGGTGAACGTTGGAACTAATAGAGCGTTATCAAACTAGCCTACACACTTTTGCTTCCACAAGGATAATTAGTGGAAGATTCTTTTTCATGCCATAAATCTATGCAATGGGATCACTGGCTTTGCTTCCTCTCCAAAGGAAGGCATACTGAGGGATTTTAACGCTCTTAAAGAATCCGACGACTTCGGCCGGGTTTGAACCCGCGAACTTGGGCATAGAAGCTCAGCATGTAAATGAGTGGCATTCAATTTGTAGCTGAAGGTTTAACACACATTTTACCTTAAAAAAATCCTACAATTCCCATAAACATGGGCGATATAAGGAAATCGGTGGTCAGCACAAAGCAAAGACCCAATTTTGAACAAAGGATAAAATTTGTTACTTGAATTTTGGAAATTTAAAACTTTGCTTCGAATAGCAAGATATGTGTGGTTTCTTGGAAATGTATTATAATTGTTATACATGATTTATGATAGGCACAGTTACAATATAAACGTCGTTTATGTTCGACCCTGACTATTATATGTCAGAAAACTGTACTATAATGAGGCTCATTATAACACTAGTTTTCATTATGAAACAGTTTCTCCCACCAATCAGAGCTCAAGAAACAGTTGTTTGACCAATTAGATAATTAGATGCGCTGAGTTCCACGGCCTTCTAATTTAAATTTCACTGCTTGGCCAAGTGACATAGTAGGGTAATGGAGGAGGACATGGTCAAATACAAGGCATTCTCTGCGTCTCATGCGCTCTGTTCAGTGCATAAAACTGGCGAAATCTCGACAGATATTTATAAATATTTATGTTCGAACATAAAATAGTTATAATATTTATCGTCGAACATAAACAGTCGAATGCAACTAACCTATAATGGTAATTATAAAATTATAAAACTCGCATACGCTTGTTTTATAAACATACTCGTGTCTTAATTATTGCCATTATAGGCTCGTTGCATAATGTACTATATTGTTTTCGCTCCATAAGCTATAGCCTATGTGCCCTTTAAGCTGTTGTTTAATGTTTAGAATCTTGACCCATTGTGGTTATCAGCTACGAGTGTTTGGGTGCACTTGCCATTTGCCTGGTAGCTCGTGTTAATACGTGTAACTGTAATTATAGGGATTAAGATTGTGCAAATGCCCTGCGACGTGAAATAAGGTACGTTCACGCCATTATTATGGAATGAATGTGGTAAAACTTTGGAGTAAATAGTCAGGATGGCCACAGTCAGCGCTTAGAATCGAACCTCTGATCTCTGATCCAGTCCAATCGTGGAGCGTGCCTACACTGAAGAGTTGTAGAGATTTAAATACAATCATAATTTAATAATGTTATTGGTTTTACGGCCCCTTTTAACTACTGTGGCTTCTAGAGATGCCCAATGCCGGAATTTAGCTCCGAAGGGGTTCTTTAACGTGCCCTTTAATCTACTGACATGGCTCCCTCGCATTTGAGCACCCTCAAATGCCGACTGGCTGCGCCAGGATTCGATCCTGCAACCTCGGGAACGGCCGGCGAGAACGTTATCGCTGAAGCACGGAGTCAGCCAGATCCTTCAGTAAATGAGATATAACGTGAAGAACACTATTTACATATAGCCTATACCAATTGCTTGTTGTTGTTGTTGATTCATTTAGGGGTGTGTGACATCGTGGTTATTTAGCCCGTGTTTTTGGTGGGTGGGATGCATAGGATTTTGTCTGCATTGATATTGTGGTATCTGTTGTAGCCCCGCTTGGTTGGGGGTTAAAATTCACCCACTGTATGCACTACTGTCATTTGCATCTGCATCGGCTCCTCGAATCACCCCAACTAGCGTTATTTCGAAGCTTTCGCAGACCCGGGCTGGTATTTCGTCCAGCCACCTCATCCAGAATCTTGGTTTTCGGCCGGAGATATGTAGATCGAGGTGTGCTTCCTAACCCCATCATCTCTACCGGAAGATAGGAATAGAAGATAAAGGGTCAAATGCGAGCAGAAGACCACATTAAGTCCACACAATGGTACTATTTCAATGGAAATATAATTCCTACTACCGACATCTCTATCACAGTTAATTTCATCCTTAGGGACGAGAAGTGTACGTCTTCAGAATTCCAGATCACATCCCGTACATGAGACGACAATGAAGATATTCTAATCTGAAGACCGAGCGGATGGAGATGTGGCCGCCGATTGCGTCTGCATTCTTGTTCACGCTAGACTCTCAAGTGAAGAGGTGCCGCTGCATACTCGTAAACAATGAGGTTATCCAACACAAATTCACCACAATTGTACAGTTAATGAAAATAATGCTGTAAGTTTACCTCGTAATATGCTGTGTTATGCAAATACAACCGTATAGAATGGATAATTAGGTCGTTTGCTTTCGTGCGTAGTTCTGAAGTGCCGTATGTCACTTGCAGTCAAGTGCACTTCAATAACCCTTTCACTTCTTATATCGATATTAAATCGGAAATCCTTCCGTCTCGTTTCGTAGTAGTACGTGATTCGTGTGTGAGCTTTTGGCATCAATATGTTGAGGTATAAATTACGTACGGTATAGACAACAACGTCGACAGGGCACATACTACTGTAATTAGACATCCAGGAATAGCAAAGTAAGTAGGGGTAGACCAAGGTTAGAGTATGATAAACAGATTGCCTCGGATGCAAGATGTGGTAGCTATTTAGAGATGAAACGATTAGTTCAGGACAGGGGAGAAATGGAGTGCTGCATCAAACCAGTCAAAAGACTGAAGGCTCAAACACATACTACAGTATAGACACCTCATTAAAATAGGTTATCTGATAGATTGCACACACACTGACAAAATAAAACAATAATAACAACGACAATAATTGATAATTTTGTAATTTAAAGTATTCCTTCTGTTGCAGGGACAGTAACAACCAGAGTGCCCAGAGGGGATTGTTTGTCTGGCTAGAATGTTGTCATTATTGCAGAATGAGGCACAGTATTTACTCTCAAAGAGTGGAATAAAGTGATAACTTCGTGGTTAAAGATACACATAGTTATGAGCATGAGTGATAATATTGAACCTATGTGTAAAATATGCGATGCATTTGAGGCTCGTTCCAATGATATATGCGCCCTATGCGTCGTATCTGAGGGCTTAGTGACAGTCAATAAATCAGTGAACGAGCTTCAAGCTGCTTTGAGAAGACTCACATCGTTGTCATCAAAAATAGAAGACGATCAGAAGGGATGGCGCTTAGAGAGTTTTAATGATTATTTGAAGAACTTTCAGGCTAGTTCGAGTGAAAAGCAAACAGATACGTATAAAGTGTTGATGTTCGCCGATAGCCACGGCCGGGACTGTGCGAGAGAATTGAACTCGAGACTTACAGGTGCTGTGATCACGAGTAATATCACGTCATGGGCACCGTTCAGTCAAGTGGTGAGAAGTTGTTGTCTGGACGCTGCTTACCTTGGTCCCAGAGACTTTATCGTGCTTATGGTCCGTGCTGAAGACGCCCACCAAGACCACGTGGATGGTGTTCTGGGAGAAATCCTCCCTCACTTGCTGATTACCAACGTGATAGTTCTGCTGATCACCGAAAAGCGTGCTCCCTCTCCAGATTCTCGACTCAGTGTTGAGATGATTTCAACCAAGGCTCGCATTAAGAATGTGTGTGGCATGTTCGGCAACGTTCAACTTATAGAATGGGAATCGCAGGACAAGTATAGGGTAAACCTGAGTGCCTACAGGAAGATATCCATATGCAAACTGATCGCCAGGGCAATACAGAACAAACAGTGTCACGAAGAGTCCAATTGTAACAGTCTCGACTGTTTGGGAGAGCTTTCTCCCTCGACCCAACAGTTTTAAAGATGGCCCTGAACGGATGTATCTTCTTCTTATGTAACCACTGCCACTGGAAGAATTAGCAATTATAACATTCCTAAATTTTTAAATATAGTTCGTTTGAAAACTCCAGTTGTAAACAGTATACTTACTTGTTGGCCTTCCAGGCAACCGAGACACCTGGGAAGTACAGGGACAAATGAAGCTCTTATATTATATTATATTATATTTTATGTTCGACGATGTCGAAATGTAAATATTATAAGTCGAAGGATGGAAGGATACTTGTAGTTGAACGTGACCGTTAATCTCGCGATCATAAGCCACGAGACCTCCTTTTTTACGTGGAATCCGTACCACGGGACATGGCATTTCACTTCGAAAATCTCACATGCACTGGCCGGGAATCGAACCCAGACCGCCTTGGTGAGAGGCCAACAGCTTGACCGCTGCGCCACCACGTCCCCCAAATATTATAAGTCGGAAAACTGAATCATAATGGGGGTCATTAAAGTTCTACTTTTCATTATGATACAGTTTCTCAACCAATCAGAGCTCAATATTTTAATTCATTGACCAATTAGGTAAGGATAGCTTCGCATATGCACTGAAAATCCAACATGTCGGACATGAATTACATGATATGAAAGTTGACAATGTAGCCTATATTGGATCAACCATTGTAGTTACAATGTCAAACACAAAGACAAAATCAGCACGAGCCTTTACGCTAACAGGAAGAAATTTTGGAATCTACGCCCAGAAGTTTGCAACACACCATCCTTCTAGCCATTACCGACATGGAAAGTGTGCACCATCCCTAATGTTTGCATAAACAAACTGGGCAATATTGCAAAAGAAATAGCACTGTACCTTAATATCAGCAACTCCAATTTCTACACAGGGTACATTAGTAAGATTTCGCCACAATTTTATTGAATGTTGTTGTCGACATAAACGCAACAGAACGTCATGGAGGAAGCAGCGTATGACATAAGATCCACGGAAATTATAATACAGCTCTCTGTTCAGTAAATGGATTTCTTATGAGAAACTTTTCCGCCAGATGTCATGACTGTTCTATTTGGGACTCAATTGATTTGCCTTCCGTTGACATACTATACTCATGGAATTTGAAGAATAACTAGTTGATAATAAGATACATTTTAATTTTAAAGCGTTTGTTACAGCCTATTTTGTGTCATTTGACCAAAATAACAACATGATCCAACATAGTACCTTTGCGCTACCTGTTGGTGCTACTTCAGGATAAATAATGTTTCAAAGCTTTGGAATTCGTTATTGGGTAGAGTTCAAATACTGAGCCCACACAATTCCCAAGTAGAAGAAGAAGAAGAAGTCAACCGACAGAATCTCGACAGATATTTATGAATATTTATGTTAGAACATAAATGTTCGACGATGTCGAAATGTAAATATTATATGTCAGAAAACTGTACTATAATGAGGCTCATTATAGTACAAGTTTTCATTATGGGACAGTTTCTCCCACCAATCAGAGCTCAAGAAACAGTTGTTTGCCCAATTAGGTAAGGATAGCATCGCACCTGCGCTAAAGATCTTCTAATTTAAATTTCACTACGTGGCCTAGTGTCATAGTGGGGTAATCGAGGAGGCCATGGTCAAATACAAGGTATTCCCTGCGTCCCATGCGCTCTGTTCAGTACATAAAACTGGCGAAATCTCGACAGATATTTATGAATACTTATGTTCCACATAAAATAGTTATACCAATTATCGTTGAACATAAACAGTCGTATGCAACTCGCCTATAATGGTAATTAAGACACTCGTATGGAAATAAACATACTCGTGATAACCTCAATGTACTGCACCAACACCACTGCACTTATCCAGAGGCATAATATTTTTCATAATGATTACTGTTTTAAGGGGTCTAAAATATCTTTTTGCACTAATTACTCCCCGTGACTGCAATTTATAAGCAGCGCGAGATGTAACTATTTTCGCAATTCGGCACCATAACACTGGTAGGGGCGACGTGATGCAGCCCCAATTGCCAGCCAACAATATACTTATTAAAATATGCATACAGGTACACTACTACCGACATGTTCTAGGGCCTAAAAACGTGGTTTTCAATTCATTTTTGTCTGTTATTCTAAATGTAGGGAATGGAGAGGGTTGTCCAAACTATCAAGTGGACAGTGTTACCAGCAGAGTTTCAAAGGGTAAGTATGTAAAATTTGGTGCAATTATGTGAAACGGTGTAGATTTGTGCCAAAAGGCCTAAGTGCAGGGAATGGAGTGTTCTGTCCGAAATTTCACGTAGACAATATTACCCGCAGGGTTCCAAGGGGTAAGTATACACATTTTGGATCAGATCGGTGAAACGGTGTGGATATTTGTCAAAGGGCCTAAATACAGGGAATGGAGTGGTCTGTCCGAAATTTCATGTAGACATGTAGACCCGCAGGGTTCCAAAGGATAAGTGTTCAAATTTTGGATCAGATCGGTAAAACGATGTGGATATTTGTCAAAGGGCCTAAATGCAGGAAATAGAGTGGTCTGTCCGAAATTTCATTGAAACAGTGTTACTCGCAGGGCTTCAAAGGGTAAGTATACACATTTTGGTTCAGATCGGTGAAACGGCGTAGATTTGTGCCAAAGAGCTTTAGTGCAGAGAATGGAGTGTCTGTCCGAAATTTCATGTAGACAATGTTGTTCGCAGGGTTCCAAAAGGTAATTATACAAATTTTGGTTCAGATCGGTGAAACGGTGTAGATTTGTGCCAAATGCCCTAAATTCAGGGAATGAAGTGGTCTGTCCGAAATGTCATGTAGACAGTGTTACTCGCAGGGTTGGTTGGTTCTTAAGTTTAGGCGCTGCGACAACGCGGTCATGTAGTCCCGTGTACTTTGGGTGTGTGTAGAATCTGTCTGATAACCGGTGTTAATTGTGATGACTGTATTAGTGTGTGTTATCTGTTTTTTTTTTAAATTTAAGAACTGCAACTTAGAATTTTTCAAATAGTTACTACTTTTGCCGCCAAGCACCACCGTCAATGACTACTAGGCCATGTTCAGAACTTAGCTACTAGACGCCACCGCAGTCGGCTCTTGGCAACGAACGTAGAAACCTATGAGCGTTGTTTACATTCTTAACCTATCAAATTTAGCTTCACACAGGTGCAATTAGTGGAAGGTTCTTTAACATGTCATAAATCTATGACATGGGACCGCCGGCTTTACTTCCCCTCCGAAGGAAGGCATACTGAGGGATTTTAACGCTCTTAAAAAATCCGACGGCTTCGCAGGGTTTCAAAGGGTATAGCTTTGTGCCAAAGGGCCTAAATGCAGGGAATGGAGTGGTCTGTCAGAAAGTGTTACTCGCAGGATTCCAAAGGGTAGGCCTAAGTATACAAATTTTGGTTCAGATCGGTGAAACGGTGTAGATTTGTATAAATAACAGACAGACAGACAAACCAACATTGAGGTTTATACTGTACCATAGACTAACATCGCTCGGCGTTGACCGTGTTTTATTGCACAAATTTAGGTTTTACTCGCTAACCGTTGGAGATACACGAAAAGTGATAAGGACATTTCGGATAGAAAATTATTTTTTTAAACTCATATATGCCATCAAAAGCTTGCTATTCCTTAGCGTTCTCTTTTTTTTTGAAATGGAAATATGAAATTTTGAAACTCAGGGTGTAGTGTGACGTCACTAAATGGTCGCCATCTTTAAATAGTTTAAAATATCAAAATCAAAAATATCCTGTATGTTAACCAGGTAAATCAGCTACATCCATGCAAAATTTCATTTAAATCAGATCAGTGGTTCTTGCGTGATTGAGTAACACACAGACATACCCCATCTCATATTTATATATTAGTAAGATTTTGTAGAATGTTTATTCACTGGTGAAAATAATAGGCTAGATCTATCATACATTTTATTCAATTTAATTCCTAAGCGACTTTGAAATTATATATTCTGGGTTCTCCCACGTGCTCAGGGTTGCAGTCTGCCTCGTTGCGTAGTTGCTAGCACTCTTGGTTGTCACCGCGGAGGCCCGAGTTCGACTCCCGGCTCTGCCAAGAAATTTAATCCTTGTCTGAGGGCTGGAACGGGGTATACTCTGCCTCGTGAGGCAAAAGTGAAAAAAGGTGGGATCGATTCTCACCTCAACCATCTTGGAGGTGGTTTTCCGTGGTTTCCCACTCCTACTCCAGGTGAATGCCGGGATGGTTCCTAACTTAAGGCCACGGCACATGTCAACACCTGAGATATTAATTCCCCTAACTTGTCAAGGAACGATCCGATCTCCGATTAGCCTAGTGTAGTGAGCTACTTCCATTATCTAAATAAACCTGCAGGTAAGTTAATATTCGTAAATTATTGATGCCGGGCGTATTCATTCCACAGATATAAATTCACCAAATTCAACACTTAATTATCTGATCATTGTAAAATCTGACATAATGAACCTCTAATATAATCTGAACCAAATGGTGTACCGTATAAATCTAATTGATTTATTTTCATATACTGTATTATAATGAAGTGCATGCCAGAAATGAATTCTTCCAACACGTTGCTGAAAGGCTCAGTCACAGTCAATGTTGACATGAGTGAAAGATTCTAGCACAAAACATTTTCGAGAATAATTCTCATGAATTGTAGATGGCGCTCGTGATATCATCTAAAATGCCTATTACTTAGTATACACTTGTGTGATGAACGAAATATTGTGGTATTTACATGTCTGTTGTCCATTTGGTAGTCAGCTCGGAGGCTGGTTGGATCCTCAAAACGTGCCACCATATTTTATGGGGCGGAGTCCCACAAAAACCCAAAACAGCACTATATTAAGGTGTAGTAAGCAAGGTGAGGAGTGAGGTAGTTTGCATTACTTTCCTCACTGAGTTGGTACAGCAGTACCAGCCCTATGCGTAGAAACTTTCACAGTACACACAGGCACTACTGTCGACCAAAGTATTATGTGCACTCGAGTTTGAAGGATGCTTGTGAAGTAACCAATAGGCCAACATTGAATTCAATAACATCATCATTTATGTCGTTCTACGTATTTTACGTTAGCTCATGTAGGTTTGGAATTTTTAATTTATATTTTAATATTTTTTATCGCAGTTGGAACACAAAACGTGCTCGTTTTTAAGCGTGTATCAACCATGCGTCAAATTTAAAAAATATTATCTCAAACACCCTTCATCAGATCGAATCCAAATGTTAACACAATATAGGCCTACATTGGAATGTTTTATAACAGATTTATTAATTTCAAAATTTTTGTGCCCTCCCAAAAAATGCTGTATGACCGTGAAGAATGTGAATTTATTAACTTATTTTAGATCGGTTTGTATTTGTACGGGAAAATAAGATATGGTTCCGCAGCTAGCCGATACGGTGAAAGCTGTACAGTGTTGCCGAGATGGAGCCCATCACTTCCGAGTGAGGCGTGCCATGACGCGTGATGGGATCCATCTCGGCAACGCTGTACTGCTTTCACCACATCGGCTAACTGGTGAACCATGTCTTAATTCCCCGTACACACAAACCGATATAAAATAAATGAATTAATTTACGTATGTCACTGCCATACATACCTTTTGGTGTATAAGGATTACAACGCGACCAAGAACTACATTTTCCAACCATCCCGAGCCGAGAAAAAGTTACCTTACAAAAATGATAACAACTTTGTTTCTTGGACACACAAAATTTTGAAATTAATAAACCAGTTATACAACATTCCAATGTATATTGTGTTAAAATTTGAATTCGATATGATGACGAGTTTTTGAGAAAATGATTCTTAAATGTGACGCATGGTTGAAACACGCTTAAAAATTGGCACTTTTTGTGTTCCAACTGCGATAAAAAATATTCAAATTTAACTTAAAAGTTCCAAACCTACATGAACTAACGTACAATAGAATGATGAAAATGATGATGTTATTGGATTTTATGTAGGTATATTGGTTACTTCACAAACGACCTTCAACTTGAGTGCACATAATATTTTGGTCGACAGTAGTGCCCTGAAGGTGAGTGCCACTCATACCTCAGTAGCTTCCGTACAATCACAGCCAAGAATGAGATTGAGACATTGGTGGATGTCACATTTTACTCTAGCCTGTGCCAACAGACAAATGCATACATGCATACTTTGTAAAAGTTGCATTCATAAGTTTTTGAAGGCGGACATGCGTTTCTAAACGTATGCTTACATATTTGTTACTCGCTTTGCTCGTTGGGGGCTCCGACCCCAAGCCCCCGGTGTGTTTGACGAACCGTGTATTTTTAGGGAAAGTAATGGGTCGAAGTGTTTAAAACATATCGTTCTGAATTTAAGGTTTTTATATTTGCTGTGTGTTTGTAATAAAGATAAAGACGAATATGTTGCATGCAGATTTTCCTTTGATGTTTTTTTTGATTCGTGGATTCCACCTACCAAAATAAAATATGCTAATGGTCTGAATAAAATTTTAGTTTTGTTTTGTTATAATTTTTCCATAAGTTTATAGTGTCTTCAACGAAGTCCTACACATTTGTTGCGTGTAAAATTTTCGGATTTTTTTTTGCACTTGCCCTCAAGTCCCTAAAATACTGTACTTATTATCTGATAATGTTTGGTTACGAGTCCAAATTTTAATTCTCTATAGTGTTATTGCCTCTTTTTAACATCTCTTTTCCCTCTATTTAAATTGATTTCCAATTGAAGAAGGAATGTGCGCACTGCTATGTTTAAGTCTGTTAGGACATGGTTGGTCCTCTAGTATACTTCTAGTTATAATAATTTGGTGTTTTTTTTTTGCCAAGACATGTCCCCTAGCTTACTGCCAGTTATATCATGACAGGAAATTTCGTTAACGCAGATCCCCTAGCCTGCCAGTAATACCGTTTTCAGGAGTTTTATTATGAAAGGTATTTTAGCCTACTGCCAGTTACTGTAGATCATGGCGGGAAGATTTGATAAAGCAGGTCCCCTAGCAAAACAGTCTGTTTTAGATTGTGTGGTGTGGCTAACGGGTTCCAAAATGCCGATGCGCTGCTGTTCAGAACATGTAATATAATAACCCAGTAACAAATCCCAGAAACTGTAAATTTATTGGAACTAAGAAACGTACACGAACGTATAACCTCCAGTAGACTAATTAGTTTACAACATTACGCATATTTGCAAAGATATATTCTTTTCCCCATTCAGTTGTTTATGTGGTTGGCAATAACATTTGACGTTTTATTCCGATTATTATTAATATTATTATGAAGGGGACGTGATGGTGGTGAAGTCACGCCTCTTGCCTCTTACCAAGGATGACTGGGTTCAATTCACATTGAATGCATGTGAGATTTACCAACTGAAATATCAAGTGCTGTGGTTGGGAATCCACACAAAAAGAGGAGGTCCCGTGCCTCATATTCAAGGGATTAACGGTCATGTCAAATTACAAACTTCCTTCCATTTTCATTAATATGATGTGTAGACTATATGGGTCTTTACTCACCCGATTATTAATCACAGGAAGAACAAGAAGTTCCGTGACGAACTAAAGAGCCTACTTGTCATGCCAATGATTATTCTACAGTATATGAACCTATCTACAATAATGACGAAATTAAGTTGCTAATATCGAAATTTCTAATTAGTTAGAAATACTGTATACCTGACATAATGTAGCCTAATAGAGCACCACAGTTGGCAGACCTAATGACTGAATATAATCTTAGTTCCATCTCTTAAGGTACAGAATACAAAATTTGGTTGAAGTCCAATGAATAGCATGGACGTTACATTAAGTTAAACATTGGATGAAACAGCGCGCGTAAAATCATGTTGGCAACAATGTCATGCATGTATTGGTCAGAAATAATCTGAAATAACATGATCTATTGTTGTGCTAATTTTGAATGAAATCCATTAGTTAGTATAGAAGTTACATGCATTTTAAAATTGGACCTATCAGCAGGCTTAGAATCATGTTGGCAGCACTGACGTATATTAGTTACTCCAGATTCATCTAGAATGCCAGGTACTATACGTGTGCAAAGTTTAGAGCTATTGGCTTGCATACTTTCTGATATATTGATATTAGGGAAACAAAAATAGGGACAGCACATATTAATAGTTGGCAGCCCTGGTTGCTCTTAAGAATACGCATTAAAAATTGTTATCGTACACATAGCACATACGAAATTTGGTTGAAATCCAAATGATAGTATGGAAGTTACATGTATTTAATGTTGGACCTGTCAGCAGGCTTAGAATCATGTTGGTACCACTGACGTATATAAGTTACTCCAAATTAATATAGTATGTTAGGTACTATACGTGTGCATAGTTTAAAGCTGTCGGCTTGCATACTTTCTGATATATTGGTATTTGGATAAAATAAATTAAGAGCATTTATTAACAGTTGGCAGCCCTGGTGGGTTTTAAGAATACGCTCAGTCATATCTGGTTATGTACACATACAATATACGAAATTTGGTTGAATTCCAATTGATAGTGTAGAAGTTATATGCATTTAAATATTGGACCTATAAGCAGGCTTATAATCATTTTGGCAACACTGCCATGTTTGGCCTCCTGGAAATTAAACTGCAATATTATTATCTATACGTGTGCCAATTTCGAAATAGCTCCCATCCATACCTTCCAAGATATCCAACATGGAGCTCAAATTTCAATTGCGATTTTTTAGCAGTTGGTAGCACTGACATCATTTTCAAATATGGCCGTGAGATATTCAGGTATAGAACTTTACTCCTACCAAATTTTGTTTCGATTGCTCCAGCCGTTTAGGAGTTGATAGGGGGGGGGGGACACACACACATACAGACAGACAGACATACAGAAGGACAGACAGAAGGACAGACAGACAGACACATATTTGCCCGATATCTCACGGCCATATTTGAAAACGATATCAGTGCTACCAAATGCTAGAAAATCGCAATTGAAATTTGAGCTCTATGTTGGATATCTTGGAAGGTATGAATGGGAGCTATTTCAAAATTGGCACACGTATAGATAATAATATTGCAGTTTAATTTCCAGGAGGCCATACATGGCAGTGTTGCCAAAATGATTATAAGCCTGCTGATAGGTCCAATTTTAAAATGCATGTAACTTCTATACTAACTAATGGATTTCATTCAAAATTGGCACAACAATAGATCATATGATTTCAGATTATGTCTGACCAATACATGCATTACATTGTTGCCAACATGATTTTACGCGCGCTGTTAGATCCAATGTTTAACTGCATGTAACGTCCATGCTATTCATTGGATTTCAACCAAATTTTGTATTCTGTACCTTGAGAGATGGAACTAAGAATATATTCAGTCATCAGGGCTGCCAACTGTGGTGCTCTATTAGGCTACATTATGCCAGGTATACAGTATTTCGAAGTAATTAGAAATTTCGATATTAGCAACTTAATTTCGTCATTATTGTAGATAGGTTCATATACTGTAGAATAATCATTGGCATGAAAAGTAGGCTCTTTAGTTCGTCACGGAACTTATTGTTTTTTACAAAATACAGCAGTGTGCTTAAAATATATGAAATGAGGTAGCAATTTGCATATCCGCAGTGAATATTATTACGGAAAGTACGCAAAATGTATCATGTCATGACCTAGAGTTACAGAAACAAAACCAACTTTAATCATTCTAAGTTATGATATCAAACCAGTAATATTAAATACGTTTGTGCAATACAACCTTAAAGTTAATGCAGAAAAATAAAATAAAATACTCTGAAAGTCGGTAGGATTCGTCACATTAATCTGTGAATTCAAGTTGCTGTTCCTTTCAAAAAACGGCTAAAAGCAGTCAAGTACTGGCAAACGGAAATATTCAATTGACGAAAAATAAAACCCGTTATCAGAATTAAAGCACGCCGCGGAAAATATTAGGTATTATAGTCTACTTTCTTAAAATGACCTACAGAGACAGTACCTCACATTATACAGATGGTACGAAGAGTATAAAATTAGACTCAAAATCACGTATTGTTTCCGACCCCACCAAACCCCACTATAAATATTACAATACATAATCAGATCATACTGGCAAGAATCCAATAAACAACAAGCAGAAGGCAAAATAGCATTGCGGTTATTGACCCAAATTGACCTAATAAATCCAATATAATTTTTCCTAAAATATATACATCTGAAAATTCATTCGGCTCACTTTCGATAACAGTTCGATGGACTCTAAAAAATTACGGCCAGAAATATAAAATCGTGAATACTGTAACTCCATTATTCTTCGTCGTATAATAAAATCTAAAATCGTAAATTTCTCTCTGATGCATTAAAATAACTCCATTCTGTCAACCGATTATTAATCAGAGCCTCACAATACATGTATATAATGCATATCAAGATCGTAGGTCTTAAAATGTAAATTTTGAATTATTAGCCTACTTTTCACATTTTGCAAAAATGAGTAAAAAGTAGACTTATGAGATCAATCCGGGAAAATATGTGTCTGTCTGTCTGTCCTTCTGTCTGTCTGTCTGGCTGTGTGTGTGTGCCCCCCCCCCCCTATCAACTCCTAAACGGCTGCAGCAATCGGAACCAAATTTAGTATGAGTAAAGATGTATACCGGAATATCTCAAGGCCATATTTGAAAATGATGTCAGTGCTACCAACTGCTAAAAAAACGCACTGGAAATGTGAGCTCCATGTTGGATATCTTGGAAGGTATGCATGGGAGCTATTTCAAAATTGGCACACATGTAGATAATACTAATTCAGTTTAATTTCCAGGTGGCCATACATGACAGTGTTGCCAAAATAATTTTAAGCCTTCTGAAAAGTCAAATTTTTAAATGCATACAACTTCTACACCATCAATTGGATTTCAACCAAATTTTGTTTGTAATATGTGTACATAAACACATATGACTGAGCGTATTCTTAAGAGCCACCAGGGCTGCCAACAGTTAATAATTGCTCTCTCTCTATTTTTATCTCAATACCAATATATCAGAAAGTATGCAAGCCGACAGCTTTAAACTATGCGCACGTATAGTACCTGACATTTTAGATTAATTTGGAGTAATTCATTTAAGTCAGTGCTGCCAACATGATTCTATGCCTGCTGATATGTCCAATTTTAAAATACATGTAACTTCTATACTAACAAATGTATTTCATCCAAAATTGGCACAACAAGATATCATAATATTTCAGATTATTTCTGACCAGCACACGCATGGTATTGTTGCCAACACGCTTTTACGCGTGCTGATAGATCCAATGTCTAACTGCATGTGACGGCCATTGTACTTCAACCAAATTCTGTATTCTGTACCTTAAGAGATGGAACTAAGAATATATTCAATCACCAGGGCTGCCAACTGTAGTGCTATATTAGGCTATATTATACCAGGTATATTTCTAACTAATTAAACATTTCGACATTACCAACTTAATTTCGTCATTATTCTAGATAGATTCATATACTGTAGATTAATCATTGGCATGAATCTTAATTTTAAGAAAAGTAGGCTCTTTAGTTCGTTACGGAATTTCTTGTTTATTTTGCTAGACTGAGCCCCCTGAATATTAGGCTATCCCAAATGCAAAATTTTGACATTTCTTATTTTTTCGACGGGTTGCTACCAAGGTTCTACCACCATAGCATATTTCAGCTCTGTAGTTGGTCGGGAAGTACCCTTTGAATTTTGATTCTCATGATGTGTATATATAGAGAAGATTATTCAAGTGACTGCTGTAAATATTACTGTAATGTTAATCTTCTCTTTATACTGTACTGTTCACAGATTATAGATGTGTATTACCTTCCATAAAATGAACTGCTGTGACTTGTCACATAAAGTTATGTTTTCTACGGGAGAATTCACAATATTAACCTACACTATTACGGTTATACAATCTTGTACGTAATTTTAGTATGGTGGTGGCGATGGTTGTTGATTTTAGAGACTGAATTTCGAGGTCATTAGTCCCAACGTTTTCGTGTAGGTGTACCAAAATTTATATGATACGTAAGTTAATTTATAAAATAGGCATGTTCTATTCTATTGAGCCGGTCGCTGGGAACGTTGATAAACCAGAGCAGTACGATGAAATAAATTGTATTCATGTATTGTGGGTAGCCTCATCATGCCACTTTCTTTTGCAACCAGTATTTTTTTATTTTATTTTACTTTATTTTATTTGAACTGTTGTGATTTAAGGTACACAGGGTGATGATGTAGTGACAAATGAGCAAGAAAATGCATGATCGTGGAGATAATGGCGATCACACTGAGAGAAGTAGACAGTTTGTTAAATTCAGTTGTAGCAACAAGTACAAAATTGCCCTATGCACGGGACACTTAGCAATAGAAACAACACTGACACAAAAGGCGCATGATAACAGACACTTAATATTCGTTCCGGTTAGCCTAATTTCGATTTTTGATAAAAAATGATAGTAGACTTATGAGATCGTCACAGGCCAAAACTTGTCAGTCTGTCTGTGTGTGTACTGAATATCTGCCCCCCCCCCGATCAATACAAACATGACGAAACCGAATTGAACGAAATTTGGTACAGAGCAACGGGCACCTAAGTGTCGAGTTTTATATCGCCACCATATTTACCAAAACTGAATGGCGATCACTTAAACGTTCAAAACGTAAAATCAAATTACGACTAAACTAATCGTTCGATCTCTACCAAATTTGGAGAAAACATACCTTCGTATAGGATGCGCCTTGCGCCAAAACTACAAGGTCATCAGCCATACCACTTCAAGATGGTGACCGTGTGAATTGTGCAAGCATTATAATCAATAACTTAGGACCCACCAATTCCGATTATCAAACCGAGGGTGGTTTAAGCTACCCTAAAGGACGCCACCCATTGGTTATTATAATTTTATTTTTTACAATACTAGCTGTACCCGGCATGCGTTGCAATGCCAAACAAACAGAGTGTTGGCGTTTTAACTTTGTTTGTTGAAGTGCTCTGGATACACAATATTTTTTTCTTTTTCCGTTAACTGCCTCTAAACGTTTGTAAAATGGATTTACTAATTCAGAAACATTCGTGGGAGCGTGCACAACAACTCACCAAAATTTCATCGCAATCAAATGAATGATATATGAATGCATATGAGATTTTTAGTCTAATTTTCTCATTTTGCAACAAGTAGTTCCGTGAAGATCTATACAGCCTATTTTCATATATCCTACTCCTGTTAATTGCCTCTATCAACATGAAACAATTCAGTTTGATTGCTCTAATAGATTCGTAGATATTAAGAACCGACTAAATATTGCGGAAGGTCGCCATGTTGGATTTTTATATATGTAGGTCATCGAGTTATGTACTGTTACATGAAGATTATTGTGTACGTGTAGTATTCAAACTTCAATCGCATGATTAGGACACAAGAAATTAAAACGAGATTTTAAAATATCGCACAGCTGCCATCTTGTGGTTATGAAAACAATTGAAAAAAATTATATGCCACTGGATTAACATTTGTATAAGGATTTACTGTACCAAGTGTCACCGCTTTCGAGAAACGACCATGTGAATATTTATACTTCGCGTCGCCGCCACCTTGGATTTGTGATCACCAGGTTATTGAAAGTCCTATAGGTGAACTTATGTTCATAGCCCCTATTAGAATTAAAAATTCAGTTTGATTGCTGTAGATATTGAGATCCATCTACATATTTCGGATGGTCGCCAGGTTGGATTGTTATATGTATAGGCCGTAGAGTTATGTACCATTAAAGGAAAATTATTGCGTAGGTTCATTATTCAAACTTTCACTTCGATCGCATGATTACGACACAAGAAATAAAAACTTAATTTTAAAATTCGCACAGCCGCCATCTTGAGGTTATGTAACAATTGAACTAAATTAGATACCAATACGTTACAATGTGTATAAACATTTGCTGTTCCAAGTTTCATTGCGTTTGGATCATTAAATTGCGAGAAAGGTCTATTTAAATTTTTCAACTTCGCTTGGCCGTAATATTCGTTTTGTAGTTAACCGGTTTTTGAAAGTCTTATAGATGAACTTCCAGTAGTGCCCCTTATCTCCGTACAAAATTTCAGGGTAATACCGCTAATAGTTACAGAGATATAGAATGTTAGTGAAATATTTCGCACAGCCGCCATCTTGAGGTTATGTAAACAATTGAACGAAGTTAGATGTCGGCGCATTACAATGTGTATAAACATATAATGTACCAAGTGTTATTGCATTTGGTTGTTTAAATCGCGAGAAACGTCTGTTTAAAAGTCGCAAATTCGCTTGACCGCCATGTTGGTTTTGTAGTTACCATGATTTCAAAAGTCACATACATGAACTTCTAGTAGTTCCTTTTATCACCGTAAAATATTCCAGGGTGATATCGGTAATAGTTTCGGAGATATTGAATGCTGGTGAAATATTTCGCACAGCCGCCATGTTGGATTGGTGAGATGTAACAAAATTTGAAGGGCACGGTCAGGGTCGTCCTAAATAGTGCTATGAACTTACCAAGTTTCATTGAAATCGCTTCAGCCGCTTAGAAGTTATTAGGGGGAGACACACACCGTCACACACACCATCACACACACACGCACACACAGACACACGGACAAAAGGTGATCTCATAAGCCTATTTTTTCATAAATGAAAATAGGCTAAAAATGAGGAAAAGTAGACTTATGAGATCGATCCGGGAAATTGTGTGTCTGTCTGTCCTTCTGTATATCTGTCTGTCTGTCTGTCCCCCCTAACAGCTCCTAAAAGGCTTCAGCTATCGAAACCTAAGTTGGTATGAGTAAAGATCTATACCTGAATATCTCACGGTCATATTTGAAATTGACGTCAGTGCTACCAACTGCTTAAAAGTCGCAATTGAAATTTGAGCTCTATGTAGGATATCTCAGAAGTATGGGAACTATTCCACAATTGGCACACATATAGATAACAATATTCCAGATTCATTTTCTGAAGTCCATACATGCCAGTGTTGCCAACGTGATTCTAAGCCTGCCGATAGGCCCAATTTCTAAATGCATGTAACTTCTATTTCAACCAAATTTTGTATGTACTATGTGTACTACATCAGATATGACTGTGCGTATTCAAAAGAGCCAACAGGGCTGCCAACTGTTAATAAATGCTCTCTCTATGTTTTAACCCTAATATCAATATATCAGCAAGCCTCCGTGGCTTAGGCGGCAGCACGCTGGCCTCTCACCGCTGGGTCCGTGGATTAAATCCCGGTCACTCCATGTGAGATTTGTGCTGGACAAAGCGGAGGCAGTCAGGCTTTTCTCCGGGTACTCCGGTTTTTCCTGTCACAAATTTAATTCCATCAACACTCTTCACTATCATTTCATTTCATCTGTCTTTCATTTAATCATTGCCCCAGGCGAGTGCGACAGGCTTTGGCAGCCGGCACAGTTCTTATCCTCGCCGCTAGATGGGGGCTTCATTCATTCCATTCCCTGACCTGGTCGGTCGACTGGAAGCAGGCTGTGGATTTTCATCAATATAACAGAAAGTATGCAAGCCAACAGCTCTAAACTGTGCACACATATTGTACCTGACATTCTACCTTAGTATGGTGTAACTTACATACGTCAGTGCTGCCAACACGTTTCTAAGCCCGCTGATAGATCTAGTTTTAAATGCATATAACTTCTATACTAACAAATGGATTTCAACCAAATTTCGTATTTGCTTTGTGTACCATAACATTTATGACTGGGCGTATTCGTACGAACCAGCAGGGCTGCCAACTGTTAATAAATGCTCTCTCTATTTGTTTAATCCTAATATCAATATATCAGAAAGTATGCAAGCCATCAGCTCTAAACTTTGCTCACGTATAGTACCTGACATTCTAGATTAATTTGAAGTAACTAATATACCTGAGTGCTGCCATCATGAGTCAGTTTTTATTTACATGTAACTTCTATACTAACAAATGGATTTTATCCGATATTGGCACTCTAATAGATCGTAATATTTCAGATTAATTCTGAGCATCACATATATTACATTGTTCCCAACGTGATTTTACGAGCACTGATAAATCTAAAATAAAACAGCATGTAACGCCCATACTATCCATTGAACTTCAACCAAATCTTGTATGTGCATTCCATACCTTAAGGGATGGAACTAAGAATATATTCAGAGTCACCAAGGCTGCCAACTATAGTAAGTTATTCTATTAGGCTACACTATTTCAGATGTACTGTATTTCAAACTGCAGTACTTAGAAATGTTAGTATTACCAATTTGATTTCGTCATTATTCTAGATAGGTCTATATAGATTGGCATGAATCTTAAACGTAAAGAAAAGTTGGCTCTTTAGTTCGTCACGGAACTACTTGTTTTGAAACTATTCGCGCACCGTCACGCATTGGTTGAATCTACTCGTACGCTACATATTGTAATATGGCTTTACTATGTCAGAAACCTATGCATGAGTATACACAACAGCTAACCAAAGTTTCGTCGCAATTGGATGAATGGTAGGCTATATGAACGCATTTGCTGAAACTACTCGCGCGCTATCTATTGTAAATATTGTATTTACTATGGCTATAATCATCCCATTAGTGTGCTCAACAACTCATCAAAATTTGATCACAATCGGATGAATGGTGTATGAATGAATTAAAGATGAACAGAAAATTCAGTATTTGTGCCAAAGGGCCTAAATGAAGAGAATGGAGAGGGCTGTCCGAAATTGCAAGTAGATATGGTTACTCGTCTTGAAGGAAGCTTGTAGTTTAACGTGACCGTTAATCTCGCGATCATAAGCCACGGGACCTCCGTTTTACGTGGAATCCGAACCACAGGACATGGCATTTCACATCGAAAATCCCACATGCATTGACCGGGAATCGAACCCGGTCCGCCTTGGTGAGAGATGGTTACTCGTCTTGTTCCAAATGGTAAGTATCTACTCGTACGCTACCAACTGTGAAATGCGAGATTTATTTGGAACGATTCGGGCGCCAACACTCATTTGTTCACACTATTCGTGCGCAATCTATTTTATATTGGATTTACTATGCCTTTAACCATTCCGGGAGTGGGCACAACAACTCACCAAAGTTTCATCGCAATCGGATGGATGGTATATGAATAGAGACTTTCTTGAAACGAATCACGCGGCAACACTCATTTGTAAAACTAATCGCACGGTATATATTGTAAATTGGATTTACTATGCCTATAACCATCCCGGGAGTGTGCACAACAGCTCACGAAAATTTGATCGCAATCGGATGGTGTATGAACGCACAAAAGGCGAACAAACAATCAAACAAACATTTATATATATAATAGATTATACTAGCAGTGACTTAAAAGAGCTGAGCCGTCTCTGTCACATGATAAGATGGCAGCCGACCTCTCGTAACTGATCTATATTTCAGTAGTTTGAGAGTGTTGCATGCGATATAGCATACTGATATAAATAATATAAACTCTGTATGAAGTGGATTAAAATGTAGATGTACTGCACTGAAGAAATCTCTTATTTCAAGTCATTATTTGCTAACACGTTGTATCTAAGTTGGTTGATAACATCGAGATATTATGTATATGTTTGGCTCAGTGGTAGAGCGTTGATCTTTCACGCGGTCAGCTGGGGTTCGAAGCCTACTACAATTAGCTATATTTACTTGAATACTTTTATATTAATTGTTTTAAAACTACTCAGACGTCATTAAATTAAGTGTTATATTGTGCATTTTACAATGGGAAATATATATTTAATTAAAAGTCCGGTCTGTAGAAACTGTATTTTGATGGTGGCTGAAACTGTATTGAGCAATGGTGTTCGATCACAGATTGTCCATATCGTCGTTACCTAGAAGATACTAAGAATATATACCGTAGCGCTTTCTGAGAGTAAGCAGTGTTAATATAATCACACGGCAGAAATTACTGAGGTAGAGCGGGTGGCTTTGTAAATGCTTGGTCTCCTGCAGTATATAACAATCTTGTAATAGTTCAACTTCTAGCCATGACCGCGCTCCGATTACCTTTAAGTGATGTAAGGAAGAGTGCAGAGTTCCTTGTATAAGAATGCCGGAAGCCGATCCTTGCTTACTAATGACTTCTACCGGATTCTAGGGGTATCGCAATATGTCAGATACGTAAATGTCCTAGCCAGGGAAACCTTTCTGATTGAGGACTTAAGAATACAAATGTAGCAAACTCTACTGCAACGAACATTCAACTATCGTCTACTCCTTGATAAGGACAAAGAGTTATAACTATACCCCTTGGACCATAAATCCAATAGATGGCTGAAGACGTCACATTGAGACCAACATCTCGATCAGCTGACTGAAGGGAACTGCGGATAGTGATGTTAGAATTATCCAATATGAAGCTCCTTTTGTAGTCCTTGACGTTGCTTAGCATTCGACAATAGTCATTACCCTTCAGTCAGCTGATCGAGATGTTGGATCCACGTCACAGTACAGGCGCAGTGTGGCAATACGCCCTCTATTGTATTTATGCTCGAAGCTATACCCATACACTTAGGAGAAAGTAGGCTATGTTTTTTGCTGAACATCTTGTTTTGGTTTGTTTTGGATTCACACAGAATACTCAGCGTGTGTTGTCACCTAGGAACCTGTTGGATTGATCTGGCCGAGGACATACGCATGTTTGCCAACAATAATCTGTCCGTGGTGGTGGCGGAAACTAGAAGTCCAGGAAGGCTGTATCCTAGATAAGCACAGATGTTTATCAGTGTTATCTTGAGCAATGTTGGCAGCTTTGCATTAAACGGGACAAGCTTCAGCCCCGTAAAAGGACGATTTTGCTATCTGAAATCTAAATGTTTATTGCCTAAAATACCTAAAGATTTTGAAATTGATGCCTATGTTTTATTACAGTGTAGGGTATGTACGTAGAGCTATTTAGGCTATCATAGCCTATCGAAGAGCGGCTTCGGTGGCGTAGTCGGTAGCATGCTGAGCTTCTATGCCCAAGATAGCGGGTTCAAACCCGGCCGAAGCCGTCGGATTTTTAAGAGCGTTAAAATCCCTCAGTATGCCTTCCTTCGGAGGGGAAGTAAAGCCGGCGGTCCCATGTCATAGATTTATGGCATGTTAAAGATCTTTCCACTAATTACACCTGTGTGAAACTAAATTGGATAGGTTAAGAATGTAAACAACGCTCTTTGGTTGCTACGTTCGTTGCCAAGAGCCGACTGCGGTGGCGTCTAGTAGCTAGTTCTGAACTAGGCCTAGTAGTCGTTGACGGTGGCGTTTGGCGGCAAAAGTAGGAACTATTTGAAAATTCAAAGTTGCAGTCCCTACTTGAATTAAAAAAAACAGATACACACACTAATACAGTCATCACAATTAACACCGGTTATCAGACAGATTCTACACTCACCCAAAGTACACGGGGCTACATGACCGCGTTGTCGCAGCCCCTAAACTAAGGAACCAACCAACCAACCATAGCCTATCGAAAATCTATTTGAAGGGGTAGTTTGGGATGTAAAAGATCGTTGTTGGTGTTGAATCATCGAGGGGCTACATGTTCAAAAATTCAAGAACGTTTTAATATTCTGGTTTTGTGAAGGAAGAGGAATATCTTTATGTTCCATACCCTATATGACCACGATGTCGCAGCCCCTACAATATGAAACAACAACATGAATAAAAATAATTGAGAAGCAGGATATGTCTGACAAGAGCCGAACAGTTGGTAGCCCTATTTAGAAAGAGGTGGTGGATATTTGTTAGGAAGAACCGTCCAGGTAAATAACTGGAATTTAAAATGGGAAACAACAGAAAACATTTAATTGTGGATGACAGTGTTACTAGGTAGTCTAATAAGCCTATATCAGTTAACTTTATCCATAACTTGCAATCTCTTCAACCGTCCTCCTATCAACCCCTCCCCCCGTCCCTCTGTTCCTCCACATTCGATAAGGAGTGAGCGAGATAAGACCTTGTCACTTTGCAGCATGCATTATTAGAGTTATGTACAACATCAGGTGAGTAAGGATTTTTTTCTAATCCAGCGGTTGAAACATTTTTTTAAGAAAATAGAAAAAATGTGAAGATACAGTCACAGTGACTTGTCAACGTATAGGTGTGATTCTAGGGCGCTAAATTAAAATAATGATAATCATTAAAAGTATACGAGACCCAAACATGAATCATACACTTGCACTTGAATAATACCTTATTTCATATTCTGAGGGTCATTACCAATTACCATTACCATTATAACTACTTCACTGGAAATATTTGGCTAATTACGTAAATGTGCCTTAAGTCTTTATTTCTTGCTCATTCAACGACGGCAATCGCCATTGCTTGTTGTTGCGCATCAAGGATTGATAAGAAGAGGCCCTAGCGGCCAGGAAGTGAAGATACAAGGTACTCACTCCCACGCCTGTGCTCAAAACATTGCGTTAGGCTCATAAGAAAAGCATTTATGGTGTGACATTATGTTCTAAAAAGTAGTGTTATTTCGCGTGTGGGGCAAAATGCCGACGTGTGTGGTATATGGTTGCACAAACCGAACTCCCACCTGCCAAATGGAATTTCATTACACAAGTAAGTGCATTTTATTTGCCATTTAATGTGTTCATTTTTCAACGTTAAATATTCAAATAGTAACATACAGTATATGTCCACGAATATAAGTATTTTGATTGTAAGGAATTAGCCTAATTACGAATATTTTTCTTCGTTTGTTACTGCAATTAGTTCCTGCTTGTCTATTAATGGACGGTATTAATCTAATTTCCCCAATCTATTTTGAACTGCTCGTGGGTGTTAAAATTTGATATGCCATTATTTGCATATTTTAGCTTGTTAATCTCAAACCTCAGCCTAGGCCTTGTTTATTTTGTTACCCAAACTGAACTGGTCTATTTTTAAAACATTGTACAATAAAAATAAAAACGCCACCACCCACTCAGTTCACATGCTTAATATTATAAATTTATTTAATTTATTAAATACACATTTGTGAATATAATGGCAGACCTACTGGTATCTCTGTAATTGTTTGTCTATTATCTCTACTTAGTATAAAACAAAGTCCCCGATTCTTGGATGTTACGGGTAAACTCGAGAACCACTGAATGGATTTTGATGCGGTTTTCACCATTCTGTAAAGGATACCTCGAGGAAGGTTTCTGTAGAAAATAATTTATTTATGATCAATGGAAGCCAAGCAGTAACGATTTCAGAGAAAACGTCGAAAAAAATTCCTGGCATCCGTGCGTTTTTTAAGTTTACGCTGGGCAAACCGTTTAAAATATCTCAATACTATGAGTGTAAGAATTGTTCAGCATGAAAAGTTCTACAAAAGAGTCCGGGAGAGCATATGCCTATCTTCAATACGTCGCCCACTATAAGTGTTTTTACGTTTTAATTTCTTCCAACCATGTCCATTCAACTACTGAGGCTACTACGAGCTAGCTAAGGGCGAGTCTATCATCCCTGTTTCAGCCTAGCTAGCGGGCGAACATATTGCCCCAGATACAGCCAGCAGCAAACCGTCATGTCGTGTTGACTTAAGACTTCTGAGAAGGGTGGTTGTGTTTGGAGTTTCCCTGGAAGTGCAACTCAGGTTTTCTTCATTTCGCCTGTGAAACACAGTTAAGTAAAGACTGGACGGAAGGGAGATTTGAGTTTCATTCACCTCGCCATTCCCTGGAAGTGCAACTCTCATTTCACCTGTGAACTTTTCGTTCCGCAAAATTCACAGTCAATTTAAGATTGGACGGAAGGGGTATTATATTATATTAAATTATACTGATTGGAGTATAATCTCTACTTAGTATAAAACAAAGTCCCCGATTCTTGGATGTCACGGGTAATCTCGAGAACCACTGAATGGATTTTGATGCGGTTTTCACCATTCTGTAAAGGATACCTCGAGGAAGGTTTCTGTAGAAAATAATTTATTTATGATCAATGGAAGCCAAGCAGTAACGATTTCAGAGAAAACGTCGAAAAAAATTCCTGGCATCCGTGCGTTTTTTTTAAGCTTACGCTGGGCAAACCGTTAAAAATATCATAATACAATGAGTGTAAGAATTGTTCAGCATGAAAATTTCTACAAAAACGTACGCGAGAGCACATCTCTATATTCAATATATCGTCCACCATAAGTGTTTTAGATTGGACGGAAGGGGGATTTGTGTTTCATGCACCTCGCCATTCTTAAATTACGTCTGACAAGAATTTGTTGCACATGCATCTCCATGATAATATAGTTAATAGTCCAGTCAGTGATTTTAACCCATCATGTCGAGACGTAAAACGGAGATAGATAGTAGTTCATTGACATCGTAAAGAAGCACTTATCACGTAGTGCATTTATAACTGTTCCCGCGGGAAGCCGGGCCGGGTTTCTAGTTTGATATAAGTTAAAAATACAGGGGTGGGTGTGTGGTTGCCTGAAATTCCACAATAATTATAGCTTATAAAAACTGCATAAAGGTATAATACATTCATTTTGCAAGTGCAGTACTATATTTTATATCGTTGTATTGCTCTAGTGTATTTTTTATATTAAACGTTTCGCGGCATTTTAAATGATTTTCGAGTGCGACGAAAAGTATTGCGACTGCCGTGCATTTCACGCCAGCCAGCAAAGAACAACAACAAATATTCCTCGATTTCCATCAACATATAGGCCTACTGTACCTTACAATTTCGTACTATACCTGATGATTCTTTTACTGGTAATCATAGTTAAATGCCACTAATAAATAAGTTTACGGTAGTCTCCATCTAACGCTGGAGCCAGGCTAGTATGGGGGCGTGTCAGAGCTTCAATTCTCCGCATACTTAGCGCTGACAGGGCGTCTCCTTATTACTCCTTGTTGCGCATGAGGTTTCTTCAACTGCTACCGAGGCGCACACAGGCGCATACATTGACGTCACATTAAGACTGTTGTCAACATGTGGGATACAAACGATTGGTCAGGATAATGATTATAGATGCGTGAGTACTCCCACTGTGCGTGACAAATCACACACAAAAGGTGAAGAATAGAAAACGGGATTACCACTGCTGTTTCTGCGTTCAGCCCGCAAAAATAATATTTTGAGACTCCATCCTTCCCCACAACTATAGTATATCTCTGCAAATACTCGGTAAGGAAAGCTCGTTTTTTTTAATCTTATTTTATAGTATAAAAACAATAGTTCTAAGCGCTCCATTATTCATTGTGAGCACCAACTCGCAACTAGTGCTAAACAAACTCATGTTGGCACTACTGAAAAAATGCAATAACATCACCATTCCCTTCCCCAAATGATGTAACTACCATGGAGGAAGAAATCAAAGTAGTTGCCTTGCATGCAAGTAGTTGAAGCCAATAGCCACACCCCTTTTTCTGAGGTGTAAGAAAGCGGGTGCTCCTATGCTTAGGCCGGAAAACGGATCAACTAGCCTTGACTTTAGTGACATAAAACTAGAATAATAACTCGGATTTTTTCTTGAAAAGACAGAACACCCTCCTTACGTCATGTCACTTGGCACTAATGCTTGTAGTATCCAAATAAATATAAAATAATATAGATATAATATAATATAGATATAGATATTATATAAATTTAAATATAATATAGATATAATATAAATATATATATATATAGTACAATATAGATATAGACATCATATACTATGTAATATACGAAGGTGGATCAAAAAGTTAGTTGCACTATCGCGTTGCAGCAGCGCGCTGTGTGTCGCAAACGTGGGCACAGCGGAGAAAGGGACAGACACTGCCCACACATCTGTTAGGCAGGTCACTGTGGTGTCTCGTCTTGTATGGTGTGAATAGCGGCCAAATGCAATGGCGCGTCGACTGGACGTTCACTCCAAATATGAGGTGCGTGCGACAATCTGATTCCTATGGGCCAAAAGGAAGAATTGCACGGATATTCATCGTGAAATTAGTGCTGTGTATGGAGAGCTGGCCATTTCCCAGCAAAGGGTCGTAAAGTGATGTCAGTAATTCGAAGCCGGACGCACAGATATCACGGACGAATATCGCGAGGGCAGGCCCGCAACGTCCAGGACCCGTGCAAATGTCAACAGTGGGAATGCGATCATTAAACAGAACCGGCGCATTCACCTAAGAAAAATCGCGATGCTGCATGTGGAATTCCTGCCGAAAGGAACGACGATCAACGCGGCGTCGTATTGTCAAACGTTGCACCGGTTGCGTAAAGCGATTAAAGAGAAGCGCCGGGGGAAAATGAGCTCCGTTGTGATTTTGTTGCACGATAACGCAACACCTCACAAGGCCCGCCAAACGAGCGAACTGCTGCAGCGTCTCAAGTGGGAGGTCTGGCAACATCCACCCTACAGCCCTGACCTAGCGCCATGTGGCTTTCATCTGTTCGGTAAGCTCCAAACGGAGCTCGGTGGTCGACGTTTCCAGACCGATGAGGAGGTGAAGGCCGCGGTCTTCGTGTGGTTGCAGAACGCTGGAGGAACTTTCTATGCATCCCGCATCGACAAGTTGGTTGTGCGTTCGCAGACATTTTTGGAGTCTCTTGGAAACTGTGTGGAAAACTGAAGTTACATTGTTTGTCGTTATAGACGTGTTGCTGTTGTATAGTGCAACTTACATTTTGATCTGCCCTCGTATATACATATAATATCGGCTAATACAGATATAAATTTAATAGATATATCTATATATATATATATATATATATATATATATATAACTCAATTTTGGTTTGTTTGTCTGTTATTTACGCAAATCTACACCGTTTCACCGATCTGAACCAAAATTTATATTCTTATCCTTTGGAACCCGGCGAGTAACACTGTCAACTTTAAATTTTGGACAGACCACTTTGTTTCCTGCATTTAGGTCCTTTGGCACAAATCTACACCGTTTCACCGATCTGAACCAAAATCTGTATACCTACCCTTTGGAACCCTGCGAGTAACACTGTCTACATAAAATTTCGGACAGACCATTCCATCCCCTGCATTTAGGCCGTTTGGCAAAAATCTACACCGTTTCACCGATCTGAACCACAATTTGTATACTTAACCTATCCTTTGGAACCACACGAGTAACACTGTCTACGTGAATTTTCGGTCAGTTCACTCCATTCCCTGCGTTTAGGCCCTTTGGCACAACTGTACATAATTTCTCCGATCTGAACCAAACTTAATGTACTTATCCTTTGGAACCCTGCGGGTAACACTGTCCACTTGATATTTTGGACAACTCTCTCCATTCCTTACGTTTAGAACAACAGACGAAATGAACTTGAAAACCACATTTTAAGGCCCTAGAACCGTTCATGTCCGTAGTAGTGTAACTGTAAGAATATTTTAATAAGTCAATTGTTGGCTGGCAATGCAGGCTGCATCACGTCGCCCCTTCCAGTGTTCTGGTGCAGAATTGCGAAAATAGTTACATCTTGTGCTGCGTATAAATTAGAGTCAAGGGGGGTAATTAGTGCAAAAAGATTTCTTAGGGCCCCTGAAAACAGTTGTCATCATGAAAATATTATGCCTCTGTATAAGTTCGATGGTGTTGGTGCAATACATAGAGGTTATCAGATGCAATAAGCGTTGGTTCTTTCAAATTTACTTTCATTTTCCGATCCTTATCCTTGAGTGGTATGTGTCGATAAATGACACTATTGCTAACTCAGGAGCTCGGGACAACCGAAGTTTTCCCAAGTGCTCTGATTATTTTTCTGAGGCGCTATGCGACAAAAGACGACACCATTGGACTCTACTTTTCTAACAGCCAATGAGATATAGGGCCTAGGCATTGTCTTTTATTTCACTTACTCCTCCTTCTAATCATATTTTTCAATTCGTTTGTAAATTACATGTGTCAGTTCTGTAGTCAGTAAATATTCATTATTATTATTATCATTATCATTACAGGAAAATGACCTGAATGTTACGTCCAATATACTGTACTACTTATAACCCCCATTACCATCACCACCACTAAAAGTTATATTTTAAAAATATGTTTTTCTGTTAGTTTAAGTATCATGTGCCAGTTCTGTAGTAGTATTCATTATCATCCATAAAACAAATAAATCCACCGGGCGAAGCCGGGCACTACTGCTAGTATATAATAAGATATACATAAAAAAGATATAGATATATTAGGTTGGTGCATACGTCCGTTGCGTCTTTGTTTCGCCTGTTGGTATTCCGGTTGCTATGGTTCTATTTTTATCGACTGTCATTGTTGCTTTGTAGTTCAATGTTTGTGTTTGAGTTAACATATTGAAGTTTTGTCATTTGCTGATTTTGAGTGGAGCCGTGGACGCTAGAAAACGGAGTGCTAAGTGGATAAATTGGAACATTTCCGACATATTCTTCTCTTTGAATTTAAGGGAGGGACGAAAGCAGCGAAGGTGCCAGAAATATTTGCGTCGTGTATAGCGACAATGCTATTGGAGAGAGCATGGCAAGAAAGTGGTTTTCTCGTTTTAAGGTGGGTCGTTTTGACCTTAGTGACTCCCCACGTTCTCGAAGGCCGTCGGAATTTGATGAAGATCGTTTAAAGGCATTAATTCACAATGATCCACGTCAGTGTACACGGGAACTGGCAAATGTGATGAACTGTGATCATTCCACCATTGTGCAACATTTGCTTTCAATGGGTAAGGTTCAAAAATCCGGTGTATGGGTACCGCATGCTCTAATCCAAGATCACAAATTCAGCGGCTGGCCATATGTGCATCTCTGCTTGCTCGTTATCGGTTGGCTGGAGAACAACATCGACCATTCCTATCATGTATCGTTACTGGTGACGAGAAATGGTGTCTTTACGTTAACATAAGGAGAAGAAAGCACAAATAAGCAACACCCCGTACAAAGACCGGCGCACATCCACTAAAGATAATGTTATGCATCTGGTGGAACATCGACAGTGTGCTGTGCGACGAATTGCTTCCCCGTGGTGTAACCATCACTGCTGACATTCATTGCCAACAACTGAGACGTCTTGCAGATACAGTACATTCCAAGAAAAACAACCAGCAAGACTGCGTGAAGTGATGCTCCTCCATGATAACGCCCGCCGCACTCTGTTAACCTGACAAAAGACACTATACAGGAGTTGGACTGGGAAATCATTCCACACGCACCTTATTCACCCGATCTTGTGCCCTCAGATTTTCACCTTTTTCGCTCTCTATCGAACAACCTTCAAGGAACTTCCTTTCCGGATGAAGATGCGCTCCGAACTTGGCTTGATGAATTCTTCAACTCAAAACCACGTGATTCCTACAGGCGCGGAATCTAAAATTACCATAGCGTTGGCGGACTGTTGTAGATAGTGAAGGAGAATATGTTACTGATAATTTCGCTTTATTGTGCATCTGATGTGTTTAATAAACTTTTAAACTTGATGTGGATAAACTTATGGAAAACGCTACGGACTTATGCACAAACCCAATAGTATACAAATAGATAATATAGATGTAATAGAAATATGTATATAGATATAATATAGATCTAATATAAATATAGATAGGCTACATATGTATAAATAATATAATATAGATATAAATATAATATATATATACATATGCATATACATATAGCCTACTGTGTATAGATAGAATATAGATATAGATATAAATATAAAATACCGGACACGGTGGCCGAGAGTGCTAACGCGGTAGCTTGTGCCTCGCTGTGGGGAGAGCGTGGGTTCCAGTCCTATCTCAGGCGTCCTGAAAATGCTTTTCGTGGTTTCCCATTTTCAACAGACAAATGCCAGGACAGTTCCTTTCAACAGGCCCGCGGCTGACTTCCTTCCAAAATTATTTCCCTGCCTTTCCCTCATTAGACCCAAGTTAGCGGTCAGCTGGGCGATCAGCCTGTCACCAACCCCAGTTGAATCTACTAATGAAGTGTGTTCAGGTCCCATACACCATCCTTGTAAGTGTAGAGGAATGGCCCCTCTCAGAGTCCGTGGATGAAGCCCAGCTGAGAGGTTAAAAAGAAGGAATTATATTAGTAGCTGACCATGCTACACAGTTTGCTTGTGAGTATGCGTGGTTCATACAATGATAAGATGTTATCAGTGGTCTACTATGTTGAGTCATGGTTTTCAGTCGTGGCCTTATATGGGCGTGTGTTGAGCTTGTCAGAGGTGATTGCAGTAGTAGGCTATATTAGGGTCGAGAATGGGTAAGTGCCCCAGGAACATATTTAGCCTTCCTCATTTCGACCCTATGACACAGAGAGTCAGTCCGCTCCGCCTGCTAGCTTGCCAGACGAATTTAAATTGGTCCAGTTTTCGTGTGCGACAGCGACGTTCATTGATTCAACTTTGTTCAAAGTGATCAGTACCGTAATTAATATACAGGGTCATTCTTATTAACGTTTAAAACTCTCTGTAGTGACGTAGATGGCATTGAGACAAACCAATTTGATATAGAACTCTTAGGGTCGCAAGTGTCCGGAAATACCTTAAAAGTGAACCGCAACTGTTAAACATATGACGCCATCAGGTGACGGCTCAGCTCGAGCGGTCTGGGCCGTGCACTCTTACGCACACCAAAGCATCCGAAGCAATCGTTGAATGTCATATCACTCTGGTTCCGTGTCCTGCTTCCACTTGAACGGAGAAGAGAGAGAGAACAAAGAAAGCTGATGGATAGGCCCCGGATTTGAACCTCGAACCCCACGCGCCCAACTTGCACACGCTGACTCGGAGCCAGAGTGATATGACATTCAACGTTTGCTTTGGTGTGTGTAAGGGAGCTCGGGCCTGACCACTCAAGCTGAGCCGTCACGTGATGACGTCATATGTTCAACAGTTGTGGTTCACTTTTAAGGTATTTCCGAACACTTGCGACCCTAAGTGTCCTATATCAAATTACTCGTCTCAATGCCATCTACGTTGCTACAGAGAGTTTTAAACGTCAATAAGAATCACCCTGTACGTTATTCACTTGGGTCTGGTACAGTTTACTAAATTCAAACAAGTAGTTCCGTGGAGAACTATACAGCCTATTTTCATATATCCTGCTCATGTTAATTGTCTCTATCAACATACAAAATTTCAGTTTAATTGCTGTAACAGATTCGTAGATATTGAGAACCGTCTAAATATTTCATATGGTCGCCAGGATGGATTTTTATTTTTGTACTATTACAATAAGATTATTGTGTACGTGTGGTATTCAAACTTCAATCGCATGATTAGAACACAAGAAGTAAAAACGAGATTTTAAAAGTACGCACACCAGCCACCTTGTGATTATGCAAACAATTGAAATAAATTACATGCCAGTGGATCAACATTTGTATAAGCATTTAACGTGCAACGTTTCACGGCACTCGGATAGTTAATTCGCGAGAAACGTCCTTTTAAATATTTATACTTCGCGTCGCCGCCATGTTGGATTTGTGCTCACCAGGTTACTGAAAGTCCTATAGGTGAACATATGTTCATAGTCTCTATGAACATAAAAAAATCAGTTTGGTTGCTGTAAAAGATTCATAGATATTGAGAACCGTCTAAATATTTCGGAAGCTCGCCATTTAGGATTGTTATATGTATAGGCCATAGAGTTATGTACCATTCAAGGACAATTAATGCCTAGCCTCATTATTCAAACTATCATTTCGATCGCATGATTACGACACAAGAATAAAAACTTAATTTTAAAATTTCGCACAGCCGCCATCTTGAGGATATGTAAACAATTGAATTAAATTACATGGCAGTGCATTACAATCTGCAAAATCATTTACTGTACCGCATTTCACTGCGCTCAGAGAGTTAAATCACGAGAAACGTCTATTAAAATATTTCAAATTCGCTTGGTCGCCATGTTCGTTTTGTACTTTACAGGTTTATGAAATATACATAGGTAAACTTGTATCAGTACCCGTTATCACCGTACAAAATTGCATGATGATATCTGTAATAGTTTTGGAGCTATAGAATGTCAGTGAAATATTTCGCACAGCCGCCATTTTGAGGTTATGTAAACAATTGAACTAAATTAGACTCCAGTGCATTACAATGTGTATAAACATTTGCTGTACCAAGTTTCACTACGTTTGGATAGTTAAATCGCGAGAAATGTCTATTTAAAAGTCTCAATTTCGCTTGACCGCCATGTTGGTTTTGTAGTCACCAGGTTTTTGAATGTCTCATAGGTGAACTTCTAGTAGTGCCCTTTATCACCGTACACTATTTCAGGGCGATATCGGTAATAGTTTCGGAGATATTGAATGCTAGTGAAATATTTCGCACAGCCGCCATGTTGGATTGGTGAGACGTAACAAAATTTGAAGGGCACGGTCGAGGTCGCCGGGAATAGTGCTATGAACTTCCCGAGTTTCATTGAAATCGCTCCAGCCGTTCTGATTTTATTAGGGGGGACACACACACACCTCACACACACACACACACACACACACGCACACACACACGGACAAAAGGTGATCTCATAAGCCTATTTTTTCAAAATTGAAAATAGGCTAAAAATCGATTTTTCAAATTATTAGCCAATTTTTAGCCTATTGTCAATTTTGAAAAAATAGGCTTATGAGATCACCTTTTGTCCGTGTGTGTGTGCATGTGTGTGTGTGTGTGTGTGTGAGGAGTGTGTGTGTGTGTCCCCCTAATAACTTCTTAAGGGCTGGAGCGATTTCAATGAAACTCGGTAAGTTCATAGCACTATTCCGGACGACCCCGACCGTGCCTTCAAATTTAGTTACGTCTCACCAATCCAACATGGCGGCTGTGCGAAATATTTCACCAACATTCAATATCTCCGAAACTATTACCGATATCACCCTGGAATTTTTTACGGTGATAAAGGGAACTACTACAAGTTGATCTATGTGACATTGTGAGGTTTGAAGCCATTTTTCAGTGTTGCCTAAGTAAACAAATGTTTGGTGCTTTTCAGCACCAAACTTTTGTTGATTTATGTGACTTTTGAAAAACTGGTAAGTACAAAACCAACATGGTGGCCACGCGAATTTGCGACTTTTTAATAGACGTTTCTCGTGATTTAACCAACCAGACGCAATAAAACTTGGTACAGTATATGTTTATACACATTGGAATGCACCGACATCTAACTTGGTTCAATTGTTTACATAACCACAAGATGGCGGATGTGCGAAGTATTTCACCGGTATTCTATATCTCTGAAACTATTAGCGGTATCACCATGATTTTTTTACGGAGATAAAGGGCACTACTGGAAGTTCATCTATAAGCCTTTCAAAAAATCGGTTAACTACAAAGCGAACATGGCGGCCAAGCGAATTTGAAAATTTTAAATAGACCTTTCTCACGATTTAATGTTCCAAACGCAATAACATCTGGTACAGGAAATGTTTATACACATTGTAATGCACTGGTATCTAATTTAGATCAATTGTTTACGTAACCTCAAGATGGCGGCTTTGCGAATTTTTAAATAAAGTTTTTATTTCTTGTGTCGTAATCATGCGATCGATGTGAAAGTTTGAAAAATGAACCTACGCAATAATTCTCCTTTAATGCTACATGACTCTATGGCCTATACATTTAACAATCCAACATGGCGACCTTCCGAAATATTTAGACGGCTCTGAATATCTACGAATCTGTTATAGCAATCAAACTGATTTGTTTTATGTTCATAGGGGCTATGAACTTAAGTTCACCTATAGGACTTTAAATAACCTGGTGATCACAAATCCAACATGGCGGCGACGCGAAATATAAATATTCACATGGACTTTTCTCGCAATTTAACCATCCGAGTGCAGTGAAACTTGGTACAGTAAATCCTTATCTAATTTATTTCAATTGTTTCCATAACCACAAGATGGCAGCTGTGCGAAATTTTAAAATCTCGTTGTTAATTCTTGTGTCCTAATCATGCGATTGAAGTTTGAATGCTACACGTACACAATAATCTTCATGTAACAGTACATAACTCTAGGACCTACATGGCGACCGTCCGAATTATTTAGTCGGTTCTCAATATCTACGAATCTATTACAGCAATCAAACTTAAATTTTGTATGTTGATAGAGGCAATTATCATAAGTAGGATATATGAAAATAGGCTGTATAGTTCTTCACGGAACTACTTGTTAGTTATGAATAAATAGGCTTATGAGATCACCTTTGTCTGTGTGTGTGTATGTGTGCGTCCGAGTATGCTTCCCCCGAATAACTTCTAAACGGCTGGAGTAATTTCAATGAAACTCGATAAGTTCATAGTACTATTTTGACAGACCTCGATCGTGCCCTTCACATTTTATTACGACTCACCAATTCATCATGGTGGTTGTGCGAAATATTCACCGGCATTCCATATCTCCGAAACCATTACTCAGATCACCCTGAAATTCTGTACGCTAATAGAGGACACTACTAGACGTACACCTATGTGACTTTAAAAAACGTGTTAACTAAGAAACGAACATGGTGTCCAAGCAAAGTTGTCCCATTAAGTAGACTTTTCTTGCGATTTAACCATCCGAACGCAGTGAAACTTGGTACAGCAAATGACTGTACAAATTGCAATGCACTGAAATCTAATTTAGTTCAATTGTTTACAAAACGTCAAGATGGTGGCTGTGTGAAATTTAAAAAATAAGTTTCCATTTCTTGTGTTCTAATCATGCGATCGAAATCAACGTTTGAATAATGAACGTACACAATAATACTCATCTAATAATACATAACTCTATGACCTACATATATTAAAATCCAACATGGCGACCATCCGCAGTATTTAGACGGTTCTCAATATCTATTAATCTATGACAGCGATCAAACTGACATTTGGTATGTGTATACAGGCTATAAACATAAGTTCATCTATGGGACGGTCAATAACCTGGTGAGCACAAATTCAACATGGCGGTGACGCGAAATTAAAATATTCAAATGGATATTACTCGCGATTTATCCATCCGAGCGCAGTGAAACTTGGTACGGTATATGCTTAACTTATATAAATGTTAATCCACTGACATACAATTCATTTAAATAATTTCCATAACCACAAGATGGCGGCTGAGCGAAATTTTAAAATCTCGTTTTTATTTATTGTGTCCTAATCATGCGATTGAAGTTTGAATATAACACCTACACAGTAATTTTAATGTAACAGTACATAACTCTAAGGCCTATATATAAAAATCCAACATGGTGACCATCCGAAATATTTGGACGGTTCTCATAATCTTCGATTCTATTACAGCAATCAAACTGAAAAGTTATATGTTGATAGAGTCAATTAATTAAGTAGGATGTATAAAAAATAGGCTATTTAGTTCTTCACGGAACTTCTCGTATTTTATTTGTTCCTCCTGTCCTTAAGGAACATATTGGTGAAAAAAATATGTCATTATGAGCAACAGTTTTTGAGTTACGATTTAAAAGGCAAAGGCTTGTACCCACTTTTCATCCTTTCAGTATGGTATGTAATATTTATGCACTTATGTTTATCGCTCGTTCTCCGAAAGTTGTTTTTTTAACATCCATTTTAGTGATGACTCAAAAACTAATTGTTATATACTGATAACATTTTTGAGTGTCTTTCTGCATAATATATCTACAAAATGTTGCAAATGTATGTCTCTCGCTTGAATGGTTTCTTCTTAAAACATAAATTGTGGTAACAATATTATACAAATATATTTTTTTCTATTCAGTACAAAATTTAAAATACTATGTTTTTTTCAGATAATGTTGCTGAAATTGCATGAATTGTATACGAGAATAGTTTTCTATAATATAAGGCAAACACAACCTAAGAAAGTTGAAAATTCGTGGAGTTATCCCAAATAGGCATGAAAAAGCAACCACCAATTTGAATTTTGAAAAAAACATGCTAATTATTTTTAAGTAAATGGTAATGTTGTTTCCATGTAAAACAATACTAGTGTTACTCATGCAAAAAAATGCAATATTGTAAGTGTTAAGGTTTCAAAGAAAATAAATTTTCAAATTTGTTAAAATTTCATTATTGTAAGTGTTATGGTTTAAAAGAAAAAAAAAGTTCAAAGTTGTTAAAAGTTTACCATGGTAAGCTGTACCAGACCCCTTAATTTATTTAAGCATATTAAGTGATTAATTAGCTGTGTATATTTATGTAGGGAAAACTGTTCAATATGGGGAGTATTGGCAGGCAAGGGGATTCTTCGTCGATTAGAAATGGATAAGCAACTAAAATTAAAAGTATGATATTTGTATCCTGTGCCTTATTTCGTGTTTGTGTCTTGAAAATCATACTAATATATAAAAATGAGATGGTGTGTGTCTGTCTGTCTGTCTGTTACTCAATCACGCAAGAACCACTGGTCCGATATAAATGAAATTTTGCATGTATGTGGCTACTTTTGATTTCATATTTTGCACTTTAGTGACGTCACTACACCCTTTGGTTTCAAAATTTCATATTTTCATTTTAAATAAAATGAGAACGCTAAGAAATAGCAAACTTTTGACGGCATATACGAGTTTTAAAATGTAATTTACTATCCGAAAGGTCCTTATCACTTTTCGTGTTTCTCCAACGGTTAGCGAGTAAAACCTAAATATGTGCTATAAAACACGGTCAACGCCGAGCGATGTTAGTCTATGTTAGTCTCTACATGAACTATTTTATTTATAGAGGTAGTTTGTGGGGTCTGAAACGAGACGTGATTTTGAGTTTAATTTTATACTCTTTGTGCCGGTTATTGTATGTGAGTATTTGGACCTTGACGCTGTTTCACAATGATATAGTGCTTTCTACTTTGCACTGTACGCTTTCTTTCTTTTTGTAGGTTTGTTTTTTGTTAACTGAATATTTATGTTGGCCAATATTTATCTGCTTTTTGTAGTTTCTTTTTACCATGATGAGAAACCCAAAATCACAGACGAATGTGTCGAAGTCTACCGACTGTCACATTAGTTTATTTAGTGTTCATAATTAATCTTACTGCAGAACTGGGCAAACTTATTTCAATAAACTTGGTATTTTGCCTTTCACGGCTAATGAAACTCCACAAAAAACACGGCGCAAACCTAGAAAAGTTGCTGAGTTTTAATTGCTTGGCCTGAAATTCAATATACAATCATTTTGGAAGCATTTATAGGGAGGTGAAAGATTGTTTTAGCGTTTAGCTCTCGCAGTAAAATAGCGGAGGTTGTGTTCTAAATAAGAAATGAGGTATCATGCAGTTTGCTACTCCTTTAGTAGTCCGCGAGTAGACCACAAGAGCTCACTGATGAACCATCCCGGAGTTACTAGGCGAAATCTTGCAAAAGACACGGCATAAACTTAGAAAATTTGCTGTGAGTAAAACTGATTTTGTTATTATTACTTGGGATGATTAAAGTTTGTTTTATTACGATTACTCTTTATCATGACATGATACTTAGTTTCCGCAATATTACTTACTGCGGATATGATAATTGCTACCAAGTTTGATGTATTTTTAGCAAATTGTTTATATGTTTAAATATAGTATGAAGACGTTAAACGATAGGTGTTCAATATTTAAGAATGGTTGTTTAACTTTTACTACATAGAAGCTGATATTTATTTCCAATATATAAACGCACTTTCCTACCTACAAAGTGGACGCAGACAGGTTTCTCTTCGGGTACTGAGGTTTTCCCTGTCACTATTTCATTCCAGCAACAATCTCCACTATAATTTCATTTATTCTGTCATTCATTTAATCATTGCCCCAGGGGAGTGCGACAGGCTTCGGCAGCTGGCACAGTTCATATCCTCGTTGCTAGATGGGGGTTTCATTCTATTCCCTGACCCGGTCGGTCGACTGAAAGCAGGCTGTGGATTTTCACTTTCCTACCTCTGATTAATAATTGGGTGAGTGAAAATGCATGTAGTCTACACATGTAGTTGGTAACATGGAAATAACATAATTACATTACGAATGTGTGATTATATTAATGATTTAGGCCAGCAAGTACTAAAAGCAGTTCGAAGAACGGGTACTTCAGCTAGTATAATATAACACATCATGCAGAGTTTGATGGTGGTGCATGAGTGGATGTGAGGCTTTTAATAAGAAACTAAGTGAGAAATAAAAGTCACTGTGCTTCATGAACGTAGATAGACCTTGGATGTAGGCCTTCTCCTTCTCGATTTGTCCCCTCATTCTTTTTAATAAATTATCTCTGATTCTCTTACGTCGTGCCGTCAGCACCCTGCTAGTGCGTCCACTAAGCGCGGACGAAAGAAGAGATGTAGGTGAACTGATCGAGCTGGCGGGTTCAACTCGGGAAGGGTTTCTAAATACACACCCCGGGACATTAAATAAGGTAGGATTTCTACTATACCGACATTTTCCTGGAGGGAGTGTGGAAAACGACCCTCTGGATATCCACAGTAAATCTCTGGATTTGCTGCAGCTTCCCATCACGGTCGAGATGAGCGATTAGACGCGTATGGCTTCGCCGCGGGCTCATTACAGTATATCCTAATTTACTGGTGATTGGGAAAGGGTGGGGAACAAAACGGACAAGCGCTGAATATGCTTAGGCTACACACGATAATTTTGAGTATATCGGGAAATTAATACAACTACCTTCACTACCGACCACGGTAGCTACGCGCGCTACCGCGCAATTCCATGGAGCCAAACTATCTCCGGGCTCAGAAGATGAGAGAGTTCGAACACCACCGTCGGCCGATCTTGAAGTGGGTTTCCGTGGTTTCCCATCTCTACTGTAGTTCCAGTCAAACGCTGGGCCGGTACCTTATAATAACCTACGTCATGGCCGCATACTCAAGTCCTTGCACCGTTTTATTAATTTTAATTCATTTTATTAACTCTCTGATGATGTTGGTGACAGGAATGCCATCTTGCCGCATAGAACATCCTTCACACAGAAAAGAATCTCGCACCATGGTTTACCCCATAAAATCGGGAATAATTATGGGTAGAAAAACTATTATCATTATTGTTATTGTCATTATTGCACTGGTTTTGTTCACAGGGCAACAGAAATTCCTTCTCTTGTTCCTTCAGTTGAAGTAAAGCAGCCACTATTGATGTTGCCCGCTCGAGGTTTCATGGTAAGTTGTTCAAAGTTCTCTTTTTATGTTGTTTTATTCAGTTTTAGGGTACGTATTGAGACTCCGGATCCAAGGTGTTGGGTTCGATTCCTGGTTCTGATCTGAAGGCTGGAGCGGGGTACACTCAGTCTCCTGAGGAAAAACTGTGAAGAGATTGGTTCCATTCCCACCCTAGCTGTCCTAGAAGTGGCTTTCCGTGGTATTCCACTTGTACCGCAGATAAATGCTGGGATGGTTGATAACTTAAGTCCACGGCCATCTCCTTCCCATCCTAGCCTCAATTACAACCTACACACGCTATTCAGCTATAACAGGTCATCACTGTTATCAGTCACACACGCATTATATGGCCATGATTTTGCAAAGCCCCTAAATGCAGTGGCGTGCGTTGGGATGCCCTGTGCGGATGCGGATAAACCCGCGGATATCCGCAACATTTTTCGCAATGCGGATATAGTTTGTTTGATTGGTTCTTAAATTTAGCTGCTGCGACAACGCGGTCATGTAGCCCCGTGTACTTTGGGTGTGTGAAGAATCTGTCTGATAACCGGTGTTCGTTTTGATGACTGTATTAGTGCTGTTTTTTAATTCAAGTAAGGACTGCAGACTTTTGAATTTTTCAAATAGTACCTACTTTTGCCACCAAACGCCACCGTCAACGACTACTAGTTCAGAACTTAGCTACCAGACGCCACCGCAGTTGGCTCTTGGCAACGAACGTAGGAACCTAAGAGTGTTGTTTACATTCTTAAACTATATAATTTAGTTTCACACAGGTGTAATTAGTGGAAGGTTCTTTAACATGCCATAAATCAATGACATGGGACCGTCGGCTTTACTTCCCCTCCGAAGGAAGGCATACAGAGGGATTTTTAACGCTCTTAAAACTCCGACGACTTTGGCCGGATTCGAACCCGAGATCTTGGGCATAGAAGCTCAGCATGCTACCAACTACACCACCGAAGTCGCCTACGCTAATCTCATTCAAATTTACACTAACATTAACTGAAAAGGGTTGAAGTTCTAGCTGTATAACATTTATTTCAAACATAGCACATGATATAGCCTACATAGCCTAAGGGAACGATTTGCTCTTCAAATGTCTAAATGTGTCGCTTTAAAGAAAATCCACAGCCTGCTTCCAGTCGACCGGGTCAGGGAATGGAATGAATGAAGCCCCCATCTAGCGGCGAGGATATGAACTGCGGAAGCCTGTCGCACTCCCCTGGGGCAATGATTAAATGAATGACAGATGATATGAAATGACAGTGGAGAGTGTTGCTGGAATGAAATTGTGACAGGGAAAACCGGAGTTCCCGGAGGGAAACCTGTCTGCCTCCGCTTTGTCCAGCACAAATCTCATATGGAGTGACCGGGATTTGAACCACGGATCAAGTGGTGAGAGGCCAGCGTGCTGCCGCCTAATTCACGGAGGCTTAGAGTGTTGCTTTAATATTTTATCTAATCTATACTTAATACAATATAATAAAGCTGAAGAGTTTGTGTGTTTGTGTGTGTATGTGTTTAAACGCGCTAATCTCTGGAACTACCAGTCGGATTCGAAAAATTATTTTTGTATATGAAAGCCTGATTCAAGAGGAATAGTTTAGGCTATGTTAAATATCGGACAGACCACTCCATTCCCCGCATTTAGGCCCTTTTGCACAAGTATACACCGTTTCACCGATCTAATAACTTGACGGACATATTGTCGCTAGGCGACAACGACTAACACTGCATCATGATAGTCAACGCCGCACCATTGATGGACAGGTTGTCACTAGGCAACAACGATTTACTCTGTATCATGATAGTCCGGTAAAATTTGCTAGAGCACACATGGAAAAACTGACCGATTGACAATCAAGGATTGTATTGGACTGTAGTATTCTCTATGCTATCGTATGCACAGTTAATATTTCATTTGCGGGGCTTAGACATCGTGGTCATGTTGCCCCGTGTACATGGGTGTGTGTGTGTAGAATTTATGTGATAACAGCGTTATTGTGATTGTTGCACTAGCATGTGTAAATCATACTAATATATAAAAATGAGATGGTGTGTGTCTTTCTGTCTGTCTGTCTGTTACTCAATAACGCAAGAACCACTGGTCCGATTTAAATTAAATTTTGCATGGATGTAGCTGATTTACGAGGTTTACATATAGGATACTTTTGATTACGATATTTTGCACTATTGAAAAATGGCGACTATTTTCATATTTCCATTTCAAATAAAAAGAGAACGCTAAGATATAGCGACCTTTTGATGGCACTACGAGCTTTGAAATTTAATTTCCTATCCGAAAGGTCCTTATCACTTTTCGTGTATCTTCAACGGTTAGCGAGTAAAACCTGCTTTTGTGACGTCACTTCACCCTTTGGTTTCAAAATTTCATATTTCCATTTCAAATAAAAAGAGAACGCTAAGAAATAGCAAACTTTTGATGGTATACACGAGCTTTAGCATTTAATTTTCTATCCAAAAGGTTCTTATCACTTTTCGGGTATCTCCGACGGTTAGCGAGTAAAGCCTAAATTTGTGCAATAGAACACGGTCAACACCGAGCGGTGCAGTATATCTCTACATATATAAAAAAGAAAATTTGTTTTTTTTCTGAATTTCTACGGAAATTTGAGTTATTTACACGTTTCGGACTGTTTTATGATAGATGCGCGCGAAAATAATGTTTTGGTCTGTCTGTTTGTTTGGCTGTCTGTGGACAACTTTGTTCCCTTATAACTCGAGAACGTCTGGGTGTATCAACGTAAAATTTGGTATAGATATCCATCAGAGGCACGACACTGATCATTGATGTAACCCTTCCCCGTACATCTCATAAAAGAGGGCCTAACCCCTTAAAATTCATGCTGAAATAGGAGTAGAAGGACGAGACAAAGCTCATTTTCAGCCCCTCAATGTGAGAGACAAAACTTGGGGGCCCTAAAAGCACATTTTAAGGTCCTACGTCCAACCGTTTTTGAGATATTCCCAGAAAACTAATTTAATTTAATAAACTAATGAACGAATGCAAGCCGATAACCATGGCAACAGATTCTCCGAGGTCCATCTATTGCTGTAAGACGCAATACAATTGCATTAATTACATTAGTGTGAAAGTTTGCAAACGGTTAGATGGTTATTATGGAACCAAATTAAGCTGTAAATTTCATCAATACGTAAAATGCGCTTAAGGGGGTCAAGGGGTAGTCTAGAATTTTTTCACGCGATTTACATCTGCGGGTGTGGTATGGCAGGTCTATTATATTCCTATCCCTATATATATACACCGCGGACAGGCCAACAAGGACCACGCAAATATCACTTCTTTATAGGTCTAGTTTCCTTCTTTCTCTTCCAGAAGTCTTTCATCCTGGTCGACTGTGCAGCTCTTCTTTCAGCAGTCCATTCTCCTCTGTTGAGATTTTTCTTCTCCCCGACAAGAATTTTGAGACCAAAAATTTTTTTTCTGTACTCTATTCGATTTAGACAATCTTCTTCAGTAATTTTGAATTTTTGAAGTTCTTCTTTCATTTGTTTTACATAGCCTCCTTGTCCTTTATAGTTCCAGATTTTATCAAAAATTTGTTTGTTTAACCTTGAGCAATCCATGCGGACCATATGTCCGTAGAACTGAAGTCGCCGTTTTCTGATCATCACTTCAAGGTTGTCGATTTTACTATAAATTTCTGCATTCGATCTCAGTCTATAACCTTCCTGTGTTTTCCTAGGACCATAAATCCTTCTTAAAATTCTTCTTTCTATCTTGAGCAAATTCTCCATTCCGGTTATATTTGTAGTTTCCATGCCGTACAAGATGACTGGTCTAACAACAGTATTAAAATGTCGTAATTTTGCATTGATAGACAGGTTCTTTTTATTGTATATATTTTTTGTACAAAAATTTAATCTTTCCAATTTCCCTTTTTTGTTCTCGATTGCCAATTTATCCGTCCCATTGCTACTAATTATTTCTCCAAGATATTTAAATCGGTCAGTGACCCTGGTGCTCCCATAATTTGTTTTTATCATTTTCTTAGTGTATTTCTGATCACTTGTCATCATCTCTGTTTTTACCAACGAAATCTGTAAGCCCGCTTTTTCCGCCGTTTCTTTTAACTGATCAATTTGGTTAATAGCTTCTTGTTCTGATTCAGCAAACAACGCTACGTCGTCAGCAAATGCTAAACCTTTGACTCTGAGGTTCTTATTCTTTGTACCAATTTTAGCACTTGAATCGTTCTTCTCCCAAAACGTCCTCATGACTTTATCCAAGACCAAATTGAAAAGCAGTGGTGATAGACTGTCCCCTTGTCTTAGCCCAGTTTTTACCTCGAAGGGCTCGCTAACTTCATTTAAAAATTTGACTCTGGAAATCGTATTAGTTAATGTAAGTTTTATTAAATTTATGGTTTTTTGATCAACTTGGTATTCCTTCAATGTGTCAAAAACAGTATCCCTATCCACTGAATCATACGCTTTCTGAAAATCAACGAATGAGATAAAGATATTCTTTGGCCTGTTGTTGTAATATTTTAATATCAATTTTAAACTAAGAATTTGTTCTGCACACGATCTATTCCTTCTGAAACCTCCTTGGAACTCGCCAAGCTGTGGTTCGATCTGTGGTTCAAGTCTGTTTAAAAGTAGTTTGGCAAATATTTTATATGTGACAGACAACAATGAGATCCCCCTATAACTATTGACATCAATTTTTGAGCCTTTTTTATGTAGTGGATGAATTAAGGCGATTAACCAGTCTTCTGGAATTGCTTCCTCAATCCAAATTTTCTGGAATAGATTTGTCGTCGCTATTAAAAATTCATCATCTACAAGCTTCCACATTTCTGCAATTATTCCATCTTTGCCTGAGGCTTTATTGTTTTTAAGTGAGTTGATAATACATTTAACTTCATTTACATCTGGGGGCGTAGAGTCAAAATTTTGTGTTGTAAATTTGAAACTCAACTTGTCTGTCGGTTTTGGACAATTTAACAACTTCTCAAAATACGCAGCCAAGATATCACAATTTTCCTTGTTGTTTAATGCTAGCGTACCATCTTCCCTTTTGAAATTTAAACTCGGCGCTGAATATCCAGTGATTTCATTCTTAAATGCTCTATAAAACAATCGGGTGTCATTTTTCTTAAAATTGTCGTCCATTTCCATTATTTGGTCCTTCATATATTTTCTTCGAATCGTTCTTAAAGTCTGGTGGGCCATTTTCCTTAATCTTTGTACTTCCTCTAAATTTTCTGGAGTCTTGTTCCCGTTCCACTTGTGCCAAGCACAATGTCTTTCTTTGATCACTCTATCCCTATATTATATTATTATTATTAATATTATATTATGGCGAACAACGACGAGACAAAGCCCCTCGGTGCCAGAAATAAAACTCGAGGGTCCTCGAAAACTACAGTATAAGGCTCTAAAACCAACAGTTTCTGAAACATTCCCAGAAAACTAATTAAATTTAATTTAACAAACTAATGAAGGAATGCAAATCGGTAACCATGAGAACATTATCTCAAGGGGTGGCATACAACTTTCCATCTATTTCAGTAAGAAGCAATTTATTACATTTATTACATTTATTACATTTCTGTGAAAGTTTGCAAATATAAGGTTATCACGGAACCAACGTAGACTGTATAGTTCATCAATGCAATTAAGGGGGTCAAGGGGTAACCTAGGATTTTTTCATGCAATTTTCACTGCGACATATAGTACAGAAGGTCTATTATATCTCCAAACAAGAACATTATTTTCAAAAATTCCTGAATTGAATCAGCATTTTTTTGCGGCTTTTAGGAATTTGGGCCATTTGAGACTAAAGAACCTGAATTTTCATGCACCACAAGCTTTTATAATTTATGATAGAGGTCTTCCTGTGTATGGGGACCCAACACAACGTAGAGGGTCTGTTTTTATGTGACGTGTATTGCGTTTCATCTATAAGGCTTTCAATTCTATTTCATGTCAGGAAGTACACGTTAGGTGAATTTAGTTTGAGAGCACATTTTAATTAATCTTTTTTTTTTTGTCGACATACGGGTTCATCGTAAGGATGATTTTCTTTGATACTGTGTGGTAGATATACCCATATTTGGAATTCTGGGTGATATGTTGTAGACAATAGTATTGTCTGTCTGTCTGTCTTTCTGTGTATCCTTATGTATGCCTATAACTCATGTTTGGATGCTTGGTGCATCGTAAAATTAGGTATGGTAAACATGAGTCAATACACCAGTCATTTATAAAACTCTTCACCGTACATTTCATACAGTAGAAGGGTGGATATCGGGAAAAACTTCTCAAAATACATGCTAAAATAGGCGAAATATAAAAATTATCCTAGAAGGACGACCAAAGCATATGTTGCACTTCTCAATGTGAGACACAAAATTTGCGAGTCTATAAAGGGACTCCGAAAACCACAATATAAGGCCCTTAAATTAACAGTGTGTGTGATATTCCCAGAAAACTAACTTCGTTTTGAAAAATTTATGAAGGAATTACAAGCCGCTAACCATTGCAACAGTAGCTCAATTGATAATGTCTGGTGCGTCTCTAAAAGCAACAGAACTTAAAAGGGACGTAACACCAATAACATTATTATTATTATTATAATGTCTGGTGTTAACACCGAACACCGTTCGAAGAACGGGTACTTCTGCTAGTACGGTATAAAACTCAATGTTGGTTTGTCTGTTATTTATAAAAATCTACACCGTTTCACCTATCTGAACCAACATTTGTATACTTACCCTTTGGAACCCTGCGAGTAACACTGTTTACATGAAATTTCGGACAGACCACTCCATTCCCTGCATTTAGGCCCTTTGGCACAAGTCTACATCGTTTCACCGATCTGAACCACACTTAATGTACTTACCCTTCGAAACCCTGCGGGTAACACTAACCACTTGATATTTTGAACAATTCTCTCCATTCCCTACATTTAGAACAACAGACAAAATGAACTTGAAAACTACGTTTTAAGGTCCTAGAAACATTCATGTCCGTATAGTGTAACTGTATGTATATTTTAATAAGTCAATTGTTGGCTGGCAATGCGAGCTGTATCACGTCGCCCCTACCAGAATTGCGAAAATAGTTACAACTTGCGCTGCTTATAAATTGGAGTCACTGGGAGTAATTATTGCAAGAAGATTTCTTAGGCCCCGTAAGACAGTTATCATCATGAACATATGCCTCTATATAAGTGCGATAGTGTTAGTGCAGTACATAGAGGTAATCAGCTGCAATAAGCGTGGGTGCTTTCAAATTTAATTTCATTTATTCAGATCCTTATCCTTGAGCTCTGATTATTTTCCTATGGCACTATGTGACAAAATACGACACTATTGATCTCTACTTTTCTAACAGCCAATGAGATAAAGGCCCTAGGCAGTGTCTTTTATGCCACATACTCCTCTTTCTAATCATATTTTTCCATTCGTTTGTCAATTACATTTGTCAGTACTGGAGTTAGTAAATAGCCGATTCCCTATTCATTATTGTCATTATCATTACGGGAAAATGACCTGAATGTTACGTCCATTATACTGTACTATTTATCGCCCACACCACCACCACAAAAAGTTATATTTTTAAAATATTGTTTTCTGTTAATTTAAGTATTATATGCCAGTTCAGTAGTAGTATTCATCATCATCCATAAAACAAACAAAGCCACCGGGCGAAGCCGGGCACTATTGCTAGTTAATAGTATTATTGTAATGCCAGTAGATTCGGATAACAAACGTGCGGATGCGTGTACCAGTCGTGCGGATGTGAATAACAGCCGTGTGGATGCCGATAACGTTTTGTTTATCCGCGCAAGGCTTACATATAGGTTACACTGATTGTGAGAGGGTATAGCGTGTACCCCTACAAGTCCTACACCCGCAAAGCATTGCCTTGTATTCAAGCCAGCAGGTCGAATTGAAGCATGCATCATCTCGTTTCAAAGACGTCCTAGTTCCTTTCGTCTATAACAGGTAGCAACGGATATAGTCTGATAGCGAGAACAACACTGAACAGGGGCGTATATAGAGTTTTATTTCGGGGGTGTCCAATGGGGGTTAGGGGGCATGGTATAGGCCCAAAGAATAGGTGGTCGGGTTCACCCCGGGAAACTTTTGTATAATTTGGTGAACGATTAACGGTCACGTTAAACTACAAGCTTGCTTGCTTGCTTTTTGAACTTCTATGCCCAAGGTCGTGGGTTCAAAGTCGGCAGAAGTCGTCGGATTTTCTAAGAGCGCTAAAAATCCCTCAGTATGCTTCCCTTCGGTGGGGACGTTCCAACGTTCGTTGCGAGTTGCTGGTTGCGGTGGCATCTAGTAGCCAAGTCCACAGCTAGGAGTCGTTGACAGTAGTATTTGGTAGCAAAATTAGGAACTACTACTTGAAATTGACCGTCTGCAGTCCTTACCTGAATTACTGACATCACAATTAACACCATTTATCAGACAGATTCTACACACACCCAAAGTACACGGGGTTACATGACCGCGTTGTCACAGCCCCTAAACTGAGGAACGAACCAACATCTCTGCGGGAGATAAAATTTTGCGAGAAGAAGTAACATACCGTTAGATAGTTACACATCAGTGTCGAAACCTTGCATAAGGACAGTGTGACCACAAGTATAACAAGTAGTTCCGTGAAGAACTATACAGCCTATTTTCATATATCCTACTTATGTTAACTGCCACTATCAACATACAAAATTTCAGTTAGATTGCTGTAATAGATTCGTAGATATTGAGAATCGACTAAATATTTCGGATGGTCACCATGTTGGATTGTATATATGTAGGTCCTAGAGTTATGTACTGTTACATGAAGATTATTGTGTACGTGTAGTGTGTAGATTATTAGCTTGGGAATAACCTAACCCCCAAGGGAAGATGATGACAAAAAATGAAGTGGGTTTCGGACCGGAGAAAAAGGATGGAGAAATAGGAAGAGAGTTTGACATAAGTTATGACTAAGTGTTCTTGCTCAAATGCAACAAGTGGTGAACACCCTATCAATAGGTTTATTTTTATTAACGAGGGCATGAACCTAGAAAGAGTTAGAGAAGACAGGATCTTGCCTAACCGTTATGTTAGAGAAATGATAAATCAAAGAACAAATCTTAAATTTATTTAACGGTATAGAAGGAAGTAGTTTTTGTAACAAATATATAATTTTGATCTCTATAAACAATTGGGGTCGCAGATCTCCGAAAACATCTAAAGCTTGCGCCAGGCAATTGATAATTCTTTTGGTTTTAAACCTTTTATATGCTTTAAAATCTTCGCAAGATTTTGAAATGGCGAAGATAAATAAAGGAAAAATTTATAGATAACTGACGTAATTAAAGTTAAACAATAAATCAAGTACAAGGTGTGTACTTTAAGAATTTCTAGGTAAATATCTTAGAAAGAGTAACAACTTCGAAAGTAACAACATCAAAAAGCAGGAAGAATAAAATAGAAGTTTCTATAACTTCTTATATTAATACAGAAATACTTGGTTGGATTATGCAAATAGGGCAGGTTACTTATTGTGAAACCTGAAGAGAACAATCGAAAGGAAGTTTCTAGAACTCCTATGTTTAAGTAGGGATCACGAGACAAATGGGGCAAGTTTCCCTTTCGTGAAACCTAGAGATAACTCACTTATGAGTTGAAAGAATTGTATTCCCTAATTAGAAGGGAGAAACAATATAATTTAAGGCGTGTACTAGACACGAAGTTTTACAGACATTAATTCGTGATACATAAAGCAAAGAATGGAGGGCACTAATTGAGAGTGACACCTCATTGAAAAAAGACCTAAAGTAACAATTTTATTATTTTGGTTTGTTAGTAAGGGGTTTGGGAAAGATCAAATGGGATTGAGGAAAAGTGTTCATGGCCGTATTTATTGTACACGGACGAACGCGACGCGGATGAAAGGTTGAACAAGCACTGATTTCACTATAGTCTGTTAATATAGATGAAAAGTTCACTGTAGTAGCACAAAAAGTTTATGGCAAAGAAAGTTATTGCAATGATGGAAAATAACTAGTTACACTAGATATGCGAGAGTCTATTGCTTGAGAAAGTTGTAGATTATCGTTGAATGCGCCAGAGAAAATCCCAACGGAGGAAGAAAAATTAGATATTGATTAGTAGTTCATAGATTCCTTAGTTTGAAAAAGTTTTCCCACATGTGAGTGGAAAATACATGACAGTATAACTGGTAGATAGAGTGCAGATTCTGGAAGGTTCCAGAGCAATCATGACTGAAGAATAGGGCAAAAGTTAGTCCAGCGGTGGAACGAGCTAAGTATTTTATAGACAGTGGGTAATTTAATGGTATCCCACGTTGTGAGAAAATCTCTCATTTAATAAGCATAAGAAATGCTGCTTCCTGTTAAGATTGGCTTAGATAGACAAAAGCCCAACATAGAAAATCCCGCGAAGGATGATTATTGCCCCAAATATAGAAATCTCACACTGCCTATAAAATGATCATTAAAAAGCATGTAGCTATTTAAAATCCATTAAAATAAGTTGAAGAACGTAGAAGTAGTACTTAGCTTTGCTTCATGGCGAAGGCGATGATCCCTTTGACGGTTGATACTAAAATTCTAACATGGCGTAGAATTTTAAAAGTTTGCCTCTCAAGTTGAGGAGGCGAGCTTTAGTGGAGCTCTAACTGACTTAGTCGACTTCCGACGTACAAGTGAAGGCTGCTAGACGCAGAGAAAGCACACCAGCCTAGACGGCATGTCCAACAAGAAGTTGAGTGCACTGAGAGTGTGAGCGGTTGCTCACGACGCGGAGACAAGTCGAGACGAAGTATTGAAGTGAAGTGACCGAGCGAGCGGGCTGCGCGCGCGGAGAAGCGAGCAGTAGGAGGAGGGGAGAAGAGAGGCAAGCGGGCGAGTGAGGGGAGGAACAAAGAGGTTACACATAAACATGAAAAATCTTTACAAAAATAAAATTCTTCTTGGAGCGGTGTCTTCATGGAGTAGTTGGTTGGTGAAGAACACGACGCTCTGCAGATTAACATAGAAGTCTTCACGGTTTGAAGCAATGGAAGTTCGGAAGGCAGCGATGGGACGCTGTCAGGCTGGTTCAGCGGAATATGCGTTTCTGTAAAAAACTGACAGAAAATTAAACAAATGCACGGGGCAAACAGGAGGAAACAGTTCGATGTTGGTGTGTGCCGAAAAGAAATTTAAATAAATGGACTGATATAAAGTAATGAACAGCAAAAGCTAATTCTTTCTTTCCGCGTATTTGCAAAAATACACCATGTAGCACTCAAACTTCCATCGCATGATTAGGACACAAGAAATAAAAAGGAGATTTTAAAATTTCGCACAGCTGCCATCTTGTGGTTATGGAAACAATTGAAATAAATTAGTTGCCAGTGGATTAACATTCGTATGAGGATTTACTGTACCAAGTTTCACTGCACTTGTATGGTTACATTGAGAGAAACGTCCATGTGAATATGTATAGTTCGCGTCGCCGCCATGTTGGATTTGTGATCACCAGGTTATTTTAAGTCCTATAGGTGCACTTAAGTTTATAGCCCCTATGAACATAAAAAAATTCAGTTTGCTTGCTATAATAGATTCGTAGATATTCAGAGCCGTCTAAATATTTCGGATGGTCGCCATGTTGGATTGTTAAATGTATAGGCCATAGAGTCATGTACCATTAAAGGAAAATTATTGCTTAGGTTTATTATTCCAACTTTCACTTCGATCGCATGATTACGACACAAGAAATAAAAAACTTAATTTTAAAATTCGCACAGCCGCCATCTTGAGGTTATGTAAACAATTGAAGTAAAATAGATACCAGTGCATTACAATGTGTATAAACATTTCCTGTACCAGATTTCATTGCGTTTGGAAACTAAACCGCGAGAAAGGTCTATTTAAATTATTCAAATTCGCTTGGCCGCCATGTTCGTTCTGTAGCTAATCGGTTTTTGAAAGTCTTATAGATGAACTTTCAGTAGTGCCCTGTATCTCCTTACAAAGTTTCAGGAAGATACCGCTAATAGTTTCAGAGATATAGAATGCCGGTGAAATATTTCGCACATCCGCCATCTTGTGGTTATGTAAACAATTGAACGAAGTTAGATGTCGGTGCATTACAATGTGTATAAACATTTACTCTACCAAGTTGTATTGCGTTTGATTGGTTAAATCGCGAGTAACGTCTATTTAAAGTCGCTAATTCACGTGGCCGCCATGTTGGTTTTGTAGTTACCAGTTTTTCAAAAGTCACATAGGTGAACTTCTTGTAGTTCCCTTTATCACCGTAATAAATTCCAGGGTGATATCGGTAATAGTTTCGGAGATATTGGATGTTGGTGAAATATTTCGCACAGCTGCCATGTTGGATTGGTGAGACGTAACAAAATTTGAAGGGCACGGTCGGGGTCATCCGGAATAGTGCTATGAACTTACCGAGTTTCATTGAAATCGCTCCAGCCGTTTAAAAGTTATTAGGGACACACACACACACGCGCGCACGCACACACGGACAAAAGGTGATCTCATAAGCCTATTTTTTCAAAATTGAAAATAGGCTAAAAATGGACCCCAAATGAAGAGACAGTTACCGTCCCCATAAGACAATAAAATGTTAAAAATATGCATAAAAAGACGAAAACCAAAGTTAATTAAGCTCCAATTGTAAAATACTTTCTCTCAATAAACGAGGTCTGATCCTTCTACGAAAACCTGCATATTCTGCCTATTTTCGCCTATCCCCTAGTTTGCCCGGTGAAATCTTTCTCCGCCTTCCGGCATGCCGAGAGGAATTATTTTCTAGGTTTATGCCATGTCTTGTGTGGGGGGGGGGGTTCACCTAGGAACACCAAGCTGACTCATCAGTGGGCTCTTGGTATCCATGCCCGGACCCCCACCTTTTTCTGAAGCGCACCAGCGTCTCTTTACTGCGAGCGCTAAAAGCTCAAGCAGCCTTAACCTCCACATGAAGGCTTCCAGGAGGATGTTACATTGGCTTTCACGGCCAGTGTATGAAAACTCAGCATTTTTTCTAGGTTATGCCATGTCTTGTGTGGGGTTTCCCCTAGGAACACAAAGCTGGCTCATCAGTGGGCTCTTGGTGACCGTGCCCGGACCCCCACAGGAGTAGCGAATTGCACGTTACCTCCCTTTTTATGAAGCGCATCTGGGCCTCTTTGCTGCGAGAGCTAAAAGGTCAAGCTGCCTTAACCTCCCTATGAAGGCTTCCAAAAAGAAACCCCACATAAGGCACGGCATAAACCTAGAAAAAGGTGTGCAGAGTATTAACTATTCAGTTGTCCACACGAGGCTGAGTGCTGCCCCTTCCAGCCCTCACGTTATTTTTAAAATCCCTGATGGAGCCGGGAATCAAACCCGGGTCCTCTGAGTGCGAGGTATATGCACCACCCCAATACCACGGGGCCGGCTTAATAATTATTATAGCCTACTGCTACTGTATGTGCAGTACTGAATTGTACCGTATGAAGATGACTTCAACAGATTTATTTAGTAGACTAATGATGATGATACAGTATTATTATTACTGTTATTGTTATACATAGTTGGTGTTAGTTACTCTTCACTTTAATACAGTGCTTCACAAGACTCGAGGGTCACCGCACGCCACTGCCTATATGTTTTGTTCACATTCTATAAAGAGTTTGGTTGCTGTAGCCCTACCTATATTAAGTTCCTTCAATCATCTACGGCATAATGGTATGTATCTGAACTTCTTTCCCAAACGTTCCGGATTCAATACCCGAAACTGTTACAAATTCTATAAATTGATGATTGTATTGATAACAAATGTAAGCTTTCAGCTATTAGGTCGTGTATCGTACAGGAAGTACAAACTATGTACACACATCAAAAAAAGTTTTGCATCACCTCGGTTCCCAGATCTCCGGCATATAGACGTTGACTGTGTATATTGTATCCAAGATACAGTCCCTTTGACTGTTCATAGATGTCACAAAAACTGCTCAAAGATGTAAACAACCATGCATGAGCAGGGCCTATTAGACGGAGGGGGTACGACAGCCGATCAGTTCCAGTCATTCCACCAGGACGAAGGTACGCTGCTCATGTTGTCTGTAGTTCTACCATGCCTAGAAGGTCAATACCGCAGTTCGATCACGTCCGCATTGTTACTTTGTGTCAAGAAGGGCTCTCAACAAGGGAAGTTTCCAGGCGTCTCAGAGTGAACCAAAGCGATGTTGTTCGGACATGGAGGAGGTACAGAGATACAGGAACTGTCGATGACAGGCCTCGCTAAGGCCGCCCAAGGGCTACTACTGTAGTGGATGACCGCTACTTACGGATTGCCGCTTGGAGGAACCCTGACAGCAATGCCACCATGTTGAATAATGCGTTTCGTTCAGCCACAGGACGTCGTGTTTCAACTCAAACTGTGCGCAATAGGCTGCATGATGCGCAACTTCACTCCCGACGTCCATGGCGAGGTCCAGCTTTGCAACCCCGACACCATGCAGCGCGGTACAGATGGGCCCAACAACATGCTGAATGGACCCCACGGAATTGGCATCACGTTCTCTTCACCGATGAGTGTGGCATATGCCTTCAACCAGACAATCGTCGGAGACGTGTTTGGAGGCACCCTAGTCAGGCTGAACGTCTTAGACACACTGTCCAGCGAGTGCAGCAAGGTGGTGGTTCCCTGATGTTTTGGGGTGGCATTATGTGGGGCCAACGTACGCCACTGGTGGTCATGGAAGGCTCCGAAACGGCTTTACGATACCTGAATGACATCCTCCGACCCATAGTGCAACCATATCGGCAGAATATTGGAGAGGCATTTGTCTTCATGGACGACAATTCTCGACCTCATCGTGCACATCTTGTGAATGCGTTCCTTCAAGATAACGACATCGCTCGACTACAGTGGCCAGCATGTTCGCCAGACATGAACCCTATCGAACATGCCTGGGATATGTTGAAAAGGGCTGTTTATGGACGTCTTGACCCACCAACCACTCTGAGAGATTTACGCCGAATTGTCGTTGAGGAGTGGGACAATTTGGACCAACAGTGTCTTGATGAACTTGTGGATAGTATTCCACGACGAATACAGGCATGCATCAATGCAAGAGGACGTGCTACTGGGTATTAGAAGTAGTGGTGTGTACTGCAATCTGGACCACAAATGCTGAAAGTTTAGCTGTATGATGGTACAACATGCAATGTGTGGGTCTCATGAGCAATAAAACGAGCTGAAATGTTGTTTGTGTTGATCTCTATTCCCTTTGTATTTAAAGGTTCCGGAACTCTTGGAACCGAGGTGATGCAAAACTTTTTTTGATGTGTGTAGATGGATGGTGAAGAATTGAAAGGTCTGACCCAAATAAATGTAGATGTAAACTGTGCCAGTGAAGCATTAAATATGTATGTGGCACTTGCCCTTTTTCACTAGACGTTCCATACTTCCAGTATGATTCATGGTAAATAAATAAATAAATAAATAAATAAATAAATAAATAAATAAATAAATAAATAAATAAATAAATAAATAATAATAATAATAATAATAATAATAGAAGAACGTCAAGAATTGAGTCAAAGTGCTTAACGCTTTCCAATATTGGGAAAATAAGCTGTAAATAAATAAATAAATAAATAAATAAATAAATAAATAATAATAATTTTGACTTATCAATCGGTATCACACAACAGGTCGGATCTGGTGGTTGTAAACAAGAAAACCAAGCAAACGACATTGATTGATGTTGCGATTCCTAACTACAAGAATCTTTAGTCAAAACACATTGAAAAGATCAGCAAATACAGCGAGTTGATCGACCCTATCAAAAGACAATGGCATGTAGAGCGAGTAAAGACCATACCTATCATCGTCTCGAGTTCGGGCGTGATCCCAAGTACCTTGCTCCAAGGCCTTAAGGAACTGGATCTGGATACTCGGCTGTACAAACTAATGCAGAAGGCAGTAGTTCTATCTACAACCAGAATCGTTCGGAAGTTCATGGGTAGCAAAATTTCAGCTTAGAAGTTGCTGTTTCCGTAGCTATACTTTGGTTCACTCAAGCCCGTATAGTTACGTTGTAATATACCAGAAATGTGTTATATGTAGCCTACTGTATAAACCGAAAATAATAATAATAATAATAATGAGACTTACAAGTAATCAATATAGAAAATTTCGAAGACCGAACTGAGTGCCAGACGAAAATCGCGAATGTTAAGTTTGAACCAAGATTATTACGACAACCTGGGAAAAAGTGGACAGTTGAGAGGAAGAGGGAGCATTCCGCGCGAATGAAGAGATTTTGGGAGGAGCGGAGGAGACACACCTCCAAATGGCATTATGTTATCAAGTTTAATCGCTCTCCTGTAGGGGAATTTTCGCTTAAATAAAATAAATAATAATAATAATAATAATATTCTTCCCCTTCCATCTAAATGGTTTGTAGCCTACTTCCTGTAGGCCTACACCCCGTGGCGTAGCCCAGTGCGTTAAATTACTGCTGTAGTTATATTTGAAGGGCTTGAACATCGTGCTGATTTATCCCCGTATACTTGGGTGGGTATAGAATTAGTCTGATAACCTGTTCTATTGTGGTGTCTATAGTATTGTGTGCATTGATTACGAAGGTGAGGATAGGGAAAGGGGTGGCATTGAATATATAAATATTAATTATATCAGTGAGTGCCTCCTCATCCACATCTGTTTTTATATCTTGCCCTGTTGCCAATTCTAGTAAACAATCCAATTCCGGGGAATATTCCAAATTCAATTAAGATTCAAATTATCCGCAATATTGTCCATTATAATACAACTATATCAAGTCAACCTCCAACAAACAGAGCAAAAATAAGTTAATAAATATTTTACTTTTTCGGGGAGATGATGAAACCTGACATGTTAATAGTCACCGATATAATTTCTTTAATGTTTAACTGAGCTGAAGACGGTTCATGAGGTGGTTTACATGTAAAAAGTTTAATTGTTTTTAATGGTAGAATCTGTGATATAAATTGTTTAAAATACTCGTGGTTAACTTTTGAAGGTACTAAGCTGTATCCAATTTACCAAAATCTTGTTCAAATCAATTGTTATTATGCAGGACTATGTTATATTTACTTCCATTTGAAGGATATTTGATTTAAACACTTTACTGCTCTTGCTGACTTTACAAACACTTTCTATAATAGATACAAAATACTTGAATACCGGTCAATATAATTAACTTACGAGCCATGTAGCTTAGTTCGTTTATGAACCTTTTGGTGAAGCATTGTGTGCAAAGGAGCAGAGGCATGGAGAGCGATCACGGGCCTTGGGAAGTAGGGATAATTGGCCGAAGCTGGCGCAGAGGCTAATGCGTAGCGTTGTGACTAACGTTCGTGACAGCCGCGTGCCAACACCCCCATGCTGGTCTTATGGAGGGTGAGTTGAAGCCGTCACATGGAGTGGTCGCAGGCGCGCTACCCTAACACCACGGGGCCGGCTGCGAGTATTATGTACAAATTGATCTTTTGATCTAAAGAAATTGAAACGAAACGAAGGAATGAAGACTGACAGATAAACAGACAGACAGGTAGGGGACAGTGAAATTACGTATGCTATCATTATTCTACTTTTGTGCATACATTTTATTCAGCCTTTTTTTAAAGCTGACATTTCATGCATCGTATTTCTTGAATATAATTATGTTCTGTGATTGGTAAAAAATCCTTATTGTTGTCCAAGTATGACCAAACTTGTATACGCCAACTTATCACTGCGGAAGATGACCTCAGTGTTCTTCCCCTTAAAGCTATAATTTTAGAAATTTTAAGTTAATACAGGGCGCCCGGGAATGTTCTCCACAGCGGCTACGTGCAGCTGCGAGTGGTTGCGTCATCAGTTTAGTTGGCAGCACAGTGTCCTTGACAGGGTGAATTGCAATAAGCCAGCAAGTGTGTCATCAGCAATTCTAGCATCAGTTATGAATGGCTGTGGTGAGTATAAAATTTACTGATTGTTTGTTATGATACAGCCGTGCTGCCAACGTAACTGGTGACGTAATCTCTCGCAGCAGCTTGTATGCACTACGGAGATCATTCCCGGGCGCACTGTAGATGGCTTATTGAAATATTACTCTCTATAATTTCCTGCTATAACGGCTTAAATACGACACGATTTATTTAAATTCCTCTTCGTTCGAGTTTTTCCTTCCACGGAAACACCAATTATAAACGTTACTTGAATTTGAATGCGTTTTTAAATGGTATGAACTCCATCTTGAGGAAAGAATTCAATATGAAAATCAATAAATATAAAGCAAAAATAATTGGATGCAGCCGTAAGTAATTGGAAACCCATATTGACGTCAATTTATCAGGCGAAAAAATTAGGAAGTAGGAGACTTTTGTTACGTAGGAAGCAAAAAACCAGTGATGGACGAAGAAAAGAGGGTATGAATATTAGGTTGTCTCAGGCGAGGAAAGCAGTTCTACTGAAAAGGAATCTGTTGATATCGAATATAGACTTGCCTTTTTTGAAAGCCTTTGTCTGGAGCATGGCACTTTAGTGAAGTGAAACTTGGACTTTTGGAGCAGCAGGAAAGAGACAAGAAGCGTTTGAAATATGGTGTTACAGGAGAATGATGAAGATCAAATGGGTAGATAGAATAACAAATGAAGAGGTATTAAGTCGATTGGGAGAGAAGAGATAGGTTGGTAGGACACATACGAAGGCATCCAGGAAAAACAGACTTAATAATGGAAGGAAGGGTGGAGGACGAGCAAGAATTGTAGGGGTAGAGCAAGTTTAGAATATGTTAAACAGATTGTCTCGGATGTAGGGTGCGGTAGCTGTGTAGAGATGGAACGATTAGCTCAGGACAGGGTGGCATGGAGCGCTGCTTCAAACCAGTCAAAACACTGATGACTCAACCTACAAGACAAACGTAACTTGGTGTAATTCTCTTAACATGGATATCCTTTTGGCTGGGGGCTCTATATGTGATTAGCGTGGACAATAAACCGACACGGATATCCAGTGGTTACCATTGCAACGAGTGTACGTCATCTTGGTCTAGGCATTCTAGTTCAGTAGAGACATCTATATGTTGCTATAAGAACATCTTATTTACTATTATTGAAAGTTAGTATGCCTGTCGGTCGCGAGATACTACGAGCTCGTAGTGTGGGACATAAAGTCCCTAAAGTTACTAAAATTCGTACAAAATGTCGATTGTTTCTTCCAGTGTGTCATTTTAAATTTTAAAATCAGTGCTACCAACATAACATTCGATTGTCAACGTAAAATCCCTAAAACGTTACTAAATTCAAATACCTGGGTAGTTTATTGGCTAAGGAATAACCCACCCACCAAGGGAAGATGATTAAACAAAAGGAAGTAGGTTTTGGATTGGAGAAAAAGGATAGAAAAATAGGAGGAGAGTCCCACAAAATTAATAAGTTTAACTTTAAACACACTTAAAGGCGGTTGCCACTGGAAATTAACTCTCTGATACCTAAAGTAGGTACGAGCTTGGTCGAAGCTGACGGGAACCGCAGCTAAGACTTGGGCGATTTGCCAGAGAAAGGCTTTAGTGTATTTCCTCCCAAGCATGCATAAAAGTACTATAGGGAAGGGTGATGGTCTGGCCAGACAAATAGTAGTAGATTTGTTCTGTATTAACGATGGCATAAACTTGGGAAGAGTCAGGGAAGACAGACTCTTGCTTAACCGTGGTATTTGAGAAATGATAAATCCAAAAACAAATATTTAATTTATTTAACAATTCAAAGAAGTTTGAGGAAATTAACAAGCATGTAATATAATTTTGACAAACATAGTTCATTTAAACTTTTTTAAGAAATGGGGTCGCAGACCTCCTCACATTAAACGATTGCTCCAGGCAATTGACCATTTATGAGGTTTAAAACCTTACATGTTTCTAAAATCTTTATAGGAAAATAAAAAGACATGTGTAGTAATTAAAGTTTAAACATTTAAATTTAGTACAAGGAGTGTACTTTAAGAAATTCTTAAGAGAATGTTCTAGAGAAAGTGACAACTTCGAAAATAACAATAAGAAAAACATGAAGAATAAGATAGAAGTTCCTACAACTTCTTATATTTATACAGAATTAACTTTGGTTATTATGCAAATAAGGGCAGGTCACTTACTGTGAAACCTGAAGAAAGTTAAAAGGAAGGTTCTAGACTTCCCAAGTTTGAGTAGCAATCACTAGCCAATGGGACAGTTTCCATTTCGTGAAACCTGAACATGACTCGCTCAAGAGTTTAAAGAATTGTTTTCCCTGATTATAGGAAAGGAACAATGTGAATTTAACCCGTGTATAAAACACGTAATTATACAGCAATTACTTAATGATAAACAAGAAAAATGGAAGGGCACTTTGCAGAGTGACACCTTATTGAAACAGACCTAAATTGAAAAATGTATTACGGATTGTTAGTAGGAGGTTGAGGAAAGATCATTGGGATATAGGATCAATGTTCATGGCCGTATTTAATGCAAACGGACGATCGCGACGCGGTAGAAACGTGGAGCAAGCACTGGTTATCACTGTAGTCTATAAAGATGGATGCAAAGTTCACTATAGAAACACTAAAGTTTATGAGAAAGAAAGTTATTGCAATTTATGGAAATAACTGATTGCACTATATAGGGGAGAGTCTATTTCTTGAGAAAGTTGTGATTTACAATTAAATGTACCATAGAACATTCCAGCGGTTCCAGCGGTGGAAGAAAGTTAGCTATTGCAACAATTTGTAAGGAAGATTCCTCATTTTAAATATTATTGTCACAAGTGAGTGAAAAATACCTGACGGCAAGACTCGCAGATAGAGTACAAGATCTCGAAGGTTCCAGAACGACCTTAGTAGAAAAATGGGGTTGAGAAAATCCAACGGAGGAACTAGCTTGGTGAATTATAGACAGCGGGTATTAGGTAATATCCCACGTAGTGAGAGGATTTCTCATTTGAATAGCTTAAGAAAAGCTCTTTTTTAGTAAGGTTGGCTTATACAAGCAAAAGCTCAACATGGCAAATCCCACGAAGAATGATTTTTGCCCCAAAATAAACAATTTCACACTGTCTATAAAAGTATCGTTAAAAGCACGTGGAAGTTAAAACCATGAAGATGAGGTTAAAACTTTTAAGATGGTACTTATCTTAATTTCATGTTGAAGGCGAAGTTTCCTTTGACAACTACCTTGCCAACATGGCGTGGAAGAGTGTATGCCTCTTGGTTTGAGGAGACTAGCTCGAGAGGAGCTTTAACTGACCGAGTCAACTGCCTATTGCGAAGTGAGACCTGCTCAACGGAGCACGGAGGGTCCAAGGAAGGGGAAAAGAGTGGGGGGTAGGAGACAAAAGGAAAACATATAAACATTGCCAACTTATCAAAAATAAATGTTCTTCTTGATGAATGGTTTTCAAGGAGTTGATAGTAGGCGATACTAGCGCAGCATGGTGGATAAAACATTAGACGTAGTCCTCTTGCTCAAGGAGAAAATAGCTGGCGATGGTAACAAGATCTGGTGGCCAGATGGATATGTAAGTCCTCTCGCACCAGGAGGAATTGAGTAGCTTCAGAGATTCGCTGCTAGATGACGCTAGATGAGTCACAGAGAATATATATCTAGAACAGACTCATGAAGACATAAGAGACAGGAACCAAAGAGAAAATAGAAGATCACTGTTGGTGTTTGACAAAGAGGAAGGAAAGAACATGCAAAGCATTCAAAATTGTAATCTCTCGTACCGTGTATTCCATGAATACACCATACTGGGAGGGGAAAACACCAACAGAGGACAAATAAGCAGTTACACATTTAATGGAAGAGGAGCGATCAAAGACAGAGGTCTTGTAATCGAACCGTTAGTGGTCAAGACTCTGACCACCCTGACTCTCCCATCTCTTCCAGGATAACACTCGGTCACTCTACCGGAGGTCCAGACTAGAGGGGGAGAAACATCCCTAACCAAGACCAAGTCCCCCACTTTAATGTCGGGACTGGAAAGAAACCACTTCTGCCTCCGTTGCAAGGAAGTTAAATATTCCAAGTTCCATCTCTTCCAAAAAGAATTACGGAGGGCTTCAAGTTTACGCCAAACGATAGGTAGATTAGAATCCCTGTAAGAATTGGGAAGAGGAGGAGGAGCAGAAAGAGAAGTGCCGATAAGGAAATGACCAGGTGTAAGCGGAAGCAGGTCATCAGGGTCATTGGAAAGCGGAGTTAAAGGACGAGAATTAACAACACCTTCAATCAAAACAGACAGTGAATTGAATTCTTCGTAAGTCAGAATTCGATTACCTAAGACTTTTCTTAAATGACGTTTAGTGAGCTTTACGCAAGATTCCCACCTACCACCGTGATGAGGAGCGTAAGGAGGTATAAAGCGCCATTTGAAACCCTTTGAGTAGGAAAAATTAGAAATTTGTTCCATGGCAGGAGAGGAAGTGAGAGCTTTCTTCCAAAGGGAAGCTGCGCCCTGAAAAGTGGAAGCGTTATCAGTGAACATCTCTGAAGGAACACCACGCCTAGCAGTGAAGCGAGAGACAGCTGATAAAAAATAAGAAGTAGAAGCATTCGTTACTAGTTCCAAGTGGATTGCGCCGGTAACCATGCAAACAAAGAGAGAGACATAAAGCTTACCAAACAATTTGCGTTTAGCTTCAGGAGAATTTCGTTGATATTGGAACGGACCCATATAGTCCACACCAGTTAAAGCAAATGGGCGTATAGGAGAAGAGCGAAAAGAGGGCAGATCGCTCATTAATTGAGTATTGATTTTAGGTTTCGCTTTGAAACAAGGAATGCACTTATGAATTACAGAAGATACTGTCATAAAATAATTAGTAAAAAGGGTTTACTAAACACAGTTCTAAACTCCAAAATGATGGGAGAAGAAACAAACACCGACATCCATTGGTCACAACCGGAAACAGACCGGTTATATTCAAAAAAGTACATTTGACTTGTACGGTATACAAAAACAAAAGAAGAACACTATGAGAAATACAAAAACAAAAGAAACACACTATGAGAATTTGTGAATGCAAACTCACACTTCCCCCCATTCACAAATTGCAAAAAAAACTTAAAACAAAAAAAAATACATAACTAGTCTTACACTAACAACAAAATTTACATATCATTCCTTGTATGGTAGCAAAGGGCTAAAATACAGACATAGATCACATTTGCTTTGATTTAAGCCAAGCTTGACAAGTTGTGCAGTGATACAATTGTGCCAATCTTTACCAGCTTGACATAAACCGTAAATACTCTTGTTGAGTTTTAGCACATAGTCTGGGTATTCTACACTGCGAAAACCTTCTGGTTGACTTACAAATACAGTTTCCTTAATTTTGCTATTAAGGTATGCCGATACAATGTCCAAATGACAATTATCCCATTCACGCTCTACTCCTATGGCTATAAGGGTCCTAATAGTTTTCCTTTTTACCACAGGACTGTAGGATTCAAGGAAATCAGTACCCTTTATCTGACTGAAACCTTGAGCTACTAAACGTGCTCTATACCTAAGTACTTCACCTTCTTGGTTTCGTTTAGTTTTATACACCCATTTGGTGCCTATGACAGTCTTGCCACCTGAATCTTCTGCAAGTGTCCACACATTATGTTTTTCCAAGAGGGCAATCTCTTGGTTCATTGCTTCAAACCATTTATCTTTGTCATCTCGTGAGGTGGCTTCTTGAAAAGACACCGGATCGTTATATTCTGACCTCAACATGACAATGCGACATTTGACCTTGACTTCATTACAACACACTTACTGGGACTTTTTCTCTCTCTACTCTACCTGCGTAATACTGTGTGTTCAGGCTGTAATGGAGCGTCTATTACGACATCAGAATCTGACAAAGAGGCATCACTATCACTTGTTACAGAATTTTCATTTCCTGATTCGGCTACTTCGTGTTCAAACACGTCACCTCCACAATCTTTCTGCTCGACAAACACTTCTTCAGCTGTTCTAGGTTCACAATCTATCTGAGTTTCAGGTTTTTCCTGGGCTTTTACAGAAAACGGAAATACATCTTCAACAAATTCTACATTCCTGGATTTAATGACACATTTCTTTTCGATGTCCCATACACGGTAGCCCCTCGAGTCATCGGGGTACCCTAGCATTGCACCAACATTTGCCCTTGGCACTAACTTTTCCACATTACGTTTATGGATCCAAACTTTACAACCAAATGATTTTAACATAAGCAATTCCTGGTCTGACAACTTTCTACTCGTCCACAGTTGAAATGGGATGTTCTTTACAGTTGATGACACACACCTATTCTTTATATAGCAGGCTGTGCTGATGGCTTCCCCCCAAAATTGAACTGGCATGCCTGACTGAATGAGCATGCACCTACTAGTGGTGAGAAGTTGCTGGTTGAGGCATTCAGCAACGCCATTCTGTTGGGGAGAGTAAGCCATTGTTAACCTACGAACAATATCTTCCTTTTCAAGATAGTTACAAAACTCTGTACTTAAATACTCTCCACCGTTGTCTGAATGGAAAGATTTCAACTTGGTCCCTTGTGCTGTCTCCATTAGGGCTTTAACCTTGAGAAACTCATTAAATGCATCACTCTTATGCTTAAGAAACCTTACATATGAGAATCTGGTACAATCATCAGTAAATGTAATAAAATATTTGCTACCTCCAATCGATGGGTGCTCTAGCTGGCATACATCAGAGAACACAACATCTAATGGCTTCTGAGATACATGATCTCTTTCATTAAATTTAAGTCTTTTCATTTTACCTTGTTTACAAGTATCACAATCAAGATTCTTTTCTTTGGGTATAAAATCCCGATCTGGAATGTTCAGAGCATGGCCAAAACACTGATGCCATATTCCGCTAGTTATAGCTTTGTTGCTCTTAGCATACACAACCTCCACCTCGTCATTACAAGCAAATTCTTTCCCTTGTTCTACCATAAAATAATCACAATTTACCTCATACATATTTCCAACGGCCTCACCCGTAAGGAATATACCCTCATGATCTGACAATACAACTTTGCTATCTTTAATGGTTACGACTGCACCTTTCCTGTCAAATTGACCTACAGATATTAAATTGTCTTGAAGACCTGGGACATACAACACTCTTTTCAGTTTCAGAAAAGAACCTCCACACTTGTCAGATAGCTTCATAAGCACACTTCCCATACCACATACACTAACTACGGATCCATCAGCTGTGTCTACACTACCAGAAACCTTTGGGGTGTAATCATACAGAATATCCTTATAAGGTGTCAGGTGCTCAGTGGCTCCTGAATCTACATACCACCTGCGTATACAATCAGATGCATCATCCTTGCTTTCAGTTGTCACATAAGCCTTTACCTTAACACTACTAGCATTAACCTGAACACATTCGTTTGCCGCCTCATCGTCCTTTACCGTGGCAATAACCTCACGATTCTTAACCTTAACATTTTCCTTGCGTCCATTACTACAATTCCGGGAAGTATGACCTATCTTGGCACAATTAAAACACAAAACTGAACCTTTTTTTCTTGCTTCATGAACTAAATCACAGACCTTCGCAATATGCCCCTGTTCTTGGCACTTGTAGCACATGAATCCACCACTACCTGTTGGCTTGTTAACACTTTTGCTGCTGTTGACGACCTCCTTGGAATTTAAGCGCATGGCTGCCACCATTGCCTTCACGCTTTCACCCTCAGATTCTTCCTTCTTCAGTCTTGCATAAGTCTCCTGTTCTCGCTCCATCTTTAGTTTGTCCAACTTGTTCTTTCTCTCCTCCAACAAAAGTTTGGCTCGCACTACCTTTACACTTAAGTTTTCTTCATTGCTTTCCAATGAACGTATCAAATTTTCGTACTCCCGCTTTTCCAGTCCTCTGAGAATAAAAGCAGCTTTGGCCTTATCCGTAAATTTTATACCTACATCGTCCAACCGTGCACACCAAGTAAGCACTTTATCAACAAATGTACGCATGCTAATGTCACTAGTTTTCTTAAAAAGACACAATTCTTCTAACATCGTCACAACTTGAATGACTCCGGTATCGCAACATGAAGTCAGAAGATTCTGCCATGCTTCCTTAGCTGTCTCCGCTTCTTTGATATCACCTAGGAAAGGGTCGGTGACCAAACCTATGAGCAAGTTTTTCGCGTCTTGATCTTTGCCCAGTTGGGCCTCGGAGTACTCTTCAACGGGTGTATCTTCTATCTCTCCTGTATCGGTCTTTCGTGGGAAACCTTGAACCGCGTCCCACAGACGCCTTGTTTGAAGCAATGCCTTTGTTCAGGTGCTCCACGCTTCCCAATTGTCGTCCTGTAACCTCACTATTGCAACAACTCGCTCGCTGCTTCCCGTAGCTGAATCCATGTTAGTATGTATACTTAAAATAAAACGTACAAATAGTCCTCACAATAGAAAATCGTCCACAAAATTCACCAAAACTATCTTGGATGCACACTTAACTGCCGTCTACATGTGCGCCGCACATATCAACACCTTTTAACAACCGACATTCTCCCATCACAAAATCCACACATTAACAGCAATAAGCGTTTAACTGGGCTCATAACCTGTCATAAAATAATTAGTAAAAAGGGTTTACTAAACACAGTTCTAAACTCCAAAATGATGGGAGAAGAAACAAACACCGACATCCATTGGTCACAACCGGAAACAGACCGGTTATATTCAAAAAAGTACATTTGACTTGTACGGTATACAAAAACAAAAGAAGAACACTATGAGAAATACAAAAACAAAAGAAACACACTATGAGAGTTTCCGGTTGTAACCAATGGATGTCGGTGTTTGTTTCTTCTCCCATCAATTTGGAGTTTAGAACTGTATTTAGTAAACCCTTTTTACTAATTATTTTATGACAGATACTTCATGAATTCCATTTATAATCCAGTACTTTTCCCTTAAGATGCAAAGCAGAGTGCGTGTACCAACATGCAGATTACGATAATGAAAGTCACGTATAATTAAGGAAGTTACGTGATGTTTGGAAGGCAAAATAACCGGATGCTTTTTGTCCTCAGAGAGCAAAGATTGCGAGAGCCTTCCACCTACCCTGAGTAACCCATGGTCATCAAGGAACGGGGCCAAAGCACGAAGACGACTGGATTTGGGAAGATCCCTTTTAGAAGAAAGTAAAGACAATTCAGAAGAAAAGGCTTCTTGCTGTGTCAGTTGTAAAACCTTAATGGTAGCGAGATTCAATTCATGATTGGTAAGATGTGGTTTAGGGAGAAGAGGTTGGTCAACCACGAGATATTTCCATCTAAGGAGATAGGCGACAATTCGTAGTAATTTATGAAAGGAAGAATAGCGGGACAACAAGGGATGAGAAGCGTTGGAAACAAGACACGAAGCAATGGATAGAGGTACTTTAGCGTCAGGCAAGTTGGAGTTTGTAGCTGGGGGTTTAGAAGGCCATGAAGAAGAATCTTCGATTAGCCACGAAGGCCCATGCCAGTACAATGGGGAAGCTGCCAATTGAGAGGGTAAACAACCACGAGAGATAATATCGGCTGGATTATCAGCACCGGGCACATGCCTCCATTGACATCCAGAAGAAAGAGTTTGAATTTTGGAAACTCTGTTTGCAACAAAAGTTTGCCAATGAGAGGGGTTCTTGGCGATCCACGAAAGGGTAATCATGGAATCGCTCCAGAGATAGATTTGCGAGAATTCGACTTTTAATACTTCCCGTAACTTCTTAACAAGTTCGGCAGCCATGAGTGCAGCGCACAATTCAAGCCTAGGCAAAGTAATAGCTTTAAGAGGAGCGACTTTCGATTTGGCACAAACAAGGTTGGAAACTGAAGATCCATAGAATGAACCGCGATAAACTAAATATGCGCAGCAACCATAAGCTTTTTCGGAACTATCCGCGAACACATGAAGGAAAAAGGGTGTATTAGAATGAGAGCTAATTAAATTCCTGGGAATTTCAATTAGGGAAAGATCCAACAAATTACTGCGAAACGAGAGCCAGCGATTAAGAAGAGAAAGAGGGACAGTGTCGTCCCATTCACACTTAAGCGACCACAGCTCTTGCATGAAGAGTTTGGCTATAACTATGACTGGGGCAAGCAATTGAAGTGGATCAAAAATTTTTGCAATTTCAGAGAGAATTTGTCTTTTTGTATTAGGAAGCTCTTCTGCGAGCGAAACTTTTTAGATAAGAGTGTCAGTGCTAGTTCACCAGTGAACTCCTAGAGTTTTTATAGATTCGGAGTTTCCACAAATTTCGACAGAAGAAGGATCTACGTCTTCGATGGGAAACTGAGCGAGAAACTCAGGGGAGTTGGAGTTCCACTTATGGAGTGGGAAACCTCCATTCCTTAACAATGCCTGAAGTTCTAAAGACACAAAAGAAGCTTCCTCTAAAGAGGGGAAGGACTGCAAGTAATCGTCAACATAAAATGATGTTGTTAGTGCTTCAGAGGCTTTGGGATTAAATAAATGACCATCTTGTGAGGCTAGCAAGTGTAGGGATCGGATAGCAAGGAAAGCAGAGGGTTTTAAGCCATAAGTAACCGTTTTCAAGCGAAATACCTTAATGGGCTTACTGATTTCATCACGCCACAAGATTCTTTGAAGATCTCGTTGTTCCGGTTGAATTAACACTTGACGGTACATCTGTTTTATGTCGGTTATGACAGCTATGGGAAATAATCGAAACCATTCGAAAACAACTCGAATTTTATCTTTTACAAGAGGGTTTTTCCACACGGGATGATGATTTAAATAAACCGTTTCAATTGGGGGGTGTAATTCATCATCAGATTTGTTAACAACTTCCATATGATCTAAGCTTTCATACTCATCCATGAAATCAGTGTACTGTTGTTTAACAAGAGGTTCCTTCTTGAATTTGCTCTCGATAGCAAAGAGAGCTTTTCGAGCTTTAGGCTGAGAGTTGATAAGTTTAGGGGGATTGTGTAATCTTGGCATTTGAACGACGAACCGGCCATCAGAAGAACGAGTGGTGGTGTTCAAAAAGAGTTGCTCACAGAATTCATTTTCTGAAGAGGTTACATTAGGAGAATCAACATTTTCAAGCCTCCAGAACTGTTCCAGGTCAGTATTGGAGAAGTAACATTGCGATGCGGGTTGAGGAGAATAATGGGGAAGTTGACCTGTGACGATCCATCCAAAATTAGTGTCTCTGGCGACCACGTTTGAGGATAGCTTACGAACCTGTTTACGTAGGCAATTCCGGAAAACATTGGCACTAAAGAGTATGTCAATAGGGTTCTGCATATTGAAAAAAGGATCGGCTAGCCTTAAATGCGAGGGAATGTTTAACCCTGAAATATCCACAGAGTGACTTGGAGTGTCTTCTCCAATGCTATTGAGAATTAGACAATTAAGTTTAAGAAAGTTGTTTCTATGACAAGTATCTCTTATAGTTAGCGTTGAGAATTGTAAAGCTTGCGATTTTGAGCTGTTGATGCCCGACACGTTGATAGAAGTGGGGTTTACAGGTAGACCTAGTTTTCTAATCAAGGAATTAGACACAAAATCATGAGTTGCTGCAGAGTCTAGAAGACCGCGTGCACGGACCCAGTTGCCAAAGTTATCCTGAACTTCGATTTGGACAGTAGACAACAATACTTGAGCACTGCGAATGGATTTGGCATTTTGAATATACGATGAAGCATTAGAACTGTTAGCACTATCATTTTTCGGAGAAGTAGATGCTGTCGATGACCTTGCCTGATCATGACGATGTAGCAAAGTATGATGAGCCTTTTCACAGTGGTAGCAAAGTCTTGTGGACTTGCAATTAGAAGCAGAACGCGTAGGCGCTAGGCAGTTGAAACAATGTTTGTTTTGAGCAACTAATTTTCGTCTGTCGTCGACTGACATTTCTTTAAAAGATTTGCAGAGGTATAGGGCATGGGGATCTTTACAAAGTATGCACTTTACAGGTTCGTTTAAACTTTTGCGAGGTTCGCTTTGCGTGTTTAAAACAATAGAGCTAGCAACACGACGTTCACTAGACCTAGTTGGGTAACCAGTAGTGTTTGATTTAAATTTGGATGAGCTGGACCCGAGTTTTTGGGTATTGGACGCTGAGCGTTCACTTTTGGGTTTTATGGACATTAATTCGAATTTGGAACTAGGAGATGAAGGTTCACTTTGATTAGCTAGAGCGGTTAAAAGTTGGCATCTAGCGTTTATGAAAGTAACTAAATGCTCGTAAGTGTAGTCGTCTTCTTTAGAAAGTTCAATTTCCCAAGCTTTGAGGGTAGCAGCATCAACTTTAGAAACCACTAAATGTATTAGGAAAGTATCCCAATAGTTAGTAGGTTGATCTAATTGGGACAAAGCCTTAACGTGAAGTTGTGTAGTGTCAATTAGAGTACGTAAACTAGTGACGTCATTGTGCTGTGACGCAGGTAGATTGAATAGAGCCTTTATATGGCGCTGAATACGTAACCGTAAATTTCCATATCTTTCCTTTAATAAGTTAAAGGCAATGGGGTAATTTTCGGCACGCAGAGGAAGTGCTTCGACCAACTGCAAAGCTTGACCTCGGAGGATAGATCTCAAATAATGAAACTTGTAAATGACTTGAATGTCTTCATTGTCATGAACAAGGGAGCAAAATAATTCATAGAAAGAATCCCAAGCAGATTCGTCTCCAGAAAAATGAGGTAAATCAATTTTCGGTAAAGTTGGTTTGGGCTTGTGAGTGCCCTCACGGAAAGAAGTTTGTGGTTCGTGAAGGGAACCAAGAACAGAAGCGTCCTTTTTCTGCTCCTCTTCGAGTTGGCGTATTATTTTGAAAGCAGAACCTATGCCTTCGTAATATAGGTTTTCTACTTCGACACGATCTTCTGTTTGATTGAGCATGCAAGTTTCTATTTCAGTTTGAATGTTACAGTAGTTTTCATAAGAACGTTCAAAATCCTTTACACGATGTTTCAACAAGTCTAATTGCGCTTCTGAGGGATCTAATTCTTTTATGTACCTTCTGAATCGGGTAATTTGCCCTTTATAGGATGCTCGTTTAGAAGTAAGTTTTTCATCCTTGTCCTTATCAGTGGGAGCCATATTAAAGAAGGTAGATGAAAATGTAACTCACGAAACTGTGGAACCTTGGAAATGCTGTCAAGCTGGCAGCAGCGAATGAGTAGAAAGAACGGGACACACCAAAGGAGACAGGAGCGGCCTCTTTCCCCTTCACAGGCTTTGCAAGATGTAGTTATAGCTGAAAGATTCAAACCAGATATTAATAATTTGCCAAGTATTGTCAAATGACACTTTTTTTTAAGAAAAAATGGAAAATGGACTCTCCCGGGTTTCCGGGACCAATTTTTTGGGTAGTTTATTGGCTAAGGAATAACCCACCCACCAAGGGAAGATGATTAAACAAAAGGAAGTAGGTTTTGGATTGGAGAAAAAGGATAGAAAAATAGGAGGAGAGTCCCACAAAATTAATAAGTTTAACTTTAAACACACTTAAAGGCGGTTGCCACTGGAAATTAACTCTCTGATACCTAAAGTAGGTACGAGCTTGGTCGAAGCTGACGGGAACCGCAGCTAAGACTTGGGCGATTTGCCAGAGAAAGGCTTTAGTGTATTTCCTCCCAAACATGCATAAAAGTACTATAGGGAAGGGTGATGGTCTGGCCAGACAAATAGTAGTAGATTTGTTCTGTATTAACGATGGCATAAACTTGGGAAGAGTCAGGGAAGACAGACTCTTGCTTAACCGTGGTATTTGAGAAATGATAAATCCAAAAACAAATATTTAATTTATTTAACAATTCAAAGAAGTTTGAGGAAATTAACAAGCATGTAATATAATTTTGACAAACATAGTTCATTTAAACTTTTTTAAGAAATGGGGTCGCAGACCTCCTCACATTAAACGAATGCTCCAGGCAATTGACCATTTATGAGGTTTAAAACCTTACATGTTTCTAAAATCTTTATAGGAAAATAAAAAGACATGTGTAGTAATTAAAGTTTAAACATTTAAATTTAGTACAAGGAGTGTACTTTAAGAAATTCTTAAGAGAATGTTCTAGAGAAAGTGACAACTTCGAAAATAACAATAAGAAAAACATGAAGAATAAGATAGAAGTTCCTACAACTTCTTATATTTATACAGAATTAACTTTGGTTATTATGCAAATAAGGGCAGGTCACTTACTGTGAAACCTGAAGAAAGTTAAAAGGAAGGTTCTAGACTTCCCAAGTTTGAGTAGGAATCACTAGCCAAATGGGACCGTTTCCATTTCGTGAAACCTGAACATGACTCGCTCAAGAGTTTAAAGAATTGATTTCCCTGATTATAGGAAAGGAACAATGTGAATTTAACCCGTGTATAAAACACGTAATTATACAGCAATTACTTAATGATAAACAAGAAAAATGGAAGGGCACTTTGCAGAGTGACACCTTATTGAAACAGACCTAAATTGAAAAATTTATTACGGATTGTTAGTAGGAGGTTGAGGAAAGATCATTGGGATATAGGATCAATGTTCATGGCCGTATTTAATGCAAACGGACGATCGCGACGCGGTAGAAACGTGGAGCAAGCACTGGTTATCACTTTAGTCTATAAAGATGGATGCAAAGTTCACTATAGAAACACTAAAGTTTATGAGAAAGAAAGTTATTGCAATTTATGGAAATAACTGATTGCACTATATAGGGGAGAGTCTATTTCTTGAGAAAGTTGTGATTTACAATTAAATGTACCATAGAACATTCCAGCGGTTCCAGCGGTGGAAGAAAGTTAGCTATTGCAACAATTTGTAAGGAAGATTCCTCATTTTAAATATTATTGTCACAAGTGAGTGAAAAATACCTGACGGCAAGACTCGCAGATAGAGTACAAGATCTCGAAGGTTCCAGAACGACCTTAGTAGAAAAATGGGGTTGAGAAAATCCAACGGAGGAACTAGCTTGGTGAATTATAGACAGCGGGTATTAGGTAATATCCCACGTAGTGAGAGGATTTCTCATTTGAATAGCTTAAGAAAAGCTCTTTTTTTAGTAAGGTTGGCTTATACAAGCAAAAGCTCAACATGGCAAATCCCACGAAGAATGATTTTTGCCCCAAAATAAACAATTTCACACTGTCTATAAAAGTATCGTTAAAAGCACGTGGAAGTTAAAACCATGAAGATGAGGTTAAAACTTTTAAGATGGTACTTATCTTAATTTCATGTTGAAGGCGAAGTTTCCTTTGACAACTACCTTGCCAACATGGCGTGGAAGAGTGTGTGCCTCTTGGTTTGAGGAAACTAGCTCGAGAGGAGCTTTAACTGACCGAGTCAACTGCCTATTGTGAAGTGAGACCTGCTCAACGGAGCACGGAGGGTCCAAGGAAGGGGAAAAGAGTGGGGGGTAGGAGACAAAAGGAAAACATATAAACATTGCCAACTTATCAAAAATAAATGTTCTTCTTGATGAATGGTTTTCAAGGAGTTGATAGTAGGCGATACTAGCGCAGCATGGTGGGTAAAACAGTAGACGTAGTCCTCTTGCTCAAGGAGAAAATAGCTGGCGATGGTAACAAGATCTGGTGGCCAGATGGATATGTAAGTCCTCTCGCACCAGGAGGAATTGAGTAGCTTCAGAGATTCGCTGCTAGATGATGCTAGGTGAGTCACAGAGAATATATATCTAGAACAGACTCATGAAGACATAAGAGACAGGAACCAAAGAGAAAATAGAAGATCACTGTTGGTGTTTGACAAAGAGGAAGGAAAGAACATGCAAAGCATTCAAAATTGTAATCTCTCGTACCGTGTATTCCATGAATACACCAAGGCCTACCTTCGAAAGTGTTACATTACGTGCACGAGAGATGTAGGCCTATCTGGTTACCTTGGTAACAAGGCTCTCAAAATGGGCCACGACAATTAATTACACCAAATAATAATAATAATAATAAACTAGAGAACCTGTGCGAGAAATCTCGCACGACATTACTGTTATGCGGGCTGGACGCGAGACAGTTCTGGCAGGGGCATTGTCTTGTTTATTTACTTAAACGTACTTCCTAAATAAATAAATAAATAAGTATATTGCCGTGACTTTAAAAAATGCAACATATTTCCTGTATTATTGAGACGATTTGGAAGATTTTGGTACAAACCACACCTTCTAACTCCCTCTGGTTTAGGAGCTTGAGTTTTGTGAAACATTCACCTTAGTGGTATATAGCCTATACGATATATAATGAAAATGATAATAATAATAATAATAATAATAATAATAATAATAATAATAATAATAATAATAATAATAATAATAATGTATGTCTACCCCTTATTATTCCCGTTTTCCAACAGGGTCGGGGATGAGATGCGATGGAAGTCTTTGTGGCGAATGATTTTACGGCCGGATGCCCTTCCTGACGTCAACCTCATGAGAGGAGTTAATGAGAGATGAAATGAATGATGGTGACTGAAACTAGGCAAGGATGTGGAAGGAAGCGGCCGTGGCCTGTCAGAAGGTACCGTCCCAGCATTTGCCTGGTGCTGAAAATGGGAAACCACGGAAAACCATTTCAAGGACGGCCGACGGTGTGGCTCGAACCCACGCGTCTACCGAGTCAGCAGAGAGCTTGGCCCCATGACCTAATGCTGCGCGTTAGCCAGCGTAGCCACTACTGTCGGTAATAATAATAATAATAATAATAATAAAAGGCCAATGTTATATTCATTTGGAATAATTAGATGGTCCCCTACTGATATGGAAGAGGTATGTAGGAAAATACGTACAGTGTTGATCAAACATCCCATACACCACTTCAAATTAATATTATCATAGATGTTCTAAACGTAACATTGATAAAAGCATATCTTCTTTTGACAGACGTATAATAACAATAACATATCCATTATTAGATTCTCCCAGAGAAGTGGAGGACCTTTAAATTTTTATCATTGTAAATGATTATGTCGACTTCGCTGGGGTCTGGTAAATTATTATGTCGACCTCGCTGGGGTCTGGCGGTACGTTACGGTGACGGGACGAAATGTACCGAAAATGCACTGAGGTGTGTGACGTCATAGTACTGCTTGAGCTTGCTCCTTTCCCCACGCACTCCGGTGAGCATGACGTCATCCAGCCAGCTACCTCCTTTGACATTGGTTTGCACTTGCTTTTTTTTTCTTTCTTCCTTTTTTTTAAATTTAATTTTTGCTAACGGACTTTGAGTTCACGCAGCATTTGAAGCATTTGTAGCATTTAAAATGATACAAAGTCTAGTCGTTCAGACTGACTATCAGTGATTTTTAAATTTAAAAACAAGATGTTCAGTAAAGAACATATAGCCTACTTATCGTTCTAAATTTTGTGTTATGGTAGAATCTTGGACCCCACCACCTAGAGTCCCTATATATCGGAAGCCCCTTTCGCAGGAGAGAAAGGAGAAATTATCAGCAGGGCTCAAGAGATATTGGGAACGGAAAAGAGCATCGAAGAACTAGTCATAAGCGCTTAAATCAATAATAATATAGCCTACTTTCTCCTAAATGCACGGGTATAGTTATAACTCTTTGTCCTTCTCAAGGAGTATAATTGAATGTTGGTTGTAGTAGCTTTTTGAAATACAACGTGCTATACGTATATTATACGTTTATTGATTGAATCCTCACCTGAATTATGTATAGACTACACGCACACTAATACAGCCATCAAAATAACACATGTTATCAGACAAAATTCAATACTCTCCCAAGTACACGGGGCTAAATGACCATGACGTCCATGCATCTTAAATGAAACAAAGACAACAACAGCTTCCTACTCAAAATCTTCCTCGTATAAAAGGACACGCACTAATAAGCCTACATACATCATAGTGACACATAGGTAATCAGAACATTTCTACACACACCCATGTATACGGGGCTACAAGACCATGATGCCGCAAAACCTCTAAAGAATCAACTACAAAAACAACAACGACAATAGGCTCTACCGCGGATCAAGGACAACGAATTGTAATCGCTGTAGTCGAATGTTGAAATATGTGTTGTTATAAGTATTGTGCCCATTCAGCAATGAAATATGCAAATCACAGTTTGCCAGCAATGCTCAATCGGGAGTATCGGGGTTCATGGTTTGTTCTCCCACTCTGTGATCTACACACTTTGGATTAAATAGAGGATAAACTTCCAAAAAGTAAACAAAAATCAAATCCTACTATTAAAATATTTAATTCTCCAAATATATCGCGCTACAAAACATTAAAAAAATAAAATATTGACCCTTCACATCATACTTGTTCAAAGTTGAACAAGGAATTCATATCAAACAAATCTAAGATCACAATAATTCGTTTTCCATAAACCCAACAAACTTCCACTAAGTTTCACTTCCATATAGTATCACTTCACAATCTTTAAAATAAGAGCTCCAAACGGCTCGGTAATGTTTACTTACAATGTGCTATCACTTTAATACACATCCATTCTTATTTATATGAGTATATCTTTTAATCATAAATATCAAAATTACCAAAATATTGTTAATCATTACTTAATTTTGGGCTTTCACAATGTTCATATCTTACCATCCCTCTCTCTCTCAAGTCAACAAATCACTACTGTGATTGGGAAAAAACTTGCGTACTCCCGAGCTACAGAAGACTACTGAACGAGTCAAAATTAAAATCACTCCCGGAATCTAATGTCTTCAATGGAACTCGTGACTCACTGAATCATATAATCATTACACTAGGGATTTATCATTATTTGTCTTAAAAGACCATTATATTATAAGAAAGCCACGATCTGAACTCTGCAAGCGATAATCATTTATATAAAGGGACCTCGGTTCCAAGACCGGGTCGTTAAAACAAACTCTCAACACTTCTGTGTACTATAACTCAACAGACCATTCCCTGACCTACCACAATACGTCGAGGGTAAGGCTCTAACCTTGGATACTTAGCGTGATTTATTGCAGGGAGACTGAGAGTCCCCAGTCTCGCTGCTCCAAGAGACTGGCCACCGTCAGCTTTCACACAGCTGTCTTCAAATGTAATTCTCTGACCGACAAGGCTTTGATTCCTACAACAACATATTTAGGCTCAACAGACCTTTTCTCTTAGCTTCGGTATGTAGTAATTATGAAGTGTCCTCATTGGCGGGTAAGAAAAATTCAACAATACAACCAATATTTAGGGGCTTCAACACGGACGACTCTGAATTCGATCTTTTCAAATGCCTCGGGATCAGTATCCCAACATGGAGGACTTATAACATTAGCGACTTAGGGCAGGGCTCACCTTATACCAGCGCTCATAATACAACAATATAGCACCCTTTTTTACCATACAACATACAATGCCTCGTGCCCATATCACAACTTTTGAGGTCTTACCATAGTTCAATTACCCCCGACCAACTGCTCCTCATAATTAGTTTTACCGAGCATTTCAACGCATTCCTAGCGTGATAAATTACTTCAAAGCGCTACATGGCGCTTATACTTTAATTAGCCAAGTTGCCTTCAAAGAATTACTAAATTCAACATCAACGTTTGATCTACATCTCAAATATATTTTACTCTTCTCCCTTGACAATAATCATTTTACTATAAAGAACATGTATTCATAACATGTGTTAATTCCTCTAAAGGATCTCGGAAGCTACTACTTTCAATATAAAATTCATCATACTATTCATTCATTTAGTTAATTATTATTATTATCATCATTACGCTTGCTTTCTATATTTATATCATTTATCGTTTACATTGATATTTTACTGAATACATTCCCATGGGATTCATTTACATTTCACATATTTATTATTTTTATCTAAAATTTATCGTTCAGATCGCGCTATTATTCCTTTATCTGTTATTCAACATCCCTATTCTTTCTTTCTTTCTTTCTTTCTGTGGATAATACGCAAATCTTCCCAAACACTTATCATAATGAAATAGTTACTCACATGACTGTCCGGTCAGCGACCGAATCCTCCAACGATGGAACATGTTTGCCCACTCACTGCTTTCTAAGCCATTTTCATTGATACATTTACACTTAATAACACTTTTTTAACTACACAGAAAATATTTACCTTAATCACTTGGAATATATTGAATACCATTTTTGTATTCGTTTCAATTAACACAATATAAATTCACAAAAAATATTACACTCAAGAATTTTCACAATATTTACATTACATAACACTTTTATCACTTGGGCGTTAATTATTCGCCTTTTACACGTGACTTCCTTTCTTTCTCGTTTCCAAGGGTGGCATTTATAGAACTTCGGCTTCCTAATCTGACCAGATGATGAAAGTCTCGATTGAACTACACCTCACTGGAACGGCTGATATTCCAATCCGGGGTTTGACTATCGGCTTCTATACTTTAACGGCACGATGTCGTTTCTTCTTAGACGCTAACTTGATCGTCTAGGTAAAGTCTGTCCTTAAGGTATTACTATTACGGCCGCTCGAATAGTTTATCGGTGACCTAGTACTTTCCTTGCATTAATTTGCTATTACTTTAATTCGTAGCTTATTGGAGTCCTCCCCAAAGTTTACTGGTTCGTTTGCCTGCCTAGACAAAACCTGGAACTATAATTCCTAATTCTGATCGTCCTACGCTCTAGTCCCTAACTTTCCGGAACACTGGGCGTTATTTATTTCGTTCTACCCTGATCGGGTTCTTTAACTTCGATAGAACTGTCTATTTCACTTCCTTTGGTACTTCCAAACCTTATGATGCTTTGTGTCTTTACCTGAACTATTGTTCGAGTACCTATCGCCTGTTATTTCTTCAAGTTCACAGCCTAACTTTGACTGTACTAATGAACTTTGACGACAATTGTTTCTGCGTGCAGCGTCTACGCGCTCACTAAATTAACTTGTTATATTTTGCGACACAGTATCTCGCTCTCGGGCGTTCTTTATATCTGAATATACTTTGATGCAGCTCTCCTGTACTAGGAGTTTACTTGTAGCTTATCTTGTAGTCGATACTTCATCGTGCAGCGTCTCGGCGCTCACGGAACTGGATTGTTGGTGAAACAGTACGACCCGCCTCAGCGGTTGCTCAAGACTGAATGCTCCTCCTGGCACTGCCAGGGTTTTTATACAAATCGGCGACAAAAATATAAGATCCGTGTCTTCTCCAGCACTAACTTTTGAAGTAATTGTCGTATAATTTTTTAAAATATATCTCTGGGGAGCTCTTGTTCTAAACGTCAACTGATTTCTTTGATCATGAAAATCGATCGCACAATTCCAAGATATTAAATAATTTTGCTCTCCAGATACGTGGGTGTTGCGGTTTATTTTTCTATCCCTACCAACTCTGGTCTCGGGGAATTTTTAACGACGTCATGCTGCATTTGCACTTCTTTCCTGTGCAAATATTATAAACTTTTTCCCCACACCAAAATCTCTCTTCCAAAATGATCAACAATGATGTGTTTCTTTCATTAATTAAATGCTCGCAAATGGCTTAATTCTAATTATTTCTTTTCTTGCGCAATTGCGAGGTTGTCATTTTATTGCTGCGTAAGGTCAATTTCCGAAACCTCCTCTCTCTTACACGCAGTGGAAGTTTTTATCGTTCTATTAATAGTCATGATCGGCTCATTATCAATGCGTCATGCATGATATCATTTCCGCGTGACTCGTGGTCCCTTATTATTTCGCCACGTTATAACAGTCCCCTTCATAAAAATCTTTCTAAGTCATTCTAAAGACTGTATTTTTCCTCTCTTCTTTTACCAATAAATTATGGATTCGACCCTTGAACCAATAGCATATGGGTTCAGTATATATATAATATTTTCGACGGCAAATACACACTATATATGCTTAACACTATAACATGTGAGTAGTTATAAATCAATTAATAAATTACAAAAAAAGTCTTACAGTAGTCGCATATGATGTGTAACATCTGACATGTTATCCTACTATGAAATGGACATGAAATATATGTGATGTCATCTGGCATGTTATTCTACTATAAAATTGAGATGATATATATGTAAAATCTTTTTTTTATCGGCTGTACTCCTCCAGTTTTTATTTTTTTCTCACGTATCTTTTGTCGATAATGTCGCATATATTCTGCTCTGCATTTACCCATCTCTACAAATCTCAAAATCATGAAAAAAAAAAAAAACGGCCGTCACCATGAGTCTTACAACACCTCATACAAGTCTCTAGCATTATTGGTTCGCTAAATATTAAAAAGCCGATTACCTATTAGTTTTGGGTCCTTTGGATGAATTAAGAGGAGGATAGAAAAACGGGGGGCGTCACCCCGACTCCTAGGACACCTCTTACAAGTCTCTAGGATTATTGGTTAACGAAATATTAAAAAGCAGATGACCCTTTAGTTTTGGGTCCTTTGGTAAACATTAAGAGGGGGATAGAGAAACGGGGGGGGGGGGTATCACCCCGATACAAGTCCCTAGCATTATTGGTTGGCGAGATATTATATAGCCGATGACCTATTAGTTTTGGGTCCTTTGGTTAAATTAAGGGGGGTATAGGAAATCGGGAGGTGTCACCCCGAGTCCTATGACACCCCTAGCTATGAATAAATGTAAAATTGCAGAAAACTCCAGTGCCAAACCCTGACCGGTGTGCATGCGCGAGGTACGTCGTGGTACCAATCTCCGCCACCCCGCGCGCTCATTGTTTCCTGTTACACATTTCCGTCCCATTTCAAAAATCACTCCCACAAAAACATGGAGGATTCCTTCGTGTTATTACCATCGGTAAGTTCCCATTACTATTATTTCTGCTCATGCTATGAAATGTTGATGGCTCAACGGTGATGCAAGTCTCGTCCGGGGGACTTGAGTCTGCCGGGAGCGCAAATCCATTGTTAACAGTGAACTCTGTTGGTCATTGAAATAACTACTTGTAAAACTCCAGTGCCAAATCCTGACCGGTGCGTATGCGCGAAGAACGTCGTGGTACTGTACCCGTAAATTCGGGAAGTTGCCTGTCGGATTATCCATAGCCCAGCTGGATTGCCTATTTCTAATAGCACTGGCTAATTACTTCATTAGAAATCGTTCCAACAAGGTCTTCAGGAATTTACATATGTATGCTGCAAGGATATTGTGGATAACAACAAAAAATAGAGGGTTCACTAGATCACCTACCTTTCTCTTCTCTCGGGGTTCTCGTATGGGACTCAGCTTCGCCTGAAAAGGGGATCCACAATACCTTGTTCCTTATATTTAAAATGAATCACTCGCAGACGACCAAGAACAACGAACTGTGTAAATTTATTTAAACATGAGTAAACTATATCTAACATTAAACAATAAATAACAATAAACAATACTAATAAACTAATCCATACATTCATACTCGCTCCTCACCCACTACACATACTACTGCGTTTACTGAACTGTAAATTAAAATCACAAAAATTTTGAAAGGTCTAGGCCTACTGTAAGTGATAAAAACGTTTAATAGAAACTCCTGTGCCGACAGCATTCCTTTCAACAGGTTACTACTGCTGCCACGAGTCTCGTAATGCACCTGCATACTCTGTTTCATTGATACAAATGACAACCAAGTGTCGCGCCGTGAAACAATTTCAATTAACAAGGCTGTGGCCTGTCACCAAGCTGCACGTTATATAATAGACTGGGCTTGAGTCCTAACTGTACACATCTCCGCTCATATTTGCTTGTATACACGCTGTCTGGCTCGCGTCTAGTAGCCTCGTTTAAAATTTACATTCTGGTTTTATAAAAATGCTTGTAATTCATACAATTCTCTAACAATCTGTCTAAAAATTTAATACTCTCTTCCTTTCACACTCCGAGTCGTCCTAGAACCAACTAGGTTGTTCAATCATTCTTAACAACTGACAATCATCCATTCTAAAAACATTCACTCGAAAAGTACACTATAATACAAAAACATCCTACTAATTAATCGTTATAAAATTATTTAACTAATTAATTATGAAAAATATTTACAGGTAATCTGATCGTTATAACAAACGATGTCTAACGCTATGAACACGTTATCTGCGAGAATCTCAGTTCTCTCTCAAAATACAACTTGTAGTTAAATATATACAATGTTTTCTCAACATAAAGTTTTCTTAACACACATCAGTGCTCAATACTGCACACACAATGTCTTAGATAGATATCGGTCAAATACATTCAAAGGTCAACTGCACGTTTCTATACAACTCCGTGATTTAATACAGATTTAATAAAAGTATAAGTGGCATAAGTAGACAACCTTTCTCTAATTGTTTTCCACTCATACCCTCGTGTCATCACAGCTAAAACGTTACTTCAAATGTACTGGACTTCTTATATACAATGACTCCTTTACGATCTATGCCAGTTCTCATCAAAAGAACTATAATTCATTAACTTCCCTTAAAATGCGGAACACCATCGCATGAGCTCAGACATAGCTTTACAACACCTCATATAACACTGTATATGGTATAAACAAATATCCTCTACTATGCTAAACAATAACCAAATGCAGATTAATTGTTAATAACATTTCTTCTGTAATAATCTCCTTCAATTAATGGCATGATCATCATCATCGTCACACTTGACTACTGATTTACAGAATACATCCTTCAGTTCTTCAAAGAAAACTTCCATAAATAAAATACGACTTTAGACTGTCGTGAATGACCACCTTGAGTTTACTACACAAAAAGATAATTAATTGTTAACTCATCTGTCTCAAATACATGTAATAAAAATACTAATTCTGTTTCATCATACTTGTCAAGCTTTAAATTGCACGTCATTGCAATATCGGGTCTACATTATGACGTGATATCACACTTATGGTGTATAAATAACCACATACGTTATTTATAATGTCTAATAGAATTCAATCTTGACCGGGATAAACTAGCTTTGAATTCCTAGTCAAAGATATAAATTATCTTCTATAAAGAGATATTTCCTAAAACAATTAATTGACTAAAGCTTTCAGCTTTTTCAAATAAAGTAAGGATTGTCAGTTTCGCAATGTCTTTCCATTCTGCACGAAGAATGTCTATGAGTTTATAACATCAATCTTATCAAACGACTAGTTCTTGCTAGATCGCCGTAAAGTTTATATACAATAATGATATAACGATATCATTCGACGTTTCTTCTGGTCTTGAAGTTGATACAATAAAGTGCCCAAATTAAATTATTGAAAAGAATCTAATTTGCATCCATGACACAGTGTCTGAATCCTTGGTTCAAATAAAAATCAAAATTCGATAGTCAAAATGACTAGTCTTACATAAGGAAATCTGATTCCTCAAACAAAATCTGAATGTCAGTTCAACAACTGATCTGTAGAATAAAAATTGAAAAATAGATGAAAGACTATCATCTCAAATGATCTTGAAGCATAAAATTCTTGATAAACATATGAAGTGTAAGTTTACACCGAAACACTGAAATACATAAAATATGGAGTAAGAACGTTAGCTCAGAATGTCACTAATCAAGCTCTATACTACAAATAAATAACACTGCTACCTTATATAGACGATATCTTGAAGATCAGGGTTAGTATTTGCACAATACTTAGGTATTTCCTCAGTCCAATATACTGAGATGAACCTCCATTCGAAACATCGGACCAGCGACCTCGGATATGAGAAAACGTTCCCTCTCCGGTAATCACCAACCTCCGTCTGGAATCGAACGATATCCTTCTGGCATATTCTTCTGGGTTGCCGAGATTCCCTGGCATATTGACTATCTTCTTCTGTAGGATCTTCATTCTCCGTCGCAAATATATATCAGCATCATCGTTGAGTAATTATTTTATAGTAATATTCATGTAGGTGGTGAATGAATTATTTCTGTAGCTAATCGTTGTTCTATTAGTGTTCGTAACTGACGAAAATGGACAAGATGTAACGTATACCTCGTCTGTATTCTGAAATACGTTGTCTAACGAAGCTCCATTGTTGTATCTTAACTCTGCATTAAATATGTCCCTGGCGCATGACTTCTTAGTTCGACATCTCAATCATGTTAATAATGTTGAATGATACTAGTCGATGAACATTAACAGCCATAATGATAATAATGTTTAATTGCCGCGCCAATGTAAAAGTTCTCCACTGCTGTTCGCTATCTTCGCGTTCCAACAAAAGTGTCTTCCAGCTTCTACGTCCGACACATTTGTAAAGCTGTCTTTGCAAGCGTATATCTTCGAAATGGTTCGAATTATGACGCTCAACTTTTGATATAATGTAGTATTCGAACTGTACTATCTATTAATTCACTCGGTCGAAGTATAATCTCAAATATAAATGAGATATCCTATTATCAAGACTCCTTTCAACTTCAACTAATTTCTAGCACGGGATCTCCACTCTTCAACCCTGCTAACGTATCGTATCCACGAGTCGTCTATCACCGCACTCGGACTAAGGCTTCGGGATCTCAGTTAACCCAAGAAGCACTTCCTCTCTCTTCAAAGTCTGTAGGAATAAGAACTCCGATGCCTGGGTCTCCCTCCTCAATTCGAAAATTGGGCGGCCATATCAGTCTCCCACCATAATTTTAGCGCGCACATTAACAATGCTTATTACTGCGTAGTTCCACCGTTCTGCGGCTTTTAAAGCATCAGACATATTTTCTTTTAATATTCTTTACATTGCCAACTAAGAAAATCTCCTTCTAATGGCCTAAATGCATAATTTCATCAAATTATATAGTTGAAGTTAATCCCGTCTTCAATAAACCTCTTCTCATTGGCTCTGGGCTGATATCCAATAGCATAATTTATACCAAAATGTATTATATTTTATAGCTAAATCACTGTTGCTATGTCGATTTCAAACTTCTAGAAACTTCTGTTGCGCAACATATCACGTGATTGGAATCTCCCCACTGCCTCGAGCTTGTAACTCGACTGACTTGTGTCACACTTCCAGGGCTTATATTTGCATGTTCAATTTTATCATGGGCTTGGAAGATACTCTCATTTACTTCCCAAATAATTCAATTTTCGGGGTCAGTACCAATGATTTATTGTAGGAATATCTTTAATGGGACCTTAAAACCTTGCAGTAAACCGTATGCGATATACATTCAACACCAAAAGTAGGCTTATGAAGCTTTAATAAATCATAATTGTTTTCAGCAAATTTGATATAATGAATATTTTCACACCAAAGAACGACAACTTGAAGATGATTTATTGTAGGAATATCTTTAATTTGGCCTCCAAACCTTGAAGTAAACCGTATGCGATATGCATTCCACATCGGGCTGTATGTTGGCCGACAGTAAGTCGTGGTACCAATCTCCGCCACCTCGCGCTCATTGTTTGCTCTTACACATTTCCGTCCCTTTTCCAAAATCACTCCCACAAAAGGTATTCAGCAACCGAGTGGAAGATGTTACACATCAAGAAAACGAAGTAAAATAACTGAACCTATCAGTTTATAAGACTTTAAGTCCAGGTCGCTACCACCACGCCACACATGCCGCACACTAATATTTGGTTAACAACTGGTTAACTCTATAATATTTTGTTTTGCAATCAACGATTTGATTAGCGTTTTCTACCGTTTCTATAAACCATTTGATACTAAATATGTATTATTTTGTTCAGTACAATCCTATAAACTTACGACGTTACGGAAATATATGAATTTACGAGAAAAAATAGCGACCATTTTGACTCAACGGGACGGCACGGACAAGCACGATATGGCACGGTCAGCCTGAACTGTTAGCCACTACTGCGGTTACGTACTGTATTCTATTTTAAAATGCTAATATCCTACCGGTCACCTCCTTGAAGACCTTTTAACCTCCCTATGTACGACAAGCCTATTTGGTAAGACCAGGCCTTGTTGAATCATAAGTTACGGTTAGGCTATAATACTTGCATGATTCATACATCCACCAACTTGAAACAATTTGGCTGATGATCTTGTAGTTTGGGCAAAAGACGCTTCCCACAATAAGGTATAGGCTAGTTTTGCAAAATTTGGTAGAGATCAGATGAATAAGTTAGTCGTAATTTGATTTAAGCTCAGAACATTTGGGTGGGTGACATTTCTTTTTTGTTATGATGGCGGCGATGACATTAAGTTGTCCCTTGCTAGTGCAACCTTTGTACCAAAGATGGTTCGATTTGGTTTCGTTATGTTTGAATTGATAGGAGGGATCGATTTGCACACATACACGGCCGCCATCTTCAAATTATTGGGCTGATGACTTTGTAGTTTGGTCAAAAGTTGCTTCCCACATGAAGGCATGTTACTGAAAAATTTGGTAGAGATCAGTTGATTAGGTTAGTCGTAATTTGATTTAAGCTTTGAACATTTGGGTGGCCGCCATTACGTTTCCGTCTAGATGCCCGCGATATAAAACATGACACTGAGGTGCCCTTTGCTAGTGCTATCTCTGTACCAAATTTCGTTCAATTCGGTTTCACACACAAACACAGACTGACACACAATTTTTTGGCCCTGTGTAGATCTCATAAGTCTTTCATTTTTTTTTGTAAAAATCGAAAGTAGGCTAAAAATAGTATATTCATGAATTTATTACTTATACTTACGTTTGAATTGCAAATACGCCAACTACTACAGCCATCATAATGACGCAGGTTATCAGATAGGTTCCACAAACACCCAAGTATACTGGGATTCATGAGCACGATGTCGCAAAGACCCTATACACATCAATAACAAATAAATAATGTTGTGCTTGTTATTTTCAGGACTGATCTTCGACCGATGACTTCTGCAATGCTGTCCTTGATCGTTCTCTGTATGCTTATCCAGCCGCTGTGTGTCACACGGCCAAAACGACATAGGGGGATGATAAAAGAAGGAGATTTCGATTTGAACACAAACGATATACAAATGGATCTCTCCACTCAGGAAGTGGTTTACATTGCACAACGGGGTTTTCGTGGCTTGATATCTCTTGTACAACTGGATTTGTCCTATAATTACTTGACATATATCCATCCTGACACTTTTATGGACACCCCAGTCCTTAGGGAGCTGTTCTTGCAGGGTAATGAGTTTCTAAGCGTAGAAGTTAATCAGATATTTATTAACAGTCGCTCTATTGTAAAACTTGATATTAGTTACTGTAACTTTGAAATCGTAACAAAAAGAATGTTTCCCGAGAACATGAAAGAGCTAATCGCCATTGGCAATCCAGCGTGCAAGAAAAAAACCGACATGCCTCGTCTCATTTGTGGTGACGATGGAGGAGTGTCTGAACCCGCTAACAATATGGTCGTAAATAAAATATTACCGACAAGTGTTGTAAGCAGTGATACACCTATTACAATAGATTATCGTGATTCCATAGCTGCAAGTGAGCAGGATTCACCAGTACCAACCCAAGAGCCTGGTCATGCAACAACACAACGTGGAAACAATCTCCTTGAAAACACGAAAGGAAATAACCAGAATGAGGTTCACGATGAAAATGATCGCAGTGAATCTATGAGTCAAGCAGACACAAAGACAACAAGAGAAGGAACCCAATCAATTTTGGAAAAGCGAGTTACTCCTAATTCGTCTGATCATAAAGACGTTAATGTACGTAGTGAAGTGGTACAAGGCAATTCCATTCCGCCCACTGAAAGTCCTGCAAACAAAACAGATTCGCATGACGTGCAAGGTGAACGTTGGGGAGATTATTCAACATTTCTCCCTTGGGTCATGGTGGTGATACTTATTGCTGTAATAGTTTATATGAAACGTAACGATATTCGTAATATAGGCTACATAGCTCTGAATAGGCGTACATGAAATGACATCCCGTGAATGAAAATATTTTTTGTGGTAAGAAAAAAACCACTACAGAGCTAATACAACAACAACAACAACAACTTGAAGACACTTTAGATTACCTTTTCAAAATTCACGTTATGTGGTTGATAACTATCGAAACATATGTGGAATATGTCAATAATTCAAAATATGACCTTATTGTAACATGTTATTCATCAAAATTCAGTTGCACTGAAATACAGAAAACTGTGTTCGATTTAGCAGCCATTAGTAAATTAAATACTGTATATAAATATATGCATCGATGGTACACAAGAAAAGTGACATAAGTCAAAATAATGCAATTTTGAGTTTAGAAGTGAAAAACGTTGTTCTCACTACATGTTCTTGTATTTGAAGTCGTCATAACTCTTTGTATACTGGCGGCTACGAAAGGGGACAAATGTCGTTTTACGTTGGACGAAACACGACTGCCTGTTATCTTGAGTAACGTCACATTATACTTGAAGTATGTCCATGGTATCCCAAACCTTATCTTATATATTTAAAAAATTGAGAAGAAATTTCACCTTTTACTAAAACTGAAATATCTTGACAAGTAATTGTGCTACAACACCATTTGTAGGCTTGAGACATTACATACTCGTAGACTACTTGACGCATTATCAATAGAATCCCAACTTATTTGATTCAGACATCTGTGTATTAAAACAATTGCGAATATATCACTGTTGTTTCATTTGAGGGCTTGGTAATTGTGGTAATTCAGCCTCGTGCATTTGGTTGAGTGTTGAATTTTTGCCCGATGAACTGTGTTATTGTGATAGCTGTATTAGTGTGTGTATTTGTTTTTCAGGAGAGGATTGGGAAGGAGACAGTCGTGGCCTTAAACTAGGAACCATACCGACATTTGGCTGGATTAGAAGTGGGAAACCATGGAAAACCACTTCCAAGTTGGCTGAGGTGGAAATCAAACCACTTATCCTCAGGCTTTGCCTCACGAGGCTGAATGTAACTTACTCAGGTCCAGCCTTCACACCAGAATTAATTTTCTAGGCAGAGCCGAGAATCGAACCCAGACCTCTGTGGCGATGGCTTAGAGTGCTAGCCGCTACACCACGAGGTGGTCGCCAATATAGCAATGCACCAAGGTCACATTTCACCATATACTAAAAATTAAATAGGGACATGTGGCGTGCTCAATATGCTTGCTCTTACCAAGGCGGACTGGCTGCAATTTTACAGTAATACATGTGAAAAATCCCTCAGTATGCCTTCCTTCGGAGGGGAAGTAAAGCCGGCTGTCCCACGTCATAGATTTATGGCATGTTAAAGAACCTTCCACGAATTACACCTGCGTGAAGCTAAATTAATATAGGTTACACATTTGACTAACGTTCTTAGGTTCCTACGTTCGTCGTCAATCGCCAACTGCGGTGGCATCTGGTAACTAATTTCTGAACTAGTTGGTCGTTGACGGTAGCGTCTGGAGGCAAAAGTGGGAACTACATGAAAAAAATCAATGCCTGCAGTCCTTACTTGAATTAAAACAGATAACACACACTATTACAGTCATCACAATTAACACCGGTTATTAGACCCACCCAAAGTACACGGGGCTACATGACCGCGTTGTCGCAGCCCCTAAACTGAGGAACCAACCAACCAACCAACCATGTGAGACTTTCAGAGTGAACTATCACGTCCTGTGTATCCGATTAGACGCAGAAATGGAGGTCCTGTGGCACATGATCGCGAAATTAACGGTCACGTAAAACCACAAGCTTCCTTCCTTTTAAAACTGAAATACCATGACAAGTAATCGTGCTGCAAGGACTTTTGTTGGCTTCAGGCATTACGCACGTTACGCATTATCCATTGAGCCCCAACGTACTTTATTCTGCCAGCCTCGCATTATAATAATTGCCAATATTTGTTCCATTTGTACAAATTTCTGTGCGGTTTTTTATATAAGGAATTGAGTCGTCCAGTTGCAAAACGCGGTTAATCCACTTGTGAATAAGAATCATGTCGTAACATTATTTATTTAATTAGCTTATTTTATTTTAATTTATTTTACTTTATTTTATTTTGTTTTATTTTGTTTTGTTTTATTTTATTTTATTTCGTTTTATTTTGTTTTAAATTGTATTACTTAATTTTTGTTTTGTTTTATTTTATTTTGTTTGTATTTAGTTTTGTTTATTTTTGTTTATTTTGTTTTATTTTGATTTTGTTTTGTTTATTTTGTTTTATTTTATTTTGTTTTATTTTGATTTTTCACAAAACACACTTAAAATCAAAAACAAAAAACACGAAGCAAAAAGAAAAATTCAAAAACAAAAGCAAAAGCAGAAAACAATAAACAAGAAACACAAAGCAAAAAGAAAAATTCAAAAACAAAAGCAAAAGCAGAAAACAATAAACAAGAAACACAAAACAAAAAGAAAACAGTAGAAAACAACAAACACAAAAGATATGTGAGGCAAAGTCCCGAGAAACGTTTCTCATGAAAATGATTCTTATTCACAAGTGGATTAAACAAGTTTTACAACTGGACGACTCAATTATTTGTGTGCCAAATTTTTTGTTCACTACTGGGAAGTGTTGTAAGAGTTAAGAGCACTTTAGCCCCGTAGAAGTTCCACCATTAACCGCTTACTGCGTCCCGTCTACAAAACGGCCCTATGGGGATTTGCGCATTGACACTTCAAGCCCATGGAAGTTCCACCATCATCCGCCTACTGCGATCCGGCTATCAAATGGCTTCATCTAAAATATTGAATTAACTGGGAATAAATTTCATCTTTTACCGGAACTGAATACTTGACAAGTAATCTAATTGTGCTACGGCCACGTTTGTTGGCTTGAGACAGTATGCACGTTATGCATTATCCATTGGGTCCCAACTAACTTGTTTCTGTCATCCGTGTAGAGCTCTGCGCGGATAAACAAAATGTTATCCACATACGCACGACTGTTATCCGCATCTGCCCCGCATCCGCACGACAGTTATCCGCATCCGCCCCACAACCATACCTTTCTTATCTGAATCCGCTAACATTACAAAAATATTTTTAATTTATTAGATAAAGTATTAAAACAACACATTTAGACATTTGAGGGAAAATTCGTTCCTCTGTCTAGACTGTGTGTGAATCGCAAGACAATGTTTTGTCCCTCTGAGCAACGGCAAGTCAAACAACGGGTGGCTAATTTATAGCACTTACTTAGTCGTCAGATATACCCACGAAGGCAAGCTCAGATATAATAGTACATTATGCAACGAGCCTATAATGGCAATAATTAAGACACGAGTATGTTTATAAAACGAGCGTATGTGAGTTTTATAATTTCCGAGTGTCTTAATTACCATTATAGGCGAGTTGCATACGACTGTTTATGTTCGACGATAATTATTATAACTATTTAATGTTCGAACATAAGTTAAATATTCATAAATATCTGTCGAGATTTACCCAGTTTTATGTACTGAACAGAGCTCATGAGACGCAGAGAATGCCTTGTATTTGACCATGGCCTCCTCGATTGCCCTACTATGACATTAGGCCAGGCAGTGAAATTTAAATTAGAAGGCATCTAATTATCTAATTGGTCAAACAACTGTTTCTTGAACTCTGATTGGTGGGAGAAACTGTTTCATAATGAAAAATAGTGTTATAATGAGCCTCATATAGTACAGTTTTCTGACATACTGTATAATAGTCAGGGTCGAACATTAAGGAATTTTCTTTTTGGCATAAGTCAACACAAATTGAGGGTATTTCCATGACTTGCTTCTCTCACTTGTCTAATATTCTCAAACAATCCAAGCGAAAGCAAATAGGAAAATAACAAAAACCGCGAGCAAAAATTTAATCATAAAAAAAAACAGTTCAACATTGTATTCTAAAAACTACCCGCAAATTTACTCTAAATATTATCCGCTATCCACACAGCCATGCAGGGCTTTACATCCATTTAGTATAATAATTGGGTAGGTCCTTCTTCTGAACAAGCTGTGTGCCGATCATAGTGAGGGGAGGGGGGAGTCAAGTGTTCTGTAACACGCATGCGCCCTGGAGTCAGATGGCCTGCCCCGCTGCACCATTCAAGCGCTGGTTGGCATTTGTTTCAGCACTCGCTCTTAAAGATTGTGTGTGCTATAAAGACTAGAATTCAAATGATGAGTCGGAGGCAAACCTCAATTACATATGTTACAAAAATGAAAGGCGACGGTAACTGTCTGTTCAGGTCATTAGCATTAAGGCATCGGAACAGCAAATGTCGTGTGGAAAGAAGTTGTATAGAATTGTTGAAATGAATGCTGCGGAGCATCATGGGTCTTCTAGTACTGTATATATTAAGTCTATCACGATCATAAGAATAACCACTTTTACGATAGTGACAAAGAAACTCACTCTCACAGAATGACAATATCCTGAGGAAGTATGCATTTTGACCTGTGTCACTTTTCTTGTGTACCATCGATATTTACATCACATTTGCAATGAGTTATTAATAACAATGTTATTGGTTTTACGTACCTTTTAACCACTGAGGCTTTTAAAGCCACGGTGGTGCCGGAATTTTGCCCCAAAGGGGATCTTTAACGTGCCAGTAAATGTGCTAACACGGTTCCCTCGCATTCATCTTTCGAATTTGCACCAACTGACTGCGCCAGGATTTGATACTGCAACCTTAGACACAGCAATGTGCTGTTTTAATAGTCTCTTTAATTTATCATCTACGCTTACAGGATGGATCCGCATCGTATATCGGTGATTATTTCCCGACGTTTCGGCTGACAGTGCAGCAGCCTTAATCACGAGTAGGTACGAGTTGGTGTCCGTACTCAAAAGGGGTTTGTTTCCTTCGTCTCTAGACACAAAGCATAAATCAGGGCAATACCCTCTATTCCAGGCTGCTGATTTGAACGTGCTTTGGTCTTTAGCATCAAAGACGTGCAAGAGGTTGTTTCTGTCTATCCACTCCACTATTGCTTCACCATCTCATCATTAGTTTTGGTTTTCCAATTCTGGTGGTGACTGTTGAAATCCCCATTGTTGTGATTGATGCAATGTAAACTGTGGTGGTAACACCAAGCTCTCCTCAGTCTTATCACTATTTATGGTCATGATATCTGTATGTATACTCGCGTTACTAAATAATCCATATTTAAATACATTTCCTTCACTTCTCTCATTTTCATGTTGCAGTTCTAGCCCTGTGATTCTCTCCCCCCCCCCCCCCAGCGCCTCACTAATCTATATAATTATATAAAAATCCATCCTTCGTATGTTTGTGGCCGTAAAACTCGAAAACTACTGCTCCGATTTCTCTGAAAATTTTACCTTTTTTTTCACATTACGGCGAAGAGGACATTGCCTATCTTAAAGATGGTTGACCTAGGCAAAGCGGCTTCGGTGGCGTAGTTGGTAGCATGCTGAGTTTCTATGCCCAAGGTCGCGGGTTCATACCCGGCCGAAGTCGTCGGATTTTTAAGAGCGTTAAAAATCCCTCAGTATGCATTCCTTTGGAGGGGAAGTAAAGCCGGCGGTCCCATGTCATAGATTTATGGCATGTTAAAGAACCTTGCACTAATTACACCTGTGTGAAGCTAAATTGGATAGGTTAAGAAAGTAAACAACGCTCTTAGGTTTCTACGTTCGTTGCCAAGACCCGATTGCGGTGGCGTCTGGTAGCTAAGTTCTGAACTTGGCCTAGTAGTCGTTGACGGTGGCGCTTGGCGGCAAAAGTAGGAACTATTTGAGAAATTCTAAGTTGCAGTCTGTACTTAAATAAAAAACAGATAACACACACTAATTCAGTCATCACAATTAACACCGGTTATCAGACAGATTCTACACACACCCAAAGTACACGGGGCTACATGACCGCGTTGTCGCAGCCCCTAAACTTAAGAACCAACCAACCGACCGACCTAGGCAACGCCGTGAATAGAAAGTAGAGTGCACATCTTCATCGTGGTGTCCAAGGTAGTAACGCGCATTCACTTAAGAATCTTCCTATTAACTAAGACCAAGTCTCCTTGGTGACATAGCGCATCCATTTAAGGAAGAAGGAAGGAAGATTGTAGTTTTACGTGACCGTGAGTCTTGTGATTATGAGCCACGGGACCTCCTTTTTACGTGGAATCCGAACCACAGGACATGGCATTTCACATCGAAAATCTCACATGCATTGACCGGGAATCGAACCCGGGCCGCCTTGGTGAGAGGCATACAGCTAGACCGCTGAGCCACCACGCCCCCGCATCCATTTAAAAATAATCTATGAGCAAAGAAAACATCCTATACTATAATCCCTTTGATCAATACATGCAATAAACGTTCCATGAGTTCAATCGAAAAGAAGAAGAGCAACACAATAATCTCGACAACGCCAAGCACAATTACATCAACAGCTTATCCGTATACAGTTGCAATATCTAAATGAGCTTCATATCATCAAGTCATAAAATAGCCTATGCCTCACCAAAGTTCAAATATAGGCTGCCGGTCTCGACGCACAACCACAGAACATAGGAGGATATCAAACCGCATACGAATATGAAGAATTACGTTCCATATGGATATTTCTGTATGTTTAGTAACATTCAACCGCAGAACGATTTGTTCTTCTCTCTGTAGAACTTTTTAGCAATCTTGAACTTGAACCCCTTTCTTAACGAGAGTGCCTAAACACGTTGCTCTACTCAAATTTTGTATTCTGTACCTTAAGAGATGGAACTAAGAATATATTCAGTCACCAGGGCTGCCAACTGTAGTTCTCTATTAGACTAGATTATGCCAGGTATACAGTATTTCGAACTAATTAGAAAATTCGATTTTACCAACATAATTTCGTCATTATTCTAGATAGATCCATATAGATTAATCATTGGCATGAATCTTATATTTTAAGAAAAGTAGGCTCTTTAGTTCGTCACGGAACTTCTTGTTTTTCACGTGATACGTGGTTTTCATAAAAGAAGGGAATTGGTGAGTGCAAAAATTGTATCTGTTCTTCGAATAATATAGTGACCACCCTGGTATTTCTTATGCACGTTCATGTCACCGCCTTTAGCATTACATTGAGTAAGTTCTTCTTTCACCAGCACCATAACAGCGAATATTCCAGCGGCTTGCCGCCAGAGCGCAGCAACGATCATTCGCACGAGGTCTGTAACTTAAAATATTTACAGTACAGCAAAACACAATGTATTATTTTAGCCCTCAATTGTTGTTAAATGTTGTTGTTGTTGTTAAACCGAGACACAAGTTATGACTCGGCTTCTCTGAAAAGACAGAGTTAGGTGGTGACACGGGATTTCAACTGGTCACCAATCAGAGCAAGTCTTGCAAGATTGGCTTGGCAGAGTGATTTATTTTCATGTATTTTTGGGGAGTTTCAAGGCATAATAATTTTCTGGTATCCCATTGAAAATAAGTACCGGTATGGTACATTGGGGTTGTTCATAATTGGTGTTTACTTAAGTTCATTCCTACCGGTATTTAATTTTTCAAAGATTTTAACAAACAAAAAAGATATAATAATAATAGTGTTACGTGCCACCCCCTAGTGGCACCTTTGTTAACTGGATTACGGTGGGTATAAAGCACAACACCAATTACTACTTAAAGAAATAATTAATTTTATTGCAGCCAGAAAAATACACTACTCAACAGCAATTATTACCTTACTCCAGTTTCCTCACGTCGAGAATACTTTCCCTTTCACTTGTCAACAGACCACAGTTAATCCTCTTCGCTAATGAGTCCGGTCCCGTCCGCTAGCTGGAAATAGATGCACTAGGTCTGTCACTGTACTATACACTGTTTCACAAGCACCACAATCACTTCCTCGCTGTCAAAAGAATCAGCTGCACTAGGGGTTTCGCAAGTCACCACACTTCTGTCGCTCAGGATAATCGCTCACACTAGCTCGTAAAACACAACAACAACCACTGCTTGACAGGTCGCACTTATATAGCAGGCCGGTGACTCAATAAATGCTTCTAGATCCATCCAGGGTTCACGGCTTCTCGAGGTTTCCATCGCTGGTCCAGTCACGAATATTCTGGACTATCAATTTGTCCTAGTAGCCCTGTTGCATAAGGCACACGCAATACAGGAGGCAGGCCACAGCCCAGCCCTGGGGCAGTTGTGACTCATGCGGCGAGCGATGACACAAACACACAGCCGTAACACCACCCCCTTCCTAAAAAGGCTGATCGTCCCGATCAATCATTGGTCCGTCTGTGTCCCTCCGTAGGCTGCCAGGCGATCTCGGTGCACGATCTTCATCTTCGCCCTCGGGCTCCGCTGGATCCTGTAGACGACATCGTTGATCCGTTTCACGACTCGGTACGGGCCCTCCCAGGACTTCTGCAGTTTGGGTGACAGGCCTTTCTTCCGTAATGGGTTGAAGAGCCAGACCAGGTCGTCCTCGTGGAATCCGCCGGCATCCGTCTGCTGGTCGTATCGGGTCTTCATTCGGTCGGTCTCGATCCGCAGTTTCCTCCTCGCGAACGCATGTACGTCCTCCAGTTGGTCGACCAGTTCTTGACAATACTGGCTTACCGGGATCGGATCATTCCCAGGTCGGCCGAAGGCAAGATCGACAGGTAGACGGAGCTCCCTTCCAAACATGGCCCGGGCTGGTGTGCACCCGGTGGCTTCATGCACGGCGGCGCGGTAGGCCAGGAGAAATAGTGGAAGATGCTTGTCCCAATCCCTCTGCTGCTCGCTGACGACTATTCGGAGATGGTTCTCGATGGTGCGATTGAATCGCTCTACCATCCCGTCGGACTGAGGGTGTAGCCGCGTTGTCCTTGTCTTCCGGATTCCCAGCAGCTGGCATAGGTTCTGGAACACCTGCGACTCGAAGTTCCTCCCTTGGTCGTAGTGCAGCTCCAGGGGTACTCCGTACCGGCTGACGAATTCCTTCACCAGGGTCTCTGCAATCGTCGCGGCTTCTTGGTTAGGGAGCGCATACGCCTTCGGCCATTTGGTAAAGTAGTCGCTGACGACTAATATGTAGCGGTTCCCTGCCTCGCTTAACGGGAATGGCCCAGCAACATCGATGGCCACTCTCTCCATGGGGCCGCCCACGTTGTAGGTCTTCAGTGGACCCCGTCGTCATCGTCCTGGGCCCTTGCTGGCTGCGCAATCGTGGCACCTCGCGCAGTAGTTCTCCACGTCTGTTCGGCATCCGATCCAGTAGAACCGCTCTCTCAGCTTCTCCAGGGTCTTCTTTATCCCTAGGTGTCCACCAGATATTCCTCCATGAACTTCCTTCAGGACTTCCTCCGTCATAGCCTTTGGAACGACGACTTGTTCCCGAGATGTCTTCCCGTCGGTGCTCTCCCAGGTACGGCAGATGAGGCCATCCCTTACAATCAGTGAGTCCCACTGTGCCCAGTAGGACATAAACTTCGGGCTGCAGTCACTCACAATGTTCCACCCAAGGGGACACAGGCCCTCTTCCATTCGGCTATCAGTCCCAGGTCATCATCTTCTGCTTGTGCCCGCGTGAAAGATTCGCAGCTCCAGTTCCCTTGAAGTTCCACAGTAGTCCGTCGGCACAGTATCCCGGTGTTCTCCTCCCTTCGGGCACAGAAGGTGCAGTCTTCGGGGCACGGTCTTCGTGACAGGGCGTCGGCGATGGCGAGCAGCTCCTTCCTGGTGACGCAGTAGTTCCTTTCTGGCTTTGACAAGGCCTTGCTGAAGTAGGCCACTACTCTCTCCTCGCCGTCCACTACCTGCGACAGGATTCCCCCTACGCCAAAGTCGCTGGCATCGGTATCGACGATGAACCTTGTTCCAGGTCTGGGGTAGGCCAGAATAGGCGCGGTGCACAGAGCCAGCTTGAGTTGTTCGAAGGCACTGTGGCATTCTGCTGTCCACGTGAAGAGTTGGGCCTTCTCAGTCAGTCGATGTAAAGGTTTGGCGATGTCGGCGAATCCCCTCACGAAGCGACGGTAATAAGTGCAGAGTCCCAGGAAGCTTCATAGTTGGGACTTGTCCTTCGGAACTGGCCACTCCCTCACAGCTGCGGTCTTCTCTGGGTCGGTGCGCACCCCTTCCTCGGAGACGATATGCCCAAGGTACTGGACCCGCTTCTGGAAGAGCTGACACTTCTTGGGGCTCAACTTCAGCTGGGCAGCCCGTAGCTTCAACAAGATCTCCTTCAGGTTGCTGTAGTGCTCCTCGAAGCTTCTCCCCAGAACGATGACGTCGTCTAGGTAGACCAGGCAGGTCTTCCAGTGTAGTCCCCTCAGAATGGACTCCATTAGCCTCTCGAAGGTCGCAGGGGCGTTGCACAGACCGAATGGCATGACGGTGAACTGCCAGAGCCCGCTGCCCACAGAGAACGCCGTTTTCTCGCGGTCCTTAGGGTTGACCTCCACCTGCCAGTAGCCACTCTTCAAATCCAAGGTGGAGAACCACCTTGACCCTGATATGGTATCCAGCGTGTCGTCGATCCGGGGTAGAGGGTAGCTGTCCTTCTTCGTGACGTCGTTCACCCACCTGTAGTCCACGCAGAACCTGGTGGAACCGTCCCTCTTCTTCACAAGCACGACCGGAGAACTCCAAGGACTATGTGATGGCTCGATCACCCCTTGATCCTTCATCTCTTCTACCATCCGGTCGACTTCGGCTTGCTTGGCGAGCGGGACACGTCGGAAGGGGGCCCTAATCGGCGCGCTGTCCCCAACGTCGATTCTGTGCTGGACCAAGCTTGTCCTGCCGAAGTCTTTGCTCCCCACGGAGAAGACATCCTGGAATTCGCGTAGCAGGTCCTGAAGTTGGCGTGATTGTTCATCGTCTAAATGGTCCTGGGATCCTTGGTACAGCTTCTGTAGTTCTTCTGGCAGTGTGCGTCTTCTTCGGTTGTCCGTCTGCAAGTGTCCGTCTGTCGTATCTGTGATGCGGGCAATCCAGGTAACGGGCTCGCAGACTCCTAGGTTTGTGTCCCGGTGAACCGTAATGTCGTAGTCGGTCAGGTTGGACAGGCGGACGTACGGCCGAGTCGTCGTGTTGATGAGAGTCTTGGCAACTAGCAATCCTTTTGTCTGGATGCCCTCATATTTTGGCTCGATGACAGCCGCCACTCCCTCAGCAGTTCCGTCGACAATTACGGCAGCGCTGACCTCCGTCCTGGCGGGAACGATGACGTCTTCTCTCAGCCTTACTTGTCGTGCGGTGATGGACTCGTGCGCAGGTTGCAAAGCAAGTTCCTCACCTCCGAAGTGCAGAGTGTTGGTACTCAGATCGAAGATGATGTTGTTCTGGTCCAGGAAGTCCAGTCCGATGATCACTTCATTTGATACGTCAGCCACAAGCACTGGATGCTTTATCGCCCGTCGACCAATGACGAACTCCAGTGATGCTTCGCCATGTACCGGTGCGGTCTCTCCGGTCGCGGTTATTAGTTGGAGGTTCCTTTGTGTGGGTTGAACTCTCCACTTCGGGATCACGGTGGGACTGACGATGGTCCTCGATGCTCCCGTATCGATTAGCATGGGCCAGCTCTCTCCGTTGACGACTCCGTCGACCATCAGGTTGCTATTGTCCCTCCGTAACTGCGTCACACGAACTTGGACTGCCGGGGCTTGACGACTGTCACAAGCCAACCTTTGCCCCCCTAGGCTGGCTGATACTTGCTTTCCTGGGCCGCGCGGTTTCCCTACGACTGACTGTCCCGACGGAAACCCTTGGCGGCGGCGATCACCGCAGTCCTTGCTCAGGTGGCCTCTCTTACGGCAGGTCCAGCAGGTCAGAAGTCATCTTCCGGGCCGCCTCTCCGGTTGCCTTCCGGCTGTGTCGTTGCTGGTGGTGCCTCGACTATCGAAGAAACGGCTTAGCGCCTCCATTAATTCGTCGGCCAGGGGCTTGGTCTCGTTGGTTTTTACTGGTTCGTCGACGTCCACTTGACGCACCCGCGCGTGCATTCTGGATGCCTGTTTTGCCGTCTCGAACTCAAGTGCGTGGCTCAGCGCATCTGTCAGGGTCTTATAGCGCGCGAGACGCAGCGCCTGTTGAGTGTCCGAGTCCCGTAGCCCGTCGGTGAAAGTCTGCGTCACTATCTGCTCCAGAAAGTCGGCCGGCGCTGTTGGGTAGGCGAGCCTTACGAGACGTGCGATGTCCATCTCGAACTCCTGCAGGGTTTCCGCGTTCTTCTGTACCCGGGTCCGGAGCTGCATCTGGTAGGCCTGCTGAAGATGGCTATCTCCATATCGGGACTCCATATGGGCGATCAGTGAAGCGTAGTCCTGGGATCCAGTCGGGATGGCCTGAAGGACGTTAAGGGCGTCACCTCTCAGCGCTACAATAAGAGTTGTAGCCTTTTCTGTGTTGTTCCAGTTATTTATGGAACAGACCGCCTCGAACTGACGTAAGTAGGTGCTCCACGGGTCCTTTCCGTCGAAGGTTGGGGGCGTCACTCTGCTATGTCCCGTTCCTGATATTCCCGGTGTAACGGTGGGCGGGCGTTGGCGCAGCTCGGCAACTTCCTCTCGTAGAGCGTTGAATTTCTCTTCCACCCCCGTCAGTGGGCGTTGGCGCAGCTCGGCAACTTCCTTTTGTAAGGCGTTGAATTTCTCCTCCACCCCCATCAGCGGGCGTTGGCAGAGCTCGGCAACTTCCACTTGTAAGGCGTTGAATTTCTCCTCCACCCCCATCAGCGGTCGTTGGCACAGCTCGGCAACTTCCACTTGCAAGGCGTTGAATTTCTTCTCCACCCCCATCAGCGGGCGTTGGCGCAGCTCGGCAACTTCCACTTGTAAGGCGTCGAACATCTTTTCCACTGCCGTGACTTCCTCACGCAGACCCAGTTCTAATTTCTTCAGGTCCTGTGTCAACTTATTCTGACCGTCTTCCATCTTCTTCTGGCCGTCCTCTATCCTCTTAAGGTCCTCCGCTAGCTTATTTTGACCGTCTTCCATCTTCTTCTGGCCGTCTTCTAGTTTGGCAGTTAGGTCCTCGGCTAACTTCTTCTGGCCGTCTTCTAGTTTGGCAGTTAGGTCCTCGGCTAACTTCTTCTGGCCGTCTTCTAGTTTGGCAGTTAGGTCCTTGGTTAAATTCTTCTGGCCGTCCTCCATCTTGGTTTCCATGCCATTTAACTTTTCTAGCAATGCTGCCAATTTCTCCTCCATTTTAGTTGTTTGTCTTGTAAAGGGCATGCACTCACAGGAAAATTAGAGAAAATGACCTGCTCGGGTTTTGAAACCAGGACCGTCAGGTGTTGTGCTTGAGTTTGTAATCCCACTTCTGACACCAGTTGTTACGTGCCACCCCCTAGTGGCACCTTTGTTAACTGGATTACGGTGGGTATAAAGCACAACACCAATTACTGCTTAAAGAAATAATTAATTTTATTGCAGCCAGAAAAATACACTACTCAACAGCAATTATTACCTTACTCCAGTTTCCTCACGTCGAGAATACTTTCCCTTTCACTTGTCAACAGACCACAGTTAATCCTCTTCGCTAATGAGTCCGGTCCCGTCCGCTAGCTGGAAATAGCTGCACTAGGTCTCTCACTGTACTATACACTGTTTCACAAGCACCACAATCACTTCCTCGCTGTCAAAAGAATCTGCTGCACTAGGGGTTTCGCAAGTCACCACACTTCTGTCGCTCAGGATAATCGCTCACACTAGCTCGTAAAACACAACAACAACCACTGCTTGACAGGTCGCACTTATATAGCAGGCCGGTGACTCAATAAATGCTTCTAGATCCATCCAGGGTTCACGGCTTCTCGAGGTTTCCATCGCTGGTCCAGTCACGAATATTCTGGACTATCCCTTTGTCCTAGTAGCCCTGTTGCATAAGGCGCACGCAATACAGGAGGCAGGCCACAGCCCAGCCCTGGGGCAGTTGTGACTCATGCGGCGAGCGATGACACAAACTCACAGCCGTAACAATAGTAATAATAATAATAATAATAATAATAATAATAATAATAATAATAATAATAATAATAATAATAATAATCATAATATATTGTAAATTCGGGAGAGATGGCGCACTAGGAGAGTTGGCGCACCCCCTACCAAGACGACTGTAGTGGGGGGAAGGTCGTTTGAAGGTTGTTGAGTGGAATCGTCACTGAGGGAGAGTTGTAGCCTACCAGTAGTTTTGTACCGTGTTTTTAGCCTACTTTTCACATTTTGCAAAAATGAGGAAAAAGTAGACTTATGAGACCGGGCAAATGAGTGTCTGTCTGTCCTTCTGTCTATCTGTCTGTCTGGCTGTGTGTCCCCCCCCCCCATCAACTCCTAAACGGCTGGAGCAATCGAAACAAAATTTGGTGGGAGTAAAGATCTATACCTGAATATCTCACGGCCATATTTGAAAATGATGTCAGTGCTACCAACTGCTGAAAAATCGCAATTGAAATTTGAGCTCCATGTTGGATATCTTGGAAGGTATGAATGGGAGCTATTTCAAAATTGCCACACGTATAGATAATAATATTGCAGTTTAATTTCCAGGAGGCCATACATGGGAGTGTTGCCAAAATGATTATAAACCTGCTGATAGGTCCAATTTTTAAATGCATATAACTTCTACACTATCAATTGGAATTCAACCAAATTTCGTATGTGCTATGTATACGTGAACAGATATGACTGAACGTATTCTTAAGATCCAACAGGGCTACCAACTGCTAATAAATGCTCTCAATTTTTTTAAATCCAAATACCCATATATCAGAAAGTATGCAAGCTGACAGCTTTCAACTATGCACACGTATAGTACCTGGCATTCTATATTAATTTGGAGTAACTTATATACGTCAGTGCGACCAACATGATTCTAAGCCTGTTGAGAGGTCCAAATTTAAATTCATGTAACTTCTATACTATCGTTTGGATTTCAACCAAATTTCGTGTGTGCTATGTGTATCATAACAGATATGACTATGCGGATCTTAATAGTAACCAGGGCTGCCAATTGTTAATAAATGCTGTCTCTATTTTTGTTACCCTAATATCAATATATCAGAAAGTATGCAAGCCAATAGCTCTAAACTTTGCACACGTACAGTACCTGGCATTCTAGATTAATTTGGAGTAACTAATATAGGCCTACGCCAGTGCTGCCAACATAATTTTATGCCTGCTGATAGGTCCAATTTTAAAATGCATGTAACTTCTATATTAACTAATGGATTTCATTCAAAATGAACACAACAATAGATCATATTATTCCAGTTTATTTATGACCACTATATGTATGTCATTGTTGCCAACGTGATTTTACGCGCGCTGTTAAATCCAATGTTTAACTGCATGTAACGTCCCTTCCATCCATTGGACTTCAACCAAATTTTGTATTCTGTACCTTAAGAGATGGAACTAAGAATATATTCAGTCACCAGGGCTGCCAACTGTAGTTCTCTCTTAGGCTACATTATGCCAGGTATACAGTATTTCGAACTAATTAGAAAATTCGATTTTACCAACATAATTTCGTCATTATTCTAGATAGATCCATATAGATTAATCATTGGCATGAATCTTATATTTTAAGAAAAGTAGGCTCTTTAGTTCGTCACGGAACGTCTTGTTTTTCACGTGATACGTGGTTTTCATAAAAGAAGGGAGTTGGTGAGTGCAAAAATTGTATCTGTTCTTCGAATAATATAGTGACCACCCTGGTATTTCTTATGCACGTTCATGTCACCGCCTTTAGCATTACATTGAGTAAGTTCTTCTTTCACCAGCACAGTTTTGAAGGCCGTTATCCATATTCCGAGGGACTAGTAGGCGCCGTCTCTCCCACCGGTTCGGGATAGTTAACGCGTGGTCAGCGTGTCGGGTCCCCGTGGCCATTTATCTTGAGACCGGAGCGCTGCTTCACTGTCAGATACTCAATTGCCCTCATGAGGCTGAGTGCACTCTGTTTCAGTCCTCGCGTCAGGTTCTAAGACCCCTGACTGAGCCGGGAATCGAACCCGGACCTCTGGGGTGACAACCATGAATGCTAGCCACTACACAGCGGGGTGGTCTAACTGTGTTCATCATGTAGGCGAATTCAGAAGAAGGAAAAAACACGGTTTAAGATCTCTGCCTCACAATTGAGTCATCTATACCACCCCAGTGGGAGAGATGAAGAAAAAACAATCATCCTTAATACATCTATTTTTCTTAGATAATGTACAAAGGTGTAAAAAATTGTATGTTTTTATTCATAAATAGTGAGTCCACAAAGTTTCCCTAATAATAATAATAATAATAATAATAATAATAATAATAATAATAATAATAATAATAATATCGTATGGCCTCGGGTGCCGGGTGCAAGCTTTGTTATTTGACACCCAGAGGGTAGCTTGCATGTCAAATTTCGTTGTTCCTTGACTATGAAAGTCAAGGAGGTTAGATGTTAGATATCTAAGCTCCTTGAACACTATAACGCTTTCTAGTAGAGAAATGAGGAACTTTGTGTTGGCGGAAACTCCCAAGATTAATTTTGCCATTATGAACTCGGCCTACTGAATTCAAATGGGTTCTTTGACATGCCAACATCGTATGACATGCGTATCGTATTTTTTCCGCCTTTCAAAAATCACTTACCACTGCCAGGGGCGAACCTGAAATCTTGGGATTAGTAGACCGACACGCTATCCACTCACCCACCGTGGCAAGCTAAAGTTTCCATGAATGTTATGTTATTTCTAAGACAAGGTGTAGTCTCCAAGAAAGTAAAAAAAAAAACAGTGCGCCATATCTCCTAACTTTACCCTCATAATAATAATAATAATAATCCCTCCCTCGGTGACTGCAATCTGTAGTAGTATTACACTTTACACTCACTCCTTTAGGCTTGATTACTCAAGAGGAGCCTTACAATGCGACGCGTCGAAAATATGACTGTCTTCTGCATAAGCATCATGAACAGTCTCACCTTGCAGCTGTTGATGCGATTACCTTAGCCCTGCGCTGGACTCATATTAACTGAACTACGGGAAGGTGAATACAGAAGACCAGAATGGCGAGAGATCGAAAGGGGGATAAATCATCCAGAGGCGTGGACTGAACGTAACCTACATTCAGCGGCTTTGGTGGCGTAGTTGATAGCATGCTGAGCTTCTATGCCCAGGATCGCGGTTTCAAACCCGGCCGAAGTCGTCGGATGGTTTAAGAGCGTTAAAATCCTTCAGTATAGCATACGTTCCTTCGGAGGGGAAGTATAGCCGGCGGTCCATGTCATAGATTTATGGCATGTAAAAGAACCTTCCACTAATTACACTTGTGTGAAGCTAAATTATAGGTTATATTTGACTAACGCTCTTAGGTTCCAACGTTCGTCGCCAGGAGCCGACTGCGGTGGCATCTATTAACCATGTTGAGAACTAGTTGTCGTGGTTGGTGGCGTTTGGTAACAAAAGTAGGAACCACTTGAAAATGGATGTCTGCAGTCCTAACTTAAATTAGAAACAGATACACTAATACGGCCGTCACAATTAACACTCGTTATCAGACAGATCTACACACACCCAAAGTACACGGGGCTACATTACCACGTTGTCGCAGCCCCTAAACTGAGGAACCAACCAACCTACATTCACAAAAATAGAAGCCTTGAAGTAATGTTGTAGATGCAAATTGAAGGAAAATTAGGTAACGTAATTAATTGTAGAGCGATCAATAATCGATTAATCGAATAATTCACTAACCGTCCAATCATTAATCTATTACCAGAATCCCTCCCTATATTATTCTGCTAAGGTCCCATTCCAGTTTTGTACCGAAAATATGGTCCCATTAACACCATGGGGTACCTACAGGTTCAGCATAACCCAATGCGTAAGCGAAACGCACTCGCTTACTCTTTAAATGCCTCACAATTAAATAAATACCTTAAAACATGTATATTTACACTGAAATAATGAAAGAATGCAACACGGTAACCATGGTAACAGAATCTCACAGGTCCATCTATTTCTGTAAGACGCAATGCAATTCCAATTATTACATTACTGTGAATGTTTCCAGACGGTTATAAGGTTATCACGGAACCAAAGTAAGCTGTAAAATACATCAAGACATACAGTATAATGCGCTTAAGGGGGTCAAGGGGCACTCTAGAATTTTTTCACGCAATTTTCACGTGTGAGTGTGGTAGGAAAGCTCTTTTTCACCCGACTATAAAGGGTCTCCGAAAACCACATTTAAAGGCCCTTAAATTAACAGTATCTGTGATATTCCCAGAAAACTAACTTCGCTCTGATATACCTACGAAGGAATGACAAACCCCTAACCACTGCACCAGTAGCTAAATTGATCAAGTCTGATTATTCATACCAAGGATAAATCAGTCATAGCATTCATGATTGAGATTTTACTAAGTGTACTCTTTACAACTGGAATATTCGCGCGCGAAGCCGCGACGGGTAATGCTAGTAATGTATTAATTGGTTAAACGAAGAATCTTTTAATCGGGTAAAAGAAGAATCGTTTAACTGATTAGTAGACACGTGATAAGAAAATAAGTTTAAATGACGCGTCATCGCTTAGGCTTAACTTGAGTTACACTTATTTTCGGAATGAAGTATAGAAATCTATTTAAGTTACTTTTTGCCTTTTTGTCGCAATTGTTAATGTTAACAACACCTAAATAAGAGTCAGTGACAGTGGAAGGATAAACATAAATCTAATTGGGAAGGATTTCGAATACAGAAAATGAAGACTTTTCAGCAAAGATTTTGATTTCATGTTCAATGTTTACAATTTAGGAAAGGAACATTTTTGCTTTACTCTGTTTTAGCCTAATTTTCACAAAGAAAGTACATTATTGTTTAAATAATTAAATGTTTGTTTTGCTTCTCTGAAAGTATTGTGAAAGGAGCGACGTACATACATTAATCGACAATACGAATATTCTATAAAACGTACAATCGACTAATCGTTATGTGAAGAATTTAACCCATTTTTTGTTTCGATTTATCGATTTTTCGATAACTGAAATTAATCGATTAAATGTACCAGCTCTAATTGATAGCTGCGCTATCTTTCGCCACCGGATGTACACTTCAAGAAAAATAGCAGAAATACAAGTTACAATGATAAATAAACATAATAATAATAATAATAATATCGCATGGCCTCTGGTGCCGGGTGCAAGCTTTGTAATTTGACACCCAGAGGGTAGCTTGCATGTCGAGTTTCGTTGTTCCTTGAAGCACTATGAAAGTCAAGGAGGTTAGACATCTAAGCTCCTTGAACACTATAGCGCTTGCTAGTAGAGAAATGAGGAACTTTATGTTGGCAAAAACTTCCGAGATTAATTTTGCCATTATGAACACGTCCTACTGAATTCAAATGGGTTCTTTGACATGCCAACAACGTATGATATGCGTGTCGTATTTTTGGCGCCTTTCAAAAATCACTTACCACTGCCAGGAGCGAACCTGCAATCTTGGGGTCAGTAGACCGACGCGATATCCACTCATCCACCGTGGCAAGCTTAAATAGACATTAAAGAGAGTGAATGAAGAAACGGGAAGAATCTTATGCATAAGACAGTCAGTCATACTTATCACATTGTAAGGCCGTTCTTAAGTAAACAAGCCTGAAGGATTGAGGGAAAAGAGTAATGCCACTACACAAAGCAGTCACTGAGAGAGTGAAGAATTTGCTCCTTATGATGTACTCAATGGCCTGTTTGTCATCTTTTGATGAATGCAGTACTTTTGCATTTGTCTGTTGGCACAGGCTAGAGTAAAATGTGGCTTTTCACCGATGTCTCAGTCTCACTCATGGCTGTGATTATGTGGAGGCTACTGAGGTATGGGTGGTGCTTAGTAATGACTTTCAGGGCACAGTGGATGCTGTGAAAGTTTAGTACTGCAGGTCTCAGTGAGGAAAGCAATGACAAACTACCTCGCTCCTCGTCTTGCCTAGTACTCCTCAATATAGCGCTGCCTTGGGTTTTGTGGGTATCTACCCATATAAACTAACGGCGGTATTTTTTGAGGATCCAACCAGCCTTCGGGCTGACTACCTAACAGACAGATGTACTTAATATCTGGGATTGCGAATGTGTTTTTTTTTTCTTCAGCAAATACGCTGAGAATGTGTAAGTGCATGCACGTATAAACAATAATAATAACGGAGGAAGATTTTTAGTGCCCAGATGAAGAGATTTTGGGAGAAGAAAAGAAAACAGCAAAATTAGTTCTATCGCACCATACTAATGGGTATAACGATGTAAAATATAATAATAATATCACTAATGATATTTAAATAATTTATTATTATTACTATTGTCTTTATTTACTCAACTTACAGTTGGTAACATGACTCATATCGGTACATTACGTACAAGAAAATTAGTAAGTCACACTTTGAATAGCCTATAGCATACATTTTCAAACTATATAACATAGACCTTTGACAGTTCCCTTTTTTTTTAGTAATGTTATTCTTCACGTTTCTTTTTCACAAGAGAGCCCAAGACAATCCTAGTGTGTATTCAAAAATCCTCTAACGATGCTGCAAGTCTTCAGAATTGCAGCCTTTTGTGCAATAGTGTGGGTGTATATGGGAAGATTTAGTGCGGCTAGATTTACTGAAAATGATTTAGGTGTCAGGCCAGTGGGAGAAAGGAGGAAAGGAAGGATCGTCACATTCTTTTGTCTCCAGATTCTAGCCACCTCCATAGCTAGATGAGTATATTTATAAATCTTCTCTCTGTATTTATGGTGAATATTATGGTCATTCGGAACAGATATGTCAATCTAGTACGTGTGATGGTTCTTCTTATCAGTTAAAGTTATGTCTGGTCTATTATTATTATTATTATTATTACCCTCATCATCGCTTGTGTCATTGTTTCCTTGTCTTAGTTGTATATTTGAATAGTTTATTGTACTGGTATTATGTATGGTACTCATGGTGTAATATAAACAAGATAAATAAAACAAATCTAATCATTTACTTTACAAGTCTTTGCCCTCTCTTCCTCTTTCTTCGTTAAGCTTCAGAGGATTAAAATTAAAAGAGCGAAGAATACTGTATTGAGATCATTATGCATATCCATATTTGCATATAGGCTCATACGTATGAACATACTTGATACTTTACCGGGTGAGTTAGCCGTGGTCGTTACGGCATGACTGCTGGCAGTTGCTCACATCTGGGAGGCGAGGAGGTTCGAATTCCCCCGCCGGCAACTTTGAAGATGGTCTTCTGTGGTTTCCCATCTTCCTTCCAGGCAAATGCTGGGGTTGGTCCATAACTATAGGCCACAGCCGCTATCTTCCAACTCCTCGTCCTTACATTCCAACTTTCCTCCCCAACGGTACTTGTAGCTCACCCATTGGGTCTCCGTCTCGAAGCAGCTACAAAACTGGCGAGTCAAACATGTCCTCGGACACTCCCGGCACTAAAAGCCATACACAAAATAAAACTTGATACTTTGGTCGCAGGCCACCCAGATATTTTAGCGGCACCTTTCATGTATACAGGGAAGAGGACATACATGCCTCAGAGTGAAATTGGCAGGATGATGGCCACGAAAGCACTTAGCCCAAGAGGGTAGTTCACGGGCGCAATGACCGCAGCCGTGAAAACGACGGTTGGAGGTGAGTTCGCAGGGTCGACGGCCTCAAGGACGGAGCAAAGAAGAAGCGAAATATTTAGCGAGAGACAGCCAAGGATTGCCAACACCCATAATTGACCTACTTGAGAAATATTAATTGGACAAATTTGACAAATGCTTCTGCCTCCAGCTAGCTTTAGGACTCGAGGGTGTACCGTCCTCCCACTGAGCAGTTGCATACTTTGGATTTGAGGCTAAGAGGTATCAACTCTACAATGATAAAGCACAACTCTATTCTAAAACTTTAATTCAGTAAATAAAATCATGGCTTTAACAAATAAAACAATCCCCATAACCATAAAACAAAAGCAAACAAAAATTACTTTCCACAATCCACCAATATGAACATAATATAATCATAATAAATCATATCATACCACAAACCTTTACCCTTATGTGAACATCACAAAGATATTCTAGTGCGCTGATGCACGTACAACTTCAGAAACAAACTGTACATTGACACTACTGTCATACAATGTGACTTCTGTAATATCACAACATTACTGATTCATAAAAACCTTCTTAATTTGACAATTATGTGTACCGTGTGTGTTTTGATCTTTCTTTTCCCACCAAATGCTTCACATGCATTAGCCTATTCTGGTGTTGCACAGCAAACTACGTGCAACTCCATAATTATGTAAGCTACCCCTCCACTTCCTCTATTTATATAGTCCCACAGCATGCTGTTGTGATTTCATATTAAAGACGTTAAATCATAGCTGTGTCGGATGGTACAATAAGACTACCTTGCGCGCGTAGCCTGTGGCATCTGGTAACCAACTTCATTAACCTGGCGTCAATGACAGTGCAAATACATCGTCTAACCATTCGTCAGATAGCTAAAATAATGAACCATCAGGATGATCTATAATTATCCATGTGTTCTTAAACCACATGGCTACGTTACTCAACATAACAATATTTCAATACATGTCATTTACAGGGTCTAAATCTGTTCCTTTCAACTTGTATTTACGGTTCGTCTGACCGTCTCTCCCAGACCCTCTCCTCGAGTGGTCGGTATACAATAGAATGTGGAATGGGGTTCCACCCTGACTCGACCCTCGCTTCAAGTTTGAAGGCTTTCCTCACTAAGCAGTAAAGATTTACAAGACAAATACTGTTGTCCGAACGACACACATATCCCAAAGGATCTTAATTGAATAGTATGCAAACAGGTAGTGAATGAGCTTTATAATTATTCCTGCCCCGAGGATAAATAATTACTGGCACCAACAGGTCCATTCAACATGAAGGTACCGGGTTCGCAACACATTAGTCTCATAGGCAACCGTGGTCTCAAATAATATGCGGTCAGCCCAATGCTGCCGGTTTTGAGGTTCGCTTCAATAAGCCGAATCACTCACAATAAGTTCTCGGGGAACCAATTAGAGTATTGAGGTGTCCTCGTTTGCCTCATACCTAATCAAGGGATTCCAACCCGGAACATTAATATCCATCCTCAGAGTTAGGGTCCAACACTAAAACTCTGGCACAAAGTATATCTCCGCTATGCCCCCGGCATAGGAGATTTCATACGTAGAATATACCACCTGGCTCCTTTAACTAATGTACGACCTCCGCCCTCTAATATTAAGAGAAATCTATCAATTTACTCTATAAGCTTCTCATATAAGCTGCAAATTCAATTCACTAAAAGCTCTTTCATTCCTGGCCTAATTATTGAATATTAATACAATATTCTGATATAAAACTTCTTTCCTTAATTACCGTAATGTAATCTTACTGTATCATCTTACTGCTTAGATCGATAAGTCTTGCAATTAGCGTAATTATTTCTCGCTTACAACGTTTATTATTTCCTGATGCGTTCATTCATACTTTTAATATTCATTATTATTATTATCATTAATCTCACGGACATAAATGACCAAAATCATTCCTTATTATTATTTTTACATAGGTTACCAAAAATCCTTCCTTATTATTATATGATTTCTGACATACTTTACCAAAATCATTCCTTATTATTATTATTATCTTCACATAAATTACCAAGAATCCGACACAACTAAACGTCTTAAACTCGAACAATCGTGTTCGTTGCATTTACATAACTGATTGCCATTCTTAATTGATAGTGGTAACGATTACTCCACTTAATGATGCAAATTAACATCTCAACTTTATGAAAATCAACACAATAATGATTAAACCCGGAGGATCTCCCTCCTAATCTGATTTTTACTGGCATCTTTACTGAAATCACCAACATGCAGTGTCCTATGTTCATTAATTAAACATAATTTGTGGGGTACTCACATCTCTCTATAGGCTCCTTATGGTGGCTCCAACCAATCATATTCTTCCAGTTTGCCTGCCATTTGCAGGTTTAACGTGACATATTTATCTTGAATACACACATTTTATGACACATATTTTCTGTTAACAACACGGCACGTTGCATTTCTCTAAGGAAGCTATCGCTCCCACACATGTGATACTTTATAACACTTATTCAATCACTACTTTAAAAGATATTTTACATATTCTTTACACATAACACACGACACTTTATACACTTTTCATTGTTGATATTCCCTAGCAAAGATCAAAATTGCAGGTGTCGATGGCATCTCTCGTGCTCCTATCAACTCCTGATTGAAAGTCTGGTTTACCTGCTCTCGGAATTCACCAACAGTTTTTATACATACTCCTACGGTAAGCTCCCTGCGTTGCATAAATATGCTAACTACCGTCCTGAGCGTGGTTATTTGGTATACTTATGACATTACCAACTGCTCCGTAACGTTTCTTTTAGCGCATTCCATCGTAATTACACATATACGATCAGTCAATATTTTACACATTGCGCTAACACTGTGCATAACTTTACATAGATTATTATTTACAATAGTTCTGCAACTTATTTCACACGTTGCTTCCTAAATGAACACACATTGTTCATACTGTTTACAAAACTGTGTAGCGATGACTATTTTCAACTCTCGGTGACAAACTATGTCCAACTTTGTAACCTGCGTTAAGACTGGCTGCAATACTGGCGTGCGCCTGGCATGATGACTGCGTAGGACTGAGTAAGACTGACTGCAAACTGAGCGCTCCGTCAAGGGTCGACTCCCTTATATTGGATTCCCACGAAAAGTAGGGCGAAATTTTCCCGCGTCATCCCGGCTCCTCTCACAGCGTGATTCTGGTATCGAAACCATGATCATCGGCTTCCTTTTTCATCACAGATCCCAGAACTATCTGCGTGCAGAAGAATCGCTCGTCCAATTAATTAATATTAATTCCTTTCTCCATGGCTTGGGGACGCTATCTTACTGGGAATCCCAGGCAACCTTCTCAAAACTCGCCGCGAACAACGGGAGCTTTCCATCCTTCCGCGCTCCATTATATATGCACCAATTACGCAGATTAAAGGCTCTAAAATTAGCCTTTTGGCAAAAGATTCACCTGTGGACAACTCTCAAGTCAATCCGTTACTCCAATCGCGAGTAATCAATGATTTTCCTGGCTATCTCTCCCCACCAAACTCAATGCAATTCTCCGTCGGGGAAGAACTGGGTCATTATTCAGGCCCTCACCCTCTCCCAGACGACATAACGAGGTCAGAGAGATGGACGTGGCTCCACAGAACACCTCCCACAAATCTGGGCTAATTTGTAAAACGTCAACTCTGCACTTGCAGTGTTCCAAGCCTCGTATAGCCTACACCAAGTAGTCTAATAATGCAGTATTCTGCTCAATTTCCCATCATTATTTTTGTAAATAATGTCACTGCAACTGAAATCACACCAGTGATTTAATATACACTTCTCTCTAGGGGTTTTTACAATGAAACTCCCTCCACAGACTTCGGGTTCGTTCCCTGGTGGAACCTTTACACTGAGATCACAGTCTCTGAGAACCACGTTCGATTCCAGTCAGCATGACCGCCTCGGGTTCATATTCCCCTTGCGAAACTTATAGAAGTCAATTGCAAGTGTCTTATATAAGTAACTAGCTGACTGTCTATCACTGTCTGTGTTTACGTCTGGGGTCCTTCACCTCGTCTGGCCGCGAGTAGGTTAGTACTGCTCCCCCTTTCCACACTGCACTCTCTCTCTAAGCTGTTCATTCTCCAGTCGGAGGGTAAAATTTATGGCCTCGGCTTCTCTCGCCGCTTCAACCATTTCTTCATAGAATTCTCGCAGGCACTGGCACTTTTGTTGCTCGTCCCTTACACTGGGCAAACTGTCTGCTTTTCATTCCGTCTTGCCGCTCAAACTTTCAGTTCTGACTGCTTGGCTGACTTCGCTCTCCACGTTGAGTTGGGTGTGCGTTATTAATACATCTTCTTGTTCGTCGAATTCTTCTGGCGGATAATAAACTTTTAAATTGGCTACGTTCATAACGACCTCGTTTCCATTTTCTAAATGCTTTAACCTGTATGCATTGTTCTGTAGGTCTCTTATCACCTCGAACGGGCCGTGGTACGAAAAATTAAACTTCTTATACTTCCGTGCCTCTGGATCTGAACTGGCTGGTTTCTTAATTAAAACTTTCTCTCCGACGAGAAGCGGTCTATGATACCTCTTCGCACGATTTCTTCTCTGACGTCTCTCCGCCTGTGCTTTGAGATATTCGAAGGTTCGTTGGATCCTCAATTCTCGACCTGGCTGTGCGTCTACTGGTAATGGAATGACACCATTCCACGGTCTCTCCGGTCTCTGATCCAGATGTAAGGTCACGGGAACCTGACCTGTCGCCTCATGTACCGTATTATTTATACAGTATTCAATTACTTCTAGGAATTCAATCCAACGCCAATTCGCTTCAGAGCAGTAGATCTTCATGTATTTCTGGATCTCTCTCATTACTCTTTCAACTGGACTTGCCTCAGGATGGCGAATGGTAGATAAAATCTGCCTAATTCCTAGAGTTTCCAGTTCTCGACGAAATTCTGCACTCGTAAAGCAACTTCCGTGGTCCGAGAGAATGTTATCCGGCTTCCCAAGAATCGGAATAACTCTCTCTTTCAGGCGTTTCAAGACCTGCTTTGAACTTGTCTTTTGTATGGGGCATAATACCACCATTTTCGAAAATACATCCATGGCTACAAAAATGTGTCTATTGCCTCTACGTGCTCTAGGCAATGGTCCAAAGTTGTCTATGCTCAATAACTGCCTTGGCTTCTCCGGTAACAACGGGATAGGTCGTTGCCTCATTAAAAAGGGATTTGGCTTTACCCTCTGGCATAGATCACTTGTCCTAATAGCATTTCTCACCGTTTCTCTCAACTTAGGCCAAGTAAATGCTTCCTTCAACAGAGCACAGATTTTATCTATCCCGGGATGTCCAAATGCTCTGTGTGCTAGCCACACCAATCTCCTCTGCAAAGCTGCAGGAATCACAATCCTTTGACGGGTATGATCTACATCATCCCACTTGTGTAATATCTGATTATACCATATATAATCTGTTGCCAATGCCTCTGCCTCTCCGTATCTTGCAGTCCCCCTTGCTAAGCGTCCCTCAAAGTAATCGATCATCATCTTCAACCACGGGTCTTCGCGTTGTAGGTTGGTAAGATTCCTTAAGTCATCCAACGTCTTCTGATCTCGATTCTCAATCTGGACAGCTAACGCTTCCTCTTCTCTAGGGTAACGGCTTAATATGTCCGGTATTACATTCTCTTTCCCTGGACAGTATTCTATTTCCACATTAAATTGCTGAATATACAGGGACCATCTTGTCAATCTCTGGCTAGACAAGTCTGTTTTTAACAAAAATGTTAAAGCTTTATGGTCTGTTCTGAGGACTATTTGGAAGCCATACACGAGTTTATGCCAAGATTGCAACGCGTACAAAATTGCGAGCAACTCTATCTCTGTAATCGTGTAATTTTTCTCATGGGCTTTCAGCCTCCTACTTATAAAGGCAATAAAAACTTTCTTCTCAGGCTGGTCAACATTTTCCTGGAATAGCATCGCTCCGATCCCAATAAGTGATGCATCCGTCTGTATGATGAACTTCTGGGTATAATCCGGGTATCCCAGCTTCACATATTCCAAAAGCATTTGTTTTGACCTCACGAATGCTTCCTGACATTGCTCCGTCCAATTCCATCTGCCGCCTTTCTTCAATAGGTCCTGCAGGGGTGCTACTGTCGCAGCATGACGAATAGAAGGACCTAGTGTGAGGACTCCGTCATTTTAGCACGGTAGTTTCTGGTCCCGCCGCTACAAGAACTGCAAGCGAGTATGTCCAACACGTGCTGTGTTTCCGTCGAGCCGGTTCATAGAAAGTGCGCGAGAAGTTACTGTGTGAGATATTTGTGTGAATTAAATTGAATTTTCTTTGCTTTCAGTTCTTAAATTCAGTTCATTGTGTCTTGTGTACATCAGCGTTTTGTGTTTTGTGTACTTCAAACATATTTCTTATGTGGCTTGGTTCATTTAATAGTTCAACATGCCTTATTGTTTTGTACCTGGCTGTAAGTCAGGGTATGGTCGAGTAGTTGACGATATACGATTTTTTTCACCACCGAAGGATACAAATCAATTTGAAAAATGGGCCAGAGCTATTCCACGAAAGGATACGAAGTTAACGCGTAGTAGTAGAATTTGTCAAATTCATTTCTCTGGTGATTTGATAGTAAAATCAGATAATTTTATAGTGAATGGTGAAGAAGTGAAAATCTCTCGTATGAGGTGGAAGTTACGTCCTGGAGCAGTGCCTCATATTTTCCCTAATTTACCGAAGTACCTGTCAAGTGAGAATAAGTCCCGTAAAGCTCCTAACAGGAAAAAGAATCTCGATACCACCAGGAAGAGAAGAAAGAAGATTGAAGATGGGAGTGAAGCAACGAATGAGGCATTAAAAGGTCAGTCTAATGTTGATAAGAATTTGGGTCATTCTAGTGTACTTACCGATGCTGAAAAGACTATAATATTGCTCAAAAGGCGCCTAAAGAATGCTAACCGTAATTTAATTCGCGTTAGATCCTGCCTCAACTCAGCAAAATCGAGAATTAATTTGCTGGAGAAGCAGGTTCGACATTCACAGGCATTTAATTACAAAGATAACAAACACCTTAGCAAGAAGGAAAAGATGATAATAGACACTATGCTCAAGAAATGCCAGGTAAAATCTCCCAATGGTATGAGGTACAGCAATGAATTCATTTTAGAGAGTTTATTGTTGAGAATAAAATCACCGAAAGGATTTCGTCATTGTCGGCGACATAATCTCTTGCCTCTGCCCTCAGAAAGTCACTTGAGAAAACTTTGTAAAGGACTTAAGTGCCCTTATGGAGTTAATACGCATAGTATAAATGCTATTTCAGACTATTTTAAGGAAGAAAAGAATGATAATTCACGTTACGGTGTTGTAATTTTCGATGAAGTGAAGCTAAGAGAAGAAATCCAGTTTAATAGTTTTTCTCATAAAGTAGATGGATTAGTTGATTTAGGTGAACACACACCTGACCTCCAGAAGAACGTACTTGCAAATCACGCTCTAGTGTTTATGTTCGTACCATTCATGCATAATTGGGTGCAGCCAGTTGCTGTTTATGCAAGCAGAAATGCTACTCCAGGGGACATTCTCGCAAAAATTTTAATACAGGTGATTTTGCAGTTAGAAGAGGCTGGGGCGAGGGTGGTTGGCTTTACTTGTGATGGTAGTCAGACAAATAAAAAGGCCTGGAGATCGTTAGGAGTTAGTGGCAAGACAAGCTCTCTACAACCTCACATCCTTAATCCTGCAGATGTTACGAGAAAGATCTGGGCTTTCTCAGACTTCGTTCATGTATTGAAATGCATAAGAAACCACTTTCATGATAAAGTAGAACTTCTCTATAATGACAAAATTATTAATTTCAATTTTTATAGGGAACTGTTCAAAGAAGATCTCTCAGGGTATGCTGGGCTTAGAGCATGCCCCAAGCTGACAGATGCTCATTTAGACCCATCATCTTTCCAGAGAATGAACGCTAGGCTTGCATTCCAACTTTTCAGTGACAGGGTTGCCAAAGGTATTAAATTTTATCGAGAAATGGGACTGGCAGGATTACAAGGTAGTGAGGACACTGAGACATTTACCAGTGATATAAATGTTGTTGCTGATGCACTCAATGCATTCATTCCGTCTCAGGCTCTTCGTAAAGGTTCACCTTCTCATACAGCTATTGTTAATTTTCTTCATACCGTGAGATCTACCAATAATACCTTTGCCTCCAATAGAACCTTGGAATCACTAGTAGTAACCCTACAGAGTACTTTGGAGATGTGTGAATGGCTTTGGGAGAAAGGTTATAAGTATGTGTTGACAGGAAAGCTCACCCAAGATCCCTTGGAACGGCACTTCGGAATTATGCGGTCTTTCAGTTCAGATGATCATCCATCGACAATAGATTTCCTTCATTTGCATCTACTTCAATGTATATACGTCCCTATAAAACAGGCTTTAAATGTTGGTGGAAATTGTGAACCTAAACGGGAGCAGATCTTGACCTCGTATGTTAATCAGATGCGTATATTAGCCCGGAATGCGGAAGTGCATAACAAGACAGTGAAGGAATCAGTGGAAACTTCCATTAAGGAAAAAATTGTGGTTCGAGATGCAGTAAATATCGAAGACTGGGAAAGCTCTGTACCTGAATTTGACAGCGCAGTTCGAAACTCTTCGATTGATAAGTGTTTAGTGTACCATTTGGCTGGCTATGTTGTTAAGCACTCTTCTAAATTTATTAAGTGTTCGCCTTGTGCTCATTCTCTACGTGACAATAATCTAAATAAATTTTCAGTTCTTACCGAAATAAAGGACTACGGCTCAATGAACAATGAAGTGTTTCTAACACGTCCTTCGAGAAGTGTATGTGACATCCTTTTCCAGGCCGAGAAAGTAATTACCGGAAAATTAAACTCAAAATCGATGTGGAGCGAAATATTTTTTGATTCCATCGATTCCATAGAAACAATTTCAGTTGATCCTTCAGGAGCTGGCTGTTGTCTTCAGCATGTCATGAATGTTATCCCCAGACTTGTTTATCATTATATAAAGTGCCGATTTTTCTTCAGAACGAAGGAAATCCGCCGAGATTTGCAATGTCGAACATCCGCCAAGTCTTCACGCAAGCTTTCGAAAGTCCAGTAGCCGACAAAATGAATTGGTAAGTAGGGTGTTACTTTAAATAGTTTATGAGTGCTTGTTTTAATATGCTGGGGATTATGTTTTTTTTTAAATCTGTGTCTGTATACTCCAGGAATCTGTGCTTATCGTAACATGTAATGAATACCGTAGTTCTTATTTCCGTGAATTATATTTTCCATTGTGCCTTGCCGTGCTATTTTAATTGTAATCGCTAATTACTTTTTAAAAGAGTATTAGTTACAAAGTCATTCGTTTCCCTTAGCAGCATCCCTAAGACCAGCTGAGCTAACACCGGCAGCGTGGAACTAGCCCCCTCCAACGCTGCCTGGCGGGGCGCGCTTGAACTTGATGAGTCTGCTCACTTTCCCTTTCATTCGTCATGGTCGCAGTATAGTTTGGGCAGTGGTTCGAAAAGAATCCAATTACTCCCAAATACTGTCGGACGTGCTTTACTTTCGTGGGTCGAGGGAAATTTCGAATTACCTCCAATTTATCTGGGTTAGGCTTCACTCCATTTGCATCAATAACATGCCCTAGGAATTTGACTTCCCTCTGACAGAAGTGCGATTTCTTGATATTAACCTTAAAGTTAGCTTCTCGAAGGTCATCTAGCAACTTCTTCAGGTCTCTCATGTGCTCCTCCAGAGATTCTGATGTGAGTAGAATATCGTCTACATATCTGATGGTACTCTCTTTCACTTCATCTGATAGATTGCGATCTAACGCTCTTATCAGTGCAGAACCAGCTGTTTTCAACCCAAAAGGTAGCCTTAAAAATGTGTATGTATGTTGATCAAACATAAATCCTGTCAACAGACTAGTTTTCTTCTCTAACTCAAGATGATGGAAACTGGATGTAATGTCCAGATTTGTGAATACGGTTTTCCCTTTGAACTTCCTGAGGATCTCTTTAATAGGTGGCACTTGGTCAAATTCTGGAATAACCTTCAAATTTAATTGTCTCAGGTCCAGGCAGACTCGGACAGTTCCGTCTGTCTTTGGTACAATTACCAATGGACTTACATAAGGCGTAGGTGTCTTCTCAATAACACCGGCCTCCAACATCTCCTGAATTGCCTCTTTCACTTTAGCATAATGCTTTTCTGCTATAGGGTAGGGTTTCTGCCTAAATGGTGTCCAATCACTGACTTGAAAAGCATAAGTGAAGTTCTTTATACGACCAGGTCTCGAATCAAAGACTTCCTTCTGTTCCAGTAATAACTGCTTTAAGTTTTCCTTCTCTTTTAGCCCAATTTTCGCTTCTTCTAGCTTTTCCGAAATATAATCTTCCAGTTTGGGTTCCAAATCTTTCTCCAGGTCTGTGGCTAGTGTTTTCAGCTCTTCTTCTAACTGCTCAATAACTAACACTTCTTCTTCAGCCACCTCTCTGTATGTATGCCATACTTGTTCACTTGGCCCTGGTTCAATCTCATTGAGTGCGACCTCCAAGCCTTCAGCTTCTTCATTCACATGGAACATAACCCTGTCCTGTGCTAGGTCGATTATCACTCTGTATTCCCTTATAAATTCTGCCCCAATGAGTAGGTTATAAGGCAGTTTGTTTACTAACAGAAAACTCTGTGAGAAAATAGAGCCTCCTATCTGTAAATCTAGGAATACCTGATATTTACATATCATCGTTCTGTCTGGAATTACCCCTTTTATCTTGACACTAGAGATCGGTATTTTCAAAATATTCTCTCTCCGGGCTATTTCATCATATAAAGCTTGTGTCATAAGGCTCACTGTTGACCCCGTGTCTAACAGACTTCTTATTTTTAATCCGGCCACTCTTACTATTATAATAGGCAATTCTCGCTTGACCATGACCTGTGATCCTCCTGTATCCTCGATTAGCTCTTCCGGTTTGGCTATCCAATTGATGATGTTAACAGACTTCCATCCCTCAGTCTCGAACTCTTCTAATTTTGGCGTTTTTTTTTTCAGCGCCCGTCCCCTTGGAGTTTCTTCTCTCCTGTTCGCTGCGTTGTAGCTCCAAACTCTTAGCTCCATCTCCATATCTGTCTGGCGATGACCTGTTCTGCATAACTTCTTGCCAGCGGACTTGTTGTATCTCGGGCTCATCTCCCCTCTCCTCGAGGTATCGCAAAGAAGCGTGATATCGTTCTTCTACCTCGTCATCGAAGTTACTTCTTCTTTCTTGGGGTCTCCAATTTCTATTGTTGCCTTCTTGGCCATTATTACCTCCATTGTTTTGGTACGGTTTACCCCTGGTATTCGGCTTATTCCACGAATTTCGACCTCTTCCTCCTCTATTAGCATTCCCTTTGTACTTTGACTGCCATCTTCTGGGTTCCTGTTCCCATTGCCGTCCATAGGAATCTAATGCTTCAGTGCTCGTAGCTTTGTTGTTCCTTGGAGCTTGCTGTTGGTCAGTCTGCGTGTTGGTCACGTGTACCTGTTCCACGGTTCGACTCTGACGCATCGTATTTGCTGTTGTGAGGTCCAGTTGTCTAAGAACTGTCTCCATTTCTATAGCAGTTTTCGCATTAGCCGAGATTAGTAGTTTTGGATCTCGTATGGAAGCTGCTTGGCGATAGCGATACATAATTCCAGCTCGCTCGGTTTTTGATCCAGTTCTTTGAAGCAACACATCTGCGATATGAAGAATTCTGCGTACTTCGTTGGGTTGTTGGTACTGTATTTCTTTGCATATAAATCCAACCGTAAATTCTGTTGGGTCGCTGCGTCCCAGTATCTCTTCAAAATGCCTCCCGAAACTCCTCAACAGTATCGAAAGTGTAGCGGAAGCTGCGAAACCATAATGCACACTCCCCCTCTGTTAATTTCTCTATAGCTCGTAGCCTGCGCTCCTGTGGTATTCGTGCATCATTCAGATATTCAGTCACTTCCTTCAACCAATATTTTGGTGTCATATTACAGTGGCTACCTGAGAATTTCCTTGGTTTTTCTTCGCTTGCCCTTATGACGTTTATCACCTGGGTGTGCATAGCATTTTCATGTGGCGTCGATGCCGCAACTGGTATACCTGGCGTCATATAAGGACTTCCGCCTGGGCCTGTAGCACTCCTTATTATAGGTTGGGTTTCTAAGTCTACCCACCTTGTTTTCCTCATATCTTCCATGCTGCCTTCGCTTGACTTAGGATCTTTCAGAAGTGTTTCCTCCTGTGCTATTATCCTAGTCTCCATTTGACTGTGGCGCATTTCTGCGCTTTCTAGACGAGTAATGACTTCTTTCTCTATTCTTGTAAGCCTATCTCGATTTTCCTCGGCTACTTGAAAGATTTTCTTCTTGTCTTCTTTCAGACTTTGTTTGATATGGGAGATTTCATCCTCTACATCTTCCTTAATTTGAGCAAGGGTCTTGTCGCTTGCCTCTGTTTTCTGGCCTTCTCTCACTTCGAGTTCTTCCCTCAATCCTTTGATTTCTTCTCGAATGTGTCCATTGACCTTTGACATTTCCTTCTGGACCTTAACAATTTCACCTCTATTTTCCTCTTGCCTTTTGTTGACTACAACAATGTCATTCTGAACTTGGTCCAGTTCTTGGTGAACTTTACTTATCTGACCCTTCATGTTTCCTACCAGTTCTTTACTTTCGTTAACAACGGCCTTGATTTCACCTATTTCGTGACATTGACCTAATATATTCTGGTCCTGTTTCTTGAGATCACCGTTAATTGCTCTAGCATAGCTTTTCAATTTCTGGTCCCATTTAGAGTCGTTCTCTTCTAATCTCTGGTCTATCGTTCTCGTAAACTCTGAAAATTGTTTCGCTTGGCGTTCGAGATTCGCCTCATTTTGGATTTGAATATCCTTAATGTCGTTAGATAACGCGTCTAACCTACTGTTGGTTTCATCCTGAGCATGCTTACACGCTTGTAAGTTACTTTCAAGTTTGGCTTCTATGGCCTCGAAACGTTTATCTGTTTTAACCTGCATTTCCGATACAATGCTTACAACAGTTTCTGTTACTTCGGTCTTAATAACCTCTTGCATTTGACCTAACTTGTTGTTTATTTCAACCTTATTTGCATTTATTGCCAGCTGATTAGCATCTAAACGATTGCTCAATTCAACCTGGTTGTGATTAATTGCCTCCTGATTGGCATCTAAACGAGTGCTCAATTCACTCTGGTTATCATCTAACCGAGCGTTTATTCCGTCCTGGAAAGCCTTAGCTTCCAGCCTATTCTGCTCGTTAACAACATCAAAATGCTGCTTCAACTCTGCAATAACCTGCAAAATCTCCTCCGTGCCTGACATTTTCACAATAATACACTTAAATATGCAGGCAGGCTTCCTGGAAAAATGTGTGGATATGTTTTGAAAAGAAACATCAAACACTGTACACATATTGCAACGTCGTACAAAACCTGATAATATTATGATAAATTGTGGATCTGGTATGTAGCGCTCATACCCTTGGGTAATCCTCTTCTCAATAGAGAGATTCTGCGTTACATCAAAAGCCTACTGAACTCAAAAATCACTCAAACACTTTTTGAGGCAAAAAAACAATTACTATGGTTTTCCCCATGAAATACCATAAAAAATCTATGGGTTTTCCCTAAATCCCATAAGCTCCACGCAATCTGGGCGCCATGATTAATGAATAATGTAAATGACATGCTTTGCCCCACACACCTGGGCGACATGATAATGTATAGTCATGGGAGGTGGTCCACGTTAAGACATCGCAGCAACCCTCCAAGGTCTCGGTTGTACTGTCGAATGCCCCACGTTGGGCGCCATGATAAATATATCATACCTATCATGTTCATGCGCCTATGGTGACCCGTAATTTTCAACAGGCCCCACTCACGGGCGCCATGATAAATATATAGATATAAGACGTATTGCATTATCAAAATTTATATTGTGCGTATCCGAGCTTAGCTAGAATTAGGTGCGGTCCTCCCCTACTTCATGTTAATTGTTACTTTAATAGAGTTGTGTGCATTAGATATAGACCGACTTTAGTTGTACCTATAGCTCAAATCACTGTACAGGACATCATTTTCCATGTACCCATGCGTATAATCTCGATGGAAAATATGCTTCTGCCTCCAGCTAGCTTCAGGACTCGAGGGTGTACCGTCCTCCCACTGAGCAGTTGCATACTTTGGATTTGAGGCTAAGAGGTATCAACTCTACAATGATAAAGCACAACTCTATTCTAAAACTTTAATTCAGAAAATAAAATCTTGGCTTTAACAAATAAAACAATCCCCATAACCATAAAACAAAAGCAAACAAAAATTACTTTCCACAATCCACCAATATGAACATAATATAATCATAATAAATCATATCATACCACAAACCTTTACCCTTATGTGAACATCACAAAGATATTCTAGTGCGCTGATGCACGTACAACTTCAGAAACAAACTGTACATTGACACTACTGTCATACAATGTGACTTCTGTAATATCACAACATTACTGATTCATAAAAACCTTCTTAATTTGACAATTATGTGTACCGTGTGTGTTTTGATCTTTCTTTTCCCACCAAATGCTTCACATGCATTAGCCTATTCTGGTGTTGCACAGCAAACTACGTGCAACTCCATAATTATGTAAGCTACCCCTCCACTTCCTCTATTTATATAGTCCCTCTGCATGCTGTTGTGATTTCATATTAAAGACGTTAAATCATAGCTGTGTCGGATGGTACAATAAGACTACCTTGCGCGCGTAGCCTGTGGCATCTGGTAACCAACTTCATTAACTTGGCGTCAATGACAGTGCAAATACATCGTCTAACCATTCGTCAGATAGCTAAAATAATGAACCATCAGGATGATCTATAATTATCCATGTGTTCTTAAACCACATGGCTACGTTACTCAACATAACAATATTTCAATACATGTCATTTACAGGGTCTAAATCTGTTCCTTTCAACTTGTATTTACGGTTCGTCTGACCGTCTCTCCCAGACCCTTTCCTCGAGCGGTCGGTATACAATAGAATGTGGAATGGGGTTCCACCCTGACTCGACCCTCGCTTCAAGTTTGAAGGCTTTCCTCACTAAGCAGTAAAGATTTACAAGACAAATACTGTTGTCCGAACGACACACATATCCCAAAGGATCTTAATTGAATAGTATGCAAACAGGTAGTGAATGAGCTTTATAATTATTCCTGCCCCGAGGATAAATAATTACTGGCACCAACAGGTCCATTCAACATGAAGGTACCGGGTTCGCAACACATTAGTCTCATAGGCAACCGTGGTCTCAAATAATATGCGGTCAGCCCAATGCTGCCGGTTTTGAGGTTCGCTTCAATAAGCCGAATCACTCACAATAAGTTCTCGGGGAACCAATTAGAGTATTGAGGTGTCCTCGTTTGCCTCATACCTAATCAAGGGATTCCAACCCGGAACATTAATATCCATCCTCAGAGTTAGGGTCCAACACTAAAACTCTGGCACAAAGTATATCTCCGCTATGCCCCCGGCATAGGAGATTTCATACGTAGAATATACCACCTGGCTCCTTTAACTAATGTACGACCTCCGCCCTCTAATATTAAGAGAAATCTATCAATTTACTCTATAAGCTTCTCATATAAGCTGCAAATTCAATTCACTAAAGGCTCTTTCATTCCTGGCCTAATTATTGAATATTAATACAATATTCTGATATAAAACTTCTTTCCTTAATTACCGTAATGTAATCTTACTGTATCATCTTACTGCTTAGATCGATAAGTCTTGCAATTAGCGTAATTATTTCTCGCTTACAACGTTTATTATTTCCTGATGCGTTCATTCATACTTTTAATATTCATTATTATTATTATCATTAATCTCACGGACATAAATGACCAAAATCATTCCTTATTATTATTTTTACATAGGTTACCAAAAATCCTTCCTTATTATTATATGATTTCTGACATACTTTACCAAAATCATTCCTTATTATTATTATTATCTTCACATAAATTACCAAGAATCCGACACAACTAAACGTCTTAAACTCGAACAATCGTGTTCGTTGCATTTACATAACTGATTGCCATTCTTAATTGATAGTGGTAACGATTACTCCACTTAATGATGCAAATTAACATCTCAACTTTATGAAAATCAACACAATAATGATTAAACCCGGAGGATCTCCCTCCTAATCTGATTTTTACTGGCATCTTTACTGAAATCACCAACATGCAGTGTCCTATGTTCATTAATTAAACATAATTTGTGGGGTACTCACATCTCTCTATAGGCTCCTTATGGTGGCTCCAACCAATCATATTCTTCCAGTTTGCCTGCCATTTGCAGGTTTAACGTGACATATTTATCTTGAATACACACATTTTATGACACATATTTTCTGTTAACAACACGGCACGTTGCATTTCTCTAAGGAAGCTATCGCTCCCACACATGTGATACTTTATAACACTTATTCAATCACTACTTTAAAAGATATTTTACATATTCTTTACGCATAACACACGACACTTTATACACTTTTCATTGTTGATATTCCCTAGCAAAGATCAAAATTGCAGGTGTCGATGGCATCTCCCGTGCTCCTATCAACTCCTGATTGAAAGTCTGGTTTACCTGCTCTCGGAATTCACCAACAGTTTTTATACATACTCCTACGGTAAGCTCCCTGCGTTGTATAAATATGCTAACTACCGTCCTGAGCGTGGTTATTTGGTATACTTATGACATTACCAACTGCTCCGTAACGTTTCTTTTAGCGCATTCCATCGTAATTACACATATACGATCAGTCAATATTTTACACATTGCGCTAACACTGTGCATAACTTTACATAGATTATTATTTACAATAGTTCTGCAACTTATTTCACACGTTGCTTCCTAAATGAACACACATTGTTCATACTGTTTACAAAACTGTGTAGCGATGACTATTTTCAACTCTCGGTGACAAACTATGTCCAACTTTGTAACCTGCGTTAAGACTGGCTGCAATACTGGCGTGCGCCTGGCATGATGACTGCGTAGGACTGAGTAAGACTGACTGCAAACTGAGCGCTCCGTCAAGGGTCGACTCCCTTATATTGGATTCCCACGAAAAGTAGGGCGAAATTTTCCCGCGTCATCCCGGCTCCTCTCACAGCGTGATTCTGGTATCGAAACCATGATCATCGGCTTCCTTTTTCATCACAGATCCCAGAACTATCTGCGTGCAGAAGAATCGCTCGTCCAATTAATTAATATTAATTCCTTTCTCCATGGCTTGGGGACGCTATCTTACTGGGAATCCCAGGCAACCTTCTCAAAACTCGCCGCGAACAACGGGAGCTTTCCATCCTTCCGCGCTCCATTAAATATGCACCAATTACGCAGATTAAAGGCTCTAAAATTAGCCTTTTGGCAAAAGATTCACCTGTGGACAACTCTCAAGTCAATCCGTTACTCCAATCGCGAGTAATCAATGATTTTCCTGGCTATCTCTCCCCACCAAACTCAATGCAATTCTCCGTCGGGGAAGAACTGGGTCATTATTCAGGCCCTCACCCTCTCCCAGACGACATAACGAGGTCAGAGAGATGGACGTGGCTCCACAGAACACCTCCCACAAATCTGGGCTAATTTGTAAAACGTCAACTCTGCACTTGCAGTGTTCCAAGCCTCGTATAGCCTACACCAAGTAGTCTAATAATGCAGTATTCTGCTCAATTTCCCATCATTATTTTTGTAAATAATGTCACTGCAACTGAAATCACACCAGTGATTTAATATACACTTCTCTCTAGGGGTTTTTACAATGAAACTCCCTCCACAGACTTCGGGTTCGTTCCCTGGTGGAACCTTTACACTGAGATCTCAGTCTCTGAGAACCACGTTCGATTCCAGTCAGCATAACCGCCTCGGGTTCAATAGCAACATTTTAACTATCTGTATACTTAAACAAAAGTCCCCACTATATCTCTACAATAATTTGTCCCGTATGGAGAACGTTCATGGTCGATGTAATAGATTCATTCAAGTCACGATGCAGATAACTCACCATCGTAAGGCCGAATTTAACAAATTTGTACCGCTTCGCGCATTTATAATCTGTATAAGTTGAATATTTATCAGAATTCTCACCTATCAGTACTCAAGAGACACCTTAAGAGTTCATAAATGGCGAACTGTGAGTGACAATTATAGGGTATTACGAGTTCGTGGCAAGTACATCATTAAGCGGCTTCGGTGGCGTAGTCGGTAGCATGCTGAACTGCTGTGCCCAAGATAGCGGGTTCAAACCCGGCCGAAGTCGTCGGATTGTTTTAAGAGCGTTAAAAATCCTTCAGTATGCCTTCCTTCGGAGGGGAAGTAAAGCCGGCGGTCCCATGTCATAGATTTACGGCATGTAAAAGATCCTTTCACAGACTAAACTTGTGTAAAGCAAAATTTGTTAGGTTAGATTTCGTCAGAACGCTCTATCAAAGTTCCAACGTTCACCACTAGGTATGAGTGGCATCTGGTAGCGATAGTTGGAACTTCTTAAAATAGAACGGAACTTGTAGCTCACCCTATGGGTGTCCGATTGAAGAAGCTACAGCCTCTGGCGAGCCGAACATGTCCTCGGACTCTCCCGGCACTAAAAGCCATATGATAAATTAATAAATAATAGTCGTCCTCTCTTTCCTATGGGTCCCACGTTCACTGATCCTCTGATGTAATCACTCCTTATTCTATCCTTTCTTGTCACTCCACTCATCCCTGCCACTTCCATCTTTCTCTATTGGGCTTTTGTAATCGGCCAAGTTTCTGCATTATAGAGCATCGCGAGCCTCACCACAGATCTTTCCTTTCAGCCTGCCGCTGACCTCCTCATCACGCAGTTCATCCAACCACTGGTTTCACTGTGCAGTCCTCCATCACTTTGCTCTTTGCCCAGATATTTGAACTTCCTGGCCAGTGGTAGTTCTTCTTCCTGCAGGTTAATATGGAAATCTTGGTCTTCCCTCATACACATACCGTACATTCTGTTTTTCCCCCTGCTGATCCTCATTCCTCTTTCTTCTAGATCCTTTCTCCACTCTTCAAACTGTTCTTGGAGATTCCTGCGGGTCAGTTCGCAGAGTACAACATCGTCGGCAAACATCATGCTCCACGACGCCGCTTTCTTCGCATCTTGAACTAACACATCCATTACCAGGCCAAAGAGATATGGGCTGAGAGTAGGCCACTAGTGCAACCCTACTCTCACTGGGAATTCTCAACCTCGCAATATATTACACTAAAAACCGACATGTTTGTAGTGATGGAGGACAATGGTAAGGTTACGTGGTTAGTACCTTATTTAACACTTGTGTTATATTGGAGTCAACATTGACCCACTCATTATTTTGATGAGTTGTATTTATCTTAAAAATATATTATACTAACAGTAGTACCCGGCTTCGCCCGTGCGGAATAACATTATTTTAATAATCACAGTTGAGGAAGTCTTTAAGTGGTGGTGATTGGTAGTGCAGTATAATAACCCCTGGCACAACAGCCCGTGAAAGGCCCAGGCCTACCAAGTGACCGCTGCTCAGCCATTTGGCCTGCAGATATTGGGGTGACGCGTGATCAGCGCATCGGATCCCCTCGGCCGTTAATCTTGGTTTTCGTGATCGGGGCGCTGCCTCACTGTCAGACAGCTACTCAATTGTCCTCACGAGGCTGAGTGCACCCCGTTCCAACCCTCATGTCAGTTTCTAAAATTCCTGACGGAGCCGGGAATCGAACCTGGGGCCTCCGGGAGAGAGACAGGCGCGCTACCCCAACACCACGGGGCCGGCGGTAGTATAGTATAATGGGCACAAAAGCCAGGCCATTGGACCCTAATGATAATGATAATAATGAAAATCGAAGCGACTACTAACTACTGACACATGTAATTTACCAACGAATAGAAGGAAAAAAAGATAAAGGTATAAGTTAAATAAAAGACGCTGCCCATATCTCATTAGCTATTACAAAAGTGGGAAGCAATAGTATTGTATTTTGCCGCATAGTGTTGTAGTAAAATGATCGGAGCACTTCGGAACACTTCTCGAGCTCCTGAGGGAGCAATAGTGTCGTTTTTCCCTACATAGGATAATTATCGGAGTACCTCAAAGAATATTTGAAAGCACAAACACTTATTGCAGCTGATGACCTCAATGTTCTGCCCTAACTCCATTGCACTTATATGTAGCCTAGAGTTATGCATAATGATGCTGATAACTGTTTTAACGGGCTAAGAACTCTATTTTCCCTACTCTCTCCCTGTAACTGTAATTTTGTAAGCAGTGCAAGATGTACAGTTTTCGCCGGTGAGCTTCGGTTTCACAGTCGTACAGAGGACTTAAGGGGCCGATAACCTAGATGTTAGGCCCCTTAAAAGAACAATTATCATCATCGTACAGAGGACAGGTGGCGAACCTCACGCATAATAATAATAATAATAATAATAATAATAATAATATCGTATGGCCTCGGGTGCCTGGTGCAAGCTTTGCTATTTGACACCCAGAGGGTAGCTTGCATGTCGAATTTCGTAGTTCCTTGACTATGAAAGTCAAGGAGGTTAGATGTTAGATATCTAATCTCCTTGAACACAATAGCGCTTTCTAGTAGAGAAATGAGGAACTTTGTGCTAGCGGAAACTCCCGAGATTAATTTTGCCATTATGAACTCGGCCTACTGAATTCAAATGGGTTCTTTGACATGCCAACATCGTATGACATGCGTATCGTATTTTTGCCGCCTTTCAAAAATCACTTACCACGGTCAGGGGCGAACCTGCAATCTTGGGGTTAGTAGACCGACACGCTATCCACTCACCCACCGTGGCAAGCTCTCACGCATAATGTAATTGATATGTGACTTGTCAGTTGCGCGGAAAGCAACTCACGTATCCGTTGCACATGCCTGAGATTCGCCACCTGTCCTCTGTACGACTGCGAAACTGGGACTGACCGGCCAAAAACTGTGGCATAAACTGTAACTAGTTTCGCACCAGAGCACGGGTAGGGGCGGAGTGTTGCAGCCCGCATTGTCAGCCAACAATAGACTCATTTGAATATTCTGACAGTTACACCTCAATTCCCAGCATCTCGAGACCCCTCTACAACACCGAAATTCTTCCGACACAATTGGTTCTAGGGCTTTATAACGTGATTTTCGGGTCCCTTTGTATGAACCAAATTTCATGTCCCGAGTATTGTCTCTTGCCTTGCGAGGCTTAAAATGAGCCTAGATTGGTCCTTCTACAACAAAATCGTTATTTTACCCATGTGCCAAACGGCCTAAATCTAGGGAATGGAGAGGTTGCCCAAATTTCAAGTACACCGTGTTACCTGCAGGGTTTCAATAGGTAAGTACGGTAAATTTGGTTCAGACTTGTGCCAAAGGGCCTAAATCTAGGAAATTGAGAGGGATGTCCAAATTTCAAGTAGACAGTGTTACCCACTGGATACCAAAAGGTAAGTATGTAAAATACGGTGTGGATTTGTGCGAAATGACTTAAACCCAGGGAAAGGAAAGGGCTGTCCGAAATTTCAAGTAGGCAGTGTTCCCCGCAGGGTTCTAAAGGGTAAGTACGTTGAATAAGTTTGTATGAATAACAGACAAACCAACATTCAGCTTTATAGAATAGAATAATATTAAGAATATATATATATATGACATTTTATATTTATTATCTTGTCAGCGTCCAAAATTAATTTTCTATTTGAGCATTTTATTTCACTTTTATGTGCAAAATAATCATGAAGATAATATATCACCGATGATCCTTGACTATAAGGGCAAAAAACCTGGCTTTCGGTTTATGGACAAGTTAGCCAGAACATATTCTACAAAGAGAATGACAAGGCGGTGGCCATTCCGAAATTCTTGACATCAGTGCTTTGAATGCTTTCTTAACATGGATTCATTTGAACCCGGACTGGAAAGAAAGAAGGAAATTTTAACCTTGCATTGGAAGCATGGGGCACACATTGCCCCAGTTTTTTTTTCAATAAATTTGAGTTGGTACGGCTTGTAACCACCACAGAGGCGGCTCCTGATTAAAATTTTAGGGTGAGCCAGATTATACTATTGTTGTTTCATATTAAATATTGTTCTATATTTGGCATTTATTGTTGCCAATATTGCCATTATCATCATTACACATAACACAACATTTGAAACAAGATTTAATAAATAGTTGATGCATTAAAAACTGTACTCACATGGCTCCTTATTTCTCTCCTGTGCTTGGATGAAGCAAATTTATTTATCAGCTTGGTTGATTAGGTCATAATCATTTAATTTCTAACTTTGTGTTCAGAGCTATAGAAGAAAATGGATTGTTAATAAAAATTCCACTTTTATTTTCCTATGTCGCATACAATCGACATATTAAATAACTACGTACCGTGCCACAAAAGTTAAAACACATTTATACAGTAGACATTAACTTCATCCACAGAACTCACTAACACATTTGTTCTGTACTTGGAATATCAGACAACTGAAAATGTATAAATATATTTTTGTCTTATGTCAGCAAGCTGCGAAAAATAACTGAATACCTGTTTAAGGGTGTGGGGGTGGGGTGGACCCTTGTCCCGTAGTCCAGTTTAACAGAGACAGAAGCAGGAAGTGAAATGTAGAGCTCTTCTATTTCGCTTCAAAGCAACGCTATGGGCCCAATCTGCTGGCCCTTGAAGAGAGAGAAAATTCCCATCATAGCACTGAAGAATTCGCGTGCAAGACAGTGCTATGTCACCTGTTTCCTCACCTGGCCCATGACGCCATATAGTTTACATGGAACTTTCTGTGGAGCGGCCCTCGCTATGACGATACATCGTAAGAGACTGTCAGGATCTTAACCTAGGGATGAGTTATTTATAATGAATTCTCTTTAGAGATTCTAGAAGGGTAAAACACTTATTTTAAGTTAAGGATCTGCATATAAAGTAATTTTAAAAGACATTGATTAAACAAATTCTTTGCAATGCTGCCTAACGTCCTTGGGTGGGCAGAGCCCAGCCCTTAATGATGCACCGTCCCCGAACCACCATATCAAGTGACTTACGCTTTTAAGACGGTGAACATTCGGGAGTGAAGATTCCATGGTGTTATGTGCATTGTTTCCTTGTTCATTGTCCCTTTGGGGCATGCAGTATTCCATGTTTCTGTTTAAGCAAGAGTTGCACGCATTTTCTTCTTAACTGTTGTATCTTTGTTTATGAATGTATTTCAGTGCTACCTTTTAGGTATTATTCAGTTTAATATCATGGCTCGTAAAAAATATTTTTATTGCTGGTAAGAATGCCAACTTGATTCTGGTCGAGCTGATGGTATCAGAAGAAGAAGATGGTGATGGTGGTGAGTTGATACTGATTAGGGCAAGGAACTATAAGTATTACACGAGAGACATACATTTTGTTTAACTTATCATTATCGATTATGTTCTCCTCTATTCAAATTAAACACATTTATTTTCCATATTTCTGACATTGGTAGGCCTGCATACAGGGTGTTTCAGAAATACTTTTACAAACTTTGGGGATTGGTTCCTTACACCAAAACAAGAAAGAAAGTTCATATACACATATGTCCCAAAATCCTTCGTTTTCGATTTATTAATGAAAGAACATTGTACACTGACACATTAATTGACAGCCTGTTTGGAAGTGTTTAACACATGAACTCATATCAAAAAAGGTTCCTGACACAGAATTCCTGGCACAGGTATTCAAGACAGGCTCGCCATCAGCACCAGTTTAGGATTAATGTGTGGGCTGGCATTGTATGTCCATATGTTCTACCAGCACGTCTTACAGGTGCTGTCCAGAGACTTTATCCAGAACACCCTTTCAGACTTACTGCATGACAATGTGCCCCTGCAAATACGACAACGTATGTGATGGATGCATGATGGGGCTCCTGCACACTTTAGTCACCTTGTTCGCACTGCAATGCCGAAGATCTTCCAGGACAGATGGTTGGGCAGAGGAAGACCGGTTCCATAGCTTGCACGGTCCGTTAGATTTTTATCTGTGGTGTCAGGAACCTTTTTTGATATGAGTTCGTAACAAATAAAAATAACCATACAACCATACACTCTTCTCTTCCGCTACACATCCTACTGCAATTACGGTGTGTAAATTACAAGCATAAACATCTTGGCATAACTAGGCCTACCATACGTGAAGAAAACGTTTGCTGGAGCGAGAATGGATAATGATGAGTAAAAGGAATGGCAACACAGGACATGCTTACAGTTATGTACGTTTTTTTTTTTTAAGAAAGATTTCTTAAGTATTTGGCTGTAGCAATAGAAAGCATCCCTTTGAGCTAGGTACTGTACCCGTAAATCCGGAAAGTAGCATGTTGGAATATCAATAGCCCCAGCTGGATTGCCTATTTCTAACAGCACCGGCAAATTATTTCATTAGAAATCGCTCTAACATGGTCTTTAGGGATTTACCTACAGCAGTTACAAGAATATTGTGGGAAAAAAACAACAAACTACACGGGGCACACTTACCTTTACTTACGTGTCTCGGGGTGTGGGGACTCAGCTTCGCCTACACTGCATCCACAATACTCTAGTCCTTATATTTAAAATGAACCACATATCAACGACGAAAGATAACGAACTGTGCAAATTTATTTAACAAGTGAAAACTAATCTAATATAAACAATAAATAACAATAAACTATTCTAAATAACAAATAAAAATAACCATACAACCATACGCCCTTCTCTTCCACTACACATCCTACTGCAATTACTGTGTATAAATTACAAGCATAAAAATCTTGGCATAACTAGGCCTACAATACGTGAAGAAAACGTTAAACAGAGGCTCCTGAATTCATAACATTCCTTACAACCGGTTACCTCTTCCGGCACGCGTCTGGAAATGCACCTGCATTGGCCTGATTCATTGACACACGCTAGCAAAGTGTTGCGCTCTAAAACTGTTCCATTTTACAAGGCAGTGGCTGGCCATCTGGCTTCACATTATATAACAATCATGACCTCGACTGCTAACGGTTCATTCTTATGTCCACATTTGCTTGTATCAATTGCTATTTGGATCGCGTCTAAAAACCTCAAATAAAAGTTACATTTTGCCATTACAAAAACGCTCATAACTTAAACAATTCTCTATCAATCATACTGAAATTTTAATACACACTTTCATTCATACTCTGTAGTTGTTCTAGACCAACTAGGTTGAACAGTCACTCTTAACAGGTGGCAATCATCCGTACAAAAACATTCGCTCACAAAAATACTATATTCCAAAAACATTCTATTAATAAATACTATTAAAAATTAATTAAATTGTGCCGTTACATTGTTAGGCACACTGTACTCTGTATTCTACTAAGTACACCTTTCGCCTCGAGTGATGACAGTTGGAGTTGAAGTTATGTCGATACTCACTAGGTGGCAGCTCCCTTCAGTGAGGAAAGATGTCTTTGTACGAATGCTCACCAGAGTGTAGCATAGTTCAGAGGGAGAAAGCAATATTGTGATCGTATGGTTCTCTTCGCGATGCGTTCCTCAACTGTCTTTGTGTAGAGTTGTGTCTCCGTATCGTGATTGCCAACTGTAAGGAAACTTTTGTAACCGACCTCTACTAAATAAATTATGAGTGTGTGGAGCCACTGAGCTTTTTGCAAACCATACCCGAGGAATTATCTTTGGAAATGTCATTGAGAACCAGTGAAAATTTTTATGTGGGATTTTGTGGTTATGAATGGAGGTTATGAAAGTTTGTGTTTTTTGGGGTGGTTGGCACGTTTAATCTGGTATTGTTTGACTTTGTTTCGGTATGTTCTTTGTTTTATTTCTTGGGTGTTATTTTCAGGGGTTGAGTTTGTTTCTTGGATTATATCTTTCTTGTATTTCTTGGGATTTTCTGGTTTTCTCGTAAGTCTTCTTAGTAATGTGGAACAGAGGTACAGTGTTGAACAAATGCCTGCGTTCACTGAGAGTATTTTTTTATTTTTCCTTAATTGAGTTAATATGAGAGATAGTTTTCTGTTCAGTTAGTTATTTTCTAATTTAAATATGAAGTATGGGGTTGATTTTGTAAATGTATGATCTTTCTGTCGAGTAATCGATATTAAATTGTAGTGCTGTAACATTACGGTTTAAATATTTTAATTTTTTGCTTTGTAAAGGTGTGAAATTGAACATGGGGTAATATTTAATGAAAAACGGAGCCGATGCCATATTTAGTGAATTTTGGTTATGTTTCTTGTTATTTTACTCCTTAGATATTAAGTGAATCCAAAACAAAATGCTTTCGGAGTTGTGATTGTTCACAGCTCGATTTTCTACGAGGTGTTGTCTACATTGAAGTTACTGGCTGCGAGTGAAGATTTCTTGGAACGGAATTTGAAACGATCCACTTGACACTTGTCGGATTGGAACTCTGCTGCGCAGTTCAAGATGACGTTGAAAAATAATTGTGGAAAACTTTGTATTGCCATCTGATTGTATTGTATACTGAAGTATGTGTTGAACTTGTATAAGCATGTGTATCTTTCCGCTGTTGTGACATGGACTCCTATTGTTTGGAAAAGGTGGTGTGACAAGCATGAGTACTATGGATTTTGGAATCGGAGATGAACTTTAAGAAGTGGGTCTGTTCTGAAAAACCTAATTGATGCATTCTTAAGAAAAACTTTACTACTGAAGTATTTGTATGGAGTGCATGAACTTTCTTTCCACATGTCACGTCGTCTTGGTTTTCAACCATCGACGAATTTCAGGAGGGGGTGATTTGTGCCGTTACTTTGTTAGGCACACTGTACTCTGTATTCTACTAAGTACACCTTTCGCCTCGAGTGATGACAGTTGGAGTTGAAGTTATGTCGATACTCACTAGTTGGCAGCTCCCTTTAGTGAGGAAAGATGTTTTTGTACGAATGTTCACCAGAATGTAGCATAGTTCAGAGTGAGAAAGCAATATTGTGATCGTCTGGTTCTCTTCGCGCTGCGTTCCTCAACTGTCTTTGTGTAGGGTTGTGTCTCCGTATTGTGATTGCTAACTGTAAGGAAACATTTGTGCGGAAGATATTATGTATTGCACTGAGATGTAGCAAATGTTAGAACGTATTTGTGTTCTATAGCGTTTTCCTTACTTATGAGTGCACTTACGTAAGATTACCTAGTAACGTCAACATTTAATCTGGGATATTCAAATTAATTGTATTTTAATTATTTGTGTATGGCATCAGTGCTATAGTGAGATACGAGATGTTTTGATTGGTCGTAGATCAAACATGGTTTCCCTGATTTTGAGCATGCCGAGAATATCTAACTTACTTATTTCTTCTGTTTTGTCGTTTCTGTAAGTTTGTTGTTAGTTTGTTGCCGTACGGGTAAGTTTGTATTTTCTGCTTGTTTATTTGGGGAAATTTGTGAAATATCTGGTACTAATTATGAGCATCTCGGGTCTGCTGTGCTCCTTGTTATTCTTTGTTTACATGTCGACTCGTGAATGTTCTTCACTGAGGTTAGACATCTCAGGTTGTTATACGCAGTTTAAAGTTTTATTTTATTTAATTTAAATGTAACTTGCCCTCCCTTTAAACTACGAATGTAGTGTGTCTCCTTGACCTGTTTATTCCTTATATTTTATTTCCTCTTCTCGTTGGCCTAGTAACGCGGTCTTAGATTTTCATTTCTGTTTTGTCTGATATCATGGGCAGAGATGATTATTGTCCAGCTATGGATGGAAATAAGATGTTTCAATTTGGGGGAGATTTTGGGAACCATTAAGACTGGATAGACGCATTTCTGGAGTGGTCCGTATTTGATGTTAGTCGACAATATATATTTGATTATGAAGCCTATATTGATGATGTTGAAGTTGCAGGACGTTGTTTGGGAATTCATAATAAGTCGATTTCTTGATATTTTAATAATATGTACGGATCGAAACTCTTATGTATGCTACGAGATATTTGTCTTCAATCTGTAAATGGACTGCTGATCTCCTTAAATAAATATATATGATTGTACGACGACGTTTTGTGTATATTAATTGGGACGTTTGAAGTAGTTCTTGTTGATAGTTTCTGCCAAATTGCATGAGGATGGACGTTATGAAGATTTTAACTATTTTAACTCGAGCAGTTGAGCATGAATTAGGGTTTCTGATTTATTTAAAGGATGGTATGTTGGGATTTTCGACGATGGAGAATGCTACTCCAGTAATACATGTAAGTTTCAGTTTCACACCTTAAGTTATTTATGTGCATGTTAATTATTGTAAATATGTTTGTCAGAATAGATGATGACGTAATTAATATAATTGTATCATTTCTGAATACTGGTTCTCAATGACATTTCGAGAGATAATTCCTCGGGTATGGTTTGCAAAAAGCTCAGTGGCTCCACACACACATAATTTATTTAGTAGAGGTCGGTTACATAAATAATTAAATCATTAGGGAAAATATTTACAAGTAATTTGTTCATAATAATATACAATATTTAACGTTGCTAACACGTTACTTTCAAGGTTCTGGATTCTCTGTTACTATACAACTTGTAATTAGTTATTTACAATGTTTTTCCACATAAACGTTTGCTAATACTTAGCTTTCATATACTGCTCAAACATCGTCTTATTTAGGTTTCATTACATTGCCGATCTAATACAGTCGACTGACAAAGGTTAACTGTACGTATTTACACAAATACTGGTTTAATAAAGTTTAATTACGGTATAGTATCAGTGACATGAGTAGACAATCGTTCTCTAATTGCTTTCCGCTTAAACCCTTCTGTCAACACAGCTAAAACGTTACTTCACATGAACTGGACTTCTTGTATACAACGACTCTTATCATGATCTATGCCTTTTCTTATCAAAGAACAATAATTCTTTGACTTCCTTTAAAATGCGGAACTTCCTTCGCACGAGCCCTCCATAGCTCTCCAAATCCTCATATAACAGTATATATGGCATAAACAATTATCATCCACTATGTTAAACAATAACCAAAAACGGATTAATTGTTATTAACATTTCTTTTGTAGGAACTTCTCTCAAATAACGGCATGACCCTCAGTGTCGTTACACATGACTACTTATCTACTATTATACATCCTTAAGTTCTTCAAATTAAACTTCCAATAATAATGAACGATATTAGACTGTCGTGATTGACCTCCTAAAGTTTACTACACGAAAAGATAATTAACTGTTAACTCGTCTGTCATAAATACATGTAATAAAATTAATACTTCTGTCTTACCTCACTTTTCAAGCTTTAAATTGCATGTCGATGCAATATCAGGTCTACATTATGACGTGATATTACACAAATGGTGTAAAATAACACACATGTTATTTATAGTGTCAAATAGAATTCAATCTTGACCGGGACAAAGTAGCTTTGAATTCCTAGCCAAAGATTTGAATAATCTTCTATCAAAAGATATTTCCTCTAACAATAAATGAACAAAGCTCTCAGCTTTACAAATAATGAAAAGGTTTGTCAATGCCGTAATGTTTTCCCACTCTACACAAATAGTATTTCCAAGATCGCCGAAAGTTTATGAACCACAATGATATGACAATATCATTCGATGTTTCTTCTGCTCTTGAAGTTGAAGTTGTTGCATTACAGTGCTCAAATTTAATTTAAAATAATTTAATTTGAAACTATGACACAATTTCTGAATTCTAGGTTCATATAAAATTATTAAATTCGATAGTCGAAACGACTCGTCTTCTATGAGGCAATATGATTCCTCAAACAAAAGTTTAATGTCAGTTCAACAACTGATCCGTAGAATAAAATTGAAAAACAGATAAAGGGCAATCAACTCTAATAATCTTGAAGCATAAAATCTTAACACACATCTGAAGTGAAAAATACATGAGAACACTGAAATACATAAAATGTGAAAATATGGAGTAAGAACGTCGGCTCAGAATGTCACTAATCAAGCTCTATACTATAAGTAAAAGACACAGCTACCTTAATTTGGACGATATCTTGAAGATCTGGGTAAGTATTTACACAATACTTTATGTGTTTCCTCAGTTCACGATACTGAGATGGCTCTCCTTTCGAACCTCGGACCTGCAACCTCAGAGATAGGAAAACGTTCCCTCTCCGTTATTCACAAACCTCCGTCTGGACTCGAATGACATCCTTCTGGCAAATTGTTCTGTTGTTGCTGGGATACCCTAGAATCGTGAAAATCATCTTCTGTAGAATCTTCATTCTCCGTCGCAAATATATCAGCATCGTCGTTGAATAATAATGTATAGAAATATTCATGTAGATGGTGAATGAATTATATCTATTGCTAATTGATGTTACATTAGTGTTCGTAGACTGACGAAAATGTACAAGGAGGAACGTACACTACGTCTGTATTCTGCAATACGTTGTCTATCGAAGCTCCATTGTTGTATCTTAAACTCTGTATTAAATATGTCTCTGGCGCATGACCATTTAGTTCATCATTTCAACAATGTTAATTATGTCGAATGAAACTAATTGAAGAATAATGATAGTCATTATGATAATGTTTATTTGCTGCGCCAATGTTAAGGTCCTCCGCTACTGTTCACTTGAACTGCGTTCGCCAACTTCACGTTGCAACTAAAATGATATTCAGCTTATATTTCCTACACTTTTGAAAAACTGTCTTAATAGGCTTATTTCGTCGAAATGGTGTGACTTAGAACTCTCGACTTTCAACAGAATGTAGTATTCGACCTGTACTTTCTATTATATTCACTTGGCTGAAGTCAAGTCTCAAATATATATGAGATATTCTACTTTCAATATTCCTCTCAACTTCGCTTATAATGCTAGTGCGGTAATCTCCAATGTTCTACCCTGCTAACCTAGCGTATCCACGAGTCGACAATCGCCGCACTCGGATAAAGCTTTGGGATCTCCGTTAATCCAATAAAAACCACTTCCTCACTCTTCAAAGATTGCTGGAATAAGAAACTCGATCCTTGGATCTCACTCTCCTAGTCGAAATTTAGGCGGCCATATCAATCTCCCACCATAATTTTAGCGCGTAGATTACTAATGCTTATTACTGCGTAGATTAGCCGATCTGCGGTTTTTAAAGTATCAGACATATTTTCTTTTAATGTTCTCTTCATTACCAATTAAGAAAATCTTCTTCTAAGGGCCTAAATGCATAATTTCACCAAATTATGTAGTTGAAGTTAATCCCGTCTTCAATAAGACCTCTTCTCATTGGCTTTGGGCTGGGATCCTATAGCATAATTTATACCAATATTTATTATATTTATTTGCTATCTCACTGTTGCTATGCGGATTTCAGCGTTCCAGAAGCGTCTATTGTGCTATATATCACGTGATCGGGCTCTCCCACTGCCTCGAGCTTGTAAAACGACTCTCTTGTGTCACACTTCCAGGATTTATATTTGCTGGTTAAATTTTATAATGGGGACGGAAAATGCTCTCATTTTGTCCCAAAATAATTCAATTTTCGGGGGCAGTACCATTGCTTATAAAACTGGACCTGGTCCTTGCGATGCACAACTTTTCAAGAAATCCAAGTTTTGAAGAAATGTGTAATTTAAAACTAGAATCAGATAAATCACCTGCTGGTACAGTTCATTTTAAATATGAGCCAATCACTTCATTTGCGGTGGAGCGAAGCTTCAGCCAGTACAAATCACTTTGGCGAGACAACAGGAGAAGATTCAAGTTTAAAAAATTAAAATAATATTTTGTGGCAAACTGTTATGGTAGCAGAAATAAATAATGAATAAATGATTACCAAATTAAAAGTATATGAACTGAAACAAATGAATAATTTAATTTATGAATCCATTTGGCCTGTTTTAAATGAATTTCTTGTAAGCCTTAAAAGTAACACATCGAAGTGTTTAAGGGTAAAATTAATTAGCCTACATTGTCCATCTTTTGCAAATTATATTCACATATATTTGTACATTTTTTGTCAGTTGTTAGTTTTATTGTCCATATTTAATAATACAGATTTACGTATACCAGATGAATAAGCTGTCCCTAATAGGCCTAATATTGTGTTATGTAGCCTAGCCCAACTAGCGTTGTTATCAGGAAGGTCAATATTTCTCTGCCTGTATCCCATATGGTACTAATGCACTGCAAGCATATCCTTCAAACGATACTGAACAATATTATATTTCCCTCGATGTGACTACAGACTAATACGAAGGAATAATAATAATAATAATAATAATAATAATAATAATAATAATAATAATAATAATATTAACTAGCTTTACCTGTCGCGGCATCGCCCGCGAATATTCTAGTTCTAAAGAGTACACTTAGCAAAATCTCAATCATGAATGCTATGACTGATTTATCCTTGGTATAAATAATCAGACTTTATAAATTCAGCTACTGATGCAGTGGTTTTAGGTTTGTCATTCCTTCATAGGTATATCAGAGCGAAGTTAGTTTTCTGGGAATATCACAGACACTGTTAATTTAAGGGCCTTTAAATGTGGTTTTTGGAGACCCTTTATAGTCGGGTGAAAAAGACCTTTCGTACCACACTCACACGTGAAAATTGCGTGAAAAAATCTAGAGTGCCCCTTGACCCCCTTAAGCACATTATACTGTAAGTATTGATGAATTTTACAGCTTAATTTGGTTCAGTGATAACCTTGTAACCGTCTGGAAACTTTCACAGTAATGTATTAATTGGAATTGCATTGCGTTTTACAGAAATAGATGGACCTGTGAGATTCTGTTACCATGGTTACCGTGTTGCATTCTTTCATTATTTCAGTGTAAATATACATGTTTTAAGGTATTTATTCAATTGTGAGGCATTTAAAGAGTAAGTGAGTGCGTTTCGCTTACGCATTGGGCTATGCTGAACCTGTAGGTACCCCATATGTGTAGGTTGGTATTAATGGGACCTTATTTTCCGTACAAAACTGGAATGGGACCTTAGCAGAATAATATAGGGAGGGATATCGTATGGCCTCGGGTTCCGGGTGCAAGCTTTGTTATTTGACACCCAGAGGGTAGCTTGCATGTCGAATTTCGTTGATCCTTGAAGCACAATGAAAGTCAAGGAGGTTAGATATCTAAGCTCCTTGAACACTATAGCGCTTTCTAGTAGAGAAATGAGGAACTTTGTGTTGGCGGAAACTCCCGATATTAATTTTGCCATTATGAACACGGCCTACTGAATTCAAATGGGTTCTTTGACATGTCAACATCGTATGACATGCCAACATCGTATGACATAGCGGCTTCGGTTGCGTAGTTGGTAGCATGCTGAACTGTTGTGCCCAAGATAGCAGGTTCAAACCAGGCCGAAGCCGTCGGATTTTTTAAGAGCCTTAAAAATCCCTCAGTATGCCTTCCTTCGGAGGTGAAGTAAAGCCGTCGGTCTCATGTCATAGATTTATGGCATGTTAAAGAACCTTCCACTAATTACACCTGTGTGAAGCTAAATTGTATAGGTTAAGAATGTAAACAACGCTCTTAGGTTCCTACGTTCGTTGCCAAGAGCGGTGGCGTCTAGTAGCTAAGTTCTGAACTAGGCCTAATAGTTGTTGACGGTGGCTTTTGGCGGCAAAAGTAGGAACTATTTGAAAAATTCAAAGTTGAAGACCTTACCTGAATTAAAAAACTAATACAGCCATCACAAGTAACACCGGTTATTAGACAGATTCTACACACGCCCAAAGTACACGGGGCTACATGATCGCGTTGTCGCAGCCCCTAAACTGAGGAACCAATCAACCATCCCTACTGTATGGCCACGTCCGCCTCCTTCCATCTTCCTTGTCTATCCCTCCTAATCTTCCTCTCCCTTCCCTCATGAGGCCCATGTTCGCTTTGCAGGTGAGGCCACCTGGGCGCGGTGCTGGTCACACCTCCCAAGTTGTATCCACTCCGATCAGATGTTCCTATCTCTAGGACACTGCCCGTAGAGGCGGTAGAGGTGAGTTCCCTCGCTGAGTCCGTGGGAGCCACCAACCTGGAGGATAAATTCGATTTAAAAACAAACCGGTCTTAGGGCCCCTGCTAAGTCTATAACATATTGTACTCGGAGCTATCGAGCTGTTCATTGATTCTAACAAGCTGTAAACCACAGTAAACTTCACTAACAAAGAAATAACTACTAAATACTGTATGACGTTGACCAGAGGTAAACCAGAGATACTTCTGATAGCGAGATAAAGGCGCTAATTGGCTTGCTGTTATAGTTCGGCGATCAGAAAAGCAATCATAGTTCCACTGAGCTACTTTGGAATACAATGAAAGGTCTGCACATGACAAGAACTGGCATATCAGTAAGAAGATTTACTTTTCTGATAAATCATCTTCGTTTTGATGACAAGGATTTGTCATTTCGAGGAAGGTGCCAGGTGAATCCGCTGCCCCTAATAATATTGTTTTATGCAGCCCAACTAACGTGTGTATCAGGAAGGTCGATATTTCTTTGCTTACATCCCGTATGGTACTAATGCAATGCAAGCATATCCTGCAAACGATACTGAACACTATCACTTTCCCTCGATTTGACTACAGACCGTTCGAATAATATGATCGAGGGAAAAATAATAGTGTTCAGTATCGTTTGCAGGATATGCTTGCAGTGCATTAGTATCATACGGGATGTAAGCAGAGAAATACCTTCGTGGCATATCGCGATAGTTGGCTTGCATAAAACCCTGGGGCTAGGGGCAGCTGTTTCACCCGGTATATAGGCTATAGAGAGAGATAGAATTTGTGTGATAACCTGTGTTATTGCGGAGTCAGTAATAGTAGTTTGTGTATTTGTTGTTCAGGCAATTATAGGGAAGGAGACGTTCGTGGCCTTAAGTTAGGAACCATCCTGGCATTTGCCTGGAGTATTTGTATTAAACCACGGAAAACTACTTCTAAGATGACTGAGGTAGGAATCTAACCCACAACTCCTCAGTTTTGCCTCACGAGGCACTCACAATCTGACCAGATATAAATTTCATGGAAGAGCCTGGAATCCAACCGGGACCTCCAGAGCGACAGCCAAGATTGCTAGCAGCTGCACCACGAGGTGGTCCAAGTGGCATGAGAACGAGAATACCCGAGTTACTCCGGGTAATGCCGATCACCCATTGCCGTGCTGCTTGATCCTTCTCACGATGCTGAACGAACACATGTTGATTTCTTTGATTGACATTTAAATGTATTTATTTACAGATGTGGTTATGGTCCACTGTAGTAAATTACAATACAACTATGGTTCGATTTAGGATAAATGCTCACGATAATGAGCACACCTTTAGGCCGGGCGCACATTGAGGCGCAGGTGACGTAGGCAGGGTAGTTCAGTTTCTGTGACTATCTTTCGAGGGTGGACGCCATGGATTGAACCGGGTGAGTTAGCCGTGATCGTTACGGCATGGCTGCTGGCAGTCGCTCACATCCGGGAGGCGAGGAGGTTCGAATCCCCCCGCCGGGAACCTTGAAGATGGTCTTCTCTGGTTTCCCATCTTCCTTCCAGGCAAATGCCGGGGTTGGTTCCTAACTATAGGCCACAGCCGCTACCTTCCAACTCCTCGTCCTTACATTCAAACTTTCCTCCCCAGACAACACTCCACACGCGATGGTACTTGTAGCTCACCCAATGGGTGTACGCATAGAAGCAGCTACAAACTGGCGAGCCGAACATGTCCTCGGACACTCCCGGCACTAAACGCCATACGCTAAAAAAATCCATGGATTGAGACGCAGAGCAGGTCAGGTCAGTTCAGCGCCACACGTGGACTGCGTCACACTTGTGGATGTGACACAGAAACTGTGCGACACACAGCCGAGTGTTTGTGCGTATATTGAATTTATCATTTATGAACCATTTTTCACAATAATATGTATTCTACACTAAACTTGTTGTCTGTGTTTCCAAGTTTTTGTTGTGTGTAACGAGCTTTTCTTAAAACATAAAATATAATCAAAATAAAAATCCTACCTTACAAATACTACCAGTTTTTCTTCAATTCCTATTGGTCTTTGAGCATTGCAAGCCTTGGAGTAAATAATAGTTCGAATTATGCAATGAACTAACTTCTTCGAACTTCGATCGATTCAGACGGGAGTAGTTCACAAATCGTTCGTTGGAGAACTCTCTTGACAGTGAAAATTCCCAGTGGGTTCCTCTTTTCCACAAATTAGTCTTCATTGACTTCTGATAGAGTAATAATAAATTTTCGCATCGAAGTCTGAATCAAAGCTCAAATCAAGGTATTCCACTAACATGTTTTCGATTACTCAAATATTTGGTTAGACGCACAAAATGTACACAACTCAGCAAATGCTTTCATCAAACTGCCGCACAGAACTGCTATCCAATATGCGTGGACAACTCTGCCACACTCGCGCTGCCCATACTGCACTGCGTAGCGCAGCTCAATGTGCTCCTGGCCTTTACATTTCATGGAAAATATAATGCAGTAAAACCCGTCTTCAACTGAATCAAACGCACCTCGCATATTTTTCCGTTAAAGGTGGGTTTCCGGTTAACGGAGGTAGGTCTATGGTAAAATAATTAAACCATGGACATGTACAGCATGTTCCGATTCAACACGGACCTGTAAAATGGGTTGCCTACCCACCCACAATCAGCTTGAAATCGGCTCGCAGTGCGCTAGCGAGGGGGCTGAGTTCGATTTCACTGATTGCCGCCTTCTTATGCAGCATTGCAAAGTATTTTGCTCTTTCAAAATATATTTACACAGGCTTCAGAATAAGTTTGAATGATTTCTGTTTCAGAACTTGTTTTTTACGCTTCTGTTAATGGCTTTTGCAGAGCATTTCTATTAAATAAACTTTTATTTTACAACATAGCTTATTACATCACAATGTATTTTAGTGTTGTATTTTATTTACAACACAATTTATTGTTTTTAACCCAATAACACAAAACGAGATACAATTTCGAAATGATTTGTTACACAATTGAGTTAAATTAAAAATAAGTTTCAACGATTTCTATTTCAGAACTAAGTAAAATGATAGAACGACGAACATAGGCAGTTTAGACGTACTTCATACTCCAGGACATCTTGGATGATTTTACATTGGCGAAGTTGTAATAATATCTATGGCCTCGGTTACCGGGTGCAAGCTTTGTTATTTGACACCCAAAGGGTAGCTTACATGTCGAATTTCATTGTTCCTTGAAGCACTATGAACGTCAAGGAGTTTAGATATCTAAGCTCCTTGAACACTATAGCGCTTTCTAGTAGAGAAATGAGGAACATTGTGTTGGCGGAATTGAACAACATGCTTTCTCAACAAGATGGTCATCCAGCGCACTTCTCCAGACTGGCGAGAGAAGTTTTAAACCGTTTGTTTCCTGACCGGTGGATAGAAATTGGTGGCTTTATTGAATTCCCACCACGATCACCTGATCTGACCATCCTGGATTCCTTCATTTGGGGCTACGTCAGGTCGAGAATATTTTTAAGATCACCACAAACACCCGGAGAAAGAGAGCTCGTCTTTACCGAAGCATTTGCGGAAATTATTCCTCAGATGTTGTCGAGTGCATGAGAGAACTTCTTGCGACGAGTGACCCTCTGCTTGGAAAATGATTGATGCCACTTCGAACACCTTATGTAAATGTCCATTTGCAGTAGATGTAACGTCTGTGATAAATTAACTTTTTTAGTCACATCGATGATTGATTACACTTTTGTAACAAATAATTTCCAAATTGTATCTCGTTTTGTGGTATTGGGTTAAAAAGCAATACATTGTGTCGAAAATAAAATACAACACCAAAAATACATTGTGTTTTAATAAACTATGTTGTAATATAAAATTTTATTTCAGAGAAATGCCCTGCAAAGCCCTTGACAGAAGCGTAAAATAACAAGTTTTGGAACAGAAATCGTTCAAACTTACTGTGAAGCCTGTGTAAATATATTTTGAAAGAGCAAAATACTTAGCAATGCTGCATAAGAAGGTGGCAATCAGTGAAATCGAACTCAGCCCCGTCGCTAGCGCGCTGCGAGCAGATTTCAAGCCGATTGCGGGTGGGTAGGCAACCTATTTAACAGTTCCGTGTTGAATCAGAACACGCTGTATATAATGGACATACTGAAAAAGAAAATTCCTCTCGGCACGCTGGAAGGCGGAGGTAGATTTCACCGGGCAAACTTGGGGATAGGCTATAATAGGCAAAATATGCAGGTTTTCGTAGAAGGATCAGGCCTCATTTATTGCGAGAAAGTATTTTACAATTGGAGCATAATTAACTTTCTTTTCTTCTTTCTTTGCATATTTTTAACATTTTATTGTCTTATGGGGACGGTAACCTCCATTTTTATACTTGTGGACACACTGCCCGTATGCAAGGTGTCGACACTGATGTGTAACTTTCTAACAGTCTATTACTTCTTCACGCAAAATTTTATCTCCTGCAGAGATGTTGGTTGGTTCCTCAGTTTATGGGCTGCGACAACGCGGCCATGTAACCCCGTGAACTTTGGGTGTGTGTAGAATCTCTCTGATAAACGGTGTTAATTGTGATGGCTGTATTAGTCTGTAATTCAAGTGAGGACTGCAGACGGTCAATTTCAAGTAGTAGTCCCTAATTTTGGAAAAAATACTACCGTCAACGACATCTAGCGGTGAACTTGGCAACTAGAAGCCACTGCAACCAGCAAGTCGAAACGAACGTTGGAACTTCCCCTCCGAAGGAAATCATCGTGAGGGATCTTTAGCGCTCTTAGAAAATCCGACGACTTCGGCCGGCTTTGAACCCGCGACCTTGGGCACAGAAGTTCAGTATGCTACCAGTTACGTCACCGAAGCCGCTTCCCACAGAGTCAGATGGAAAACTGAATGTGATCTCGTGCAATGGCGTTGTCATGGCAACCTCTGATAGCTCATCCCTCATCAATTTAGAAGCGTTGGCATGGTAACCTGTAATGGATCTTTTAATCTCTATATATATAAAAATAAAAGTTTGTCTGTTTTTTCTGAATATCCACGGAAATTTGAGTTATTTACGCGTTTCAGACTGGATTATGACGGTTGCGCGCAAAAACAAATTTTTTGTCTGTTTGTTTGTTTGTTTGTTTGTTTGTCTATGTACAACTTTGCACGCGCATCACTCGAGAACGGCTGAGTGGATCAACGTAAGATTTGGTTCAGATGCCCATCAGAGGCACGAAAGTAATCATTGATGTAACTCTTCTCCATATCTCTCATAAAAGAGGATAATAATATTAATAATATTACTGGTTTTACGTCCCTTTTAACTACACTGGCTTTTAGAGACGCCGGGGTGCCGGAATTTTGCCCCGAAGGGGATCTTTAACGTGCCAGTAAATCTACTGACACGGCTCCCTCGCATTTGCGCACCCTCAAATACCAGCTGACTGCGCCAGGTTTCGAACCTGCAACCTTGGGCTCAGCAAGCGAGAACGTTACCCCTGAGCCACGCAGCCAGACTCATAAAAGAGGGCCTAGCCCCTTAAAATGCATGCTGAAATGGGCGTAGAAAGACGAGACAAAACTCATTTTTAGTGTCTCAATGTGAGAATCAAAACTCGGGAGCCCTACGGGCCCCGAAAACCACATTTTAAGGTCCTAAAACCAACAGTTTTCGAGATATTCCCAAGAAACTAATTTCATTTCATAAGCTATTGGGTGGAATTTTAACTCCCAATGCGAATGAGAAATTCGCCATTGAAAAAAGGGCTAGGAAAATGGATATGGCATTTAGACTTTGCATCAACACTTATAAGTCCAAGTCCCTTCTCGTATCAGACCAAGAATAGGCACTATAACATAGTTGTTAAGCCAGAGTGCCTCTATGCGGCAGAAACTTTAACAAGCATGAAAATTGCTGAAATTGAGAAAAAAGAAAGGAAATTCTTACGAAAAATTTTAGGTCCCAAAATATTACCTGGGGAAGAATATAAATTTAGAATGCGGAACTTTAACAAGCATGAAAATTGCTGAAATTGAGAAAAAAGAAAGGAAATTCTTACGAAAAATTTTAGGTCCCAAAAATTACCTGGGGAAGAATATAAATTTAGAATGCGATCCAACCAAGAATTGTATAACAAGTTTGAAGGGATTTCTGTCAGTATAAGGAAAAGACGGTTGATGTTCTATGGGCACGTTAAACGATTGGGGAACGAGAGGTTGGCTAATAAAATTCTTAATCTGCAAGAGAAGTGGAAAGTACACCCCCCCCCCCATGGCTTCAAGAGGTCTATCAAGACTTAAAAAGGGCAAACATAGGATTAATCGAAGTGTGGGACAGGACAGGATACAGATCTAAAGTTGCAAGTGTGAAGGATCCCCCCGAAAAAAGACTCGCTCTTTCAGTGGAAGAACGATTGAGAAGGAGCCAACGAATGAAAGATCTCTGGCAGGAATCTAAACAACAAGGCAGATACACCTTGAAGAAGATGAAGACCTGAATAATGGTTGTGTATTTGTAGTCCATAGATGGCTGTATCAAAATAAATACCGGTAAGAAATAAGCTATTGAAAGAATGCATGCCGGTAACCATGGCAACACAATCTCGGAAGTCCATCTATTTCTACATGACCGCGTTGTCGCAGCCCCTAAACTGAGGAACCAACCATCTATTTCTGTAAGACGCAATGCCATTCCATTAATTACAATACTGTGAACGTTCGCAAACGGCTATAAGGATATCACGGAACCAACTTAAGCTGTAAAATTCATCAATACGTATATAATGCGCTTGAGGGGGTCAAGGGGTCCTCTTGAATTTCTTCACGCGATTTACACGTGCGGGTGTGGTACTAAAGGACTATTATATCCCTATCCATATATTATTACATTATTATTATGATTATTATTATATTATGGCGTACAAGGACAAGACAAAACTCATTTTCAGCCCCTCAGTGGCCCGGAGGCTACTTCGTTTTAAGGCTTCTAAAACCACATTTCTGAGATATTGCCAGAAAACTAATTTCAGTTAATAAACTAATAAAAATAGATGACGAGTACAGAAGAAGACCAAATGAGGAGCTATATAGATAGATTGAGAAAATCACTGAGAAAATCACAGATGTGGCCAGGAAGAGACGTCTGACTTTCTACAGACATGTCTCAAGGATGAACCCAACAAGACTAACCAACCGGCTTCTCAACTATTGGGAGAATAGAAAGAGCGTGATACTTTGATTAACAGACGTTAACAAGGACATCCAAGAACTGAATATAATGGAAAGTGATATTACAAGCGGATCACATCTCAGAAATATACTTACACAGAAGAGTGTTCAGAACAGACCACCCTGTAAGAAAACCAGCGTCATCTGGACAAAAGAGAGTAAGGAGAAACATAGCCAGTGAATGCGCGAATATTGGGCAAACATCAAGTCCCTCGCCAAGCTGAAAAGTTGAACGTCGTGGTCCTTAGCTGGCCCATCCGAAAGAAGAAGAACAAGAAGAAACTAATGAAGGAATGCAAGCCGGTAACCATGATAACAGTACCTCAAGAGGTGACCTCCCACTTTCCATCTATTTTTGTAAGAAGCAATGCCACTCAATTTATTACATTTCTGTAAAAGTTTGCAAATGGCTGTAAAGTTATCATGGAAACAAACATAGACTGGAAAATTCACCAATGCACTTAAGGGGGTCATGGGGTACCCTAAAATTGTTAAACGCAACTTGCACGTGCGATATGTTGTACAGAAGGTCTATTAAATCTCAAAACAGCAACATTATTTTCGAAAATTCCTGAATTGAAATTGTGTTTTTGCAGCTTTTGGGAATTTGGGCCATTGGAGGATAAAAAATCCTGATTTTTCATGCACCACACGCCTTCATAATTTAGTAAAGGGGTCTTCCTGGGGATGGGGACTTTCCACAACGGTGCGAGTCAGTTTTCATTTGACATATATTGCGTTTCGTCAACAAGGTTTTCAATATTATTTTCACGACAGAAAGTACACGGTAGGTGAATTTAGTTTGAGAGCACATTGTAACTAATCATATTTTTGTCGACAAACGGGTTCATCATAAAGATGATTTTGTTTGACACTGTGTGGTAGATTGATCTTCATGTTTATGTACGCCTATAACTCATGTTCGGGTGCTTGGAGCATCGTAAAATCAGGTATTGTAACCATGAGTCAATACACCAATCATTTATAAAACTCTTCACCGTACTTCTCATAGAGGGGTTGGTATAGGGAAAAACTTTTCAAAATACATGCTAAAATAGGCGAAAAATAAACATTATCCTAGAAAGATGACCAAAGCATATGTTACGCTTCTCAATGTGTGACACAAAACAAAACTAGGGACTCTACAATGGGTCTCCGAAAACCACATTTTAAGGTCCTTAAATTAACAGTGCCTGTGATATACCCAGAAAACTTACATCGTTATATGATAAACTTATGAAGGAATGACAAGCCCCTAACCATTGCAACAGTAGCTCAATTGATAGCGTCTGGTTATTAATACCGAAGACCGTTCGAAGAGCAGGTACATCTGCTAGGTTTCTTATAATTCCGAAATAATTTTTCTCATCTCGTGGCTTAATGGTGGGTCATATCAAAAATTCTTTCAGACAAAAGTTTTAGAAATATTAGGGAAATATTGTCCATTTTGTACGGTTTTTATATTATGCCTATTAAGAAAGATATGATTAATGTTTCCCAAAAAAAAAAACACTTTTTTCCATCCCTTTGGTTAATGGTTGGTGCTGTCAAAAAACGTTTCAACATAAAGTCTTGGCTCTTATCCGACACATAGTATGAACTTGAAATAGATTCGATAATTCACGTATTAAGAGAGTTATAGCGATATTTCACTTTTCCACCCCCTTCGACCGATTTTGCCCATTAACGAACTCGACCGAGATTGTATACGTAGGTATACATATTATGTAAAAAATGCAAAGGAATTGTTGCAAAATTACGGCAGTTATCGTGTCCTCAAGAAACTGATATACAGTAGGCCTACATATTTAGTCTACATATAACAGGTGAGTCAGCCGCCCCTTATTTTTTTAGTTTACGGACACACTTCCAACGTCTGATGCCAACATGGTCGACCGTTCCCCGTCTGCAGACAAGCCACAATGACCCTAAACAACTTTACAAGATTTATGACGACATGGAAAGCAAGACCTTTACAAAAACATGTGTGCAACATGTAATAATTCAAAGAATCAAACTGTCATACGGGCATGTACAAAGAACATGCCGATTATACGGTTTCAGTTGGATATGAAATTGACGTTAGGTACGGTGGCTTACTGATAAAAAACGTGAATGAACCTTCGAAGCGGAGCAGTACTACATCTCATACGCTTTCAAGCAAGCTGAAGTGAAAAGTAGCCATGGAGCAATGGTCCTGTTTTTGGGAGCTGGGTTCAAATCTCACTACCGCTAAATATTTTTATGCACATTTTAAGCTTTGGGAATCATATACAAGGGCATTCGTGCGACATTTGTCTAATACCATGCGGTGTTATTTTAGGGTTCAATGTGTACTGGCTTGACACAGTATGCATGCTAGAAGCGTTGGTTATTCATCGCCATGTTCATGTATTTGATCCCCCAGGGGCTCACATCTGGTGGGTTGTGGGTTGGCGACCACGGGACCCCAGATGAGTCTGGCATTGCTTCGACTTACTTGTGCTGCACTCTTCTCCGTCTTATTTCCTGCCAACCTCTCTTGGTCAACTCTTGTTCTCTTCCAACCCCGACGGTATTAGGGTATCCGAGGCCTATGGAGTCTCTCCTTTTCCGCCTTAATTGGCTCTTCTCTCATTTTTTCTGATCCCTCATTCTTCGAGGGTTTTTCTTTCAGGTACATCCTGCCTTCTGCTCAAGGCCCTCAAGGAGGCAGGGTGTGTGTATCCCCACCAGTTCTTGTGGACCATGGATAATGCTTGACCCTTAACGGATCACAGCTGGTGAGTTCGAGAATTATCGTTCCCTAGGGACTCCTGAGCTGGGTCCGGTTTTTCGCCATTTCCATTGCCTTTGGGGCGAGCCCTCTCCTCTTTCCCTTTCCTCCCTGCCATTCATGGCTCTCCTTCTTTCAAAGTCCCTCAATCTTCATTCTTCGAGGGTTGAGGGCATTTTTCCCCTTTTCTTTTATTTCCCTTACTCTTAATTTGTTTTCCTTTCCTTTTCTAATTGGGTACGTTTGTAGTTAGATTTACTTAAATTTTCATCTTCATTTTCCATGAACACCCAAACCATTAGGGGCCGATAACCTAGATGTTAGGTCTCTTAAAACAACAACTATCACCATCATCATCATCTTGTATTTGATCCCCTTAGCTCAAAATATGCATAAAAATATTCAGAGTTGGTGGGATTCGAACCCACCTCCCAAAAACAGGCCCGCTACCTTCTACGCACTTGGACCATTGCTCCACGACTACTCAACTCTTCACCTTGCCTGGAACGGTATGCAATGTGATACTGCTATCCACCTCGAAGGTTCATTCACGTTCTTTATCTGAATGCCACCGTACCCAGCATTAATTTCGTATAGGCTACACCTGAAATCGTATAAACGGCATGTGTAAGTCAGTATTTAATTTTAGTTTTAAGTTTGTAGCGTTAGCTGCCGCCCCGGAGGTCCTGGGTTCGATTCCCGGCTCTGCCACGAAATTTGAAAAGTGGTATGAGGACTGGAACGGGGTCTACTCAGCCTCGGGTGTTCCAAATGAGTAGAGGGGGTTCGATTCCCACCTCAGCCATCCTCGAAGTGGTTTTCCGTGGTTTCCCATTTCGTCTTCGGGCAAATGCCGGGATGGTACTGTACCCGATAACCCGGATACTAGGCTGTCAGATATCCGCCCCTCAATCGGATTGCCAATAATCAAACGCGCCGGCATAGCTACATCAATGAAAATGGCACTGACAGATACTATCGAGATTAGAGCACAATAGTTAACAAGAAATTATTGTGGAACACACCAAAATATACGGGGGTTCATACTTACCTTTACTTACCTTTTAAATTTATCTCGGGGACTGGGTTGTCAACTGGATCACTTAAAAGTATGCCCTCACAATAACCTCCACCATGATATTTAAAATGAACCATAACGAAGACGAGAAACTTTAAACTGCCCAATAATTTATTTCACATAAAGAATGAATTTAACAAAATAAACAACAAAATCCACGTGGCAATCAGAAGCCATCGTCTATATAACCATGTCCTCCTGTAGGACCTGTATACTCTACATACAATGTTTCAGCTTTCTCAAGCTCAAAATAACGTAAAAATAATAATGCACTTGGAATGGAAACGGGATTTGGGACGAGACACATATAGCAATTGTTTTGCGTGTTTATACACTTCACATTTTATTTATAGCCACAAGGCTATTATGGAAACGTCCTTGGCCTCTGTCATACAGTTGTCCGGGCCAGCTGCAATGCACCTGCATCGTCAAAGTGGACTCTCCTGTCTGGTCCGCGTTAGCATATGCTTGTTACATCAGAGCTTAGCTCTCCCTTTTCAAAACACGTAAATGTCCACATCTCAACTGAAATATTATCACGCAAATGTTTTAAATGCTCCATTCAAACACCAGTGAAATACTCTAACAGTCCCAAATCATGTTTAATTGTTCAAGCCACTTGCTTAATTAGCGTTGTTTAGAGTATAAAAACAAAACTCCAAATGTTTGTAACAAAAGTTCATTAATTATTTATAACAATTATAAATTGTTTATAACAATGTCAAATGACAATTGAAAAATATATATTCGCCACTCTCAATCCTTTTCATTTCAAATTATTATCAAAGATATTTACAAAATTATTTACTATATTAATATTGTTTATATTATTTATACAAGAAATACATTAAACCACACGTTTATCCGGTTGATAATTTCTTAAATCGTGGTAATATAATCGACCAATGAAGGTTAGTTACATTTTAAAGTTCATATTCAGGTTTAATAAGGTTTTAATAATTATTATTATTAGTGATGGTAACCTCCATTCAAAATCGTTATCTCAAATTATTTAACACTCTTGTTAATTTTAACAGTATCTTCATATGAATAACTTTCAAAGAACCAGGACAATACATTCCGCGGAAAAATACTTCGCTTCAAAATGCAAAATTGCATAAAATAGGCCCAGAATTCCTCATATATTTCAACATATATGGCATAAAAATCTTCCACAGTACATACAAAAATCCTCCACTTACAACTTCTTCAACATCAATAATTACTGTGGGAATCTGCTTCACTTATTCAAAGGCATTATTCATCAGCGACTTTCACATGTCCACTGAACTAACGATTATACATCCATTGTTCCTCTTTAAAAATTCTTATATTCATCAATTGTAATAATGACTGTTATTATTTAACCTTCGTGGGTTTCATTCATGAATCGATATGAAGTAAAAATTTGCCAATCACAAATAAATTTAATAGCAAATACGATTAGACACTCCTCCCTGGTCTATCAAAATTGAGATTAATATCTTCAAAGTAACGCAGTATAAAAATACTATCTTCAATCAAAGTTCATCTAAACTGCATAAATAGTCGAATAGAATACAATTAGACTGTGGAATGCAAACATTATTGTTCCAATCTATAATTGAGAAAAACTCCTATCAAATGTTCATTACTATAGTGTATTCAATAATTCGTAGTCAAAGTTCCTATTTCATAAAATTGTCTGTAATGCAACGGTAATTAGAACTGACGATAAATGTCTATGTTGCAATCATGTCCATAAAACGACTAGTATTTCCAAGATCGTCGACAATGATAAAGATTTTAACGCTCTAAAATCTTTTAATTATTCTTCTTTCTTGAGGATGACAGAAAATTGGTCAAAGTAATTTACTGAATAGAATTACTTTAATAAAATGACACGCTGTCTGAATTCAAATCTTCCATAGAAAATCATTAACTTTACAGTCAAATCCTGACTACAAAAATATGCCAATTACTGAAAGAATCTAATATATCAGTCTCAACTGATCCAAAATTATTTAAGTATGCCAATGACATAACCATGTCTTAATAAATTGTCGAAAAAGGCATCAATCATCGAAGTGTACTGAGTACAGAAATATTAATCAAGAAAATGGGGCAAAAGATAGGACACAAAAATATGGAAAAATGGTTGCTCAAATATCGCTACAAGACTCAAATAATACAAGAAACGTTCACGACTACCTTATCTGTTGATTGAAGTTCTAGAGGAAAGTTTTCAAAGAAAACTGCTGTTGGTTCCATTTCACCAGCGTAAAGATGTGCTCCGACCTCGAACCTGGAATCAGCGTCCTCGGAGAATCGAACTGCTTCCTTCTCCGGAAATTGCACTGCTCCGTGTATACGAAAGACATCCTTCTGGAAAAATTCTTCTTTTTGAGCCGGGTCCACCCTGGCCTCTCTTGAAAATTCCCTGAAGTTCTGGTCGTAATTCGCCATGAAGTTTATTGCAGTTATTTCCGCAGAAATATTCATAATCGTGGAGTATGAAAATATTTCCACTGTCACTTGATATAATTCAGCGATGGATTCACGATGCATGAGTGTAGTTGGATGTTCACTACATGCTCGCTTTTGTAGAAAGACGATTAACGAAGTTCCATGCTGTTACTTCACTCCATCGATATATGTCCCAATTGCATTAAAGCCTTAGCCTTCCATCTCAACTTCTGTTTTAATCATTGAAAGCACTACCAGATTATAATGTTCCATAGTGGAATGTATCGTTGTATTACCAAACGTATTCTCCAATATCACTGTTGTAATCCACGTGTCAGCCGTAGTGTATAATGTGGAAATTTTAAAAGTGTTTCTCATGTGGCGAGAAAATCACTTTTGTTGGCAGCCTTAAAGTGCCAATATCTTTCGAAGTATAACTGTGAAATTGTTCAAATCTTCTACACACCTCAATGTTGTACTGCCCAATTGAATTATAATAAAGGCTGAAGTTAACTCTTTATATCTTATCAGGTAGAAACGTTAATGTGAGCGTTTCAACTTCACCTAGTTTCGAGCAGCGTAAAATGGAACTGCTCCGTGTTCGTTCGATGCGCCGGGCTTTTACCATGCACGCTAAAGACAACTTGCTTCACTTATCACTTGAAAACGACTATAAATCACCAGAAATATATATGCGATCTGACATATGAGATCTGAGCGTATGAGATCTGAGAGATATAAGAGCTCCTCTATCCTGTGCACGACCTTTTATTAACTTCTTACGGGGCGTATCCATCCCTTCCATAGCCTGTTGCTCCGTCATCGCTGAAAGTTCTAACTTTGGCTATACTTGACGGATTTTCAAATTTCAAATATTCAAAATTAATTTCTTCAAAATTCCAAATCAATGCCATAACTGAAAATAGATTTCCACAATTCTGCATGCCAAAAGTAATTAAATATGATAGTTTCAGTAATCTCCGTCTTCTTTCCAAACTATCGTTCATTGGTTCGAGCCTTTCCTCCAATAGCGTAACTTCTTCCTTAGCACAATACCTTGTTTCCTGCGACTGCGTCGTAAATCTCAGATCTTTCTCGAACAAAATCATGACGTCACCAAGAATCTCAGCTCAACCAGCCTGCTTGCCTCAAGTCTGCGTCATCCGTGCCTACGTCATGAGTATCCACGTCACAACTATGACATCCATAACTTTACTCATATTTTCCAATACAGCCACCGTGGTCTCAATATAATTCAATTTACGGGGGCATTCTCCCTTCACCACGTTTTAAAAACAGTTGCAAATTGTTTTTAAACTCTGTGTTATAAGTATCAGAATTCACTTGAACACGAAATTGAATTATTGGCTTATTCTTGTATGATATTTCCTCTATGTTCCTTAATCATTAATCTCTTCTTCTCTGGTTTGTGTGTGGCTAATGCATTCTCTCCTCTCTACCTTCTCTTCTGTCCTGTATTCCTGTTTTCCGAATTCTGCTGACTTGTAGAAGGACCAGGATCGATCACTACATCCTGTCTTTTCTTTTGGTTTTCAGCTTCCTTCTCTCGCAATTCCTTTAGATACTGCTGACTTTCTTTCTCTCTTTCCTGATATTTGTCGGGTGTCATAACCTGACCTTGAGAATTCTGATTTCGATTCTGGTAATTTCTATTATAGTTCCTATTGTAGCCCTGGTTATTGTAGTATCTACCTCTTCCATTATTATAATTGCCTCCATTGTTCCAGCCTCGTCTTTGCTGATATGGACGGTAACCTTGCGATCTGTTGCGAAAATAATTATTCCTATGAGGACCTACATTTTCAGTTTTTCCTTCGTCAGCGGGCTTATCAGTTTGCTGGACTTGATCCAAATAGACCGTATTGATGTCTTTGAATTCATGCCTCTGACCTTTCTGAACCACATTTGGCATTGGACTCGTGTAGTCAAGCCTTCTCAACAATTCGTCCATGCTGGTCAAATCTCTGATATTTGACGATATAATCAGTCTTCTTACTTCCACAGGCAGCATACGCGAAATAGCATCGATCAACTGCTCAGTTGACAATGGGGGTTGCAAAAATCTCAAGCGTGATAGTTGGCTCGTGAAGAAATCAGCGTACCGTGTTGGAAGAGTACCTGAATACTTCCTTGAGTATACCTCAGCTCTTAATGAATTCTGAGCTTCTATGGACCAGAATCGTTTGATCAGTGCCTCTGCGAATTCGTCAAAATTACTGAAGGTGTAGCGAAATGCTCTGAACCATTCAAGGGGTCCTCCAGCTAAAAATCTCTCTACTATCCTCATCTCTCTTTCTCTGGGAATGTGAGCTTCGATAAAATAATCTTTAAGGTTCCTGATATATTCTATCGGTGTCAGACTATCAGTATTGCTGAATTTTTGAGGTTTGTCCTCGAAGTTCCGGATGACTGTCACATTTCTCGGATATGATTCCATGTAATTTTTCCCACTATCACGATATTTCCATTCCGGTTCAATATTCCTATCCTCATCTTCTTCCCGGAATCTGGATATACGTTCCTCAGGACTAATATCTCTCTCTTCTGCAGTGAGGTTACATCTTCTGACGTAATTCCTGTCTTCGCAAGTCGATCCTTCTGGATCCTTATCAGTGATTTCCGTTATAACTTTTCTGATCAACTCTCCTTTGTAGGTTTCCATCAGGCTAGCTTCTCCTAGTTTCAAATTCTGCAGTTTGCTCGTAGTTTCGTTAACATCAGAGACAATCTTATGAATTTGTTCCTTTAATGTTTGCACGTCCTGACCTATCTGTGTTCTATCCTCTACCTGCTTTTCGGATAGCGAATCCATCCTGATACTCAAATCCTTCCTAATCTGAACTACTTCATTGTTAATGTCTACTTGTGTACTGGCAAGTTTTCGTTCAATTCGCTCCTGAATTTGATTTACATGTTCCCCACTTGACCTGTTCCATTCATCTTTCCATACCGTTACATTTGCAGTTAACATTTCCGCGATATCTACTTCGATGTCTTCCTTAAGTAACCGATTATGATCTAATACTTGGGTTCTCATGACCTCTACATCATATTTTAGACCTGCTAAAGAAGCTGTTGTCCTAACAGACTCGTCAACTAATCGAGTTGTCAAAGCACTAATGTTACGAGTACAAAGTGTTTTTGAAGTTTCAATTTCCTCCCTAACTTTGTTAACATCAGTCTGAACTTTAGCAATGTCTACAAAAACTGTATTTACTTCTACTTGTATTTTATTGATGTCGCTTTGCATCTCATTTACATCTGTATGAATGTTGTTAATGTCTACCTGAACGTTTGATACATCGGTTCCAACATTTTTAATTTCTCTTTGAACCTCTTCTACTTTATCCTGTACAGTAGCAACATCGTTCCTAACAACAATTACTTCAGCTCTAGCACATGAAATATCACCCCGGACATTAGCAACATCAAGATTCAACATAGTAAGATCTTTCTGTACCTTAGAAACATCAGTTTTAACATCAGACACATCTTTATGTACATTGGATAAATCTTTATGGACATTGGACACGTCTGTGCGCATGTCAGTTACAGCATTCTCGATTCCCTGGGTACTGATCTGTAAACGCGACATATCATTTTCTAAGTTTGCAGAACTGGTCTGAATAACTTTCAAATTTTCATCCATCCTAGTAGACAAATTACTAGCATTCTCCTTCATCATCTCCTGCATTCGACTAGTATTCCTAGCTTCCATTTCCTGCATTCGACTAGCATTCCTAGCTTCCATCTCCCTAGCACTTTCATTCATGCTAGCTTTCAACTCCTCTAACATCATTCTCATACTCTCATCTGCCATTTCAATAATATTCAATAATAAACTGCTTTAGGAACATACATCAAACAGAGCAAAATAACAACATCTGAGCAACATTTTTCACCATATATAAATTTGAGCAATTTTCTGTCTTAAATCTAACTTATAATTACCTTATAATTAACCTTCGTAGACACTTCATGTTGAAATAAACTCAAGCACATGTTCAAGTTTCTTTGGTTCATTTTAAAATATCCCAACACAAATAATTTACATTTATAATCCAAATAATTAAATTTTATCTTTAATATGACTAAACACGTCATAAGCCGGTCAAATAAAATAAGATTCCAGATCATAGGCGATTTTTCTAAGTTTCCAGCCTATTAAACCTCTCTCAAGTTGTATAAGATCTGATCTTTTCTGAGTGTAATTTTCCTAATACAACACAACATTTAATTCCTATCTAATCACACTCTCAAATTCTACAATTGGCCAAGACATCTAACAAGGAATCAACCTCTTTATTTGAGTCTTCACAATCCCTTTGACATCGATAACTTGGTAATCCAATGTTATTCGAACACTCCACAAATTGCGGTGCCAATTCTACTGCAATAACTTGGTAATCCAATGTTATTCAAGTATTCCGAACTTCGATTGTGCCAATTCTACTGGCGTTCAACCTGGTAATCCAGTTTTGTCAATCGAGCCCCACCTAATTGCGGTGCCAATTTTACTTGGTAATCCAGTTTTGTAGAACAAGCCCCACGTTTTAGGGTTGCCAATCCTACTGTACCCGATAACCCGGATAGTAGGCTGTCAGATATCCGCCCCCTTAATCGGATTGCCAATAATCAAACGCGCCGGCATAGCTACATCAATGAAAATGGCACTGACAGATACTATCGAGATTAGAGCACAATAGTTAACAAGAAATTATTGTGGAACACACCAAAATATACGGGGGTTCATACTTACCTTTACTTACCTTTTAAATTTATCTCGGGGACTGGGTTGTCAACTGAATCACTTAAAAGTATGCCCTCACAATAACCTCCACCATGATATTTAAAATGAACCATAACGAAGACGAGAAACTTTAAACTGCCCAATAATTTATTTCACATAAAGAATGAATTTAACAAAATAAACAACAAAATCCACGTGGCAATCAGAAGCCATCGTCTATATAACCATGTCCTCCTGTAGGACCTGTACACTCTACATACAATGTTTCAGCTTTCTCAAGCTCAAAATAACGTAAAAATAATAATGCACTTGGAATGGAAACGGGATTTGGGACGAGACACATATAGCAATTGTTTTGCGTGTTTATACACTTCACATTTTATTTATAGCCACAAGGCTATTATGGAAACGTCCTTGGCCTCTGTCATACAGTTGTCCGGGCCAGCTGCAATGCACCTGCATCGTCAAAGTGGACTCTCCTGTCTGGTCCGCGTTAGCATATGCTTGTTACATCAGAGCTTAGCTCTCCCTTTTCAAAACACGTAAATGTCCACATCTCAACTGAAATATTATCACGCAAATGTTTTAAATGCTCCATTCAAACACCAGTGGAATACTCTAACAATCCCAAATCATGTTTAATTGTTCAAGCCACTTGCTTAATTAGCGTTGTTTAGAGTATAAAAACAAAACTCCAAATGTTTATAACAAAAGTTCATTAATTATTTATAACAATTACAAATTGTTTATAACAATGTCAAATGACAATTGAAAAATATATATTCGCCACTCTCAATCCTTTTCATTTCAAATTATTATCAAAGATATTTACAAAATTATTTACTATATTAATATTGTTTATATTATTTATACAAGAAATACATTAAACCACACGTTTATCCGGTTGATAATTTCTTAAATCGTGGTAATATAATCGACCAATGAAGGTTAGTTACATTTTAAAGTTCATATTCAGGTTGCTGACATTCGGGTGGGGCCGGTGGATGGAGATTTTGACCCATATCCACTTCCGACGAGGTTGGCGGGAAAGTGATGTTGAAGATTGTGCTAGAGTGATTGTAAGTACCTCAAACTGACAATGTGATAAAATTTGTTTCAAAATGGTGGAGAGCATGGAGGCATTTACATTCTGTGCTGTGCCAAGCTAATACTGATAAACTTGAGGCTCTGATGAGTAAAACAAATTTTACTCTGAAACTTTTTCACACTGTCTTTTGAAAAATGCATATTTTTACATACATAGTCCATAGCTATATAACACTGTTATCTGTTTCTCATGTCCCATGTCATGACTTTGCTCGTTCAATCGTGCACCACAGCCGCAAGGACAGTGCACCAGACATTGCAGGTTCGAATCCCAGCACTAACAGCCTGGGTGTGTTTATTTACACTACCTCAAGGCAAATGCCGGGATAGTACCTAACTCATCCCTGTCCCTAATGAAGTACACACACTACTACAGTCATCACATAAATACCGGTTATCAGACAAGTTCAACACACACCCAACTAAATGAGGCTGATGGCCCAGATGCCCCGGGAATAAATTAACAACTACATCACTTTCTCATAGTTAACATTTAGGGTCAGCCTAAGAGCCAGGTGCACCAAACCCTGTAAACATTTTACTGTGGTGATCTTTGTACTTTGCTGAATTAAACACATCTTGAACCTTGTTGAAAGTTAATCGGGCAAACATTTACAAGTCCATTAGAGGCCAAGGTTAACTGGTGATGGAAAATAACTGCTCTCATCTGCAAGAAAAATATATGGAGCACGGATTGTTTCATTTAAGTTTTATTTAGGAAGAAACTACACAATCCTCCTTATTTACCTTAATACAGCCGAAATGAAACCATTTCTCACTTAGTGCAATTTTGCATACGTCCCCCTTAAATTGCATTTTGTGACAATTTTGAATCTAAATTACATTTTGTAAGTATTTTCTATCTAAAATGCATTTTGTAAATATTGTCAATTCAAATAAAAGTACAGTACGTATGTAGTTAGTTTTAGTTGTAAGTAGGTAGTTAGTTTGTCTATTAGATATATCTCATTGTTCTATTAGACTGTGGTGTGTGAGTGTGTCTGGTAGCAGTTGCATTGTTTATTAGTTATAGTTCATTGTTTCAGTAGACAGTGATGTGTGAGGGTGCATGTGAGTGTGCCTGTTGACAGACTGTTTTAGTGGTAGTATTTGTTGTTGGTGGAACTTAAGTTTTTTGTTAGTAGAGTTTTGGTATTTAATTGTTAGTACGGTAGAAAGTTAGTATTTTTGTTAGTAGAATTGCTCTTTACTTATTCTGAAAGGGAGTAGCAGCCTTTCAGAATAAATCAATTCTTTACTAGTCTTATAGACGGTTAAGATATTGATAATATAAGCCAATAATGGCTACACTGCGTCCTGCTGCACGGCTGAAAGCAACGGGAAACTACAGCCGTATGCTATTCCCGAGGATATGCACCTCTCTATGCATAATTACATGTGATGATGGCCTCCTCCCTTGTAAAATTTCAATCCGGAGGTAAACTAGTCCCCCGTTCGGATCTCCGGGTGGGGACTACTCGAGAGGGGGTTAACATCACAGAAGTGACAAAGAGGAAATCTGACATTCTACGGATCGGAGCGTGGAATGTTAGAAGTCTGCTAGGAAGTGGAAGGTTAGAAAACTTAGAAAGGGAAATGGATAGGTTGAGGTTGGATTTGATTGGGATTAGTGAAATGCGCTGGCAGGAAGAACAGGACTTTTGGTCAGGAGACTATAGGGTCATTAGCACTAAATCAAACAATGGCCAAGCAGGGGTTTGCCTCATATTGAGTAGGAAACTTGGACAGCGGGTGGAATATTATGAGCAATATAGTGAACGGATTATTGTAGCAAAAATCAATACAAAACCTACCTGCACTACAGTGGTACAAGTCTATATGCCTACCAGTCAAGCTGATGATGAGGATGTTGAAAAGGTCTACGAAGAAATAGACGAAATTCTGAGGTATATCAAGGGTGATGAAAATGTTATAGTAATGGGAGATTGGAATGCTGTGGTAGGACAAGGGAGAGAAGGGAAGATAGTAGGAGATTTCGGATTAGGTGAAAGGAATGATCGAGGAAGCAGGCTGGTAGAATTCTGCACCGAGCATGAATTGGTCATAGCTAACACCTTATTCAATAACCACAATAGAAGAATATACACATGGATGAGACCAGGAGATACAGGGCGTTACCAAATCGACTTCATTATGGTCAAGCAGAGGTTTCGAAACCAGATTTTGGATTGTAAAACATATCCTGGTGCTGACATAAACTCTGATCACAATCTGGTTGTAATGAAATGCAGATTAAAGTTGAAGAAACTGAAGAAAAGTCAAAAGCCAAAAAGGTGGGCGATAGACAGGCTGAAAGAGAAGGATGTAAACGAAAGATTCAAGAAGAGTATAAAGGAAGGACTAATGAAAAACCCTAAACAAACTTCAATTGCAGACGAATGGGCACTTTTGAAGAATGAAATAACAAAATCCGCAGAAGAAAACATTGGTAGGAAAGAAAGAATAGGTAGAAAACCGTGGATCACTCAGGATATACTAGAATTGATGGATGAAAGGCGGAAACACAAGAATCTAAGAGATGAAAAGGGGAAAGCAGAATACAGACGTCTGAGAAATGAGGTTAACAAGAAGTGCAAGGAAGCGAAAGAAGAATGGTTGAAAGAGAAATGTGCAGGTATAGAAAATTGTCTGAAATTAGGAAAAGTAGACACAGCTTATCGAAGGATTAAGAATACTTTTGGGGAAAAGAAGACAAAGTGCTGTAATATTAAGGACACAAATGGAAAGCCTCTAACAGATAGGGAAGAAAAGTTTGAGAGATGGAAAGCTTACATAGAGAGTTTGTATAAGGGAAAGGAGATTGAGAATCATGTAATGGAAAGGGAGGAGGAAATTGATGAGGATGCGAAAGGAGATTTAATATTGAGATCAGAATTTGATAGAGCTTTGGAAGACTTAAGCAGGAACAAAGCACCAGGCATAGATGATATACCGATTGAGTTGCTACGCTGCATAGGAGATGAAGGTCTGATCAGGTTGTTTCACTTGGTGTGTAGGATTTATGAGACAGGTGAGGTACCCCCTGATTTCAAGAAGAATGTAATCATCCCTATACCAAAGAAAGTGGGAGCTGACAGATGTGAAGATTACCGTACAATCAGCTTGATTACTCATGCTTCAAAGATCCTGTCTAGAATAATTTACAAGAGGATTGAAAGCCAGATAGAAACGGAGTTGGGTGAAGACCAGTTTGGTTTCAGGAGAAATGTAGGAACAAGAGAAGCTGTACTAAGTCTTAGGCTGATTTTAGAAGGTAGAATAAGGAAAGATAAGAGAACGTTCATGGCTTTTGTAGACTTAGAAAAGGCTTTTGATAACGTTGATTGGACTAAATTGTTTGACATTTTGAAATCAATTGGAATAAAGTACAGGGATAGGAGGGTGATATACAATCTGTACAGAAACCAGACAGCAGTCATTCGAGTTGAAGGACATGAGAGAGAAGCTGGTATTCAGAAAGGTGTAAGGCAAGGCTGCAACTTATCACCCATACTTTTCAATCTTTACATTGAACAAGCAATGAAGGAAATTAGAGAAAAATTTAAAGTGGGAGTGAAGATTCAAGGAGAAATAATTTCAACTCTGAGATTTGCTGATGACATCGTCATCTTGGCCGACAAGCCTGAGGATTTGAATGAGTTTTTGAATGGTATGGACTTCGTCTTACGGAAAGAATTCATGATGAAAATAAATAAATGTAAAACAAAAATACTGGAATGCAGCCGAAATAAATCGGAAACCTCTATGGAGATCAAATTGGCAGGTGAAAAGCTGAAGGAAGTAGGAGACTTCTGTTACTTAGGAAGCAGAATAACCAGTGATGGACGAAGCAAAGAGGATATTAAAAGTAGGTTGGCTCAGGCAAAGAAAGCATTTCTACAAAAAAGGAATCTGCTGACATCTAATATAGATTTAGGTATTAGGAAGTCATTTTTGAAAGCCTTTGTCTGGAGCGTGGCGCTCTATGGAAGTGAAACTTGGACTATTGGTGCAGCAGAAAAGAGGAGAATTGAAGCATTTGAAATGTGGTGTTACAGGAGAATGATGAAGATCAGATGGGTAGATAGGGTTACAAACAAAGAGGTATTAAGACGAGTGGGAGAGGAGAGATGTTTCTGGCGACTGCTAATGAAGAGAAGAGATAGGTTGGTAGGACACATACTAAGACACCCAGGAATAGCAAGCTTAGTTATGGAAGGAAGGGTCGAGGACAAAAACTGTAGGGGTAGACCAAGGTTAGAATATGTTAAACAGATTGCCTCCGATGTAGGGTGTCGGAGCTATGTAGAGATGAAACGATTAGCTCAGGACAGGGAGGCATGGAGAGCTGCATCAAACCAGTCAAAAGACTGAAGACTCAAACAACAACAACATTCAGGTTTAATAAGGTTTTAATAATTATTATTATTAGTGATGGTAACCTCCATTCAAAATCGTTATCTCAAATTATTTAACACTCTTGTTAATTTTAACAGTATCTTCATATGAATAACTTTCAAAGAACCAGGACAATACATTCAGCGGAAAAATACTTCGCTTCAAAATGCACAAAATTGCATAAAATAGGCCCAGAATTCCTCATATATTTCAACATATATGGCATAAAAATCTTCCACAGTACATACAAAAATCCTCCACTTACAACTTCTTCAACATCAATAATTACTGTGGGAATCTGCTTCACTTATTCAAAGGCATTATTCATCAGCGACTTTCACATGTCCACTGAACTAACGATTATACATCCATTGTTCCTCTTTAAAAATTCTTATATTCATCAATTGTAATAATGACTGTTATTATTTAACCTTCGTGGATTTCATTCATGAATCGATATGAAGCAAAAATTTGCCAATCACAAATAAATTTAATAGCAAATACGATTAGACACTCCTCCCTGGTCTATCAAAATTGAGATTAATATCTTCAAAGTAACGCAGTATAAAAATACTATCTTCAATCAAAGTTCATCTAAACTGCATAAATAGTCGAATAGAATACAATTAGACTGTGGAATGCAAACATTATTGTTCCAATCTATAATTGAGAAAAACTCCTATCAAATGTTCATTACTATAGTGTATTCAATAATTCGTAGTCAAAGTTCCTATTTCATAAAATTGTCTGTAATGCAACGGTAATTAGAACTGACGATAAATGTCTATGTTGCAATCATGTTCATAAAACGACTAGTATTTCCAAGATCGTCGACAATGATAAAGATTTTAACGCTCTAAAATCTTTTAATTATTCTTCTTTCTTGAGGATGACAGAAAATTGGTCAAAGTAATTTACTGAATAGAATTACTTTAATAAAATGACACGCTGTCTGAATTCAAATCTTCCATAGAAAATCATTAACTTTACAGTCAAATCGTGACTACAAAAATATGCCAATTACTGAAAGAATCTAATATATCAGTCTCAACTGATCCAAAATTATTTAAGTATGCCAATGACATAACCATGTCTTAATAAATCGTCGAAAAAGGCATCAATCATCGAAGTGTACTGAGTACAGAAATATTAATCAAGAAAATGGGGCAAAAGATAGGACACAAAAATATGGAAAAATGGTTGCTCAAATATCGCTACAAGACTCAAATAATACAAGAAACGTTCACGACTACCTTATCTGTTGATTGAAGTTCTAGAGGAAAGTTTTCAAAGAAAACTGCTGTTGGTTCCATTTCACCAGCGTAAAGATGTGCTCCGACCTCGAACCTGGAATCAGCGTCCTCGGAGAATCGAACTGCTTCCTTCTCCGGAAATTGCACTGCTCCGTGTATACGAAAGACATCCTTCTGGAAAAATTCTTCTTTTTGAGCCGGGTCCACCCTGGCCTCTCTTGAAAATTCCCTGAAGTTCTGGTCGTAATTCGCCATGAAGTTTATTGCAGTTATTTCCGCAGAAATATTCATAATCGTGGAGTATGAAAATATTTCCACTGTCACTTGATATAATTCAGCGATGGATTCACGATGCATGAGTGTAGTTGGATGTTCACTACATGCTCGCTTTTGTAGAAAGACGATTAACGAAGTTCCATGCTGTTACTTCACTCCATCGATATATGTCCCAATTGCATTAAAGCCTTAGCCTTCCATCTCAACTTCTGTTTTAATCATTGAAAGCACTACCAGATTATAATGTTCCATAGTGGAATGTATCGTTGTATTACCAAACGTATTCTCCAATATCACTGTTGTAATCCACGTGTCAGCCGTAGTGTATAATGTGGAAATTTTAAAAGTGTTTCTCATGTGGCGAGAAAATCACTTTTGTTGGCAGCCTTAAAGTGCCAATATCTTTCGAAGTATAACTGTGAAATTGTTCAAATCTTCTACACACCTCAATGTTGTACTGCCCAATTGAATTATAATAAAGGCTGAAGTTAACTCTTTATATCTTATCAGGTAGAAACGTTAATGTGAGCGTTTCAACTTCACCTAGTTTTGAGCAGCGTAAAATGGAACTGCTCCGTGTTCGTTCGATGCGCCGGGCTTTTACCATGCACGCTAAAGACAACTTGCTTCACTTATCACTTGAAAACGACTATAAATCACCAGAAATATATATGCGATCTGACATATGAGATTTGAGCGTATGAGATCTGAGAGATATAAGAGCTCCTCTATCCTGTGCACGACCTTTTATTAACTTCTTAAGGGGCGTATCCATCCCTTCCATAACCTGTTGCTCCGTCATCGCTGAAAGTTCTAACTTTGGCTATACTTGACGGATTTTCAAATTTCAAATATTCAAAATTAATTTCTTCAAAATTCCAAATCAATGCCATAACTGAAAATAGATTTCCACAATTCTGCATGCCAAAAGTAATTAAATATGATAGTTTCAGTAATCTCCGTCTTCTTTCCAAACTATCGTTCATTGGTTCGAGCCTTTCCTCCAATAGCGTAACTTCTTCCTTAGCACAATACCTTGTTTCCTGCGACTGCGTCGTAAATCTCAGATCTTTCTCGAACAAAATCATGACGTCACCAAGAATCTCAGCTCAACCAGCCTGCTTGCCTCAAGTCTGCGTCATCCGTGCCTACGTCATGAGTATCCACGTCACAACTATGACATCCATAACTTTACTCATATTTTCCAATACAGCCACCGTGGTCTCAATATAATTCAATTTACGGGGGCATTCTCCCTTCACCACGTTTTAAAAACAGTTGCAAATTGTTTTTAAACTCTGTGTTATAAGTATCAGAATTCACTTGAACACGAAATTGAATTATTGGCTTATTCTTGTATGATATTTCCTCTATGTTCCTTAATCATTAATCTCTTCTTCTCTGGTTTGTGTGTGGCTAATGCATTCTCTCCTCTCTACCTTCTCTTCTGTCCTGTATTCCTGTTTTCCGAATTCTGCTGACTTGTAGAAGGACCAGGATCGATCACTACATCCTGTCTTTTCTTTTGGTTTTCAGCTTCCTTCTCTCGCAATTCCTTTAGATACTGCTGACTTTCTTTCTCTCTTTCCTGATATTTGTCGGGTGTCATAACCTGACCTTGAGAATTCTGATTTCGATTCTGGTAATTTCTATTATAGTTCCTATTGTAGCCCTGGTTATTGTAGTATCTACCTCTTCCATTATTATAATTGCCTCCATTGTTCCAGCCTCGTCTTTGCTGATATGGACGGTAACCTTGCGATCTGTTGCGAAAATAATTATTCCTATGAGGACCTACATTTTCAGTTTTTCCTTCGTCAGCGGGCTTATCAGTTTGCTGGACTTGATCCAAATAGACCGTATTGATGTCTTTGAATTCATGCCTCTGACCTTTCTGAACCACATTTGGCATTGGACTCGTGTAGTCAAGCCTTCTCAACAATTCGTCCATGCTGGTCAAATCTCTGATATTTGACGATATAATCAGTCTTCTTACTTCCACAGGCAGCATACGCGAAATAGCATCGATCAACTGCTCTGTTGACAATGGGGGTTGCAAAAATCTCAAGCGTGATAGTTGGCTCGTGAAGAAATCAGCGTACCGTGTTGGAAGAGTACCTGAATACTTCCTTGAGTATACCTCAGCTCTTAATGAATTCTGAGCTTCTATGGACCAGAATCGTTTGATCAGTGCCTCTGCGAATTCGTCAAAATTACTGAAGGTGTAGCGAAATGCTCTGAACCATTCAAGGGGTCCTCCAGCTAAAAATCTCTCTACTATCCTCATCTCTCTTTCTCTGGGAATGTGAGCTTCGATAAAATAATCTTTAAGGTTCCTGATATATTCTATCGGTGTCAGACTATCAGTATTGCTGAATTTTTGAGGTTTGTCCTCGAAGTTCCGGATGACTGTCACATTTCTCAGATATGAATCCATGTAATTTTTCCCACTATCACGATATTTCCATTCCGGTTCAATATTCCTATCCTCATCTTCTTCCCGGAATCTGGATATACGTTCCTCAGGACTAATATCTCTCTCTTCTGCAGTGAGGTTACATCTTCTGACGTAATTCCTGTCTTCGCAAGTCGATCCTTCTGGATCCTTATCAGTGATTTCCGTTATAACTTTCCTGATCAACTCTTCTTTGTAGGTTTCCATCAGGCTAACTTCTCCTAGTTTCAAATTCTGCAGTTTGCTCGTAGTTTCGTTAACATCAGAGACAATCTTATGAATTTGTTCCTTTAATGTTTGCACGTCCTGACCTATCTGTGTTCTATCCTCTACCTGCTTTTCGGATAGCGAATCCATCCTGATACTCAAATCCTTCCTAATCTGAACTACTTCATTGTTAATGTCTACTTGTGTACTGGCAAGTTTTCGTTCAATTCGCTCCTGAATTTGATTTACATGTTCCCCACTTGACCTGTTCCATTCATCTTTCCATACCGTTACATTTGCAGTTAACATTTCCGCGATATCTACTTCGATGTCTTCCTTAAGTAACCGATTATGATCTAATACTTGGGTTCTCATGACCTCTACATCATATTTTAGACCTGCTAAAGAAGCTGTTGTCCTAACAGACTCGTCAACTAATCGAGTTGTCAAAGCACTAATGTTACGAGTACAAAGTGTTTTTGAAGTTTCAATTTCCTCCCTAACTTTGTTAACATCAGTCTGAACTTTAGCAATGTCTACAAAAACTGTATTTACTTCTACTTGTATTTTATTGATGTCGCTTTGTATCTCATTTACATCTGTATGAATGTTGTTAATGTCTACCTGAACGTTTGATACATCGGTTCCAACATTTTTAATTTCTCTTTGAACCTCTTCTACTTTATCCTGTACAGTAGCAACATCGTTCCTAACAACAATTACTTCAGCTCTAGCACATGAAATATCACCCCGGACATTAGCAACATCAAGATTCAACATAGTAAGATCTTTCTGTACCTTAGAAACATCAGTTTTAACATCAGACACATCTTTATGTACATTGGATAAATCTTTATGGACATTGGACACGTCTGTGCGCATGTCAGTTACAGCATTCTCGATTCCCTGGGTACTGATCTGTAAACGCGACATATCATTTTCTAAGTTTGCAGAACTGGTCTGAATAACTTTCAAATTTTCATCCATCCTAGTAGACAAATTACTAGCATTCTCCTTCATCATCTCCTGCATTCGACTAGTATTCCTAGCTTCCATTTCCTGCATTCGACTAGCATTCCTAGCTTCCATCTCCCTAGCACTTTCATTCATGCTAGCTTTCAACTCCTCTAACATCATTCTCATACTCTCATCTGCCATTTCAATAATATTCAATAATAAACTGCTTTAGGAACATATATCAAACAGAGCAAAATAACAACATCTGAGCAACATTTTTCACCATATATAAATTTGAGCAATTTTCTGTCTTAAATCTAACTTATAATTACCTTATAATTAACCTTCGTAGACACTTCATGTTGAAATAAACTCAAGCACATGTTCAAGTTTCTTTGGTTCATTTTAAAATATCCCAACACAAATAATTTACATTTATAATCCAAATAATTAAATTTTATCTTTAATATGACTAAACACGTCATAAGCCGGTCAAATAAAATAAGATTCCAGATCATAGGCGATTTTTCTAAGTTTCCAGCCTATTTAACCTCTCTCAAGTTGTATAAGATCTGATCTTTTCTGAGTGTAATTTTCCTAATACAACACAACATTTAATTCCTATCTAATCACACTCTCAAATTCTACAATTGGCCAAGACATCTAACAAAGAATCAACCTCTTTATTTGAGTCTTCACAATCCCTTTGACATCGATAACTTGGTAATCCAATGTTATTCGAACACTCCACAAATTGCGGTGCCAATTCTACTGCAATAACTTGGTAATCCAATGTTATTCAAGTATTCCGAACTTCGATTGTGCCAATTCTACTGGCGTTCAACCTGGTAATCCAGTTTTGTCAATCGAGCCCCACCTAATTGCGGTGCCAATTTTACTTGGTAATCCAGTTTTGTAGAACAAGCCCCACGTTTTAGGGTTGCCAATCCTACTGTACCCGATAACCCGGATAGTAGGCTGTCAGATATCCGCCCCTCAATCGGATTGCCAATAATCAAACGCGCCGGCATAGCTACATCAATGAAAATGGCACTGACAGATACTATCGAGATTAGAGCACAATAGTTAACAAGAAATTATTGTGGAACACACAAAAATATACGGGGGTTCATACTTACCTTTACTTACCTTTTAAATTTATCTCGGGGACTGGGTTGTCAACTGGATCACTTAAAAGTATGCCCTCACAATAACCTCCACCATGATATTTAAAATGAACCATAACGAAGACGAGAAACTTTAAACTGCCCAATAATTTATTTCACATAAAGAATGAATTTAACAAAATAAACAACAAAATCCACGTGGCAATCAGAAGCCATCGTCTATATAACCATGTCCTCCTGTAGGACTGGTATACTCTACATACAATGTTTCAGCTTTCTCAAGCTCAAAATAACGTAAAAATAAAAATGCACTTGGAATGGAAACGGGATTTGGGACGAGACACATATAGCAATTGTTTTGCGTGTTTATACACTTCACATTTTATTTATAGCCACAAGGCTATTATGGAAACGTCCTTGGCCTCTGTCATACAGTTGTCCGGGCCAGCTGCAATGCACCTGCATCGTCAAAGTGGACTCTCCTGTCTGGTCCGCGTTAGCATATGCTTGTTACATCAGAGCTTAGCTCTCCCTTTTCAAAACACGTAAATGTCCACATCTCAACTGAAATATTATCACGCAAATGTTTTAAATGCTCCATTCAAACACCAGTGAAATACTCTAACAGTCCCAAATCATGTTTAATTGTTCAAGCCACTTGCTTAATTAGCGTTGTTTAGAGTATAAAAACAAAACTCCAAATGTTTGTAACAAAAGTTCATTAATTATTTATAACAATTATAAATTGTTTATAACAATGTCAAATGACAATTGAAAAATATATATTCGCCACTCTCAATCCTTTTCATTTCAAATTATTATCAAAGATATTTACAAAATTATTTACTATATTAATATTGTTTATATTATTTATACAAGAAATACATTAAACCACACGTTTATCCGGTTGATAATTTCTTAAATCGTGGTAATATAATCGACCAATGAAGGTTAGTTACATTTTAAAGTTCATATTCAGGTTTAATAAGGTTTTAATAATTATTTTATTAGTGATGGTAACCTCCATTCAAAATCGTTATCTCAAATTATTTAACACTCTTGTTAATTTTAACAGTATCTTCATATGAATAACTTTCAAAGAACCAGGACAATACATTCAGCGGAAAAATACTTCGCTTCAAAATGCACAAAATTGCATAAAATAGGCCCAGAATTCCTCATATATTTCAACATATATGGCATAAAAATCTTCCACAGTACATACAAAAATCCTCCACTTACAACTTCTTCAACATCAATAATTACTGTGGGAATCTGCTTCACTTATTCAAAGGCATTATTCATCAGCGACTTTCACATGTCCACTGAACTAACGATTATACATCCATTGTTCCTCTTTAAAAATTCTTATATTCATCAATTGTAATAATGACTGTTATTATTTAACCTTCGTGGGTTTCATTCATGAATCGATATGAAGTAAAAATTTGCCAATCACAAATAAATTTAATAGCAAATACGATTAGACACTCCTCCCTGGTCTATCAAAATTGAGATTAATATCTTCAAAGTAACGCAGTATAAAAATACTATCTTCAATCAAAGTTCATCTAAACTGCATAAATAGTCGAATAGAATACAATTAGACTGTGGAATGCAAACATTATTGTTCCAATCTATAATTGAGAAAAACTCCTATCAAATGTTCATTACTATAGTGTATTCAATAATTCGTAGTCAAAGTTCCTATTTCATAAAATTGTCTGTAATGCAACGGTAATTAGAACTGACGATAAATGTCTATGTTGCAATCATGTTCATAAAACGACTAGTATTTCCAAGATCGTCGACAATGATAAAGATTTTAACGCTCTAAAATCTTTTAATTATTCTTCTTTCTTGAGGATGACAGAAAATTGGTCAAAGTAATTTACTGAATAGAATTACTTTAATAAAATGACACGCTGTCTGAATTCAAATCTTCCATAGAAAATCATTAACTTTACAGTCAAATCGTGACTACAAAAATATGCCAATTACTGAAAGAATCTAATATATCAGTCTCAACTGATCCAAAATTATTTAAGTATGCCAATGACATAACCATGTCTTAATAAATCGTCGAAAAAGGCATCAATCATCGAAGTGTACTGAGTACAGAAATATTAATCAAGAAAATGGGGCAAAAGATAGGACACAAAAATATGGAAAAATGGTTGCTCAAATATCGCTACAAGACTCAAATAATACAAGAAACGTTCACGACTACCTTATCTGTTGATTGAAGTTCTAGAGGAAAGTTTTCAAAGAAAACTGCTGTTGGTTCCATTTCACCAGCGTAAAGATGTGCTCCGACCTCGAACCTGGAATCAGCGTCCTCGGAGAATCGAACTGCTTCCTTCTCCGGAAATTGCACTGCTCCGTGTATACGAAAGACATCCTTCTGGAAAAATTCTTCTTTTTGAGCCGGGTCCACCCTGGCCTCTCTTGAAAATTCCCTGAAGTTCTGGTCGTAATTCGCCATGAAGTTTATTGCAGTTATTTCCGCAGAAATATTCATAATCGTGGAGTATGAAAATATTTCCACTGTCACTTGATATAATTCAGCGATGGATTCACGATGCATGAGTGTAGTTGGATGTTCACTACATGCTCGCTTTTGTAGAAAGACGATTAACGAAGTTCCATGCTGTTACTTCACTCCATCGATATATGTCCCAATTGCATTAAAGCCTTAGCCTTCCATCTCAACTTCTGTTTTAATCATTGAAAGCACTACCAGATTATAATGTTCCATAGTGGAATGTATCGTTGTATTACCAAACGTATTCTCCAATATCACTGTTGTAATCCACGTGTCAGCCATAGTGTATAATGTGGAAATTTTAAAAGTGTTTCTCATGTGGCGAGAAAATCACTTTTGTTGGCAGCCTTAAAGTGCCAATATCTTTCGAAGTATAACTGTGAAATTGTTCAAATCTTCTACACACCTCAATGTTGTATTGCCCAATTGAATTATAATAAAGGCTGAAGTTAACTCTTTATATCTTATCAGGTAGAAACGTTAATGTGAGCGTTTCAACTTCACCTAGTTTCGGGCAGCGTAAAATGGAACTGCTCCGTGTTCGTTCGATGCGCCGGGCTTTTACCATGCACGCTAAAGACAACTTGCTTCACTTATCACTTGAAAACGACTATAAATCACCAGAAATATATATGCGATCTGACATATGAGATCTGAGCGTATGAGATCTGAGAGATATAAGAGCTCCTCTATCCTGTGCACGACCTTTTATTAACTTCTTAAGGGGCGTATCCATCCATTCCATAGCCTGTTGCTCCGTCATCGCTGAAAGTTCTAACTTTGGCTATACTTGACGGATTTTCAAATTTCAAAAATTCAAAATTAATTTCTTCAAAATTCCAAATCAATGCCATAACTGAAAATAGATTTCCACAATTCTGCATGCCAAAAGTAATTAAATATGATAGTTTCAGTAATCTCCGTCTTCTTTCCAAACTATCGTTCATTGGTTCGAGCCTTTCCTCCAATAGCGTAACTTCTTCCTTAGCACAATACCTTGTTTCCTGCGACTGCGTTGTAAATCTCAGATCTTTCTCGAACAAAATCATGACGTCACCAAGAATCTCAGCTCAACCAGCCTGCTTGCCTCAAGTCTGCGTCATCCGTGCCTACGTCATGAGTATCCACGTCACAACTATGACATCCATAACTTTACTCATATTTTCCAATACAGCCACCGTGGTCTCAATATAATTCAATTTACGGGGGCAGTACCTTCTTCAAGGTCACGGCCGCCTCTTTCCCTCTTCCTTGTCTATCCATCCTGCCCATCCATTAGGCCTACCTTCCCTCATGAGGCCCCTGTTCGCTTAGCAGGTGAGGCCGCCTGGGCGAGGTGCCAATCACACCTCACCAGTTGTATCCACTCCGATTCGATGTTCCCAGCTCTAGGACACTGCCCGTAGAGGCGGTAGTGGTGAGTTCCCTCGCTGAGTCCGTGGGTTCCACCAAGCTGTAGGGTAAACGACTAAGAAAAGAAAAGAAAAAGAAAAGTTTGTAGCAGTCGCCTCCGTTGTGTAGTGGTCAGCGTGATTAGCTGTCACCCTGGAGGTCCGCGGTTCGATTTCCTGTTCTGCCACGAAATTTGAAAAGTGGTATGAGGACTGGTACGGGGTCTACTCAGCCTCGGGTGGTCCAAATGAGTAGAGAGGGTTCGATTCCTACCTCAGGGATGCTCCAAGTGGTTTTCCGTGGTTTCCCACTTCTTCTTCGGGCAAATGCCAGGATGTTAATTTCCGTGAGGCCACCGCTGCCTCTTTTTCACTTCCTCGCGTAACCCTCCCACTCTTCCCATCCCTTCATCAGGCCCCTGTTCGCTTTGCAGGTGAGACTGCCTGAGCGTAGTGCTGGTCACACACACCAGTTGTATCCCCAACTCAGAGTCTCAAGCTCCAGGACACTGCCCTCAGTGGCGGTAGAGGTGGGATCCCTCGCTTAGTCCGTGTGAAAAGCCAACCCTAGAGGGTAAAACGATAGTAAAAGTTTGTAGTTAGATTTAATTATAGGTATTTTTCATTAACACCCAAACCATTAGGGGCCGATAACCTAGATGTCAAGACCCTTGTAACAACAATTATCATCATCATCACCATCTTGTATTTGATACCCAAAGTTTAAAATGAGCACAAAAATATTTAGCTGGGGCGGGAATCGAACCCACCTCTCATTACCAGGACAGCTACCTTCTACGCACTTGAGCCATTGCTCCACGACTACTCGTCTCTTCACGTTGCGCGTATGAGATGTGATACTAGTTTCCACTTCGAAGGTTTATTCACGTTTTTTATTAGTAAGCCAGCGTCAATTTCGTATCCAACTGAAACCGAATAATCGGCATGTTCCTTTTACATGCCCGTGTGATAGTTTGATGCTTTGAATTATTACTTGTCGCACAAATGTTTTTGTCAAGGTCTTGCTTCCATGTCGACATAAATCTTGTTAAGTCGTTTAGGGTCATTGTGGCTTGGCTGTAGACGGGGAACTGTCGACCATGTTGGCATCAGACGTTGGAAGTGTAGCCGAAAACAAAAAAGATAAGGGGCGGCTGACTCACCTGGGATATTATAATATAATTATACATTATGTATAAACATTTGAACTGACGGTGGTTTTGGGGTCTGGGTGATATGAAACGCGAAGATATTATGTCGAAATTTTGCGAAAGTCGAAACATGGTACCCATTTCAATAGTTAGCTTTCTAATGAAATCTACCTAAATGGTGCTGACATATTTCTGCTACGAATTAATACAGTGCTGTATTACTTTAACTCTCATGTTAAGATTAAACACAACTCTTGCTTTCGAAAACATAATGACTACTGCCGAGCTCATAAGTGCACAGTTAAAAGTTGAATTCTAAGCTGATTGAAAGAGCCGAGACAAATACAGGCGTTTGTTGAAATGCAACTCATTAAAGCGAACATTAGGCAAGACTTGGGGAACAGGAATTAACCATACACTTTGACGTGTAAGTTGGAGAACAAAATAAGGAAGACCTATTTGCACATGACTTGCTACCTACAGAATCAATTATTACAGCAGACACAGCGTGTCTTCTAAACACTGCATTGCGGAACTTGGAAATTTTCCTTTAAAATTCGTATTTAGATTTCCGTTGTCCGCGTTACACAGTTTCCGTTTAATGAAGGGGATATAACACGTTATTCACACCTAAGTTCACGGTACCATCAAATATTTCCGTTTAAGACAAGTTTCCGTTTAATAAAGGGTCCGTTGAAGGCATGTTTTACTATAATAATAACAAGTAGTTCCATGAAGAACTAAATAGTCCATTTTCATATATCCTACTTCTATTAATTGCCTTTATCAACATCTAAATATTTCAGATGTTCACCTTGTTGGATTTTTATAAATAGGCCTTACGATTATGTACTATTACATGAAGATTATTGTGTAGGTGTTTTATTCAAATTTCACCGCATGCTTAGGACACAAGAAATAAATATGTTACTTTAAAATTTCGCTCAGCCGCCATCTTGTGGTTAGGAAAATAATTTTAATGAATTAGATGCCAGTGGATTAAAATGTATATACCGTTCCAAGTTGCACTGCGTTCGGATGGTTTAATCGGGAGAAAAGTCTATTTAAATATTTCAATTTTGCTTGGCTGCCATGTTCGTTTTGTGGTTAACAGATTTTAGAAAGTTAAAGATATGAACATCTAAAAGTGTTCTTTATCACCGTAAACCATTTCAGGGTGATATGACTAATAGTTTAGGAGATATAGAATGGCGGTGAAATATTTAGCACAGCCGCCATGTTGGACTCGTGAGAAGTAATAAAATTTGAAGGGCACGGTAGGGTTTGACCTAAATAGTACTATGACCTTACCGAGTTTCATTGAAATGGCTACAGCCGTTTAGAAGTTATTAGGGGGGACACACAAATACACACGGACAAAAATTGATCTCACAAGCCTATTGGTTTTTTCTTTTTTTTTTCATAAAAGAAAATAGGCTAAAAATAATAATTCTCTTACAATCTATTGCAATGTTAATGACCAGGACGCGGATTTCGATGACCTAAGATGTTTAAAATATGTATAAAATCACTGCAAATATCCAATAAAATAGCCCGAAAACTTTAAGAAATGACCTTTAATATTGAATGAAATTTTACAACCAATTTATTTATCGAGTTGATATACGCTATATTTATGTTGCTGACATTTCAACACACAAGAAATGCAGACACAAGCTTTCACTTCACATATTTTGCAGAAAAGAATTTTACTGTTGGTAGGAAAAATATCCTCGATGAATTCCAAAATTATTTGTGGGAAATGAACAGCCCTAGGTGGCTTTACCGTCGGCATTCTCAAATACACTCGAAATAACAATCGCAGCTGCCACCACAAATATACTCAGCACAGGTTTGGTGGCACTGAGGTACTTAACCAGACTGGCATTACTGGTTCTACTGTAATATTAGTAATAATAATAATAATATAATAATAATGGCCACATGACACGAATGAGCTCAGTGAGATTGACAAACAGGTTCTTTACCTACTTTCTAGAGAAGAAAAAGACACAGTCAGTCTGTGAGACTAGACTTTGTATCATTTCAAATGACGCATGCTACAAATGCTATGTTAGAAAGGGACAGGAGGGCTTATCGCTTCGCTTGAAGCCCCAAGTCTCTTTCAACAGACTCCATTACAGCACGAGATTTAGTTTTAGTAGATATAATAGCACTATTACTGTCAACAGACTCCATTATTAACACACTTTACGTAAACTGTAAGTAAGCAAGTTTAACGAACGATCCACAGACTCGATTATTAACACACTTTACTACCCTGCACAAATTGTAAACTGTAAGTAAGCAAGCTTAACGAACGGATCCGCAAGTACAGAGATAGCAAGAATCACGTGAACGCTTCATGATCAACAAGTTGTAAGTCATTCAGTATCACGCAGCTAGCGCGTAGGCTTCCCGCGCGGGGAACGGGGAGCGGGAGGTCCCCTCTGCTGCATGACGTCACGCACTCGCCGTCTCAGACTCGGTGCATATGCATTGAACAACATGATAACGTCATACACGCCGTAACCGTAACGCATAACGTTAGACCCAAGCATAACGACGAAGTCGACAAGATCATTTGAAATGACAAAACTAAGGGGGCTTGGTTCAATGAGGTAGTCAGAGATTTACAAGAAATTGGTATTTCATGTGACGATGTGCAGGAGCTTGTGTCACTTAAGATGAAACTAGCAACTCACCGGAGTTTCCTAGAAAAACCCAGGCTTAAAACAGGCAAGAAGTGGACGGAAGAAAGGAAGCAATAACGTCAGTAGTTCATACGACAGTACTGCGCGAATATTAAAGCTTGGCGCAGACACCAGTTGAAATAACGTAGTCCTTAGTTGGCCGAAACACAGCAGTAATAATAATGTTATTGATTCTAAGTCGCTTTTAACTACTACGGCTTTTAGAGAGGCCAGGGTGCCAGAATTTCGCCCGGAAGGGGACCTTTATCGTGCCAGTAAATCTGCTTAAACGGCTCCTTCGCATTTGGGCACCATCAAATGCCAACTGACTGCGCCAGGATTCGATGGCAACCTCGGCCACAGCATAGTACAGTACGGCTGGAATGGTTTTGTTCCAAAAACTGTGCTATGGTTGAATTTTTTATAATCGTTAGAAAAGCACATAAAAAAGCTTAACTCTAAATTTTAGAATAATTTGCACTATCATTTTGTCGGAAAACTCAAAAAAACATTGAAAAGCGTTTTTCTCTGAATCGACGTATTTTAAAGAAAAGTTATTTAAACAAAAAATGTAAAGGACATTGTCTACAATTCGTCTCATTGAGGTCATGTCATACGTTTTGAAATGCAGAAGCTAGGTGGCGCCAAAGTTTCCAAAAAAGTGTTTTTTCACTTTTTGTCTTAGAAAAAATAATTGTTTTTTTTTTTTTACAAAAGAGTGAATCAGAAATTTGTTCCTCTCAAAATTGTCTGCAACATTTATTTAAACGTTTGTTTCCTCCGACTTACCGTTCCAAAGTTATAGCGCAGCAAATGGAACGCTGCGTAGTCAAGGCTACTATTGTTACTGCGGAGAGAGCGGTGGGCATATTTTAGACAGGGACCGGTGTCGGACAGCTGCCTGAGGCTCGGTCAAACAGGACGCGGGCTGTGCTTGTTAATTAGCTCAAACAATCATATCTATTTCAATCGCAACGTTTCAATCATAACTGTACACATATTAACCTTTGTGCCATCTGAATAGTACAATTTTCACTCTTCGGAAGACTATAACTTTGGAACGGTAAGGCGGAGGAAAAAAATGTTTCAATAAATGTTGTAGACAATTTTGAGAGGAACAAATTTCTGATTCACTCTTTTGTGAAAAAAACATTTTTTCTAGGCCAAAAAGTGAAAAAACACTTTTTTGGAAACTTTGGCGCCACCTAGCTTCTGCATTTCAAAACGTATGACATGACCTCAATTAGACGAATTGTAGGTGACTATGTCCTCTACATTTTTTGTTTAAAAAACCTTTCTTTAAAATACGTCGATTCAGAGAGAAACGCTTTTCAATGTTTTTTTTTGAGTTTTCCGACAAAATGATCGTGTAAATTATTCTAAAATTCAGAGTTAAGCTTTTTTGGTGCTTTTCTAACGATTTGCAAAAAACCAACCATAGCACAGTTTTTGGAACAAAAGGTTTTTTTTTCTGTGCAGCTGTCCTGTACTAGCAGGCCCAACTGTAATCTGTCCTGCTATTCTCACTTTCAACATAGCTCCTGATTTACTGCAGTTGCAATCGCAGGTGTGTCTTCTGGAATGTGCATATTTCCAAGAAGTAAGTAAGGACTGTGGCCGGCCCCGTGGTGTTGGGATAGCGCGCCTGCCTCTCACCCGGAGGCCCCAGGTTCGATTTCCGGCTCCATCAGGGATTTTAGAAACTTTACGTGAGGGCTGGAACGGGGTGCACTCAGCCTCGTGAGGACAATTGAGTAGCTGTCTGACAGTGAGGCAGCGCCCCGATCATGAAAACCAGGATTAACGGCTGAGGGGACCAGATGCGCTGATCACGCGTCACCCCAATATCTGGAGGCCAAATGGCTGGGCAGCGGTCGCTTGGTAGTCCTAGGCCCTTCATGGGCTGTAGTGCCAGGGGTTATCTTTAATTAAGAACTGAACAAAGTCACTTTAGTCTTCAGACAGACAATGAGTTGTGAAGGTTCTTATGTCCCTGCATTCATCCTCAATAATCCGACAATCCGATAATACTCAATACCATAAGAAAAATGCATAATAATGATCGTGTGGCCTCCGGAGAGGCCTAGTGCAGGTCTTTCTAGTTGACGCCCGTGGGCGACCTGATAATAACCCTTAAAAGACATATGAGAAAATGACTCCAAAGTTACAAAATTGTCCAATAAATTCCATAAAATAATCAAGTATACTTTTAGAAAATGACATGAAAATTCACCTCGGGGCGTAGTCAGTAGCATGCTGAACTGTTATGCCCAAGATTGTGGGTTCAAACCCGGCCGAAGTCGTTAGATTTTTAAGGTCGATAAAATCCTTCGGTTTGCATTCCTTCGGAGGGGAAGTATAGCCGGCGGGCCCATGTTATAGATTTATGGCATGTTAAATAACCTACCACTACAATTGGTAGTGTGTGGCCAAACTTGTAGAATATTTTGGGCTAGTAAGAAACGCTCCATCAAGTTCCTACGTTCACCACCAGGTGTCAGTGGCAGTGGCATCTGGTAGCCAAAGTTAGAACTACTTGAAATCGAACTTGCTAGGGGCCCACAGGCGTTCAATTAAAATACCCTGCTATGGTAATTCGTGTATAATAAAATTACATAAAAATAAATAAATAATGACCAAAAATGACGTCATAACTTAGCATTTTTACAATGTGGGAACTATGATATGGATTTCTGCATAAGTTAGCAATGTCTGTGGTAAACCAATTAAAAGTTGACACGTCATCAAAATCCGGGCCCTAGTGTGTTCAATACCCAAGGCCTTGAGCCTAGGATCTTAATGTTGAAAACATGACTTGGGAATTAAGATTTTAGGATAACAAACCAGAAAAGAATCTATTTACGTCCCTGAATCTTACTACTTTCTGCTCTTTAAATATTAATTTTAATTTTATTATTCCATTTTTGAATATTTTCTGTATTAACCAAACGCCTCTTACGTGTTGTTGCCATGGTAACACACACTAAACTGACAAGTCACGGACACCAAGCGTTAGGCCACATCCTTTGTCATATGCAGTTCACTAAAAATATCACTACGAGCGCTAGTGTTGGCCCATACATGGTCAAATCAAAATAGAAATATTTACTTCCGTTTTGACTGACAAGTCATGTACACCAACGGTTAGACCACATGCGTTGTGGCCTAAATCTATCACTACGAGCAATAGTGTCGACGCATACTTGGTCAAATCGAAATATCTACTTCCGTTTTGAGAAATTCAAAAATCTGCTTCCTAAAGATTGAAGGTAAAGAATCAAACTTTAATTTAATTTAAACTAGCAGTAGTGCCCGGCTTCGCCCGGTGGATTCATTTGTTTTATGGATGATAATGAATACTACTACAGAACTGGCAAATGATATTTAAACTAACAGAAAGAAAAATATAACTTTTAGTGGTGGTCGTGGTAGTGGGGGTGATAAGTAGTACAGTATGATGGACATAAAATTCAACACATTTTTCCGTAATGATAATGATAATAATGAATAGGGAAACTGCTATTTACTAACTACAGTACTGACACATGTAATTTACAAACGAATTGAAAAATATGATTAGAAAGAGGAGTAAGTGAAATATGAGACACGGTCTAGGGCCTATATCTCATTGGTTGTTAGGAAAATAGAGACCAATAGTGTCGTCTTTTGTCGCATAGCGCCATAGGAAAATAATCAGAGCACTTGGCTGTCCCAAGCTCCTGAGGCAGCAATAGTGTCATTTATCGGCACATAGCGCTCAAGGATAAGGATCGGAATAAACGAAAGTAAATTTGAAAGCACCATCGCTTATTGCAGCTGATAACCTCAATGTATTGCACCGACACCATCGCACTTATACAGCGGCATAATATTCATAATGACAACTGTTTAAGGAGCCTACGAAATCTTTTTTCACTAATTATTCCTCGTGACTGCAATTTATAAGCAGCGCAAGATATAACTATTTTCGCAATTCTGCACCAGAACACTGGTAGGGGCGACGTGATGCAGCCCGAATTACCAGCCAACAATATACTTATTAAAATATTCTTTGAAGTGCACTACTACGGACATGTTCTAGGGCCTAAAAACGTGGTTTTCAAGTTTATTTTGTCTGTTTTCTAAATGTAGGGAATGGAGAGGGTTTTCCAAATTATCAAGTGGACAGTGGTACCATCGGGATTTCAAAGGGTAAGTATGTAAAATTTGGTGCAATTAAGTGAAACAGTGTAGATTTGAGCAGGGAATGGATTGGTCGGTCCGAAAATTCAAGTGGACATTGTTACCCACAGGGTTCCAAATTGTAAGTATACAAAATTTTGTTCAAACCGGGGAAACGTTGTAGATTTGTGCCAAAGGGCCTAAACGCAGGGAATGGAGTGGTCTGTCCGAAATTTCATGCAGACAATGTTACTCGTCGGGTTCAAATGGGGGAAGTATTTAAATTTTGGTTCAGATCGGTGAAACGGTGTAGATTTGTGCCAAAGGACCTAAATGTAGGGAATGGAGTGGTCTGGCGGAAATTTCATGTAGACAGTGTTACCCGCAGGGTTCCAAAGGGTAAGTATTTAAATTTTGGTTCAGATCGGTGAAACGGTGTAGATTTGAGACAAAGGGCCTAAATACAGGGAATGGAGTGGTGTGTCCGAAATTTCATGTAGAAAGTGTTACTCGCAGGGTTCCAAAGGGTAATTATACACATTTTGGTTCAGATCGGTGAAATGGTGTAGATTTGTGCCAATGGGCCTAAATGCAGAGAATGGAGTGGTCTGTCCGAAATGTCATGTGGACAGTGTTAGTCTACTCTCAGGGTCCCGAAGGGTAGATATACAAATCTTGCTTGATATCGGTGAAACGGTGTAGATTTGTGCCAAAGGACCTAAATGCAAGGAATGGAATGGTCTGTCCGAAATTTAAAGTAGGCAGTGTTACCTGCTTGGTTACAAACGGTAAGTATACAAATTTTGTTTCAGATCGGTGGAACTGTGTAGATTTTCGCCAAAGGGCCAAAATGCAGGGAATGGAGTGGTCCGTCCGAAATTGCATGTAGACAGTGTTACTCTCAGGGTCCCAAAGGGTAGGTATACAAATTTTGGTTGATATTGGTGAAACGGTGTAGATTTGAGACAAAGGGCCTAAATGCAGGGAATGGAGTGGTCTGTCCGAAATTTAAAGTAGACAGTGTTACCCGCAGGGTATAGGAATGTATAGAGAATACTACAGTTCAATAAATCCTTGAACTACAATGAGAAATGGCTTCAAATATTCTTTGAAGTGCACTACTACGGACATGTTCTAGGGCCTAAAAACGTGGTTTTCAAGTTTATTTTGTCTGTTTTCTAAATGTAGGGAATGGAGAGGGTTTTCCAAATTATCAAGTGGACAGTGGTACCATCGGGATTTCAAAGGGTAAGTATGTAAAATTTGGTGCACATACTAGTGCAACAATCACAATAGCGCAGGTTATCACAAAAATTCTACACACACATCCATGTACACGGGGCAACATGACCACGATGTCTAAGGCCCGCAAATGAAATAACAACTGTCTACACATGAAAATTGCAAAATGGTGATAGGTGAATGTAGGAATGTTTGACACTATGTTTCTCTGACAGGATAGCATTATATCGGTTTTGCCGTGTCCTTGAGCAAATTTTACCGGACTATCATGATACCGAGTAAATCGTTGTTGCCTAGTGACAACCTGTCCATCAATGGTGCGGCGTTGACTATCATTATACAGTGTTAGTCGTTGTCGTCTAGTGACAATATGTCCGTCAAGTTATTAGATCGGTGAAACGGTGTAAATTTGTCACAGATGAATGGCGGCGGGAGGCTGGCAAAAAGGAAAATGTTTTTGTGTAATAAAAAGTCATGTCCAGCCTCCCGCCGCCATTCATCTGTGACGTCATAGCCAGTCTCAAAGCAAGTCTATACTTGTAGAACATGTCATGTGACAAGGTTAGGTTTACTGAGCTGAGGTTACCTTAGGTTAGCTACCGCTATCTCACTCCTAGCCAATCATTAACCTTAAAAGCACTCTTGAGTTCTTGGAATCTGTTCATGTAATTATTATTCTTGACAGTCCTTTGGAAATTACACCCTGAAAAATATCAATCCCTTGATTTTTTTAAACTGTTAATATTATTACTATTATTAGCCAAGTCACTTTACTAAAAATTAATTAATGTGTATTAGTTGATATGAAAGTCTCTACAACCAGCCATGCTTGCACCCACTTTTTGCTTTCACTTTTGCTCCCATATTAATGCCAACTCTTATAACTATAAGCAACAGCAAAATGTAAATGGAATAATATTTCTGATAATGTTCAAAACAAAAGTCCTGAGGTCTTGGGTTTGAATTCTCAACTATGGTTGTCAGCCAATGAGTTACACTACAGGAAACTTTTTATTGTTGTGTTGTGTTGCATGATAATTTGCACATTTCGCGGTGTAGTGGCTAGTATACTTGGGTGTTATCCCAGAGGTTTTGGGTTCCAACTCGACTATGGCCAGAATTTAATTTTTGATCTGAGAGTTGGAAGGTTAGGTTAGGAGAAGTTAGATTAGGTGAAGTTAGGTTAGGTTAGGTTAGGTTAGGTTAGGGGAGATTGTTTTAGTAAAACACCACATTTGCCCCCACTTTTTACTCACACATTTTGCTCCCACTTTGTGCACTCACTTTTGCTCGCTCTTTTTGCTCCCACTTTTGCTTTCACATTTGCTCCCACTTTCTGCTCCCATATTTGCTCACACTTGTTTCCTCCCACTTCTGCTTACACGTTTTGCTCCCACATTTTGCTCCCACATTTTTGCTCCCAGTTTTTTTTGCTCTGATATTTGCTCCCACTTTTGCTTACACTTTTTGGTCCCACTTTTTTCTCTCACTTTTTGCTCCCACTTTTGCTTTCACATTTGCTTCCATACTTCCTCCTACTTTTTTTTGCTCTCATATTTGCTCCCACTTTTGCTTACACTTTTTGCTCTCACTTTTTTCTCTCACTTTTTGCTCCCACTTTTGCTTTCACATTTGCTCCCATACTTGCTCCTACTTGCTTTTGATCCCACTTTTTGCTCCCAATTTTTGCTCCCACTTTTTGCTCCCACTTTTTGCTCCCAATTTTTTGCTCCCACTTTTGCTTACACTTTTAGCTCTCACTTATTGCTCCCACTTTTTGCTCCCACATTTCCTCACACTTTTTTTTGCTCTCATATTTGCTCCCACTTTTGCTTACACTTTTTGCTCCCACTTTTTCCTCACACTTTTTGCTCCCACTTTTGCTTTCAAATTTGCTCCCATACTTGCTCCTACTGTTTCTGCTCTCATATTTGCTCCCACTTTTGCTTACTATTTTTGCTCCCATTCTTGCTCCTACTGTTTCTGCTCTCATATTTGCTCCCACTTTTGCTTACTATTTTTGCTCCCACTTTTTTTTCTCTCACTTTTTGCTCACAATTTTGCTTTCACATATGCTCCCATACTTGCTCCCACTTTTGCTTTCACATTTGCTCCCACACTTGCTCCTACTTTTCTTTTGCTCCCACTTTTTGCTCTCAATTTTTGCTCCCACTTTTGCTCCCACTTTTGGCTCCCAATTTTTGCTCCCACTTTTTGCTCCCATATTTGTTCACACTTTTTTTCTTGCTCTCATATTTGCTCCCACTTTTGCTTACACTTTTTGCTCCCACATTTTTTCTCTCACTATTTGCTCCCACTTTTGCTTTCACATTTGCTCCCATACTTGCTCCAACTTTTTTTGCTCTCATATTTTCTCCCACTTTTGCTTACACTTTTTGCTCCCACTTTTTTTCTCTCACTTTTTGCTCTCACTTTTGCTTTCACATATGCTCCCATACTTGCTCCCACTTTTCTTTCACATTTGCTCCCATACTTGCTCCTACTTTTTTTTTGCTCCCACTTTTTGCTCTCAATTTTTGCTTCCACTTTTTGCTCCCACTTTTTGCTCCCAATTGTTTCTCCCACTTTTTGCTCTCACTTTTTTGCTCCCACATTTGCACCCATATATGCTCACACATTAAACTATTGTTCTTATTACCAAGTTGTCTTTACTAGAGCTTAGTCTATGCTTGACAGTTGATATGGAAGTAACTGTGACTAGGTATGGTAAGCCTCATGCATTCTATAAAGGATATTCATATATTGTGAAACGAACCAATAAAAATGGAACTGTTATTTGGCGTTGTTCTAAACAACGTTCAAAACAATGTCGCAGTGAGCTAAAAAGCAAAAATTGTGAGGTTTTAAGTGTCAGTGATCATCAATGTAGTGTACTGCATGAAACACTGTTGCTGTCAACAGAAAATCATGAAAATGTTAAAAAGCGAGTACAAGAAAATAATATTACTGCTCAAAATAGTGCAATGTTCAAGAAAACCTTAACATTATCAAAAGCCACGCAGACTCTACATGAGAACACTGTAGAGGAAGAGGAAGAGGAACAGGAAGAGGACCAGGAATATTTAACTGGGTTTAGTAATGTTGAGGATAATGTTGAGGATAATTATAGTGATTATAATAATGGTGATATAGATCATACTGCTTATGATTATGATAGTGATAATGATCCAAAACAAGACAATAATGTTTTCATGCCTATTGTTCATCGTGGAAGAAAAAAGATCTACAACAAGCTTTGTTTTTAAAACTATAACACACTATCGTAAAGGCAAAGACTTGTATTAAGTGTGATTTTTATTGTCATAATCATGTATACTCTGCAATGTTAAATATTCTGACTTCTATAGATAATAAAACAACATTGTACCATTATTTTCATTTATTTACAAACTTTATATGCATTTTGTTTTGTTTCATGATAATATTTTCTAAGACAATACTACACACTAAAACATTATTATCTATACACGTATTTTTCTTTCAGTCCATTGTCATGACTTATATCTTCCATTATTATTTGACATTTGTTTTTTTATATTTAATTAAAACGAACCATGCACCTATTGTTTTTAAAACCTTCGTAAATTAAGTGTACAGGTTGTACAGCATTATTGACTTCATCAAAAACACTCTCCGACATATCATTAAACCGTGTAGGCAGAAATGTGTCAAAGTTTTCACATACACAAAGTACACGATCACCATATGCTGTTTTCAATTTCCGAATCTTGATAATGCGGAATGGAATATGTGTTGGCAATTCGCTGAGCTTCTTTGTCTCTAAGCCACATGCTTGACCCACAGCATTCAAAACATTCATTGCAATAGTCTATAAGCAAAAGAAAAGCATATCTATTACACTCTAAAACAGCTTTAATAGTATTGTGCAATCAGGGATTTTGCACTATGCATGGCTGATAAATTTTACTATTTATGCAAGAAATGCCCTAACTGTAGCAGATACTGCTTTTCTGCATATAGCACAAGTGTTGAGTTCTAATGCACACTTGACACAGGCTATCATGTGTCCACAAGGCAAAAAATACAACACCTAGTTCATCTTGATAACAAATTTTACATAATTGTTGGTCACACTTTTGTATCTGTTCGTGAGACAAGTCTTTTCTTTCAGCCTTATGTATTTGCTCTGCGTGTTCTAACTCTAAAGGCACTTTTATGTCTTGTGCTGCAATCACGTTTTCTTTACGAATAGTGTTCACAAATTCCTGACCTTTAAGCAACACCATGTATTTACAGTTTGGTAACCAACGAGCGTGTTGCACTAAAGGGTCATCAGTCATTTGCCAATCCTTTAAAGCAAATCCACAATAAAACATATTGTTTTATCCCCTTCACCAGTATAAAAAAAATCCAGCTTCACTTAGCTGTTTGGTAAGGTGTTTTAATATTAATGGCCAAACATTTTTATAAGATTCTAAACGTTGTTCAACAGAGCTGTACTCTGGGTGTGCTAGTGCTTTAGTCTTGCAAACTCCCAATTTTTCAAAAGCACACTCCAATTCAACACTGTCTATGGCATATGGACCACATATATCGACACTACCGTTGACTGGTAATACATCATTATTATTATTTATTTGTGATTCAGCAACGTAAGTAGCGGCCAATGGTCTTGTGGTTCGGTAAAATGAATACACAGGTATGTTACCCACTTGCTTTCCAAGCATGTAAGGACAATGAGGAGACCATCGCAAATGGTCTCCAAAGGGATCATCCCCTTCTTCCCAGTGTGAAAGTTCAATACGACAAAACACACAGCGCACCACATCTTCTCGGTTCAAGTAAAAAAAAATGCTTTTGCAAGTTCATATGTCGACAAAAAGCCTACAGGCAAGGATTCAAATGTTAACCAACGATCATGTTCTGATTCTAAATTTAACCCACGTGGTAAACCAACTTGCTCACTTGTTGTACTTGCTACTAACGCCATGTGTTATAATAAAACTTTTTCTTATTGTAAATTATTAACGTTGCACAGAGTACTTTAAAGCACAATGTATGCTTGTTCACTGTCTGTTCATTACGTTAATGGCGCATGACGACACCTAAAAGCAAACAAAATAACCAATCACTCAATCAATCAATCAATACTTGTAAATAAAACTTTAACGTTAATTGACATTAATATATCAAAACACCATAAAAATTATAATAAACTGTATGTCGGCACTAACAGTAACCCATGTACTTATTTTCTTTTTATAAAGCTGCAGGCATTTACATTCCCCTTTAACCAATACATAAAAAAAAATAATAATGTCATGTCATTTTGTTCAGATTATCATGTTCAAACCTGTGAATATTCGTTGAGTCCATAGGGAACCACCCATAAATTAAATTAATTTTTTTTGTTTTTAGAAAATCCAACATGGCCTTGTACTTTTCCCAGTCAACAACAACAACAACATAGCCATTAATCAAGAAAGCAATCATTGTCCCAGTCATGTACAGGTAATGAATTTTTTTTTGTCTACGAGTTTTCAGTAGTGGTAAAATGGAATAGCATTTTATGTTAGGCTTACCTGAGTTTTAAATAGTTCACTGCCTGGAAACAATGGTTGCACTTTACTGCGTCTTGGGTTTTCAGCGACTGCTACGGCGGTAAGGCTTTTCTTTCCAAGTTTCTAAAAATAAATAAAATAAACCGTTATAAATACCTAAATTCAAGTTAGTACATGCATTTCATAAAGTAAAATATGAAACAAGAAAATGAAACAAGTTAGTTTAAAAAAATAATCCCACCTTCACTTGCAGTGGCTTATTGCTGTTTCCTTCTAGTGGGCTCAAAAGTGCAATGGTATCTTCTCTCTCAGACATGTAAGGTATACCAGTTATCTGCAAACAAATAAATTAAAAATCAATAATTACCTAATCAATAAATAATTGCTAGTAAATATATATAAATCAATAAATGTATAAATGAATAAATATATACCTACCTCACAACAAGGATAAGTATTTTCCACCAACACCAAAACTGTTAAACAAGACCAGGGGTTTCACGCAACGCAATGTGTTCAAAGGCTAAGTGAAAGAGGAAATGATAACGACATGTCTTTATATATGTTACGTTGCATGTATAATCATTTTTTCCCACGCTTTGAACATTCTGTTATCATGCACGTGGACAGATAACGTCTAAGGTGAACACCTGTGGTAGATCAAATTTCACATGAACTTGCATTTTGTCGCGTACGAAGCAAGACAGGGTGTAACTTGTTTAGCCTACATGAGGTTTCACAAATGTTCACATGCCTTTCGCTCTTCCCTGCCACCACAATGATCAGATTATTTGACCTTCAAGCGTCTTTGTCATTTTTCCATTGCACCTGTTGTCAAGTCAGATCAGCGCCTTCCAATAAGCTCAAATTACATTCACCTCCTGCTCGTCTGCTCCTCTGCAATTTTGTTTTCTGTACTCGCTTCGACCAACATAGAACCAAGTTCTCATCACCGTTTACACGTTAAAGGTAAAATATCAGAAAAACGCACGCTCGCTCTGTCATATACCGCCCTGCCGAAATAGCGATTGTTCTATTAAGCATGGTCCTTGTGGTTAGCAACAGGTTCGTTGAAACACACACACCCAGCCGTATCGTCTCTCTCAACCACCACGCATCATAAACATTATAAACAGGTAAAGAAAAAGAAAAAGGTTTTTCAACATGTATGGCGTTAGGCCCTTTGTGAATTATTTTTTGGAAAAAATATCTACCACATTTGAAAGGGGACGTTAGCCCGAGTCCTAGGACACCTCGTACACGTCTCTAGCGTTATTGGTTCGTGAGAAATCAGTAAAAATCACAACAAACACGTGTTTACCCCAAAATCGAGTTTCCAATTTTTTTTTTAAATTACAACGAGTGGTCCATAGCAGAAAGGACGTCACCCCGAGTCCTTGGACCCGTCGTACACGCCTCTAGCATCATTGGTTCGCGAGATATTGCAAAAAGTTTAAAATCACGGTTTTACACCAGAACATTCTGTTTCCCTCATTCTCAAAAACTTTAACCTATTACCAAAATAAAGAGGGTTTCAAGACAAGCCATTTGACACGTCATAGGACCAAATCCGATCATGCATTCGTGAGATATCGGAAAAAGTCTAAAATCATGGTTTTACCCCCAAAAAGCCTGTTTTTCTCATTCTCAAAACTTTAACCCATTAATAACATATATAGAGCTTCGAGACAAGCGATTTGCCACGTCACACGTCCAAATCCGACCTTGCGTTCGAGAGATATCGGCAAACTTCGTAGGAAAGTAGGCGACTATCTGGTTCTCTCCTCACCACCAAAACCCCTTCTTATCAATCATTTTTTTCAAAGAGCTCGCCCTCTTACAAAAATCCCAAGTGCGCATGCGTACAAAACAAAAACAAAAATGTTAATCCATATCGGCAACCAACAAAGCGCATGCGCTATATGAGCAACAACGTTTTAGTTCATTTTAGCAGCGCACCTTATACATGTCGCATTTGAAAAGAGACTTTAACTAAAAATTACAATTTCACCCCCTAGTAGGGGTAGGTTTTATTTAGGGGTTGAAATGAGTGGTCCATAGCAAAGTCCCCGTCAGCCCGAGTCCAACGACACCTCATTCGTGAATCTCCGACCACGGGTTCGGGAGTTATCGGCTCGCATTGGGAGTAGTAAGGAGGGGGGGGGGTCAGAACCCCTATCATCCCCCTACTTAGGTCATTTGCCCCCAAAGACAATGAGGGCGTAATATCTAGGTCATTTGCCCTTTTGATCAGGATGATAATGAAAACTACGGTTGAATTGACACGTCAAACTTACAAACTACCGTAATGGAAATACATATTTCAAAATTCACAGGCGAGGAAGACTTAATGTGTGTGGTGATCAATGGTGTAATGGGCGTAACATCTAGGTCATTTGCCCTTATGATGAGGATGATGGGAAACTACTACCTATATTGAATTGACACTTCAACTAATAATGTACACAATGTACTGTAATAAAAATAAATATTTTAAAAATCACAGTCGAGAAAGACTTTATGCGGCGGTGATTAGTGGTATGATGCGCGTAATATCTAGGTCATTTGCATTTAAGATGACAATAATAAGGTAATGGAAAAATTACTACTAAACGAACATGGTGTAATTTTAAAACTGATATAGGTAATTCAGATGTCTAGCTTCGATGTCTTCCAAAGTCTCAACCTTATTTTCTGGCTTAGGCCTGTACTCGAAGCGTCTAGTGAAAGAGCTTATGGTGTTCTGCTCGGCAAAGAATATGGGTCCAAGGTGCACGAACCTGAGATGATCGCAGATGATGACGGAATATGATGACACACATTCGGGGTTCCCCGGCGTATTTAGATTGGCCGGGGAATCACTCACTCTTTCGCAACACCACAGTGGCTTGAGCAACGGCCCTGTGCTGGCATCGGCATAGACAGCAGATAACACGCTGGGCTCTGGAAAGTCCTCTCATGTCACCTTGCGATGAATCAGTAAACTATTCTCACAACTGCCCCCCCCCCCCCCGGGTCTCACGATTTGTGGGACGTGGGTTGGCGACCACGGGATCCCAGCTGAGTCTGGCATCGCTTCTACTTCCTGATGCTGGGCTCCTTTCACTTCTCTTTCCTCTCGGCCTTCCTTCGACAACTCTTGTTCTCTTCCGACTACGACTGTATTAGGGTATCCGAGGGCTAGGGAGTCTTTCAATTTCCCGTCTTAATTGGCCGTTGTCTCATCTTTCCTGATGCCCTCATTCTTCGAGGGGTCTGCCTTCTTTTCCTTTTCATAATATCTCCTGTCTTCTGCTCAAGGCCCTCAAAGAGGCAGGGTGTGTGTAGTCCCACCACTTCTGGTACACCCTCAAGGGCTCATGGCTGGTGAGTTTGGAAGCTGGCAACCCCGAGGGATTCCTGAGCTAAATGCAGGGAAATGGAGTGGTATGTCAGAAATTTCAAGTGGACAGTGTTACTCATCGGGTTCCAAATTTGGTTCAGATCGGTGAAACCGTGTAGATTTGTGCCAAATGGCCTAAATGCAGGGAATAGATTGGTCTGTCTGAAATTTCATGCTGACTGTGCTACTCGTCGGGTTCCAAAGGGTAATTATAAACAATTTGGTTCAGATCAGTGAAACGGTGTAGATTTGTCCCAAAGAGCCTATATGCAGGGAAATGGGTGGTCTGTCCGAAATTTAAAGTGGACAGTGATACTCGTTGGGTTCCCAAGAGTGAGTATACAAATTTTTGTCCAGATTGGTGAAACGATGTAGATTTGTGGCAAAGGGTCTAAATACAGGGAATGGAGTGCTCTGTCCGAAAGTTCAAGCAGACAGTGTTACTCGTCGGGTTGCAAAGGGTAAGTAACTTACATAAAGATTGGTTTAGATGGGTGAATGTATGTTGATTTTTGCCAAAGAACCTAAATGCAGTAAATGGAATGGTCTATCCGAAATTTCATTTAGATAGTGTTACACGTCGGGTTCCAAAGGGTAAGTAGGTAAAATTTGGTTCAGATCGGTGAAACAGGAGAGATATTTGCCAAAAGGCCTAAATGCAGGGAATGGAGTGGTCTGTCCAAAGTTTCAAGTGGACAGTGTTACACGTCGGGTTGCAAAGGGTAAGTATACAAATTTAGGTTGAGATCGGTGAAACGATGTAGATATGTGCAAAAGGGCCTAAATGCAGGGAATGGAGTGGTCTGTCCGAAATTTCAAGTAGACAGTGTTACTCATCGGGTTCCAAAGGGTAAGTATACACGTTTTGTTTTCGATCGGTGAACGATGTAGATTTGTGCCAAAGGGCCTAAATGCGGGGAATGGAGTGGTATGTCCGAAATTTCGAGTGGACAGTGTTACTCGTCGAGTTCCAAAGGGTAATTATTTGAGATCGGTGAAACGGTGTAGTTTTGTGCCAAAGGGCCAAAAACCATGGAATAGTGTGGTCTGTGCGAAATTTAAAGTGAACAGTGTTACTTGTCGGGTTCCAAAGGGTAAGTTTATAAAATTTGAGTCAGATCGGCGAAACGGTGCAGATTTGTGCCAAACGGCCTAAACGCAGGGGTTGGAGTGGCTCTTCGCAATTTCAAGCCAACAGTGTTAGTCGCAGTGTTCCAAAGGGTAACTTAATTATACAAATTTTGGTTGAGATCAGTGAAACGTTGTAGATTTGGGCCAAAGGGCCTAAATGCAGGGAATGGAGTGGTCTGTCGGCAATTTCAAGCAGACAGTATTTCTCGTAGGGTACCAAAGGGTAAGTATCCGAATGTTAGTTCTAATCGGTGAAACGGTGTAGATTTGTGCCAAAGGACCTATATGCAGGGAATGGGGTGTTCTGTCCGAAATTGTATGTGGACAGTGTTACTCGCAGGGTTCCAAAGGGTAAGTATACACATTTTGGTTCAAATCGGTGAAACGGTGTAGATTTGGACCAAAGGGCCTAAATGCAGGGAATGGGGTGGTCTGTCCGAAATTTTAAGTGGGCAGTATTACTCGCAGGGTTCCAAAGGGTAAGTATACAAATTTTGGTTGAGATCGGTGAAACGGTGTAGATTTGGGCCAAAGGGCCAAAATGCGGCGAATGGAGTGATCTTTCCGCAATTTCAAGTAGACAGTGTTACTCGCAGGGTACCAAAGGGTAAGAATACGAATTTTGATTCTGATCGGTAAAACGGTGTAGATTTGGAACAAAGGGCCCCAATGCAGGGAATGGGGTGGTCTGTCCGAAATTGTAAGTGGACAGTGTTACTCGCAGGGTTCCAAAGGGTAAGTGTACAAAATTTGGTTCAGATCGGTGAAACGGTGTAGATTTGTGAAAAAGGGCCTAAATGCAGGGCATAGGGTGGTCTGTCCAAAATTTCAAGTGGACAGGGTTACCCGCTGGGTTCCAAAGGGTAAGTATACAAATTTTGGTTCAAATCGGTGAAACGGAGTCGATTTGTGCAAAAGGGTCTAAATGCAGGGAGTGGGGTAGTCTGTCCGAAATTTTAAATGGACAGTGTTACTCGCAGGGTTCCAAAGGGTAGGCCTAAGTATACAAATTTTGGTTCAGATCGGTGAAACGGTGTAGATTTGTGCCTACGGGCATAATTCCAGGGGATGGAGTAGCCTCTCCCCAATTTCAAGCAGACAGTGTTAGTCGCAGTGTTCCAAAGGGTAAATATGCAAATTAGGTAGATTTCATTACAAAGCTAACTATTGCAATGGGTCCCATGTTTCGACTTCCGGAAAATTTCGACATATCTTCGCGTTTCACATCCCCCAGACCCCAAAACCACCGTCAGTTCAAAAGTTTATATATATGTATGTATATATATATATACAGGGTGTATTTGATATGATGGAAGTCCTTTACACTGGTGATAGAAGATGGTATTCTAAGCAAATATCTTCATGAAATTAAGTCGGATCTTAATTAGTGTAGGTGGAATTAAATCACAAAAATCGTCGGTCAATGTCTTGGAAACGGGCTTTCACTTCGTTCCCCTCAGCAGCAGAGCTGACTTCTCCCCGTCACCCTCCCCTCCTACGCTGAGGAATGTTGACCAGAGTCTGCAGTTGAGTGACCTCCTCGCCTTGTCTGCCAATGACATTGAAATACACAAACCGAGCCTATGAACAGCTGATTCACACCTTCATGGGGAGTGGCTACATGACTAGTGATGGTGGATCTGTCTAGGATTTTGCCAGCTTCATGGACTATGCATAGAAAATAGAAATCCTAAAGATTTGGTAAATTAATTTAAGGAACTGTTGGTCTATCTTTGTGTGAAGATAGTGCAACAACTCTAATAAACATATTAATAATACTAATAATAGTAATAATAGGCTTTTAGACACACTAACAGACTGGCTGCGTGGCTCAGCGGTAACGTTCTCGCTTGCTGGGCCCTAGATTGCAGGTTCGTATCCTGGCGCAGTCAGTAGGCATTTGAGGGTGCGCAAATGCGAGGGAGCCGTGTCAGTACATTTACTGGCACGTTAAAAATCCCCTTCGGGGCAAAATTCCGGCACCCCGGCGTCTCTAAAAGCCACGGTAGTTAAAAGGGACGTAAAAAACCAATAACATTATTATTAGACACACTAACTTCTTTTATGTTTTTTTTTGTATGTCGAGTTGCCAGACTTTAATGTACGTAGGATTTCTTGTATGTGCCATGAAATCCATGGAGATGATCGTATTAGATCCTATTCATTTACTACATGACTGAACGTAGATCGCACCCTCGGGAAGGTTAGCACTCTACCAACAGAACTACACATGCTGACTCTTATTATTATTAGACTATTATTATTATTATTAGACTATTATTATTATTATTATTATTATTATAACACTGTATTATAACAATGTATTTGTATTTTATTTTCATTTTCGTGTATTTTCATATGTATTTACATTGTTGATGGACCAATAAATCAACCCTCCCCCCCCCCCCCCCCCTCTCTAGTTAATGGCCACCCGAGGGTTGGAGATGGGATGGGACAATTCACAATATGAACATGTGGTACCGAACTAGTATTAAATCTTGGAAGTAGTTTTCCATGGGTTCCCACTTCTACCCCAGGCAAATGTCGGGATTGTTCCTAACTTAAGGCCACGGCCGCCTTCTTCTCAATAATCATAACCGCTGGCAGTGCAGCCCATGAAGGGCCTAGGCCTACCAAGCGACCGCTGTCCAGCCAATTGGTCTGCAGATATTAGGGTGACGCGTGGTCAGTGCATCGGGTCCCCTCGGCCATTAATCTTGATTTTCCTGACTCGGGCATTGCCTCACTGTCAGACAGCTACTCAATTGCCCCCACGAGGCTTAGTGCACTGCGTTCCAGCCCTCACGTCAGTTTCTAATATCCCTGATGGAGCCAGTATCGAACCCAGGACCTCCTGGTGAGAGGCAGTTGCACTGCCCCAGCACCACAGGGCCGGCGCCTTCTTCCGAATCCTCACCTGAATTACAAATACCCACATTACTACAGAAACCACAAAACACAGGTTATCTCACAAATTCTACCCACACCCAGCTACACGGGGCTAAATGACCAAAATCGCCAAGCCTCTCAAACAAAACATCAAGTATTTTACTTCCGTCCTAAATGCCTAGTTCTGAACAGACTACGGGATGTCGGAATTTTGTCACACTGCATTTCATTAAGTGAATGTTTTTAGTATTTTCAGAATCTAGTCAACAGAAGGTCCGACACGGACGCGAATGATACATCAGGGCTGAGTATCGAAATTATTTTATACATGATCATCAATCAATGAATTCCACACTTACAAAGTAGGCTACACAATACTACCGATCCTAACGTCCCAAGCCATTGCGTGCGTTGTCAACAACAACAACAACAACAACAACAACAAGAACAACGGCAATACACATTTTCTTACGAGACGGTAGAGCTCATCCTCATAACAGCTGATAGCCTACCACCCCTCAAGTCAACCGGTAAGGTCAATGCTCCGATTACGTAACAACTTCCCCTTCGCGCGTCGTCTCTCCTGGCTCCGCCTCGTTTACCCCAGCCTGCCGCACCACTTTCTGCCTGATTAGTTTCTGAAATAACTAAAAACATTGACTTTTTAATGATTAATTATCAATTTCAAGATAGGTGACAAATTTTTTACCTAGGAAGCTTAGAATAGTCTCTTCTATCACCAGTGTAACGGACTTCCATCATTTGATATGATGGAAGTCCTTTACACTGGTGATAGAAGATGGTATTCTAAGCAAATATCTTCATGAAATTAAGTCGGATCTTAATTAGTGTAGGTGGAATTAAATCACAAAAATCGTCGGTCAATGTCTTGGAAACGGGCTTTCACTTCGTTCCCCTCAGCAGCAGAGCTGACTTCTCCCCGTCACCCTCCCCTCCTACGCTGAGGAATGTTGACCAGAGTCTGCAGTTGAGTGACCTCCTCGCCTTGTCTGCCAATGACATTGAAATACACAAACCGAGCCTATGAACAGCTGATTCACACCTTCATGGGGAGTGGCTACATGACTAGTGATGACGGATCTGTCTAGGATTTTGCCAGCTTCATGGACTATGCATAGAAAATAGAAATCCTAAAGATTTGGTAAATTAATTTAAGGAACTGTTGGTCTATCTTTGTGTGAAGATAGTGCAACAACTCTAATAAACATATTAATAATACTAATAATAGTAATAATAGGCTTTTAGACGCACTAACGTCTTTTATGTTTCTTTTTGGTATGTCGAGTTGCCAGACTTTAATGTACGTAGGATTTCTTGTATGTGCCAAGAAATCCATGGAGATGATCGTATTAGATCCTATTCATTTACTACATGACTGAACGTAGATCGCACCCTCGGGAAGGTTAGCACTCTACCACCCGAACTACACATGCTGACTCGTATTATTATTATTAGACTATTATTATTATTATTATTAGACTATTATTATTATTATTATTATTATTATTATTATTATTATTATTATTATTATAACACTGTATTATAAAAATGTATTTGTATTTTATTTTCATTTTTGTGTATTTTCATATGTATTTACATTGTTGATGGACCAATAAATCAACCCCCCCCTCTCCAGTTAATGGCCACCCCAGGGCTGGAGATGGGATGGGACAATTCACAATATGAACATGTGGTACCGTACTAGCATGACGAATAGAAGGAGAAAGTGAGAAGACTCCTGAAGTTCAAGCGCGCCCCGCCAGGCAGCGCTAGAGTGGACAAGTTCCACACAGCCGGGGTCAGCTGGTCTTAGGGATGCTGCTAAGGGAAACTAATTACTTTGTAACAAATACTCTTTTAAAAAGTAATTAGCGGTTACAATTAAAATAGCATGGCAGGGCACATTGGAAAATATAATTCACGGAAATAAGAACTACGGTCTTCATTACATGTTACGGAACACATAGATTCCTGGAATATACAGTCGGAGAAAGCTCAGATCTTTCTCGTAACATCTGCAGGATTAAGGATGTGAGGTTGTTGCCACTGACTCCTAACGAATTCCTGGCCTTTTTATTTGATTGACTACCATCACAAGTAAAGCCAGCCACCCTCGCCCCAGCCTCTTCTAACTGCAAAATCACCTAGACTTAGAATTTTTGCTAGAATGTCCCCTGGAGTAGCATTTCCGCTTGCATCAACAGCAACTGGCTGCACCCAATATATGTATGAAAGGTACGAACATGAACACTAGAGCGTGATTTGCAAGTACGTTCTTCTGGAGGTCAGGTGTGTGTTCACCTAAATCAACTAATCCATCTACTTTATCAGAAAAGCTATTTAACTCGATTTCTTCTCTTAGCTTCTCTTCTTCGAAAATTACAACACCGTAACGTGAATTTTCATTCTTTTCTTCCTTAAAATAGTCTGAAATAGCATTTATACTATGCGCATTAACTCCATAAGGGCACTTGTCCTTTACAAAGTTTTCTCAAGTGACTTTCTGAAGGCAGAGGCAACAGATTATGTCGCCGACAATGACGGAATCCTTTCGGTGATTTTATTCTCAACAATAAACACTCTAAAATGAATTTATTGCTGTACCTCATTCCATTGCGAGATTTTTCCTGGCATTTCTTGAGCATAGTGTCTATTATCATCTTTTTCTTCTTGCTAAGGTGTTCGTTATCAGGGGCGGATCCAGGAGAGGGCGAGGAGGGCGACCGCCCAGGGCTCCGTGGTCCTAGGGGCCCCGCGCCATGGATTTTTCTACATTAAAGTATACTTTTCAAACTAATTTATAATTCATATTCCTTTCCTCAGTGTAGCTATGACCTCTCGTGACCGTTTAGCAAGTTAAGATTTCAGTGAAATAATAGAAGACTTCAGCCGGGAAAAAAAGTCGCAAAGTAATATTTTAATATTTCATTGTTTACATAATCTTATTCAAAGGGACATAAAGGTTTCTTTCATATTATTAAAATAATGTACTGTAGTGTATTCAAAATATTGTAACTATTCTTTATTTTATTATTATTACCAAACTATTTTCCATTTGATTCGATTTTTTTTTCTATTGTTGTGGGCCCCTCCTTATCATATCGCCCAGGGCCCCGCAAGGCCTGGATCCGCCACTGTAATCGTTATCTTTGTAATTAAATGCCTGTGAATTTCGAACCTGCTTCTCCAGAAAAATTAATTCTCGATTTTGCTGAGTTAAGGCAGGATCTAACGCGAATTAAATTACGGTTAGCATTCTTAAGGCGCCTTTTGAACAATATTATAGTCTTTTCAGCATCAGTAAGTACACTAGAATGACCCAAATTCTTATCAACACTGGATTGACCTTTTAATGCCTCATTCGATGCTCCACTCCCATCTTCAATCTTCTTTTACTGGTGGTGTCGAAATTCTTTTTCCTGTTGGGAGCTTTACGGGACTTATTCTCACTACTTCGGTAAATTAGGGGGAAAATGAGGCACTGCTCCAGGTCGTAACTTCCACCACACACGAGAGATTTCCACTTCTTCACCATTCACTATAAAATTACCTGATTTTACTATCTAATCATCAGAGAAATGAATTTGACAAATTCTAATACTTCGTGTTAACTCCGTATCCTTTCGTGGAATAGCTCTGGCCCATTTTTCAAATTGATTTGTATTCTTCGGTGGTGAAAAAGATCGTATATCGTCAACTACTCTACCATATCCTGACTTACAGCCAGGCAAAAACCAGTACGGCATGTTGAACTATTAAATTAACAAAGCCGCATAAGAAATATGTTTGAAGTTCACAACACAAAACGCTGATGTACACAAGACACAATGAACTTAATTTAAGAACTGAATGCAAAGAAAATTCAATTTAATTCACACAAATATCTCACACAGTAATTTCTCGCGCACTTTTCTAAGACCCGGCTCGACCCAACAACAGGACACGTTGTTGGACATTATCGCTTGCAGTGCTTGTAGCGGCGGGACCACAAACTACCGTGCTATAATGGCGGAGTCCTCACACTAGGTCCTTCTATTCGTCATGGTACTAGTATTAAATCTTGGAAGTAGTTTTCCATGGGTTCCCACTTCTACCCCAGGCAAATGTCGGGATTGTTCCTAACTTAAGGCCACGGCCGCCTTCTTCTCAATAATCTTAACCGCTGGCAGTGCAGCCCATGAAGGGCCTAGGCCTACCAAGCGACCGCTGTCCAGCCATTTGGCCTGCAGATATTAGGGTGACGCGTGGTCAGTGCATCGGGTCCCCTCGGCCATTAATCTTGATTTTCCTGACTCGGGCACTGCCTCACTGTCAGACAGCTACTCAATTGCCCTCACGAGGCTTAGTGCACTGCGTTCCAGCCCTCACGTCAGTTTCTAATGTCCCTGATGGAGCCAGGAATCGAACCCAGGGCCTCCAGGTGAGAGGCAGTTGCACTGCCCCAACACCACGGGGCCGGCGCCTTCTTCCGAATCCTCACCTGAATTACAAATACCCACATTACTACAGAAACCACAAAACACAGGTTATCACACAAATTCTACCCACACCCAGCTACATGGGGCTAAATGACCAAAATCGCCAAGCCTCTCAAACAAAACATCAAGTATTTTACTTCCGTCCTAAATGCCTAGTTCTGAACAGACTACGGGATGTCGGAATTTTGTCACACTGCATTTCATTAAGTGAATGTTTTTAGTATTTTCAGAAACTAGCCAACAGAAGGTCCGACACGGACGCCAATGATACATCAGGGCTGAGTATCGAAATTATTTTATACATGAACATCAATCAATGAATTCCACACTTACAAAGTAGGCTACACAATACTACCGGTCCTAACGTCCCAAGCCATTGCGTGCGTTGTCAACAACAACAACAAGAACAACGGCAATACACATTTTCTTACGAGACGGTAGAGCTCATCCTCATAACAGCTGATAGCCTACCACCCCTCAAGTCAACCGGTAAGGTCAATGCTCCGATTACGTAACAACTTCCCCTTCGCGCGTCGTCTCTCCTGGCTCCGCCTCGTTTACCCCAGCCTGCCGCACCACTTTCTGCCTGATTAGTTTCTGAAATAACTAAAAACATTGACTTTTTAATGATTAATTATCAATTTCAAGATAGGTGACACATTTTTTACCTAGGAAGCTTAGAATAGTCTCTTCTATCACCAGTGTAACGGACTTCCATCATATCAAATACACCCTGTATATATATATATATATGTATATCAGTGTTTTGTGGACACGATAACTGCCGTAAGTTTGTACCAATCACTTAGAATTTTTTACATAATATGTATCCCTATAAAATCTCGGTCGAGTTCGTTAATGGGCAAAATCGGTCGAAGGGGGTGAAAATGGGGGGCTTTTTTCGAAAAATGGAAATTTCGCTATAACTCTCTTAATACGTGAAATATCGAATCCATTCAAAGTTCATAATATGTGACGGATAAGTGCCAACAATTTATGTCAAATAAGTTTTTTGATAGCACCAACCATTGACCAAAGGGGTGGAAAAAAGTGCGTTTTTCGGGAAACATTAATCATATCTCTCTTAATAGGCACAATATCAAAACCGTACAAAATGGACAATATTCCCCTAATAATTACCTAAAACTTTTGTCTGAAAGAATTTTTGATATGACCCACCATTACGCCAAGGGATGAGAAAAATGATTTCGGAATTATAAGAAAATGCCAAGAGCTATCAGAGGTTGCCATGGCAACACTACTAAATTGATGAGGGATGAGCCGTTGCCATGACAACGCACTTGCACGAGATCAGATTCAGTATTTCCATCTGACTAAGCCGGCCCCGTGGTGTTGGGGTAGCGCGCCTGCCTCTCACCCGGAGTCCCCGGGTTCGATCCCCGGCTCCGTCAAGGATTTTAAAACTGACGTGAGGGTTGGAACGGGGTGCACTCAGCCTCGTGAGGACAATTGAGTAGCTGTCTGAAAGTGAGACAGCACCCCGATCACGAATACCAATATTAACGGCCGAGGGGACCCGACGCGCTCATCACGCGTCACCCCAATATCTGCAGGCCAAATGGCTGGGCAGCGGTCGCTTGGTCGGCCTTAGCCCGTTATGGGCTGGATGGTGCCAGGGGTTGACTTTGACATCTGACTAAGTGGGAAGCGGCTTCGGTGACGTAACTGGTAGCATGCAGAATGTCTATGCCCAAGGTCGCGGTTTCAAAGCCGGCCGAAGTCGTCGGATTTTCTAAGAGCGCTAAAATCCCTCAGTATGCTTTCCTTTGGAGGGGAAGTTCCAACGTTCGTTACGAGTTGCTGGTTGGGGTGGCATCTAGTAGCCAGGTTCACAGCTAGGTGTCATTGACGGTAGTACCTGGTAGCAACATTAGGAACTACTGCTTGAAATTGACCGTCTGCAGTCCTTACCTGAATTACAGACTAATACATCCATTACAATTCACACCGTTTATCAGACAGATTCTACACTCACCCTAAGTACACGGGGTTAGATGACCACGTTGTCGCAGCCCCTAAACTGAGGAACCAACCAGAGGTAGATTTCATTAGAAAGCTAACTATTGCAATGGGTAGGCTACCATGTTTCGACTTCCGGAAAATTTCGACAATCTTCGCGTTTCACATCCCCCAGACCCCAAAACCACCGTCAGTTCAAAAGTATATATATATATCAGTTTCTTGTGGACACGATAACTGCCGTAATTTTTCACCAATCACTTTTTACCGAATACGTATACCTATGAAATCTCGGTCGAGTTCGTTACTGGGCTAAATCGGTAGAAGGGGGTGAAAATGGGGGGCTTTTTTCGAAAAAGTGAATTATTGCTATAACTCTCTTAATATGTGAAATATCGAATCCGTTCAACGTTCATACTATGTGTCGGATAAAGCCCAAAAATTTATGTTTGAAGAGTTTTTTTTATAGCACCAACCATTGGTCAAAGGGGTGGGAAAAAGTGGGTTTTTCGGGAAACATTAATCATATCTCTCTTAATAGGCACAATCTCAAAACCGTACAAAATGGACAATATTCCCCTAATAATTACCTAAAATTTTGTCTTAAAGAATTTTTGATATGACCCACCATTATGCCAAGGGATGAGAAAAATGATTTCGGAATTATAAGAAAATGCCAAGAGCTATCAGTGCTTGCCATGGCAACTCTACTAAATTGATGAGGGATGAGCCATCAGACGTTGCCAAGATAACGCACTTGCACGAGATCATATTCAGAATTCCATCTGACTAAGTGTGAAGCGGCTTCGGTGACGTAACTGGTAGCAAGCATGCTGAATGTCTATGCCCAAGGTCGCGAGTTCAAAGCCGGCCGAAGTCGTCGGATTTTCTAAGAGCGCTATAAATCCCTCAGTATGCTTTCCTCTGGAGGGGAAATTCCAACGTTCGTTGCGAGTTGCTGGCTGCGGTGGCATCTAGTAGCGAAGTTCACAGGTAGGTGTCGTTGACGGTAGTACCTGGTAGCACATTAGGAACTACTGCTTGAAATTGACCGTCTGCAGTCCTTACCTGAATTACAGACTAATACAGCCATCCCTAAGTACACGGGGTTACATGACCGCGTTGTCGCAGCCCCTAAACTGAGGAACCAACCAAAATCTCTGCGGGAGATATAATTTTGCGTGAAGAAGTAACAGACCGTTACATAGTTACACATCAGTGTCGAAACCTTGCATAAGGACAGTGTGACCACAAGTATAACAAGATGTTCAGTAAAGAACATATAGCCTACTTTCTCCTAAATGCATGGGTATTGTTATAACTCTTTGTCCTTTTCAAGGAGTATGATTGAATGTTGGTTGTAGTAGCTTGTTGAAATACAACGTGCTATAGGGATATTAAACATGAATATGAGGTGACCTTTGCTAGTGCTACCTCTGTACTAAATTTCGTTTAATTCGGTTTCACCGTGTTTGAATTGATAGTGGGAATCGATTTGCACACATACTTGGCCATCATCTGCAAATTATTGGGCTGATGTTCTTGCAGTTTAGTCAGAATATGTTTCCCACATAACGATATGGTGTTGCAAAATTTGGTAGAGACTAGATTATTAAGTTGGTCGTAATTACATTTTAGCTTTTAACATTTGGGTGGCCGCGATTACGTTTCCGTCAAGATAGCGGTGATATAAAACATGACACTGAGGTGCCCTTTGCTAGTGCTACCTCTGTACCAAATTTCGTTCATTCGGTTCCACCGTGTTCGAATTAATAGGGGGGATCAATTTTGACATAAAGATGGCCGCCATCCGCAAACTATTAGGCTAATGACCTATTAGATTGGTCAAAGGATGCTCCCTCCATAAAGGTATGTTGTTGCAAAGTTTGGTAGAGATCGGATGGTTATGTTAGTCGTAATTTGATTTAAGCTTTAAACATTTGTGTGGCCGCCATTACGTTTCTGCCAATATGGCGGCGATATTAATCATGACACTGAGATGCCCTTTGCTAGTGCTATCTCTGTACCAAATTTCGTTCTATTCGGTTTCACCGTGTTTGAATTAATAGGGGGAATCGATTCTGACACAAAGATCGCCGCCATCCGCAAACTATTAGGCGAATGACCTATTAGATTGGTCAAAGGATGCTCCCTCCATAAAGGTGTGTAGTTGCAAATTTGGTAGAGATCGGATGATTAGGTTAATCGTAATTTGATTTAAGCTTTGAACATTCGTGTGGCCGCCATTACGTTTCTGTCAAGATGGCGGCGATATAAAACATGACACTGAGGTGCCCTTTGCTAGTGCTACCTCTGTACCAAATTTCGTTCCATTCGGTTCCACCGTGTTCGAATTAATAGGGGGAATCAATTTTGACATAAAGATGGTCGCCATCCGCAAACTATTAGGCGAATGACCTATTAGATTGGTCAAAGGATGCTCCCTCCATAAAGTTATGTAGTTGCAAAATTTGGTAGAGATCGGATGATTAGGTTAATCGTAATTTGATTTAAGCTTTGAACATTCGTGTGGCCGCCATTACGTTTCAGTCAAGATGGCGGCAATATAAAACATGACACTGAGATGCCCTTTGCTAGTGCTACCTCTGTACCAAATTTCGTTCCATTCGGTTTCACCGTGTTTGAATTAATAGGGGGAATTGATTTTCACACAAAGATGGCCGCCATCCGCAAACTATTAGGCTAATGACCTATTCGTTTGGTCAAAGGATGCTTCCTCTATAAGGGTATGGTGTTGCAAAATTTGGTAGAGATCGGATGATTAGGTTAATCGTAATTTGATTTAAGCTTTGAACATTTGTGTGGCCGCCACTACGTTTCCGTCAAGATGGCGGCGATATAAAACATGACACTGAGGTGCCTTTTGTTAGTACTACCTCTGTACCAAATTTCGTTCCATTCGGTTGCTTCGTGTTCGAATTAATAGGGGGAATCGATTTTCACACAAAGATGGCCGCCATCCGCAAACTATTAAGTTGATGACCTATTAGTTTAGTCAAAGGATGCTCCCCCATAAAGGTATGTTGTTGCAAAATTTAGTAGAGATCGGATGATTAGGTTAGTCGTAATTTGATTTAAGCTTTGAACATTTGTGTGGCCGCCATTACGTTTCCGTCAAGATGGCGGCGATATAAAACATGACACTGAGGTGTCCTTTGCTAGTGCTACCTTTGTACCAAATTTCGTTCAATTCGCATTCACCATGTTCGAATTGATAGGGGGGGGACAGACATTCAGAGTACACACACTCACACTCACACACACAGACACACACACAGACACACACACAGACACACACACAGACTCACACACACACACACACACATACACACACACAGACTCACACACACACATACACACACACAGACAGACACACTTTTTTCGCCCTGTGTTGATCTCATAAGTCTACTTTCATTTTTTGCAAAAATCGAAAGTAGGCTAAAAATGGACCCCAAATGACAAGAAGGTTACCGTTCCCATAAGACAATAAAATGTTTAAAATAAGCATAAAATGACGAAAAACAAAGTTAATTAAGCTCCAATTATAAAATACCTTCTCGCAATAAATGAGGTCTGATCCTTCTACGAAAACCTGCATATTCTGCCTATTTTCGCCTATCCCCAAGTTTGCCCGGTGAAATCTACCTCCGCCTTCCGGCGTGCCGAGAGGACTTTTTTGGTTGAGATCGGTGAAGCGGTGTAGATTCGGGCAAAAGGGCCTAAATGCAGGGAATGGAGTGGTCTGTCCGCAATTTCAAGCAGACAGTGTTACTCACAGTGTTCCAAAGGGTAGGTATACAAATTTTGGTTCAGATCGGTGAAACGGTGTAGATTTGTGCCAAAGGGTCTAAATGCAGGGATTGGAGTGGTCTGTTCGCAATTTCAAGCAGATAGTGTTACTCGCAGGGTACCAAAGGGTAAGAATACGAATTTTGGTTTTGATCGGTGAAACAGTGTAGATTTGGACCAAAGGGCCTAAATGCAGGGATTGGGGTGGTCTGTCCAAAATGTTAAGTGGACAGTGTTACCCGCAGGGTTCTAAAGGGTAAGTAACTTATACAAATTTTGGTTCAGATCGGTGAAACGGTGTAGATTTTAGCAAAAGGGCCTAAATGCAGGGAAAGGGGTGGTCTGTCCGAAATTTAAAGTTGACAGGGTTACCCGCAGGGTTCCAAAGGCTAAGTATACAAATTTTGGTTCAGATCGGTGAAACGGTGTAGATTTGTATACATAACAGACAAACAGACAGACAGACAAACTTTGTGCTTTATATATATAGATAGATATGTACAACAAGTTCCATTTTAAAAACAAGCGGTTTTAGCATGGTTCTTAAAAATACCATTTAAGCCGGAAGTAATTTTGAAAATTTTATTATGAAATAATATGATAGAGCTTTTCAAAACACGCATGCAGACACTTTTCCGGGTTTTCTAGCTTTACAACTTTAGGCACAATTATCAAAAGAGCTTAACTTAACGTTTTTGCTAAACTGGACCCCAAAAGTCTGAGTGCTCTTAATGTCATTTAAAAATGTTTATGTTCGACGATGTCGAAATGTAAATATTATATGTCAACGTATCATAATGAGGGTCATTATAGTTCTATTCTTCATTATGAAACAGTTCCTCCAGCCAATCAGAGCTCGTTCATTGACCAATTAGGTAAGGATAACTTCGCATATGCGCTCAAAATCCAACATGTCGGACATGAATTACATGATTTGAAAGTTCAAATTGGAAATTGAATCAACCGTTGTAGTTACAATCCCAAACACAGAGACAAAATCAGCACGAACCTCTAGGGTAACAAGAAAATACTATGACATATTCAAGAAATTTACGAATCTACGTCCAGAAGTTAGCAACACAGCATTCTTCTACATAAATTACCGACATGGAAAGTGCACCGCCCCATATGTTCGTGTAAATAATCTGGTGAATATGAGACAAGAAATAGCACTGTACCTTAATATCCCCAACTCCTATTTCTACACAGCGCATTGCTTTCAAGCAACTTCGGTGCCAATATTAGTGAATGCTAGTTCTGATCGGCACTAGACATCATGCAAGCTGTAAACAATAGCATTGCCAAGCAAAGTAAATGGTCTGTGCTTTCGAAATTCTTTGACCCACGCATGCGCTCTGTTCAGTCAGCAAACCACCCAGCGCGCTCTGTTCACTAACTGAAGTTACTGAAACCCACAGATATTTATGAATATTTATGTTAAAACATATAATAAAGTTATAATCATCGTCGAACATAAACAGTCGTATGCAACTCGCCTATAATGGTAATTAAGACATTCGTATGGAAATTATACTCGTGTCAACACGAATGTACCCAAAAGAGATAGGTTATGTGTTTTATTAATCTCATGTAATTTATTTCAGGATTAGGGCATAACCCATCTCTTTTGGGTACATTCGTGTTGACCGACTGAAAAGCACTAAACTCTTGTTTACTAAGGCAACACTGAAAATATGGCTTCAAACACCACAATTATACTCGTGTCTTAATTATTGCCATTATAGGCTCGTTGCATAATGTACTTTAACATCATTATAAATCCACCAGCCACCACTGCCGGACAGCCGGAGATTCGGGTTCAAAACCCGACTGTGGTCACACGTTCAAGAGTTACTCAGCAGTTGGCATGACATTTGATGATAGATTTCTTGTTATTGCGCATCGACTTTCGCTGGTGACAATATCTTACATCTTATTTTGGAAGCCTCCATCTTTGTTTAACTTGGCTATCAATCAGAAATAGCAGTATACTTGGTTGGTTCCTCAGTTTAGGGGCAGCAACAACGCGGTCATGTAGCCCTGTGTACTTTGGGTGTGTGTAGAATCTGTCTGTTTAACACATCGAAATGAAGTTGAGTGAATAATGTTCGCTACTCATCTTGCACAGTTCTTTCTGTCGGTGTGACAATTGACACACATAAGAACAGGTTAAGTAGGGCCGGACCTACAGCTGCAAATTTCAGGGAGTGGCACACATTACATCGGCCCGTAAAGTGTTTTATGACGCAGTGAAACATAAAATACGCTCTAATAACGTCAACTCTCATATGATTTTCCTTTTCCATTTCTACATTGTGAGTTTGAACTGTAAGCGTATGGACAAGTAATCTCGATACATACCAAACATACTATTATTATACCAACGCACGATCGTCTGCCGCCCTCAAACGTTTTAAAGAACTGCAAGATAAGTAAACCGACAGAAGAAAGGCATAGCAACTTGTAAGTTCTACGAATAACAACGGCACTGGACTACGATGACGTAACAAACAACTTCGTCGGGTGAGGAGCAAAGCAGGGACCCGGAACAGAACGTAACGCGGAACGGAACTCTTGTCTATGTGGAACGGAGAAATTCCGTTATCTCCAAGGTTATTTCCAAGTTGTAACGTTACCGCTGTCTGTTCCAAGCGTAACGTTACCGTCCTGGAACGGAACTGATTCTGAAACCGTACCCGGTATCTGGAACAGTGGAATGTTAGCCGAGCCTGTACCGGTACAGCGTATTGGAGACGGGTGGAACGTTACGTTGTCCCGTACCGAAATGAACAGAGGAATATCCGATACGTTACAGTTCGGAACATTCTACTTATAATAACGGAACAAACAGACGGAACGGAACGTTACAAATTTAACGGGATTGTATTGTTACAAGGCTGCATTATGACGTCTCAAGGTCAAGCAGAAGGCGTGCGATGTAGCTGTTATTTTTATTGGGACGACGTGCATGCATTTACTCACTCAATCCCATTTTCCCGCTCACCTCACAGCACGCCAGCCTTCTGTTTCAGCTAATGTAGAGATCCTGTACCCCAAAAGAAGCTGCGCGATTCCGTCCCCTCGTTGTGATCGGTTGATCAAAATTTCTTTGGGATACCGTACACGATTTGTGAGGTAGGGCAATGGGCAAAGCACAGTGCTATCAAGCGGTTCCGTGGCACATTTTCCGTATATAACTAAGTAGATCTAAGTTGCGGGAACACCGTAGTGTTTGTTTGTACTTCAACGTTGATTATCACCGAGACATGAGTTTTGAGTCCACATATAAAATTTATACATTTCAAGCTGCCTGGAGTTGGAGAGGGGAGTACAGACGATTCTCTAGTTTAATCAAATTTTGGTTGGCTTACATATCATTGACAATCATTTCATGTCTCTGCTTTCAGAATAAGGCTATATTATGACTACCCACATCGTCACTTCAAGAGGACAGCGAAATACTTATTATTAGACTATTGTTATTATTATTATCATCATTAGACAGTAATTATTATTTTCATAATTATTAGTCAATAATGATTATTATTAGTATACTATTATTATTATATTTTTCATTATTCTAGACAATTGAGTTTGTACAAAAATTCGCTATACAGCAACAGAGAAACTACCTTATACTATCGGGGCGCAGTTAGCCTATTATTAGGAACCGGATTCTTAGGTTCTTATCTATTTTTCCCATACTTCTAAATACTTTTACGAATCACACTGAAATTCCGTACTACCTAATAAACTAAATAATACGCGAGTACCTAAAAATAACTAATTGCAGTTTTGTACCATTTATTGTAGTATATTTCAAATTGTGTCCATAATCCTTGAAATTAAATGTGAAGATAGTGTTTATTCCTAGCTCCAGTTGATTGAAAGCAATCCTACCTAATGGAAAAATGAAATATTTTCAGCACTTTCCAGCTTATAAATTATTGTTTGGTTATTTACCGAGAGGAAAGAGCGAATAAATCTCTTATTATTCCCAAGAATCCAATATTGTAAAGAATCAACATTATTTGAACGAGATAGAGTGTGAAAATCATCTCTGACATCCTTGGCTTTATTGCAATCCCTAAAAGTGTAAAGTTATCGGTGATAATTTGATTACGCATGAAAATGAAAATCCACAGCCTGCTTCCAGTCTTCGATTGGGTCAGGAATGGAATGAATGAAGCCCCCATCTAGCGGCGAGGATATGGACTGTACCGGCTGCCGAGGCCTGACGCACTCCTCTGGGGCAATGATTAAATGAATGACAGATGAAATGAAATGATAGTGTAGAGTGATGCTGGAATGAAATTTTGACAGGGAAAACCGGAGTACCCGGAGAAAAACCTGTCTGCCTCCGTTTTCCCAGCACAGATCTCACATGGAGTGACCGGGATTTGAACCACGGACCCAGCGGTGAGAGGCCGGCGTGCTGCCGCCTAAGCCACGGAGGCGAGTTGATTACGCATCATTATGTAAAATATTTACTCTCTCGTTGCAATCAGATTGTCTACTAACAATGAGGTATTAATTTTAAGCCTTATGTAATGTATGTCAACTTTCGCTACCCTTTAAACATATGAACCTATTGTAAAAACCCATTCTACCTAATAAAAAACTAAAAAGAACAATTTTATGTTTTTGAAAACCTAAAATGACAATTTTAAAAACCACCAAAATCCGGCCCCTATTTATTATATTCTGATGGTTGGGTGGTAGAGCAGCTGACTCTGTACAGGGATAAACGCCAGGAAAGAAGAAGATGGTTGGGTGGTTTCGTAAGTATAACAAGAAGTTCCGTGAAGAACTATACAGCCTACTTTTCATGCCAATGATTATTCTACAGTATATGAACCTATCTAGAATAATGACGAAATTAAGTTGGTAATATCGAAATATCTAATTAGTTCAAAACATACCTGGTGTAATGTAGCCTAATAACGCACTACAGTTTGCAGCCCTGGTGACTGAATATATTCTTATTTCCATCTCTTAAGGTACAGAATACAACATTTGGTTGAAGTCCAATGGACGTTACATGCAGTTAGACACTGGATCTATCAGCACGCGTAAAAGCATGTTGCCAACAATACCATGCGTGTGATGGTCAGAAATAATCTGAAATTTTATGATATCTTGTTGTGCCAATTTTGGATGAAATCCATTTGTTAGTATAGAAGCTACATGTATATTAAAATTGGACTTATCAGCAGGCATAGAATCATGTTGGCAGCACTGACATATTAATTACTCCAAATTAATCTAGAAAGGCAGGTGCTATACGTGTGCAAAGTATAGAGCTCTTGGCTTACATACTTTCTGATATATTGATATTAGGGTAAAAAATATAGACAGAATTTATTAACAGTTGGCAGCCGTGATTGCTCTGAACAATACTTATAGTCATATCTGTTATGTTACACATAGCACATACGAAATTTGGTTGAAATCCAACTGATAGTATAGAAGTTACATGTATTTAAAAATTGGTACTATCAGCAGGCTTATAATCATGTTGGTAGAACTGATGTATATAAGTTAATCCAAATTAATCTAAAATGTCAGAATATACGTGTGCATAGTTTAAAGCTGTCGGCTTGCATACTTTCTGATATATTGGTATTTGGATAAAAAAAAATAGAGAGAGCAATTATTAACAGTTGGCAGCCTTCGTGGCTCTTAAGAATACGCTCAGTCATATCTGTTTATGTACACATTTTACATACAAAATTTGGTTGAAATCCCATTGATAGTGTAGAAGTTATATGCATTTAAACATTGGACCTATCAGAAGGCTTAAAATTATGTTGGCAACATTGTCATGTATGGCCTCCTGGAAATTAAACTGAAATAGTAGTATCTACATGTGTGCCAATTTTGGAATAGCTCCCATGCATACCTTGCAAGATATCCAACATGGAGCTCAAATTTCTAGTGCGTTTTTCAGCAGTTGGTACCACTGACATCATTTTCAAATATGGACGTGAGATATTCCGGTGCACATCTTTACTCATACTAAATTTGGTTTTGATTGCTGCAGCCGTTTAGGAGTTGATAGGGGGGGACACACACACAGCCAGACAGACAGACAGACACACATTTTCCCGGATCGATCTCATAAGTCTACTTTTTCCTCATTTTTGCAAAATGTGAAAAGTAGGCTAGGGCCCACAGCAACTCCTATTTCAGTACACGAGCTATCGAGTCTAATACCAACAGGCCGAGTGGTTCGAGGCTGGCTGGCGTACCTCTGGTCGTATTGGGTACTGATGCACATTAGTAGTATATGCCAAAAGCATAAGATGGCGTCGATAATTTAGAGGTGGAACACCCGATTCGACGAGTTGGCTGGGTATCGGGCTGGTCCGGAAGGCACCAGTAGCCAGCCTAACGCCACTATGGTGGATACTGTCCAGCATTTTCAAGGTTGCCGGTCTTTCTGAACCGTAAGCCGCAGAACCATAGTCTAGCCGGGACACGCCGAGGGCTTGGTAGAACCGTAGCAGCACCGCTCCGTCAGCCCCCCACGTAGTGCTACTAAGAAACTTGAGCATGTTCTGTTTCCTGAGACACGTCGTTCTTAGTTGCCGTATATGGGGCTGCCACGTTAATTTGCTGTCAAAATGGAGCCCCAAGAAGCGACAAGTGTCAACCAACGGCAACGCAGCATACCTGAGATGTAGTTCAGGGTGTAAGTGTAGCCTTCGGAGCCGACAAAAATGGACGACGGAGGATTTCGCTGATGAGAACCGGTCGTGAGCCCACCTGTCGACCCGGTTAATAGCTATCTGCAATTGCCGTTCCACGATTGACATACTTCCAGAGCTGTAAAGCAGAGCTAAATCGGCTACATACAGCGATGGAACTATCGTGGGCCCGGTGGCGGTAACAATGCCGTTTAAGGCAACCTCTTTTACTTTTACGCTCATCGGCGTATCGCAGGTTCTTTCTTCTTTTATATTTAAGGAAAATATATCAATTCAAAACAACCATTTATTGACACTTCTGGATGCCATGACAGTTAATTTTACAACAGTGGAAAAAAGATAATAAAGAAAAAAATGACAATCTTAATGTAGCATGTTTGGCCAAAAGATATGACACACTCCCACCCTGAGTTGGTGGAAGAACAACTCAACCATACATAAATAACTATAATTACCTCAAAATACAGTAATCATAAATCTAATCTCTTTGGTGTATTTACAGCTCTACCACTTTTAGAGGTTACTCTTGACATCCCTTCTCATCCCTAAACACATTTAGGCTAATGAGACTTTTGTCATATTTTGAAGAGAAAGGCTCTTCCTGTACCAATCTTGCGACTATTTTTTCCTGCTGACATTATCTCCTCACATGATAATTCTCCACGAGCTCTTGTAAGGTTTGCTCTTCGCGTATTTTGGATAAACCTCTTTATCCAAGCAACCAACCGAATTATTTTTCCATAGCTTGAAAAATATAAGTAATACCAATTAAAATCGTGGTACCTGCACTGATCATTATTTACATGTTTTGGGGTGCTACATGAAGTATCTACAAAGTAACTCATTATTTGAGTTGATTTTCTCTTTTCTTGCAAAATCAGCTCTGCCTCTGCAGGTGGAAATTCACCAGGCCACTCTGGCCGGTCCTTTCGTAAAAACTCGGGCCCCTCCCACCATTGAAGTGCTAACAATTTTTCTGCCAGACAACTCTTGTAGGAAGATCTGCAGGATTCAAATGGCCAGGAACATACAGTATCTCCACATTTCTGGTAAAGTCAACCGATGGATTTCTTTAACACGGTTGTGGACAAACACAGTCCATGTTTCTTCCTATAGAATCCATGCTAAAACCGTTGTCGAATCAGTCTAGAAATTCAACTTGACATCTTGGTAGTTTAGTCCTTCTAGCACTGAATTACCTAATCTAGCTCCCACTGTTGCAGCAATTAGTTCCAGTCGGGGAATGATGACTGTGTTTAATGGGGCTAATCTTGCTCTGGCTGCAAGAAGGTGTACCTTACTCTCACCGTCAATTTGTAGTCGTATGAAGACTACTGCAGCGTAGGCCTGTGCACTAGCATCACACAAAATATGTAGACTGACATCCCTGTGGTTCTTGGAATAATGAAACCAGCGTGGAATTCTCATCTCTTTCAGGAGAAAAGGGCTTAAATACCAGGTTACAAATTGGTCCTTAATATCAGTAGTAACCTCTTCATCTCAAGATATACCACTTAGCCATATCTTTTGTAATAACAATTTAGGAACTAGAAGTACTGGACTAACTATGCCAATCGGATCAAATATCTTTTGTGCAACTGACAGAATGGATCTTTTCGTGATCACTCCCAATTCATGGTTCTGTAACCATTCCAAGTTTAACAATAAATTGTCAGATTCCAAATCCCATCGTAAACCTAGCACCGATGTCCGTCCAACAAGAATGAAAGCATCATTGTTGGCCTGCCAACCTCTGAGGTCGAACTTTCCTTCCTGCATTATATCACGTGCTTCATTAATGAATTATTTCAGTTCTGATTCAGTATCAACACTGGTTACAACATTGTCCACATAAAGGCTCTGTTTAAGTCTTGATATCTGTCCTTTACTATATTGACAATCTTCCATTGCCTTGTACAAATGGTAATCAAGAACTGCTCCTAAAAGGAAAGTGCTACATTTTAATCCAAATACCACCCTCCGATGCCGAAATATCTTTATATTCTTCCAGTCATTTGGATCACACCAGAAGAACCTAAGAAAATCTCTGTCTTCTTGACGAACATTTATTTGTAGAAAAGCCATTTCTACATCAGCTGTCACCCCAAATCTCCCTTCCCGAAATTTTAGTAACAAAGAAGGAATCAGTTCAATCAGATTGGGTCCACACTCTAAACAATTATTGAGAGAAGGAGCATTTCTTCCTCTTGCTGACACGTCAAATACAGGACGAACTCTGGTGGTGCTATTCTCCTTAATAACAGTTCGATGTGGTAGGTAGTGTCCATAATTCCCTACTTCTTTGACTGGTACTTCTTCAATAATTCCCAGTTCTTCCCACTCAGCTAGAACTGCATCGTATGAAATGAGAAGATTTTGAGACTGAAGCTTTCTAGTGGTAGATTCTAACCTTTTGAGTGCTAGCTCCCTGTTACTAGGAAGAGCCAAGCTATCTTCTTTCCATAGCAATGAAACTTCGTAACGTCTCTCATCATTTACAGTAATACCTCTTAGAAAATCATCTCTAATTTGAAGCTGTCTTTCATTTTTGGACATTTTAACAGCTGAGTCTGAGATTCCAATGGTATCTAGGCTCCAGCGATCGTTGATCTCATTAACAAACAGAGCTGTAACTTCTTCTGCCAAGTTAACAGAAGATTGTTGTGGAACTTTCCCCATCAAAGTCCAGCCTAAATTTGTTTCCACAGCAACCAAACCAGAAGATAGAACTTTAATATTTCCTGTCAGAAGTGTGTCCGCTACATCCGCTCCAATCAGCAAGTCCACAGGCCTAGACTCATCCCCAATATCTGTCAGGCTGATATTCCCTTCCTCAAGTTCATTCAACCAAGGTCCTTTCTTGACCGAAGGGATGCTATTACATATTAAAACCTGATCCAATACTTCAAAATTACATTGATATTTGCCATCCGGGCTTTCAATTTCTACTTTGTAACATGAATGTTCATTAACACTCGTTTTCCCTCCCCCAAAAAGGTCATGTTTAATTGTTTCAGTTCTGACTGGAGTGTAACCTAATCTTTTAACAATGTCTTTCTTAACATAGGATAGGGGCAGATGACCTCGTAGTTCCGCCCCTTAAAACAACAATAACTAACTAACTAACATAGGATCTTTGGGATCTTGAGTCAATTAAGGCTCTAACAGAGAAGGAAGAGCCAATACCTTTCATCTTTATAACTAAAGTTTGCAAAATAACTTTAGGATATTTAGAAATATTACTCAGCGAATTTGTCTTTTGTTCATTCTTCCCCTCGGATTGCCTGTGTTCGACATTATTATGGGATATATTTTGTTTATTCTGAGGTAAATCAGGGCACATCAAAACTTGGTGGCTCTTACTAAAAATAATGCACCGTACTACGGCTTTACATTTATTGACACAGTGTCCCTTCTTAAAACACTTAAAACACCCACCCTTGTCCTTTAGGACCTTCTGTTTCTCAGATAGACCTAATTAGTGTGCTTTAAAGCAATTAAGGGCATCATGTTGACCTCCACAAAAAATACAGTACCCTCTCCTCTCCTCAACTGGGTTAGTGTTTAACAAGTCAGCTGCAGTAGCAATGTGCTCTGATAATTTGGGTTGGTCTCTACTCCTGTTATTATCTTTGATTCCAAAACCGGAAATTGCTAAACTGATCCGTTCCTCGGCTTCCACTTCCCTTTTCATGAATAGCATGAGATTGTCTAACCTATCTTTCGAATCACGTGTGTGTGCAAAATTGGAACTTCTTTGCCAGGCCCTAAGAAACTCCTCAGGCAAACATGACTCTACTAAAGGATACAACATAGATGCACACTTATCTGTTGTAACACCTAAGGTTTCAAGTGACCGTATGTGCGATTCCAAGTTGTCATAAAGGCTACACATTGAATTGCCATCACCGGGAGTGGAAGATTTCTTAAGAACTAAAGATAACAACTCTCTTTCGTAAACTTCAACCAACAGATCATCTCTACCGAACCTGCTCTTTAAACATTCTCCTGCCTTCGTATAATTTTCCCCAATAGGTGGAAAACTTTCAGTAATTTATCGAGCACGAGACCCTTTCACTGTAGCTTGCATTAAGTATTGAAACTTATCTTCCGGTGCAATATCCGGATCCTTGTCTATCTTTTCAAGCTGGCCCCTGAACTGTATCCACTGTTTTACATCGCCATCAAATTTCCTTAGTTCTAATTTAGGTAGTTTGAATTTTCTCTTACTCACAAGATCTACACTGCTACAATCACTGTTGTCTTGAGCGATACCTCCTGAAGGTAGAATAAATTCAACACTCACCTCTATATCAAGAAATTGACGTTGGTAGTCATCGGCAAGTCTACATTCGTCGTCCAAGTCCTCTTGGCCGACGTCAAGTTTTAGACTTACGACCTTACCATCCAGCTGCAGGAGCTCATCATTTTTCTTCCGAAGTAAAGAAAGGGAAACCTGAACTTTCCTTCGCTTTTCATGAGCTGTCATCTGGACGTCATCAATTTCACCTTTGAGGTTATTCAACTGCCTCGAAAACGCCGCCCGTGTTACCTTACGTAGCTTTATCGCTCGATCCAGTTCACGTTGGGTTGTCTCCATAATTAAAATATATTGATATATTTATCCTATCACTGGTCGCCACTTATTTTACTTTTACGCTCACCGGCGTATCGCAGATTCTTTCTTCTTTTATATTTAAGGAAAATATATCAATTCAAAACAACCATTTATTGACACTTCTGGATGCCATGACAGTTAATTTTACAACAGTGGAAAAAAGATAATAGAGAAAAAAAATAACAATCTTAGTGTAGCATCTTTGGCCAAAAGATATGACAACCTCGAACAAGGTGACAGGACAGAACCCCGAGGAACTTCGTTTTCTTGGGTATAATATTGCGATATGTTCTACCGACCCTTACACGGAAGAGTCGGACTAAATGAAATTCGTCCCCACTCATGAAGGGTGGAAAGGATCTCGTAGCGCCATATGGTGTCGTAGGTAATTCGGAGAAATGCCTCCTGTATGGCGCTCACAAGTCGCACCAGATGGACGGTGGTGGACATATGGGAGCGAAATCTAGACTGGTACCCTGACAGTAAGCCTCTCTCTTCCAGGAACCACACCAGTCGATGGTACACCATCTTCTCTCGCAGCTTACATAGGGCATTTGAGAGGCCTGTAGCTGCTGACAAGTTTGGGATCCTCTCCAGCCTTGGGAACCGGTATCATGATCCACTCTCGCCATTGAGATGGAAACTGCCCATCAATCCATATACGATTGAAGAGGACCAACAATTGCTTTATACTGGATTCGCACAGATGTTTTAACATTTGATTCTGTATGTCCGGTCCGGGAGACGTATCCCTACACAGTGAAAGCGCACTGCGCAGTTCCCTTTCAGAGAATGGTACATTGTAGGACTCCAAAGCAGCAGTGGCAAAGGACAAGGGGTGAGCCTCCGCCTCCCGCTTCAGAGTCAGAAACGTAGGATCGTAACTCCCAGAACAGGATACATCATTGAAGTGCGATCCAATACGGTTGGCAATGGCGAGTTGGTCCGTGATGATGTCTCCGATGATGGAGACTCCGTGTGCCATCAATGATATCGGGAGTCCGGAGATCCGACGAAGCTTAGTCCACACTTGAGATGAAGGAGTATGTGTCGTCATAAACAACACACACTTTTCCCACGTCGTTTTATTACTCTCCCGAATCAGATATCGGGCTCTAGCACGCATCCTTTTGAAGGTGATAAGGCTGGCCATAGTGTTTTGCCTCCGATAGCATTTGAAAGCACGTCGACGATCTTTAAAGGCTGCTGCAATCTCGGCTGTCCACCAAGGGGCAAGTTTCCGGTGGGAGTTTCCGGATGAGGAAGGTATTGTTTCCTCAGCAGCAGCCGAAATACCATGCGTTATGTGAATGGTATGATCATAGACACTCTCAAAGGTATCTTCGGCAAAATCAGCACGTGCTGTGAAAGTTGTCCAATCAGCCCGACGGAGAAGCCATCGACTTGGTAATTCGATGGCTCTCTGGTTCGGAAGAGTAACGATAATCGGGAAATGGTCACTAATACAAAGGTCGTCGTGTACACCCCACTGTAGCAGGGGAACCAGCGCACGACAGCACAAGGTGATATCGACATTTGAATAAGTGCCGTGTGCAATAGACCAGCGCCTGATCAGTATCTCAAAATCTCTCCCTCCATCACTAGTGGTAGCGGAGCCCTAGATGGTGTTGTGGGCATTAACATATCCCAGAAGGAGAAAAGGAGGGGGGGGGGGGGGAGCTGGTTTCAATCCAGTTGAGAATCAGGTGGAATGTACACGTTACATACTGTTGCCATTACTGGCGACGAAGTACGAACTGCAACTGCCTCTAGCTGAGTACGCAACGGCACCTCTTCACTAAAGAGGCTAGAGTGGACGAGAATGCAGACGCCACCGACGGCCACAGCTCCATCCACCGGGTCTTCAGAGAAGAGGTTGAAGTAACGCATTATTGTCTCACGTCCAGGACGAAACCTGGATTCCTGAAGACAGACAATGGTTGCCGAAAACGAAGATATTAATTGACGTAACTCATTGAGATGACCAGAATAGCTATTACAGTTCCCTTGTAAGTAGAAGTGGGTCTTCTACTTACGCTTGACCGTTTGCCACCATTCCCCATCTCTAGTTGGATATGATGGGGCAGGAGAGCGCACCTCAATCTCCACATCTCGGTCCGAAGACGAAGAAATTGGAGCGGGCAGTCCCCTGGATGGCGCACGGTCCTCGTCGGACTTCACGAGTCTCGCTCTTGGGGAAGAGCGAGAGCGGTGTCGAGGGACTTTCTCCCGGTCCGAAGACTGGGTGTCTGTCCCCGACATGTCCCGAAGAGATTTCTTTCTTGATCGGCGCTGACGTCTATTTGGGGAAGTAGATGGTCGCTTCCCCACAGACGCCAGTTCCTTACAAAACATGGCCGCTCCTGCTGACACCGCTCCACTGGTGGAGGTGGGAGTGGAATGGCCAGCAGACACCTGAGCAGCCCTGTCTCTAGGAGAGGAAGAGAAACGGCGCTGAACCGTTCCTCTCTCCTCCGCTGATGTATTTTCCTATTTGTAGGGGAGTTCCTCCATACGGTCGAGTTTGGCTTCAGCCGACTTCCCTCCCTTGATGGTCGTGGGAGCGGGAAGGCCAGCAGAGTCAGTAGCCACTCCGTCAGGAGGAGGGCGAGAGAGATGGCGACGAACCTTCTCTCTCATCTCCACTACTACTTTTGTCATATCGGGTGGACTGGAAGAAGGACCAGCCCTGGTCGGCAAACTCTTCTTTCCCCTGTTAACTGGAGAAGACGTGTTAGCCGACCGGTTCGGAGAAGAAGAGGACTTCTCCGATTTCGCCGGTTTAGATGGTATAACTGTCGCCTTCGTTTCCTTGCCCGAAGAAGGCTGTGGGACCTCCTTCGGGCAGACAATTTTTGCTGGTACAGCGAGGGGTGATTTCAAATCTGCTGAATTACCGGACGTCGAGGGTACTACACTGGGAACTGTGACAGCAGGGGTGAATGAGGACGTCGCTGCGGCCACAAACGTCACCCGAAATTCGGGGGCATTAATATCACGGTACCTCTTGCGAGCATCGTGATATGAAAGCCGATGCAATGTTCTGATTTCTTGGATTGTGGCTTCTTTACAGAACTCAGGGCACTGCTTCGATCGTGGAGAGTGGCTTCCTTGGCAGTTATACCAGGCCCAAAACAACTGTGAACATGAGGGAGGAGCCAGATTCACGCGCTCACCCGCGCCAGCCAATTGCATAGCGCGGCGTTGCCTAGTTAACTACGCAATCTGGGCTCGCTGTGCCGTACGAAATCACTATTTCTCTCCGCACACGAAAATCATTAATTATCCAATTATTTAGATGAACCTATGTTACAGAGCTAAACATTTTGAAGCTGACTGTGCAAACCCCATGACGATACGACCAGCCGTTCGGGAGATATCATCTGCTCTTGAACTGAAGGGATAATTAGAGCGAAGAATGGTTAGGTGTTGAAATATTTAGTTTCGCTGGGGAAGATAACAGTGACAGCATGGCTGTATCAATTCAGTAGTGGAGCTTATAGAAGTTAGTGCTGTGAGCTGAAGTTTTGAACTCATAACAATGTTTCGTAGCAAGTCGAGTGGCAGTCGAACAGCGAGGCAAGAATAATATTTTCAGGGTATACGGCCTTTTAAAGAATCTTTCGAATACAGAAGTACGTGAAAACACAAAATCTGATAACCTGTGTTGTTGTGTTGTCGGCAAATATGTTTTCTTTTTTAAAATTGAGTCGAATAAAACTCACCTCTTCACAGTCTTACCTCACGAGGCATAGAGTACCCGGATCTAACCCTAAGACCAGAACTAAATGTCTTGATTGAGCCGTGAATCGAATCTGGACATCATGGGTGACAGCAAGACTTGTTGTTGTTGTTGATTATTATTGTTGTAGGGGCTTTGTGACATCGTGGTCATGTAGCCCCGTGTATTTGAGTGTGTGTGGAATTTATCTGATAACCTGTGACACTGTGATGTCTCTACTAGTGTGTATATTTGTAATTGAGGAAGGATTTGCGTAGGAAGAGGCCGTGGCCTTACGTTAGGTACCATCCCGGCATTTGCCTGGAGTAGAAGTGCGAATCCACAGAAGAATCACTTCCACGATGGCTAAGGTAGGAATCCAACCCACATATTCCTAGGTTTGCATCACGAGGCTGAGTGTACCGTGTTCCAGCCCTCAGACCAGAATTACGTTTGTTGGGAATCGTACCCGGGACTCCGCGGTGACAGCCAAGAATGGACAGCAATGTGCTAGCCAGTACACCACAAGGTGGTCTCCAATAAACAAAAACTGATCCCAAAAATTGTATTCTCTGTTTCTATTACCTTTTAAAGGGCTACCAAGCAATGTTACTCAGAATGGCTTGGGGTGTAGATTACGTCATGTGATATAATAACGTTGTAATTGTTGTTTCATTTGAGGGGCTTGGACATATTGGTACTTTAGCCCCGTGTACTTGTCTGAAAATCTGGGTTACTGTGGTGTCTGTATTAGAGTGTGTGTATTATTATTATTATTCTGGTGAGGATTGGGAAGGAGGCGGCCGTGTCCTTAAGTTAGGAACCATCCCGGCATTTGCCCGGAGTATAAATGAGAAACCACTTTCAGGATGACTGAGGTAGGAATTTTACCTACATCTTCCCAGCTTTGCCTCACGAGATTGATCGAACCCTGTTATAGCCCTCAGACTAAAATTAAATAGCTTGGCAGAGCCGGGAATCGAACCTGAACCTCCTGCGCGACAGCCAAGAATGCTGGTCGCTGGTGGTCACTTTCACGAATAACGTTTGTGTGGCATCTTATATCTGCCTCATATCAAATTGTGTGCAATCCGTTGTGAGGATAGATATTCGTAGGATTAGGTCCCCCAGCTCGTACATGCGCTTGCATTCGGAGCGCCTTGTGTTCTGGGGGAAGGTCGTGTGTATACTGCGAGCGTAGAGCTGTGTCATCTCTGCCAGTCTCACTGTGGCAACAGCGCTCCGCTGGACGCACGCTAATGGGCGAGCCCATGTTAACAGTTGTTTTGTGTCTGGTATAGGACAAATCGGGGGAGGCGTACACCTCTCACCCTCATGTGTCCCCTTGTCACACTCTCTACACACGGCCTTGGCAGTGCACCTGGCAGAAACATGCCCGAATTTCTGGCATTGATAACATCACATAGGTGGAGGGATGTATACTCTGTGAGCTGCCAGAATAGGATTGACAGTTCTCGTCTCGCCATGTGGTCTGATAACGAGATTGCCAAACTGTACAAGCCAGAGATACGGCTGACCAGGCACTGAAGCACGTGGGCTGTAATATTGCAACGCAGAGTATTATGACATCAGCTATGCGAACATGGATTGGTCAAGACACTGAGGGGTGATGACTGACATGGAATTTCCAGCGAAATGTCAATACTATTCAGGCAGCTCACAGAGTATACGGTCGAACATCGCAGTGGTTCGATGTGACCTACATCTGCTTAGGTAAAACATCACCCTCAAAATGGAGAATAAAAGCGCCGGTATCGACGCTGTTCTCTCCGATCTTTCGGGTGATGCGCCCAAACTTGGTGACGCCTATCTTCCCCAGATTCCACAACAATTCCGCATCGCTATTCAAAATGAATTTACGATGGAAAATAACTCCACGGACCTCATTCATCGTTTCGTGTTTTGAGACCTTAACGGGAATTTCGCTGAAATGCGTGCATTCCAGCAACGTTTCGGTTTGCTGTCGGCTAATTGTATGCAGTAGGAGCTGTCCGTTCCGGAGCTTGGAAATCCCGTTTAGATCTCCAAATTTCCCCTCGAATTCCTCGGAAAAGATCATTGATTTCACCACTTTGAAATAATCCCCGTCTGTCCTGATAGCTACCAGGTAGTGAGGTGACTTGTCAACAGGGAACCGTGCATTGAAAGTTTTATCCCTGATCCGACACTCAAGAGACGGCTATTTACGGGGGACACCCTCTGATGATTTATTGGGCCGCTTTCGCGTCATCCCGAAATCACCCTCCACGAATACAATCTACTCCGAACGAGGGTCATCACTGTGGGCGCCACCCAGCCAAGGCAATACCTACCTGGCATAGCAGGTATTGCCCGGGGTCCCAGTGCCTTGAATAGGCACTTCCCCCTCGGCATGCACAGTGATATGTTTGGCGAAATTATTCGGCCGTGCAGGGACCTCCGTTGTGAGGCGGATACCACTGCAAGGGTACATGGCGCACCCACCTGACGGGATGGGTAATACCGTCCAGGCTTTCTGGCCAGATGGCCAAGTTGGTGGCCCTTCCGGAAGGCAGCATGACGTTTATTTCTAAGGGTCAAACCAAAAATGGGACCGGAAGTCGGAAAAGACCTTTTACAGGCAGGGGATACCGTAGATGAATTTTCTCTTCCCATCAACAGGGAGTCTTCAAAATCAAAGTCAGTCATGTCAGTCTGTCTTGTCGGCCCTATTAGTGTCCTCCTACGACAAGCAGAGCATACCGTGTGTGTATTCTAATCCGCAACCCACACGTGGGTGTACCTAAAAGGATGTCTGTCGCACCCAATGGGGATTATCCACACTCCAGTAATGCATATTATGACGATAAACGGTTCCATTGTTGTGGAATCGTGCTTCGTCCGTAAATAAGATGGTCGCTAGAAAAGCCGGATCAGTTTCCACAGAACGCCACCCGTGCTTCGAAATCATGACCATGTATCTCCAGGTGTAAGTGCAGATGGTACGGGTGAGACCAGTGGGTGTGCATTATCCGCATAACAGACACTCGGCTGATGTTCGTCTCCAGTGCAATGGCCCATGTGGTAGTATGAGGGTGACGCCGGATATCGTCAAACACAACCTCTTCATTGTGAGCAGACGTCACGCGATGATCTCAAACAGGCCGTGTTTTTCCCAGGGATCCAGTATCTCCCAGGCGTCTTTCCACACTCCGAAATACCATGCCTGTCGGTCGTTGTCTATCCGGATAGAGTTCTTAGTACAGGCCATGCGCCTGGTATGCATTCTGTCGAGCTCCTCCATTAATATAACTTATTCAGGCGCGGATTCAAGGGGGGGGGGTCACGGGGGTCATGACACCCCCCCCCCCCCCAAACGGAGAAAATTTTTTTTACAAACTCAAAAAACCAAAACACAATAACCAGACAAATGAAACTTAACGAATTTTAACTTTTTTTTTTCGTGTAGCCTCCTGAGAGGCCGAGTGCAGGTCTTTCTAGTCGACGCCCGTGGGCGACCTGCGCGTCGGGATGAGAGATGAGATGAATGGATAAAAGTGGGCAAGGATGTGGAAGGAAACGGCCGTGGCCTGTCAGAAGGTACTGTGTCAGCATTTGCCTGGTGTTGAAAATGGGAAACCACGGAAAACCATTTCAAGGACAGCCGACGGTGGGGCTCGAACCCACGCGTCTACCGAGTCAGCAGAGAGCTTGGCCCCATGACCAAACGCCGCGCTTTAGCCAGTGTAGCCACTACTGTCGGTGGTATATTATTGAAAATGTAGTATTTATGATTGACAAACCTTTCTCGGAGTTGTTGGGAGTAGTTTCACAATTTCAATTGCCACTGCTGCACCGGAAATTACCTTTAACGTAAATAGGCCTAAAGCATTATTGGTCGTGTTCATTTGAACAAGGTCGGCCATTTTCCATTCACCCCGGACACTACGTCATACCCACGTGACACGTTGCCAACATGAATAATGAAATAATAGACAAAACCATTGGCCTGGATAAAGATTATTGATGCCCGACTTCCCCACTGTGCGTGACAAAAACCAGGGGTGTTATATATTAGCTAACGTGGCCCATCAATCCACCATTGGTCTGGACGAAAATATTGGTCTAGGCAAAACCATGGGTCTGCCACATACGATATAGTTCCGAATGCGTAGGGTTGGCATTATGGACTCCTTCACAAAGATGGCAGTCAAGGCAGCAATTTCAACTATTAAGTCGTGCTCCTATTAGGGCGGGATGGTGGGTCTACGGCAGCGGACGAGTGAACATCCATTACTATATGAGTCGTCTAGTATCAAAACCGGCCAAGTCACTGAAGGCATATTTTTCAGTATGGATGAAAAACCTCTAGAGACAAAGCAATGGAGGTCACAAAAGATTTTATTGCATAGTTATATCCGTAATGGTTTAATATTTAAGTTCTGATATTTTGAGAAATCTGATTCATAATGAACCCATCTTTTTTGCTAATATTAATTTTGACTTGGCCGTTTTTGTTGCAATTTGGTGTAAAGAAAAATCTTGCATTTCTTGAAAAGTCAACGGAAATAATTTATTTGTTTATCAAGTGCTTTTAAACAAATAAACAAAATGATAGCCCCTGCGAGAACTCTGTCGCCTACAGCCCGCAGAGCACTAAACCGAGCGGGTAGTCTGTACACAAGGAGCACACAATCCATTATGCGAGAGTTCTCGCACGGCTCCGCTAGTTGTTCCTATTTTAATAAGTGACTCATTTTCTTTTACTGTGTTCAAGATCTAAGTGAACTACTAACTTTTAACGAATTTTAACTGAAAAACTGTTTTTTTTTTCATTTTATTCAATACTGAAAATTTCTTTATTGCAATTATTATGTTCTGTTACAACTGTACTTATTTACTACTTCATACCTGTTATATAAAAACATATTCATAAACGATGTTTATAGTGATGTCACGATGAATGTGCAGCAATGCACGAATAGGAATTTGGGGCTTTTTTCGCACCAAAAAATTTTTCCGACGTCCAAACTGCAAGCTTGGTTGGCAATTTAAGCTGTGACTTTCTCCCTTTGTCGGTACCAACTCCACTTGCCGAAACTGCAACGTACTTTGGTATTTTTCTCGAAGCTCGATGTAAAAGTCGCAAAACACGCCGTTGCAATTTGTACGAATATTTTAGGTGCGCTAAACGCATCAAATTTCTATCCATGTAGCTTGCAAAAAATTGGTCTGGTTTTGTACGTTTGGTTATTTTGAGATTGCGTTTTTAGTGATACCATTTTGCTTAACTATTTCGATTCGCTGACCCCCCCCCCCCCCAAAGCCAAACTCTAGATCCGCGCCTGAACATATTCATATGCTCTTCGCTGGAATACATCTCGAGGCAGTGAATACGCTTCGTGTTGTGAATTACGTCGAAGGAGCGAGTTCGCGCAGCTACATACTGACTTGCCATCGCATGTTGTTTTCGTTCCAATGGGGCACACTTTGCCCTAACTGTGGTCTACGAAGCTTGGAACATGTACGACGTAGCTAACTGGTTGCCTGTGCCCTAGCCAGAGACAATCACCTCCTCATCCTTGTCCAATCCAGCACCTTAGCTTATGCAACGATACACACGGTCTTCTTTTCTTTTTCTTTTTATTTGATCGCTTACCCTCCAAGCTCGGCTTTACCCTCGGACTTTGCGAGGGATCAGTCCTCTACCGTCGAATTCCAGGACAGTGCCTCGTAGCTGAACACACCTTGACAGCAGATACAACTGGGGATGGAGACAAGCCAATCGCCTAAGTGACCACGAACTTGGGTCTAATGAAGGAAAGGGCAGCGAAGGGAGTGGGAAGAAAGATGCCGTGGTCCTGTCGAAAGGAACCATCCCAGCAATCGCCTGGAGGAGACGTGGGAAACCACGGAAAACCACTTCTAGGATGGCTGAGGCAGGAAGCGAACCTGCCTCTACAAAGTCAGTGTGCCACACGAGGTTGGGTGAACCCCGTTCCAGGCCTCAGACCAGGAACAAAATTTCGTGGCAGAGCCGAGATTTGAACCCAGGCCTCCGCAGTGACATGGTCTTTTACAGAGCCAAATAAACAAATCGTGTCGCCTCCGTGGTGTAGTGGTCAGCGTGCATAAATGCCACCCCGGAGGTCTGAGGTTTGATACCCGGCTCTAACAAGAAATTTGACAAGTGGTATGAGGGCTGAAACGGGGTCTACTCAGACTCGGGGAGAAGAGTAGAGTGGGTTCGATTCCCACCTCAGCCATCTTCGAGTGGTTTTCCGTGGTTTCCCACTTCGTCTTCGGGCAAATGCTGGAATGGTACAGTACCTAACCAAAGGCCACGACCGCCACCTTCCCTCTTCCTTGCCTATCCCTCTCACTCTTCCCATCCCCTCAACAGGCCCCTGTTCACTTCGCAGGTGAGACCGCCTAGGCGAATTGCTAGTCACACTCCCCAGTTGTATCCCCTGATTCAGAGCCTCAAGCTGCAGGACACCGTCCTTCGCTTAGTCCGTGGGAAAAGCCAACCCAGGAGGGTAAAAAGATAACGAAAAAAAAATCAGTCTGTGAAAACGATTAAGTATATAACCTTGCCATTCGCCAGGCAACTCCAATCGCGCGCTTGCCATGTGAGCTACTGCGACATTTGACCTGCAGCGCGCACCTTCCTGTCTATACAATAAAATTTGACACTGGCGCCATCTCGTGGTTAAAAAACAATTAAGTTTGATTGCTGTCACAGATTAGTTGACATTAAGAATCGTCTAAATATTTCGGATGGTCACCATATTGGATTTTTATATACTTTGTAGGCCATAGAGATATGTACTATTAGATGATGATGATAATTGCGTAGGTTCATTGTTCAAACGTTGGTTTCGATCGCATGATTAGGACACAAGAAATTAAACCTTAATTTTAAAATTTCGCACAGCCGCCATCTTGAAGTTATGTAAACAATTGAGCTGAATAGGATGTCAGTGCATTACAAGGTGCATACCATTTGATGTACCATGTGTGACGGCACTCGGATGGTTTAAATTCGAGAAAAGTCTATTTAAATACAACAACTTCGCTTGACCGCCATGTTCGGTTTTTGAGAGTCACATCGTTACACTTCTATTAGTGCTTTTTTCCACCATACAAAACGTCAGGGTGATATCTGTAATAGTTTCGGAGATTTGGAATGCCGGTGAAATAGTTCGCGCAATTGCCAAGTTGGATTGGTGTGATGTAATAAAATTTGAAGAGCACAGTCGGGGTTGGACAAAATAGTACTATGACCTTACCGAGTTTCGTTGAAATCGCTCCAGCAGTTTAGATTTTATTAGGGAGAGGAGCGAGGCGACGGTCACATGCAAGCACACACATACGAACACACACACGGACTATATGTGATGTCATAGGCCTATCTTTCATAAATGTAAATAATAAAGGAAGCTTTCCAGTCGGTCAACACGACTGAATAGCTTTCATTATTAGAATTAAGCATCACTGAAAAATGGCTTCTATCACTACTAAATGACAATAGGCCAACAAGTAAACGAAAAGCAGGAACGGGAGGTTTAATTTAGAAGAGAAATACTATTATTGGTCACAAAGGAGCTAAAGTTCCGCTTACACGTACCTTGATGCTCGGTACAGTTGGGAGTCGAGTTCCGACTGTACCGTTCCATACGTAACGTTCCGCTAACACGTACCTTGATGTTCGGTACAGTTGGGAGTCGAGTTCCGACTGTACCGTTCCATACGTAACGTTCCGCTAACACGTACCTTGATGTTCGGTACAGTTGGGAGTCGAGTTCCGACTGTAATGTTCCAGGGCTGTAACGTTCCACACGCTCGTTCTGAGTTCCAAGTTACAGTTCCGGAACGATACCGCAAGCCAGCTCGGGGCCGCGGTATGGCGTACGTTACGTAACGTGGAACACAGCGGTACGTAACGCATTTCAGTTCTGTTCCGGGTCCCTGATGATTAGTTTAGTCGTTTATTAATGTTAAGTTTTGACCAATTGAGTAGCTACAATTGAGATTTGGTAAAGATGGCGGCAAAATAAATATGACACTGAGGTGCCCTTTTCTAGTGTTACGTCTGTACAAAATGTCGTGTTTCAATTGATAGGGGGGAGCCGACATATACACACACAGATACACAATGTTTCTTTAAAAAAAAGGTCCCTTAATACTAGCCACGTTCTTCTACTGGCAGTGATCTGTAAGAAAATCAGGAATTTTTAGTCTACTTTTGACATTTTGCAATAATGAGGAAAAAGTAGACTTATGAGATCGATCCGGGAAAATGTGTTTCTGTCTGGCTACCTCTCTGTCTGTCTGTCTGTCTGTCTGTCTGGATCTGTGTGTGTCTCCCCCCCCCCCCCCCAATCAACTCATAAACGGCTTCAGCAATCGAAACCATTTTTAGTATGAGTAAAGATGTATACCGGAATATCTCAAACCCATATTTGAAAATGATGTCAGTGCTACCAAGTGCTGAAAAAAACGCACTAGAAATTTGAGCTCCATGTTGGATATCTTGCAAGGTATGCATGGGAGCTATTCCAAAATTGGCACACAAGTAGATAAAGCTATTTCTGTTTAATTTCCAGGAGGCCATGCGCGACAATGTTGCCGAAATAATTTTAAGCTTTCTGATAGGTCAAGTTTTTAAATGCATATAACTTCTGCACTATCAATTGGATTTCAACCAAATTTTGTATGTAATATGTGGACATAAACAGATATGACTGAGCGTATTCTTAAGAACCACAAGGGCTGCCAACTGTTAATAATTGCTCTCTCTATTTTTAATCCAAATACCAAAATATCAGAAAGTATGCAAGCCGACAGATTTAAACTATGCACACGTTTAGTACCTTTAATTTTAGATTAATTTGGAGTAACTTATATAGTCAGTTCTACCAACATGATTCTAAGCCTGCTGATAGCACCAAATTTTAAATAAATGTAACTCCTATACTATCAGTTGGATATCAACCAAATTTCGCATGTGCTATGTGTACCATAACAGATATGACTATGCTTATTCTTAAGAGGAATCAGGGCTGCCAACTGTTAATAAATGCTGTCTATATATTTTTTCCCTAATATCAGTAAATCAGAAAATATGCAAGCCAACAGCTCCATAATTTGCACACGTATAGCACCTGGCATTCTAGATAAATTTGGAGTAATCAATATAAGACAGTGCTACCAACATGATTCTATGCCTGCAGATAGGTTCAATTTAAAAAAAACATGTAACTTGTATACTAAAAATGGATTTCATCCATAATTGGTACAACAAGATATCATAATATTTCAGATCATTTCTGACCAGCACACGCATGACATTGTTGCCAAACATGCTTTTACGCGTGCTGATAAATCCAGAGTCGAACTGCATGTAAAGTTCATTGGAATTCAACCAAATTGTGTATTCTGTACCTTAAGAGATGGAACGAAGATGTATATATTAAGTCGCCAGGGCTGCCAACAGTACTGCTCTATTAGGCTACATTATACCAGGTATATTTCGAACTAATTAGACATTTCGATATTAACAACATAATTTCGTCATTATTCTAGATAGGTTCATAAACACTAGTTTAATCATTGGTATGAAACTTAATTTTAGGAAAAGTAGGCTCTTTAGTTCGTCACGGAACTTCTTGTTAGGGTTTTAATATGTGTTTGATATTTGTTGCAGATGATTATTTTATCATATTTTCATACATCATGTTGCGGTATGTTGATTTAGGCGTTCAATTTTCAATCCTTCTTTATGGTGCACCATGTAAGGTTTAATACCAAGGGACTTTTTAGTGTTACGCTATACATTTATCTTGTGTCTTTGATATTTATCAATTCATTCATATCGGCTGATGTTGTTGTTTGAGTCTTCAGTCCTTTGACTGGTTTTATCCCGCTCTCCATGCCTCCCTGTCCTGAGCTAAGCGTTTCATCTCCACACAGCTACCACACCCCACATTCGAGGCAAACTGTTTAACATATTCTAATCTCGGTCTACCCCTGCAGTTCTTGTCCTCGACCTTCCTTCCATAACTAAGTTTGCTATTACTGGGTGACTTAGTATGTGTCCTACCAACCTATCTCTTCTCTTCATTAGCAGTCGCCAGAAACATCTCTCCTCTCCCACTCGTCTTAATACCTCTTCGTTTGTAACCCTCTCTTCCCATCTGATCTTCATCATTCTCCTGTAACACCACATTTCAAACGCTTCAAATCTCCTCTTTTCTGCTGCACCAATAGTCCAATTTTCACTTCCATAGAGTGCCACGCTCGATGTCAACAGATTCCTTTTCTGTAGAAATGCCTTCCTTGCCTGAGCCAACCTACTTCTTATATCCTCTTTCCTCCAACCATCACTGGTGATTTTGTTTCCTAAGTAACAGAAGTCTCCTGAGATTCGGGGATATAGAATGCCAGTGAAATATATCGCACAGCCGCCATGTTGGATTATTGAAACGTAATAAAATTTGTTGGGCACAGTCGGGGTCGACCTGAATAGTACTACAGTATGACCTTACCGAATTTAATAGAAATCTATCCAGCCACTTAGATTTTATTAGTGGGGGGTGGGGGCACACACACGGACACACACGGACAAAAGGTGATCACATAAGCCTATTTTTTTCATAAATAGAAATAGGCAAAAAACGAGATTTTAAAATCTGACACTAGCGCCATCTCGTGGTTAAGAAAACAATTAAGTTTGATTGCTGTCAGAGATTAGTTGACATTGAGCATCGTCTAAATATTTCGGATGGTCACCATATTTGATTTATATATACATTTTAGGCCATAGAGCTATGTACTATTAGCTGATGATTATTACCTAGGTGCATTGTTCAAACGTTGGTTTCGATCGCATGATTAGGACACAAGAAATTAAACCTTAATTTTAAAATTTCGCACAGCCGCCATCTTGAAGTTATGTAAACAATTGAGCTGAATAGGATGTCAGTGCATTACAAGGTGTATACCGTTTTCTGTACCATGTGTGACGGTGCTCGGATGGTTTAAATGCGAGAGAAGTCTATTTAAATACAACTTCGCTTGGCCACCATGTTCGTTTTGCAAAGAGATTTTTGAGAGACCCATCGTAACACTTCTATTTGTGCTTTTTTTTTCACCATACAAAACGTCTGTAATACTTTCGGAGATATGGATTGCCGGTGAAATATTTCGCACAGTTGTCATGTTAGTTTGGTGTGATGTAATAAAATTTGAAGAGCACAGTCGGGCCGGACAAAATAGTACTATGACCTTACCGAGTTTCGTTGAAATCGCTCCAGCAGTTTAGATTTTATTAGGGAGAGGAGCGAGGCGACGGTCACATGCAAGCACATACATACGAACACACACACGGACTATATGTGATGTCATAGGCCTATCTTTCATAAATGTAAATAATAAAGGAAGCTTTCCAGTCGGTCAACACGACTGAATAGCTTTCATTATTAGAATTAAGCATCACTGAAAAATGGCTTCTATCAATACTAAATGACAATAGGCCAACAAGTAAACGAAAAGCAACAACGGGAGGTTTAATTTAGAAAATAAATAATATTATTGGTCACTAAGGAGCTAAAGTTCCGCTAACACGTACCTTGATGCTCGGTACAGTTAGGAGGCGAGTTCCGACTGTACCGTTCCATACGTAACGTTCCGCTAACACGTACCTTGACGCTCGGTACAGTTGGGAGTCGAGTTCCGACTGTACCGTTCCAGGGCTGAATCCTTCCACTTGCTCGTACCGAGTTCCAAGTTACAGTTACGGAACGATACCGCAAGCCAGCTTGGGGCCGCGTTATGGCATACGTTACGTAACGTGATACACAACGGTACGTAACGCATTTTCGTTCTGTTCCGGGTCCCTGATGATTAGTATAGTCGTTTATTAATGTTAAGTTTTGACCAATTGAATAGCCACAATTGAGATTTGGTAAAGATGGCGGCAAAATAAACATAACACAGAGGTGCCCTTTTCTAGTGCTACCTGTGTACAAAATTTCGTGTTTCAATTGATAGAGGGGAGCAGACATATACACACACAGACACACAATGTTTCTTGAAAAAAGTCCCTTAATACTAGCCACGTTCTTCCACTGGCAGTGATCTGTGCGAAAATCAGGAATTATTAGTCTACTTTTCACATTTTGCAAAAATGAGGAAAAAGTAGACTTTTGAGATCGATCCGGGAAAATGTGTGTGTGTCTGTGTGTGTGTCTGTCTGTCTGTCTATCTGTCTGTCTGGCTGGCTGTGTGTGTCCTCCCCCCCCCCCCCTATCAACTCATAAACGGCTGCAGCAATCGAAAACAATTTTTAGTATGAGTAAAGATGTATACCGGAATATCTCAAGCCCATATTTGAAAATAATGTCACTGCTACCAACTGCTGAAAAACGCACCAGAAATTTGAGCTCCATGTTGGATATCTTGAAAGGTATGCTTGGGAGCTATTCCAAATTCGGCACAGATGTAGATAATGATATTTCTGTTTAATTTCCATGAGGCCATACATGACAGTGTTGCCAAAATAATTTTAAGCTTTCAGATAAGTCAAGTTTTTAAATGCATATAACTTCTGCACTATCAATTGGATTTCAACCAAATGTTGTATGTAATATGTGGACATAAACAGATATTACTGAGCGTATTCTTAAGAACCAACAGGGCTGCCAACTGTTAATAATTCTCTCTATAATTTTTTTTATCCAAATACCTGTATATCAGGAAGTATGCAAGCCGACAGCTTTAAACTATGAACACGTATAGTACCTTACATTTTAGATTAATTTTTAGTAACATATATAGTCTGTTCTACCAACATGATTCTAAGCCTGCTGATAGCACCAATTTTTAAATACAATTAACTCCTATACAATCAGTTGGATTTCAACCAAATTTCGTATGTGCTATGTGTACCTTAACAGATATGACTAAGCTTATTCTTAAGAGCAATCAGGGCTGCCAACTGTTAATAAATGCTGTCTATATTTTTTCCCCAAGATCAATATATCAGAAAATATGCAAGCCTACAGCTCCATATTTTCCACACGTATAGCACCTGGTATTCTAGATAAATTTGGAGTAATCAATGTAAGTAAGTGCTGCCAACATGATTCTATGCCTACAGATAGGTCCAATTTAAGAAAATATGTAACTTCTATACTAACAAATGGATTTCATTCAAAATTGGCACAACAAGATATCATAATATTTCAGATCATTTCTGACCAGCACACGCATGAGATTGTTGCCAAACATGCTTTTACGAATGCTGATAAATCCAGAGTATAACTGCATGTAAAATTAATTGGACTTCTACCAAATTGTGTATTCTGTACCTTAAGAGATGGAACTAAGTCGTAAATATTAAGTCGCCAGGGCTGCCAACTGTAGTGCTCTGTTAGGCTACATTATACCAGGTATATTTCGAACTAATTAGACATTTCGATATTAACAACTTAATTTCGTCATTATTCTAGATAGGTTCATATACTGTAGATTAATCATTGGCATGAATCTTAATTTTAGGGAAGGTAGGCTCTTTAGTTCGTCACGGAACTTCTTGTTAGGGTTTTAATATGTGTTTGAAATTTGTTGCAAATGATTATTTTATCATATTTTCATACATCATGTTACGGTATGTTGATTTAGGTGTTCAATTTTCCATCCTTCTTTATGGTGCACCATATAAGGTTTAATACCAAGGGACGTTTTAGTGTTACGCTATACATTTATCTTGTGTCTTTGATATTTATCAATTCATTCATATCGGCTGATGTTGTTGTTTGAGTCTTCAGTCTTTTGACTGGTTTTATCCCGCTCTCCATGCCTCCCTGTCCTGAGCTAGGCGTTTCATCTCTACATAGCTACCTCACCCTACATTCGAGGCAAACTAACATATTCTAATCTCGGTCTACCCCTACAGTTCTTGTCCTCGACCCTTCCTTCCATAACTAAGTTTGCTATTCCTGGGTGTCTTAGTAAGTGTCCTACCAACCTATCTCTTCTCTTCATTAGCAGTCGCCAGAAACATCTCTCCTCTCCCACTCGTCTTAATACCTCTTCGTTTGTAACCCTATCTACCCATCTGATCTTCATCATTCTCCTGTAACACCACATTTCTAACGCTTCAAATCTCCTCTTTTCTGCTGCACCAATAGTCCAATTTTCACTTCCATAGAGTGCCACACTTGATGTCAACTGATTCCTTTTCTGTAGAAATGCTTTCCTTGCCTGAGCCAACCTACTTTTTATATCCTCTTTCCTCCAACCATCACTGGTTATTTTGCTTCCTAAGTAACTTAACAGAAGTCTTCTGAGATTCGGAGATATTGAATGCCAGTGAAATATTTCGCACAGCCGCCATGTTGGATTGTTGAAAAGTAATAAAATTTGTAGGGCACGGTCGGGGTCGGCCAGAATAGTACTATGACCTTTCCGAATTTAATTGAAATCTATCCAGCCACTTAGATTTTATTAGTGGGAGTTGGGGGCAAACACACCGACACACACGGACAAAAGGTGATCTCATAAGCCTATTTTATCATAAATAGAAATAGGCTAAAAACGAGATTTTAAAATTGACACAGGCTCCATCTCGTGGTTAAGAAAACAATTAAGTTTGACTGCTGTCACAGATTAGTTGACATTGAGAATCGTCTAAATATTTCAGAAGGTCACCATATTGGATTTTTATATGCATTGTAGGCCATAGAGCTATGTACTATTAGATGATAATTATTGCGTAGTTGCATTGTTCAAACGTTGGTTTCGATCGCATGATTAGGACACAAGAAATTAAACCTTAATTTTAAAATTTCGCACAGCCGCCATCTTGAAGTTATGTAAACAATTGAGCTGAATAGGATGTCAGTGCATTACAAGGTGTATACCATTTGCTGTACCATGAGTGACGGCGCTCGGATGGTTTAAATGTGAGAAAAGTCTATTTAAATACAACAATTTCGCTTTGCCGCCATGTTCGTTTTGTAAAGAGATTTTTGAGAGTCCCATCGTTACACTTCTATTAGTGCTTTTTTCCACCATACAAAACGTCAAGGTGATATCTGTAATAGTTTCGGAGATATGAAATGCCGGTGAAATATTTCGCACAGTTGCCATGTTGGATTGGTGAGATGTAATAAAATTTGATGAGCACAGTCGGGTCGGACAAAATAGTACAATGACCTTACCGAGTTTCGTTGAAATCGATCCAGCAGTTTAGATTTTATTAGGGAGGGGAGCGAGGCGACGGACACATGCAAACACACACATACGTACACACACATGGACTATATGTGATGTCATAGGCCTATCGTTCATAAATGTAAATAATAAAGGAAGCTTTCCAGTCGGTCAACCCGACTGAATAGCTTTCATTATTAGAATTAAGCATCACTGAAAAATGGCTTCTATCACTACTAAATGAAAATAGGCTAACAAGTAAACGAAAAGCAAGAACGGGAGGTTTAATTTAGAAGAGAAATACTATTATTGGTCACAAAGGAGCTAAAGTTCCGCTAACACGTACCTTGATGTTCGGTACAGTTAGGAGGCGAGTTCCGACTGTTCCGTTCCATACGTAACGTTCCGCTAACACGTACCTTGATGTTCGGTACAGTTGGGAGTCGAGTTCCGACTGTACCGTTCCATACGTAACGTTCCACTTGCTCGTACCGAGTTCCAAGTTACAGTTACGGAACGATACCGCAAGCCAGCTTGGGGCCACGGTATGGCATACACAGCGGTACGTAACGCATTTCAGTTCTGTTCCGGGTCCCTGATGATTAGTTTAGTCGTTTATTAATGTTAAGTTTTGACCAATTGAGTAGCCACAATTGAGATTTGGTAAAGATGGCGGCAAAATAAACATGACACTGAGGTGCCCTTTTCTAGTGCTACCTCTGGACAAAATTTCGTGTTTGAATTGAAAGGGGGGAGCACACATATACACACACAGACACACAATGTTTCTTGAAAAAAGTCCCTTAATACTAGCCACGTTCTTTTACTGGCAGTGGTCTGTAGGAAAATCAGGCATTTTTAGAGTTTTATTATGTGTTTGAAATTTGTTGCAAATGATTATTTTATCATATTTTCATACATCATGTTACGGTATGTTGATTTAGGTGTTCAATTTTCCATCCTTCTTTATGGTGCACCATATAAGGTTTAATACCAAGGGACGTTTTAGTGTTACGCTATACATTTATCTTGTGTCTTTGATATTTATCAATTCATTCATATCGGCTGATGTTGTTGTTTGAGTCTTCAGTCTTTTGACTGGTTTTATCCCGCTCTCCATGCCTCCCTGTCCTGAGCTAGGCGTTTCATCTCTACATAGCTACCTCACCCTACATTCGAGGCAAACTAACATATTCTAATCTCGGTCTACCCCTACAGTTCTTGTCCTCGACCCTTCCTTCCATAACTAAGTTTGCTATTCCTGGGTGTCTTAGTAAGTGTCCTACCAACCTATCTCTTCTCTTCATTAGCAGTCGCCAGAAACATCTCTCCTCTCCCACTCGTCTTAATACCTCTTCGTTTGTAACCCTATCTACCCATCTGATCTTCATCATTCTCCTGTAACACCACATTTCTAACGCTTCAAATCTCCTCTTTTCTGCTGCACCAATAGTCCAATTTTCACTTCCATAGAGTGCCACACTCGATGTCAACTGATTCCTTTTCTGTAGAAATGCTTTCCTTGTCTGAGCCAACCTACTTTTTATATACTCTTTCCTCCAACCATCACTGGTTATTTTGCTTCGTAAGTAACTTAACAGAAGTCTTCTGAGATTCGGAGATATTGAATGCCAGTGAAATATTTCGCACAGCCGCCATGTTGGATTGTTGAAAAGTAATAAAATTTGTAGGGCACGGTCGGGGTCGGCCAGAATAGTACTATGACCTTACCGAATTTAATTGAAATCTATCCAGCCACTTATATTTTATTAGTGGGGGGGGGGGCACACACACGGACGTACACACACGGATGAAAGGTGATCCCATAAGCCTTTTTTTTTTCATAAATAGAAATAGGCTAAAAGCGAGATTTTAAAATTTGACGCTGGCGCCATCTCGTGGTTAAAAAACAATTAAGGTTGATTGCTGTCACAGATTAGTTGACATTGAGAATCGTCTAAATATTTCCGATGGCCACCATATTGGATTTTTATATACTTTGTAGGCCATAGGGCTATGTTCTATTAGATGATGATTATTGCGTAGGTGCATTGTTCAAACGTTGGTTTCGATCGCATGATTAGGACACAAGAAATTAAACCTTAATTTTAAAATTTTGCATAGCCGCCATCTTGATGTTATGTAAACAATTGAGCTGAATAGGATGTCAGTGCATTACAAGGTGTATACCATTTGCTGTACCATGTGTGACGGCGCTCGTTTGGTTTAAATGCGAGAAAAGGCTATTTAAATACAACAACTTCGCTTGGCCGCTATTGTGGAGAAAGTGAACTAAAGCTCTTTCGAGCAATCTACTTCCTGTAGAAAATAGACAGTGTTTTGATTTAGAAAATAGACAGTGTTTTGATTTACATAGTTTTGATTTTGTCAAGGCTTCATAACTTAACATAACGAAAATGGTTGTTTGGGTAGATTATGTAACAAAATGGGTCATGGTCACATTGTGGTCGTTACGTTTCATATCCGGAAGTCATTTGTATCGCATGGTAACGTTATTGGGCCATATAACGTTATTATGATATTGGTTATCGTAGAAACGAAATAGTATTGTCCGACAGAAATAACGTTATTTGAATAAGTCTCTCGAAAAATATCCCCTAATACCGTTATTCAGACTAATAACGTTCTTCAGATATCGGTTATCGTAGAAACGAAATGCTAGTGCCCTCCTGAAATAACGTTATCGGAATACATATCTCGAAAAAATCTCCTAATATCGTTATTTGGACTGATAACGTTATTCGAATATCAGTTAACTAAGGAACGAAATGGTAGTGCCCGCCTGAAATAACGTTATCGGAATACTGAACCCTTGGGCCATCGGGTCCATGACGGTCGAACCAATGTCCTTAAGGAAGAAATGAAAGAAACGTATAGTTTCTTAAAGGAACGGAGAGAGATTTTAAGCCAGGAATATAGCTTAACATTGTGCAAGCGACTAGGGACAGATGCTCCTTAGATGAGATCACCCCACTCGACATGCCAGAGAGGGCTGGTCACGAGTATTAATAACTGAGTGGAATCTTCCACCGTGATAGAAAGAGAAGCCTGAATCGGAATTCAAGCTGACGTGGCTGGAAATTGACAACGTCGCATATGCACCAGAAGAGGAATAATTAAAATTAACACGTTTACGAGCATAATAATGAGTAAACAAGCACAGCACAGTGAATCATTTGGAATGAGAGATTTTTCAGTATAGTGAAACCATGTAATAATTGTGCAGAAATAAACTGCCGACGTAAGACGACGTCATCGGTGAATTACCTAAGCCTCTGTGGAGGGGAGAGACCAAAAGGAATGCAACTCCCACACAATTGAGGACGAGAAATTAATTAATATCTCCAAATTGCACGATCGATTCTTAGGTGCAATAAGATCATTTGACATTGAGAAGACGAGCTTTCGGAAGGTATAATTTTTATATTTGTGGCACCATTATTTTAGAAGTTGACCACAGGAAAGGCTTGAGTCTTATTTTTTTGTAGTAAAACAGTATAAAGCTTCGGGCGTTTCCAAGCCAATCATGCAGTATTCGAACGGCCCGAGGGGTATCGCCACGCATCACGCATCACGAATCCGTCCAGGAGGACGTGAAGTTATATCAGCACATGCAGTTATTCTGAGAGCCCGTGAGGGGACGTAACTCTGCGTTACATCGATAACAGCTACCAGTACTCCTTGAGGGGAGAAACGCTGTTTAACACCGCCGAAGCAAGATCCGATAGCCACAGGCGTCACAGTAGTAACGACTTGCTTGCCTCCATAAGGAGCATTCAAGGCGAGATTTTAAAGTATCGCCGTAGTGAAATCTTAGGAAAATCCTAATTATAGGATTTAGGCCCGACTGTATACAAGTTAAAGTGAAAATTCGCAAGATATAGTCAGAGCAGGCTGCGAACGTCGGACTTAAAGGCGATAGGTCGTTAAATGTGCGAACGAACAGATCATAACGTACGGAAGTATCGTACCAGACAGATAAACTGTTAGTCAAATTGAAGAAACCTAAAAGAGAAGAACAGAATAGGTTCGAACGTAAGAGTGTTAAAAACAGTTCCAATAAATGGAATAGGAGACTATAAACATTAGCTCCAGATATCAGGCGAACAATTCTAATAGTACTAGAATCAAGAAGTGCTAGCTGCTAGAAACTAAATCTATAGGTCTTAGAGGAGACCTTGATCCATATAGACTCTCGTTAGGATCAATAGACAGATCGACAGAGAAGCCGTTCAAGCTAGATAATAGCCAGTTATCCAGGATAGGAATAGCAGAATTGAACTCCAGGGAACAGTAGATGTTTCAGGACTTTCGCATTTCTTCAGAATAGGAAGCCGACATCAGATAAATCTCACCCTTGGAGACGGGAATTAAAGAAGATCACGTGTGATAGGCTCAGAAGTACGGCCTAGTGATCGAGTAATTGTGAAGTGTAAAATAATCAAGATTGTGTGTTAGATAATATTTTTAGTGTTATTATGTGTTCAAAAGGGACACACTAGTATATAAAAATGTCGTCAATATTAAGTGTTATAGATATAAGTCAAAAAGTGTTTCTACGTAAGATGAATACCTTCAATATGGTGTAAAAAGTTCAAAGTGGGCCCCAAAAATGAAACACCACACCAGATTTAAGATCATGGGATGATCTGAAAATATGTAAGTACAAAATTCATTTTTATTTTGGTGTCAGAAATTGATTGTGTACAAAACCCACCAGAGTTTTTGAGTGAAAGGGATGTGTTTTAATGAATAAATACTGAATAATCAAGAATACGGTCTGAACAATAATAAAATAAATAGAGAAATTATGAATAATTATGTAAAGAATAAATCCCGTAGAGGTAATAGGTGAATAAAGGGTTAAAGTATTTAACAAATGTCATAAGAGCAAGCGAAATATCAGTTAAATATCATGAAAGACATTGAAATAAAGTAAAGTTGAGATATGAAAGAAATAGCTTTTGAGCTTATATAAAGAATAAAGAATAATAATAATAATTAAATATGGAAATGTTAAATAAAAATCAAATAAATTGATATGAACATAAGAACGTTAAGCCTTAACGTATGTGTAAGAAATGAGGTTCAATGGAATATTTTAAAACAGGGAACGATTTATCGACCATGGAAGATTAATATGTGAATTAAAATAATATTGAATTGTTACTAAAGAGATTTTATCAGTTCTTGGGAAGACATTTTCGGCTTAAAATAATGCATAGCGCATAATGAGCGCAAATATAATATTAAAGTGTCACGCTCGGAACGCGTAGTAGTTAAATACTTGGTACATTACTTATGGAGGGTAGTTGATTGCAGTGAATGATAATTGTATAAGTCCTCTATTTGTGACATTAGTATCACGAGGCATTGTGTATGTATTTAAAAAGGGAGCTAATATATGGTATTATTGAGCGTATGTCATATGGGCCACGGCCGACTCTAAATCGCATTTTGTATAAGCCCTCTGTATGGGATTAGTTCCCGAGGCACCTGAAGAGATTCGAATGCAGGATCTTCTTATGATAAAAGCCCCTGAAATTCTCCGTCGTCGTATGTGTATTTAATCTTCCCAATCAATGAGGACCCTCTCATAATTAATAAATGCCAAGGATATGAAAATGGTCTGTGAACCAAAGAATAGTTGTTTGAATGTTACGGTACAATAAAGCCTGGTCTCCTCAGAACTGGATAGAATGGAAAGGTTTGTTTTGAAAGCCTTGAAAATAAGCTACTAAAATGTTGGGTCAGACGGGAAATCTCCACCACCCTAACAGGTCATAAATCGCACCCCAGTAGTAGAGACTAGCTCTTTTAAAGCGAGATGGAACAGAGACCGTCTCGTAAGCTGTTGTAAAGAGAGACGAATACACCAGGAGTGTTTAGAGTTGTAAACGACCCGGGCATTGAACCGAGGCCCTTAAAGATGGATATTTCGTTTGCCGGTTCAGATCGTAGTTTCTTATATGATAATGATCTATTAAGACATAAGAGATAAATAACAATCCCTATTGTAATAATGTAAGGACGTGGGATTCCACGAGTTGATTGAAGGCAACTGAGTTCGGGAGTAACTATAGTTTTTTGACTGTGTCAAGTACCTTCACGCTCTGGAGTACAAAATTGATTTTCTGATTACCTTAATATATTTGTGAAATAAAGAGAGATGATAACAACTGAATGTGTGGACATGCCCAAAAATATTGAATTAGATAATTAACATAGATTTTAAATATAATTATATGTTTGTTCTTGAGAAATAAGAAAATATAAAAGCTAGTGTTTGAGGTGTGCAAGAATGACACCGTAATAATGTAAATGCATGGAGCCAAAGAGCTCGGAGTTATGTAAACTTAAATGTTAGTGCTTTATGGAAGTGAGACTAAGTAAGAATTGTTGGTTTATGTGAAAACCACAGGTTTTGAATACCATATTTGTTTATTTTATTTTGTGATCCCTTGTTCATTTGGAACAAGCAGTTGATATTTGGGTCAGTAATTAAAGTGTTAAAATATTTGTAGCGCCATTAATTTTATTAATTAAATATGTTTAAATAGGAGTTGATTTTGTTGTTATTTTTGCAAGTGTATCCTCTAATTAATCCAAAATATGTGAGTCACAGAGTGGGGGAACTTACCGCTGCCCCGAAATCCCGAATTGAGCTACGCTGGTATACTGTGATTGGCATATTTCTTGCTAAATGGGCACAATACATATCTCGAAAAATATTCCCCCAATAACGTTATTAGGATTAATAACGTTATTCGGATATTGGTTATCTCAGGAACGAAATGGTAGTGCTCACTATAAATAACGTTATTTGAATACATCTCTCGAACATTATTCCCCCAATACCGTTATTCGGACTAATAACGTTATTCGGATATCGGTTATCGCAGGAACGAAATGGTAGTGCTCACTAGAAATAACGTTATTTGAATATATCTATCGAAAAATATTCCCTCAATACCGTTATTCGGACTAATAACGTTATTCGCATATCGTTTATATATTACAAACGGCATCATCGATTGAGAACGGCACCATTTTGATACATTTTGCGTTGGAGAACTCCATAGAGTAGAAAGAGTGGAAGTGTCACTTTGCGACCTACGTCGTGTTAGGTTCTGAGTTTAGCCGCGAGGTTAATAAATACTCGGAAGTGCTTACCGTGATAGGGTATTGTATTTTTAGCCTACTTTTCACATTTTGCAAAAATGAGGAAAAAGTAGACTTATGAGATCGATCTGGGCAAATGTCTGTCTGTCTGTCTGTCTGTCTGTCTGTCTGTGCATGCCCCCCCCCCCTTATCAACTCCTAAACGGCTAAAGCAATCAAAACCAAATTTGGTATGAGTAAAGATCTATATCTGCATATCTCAAGGCCATGAAAATGAAGTCAGTGCTACCAACTGCTGAAAAACCGAAATTGAAATTTGAGCTCCATGTTGGATATCTTGGAAGGTATGCATGGGAGCTATTCCAAAATTGGCACATAATTATATAGATAATAATATTTCAGTTTAATTTCCAGGAGGCCATACATGACATTGTTGGCAAAATGATTCTAAGCATGCTGATAGGTCAAATTTTTAAATTAATAGAACTTCTACACTATCAATTGGATTTCAACCAAATTTCGTATGTAGTCTACTATGTGTACATACCAGATATCACTATGCGTATTCTTAAGAGCAACCAGCTGCTGAAAACTGTTGATAATTGCTGTCTCTACTTTTTTTACCCTTATATTAATATATCAGAATGCATGCAAGCCAACAACTCTAAACTTTGCACACGTATAGTACCTGACATTCTAGATTAATTTGGAGTAACTAATATTATGCCAATGCCGCTAACATGATTCTAAGCCTGATGATAAGTTCAATTCTAAAATGCATGTAACTTCTATACATACAAATGGATTTCGTCCAAAATTGGCACAACAATAGATCATAATATGTCAGATTATTTCTGACCAAGACATGCATGACATTGCTGCCAACATGATTTTACGCGCACTGATAGATCCAATATCTAACTGCATGTAACGTCCACGTTATCCATTTAACTTTAATCAAATTTTGTATTCTGTACCTTAAGAGATGGAACTAAGAATATATTAAGTCACCAGGGCTTCCAACTGTAGTGCAGGTATATTTCAAATTAATTAGAAATTTTGATATTACCAACTTAATTTCGTCATTAACTTAGATAGTTCCATATAGATTAAACATTGGCATGAATCTTTAAGTTTAAGAAAAATAGGCTCCTTAGTTTGTCACGGAACTGCTTGTTGAACTTGCGAAAGTGGCGAATGTCCGGAAAAACACTCTTCAATGCGCTTTTGAAGAAAGGAACAACAGACCGACACCACTTGAAATACATAGACCTAGGTGGATAGCAAACGACCTGAAGCTTAATAGAGATCAAGTACTAGCGAATTAACTAGACAACGGGGAAAATTCAGTGTACATTAAATTAGTGTACACCCTACTTTAAGAAAACATATTATCTCGACATGAAGGTGAGAAATCCTTTCGGCTAGCTAGCGGTAACACCACAAAGATAACTATCACTGCTTCAGACTCTTTAACAAAAAAGTGTGCGTGTCTGTTTAATCTCCTCCCGAAGTCAACAATGAAAGGCTCTCCCGCGTGCTTTCTACGCATGGAGTTCTCAAGGACATACGGAACGAGTGCTGGAATGAAGTATACAAATTTTCTGCTGTAAGTAATGGCATTGAACTTAAATACCCCATTCCATCATATTTGACGGTCAATGATTGTAAAGTTCTGTTAACATATGAAAGACAAGCTAAGTATTGTTTTTATTGTAAAGAAACCTCCCACTTACAAATAGACTGTCCGAACAGAAGGAATCGCCCGGTACTTCATGTCAGACAACAAACCTACAGTACGGTGCTGGGCGAGTCAGATGGGAGTAGTAAGCTAAGCGACACTACCGACATGGAAACTGCAGTACCTTCCCCTGAATATCCAGCCATATCAGAGGCCTTTCATAAGAGGCCCCATTCTACAAACACATATAGCATTGCGGAAGTAACTCAACCATCAGATAACGTAGCTGAAACATCCCTGACTACTTTACATAGCAATGAAGAGGGAACTGTGACGTCACGATCGGACAGCACGGGGAAGGGACACACCAGCAGGCAACACAGCAGTCTATGCAGCAGCCAGATACTACACACATCAAAAAAAGTTTTGCATCACCTCGGTTCCCAGATCTCCGGCATATAGACGTTGACTGTGTGTATTGTATCCAAGATACAGTCCCTTTGACTGTTCATAGATGTCACTAAAACTGCTCAAAGATGTAAACAACCATGCATGAGCAGGGCCTATTAGACGGAGGGGGTACGACAGCCGATCAGTTCCAGTCATTCCACCGGGACGAAGGTACGCTGCTCATGTTGTCTGTAGTTCTACCATGCCTAGAAGGTCAATACCGCAGTTCGATCGCGTCCGCATTGTTACTTTGTGTCAAGAAGGGCTCTCAACAAGGGAAGTTTCCAGGCGTCTCAGAGTGAACCAAAGCGATGTTGTTCGGACATGGAGGAAGTACAGAGATACAGGAACTATCGATGACAGGCCTCGCTCAGGCCGCCCAAGGGCTACTACTGTAGTGGATGACCGCTACTTACGGATTGCCGCTCGGAGGAACCCTGACAGCAATGCCACCATGTTGAATAATGCGTTTCGTTCAGCCACAGGACGTCGTGTTTCAACTCAAACTGTGCGCAATAGGCTGCATGATGCGCAACTTCACTCCCGACGTCCATGGCGAGGTCCAGCTTTGCAACCCCGACACCATGCAGCGCGGTACAGATGGGCCCAACAACATGCAGAATGGACCCCACGGAATTGGCATCACGTTCTCTTCACCGATGAGTGTCGCATATGCCTTCAACCAGACAATCGTCGGAGACGTGTTTGGAGGCACCCTGGTCAGGCTGAACGTCTTAGACACACTGTCCAGTGAGTGCAGCAAGGTGGTGGTTCCCTGATGTTTTGGGGTGGCATTATGTGGGGCCGACGTACGCCACTGGTGGTCATGGAAGGCTCCGAAACGGCTTTACGATACCTGAATGACATCCTCCGACCCATAGTGCAACCATATCGGCAGAATATTGGAGAGGCATTTGTCTTCATGGACGACAATTCTCGACCTCATCGTGCACATCTTGTGAATGCGTTCCTTCAAGATAACGACATCGCTCGACTACAGTGGCCAGCATGTTCGCCAGACATGAACCCTATCGAACATGCCTGGGATATGTTGAAAAGGGCTGTTTATGGACGTCTTGACCCACCAACCACTCTGAGAGATTTACGCCGAATTGTCGTTGAGGAGTGGGACAATTTGGACCAACAGTGTCTTGATGAACTTGTGGATAGTATGCCACGGCGAATACAGGCATGCATCAATGCAAGAGGACGTGCTACTGGGTATTAGAGGTAGTGGTGTGTACTGCAATCTGGACCACAAATGCTGAAAGTCTAGCTGTATGATGGTACAACATGCAATGTGTGGGTCTCATGAGCAATAAAACGAGCTGAAATGTTGTTTGTGTTGATCTCTATTCCCTTTGTATTTAACGGTTCCGGAACTCTTGGAACCGAGGTGATGCAAAACTTTTTTTGATGTGTGTATTAAGACTAAATGTCCCGATTTTTAGTTTGTAATTCTGACACCACGTAGCAGCACCAAAGTGAGGCAATTTCTCTTGAATGGAAGCTCGTATTTGCGATGTCAAAACCACTATGTATACTAGAGTGCAATAGAATTGATATCAATTCAATGCATTTTCCAAAATGTGAAAAACAAAGACGTTACTAGCAGTTTTTTATATTTCTGCTTAAAATATGAAAAAAAAACTTGTAATACGGAAACGGAGATTTATTTCCTGATTCCAATGCATTTTTCATAAATAAAATCGGGTGAATGGAATCGTCGGCATTTGTTTGGGAATTGTTTTGAAAAGGGTGGTTGGAGTAGCGGCGCGGCTATACAAGATCTCTAGCGCAAGGAAAATGATGAACACGCCGAGTTGACGAATATTGTATTTCGGCGAGTTACATTTGTACAAGTGCCTAGGCGTGGAACAATATCTGAGCAATAAAATTATAGTAATGTCACGCTTATGTAACGTTGACACAATGTGTTTATACAGATACTTTCTTACTTCCTCAAACATTCTTGATCTTGTTGATAATAATACATTGTAGGGGCTTGGGACATCTTGGTCATCAGTCTCATGTAGTTGACTATGTGTGTTACTGTATTAGAGCCAGGGATGGGGCAGGTGCCCTGAGTCTTCAAGTAAGGTACTATCTCGGCATTTACCTGGAGGGAGTGTGGAAAACCCTGAGAAACACAAGACACAACTGAACTTCAGGTGCAACCACAATGGTAGGTTACAGGTGAACTAGTCAATGAGAGATGTTGGACTGATGACAGTCTCCTAGGAAAAAAATCTTAAAATAAGAAGGAATTTCTGAATGGCAATAAACATCTGCTGTAAGAAACATTGTTTCAGTTCCTTACCTTTTATTTCGTTCAATACGCCAATACACAAGCTCTGCTGGGACTTTTCTTCGTTTTCTGTGAGCGTACAAAGGAAGTGGATATTTATGCAGGACGCTTGCACCTAGAGAACATGCGCTTGACTGTCGTCAGTATCTATGGAGACCAATTTTCCATTTTCACAATGGCTACGTCTTACTTTTCCACACAACGCATTGTTTCCGTTTGAATACGAACTCTCTTCTCTGAAAAAAGTTGTCACTGAATAGTTCGTGGTCTTGTACTCTTACAATCATATATTAGAAGTTCAAAAAAAGACTAAACCCGTGGCGCGACAGCCGTTGAAGAGCCTAGTTCTACCAAGCAACCGCTGTTCAGCCATGTAGCTTGCAGATTGTGGGGTGACGTTTAGTCATCCAACTTGTACAAATAAATTTAAAGTGAAATCAAAACTGCTCAGTACTTTACACATTCTCTAATGCAAGCGTAATTTCAAATATAAACTAGGGAAAAATCTTATGTAGGCCTATGTGTAGAGGTTTTTCTTAGGGCCTGGCTTCCTTTTCTTGGTACAGTACTTACTGTCGACCAAAATATTATGTGCACTCGAGTTTGAAGGTTGTTTGTGAAGTAACCAATAGACCTATATAAAATCCACTAACACAATCATTTTCGTCGTTCTATTTTACGTTAGTTCATGTAGGTTTGGAATTTTTTATTTATATTTTATTTTTTTATCGCAGTTGAAACACAAAAGGCGACCGTTTATAAGCATGTTTCAACCATGCGCCACATTTAATAATTATTATCTCACAAACCCGTCATCAGATCAAATCCAAATTTTAGCACAATATACATTGGAATGTTGTATAACAGGTTTATTAATTTCAACATGTTGTGTGTTCAAGAAAGAATTTTGTTATCATTTTTGTAAGGTAACTATTTCTAGGCTCGGGGTCGTTGTAAAATTTAGTTCTTGGTTGCGTTGTAATCCTTATACATCAAAAGGTTATGTTGTATGACTGTGAAATACGTAAATTAATTCACTTATTTTATATCGGTTTGTATTTATACGGGGAATTAAAACATGGTTCACCAGCTAGACGCTCCGGGATATTCTGTACAGCGTTGCTGATATGGAGCCCATTACTTCCGAGCGAAGCGTGCCTTGACGCGTGATGGAGCCCATCTTGGCAACGCTGTACAGCTTTTACAGGAGCGGCCAACTGGTGAAGCATGTCTTAATTCCCCATACAAATACAAACCGATATAAAATAAGTTAATTAATTTACGTATTTCACAATCATACAGCATACCTTTTTGATGTATAAGGATTGCAACGCGACCAAGAACTACATTTTCAAACCAACCCGAGCCGAGAAAAAGTTACCTTACCAAAATGTTAACAACTTTGTTTCTTGGCCATACAAAATTTTAAAATTAATGAACCAGTTATACAACATTTCAATGTATATTGTGTTAAAATTTGGATTCGATCTGTTGACGGGTTTGTGAGATAATAATTCTTAAATGTGACGCATGGTTGAAACACGCTTAAAAACGGGCACTTTTTGTGTTCCAACTGCGATAAGAAATATTAAAATATATTTAAAATATCCAAACCAACATGAACTAACGTAAAACAGAACGACGAAAATGATGATGTAATTGGATTTTACGTAGGTCTATTGGTTACTTCACAAACAACCTTCAAACTCGAGTAAACATAATATTTTGGTCAATGGTAGTCGCAATTCCCCCTGGGATTTAGTGGTATGCCCTTGAATCAGGGCTGGCATGCGAAACGAAATGTATGGCTGTGGGGGCGAATATATTTGAAATTCGCCGTGAGCGCGATACTCGGGAGCGAAATTACAATGATTGTCGGCGGGAAATTAAATCGAAACGAAACTTAATTCGAAGCGAAATGACATAGCGAAATCAACGCGAAACTTAATAGCAACGCGAAATTACATTGTACAATTCAATAAAATTTCACTCACGGCGCGAAAAAAATCGTTACAATCTTTTAATTTCGCTCCCGGCGCGAAATACAATTCATTACAGACTTTTAATTTCACTCGCGGCGCAAAATAAAATTCGATACAGACTTTTAATTTCGCTTCCGGTGCGAAATAAAATTCGTTGCAGTATTTTAATTTCACTCCCGGCACGAAATACGATTCATTACAGACTTTTAATTTTACTCGCGGCGCAAAATAAAATTCAATACAGACTTTTAATTTCGCTTCCGGTGCGAAATAAAATTCGTTACAGACTTTTAATTTCGCTCCAGGCGCGAAATAAAACTCGGTTACAGACTTTTAATTTCGCTCCCTGCACGAAATAAAATTCGTTACAGACTTTTAATTTCGCACACGGCGTGAAATAAAATTCCCAAACGGTATTTAGTTTCGCCCTCCGATGTGAATTTAAAATGAATGGAACATTTCATTTTGTTGTTGAAATTAAAATGTATTCGTTTCTAGAGTGAAATTATGTTCGGAGCGATGTTCAAAGTCCTGACGTTGGCAGCAGTAGCAGTCTTATTACCGTTCACCGCCTGCACAATCTGCAGGGCTGCAACAGCAACGTGAGTCATTCAATGGTCATCACTCCAGTAGAGGAGAAAGTCAGTGCTATGGCATCAACATCACCATCGTCGTTGACTGCACCTCGGACTCGTGGCTGGACCTCCCTGACGTTCATAACGCAATGGGGCAACAAGTACCTTTACTTGTTCTATAGCGAACAAGAAGACGAATGTGCTGTGTGGACAGACGTTCAAGATAAGTGACGAACTCCAATTACAATACAAATTGTCAGTTGTAACTCTTCAGTCAGTCAGCACTAATTTGCCCAATAACTGGGAGGGGTACAATGTATATACAGTAATATGTAAATAACATTATATGTATTAGTTTATGGTCACGATTATAATGCAGCAATTTTAGTGATCTTAAATCTAATACATGTTTTTTTTTCAGGAGTGTTACTTACATCTTATATACGTTGTACCCCACCCAGTTATCGGGTAAATTAATGTTGACTGACTGAAGAGTTACAAATAACAGAAAATCGTCTGTGGTAGTACCGCGGCGTATATTGAGTTCTGTTTCGGAGGCGGGTTACTCGCACAACAGGGTTGAGGGGTCATTCCTCTCATTTCTACATTCTTTATTCTTACACTTCCGGAAATTTCGGGGGGACTTGGCATTCCTTACTACTTCCTTCTTACCCTCAGCGCATTTATACTGACCATGGCACGAATGCAAACCCCTGTGCCACGTACAGTATTTCGTTTCGCACTGCAATTAGTTTTGCATCGCCTTTCACTATGTTATTGTGCTTAGAATTACATTTTGCTTCCATTTTAATTTTCGCGCTTACAATCAATATCATTTCACACCCGAATATCACGCTCATGGCGAAATTAAAATGTTAACGCGTCCACAACCATTTTGTTTCGCATGCCAGACCAGATTTAATTTCAGACATGAAATGATATATTCCATGCATTTTAAATTCACGCCGGGGGCGAAACTAAATGCTGTTTGAGAATTTTGTGTCATTAAATAAACCGTGGCACTACATCCCATGAAAGGCCTAGGCCTACCAAGCGACCGCTGCCCAGGCATCTGCAGATATTGGTCAGCGCATCGGGTTCCCTCGGCCGTTAATCTTGGTTTTCGTGACTTTCAGACAGCTACTCTCGAGGCTGAGTGCACCCCGTTCCAACCCACACGTCCGTTTCTAAAATCACTAACGGAGCCGGGAATCGAACCCGGGGCCTCCAGGTGAGAAGCAGGCGCGATATCCCCAACACCATGGCGCCAGCAATTTTTGTCATACCAGGAGCAAAATTAACAGTCGTTAAAAATGTTATTTCGCGCCGGGAGCAAAATTAAGAGACTGTAGCGGTTTTCATTTCGTGCCAGGAGCGAAAGGAAAAGTCTTGTATCGAATTTTATTTCAGGCCAGGAGCAAAATTAAAAGTCTGTAATGAATTTTATTTCGAGCCGGGAGCGAAATTGAAAGTCTGTAACGAATTTTATTTCGTGCCCGGAGTGAAATTGAAAGTCTGTATTTTTTTTTATTTCGCGCCAGAAGCGAATTTAAAAGACTAACGGTTTTTATTTTACGCCAAAAGCGAAATGAAAAGTCTTTAATGAGTTTTATTTCACGCCAGGAGCAAAGTTAAAAGTCTGTTAAGAATTCTGTTTGTAGCCGGAGCGAAATTAAAAGTCTGTAACGAATTTTATTTCACGCTGGGAGCGAAATTTAAAGTCTGGTACGAATTTTATTTCGCACTGGGAGCGAAATTAAAAGTCAGTAATGCATTTTATTTCGCGCCGGAAGCGAAATAAAAAGACTAATTAATTTATTTCGCCTCTGCAGCGAAATTAAAATTCTGTTACTAATTTTATGTTGCGCCAGGAGTGAAATTTTATTCCTTTGAACAATTTAATTTCGCGACGCTAATTTAAATTGATGATACATTTCGTTTTGCATGCCAGTCCTGCCTTGAATCGGTTTTGGTGGTGGCTCCATTTTTCACCTAAAATGTAAAACTAACTGCACTTGATGTCCGTAATGCTCTCCATCAGTCGTACCTATATGTACATCGTACACGTATATGATCTAACAGAGATACTGTCCAAAAATAAATTGCCGAAAATAGAACACCTAACGAACACTAAAAATAATGGTGTTGCAGGTAAAATAAACTAAGTAAAAAGTAATTAAAGGGATCTATGAACTAAAAACAGGAAAAACAACATGGAAAATTATAAGTCGTAAGTACAAACCGGTAAAATTTCAAAGGATCACTCAGAAATATCCAGAACTGAACAATAATTCAGAACTAGCCATCACAGTCACTGTCAATCGCAACATCGGACTAGATGCTCAGGAATCCCATACCGTCAGGTAAGGGATAAGGTCATCACTCTCTCACTTGACTTTCGCTCCCCTTTGCTGCTGCTGCGGTGGCCTTGGTCGAGCTTGTGGCGCACCGTGGCCGCCTGCTTTAAGCGTGTGTACAATCCTGTATGAAATATTACCTTATAAAAGATGATGGAAGTGTCGTCCTTCCTGGGTTATACAGCCATTGTATCCGGTAACCACATTTTGGCTCCCACGAGTGAGTTCTGCCAATGTAATGTTTCTGATTTTGTATTTTATGATCTTTATTGAGCACTGAGTCAGTAGGCCTAGTGGAAAACTTATTTACAATTACGTGAATCTGTGCTAGTGAAGGTGACACTTCATCAGGAAATTGCTGAACTTACCCACCGGGCCGACTCGTACTTAAAATAAGTTTTACAAACAAAAATACGATGTTGCAATGATAACTGTCTGAACATGTTACCATCTGAGGTTCAGACTGGTGACTGACAACACCTGCACGCTTATTGCAAGGTCAAGTTTGTACTATGCACGCGCTTTCAATACTACAGCAGGGGGCCGTGGGGCGCCAGAAACTCCGCCAAACCCGCAGCAGTAGCGAATAACAAAACCGCCGCTCGTCGTTCTTACTTAATATGAAAGACCCTATATATAGACCATAGAGTTATGTACTATTAGATGACTATTATTGTGTAGGTTCATTATTCAAACGTTGACTTCTATCGCATGATTGGGACACAAGAAATAAAAATAATAATTTAAAAATTTTGCACAGCTGCCATCTTGAGTGTATGTAAACAATTTAACAAAATTAGATATCAGTTCATTACAATGTATACAAACAATTGCTGTACCAAATTTCACTGCGTTCGGATGGTTAAATCGCCAGAAAAGTCTATTTAAATGTTCAAATTCACTTGGCCGCCATGTTCGTTTTGTAGTTAACAGGTTTATGAAAGTCACTTAAGTGACTTTTATCACCGTACAAAATTTCAGGGTGATATCGGTGACAGTTTCGGAGATATAGAATGCCAGTGAGATATTTCGCACAGCCACCATGTTGAATTGGTGAAACATAATAAGCTTTGAAGGGCACGATCGGGGTCGGCCAAAATAGTAGGCCTACTATGACCTTACCGAATTTCATTGAAATCGCTCCAGCCGCTTAGATTTTATTAGGTGGGGTGTGGGGGAAGAGGGGGGAGGGGTGGGGATGCACACCAAGGCCCGGCGTATGTGCGTGACGTCATGTCATGTCAGTAGGTAATCTGTGTCCTTGACTCTCCCCGCCTGCCGCTAGCTACGTGTGCGAGTGAGCTGTGTATAGTATCTCGTGGTACCTTGCAAGCCAGGCAAGTGCTTTTAGGGCCATATGGCCCAGGCGCACACTGTCTACGCTGGAACTCTCAGTTCAGGGGTGCGTGGCCAGCCTGTCGCGGCTGGATTTCTCGAAGTCGTTCTTCTCTTCTCTTCATATTATTATTATTATTATTATTATTATTATTATTATTATTAGACTATTATTATTGGCAATAAAATGTTATTGGATACCAATAGACTACGTCTCATACTGTTCCCGAGTACATTGTAGATCAATTCTCTATTATTGAATGGATTCATTTGATAGCAAAATTATGCCATTTACACTTAAGTGAGGCATACCCAAACACGATAAGTTATTAAAAAATGTTGATGTTGTTTCTTTCCCTTATTCGAAATGTACCACAAGCTTTCAATTCTCTTTGAAGCCTATCGTTAGCTCTAAACGACCTGTCTTGTTATGCCGATGGTTATTTCACATCTGATGGTGGGGTCCGGCATAAATCTTGTATCCTTCTTACGGCCAATAACAATTATTATTCTATTGTACTTTTGCTTCTAACACGAGGAAGACACGAAAACATGGATCGCGTAACATTTATGAAATGTTACAGATGCATCTTAAATCTATGTCGGTGATTCCCTTCTTAATTTTGGTGTTTGAACAGAGCTAGTTTATCAGACACTCCACAGTGGTTGCAGCATACAGTCTCACACAAGAGCAACCTTAGCCTCCACCTATTTGTGCTTGACTACTCCCTTTCATGTGTACTTCTGGATAAGTTGTTCTCCATAAAATATGGTGATTAGACACTTTCGCAATCAACCAGCAAGTTCATTTTGTTTTTTCTATACATCCGCTTCAGGCTTAATTCTCAAGTATTCCTTTGGTTCCTAACTAGTAAATCACCGTCTTCATCGTTACCACCATCTTCATCATCATCACCGTAATGAAAGCCTCATTCGTTGTACAAACACAAATTACGCACCATGTCACCCTGCCTTCAAGCAATTCTTGCACTCTCTGTATATATGTGGCACGGTGTCCCTACATGATGATTACTATACTTTGGATGTTCATTCACTGAAAATTGCGAAATTAGCTTCGAGGTTTTCCTATGCCCAGAACATAGAATGCTATGAAAATCAAATGTTCTTAAATACGATGTGTGGATTACATATAAATATGCAATTGGATTAACTCACGACGGCTATTTGTAGCATTGGCCTTTGAGAATATTTTACGGAAGCTATTCTAACAACTCTACGAGGTGAGTTTCTCTCCGAGTTCCCATATGAATGTTCGAATTGCAGAATAAGAATCTAGAAAAAAAAGGAAAACTTGTGCTCACTGACCTGGTGCAAGTCCTCAAAATGAACACCCCTTTGATGACTTAGGTATCATCGATACCATTTCAGTACCTCAAAGCGAAATTAAATTTCTTGGCAGGCCAGGGAATCAAACCCGGACCACCGGGGCGACAGCCAAGAATGTTAGCCGCTACACCACAAGGTGATCTCTTTCATTGTCAGCGCAATCTATTGCACGATGCCATGTAATTTCAGCACGAACTATAATAGTACACCTTTCTTCGTATTTTTGGCATTACATTGCCCCTGGTAAGTTAGATAGATGGTTCGCATACCATAACCAAAGAGCCGCATAGTTCCATAAACCAACAAACAAGCGAAAGAAATACCGACAAGCTGGTAGAAAGACAGACAACAGATTTTGTAATTTTCAGAGCAAAATTGTTTTACAATTAAGAGCACTCTTGGTCTCCATACTGTTGAAATAATGAAAATTGTCCTAAAACTTCAAAAGTTAGAAGGATTTCATGTCAACTTGCTTATTTTGCCGTATATCTTATGTGTAGGTAAATTCCATGAGTTATTGTTTCAGGCGATGTTGAAAATACGAATAAAAGACATAAATTACCTCAGATTGCAACGGAATATTGTTCAGTTTAAAAACCTGATAAATTTACTAACGCACGTTTATCGAATTCACATATCCCTGAACAGCACCAATCTAATCAGTTGGTGAATTCAGAATCTTGTTATTGAAATACTGTAGACTATAGCTTTATAGTCCTAATGTAGTTTTTTTTTTGTTCTACCCGTAATTAATTAGGTTGCTATGAGGAAGGCGATATGGTGAGACAGTTTCCTTGTGGGAATGATATTACGGATAGATGCCCTTCATGACGTCAATCTAATGAGAGGATTTAATGACAAATGAAATTAATGAGGCAAGGTATGAAATGGTTGTGTGTGGTATTTCGAGTTCGGTGTAGTCTGACCATGCACGCTAGCGTGTGTAGCTACGTCGGCTGGTTTGTGACCTTATGTCAACAAATTTAAAAAAATATATTTTAACACTCCTGATTCCATACCGGCCCTGTTACTGTCACATGCATGGTTACCAATATGCTTGATTCGATTTTTAGGATTATTATATCTCGCTGCACCTGCTACATCACCCAAAAAGTAGGGGCAGATGACCTCGTAGTTCCTCCCCTTAAAATATCAATAACTAACCCAACAAGTAGTTCCGTGAAGAATTATACAGCCTATTTTCATATATCCTACTTATGTTAATTGCCTCTATCAACATACAATAGTTGAGTTTGATTGCTGTAATAGATTCGCAGATATTGAGAACCGGTTAAATATTGCGCATGGTCGCCATGTTGGATTTTTATATCTGTAGGTCTTAGAGTTATGTACTGTTACGTGAAGTGTATTGTGTATGTGTAGTATTCAAACTTCAATCGCATGATTAGGACACAAGAATTAAAAACGAGATTTTAAAATTTCGCACAGCTGCCATCGTGTGGTTATGGAATCAAATGAAAAAATTAGATGCCAGTGGATTAACATTTGTAGAAGGATTTACTGTACCAAGTGTCACTGCACTCGGATGGTTAAATTGCGAGAAACGACCATGTGAATATTTATACTTCGCGTCGCCGCCATGTTGGATTTGTGATCACCAGGTTATTGAAAGTCCTATAGGTGAACTTATGTTCATAGCCCCAATGAAGATTAAAAAATTTAGTTTGATTGCTGTAATAGATTCGTAGATATTGAGGTCCATCTAAATATTTCGGATGGTCGCCATGTTGGATTGTTATATGTATAGGTCATAGAGACACGTACCATTAAAGGAAAATTATTGCAAGGGTTCATTACTCAAACTCTCACTTCGATCGCATGATTACGACACACGAAATAAAAACTTAATTTTAAAATTCGCACATTCGCCATCTTGAGGTTATGTAAACAATTGAACTAATATAGATACCAGTGCATTAAAATGTGTATAAACATTTCCTGTACCAAGTTTCATTGCGTTTGGATCATTAAATCGCGAGAAAGGTCTATTTAAAATTTTCAAATTCGCTTGGCTGCCATATTCGTTTTTTAGTTAAGTTAACCGGTTTTTGAAAGTCTTATAGATGAAATTCCAGTAGTGCCCTTTATCTCCGTACAAAATTTCAGGGTGATATCGCTATTAGTTTCAGAGATATAGAATGCCGGTGAAATATTTCGCACAGCCGCCTTCTTGAGGTTATGTAAAAAATTGAATGAAGTTAGATGTCGGTACATTAATGTGTATGAACATATACTGTACCAAGTTGCATTGCGTTTGGTTGGTTAAATCGTGAGAAACGTCTATTTAAAAGTCGCAACTTTGCTTGGCCGCCATGTTGGTTCTGTAGGCCTAGTTATCAGGTTTTCAAAAATCACATTGGTGAACTTCTAGTAGTTCCCTTTATCACCGTGAAATATTCCAGGGTGATATCGGTAATAGTTTCGTAGATATCGAATGCTGGTGAAATATTTTGCACAGCCGCCATGTTGGATTGGTGGGATGTAACAAAATTTGAAGGGCACGGTCGGGGTGGTGTGGAATAGTGCTATGAACTTACCGAGTTTCATTGCAATCGCTCCAGCGGCTTTGAAGTTATTAGGGGGAGCCACACACCATATCACACACACGCGCACACAGAGACAGACACACTGACAAAAGGTGATCTCATAAGCTTATTTTTTCATAAATGAAAATAGGCTAAAAAGTATGCAACTTCTTGTATCCTTGTTGCAGATCTGGTTCATGTACGTCCAAATATCATGTTTTATACGTCTTCGGTGTGTTTCTTTAAGGTGTGACTTTCCCACTATGGTATGTTTGTGCTCCCCAGGCACAAAAGACGTTATGAGCACGGCAGACCACAAGCATATGACAAAATGTTGGCTACAGTGCGCCTAGTGTCCAGGCTCTGCGCTCAGTACTAAACGTACTGCAGCACCCCGTCAAATGGACAGTGCTTGTGCGACTAAGCGCTGCAGTGCTAGTGTGATGTGCTGCACTGCTCAGAAATAGGCAGAGTAGGGCTGCGCTTCACCTGCTAGCACTGCTTCACCTTGCCCTTTGCACGGCCCTGGTGCACACACACGGACAAAAGGTGATCTCATAAGCCTATTTTTTAATAAATGGAAATAGGCTGAATACGAGATTTTAAAATTTCGCACAGGCGCCATCTTGTGGTTATGAAAACAATTCAGTTTGATTGCTGTCATTGATTAGTTAACATTGAGAATCGTCTAAATATTTCTAAATATGTGTAGACCATTGAGCTATGTACTATTAGATGACGATTATTGCGTACGGTAGGTTCATTGTTCAAACGTTGGCTACGATCGCATGATTAGGACACAAGAAATTAAAACTTAATTTTTAAATTTCACACAGGCACCATCTTGCAGTTATGTGAACAATTGAGCTGAATAAGATATCAGTGCATTACAAGGTGTAGAACATTTGCTATACCATTTGACGGCGCTCGAATGGTTTAATCGCGAAAAAAAAAAGATCTATTTTAATGTATCAACTTCGCTTGGCCCCCATGTTCGTTTGTTACTTAACAGGAATTTTGAGAGTCCCATCTAGTAGTTCATTTTATCACCGTACAAAATGTCAGGGTGATATCTTTAATAGTTTCGGAGATATGGAATACCAGTGAAATATTTCGCACAGTCGCCATGTTGGATTGGTGAGCTGTAAAGAAATTTGAAGATCACGGTCGGGGTAGGACAAAATAGTACTATGACTTTACCGAGTTTCATTGAAATCGCTCCAGCCGTTCATATTTTATTAGGGGACACACACACATACGCACACACACGGACTAAATGTGATGTCATAAGCCTATTTTTTTTTTTCATAAATGAAAATAATAAAGAAAGCTTTTCATTCGGTCTACGCGAATTTCGTGTTGACCGACTGAATAGCTTTCTTCATTAGAAATAACCATCACTGAAAAATGGCTTCTATCACTACTAAATGAAAATAGGATACCAAGTAAACGAAAAGCAAGAACGGGAGGTTTCATTTAGGAAATAAATACTCTTATTGGTCACAAAGGAGTGAAAGTTTGGTGTGTAGGTTACACTCTGCCTTATATGGCAACACTGCGAGAAGGTGAGTTCGATTCCCATCTTAGCTATCTTAGAGTGTTTTTCTGGGGTTTCCCACTTCCACTCCAGGAAAATGCGTGGATAGTTCCTAAGTCAAGGCCATTGCCAACTCCAAAAATAACAAAGTTTATCAGACTTCAACTACATGGGACTGATGAACAATAGGCTATGTTCCAAACCCCTATATGAAGCAACAAGAAATATTTCGAATCAATGGGATCCATCGTATTGATTTTAGGAAACATGTTTCTAACGTAGGCTACAATATGACCGCGATCGAAACGAGCAAGGTGCCTTGCCCTGTCTGATGGGGCACGCGCTCAGATTGAAATCATTATGTTGATTATTATTGATATTTCAAGAAGTAATTATCCTATGTTTGAATAAATAATTGGCCTGGAATTTCATATGGCCCAGCATCGTCAGTTCACGGTCACCTTCCATGCTTGTCCGGGAAGCGGGCAAATAGACACTTCCATAACGTTATTGACGAGATTCTTTTCTGAAATAACGGAATCAATTTCTCCGCTTAGAATAATGTTACTGATAGCGCATAGCTGGTAAAAATCGCATGTATACCGTTATTAGACTTATAACGTTGTTGGTGGGTTCGCATTTCAAAATAACTGAATTAATTTTTCTGCCCTGAATAACGTTATTGATAGTGTATGGCTGGAAAAATATGCTCGTATACCGTTACTAGACTTATAACGTTATTGGTGGGTTCGCATTTCTAAATAACGGAATTATTTTTCTCCCATGAATAACGTTATTGACAGCGCAAAGCTCGTAAATATCGCTCGTATGCCGTTACAAAGCTTATAACGTTATTGGTGGGTTAACATTTCTAAATAACGGAATTAATTTTTCTGCCCTGAATAACGTTATTGATAGCGTATAACAGGTTAAAATCTCTCGTATACCGTTACTAGGCTTATAACGTTATTAGTAGGTTTGCATTTTGAAATAACCGAATCGATCACTCTGCCTGAATAACGTTATTGATGGCGCGCAGCGGGTCAAAATCACTGTCATACCGTTACTAGACTTATAACGTTAATAACGGGAGCGCATTTTAAAATAACGGAATCTTTTCCTCTGCTGGTTATAACGTTAATAGCACAAACCAGGGAAAATTATAACCCCTTATTTCGTTGCCGCACTAAAAACGTTATTCATATACCATTTGTTTTGGGTACGGAAGCAGTAACGTAACAAAAATTAATTCGTTATTTCTGACAATTCTGTTACGTTATGAAGCCTTGGATTTTGTTATCTTTGAGTGTAGTGTCTTTGGAATGTCTTTGGATGCGATGTTGAGTTGTGTTAATAAAATATTGATTACTCTATATTAAAATGATTTGGTATGGTATATAACTGGCGACCGTGACAGGACTACTGGCAATCTCAACATCAAATAAAACAGAACAACGATGACCGAACGTCGAGTATTACGCGGCGTATTTACACGTGAGGTAAACAAGCTTGAAGAACTGTTGGCGCTTGCTGATGGTGACCACGTGGAGATTCGTAGCAGATATGCTTCACTTGTGGAACGCTACGAGAAGTTAAAACGTCTGGATGATGAAGTTTACAATGAGCTGCTGCTAAAGGAAGACCTTGAAGACATCGTGCTTGAAACAGAGATCAACAATTGCAGTGAGTACGACTTGAAATATTTTAAGGTTAGGGAAAAGGTGCAGGCCTTACAAGTTGGAGATCAAGCCGTTTATGAAGCTAAAATGAGTAACTGTTCACGTACTTCTAATCAGAGACTACTAAGACTACCAAAACTAGAACTGAAAAAAATTGACGGAAACGTGAAGTGCTGGATTGGGTTTTGGGCGCAATTTACTAAAATACATGAAGATAGCAGCCTTAAAGATAAAGATAAATTTGTTTATTTGATTCAGTGTATGGAACCTGGTTCGTGTGCTCAGAAGTTGGTAGAAAACTTTCCTTCTTCAAAGGAAAACTACAAAAAGGCTATAGAATTGTTGAAGTCTAGGTATGGGAATGATGAGTTGCTCATTGAGTACTATGTTAGGGAACTTTTATCCTTGGTGTTAAAGAAGGATAGTATAAGATCCAGCGCCCAACTGTATGACAGACTGGAGGGACAGTTGAGAGCACTTGATTCCTTGGGAGTAACAAAGGAGAAATACGCTGCAATGTTATTTCCACTAGTAGAGAGTGCCTTGCCAGAAGTTATGTTTAGAACTTGGGACAGGTGTCGTGTATCAAAAGAAACGTCTACCAAGGAACCTGACTGTTGCTTGAGTGAATTGTTAGCCTTCTTAAAGACTGAGGTAGAAGGTGAAGAACAGCTTAAGCTAAGACATAGTTCTTTTGAAGTTAACGAGAGGACGGATCGAGTTAAGCAAGATGATAGGACCAAGACTAAGAATAGGGACATACCTTCAGCGGCTTCTTTAATTTCAATAGAGGATGTTTCAGTTAGTAAGGGAAACAGAAATAACAAAGATACGGCTTGTATATTCTGTGGCAGAACCTCACATCTATCTCAAGACTGTGCTGTAGCTATTGATTATTCTCAAGAAGAACGCCAAATAACGTTAAAGAAAAAGGCAGCTTGTTTTAGGTGTCTACGACCCGGACATGTCAGTGTTAAGCGTAAGATGTTTGTGAAGTGCCCATTTTGCAAGGGGAAACATTACGCTTTGATGTGTGCGAAAACAGACTCAGATGAACCAAAAGGTAATTCGGTTCCAAAAACAGTTAGCATGATGGAAGGTAGTAATAAAGGACATGTGACCTATCTGCAGACTTTAGTTGCTAGAGTAGTTGTTGGTGGATCCACGCACAGAGTAAGAGTTCTGTGTGACAGTGGATCGCAGAGAAGCTACATAAAGAAGTCTTGTGCTAAGAAATTAGAGTTGGAACAAACTGAAAAGGTAACACTAAGTCAAGAATTATTTGGAGGTAGGAAAACAGCACCTGTTTGTTTCGAGTCCTATCAAATAACTTTGCTGGGTATGAACGAGGAAATCAGATGTGAGGTTGCAGTGTTAGGCTCTGATAGTATCTGTGGAGGTGCTCCCCTAGTTGATGCTGACTTGTTTAATTTACTGAGGGACAAGGGAGTTGAACTTAGTGATGTTGGCCAAGATAATGGTGGCAACAGTACTGACATTCAGGTATTGTTAGGAGCTGACGTGTGGGCTCAGATAATCACGCCAGACTTTCTACATGTAAACAAGAGTCTAGTAGCTGTGAGAACTTGTTTAGGGTGGACACTTATGGGCTCTTCTGAGATCACTTCAACTACTGCCTCGTCTTACACTCTACTTACTTTAACTCAATCAACAAGAGTGGCGGATTTGTGGGAAATTGAGACTTTGGGTATAAAAGATCCTGGCGAACAGATAAAAAAGGAAGAAAGGGAACAAGAAGTTCAGATGTTCTTCGATAGGACTGTGAAGAGAGAAGAGGAATCTGGGCGCTACATTGTCAAACTACCCTGGATTGATGGTTGTACTTCTCTGGAAACGAATCGTGAAATTTCTCAGAAACGATTATTGAACACTTCAAGAAAGTTACGAGGGATGCAGAAATTTCAGGATTATGATGAGGTGTTACAGGAATGGGTAAACAAAGGGATTATCGAAGGTGTTGAAAACGAGGTTTTGGATGGACCTACACATTATTTGCCTCATAGAGCTATGCTGAAAGATGGTGGCACTACAAAGATAAGGCCGGTGTTCGATGCTTCCAACAAAGACAGAAATGGTCATTCCTTGAATGATTGCCTCGAGCCCGGACCCAACCTCATCGACCTTGTTCCATCAGTGCTGACCAATTTTCGAACCTATCCTATAGGTCTAATAGCTGATTTAGAGAAGGCATTCCTGCAGATTATAATTGATCCTGAAGACAGGGATATGCTCCGTTTTCTCTGGTGGGATAATGATAAGATTACCACTTTTCGACATTGCCGGGTGGTTTTTGGTGTTTGTTCCAGTCCCTTCCTATTGGTTTCTGTACTGAACAACCTTCTGGAAGAGCCCCCAACTCATTTGAAGGAAGTAGCTACAAAAATGAAACCTGCATTTTATGTGGACAACTGTCTTACTGGAGTCGCTTCAAAGGAAGAAATTGGACCCTTTATTTTAAAGGCACAAGAATTGATGTTATCCGCAGGTTTCAATTTGAGGGGATGGGTGAATTCCTTTGATTGAGGTGTTGGTAAAACTGAGAATGTCTTAGGACTTCGTTGGTATTGCGACGTAGATGAACTTGGATGTAACTTCAGCCCGACTACCGGTTTAGTAACCCGAAGAGTGGTACTATCCAGCGTGCAAAAAATATTTGATCCGATTGGATTTTCAGCCCCAGTAACTCTGATTCCCAAGCTCATTCTGCAGAAGGCATGGCAGAAAAGTATAGGATGGGATGAGGTTTTACCAGGAGACATTTGTGAGGAATTCTGTCGATGGACTCAGCAGTTGCAATACCTACATGACTGTCGGATACCTAGAAGGATTTTCTTGAATGACAACAGCACTTTGCATGTATTTGTGGACGCTAGCAAAAGAGCGTTTGGTTGTTGCATATTTCTGAGAACGGAAGAAGAAGGTAAGATCAAACTGAGTCTTCTGATGGCTAAATCTAGAGTGGCGCCTCTCAAAGAACTGACACTACCCCGCCTTGAACTGATGGGAGCGCTCCTTGGAGTTAGAATGTCTCGGTTGAGCCTTCGATGCCTACACCGGAATGACATACACACAGTGTTTTGGTCCGATTCAACAGTAGTCTTGGCTTAGATTGCTAATAAAGGGCTTTGGTCGGTGTTCGTAGAGAATCGGGTAAAGGAAATTCATGAGTACAGTAAGGCTAGTTCATGGAGACACATACCGGGCAGCCTCAATCCAGCAGATCTCCTGTCTAGAGGGTGTTCACCAATACAACTTTGGAGATCCAGATGGTGGGAGGGTCAGTCTTGGCTTAAATGTAAAGAAGAAGAATGGGTATTTAATCGTCCTGAACCATTGTTGGAAGAAGTCAACAGGGAAAGGAGGAAGACAGTTGTAGCTGCTAAGAACACTGTTGTGGAAACTATTTTACTGCAATTAAGTTCACGATTCTCTGGATACATCAAAATCGTTGGGACCATTGCTTGGATTTTGAGATTGAAACAAAGGAATCGTAGAGACCACGTATCAACGGAAATTGATAGCGAAGAGTTTCTCAATGCTGAGAAGAAACTGTACTTCCTTATCCAGAAGGAAACGCTTTATGAAGAAGAGAGAAAAGAACAATTGAAGAATCTGGAGGTGTTCACAGACGATGAAGGAATTCTACACATGAAGTCAAGAGTCGTTGATTCTGACGACACTCCTGAGTATACCTATCCAGTTGTACTTCCATCAAAACATGTGATGGTTGAAAGAATGATTGAACAATTTCATCGATTCCATAACCATGCTGGGACGCACACACTGCTTGTTTTGTTGCGCCAAAGGGTTTGGATATTTAGAGGAAGAAGGACGGTGGCAGCAGTTGTTCGGAAATGCGTGATCTGTCGTCGTAACTCTGCTAAGGGTTTTGAGGTACCTTTTCCTCCGTTGCCACAGGATCGAATCAAGGCATCGAGTGTTTTCCAGATCACGGGCACAGACTTGGCCGGCCCTGTGTTTCTACGAGGAGGAGAAAAGGGATGGATTTTGATATTCACTTGTGAAGTTTATCGGGCTGTACATCTGGAATTGATCACTTCACTTAGTACAGTAGCGTATATCCAAGCACTACGCCGATTTGTGGCAAGAAGAGGAAGAGTGAATACCATGTATTCGGACAATGGGACGAATTTCACCGGACTTCGCAGAACCATGGAGCAATTGGATTGGACTGAAAGAGAGAGGATATGCAGCCTTCTGAAGATTAAATGGAAGCTGAACCCTCCCACTGCAGCCTGGTGGGGAGGATTCTGGGAAAGGTTGATTAAGATTCTAAAGGATTTGCTTCGCCGTAATTTGGGTAAAGCTTGCCTAAATTATGAGGAAATGTGTACTCTTCTGTGCGATTGTGAGAACCTGATGAACAATCGACCTTTGACTTATCTTTCTGAAGAAGATGAACTCAAGCCACTCAGACCCTCCATGTTCCTACAGAGCCTAGAGGGTAATGATATAACCGACTTAGACCAAATTCAAACCAGCAGTTTAAACGACAGATGGCGTTATCTACAAGCTGTTCGGGAGAGCCTGAGAAATCGTTTCAAAAAAGAATACCTGGGATTTCTCCGATCACGGAGCAAAAAGCAACAGGGATCCATACAAGTAGGAGACATAGTACTGGTGGAGAGCGACAACAAGAAACGTATCAACTGGCCCTTAGGGAGAGTGGTGGAGCTGTTACCTGGAAGAGACAATGTGACTCGTTTGGTTGAAATTAAGACAGCAACTGGCATTCTACTTCGCCCAGTACAGCGACTTTATTCGTTAGAGATAAACTGTCTTAACAAAGGTGATTCTATCAACACTTCACAACACCGACTAAGTGAGCCGGTCCTTAATGAAGATATTCCCTGCAGTAACTCAGGAACTGAAAAGGAGAGTGAATTCAAGACTCGTTGTGGTAGAACTGTCAGGCAACTCAAGAAACTAGACTTATAGTGGTTCACATTCCTGAGCTCAATGTTCAACTATAATTTTAGAATGTTTACTTCAGTTTATGAGTGTGTGTTGCAAAACTACCTTTTGCAAGGTGGGAGAATGTGGAGAAAGTGAACTAAAGCTCTTTCGAGCAATCTACTTCCTGTATAAAATAGACAGTGTTTTGATTTAGAAAATAGACAGTGTTTTGATTTACATAGTTTTGATTTTGTTATCTTTGAGTTTAGTGTCTTTGGAATGTCCTTGGATGCGATGATGAGTTGTGTTAATAAAATATTGATTACTGTATATTAAAATGATTTGGTATGGTATAGCCATGTTCGTTTTTTAAAGAGGTTTTTGAGAGTCCCATCGTTACACTTCTATTAGTGCTTTTTTCCTTCATACAAAACGTCAGGATGATATCTGTAATAGTTTCGGAGATATGGAATGCCGGTGAAATATTTCGCACAGTTGCCATGTTGGATTGGTGAGATGTAATAAAATTTGAAGAGCACAGTCGGAGTTGGACAAAATAGTACTATGACCATACCGAGTTTCGTTGAAATCGCTCCAGCAGTTTAGATTTTATTAGGGAGGGGAGCGAGGCGACGGACACATGCAAACACACACATACGTACACACACACGGACTATATGTGATGTCATAGGCCTATCTTTCATAAATGTAAATAATAAAGGAAGCTTTTCAGTCGGTCAACCCGACTGAATAGCCTTCATTATTAGAATTAAGCATCACTGAAAAATGGCTTCTATCACAACTAAATGAAAATAGGCTAACAAGTAAACGAAAAGCAAGAACGGGAGGTTTAATTTAGAAAAGAAATACTATTATTGGTCACAAAGGAGCTAAAGTTTGCTGTGTAGGTTACACTCTGCCTTATATGGCAACTCTGCGAGAAGGTGAGTTGGATTCCCATCTAAGCCATCTTAGATTGGTTTTCTGTGGTTTCCCACTTCTACTCCAGGAAAATGCGTGGATAGTTCCTAAGTCAAGGCCACGGCCTACTCCTTCCCATGCCATGCCATCATTACAAATACACACGTTACTACAGACATCACAATAACAAAGTTTAGACCTATCAGACAATTTCCATAAAAACCTCAACTACATGGACCGATGAACAATAACCTATGTTCCAAACCTCTATATGGAGCAACAATAAATATTTCGAATCAATGGGATCCATCGTATTGTTTTCAGGAAACATATTTCTAACGTAGGCTACAGTATGACCGCGATCGAAACGAGCAACGTGCCTTGCCCTGTCTGATGCGGCACACACTCAGACTGAAATCAGTATTTTTATTTTTATTTTTATTGATATTTCAAGAAGTAATTATCCTATGTTTGAATAAATAATTTGCCTGGAATTGCATATGGCATCGTTCAAACTGGGATAGTTGTTGACGCAGAAAAAAAGATCTTTTCATCAGGGTTCTAGGTAGGACAGTAGATACTGAAAAATATCCTTAGGCTAGATAGAGTATTTCGATATCATGAAAGAAATGCCCCTAGATTAGATAACAGGTATGTAATTGATGTAGTTGTTGTGTAATTAGGCTATTATGTGACAGTTTGTAACAACCAGCGTAACAGTGTAATAAACGCAGTGTTACAATTGCCGTGGTAACTAAATAGACTGTGTAATAGCCGTAATAGTCTACGTAAAAATTCGGTGTAATAGCCATAATGGTTTTAATAGCTAATGGACAGTAGTACCGGTAACAGTCCTGTAATAGTCTGTAGGCCTACATACATTTTGGGAAATGCTGCTGTACTGTTACAGGCTCTGTACCGTTCCACTTTCCGTTGGAACATGAGAACCTGGAACGTTACGCATAGATACCGGGTGGCTGGTTGGTATAACCTGGAACGGTACACAGTGTAACCGGGTACTGGTGGAAACGTTACTCTATTTCGATAACCAAGAACGGTACGCAGAGTAACTTTCCAACTGGTAACGCTGAGGAATCGTTCCAGTCATGTACCGTTCCATACGTAACGTTCCGCTAACACGTACCTTGATGCTCGGTACAGTTGGGAGTCGAGTTCCGACTGTAACGTTCCAGCGCTGTAACGTTCCACATGCTCGTACTGAGTTCCAAGTTACAGTTCCGGAACGATACCGCAAGCCAGCTCGGGGCCGCGGTATGGCATACGTAACGTAACGTGGAACACAGCGTTACGTAACGCTTTTCAGTTCTGTTCCGGGTCCCTGCTTCTATGTGTTGCGTATGGCCGAGGAAGAGCCAGTGGTCGCATGATGCAACGCCTAAATTCCTTCCACTCGAGTGCGGCATATAGCAAGCATATGTTAGAACTGCTTCATGTTTCAAGCACCCGAGTACAGCGGATGACAAGCACAGAACACACAACAACCAGCATTGCCAACTTCACAACTTTATCACTAAGCCTATGTCTTGTGACTACTATGTTATGATGGCAAGATGTTCTAAGTCTCTCTTGATAAAATAAATTTTCAACGACTTTGAAACTAGAATTACTGATATTCTCTATTTGGAATGTACTAATCTGAGTCCTTTGCAATGTATTTTGATATTTTTCGTTAATTCGGTGACTTAATTGCAAGAACGCGTTCGTTATAGTATGGTCTTGTAAAATAGGACAGTTAAGTAATGTGATTTTATGTAAGGTACGGCATGTGGCCTACTGTACTTGCTACTTCAGACGATTTGCTTGCAGATATTGGATTTGCTAGCACCACCAATAGGCAATGACCAGGCGCCACTATTATTATAGTCACCATTAGGGTCAGTAGTCGCCTCCGTAGCGTAGTGGTCAGCATGGTTAGCTGCCGCCCCGGAGGTCCTGGATTCGATTCCCGGCTCTGCCACGAAATTTGAAAAGTGGTACGAGGACTGGAACGGGGTCTACTCAGCCTCGGGTGGCCCAAATGAGTGGAGGGGGTTCGATTCCCCCTCAGACATCCTCGAAGTGGTTTTCCGTGGTTTCCCACTTCGTCTTCGGGCAAATGCCGGGATGGTACCTTCTTCAAGGCCACGGCCGCCTCCTTCCCTCTTCCTTGTCTATCCATCCTAACCATCCCTTACCTTCCCTCATGAGGCCCCTGTTCGCTTTGCAGGTGAGGCCGCCTGGGCGAGGTGCCAATCCCACCTCACCAGTTGTATCCCTTCCGATTCGATGTTCCCAGCTCTAGGACACTGTCCGTAGAGGCGGTAGTGGTGAGTTCCCTCGCTGAGTCCGTGTGTTCCACCAACCTGGAGGGTAACCGACTAAAAAAAACAACCTTTAGGGTCAAATTACCTAGATGTTATGTTCCTTAAATCCTCCAATCAACACCTCCACCACCACCACACACACCAGAGGATATACTCTGAATATAATATGCCTTTCTTTTTGTTTCAGGACTATCAAGATGAGGCGTACAGAGTTGGCAATTTTGCTTGTACTCTCCGTAGTATCAGGAGTCCAGCACAGTACTTCTCAGCAACGCGATGTCACCTTGGATCTCAGTGGCACTTACTTGCGACATCTGAAGAATACCGCTTTCTGGGCGTACAAACACAAAAACATTCTGAATGTTAACCTATCGGGTAAATCGCTAGAATTTATACACCCACACGCCTTTTGTTCTCTGTATCGGGTAGAAGCGGTCGATTTATCCTTTAATCTACTGTTATATCTTGATCAACGGACATTCGTATGTACTCATCATCTGAAGTACCTCAATCTCAGTCACAACCGACAACTAAGTCCAGGCTGGGATGAAACTTTTCTTAACAGCAATTCCATAGAATATCTGGATGTTAGCCATTGCAACATGTACAATAATTTGCTCTTCAAGTTAACATCTCTTTCGAACTTAAAAATTCTCAACGCATATAAAACACGCATCTGTGAGCCATCGGAGCAGCTTAAACATAATACCATCGATATTCGGTGTACGAGTAAAAGTGACGCTCATCGTAATACACCATCAGATGATAGCACAACTGAACGAAATGATCTACAGACCATTGTGACTTCAAACATATATAGTGCGGATCTTGAAACAAAGACGACACCTTCAACTCCCAAAACAGGAAATGATATAGGTGAAGCTTCATACAAGAATGATTTAGGATATACTACGACTCAAATATTGGAAACTGATCGCGTGGATGATTTTGAATATAGTACGCCTCCAACGGAAACTAATGTCGATGATAAACACAGTGAGAATGAAAAGTCTCCGCCATTGATTATTATATATATTTTGGTTATCATCATATTGTTTATATGTGGTTTAATGATAGTCTGGATAAAACAATGTCTATTTTAAAACTGATAAGTCTGCGGTTACAACACGAAACTATTTAACTTATGTTGGCTGTGATCTCCACAACAAACTATTCGTATACTAGGACTGGACACATATAGGCCATAATATTTCATATTTAATTTGAGCAACCCATGTACTCGTAAATTTTGGTAGACTATTATTAATTCCAGGAACAGTTCGTTTAAAAACCCAGGGTTTATTCATCACATGTACTTTACACTTGACTCAAACATCTCTTCTATCTTCACAGCAGAACAACAATGCAAAGTTCAAAACTGACTGTCTAACGCTGCTCTAGTTAAGTATCTTCCTATTGGCTGTTCACACAACTTCCCCTTTAACAGCCAATCACTAAACAAGAGAAACTCACAACATGAATCATTAATATTTACTAAAATTTCACTGGCTCAAAATGAATAAAAGTATCAAATTTTAACATGGAATTGTAGGAACAATTAGGCTTCGAGCCCTAATTTCTCAACAAGCTACGTAAACTTAACCCCTGACCTGACAATCTTTTAGTAAATAGGTCAGCCACATGTTCTGCCGACATTACATACTGTAACTTTATTTCACCTCTTTCAACACATTGGTGAACAAAAAAATATTTAACATCAATATGTTTAGAATTTTCTGAATTCGCACATTTTGATGGCACTCAAATTGATGTAGGCTCTTTTACTAACTCTGGCAGTTCCAATTCTCTTAGTATCATTCTTAACCACAACACCTCTTTCACAGTGGCACGTAGATGCAGATTGTGCAGTAATGGACTGCTCCTTAGTATACCAAGAAATAGGACAATTTGCTACCTTAAGTACATAGGCTGATCTAAACAATCTTTCACCCTTGGCTCCCTCGTAATCTGCATCACAAAACACCTCAATAAAGTTTGGAATTGGCTTACAGTATAACACAATTTCAGCTCACTAGTACCCTTAAGTTATCTCACGATATGGAGAATAATATTAGAATGCTTCTACCTGAGGTCACATACAAACTGGCTCACAATACTCATAGCATAGTTAATATATGGCCTTGTACAGGTTGACGAATGCATGAGTTTACCAACAGCATTAGCGTATTCCTCTTGATCAAAAGGTAAATTACCCGTCAGACTGGTCATCATTATTTGTAGGTAAGGGGGCAGATCCTATATTCAAACTTAAAAGATACCTACTACAATCTCTTTGATGTACAGTATTTGGCGTGGTCAACACGGATGGCATCATTTCTTTGACTTACCCTCATGGCCAAGAAATTTAACATTACTCCAAGATCTCCTACACCTAACTTACGCTCAAGAATCTCCTTAAATTTTGCATTTTATTTTTTCTTCAGGAACCCATCCCGCCACATCATCAACATTCAAAATTACAACCAACATGTTGTCCTTACTGACATATAAACACCTAACCTTCTCAAGTCTTACTAATCGTTTTGAACCATTCCCTGGCACTCTGTTTCAAGCCATAATTAACTACCACACCTTATCTCCAATTTTTGTCACATAGCCTTCAAGTTGTTCAACCTACAACGTCTCCTCTAGATTCTTCTTCTATGGTGTTCAATCCGAAGATTGGTTTGTAGCGGCTTTCCATGAACTCCGGTCTGTGGCTAGTCTCTTCAAGTCCAAGTAATTAACACAACCCATGTCGTGAATGATTTGTTTTATGTATCCTAGCCATGGTCTACCTCTGCAGTTCTTTCCTTCGACACTGCCCTCCAGTATTGTGTGCAGAAGACTTTCATGCCTCAAGATATGTCCAATCCAATTGTCTCCGGTGAGTAAGCATATTCCATAAACTGGCTTCTCTCCAATCCTTTTCAGCGTTTCTTCATTACTGATTTTGTCCACCCATGGAATTTTTAGTACTTTCCTGTAGCACCATATTTCGTTTCTCATCAACCAAGCTAAGAGTCCAGGTTTCACTACCATACAACAGTATGCTCCACACATATATCTTCACAAGACTTTTTCTGAGGCTCATACTAATGTTTTTGCATGTAAAGAGCTTTCCTTTCTTGTTGAATACTATTTTGGCTTGGTTGATGCGGCTGACTATTTCTCTTCTACATTCTTCCATCTGCTGTTATTTTGCTACCAACGTAAGTGAACTCCTGTACATTTGTCAACTGTTCTCCATTTAAAGTACAACGAGGAGGTTCATACTGCCGGCTACAGAGAAGAACTTTGGTTTTCATTTTGTTGATCTTCATGTTATATTTGTTGAAGGTGGATTCCATTTCTGCTAATGTAAAATTCAGATCTTCTTCGTTTTCTCTAGATTACTGTTCAAATATGCTGTTATCACATTTATATGATGGCCCAGCCGCCCTTTTATTACAGAAATTGCCCACAACAACCTTACAGTTTTCTTTTTCACAACAGGAGCATAGGTTTTCTCAAAGTGGATCCCTTTCACCTGTGCGAAGCCCCTGGCTACTAGTCTGGCTCTGTATCTATCGATACTTCCATCCTGGTTCATTTTGATCTTCAAATCTCACTTAGTACTTAAAACCATTTCCTTCTTTGGCCTATCCACAATTGTAAATACGGCGGCTTCGGTGGCGTAGTCGGTAGCATGCTGAGCTTCTATGCCCAAGATAGCGGGTTCAAACCCGGCCGAAGCCGTCGGATTTTTTAAGAGCGTTAAAAATCCCTCAGTACGCCTTCCTTCGGAGGGGAAGTAAAGCCGGCGGTCCCATGTCATAGATTTATGGCATGTTAAAGAACCTTCCACTAATTGCACCTGTGTGAAGCTAAATTGGATAGGTTAAGAATGTAAACAACGCTCTTAGGTTTCTACGTTCGTTGCCAAGAGCCGACTGCGGTGGTGTCTATAGTGCCACCATCGTTACTTCCGACTTGACAGTTCTCCGGCTGGCTATACGGTGTTGCCAGTCCACTACCGCGAGTCAGCTGACGTACATGATTATAGCCGTAAAGTTAACAAAACTCGCGTAATGTGAGCAGACATGTTTACACACACCATACTCGTGATTAAGTACATAGTAGCAGAAACTATTTTTTTTAGCCTACTTTTCACATTATGCAAAAATGAGGAAAAAGTAGACTTATGAGATCGGGCAAATGTGTGTCTGTCTGTCTGTCTGTCTGTCCTTCTGTCTGTCTGTCTGTCTGTCTGTCTGTGTGTGTGTGTCCCCCTATCAACTCCTAAACGGCTGCAGCAATCGAAACAAAATTTGGTAGGAGTAAAGATCAATACCTGAATATCTCACGGCCATATTTGAAAATAATGTCAGTGCTGCCAACTGCTGAAAAATCGCAATTGAAATTTGAGCTCAATGTTGGATATCTTGGAAGGTATGAATGGGAGCTATTTCAAAATTGGCGCACGATTAGATAGTAATATTGCAGTTTAATTTCAAGGAGGTCATACATGGCAGTGTTGCCAAAATGATAACATGATTCTAAGCCTGCTGAGAGGTCCAAATTTAAATACATGTAACTTCTATACTATCATTTGGATTTCTACCAAATTTTGTGTGTGCCATGTGTACCATAACAGATATGACTATGCCTATTCTTAAGAGAAACCAGGGTTGCCAACTGTTAATAAATACCGTCTCTATTTTTGTTATCCTAATATCAATATATCAGAAAGTATGCAAGCCAATAGCTCTAAACTTTGCACACGTATAGTACCTGGCATTCTAGATTAATTTGGTGTAACTGATATATGTCAGTGCTGCCAACATGATTCTTAGCCTGCTGATAGGTCCAATATTAAAATGCATGTAACTTCTATACTAACTAATGGATTTCATTCAAAATTGACACAACAATTGATCACATTATTTCAGATTATTTCTGATCAATACATGTATGTCATTGTTGCCAACATGATTTTACGCGCGCTGTTAAATCCAATGTTTAACTGCATGTAACGTCTATGCTATCCATTGGACTTCAACTAAATTTTGTATTCTGTACCTTAAGAGATGGAATTAAGAATATATTTAGTTACCAGGGCTGCCAACTGTAGTTCTCTATTGTTACCAACTTAATATCGTCATTATTCTAGATAGATCCATATAGATTAATCATTGGCATGAATCTTAAATTTTAAGAAAAGTAGGCTCTTTAGTTCTTCACGGAACTTCTTGTTTTTAAACAAATTGTAACTCACCATTACCGCTCGCGTCCAGAGTCGAAGATAATCAGAGCTCGAGAAAATTTATTATAAAACCTATAAAGGGAGCACACCATTCATTTCGGAGTCATGTCGTCACGTAAAGCATAGCGTGTAGAAGAGAAAGTGACGCGACTTGTGGAGTTTGTATGGTCCAGCCGCTAGGTGGCTCTAGCGTCGGCTAGCGCTGAGTGAGGACGGTATCAATACAAGCAGTTGAATGTTACTTTTCAGTACTTGAATGTTATCAGCTTACACTACGTTGTATTAGACATGATTATCCAAATATAAAATTGTCCGCACTGAGTATATAAAACGCTGACGTCCGTTGTGTTGATTATGAAACATCAGATTACGTCATAGGTTCATATAATAAGGAAATAAAACATTCTGACTGGGGTCAAAATGTAACTGAATGTGTGAAAATCGTAAAGCTACAGACCATTCACTACTGCACAAATAAAGTAAATATAATATAATACAGTATAATGGCAAACTCACCCATATAACTTATAGCTCTCAGTTGTCCGAAGCTTTGGACAGCTTACGCGATGATTTTCCAGACTTAGAAGTTGACTGCTCTTTCCTAATTTCTTTCGTACGACAATCTCATCAATGCTGTCCTAACACTCATAAAATATATCAACCCACAAATTTGAAAGGGAAGATAATTCCATTTCAACGACTACTTCGACCTGTAAAAGAATGTTGAAGACACTGTCAGACGATTGAGTTAGGTAACTAAGGGCATTTATTGTGCCAAAGTCCTTTATATTAGTGAAAGTTTCAGCTGTTGTGTCCGATGGCCTTTTCACTTTGAAGGGTTGTTGCACACTTCACACAGCTGATCCCTTTCCTTAGTTGCTTGACAAAGTACCCTGCTAGATAGTGTGGGACTTCACCAGGCTTCAAAGTCAAACACAATTTCGCCATTACGACTGTCTTTCCTTCTATAATGAAAGTGTCCGTTTTTATAAGGAAATTATCGGAGCAATGTTTGTCACATAGCCTGCATATGACTTACTTGGCAATTTAATGTCTTTCCTCGGAATGGCGTTAGCCCATTTAAATAAATCATCTTCGGCTTTTGGAGGTCTAAAAAAGTGCCTACCTGTTGCAGATGACTTGTCGTATCCAGATCAGCACCCGGGAACAAAACAACACGGCATATTCACTTACACAGTTTTCTTTGACGAATCTTACCAGGTTATAATTCACTCGACAGCACAAACGTAAAGAAATAAGTGTAAAGGCTTACAAATACTAAACACACCAGTGTCATAACGTATGTATTATTTCACTATCGCTTCTTGATCGCATACACTTTTCAACACCAAGAAATAAGGACTAAACACGGCAGCATTTCCATGTTTTCAAACTCGCGAGCGCTTAGAAAGTGTCTCCAGCCAGCCACAACCAACCGCTGCGCAGTCTACCGGCGGGCGCAGCAACTAACCATACTAAAGATACGGCAAACTCGGGAGTCGGCACACTTTCTCTTCTAAACGCTATGCGTAAAGGAATGTTGTGGCTCGTCAGCCACTCAATGAGCACATTCTTTCCTGCTGCCATTGTTGGAGCTTTGTCGTGAATTACACTATGATACGGGGAATTGTCCATAACAATTGTGCTTTTCTCAGGAAAGTTGTTCAGCAATATTTCTTCAAACCATTTCCTCTCTTGGCGCTTGTCTTCCTCGTGCTAGACCCCGGCATGACACCATCGCACACACGCATGGCAGAAATAACACAAACCCTCACTGACCTAAAGCTAACATACAACTACACGTAATTATACTGCACTATGTCAAATGACAAACAAATGCTAAGCTACTAAATAACAACAGACTGGAATAATATCAAAAAGATCAAGAAGTTCCGTGACGAACTAAATAGCCTACTTTTCTTAAAATTTAAGATTCATGCCAATGATTAATCGATATGGATCTATCTAGAATAATGACGAAATTAAGTTGGTAATATCGACATTTCTAATTAGTTCGAAATACTGTAGTATACCTGGCATAATGTAGCCTAATAGAGCACTACAGTTGGCAGCCCTGGTGACTGAATATATCCTTAGTTCCATCTCTTAAGGTACAGAATACAACATTTGGTTGGAGTCCAATGAATGGCATGGACGTTACATGCAGTTAAACATTGGATCTAACAGCGCGCGAAAAATCGTGTTGTCAACAGTGTCATCCATGTATTGGTCAGAAATAATCTGAAATAATATGATCTATTGTTGTGCCAATTTTGAATGAAATCCATTAGTTAGTATAGAAGTTACATGCATTTTAAAATTGGACCTATCAGCAGGCTTAGAATCATGTTGGCAGCACTGACGTATATTAGTTACTCCAAAGTAATATAGAATGCCAGGTACTATACGTGTGCAAAGTTTAGAGCTATTGGCTTGCATTCTTTCTGATATATTGATATTAGGGTAACAAAAATAGAGACTGCATTTATTAACAGTTGGCAGCCCTGGTTGCTCTTAGGAATACGCATAGTCATAGCTGTTATGGTACACATAGCACATACGAAATTTGGTTGAAATCCAAATGATAGTATGGAAGTTACATGTATTTAAATTTGGACCTCTCAGCAGGCTTAGAATCATGTTGGTAGCACTGACGTATATAAGTTACTCCGAATTAATATAGAATGTCATGTACTATACGTGTGCATAGTTTAAAGCTGTCGGCTTGCATACTTTCTCATATATATTGGTATTTGGATAAAATAAATTAAGAGCATTTTTTAACAGTTGGCAGCACTGGTGGTTCATAAGGATACGTTCAGTCATATCTGGTTATGTACACATACAACATACGAAATTTGGTTGAATTCCAATTGATATTGTAGAAGTTATATGCATTTAAATATTGGACCTATCAGTAGGCTTATAATCATTTTGGCAACATTGCCATATATGGCCCTCTGGAAATTAAACTGCAATATTATTATCTATATGTGTGCCGATTTTGGAATAGCTCCCATTCATACCTTCCAAGATATCCAACATGGAGCTCAAATTTCAATTGCGATTTTTCAGCAGTTGGTAGCACTGACATCATTTTCAAATATGGCCGTGAGATATTCAGGTATAGATCTTAACTCCTACCAAATTTTATTTCGATTGCTCCAGCCGTTTAGGAGTTGATAGGGGGGACACACACACACAGCCAGACAGACAGACAGACAGACAGACAGACAGACAGACACACATTTTCCCGGATCGATCTCATAAGACTACTTTTTCCTCATTTTTGCAAAATGTGAAAAGTAGGCTACAAATATACGAGAATACACAAAGACCGCCAATGAAACTAACCGAGCACAATGCAAACAGCTGACAACAACATGTGAACGCAAGATGTTAGCTGGCAACATCGTCAGCGAAACTCGATTTATCTCGATATATCAATTTGAATGGCTGCCTGTAATTGGCTGGTTAAAGTGTAGCTGTGACGTAGCAGTGAAACTTCAAGTCGGAAGTAAGGATGGCTCTAGTATAGTAGCTAAGTTCTGAACTTGGCCTAGTAGTCGTTGACGGTGGCGCTTGGCGGCAAAAGTAGGAACTATTTGAAAAATTATAAGTTGCAGTACTTAAATTTAAAAAATCAGATAACACTCACTAATACAGTCATCACAATTAACACCAGATATCAGACAGATTCTACACACACCCAAAGTACACGGGGCTACATGACACCGTTGTCGCAGCCCCTAAACTTAAGAACCAACCAACCAATTGTAAATACATTCTTTGTTTTGAAAGGACTAATTTCTTCTTCCAAAGCAACCAACCAATTGCCAGAATTTTCACTTGTCAACGCCTCCTTTACCGTCTTTGGTTCGGATAATTCTAGGCAATTACATTCAGTAATAAATCTAGCTACTGAACACTTACTAAATTTTTTACATGTCTTTGACACCAATGCTCTTTGTGATCTTCTTACACCTGGGTTATATTCTAATTCATCCCCACTGTTAGTTGAGGCTTCGCTAGTTTCATCCTCACCTACAGGAACATAAGAGTCAACCAGACCTTCCTCATCCCATCCTAAAGATTTTACACACTTGTTCACAAAACCAAAGGGAAATCATGGAATTATTATATTATTTATGTTCGACCCTCACTATTATGGGTCAGAAAACTGTATCATAATGTTGGTCATTATAACACTCTTTTTCATTATGATACAGTTTCTCCAGCCAATCAGAGCTCGTTCATTGACCAATTAGGTGACGATACCTTCACGCGTGCGCTCAAAATCCAACATGTCGGACATAAACACAACATCGAACTATAATAAATTACCGACATGGAATACGCACCGTCCATATGTTCGCGTAAATAAACTGGCGAATATGAGACAACAAATAGCACTGTACCTTAATATAATTTCTACACAGCGCATTCATTGTCTTCAAACAACTCCAGTGACAATATTACTGAGGGGCGGCAGATGTAAACATATGGCCTGCATATGGCATTGCAAGCACACAGAGCGCATGCGTCGGTCGTTCAAAGATCTTGAAAGACAGAGATATAACACCCAACGCTCGCTCTGCGATCAGAAAATTCAAGTAGCTGACACTCTACAGATATTTATGAATATTTATGTTAAAACATATAATAAAGTTATAATTATCGTCGAACATAAACAGTCGTATGCAACTCGCCTATAATGGTAATTAAGACACTCGTATGGAAATTATAAAACTCGCATACGCTCGTTTTATAAAAATACTCGTGTCTTAATTACAACCCTTATAGGCTCGTTGCATAATGTACTATTATGTTCGACGATAAATTTGTCTCTTAACATATCACATTGGAGATTCATCAAATCTATCTTTGCCCTTCAATGTAGTAGCTGATTCTGCTAGAGAATTTGCTCTCTCTTTATCCTTCCCTTTTAATTCAATCACAGGAATTTTCTTTGCATTATACACAACACTTTCATTGTCAAGCTCACTAACCTCATGTGATACTCTTGACACCATAACATTACTTTTCACACCCTTCAAAATATACAAACTTGATTATTGACTTGCTTTTAAAAAAATGTCATTCATCTTACCCAAAGCATAATTTCCGTGTGTTTCACAAACTATTTTCTTCTTCGCCAACTTAGAACAGGAAATCAAATTAGCCTATATAAATCAGAGGCAGATAAATAATAATGTACGTAAAATTTCCAGTGTAATTCTACGGGTGGTTATAGTCCCCATTTTATTATCTAGGCTTTGAAGATGGAGCCGCCACAGGAGTGTCTACCAACGTTTCGGCTGCCATAGCAGCAACCTTCATCATGTATGTCTCTGTACAATGTTACCTCCTCGTCTGTTCTCACACTGACCTTTGGTTGTCAGTCAAACGTTCCTACTCGCTGTTGCTGTCACGCTGCTCCCTGATTGGTCGGCGCCCCAGCCTGTCGATCTCTGCTCCACCACGCACTAACAGAACTTTCCAGACATTGCTAAGCCTGAATCCGTCCTCGCGACATGGAATTGCATAAAATTCCGATAATACTATAAATTATTACTTCATACATTTTTAAAAATTACTCGAAACCAACAAGAGAACCGATTTGCATGAAGCCAGCTTTGGAATAACATTTGAACTTTCAGCTCAAAATGTCTAACGACAAGTCTCTTGAGGCATTAAAACCCCGTGATTTTTCAGGCCTGTGCGCTGAAAGACAACAAGAGGTATGGATTTTCTTTTCTCAGCACGCAGGCCTGCATGTTGGCATGCAGTGACAACTACAAAAATGTGTTTTACTTTTGTTAATAAAACAATAGATCTTATTGAGATTAAGTTTCTGTAGGGCACACAGTGTTTGGAACATGTACTGAAAACTGTAAATAGTGTCAATTAGTGAGCTCTCCTCCCTTACATTTTCGGAAAGCAATATTCTTCTCCAATTTTCCTGAACCATATTCGGTGATCTCCCAGCTCCTCTTTGACGTATTTATTTATTTACTTATTAATTAATTTATTTATTTATACTGTACCATATGACGTGATACACACAGATATTCATAAAGTACGATTCATTTAACACAAGTTCATGATGATATTAAAATTCAAGTCATACTTCGAGCGATTTCATATCGCTATTCTAATTGACTATACATGCTGTACATCACCTGCTTTTCGACTGCCCTACTTTTTAAAGAGAAAGATATAGGCTATTACTGTAATAACCTCTGTATCCTATATAAAGAAATCATGATGTTATTCTCACTTTCCTACATTCATCCATCACATCTTCTGTAGCATAAGTGGTAAATATTCTGTATTGTCAAACTATAACCCCAATATGCTAGGCAAAATAGGGTTCCTTCTGTGTATTGGAAACATAATAATAATAATAATAATGATAATAATGATCTAATCACGAAATACGGCTCGATACACAAGGGTAATCACTTCTAGTACTTGGGTGAAATCATCGAACCAACAGGTATGGAAAGAGTAGCACAAAAACACGTTAACTCAAAATGCGGAAGACATACGGGAAAATCGTGAATATCTACAACAAGAGATGCATGAGCATCAACACAAAAATTCGAC